>OY756947.1:22638161-32638161 GCA_963580275.1 Crataegus laevigata | reverse complement strand
CTAATTCATCTAGGTCATGGGGAGGCTGCAGATGGAGTTCTTGTTGATTATGACTTGAATGAACCAACCATGGGAGAAAAACTTGGAAGTTTAAATTTATTAGATAGACCAGAGAGCCATGATAAAGAAGAATCTTCTCTCGATCCAAAGCCTCCAAGTGCAGACTCAGTTCATATTTTACTCAAGCAAGCACTACATGCCGATGACCGTGCCCTTTTATTAGATTGCTTATACACCCAAGATGAGAAGGTAGTCGCTCTCTTAGTTCATATTGGTTATATAATACTTATGCATGAAGATAAGTGTTAATGTGGATGATACAACTGGTGGTTTAGGTCATTGCAAAGTCCATCTCACAGTTGAATCCATCTGGTCTTTTGAAGCTCTTACAATCTCTCATTTCTATCATTCAGTCGAGGTAAGATATCTAGAGGTATGCTTTATGTGCTGAATGCACTCGTGGTATACCTAATGGATTTGTATGCTTTATTTTTACTCCAGGGGTGCAATTTTGGCATGTGCACTTCCATGGCTTAGAAGTTTACTTCTTCAACACGCAAGTGGTATAGTATCCCAAGAATCTTCTTTGAGTGCCTTGAACTCCTTATATCAGGTAAGAAACTTTTAATATAAGATGATATCCCGTATCCCAAAGTAATAGTTTCGTTCAACAAAGAGCCATCTAGAATTTTAGAATTACTCCATAGAATATAAAATTTAAACCTGCGGGAGCAACATGTTCATGCGCTACTTGTATAACTAGTTAGTTTTTGGAATTTTCGTTTCCTCATTTGTTCAAGAGATAGTTGCAAGTATGGAGTGTTTTATCTCTTTGTCGTAAGAAATCCTGGTAGTTCTTTTCCTTTCATTGAATTTTGTTTATTGACTATGCAGCTCATTGAGTCCAGAGTTTCAACTTTTCAGTCGGCTCTTCAGCTAGCGAGCGTCTTAGACATCCATTATACAGGGGTAAGGGTGCCGGTGTTAGGGAAATTTATGGCAAGTGAAATATTCTTCAATACCTAGTTAATGCAAACTTTTTGAACAGGTAATTGATGATGTTGACGAGAACGAGGCAATCACACCATTTATTTATGAGTCTGATACAAGTGATGGAGAGGGATCTGAGGAAGCCATGGAAACCGATCAAGAGAATGAAGAGGAAGAGGAATCTGATGGCGCCCTTGATGGTGTTAGTGATTTTGAAGGAATTGAGGACATGAGTGAGTGATGCAAGTTTCTACGACTAGAACTCATGATCTTTAGGTCACGTAGGTGCAACCTTTTCGTTGATTCAATTTTGCACCTCAACATATTGGGTTTGGATAAAAGTTAGTGTTAAACAGAAAGGATCCACTCCAGAGTTTGACGAGTCTCAAATTTGATGTAAATAGGCAGCATTTTAACATCAACAGCACAAATATTTTCTTACAAAAACATCTGCACCTGATAGAATCAGACATGATAAAAGGGGGAATTACAAGAAAGTACTAAATAATTGAGATAGTGCAGGAAAATTAGAGGGAGAAAAGGAAAGAGGAGGAGGCAAAAAGGGGAAAGAGGATTCTTTACATTCGTACAAAGCACAGCAATATTATTTATACTTAGCTGGAAAGGGAAACCCTATCTAAAAGGATAAAACGCAGCTGTCGTTTGTCGTCCTAATAGCCTGGGCGTTGAGCCATAAAGTAAGCTGAAAACTAACAAGTATGGGCTGAAGGAGAGCTAATATGCCCCAACCATATGGTTCTAACAACTCCCCCCTGCTTAAGATGAGGCTTGTCCTCAAGCCTCTCAAACCGTGAAAGAAACATGGAGCAGTTTGGAAAAGAAAGCAGGCCATTTTCAAACTGTACCATGCACATCTCCAGCATTAGCTTCTGTATAGAAGTGCCAAAAATGTTCAAATGGAGTAGGATAGTATAAGCTTGCACCATGCTGGTAATGACCTTGAAGAGCCACCCAATACCAAGGAGAAAAATGACACCCAAGAACTGTTTTGCACCCCTTGTATCACTTACTGATGTTGCACACTACAAGAAAACATGACTTTTGTGAAGACCAACATTCGTCACATAAATATGAAAAATCGTCACATTTGACTATATGTGACGAAATTTCAGCGTCACAATTAGGGTCACCTATACACCGTCACCGATAGTTTAAGTGACGAATATTGGAGTCGCCACATATTTTCCTTTTGAGTGACGCTTCTTCGGTCACTTAATATTTAATATGTGACGAAATTAGCATCACAAAATAAAAAATTCAGTGACCTATGTTTTTCGTCTTATATCAGACTTATACGTGATGCTTTTTTGGGTCACTCAATATGATCCCAAAATTATATAAATACAATAAGTGATGCTAAAATCGTCACAAAATAATAAATTCAGTGACCTATGTTTTTCTTCAATGACCTATGTTTTTCGTCACATATCAGACTTATAAGTGATGCTTTTTGGGTCACTCAATATGATCCCAGACTTATATAAATACAATAAGTGACGCTAAAATCGTCACATATTCCTTTGATAGGTGAAGCAGCTTATGTCACATATGTTATAATCAAATAACTATTTAGGAATAATATTTGAGGAATTCATTACTTATTCGTGTTTCGTAATCTAGAATAGCAACTCATAACAATTATAAGGTAGTACTTCCCATTTTCATTAATCAACAATTAAACCACATAAGTTTGAATATGTTCGACAACTATACATCCAACAAAATAACATAAACATCCCAAAATCAATCTAACTCATGGTGACCTATCTTAATAATAGCAATTTGTGAAGAAGGGTACCAAGGCCTATACATAAGGGTACCAAGGCCTATACATGGACAGTTAAGGTACTAATTAACAAAAGAAAAGTCTTAGCCACATTGAGAGGTGCTAACAAAAAGGTCTACCATGTGCATACTTAACTAATAACACAAAAGACATAACTATCGAAATCATTCTTCTTCCGAGTCATGTTCTTCAAGTTCAGGATAAACATTTTCACTAGGTGAGTTATTACCATCAGATTCCTTCGAGTTGTTACTGGTTTGCCCTTGACTTGCAGCCAAAAAAGCCTTAATTTTTAATAAAATGGTGTCATCATCATTTTGTAAATCCAACCGAGCTCTCAATTGTTCATTTTCCTGTTGCAATTTGAGGAAACCATCTGATAGAATTTTGATCTGATCTCTCATATCAGTTAACTCAGAACTTGAAGCCATAGAAGAAACGCAACTAAAGGTATCCGTACGAGGGAAAAGACCTACACCATTAACAGATTTTCCCTTCCTTCCAAGGTTCTCAGCCATGATTCCAAGTTCATCTTCCAGTGGTACTTGTATGTTATCGATTATAGTACCCTCAGGCGCTTCTTGGATTAGCTTCTCCCTAACTTCATCCTTCTTGTTCTTCATGTTATCCTTTCATATTAAAATACAAACAAATAAGTTTCTTTTGTTTCAAACAAATCAGCCACAATATGGTTAATAAAACACCACTTAAATACTTGGATATACTCATAAACCGATGTAGAAGTAAACCATTGGGTATAATTATATAAGCTCTAATAAATGGGCAAAATGAATCAAAATAGTTTCTTACAGGCCGCAGATTATATTAGCTCTAATAAATGGGTATAATTATATAAGCTCTAATAAATGGGCAAAATGTAGCAAAATGTATCAAAATAGTTTCTTATTGGCTAGCTAATCTTTTCTTCTTAATATTCTTAACCCTTACGCTAACATTAATATTGATCTTATTCAATTGCAGAAACCTTAAAACAAAAAGAGCACAAGAGGGCTGATATAGGGAGGGGGAAGATTGTGATTCGGAGGATCGATAATTCGACGAGCAGGTAAGTGATTAGGCAACATACAACATATAACATATAACCTTTACATATCATTTTTGTAGTTTATGCTTCAATGTGTTTTACATAGGATTAGGCAACATACAACATATATAACCTTTAAAGTAGTTTCTGTTTGAATGTATGTTAGGTATAATTAACCTTTCAGCTTCTAGGTAGCTATATTAAGTTTTTTTTTTCATTTCAATCTTGCATGTTCACTTTATTTGTGTTTCCTAAGTTGTATCATGTCAAATTTGATTTTTTTTTAAATCTCCATCTCCCTTAAAATGACACAAATGATAAGTCCGTGAATGACTTACATATTTGTCCCGGGCAACATCATTTATCCACTGACCGTTCTTGTCTTTATGGAGAGCCCCCCAATTGTCAATCACAGATAATGGATTTCCTTTCTGCTCAATAATGTAAAAACATACATTAGAATATGTAAATTCCATAATGAGTATAATAAGTAATTTAATTTCATTACCATCTGGGCCTTCCTAGCATGTTGGATAAATTGCCTTGCCCCTCCTTTGTGGTGATACTTCTGTTTTTTCCTATTATCACCATTTTGCTTTGAAAGCTCCTACATTACACATTTGGTACATGACATACAAAAGAAGATTTAGTTAGCTATACATGTGTACAATTTGGAAGGTTCCAAGCTCTCAAACTTGTCATATATAACGTCATGTATTTCAGTTGTACATATTCATTCACCTTAGAGGGCTATCTCATCTCACCTTCTATATTCTCTTGGTCAACAATGTTAGAAACAACACAAGCTAAGGAGAGAGAAACATATTAACACCAAGCTTAAGGAAATTGAATGGAAGATACTCTTTCTTCTACTAAGGGCATTAGGCTAACACAGTTAGTCAGATGAGTATATATGATAACCATTTTCAAACTTTAAATTTTAACTCCACATAAGTATCGTGTCAAGAAGTAACAATCAACAAACTTCAAATTTTAACTCAAAATTACCTAAGTGTAAAGAAGTAACAATCAAATTTAACCACAAGGTGAAATTCGTTAATGCATGTTAAGATATTTTTATTTCAAATCTGGCTATCGAAACAGACATTATATTACCATTGCCATATTCCCAATTCTAACCTAATTAAATAGGTGTTTGAGCAGATTTGACAATACAAGTAAAAAAGTGTGTGGTTGTATATCCAAGTAAGCTAAGATACATAAATCCTATCCTAACACAATATAAATGTTCTTGACAAACAATATGAGATCTTAATCACACTCAAAGAAATAAAATTCATTTAAAACAAACAGTTGAAACACTAATCGATGGCCTGCAAAATGACACTAAGAAGATGAGTTCCATAAGAACAAATCAGATCAATAAAGCCACCAACTACAAGAGAGGGAAAACACGAAACAAATAGTACAAAGGCAAGATGCAGTTCTGAAAGTTCAAATTCAACTATACATCCAGCTTGGTAAATTTGAGTTCAATATGCATGATCAATTGAGTTCAATATCATGAAAATATAAAAATTTCATATATGTACAAAGATAAATGTGTATTAGAGTATGGTTAGATGAGAGCGCAATCGTAAAGTGCTATATGGAAATTGAAGAATCAATCCCACATCATGTTATAGTCACTCATGACAAAAATAATCAATCCCACATCGTAATGTGCATTAGAGTATTATCATGTGATGCAGCTTATCTAGATTATATTTCATGTAGCCTAAGATATCTACTTTTCGACATAGGAGCTCAATTCTTGCATACAAACACACTTCCTTTAGCTTGCATTGGACATGCACTTTCCACTAATGTAAATGCCACAGAAAGTGTGACTATAAAAACTATAAACCTAGATCATTTGATATCTTTGAGTTCAGATGGATTGTAAAAGTGGTGACCACAAGATGGTTCTTTTACTAGATTTTCTCGTATTTCATATGAGCATACGCATTCTACTGTATATGTGATCTGCCTAATTCGGCATTCCAGTAAGAAGCAAAATGATAAGAACAATCGTGACAATTTTGGTCAATAAATTTGAAGATAAACTTACTTACATACCCCTTAATATAATTTTTTGAAAATATCTAAGCCGTTGCATTTAGTTTATAGTTTGAGGTGAATTTCCAACTCAGTTTCTGCGCTGAATCTCTCCAGGATTTAATAAAAAGAACAGAAATATAGCAACAAAATGGACTTCAATAAAATTAAGTTCAGCAGGACTTCAATAAAATTAAGTTTAGAAAGCATGACTTCAATAAAATATAGCAACAGGAAAACGAATGGAGAAGAAACAGCACACAAGTTGTCCAAGACTTGGGTCAGTTATAGTCATCACTAAAAAAACAAAAGAAATTTTCAACCTTCACAATTGAAATTCAATCACTTCATACAAAAGCACCAACTGAACTAGCAACTAAAATGTAGAAAAGAAGTGACAGAGATTTCAAATCTAAACTTGGCTTAGACAAATATTATCACCACTAAGGGATCGATCATTATTCACCACACTAGACGTGAAAGGAAAGAGGTGAGAGTATTGGAGGAAGGAGATCGGTGCTTCTTCCTTTTCCTCATGTGACGATTTTTGCTCTAAGCTCTCTTTCCTTATGACAGATTTATTCAACATATTTTGTTTGTATTCTGAAACTATTTATTCAGTAGCTATTGCTCACAAGATTTACAATTTATTACACAAGAAACTAAAAGACACTCTGTGCAAAATGCAGAGTACATGTGCAAAATGCATTACTATAAACATATCACATACAGAAATGAACCTGTTGAACAAGATCCAGAGATAAATCAGGTCGAGCCGTGTAGAAGCAGAGTACTTGGGGCCTTTTCAGAGAAGCCAAATCTTTAGGGAAACATTTCAAGAGCTGCAAAAAAAAAAAGAACTAACATTTAACCGACAGAGCCATTACAAACAATAAAGACTAAAAGGGCAGATGTTATTTGGACTTTAAGAAAGCCATTTTTCACTCTTTCGAGTGCGTCTTCTCTCATATACTTTTATTTCAATGCATATATGATGACTTTCCTTTCGATTACTAATAAAAGTTCCCGATAAAAAATATTAAAAAAAACCTAAGAAAAATGAAACTTTGACTGGAAATCTACGACCAAAAGCAAACTAATCGAAATTTTGACTTGCAATTGGATTCATTTTTCATTTGTTACATTGAAGGGATTTGAATAACTCATAGACCTATCATTTCAACCAAAAAATCTTTGACCTTTACCATACTCTTCCTCATTGCCATTTGGGTTAACCCATGTTAACTCCAGTTTTGGTTCGCAGATTAGGAACTTGAGAATTGGTATGAACACCTTCATGTTTGACAAGTGCATTATTCGGAAATTTAATAATGAATAATTATAAAATAATTACAGAAGCCATATCAATTACAGTGGGATAAATACAAAGGGAAACTTTCTCCAGTTTCATGATTTTGGATAATTGAGTAGACACTTTTCATATTCATTTGCGTAGCAAAAGAACCAACTGATGAAATTCAAATTTCGAAGTGATTATATTTATATGTACCCTTCTGTAAATGAAGGAGCAAACACAAAGAAGAAGAGTGCACAATAAGTGGGGAAGCAAAAACTTACAGCTCTACGAATTACTTCATTTGAATTTCACACACTAAATATGCCTATATATCATGCATGGAGCAATTTTCTAACTGGGATTTTGTTTTGTCATACCAACACAAACATGACAATCTTATAAGACCTCTTATATACCATTTCTCTCTTTTAAACTGCTAAATATGACCTCTTAAACTGCTCCCAAGATCAAAGCCCATGTAGTGCTATCAAAAAATTAAATACACAGAGAGTACCCAAAAGAACAACCTTACTGAACTAGTGACCAATCACATAAATCATCAAACTTCATTTAATACGAAACATTATGGAAATTGTAAACCCATGCAAAACAGAGAGAGCAAAAACAGTAGTCCTATAAACAATTAAGCAGCTTATCATCATATCAATAAAATTCAGATTAGAAAGTAAATACACACTAAATACAGAGATAGATACACAACACAGAAATTCAATGTAAAAGATTATAATTTCTAATCTAGAAAAACACATGAGCAGCCAATCAATATTTAAATAAACAGCAAGAGAAAAAGAATAAAGACAACCTGAATTCAAACAGAAAGCAACGTTTAAACTTAATGATGTTTACAATTTAGATAAATACCTGAATTAGAAAAACGAAATCCCTAATCTGGAAAAAAAATATAAAAAAAAACCTAAGAGAAATGAAAATTTGACTGGAAATCTACGACCAAAAGCAAACTAATCGAAATTTTGACTTGCAATTGGATTCATTTTCCATTTGTTACATTGAAGGGATTTGAATAACTCATAGACCTGTCATTTCAACCAAAAAATCTTTGACCTTTACCGTACTCTTCCTCATTGCCATTTGGGTTAACCCATGTTAACTCCAGTTTTGATTCGCAGATTAGGAACTTGAGAATTGGTATGAACACCTTCATGTTTGACAAGTGCATTATTCGGAAAGTTAATAATGAATAATTATAAAATAATTACAGAAGCCATATCAATTACAGGGGGATAAATACAGAGAGAAACTTTCTCCAGTTTCATGATTTTGGATAACTGAGTAGACACTTTTCATATTCATTTGCGTAGGAAAAGAACCAACTGATGAAATTCAAATTTTGAAGTGATTATACACAGAGAGTACCCAAAAGAACAACCTTACTGAACTAGTGACCAATCACATAAATCATCAAACTTCATTTAATACGAAACATTATGGAAATTGTAAACCCATGCAAAACAGAGAGAGCAAAAACAGTAGTCCTATAAACAATTAAGCAGCTTGTCATCATATCAATAAAATTCAGATTATAAAGTAAATACACACTAAATACAGAGATAGATACACAACACAGAAATTCAATGTAAAAGATTATAATTTCTAATCTGGAAAAACACATGAGCAGCCAATCAATATTTAAATAAACAGCAAGGGAAAAAGAATAAAGACAACCTGAATTCAAACAGAAAGCAACGTTTAAACTGAATGATGTTTACAATTTAGATAAATACCTAAATTAGAAAAACGAAATCCCTAATCTGGAAAAAAAAACCCAAAAAATTAAAACACTAGCCCTACATTCAGAGAAATTTATAAGAAAAATACTATAAAACGTGAGGTCAGATCTAAGGAAATATAGAGGAGACATACGGAGGAGAATGAGCATAAGAGATGCTGTCCGGCGGAGGAGGGAGGCTAGAGAGGGACGATGTTGCTGTGGGCTGTCATAACTAATTAATGTATTTAGACTAAAATGGTTCAAATTTTCTAGGAGTTATACTATTAACCTTCAATCCCTCCAACAGAAAGCTTCACTCCGCAATATCATTACTACTAGAAAACAGGATTTAGAACCATACCAGAGTGATGCTAAGGGAACACCAACACAAAGGATTCCATGTTGGTGTCACCAACATTCCAATACAAACTAACCCCACAATAAACATCAAACAATTTGAAGAGCAGAGTAACACGGACTTAATCCTAATTTCTTTCAAAGCCAATATATATTTTCTAGCATCTGGGATATCTTGTGTTCGGGTTTGGATGGTGGGTTTGATGCGCTGGGATTTTGAGAACACACCAGCCGTGCAAGACACAAAATTGCATTAAGACCACTTCTCAACTCTCTACATGTTAGACACATGTTAGACTCAATTCTCTACATTTTACAACTAATTAAGTTTGTAACTTACCAGATACTTTAAGCAGCCACCAAGTTAAGAACATAAGAGATATGTGAATAGTTGCCTTAGACATGCTTATTTCCAAACAAGTTAAGGGTTAAAGGGGTTATGGTTGGTAGGCTAGTCAACCTAACATTGACAAGCTGCCTCAGTAAGTTCAAGGGGTTATACAGAGGCTAAGGATTCAATCATGGAGAAGTATCTGTTATGGTTCCCATCTCACTTCATAGGTAAATAATGGCAATACAAGGTGGGAGAATATACCAAAAGTTAACAGGGCTGGGTATGTGAAAACCAAATGTGGGGTTATGATAGGCTCATATTTATATATATTTTTACATCAAATTCACGTGTCTTTTCTTAGTTAGTTCCTCATATTTTCTGTTATTTACTTTGTTTTTGTGTTTTAAGTGATTTATCTAGCTATGTAAATAATTATCGCACTAGTGAGTTTTTAAGTAATCAATTCATCATTTTTTTATCTTGCTCACTTATTTGATTTTTGTACCTTATGAAAATCAAGCAGAAAATAAAGATGAAAGGAGCTGCCTTTCGGTGGAATAGAAAACAAATAAAAATAAAATACAAAGCTGCGGGCCATTGAGGAGAAAACAAAGGAGTGCAGCTTGACGTGGGGATAGGCTGCCAGGAAAGAGTCCACCGAGGGAAATAAAAAGAAGACAAGGTGCAAGGAATTGGAAGGAGAAAAAGAGAAAATAAAATAAGAAAGAAAATGATGATGATTGATGAAAGTGGAAAACAGAATGATGAAAGGGGGGAGCTGATAATTGAGGATCCAAGGGGAGCTGCCAACGGGCAGCAGAAGAATAAAACAGAAAAAAAAATCAAAGAGTGAAGGAGAGCAACAAAGAGGAGGGAGCTGCGCAAGCAGCTGGAAAGAAAAACAGAAAAGAAAAATAAAAAAAAATAAAAAAACAGAAGCTGCCAGAGGCAGCAAGAAAAAGAAAAAAAAAATAGAGGCAGCGGGGACAAGTGCAAGGCAGCACGCTGAGGAGCTGCAAGCAGGGAAGGCAGCTGGGGAGCGCAGGCGCAAGCCTCGGGAGAATTAAGAAAGGAGGGCTGCCAACCTTGGCAGCGAGTCAGACAGGCGCAAGCGCGCGGAGATAAGCTGCGCAAGCAGCACAGCAAGTCTCGGGGCAAAATCAGAAAATCTGTGCACTCTCCATATTTTGGTTCTATCTCACCAAACTTATGTTTTATTTTTATTTTAATTTGAGAATAATGTGTAACTAATTTTTAGTAGTTAGGGGCTGTTTTGAAGCCCCGAATATGATTGTGAATGTGTTGTGATATTTTGTTTGAATGAATTTTATTAAAGGATGAAAATCGATTCACTACTTATGTCATTGATGAATTCTTTTTATGTTCCTATGGATGCATACTTAGTGAGCATATTAAGGATTTTAATGCTATGAATATATGTGTGCCTGCCCTTGTTGAATGAGAACCTACATATGTTCTAGAGTAGCACTTGTTAATTATGGTTAACATGTGAATCGATTTCTAGGATAAGTAAGACAACGCCAGTACTTACGATGCCTTGTGATGTCTCAAACTCTTTTCATTCTTAATGATTTCTACTTGTTAAATCTATGAACACGCCATTCTAGATTGCATGTTAGGGACTAAGTTAAGTTGAAAACGTCATTCTCTTAACATACTACGTAAGAAAGAGTAATAGGTTGAGTTCTAACATTGAGCCAACTTGAGCATCTTCATCCGGAAATAAAAGGAATTTGAATGAAACATAACACATTTGCATGAATATTTGGTGGTGGATAACATTTCCCCTAACTCGTTTTTCTTAACTTGTGAATTAAAATCTATTGGCATTATTTAAAATTTGTTTCTGTACTGTTTTGTTCGAATTAATTAAAATAGCAAATCAACTCCAAAAATCCCAAAAATTTGTGTGAACATAGCTCGGTGTGTCTAGTTTATGTGTATAAAATTTCGTTGCATTTGGTTAAGTGTAAGTTGGTCTAAGAATTAGTTTTCGGTGGCTGGTCAGTGGAGACAGCCACCAATTTTTGTGACATCTTTTTAAGTATTTGGATAAAACAATCTTCTGCGGGAAAGACCCTTATTTTCATATGCTACAATCGACAAATTTTAGTGTTAATAAGGAAAATCAGTAGGATTATTGCGTGCTACTTTTGTGGTGCGTGGTAATTTCCTATCAGGTTATTGTGCGATGAACCACAGTATGATGTATTTTGTACTAGACGCCAAGAATGGTGCTCAGGGCTTATATCAGAATAAGTTGAGAAAAAGATGCAGAGATGAGATGGCAATAATAATAAATAATAATAATAATAATAACACTACGACTACTACTACTACTACTAATGTAACACAAGTTTATAAGCACGGTCTAAAGGACCAGCTGCTATAAGGCTGAATATCTAATTCCACACAAGTTTATCCTTATAGGGTACACAACTCAATACTTGTTTACTTCTCCAACATGTTCTTATAAGTAACCCTACTTAAATTTTACATCACAAAACAAATGGGGACGTGGGGGTTCTTGTAAAATATATTACAATTGAGTATCAAGTTTACCTTGACACACCGGAAGTATCAGGAAGTAATACTACATTACAATGGATCTTTGATTTTCTATATCATAAATTTGAATAATTTATTGGATAAGGTTAGGTTTAAGTTGTGTACTCGGCCATTCTACTTGAGAACTATTTTAACATCAAAAAAAGTTTTAGATACCAATTTTATGTCCCTTCTTTCAACATTCTACCAATATATCATTCACCCTTGCATTACGATGTGATATCAAATATAGTGACTATTGCTGAAGTTTGATCCATATTTCATAAGGAGTTGTAAGTCGGAGTAGGTCAAGACACATACTGTAAACTTTAAACAGACCTGGATCTCTCTTTCTGTCCAGAACCTGTTATAATGTAACTTTCTAACTGAAAACAAAAAAGACATTTCAAAAAAAAAATTAGAGCATTCACTGTCCAGATGATTAAAAACCCTTGACTTTCATAATGTCTTAGGAAAACATTTGTATATACAAACAGGACTTCGCACAAGAACTTAATCAATACAAATTACAAATGCATTAGTACTGATTGTATGACGGCGCATGTTGAGACACTGGCAAGGAAACTAAACCGATGATTTTATTCAATTGCTTATATATGTATCAATCAACATCTGCGCACTTGAATTTAACCAATGCTCATTTATCGAGACATCAAGCTTAAGCTACTAAACATTACAATATAAAAATGCAACGAAAGCAAACAAGTAATATGTATGCAAGCATTCAAATGCTTACCACTCCCTTGCTCTGGTAAAAATCATTTAGTGCCCTTTGATATTTTGACTGATTTAACCCAAACCAGCGTGCCAAATGGTCGTCCAAACTTGAATGAGCTGCAACATAAACAAAGAGGCATCTTTAGTTGTGGTTCACTTGCAATGAAAATATCAACAAAAGTATTCACTATTCACCAAACCTCCGCCTCAAACATTTAACTAGTGTAGGACTGGTGTATCTAATCTCTCTAGAAACCAAGCAGGGGTTACCAGATCATCTAATCAGGCAGTACATGTGAATCTTTTTGTGAACATTCTGTCATAGAAATTATGGAGATATAATCATGTCTGGATTTAAGAAATTGCAATTTCCCAAAAATCAAAGTTCAAAGTAATTAAAATTCAGAAAGTGAATTAATCATCCTCTAACCTAGGCAACCAAGCAAAAAAATTACAAACCTAACTAAGATTCTCAACCAAATTCATTACCTAAAATAACTTAAAATTACAGTGACAGAACAAATCTAAGAAAAGCACCATAAAGTTGAGACTAAACAAAAAGCTAAAGGGAAAATGATAGGATCTAGAGATTGAGAACATACCCAAAGTTTTGGAGAACGAAATGCATAAAAGTCCCCCTATATTGCGAATTTCAGAGCTTAAATGCCCAGGAATTCGAAGGTGACGGAAAGCAGACGGGGGAGTGGCTAAGGGAGGGAGACGAAGGAGAGGTTGTGGTCGCCGTCACTGGCAACCACCAGGTGGTTGGTCGTCGGAGCGAAGGTGAGAGAGTAGCGAAGGTGTGCTGAAGATGGGATGGGTGAGACAAAATGAAATGGGTTTTACGAGGATTTTGATAATCTTTCAATATTTTTTAATTTTTTTAATTTAATGTTATATGTGAGGAATTTTCAGGTGGTCTTCTCTTTTGTTATGTGATGAATCTTAACTTTCGTCACATATTAACATTTCATTGGGCGCCAAACTTTCCCGCTAATTTATTTGTGACGAATATAAAAGTATAAGTGACGCAAAATATTTTGGTGCTCTACGAAAATCTTAATGTGACGATTTTTAAAAAAGCGTCACTTATTTTACCCAAATGTGATGATTTTGCACGTGCCACAAAAAATTCCGTCACCTAATCCATGTTTTCTTGTAGTGGCAGCATTTGTGTAAACTGAGATAACAAATGTCAACTCATTTCCCACTGTAGATCTGGAGACATTGCTCACATGGTCATCGTTAAATGTCATCTCAGTCCAAGTATCAACTCCCATACCCTCCTGTTTGTGTCGCCAATCACCCACATATTCTTGTGCATCACCATTCAGTAAGCCATTTAACTTGTTTGGTCCTGGCAGAATAGTTTTGAAAAATTGCCAAAGATCATGTCCCTCAAACATTCGAAAAGCATCATTAGTTCCAACAAAAATAGTGGTTATAGACTTGAAAGGGGAAATCTTTTGTGCAACAGCACCCACGTCACTTGCAGCAAGAGATATTTTCCACATAGCAATGTCGTCAAACTGTTGTTGGCATGAGTTCAAGTGTCTAGTATCTATATCTATATCTCCAGTACCAACAATTTGAACACAAAGTCTTGCTGAACAAAGAGAATAAGCAATAATGTCGCCAAGCAACCACCCAATTAAGTGAACTTCCCTAAGTATTGGTCTCCATTCTCTACCATACATGACAAAACTTATATCTTGAATTTCTCCACTACCAGATTTCTCATGGTGTGAATCATCACTATCCCATATAATTAATGGTGCAGGAGCTTTACGAAAAATGATGTCCAGATATCCCTTATCACCATCCACAATAATGCAAAGAACTACATGTGGATACCCCTTAGTAGTAAAAATAGGGTTAGAAGCATGCCCACGAATTTGTAATGCCCAATCATGAAGAATTCTATACACTATAAGCTGAGCATACACACTAGCCATTGAAGGAATGAGAGGAGAGAAAGACCTTGAAGAAAAATCCAGATTGCGTTTGAGAAGAGCAAAAAGTCTTGCAACATAAGAAAATCCTTGCTGAAATATGGCTCCACGTTCATAGATACAAATAGAAAAAAGTTCGATCGGTGTACCATAATCAACTTTCTTCATGAAAGTAGTATCTAGCTGATCAGAAACGATTAAAGAAAAAGTGTGAACAACTTTTGACATTTTCTGTAATGGTGATTGCAGTTCTCTGCCAACAATCTCGAGAGTTATGCTCAGGCAATCATATATCATAATTTCCCTGTTTTCCTTAAAAACTTCAGCAGCAAGCCATTTGCAATATGGACTTATGGAAATGGGTAACTCACTCTCCATTAAACAAATATGAGTCGTAGAAGACACAAACAAGGCTGCCACAAGGTTGATCGTACATGTAACATTGAAGTGGCACCATGTTACATATTCCTCACTATCCCAATGCTTGTCAAAAGCAGTTCTCAAAACAACGGAATCAATACGAAAGATAAGACAAACATGTCTTTGATTTTCAGAACCAATATAGGTGGCTGCCATTAGATTCATGTACTGAAACATAACTCCTGTAAGTGGGAGAAGGCTCTGCAACTCAAAAAGATATTCCATCTTTAGCGCACCTTTATGATGCAAGCCAATAAGTTGTGCTATCCAACTTATCCACATGTTATCAAATATTTCCATGAGTTTCTCAACATGCTTAAGGTGCTGGTACAAGGCAATCAATGTAAAATCATTCTCGATTGACTCACTCAAATGAAAAAAAAGAGCAACAAAATTACATGTATGCATAGCTTCTAAACTCCACTTTGCAGATATCAAGTCTGCAAAACATTCCAATGGTATATGCACTGTGCACCTCAAGCAATGAGATTGAATTACGTGGAATGGCCAAAGCCAACCAATTTCAATGGAACATGTCAAATTCGCTTTAAACCCAACATTTATAGTTGTGCACTCCGCTAATGCATTCAAGAAAATCATAATACGAATGGACGACAAATCATGTGGGCCCTGAGTATCCTCACAACCCATTTGTTCTATTAAATCAGAATCATACCACCATGGGCAGAATGCTAGATAAAGTTTGAGAAGATCAATAACAATGCATTGATAGGTGATCGGATCATATTTATATATATTTTTACATCAAATTCACTTATCTTTTCTTAGTTAGTTCCTTATATTTTTGAGCTTTTTACTTTGTTTTTGTGTTTTATAGAATTTGTTAAGCAAAGAAAATAAAAATTGAATAAGTGAAATTTTAAGTGTCAATTTCGTCAAAACTACCTTACTCACTTGTTTTCTTTGTTTATGTTTTCGATTCGGTTTGAGTGATTGAATTTGGTTTGGTTTGTTTTGTGTGAAAATAATAGCAAGTGACGGGTGGAAAACGAAAGCAAAAGGAAGGGAGCATTTGGCAGACAAGTGGGCTGCCTTTGGGCAGCTAATGGAGAGTCAGAAAATAGGAGGAGACTGCCTTTTGTTTGTTTAAAAAAAAAAGAAATGCACCGAAAGGAAGAAAGCAGTCAGCATGTTTTGAGAATGATGGCAACAGCTGGAGTGGTCCAAGCTTGATGATGTAAAGCATGTGGGAAGGATGCTAAGTAGAAAAAGACTAGAACAGCTGCCAGGAGGAGCGGAAGAAAAATAAAATCGAGGCAAGCTGCCTCTGGCAGCGAGAGAGAAGCCAGAGCGGGGAAAATAAAATAAAAAAAAAAGAAAAAAAAAATATTTAGAAGGCTGCCTTGGCAGCGAGAAGGCAGGGAGAGAAGTCTAGAGGCAGCTTGCAGGCGGTGGGGAGAAAAAGGACATAGGAGTGCTGCAGCGTGAGAGCTGCCTTAGAGCAGCGAGAAAAAAAAAATAAATAAATAAGAAAGGCTGCCATTCCGAGGCAGCCTACGGAGAAAAGGAGAGCAGGCCTTGGCGTGCGAGAAGGCCACGGGGAGAAATAGAGAAGTCTGGAGGGAGCTGCCATTTTGAGCAGCAAGGCTGGGAGGAAAATTGCAGGCCCAGAAAACGCAAGCACCAAAGGCACGAAAAAGAAAACAGAAGCTGTGCAGTGCCCAGAAGCACTCTCCTCTTTCGGTTATATTTTTCTAAAACTTATGTTTTATTTTTGTTTTAATTAAGAATAATGTATAATTAATTTTTAAGTAGTTAGAGGCTGTTTGAAGCCCCGAATATGATTGTGAATGTGTTGTGATATTTTGTTTGAATGACTTTTATGAAAGGATGAAAATTGATTCACTACTTATGTCATTGCTGAATTCTTTTTGCGTTCCTATGGATGCATACTTAGTGAGCATATTAAGGATTTTTAATGCTATGAATATATGTGTGCCTGCCCTTGTTGAATGAAGACCTACATATGTTCTAGAGTAGCACTTGTTAATTGTGGTTAACATGTGAATCGATTTCTAGGATAAGTAAGATAACGCCAGTACTTACGATGCCTTGTGATGTCTCAAACTCTTTTCATTCTTAATGATTTCTACTTGTTAAATCTATGAACACGCCATTCTAGATTGCATGCTAGGAACTAAGTTAAGTTGAAAACGCCATTCTCTTGACATACTACGTAAGAAAGAGTAATAGGTTGAGTTCTAACATTGAGCCAACTTGAGCATCTTCATCCGGAAATAAAAGGAATTTGAATGAAACATAACACATTTGCATGAATATTTGGTGGTGGATAACATTTCCCCTAACTCGTTTTTCTTAACTTGTGAATTAAAATCTATTGGGATTATTTAAAACTTGTTTCTATTCTGTTTTGTCCGATTTAATTAAAATAGCAAATCAACTCCAAAAATCCCAAAAATTTGTGTGAGCATAGCTCGGTGTGTCTAGTTTATGTGTATAAAATTTCGTTGCATTTGGATAAGTGTAAGTTGGTCTAATAATTAGTTTTTGGTGGCTGGTCAGTGGAGACAGCTACCCAGTTTTTGTGACATTTTTAAGTATTTGGATAAAACAATCTTCTGCGGGAAAGACCTTATTTTCATATGCTGCAATCGACAAATTTTAGTGTTAATAAGGAAAATCAGTAGGATTATTGCGTGCTACTTTTGTGGTGCGTTAAAATTCCTATCAATAGGTATGAATTGTGTGGCCTCTCCCTTTGGCATGTGTGCCCCTGTGTGTAATTGCAAGAGCATACCCAAATCTCATATCATCGAATAAACTTTCTAAAGTCAACATGTCATCAAAATTGGTCCAAGTTGTGTCCACTTCTCCGCTCCACATTTCCTCAAGCAATTTTATATCGCCCATAATAGTGCTTACAACCTTTGCCTCAGGATATAGATTCAACCTCCCAAAATTACCCATTAGCGAGCTATTTTGATTGAAACCAGTGGGAGAAATATCATGCTTTAGAGAATTACTTAACAAGGAATCACAAGCAATTAAATCATGAGAACTGTGATTCGGACTAGTGAATAACTTAGAGACATTTATAGGTTGGACCTTTGTTATAATGGACACAGAATAACCCTCATTAGACTCAATCGTAAGTTCTCTTTTTGGCATTTCATCAGACATTTGGACTGCATCCTTTTGTGACTTGCAAAAAAGAATCCAAGGTTGATCTCCAACATGAGCAAGAACATCAATTTCAAACTGATGATACCCTTGCTCTGATGTAACATTAGAATTGTGAATATCCCTTGTGCTTGGTCCGAATGAGCGACCCTTGCTGAAGAGTTTCCACTTTGCACGACGTTGTCGAACCCGAAAGATTGGCTTAGGACCTTGAACTCGTCGAGCCCACTTATGACCTAACTCTGTCATCGTCTTCCTCTTGTGCAATAATACCTGACTTGGTGGTGCAGGACCTCCCATGGTCAATGTTTCAGTGTCCAGTTGTTGTCTCAGTGCAATAAGCATGTGTTTGTCTGTTCCCTTTCGGATTGCGATGGGTGTGCGTGTGCTCCTATTTGTTGGAGAAGTTTGTTCATGTGCCTGTGGTAAGGGTACCAACGACAATGATGGAGTAGCAGAGAACGACGGAAGCACGGGATTCCGTTGTCGTCTTTGGCGAAAACTCACGGACGGAGCCTTTCTTTTCATCCGCACATGAGAAACCACGGCAAGTTTATTCTTTGCTTGAACCGATTTTAGCGACGTTTTTTGAGATGTGTGGCGAATTCCGCTGACCCTGCTGAAGACATTTCCTATTGCAGGAGCTGTGTGAACTGCCGAATCGAGACCCAGGTCAAGTTCGTAATATGAAACCTGATGGGGGTCACTAAATCGTAGGAGGTTCTCGGAATCGAAAACCCATGAATGCTGTTCGTATGACGATGGAAAGTAAATTTGGGGATCTTGAAAATTAGGGTTTGTGGCATATGAATAAGGGATTTGAGGGACGTCTGTGGAGTCTGAATACGTAACGGAATGTGGTGCGGGTTGCGGGGGGAACATAGGACTGGTATATGAAGGAGCTACAAGAAGCTCGAGCATTTACGAGGCTGGGTAATCTGGTGGTCGATAGGTACAATCAGAGGAAGGAAAAGTGGGCGTATACCCGTATGAAATCTGGTAGTGATCGGGAGGATGAGGTGGTGGAAGCGGAGCTGGATTTGGATTTTCATACTGAGAAACATTGGTGTCTGGATTCCAATAGAACACCAGACCACTGGACTCATCCATCACACTTCTCCACGGTGCTGGAAGTGTGGGATCAACGGAGGCAAACCACAGATCCACGGTGGATCTCTGGCTCTGATACCAATTGATAGAATCAGACATGATAAAAAAGGGGAATTACAAGAAAGTACTAAATAATTGAGACAATGCAGGAAAATTAGAGGGAGAAAAGGAAAGAAGAGGAGGCAAAAAAAGGAAAGAGGATTCTTTTCATTCATTCATATCCCTTGTACAAAGCACAACAATATTATTTATACTTAGCTGGAAAGGGAAACCTTATCTAAAAGGATAAAACGCAGCTGTTGTATGTCATCCTAATAGCTTGGGCCTTGAGCCATAAAGTAAGCTGAAAACTAACAAGTATGGGCTGAAGGAGAGCTAATATGCCCCAACCATATGGTTCTAACAGCACCGGTGGCCGGTAACAGCCATGGGCTACAATTTACCCAAGGGTAATCAACCCTTGTAATTCAAAAACACAAATCTTAATAGTAAATACTACATTCATTTGAGCCTCTCTCTTTGTAACCTCGCGAGTTCCTTGACTATCTGCCAGTGTTCTAATGATAGGGAGGTTTCACCAAAACTCATCGACATCAATCGACCCATTGTCAGCAATCTGTAAGCACAAGCAAGAATATAATGAATGACTAACGAATCTCGGAGAAGAAAGAACAATTCGCAAATCTTTCAGACTCTAACCTGCTGAAATCTTGGCTTCCCAGTGTCCTATCTTCCTGCCTTGCCGCAACCAAGTCATTGTCGATCACCTATGAGGTTTCAGACGACGACATCAGCCAGAGGCAGATTGATTAATTTATCATACATGGAGAACAACACTACTTAACTAAATTCGTAATCCTAGGTTCCTAACTGTATTGGAGTAGGCAATTTCAGGGTAACAAGTTGTCCAAAGCAACTCTTACCTTCTGTATTTCTGAGTCAATAGAATGTGGCAATGATCTAAGAGTAGCCAAATACCATCTCCAAGCCTCTAGTGCTTCTGCGGTGACTTCATCGGAAGCCACTGAAGAAGGGTGGAGAGGTAACACAACATCAGCTGGCAAAATGTTTGATTTGCCTTCCAAAAGAACAAGCATTTGGATGTCTGCTGGCATGTCCAGTTTATAGAACTTGAAATCATATTCCACCTGAAAAGGACAAATTAAAAGTATCATGCCTTAGCGTGCATTTCGGTGCTATAAACTCTGACGTAATAATTGTTGAGAAAAAAAATTAGAGTACAGCCTTCTCACACAAGTGTTGGAGAGACAACACAAGTAAACAAATTACTTATATTACACACACAAAATATTACAACACTAAAAAAACTCTCAAAGACATACTTAGAAGCTATGACACTCACTTTCTAGAGACACACTCTAGATCACTCACACTCTCACAAGACTACTCTTACTTCTCACTCTCACTTGGTTGCCTACTTGCTTGATTGGTTTCTTGATTACTTGATTACTTTTTACAAATGGTGTGGATGCCTTCTCCTTTTATAGGCATGGATGGAACCTTGGAGAAGCATGGAAACATCATGCTAGAGATATCTAGATAATTCCACTAACTTCCTAAGCTAGAATTATCTACACTAATCTTGCATGTTGGTGGAAACCTCACCATTCTTCTAGACTCTTCCGCTAACTTAATAAACAACCTTCTAATCATTTCTACAAAGGATTATTTTAACTTGGATAATTCTAGCTAACCAACTTTAGTGAACATTCTAGAATTCTTTATTTTAGATTTGTGTAGGTCTTTCAATGAGATGAGGTTGATTTCTTTAACACTCCCCCTCAACACCATCTCATTCTTTTCTCCACACTGAGTCGATGCTTTATCTTGAACACCTATTTGCATGATTTGGGTTTCATATCTCTTGGCCTTGCCACTAGATCCCAATTTTGATATTTCTTTAATGCGTTGACCCTTTCTCCTAACTTTACGCCACTTAGAATTCTATGATGCTTCTTTACGCATCGCTTCAATTGCTTCTTCTACTATGGCTGCGTTGGCGTATTTGGGTTTTGGCTTCTGTATTCTCGTTGACCTCCTTAGTTGTGATCGTGGAGTTGATACTTCCACTTCACTAGGTCTAACTTCTCTTGGTGGTTGGTACACACTAGTTTGCCAAGGACTCTTAGGTACTTCTTGCTTGACATCGTCACCATCAAGCAATTCATTGAGTTCATCTGGACTCAATTGTATTTGGGTAAATTGGTCTCTCGTTTTCTTCTGCAATGTATCTTCAACCTTTCTCGAGTTAGGCAACACTTCATTTTCTAAGCACCACCAAGAAGATGCTTCAGTGTCCCATTCTTCTTTCATAATTAGATATGCTACAGTGTCCCAATCATCTTCACTTTTCTTGTTTGAGCTGGCAATGTTACTTTCTGCGAGCTTTTTGAACCAACACTCCTTTGCCATATGGCCATTCTTTCCATAATTATAACACTTGCCCTCAAACCTTTTATTATTCTGGGACTGACCACGGTTGCCATGATACTTCGGAGCTCATCCTGGCCGAGAACTCCTTCTTCCTTGATGACCTTGTTCCTTGTCACCATTTCTTTTGGATCCACCACCAACTCGTTGCTTAATGCTGCATTTCCTTTTGGTATAGAGCGTTTTCTCCTCACCTTTCAATGAGACCCCTCTCATTTGCTTTGCCAAAGCTTATTGATCGACAAGCAAATTCTCAAACTCAACAAGTGATGGTTGGGTCGGGCATCCTTATACAACGACAACGAAGCCTCGGTATTTGAGTCTCAATCCATGGATAATTATTCTTTTTATCCTGGATTCTACAATGGCAGCACTAGGATCTAAAGTTGTTGAAGTTTTGGTTTCAGCTATTTGTATATTTCATCATGGGAAACAAGGTTACACATGAAGAGACTCTTATAGAAAGCTCGAGAGAAGCAAAATGTCCAACGGACAAAGCCTAGAATTAGGCCACTCAAAGGACCAAAGAATAAACATCTAACCCTAATCTTAATTACGTGAATCAAGGGAGATAAAATCCTAGATACACATTACAATGAATCAATCCCGGTAATTAAGGAGTAAAAAGAGGAACAAGAGGCAAAGTGGCGGCTGCAACTCACACAAGTGATTGTGAGTTGAAGAGACAACTTGACTTTATAAGAAACCTATACAATCTGCTTAGATACACACTGTATACTCATCCTCAAGTTGGATCAAGGGGGTTGATTGATCCACGCTTGAACAATAACCGTTGAAACTGTGTAAAATCGAGAGCTTTCGTGAAAAGGTCTGCAAGTTGATTATGACTTCTAGTGTATACAGTTTCGATGTCTTTGGATTGAACTTGGGTGCGGATGTAATGGCAGTCAACTTCAATGTGTTTAGTTCGTTCATGGAATATAGGATTGGATGCAATATGCATGGCAACCTGGTTGTCACAGAATAAGGACATGGGTTCCTTGCTGGTGAAGCCAAGATCAAGAAGGAGACTCTTCAACCAGATGAGTTCACAAGCTGTTGTTGCCATGGCCCAATATTCAGCTTCAGCACTGGACAGTGCAACCACAGTTTGTTTTTTACTTTTCCAGGTGACAAGGTTTCCGTCTACAAAGGTACAAAAACCTGTGGTGGATTTTCGATCAAGGGAATTACCAGCCCAGTCAGCATCGGTATAGGCCATAATGTGATTAGACTCATTTTTCTGCATGAGTATGCCTCTGCCGATCGAACCCTTGAGGTATCAGAGTATTTTCTTGACAATTTTCCAATGAACCAATGTAGGAGAATGCATAAACTGACTCATAAGGCTTACAGAGTAAGCAATATCAGGCCTGGTGATCGTGAGGTAAATGAGTTTCCCAACCATACGTTGATACACACTAAGGTTGGATAGGGGGTCACTTGGAGCATCCAATTGAAATTTGCTAGCAAGAGAGGTGTGAGCAGGTTTGCAGTTGACCATATGTGCTTCATCGAGAAGGTCAAGAACTTACCTCCGTTGATTTAAGAATAAACCTTTGGAGGAGGTAGCCATCTCAATTCCCAGAAAATATTTCAAGGTTTCCAAATCTTTAATGGCAAACTGTTGGTGAAGTGACCTTTTAAGAGTCTCAAGTTCATCCATGTTGTCATCCGTGATGATAAGATCGTCAACATATATAAGAACTACGAGCTTCCCTTGGACACCACTGCGAACAAAGAGAGAGGAATCAACATGGCTCATTTTGAACCTTGCTACTTCAAGAACCGAGCTCAGTTTGGAGTACCAAGCTTGAGGAGATTGTTTGAGTCCATATATAGCTTTATGAAGCTTGCA
The DNA here is from genome assembly GCA_963580275.1 of Crataegus laevigata. Classification (NCBI taxonomy): domain Eukaryota; kingdom Viridiplantae; phylum Streptophyta; class Magnoliopsida; order Rosales; family Rosaceae; genus Crataegus; species Crataegus laevigata. Next base: position 32,614,264 of record OY756947.1, on the reverse strand, counting down.
GACTTTGGTAGGTTCTTGTTCTTGAGGGTGTCCTGGAGGTAGCTTCATGTACACCTCTTCTTCAAGCTCACCGTGAAGAAACGCGTTTTTAACATCCATTTGAAACAAGGGCCAGTCATGGTTGACTGCTACTGATAACAACACCCTTACTGTGTTCATTTTGGCAACGGGGGCAAAAGTCTCCTTGTAATCAATACCGTAGGTTTGAGTGAAACCCTGTGCAACCAACCGGGCCTTGTGTCTTTCAATGGTGCCATTAGAATTGAATTTGGTCTTGTAGATCCATCTACTCCCTACGGCTTTCTTACCTTTGGGAAGGTCTTCCACACTCCAAGTTTGATTTGCATCTAGTGCTTTGAGCTCATCATGCATGGCTTCTCGCCACATAGGCGTACACAGTGCTTCTTGAAAGTTTTTAGGCTCAAGGTTGTTTGTCAACTGATTTAGGAAGGATGCATGAGACGCTGACAATTTGTGATAAGTAAGGGCTTCAGAAATAGGATGCCTTGCACTGTAAGTGATGTACTCTTGTAGCCGTAGAGGAGGGTGGCAATCGCGAGTTAGGTTCCTTCTTGGTGCTGCTACAGGTGGTGGTGTAGCAATAATTGGTGCTGGGCACGAGGTATATCTTCACTGACCATCTCATCGACTGGGGGATCACCGATATGGTGGTATGAAAGGGTGTCTGTATGGATTTCAGCAGGAGTTGGTAGTGAAAAGATATCCATTAGACTATTTCCCTGAGAACTATTCTGGGAGTAATTGTTGAAGAAAGGAACGAGTTCATCAAACCGCACATCCCTAGAGACAACCAGCTTCCCAGTGTGTGGGTTATAACATTTGTATCCCTTTTGAGAACTCGAGTACCCCATAAACACACACTTGATAGCTCGAGGTTCTAGTTTATCACGATGATTTGCTTGGACGTGAACATAACAAGTGCATCCAAAAATCCTGAAATGAGTTAAATCGACAACTATTCATTTCATGACTTCAAAAGGTGATTTGGAATTCAGGACACGGGTGGGAAGTTTGTTAATGATATAGGTTGCAGTGAGGAGTTCTTGGGACCAAAATCTCTTGGGAACTTTCATCTGAAACATAAGAGACCTAGTTTTCTCCAATAAATCCCTATTCTTGTGCTCGACAACACCATTTTTTTGTGGTGTACCCACACAACTAGTTTGATGCAAGATATCATGACTGCTTAAGTAGTTGGACATATTATTGGAGGTATACTAGTTGCCATTATCTGACCGTAAGGTATATACTTTTGAGGAAAATTGGTTGGTTATTAGCTTATGAAAGTCTTGGAAAACTGTAAAAAATTCACTTTTAGACTTTAAGAGATATAACCAGGTAACCCTAGAGTAGTCATCTATGAATGTAACATAATACTTGTACCCATCAAATGACTCAACACGGGAAGGTCCCCAAATATCTGAGTAAACAACTTCAAAGGGTTTACTGGTTCTAGATTTAGAGGATACAAAAGGTAGCCTAGTGGCTTTTGACATTTTACAGATCTCACACTTATGTGCGTTGGTACAAAAATTTGGAAATAATTTAGACATCACTAGTTCGGAAGGATGAGTGAGGCGTTGATGCCAAAGTTGATGCTTCTGGACATGGCTTAGAGTGGCAATGGTGTCTTTAACTCGATTGAACTCCTTTGAGAGGTAGTACAGACCATTTAAGAAAAAACCCTCACCAATCTTCTTCTGGGTGACTCGATCCTGAAACACAACAGTGTGAAGAGAAAAAATAGCAAGATAGTCCAAAGTATGTGTGATTTTTCCTATGGACAGAAGCTAAAATGGAAATGAGGGTGCATATAGTGCCGTAGACTACATCACTCCCCATCAATTTAATTTTTCCTTTTCCTAGGACTGGTTCCCCTTTCCCATTCGCTACAGATACATAAGTAGGATTAGGTAATTTTTGAAACTCATGTAGACATGCTTGTTTGTTGGTTATATGGTCAGTGGCACCTGAGTCTACAATCCAAAAATCGTGTGTGAGATGTGCATTGAGAGTCGTGGAAAGTGCACAAATGATACCTGGGATATTGCCGGATGTAGTGGTGTTTGAATTTGCCAAAAAACCCGCAAATTTTTCAAACATTGATGTGGAATTTTCCATGATGACATTGTCACCCTCAGCGATACCACTCTTCTTTTGGAGAAAGGCGACAAACTCATTGATCAGGGAGATAGGATTTGAGGTGAAATTTGTCATCCCATTAGATGGACAACTAGAAGATTGGAAGGGTTTAGGCGCAAACCCTTTCCCATCCCTAATCATTTTTCCTTCCTTGTTAAACTTAGGTTTTAACTCAAGGTGTAAAATCCAGCATTTTCCCGTACGTGCCACTTGGTGTTACAGTATGTGCATTTCCAGTCAGCCTTCTTCCCATTAAAAGGTTTTTCATTAGTGAAGTTGTGGTTACTGGTGAAAACCCTAGCTTCTGAGCTAGACTTGGGCTCAACATGCATTACCTTTCTTTGAGTTTCCTCTCTTTGGACTGCATGACACACGTTGACGAAAAATGGTAGCTCAGGAGTCATTAGTAAGTGGCTACGCAGGTCTTCATACTCAGCTCCAAACTTGCCAATAGTTGGAACACTTTATCTTCATCAGCCCTTTTCAAGAGTACAACGGATTCAGTGGTGTGTGGACAATATAGATCAAGTTCATTCCACATAGATTTCATGCTTCCAAGATGCTGAATGAAGGTTTGATCACCTTGCTTAAGTCCAGCGAGGCTTTTCTTCAGTTCAAACACACGGGCAACATTGTTTTGACTGCCGTACATTTCCTTGATCGATTCCCATTAGATGTTGAAGAATCTGAGTAGCTGAAGATCTCGGACAATTTGGGCTCCATCGACTTAAGTATCCAGGACATAACAAGATGGTCATTTGAGTGCCATGCATCAAAGGCAGGTGAGGAAGAATCTGGAGGCTTGATGGTTCTATTGACCTACCCTAGTTTCGATCTTCCTCCTCGGGCAAGCGATATAGCTCGTGACCACGACAAGTAGTTGAATTCATTCAACAACACCGAGCACAGTCGTTGGTGTGGGTTGCTCTCATCGTGTATCATGTTGGCTGGTGTTGGGGTTAAGGAACTTGTAGCCTCAAAACTGAATGGGTTATCTTCTGCCATCACAACAGATGATGAACAGAAGAAGAAGAACAGGCTAGAAGGATAAACAACAGAGGAAGGACCCTATGGTTCCTGCTTTGATACCATGTTGAAGTTTTGGTTTCAACTATTTGTATATTTCATTATGGGAAACAAGGTTACACATGAAGAGACTTATAGAGAGCTCGAGGGAAGCAAAATGTCCAACGGACAAAGCCTGGAATTAGGCCACTCAAAGGACCAAAGAATAAACATCTAACCCTAATCTTAATTACGTGTATCAAGGGAGATAAAATCCTAGATACACATTACAATGAATCAATCCCGGTAATTAAGGAGTAAAAAGAAGAACAACAGGCAAAGTGACGGCTGCAACTCACACAAGTGATTGTGAGTTGAAGAGACAACTTGACTATATAAGAAACCTATACAATCTGCTCAGATACACATTGTCAATAAAAGCAAGCATGATGAACAGCCTATCAAGCAAATTATGACAATCCAATTATCTAAAACCTGACCCTTGCAGAGATCTACCTACTCAACTGCTAAGGAAAACTTCCTAAATTCATATAACTAAGTTAAGCACAAAGATGGCGATAAGGCGGTTTTGCATTGTAATGCAGTTTGCCTTTTCTACTTAAAACACGATTAACCTTTCACTACACAGATTATGAGAATGGAAATTACATCGTAATCCATGTTATCAGTAGCTTCAGCATCCACTCTTGGGCGCTTCTCTCTTTGTTGGGTTCCTGATTCCATACTTGTATACATCACTGCGTTAGAAGATTCAGCCCATGAATTCTGTCCCGGCACCTAAACACAAATACAAGATAACAATAGAAGAAAACTCAGATCACCGAATGAGCCAGAATGTTAATTCCACGCATCCAAACTGAAAATTCTAGCGGGACATTTAAAATTCAAGGAATGTCATTATCCTAACAAAATAAAAATTCAAACAAAACCACCAACACTAAGCATATAAGCATGCGCTAAGAGTTTGATTAGAGTCTCACTCACCGGGATGCAGTAGAGCATGCCGCGTTCCCATAACCGCATTTCCGGCGTGGAATCCACTGAGAATTGGGGAACATCCGTGAACTTACTGGTCCTCCAAACAGAGCCATCCTTCAATACCAACAACGCTTTTTTTTTTTTTTTTTTTTTTTTGTGGCAACTAAATAAATCTCTCTGTCAACCAATTTTCCTATCCTAATTAAGGGCCTGTTTATCCAAGAGAAATGATAGGATGGTTGGGGATGTTGGGTTGTTACAACCCATCTCTCTCCGTCTCCTGTCTGCTTGAGGCAATGGTAAGCTAACGATTCTAATCTCACCTCTCTCTTATTTTTTTCCTTGTTAAGTTTTAAAGCTTCAGTGTTTAGATTCTGTGATGCTATCATAAATCTCGATTGGACGAAGGCTATTGTTTTTCTTGACATATGCATACCTGTGTATTGATTTATATTAATCTTTCAAGTAATTGAAATACCATTTAAAAAAAAATAATTTATGATTAATGCAGAGCAGCGAGATACTCCATGTATGCCCCAATCCTATATCTACATTTTGGAAACTCTTTCCCTTTCAAAACCTCGTTTTCAATAGATGGCTGATTTATTCTGGGATTAAAGATTTCCTTGTGCTTCCTATCGTTTATGTCATATATTAATTGGTTGATTTCTCACAAATTTATTGTATCAAATTTCGTGTCTTTTTTAGGGTGGGGGAGAATCTTGTGGTTTGAATTAGAAAAATCGTTGGATGTCTGGGTGACTCCTTCAGAGTTTTCAGTGACTTAACTACGATTTCATAAAAATATGATTTTATATTTGAGGTTTATAAACCATGATCGATGGTCTGTTTTTATTTATTATCACATATGTTGTATTATTATCACTCACACGAGCTTCGCAGCCTATCCGAGTTCTTGATGCCGATGCACCAATTCCCATGGTGTGGGCACTGATTGTATAGATGTCAGGTCTGAAGAGATTACAAGAGGTCGCTTGGTATTTTGGTTGGATTCCGTTGAGTGGTCCGGAATCCTTACTCTTGCTCATTTCCATAAAGGTAGTCTGACCGTAGAATCGAGTGAATATGAATTGCTCACAGTAGACATTGTGTATAAATTAGACTTATCATGTTAGTACTTGGAATCCAAGTGGGGAATCATGTAGGGTTCCTTTATTAAAATTTGTGAATTGATATGGAACCTTATTGATTGAATAACATAGTAAATGTTGATATCATGCATCTTTGACTTTTAGGATTGATTAATTAGAATGATTGTGGAATGATGTGGGATATGATTTTTATTATTATGATTAGTCTCGTTGCTCAAAGTGACTTGAGAATAATACTGTGCTTTGTTGGGTCTTGGATATGTTACATGTTGTGGATTAAGGTTTCATGTTGACAACATAGTGATTTATATGGTGGATGAAGTGGAAATGTTGATTGTCATATTGGATTGTTATGTAGTCCTGAATCTAGTACTTCCATACTTGTCAAGTTCTAATGATTGATTGAGGAATGTTATATATTTCGGCTTAAACGTATTGTGGTAAATGTAGATGGGTAGTGAATGATGAACTACGAATGGCTTGATCCATATTTAGGGTACGTAGGCAGTCTAACGAGGAGGTTAGATGCAACAATGAAATGGAAGAAAATTACTACGCACTTGGACCTAGGGGTGGGTTCAAAAAACCGAAAACTGAAAAAAACCGAAAACCAAATCGAACCGAAACCGAAAAAACCGAATCGAATGAAAAAACCAAACCGAATTGAAAAAATCGAACCGAACCGAATTCTTTTGGTTCGGTTCGGTTTTAGAGGTCTAGAAACCGAACCAAACCGAACCGAACCGAATTAATTAAATTAATATTTTTTTAATTTTATTTATTTAATTATTTGTTTTGGGTATTATTTTTTAAACCCAATTTGTAATATTTTTAAACCCAATTTTATTTGTTTAATTATTTGTTTTGGGTATTTATTTTTAAACCCAATTTGTAAGCCTAATGTGTTGCCAAATACTTATTACCCTTTTCTCATTTTTCTCATACTCCAATTTTACTTCTAATTTTTTATGGTTTGTTTGTTTCATCACTAAACCAGTTGCTTTCCATTTGTCTCTTGATCAATCATGTTCTTCTTTTTTTGTATTTTTATTGTTTGAATAGATATTATGAGTGATTTGGAGTAATAATCACAGGGTAATCAAATCTACTTGTACAACTTCTCTCTCTGCACTCCAGTCTATTTACTTTCATATCTCTGTTGGGTAAAAATTGAGGGGGAGAGAGAGTTAAACATTTTAAATTTCATTTTTTTGTTGCTTGACTTTGTAAAAGACTGAAACTTTCACTGCATTCTCTTAGAAAATTAAACATACCATTGGATTTGATGGTTGTTTGTGATTTGGGTTTTACTGCTTTGTTTGCCCCTTATTAATAATCATGTAATGTTTGAGCGATCTATTATGCTCAAAAGTATTAGGACTTTTCTTGATATTTTTTAAGGAACCAAACAAGGATTAACCCTATGTATACTTTGTTTGTTTGCTTAATGTGAAAAGAAAATAATAATATCCAAAACAAATAATTAAATAAATAATACTGAGAAAAGGAGAATTTAAAATATCATTACTTTTTAAATCCAATTTCTTAAGAACCAAACAAGGATTAACCTTGTGTAACCGAAACCGAACCGAAAAAAACTGAACCGAAAAAAAATTTAAAAAAAATGAACCGAACCGAACCGAACCGAAATTTCGGTTCGGTTTCGGTTTTGGCAAAAAACCGAACCAATTTAAACCGAACCCACCCCTACTTGGACCTTGAGTGGTGCTTTATACATAGCCGGAGGCAAGGTACATTGGATATACGAGTATTTGGTAACGTTATGTGTCGATCCTCGATGTATGTCGGGATCGGGGCATGACAATATCTCCGTTAAATTTGCCTAAATTTTGAAGTGGAAAAAGTAGTTTGTGCTAAATTTTTATTTATGTTTTCAAGTATTGATTAAACAATATTTAGTTTGTGTGATGACATTTTCATTGTATAATTATCTTTTTGTTTCTTTATTGCATATTTTACATGGGTTATTACCAAACAATTATTTATTTAATTTTAAAAAACGTATTCTATTTAAATACATATTATTTATTTATTAAACCAAACAATTATTATTTTATTTTTTTAAATCGTAAGAAAATTTTGGTGGGATTTTGCCGCCATTTTTTTTTCTACCGGTTATAATCGACAGTAATGAAATTTTTTTGTCAGTTTATATTTTAAAAATGTTTCTGTCTGTTTTAACCGACAATAATGAATTTTTTTCAAAATAAAACCCCTCCATCTCTTCTTTGCGCGGATGCCTTCTCCCTTCCCCCTTTTCTCCTCTCCTCATTTCCTTCTCCTTCTCTTCTCCCATTCTCCTTCTCGCTTCAATCACCATGGATGAACAATTCGAGGAGCAACGTTCCGAAACCAGTACGTTTTAAATTATTTGGATTACGTTCAGTTTGTGTTTTAAATTTTGATTAAGTTATTAAATCGAGTTTGTATTTTAAATCTTGACTTGAGATACCTTATCAAATATTATGCATAAATTGAAAATTAGTTTTTGTTTAGAGATTTTATGTAGGTTTTGCTTTTGTAAATATGCATTACGGGTGGGTTCAAAAAACCGAAAATCGAAAACCAAATCGAACTGAAACCGAAAAAATCGAACCGAACAAAAAAACCAAACTGAATTAAAAAAACTGAATTGAATTTGGTTCGGTTTGGTTTTAGTGGTCTAAAAACCGAACCAAGCCGAGCCGAACTGAATTACTTAAATTAATATTTTTTTAAATTTTATTGAATTAATTATTTGTTTTGGGTATTATTTTTTAAACTCAATTTGTAATATTTTTAAACCCAATTTTATTTGTTTTGTGTATTATTTTTCAAACCCAATTTGTAAGCCTAATGTGTTGCCAAATACTTACTACCCTCTTCTCATTTTTCTCACACTCCAATTTTACTTCTAATTTTTGATGGTTTGTTTGTTTCATCACTAAACCAGTTGCTTTCCATTTGTCTCTTGATCAATTATGTTCTTCTTTGTTTGTGTTTTTATTGTTTGAATTGAAATTATAAGTGATTTGGAGTAATAATCATAGAGTAATCAAATCTGCTTGTACAACTTCTCTCTCTCTCTGCTAGTCCATTTACTTTCAATTTTTGCTGGGTAAAATTTGAGGGAGAGAGTTAAACATCTTAAATTTCTTTTTTTGTTGCTTGGCTTTGTAAAAGACTGAAACTTTTACTGCATTCTCTTAGAAAACTAAACATACCATTGGATTTGATGATTGTTTCTGATTTGGGTTTTACTGCTTTGTTTGTCCCTTATTAATAATCATGTAATGTTTGAGTGATCTATTATGCTAAATTTTTTTAGGACTTTCCTTGATATTTTCTCAGGAACCAAACAAGGATTAACCCTGTGTATACTTTATTTGTTTGCTTGATGTGAAAAAAATAATAATACCCAAAACAAATAATTAAATAAATAATATCAAGAAAAAAGAGAATTTAAAATATTATTATTTTTTAAACCCAAGTTCTCATGAACCAAACAAGGATTAACCCTGTGTATACTTTGTTTTTTTTTTAAAAAAACCCAACCGTGATGTGAAAAAACAAAACCGAACTGAAAAAAAAATCGAACCGAAAAAAAAGAACTGAACAGAAATTTCGGTTCGGTTTTGGCAAAAAACCGAACCGATTTAAACCAAACCCACCCCTAAAATGCATTACCAATGTTTTTCTTTGTTATTAACAAGGAGCAATGCCTCAACGAAGAACTCGGAGCTGTGGAATCCCAAATTGTATATTTTTCCTTTGACGAAGGATTGGTGCTTGATTAAGGAAGATGAAAAGGAAGTCGAATGTAGGTGTGTGTGTGTGTGTATATATATATATATATATATTTTACAAATTGTATAATTAGTAAAAGATTATAAACATAATTAACGAACTTACATATATATGAATATATGTTTTATTTTTAGTATTATTTATTCAATTATTAGTTTTGTTTATGTTTATTTAAATTGTCCTTTTTATATTTTATTATTATTAATATATTTGCTGTCAGTTTTATCTAACAGATAATGCTCTTATTTATTCATTATTAATATATTTTCTGTCGGTTATAGCCGACACAAGTTATGTTGGTTTTATATATTTACTGTCAGTTTTATCCGATAGAGAATGCTCTTATTTATTCATTATTAATATATTCTCTGTCGGTTATATTCGACACAAGTTCTGTTGGTTTTAGAGCCTTAACCGACAGAAAATTCATTTCCTGACGCTGACAATTCTGTCGCTTATTATATCCGCCACTGCATCCATTTTCTGTCGAATTTTACTTAATATCCGACAGTAATATACGTTTATTGTCAGTTATCATAGTGACACTAATAAATGGTTTCATAGTAGTGATGAATCACACTCCAATATTTATCAAATTTATCAATAATACTTATTGCCATATTTTTTATTTCATCACGTCTAGAGGTAAGCCACCGGTTAGTGACAACCTGATCTCACAAATCTTTGGAAAATAAAAATTGGCTGTAATAAACTAGAAAATTGACGCTAATTGAGAATAACGGTTAGAATTACCATCCCTAGCTCATAACATATGTAATAAACTAGAAAACTGACGCTAATTGAGAATTTGCATGAATCAAATAACATGAAAAAAGAATGAAAGTGTACCTATTGAGTTGACAACATGTATCAATTTCTTGATAGTGAGACTCTTGAAGAGAGATGAATCTGATAAACTTGAAACATTTGATAATTGATATATAAAATGATTAAATGAATTAATTTGTTTGAGTATAACAATAAGAGTATTGAATTGATGAGCTTGTTGGTATGCCCTATGCATGATGTGGTGCATAATAAGATAGTATAGGGTTTGATGCATGCATAATGAATTAGTATAGGGAGGGTTCGGTAAATTAAATAAAATTATATATATATATATATATATATATATATATATTCGGGTCGGATTCGGGGACGGATACGGATTGGGAATCCCTATAACCATTTCCAAAACCATAACCGAATAAAGTTCACGATTTTTCCCCATATCCATACCATACCCGAAATTTCATATCCAAATCCAATTCATTCAGGCAGTTATCCACGGTTATCGAGTTTAACAGTTTGAATTACCATCCCTAAATCCGCTGCGTCTCGAGTTTAAACCGTTTCTCTTCCATAATGTGGTTTAAAATAGTATTCTCACTTTTAATATAAAAGAAATATATAATCATTTATATATATGTGTGTGTATATAAATAAAAGGGTAAATTACAAAAAACTACCTCAACTATTGGTGTCAAGACACTTTCATACCTGATCTTTTAAAAGTGACAATGTCATACCTCATGTAACGAATTTGTGACAATGTTATACCTTCCGTTATTTAGGCGTCAATTTCTCAGTTAAACGCTGACGTGGCTTGATCTGGGACCCATTTTCTTTTAAAAAATTATTAAAAAAACATTTAATATTAAAATAATAATAAAAAGTATATAAAAAAAAAAACCTTTGTCCCTGCTTCTTCCCTCCCCACCCCCCCCCCCCGGCGCCGACGCCCCGCTCGCTCACCCAGTTTTCCTCTTTTTTTTTTCCTCTCTTCTTCTTCTTCTTCTCCTTATTCTCTGGGCCGAAATTGGGTATGATTTTTTTTTCCTTTCTTCTTCTTCTTCTTCTGGGCCGAATCTTTTTTTTTTTTTCCGTTCTTCTTCTCTCTCCTTCTTCTTCTTCTTCTTGCCGAAACTAGGTATGAATTTTTTGTTTTTTTTTGTTTTTGTTTTTTGTTTCTGGGTTGCAAGTAGAGGTGGGGGGGGGGGGGAGGAGGAACTGGGTTGAGGTGGGGGGTTGCACGGAAGGGGAACGGGAAGGGGTCAGGGGGGAGATGGGAATGGGTTCTGGATGCAGAGAAGGGAGTTGAGGTGGGGGGTTGCACGGAAGGGGAACGGGAAGGGGTCGGGGGGGAGATGGGAATGGGTTCTGGATGCAGAGAAGGGAGAGAGAGAGAGAGAGAGAGAAAGAGAGAGAGAGAGAGAGAAAGAGAGAGAGAGAGAGATAGAGAAAGAGAGAAAGAGGGGGGGGAGAGAGATATTTAATATAAAAATATTTTTTTTAAAATTTTAATTATCAAAAATATATTTAATTATTTTTTAATCCAGCTATATTAGTGAGTGGTCCCCATCTCTTGCCACGTCAGCACTTAACAGAAAAATTGACGGAGGTATGACATTGTCACAAATTCGTAAGATACGGTATGACATTGTCACGTTTTAAAGATGAGGTATGAAAGTGTCACGACACCAATAGTTAAGGTAGTTTTTTGTCATTTACTCTAAATAAAATTATAATTCTTTTGATATCAAAGAGTAGTTTGAGAGACAATGTTAAGAGTAGGCCCAAGTTAGTGAAGTGACAAGTCGATGCCTCTTCCTCCACGGAAGGGTTTGAAAATTCCTTGACGTTGAGGAAAACTAATGAAAAATAGTTTGAAAATTTTGAGTTTTAATCAAAATGACAAAAAAGTGGTGTAAGTGAATAGTAATAGGAGTGACTTTTTAGAGTAAAAATGTTCTTTTCATTAAAAGTTAACAGTACCGAGAGTGTTTCGTTATAACTCTCTTAATGTCTTCTTTTGGGATAAATGATGAACTCATATTTTCTATTAAGAAAAGTCACCCCCGTGTGTACCAATAGTTTTACTAATTAATGTCTTCTTTTGTTGGTGACGCAATTCTTTCTGTAAGTGTTTGTAACTCTTGTCGCTTTAAAATGCCTTTAAACTGGTTATACTTGTGTTAACACAGGGTCCTTTTAGGCGCACATAATGGTGCAGGTCGGAAAAGAAGCCCTGAAAAAGCTCAAGAGAGTTCAAGAAGTCCCAAGAATAACAAGAAGCTCAAGGTCCAAGGAGCTTAGAAGAGAATACTCTCTAACACTAAAGCCGACCACCTTTGAGCTTAACTTGACTAGAATATGTAAATAATTTTCCAACCCCCAAGAGCACATGGGGGCACATGGGCAGACCGACGACTTTATGCTACAAGTTTTCAGGAATAGGCTTACATAAACATCTATCAAGCTACGTAGCAACTCACAATTAGTGACAGAAACCTAAGATGACTGCTCATAATCAGTGACAAAAACCTAAGATGGAAATACAAGTTTAACTCCTTGCTAGCCTCTTAGTAGTCCACCTGCCCTAGCCTTTATGTCAATTAATCCTCCACGTAATCCTCATCTTAAATTTCCATTCTAGCTTTGCTAAAATTCCTCTTTCTTCTAGTTTGATGTAACGGGCTGATCATGGAAAATGGGAAGTATGTAGCTTTTTCTTCATTTTCAGTTCAATCACATAAGCTTGTGATTTTACAAATTGTCTTGTGCTGGTGACTTCACCAAATAATTCCAATAAGTGGCCTGCAAACAAGTTTGTCTTCTAAAGTCAAGTAATCTACTATCTTTAGTCGAAAGGCATAGGCATGAGTATTTAAATTAGAAGAAATCACATGATTAAATTGAACTCAAGAAATTATAACATGATTTTTCTCCAACTCATTTATTTAATATAAAAACACAAAATCATGTAATTCATTTTATTTAAATCCAAAATATAACAAGAAAATGTAACTTTCGGAACAAAATAAATATTAAAATATGCACTCATCATTACAATCTCACTGAAAAGATTTTTATTTTTATTTTTATTAGTTGGGAAGGGGGATTCAAAATTCGTATCTCTTCCAAATTTCTTTTTACCTCCCACAGTGTCAAAACCAACTCTAGCAATATATATTTATTTTATTCTCACTTAATTATATTTTTTTTAAAAAATGTTACTTTGTTTCCAAACTTGTGGTTATGGACAAAGAGGTCTACTTTAGGTTAGATGGTGTTAGAAGGTGGTGTCATATATGCAAACATGTCAATTGTCTAGTCTTAGTGACAATCAATTAATCACAAGATTCACATCAACGTGATAAATTATTGGGTGACATTTTTTACCTCTCACATGCATTCTTTAATTTTTGGTCATCAAATCGAATGAATTGAAGAATATCAAATGAAAAAAAATTAACATGAATGTGTGGGAGGTAAATGGAGTGAGTGGATAGCACTGTCCTATTCCAAATGTTCAGTCCGTGCCAAATCTGATACGTTGACAAGTAGACGTTGACAAATAGAAAATTGTTCCAATCCAAAACTAGTATTTAAGTTGAGAAGACCTTGAGCACTTTGAAACTTATCGATTCAAATTTAAGTGCTTTGATTTGCACGTAAAATACCCCAAAGTCGAATGATGAAAATGATCCTAGCTTATCTAGATCAAATTATGTTTCTAATTGTCCAAACGCCCTATTTTGCTTTCTTCACTTCCTTCCTTCTCTGCATCCTTGTTATATTTTGGAAGCGATCCAGAGTCAGAGGCCTAAAGTCACCCCCAGGGCCATGGAAGCTGCCTTTTATTGGAAACTTGCATCAGATGGTCGGTGCGCTGCCACACCACAAACTGAGAGACTTAGCAAAGAAACATGGACCCATCATGCACCTTAAACTGGGTCAATTAGACGCCGTGATTATTTCATCTGCCAAAGTTTCCCGGGAGGTGTTGAAAACACATGAGCTTGCATTTGCGCAGAGGCCTATGGTTTTTGTGGCAGAGGTTATGTCTTATGGTCAAGGAGGTATGGTATTTGCTCCTTATGGAGATTTATGGAGATCGCTGAGAAAGATTTGTATTTTCGAGCTACTAAGCCCGAAACGTGTGCTGTCTTTCAGATTCGTAAGAGAAGAGGAGGTACGGAATCTTGTTGAGTCCATCGGATCAATGTCTCACAAGGGACTTGCCATCAATTTTAGTGACAGGTGCTGCAGCTTCGCAAATGACGTAGTGTCAAAGGCAGCATTTGGAAAAAAATGCAAACACCAAAAGGAGTTCCTTCTGCTACTAAACGAATCAGTCAAACTCGCTAGTGGGTTTGATATTCCTGATTTGTTTCCTTCACTCAGTTTTCTTGGGTACGTTACTGGTTCGATCCCTGCTATGAAAGACATGCAAAGCAAGCTCAGTATAATTCTCGAAACTATCATCAACGATCATAAGATCAAAAGATCCAAAACGAACTGGATGAGTACTACTACAGCAGGCAATGACAAAGCGGAGGAGGCGGATGGAAATTTTGTTAACGTACTTCTAAAACTCAAAGAGTGCAATAAGGTGGAGTTCAATTTCACAACCAATCAGATCAAGGATTTCATTATGGTGAGTAACGTTTGCTTGCTTTGCAACATTATCAGAAAGATGGGCCGAAAGCCCATTCCAATAACACCGATATTGTTTCTAACTTGGTAATTACCATTTGCACAATATGTAGGTGTGAGGTTGTATCACAAAATACCTTAGCATTAGTTGGAGTGGAGTTAGGATGTTTAAACTCTTATTTTCTCATAGATATGGTCGATCTGAGATAGTTCAACACGCCTCCTCAAGTGGGATCCAATTAATGGGTCACACATGGGAGATCCACACATCGGCAACCACGTAGAGCCAAAGGGACTCATCCTACAGACGGGGCCAAGGGACTCACTATCATCGCGCTGGGCCAAGGGGACCCACTATCACATGGCAGTATGGCTCTGATATCATGTAGAATTAATAGAGAGACGGGCCAAATGCCCACTCAAACAACACCGATATTATCTCTAACTTGATAATTACCACCTGCACAACCGTCAAATGTGCGGTTTTATCACAAAAAGTCTTGGTATTAGTTAGAGTGGAGTTACGATATTTATAATCTTATTTTATCACATATACGATCGATGTTAAATATTTCAACACACTTTGCTGTACTACAGACATTTTATCTTCATCGTCACTCATTGTTTTATAAAAATATAGGAAGGGGTTCTGTCACAAATGTTTGCTTACGTTTTCGAAACTCAAGATTTTCATCCGCACATTGAAAATCAATTATTGTCATCCTGCACATTTTGCCCCACACATCAATGTCGTCCTTACGGTCTAACTCAGTAAAAAAAAAAAATTGTAAGTGCAGGAAATCTTCTCTGCCGGAAGCGAGACTTCAGCTACTACCATGGAATGGGCAATGTCAGAGTTGATGAGAAACCCAAGAGTCATGAAGAGGGCTCAAGCTGAAGTGAGACAATCAGTCCTCCAATTTGAAGGAAAGAAAAGCAAATTTATTGAAGAAAGAGATGTGCAAAAAATGGACTACTTGAAATCGGTGGTGAAAGAAACTCTGAGGTTACACGCTCCAGGCCCTTTGCTCCCAAGAGAAGCAAGGGACACGGTTCAAATTGGTGGATTCGCAGTACCAGTTAAATCAAAAGTAATTATTAATCTATGGGCAATAGGAAGAGACCCAGAGATATGGGGGCCAGATGCTGAGTGTTTTAAGCCAGAGAGGTTTCATGGCTCTTCGGTTGACTTCAAGGGTTTTGACTTCGAGTTCACTCCGTTTGGGGCCGGCAGAAGAATATGTCCAGGCATGTCCTTTAGTGTTACCATGATTGAACTTGCTCTCGCTGAATTGCTCTACCGCTTTGATTGGAAACTGGCGAATGGGATGAATCCAGACGAACTTGACATGACGGAGAGCTTTGGACTGAGCTGTAAGAGAAACAATGCTTTGTACCTAATTGCCACCCCACATTTTACTTCACTCGGTGAGTCACAGTGACTCGGCGTTTTGTTGCCATGAATGGCCAATAAAACCAGCCATCAATTGTTCATTTACTTCTGTATTCCCTCTTTTACAGGCTAAAACACGTTTTCAGCCTATCAGTCTTTGCAACGTTCCACTTTCGTTCCTACGTTTTCGAGTGCAACGATGTTCATCCCAGTAGTTTGCAGATTGTTTAGATCTAAGGATTTAGCGGGCTCTTCGGGTCTTTTCATTTAGTACTTGTGCAATAAGGCATGATTAATGCAATGTTAATATTTTTTTTTTAGTACTTGTGTAATAAGGCATGACTAATGCAATGTTAATTCATTAATAATAATGTATAATATGTTATGTACCCTTAAGAAGTAAGCTTCTTATTCAGATCAATTATATATGCACTTTTGTATGTTCTTTTGGTGAATACTACTTCGTACGTTGATGATGTATACACTATCTTTCTATTGGCCATTTTGCTCACTTTTTCTGATGTCAAATATAACTTTTTAGAGCAGACTTAGTTAACGTTCAAATTTGGGAGGTTAACAAAGATCAGTATGGTTGGTTCTTAGTGGACTTGAGGTAAAAACAATAAGAACTTGACAACAAAGATAAAGTGATTCACCCCTAAAAACTAAGTTACATCTATTGATGTGCTCTGATGTATTGAATAATGGTTACAAGAAGAGCTCGGTATATTCCAATCTCTTTTTTCTCGTGTCTGACCTGTTATAAGAGGTACACATCCCTCCAGGCCACCAATAAGCCCCAAAAAGTTTTGGGATCAAGGGCCTCACCGCCCTCGCATTTAATGAACCATGTACGTAGACGTGACTAGCTAACTACTCCTTTGTTCTTTAGTCGACAAGTGACCAACATGAATTGGGTAATGCGTAACACGTGTGGTCATTCAAATTTTGCATGTGGACCAACTTGTTGTGATACTATGAAAAAAATTGAGGTTTCACCATAAACCAATTGGCGATATGGAGTAGCCCAATGTCTTATAAACCCTTACAAGGTTTCTTCTGTCATCGATGTGTGACTCTTTTACTTTCACATCCTTACATCATGCATCTTTAATGGGGGCACTTAGAGGTTGTGATAAATTCATCCATCAAAGTTGGTCTGGAGGTGTTGAAGACAGATGAGCTCACATTTTCTTAGAGGCCTATGGTTTATGCAGTAGAATTTTCGTCCTTTGGTCAAGCAAGTATTATGTGGATAAAATACGGTTTAATCCCCTGAACTATTACCCCAGTTGAAATTGACCCCCTTATTTTTTTTTGGGTAAATTAACTCCCTGAACTATTTAAATAAGCCAATTAACCCCATACCTTTTAGATTTCATCCACTATTTCGTCAAATTCAAGGGCAAATTAGTCATTTCATTATCAATTATTACTTGTCAATGGTAACTACCAACAAAATTATGACATGTGAAAACAAAATAATGTGTAAAACATATAGCATAATAAGAAAACATAAAAAAAAACTCAACGTTTACATAAAGGTCCATTTCAAATTGTTATTTACACATTATTTTGTATCCATATGTCATAAATTTATAGGTGGTTATAGCTGACAAGTAAGAATTGATGATGGAAAGACTAATTTGTCCTTGAATTGATGAAATAGTGGATGAAAACTATCGAAAAGGAGTTAATTGGTTAATTTCAAATAGTTCAGAGGGTTAATTTATCAAAAAAAAAAAGTTCAGAGGTCAATTTCCACTAGAATAATAGTTTAAGGGGTCAAATAGCAGTTTGTCCGTATTATATTTGCTCCTCATGGAGATTTAGGGAGACAGCTGAAGAAGATTTGTGTTTCCGAATTTCTCAGCCCGAAACGCATGCGGTCATTCAGATCCCAAAGAGAAGATCAGATATGCAAGTTTGTTGAGTCCATTGGCTCAATATCATCCCAGAACAAGAGAGGAGTTGCCGCCACGGGACCATCAATTTTAGCTACATGTGCTACAGCTACACAAATGACTCTGTCAAGGGCTGCATTTGGTAAAAACTGCAACTACCAAAAAGAGTTTCTATCATTGCTAGACGAAACAATCAAACTCTGGTAGATTTGATATTCCTGATTTGTTTTCTTCACTCAGATTTCCTGGATCCGTTACTGGCAACCCCTGCTGCTATGAAAGACATGCAAAGCAAGATCGGAAAGGTTCTTGAAAGTATTATCGACGATCATATAAGATCAAAAGATCCAATAAAACTTGGCAATGATGATCAGTACGTACAACTTCTACAGCAGGCAATGATAAAGCAAAGGAGGAGGAGGAGGAGGAGGAGGAAGAAGAGGGAGATTTCGTTGACGTCTTGTAAAACTTCAAGAGTCCAATAAGTTACAGTTCAATTTCACAACCCATCAAGTCAAAGATGACATTCTAGCAAGTAAATTTGGCTTGTTTTGTACCGCAGATTTGTATTCTATTTGCTTTCTTTTTTTCTGCAAGATTAGTTTAATACATAACTGATTCACTAAACCCAAATAACCACTAGCCAAAGAAACCATGTTGGCTAGAACACGAGATAGGCTTCTTCTGCAACTCGTCAATCTCGGAATGCAATGGCTCAATACTATGGGTGTAACAACCCACTTCAAAATTAAGTGCAAGTTACGAAAATACCCTTGTGTGGGTATTATACCCAAGCCACTTTCTTTTCTTTCCTCTTTTTCCCCGAGCCCTTTCTTTCATTTTCTGCAATTACTCTCTCTAAAACCCTCGAAAACTCTCCTCCTCTCTCTAAGCTCCGAGAGCTTTAACCCTGCTTCCACTTCGATTCCCTCACCAATCCAACTCCAAAATCACATATTTTACATCAATGGGACTCGGGGAACCTAGTGATGGTCTTGCATGCACCATCGGTGCATTGTGCAGTGCATGCGCCAGTGAGCCCGAAGCTTGAAGCTCTCAGACTAGTACTCAGGTGATGTTTTCCTTCCCTATCTTTGAACTTCCTGGGTTATTTTCGTGATGGTGATGTGATTTCATGTTGAAAAATCAAGGGTTTAAACCCTGCTACTTCTCTGTGCACGCATGCTTCGCTCCGACAATGAAATGCCGTCGAGTTCGAAGTTGGTGGGTGTTCTTGCATATCAAACCTCTTCCTCCGTACCTCTATGTTGATTTTAGTGAAGTGATGAACTCTGTTTAACCCCTGCACGCATGTGTATGCTTCTTTTCCAAGTTTTCGACGACTGTGAACAAACGAGCTCTAGTGAGTTCGTGGCTACGGTGTACAGACCCGTTACGAATCGAACCCAGGTATAATTTTACCTTATTGCATATGGGTTTTTGGTTGAGGATTGTCAAGATTAACCTGCATGCATGATGTTCTTCTCATTTCCAGAATTCGACGAGTTGCACCGAGCTCAAGCCGTTGAATCCGAGACGAATTTAGCCCTTTTTATCCTAAAAAGATCCTAGGTGAGTTCCTGGTAAGTCACCCGAACTTGTGAGTATGATTCTAGGGAAAAGTTGAGTTTAAATTCAAGGATTTAACCCCTGAATTTTATTGTGCGCGAACTCAGGAAATTGGTGACAATCCCTGGCCTTTCCCGACAGATCCTAGAGGGATTCAATCACCATGTGCTAAATAGGTGTTTAGGTAAACCTTCTAATCCTTTTTATGGGTTGAGTTTGGTCGTATGTTAGTGAAGAAATTTAGTAGGAGATCATGATTGGTATCTGGGTATTTGATGCAGAAAACTGGTGACCCCTTTTTGGTCAAATCTCATTGAAATCCAATATGGATTTGATCTAATCTGTCAGTACGGTACTTGGAAATGGGTGAGCATCACCGAAGCATTTTGGTGAACCCGAGACTTAAAACCATTTTAAGAAATCGAAGTAAAGGTTACAAACGTTGGACACGGCATCTTGTATGGATCACGCTCGCATTACGAGTGAGTGGACCTCTTCTAAAATTATCATGATTTTTATGATTTAATTGCATAATTGAAAAACATGCCTTACGAGTTTATGAACTGATTTTATGTTAAGCATATTACTAAAATGTTGAATATCGTCTCATTATTTTGTGAGGAATTAATTGTTGGCCTATATTGAGCTATATTTTGATATATCGTATTTTCTATAAAAACCATGAACTGGTAGACTATCTGATGGATGACGATAGGATGCTAGAATATGTTTTAGAAATCCCTCTTTATAGTATAGACGATGGATGACTCTATATTATGAAGTGGTTATTTTTAGAGGCGTAACTATTTGTGCGTACCTAGTGGACACTATGCCACCTGGGGTGAGGATCTGGTGTTGGCAGTTAGGCCGGGAGAAATAATCCCTAGCGAAAGGCTGAGGGACACGGAGACAGGCATTGGGCCGGGATGAAGTTATCTCTAGCTACGGGCACAGAGACTTAGGTGCAGGCATTGGGCTGGGAGTATATTATTATTCAGTGATCTTACTAGCAGCACACCGCGCTTATGAGACGACTTGTGAGACGATTCATGCTTTGGTTTTACGCGATGTTTTCCCGCGATATATCTTGTGAAATGTTTATGGCATGCTAATGTCTTCAGTAAATCTATCATTTATTATGCTAATAGTTTTCATTATATATATAACTTGGGGGTTAGTACGTTCATAACTGTTTTCGTACTATGTATGTATATAAACTTGGTCCACTCACCCTTGTTTTGCGCCCCTTTCAGGATTTAGATTCGAGGTACATGATCCCAGCGTCAAGACAAGTTTGCTCAGCTATTCTCGAGTTCACTCCACATGGGTATTATTCCATTGTTCGTATATTTTCCTAAAACTTCTTTTATGTTATTCTTAGAAATGTATGCTCTAAACTCGTTCCTTAAATGTCTATTCCTTATGTTCATAAGTCTTATTTATCCCTTATTTTCAGCAATTGCACTCAATAAATGGCTTTCGTCACCTTCGGGTGTCAGCTAGCACGCGCCTTTGCTGGTATTTGGGGAATACCGGGATCGGGGCGTGTCAATGGGGCATGAGGCTCTTTTATTGTGTATCAATTGAGAGTGCAGGGACCTTATATTTATACCTTATGCAATGGTGTTCAACTAAGAGACTTCCCATAATG
Source organism: Crataegus laevigata (assembly GCA_963580275.1). NCBI lineage: Eukaryota > Viridiplantae > Streptophyta > Magnoliopsida > Rosales > Rosaceae > Crataegus > Crataegus laevigata. The sequence goes on along the minus strand of OY756947.1, from coordinate 32,593,222 downwards.
TTAGTCCTAATTGAACTCAACCTTATCATGTAATCCCAAGTATCCATATCAGCTAATATAACATTAATATAGTTATCATGATTGTTTAGCTACATTCCTTATCATAACATTAATATAGTTATCATGATTGTTTAGCTACATTCCTTATCATACACACCTTTTGGTACCTTACAAACAAAGTCATACTCGAACTCTATAACCTCAACCTTAGTTAATCGTATTATTAAGTGTGCAGCTCTCATGAGACTTACATTCTCCCACTAGAGGCAACACTTATTAATCATAGTACTACTGAAGAGGGATTATACTTAAGTGGCCATGAATTTAGAGTTGAACATAAATATGAAAATCCAGTTTTTGTCATTGCAAAGTATTCATAAAGAACTATAAGGAACTATATGCTCATCTCCAGAACAACATCCCCATAATCACTTCATGAAACCATACCATACATGAAACTCTAACAAGACATGGAAATATGTAAATGTGACTATACATATGTTTAAACACATTTAACATGTGGTCCTCCTCATGACTACCAACACAGGCTTTCTTCATGCTTCATAAGAAACCAAAATGGTTGTTGATTTTTAAACAATAACTCAGTTTGCTATTCATGTATTAAAACATATCATTATAACTAATGTTGTATGCTTTAAGGGAACTTTGAACGACCAACAACAACGTCTTTATTTGTTATAAATATAGCCTTATTCTCAATGCATAAATGTAAATATTTTTATCGAGAACATAATAAACTGAACAAACATGACTCCCACTATTCCACAGCTTCAAATCCTGCTAGCACACCCATCTTAGCAACATGCCCCTTGAACACTACAGCTGGCACTAGTTTATTCAAAGGATCTGCAATCATAGAACCAGTTGCCAAGTAATCAATCTTAACTAGTCCTGCCATTACCTTTTCTCGAGCAATGAGATATTTAATCTCCAAATTCCTTGTTGCAGTTGACCTCTTGTTGTTCTTAGAGAAAAAGATGGCTGCATTGTTATGACAGAATATCTTAATAGCATTTGAATTGAGTCTACCACTCTCAATCCCGTAATAAAAAATTTCATCCATATTGCCCGATTGACTGTTTCACAACATGACAAGTACTCAGCTACCATAGTTGAGGCTGCAATTATATCTTGTTTAGAACTTTTCCATGATGCAGCTCATCTTGCCATAGTGAAGACAAAACCTGAAGTTGATTTCAAATCATCAGGATATCCTGCAAAATCAGCATCACTATAACCTTCCAAAACCAGACGTTCAGTTTTCTTGTAAATGAGCATGTGAGATTTGGTTCTCTGAAGGTATCTCATAACCTTTTCCCTACATTCCAATGTGCTTATCTAGGGTTGGACTGAAATCTCTATAGAACACTAATGGTAAATGCAAGGTCACGCCTTGTACAGACTTGAACATACATCAAACTTCCCACCAATAAAGCATATGGTTTTTCCTTCATGTTCTCCCCTTTCAATCTCATTTCTTAGACTTGTTCTTTGCTCAGTTTATCACCCTTGCAAATTGGCATTTTTGTGGTTCCACATGATGCCATATTGAATCCTTTTAACACTTTCTCTATGTACCCTTTCTGCGATAGTCCTAGAAGTCATCTCTCTCTATCTCTTTTTTATTTCAATTCCCAAGACATACGAAGCTTCACCTAAATCTTTCATTTCAAACTTGCATTGCAAGAATGATTTAGTTTCATCCAATAGACTAGAATAATTTGCTGCTAAAAGAATATCTTCCACATAGAGCACTAATATGATATAAGTGCTCCCACCGACTTTCAAATATATACAAGCATCAGATAGATTTTCTGTGAAACCATGCTTCTTAACAACATGATGAAACTTCAAATACCACTGCTTAGATGCTTGTTTTAAATCGTAAATTGATTTCTTCAATTTACATACCATATTTTCCTTCCCTTATTCTTTGAAGCCCTCGGGTTGTACCATATAAATATGTAAAAACAAATCATAGTGTGCTACCACCGCCATGATGACTCTGAATGCATCTTTAGTGGACACTAGACTAAATGTTTCTTTGTAATCAATGCCCTCTCTCTGTGTAAAACCCTTGGCAACAAGTCTTGCTTTGTGTCTTTCCACATTTCCCTTCGAGTCTCTTTTGGTTTTAAAAACCCACTTACAACCTATGGATTTTATTCCTTCTTTTAACTCTACCAAGCTTCAAACTTTATTTTCCTCCATCGAGGACAGCTCACTCTGCATTGCATCCATCCACTTATCTGCATGAATGTTTAAGATTGCTTCTTTGTAGCTCCCAGAATCATCAAACTCTGACATATCGAAGTTTGATTCTGTCATGTATATAAAATCTGAGGAGAATGTGGATTTTCTTACCCTACTTGATTTCCTCACAAGCGGTGCAACCTCACCAATACCCATACCATCTTGTCGGTGTTCATTGTCATTCACATCAATCATCTCCGCGTGCTCTCCATAAACATTTGCATGCTGCTCCAGTCGGTGATCATGGCTGCCATTTGCAACTGCATTCTCCACGTGCCCTTCCTTATTTTCTTCATGTTGTTCATTATTCAATAATGCCTCAATGTCATTACCATTCCCTAGTCGATGGTTGTTGCCATGTTGAAATAAGTAATCATCATTTCCTATGCTATGGTCCACGTGATTTAGATGTTCAACCACTGACTTTGGTACAGTTTGTTGTTGGTCATATTCAGCCCCTATATCTCCTTTTTTCAAAAACAAATTCTTCTGTCCTTGAACAATTTTCAGCATCCATCCCTAGTTCTATAAATATTGCTTTGCCAGTCTCAACAATTTTCATGTCATGATTGGGACAATAAAACCTAAAACCTTTATACCTCTCAGCATATCCCACGAAGTAACAAAAGAGTATCTCAAGATCAAGTTTCTTGTCATTAGGGTTGTAAACCTTAGCTTCAACCTTGCATCCCCATATATGTAGATGATTGAGGCTAGGTCTTCTACCTGTCCACAATTCGAAAGGTGTATTCACAACTTCTTTGGATGTCACTCTGTTAATAATGTAATTAGTAGTCTTGACTGATTCTCCCCACAAAAAAATTGGCACAGGCTTATCACTTGGTCGATTTACAATTTCCCAAGTGTCATTCTTTTCAATCATCTCAAGCTCTTCCTTCATTGCGGTCTTCCAAGCTTTGTCTTTCTCAGCTGCTTCATATGTTTCTGGTTCTACTACACAATAATTACATGTAGCATATATCTCATCCAGATTCCTCAATCTCACTGGAGTTGAACTTGGTGTTGATTGTTGTGATTGATTTGACTGTGAACTTATAGTGGCTTGCTGTGGAGTCCCTTGTGTGTCACCATTATCTGTGTCTTCTTCTTGAACTGAGGTTTCCATAGGCTCTCTTGTTTGCCTTTTGTTGAAATCAAGTTGTAGAGAGACATTATCCTTCTCTTCTACTTTTGTTTCCCAGTTCCGCATTGAATCTTCATCAATGATGGCATCCCTAAATAGGATTATCTTCTGTGTTGACACATTATAGACTATGAACCCTTTCTCACTAGTACCATAGCCTACAAACACACCCTTGTTGCTTGACTTCTCCAACTTATGCCTTAGTTGGTGAGGAATGAGAGTGTAGCACACTGAGCCAAACACCCTCATATGCTTCACAGAAGGCTTCCTTCCACTGAACACTTCAAATGGAGTCTTTTTTTCCACTGCTTTAGTAGGGCACCTATTCAATAGGTACACTGAGGTGTTCACAGCTTCACCCCAAAATATATAGGGCATGTTCTTCTCATGCATCATGGACTTTGCCATTTCAACTATAGTCCTATTCTTCCTTTCTGCAATGCCATTCTATTGTGGTGAATATGCCACAGTGAGTTGCTTCTCCAACCCCACATCTTCACAGAATGCATTGAACTCGAGAGAAATGTACTCTCCTCCCCTATCACTTCTTAGTCTTTTGATTGAGTATCCACTTTGCAATTCCACCATCGCCTTGAACTTCTTGAATATTGTGAATACCTCAGACTTGAACCTCATGAAGTATACCCAACGCATCCGTGAGTAGTCATCAATGAAGGTTAGGAAATACCTGTTTCCACTGATTGTTGTTGTTTTCATTGGTCCACACACATCTGTGTGAATCAATTCTAGTGGTTTTGTTGCCCTCCAAGCCTTTCCAACTTCAAATGAGTCTCTGTGATGCTTGCCAAAGACATATCCTTTACAGGTTTCATTGCATTGATCCATCTTTGGTATACCTTGCACCATTTCATACTTTTGCAAATTTTGTAAGCTTGTCATGTTTAAATGACCAAGCCTCTTGTGTCATAGCTTCATAAAACCTGTCACACTTATTTTCCTTGGTACTTCTTCTAAGTATTTCAGCACAAGTGGAAAGCTTTTGTTTTTCACTTCCACTTTGGTCAACAAATTTGACAGGGATCTATCATCATAGATCTCAACCACAGTTCCCCCAAAGAGTAGGAAATAACCATGTTCCATCATTTGACCCACATTAAGTAAATTTTCATCCAATCCAGGCACTAGCATCACTTCCCTTATGCATCTTCTTCCTTTCTTAGTGTTGATAACCAGAGTTCCTCTTCCAGTGGCTTTAACAATGTTACCATCACCTAATTTTCACTTTTCTAGTGAAATTTGTATCAATGTCAATGAGTAGTGACTCATGTGCAGTCATGTGGTTGCTGCAGGCACTATCAATGTACCACACATCATTGTTTTTCTCTACTTTTATACTGAAAGCACAGAACACATTTGCTTCTTCTTCCACTTGGTTTGCACAGTTCACTTGCTGCACATTCTTTGATCTGCAATCCTTCATAATATGCCCGAACCTGTTGCACTTGTGGCATCTAGGCTTGTCCTTGAACCAACACTCCCTAAGATGGAATTTATCACAATGTTTGCACTGTTGTTTGGTTCTTGGACCTGTGTTAGTGTTGCTGCCTTGGTTAGGTCTAGGGTTATGATACCCTTTTCCTTCCCACTTCTTGTTCTTGTTCTTCCACTGTGGTTTATGATTGCTTGCACTAGCTTGACTACCAGATCCAACATTGAGTGATTGAAAGGCTTTCTCAGGTGCAAGATCTGCATGTCTTTCGAGCCTTTGATCAAAAGCTCTTAAGGATGCCATCACATTTTGCACACTGAGAGTTTCAGTGTCTTTGGTTTCTTTAATGACACTTACTATCGAATCATAGGGTTTAGTTAAGCTAATCAACAGTTTCTGGACAATTCTCTCATTTGGCAGGTCCTCACCATATGTTTTCATCTTGTTTACAACATCAAACAGTCTAGTAAAGTAATCTTTTAACAGCTCATTTTCCCTCATTCTTGTATACTTGAAATCTCTTCTAAGGGACTGAAGTTTTACCTTTTTGACTTTAGTGTCTCTCTGTATTCTTGCTGTAAAACTTCCCAAGCTCCCTTTGCAGTCTCTTCATTTGCTATCCTTGGGAAAATGGTGTCTAAGACAGCACCTTGAATGATTCCAAGTGCTCTAGCATCTTCCATCCGATTCTCATTTAGTGTCTTGCGTTGTGTTTCTGTGAGATCCTCTTCTAAGGCATCAATCTTCATTTCAGGTAGTTCATACCCGTGTTGAACCATATCCCATAGATCATAGAATTTGAAGATGGTTGTCATTCTTATTCTCCAAAAATCATAATTTTCTCCATCAAAGATTGGAGCTTTTAGTTCACTGCTACTGCTGGATCCCTTCATCTCAGGATGGTTTCTTGATTGTTGTTGTTGAGGACACTACGTTGGTGCTTCTTGAAATCTCAATTTGCACAGATTACGCCCAATTTTTTTTTTTCAAACCAGAAACCAAGCTCTGAGGCCATGATAAAGTTTGTTTTTGGTTGTCTTTTTTATTGATTTTTCTTAACCGATTTCTAAGGGATAGAATGATAGATAGTAGAGTGAGCTTTTGATTGGATACCTGATGTGCTAAAGAATGCAACAGCTTTGATTGATTAATAGATAGGAAAGTGTAAGGGTATAGCTCATTTCCATCACCCATACTTGTGTACAAAAGAGTTGGTAGTTTAGACAATATTTAACACTAAACACTTTACTTCTCCAGATTAAATCCTAGCCCTTTATTGGGTTTAAGTGATCTAATCTGGAGTGTACACTTGTCACTCCCATGTTTAAACAAAAAACTAGCCATTGGAGGCTTTCTTTCATTTCTTCCTTTGGGCGCCGACCCTTCATCTTCTTTCCTTCTTCGATGCAGACAGCACCCTTAGGTTAGGGTTCCTTGCTGCCTTCGGCACCTCGACTCCATAAGTTGTTTAGCTTCCAACATTTTCCCGCTAAGAAGTGCTTGTTCCGCCATTTTAGTCCTAGGTTTACTGGCCCCATCTTCTTACAACTCATAAAGAGTATCAGTGTAATGAGTTTTGGATCGTCGGATGTCCCAGATGAATTTTGAATCGTCGGATGCGGGAAGGCTAAGTTGTGTTTGGCTTTTGCTTTTCTTAGCTTGGGTGAGCTTAACAAATTTTGATTTTTTCCCTTTTTATTCTTGTAATATTTTAATATAACAAGTATGGTAAGAAGATTCGAACTTAGGTCAGAGTCTGGATATTATATTAGTTAACTTAGTTAGCCAAAGTTAAACTTAATTATATTAGCTAATTATCCCCGTAATGATAAAATCCGATTTCTATTTGTTATTTCATTGTTGAAATCTTCAAACGTAATTAAATATGTAGAGATAGTATATTGTTTTAGTCAATTTAGCTACGTCCATAATTTTGTTGGATAATTAGCATATGATAACAAACTCCTGGTTAGGATCATATGTAGTCTCATTCTTTCGATTTTGTTGGATTTGTACACGGTGGTGGCAAGGCAAGTCATTGCCTAGCATTCCGTAGCATACTCCAACGGGAGAACCGAATGCTGTCGAAAGCGCCACGAAGAAGACGAGACAAAGCAGTAGAAAATTACCGGCCATTGCAAAGATTAAATGAAAATATAACATCAAACCTTACTAACAATTTGCAAAGACAACTCTAAACTACGCATTATATAATATCAAACCTTACTAACAAAAAGGGGAAAGTTTCGTACTGTAATATTGAGACCGAGCTGACAAAATATTGAGGACTACTAAAAACTGAAAACTTTTCCATCTTTGTTAGTAAAAGTTGTCCTTTTCGGTTTTTAGTAGTTTACTCAGACCAGGAAAACCTAAACTGCTAAAAGCTTAAAACTTCCCTAAATCTTCAAATGTATTTTTTAGGCCCTAAATCATGCACCCCAGAAACCTAGAGTTCCGAAGAAGGGATGTGCTCCTACAGTCCCGAGAAATTTTTAGTTGTTACGGGAATACGGATAGTACATCACGTGTTTTTATGCAAATGATGGAAAATTTAATTTTTAAGTTACTAACATTTTAATACACATAACCCACCATTTATATAGAAACATGTGGTGTACTAGCTTGTTTGACGGTCACCCTGAAAAATCTCTTCACAATCCCATGCATGACCTAAGCGTTAAATCCAAGAATGAACGAATGTAAAACGTAGGTAATATATACCTATTTAGGTTTTCTTTGTCGAACGTACATATTTAGGTTTGGTTGGTCGTGCTACCCGTATCGTATACTTATCCATTTGGTTCTTAAACTGTTACATGGCTGCATATTTTCATGTATAAATGGCCATAAATCACAGTTAAACAAATTGAAACAGAAGTCCTCAAATCTTCTATATATCCAGCACTGAATTAATATATTTTCGTATCTGAAAACGACACCACATCGCCAATTTAGGCGTCCTCTGGCACATCTGAGATGTACAGAGCAAAGTGCTGAGCCTAATTATCCCTTAATAAATCATCCGGAGAAAAGTCTGGTGAAAAAGTTGCCGGATTTTGATTTCTCCAAACAGGCCACATGAACATATCTTCCAAGCTTGTCCACTTGCCTGGCCTCGCCACGCGTTTCTTTCTTGCAAACCTTGCACGTCTTGTCCACCCAGCCCTCCTCCACATATTGCCCATCCACTGGTACCAAGTCAAGAACAATTATCCAAATTAGGAAAATCATTTCAATAATTCTTTTTAAATACACATTTTCTATTATTTAAAGAATGATAATGGATAGGCAAGTCGGACTACATAAAGTTCGGTCGTCGGACTGCAATAGTAGAAGTCTTACTCTCTAAATCCGCACAAGGTGGAAAGAAAGAACTAAGGCTCTAGGATTAGTCATCAACTACAAGTAGGCTATTTCCTTCTCTCTCTCTAATACCTACAAGTAGGCTATTTTTTTCCCACTAAGAGCAATTAAAACTGACTAACTCTCTGATAGAACAACTCTTATCCCCTATCTCCAAAATTTATTAAATAAAGAAAAGAATACAAACAGGAGGACGAAGCCAAAACCCGTGAAGAGAACTGGCTACAACTTTTTAATAAAAGTAGAAAATATATGAATGTTTGAAATTGCTAATGCTACATACCCTCAACATAGTCTTTGAAGAAATCCTTGTATGTCCCTCCAATTTTCCTTCTCAAAGCCCCATACTGCATGAAAATAAGATAAATCCATCAGCAAACTCACATAAGCGTTCTGGTTTAATTAATAAGTGAAAAATAAAAATCCATCCTAAACTTAATGTGTTATTCAAATTTGCCCGCTGATTTTTCAATTTGGTAATATGCTTCTTAATTTCGTTGAATACGCCAATTTGCCGTCCAAATGATAGAAACTAGCATAAAATGTGATAAATGTGACGGTAGGTGCAAATTGGCACGTTACAAAAAATTAAAAAGCTCAAAACCAAATTGAAAGGTGAGACGGAGATCGAAGGAGGTCATGAGCTCAAAGTGATTAATTTATACCTGTTGTCTGGACATTCTCTCTCCAGATTTAGTGGCATCCCTAGCTTCTTCAATAAGCACAGCATCCTCTGCAGACCTGGTCTGAGAAAAATCAAGTGCTTCTGTGACACTGCTGAAGAAAGACTGTTTGGTTTCCTTCTTTGGTTCTTCCTCCTTCTCCCCCTTCTCTGTTTTGGCCAGCACTCTAAACTGAGAGGAGGAGCTCCTGCTGATGAATCCACTGTTTGGCAATCTCTCTGCAGCTCCAAAATTTGAGGCAAAATTTCTATGAGGAGAGCTCAGAGGAAGTGTTCTTATTAGTACTCCCATATCTGGATTAATTGGTTGTTCTCCGTTTGGTTGGAGGGTTTTTTGTGAATGATTGAAACATTTTGCCCGTTTGGAGGATTAAATAATGGCCAGTTGTGGTGAACGCATGGCATGAATGCCACTCAAAAGTCCTGGTGGTTTGTATAATACTACGTGGCTATTTGTCATAGCAGTCATTCTATCCAAACATGAAGTATCTTATAGAATCTTATACTGATGGCCAGTAAAAAACAAGGTTTTGTTTATGTGCCCCTTGCTTTAAAGAAAGTCTCACTTTCCTCCCACAACTTAAAACTGTCACTGTGTGATTTTACTTTTGGTGCTTTCATTTCGTGTTCTATGTTACCTTATTTTATAAAGTAAAACAAGAAACTCATTAACTTTTCCCACTTTTTTTTTTTATATATAATTTCAATGCTACGTACTTGGCAGTTAACCTGATGTTTCATGTTCACACAAAATATATTGAGTTAGATTATCATTTTGTCCATGAACATGTTAAGTTGGCACTCATAAGTCACAAAGTTCATTTCATTATGTCCTTGGATCAACTTGCGGATCTCTTGACAAAGGGTCTGTCTAAACAACAATATCTTCTTCTACAGTCCAAACTTATCACTTCTCAAAAGGCTTTCTTGGATCTCACAAATGAGTTTATGTATCAAGTGACTTGGCAATCATGTTATTAGTCCCTTTCATTTGACAAATGTGTGTTCGGGCCAAACTTCTTGCCTTTTGGAGCGGTTTCAAATATTCTTCGCATCTATCTTCGATCTTGTGTTACCTGCTGAGTTGGTGGTTGGGCCATTCTTGTCCAAGAAAACCTTCTATCCTATGGTTTAGGAATTAATATTGTAATCTCATTTTGATTGTATTCTTGATTTGTAAAGATCCTTACTTGTACGCCAAGTATACATGATTGTATTTGTATACATAGGCCTTTGTGCAAAGAATATAATTATCAAGCTTGTAATTTCTATACTTATGTAGAATGATGTGGCATAAGGGCATCGGTTTTGGGTCAGTTACACATTCGTTAACAATTTTTTCTAACCAACTTGACGCGAAGGTTACGTCGGTCAAGATATAAACCACAAGAGCCATAGTCATACAGTTACAAGTTCGAGAGAAAAGTAAAATTTCATAAAAAAAAGGGGGCTTACAATCGAATAAGCCTAACGTGCTTCTAATAAAAATGCTTCAAACAAAATACTTCATGTTGATAAAAATTAGAAATGGAACAAAATCATAACGAGTCAAGCCTCATATCCACTCAAGAAAAGAGTAACCTATACAATTTTCTGGTAGCCAATTTCATCAATGAGACTATGACATGAGTGAAACAAAGACAAAGCTATTTGGGTAGGTAATTACATGTCCGTCTGGTCTACACAATATAAACCATGCCAACCTCGAGAAGAGACGCCGGCGGGACCTTCAGCGCCACGTCTGGCCCCCGGCAATTCCTCCTCAGGTAGTTATAACCGAAGTTAATGGCGAATCTCTTCATAAACGACGAGCCTTGCTTCGCTTTAACGTGTGAGTGCCCAAGTATAAATGCAGTCCCAGCCTCTTGAGCTGCGTAGAGATCCTCAAGCTCTTCGCGTATCAGCGTTGTATTCTCAGGCTGGGTGTCAGGCTGAGACTCCTCGTCGATGGCAAACCTCACTCTTCTTTCAACCGCTTCCATCTCAATAACGTCTGTTATGCTTTCTACAGTTGGGAAACCAACAGATACACTTGCCGGTTGAGTCTCCTCAATCTCATAAGCTGGTGCACCAGAAAATGCTACTGTTCCGATGACAGCTAGTCTACACTCGCTCGTGTCAGTAGACCTCGATGCATCATCCTCGGTGCAGGAGCTAGTTCTCTGTGTTCGACACCAGTCATATCGGATGAAATGAACCAGCCTTTCAACTAGTTCTGTCTCAAAAGAGTCAACATCTTGATGGACATCACGGTATCCATAACGAACAATGCACCTGTAGGATCGATGAGCCGCCGGACCAACGCGACCCACCAAGTATCGCTCAGCAGGCGGCACATAAGGGACAGGGACTGATTTTACACACACAAAAACTAAGACGCGGTGGAAAGCAGGGAGGTTGGTTACAAAGCGGGAGAAGTTAGCAGGAATGCCGGAGGTGAGATCTGTGAACACTAGGCCAATGCCTGGGACCCGAGCGATTCCCAAGCTTGGACCCAAAGCTAGAAGCCAGTCTAATGAAACCTTGTTGTGGAGGTCATATTCATACTTCTTGATGGTTGCATAGTGCCATACAAACATTATAGTCATGAGGAACAGCGCAAGAAGGATGGGAAGCCAGGCACCCTCTCGGAACTTCGTGAGCGAAGCTGAGAAGTAGAGTAATTCAATGGAGCCAAAGAAGATTAGGAAGCAAAGGGCTACAATAGGTGGCTTGTGCCAACAAATGACAATCACCAAGGAAGTGAGGCATGTGGTAACCAACATAACCGCCATCACTGCTAGCCCTGCAATAAAAAATAACAACCGCTTTGTACTTCAAGCAACAGAAGTGATTAATTATCTTCCTCTTGGATGCATTCGTGTTTTGAAATTTAGGCAGGCCTTAAGATCAAATTTATAGCACTAGCTACCAAAATATGTAAGGGTAACTTACCAGAAGCATTTCCCAGGTGTTTTGTGTCTCTAAATCCAATGGTCACTGCAATGCAGAGGATCATGAGCATCCAATTGATCTCGGGGATGTATATCTGGCCATGTATCTTGTCAGAAGTGTGGACGACCTTGACTCTCGGAAAACAACTTAATGATTGGCTCTGGTTTATGATAGAAAATGTTCCGCTGATGATTGCTTGGCTTCCCACAACAGAAGCAAGAATGGCTAGTACAAGCACGGGCCACCTCACAGTTTCTGTCCCAAAAAATGAAGAGCTGTTACATCTTCCATAACAAATATATAATGTAGACAATTACAGTAACATTGCTATCCTAAAAGATTATGGCATGAACCCCTCCTAGTACAACACCAACAAAGTCTTATCCCACTAAGTAGAGTCGGCTGTATGAATCCTAGAAAGCCACTGCTGTATGAATCCTAGAACTCCTCGTAGTACAGTGCAAACTAAATCGTCCAATTCTCAAGTACCAGCATATCTGATTCTATTTCTACAGATGCTGGATATATTCCTGCCTTTAGAACAATAATGACACATACCTGGAACCGAGACATAAAAGCTGATGTGGTGACTGCTGTGGTGATGCCGCGATAAGTAAGCAGCCTGCCCCATATATGCCAATATAAGAGCTGGATAAACCAAAAAGGTAAAAGCAACCTGCACAATGAAGGGGGTTGCAACTTCCGGTATCAGTGTGCAAATCAGCATTGGCGATGCATAGAGAAGACATTACTAGGAAGGTATGAATTACCTGAATGGCATTATATGAGAAGTGGCCAAGATCAGCAAACATTGCCTCTGAGCCTGCACGCATAGTCACACATATCATTAGCATTTACTTGGTTTCTCTATTTTCGTCTGCATTCATTTACCGTCAAATTATTTCAGGATGTGAATGTCAGTTCTGCGAAATTATCAGTTCAGGTTTTCTGGAATTCCATGTTCAATGCCTTCTACCGTATTGGATCTGACACGCACTGGCATACTTATGCTTTATGCAATACATTTTCCACAACTCATCAATATGCAGGACAAGCAACACGACAAGATGTATATAGGGGAATATGATAATTATTTTCTGAAGTTACCTGTTATGCACAGCAATATTCCACCTAAAGACATCCAGCCACTTATCCTTGTCTTCCTCAAGAACTTGAACATGTAATACGGAGACAGAGCTTGATAGACATACCGGTTCCAGTGGATTATATTATACAAGCCAAGAGCACTGATGCACAGAAGCCATGCCAACACCACTGGTGCAAAAACGAATCCGATTCGATGGGTGCCATAGTGTTGAAGTGCAAATAAACACAACAATATGAAACAAGTAATTGGAACCACAGCATCTGAAAATTGGCAAGTGAAATTTATGTACATCAGTATAATCAAAGTTGACATTTCACCATATAAAAATCTTAAGAAAACAATAACTGATTAATCCTACGCTCCTATTGACTGGAAATGGAAAATCGAGTAGGAGTGAGACTGCTTACACTGGTGATGCTCCTTGGACATGGATAATTCCAGGCCAGACACCGCAGAAAAGACTAAAATAAAGCATAGGCATGAATTAGTCATCAAACCAGAAGGGATTGCTACATCTTTTATTCTTCAAAATGAAATGCATTCTACCTGAAATTGCTGGAGTGAGCACTCCATCGCCAATTACCATACAAGTTCCAAGAAGAACAAGAATTAGCAAGGCAGTGTGCAAGGTCTTGCACTTCTCGAGTACAACTTTCACCCTTGAACTTTTTTCCTTCTCTGGTGGGTGCTCCAATTTATAAGTAGAAAGTGCCTCATCAGCAAGCTGCCGGTTGGGGAGAAGGCTTACTTTGGCGTGCCTACATATCAGCGAATACAGTGCAAATGTACCACCTGCAGAAAATCATGCACCAAATGTTACAACCTAAATACAAGATATACGCATTGTTCACTGCTTGTTTACTACTTACCCTCTCCATTATCATCAGCTCGAAGGACTATAAAGACATACTTGAACAGCGGAACTAAAGTAAGAGTCCAGAAGACAAAAGAAAGTACACCATAAATCTCTTCATTCGTATCCGAATGTTGAATGTCTTCTGCAAATGCGCTCTTGTAAACATAGAGAGGGGAAATGCTCAGATCACCATACACTACTCCAAGACTCTGATAGGCCAAGAGCATAACATTCTTCCAAGAATCCTTCTGAAAATTCAGCGCACCGTACAAATTTCTGAGAATTGGGGTCGATTCTAGGAACATTCAACATACCAAACTGCTAAAGTAAAATCACTCACCAAGTTTATAAAACATAAATTGTTTTGCGCATAGACTTATACCATCACAACCAGCCAGAAACATCAAAAGGGTTGATGAACATAAGCACAATGAAGATACAGCACTAACCTTTGAAGTGTCCCAACACTTACTTCTCTCAAGATCCATGGCTCTGGTAAAATTTCAACTTTGAGTGCTAGATTTCATCAGTTGGAAGCAGTTATTTGCAGATCTGCATTGAAACAGTACAGGTTTCATTGGTTAACGCAAAGTGCAGATTCTGCAGAATCCAAATATTTAAAATCCACAGCTTTATAGATTTCATGGGATGAACAATCACACTTCCAAGAAGATATTCACACACTTTCCAATAAAACCACATGGCATCCATACCTGCAATCACATTCCCACCAAATTTTTGAAAGCTGACAGAGAAATCTTTTGCAAATTTCCAGGATAAGAATGAAATCTCAAAAGGGATGAAAACCCAAAAGCCAAAAAATAAAAAAGAATTGGTGATCTGCTGCACTAGAATTCTTCAGATAAAGCCTAAAGGTCACATAATGTAAGGGGCCCTCATTCATTCTATATGCACGTCCCTGTCACTGTTGTCTTACCCTTCTCAACCTTCAATGGTTGGTAGGTAGGGTAAGGAAAAAAACAGAGACTTTGCTGTCAACATTCTAAACGACAAAGATGGAGGAACTTGAATTTAACTGTGATGCAGGTGACTTCAAACTTTGCATTTGTCACAAGAAAAACATATGGAAATTGGAGAAAATCAGCAAATGACCGAAGAAAAGTAATGGAAACAAAGGCATGGCCACGTGAATCAGTAAGGAAGAGTTGCATATACCCAAAAGAAAAGAAAAATCAGGCAACTGGTGCCCACACAAATAAAGCTGATTTCAAGGACCATTCTTCACAGATTCATAGCCACAGTCTCATCACTTCCCTCTCTCTCTCTCTCTCTCAATCTTTGATTATTTAAAGAATTTCATTTATAAGTGCTAAAACCCTTCGTTTTCTTTTGCTTGTAAACCATGAAAGCTTGTGTCTTTACAATTTTTTTCCAAAACAATAGGTAAACTGTCACTCTTTCAATAAATAAACAAAAGGGTTTGCAGCTAACGGAAGAAAACAACAAACAAAACCAAGAGCACGCCAAAAGTCAATTTCCGGGAGATTATATTCACACCCCTCAAATTACTTCTCCCACACCTTTTTAATTTTTTAATATTTTTTTATCAAGTGTTAGTGGTGTGTAGAAAATATTAAAAAATTAAAAAAGTGTGAGAGAAGTAATTTAGGGTGTATGAATATAATCTCTCTTTCCAGAAACTGGTAAGACTGTCCAAATGCCAGAGAAAAAAGAGATTTTTGCAAACAAGGACTATCAAATTTACAGGCAATTGGCAAACCCATGTGAAACCAAGTACTTCTGAACATGCTAATGCTAGCTCCAAGGAGCTAACTTTTTCCCAACCCTTGAATACAACATGAAGGGCTGAAAGGCTGTGTCTTTTCAGATTTTCTATCAGCCACTGGGAGTGGCCTTTGTGGGCTTTTCCCTTTTCTGACCCCCTTTGACCTTTTTCCATTTTAGCTCAACAACTTTTTGATTGCATCAGCTATTTTCTGGAAGACTCTGCCTTTCTAACTATAAACACGGATGCTGCTTGGAGCAAGGATTCCTCGAGGATGGGTGTGGGTTGGGTTTGTCGGGATTTTGCAGGAATCCTACATGCGGCTGGGGGCTCGGGGGAGGGACGGGCCCACTCCGCCGCGGCAGCTGAGGCTTTTGCGATCAGGGAGGCTTTGCTTGCCTGCATTGAGAACGGGTATGTCAAGGTTGTAATTGAATCTGATGCTAAGATAATTATTCAGATGCTTAAGATGGAACTGTCTTGGGATTATAGTCTGGAGTGTTTACTTGGTGACATTGTGACTCTAGCTCGACGTGTGGGGGAGGTATCTTTCTCCTTCACCCCTAGAGAGGGCAACTTTGCCGCCCACTCGGTGGCTAAATATTTCCTTAAGGAAGGCAATTCTAAAGTTTGGGACCGTGTTGGCCCGGAGTTTCTGTTTAATTCTCTTGCCAAAGATGTAAACCTTTCCATTCGTTTATAATATAATCTATCTTATCTTGGGTTAAAAAAAAAAACTATAACCCACCAATACAATCAAAATTTGAGCTTGAAATTCAAGGAAATAAGTTAAATAACTTTAAATCTAGCAGTTAGCAGGCAATTTATCTAACTCAAGTTCGAATTTTCATCTCGTAAATTACAGCAGTTTAGAATATCTATTACTCAAAAAAAATATAGTGGAGTCAATAACAAAAAGAAAATGAGATATAGCTCGCATTTACACAAACAGATTACAAACTAAAATTACCTAAGATTTTCACACCAGCAAATCAGCATAGATCTGCAGACATAGAACAAAAACTGAGCTTTTCTTTTTCTTTTTTCTTCCTTTTCACACAGCATAACAAGAGAACGGGAATCAAATTCACAAACTCCGGTGCATGGTAGAACGCTCTTAACCAACTAAGCGACAAACCCTTTTTCGAAAACAAGGGTTTTATACTTGAGAGCACTGGAGGTGAGCCTCACACTTCTTTTCCTGAGTGGTGACAGCAACTGGCAACTGGGAACTGGGTGTTTAGCAGGCTTTGTCAAGTAAACTGAAGCAGTACACAGATGGATTAAAGATTTGGGTGTTTATTCGGTTCGACAGGGAATGCATTTGATGTGTGTTTGAGTGGAATGAAAAGCTTGTGACCATCCGTGAGTCATGGCGGATTTGTGTGCATTGCATATCAAACATCAAGGATCCGTTTCAAAATATTTTTTAAATGATTAAAAGCGATTAAAAAAAAATATTTATGAGTTTTAAAGTATTTAAAGTTTAATTGTCTTTCTTATTAAAGATTGTATTTTAAAAGTATTTTTACAAAAAGCGTGTCAACTATTTTGAAAGTCTGTCGACCAACTGACCATTACGAATGTTTTTCTCTCCCAATGTATTATGGGGGAGGATTGTCTGCCTTTCCGTGTTTTTTCGTATTCTCTTATTTGTGTGATCACGGTTAAATTACGTCAACATGTTATATTACTATTCATTTTTATCTTATTATCTTTATAAAAAAATTAATATAAAATATTGACGTAGCTTAACCGTGACTAGACAAAACAAAAATGCAGTAGAAAGAAAAAGGCGGACAATTCTCCTCCATGTATTATTCACTCAACAGTAAAGCGACAATATTATATTATTTTTATAAATGATTAAAAATAAACAAAGTGGAACGTGGGTAAGATTGATTCCTTTCGAAGAAATTAAGAATTATTTAAGAAAACAAAAGTATTGGTGGTGTCCCACGTGAGACATTAAAAATGGGAATCAATGTCTGGAGTTTAGTGAGTCTTAAACTTTTTTTAATCTACTAAGTTATAGGTTTTAGAAAATAGATAAGTTTTTCAATGACCAGTTTGACGTAGTTGTTTCTAGAAAATTAAACATAGGATTTAAAATATTGGAGCAATCTTCTAAACTCTTTTAAAATTTTTGAAATCTTAATTTGATTATTCGAATTATTTGTTAAGTTAAATTAAAAAACTTTGTATAGTATTTCATGTTAAAAAACATGCAGAGGATCTCATTCTTCAATGTAATATGCTCGAGACGTAGCATCAATAAATTATTCTTGTTGTAATTTGTGTATATATATCAATTTTATATTTTACATTTTTGAAATATTCACTTTATTGGCACTCATATTATAACCAATGTTCAAAAAATTGTTGTTATTTAGTACTACGATTTAGTGATTTTTTTTTCACTTGTAAGTGAGATATCTTATGTTCAATTCTCGCCAAAAACATATTCGAACCACATTATTGTTAGCTTATTGTGAGGCTAAGCCCACAACCACATTATTGTTAGCTTATTGTGAGGTTAAAGCCACATCATCTTTCTTAGTATAAATAATATCGTTTGTTACAAAAAAAATTGTGAGTTTTGGTGTCTCAAGGCTTCACCAAAAATAATTGGACACAAAAGCCCTTGAAACAAAAATATCCACAAGAGTAGAGGTGGCTTTTTTGACCCGACCCGTTAACCCAATCCGACCCGACCCGTTAATATTAGTATTTGGGTGGATGCTTAACGGGTCGGGTCGCTAACGGGTGAACCCGTTAACAACCCGTTAAATAACGGGTCACTTTGGGTCAACCCGTTAACACCCGTTAGTTGAAGATGTTTTAGTAATTTTAATAAAGTCTTAACAATAAAAAATAAACTCTATGCAAAAAAAAAAAAAAAAAAAAAATTGTTAACGGGTCTTAACGGGTGAAATGGATGACCCGTTAGCTTAACAGGTTGGGTTCGGGTGACCCGTTAACTTAACGGGTCGGGTTCGGGTGACTCGTTAGCTTAATGAGTCGGGTTCAACCCGACCCAAACCCGATAAACCCGGCCCGTTTACAGGTCTACACAAGAGACAGAGAAATAAAGATCATAAATCCTTTGGGTACTTTTGTAAAATAAAACATAAAAAAATCTAATTTATTTTAATAAAAAAAAACATGTCAGTTACTTCTAAGAATCACCTTCTTAGATATCGAGAGAGCAATTACCTCACGCACCCCATTTTTACGTCCTCCAAAACCATGACAGAGTAGTTCCTTAAAAAAATCTAACTTTCTTTCATAAAAGAAACGGTATCTTTCATCTCATTTTCTCTAATTCCATTCTGCACAACAATTATGATTGTTAGTTAATGTTTCAAATTTTAATCAATTATTTGGCTTTGTTATAAAATTCCCATTCAAATTGCAGGTTAGTGTTTTCAATTCCAGGACAATTATCTTCATTCAACAAGGAAATATGATATTTGTTGGAACATATCTCTAATTATACGATTAATCACAATAGAGTTCAATTTTCAGATTCTCCAAAATTTGGTTTTTGCAGGTTTTAATTAAGTTTCACAATTTGTTTATGTTCAATTTCCGTGTGAATTTTATTCGAATCAGGATATCAAAGTTCCAGTTTATGGCCATTCGGAAACACCTCCTTAGATTGAGGAACAAGAAAAGACCATTAAGATGAAGATTTATCCCGAAAGAAAAAAAAAAATCTTAAGACAATTTGGGGATTTTCCTGATGCAAAAGAAAGTCTTTGGCTTTGTGAGAGAGGCTTCCAAACGGAGTTTGTCAACCATTCGTGTCCTATTGCAGTTTTTTAATTCTTTATCTCTTCACTTTTTAATTGCTAATATTGCTTTTCAAATTTTGATTCATACTTGCAATCTCTATCCAAAAAGTTATTTATATTTTAGTTTGGTTTCAAATACACTTTTGTTCAATCTGTTTACTCTTTTTTCTTTGGTTGGCTTTTGGGTTATTCCCGATCAATCTAATATAGTTAATTTGATTTTATTGTTTGGTGATTCATGAGACTATGGTGTTGCAAGTTGCAAATATGAATATGGTTTGCACGCTACTCTTTTTTTTTTTTTTTGTCATTTTTAAGGTTCTACGATTGTTAGTTCATATTAGAGGTATTAAGAGAATTTCATTTTGAGTTATTCCCGGATCAATCTAATATAATTAATTTGCTTTTTGTCGTTTGGTGATTTATGAGACTGTGGTGTTGCAAGTTGCAAATATGAATATGGTTTGCATGATACTCTTCTTTTGTCATTGTTAAGGTTCTACGATTGTTAGTTCGTATTAAAGGTATCAAGAGAATATATCATTATCGAATTACCTTCTTAATTCTTCAAGTGTTCATCACTATCTCTTAATCTTCAATACTTTTCTTTCCTACGGTTGTGTAGGATTATTCTAAAAGCATCCATTTTAATTTCATGTTGATGACATTTTAGAAAAATAGTAAAAAAATAAGTGATAAGGTATTTTTCTATTTTACCCGCGTTGGCTTTTGGTTTATGAATTATGGTTCTCTAATCAATTTGAGAATTCTTCACATTTCGGCACATTGTATTGTTTCTTCTTCTTATATATTAATTTTGACTTTTGGTTCAAGTGGAGGAATGACAGGAAAATGTTGTTGATTGCATTAACAACATCAAACAGGTATTTCTCCCTTCACTTCAAACTTTTGTTAGTGCAAATATGAGTAGAGCATTTATCAAATACAGCCAAAAATTAACTCTTAATTTCAAAAATGTCACTTTTTATAAAAACTTTCAAATATATCCAAAATTTTACTTAAATAGACACAAATACCTTCAAATTCAACAAATTAAATAAATTAAAGGTTTTTAGCTACTATGGCCTAAAGCTCCAGTCCAACTTCACCTTCACTTCTACACTCCACCACCACAACCCTATCCCCTTCGACCTCTTCATGACCGACATTGAGCGCCGCCGCGGTTACCGTTAGTGGGAGCAGCAGAGTTTCAATCATGCCTTCAATGCCTATTTTCTTACTAATATCATTTTTAGTTTTAAATATAAAATAGTTTTTAAAGTTAATCCACATATTTATAAGACCCATGCAGCGCCACATCATCACATTAACAAAGCCATTGACAGATTTTTCATGAAAAAACAAAAATGATCACGATGGACAAATTCAAAGAAAGACTAAAATGATTCACGATGGACAAATTCAAAAACACTACTATTGATTATCATTAATTGTTAAGGACTAGATTAAGGAGTTATGTCAATATCACGAATCATTTTGGCTAAAAAGCCTTTAATTTATTTTATTCTTAAATTTGAGGGTGTTTGTGTCTATTTAGGTGTAATTTTGGATATATTTTAAAGATTTTATAAAAAGTGACACGCCCTGATCCCGATATTCCCCGAATACCAGGAAATGCACGTGCTAGCTGACACTTGAGAGTGACGAAAGCCATTTATTAAGTGCAAGTGTTGAGAATAAGGAATAAATAAGACTTATGAGTATCAAAGAATAAGGAATAGGCATTTAAGGAACATGTTCAGAGCATACAACTAACTAGAACACTAAAAGAAATAATATAAAATTTAATGAATAAAAGAATGGGTCCTACACCGATAGGACTCAAAGATGCCGACGCGAAAGTACCTTGATGCTAGGATTGTATGTTTTTATTCTAAGTCCTGAAGGGGGCGCAAAACAAACATGAGTGGACCAAGTTGATATATACAATAATAATAAAATAGTTATCAAGATACTAACCCCCACAGTGTATATAAAGAAAACTACTAGCATAATAAGTGATAGGTTTATTGAAAACCCTAGCATGCCAAAAACACCTCAAAAGACATATCGCGGAAAAACATCGCAGAAATCAAGACATCAATGGTCTCACATATCGTCTCGTAAGCGCGGCGTGCTGTCAGTAAGATCACTGAATAAATATAAATCATGGCCTTATGCCAACACCGTGGTCTCTGCGCCCATAGCCAGAGATTACCAACTCCCGGCCCAATGCCTACTCCGTGTCCCTTGGCCCGTAGCTAGGGATTATTTCTCCCGGCCTAACTGCCAACACTAGATCCTCGCCCCAGGCGGCATAGTGTCCACTAGGTACGCACAAATAGTTACACCTCTCAAATATAACAACTTTATAGTATAAAGTCATCCATCGTCTATACTATAAAGAGGGGTTTTGAAAACATGTTCTAGCATCCTATCGTCATCCATCAGATAGTCTACCAGTTCATGGTTTTTATAGAAAATACAATATATTAAAATATAGCTCAATATAGGCCAACAAAATTCCTTACAAAATAACGACACGATAATCAACATTTCAATAAACGTGCTCAACATAAAATCAGTTCATAAACTCGTAAGGCATGCATTTCAATTATGCAATTAAATCATAAAATCATGATAATTTTAGAAAGGGTCCACTCACAGATACTCCGTAGCAGTAGAGTTATGCTGAAAAGGATTAAGAATTTTCCCACTAGCAACTTCATCTAAGCACAAAAATATAATAAATAAATAAGAGGGTTTCTAATGTATTTGGGCTTGAATTAAATAAAATAAAAGAATTTGTGTTGGATGGGTTAAGGTCTAATGGGTTTTAGGATCCTAAGGTTTTTGGGTTAGAAGGGTTTAGGGTGAAAAATGTGGTTTGGGCTTAAACCTAAACCCACACAAACATACACACACATGGCATAACACACACACACACACTCATGGACGTACACACATACACACACTGCACACTGCACACTCACACCACACACACACACGTAGCCCAAAAGCACACAACACACACACACACTCTTACATGGGCCGGACCTCAAGCCCTCTGTATATAATAAAGGCCTAAGGCCCTAATGTATTTGGGTTTTAAAAATGAAATAACTAAAAATAAAAAGTGTGTGGGCCAGGGTATTGGGTTGGTCCAAAATGGGCTAAGGCCTGTGGGGGTTTCTAAACGGCCTGGTTTGCTTGATCTCACCGAGGAAAGAGGCCGGAGCTTCTTAGCTCCAGTCAACGTCGCAATAGCAACCTAGTGATGCGATCTAGGTATCAAATTGAAGAGTGAGACGAGGAGAAGAGGTTGTTACCTTCGATTAGTCGTGAAAAGGACAGAGATGGTCGAACTTGAGTTCGCACACCCGCGGTTCGCCGGAAACTGGGTTTAGCACACCCGAGCCGATCTCGTTTTAATTCTTGCCAGCAACAATAAAATCTCTCAACAATCGATCTAAACATCAACCTAAGACAGAGAGAGAGAGAAGTCTCGAGGCTTACCTATCGACGAAACAACGAGGAACTCGCCGGAGTGTTTTCGGGGTTCCACTGTCCTAGCTGCGTCGAGATAAAGAGAGAGAGAAATACGAGGTTTAGCTGGTGATAGATGATGATGCTGTTGTCGTTGGGAAGATGGTGTGGGTGCTCTCGGGTGTGGGTCGATGGGTGTGAGAGTGATAGGGTTTCGAGTGGAAGGAGTGAGTGCAGAGAGAGTGTAGAAAGTGAGAGCGAAGAGAGAGGTCTCGGGGTGAGGAAAGGAAAGGGAGTGCTAGGGGTGCTGCCACGTGGCAGCTTGAGGGAGTTTGAGAATCAAGATAGAGGGTCTAGATTCAGTTAAGATAGGGAACTAAATTGAAGTTTCGATAAAATGTTAAGGAACTTACGAAATTGTACATATTTTTGAGGGTGAGGTGTAACAAAAAGTAACATTTTTAAAATTAAGGATTAATTTTTTACTATATTTGATAAATACTCGTATGAGTATTATCATTTGTTTCATATGATTTTGTACGTATTATCCCTTTGTTTGAAATATAATTTCAGAGGTCATCACTTTTTCTTCGTTCTTCTTTATGCAAGAATTGTTGTGTTTCCTCTATGTAGCAATATGATATAGCACACGGTATTGCATATCAAACCAAATGAATTTCTTTAAATTGTTGCTTCTATCTTTTATTTTTTTTTCATTTTTACATGTTTACTCTCTTATTTTTTTGATTTATTTTCTTCTTTTTAAAAAAAATTAGAGTAAGAAATATTGTCTTATACAAATTTTTTTTTTTTTATATGTTGAAGGATATCATTCTAATTCCTCCCCCCCCCCCCCCCCCCACACCGATGTTTATGAAAAGCCAAATTGAAACCAACAACATGGTTCGAGGAGCTTTGTTGAATTAGGAAGGACCAAAGCATAGAATTGTAGTGGGAAGCACAATATACTCTTTTCTATTGAAATCTCGTCGTATAATAGAAAATCGTTTATAAATTTTATTCAGTGTTTTCATATTTCATATCAATATATTCATACCATGCATACCTTTCTCAAATATGAACGACCCCACACATTAACAAATTTGTAACTCTAGCGTAGTGCACCATGATTAAAAAAAGGCCTTTTGCGCGTGTAGAAAAGCTAGTATATATGTAATTGCATTGAGATGCATAAATTGCAAAACAAAACGATATATATATTATAAAGTATTAAAACATATTAAAAACATAAATAACAAGCATATAATGAATATTCGTTCAAGTATTCTAATTAACCGAATCCAACCCGTTTATTCGTTTAACAATGGTTTGGTTTACTTTAATATTGTGAGTGCGTTTTTGTACACTGAATTGAACCTACATGTTCTACTGTAATCGATTTGATCATTGTTTTGGGATAACAGAACGCTCCCATCTCCATTGGTAGATGTGGGATAACAGATTTTTTTTTTCTTTCCCTTTGGTCGTTAAAACTCTGGTGTTCTTCAAGGTAAAATTATGTAACCTTGAAAAATAAAAATATGGCTTCAAGGATCCAACGGACACAATTCCAAGGTCGTGATTGCAGCTCCAAGGCTATGTAGCCTTAATTTGTTTGGTTATAATCGAATAAGCTAATTAAAGTAAGACAAATTGATGCTTCAACAAACTCCAAGGCTCCACCAGAGACTCTCTTATTACAAAATAATGTATTTCTTACATATACAACACATTTGGGATATACATCTCTGACATCATGTATGTAATTTGACACCAAGAACTCGCAGACGATATATTACAAAACGTATAGAGGGGAAGAAGAAGAAAATCAAGCCTAACTAGAAAAGAATAAGCAATTCGTATATGTATATACGAGTCTCTTCTTAAGAGGAATCTCACTCTACTGTTCATGGAGCGAAATAGATAGTGTCCTCATATTGGACTTCTGTACGAGGCCACTATCCGATCACGATAATAGAGCGAGATTCTTTCTTGTGGAGCTCCTCCTAGTGGGAAAATATACATGTCACTGTGTACTATAAACGAAGGTGGTACATATAAATAGGAAAACAAAACCCTTGAAAGAAATTTTAAACGCACATCAGAGCAAACTCACATCACGATCAATCAGTGACCAACACCGGGGCTCGGAACATCGCCATACCGTCTATAGTAATCGTTATCTCCACCATTTCCATTATAATCATCAGCTTCTGCGGGAAAATCTTCCATAATCAAACGCTTTCGTGACGCTTTTAGAATCGTGGCGCCCGGAGGTTGATATTTGCTATTACTGTGCCTGATCGTTGCAACCATAGGCAGAAGAAGAAGAAGAAGAAGAAAAATGAACAGAACATTGAAAAACTTCATAATCCCCATTTTTCAACGAATCGATGGCAATTGATAGTCGAAAAGGGAGAAGAACAAGCGAGACATGCACTACTTTAATAGGTGGCGAGGCCATATGCTCATGATTTTGATTTATTAATTTAGTGCATGAACCATCATGGTGCCAATGTCATGTCATCCAATCTGGACAGAGATAAAGCTTCATAAAAAAGTTGGCCTGCGGACCAATGCATATTATGTTGATGTAGAGACATGCACTAATAAAGATGTAAACGAAACGAACCGAGCCAAATCGAGCCGAGTAGCAAAGTGATCAAGCTCAGATTAAGTGATATTTTTCGAAAAAAGGCTCGTAAGATTATACTTAAGTTCTGTATTAATGATTTTTCAAGCTCAAACTTGGCTCGGATCAGCTTGTTTGTAAATCGACTTCTTATAATTTCTTTATTCTTTGGTAAACAGAAAAATGGTTTAAAAGAATGATTTGATAAAATTTGATGTCTTTGACCACAGTACGTTCATTATTACTAGGGACCATGACATAGCCCATGCAGAGAAGATAGCTGTTATTTAATTGGCTATCTTATACAGGAAGGAAAACCTTTGTTAAGATTTTTGTCGGTGCGCTAAACAGGCTCATTACTCAGCATGATGATATAATTGCACTCTTATAAATTAAATATAGATTTGCACTAACAAAATCATATGTATTAGGGTTTTAGTAAATGAGTAAAGTGGCATTTGACTATTGAAACTATTATTTCAGTTAAAATCGACTTATTGGGAAAAGGATCTTTGTTGGATCTTTTTTTTGGGATCCTAGGGATTCTGTGATCGTGATTGTTCTTCGTACATCTTGCGGCTATAAATCATTTCAAAATTTAAAATTAAATATAAATAGTACCTAAAGAAAACTGACCGCACGATATACGATGAACAATCACGATCACGGGATCCAGCGAGTATCATTTTCCGACTTATCGAACTATTTTTTTTTGTTGGTAAATTAGCTCTCTCAACTATTTAAAATTAGCCAATTAACCACTCACTGTCTAATTCGACGAAATTTCATCTATGTTGTTGTTAAATACTGGCACTTGATCAATACGTGATTCACTATTGAGGATAAATTTGTACCAATACTTGACGGCTCAGTGAGGGGTTAATTGATTGATTTCAAGTAATTAAGAGAGTTAATTTACTAAAAAAATAGTTTAGAAAGTCAATTTCAACTAGAGTAATAGTCACCACTTAGTAGTACAGTCTAGGTATTTATTTTCACTTATAAGTTGTAAGTAAGAGGTACGATTCTTTCCAAATGTAAATTTGAATCACATTATTACTGGTTCATTGTGAGACTTAACTCACTTTCTAAAGTCCATAGTATTGATAAAATCGTTTGTTTTAAAAAAAAAAAAAACCAGGATAATAATTGAGGAGTCGAATAATAGTTTACTTTTTAAATTAATATATATAGAGGGGGCGGTGCAACAACCATGCTTTAGTTAACTAAGTGCTGAATATTGTTCATTGCTTTCAGTGTAAAGTGTAAGTGCATGCTCCAATAAGCATACGTAACGTGGGATCTTGTGAAAATTATGAAATTGGGAACTGTATTTAGTGGTTGCTTCATGTCTATCTTAATTTGGTAACGTAAATATTAATCGGTTGTACGTACAACTCTTGATTTAGGTATTGCACAATCCGTTTGTGTTGGAAAAAGAAATGTATTTTTAGGTACTGTTGGAATTTTGAATCGAAAACTAGCTAAATAGAACGTATTGATCAATTTTTTCACGTACTGTCGAAGTTTCTCAAAAAATAAAATAAATAATATTGACCGACTTAGTTTGTTGTATATTTGGTAAGCGCTCAATTTCATTCGATTTTGCAACTGAACCAGTTTGGCCGAACATATTGAACAAACATCCAATCCCTTGAGCCATCGTCTCATTCCAACTGACAGAAATTATAGAAAATTGGTCAAAACTTAAGAGCATTTTCACCCGCTAGTGGAAGACAATGGCAATTGGAGGGCAAGGGTAATGAAGTTACGTTAACTATTCTCTCTAAACAATAATTGTCTTTACGCAATTATATTCGTTTGAAAAGAGGAAGTGCAAGGTAAACGATGATTACTATTTCCAAATATATTTTTTATTTTTTTAATGTGTTATTCGTCTTATCCTCCACATGTCATTATCGTAGGAGATTTTTTATTTAATTTTAAATGTTTAATTTGCAAGTGTTTTGAACTTTGTAAAAATTTTAAGTGAACTTTGTAAGTTTTTTGAATTATTTACATTTTTTTTTTTTGGCAATTATGATTTTTTGGATTTTTCAAAGTTAGATTAATCCTGGCAGTTGAATTTTTCAATTTTTGAATAAGAGGCTCCACAAAGCACCACGTGGCGCAACAAAAAAATTTTCAATTTTGTTTAATTGTTGGATTTCCAACAATCTTGATCAACAGACTATTGAATTTTTTTTTTAATTGTTGAATTTCCAACAATCCTGATCAACAGACCATTGAAAATTCAATGGCTTTGAATGGATTAAATTTAAACAGTTTAGCTCTGCTGGCTTCACACGGGCGCAAGCCCCGACTTCAGTTGGAAGGGCAGCAGCAAGGGCTCCTACCTTTCACCCAATTGCCCCTCCTTTTTTCACTGGTGGAGCTATAAGTGGCGGAGCGACAAATGGAATAGGATGGCCTAGGCCTATCCTGACGTTTCTTTGCAAGCCTTCCCCGATAAACATCTTTCATTATTCTTCTTTACAACCCTTCTTGTATTGGTCAATAATCCAAAACACATTACAAACTATCTCCTATTTAAAATTCCACCTCCCAGATTTGATTCCATACCAACACTAATTTTATTATTTTGGAAAAATTAGTATCTGGTCTCTAGTTACTAATGTTCATTGACTAAGACTATTAATTTTCAAATTTTGATTGAAGTCCATAGCATTAATGCTAATTAATTTTCAATTCAAACATTTCCAAAATTAAAAAAATAAAATAAATTAGAATAAGTTTGTAACCATTAGTTTTTTATAAAAAGATTCTCAATTTTTTAATCTTAAATGTACCCATTCATATAATTTTCAATTTTTTTTAGTCTTAAATATACCAAATTGTTATATGTAAAATGTACCATTTATTGCAGTCCTATTTAGGATAGGAATGTGATTGTGTAAATCCTAGTAGATTAGGAATGTATCTTATATTCCTATTAGGAGTAGATTACTTATTAAGTATTGTAATCCTTATGGGAAAAGGTTTGCCCTTTCTACTACTATAAATAGAGGCACAATGGGGTGAATAAAACACACCTCACAATTACACATCTCTCTCTTCTTCTCTAAAGTGGCCGGCCTCCCTCTCCCTCTCTAACCCTAGATCGCTCAATCAAATAGGCCTACAACACGTTATCAGCACGCTCTTGACGCTACGCTAACAAGAAAGTTTATTCTTCAATTAGGGGAGTATTACGTTTTAATTATTCTTTTTGAGACTAATTTATTATTATTTTGAATTAATATACATGATATTGATTCAATTTAATTTTTCTTTGTTGAACGTGATACAACGCATTGGAGACGCGCTTTCGGTTTTCTGAGAAGGATCTTCTACAAATTCAAAGGCTTTTATAAGTTTTCTGCCAATCAGGTACGCTTAAAATAAAGTAAGATATTTGAAACGACCTTGAAGCATGAAAACATTCCCCATGATGCATGAACCCCTACATTTATATTTACCTTCCGATATATATATTGTATATGTTCATATATTTGTCAATATATATATTTGTTTCATGCATTACGCAATTATATTTTGCTATGTGGAATTTGTGCGTCAAAGAATCGAAATAAATTAGAAGCATATTAGGGTTTGTGGAACCCTAACAATTTTGAAAATTTTGGGCAATTAGACACTACCCTTGCGGCACAAACTGGGCAACCTGCCCTCTGGATCTCGACGGCAGCTTTGCTGCTAGGACACCACAGGCTTTTGGCCTTGTTTGGTTGACCACGGGCCTGCAGCCCTACTAGTCCCTGGTCCACATCCCGCAAGCCTAGCTTGCTGGGCCTTCTATGTCACGGCCTGCATCTGGACTTGCTCATCGGCCCGTGTCCCTGCATGGCGCCATCCTTGCGACTGGGCTCTCCCGCGCAAACCCAAAGGCCAGCCTTCGCTGGGCCTTGTCCTGTGCCCACCCCTTTGGTCCAATATATGAAACCCAGCTTCGGCTAGGGGTTTCCTTCAATACCCGTGGCCTGCAGCCACCATCCAAGGATTTTGGGCCTTGTCTTATGCTTAAGACACCCAAACCGTGCCCCACGACACCAAGCCCAAATTATTTTGGGGCTATATTTTCGACCCAATAATATTATTTTAATATTATTTTTGCTTCTACAATCGACCTCGAATGGTCCCGATTTATTGAATTAATTAAAAGTGACCTGCAGTCCATTAATCTGATAATGAATCCAAAATTATTGACCTGAAGATCACTTTTGGACATTAACGATTCAATAATTTATTTCTCTTCTTTGAACCGTTGACTCACTTTCGTAGTCCCGAAGCACTCACACTTGAGTTCCCGAAGAACCTCAAAATCCACTACACTTAGTTGTATATTGCATTCTGTGTTCTTGCATGAACCTCTCTTTTATGAACTAAACGTTCATAAACTAAATCGAACCTGTAGTTTCGAATTTAGTGCCTTTGAAACCCGAAGTTTTCATAAAACAATACACCCATGAAAACTTGACGTTTTTCATGAAACCATGTCTTAGAACTCGAATGTTCTAACTTTGATGCTTATGGATGATTCCTCCCCATAGCACCAATCACAATCTTGTTCCCTCCAATTTAGTGGATTGTCGAACCGTCACAAGTTTGATTTTCCTGATTTGGACGTTTCTAATAGAAACCACTTTATGTGGGGTACAAGACGTGAATCTCCACTTGACTATCAAGAAGTTGAGCAACCGTTGAAGCCAACAATGGCATGGAAGAGCTGAATAAGCCTCCGCCATGATCTTCATTCGAAGACTTATGCCCGAAGCATTACAAATGGAAATACCTCCGACGGAGGATTCCATGGCTCTTTGGCTCGCTTCTACGGACTGTTTAATCATGAAAGATATTGCCCGAAGCATACCATGATTACGTCCATGAATGAGTACAATTCTGAAGTTTATAAATCCGATTGAATTTTGACTAGAGAATACTTTTCTCGTCATTCCTTGTTTCTAACTTGCTCTTGAAGCAGCAGTATAGAAAGTGGAAGTCTACCAAATTCTCGGATCTGATTACTACCACAAACGTGAGAGAAAGGTATAGACCCAGTTCGGCTGGAGTCTACCGAATGGTATAGACTCAGTTCGGCTGGAGTCTACCAAATGGCTCGACCCAGTTAGGTCAAAGACTACCAAATGGTGATGCACTGCTTCGGCAGAGATACACCGAATGGCATACCTTCTCACAATCTAATTTCGAGTATGTTTTTACAACATATGGTAGAATCAGGGCATGCCAAGGTGTGGCATCATGCACGAAGCGTGATCCTTGGCACCTAAGACCTAAAACTTCAAGAATAAGGGATAGTATTCCCGAACCTTAACCCTACAGAATCTAGTTCCGTCTCGATGGAATAGATCATTGGTTATGCACCTGTTCGTGCCCCTACCAATGTTGTTAAGGAGTACCATTCTCGTAGTCAATATGTGAGATTAATTTTGCTCCACCAAACTCCGTTGGAAGAGCATAATTTTGACATGGATGGCCTTATTGGCCGAATCCCCTTAGTAAACCATTTACTTTGTGAACATTTTTCCATGTTCTTGGATTCAAGTTTGGTGTATGTTTTACTTATGGATAATCTTATTGATATTGTCCTCGAATATGAGTTAATTGAATCACGTTTCTTAGTACATGTGACCGATTCAATTAAACACGTGATTAGGTAGGAATGTGGGAAAGTTAGTTGTCTGGACGAATGCGTACTACGCACACTAACTTTACACCTAAATCACATCTCTAACAACGACTTCAGGTCTATCCAACCTGATTAAGAGCATTGGCACGCTCCTCGTTGTATGAATGGTACTGCATCACCATTTAAGGGACCTTAAATTCTCCCTGACGTTGAGTTTTTAAGGATATTCGAGATGACAATGATCATAAATGAAACCACTGAAGAAAATAGAGTGAAATATCTTTGCACCACCTCCAAAAATGAGCCTGAAGCTTTGATTTGGGGCCAATGGGTTGTCTCCCAACTGGGAACATGCCACATGTGGCCGGCCTAGAGCTGGGTGATTGAGCAGTTTACTTGCTTTGGCACGACCATTTGGGACACTTAGGTCGAACAATGATGCTACGACGCATCTCCTTACCCGAAGTAAGGATCTTGTGCCTACAAGCACACTTTGCCAAGCCTGCTCATTAAGGAAATTGATTTTCTATATCATTCCTCGCAAAGATACGAAATCACCTCTTTTCCATAAGTGGATTCAAGGGAATATATGTGGACTAATCCAATCAAAATGCGGACCATATAAAGACTTATGGTTTTGATTGATGAATCGACAAACTGGTCACATGTTTGTCCACACACATTACTGCTAAACCTCTTGGCCGATTATGGGTTCACCACCCTACTTATCCCTTAAGGTCCTGGAGACTGGATAATGCCAGAGAGTTTATATCGACAGTTTTCGATAAAGTATTGCATGTTGTTTTGGGTTTTTAATTGAACATTGAATTCCCATGTTCACCCCAAATAGCCTCGCCTAGTGATCATAAAGCGCAAATTTAAATGATCACCCGAATTTTGGTAAAAGTACCAAGTTTTCGGTTTTTCTGCCTAGGGCTATGCAATCTTGTACGCAGTTATGTTGGTCCTCCTTGAGGCCCATTGCCACCCAACCTATATGACGTTACAGTTGGTTACTGGGTACGAACCTGACGATTTTTCGTATTTACGCATTTGGGTGAGCATTCCATGTGCCCAGTTGCGCCGCCGCAACGTACCACCATGGGTCCTCAAAGAAGGATGTGTATCTTTTGTCGATCATGATTCTCCTTCACACTAGCTCTCTTTGAGCCCTTGCATGCGATCTCTTTCCCGCTTATTTGCGGGTTGTCACTTTAATGAGACACTCTTCCCACCGTTAGGGGGAGATAAGAACGTCAACGTTCCTGTAGAACGGCGCGAAGTTGCGTAGACGTTGCCCACTATGTCTCATCTCGATCCCCATACCGCACAAGTGTGATAAGCAAGTGCGATGAATTCTAGATTTCAGAATGTTGCTCCAGACGCATTCCTCTGATCTAGCTAAAGTGACGAGATCATATACCAGCTGCAAATATGCATGCAAGGATAGACGTACTTAACGAACGTCGAGTCAACATCCCTGAAGGGTGTGCCGCCCCTGTTGGACGGTTTGGACGCCCATGTTGGACGGTCCGGTACAACGGCGGATAGCCAATCAATCTGTCTTGGCCTGGAGCACGACAGATCATTCGGTTCGTAGGATTCACTTCCCTAGAAGAGGAAGACACGGCACAACTATGAATCTAAACTCGATCGCTGTCTCAAATCATTTCCATCTCATGAGATTAATCCGGATTACTCCCGAGACATGAAGTTCTTGGTCCAGTATACTAGTTTGGATGAGAAAAATGGAATTGAAATGAGATTATCATCGATGATGTTTTCACTTATATGGTAGCTACCGACATAAATGAAAAGCGACGATATCGAACCGTGTTCCGTTGATTAAGTGACAACGTAGAACTGATTGGGCAACTGAGATTACAATCTAGGTCAAATTCCTTACCAAAGTGTGTATTGGACCTGTCGTTCCTACACTGCCCAAGGTAACCCTATTGTGTTACAAGTGGGAAAGGAAGCGTTATGAGATGAATGAAATAGTGCGACGTGATGCACGCCTTACGGCGCAAGGTTTCTCTCAAACGTCCTATGATTGATAGCAGCATTATGAAATGTGGTTAGTGTTTCTCCATGGGGATATAAATATGGAGATTGACATGTAAGTTCCCGAAGAATTACATGGACTGGTTCAAAAAGTTCCAAAACCACAGAACACCCTCTTAACTTGTTTTGAGGCGTTCACTTAAATCCAACGGATGTGGTATACCCGTTTAAGTGATTGTTTGATCAGTCAGGGATATGAATTATGCCCTTGCGTGTTAAACTATGAAGTCTTATTCCAAATTGCTAGAGTTACAGTTTATGTCGTTAACACGAATCTCACTAAGACTCTGGAAGAGCTTGAGAAAACTACCTCGCACCTGAAGATGGAATTTGAGATGAAGGATCTTAGGAAAACTCGTTTATGCATTGACCTGAAGTTCAAAGCGTTGTTCTGACGGTACCTTGGTCTACCAGTCAAACTACACTTCAAATGTGTTACCTTTGAGTATACCTTTGATCGTCCATACGTTATATGCAAATGAGACCCTTGAAGAGGTTATGGAATCCGAAATTCCATATCTAAGTTCAACTTTGCGCTTCGTTGTACTTAGCTTATTGTATTTAGACAGGACATCTCCTTCGCTGTTGATCTTGGTAAAGATGCAGCACCGCGCCTACACGCAACCACTGAATTGGTATTAAAAGACGTACCTTGAAGGTATTACGAGGGCAAATCCCAAGGCATCTTAGCGGATCCGACCCCCCTGATCATCGAAATGATGCTTGCCTTGTTGTTATGCTGACGCTGGTTACTTATCAAACCCGCACAAGGCAAAATCCCCAAATGGTTATGTCTTTACCGTTAGGGACATCGCAATATCTTGGTGGTCCATGATATGACCTTAGTTGCGAAATCTTCGAATCGTTCCAAGACTCACCTCACTTCACTACGCCACAAGTGAGACATGGTTAGGAGTTCTTGTTGAGCATGTTCGTAGTACTTGCTGTGTTTTCATCCATCGTTGAGTCCCGACAACGATCCATGAAGACTATGCCGCATGTATCCACCCGACCAAGCCATGATACATCAACAAAGTCAACGCCAAGACATATTGCGACTACATCTACATCAGCAAAGCATCAGGAGATTGAAGTCATGCAAGCCGATCCCAGACAACCTTGCCGACCTCTACACAACGTCACTGCCGAGGTCAACCTTCCAGAAGCTTGTCCGAGGAATTGGTATGCCTAACTATTATATGCAATGTTTGTAGTTCTCATTTGGAAGTTATGTCAAACTCAGGGGGAGTATCCAGGAGTATACTCACTTGATCTTAATGTACTCTTTTTCCCTACGATTAGGAGCATTTTTCCCACTGGGTTTTTGCTACCTAACTAGGTTTTAACGAGGCACCCATCCTGGGCTGATCATACCCTTGAGAGCTCTTCTACTTGCGTCCAAAAGACGTATAGTTTTGACTTAATGCAACTTCTCACTTTTCTCCTTAGACTATGGGTTTTCCCCACCTTGGGTTTTACCATAGCGAGGTTTTGTGAGTTTTACTTTTTATGCATTCTTCCGTTGATTTGAGACTCGCATTCGCCCATTATGCCGACGACTTCATCAACTGTACCTGCTTCATCACTGAAGACCTGATGCGCCATTTACTTGAGTATTTACACACTCAAGGGGGAGTGTTGCAGTCCTATTTAGGATAGGAATGTGATTGTGTAAATCCTAGTAGATTAGGAATGTATCTTATATTCCTATTAGAAGTAGATTACTTATTAAGTATTGTAATCCTTATGGGAAAGGGTTTGCCCTTTCTACTACTATAAATAGAGGCACAATGGGGTGAATAAAACACACCTCACAATTACACATCTCTCTCTTCTTCTCTAAAGTGGTCGGCCTCCCTCTCCCTCTCTAACCCTAGATCGCTCAATCAAATAGGCCTACAACACCATTTTTAATATAAAGTGCACAAATTTTTTTATATAAAATCCATTAAAAAAAATTTAATCCATTTTTAAACTTATATATGTACATTCTTTTTTCATTGATTTGAGAATGTATTTATGTCAAGTTTAATCGAAGAAATTTACTAATGTTATTAAACTTTATATCTTTTTTTTTTTTGTGTTTTGAAGAATATATCCATGTTTGGTACAATAATTTTTTTTTTTACTTTTTGATTAATGTACCCCCCCCCCCCACACACACACACAATATAATAGAGAGTATAATTTATATATATATATATATTTATTTATTTTTTAATTTTGATTAATGTACCCATACACACACAATATAATAGAGAGTATAATTTATAATTTTTTAATCCCACAAATTATGGGTTATATTTAAAATCTCATTAATATAAACAAATACAAATTTTAATTTTAATTTTTAATTTAAAAAATATAGCAACTTATACTATTACATTAAAGTCAGGGTCTTCGATAAAAAACAAAAAACAAACAATATTTCAATCAAAGAATATTAATAGGTAGGGACCGCATTCAAAATGTCCATAATATTTTACTATATTTATTTGGCATAAAATCAATAACCTTTAGCATTTTGATTACAAAAATCTCTTAACATTAAACCCGTTCACTTTTAATTAAAAAAAAAATCTTCACTGATCTTTCTTTCACGGTGCAACCCAGGAGCAGCAGTCCAAAACTAGAAAGCTATTCTTCTTCTCATTTCTTGAAATTTCATCTCTTTTCATATATAATTCAAATTAATTCAACAAAAAACAATATTATCTGCAAAATCTATCTTTACTTTCTTCAATTTTTTATTGTTTATCGTCTATCCTCTTACTTAAGTGTTAGATTTAGACTTTTTGATTAATTCTTCTTATTAAATTTAACAGTATGGTTAACGATGTTATCGCGCAACGGTTTTAAAATATAAAAATTCATGCGAGACAATTATGATTACTGAAAATATAAAATATTATCGATGCATGTGTTAATATGATGTTTTGTGTTATTCGTCAGTTTTTTGCTTTGTAAAAGGCCTACTGAAAATATAAAATATTACCGATGCATGAGTTAATATGATGTTTTGTTAGTAGTTTTGTGTTATTCGTCAATTTTTTACATTTATAAAATGCCCTTTCTTATATGAAATTCTGACTCTGTCACTGAAAGTTATTTTCTTCGGACAAAAAGACAGTTTAACCCATTTGCAAGCGCAATAGGTAACTGCTGAAGATGCTCTAGAAAGTAAGAGCCATGAGTATTTGAACCCAGACCTCTTTACATGAGTGTTTGACAACA
Source organism: Crataegus laevigata (assembly GCA_963580275.1). NCBI lineage: Eukaryota > Viridiplantae > Streptophyta > Magnoliopsida > Rosales > Rosaceae > Crataegus > Crataegus laevigata. The sequence goes on along the minus strand of OY756947.1, from coordinate 32,556,783 downwards.
AACCACTAAAGCATCATCAATGTCAAGTCATTCTTTTGACCATATTGGTTTCAATTTAGTCAATATGACAATAGTTGATTCAATTTTGGTTCGGGCACGTCGGTTCAATAAATGAACCGATTCTAACACTAATTCTAGGTATGTGACAAATCTCATAATTTAAGCCTACTGTTTTGTCAAACAAAAACATAAAAAAGATGTTACAGGAAATAACCATAAAAATAAATTGTAGTTAGGCTAAAAAGACAAAGAATTTTAAGAAAAACACATAATGGCCCAATTAGACTTTGTCGGTCGACAAGTGTCGTCACCACCACCACAATCTCCGTGTACCTCGCCATTCAATTGCTCAGGTCAGCAGACTCATCATCAGCACCAATAGAAACCAAAGGCTCCAAGATATATAGACACTGGCGGAAGCATATTAGGACTAGAATAGTTCTAGGCCTACCCTCACTTGTAAAAATAAGATTAGTATTACAACTTGCTTTACAACCCTTCTCAACACGTGAAACAAATCCAATCATTATCTATTTTTAATCCAACAAATTATATTCCCAAATTAAGTATAATATTTTGAATCGTCATTTATCACAAATCAATAACATTCAAATTAAACTCATCATTCACTTTTAATTAACAAAAAATGTCTTTCACTTATGCACTGTCAGAGCTATTTCCCTATTCTTCTTGAATTTCATATATTTAACCATTCCAAATCCCAAATTTATTGAATAAAGAACAATAAGGTTTGTAAAATCTATTATCCTCTATAAAACATTTGTTTCTATTCTATCCTACCTCTTACTTTGAGTTTTAAGGTTGGCAAATTTTTAGTAATTCTCTCTATTGAGTTTAATAATTCTTGCAATAGTATAGATGACTCATGTGCAACGGTCACAAAATATGAAATTCATATTATCCATGGATATGTTAATTTTGACTATGTAATTATTTGGAAACATATTAAGGAAAACTAATGAAAAAGGCTTGAAAACTTTAAGTTTTAACGATAAGGACAAAATAAAAGGTAAAGTGAATAGTACAAAGATTGACTTTTTAGTGTAAAAATGTGACTTTTCGTTAAAGTAAACAGTACCGTGAACTTAAAGTTCCCCATATATTATGATGCTTTGCATTTGTAATTTTATAATCACTATTCATTTTTTATTCTTCAATATTTGTGTGAGACACCTCCTCACAAGTAATCCTAGCTCCGCCACTATATATAAAGAGAGAATTTCGAACTCGATATGCATGAGTAGAAACTCAACACCTCATCTACTAAGAAATTAGACCACATGCAAGCCCCAAATTAAAAACAAAACAAATTCTTAATTTTACAACATCTATGATTCACAAACAATACATTTAAATTTCCTCCAATACACTCAGCCAACGAAAGAAACAACCAAGCCCAGCAACTATATCCATCACCCGATAACCAGCAACGAAATAATTTATATTCCAACGAAGCAAGTAAGCAAAACACAATCAGAATTGTAGAAGGAGACGACACAAAAACCCAAATCACCAAAATAATTTTGCACACCTTCATCTGAGTATGCAACCAATAAAGTTTTACCTCAAACGACAGTCGCCCATAGTCTACGTGCATACATAAGCATGTGGATGGGGACAGTTAAAGATTGTCAAAAGAATACTATTGATTAGACTAAATTCCTCTCATCCTTTACAACAAATAGATAAGATTGGGAGGGGGCTTAAAGGGGGGAGTGGGGGACTGGGGTTGGTTTAATGTCCCCTCAGGATAACTTTCCAAGTCATTGGACTGCTTTCCGTTATTCTCCTTCTTCCTTTAGAAATTACTATAGTTTTCAACTTTTGATTAATAGCTAATCATACACCCTCGGTTACCAGTCCAAACCAAACGCCTTCTGCCATTGACCGCAACAACGACAGATTTTTAATGTGTTCGGAATACAAACACATACGTTATGATTATACAAGTAAATTAATTTTTGAAAGAAAAAATTATCTCTATTCATATAGGAGTGTGCTATCTACACACTCCAAATTACTTCTCACACACCCCTTATTAATTTTTGTCCATTGATCTTTTTCAATTCATTCGATCCGACGGTTGAAAATTAAAAGGACGTGCGAGAAGTAAAATTAGGTGTGTGTATATCATACCCCATTCATATAATAACATGACGTTCTACCTCGTATTTCGGATACATTAAAAATTCTCCAAACAACAGCAACAACAAAAGTTTCATTAATGTCATTAAGCGTGAAAACTGATCACTGATTGATGATGACTTATTTTCCTAATCTCCAATTATTAATTAACATATAATAATATATAGTCTACTTAGAACTGAATGTGCCACGCATTCTTTCCATATTAACGTCCAAAATATAATGATAACTTCTAACCCTAATTTCCTAACATATCATTTGTGCTCTAGACATTAAGATCAAGACTCTCGAATATGACAGATCAAGACTCTCGAATATGACGCAACAACTGCGTGAGAATGACATATGGAGTCAAAATTATGTGTTCATTCGGGTATGGATGCTAATTATCTGCCAAATGGGTTCAAGATTAATTGATACCATTTCCCCTGTGTAGAAGTGTTTGGGCCCAAAATAATGGGTTAGGCCGAGCACGGGGTATTTCTCGGCCCAGAGGCTTAGTTAGGAAGATGCGATGAGATATTCGGCTCACGGGCCGACTAGATTAAGTCGGCCAAGTCCCATTAGGAAAAGGACTCGTCCAGACGGAGATGAGGGAAATAAAGTCCATCTGTGAGACGGACGAAGAATCCCAGTGCAATAGGGAGTCTCGGCGAGGCCAGTATACAGAAGCGAGGAAGAACATGGCCAGAATGGGGGTTAGGTTCAAAATCCTAGCATAAAGAAGAGTGGCTGAGATAAAGTTTGATTTTGGTAGGGAGTCCCAATCCGAGTAGAGGTATAATTTGATCAAAAGAGGTTCAGTTCCTATAAATACAAAGGCAGTGGCAACGTTCAAAGGATCTCCAACTCAACACACAAATATGCCCTGCGCAAACCCTCGCTCTATGTGAAACCTCTCAACACCCTTGAGATTTTTATTGTCTTTTTCGCCTTCACATTTTTAGTTTGGATAAACAGCACTGTGAAGGCAACCGGTAACATCTTCAGTTTGGATAAACAGCATTGTTGCCGTAGAATCAGTCGTCATTGAAGCACCTTCAGTTTGGATAAACAGCACTGCGACAGGGTTGACTGGATATCTATCCTAGTCTCAGCCGACGAGGATTTTCGGATCCTCGTTGACAGAGGTCATCTCACCAGCCTTCTCGGCGAAGTGGGGTTCAGAGTTCAGCATTCGGATGGCCGAACCACATTTATTATCAAGACCTTCATCCTCTTTGAGTATTTGTGCCCTTATACTCTAGTATCGATTCGGCGTGGGTTCACCTTCACAAATACAGTGACTGTGGCCGAATCGGACGACGACGAGCCGTGAACTTTGTAATTGGTAGCCTTGTCTTCAGGCTTGAGGACCTAAAGGCCGAGACGTGTTCCTTTCTTGGCCGCAGTCGCATGACACAAAAGTCAGCCGCGTGCATCAACGTAACATCAACACATTTTACTCCTCGGTCGAGCTCGGCCGACGAGTTGGCACGCTCGGCACATATTTGAAGGATATAGTTAGCTTACTAATTGCTCAGCCTACGCGCCACGTAGGCTACGTGATTTTTGTAGTCAACATTTTGGCACGCCCAGTGGGACCTAGTGCTAAAACTATAAAGTTCATGCCCATTGAAACTCGTTTGGTAAAGAAGAAGACTGGGATGGGAAAGTCTACTACCACACCAATCCAGAGTACAGGCCCCGAAAGACTGTCGCAGGCACAGACCACTGTTGCCGCGACACCAGATTCACGCCAAGAGAAAGAGATTATTCTCGGCGAGCCGCTCCATAATATAAGAGTCCTCACCAAAGTCACGAAGGAAAGTCTTGTCGAAGGAATATTGGAAGATTATGATGAGGACGGCGTTGACGCTTCAGATCCACCATCCAGGTCATTTTTCAGGAGATGACTGAAGGAACAATCTCGACAATTCGAGCAAACAGTTGGCCGAATCCTTGATGAAGTGCGTGGGCAGAACGTTGTACAGACCAAATTGCTCGAAGCCTTGGTCCACAATACCCAAAATTTGGGATTCAATGATCGGCCAAGACAATCCGTTTCTAGGCAAAATATGGCATCAACATCAACGGCCGAAGCTAGATCCACTAAGCTTAAATCGATCGATCTGGAAAAGAAGAGCAAATCGGTCAGTAAAGCGAACGAGTTCGAGCCCGAAACATCTACTATGAATGTGACAGAGACTCAACGAATGATTGATTCAGCCTTGAAGAAAGGGCTGAAATTCCCTAAATTCATTCACCCATACCCGGAATATGTTGAGCCTTTTGAGTATCCGAAGGGTTTTAAAATCCCAAACTTTAGCCTATTTGCGGGGGAGTCGTCCTTATCTTCCCTAAAGCACGTGGCTCGTTTTACTGCGCAATGTGGGGACGTTAACAATGACTTTTACAAGTTGCGATTGTTCAACTTCTCACTAACAGGCCCGGCATTCGTGTGGTATATTAATCTTCCCCTGAATTCCATTCAAAGTTGGGAAGAGCTGGTCGAGAAATTTCACAAACAATTCTATCGGCCAGGAATAGAGATGTCAATATCTTCGTTAGCTAGGATGGCTCAGGCATCTGATGAGTCATTAATTGAGTACCTAACGAGGTTTAAGTCGGCCAGGAATTAGTGCCGAGTACCTCTCCCCGAAGTTGAATTCGTAAGAATCGCTCTCAACGACCTAGATTTGGAATATAAAAAGAAGTTATTGGGGGCAAATTTTCGGGATATGTACGAACTGGCTCAGCACGTTGAACAGTATGAATACTTACTCCGAGAGGAGAAGGTTTCAAATCCCCGGCCCGAGGAACTATATACAAGAATTCTTCGGTCAGCTATGCATTGATCGACAATGGCTCCCAGTACGCCAATATAGATGTAGTTGAGATTATCATTGATAAGCCGTACATTTGCAAGGCTTTAGCTCAATCTAAAGATGCCAAAACTCGCGTGGCATCTGAAGAAGCTGCGGCAAAAGCATCGAAGGTGTATACCTTTGACATTACCAAGGCCGGTGCAATTTTTGACCAGTTGCTGGCTGCAAAGATTATCAAGCTTCGGCCAGGACACAACATTCCCAAGGCTGAAGAATTGAAAGATAAAGCATACTGCAAATACCACAACTCAAACAAGCATACGACCAACAACTGTGTGGTGTTCCGAGACGCTATTCAAAGCTGGATCGACAAGGGCAAGCTGAAGTTTCCAAAGAAACAGATAGTCGTCGATTCTAATTCATTCCCCTCGGAGACAGTCGGCGTGGTAAACGCCTATCTGCCCAAAGATAAGGGTAAAACAAAAGTCGAGTTCATACCAATGCAGTATGTTCTAAAACAAAATTCCAAGCCGCGGCTCAAAATTTACTTATTCACTAATGAATCCCCGATAGGGTTGACAGGACCTGCGATAGTCCAAGCAATGTCAGGATCGAGTGAAGAAGACTCTGACAGGCCAATCATGATATGCAGTCGTTGTAAGACACAAGTGGTCATAACTGAACCGAAAGAGAGACCACCTCAGGTACCGCCAACAAACACGACAGCGGCCCGACAACCACACATTGTCGTTGCACCACCACCAAAGGTACTCAGTTTGGGACAATGCCAAAAGGTGTCCGACTGCCTTGGCCCCCAGCCACGGACCGATAGATCATCTTCGGCCAAGCGACGACTTGATTTCGACACTCCATATTTTAACGAAGATTATTACGTGCGAAATTGCAGCAGTTTTGGTTCGACGACGAACCAAAAGACATTCAAGCCACCGGAACCATGCGACCAACGATGGTACACCTACCATTTTCCAATCGGCGTCGAAATCTCAAAAGCGCCGTCGCCAGATGATAGATTGCATGGCTCGACGACAGGCGACACAAGCTCATTCGACTCCCAAGTGGCAGCCGAAAGAAGTAGGGGAGAGTACTGACGACCGACAGGCCCCAACTATCATGACTGAGTTGCTTCAAGGCAAGAAAGCCACTAGTCACGACATCGAAACTACCTTCGAAGAATCTGAAAAGCGAATTAAACTCATTCTTCGACCGATGAAAGCTCGTTTCGAGCAAATAAAAAAAGAATCGAAGAGCAAACTCCTTCCATTGTCGTCACCAAAGCCTTTAATTAAGATTCGCCGGAATCTACATCCTCCTTTCGTTGGCGAAGCTCTAGAGTACATGCTAGAATTTCATCAGACACATTTGGCCAATGACCTATACGGCTTACCAAAGGAGTGTCAAGAGGCCCTCGACTTACCCTTAACTTCCCCGGATTCCGAGCAAATAATCCAGAAGACAACTGACCCAGTAATAAAAGCCAGATTCCAGCACATACGCAAAGCTTGGGTGCTCGGCTTTGAGGTGGATCCGTTCACTGATATAGACCCTGCTGAACTTCCCTTTTCCCTGGAAGACTTCTAATTTTTGAGGTACCATTTCGAAGTCTTCTCGGCAGTGGCTCTCTTCGGCCTTACGGCCGATGAGAAAAAACGTGTGGCACGATTAGATGCATATATTGATACAAAAAACGCTCGAATTGCTTACCAAGAGCAAGCCCGTAAAGTTTCACAAGTGTCAACGGCAAATGGGCTCGAGGATAGCATCCGTGATACCTCGACCCACAAGGATGATCCGCAACCCGCTGTCGATACGACGGATGTCCTCGCCGAAAATGCTCAGGAATAAGATGTTTCGATCGATAACCTAGGAAAAACTAATCATGACACGTTGGGCCCTTCTATCCTCAACAATATGGAGATCAGCATGGTTCACGTCTTACCCGCTGAATTTCAGATAACTACTCCCCAGCCAACATCCTTAGATGGCGATGTAGTTACCGAGAACGCGACACAGGTCGACTTCATCACTACCGAATAAGATAGGTCAGATAACAAGACAGACAAGCTTACGACAGCCCTCGCTAAGTTGTTCCCCCGATCTCCCACCACCAATCTGCAACATTTAAAGCTGTTATACGTTACGGCTCATATCGAATGATACCCAGTCTCCAAGGTATTCATCGATTGTAGGGCCACTGTCAACGTTATGCCCGTGTTCGTCATGCAAGATTTACGACGGTCAAACGACGAACTCATCCCGTCTGGGATAACTATGAGCAGCTTTGTGGGAGACAAATCCCAGACGGAATGAGTGCTTCTTCTGGAGGTAACCATAGCCGGCTGCGATCACATGACCGCGTTCTTCATTATCGACTCAAATATCGAGTATAACGCTCTGCTCGGTCGTGATTGGATCCATCAGACCGGCTGCATTCCATCGTCACTATATCAAGTCCTTGCTTTCTGGGATGGAAAATCGGTCATTATCCATCCGGCCGACAACCAGCCATTTGAGGCCAACATGATCCAAGCCCGTTACTATGATGATCACATCGGCGACATCACCATTCAAGAATTCAATGCGGAATGACGACCGACTAGGATTTTCGTACAAAAAGCCATCGAGGTTGCCGCCGAAACTGTCCATCAGGATTCGGCGAGACTCGGATTGGCTAACCTACTTAACGATATCGATGATTGACGCCAGCCAAGAAAGGCGTCAGGCCGCTGTTTCCTCAACTATGGAACGACTGCTGGCCCATTGGTCTGCTATTTTTAAGCAACCGAACTCAGGAGTCAACCTGATTGAGTTTTTGGCCGAATGAGATAACGGCCCAGTTCTATCGTTGGACAAAGTTCGAGCTGCACCAGCCGAACTTGAAGATAATCGACCCCAGGTCAAGGACCCATTGGAAGAAATAAATGTTGGGATGGTCGAAGAACCATGACCTTTATTTATTAGTGCTTTGTTGCCCCAACCCATGAAAACCGAGCTTTGTAATTTACTTAATGAATTTAACGATTGTTTTGCTTGGAGCTATCATGAGATGCCTGGTTTGGATCGGACACTCGTCGAACATGAGTTGTGCATCAAGCCTGGATGCAAACTATTTCGTCAACCACCCCGACGATTCTCGACCAAAGTGTAACTCAGTATAAAAGACGAGATTGTTTGACTTTTGAATACCGGGTTCATTCGGACAACTCGATACGTCGAATGGCTGGCAAATATAGTTCCAATTCTCAAGAAAAATGGGGCTTTGCGCATTTGTATCGATTTTTGGAATCTGAATCTGGCAACTCCCAACGATGAATATACAATGTTGATTTTGGATCTTTTAATCGACACAGCGGCGAGTCACGCCATTTTTTCCTTTATGGATGGACACGCTGGTTATAACCAGATTTTCATTGTTGAGGCCGATGTCCACAAAACCGTTTTTCGATGCCCGGGGGCACTCGGTACATACGAGTGGGTTGTTATGCCATTTGGCCTAAAGAATACCGGCACCACGTACCAACGAGCGACGAATGCTATTTTTCACAACCTGATCGGGACGACGGTCGAAGTATACATCGACGACGTTGTAGTCAAGTCGAAACGTTAGCAGACACACTTAGAAGATCTTCACCAAACTTTCCTACGCATGTGCCGACATAACTTCAAGATGAATCCAGCCTAGTGTGCTTTCGACGTGTCGGCCGGCAATTTCTTGGGGTACTTGGTTCATAACCGAGGCATTGAGATTGACGACAACAAAGCTTGAGCAATCATCAACGCGCCACCCCCAGTGACCCAAAAGTAATTACAGTCGTTGCTTAGAAAGATCAACTTTCTCTGCCGATTTATAGCAAATTCGACCGGTAAAATGCGAGCTTTTTCCACCTTGCTAAAACTCAAGGACTCCGACAAGTTTGAGTGGCGCACAGAGCATCATGAGGCCTTCACACAGATCAAGGTTGCCCTCTCAACTCCACATGTCCTCGTTCCGCCCTTATGTGGCAAACCTCTTAAGTTATATATCTCTACGGCTGAAGAATCCATTGGTTGTCTTCTGGCATAAGACAATGATGTTAGGCGCAAGCAGGCTATCTTTTACCTTAGCTATAATCTTAATACTCCTGAGATCAACTATTCGACTGTCGAAAAACTTTGCTTAGCGTTGTTTTTTGCCGCGTCTAAACTCAGGCACTACATGCTCTCTTTCGTTACTCGAGTCATTGCCCAAACCGATGTCATTCGTTATATGCTTACTCGGCTGATTGTCAAAGGCCGAATTGGGAAGTGGACTATGGCGTTGTCTGAGTTCAATTTACAATACGTGCCCTAGAAAGCTGTCAAGGGCCAGGCACTGGCCGATTTCTTGGCTCAACACCCATCCCCATATTACGTTGGGGGTAATGATCTCCAAATCGGCACGGTGGAAGCCCGAGATAATTTTTGGACCATGTACTTGATGGTTCAAGCACTTCCGTTTCGGCTGGGGTAGAAATCGTCATTCAGTCTCTTGAGCACCATCGATGGCATTTTTCTCTCAAACTCTATTTCGACTGCACAAATAACTAGGCCGAATATGAAGCCCTTATTATCGGCCTCAGTGTTCTTCACGACTTACGGGCACCTCGCATCCTTGTTCTCAGTGACTCCGAATTGGTAATTAACCAACTCAATGGTACTTTTCGTTGCATGAGTTACATTCTGGCTCCTTATCACATGGTTGCCAGCTATTTGGCCGAGTTTTTCGATGGCATCACGTTTACGCACGTTTCTCGGGTCCATAACACTGTTGTAGACGAGTTGGCCCAAATAGCCTCTGGCGCGCAACTCTTGGGGGCCAAGATAGGCCGGGCAATACCTGTCATACGATAGTCGTACCCGACCCTGGTTAATCAACAAGTTCTTGATTAGAATCATGTGATCCGAACGTAAGTCATGTCCTTACCTTAGTTTCTAGAATGGAAAGATCATGTCGAAGTTTACGCGGTCGAAGCATTGCTAGATGATTGGAGAAGAACGATCATGTGATATCTCGACAATCCCAATGGAAAACACGACCGAAGAACAAAGGTTCACGCCACGAACTACGTGTTGTACCAAAATGCATTATATATAAAGGGTGAGGACGGCTTGTTGTTGTTATGTCTCGGCCCTGAAGAGGCTACTCAAGCGATGACCAAGGTCCACAAAGGGATATGTGGAGCACATCAGTCTGGCCGAAAGATGCGATGGCTGTTTCGACGACATGGCTACTTCTGGCTAAGTGTTTTAAAGGACTATATTGAGTACGCATGAAGAACTATACAATGCCAGATTCATGGTTCTATACAGAGAGTTCCGGCCGAGTCATTGCATTCGGTCACTAAGCCGTGGCCATTTAGAGGATGGGCCATGGACATAATCGGCAAAATCACACCATCTTTCGGCTCGGTAAAGCATACTTGGATATTGGTAGCAATAGATTACTTCACCAAATATTGTGACCCGATTCGGCGTCCCTGAGACGATTATAACGAATAACGACACAATCTTCACGTCCGACCAGTTCAAGGAATATACGGCGAATCTCAAAATTTGACTTGAATAGTCTACGCCGTATTACCCGCAAGCAAACGGATAAGCCAAAGCAAGCACTAAGGTTTTGATCGGTATCCTTGAAAAAATAGTGAGAGAGAGGCCTGGTATGTGGCATTTAAAGTTAAATGAAGCGTTTTGGGCCTATCGAACCTCACCACGATCAGCCATTGGGACGACTCCATATGCGTTGACATATAGGCATGATGTCATGTTATCAATCGAGTTAAGTATAAATTCATTAAGAATGATAGAGCACAGTAATTTGTTTAGTGATAAGTACAGTCGAGCCATGAGACAGGAGTTAGAAGACTTAGAAGGAGCTCGCCTTGACGCTTACAATTTATTGGTGGCACAAAAGAAAATGGCCGAACGAGCGTACAATCAGCGAGTTAAACAAAAGACGTTCGACGAATAAGAGTTGGTTTGGCAGACGGTGCTGCCAGTAGAAGTAAAAGACCCTAGGTTCGGTAAGGGGCATATCATCTAAAAGATCGGACTGCCTTACTTCACAAATTGCCAATTCATGGAAAGTTCTTAAAGAAATACTATCCAACGAACTGGGAAATGCAGGAATAAAAGTATTTCATTAGTGGCAAAAGTTTTACAGCCGGAAAATTACAAGTCCTAAGAGGATGAAGGAAGATAAGCCTCAAGGGCAGCCTTTAGTTCTAGCCATCTCACTTCCCCCAGCGTAACTTCAGCCTGGCGCAGTCTTTTCTCTGACTTTATTTGCGCAATTTGCCTTGCGCTGGCTGCAAGCTCCGTCAATTTGGCCTTGTTATCTTCAAAGATCGCTTCAAGAGCAGAGACGACATCCAACTTTCAGCATTGGAGCGATGCGATCTGGTTGTCAAGAGCAACCAGTTCTAGCTTTTTCTCCTTTATTACTTCGAGTTCCGGTTGAGCGGCTTCCTGAGCGGCCTCGGCAGCCTTCAGGTCGTCTTCAGCTCGAAAAGCTCTCTTGAAAATTGGAAAGAATTCTCGAGTCCTCTATAATATGGAAGACAATTGGGTAATGGTTGCATTATCTAGTTGACCTTCAGAGGCGAGAGCGTGCAGGTATTCCCTGACAGAGTCGAGGCCGCTGCGCTTTAAAACTTCCAAAGCTGAAAGAGAAATGAGGTCTTGCAGCTGGGTAAAGGCAGAAGATTCGACAAGTGTAGCGGCAGACTTGGTCGACGAGGCAGAAGAGCCAGCCACGCCAGAAGCTGTGTAGAACAGGGTGTCAAGCTCGACCTGCCAAGAGTACACAAGGAATTAAGACATACTTCAAGCCAGAGGGTCGAGAACCTAAGGCAAAGACGAGAAAAGTGATAGGAACTTACAGTGGTCGGTGTGGTTTCTTGAGTGAGGATGGTGGAACCTTCGGCCTGTGGGGGGATCGGTGACTTCGTCGACGCGTCAGGTTCGGTGAAGTCCCATTCCCCTTGTCCATGGTAAGAAGGTTGATCGGGTTTTCTTCGGCCGCTGAAGGAGGATCTGGGAAAGATGGTCGATGACCGCCCGTCGATAGAGTCTCGTCGACATCATTATCCTAAGATAGAGGTTGTTAGTACTAGGATCTAGATAAAATAGGAAAATTACCAACAGGCAGTTATACCTCTTCATCTTCCAGGACAACTTGATGGTTTTGGATGCTTGGGGAAAGACATTGCGACCAAGGGAGTCGCCTCATCCAAGATAGGGGCAGAGGATGACCCCTAAACTGTAGAAGCCTCAACCCGTGACGCATTTACTGGCTCGGCCTTGACCTGAGAAATAGGTCAATGGTGAGCGAGGGTCCAGCAGCACGGGTCTTAACCCCCGAAGCAATCGGGGTCGATCATGTCGATGTTGGAACCGGAGCGACAATAGGAGATGGAAGACTTGGAGACATGGCTCCTGTCGTGGACGACCTTCTGGCCGTAATGTTCTCGGCCTGCCAAGCGGTCTCGGGTTCAGCCATGAACTGGGGAACAGGGTGAGCCACGGGCGATGGCCTGGCTGTGCCAATTCTGATCCCCGGAGCAGCTGGGGCCAGCCGTTCCACCGTCTGGCTATGAATGACAAGAGTCTCCCGGTCCCTATTCTTTGCCAATTTCTTGACATATTTTTTGGGACGAGGTGACTCGCCAGCCGCTTCGATTCTAGGTAAGGTCGTTTGTTCGACAGAGCAACCACAATGACTGCAACTTTTGTGAGAGGGGGAGCTGCCTTCTTTCTGGCTGCAGTCGCGGTGGTTACGTCTACCGGCTTGGGCGCACGACCGCCTAAAGAAATAAAACCAAGTTAGCTAGGGCTAAGTTATGTGAGAAAAAGGATTCTGAAAGATATACCTTGGGTCGTTTTTTTGACAAGGAGGGTAGGAGCCTTCCTAAGTCTGTCGCCAAAGATTTTGTTGATTACGTCTTCGACCGACGCACCACAGAAATCCTTGGTGTATTCTTCCCACCAATCACCAAAGGTGTCGGTACAAATGGCTTTAGGGACAGCCGGTCGAACGAAATTTCTTGAATCGATCTTGGAAGTCCCTCTCAGCGTCTTTAAACTCCTTCTTAAGAGAGCCGAAAAGACGTTATCGGCTCAGAAGGGAGCGAGAGGAGAGAAGAGGCACTGGAGAACCTTGAACAAAGCCAAGCTACCGAGCAGTAAAGTGAGGATGGTAAACCTCCCAACTCGCTCGGTGGGCATCACAACCGAGGGAAAAATCGTGTGGTAACACGAATGATCCCCAGTACCGACGAAGGGTAAAGTCCTCTTCCCCGTCCCACGCCGATGACGGAAGTTTGATTGATGCGGGGTGGCCTTGACGACGACAAATCAGGAACTCGTCGTCAGACAGGGTGTCAAGGCCAAAGAAGAATTTGAAGACTTTTTCGGCCTGGTGAGGCGGTGCTAGTTGAGAAGCCAGAAGCCAGCTGGGGGCCGAGCGCTTCGGCAGGCTGAAAGTTAGGAACATCTGGCCGAAGCGTGGCGAAGTAAACCTGCAGCCAAAGTTGGAAGAGCCAGAGGGGTCAACTCTATTGTGGGTTAATCTTGGCAAGGATCGTTTCGACCAAGCAGTGGAAGAGGTTGGCAAGGATGGCCGGGCTGAGCGCCAAAGTGTGACCACTTGTCAGGGCCTCGACCACTGGCATATTCTTGACCAGGCATTTGTTCAACTTGATACAACAAATATACTTATTGTACCAGTAGAAAATAAAGGCTTCGTGTTCTCCCTTCCGAATGACTTCTTCCCTTTGACCAACGAAGTGGTAAATAAGGGTGTTGTAGTTAAAGAAATTCTTGTGCCGTTTTTGGATGTCTTCTTTCGAGGTCTCTTTTTCTTATTCTTTCAGAGACTCGACGGCCCGTAGGTCGAAGAACGCCTTTAAATCTAGCCTCGACGGATGCTTAAAGAGGGCAGCGTCGATTGGGAGACCAGAATGGGAGGTCCCCAAGATAGCGGTAATATCAAAGACAGTGGGGCCGGTAGGGCTGAATGGGAGAATCATGGTGTTGGTGGTCGAGCACTAGAGACTCAAGGCCGCCATGAGTAGTTCCTTGTACATGGCAATTTCCATGGGTAAGAGTTTGATGGCATCATAGCTGCCAAGGGCCTTCCATTTTTTGCCGAAGTGCTTCTCTATTCGGGTAACCCAGATTGCCCAGCTTGTTGTGGTCGAGGGCCAAGAGCCTTGGGGCTTGGTCGAATCCCATTTGGACCACTCAAGCCCTAACAGCATGGGCGCTAGGCAATGGTCCTTGCAGAGGTTGGTGATGGATGAGGGGACGGCCTCCCTAAAGAGTGGCCCGAGAATTTGATGAGTAACACTCATATCACTCTCGAAACACATGGTTTTGGTGGAAAAGTGATCAATGATATGTTTGCACTTCTCGCATTCTTCAGCGATCTTGGATATGAAAGAGGCCATTGGAGAAGGTTTAAGTTTTTGGGTAGAGAAAGCTTGAAGGAATTCTTCTAAGTTTCTTTCGAGGGCTTAGAGAATATTTCGAAGGGCAAAAGCAAGAGGACGATTGAGAATTCTGAAAGGGTAAGAGTGCAAGAGAGAGAAAATTTGGGAATTTATAGGCATTTTGGTGGGAAGGTCAGGCATTTGATTTTTAAAATTAAGATAAAATTGATCGAGAAAAGTGCCAATCATTCCGAATATTTGAGGGAATCTAGGTGAAAAGACCGAACGTCTCGCAAATTGAAGGAGCACGATTGCGTGTGGAGACGAGCAATGATGGACAGACGGTTCAGTAGCCGTGTGTTTCGAGAAACATCATTAGGGTTGTTGGGAGCATTAGGGTGTCACCGTGTGGCAAGTATTTAATGAGGGTGAAAACCAATGATCGTGCCTTGAAGATGCCCATGATCGAGGGTTTCGAGGTAAGAATTGGTTTCGCTTCTTCAAAGCCGAGGCTGTAACAAGGCCGATAACCTCAGAAGCGAGGAGGTAATGCTTGGGCTCAAAATAATGGGTTGGGCCGAGCACGGGGTATTTCTCGGCCCAGAGGCTTAGTTAGGAAGATGCAATGAGATATTCGGTTCATGAGCCGACTAGAGTAGGTCAGCCAAGTCTCATTAGGAAAAGGACTTGTCCAGACGGAGATGAGGGAAATAAAGTCCATCTGTGAGACGGATGAAGAATCCCAGTGCGATAAAGAGTCTCGGCGAGGCCAGGATACGGAAGCAAGGAAGAACATGGCCAGAATGGGGGTTAGGTTCAAAATCCTAGCAGAAAGAGAAGTGGCCGAGATAAAGTTTGATTGTGGTAGGGAGTCCCAATCTGAGTAGAGGTATAATTCGATCAAATGAGGTTCAGTTCCTATAAATACAAAGGCAGTGGCAACGTTCAAAGGATCTCCAACTCAACACACAAATCTGCCTTGCGCAAACCCTCGCTCTACACGAAACCTCTCAACACCCTTGAGATTTTTATTGTCTTTTTCGCCTTCACATCTTCAGTTTGGATAAACAGCACTGTGAAGGCAACCGGTAACACCTTCAATTTGGATAAACAGCACTGTTGTCGTAGAATCAGCCATCCTTGAAGCACCTTCAATTTGGATAAACAGCACTGCGACAAGGTTGACTGGTTATCTATCCTAGTCTCGGCCGACGAGGATTTTCAGATCCCCGTCGACAAAGGTCATCTCACCAGCCTTCTCGGTGAAGTGAGGTGTTACTGATACTTAGGCTCGGTGCCTCAACGCCGAGTTGTTTTATGATTGCTTATTCGCAAGTGGGGTTCAGAGTTAGGCATTCGGACGGCCGAACCACGTTTATTATCAAGACCTTCATCCACTTTGAGTATTTGTGCCTTTATACTCTAGTATCGATTCGGCATGGGTTTACCTTCACAAATACAGTGACTGTGGCCGAATTGGATGACGATGAGCCATGAACAAGAAGTCAATTCTCTGGAGAATTCAGTAACATATCGATAGACATAACTGAGAAAATCTATTGAGAACATATCGAAACACTACTGACAACATGTTGCAAAAATATGCATACGCGTATCTATAATGAAACCATATAAATGTAATATCAACATAATACGAATAATGACTGATAAATAATTTGTTTTTCCTAGTTTATTTATGAGATAAGATTAAAGTCTAGGAGCAACTCTTGTTTTTTATTTGTGGAATTGGTTTCCTTTTGTTGTACCTGTGATCAAGTCACTAGGTTTTAATCTCTCAGAGCCATGACTACCGATGAGGAAGAAATGGAATTCCTCAGTGTTACCTTCGAGGATAGTTTGAAGCTTAAGGAACAATTGGAGAATAATATACGCTTGGTGGGCCAGTTAATTGCAGATAGCGAACCATCGAAACATGTGGTCAAGGAAGTTTTTCGTAACACTTAGAATAAGATGGGAGATGTCAAGATCCTAAAAGCCAAGCCTAATATCTTTGCCATCACCATTGTGGAAGAAGCTATTGCAAGACGCCTCCTTGAAGGAAACCATTGGTTCATCAAAGATTATACATTCTCTGTTAAATTATGGCCATCCTACCACTATCTGGATGATATCAAAGCTAATAGGGCTATTTTCTGGATCCAAGCTCATGGAGTTCCTAGACACTTCTGCACTTTGAAGAATGCTAGGTGCATCGGTGAGAGATTGGGAGATGTCCTGAAAGTTGAGAATCCTATAGAGTCTGGTTTTCGGGTTTTCTTTGCCTTAGAGTAGATTTTGATGCCTCTAAACCCCTTATTACTCAGTTGAAGATTCCATGCCTAAAGGAAAATCACCAGTCTATTTGCCTCAAATATGAGGGGTTTCACATCTTCTGCTACCATTGCGGCTGACTGGGGTATACCACTTTTTTCAGGTGGTTGCAGATTCCAGGTGGAACTACGAACTGCCCTATTGTCCAAGGTCTCCTCCTTCCTTTTCTTACCCTAAAAAAGGTCCCAGGTTGTGTCAGGAATGGATGATCAACATTGGAGAATGAAATGGACCATCGAATGAAGCTTTTTTGGCCTACCGGTGAATGATTCCACCAGTCAGAGAAAGGACAACCATCGTGGTGCTGGCACCTCTGATGCTATCATAAGGAACAAACTAGCCTCTAGCACTAGAGATAATTATCCGACTGTCACAAGGGACATTGAGCAGACCAACTCATCTGTTGTGTCTCCCCCCGGTACTAGTAACTCACCATCTCGTGTCCCCTAGGTGGTTACCTATGGGCCCACAACTAACCGCCCACTTGGCTTGGATCATACTTGGCACGTTGATAGCTATGGTAACTATTTCACAAATGGAACCTTGACTATAGCGGTTAATGGCCTTTCTCTTTCTAAAAAATGGTGTGACCCATATCGTTTCCTCATTGGGCCTTCGAGAATGCTAAGGGGCCGCTTTTGGGCTCTGATGATATTTAGGCCACCTCTAATACAACTTTCACTCAAGGATTAGTCCCCTCTTGGCGAATTGGACCTTGCGCTAGCGGAATTGGGCCCAACTTCTAGTTCGATCACAAAATGGTACCCGGCTCAATCTCACCCTATGTACTCGGCGACCAAACATACAAGTTCTACAAAGAAACTAAAGATTCCCTAATCCAGTCGTCCTCTCCATCTCTCCAATCACAGTCATAGTTCGAAAGTTGGTCGTGGCGGCGGCCGTGGAAGAAAACTATATAAAACAAGATGACTAATTCAGACACTGTGTAATCTAGGGGACAACAACGGGTTACATGAGGTCATTGTTATCCTGTCAAAAGACCTAGAAGACAGAAAAAGGGATGGATGGATCGGCCGAAAAAAGAAATTCTCTCCTGTTATATCGGTAGAAGCTGACGTTGGTCAGTCCCGCCGGAAGCCATGAATACCTTATTTTGGAACTGCCAGGGGCTTAGGAACCGCCGGAAAGTTCAAGAGATGTAGATCATTCTAAGGCAGCAAGATCTCACCTTAGTTTTCTTGTCGAATACTAAATGTCAACAAAGATCTCTAAAGTTACTGAAAGTTCAACTACTAGTTTTGTGGAGTCAACAGTAGATGTCAATCTGGTGGCCTTGCCTTATTTTGGAAGGAGGAGGCAAATATTCGGATTCTGAGCTCGTCAGATTTTCATATTGATGTAGGGATCGGTGGTGTGGATGATGCACTCCATTGGAGGTTCACTGATTTTTACGGGCATCCTATCACTGAGCAGATAGCCTTTTCTTGGAACATGCTTAGGCAACTAGCACAATTTTCATCATTACCGTGGGTCGTTTGGGGTGATTTCAACGAATTGTTGCACACTCAAGAAAAATTGGGAGGTTCGGTTAGGCTAATCAGACAAATATTAAAGTTTCAGGAGGCAATCAATTACTGCAACCTTAAAGACTTATGCTACCTAGGTAATCCCTTCACCTAGATCATTACTCAACATTATGGTATCAAGGAAAGGCTCAACAAGGTCTTTGCCAACTCAGGGTGGAGCCACATTTTCCCCAAGCATTCCATTCAACACCTCGATCTGAGCAAGTCTGGTCACTCCCTAATTATTCTTCATTGTGAGGGCTTATCTCCCCCCCCCCCCAGGGTTCGAAAACATCTACTGTTCCATTTTGAGGAATTTTGGACTAGGCATGATGGTATTTTCATTGTTGTCAAAGAGGCGTGAGAGCAGTCTGTCGTGGGCGTACCTATGTTCCAAGTAGTTCAAAAGATCAAGGCATGTAGGGTCGCACTAACCAAGTAGAGTAACAATGAATTCAACAAAAGAAAAGGGAAAATTGCACAAGTTCACTCTAAATTGGGCTTTATATTAGCTCAACCCCTAACGGATGAGTCCATTGCTGAAAGGTCGTCTCTAATGTAGCGCCTTGATGGTTTACTAGGTGACAAAGAAAGCTTCTAGCACCAACGATCTCGTATCTAATGAGTTAAGAAGGGTGACTGAAATACCAAATTCTTCCATCAGAGAGCTTGTATTTGTAAAGTAAAAAATCGCATCTCTGGTCTCAGAGATAAGTCGGGCAAATGGAGAGAGTCCGAGGCAGAGATTGAAGCGGTTGTTCTTGATTATTTCAATGACAAGTTTAAATCCTCTGGCCCTGGGAACACTACTGATGTTTTAGACTCCTTGGAGAGCAGGGTATCGGCTGAAATGGGGGCGCAACTTGATCGCCCTTTATCTGATGAAGAAATCAAGAACGTTTTCTTCCAAATGCAACCATCCAAAGCTCCAGGTCTAGACGAGATGACTCATCTCTTCTTCCAAAAGTTTTAGGGGATCGTTGGAATGGATATAATTGTGGCTATTCAATCCTTTTTCTCCTCTGGGATGATCCTAAAGAAGATCAACTTCACTCACGTTTGCTTAATCCCAAAGGTGAAAAAACCTCGAGAAATGGCTCAACTGAGATCGATAAGCCTCTGTAATGTTATTTTTAAGGTGATATCTAAGATTATGGCATATAGATTAAAGGTTTTTATGCCTTTCATTATCTTACAGAACCAATCAACATTTGTTCCCGAGCATCAAATATCGGATAATTCCCTCATTACCTCTGAGATGGCCAATTTCTTATTCAAAAGAAGAAGGGATAAAAAGGGCTTTTTATCTTTGAAATTATATATGAGTAAAGCCTACGATAGAATTGAATAGAGTTATTTGTGCTTGGTATTAGGCAAGCTCGGTTTTTCTCGAAATTGGATCAACTTAGTGATGACCACGTTTGCGGCCATCTTCATCCTTCCAAAGGTCTTCGCCAAGACGATCTGTTATCACTCTATTTATCCTTACTTTGTGTTGAGGGACTCATAGCCATCATTAACCGTAAGGCAAGATAAGGGCTCCTTCAAGGGATCTCACTTTGTTCGGGAGCCCTCCTATGAGCCATCTTCTTTTCGCCAACGATTGCTTCTTATTTACCAGAGCTACTACCCAAGACTGCAATCAAGTAGCGGATATTCTTTCTAAGTATGAATGTGCTTCCGGACAAAAAGTCAACCTCCTAAAAAGTGAAATTTGTTTTAATAGGAATGTCCGCAGCGGGGAGAAGTCTCGATTGGCAGCCTTATTGAGTGTTAACCTTGTTGCAAGACATGAGAAGTACCTTAGGCTTCTTGCAATTATGGGCAGAAATCGACAGGCTTGTTTTGGATTTATCAAGGAACGATTATGGAAAAGACTCCAAAGCTGGAAGAGGAATTTGCTTAGTGCAGCTGGCAAGGAACTACTTGTGAAAGCAGTTGCCCAAGCCATACCTTCCTAGCTTATGAGCTGCTTTCTCTTGCCAAAATTTATATATGACAAGCTAAACCAAATGATTGCCTCTTTCTGGTGGAATAACAGTGATGAGGATCGCATAATTCACTGGTTATCCTAGGATAAACTGTGCTTACCCAAAAGTGAAGGTGGTTTGGGTCTTCGTCATTTCTATGCTTTTAACTTAGCATTACTGGCCAAGCAAGCTTGGAGAATTATGACCAACCCTCAATCACTCTTGGCACGGGTTCTAAAGGCCAAGTATTTCCCATCTTCTTTTTTCTTGGGGACACCGGTCAATGCCAATTGTTCTTATTGTTGGAGAAGCCTTTGTGCTTCTAGGGTTTTCATAAATCGAGGTGAACGATGGCCAATCGGTAATGGTATGAACGTAAAAATATGGGGAGATCCATGGATCAGCCTCCCATCATTTTTTCGTATCTTCAACCCTAGGCCAAATGATTGCTCGTTGAATTTAGTTTGTGAAATGATCGACAGGGACAAAAGAGTCTAGAAGCGGGACATTCTTAAATCATTATTCTGTGAGGACGAGATAAATCTCATTAGGTCTATTCCTATCAGCATCCGCGATCCTCCATATCGGCTGATTTGGCATTAGGATCCTAAAGGGTGTTTCTTGGTCAAATTCACATACCATGTTGCCCGTAAATTGTTAACTCCTGTCAACAGAAGTGCCTCATCTTCATTAGTAGGAACCTTTGGGGCAAAGTTTGGAAGGCCAATGTTCCACCTAAAGTCCGAGTTACATTTTGGTGTCTCTGTAACAACATCGTCCCCACCCAATGTAATCTGGCAAAGAAGCATATAACGATAGTTCTATTGTGCATTCTATGTAACTTTCATGGGGAATCCACATATCATATCCTCAACGAGTGTCACTTTGCTAGATGCGTTTAGCTCTGTACACCGATTGGCTATCTTCCTAGAGGTTCTGGCTTTTCATCTGTTATTGATTGGGTGTCGGAGGTGGTAGATTCACTCCTTCCTAATTTATTCGAAATCTTCATGATCAATTGCTGGGCCATTTGGGGAGCTCGGAACTCAAACTTTTGGGAAGATAAATGTGATACCCCTGATATTGTTGTCTCAAAGGCAATAGCCTGGTGGCATGAGTTCAGGCGTATTCAATCTTCTACGGTCACGACCAACAACACCCCAGATAGTCCTATCAAATGGAGGATGCCTCCCTCCGGCCGCCTAAAAATCAACTTCGACAGGGCTTGGTGCGGGGACTTTCAGGTGGGAGGCTTAGGCGTTGTTGTTAGAGATGACATGGGGTTTTTTGTTGCATCGGCCTGCATGAATTTCCAGGACATCTTTTCTCCCTTACAGGCAGAAGCAATGGCGGCAAGGGCCTGTTCATCTTTGGTGGACTTGAGGGGTTTCAAAAACTTCTTTTTGGAATGAGACTCTTCAGATCGTGACAGCTTTTCGTGATGCCTCCATTAACATGTCATCAATTGGGCAGTTAGTAGAAGACACGAAGAGCATCCTCGGCGCAATCACTGAAGAATTATGCACCCATGTCTGTCGCCAAGCTAACACGATCGCACATAAACTAGCTAGGTTCGGTTTAAATGTTGGTAGCCAGTGTGAGTGGTCTGATCAACCTCTTAGCTTTATCATTGACTTCCTTGTTGAGGATACTATGTAATGGTTTATGTCCTCTGGTGGAGACTTATTCGGTCTTTTCCTAAAGAAAAAAAAAATATGACTGATGATATATCAAGTATCCACTTTGTGAGCGATGAAATCATTAGATTGTTTTATTTATTTATAAAAGACGGCATAAATTTCATTCAAAGTCAGAAAAAGGCTACTTAGTACAAAGAAAGAGATATTCTCCTCAACAAGATCACAAATTAGAGTAGGTGGTTTATATAACCAAGTACAATCACCTCCCAAATGGAGAGCAAAACAAGTAAGCCTATGTGCTACAAAGTTTGCTCAAATGAGGATGTGAGAAGAAGAAGCTTCAGTGACCATATGCAGCAAAACTTAACATCTTCTATGATAGGTCTAATATGAGGTAGATTTTTAGAAAGCTCATGTAATGATGAAGTGATCTTAAGCTCGTCACTCTCCAAGAAACCTTGTCACATTGTTAGAGCATCTCCAGTGAGTCCCTAAAGTATAAGGATTCGCCGGATACTTGGTGTATGTATTCATATATAAGGACTGTATAGGGACTGAAATGGTGGACCCAATATGACAATTTAAGTGGAAAAGAAGATGTAGGTCCCAGTCACTTGGCCTTGTCTTTTTTCTTTTCTTTTCAACATTTTAAAATAAAGGGTCCAGATTGATTCTTGTTTTTCAAAATTTTTTACCATTAAAATGATCAACGGTTCTAATTAAATAACCGTTTCAATTTAGGTTACTCTCTCATGTTGGTTTTCAAATTCTTTTGTTTTCTCTTTTCATAATGCCTCCGTTGAAATATTAATATTTCCAATTTGGGTTACTCTTTCATTTTGTTCTCTCATCATTCCTATAAATACCAAATTATCTAACCAAAACTTACCACAACTTCATCTCCTATACTCAATTCACTCGTACTCAATTCACTCATTCTAGTTACATTTTTGTGAAGAAAAAAAAATTGGTGTAGAGTTTGAATTTTTTTATAGTTAAAATGTTCACAAAAATATTTTACGAGAACATAATGTTAACATAAAACAAAAAATGTGCGCCTAATCAAATTATCGCATAAAATTGTAAAAACCTCAAATTTAGGGATTTTACTATAAGGACTGTCCCATTAGAGGCAATATTCTTTTAAGGACACAAAAATTTCCTTTAAGTTCTTAAATGAATACTCAAATATGGTGGTAGGAGTCCTAAATGGGAACTCCACTTCAAGATGCTGAAGAAATGAATGAAAGCATCTCGGAGACTAATTTGGACATATATATAGTGGATTTGAGCTTGAATCTTCGAAGTGTCTCCACTTTTGAATACGTAGTTGTTGGGTTCAAATTTCAATACGTTGTATACTACTTCGTCAATGGACGTTGTGACATCAACGCGGTCTAATTCCTCCAATCCCTACCTCCAAACTAAAACGTATTGAATTAATTAATGGGTAGGTAAGATGAGGGTCTTGTAGTCAAACAAGTCTCCCATTCTCTAATATTATTTCCAATTGGGTCGCACTTATGCTCCATATGAATCCAATCAAGTAGTGACAAGATTCCAATACCACTTCTAAGCAACACCCACCATTTATAGATTTCTTGTTGTTTGGTCAACCCTTTTCCATTGCAATTCAATTTCCTTTTTACAATTCTTATGTCGTTCATCTTGAACTCAAATGCACATGTAAAGTTAAGTCAACTGGTCAAAAAAACACTCTTGCCTCTTTGCGCATTGGACATTTTAGGAATTTTATCTTGGGTCATGATAAATAAATTTTCAAAACAGGCCTAGCAGTCAGTTTTCCCTACTCTCCGGCCCAAATGTCTACAATTTTACGATTTGTGAAGAGAAAAGAAAAGGGGCACTTGTGATGTGAGTTCGTGACAGTGGCTAACGTGGGCAGGAAGAATCGCTTACTTCGGACGCGGACTGTTTGAAGGAACCAAAAGCTGGCAAATTCTGACGCGGTCAATACCTCCCTCCAGCTGACGTGTTGCCGATCGCATCTCACCTGGTCTGTCATCGCGGGAACCTCCTCTCCCACTCCCCGTCCTGTCCACGCGCTTTCGGCCAAACTTTCACGTATAAAATCCCCGTAAACCTCACATCTTCTTCAACACTACACCCAAAAGCAAACCAGCAGCTTCATTTGGCTCACATATACTCACACCACCGCTGCTTCTCATTTTTTCCAATCCCATTACTTCCCTCCAAACCACTTCATATCCTCCAAACCCTTTCACAGAAACCCTAATGGCAAAACTGGTATTACTCCTTCTCCTCGTAGTGTTCGCATCGGTGCTAACTTCTTCTGCATCCGCTAGGCTCTTGAACGGCCACCTTACGCTATTACCAGAAAACACTTCAGAGTCACAGAAACAGCAAGTGCTGCCATGCCACACAGACGACAGTAATATTCGAGCTTCTGCTGCTGAGACTCCAAGGTTTGGTGCTGCAGCAGCTGCAAAGTATGGACCGCTGGTTTTTAATATTCTTCCCAAAGGTACAAACCCGCCTTCTGGACCCAGCAAAGGAACCAACGACCTCAACAACTAAACACTTCAAGTGATACAAATCGAAGAAGATTTGGTTTCTCTGCGTTTCTTGTTCCTTACATTTGTTAGCAGATTCTTATTTTATTTTCTTTTCTTTTCGTAGTTTTTTTTGCTCTTTCTTAATTTCCAATTAGATGTGTAAATACTAGTTACACGAATTATAGATAGCTAGCTAGGGTTATCTGATTGATCTCTGAATTCTTTTGTATCCTTCAACTTATCCTGGTTTTGTAGTTGAGTTATATATAGAATACAATAAATCACGACACATTACTCGCTTTTGTTCTTTTGACTCGATTGAAAAGTTCTTTTAAATGATTTGAAACGTTTTTTTTTTAATGTTTTTGAAACCAATTATTTTTAAAAATGTTAATTTAATTTTAAAAAAAAATACTTCAAATACTTTTAAAATTCACAAAAAAAATTATTTTTAAAAGTGTTTTCAGTAATTTAAAAGCATTTCTCATATCATCTCCTTTCGTTGGGATCCGAGCCTCTACATTTAGAGACGTTTATGCTACTTAAAGCACCCACTTGAGGGGAATTTAATTGTTCTTGTCTTTGGTTCTAGTTTAATTTTCTACATTCTTTCATGAATATTGAAGAACTAATTAAATTTTGTTATCGATTATAAAACTGCAGTGTAGGCATGCATAAATAAAAGGGAGTTTTAACGAAAAATCTGCCGTACTGTTCACTTTAACGAAAAATTATATTTTTACACTAAAAAATTAAACTTGTTACTATTTACTTTACTCTTTATTTTGTCATTGTTATTAAAACTCAAGTCTTTTTCATTAGTTTTCCATTAATAAAAAAGGTTACATGTTGAAACTTCCAAATCAAAGGCAGGCGGACAAAGAATAATCAAGTAAAATAATTAGCACGTTGGTTGTGAGACTTTAAATTCTAGTTGTTTAATCCTCCCTCCGAACCTAGCCATTATTTTTTCGATCTTGAGTACTCTGTTGATGGGTTGAAATATTCGTCCTAAACTACTCAAGCATTAAGCAAGGTTTATCCACTAATTATCATATCATGAGTCAAGCATTAAGTGGATTGGATATTTTATTTTTCTTTGATCTTTTTGAAAGAAAATGGCTTCAATTGAAAACAATTAAACTGAACTAAATTCTTCAGAACTCCTTCAAATACAAAGTTCTGAATGAAGTCTAGAGCTTCCTCAAATCATAACAATTTATAATAATATCGATAAATCAAATTGGTAGCACGTTGGCGCATGATGAAAAAGTTTTTATTGAGTGCGTACACGGTTGAAATATAAAAATCCAATTTATTCATTTGTAAAGTCTACTTCTAGCTGCAATCAATCAATTAACAATCAAGGGTGCCTCACTGGCTGCAGACCATGATCAATAGCTACAGAATTTGATTGAAAATTTTGGTTGTGAATAGAAACACTTTATATATTTTATAAGGGGAGGGATTCCCATTTAAAAAAAATAGGAATACGCTTCCCACTTTTAGATTGTCTTTAATGAAATTATATAGTTGAGATTAAAACACAAGTTACACAATTTCAACCACATAATTTCATTAAAATTAAATCTAACGGTAAGAATTGTGTTTCTATTTTTTTAGAAAAATAAAAATCTCTCTCTTTAAGTAATCCGAATATATATATAACTGTAAAGAAGTTGACATTTCTTGTGAAGATGGAAGTCATTCTTTACTTTAAGGATAAAGAAATCAATGTCTGCTGTCCAATTTTGACTTTGAAAGGGGTAGCTGCAGTTCACAGAGAGAAGAGGGAACTTCAAGGAAAACAATTAATATATTAGTGTTTTCTAATTAGATTAGTGATGAGATTATTAAGTGGGTTAGTTTTCTATCAAGGTTTTGAAAAATGGTGGTGAAAGTGCAGCTGCTTGGCGACCTAACGAACGAAACTGTAAAGACCTCCCTGCCAGTCAACTAGTCTATTAGACTTCGGGTTTCGAAAGCTTTGCAAGTAATCTCTCTTCCATTGCCACCTTTGAAAAAACGGTGTATTATCCACATACTTCAAATTTTTTTTACACTCCTTGTTAATTTATATTCGTTAATTTTCTGTAATTTATTTGATACGACAACTGAAAAAAAAATTAGCAGAGAATTACGTGGATGACAAGCTTTATTTGTTTACTATCTTATGCTTATCAAGTGCCATATGGTCAATTACTCGATATCATCTCCAAATGATAAGTTTGTAAAGTAATTTTATACAAGAAAAACTTCATCTTTATGTATAAGATTCATTATATTTTATATACAAAACTGCAAATCGCAATTGACGTATACTTAGAGCTAATTTTGGATTGATGTGCTTTCTTTTAAAATTGTTTTTGTTGTGTTGCGAAAAAAAAAATTTGTGAAAAAAGTAGGTAAATAAATATTGGTAAACTATAATATTAAAAGTGTTTTTGACACACCCCGACCCGAAAGTGGGACGTGCTGGCCGTCACATGAGCGTGACGTAACAAAGTGCACAGTGCGGAAGCAAGATTAATTAGAAAGATACGAACCAACTAAAACCAAATGGCTAGCAGTCCAAACTAAGGCGACGTGCTAGGGAGAGAATTTATAGTGCTTTTACAAAACCATAGCATAAATGGCCTATGTGCAGTCAAGCAGAAAGTGCTAAATGAAAATAACACCCGCAGGTGATCCTACATGAGTGAATTTTGTCAGAACGTCCAGGGGATCCTCATATGTCACCAACGAACACTAACTACTTAGAACCTGGAGGGGCGAAAAACAAAGTTGAGTGGGTCAGTAAAACAAATCTTTTTCAAATCATTCTTTTCTCAAAAGCTGTAACCCCTATCTGTAAAATCTGTATAATTTCCCAGAAATAAAATATACTCATATACATATATATCTCAAAATCATGCTGGAAATATCTGTAGGTATGCCATGCCAAAGTATCATAACTAATATCTCAACTGTATGCTCATATTGTAAATCTGTGATGTGAATAAATATCTGATACTCATCTCAGCCCTCGGCTGCATATATAGCTCATAATCATCTCATCATTTTATCATATCAACTCAGCCCTCGGCTGTATATATATATATATATATATCATGAACATAAATCAATACCACCTCTAGTGGTCTGCAACTCATCACTGTATATAGAATAATATACTCTAGTGCTACAATCACATGAAAACTGTGTGAATGATTCGCGGGTCACCTACGAGTCGAACCCACCTATAGTGGTCTATACGACAGGACTGTGCACCTAACTTGGATCCAAGGCGAGCATACGGTGTGGGAAGTGAACAACACGTGAAAGACTGTGCCCCTAACTCTGGGCAGGAGCACTACTATAAATGTGCAGGTTTATGAGCTCTCATCACATCATTTCATTCATTCATATCACATCACATCATTTCATTCATTCATATCACATCAGATCATTTCATTCTCATCATAACCAGTATAGAACCTTACCTGATACTTACATGTGCGTCGGCAGCACCATCACAATTATATGTAACACAATGCATAATTAAGGTAAATAGATACTTTGCATGGCATCTCAAATCATTTCATCATTTAAATTCATTTTCTAGGAAAAATAGCAATATATATAGGTATGTACGGAAAACAAACTGCCCACTCACTGATAAATAGTCGGATCGTAGCCCCCATGCCTAGTCTGGCTACGCTTGTCCTCGGGATATGCCTCGCCTATATGAGAAGTAACTGAATAAACGTTATTTAACTTACATAAACGGAACTTTAGAAATAACTTCTCATACGTTGATCAATTTTAGCATTTGAATATACCAACGTGATCTACTCGATATCACGAACATCCCCAATTTTTTAAAATAATTTTTCGACCCCGCACGCGCCCCCACGCGCCGGGATATGCACAGACCCACGCGCCCCCCACGCGCGGTTAGGTGACTTGCACACTGACGACGTCAGTTAACGCTGTCAGGTATATACTGGGAATATTCCGTCATCTCTTAACGGCGTCAGCTAACGCCGTTAGCATATTCCATCAAAACTGACGGAATATGTCGTCATCTTCTCCGGTCAAACGCCGGTCGCCGGCGACCTTGCCGGTTTCTGGAAAAAGTTTCTAAACGTCATATCTAACTCATTTTTCAACCATTTTTCATGATTTTTGTCTCAAATTGAAGCTAATAACATGTAGAATCACGTTATATAAGTTTTCAGGCTTGAAAGTCACTAGAGTCTCCAAATCCACTAAACGATATACTCCGAGCTTCGTTAGGACCTCACCAAGCTTCCCATAAGCTTCAAATTCTGTGAAAATCACGCAATAAAAATTGCATGAATAGTGCATGTACAGATCGTGAGGTTTTCACGTGAGAACGAACGTATTTGTACCTAAAAATGGTACCTTTGAACTCACCACGCCACGAGGAACACGATGACATCATTTTCTTCTTCGATCTATCACGTTTCAAAGGGTTTTTGGGTTATCCGTACAAAAGAGGGAGAGACGGAGAGTTTGAGAGAGAGAGAAAGAGAGAGAGAGAGTGCGGGAGATGAGAGAGAAACTGGTATGGGTGTTTGTGTGTGGTCCTAAAGTCACCAATCAAAACTAAGAAAAATCTTAGTTCTAATTGGGTCGCCAATCACAAATAATTAAACCAAATACTTATCACACACACATCATTCAACGTCTGAGGGTACTTTCGTCTTTTCACATTTCCAAAAATAATTTCCCGGAACAGGCTGTCACAGTTTTTAGCAAAAAAAAAAAAAGAGGTCTGATTGTCAATATAAAAGTTTTATAATTAGTATTGTTCATTGTCTTCAATGAAAATTCATTTTTTTCCAAAAGCATGTGCTTCTTTTGCTTTATGCTTTTTTGGACTTATGATTTTGAAAAAGAAAAAAAAAAAAAAAAAAAAACACAAACCGTTCCTTATATGAAGTGATGTGGAATTCCATGTCCTTGAATTGTAACATGAACAAGCGCTATTAAAAAAGCAAAACAAAACTTCATCCAAACTACAAATATCAAAGTCATAATTTTGCTATGAATAAATAAAAAGAAATTGTTATAGGCACTTCAAAAATCTTATTCCGTATTCTAAATTTTTTATAATTAGAAAGAAAAATATACTTGTGAGAAGTATAAAATGAAATTTTTAGGATATTAATAATAGTTCCCAAATAAAAAGATACATAAATCCAAAAAATGAGATGATGACTCATGACATTGGATAATCCTTGTTTAATGCTTGATTCTTGGAACATAATCCAATAATTTAAAGGAAAACTAATGAAAATGACTTAGAAACTTTGAGTTTTAAGCAAAATGACAAAAAAATGTTGTAAGTAAATAGTAACATGAGTGACTTTTTAAAGTGAAATTATCATTTTTCATTAAAGTAAACAGTACCAAAATATTTTGTTAAAACTCTCATAATTTAATTTGTAATTAAAAGACCAAAAATTGGCGAGTGCTGACCTGTCATATGCACAAATTAGGCGGATAAAGGGAGATTTGATATTCCACGGCGGTATTTCCCTTCTTCGTCGAACATTCTCGGTTCCTCCCAATCCACACTCACTGTTTGAAAATGCCAAAAGAACACAGAAGAAGGAAAAGAACATAGCATTCCTTCAACAATGGCGAAGAGGGGGATCACTCTCTCTCTCTACACTCTGATTCTCTCTCTGTCGGTGGTTTCCTTGGCAATAGCAGTCAGAGTAACGCCTCTCCTGCAAACCCAGGAGAAACCCAGTTTTCAAAGACCAACATTTAATCGCATTTTTGATACTTCCAAGTATGGCATTTTGCAGCTCAATAACGGCTTGGCTCAAACGCCTCAGATGGGGTTCCTCTCTCTCTCTCTCTCTCTCTCTCTCTCTCTCTCTCTCTAACTTATAGTATTAGAAGTTTGAAGTTTGTTCTTTCTTGGTCTGCTCACTCCTACCCAGCTTTTAGATTGTTTGTATTTGATGGAAAATATAAAATCTTTATGTTAATTGGATTTTTTTTTGTGGGTTTTTGGAGTTAGGTAGCTGGGAATTGCAGTTTTATAATTACCCATCTGGTGGTTTACTTGTTTTTGCATATATGAAACGAAAGTTCACTTCTTGACATTGTAATATTTTTTTGTTGATACACATTGTATTGTATGTGGGCAGGTGGAATAGCTGGAATTTCTTTGCTTGCAATATCAATGAAACCGTGATCAAGGAAACCGGTACTCTTTTCGTTGCGATTGAGTCTGCTCCGATACCTTTTATAGATTATTGGTTGCATTTCCTTATTGCATCAATGTTTGTCTTTGTGCTGGTGTGTATCCGGCACATGGTAAATATATGCTTATATTAATTGGGAAAAAAGACCAACATAATTCGATGATTTGATCGGTTCAATGTATTAACATTTCTTCATCCTCAACCCAGTTTTGCGGAAGTACTGACATTAATTTTGATGATGGACAGCTGATGCGCTCATCTCAACTGGCTTAGCAGAATTAGGTTATGTGTATGTCAATATAGGTATCATTTTGGCATATCTTAAGTATTTGGTAAACTTAAACACTTGCTTGTACTTATGATGTAATGCAATGTCAATGAGTGCAGATGATTGCTGGTCTTCTCCAACACGAAATTCTGAGGTCAGTTGAATTGCATTACCTAAACCAAGATGTATTTCTCCCCGTCTCTATAATTTGTATCACTAATTGTTGATCCTGTTGTCTGTGGGGAATACCGTCTTCATCGTATATGAAGACACTTCAGCATTGAGTTATTTAAGTGCAACTTGTCAAAATCATAGCTCAGTACAGTATCTATAAGTTCTTCTGCCCTCTATGAATATATATGCACAATGGATTACCATGGAAGGAAGAATATAACTTTTCTTATGTAGGTGCTTTGCGTGGAAAAGCATATGCTTGTAAAACTGTGAATGTGATGTATGCTAAAATTTTGAACTCCGTGCTGTTCTTGTTTCAGGGTCAATTGGTCCCTGAACCTAAAACATTTCCATCGGGAATTAAAGCTCTTGCTGATTATATACATGGAAAAGGACTCAAGCTTGGAATTTATTCTGATGCTGGGTAGGATGAATGAAACTCTTATGTATTTTTATTCGAATATCAAGTGCTATACTCAGTACAATTTCCTGGCTACTCATCACCGATTCTATTTTGTAGGGTTTTTACATGTCAAGTTCGACCAGGATCACTTTATCATGAAAGTGCTGATGCAAAGCTATTTGCTTCTTGGGTCAGTTTCTGTTTCCTCTATTCAATTTTTGTTGAATGTGTATATCTTTGGTTTGCCAACCATTCAACACCCTTGGACACTGTTTGACAGTGTCACAATGTATAACCTATTCCCCTTATCTCCGCTTCTAAATAAACAATTTGTCTGCAATCTAAACTTGGGAGGCATGGGTTCGTTGAGAATTAGTAAGTTGTATTTTCAGGATGTGGATTATTTGAAGTATGACAACTGTTATAACCTGGGGATCCCACCAAAAGAACGGTATTGGCTCTTCTTACTCTTGATTTTAATGGCTAGGGAATGGGATTGAGTAGCTATAAATTGATTTGATGTGGTTTCATACTTTCCAGATACCCACCAATGCGTGAGGCCCTAAATGCATCTGGACGCACAATTTTCTATTCGCTTTGTGAATGGTAATCCAGTTTATTGATCTGCGTTATAGTATTTGGATTAGTTAAGTTTATGGAAATCCTGATTCATAAATTATTTATTTAACAGGGGTGTTGACGACCCTGCTTTATGGGCTGGAAAGGTCGGAAATAGTTGGCGTACTACAGACGACATTAATGATACTTGGGCGAGGTTATAACTCTTTACCCATTAACAAGGACAGTAACTTCACGGTGTCCGGGGTTATATCATAGTTCTACTTGTGCACATTGAAACCATAATTTATACTAAACCCTCAGAAATGGTTTGTGGTATATGTTTTCACCTTAGAGGACCCTTAAAAGTGCTTCTTTACTTCTAAGTTGATGGTGCTTATATATGCATTTGTCTCAGTAATTGTACAAGAATGTCTCACATTTGTTGTCTATCATTGTTTCTGGCTGTTATTATTTGGCTGCAAGGTCTTATATACACGATCCTGTAGTTTTACTGTTAAATTGTTAATAAAATCGTCAGTGGTCATACTGATTAAGTTGGCTGTTCTTCTGTTGTTAAGCATGACAACAACTGCTGATTTGAATGACAAGTGGGCGGCATATGCAGGACCCGGTGGATGGAATGGTATAAACACGAGCTTTTTGAAACAGATTTTTCAAGGCATCAAAGATTTAATTATCATACTATCTTTTTCTTTTGGGCAGATCCGGATATGTTGGAGGTTGGCAATGGAGGCATGACTTACCAGGAGTACCGTGCTCATTTTAGCATCTGGGCTTTGATGAAGGTGCGTCAACTTTTGCTGCTTTCCCCCTTGTTTGCATATCGATCCCATAATTCAGATTGAACTTTCATTCATTGTCTTGTAGAGTGTCAAAAAACAAATCCTATATGCGAACGAATTTAGTTTAATTGTAGTTTGCACAAGAGGCATCATATGACATGTTGCATGTGAACTGTTTTGTCCTCGGCTCATTTTCATTTGCTTTCTGGTTCACATACTGATAACTGGGCGTTCGAATATCCAGGCTCCTCTTTTGATTGGTTGCGATGTAAGAAACATGACTGCAGAAACATTTGAGATTCTAAGCAATGAGGAGGTTATCGCTGTAAACCAAGGTGAGAATTGGTGCTAACCGGTTGAAAATATCATTTTTCCATCTCCATCTTTTCAACCATCAAGTTTCGAAACTAAAAGCGGAATGATTTTCTTCTTGCAGATCCACTTGGGGTTCAGGGAAGGAAAGTTAATGTTTCTGGAACAGATGGTTGCTATCAGGTTTTCTCCTTTCTTGTGCTGTACAAAGTCATAATGATTGCTTAGTCGAAATATAGATAAAGTTAGCATGTCAGTTGATCAATTTAGTGTCTATGGTACTCTGGCGGTATATATCTCCCTTCGCATGTATCTTTTACGAGGCAAGGGAGAAGGTCGCCACATCTTTTGGATTTTTAACATAAGCCTGTTGTATATCAACTGCTTGGTGATGATTATGTTTTCCAGGTTTGGGCAGGTCCTCTATCAGGAGTTCGGTTGACCGTTGCTCTCTGGAATCGGTGCTCGAAAGCAGAGACTATAACAGCTACTTGGGAAGTACTTGGACTTGAATCCGGCATCAGTGTCTCAGTGAGGGATTTGTGGCAGGTGAGGAAACTGACCTGTACGACTTCTAATTTGTTTCATTTTCTTTTTCTTTATGCTTATATGGCATCCAAATATTTTTGCAGCACGAAGAGGTAGCGCTAGACGCAGTATCGTCATTTGGTGCTCAGGTCGATGCTCACGACTGCCGGATCTACATTTTTACTCCTCGGACCGCCTCGCTCAGATATGTAGCTTAGCCGTAAAATTGTTCCAAAAAAAGGCGTTGTCCATCTATTAACGCATCACAACCGTTGTCTGCATGAGTTCACGGCTGTAATCTTCGGGTTTTGCAGAACTTGGCGACGATCTAAGCGCCAATCTGTAATGTATATTGCTCACGTAAAAGTGTCATATTTCAGTGTGTATATGACTACGTTCTCGTTCGGAACCATCAGCTGTTGAAACAACGAGAAGGATTTTATAAACCCTAACTGCGAAAATATATATTGACCCCAAATGGAAAACTCCAACATTCATACACAAGTTTAACGAGAAATTGGAAACTCAACCGGAAACGCATAAAGCGAAATTGATGTCTCAACGTTTTTGTTTTCAAATTGAGATGCAATATTCTAAATTACTGTAATTATCGCCAATAGGATTTGAGATTGGATGCAAGGGGGCAGACACATTGTGCTGGCCAACCGACCTAATTCACGTTTGCCGCCATGGTGCCTCCGTCAAGCCGCGGGGGAAGTCGCTATCGTTGTCTAGCTTGAGCTTGTTCAAGCAAATTCTGCAGAGTTAAACCATTTACAAGGGCATATGAAGCACTAGTATTTGCCAGTGGGCTTGCTACAGGTGAAGGCATTTCCGGTAGTGACAGTGAATGCTCAGAATTCCCCAACTTAGACTTCCCGGAAGCGTGAGAGGATTCTTTGGCTGGAGGAGACGCCAATTTGGGCTGAGCAGATTGGTGTGCTTCTGACAATGAGGGTAGTTGAGTGCCGGGAAGCTGTGGGAATTCTTCAGGTGAAAAATTAAACCGGTGAGCATTTTCACTCGGGCCTGCTTCTGTGGAAACCTCAACTTGGTTTGTCTTTGGAGGTGATTTCATCCTCGGTTCTTTGGCCGGAGGAGACGCCAATTCAGGCTGAGCAGATTGATGTACTTCTGACGATGAGGGTATTTGAATGCCGGGAAGCTGTGGGAATTCTTCAGGTGAAAAATTAAACTGGTGAGCATTTTCACTCGGGCCTGCTTCTGTGAAAACCTCAACTAGGTTTGTCTTTCGAGGTGATTTCATCCTCAGACTGCGATTGCTGGACTCCGGAATCCTTCTCCTCGCTCTTGGAGGCACATTTGTGGAATCATTTTGATTTTGCAGTGCCTGAAGCATTTGGGATGAGAAAGCCAGTCAGTATCTTTCACAGTCCAAAGTTGAAACCAAAGAGGAAGAAGAAATCAGCAGTATCGAAAACTTAAATTTGAATGAAGAAGAGTTGAATTCGATATACCAGTTTAGGTATATATGTGCCTGTTCCGTGTGATTTCTTTATCACCCCAACACCAAAAGTAGCAGCAGATTGGTATGCATTTTCAGCCGTTTGAAAAATGACATTCCCATAAAGTTGAGCCGTATAAACCAGGGAATTCCATTTGCTCATATCATCGCCTACAAAAGGTGGAGCACCGTTGTGTGTATTAAAAAATTGATATGCATTTGCAAACAACAGGCTATCACAATGTTTGTCGTAGTCCCCAGTAAGGTCAGATTCTTCAGATGTTCCAGTACCAAATGCAGGGACAGGAGTTGTCAGATCTGCCCTTTCTCCACGCCCATTCCTATCTAGAGTGGTCACAAAGAAGCTCTCGAGTGCCATGCCTATGCGTTCACCCGGTAGCATTAATACCTCTCTAAGTGTTTGAGCCCCAAGGGAAAAAGCAGATCTTATACGATAGAAGTTTCCTGGAGAAGACAGGTAGTTCAGCATTCAGCTAATTAGAATACAGAACTGGTAAGAACAAGATATACACTAGAATGGAAAGTATGCAATTTGAATAAGAGATTCTTAATAAAGCGCAATCTATATGGATTAAAGATTATTGAAAAGATACCAAATTTATGCGTTTATAAAACATACCTTGTTAAGAAAACATCTTAAATACAAGATTGTCATGTTAATTATGACAGAGGGATGATACAGTATATGGCAGATATAGTCATCTCAAAAAGAGTGAACAAAAAACTGATCTAGCAGTTAAAGTGGTCGAATACCTTTACTAACACTACGGCCTAGATTGTTGTTGTCCTTTAGAGGATCCACTATGTTGAGGAACTTAATTTGGAAGTCATCAACACTATCTGCCTCTGCCGCTGCTGGATCTGGAAACGCCAGCCTGCACTCTCTTACAAACTCCTCACTCAGGAGAAATTCTTCCTCCTCGTTTTGGGGTGTCACTGTAGCAAATAATACAGATAAAAGATTCTAGTCAAATGAGTAAACAGATCAGTAACACATTCACATATGTGAGCATAAATTACCTATGATTTCAGGAAGGGAAGATAAGGCAACTGGACCATTTATACTGATAGCATAATTTTCCCAATCAAATGTGCTATAGTATTCCAAAAATATAAGCAGGACCTGTTCACACAATTTCTAAGTCGTATTTGAGCACTTACACATGCAAATGTGACTGCTGAACTAAAGAAACAAAACAAAAGAAATACCTCTAAAGGACCACGGAGCGATGAATGAAAGCGATTGATGATAAACAACACCAACGTTTCCAGTGCATATGTTGCAATCAGGCCATAATGGGCCCCAAGAATTCGACTCTCATAGTAGCACCAAGCTTTGATTAAGATAATACTCTTTTTGAAAAGATGGTCTCTTCCAATCAGTCGGTCAACCTGAATAAAGCACCAGGCATGTCAGTTGAAGAGGAAAGTTACAAGCATTAGAATTTTGAAATAAGTGTGTGTGTGTGTGTGTGTGTGTGTGCTTATTTGTTAATAAGTTTTGTTGATATTAAGTATTGCCAAGAGTAGATTTAAAGGTTTCGTTGGTTTACAACTACAAAAATCTTAAGCTGGAAGGATTCGAACTCAAGATCTTTGACTAATGTTAAATTGTTTGTTGGTTGGTTTACCACTGTCCCAAAAAAATTAAGATGTTTGAATGAGGAAGAATGATTATTATGCGAATGAAGAGCTCAAAACAAAAAAAATGAAAAAATAAAAAATCAGAAGGAGCTGACTACATTTACTGAACCATCAAAACATTGTCTATTTATGTGAACAACGAGCTAAAGCAAAGATGGCAACAAAAAATGGGATAAGCCAACTTCAGACCTGCCAACAGATCAGAATAGAAAGTTGAACATGTAACATATACAGAAGAAATTCAATTGTAATTAAGTGCAAAAATTACAAGTGCAGCTAAGTTTATATTCGCAATTATTGGTACGAAATTAACAAAGCTTTCAAGAAAGAATTCAAGCCAGCTGAAGGAAAGCTTTTAAGTTTTAAGCGTGCTGGTTACTACTCTAAGCTACTTTTCGTTAAACAGTAAAAACTACAGCTCCACATTATGCAAGGGTTAAGATTTTAACCTGCTCCAGAAAGCACAGTGTGCTGAGACCGGCCGTCTGGTTGAAGGAGATGTCGATTGCCATGCCATTCACAATGCATTTTACGACCTTAACCTACCACCCAAAATTCCAACAAGAACAATATGAAAAAAGTACAGTGGATCCCCCTTTTAAAGTTAAGAAACGATAATACTTTATGCAACATGATCGATTTATTAAAAAAAAAAGCAACCAAGCCAGTGAAAATCCTTCCCTTAAATTACGAAAAAAGCATTCAAATAATTTGTCTATCAATCCAACAAAAATTTCACACAAGACGGCAGCCACCAAAAACAAAATTTCAGATAAAAAATAAATTCAAACAGTTTAGGCTTAGCAGTAGTTTGAGGACAGAAGATAAAAGTCCACGAGAAGGTGACATTGAGCAAAGTCGGAAAGTAGGATAGAGGATATCAAGGAGGAGAAGAGGAATAAGAGGTGGAGCAATGGAATTTTGATCTCAATTCTTAGGTCCGAATCTTGAGGTTGCGATGTATACCAACTTTTTCTGGTTTTCCTTGTGCACATCCCCTGATCATCCCCCACCTTTCTATTTGAGTGATCTATTTTCATGGAATGTACTAAATCAACTGGTTCACACAATTTTCTTATAAATGGAAAATAATTATATCACAATTAGCATACACAGTCCATACGTTTCCAAACTTATTCACCCTTTCCATATCAGAACCGAAGCATTAACGGTTCTGGTTCCTCAGCACGAAATTGACATTGTTGAAGTTCTCACAACCTAATAAGAATTTCAACATGGAGATTACATCGTGCTCTGGAAATGACACAGAACCTCTAACATAAAATACCGTCCTACGCGGTCAAGTGGGTCTACATGAAACTATGAAAATGACCTTAGTTAAAAATGGATAATTTTTATGAGTCATCAGGAAGGACAATCAGACAGTGGGAGCAGACCAATCATGAAAACAAGGCACAAGTCCGTATACTCTGAAAATAAACTAATAAGCTGTCTTTTAAGTGCCAAACAGGTGTTAGGCATGCACACATATGAGTGCTTTTACAGGTGTAGCCTTGGTTGATACGGTACCAGGGTGTGAGGATTGATTAAGTAGATATTTCTTCATTTTATCAAACAGTTTTGGCAATCACTACTTGTCAAGGTGGAGAAAAATCTTCCATAACAAAGGCCAGGAATAACTCTGAGAGTACCGAGAGCAATTGGGGTCTAGGGTACTAATGTTGGTCTAATATCCAGATACGGGGATAGAATGATGCCCTCATGCTTAGCACTATAATGGGAAGAAAAGAAAGAACTGAAACTAATAGCTTTTGGATATTTTCATTTGAGAAAGTAAAAGGGTAACTAGTCCTAAACGTGAATAACTGAAATAACAGACAAACAAGAATGAGGGAGGAAAATACTAAAAAGGATACGTGTATGTAAACAAAAATATAGTAAACATGCAGATCAATTATTGGAAAGGGTAAAAGGATCTAAGAAATCTCAACCTGTGCACAAACGTAGCAGACGTCTTTAATTTGGAACTTGGAGTCCTGTGGTTGGTGATCCTCGAGGATCGCACAGATTTTTAGAGCAAGCATATCTACCAAGTTTGGAAGGCACAGAGCAGTCAAATCAATATCCCCATCAGGAAGATAGGTCTTCAATGGGACTGAGCCAAAGGAGAAGACCTGTAACGCAAGCTGTTCGAAAAGCTCGTATAAATTTAGGGATATTAAAATAGCAGCATATAACAATTGTAATGAATCAATCATAGACTCCCCCCAGCAGAGTTTTCTTAGTGCAAATAGCAGTTAGAAGTTACAAATAGGAATGCCGTATCTCTCAATTATATTAATTTTAGGTACACAAAATGAAACACGTGGAATTCAAATGAGTGACAAACAGATTCCAATATGAATGGCCACGTATGTTATATATTGATCAAAAAAGAAAGCAGAGAAAAACCCTAAAAGCATATCCAACACTTCCATGCCAAACCCTAAAAGCATATCCAGCACAAACAATTAACGTACTGGATGCCTAATGTTACGGAAGTTGCATAAACAAGTTCTCTGAAGATAGGTCAGATATTCACAGAACTAGGACCTTAGAAGACAACTTGTAATAAAACAGAAACACAAAACCCTCCAAGATGACGTTGAAAGCTGGACATAAAAAGCTCTATGACGGTAGGTCATGTGGCAGTGGCATCGGAAGACAACAGCAAAATCTAAGGAATGACTCTGTACTCTTATTGTAACAGATAAGAAATACCAATTTCTTTATCCAGACATGCTACAATGTCAAATAGTTACTTCATGTTGATGCTTAGAGCTTTAGTTAGCTTTGTTTGGCTGTAACGACAAACCACACTTCCATACGTGTAGCGCAGCACTTTCCCCGCAAATCGGAAATCAAATAAATTATCTAGGTATGCTGACTATACTTACATAACCCAACTGATAAAGGTAACAATGGGAATGTTTCGAAATGCTAGGGAGGGTACACGCAAATAAATCCACGCCCTTTTACAGATTTTAATTTTACAAACATTCTTCCATCTTAAAACATTGAGAATTACCAATTTAGA
Source organism: Crataegus laevigata (assembly GCA_963580275.1). NCBI lineage: Eukaryota > Viridiplantae > Streptophyta > Magnoliopsida > Rosales > Rosaceae > Crataegus > Crataegus laevigata. The sequence goes on along the minus strand of OY756947.1, from coordinate 32,516,896 downwards.
CAACATACAGAGGTAATCAAAGTAAACTAAATTATGAAGCACAGACTTATAGCAATGTGATGAAGTACAATTTTAATTCCATACGAACAGACTTCAAGAAGCATGGATTGCAGTTATAAAATAAACAAAATAAAATAAAAAAAATCTACCATTGCTGATCTCTCTTCGCGCCAAGAAGCAAAAATAGAGAGAAGAAAAATAGGGAGCTGGGGAACTTCTCACCTCAGTTGCAAGATGACCTACAAGAAGCCTCTTAACATAATCAGCAAACGTCTTCCGTCTCAACTCAGATTCAACATTTGGTTGAATAGTCCACAAAATCTCTTGGGTCCTTTCTTCCAGTAAGGACCATACCTCTGCATCCATCGACCTCGACAAGGACTTAGGAGAGGAGGAAGAAGATTGAGAATAGGGGGAATATGATAACCTTACTTGACAATCTTCCATAAATATAAGGCCAAATATAAAAGTTAAGAATTTCAACTCTTCAAAAGGTGAGACTTTCAACTCTTCAAAAATGCAACCCAGGAAACCCACACAAACACTTCCCCAGTGATGATTTCAACAAGTGAATGTCTACATGATTTTAGAAACCTGCAAAGCTAAGAATTTTAAAATTAAAAAAAAAAAAAAATTGTGGAGGGAGGGTTAGGAATGAGATGGGTTCATAAACAAAATCCTGAGAATAGAGAGAAAAGGATAGACTGGGACCTTGAGCAGATGAGTAGCAATGGAAATAGCATACAGATCAGTAGAGCTTATCCAGGATGTGTATTCAGCAGCAGGTGAGAAAAAACAGCTAATTAGATGCTTGAAACTTTATGCAGAGTTTATCCATATCTGTTACACCCTTGGGCTCTGTATTTAAAGTCCTTGTAAGTGCTGAAGATTATGTATTTTGGGGCTATTTTGACATGTGTGCTATGAGGATAGGAGAAAAGAATCGTGAAATAACTGATGAAAAACAGAAAAGATTCCGAAGTCCTTTAGGGAAATTATCTGAAGAAACTCTACGAGCATGAAAAGATTTAGAAGAAAAGAACAGAACTCAGAAGTGATATAAACAGTCAAAGAATGGAAAACACTCCTTTATGAGGAAGTTCCAAGCTCCAAGGCCAACTTAGAAGCAAAAGAGCAGAAGAGAAGCAAAATGATGAAAGGCAAAGAACTCTTGCCGCGAAAACATCTTGCCGCCAAGGGACTCAAATAAAATCCAATGGAACGGTCTTAATCAAGGATTACTACCATATAAAAGTTTAGTCTCACTTTTCTCAAATTTTCAGTTTTTCTGAAGACTGGATTCTTCTCCATTAATGAGGTAACAAACAAAGATAACTGTAATTGGGTTAAGAAAGTAAATTTCTGTGGCTTGCATATATGGTACTCAGCTGTTTCTCACTTTTACCTCTCCAAGTTTTCTACTTAAATCCCCAAATGCATGACGCTCATTAATATCAAATCCTATTTTTCTCCTTCCTGAGTAAAATATTAATTGCACTGGATGCAAAGAGATTTAGAATTTGTTGTCATACCAAATACTTGTCTTCCTACCAAAAACGTCAATTTAACCTAGGGGCACTCATTAGGGCCACAATTGCCTATGCTACATTGACCACACCCAGTTGCTCCAGCTCAAGTGTGTGCAGACATCTCTACATTTCTTCTTTAATTCGGGTTCATGACCAGAAAAAATTAGCGAACGTCTCCCTCCCCTCCACCCCCCCCCCCCCCCCCAAACGGGCCCTACAACAAAGTTGGTGGGCCTTCCACATTGTTATTTGATCCCGCTGCAATGTATCTAAATTAACCCATGACTAGGCAAGTCAAGTTGGCCTGAAAATTATCTTAGATCAACCTTGGAGAGCACAGGTGTGAGAAAACAATACAGTACGTCAGTTATGTATGAAAAACTATGATTGTTGGACATGTACCTGCCAAAAGAAGATGAACAAATGAACTTTCTAGACACCCTAATGTACTACAAAACTGTAAAGCACAACTAGGGTAGTGATATCCAACAAAATAAATTCCTTGTTGGCTGGTGAGCTCTGTAACGTACTTAAAAATCATGTCTTGGCCGTAAAGAACAGAAACAGCTCAATTTGGACTTCAGTTGTCTTTTCAAACATCCTTTGACCCAAGCTAAAAAAGATTGCACTGAAAATGATTTAAGGCTCCAAAAGGACTTAAAATCACCAGGATATTATGCTTTTAGACAACTCATGCTAAGATCACTCCCATTTTCTCTTATTTACTGATAAGTTGGTTTTCAGAGTCGTTGGGATGGAATAGATTTTCTTATAATCTTCGTCTTTTCATAGGTTACGAAACAATAAATCATTTCCAAAATCAGGGGAGGCTTAAGGCTAATAGAGAATTCCGCTTATCATATAGATCTCTCCTGTAACGTATCCATGAAGCTTAACCAGGCCCTATGGTCTAACGTTTGCCAACAAATCTCTTAAGATATAGGCCACTCCCACTCTTGCACTTCCTGGTTTCCAGACTTAAAAGGTGGCCTTTACATTATAGATTAATATGCAGAGTGAGAGTTAATACTTCATGCACCTCACACCCACGTGGCATTCCGCCAACATGTTTCCATTTTCGGCTGACTATTATTTAGGAATAATACGCAATGATGCTAACCCGAGATTGAAAAACTTAATACACTAGGTCTCCCATTAGGTCAGTGATTAAAAAAACACACTTTTGAGATTTGATATAAGATTTTGAACTTAGGATTTAACTGAAGCCTAGCCACTTCCTTTTGTTGTCTCCTCTCATTTCTATTTCTCGTTCTCTTTTGTCGGTTCTCCATCATAAACTTTTATCTTGGAAAGAAAAAAACCACAATCAAAATCCAATATTAGGGTTCGGTGTAATTCTCTCAAATTAGCAACATGTCTGTGATTAAGACGATAAACATTACGATGTTTTGAGTTACAGCTAAACTGGGAAAGCCGCCTACACGAAAAGCAAAGAAAACCAACACAACTAAACCTACTATTATGGTGTCACATTAATCCATCGTTAACTTGCTTATTGCAAACACAGAACCAGCTAGAAGCACTTTTCCAAACAAAACAATCGCAATATTTCGAAAAAAAAAATCCAATCTTTCACAATATCCAAAAAAAATACGAGTGAACTTCCCCAAAACCCAGCTAAATATTTCAACAAACTACTAAATGTGGAAAGCATTCGAGTTCGGAGCTTTTTACCTTTCATGGCGGTTTATTCCTTCTCCTCCGCTTCATCTTCCTCTTTTGGCCAAAGCCCACTACTCCGTGGGACCCACCCAACTCAAGCAAGCTTACCCACACCATCTTCTTCGCTGGTCAAAACCCTAATTTGCAGACCCCAAAAGGAAAATCCCAGCAAAGAGAAAATGTTCACAAGAGTGAAGGCGCTCCTCCAATGGCAGTATAATTTCGACGGTGCGGTGGGGCCCACTAACCCAAGCACGCGGGACTCACCAGCTGACGTGGCACAACCCCAGATATACCATCGAATCTGAGCCGTCGATTGTAACACGTGTACAGTGAATATACCCACTTTTTAAAAACCCGCCAAAATTAGCCCCAAACCCAACCCAACTACTTCCCGCCATGATAACTCTCAACTCCTCCTAAAGCCCTATGCCCTTTCTCATTTCTCTGCACCCCCATCCCAACACCTCAATCCAAAACCCTAAATTCGCCGTCGCAATCCAGTATTCAGACTCCAATTCAAACCCAACTCTCGATTCCGATTGCGAATCGGAGTTCCAGACAGAGAGGGGTCTTTAATTCGACGTCGGCGGGACCTTTTTCCGCCACGAAACCGCCACCGGCCGCGACCTCGGCATTCTCGCTGCTGCGCTGCACAATGAGTCCAAGGGAAGATTGCGAGTTCTCAGTGCACTGTGCGGCTGTGGCATTTGGTCCGTCTGGTACCTCGTCGAGGCGGAGGCCGATTTTGTTTTGGCAAATGACGTGAATGATGAGAACAGGAAAGTTATCACGGAGGACTTGTCGCAGGTGGAGAGTGGTTCTGGGGAAGAGACGAGGTGGGCGGTGTCGCTTACAGATGGGAATCGGGTCATGACGGAGTGTTATCTGAAAAGGGACTTCTTTGATTTGATTGACATTGATTCATTTGGGAGTGATTCGTCGTTTTTGAGGTCGTTTGATGCTTTGAAGTTGAATGGTTTGTTGTATGTTACTTCGACTGATGGGTTCTCGTCCGGCAGTCACCGGCCTCAACAGTGAGTGTCAAATCTGATTTCAAACAAAATGGTTGTTTCAATTCTCTATGATTCCTTTAAAGTTTGATGCTTTATACAATAATTTGTTCATTTCTTGACCAGTTGATATTGCAACACTACTTGCATTTCGCATTGATGGGTTCGAATTCAATATTGTAATCAAATATAGTTCTGCAGTTGAATGAAAAGTATAGAACTTTACGCATTGAAGGATTATTGGTTTGTTGCAGGCCATTCTGATATGTTTTGCTCTTGTTTATAGAACTTTAGCTGCAGATGGAGCTTATGTTCAGCCGATGCCATACTCAAATGAGCTCGGTTTACGAATGCTTATCGGAGGAGCCGTGCGGGAAGCTTCTGTGCTGGGATATCGAGTGACTCTATTGCTTTCATACTATTCATATCATGGACCTATTTTCAGATTAATGCTCCAAGTCAATCGGGGAAAGCTTCCTGATAACAAGTAAAGTGGTTGTATGATTTTGTATGTTCCTGAAAGCTGTGTGATTTTGTATTACCCCTTGGCTTGGACGAGGTTCTCCCTCAGTCAAAAACTTTTTACCACTCTTATTTTGTTCCAAGAAGTTATTAATCTGGTGAAAAATGATGGGTTTTCTGTTTTTACTGTACCAGGTGGCAAGAAGCGCGAAAGTTAATTCACCGTCGGTGAGAGCCGTGGTGTCTGCCCTTCAAGAGGTAATTTTCACTACTCACTTTGGCATATGAGTTCATGTTTTCCACTTGGAGTTTTAGGAGCTGTTGGGTGTAAGTGCATGATGGACACTTGTTAGGTATGGTTTTGCATGTTTGCCAATTGTAGGGAGAGAAACTTGAGTAAGACCGTCTGATGAGTTACAAATGCATGTTGGACACTCATTAAGTTTGATTTGTAGTGCATGGTGGGTGGACACTTGTTGGTTATAGTTTTGCATGTTTGCCAATTGGATGGAGAGAAACTTGAGTAATACAGTCTAGTCAGTTACAAATGCTTGTTGGACACTTGTTGGGTATGATTTTGCATGTTTGTCACTTGGAAAGAGAAAAACTTGGATAGGGCAGTTATAAGTGCAAGTGCATGCTCGACACTTGTTGGGTATTAGTTACATGTTTGACAGCATGCATGAAGGGCGATATCGTGTGCATCAAGAGTTGTACCTATTTAGAGTCGGATAAAAACATTTTGTCCCAGAATTATGCGAGGCCCAATTGAGCAGAGTCTCAATGGCATTGAGTTTAGCAGGCTGTTGGTGTGAGTTGTTATTGGACTGCAGGGAAGGCTGCTTGTTGCTGGACCTTTTCGAGTCCTGACGTTTTTTTTTTTGTTCTACTTGAGCGACTAATATCTCTTACGCTGGGTTTCCTGCAGGAGGGATATGCTGTGAGTCGGTCACACATTGAATCCAATGCAATCAAGACGAACAGTCAAATGGAAGACTACGTTAGAATTGCCAAGCAACTTCATCAGCGCTGAATGAGAAGGACGAGTTTCCAATAGAGCAATGGTGTAACAAACACTGATTGTAAACTATGAACAAATTGTTATATGTGAGAATCGGTTTGTTGGGGGAGAACAACGACTCCAGAGTCACATCCATGTAGTCGAAAACTTGTAAACAAGGATTTTGCATTACCGTATAAACCTGCGATTGTGGAATTGACCATAAACAAAAATGGAATATAACCTTACTTAACGCGCAACGGGATTCAAAATTGGACATTATGTTATCTAAGATTTCATTATCATTAAAAAAAACATCCATAAACATTGTAGTTTAATCCTCAAAACGTCTGAACAATAACACGATAATAACGAAAAAGTCCTACACAACTGAGTCCAGAAGATTGTGTAGCTACTGGGAAACATCCATCGCATAATGAAAGGATTGACATGCTCAAATCAAGTACGAGCAGGAACACCAGCTCCAGCAGGTCGGGGAGCTTGACCAGGCTGGCCGGGCCTTGGGGCATCATCCTGAAAATCCAAATATAAGAATATGAGGTAAACTAGAACAACGTATCAATACTGTAAGCATCGGCCATTAGCCTCCATAGACATTGAGCTAACATGTACATGCCAAGCGCAAACCAAAAGCATGCAAGGAACTTGAAATGCCTAGCAACACACAAAATGAAATAGGCAGCCACATAAAACAAATATATGACAAAACCCATGCTGCTAAGAAAGCCTTAAAAATCGGTTGCGGAAAAGCATACTGAAGTATACTAACACTACAGCCATGAACATACAGTTCCGAACCAGCCAACGGAGATAGAAGGGTTCCCAAAAAACTTGAGGAGATAAACCTAAATTCTACATGATTAAATTATTTCTAGTAACACCACAAATCTAACAGGGGTTAAAGTTCTGGCCTTGACGAAGTTAAAATAATTTCCAGTCATTCGTAACATTGTCATCAATGAATGAAGAAGCAAACAAACAATCAATTAGCAAACTTTTGTCGGGTCCTATTTCCATGTAGGAAAAGGAGCTGCTTGGAGCAGGTTTCATGGGTTATTTGGGATGTTTATGTTTGAAATTGATTTTGGGAACGACTGAACAAGACACAGTACAAGCAATGAATCAATGAGCAGTGCTAAATAGAATAACAAACATCCAAAATCTAGAAATCGAAAATGCGAACTCACCCTGCGTCTGATGTATCGCTGCGGTGGCTCGCGGTTCCTCCTGTTGGTGCGGGATCGCACCCTCACAACGTGAGAGTGAATTGCACAGGAAACACAGTACTGCATCTTGGCATACAGCTTAGGCAGAGTGTATTCTACACACCACAAACAACAACAAATCCAAACACTTACACATTTAACCAATCACCGCAATACCCGAACAAAAAAACCCAATAAATCAACACCAAATGAAGAAAAAACAGAGAAATGTGAGGGTAAATTGGGACTTACGCTCATAGATACAGGCTTCTTGAACATCTCTCACCGCGGCCTGCTCGACGATGTTCCTCACCAAGAATCTCTTAATGGCCTTGTCCTAGTTCATCGCCAATACAAAATTAAACCCAAGCAATCACATATTCATACGATTCGAATACGTATAGATATACAGATACGTATAAATGTATACTTATGTGTATGCATACCTTAGGGCAGCACTTGCCGCAGTTGGAGCAGCGGATGAACTTGACGTGTCCACGGCCGTGCTTGTTGCGACCTCCATTTCTGCGCTTGAAAGTCTGCAGAGAAAAAAAATTGAAAATTAAGCGAAGGGAAACGGCGGACGGCGAAATGGATAAGACGCGGCGTATAAGGCGGAGATCTGACCATGGTGTTCCGACAGAGGGAGGAGATCAGAAAGTTCTGCGGGCGTCGGCAATGGAATATATAGGGTTTTACTCGCTGCTGCAGAAGCCAGAAGGTGAGTGGCGTCGGGAAGGCTTCCGTTTTATATGGAGCGCGCCCTGGCGCCCTAGCCCAACAAAACGGCCCTTCATTTATTGCATATTTGTAATCGCGCCCCCAACTGTTTTGTTTATTTACGTTTTGATCCCTCTAGCTTCTAATTAGAAACAGAATTTAATGTTTATTGGGAAAAAAAAAAACCAGAATTTAATGTTAAGTTGGGAAGAATAAAAAAAAGAGCTGATGAAAATCAGAGCTGTTATCATCCAAAGGATCGGACATGAATATTACAGTATAATGATATTTTTAATCACTTGCAACTTGAAAGTGGAAAGTTTCGAGTTTTATTTACTTGGATGATGAGGTACATATACCTAATCTTTGTATAATAATGCCAGTATCTTTGGTTGAGATGAGTTGAAATTTGAAGCTCTTTATTTTTGGTTATTTTCCTATAATTTTAATATAACTTTGGGTTTTACGCCCGTTTTCTTCTTATGCACTCTTCCTCTTGTGCGTGGCAAGAGAAAAAAAGTGCGAAAATCACTTTCCGTTCATTATAAACCAACCGGAAACCCCTCAATCATAACAAGAAGCAAATTTCAGCCAGAAAATATAGACAAAAGCTCCAAAGACACAGCTTATTGTATCAAACCACCAAATACTGAAACTTCAAAAAACAGAGATTAAATAAGTACGCAAACTCACACACTAATCTGGTTTTCATACATAGGGTGGAATATATCCGTGATTAAACAAGCGTCCTCATTTGTCACGTTGGTCGTTTTATTTTCATGGACTCAACCAGATGCAAATGCGGCCACCTTGTTTAGCTCAAGCGCTTTCTTTCTCGTACACTTCACTGGCATACTTCCAGTTGATGACTTTCCATATGTTCTTCAGATAATCTGGTCTCACATTCTTGTACTGCAACATGAATAATGGAGCGTCTTAATTCATAATTTCATATCAAATGATACGCGAAGAGGATAGCAAGAATGTAATAATACAGATAGCTAACGAGCAAACACATCTGACATGTATTCTGAAAAAATTCATCGTTGGACTTGGTAAGAAGTGATGATGGTTTTAAATTGGAAAAATAATGAGCTCATATGCAGCCTCAAGGGTATTTCGGATGCTAATTCAAGTATTGACTGATAAAAAGGTTTGTGTAGAGACACCAATCATCATCGTAGGAAAACAAGAAATGGTGCCACTTCCTTAGAGTCTGAACGAAAGTGTAACTATAAACTTCCTCGCACGGAAAGACCTATCCCCCATAAACAATTCAACTCCGGGGAGCAAAAACTGATTTGTCCTTCACAAAGACAGTTTTAACAACCCTCCTACCTAATCCACTTGTACTCCCGAAGATAAACAATATCTTAAACTTCCAAGGCTCACCAATTAGGCAATTAAGAGAGTATATCAATCTGTATTGACTATTATATACGGCACTTAAAGTGACAAAAAAAAAACTGAAGGATATACCTATTATGAAAATATAGATGATGCAAATTGACTTTGCTCAAATTTACCTGTAAGTAGTACGCATGCTCCCAAACGTCAATACCAAGCAATGGAACCAAAGATGCTCCCTTAGTAACCAATGGGTCCTGTAACAAGTTACTCAAATTAAAGAATATTCAGATGAAACAAAAACCATAATTGCATGCTGCATATCATTTAACTACTACGAGTTATTTGGACAGAAACCTCTGTAAATCCTAAAGTCCTTAACGTTGAACAATCCTTGAGATGGGGTAACAAGAAAACAAAAAATCTTCAACATGAGTTCTATGCTGGAGCTAAAGTTTCAAATTAAGTCTAACCGTCATAATCAACAGCCAACAGTAGCCTACATGATTACCAGAAAGAAGATATACCATACCATTCCGTAAGGAACTGATAATGAGGAGTCAAGACCACATTGTGCTGAGAGGCTATCGTTGTTATCAATGTAAAACAAAAGGCAGGATGGACTTGTGCAATTTGAATATCGCTACAAGTAATGTTAAGTATTGAAGTACAATTTTGGGGTTTACCTGATTTGCAGTGGTTTCAACCACAAGTTTCTTCAACTCTTTGTCTAGAGCAAGCCACTGCCAAGAAAGATCAAACGAGCATGTGAACAGGTTGAATATCGATTGAAGCATCAAGTTGAATGACATGGAAAAAATACTGTAAAATCAACAAGATGCAAAACTTACCACCCATCCAGAACCCTGCAATGCAGCACCTTCTGCGTTGATCTTTTGCACCAATGCTTCAAAAGAACCAAAACTCGTGTCAATAGCCCAGCCCAGGTTACTATGAGGGGACTCACCGCCACCTTGCTGCCATAAACAAAGCATTACAGTATTAGACAGACGAATGCTTAAAAACAGGCTTGTAAGATAGAGGAATATAGAATTATGAACTTGCACTAATCGGAGTCAGATTCTTCCAGAAAATCGAGTGGTTGACGTGACCTGCGAGAAAAAGGAAATTCCTTTTTGTTAAGATTAGATTATCTTCCGGGTTGCAGGATGAATGCAAATAAGCTAAATCCTGAGATGAACAAGGCATCCAAGAACTTGAAACCAAACAATCAAATCAGCACTTTCGATCACGGTAATTAGTATCAGTAGCAGCCTAATTATGGGAAAACTAACACAATGCTATCTAATTGAATTGCTGCTTCTAATATCAATTTACTTCAACAAACAATTATAATTCAACAAAATATTTGAACATTTTAATTAATTTAAGCTTTTTTCTTAACAAATTTATACAAAATTTCCTAATCTGAAAATGCAACAAACGAAAACAAATAAATAATTACAAAAAAAAAAAAGGCACAGAGATAATGAGAGAGATGTTTGACCTCCGCCATTGAACTTGATGGCGCTCTGCAATTTGACAACGGCAACAGCGTCGCCTTTGCCGATGGCGTCGTGGAGCTGCTCGAGAGCTTTGTTGTAGTTGGTGACGTAAGCCTGGTGGTGCTTTTTGTGGTGGAGCTGCATGATCTCGCCGCTGATTGCAGGCTCCAGAGCGCCATAGTCGTAGGGAAGGTCGGGGAGCGCGGCGGTCTGCAGGCCGCGAGAATAGGCGAGGACTCTGGGCTCGCTCTGAAACCCTGATCGGAGGGCTTTCCTGGCCACGAGAGCTCGGAGAGCCATGGAAATGGTGGTTGCGATGAACTGAGAGGGGAGAGAGTGAGAGAGAAGGTGAGAGAAATGTGACGAGCGAGAGTGACACTTGTTGGAGTAGGTCGGTGCAAACCTGCGGTGCGTAGTAGGGGAATGCAAACTATGGGCCAGATATCTTGGGCCTATTTTGTGGGCTTAATCCAGCAATTCCAACCTTGAATTTCTAAAATTTATTTTTTAATAGAGACGATATCAGGGTGGTGGAATGATTGAATTCGTACATCAAAATGATCGTAACTAACTAAGCTACAAATTATTTACTTTAGTGCCTTTATGTTTGATTCAAAGATAAAAAATTTTGCATTCAAACCCTATCTCATTAGTAATACGACTAAGTAGTTTTAGGTTCGACTGTTGATCTCAAAATCAAACTCGGCCAAAAGTCGAGGATTTTGGGATCTCTTCGTCCTTTTAGATTGTGTTGCGGGCATGCCAACTTTCAGCCTAAGGTCGAGCAAGTAAAGAGAAGCTGGTGATCTTGGTTGCGCTTGATTTGACTTCTTTCAATGTGATTGAGGACCGAGGAACGAACGCACCTCGATTGAGGGTTCTCGATGCCATGAGTGCAAGGAAATTAGAATGGCGTTGTTTGTGAAAGTGCAATGGAATCAATTTAGGGGTTAATGTCATAAGATGAGATGTATGGGAAGGTGAGTCGCATCAACCCAAATGAACTGATACTCCTATTGCAAGAAAATAAGATGCGAGAGAGTAAATTGCAAGAAAATATTTTTGCGAACAGCGTGGAGTGTATTTGTTACAAGACCTAATCATCAAAAAATTCCTTAAAAGTTAAAACACAAATGCGTACAAAATTGAACCATATTCTCTTGGCACCTTAGGATTAGCAACAATATTCCATTATATTATATGCATCCCTCACTTGAACTAATGTTCGATGTATCAACTTAATGTAATTCGTAATGAACACGAACACGAACGAAGAAAGGGCGGGACCGACACCCGTTAGAACCGGAGACAGAAGGGTGAAGAATTTTACACAAATAATATTGCCATTGCTCTCGAACAGCAGTATATGCTGCTATTAGTTCTATCAGGTATGCAAATCGACGACTGAGTGGTTGGCATCACGCGTGCAAATCTTTGTTCGACTTCCATACAGGGCCAATTTGCGGAGCGGAATCAGTTCCTACCCCGCTTCCAGTTTCCACGGCCACTAGAGGATCCGACTCACCTTCCCCTGCCTGAAACCATTTCAAACGAAAAGAGAGGATTTCACACATAACTTCGTTGTTCAATGTTTAAAAAGAATTGATTCAATATCTAGAAAATACGTCGTGCAATTACAGAGATTAAGGAAACTGGGTTAGAACCTGTGATTGCTGCGTTGCTTCTTCAGCAACCTTTTTCTGACCCTCACGAGTGCAAAAGTATGAATATAAAACCATCCCAGCAAGTGCTATGAATATTCCGAGGATGTTCCTCCAGTCAAATGGATCATGAAGCAAAATATAACCAAATGCCAGCACAAGGCATGTCTTTAGATGTCCAAGAACTTGATAGGTGACAGGAGATGTCTTTCCAATTACAAGAAATGTGCTAAAATTTACCGAGACGGAGATCAGGCAGGACATAATTATGAAAACCTGCAAAATCAGAGAGAGAAAACACAATCAGTAATTCTTCTAAAGAAAAGCAGGAAAAAGACAAACTGTTCAAATTCTCACCAACACTTGAGCTGTATACTTGAAAGCAAATACATTTTGATTCGTCAAGAACCAATCCAGAAACGGGCCAGTGATTAATAAAGTTCCTGACTGATATGGACATGATTGATACAGGAGTTGAGTTGAAGAAACCTTATACTTCTTCTGGATGGTATTGGTCATCTGAAATAAACTAGTCAAGGAAACAAAATCAGACAGGTGAAACTACAATATAGCCTCCTATTAAGACCTATCGAAAAGACCTTAACAAGGGCATCCCCGTCAGCTCTTTATTATGGAAAGTATTCAGCAATATGAACTGCAAGACCTGAACAGCTTCTAACGAGTACATTAAATATGTTTTACAAGACGGAAACAACAAATATGGGAAGTGCTAGTGAATTCTTTTACTGATAAGGAACATAAATGGAACTTTTAGCCTAATGCAGTCAAATCTAGAAGTGGTTCAAAGACCATGCATCGATGACATTAGACAATATTATTCAAGAATTCTTAAGTCCCAAGTATTTTCTTTCTTTAATTTTCCAGTGGAGCATGTATGAATGGTTCATATTATAACACAAGCTAGACACAGATACCGGTCAAAAAGGAAAACTCTATTGAGGATACAATTTGAGCAACGCATGTTGTAATAACTGCAAGAAGAGACAAGATACTTCCAAGAGCATTAAGTTGAACATCAGTGACTGTTGCAATCCCAACACCAATGAGGAGAATAACGAGGGCAAGCTGAATGCTCCTACTGCAATAAGAATTAAAGATAGTATGAGAACGAGTATAGTCTATACGTAAGGAAATTATAATATAAGATTATGGATTAATCAATATTTCAGACTAAAAGAGGCAAGAATATAAACACATAATATATAAATATAACATGATTATATACAGGTAACACTGGAAAACGATTGGCTCTGTAACTAGTTTAAAATTTCGGATATGCTTGAACGAATCAGTAAATCAGCATCTTAGTCAAAAGAAGGCTAAACCTGAATTTCTTCGCTAGGAAAAGGGTCTCCAATAGTACAGTGCAAGGGATGATTGCCAGCTTAGTCATCTAGAATGCAAGAACAATAGAGGATTTCAGAATTCTAATATTTAGAAAAATGCTGAAACACCAAAGTTTTAGAGAAGCTACAAAGTCAAAATACAATTGAAGGAAATAAATGTACCTGATAAAAGCCAACCGAATTGAAGCCCAGGCTAAGATTTAACAGTCCAATTGAGATTCCATTCAGAATGCCAAACCCCGTAACAGTCTTTTGATCGAGGGGTTTGTGTTCAAAGAATTTCATCTTTAAAGCCACGTGAAGGGAACAAAAGGTGACTAAAAGATGCCAGCTTGTCAAAGTTGTGGCTGCACAAATATGTATAAGAATCTAATCAGTAATCACTTCCAATTCCGATAAACCAAGTAAACATTAACACAATGGCAACTATCTATCACATGTTAACAATAGTGCACTCCCGTAATTTCTCTTCAAAAGAGAACATGACGTGGTGGGATTTACCAATGGGACCTTTCTGAATTGCTAAGAACCCAAATTATATCTCCTTACTGTATACAGTATACTGGTTGAATTATATTTTGATGCTCATTAAAGTTGAACTACAAATCGAAAGCTATAAAATATGGAATCACCGACAATAACCCCAACCATACCCTTTAAAAACAGGAACATACACTTGCAATTGTTTCAAAAGCTCTAATTTTTCGTTTCTACGTAAGTTCATTGTTCAATAGCAACAACTTCATCAATTTCATTTGTTTTGCACACAAAACCTTCAAAGCTCATCATTCTTACCAAACTTAGATCTCTAAAAATGAAGGAAACCCAAGTAAATCACCATTGAATGAAATACAACACATGGTCCAAAATTTGAAATACCAACAAAAAATAAGGCAACAATGGAGACCATCCAAAAGTGAAAAGCTTACCAAAAGTGAAACCCAGAGAACTGATGAGGGCTTTGTTGCAAATGACAATGGAGACCGATGAGACCACAGAGAGGGTTAACGCTCCCACTGTCCCCAGCTGAAACCTCTCGCCTTCCCCCATCTTCTTTGCCTCCGATCGAACTTCAACCTGTCCACCAACAACCTAAAAACTCAAAACAAAACAAAATCTCGAATAAATGAGAAGAAAAAAACTGCAGAATATCAGTGAGCTCACTAAGAGTGGCAAAATTTGAGAAATGGGCAATCATAGAACTAGAGATTAATAGGTTTTGAGGGGATCACAGAATCAAACAACCCAAAATCTCAAAAATCCAATCTTTTTACCATTAAATGAGAAACAAAATGAGGAAAATAAAGTGAACTCACTGAGAGTGGCAAAAACTGATAAATGGGCAATCAAAGAAACATATATTGATGGGTTTTACGTCTCAAAAACCCCCAGAATATTAAAAATTCATCATTTTTGTCCATAAATCAAAAGAAAAATAATACAGAATAGCAAGTGAACTCACTGAGAGTGACAGAAACCGAGAAATGGGCAATCAGACAACCAGAAGGTGAGTTGTTTGGAAGGGATCAAAGTCTCAGATCTGATGGATGGCTGAGATCAATTGGACGTTAAAGCCCAGTTAATTGTGCTGTCTGTCTCTGTGATTTGCTTGTGGAATTGGACTGTTGGGGTCGGCTGATTAGAGAGAGATGCACCTAACAATATGCGTCGAACATCAGAAATATTAAATTGATATTTGTATGAGTGACAGAGATGGAGGGATGGAGCGAGAGGTCTGACGGCTGACGGAAGTGAGTGAGGTCGGTGGCTTTCGCGTCTCTTTCCTCTCTTTTCTTACTGGACAATGAGAGAGGACGCGGAAGGTTAAAAAGCTTTGGCATTTGGTGGGAGTTACGTACGAAAGATTCTACGGATTCTCTCTCCTCACAATTTTCATCTTGGCATATTTACTTACTTATTTCGTCTTGGCATATTTACTTATTTATTTTCTGAACGTGTATAGAGTTGTCAATTTTTTTCTTGAATTTTAATTATAGTCGATTAGTCTCTTAGACTTTTATAATTAGTCAAATTTTTATTTTTTTGAATTTTAATTTTAGCTAGTTACCCTCTGAACTTTTATAAATAGCCAATTTCCTTATGATGCTAGATTTTAAAAAATTTCATCCAATTTTTCATCTATTTTGATCACCTGGCTAACACATGATAACTGTATGGGGGCATAAGAATATACAATTAGATGGATGAAAAATTTTAGAATCTAAACACTATGAGGGAAATTGGATATTTATAAAATTTTAGGGGGTAATTGGATAAAATTAAAATTTAGGGAGAAATTGGCTAGTTATAAAAGTTCATGGGAATAATTAGCTAAAATTAAAGTTCAGATGGAAATTAGCAGCTCTATACAAGTTTAGAGGGCAAACTGGCAAATACCTCTTTCTTCTTTTCCGATCCTTATTTGAACGATCATGATTAAATCACTTTACTATTTTGTGTTGTCTTATTAGACGAAAAAGAATAATACTCCCTCCTAGAGCTGGTTGTTAATTCTCCTTTCTCCAAATTTTTCTTATTTTAGTCTCTTTTTATTTTTTTATTTGAACGGTTACGATTAAACAACCTCAATATTTTGTATTGTCTTTTTTGAGAAAAAAAAAAGACAAAAAAAAGCAAGATAAGAGGGAAGGGAAATGAATTTAGAGAAAAAATAATCCTACTCCATACCAGAGATGGTGGTTAAGCCGTAACTTAAAAAAAATTATTCAAATATTTATAGAAGTCTTGAATCAAAAATAGAAAAAAGAAAATGAGACTGAATCAGTAACCTCTAAATCATATGTGCGACTATATCACGAACAAAGAAAACTCTCTCGATTGGGAATACGGCCAATGTCATTTTGATTGTGGGAGTCTCGCTTTCTTTACAAAGAATTTCATGGTGAAGTGTGGATTAGAATATAAATTGTTTTGTTAATAGTTGTTTCATGTTCGTTGGAAAATTTTGATAACTAGCCACTTTTTATACCACAAAATGAATTTTAGCCTATCTTTTAGGATTCTTACAAATATAACCAAATTTTTATGTAAATTTTCAAGAATACCCTTGAATTAAAACACTAATTACCCTCTCTCATCCCTTCCATTTTCTTAGCAGAAATGCCCCCAAACCATAGAGACTCGAGACCCCAAAATCAGGTGGAGGTGGACTCTCAAACGGGCCAACGGCAACCGACCCATTTTCCCTCTTTATGGTGGATTTTCTTTGCTACAGAGAGTTATTGGCCTTACCCACGATACCCTTCCTTCGTCATCACCCACCCCTTTTGTACCTATTCATTTGTTAACAACATTTGCACCACCAAATTAATAACAATGGTGTCGTGAATTCAAGTATCGAAAGCAAGCTTAAGCTTCGTCCAATGCCATCTATAACGCCATCTGTGCAAACATTATAGTGACAGAGTCCCAATCAAGACTACTTGTTCTTACATTTTAATTATTTATTTCTTATTTTGATTGCAAAAATTCTAATTAGATCGGCATGCAGCAAGCCAAAGCAAAGTTCCTTCTCGGATTGGTTTGTTATTTTGAAGCTTTATTCGCATCAATGACAACTCTTTCGTCGCTTACAGTACCTTTGTCTCTGATGTCATTTTTGGCCACCGGGTTCGGTCCAACTAGAGAAAATATTTAATCATTTTATGTTTTTAGTCATTAAGAGATATTAGTATTTTTATAAGTTTTGGTTATATTTATCATAAATTTAAAAGAGTGATAACTTTTGATTATTTTTTAAAATTTCTATAGAAGAATAAATATTTTATGTCTAATTGTCAACTACGGTCCGCCCACACATCCAAACTTTATGGCATTTAGAATTTTGTATATTTGAAAAACGTAGCGACTAAAAAGGTACAAATTCGGATTCTCTTTCCGATTTTTGCGTCATAGTCGACGGATTGAACCATTCGGTTTTAGTTTGTGTTAAGATGGACTAACAAAGGCTGTAATATTTAAAATAAATTATTCGAATTTCTGAATTTGTTAGCACTGTATTGCGACATCAGGGACCTCGATTAAAAAATAATTGAATTATTTTTAAGAAAATTAATAAAAAAAAAACTTAAAAACTTTAATTTTTAACGAAAAAAATAAAATAAATAATATGATGGTTAATTTTTTATTATAAAAATATAATATTTTGTTAAAGTAAAAAGCACGAGAATTTTTATTAAAGTTCTCTATAGTTTTTCCAATTTTCTTTTGGTACCCTGTTTTTGTCGTTACTCAATTGGACAGGTGTCCCGGCGAAGAATCCCGAGCAGACCAAAGTCTTCAAACGTCAGATGATTTAGATCATAGCAGAGGAAACTGTTCTCTCCGTTTCAGTTCTTCGAGAAACACCGACGAATTTTATAACTGCTTACTCTTCGTTGCTTTGCTTGATGGAGAATTCACAAGAATTAGGCAGCACAGAGGGAGATGGGGATGGACGGAAGGCGGTGCCTTCCACTTCTTACACCGCCGCATCCTGCGGCGCTGCGTATCGGTTGTTTGGCCGTCAAGAGTCGGTGCACAAGTGCTTGGGCGGCGGTCGAGGTGAGCAAAGATTGAAACTTTTTGTTTTATTTTGACTTGGAATTATTGAAAGATTGAAACTTCTAGGACATATCTGGCATTTGGGTTTGTGGGTTCTCTCCATAATTTCCTTTCCATCTTTTAAATTTTTGGGGTTTTGTCACTTGATAATCTGCGAAAACGAAAATGTTGTGTTTTTAGCTTCTTGCGAAACCGAAAATGTTGTGCCTTTTGGGTTCTTGGTCATGTGAGATGAAGCAATATTGGGTTGCATTTAGTTTGTAGAATTGAATGGTCAACTTGAATGTAGTTCTGGTTTGTCTTGAAGTGTCTATGTTGCCGGTTGATTAGAAATTAGACTGGCGTTAGATGGCGAGAGTCAACGGATGAGTCAAGGCGTAATGTAGAGGTTGCGATAAAGAGGGCAGTTGATTATTGTGCTCTTTAGTTGAAAAGAATGTGTGGTTAGTTGCAACTGCTGGAGGAAAAAGGATGCCTGAAAGTTAAAGAGGGGAAGAAGGAGGGGTTTAAGCAATCAATGGCATTCTCGGAGCAGAATCACTTGCATTTTTTTACAGTAGGAGAGCGCTGTGTCGCAAAGCTTGCTTCGTGAATTAAGTGTTAGACTTAGGGAAACAGAAGAGCAAGCTAACTTTTTGGGTTTTGTTGGGTTAATTTGCATCATATTGACTCTACCAGCACATTCCTTACAAGAGTCGAAGTATCATGAATCTGTGATAGAGGAGCAAATGCCATCGTTCCATAATGCAAGGTTTAAGCACTGCATATTTGTGTTATGATCTGATGCATGCGGACAAGTTCGAATCTGGTAGATATATCCTAGGCTTCTAGTAGTGCTCACCCAGTATGCCCCATTGTCCAGTTGTTTGGAAATATCACATTTGCCTATCAGTATGTGTGTACAAATTGCCTGATTCTTTTCCTGTCACATTTGCTCTTCCTGAAGAGTCTGTAAATAGCTAGGCTTGTTGTTCCCTCGTTATTCATTCATGCATACGTGAACAACTTGAATGTAGGAGTTGGATTTTAAGTATCTGAATATTGTAGTGACTGACCCGAGAATGGTTTTCACTTGTTAAAATAGAAAGTATCAAGTTAGTTTACTGAAATTGGCTGCCAACATCACTGTCTTACATCATTTCTTACCTGAAGTGCGTATTTGCATATATGCCTATTTTGATTTGTCAACATTGTATTTATTCTTTTCCTCACTGTATCTCTTTTTCTTTTTAGCTGCTGATATTTTGTTATGGAAGCGGGGGCGTGTTTCCTTTGGCACTATCATTGTTGCTACAGTTTCCTGGCTTGTGTTCGAGCGGTCTGGACTATCATTCTTATCAATTTGTGCAGACGTCTTGCTGATTTTGGTTGTACTCTTATTCCTTCGTGCCAACTATGCTGATTTCAGAAATAAGTAAGAATTTCTACCCTCTTCCCCGGTATTTTATTACCCCAGAATTGGAACTGTTTTCAATTAGGATAACTATCATATTCCCTAGAATTGGGACTGTTTTCAATTAGGATAACTATCATATTCTTTGTGTAGACAACTGCAAACATTACCAGAGCTAGTTGTATCAGAGGAAATGGTTCATAATGTTGCAGCGTCGTTCCGTGTTAAAATCAACAATGTGCTGCTTATGGCTCATGACATCACTCTTGGCAAAGACTTTAGACTATTCTTCAAGGTCAGTATTAATGTTACGATAATAATACAGGAATCGCCGGGTTTGAATTATATGTGCAGGATCTATTTTATTTCTGAAACTACAAGGTGTTCACATGTTACTTTGCATCTGTAGCTATTACCGTCTTACCAAGCTACTGTACTTTTGGCAGGTGGTGGTTTGTTTGTGGCTCTTGTCCGTCATTGGCAGCTTTTTCTCCTTTTTCACGCTTGCCTATATCGGTATGTGCTTCATCCTCATGGGACTGTCAAATGAATGATCTGTGATGTCTTGTATGGGGTTTTATTGATATTATTTGGCATATCATGCAACTATATGCAATGTTTGTACGACAGTTCTCCCTTCCCGATTTTGCTTTACTATTCGTTCAGGTCTGAATACATTTTTGTGTCTTGTGACGTTTTACACTAAAGAAAGTTCTTTCGTGGTGGCAGGTTCAATCTTGTCGATAACACTTCCAGCCTTATACAGCAAGTATGAAGAGACCGTGGATAGGTGTTGCGGAAAGATCCACCGGCAGTTTTCCAAGCATTATAAAATAGTGGACGATGGTGTTTTCAACAGACTTCCCAGAAATGTACCCAAGGACAAAGATACGTAATCCGGATCATTTAGATTCAGACGCATACTCATCAATATCGTACTATTAGGTTTGATATTTCGTTATAAAGCCATTGATATGTTGCATACTTCGCTGCTGCTTCCTCGTACAAGGCCTGGCATAATTTTCCATTCTTTCGTTCGTGTTCCGTCGTCTGTACGCTGCTTTGTAGTTGTGTTGGTCAGGATGTGAAACTTTAGGTCTTCTTCAACGAGTGAACATTTCGGATAAAACCATTTTCCCAGTTTCCCATCTCTAAATCTGAGCTTGAAATTGTTTTATTCTGCGATAATGAACGATATATAGAACACAAGAATTCTGAAAATGCATACATTTAGTATAATTCCACGAATCTTTTCGCGACAATAACCCGAGCGCATTGACAATCTACGATATGCTTAATTTCACCCTTGCGTAGCACGTTACCAGTCTGGAAGTTCCGCATCCAGATACAGTGACATACAGTTCGTTGCGGATACAAGTCAGAAAGTTTTGCATCCACATAAATGACATAAAGTTCACTGCGCGGTACGTAATAATCTCTGAGCAATTGATTGGCCTTGTTCACCCAAACACTGTAGACATCCTCCGCGAACCAAACAAAGTGCACCTGCAACGAATATCGAATGAAAGTGCCGGTGAGTTTTCAAGAACATTCAATTGATCAAGGGATCGATCGTATTAGTAAGGTCTTCCACAAATTCATCAATGAAAATGTAAGATACAAGCATACATACCTCCCCTAGGTCATTCACATATCACAAACTCCTTAATTGTAGATAAAGGTACTGTGGCTACGACTACTTTATCGTACGGATATCTGAAAGAATATGATAGTTAAAAAGAGATTAATCTGTCAGTTAGTCGCTTACAACTTAAGTTAAGAAGAGATGAATTTGACAACAAGTCAATGTGATCAGACTTTACTACGAATCTTATCTTTCAATGTAAAGACTATGTACTCAGACACCAATAGAGTTACGTTGTCAACTTACACAAATACGTCTTACTGTTTAAAGTAAATAATAAGGACACTTCCTTTACTTGCCTTCCTAAAACTGGTGGACTTGCTTTTAGTTTCGTCAATTTAACATTTAACATTTAAAAAAAAATTCATGGATCAATTTGAGACAAAAACAATAGATTGGGGGCCAAAGTAAAACTACCTAAGATTTCAGGGCCCAAATTTTAATTAACTCTTCATTGTTCTTCTTCTTCTTCGCTCTCTCAGACAACAGTAATCGAACAAATCCAGTCCTCCATTCACACAGGAGCCACGAGCAGGTCCCGATTGGATACAATCCTCTCCACATTCGTCGTGGTGCACCCTCACGAGACCTCAGCTCTCCTCCACTCCTCATCCTGCTTCTTCTTCGTAAGCTCTCCTAATTCTCCAATCCCTTTTGCTAAATTTCGAAAACTGGGTTGTTTTTCTTTCAGCTAAATTTTGATTTCCCAATGCAGATTTTGTGCGCTTACTTTGTAGTGCTCCCGCTGCGCGATGAGGGTGCAATTTCCTTAGGCCTGTCGAACCTGCCGAGCCTGTTTGTGGGGTCATTGGTCCTCACCTCCATTGCCACGCCAGTTGCAACACTCATCTTCTCTTTGCCCAACGTTTCGAAAGGCAAGGCATATGTGTATTTCCGCCATTTTTTCGATATGGGGAGTTCGAAATTATGGTAAAGATTGGTTATTTCCATGTGGGTTTCTAGTTCTTGCCAGATTTTGGTATGCGCGTTTTCCCGCCATTTTTTTTATATGGGAAGTTCGAAATTGTTGTTTTTATAGTTAAAATTGATTATTTAGATATGGGGTGCTTCTGTAACTTGATAAACTTTTGGTTGAAGAGTTAAAGGGTATAGCTGGTTCTTGCCAGATTTTCGATTTCTGTTTGTTTGGGTATCGCTCTGTAATAGTTGCTTCTTGAAATTCCAGGCTTCGGTTTTGATGCTCAGGTTTTTTAGTGTATCACTTTTTGCATTCTTCTTTCTATGGCGTGCTTCGTCAGCTGGATCGCAAGCTGACGTGAAGGTGAGATGAAATCTCGTTAGGGTACAATTTTTGTTTCTGATTTGGAACACTCTTGAAATATGTTTGCATTGTACTGAATGGTTCCTTTGTGTGTGGCTAGGGCTTGGTCAGTATAGACACCGCATCAGTAAATTAAGAAAATGTAGTTGTTAATCAAGCTGGTACTGCATATTCCTCAGCGTGGGAGAACCTTGGCTGGTTCTATGTCTCGGTCAGAATTGCATTGTTCCTCTGGGTATGATGAATATATCTAAATTGCTTTTTATAATATCTATTAGAATCTATTTCTGAATATGTAAAGTAATTTGTTTATCAAACTTTATATAGTGGTAAAAACTTGTGCTTTTTTTGAAGATTGCCCTACTTAATCTAATTACAATTTCCTCAACTTGGCCTAGAATAATCGATGTTATGGACAGTGAGGTATGTATCCTATTCTTCCATGCGAATTTGACTGCAATACAAATTTTTGTTACACATGTTAACTTCTTGTGTATTCAGTCAGGTTCAAGATTATTTGGTTTTATTGGTGCCGGTGCCACACTAGGCCAGCTTTTTGGGTCATATTTTGCGACAGGAATGGCTAGGTTGGGGCAATGTATGTTTTCTTATTCAGTCATTTGGAATTTTCTACCATCTGTGTGTGTGCTGCGCGCTGCGTGATATGTCTTAAACAATGGATTGATTTGTTGCAGTTCTACTGCTATTTTCTGCTTTATTAATGGAGTTCGCTGCACCGTCATCAAAAGGGATAACCCTGGATTTATCTCATTTCCCTGAGGAATTATCTCCCATTAGGTTAACTATATTATCAAATTTCATTTGGCACTGGATTCTGTGAGGTTGTTACATGAAAAAACCAAATTTTTTATAAAGCACAGACTAGAGTCAAGACACTGAACTCTCTGTTACAATCTGTAATTATATCTGTTGTTTCTCCATATTAAGTAAATCATGAGCTATGAGTATCTGAGTAGAATGTCATAAGTGATCTTGTCTTGGAATGTTATTTCATGGGTTCAGGCGTGTGGTGAACTTTCACATGCCAATTTAGAATGAAATTTATTGGGATTCAAATTATTTAGTAAATTTTCTTTCAAACTATTTCCAGCCCAACTGCAGTTGAACAATCCTGAAAAACTATAAGTTTGCATTGTTTGATGTGATGTGTACAATATATAAGTTGTTATGTAACCTTATTTCTTGAAATGGTATTTTTTTTTTTTTGGTTAGAGAATTTGACCCTGATCGGAAGAATGAGTCTGATGGGCAAACCATGCGCAACAACAGAAATTCTCCCAAGTCACCAACTCCGGTGGTGAAGCCTCAGAGGTGGGCCATTTTAGATGGATTTTGGCTTATATTGTCATCATCTTACTTGTTATATGTGTCCTTGTTCCTGTGGTTGAGTGCAGTTATCTCTTCATTCTTTTATTTTCAGGTAAGACCATCCACTGTCACAAGGTCTAACTTAATTCTATTCTATATTAGCCTCTCTATCTATACTGTATTACCTGACTTGACTCAAAAATGTGTTGCTCTTCCATATATTTTCATTTTCCTTTTCTCCTGTTTTCTGTCTTCGTTCTTTCATTTTTTCTCTCTTTCCACTGATTTTTATATCTGGTTTTTTTGTAACTGCAGAAAGTGTGTAATTTCCATGACTGTTACTACCTCTCTTGAAACAAGAAAATTGCTGGCTCAGATAAACAGCTTTATTGCTGTTTTTATCCTTGCGGGACAACTTACCATAATGGCAGGTTGTTCTTTGGAGATTTTGTTATATAGTTGATATTTTGTCCTAGTTTCTAAAGAAATCAACGTGAGATATCCCTTGTAGAATATTTTCTTATTTCATTGCTTGCCAAAAGCAGTTCCTTAGTTAGTTTCATGTTTGCATCTGCTATTAACATTACCGCTTTTCTGCTTTCCTGCTGAAGGAAATTTAGTGTCCTATCCTGTTATGTTTCTGATGTAACTGGAGTAAGGAAAGAAAGCTTGTCTCAGGCCTGGAGGAGGATGTGTTATGATCAATATGTTTCAATTTCTAGGCCCACAAGAAAAAAAAATTCTTGAAGCAAATTAGGTTTATAATGCTGACTCTCTGGTTTTGGTAGTGGTTCTAGAATGAATTTTGCTATGAAAGTGCAATGAAACTGATCTATGACGTTAAACTGTTTATTTACTGTCATGAAATTCCAACAAATGTTTCCACAGATGTGTATGCTTTGTATCATACATCAATATAGGTATTTATGTATAATCACTTCCTGTGTTTTATGCACTTTCACAGGGGCGTTTACTAACTATAGTGGGGGTTACTACAGCTATTTGCGCGGCTCCATTTGTTGCCTTCTTAAATTTGGTTGCTATTGCTGTCTGTCCAACTTGGGTAGCCGTCTCAGTTTCTGAGACCTTGCGGAAGGTTTGTATTCTCTAACATCTGGGTTGCGCTTTCCGTTTCACAGTTAATCTCATAACTTAATCCAACCGTGACGTCTGCATGTAAATTGCTTAAAAACATGTCAAGTTTATTGAATATGCATAGGTGAATTTTCTTTCATTTGGATAAAAACAAGGGAGTTTTTAACAAAACACTCCTGGTACTATTCATTTTTAACGAAAAACCATATTTTTACCTTCTTCTGGTACTATTCACTATATCTTTAAAAATGAGTTCATTAAAAGGGAAGTTTTTTTTGGACTTTTCGTTAGTTTTCCTTAAAAACAATGGTCAAAATCTCATATGAGAACAGTGTAAAGTTGGATCTTTCAGCTTTTTTTGTGTGTGTTTCTGTGCAGTTTGTTACTTCTGACCAGGCCCGGAAGAGAACTCCTGCTTACTGTCGTCTCGCAGGACGAAAAATACAAAGCCAAGGCACGAGTTTCTGAATTCTTTTCACATTTGAAATATTTTCCATTTGGTTCGTTATCAAAAGTGTTCATCCACACAGGATTTCTTATTTGGTGTCCTTTATTAGGGTGTGTTTGGTACACAGACGGGACGGAACGGGACGAGACGGATGTTGTAAATTTTGAAAAAGACAAGGGGCATTTTTGTTCTAAAATGTTAAAAATTTATGTCCCACAGACGTGGAACAACCTCGTTCCAGGGGGAGGTGGAATAAAAAATCATCCAAAACTTGTCCCGTGGAACGCCTCGTCCCACTCGTTTTAAGCGTACCAAACGCGGGACGGAACGTCTTGTCCCACCTTGTTCCGTCCTGTCCCGCGTACCAAACGCACCTTATTGCAATAATTCTGTACCGTGAAATTTTAAACAAATCACCCAACAATTCGAAACATTATTTAACTGAGTACGTGATATTGCAGGTTTGCATCAACGTGTTTGTTCAAAGACTAGGAGATGCTACAGCAGCAGGGATGTACAAGCTACTTGCAGCACTCTTAACGGAAGAGCGCCAAATGTCTCTCTCTACGGCCTGCCTTTGAATTTGTAAAGCATTTGCATTTTAAAAAAAAAAAAACTAATGAAATTGGCTTGAAAATTTTGAGTTTTAATAAAAGATAAAGTGAATAGTATTATGATTGACTTTTTAGTGTAAAAATGTGGTTTTTCGTTAAAATGAAAATTTTTCACTAAAGTTCTCTTTTTGTTATTCTGGATTATTTCTCTCGAACAAAGGATGATGAACTAATGCCGATCATCTTTGTTCTTCTCCAGGTCTTTTTGCTGTGGATAGTTATTGCATTTCATTTAGGTCGCCGTCAAGCTGAACTTGCAAAACTCCGGCCACATTCCATTTCCTAATGTTTCTTGAACACATTTTTTTTGCTGTTTATCTACGGTAAAGAATTATCGTTTATGAGCTTTTAAAGAACTAATTTTACGAGAGTTCTGTTAGCTCTTTCGCTATAGAGCAAGGGCAGATTGCTGCTGTTTTGTCAAGAAAACCGAAAACAACATAGAGCATGTTGCCTCGGAGATGGATATATACGATGTTGTATGAAATGCAACTATTACATGTAAGGAATTGCAACAGCAGGGGCCCTTCCCAAACCAGCAGTGCAATGCACACTCTTTTCCTTTTCCCTAGGAGATGGCTCATTCGAGCGACGAAACTGGTTTAGGTAGACCATTTCGCAAGGAATCTGGATCGAAGTCCTTTGCCTGCAGTAGTCGATAAACAAAGTAAGGCAAATGCACAAAGGGTCCCCAAACTTACGTTGTTGTTGGTCTGGAATGTTTTCCAGAAAAAGCAATGATGCTTCTGCAACCCGAAATTATGATGTCGGTAAAAAGAAAGATGACCGGCATAACATAATTTGTTAAATGAATGTGGGAAGGGATATTTGCTTACGGGTCTCCTCATGTGCCGGATTCCAAGTTCTTTAAAATGTATGCCACATTCTCTTCCTTCTTCAGGTGGTCTATATCTTCCGGTTTCTGAGGCTGGGACACGAGCAATCACGTTAGTAGAAGCAACTCGAATCGATTGCATGGTAGTTTGGTACTAATTTCTCTACTCTTAAATGGTACCGTATTTGTTCATTTTCTTCAACGTTTATCCCAAATGCAAAACCCGAAATTCCCGTCACTTAAACTTCACTTATCACCATTGACCCCTAGTCATTCCAAATTCGTAAAAAGAGGTCCTGAATCACTAGTCACTTACAAAAAGAAACGTCCAAATCCTCGACAACTTCAGCAACAAGGCATAGCTAAATTATTCGAAGTTACTGCAAAGTACTGAACTTTTCGCATCGCCTATCAGATACAAAAACAGTTTTCTGGACCAAAAAAGAAGGAAAAACAGTTTCTGCAATGCACAGTTGAACTGGTGCCAGAATTTCTGGACCAAAAAATGGTGATTTTGGACATTTGGAGTGTCAGCTGGCTTGCAATCAAGCATTCCGATGTCGGCTAACAAGTCTAGAACATATTTTCTTTGAGATAGAAATATACCCTGTTTAGATCGAGCTACTTCTATACCTTAGAAATAATTCAATCCATCAAGGTCTTTCATCTCGAACTCGGTTGCTAAGTAATTTTTCAATCTTGAAATTTCTTCCTTATCATCACCCCGTAACAATCATATCATCCACATAAATAATAAGTGCCGTCAATTTACCCATTCGACGTTTCAAGAAAAGTGTATGATCGAAATTGCTCTGCCTGAACCCATACTTCGTCATAGCTGTCCGGAACCTACCAAACCATGCCCGAGGTGATTATTTCAATCCATACAATGCCTTATTCAGCATGCACACCACTCAGGTTGTGAAACTGATGCATAACCAGATGGAATATTCATGTCTTCTTTAAGATCACCATGTAAGAAAGCATTTTTCACATCAAATTGTTGTAATGGCCAATCAAGGTTTGCCGCTAACGAAAATAATACTCTCACCGTATTAATCTTCGCTACTAGGGCAAACATTTCTGTATAATCAATGCCATACGTTTGAGTGTATCCCTTGGCCACCAATTGTGCTTTGTATTGTTCAATGGACCCATCAGCTTTGTACTTGATGGTGTACACCCATTGACATCTGACTCTCTTTTTTCCTCAGGGTAGTGGAACTAAATCCCTTGTTTGATTTTTCTGAAGTACCTCCATTTCTTCCTCCATTGCCTTGGTCCACCGATCGTCAGACAGTGCCTCCTTCAATGAACTTGGTGAGCTATCATTAGATATTTGTTATACAAAAGCTCTGTTAGATTCAGATAATTTGTGTGATGACAAATAGTTGGCAATAAGGGTGGGCATAGGCCGGGCCCCAATTTGGAGGGACCGAACTGAACCCATTTTAAATTGTAATAGGGCGGGCCGGTGCGGGTACAAAGATTCTAAGTTTTGGAACCGGACCTAACCCGACCCATTTGAAACTAGTTAGTTCGGGCCGATCCACGGGTCCACTTGCATTTTTTTTTTCCAAAACAAATTATTTGGAACAAAGAGAGTAAAATTACTCTGAGTCGTTAACCCCGTCATCCACCACTACTCATTTGTTGGACCAGGGCTTCTCAACCTCCCTGTCTACATCGTTGCACTGAAGCATTGAACCACACTGCCACGACGGACCTTGCCACTCTTGTTAGGCATATCAATAAATCTGTAGAGTTATTGACTTGTGGATGCATGCTTATAAAATCATGGACTCATAGAGTTACGGATTGGTTTTCTTCTTTAATAAATAGAGCCAAGACTCACAAATTAGTCAGACAACAAATTAATGACTACCAAAATGATTCAGGCATCATTAGTTCAACACATTTTTGGAGACAACAACTTTCTGGACTCGTGGATTCATACATATAAAATCATGGCATCATTGATTCAAAATCAACAAAGGATTTAGGTTTATACCTTTTCAATTTAGACTCAAAATCAATGGGTACTGCCGCACGTTTGTTCGCTGGTCTGAGTTCTACTATGTCTCCAGTTCCTTTTCAAAATCAACAGAAAGATATGGATTTATAGCTTTATACCATTCGATTGCAAGATCCCTGCATAGATAACAACATGCATGAGACATTGTCCTTCAATTTTTGCTTAATCTAAACATTGGAAACGAAATCAAATAAGAATGAGACTAAATTTACCTGTGAGGTGTCGTGTAGAGGTTCTGTGGCATGCGAGAAAGTTTAAAGGATAAAGATAATTTTAGAAAATAAGAGGGGGATTGAGAGAAACGGTGGATGGCTGGATGTTGAAGCTCATATGTGTGTTTTGGTATGTTTAAACGGGCCAGTCTGGGGCCCCTCGATACTAAAGTTTTGGATCTGGCCCGCCCCGTAAATACAAATGCCCCGCCCCACCCCGTTTCTTCTTTGCGAAATTCGGACCTGCCCTGTACCCTTCCCGAGCCGAGTGTATCTGCGCCACCCTGCGGGTCCTAGACCCATTTGCCCATCCCTAGTTGGCAATATGGTATTTAGAGTCTTTCATTGTATCCGGTGAATATCGATTAGGTGGCTTTCCCCGATTATGCCTTAAAAGTAACTGATAATTCGGAACATTGGATACATTAACAAGAATAGTAGAGCTTATCTCAGGAATATTCTCAGGAGTATAGTCATCTGGTGGTACTATATTTGGAGATTAGGGGGAGTAGTATCAGTAGAAGGCTCATAATCAGCAAGTGGCAGCATGGTTGCTGTAGGTGAGGACGACACTGCCTTGTCTGCTGGTGATTCCGTGGGCTAGGCTGGGCTGGGCTGGTAGTGTAGCTGCTGACTCGGCTAATAGTGGCAGCGAAAGATCAGTGGTAGTAGCCATGGTCCAATCCTGCTCGTCATGCAGTGTCTCCCCCTGAGGAGTAGAGCTCAAAGACATTGAAGAGTAATACATCTCGGACTCAGAAAAAGTAATGTCCATGGTAACATACATTCGACGGAACTAAGGGTGATAGCAACGGTACCCTTTCTGATGGAGTCCATACCCCATAAAAATACAACGGAGAGCATACAGATCAAGTTTTGTTTATTGATTTTTATGAAGATGAACAAATGCAACACATCCAAAAACTCAAGGTCGGAGCATCAAAACAGACAGTAGATGCACGAATGTAGCAAGAACTTGTAAATGAGCAAGAAAATTCAAGACTTTGGATGGCATGTGGTTGATAAGATAAGTGGCAGTCTGAAGAGTAACATCCCAAGATGAGCGGGGAACATGCGCCCCAATCAAGAGTGAGCGAGCCGTTTTTAATAGATGGCGATATTTGAGTTCAGCCACCCCATTCTATTGAGGAGTCTGAGGACAAGTAATTTCGAGGAGGATTCCATGATTAGTTAAATAATGTGTAAAATCATTATTAACATATTCACTGCCATTATTAGAACGCTAAATCTAGATTTCAGTAGAAAACTGTGTTTGAACCTTGGTGTGGAATGTCTTAAAAGCCAAAAACACATCACTTTTATGCTTAAGAAGATATAACCATGTCATCTATGTGCAATCATCTATAAAATTCACAAACCACTGAACACCAGATGAAGTAGTAATCAGAGATGGTCCCCAAACATCTGAATGAACAAGGCTTAATGGAATAACACTTTTACTAGAATTCAACTGATAAGAAACACAGTGACTCTTGGCAAGTATGCAAGTGTCACATTTAAAGTCTGAAACTGAACAACCAACAAATAAATTTGAAAACATATGCTGTAAATAACTGAAAGACAGATGACCCGGACGGTGATGCCATAATCATATCTGACGCCGCTTGTGATCAACAACTTCTTGGGTGAGATTGACCCGTCATGTACTGACATCATCCACAAAATAGAGATCCCCCATCTTAGTACCACGACCAATTATCTCTTTCATGTAAGTATCCTGAATAAGACAAAACTTCGGATACATTAGTACACAATAGTTTAATTGTTTAGTAGCTTGATCCGGAGACATCAATTTATGTTTTAGTGAAGGTACAAGTAAAGTGTGCATCAAAGAATGGGTGGGCGTGAGGCGTACAGTGCCAGCGCTCGTGATCGATTAGGTGACACCATTAACATTAGTAATATTTCGTCGAAGTGGAACGGTATCACAAGCTAAATCAGTGGGGTCATAGGTCATATGATCTATGGCACCAGAGTCAATAATCCATCCGGACTGAGTATCATCACTATTCATATTAAATACATAACCACAGTTACCTGAGGACTCCAGAGACATGTCGGAAGAACTCGAGATAGGATGAGGATTATCCTGAGATATCAAAGAGAGGTGAGACATGGAAGTGGCGAGATTGGCTTGCCCAAGCTTGGCCTGCTTGTCTCGTTCCTGTTGTTTCTGAAGCTTCAATGGTTCCCACTAGTCAAGATAGCCATACAACTGAAAATAATTATCGCGGTCGTGCTTCTTACTACCGCAATAAGTACAACCACCAGTTGGGACGAGTGGTTTAAGATGAGGAAGGCGATGGCCCACGGTACGCCATGGAGCCGTTTTGGCAGCAAAAAGTGAGTCATGTGCTGGGCTCGAAGCAGTAGCCTGGGGTTGTAGTTCTAGGCTTGGTGCAAATGGCTTCTCGGGGGAGCAGGGACGAGGTGGAGCCGCAACTCGTGCTGCAGGTCGAGTCACCATCACTGTCCCACTTGATAGCTGTCCTTCAGTATTCATCACAACATGTCTCATTCCTTTCTAGTGAACATAGGCAAAGGTTTATTCAATAGAGGAAAGGGGCTCAGTTCGTAGAATATCACTACTAATTTTATCAAACATCTCATCGAATCCTGCAAGCAAAGTATACCTGTTTGCACAATCTTATTATAAATTTCAATATCAGTATCGCACTTCATTGGATTAGGTCGACGATAATCAATCTCTTGCCACAAAGATTGAAGATCACTATAGTATGTCTCCACCGATCGTCCGTCTTGCCTCGTGCTAGAGGCCTTGCAGGTAAGATCATATATTTGAGATATGTCAGAGCCATCATAATATGTTCGAGCAACCGCGTCCCACACTTCCTTTTTCGTTGGTAGTAGAAGAAAATACCCAATTAAATTGGGTTCCATATAATTGATAAGCCAACCCTTCACAATGGCCGTTCTCTGTATGCCATTTGGTGAAGGCCGGATCATCGGTAGATTGTTAGGGATTACTCCCAAACAGGTAGCCCAACTTGTCTTTTTCAGCAACGAACATCTCAACAATTTGAGACCAAACTCCATAAGTGGCACCATTGAGTTTGATGCCAATCGAAGATGCAGAAGAATCATGATGAACAATTTGTGTAACAACTTGCGGTATAGGCGGAGTAGAATTCATGGTAGGGTCGGTTAGGGTAGTAGTGTTTAGGATCGGTTAAGATGGGGTTGTTTTCACTAATTAGGACTTATTTTGAGGTTTAATTATGTGATCTTATTCTTCTCACCAAGGAGGAAAATATATATTGTACATGATTGATTCACAAAAAAAAGAAACATGCCATAATATCTATCCTAATCATATCCTAATTACAAGGACCTAAACGGGTAACAAAACTAATTACAAAAGGTCAACTCTCCAACAATTTATACCATGCATGCAGATAATTTGTCCAAAATGCCCCTTACAATTCTATCGAATTTCCTAATGTGAGCCCAGTGGATCATCCAAGTTCCAAGATGATATTTTCTAACACGAGATTGGTTTGGGATTACAAAATCAGGTTGCTCATGGACCATATTATTGGTTCGCTAAAAACCAAAACCATTCGGCAAGCTATTTGAGCATGCGGCTTCAAGTCTTCACCTTTTGTCTACAGCCATGAAATGGACATCTAATTTTCTAACTTTTCTAAAACGTTGTATACAGTAGTTGATAAAGCACGAATTATCCTGCAATGTTTTTCTCGTATTTATAACATTATGTGAGTACGGCATGATTGTATACGTTGAAAGAGATGTCTCGTACAAGTTTTCTGGACTTGCATGGCAAATATTAAGCTTCACCTACACACGAGGAACTTTCTTATATATCCCGAGGTGCATGCCTCGTGGTTAGATATCACACATATGTGCCCCGAGATATGAAGGAAATTCTGATTAACTTTTCCATCTCCATCTCTTTGTATATTGTCTTCACTTTGGCATCGAAACAACCTTGTGCAGATCGTACTTTAACACTTTACATTATTTCAAAATCAACTCGATTTTGTACATCAACAAAGACATTCCTAACTTCATCAGAAATTTATAACATTAGCTTTTTTCAACTGTTTTGGGTCAACACTAAGAACAAGTATTAATTTTTAGTCTGCATGTGATTATAAACATAGATACAGACGTGCTGCAATTTAATATAATTTAACCATTAATCAGGGGTGTTGGAGACCATCAAGTTAGTGCCAGAAACACCAAAAAAACATATATCCAACAATACTGGTGTCATTTCACATGAAACTTCCTGCACACCTCTGCACTACTGTGGCTACAAATCATCAAATCACAATCAAATTTGTCTCTTGATTTGTCTTTGAAAAAACCTCCAAAACATGACTTTTTTTTAGAATTAGAGGGAACACATCCAACATGTTTTGATGTTTCGTGTCAGATCAACACAAGAATATGTTCTCGAAACCCTACTTTGCAATCCTCTCTAACCTTTTTTTCCTTCTACAATTTTCACTTCACAAAAACAATTAAGGTTATCAATCTATCATGCAGTAGAAAAACAACACAGAATTATCCTACTAAATAAGATCAGTTAAAATTTACTGCAATTTGTTTATGATTCATTATCATAATGATTCGTCGTGAAAACGAAAGTGTAATTTATTGTTCTTATTATTTTTATGTGATTTCTACCCCCCCTTCCTTTTTTTTGGAGTTTAATTTAGAGAAAAAATAGATAGAGAATAGTAAAGAGAAATTCTTTTTCTGATAATTGAATGCCATTATAGGTATATTTAACATGCATTTCTCTATTCCAATCTTTTAAGTCCTCATACCATTTTAGAAATTGAAATAATAGTATACGGACAATATTTTTAAGAGTACAAGCTGTTAACTACTTGATATCCTTTCCTCCTCTTTTATCCAAACTTGAGACTGATAACATAAGATAAATTTATACCGACAAAGTTAATCATGCAGTAGCAAAAAGAATAATATTATCATCTGTCAATTATCTGCTAAACTAGCCCATGATCAATCCAAAGTCTCCTGCCAATGTACTTTTGTACATAAAAATAATCTGAGTCTCAATTATTTGTACACAGTAAAAAAGGGAAGAAAGGAAAGGGGGATGAATTCTCTGGTTGTGAGTTTGAAGCATACTTTTCGATCAATCAGTTAAATCCCCACTAGAACAACACAGGACAGGTCTGGTCAGTGGAGTGGTATCAAAATCCCCCACTATAGACACTGACTGCTTGATTTAGATGGTCCCCTTTCAAGAACATTTTAAGTTGTGGTTTACAGAGTCCATTTAGCATAAGCAAAAGCTACTAGATTCTAGAAGACGTTAGGTGTTAGTCGGTCGGCAGATTAGGATTTAGCGACTAAGTGGACTATGCAGATTTAAGTAAATTTACGATATATTGTATAAAAAGTGCCCATTTATATTTAAAAAGTACATAATTGTATTAAGATACATAAATTGATAAATAAAATGAATATAGATCATAAAGTATTAGACCATATTGAAAATATAAGGAACAAACATATAATGAGTGTTCATTCAAGTATTCAACAAGTCTCTTACATTTATTGACAAAATAAAATGCAAAATGAAAGTTATAGATTTTTTTGTCAAAGTGAGAGTCGGGACCTAGGCGAGTGCTTAGACGGGCTAGGTGTACTTTTTAAATTTTCAACTCCTAGGAACAAATCGGGACGGTGGCCAGTCTTCTAGCGCCTAGGGCCTAGGCAGCGCTAGGTGGGGATTTTTAGAATAGTGATTAAGCTAGATTATAACTTTATAACTAATCAAACTTTGATCTAGTGATATAAATTGTTTAAAATATCGGTATCGGTAAAAATATCGATACACAAATTTGTGAAATATCGATGGATACATCGATCAATATCAGTTACCTTTGATAAAAATAGTGAAAATTTGCTAAAAAAATGTAGACATTTAAATAAAACTTTAGAGAATGTGTATGTAATTTCTTGATATTTAACATGTAGAAAATATCGAAGAAATCTGTTGATTTTAGCCATTTAAGAGTTTCTCCGATATCTTGTGAAGTTTAGGGTTCACCCACTTTTCATATCTTTATCTATTTTTTTTTCGATATTTCCATGAAAATTTCGACTGTATCGAAGAAATTTCAAACAACAATTTTTTTCCCTTGGTTAGTATAAGTCTCATGTGTGATTCATAAGGATGTTTGATCGATATAAACGGTCATCCTAAATGTTTGGGTAAATTACAAAAAACTACCTCAACTATTGATGTCACGACACTTTCATACCTCATTTTTTAAAGTTGACAATGTCATACCTCATCTTACGAATTTGTGCCAATGTTATACCTTCTGTTAGTTTGACGTGAATTTTTTAGTTAAATAGCTGACGTGGCTTGATCTGGGAACCACTTTTTATTAAAAAATTATTAAAAACTAAAAAAAATCATAAAAGTATATAAAAAAAAACTCAATTCGTCCCGTTCCCTCCCCCCACCCTTTCTTTCTTCTCTCTCTTCTCCCCCATTTCTTCTTCCTCTTCTTGGAAACCCAGAAAACAGAAGAACAAAAAAAAAAAAAAAAAAAAAAACAAAACAAAACAAATGCATTTTGTCTTCCCCCCTCCCCACCTCTTCTTCTCCCCGCACCCACACTCTTCCCTCCACACCCATTCCCCCCATTTCTCCGCGCCCAGTTTTCCACCCTCGGAATCGGGGATATGGTTGTTTTTTTTTGTTCTTTTTTCTTGGTTGTAGAAGGGGGAAGAAGAGGAGGTGAGAAGGGGAGAAGATGAAATGACGGAGAAGAGGGGGGGGCGGACAAACTGGGTGTTCCTTCTTTTTTTTTTCTTCTCTCTCTTCTTCTTCTTCTACTGCAGGTTGGGTGGGTGGGGTGGGGGTGGGGTGGAGTGGGGCGGACGAACTGGGTGTTTCCTTTTTTTTTTTTGTTCTTTTTTCTCGGTTGTAGAAGCGGGAAGAAGAGGAGGTAAGAAGGGGAGAAGATGAAATGGGGGAGAAGAGGAGGGCGGCGGACGAACTGGGTGTTCCTTTTTTTTTTTTTTTCGTCTCTCTCTTCTTCTTCTTCTTCTTCTTCTGCTCCAGGTTGGGTGGGTGGGGTGGAGTGGGGCGGACGAACTGGGTGTTTCCTCTTTTTTTTTTCTTTTTTTTCTTCTTCTTCTTCCTCTCTTCCTCCTTCTTCTTCCTTTTTCTTTTTCTTTCTGGGTTGCAGGAAGATGGGGAGAGAGAGGGGGGAGGACCGAACTGATCTAAGGGTTTTTTTTTAATTTTTAATTTTTAATTTACTTTTTTTATTATTTTAATATTTAAAAAATATTAAATAATTTTTTTAATAATAATTTTTTAATTTTTTAATAAAAATGGCCCCGAACA
The DNA here is from genome assembly GCA_963580275.1 of Crataegus laevigata. Taxonomy (NCBI): domain Eukaryota; kingdom Viridiplantae; phylum Streptophyta; class Magnoliopsida; order Rosales; family Rosaceae; genus Crataegus; species Crataegus laevigata. The sequence goes on along the minus strand of OY756947.1, from coordinate 32,480,524 downwards.
AGCCACGTTAGTCTTTAACTGAAAAATTCACGGCCAATTAACGGAAGGTATAACATTGACACAAATTCGTAAGATGGGGTATGAAAGTGTCGTGACACCAATACTTGAAGTAATTTTTTGTCATTTACTCTAAATGTTACTGTATAATTTCAAACAACGATTATCTTCGCTTGGTTAGAAGAACTGATGGTCAAACTCTGTTGTGGAGAAACCGTGAGATGAGAATCAATTGTTACACAGAATATGAGCTTGATTTCACGTGTCCTGGTTGGCCTTGGCCCGATAGAAGCGGCTAGTGCCATTATTTGCTTGGTTTAAGTAAATACTTTATGTCATTAATCTTATCTTATTGCAATTAAAAAAGTATACTTTATGGATTATGCGAAACTTCTTTTTATATTCTGAATATTATATGATATAGTTAATTACTAGAAAAGGCAATTATAAAGAAGAACCGATAAATACTAATGGATCGAAGAAAAGCAAAAAATAAATATATAGAAATGTATATTATATGCATTATTATATTCTCCTTGGGAACAGTAATTAAGCTTGGCTATCGGGTCGTGTCACTTTAATTTTTACTTATGTCTAGATCTGACAAACGATATCTTATTGGATTCTTAATAGATGACTTGATAACGACTTGACATATTAACATGTTCTGAACAGGTTACTTGATAACGATCAACTTGTTAACAGATAGACTCGAAATCCGTTATTTTCATGTCGAATTCACGAATCTTGTAAGAAATTGTCAAGCTTCAATAACCATGGGAGACACTCAAAACCAATTTTCATGAGGATTTTACAACTTATTTTGATGATCAAACGATAAATATCTTAATCCGGTTTGTTATTGGTTTTGGGAAAATAAGCACGCATGATTTAAAAAGAAACCAAATAGAGAAAAAGATCCAAGTCATCTAACATAATTAAGGGTTTCTTCGTGATTGTATTTTTTTTTTTTGTGAAATAGTTAAAAGTATTTTAGAGAACCAAATCGTTTTTAGCTATATTTTGCAGATAAAATCTAAAGCTCGTTTAGATCGTAAAATCACTTCTAGAGATTCCAAGCTCATTTCTAAGAAGCAACGCAAACAACCCAAATACAAAATGAAAAGAAAAATAAACTTACAGCTCAAGCGAGTAGCATTTCCGTGCACCAGGTAAACATCATTTGTATACAAAACAAAATAGCTATCAATTCCAAAAAATAAAATTAACATAAATCCAAAAAGTCTAGCAAGACCTTTGAAACAATATGTAAAATATGTACATTTTTCTATGAACCACCCCAATTTTGTTACATTTGGTGAAATTAAAATTTTCAAACTGCAATTTCAAGCACTTTTGCATCTTCTTCTCCATTTTGATCATGTGCCCCATTGACCACAACACCTTCTCCTCCCCCCTTTAAAAAACCTAATTTGACCAAAAGTTCATGCCCCCAATCCCCTACGTGCAACACTACGAATGTTCCGATCCCACCTATCAGCCCATACGCTATGGAGTAAGTCAACGGCATCAAAATCAACGTCACAAAGGCCGGGATCGCCTGCCTCATGTCGTCCCACTCAATCTCCACTACTGATTTCATCATCAGCACCCCAACCAAGATCAGGGGCGGCCCCACCGCCCAAGCCGGTATCGAAGCCAGTAGCGGCGTGAAGAAAAACGCCAAGAAGAAATATCCCGCCACCGTCAACGCCGTTAGCCCCGTACGTCCACCCTCCCGTATACCCGTAGAGGACTCGATGAATGCTGTCACGGGTGACGTGCCCAACAAGGAACCCACCACAATGGACGAAGCATCCGACATGAAAGCAAAATATTGACCCTCGAAATTACCATTTTCATCTGAGAATCCGGCGAACCGGGCCATGGAGTAGAGAGTACCGGTCGTGTCCAGTATGTCTACGTATAAAAACGTAATTAGCGCTTCCCAAAAATACCCCTTCCCGATACTCTTGAAGCTTAGTGCGCCGGCCGTACTCTCAATCGTATGTATATCAACCACCTTCTTGAAGTATTCATACGCTGAGTCTCCCGCCTCCGTATTGGGAAACGCCGTTACTTCGGTGTTACGGAACCATGAAACGGCCGTTACGAAAACAATCCCGTAAATCATCGCCCCCTTCACATTTTTAACCAAACAATACGCAATAATTACGAAGCCGACCAAGCCGAGCCAAAGCGTGGCGCTTTCCATTCGGTCGCGGAGGCACATACTATCCCCCGAAACGGCACCACCCTGGATCAAACTAACGGTGCCGTTAACTGCTGTTATGACAGGAGCCAAAGATGCCCGCGAGGAAGAGGGGCAGCCTCCGAGCGTCACTAACGTCGATGAACTGTACCCGATTAACCCGATTCCCTGATTGTTCTGCAACCCGATAAACGCCAGAAAGAGTCCGATACCCGCGGAGGAGCTGATCCGAACCGGTTTTGGAACCAATTTCGCGAGCTTGGCGCGCAACCCGATTGCCGAGATGAAGAGGAAAATCAAGCCTTCGATAAACACGGCGGCCAATGCGCTCTGGTACGAGACATTACCCGACCCATGAAACCCGACGACGGTGTATGCGAAATAGGCGTTGCTGCCCATACCCGGAGCTAAAGCGAGCGGGAGATTCGCGAAGGCGCCCATGATTAAGCAGCCGATGAGGGAGGAGGCGACGGTGGCGACGATGAGGTCTTTTCGGACTTTTTCCAAGCAGGCGGAATAGCCCGGGTTGACCGGGTCGAATTTGCACGTGAAGTCCGGTTGGATGACCGACCCAGTGCAGTTTTGGAGGGACTGGGTCGGGTCTGAGCAGAGAGGGATGCAGTCGGAGACGGAGCAGGTGCCACCGGAGTCGGAAAGAATGGAGGCGTTGACTGCGAGGATGTAGGCCATGGTGAGGAACGTGGCGGTGCCGGCGCGGAGCTCGGTGGTGAAAGTGGAGTTGCGCTCGGCGAGTTTGAAGTGCTTGCCGACTCGGGTTTTGGCGACGTACTTGTTGAGCCGAGTTAGGGATGAAGGCGGTGGCGGCGACTCGTGAGCCTCCATGTCCATCGAAGTTTCTGTTGTTTTGTTCGGTTCGGAGAGATTGATAGCTCGGAAGCCTCTGCTAGTGCTAGAAAGTATGTTGTTTGTTTAAGTAGGTTTATACATGGAGATGTCGATGTGGGGTTGTTTTGTATTGTAATTTGTATGCGTGGGGTTTTCTATAAATGTGTGATGCTAAAGACACCTTTAAATGTGTGGGGTTTTAGATGAATGGGTGGAGAAATTTTTGAAAATATGGTTCGGTATATTAAATATAATAATATAAGTTGTTAAATATTTGAAAAAAAATAAATTTTACAACCATTTGTATTATGATAGCTTGTGTACCGAGCCGTGTTCTTGGCACATTAAAATATTTTTTTAAATCAGTGATCAACTATTAACCATTACATTGCATAATCTACAAAGTATGATTTATAAACATGATAGTCGAAACATTTTCTTATATAAATATATCATATATATTATTATATATATGTAGAAGAGGGAGAGAAGTGGAGGATTAGTAAGGCCAAAATTTTATTTGCTTGAGGGAAAGAATCCGAGAGAGATGGGGGATCTTTCATGCAGTGAAAAGTATCTCCGAGTTCAAATGGTATTTCTGTTGGATAGCGTTGATTTTGCGTTTAGGATTTGTGCTTGCAACGTTCTATCATGCATGCAAGTAGACTTTTTGCAGTAATGCATAGATAAGATAACGGAGATAACACTTTTTGCAGTAATGCATAGATAAGATAACGGAAAGTTTGTGGAAAGTCTCTTTGACATTTCTCTTTGAAGTAATGCATAGATAGTTACTTTCAAGAAAAACGTAACTATAACTTAATTTTCTTCGTATGTGAATGTGGTGTGAACAATATTAGCAGTTTTTTTGAAAATTTGGAACATCATCATAACTTATTTCCCAATCGAACTTTTAAAAGATTTATGAAATTTGTGACCAAACCCACCTAGAACCTATGACCATTGCTGCTCGTTTATATAACAGCATAGGTTGTAAAATGTTGAAAGTCAAAGTATGACTTCAATCCATCCTACCCACATTGATAAAGATATTGCGACTTTTTAGTTCTTTTCAAGGTATTTTTCTCAATATTTACTTGGAATGCAATAGCGTAACAAAATAATTTTTTTGTTCTCTTTTATTATAACACGTAAAGTCATATATTACGTGACTCAAGAATGGAGTCAGCTAGTAGTTGTCTTAGGCTCCAGCACACCCTAAATTTTAAAAGATGAGAACTTTTTATGTTAAAATAAGCATGTAGTGAAAAATTCAAGCCTAATATTGGAGTTTTTTTAGTGTGATCGTTACATGAGGTAGTAGACCACGTATTCCCATATAACTGATGAGATATGTGTATTAAAAGGTTAATAACTTAAAAATTAAAATTTTCCATAACTTACATAAAAACAATTAGTGTGTCATCCGTGTTCCAGTCGCAACTAAATTTTTTTCCTAATATTGCATGAAACATAAATTTAACCTACTCCCAACACTTAAATCCCGCTCCATACTAGAAAAAATAAATAAATTAGTGACTTGTGTTTCATGTTCTCATTTTCCCATGATATTTGTAGGATTCAACCACTACTTTTCGTGTTGACCATCAAAAGAAGAAACCACGTACTAGTTTTGGTTCACAGAATGTGGGAGGACGAGCAAAGTGGCTGCCGCTGTCCAGTTCCGAAGTTTGTCCCCAAATTTAAAAAGTAATCGCAGTTAGGGACAAATAAATCACAGCAGTACCTTGAGGTGGAATTTGACCTCCCCCACCACCACCCCACAAAAAAAAGTTTGTACCACAATTTCCCTTTGATATTCAGTGTGTGTGTGTATATATATATTACTCACTACAAAAAATCGTCCGCTAAAGTAGTGGTTTGTTGTGTAACATGTAAAGCAAGGGGCATTCATCAGGCAAAAATCATCGCACAAATTCGGAGTTTATAAATTTTAACTGAGAAATTTCCGACTCTGTCCCGACTCTGTCGGGCAAGTAGACATTTCCGGAAGACAATGCCGACCAAAACTTGTTACTAATTTAACTTTTTTTTTCTTCCAAAAATCGTTAAGAAAACAACGGCATGTTTGTTGTTTAACCGGTTTTTAAACACAACGTGGATAACACTCTCCCTAATAGTATTATTTTCCTTTTCACATTATAAAATTAAACGGGATTGGGAATGGGGGATATTCAATTCTTGACAGCTGATAGTCTTGATTATTATTAGTATTTTTTTATTATTTTTAAAATGAACAGTAGCAACTAATTTAAGCCTAATTACCAATCGGAATCAAACCTTAATTATCTGCTTAAGAATCTTAGCTGCTCGCTTAAAGAAAATGATGCATCTTACAAACGCATGCAACAGTGCACAGATGGAGCCTGGAGGCTGGAGCTATATATATAATAAAGTGGTCCAATTAAGCAAAGAGAGAAAGCTAGGGGTCAATGTGCAATGATTTCCACCTTTCAAGGATCTAGTAGTGGATTCCACGTAATTGTTTAACTCTTAATCCAAGCTGTTAATTAACCAGTAAAACGCGTTCTATGAACTGATCATGATAGCATGATGAAAGGGGTGCCAATGGAGAGAATTTATCATGACATCAATATATTATCTTAGGGTATTGTTCTCCACACACCTACTTTTACTTCTCACACACATTTTTTAATTTTCCGTTATCGGATCAAATGAAGTAAAGAAGATCGATGACCAAAATTTAGTAAGGGTATGTGAGATGTAAAAATAAGTGTGTGAATACACTTTGCATTATCATATTGGGACCAGTGATGAAATAGATTATTATCATGTATTCAAATAGTATTTCATTACATATGTAATTGTCACGTGATGGCAGTAGTTGCAAGAAAGAATCTCTCGTGACAAGGAGAAGTATTCCAGTTTACTTATCTATATATTGTATTAATTAAACAATGTTAATATTATTAACCATGCAATAAGTCATATATATTAGTGCATGTTTCAAGCTGTATTAAGGTGTCGTATCGTGTCCGAAACATGCATATGCTACAGTGTCAATTGTCTATACAATAACATTGATACTCCATACTTTTTATAGTTTTCGAGAGGAAAAAAAAAACTCTTATAAGTAATGCACAATCATTTTTTTAGAGTGTCAATAATAGTTCTCATAATCTTTTACAATTTAATCAGTTTGCAACCAAATTTATTTCCAACTAGAGGGCTAAATGTCATTAGCCATGCACTCTTCCAAAGCTTTATGGAAAGACAAAATGGGAGTGAACTCTTCCGTACGCGTAATTCATGCAAAGTTACGACTACTTAACATGATTCATGAGAGCCAATACTAACCAATGGCCCTCAAACCCTAATTAGTTAAACTGGTGAAAACAGATATTCATCATCATCAAGTGTAAAGATAAGCTTTCAATTATTGGGTGACAACTTCACGAGAGCAGTAGTGTCCTTGTTGGTCAGGGCACGGTGGCTTTCAGTATTGAATGCTGCATCTACTTCCATGGGAGATTCAGCAGGATAGGGCAAGAAAAGAAGGAAATTCGGCAGGATAGGGCAGGAAAAGAAGACTCTCTGACTCTCATCAGATCAAATTGCATGATATGGTTTTATGTCCTAGCTACCCAGCAGCTCAGAAACATGTATACGTACATATTAGAATATGACCAAAAGAGTATGGTAAATGAATCGGGCTCAAAGTTGTTCGAGTTAGGTGTGTACTGAGGAAGTTTTTTGATGTATCGAAGCATGGCCACGTGGCATTAATGGCAAACCAACCTTTTTTTCGTGTAGTACCGATAAGCCAGGAGATGGTAGAGTACTTTTGGCCTATGGTGGCCACAAGTAATGCACTCGTGAGAGGTCGAACTCGAGTTTAGAGTTTCAAAACCTTGGTTGTTTTGCATTAAACCAACCCCTTGTGACTAGCGTTATTACTTTATATAAGAAGTGAACTTGTTTTTTTGTTAATATACATTAAAAGTATGATGCATTAACCATATGGTCCACCTTTGTTATAACAGGTAAAAATAATACACCACCAGTAATAAAAATTTCTCTTGTGCTAAAGAAACCCTAAGAAGCTGCCAGCTAGTGATGTTGAAAAAACACCATTCAGAAAAGGAGGAGCCCTTTAATTTCCATGCATGCCCAACCGACCTACCTGTTCCGCGACTTTCCACGGGCAAATCATTTTTACCTGCTTCCATCGTAATTAATTATAATAAGATGGTTTATGCAAAGCAAAGCATGATTAGTTATGCTTCTTAAGCTGGATAGCATTATTTTGCTACTTTCTGTGGGGTTATATATAAATTATATGGAGGTAATGTAAAACTTCCTTTAGATGATCATGACAAGCACATAGGATTGGATTTCGGATTAAGCAGTAATTTATTTCTTGATATGAAAGGTTGGGTGCCATGCACCCCACCATTTGAGGAACTTTTCAAGGTTTTCAAAGCCCCAGAAAATAAGAGAAATACATTGTATCATTTAAGACAAAGTTTCCTGCTAAATGTCTAAAGGACAATGATGGAGCACAATTAAAAAATACATGAAGTTTAATTAGTTTGTGAAAAATGACATCTCAAACTATCATTAGTTTGCTGGACCCGCGTTTTTTGCCCACCTGTAGAATCATGGCAACTAGGTACTTAGCGCATTAATTTGTGCTCTATTTTGATGATATAATTGTTAAACTTAAATGAACGATTGGTTGCACTTTCATCGACTACGCTTTGATGTATAATTATTGAACATTTGCATACACCAACGGTTGGTGATAAGTTTACGCATTTGCACACTCCATGTATGTGTACGTACACTATCACCAAGGTATAAAATATCGATAATATCGGAAATATCTGTAGTCCGGAAATACGGAAATATCGACGGAAATATCGGGATAATATCGATATCGATAAAAATCCAATGGAAACCACGGAAATTGTAAGAAAAAGTTGGAAATTTTTATTGAAACTTTGCAGGATGTTTATTTAGTCAATTATCTATTAGTTTATCACAAAAAATTGGAAGGAAATGTATTGCATGATGGATTTAACTTATTTAAGTTGATTATATAGCGAGCTGGCAAACATTGTGAGTGTATAAAATATGTAGTAATTAATGAAAGAAATTTAAACACACCATAATCATTTATATATAATGAAGTAGTACAATATTTTACACGTTATACATTGCATGGTAAGATACATGAGTGACTTAGTACCACATAGAGTTCCTATGAGGTTCAAAATTTTGACTATCTTCATCATCTCTATGTGTAGAGTGAGTGTATTGTGAAGAGTAGTCATGAAATGATAAATCCCCAAAAAAGTTTTCCATATAATTGTTAACATGCCATCCATATGGATCCGAGCTTGGTTGACGTTGTCCAGAAGAAAAATCATTTGAAGATTGAGTCTCAGATTCTTTCCATGAATTGCTCGATTCCATCCCAACAGGAATGGGATATGAAGGGTAGGGAAATGGTTGACCATAGTTACTGCTTCCCACTCCAACAGAGTCTGAGGTTATAGATAGCGAGTCATCTTGTTGACGTGACAAAGTCCCCTTGCCTCTTTCTCTACGAGTATAGTCTTTCCCTATGGCACCAATTCCTGGTCCTGCCCGCCTACTGCCATGGTCCTCATCCTGTGTTGCATGCGTGAAGTTTGCCTCACTAGTGAATGGGCTCATAAATCCGGGAGGTGGTCCATAATAATATCCACCTCCACCACTACCTCCAGCTCCACTATATCCTTCATCATTCCCACCTCCGGTGGTAGGTGAGTCTCCAGATCTTGTACTAGAGCTATCATTAGTATCAGCAGGATCTTGTGGTTGTGTAGGATTGGAATAAGGTGGAATTCCAGTGTTTCTTGGTCTTGGGCGCAAAAGTTCTTCGAAAGAGTCAGCGCTACTAGATCCCACCTCCTCCTCTAATACTTTTTCTACATTTACCCCTTCATTACGTGCTTCTTCAGCAACTCTTGGAGCTGGGTTGCCTTCATCATCATCTAAATGAAGAGGTCTAATCCATTGATAAAGTTGGTTACCCTCTGTATCATCATCTTCAGCAACAATATCAAACACATCTAGTGGGTCACCACGGTCGACATGATCTATTTCTGCTTCCTTATCTCGAATTTGAAGCTTCATGTTGTAGTAGCAATAAACTAATTTTTCCAACCTACTATGAGCCAACCTATTTCTTTGCTTTGTGTGTATGAGTGCAAATGTGCTCCAATTTCTTTCACAAGCAGATGAGGAAGCTGTTTGGGATAATACTCTGATTGCTAACTTTCTCACAGTTGGTGCATCAGTCCCATACATAATCCACCATTCAGCTACAATGAAAAACAATGTTGATAAGCCTAATAACTCCAACAAATTCTATTTTAAACTGATACTGAAATATGTTTACACTCACTAGGAGACATTTTTGTTCGAGCAGCAACTGATGTTGGTTCTCCAAAAGTTCTTCTTGCATCTTTAAACCATGTTAGCTGAATTCAATAAATCGTGTTAGTTTAATCTAACAAAGTAATTATTATAATTTAAGTAATTGTGTACCTCATTTTCAAATTGGCCAACTGCTGGTGATGCAGGGTCTAATTTAGAGTATACATTATGTACAGCACGTATAAGGTTACCATCATCTCCAACACCGGGTCTGTATTGGTATCGAGGATTCAAATAATATGCTGTTCAAAGAAACACATACTCTAATAAGAGAAATAATACTTATGCAACTAAAGAAATGAATTACAAATTATGACATAATTTATACCTGCTGCATGCAAATCGTGGTATAATGTTTTATACCATCGGTCATCAATTATCTTTATGACCCACTTTGCACCGTGTTTTCTTTCCAACTCCTCCTTCACTACACGCATCAACTCATATATTGCCCCCATAGTAGGATACACTTCTGTGTCAACGATCCGTAAAACTTTGTAAAGAGGCTCAAACACTTGGCACACATGTTCTGATTGCGTCCAAAAAGCTTGATCAAGCACTATACTTTCCACCATACGACCTGTATTCGAGCAGCTGAAATTGTGGTTGGCCCAATCGTCACTAGTGAATAATTGCTTCAACCCTGCTTTCCACCATATCGCGATATTATCGATATTTCTTCGATAATTTGACGAAAACTATATGGATATGTGTTTATATATCGAACTCTTCAAAAACCGATAATATCGGCGAAATATCGCCGATATTATCGGTATTTAAGACTGTGACTATCACATTGTATAAGGCAAAGTTCATTGGCTCAAGGAAGGGGATGCTAATACAAAGTTTTTCCATCAATCTACTTTGCAAAGAAGGAGGAGAGATCAGGTGGTATCGCTAAAAATAGAAATGGGGATTGGGTGGATAATTTGGGACAGATTCGGCGTTTGATTGATGATCACTTTGTGGAGCTTTTCACTTCGACAGGTCACAGAGAGTGGGGGGCCATTCTTGACTGCGTTATCCCAAAGGTGTAAGAGGAAATGAATGAAATGTTAATGGCGTTGGTCATCGTGGATGAGATAAAAAATGCTGCTATGCATATGGGAGGCCTTAAAGCTCCGGGCTCAGACAGATTTCACGAGATTTTCTATCAGTCGTAATGGGATATAATTGCTATGGACGTCAATAGTATGATCGAGGAATTGATGAGTGGGTCACTGCAGCCTCTGTGTATCAATGCAACTCACTAGCTTTAATCCCAAAGGTTCAAAAACTAGAGTTGGTGTCTCAATTTCACCCCATAAGTCTATGCAATTATTCTTACAAAATTCTTTCCAAGGTTTTGGCTAACCGGCTAAAGAAATTTTTGCCGGAGTTGATTTCTCCTACCCAAAACACTCTTGTGGAAGGAAGGCAAATTCAAGATAACATTGGCATAGCACATGAGCTATTCCATTTTCTCAAAACAAGAAAGACGAAATGCAAGTTTGAGTTGGGAATCAAATTGGATATGCAAAAGGCTTATGATAGGGTGGAATGAGATTTCTTAATGGTAGTTATGGAGAAGATGGGTTTTGATAGTCGATGGAGAAGTTTGATTATGGGTTGCAAATCAACTGTGAACTTTGCCATTCTCCTGAACGGCCAACCTGGTTCCAAATTTGTTCCTTCACGAGGGCTTAGACATGGTGATTCTTTTTCCCCATATTTATTCATGTTGGTCATAGAGGTGATATCGCTCCTTATTCAGCAAGGGAGCAACATGAGCCAAATTGAGGGTGTTCAAATGGATTTTGATGGTCCCATGATTTCCCACATATTTTTCGCTAATGATACTCTGATTTTCCTAAAGGCAGAGGAGAGAAACTGCAGAAATCTTATTCAGGTAATTGATTATTACTGTTCGGCCTCGGGTTAATAGGTCAATAAATCCAAATTGAGTGTTTTCTTTGGGGGGGAATGTGTCGGAGTCTTTATCACTCCGACTGGCTGCAATTCTTGGGATAGAGAGAGTTGGGGACCCAGGAGCATATCTGGGTGTCCCAGCAATTTGGGGTAGATTGAAGAAAAAAGGCCTTGCTTATGTTAAAGGAAGACTCCTGGGAAAGATTCAAGGGTGGAAAAGTTCAACACTTTCACAAGCGGGGCGAGAAGTTCTAATAAAGGTGGTGGCGCAATCTATCCTGGTGTATCATATGAATCTATCCAAGTTCCCTAGGACACTTTGTAATGAATTAGATGCAATGATTTCAAAATTCTGGTGGGGACAAAAAGATGGGGAGAATCAGATTCATTGGGTCTCAATGGAGCAATTGGGTCGCGCGAAAGAAGATGGCAGTTTAGGCTTGAGGTGCTTTGGGGAGTTCAATGATGCGCTCTTGGAAAAACGGTGTTGGAGGCTGTTATTGGGGCCAAATTCCTTGTGGGCGTCGGTTCTTAAAGCTCAATACTTCTCTATTTGCTCTTTCCTCGACGCAAAGTGGGGTAGAAGAGCTTCTTGGGCGTGGTCAAGCCTCTTAGTTGGAAGGGAAATCATTCGTGGAGGGTGCACACTGGCAGACAATGAATGAGGTTCAAGTGTGGGTGGATAGATGGCTTCCATCCATTCCATTGGGTAGACCCTCCCCACTGAGCACAACACAAGTCTCATTGAACCTAAAGGTTAACTCTTTGATATGCACAGAGGATGGGGCTTAGGATATTGACTTTTTGAAACCATTTGTTGTGGAAGAGGAGTTTAAGGCGATTTTAGAAACTCATACGAGTGATCCGACTTTGAAGGATAGGTTAGTGTGGTTTTTCGAGAAAAAAAGAATCTATTCGGTAAAGTCTGGTTATCACTAGGCAATGACCAGGACAACCCATCTTCACAGGAATGCTCATCCTCACAGGTCAGCCATTATTCCAAATCATTTATGGAAGTGTGTATGGAAGTTGGAGGTTTCGCCAAAAATAAGAAGCTTTATGTGGAAGTCATTACAGGGTGCGGTGGCAACGACGGCTAACTTGTTTATGCGGAGATCTTCTCGGTCACCTTTCTGCCCTTTATGCAACTCGACTGAGTAGTCAATTGAACACATATTTCTCCAATGTCCATGGTGGAAGAGGTGTGGAGGGGGGGGAGGCTTTTCAAGAATGCTGCTGGTCTTGGGTTCCAAGATCGGCCAACATGGCGGCGGACCTTTTGACGTTGCGGCAAAGTAAGGAAGTATGTGATAATGGGTCAATAGACCCCATCTTCCCTTATGCATGTTTTGTGCAATGATGGTCTTCCATGTCCCCATTAAGTTTTTGTTGGTAGTGTAAAGAGTGACGCTTTTAGCATTAGATGTGGCATCGCTTGTAACTCCTTGCACTAATTATTTTTCGTAGTTTGCTGGCTTCTATGTAATCTTTGGCATCTTTGCCTGGATAATATATTATCTTGTTCACCCCAATAAAAAAAAAAGTTCGTTCATACTACATAATTAAGTGAGATGTGCTTAATTTAAAAAACATTTCTTATTCCCTAATCAGAGGAGTTTCACTGAATTTCCGACCAATTTAGACAAAAAGAAAAAGAAATTCACTTGTACATTTGGTATTGGACCCACAATTTCCATACTGGGGCATTTTCTCTGATTCATCCATGGTGTGAGACTTTGAATGGCCAAGAAGAAGTAAGAGTTTTGTTTATCTTTTTATTTTTTTGTGGCACTCCACAGTCCACACTCTACATCTCATATACACATATCTTTGAAAGCATGCAGCAGGACAAAGCTCTTTCGGCTTTCCATTGTTTAGTGAAAGGTGATTTGATGTTGAAGTACAAGGTGCTTCAAATATCACAATCTTTCTACATCTCAAGGACTCGATCCCATTTGTTGCGTCCAGCCACGACCATCAAAATTAAAGATCCAAAATTTTCTTTTTAAACAATATTGGATTGGATCTACAATCCATTATAATCCTAACCATTTTTCACGTTATCAAAGTTTAGCTGGCAGATCGTTACCTAGTTTAATTCTAACTCATTTTTCGGTTCTCTCTAATCTGCTCCACTAACCTCGATCCTAAGTTTAGGGCTTGATGCTTAGAACTAAGATGTCTGATAATATATAATGAAGAGGTGTAGCTTCTTCCTTCAATGTGTGACGCTCGTTTGCTTGGCAACTACGTTTTTCGTGGTTTATATAATAGCTAAAATGGTTATAACTTATAGTAGCCTGATGGTTACACATGTGACAGGACAATCAAGAGAATAAACATCATGGAATTCATTGATTTTTGAGTTCGAGAATTAAGGAAGCAAATTAACCCTACAAAACCAATTACTCAAACTCTCAATCTTTTAAGATAAAAGTGTTAGTGCCCATTCACATCAAGCAGGTCAAGTTTCATGCATCCATTGATTCCATAAATTTTCAAGTGCCCAATTTTTAATAATTTTTTGGGTCTCTCCCTCTATTTCAATATTAATTATCTTTAAATTATGTTCATGGACCAAATTAAAAACAAAAAAAAAGATATGCATGTGATATGTGTCTTATGCATGTCATATCAAAAGATTAGAACTCAAGAGAGGAGAGACTGAATGATGCTATAGCTTTAGCAAGTGGAGAACCCCTCATGGCTTATGGGTTTGAGACAATTTAGGATGATTATGATATATTTATACCATCTCTTTCTCCTGTCTTCTTTGTCCATCTCTAATGGGACAGTGGAGAACCAAGTTTTGTTTTTTATTCTATGATTTTTCTAAAGCATTTTGTACGATGGAAATCATGTGGGCTCGCTCATCATTACCCTCTAATCTAATTGTAATTAGCCCCATTGATGGAACCGGAAAATTTCTATTAACAAATCTATAGAGAAGATGATTCGAATTTAAATAAACACAATGTCTTGATCAACTAGTTTAATTTTACATTTGTGAAAACGGAAAAACTTAAGAACATGAACGTAATAATAATGATATTGTTAAATGTTCATAATCTATCCAGAAACAAAAAAAAAAAAAAAAATTTAGCAAAGCGATGTACAAAGTACTTTAATTTAGATGGAAGGTGATTCGAACTTAATATAACCAACTAGTTTAACCTAGATTTAGCATAACGGAAATCGTAAGAATATGGTGAACATAGTAATAGTGGGAGGTAGATTGTCTGCCCTCCTGTTATCGGGTCATTCTCATCCCTTTCTATTTGTGTGGTCATGGTTAAGCCACGTTAACATTTTATATCGATTTTTTTATAAAGATAATAAGACAAAAAATAATAGGAATATAAAATGTTAACGTGGCTTAACCGTAACCGCACAAATAAGAGAGAATAAAAATGTCACGGTAACAAGAGGGCAGACAATCTGCCCCTGTAATAATGATACTGCTAACTGTTGATAATATTTTTCCCTGTAATCTCCCAAAGGACAAACCCTAACCTTTTTGATTAATTTGATTACTAAACTAAACAATTCCGAATCGGAATTTGAATCATGAGTCAAATCCCTGTGGGTTGCAGCAAAATACCTGCCGCGATTCCACCGAGGGTCACGTGGCCGAAGCATGTGATCCCATGTCGATTCTGGTAGACCAGATTCTGATTAACGAAAAATGGTTGGCCTCTAAGTTCCTGGAATTTAAGAGGTGGCAAAACAAAAACAGAAAATATGTTTTTGTCCTTTGCTTCCTCACAATATAATTAAATGAAAACTAATGAAAAAGAATTTAAAGACTTAAAATTTTAACCAAAAATACATAAAAATGTAAGTGAATAGTATCAAGAGTGAATTAGAGTAAAAATGTCCTTAACGTTAAACGTAAACAATATCAATAGTGTTTCGTTAAGACTTCCTATATTTATTTGTGCATTTCTTTTTCTATGCATCTCGCTCCATTTCGGTGCCATGCAGCAATCAATATTGGAATATGCTAACATGGGGCCATGCCAGCTGCTCCAAATGATGATGATGATGATGATAGAAGTTAGGCACCTTTATGATGACAAGTTACCAGTATTTAAAATATCTATGAAATTACTGTCAGAGTATCGAAAAAATTAAGAATTGACATGGAAAACAAAGGTGAAATGCAAACTTTACCGTATATCGGCGAGATATAAGAAAATTAATAAATATTGACGATATTTATCGATTCACTATAGCAAAATTGCCAGAGTTCATTGTAGATTTTGAACTCTTGAATTTTTTTAGCAAGTTTTCTCTACCTTTGACTCAATCTGAATGAGTTGATATACCTATTATTACAAATTTTCATCATTTCCGTCGAAGACAACCAATATTAATATTAATATATCTATCGGTACTTCCATAAATTTGCATATCGAATTTTCACCTATATTGATATTTTAAACACTGCAAGTGACGCATCAGAGTGAAATTTATCTTATTAGACCCTAACAGTGCGCATTAGATGTACACTGTATTAATTAGTGCATGTGCGAAGGCCATCCAACTCGTATCTACGCCTAATGCTTACTATTAGGATGCGTTTGTTGCACTGAACTATTTCAAACTGGACTAGCTTCAGGGACTAAGCTGGACTGGCTTAGACTAGACTAAGTTAGACTGACTTAGTGAAGCGTTTAGTGCAATGCCAGACAAAGAAGCAGGATAATTTTTTTTTTTTTAAAAAAAAAAAACCCCCCGTGATATATAAGAAAATGTCCATGTTATTTGCTTCAACATTAATTTCAACCAACATCAAAAGTTCAACCAAATTTTCCAGTTCTCAAATCCAACACCAAAGTAGTAAAAACCAATCAAATTTTCAACCAAAATTAACAAGTATATACACTAAAATCACATTATTCAATCAAGTAAGCAAGTAACCATATTTTCATTTTGGGTGAACTGCCAATTTAGTCCCTGAATTATCACCTCAGTGAAAATTAGGTCCTTAAACTTTTTTTTTTAAGAAAAAAATCAATCATTGAATTATAAAAATCTACCAATTACATCCCTAATATTATAGTCAAAGCTACTATATTCAATTTTTCATCAATTTAAGTCATGGTACTTGCATGTAATACACATAGGAGCGTAGATTGATAGTGTTTTATAAAGAAATAGTATATGTAGTTAACTTTGGAGAGTAAATTAGTAGTTTTTCATAAGAAATAGTGTAAGTTAACTTTGGAGATTAAATTAGACGTTAGATTCGCAACCTATATGAAATGTTAAAGGTTTATAGACGAGAAAATGACAGTATTACACTCTAAAGTGTGTTAAGTTATTTAAGTTGACGAAAAATTAGATAAAATAGCTTTGAACATAATATTAGGAATGACAATTTTTAATGAATTTAGGGACTTATTTTACCAAAAAAAAATTCAGGGACCTAATTTTCACTGAGATGATAGTTCAGAGACTAAATTGGCAGTTCACCCTTTCATTTTCTATATCAAAGCGGATCCAACTATTAGTCAAATATGATATAACCAACGAAAACTTCATCTGGGTTTCAAATATAATCCGAAAAATCAACCATGGTGTTGGGTTATTCTCACAAACCAATTAAACCTGTAGATATATGATCTTGGAGTCATCACATGGCCGCCAACACTGAAGAAGCTCATGGTCGCCAACGTATTTGGTGTGACAGAGGAAAAGAATCCCACTCAATCCAAGCTCATTCATCACCCAATTCGTTCATCAAAGTCATCATCTAGAATCCACCATCAGCTCAACGGCTAAGAAAATTAAAAATCACCGAACAAAGCTTTTCAGAACAAAAATCATACAAAATTATAGAAACTGAAATTCACAGAAATTGATATAAAAAATCATACCACAGCCAAATAATTTCTCTAACCTAAAAAATCATAGAGAAATTGAAATTCACAATCATAGCACAGCCAAATCAAATTCAAGTGCAGAAATTGAAACTGTATTCTAAAAAGAGAAATGCTTTCACCATGAGTTGCTTCACAGCCATGGCAATTGCGAGGAAGAAGAAGATGATTGAAAAGACGCAGTCGACGACGTAATTGGCGGAGATGACGCAGTCATCGAAGTAATCAGCAGAGATGAAGCAGTTGACGAGTTCGTCGTTGGCAATAAGCTGTGCCCGAAGCCTGTGCCATCGAAATCGAGGTCGAGGAGGTGAATCTAGCAGGAAAAAGGGAAGTGCTTGGCTAGTCCCGTGAATTTTGGGAGGACTCGTTAAAGCTCAGCTAGCGACACATTTAGTGAACGTGAGTCCCAGTAATCCCATTAAAATTAATCTCGTATGGAAATAAACAAGAATTACACTAATATTTAATCTAGTCCAATCCAATAAAAGTTAAGGAAGGCAAACAAACACCTCCTTAGAGTTTGCGTAATAAACCGGCTTCTCATTGAAATGCATGCATGCATGCACTAATACAAGAAGTATGCGTAAAATGTAGTGGTGTGTATCAATGATGGTGTGTTGAAGTATACTTCACCTTGATATAAAATTAAAATGAATAACATAACGGGTATGGTTCGATTTCGATTCGGTTTGACAAGCTCTATTTAGTTTGGACGAATTTATTTGTTGGGCTTGCCTCATCATCTCTTATGAATGCTAAACCTAAAATTCAACTCCTCTACGTAAATCTATTATCTATCAACGAACTCAAAGAGAAACAACAAAACGATGATAAATGATGTCGCGGGACGGTGGTAGAGATAGAGGCTTGAGACTGATTCAGATGAGAGAAGTGAGGGAGTTAGACTGAGGTGAAGGAGGCAAGGGTTTTGGTATTAGATTTGGAAGAAAAAATTAGGTCTAGTTCGGTTTTTACATGGTAAAACTAAGAACCGAGCTGAGATCATGTGAAATATTGATTTTTTTTTTCTGGCTCGGTTCGGCCGTGTTTCATCTTTTTTCCGGTTCAAAGATCTACCCTTACTAAAATGGGTACTTATAAACAGTGTGTAAATTTTTTTCGATGCGGTCAATATTTTCATGAAAATATTCAAAAAATTAGAGAAAAATATGGAAATACGGGTGAAGTCTAAACATCATCTCATATCAGAGAAACTCTTAAGTTGAGTTTAGGCTAAAATCGATAGATATCGTTGATATTTCTGACACATCTGTTAAATATCAAAGAAACTCTTATATTTCGTCCAAACCAATATTTGAAAATCCCTACAGTTTCATTTTAAATTTTCATCATTTTTATAAAAAAAAGCAATATCAATATTCGATATATCTATCCATATTTCCATAAATTTGAATATCAATATTTCCATCTATACTCGATATTTTAAACATTGCTTATAACAACATCATGAGTCCGATAATCCGATTTATGGTACGAGCCCATAAAGGCTATGCCCAACGAAACGTGGACATTGATGTAAGGGAACAAAAGATTGGAAAACCACACTCATAACAATATATGCAGATCACAATTAACTTCAAGCTTACAAAACCAATTGAGCCTAGATGTAACAATAAATAATTACAAGAATAAATTCAAGACTGTCTCTGAGAATTCGAAGGCCTTGTGCCAAATTTTTAAAGAGGTCCTCCTTAAAATTTGTCTTCCGAAATAAAATTAGGACAATGTATTGATATTAGAAAGTAATAATTTTAATTCGAAACAAACTTTAAAACTCATATTGATTATAAGTCTATAGTGAGATTAAGAAATACTTAAACCTACCAAGCCATCTTAAATTAATATAAGTTAACTAGTAAATATATTTCCTTAATCGAAGTTTGCATCATTCTAACCACTTGAATTGTGCTAGTGATTTGGGATTTTCTCTTCAATTAACATGAAATTATGAATTAGGGTTAATGGTGAGTGTATGTGATACGCTCTTAACCACTCGAGCTACAAATTTTTTGTTTGAGGCCAGTTGGGTTATGAATTGTTTGTTTAGTGAATTTATTTATTTCCTAAATAATATTTTACAAGGCTGACACATTAAGCTAATCAACAATTGAATAGCTTTAATCATCATTATAAAACGTATTATTACACACGATTTTTTGGATTATAAGGAGTCGTTGAGTGCTGGTTAGGGGCCATGGTATAAAAATCTTTGACAATTTTGATATGCTAGTTTAAATAGCTTACTCGTTTGAAAGTGTTTAAAATGGCTAAAAACGTTTTTGATAAAGAAAACACAAGTTAAGTAGGTGCTAATAGAGCCTCAACACTAATCAGCAACTTAAAGCCATAATTTAAGACCAAATCAATGCTAACAGAGCCTCAACACAAATACAAGATTAATATCGAGATTGGATTTCTCTCTTTGCCTGTCAAGGCCTCAATAAATTACAAAGAGCAGTATAAATTATAGGGTGAAGTGCCGATTTAGTCCCTGAACTATTACCTCAATGAAAATTAGGTCGCTGAATTATTTTTTCGGTAAAATAAGTCTCTAAATTCATTAAAAATTGTTAATTTCATCCATACTATTATATTCAAAGCTATTCTGTCCAATTTTTCTTCAACTTAAGTCACTTCACACACTTTAGAATATAATACCGTCATTTTCTCGCTTATAAGCCCTTCACATTTTATATAGGTTGTGAATCTAACATCTAATTTACCCTCCAAAGTTAACTTACACTTTTTATTATGAAAAACTACCAATTTACTTTCCAAAATTAACTCCATATATTATTTGTTTATGAAAAACTACCAATCTACCCCAAATGTTTATCACATACAAGTAACGTGACTTAAGGGTGCGTTTGGTACGCAGACGGGACGGGACGGAACGGGACGGGACGGAACAGGACGGATGTTGTAAATTTTAAAAAAGACAAGGGGCATTGTTGTCCTAAAATGTTAAAAATTTATGTCCCACAGACGTGGAACAATCCCGTTCCATGGGGGGGAGGTGGAACCAAAAATCATCCAAAACTTATCCCGTGGAACGCCTCGTCCCGTCCCGCGTACCAAACGCACCCTAAATTGACGGAAAATTAAATATAGTATCTTTGAATATAATATTAGGGATGTAATTGGCAAATTTTTATAATTCAAGGACTAATTTTTCTATAAAAATAGTTTAGAGACCTAATTTTCACTAAGATGATAATTCAGAGACTAAATTGGCTGTTCACCCTAAATTAAACAAAGAATTAACACAAACTAAAATCGGAACGAAGAATTACAAAGGAAAGAGCTCAACCAAGAGAAAATTCATTCAAGCTAAACGTATTTTCAGTATCTGATATCTTTAGCGACCTCAAAGAAATGAGCAACGTTCTCCTCGGGTGTACCTACTACAATGCCGTGGCCAAGATTCAAAATATGTTTACCTCTACCGGCTTTCCTCACGGTATCGTTTATTCTGCTGGTGATGAATTCTTTTGAACCGAAGAGAACACCAGGATCCACATTACCTTGAACTGCTATATTTGGTCCCAGTCGCCTTCTACCTTCCGCCATATCAACAGTCCAGTCCAAGCTAACTACATCAACACCTGTCAAAGCCAGCCTCTCGAGCAAGCCCCCAGATCCGCTTGCGTAAAGGATTAAAGGGAGACCTGGATGGGTCTCTTTCACAGAATCCACAATTTTCTTTAAGTATGGCAGACTGAATTCCTCAAAATCCACAGGGCTGAGTTCTGTGGCCCATGAGTCAAAGATCTGAACGGCTTGAGCTCCACAATCAGCTTGGTATCGAATATATTTTGTCATCGAAGTTGTGAATTTGTGAAGTAAAGCATGGAGGACCTGAAGAAAGAACTAAACGTCAACAAAGTTGGAATAAGAAGGATAAGAAGGATATTCACTCCTTTGTTAACAATGTAACAGGCCACAAAAACATCAAATTTTTTAATAATACGTCACGAGGGATTTCAAATGAAGGTGGGAATACCCTGGGAGCTACTAACTAATTGCCAAGGTGAAACCATAAGTAGAACTATCGTAAAAATGAATAGAAAGATGGATGCTAAAGGACCATGATATTAACGAGTTAGAAAACAAGATTAAAAAATAAAAAGGGGAACAACTTGCATCTAATTTCAGACCTCCAGTCACACAACAAAAAACAACCCAAACAGAAAATGCTGCAACCATCATCAACCCTCAATACTATTAGCCCCAGTAAGTAGTCAATGTTGTATCACCATGGTAGACCACTGAAACACATTTTTAATGTTGCATTTATGATTATACACCCCATAAAGTTGTGGACACCAAATATAGCAAGCACAAGAGTTACCTTCGGTTGAGAGAAGGCTAATCTCTTTATCTTTGAGAAATGCTTTGATGAACCACCTTCCACGACATATGATGCTAGGGTGAAAGGAGCCCCGACAAAACCTAGCACTGCTGCCTTATTATCTACCTGGAAAAGTGAAGATATCAGTGAGCATACCAAAGGTTATGATGCTGATTGAAGCACAGAAACCATTTCAAATCACATCCGATATCAAACTCTACTAAGCTTCAAAATTAAATTACACCATTATAGCATTTTCAGACTCATAACAATGGTATACAGTGTTATATATTCAAGGTCCCTGCAGTCTAACATAATATCGTAAGGATTCAAATGCATCCATTGACACTATTGTAAAAGATTCAGGTCTTAGCTTCCAAATTCCATGTGATATATTTTCCTCTTTTTGCTTCCTTTTATAGCACTATTATTGACACCATTGTGGCCACTGGCAAGGTACTACTTTTAGGGAATTAAACATGTAACTATTCCAAGGTTAGGATGAAAGGAACAAGATATTCAAAGTTGAAACAGAAATAAGTAGGGAAAATGTTAGACCTCTTTTCGCAAGATCATCAACGCTTCCCCAACATATGGAACTGATTCTTGTGGAACAAATTCTCTTACTTGACCAACATCATCGGCAGTCTGCAGAGGATCAAATATTACAGGACCCTTACCTTTTACAATGTCAAATGGTATATTCATCCCAGAAAGAGGAGTTAAAATATCCGAGAACAAAATGACCTGTCACAACACATGGGAGACTTGTGAGAAAAAATAAACAAGCAACCCAACGGAAGGGGTAACAAGATTATAACAGGCAAGTGGCTAAACTGAAAAACCACCAACACTGTATCCCAGAGTGGCATCTTACTCCATCAGGCTTGAAGACCTTCCAGGGCTGTAGCGAAATTTCAACAACGAGGTCAACATTTTCGGATCTTTCTCGAAATGAAGGGTACCTCTCGCAGAGAGTTTGATAACTCTGTCATGTCAAAATGCTGAAATAAGTTAGTAGGTGCACTTACACTAAAGTGAGAACTAATTAACAGAGAATTAGATAGTAATCTGATATATGCATAAACCTGCCTTCATGTACCTCCCTGCTTGCCTCATGAGCCAAACTGGGGGTCTCTCAACATCGTCCCCACGAACTGCATTGAGCAAAAGGGGTTCAGCAATGGACGCAACTTGGGCTTCTGCCACACTCCCTGAAATGAACCACACAGTGCGACAACTGAGCATTATCAAACGTAATAAATCATTAAGCAATAAGCATACAATCTATGTGGTAAGTAAAGAACCCAAATTGGAACACACCCAACATCACTTACACCATATCCCACAAAACCCAGCTGGAGAAGCTCCAAATTAAGGACGTGGGCATTATCAAACTTGATTAGCAAGCATTAAGTACACGATCAAGCATTAAACAAAGAACCCAAATTGGAGCAAACCCAACATCAATCAGACAAAATCCCACAGAACCCAATTAGGGTAAGCTTCAAAATTCAAATTAAGCATCGAAACGGCACCATATCCTACATAAAGACCCCAAATTGAAAAACACCCAACACCAATCAGACCATATCCCACAGAACCCAATTGTCGAAAGCTCCAAATTAAGCATTTAAACGACATCATTTAGCTGAAATACCTCCGACGGCGCAGAGGAAGCGAGGCTTAGGGGCGCATCTG
Source organism: Crataegus laevigata (assembly GCA_963580275.1). NCBI lineage: Eukaryota > Viridiplantae > Streptophyta > Magnoliopsida > Rosales > Rosaceae > Crataegus > Crataegus laevigata. The sequence goes on along the minus strand of OY756947.1, from coordinate 32,457,132 downwards.
GATCTTGGAGTGAAGGAAGGGGAGGTGGGAAGAGAGATGGAAGCTATGGAGCCGTAGCTGTGAATGCAAGACATGATTGGATGCGTAAGAGGAATTGGATTGGAAGTCTCTCTAATCCGAATCTCTTCGCATCTCTCTCTGAAACTCTGGAAGCTTTTTCTGGTGTTTCTGTCTCTCAGCGAAGGCGGAGAAGAAGGGGGAGTGAGCCTGTTTTAGTTAGAGGTGGATGACAATAACGATAAGAGGAAATTTCTCACCGGTGTTGGTTTTTGCCATGTCACCAACGGTCAACGGTAACGAAATTGAAAGCGTTCCGACCATTGTCGTTTAAAGGTATTGCGACATGCCCTTTTTCTAGGCTCCCTATTAAAGAACAGGGAGATTGGGACCCCCCAATCTTATCCATTGACAATTGACTCAATAAATACATAGTCCCTTGTTTTGTTTTCGAGAGCAATTTACATAGCTTATACTATGTTTAGACGAAGAAATATAAGATTACTAATGAATTTTAAAATAACGAAACTTGAAATGACGAGATTTTATTTTTTAGAATTTGTGAATTTTCTTAATTGGTTAACCTAAAAGAACAATGGAATTGATAATGGAATTTGATAATTTTAAACTCTTAATTATAGAAATTGAGAAATGACATATATTTACATGGAATTTAAACTTGGAAATTGGAGGCCCCAAATTCCAAATTTTTTTCTATGTTTATAAATCCAAACAAGAGAATTGGTACATGTCAATTTATAAATTCTAACTTTTATTCAAATTCCAAGTTTATTTCCTTCATCCAAACATAGTGTTAAGTATGCCGTACCATGACATTTTAAATTTGAGTCGAAATATCATGTGAAGCGAGACTAATATATAACATTGTGTTATTGAACTGAAATATGTCATTGTGCCAATTACATGATTCATGTAAGGAGCGCAAATTAAACTTCAGACATCTTATATCGAGAAGAAAATCGAACTTGAAATCTCTTCTGACAATGAGGAAGGAGAGACAATTAGTCAGTCACAAAACAAAATCAATGGGGACTATAATAATAGAAGATTGGTTGAAAGTATTTGAAAATATTGAAATGTAGTGTAAACTAGAATGATGGTTATGTATTTATAGAAAAAAATTTATAATTTTTTTATAATTTTTTAATAATTTAAATTGTGACTGGCGCCATGATGACACCTTCACATAAGTAGGTCGTTAGGCTAAACAATTATTGCTTGACTTCTTCATTGGGCTCGAAGCTTGCCTTAAATCCAATTGCTCGAGTGGGCTAGAATGTTTTAAGAAGAGAGAAGGGGAGTGAATTGGGTTGCTTATTCCCAAGGCAATAAAGCAACAACAGTGAAGTTGCTCTTATAACTTGTCATTCCTCAAAGTGAGTTATTGTGCTTCAAAATTGGGACACCAACAAATGGTGCGGTGTACACAAATTTAATTTACAATTTAGATATTTGTATTTTTAACTCTTTTCGGTGCCAACTTGGGATATGGGAATTGGAGGTTGTACACCATTTCTGTACAAATCTTTTCTTTCCAAGTTTCCATATACATTTTAGATTTGTTACTTATAATTTGCACATCCAAGAGTCCAAGGCTTGTGTTTTCCTTTTCTGGGTTGAACTTTTTCTTGTCTAATTTGATGGGAGTTTGAAAATTAGAAACTTTCAGTTAGAGGGTCAAATGGATGGAGATTGTCTGTCTTCCCACTTCTCATTCCTTTTTATTTGTGCGGTCACAGTTAAGCCACATCAACATTTTATATTGATTTTTTTTTATAAAGATAAAAAGACAAAAAGCAATAGGAATATAAAATGTTAACGTGACTTAACTGTGACCGCACAAATATGAGAGATGAGAAGTGAGACGACAGACAATCCCCCTCCGGGTCAAATGACGTGGGATAATTGAGTTGGAGGAATTCCCGCTTTTAAACATCAATTAGGGCGGCATAAAGTGATACTTATATATTGAAAATTTGAAAATCAAAGTTTTAAGAGATAAGCGGCAAAATGGTGCTCGTCTTCTCAACTACATAAATAAATATCTCCTTAGTTTGAAGCTTGTGAACCAAAGGAGAAGGGATCTCGTTAGCAAAAAGAAAAGAAGTTGTTCTGCCAAAACAGAAGTTTCAGAATTGAGGACTATGGTTGATAGGAATGATTGTCAAACTAAATTGATGCAGCGGTTCATATAACACAGTTGTCTTGTGTTCTTGGGGAAGAACATTCAAGAACCAAAGAGTAGTTGTTAACTTTGAAATTGAGAGACATATGATAGAGCCTCCGAAGAGAGGAAAGGCAAATGATTGAGTCGACAGAACAAGTGCTAACACAGCTGAGGAAAGAGTAGTCAAATTCAATGGTTGAATGATGTGGAGACCATGCAAGATGGGAAATGCAGAAGAATTTTGGAAATGCTGATGGAGTTAGACATGGCAGAACCAAATGCATTTTGATTTCTAGCCAACAAAAATATTAAATTGAACAAAGGATTGTTGCAAACGGTCAAGCAAGTGTAGATGTTGAAGCTGAAGATGACAAGGGTTGAGAGGAATGATGACATTGATACTATAATAATCTATTGATCATAAAACGTTTAAATATAAATACACTAAATTGAAATATTATACTAGGATTGGTGTCCATATGAGTATTATAGACACCGATGTTAGTCAGAAATGTAGGCACTGCTAAGAGGAGGGAGAATCAAAGAGTTTTGAATAGGGGTGGTGTGGAAATTTTCAGGTCGACGGGCCGAGGGCTCACTCCAACAACACCGATACTGTCCCCACTTAACCACCTGCACAATCCTCAGGTGTGGGGTTTTATCACAAAAGGCCTCGGTGTTAGTTATAGTGGGATAATTCTATATAAATTGTTTGTTCTCTTCCCTCTTGGCCGATGTGGGACAATGGGTGTTCCAACACTCCCCCGCACGTGAGACCCCATTTTATGGGTCACACGTGGAAATCCACATCGGCAACCACGTGGAGCCATGTAGGGACTCACCCATCACGCGGGGCCAATGGGGACCCACCCAATCACGTGGCATCTTTGGCCTACGTGGAGCCATGTCGGGACTCACCCATCGCGCGGGGCCAAACGGGGACCCACCCAATCACGTGGTTGTACGGGCCCGCCTCCTGGCTCTGATACCATGTGGAAATTTTCAGGTCGACGGGCCGAGGGCCCACTCCAACAACACCGATACTGTCCCCACTTAACTACCTGCACAATCCTTAGGTGTGAGGTTTTATCACAAAAGGCCTCAGTGTTAATTAGAGTGGGGTAATTCTATTTAAAGTGTTATTTCTTCTTCCCTCTGTCCGATGTGGGACAAGAGGAGTTCCAACACTCCCCCGCACGTGAGACCCCATTTTTATGGGTCACACGTGAAAATCCACATCGGCAACCACGTGGAGCCATTGGGGACTCACCCATCACGCGGGGCCATTGGGGACCCACCAAACACGTGGCATCTTTGGCCTACGTGGAGCCATGTCGGGACTCACCCATCACGCGGGGCCAAACGGGGACCCACCCAATCACGTGGCAGTATGGGCCCGCCTCCTGGCTCTGATACCATGTGGAAATTTTCAGGTCTACGGGCCGAGGGCCCACTCCAACAACACCGATACTGTCCCCACTTAACTACCTGCACAATCCTCAGGTGTGGGGTTTTATCACAAAAGGCCTCAGTGTTAGTTAGAGTGAGGTAATTCTATATAAATTGTTTGTTCTCTTCCCTCTTGGTCGATGTGGGACAATGGGTGTTCCAACACTCCCCCGCACGTGAGACCCCATTTTATGGGTCACACGTGGAAATCCACATCGGCAACCATGTGGAGCCATGTAGGGACTCACCCATCACGCGGGGCCAATGGGGACCCACCCAATCACGTGGCATCTTTGGCCTACGTGGAGCCACGTCAGGACTCACCCATCGCGCGGGGCCAAACGGGGACCCACCCAATCACGTGGTTCTACGGGCCCGCCTCCTGGCTTTGATACCATGTGGAAATTTTCAGGTCGACGGGCCGATGGCTCACTCCAACAACACCGATACTGTCCCCACTTAACGACCTGCACAATCCTCAGGTGTGGGGTTTTATCACAAAAGGCCTCGGTGTTAATTAGAGTGGGGTAATTCTATTTAAAGTGTTATTTCTTCTTCCCTCTGTCCGATGTGGGACAAGAGGAGTTCCAACAGGTGGGCAAACGAATCCTAGACCTACGGGTCAGGATGGGCCGGGGTAGGGCCGGTCCTTGTAAATAACTGGGTGGTATGGTTCTAAAAATTGGAGAAAATGGGCCCCCGGCCCGGACCGTTCATTGCATACCCAAATGAATAACCCTCTATCTCTCTACCCATTCACTCCACTGTCAACTCTCTCCTCACCCTTGATCCCTCTGACACCACTCTGAGTCTCCTATCTCGATCTCTCCTCCTTTGAATCTCATTTTCTCTCTCATCTCAGACCTCAATCTCGAGCCCAGGCTCCCATCTCCGTACACGGTACATCGACTCTCCACAATTTCTCGTTCTCCCTCCCACCCGTAGTGACTGAGTCGACCTCGATTGTGTCGACATCACAGCAGCCAGCCACCATCACCATCGTCCTCGCCGTCGAGAACACCACCATCATCCAGCAAATGCCTAAGTAACTTGGCTGGAGTGCCTAACGTAGCCATCTTGGCAAAGTTTGTGATTTGTTTGTATTTTTTTTTTCTCATCAAGTCAAGACTTGTTTCTTGGATGGTGCTGCTGATTTTCTAACTTTTGTTTTTCTCATCAATTAGTCAAGGCATCATATCAACTTGTCCCCCCTACACCCATCTCTATCACTTTTCAGAAATTACATTGCAGAAGAATTTTATACTGATCGATGCGAGTATGTAAATTATTGTGTAGACATCCAAATTTCAGTGAAATAAATGTTGACCAATATTTAAAATTTCAAAGCTCACGTGTTGCATAAATTTTACACATAGCATGTGATTCGATGAAAAAATCGAAAAGACTCGGAAAAGTCATCAAACAAGACACGTGTCAACACCTGGCAGAAAAGATTTATTTCATTTGAATATTATATTCAAAACTGAACCTTGAAAACTTCTATAAATAGAGACCAATTCACTTCACACAAAACCTTGAATTGTGTCCTTGAAGCTTTGAAACTCTAAAGCTTTCAAGCATCCAACCTCCTAAATTCTCAAGAATTCCAAAGGATAGAGAAAGCTCTCTTCGTTCTTCGCCAAATCCTGGAGGCCCTCATTCAAGATCAAACCCCAACGGCCCTTGAAAAAATTTCCCTCGTTCATCAAGATCAAGCCCCAAAGGCCCTTGAAGAAACTTCCTTCGTTCATTAAGATCAAGCCCCAAAGGCCCTTGAAAATCCTTTCATCTATTCATCAAGATTAAGCCACAAAGGCCCTTGAAGATCAGTTAATTATTCATCAAGATCAAGCCTCGAAGGCCCTTGATCAAGGTCTGTTCATCGGTCATCAAGATCAAGCCTCAAAGGCCCTTGAAGATCCGTTCATTCGTTCATTCGTTCATCAAGATCAAGCCCCAAAGGCCCTTGAAGATCCGTTCACTGTTCATCAAGATGATTCGTCAAGATGAAGCCCAAATGCCCTTGAAGATCTGTTCATCCGTTCTCAAGCCTCGAAGGCCCTTGAAGATCCGTTCATCCGTTCATCAGGATCAAGCCCAACGGCCCTTGAAGAAATAATCCACCAATTCAAGATCAAGCCTCGAAGGCCCTTGAAGATCCGTTCATCCATTCATCAAGATCAAGCCCAACATCCCTTGAATAAATAATCCACCGATTCAAGATTAAGTCCCAAAGGCCCTTGAAGAAACTTCCATCAACCAATTCAAGATCATGCCCTGAAGGCCCTTGAAGAAACTTCCATCAACCTTCAAGATCAAGCCTCGAAAGCTCGAAGGCCCCTTGAAGAAACTTCCGTCAACCTTCAAGATCAAGCCCCGAAGGCACTTGAAGAAACTTCCCTATTCATCCAAAATTAAGTCTCGACGGCCCTTGGATCAAACTGCACATCCACACATCTACACCTTACGGATCGAATCAGAGGATCAAGTTAAAAGAGATTGTAACCCCAAATTCATTAATACAAGATATTATTTTGTACACGTGTTTTTGTCTCATTCGAAGCATGAAATTTTCGTGTTTACATGTTGTATATCACTCTGCACTTCCATCATACACAGCTAAGAGTGCAAAAAAAAAATTCAAAAGATCGTTGTTTTTTGTGTGTATAATTTTGTATTCTAATACAAATTACACAAATTTTAATCAAGATTTCAAGCATTAAGGTCCAACACATTTAGAAGTAACCAAATACAATGTTGATAGGTCTTGCAATTGGGCATACAAATATGATAAAACCTTACAAGAGTGTCAATACAAATATCATGAACCCTTACAGAAAGAACTTATGAGATAAACTATATGTGTATGCAAATTATTATTTTTTTCTTTTATGGTGCTGCTCATTTGTCTAACTTCTAATTTCACCCCATCTCAAAAGTTGAAGACTTGACTTCAAAAATTAACTTTGAATCAATTAGTCAAGAATGCATGTAGAAGAAATGCGATGCACTTGTCCCGTTACACCCGTCTCTATCACATTTTAGATATTAATTTGCGAAAGAATTTTATACTAATGCCAGTCTACAAATAGTTGTGTCACTTTGCACTCCATACATAGCTAAGAGTGCAAAAAAAAAAAAAAAAAAAAAAAAAAACAAAAAAACAAAAAAAAAAAAAAAAAAAAAAAAAAAAAAAAAAAAAAAAAATCAAAAGATTGTAATAGTGAGTGGGTTTAAGCAGTATCCTATCGACCGTAATTACTTGATATCTCCATCATTCGCATGCCAGTCTATAGCAGTATCGAAAGTAATTAAATATTATTCAAAAAAAGAAAAAGGAAGAATAAATCTAAGAAATAACATTTTTCAACAATAAATTGTGAGTGGATTTAAGGAAATTACACGTGCTGTCTTTTGAGTACTACTCAGTGGAAAGAGATCCTCTCCGGATCATTTCCACCAAAGTCAACTGATTAAGTGATCCGAATCTTTGAAATTTGATCTAACGGCTAAAAATAGAAACTCCTTTTAAAAGTTATAATAATTTTAACCGTTTGATCAAATATTAAAAGTCCGGATCAATTGATCCGTGGGTTCTGGTGGAAGCATAGTTCAAAACTTCACTGGTCTCGAGGTACTTTCTCTCAGTTTTGTAAATGTATCTTCGACAATTCCTCATTCCATGGCTAATTTATCATCTTTGACAACCCTCTACCTCAGAGACTGTCACTTGTTTGGTGAATTTCCAGTGAGAATTTTCCAACTACCTAACCTAGAATTTCTTGATGTGAGATACAACCAAGAATTGACTGGATATTTTCCTGAATTTAATCAAAGCAGTCCTCTCATCTTACTGAAAGTCGCGTATACGGGATTTTTTGGAACCATACCCTCTTCAATTCAAAACCTTCATTCACTGCAAAAATTGGATTTGTGTCAATGCATTTTTTCGAAAGCGTTGGTCCCATCTTCACTTGGAAATCTTAGAGAGCTCACTTATCTAGACATTTCAACCAATCTATTTGGAGGTCCAATTCCTGATTGCTTGTCCAATCTTACCCGGCTAACCGTACTTAATATTTGTTCGAGTCGATTAACTGGTCCAATCCCATCTTGGTTAGGCAACCTTAGCAAACTAGAGTACCTAGATTTTGCTTTTAATAGATTAAATGGTTCAGTTCCTGGGTCTTTTTCAAATCTAAAAAGTTTCAAAATCTACAATTTCTTTCCGAATACTCTGAGTGGTGTAGTAGAGTTTCAAATGTTTCAAAATCTACAATCTCTTTCCGAACTCGAATTAAGCTGGAACGGTTTAGAATTTTTCACTGAATCCAAATTTTTGAATTCAACAGTTAAACAGTTCACCGTTCTTGGTTTGAGTAATTGCAGCATAAGAGAGTTTCCATCCTTCTTACAATATCAGAAGGGGTTGATACGTTTGCAAATTGCTGGAAACAAAATCCGAGGCCAAGTACCAAAATGGATGTGGAATACAAGCTTAGAAACTTTGCAATAGTTAGACTTTTCTAAAAACTTCATTTCAGACCAACCTCCACTTGTCCTTCCTTGGGTGAAACTGTTGTGTATAAGGTTTTCGTCCAACATGTTTAATGGATCACTACCGATACCTCCACCAACCATGCAAGAATATGCAGTTGCAGAGAACAACTATACTGGAGAAATCTCACCGTTGCTTTGCAATATGAAAAATCTTCAATACCTTGACTTGTCGAATAATAAATTGAGTGGCATGCTTCCTCAGCGTCTCGGAAACTTTAGTGATCATCTGATTCTTCTACTTCTCGGAAACAACTCTTTTCACGGAATTATTCCTCAGACATACAACAAAGGAAGCAGTTTGAGAATCATTGATTTGAGTCATAACAAGGTTCAGGGGCAATTGCTGAGGTCATTGGCCAATTGTGTGATGCTTGAGTATCTTGTTTTGTCAAACAATCGTTTCAATGATGTTTTTTCCCATTTGGTTGGGGACTCTTCTAGAGTTAAAACTTTTGGCAATGCGCCATAATGGATTCTACGGTGTGATTGGCAAATGTAGATTGAATGTCGATTTTCCCAAGTTACGCATTCTTGATTTGGCTTACAATGATTTTACTGGAGCGGTTCCATCTATATTTCCAAATGTTATTATAAACAAGTCAACATATATGAACACATACGTAGGTTATGATGTCAATGGATTCCCAGTTATTTGCAGTGTTGATTCCCGGTTATTATGATGTCGCACTGTGTGGTTCATTTCAGGGAGTGTGGCAGAAGCCCAAGGAAAGACAGGTGGAGGTTGGTCTGAAATGAAGTTATTAGAAATGTCTAATAATTGCAAAGTTTCTAAGCTTGTATTCCACATCCATTTTGGTACTTGGCCTCGGATTTTGTTTCCAGCAATTTGCAAACGTATCAACCCCTTCTGATATTGTAAGAAGGATGGAAACTCTCTTATGCTGCAATTACTCAAACCAAGAACGGTGAACTGTTTAACTGTTGAATTCAAAAATTTGGATTCAGTGAAAAATTCTAAACCGTTCCAGCTTAATTCGAGTTCGGAAAGAGATTGTAGATTTTGAAACATTTGAAACTCTACTACACCACTCAGAGTATTCGGAAAGAGATTGTAGATTTTGAAACTTTTTAGATTTGAAAAAAGATGCAGGAACTGAACCATTAATCTATTAAAAGCAAAATCTAGGTACTGTAGTTTGCTAAGGTTGCCTAACCAAGATGGGATTGGACCAGTTAATCGACTCGAACAAATATTAAGTACGGTTAGCCGGGTAAGATTGGACAAGCAATCAGGAATTGGACCTCCAAATAGATTGGTTGAAATGTCTAGATAAGTGAGCTCTCTAAGATTTCCAAGTGAAGATGGGACCAACGCTTTCGAAAAAATGCATTGACACAAATCCAATTTTTGCAGTGAATGAAGGTTTTGAATTGAAGAGGGTATGGTTCCAAAAAAAAACCCGTATACGCGACTTTCAGTAAGATGAGAGGACTGCTTTGATTAAATTCAGGAAAATATCCAGTCAATTCTTGGTTGCATCTCACATCAAGAAATTCTAGGTTTGGTAGTTCTCACTGGAAATTCACCAAACAAGTGACAGTCCCTGAGGTAGAGGGTTGTCAAAGATGATAAATTAGCCATGGAATGAGGAATTGCCGAAGATACATTTACACAACTGAGAGAAAGTACCTCGAGACTAGTGAAGTTTTGAACTAGGCTTCCAAGATCTGATTCTTCAAGTTTCAACAAGGGACGGTACACATTTTCTTGCATTCCGTCGACATGGATATTGACATTGACAACGATATCGACATTGAAAGCTAGATTAAGGTATGTCAACTTGGATAATACTGAAAGCTCAGAAGGGACTTGACCAGAAAAGACAGAGTATGAGAGGTCAAGATGAGTAAGAATTGGAAAATTCCTAATGCTAGTAGGGATTTGAGAGTAATTGAAGTTATTGTCAGAGAGGTTTAACCTATTAAAATGAACAAGGAGGAAGAGGCTACTATTGCTGTTGATAGAGCCGTGGAGACAGCTGCTACGAAGATCTAGGCCAATCACGTGACCCGTCTTCTCATCACACTCGACACATTTCCATGAGCAGCACGTGTTGTTTTCTCCTTCAGCTAGTTTCCATGATGAAACCTTTGGATAACCATCGTCGCTAGAAGCAGATTTGTCAATAATAAAGCTGTCATTGAATTGCAGCAGGGCGTGTTAGTGTGTAAATTGTGATCTGATATGACAGTGTTAGTTCTAGCTTATATTGCTGGAACAATTAGTTAAATGTTGTTTAGGGTGTATCTTTCTTATTTGAGTCTCATAGGTCTTAAATAAGTAAGTTGCCATGTGTATGTATCTCATAGGTTGTAAGATGGAGGGCTAAGATTGCCCTTGATGTATTTTGAATACTACCTAAAGAGTATAACCGTTGTGATTTAAAGAGAATTTTAGTGTGAATGAATTTACAGAGTCATATTCTCTGTTGCTTCTCTCTCTCTAACTTCATCACCTGCCATTTTTGTACTGGAATTCCTCTAATTCTTTGTGAATATGTTCAATCATATCTCATAGTGTACTCATTTTCTTTCTGATTCTAACATGGCATCAGAGCCAGGTTGGGTCTGAATATCTGGGCGTCGATTCTGTGAGAGATAGCGAGCGAGTGTTTGCAACACATCGTTGCAAAGAAATAGTAGAGAGAAGTGTGATTTAAGTCTAACATGGCTGAATCTGGTGGATAGGAGCTTCGAGCTTCTGTATTCAACGGAGAAAATTCCGATTTCTGGCAGATTCAAATGAAAACATCTTCCGATCTCACGAGCTATGGAACATTGTTGAGATGGGTTTTCCTACTTCAACTAAAAGGGAAAGAGAGCTCACTGAGGCAGAGAATAAGTTACATAGTGAAAATCTGGTCAAGGATGCAAGGGCTCTTGAAATCATTCAGGGAGCGGTATCGGATCAAAATTTTCCACGCATTGCAATTTGAAAACTGTGAAAGAAGCTTGGGTTATTCTGAAGCAAGAGTATGTAGAGGACAAACAGGTATGATCTGTGAAATTACAAGGTCTATGTTGTGATTTTGAGTATACCCGTACGAGTGAAAGTGAATCTCTAGCTGCATATTTAGCTAGGTTGTTAGATTTGATAAATCAGATGCGAAGTTATGGAGAAGACCTTAGTAATAAGAGAATTGTGCAAAAGTTGTTGATTAGTTTACCCAAAACATATGATAGCATTGCTTCTTTTATAGAAAATACTAAAGATATTGATGTAATTGATGCTCAAGATGTGGTTGCCATATTAAAAGGGTATGAATTAAGATTAACCAGACATGAAGAGAGTAGCGTTGAACGTGCATTTGCTAGCTTAGATAATTCATCCAAGAACAGTAAATTTGGTAATCAACATACCAATACTGGTGGATCAAAATCTCAGAAGAATTTCAAGTTCAAAGGGAAGTAGTAGACTAACAAGTTTACTCCAAGTGTAAGGAATGAAGCTAATAACACTGGAGGTGCTTGTAAATATTGTGATGGACTTCATTATGGAGAATGTTGGCTAAAAGGGAAGATCAAATGTCACAAGTGTGGAAATCTTGGTCATATTGCCAGAGTTTGCAATCTTAACAAGAATGTTCAGCGAGGGAATTTTGCAAACAAAGTGAGATAGCAAAGGAATTTTACAAACAAGGTGGGAGAACCTGGAAATCTTTTCATGGTTAAGCAATCAACTGAAGTGAGAGCTGTGAGTGATGCCTGGTATATAGACAGTGTGTGCAGTAATCATATGACCTCTAGAGAAGAGTTACTTGTGGACATTGATAGAAGTGTTCAAGCAAAAGTGCAAGTTGGCACATGGGTTCTGGTTGATGTCAAAGGAAAATGAACCTTGGTTATTAATACTCATAAGGGAAAGAGGTACATAAGTGAAGTTATGTTAGTACCTGGACTGGCAGAGAACTTACTCAGTATTGGACAGATGACTGAACATGGGTATTTCATGGTGTTTGGTGATTATAAGGTGGATATTTTTTATGACAAAACTCTGACAAATTTAGTGGTTAGTGTGAAGCAAAAGGAGAATAGGTGTTTTCCACTTGTATTCAAATCAAATGATCAACTGGTATTGAAAACGAGTGTGCATCAATGTAGCACAATGTGGCATAAGAAGTTTGGTCATCTGAATTATAGAAGTCTGAAACAATTGCAGGAGCATGATATGGTTCTTGGATTACCTTAAATGCATGACAGTGAAGGTGTGTGTCAGAGATGTGCATTTGGAAAGAATCACAAGGAGTCTTTTCCAAGGGAATCAGTTTGGAGAACAAGTATGCCATTATATCTCATACACTCAGATGTGTGTGGCCCTATGCAAACACCAACAATAAGTGAAAATAGATACTTTGTTACATTCATTGATGACTACTCGAGGATGTGCTAGATATATCTTTTGAGACATAAATCAGATGTCTTCCATATATTTAAGAAATTAAAGGCTATGGTGGAACTTCAAAGTGGCTACTCTATGAAGAAACTAAGAACATATAGAGGAGAAGAGTTCACCTTAAATGAGTTCGAAAAGTTTTGTGAAGTCTTGGGTTTAGAGAGGCAACTTACTGTTGCATACTCTCCACAACATAATGGAGTTGTAGAGAGAAAAAACAGAACTATAGTGGAGATGGCTAAATGCATGCTCCATGAGAAAGGTCTTCCTTATAATCTTTGGGGTGAAGCTGTGATTACATCTGTTTGTTTTCTTAATTGATGTCCTACAAAAGCATTAAAAATGTGACACCTTTTGAGAAGTTCAGTGGAAGGAAACCTGGAATTAAACACTTGAGAGTATTTTGGTAGGAATTAAAACGCACCACAAAGTAGCACACAATAATCCTATTGATTTTCCTTATTAATACTAAGATTTGTCAATTGTAGCATATGAAAATAAGGGTCTTTCCCGCAGAAGATTGTTTTATCCAACTACTTAAAATGTCACACAAACTAGGCTGCTGTCTCTACTGACCAGCCACCAAAAAATAATTATTAGACTAACTTACACTTATCCAAAGGCAAAGAAATTTTATATGATTATACTAACTAGACACACAGAGCTACGTTTACACAAATTTTTGGGATTTTTGGAGTTGATTTGCTATTTAAATTAAATCGGACAAAACAGGACAGAAACAAAGTTTAAATAATACCAATAGATTTTAGTTCACAAGTTAAGAAAATGAGTTAAGGGAAATGCTATCCACCTCCAAATAATCATGCAAACATGTTATGTTTCATTCAAATTCCTTGTATTTCCGGATGAAGATGCTCAAGTTGGCTCAATGTTAGAACTCAACCTATTACTCTTTCTTACGTAGTATGTTAAGAGAATGGCATTTTCAACTTAACTTAGTCCCCAGCATGCAATCTAGAATGACGTGTTCATAGATTTAACAAGTAGAAATCATTAAGAATGAAAAAAGTTTGAGTCATCACAAGGCATCATAAGTACTGGTGTTGTCTTACTTATCCTAGAAATCGGTTCACATGTTAATCGCAATTAACAAGTGCTACTCTAGAACATATGTAGGTCCTCATTCAACAAGGGCAGACACAGATATAATCATAGCATTAAAATCCTAGATATGCTCACTATGTATGCATCCATAGAAACATATAAAGAATTCATCAATGACATAAGTAGTGAAGCAATTTTCATCCTTTCATAAAAGTCATTCAAACAAAATATCACAACAAACTTACAATCATATTCGGGGCTTCAAAACAGCCCATAACTACTAAAATTTAGTTACACATTAGTCTCAAATTAAACCAAAAATAAAACATGAGTTTGAGAAGATAGAACCGAATGAGGAGAGTGCAAAGATTTCCTCATTCCCTTTTCTTCCCTTGTCGAGCTTTCTGTGCTTCTAGCTCTCTATGTTCTGCACTTCTCCTATTTTATCCGTGTGCTGTTCTGTGCTTCTATTTTGTTTTCCCTTCTCTTATTTTTCTGCCTCTGTGCTCTGTCTTTTTTTGTGCGTGTGCTTTGCTGTGCATGTGTTTTTCTGTGCATGTGCTTTGCCATCCTTCTTTATTATTTCCTTATTGCCCACTCTTTTCTTTTCTTGCTGTCCATATGTCACTGCCCTTCATCTTTCTTTTTATATTTCTCTGCCGCACTGCCTTCAAAGGCAGCTTTCTTTTCTTTTATGTTTTTGCTCCGTGTGCTTATCATTCCACGTCTCATTCCTCCTTTCTTTTATCTTGCCTATTCTCTTATTCTTTTCTTTTCTATATTTTATCCCAAAGGCCCCTTACTTTTCTCTTCTCTGTCCGTTGGCTTTAACCAAAGGGCAATGACAATTCAAAGCACCAATGCCATCATTCCTTTCTGCCTTTTCCTTACTCCAAGTTGTCGTCAGCTGCGACCTTCTCTTACTCAAATGCCCATAACTTCTTCTAGAAAAATGATATTAACAATCCATAAAATGCTTCAGAAAATAGACATCCGTAGCTTTTCAAGAATATAAGGCTCATTTTCTAGTTCATTCTGAGCCGTTTGCAACTTGCTCCCAAAGTCAGCTGATCTGCATAGGCAGTTTTGACGAATTTATTACTTAAAATCTTATTTGTTCTATTTTTATTTTCTTTGCTTGAAAAATCCTATAAAACACAAAAACAAAGTAAATAGCTCAAAAATATAAGGAACTAACTAAGAAAAGACAAGTGAATTTGATGTAAAATATATATAAATATGAGCTTATCATATTTGGTTCAGTATGTTACTCTCTTATCCCAGAAAATCTGAGACATAAATTGGAGGAAACGAGTGTCATTGGTATTTTTATTGGATATGCCACTTGTGAGAAGGGGTATAGATTGCTTAATCCTGAAACTCAAAAAGTGATACTTTCAAGAGATGTGATTTTTGATGAGAATGGTAAATGGGATTGGGAGGAACATAAAGTCAAGGAAGTGTGTATTCCATTTTCTGCAAGTGGATCTCTAGAAATGGAAGAAGTTGATCAGGATTCAGATTCTATGGAACAAGTTATTTTTGAAGGTTCTCAGACTCAAATTGCAGATTCTTCATCTACTGACTCTGGAAATGCAAACAACTCAATTTCTACACCTCAGTTTGATGATACTCCTCTGAGATATAGAAATATGAGTGAAATTTATGAAAGATGTCATGTGTGTATCATTGAACCAAAGTGCAATAGTGAAGCTGCATAGGATGAAGCATGGAAGAAAGCAATGGAAGATGAAATTGGCATGACTGAGAAAAATCAAACTTGGGAACTAGTGAAAAGACCATCTGATAAACCTGTGATTCGAGTGAAATAGGTGTACAAAACTAATTTGAACTTGGATGGGTTAGTTCAAAAGAACAAGGTTAGACTTGTTGCAAAAGGAAATGCACAAAGCCCGAAATTGACTATAATGAGACCTTTGCACCCGTTGCAAGGTTAGACACAATTAGAACTCTAATTGCACTGGATGTGAAGAACAAATGGAAGTTGTTTCAACTGGATGTATAATCAGCATTCTTGAATGGTGTGTTAGAAGATGAAGTGTATGTTGATCAGCCAGATGGGTTTATTGTGCAAGGAGAGGAAGATAAGGTTTACAAGCTGCATAAAGCATTGTATGGTCTAAAACAAGCACCTAGGACCTGATATGGTTAGATAGACTCATATCTTATAATCTGTGGGTTTAAGAAAAGCACCAGTGAGGCAACTCTGTATACCAAGTGTAAGAGAGACTCAGAGATGATTATAGTAACAATTTATGTTGATAATATAATATATACTGGAAGTTTTCAAGAGTTAATGGATGATTTTAAAGCTGATATGATGCACAAATATGAGATGACTGATCTGGAACTCTTACATCATTTTCTTGGTATGAGAGTAATGCAAAATGAGGAGTGTATTTTCATTCATCAAAGAAAGTATGCTTCGTCTCTACTGAAGAGATTTGGACTCCAAAATTGTAAATCTGTGAGTACTCCATTAATTCCAGGTGATAAACTGAGAAAAAAAGATGAAAGTGGAGCTGCAGATGAAGCTTAATATAGACAAATTGTAGGCAGTTTGCTGTATCTCACAACAACTAGGCCTAACATAATGTATGCTACATGTCTATTGTCACAGTTTATGCATTGCCCTACTAATAAGCACTATAAGACATCAAAGAGAGTACTAAGATATGTTCAAGGAACTCTTGATTTTGGCTTGGAATACAAGAAAGGTGAAGGAGCAATCTTAGTGGGATTCTGTGACAATGCCTGGAGTGGTTCAGAAGATGATATGAAAAACACATTCGGGTATGCTTTTACTTTTGGCAGTGGGGTTTTCTCTTGGTCTTCAGTCAAGCAACAATGTGTTACATTATCCACAGCCGAAGCAGAGTATATCAGTGGTTCTGAAGAACCAGCACAGGCTACTTGGTTAAGATTTGTCTTGGAGGACTTTGGTGAAATGCAAACAGTCGCAACACCAATGAATTGTGACAATACTTCAGCCATAGCTATCACTAAGAATCCTATCTTTCATCAGAAGACCAAGCATATAAACAGAAGATACCATTTAATAAAGGAAGCATTGCAGCAAGGAGTAATAAATTTGATTCATTGTCCTACAAAGGAGCAAGTTGCTGATATTTTTACAAAGGCATTGGCAAGGGAGCAATTCACTCATCTTAGAGAACTTCTTGGAGTTAAATCAGTTCACATTTTAAAAGGGTAAATTGTGATCTGATATGGCAGTGTTAGTTCTAGCTCATATTGCTGGAACATTAGTTAAATGTTGTTTAGGGTGTATGTCTGAGATTGTCCTTGATGTATTTTGAATACTGCCAAAAGACTATAACTGTTGTGATGTAAAGAGAATTTCAGTGTGAATGAATTTACAGAGTCATATTCTTTGTTGCTTATCTCTTCTCTCTTTCTAACTTCATCACATGCCATTTTTGTACTGGAATTCCTTTAATTCTTTGTAAATATGTGCAATCATATCTCACAGTGTACTCATTTTCTTTCTGATTCTAATAGAGCGGACTTCTCCTCGTCAAGGCAAGATGGATACTGCTTCTGCGAAGAGTAGGAAGAGTTAGCAATAACCACATGATGAAACAGCAACAAAACTAGTACTAGTTTTGAAACTATGCGAATGGCGGAGATATCAAGTAACCCCATAACAACAATCTTTTGAATTTTTTTGCACTCTTAGCTGTGTATGATGGAAGTGCAGAGTGATATACAACAATTTATAGACTCGCATCAATCAGTATAAGATTCTTCTGCAATATAATTTCTGAAAAGTGATAGAGACGGGTGTAGGGGGGACAAGTTGATATGATGCCTTGACTAATTGATGAGAAAAATCAAAGGTTAGAAAATCAGCAGCACCATCCAAGAAACAAGTCTTGACTTGATGAGAAAAAGAAATACAAACAAATCACAAACTTTGCCAAGATGGCTATGTAAAACAAAAAGAGTACGTCGTACCAAACTTAACTCCAGCCAAGTTACATGGTGTATTTATAAAGATACAATTCTTAACAAACATGAAAGCAATCGCGAACGATCTTGAATAATAGGGAACTAATCTTAAGATCATGTGAAACAGAAGGATTTAAAAGAATAATGTCTAATGATATTCTTCTTCTTTTGTAAGTGATAAGTCTTAGGTTCGATTTTCGCCAAAGATAAATTTAAACCAAATTATTGCTAGTCTATTGTGAGGCTTAGTCTACCCCTACCCGTTAGTGTAGATAATAATGTTTGTTAATATATATATATATATATATGCAAAATGACTGAGTAGGGAAACGGATCCTCTCCGGATCTCTTCCACCAAAACTCACGAATCAATTGATCCAGACTTTTGATATTTGATCAAACGGCTAAAATTATTATAACTTTTAAAATGGGCTTTTGTTTTTAGCCATTAGATCAAACTTCAAAAGTCCGAATCATTTAATCCGTGGACTTTGGTGAAAATAATCCGGAAAGAATCTCTTTCCACTAAGTAGTACTCAAAAGACAGCATGCGTAATTTCCTTAAACCCACTCACAATTTATTGTTGAAAAGTGTTGTTTCTTAAATTTATTCTTCCTTTTTCTTTTTTTGAATAACATTTAATTACTTTCGATACTGCTATATACTGGCATGCGAATGATGGAGATATCAAGTAATTACCATCGATACTGCTTAAACCCACTCACTATTACAATCTTTTGATTTTGATTTTTTGCTTTTTTTTTATTTTATTTTTTGCACTCTTAGCTATGTATGGAGTGCAAAGTGACACAACTATTTGTAGACTGGCATCAGTATAAAATTCTATATATAGTTTATCTCATAAGTTCCTTTTGCCCATTAGCTCAACGAGTCGGGTGTGAGTGCTTAACGAATTCGGTAAAACCTGACTCAAATCTAATAAATCCGACTTGTTTACAGGCCTAGACTCAAACCACCATATGGTGAAGGGAATGAAAGTTTCAGACTCTCATCAGCAAATTAGGGCATTAGAGTCATTAGTTTCAATTCTTGTATTGGCTTGAATTGGGGTGGATTTGAAGCCATAAATTTTTATTCGATACCCTATTTCTTCAACATTAGGACTTTCAAACTCCTAACATATATTAAGTCAAGAGTGCGGGTGTAACGAAATTTCTTATTAACTCAAAGAGTGCAACTATTCTCATGTTGGATTTTGACGGGTGTTGTAGTTTGAAAAATTCAACTTGTGCTTTGGTTTTGGTCTATCTTGCATTTTTCAAACTGCAAGTCCTTTTCTTATCAGAAAAGAAATATCTCATTAACTCAAGAGAAAGCAAGGAAGAGAGAACTAATACTTCAACTTAGAGTTGCCACTGAATATTACGTTCTAGTGGTATTCTTTTTTACTTTTAAGTGAGATGTCTTATATTCGATTCTCCCTAAAAGCGAATTTGAACCACATTATTGCTAAACCATTTTGAAGCTTAATCCACTCCCTCACCCCCTTTAGTGTAGATAATATCGTTACTTCAAAAAAAAAAAAAAAAAAAAACCCTTGTCTTTGAGTTGAGGCCCTAACCATGGGGAAACTGCTTCCAACTACATATATCTCTAGGTAGTGTAGCTAATTCTAGTTGATACAATTTGTCGAACCAAAAATAATCCCAAAAATTCAGAAAGAGACACGTGGACTTTTACTCAAGAAAGATTGCCCTCATTAAATGAGCAAAGCTCTTAAGTATCCCATGTGCAGCTGTAGCATCCCTAGAAGTTCAAGCAGCGGATTATGACTACTCAAAGCTCCCCTACTCGTGGCATGAAAAATAATCAAAGGCATTAAAGATAGAATTAATTTCTAAATCATATCTTTAATACAAGCCTAATTAAAGACCAACCATATCAAGTAAAGAATTCCTATCACAATCAATTATGGATATTCCCATCATCATTCCAAGATATTATCTTCTAATTAATATCTTGGAAACATCATTTCCTTGCTCATCCTACGGATGACGTAACTTGGCCAATAGGAAGCCTCCATGTGTAGGGCAAATCCCTACACCATGACCGGCCACTACCACCTATAAATACCCTCATCACCTCCAAATTTCGGTAAGCTTTTGATACGCATACAAGCCCTAAAAACTCATTCTTTTCAGAGAAACTAACTTAGGTATCAGAGATCTGTAAGATCCTACGTCACCCGGGGGTGAGGATCCTATAAACCTTATATGTACATGCCCACCTACAATTAGCACGAGGCCTTTTGGGAGCTCACTGGCTTTGGAACTCCGAATTTAAGCGAGTTCGGGCTAGAGCATTCGTATAATGAGTGATCCACTGGAAAGTTCTTGTGTGAGTTCCCAGAAACAAAAACGTTAGAGTGTGGTAGGAGCTCAAAACGGATAATATCGTGCTATGGTGTAGTCAAGCCCATGCCAGGATGTGACAAGATCCATTTGCTGAACACCCCCCCTCCCCACCTCGTGGGTGCGTATGCCTTAGGGCTTTGATAAAAAAAATGTTGATTGTTTTGTAAGTACAAGTTCGTAAAAATAGAAGGCAGCGAATTTCTTTTACCACACAATTCTATACATGTGTTTAATTGTATGTCGGATTAGTAATATAACTTCATATATGGATACACGATTTAAAGCATGACCATGGATTAACTCATGCCATAAAATGAACAATTTTTTTTAAATAATGAACGACCTTTAACATTTGGATAGCAATTGAATAATAATCGACCTCGCGCTTGCCCTTAACGTACTACTGTTGATCTTGTGCATTTGCAAATATTTAATTGTCTTTGGTTTTATCTATGTTGTAGGTACTCCGAACTCACATAAGTATACACTTCCAGCTTTGCCCAACCATGAGATAATGGAAACTCACTTGGAAACACTTCCAGCTTTAATTAAACATTATTTATTTCATAAATAAATATAAAACACTAATCTGGAAGAATTTATAGATGGTAAAGATGAATCATCTTGACAGAACCTTGCAAAATAGATTCAACCACAACCATTTGCAGACTTCTCTTACAATGGAGAACGAATTGCAATCCTAAAAAATTGTATGTTAGTTAACCAAAGTCTTATGCACGCTCATCACTCCTTCAACTCGAACTAATAGCTGGGACTGGGACCTTAGTCTTGTATTTATATTAGGGGAGAAGAAACCGGTATATTACTATTGAATGAAAAGCCATGTTTCTGTTAAAGATGGCTTGAGCCATTTATCACAGAAACCTTAGGTCGACTGAAGCCATCTAGCACAGAAACCTTAGGTCGACTGAGAAGATGTCTTGAGCCATTTATCACAGAAACCTTAGGTCGACTGTGCAGCATCAGAGGTTCTGTCAGAAACTCTCTGCAAGCACCATACCTCCTGCTGCACGGCCTGTTGTCATTCTGCAAACATCATACCTCTTTCTTGTCAACCTTTCTTAGTTGCTTGTAATATCTTCTTTC
The DNA here is from genome assembly GCA_963580275.1 of Crataegus laevigata. Taxonomy (NCBI): domain Eukaryota; kingdom Viridiplantae; phylum Streptophyta; class Magnoliopsida; order Rosales; family Rosaceae; genus Crataegus; species Crataegus laevigata. The sequence continues at coordinate 32,435,986 of OY756947.1, read as the reverse complement.
CTTGTAATTGGGGATTGGGTTGGAGTAGTTAGTCTACTATTTCTTGTAGCTTTTCTTTTTCGGCTCTCTATATGAGTTGCCTTCATGCTCTTGTAATTATTATGAAATATACAACAAATATTTGGAAACCAAATTTCAATATGGTATCAGAGCAGGAACCATAGGGTCCTGACTCTGTTCGTTTTTTTTTACTTCTTCGTGTGCTCATCCTCAATAGAGATGGCAGAAGAAAATGCTTGTAGCACTGATAGTGCCTCATCCTCATCCCTCAACTTAACTCAAGGGAGTGAGAACAACCCAAATCAACGACTCTGCTCGGTGCTACTGAACGAGTTCAACTACCTTCCTTGGTCAAGAGCTGTGTCTCTTGCCCTAGGAGGAAGATCGAAGCTAGGGTTTATCAATGGAAGCTCTGAGCCCCCAGAATCCACTTCACCAACCTATGATGCATGGCACACCACGGATCAACTGGTTATGTCCTGGATACTTAACTCTATGGAGCCAAAACTGTCTGAGCTTTTTAGCTACTCAGAGTCTTCCCTTCTCCTATGGGAGTCTGTTAAAGACATGTATGGCAGCCAAAACAACTCAGTTCGCATCTTTCAACTAAAGAAGAATGTTGCTAGTTTAAAGCAAGGTGGGCTCTCCTTTATTCAACACCTGGGAAGTATGAAATCCATGTGGAATGAACTTGATATGTACCGTCCACACACGACGGATTCCGCTGTGCTAATGAAGAGGGCTGATGAAGACAAAGTGTTTCAACTCTTGGCAAGCTTGGGAGCCGAGTATGAAGACCTGCGTAGTCATTTGCTAATGACTCTAGAGCTGCCCTCCTTTACTAGTGTGTGTCATGCAGTCCAGAGAGAGGAAACTCGAAGAAAAGATATGAACATTGAGCCTAAATCCAACTCTGAGGCTAGGGTTTTCACGGCAAATCACAAACCAACTGGTGATAAGGTGCTTGGGAAGAAAGTAGACTGGAAATGTTCTTATTGCAATATGAAGGGACATGTGAGAGAAAAATGTTGGATTCTTCATCCGGAGTTAAAGCCTAAGTTTGATAGGGAAGGTCGGATGATCAAAGATGGGAGAGGAGGAGTCACTCCAAAAGCATTTCACTCAGCTTGTTCCTCAGCTGATGGGATGACCAATTTCTCAACTAATCCTATGTCCTTGATCAACGAGTTTGCTGCCTTTCTTCAAAGGAAGCAAGGAAGCATCGAGCATGATGAAGTGACGACTGAAAACCCTACTGCAATGCTAGGGAAATTTGCTGGATTCTTAGCTGACTCGGAGAACACATCAAAAGGCAATATTCCAGGTATTATTAGTGCCTTTTCCACTGCTCTTAATGCAAATGTTACACATGATTTTTGGATTATTGACTCTGGTGCCACTGATCATATAACTAATAAACCCTTGAGTCTCCATGAATTTCAAAGAACTATTAATCCAATTCATGTGTCTATTGCAAATGGGAAAGGGGAACCTATTCTAGGGAAAGGAAAGATTAGATTACTGAGTGAGCATACTGAGTCCACTGCTCTTTATGTACCTTCTTTTCCTTTTCAGCTCTTGTCAATAGGAAAAATCACAAAAACTTTAGACTGTCTTGCCATATTTTCTCCTCACAATGTTGTGTTTCAGGACCAAGTTACTCAGAAGAAGATTGGTGAAGGGTTCTTCTTAAATGGACTCTACTATCTCTCAAAGGAGTCAAATTTGTTCAAAAAGCTCAGTGTCAACTTAAGTCAAGTTCAAGAACACCAACTTTGGCACCAACGCCTTGCCCATCCCTCAGAACCTGTGATGACCAAGTTGTTTCCATCTTTTTGTAAAAACACATATGAGTGTGAAATTTGTCAAATGTCAAAAGCCACTAAACTCCCTTTTGTTTCCTCTAATTCTAGAACCAGTAGGTTTTTTAAGCTTGTTCACACAGATATCTGGGGTCCTTCTCGTGTAGAATCCTTTGATGGGTATAGATATTATGTTACATTTGTTGATGACTATTCTAGAGTGACCTGGTTGTATCTTTTAAAACTCAAAAGTGATATGTTTGATGCTTTTAAGGACTTCCACAATCTAATCACCAATCAATTTTCGTCTAAGTTATATATGTTAAGATCAGATAATGGCACCGAGTACACTTCCAATAACATGAGTAATTACTTGAGCAATCATGGCATTCTGCATCAAACTAGTTGTGTTGGTACGCCACAACAAAATGGTGTGGTAGAAAGAAAGAATCGAGACTTATTGGAGAAGACTCGATCACTTATGATCCAAATGAATGTTCCTAAGAGATTTTGGTCTCTAGCACTACTAACTGCCATGTACATTATTAATAGACTGCTAACTCGGGTGTTGAATAATAAATCTCCTTTTGAAGTCATGAAGGGGAGGTCTATAGACTTGTCTCACCTCAAAACCTTTGGTTGTACTTGTTATGTGCATATTCAAACTCTTCATCGTGATAAACTCGACCCTCGAGCTGTCAAATGTGTGTTCATGGGATACTCCAGTTCCCAAAAAGGTTACAAGGTGTACAACCCTAGCACTGGGAAGCTGACAGTCTCTAGAGATGTGCGATTTGATGAATACTCACCTTATTTTCAAAAAGGTTTAGAGACTAATCCCAATGTGGAAGATCTTATGGAGCTATTTCCACTGCCTACTCCAGCAGAAGTTCATGAAGTCACTCCTACTCAAATTAGCACTGAGAATTCTCGATCCACTGAGAGTGTAAGTGATGCAATACCTAGCTCATCTGAACCATCTGAAGCGCAACCATATCAGCAAGCTATAAGTGCACCAAGAAGAAATCCCACTCGAGATAGACATCCTCCAGTAAGGTTACAAGAGTATTTTACTTACACTGCAAGGCATCCTATCTCTGCTACCATTTCTTATCACAAATTCTCATCTTCTCATACTTATTTCCTTAACAAATTGTCTCTCACTCTCGAGCCAAGGAATTATCATGAAGCTACCTGCATGCCTGAGTGGCAAGACGCTATGACTAAAGAGCTCCAAGCTCTAAATGACAACAAGACATGGAATGTGGTGGATCTTCCAAATGGCAAGAAGGCAGTGGGAAGTAGGTGGATATATAAGACCAAATTCGACTCTAATGGAAGCATTGAGAGACACAAGGCACGGTTGGTAGCTCAAGGCTTTACACAAACCTATGGCATTGACTACAAGGAGACCTTTGCTCCAGTTGCCAAAATGAACACTGTGAGGGTATTGTTGTCTGTGGCAGTCAATAATGCATGGCCCTTATTCCAAATGGATGTGAAGAATGCATTTCTTCATGGGGATCTTCAAGAAGAAGTGTACATGAAGTTGCCCCCAGGGCATCCAAGAGAAAAGGAATACAACAAGGTTTGCAGACTTCACAAAGCCATATATGGTCTCAAACAGTCCCCTCGAGCTTGGTATTCAAAGCCCAGTTCAGTCCTTGAAGCTGCAGGATTCAAGAGAAGTCATGCTGACTCTTCTTTGTTTGTTCGAAGTGGCATTGCTGGCAAATTAATTGTGCTTATATATGTTGATGACCTTATTATTACAGGTGACAATATGAATGAAATCAAGGCCCTTAAGCAGTCACTTCACCAAAAATTTTCCATGAAAGACTTGGGTCCCTTGAAATACTTTCTTGGAATTAAGGTGGCTACCTCTTCAAAAGGATTGTTCCTGAATCAAAGAAAGTATGTTCTCGATCTTCTAAATGAAGCCAACATGATGGAGTGCAAACCAGCTCGGACACCCCTCGCTAGCAAGCTTCAGTGGCATGAAACAAGTGAACCTCTCTCGGACCCTAGTGTTTATCAGCGAATGGTTGGGAAACTTATTTATCTCACCATTACTAGGCCTGATATCTCATATTCAGTTAGCCTAGCCAGTCAGTTCATGCACTCTCCTACTTTAGTTCACTGGGAAATCGTCAAGAGAATACTTCGATATCTCAAGGGCTCAGTAGGTAGGGGGATAATTATGAAGAACAATGGATCAAATCACATTTTGGCATACACTGATGCTGACTGGGCTGGAAATGCCCTTGATCGAAAATCCACAACAGGTTTCTGCACATTTGTTGGAGGGAATCTTGTCACTTGGAAGAGCAAGAAACAAACTATTATTGCTCGATCTAGTGCAGAAGCTGAGTACAGAGCCATGGCAGCAACAACGTGTGAACTGATATGGTTGAAGGGTCTTATTTCCGAGCTCGGATTCACAAGCATGACACCTATGTCCTTGTATTGTGATAACCAAGCTGCCATGCATATTGCATCCAATCCAGTGTTCCATGAAAGGACCAAACATATTGAAGTTGATTGCCATTATATTCGTGCTCAAGTTCAATCCAAGGTGATAGACACCGTATTCACGCGCAGCCACGATCAACTTGCTGATTTATTCACAAAAGCCCTAGACTCCACTCAGTTTCAGCGTTTGTTGTGCAAGCTTGGATCAATCAATCCCCTTGATCCAGCTTGAGGGGGTGTATTGAATGAAAAGCCATGTTTCTGTTAAAGATGGCTTGAGCCATTTATCACAGAAACCTTAGGTCGACTGAAGCCATCTAGCACAGAAACCTTAGGTCGACTGAGAAGATGTCTTGAGCCATTTATCACAGAAACCTTAGGTCGACTGTGCAGCATCAGAGGTTCTGTCAGAAACTCTCTGCAAGCACCATACCTCCTGCTGCACCTCCTGTTGTCATTCTGCAAACATCATACCTCTTTCTTGTCAACCTTTCTTAGTTGCTTGTAATATCTTCTTTCCTTGTAATTGGGGATTGGGTTGGAGTAGTTAGTCTACTATTTCTTGTAGCTTTTCTTTTTCGGCTCTCTATATGAGTTGCCTTCATGCTCTTGTAATTATTATGAAATATACAACAAATATTTGGAAACCAAATTTCAACAATTACGTATCAAAAGCTCGTCTGGGACCACAGACAAGGTACTAGAAGATGGAACAAAACCAGTTCCCTTGTAGTCTAAGATTCTCATTCATTCGCTCTGATGATTGGAACAAAATTTTGTACAAATTTTGTATCTCTGGTTTTAGAATTTTAGACAACTCTTGCCATCCACATTACTCTTAAATATGCAACTGTTGTACAAGTATTCTTAGTTACTCAGGCATAGGAAAGTTTTGATTTCATTTGATTGAAAATAGCGTCTCCAATTAATCGAATAAGCAAACATAGCTGTTTTCATTCTAACTAGTAATATGCCCGCGCGATGCTGCGGGACTTGAATCCACCAACCTTAACTATATAAATAAGACACATTTAACCTGAAAAACATCCAACATAATCATGAATGAACAAAAAGAATAGATCTAGGAAATTATATATAAAAAAACATTGTAACCTTAGATTCAGAAAATTATAAAAATACATTCAGTCAAGAGGCAATATAATAGTTGTACTAATAAAAAAAATCACATATAAACCCAAATGGATCTGAATCCACCGAGCAAAACTAAAAAACACGCGGGTTCAGATAAATTTTTTGTTATTGTCTCTCTTTCATGCAAGCTTACATCAGTAAAGGAAGTCAGAGATTTTAATCTTTTACCTTGGGTCTGAGATCCTCAAGTCGTGTACTCTCCAAACGGTTCAAGAGATTTTAACCTTTTACCTTTCACCTTTTTCTTCGGCTCCCGAGGGAACACGCCCTTTAGAATACAAAATTTCCTATAATTTCCAATAGCATGCACATGTATTAATAAATCATACAATAATTCAACAGATAAATCTGAATAATGCACAAACCCTGAACCTTAGATTAACATAAATTACAATAATCATGTGAAAATACATAAATTACAACTTGAATAGACAGACCTAAAGAGGGGAAGACTGACTTGAAGCTGCTTAACAGCTTGTGACTTGGTGACGTACCTCGCGGCATTTCCTTCCTTCTTCCTTCCCTGCAAATTCGAGGGACAATCAACAGGAAATGTGAGAAAATGGTGAAATTAAATATTGGAAATTATTCTTTTAATACTGATGTATATAGGAGAGCTTATCGGAGACAGAGGAGGTGACTTAGAACTTACCGCATGCTTGTGATGTTTATGCTTCACCGGGGCCTCGATTTGCAGATAATGGCTCAGCCTGATCGAAACGAAGCACAGCTTCTCGCCTCCTTGAAATCTGAAATCCCCACCCAAAAAAACACGCACGGGTCTTCCTGACGCAAACGGTGGAGTAAGACGACATAGGCGAGAGAAGGGATCGGCGAGCAATCAGAGGGAAATTACAGAGTAAGAAAATTTTTCTTGGGATTTTATTGTGTCATTTGAGTAGCTAGAAGAGGACTACAACAGTCAAATATAGTGAAAGAATAATTAAGGGCAAGCTGACTGTATGAATAAAGAAATCTCATACCTTCCATAAAAAATCAAAGCAAAAACCAGAGAAGCGTGAGGATAGGAAGAGATTGATACTTACTGGATGTTGGGGGGAGCCCAAGTTGACGAAAATCGACGAAACCTTGATCGACCTCTCTCTCTCTCTGTCTACATGAGAAAACAACATCACCCAAAATGTCAAATGCATTAGAAGTATTGTAAATCAGTGTCATTGATAGTATATCGTATTGTTGGTCCAGGACATCAACTTTGAAAGCATAGAGGTTTAATCATTCGCAACAGATTGTCAAAAACCAACCACAGTCAAGTTAATGTCCATTGAGGTCCCCACAAAATCTGGTTTGCCGTTGGAAAAAAATGTGCAACTTTATTTTAACTAAAAGTCCGAAAGAAAATAACATATAAAGCATTCCAAGATTGGCATGACAATCCTGTAAAAGCTATCTAATCCCAGGAAGCCCAACCTTGACAAATATTAACAATTAAAAGAAAGAATAACCTTAGTTCATAAAAGAGCCTATTTTCCAATACGAAGTTAGGTAGATTATGTAACACCACTTACCATCATTTGGTTCCAACTCCAGTGCCTTCTTGAAGCTTTCAACTGCAGCGTTGATGTCATTGAGTGTCATATAGGTTTGCAGCCAGCAAGATGCAGAGAAGTTCGATCATTAACATGAACCAAAAGGCTTAATGAATTCTTGCCAATTATAGATTATTACCTGGCCTTGGCGAAACAAAGCCCTTACATTATCTTCCCAATCATGCAAAGCAAAGTCTGTCCAATCACGCAAAGCCTTCACCTATTTGTGCCCAATTTTAAACAGAAAGTAATCATAAACACAATATGTGACAATATTAAAAAGATTGATAGGTTAGCGCGCTTAAGTCTAAAACTTATTATGATATTACAAAGTTTTGCATGAGCAAATTTACTATAAAAATAGCTCGAAATAGCTTGAGTTCGGTATTGGGCTTGAATTTTATAAGCTCACTCAAGCTTGGCTAGTGTAAAAACCAAGTCACTTTAGCCGAATCAAATTCGGGTCAACTCATCTATAACTCTGAAAACAATCTTTTATCCGTTAAACACTTAACTCGACATGACGCTAGGCAATCTGGTATATTTTTATGGATCTACAGACCGCCTTTTACAGAGACCATGCATGACACATTGGTTTCTATATCTGTAAATAGAAACAGCAATTGAATTCACAAATAGGGGCAGAAAACCATATCAAACATTTGTGGTGAGTACATACCAAAAAACAAACTTATGGTGAGTGGCTGTGTGACTGAAATCACCTTATCCAATATAATTTTTGTATTTGATAAAGCCATTTGAGATTGCTATAGCCAATTCCTTGTCAAAACCCACAAAAAATCAATTTTCACATAAACATGACTAATAACCACATATAAGTAGGAAAACGACTAAAAAGATCAGATTTTAATAACGTTACAAATGAACTGAATAAAACCCATAATTTTTTAGATTAATATTGACCACATAAAGTTAAAAAAAAATCGAAGGATGATAGGTAGGTGAATGTAAGTTAGGGAAAGATACTCTAAATCCCAAAACCCACATGTGTATGCTGGGATTTCAAACCAGAAATTCATTACAAATAAAAATAAATAAATTAGTACAAAATTCCACAACATATTTGAATTGAGCGGAAATTCAAAATTCAAATGCAGAGTAATAATCCCAAGAAGGAGAAAGCAACTGAATGGTCAGAAAGATAGAAACAAAAAACATCACACTTGGAGAAAACTTGACTTGAATAGTTACAAATGCACAAAATCATATATGTAAGCTTACTTGTAAACATATTCGAGTGGAAAGCTTTGGAAATTTTCCCCGTTAGATATAACCAGAATGTTGCTGCAGCTAAATGAACAACGCATTAGGACCGAGGTAACTTTCTGTTTCGAGACATATATAAATATCAAATATGATGAAAACTTGAATTTAACTCTTATAAATGCACAAAATCATATATGCAAACTTAAAAGGAACAAATAAAATAATTACTTACAGAAATTTCAAAAGCTTTATCATGCACTTGATGGATCTAGTGGAAATCTTTTGGACCTTTTTCCCATTTAGATGGAATTGGATGTTGGCTGTAGCAAACTGAAAAACACATTGTCACCAAGCATAAAACACGTTTTTCAGATGAAATGAGGGCATATATAAATATCACTTGGATTCAACAAACTGCATACTAATTCCTGTTTATATTTTTTATATTATTTAGTTACTATGGTAAGAAATATAATTCAAATAATTATGAGAATAATAGTTTAACACTCAAAATAAATATCATAAATGAACTAATAAGTAGACATTTGCATTCAAACAAAATACAAAGGATTTAGTCAATTACTGACTTCAAATCTACTAATTTTGAGAGAGAGAGAGAGAGAAATAATTACTACATTTTTCTATGCATGACGATGATAAATATGACTCATAAATAGTTTTGACCTTAAATAAAAGAAAATGCTTAGGAAAATCAAATTTAACAGAGGTCTATACCTGTACTAGGGAAAAGAATGGATGTATCCCTTCCTTTAAAGGCTGCACTGCCCAAGAAGTAAATACATTATGATGAAAGTATATTCATAAATTAATTAAAAAATGAAAGGAAATTATGCATCACGATTTGGACTTACTTTTCTGGCAACTTGTTGCGGTGAAGAAGAGAGCCAGAGGTACCGTATCAGGCACCCAACACCAACGCTGGAATGATGAATTCTGAGAACATAAGGCATGGATTATGATTAAAAGTACCTAAACCCTAATTTCTATCAGTACTACTGTCTTTCAAATGGATCCTCAATTTCTGAAATCACGGAAAAAAACCGCTTGAAAAAGTTAAGAAAAAAAAAGTTCAATTGTGTATTGATTTTCAATAGAAAAAAAAAATAAAGAACACATTAAGGGCTTGAATTGCAAGTGCACTCTCTCAGTTAGTGGCAAATAATAGTCATGGTCATGCTGCTTAACCTTGATAAACAATTGAGGATATATATGTCAGCTCCAAGAATCAAATCAAATCCATATGTATACTTCCCCATTCTATTTTCTCAGCTACTAATTCTGCATATACATAATCAAAATGAATTATCAGCCAAGTCCACTACACATCATGTGTTTTGAGATTATTTTCTCACCAGAACAACAGTTAGAATTCTCTGAAGATGCAGATGCATGCAGATTTATAGTTTTCTTCAGGATCTGCCATATCCTTAATAGCGGGTTGGTTACACCTACAACCGAAAACGGAAAGGAAATTGAGTTTCCGTAGTGGCGATGTTGGGAGCCCGTTCCCACCGCGCTCAATACAGACAAATAACTCAGCATCCTTCAAAATTCCACACAAAAAAGGCAAAAAATACATAAAAAACTGTTAACAATTTTGAGAAACAGAAAGTGGGATCCATAACCATAACATCAAATTTTGGTAACGAATTGTGGAAAATTAGAAGAAAAAAATACTGAAGAAAAAGACGGGAATAAACCCTGAGTTGCTGGGAAATTGGGAATTGAAAAAGGGAAAAAAAAGAGGAGAAATTGGGAGCGCAATGAGCATACCAGTCTCCTGGATTTTGAGGAAGGAGAAAAGAAGTGGTCGTATAATTCTTCACAGTCTTTGTGCTTCATCTTTGCGATTCAAAAACCCTAATTCAATCTCTCTATCTCCCGCCTTCAGTTTGCAGTGCTTCGCACTGCCTGGTTTTACTTTCATTCAAAAATTAGAGAACTGAATTTGAGGGCCAGAGAGAACTTACCGACTGAGAAAGGGAGCAAGCAAGCAGAGGTCGCAGGCAACAGAAAAGTCAGTTTTGATTTGAGTGATTCGAATCTCCTTGAAAATATGTGTCAAGGAGTGGTGTTTATATAAATATATTACATTCACGCGTTCAGGTGTTCCTTACAATATGCAGAACTTAATTGTGTTCCTTACAATATGCAGAACTTAATTAACTTGCACAACACTCATTTTACTGCTTACTCACCAACTTAAATATTGGCTCTTAAGATAAGACATGAAATGGTGTTAGCCTTGTACAACGCACAACACAAAAAATTGCAGGACCTCCAAAACTTCCTGACTGCCCAAAATTCACAATTGTTATATAATCAACAAAACCCACCGCAAAACGTTTTATTCAATAGTTTTCAATACCACTAAAAATGCACATGTTAATACAGGGAGTTATACAAAATGTAAATTATGGTATTCTTCCCTAACTTGTAGAAGACTGCCAGTCCTAAACTCTTTTCAATGTACCCCAAGTTAGTAATGATCTACTGTAAGTTCTTTTGGTCGGGATAACAATTGAATGCAATCTCAGCGTGAAGCTTACCTGATGAATGGAGCTATGCAACACCTATGATGTATGCATTCCAAGAATCATGTTGATGAAAATGTTTCATCTCTTCATATTTTATGTCTCGCCCGATAGTAAACTCCTCTGTTCTTCGGATTTTTCTGTTGTCTTGCGTCTTGCACAGTAAAAAATGAACCGACTTAAAGGCTGCTTCTTCTAAGTAGTATTTGATCTCAGGCAGTGACCACCTGTAACACATGATTAATTTTCTCTCAATAATTCAGAATTCACCAGAAATACAAAATATTATCAAAGAAGTTATAACTGGAAAAACATAAACAACTTACAGCCTCCAGCTGTGTGAAAATGCTTGTTTAATTTTCTTCTACTGCTTTTTGAGATGGAAATGGAGACTTATTCTTGTCTTGCGCTCCATGATGTCAATTTCAGCTTGCTCCCAAACGTACTGCAGAAGCTAAAAGAAAGTTAAAGACTTTGCAAGTAAACAATAGCCGCTACTTTTTCCCCAAAATTTTCAGATATCTTATTCCCAACCATACATCCAAATAAAATAAAAGTAAAAACTCCACAGTACCAATACACAACCAAAATTTGAACCTGAAAATCCATCTTCAAAGTTCTATCAAATGCGAGCATTTACTGAATTTTAAGAAGTTGCATTGTTAAAACTTAAATCCCATGATGAACTCACCTTCCGTAATCTTTTCTAAAGAAGCAATAATTCACATAATGTATCCAAATAAGAAAATAACATATGATTATGATATCTTATACTTTCATATCCAAGTTATGTTTATGCAAATCATGAGAGGCACACATTTAACTCTCATCCCATGCACACGCCCTAAGTAAAAAAGAAACCAGCTCCTCCATCATTCAATGTCTAAGCGGATTAGCATGTCGAGTAATAGAATATCAAAACGCAAGTTACAATTTTTAATGTACTTTAATAATTATTTCTTCAACTTTACCTCCATGTAGTTCTTCCAATGGAAATAATTGATTTCAAGTGCCTAACCAGTGAGGCACCCTTTCTTTCCCACACCTGCTTAACAATCCATGAACCCTGAAGAGAGAAGAATCAGTTATAAGTTCCATAACTTGCTAATATGAAAAGAGAACAAAACAAAAAAAGTTAATCGAAGGATTTTACAAAAGCTACAAAAATTAACTAAATCTCACATCAAAAGAACCCAGAAATTTAATGAAGAACTCTCCAAAACCCACAAATTTAAATGTAAAATTTTACAAAATCATGAAAAATTCAATACTATCTAATTATATTAATCACCAATTTGAGTTAGATCTTCACATCCAATAAGTAACAGAGTTTGATAACATTATACCTGAAGAAACCCCAAATTTACAGAAAATAGGAGAACGATGGGGTGGCAAGGAGGTCGAACAGATGGGGAAGCAAAGATCAAAGAGATCTCAGGAAGCTGAGATCGATTCGAGAAAGTGCGAAAATCATCAAGAACTCAATAAGAAAAGAGAGACCCAGTTAGTCTAATCACCTTAGAATTGAAGGTATTCCCCCTAAGTTTAACCAACAACCAACCAAATCCAAATATCGAAATTTGCACAGACCCATTTTCCAAATCCGAATTTACAGTTCTAAACACAGAATTTTTTTACAAAAAAAACCCCTAATCAGCAAGAATTCAACAAAGAAAACAGAGGTCTAATTCACTTTTCCACAAAGAAGAAAATCTAAATAAGAATGTCCCCTTGACTAAGCTTTGAACAAAAAAAAAAGGTGTATGATTATATACCTCCAAATGCCAAAGAACCAAGTTCTCACTCCATCGATCCAAAATTCTGAAACATAGTAAATCCATTATCAATTCTCAAACGTGCTAAATTCAAACAGACGGTAAATAACCGTAATCCAATAATCTAAGAACGTGTCAATTTAACAACCATAATCCAGTAATCTGGGAGAACCACCATCCCTCCCCAACCCCCACCCCAGTGTCCATTGGGATTTAGGGTTATCTTAGAAGTTCCAAAAACTGGGGTAGTTCTTATGTTTGCAGTCTTTATTTTTTATCAAGACTTATGGAATAAATTAAACAAACAAACAAACAAACATGTATAGACACATAGAATAGATTAAACAGAACAACTTACCATGCATGTATGGCTATAGACCCTAGTATAAACAAAACTTCTATCATTCATGATTTGGTTTTCCATTTCTTTTACAAAAAATTTAGGAGTATAAGACTCGTCACAATAGTAAAATCAAGGCAGTGATCGTGGCTGGAACCTCAATAGAAGCTGTCCAGAAAGCAAAACATCAGGGAAAATCATGGTGCTGAATGTAAATCAATCATTTTTCACACAGACAAAAGTTGGATAGATTGATAGTCACGACATGAAAATATTACTCAAGCCAGCATAAATCCATCTAGGTTTGTAGGGTGCAAATTTTTGTCAATACCCTAAACTGACACACCACTTTAACATCACAACGAAGCAAAAACACTTATACCCTTCAAAGACATTCCAAGTCTTAATGGTTACATTCATTAGAAAAGAAATACATGATATTTCAACCCTACCAATCCGCCTACATGATATTTCAACCAAATGCTATATTTTACTGTAACTCACAGATGTAATACATTCTCCATACATTCAATAGCTTTTGTGCTTCTGCCTTAAGCAAGCCTTGTTTATCAAGAGCATGAAACCTACAACAGTGTTAGTCCACATCTCAGATTATAGGAACCCGTTGCACTTAGGTCACACATAAATTCGCATTCAAATCATAGAAGTAAACAACATTGTAAAGCACTATCATTCATCACAAAAATCATATCTTTGTTATCCCAATTAATCGAAATCTGAAACCCAATTTATAAATGTTGCTGGTTTTTCCTCCAAATTTTCTAACCAAAATAGTAAATACAACAATTCCACATCCAAACAAATTCAACTTTTTTCTCTTAATTCACAACTAAAATAACAATTCAACAAAAGTACAAAAATTTCCAAAACCCACAATCCAAACTGCAGAAATGTTCTATGTTTTTCATTTCCCAGAAACTGCACCATCTAATATAAAGGCAAATTAAATTTGTTCGAGCTTGTCATAAAGAAATGAGTGAATAGAAACTTAAATTGTGTGTTGAACAATGTACCTAAAATGTATGGATCGATTTTCTATTTAAGGTCAATATATTAGTTAATTATTATGTCCATCTATTCTTAGACCAAGATTTGCAAGGGATTATATGTAATCTTCCAGATCACTAACATGATTTACCCTCCATCTAATTATTTTCCGATCCCATTACAAATTCAAAAATTATCTTCCAGATTCACTGGATCCATTCGAGAAAGTGCGAAAATTATCAAACCTGATCTTCCTCAATCATCCAAGTAGAGAAAATTTGGACAATCTCTCTCTCTCTCTGTCCACCTGGAAACCCTCCCGTCAACCCACTCTCTACCTGCAACCCATCAACCATGCCTCTGGCGACATCGACCTCTCTCTCTCTCTCTCTCTTTCTCTCTCTCTCTCCTCTTTCTCTCTCTCTCTCTCTCTCTCTCTATTCACATGAGAAAACAGCATCACCCAAAAGGTTAGAAATTTCCAAAACCAAAAGGAAATTAAGAGAGGGAAACAGAGAAGAAAGAGAGATCGGAGTACCGTTAGTTAAAGAGTGGACGGCGTCGGTTCTCCGACCACTGTAATCCCTGAAGATCTCTTCCGCCGTTCGCGGACTCGAGCCCATCTCCCTGCTCCTCTCCTCCATCTCACCGAAGGTCTCTGAGTTACAGAAATGAAGGCCAGTTTGAGTGGTTTTGGTTTTAGGAAGCAGGAAGCCGATGCTATTCTAGAGATGGTGTTGTGGTTGCTAGGGTTTGAGAAAGGGGAAACGAAGCCGTGTGTTTCTGTCTCTCTCTCGCATCTCTCTCTCTATCGGAGGCATGGCCTCCCATCCCCGAAACCCTCACTGAATGACAGCATACCTAAACCCACCCCAACCCGTATGAAACTAAGAGGACAAAAATGCCCCTCCAACCCATCCCAAATAACAGCCCAAACCCGACGGCTCTGTTGTAAATAACGTGAAATCGAGTGGCTCCCTGAGAAGCCATATTGACAAAATCACCCTCCGAAATTTTGAGAAATTACCTCCCAACCCAGCCCCATTCGGCTGGTATTTTTGTAAATAGAATGAAATCGAGTGGCAAAGAATTGAGGCTGCTACAGTGCCTCCCACCCTTCTACTTTAGAATAGATAATTTCAAAAAATCCAAATCCATGAAAACATGCAACACTCTACTATCTTTATTGACATTACTTTCATCTCCATTTTTTTAATTTATGTTAAAGGTTACGAACAAACATTGACACAACTTAAAATAGTACGATATATAAGGCAGAGTCTTGAACTTGAACAACACAATCAACTAAAAGCTAAAAAGCACAAATACATTCTTTCTTTCTTTTTAAAGTAACCTCGACGGTACAAAGAAGAATTTTATTGAATTTAAAAAAAAAAAGTTACACCTAGTCTTTAGGAAGAAAAGAAAAAAAACCACAACAGAGAAAATAAACGACGACAACAAATGCATAACAATGTAACAAACTCAATTTCTAAGCGCCCCCCTACTCTAAATTTTCCTTATCATTTGTCTGATCATTCCAACAATCTTAAGAAACAAGTCGGGCCTTCTTGTGATCACAACATCTGCAAGAACTACTCCCACTACCAACCCACTTCCACATCCGGCCGAAACAATTTTCCAATCAAATTCAAATATTCCTGCTGAGCTAGAATCACCTTCGTCTACGGTTGAAGGTGGAAGTTGAGGGGACATAGGATTTCCACATTTCTTTGGCAATGGATCTCCACACAACCCTGGGTTTCCCTCGTATGAAGTGATATTCAGTGAAGTAAGCTGGGTTCCTTGTGGTATAAGACCTGTGAGATTGTTGTGAGACACATTGAAATTGGCAAGAAAAGTAAGTTGACTCAGTTGTTGGGGGATCTGTCCAGAGAGCTTGTTTTGTGAAAGATCCAACGATTCAAGCTTCGTCAAGTTTCCGAAGGATGATGGAATAGAACCAATGAGAATGTTGTGGGATAGATTCAGCGAATGAAGCTCCTTAAGATTCCCAATGAATTCTGGAATTTTCCCTTCAAATTTGTTGCTTGAGATATCAAAGGATGCAAAGTCTTCTCGGATCTTTGGGTAGTATTGCTCCAAACCTTTTGTTGCTATTGTGAGTTTGTAATCAACATCGCTAATAACTGGGAATCCATTGAGATCATAACCTACGTATGTGCTCATATATGTTGACTTGTTTATAATAATATCTGGAAATATAAATGGAACCACTCCAGTAAAATCATTGTAAGCCAAATCAAGAATGCGTAACTTGGGGAAATCGACATTCAATCTACATTTTCCAATCACACCGTAGAATCCATTTTGGCGCATTGCCAAAAGTTTTAACTCTAGAAGAGTCCCCAACCAAATGGGAAAAACATCATTGAAACGATTGTTTGACAAAACAAGATACTCAAGCAACACACAATTGGCCAATGACCTCGGCAACTGCCCCTGCAACTTGTTATGACTCACATCAATCATTCTCAAACTGCTTCCTTTGTTGTATGTCTGAGGAATAATTCCGTGAAAAGAGTTGTTTCCGAGAAGTAGAAGAATCAGTTGATCACTAAAGTTTCCAAGACACTGAGGAAGCATGCCACTCAAGTTATTATTCGACAAGTCAAGGTACTGAAGATTTTTCATATTGCAAAGCAACGGTGAGATTTCCCCAGTAAAGTTGTTGTCTGCAGCTGCATATTCTTGCATGGTTGATGGAGGTATCGGTAGTGATCCATGAAACATGTTGGACGAAAACCTTATACATAACAGTTTCACCCAAGGAAGGACAAGTGGAGGTTGGTCTGAAACGAAGTTATTAGAAATGTCTAACAATTGCAAAGTTTCTAAGCTTGTATTCCACATCCATTTTGGTACTTGGCCTCGGATTTTGTTTCCAGCAATTTGCAAACGTATCAACCCCTTCTGATATTGTAAGAAGGATGGAAACTCTCCTATGCTGCAATTACTCAATCCAAGAACGGTGAATTGTTTTACTGTTGAATTCAAAATTTTGGATTCAGTAACAAATTCTAAACCGTTCCAGCTTAATTCGAGTTCGGAAAGAGATTGTAGATTTTGAAACATTTGAAACTCTACTACACCACTCAGAGTATTCGAATGTAGATACAGGATCTGAAGGTTTGTGAGATTTGAAAAAGACGCAGGAACTGAACCATTTAATCTATTAAAAGAAAAATCTAGGTACTCTAGTTTGCTAAGGTTGCCTAGCCAAGATGGGATTGGACCAGTTAATCGACTCGAACAAATATTAAGTACGGTTAGCCGGGTAAGATTGGACAAGCAATCAGGAATTGGACCTCCAAATAGATTGGTTGAAATGTCTAGATAAGTGAGCTGCCTAAGATTTCCAAGTGAAGATGGGACCAACGCTTTCGAAAAATTGCATTGACACAAATCCAATTTTTGCAGTGAATGAAGGTTTTGAATTGAAGAGGGTATGGTTCCAAAAAAGCCAGTATACGCGACTTTCAGTAAGATGAGAGGACTGCTTTGATTAAATTCAGGAAAATATCCAGTCAATTCTTGGTTGTATCTCACATCAAGAAATTCTAGGTTTGGGAGTTGGAAAATTCTCACTGGAAATTCACCAAACAAGTAACAGTCTCTGAGGTAGAGGGTTGTCAAAGATGATAAATTAGCCATGGAATGAGGAATTGCCGAAGATACATTTACAAAACTGAGAGAAAGTACCTCGAGACTAGTGAAGTTTTGAACTAGGATTCCAAGATCTGATTCTTCAAGTTTCAACAAGGGACGATACACATCTTCTTGGTATCTATCGACATGGATACCAACATTGACATCGACATCGAAATTGAAAGCTAGATTAAGGTATGTCAACTTAGATAACTGTGAAAGTTCAGAAGGGACTTGACCAGAAAAGACAGAGTAGGAGAGGTCAAGATGAGTAAGGCTTGGAAAATTCCTAATGCTAGTAGGAATTTGAGAGTAATTGAAGTTATTGTCAGAGAGGTTTAACCTTTTAAGATGAACAAGGCGAAAGAGGCTGCTATTGCTGTTGATAGAGCCGTGGAGACAGCTGCTACCAAGATCTAGGCCAATCACATGACCTGTCTTCTCATCACACTCGACGCCTTTCCATGAGCAGCACGTGCTGTTTTCTCCTTCAGCTGGTTTCCATGATGAAACCTTTGGATAACCATCATCGCTAGAAGCAGATTTGTCAATAATAAAGCTGCCTTTGAATTGTAGCAGGGCGGACTTCTCCTCATCACGGCAAGATGGATACTGTTTCTGCGAAGAGTAGGAAGAGTTAGCAATAACCACATGATGAAACAGCAACAAAACTAGTACTAGTTTTGAAACTATGCGAATGGCGGAGATATCAAGTAACCCCATAACAACAATCTTTTGAATTTTTTTGCACTCTTAGCTGTGTATGATGGAAGTGCAGAGTGATATACAACAATTTATAGACTCGCATCGATCAGTATAAGATTCTTCCGCAATATAATTTCTGAAAAGTGATAGAGACGGGTGTAGGAGGGTCAAGTTGATATGATGCCTTGACTAATTGATGAGAAAAATCAAAAGTTAGAAAATCAGTAGCACCATCTAAGAAACAAATCTTGACTTGATGAGAAAAAGAAATACAAACAAATCACAAACTTAGCCAAGATGGCTACGCAAGGCAAAAAGAGTACGGCGTACCAAACTTAACTCCAGCCAAGTTACATGGTGTATTTATAAAGATACAATTCTCAACAAACATGAAAGCAATCGCAAACGATCCTGAATAATAGGGAACTAATCTTAAGATAATGTGAAACAGAAGGATTTAAAAGAATAATGTCTAATGGTATTCTTCTTTATTTGCCACTGAGTAGTACTCAAAAGATAGCACGTGTAATTTCCTTAAATCCACCTACAATTTATTGTTGAAAAATATTGTTTCTTAGATTTATTCTTCCTTTTTCTTTTTTCGAATAACATTTAATTGCTTTCGATACTGCTCTAGACTGGCATGCGAATGATGCAGATATCAAGTAATTACGGTCGATACCGCTTAAATCCACTCACTATTACAATCTTTTGATTTTTTTTTTTTTTTTTTTTGCACTCTTAGCCATGTATGGAGTGCAAAGTGACACAACTATTTGTAGACTGGCATCAGTATAAAATTCTTCCGCAAATTAATGTCTAAAAAGTGATAGAGACAGGCGTAACAGGGACAAGTGCATCGCAATTCTTCTACATGCGTTCTTGACTAATTGATTCTGAGTTAATTTTTGAAGTCAAGTCTTCAACTTTTGAGATGGGGTGAAATTAGAAGTTAGACAAATGAGCAGCACCATAAAAGAAAGAAGAAAAAAATATTTGCATACCACATAGTTGATCTCATGAGTTCCTTCTGTAAGAGTTCATGATATTTGTATTGACATTCTTGTAAGGTTTTATCATATTTGTATGCCCAATTGCAAGACCTATCAACATTGTATTTGGGTACTCCTAAATATGTTGGACCTTCATGCTTGAAATCTTGATTAAAATATGTGTAATTTGTATTAGAATACAAAATTATCAAAAAAAAAAAAAACAACAATCTGTTGAATTTTTTTTTGCACTCTTAGCTGTGTCTGATGGAAGTGCTGAGTGATATACAACATGTAAACACAAAAATTTCCTGCTTCGAACGAGACAAGAACACGTGTACAAAATAATATCTTGTATTAATGAATTTGGGGTTACAATCTCTTTTAACTTGATCCTCTTATTTGATCTCCGTAAGGTGTAGATGTGTAGATGTGCAGTTTGATCCAAGAGCCATCGAGGCTTGATTTTGGATGAATAGGGGAAGTTTCTTCAAGGAGCTTTCAGGGCTTGATCTTGAAGGTTGATGGAAGTTTCTTTAAGGGCCTTTAAGGCTTGATCTTGAATTGGTTGATGGAAGTT
This sequence comes from Crataegus laevigata, assembly GCA_963580275.1. Lineage (NCBI taxonomy): Eukaryota > Viridiplantae > Streptophyta > Magnoliopsida > Rosales > Rosaceae > Crataegus > Crataegus laevigata. The sequence continues at coordinate 32,416,159 of OY756947.1, read as the reverse complement.
TCTTCATGGGTCTTCGGGGCTTGATCTTGATGAATGGATGAATGGATCTTCAAGGGCTTTGGGGCTTGATCTTGAATTGGTGGATTATTTCTTCAAGGGCCATTAGGCTTGATCCTGATGAATAGATGAACAGATCATCAAGGGCCTTCGGGGCTTGATCTTGATGAACCGATCTTCAAGGGCATTTGGGCTTGATCTTGATGAATAGTGAACGAATCTTCAAGGGGCTTGATCTTGATGAATGAATGAACTGATCTTCAAGGGCATTTGAGGCTTAATCTTGATGAACGATGAATATATCTTCAAGGGCCTTTGGGGCTTGATCTTGATGAATGATGAATGGATCTTCAAGGGCCTTTGGGGCTTGATCTTGATGAACGGATGAAAGGATTTTCAAGGGCCTTTAGGGCTTGATCTTGATGAACAAAGGAAGTTTCTTCAAGGGCCTTTAGGGCTTGATCTTGATGAATGAGGGGAATTTTTTCAAGTGTCGTCGGGGCTTGATCTTCAAGGGGGCCTCCAGGATTTGGCGAAGAACGAAAAAAGCTTTCTCGATCCTTCAGAATTCTTGGGAATTTAAGAGGTTGGATGCTTGAAAGCTTTAGAGTTTCAAGGCTTCAAGGACACAATTCAAGGTTATGGTGTGCTATCCACACACCCCAAATTACTTCTCACACACCCCTTGTTAATTTCTGTCCGTTGATCTTTTTCAATTCATCTGATCCGACGGCTGAAAATTAAAAGGGTGTGTGAGAAGTAAAATGAGGTGTGTGGATATCACACCCCTTCAAGGTTTTGTGTGAAGTGAATTAGTTTGTATTTATAGAATTTTCCAAGGCTTAGTTTTAAATATAATATTCAGATGAAATAAATCTTTTCTGCTAGGTGTTGACACGTGTCCTATTTGATGACTTTTCCGACTATTTTTGATTTTTTTTCGTTGAGTCACATGCTGCATGTAAAATTTATGTGACATGTGAGTGTTGAAGTTTTAATTATTGGTCAACATTTATTTCACCGAAATTTTAATGTTTACACAACAATTTATAGACTCGCATCGATCAGTATAAAATTCTTCCGCAATGAAATTTCTGAAAAGTGATAGAAACGGGTGTAGGGGGATAAGTTGATATGATGCCTTGACTAATTGATGAGAAGAAAAAAATGTTAGAAAATCAACATCACCATCTAAAGAAACAAGTCTTGACTTGATGAGAAAAAGAAATAAAAACAAATCACAAACTTTGCTAAGATGGCTACGTTGGGCACTCCAGCCAAGTTACATGGTGTACTTACAAGATACAATTCTTAACAAACACGAAAGCAATCGCGAACGATCCTGAATAATAGGGAACTAATCTTAAGATCATGTGAAACAGAAGGATTTAAAAGAATAATGTCTAATGATATTCTTCTTCATTTGTAAGTGAGATATCTTAGGTTCAATTCTCGCCAAAAATAAATTTAAGGGGTTTTTGAATTTTAATCCTTCAAGAAGATTAAAATTTAAAAAATAAAAAAAATAAAAATAAAAACCTGGTGTTAGATTGAATATTGATTTTAGTCCCTAATGTGTCCTTAATTCAAAATAATTAATGTCATTTTATTTAGGCTTATTATATTGAGGGGAGCATTTTTGCTTACCACCATTTAGTGTGGTGTATGCTCACCACTATATTTATCACCGTTAGATGAGTTTGAATTTCGAGATTCGTGTAGTGGATAAACACAAATCTCAAAATTTAGAAGGATTTAAAAGAATAATGTCTAATAGTATTCTTCTTCATTTGTAAGTCAAAGGTCTTAGGTTCGATTCTCGTCAAAGATAAATTTAAACCAAGTTATTGCTAGTCCATTGTGAGACTTAGTCCACCCCCATCCCTTAGTGTAGATAATAATGTTTGTTAATATATATATGCAAAATGACTGAGTAGGGAAACGGATCCTCTCCGGATCTCTTCCACCAAAACTCACGAATAAAGTGATCCAGACTTTTGATATTTGATTAAACGGCTAAAATTATTATAAATTTTAAAAGGGACTTCTATTTTTAGCTGTTATATCAAATTTTAAAAGTTCGGATCACTTAATCCGTAAACTTTTGTGGAAATGATCCCGAGATGGTCTCTTTCCACTGAGTAGTACTCAAAAGATAGCATGCGTAATTTCCTTAAACCCACTCACAATTTATTTTTGAAAAATGTTGTTTCTTAGATTTATTCTTTCTTTTTCTTTTTTCGAATAACATTTAATTACTTTCGATACTTTTATAGACTGGCATGCGAATGATGGAGATATCAAGTAATTATTGTGGATACTGCTTAAACCCACTCACTATTACAATCTTTTGAATTGTTTTTGTTTTGTTATAAATTTTATTTTTTGCACTCTTAGCTATGTATGGAGTGCAAAGTGACACAACTATTTGTAGACTGGCATCAGTATAGAATTCTTCCGCAAATTAATATCTAAAAAGTGATAGGGGCAAGTGCATCGCATTTCTTCTACACGCGTTCTTGACTAATTGATTCAGAGTTAATTTTTGAAGTCAAGTCTTCAACTTTTGAGATGGGGTGAAATTAGAAGTTAGACAAATGAGCAGCACCATAAAAGAAAAAAAAATTAATTTTTGCATACACACATATAGTGTATCTCATGAGTTCCTTCTGTAAGGGTTCATGATATTTGTAGTGACACTCTTGTAAGGTTTTATCATATTTGTATGCCCAATTGCAAGACCTATCAACTTTGTATTTGGGTACTTCTAAATGTGTTGGAGCTTCATGTTGGAAATCTTAATTAAAATATGTATAATTTGTATTAGAATACAAAATTATACAAACAAAAAAAATTTGTCAACAGGTGAAATAGGTGACCCACTAGCTTAACGGGTTGAGTTTGATTGACTCGTTAGCTCAATGAGGCTGGTGTGAGTGCTTAACAAATTTGGTGAAACTTGATCCAAACTCAATAAATCCAACTTGTTTACAGGCCTAGACTCAAACCACTAGATAGTGAAGGGAATGAAAGTTTCGGACTCTCATCCGCAAATTAAGGCATTAGAGTCATTAGTTTCAATTCTTGTATTGTCTTGAAGTGGGGTGGATTTGAAGCCAGAAATTTTTATTCGATACCCTATTTCTTCAACATTAGGACTTTCAAACTCCTTACATATATTAAGTCAAGAGTGCGGGTGTAACGAAATTTCTCATTAACTCAAAGAGTGCAACTATTCTCATGTTGGATTTTGACGGGTGTTGCAGTTTGAAAAATTCAACTTGTGCTTTGGTTTTGGTCTATGTTGCATTTTTCAAACTGCAAGTCCTTTTCTCATCAGAAAATAAATATCTCATTAACTCAAGAGAAAGCAAGGAAGAGAGAACTAATACTTCGACTTAGAGTTGTCACTTAATACTATGTTCTAATGGTATTCTTCTTTATTTTTAAGTGAAATGTCTTATGTTCAATTCTCCCCAAAGTCGAATTTGAACCACATTATTGCTAAACCATTTTGAAGCTTGCCTCCCCCTCTCCCCCCCCCCCCCCCCCCCCCAAGTGTAGATAATATGGTTACTTCAAAAAAAAATTCTTGACTTCAGAGTTGAGGCCCCAACCATGGGGAAACTGCCTCCAACTACATATATCTCTAGGTAGTGTAGCTAATTCTTGTTGATACAATTTGTGGAACCAAAAATAATCCCAAAAATTCAAAATGAGACATGTGAACTTTTACTCAAGAAATATAAGATTGCCCTCATTAAATGGGTAAAGCTCTTAAGTATTCCCACGTGCAGCTAAGCATCCCTAGAAGTTCAAGCAGCAGACTATGACTACTCAAAGCTCTCCTACTCATGGCATGAAAAAAAAAAATCAAAGGCATTAAAGATAGAATTAATTACCAAATCTTATCTTTAATACAAGCCTAATTGAAGATCAACCATATCAAGTAAGGAATTCCTATCACAATCAATTATGGATATTCCCATCATCATTCCAAGATATTTTCTCCTAATTAATATCTTGGAAACATCATTTCCTTGCTCATCCTACGGATGATATAACTTGGCCAATAGGAAGCCTCCATGTGTAGGGCAAATCCCTACACCATGACCAGCCAATAGTAAGCTTTGGGTACGCATACAAGCCCTAAAAACTCATTCTTTTCAAAGAAACTAACTTAGGCATCGGAGATCCATTTGCTGAACCCCCCCCCCCTCCCCACTTCATGGGCTCGTAAGCCTTAGATCTTTGATTTAAAAAAAAATGTTGATTGTTTTGTAGGTACAAGTTCGTGAAAATAGAAGGTAGCGAATTTCTTTTACCACACAATTCTTCCACACTTAAATGAGTTTCTATACATATGTTTAATTGTATGTCGGATTAGTAATATAACTTCATATATGGATACACGATTTAAAGCATGACCATGGATTAACTCATGCCATAGAATGAACAGTTTTTTTTAAATAATGAACGATCTTTAACATTTGGATAGCAATTGAATAATAACCGACCTCGCGCTTGCCCTTAACGTACTATTGTTAATCTTGTGCAGTTGCAAATATTTAATTGTCTTTGGTTTTATCTATATTGTAGGTACTGTGAACTCACATTCGTCCAAAGACAATTTTACTAGCAGCTTGTAACTCAAATAGTTAAGAGCATTCCTAATTTCACACAAGTAAATGTGTAATTTTCTTTTTCTTATATTTGAATTCTACCACAAGACAACCACAATTCTCATTCTAGTAGTTGCATCGCCACGCACCAAATTATGGAACTCCCACCCACCATTTCTCTAAATATTTCACCAAGAGTGTATAATTGTGATTTTCATTCCCACTGTGCCCTGCGCTCTTATTTTCATCTCCATGCATCTTCAAAAAGAAGCTTTTATTTCATTCCCTCTAGAAGTTCCAGGGATATGCCACCTTTCAAAATACCATCAATTTCCATAATCAAATCATAGTTTTTCTATAGGAAAATTTTATTTGAATCCATCTAACCTCTTTCTACACCCAACTTACCCTCTTCACCCATATTTTTTTTAACTACCCTCTCAAACTCAATTCAAAATGTGAAGTTATCTTTACACCCATTCCCTCTATAAAATAACATCTCTCACTGAATGTTTTTCTTCTTCAAAGAGGCGTCCTTTGCCTCTGTATAATTACATATGAATAGCATTTCCATGAGTGTTTTTTTTTCTTTTTCTGCTACCAAACCCATCCATAGACTTGGGATCCAAGAGATCCTTCCATAGATTTGAATTTGCCAGAGAATGCAATGCAAAATCTAGTTCAGTCCATCACTTTGCCAAAAATATTTGACCTTGATGCTTTGGATTTGGATGGAGACATGCCACCCACTAGTGAGTGGTGAAGGTTTATGAGGTTGAGAAATCGTTATTTGCACTAGTGTTTAATTATAGTGTCTAGTTTTATTGAGAAATTTGAGTTTTGTTATTAGTTTTATTTTGTACTGAATAGTAATTATGCAGCAAGGTAAAATAGATAATTAAAATTTTAATTTTAAGTTGGATGTAGAAACTAGTTACATGGGTTTAAATAAATTTTCCTTTTCTATATTCTATCAATATGAAATTTCTAACCGTACACTAATAATGCTATACTTTCCTTAAGATTTTGCAATTGTTTTTCAAACTTGCATAAAATTAGACAAGTGCTGTGAAATAATTTACCTATATGTTTTTCAAACTTAACAAATGAAAATATGAAAGAGCACTATAAAATAATTTACCTATATGTTTTAAATATAGGTAAATATGTGACAACCCGTCCCTAATTTCTATATGTAATTTCTCCTCGCGTATGTGTGTTGACAATTATGCCCTTAGTGGCAATTGACATGGACGAGTTTATTTCTTCCTTATTTATTTTCTCATTTCGTAAATTAAATTGTGCACGTTATTACGAGATTACGTAGTTTACCATAGTAGGAAATATTTACCTCGGATAGAGTTTGATTTCCTTTATTGTAGGAAATCCAAATAACCCTATCCTACCCATTATTTTAATCCAACCGTGCACTTCCCCTTTATCATCACCCACCAATCACTTCCCTTAATTTACCCCCTTTTAGTCACCAATCCCATCAATTCTCTTATACACTCTAACCAATTAGAAAAGAGAAAAGCAAACCCTTTCACTCTCGCTCTTCTCTCTCCCTCTCGAAACTCTTTCTTCTCTACAACAAGGAAGACCAACCCCAAATCTTCACTGTTCGAGCTTAAAAACCTTACCATTGTGTACCATACCAACCAAACCAACAATGGAATAGTTTTGACTTGTCAACTCGGAAGGTTCGAACTCGGATGAGTTGAGTTCGACGTGTTTTTGACCGAGTCACGGTGTTTTAGGACTCAGAGAAGCCTCTACACAACTCCTTAGGGTCCCTAGTCAAGATTTAAGAAAGCTTTGACGTGAAACAACTCAGTTTCGAAAGGTTCAAGTTTGAGCCAATTTCGTGCATTTCGAGCCAATTTCCGGCCAAACCACGACGATTTGGCCAACGTACAAGGTATCAATCTCTTCGTCTCACTAATTACTACAACTTTCCTTTCTTTTTTTTTTACCCAATTTCATTGAGTATTGAAGAAGTTATACGCATTTGAATCTTACCCAGTTTCCGGCGAGTCCAGCGGTTTTCAAGGCATTTTCCGGCCAAACCAAAGCAAGTTAAATATCATGCAGGTACCATTCTCTTTTTCTCTTTGAGAACTACAACTTTTGTTTTTGTTTCACTTGATTTCGTTGAGTATTAACAAAGTTATGGCCGTTTAAAGTTAGTATAGTTTTCCGATCGAATTCCGGCCTTCTTCTTCTTGAGGTCCGGCGACCTCCATGTCAAGGAACCAGGCCCTTGGGCCATCACCAAGATCCTCGGGCCTTAAGACCATTTTGATTTCAACCCATAACCCTTTTAAATTCTTTTGCTTTTATTTTATTTGTTAAATTAAAAGCCTTGGGCCTTATTTGTGAAGCCCTAAATTCCAAACCCAATTCCTAAAGCTCTAAACCCTTTTAGTTTAGGCCTTTGGGCCTAGAACCCTTAAGCCAACCTATCATTCTAACCCAACCTAATAATCCTTAACCCTATGGAATATCCATCAGAGAATATTCCGTCCGTCAGGGAATATTCTGTTGACTTTTGTTAACTTTTTGAAAATTTAAGCGGGACCTTTCTTAGGGTAATTCGACGTCCTGAATCCGTTTTTGACGTCTTTTTTCCCAAATTCAATTGTTATAATATAGTTTTATTAATTGTACCATTTATGTGCTTAGGGGAAATTATTAGTGGTGTTTCCATCTTCGCTAGGTTGCGTGGCTTGTCAGCGGCAAAGTATTTGTGAGTGGGCAGTTTATTTTTATACCTATATGTATTTATAGTTTTCAGAATTACTTAAATGCTCCACTTTACACATATATTGCCAAGTAATTGATAATTTCGTTATAATTGTGATAAATGCTGAAATACGGTTGAGATATACTTGTCATAACATTCATACATACTTGTATACATGTTCATCTTGCTGCACCCCGGTGTTAGTACTCGCCCTAGGGCCAGGGCTAGTTCTTCACGTGTATGTTCACATCCGCACCATTCGCTCGCCTTGGATCCAAGTTAGGTGCCAATCCTGTCGGGCAAATTGCATTAGGCAATCCGACTTGTATGTGACCGTGCTTCTGCACTAGCCTTCACGTGATCATAGTACTAGAGCGTATTGATTACACCCAGCCTGTCGGGTAGAATTGCATTAGGTAATTCCGACTTGCGTGCTAGCCTAGATTGATGAGCAATTGATTATCACATGATTATATTACTGTGGCATTTGATATGTCATGACTTGGCATACTTCTGATTATATTGCTATTGTATTATCGTTTACATGCTTATGTAGTATGTTTTAAGGAAACTATACTTGTGTTTACGGCGAGGGGTTAGTATATTAAAAAATAAAGGTTTTCGTATAAACATTGTTTTGCTGACCCACTCAACTTTGTTTTTTGCCCCTCCAGGTTTAGTAGCGGTGCTTACGTATATACGAGGATTCTGGCAAATCTCAAGAGATGGTTACCTTCAGTGGTATAACTCTCATCATGTTTACTATGATGTCTTATGCTCTGACATCACGTGTGAATAGGGTTCAATCCCGCTCACCTGCACACTCTCTTGACTAGGCATTTTCCACATCACTACACTTTATGGCTTCGTCACCTTCTAGGTGTCGGCCAGCATAGCTCGATTTAGAGTCCAAGTGGACATTCCGAGTCGGGGTGTGTCATGTGCATTAGTAATAATTTTTGCCCTGTATATGTAATGATACATGCAAAATAATTTACTTATAAAATAAAAAAAAATTATTTGATTCAAACTAAATTTATCTATATTTTATATAAGGCTTGTTAGCCAAAATTGTTCCTAAGATTTGCATAACTCCTCACTTTGGTACTTGAGATTTGAAATCAATAGAAGTAAAGTACCTATAATATAATTTAGGGAACTTTAACGAAAAGTTCTTGGTACTGTTCATGTCACATCTTGGCCCGGAGTCCACCGCATCCCGGGCCCGACCTCCGCCGTAGCACGATATTGTCCGCTTTGGGCCTCAACCACGCCCTCACGATTTTGTTTCTGGGAACTCACACGAGAACTTCCCAGTGGGTCACCCATCCTAGGATTGCTCTCGCCCGCTACTCGCTTAACTTCGATGAACTTCGAAGCCAGTGAGCTCCCAAAAGGCCTCGTGCTAGGAAGATGTGGGAATATACATATAAAGATCACTCCCTTGTGTGATGTGGAATCTTACAATCCACCCCCTTAGGGGCCCGACGTCCTCGTCGGCATAGCACGGCTAGAGTTTAGCTCTGATACCAAATTGTCACATCTCGACCCGGGCTCCACCACTTCCCTGGCCCGACCTCTGCTGTAGCACGATATTGTCCGTTTTAGGCCCCGATCACGCCCTCACGGTTTTGTTTCTGGGAACTCACACGAGAACTTCTCAGTGGGTCACCCATCATGGGAGTGCTCTCTCGCGCTACTCATTTAACCTCAGAGTTCCGATGAACTCTGAAGCCAGTGAGCTCCCAAAATGCCTCGTGCTAGGTAGAGATGGGATACATATAAGGATCACTCTCCTGGGCAATGTGGGATCTAACAGTTTACTTTAACGAAAAACCACATTTTTATACTAAAAAGTCAATCCTGGTACTATTCACTTTAACCTTTATTTTGTTTTTATTGTTAAAACTCAAAGTTTCAAGCTTTTTTTTATTAGTTTTTCTTATAATTTACCTATTGTTTAATCTTATAAGAAAATAATGTATCTACTGTTTTAATTTACCTACAAAATAATGGAACTACTATTTTAATTTACCTACAAAATAAATGATATTTAATTCAAAATTAATTCACTTATATTTTACATATAAATATAGATAAATTATTTTTAACACGCATATATAATAACAAACAAAAAATGCCTAACGTATGTAATAATCTAAGTAAAGTTATTTACCTACAACATAAAAGAATATTAATTGGGTCTTTGTTGTTTTTATCAAACAATATTATTATTTGATGCAAAATAACTGATTGTATAAAGGATTTTTTTTCCATACGAAAAATGTGCCCATAATTGTTTATGAACATGGCTAAATTAATATATATATATATATATATATATATATATATTCAAGAAAGGTAAAATTTCCATATGGGGTTAATAGCTAATCATAATTAGGGTGAGTAATAATATTTATTGACATAATTAGAGTTTTGTGGCATAAGTTGTAAATATGTGATAATAATTGGTTACATATTTGTCTAAATGGTACTCTATTTGAAATTTGAGTTTCATTTAGATGTTTAATATTAGGTGGGTTTTTGTTTGAAAAATAGGAGTTTCAAAGGCATTTTTCTAAAGAGCCCTAATTTTTAAAGTCAAGTCTTCAACTTTTGAGATGGTGTGAAATTAGAAGTTAGACAAATGAGCAGCACCATAAAAGAAAAGAAAAAATTAATTTTTGCATACACACATATAGTTTATCTCATGAGTTCCTTCTGTAAGGGTTTATGATATTTGTACTGACACACTTGTAAGGTTTTATCATATTTGTTTTCCCAATTGCAAGACTTATCAACTTTGTATTTGGGTACTTCTAAATGTGTTGGACTTTCATGTTTGAAATCTTGAGTAAATATGTGTAATTTGTATTAGAATACAAATTAAACAAAAAAAATTGTTAACAGGTGAAATGGGTGATCACTCAAATCCAACGGAACGGGTGTGAGTGACCCGTTATCTTAACGAATTAGTTGAAATCCAATCCAAACTCAATAAATCTGACCCATTTACAAACCTAGACTCAAACCACCAAATAGTGAAGGGCATGAAGGTTTCGAACTCTCGGCAGCAAATTAAGACATTAGAGTCATCAATTTCATTTCCTGTATTGGCTTGAAGTGGGGTGGATTTGAAGCCAAATTTTTTTATTCGATACCCAATTCCTTCAACATTAGGACTTTCAAACTCCTAACATATATTAAGTCGAGTGCGGGTGTAACGAAATTTCTTATTAACTCAAAGAGTGCAACTATTCTCATGTTGGATTTTGACGGGTGTTGTAGTTTGAAAAATTCAACTTGTGCTTTGGTTTTGGTCTGTGTTGCATTTTTCGAACTGCAAGTCCTTTTCTCATCAGAAAAGAAATATCTCATTAACTCAAGAGAAAGCAAGGAAGAGAGAATTAATACTTCGACCTGAAGTTGCTACTTAATACTACGGTCTAGTGGTATTCTTCTTTATTTTTAAGTGAGAGGTCTTAAGTTCGATTCTCCCTAAAGGCGAATTTGAACCATATTATTATTAGCTCATTGTGAGGCTTAACTCACTCCCCCACCCGCTTAGTATAGATAATATCGTTTCTTCAAAAAACAATTACCTTGACTTGGAGTTGAGGCCCCAACCATGGGGAAACTACCTCCAACAACATATGTCTGTAGGTAGCGTAGCTGATTCTTGTTGATACAATTTGTGGAACTAAAAATAATCCCAAAAATTCAGAAGGAAACACGTGGACTTTTCCTCAGGAAAGACAAGATTGCCCTCATTAAATGGACATAGCTCTTAAGTATTCCCACGTGTAGCTGAGCATCCCTGGAAGTTCAAGCAGCGAATTACGACTACACAAAGCTCCCCTACTCGTGGCATGAAAAAAATCAAAGGCAATAAAGACATAATTAATTACCAAATCATATCTTTAATACAATTTTAATTGAAGATCAACCATATCAAGTAAGGAATTCCTATCACAATCAATTATGAATATTCCCATCATCATTCCAAGATATTATCTATGAAACATCATTTCCTTGCGCATCGTACGGATGACATAACTTGGCCAATAGAAAGCTGCCATGTGTAGGGCAAGTCCCAACACCATGACCGGCCACTACCTCCTATAAATACCCTCATCATCTCCAAATTTCGGTAAACTTTTGGTACGCATACAAGCCCTAAAAACTAAATATTTTCAGAGAAACTAATTTAGGCATCGGAGATCCATTTGTTGAACCCCCCTCCCCACCTCGTGGGCGCGTAAGCATTAGGTCTTTGATTAAAGGTGTTGATTGTTTTGTAGGTACAAGTTCGTCAAAATAGAAGGCAGTGAGTTTCTGCTACCACACAATTCTTCCACACTTAAATGAGTTTCTATACATGTGTTTAATTGTATTTTGGCACATACTTGATCACTCTTCAAAAATCTAGTTTGAAACTCCATACCAAGTCAAATTATCGTTCTGTTCAACTTTCTAATCCCCAACTAACTGATAATATTTTCTGCAGAAATTCCCTTCGCAGAAATTATGTAAACTTCCCCTCATTTCTGTACTTTTAAGAGCCCCCTATTTTTCATTACACCAACCTAACTTACAAAATACATCAATCTTATCCCCTCCTCTCAGGCTCAAGCAAAACACAACTCCAATTTTCTCTCTGTTTTCTTTCATTGACGACCGCTGCCATTCCGTCAAGTCCACATTTCAGCTCTCTTTGGTCTCCACATAATTCCTTTCTGAACCCATTTCACTCAAACAAGTCAGTCAAACTATACATCTTTTTCAATAGAATTCTAATATGCCATTGCAACAACACATGCAAAAACTAGCTTTATATTCAATCCTATTCCATACACTTTGCATATTACCAGAGGTATCAAAGTCCAAAAATCCACTTGTTACAAACCTTTTTCAAACACACATACACACACAAATATATACTTATATGTGTGTGTGTGTGGGGGTGGGGGGAGGAATTGTTATTGGCACTCTAAAATTCTCAATCTACACTCCAAACTTTCCATATTTGGAAAGAAAAATACACTTGTGAGGGGGGTAGAATGAGATTTTTGGAGTGCCAATAACACTTTCCATATATATCTTGCTCATGCAAATTCTTTCCAACACTTCTTTCCCAAGGTATCTAATTCACTATTCTGCCATGCTCCGGACTCAGGTTGGTAGAAAACTCAAACCCAAATCCGAAACACGAGCTAAAAATTAAATAAATAAGAATAAACTAAAACCTGATGAAAATGAATTCCTCTTAGACAAAGAAACCCAAGAATTCTTTACAAGGCTACAAAAAAAATTAAACTTCTAGTGATGTCACATCTAATTCAATCTCATTCCTCCTACTCTCTTGACTGTTTAGTTCAAAAACTTGCATAACAATAAAGGGATGAACTTCAACAGCTCATTACGGACATAACCTTAACACAGTAAATTAACCAAACTAGATTAGATGTCATGGCATCATACACAATCAAGTATCAAATCATTTTTTATAACAATGCATGAATGCAATGTAAAAGCACTTTAACTATGCATGTTAATTCGTATAACAAAACACACAGACCTCGTACGTCCCATTACGTACTTATACCACTTAGCCCCGAGCACTAAATTATACAAACTTTCTATCGACCCCGAACCAGGGTTGTGACACCTAACCAGTCAACCGACCCGGTGATTGTGCCTAATCAAAACTCTTAGAGCCAACAACGCCTACTGGTGTGAGACCCTCTCCAACAGCCCCAACAGGAGAGCCCAACGACTCTATATGACGTGGCTCGATAACAACCGTTGAATTTTAAAATGTTTGGTGATACGGACCGTTGGATTTCTAATAGTTAAAAAAATAAAAAGATTCTTATCGTTGATCCATGTGGCGCTTTCTAGTACGTCGGATTAAATACTAAAAAAAATCAATTTGTCAAGATTAATTTGACTTTAAAAATGGAAAAAGGGAAATAAATTTTTTTTTATTCTATAAAAACCCAATCATGTTCTTGATTTCTCACACCACACTACACCACAACCCAATATTATTTTTGTTACAATCTCCTATATTTGATTTCCACTTTCCTACAAACTCCTAGGTTGAATAAGGATATGTGGCATGACGTGAATGGTCGAGAATCTTATAAAAAATATAAGTGGATATTATTAATGGATAATGACATGTGGCACGACGAGAATGATTTAAAATCTCTGAAAAGATTTAAGTCTATAATGACAAGTAAAGGAGAAAGCCAACAAAGCAGAATATATACATATATACATAATACATACATATATATATGATATGTATGTATATACTAGCAATTGAGCCCGCGCGATGCCGCGGGTTTTAAAATTGTGTTAAACGTGTGAAATATATTAAAATCTATTTACATCCATATCAAAATTTATTTACATATTTATGTTCAATAAGAAACAAAAGATGAGAGATTAGATTTCAAATGAATCTATGGTGATGCTTACCAAATACCCTACACTACAAATTCTTATTAGTAAAGAACCATATGAGAGAATGATATTAATGTCCCAAATCTTTGTGAAAAACCATAAAATGGTCACTTCCAAGTACAGGTTTTCCAAATATCCAACATGATATGAAAAAGTGAATCTGTCCCAAAACTTTGTAAAAACTATAATAAGATCTCTTCCAAGGACATGAATTATATCACTCACAATTGCTACAATTTTATTCAAATACAAACATGTATAAAACTTCCAGATTCAATTATCCAGAGACCAAATATTGGGACCTTTCAAATGATAAGCTCATTGGACATAATATCCCAACTATAGGAATAGGGAGATTCGAAATCACACGGGTATGAAAAGAAAAGCAAAAGAAAAAGCAAAAGCAGGAGTGCACTTACCCTAGGTGAATATGCTCGTCTACGTTTCCAAAAATTAGTCCGTCATAGCTGCTAAATCATTTTCAACTTTGTGCAAAAAAAAATCTCTTTCTTATGTTTACTTGAAGTGTTGATTTCAAATCGGTGATCCCTTTCTCACCCTGGTAACATTTAACAATTGCAATCAGTAAAATTTTATTGATAAGGGAAAAGAGAAGGGTAAGTAATAAGCAAAGTAGACAGACGTAACAGACTAAAGTAGAGAGAGATAGAGAGACTTAATGGTTTTATATGAAACTTGAATTCCTTTAACTCTTAGCCTTCTAATAGTTGCAAGCAAAATTGAGGTTCACATGCTGTGAACGTGCTATTGAGGTTTCATATAGAAAAGCTCAGTTGTTTCGTATTTTCTATACTATCATTGAATTTTGACAGTCTGAACAGTTGGGTTTTTTGGTTGCTTCATTAGATTTTGAAAAACAAATTAAAAATATAAAGTGCAGGGAAGATAAACCACAAATCTTAATTAGCAAGGACTAAAATACGCATAAAAGAATTTGGAGTCAGGAAACGTGCATAGAAGAGAATGCGTGTGTGTTCTGTCACTCTCTGTTCATGTTTACCTCAACCACAGCCAAAATTTGATTTTTCACACCCAATTTGATCAATTAAATGGCTTTGCTTATTGGTATCCTCGAAAGATGTCATCGAAATCATCCCCATTATCAGAGAAAACTAATGATTAAAGCATGGAATGTATGAAAACTAAAATTATTGACAAAAGATACAACAAAGATAAAAGAACTCCTGTAATTGGAAAACAAAACCCAATACACAGTGAATGACGATAAACACGTTACATAGTAAAAGAAAACTACCTCAACAGACCATCCATCCATCCACCACAAATACATCTAAAGAGTACCCATCAGTTGTCGAGAAGACATGTGCTTCACGGATGTTAAGTCCTAAATCCGAAAGCAAGGAAGAAAGCTACAGAAAATGACATAAGTTAGAAAGATGCGACCATAGTATGGTTCTACGTACTTCTGCAATTATCTTGGATCCTATAACATAAACAATGCATATAATATATGTATCAAATGCACTGAATAGTCTACTGCTACCCTTAAATTCATTTTCCACTTATCTCATAATTTCAAGGCTATATATTTATAGCTTTATATTAAACGAAAGAAATTATAATGACAAAGAACTCTTCCAATACATCTTCTGACAATTATATTTAATACCCAAGCTTACTGTATTAAGGTGCCATCGTGTTTAGAGTCTACACTCTAGACACAAAAACATCCGATGGAGAACCATAAAACATGAATGACAGTCAACCACAGGAAATAAAATTATAGAAGAACCAACACACTAATATAGCATAAAATTAAGCATCCAACTCAAACTTAATCACTAAGAGAGAAGTAGCAACTTTAGTAATTTCCTTTTTGGTACAAAAGAATGAACATCCTAATACATGGATAATATTGTTTGGTAAACAACTCTCCTCCTCTGCTTCTTCAAAACTCAAAACTTTCACTCATTGAATCAAGTAAGCCTTGTTAATACCCTTTTGGAGTTTGATCTACCAGTTCTTTAATACTGCAAACAAAACTACATAGTTTTACAGACACAATCATATAACAAAAGTCTAGTGGTACATTACTCTGAAGTGGCTAAAGCTGAATGCAATACATCTTCTAGATAGTTCTCCGCAGCAGCATATTGCCTATTCTTGTCCTCAATTGCTAAAGCATCCAAAGCTTTATCCTGTACGAATACACATCTCATAAACCTCCCAATCTTTCTAGGACCTAAATAAAATTTGACCAATTAACCAAAGTAGAAAACTACCGGATGCTCAAAAGTATCATGAACAGACTTTGTCTTCTCTAATTCCTTTCTGTGTTCGGCCAATTCAACCAGCACCCCGTGGCTAATCTCTGGGGTGTAGTCCATGCAACCAAGTTCTGTACATCACATTCAAAACCCCCCTCCCTCCAACAAACCCAGAACATTGATGAAAAAAAATTTAATCCTTAAATTCAATTAGACAAAATCATGAAAAAAATTCTAAAGCCTAATTTTATTATATCACAAATTCGAAACAGATTTTAACATGCAATACAGCTATAAGATAAGAATCCTTTTAGACTAACCTCGATGGTGGGCGTCACCGGAATCGTCGGAAAACTCGAATCCAATGTTGATGTGAAATTCAACATGGAAGGGTGAAGAAGAGGAATTTCAACTCGAAAGATCTGGAGCACAGTGGCTGCTTGATGAGGAGAACTCCCTAAAAAAAACCCACAAATTAAAAACCACAAAAATCCAATCTAAAAGATCCAATCACCAAGATCGTTTAACATGAATCACGGCCATCCAAACACAAATTGTAGTTCATAACTATTGTACAGAATAGAACTTTTACCTGCAGATCCACCGCGTCCTTACGACTGCCAATACTGATCACTCGCAAAACGATCGGATCGGAATCGAAACGAAAGAGATAGAGAAATCGAAAAAGGCAAACACAGACGGAGAGAGAGAGGAGAAAAGAAGAGGAAAGGGAAAATGAAAGATGCTGAACACGAAAAGCGAAAATGAAAGGTAAAGCAAGCGACCCAGTTGAAAGAGAGAACCCAGCGATGATCAACGCGTGGATCATATGGGCAAAACCGACTTTTGACTGTATAAAAGTAAAAACAGCACGGCAAGCAGAGAAAAAATCAGAGGCATTTCCGACCTTTTACTATTTCTGAACAGTGCTAAAACTCAACCGAGTTTTAGCTAGGGGTGGAATTTTTTACCACATTACCATACCTACCATATTACCAACCGTACCATACCAAAGTTGTGCCAAAAAATGTGTACCACTGGTAATGGTACGGTATTTGTACCATACCATACTATTTCGGTACGGTACTGGTACTCAAAACTGGTACCAGTGGTATACCATACCTACCGGTTACCAATATTATTAATATTATATTATATATTTATTCATATATATATATATATATATATAATTATGTATTATGTAATATTATATTATGCCGTTTGACACTTTGACTCATTTATTCTATCCCTAAAATCTCCACAAACCAAACACTCTTAGTCTCTCACTCTGGTCTCTGCTCGACACATTAGAAACCTAGGGCTTGTTCCGCCGTTGCAGCTCTCTCATCGATTCATCTTCGTTTCTCGTTTCCGACGACTTTGTCTTCCAAGTGAGGGCACAACATATGCATTGGGTATTACCACTGTTCTAAAAAACGGCCTTGGCAGGCCGCCTAGGCGGCGCCTAGGCGCTAGGCGGCGCCTAGGCGCTAGGCGGTGGTGACCCGAGGCGTTTTTGTGCAAATCGGTTGAAAAAATCGGATGGGCTCTAGGCGGGCTAGGCGGGCTAGGCGGCTAGGCGGGTTAGGCGGGCTAGGCGGAGCTAGGCGGTGCTAGGCGGAGCTAGGCGTTTTTTTGTTTTTTTTTTAATGAAATTAAAAAATAAAAAAATTCCTATCTAAGTCTAAGTGGTTTAAAATTGTGAACTTGTTGTACATGTGTCATCCTACAATACTTCTCACCATGGTTATATGGCATATAAGCTTAATGTGTTTTAAAATTTTGGACTTGTTTGATACTCTTTTTGCATTTTATCATTATTTTATTATCTTATTCATGGATTTCATACAAGTATAATTTTTTTGTAAGTATCATTATTCACTTATTTAGAAGATATACAAGAAATTTACCTAAATCCGCCTAGGCCGCCTAGACCCCGCCTAGCCGCCTAGGCGCTAGGCGCTAGCCCGCCGCCCGACTAGCGCCTAGCGTTTTTTAGAACCTTGGGTATTACCACCTTGGATTGTGGGTTCAAATCAGCAAGCCAGTCGTCGAGCACATCTATAGATATTTACATTTTTGTGGTTTGCTGTCTTACGTTTCTGGTTCATTTAAGTCTCAGCATGCTATAGAAATGTTGTCTTATGATTTATTAAGTTTTTACCACTTTGACATACAATAGTAAAAATTCTTGAATTAGGTTAAATTGTGTATATATGTCAAACTGTATATTTTATAGGCTTTGAATTAGGTTAGAAAAATATTAGATTTTGGGCAAACTAAGTGGCTTAAAACAAAGTGGTAATTACCATTGGCATACCATACCAACCAAACTATTTGGTATACCGATATTCGGTATACCAAAAGTTTGGTACGGTAATGGTAATAAATTTTGTCGTACCAAATATTTGGTATGGTAATCGGTACAGAGGTTTTGGTACGGTAATATACCAAAACCACCCCTAGTTTTAGCATATAAAACTAGGAATAGTGCCCGCGCGTTGCTGCGGGATTACAAAATGTGTGAGTATAATATATACAGATATGTAAAGAATGATGAAGTTTGAATCAAATGTGTATAAACGCTTGTGAAAATGATGGAATTCAAATGTAAGCCTGTATAAAAATGAAGGAATAGAAAGAAAAAAAAATATGACACATACCATTTTTTTTACTTGAAATTTGATGTCATTGTTTAGATATTTTTGTGCAAATGGCAGAATTAAATCAAACAAGTTGAAAAGTGAAATGATATGTGTAAAAAGATGAATCAAATATATCTAGTTTGACGTCTCTTTGCAATACAGAGACACAGTTTGCTGATGTATTTTAGTTTAATCATCACTTTCATATTTTCTCTTCAGAGAAATTAGTGTTATCTATTTATACACAATCACTTTCTTCTTTTGACTTAATGTAAACACATGACTAACCAGTTGTTTGTCCAATGAGAAGTTTAAATCGGACATATATAAGTATAAATACAGGTACTTTGATTGAAGATATACTTTATACATATGTCCAACTTAACTTATCAATGGTCAAGCAAGGAATAAGGCATGTGTTCATATTAGGTAAAAAGAAGACAGTCTATATATATATATATTGGTAGCAGCCAATTTCCCTGAAGAGAAGGTTAGTAAATATTGAATTTAAACGAAAACTGAGCAAGAAAAGAAAATTAGGAAAACATACCGTTAAATCGTTGTATTGTGATTGAGGATTTAGACGATACCTATAAGAGGTTCTCTATAAGCTTAACCATACAATGAAGAAGATGAATAGAAATTAGTTTTTAAGCTGGTTTTTTTGTTTTTATTTTTATTTTTATTTTTTATGCATGAGCAAGAAAAGCGTAATGTATTGTAATATTAGTAGGTTAGAGAGTATAATAAGAAAAAGAAACATAAACTTTGTGGAGAGTGATGTAGTCTGTGGTATACCTGCAGTAAGGTTGTGTAATCAATTTTAGTTGTGAACATTGGGAAATAGAATGTAGCACAGTTAATGGTTGCTAAAGTAGTTGTATAGAGAAAATTGTGTTGCTTCAAGAGTCGATAAGTATTAAAAAGATGCATTTTTTTTTCTCATAGTTGGGTAGAAAACACATACCTTAAATTTCTCAATGTGTTCTTTAGGAGTGCATTAAGGATCCAACTTAATTTTACTTTTTTTCTCCAATCCTCCTCTCAGTTGTGCACTCATCTGCCTTTCAATCGTTACCATTTGTTCATTATTTGTATAAATGAAAACTAAAAAGGTATAATACTTAAATGAAATCCTAAAATAATTGGGTAAAAGCATTTTAGATCACTTCAATTAAATCTTAAATTGAAACACTTCAATCTAGCTAATCTAGAAGCCAAAATGACTACCTAACCTCAGTAAATTAACAATAAAATTGTAAACCCATATAAACTCACAGGAAAATCAAAAACTTCAAATTGGTAAACATTGTACCTTGAAAAAGGTATATGCACAAAGCTCTTCGAGACTCATCCAAATTCTGACATTGGAGATTAAAGTAGAGTTTGAATATCAAGGTTTTGTAGCAACAATTGTAAAATACATTAAGATAAACCACTTAAAACGCAATTTATATATTTAGACAAAACGCTGTGAAATCAAGGCTTGAAGAAATTTTCCCTTCCTCTGAAGTTATTTCGTTGTCTAGCATTGATTGAAACCAATAATGAAGAAAACTAGAAAAAAAATTAAATGAAAAACGCACTGAGTTTGTTTTTAAAAAAACGATTAAAATCTGAAACAATCATATACACCAATTAGAACAAATGAAGTTTTCTTTGTTAAACAACGATTAAGATGTAAAGCAACCACAAATACCGATTATAAGCAAGGCGAAAGAACAACTCAACCTGTATCAAATTATGTTTGAAACATGTACAATTCAGGGAAAAAAAATACTCACGTGGAAAACCAATTTATTTGAACCATCATAAACACAACAGATAAAACCAAATTGGCAAGGCTGTTAAATAAACATAAAGTAAGAAACGAAAATTACACATAATTATTGTAAACATACCTAAGCTCAATATGACTGTTTTATCAATAATATGAAGAGATAGCATATGAGCAGGCCCCAAATTTAACAAAAAAACTTGTCCCCACCTGCAAATTTGCAAAAAAATAGAAACAAAGAATTGACATTTTACTTCAAAGGTGAAAAACGTAAAAGAAATGATACAATGAAACAAAAGAAATTATAGATAATAAAAATTTGAATTCCTAATGGAGAAAAATGCTCAATTAAAGTAGAATGTAGTGAGCAATATGTAGTCACTGTTACTAAAGTATTTTATACTGATGAAAAGCTTAAACTTGAACAATGGCTTGATTTCTCATATTTTTTGTTATTTTTGTTTTTATTCACCAATGTTAATATACAGCTACTTTAATCATGTTGCATAAAAAAATATAAGCATTTATATACATCTCAGTTAAATAAATAATTTGATCACAAGTTTTGCAAGACATCTTTAAAAACTATGTTTGCAGTATAGTTGTTTGCAATATTTTCTCCATCTGGAATCAAAATTTTGACACCTTCTTTTGATGTAACTCTAGATAATGCTACATATAATTGTCCATGCGTGAAAACAGGTTCTAGAAGATATAAACCAACTTGTTTTAAAGATTGTCCTTGGCTCTTATTAATAGTCATTGCAAAACATGGTCTAATTGGAATTGACGTCTTTTAAAAATAAAAGGCCACTTATTCTCTGTTGCTGTAAGAGTGATTCTCGGAATGAATACTTTGTGACCAATATTGTTTCCAGTAAGTATTTTAGCCTCTATATTTCTGCCAAATAATTGAGTCACAATTAATCTGGTTCCATTGCACAAACCTAAAGACTGATTTAAATTACATAATAGCATAATTGACATTCCTATCTTCAAAATTAGGTTATGTGTAGGTAAACCATTGAAATCCAACAGGATATAATGTTTCCAAATTTTCAATATTTCCATTTGAAGAACACAAAGAATCATAGCTTAAAAACACATGTTGTTCTCTAGGTAACAAATCTATTATATAATTATTTATATCTGTAACAATTGTGTTTCGAGGTGTTATAATAGCACGTTCTCTCAAATAGGTAAAATTTTCAAAATAACTTTCAAAATTAGGATAAGTTGCTAGAAAATTTGATAAAATTGGATTTCCAAAAGAATGAACTATCAATTCTTTAGGTATTTCAATAAAAAAATGTGTCTTTATCATCTGAATTATTTTCACCAATTTTTTCATCACCTATTTGTAAAATCCAATTTGCAAAATCACTTTTTTTTTTTCTTTTCATCAATGCTTAATCCATTTTTTGATAATCTCATGTTTTCTGTTAAATAAAAAATTTTAAAATGTGACCACAAATAAGAACTATTCAAATAAGCATTTATTATATCTTCTTTGCTTCCTTCAGGTATAACGGGTAATATTTGGCGAAAGTCACCACCTAATAAAAGAAGTTTACCACCAAAAGGAATATTATTTTGTAATCCATTTACGTGGGACATAATGTCAGAAAGAGATTTATCTAATGCCTCAAAACAATATTTGTGATTCATAGGTGCTTCATCCCATATAATTAGATCTGTTTTTTCGATTAATGTAGCAAAGTGAGTTTTCTTTTTTATTGCACAAATTGAAGAATCAGTAAGGACCAAAGGTATTTTAAATCTGGAATGTGCTGTTCTACCAGCAGGTAATAACAACGAAGCTATTCCTAATGATGTCACTGCTAAAACAATTTTTTTCTCAGATCTAAGCTTACTTATAATAGCATCCCATAAGAAAGTTTTCCCAGTGCCTCCATGACCATAAACAAAAAATAGTCCACCTTTTTTCTTGTCTACAGCATCTATAATAGAATTACAGATAAGTTTTTGACCTTGATTAAGTTGTGATTTTAAAAGTGTGTTTTTTTGACAATTCTTCACAATCATAATTTAATTCTTCTCTTAAAAGTTTATTTTTAATTTCTAACTTTTTTTTTTCATCAGGCATTGGTAAATGATATTTGGCCAAAGAACTTGATGCATTGTTAAAAAGTAATTCTAACTCAAATAATACAGAATTTTTTAATTCATCATGTGGTATGATTATATCAGGAATTGCAAAAGTTTTTCGCAAATTGTACAAAATGTCATCATACATGCTTTGCCAATGAGTATCAAAAAGAAATTGAGGATTTCCCACATCATAGAACAAAATTATTGTAACAAATAATTGTCTCAATTGAGGAGAAGATGCAACAGCTACAGCATTTGATAAAGCCTCAATCCATTCTTTATCATCTCCTAATAATCCTAATGATTGACAGGCATCATGATATGAAGGATGTATAATACCATTAACAGTTCTTATATCATCAAAGCTTAAGGCACTTTTTTTTTCAAATTTAAAAGCATTCGCAAATAATATAATTTACCAGATGCAGGATGCACATATGCTATTCTACCTATTGAACCTTTTTGTTTTCTTGGTTTCCAAACTTTTTTCCTTGTATCATATAAAAATTTTGAAGGAATTTGTGCATAAGTGAGCGTGCTTCGTTATATATTTTGTTAGTTTCAAACCAACTTGTTAACATTGTATGATCTGGAAGCATTTTGTTTAAGAATTGAATGGAGTGATTGATCCCCACTGAAAACAATATTTTGTTCTAACAGTAAATGCACTGGCAATCGTTCCACGGAAGGCTCCCTATGATGTATAGAATATTGAAACAATCTCCAAACAGCTTCGTAAGATATGTATCGACAGTTTAGATAAGTTAATATTTCATCATTTGGATCCTGTTGAATGACTAATCGTGCTCTATCAGAACCTTTATTTACATATTTGAACAAATATTTTATAAGCATTGATTGACAACATGATTCAACATTTATGTGTGCATTATATCTTAAAAGTAATTCACCGTTATAAGGAACAACAAAACCGTTATCAATTTTGATCCCATTTTTTATGACATATTTTGTATCATCATCACGACGCCTATAAACAGGAAAACCATTGCCTTCAAAAATTGTCTCATTTTTATATGGCTTAGGAAAGTTTTTGGAACACTTATTTTCTCGCATGCAAGGAGAATTTTGATTAATATGTCCACATGGACTATGAATCATAAATTGGTTAACAATTTCGTAAAGCTGAGGATTGATAAATTTGTCTGGCAACTCAGCAGAAATAATTGAATCTATATCTGATGACATATAACATTTGAAATCCGATTTTAACCATATTAACATATGAGAATGAGGCAAACCTCTTTTTTGAAATTCAATTGTACAAACATCTGTTTGCAAAAATAATTGAAACAGACAAAAACCAAAAAAAAATGTTAGCCTAATGAAGCAAAAAAAAGGGAAAAAAATTTAGATAAGGGAAAAAAAAAGTTTTCAGAAACTTACTTGCCTCAACCTGTCCAAAAGGCTTTCCAGATTTAATGAAATCGAGCATATCATCAAGTTTCATTTTAAATATTCTAGAAATTATATCAAGCCTGTCCTCAGGTTTGTATTCCCAATTTTTTTTTCAAATTCTCTTATAATTTCTAGCCACTTTACATTGCAGGTAAACGTTATGAATAAATCAGAATGACCATATTCTCTACAAATAGCCATAGCATCTTAATTATTATTAATAATATACCTAGGACTTCTTGTGTATGAAGCAGGCAACACAATTTTTTGGCCTAAACTGTTTGCATCGTTGTCACCTCTTAACATTGCATCGTAAATTCTCTTGTAAATTTCACTTCTTAAATTTTTCTGATTTTGTCTAATATAATCCAGTCTATCTTCTTCAAGTGTTGCATAAGAATCTACCAAATATTGTTGAAAAAGTCTACCCCCTTTTAACAGTGTAGTTAAGTATGGATCTCTTTCTTGTATATGGTAAGCTATATAAGCTCTCATAGGTATTCTTTGTCCCTTCATTTTTGGACCGTTATAATTTTCATTCCATTTTAAATCTGGTCTATACCCATCTTCACCATATGGAAAAAGAATAGGATACTCAAGAGCCATAAATTTTGGATTCAATTTTGTAACACGCTTTAATCCTTCACTTTTACAATCTACAATAATATCTCTATTAGAGTCAGATAAACCTATAGCACCAACTATTAAACCACCTATTTCATCACTTGTTGGTTGATTATATTGCTTGCTATCATGTGGTTGTCTCCCTAACAATGTAATTTTTAAATTGGTCAGACCATCAGTTTCATATTTGTCTCTTGCTGTTCGAAAAAGTTTGACCAACTGATTTGATTCATCAAACATTTTAATCAAGTTTTCCACAATTTTTGAATCAAGTTTTTATTCGTTCCATCACAATCAAAAGCTCTAAGATGATTCTGTATTTCATTATATGTATCATAAACATATAACTGGGCAAATTTTGGAGACTCATTATCAACAGGTAAAAGAGAACCCATCAAATGACAAACTTGACCACTAATCTTAAAAATGTAAGGACTTGATCCGTCATTAATTGAGTGATCAACTTTTGCTCCCATTGAAATAAATGAAAACATAGAATTGTAAGCTCTATTATTTTCTCGAAATGATAAACTCTTTTGATTTCCATTTGGAT
The DNA here is from genome assembly GCA_963580275.1 of Crataegus laevigata. Taxonomy (NCBI): domain Eukaryota; kingdom Viridiplantae; phylum Streptophyta; class Magnoliopsida; order Rosales; family Rosaceae; genus Crataegus; species Crataegus laevigata. The sequence goes on along the minus strand of OY756947.1, from coordinate 32,390,947 downwards.
CAAGCAAGGAATCTAAAAAAGATGGTGTTGGCTTTGGACTTGAAAATTTAATTTTTCCTTGTTGACAACAAAGAGTGAAAATGGGTTGATTTTTTTTCCAGCTTTGTTTAAGAGACTCTTTTAACCAAAAATATGCACCGCAATACTCGCATTTATAACTTTTATCACCCAAATCCATATAATCTTTCACAACCCCTACAAAAAAAAACATGTATAAAAAAATGTAATCACTACATGAAAGTAACTTAATCCTAAAACCAAGCCTAAAGCAGACAATTATTGCAAAAAATTCAAAACATACCATTTCTATTTTTTTGGAAAAAGGCCTGGCCCTTCTTCATGAGACAACAATTGTCAGCATCTACGATTTTTTGAATTCTGTTTTCAACATTATTCAACAAACTCACAATGTTTTTCCCTTTTTTATCAGAGGTGTGCATGGTTTTTTCAAACGAGATGATATTCAGTATTTCATCATCGTTAACAGACTCAATCACACAGTGGTTAGTAGAAGATTTACTGGAGGAACATTGATATTCAACTGATGAAAATTCGCAAATAAATGTGTTAGTCGTAGACATAATAACATCTTCAGAATTATGCATATAGCTCGCTCTACACATTCTTTTTCGCTGGAGACCATCGTCAACCAATGTATTACATTCACTATCAGCAACGCTTTTGTTTCGTTTTATAGCATCATTCGTACGTTTTTGAGACATGATGGAAACAAATTGTTACAACTTTTTCAAAAGCAAACAACTGCACAACAGATTAAAAAAAGAAAAACTAACGAAAAGGGCTTGAAAACTTTCCTTTTAACGAAAAGCCACTTTTAAAGGTATAGTGAATAGTGACAGTTAAAGGTAAAAAAGCGGTTTTTCGTTAAAAGTAAACAGTACCAGGGGTGTTTTATTAAACCTTCCATTAAAAAAAAGAATGAAAAAAATCAATAAAAAGATAAGATAAATATATAAACAACAAAGATCACACAAACTAATGACATGTATGAATCAAAAGTTGCATTTCAATTTAACAAAATGCAAAAGAAAACTACATTGTTAAAGTTTTAATAAATAATTTCAGAACTTTAAATAAGTTACCTTGAGGACAAAGCGCCTTAGAAGTTGAGAACAAATAGCTTTAAATCCAAAATACTCAAGATTTTTCTAATTCTGTTATAAAAAGAAAAAGAAAAAAAAACATCATTAGAAAACTCATCAAAACAAATAAACACTTATTTGTTCACATAAACTATGTGTTGTAATATATGATGATAGTGCACAGTTGAGAGTTTAAGTTTATTAAATAACTAAAAGTCGTTTTTTTTTTTTGGTGTTTATTTAATATCTCCACATGAACGGTAGTAGTTTCTAGGAAAACAAAAGTTGAGTTAATTATTAAAACAAAGAATACCATAGTTCACCAATGTGACAGTGATGCACTGTGTGTGCAAGATTAGGGATGAGTGTGGATGCACTTGCGCTACCAAAAAATCTAAGCAGAATTGATTACTGACTTTAACAATTAAAAATCAAATACAATTTTTCAATAATAAATGCAAGTGATGGGTACAGTTTGTCAATGAAACGATTTGAAGTCATATCTTTACAGGTAGAAGATAGCAGATATTTGCATTGCATATCTTAGTAGAACTGTAGAATGAGTGGATATGAAGGAGAATTAGATTTATTCAATTTCAATACAAAGAGAATTAATTAATGCAGGAACAACATTTGTGCACATTTAGAATGAAATTAACTAATTAACTTACTAACGCCTATTGTAAATTTCACACATATACTCAAAACAGATTTTATAACCAATATCCCAAAAAATAGACAGAAGGAAAGAAAAAAAACCTTTGTATGGTATACTGGAGCGTTATCTTTGTAACCGAACTCAACCCAGTAACCTTCTTGTATACTTGAAAATTTGTTGCAGATTTTATGGCTGCAGAAGAAAATACACCTTTCAACATTAATATCATTAAGACTTAAGTATCATACCGTAATTCACCAATGTGACAGAGACACACTGTGTGTGAAAGATTATGGATGAAAATAGAAGTACTAATGCTATCAAGAAATTTAAGCAAAATTTATTATTGACTTTAACAATTAAAATCACATACAACTTTTCAAAAATAAACCAAGGCCATGGGTACACTTTGTCAATGAAACAATTTTAAGTCATATGTTTATAGCTAGGAGATCGCAGATATTTGTGTTGCATATCATAACAGAATGAGTGGATATGAAGGAGAATTAGATTTATTCAATTTCGATACAAAGAGAATTAATTAATGCTCCTTTGACATCGTTTTTCAATTTGATTAAGATGTGTGGCTGCCTTCTCAGTTTTTGGCATTATAGATGTGGATGGTATAAATTTTTACTTAAAATTGAACTCGAAATGAAAACCTAGGTGAAAAAGATTGGAAGCAACTCTTGTATACAAATGACATGTACGAATGAATTTTCTTGAGATTTGATCCTAGCTATTTGATAAGTGTTAGGTTTTATAACTCAAACCATTTCCAAAAACTATTTGGTTATAGGATGAATAATTAAGCATCAAAAAGTGAGTTCATGCATATGAAATTGAGAAGGCAGACACACATCTTAATCAAATTGAAAAATGATGTCTAAGGATTATATATAGCATATTTCAACTAATGATACAACATCCTCTTAATTTTGTGTTGCAAATTTGGTATTCAAAAGCCTCTGAATTTATAGACTAAATCAGCATCGCATTATTAAATTGGAATACAAACGTTGAAAAACGCATGAACTCATGCGCAACTTTGATTAATCCAACATTAATATCAGATCTATCTTAAGTAAGTACCTGCCTAGGTTCAAAACAGTCACATCTTACTTTCTAACTCATTCAAATACTTGACTTTATTTTCCTTTTACCTCAGAACAAATTGTGCATTATTTAAAGACCACAAAATCAAAATATTCTATTACAAAGATAGGTTACCCTTATCAAGTGGAACCTAGTCGAGAAAAATTTGGAAAGTATTGAGAATTACCCCAAAATAAAATTAAGTCAAGATCCCAAATGCATATATGACTCCAATCGTAAAACCTGAATATTCTGTTCACCCAATATCCATATTTGCTACTTATTTGTGTACAATTTCTAACTTATCTCAGTTCATGTCCTAATGCTTTTCCACACTCCTTACACCCCTTGCTTCACCAAATGATGCAACCAAGCCTCTCTATTACCTACTTATTGTTTATTAAAATATTTATAATTGTGGTCTAATTTTACTAACAATATTCTTTATATTATAGTCGAGTCTACAAATTTGGCTTTGGGATTTGCAAACATTTTGTCACCATCCAAAACCCAAAAAACACACAACAGAGAGAGAGAGAGAGAGAGAGAGAGAGAGAGAGAGAGAGAGAGAGAGAGCTTCAAAATCCAAAACCCACCGCACCTGCCCACGTTTAGGTGCTTCACTCTCACTCCTCGTTTCATTTTCTCAGGTATGTGTATTCTTCTTTTCCGCAGAAAATTTTTTGAGCTTTCGATTTGAAGGATTATTTTAGAGAAACATGTTCATTTAAGCAATATCATTAGCATGCAATTAACAAATTAAAGGCGGAATCATGCTTGCATATACTTAAAAACAAAACATTACCCATGAATGTTCAAAGCCTAGTAGATTGGTGAACCTTTAAACAACTCAAAACAAAGTGAGTTGAGATTTATACCTTTGTAGATTCCTTTTTGCATAAGCAAAGGCTAATCACCCAAAGAGAGGGCCTTCATTCCTTGCATCTTAAAACTATGGATTTATATAGAAAGGATAGGTTCTCTAAGTTCTCAAAATTGAGAACCTCTAAGTTTCTACACCAAGGTTTTGATTAAGAGGATATGAGTGACCTTGGAGGAGCTAGAGTGCTAGCTAAAACCCTCCAAGGGGGCCGGCCATTTCTAGAGAGAAGGGAGAGCTTTTCTTCTCTCCAATTTCCCAAAAACAACCCTTAATGAATTTTGGCTATAAAGTCAAATTTATACCTTAATTCATTTGAGTGGCAAACTTGTAAATAAGTCCAAGTTTGCTACCCTTACATTGTGGCCGGCCTTAGGGATATTTTTGGAGCATTTGGGCCTTTGTAAATCATTATTTATTAAGTTGTCATACAACTTAAGTCAATGGACTTGACGTTCGAAGCCCATTGGGCCTTAAGGTCCAAAACCATCCCGAGGTCTTTAACGAACTTATTCGTTTGATTAATAATCATATTAATTAATCCTTGCCATAAATAATTAAACCATTTAATTATTCTTACTCATCTCCGTTGAATCTTCAATCTCTACCTTACTCGGTGTACGATCCATTAGGTTCCTTTTAGCGAGGCAGTGGGCGATTCAAACTCTTTTAAATCGATTGTGAATTTGAAACTAACTTTCAATTCTCCCTTTAGTGTTTAAACACGTTTAGGGCTTCCACAAACCATGAGTGACACCTAGCAGCATATCATGGTTACCCAAGCTAATCAGAAGAGGTGGAGAACCTATTCAGTTTAGGATTACAAATGCAATACGGTCCTTCTCTAATACAATACTCTTGACCACATTGTTTGGCTTGATAGTTTATTCATGTCTACTATCCAATGTGAATCTCGTGCTTATATGATTACCTTGAATGTGATCTGGAACGCATTCCAACATCTCATTCATACTCTGGCCAGAGATTCTAAATCATATCATAGAGTATTCTCCCTCAACAGTTTGAAGGTTAGAGATCCCTTGTTGCGCATTCACTTGTCTCCATGACTAGATAGCTTGACCCCAACCATGCCGTGGACACTCCAAAGGAATGCCATTTGACACGATCAAAGATCAAGGACCTAACCACAAGACAACTATGATGCCTCAGGTCAAAGGACTAATTTGCATTATCCTAACCATGAGTTCTCACGTGACATGAATATGAGAACTCGTCGTTGATCGTGTTCAGTGAACTCATTCTCTATTGAGCACCTACGTACTTGTCTTGGTGTCACTCACATCAATGACTCGAGACTAGTCACTCTCCCTGATAGAAGACATAGCACGTACTGATCTTAACGGACTGTTAATGCCCAATTGGCAATCCTATGATCAGGAACGTTTAGGATGTGTCTATGAAAGAATGGTCTCATGAATCTAACTATTTAGATCGCATTCTCCCAATCACATATTCCTTGGACTTTATCGTTCAAGCATATAACATTTATATGAAACCGCTCAAACAATAATCTTTGCCCTTGATATTAAACTAGATTAGTTTAATCATGTGAAATGTCCGTAAAGTATCATCATATGATTGGTTTTAGGGCACATTTCCAACACGATTTACTTTTGTGGGTTGAGTTTTGAGTTGTTAGTGGAATTGCCTTTTGTTTTGTAACTTCTGGGTTTTTGGGTTTCGCAATTTGGAACTGAAATCAGCTCAAGTTTTCTGCTTTTAGGCAATCAGAGGTAGGAATTGAAGTGAGAAGTGCGGATTTTTTTTTTCATAGAAAAAATGAACAAAAGAGGTAAATGTATACTCTTTCAGTTATCTCTTGGATTTTGATCTCAGATGCACTATTTGAATGTGTTAGGCGCCCAGAAAATCAAACAAAAAATCTTAACTTTCCTAGAAAATTTAACTTTCCTAGAAAATTTTACTTCTTTCTTTCATTGATTACCCACTTTCAGTCACTTCAATCTTCTAAGAACCCATAATTTTTTCAATCCTTGGATCCCTAGAAAAATCACCAGAACATAAATTTCTTTGGCAAAGAGTAGGAAAGCAAAAGAACCTAAAAACAACAAAATAAAAACCTCATAAACAAAATTGTTGAATATAAAAAAATAATCGGCAAAAGCAAAGAAATAAATTAGGAAAAAAGGTTTTGGTTCCGAAGCTCACCAATTTGAGCATCTCAGCAACGACCAATTCTAATCAGCAATGAAAAAAAACCGAATTTTGATAATTTAATCTCCAGGTCAGCAACCCAAGGAGCATAACCAAGCCTCAGAAAATTGATTTCAGTCAGAATCAGAGAGGCAACACAAATTTGAGAGACAACAGTGGAATGAAAAACAAAAATCCACAGGATAAACTTGAAACAGAGATTTGATCAACGATGCTTTCAAAGGTTTGAGAGGCACAGAGCAGGCCGCAATCGGCGACGCCACAGATTGAGATTGACAAAGGATAAGGTCGAGATGAACAGAACAGAGATCTAGATCTGTGAAAAGGCAAAAACAAAGCAAGAAAATAAAGGAAAACACTCGGTCCAAATAGAGCTTGCGTCGACGACAGACGCGTGGAAGTAATGGGCAAAAGTGTCTTTTAACTGTAGAAAGCGGCAGCAAAATGGCTAAGAGATAAAAAAATCAGGGGCATTTTCGACCTTTTACTATTGATGAACAGTGCCGGGTTCAACTGGCTTTTAGTATATACTAGCCTCTCCACACGCACTAACGTGCGTGCGAGAGGCATTTTTGCATTACGGGCGCTACGCGCCCCTAAAAGTGTATTGTGTTAGTTTTTTTTATAATTGTAATTGTCAAGATATATTTTAAATGTATTGTGCAAAAATGAACTTTTTCTTTACCATGTACGTCCTAAAAAGTTGTCATGTTTTTCTTTTTCACTTTACGTAAAGTAATGATTTAAATGTTATTCACTTTTAGTTTTCTCTTTGCGTAAAGTAATGATTTAAATATTATTCATTTTCGGTTACTATGATAATGGTGTTATCGTTATGCATGCCATATTGGCATATTGCCACGTTCGTTGAAGAATTTAGCATCTAATTTGCACAGATGTGAGTAATCTCTCATACAATTTTTTGGATACTTGTATTGAATTAGATTGAATCTAGAAGCTCAATTGAGCAACATGTTACTTCAATTTGACAACATCACAGTTATGCTCTTAAATTTTATTTTATTTTGGATACTTTGCATTATCTGTTGTTTATAAACTAAAAGTTTCAGTGTGAAGGTTTGGGCGTATGTCAAAGAAGGCATCATGACTTGGACTTATGCTTCAAGAAGACTCATCACTCATCTGTAATCGAAAAATCATAGTTCATGTTTTAATTGATTTCCTTTTTCATGATTTCAAATGAACTTGCTCTCACATATATTGAGTTTTGTATTTTGTAATTGTAATGCACAAAGCTGTGGCATAAGTCCGTATAACGGAAATTGTGAATTGGGTAGGTAAATAGGTAAGAAAAAGTTTCAGCAGCCATATGAATTTGTGATTGGTCTGCAACTTTTCCAATTACATTATTATATGGCAAGCTAGCAAAGAAGAAGAACTATAATTGTGTAGACAAATTGGTTTAATGTAAGTGATAGTACCAATTTTTGGCACTGTTTCCTAGCCTAGAGATGAAATGGGGAAACATGAACTATTCATAAAATCTGAAAATATGACATGTAATTTTATTTCTAAATACTTGCTGGCAACATTTATGTCCTTAAATCAATATTTTCAGATTCATAAGTTTTCAGTCAAAGTTATAGGCTAGCTAGGGATGAACTCCTAATATATGAAGCAAAGAAAAATGTGGACAATATATACATATGTAAATATAGCGTCTACGTGTGAAATCAAAGCCATGCTTGCCATCCATTTGCTTGCACTTGATGCTTTAGATTTTCATGGTTAATCTGCAAGCAATGATGATAAATAAGAAGTTTAACTGATTAAGATGAGAATAATGCACTATAATGCACAATCCCAAATATAAAGGTTGTAAGCAATTTAACCTAAATACCTTTAACTTTGACAATTTTCCCCTAGCAATACTTTTACTCCAGTTACTTTTAGAATACTGAAAGATAAATAATTTGTCAAGTTTGGGGTAACAAATTGTAATCATGCTTACAAAATTAAATGGTAAGAAATGTTACCTTAATCTTGTACTTCAACCTTTGAACTTTGAGACGGGTGTGATGCTTATAAAACTGATAAAAATGCAATTTTATTTCTATTTGAAAATTGAATGCAATTTGAATTTATAGTATAGTTCTGTATGAAAATAAGAGAATAGTTACCGTATTTAGAAAAGTTGTTTGGTCACTATTAATGTTTTTCCTGCACCCATAAATTGTTTTTTTTTTAAATATTTTTTTTATAATTTGTGATAATTAATTTGTAGAATAGAGAATGCCATTAAAAATAAATAGGTAAGAAATGGTGTTGTACCTTATTTGTTGGACTTTATTCCAAATTCGTATGATGTGAGGAGTTGTTGAAAGATTTAATTCTTCTAAAGCCTTTTTCATGTGCCACCTATATATTAAAGGTATATATAATGTTAGATTTCTTGTAACAAATTTAATAAAGAATTTAGAATACATACTGCTCATGCTTCTTCTTTTTCCACTCTTTGAGAATCAGTTGGCTTAGATCAGTAGCTTTTACTCCGACAGATATCTCCCAACCAGGTGTAAAAATAGAGACACGTCTGTTTGGGATCTTATCAGTAGGTAGTTCCTTCTTCATTTTTTGTGGGTATTCTTGTGAATATCCTGAGAATGAAAACAAACAAATAATTTTTTAAATTACCATAGTACACATATAACACATTAAGATAATCAAAATTGAAACTCACAATCTGACCAAAATTTTAAAAATGCACAATGAAGATTTCAAAAGAAGTTAAACAAAACCCAAAAGCAAAAAGCCACCTATTCCACTGTACTCACCTTTCCTTTTCTGCATGTTTGAAACTATGTTGTTTTGACCTTTCTTTTTCTTCATGTTTGAACCTACGGTGTACCAAAGAAAACATATTTGTATAGCAAACCCGGCTACATCATTGTTATTGAACATATGGTGTAACAGAAAATAAAATAAATCATTCTTCTCTTTATCAATTAAAATTGCATAGTATGTATAATTAATATGTTCAATGTTTGATCAAGACTAACAAACAAATTCAAAGAAAAGGGGCAAATTATTAAGGTCCCGTTATGACAATAAAGAGAAACTTTTGAGTTTCGGTTTTCCAAAATAAAAAATTCCAGAAACTTTCGGGAATATAGTACCAAGAGTACCAATTCTTTCCAGTCTCTTCGTCCTCAAATTCCTAGTGATCAATTGCATAAAATATGAACAAAATCACATCACAACCCATAAGAAAAATATAAATTAAGCAATAGATTACGGGACGTTACCTTTAAAAATGGCTATATGATGCTCCACCTTCCTACAATGCACTTGGATTGATAGAATCTATCCTAAAATTTGAAATTAAAATGCAGGATAACAATGGAGATAGAAATTAAAAGCCAAAGAATACAAAAGGAAGAAAAGGGTGGAAGGAAATACCTGAGAGACTGAATCAGAGTATGAAATAATTTGAAATTAGTTTGTGTTTATTTACATCTCCTCCAGCAAAACTGCTTCATATCCCACGTTTGCTTTTATTTTCATGCATGTTTGCGTTCCACAAAATTGCTCCCATTACACGGTTTAAGCATTCAACTGCAGAATAGCAGTTCTAACTGTAAACGTATTAGGTTTATTTTTTATTTTTTATATAATTACTGAAAGCAGTTTGAAAACTGCAGTATCTTCCACAGTCCCACGTTTGTTTCCAATTTTTTTTCATTTTTCGTTTTTTTTTTGGATTGGTTCTTTTTAAGTGCATCTCTCATCTTATGTATTTATCTACTTTTTTGTTTTTTAAATGAATATCAGTTAGCAATCACTTTTCTTTTATCTCTACTAATTAATAAAACCCTCTTTGTCAACCAAAAGAGGGTGAAAACATAAATTAGTCTTCTATCACACAAAAAAAAGATGGGCAATAATGTAATTTCACAGGTTCAAATTTTACAATTTTTTATTGAAGCCTCACCTACAGGTGATGTTAACATACCTCTAATATTTTAAAAAAAAAAGGGAAAAAAAACTTCCCATTTCCCACATTCTCTATCACTATCTTCCTCTCTCCTTCTATTTCAAAAACAAAAATAAAAAAATTTCCTCATACACTTTGTGTGTGCCCATATGTTAGTATATATAGATATATCGATATAGATGACGAAATCGAAAATGGAGGAGGATAAACATGATTTTTTTTTTTTATAAAATTTTTAGAGGATAATTTTTTGGTTTTAATTATTAGTTTTTGCAGTTTTCACGTTTGAGGAGTGGAGTTGGTCACATACCCTTTTTTATCTCCTATTTTTTTTCTAATAAATTTTTTGTTATTTTTTTTTTCAACTTGTAAATGATTTATAAATAGTAGCATATTTACGAATTTGACCCTATTTTTGTGGGCAGTTATTCGTGTGCTTTATGTATGAAATGAGGGCATTCTTGGCATTTCTGAATGCTTCACCAAAGTGGCCTTCTCCCTTTATATATATAGATAACTAGCAAAACTGCCCGCGCAATGTTGCGGTGCTACGTCTTGCTTCTGTACAACCTTATCTACAAAAGGAACAATGAGCAGAGTTGAATTTAATTCCATCATCAATGCCTTGAACTTGTAGGATCTAAATTTAAAAAAATAAAATATTAACATAGACCCTAAAATTTCTATCATGGAGAAAAATATTGACATTGGGAAAAGGCAAAGACAGGAATTCTGAAAAGAAAACTAAGAGTATGGATCATATTGAATGGAAACCACAAACAGCAACCACATCAAAAATGAAGAATAACAATTGAAAAGGAAAATAATAATCGAACCATAACTGAAAAAACCATCTGGTTTTGAATATTACAATTATGAAGCAACTCTTATAGGATGAGTGAGTAGAACTTACAACGCAGTTAGGAGTTACAACGCAGTTAGGAGTGTTTCATCTCGCTATCAATTTGCTAAACCAAGATCATCTATACCAAATGACAACATTTTAATCCTTCAAACTGCTCCTAAAAAATGTAAATTAAATGCAGGATCTATACCTTAAGACAACGGAAAAAGTAGATTAAAGCTGGAAAGTATCAAACTTTACAACTTTCTCCAAAAACATATATCACTACAAAAGTACCAATTTTCACATTAATCAGAAACTATGCAATATTATTTCATATTTTCCAATGAATTTGAAACCCTGAAATTGTCATATTTGGACGTTCTTTACTCAAAATTTATTCAAGAAGCACTTGTTAAATGTTCAACAAAATTTGGGAATTCAAACAAAATCCACACAGTGCAGTGATCACAATCATCAAGACCAACATTTGAAAAACGTAAATAAATTCACTGATAAGACGTATCATAAAAACCCATTGAGATTGAGATTGAGATTACACTAAATTGAAACCATTCTTATTAAAATAGCGTAACTCACAAAACGCACAATCAAAACAACAACAACATAGATTACTTTAAACTTGCAGAGACTCCAAAGGAATACCGAACTTGGCTACATAATTAAAAAAAAAAAATTGAATAATGGTAAAAAAAAAAAAAAAAAAAAGGATCCATCAGGACAAAAAATTCTCACTTGAAATTTAATCAACCGATGAAATTCTTAAGTTACCCAATTAGACCAAGCAAGAAGAACCAGTCGTTAATCGAGAATTCACCAATTAAAACAACGCAAGAATTGACCAAATAAACGATGAAAAATTGATTGCAACAATTGGAACAAAGTAACAAAGAAGGGGTAGGATTTGCAGCCCCACTGCAACAGATCTAGCATTTATGCAAAGGAAATTCGATTACGAATTTAAAAAAAAGTGTGAGAGAGAGAGAGAGAGAGAGAGAGAGAGAGAGAGAGAGAGAGAGAGAGACGAACCTTCTTGCGGAGGCCAGAGGTTCCAGGATTGAGAAACAGATAGAGAGATCTGTACTTGAGTTCTCTGCTGTGTTTAAGCCGGTGGAGAATGCCAGCTACATTGTTAATTCTAGGGTACCTACAAAGTTAGCATCTTAAAATTTAGAGAGCTTTAATGAAAAGGGCTTGGACTAAAACTATTTTAATAAAAAACCAGTCTATAGTTTTATTTAACCAAAAGCACCTCAAAATTAATCATAAGGACACGCCCCCAAATTCTACACGGGCTGAATTACAAAGCCCAAAATGTTCAAAAATAAGGTTCCAAAATTATCCATAACAGAAAGAAAAGAGCAGGCCCCCAAATTCTACACGGGCTGATAAATTATACAACCTCCTAACGGAGCCTAACCCAGGTCCGTTAGCCAAAAGTTAAATATCAGCAAAACCCAGAACCCCCATTAATTCCTACCAAACCTTCACACCGTACGAAAACCATTTTCAACTTCTCAGAACTTTTTCAATTCCTCGAACCGTCAAGAATCAAGTTCGATCTCAACGCATTCTCAACCCAAAAACTACGTCAAGAATCAAGAATCAAGGTAACAATCTTACAATTTTGTGGTTTCCCATTCTGGTCCTTTATTATTTTTTGTCCCAAGTTTGTTCTGATACTAGGGTAGTGAAGGGCGGAGAATCTAGAGATTAAGCCAAACAATAAATCAAACATAGTGAGCTTGTGGGTTATTTTGTGAAGAGTAAGCTACATCTCCTTCCTATGTTGTCGATTTCTGTGAATAGTGAGCTTGTGGGTTATTTTCTGATTGCTATGGAGATGTTGCTATGGAGATGTTGCCCCGCATCATCAATGTTAAAGTAAAACCTCTCCTCTTTTTGTTAATAATGTGTGGTTTTCTAGTTCACTTTGATAAAAAGTTCAGTTTGCTAAATGGTTCAGTTTGCGAAATAGTTCAGTTTGCTAAACAGTTCAGTTTGATAACTAGTTCAGTTTGCTTTGGTGAAAAATGTGTGGTTTTCTAGTTCACATTGACAAATAGTTCAGTTTTGCTTTGGTAAAAAAGTGTGGTTTTCTACTTCATTTTGATAAATAATTCACTTTGCTAAATGGTTCTGTTTGCTAAATAGTTCAAAACCTTCCACACTTTTCAGTTTGCTTTGGTGAAAAATGTGTGGTTTTCTAGTTCACATTGACAAATAATTCAGTTTTGCTTTGGTAAAAAAGTGTGGTTTTCTACTTCATTTTGCTAAATAGTTCACTTTGCTAAATGGTTCACTTTGCTAAATAGTTCAAAACCTTCCACACTTTTGAGTTTGATAAAGAGTTCAGTTTGATAAACAGTTCAGTTTGATAACTAGTTCAGTTTGCTTTGGTGAAAAATGTGTGGTTTTCTAGTTCACATTGACAAATAGTTCACTTTTGCTTTGGTAAAAAAGTGTGGTTTTCTACTTCATTTTGATAAATAGTTCACTTTGTTAAATGGTTCAGTTTGCTAAATAGTTCAGTTTGCTAAATAGTTCCGTTTGCTTTGCTAAAAAAGTGTGGTTTTCTAGTTCACTTTGATAAAAAAGTTCAGTTTGCTAAATGGTTCAGTTTGATAAACAGTTCAGTTTGATAACTAGTTCAGTTTGCTTTGGTGAAAAATGTGTGGTTTTCTAGTTCACATTGACAAATAGTTCACTTTGCTAAATGGTTCAGTTTGCTAAATAGTTCAGTTTGCTTTGTTAATATAATGTGGTTTTCTAGTTCAGTTTGCTTTGCTAAAAAAGTGTGGTTTTCTACTTCATTTTGATAAATAGTTCACTTTGTTAAATGGTTCAGTTTGCTAAATAGTTCCGTTTGCTTTGCTAATAAAATGTGGTTTCTAGTTCAGTTTGATAAATAGTTCAGTTTGCTTTGCTAAAAAAGTGTGGTTTTGTACTACAGTTTAATAAATAGTTCAGTTTGCTTTGCTAAAAAAGTGTGGTTTTATACTACAGTTTGATAAATAGTTCAATTTGATAAATGGTTCAGTTTGCTAAATAATTCAGTTTGATAAATGGTTCAGTTTGATAAATAGTTCAGTTTGATAAATAGTTGCAATAATTAAACTATGTTTATTCTTACAGATGGAGGAACAAAAGAAACCCAGAATGAAGACATTTGCTGTAAAGAGTGCACACAAGAAAATGATAACAAAACCTGCAACTTCCTACCTGCAATATAGATGCAACGTTTTTGGGTTTGCAAATGCAATGCAATTGTACAAACCAATGCTTCAACAACGCAAAGATGTTTGCAATCATTTGGTCGACACACCATTTTGGAGTCTGATCAAGTTTTACATGGATGATCAAATTGTTGCGACAGAGAGAGAAAAGAAATCTGATATGGATCTGATCAAGATCATTCAATGCTATGACTCCAAGCAACAAAAGTTCAAATTTGGAGATCATGACCCAAAAGCAATATCCAGTGAAGATGTTGTTGAAATATTTGGATCGAACAACCAAGGGGTTGAACTACCAAACACCGACAAGTCCACAAAAAACATGAAGGACAAGTTTGTCAAGACATACTTCGCAAAGCAAAAAATTGTGAAGAAAAAGGACATTGTTGAAGCATATCAAAAATCAGTCCAAGACAAAACTCCCCAAGGCGCAAAAGATACTGCTTCAATTATATGTGTGCATCTGCTACAATCATTGTTATTTGCAACGTCCGGAACTTACATTGCATGGAGCTTCATAACAATTTGTGGAGCTTTGGACGAAATCAGCAAATACAACTGGGCAAAGGGAGTGAGAGATTACTTGTTAAAGATGATTAACAAGTCAAAACAAAAGAGAAAAAATGGAAAAGAATCAGCAACAACAAGTGGATGTACTGCCCTTATTTTGGTAAGAAATAACAAATGTATTTTAAAAACATGAATTATGTCTTATAAATTAATTCAAAGTTCTTATTTGATGCAGTATTGGATTTGTCTCCACACCAATCTGGTGGAGACAATAAGTGGGCGAGAAAACATGATTCCTGCCATTGGAAGATGGGACATTACAAAAGTCCACAAAGCAATCAGAGACATTGGAGTTGAAGAAATTGAGGTAAGGACAAATAATAAACAATATATTTTTGCACTTTACTTTTTCATAACATAGTGATCTTTACAGTTTAAAGTTTCAGAAGTAGTGTCTTTATAATCATACGGAAAATAGTTCAATTTGAAGTTTAATAATAATTCAACTTTGCATTTGTACCAACAATGAAACCTGCATAACCTCTAATACAACAAAATCCAGCAATAGTATCATTTATATAAAACAGAAAAAACTGTCAAATCCAGTAGTAGTTTTATTCGAAGTTTCAGATTTGAACCAACAAATCCAGCATACTGATCTTTACAATTTAAAGTTTCAGAAGTAGTGGCTTCATAATCATACAGAAAATAGTTCAAATTTGAAGTTCAATAGTAATTCAACTTTGCATTCAGTAAAATAGTTTTAGTTTTTAAAAGTTTAATAAACAATGTTCACGAAACAATGGCATTATTATGTAATGTGTGACCGTGCAGATTGGTGCTGGTGTTGCTCGTGCTCAACAAAATGAGCCGATTTGTGGTGGTATTGAAGAACCAAGAGAGCAGCATTCCAACAAAAACCAAGAAGAACACAATGCTATTCATTCTCCTGAACAAAATAACGAGCCTTCAAAGAAAAAGGAAAAGAAGATGAAAAGGAAAAGAAGTGAAGTTGAAAATCAAGAAGATCAAAGTATCAACATCACTGAAGCTCAATTACAGTTTGATCAATTGTACACAGAATAAGTGATGAAAATTGATGCAATGTATCAAAATGACTTCATCGGCATTGATAACACATTAAGTGTGGAAGGTTTTGAAGAGTTCAAAAGATGTGAAAGCATGGATCAAAAGAGGTATCTAGTGCTCAGTCACATGATGATATATGCACTGGACAACCTACACACAGATTCAATTGTAACGAATCAAACAAATGGTGCATTAAACAGACACATTGAAAAGCTTCTGCAAGAAAAACATGAGGACAAGCAGAAGATTAGTTCAATGAAACTTGAAATGAAACAGTTGCAATTAAAGAACACAGCAGCTTCTATGAAAGTAAATAAACTTCTGGATGAAATTGGAAGTTTGAAGAAGCAGCTACTGGAAAAGCAGCCAATAGTACCAGATTTAAATGATTCGACCGAGGAAGATCCACAAGAGGATGAACCACCTAAAGAAGGTCCAGATAATGATGATCAAGCTGAAGAGCATACACATGATTAGGATACTGCTATTGAGGACCCAGT
This sequence comes from Crataegus laevigata, assembly GCA_963580275.1. Taxonomy (NCBI): domain Eukaryota; kingdom Viridiplantae; phylum Streptophyta; class Magnoliopsida; order Rosales; family Rosaceae; genus Crataegus; species Crataegus laevigata. Next base: position 32,374,860 of record OY756947.1, on the reverse strand, counting down.
TCAAGAGAATGCAACTGAAAATGATGTGGATATGGAGGATCAAGAGCATGAAGGAAAACACACTGCCATTGCAAAAAAGATGTCTGGAGTTCAACAAGATGTTCAAACGCAAACTCCAAATATCAAGGACCCTGAACAGCAAGGAAAAGAGACTGCCACAAAGAAGACGAGAACACTGGTCAAAAATATACGAAAAAGGGATGACCGCAAACCAAATGTTGATCCACAGTATGATTATATCACAATACAGAAAAAACAAAAGAAGGCAAAATATATTTATGCTGTGAGTGATAGTGAAAGCCCTTCAGTTGTTCTGTCAGAAAGTCAACCTTTGGAACCAATAATTGAGAAAGCAAAGGAGCAGATAAAGGTTGAATCACCTTTGAAGCCAATTGCTAAAAAAATAGCAAACAAATCTGTGAAGAATTCTACAAAGAAGCATGCAAAGGGAAAGATTGACAAACGATATCATCTGCCTGCACAAACAAGGGCGTACAAGTTACTTAAAGATGAGACAAAAGAAAAATTCAAAGAATATTACAGACAAGAAGAGATGTAAGTTTACATTATTAATCATAACTTAATACATGTGTATACATACACACACACATATATAGATATTTAATAATTTTTATTTTCTGACACAGGGACTACTTCTGGATGCAACCAAGGCAAGGGTCCATGGTAACTGAGCTTGTTGTCCTGAAAACAGATATAACGTCATTGTTTGTGGATGGGGCAATTGACGCAAACATAATTGATGCTTCGTTCTACATAATGGCAGAAAATGAATCAAAAACAGGGCAACAACAAAATCTGTATCTTCCTTCATTCATCTTTGTAAGTGCCAAACAGTTTTGTTTACAAAAAATTCTGGTTTTCTAGTTCACTGTGATAAATAGTTCATTTTGATATATAGTTCAGTTTTATAAGTGCCAAACAGTTTTGTTTACAAAAAAGTGTGCCAAACAGTTTGCTTTTGGTAAAAAAAGTGTGGTTTTCTAGTTCACTGTGATAAATAGTTCAGTTTGCTTTGGTAAATAAGTGTGGTTTTGTAATTCAGTTTGATAAATAGTTCAGTTTGTTAAATAGTTCAATTTGATAAATAGTTCAGTTTGTTAAATAGTTAAGTTTGATAAATAGTTCAGTTTGCTTTGGTAAAAAAATGTTTGTTTTATAGTTCACTTTGCTACATGGTTGAATTTACTAAAATAGTTCACTTTGATAAATAGTTCAGTTTGATTTTGGTAGAAAAGTGTGGTTTTCTAGTTCACTTTGATAAATATTTTGATAAATAGTTCAGTTAGCGATGGTAAAAAGCTGTGGTTTTCTGCTTCAGTTTGAGAAATAGTTCGGTTTGCGATGGTAAAAAAGTGTGCCAAACAGTTTGCTTTTGGTAAAAAAAGTGTGGTTTTCTAGTTCACTGTGATAAATAGTTCAGTTTGCTTTGGTAAATAAGTGTGGTTTTGTACTTCAGTGTAATAAATAGTTCAGTTTGCTAAATAGTTCAGTTTGATTTTGGTAGAAAAGTGTGGTTTTCTAGTTCACTTTGATAAATATTTTGATAAATAGTTCAGTTAATAAATAAATATGTATTTTTGGTTCAGAACGATATGGAGGTTGAAAAGAGTAACAGTGATCAGCAACACATTGACCAAACATTGAAGACTGTTTTACAAGATAATGTGGATAAAGTTGGAAGGGTCTTCATACTGATCAAGCATTACTTCCACTTCAGCTTGGTAGTTTGGGACATTAAAGATGGAAAAATGACCCACTACAATTCCAAACTACCAAGGATACATGGCCATACAGACCTATACTTTGAACATGCTGTCCAAGTGGTAAATAACAAAACTATAATTCAATTACAAACTATATTCTTATGCTGATAGGACAAATCAAACTTCTTAATACAATTTCTTTTTATGTTATTTTTATTTGTTTTGGCAGAGAGACAAAATACAAGAATTTTACAAACATTTCAAAGGAGACAGCAACATCATAATAGATATTGAAAGATGCTTAATAGTTTGAAGTTTGCAAAATAATGTCATAAGAAGTTTCAAAAATAGTTGATTTTTCACTCTTTACACTTTACAAAACAGTATTACAAATCAACAAGTAGTTCTTTTTTTTCCAGTAATTATATGTCATCTACCTACAAATATATGGAAAAGAGACATAGAAAACAGAAAACAAAATCATTCTAGGAAAATATACTATAAATTTAGTTCACTTTGATAAAAAAGTTCAGTTTGCTAAATGGTTCAGTTTGATAAATAGTTCAGTTTGATAAACAGTTCAGTTTGATAACTAGTTCAGTTTGCTTTGGTGAAAAATGTGTGGTTTTCTAGTTCACATTGACAAATAGTTCACTTTGCTAAATGGTTCAGTGTGTTAAATGGTTCAGTTTGCTAAATAGTTCAGTTTGCTTTGTTAATATAATGTGGTTTTCTAGTTCAGTTTCATAAATAATGTCATAAGAAGTTTCAGAAATAGTTGATTTTTCACTCTTTACACTTTACAAAACAGTATTACAAATCAACAAGTAGTTCTTTTTTTTTCCAGTAATTATATGTCATCTACCTACAAATATATGGAAAAGAGACATAGAAAACAGAAAACAAAATCATTCTAGGAAAATATACTATAAATTTAGACTTTGCAAAATAGTTTCATAAATAGTTCCAGTTTGCATATTAGTGTTACGAACAAGAAATAGATCCATGTTTTCCAGTACTAAAACATGGAAATAGTTCAAAATTGAAGTTCAATAATAATTCAACTTTGATAAATAGTTCAGTATTTGCCAAAAGAGCTTAGATTGCAAATGTTATGTTTTGATAATAGTTATGCAAATGTGGTTGGAATCTTGTAATTCATGAAATGGATCATTAGTATTGGGTTTGTTCACTTTTAAATATGTCATCGAATGTTATAATATGATCTCATTATCTATCTTACTTATTTGTTTTTCCAAAAAAAAAATGCAGATTGGATTGTGGCATATTTGTCATTCAATTTGCAAACCAAGTGCAAAAGGGCAAACCAATAGAAGCCACCTTTGAGAAGGAAGAAGTATTTGCCAAAAGAGCTCAGATTGCAACTACACTTGTGAATCACAAGAATAGTTATGCAAATGGACTGAAGAAGATACTTGAAGACAGAAGACAGCAAAATAAACTTGCTCAATTTGATGACATTCTTGATGAGGATTTTATTACATTAGACTGAGTTTTTTAAAAAAAACATTAGTACATACAAAACCCCGAGCTCAGGTGGGCCTGTAAGTTGGTGCCCATCCTTTACTTGCGTACATTTTATAACTTGTGGGCCGTAGGGCGCCTAACACCATGTAAAAAATGAAAAAGAAGTAAAGTTTAGTATGAAGGCAGTCAACTTCACATCCCTGATTCTTTGAGTTATGAGAATGAGAACTATATTAAAAAATTTCACATGCTTACATATTGACACTTCCTTTTTGTTGAAGTTCCCTTTTATTATCCCAAGAATATAGTTACCAAATTAGATAAATTTAAGCAAAATAAAAAACTAGATAACTTAAACTGTTTCTGAAACACATGTAAACACTATATCTAAAAAAATGAAAAAATAGCACCCTTTTTTTTCAGCGTTTTTTTTCATATCAGCGCCAAAAAATTTCATCCTTCACGCATAAATAAGCCCAGCAAAAATCATCATTTCACTCTCGCAGCACTTCACTTTCTCTCCCTAACGCCAACTCCCATTTTCACGCACAGATAAGCCATTCGCGATGAAGAAACTGCATGCACTATAAAACACACCAGAAACCCAGCCCCCAGCTCAAATCATCCATCCTCATTTCCCGATTTCGTACATCATTCCAGTTCTTTCACGGACGAATTCACGAATTCCTTCCACGGTGGCAGAAAAACTCAGAAAATAAACAAAGGTAACAATCTTACAATCATATTTTACAAAATGATACGGTTCATTGTTTATATAACTAACATCTACTGGAATCAACCATATAGAATAACATGCATCAACTTAAAACAAAATCCAGGTTATATTATTTCCTTAAATTTATTTTGTTATTTACTATCAGTACGAATCAATCACAGATCCACACCAAAAAAAAAAAAAAAAAAACTATTTACTAGCTAATCGTTGAATATATAAACATACATTATTCTATTACACGTACTAGTGTGATTCTCTGTTTGTAATTTCTACATTTCAGTAAAATAGTTCACGACTTTTAAGTTTAATAAATAGTGTTTACGAAATAGTATGCATTCACGAACTAGTGTGATTCTATGTTAATAATTTGTACATTCAGTAAATACGTTGTCTGTTTTTGAAAGTTTAATAAACAGTGTTTACGAAACAGTTTACAATTGCTTCATTTATAAATAGAATTGTAATTTTTCTAGATCTTACACATAATACATCTCCTATTGTAGATTTTTATTTCTAATTTATTTAGTTATATGAATATTATAAAAATTTACGTAGTTATAAAAATGTTTTCTATTTCCATAAATAGTAATTCACCTTGGTATATTTCGGACATAATGTGTACTCATACTGATTTTTATTTGTTTACAATCAAGTTGCATTCTAATAAAAACTATATTGACAGATGGTTTCAGTTAGAATAACTGTACAAATAACAAACTCAACCAAAGCCAATGTCAAAATGATATCCAAAACAACAAAGAGGACAGAACAAAGGAAAATGCTTGGAGAAATAGAAAACATATCACGTACAAAGAAGGAGACAATTAATCTACAGATTGACACCACTACTGAAGAAGAAGTTGGAGAGCCAATGCAAATTGTAAATAAAAAGGTGCAAAAGAAGAAACCACTACAAAGGCAAAGGAAGAGGGAGACACAACCTAAAAAACAGATCAATTGTGAATCAAGGAAGCAGAAGAGAAGGTCCCAAACACTTCAACAACCAACAGCAATCAAGAGAAAGAAAAAGGAAAATGACAAACTGGTTTCACAGAGGAAAAAAAAGAAAAATGCCAGACCAGTTTCAGAATCAAACAATCAAGAAATTGAAGAAGAAATAGTGCAAAAAGAGGCAATAGAACAAACAAATGAGCATGGTGACAGAAATGACACATTGCCGGACAAAAATGTTTCACCAATGGCAAAAGAAACAGAACAAGAAACATATATTGAAGCTCTAAAAAGCAACAATACTACCAACAAGAATGATCTGCAGGTCAAAAAGCAAACATTCAGCCAAACAGCAACAAAGCCAACGACAAAAAACAGAAACAAAGTCTTGGCTGAAATTCCATCATTCAACCTGCATTTCAAAGACGAGCCTTCTTCACAACCAGATGACCTTCCAGCAACAAATCACATAGACAGCAGTGTGAATTGGACACAACTTCAAGTGTACAAAATACTGAAACCAGATGATAGAAGAAGAATAACTCAATTCTGGTCAACAGAGAGCAGGTGAGTAATACAAAACAAAACTCTTCACTGAAGTTTTTTTACACACACCCATAACTTTATGAGCACTGACGAATTATTGTATAACTAATACTTTTGCATTGTCATGCAGCGATGAATACTGGACGGCTGAAACTACAGATTTCAACTATTACAGAATAATGGTGTTAAAAGAAGACCTGCACAGTTTGATGGCAAATGGACCTACATCAACTCAGATTGTTGATTCTTTCTGCTACTTGAAAAGAGAAAAAGAGAACAGCATGAAACAAATGAACTTCTATGTCTCCACAAAAATCTTTGTGAGTAAACAAAAAAACTAATATTCTGAAAAAATATATTTACATACACATATCAAAATCTGTATCTTCCTTCATTCATCTTTGTAAGTGCCAAACAGTTTTGTTTACAAAAAAAATATGGTTTTCTAGTTCGCTGTGATAAATAGTTCATTTTGATATATAGTTCAGTTTTATAAGTGCCAAACAGTTTTGTTTACAAAAAAGTGTGCCAAACAGTTTGCTTTTGGTAAAAAAAGTGTGGTTTTCTAGTTCACTGTGATAAATAGTTCAGTTTGCTTTGGTAAATAAGTGTGGTTTTGTAATTCAGTTTGCTAAATAGTTCAGTTTGTTAAATAGTTCACTTTGATAAATAGTTCAGTTTGATAAATAGTTCAGTTTGCTTTGGTAAAAAAGTGTGGTTTTATAGTACACTTTGCTACATGGTTCAGTTTGCTAAATAGTTCAGTATGTTAAATAGTTCAGTTTGATTTTGGTAGAAAAGTGTGGTTTTCTAGTTCACTTTGATAAATATTTTGATAAATAGTTCAGTTAGCGATGGTAAAAAGCTGTGGTTTTCTGCTTCAGTTTGAGAAATAGTTCGGTTAGCGATGGTAAAAAAGTGTGCCAAACAGTTTGCTTTTGGTAAAAAAAGTGTGGTTTTCTAGTTCACTGTGATAAATAGTTCAGTTTGCTTTGGTAAATAAGTGTGGTTTTGTACTTCAGTGTAATAAATAGTTCAGTTTGCTTTGGTAAAAAAGTGTGGTTTTATTAGAACAAATAATCTGTAATTATGATTGAGATGATTTTCATTTTCAACAGCACAACATCAATGAACAAGGCATTGAAACAACTCTGCGAAACAAGGAAAGACTCTACAACCAATTGATGGACCAATATGGAAAAGTATCAAAGATTTTCTTCCCCTTGTTTCATTACAACCATTTCTCCTTGGTAGTTTTGGACACAACAAATGCAGAAATGATTCACTACAATTCTCTTCGACAAAGCACAACAGATGAAGATTTGGACTTTGATTGCTACTGGGAAAATGCATCAATAGTGGTAAGCAAAAACGCACAACCAAAAACTCTGTCATATTTATAGAAAAAAGCATCTTATTATTACATTATAAATTTTTTGCAGGGCCTCTTTGTTCAATATTGGCTCGATAAAGCAAGAAAATCAACAAGCAATTCAAATTTTATGGATTCAACTCAAGCAACAATGAAGAAAATCAATTCCATCAAAAGTGACTTTGAATTCCAAGTCAAAGAAGACAGAACATGTGCACAACAGAAGCCAACGTCGTAAGTTATAAAATTAAAAGCATTTCAGTTATATATATAGAATTTGTGATTACTGCAGTTTCAGAAACAATATGAATAATTTGATACAATTATATAAATAGTTTGTACCACACACTTCATTTCATTTTAATACTCATAATCATTCCATGAATTTCTTTGCAAAATCAGATTAGATTGTGGATTATACATGATGAGCTTCATTGATCAACTCTCAAATAACCGAAAGGTTCAAGGACGTATCAAAGATTATCAAGTAATGAAAGCAAGGAAAGATATAGTCATGGAGTTGATGAACCATCAGTTCAGCTGGACAAAGGAACAAGAAGCATATATCGAAATTTCACAACAACTCACAATCATTGGACATTAGAAAAAAAAATAGACATTATATGTAAAATTGATGCGGATGTACTTATTAAGGTTGAAGATAAAAATCTGAGAAATGGTCGAAAGTATTGGTCTAAACTGAAGCAATACTTATAGGTTCAAGATTACTTTTGCTATGATTTACAAATGTCATTGTCAAACATGTCTGACACAACTCTAAATTTACTTTTGCTATATTTCATGACTTAGTCTAAATTTTAATCTATTTTGATGAATAGTTCAGTTTGCTTTGCTAAAAAAGTGTGATTTTCTAGTTCACAGTCATAAATAATTCATGTTGATATATAGTTTGGTTTCCTAAATAATTCATGTTGATATATACCATTCACAGTCATAAATAATTCATGTTGATATATAGTGTGATTTTCTAGTTCAGTTTGCTTTGCTTTGGTAAAAAAGTTTGGTTTCCTAATTCACTTTGATAAGTAGTGTGTTTTTTTTTCATTTTATCTTTCATAAAAATGGAAAATTAACTAGATCAAGAATGAAAACCAACATACTTGCCTCCTACAAAGCCATAAACTTATATATGTATTCACTATTTATCAAACTCAACATACTGTTTCGTAAAACTGGAAATAAATACATTAAGTTTGCTTTGGTAAAAAAGTGTGGTTTTTTTTCATTTTATCTTACCTAAAAATGGAAAATTAAGTAGATCAAGAATGAAAACCAACATACTTGCATCCTACAAGGCCATAAACTTAGATATGTATTCACTATTTATCAAACTCAACGTACTGTTTCGTAAAACTGGAAATAAATACATTAAGTTTGCTTTGGTAAAAAAGTGTGGTTTTTTTTCATTTTATCTTACCTAAAAATGGAAAATTAAGTAGATCAAGAATGAAAACCAACATACTTGCCTCCTACAAAGCCATAAACTTATATATGTATTCACTATTTATCAAACTCAACATACTGTTTCGTAAAACTGGAAATAAATACATTAAGTTTGCTTTGGTAAAAAAGTGTGGTTTCCTAATTCACTTTGATAAGTAGTGTGGTTTTTTTTTCATTTTATCTTACCTAAAAATGGAAAATTAAGTAGATCAAGAATGAAAACCAACATACTTGCATCCTACAAAGCCATAAACTTAGATATGTATTCACTGTTTATCAAACTCAACATACTGTTTCGTAAAACTGAAAATACTAAAACATTGAATTCACATTTATTACTTGATCATAATTCCAAATCAACAAATACATAATCCGAAACACCAATTGAAACAAAATAAAAAATAAAAAAATCCAAAATGAGAAACTGTTACATATCACCAACAACTCCCATCTATCAAACCAAATAAGAAAAAAATCAACCGTCTTGGATAACAACTTTACATGAAACCTTGTTATGTCCCGAACAACCACACCTACTACAAGTGACAGTCTTCTTACTCCCACAAATTTCCCCAGCAGATTTGATCCTAGTTTTCTTTGGTCTTCCAGACGGAATCTTTGTAATTGGAGGCCTCACACCATTTATAATAGTATCAACACTCGACTTTTCCAAATCTGAAGATGGATGCATGACAAATTGATAAGTTTTTCGATAAAAGCTTGCTTTCCAGTAATCATCAACGTAATCAAAAACATCACGATTATCATGTTGCAACACCTGCAAAGCATGAGAACATGGGAAACAATTATGCTGCCATTGCACACAAGAACAGGTCCTATCATCCAGACAAACAACAAACCGATTCCACTCTGTCCTAACTTCAAAAACATCCGCATCAGAACGACTAATCCTCCAATGCATGCCCTCCTTCAACATCAACTTCATTTCATTTTCTTTCTTTGGACACAAAATCGTATGAATATTCTGACCAAATATTCTTTTCTCAGCCATACTACCCATCAAACGAACTCTAATATCTTCAAGAAGATCCATAAGTGGCATACAACGACTATTCGACACCATGGCATTAAAAGATTCTGAAAGTGCATTGCTCATCGATCCCCATCTCTTCCCAGGAAAATGGGCAATAGCATAGTTCTCTTTTGGCAAATCACACAAAAAATTCTTCACATGCCCTTACCCATAATCCTTAAATTCCGCCATGCAATTATCAAAATCAGATGGATTACATGCGTATGCACAATTTGCCAACAGATTCATCATTTTCTTCTTCAGTCCTTCACCAGCAGCCTTTGGAAATAAAGTACTCACATTCTGTTTCAAATGAACAATACAAAATGAATGTGGACACTCAGGAAAGAATTCTCGAATGCTCTTCAAAATACCATCATGTCTATCTGACATAAATGTGATCACCCTCCCTTGAGGCCTCAATATACCAGATAATATTGCCAAGAACCATCTCCAATTTGCTATAGTTTCTGAATCAACAATAGCATAAGCAACCTCAAAAATCTCTGCACAACATAAGTGAAAATGCACTGTCAAATGTCAACTACTTCTGAAACTGTAATTGAACTATTTATTATACTCTCTTTGAACTACTACTGCAACCTTTTCTCTTTATTTGAACATAAAATTAAAGACCAATGCACAAAAAAAAAAAAAAACACAGATACAGTCAACTATCACCTATTTATGAGACTGATTGAACTATTTCTTAAACTATTATTCAACTAGCTCTGGATATATTTCTTTTGCACAATAAGAAAACAGAAACAAATAATTTCCAATATAAAAGTCTGAAATTATTAACTCACCATCGTTGCCATTTTTTGCACAGCAAGACAGAAGTGTTCCCTTATATTTGCTCTTGATAAAAGTACCATCAACTTATAAAAATAGTGTGGTTTTTTTTCATTTTATCTTTCATAAAAATGGAAAATTAAGTAGATCAAGAATGAAAACCAACATACTTGCATCCTACAAAGCCATAAACTTAGATATGTATTCACTATTTATCAAACTCAACATACTGTTTCGTAAAACTGGAAATAAATACATTAAGTTTGCTTTGGTAAAAAAGTTTGGTTTCCTAATTAACTTTGATAAGTAGTGTAGTTTTTTTTCATTTTATCTTTCATAAAAATGGAAAATTAAGTAGATCAAGAATGAAAACCAACATACTTGCATCCTACAAAGCCATAAACTTATATAAGTATTCACTGTTTATCAAACTCAACATACTGTTTCGTAAAACTGGAAATAAATACATTAAGTTTGATTTGGTAAAAAAAGTTTGGTTTCCTAATTCACTTTGATAAGTAGTGTGGTTTTTTTTCATTTTATCTTATCTAGAAATGGAAAATTAACTAGATCAAGAATGAAAACCAACATACTTGCCTCATACAAAGCCATAAACTTAGATATGTATTCACTATTTATCAAACTCAACATACTGTTTCGTAAAACTGGAAATACTAAAACATTGAATTCACATTTATTACTTGATCATAATTCCAAATCAACAAATACATAATCCGAAACACCAATTGAAACAAAATAAAAAAAACTAAAACATTAAAAGTCTGAAATTATTAACTCACCATCGTTGCCATTTTTTGCACAGCAAGACAGAAGTGTTCCTTTATATTTGCTCTTGATAAAAGTACCATCAACAAATAACATCGGGCGACAAAACATGAAACCTTTTATCCATGCATCATAAGCAATAAACAAACGAAGAAATCTATTGCTCTCCGGTACAACTTCAAGCTCAAAAATAGATCCAGGATTGCTTAAACGGGCAGATTCAACATACCAAGGCAAGAACTTGTAGGCATCAACATCATCACCATTTAACTCAAAAACTGCCCTCTGTTTGCCAAAATATGCAGTAGAATAATCAATATCCAAACCATAAAACTGTTTTAAGTTTGAAATGATCTCCTTCGGTTTAATAAGAGGATTTGACTGAACCTTATCCTTGATGAGAGAAGCAACAAACTGTCGTCCAACAACTTTGTTTTTCTTCTTTCGAATCATACCCTTGCATGTATGCAGATTATGCAACTTCCGAATAACAAAAAAGTCATTAATATCACACTTGGATGCATACACACGCCAAAGACAATCATCAGATTCCTTCTTAGAACACTCCGCACTAATGCGATTCTTATCATTCTTCAAATACTTCAAATCAAAACCACATTCAACAGAAAACTTCTTCAACTTGTCTCGGAAATCAACACAACCTCCCCTAAAGACTTGCCCCTCAGATTCTATGTAATTGTCCCATTCACATGACATATAATTGTGCACACCATAAGAACCATACTTCCCTAAATGATCGTTTTCACTAGAAACAATCATAGAGTCTGATGAACGACAAGAAGAAGTTGTGCTTTCCGTAGGCAACTGAACAATGGAACCATCACATTTATCTATAACCAATATTTCTACAATGGATTTCCCAACAACATCAAGAACCATCAGCATGTTCAGAACATCAGCATCACAATCAAACACGCAATTAGGATTTTCATTCAAACCATATCGCAACTGAAAACAACCAACTCTCAAACCCTTAAACCTAGAACAAAGATCAATGCAAATCTGATTGAAGGTAGAAGTTGATTAAATAGAACTAACAACACATAAACCACCATATGTAAACCGAGCTAGTTTACCATTCTCCATAACTGTTTATTAATAAACAACAACAACAACTGTTTATTAATCCGTTACAAATCTAAATTCTAATCTTTGTAAAACAAATCAGTACCTAATAGTTAAACAATATGCATATAAAGTAAACAAAAATGACACTATTTATAAAACACAACAACCACAAAAAACTAAAAAGTACACTGAAATATCTACTGTTTCCTAAAAAACAACACTATTTCTGAAAATGTTAAAACATAAAAAATGTGATGAACACATATTAGTTAAACAATATACATATAAAGTGAACAAAAATTACACTAGTTATAAAAACAGAACAATCACAAAAAAGAAAAAAAAAAAAAAAACTAAACTGAAATATCCACTGTTTCGTAAATAAAAGAAGAACACTATTTCTGAAAAATGTTATGAACCTCAAATGTGAAGAACACGAATTAATTCATAATAAATTTCTGAAAAAGGAAAACAAAATCAAGACCAACAACATACAAATATAAACAAAACAAAAAAAAATGAAAATCAAAACTAACCTGAGATTCTTCGAAATAAGAAACTCCTAACTGAAAATTTCACAAACCGGCATGAATCTGCTAATCTGAAAACAAATCAACAACAATATATAAATTCAAATAAAAAGCTAAGCATATTACATGCAAAAACAAATTCAAAATTTTTTTAAAAAAAATCCAATTCAAAATCAAATACAAAACTGCAAAAACAACGTCGCTTACCTCCAAACGAAAATCTAACCAAATATGAAAGACGATCACTCCAGTGAAAAATATTGAAGCACAACGAACAACACCGATCACAACGATTCGATAGAATCTCAAAAAATCTGCAACCACTGCGAATCTGTTCTAAAACAAAGGTTTATTCCGGAAAAATCCCCTAACAGGAACGAAGACCAACGGCGATCGCTCTCAACATTCGTCGGCAAGCATTACTCAAAACCACTCAACCAGATTCAGAAAAAAATTGAAGATCTCTCTGAAACTGGTCTGCAAAATTCAATCAGTTTGTACGTCTGCTAAACCCTGACTAATCTAACAGAATAGCTAAGGTAGGTTAACCAAAACCGTTAGGGGTAAAATTGACAAACCATAATGTTATTTAGTTTGGGCTATTGTATTTGGACTGATATAAAAATGGGCTTTGTACTAACCATTAAATAAACTTTCAATGTGGTTTTTGGTTAAAAGTTAAACTTTTGAAGCCCTTTTGGTTAGTTTTCCTTAAAATTTAATTAGTATTTTATGCATTAATAAAAGCAAAGTCCTTGAATATAAATCAAACCCATCAAATTAAATGTACAATTAAATCCAATCCGGACTTGAAAATCCAAACTTTATATCAAATTGAGATTTTTTTTTTTTTTTTTTGAGCTCACCGGTCGGTAGTTTTTGGGTGCCTGGAACCTCAAAAATGGAAGCTAAATGCATCCCTTTGTACTTCTTTTTGTCTCCTCATCATCGTATTTGTAAAGTCGAAAAAGCTAAAATCAGAATTGCTTGAAACAATTTGCCAGATTTTACAATTCGAAGGGACACTTTTTCAAACTAACATACCAAGATATCAGTAGTGGATACAAATGATTAAAATTAGTAATAAAAAACTGAAATCAAAGCAAGAAAAATAAAAATTGAAGATTGATAGGACTTGTAAACGGTAGCTTGTTTGGAGACTTAAACTGAGGAAAAGTAAACAGAGAATGAGCAATAACAGAGTAAAAGAAAATTAAAACCTTTATTTCTGCTCTGAGATGGTTTTAAGTTATGTCTACCAATTTTATGACAAATGGGTGAAATCGTAGTGATGAAATTTTAATGTTTAGGTTTCAATTTGTTGGTAGAAGCAGGTGAAGCAATGGAGAATGTTTATTCTTATTAGGGGTGTGATATCCACACACCCCTTTTTACTTCTCTCACACTTTTTTGGATTTCGGCCGTCGGATCGGATGAATTGAAACAGATCTAACGGACAGAAAGTAATAGGAGTGTGTGAGAAGTAAATAGGGGTGTGTGGATAGCACACCCCTTCTTATTATTGGCTGCAGCAAAGATGAGAAGAATTAAAATCTCAATCCTCTAGTGAATAAGAGTTAATATATCAATGACTTAGTGAATGGAATGTAATACTTGTAACTCCTAGCTTTTAGCACTTAATCTTCAACAAAATAAGAGTTAATAGATCAATGACTTGTTCATTGGAATGAAACACTTTTATAAACGCTTAAAACCAAAATGCTATCAAACTAATTCCAAGTTCAAGAAGGTAGTGGAAAAGGTAATTATCAAAATGAAAAGAGTTAAACTAAATTAGGCATTGTTCTCAACACTATTAGCACACCTATGAAAGGTAGGAAAAAGTAGTGCTAACCTGATGACAAAAAGTTTATCTTCAGTGTGTTGTGCCTCTCTGTGTTTTTCTTTTTTCCTATAAATATGCAACCAAACCTATGCTATATGAACTATCTATCCAACTCAATACACAAAAACCCAATTAAAAACCAAGAAGCATAGTTCAAGCATTATGAAAATAGGTAAAATCATAGACATTGGTCATATGCAAAGTAAAGCACAATTTGTTCCACCAACTTCTCCAACACAAAAATACAGAGATTTGAGCTTTTACCTCATGGAAATGGAAAGAGGAACAATCTATAGTAGAATGAATTATGCTCCCAACTATATCAAAAGGCCACAAAGTTTGAACATCACACTGCAGTTTGGCATTCACTTCAAAGGAAATCTAATCAAAAGACAATTATACACTTGATAATCACAAATGAGGTCATAAGGTAAAAAAATTCACCCCCTCAAATTTCAGTGAGTAAAACTAAGAAATTATGCAGGAAATTATTTAGAAGCTTGAGATAAACAAAAAATTAAATTAATTAACTAACAAAATCGGAGTCATTCCCCTAATTTTAACCAACATCCAAATATCCAAATTTGCACAGAAAATTCATCTCCATATCCGAATTTACAGTTCTAGAAATCAGAATATATTACAAAAAATAACAATGAACTTGTGAAGTAGAGTATGAGTGGGATTTACCTGGATGCTGACGCAGAGGGTTTGGAGGGGCCTTCCTGGTAGTGGCCCATCCAACTTTATGAGGGTTGGGGATGGTCTGTTGCTTGCTAGTTTGGAGTTTGGTTATTGACTTGTTATTCAGAGGTGCAGGAGTACTATGTTGCCATGTGTATTATCTTCATCTGCAGAATCAAAGAACTACCTAACTGTTTTCTAAAAACTGAAATGAAATCCAATATGCAATACCTGAATATTTGTCATGGGAGTGAGAGGAATCGTTTATCGATAGTAGCAAGGTCTAGTTCTCTGGTCATTGACCGAAATCACCTTGTCGGAAAATCAGGCATCTGAACGCATAAACAAAACAACCAAAATTTGAAAAGAAAAAAAAAAGGAAAAATTTAAGCAGAAGTTGTATCTGCAGACCAAAGGCCACCCAAAAGAAAAAAAATTCTTAAACAAAAGACTCAAAAGGAAAAACAAAAATTGTATACACTCAGCACAAAGGGTTACCAACGCTGCACACAAAAGCTCTAAAATTTTATGCCCAGTGTTTCTTGAAAGAAAAAACCAAATTAAATTAGACAACCACATGCAAGATCAAGGCACACAGAGATAACCCTGAAATCACAGGAAAAAAAAATCCAAACACAAACTTCACCTGCAAATAGAAAACCACAAAAAAGAAATTAAATTAGGCACACTGAAAAAGACCTAAAACTCACCAGAAGACGCTAGATCACGTGAGGAAAAAAATGAATTTCGTTGAAATCGAAACGGTAAAAACTTGTAGCCACCTAAGGCTTTCGAACCAAAGAAATTTGCAGGAGCAAAAGACTATTCCAGCAAAACAGCGGTGGATGATTGCACCGAGACAAAGACGAAAATAGTAGACAGTAAGAGAAGGGGTAGTGCGAGAGAGGAAAAAAGCTAGGTTCGAAACAAAGCAAAATATTGTGGGCAAGAGAAAAGAAAATGGAAGAAAAGGTCGAGAAGAAATCGAAGCAGAGCCTTCAACGATGATCGACGCGTGTAGCCTAAAAGCAAAATGGTAAGCAACACGTGTATAAGAGGATAGAACCAAAAAGCACACGGATGACAGATGCGTGGGCTAGAAGGGCAAAGGCATCTTTTAACTGTGCGAAGAAGTAGCACAACGGCTAAGCAAACAAAAAGTCAAGGGCATTTCTGCCCTTTTACTATTGCTTAACAGTGCCGGGTGAGTATATATAATGTATATTATGTAATTGCCCCTGACAATGGCAACACATGGGGTTTTTTTTATGTACAACGATATATTTTACACAAAAGAAAGGGATAGTTCAACTAAGCCACACAATTAGCAACCTCATCTGATATCGAATTCGTCATCTACGAGATTTGAACATAAAATCTCCCACTTACAAATGAAGATGAATATCATCAAACCGTAATATTGAATTACACAACAGATGGAGTTGTACAAATGCATTTACTTTTCAGAATGAATAGTAACTGACTTTGGACTTTTCCTTGCCCTTGCCATTCCTCAGCGGGTGAAATTGATCTTAGGTGATTGTCTAGCCGTGTCTCTAGAGAAAGGGATTGATTAGTTTGATGGTTGCATTGCATGACACATGTAATATCTACTTCAGTCATAGAAGCTTTCTCAAATTTTAGTCAGTCAAGTGTAATGCCAACAATTGTTTAAAGATTAGATTAATTTTTCTTCAAAACCTACAACTAGCATACGGAACAAAACGATCAAATGGAAGTCACCGAGAGGAAATAATCACGGACCGGGGTCTATCAGATGGACAACACAGCACAAAGCTTGACGTTGAGTACTTTACATGTGGGTTAATTTGGCGTTGAGTTTTACATGTGGACTAATTTGTTTTGACATACCAAAGAAATACAACCATAAAATGAAACAATATGAAAAGTGTTGTAAAATCGACGATGTGTGCAGTGGAATAAATAAGCAAGACACAACATTTACGAGGTTCCTCTACAGTCAGTGTGACTGGAGTACATCCTCGGAGACAGCAGTAGTGCTTTCATTTAGTAATCTGGAATAATAGGAGTACAAAGATAACTCTCTCTTATTCTCTCCTTCCTCTTCCTTTCTTTTCTTCCTCTTCCTCTTCCTTTCTTCCCTCTCTCCCGTATTACTTGTGTGTGTGTGTGTGTAACCTCTTCTTATTCTTTGGCCTTCCTTTTATAGGCAAATGAATAGACAAGATGTTAAATCAAAACCTACCACACTCACTTAATGCTTTCACCTATTACATACATTAAGCCTTTACCTACTATACCAACCACACTCACTTAATGGACATCCATATTTACATCCATATTTACAACACTCCCCCTTGGATGGCCATAAGTCTTTGATTGACTCGTTAAAATCTTAATCTGTTTTGGATGCTCCCCCTGATGAGTATCTCCCCCTGATTTCAAATCATTTAGGCTGATCGTTGATCATTCTGTTTCGATCTCTTAGCGAGAAGAGTTGCCAACAGATGTGCTTTACTGGTAGTTAACTTTCCACAGGCTTATTCTTGAACTGGGCTGGATGGGAATTTTTGCAGCATAGCTAATCTCCACATTGAATGTTTTGGAGCGGCATCTCCAATTGCTTTCATGGGAATTTTTGCATTAGAGGAAAAATACTGCAAAAGAAGATGTCAGACCTGCATGAAGATCCGATTACTTGAAACATGTAGAGACAACGTGCTGATTCATCCTCAACTAAGCCGTGTTGTAAAATCGACGATGTGTGCAGTGGAATAAATAAGCAAGACACAACATTTACGAGGTTCCTCTACAGTCAGTGTGACTGGAGTACATCCTCGGAGACAGCAGTAGTGCTTTCATTTAGTAATCTGGAATAATAGGAGTACAAGGATAACTCTCTCTTATTCTCTCCTTCCTCTTCCTTTCTTTTCTTCCTCTTCCTCTTCCTTTCTTCCCTCTCTCCCGTATTACTTGTGTGTGTGTGTAACTTCTTCTTATTCTTTGGCCTTCCTTTTATAGGCAAATGAATAGACAAGATGTTAAATCAAAACCTACCACACTCACTTAATGCTTTCACCTATTACATACATTAAGCCTTTACCTACTATACCAACCACACTCACTTAATGGACATCCATATTTACATCCATATTTACAACACTCCCCCTTGGATGGCCATAAGTCTTTGATTGACTCGTTAAAATCTTAATCTGTTTTGGATGCTCCCCCTGATGAGTATCTCCCCCTGATTTCAAATCATTTAGGCTGATCGTTGATCATTATGTTTCGATCTCTTAGCGAGAAGAGTTGCCAACAGATGTGCTTTACTGGTAGTTAACTTTCCACAGGCTTATTCTTGAACTGGGCTGGATGGCCTTTTTACTTACAAGCGATCCTCAGCTTAGTTGAGGATGAATCAGCACGTTGTCTCCACATGTTTCAAGTAATCGGATCTTCATGCAGGTCTGGCATCTTCTTTTGCAGTATTTTTCCTCTAATGCAAAAATTCCCATGAAAGCAATTGGAGATGCCGCTCCAAAACATTCAATGTGGAGATTAGCTATGCTGCAAAAATTCCCATGAAAGCATCAGAACATCACTTCTCAGCGACTCATCATGTTTTCCAGCTTCCAACATCAGTTGAAGATGACTGCTCGAGAGCAATGCTAGGTAAGCAATTAGGGAAGGGTTCTAGACAATCAGTCCCATATCGGAAGCTTGACTCCAAGTGGCGACTGATCGCTCTCTTTCTCCTTGTCTTGCAAGTGATAACAAAGACAAAGAAAAGGACATGGAGAAAGCATGATATGAGATACTCTTACTTTCGACCCTGATGATATGAGATACTCTTACTCTGGATGACTAAGTTTGTAGAGGTACTCCAGGGGATGAAGAACACTGAGTAACTCGAGAGTTTTCTTTGGGAATACATTTTCGGAAATGAAGAAGTGCTGAGGGAGTTTGCCTTTGCTAATGAAAGGCAAAGGTAGACGTTTATAAGAATAATTCTTCACAACCGAAACTATTCCCTTACCCCTGTCGGCAGCCGGTGGATGGATGAACAATACAAGTTACGTGCTTTCTGACAAAGCTGTCCGTAATTTCCGCAAAGCTGACAGTGCATGTGACGAGTGACAACAATTCTGGAAAAGCTGACCTCGTGATTTCTGAGCAGACCCAGCTTTTGAGAGAGGTGTCCGACTTTTGAGAACGGAGTACAGCTTTTGAGAAAGGAACCCGGCTCTTCGATTTGTGAGATTTGCCTCTTCGATTACTGAGTGATGCCTCATCGATTTCTTTTTTATTTTTATTTTTATAGAGGCACTCATTTGGTTCCACAGTACCCTGAATTGCCAAAACACTCTCTTCTTGCACTTGTGAAATCTTCATCTCTCCGATCTCTTTTTTTTTTTTTCAACACCTTCGAAAAATGTCTTGCCCTTCTGACCGTTGCCTTAACTTGAATGTCGGGGAAGACGCTGACATGTCTTCTCCAGACAACATATGGCACCCATCATTCTTATCCCCTAACGGTCCTCTTACAATTGGGGATTCTGTGATGAAGAATGACATAACCGCTACGGTGGTAGCGAAGAATCTTCTCACCCCCAAGGATAGCAGGATTCTTTCCAAGCGGTCCGACGAGTTGGCTGTTCAGGATTCTTTAGCCTTCAGCATTCAGTGTGCAAGCTCTGTATCAAATATGGGCCAACGTCTTCTTGCTCGATCTCGTCAGGTCGAGTCTCTGATGGCTGAAGTGGCTAGTCTTCGGCAAGAGGTCAGAGGACTCAGGCTCGAGAATAAGGAGTTGCACATGCTCGCAACTAGTTACTCTACCAGCATGAAGAGGAAGCTGGACCAGCTGCAGGAGTCTGAAGGTCGGATCCAGAGTGATCATAAAAGGTTTATGGCATTACTCCCGAGGTTTATGTTACCTTCGTCATCTGGAGTTGCACCAAGTGTTGAGGCTCCGGAGAATCCAACTTTGGCTCTTCGTCTTTCAGGAGCTCCATCGACTGCTGAGGCTCCACATGAGCAATGAAGGCTCCCTCATGTTTATCTGCACTTTGTATATATATTTTTTTTTTCATAATTGTAGCTCATGTGTATGCACATATCTGTAATTTCTTTGAAATATCAATAGATAAGCTTTATTTCATTCAGTGTATTGTGCCAAATACAATAAAGCATATTCTTCACTAAGATGTGGTACTTCTAGACCAAATATCAATTTATCTTTACCCTCTCGAAGATAAATGATCATCCTTAGTGTCTAAATCATTTGAGTATTTAACTCATAATCTTCAATCCATATGCTTCTTTAATATCATAAATATCATGGATAAGATTCGTGTTGGCATATTGTTCGATTCTGCAGTTTAAGACAATATTTCTCTCAACACTTTATAATCTTTCTTAACTCTTCAGGAGTCCCAATTTAATATCATCAACTCTTCAGGAGTTCTAATTTAATGTCATCGACTCTTGCAAGAGATTTTAGTATGTTGCAACAATATCATAATGATAGTACTCACTAAGGCAATTTATACCATCCATTGGTATTGAGTACATAATTTATGCTTTATCCTTTTAGGACTTACTTCAAGCAATCTGAATCCTTCAAGGATTTTCTACACTTCATGACACATTTTCTTTTGGAATTTATACAGAGCAATTTGCTCCCATGTATACTTGAGGGATTTACTTATGGAGATATGATGTGGGCGACTCACAACCCTTCGTATATAATTCTCCATTCATATGAACTCGTTTACAACCTTGTGTCATATCATGTGAGTGTATTTCACTGTATTACAAATGCCCATATGTAACCTCTTTGGTTCAACATCTTTTGGTTATTTGTATTATATTCAAATATATATAGATCCATGTTTCCACGTTCTTACAAAATTGTAATGGAATTGCCTTTCTCCATTTTTGCCAATAATTTTTCCTTTCGTCGACGAACAAAAAAACGTGACTCATTATCAACACAGCTTATTGATGAAATTTAGTAGCTACTTATAAAAACCAAATTTACCATTGGTTATCATCAATTCGTGATCCCATATTCTCATGTGCATGCGCATGCATAAAAAACTTTTCATTTCTTTGGATATCCATTGCCTATTCAAGGGCATTACACTATCTCTTCCAGGATAGCCATAATTTAGAGAATGCGGATCATAACCTCTTCTTGAGCGTTATAGAGCTTGGATTTTAATCTCCACTTTCGGGAGTTGAGTAATTGGAACCTATACGTTTATCATGCTTCATGCATGAGACACCAACATTCCCATGTCCACGGATTGTCCTTCTGGAACATTTATCCATGCGGTGACTGTCATGCTTCCAGCATGTAACAGTTATGCTCCGGGAATGCAATAATTCTTTAGTGCCATATTCTTTTTCTTTCAAAGGACTGAACCTTTTGAGTCTGAGGGTCTGCCACGCTTCAGGCGTGTAACAGATAAATCATTTGCTGCCACATTATTTTGTCCAATAGGGACATCAATTCTTGTAGGCACATTTGTAGCAAATATATGTGATTTCATCACTTTCGTTACATCATTCAATTATTCTTACTTCATTTTCTCATTGATTACTTCGTGAATCAAAATAAGACAAATTCTCTTCGTTCTTCTGGAACGGTATTTTCTCCCCCTAATGATGGGAAAACTGTATTATTAAAATTATAGTCCGCAAATCATGCGGTAAATATATCCTCAGTTAAGGGTTCAAAATATTGAATGACGGATGATAAATCAAATCCAACATAAATTCTTAATTTGCAATGATGCCGCATTTTAATACGTTTGTGGCATTGCAATAGGCACATAGATAACATAACCAAAAACTCGTAAACGTGTAATGTTTAATTAGTGCCCAAACACGAGTTATACTGAGAAGTATTAGTGGTTGGTAACATGTCTCAACCAAGCTAATAATGTATCATGTAACATGGCATGTCTCCATGTAGAAAACTTGGCAATTTCATTTTCATGAGCAGAGTACGGGTAATCAATTGCATCCGTTTAATAAATACTTCTGCTAAACCATTTTGAGTACGGACATGAGGAACATGGTGTTCAACATCAATGCCCAATGTCATGCAATAATCATCAAAACTTCGAGATGTAAGCTCTCCAGCAAACATGTATTATATTATCATTTACATACATCAAGGAACTTCTAGTCCTTATTTAATTGCCTATAGAATGGTACTCTCATGGCTCTTATTACAATTAAGTTGTGGCACTTTGGCTCTTCAAACTTAAAGTACTCATCAAGGAACTTCATGTCTGATCTCTGAGGATCAAGGGTCTTCATGCCCAATCTTTTTGCATGATGGAACTTCTGGTCCAATCATTTTTATATGATGAGGATCAAGAAACTGCAGGTTCTAATCTGATCAAGGAACTTCGGGTC
Source organism: Crataegus laevigata (assembly GCA_963580275.1). Lineage (NCBI taxonomy): Eukaryota > Viridiplantae > Streptophyta > Magnoliopsida > Rosales > Rosaceae > Crataegus > Crataegus laevigata. Next base: position 32,352,403 of record OY756947.1, on the reverse strand, counting down.
CTTGTTATACTCATTGTAACAAAAGAAGTACAATAAATAAATTAAAGCAATAAGCGGTAATTCCAACTATGGTAAATAAATTGCTTTTAAGTAAATAAAGCTTGTGATAAGGGCTTTGATTCAGCACCATTCACATAAATCAAAACTTAAAGCAGTAGGCGGTAAAACCGTCCATGGTAAGTAAATTGCTTTAAAGTAAATAAAACTTGTGAATGGATTTTAAACCAACACCATTCACATAAATCAAAACTTAAAGCAGTAGGCGGTAAAACCGTCCATGATAAATAAATTGCTTTAAAGTAAATAAAACTTGTGAATGGATTTTAAACCAACACCATTCACATAAATAAAGCAATAATAGAAAAGGGTGATGATTAAGTTTCCATCAATTTTCTTTTCTTTTCAAATGGTGCAACTCACCATTCCAAAACCTTTTCTTTGTCTGCCACTTATAAGAAGATCAAATTGTTAGATTTAGCTCAAATTTTAGTATGATATGGATAAGAGGATACCAAACAACTTTCGTGAAGAAACAGTTTCAATCTGAGCTATTGAAAATGGCGTTTTGGTACTCATAAGATGGCTGTCCAGTTTTCTGCGGAAATTGGAAACTGGTTTGGTATTTCAGACATTTGCGACGATCGAACTGTTGAAAAATTCTGAAATTTTGATATGTTGTAGGTACTGAGCGGACGGACAACTTTCAAGAAGAAATGTTTTCAATCCGAGGTCTGCAAGTTGGAGTTCCGAGGCTGTTTCCATGGCTATTAGATTTTCTACGGATTTTGAGTTCGTACCATTTTGTTTCTACAAAAGATGATATGCATTCATCCAACAATATATATAAAGTTGCTTCAAGAAAATCAATTGTACTAAGATTTAAAGATGAAATGAAAAGATTTTCTTATCTGTGAGATTCCAGTCGACAGAGGTGAACATGATTTGTGGCGTTGTGCTTTCCACTGACACGAGAGCTTCTCGTGCTGATAACGTGTTGTAAAATCGACGATGTGTGCAGTGGAATAAATAAGCAAGACACAACATTTACGAGGTTCCTCTACAGTCAGTGTGACTGGAGTACATCCTCGGAGACAGCAGTAGTGCTTTCATTTAGTAATCTGGAATAATAGGAGTACAAAGATAACTCTCTCTTATTCTCTCCTTCCTCTTCCTTTCTTTTCTTCCTCTTCCTCTTCCTTTCTTCCCTCTCTCCCGTATTACTTGTGTGTGTGTGTAACCTCTTCTTATTCTTTGGCCTTCCTTTTATAGGCAAATGAATAGACAAGATGTTAAATCAAAACCTACCACACTCACTTAATGCTTTCACCTATTACATACATTAAGCCTTTACCTACTATACCAACCACACTCACTTAATGGACATCCATATTTACATCCATATTTACAACAAAAAGTGATTTTAACTTTTTATAAGTATATGTAAGGTTTTGTTATTCGTTGATATGGAACTTTGGCCTTCACAACTTCGCATAATGTTCCAATATCTTTTTTTTCCCATTAATTTTCTTGTTAAAATATGTCAATAATTTTGAAAATGGTACATAAAAATACTCTTATAACATCCCTTAAATCTAGAAAACCAAATAAAATAATAAAAGTAGAGAACACATCCTTATTCTAATTTGGTAAACTAGGCAGTCAGAAATTCCGCACATTTACTAGTCAAATCTGCACCGAATCAGGCTTAAGAAGTGGTGTTGGAAAAATGAAAACATCCCCTTCAATTTTGTAGAATGAACTTTCCTATAAAAAAAAACATCATTTTTAATGACTTGTGACCAAAACAAGCCCAAAACGTCAATATAGCAACACAATCCTCTTCACTTTGTTAATAATCAGTTTCAATTGGAATTACTCTCAAATTCATAGATTCGTCACTTTTTAAACAAACTAGATTCCGCTTATCCTCCAATTAAAACATAGAAGAAAGTATTAAAATTTTCTCAAAATAGCAAATAAATTATGCCTAAAATTAGGATAAAAATATAAAACAATATCTACTCGTCCGTCCTCATACAATAAAGGAGAATTAAGTCACGATAAGCATGAAAACTATTGAGGAGAATTTGTAAGATAGATATTTATACAAATGATAGCACTATTATTCATCAACTATAACACAAGTTTTAGGGTGAAAGACATTGATGATTTCTGTGTTTGCACTTCAAATTTTTGCATTTGTTGCCAATTGCACTGCACAACTGATAGATGTTAATATTCAGTTTACAAGCAGTTCCTACTAAACCAGTTCCCTTGTAGTCTACGATTCTTATTCACTCGCTCCGATGATTGGAACGAAATGTTGTACAAATTTCGAAGCTCTGGTTTTAGAATTTAGACAACTCTAGCTATACGCATACTCTTAAATATGTAACAGTTGTACAAGTATTCTTAGTTACTGAGGCATAGGAAAGTTTTGATTTCATTTGATTGAAAATAGTGTCTCCAATTAATCAAATCAATAAGAATCCTTTTAAATATACACAGCTGCTTTCATTCTAATTTTAGAAAATCCAAATCCATGAAACATGCTGCACTCTACTATCTTTATTGACATAACTTTCATCTCCAATTTTTTTTTTTGGGTTCTTATACTAAAAAGTAAAAAAAAAAAAGAGACTTTTATCGGTGATTTATTCTAATCTATAAGGAAATGATTTGAACTTGGGTACAAAGTTGCGGCCCTACGGGCACTGCTCTAGTTAATTAGTCTAATCCTTGTCCACTTGAAGAATAGGGCGTTGATAAGAATTTCTTTGAAGACCTTTGATCACATAAGAAATGAATGTTTTTCGCTATAACAAGTTCGTATATCAAGAACACAAAAACAAATTTATGAGATCAATTACAAACCAAGGAACAAAAAAGGGAAAAGAAGATGATCAGCTGCTAGACTATAAGATTGGGGATGGAGAGAGGTAGAGAGGATGAATTAGAAGGGGAAAAAATGAATTCAGAAAATAGTCGTAAGTTTCCGCTTCGGTGGAGATCTCTCTATAATCTGCTTCTGCAAGTTTATGAATGTAGAACCCTTGTTTGCAAATAGCCTTCTAAGATTGATCACGGAAAGTTCATTAAAGCTAGCAACTGCAAGATCGCCCTGCACCAGGTCATACCTGCATGTGTTACCGTCGATCTCAATCAATCCCACAGTATACATGATAGCACAGTACAATACAGAGCTGCGCTTTTGAACATTCATAAAGGAGTAGTTAACGTATGCATATTTGGACATGAGGAAATGCGTTTCCATGTCTATTCTGTAAGTATTAATAATAAATAAAACTTCTGTATCAGACAGATAAACAGCGCTATCAAGGGTGAAGCGGATGAAAATACATACGCAGGGTGGGCGCCAATCAATGCCACAGCCATCATTCTACAGTTGTGAGCAGCAGTTATACCCCTAGGCTCATCCTCGAACACAACACAGTTGGATGGCTTCCGATCCAGCTGCCAGTAGAATGACTTTCGTCAGAGAATGATACCAGGAATAATTGGGTAAGCTGTAACACGTGAACATATATATACTGAGACTGACTCCAGACATGCGGAGCCTGCCTTAAGTGAAGATCCAACCTTCCAATTCAAGAGTGACACTCGTAATCCATATTTGTAAATTAATAATAGCAAGTTGCACAATACCTTCATAGCTGCCGAAAGAAACCTATGAGCTATTGAATCCATTCCATCTTCCTCTGTCACAATTGCCTGTATCCGCTCAAAGATGAAATCGTTCATATAAGTCGAATCAACAAAAACACATGAATGATTCTTGGTTTATCGTTTACGTCTCAATAAAAAATCAAAAGTGGAAGTTGAGACGGTTCGTGATTATGAAAGCATTCAACTCAGTGGTAACTTCCATAGAAAACTTTCAGCAATTCAGGACATGAACCTGAAAGTACTTCTTCAGTCCCATTCGTTCTAGGGCTTCTGTCATGTTTCTCTGATCAAGACTTGAAACTACAGCGCAAGAGATACGAGCCGTGGATACAGCATCTAGCCACTCTTTGATCCCCTCCACAGGTTCACTAAGCTGAAAAACAAGAAAAGGCCAGTAAGATCGTTGCATCTAACAGACAAATAGAATCCCTTCAAAAGATCACAAGTGGCTTAGCACTCACCCTGAGAAGATTATCATAGTATAATTGCGAAAACTTTAATGCCAATCTATCCAGTTCTCCATCTTCTTTATCCCACAGTAAAAGCTGAAAGAAAATGATCATAAATTTTATTAGAGTCGAAATAGAAAACACAATCAAACACAATTCCTGAAATGAACACTAATCCCAAACCTTATGCAGCACATGATCAGCACCTGCATAAAGCATCTGTCTTTGCAAAACTGCATCTTCGGGAAGTTCCTTTCCTGACCAAGAGTCAAAATTTTAGGCAATGAAGGAAAGGTTTTACATGCACGTAAATCAGCATAAACCAGTTCAACATATGATCCGATCTTGAGAATGAACGGAAAGCCATGCAATGGGCTATTAAAGAGAATAAATGGATATGTACCCTCTTCGGAGGCAAGCTGCTTCCAAGAATTTAATTTCAAAGTTCGAGTATCAGCCTGAAACACATATTTTACGCAATCAGATCTCTTTTTAGTAATTGCACATTTAAATTGTTTCTTGATAAGTAAGACATCATAAATACGATTTTCCACACTTCATTACATTTTTATTTATAACCATCAGAACCTGAAACACATGACTAATGACTGTTATAGAAACTTACCACGACATTGTCAAAAGAGAATATAAGACCATAAGCTTCATCCGGTTTCATGGCATACCGTATTCGTTTAAGGAAACCTTCTTGCAGTTTGTCGTTCAAAAAATCCTACTCAGAGTATAAATTAACAGTAGTAAGGTCGTAGCAACAGAAAGTATAACCAGTAGATTAAATTCGACAGAATATAAATAACAATTTGTCCACTATACACATAGCTCCATAAATTCCCTACCACATCAACCTTGAGAGGTCCATCAGGTCTAAAAGTCTCAAAACCTTCTCCATATTCAGCTCCAATCGCCTGAAAACACCGAAAAAGCGAAGGAAAAACACATCAAAATTACCACCCAAAAATTAGTTAAAATGGAAAATAATCACAACCCAGAAGCTCTAGTTTCCAAATACCATAAAAGTTGCAAACTAAGGCAAAACTGCAAATTGAAAACCGAAAATTTTCAAGCTTTATAAACCATATAAAACACAAAAACCCAACAAATAAAGAAAACATGTAAAGGGGCATGAGAAATCACAACCTCCTGCATGAAAAGCTTGTTGGGTGTGACCGGAAACCCATTTACGGAGCCATTTTCGTTGAACCCGCAAGAGCTCCTCACCACCCTTTGATGCTTCGCCATGCCAAACGCTTCAGTCTCTGTGAAATCGAAGCAATCAGCAACAAATTAAAGCGAGAATTGCGAAAGAAAGAGAAAGGCTTACCAACAATTTGAGCTTGGAAGGGAAGGAGGAGTGCGGGTGAGGAGACGGGGATCGCCATGGAAGGGGCAAAGACGAGCTTCTGAAACTGTTGCAGGCAGAGTCCATCAGAGACGAATGAAGAGGGCCTAGAAACCCCTTGGAACGATAAATTTTTAATTGTAACGGCTACGCCACGTGTTTCAATAAAAGAGTTCACAAATTTTAATTTTTAATTATTAATTTTTTAATACACATATTTTATTATTTGTATAATGACATTATTTGTGCACTACGCCTGAAAAATCTCTCCTTTCAAATAAGCTTTTGCTGTACTTACAATTTTTATTGTTTATTTGGTTTTTATTTTTTTCAATTTTGTGTAATTATCTTGTTTTTCCCAGGGCCGACTTCAACATTTTTCCAATGAAATATTTGTAATTTTAATTCGCACATAAAAGAGAATATCTGTAATTTTCTTTCTTTTGTTTTCTTCCCTTTCATCCTCATTTCCCCAAACCTTTTTTCTTTTCACAGAGGAAGTTTTGCTATGCCTTATATACGTAAAATGTTACCTCCGCGCCAATCAATCACAATAGCGTCTATTAAACGAGCGACGTTACTAAAATTATGTCTCGATTATAAGAAAGTCTCTCCGTTACATATAAAATTAGTTACTGAGGCTGCTAGCGTGTTAAATTTTTTTGCTGAAATGTCCCAAAACCCTAGTGCCCTTGCTTTCACATCTTCATTTCGCAGATTAAGAGCTCATTTAAAAGTACTTTTAAAATACTGAAAATGTTTGTATTAAAAAATGTTTTTAAAAACAATTTTGAGTAAAAACGCAAGTAAATCTTGAAAAAGCAGCTAAAAATTGCTAGAAGAAGCGCCATTCTTGTAAAAAGCACTTCAAATGTTTTTGGACCCAAAAATATTTTTTTTAAAAGCGTTTTCAGTTACTTTAAAAGCAATTCTAAAAGAATATTAGAGTGCTTTAACTTTGTCACATATAAACATTTGAATTAAAATAGAATATTACGCACATGATTTTAAAGTGAGATGTTAAATTTACCAGGTTGCTTTTTTTCTTTTCAAAAGATTAATAAAAAATTACAAAATAAAATTACCATATTGCCTTGAAGAAAATAGAACAAGGCTTGTTGGGGATGGAAGTAGGTTGAATCTTGGTCAATCATGCCTCTAACCCTCTCTCAGCTAAAAAGATTCTAAACTAATCCAACCCTTGGATTGAAGTTTTTCTTGCACCATCGTACCAGGAACAGCGTAAATACGATTATAAATTCATAGTCAAATGCAGTAAGATTTGAAACTTCTCGTTACATAAGTGCAAGGCAAAACATTCTCGAGACCATACTATGAACACAAAACGTCTGGGTCTCGAGTATTTCACATCAAAAAGTGAAACCTTTTCAACTCTACATAGGAAATTAACCGCCCTTTTTGTTACGTACTATACAATAGCCAAATGACTTGCCTTTGAAGAAACAGGTAATGGGAAAAAGTAATCTCAGAAATGACGAGTCGAACTCACTCTCTTGCCACGCCTTTCGCTCACTCGCTTGAGTCGGACTGAATCACTTTTTTTGTTTGATCGATTGGAAGCTTCCATTACCCCAAAAAAGGATCAGCTAAAAAAGGCGATTTCTTAGCTTCCGAATCCTCAAAAACCATGCACCATTTTCCAGTTCCATGAGGTGAACTCATGCACCATTGGCCTGTTTCAGGAGGTAACAAAGTTTAGAGAATTAGCAGTACAATGTTGAATAAGAAACAAGAGCGATACAATCGGAAGTGATTTTCGCACTCCTATGTTCTCCTCCGGCACTCGTCCCTTTTTTACTAACATTAGGGTTAAAGAGAACTAAAGGACAAGAACAAGCAGAGTAGTGCAAAAGGAAAAACTAGGTGTGTGAACATCACTATCCGCTCAGCTTCAGACATAAACACACACGTTGGGGAGGGAGAGAGAGAGAGAGAGACCTATGGTAGGTGTGCCAAGATCCAGTTGTAGCAGAGTGATCCCAAAATATATCAGAGCCATCAGAATTCTCATAGTCTTCAGAAAACTGTGGCTAAACCATATTATGAACAATTAAAACTAGATATATGATGATTAAAGTTTAAACCAACCAGTAGTGCGTCACCAAAATTGTATTCTGAGCTTTAAGAAAGAAAACACACCTCACCAGGCTTCCCATTGTTCCCGACAGCGGCCGAATCCGCCTCATCTTCTACCTGCAAGTTACAACCAATGACCTCGTTCTTAATTCAGTTTACTAGGATTTACATACTGAAGGTTGTATTTTTGCTTGCTAACATGATATCATTCGGGGTTTAGAACGGGAATGTCCCCGTGATGGTAGTTTAAACCAATCACGTATTGTCATTATTTTCATTTCCTCGCCGAAAAATACATTATTGGCATGAGATAAAACTACAGTTGCAACCCCGTTATAGGTAAGTTTCTCCCCAAGTGATTATGATAAGAGCCAATGCTACATAAACAGTTGATAACTTCATGTCAGTGAATTTACCTTAAACTTATAATTTGCTTCTTCAAGCAAAGCTTTCTGGTAAGCCTTGTCGATCTTTTCAGCTTCGGCAACATATGGCTGTCTCTCCTAACAAAACAAAACTCCAAATGAACACAATAAAACACATGAATCCCACAATATAACAACTTGGGAGGACTCATAAATATTAAAGATCCAATCTTTACATTGTCGGACATGTTCTTCCAGGCCTCAAACCCTTCTCGATTAATGGCAACCCAATTTCCAGCCTTGTTTGTCTTGGTAGACTCTTTCCTGATAAACCCACAAAATAAGGGTTTAATAAAAACACAAGTGATTCCTAATAAAGCACTTGAAAGTCCTATCATGTACTTCTTGAAAAAAAATTACAAGTACATATGCAACCCATACACATTTTAAACTTTTCTCCTAAACGCGTTGTAAGAAGTCTTTTTGGTTTAACTATAGTTAAAATCACTTCCAAACAAGTCCGGCTTTGTTTGAGATTGTTTACGGAAGGATTACAAGTGTTTTAATTGGGTTCAACAAAAATACTTAAAAGTGTTTCTGACTTATAGAAGTGATTTTCATTAAGCAATTACCAAATATTTTTACACGAAGCACTAGGAATTTCAATAAAAAAATCAACATGCTTCTAACAAAAACACTTTAACCGAAAGCAATTATGAGCGTAAGTGTTTTCTAAATAAGCAATTACAAATAACTGAATCAATTAAAAATAAATAAATAAACTTACAAGAAGAAATGGAAAGGGGCCATGATTACGAGCTGGTCCCAAATGGTCTGTTTCTTAACATCCACGCTAACGCCTCGGAACCTCTTCACGTTCTCGTTCAATTCAAACTCGTGCATCCCAGCCAAAGCAATGGGGACCGAAGCCCCACATGAATTGCTACAAACAATCTATCAAAATCCCAAAATATTATCCAAATTAAATTACAAAAAGAAAATCAAATGTAATTAAACCCAAATAAAATTAAAGAAAAATAATGCATTTTATGCCGCACCATTTCTGAAAGGCACTTCCATCGGGAGCCCGACGGATTGCATTTGCACGAACCCTCTTCCGGGTCCTTCTCGGATTCCCCATTGAAGGACCACCCTGCAACTCTGCAACTTTTGACGTTAAATTTGCAGGTATTTTATTTTTGGAAAAATTGCAGGTATTTTATAGGACTCGCGTAAATTAGTGGAAGACCAGAAGACGACGCAATAAAAGATACGCTGGTGGTTAATTGCGCACATAAGCATGCATTTTGTGGGCCAACCCACTTGCAGTTTTTCCCCACTATGTCCACGTGGTGTGGTCCCTAGGGTAGAAGCGCAGTATGCGTTAGTGTGGTTCTATGTGGATTGCTAACTTGCGCGCGGGTTTTTGGCGGGCGGGGTTGCTGTAAAATTGAAAAGTTACCTGAAATGAGAGGTAAAATACAAAAAGTGAGGGTGGGCACGATTAGGTTCGGTGTAGTTTTGGAGTTGCTGTAAAATTGAAAAGTTAACTGAAAAGAGAGGTAAAATACAAAAAATAAGGGTGGACACGGTTCAATTCGGTTCGGTGTAGTTTTGGAGTTGCTGTAAAATTGAAAAGTTACCTGAAAAGAGAGGTAAAATACAAAAAGTAAGGGTGGGCATGGTTCGGTTCGATGTAGTTTTGAGTAAAACTACAACCGAAATTGAAACTTTTGGTGGTGCGGTTCGATGCAGTTTCAAACAGTTTCGATTTGGTTTTTGAGAAAAAATGTGCATTTTAAAATTCACCTACCTACGCATAAGACGGGCTCATTTTTCAAACAATACATGTTTACACCTATTTAATGCAAGTGTTAATTTATGCTGAAAATTAATAAAATAGGATCGTCTGCATGTTTTCACTTGGCCACGAAGGAGATTTGTATTTTGCAGCAAAGACTGATTAGCATAATAAGGCCTACATTGAACATGTAAATGAGGAGGATGGGAGAATTGTTTTTAAGTCAACACACTATATTTGCTTGTAACAGTTGACATATATTCCAACTCCATGTATATATTGCACCTTTAAATTTTAATTACTAATGGTAAAATACCAAAAACATTATATGTAAATTTGCACCAATAAAATTACATTTTAATCCTAATGCAAGTGTTAATTTGCACCATCTACTAATAAGCCTATGGTTATCAAATCTAAGAACATGGTTTGTTATGGAGAAGTTGGGGATGGTTTTTGTTAATCTACTGTTTAGTTTCCTAAAGAAATGCAAGATAGCTCTCTCTTTGAAAGGCTGCATTGATAAGTGATAATTGTTGAATAGAATAGGGGTGGAAAGGAATGACATTCTAGTGTGGATGAGTTCAATACTAAATATATGGACTCTAACAAACAACTATATAAAAGATGACATTTAATTTGAGGTGCGGTTTTCAAAAGCCAAAATAGAAACTAAATTGTTTCCTACTTTGCGGTTCAGTTTTAAAACCGCAACCGTTTTAAAACCATAAAACCAAACCATTCGATGCGGTTCGATTTAATTCGTGTTCCCACCCCTCAAAAAGTACGTTTCCCGCGGTAATCTTAGAATGCGCGCAAAGTGGAAATGGCGGCATGGAGCACTACGATTTTTAACGACAACTAGTGACTAGTGAAAGCACAATGCCACAATGCCCACAATGCCTTTTAAAATTTTATTATTATTGAAGAGACAGTGTGAGTTTGAAGCTATTACAATAACTTAGGAATTGAACTCATCGTGCATGAGCAGTGGCAGATCAAATCATGGGATCATGATTTGGACCCAAAAAACGTTTCATTGGACCATTTCGCAAAGCATTTGATAGGAGCATGTCGATTCTTGCCAATATCTGCTGAAAGACTTATTATGTAGAGGCTTGTCAAGGGTGGCTACATGAAAAGATAAAAGTAACGTTGAAGACTACCAAAACTTGTTCACTAAAGCATTTCATTGAGCATTTGGAGCGCACAATAGAGTCGCACACAAAAAAAGAGAAGAAAGACATGGGTGATAATAAAAATAGAAGAAGTAGGAGGAGGAGGTAATTTAGTTTATCCTAACTGTTTATAGGGTCAAATACAATATACGTAAGGTTTTTGGAGTTATTGGGGTCATAAACAACTAATGATCCTATGCTGGCTTCGCCACTGTACATAAATAGAAACTCAACACTTTATCTATTAGGATATTAGATCACATACATCACAATAACTTATATAAATCAAAGAATTTACAAACTTTTATGAATATATGTTATTGACGTTCTGAAAATTTTAGACTTAGATCAAGTTCTCACTAATAATAACACCTCATTTTTCACTAGTAAATGAGAAACTTGTCAAATATGAGTCATCATATTTTATCTTTTTATAGTGAATGTGTCGTCTTTGACTATTGATGCATGTACAATAAGCATAGCACTCGAATGGACAAAATTACTTCTTAGCATGTTTACTTACTAGAATTAGGTACACTGAAAAAGATGATTCAAATTCCCAACTTCTTCCGCATTTACTAAACACTTAAATAATCAATATGTGAGTCTCGCTTTAAAATAAGTAATCAAACACTCTCAAAATTGAGAAGGGGAATCAAATCAAGTAGCGGGAGTGGTTGATTTGATTCGCATTTGTTACTTTCTTTGTGTACAAGCTTTATGATTCCCTACCGTCCTCAATCCTCGTAAGTAAACATATCATCTATATAAATACACAGCAACAACAACTAAATTTTATCTCACTAAATAAGGTCATTTGTATGAATTCTAAAACACTATTGCGCTCAATTTTGCGCTAAGCCTTCAGTATCTATATAAACCCATGTGAATTAAGTACGGACTTGGATCCAAGTCCATTAAGTACAACCTAAGAAATATAATTACACGTACAAGGTGAAGGTATTTTAGTAAAAAATTTCACTCCAATCCATCAAACAAAGTAAAATAAATGTCCAGACTCACTGCATAATACGCATTAATAAAATCACCTATACAAACTGCCAACAATGAAACAACACCTCCAAGACAGACATAAGCAAAACCATAACTCAAAAGAGCAAAAGAACTGAATAGAAACTGTTAATCAATCTAATGTTGTCACGTTGCATTCGAAGTTTGCATCTTTTTCTTGCTCGGCCTCGACAAGGGAAGCGAAATCTGGATGAACCCGAATTTCTTCCTATGTGCTAAAACCGGCTTCCGATCATTTCCTTCCTTCTCGACTTTCGAAGGAAATGTTAAATCCTCCCTCAGAGCATGAAGCATTTCACTCAAAGCTACTCTGTGAGTGTCAGTCTGGCTGCGATCCACTTCCTTTGTTGCCACAAAATCTTCGGGGAGAACTTGCTTCCTGCTAAGTACATCTCGCATCGAGCATGTTGACCTTAAAACTGGCTTCGGGCCATCACTTACTATGACTGACTTGTTCATCTCATTCATCGGAGAGTTCAGGTTGTAATCCGGTGATTGGAAATTGTTTAGGTTGTGAATGTTGTAGGCTGCTGCTTGTCCCTTCTGATGGTGCTCGGGTCCCCAACTCTCAAGAGCTTCTTCGGCAGCAAGTTGCTTTTGATTCGCAATTTCTACTTTGTTCAGAGCCTCCTCCAAGAATTGTTTGCTGTGTTTAACTTCTTCCGTTGCTTCTTTCAGCTTCCTCAATATAGCCAGTTTAGAAGTATGAGCTTCATCGATTTGGCGCATGGCATCCACTAGCTTCTTCTTGAACCAGCCCTCAGCTTCTTGAGCCTTCAAGTTTAGAGGAGATTTCATCTGAGAACTAAATCTCATTTTCTCGGGCTCTGGAAGGACGTACCCTGACGAGCTCCCACCACTCGTTAAAGCCTTGATTTCAGCAAGAGCAACGGCCTCTGCTGCCTTTGCCGCTTCTTCCATCTTTTTAGCTGCAATCCACCTCATTTCAGCAGTCTCCATAATGTTCTTGGAATGCTCATTCCTTGACATTGCCCCAGATGTTTCAAAGTTCGCAGCTTCTGCTATTTTACTAAACTGCATATGCTCCCTTGAAACAAATGCTGAATTGCCAAAGCCACTCTTACTATTTGTTTCTGCATCATCGCCTATTTGTGCCTTCACTTTAATGTTCTTCATCTCCTCCTCTAGTAACGAAACCCCTGCAAACTGCGAAGTCAGCCTCTCCTTGGTCTTTTCAAGTAACACTTTCTCGCTTCGCATCTTCTTATTCAAACATTCGACAGAAGATTGAATCACCCCAAGATCACTGATTGTTTTACCGAGGTTCAATTTTGCTTGTTTCAACTCCATCAAGATCAGATCAGGAGAATTCGGGTAGGGACTCGAATTTCCCATCACGTGTCCATGGTTGTTTCCCGGAGTCCTATAGATTTCCTTGTTCATTTCTTTGATGGCAGGGGATGATAACATGTGTTCTTCCAAATGGAAATCTTGCGATGAGACTGTCAAGCTTTTCAATGCCTCTTTCTGCAGCTGTCGCTTTAGCTCTTCCACAATCCTTTTTGTTGTTGCCAGTTCTTCAAGGACATCAAGCGTCTCCAGCTCTTTCACAATCAGATCCTTCTCCAACTCAGCTGCCTGCTCCTCCACTTTCTTCAGGTCAAATTCCTCAACCCCATTCTGCTTATCATAATGTTATTTTAGTTGTGAATTAAAATCACCTAAACACCCGAAGAACTTTTGAAATGCTTAATAATTCAAGAAGCAAACATGATCGAGAAGCAGAAAGTATCATAACTAAGTAGGATATGAAGAAACGTGTACTATAATGTACATAGTATATAGATCTCGTTAGTTATTCTCTGGACAGGACGTTCGTTTTTTAGGAATGTTAAATGATGAACGGTCAGTATAGTATCGCAACAATTTTGGTAAACTATATGTCACTACAAAAAATGTCGACATACATTGTCTACGTTATTGTACAAATATCGAGATTATCAATACAAAATATGTTAACAACGTCCTGCACCGAGAATCTCTGAATTTCATAGCGTATCTATCAATGTAACCAGAAATTAAATACAAGAAGGCAAGAAAGTAGACTTACACAGTTTTCTCCGAGCTTGTAGAATGGTATCCAAGACCCCCTCCCGCCAAAACGGGTCACAGCCTCCTCGACCGACCCGAAAGGCGGGGACGTATCAATCTCTGCTCTTAAACCCACCCTCCTTATCCCCGGAGGACATGGGGACCCGGGAGCTCCATGTCCATGACCCGAAACATTGTTAAAACGGAACTCCGTCCCGGTTTCGGGCCTCATTTCGTTTATGCCGGGAGTACCCGGAACCGCTTCGGCGGCCATTGCGGAAAGCTTCGAAATTGTTGAAGCGCAGTTCTTCGCAGCAAGACGAAGGCTTTAAAGAGGAGATTTTGGGCAGGCCCATGATGGAAAAACCAAACACTCTTTTTGCTGGTGGTGGTGGGGGACCGAGTTGTGACTCGGTCGGTACAACTGGGTCCACTCGGTGAGTAAAGCTTTGCAGTGGAAACGGGAAAGAGAGGACCTTTTTGGTTTTCAGTGTGGGTGGGGGTTTTTTGACCCAAAAAAAAAAGTGTGAGTGGGGTTTAAGTGATGGGGGGTTATTATTAACGACGTGCCGAACGAGAGAGTGGTTGGAGGGAAAATCAGTTAAATTGTCCAATTTATTAATGTTATCGTTTATTAACAAAGCAATTTTACGATCTACTAATATTTATGTTCTTGTGCAAATAAGAGGTCTTACATTCACTTTTAATTTGAACTTTCTCATAAAACAAATGTGTTTTGTAATTTAACAGTTCTTTCAAAAAATAGTTGAACTATGTTTCACACGATGATAGCAAAGGAAATGCTGAAATTCCTCATCTGTGTCTTCTCGGGTCTTAAAATTGTGGATTGACATAATAAAACCATCAGCTGGTCCCGTAAAAAAAATATTGAGATTGTACCAATGCTAATTGAAGAGTTAAATGATTTTGAATTTGAGATTTTTCGCATAATTAATTTTTAGAAACTAATTTAAAAAATAGAGTATACTTATAATTAATCATAAAAGCAAATGAGAAAGTAAACGGAGACGTTCAAATGAGAATTGAGGACTTCGGGTGAGGGAGGTATGAGGATTTTTATGACACAAATAGTGTAATGTCATGTGTAAAAATATTATAAATGACATTATATAATCAGCACACAAATACACGATGCTACAATAGCAATACACTCATGTCATAAATGGAGAGACTTTTAATCTATCGAAACATGACTTGGTATATCAAATATCATAATACAAGTAGTTGGATACTTAAAAAAAAAGAGTGTGTCATCCACACACCTCATTTTACTTCTCACACACCCCTTGATAATTTATATCTGTTGATCTTCTTCAATTCTTCTGATCTGAAGGTCATAAATTAAAAAGGTGTGAGAAGTAAAATGAGGTGTATGAATATCACACCCCCAAAAAATTGTCCAACCACTTATATTACGAGTCTATGATAATTAGTGTATTTCTGAGACCACCTAAAAACTCGAATAAATGGCTTTGAGGACCTCCGAGGACCACCCAAATCTGAAATATGGTGGAGGAGAAGAGTAGCAATGACCGCAAATTATGCTGCAGGTTCTACAAAACAGAAGGAGAAAGAAGAAGACTCTTAAAAAAAATAATAATAATTTGGCTAAAACAAAGTCGTTTTGAAACAAATCATTTAAACAAAAAAATTAAAAGCATAACCACGCGAGAGACCGTACGGATCCACGTGAGAGAGCATTTAGTAGTAGCAACATTTTTAATTCAGAGTTCAAAGCATTTAAACAAAAAAATAAAACCCAAACGACTTTTAAGTAAAGTCGGACACCAATTCCAACCCAATCCCATTTCACTTCTTCACTTTACTAAATCCTAATTCCTATTTTTTTATTTTTTTTTTTATTTTTTTTATTTTTTGGCTATACCTCACTCCCCGCCCCACCCAACCATCGAAGACTACCACCAGCATTGTAGCATTCAGTCTGACATTCGTGAACAAATTTAATTTTTGTAGTTTGTAATGTTATTTGCATAAAAATACAACTTTTCAAGTTGTAGTCTGTTTTTATATTGAAACTATCCGATAATAAAATCTTGAATCCGCCGCTATAAGTGAGGACAGGAAATGTGGTTGTTGACTAGTCTCTGTTTTGTGCTTTGGATCGTGAGCGTGATTTGCGGTTTTTGGGAAAGCCATTACCCAGTAGAGGTGATGATTGACATTTTAAAGTTGATGGAAACTTCGTTTTGGTTGGTAACTTTACTTTTTTATGTTGTTTCTTTTTTCTCCTTTTTATTTTCTAAAATTAGATTTCAGTGACTTTTTTCCCCTTTTTATTTGCTTTTGTCGTAAAAGTAAAAGCAATTAAAGTGAAAAAAAAAATCAATTAATGCATTCACTTTTTTTCTTTTCTTTTTCAAGGTTTAAAGAAGGATCCTGCACATGGCAAACAATCATATGGTGTGACAGTAATTTTTATTAGGGTAAATTACAAAAAATTATCTCAATTATTGGGGTTACGACAGTTTCATACTTTATCTTTTAAAATTGACAATGTCATACTGCATCTTAGGAATTTGTGACAATATCATACCTCTGTCAATTTTTCTGTTGGTTTTATGTTAAGTGCTGATGTGGTAAGAGATGTGGACCACTCACTAATCCAGCTGGATTAAAAATTAATTAAATATATTTTTAATAATTAAATATTAAAAATTAAAAAATATATATATATATATATATATTAAATCTCTCTCACTCTCTCCTCTCTCTCTCCCCCTTTTCTCACCTCTTTCTATCTTCTCTGCAATCCAAAACCCTTTCCCGCCCGTCCTTCGATGGTAGTTGGAGGATTGCCCGACACAACAACACATGTGGCGTGGAAACCGCTGTTAACTGGCAGAGACTAACAAAACAAGCTCTAAGAGTGTGGATCTATTACCCCATGGCCTTGGCCCTCTTCATACCAAGAATGTTGTGGAAGGGTGACACCGAACCGGACATTGGAGAACCCTCTTCACGAAGTGTGCCATTGAGCATTGCCAACTCTCGCAACTACTGTTTCTTGTAAAAATCCTGATATTCGTCCTTAAAAAGATACAGAAATCGTTCCCAGAGGGAGAGGCGAGAAAGAGAAGTGGATTAATGAAAGGAGAGGGATGAAAAAACCCAAGTGGGTTTCGGCGGTTCTGGGCACGGCAGGAGAGAGAAGTGGGGATGAAGGAGACTACGGTGGAAATGAGAGGGAGAGGCGAGAGAGGGGGGAGAGAGAGGGTGGTGGAGGACGGGTGGGAAGGGGGTCAGGGGATGGGTCGGGTGGGAAGGGGTTTTGGGTCTTCTGGGATGCAGAGAAACGGGGAGAGAGGAGAGAGAGAGAGAGAGAGAGAGAGAGATTTAATATATATATATATATTTTTTAATTTTTGAATATTTAATTATTTTTTAATCCAGATGGATTAGTGAGTAGGACAAGTGTCGAGCCACTTCAGCATTTAACAGAGAAATTAACAGAAAAACTGACAGAGGTCTGACATTGGCACAAATTCGTAAGATGAAGTATGACATTGTCAATTTTAAAAGATGAAGTATGAAAGGGTTGTGACACCAATAGTTGAGGTAGATTTTTGTACTTTACTTTTTTTTATTAAATATGGAAATGGAAATTAATCCTCAAAACAAGTCATTTGGACTTGAACTTAAAAAGCCCATATCAGATTGGTACTCAAAAGTACCCAAACTATGATTAATGGGCCTTTTCAGTTCACTTAAATGATCCAATTGATCACAATTCACTAGCCCATGATACTTCCTAGGCTCGACAGCTCTTAAGGCCCTCACTAGAAAATAGAGACGCGTATTACCACACATTAAAATAAGAGATTTCAAAAACGATTTTATGTCCGACCATTCGCATAACATTAGAGTAAGAGAGTTAAAATGTCCATATCAGCGATAAGTAAAAAAAACAGGCTTTAGTATTTTCTAACCGAAATGCTAATTCTTACGTGGCATGACGTGAATTAACATCAAAAGTGATTGCTTTAAATCTAATTTTAGTGATTGAGACATTTTCTTTACCATTTTTGTTATTATTTTTTGTTCTAAAAACACTTATTACAATTATAGAAAATAAATAATAGTTTAAATTGACATATTGGGTAAAGAATAAAATTTTAAAGAATATTAAAGTGTCACATGTGGAGCAAAAAATAATCAATAAAATCATGGAGGCGACACGTGAACTTTTGGATAAAAAGACAAAATTACCCTTGAGGCAATCCGGGACTCCCACGCACATGCAACGGCTCAATCATGGCTCAATTGAGGCAAACCGGGACTCCTCATCAAATCCTCACCCACATGGTAACTCCCAATTATTCTTTTCAAATTAATTGATTAATTACTAAATTAATTGCAAGATATTATTTCACATAATATCTTGCAATCAATCCCACAAATCAACCATATGTGGCTAGTCCCAATTCTCCTAATAGGGCTAACCACACCCCTATATATAACCCCTCATTTCTAAAAAACCTACGTCCAATTCTCTCTCAAAAATTCCCAAAACACTTTCTCTCAAATTCTAACTTTGGCATTGGAGCTTCTTCGGCCAAAACCCCTCATTCATTGTGGACGCATGAGGCTCTTGGCTTTGATCTTAGGCGTTAATTGTTTTGCATGTGCATTTTCGTCCAAGAATAAGAAGACGGAAATTTACATCCACACCACATAAGCCTTCATATTTAAATTTTGACATCTCTTTTAAAGATGGTTTGATCAAATAAAAAAATAGAGGGTCATAGGTATGTGTGAGTATCATCGCATAGCCAAATGGTTCAGCTACCGTATTTTAGACTTTCTCATCGTCAAGGGACTAAAAGCATCTCCAACAAGCATGTGTTTAGCTATTTAAGTTTAAATACTACAAAACACCTTGCTTCAAAGGACTAGTTATACATCAATCTAAAATATGTTTAGTCAAGCGGGAAGAGAAATTTAACAAAAAGTAAATCCTCCAATTTTCACACTTTTCTGATCCATGCCTAAAACTTGAAGATAAAATGATTGGGTAGCTTAGTTATTGGAGACAAATTCTAAGTCCATCCCAGGTTCGATTTCTGATACTGATGAATTACACAGTGATGGCTAGGGAGGCTAAAACGCCTCTGTGAGTCTTCTTGGCCCCCAAAAGAATGGACTGTAGTTGTGAAAAAACTACTAGCTGATCCCCATGTTAAGAAAACAAAAGGCAAAAATTACTGGGTAGCTAAACTAGCTAGGTTGTTGGAGTGACGTTTGAAAAGTGGCTCTAGCTAAAACGATTTTTAAGCCATTTTGTGATAACCAAAATATAGTTAGTGAAGATACGCTAACCTACTTGCTAGTAAAAGCAACTCGAAGATCCTACTACGCAACAAACAATGCAACTAAGATCAGTAAGAAAAAGAAAGACACAAGTGATTGGCTATCAAAATATTTGAACGCACTTTAAAAGTTCGAACGTGCAAATAGGTGGGTTTTTTTTTTTCAAAAAAATATATTTATATTAAGATATTGAGAATTTAAGCTAAGCTGTATAATCACTAGTACAAAAAATTACTTGCGCGACGAAGGTCCTTCGTCGCGCAAAGAAAAACAACGTCGCGCAAAACTTAGAGCAACGAAGCCTTGTCGCGCGCTAACCGCTGCGCAAGGTCTGTGACGGTAGTCTTTGCGCGACGAAGACGAACGTACGTCGCGCAAAGTCACTTTGCGCGACGCATCTCTCCGTCGAGCAAGTATCTTTGCGCGACGCAGCCCTCAGTCGAGCAAGTAACTTTGCGCGACGCAGACCTCCGTCGAGCAAGTAACTTTGCGCGACGCATCTCTCCGTCGAGCAAGTATCTTTGCGCGACGCAGCACTCCGTCGAGCAAGTAACTTTGCGCGACGCAGCACTCCGTCGAGCAAGTAACTTTGCGCGACGCAGCCCTCCGTCGAGCAAGGGTATTTGCGCGACGTAGCGATCCGTCGAGCAAGGGTATTTGCGAGTCGTATCTTCCGTCGAGCACTTGACTTTGCGCGACGTATCCTCCGTCGAGCAAGTGACTGTGCGCGACGCCTCCCTTCGTCGAGCAAGGGTATCTCCGTCGAGCAAGTAATTTTTGGTCTAAAATGTTTTTTTTTAATTTTTAATAAATATTATAATGAAATTCTAAAAAATAATGAAATTAACCAAGCAAACATATTTAATTATAAAACATATAAAATGTACATACAAAATATTCGAACAAAAAAAACTACAAATAGTTTTTTAAGTATCAGCAGGACGAGATGGCTCTGAGGTCGAAGGTGGAGTAAGATTAAATGGTGGTGGTAGCGAGATGCCGGAAGTTTGTATGGCTTGTACAAGGGTCTTCATCAGGTCGCCCTGGGCTGCAATCTGACCCCTTAGGGTTGTCACTTCTTCCCTTAATGCATTGACCTCTACTGTGTTCGATTTGGAAGAACAGGCACCCGTCTCACGAACCCGCGCTTTCCCCATACCTCGAGCAATCTTGCCATGACGACGACCCATGTTTTGATCCAGGACAGTAGTCATGATCTGAAAACCTGCGTCCTCGGGTAACGTGACATCCTCAATTGGGGTCTCTGGGGGAAGCTGCGATGTTGCTTCTTGGAGAACAGAAGTGCTCTTTTCCACCATAGCAGCCTATAATAATAAAGAAAAAGCATATAATGTTTAATAACAAAATATTAATAATATTTGAACGATTCATACATATAAGAATAATACGAATTACATATACTTACATAAAGCTGCGCACCTAACTCTCCACCGGGTCGAACGTAAACATCCTTGAACATGTCGATCTCTGGGAACATAGAACCCTTCTGAAGAAAAAAACATTTAAGAAAATTTTATTAATCAATAATAATAATAAATAAATAAATTGTATAAAATTTTAAAGTTAATATACTTTTACCTCACGTTGTGCCTCAACCCTATACGAAAAGGGCATCGAACCAGAATGGTGAAGAAGTTTCTTTGACTCGCGAGCTATCTTGCCAGCAATAGATTTCTTCTGTTAAACACACAATATACATGTTAGTGCTACTATTTGAAATAATTTAATAAAAAAAGCTTTAAAAATAACTAAAACAATAATAAATATAAATTATGTTATGTACATACCACAAAGTTTGGACTAATAAAATGATTGCAGAGCCATTCCCAATCCTCCGGCCGGTCCTTCAACTCCAATGGAACATTCAGGCGAGCAATTTCCGGATTATCCCATCGCTTAAAAAACTCGTGAAAATTGTTCTTCCATTGTCTGTACCGAGTTGCGAAGGCCTCATTTATGTAGGCCATGACTTCAGGGGATATGTCCTCAAGATCATAAACGCTCTACGATGAAAAACAATTAAATATTAGTAAGAAATTTAATAATATTAAGATAATATATTTTTGTTTTTAATATTTGTAAACACAATTAAAAAAATGATAAAGACTAAAAATTAATATACTAACCGACAACTTTTCTCGCATCATTTTCTTCGTGTTATCGGGAATTTTTGCCCAAGTAGCATACTGAAAAGGACAATTTTGTTCAACAATAACACCACAGCTACTAGCGATGTTGTTATGCTGCTGTGGGGTAGCCGCTCCACGATGTCGCGAGTCATACATAATCTTTAGCTTGGTGCCGGCCTGACGTGCAGCCTGTGCGGCATTGAGCATTCGACTAGGCCCCCTGGTGTTTTTTTTAGCTGGCCAAAAATACTTAAATGGTGAAAACACTAAGCTTAAATTTGTACAAAAAATTCGACACAATCTCCCCTAATAGTATAGCATTTCCCAAAACCTTAAAACAATAATTCACAAACTGCAACACACTTTCACAATCCAACAATTTTTCACCATCATAAAAATAATAGTTTTAAAATGAAAAAAAACAACATATTGAAAATTAGAAAAAAAAATACCTGACTGGGAGGCCTCACCCTCGACTCTGGATGTCGAGGAAGAGTGATTAGCAGGCTCAGGCTCGCGGCGGCGCCGGTGAGGCCGCCGTGCACTGAGCGGCTGAGCCGACACTGATGACGTCGATGAGACGGGCGTCTGGGCCGCCGTAGGAGTAGCCTCAGTAATGGGTGTAGTCTCCCCAATCAATGGAGGACTCACGGCTGGACCAGTAGATGCCGACAATGCAGGAGGCACATTGGTCACACTCCGACGACGATTGATCAACCGCGACATCTGTACATGGGTGAGTAGGATAAATGGAAGGGATCTATATTTTTTTTTTCAAAAAAAATAGATTACTTGTAACGATTTGAACCATCTATTTTGTAAGTCTCAGTTCATAGATTATCCTAACAAAAGGCTCTCTCTCTCTCTCTCTCTCTCTATATATATATATATATTGTGAGATCTGGCGTGCTTTATATATATATATATATATATATATATATATATATATATATATCTGTAGCTCAACATGTCTCTTGGTTGGCACTGCTAAAATCCCAATGTAAGGCTGTCAAAGGTAATAAGACAGTATACTAGCTAGGAAAATCTTGAGAAACTTCATACGATTGCAAAGCAAAGAGAAAAGTTCAAAGCACCGCACCAATAATATCCGTATACGGTCATAAAAATAATAATAACCCTTCTATCCACCACCCAGATTAAGACACATACACGTACTACATACATACTTATACAATCATTTGTACACACACATTCCTCAATACCTAGTGCATATATATACATTTACTCAACGTATACATCCACAGACACCACCTTACCCATATATACATTTAATACACACACACACAAACCCACGCAGCCACTCACACACAACCCTAAACCTTTAACACCTTTCATTTCCCTAAACTTAAACACACAGGTATATGGACTTATACATTTAATACACACACACACACACAAACCCACGCAGCCACTCACACACAACCCTAAACCTTTAACACCTTTCATTTCCCTAAACTTAAACACACAGGTATATGGACTTATACATTTAATACACACACACACACAAACCCACGCAGCCACTCACACACAACCCTAAACCTTTAACACCTTTCATTTCCCTAAACTTAAACACACAGGTATATGGACTTATACACATACACACACACCTGCCCACACAAGCATGCACAACACATACTTATTCATGCAATCACAGCGCACACACCCACCCTGTGCATCACGCACAGAAACACAAACAACATGTATACATATATATGTATCCGAAGCACACACACAGAAACATATGTATTATACCTACACATGCTTTCACACACGCACCGTCTCACACACTCAGTATATATTCGCAGCACACACACACACACGGTTCACACATACACATATACATATACCTTACACAGCACAACCACAACACATGCACGATCTACATACAAATCTGTACACACACACTCAGTTTGGCTACGGGTTTGGGTTTACGGAAAGAATGTAGCATACGATCATTACAAGATTATGTAGATTTCTCTTCATTCTAGGCTTAACTACAATATCAAGTTGCAAGCTGGACAGGTAAGCTGGACAGAAAATCTCTGCATATAGCCATTTTTTTCTTTTTACAACAACATTGCAGCATTTGAAGGGGGAGAAAAACCACTTTCATAGCCTAACAGATGCCGCTATGTTTAGAAAATCAGCATTATATGTTGTGGTTGTATATAAGAACCTTATTTTACTACAGTTTTGGGGATTTATTTTAGACCTGATGGTAATGCCCTGCAAGACTTCGATAGCTGACTCTCTGCAGGTGCATGATCTCATATGGTTTTACTCACCGGTATTTATCTTGCTGGGCACCAAAACAAACAAAACAGAGAGTACATACAAACCTCAGGTTTTGTTAGAGCACTAAAGTGATAGTGCCTATTTCATTGACATCCTTACATTTGAAAGATGGAGGGCATATTTGACCTATTAGTGTGATTACCACCAAAATATATGTTGTGCATTACATTTATATACACTTGTATACGTCTAATAGGTTTAGATGTTCAGTCCATTATTTGTTCTTAGTCTTGAATTTCTCTCCTTTAGGCTTCTGATAGCTGCATTCCTGTTCTAGCTGAGCGTATTTTCTGATTATCTGGTGCCTGGAGATGTTTGCTTAGATATTTGTCTAAATAATATTGACTAATCTAATGTATAGTATCTAATTCTAAATAGTAATTTGCAGGTTCCCAGTGAGCAGAAGTTGCCATCACTTTATCTTTTGGACAGTATTGTAAAGAATATCGGAAGGGATTATATCAAAAAATCTTACTTGGTTTTCCCTTTAGCATATTCATTGTTCATGTTTTCTCTAATCGAGGCATGCTAATATCTAATTATGCATGTCAAATTACGAATGTAAATCGTGCTATTATGTATTTTCATCTTTCATCGAGTTTTAGTTTGTCCATTAATTTAAAAAAATGGCCCAGAAAATTTGTTGAAACCTCAGAACCAGAAAAACAGAAAAGGTCCTCAATTAACAAGGCATATGCATCCTCAATTAAAATCAAATTAATAAAAACCAAATTAAACCAAATTCATGTTCATACACCAACAAAATACTCAAAAATCAACATGCAATTTCAGCCTAAACCCTAAATAACAAAAACCCATCAAAAATCAGAAACCCTTACCTTGATTTTGGGACTTGATTCGCGTCGACTTCGAGATTTGCGTGAAGGCCTGTCGTTTGGGTTCGAGATTGTGAAGAGGAAAGATTTGGGGTTCAAGATTTGTGAAGAGGAGAGGAGGAGATCTGTGAAGAAAGAGGGATGAGGGTTTCCGGGTTTAGGGGTTCTGGGAAATAAGAAGGGGGTTTGCTGGGGGTTCTGGGAAAGAGGGATTTTGTGAAAATTTGGATGAGTTTCCGCCTTTATTTCACTGTTGTGGCGCCAAATTTATAACACCTTGCGCGACGCAGGTGTATAATTTGACGTCGCGCAAAGTATTTATTTGGAAAAAAAAATTATTTTCAAAATTACTGAAAATGCGATTTTTCTTTTTTCAAATTCAAGTTTTTTGACATAAACCCCACAATAATATATTAAGAAGGTAATGAAAAAAAACATATTCACGAATCACCAAACAAAAAAACATCTTACTAATTATATTACATTGCCACATAAATATTACTTCAACACATTAAAACCGTTAAGATTTTGTGATATCCACATCCACTAGTGTAAATATTTTTAAATGAAGATCGAATTCATTCACTGCATTCATATAGGGTCAAGGAGTGTAGCTGTAAAAAAATCACCAAAATCGGAGTTAAAATAACCGTTAAATCGTGATTTTTGGTTTACAACCGTCGAAAAGCATTGTCCCGTTACTTGATCTCTGAATATTTTTTTTTGTGATTTTTGGCTGATGTGATCTCCAAACATATACAAACAAGTTTGACGGTTGTGATCGTTCAAATTAGTTTCACAGAATTCGTATCCCATTGAAACGATAGATTGACTAATACTCAAGAGTTTATTTATACTTTCATTAAGTATAACATAAGATATTTGTGGTCTCCACTAGTGTAAATATTTGTGGTCTCCACTAGTGTAAATATTTTTAAATGAAGATATTTGTAAATATTTCAAAACGGCTTTGCGCGACGCACGTGTTCCTACGTCGCGCAAGTTATTTTTTTTTTTTTTCAATTAACCTTTTTCTTTTTTTCCTTTTGTCCTTTTGCCTTTAACACATATAAAAGAAAATGGACCAAATCTAGCAATATAATCAATTGAAAAAAAGTTTAAGTTTCCTTTTTTTATTTGTATGGAAATTTTATCAAACAAGAGTGATGGGACTTCAAAACTTTTATGAAAAATATTTAGATGATTATATCATAAGAACATAACTTGTTTACGAACTTTATATCATAAGACAAATTTTCACTAAATTATTCTCATTTAGCGTGCAAATGAAATCACAAGTGCTCAACTATCTGTAAATAGTACCATATTCTATAAAATTAGAATCATTACAAAAAAAAGCTAGCAAACATTCCATTACTTGTAAATTTGGAGTAGTGAATTCACCAAGTAACTTGACATGGAATATGTGTACATCAAATGGGTAATATGTGACATGGAATATGTGTACATCAAACCCTCAGCCTCCTGCTTTTGCCTTTACAAGTTTATATTAATCCTCATCCGAACTACAATAATAACTGTCGCTATCCTCACTACTATCATTTCCGGATTCCCATTCGTCCTCATCTTCATTTGCCTCTTCCGGTGCATTGTATTGAGGCAAATCACCAAGGTCAATTAATAATTCGAATTGGGGTACTCCAACCATGTCAAACGGTTCTTGGACAATATTAGTATCTCGGAGTGTTTCTTCACCAATTTCTATCGAAGATGATAACTGTTGGTCAGCGACGTCGTCGTTGTCATCATGATCTAGTTCCGGAATATCATATAGCCCTCTTCGCTCAATCTTTTGAACAACTTTCCAACCATTGCCAGCTTTAGGGTCGTCTAGATAGAATATTTGTTTCGCCATAGTTGCCAAAATGTATGGGTCTTCATCGTACCAATGTGTCGTAGTGTTTATTGATAGTAAACCATGATCTCGCTTAACACTCGTTCGGTTATGTGGGTTTGTATCAAACCAAAGGCACTTAAACAGTATCACTTGCCACCTGTCTTTGTAAAGCAATTGTACTACACTAGTTAGTTTGCCATAAAAATCAATGTCTTCACTGTCGCCTGCACCCGGGACATGAACACCACTATTTTGAGTAGACAACTTGTCATCACGTGTTGCCACCAAGAACTTGATCCCGTTTACATGACAACCCGAGAACAATTCAACGTGAAGTGGTCCTCTCGCCAACTTATATAATTCTTCATCATAAGAGGGTGAATTCAATTCCTTCAATTTGTTCATCTAATATGACATATACAAAAAAATTAACATGTTAGTGTAACCAAATTTAAAGAAAGGCATGAACAATTGGGAAATATGCTCAATTCAAACCACATACAACAACTTACATGTGCGTAAAACCACGAAGGAAACAAGTCACGGTGCTTCTTGGCATATAAATGTGAAGGATGTTCCCGCTTCATCAACTGTTCATGTTCTTCAAGGTATGGCAAAGCCTCGTCACAATTGTTGAGTATGAACCAATGCGCTACCTCCATGTCCTTTTTGGTAAACGATTCGCCTTTTACAGGATTGCCAAATGGTTGCGCAATTTGGGCAAAAACAGACAGTTTCTCTTTTCTGACACCACCGTCGTTATTGCATTGAGGACGATTAAAAGCTGTCTCAACATCTTCAAGATACATTGCACAAAAAGTAAGTGACTCATATGCGACCCATGCCTCCACCAGTGATCCTTCGGGCTTTGCCTTGTTTCGAACACACTTTTTCAACTCACCAAGATATCTGCACAAATAAAAGGTATGCTCCAAATTATTCAAAGCGTTCGTTGATTATGAATCTGTTATATATATAGACGCTTAATTAAGTACCTTTCTATTGGATACATCCATCGACAGTTCACTGGTCCGGCAAGCAATGCCTCATCTGGCAGGTGAATCATCACGTGAATCATACTAGTAAAGAAAGCTGGGGGAAATATCTGTTCGAACTTGCATAAGACGTTCACAATGTCGTCCTGCAATTGTTTAACATCCGACTTTCGCAAACACCTTGCAGTCAACTGCGAAAAAAATCTTGATAACAACACGATTGGTTTCACCACATCAAGCGACAATAAGTGTCGAATACCAACCGGAAGAAGGCGTTGGAGTATCACATGACAGTCATGACTCTTCATGTTTGAAAATTTACACCCCCTCACGTTCACGCAACGTGAGATGTTGGAAGCATACCCATCTGGAAACTTTACAGAAGAAATGAAGTTGAAAAACTCTTTCTTCCCATTCGGCTTAACTGTAAAAAATGGATGGCTTTTCTTCAATGTACCACCGACTTTGTTCATCCACAAGGATGACCTAATGCCCATTCGTTGCAAATCGATGCGAGCTTCGATCGTGTCCTTTGTTTTTCCTTCAATGTCTAAAATTGTCCCGACCAAAGTATCAAACACATTTTTCTCAATATGCATAACATCGAGGTTGTGTCTCAATTTTAACTTTGACCAGTACGGGAGCTCAAATAACATACTCTTGTGCGTCCAGTTCAGATGTGTAGTTGGTCTTGTTTTACTGGCCCCTTTGCCGAAATGACCAAATTCCAAACTGTTTAACTGATCCAAAATCTCATCTCCGGACCATTCTCTTGGTCTTAGCCGAGTCTCTTTTGTGCCGTGGAAGGCTTTATCGTTCTGACGCCACTCGTTGTCCCAAGGGAGCCATCTACGATGACCAAGATAACAAACTTTTCTCGCATGCCAAGACGATGTTACGTCCTCCTTACAAATTGGACATGCCAAATAACCTTTAGTCATCCACCCAGAAACCATTGCATACGCGGGAAAATCATTTACTGTCCACATCACTGCGGCTCGCATGGTGAACATCTGCCCAGTATACTTATCGTACGTACGAACACCATTTTCCCATAAATCTTTTAGCTCATCAACCAATGGTCGCAAATAAACATCAATGGACTTTCCTGGATCTTCGGTAATTAATAAAGCCAACATCATGTATTCTTTTTTCATGCACTTCCAAGGCGGCAGATTATAAGGAAAAACGACGACCGGCCAAGTGCTGTGGATTTGGTTTAAAACCCCGAACGGATTAAATCCGTCGGTGGCAAGTCCCAATCTAACGTTGCGCGGGTCAGCTGCAAAATCAGGGTACATCCGATCAAATTCTTTCCATGCCTCTCCATCTGCAGGATGCCTCATAACATCGTCATTTACCCGTCCTTCCTTATGCCATCTCATGTCGGTTGCGGTATGCATCGACATGTACAATCGCTGCAACCTAGGCTTCAATGGAAGATAACGCATTACTTTTTGTGGAATCTTGGTCTTTCTATTCTGTGATGTCATTTTAAACCTCGGCTCACTGCAGACAGGGCATTTATCCAACTGTTTGTTCTCTTTATAGAACAATATACAATTATTTACACATGCGTGAATTTTTTCATACCCCAATCCGAGACCCTTCAACACTTTTTGGGCACTTTTATGATCTTCAGGTAAACAATTCTCCTTTGGAAGCATCCTCTTGATAACTCCCAAAAAGTAATCAAAGCACTTGTTTGACAAACGAAACTTGATCTTGCCATGCATCAACTCCATAATTGCTGTGAGTACCGAAAAGTTATCGCAACCCGGATATAATTTTTGCTTCGCATTTTTCAATAGTTTTTCATAGTTTTTGAATGCCTCACTGTCCATGGTTGGACGCCCGTCATCTCCCCCTTCCTGATTGGCGTTGCTTGAGGCGTATGGATAAACGTCATTTAAAATATTCATAACTTGTTCATTAGGATCCACATTAGATTCAACAGTCTCCACTCGTGTCACGTTTGAAGACGAAGCTTGGTCTAATCGTTCTCCATGATGATACCAAGTAGTATAGGTCTCCATCATCCCATTTCTTACCAAATGAAATTTAACATTTTCAAATGTCTCCCACATTGAGTTATTACACCTCCTACATGGACATCGAATATGAGTTGAACCTTGCTTGTGTGTAGTTGCGAATTCAATGAACTTATATATTCCATCCACGTACTCAACAGCACATCTATTATGATTATGTATCCACTGTTTGTCCATTTTGTCTGCAATCACAATAAAAGTATAAGAGTTACAACAACTTCAACTATTATTTTGTCACCTTATTCCTCCGGTAAGGGCCCTATCCCATTCAGGAATGCATAGTTATGTGCCGTAATTTACGATTCCAATGGATTAGATTTCGACGTGGGCTAATTTCGGCAGCATCTCCTTACAGTTCTTCAAGTGCACGCTGTAGATACATAATATCCACCGTGTACTCGAAGAACATCAAGAAATGTTACCAAAATTTCCATTATCGAAACCTAATCCGTGAACCGCAAACTACAACACATAACTATGCATTCCCAAACTGTCCAAAAAATGGGACAATTCAAGAATTAATTGGACCGCAGTCATGCTTTCGCATCCATACACGAAATCCAACTAATTCTCAAACGGGAAACTAAGCTTTTATTGAAAAAAGTGTACGAAGTTAAGTAGTATTAACTTCGTACAACAATTTTGTAGGTGATGTACAAAAATATGTGCATATAAATAAACTAGATCACAATAATTACTAAAACTAAATAAAATAGTAGAAACAAGGTTAATATGGATATATAGGATTATGTTAATTAACATATACTAGGAGCGTACTATTTTTTAAAAAGGAATTGAAGCATGCATGTTTCAATTACCATTCATGATGTTTCTAGATGATGATCTCTTAACACACTTGATTAATTTAATTACTGACATTTCTAATCCTCTACTGAATTTATACCAAGTTACATTCACATTTGTTAACTCCCAACAAAACATTGAGTCATCTTGGCCATGTCTTTAAAGTCGTGGCCACTCTTATAATTAGTAACACAATATTTTTCAAAGCACATTTACTAGTTCAAGTATTGTTGGAACTACATATTATAATTTCATAAAGAAAATTAGCACATGGCCAAGTATTATAATTTTTCAAAGCACATCTTGGCCAAGTATTGTTGGAACTACCTAGTGTATAGAGAAAAAGAAAATTAGCAAGATAGTTATCTCCTTTGATTTTACAATTTCATAAATTAATCACATGAAAGATCTACATATTATTAATTCAATTTACATTATGTTTAAGAGCAAGGGAATGATTGCAATTAAAAAAACAAACCTGATATGGTGGACGGTTTTGAAGAGAGCTGGGATGCGGAGGTAGCTGCTGCAACTGGGTTTGCAGTTTCTGCCTCCCAAACTGATCAAATGAAATAAAAGAAGTCGTCGCGCAAAGTGGAAAAAAAAAGCGGTAACATATTATTGGATTGGCGCGAAAATCCTGCGCGACGTCTTCTGCGTCGCGCAAGAGGACTTTGCGCGGCGACACTTTGCGCGACGAAGGCCGGCGTCGCGCAAAACACTTTTGCGCGACGCATAATAATGCTATGTCGCGCAAACCTGTTTCGCGCGACGTAGTTCTTCGTCGCGCAAAGTGTCGTCGCGCAAAGTCCTCTTGCGCGACGCCGCCCTTCGTCGCGCGAAGCTGTTTTGCGCGACGCATGGCCACCGCCGTCGCGCAAAGCCACTTTGCGCGACGCATTCCCACCTCCGTCGCGCAAAGTCGAGAAAAAAAGCGGTAATTCTATTTTTGGTTTGGCGCTAAAAGTTTGCTCGACGAAGTATGCCGTCGCGCAAAGCCGTTTTGCTCGACGCATGAACACCTGCGTCGCGCAAAGTGGAAAAAAAAGCGGTAACATATTATTGGATTGGCGCGAAAATCCTGCGCGACGTCTTCTGCGTCGCGCAAGAGGACTTTGCGCGGCGACACTTTGCGCGACGAAGGCCGGCGTCGCGCAAAACACTTTTGCGCGACGCATAATAATGCTATGTCGCGCAAACCTGTTTCGCGCGACGTAGTTCTTCGTCGCGCAAAGTGTCGTCGCGCAAAGTCCTCTTGCGCGACGTCTCTTGTTTGCCGTCGCGCAAACACCTTTTGCGCGACAAATTTTTCTTCGTCGCGCAAGGTTTCGTCGCGCAAACTGATTTTTGTACTAGTGAATGAATTAAATAATTAAAATCATTTATAAGAAAAGGACCGAGCTAATTGAAAGTGAGAAGTTGAAGTAGTAGTTAACTTCAAGAGCGACTAGCTAAATAGCTTTTCAATTATTTAGCTAAAGTTTAGCTCGAAATGAGTTCCCATTGGAAGTCTACACGAATTGATAAACAATTTAAAACATGCACGTCAACAACCGCATGATTTCATCAAAAAATTCAATACGTCTAACATAACACCCTAGACCACGTGAATTGCTAATTATAAATAATTCGTATCAACAACCACATAACATAATATCATCAAAAAATGCACGAGTAGTGCTTCTAGCACAATACTATATTAATCATGTCAGTTCATGGACCACATCCACAGTAATCCACTACTCAATAAGTCATATTTTTGTTTGTTATGAATTAATATCACACTTCTACGAGAGATTTTTCAGTGTGTCGGGAACACGGTCAAAGACATCAAATGTAATAATATAATTGGTTGGAATTATCTTTTTTCTTTCTTTAAGTTTCAAACCATTTATATTATTACACTTAATTTACCGACTGTGTTCCTGACACATTAAAAAACTTCTCCCCTTTCACATTCAATTGAACATGAGTCACATATACAAAGATAATGAGTAACGAATGCAATAAAATATGCATACCCTTGCATAAAAATAGTAAAAAGTATGATTGTCTTTGTCACCCCAATGATAATTTCTTGCAACTTGGAGTACAAGTAATTAGACGAAAATCCTGTGTATGATATGGAGTATTCTAGATTCCAGCGTGTTTGACTGTTAGAATTTAGATTGATCATTGTATCTTTGATCAAATCTAACGATGAAATTTTTTAAAATATAAGACACTCCGAAACATACTTGAAAAACCTGATAATAAAAATGATGGTATGTGGTTTATGATCTAAATTCAGTTGATTACGCATTGCAACATGGATATGGTTGCTTTACATATATTTGCGTGATCATCGATCGATCGTCGTGAGTGAGTGCACAACTGACCAGAAGCAAAACGTTCATTTACGTACCTAAGTAAACAGAAAATTAATAACTGTGTAAATGCCCGAGGCCCCCAACGTTTTCATCGTGCATGCAGTGACCGGGTCACCAGGAAAAAAAACTTAAGTGAAAGCAAAGCATCTTTTGTTGGAAAATTTAATGATAATATTATTATTTTAAATTTATTAATTGAATAGAAATTAGAAATGAAGTCTTTTGGTAGAAAGATGTGTCTACTCAAATGAAGAGGTACAATTGTATATTGGGAGACATGCGCCAATCAACTATGAGTGTCGTAGTGGGGCGTAAACTTGTCTTAAGGACAAAGTGTTCAACACTTGCCTCGACCATATTTTCTAATCTTTTATATCATGTTCATTTTCATGTGCATGCATTAATTTTGATATATAATTGCATAAATTATTTCTTAAATTTTTATGTGATTTAATATAACAATTAGACTTTATTTTTCCAACATCTTCTTCCCTTGTTTTTGGTGACAAAAGGGTTCAGACTTCAGACTGGTTATAAAGCCGTGGGACATGAACTCGTAATTTAAGGCGCAAAATCTGGTAGGGTTGTTGAACATTTTTATTAGAGCACATCAGCATTAACTACACATGCACATCACGTTGATTGTACGAAGTTGATGAATCTCGTTCCCAATAAAGGAAATAATTGTTAATGTAATAAGTGATGTAGTTAGGATTTTCAAATAATAGTGTTATAATATCAACAAAAAAAAAAACTCATTCTACCTTTTCGTCCAGCATCTAGTAGGTACCGGTCAATTCATGTCAACATATGCCGAAAGTTTTTGCCAACATATGTTGAATACTACAATTATTTGTAGAGGCTTGTCGAAGATGAATGAGGGATACTATACTGTAGTAATGTTGAAAACTGCCAAGGTTTTTCTACTAAAATATTTCATCGACCACATATAATAGAGTTGCACACAATAAGAGAGAAAGGGAAGATAAATATGATACAAGAAAATTAAAAAAAGTAGGAAATGAGGTTGTAATTTAGTTTGCCTTAGGTGTTTATAGAGATTAAATACAATACACAATCAAATATACATGAGATTTTGAAGTTGTTGAGATCACGAACAACCAATAACCCGCCCTATATGCTGACTCCGCCAATGCTTGTAATTTATTAATCGACACTGTATAAAGAATGTACAAAAAGTTTCTGTTTACTTAACAGACACAGAAGGAGGAATTGATCAAAGAATTTAGAAATAGGGGAAATAAAGAAAGAGATTTACATTAATTAGTACTTTTTAGTTGACATGATTCCTGATATTTAAGGATATTAGTTTGATTACAAATTTCAATGAGAAACTCATATGCTTCTCATACCAATAGCACTAAGTAAACATGATATTTTATATATTTTAAATAGCACAAGTTCATGCAACTTTATTTTTATTTCTCTAATCACGTGTGTAACATGATGAAAAAGGAGTCGCATTATTTCTGATCAAAAGCCGGCAAATGCAGTTTCTCAATTATTAGCGTCATTATAAATGACACTATCTGTGTGACTTCCCAAGAGAAATTGTTCGAATTGTGCATAAGGCAAGTGGTCTCAAAGAAAGATAAACCCTAAAAATTGCAACGATAGACATGTTTTTTATACAGCACATGTGGGAGTCAATTTGAAGTGATTGGTTGTATTCTGGATGAGTTGAGTGGGTAAGTGATTTGTTGTCGCCTCATGTGGAGATCAAATTAAGCACGCTCAAGTCAAGCCTTCAGGTTAGCAGGACCGACCTCACCTTTATTTGATGAGTAGCAGATTACCTTGGCGTGAAGGGCAAAGAACCAGTACACTCAGGCCGAGTCGCATATGAACCGCGACATACTCTCATTTATGATACAGAGCTCATCCCTAGCCAGATCCCACACTTTCTCAACTGTTTTTGTTATGGCTATCGTTTATTTATGGTCCTGCTATATCCATGTCATCACATCAAATAAAATTCTTCCAAAAATCTATTTATGATTTTGGTAGTTGCAAATGTGCAATGCGTCAATAATATTATTTTAATTTATTAAAGACGACATGTATATAATTACTTAATATTATAGTTAGTAGCACTTCTTTTTGTAGACAATTTTATATTTGAATTTCGTGAAAAATAAATTCGCAACTAATTGCTCCAGTTAACACATTAAATGACTCACAAC
Source organism: Crataegus laevigata (assembly GCA_963580275.1). Lineage (NCBI taxonomy): Eukaryota > Viridiplantae > Streptophyta > Magnoliopsida > Rosales > Rosaceae > Crataegus > Crataegus laevigata. The sequence continues at coordinate 32,317,453 of OY756947.1, read as the reverse complement.
TTATTCTGCCGTAATATTCTCAAGCACTCTAATGATTTGTTTGAGATTGTATTGAAAAATCAGATGCATTTATTAGATCATAGAAACACTTTTAGTGATGCTTCTTTAATAAACATTTCCAAGAAGTATTTGGGCTTTTAATACATTTATTTATTTTTGTTTTTTTTATTTATAAAAACAGATTCTAGTCAAGCATTTATATACTGAAGTGCTTGATACATAAATACTCTCAAATAAACTCTTAAAAGCATAAGTATGAAATTTTTTTATGAAAACTAATGAAAAAGATTTGAATACTTTGAGTTTTAACGATAAAAACAAAATAAATGGTAAAGTGAATAGTACCAGGATAGACTTTTTAGTGTAAAAATATGATTTTTCGTTAAAGTGAACAGTATCGGAAACTTTTCGTTAAAGTTCTTTAATTTTTTTGGAGTGACAATAAAAATTCTTTTAAAACAATTTCAGAAAATAGAAAAAAAAATCTATAATATCACATTCTTTTGAGAGATATAGTCTTACTAATTTAAGCTTATGAGGTTTATGTCCCATATAAGAGACAAATTCCTGAAATCAGCATCAATTTTGGAATATGGTTTAGCATTATTGTTTTGCGTGCATCAAATGTGGAATGTGGTTTAGTGTTAGGCTTTTTATATTAGCGCCCAATAAAATATTGAATGCACTCCACATTAAAATTTAATATTAAATGATTTATTTACCCTATTATGCAATGATAATTTTGACCTTATTAGGTTAAAAATAAAATTTTTCTAAATACACCCCAAATTATTTTAACATATTATTTATCTTCTTCAGCTATTAAAATCTCTCTGACCCTGCATTGTTGAACAAAACCCTAACTAATAAAACTACAAACATGTTGATTGAGAAAAATTATTTTTGACGAATGAAACACGAAATTGATCGATTTTTCGGAAGCTTCAAATGAGGTAAGACTTCATTTTTTTTTATTGTTTTAGTGATTTTGACGACATCGATGATTATTTAATCTTGTTTTTGCTGCGTTATTCAAGTTTCTATATTCGTATTTATCGTTTAGGAATCACAGAGATTACATGAATAATTAAACACTTAAAATTACCACCAAATATTAAAAACAGACGACATGAGTTTTAATGGTGGAATTGAAAACAACCCACATATGTTTTAAATCGCAGGCGGTATCTTTTGTCAAAATTCCAGTCAACATTTTTTGTCCAAATTAAAAGCTTTATAAGATTTGAGAAATGTGGGGTGTATAGAAAATATGGGATGCATGTAGAAAATGTAAGGTGTATATTGAGAATGTGAGGTGTGAGGGTATTATGGGGAAGTATGTATGGTATATTAAGATAATTATTCATTGAAAAAGCAAATGTGTGGTGTATTAAGTATGTGAAGTTTATTTAATAATTTGTTGGGTGTTAATATTATAAGTCTAGTATTATTGCTTTTCTGCATCAAATGTGGACTATAACATTATATGAGCCCTACAATATGTGCAACCTTAAATTAATTAATACTGGACGACCCACATTCAACTGCATACAAGATATTCTATTCAATTCAATATCATCATCAGCTACCTCGCTGCTTCTTCTTCGGATCTTGAAATTTCAGATCTGCCTCTCTTGCTAGCCAAGTAGCTAAGCCAGAGAAACCCAAAAACCAGATTCAAAAATGGTGACTGAAAACAAGTACGTTTCCTCTAAGATTGTCTCCAAGGAAGCATCCGCGGCCAACTCTTCTTGCAGGGTTTACTATGGAGAAGCTGGTGTTATCCCATTCATGTGGGAGTCACAGCCGGGTACACCCAAGCACAAGTTTTCAGAGTCTTCTCTTCCTCCTCTCACACCTCCTCCTTCCTATTCCACTACCCGTCCCAGCAGCTTTAAACACACCCAGCAAAACCCTAGCTCCAAAACAAAGTTTTTAGGCACCATTTTTTTTAGGCTTAGGTCATTGAGGAAAATGCTCAAGGCACCCAACATGTCATCGCCATTGCCATCGCTCTCACCATCATCATCGTTATCCGCATCCTACTCTTCATCGTCATCGTCATCGAATTCTTCATCAGGTTTGAGAAACAAAAAGGGTCGAAAAAATCAATGTTTTTCGGTTTCGAGGATGCCGTTAGAGAATAATTATGGGGGAGATTATTATGATGATAATCATCATCAAAATTCTGGATCACCTACTTTAACTTTATGCTTTGGAGGTAAACGCAAAGGTAATATTTCCACTAATTTTCATGGGATCCGAGGCTGCTAGCCTGCTATTCAGTGAGGAAAATGAAATTTGCGTGTTTGTCCATTGTAAAACCATGAATCACCGAGGTGGTGCTGCTTAATTAGAATTTTCTGTATGGTCGTTTGAATTAAATCTTTTTATTTTTGGGTTTTGCATTAGATTTTAATTAATTCTAGTAGCGTAAGTGGGCATGCAGTTGCAGTGTGTGGACTGCCATGGACAAGAACATGTGGATGGTTCCATTGATATGTCATATCTCACGATCAATATTCCAACATAATGCATGTGAAATTCAGTTTTCTATGATCATTTTCCATTATTTTATGTGATAATTTATAAAGAAATATTACACAATGTAGCTTCGCAGTAATGTTGATTTTGAGTGCTTAAGTTATTTGACTGCAATTAATACTGTTAACAAAAAAAGATTAAAGATATCAGATATCACATTACTGTTACTGATAATTCAGAACCTACTGTTCCCGAGTCTGGACCATAATTTGTGTTTTTATCTAATTCTGTTATTATCTCAATAATTATCTACTTATCTTGTATTATTATCTCATGCATCTTGATTTATATTAATCTAAAAACATGAGACAATCTAATAAGTTAATAACAAAATATAAACAATTATTTATCTTGTAAATCATCACTATCGAGTAAGTTGTTTCAATCTCCTACTCTGATAGGACTTCTTTACATGTTCGTTAAAGTGAATACAACTCTGTATTATTGAGCTTATAAAACTTTTCAATTACTTCCACTTTTGCTAGCGTTCTGGAGTAGGTACAGTTGCTGGTTCTTAATATGCACGTCATTAAAGGCTGCAATTAAATAAATTTTACCAAAAAAAAAAAGGGAGCTGCATGTAATCTGAATTTATATTATTATTAAAATGAATAATATAAAATCAGATTGTGGCATCTCCTGCCGTTTAAAATATGGAACCTGGGGAATTGAATGCTTACAGTACAGTAGTCCTGCTAGAACTGTTTCTGTTTCCTCGACTCTCGTGGATATGTCATATCAAAATGGGAAAGGAATCTTTAGAATAATTTTCTCTTAATTCGTTAAGTCTGATAATTTTGGTCATTGAAATTTAATTCAATGAATAAAATTATTATAATTTTAAAATAAATTTTTATTTATAATCGTTAAATTAAATTTTAATAATTCAAATTATCGAACTTAATGGATTATGAAGAAAGGCTGCCATGAAAATGAAGTAACCAAAACAGTAAATATTTTCCCTAAAAAACGTAAATTATCTTTACCATTTCATTATTCATTTCATCATGTTCTTTAATAAATTTAACTTTTCTTTGGGTGCTGGGAGTGTTACACGATTTTGTAAGCGGACCAACCGGTAGTTTGACACGGATATCCATCATTTTAGAGATTAGAAAGGCACACGAATGCATTTTAATATTCTCTGACCGCCGTCGTGCTGGACAATTTGTTAAAACGACATGAATTTGTTGACACTTGAGTTCAAGTCAAAATGCGGATCACCCCTTAAACTATTGGAGGAGAATTCTCTTCTTTTTTTTTTTTCATATATTTTCATACTTTTTTTCTTTGTGTGATCACGGTTAAGCCACGTCAATATTTTATATTGATTTTTTTTATAGAAATAATAAGACAAAAAGACGTGACTTAACCGTAATCATACAAACAGGAAGATGTTTAATAATCAACTAAAGTAAAACCTTTTTATAATCGTACTTTATTTTCTTAGTGTGTTTCGTACATGATTTTCTTGGATTAAATTTTAGATAACTTTAATGAAAAGTTCTCGGTACTTTTCACTTTAACGAAAAACTATATTTTTACACTAAAAAGTCAATCATGGTACTATTCATTTTACCTTTTATTTTGTCCTTATCATTAAAACTCAAAATTTTCAAATCATTTTCATTAATTTTCTTTAAATTTTAAGCTCTATTGCTCTTCAATAGACCATTTATTTGAATTTGAACCTTTTTATTCTTCTTCAAGATGTATTGTGTTGTTACTGTACCTTTCTAACTGAGATTATTAATTGCGACTTTTAGTATTATAACATGTGAGGTACGTACTACTACTCTTATTATTTTGCTCACCACTTTTTTTTTTCTCAGGAGTATAGGTCAAAATCATTAATTAAAACAGTTTTTCAATATAATGTTTTTCGTTAACAGGTCATCCATTAAATGAACCATTAAAAAATAATTTTAATTGAGTTAAACAGTCTTCGTCAGTTTGCTTAAGGGTTCGGATTCATATGTCTTGTTAAAATGTGACTTGTGGTTAACACGACACATGAAAGAAAAAAAAAAATTGTTAACACGTATAGTTGTGAGTGATACAATTAAATTTTTGGAAAGGAAATTATGATCGTTTGATATATAGGCACGGTCATAAAAAGTTGCGAAATTGGTTGAAATAAGTATCTCAATTGGTAAGATTATCAAAATTAGGTAACTATGACATTATCAATAAATATTTATGGCATTGTCAATCACATTATTCAGGTATTGCCGATATATCGACAAATTTATGAAAAAAAAATTATCTTCTTAGTATTTGGAATTGTATTTTCGTCAAAGCAACCAATATTTCGAGAAGTTTTGTTTTTTATTAGAAGATCTGAGGTAGTTAGAAACACTGCTCATGCTAAACCAAACTTTAAATCATTCGGGCAATTTGGGCCTTTTTAATTTTAGGTTGTGCTAAGATTATAATTCCTTTAAATTTGTCAAAAAATTTTGGGCACGTCCATTAACTTTTTGTTAAACAGTTTTTCGTTTTGCCCGTATAAAAACGAGTCAAAAATTATGTACGCCCCCCTCTAAAAAAAAGTTTTCAAAATAATAAAAAATAAAATATACAGTATAAAATTGTTTTTTAATAAAAACAATAAAATAATGTATGCCCACCACTAGTGTCACCATAGCCAGCACCACCACTAGGAACGGATTCAGGATTCAAAGTCGAGGTGAGCTAAATTTTAAAGTCAAATTATATTAGTCGAGAGATTTTCAAAAATGTCAGCGAGGCCTTATTTGTTTCAAAATTTTAAATTACCTGTTAATGACTTCAATCCCTAATTTTCTCAAACAGATTGATAAAATGAGCCCATCACAACCACGTTAACTATCTTTTCCAGTTGGGCTACAACGCAAAAGTAGTAGTTGGGAGGGGAAACTTTCGGTTGGCTATACCAGTGCTAGATCCGTCTCTGTTCACCACCACAACATTCTTCATCGTCTCATCATCACCAACCGTTATTATTTTTAACACTCACCACCATCACTGCCATCATGCACCACATCCTCCACCGACATCACCCTTGACCATGGCCACGACCACCTCCACCATTTCACCATCAACTGACACAACTGCCACCGTCTCACCATGACCACAGCCATTGCACTTTTTTCGTCACCACCACTAACACCACCATGACCACCATATTATTCATAGCCATCGCCCCACCACCATCACCACTTCCAACGTATCACCGCTAAAGCCACCATCACCACCACAAGCACCTCCGACCACTATCGCCACCACCACCATCACCACATTCTTCACCCCGTTCACCATTTTAGATATCGGTACCATACACATTTTCAATGTTTCCATTCTCAAAATTCATTTCTGGAATAAACTATCAGACACATTCTCAAATTAGAAATCCTATTTGTCTTTTTTGTTTTATAAAACAGTTCTTCAAAATTATTTTGCAAAATGTTACCATACAGGCCTTTTATTTTTTTAATTGAATCCAGTAGGTTGAAAATGCTACACTTACCACATTTTGTACACCGCGTGTATTACCTTTCAAATGCAGTAAGTGTAGCATTATTTGTTTTCTATTGGGTATCTAACCTATTTCTTCACCCATTTGATTTTTAACTAAACTATTAATATCTCTTTAAAATCAAATTTAATACCTAATATACCCCCATAAACCTAATTCAATATGTGAATTTATTTTTACACCCATCTCTTCAACAATATACCACCATATTTACTTACTGCAGTAATGGAAGCTTCAAGCGCTTCCAATTCTTTGAGGTGACAACTGATTGGGTGCTTGCTTTCAATTGAGCGTAGGCTGCCTTACAAAATATATCATACCCGTTTCAAGAATAGAGATGTAAAAATTCATGTCAGTGTAAATGCAGGGAAACTTCAAAAATTGTGTCTAACTTTATTGAAGAAAAGGGGAAGTTGAATACAGCATCCCACTTGTGCCCTTCATAACTCTTCTGATAGATGATCCAATTTCGTTGACTGTTTCGGTTGCATCATTCAGAGGATAACTGCAATACAATAATAAATATAAGACCTTTAATTATTACTAATAAATTGTCGAAATGCTTGTGAAAAACCATTTTTAAGTTGTCTTCTATTGAAAGAAGATGATAACCACTTAAAAAGATTTTTATAAGCATACCAATAATCGAATAAGAAAGAAAATTGAAAATCAAACGTACTTTTTCATGTCTTCCAAAACTGTTATTGCACCTCTATACATCTGCAATCGAAAACATAGGTACAATAAATGCTAAACTTCAAGGTTACCCAAACACACAGGTACAATAAATGCTCAAAGCTCTTGGAATCTCACTACTTTGCACCAGCAACTCGGCGGAGGATCGTCCCACGATGAAGGGCATAGGGTTTAATTATAGTGTTTGGGTTTATTGATAAATTTGAGTTTTATTATTAATTTCATTTTGTACTTAATAGTAATTATGCAATAGGGTAAAATAAACAATTAACATTTAAAATTTAAGTGGGGTGTAAAAAGAGATTAAATGGGTTTAAATAAATTTCTCTTTATTTATATATCAATGTCTTAAACCACAGTTCTTCGTTTGGTTGTGTGTAGATAAATATCTTGCTTCTATAATTATTATCACAAGTGTTTTTGCTACGAGTATCTTTATTATAATGGTTTTTATCACAAATAGTCTCTAAAATTGACCTTCACTGTGACAACCCGTCCCGATATATTTATTTATTAGTAGCGAATTGACGGAATTACCCCTTCGGGGTTATGTACGCATGCATGTGTGTTGTGTGAGGACCAATGGATGGTGGCCCTCAATAATTGGAACTATGGTTTAGTGAGATATTATTGTGTGGGATATTTTTGGACCACACGACCCTCACACCTCACCTCTCCCGTCACTCTCTTTCTTTGTCCATCCTCTCTCTGACTCATTTTCTCTCTCTTCATCCTCGAACTCACTCTCTCTCCCTTGCTGGTACGGACACACCCAAGGAGACACAAAACGTCACAGATCGAAGAAGAAAACAATACCATTGTGTTCCTAAGGTCCCTACGAGTTCAATGGTACCAAAAACATGTAAGAAACCTTTCGTTTTCACGTTGAAAACTCGAGCTCCGAATTGAGCACTATTCATCAACTTTTTAATGGCTACGTTTTAGGATAATCCAAGCTCACATCGAGTTTTAGGAGGTTCCCACGACGCTCGGAGTACTTCGTTGGTGGTGTTTGGATGTCGGAATCATGTGGTTTGACGGTGGCCGAATTTTCTCCTTTTTCTCCGGTGAGATTCCGTGAATTTTAGAGCTTTAAATTAGTATGAATGTGTTCTACATGTTGAGGGCTTCATTTTGGTATAAATAACATGAAAAATGGTGCAAAAATGAGCGAGATACGAAGATTTGAAAAATACCCAGATTCCGGCGAACCAGTCGCCGGAGAAGATGACGGAATATTCTAACGGCGTTAACTGACGCCGTCAGTGTGCAGGGCGCCTGGCCGGCACGTGGGTCCGTGCCTTCGCCGACGCGTGGGGCCGAGAAAAATTATTTTAAAAATATGAGGATGTTCGTGATGACGAGTAGGTCACGTTGGTATATCCAAATACCAAAATTGAGCTATGTATGAGAAGTTATTTCCATAGTTACGTATATGCGCTTAAATAACGTTTATTCAGTAATTTCTCATATAGGTGAGACGTATTCCGAGGACGAGCATAGCCAGGCTAGACATGGGGCCTACGACCCAGCGATTTATCAGTGAGTGGGCAGCTATTTTTCCGTATAACCTATATATATATATATATATATAATGATTTTCCCAGAATCATATTTTAAATGAAAAGTACGTTTTTATCAACATGCATATAACTTGATTTTGATGCATGAGTATTCATACATACATTTCATGCATAGGTTGGTGCCGAGGACGCCAGGTAAGTACCAGGTAGGTACATGCATAGTTGAGAAAGAACAGTCGATATACGATGAGATATGACGAGATATGTTAGCTCATAAACCTGCACATATTGTTAGTGCTCACGCCCAGAGATAGGGGCACAATCTTTCACGTGTCGTTCACCTCTCGCACCGCATGCTCGTCTTGGATCCAAGTTAGGTGCACAGTCTTGTCGTATAGACCACTTTTGAGTGGGTGCGACATGTAGGTGACCCGCGTTCATTCGCACAGTCTTCACGTGATTGTAGCACTAGAGCATTTTATATTGATACAGTGATATGATGATGATGACCTCATGAGGATATTGATGTATGTGCAGTGTATATATATATATATATATATATATATATATATATATATATATATATATATATATGATGAGATTGAGATGTTATGAGCTATATTTACAGCCGAGGGTTGAGTTGATATCCAGTAGCGATATGATTATTGAAATGCATAGCATGGCTTTACTTATGAGATTCAGACTGGCATTGAAATGCATTGCACGACATATATTTGAGATACATTGAAAATGTTTTATGCTGAGAAAGGTTGTGATATATATGTACGTATTATTTTCTGGGAAACTATACAAGTTTTACGGAGAGAGGCTAGACTTTTGAGAAAAGAATGATTTTGAAAAGATTTGTTTTGCTGACCCACTCAATTTTGTTTTTCGCCCCTCTAGGTTCTAGATGGCTTGAGTACCCGTGGTGGCTAGCGAGGACTATTCGACAGTTCTGACAGACTCTTTATTATGTAGAACACCCGTTGGTGTATTCGAACTTATTTATTCATGCTTGACTGCACTATGACTTAGTACGCTCTGGTTATGTATAAGTACTATATTATTCCTGGCACACTATCGTATCTAGGCTGCTGGTGGTTCGATTTTAAATTAGTTCGTACTTCATTAATTATCCTAGCTTCCGCACTGTGCACTTGGCTACGTCACTCACGTGACGGCCAGCACGCCCTACTTTCGGGTACAGGCGTGTCATTCACAATTAAGATGGTCCCTGAAATTGAAAATCAATCAATGTAGTCCTTGAAAATAGGTTTCGCAAATCAATATGGTCATTCCGTTATAATTTTGTTAAAACTTCTATTAAGTGCTAATGTGGCACATAAATGGGCCCCCACAAGATTTACTGGTTTTTATCATAAATGGTCTCTAAAATTGACCCAAGATAGTCCTTGAAATTAACCCACACTATCACGATGTTCCCTGAAATTGAAAATTAATCAATGTAGTCCTTGAAAATAGGTGTCGCAAATTAATATGATCCTTCCGCCACAATTTTGCAAAAAAATTTATTATCTACTGATGTAAGTTTAATAATTAATTAAAAAATTTGTCTAAATATCTTTTTGCACTATGAATTTATTTTTTATTTTTTTTAGTAGGGCTTACTTGTAAGCCGATTTATCTTTTTGCACTATGAAGTTCTCTCTTTTCACAACTTTTTTATTAACTATTAAATTAATAAGCCTATTTGTATTTTCTTTAATTTAGTTAGACTTGTGTGACCATTTATGTGTCACATCAGCACATAACAAAATTTTTGACAAAATTGTGATAGAAGGATTACATTGATTTGAGACACTTACTTACGGGGCTACATTGATCAATTTTCAATTTCAAGGACTATTTTGATGTCGCGGGTCAATTTCAGGGTTGGTGTCACAGGTTAATTTCAAGGACCATTTGTGAGAAAAAAAAAAGAATGAGGATCATCTCCGGATCCTCACATCGTGCAGCCAGAAATCATTTTAAATACTTTTATTTAAAATTAAATATGAATAGCACTTGACAAAAACTGACCGCACAATGTACGATGAACGGACATGATTTGAGGATCCCCAAGATCCTCACAAAGTGGATCCAAAGAAGATTCTCATTAAAAAAAAAGGCTTATAGGGCTCATTTATGTGCCACATCAGCACTTAATAGAATTTTTAATAAAATTGTGACGGAAGGACTACATTGATTTGTGACACCTATTTTTAGGGACTACATTGATAGATTTTCAATTTCAGTGATTATCTTGATGGGAAGGGTCAATGTCACAACCCGTCCCAGGATTTACGAAATAAAAAGGGTATTTTTGTACTTTCATTAAGTTTGGGATATTTATTTTGAAATAGGTTTGCTTTTAAACCTTAATTGGTGAGCCAAGGGCCCGCATTTTGTTTTTGTATCCTTGGTTAGCTTCTCCCCACTTGCCATGTGGCAGTTTCCTTGAGCCCTCTCCTCTATTCTCTTCCCCCCGAGTTCACTACTTCACTCTCCCTCTCACATATTATTTCCCTCTCTCGGATGAACTCTCTCACTCCCCCTCGATTGACACACATGCACACCAACCTTCAAAACTACACCTCACAAACACCAACCCTCAAACCCAGGACCTTACTTTTTTTTTTTCTCTCTCTCTCTCTCTCTCTCTCTCTCTCTCTCTCTCTCCATTGCCTCTATGAAGCTTTAGGGCACCCAACCCAGGTTTGGCGAGCCGTGGGTGTGCGAGCTTAAGTCTGGCCACCTTCGGTTGTTTCACAATGAATCTCAGGTAACAAACCCTCTTATTTCTACCTTTAATTTGGGTGTTAGATCGTAGGTTAGTTTGGCTGATCGCCGTTAAATGGAGCTCGGAAAGCTTCGACCTTCATTCTGGATGAGAAATAAGTCTTCAACCCATACTCGGAGCCCAAACCCTCTAAGCCCAACCCATGTTTAAATCCTTAACATACTAAACCTTTTCGGAACTAGGCCATTGGGGCCATGTAGAATTGGGTTTTCGGGTCATTGCATCTGAGCCCAAATCCATTGAAACCCTAACCCAGAACCCTTTTACCTTAGGCTGGGCTATCCAGCCAAGGCCGGTTGAACCTAAACCCAGATAGAGACAGACTCTTGGGCCATCGAACTTGGGCATTCGGCCAGTAGTCTCAGACCCAAAACCCTATTATACCTCATGCATTTGGGCCATGAAATCGGCCCACTAACCCTTGGCCCAGCCCATTGAACCGGTCCGACCCAAACCCTAGGGTTGTTGACCAGCCTTTGACCCGGCTTGTGACCTGACCCGGACCTGTTAACCCAGTTTGATTGTTGACTTTGATCGGTCAACGTTGAATTTTTGTTGACTTTTTCGAGTTTCGATCAGGACCCCTCATAGGCTAATTTCGACATCCTAGATCCATTTATGACATATGTTTTGCCAAATTCAAATTTTTAATAAAGTTTTATTAATTGAACTGTTTATATGCCCTTTAATAATAGAGTTTTATTAATTGGACCCTTTAGTAATAGAGTTTTATTAATTGAACCATTTATTAATTGAACCTTTTAGATCCATTTAATCAAGTGCCTACGGGCGATTTGATACCACTACTTAGCACACTATGTATAATGTATGTTTTATGAAGGTATTATGGCATACTACGGTTTTCGGAAAACCTATTACATATTAATCAAGGCACTCCAGCATCGACATTTTGAGTCCTCTAGGTATAAGACCCACTCATTTGTTCATTCAATTTTATATTATTTCCTTTTAGTGTCCCGGTTTAGTTGTACGCTTTGAACAAGTTCCTCATTTGCATATTAATTGTATTTAAATTTATAAGTCTTATTTATTTCTTGTTCTTATGCATTCTAGTATGGCTTCGTCACCTTCGAGTAGGGGTGGAATTTTTTACCACATTACCATACCTACTGTATTACCAACCGTACCATACCAAAGTTGTGCCAAAAAATTTGTACCACTGGTAATGGTACGGTATTTGTACCATACCATACTGTTTCGGTACGGTATTGGTACTCAAAACTAGTACCGGTGGTATACCATACCTACCGGTTACCAATATTATTAATATTATATTATATATTTATTCATATATATATAATTATGTATTATGTATTATATATTATGTATTATGTATTATTATATTATGTCGTTTGACACTTTGACTCATTTATCCTATTCCTAAAATCTCCACAAACCAAACACTTTTAGGCTCTCACTCTGGTCCTTGCTCGACACATTAGAAACCTAGGGCTTGTTCCGCCGTCGCATCTCTCTCATCGATTCATCTTCGTTTCTCGTTTCCGGCGACTTTGTCTTCCAAGTGAGGGCACAACATATGCATTGGGTATTACCACCTTGGATTGTGGGTTCAAATCAGCAAGCCAGTCGTCGAGCATAGCTATGGATATTGACATTTTTTGTGGTTTGCTGTCTTACGTTTTTGGTTCATTTGAGTCTCAGCATGCTATAGAAATCTTGTCTTATGATTTATTAGTTTTTACCACTTTGACATACAATAGTAAAAAAATCTTGAATTAGGTTAAATTGTGTATATATGTCAAACTATGTATATTTTTTGGGCTTTGAATTAGGTTAGAAAAATATTAGATTTTGGGCAAACTAAGTGGCGTAAAACAAAGTGGTAATTACCATTGGCATACCATACCAACCAAACTATTTGGTATACCGATATTCGGTATACCAAAAATTTGGTACGGTAATGGTAATAGATTTTGTCGTACCAAATATTTGGTATGGTAATCGGTACAGAGGTTTTGGTACGGTAATGTACCAAAACCACCCCTACCTTCGAGTGTCGGCCAACACGTGCCTACCCTGGTGTTCGGGGAATATTAGGACCAGGCATGTTAGTTAATTTCAGGGACCATTTGTGATAAAAATCCTTATTATAAAGACATTAAAATTGTCATTAAAATTCCAAGTGCTTCATTTTTATGTTTTAAATGAAAATCTTGACGTCACGAGAAGTAAAAATTTTATTAAATAAAAAAAAATTACACCTACTCATGGACATTAAACTTACCCCTTATAATATAAAGAAGCTGAAAGATGAAAGATACATGAAACTAAGATGAAGAAGAGTTTCTATATTTTTATGAACCATTCTAAATTCTTATACCAAATGTAGTTTAAACCTTTTTAAATGTCAAAAAAAACATTTTCAACTCTTTCAGAAACGATCCAAACATGCCCCCATCATATTCCTCAGTTTATGTACTAATATACAATAAGAACATGAAAGTTCAATAAGGTATTATCATATTAAAATTTTTAGGGTAAATTACATTTTACCTCTATCAGTTTTGGGATCGATTTCAATTTCTTATAACATCTTTAAAACATTTTTGTGGAGCCAAAAATATTTTTGGGTGAAAATGACAAAAATACCCTTCAGGCATACCGGGATTCCTACGCACGAGCAACGGGCAATTATCTCTCAACCAAGTCAAAAAGTGCCCAAAATAGGTAACAATTCAAAACCTATTTCATCCACCCTCATCCAATCTTCTCCACAAGGTAACTCTCAAATCTTCCCTTTTTATTATATTGATTAGCTAATCAATTAGGTAATTATTCTATTAATTAGCTAATTGATTAGGTAATTATTTCATAACTCCTAAATTAACACACATCAAGAACTAGCCCACAAACAAAGCTAGGTGGCCGGTCCTCTCTCACCCAAAGAGGCCAACCACTATCCTATTTAAACCCCATTATTCTCCTTAAAGTTCACTTCCAATTCTCTTGCAAAATTCTACAAAATTCTAACTTTGGCATCGAAGGTTCTTCAACCAAAGCCCCCCCCATTCATCGTGGGCACGTGAGGCTTTTGGCCTTGACCTAAGGTGTGATTTGTTTTGTAGGTGCAATTTTGTCCAAGATCAAAGAGGAAGAAATTTGCATCCACAAATTGGTGCTTTCATTGAGAAAAGAAATACACACTCGTAGAAGACTCTCGCATAAAAGGTTTTTCTCTATTTTCTAGTCCACTTGTATGCTTTTGTACGTTCTTATTATTAGAATTTTTTGTTTGCAAAGATTTTTTAATAAAACGTAAAAGAGAAATACAATGGTTAGAAATTTAGAAAATTCCACAAGTGAAAATTTCAATATTCAAGAAATGGGACCGCGACGATCCACGAGGCTAAATGTGGTTATAGGTGGAGTGGCAACACCACTACGAGGCTCCACCATAGCGACCACCCGCGCCGAGATCTATGGCACCACCACCACAGCCTAAGTCGTACCATCTAAGCTTGCACGGGCTTAAGCCCAAGCCTTGTTCTTGCATGCATCATGCACTGAGCAGCTTGTTCTTGTGGCCAAGCCTGCTCCCACGGCCCAACTTGCTCTCGTGGCTTAGCCTGCTCCTATAGCCCTGCCTATTCCCACAACCCTGCCTGCTTCTATGGTTTCCTAAGTAACACAAGTCGGCCCAAAAGTAGCACAACCGTTCCGACTCCAAGTTTCGGGACCCATGATTGAACGAGGGGAATTTTCACCACATTTCCTCGTGGATTTGACACTTTCCAACTCAAATCTCGCTCCCAGAGTCTACCACCCTTTCATTGCTCAAGGAAGTTCATTCCTTCCAAGCTCTTCCAATCCAAATGGGCGACAAGTCATAGAGTTGACGAGCGCCCTTGCACAACAGATGACCTTGGTGAATTAACTCTTGCAATGCACCGAGATCCAACGTGCTCCAGATAAGGAGTCTCAAAGTAAGACAAGGGCAGACGAACCTTTCCAGCAGCATCCCGGCAAGCAGCCACTCAACCAACCACGAGCCGAGCGTTCGAACAATGTACATTCTAGATTGAGCCCCCGAGATAGCGTTTACTCTCGTCTTAGCATGCGGAGGAGCGTGCACTCTTGATTAGGCCTGAGGGAAAGTATTGTTGGAAATGTGCCCTAAAACCAATCATATGATGATACTTTACGGACATTTCACATGTTAAACTAATCTAGTTTAATATCAAGGGCAAATATTATTGTTTGAGCGGCCTCATATAAATGTTATATGCTTAAACGATAAAGTCCAAGGAATATGTGATTGGGAGAATGCAATCTAAAAGAAGTTAGATTCATGAGACCATTCTTTCGTAGACACATCCTAAACGTTCCTGATCATAGGATTGCCAATTGGGCATTGACAGTCCGTTAAGATCAGTACGTGCTATGTCTTCTCTCAGGGAGAGTGACTAGTCTCGAGTCATTGGTGTGAGTGACACCAAGACAAGTACGTATGTGCTCAATAGAGAATGAGTTCACTGAACACGATCAACGACGAGTTCTCATATTCATGTCACGTGAGAACTCATGGTTAGGATAATGCAAATTAGTCCTTTGACCTGAGGCATCATAGTTGTCTTGTGGTTAGGTCCTTGATCTTTGATCGTGTCAAATAGCATTCCTTTGGAGTGTCCACGGCATGGTTGGGGTCAAGCTATCTAGTCATGGAGACAAGTGAATGCGCAACAAGGGATCTCTAACCTTCAAACCGTTGAGGGAGAATACTCTATGATATGATTTAGAATCTTTGGCCAGAGTATGAATGAGATGTTGGAATGTGTTCCAGATCACATTCAATGGAATGATATAAGCACGAGATTCACATTGGATAGTAGACATGAATAAACTATCAAGCCAAACAATGTGGTCAAGAGTATTGTATTAGAGAATGACCGTATTGCATTTGTAATCCTAAACTGAATAGGTTCTCTACCTCTTCTGATTAGCTTGGGTAACCATGATATGCTGCTAGGTGTCACTCATGGTTTATGGAAGCCCTAAACGTGTATAAACACTAAAGGGAGAATTGAAAGTTAGTTTCAAATTCACAATCGATTTAAAAGAGTTTGAATCGCCCACTGCCTCGCTAAAAGGAACCTAATGGATCGTACACCGTGTAAGGTAAAGATTGAAGATTCAACGGAGATGAGTAAGAATAATTAAATGGTTTAATTATTTATGGCAAGGATTAATTAATATGTTAATTAATCAAACGAATAAGTTCGTTAAAGACCTCGGGATAGTTTTGGACCTTAAGGCCTAATGGGCTTCGAACGTCGAGTCCATTAACTTAAGTTGTATGACAACTTAATGAATAATGATTCACAAAGACCAAATTGCCCAAATTAATCCCTAAGGCCGGCCACTATGTAAGGGTAGCAAACTTGGACTTATTTACAAGTTTGCCACTCAAATGAATTAAGGTATAAATTTGACTTTATAGCCAAAATTCATTTAGGGGTTGTTTTTGGGGAAATTGGAGAAACACCAACTCTTCCTTCTCTCTAGAAATGGCCGGCCACCTTGGAGGGTACATCTAGCAATCCTACTCCTCCAAGGTCACTCATATCTTTTCCAATCTAACCTTGGTGTAGAATCTTAGAGGTTCCCAATTTTGGGAACTTGGAGAAACCTCTTCATCCATCCAAATCCATAGATTTAAGATGCAAGGAATGAAGGCCCTCTCTTTGGGTGATTAGCCTTTGCTTAAGCAAAGAGGAATCTACAAAGGTATAAATCTCAACTCACTTAGTTTTGAGTTGTTTAAAGGTTCACCAATCTACTAGGCTTTGAACATTCATGGGTAATGTTTTGTTTTTAAGTATATGCAAGCATGATTCCGCCTTTAATTTGTTAATTGCATGCTAATGATATTGCTTAAATGAACATGTTTCTCTAAAATAATCCTTCAAGTATACACTCACGGTTGGGGCCATACTTCGATAATCAACATGAGCAGCCTTCTAAGCAAAGCATTCATTCATGGCTTGGCCCACGAAGAGTATCCTCCACATCATATAGGAACAGCCGGCACGACGGACAGAGAGAAGCAATCACTTAATCCAGCTTAAGTTCAACCAGCAGCCTGCGAAGAATTCCATTGCCAGTCAGAAGTGGACCACATGCACCATTACCACAGCGGAGACAAGCCAAGCACATAGAAGATCAGCTTAGACCCGCAGGTCAAGATCGAAGGCAGTCGAGAGCTCGGCCACCCCAACAAAGGTAAATTCAAGAAAAATTAAAGAGGCTCATGAACAAGCGTTTGCGTGATTTCTAACGTAACGAAGTCACCGACGAGGCACTACGGCGAGACACGACCAACATGAGCAGGTCACCTTTCACGGACGAGATCGAACAGGCAAAGCCTCCACTAAAGTTTAGCATGCCGCACTTCATATCTTTCAAAGGAGATGGAGATCTAGAGAGGCACTTGAAACACTACCAAAGTACGATGGTACTTTAGTAAAACAATGATGGTTTTATGTGCAAAATATTGGCTATCACTTTACAAGGTGAATCGCAAGATTGGTTTCACACCCTGCTGCCATGATCCATCCAGAATTTTGATGATCTTTCCTTGGTTTTCATAAAAAAGTATTCATCTTACCGCTCGATCAAGAAGAAGTTCAATCACTTGCTCAACATGAAGAAAAACCCAAAAGAGTCACGTCGCGACTACGTGAAGAGGTTCAAAGTAGAGAAGGTGAGGATAATTGGGTGCAACGATTCAATAGCAAACGCAACCTTCTAAAATCCCAACAGACCATTCGTTGTTTGGATAATTGATCATGAAAGAAGATCTAACCTTAGCAGACTCCTTCACTCTAGTAGAGAATCACACACTTTGGGACGAAGCTCGGCAAGCAGACAAGGCACCCAAGTAGCCTCGATAAGAAGGAGGATGGAAAGCAGCCGAACAATAAAAGCAGGCATAAGGATAAGCGTAAGAACCGATCCCCGATTAGAGGAGGCTCGACGACCAAAAGTTACTCAAAGTTTTCGATCCTGATCCACTAAATCCTTCGCGATGTCAAGAACGAGCCATGGTTCAAACTGCCAAAGCAATCAAAATGAGATATTTCTAAGTTGGACCACACCAAATATTGCGCATTCCACTAAGGTCTAGGTCACACAACTGACGACTGCTACACTTGGAAGAACAACTTAGAGAAACTTGTGAAAGAAGACAAGGTCAACAGATATTTGGACAAGCTGGCTGCGTAGCCTAGAAGGAACGCGGATGCCAAAGAAGAACCGCCCAATAAGACGATTTAGATTCGTGGTATCTTCGCCAAATCTGAGCACTTGGGGGCCACCAATAATTTAAGGAAGAGAAAGATCCAGCAACCGCTGCTAATCTCACAAGTCCAAACAGTTGACACTTAACCTGGACCCGTCATTGGCTTTATTGAGCAGGATGCAGACAGTGTCGATTTCCCACACGACGACGCACTGCTAGTATCTGTCCAACTAGCCCATGCTATAGTTAATAAAATGATGGTTGATAATGGAAGTGCAGTCAACCTACTTCAACTTTCAGTCATTCAGAAAATGGGTTTGGAAAACACAATTATACGCCGAGCAGAGGTATTTATCGGATTCAACAGGCACACCTCAACTGCCATCGGTCACATTACACTTGACGTGAAAACATCGCCAGTTGTCTCAAAGCAGACATTCATGATCGTAACTGACCTATCTCCCTACAATGAGATTCTTAGGAGACCTTGGTTGATCAAGCTGGATGTTGTCACTTCCGTCAAGTACCAAAAAATTTGATTCCACATCCCAGGAGGAAGAGTCAGGAAATCAAGTCTGACCAAGCCACATCCCGACGATGCACTGTGCAAGTATTGAAAGAGTAAAAAAAAGAAAACCTTTACCCCTGTAGAGGCTACTGAGGTCCAAAAGGACGAAGAAGCTACCAAATAGCAATTACAACAAGCGAATCAAGAAGATGAAGTCCAAACCAACACACAAATAAAAGAGAAAGGATGGAAACCCCGAAAGAACATCGATGACATCTATTTTTAATCCCTAACAACCGAAAAAGACAGCTAGAATCAGCTCACACTTAAGCCCAACCTAGAAGGAACAACTCACGGCTTTCCTTAAGGAAAATCGTGATATCTTGCGTGGTCACCTTCCGACATGCCCGACATAGACCCCGAAGTAGCTTGCCACAAGTTGCACGTCAACCCCGCTGCTAAACTAGTGATTCAAAAGAGAAGACACTTTACGCCAGAACGAGTAGCAATCATCGAAGCAGAAATTTACAAGCTACTAGAAGTCGGATTCATAGAAGAAGCCGCACACTCAGCATGGCTTACCAATGTCGTGCTAGTTATGAAGAAAGAAAATGGCAAATGGACGGTTTGTGTAGACTACACTGACCTCAACAAAGTATGCCCGAAAGATCCTTATCTGGTTCCCCAAATTGACCTGTTCGTAGATTTAACTTTCGGGAATCAGATGTTCAATTTTTTAGACGCATATTCCGGCTACAACCAAATAGCCATGTATGAGCCTGAAAAGGAGAAAACTATGTTCATGATTGAGCAAGACACTTACTGCTACAAGGTCATGCTCTTTGACCTCAAGAACGCGGAAGCCACTTACCAAAGGTTAGTAAAAATGATGTTTAAAAAGCATATTGGGGTAACAATAGAGGTCTATGTTGACGATATCATGGTGAAGGGCAAGCAGGGGTCTGACCATATTCACAATTTTGCATTTCAATACCCTCAGAAAGTACAAAATTAAGCTCAACCTCACTAAATGCACATTCGAAATATCTTTAGGTAGGTTCTTAGGATACCTAGTAACCCAACGAGGAATCGAAGCACATCCCAAGTAAATCCGAGTAATCCTAGAGATGAAATCTCCCACTACCTTAAAGAAGATCTAAAGCTTGACCGGACGAGCAGCTGCCCTTAACTGCTTTCTTTCACGGTTTACTGACCGATGCAAGCCTTTTTACAAGGCCATCAAGAGGGCACAACGAGACAAATGAGCTGAAGAATGCGAAGGAGCTTTCCAAGACCTGAAGAAATATCTCACATCACTTGTTTTACTATCCAAGCCGAAAGTAGTGGAGGACTTATACATTTACTTGGCAGTCTCAGAAGTAGCAGTGAGCTCTGCCCTCATATGAGGGTCCAGCTACCGGTATTCTACACTTCTAAAGCTCTTCTCGATGCAAAAACTAGATACCCAAGGATCAAAAAAATTAATTTTGGCCCTAGTTGTTACGGCTCGAAAGCTAAGACCATACTTTCAAGCTTATACAGTCATTGTCATGACTCAATATCCTCTAAAATCAATCTTACATGGTCCAGATGTTTCTCAACAAATGACAAAATAGGCATTGGAACTTGGCCAATACGGCTTAGTTTTTCGACCTTGCACGACAATAAAGGCCCAAGCCTTGGTAGACTTCATAGCAGAATTCATGCCTAGCCTATGCGACGCAACAGAGCGGCCTAACGACACCCCAGAAACAGCCGAGCACACTTTAACAGTACATGCTCTCCTCAGTGGAGACTTTTGGCACTTACACGTTGATAACGCATCCAATTATAAAGGCTTGGGAGCAGACGTGGTCCTTGTCACCCTAGACGGTTCAATGCTCGAGTATGCGATCACTTTAGGCTTCAAAAAAATTCAACAATGAAGTAGAGTATGAGGCCCTATTAGCAGGCCTTCGGATGGCAAAAGACTTGGCGGTGAAGAAACTTGCAATTTATTTTGATCCCCAACTAATCACCTGCTAGGCTACTAGGGAGTTCACAGCAAAACATCCAAGGATCCGTAATACCTAGAGAAGGTACGCAAGCAACTTGAGGCATTTCAGACTTATACTCTTACTCAAGCTCTGCGATCAGACAACGTTCACGCGAACACGTTAGCTGGCCTAGGCTTCGCTCTTGACCACCAACTCAAACGCTCTATTCCAGTGGAGTATTTAGACAAGCCAAGCATAAAAGTGGAGCCAGAACCTGAAGTGTCATAGGTTAGTATAACTCTTAAATGGCAAAGTTCTATTATAGACTACTTGGTCAATGGCACACTCATTTCAGAAAGATTAGAGTCTAGAAAGCTCCAAGTAAAGGTAACACGCTACTACATATAGAACGGTATTCTCATCCGAAGATCCTACATAGCATACTACATGAAGACATTTGCAAAGTTCTACACCAACACCTACGGCTGCATAGGCTACACGGGCTTGTTTGCTTATAAAAGTAGCATGCTCGCCATTGGTCTATCAAGTCTAAAGGTTAAAGGTATGAACAAAATAGTGAAGATGAAGAAAAATGAAGGAAGCAAGTTTATTAAATTTTCTAGCAAAATTGATAAACAACTAGCAAAGACCGAAGTAGTTCAATTAAAAGCAACAAGGAAAATAAAGAAAATCCTAAAGGCTACTTAGAAGACTACTCTTCAGCAGCTTAGACGTTCCACGACTACTCAGTCACCACACCTTCTGCAGCCGCAATACTCTTAGCCGCGGTACCATTTAGCGCTTCATCACCAATTGCCCCAGCTTGGGTACTAAACTATCTTACCACTTCACCAATAAAAGATTCGAAGGTGAAATGAGCACGTCTTTCCGAGAAATAGAGAAGGTCTCGAAGTCTTTACTAGAGATTTCAAAGTCAGACAGTCTCCTGAAGAGATGGTCCATCTAACGCAGCTTGTAGAAATTAACTTGACTCTAAGTAAACGAAGCCTCGAACCCAGCCTTCTCAGTCTTTAACCGCTCATTCTCCTCGAGCAGACAAGCACATATCCGCTGCAGCTCATCCATTTCTTTCTTCAGACTATCATTGAGCTTCAAATTACCTTAGAGTTTCAACACTTGAGGCTCGAGCTTATCAACGACCTTCTTGAAGTGCACCACTTGGTTGTAAGTAGCGATTAGCTCCTCATCCTCTGCATAAGTAACGGAGCACAATTTAGAGATAGAGCGCTCAAGATCTTGAATCTGAGGTATGTAACGCGCAATCTCCTTTTCTGCACTTTCATACTTTACTTGGATCGCGTCAAGCCTAGCATTCAAATCCACCATCTCTTGGCGAGCGGTCTCAAGCTGTAGAGAAGTAGGGGTAGAGATGTTAGATCTCTTCAAAACAGCAAGCTCAGATTCCAATTTCTTGACTTTTTTAGCCGAGGAGTAAGCTTCAGCTGCCATAGTTCTTGCCACTTCCTTAGCAGCCTTGGTATCCCATTGATCAAGGAACATAGACTCGGTTGCCAGAATCATTTTTTTCTGCATCATGGATAGCAAATCAGTCTTCTTATACTCGGATGTGTGCTTCACGAAGAGACTTGGGCCAATAATCTCCTTGACACCATCAATAAACTTGGAACATATATCCATGTCCTCAAGCAGATCTGGCTTCAAAAGCGCATAAATCTTAGCAACTTCCCTAGAAATAGTCTTGGTGGATTTTTCACGGTTGCCTACACGAGCAGTCTCATTCTTCTCAGCAGCAGAGGGAACGTGTTTTGGCGCCATTTTAGCAGGTAGGGGCACTTTGTTACTTTTTATAGTAGTAAGCCTTCCCAAAGGTGAACCAGACTTAGCCTCGAACAAACGCTTTGGCACAAACTTCCGCACCGAATACACGTATGAGCTTTACACTGGGAAATTCTATCAGCAATCGAACCAGTAACCTTCGAAACTATAAGCGTCACTAGCACATATCTAACAGCTTCTTTTTTTTTTGCCCTTTGAGGAGGTCAAATTAATCACAAGTTTGGGAATAGGTTGTGAATCTTCACGAGCAGTGGAGGAAATCTTTGATTTCTTCTCAGCATACGTCTCTTAAGCAGTCACTGAACCTCTGCGAGTAGTGGAAGATGCCTTCAATTTCTTCTCAGCAGGTGTCAGCCCACTTTTCTCTTTACGAAAAGGGCTAAGCAACCAACGTAATTCACGAAACTCGGAGGGAATACCCATAGCAACATGCATTTTCCTCATGTCCGGTAAAGTCTTAGAAGTTGAGCTAAACTTCGAATCTACAAAAGTAGCGGAGGGAAATCAGAAAATATAAAGAGCAAATTAGCACAAATATAGAGCAGCAGAGAGATTGAGCAGCCTTCTTACCAAATGTGAAGACCGTTGGCACACGCAACTCGGGGGAAGAGTCGGACTCCCATTCTCCACTCACCTCCAAAGTCTCGTTGGCCCAGTCATGATCTTCCTTGTTCAAGTTATAAAAAAGCTTATAGCAGGATTGCAGCTGCCCAACTCCCTCAATGTGACCTATGTCAAAGAAAATTCGTTAATGGTTAGATCTAAGTCAAAGAATTGGCTTAAGTTGTGGAATCTCACCATCACACGGACCACATTCGGAGAACATTGAGCGGGGGCACATCTGATGGAGCAAAGTAATTCTTAGAAAAAGCGAGGCATAAGAAAGGTAAACCCCAACACAAAATAGTAAGGGTGAAACTTGATGGCTCTCCAAGTCCTATAACATGGCTCATGGTTGCTACAATCTTTGACACACTTCACATGCATTCTTGACGAAATCGCATGCCAATAAGCTTTGAGAAAATCTCTAAACAAGTCACTGGAGCTAATCTTGAAGTGAGCAGCCTTGAAGTAGCCAACCTTGCTCAAAGATCCGCCTTGACGGTATAGTGGCGGGACGCCATCATTGTTCTTGTGGTTCGAAGAAGACATACTCGAAATGATTCTACAAAGATGCAAGGAAGATTCATTAGACGATTGTTTTAAAAAAAAAAGGGTGAAAAAGTCACGGCACAAGAAGGCCCCAAAGTCCAAGGGGGCACTCGAACTTTCATCTCCTCCTTAGGGCACGAGCCCAAACCCAGCGAAAAAGAAATAAAAAACAATTAGGCCTTTCGACCCAATAAAGAAGAAGTTCCAAAGCCGCATGAGCCCAGCAAACCTGCCAGGCCCTACGGCCTGGCCTATCCTTCCTCACGACTCCAACTTGGCCTATGCCAAGTCCAAACCACCAGGCCACCCACGACAAATCTAGTGTCGTGGCTTTTCCAAGTCTTCTCGACCCCTGTCAAGCCAATTTCAAGTCCCGAGACTTCCAAAAAATTATGAAGACAAGGAAATTAATTTTTTCTTACCTAGAAGCAATGAGAAGACAAAGTAAGCAACGAAAGACGATCCTTTGCACGGGCAAGATGTAGAAGATTGCTAGAGGAAGGGAACAATATCCTCTAGGCTCTTTCTCTTGTAAGGTAGAATAAATTGCTCTCCAAAGTTGATTTAATAATCCACTTAAGGTGGACTTAAATAGGCTTTGAGAGAAATTTATTTCCTTTTCCTAGAAGGATCTAATTTCCTATTAAAAAGGGAATCTACATCAAAATAGGAAGTAGTCCAAAGTTTCCTAAAGCAAGAAAATCTCTACACCTGTTGCCCTTTTTTGCAAGCAGCCTAACAGGTGTGGGGGCATTTATGGAGCCAAAAATAATCTCAAGGCGACACGTAAATTTTTGGGTAAAAGATGACAAAAATACCCTTGATGCATACCGGGATTCGTACACACGAGTAGTGAGAAATCATCCCTCAACCAAATCAAAAGTGCCCAAAATAGGTAACAATTCAAAACCTATTTCATCCACCCTCATCCAATCTTCTCAACAAGGTAACTCCCAAATCTTCCCATTTATTATATTGATTAGCTAATCAATTAGGTAATTATTCTATTAATTAGCTAGTTGATTAGGTAATTATTCCATAACTCCTAAATTAACACACATCAAGAATCTAGCCCACAAACAAAGCTAGGTGGCCAGTCCTCTCTCACCCAAAAAGGCCGGCCACTCTTCTATTTAAACTCCATTATTCTCCTCAGAGTTCACTTCCAATTCTCTTGCAAAATTCTACAAAATTCTTCAAATACTCTTCCCTCAAAATTTTAATTTTGGCATCGGAGGTTCCTCGGCCAAATTTTCCCACATGAGCCACCATATCTCTGAT
Organism: Crataegus laevigata; assembly: GCA_963580275.1. NCBI lineage: Eukaryota > Viridiplantae > Streptophyta > Magnoliopsida > Rosales > Rosaceae > Crataegus > Crataegus laevigata. Next base: position 32,292,356 of record OY756947.1, on the reverse strand, counting down.
CCACTTCTCCCTATTTAATTCTTAATAACACTCCCTTAATTCCTACCAACACTAGATTGCTCCTATACTAGAACGCCTCAATCTGTAACCTAATGGCTTCTTGGTATTGCGAGAAAGCAGATGACGCTGCAGAGAGTGGCTTATCAAACACCTTCTTAGCATTGATTTTGTTGAAATTCCACTACTTGAAAGAGAAAAACCTCATGCCTAGGCCCATACCCGGCCCAAAGTATCTGCCAACCCCGCCTCCGGGGACTGTTTTTAGGTGAGAGGGAAATTGGGGAGGAGGCCCATTGCTAGAGTGGTAGCTCATCTTGGCGGCGGACAACGGAGGTGGAGACGGAGATGAGGGTTTTGAGATTTAGCTGTGGTGAAATCTTAGCAAGCTTGGGAAGATCCGAGACGAAGGTTTTCACATTTGAATTTTATGGGTTTGTGTGATTTTGGGTTCAATTAGGGATTTGAAATCAGCTTAAACAAACGCATAAACTTCACTCGAATTTCAATTTGTAAAATTTAACAGCTTTTTTCACCTGCCCACATTTCCCACCATTAAAAATTGGTAATTTCAAAGGATGGAAGGGTGGAGCCGTGGAGGGCGTGGAGGGGATAGAAGGGTGTCGAGTGGGGAAGACGAAGGGGGTTATGGGGTTTTTTTTTAATATATAAATATACTTTTCTTTAATTAATTTTTAAAATTTTTTATTAAGTATTTAGCCATGCGGCACAAATGTGGCAGCCACATTAGCACAAATGGAGAACCCATATTTGCCACGTCATCATTTAATGGTTAACTTAACATATTTTTTAACAGTTGTATGAAATTGAAATAAAATGATAAGTAAATGTATGAAATTTAAATGTTTTAAAGATGTTGGAAGAAATTGAAATCAACCCTAAACCTAAGGGGGTAAAATGTAATTTAACCAAAATTTTATCACAAAAATCATGTTATCCCGTTTGAGTTTAACCTTGATCAATCAAAGAATCCACAGTGATGTATATATTACTAGTGGCAGAGTCAAGATTTGTGGGATCATAATTTCGACCAAAAAAAACTTCATTGGACCATTTCGTCGAACACTTATAGGAACATGTCGATTCTTGCCAAAATCTGCTGAAGGCTTATGTCAATATATGTCAACAACTACTATAATATATAGAGACTTGTCAAGGGTGGTTATAGGAAACTGTAGAGTAATGTTGAATACTGCCAAGACTTTTTAATTATTAAGGCATTTCGTTGAGTATTTGGTGCGAACAACAGAGTCACACAAGAAGAAAGAAAAGGAAGACATAGATGATAAAAAGTTAGAAAAAGAAGTAAGAGGAAGAAATTGATTTAGTTTGGCCTAGTTGTTTATAGGGTCAAATACAATATACATATAAATATACATAGGGTTTTTGAAGTTGTTGGAATTACGGACAAATAATGACCCTATATTAACTCCGCCACTGAGTTTAACATCGATTATCCAAGAATCCACAGTGATGAATATATTTGCCTTAAACCTAGCATTTTCCCCAGCTAGCTAGCATGCATATATTTTGTAATGATAAGAGCAAAGTCTAGTGATTAACAGTGATCTAGCCATCCACAGATTTAACCTAATAAGGGTATATAAATTGGACTTATATCTAATTTCTTCTGCTTAGAATGATATAAAGATAAATCTATTAAGGATGCAGAGGACCTGGATAAGGAGAAGTCTCAGGTTTTATACTTGTGACCAGTGGAAGAAATCTCATGGTATCATAGATTAACAATTTAACTAGGTAACAACATTTTACAACCAAAATTCAGGCACACAGCTTACTTATAGTGGCTTTCTTGATACGGCTAGTAGCTACCATATACATATATTGATCTAATTCTTTAAAAATTGGGTTAATTTCAGTTTACTACTATGAAGTTTTTTTGTTTTCAACATTTAGTACATGAAGTCATAATTATGAGATACTTTCATTTATCAGTTAAGTTTTCCGCCAGAACTTTCATTAAATGATGACGTGACACCCACATGAATAGTGACTGACACCACGTGTCATTATGAGCCCACGTAAATATTAAAAAATAAAAAATTAGAAAAAAATTTAAATTTTTTTATCCCATCTTCTAACCCTAGCTATCATGCCCAAAAACCTTTATATACATTTTTTTTCTGGGCCCTTTCCTCTGCACCCACCCTCCCCACACACCAACCTCTCCTTTCTCTCATTTGCTGCTAACTTCCACATCTCCATGGCTCATATTCAAACCCTCATATCACTAAGCTTTTTCTTTAACTCTCATATTAATCGACCCGTGAGCGCATACCCGCAAGAACCCATGAATTTTCCCTCGTTTTCTCGATAGTCAAACAGAAACATATAAAAGAGGAAAGAAAAATCGATCTCACACTAAAAATCTCAGACCGCAGAGCAGCGAGAGATAGTCAAAATTGAAGTGAAAGAAATGCAATTCACGGAGTCTTGCAGCGAATCGAAGACTCCGGAACACGAATCAGAAGCAAAATTACAGAGTTCGGATTCAGATTGCGGGAAACATCAAGGGGAAGGAGAAGTAAGGCGAGGGAGAAGGTTTGGGACACTGTCCACGTGGATGCCACGTCATCAGTTAATGGAGATTATGATTTTAGGTATCAAATTGGAATGAAGAAAACTTCATATACCAAATGTTAAAAATAAAAAAACTTTAGAGTAATAAACTGAAATTAACGTCTAAAATTTTGAAACGAATGTCGATATAACGAGTTGAAAGTGAAAATGAAAACGTGAGGTAGCTTGGCCAGGCTTCATCACATCAAATCAAATTGCATCGCATAAGGAGAAAAATTTGTGTGGACTTAGAACACCGTTACATAATATTATAATTAAACTTATTAAATTTTATTAAGTGAAATAGTAATATCACGTGATAATATTCTGAGTAAAAAAAATAATACTTGTCGTGTACAAGGTCTAAAATATTTATAATATCACGATATTTTTATAAATTTTTTTGTATTTTTAGACTACCGATATTTCTGATGTCATCGATATTTCTATCGAAATTTCCGTGTTTTTTAAATTTCTATATTTAAAAAAACACCAAGGGAATTCGAACCTCTCCCATTTTATTCCTTCAACACCTTGACCACCATATCACTTATGTTTTTGTGAAAATATGCTAAAATATTTACATATATGGTTTTGTTTTGATTTCTTTTTACAAGAAACAAATTTGCACATGACAATAAATCTTTGACAATTTCTTTTCAAATATCTACTTTTGAACTACTCACCACGTTCACTCACCTAACTAATTAGTTGTAGTCATATTTTTATATATATGGACAACGTCAACTAATCTCGGATCTATATGGGTGGAAAGAATCCGAGACTCAATCTTCAAATGATTTTGCTTATGGACAACGTCAACCAATTTCGGATCCATATGGGTGGCATGTTAACAATTACATGCAAAACTATTTTGGGGATTTATCATTTGATAACTACTCTTCACAATACACTTACTCTACACATAGAGATGATGAAGATAGTGAAAATTTTGAACCTCATAGGAACTTTATGTGGTACTAAGTCAATCATGTATCTTACCATGTAATGTATAAAGTGTAAAATATTGTACTAATTCATTATATATAAATGATTGTGGTGTGTTTAAACTTTTTTCATTAATTACTACATATTTTCTACACTCACAATGTTTGTTAGCTTGCTATATAATCAACTTAAATTAGTTAAATCTATCATGCAATGCATTTCCTTCCAATTTTTTGTGATAAACTAATAGATAATTGACTAAATAAACATCCTGCAAAGTTTCAATAAAAATTTCCAAAGTTTTTCTTACAATTTCCGTAGTTTTTATTCAATTTTTATCGATATCGATAATATCCTGATATTTTTTTCGAAATTTCCATGTTTTTGGACTACCGATATTTTCGATATCATCAATATTTTAGACATTGGTCGTGTATGACCACGAATGCCGAAAAACTAGAGTTAGTCTTTATCTGAAGCAACTTTAAACCTATTGGCATAAGAAAATGGCGGATAATGAAGTTCTAGGTTTTGGTGCGGAGAGATTAGAGAGTGAAAGTGTGAGAAAGTAGGTTGGGGATGAGAGAACATCGGGGCGACTTGCGAGCCTTAAAATACGGGTCAAACAAGATTGTAAGATGGTGCCATTTTCTTACAATCTAAGCAATGCAGATACATAAATTTCACATTTCACAATTCACAATAAATTAAAATATTAATCCCCTCCAATTCTTTATTAATTCCTTTCTCTTCGAAATTTATTCTTTCTTTTCCTTTCCCTCCCTTTCACCACCCACCTTGACATAACACTCCTCAAATTCACAACTAAGAATTTGCCCCATCTACTACGGACCACATATATATTAATACTACTCCTCATTCCCCTTGCCTTAGTAATTAGGTCATTGGAAACTTGGCCTAAGTATTTGTCTAATCTTCTCATTTGTTGTTAAATCCAACGATTTTAATTACATTGCACTACTGTTGTAGTTACATGCAGCTTTCATATATATATATATATATATATATATATATATATATATATAGAGAGAGAGAGAGAGAGAGAGAGAGAGAGAGAGAGAGAGAGAGATGAGATCGAGCTAGTTAATCAAGAAACTATTTCAACATTTTTGCAAGATTTCATAAAGGGAGTTCAACGGTTCACTATTAATGGATCAAGCACCAATATTATTTTTAGCTTAACCACACACTAGTAAGTATGAAATTTTATTACAAAAAACTTTGATACAATTAAAAATAATATCAATGAATACAAGTTATATATATATATATATATATATATATATATATATTTTATCAAGTTTATGATCTAAGACTTTTTTACATTTTTCAACGCAATTCTCCAAGCTTGAGTGTGCCCATGTTATAATGGCACGCAACTCGAAATTAAGGTATTGGATTTCTTCTTAAGCTAACAATTAATCAAATGAAAGAAAGAAAAAAACTCTGATGGCCGGCGGCTTAGCCAGACGAGTCATTGAACAAAGTATACAATCATTGAAGTTGTTGATAGCACTAGTTAAAATATGGACAACGCAGCATTTGGATAGCTGAAATAGACAACTAGGTTAGATTAATCACAATGCATTCCTTATATGAAAATGTAGGTAAACTCCTATAGATACGTCGCAATATATAACGTATCTTGAAGGGTGCCTAGTCTTTTTCTGTGGACATCACTGATGTGTTGAGTAATTTTTTAGAGTTAGAAAGCTCCTTGAAGTAGGAGTTTGGGAGATAACCGACAAGGGGAATGAAAAAATAACTTTTGAGATGAATTAGTTCCTCGTCCCATCAATCAAACCTCATTTGTCCTATATTCTTTTTATATATGACTTCTAATGTATTTTTTTTTATTTATCCCAATTTTATTGTTGTGTGTGTGATTCTTTTGCTTGTAAATATGACTCCCTAAATTAGACAAGGAATGTATATAACTCACTTCGATTAATTAACCCATCTAGCTGGATACGCCAGAGGGGGAAAGAAAAAGGGAGTGCTTGAACTAATTTGCTGTTGATCCATATGTATTAGCTAGTTGTAAAGAATGGGAAAATCAATGTTTGACAGATTATAGTTCTGACTAAATCTTATGGGTCTAAAGTTGGTCTTAGCCATCTTCAAGTACAAATTGCGGTTTTCATACGGTGATGCCGATATAAAATTTCGTTTTCGGAACAAGACCCCAGATACAGGCTTTATCATCAAAGGTGGGTTCTTGATTTTGACAAGGAGCTAACATGCCTGTTACAACTTACTTAGTAATGAGATACATCTCCTCAATTATAAAACGTGAAAGAGAAAAAAATGTTTGGTACCGAGACATACTAATATAGTTCCTGATACATTAACATTGTTGTTATACATATATTAAAGAATAATAAAATAGAGAAGAGATATTTTATTTCTCTAATTTATTTCTCAAAAAGGAGGAAATTAAGTTTCCTTACCCTTATGTATTTAGGCCAGCTTGTTCAATTAGGATTGATTTATTTCTTGTTTGAAATTAGTTTTCTATCTTGTTTCTTATAAATACTTTATGGAGAAGAATAACGAATTATGCGAGTCTGTTTTATTTATTTATTTATTTTGTCAAAGTGAGTGTGCTCAACTGTACATTATATTATAGATACTAGTATTTGCCTACACACTTTGTGTGTATGAACACATTTTTTAGAAAATGAGAAGGAGAGAGGGAGAGAGAGAGAACATGGGGAAATGGAGGATTTTATTTATTTATTAAATAAATAAATATTGAAGGTATTTTAACACGAGGCTTCAATAAAAAACAGTAAAATTTGGACCTGTGAAATTATATTATTGCCCATCATTTTTTTTTGTGTGATAGAAGACTAATTTGTCTTTTCACTCTCTTTTGGTTGACAAAGAGAGTTTTATTAATTAGTAGAGATGTATTGTAGATTGACATTTGGTATCAGCAAATAGCAGTTGTACTCTCTAATTCTAAACACTCATGGGGAGCTAGCTAGTTTTTCATTTTCAATAATAGTTTGTCTTAGGTTATTAATTAAAAACATGTGTGTTATTTATAAGATAATTTGTGTTCAACTCTCAAAGAAAAAAGAAAGGGGAAAAAACTAGTTAGGTCTTTCCTGAGAATGAAGCAAGAACCACATGCAGGCATGAAATCAAATGGTTGATTCAAAAAGTCAAAACACATTTAAGGAACCACACGTGAGCGAGAGAGAGCTAGCGGTCACAGAGTTGGCATTTATGCTTTTCTTCCCTCTCCCTCTCACTATTCTCTCTCCATTGATGCTTTTATCTCAGACTGAGAGTGCTCTATTGGATTCTGGAAAACTATAATTTCTGGAATCCTCGTTCATCAGCCAAAGAAATATTTATCAGCACCAACAAACAAAAGTTCCTCAGCTTTCTGCTCCCCTTATAATCTGAGTCAGTAGTTTAAACTCTCTTAACACTCCAACCCCTCGTCTCTTAATTTGTTTTATAAAACCATATTAACAGTAGACCGCTTTTTATATAGTGTACCTTGCCTTTGAAGTTCACTCATTAATTTGTACCCCCTATATTATACTTCCTTCTTCAACCCTTCCTCTCTTTCTCCTTTAGCAACTCTACCACCCTGAGAGAGCATGCCTGAATGTCCAGAGAAAGGTAATAATTATTTTTTCATATAATTGCAACGTTTTCTATGGGAACTGACTTCCACGCAAATTTTCCTCTCCTTAGACACCTGTTTTTTCCTAGCCTTCGAAATGAAGAAATCAAAAAAATATATAGGAACGGAAATAAATAGGAATGCGCGAAAGGAGAAAAAAGTTTGTGGAATCAATTCCCTTTCTATATTTGTATTATATGTGTCATCACAATTTTGTTTATGCGTTAATTTTCTGCTTCTAGGGAGAGAGTTGATGAGATAGGCAAGAAGTTTAAGAGAGAAACTGATGCTTCTTCCCATTATCAAATGGGAAGAAGACACATGTTGGGCCCTCCTGGAACCCTAAACACCATCACTCCTTGTGCTGCCTGTAAACTCCTCAGACGAAGGTGTGCACAGGAATGCCCCTTCTCTCCTTACTTCTCTCCCCACGAACCCCAGAAGTTTGCTTCGGTCCATAAGGTCTTTGGTGCCAGCAACGTCTCGAAGATGCTCATGGTAATTAAACTATAAGTCCCAATTCTTATTAAATCATCATTATGCATTCATCATGTACTTTCAATTTCGGAGAAAAGTGTTTGATACTCGTGCCAAGCTTCATCTTGTCCATATTTTGTTAATATTTGGTTTTTATGAAATAAATCCCAATCCTTCAATTCCCTCACTATTGTGTTAAAAAGAATATTTGGTTTTTATCGATAATGTATATCTTTTAGATTTCTCATCCTGGATTTTTAGTTCTTGTTTCTTAATTACCTTACGTGTCGTGCACATAATTATTTAATCAGGAGGTGCCGGAGGCTCAAAGAGCAGATGCAGCAAATAGTCTTGTTTATGAAGCAAATGTGAGGCTACGAGATCCGGTGTATGGATGCATGGGTGCAATTTCGGCTTTGCAACAACAAGTTCAATCTTTACAAGCTGAACTCAACGCAGTAAGGGATGAGATACTTAAATACAAATACAGGGAAGCCAGTCTCCTTCCATCTAATTCTCATCATATGGCTTTGTTCTCTACTTCCGGGGCTGTTTCTGGTGCTTCCTTGCCCCAGACCCCACAGCCACCCCCACCGCCGCCACTGCCACCTCCTCTGCCTCCTACTTCATCTTCTTCTTCTATGTACACTAATCAACAAACCAGTGCCGCGGATTATAGCTCCCTTTCAAGTGAAAATGTTTCCTTCTTTGGTTAAACTTTAATTTTTAGACTGAAATTAAGACATCGATTCCATTTAATTTTCTTATTATGATGATTCTTCAAGTGGAATAAAATGATGATAAAGAGAGACGTTTTATAGTTGATATACTGTTTCTTGGGAGGTTTTTAGTTTCTTAGTTAATGTCAATCCATTTTAGGTCCTTATTTTGTCGCCAGATATTGTTGGTTGTTATGTTCCTTTCCGCATGGTACTTATTAACTTTAATTTCTACCACTTTTTGTTCTTCTCCGTAGATATTGGACGAAATATAGCATGTATCCAAATTAAAACTCGTACTCTAGCCACCAAAGTCAAACGTGTTAGTTTGTTCTGTTGTTGCACATTATTCATGGTATTATATGTTGAACATGCAGAAGTAGCTCTCTGCCATGTACCATGTTTTTGAATTTATTATTTGATCCTTATATATCTTAGTAAGAGTGCGATTTTAATGAAATCCTAGTGCATGATATATAAAATATGCCTTATTACATGTTGTGTATACCTCTCTGCCAACCAAGGATCATGAATTATTGTTAATTTGAAGAAATTAATCTTGAAGTTGGGGGAGGAGACAATTAAATTAAGGCTTGTGAATTGAAATCCTCAGCATTTGGGTCACATCAGAAACTCTAATGCGAATCTTGTATATGTATCTAATTTCTACCAATGTTGCCGTTATTTAATATTTACTACCCTTATATTGTAATGGGTATGAGGGTGAATCTTCGCGAAAATGTTGCTCCTTAATTTGTGACTGAAAGGTCATGGGCTCGAGTTGTGGAAACGGTCTCTTTGCAAAAAGTAAGGGTAAGGTTACGTATGATAGATGTTCCCCCGACTCTCGTAAAGCAGGAAGTCTTATTGGCTTGGGGTCGCCATTTTATATGGGTACTGGAATATTGGGAATATTAGTAGTGGAAGCTTCATTGTTCTTTCTTATTCTTGGATAATTTGTGCATTATGCTAGTTGATCACTAATTTGTTAAAAAAATAATAAAGAGTTTGCCGAGCAATTGGGGTACAGATCATATTTCATCAGACAATTCTGGATAAATTATGGTATCTATTTCCTGAGTAAGATTTCAAGGGCCAAGGTGGTAACCCTGACCCAGCATGATGACAAACTGAATAATTAAGTATTAGATAACTCATTAATTTTGGGTAGAGTCACCACCAACCGATGGCATGGCATGAATGGTAGCATTTGGGACACAGCTAAAATGGAACTTTTGTACTGGAAAAGCTGTAAAATAATTTCATAGCTCTCACAAATTAGTTTAATTTTGATTTTAACAGTCATCTGGTTGTTGGAGTAGTGGTATATAAAAAAATAGGGTTTCTGCTCAAAAACTTTGTGGGATTTGCTACAATAATGAATCCTACAAATATTTGAAACCTCATTGCTCCGTGAAATTATCATAAAATTGAAATTAAATCAATTACGAAATTATATTGTTATAAGGAGATTAAATCTTCTGCACTCAAAATGAATGTGTGTTTATAAACTTAACTTTGGTGTAAAAACTTAATATGTGCCAACCAATAATTGAGGCCATAGAGAAGCCATACCCATTTTAGATGTAGAAGATTTGATCTCCATTATAAGATGCTACTTCAAACAGTCAAGGTTATTTTGATCAAAATTAAAAAAATTGAAAATGGGGTTGTTTTTTATTTTATTTATTTTCAATAGGAATAAGGTGCTTTATTGAATCATCCTTAGATAATACATGAACAGTGCAACAGATAACCATAGAATATTCAAAACCAAACCCTAAACCCCAAGGACATGTTTACTTAACAGAAAAGAAAAGAAAAAAAATGAAGGAATCAAAAGATCTTGGAAGCATGAGAAGTAAAGAAAGGGAATCATATCAACTAGTCCCCTATTATCGAAAGGGCAGTTTTGTAAAATGAAATGATCAGTACTATAATCACACAACGCGTACACATATATTGCTATTTAGTGAAGTTACAGCATTTTGTCAAGTAGATGTATGTATTTGTTGGTTGGCCAATGGTCTTGCCAGCTATAATAATTTCTCAAAGCAGTTTTGTTTTGTTTCCTTGGCGTGTGGATTTCAACCCAAGTGGAAAGTAGGCGAGGAACCTGAATTACATAAGCAAGATCTTCATTAACAATTTTTATTAAATAATAGTGAGAAATATTTCTAACTAATTAACAAATATATACACTTGTACTGAATTAGCTAGTTATCCCTCCTTCAAGATTATAGAACCAATTAGATGTGATGGAATTTGGTCTTATGTCATGGTTGCTTACAATAATGGCATCTTACTTTGTCTTCATACAACTCCCTTTGATTCTCTCCATTGAAAACTGTCGAAATAACTGTCATGATCATCTCTTCTTCCCTTCGTTCCCTAAATGTCATACATGCCCTCCTTTAATTATATGGCATGGATGATATCAACGGGCATTATCAATTGTTTTATGTACTAATTGATTGGAAGTTCACTATTGACTAAAGGTGTATTAGAGTTTGTTTGTATTTCCCTGATATGCATATATATACACGAGGTCCATAAGAGAAGGGATCTCCATTTTTTTTTAAATGGGGATTAGTTGTGGGGCTCACACCATATCGAACTTCAATGATCCGAACTGTCTATTTTTTATGTTATACCTCTTAGACCATCCTTGCAAAATATTAGTCAAATTGAAAATATTTGTGACATCTAATTGAGTTTAAAGAAATTAACGAACACTTTGTTCTATAAGAAAAATAAAATTTCTTTGTATAATTAAAGAGGCAAATGGTTTTTGATTGAATTAAATTTCTGCAAGGATGATATATGAATTGAGACTTACAAAATAGATAGTTTTTCTACTCATTTTCTTTAATATTTATTTTTTATCCTTTTTGTTTCATTAGAATTTTATTCCACTTGATTGTAATTGATTCTTATTCAATCGGTAGGAACAAAATTAGGGATGAATAAGCAAAATAAGGTGTATAAACAAAAGTTATGTTTATACACCTTATTTTGCTTATTTGGACAGACTAGTTACGACATCACATTGATAGCTTCTACTCGTGTCCTAGCTCGCCTGAGAGCTAAATTTGCTTCAATTGTTTGTCTCTTGCCTTCATCTTTCCTCAAATTAGCTTCCGCTGTTTCAAGAGTTTGTTGAGCTTCTTGTGGATGGATTATTGAAGTTCGATGTAGAGTGAGTCCCACCACTAATCTCAATATTATAATAAATAAAAAAAGAGGATTCCCTCCTACACACACACACACAATACAAGCCCTTTAAGGAAAGGGATTCCTATTTTTTGAGAAATTTGGGATTAATTGTGGGGCCCCACCACATTGAGCTTTAACGATCTAAATCGTCTACTTTTCAAGTTGCACCTTATAGATCTTCCATGCAAAATATTAGCCAAATAAAAAATATTTGAGGCATCTAATTGAGTTCAAAGAAATTGACGAACACTTTATTATAAAAAAAACATTAAAATTTCCAGTAATAATTAAATAAGTTTCTTGAATATGTCAATATGCTGTGATGTGAGTAGAGGATTCACAAGGTCTAAGATCTATAAATTTGCTTCATAATCTATACATAATCTCTCTCATGAGGTCACTAATTGGGTGTCATTGGTAACAAAGTTTCGATCAAAATTTAATTGGTTCCTAAATCAAATATTTGACCAATGTTTCCTCTCTCTCAGAGTAGCACATGTTTGCTCTCAAATCTCGAGGGTAAACCTTAAGCAAATACTATCTGGCTGTAGCCATGCATTAAGGAATAATCCGTACAAATGTTTAATTATTGTGCTAAAAGAAATTAAGATAACAAAATTATGAAACTGCACTTGTAAAAATGGAAAACTAATTAGTATACACAGTTTTGATAGCTTGTATTTTAATTTTTAACATGTTGGAGCACCTCCTATGCTGAACTTTAAACAAGTGCACACATGATTTTGGGAAGTTAAAGAATATGATTATATTTTTTTAGATTCCCATGGCATTTATGTGGGTTGACAATGGGATTAAATTAAGCAAAATTGTTTAATGTGTTGCTGCTTACTAAATAGCACCATACAATTCCACAATTACAAACTTATTCTTCAGCCACTAAGGACTGTTAAGTCTTAAACCCAACACTCTAGTCACGATGACTAAATTAACTTTGCAAATTGAAGAGAACCATGAGGAAAAGATTGCCCTACCCTCCGATGATTTTATAATTGTCAATAAAGAATCACCTCCAACAAAAGTCGAGCATCCTCCTTATAATTCTTTGCCAACCGCCCAAACCACAAAAACATCATCTTAGATCTAAACAACAATGCTAAAGTCATGACCATGAACACAACCATGAAAACTCTCTCCCTGACAAATCGAGAGAGTGACCACAACCACAAAGACTTTCATCGACAAAGCTAGAGTGACCACAACTGAAAGCAAAAAAAGAAAGAGATAGAAGAGATAGAAAATGATTCCCGAACCAAAGACAAGGCGGCTAGAGTTTTTGTTTGCAAATCGGATTTTTCTTTTAGTTTTGAATTGTTTAACTAAAGTTGTTTGATACTTTAAACCCTGCAAAAAATTAAAACTGCCACATTAATGCTTATAAAATGAACGTGATGGTGCATAAAACTTTCGTTTGGAAAATTGTAAAACGTTGTTAATGACAATTTTCCAGATGATATAAGATCATTCAATTAAAAATGTGACATGCATATGCATGTTTGTGCAATCTTAGCAGACTCGTATGTTGGCTTTGCTAAGTAAAATTTGGTGCAGTCACGTGCTAAGCAAAGTTGGATAAAGTCAACTAAACAAGAATGTTATCTCTAAAACCAGCACTTAATTAGGATGATTATTAGTTATTAACAAACTATCATTGATGGACTTTATTGTTAGCAAAAAATCTATTGTATTTGGATAGATTGGTAGTATCATTAGTCATCTTTTGGTTACAGACTAACATCATTAGTCATTGCTAATTAAATTGCTTCTGAATTGATTAAACATGTGTAACTAGTATTTGTATCTCAATATGTGAAGGGCCAAAAATGAAACCCAACCCAATTGTGGATCCAACCAGATGACCCGTAGCTCTAACATTAAAGCCCACAAGTGGAGAGCTCATTTTGTTTGATGCTCTTTTTCCTATCCCGAAGTTGTTACACATAGTTTCTCCCTTCTTTTAAAAAATGGAACTAACTAGTGGTGTCACTATAGTAGTCCACCTTTTCGAGGATCTGGAAGACCTATAGAAGCATTTCAACTATTTCTGGCTATTATCGTGCGATTCACTAGCTGCAGAAATCGAACCATGACGTGCCATGTGAAATACAGATTTGAAATTCATCATTTTCTTAGGAAGTTTTCTAACCCTAATTGATTAGCTAATCAATATAATAAAAAAGGGAAGATTTGGGAGTTACCTTGTGGAGAAGATTTGATGAGGATGGATGAAATAGGTTTTAAATTGTTACCTATTTTGGGCACTTTTGACTTGGTTGAGGGATGATTGCCCACGTCTCATGTGTAGGAATCCCAGTATGCCTCAAGGGTATTTTTGTCCTTTTTTTACCTAAAAATCCACATGTCGCCTTGTGATTATTTTTTGCTCCACAATAGGCCTTTTACACACCATGTTTAAATTTGTACAATTAATATTAGTAAGTGATATACCATATATTAGGCCTCAATATTTACGCATCACTACTTAGCTTATGATGTATGTAAGAGGTGAGGGAAACCCTTATTCTATAAGGGGTGTGATATCCACACACCCCTTTTTACTTCTCCCACACCGTTTTGGATTTTGACTGTCGGATCAGATGAATTGAAGAAGATCTAACGGACATAAATTAATATGGGTGTGTGAGAAGTAAAAAGGGGTGTGTGGATAGCACACCCCTTCTATAAAAGGGACTATTCACCCCCACTTAGGAGGATGACAAACCTTAGCTTCTTTAGCAACAACAATGTAACTCTCATTTTATATAGTGAAATTGGATCAACACTAGTGTGGACGTAGCGCTAACTCCACGCTATAATTTATGTTCATGTGTGTAAGGGTGATTTACGTTACGTTGATCCAAGATTGACCCAATTTTGTGGACCAACAGTAACTATTGTCAATGTTTTTTTTTTTTTTTGGTTTTTTAGCAAACAATATTATCTAAGCTAAGGGGGAATGGATGGACTTAGCCTCACAATGGGCTAGCAATAATGTGGTTCAAATTCGCTTTTAGTAAGAAACAGACATAAGATCTCTCACTCATAAGTAAAGAGGAATAACACTAAACCGTAATACCAAGTGGTAATTGAGTTATAAAATTAAGTTAATAAACTTACCATGGCAACAGAATCTCTTGCAGCAAGGGTCAATATATGAGCACATGACACCACGCGGAGGCACACATTTTCCACTGCGGACTTTATATCATCAACCACACGAAATCACCGTAGAGAATTCCGATTGGATTCGGCATTTTTCTCTCCAGTAAAGCTTGATGTGTCTCTCCAGTAAAGCTTGATGTGTCGTCAAGGAGCAACGACCCACCACATCCCTCGAAATTGGCAGCAATGGCAATTGAGACTTTACTCAATGAAGAAATTAATTTGCAACGTCAATATGCAAGTCTTTTGATGTAGTGGGTATATTGAAGGGTAATCGAACAATAACCCTAAATTAGAATCTACTAGTAAATCCTAGGGCCCAGTAGGAAGAATTGAGAAGGGAGTCTCTGTAGTCTCCCATCATCGTCAGATTTTGTGACAAAATTGAAATTGTTGTAAATAGTAAAGCAGTATCCAAAAACATTTTGGAGATCTTACCCTATCATGATTGTATTACTTAGAAGGCAAGCAAAATCAATCTTATGATTATGATTGATAGGGTACATATATATATATATATATATATATATATATATATATATATATTGCGGAATTTAGTAGATCTTAACAAAGATGAAAATGACATATTTCAAATTTCAAACGAAATTCTCAAATTCTTCCAAGGCCATTAGTTGCGCCTTCAACACGAAAATCTACTAAAACCCAAACCAACGTGCACTGTTCACAGATAGTGCGCATATCCAAATGCCCTTCGTTTTGATTTTTCTATTCCGTTTGGTTGAGCTTTTCTGCAATCAAATTACACCAATGCCCTTTGTTTGGTTGTCTTTGACGGGATTGGACTTCCTTTCACACTTTTTTGTGGTTGTATTTGTTTTTGGTATAGTGGCAACACAGTTTTGTCAGTCCCACGTGTTGGTCATCGCGTGGTACTTTGTTTGGGTTTTATTTTGTTCCGTTTTGATTCCTCTCATTTTCAACTTTGCTTGCTTCACTGTCGTTTTCACCCGTTTTGTTTTCTCTCATTTCCATCTTTGTTCCGCAATTATTCTCACACTTTAAATCCTTTTTGCCTAAAAAATTCCTACTTTGAGCCGTCGCAAATTTTCGTGCTGTTACTTTCAGTCGGTGTTTTGTGCAATTCTGTAGTCGCAGTTGCTCAGAATATACGAAATCAGTGTAAGATTTTTCTTTGCACCCTGCCAAGACATCTGTGTTTAAGTTGAGAAGTTTTGAGATTCTACGCTTTTGATTCGAAGGATAGTGTGCTTGCTTATTGTTAATTCTTTTTATTTCATTTTGAATTTGTTAGTTTGTTTTTTGTACAAACGACTATATGATTCGATATTTTAGATTGGATTTTTGTGGTTTTGAGATTGTGGGTTTTTTTAGGTGCCTGAGAAAATGTTATCCAATGGTTTGATTCAACGTTTTTCCTCAATTTGTTGCAACTTTGCTGTCGATGTACCCCTTTGTCAAACTTTGTTTTCTGTTTTTTATATTTTTTTGTGTTGCTTCTGTAAAATTGAAGTGGGAGTTTGACGGATGTTGATGAATCCCGCAGTTTATTGATGAGGAGAACAACACCTTCTGTAATTTTGTAGTAATTTACCCACATATTCATAAAGTCATGTTATTTCTATGGAGAACAATTGTTAATCTTTTGTATTATTAATTTCGCAGCGTGTAGGTTGCTCTGAGACCACCGGGTTATGCTTTTGTTCACTTGGATCACAGTAGAGATGCAGATTATGCAATTGCTGAATTGGATGGTATGTTTAGTATTTGGCTCTTAATTTTTAATATGGGGTTTTCTTGGTTTATATCATCTAAATCCACCATAAGGGAGAAGCATAAGTTCATCGGCAGCATGGTTTGTGAAGCAGCATAATTAGATGGTATCTGTTTTGAGATGCATATTTCAAAATCTTCCTTATGCAACCTGTGATTTTTCACGAATTAAATGTGTTTAGCTAGGTGTAGGTTTCTTCTTTATATAATGTGGTTATCACCTTTATTGGAATTTCTTCACTTTTTGACATGTAAGATGTCTCAATCAAAATAATGTTGATCATATAACGTATAATTTAGTAGAACAATATTGATAACATTGCTTGAGTTGTGAGTATTTTGTTTTCCTCTTATAGAATTGTGACTTGAGGTCTTTCTTTTTATGATTCACTGTTTTTTTTTAAGTTTTTTTTTTATGTTAATCCTTTACTTATGCATTGATAGGTAAGTTTTTGGTTATGTTTTTTGTTGAGCTTTTTAATCAGCCCAGGCTAGTTGTCCCTTCTTAATGCATGGGTTTGGTTTCTGGATTAAAAAAGCACTTTCTCACTATGACATCTAAGAAAAGTATAGTCTTTTTTCTCTTTGTCAGCTTATAAAACATGATTTTCTAAGTGTTTATGTTTTTAATTTGTCTGCTTGCAGTGTGGGAAAATTCTTATTATCTCATTGGCTCTATAGTTTACTTCATGCACGTGTGCTTGACGTTTTGTTCCGCTTTCTATAGTTTACTTCATGCAAGTGTGTTTGACGTTTTGTTCCGCTTTCCGTAAGTAATGTTTGTGTGTTTGTAATATGTGGTTTCTTTTTTAGTATTCCCTTTTGAATCATTACTTTGCTGCTTTTATCAAACGTTCGTTATTTGATAATAATCTGTCAGACCGGTTTAGATTTCTGTTTCAACAGCAAATATACCTTTGGGATAGAAACTTGGATTCTAGTTTTGTATCCTTTTTTTCATTTATAATCTTGCTTTCCAATTTTGTATACTTAATTAAAATTACTTTTTTTTAATATATAGATTGTATAGTTTGTTAATTCAGGTTTAACATCTTACTGTTTTATATTACTTTTTGAACTTAAATAACTTGGCAGTATTAGATTGGTAGTGCGGGTTCAATTCAAGATCACAATGTGATGTGCTTTGTTCTACAATTGTGTTCAAACGTTTTCGATTTCTTTCTTTATCTATGAATTTGCATTGATATTGTCTATTGTCAAGTTAGTTCTTTTTCATGCACGTCGATATATAAAGCTTGAG
This sequence comes from Crataegus laevigata, assembly GCA_963580275.1. NCBI lineage: Eukaryota > Viridiplantae > Streptophyta > Magnoliopsida > Rosales > Rosaceae > Crataegus > Crataegus laevigata. Next base: position 32,274,541 of record OY756947.1, on the reverse strand, counting down.
ATGTAGCTTTTTAGTCATGTGATACTCAAATGCTTTATTAATTAGTTGGTTAAATGTCTGGTGATTATTTGGGGCTATAGAATATTAAATTTGTACTCAATGCTTTAAAATTTAGCTGAGTACCATGAATACCTAATTGTTTCAAATTTGTGTTTATTTCCACTTCACATTAATATAAAGTTATATTTATGGAAGGAAAAAGAAAACACAACAGTTTACACCCATGCCACCCAACATACATAGTTGTCTTTTATTTTTTTCTTAACTTATTAAAACTAACTTAGTAAGTGTTTTTCTTTTTTGTTTATGCATTTGCAGTGTGGGAAAGTAACTAATTATATCTCCTTAACCCTGCTTTTCCCCTTTGGGACAAGTGCTTCACATTTTGTTCTACTTTTGGTAATTGATTATTTGGTTTCCACTTTAGCTTGCTTTTTGCAATAATTAAAACTAACTTAGTAAGTGTTTTTCTTTTTTGTTTATGCATTTGCAGTGTGGGAAAGTAATTGATTATATCTCCTTAACAGTGCTTTTCCCCTTTGGGACAAGTGCTTCACATTTTGTTCTACTCTTGGTAATTGATTATTTGGTTTCCTCTTTAGTTTGCTTTTTGCAACTAATATTTTACTGCTTTCATAATATGTTTAGTGTTTCATAATAGTTATTCATTGTCATCTGTTAATGTGTGATCATTTTTCTTAGTATCTTAATATGAAATGCATTAGGAATGAAATATATCAATCATTTCTTTCATATTTGTTTACAGATTTGTTTTATGGTGATTTTTATCTTTATAAAAGTTATATTCTCTTTTAACAGATTCAATGGAAACGGTTAAGGTCACGCCTATTGCAGAATTGCGTCCTTACACTAAAGCGGAGAAAATAAAGATTCGTGTCGGTAGGATATGGAAATGTAGCATTTCTGCAAGTGTTCACAAATACATAACACTACAGTGTATCTTGGTTGATGAAATGGTAAGCCATCATTGTCCCATAATTTTAACTAAGTATTTTAATAGTTATAGTTATGTCATAAGTTAACAATTAACAGTTTGATTTTTTTAACATGTTTAAAGTCTTTTGTAAATCTTGGTTGTCATATTTGGCATATTTTCAGTTAGTTTATTAGCCACTGTCCTCATTCTATCTATCTGTACCAAAATATAATGTTTTTTCCTATTTATTTCTTCATAAGTTTTTTTATTTTGTTATTATTTTTTTTTCTTCTTAATATGGCATGTGATCAATTACGAAGAACAATGTAGTCGAAGCATCTCCATCAAAGGATTCTGAACTGGTAGCCTCAAAGATTGGCGCTGGTAGTTGTTATGAAATCATGAATTTTCGCATGATCAAAATCAGAGGACAGTATAAAGTGGTGCCGCATGAAACCCAAGTTATATTCATTGGTACAATAGTGTTTAAAAAAATTGTCTACCGTCTTTCCACTCATCCCTCGATATCGGTTTTTCCTGCTAGATTTCAACATGCTCTATCCCCGTCTGAACATAGATGATATTCTTACAAGTAACATCAATATGTTATTTGTCTCTATATAAGTGTGTGTGTATCTACATCTCCATCAATTAAAAACGTTTCTATTGTTTTTTCATTTAAATAAGTTTTGACATTACTTTTGTATTAACTTTTTGGGTAAATGACAAAAAACTACCTCAACTATTGGTGTCACGACACTTTCATATCTCATCTTTAAAACGTGACAATGTCATACCGCATCTTACGAATTTGTGATAATATCGTACCTCCGTCAATTTTTCTGTTAGTTTTTCTGTTAAGTGCTGACGTGGCAAGATATGGGGAGCACTCACTAATACAGCTGGATTAAAAAATATTTAAATATATTTTTAAATTATATCTCTCTCTTAAAAAATTTTAATTTTTTAATTTTTAATTATTAAAAATATATTTAATTATTTTTTAATCCAGCTGTATTAGTGAGTGGTCTCCATATCTTGCCACGTCAGCACTTAACAGAAAAACTAACAGAAAAATTGACGGAGGTATGACATTGTCACAAATTCGTAAGATGCAGTATGACATTGTCACGTTTTAAAGATGAGGTATGAAAGTGTCGTGACACCAATAGTTGAGGTAGTTTTTTGTAATTTACCCTAACTTTTTAAATTGTAAGATGTGATTGGCCATATAACTACGGTCTAGTAATTGGAACCAAAACATATTAATCAAAGAATAGCGCAGAAGTGTGATATACGCATTGAGAATATCAGGTTGTTCTGTTCTTTAACTGTTGCAGTTTCAATTCGTTAATATCACTTTCTCTGTTAGGTTGGGAATAAAATTTAGTCTTTGTTTTTCATTTGTTTTGTGCACAAAAAAGAAGAATTGTATGTTACATTGTGGGTAGATATTGCAAAATCTTTTTGTTCTTTTTTGATTCAAAAGTTGTCTTTGCCGATTATTGTTATGTTTACAAGTTTAAAAGTCAAGATTTACCTAGGTAGCTCCTTTATCAAAAACCCACTTTTTATATCTTCATTTGGATATGTTCTTACATTTCTTCTTATAAACTATTCCACTATTTTGTCATTATGTAATTTTAGTGTATTTGATTGCTACTCTTTGTGACAGAATTTACATGTCTTATTTTTTTCTTTTTTTTTTCTTAATTAGCAGCTGTTACAACCTGTTTGTTACAGTTTGTATTTCATTTCTAGCCTTGCATGTTCAACTTATTTTGCCACATTTTTATATGTATCCATTACAATTTTTCCTCGCATTTAAATATCTATCATCCAATTAAAAACATTTATACATCTCTGATATTTACTAATATTTGTTTTACAATTATGTTATTATTTTTTGGCATCTATAGAGAACATCATCTTGAATAGTACTGGCTCTTCCCTTTTCTTCATCGACCCGGACATCCCAAAGGTTAACTCATATAAATCAATGTGAGTGCACTTCTAAAATCGTCCTTCATGTTCAAACCTTTAAACATGCTAATTTTTCAAAATTCCTTATTTTGTTTTAAAACTTGTAGGTTCTCAACCTGTAAAGTCCCTGTAAAAATACTACCTCCTTCTTTAAGGCAGGCAAATGAGGCTAAAATTCTGTGTATTGCAAGAAGAATAACAATAGATGAGCTAGCCTTTTTGGATCCTGATTTGTATAAGGTATCAAACGATTTATGTCTTTCTATCTTTAAAAAAAAAATATTTACCTGCATTTTTACATATTGAACAAAAACTAATTTTATTCTTGATCTTTTATGATACACGTGTCACAAAACATTTGACACACTTTATGATTGGTGGTACAATGCTTGCCCTAACTGTGTCAAACAAATGCATAAGGACCCATTAACCGGACAACTCATCTGTCAGAAACACCCCAACCAAATTCCAACACCATGGTAACATTCAACATACAACTTTGCTCCTCTCTTTTTCTTACTCTTTCTACAATTTTCAATCCCATGATGTTTCTTTGCAACTGAAAAATGACTTCAAATCTACAACCTCTATTATTTAAATTTTTTTGCTCTGATTGTTAACAATGAGTTATAAGCCATAAAAAAAATCATGGAATTCAATTTTTAAATATAGGTACAAAGTTAATTTGATTCTTGAAGACAACATTAATGAAATTAGTGCTTTGATAATTGGCAAAGCTGGAGAAAAACTCTTTGGTATGCCCTGCAAAGATTTGGTCATGAATAAGAGATTGATTGACCAATAACAACTGCCAAATGAGTTTTTGCGACTGATTGGACAAAAGAAGATTTTCCACTTGCGATTTGAAAATAAAAAGAATAGTTTCAACGCAAGTGATGTGCTGGTTTACAATGTGTCTGATGATACAGCTATAGAACCAATAACTCCACAGATCTTACCAAGAGCAATCAATGTATCATCTTCGACCTCACTGCCTGAAACAAGTGGAGAATCACATAAACGAAAAAGGGAGTCTGCGAGGAAAGCTCTTTTTACTAGCAGTGAACAGAGGTTTAAATTCAAACTCCATAGTATCATAAAATCTGATACTTTTGTTTTACTTCCTTGTGTTCAAATATTCATATCTTTTGGCTATCTTGCTTTGCTTAATATATACATGTCAAGAATCTGATTTTTTTTTCCTTACACAAAACTTGAGTAAAGAGTAATATGAATTATAGTTGGACAACATTTTTTATGTTTAATCTAATAAAATGTGTTCATCAGTCATGGTCATTAAAAACAGTGAAACAGAAGAAATTTCAGAAGTTGACCCGAAAGAATTTGATGAAATGCCTATCAAATTGCTAGAAAAAAAAAATCACCTCCAGCTTCTACAAAAACAGATAGTTCCTCCAAAAATTAACTAGGTTAGTATGGTTTCATTTTACTAAATTCTCTACTTCAAAACTGCTCAGCTGTGAACTTAACCACTGTCTAAATGCCTTGCATTATTTTTCTCTGTATAGGTTGGTCTCTCAATGTCAACACTAATAATCCTGCAACAAGACATGTCCTCTGCTACAGTATATTTTGGATCTTTTCCTACTCCGTATCAAACATTGTCTAATATCATATTTTCTTTTCTTTTTTGGAAAAAAATTGTCTAATATCTTTGATGGTTTGTAAATACCACTTTCTGCACAAAACTAGACAGTATTTTTTGCACCTCCATATACCAGCATCTGTTAATTTTTGTGACAGAAACTGGTTTAGTTTTTAGAGCACAAAGAACAGCTAAAGTAGAATATATAGCTCTAATATTTTTTATATCCCTGTATGAAAGTATCTGCTAAGTGCTATGATCCAATCAAGAACTTTCATGTTCATCCCTATCTTCTCACAATTCAAGCTTTTCTCCAACTTTTCCAATTTCATTGTTATTAATGTTGTTATTGCTTTGCAAATTCATTTTTCAAGTCCTTAATACATAATTTCATTCTGTTTTAAAACCCACAACAACGCGCAGGTACAAATAACTAGTACATACTAAAAACAAAATCTCCCCCAATTTTTTTTTATTCTAAAGCCTTATAGGCTATTTTCAAATATAAGGCCTGCAAGCTTAGTTGGGCTTCCTACAATTCTTCCTAATCTCCCCATTGGATCCAGTGAGAGGTTTGATGTCCCCCATCTTGATCATGGCCTTCGCAAAGTCACAACTGAAGGTGTTGTAGCTGTTGCTGTAGGCTCGCACTATTGAATCGGTGGAACCACCATTGAAGAGCTGCTGATCAGAGTGGAGGAGACCTTTGTTCTGGATTAGGTTTTTGAAGTAGCTGTTGTCAAAAGAAGTAGGGCTTTTAAGATCAAGTGGAGCCAAATTGTTGTCTCCTGAGCCAGAGGTTCTTGGACAGTTGGATTGCCTTGTTTGAGCAAAGGAACTGTCCACATTGGTCTCGTTGTATATGCGAGGCCTGAATGTTGTGCACCTTGCTTGCCCAATTGTATGGGATCCTGGTCAAATTTTACAAACCCAAATTAGTTAAGAAAGGAATACTTGACAGCTAGTGGTTTTCACACGCATTGTAACTTCTCACAGTGCGTAAAGAATTATAAAATCCTCAGTTTTGAGTGCAGATGGCTAAAATTGGAATGTCTCAATTGCTACCATCCTTGATTACAGCAATAATTATTGAGTGATTGTTGTGGACTCCAAAGGACTATATCTGGACACTTAATTCTAGTGACAATTTTTGGGTGTCTAGAAAAACAAAAGTTTTGAGTGTTTGCATGCAGAAATTAGAATCACCGGAGAGAATGTTCATTGGGAAATAGATACCGGATAAAGCAACCAAGTCTCTGGTGGAAAGGCCAAGAGCATTGAATGTAGAGATGAGCTGGTTTAGGTTTCGGGTTGGAGGGGGGATGTTGTTGTTAGCAGCGGCTTGGCTTGTGGTCCTTGTGTCTCTTCTTCCCAACTTAACGTCCCAACTTGGCCCTCCAAGCTGCATTATGCATCAAACAAGAACGTAATTAGTTAAATTGGTTAAGTTGCTGAAACTTGAAAACTTAGAATGATTAGCTAATTATAATAAGTTGACTTACAATGGTAACTGAGTCTCTGGCAGCAATGGCCAATATATCAGCACATGACACCACGCCAGGGCACACCTTTTCTACTGCGGACTTTATTTTGTCGACCACGTTAAATCCCCGCGCAGAATTCTTATTAGGAACTGCATTTTTCTCTCCGGTAAAGCTCGATGTGTCGTCAAGGAGCAACGATCCGTCACATCCCTGTCAATTGGCATCAATGAAAAAGAACTAGTTAAGGAAGGTCATTTTAGAGTACATTTTTAATAACCAATGAGTCTGAATATAAGTTCAAAGACATGATATATAATACTTTAAGAAATACAATTTTGTTGACCTTTTGGCTCACAAATCGTTGTGTCACTTTTTAATGTATAACTTTGAAAGCAACTACATAACTAAGGTTTTTTTTTTTAATAATTTTTTTATATATAATTATTTCATGTAATAAATTTGAAAATAACATTGACTTGAATGCGCATACATTAACAAAACAATCGTGGAAGTGGAGGCGAAGAAGAGAAGCACCCATTCGAGTCTCTTTTTGTATAGCGGAACGCACAGTGAATTTCACAGTGGAGAAGAGCTTTGGGCAAGAGCTAGAGTAAAATTTTGTTGAAAGTTGAGCGTTAGTAGTTCTCATGAGCATAAGGAAAGCCAATGTCAAAATGGCCATGAAAGAAGAGGAAGCCATTGACGCTCAATGCAGTGTATATTCTTAGTGAAACGGAGAATGTAAAGCTTGCTTGTGTTGAAAACAAGGACAAACATGGTGCTATTTATATAGAGGTCTTCTCAAGCTAGTGACGGCAGGTGACCTAACACGTAGAAAATTTTGTGCATGGCTTTTGATTTTTCTAAGTTTTCAAAAGTAGTAAACAGAACAGTAAATTACAGAAACGTGATTTTGACCAAGGTCTAAAATATCCATAATATTCAGATATTTCTATTGATATTTTCGTGTTTTTGGACTACTGATATTTTCGATGTCATCGATATTTCCATCGAAATTTCCGTATTTTTAAAATTTCTATATTTAAAAAAAAACACCAAGGGGATTCAAACCCCTCCCATTTTACTCCTTCAACACATTGACCACCATATCACTTAGGTTTTTGTGAAAATATCCTAAAATATTTACATATTTTCTACACTTACAATGTTTGCCAGCTCACTATATAATCAACTTAAATCAGTTAAATCTATCATGCAATGCATTTCCTTCCAATTTTTTGTAATAAACTAATAGATAATTGACTAAATAAACATCCTAAAAAGTTTCAATAAAAATTTCCAAGTTTTTCTTAGAATTTCCGTGGTTTTTATTCAATTTTTATTGATATCGATAATATCCCGATATTTTCATCGAAATTTCCGTGTTTTTGAACTACCGATATTTCCGATATTATCGATATCTTAGACCTTGATTTTGACAAAGTAAAAGCCAATTAGAACTCGTTTATCCTTTTTGGGGTTTGCATATGCGGCGGCGATCTGCGAGTCAGTGAGTTTAGACACTTCACTAATTTAGATTATGAAAGTTTGTTTGATGACTTACATGCACGCCTCTAAAGTTAAGGATCCATTTGATACTCATTTCAGTTTTTAATTTTTAATTTTAGCTTTCATCTTTCATAATTTAAAAAGTTAAAACTAATATGGTTTTTACCAAAGATAATATTGCCAAATTACTCGCCGATTGAGTTTAGGCAATTTGGCTTGAAGTTAAAGCAGTGTGCAATCAATGTTTAATATCCACAAAATTGTTGATATTTCGTCCAAATATCCGAAAAATCAAGGATAAATATGAAAAGTGGGGATGAAATACAAACTTCACATATATCGGCGAAATACATGAAAATCAATAATATTTACCATTCATTACAGAAATTTTGTCGAAATTCATTGCAGATTTTGAAATTAAGAATTTTTTTTACAATTTTTTTTTCAAATTTCTACTAAATATGAATGAGTTGGTGTACACACACACCCTGTTGTGAATTTTCATAATTTATGTCGAATACAATTGATATTGATATCGATGTATCCATCGATAATTTATAAATGTGCATATTGATATTCCTACCTATTAAGGGTAGTAATGTAAAATGATGTTTGTTATTAAGGGTAGTAATGTAAAATGATGTTTGTTAGAGTTGTGAGAAGTTTGTTATACTTTACTTAGTCAGTAAGATAGATAGTAAAGCATATATGTAAATGATGGTATATATATACCAAGTGTAATATTATTCAAACATACAATTCACAATTTCATTTTCTATTTCTCTCTCTAGCTTTCTTACTAACTTCTCTCTAGAACTCTCTAAACTCTCACACTACTTATATCGATATTTTAAACACATGTGTGCAATCAAATAAACTATTCGAATAAACAAAATATTTATTTGTGGAAAAAAGTATTTATTTTTTACGTTTTGCAATCAAATAAACTATTCGATATTTTCGTACAAGAAATGCGTGCTTCACACTTTTCTTTACTTTCTTCATATGGCTGGCTAGGAAGAAGCCTTACTTCAATAATTCGATTGGTGTCGAAGCGCAAGCACTGATTTGTCAAATTCCTTTTCATTTCGTTTTTAGTCTCTCCCCCGATAACTCGTTAGACTATCTCTCGTGGTTGGGCTAAAAGTTAAATATTTTAGCTCGAAAAATTTAGCTTTTAGCTCAAAAACAGTTTTTCTGCTTCAACCGTTCAAGCCTAAAATTTTAGCCTGTGATTATTAAAGAATAAACTTACGCTATTTTTTAAAAATAAATATGCAGACTATCATAAATTAATTTTAGGAACATTTTAATCAAAAAAATTTTAATTCCGATAAATATTTTTACTCGATTCGGTGGAGCCCACACAGATTTTTGGACTAAATTCTGGGGAGAATCTGACATTGGTTTAGTATTTAGCATTTAGACTAAATTTTTCCCTTGCATTGGAGTGAATTTGAAAAAAAAATTGATTTTTAGCTCACAGAGATGGTCTTATGACAGAATACCTTTGTCTAGTATTTTTAATTGAAATTCAATGTCTAGCTTCTGAAAAGAGTCAAAATCATCTTAAATATATAGACCCCAGCGCATCTTTTGGCAGGTAAGCTACTACTGCACAAATTTACTAATTTGACTACTAATTGCACATCACCAGCATAACTATAGGATATGTTAATTATACACCTAATTATTTGTCATGTAACATTTTAATTAACTCTAGTTAAGTTTCACATTAAATGTTACTTTTTAAATTTTGAAAAAAAAATTAATCAAGGTTAAGTGAAAGAAAACATAGCAAATAATTAAGTGTATGTTCAGCATACACCAAAATTTAGGGCGGTGAACAAAAACGTTTCCCATATTTGCATGATTATCATTCCTTAAATTGAGTACTCAACCGTGTGTGTAGGCAGCATTACTCTTTTTTAATAAGTTGTCGGTATGTCTATTATACTTCATTTTCCTCAATAATCTGACATCTAAATCTAATTAGTCGGTCATTAGTGTTTGATATGTGTCTCTTTTTCGATATATAATGCATGTGGCAAATACTGTTACCTATGCATACTGCCATACAGCTATATTGGCAAGAAGGGTTGTGTTAGTGTCCACACAATACGTTTTTACTTACATATTAATGTCGTTTATTGATTATTTAATAATGAAAAGTTAATTTATCAACCTAGAATCCATGACATATGCCAGCAACCATGGATTGCAACGTTTGAAATGAACACATATATGGAATCTTTTTTAATTACCAAGTAAAATAATTTATAATAGAAGCTAATTAAGCTCTACGTGGAGGAATTGGTGTTGGTGGCGTTCAATATAGTGGTTGCTAACCACTTCTCTATATACACCTACTACTACTAGTATACTATATGTGAATCGGACTTTTGATGCAAGAATAAACGATTTTCTTTCTTGATCACACACACTAACCCAATCGCGTTTCATCAAATTCATAACTAATTAGTTAATTACTCTTATGATCCTTGACTTTTCTGCTTTGTACTTTCTGGTCGTTGAATTTAGCACTGCAATCATATTAATTTGACTGGGAGTGGTCAGTAGTGGTTTAAGTAATGCCTTGAAGTACTATTAGGGGGCGTTTGTTTGCCCACGTTAAAGTATTTCACTAGACTGTATAAAATTTAGGGTTAGTCCAGTCACATGTTTGTTCCCAGCAAGGATTAGCTTTAGTGAGACTAGCTCTCACTCGCCTCAACTAAAGGCAGGACTATCCGGTCCTAGCGAGTACCCCCAAGAACCATGGGACTAGCTAAGACCATCATCTCTTTCATCCTTGTCCTGCTCGACGACTACTCACGACCACTCATTGTGACCTCCGACCATACATTGCCGTTAACTTTCTGATTCAACTATCTCTTTCAAATACGTTTCACAACCAATTTTCATGAAGGTGGGAGTGAGAGGATTCCGTTTCTACCTGAATCAAGGCCAAAAGGTGGTCGGAGGTGGCCGGAAACTGGCCCTAAAATCTCGGTATGTTTGGGTTTCTCCGAATTCATGACAAATTTGAGCATGCAAAGCTTCGATCTGTGTCCAGTGATGGAGCGCAGTTTGTTGGTGGTGCTAACCTCATCCAATTCGACGAGGTTTGGCCAAAAAACACGATGGAAAACCTGCAACTTGTCGAAAAAAACGGAGATGTCAGGTTTTGTCTAATATTACAGAGCTAGAGCGAGGGAGAGATGAGAGAAAGATGATAGGAATTTTTATCACCTGCAAAAGTAGAGATAAAAACACTTAAAAATACTTGCAAGAAAACAAGGTGGTTGTAGTATAAATGGCTCAAGTAATGTCGTTTTCCGCAGGGTTTGAATGAATAATTTGTATTTAAACTAATTCTTAGCTAATTATTTGAAAACAAAGATTGGAAATGTTGATTTTATGACCTAAAATATTAAAAACGAATTTAATTAAAAATAATTAAAGAAATTAAAACAAAAGAAAACATTTTGAAAACCAAATTGTAAAAGGCCTAGGGTTCCGCCGTCCCTTAACAATCCTATGTAGATTTACCAATTACTTATGAATTACCCATGCAACTTTGACGGTTAAGTTCTCCTTATGCATATTCTACTTGTGGCATTCAAGCTAGAACATATATCAAACATGCAAACTGTCTATGGCATTCAGATCAAATATAAACATGCATGACTCATTATGCTTTGTGAAAAGCCTTTGAAAAACCATGCAAGCCCTAAGACGTGGCATTCGCCCAAGGTGAACTTACAACTATCAATTATAAGAAGCAATACCCAATTTCCCAGTGGCATTCCGATCGAATTGCATCCAATTACTTATCTAAACATCCTAATGGTTGCGAATCATTAAGACACAAAGACAGTTTAAAGCACATTGATTAATAATTCAAAGTATGTATGTGTAATATCATAAGCAATTAAATAAAAACTACATATTCATGCTAAAGCTCAAAGCATCGCCCTAGTAAACGGAAATTAGTTACTAACAATCATAAAACAAAATACTATTAAAAACATTAATAGAAAACACCTTGAAAATACAAAGTAGTGCGCTCTCCCAATTGATGAGTGTGTTTGTTGCGTCCCTCTATCTAATGGCTAAAAAGCCTTATTTATACTAGTAGAAAATAAAACCCTACCTATAAAAGGTCTTAGAATAGTACTAGGAAACATAATAAAATAATAAAACAGAAAATAAAAAGTTTCCTATTCTAACTGGAATTCAGAGTTCTCAGAAAATTAGTCTTTTGACCTATCAATTTAACTCTGATTTGGTCCCAAAAGATCTCTTTTGAAAGCTTGAGATGTCATCTACAAATCCTCAGAAGGAATTTTCCTCAAAATATGTCATCTTGATCTTCAAAATATCCAAAACGTCCAGAAATGTCAATTTGGAAAAGCTGCGCGCTGGGTCTGCTTTTCATCGCCACGGTCAAACGGCTTGGTAGAAAAATCTGAATTTTTTATACAATCATCTTGAAAGACTCATGAACATCTTCCAATTGGAATCACTTCAAAATTCATCCGTTTGATCACTTTTTCTCCAGAGAAAGTCGAATATCCTACATTGAAAATATATAACAAAGTATCAAAATTCACCAAAATAAACTAATAAATTATAACTAAGAATAAGGTAAATTATATGGTATAATATAGACTAATCAAAAGACTGGAATCGAGAGGGAGTTGGACATAAAAAAGAGAGAGATAGAGGCTGGAATTGAGATGTCTAATCTGGAAGAAGGAAGGGTGGGACGGAGAAGGGAGAAAAAAGAGGGAAAGAAAAAGGGAGAGAGTAACGGTGAAGGAAGGAAAAGAGGGAGAAAAATATAGGATAATAATAAATTATTAATATTTATTAATTAAATAATATTGTTGTAAACAATTCTAGTTTAAGTATGATTGTGTAAATTTTAGATTAGATTTGATTAGGGTTTATTCTTATCCTATTGTATCTCATATTCCTTGGAGAGCAAGGAATATCCCTATCTTATTATTATTATAAATAGAGGTGCAAAGTAGGAGGAAATACACAACACAATTCCCCTACAATTCTCTCTTTCTTCCTCGTCTACCGCCGGCCTCCCTCTCTCTAATTGTCAGATAAAAATAGTCCACAACAAATATAATATTATTTATCCTGCTTTTTAGTCCGACATTGCACCAAATGCTTCACTAAGCTAGTCAAACTTAGTCTATTCTAAGGCAGTCTAGCTTAATCCCTCAAGTTAGTACAGTCTGAGATAGTCCGGTGCAACAAACGCACCCTTAGTTCTTTGTGTTACCATTGAGATCATTGAATCTTACTTCTATCAGGGCTCGAGGAATTATTGTATATGGTCCAATATTTTCGTGGATGGGGTGTTAGGTTTCTATATATATATGTTTTGGGTTTGAAAACTTTCCCCATCCCCTAAGTTATTGTAATAGTTTCAAACTTTTCCCCTCCCTTATTATTATTATTATTATTATTATTAAAAAGGTCCGATGAATTATTGACACACCTCGACTAGGAATGTCCACCTAGACTTCGAATCGAGCTGTGCTGGCCGACACCCGGAGCGTGACGAAGCCATAAAGTGTAGTGATATGGAAAATGTGAATAAGTTTAAACCTAGAAGTGCCTAACTATAAGAGTGCACATGTGAGCATGAATGAACCCATTTCACACGTGATGTCAAAACATAAATAAAGTACTGTAAGATAGGATGAGAATTATACCATCGAAAGTAATCTCGAATACCAGGATTTGCCAAGAGTCATTGTCGATACGTAAACTTAGCTATTAAAACCTGGAGGGGTGAAAAATAAGGATGAGTGGGCCTAAAAAATAAAGTTTTATAAAAAGCTTTTTTAAAACATTATAACTCATCGCCATAAAACAAGTATAGTTTCCAAAATATACACACTGCGTATAGTATGAAAATACTTACCAGAGCCAACAGTATCTCAAGAATGCCATACGTCACAAACTTTCGTAAATAAATCCATGACGTCCGTAATCACATATTCTCACATAAATAAACATATCATATCGAGTGCTCATCGATACATGCTGACACATGAGTTTATGTAGAGATATCCACTTACACCTTCTGTTTTTCACCCCTATAGGACTTAGTTAGCTGAATTCTCTATGGTGTATGAGGGATCTCCGACGGTTCTGACATTTTTCTAAATAAATATAGGAGCTTACTTCCGGTTGTGTAATAAGTACTGTCATTTGTGCTCTGACTACTTATGTTTTATGGGTTCTTCCAACTACTGCGCACTCTCTTTATTAGCTTTGGTTTAAATTTATCCATATTTTATGCATCACTTTCCTTTTGGTTACGTCACCTTTGGGTGTCGGCTAGCATGTCTCGACTCCGGTTGGAGTGTGTCAATTATTGACCAAACGAAGGAGAAAGTTGTTTGCCCGACTAGCTTATTGTAATTTGATCATTTCAGAATTTATATTATGAATATATATACCATTTCACATATTACAACAACGATATGTATATATATGTCTAATTAAAAAAATAATTTTACGTGTAATAATTTGAAGAGAATAATAACATTACATGATTATTATTTAATTTGTCGTGTTTGATTCTTCTTATAGCTAAAAGTGAAAAAGAAAAAGAGAAGCATAATCCACGTGATGTAATATAAACTGAAGATCGAAAGTAAAAAAGTTTACATATTGGCAAATAAAAGTGGACTAATCATAATCCATATGACAACGTACGGTAGTCAATATACATGCACCAAACATTCTTCTAACTTTTTTTAGACTTGCAGTCCAAGTGGAGGAGTGGGAATTGCTGTACCCTCCACCATCTTAAGTGCACAACCCTCCTCCACTTCCACAGAATCCCTTTTGTAAATGTATTTGCAAGATGCCCACAAAAATGCCCCCAAGTTGAGAATAGATATGACCATAAGAAATCCGTAGTAATAATCCAAGTGACAGTCATTCAAGTTATTCGCAATCCAACTTTTACCCCCATTCCTCCTGGTAATTTTATCCACCATAGTTACAAGAAAGCTATTCAAGAAGTTACCAACCCCAATCCCACTTGTGAAAAAAGTTGTCCCAAGACTCTGCATGTCCTCCGGAGACTGATCATAGAAAAACTCTAATAACCCAATTGCATTGAACACATCAGCTATCCCTAGGAGCACATACTGGGGCAGCAACCAAAAAATACTCATGGGTACTATTTCTTTAGGGCCGTTGACATGGTGCACTCTAATCACACACATTCTCCTAACTTCCACAGCATAAGCAACTGCGATGGCTATAACTTGTATCACGAATCCAATGCCAAGCCTTTGGAGAAGTGTGATTCCCCTAGGGTTTTTAGTTCTAGCACGTACAAGTGGCACTAAGTAACGGTCGTACAGAGGCACCGAAAGAAGCATTGAGAGGGTCACAAAGCTCCCCAAGGAGGCTGCAGGGATTCGGAAGTGTCCGCCTAAGCTTCGGTCGAGGGTGGTACCTTGTTTGACAAAAAGAGTGTTGATTTGTGCCCAAATGGTGCTAGGAATTAGTGTGACAAGCCACATCATGGCCATTCCTACAACAAGCTTTGTTCCTTCAACCTGAGTCACAGTGCATGGTGTCCTTATTGAGACGTCTGTGTTGTCGTCATCTTTTACCGCAGCCTTGTCCAAAAACCTATTCAAACAAGAATTAATTCGTCCGATTAATAACATAATATATCAAACTATCTTACATAAATTTTTTTTCTAGATATTTCTTGTCCCAAGTGGTAATGAGAGGAGTTGTGAGGTTTTGTTTGGGTAAGTCTTTGAGACAATTAGTGGTGGATACCATGATGCCATTCCATACATGAAACAACTTGACTGGGAGAGATTGTGACCATTCGAAGAAAGATACTACAAAAGTAGTGCTATGAACAGTGTACATGGGAAAATTTATTAGAAGGAATGGCTAGAAAAATGTCACAGAAAACCACCATTGCATTTGCACAGTAAATTTCCTAGTTATATATGCACATTAAATTGGTGGGCGGCCGGTCCCCCCCTCTTCAAGTTTGTTCATTCCACCAATGCAGAGCTTTAAACTTGGAGGAAAGGCTACAGAATCGATGTGGGGTCTGAATCTAATTGATATATATGTCCGTAGAATATTCCATACTAGATGCAAAAAGGGTAACTTTATCCCAAGCTACAATTACTTCACAATTTGCAATTAAAGCAGTAAATTAGGACCGTTCTATAACTATTTTGGTCTTTAGATTTTAGTTTTATTTATTAAAAAAAAGGGACAAGTGAAAGCTAATTTTGTGAGTTTTCAAAATTTAGCTTGATTTTGAAATAAACTTTAGTTTTTTCACAAACTAAAATTGATTATCAAATAAGTTTTTAGTTTCTAACTTCTTTTTTTCATAAAAAAAAATAGTGAAAACAAAAAATCAAAACGAAATTGTATACCGCGTCCCATAAGTAATTATGAACTAATAATAATAGTATTGATTAGATAGCTTACCTAAAAATTGGAGTGTGGTACATCTGGCGTTTTCCACTATTAATGTAATATTGTGGTTCAAACTCATGAAGCTCAGATGGGTTGCAAGGGAGCTGAAGATTTCTATTTTTATAGGCAGCAATGGGAACTTGAATGAAATCTCTTGCAGGGCTTTTGGTCTTACTAACTTTGTGCCTATAAATTGGGGTTCCAAAATAAAAGATGAACAAGGATAACACGAGACCGACTGTGGGGATGCCATACCCTAACCCCCACCCCAAGTTTTCCTGAATATAAACAAGGCCAAGAGTTGCAACTAGGGCACCCAAGAAAGAGCTGAACATCCACCAGTTGAAAAATGAGGCCTTGAGCTGTTTCTCATAGGGGTCAAAATCGTCAAATTGGTCTGCCCCAAAGGTGGATATGTTGGGTTTTGTCCCTCCAGAACCTATGGCTATGGTGTAGAGAGAAATGTAGAAGAATGCAATCTGTGAAGTAGAGGCCTTGTTGCAAACGCCATTGGTGCAGCTTGGTTTGAAGCTTTTGAGTGAAACAGCCATTGTCAGAAGCATCATTCCCTGTGTTCAAACAATTCTACAAATTAATATTGTTTTACATGTTGGTTGTCGTCTTTAAGCCATAGGGGTACCAAGTTTGGTGTTTTTACAGATGAATACAAATAATTTCATATCCTTTTCCTGTCAGTTAGTAGTTCAGTTTCCATCAACGTTGGAAGCATTAATAAAACAGAAT
Source organism: Crataegus laevigata (assembly GCA_963580275.1). Taxonomy (NCBI): domain Eukaryota; kingdom Viridiplantae; phylum Streptophyta; class Magnoliopsida; order Rosales; family Rosaceae; genus Crataegus; species Crataegus laevigata. The sequence goes on along the minus strand of OY756947.1, from coordinate 32,257,773 downwards.
ATTATCTCCACATATATTATCTGTATTTTTATAGTTTATCATATATATATATATATATGAGGTTAATGCAAATCATTAGCATGTTGAGAAATAAGATTAGTAATCAAATGAGCCATGCATCGTTCCCACAAGGGAAAAGAAGAAATCTTATTAGCCTTAATAAAATATGATCCAGAAAGATGGTTTAGTCTCCTTAACATAACTCTAAAGTTTGTGGAACAGTCGTCACCTTAACCGTAGTCAAGAAACAAATTTATTGAAGCAGAATATAAAACGTTGAAATTTCTCATATCAAAATAATTTTTATTTATTTTGTTACAAGTGATAATTCTAATCTAAATTACTTAAAGGATGGGAGATCGAATTCGGTACCGTAACTACTGGATTAAAACGACCACATGCAGAATAAACTTTCTTAAAGTAGATAAGTATTAAGATGAATTTACCATGACGTAAATGAGGGAGGAGAAAGTGAAAGTCCAGAAACGACCCAAGTAAGAGTCGGCTAAGTAAGCCCCAAGAATCGGTGTCATCCATATTGCTCCAGACCAATTATTGACATTCCTGACTGAAGAAACTGTGTCTTCATGAAGTTGGGTGGTCAAGTAATTCACCAAATTGGAAGCTATTCCATAGAAAGCCATCCTCTCAAATGCTTCGTATCCTGAAAGATTGCACTTAACAAACTTATTTAAGATTTGGAAGTAACAAATTAATTAATGATATTCTTGTATAAATTAAGCATGAAATTGTTATGATAAATTACCAACAAGGAAAGAACAAGCTTTCCATTTTCCAGTCTTGGAGGCAAGAACAGGGCGTCCCTGGAGATCGACCGTGCCGTCTCGGGTATAACCAGCAGCTTTGCCTTCCATTAGATAGTTTGATGAGAGTTATAACTGAAGGAAGAACTATAGGACTTATAAGAGCTTAGCTTAGCTAGCCAAAATATAACTGAAACACTATATTATACAAGAAGGGGAAGTGGTAAATCTTATTTTATAGCCCTAAAAGGTTTATTGTAATTGTAATGCCACGTCATCAAATCCAAGTGGGAGTTCGAGAGTGTTGAAGTGAGAGCTTTATGCTGTGAGATGATATTGTTGTGGAAAAGAGATTCTCTTCTAGTTTTTTTCATCAAGGCCACCTAATTAAGTAATTTGAATTTTTAAAATTTAATCTAACGATTAAAGTTATTTTAATTTTTAAAAATGACTCCTATTTTTAGTTTTTGAATCAAATTTAAGAAACTAAATCACTTAATTAGACGAGGTGAAAGAGAATAAGAGAGGATCTCTTCCCATTGTTGTGATATGTATTGCTTTGATGGTTACCGGATGATACCCAAGGATCCAAGGCGCTGCTTAATTAGGTACAACTTCAAATACAAAATACCTAGCTAATTTTATAAACACCCAACTAGTTCGTACACTAGCCAAATTAATTCTAGTAGCTCGTGCTTGAAGTAGTCTATAAATTCCTTATTGAGTAAAGTATGTAGTTAAGGAATACCGAAATTGTTGAGAATGAATTCTACATAAACAGGAGGAGGGACTTTGTATATGTTTTTAAGTAATTGATCTACTTTCTATATTACCAATTGGTTTTATGGTGAAACCCCAACTTTCTTCATGGTATCAAAGCAAGTTATATGTGAAACCTAGAGGCTACACGTGCTTCGCATTCACCCAATTTGTGTTGTCCACGTGTTAGGCTTGAAAATTCGTCACACGTGAGAGAGCACATTAAGAATGAATCTCATATTGATGAGAAAAATGACATTACATGTGCTTATAAGTAATTGAGTTATTCCCCATATTACAAATTGATTTTATAGCAGAACTCCAACTTTTTTCAAGACTTGTAACTCAAGTGTGACTAAGAGCATTTACCTTTGCACTCAAGATTAAGTTTGGTTCTCCCTTCCCCACTATAGCTTCTGCATAGAAAAATATGTGGCCCTTCTTCCCGACATGGGAAACACGTTTGTACTCACCAAGAAAATTAACCAATCGGTGCCTTATCTTTAAGTCTAAATTTTAATTGAATGGATGTGCTACCCACACATTATATTTTACTTCTCTCGTACCTTTTTAAATTTCAGCTGTCAGATCAGATGAATTGAAGAATATCAAATGATATAATTAACAAGGGATGTGTGAGAAGTTAAAAGAGATGTATGGATATCATACCCCTAATTGACTTGTGCCCCCATCTCTTTGATATTGTTGGGATGTGGTCCTAATAATCCTTAATTCTTATTCAGGAATTATGCATATTATTCACTAATGTAAAATGAAAATTTTAATTAATCAAGATCTTAATAAGGAGTTTTGCCCTCTCAACCCTTTGAAATCTTCATGAATGGCTTTCAAGACCAGGAATTGGAGTTTGCAGAACCCAAATTTGAAGTGATACCAGTGGAACATCACGAACTTATGAAAATCAAACTTTAAACCTTAATTTATTAAATTAATATGCTAATGGACACAACCATCTCAAGAGTATGTTCAGACCCACTAGGTCGGTTCAGTAAAAGAGATGAATTAGAAGGAATTCACATATCGATAGCACACTCTTTTTATACTTCTCGCACACTTCTTATTATTTATTATTATTATTAATTTTTAATTTATTCGAATTGACGGACGAAAATTAAAATAATGTGTAAGAAATAAAAAGGAGTCGTACTATATGTCCACTTACATGTAAATTTTCTATTGCTAGTTTATGGCCTTCACAGTGGAGAACGAAAGGAAGAAAAAGAAAACAGAGGGTGGAATGGAAAGGGATAGAACCGACTGCCTCATTTTCGTCTTTACATTTGGTTGCAAAATTTTCCAGGGAGGGTATAAGTAATGATTCCATACAGTATTCCCCACTTCATTTCGAGTGGAAAGAGATTCTCTCTAGATCCCTTCCACCAAAGCTACCAGATAAGTGATTCAGACCTTTAAAATTTCATCTAACTGTCTACCTGTTTTGATTTCTTAAAAGCTATAATAATTTGTTGCCGTTTGATGAAATTTAAAAAATTCGGATCACTTGATCTGGTAACCTTGGTGGAAAAGATCCAGAGATGATGTCTTTCCATTTTGAGTTACACTCGTGTACGGACTTTGTAGGGGAAAATAATTGTTAGTGCTCCAAATTATATTAATTTTATTTTTTGCACTCAGCAAGAGTAATGTTAACTTCTTTAAAATGTCAATAGCAGCTCCCCTTAAAAAAATTATATATATCGTTTCTTTTAATTTTCTAAAGGTTTACGAATTTTTATTGTTTGTTAATAGAATTATAAAAAAGAAAGAATGAAAAGAAAAACAAGGTAAGATTTGTGGGGATAGAACAAAAGTTAACAAAACTATGAGCTCGTTTAAAGAAAATATTTTTTAAGTTTTAAACTACTTAAAGTACTTCTTATAAGAATCGTCAGTTAGTTGTTTCTTGTGAAAAAGACTTCAAGTGCTTTTCTTAGATTAGTTTACATTTTTAGCATTTAATATTACAGTTTAATAATATTTCTTCTTCACTTAGTGTAGATAAAATCGTTTTCTTTAAAAGTGAATTTGAACCACATTATTATTAGCACAGTATGAGGCTTAGCCTACCCCCTCCCTTAGTGTAGATAAAATCGTATGCTAAAAAAAAAATTAGTTTACACTCTCTTTTTTGGATAGAAAAAGACTTCATTAAAGAGAAAAGCCCCAAGGGCAACTAGTTTGGGTACAATCAAAGAGGAATGCCTGACAAACCTCCAAAAGAAGAGTTTTATCCCAAACATTAGTTTACACTTTTAGGTTGAACCAAAAACATTTTTCGTTTGTATGATCTTAAGTTTAAATCTTGTGGATGACGAATTCGATACTAAATTAGATTGTTCATTTTGTGACTTAGCTGAGTTCTCCCTTCTTTTATTGTAAAAATATCAATGTATTAAAAAAATGTAACTTTTATAAAGACCCCTTCTCTTTTATTTTTCTTTTTCTTAAAGAATCTCACACTTTGTGTAAACAAAAAAAAAGTCCATATGTTTATATATATCATCTCAACCATCCATTTTATAAGGTCATGGTTGCATCTTGCATGTGATTGTGAACCCCACATATAAACTTTTTTTTTAACAAACAATATTATCTACACTAAGGAGGTGTAAGATAAGCCTTACACTAGGCTAGCCATAATAATGTGGTTCAAATCGACCTTAGTGAGAATCAAACGTAAAATCACTTACTTACAAGTTAAAATGAATACTATTAAACCATAATACTAAGTAACAACCTCTAGTATAAAATTTAAACAATATTACTTTGTAAAATTCACATAATCAATCGTAAGAAACATCTTGTTAAATTTTAGCTTAACAACAGAAACCATGGGAGAAGCCATGGACGTTGCGTATATATGGATGTATACATGATAACTTGTGCATTATAATTGATTCGACTACCAAGTTTCCATGTGCGTCAAAGTCTATAATGTATGATTTGATTCGTATATTCACATTGAATTCTTGTCATGGTACAAATTTTATTGCCTTTTAACGAATGGTTGAGATCATGACTTCAATTCCTAGAACCATAGACAGGCAGAAAACATATATAGCCTTTTCTTTTCTTTTCTTTTCTTTTTTCTTTTTCTCTTTTTTTTTTTTTTTTCTGGTAGTGCAAGCCTTTGATGATGTGAATCCTTGACTGTATATGTGTACGATGATTTTATCTTGCATGTTATGTCGTGTATTTGTGCGATGGTTTTATGTTGAACTATTGGTAAGTATATATATGAGTTTATGAAATTAGCTATAGCTAGCCATACTTAGGTAGGACTCATGTTTATTTTTTTATTTTTTTATTTTTTGAGTGACATTCTTATTAATTTAAATTATTAAAAAAAAGATATGAACTTGAGTGCTGAGTTGGAAAACAATACTTTAGTCAACTTAATTATACTTAAACGCTGTAATTTCGACCAACTCATGTTTCTAAGTTACAATTTAGACGTTGGTGCCGATCTTTTTGGAATCGTGATGACAAGAAATGAGAGAAATAATATTCTTGCATCGCATTGAGGTCAATGGAAAATGATAATGCAACACTATGTACTATGTATGCATGATTTTACTAATTCGTTTAATAATTATTTCATTTATTTTTTATTTTTTTAAAATAAAAACAATAAAAAAATTTATTTTTTTTGTTTTCAAAATTTAACTTGATTTTGAATTTCAATTTTCATTTTGGAAACAAGTATCAAACAAATTTTCAATTAAAAGAAAAATAACTAAAATATTTAAAACTGAAAACTAAATGATTATCAAACACGCCAAGACGATTGTAAATTGGTATTGGCAATTTACCTGTCCAAATAGCACCCGAACAAGTGGGGTTTTAACTGAATCGTTCAACCCAAATCCAAAATTGTTTTGTTTTGCATATGCTTCATCATAAGAGCATCACCATGTATGTTGTGGTCCATCATATTCATAGTACTTTGGTTGAATAGGGTATTACGTATGTGTGAGGTTATATATGTGAACGTAATGTTAGCTACATTCATTCAATGTACCTCACTTTTGTAATATTTCCCATAATTATTCCTCACAATATTAACGATCTTCAACTACACATATTATATGCTATTATCCATTTCTTACATTTTCGTTTATACGACCGATATTCAATGTTAAATTTATCTTAACTAGATATTCAAATTTGAGTTGAGAAAGAAAACTACACTGTTCTAACTTGATTAAGTCCACGTCTTCTTATAAAAGAAAATTGCTGCCTAAATATGTGAATTTGACATTCAAAGAATAGAAGTTTATTAAATATCCCTTCAAAGGCGACAGACCATCGCTTTAATCTCTTTTTTCCTCCTTTCAACTCCAGATGATCATCATATACATATTACTCTTTCGTTACCTTTATCTTTACAACGCCATTCGGAGTCTCGGACCATTCATTTAGCATGATTTATGAGCGGGGAACTTTTGACAAGAACAGCATTTTAGTTTGCAATGTGAAATGGGGCTTTGTGAAAATTGACTGTTGCTTGACATCGAGGGTAAACAGCAACAGCAACAGCAACAGCGACAACCTAACCAGGCGTATACAATCAAACCTAGCCACACCCTAGATTCTATTAGCTCTCAAGAACCCCTACATATGCAAATGGAAGTCTTTTCTTGTTTAATTTGTGGCCAGAACCTATCTTTGCAATTCGATGTCCATTGTCTCTGACCTTAATGCGGGACAAGGCTAGGGGTCCTCAAAGGCTAAAACCCCACCATTTAAGGCGGTGAATTGATGTTTCGGAGCCTTCATCGACTCAACAGTACAAATGTTAGATCATATAGCCAACTGGGTACTTTTTAGCTTTTTGGAACGTACTGGCATTAACCTCGTGGGTGCACCACCTTGTCTATTCATTTACATTAGTGTATTTTTCTTTTTAAATTTATTATTATTACGTTACTGTCTTTAACATTTTTGTTGTGATAGAAGATAAAAATGTCTTTTCATCTTTTTTTGGTTGACAAAGAAGGTTCATTAATGTAGTTTTAGTTTTTTTTTTTTTTTGAGAAACATTATTAATTGTTAAATGGACGATCTAATTATAAAATGTGTACAAGAAGAATACGTTAATCACAAAGAAGCGATTGAAAGATGACTTCATTATCTTAGCCATCCATTTATACTTCTAACAGTTTGAAAGATGACTTCATAATACTGTCATTCATAACAAACCTATACCTTCCCTATTTACTTTACTCGACGAATTAAGGGGTTTGGTTATTCGTTAGCATGGGTTTAGCTTCCTCTTCCTCTTGAATTGCATCAACCGCTCAAGTGAAGCCATAAGGGGAGGATTTCCGAAAGGCTCCGATCCAGTGAAAATCCGTTTAAGCTAAAAGCACCGGTTTTCTGTGGCTAAGAAATTATATAAGACAGTACAGTATTCCAGTTTCTCTAAATTTATTTGAAGTATATATCAAAGTTTTGTTGGTGACAGTGATGCATCTGTTGCCAGTTGGGCGCTGCATGCAACATTTGCAAATTGCAAAGAGTAGTCTCAATAATGGGGCAACCTATTGAAATTGGTCCAACATCGCTGTTCGACCTCACAACAACAACAACAACAACAAGATCAATGAACTTCTTTGGCTTCCTACAGCAACAGCTGCACGTCCAGGCATTTTTGTATCCATCGTTCATTATATTCATGTAGTTACAAAAACGTACCGACATACCGAAAACAGCATAAGTTTATGTGAAACAAGAACTCATAAGCATTCAATTTAGTTCGAGAGTTGTCGAAACGAAATGATAGAGTAAGGGTTAGGGTTTACATATATATTGACGCGCGCATGCATGCAATCAGAGAAAGACAATATGGCTTGAATTTGGAATCTTTATCACATATTCAATCGCTAATATATATGTGAGAAGATATGATGTAGCTACGTAGACTCTAGTCTCTGGGACCACAAACTTAAGCGAATATGATGTATATGTGAGAAGATACATTTTATCGTGCAGCACTATCATAAAAGAAAAAACCAACGAGAAAAGAAAGGGGAAAAAAAAAGCTCCTTCTGCCTTTCAATTCTGGCAAACAAAGAAAAACAGAAGAACGTGCCTCAAATAGGACAATGAACAGAGCCATTGGACTCGCCTGCTACTCTTCCACTTGGCATATGGACTTCTGTTAAAATCCAGTAATTATGGGCCTGTTTTAGGAAGGAAAGAACTTCCAGTTTAGGGGAATGCCATGACCCATTAAGCTAGAACTCCGGAATGAGGTACTTCTTAAGTTGGGTTGGGTTCTTGAATTGTTTGACAAGTTTTAGTTCCCTCGGGTCAAGGCGAGGATATTCTATTTTGATACTATGTTAAAATGTGAAAATTCAACCTAACATTATTGACGATTAGAGATACAATCTGATTATTTTGATGTGTGATTTACTCTCAAGTCTCAACACTTACAAGGCAATTTTGTAAGGTGAAGTGTAACTTTGGACGGTGACATAATTGACATGAAACTGCACATTTTTTAAGACTAGATGGTGGATAATTGATTGAAGACAACTGTTTTTCTAGTACGTGGTGCTGAACTTTGGCTCAACGCTCCCAAAAAAATCTTTGATGCATGCGTGATGAAACCTCTACAAGACTACACACGACCAAGGGTCTCTCAAAAGATGGACATTTCAACCTGCAGGGGCCCTTCCTAGAGCTAAAAGACATATAAATCAGACTAAAGTGGAAGTGTGTAGAGTCACAAAGCCAAAAGGTAGAATAATAATTTGGAAAAACGAACCTTACATATATTTGTGCGTAGAAAAAGTAGCGAAAGTAAATATCTATCAGTCTAGCTTTACCTTTAGTCCCTTTAAACCCAATAATGGTTGTTATTTTACGCCAAATCTTCCGTCTTTATCAAGGCTTGTTAATTTGCTTGAGTTGTGGCTTTGTGTGGTTACTAGGCATGAAAAAAATGTCGGTTATATATGTGTGCGTCTCTTGTACTAACCTAGCTGCAACTGCTACTGCTAGAGAAAACTGTAACATGGCTTCCAGTTACAACTTAGTCCTGCTTATCTTGGTCTTTGCTGGTGCATTTCTCGAATCCAATTGCAAGCTCACTAAAAATTTCTACAAATGCAAATGTCCAAAAGCATTGTCTATTGTGCAAGAAGAAGTTATAGCAGCCATAAAAAATGAAACCCGTGTCGGGGCTTCCTTGCTCCGTCTGCATTTCCACGATTGCTTCGTAAATGTAAGTATATACCATCACTTAATGTGCTCATTGAGCCATTCTTAACTGAAGGGGGTTGGCATAATTTCTTTGTTAAATCTCAGGGTTGCGATGCGTCGGTGCTGTTGGACGATACTTCAAGTTTTGTTGGTGAGAAAACAGCAGTTCCTAACAACAACTCCATTAGAGGATTTGAAGTTGTTGATCGAATTAAAGCTAAGCTTGAGAAAGCATGCCCTGGAGTGGTCTCATGTGCTGATCTTCTAGCTCTGGCTGCCCGTGATTCTACAGTTTATGTAACCTATCTTAATTTATTTCAAAAAATGCACAAATATAACTGGTTACAAACTTTTAGTCAAAAATATAATGCAGCAAACACTAAACAGACAAGAAGCCTTTTAGTGTCTCTCGAGTTTATAACCGGTTCGTTTGTGCACATTTCCCTAATTTCGTCCACCAAGTTCTCAAACTTGAAGTAACATTTTCATTAATATTCTTCATTGGCATCTATTTTTACATGGAAATACTTGGATTTGCAGTTAGGAGGTCCTTCATGGAAAGTTGGTTTGGGAAGAAGAGATTCGACCACCGCTAGCAGAAGTGCTGCTAACACCTCCATTCCTCCACCAACTTCCAACATAAGTGCTCTCATTTCAAGCTTCTCAGCACAAGGCCTCTCGTTAAGGGACTTGGTCGCTCTTGCGGGTTCTCATACTATTGGCCGTGCAAGGTGCACATCATTCCGCTCACATATCTACAACGAATCCACCATCAATGCTGCCTTCGCCGAGTCATTGCAGAGAAGTTGCCCGCGAAGTGGAGGTGACAACAACCTTGCAAGCCTTGACCTCCAGACCCCAACACATTTTGATAACTTGTACTACAAGAATCTGTTGAAACACAAGGGACTTCTTCATTCAGACCAGGAGCTCTACAATGGAACCTCTTCTACGCATAAACTGGTTAAGAAATATGCAAATAACACCTTTGTATTCTTCAAGCACTTTGCCAAGGCCATGGTCAAAATGGGAAACATCGATCCTCTTACAGGAAGTCAAGGCGAAATCAGAACCAATTGCAGAAAAGTGAATTAAATCTTTTGTTCGACGACAACAGCAAGGGTGATGTGTAGCTCTGGGTCGTCGAACAACAACAGCTGCCGACCCTACTCTCGCATAAAGTGAAAAGAAGGAACCTGGCCACTGCTTTCTTATACCTAAGTTGTCTCTGAAATTCTCTTTTGTTCTAAGAAAAGTTGTCCCTGAAACTCTTCTTTTTTTTTTTTTTTTTTTGGCAAACCACTGAAACTCTCTTTGGTAAAAATGCTTTTTGTTCGTTTTGGCATTTGTTTTGTTTGGTTAATACGGAGTTTCGAGGAGGAAATACCACTAAACCAATAGTCGACAGGTTAAAATAAGACCGAAGGGAAATAAAATCCAATTTGATTCGACAAGCGGAGTAAGGGAAAGAAGTTACAAGTCACAAAGAAGTTCCGGATGGAAGCCTTTCGTTGTTAATGGTGTCTCTGTTGCGTGGCATTTCCCACAACATTTTCACAAAACAAAGGGTATCCGTATTGCATAACACTTCCCCAACATATTCACAAAACGGAGGGGAAACAAAATATGAAATCAAAAGGAAATATTGAGGCTTAAGTAGGCAGAAATCCTAAATGTACTTCCAAGAGTGGACAAGCATTGATGCAGACTAGCCTAACCGACTTGAGATCTCACTGCAGACTTCCAGATTTGCTACAGTCCAACTGATATCTCGAGTTTCCGAATCCTTTCCAAGACAAACCATGTAGTCTGCAAAATCAGGCAGCATGATAACATAATCATTACCAACAAATAGATGTGTGCTTGTGCTTGTGTTTGTGTTTGAGAGAGAGGGAGAGCGAGAGAGAGAGTACCATGATAGGAAGTGCAACACGGCTAAAACATGTGGGGAATCCAGTAAAGAAGCCAAGAGGACCTCTTGATTTTAGAATTGCAAAGGCACAATCCAGAGAGCTAGTATATCCTCCAGTTTCTTGTCTGACTATGCGAATGTGTTTTGACGGTAAACTGCATGCTGCAGCAAAGAATGCTGACGAAGCACTTGCACCTGAACAAAAGAATACAATCAAAATTACACAACACGTAAACACAAGAGAGAAAGGGAAAAGATGGAACTGAGATAAAATTGGCAAGGGGGAGCTTTTACCCAATTGTGCTTTTGCTTCGCTAAAACCACAAGACTCCCTGAGATAATCAAGGCTTGGATTATATGATGCGAGCATGCCCATGTCTAACCACATCTTCCTCTTCAGGAAAGGACCTACATAATTCCACGTTTCTCGAAACAAAGCTCTCTGGGTTGCCATAATACGGACAAATGAAAATACGTATCTGTAAACAGGAAATCGTTCGGTTGCTAGATGATAATTATACGCAAGATACCCAGAGTATAATGGAAAATTGATCAATGCTCCAGTTACTCCAACAGCCAACCCACAAGCAGCCTCTTGACAAAGAGTGGGTGGCATTCCTTTGTTGGTAGCAATTGCTTTATTTCTCAAAATCCTAGCAAAAAAGGCCAAACAATCAAAAGTTTGCAAAGTCGTCCACTTCTGAATCTAAAACCAAATAGTTGATGCAACATTAATCCATCATTACAGAACAAAACCATGCATGCTACCATCATGCCTCTTCCTACTTAAAATCAATTGCTCAAGAGCTCGACGAAAATTTATAAAGAGAAATCCCAGATAGCAGCAGTCAGTCCTCAAATCAATGGAAGGAAAAAAAAAGGATTACATGAGCTCAAGAGAAACTCGACAGATATCTACACTTCAATCTCCGTAAAACAACAAAGCTTGTAAATTCTTGAATTAAATAACAAACTACAACAGTGAAGAATTTACTTTAAGGTTCTAGAAAACTTACTCATACAATCCCAATTGCTGGCTCACCGTCAACACATGAATGTAAATCGCACCGGGAAGAATCTGCAAACAACAACGAAATCAAACAACGTTCATAAAAATGCATGTTAACAAAAATGATTTAAATGCTCACAAATCATAAATCTCTGCTCACCCATTTCAATTTCAACATCATATTAGAAATCCCAACTCGGGAATTTTTTTTTTTTTTTTTTTTTTGCCAAATAAAGATAAATTGCAGAATAAACCGCCAAATAAAAAGCTTCCAACTTTCTGAGGAAGCGAACAAAGGGAAAAAGTTGGAACCTTGGTATAACCGTGGAGCTTCGGAATCTGGCGACACTGAGCATACATACAGCTCTTGGAGTAGCAAAGGGAAGCCCAGGAGCCCGCAAGAACGCCGATGGCTCCGCCGTTGAGAAAGGGTTTGATAGAGGGCCAATGCTGCCGCCACCGTGAACGGACGAAATGGGTGTTCGAGGGATCAGCAATGTCGGCTTTGTCCTTCCTCTTCTGGCGGTGTTCTTCCATGGTCAGACCCAGCTTTTTGTTCACGATCACGTCTCTTGGGATTCCGATGGCTGATCTCAGCTTCTCTTCCATGATCTTTTGTGGTGCTCGCACTGTCGCACAGATGCTCTAACCTACTCTTTAGCCTTCTATGTCCTCGTATTTGAACGCACGGTTAAATCACGTTAATATTTTATATATAGAAATACGAGAGTAGAAAGTTCTACTCCTTAAATCCCTTCTAAGTTTTAATTATTACTGGAGTAATATTATTTATACACTGTTTTTGTACCACATTTTCATAACAATTTAGGTGGCATTTGATGTGACCAGCCACATCATTTGAATTAATTAGATTTTTAAATTTAATTCATTATTTAATAAACTAATAATTAAGAAAAACTAGTTAATTAAATAATGATTGTGGTACATAAAGAGTCTTTCTCCTTTCTTGCATTTTTGCTCATCACCATTTAGTGTGGTGTATGCTCACCACCCTATTTATTACCGTTAGATGAGTTTGAATTTTGAGATTCGCCACTGTTAGATGAGTTTGAATTTCTATACTACCTTAGGTAGGATAGCCACATCATTTGAAAAATTTGTGCGAATCTCGAAATTCAAACTCATCTAACGGTGATAAATAGGGTAGTGAGCATACACCACATTAAATGGTGGTGAGCAAAAATGATTCATTCATTGGGTTTTACAATTTTTTCAAATAATGTGGCTATCCTACCTAAGGTAGTATAGAAATATGATATAAAAACATAATATAAATAGCATTACTCTTTCCTAAATAAATACAAGGGCGAGGTCATCCGAACTCTGAAGTCGAATACAATAATAAAGAAAAGACTATTCATACCGTCATTTTTACTTTATGTATTCATATTAATTTTTTACAATTAATTTTCTTCCATTAACCGAAAATTTAAAAAAAAATGTGAGAAGTAAAAATAAGTATATAGATAACACTACACTTATTTAATATTTAACCCTCATCTAATTGTCTTACTATTGACATGTGCAAAAAGGCTAATTTGTACTAGTCATACGCGAAAAATGATTAATGATGATATTCGCCATGATTGTTATGCATGATACTAATTCTACAGTTAAATTCATTTGCAACTTTAGTTTAAATCGAACTTTCCATTTAAATTTTCAACGTTTGACTTCTGAGTTCAAAAAATACTTGAGTTTGAGGCATGTACTGATAAATAAAAAAATTATTAACCTTATTTTGCGGTTAAATTTATGCTCGATCTTAGTCTAAATCGAACTTCCCATTTGAATTTTCAACATATGACTTCTGAGTCCAAAAACCCCTTGACCTACAAATCTACTATGCCTCAAATATTATAAATGTTTAGGGCATGTACTGATAAAAGAAAAAAATTCGTAACCTTATTTTGTGATTAAATTTATTATTAACCTTAGTCTAAATTGAATTTCCCATTTAAATTTTCACCATCTGACTACCAAGTCTAAAAACTACTTGAGCTACAAATCTAGTAATCTACTATGCCTCAAATATTCTAAATGTTGGGGCATGCACTGATAAAGAAAAAAATTCATAACCTTATTTTCCGGTCAAATTTATCCTTAGTCTAAATCGAACTTTCCATTTAAATTTTCAGCATCTGACTTCTGAGTCTAAGAACTACTTGAACTACAAATCTACTGTGCCTCAAATATTATAAATGTAAGGGCATGCACTCATTAAAAAAAAAAGATAAAAAAGGGCAAGTTAGAAAGATACACCACCATTCAAGTTTGTGCATTACATAATGTCAGTATGTCACCAACATCAAAGACCGACTCAAACCAACAAGGCTATCTGCCTTATGATGGTTGGAGATGGCACATGTATCGTATGCAGCTTTGCCCCTGCTTTGCAAAGAGGTGGTTTCCACAACTCCAACTCGTGACCTTTTCAAGATCAGGATAAAAAAATCATGATGTAACAAAGTATTAACTACATTGGAAGAGGCATGAAACTATCCAAATTACAGAGAAGAAGAAGATGAAGATTTAGAAGGAAATCAAATCTTGTATTAATAGTTGAAAAAATTATAGGAAATGAAAGAGAATTTACAATTTACACTAACCTACAAAGTAACAAACTATACCTTCTAACAAACTCTTCCTAGACCAATCTCCACCATTCAATCATAAACCAATCTCCACCATACATCTGTTACTACAAAGATGCAAAGCCATGCATGTAAAACTACACATTTAACAATTATGCTTCCACTTACATAATCAAATCAAATCAAATCGGATACAAAACTTAGTAGGTTAAAGAGACGCTACAAAAAAGAGTCGACGGGGACCCCGAGTGATGGTTCCAATTGTCACTTTCGTGGAACCTTTACACTTTCTCATACTTTCTTTCATTTACTTGCTTAACCTTCCTCTCTTCTTCATCTCGAGTTGACTGTACACAGATATAAAGGAATTCTAACTATCAAGAACTTACAGCGATGTAAATTGGAGAGCGGTGGTAGTTACATCAGAATTAGTCGGTTGCACTCTCTTGTGACTATATAGAGAACAACACGGGTTTTGGCTCCCTTGCTTTCTATACGATGCACTATATAGCTCTTCCATTTACTCTAATCGACTGAATCAACTTCCTCTTCTGACAGTTCAAATGCATCGATCTCTGCGAAGTATTTTCTCTTTTGTTCAATCTCATCAAAAAAAGCTCTCTGCTTCTCGGAATCTTCTTTCCCAGCGGATATCGCGCGCTGCTTCTGCACACACAAATTTAAAGTGAAGAACTAGCTGTTTCAACAAACATAAAACCTCCTAGAACAAACTAAAGGTCCCTTATAAGTTTGAGGATCGTTTAGACAAGTGAAACGATAAACAGACCATATTACATTAAGTGGAATATTTCCCCTCCCTTTTTGTTTTTTACTAGCATTGAAATAAAAACTAATAGACGATAAAAAATAAAAAATAAAAGTCAGCTCCAAAAGTCTGCTGCCGGAATCAAAACACCTGAAAGAGAATTTCTCTCTCAAAATGTAGCCCAAACAACTCAACCACACAGTAAAGAACCAAGAAATCTTGCCATACATACTCTTTGGGTGTCAATACAGAAACATGTTGTTTGATAGGCTTGGGGATATATAGAAATTCTAACTCTGATAGCACAATGTTGTTTTGGATTGATATCAAAGCACAACAGAACTGATCAATTTATTGTACGAACCAGACCCCAAGTCAGATAAAAAGTAGTAGTTTCTAACCGAGACAACAAAAAAGTTACCATGTTAACGTAACAAACCTTTTTGTGAGGAGCCATAGATTCCTTGGATACACTGTTGCATCCGCTTGCCTTTGTTTTTTCCCTGTTTCAAGTGGGAAGAAGACATACAGCAGCATTAGCAAAACATCACGCAACATGGGACTGGCATGTCTCAAATGAGTTAAAGAGAATTTCTCATATTCATCAATCTATAACGATACCAATACACAGAATATCAAATAGAAGCGTGACAAAGGGAAAATCAGAATGGTAGAATTTATGGTCACCCTAAGGAGCAGTAGATCGTGTGTTAAGAGCCTACTCATTTACGAAACGCAGGGTGTTACAACTAATAAGTGCCTCAGCAGACCACTCAAGTGATATGTTATCACATTACTCTTAATCAATACCGTATTATGTTCACGTACTGATAGCCTACAATTTTTTGATGAATAACCTTTTTATAGCAAGGCAGCTAACTTTTCATAACTCCAAGCAATGACATAGTTTCCTCTCTTTACTTCTCCAATCCATTAGCATTACACTGAATTAGACACTTACCCAGCATTCCGGATCTTTGGTGCAGGAGGACAACTCCATGGTCCAGTATTTTCCTTTCCTTTACCCTTCCTTTTTACTGCGTTTTCCTTCCCTTTACTCTCCCATTTTACTGCAGTCCTTCTTCGAGTATACACTGAACAAGGCTCAAAAGCCCTACAATCGCTGGTACCTAAACTCGAAAATCCAAATATACCTGTAAGGTCTCAACCACACAGATCTTTCAAAGAAAATGCATAGATAGATGAAGTATATTCACAGGAGGTAATACTTCCTATTGAAGCATAGCATCAAGTTCAATTCAAGTATTCAAACAAAGCATTCAAAATACGCACTCAAATGCAAACACAGAGCAACAAACTTCAACTAATATCAATAGATTCAAGGCACCGTTCAAAGTTCAATTCAAGTACTCAAACAAAGCATTCAAAATACGCACTCAAATGCAAACACAAAGCAACAAATTTCAACCAATATCAACAGATTCAAGGTACGATTAACGATCGAAACGAACAAATTCCAAGCGACCTGTTGTTCTTCTAGAAAAATCCAGAAACCCTAGATTCCCAAATTGAAATTAAAACCAGAACAAAACAGAAATCACACCCGAAACAAAGGCGAGAAACGGAGAAATCAAAAGCGGAGCAGAGAAACTACCAGAAGCGGAGGACGCGACGGGAGGAGGGCGAGGAGGAGTGGAGGGAATCGGGGTTGGAACTGCGGAGGGCTTAGGGTCTACACTGCAGAGGAGGCTCCTGGTGACGGAGGCGAGCTTGGGATTCTGGCGTTTGAGCTTGACGGTGGAGGCGGACGAGGACAGCGAAGAGGCAGCTGGGGCTACGGTGGTGGTGGTGGTGGAGGAAATGGTATTGGTGCAATCGGAGAGAGGGTTTCGGGCTCTTAATCTTCTCCTCGATGGCTCAGCTTCCATTTCTGTTTTCTGCTATTTCATAATCTGCTTCCTTTTTTTTCTTCTTTATAAATGGATCAGCGAGTGAGTTGTACGCACGGAAGAGTGTGGCGGAAGCTATTTTTAGAGTGGCGGGAAAACTCTGTTTGTTTTGTGTATATAATAATATATATATATATTTAGAGAGAGAGAGAGGTGGAGTGAAATCTGGAATCTGAAATCTGGATGGTTCGTCGTCTCACTTTCTTTACCGAGTTACGAGTTACATGTGTTCCGGGTTATGGGCCTAGTGGGGATTTCGGCCCATTAATAAGCTGGGCAATGTTTTCTTCTTTTTCTTTTTTTCGTAGAAAAACCTTTGGGCTGAGTTGAGGTTGGTGTCCTTGAGTCATTTGAACCGAAAATTTGAGAATAGCCAATACCAACCGTACTAAACGGTTTAGAAATAATTTAGGGCCTGTTTGGTATCTTATTTGAATTTTTTTATCATTTCTCAAAACATTTTTTAAGAACATTTCTTGAAAACAATTTTCTTTAAGACTCAAAAACTTGATTGGTTTGCGATTTAAAATTTTTAAATCTTACGACTTAAACTTGATTGGATTGGAGTAGAGACGAAAGAAGTAAAAAAAAAAAATAGGAGAAAGAAAGAAGAAAAGAGAGATATATTTGGAGTGAGAGGGGATGAGGGAGAGAAAAGAAATGAGTGAGTTTAAGTTTAAAAGCTCATTTTTTATGTTTTTAAAGAATAGACTATATTTTTGAGTTAGTCTTGCGTTCAGTTTTTAAAAATAGTCATACCAAACAAGTTTTTAAGACCTAAAACTTGAAAACTGTTTTTGAGTTTAAAAAGTTGGATTCAAGCACACTACCAAACAGGCCCTTATGTTTTTAGGAGTTTTATTTTATTGTTTTTGAAATTGACAAAACTCCTCACTTTAGTATTTAGAACTCAAAATTGATCAATCTCGTTTTTAAATATAAATATGGCGCATTAATGTGATTCATTTTGTCTCAGTTTTATCTAATTATTTGTTAATGTGATGACGCGACACATGACACACCCCGACTCGAAAGTAAGGCGTGTTGGCCGTCACGTGAGTGTGACGTAGCCAAGTGCACAATACGGAAGCAAGAATCATTAACGAAGTACGAACTAATTAAAACCAATTCACTAGCAACCTAGATAAGATAGTGTGCTAGAGTGATAATATAGTACTTATACAGAACCAGAGCGTACTAAGTCAAAGTGTAGTCAAGCATGAATAAATAAGTTCGAATACACCAACGGGTATCCTACATAATAATGAGTCTATCAGAACTGCCGAATGGTCCTCGCTAGTCACCACAGGTACTATAGCTATCTAGAACCTGGAGGGGCGAAAAACAAAATTGAGTGGGTCAGCAAAACAAATCTTTTCAAAATCATTCTTTTTCTCAAAAGTATAGCCCCTCACCGTAAAACCTGTATAGTTTCCTAGAAAATAATATGTACATATATATCACAAACTTTCTCAGCATTAGTCATTATCAAACATATCTCACAATATGCCATGCAATGCATTTGAATAACCATTCTAAATCTCAAAAACCATATAATGCAATGCATCTGGATAACCATATATCTACTAGGTATCAACTCAGCCCTCGACTGTACATATAGCTCATAACATCTCAATCTCATCACATATATATACTGCACATACATCAATATCCTCGTGAGGTCATCATCACATCACTGTATCAATATAAAGAATGCTCTAGTACTACAATCACATGAAGACTGTGCGAATGAACGCGAGTCACCTACAAGTCGAACCCACTCAAAGGTGGTTTATACGACAAGACTGTGCACCTAACTTGGATCCAAGGCGAGCATGCGGTGCGGGAGGTGAACGACACGTGAAAGACTGTGCCCTTAACTCTGGGCGTGAGCACTAACAATATGTGCAGGTTTATGAGCTAACATATCACATCATATATCGTATGTTCTTTCTTAACAATGCATGTACCTACCTGGTACTTACCTGGCGTCCTCGGCACCAACATATGCATGAAATGTATATATGAATACTCATGTATCAATATTAAGTTATATGCATGTCGATAAAAACGTACTTTTCATTTAAAAGCTGATTCTGGGAAAATAATTATATATATATATAGGTTATATGGAAAAATAGCTGCCCATTCACTGATAGGTCGCCGGGTTGTAGCCCCCACGTCTAACTCGGTTACGCTCGTCCTCGGAATAAGTCTCACTTATATGAGAAATTACTAAAAATACATTATTTAAGCACATCTACGCAAATACGGTAATAACTTTTCATACATAGCTCAATTTTGGCATATGCATATACCAATGCGACCTACTCGACGTCACGGACGTCGAAAAAATTTCACTGGGCCACACACCCTCACGCGCCCTGGGTGGCACGGGTCTACACACCCCCATGCGCGTCACCTTCTTCCTCGCGACGCCGGCGCCGGCCACCGGTCGCCGGAAACCTGCAACTCAGGTTTTCTCCGCCATTTTTCTTCCTACGTGCTCAAAATTAAGAGTAGAACAAGTATATACCTTCAAAAACCTCGAAAAAGGCCTTAAATCTCGTCGGGGATTCTCCAAAAATCGGCCAAACTTGTGCAGTGCTATCCCGACGTCCAAGCTATGCAAACGATAATCTCTGAGCCTCGTGGGGACCTTTTAAGGCTCATGGTGAGCTTGGTTTTGCCTAAAATCAACCAAGAAAAAGTACATGAACATTGCCCATTTCGGTGCTCGTGGTTTCGACACGAAAACAAAGAAGTTCGTACCTGAAACTAGTACCACTGGGTTCGTATGGCCTCCAGGAGTACGATGGTGGTATTTGCTCCTTCGATCTGTGAAGTGTTGGCCTCCTTTGGCCTTGGTCCATACGAGAATGGCGAGAGAGAGAGATATCGGGATAGGAGAGAGAGAGAGAGTCTGTGATGAGGAGAGAGACACGGGAGTAAGGTGAGTGGGAGTGTGCTGATTGGTTGTGTGGTCAAAAGGCCACCAATCAAATAATTATTTTCCCCAGTTTCTCATTGGCCCCAAGGGTTTAGGAAATTAACTAAGTGGCCAGATTTCTTAAACTCAAGCATAACATACACCTGTCACTCAAGGGTATGCAAATCATTTCACATCGTCAATATAGATTTTTCGGGACGGGTCGTCACAACACATGTGTAGTTCATGTGTCCAATTAAATAGCGTCATGTAGTTAAATGGGATTTTATTTTTCGTCAAACATGTGGTTAAATGATTGGGATTCATGAAAAAAAAAGTGAATGAAAATCATTATTGATTAATTAAAATCATAAGGATATCACGGTAATTTTATAAAAAAGTTTGCACTTTTCTCCATGAAATCCAATGGCCTTGATGGTTTCATCGGCAAATTCACATTTTCTTTTTATTTAGAACTTGTTTAGACGTACTTTTAAAATAACTGAAAAACGTTTTTAGTGAAAATATTTTTATAACCAATCATTAGTAAAAATGTAAATAAATTATGAAAAAGCACTTAAAGTGCTTCCTGGAAGAAGCACATAATTGGTGCTTCTTGCAAAAAATATTTTTTAGGTGCTTTTGAAATTCAAAAATATTTTCTCTAAAAGCGTTTTCAGTTATTTTAAAAGCACATCCAAACAAGCATTTAAATAATCACACATGTGCTTATTATCTACATATTCCTTAGTTTCGTCTCCAACGTGGGCGGTTAGAGCAAACTCAAAACAAACAAAACCGGAAATTATGATTTCCCAAATCCTAAGATAGTTTTCTAGGTGAGTATCTATTATATTCGGATTATATTTTGTGAGACTTTAACTGCCGCACTAAAAAATTTATCCGCTTTAGTGATCCGATTGCTTTGATTTTGAGCACCCTAGATTTTTAGGGTAGAAGTCCAAAAGACTACAGTACACTAAACCATGCGAATGTGAACCACGTGTTAGCAAACAAATAGTCTGAGACTCTCAAAGTGGAAAATTTTTTAATTGTGACGGGAATACGGATAGTATATTATGTGTTTGTATGCAAGGGATGAAAATTTTAATTTTTAAGTTATTAACCTTTTAACATACATAACTCATTATTTATATAAAAACACGTGATGTATCACTTCGTGTGACGGTTATATTAAAATATCTCTGTTGAAAGGGGATGAAAAAACAGCAGAAATGCACCGCACCATTGAAGATTTTAAAAAACCGGGGTAGGTGCGGCATTTGGTTTACATCTTCCAGTGTTCCAAGCAAAGAGAAGCACATAAACCAGGGGCCACACGAAATCTGAAAGTCAAAAAGCACATTTCTCAAAACATAGCCCGCTGCTTCTGCCTATCGTCTTCATCTGTATAAATTGCAACCCTCCTTTGCTTTCCACTTCAATATTCCATTCCACCTTATAAACTTGTTCGTAGTTTTAACTTTATCAGTTTTCTGATAACTTGGTTAGCAACAGAAGAAGAAGAAGAAGCAGCAATCGAAATTCAATGGAGGCAATTCAGTCTTGGGTTTCACAACACAAGCTTACAAGCATTGGTGAGTACACCCAGCACTTCGAATCTCCCTCTCTTTTAATTAATCTTAATGCTCGTTTAAATACTTCTATGAAAAGCACATTGATGTTTTTAACAAAAATGTAAATCCTTTCTAAAAAAACACTTAAATTAAGTTGTTTCTTGAACACATACTAAAGCACTTCAAACACATTTCTGCCAAACAATATTGTCATAATCGCTTTTGGTAATCGTTTTTGTTTTAAAAGCACTTTCAAACAAACCATAATATGCATTAGTAATCAAGTTTGTTAAATCAGTGTGCTTTTCTTTGCAAGGCTGCAGCCAAGTTCGGAACTCCTTTCTGTAGTTTAAAGTCGATTAGAAGGGAATAATAACAACGTTACTCTCTTTGTTTTTGTGTTATCATTATTACAGGAGGAATATGGGCATCAGCAGTTGGAGCATCTCTAGCCTATTCACGAGCAAGAACACCCCTCAAACCAAGCCTTAGGCTTATACATGCTAGGATGCACGCACAGGCCTTGACCCTGGCTGTCCTATCTGGTGCAGCAGTCTACCATTACTATGCGGACCACGAAGCAGCTGCCCACCACCATGAAGAAAACTAATGCTTCTTCAATAAGCACCTACCTAAGTCAGAGATCCATTGCATAATTAGACATTATTTTATCTTAGTTTCTTTGTTTTCTCTGTTTTAATTCCTTTCCCTTTCACCAGTTGTATTGTACACCATATATATAAAGAGATCTTGGTTTATCGATGTATTTCTCCATTCATCTAAGTTCGAATCTCCTTTCTTTATTGCAATAAAAAACAATGAATTTCATTAAGAGGATGATTACGACATTTAAAAACATTCCTTAAAAACTGCTGCAATCTTTAATCCCCTCAAAGAATTAAACAACATCAAGGTGATCATAATCATGATCGATCCGAGCATTTTGGAGGGTGGTGTACAGACCAGCCAGGCTAGCTTAATTTTTTTAGGGCAACGAAATGTAGACTAATTGTACAAGTTCATTAGTGTTAATTAAAGTAGTTAAGGGTATTGCCTTGCACATATTTGCTGTTGTAAGGTTGTAAGGCTGGAAAGTCCTTTTCTTCTTCCTAACTTCTGATTTCTTCTGTTGCCATTTGCCATGGCATTATTCTTTATATATCTTAAATTAAAATGCACTCATTGACAACAAATTAAAAATAAATTAAAACGCACTCAAAAGAAGTGGCCTACCAACTTCCCAATCTTCCGTAATTGACCATAAGACCCTCCAACTTGTCATTTTTAAGAGAGTTTCCTTTGAACTTTCAAGGTTAGCTGTGGTCAATTCACTCAAATACGAAATAGTGCAATATTCTACCTAAGGCAATCATGGTGGATGGTTGTTCGTATTAATCTACAGCAAGGGAATTGGAAACCCTTTCCCTTGAAGTTGTGTACGTTTAAAAGAATAAGAAGCAGCAGCTTCTCCTTCTTCTTCTTCCCCTACTTATTTTCCTGAGTTTTCTCAAGGTTTTTGTGATACACAAAGGAAGATATGGACTGCTCCATCTGCACCTCTATGCCAGTTATGTTAAGGCCTCCGAGGAATACAATTTGTTTGACATGCTATGAGGGAGCTAGAAGCGTTATCTCCTTCATAAACAAGCTTCACACTGCTCATGGATCACCTGATCAAAAACCTAATCTGTGTAAGGCAAGCTATCTGGTTCCCAACTTTTCTCTTTCTATGTCCTTTATATTAGGCACACTTTGGATTCTAACTTTTCATTCTCTTCATTGGCATAATTACTACGAGTTACACACATATATATATTGGCTCGTTTGGAAGTGTGTTTAAATTAGAATATTATATTTGGCTTTTTATTTTTTGAGAAATTGTTGTGGTTCATGAGGTATATAATCAATTTATATTTATTTATACAACATCCTCGTGTTCTAATATTACACAATAATTTTCTGGTACTTAAATACGCATCGTTATTTTTTTTTGGATTACATGATGTACAGCGTTCTTTGTTTGCAATTAGGATCAAAAATGAAAAAATAAAAATAAAAAATTGGGCTTTATTTATCCTCATCTAACATGGGACTTTATTTCTCAATTCCGGCCCAGTGATTGGGATGAAAGGCCCCTAAACCCTAGACAAGCAACCTCAACTAGAAAAATCACAAATAGTCGAAGAACAAACCAAGTTATGCTTCGGAAAAGAAAAAGAAAAAACTCGTGTTCTAAGTTCTTTAAGCTCAAAACTTAATTATGATAAGAACATGTTATGCAATTCTGAATAGTGTCATTTTGTGATGTGCTGCTAATTTTTTATCTCCTACAGACTCTCGAAAATGTATCGAAATGGGTACATAATATGAATCAAGCGTCCGAAGAACTCAATGAGAAGATTAGATTCCTAAGTGGGTTTTCTGTTGCACTTAGAGATAAAATGCACAACGACATACTGTTGCAACCTGGTGATGATGGTCCTCCAATCCCTGCCCATAGAGCCTTATTGGTGACTGATCTCCTTCTCTCTTTGTTTATCAATTAAATAACCAGTTAATAACATATGTACATGTAAAGTTGTTTTTCGAGGCTTGTAACCTTATTTTTCCAATGAGGACACGTGGTCGATATTGATGACATTGTTGATACTGTAATCCTATAGTTGTAAAGATGTGATCGATATAGTTATCAACATATCATCGATATATCGTCCGCGGTGCAGTTAGCCACATATGAATGTATTGAGAAACCAATTCTAACTTTTACATTTTGGTTGTTAATGCCATGTACGTAGGCAATAAGATCAGAAATTTTTAACAACATTCTACACTCAGATGGATGCAAGGCTCCACCAAACGACACCGTAAAACTGCCCGAACTAAACCATGAAGAGCTCGAGTCTCTCTTGGAATTTCTGTACCATGGGGACTTGTCAGAAGAGAAGATGAACAAACACATCTACTCCTTGTCCCTTGCAGCTGATAAGTACGGAATCTTGTACTTGCAGAAGCTATGTGAGCGTCATATGCATAAGTCTTTGAGTTCAGCCAATGCTCTCGATGTTTTAGAGGTCGCAGACGTTTGTTCCAGCCTAACACTGAAGGAGAATGCCTTGGAATACATTGTTAAAAATATGCATGACATAATTTTCTCCGCTAAATATGATACGTTTGCACTTAAGAATCCACATCTATGTGTACAGATTTCTAGAGCATCATTGATGGATGACAAAAGAAATTCAGTTGTAAGGGAATGTTATTGATTGATCATGTTCTTACAATTGTGCAAGTATTTACATCTAAATTGACCTAAGACTTCTTGGAAAAGTATTTACGTGTGTACTCTTTACTATTTTTCCCATCTTCAAATATTGCTACAATATTGTTTTGAAGATTTTTCGTTTTTGAAAAAGACATTTTAGGATAAATCACCAAACATATTCTCAAATTGTTTTATTTCATATGCTATTTGTCACTTGCGGAAAGCACATCTATGAATGAGGATTCAAACTCGAATGCCTAGGAGAAGCACATCCGCTAGCCAATATGATTATGCCCAAATAATCTAAAATTCTATTTGTTTGTTTTCCTTTTAGAAAACAATTTTTTAAACCTTTTTTTTGAAACTTTTTACATACGGTTGAGGTAGTGGACTAAGCCTCACAATAAGCTAGCCATAATAATTTAGTCCGAATTCGCCTAATTTGGTGGGAGTCAAATCAAAGCCCTCTCACTTATAACTGAATAATACTATTAGACCGTAGTATGTACAAAGTAGGTAAAAACATTTTCTGAAACTTTAAACCTAAAACATACATCAGCCCTAATATAACTCAAACAATAGAGAAATTTTTCATTGTGACAAGGAATACGGGGTGGTACACCACGTGTTTTTATAAAAGTGGTGGAAAATTTTACTTTTTAAGTTATTAACTTTTTAACACATATATCTCACCATTTGTGTAGTAACACGTGGTGTAGCATCTCGTGTACCGGTCATACTGAAAAAAGATCTCCAAACAATAAACAGAAGCCCACAGATTAGCCTACAAGAAAAACGGAAAGATGGAAACCTTAACTAATACAAACCCTAACCCGTTAATTACCAAGAAAATAGGCAAGATAAAAACCCTAACCCTAGTCTACCCAAAAGTCAAAACGAGGGTGTCAAATAGACATAGACGACCAGCCCGAAGAACATCTGGAGGGGGCCACTATCGTTTTCCAGAAAGATGATCTGATCTGTGAGAATGAGGGCTACTAATGTAGAAGAGGTCGTTATAAGTCTTATGGCCTTACATGCACATTGAACTGAAATGAGTGTATGATGACAGTGGCTCCAACAAAAGCTAGTCGCAACAGCACTATCTTTGATCAGGGTTATAGCGCTCTCATGGCTGTTGCAGTTAGTATGCCCACAAACATGGTTGAACCAATAATGTAAGGCACAGCTACTTGCGGAGTCGCTTTTGTATATCCACAAAAGGGGATGGAGATGAGTATGGATGATTTTGAACGCAAGTACAATGATATGATGGATAAACTCGATGACGAATGTGAACTTGCTGGAGAATTTTTCTGCGTGGTCTTTTATTCTTCAGAACATATTATTACTATTGCTCATACAAGTGCAGCAAGCAACAGATGCAGTCGCGGATCTAGCTTGGCATTACATATCTACCCTTAAAAAATCCTTTGAACCGCGTTTGTCCATTTGAGGTTATTGGCTGCTTTCTTTGTATCCAAGTAAGCAAGTATGCAGTTCTAATTCGTTTGACTTGATTTAACAATTGGAATATTTGCACTCTCTGTCTTTGGCATTCACTGTTTCATAAGCATCTTCTTTGAAAGCAAAATCTATATAAGTAGGTTATTTAATGAAAGAGTTTTACTGTGTCAATAGTTCAATCTTTTAAAACTCAGCCATATTGCATCTGCAATTAGGGTTAGGAAATGATGAATTTTGTTAATTATCCTTTTGTTTAATGGCATATCCAGACTCTCAAAGACCTGTCAGGGTGGGTGTTAGAATCAATTGAAGAAGTTAAAGCACAGAAGGAGAAGATGAAATTCCTTTGGGCCTGCATATGGACAAAGGTTCTTGCTTGCAGTGACATACTTGTCCATCCTGGTGATAAAATCTCAATTCGTGCACATAAAATCATATTGGTAGCCCCGGCACTCTATATCTCTAGATCTGTTAATACAATACCCTACTGCATAAAAATATATTTCCCTAATTAATTAAATCAAACAGATCATTATCAATTGGATCAATTTACAAACTGTCAAAATTTGATAGTATTTGATTTTGATCAGTTTAACAATCAAAATTTATAAAATGATTATATATAGGGATAGTTTATTAATCAATATATAATTGTAGCATGTAGATTTTAATAGTATCTTTTATGCAATCTTTGAAACTATTGATCTAGTAAATTATAACGTTTATATACAGATTTCTTATATCAGAACCAACAGTGTGGGTGTGGGATTGTTATTGCCTATTAGTTGCTTGCAAGATAAGCCTTGTTCTCCAATCATTTTTTCTTTTTGTTTGGTCATGATATAGCTCCAATCATTTTGGGGCCTTCAATTACATAAACCAAGAGTACCCCACCATTAGGAAACGAAATGTCCTTGACCAGTACCCTTACACGTACGATATAGGGCCTTCATTCCATCAAAGGCATGTTTGAAATTCTAATTCTTGGACTTAGTACTCTTTTGATTTCTCAGTACCACTGTAAATCTATTACCCCCTAAATAAATTTTTCAAGTGGAACTGATGCAACGTATGACTAAATTTCAGTAGACTGTGGTCGCTCTGCCATTTACAAGCACTCTAATATTGTTAATCAACCTAAGAATCAGAACTATTGATATTGATATGACCCGAATTTGATTAATTATTCTTTTTATTTAATCAGGAGCTAATTCATCCCATTCACATGGATCTAGCTGATCTAGCATTCGTAACTAAGTTGTTTAAAGCTTGATTAATTCCTTGATAATCAACATATCATTCATGCCATCCTAGCCAACTAGCTACTACAACAAAACCGATCTAATAATTAAGTTGTTTGAAGCTTGATTAATTCCTTGACAAGCTACATCATTATCCAAGAAAGCGAAAACTGATGACCATCATCATCAAACATAACTAGGTAGCTGTAGATAGCAACCGAATCTTGATTACTCATTTTCGGTATTTTCGCTCCAGTTTTTTATAGCCACTGCCACTGCTTGCTTTACTGCATGAGCGTCAATGCTCTCACCTTCCTCTTCATTCTATACAATATTAAAGCGAATTTACCTTTTAGCTGCTGTCATGAACAAGTTTATATATAATCCTCAGTAATTATTTATATATAGAGAGGATTGAGTTGTCTTACTTCTCCTCCAACTGCCTGTAACCTGAAACTGTCTGCACAGGAAACCCTAGCTTCAAGCACATTGAGACCCAAGTCTTCGAAAGCTTCCAGAACAGACACAAGCAAACCTGGGCAACTCTTCTCAGAAAACACATTTATCAGAAATCCTTTTTCTAGGGTTTCCACTGTAACCTGCTGAAAAAATAAGGACATATACAAATTATAACAGATTAAAACTCCCATTATATATTACTACCCATACAGCTAAAAAGGACATTAATTAAATATTAATCATAGCACCAGATATGGAAAAGGGTCAATTCAGTTTGTATAAGTACCACAGGCAATGAAGTTTGGTCACTTGATGATGAAGTAGTTTGTGCATTTGCAATATCTTGATTCAGTCTTTCCACCTTTTGTTTTAGCTCTTCAATGTACTTGGAGGCATCTACTATGATTGAGGTTTTGTTTAGCTGTGACACATGCGCAAACCAAAAACTGTGCTGTTAGAGATGTATACTTTTGACATCGATCAATAATCAAAATATATATGTACACACACACATATAACCAATATATATGTATACCTAATATACACACACAAACACACTCGCTCGTAGATTTAGATAAGTGCCATATAATTACATCAATGCCATAACTGACGGCTTGGTACTTATAATGAAGTTCCAAATTATTTGATCTCTCTCTTTAGATATATAGACGTAGTAAATTACACAAATATATAATTGAATTCTTATCAATATTGAGATAACATACATAGAATATTGAGATGTTTCAGAAAACGAATAATATATCAGAAATAAATTGGTTCTGTATATAATCTTGACAGAAATGTTCTCATGGCCATCAGGCAACAAGGAAATAGATAGTCACTCACTCTTGGATTTGATATCAAAGGTGAAGAATTTTAATCTCAACCTTTGAAATCAAATTCGAAGGTGGGTGACCATGAATTCTTGGTCGCCAGGTGACCAAGAGAATGAGATTCAAGATAATAATTCCCCATCGGTTTGAAAATCAAGAGAGTGGTGCAGAAATGAGATATTTAACAGGGGGACCCCATTTCGCCTAAGTTGGTGCGAAACCGGAGAGAAGCGATTTTTCTGGCAGCCAACACAAAACGAAACCAATTGCATGTATTTTGTGTTAGCGAAAAGAAACAATTGTAGTTTATAGTGTATATAAAACTTCGAGAATTTAGACCAATAGAATAAAGGGAAAGAATGAGAAATGAATGCAGCAGGGGGAGTTACAGCATGAGAGTTAGTAATAGAACGAAGAAGTTGCAGCTTCTCATAGAGTGCTGCCCTCTTGTGCTCCCTAGAAACCATGGAAACTGGAAAAAGTAGGATGTCGGATTCGATATATATTTCAGATCTCCCAGCTTTCACTTTCGCCTCTCTTCTTTCTCTTCCTTATACAAGTCTCTGAAAAGCTCTGAAAGCTTTTTATAAGAGGGCGATGAGCTCTCAAATCTAATAGATCACCTGTTTGCTTCCCTGCACATGACTGCCTCAGTTTTTTTTTTTCTTTTCCCACAACAAATTAATAATGTACTATAGATAATATATTCTGGCTGCAATTACTGACATGCCCTCGCTTTAAGGAAATAATATTTCTCGTTAATCCTTGGGATGATTAATTGCACATAATTAATCATTTGTCTTCTTATTTATTTAGTACTAATGGGCTTCTTAAACCTAAATTTTACTTAATTTGTTGGGTATAACAGTGCATTTGACCAAATTGTTACTTAACTACTTATAAATAAGATCACATTAATGTCCTTGATTAAAGAAATGCATACCAAGCCACGTACTGTCCTAAACTAATAATTTATATGAACTCTCCAACACTATCAAGCTGTTCAGCATAAAATCATAGATCATGTCTGCAAAGTTGCTAATGATTAAGATTATACAGTATATATTCTTCTAGTTTCCAATCAAATTATATAGCCAAGTTCTTTATATATACACGTCTTCGACAAAAAAATTCTATATACACATGTATTATAATTACTTATCCTTGCATATATATTCTGTATATAATTTATCTGGTGATAAAAACAGCAATTGAGAGTGATCAGTTTCACATGCATGTTTTTGGAGTAGTCTGCAAGTTGATATGCAGAAAACTAAGGCCACTTGATATTAAGCTAGAAAACATTTAGGGTCGAATATAAGCATGAAAACAAAAGAGAGTTTATGTCTTTCATTCATTCTGAATATTCATTTCACATATATATGTGTATGTGTATGTATGCACCAAAATTATGAATTGTTAGCGAATAAAGATGCGAAAATGATACAGAGAAAGGGGTAGAAAGGGAAAAAAAGAAGTGAAGCGCAGGAAGAAATGGGGGAATCATGAGCTCGTGATGGAGATATATAGAGGGATCGAGGTGGGAGTGGCAACTGTGGATTTGTGGAATAGGCCAACCATCGAGCCATCGAAAAAAGTGCATGAGAAGAGAAGCAACAAAATATGATCGATA
The DNA here is from genome assembly GCA_963580275.1 of Crataegus laevigata. NCBI lineage: Eukaryota > Viridiplantae > Streptophyta > Magnoliopsida > Rosales > Rosaceae > Crataegus > Crataegus laevigata. The sequence continues at coordinate 32,227,404 of OY756947.1, read as the reverse complement.
CATGTTTAGTTTGTGAGTTTTGGAATGCCTCCAAACACGCCTCACGGGGTTTATTTTAGCTTAGCCTCTTCCCAAATACACAATCCCCCTCCCCATCTCCGTTTTCCCTTTTGTCCTCTCCCTTTCTCTGTCTTCCTCTCTCTACACGTGCCATGTCTACCTTCTCATCATCTCTTGCTAGCAAATAACCTTCTAGTTCATATTCATTATCTTTTTCTTGACAAACGATGAGATAATCAACATTAAATAGGATGATTCAAATTTGAGCGTAAGGAGATATGCATATATACGATCTGCCCAAATTGGTCAAGCTCATATCTGCTCATCATACCCCTTTTAATTTAATTAAATTTTTTGAAACTCGTATAAATATGTACCATGCATATGCAATCATAGATTCATAACATTAAGTATTTATGCATGAGGATAGTAGATTTTATCATGTTCTAACTAGCTACTTGTTCTTTATACTAATCAATCATGAACCCAAATCTATATTTATAATTTTATGTCCATTCAGGACCATATGATCATTTTGAGTGCAACTTGCACGTCAGATTAAGTTATATATAATTGAATTAGCACTTCTTTAACTTTTGACAAAGCATTTGCATATAAACTTATAAAAGATTAGTCAAATATTTCCAAAAATATATTTCCTTCCATGGACAGGTAGATGAGGAAAAAGAACCTTAGCTTGCACCAAATACCAACAAGCATGCAAGTAAAATTCCAATTTCCATCTGTAGTCAATATTTGTACTTTTTATATGTATCACGAGACCTTTATATTTATGAATCAAACATATATAGTCACTACGAGTATATATGTATAATTGTAAATGTACATGTATAGGAGGCTTAAGAGCAAGAGTTTTCCCTAGCTAGTCCTTGTTCGTTCGAGCATTGTCTCCATTCGCCACAGAGACAAATCACGTACTAACTCTATTCACATGTGTGCCCATTAATCATTACAACCAAACAATACTCTACATACACATACCCTGCTCCCAACCTTTGTCTGTTGCCCTCCATAAATTAGGGTTTCCTTAGCTTTTTTTTATTTTTATTTCCAAGAATTAGGGTTTCCGTCAATTATTTTCCCAGATTAGTTTTGGTTGATCATGGCGCATGTGCTTTGATCTTGTATATGTAAACAGATCCATCATAATTTTGATTTGATTTCTCATGCATCTTACTGATCAGGTAGTACTGGGTTAATTTGTTTTGACTCCATGAAATGCACTACTTGTAATACTCTGGAAGGCATGAATCAAAATACTGAGCGTGACCTGATGCTTATCGATATGATAATATACTGAAGAAAAAAGTAGGAAAAAACAAATTAAAACAGATAAGCAATAATTTGTCTTGATACCCTTGAAACCTATTAGCTAGCATTTCTTCATCAAATTGAAGTGACTGATTTCGTTTTATTAATTTGTTCAGTGCTGTCCAATTCCTATCAGGTTTTCTGTAACCCTTTTTCCCCTTAATAATCCTTAACCATTTAATTTACATTTTTACTTGATTTGAAAAACCTGTTATGAGCATATATGCATGCAATTTCTACTTGGTTGATGATAATGAATTGATTCATTCCGATTTATTTTACAAATAAATAGAGGGTTACGCAATGTTAGTTTATCGGAGTAGAACGATATGTAGGACACAGAGGTCCACCCTCTCAAACCCGAAGGCAAAGGATCTTAAGCTCTATTTTACCATCCCTCAAACCCGAAATGCAAAGGATTTTAAGCTCTATTTTATCATCGATTTTGAGGGTTATAAATTGACCTATGCTACGTACTCATCTTAGGGCTTGTTAGTTGCCAAAAAGTTGGAGGTTGCTGCAGAAGATTCTTTAGGATTTGTTTGTTCTCATTCACATGTTTCATAACGAAGGGAATGCTTTGGGGTATAAACCCGACTACGGCAAATATGTTTATATTTTAATTTATACGGTTCAATATCCTAGTAAATATGTTGTTATGTTTCTATGTATGCGACCCAGGTTCGAAACTCTCTCATTTCCTAAATTATTATAATAGTTTCAGCCCCTCCCCTTACTATTAATAAATTTGTAAAAAGATTTTATTTTATGTATTTTAAATTAATTAATTGATCAACGGAGGACACATGTACATGTTAAACTCTGTTGTTTTTGTGAGATTACAGCAATAATGAAATTATTTATAAATAATCTCAATTAGAAAGTGATATGTAGTTCATTATGGTGTACTACTCATGACCTGTACGCGTTTTGTTGTCCATTAGGTATCCAAAACATGTGACAAAGCAAATCAAAATAACAACAAAGAATTGGAACCAATTTAATTAGGGCATGCACAATCATGCAATGAAAGTATTACTTTATTCAGAAATGCTTCTCGTGACATTCCATATTATTTGAAAATGGAATAAAAATCTCATATAATGACAAGCCTTGCCACAATCGCCACATAAAGCCATCGTTTTGCAATGCTTGACACCAAATCTGTGCTCCTTCATAAGGTTCCAAAATTTGGTAATTCACTTCGAAAAATAACCCAATAAATTGTTACTGTCATATACAAATACATAAACATTGTGTCCAAGAAATATTCTTTAGTGTAGTAATATGTATATAGGATTCTTGTGACTCTTGCTAGCAAAAAAACTCACGTGAGTTGCACTTTGGGAACGTACATTCACATGCAAATGTGACAGTGGAAACAAAATTTATTTGAAGAATAAAGTTGTGTGATAAGGGCCTCTGTTGTTCAGAGAGAGAGAGAGAGAGAGAGAGAGAGAGAGAATTCTTGTAGAGAATTGAAGAATCTACATGAAAGGATAATATATCTATATATATATATATATATATATATATATATATAAGTAAAGTAACAGTATCCAAAAGTTTGGTTAGATATATGAAATACATACACATTTACATATACATTCATTCTAAGTTGCAGTTAACTAAATTTGCAGGCACAATATAAACGGTAGCAATAATAATAATAGAAAACTTCATTTTAATTCTTAAAAAAGATGAGTTTTAGACTTTAACCTTATGTAAGATTAAAATCCAATTTTAGTCCCTAGTACATTTAATCATATCATTTATTAGTTATATTTTGATGTTTTATTTATATTTATATTTATATTTTAATGTATTAATTACATTTAAATTTAATTTTTATTTCATTCATCATAATATATTTTAGTGTCTACATTTAGGCAATTAATTTTTTATAATATATATTCCGATAACAATTTTGTATGTTTTTCATTTAGATACATTAATACATTTGAATATTTTGGTATATCCATCGGTACAAACATATAGGTACATTGATTCAATATAATGCATTTCGTTAAGTACATTTTGGTACGCATATTTGAGTATTGACTTTTAGGTACATTAATTCAATATATTATATTTATGTACATACATTTAGGTACGTACATTTTGGTACATACATTTCGGTATTGACGTTTAGGTACGTACATTTTGGTACATATATTTCGGTATTGACATTTAGGTATGTATATTTTGGTATATACATTTCGGTATTGACATTTCGGTACATTAATTCAATATAATACATTTTGGTACATACATTTAGGTTCATTAATTCAATATAATACATTTTGGTACATACATTTAGGTTCATTATAATATATTTCAATACAATCATGTAGGTACAAATATTTCGGTACAAAAACATAAATTTTATATATTTCGGCAGTCATTTATCTACACTTATGTATTTATATATTTTTGTATCACAAATTTCTTTTAATATTTTCTCATTTAAGTTCATTTATAATTAAAAAACTAAATATGTGCATATTAATAAAATTAAAATTTAATGTGAAGAGATTAAATAAAAATACACATTAAATAACAAAAATTGAATGCAAATTTTGATAAAAGTACATTCAATGGATTAAATTGAATATTTAATCTAGCACAAGGTTTTTTTTTTAAATTTTAATCTTTTGCAAGGACTAATGTTCAAAAACCCCTAATAATAATAATATATAAATCATATATCAAGTGCATGTTCACATTTAAGGAGCTGTGAAGACGCATATAGGCATTTCAACCTACTCCTAACCACAATCGTGTAATTGACCAGCATTAGAACATCTCTTTATATATGTATACTTACATACATCATTAATTCATTAAATAGATTGAAGAAAATGTCATTTTCATCCTGCATGTATCCCCCACACTCGAGAATAAAAAAGGTCGTTGTCCAACGTCGTCATTTTCATCCTGCATGTATTCCTACAAATTGCTTTGCTGTAATAATCTTGTTATGGGCAGAGAGAGCACCAATGACCTGTGCAAACAAATCGGCCTACGACTTCATACAGCTATATTGCTTTGTACTTTTTCAAACCAAAAAATTCTTCTGTCAAATATTTTAAAATGATATCGGCATGCATTGGTTTCTTCTTAAATTAATAATCTTTATACTTTAGTTTGTGAAATACATGTTCTTGAGAAATTAAGTTCTTATATAAAGAAACAGTATGTTGGTTGGTCACTGGTTAATCGGTCTATTGACTCTATCATATGAATGGTTGGCCAGAGCAAAAAATTAAAGACAGATTAAGATGAATTGAAAGTCATTTACAATCGGATAGTGCCATATACGTACACTTTTACCTTCTACATACTCTTGTTAAATTTATCTACTGATCTTCTTTAATTCTTTCAATCCAATAACGGAAAAATGAGAGAAATGTGTAAGAAGTAAAAATAGGTGTATAGCACTACCCTCACAATTTCCGAATAAGAATCTAAATTTGGCGTACACTTTGATATAATACTCAAATGCTTCTTTTGGTGCTTAAGATTAAATTGGAATTTTATTCTTTATATTAGAGTGATTTTATTAACAGGGACCAACAAATACACAAGCGTGCCCCGTTCCCCTCTAATAGGCTCGAAAAGTACGGTTGTTTGTGTCTTCTAAACGTAAGCAACCGATCCAATGTCTTTCACATATTTGTAGTGACTAATTTCTTGGTCTGGAGAGAAATTAGTGCAACCAAAAAATAAGTTAAACTCCTAAACAGTTATTGCAAGAACCAACAAGAGCACACGGTACAAATCTGCCACACAGAGGATTATGCGACACTCGACATTAGATATGTGCCACAAATAGGCCTTTAATAAGGAAAACATCATCTCCGGATTTCTCCCTTCAAAAACTAAAGATCAAGTGATTCGGGCCTTTGAAATATAATTCAACGGCTAAAAATTATTATAACTTATAAATTTTTTTATTAATTTTTCTGTTTTTAACCGTTGAATTAAATTTTTAAAAATCCAGATCACTTGATCATTGAGGGAGGGAAAGATGAGGATCTCCTTCCCTTCAATAAACTAGTGAGGCCACATCAAACCATCACTACAATAAAGAGGCCACATCAACTCACGACAGCAAGACATCACAAGCGTGAGAAGTGGAATATCACAAACATTTAAAACCTAACTAATCTGAAAAGGAAACCACCAATCAACTCATCTCCACAATAAGGGCAATACCGCTTCTGAAAACATCCATGGCATTCATTGAAAGAGCCCCCAGAGTGATACTATATGAGGCATGCAGTCTGTATTGCTTGCTTCTTCTTTTTTTATTTTTATTTTTTATATATATTGAAAACTGAATTGTCATTTCTGTAAAAATAACAGAGTACAAGAGATTTGGGGAAGCAATGGAAGCCTCATTAAAAACCTCCAGATAAGAGGACAAAAAAGAGGGTACTTCACCAAATTACTTCCCACTTACATTCAATTATCGTTCTCCAAATCTACTTCCAAGAAAGGAGCAAGCCAAATTGGCTCCTCCTCCATCCATGTATGAAATCCTTCGTTATAAAGTCCAAATTTTGCTAACTCATGAGCCACCTTATTTCCTTCGCCTCGTTGCCACTGACATGAAAAGTAAGTGAACCTCTTCTTCAGGGTATCAATCTATATTGCTTACTAAAGAATACTCTGTGTGAACCAAAAACCAATATAAATACTATATATTATACCCTTACATGAATAATTGAAATAAAGTACTAAAAAAAATATAGGCATTAAAATAATTCCGCACATAAAAAATTTTCTTCACCATCAAAACATGTCTCTAATTAAAAATGAAAAAAAAAAAATACCCACATGAGTTTCTCTCTCCATCTCTCTCTTTCAAATTTCTCTCTTTTCTATATATAAATAATCATTTATGTTGACACGCGCTGTATATTTTAAGGTTCAGTTACAATTTGCATCCCATTTTGCATCCTTTGTGGTTTACGGCATGCAATGTATTTGACCACTAATTTTTTTTGAAATAGAGGTGAATATAGTGAACATATATAGTGACAAACATATAGAGCTTAAACTATGTCTATCAAGTGCCATATATAAGAAAATACAGTTAAGTTGCAGAGGTCTTACGTCTCGGATCATGATTCATATGAGGTTTTAGTGATACGATTAGTCAATCAGACGTGGGTCTGAGTGATAGGATTAGTTAACCTAATTATGTGCCCACGTATGGTTTTACATCTTACGTCCAAATACACGAGATCTTAGTGATAGGATTAGTTAACCCGACTTTCTCTAAAGATCAATTATCTTAAAGGTGACATGAAAATAATTATGGCGGTGACCTCGTGTGATTTTCAAGGACTTGAAATACGTACCCATCCTCTTGGAGCCATCATCTTGAAGATGCCACATTATTACCAATACTGTCTCCAACTTGTTAATTACCAAGTTTTATCACAAAAGACTTCGGTATAGTTAGACTGAGATTAGGATATTTAAACTCATCTTTTTTCACCAGTACGGTCGATGTGAGTTATTTCAACACGCCTGATTACCTAGGACCCAATTAGTGGGTCACACACGGGAGATCCACGCATCAGCAACCAAAGAGGCTCATTCTACACGCAGGGCCAAAGGACCCACCATCATCGCGCAGGACCGAGGAGACTCACCCATCACATGGTGGTATGAGCCCGGTCTCTGACTCTGATACCATGTCAAATTATCAGAAAGACGAGCCAAATGCCCACTTCCAACAACATCGATATTATCCTCAACTTGTTAATTACTACCTGCACAATGTGTGAGGTTTTATCACAAAAAAGCCTCAACATTAATTAAAGTGTAGTTAAGATATTTAAACTATTCTTTTCTTAAAGATACGATCGATGTGAAATATTTCAATCGGAGGTGACCAACGTATCAATCATGACAAACAATGGTCTATGTATAGCAACATTATGCATGGCCTTAAGTCACAGAGGGCACCTAATTGTTCTATTTCGAGTTGCAATCAACCCCACCGAGCCATTGATCTTGACCCAGATAACAAAATAAATTTTTTATAAAAACCCAAAAAAAAAAAAAAAAGTCACGGGGTCGGTTGTAGCAATCGAAGATGACATAATTGCAATTACAATGATGAGAAAATAAAATAATTTGCAAAAATTGTATGGAGCATAGCAAAGTACAGAAACCTGGATCATATATCATATGTATGTGTCCCTAGCTATGCGTGTCTTGTTCATCACATGTAAATTGGAACCTGCAAAGATCCTCCCAGCGATGGCAGAAATACTAAGACCAGATGGATCTGTGTGTGTATATAATGCATATACATATAAAGTAGATTCCAAGTCAACAAGGTTCCCTGCTTTGAGAGCGTTAGAGGGAAGAGAGAGACTTCTACCGTACGCAACTCTACTTTTGCTCTGTAAAAAGGCTGTTTTCACGATTCAAACCCGTAACTTTTTGGCCACAAATGAGCAACTTTTCTTTTGCGCAAAGGCTTGCCCTCATTTAATGAATATGTATATATGTATATATTTGTACAAGCAAAACAAGAGAGACATCTCAGAAGGAAGGGTGTTTTCAACTGTTAGGTTGTTTGTCTTTTTGTTGATTTTTGGATACTGTTTCAAAGGCACAGATTGTTGGCTCTCTTATTGCTTCATGTCCTCTTTTGGCTTGCAAATTTTCTTATGCCCCACGAGCTTAAGCAAAAGCCCCACAAAGATAGGAGGCACTACTGAGATTTTGGGTTGGAGATTGGAGAAGCAAAAGAGTAAAAAGTTTTTAGCCACCTTGTAGAGAAAAGGAAAATTCTACAATGACACTACACATAGCATCAACGAGGTGAATGAACGACTAAACGTGTGATTAGTAATTCAATGGATGAAGATCAAACAATCAATGATCTCAATGTATGCTATGCTCTGGTCCATACTAGAAAATTCCCAAGAGAAATGGTTTGTGCAACGGCCAAACTGCCACATGACGAGTGGTGTACTGATCTATGAGTTATAGTATGAGCGGATGACACAATTGATATGCACGGATCAAGAATTATAACATAGAAATTAGTAACACCACATGGTGTGGTACGTGGATATGCCGATCAAACTCCAAAACAATAAGATTTATTGAGTGAAAGGAAGTGTACACTTTCCTTGCTTTTATTCAGTGAAAAAAGCTTATATTCTCTGGACAGATTGCACAAGGCACAGAATTTTGAACATGGATTATGAATGATTGAACCCGCAATGATATGTGATGTGAATTCCTTCAGTAAATATATAGTGTAGACAAAATATGTCCCATCCCCATTTAACACACTTTAGGAAAAGTAGCCAACATCCTTTCAGCAGCTCATTACATAAAACAAAGCTGATTAGTGACCTCACTATACCAATCAGAAGGTGTGGAAACCCAAAACACGGTGAGTTGAATAGCCCGACTTCAGAACAGGATTTCCACTTGGTTTTCCTCAAAGTCGGGAGAAAGACTTGCATGTAACGGTTTCATACCCTCTTCCCCTGCACCTCGTAACACGGAGTATGAAATCCGGTGCAGCCATACAGTTCAATTCCTTTTATCGGTGGGTGTTGTTGAATAGTTGTGAGCCCCAGGGTCCTTAATAATGAACTCAAGTCAATTCTGCCACTTGACCCTATACACAGCATCCTGAGAACACCGCATGTGCCCGAAAAAACTCTCTGATCAAAGAAGCCAAAAATCCACCAGTCAATTGCGCAATGATATTTCGTTGTCAGTCAATGAGATCAACGTTCTTTCACAAGTTCATTGAACCAATGTGGCTACATGAACTTTGCGGGTTTTTCATCTGTAGCCTGTATGTACCTCGATGCTCCGCTCCCAAGCATGAAGAAGAACAGAGCAGCTGAAAAAATTCATCGAATGTACATGGAAGTTCCGCCCTTAAGAGTTTTATCATCCAAAGATTCATTTACTCTTAGATGCTGCCACTTCTCTTTATGTTGATCATATACACCAGACCTGACATTTTGTCCCCCTACTTGACATGGTTATAAAAGAAATATTGAACAAATTGTAGACATTTATCTTTTCTATTCAGCAAGCTCATCCATGCATCCCCCTTTTTTATACCAAATTCACCTCTTGCAATACATAACGCAAATCTGGAATGTAACCCATGGATTTAAGCTTCACTCTCAGCTCTTCTAACTTTGCATAAATGTCATGCTTTTCCGGATGTTGTTGATCCCCTGCATAAAATTTGTGGATTCTACCATTCACAGAAATCCAACTACAACCTGGTTCCTTTTTCACGCCTCGGTCTTTCATCACATCCCTCAGACTAAGTCCATCTTCATAACTCCCTGTCCTAATATAAGTGTTGGATAGAAGAACATAGGTAGCTGAGGATTCTGGTGTAACTGAAAGAATCTTCTCAGCTGCTATCTCCCCCAACTCAACATTTTCATGAACCCTACATGCTCCCAACAAAGTCTGCCAAACCATTTCGTTGGGCTCGATTGGCATTCTTTCTATGAACTCCATTGCATCATTAAGACGGCCTACACGACCTAAGAGATCAACAATACAAGCGTAATGTTCCATCTTTGGCACCACCCCATATGATTTTTCCATTTGATGAAAATGATAGTGGCCTTCATCTACCATACCACGGTGGCTGCATGCAAATAGAACACACAATAGCGTTACATCATTGGCCTTCACACCCATCTGCTCCATTCTCTTAAAGAGTTCAAGAGCATCCTCCACAAGCCCATGTTGAGCATAGCCTGATATAATAGCAGTCCATGACACTGTATCTGGTTCAGAAATCCTCTCAAAGACCTCTTGCGCCTCGTCTATATTACCGCACTTGGCATACATATCAATTAGAGCACTTTCTACACACTTTTCCGAGTCCAAGCCAGCCTTGCAAAGGAGGCCATGGACTTGCTGACCATACTCCAGAAAACAAAGGCTGGCACATGCAACAAGCACACTAGAAATGGTAAACTCGTTCGGTGTAAAGCCTTCTTCTCTCAACTTTGAGAAGACTATCAGTGCATCCTCCCATTCAAAACATTGTGAACAAGCAGTCACCAGTGTTGTCCAAGACACTAAATCTCTCTCTTCTATCCTGTCAAAGATCTTCTGTACGTCTTTGAGCAACCCACATTTGGCATATGCATTGGCAATTGCATTGGAGATGCTTGTAACCTTCATTTCCACCCCAGACTTCAAAACCATCCCATGAATTTCCTTTCCCAAACGCAAACATTTCAAAGCAGCTATTGCATTGAAGACACTGCAGTAAGTGTATTTGTCTGGTTGTATATTGTTTACACACATTCTCACAAAGAGATCCAATGCTTCTTGGCTGTGACCTGACTGTGAATAGCCAGAGATCATTGCATTCCATGGTGGATTGGTTTTACAACTGGTAAAATTCAAGTAAAAAACAGATCTTGCATCAGACACAGACTTGCATTTCGAGTACATATCGATAAGAGCAGTTCCCACAAGAACACTAGACTCCATGCCCAATCCAGATGCATAACTGTGAACAATTTTGCTCTTGTCAACATTACCTAACTTCCCGACTGCTTTCGAGACACTGATGAGTGTATACAAATTTGGTTTAATTCCTTCTTTCTGCATTCTTACAAATTGATCAAATGCTTCAGAATGAAGGCCATTTGATGTTAACCCTGAAATCATTGCATTCCAGGAGACTTTATTATGTTCCGTCATGGTATTAAACATCCTACACGATTTCTCAACCATTCCGAACTTTGCATACATGTTAAGAAGAGATGTACTTACAAAAGTATCAGACGCAAAGCCTCTTACAACAACCTGGGCATGCACCATTTCGCCCAATTCGATACAATCTAACCCAATGCATGTCTGCACAACCGCCGAATACGCAAACGTGTCTGGTAAAATTCCACTATCCACCATATCACAAAAGAACTTAAACCCATCAAGAAACAACCCACTCTCTGTCGACCCAACAATCATGACTGTCCAAGAGAATATGTTCCTCAGCGGCATTTCATCAAACACTCGACGAGCTGTGTCAAAATCCGAGCATTTCGAATAGGCATTGGCAACATGGTTCAACGCCACCAGCAAGTCCCTGTCCGAAAGATCGGATTTTAACACCAACCCATGAACAGATTTAACTTTTCCTACAGAACCCATGTCCTCACAACCATAAAGGATATCAATTAAGGGTTGAATTTGAAACCTTTTCCGAGTTTCATCAACAGAAACTAAGCTGGGAAATTTCCTTCCATTGGGTTTCTGGGTTGTTGGAGATGATTGAATTAATGTTGAATTTTTACTCTGCAATCAATGAAGCCTGATATTATTATTACGTGATTGAACGAACATGAAGTTAACGAAGAAACAGAGACCAAAACAGCAACAAAAGAGGATGAACAGAGAGAGAGAGAGATGGAGATGGAGTTGCTTACTTTGTTTTTGGAAGTTGAGGCGGGAAGAACCAGAGGATAAGCAGGCTGAGGAAAGCCCAATTTAACGGCGAGACCCATGGACCTCCGTCGCAGTTAGTCGATTGTCGTCTGCCAGTGACCACAGTGAGGTGGTGAAGTTGCTGATGCGTATGCTTTGAAATGTCTCTCCGTTATCAGAATCCCACCACAATATTCGACAGAACACTACCGAATAAATAATAAATAAAAAGCTTTTGCCATTAAAAGAAGGGAGTTTTAATGAAAACGACTTAGCACTATTCATTCTTAATCAAAATGACATTTTGTGTATGAAAAGTCCATAATGGGTTCAGCTCTTTTCTTTATTTACTCATATGCCATTAAAAGGGGTCCACAATAATGTTGACATTTCTATCTGGAAATACACTATTCTATATGATGTTATTCAACTTATGCTAATTTGCTGCCAGCTCTTCATGCTTCCATCATGTTGTCGATGTTCTGCAGGTCCTCTTCTATCAAATTATTCCAGTACTATTCATCACCTTCTACTAGCTTCTTATGCTGCTACTAATATCATATCATACCTTAAATCTTCAAACTCATCTAAAGCTAACATTTGGATCTCTCAAAATTTTAGAATATTTTTGTATAAAGGTTTCCACCTGTGCGAGAAGACAGGGAATAGTCTAAATGACTTTTCATTAATAATGGTTACATGCCTAACTTTCTCCTTATGCATATGCGCATACTAATCTACAGGGTTCTAAAAAACGCTAGGCGCTAGTCGGACAACGGACAGGGGACTAGCTCCTAGGCGGCCTAGACAGATTTATGTAAATTTATTATATATCTTGTAAATAACTATTTATACAAAAAAAACTATACTTTTATGAATAATAAAATAATGAAAAAAAAATACACAAAGTATATACATCCAAAAAGGCAAAACTCAAAAAAACCTTGTACCTAACCTAAAAATGATAAAAAAATTAGACAACCAACTCGTAGATATTTTATTTAATTTATTATATATTCTCAATCCATTATTGATTAAAAAGTAATTTTCTTTATTCATTGAATGATTTCTAATTCTGAGTTTCTGACATCCCCATTCTTTCTCTTCACTTCTCCCTACCCAAATCCCAATTACTCTCATTTTCTTTTTCTTTATGCCGTCAATTCCAAAGTTTCCATCCCTTCTCTTCGCTTCTCCCTTGGTTTAAGCAAGCCTTGCCCAATTACCCTCTCCCTGCGGTGTCGTCCTATCATCGACCAAACAAGCCTTCATCTTCATCAAACTGCTGATCCCGACCAACCCAACCCAAAAATCAGCTGAATTGTTTAGGTCAGTGTAGTGGTGATCCCCGACGAGCGACGACGATGGTTTCAAGAAGTTCCAGACAGCTCTCTCTTTCTTCTTTCAACAACAAAATTGCAGATCTCTCTCCCATTCCTCAACAGATCACTCTCTTGTCGTCAATACAAAGAGTTTTTTCATTTTTTTTTTACAAAACCAAGAAGCCGCCTAGCCCGCGTTGCCCGCCCAGTGACCGCCTAGCCCGCCTAGCGGCCGCCTAGATATCGATTAATAGCCCTTCCGATTTGTTGAACAATTTCATAATAATTGCGGCAGAGGCTCACCGTCCAGCGCCTAGGCTGCCGCTTAGCCTGTGTTTTAGAACACTACTAATCTGGGATGACTATTGATAAAACTTATGCAAATTTCCTTCAACTATTCTAGATAATCTTCTGCTACTTTGATAAGCTTTTCAGGAAATAATTCTAGTTGGGAAATATGGTTGATGAATATTTTATCAAGATAGCCGAACTCTAATAGTAAGGCTTGGGTAACTTCTACTACATTATACTTTTTCTTATGCTCAAAACTAAAACACCATGTTCTAAAATCTCTCATGTTAATCCTAGCCACAGCTATGCTAACTTCTGGTTTACAAATATAACTCTCTGTATTATCACAACGACATGGTGTATACATCTTTGTAATAATATTCATCCCTGGTTTTGGATCAAAGATGGACTGATACAAAGTACATTGTAATTGTAATTGTAAATCTTTCATGGACTGTAATGCTCTGCTCAGGATCTCATTTTGCATATCTGGTGGCATTATTCTTAATTTTGCTTTTGAAATTTCTTCTAATATTCCTAAAATTTCTAAATCTGTTGATGGTAATCTTGACTGTCCATTACTAAATTTTCCTGATGAATATCTACAAACTTGTTCGTCAGACTTCGGTGACTCCTTATGCTTTTTCTGGTATAGTATACATGCTCATCCTAATAATGAAACATCTGTTTCAACTATTTTGTAACTATCATCTGATGGTAATGTTAATGGCTTAAGTTGAGTGATTTCTTCTTGTGGGAGGATAAAATCAGGTTTCGACTCATGGGCCAATACCAATCACCCAAGGAAAAAGAGTTGTGCAAGGTAAAAAGCCCACAAGAAATATACGCAAGGGAACGTGTCTATATAACTACCCATTACGGAGGAGAAATGAGAGAGGGCGACAGGTCGTGGCACTTGTTCCCAAAGCATGCGGTCGTATGACGGATGACCACTAATGAAGTGGGAAATGAGGACTGGTCGTGGTGCTTGATCCTCAAGCATGCAATCCTATAAATAGAGAGAGAAGACAAAGAATGAGGGAGGTGAGGAGAACCAGAGAGAATTCAGAGAATAGAGAACAATCGACTCACTTGAGCGTTGGAGTGTTTTTTGCAGGTACCCCACCCAGGCAAGTTACGGAGGATGATTATTTTGGGACACCTCAAAGAAGGATTCGGCGAACGTGAAGATTGCAGTCAACAAACCTGTGGAGGTATTTCTTCTCGTAAGAAATCTTGCTCCAACAGTTAGCGCCGTCTGTGGGAACACTCAAAATTAAACTACAAATATGACTGGATCTGTACGATAAGTTCTGAATCCCTCAGAGGACGTAGGGACTCGATCGGTGCATGTGAGGCCTTAATCCCAAAATAGTGAACCCAATCTCACCATGGAACAATTTAGAAAGCTAACGAAGGAATTACGCGAAACAAAAAAGACAGTAGAAAAGGCTTTGAAAAAGGCTGATGAGATAATTGCAACGGAAAATGTGACCGGTACCAAGAGACAGCGAGCATAAGAAGAAGGTAGGGAGGGCATCTCTAGTACCGCGCCATCCAGCAACCGAGTTGAGGTGACGAAAAATCAGGGCGAAGAGGATCATGAGGGAAAAGGGTCGAAGAAGGTAAAAGATGTTGATTTGCGGGAGCAAATTGAGAAGATTGTGAAAGGATACAAGCCACATACACCGGCGACACTTGCCCTAGAGGCGACTAGAGGGATTCGCAAATCACCATTCACAGAGGACATCCTGAAAGTTAAAAAACCTGCCAAATTCACTCAACCAAAATTCAAGCTGTTCGAAGGCATGACTGATCCCGTTAAGCACATTTACCACTTTCAACAGCAAATGGCACTTGAATGAGACGATGAAGCTCTCTTGTGCAAGTTATTCCCCTCAAGTCTTTCGGGATCATCTTTAACTTGGTCCAGACAGCTAAAACTGAGGTCTATTGAGGGTTTCACAGAGCTTTGTGAAGCATTCATATCCTAATACGTTTGTAATCGGAGGCCAAGAAAAGATGTTACGATCTTGTTTAGCACCAAGCAGAATGTCGGTGAGAGCCTTAAAAGCTACATGACCAGGTTCACATAAGAGATGTCTACCCTAGAAGAATGTGACTCTCACATGGCATCTTTGGCATTCCGGGAAAGGGTGTTGCCCGGAACGAAAATGAGCAGGTCATTAATTGAAACTCCACCACTGGACATGAGGGAAGTGATGGCCCGGGCTGACGGGATCATTAGGCTAGAGGAAGAAGAACTTATTCAGTTGAAGCGTGCCACAACCGCTATTGCTGCATCTCCAACGGGCACTGCCGCGCCTGTCTTGAAACCTACGACTCAACCTAGGCAGGAAGGGAGATTCTCGCATGATCCTAAAGATGGGTTCAATGAAAAATCCAGACCCGATCGCCTACACACTAAGCTGATGGTAAGCTTAGGCAAAATCTTCTATAAGAACAAGGGAAAAATAATCTTTTGTGCACCAGCACCGATTCGAGCGCCTCTAGAGAAGCGAGACAAGAACAAGATGTGTGCTCATCACAATGACTTTGGTTACACCACCAATGATTGTCGAAGCCTAAAGAACCAGATGGAAGCTATACTGAAGAAGGGGATGTTGTCACAATACCGCATAGAATCAAGAAACAATCGACTGACTTGAGCGTCAGAGTGTCTTTTGCAGGTACCCCGCCTGGGCAAGTTACGGAGGAAGATTATTTTGGGACACCTCAAAGAAGGATTCGGCGAACGTGAGGATTGCAGTCAACAAATCTGTGGAAGTATTTCTTCTCGTAAGAAATCTCGCTCCAACACTTCCTTTTTCTTCCTAAATCAGGGATGACATTTCTTGCATAATTTAACAATCCTAAAAATGCTTGTAACTGTTTTTTATCTTCTAACTTATCTGGAAATTCTAAAATCTTTTTAACTATATGATCTTGTAATTGTATTGTACTTGACTTGATATACATTCCTAAAAATTCTCTATCTTGCTTTTCTAATGCTATTTTATTTTTGCTAATCACAATTCCATTATTAATAATTTCTGGTAAAACTATCTCTAAATGTTTCCTATGTTCGTTTCTATTTTTACTATGTACTAAAATATCATCTAGATAAACACTACAAAATAAGAGCTTTTTTTAAGTCTAAAGTGCATAACAAGCCACTCAAAATGTCCTTCTAGACAAGTAAAAGATGTCCCCTCAATTGATTCTTCTACTAATCATATTTTCCAAAATCTTGATTTACAATCAAATTTACTAAAATATTTATTTTCTTGAATTTTATTTATAAGTTCATCCTTATTTGGTAACTTATAACTATCTTAATCTCTTGTAATTATAAACAATTCTAGCCTTACCTCTCTTTAGCTCTGAATGTTTTCTCACAACAAATGTTGTTGATTTATGTCTAGACTTAGAGGGTCTAATTATTTTTAAATTTAACAACTCTTTTATTTGCTACTCAAACTCTTATTTATCTAATAAACTACAAGGCATATTAGTTGTCTTAATGGTTAAATCTGGATTAATTATATCTAATTTTGCTAATATTTTATTTTTACTCCAATGTAACTGTGGGTCTTCTCCTATGATTCTAGTCTGTTCTGCTAATTGTAATAATTCTTCTAAACTTTTTGGTCTGTCTAACTGCAATATTTCTATATGGGTTCCTTATTCTAAAATTGGATATTCATGTTCAAATATTTCTTCATCAAATTCTTCTATATTATTATGCTCATCATTTTCTTTTGAGTTTTCTAAATAATGACTATCTTGACCACTAGACTCTTCTATACTTATGTTTTTGTATGCTTCTACAGTATTACTTTAGTCAGTTATTGTAATACATCTTTTGAAAATTGTTATGCTAGGGTTCATAAATAAAAAACCTTACAAACTTTTCAAAAAGTTTAAACCTAAAATGAATGGGTATGTTTTTACTGGTGAAATAAATATTAATGGTAAATTAAATTATTATTTTTCTACTTTAATAGACTCATTATTAATGCAATGTGTTAAATAAACTGGTATTTCACCAAACTGTGTTATTCTCCCTAGTTTTGTTAATTTTTGCTAATATTTTATTTTTACTCAAATGTAACTGTGAGTCTTCTCCTATTATTCTAGCATCTTCTGCTTCTAAACTTTTTGGTCTATATAACTGCAATATTTCTATACGGGTTCCTTCTTCTAAAATTAGATATTCATGCTCAATTATTTCTTCATCAAATTCTTCTATATTATTATGCTCATCATTTTCTTTTGAGTTTTTTAAATAATGACTATCTTGACCACTAGACTCTTCTATACTTATGTTTTTGTATGCTTCTACAGTATTACTTTGTTCAGTTGTTGTAATACCTCTTTTGAAAATTGTTATGCTAGGATCCATAAATAAAAAACCTTACAAACTTTAAACCTAAAATGAATGGGTATGTTCCTGTAGACAATGAAATTTTAGTAAATAAATGTTGACCAATGGTCAAAATTTTAACACTCGTGTATTACATAAATTGTACACATATTGTGTGATTCGACGAAAATTCGAAAAGAGTTAGAAAAGCTGTCAAACAAGACACGTGTCAACACCTGGCAGAGACGGCTTATTTCATCTGGGATATTATATTCAAAATTAGGCCTTGGAAAATTCTATAAATAGAAGCCAATTTCATTCATTTCATTTCACCAATTCACAAATACATTTCTCTACTCCCAAATTGGAAGAGAATTCTCTGAAGTTCGTTCTTCGTTCTTCGTTCTTCGTTCATCGTTCATCGTTCTTCGAGATCAAGCCCCAACGGCCCTTGAAGAAACGATCATCCATCCTAAGATCAAGCCCCAACGGCCCCTTGGATTAGCACAATTGTTCTTCAAGATCAAGTCCAGAAGCCCTTGAAGATCCATCCACCATTCATCGTTCATCCGTTCATCCGTTTCTTCAAGAACCGAGCCCAAAAGCCCCTTGAAGTTCATCCATAAGTTCATCCATAGTTCATCCATCGTTCATCGTTCTTGAAACAACATTCATCCACCCTCCAAGATCAAGCCCCGACGGCCCTTGGAATCAATACATTCATCCTTCAAGAATCAAGATCAAAGCCCCCCTTGAAACTCACCCATCGTTCATCGTTCACCATTCTACATTCATCATCAAACATCTGAAGATCATCACTGTTCATCCCAAGAATCAAAGCGCCAAACAGCCCCTTCGGATCAACACAAACAAATCCACATCACTGTTCATCCAAGGATCAAGCCCAACGCCCCTTTGGATCAACAACCCATCAACAAATCCATACCTTACGAAGATAGAATCAGAGGAACAAATAGAGATTGTAACCCCAAAATTCATCAAATAACAAATATATTTTGTACACGTGTTCTTGTTCCTTCAGGAAATTTTCGTGTTTACAAATTTGGCACGCCCAGTGGGACTTTCTCTACCTCTCATCTCTATCTTCAAATCCGAAAAGAAAAGCACAGATGGCATCAAGGAGGGCTCAAACCGTTCCTGCACCCAATGTGAAGAACAAGACTGTCCTCGCTGCAGGTAGGAGCATTTCAGAGGTTGTAACTCGAAGCAAGGCAAGAGCTTTCTTGGCCGCATCTTCCACCCCCGCATCAACTTTGCTGGAGAAACAAGGACACCCAAGGCACGAGCCTGTGATCACCCTAGCCTCACTGAAGGCGCCAAGGGAGAAAAGCCTGGGGAAGTACTCCGAGTCCCTGCTCTCTGACGCCGACTCGAGCAACAGCACGGCCATGCAAGTCATGACCACCGGAGCAACTTCAATCGAGGAGTAGCTGGCTCAAATGAATGAGGCAATTGCAAAACTCACACAGACGGTGGAGGAAAAGGACTTACAAATCGCCGCGCTTGTCAATCGATTGGAAAAAGAGAACGACAGAAAAGAAGGAGGCGGTGATGAGGAGGAACCTCCGACACAAGAATTCGAGGATAAACCAGACCAGGCAATAGCACCCGTGGGATCCCTGTCTATCCAACAGCTGCAACAAATGATCGCTAACACCATCAAAGCGCAGTATGAAGGGAGTTCACATGCCTCCATGTCATATTCAAAGCCCTACTCCAGGAAGATTGACGCTTTGAAGATGCCAAGAGGGTATCAGCCGCCGAAATTCATGCAATTCGATGGAAAGGGAAACCCAAAGCAACATGTCCCCCACTTCATTGAAACCTGCAACAATGCTGGAACTGAAGGGGACTACCTTGCCAAACAGTTTGTGCGCTCACTGAAAAGTAACGTCTTCGATTGGTACACCGATCTTGAGCCCGAATCCATTAACAGTTGGGAGCAACTGGAGCGTGAATTCCTCAACCGCTTCTACAGCACCCGCCGTACAGTCAGCATGCTAGAGCTAACAAGTACTAAACAATGGAAAGACGAACCAGTTGTCGACTACATCAACAGATGGCGTACGTTAAGTCTGGATTGCAAAGATCGACTTTCCGAAACCTCCGCCATTGAGATGTGTGTTCAAGGCATGCACTGGGGGTTACATTACATCCTCCAAGGCATAAAACCAAGAACATTTGAGGAGCTGGCAACTCGTTCCCACGACATGGAGCTAAGCATCGCTCATCATGGAAAAAAAGGAGCCGATCACCGACTTCAAGAGGGATAAGGTGTTTACTCCGAAGGCGGACAATCATGGAAAGAAGCCCGCTAAAGAAGCTTTTGCCGTTGACGCTATCCCCACTAAAACTTCAGCGGCACCCGTCAAAATCTCCTCTAAAACCAAAGCAAATGAGATAAAAAGAGGTGAGCCCTCCCGTACCCAAGAAAGGTACAAAAACACCTTAAAGGAATTGGAGCAGAAAACATACCCATTCCCAGACTCTGACATGGCCCCGATGCTAGACGACCTGTTAGAGAAGAAAGTAATTGAGCTTCCTGAATGCAAGCGCCCAGAAGAGATGAATCGCGTTGATGATCCCAAATACTGCAAGTACCATCGCATCGTAAGCCATCCCGTCGGCAAATGCTTTATCCTCAAAGAGCTCATCATGAAGTTGGCGCAACAAGGACGAATTGAACTCGACTTGGAAGACACAGCCGCAACACACACTACGACGATCGTGTTTGGGTCCTTTGATCCTGTGCCTCTTCAAGTAATGCACGACCATCGTCACGCAGCCCCTTCTGCACTACCATTGGGGGCAAACAACCAAGATGCACCGATTGAGGATAGTGAAGAATGGACCTTAGTGACCCGCAGAAAATCAAAGAAACCCAAGCCACAAGCCACAAAGCCAAAGGTAGAATATGGGAGAAGACACCGCCGTCGCAACAATAGGAAACCCAAAAGAAGCGTTAGAGCTGCTAAGCCAACATACGCTGGGGAGCCTATGGAACAAGAGCCACGCATTCCCGTCTCCTTGCATGAGTACTTCCCAAAAGACTTCTTCCAACGGTACACTGTCACTACGTGTCACGTAATAGAGGTAAAAGAACCATCAAGAGGGGAAGTTATCACCACTGAAGAAGTAAAGACCTTCATGACCAAAGAAGGTCTGCCGACTCACGTGAGCATCGAGGAGGCATTACGATTACCCGAAGAGATGCGGAAAGCACTGATGGTGGCCTTAGCAAATCCCGATGACCATGGGGTACAAGGAAACGAAGACGAATGCTCAAAACTTCAGTCACATGAATATACAGCATGCTGTGCCGCCCAAGACTCAATCAGCTTCACTGACGAAGATTTATTGCTGGGATCAAAACCTCACAACCGTCCTCTCTTCATCTCGGGATACATAAGGGAAAGCAAAGTCAAACGCATGCTTGTAGATGGCGGATCGGCCATAAACATCATGCCAAAGTCTACAATGGCCACAATTGGCATCAAAATGGACGAACTGTCTCTAAGCCGTCTACTAATCCAAGGTTTCAACCAAGGAGGACAAAAAGCGATAGGCATGATCCGAGTAGAGATGACCATCGGTGAACTCAAATCAAGCACAATATTTCATGTGATCGATGCAAGAACTTCATACGGCTTGCTCTTAGGAAGGCCTTGGATCCATGAGAATGGAGTAGTGCCGTCTACCCTTCACCAATGTTTAAAATTCTACCGGGAAGGAGTAAAGGTGATTCGAGGCGATACAAAGCCATTTACCGAGGCCGAATCACACTTTGCAGACGCCAAGTTCTACATGGAGGAGGACATGATACCCGAAGCTCTCCCGAGAGAGGTAAAGTCCACAGGCAAAGCAACGCCTAAAAAACAAGAATGGCAATCCGTTCCCAGAAAGCAAGGAGGGGAAGCCACACCATCTTCAAGCAACGACGAACTCGTGACAGCAAAAAGGGGTGAGACGCCTTCAAAAGAATCAAATACGCCCGTCTTCCGATACATCCCAATGTCGAGAAGAAAGAAGGGTCAAACACCATTCGAAACCGGGACAAGCAAAACCGACATGCAACAGTGCAAGGATGATGTGGAACTACTCAAGGCGAATGCAATTCTACCTCTAACACAGCTAGGCGGGACCAAGATTGCAGGACCACCACAAGGTTTCATAAAAGCTCTGCCAAAAGGAGTAGAATCAAGCTTTCTCCCAACCAAGAGGACCGAAGAGGGCTTTGATCCAAACGCCTACAAACTCATGTCAAAGGCTGGGTACGACTTCGTTCCCTCTTCAAAACCTGGAAATAAGGTTTCAGATACTGTCAACAAAGAACGTGACCTCACCGAGACTCAAAAGAGGCTGAGAAAGCATGGTTACGGAGTTGACAACGGCAAAGCAGGAATCGGCTTCACGCCAAGTGCACCTGTGAAGATTTCGAGCAAGGCGAAAAATGCTAGCACTCAGCACATCAGCGTGATCGTTGAAGAGCCTAAAACCACCCCTCGGATACCAGTCGTCAATAGGATAAATCACCCAAGACCCAGAATATCGGCATTGCATCGCATTGGTGGTCAAAGCCGAACCTCCGTCTTCAAGAGGCTTAACACGCCAACATCCCAAAAATCCGTTTTTGAAAGGTTGTCGGAACCTAAGAAACAAGGCAACACGGCTAGCTCGCCTTTGCAACGGTCAGTTTCCGAAAGACTGGAAGACAACAAAAAGCCTTCTAGAAGGAAGGAGACAGCGCCAAAAGAAGAAAAGCCCGACAGGCTAGCAGAAAAAGGCGATATTCGGAGTTCAATTCCTTCAAGGATGAAGCGTCAAGCAATCTTGGAGATTGACACAAAAGGACCACTAAAAGTAAGAAGGCGCACCATCATCCATACCGGACAAACCTCATGCCAGCAAGTCCAAGAGGACGGCACTGAAGAGGAAATCCAAGACGTCTTCCACATCACAATCCGAGAAGACGAAGAAGACGAGATCCTTGAGGAAGATGTCACTGCTGCACCACCACAGCTCGAAGACGGGGGCAAGCCACGGTAGATGATCTCAAAGAAATCAACTTGGGCACAAGCGAGGAACCAAAACCTATCTTCATAAGCGCACTGCTAAGTACAGACGAGGCAGAGGAGTATTACCAACTGCTGTTAGAGTATAAAGACGTCTTCGCTTGGACATACAAAGAAATGCCCGGCCTTGACCCTACCATTGCTGTACATCACCTTGCAGTCAAGCCTGGATCGCGACCGATAAAGCAAACTCAAAGGCGCTATCGATCTGAGCTCATCCCACAGATTGAGGCTGAGATTGACAAGCTAATTGAAGCAGGCTTCATTCGAGAGGTGCAATACCCAAAGTGGATCTCTAACATCGTTATCGTCCTCAAGAAATCAGGACAGATACGTGTTTGCGTAGACTTTCGAGTCCTCAACGATGCATGCCCGAAAGACGATTTTCCTTTGCCAATCATCGAAATCATGGTGGATGCAACCACTGGCCACGAGGCACTATCATTCATGGATGGCTCATCCGGATACAATCAAATTCGCATGGCTCCCGAGGATGAGGAACTAACAGCCTTTCGCACTCCAAAAGGTATATACTGCTACAAAGTAATGCCATTCGGTCTAAAGAATGCTGGAGCTACATATCAGCGTGCAATGCAAAAAATCTTCGATGACATGTTACACAAAAATGTAGAATGTTACGTGGACGATGTGGTGGTCAAAACAAAAAGAAAATCAGACCACTTGAAGGATTTGCGAATAGTGTTCAAAAGACTGCAAAAGTACAATCTCAAGATGAACCCGTTGAAATGTGCATTTGGCGTCACATCTGGAAAGTTCCTGGGCTTCATTGTCAAACACCGCGGCATTGAAGTGGATCAATCAAAAATCAAGGCCATTCAAAACATGCCTGAGCCGAGAAACCTGCACGAGCTGAAAAGTCTACAAGGACGCCTAGCCTTCATCAGGCGTTTCATCTCCAACCTCGCAGGGCGCTGTCAACCATTCAGCCGACTCATGAAAAAGGATGTTCCATTTGTATGGGATAAAGCATGCCACAATGCTTTTGAAAGCATAAAAAAATATTTGTCAAGTCCACCTGTCTTGGGGGCACCCACACCTGGAAAGCCACTCATATTATACATCGCCGCTCAGGAAAGTTCAGTTGGGGCACTCTTGGGACAAGAAAATGAATCCCAGAAAGAAAGAGCGCTCTACTACCTCAGTCGAACTCTTACCGGTGCTGAGTTGAACTATTCCCCAATAGAAAAGATGTGCCTCGCCTTGGTGTTCGCCATCCAGAAGCTCAGACATTACATGCAGGCTTACACCATCCACTTGGTTGCTAGAGCTGATCCAGTTAAATACGTCATGTCCAAACTAGTTCTGACAGGGCGACTAGCTAAATGGGCGTTGCTTCTCAATCAACACGAGATCATCTACGTTCCAGCTAAAGCCGTTAAAGGACAAGCACTGGCAGACTTCCTCGCCGATCACCCGATCCCAGCCGATTGGGAAATCTCAGACGACTTGCCTGACGAGAATGTGTTTTACATCGACGTCTTCCCAACATGGACGATGTTCTTCGACGGATCCGCCCGAACAGATGGAGCGGGGGCAGGAGTGGTATTCATGTCACCACAAAGACAAATACTGCCTTATTCCTTCCAACTGAGCGAACTATGCTCTAACAACGTCGCTGAGTACCAAGCATTGATCCTCGGCCTCCAAATGGCAACCAATATAGGAATCACAGCCCTTGAGGTATATGGCGACTCGAAGCTCATAATCAATCAACTCCTGACCGAGTATGAGGTGAGGAAAGATGATCTGGTCCCCTACTTCCGACTGGCAACTCAGCTGCTGCAAAAGTTCGAGATGGTGACACTAGAACATGTGCCAAGAAAAGAAAATCAAATAGCAGATGCTCTCGCCAACCTAGCCTCTAGCATGACGCTAGGAAAAGGAGAAGTCGCAAATGTGCCAGTTTGCCAAAGATGGGTGATTCCACTTGCCACTGAGATACTGCTAAATGACACAAACGTCATCTCAGTACTCCTAGTCAACACCCAAGAATGGAGACAGCCGTTAATCGACTACATGGAGCAAGGAAGACTTCCAGACGATACCAGACACCGCTCTGAGATACGTCGACGAGCACATCGCTTCCTCTACTACAAAGGAACACTTTACCGACGCTCTTTTGAAGGAGTACTTTTGAGATGCTTAGGTGAAGAAGAAGCCAGTCAAGCCATGGAGGAAGCACATTCAGGTATATGTGGAGCACATCAGTCGGGGCCAAAGCTACATTTCCAGCTCAAAAGAATGGGTTACTATTGGCCAAGCATGGTGAGAGATTGCATGGAATACGCCAAAAGGTGCCAAGCCTGCCAGTTCCATGCCAACTTCATACATCAACCGCCTGAACCATTGCACCCTACAGTTGCTTCATGGCCGTTCGACGCATGGGGGTTGGACGTCGTGGGACCGATCGCACCAAAGTCATCTGCAGGAGAAGCTTACATCCTAGCTGCAACAGATTACTTCTCCAAGTGGGCTGAAGCCATACCCCTGAGGGAAGTCAAGAAAGAAACTGTCGTCCGTTTTATCAAGGAACATATCATCCACCGATATGGTGTGCCTCGCTACATCATTACGGACAATGGAAAGCAATTCTCCAACCGACTCATGGACGAACTCTGTGAGAAATACAAATTCAAACAGCATAAGTCTTCCATGTATCACGCCCCAGCTAATGGTCTCGCGGAAGCATTCAACAAAACTCTATGCAACCTTTTGAGAAAGATCGTTGGTAGGAGCAAGAAAGACTGGCACGAAAGGATGAGCGAAGCACTTTGGGCATACAGGACGACACACCGTACGCCTACTCAGGCTACACCATATTCGCTCGTGTATGGCGTAGAGGCAGTTTTGCCGCTGGAAAGCCAAATTCCCTCACTGAGAATGGCTATACAAGAAGGACTGACCAACGAAGAGAACGCAAAGTTACGTCTTCAAGAGTTAGAAGCATTAGACGATAAGAGGCTCGAAGCTCAGCAGCACTTGGAATGTTATCAAGCACGGTTGTCCAAGGCCTTCAACAAGAAAGTTCGCCCGAGGTCATTTCAAGAAGGAGACCTCGTCCTTGCATTACGTAGGCCTATCATCATGACGCACAAGACGAAGAGCAAATTCACCTCAAAGTGGGATGGGCCTTACATAGTACAAGAAGTCTACACAAACGGTGCTTACATGATCGTGGAAGAAGATGGCTTGAGGATTGGCCCCATAAACGGCAAGTTTTTGAAGCGATACTACGCATGAGAAGATACCACGCTCCTGGCCCACAAGAGCATAAACTGTGTACGGCAAAATCATCATAAAAAATCACCATATTAAAAAAATCCATCATTCATTTGAACTACGTGATGACTTGATCCCTCCTTAAACCGAGGGTACGTAGGCAACTTGAAACTTCAAAACTTCAAGTACAGTCACATCATCAACAAAAACACAAACACTTTGAAAAAAAAAAGGGGAGGCAAATTCAAGAACAAAAAAAAAATGCTTTAAAGGAAGATGTTGGCTATAAAGCCTTGTTACAAAAAAAAAGGGGAAAAGGAAAGATACTACTCAAAAGTTATGCTTCTAAAACTACGAAGGCGATCCTCAAGTAAATCCTCCAAATTCTTCAAAGACTCGACCTCAGTAGGAGACAAAATAGGCGATTCCATAGCCATGCCCTTCTCTTGCTCTAGATGAGAAATCTCTTCTTGGTGCTCCGCAAGCACTCTTTCTAGATGAGACGATTCGGCCTCCAACCGCTCTCGCTCTCGCACTAATGCATCAAGACGCGTTCGGACGGAAGCTAAAGAAGTCTCTACAGTCTGATAAACTCCCAAAACAGCTTGCTGAGAAGATTGGACTCGAGCTAGCGAGGAATCTATTGTCACAAGTTGCTGAGCCCTAACATCCGGATCCAATTTCTCCAAAGAGGTCGCACGCAAGGAAGAATACTCAGTCGAGGCGGCCATAAGTTTGGCAATTTTGGCCTTCAAGGTCGAAGAATCAACATTGAGGTTGTCAATTACAGAAACAAACTTTGACAAATCCTCACGGAGCAACACAAGGTCTTCCAGCGGGCACTTTGAGATCCTACTGTCAATATGGCCCTTGATGTCCATGGCCGCACGGAGACTAATACGATGAATAAGCTGCTCAGTACCGCTAAGGTTTGGCCCCCTCAAAGAAATCTCAGAATTAGCTGGCAAAGGTACCGGACGCATAGCAGACTCTTGTACGCATTCACCAACACGCGGCAAGCTTGGGAGGCTCAACGGATTTTGAGTAAGCTCTGTACCAGGAAGATCCCTGATCCCCTCATCGGCGGGTAAACTGCCTCCGACCGGCATAGAAGGCCCAACCTAAGAAGGACAAACAAAAAAATGTTAGAAACAAAAACTAAAATAAAGAGAAGAAATCATGAAAAAAAAAAAAAAAAAAAATACATACATCTCTCTCAAAAAACATACGGTCATCGGTTTGAGAAAGCCTAAACGCATCTTTCTTCTTATGACGAAAGTTAACGTCGCTATCAACCCGAGAAACCTCAAGTGGTCGCTTCTTTAAAGCCTGCTGACGCAGCCGCGAAGCAAGTCCATCCTCATGCGAACCGACTTCGTCACCCACCTCTTCAGAAGCATCTAAATGAGAAGAAAGCAAGCGTGAGCGTGGGCGGGCTAGGACCACAGGGCTATCTTGCAAGGGAGTCACACTCGCACAATCAAAAGCTACCAGCTGCGGAGGAACTGAAGAGCAACCCTCTTTTGATACCTTATGGTGAGAATGGGAAGAATTAGTGTCACTTGCCATCCCCAAATTCTCATGGTGTGCCTTCAACCACCAATTTACGTAAGCACGAGTCACAGGATTATTCTTGAACTCGTCTTTAACTGGCAGGGTGATAGAAGCATTTGTGCATGCACGGGTACAAGACTCCCAATGCATATACATATTTTGCAAAGATTTCGATTGGTCTCTTTCCTTCAGCCTACCCGGAACAGTTTGGACAAAACCAAATTGCCTACTAAAACGGTGGGGATTATACGGTTGAATAATGCATCGGTCTTCTTGCCGCAAAGAAACATACGCCGAGCGAAGGCTTATAAAATAAGACAAGTCTGAGGAGCGAAGATCCGAATCATCCACAATGACTTGCCGCGTCAAGCCGACTCTTGCCAAACGATCCATCCTCGAGCCTTCGCAACTTTCAAACAGCGCTCGCGCCTGCGAATCATCAAGACCCTTCGCAGAAAGCACACTGGAATACTTCGTCATTAAGGGCCCCAATTTCACTGAAGTCGATGAAGAAAAATGAGTGTTAAAGTATTCGCCCAACCAGCCATACACATAGTGGTAGGGAAGTACCGCAGCACGGTCTTCAGTGCTTGCCAAGTTAGAAACAACACTCAAACCGTTGTAAATATTGGCTAAGACCGAGATAGCAAGACTAAAAGGTTCGCCTGCAGCCATCTTGCTGGCAACTTTGAAAACTCCGGGACGGACGAAGTTGACGTCATCTTTAGGGAAAACAAATTTACAAAGCCAACAGGCTAAAAAAGCGGCTAAGTAAGATTCCTCCAAGTGCTCTGATGACACGCCAAGGTTTTCGAACGCCCTCACCTCAGTGGGAGTACGGCGCCCAACTGGACCAATAAAGCCTGATGGATCCGAGTCTCCCTTAGGCCTGGTCGTCTTATTGCGACCACTTTTCTTCGAAGGCCTCTTATACTTCATGGCATCCCAATACCAAAATCGAATCCATGAAGATATCTTCACGCCTGACTTGCCCGAAGCATCTTGGGAAAGCTTGTGATATGCCCAAAACAAATAGCGACAGCTCGCAGGCAATCCTCGACTGTTACGACAAGAAAACTCCTCCACGCTAGGGACAACTTCGTCGTAAAACTTTCCCTGGATTGGCAAGCCCCCTATCTTGTGAAGATCTCGAAGAGAGAGAGACATCTCCCCTCGAGCTGTGTGAAGTGTGTTGGTTGCTGAACACCAATGCTCGAAGAATTCACGAATGACAGAGGGTTGGCGATCATAACTGAACAAAGATGCGTATACAGCATGGTAAAGGCCCGTCTTGGTAAGCACATCCTTAGAACGGCTCAAGACATCTTCAAGCCATTCCCAATAAAAATCAACAAAGGCAGCTCCTCCAGTGGTCGACAGGGTACCACTCCAAGACACGGCTCCGCTGCGGATACGATCGCCAAGAAGATCAAACACAACCGGAGGGTTGTCATAAACATGGTGCGAAGAGTTCAAAATAAGAATCCTGGATGGACACACCCTCTTCTTTGTATTAGATCGAATGGAGTCCACCACCTCCCAAGCTGCTTCAGAAGACCATGACTTAATATGCATGGAGTTGTCTTTGGCGGGAAGGACAAGCGCCTTAGGACCAGTCAGTGGCGGATAAAGCTTCAACGTCGTTCCGCTATCTTGGGAATCGCCTTCCTTTGCAAGAACAGTAAGGGTACCGCCCTTAAAACACCTGAAAAACACCATGACCGCAACAAAAAGTCAGCCACAAGACTTCGGCAGGGCAATGGACAATGCAGCAGGGACAGCAAGCACGGTAACAAGGGCAGCTCCAAGACGGTCCTTCAAAGGCACGTTACAGTAGCAAAGAAACTAAAATGCCACGTAGTCACACTACGTAAACTCGTAGCGACCACGCAAGCAGTTTCTTGCACCGCACGGCAACGCCACCACCGAGGGAAAATTGCGACCAAAAGACAATACACAACGAAGCCCCTGTGCAGCCTCTTGTACAGCACCACACGGCAGCGCACCAACCGAGGGAATACTGTAATCAAAAGACACTACACGGCGGAACTCCGGCGCAGTCTCTCGCGCAAGCACTTGGCAGCAAAGAGCACAAAGAACACCGTCGTTCACTCCACTTCCAAAAGCTTCATGGGTATCCCGACATCATGTTATGCCTCTACAAAATTGTTTACGTAATCCCTGACATCACAACAAAGAAGTCCATCAGTGGGGGGTACGCACATTATGTTATACATGCATATATGTATGCGGCCAAAAAAAACAAAAAAAAAAAACCGGCCCAAATATAAGCCAAAGGCCCAGGCCCAAAAAAAAAAAAAAAAAAAAAAAAGAGACAAAAACAAAAAGTTACAGTGTGTGTTTTACCCCTCAAATGGTCAAACACTCCACATCTGTAAATGCTTGCTTGTCTTCGTCTTCAGCACACACACACATATATATAGGATTTATAAAAGAATAAAATATTGATAGTAGGGTAACAAGAAAATAAAAAAAATAAAAAAATAAAATATATATAGTGCAGCACTAAAAAATAAAAAAATATATAAAAAAAGTAAGTGCATCATTAAAAAATATATATATATATAAAGAAATAAAAAATAAAAATAAAAAATATACATATATAAAACGTTTTGGGTGTGCATCTACCGAAAGTTGAAAAAAAATATATATAAAAAATATAAATATATAATTTTTTTTTTTTAGTGGAGCACTCACCATAAAAAAGTATATTAATATATGTATAAAAAATAAAAAAAAAGGGGGGGGTTTGAAATGGTGCGGATTGCACCAGAGAAAAAAAACCATAAAGAAAAAAAATATATATATATACATATATATATATATAATAATTATTATTATTATTATTATATTAAAAAAAATAAAATAAAAAAAAATGATGAAAGCTTGTGAAATGATGATGTCCAAAAAAAAAAAAAAAAAAAAAAAGAAAAAAAAAAAGAGCAAAATGTCGGCAAGCCCAAAATAGTGGGCTAGAAAATTATGTGGAGGGTGAAGGCCCACATGTCCAAAAAAAAAAAAAAAAAAAAAAAAAAAGCCCAAAATGGTGGGCTGGAATATTATGTGGAGGGAAGGCCCATATGTCCGAAAAAAAAAAAAAAAAAAAAAAAAAAGAGTTTTGAAAATGCATGTGTATGCATATGACGTATATACATATTTATGTATATTGTATATGTGTAGCAAAAAAGAGAGAAAAGAGAAAAGCGATAAAAGTCCATTTTTTATTTATTTCTCTGGAAAATTACACAAATTGGCACTCTACATGCCACAAAAAAAAAAGAGTCAAATCAAAATTACAAGCAGGAAATATTCAAGGACGATCAGGTGGTGCCTCAGAAGTCGACGGAGCTCCGGGAAGACGAAGAGCCAGAGTTGGAATCTCCGGAGCCGGAACGCTTGGTGCAACTCCAGAGGATGAAGGCAACATAAACCTCGGGAGTAACGCCATAAACCTTTCATGGTCACTCTGGATCCGACCGTCCGACTCCTGCAGCTGGTCCAGCTTCCTCTTCATGCTGGTCGAGTAACTAGTTGCAAGCAGGTGCAACTCCTTGTTCTCGTGCCTAAGACTTCTGACTTCTTGCCGGAGACTAGCCACCTCAGCCATCAGCGACTCCACCTGACGAGACCGGGCAAGAAGGCGCTGGCCCATGTTTGAAACTGTGCCTGCACACTGGACACTGAGAGCAAGAGATTCCTGAACAGCCAGCTCATCTGACCGCCTGGAAAGCATCCTATTGTCCCTTGGAGTGAGGAGATTTCGAGCAACCACCGTAGCGGTTATTTCATTCCTCATCATTGTGTCCCCGACTGTAAGAGGACCATTGGGGGATATGAAGGACGGACGCCAAAGGTTATATGGAGAAGACAAGTCATCATCTTCTCCGACGTTCAAGTTTAGGCGACGGTCAGAAGGGCAAGACATTTTTTTAGAAAGTGTTGAGGAAGAAGAGATCGGAAAGAGTAAAATTGCAGAAGTGCAAGAAGGAAGTGATTACAGGAGGGAGTTCAAGTATGAGGTGAAACAAAAAATTCGCGCCTCTATAAAAAGAAGAAAATGAAGAAGCGCTCCTCAGAGATCGAAAAAGCGCTCCTCTCGCAAATCAAAGAGTGACGCTCTTTTCTCGAAGGCCGGAGTCCTGTCTCAAAAGAGCCGTTCCTCTATCGAAAGCTGGGCTTGACTCAGAAATCACGTGGCATCAGCTTTTCCAGTTTGTCATCACTCGTCACATGCGCCGCATGCAGCTTGGAGCGTTGCGAAAACCACGAGCCGCACCCGGATTTGAACCCCGGTTTTCAAAAGATCATCATTCCAGTTTGTCGTCACTCGTCGCATGCGCAGTCAGCTTCGCGGAAATTACGGACGCGTTGTCAGAAAGCGCATAACGGGCACTGTTCATCCACCACCGGCTGCCGACAAATAGTGAAGGAATAGTTCCGGTTGTGAAGCCAAATTTCTATAAGTTTGACCTTCGCCTTCCACATCAAAGGCACACCTTCACACCCTCTCAAACTCTCAACCTCTCTTCATCTCCGATAATGTCTTCCCAAAGAAACCTTTCAAGTCACTCAGTGTTCTTCATCCCTTGGAACACCCCAGAAAACAAATCATCCAGAGCGAAAGTATTTCATATTAAAAAGGTTAAAAGCAAAAGTATCTCATATTACGCTTTCTCCTCACCTTCATCTGAAGAACATGGAGAAAGTGAGATCCTGATTGCTTACCTAGTCTTGCTCTCGAGTACTCATCTCAGACCCCTCCCAGCCCACTTCAAAAATAAACCTGTATTGAGGTGCTTCTTCAAAAGCAAAAGTACCTCACAGACGAAGCAGGAGGAGTCTGAGTTGCTTCGAAAAGCAGATGAGTCTGGGCTGATCCAAGAGTTCAAGAAGATGCCACACCTGCGTGGAGACCGGACTACTTGAAGCATGTGGAGACAACGTGCTGAATCAACCTTCAAGACCAAGCCGCGACGGCCCCTTGAAGAAAACACAAGTCCAATTCAAGATTAGAAAATCTAGCTGAAGATAAATGGGTAAGCTCAGACCGGAGTACTTGAAGCATGTGGAGACAACGTGCTGGAACCCTTCCCTGATTGCTTACCTAGCATTACTCTCGAGCAGTCATCTTCAACTAATGTTGGAAGCTGGAAAAAATGATGAGTCGCTGAGAAGTGATGTTCTGATGCTTTCATGGGAATTTTTGCAGCATAGCTAATCTCCACATTGAATGTTTTGGAGCGGCATCTCCAATTGCTTTCATGGGAATTTTTGCATTAAAAAAAAATACTGCAAAATAAGATGCCAGACCTGCATGAAGATCCGACTACTTGAAGCATGTGGAGACAACGTGCTGAATCAACCTTCAAGACCAAGCCGCGACAGCCCCTTGGAGAAATCAAGACCCGATTCAAGATCAAGTGTCCAATACCCTTGAATCAACCTTCAAGATCAAGCCTCAACGGCCCTTGGAGAAATCAAAAGCCCGATTCAAGATCAGGTGTTCATCGCCCTTGAATCAAAACCAGTTCAAGATGAAAGCTGTGGAAAAATCACAAAACCCGATCCAAGATCAAGCCTCGACGGCCTTTGGATCAAACGTCTACATTAAGGGACTTCAAAGACGCATCTTCTACACGTGACAAGCACATGTATACGACACGCTTTGAAGTGGGGGCATTTGTAGACAATGAAATTTTAGTAAATAAATGTTGACCAATGGTCAAAATTTTAACACTCGTGTATTACATAAATTGTACACATATTGTGTGATTCGACGAAAATTCGAAAAGAGTTAGAAAAGCTGTCAAACAAGACACGTGTCAACACCTGGCAGAGACGGCTTATTTCATCTGGGATATTATATTCAAAATTAGGCCTTGAAAAATTCTATAAATAGAAGCCAATTTCATTCATTTCATTTCACCAATTCACAAATACATTTCTCTACTCCCAAATTGGAAGAGAATTCTCTGAAGTTCGTTCTTCGTTCTTCGTTCTTCGTTCATCGTTCATCGTTCTTCGAGATCAAGCCCCAACGGCCCTTGAAGAAACGATCATCCATCCTAAGATCAAGCCCCAACGGCCCCTTGGATTAGCACAATTGTTCTTCAAGATCAAGTCCAGAAGCCCTTGAAGATCCATCCACCATTCATCGTTCATCCGTTTCTTCAAGAACCGAGCCCAAAAGCCCCTTGAAGTTCATCCATAAGTTCATCCATAGTTCATCCATCGTTCATCGTTCTTGAAACAACATTCATCCACCCTCCAAGATCAAGCCCCGACGGCCCTTGGAATCAATACATTCATCCTTCAAGAATCAAGATCAAAGCCCCCCTTGAAACTCACCCATCGTTCATCGTTCATCATTCTACATTCATCATCAAACATCTGAAGATCATCACTGTTCATCCCAAGAATCAAAGCGCCAAACAGCCCCTTCGGATCAACACAAACAAATCCACATCACTGTTCATCCAAGGATCAAGCCCAACGCCCCTTTGGATCAACAGCCCATCAACAAATCCATACCTTACGAAGATAGAATCAGAGGAACAAATAGAGATTGTAACCCCAAAATTCATCAAATAACAAATATATTTTGTACACGTGTTCTTGTTCCTTCAGGAAATTTTCGTGTTTACAGTTCCTACTGGTGAAATAAATATTAATAGTAAATTAAATTTTTATTTTTCTACTTTAATAGACTCGTTATTAATGCAATGTGTTAAATAAACTGGTCTTTCATCAAACTGTGTTATTCTCACTGGTTTTGCTAATTTTTGTTTATATTTTTCTGGTACTAATTCTTCTCTTATAACACTCTTTGTGCTTCCTGTATATATCACAGCTGTTGTTTGTATTTTATGTTCTTCTGCTATTTCTATTTCACAATTTATGGTAATTAAATAAGTAATTTTTGGCTTTTTATACTATAAACAATATGTCTTAATATTTCAGTATTTTCTTGTGATTATGCTGAATTAATTTCTAATAACCTATTACTATAACACTTTTCACACAATATTGAATATGTATTATAATATTTATTTGTAACTAATTTACTACACTTATGACATTTTTCTAGCTAACCTAAATTTATATATTTATACTCTTCTTCATGTTGTTCTTCTATGAATACACACATATATTCTTTTAAATCACTATTTGAACTACTTGAATTTTTCGAGTCTGAATCTATCGTATTTATACTTTCTATACTATAAATACTCTCATTATCACTTAAATCATCTAAACTATATATTAACAGTATATATTCATCTTCTTCTAACTTAAACAACTCCATCAAATGTACTTTATCTCTCGACTGTTTTCTTAATTTTGAACATTTAGGTCTAATGTGTCTAGCTTCTCCACATGAATAACATTTACAACTACTTTTATCTTTTGGTGCTTTATATTTTCTAATCTAAGGTCTGCCACTTCTTTTCCTATTTTGTTTTGGAATATATTTGCCCTTCTTATATGTTCTTGAAGGTCTTATGCTGAAATTTTTATGCTATTTGTAGGGTTTATATGACTTATGTATATTTTTTTGTATATTTTCTTATGCTTATTCTTCATATGACAACCATACTGTTGTGATAAATCTATATTTTTACAGCTCGTATAAAATTGTTTCCTAATTTGTCTCCTAGTTTTTATTTGACTACACTCTTGTCTAAGTATATCATATACATGTTGAATTCTAGGTCCTATTGCAATATCGTTTTTCTTTGGATGCATTTACCATTCATTCCAAATCTTTTCTCCTATCGGTCCTTTTATTTTTGTCATTTAAGTATCTAATAAATTAATATCACTAATTCTACATGTTCTTCCTAAATATTTAAAGAAATATGTTGTATACTCAGCTATATATTGTAAATCATAAATTTGTAATTGTTCTAAATTTCTACTTGCTCTTATTTGTTTTTGTTCGTTTATGCCATCTAGCCTATTATGATCTAAAAATTCTTGTTTAATCAGAGTAACAAAACCATCAATGTTAAAATACGTTTTAGCTGCCTGATGCTGTTCTGAATTTTGAACTTTCCATGACTAGAAATAATAAAAAACTAATTCATCTAAAGTATGCTCAAAGTAATCTAACATATTTTGTGAATTACTAAAATCTAATATTAATGCTGCATGTACGCAACCTTTTTCCCATTTCTCAATCGTTCTTTCCCAATCTTGTGGATCTACATTATCTAAGTTTAATATATTACCTGCTATATTAATTTGTTCTAACCATCTTAATTATGGAATCCTATTTTTTCTGGGTGGTTTTATCATACTTTCGTCTATGTAATCTACTCATGCCTTTTCATTATATTGTTCATTTGTTGGTCTCAAAAATTGTTGATCAGTTCTACTTGCGTGTCTTGAATTTTCTACTCCTGATGTACTACTTTCTTCTGCTGGATTACATTTTTCTTTCACTTATAATAAATTATTATATTCTTTTGATCATAAAATATATTCCACTCCTATTTCTAAAATTATTTTTTTTCATCTCTTTATCTGAAATTCTATGTAGTCCTAAATCATATATCTTATATTTTCCTAAGTATTTTTCTCCATCTAAATGATCAATATCTTCTATAAGCTTATCTACAATATAATCAAAATTTTGCTCAACTAAATTAATATCTAAATTATCAAAAGCCATATGAATATTCTCATTTTCGATCTCACTCTCATCCTCCTCTATATTTTCTAGTTTTTTGTAATTACTAAACCTAATTGTTGCGTTACCTGTACTAGTTTCATATATTTGTACTTTATCTAGTTGTTTATTTCTTGATACATATAAATTAGGTAATATCCACTAAGTTCTTTCTAAAAAACTATTATCTATGTGTTTTGCTTCTATCATATTTACATGTTTACTACCAAATGTTTGAACTAAAATTTGAAATTCTAAATTAAACTTATAATTATATATATATATATATATATATATATATATATATATATCAGACACTTTACCAATATACATTAAGCTAATACACAAATTTTTATACTCTTCTTTCATATTATAATTTTTTGTTCTTATGCTCACTTTAATATATTTACTAAATTCATTAATTGTCATAACATAATTTGGAATACAACTTATGACTGCTAAGTTTGAACTTAAGTCTACTTCAGTTGTTGCTATTTGCTGCTTGCTGGTGATTATCCCATCTATTGTCATATGTGTATATTAATGCTTTTGTGCCTACTTGTACTCTGGTTAATCTCGTTATTCCAATTAATATTATTCATATGTAAATCTGACTAAAATGTGATTTTCTCAAATGACTAACTACTTCTTTACTAATTAACTTAAGTGTAACTTCTTTATCAATACATCTAATTTCATGTTGACTAATTCTATTTACAATTCTACTTCTATTTTCAAATAAACCTAATTGGTACAAATTATATTTATTTTTCTGTGTTTTCCCAAAACCTCTTTGAATAAATTCTTGTGCTTTTTCTTCATTTGGATAAATATCTTCAGCTTTAACTAGTTATTTTCTATTTTTCCTAAAGAATTCCATTTTCTGATATCAAAAGGATTTATCTTAGGTCTTCTAATATTATTATTTGCACTTAAAGTTAAATTTTCTAATTTATCTAGCAAAGATGGTGGAAGTGATGAAGATGTGTTATGTAAAACTTGATTTATTTATGCTATTTGTTCTTCAACTTGATATAATTTCTCAGCCAAACTTAAAAACTAATTGAATAATTAAATTATTTTGCCTAATGAGAATATTACTAGTAGCTACTTGTGTTGAAAAATCTGTTAAACCTACTGGTTCTTTATCTAACTTACTAATTTCTTTCAAAGCTTGAATATAGTTTCTGTTAGTTTTAAAATCGGTCATTAAACTAATAATCTATCTATTTTATTATGTAACTTATCTACTTGTTCACTCAACTCTCTTTGCACTAATTGAATTTTTTGGACTTCTAATTTTAACTGCTCTACTATTTCTAATGATCTAAGTTCTACTTGCTTAGGATTACTATCTATGAGGTCAATAAGCTCTTTTATCTCTCTTTTGTTAGGAAACCTTTGAATATTTTTATTATTATCTTCTAACTAAAATATAATATAAGCTAAATTTTCTCTAATTGTTTTTATGGAATTTTTCTGAAAATACTATAACAACTGGTTTAACAAATGATTATGCTTATTATTTTCTAATTTTATATTTTCTGCTTGACTAATAATAAGATCTACAATACTATTACCTTGTAGATTTTCTTCACTATGCAAAATACGATTATGCTTTCTTAATGGAAAATAACAAACTAAACTATTTTGGTCTAAGGTTATTTTTCTTTTTTTGTGGTTCACTAATTTCTAAATTAAAATAATCTATCATAAATTACAGTCTACATTTCTTTAAATTTACGGCTAACTGGTTTCTTAGAAACTCTCTTTCTTCTCTCAAGGTCTCTAAAGTTTGATCTGTTGCTCCTTTTGCTTCTAAAACTGTATGTTGCACTTCTGTGTTATTATATTTACTAATAAATGAAGGATGTCCAAGATAATCAAGATAAAATTTCTGATTCTTCAAAGTCCAGCTAATTCTTTTGGATATATATGCTAATCTTCTCTTTATACTAGTTATAGTTGGGTGTTTAGGACAATAAATACTGGTAGTTATGGTTGACAAGGTCTACATGGACAATAATATCTGTTATTAATACAAAATAAACAAGTGTGATTTTGGTTGCGTTAATGACTTCCGTCCTCAAAGTACTTTACTATTATAATTATACTATTAAAATACTAAACTTGGCTCTGATACCAAATTAGCACAGTAAGCCCGGTTAAATGGTTGGATGGCCATTTTAACGATTAGACATAAAACCTTGCACATGAAACTCGACATGTTTCAGCATGACAGCCACTCATAATGCAGGTATAAGACATTAACGACTAAACTCAGAGGTACGAAGAACTCATTAGTACCCTGGTTAATGTCCAGCTATTTGTATGACAAGCATTCAACTATAACAAAATGCTCAAACAAAGTATGATCGTCAGTTTAGCAGGTTAATAATATAACTAAAATAGTGTTTTCCTGTTTTGGACTAGAAGTCTATTTAAACAAACACACTAAAGAAAGAAAACAAAACTTACTTTGAATCTGTATACTTGAACTTCTATTGATATATAGAATGCTTACAAAGAGAACTGTTTACAAGAAAGTGTTTACAAGGATGCTATGAAGGCTACGGATGTTTAAGTGTATGAAGATGGTGTTGAGATGTTGAGGTGGTCTGTATGGGAGGAAAAACTCCTTTATATACAAAACCTAAGACAGAATAACTTTTCAACTATTAACAACTTTTTGGATAATGACAACACATTGTTTCTAAAAGCTGGTTGACTTGTCTTTACTTTAATGAAGGTCATGTGAATCCATGTTGTCCTGGTTGTTGCAATATTTGCTACCTTTTCTTTTGCATCCCAATATTTTCTGAAAGTGTCAGTCCCCTTCTTCTTATTTGGATGTATTTTTTGGTGAAGACCACGTGAACTTTGCTGAATAATGGGCCAATTTTGTACATATGTTTAAAGGGCAGGATCGACATTTTTGAAAACTTTTGTCGTGATGACTAAAATGAAACTTTTTAGGTGCTTTTAGTTAGTTTTTTCTCAAAAGAATTTTAAAAAAAAAAGAAAGAAAAAAGTAAACAGGAAAACTAGTTAGCGAACGACGCCGTTTACCTGCCATTCAGAATTAGGGTTTATAAACGAACCACCTAAACCCTCAGAGAAGGCAGCGCACTTCAGAACTACTCAGAAGAACTAAGAAATAGAAAGAAAAAAAAAGCGATGGGAAAGAAAGCCAAGACCTCCAGGAAGGGAAAGAAGGCATGGAGGGCAAACATCAGCACCGATGACATCCACGACTTCTTCGAGCAGTCCACCAAGGACGCCCTCTCCGGCGGCTCTCTTGCTTCCGCCCCCGCCGAGTCCCTCTTCTTCGAAGACAAGTCCAAAGGTACCTCCTTTTTATGAAACACTGTTTTTACCTTCGTACCCTTTTGCTTTTGCCAAATTTGCCTCTGTATCCCCCTTCCCTGTAGTTGCTAGCTGGTTGGGATTGAATTAATTGGTTTTCTAAGGGGGGAATTAGAATTTGTTTTGAGCTGGAATTTTGGGCTGAACTTATCGAGATGCGACACGAACGAATAAATGGAAGAGTTTGATTGGAATTTCAGGTTATTGTATGCCGAAAATTTGATTGGTTTGTTGCATTTTCTGTTAAATGAGCTTACTTTAGCTTCATGTGATGGTCAAACAAACTCTGATCATTTACGAAGAACTGTATCTCGGAGAAAATGAAGGCCATTTTTCTTGGAGTGAAAGAGAATGGGAATCCATTTTTAGAGTAGTAGATTTTCTGGAGTCTGCTTAATTTGGATGGAATTCAGCTTGAATTTTGATTGTTTAGAGTCGTTTTATTGCTCGGAGGAATCTTGTTGAATTCAATCCGTGCTTTTGAAAACTGTAAAGAAATCTGGTACTTTAGTAAGTACGGAGCTTGGTTCAGTTCAGTTCCTCTCTTGTGTTTTATGCTCTTGCGTTTTCTTAATCATTTTCCTTTTTAAGTGGAGCTGAACTTGTATGCTTTGGCCTGACCAGATCTTTCGGTTAAGAGGAAGATTGAAAAGCAC
Organism: Crataegus laevigata; assembly: GCA_963580275.1. NCBI lineage: Eukaryota > Viridiplantae > Streptophyta > Magnoliopsida > Rosales > Rosaceae > Crataegus > Crataegus laevigata. The sequence goes on along the minus strand of OY756947.1, from coordinate 32,187,025 downwards.
AGACAGAAAGTACTCCATGTTGAGAGCATGCTACAGAAAAACCCATTTGTACAGCCAGTGCCCTCGTCGACTTTGAAGAAATCTAAGAAAGCACATAAAAAGGTTCCAGAACTAATGGATGAGTCTGAATGGAGTCCTGAGGTCAGTTGTTATATTGTAAAATGTAAACCTGCAGACGTTATCTAGTTCTAGCGATTTGGTATTAATTTTAGTTTGAAATCTCGCAGGGTTCTGTCTCGCCTTCTGGCATGGCTGATTTATGGGGCTGTACAGGTTTCCTCAACCTTAACATCTATTGCATTGTTTCCACTATTTTATTACTGCTATTTGCTTTTGTTACGTGGTTCTGTGCATTACGTTGACTGTTTTTAACTCTCGTGAAGGTGATGACAACAAAAAAACCAAGAAGGTAAGGCTCATCGTTTAAGTTCAAGAATATGATCATGTTATTGTTCATATTGTTTTTTTTTTTACTGTTTCTGTAACTCTAATTCCAATTCTGGTAATGCGTGAAGAGCATTCTAAAATGCAACTTTTGACCACCAAGTCATAATTCATAAATCATAAGATGCGTCATGGATCACATCTTATGTGGGAGTCATATAGACTCCGAAGCAGCACTAGACTGCTGTGCTATTGTTTGAATAGACACTGTTTTAGCTAACGTTGCATAACTATTAGTTGATATATGTTTATTTATTTTTAAGATGAGGAAGCCATCAATTATTCCTGCCGTAGAAGTTGAGCCTCCAGGGTCCTCATTCAATCCCACATTTGAAAGTCATCAGGTAATTTCTTAATATCACTCATCTAGTACCTTTTTATTGTTGACCTTTTGGCTTGTATAGCATAAAGATTTCTCATCTTTGCCTCTTTTGTCAATCCAGGAAACATTGGCTCATGCTGTTGCAGAAGAAATGGGGAAAGTCTATAAAAAAGAGCTAGGACCTCAACCAGTTCCTCTGACTGTTCCTGGAGAGGCTGTTGACGAAGAAGAAGTGAGTATCTCTTGTTCCCTTCATGTATTAGTCATCATGGGTCTTAGTGTAGAGCTTTACATACACGTCATAAGAAAAAAATAGTTGTCTTTAATAATGAATGTTTTCGGTATAAAGAATATAACTAGGAATCTTAACATTGTTTCGATAAGAAACAAGAACTTTGTGGAAGAGAGAACAGAGAAGTACAAAAGAAGATGGACAAGGAGTCATAATGATGCGTATTTTATGTTTTACATATTACTTGAATTTATATATACATAAATGAGAACCTTACAGTACCAATCTTCTTTTTTAGATGTATTTTCTCGAGGCAGATGAAGGCACTGATGATGATATGAATACAAAAAATTTGGATGAGAATGGGGATGCTGCATCTGAGAAAATGTGAGCCCAATTTTTGTTTCATATTGCTAATATTCTGTTCCATGCATTATAAGATCATCAAAACTAAATGCCATTAACTCATATTGCTTGAAAAAAACATGGTTCAGGCCTTTAAAAACAAAGAGGGTCACAACAGTCTTATTAAATAAGAGAGCTAGGCGTAAAGAACAGCTTAAAAAGGAAGCAGAAGCGAGACAGGCAAAGCAGCTTTCCAAAGAAATTGATGGGTAATGTACTTATACAACTTTTATCTCTAGAGTACTCTGGTGAAGATTACATTCTAATATTTGCTTTGCCCTTTGGTCACAGCTTACCAGATATCATTCAAGAAATAGCTAAAGAGGACGAGGAGAGGCATAAAAAACATCTTCGACGAGTTGTAGCTAAACAAGAAAAACTCAAGTCATGTCCCCCACGATTGGGGAAGCATAAGTATGTCTTAAACAATGCTCTCCCTCTCACACGCATTTAGTATGGTTTGTATTCTTACCTTCCTATATGTAATCCTTCTATTACAGGTTCGAGCCTGCCCCGGTTCAAGTCCTCTTGACTGAAGAGATATCAGGATCCCTCCGGAAGCTTAAGGTACACTGCATTTTTCTTTTTTGCCAAAATTTTCCCATTTTCTTATTCTTTGTGTTCAGATAAGACTAAATGAAAGTCTAATTGCTTTTTTCTTTTCCCCCCAAAGGGTTGTTGCACCCTTGTCAATGATAGGTTCAAGAGCCTTGAAAAAAGAGGACTAATCCCACCAAAAGCGAACAAAAGGTTTGTCAATCTTCTCTTCGTGTCTTAAACCAAGTTTCTTTGAGGGTTCACTGGATTTCGTCCGAACTCCACCAAGAACTTAAAAGATTTCTCTACTTCTTTGACAGGAAATAGCGCTTTTTTCTTGATTTGATTTACCAAGATGGTTTTGAAGCATGGATTCAAAGTCATTAGTTCGGTTTCAAAGGAAGATCAGCAGATTTTGTCAGCGTGACTGTCGAGCTCGGAAGTTCTATACTTACCTTGTTTCTCACTCCTTTTCTGTTTTCAATTTTTGTATTTCGCATGGCAATTCTCAGTTCTACAATAGCTCCGGTTGTAATCGACACAAATATGTATTATGCCAGTGCCTTTTGGGTTTTTCGGTTACAAAACGAATTCAATTTGTGGTTTACATTAACCTCGTCTTTTGAGAGTTTCTTAGCGATCTCATGTCTCGGTCGTCACGTGATTAGAGCGATTGGCACAAGAGGATATGCACCCGGTTATGAGATGGATTCTCCTCATACAACTTGAAGCTTCATTGACATGTAAAATTTGCAAATAAATTAGAAAAAAATAGAATAATTGTAAATTGGTAGCGGAATGTGAGAATAATAAGAAAATAATTAAAATTTCTTGATTAAATTAGCACAAGAGGATATATATCCCCTTTTCTTTTACAAAGAGGATACTACGAGGCGGACTCAACTCACGCAGAATGAGGCGAATTATGACATGCAAAACAAGGCAACCTTTTGACACACAAAATGAGACACGCCTTGCGCACGAAAAACGAGGCTACTTCCGTGCACGTCAAAACGAAGCGGCCTCCATGAACGCAAAAATGGGCAAGCTTCTGACATACAAAACGACACGAACACCTCACATGCAGAACGAGAACCCATGCACACAAGACGAGGCTGGCTCCGCGCATGCAGAACAAGACGAGCTCCCTGGTGCTAAAAAAAAGTCAAGCTTCATGCACGGAAATAATATTTTAAAGAACACGAATATAATAGATTGTTGTAGTGATAAGAGAAAAAAAAAAATCTTGTGGGGCCAGAAAGTCACCGGATTTAGACCCAAAAATAACAGAAAACCACCTGAGCCAGACCTTTCGGCTTTTACCCTTTTCCGGGAGTCCAAAGACGGACCTTCTCTTCAGTTCCGCCGCACCGAGCTTCGGAGGTGTCACCTCTTCGCACCATGCGTACGTTAGCAGCCAAGCTCACCACTGTAAGCTTCCTCTTCGAATTGGTTTCCGTCCTACATTCTGATTCTCTTTTTCTTCATCCGAATTTCTCCGATTCTGATTTTGATGTGAAAATTTCGTGATCAGTATTCAAAGTATTACTGTACAAGAAACCAGGTGCGCAATGCGCCGCCCTGCAATTTCTCAACTTACAACGGAAGAGGTAATGTTTACCCGTCTCAAGATTTGATCTTTGATTCCGTAATTTGTTGTTTGGTTGCTGAGAAAATGAAGGAAAAAGTGAATTCCGGTATTGGATTGCAGATGAGCTCTCCCTTGAAGAGGAAGCTGAAAGAAAAATTGCGTGGATGTTGAAACTGATATTTGCTGGGACGGCAACTTGCGTAGCTTACAACATAATGCCTTATATGGGTATTCTAATCTTTAGATAATTTATGTTAATTTTGGTTTTTAATTTATGAAAAATATGAGAATTGCCTGTTATGCGGATTCGACTTTCGGGTTTCACCTGACATTGCTCTTGAATTTTACTACATTTCCAGGTGATACTTTGTTGCAACAGTCCGTTTCGTTGTTGACAGTTAAGGATCCATTGTTTAAGAGAATGGGGGCTTCTCGATTTGCTCAGTTTGCGGTTGATGGTAAATCTCGTAGCTCTGTTTTCCGTTTTGTCACCATTTCATTTAGAGAAAGTTCAATCATTCAATATACCTGTTGGCTGGTTGGATGCAATCGTTTTCTGAAACTGCATTGTCTTTGAGCTGCATCATATTATAGGTGATCATTTCTTTAATCTCCAAATCGGGTTGTAAATTTTTATGTGTTTACTTTTATATCGGGGTTTTTGAATAGGTAGCACATGAACGGTTTTTGAATAGGTAGCATGAAACTGAGCGCGAGAGAGTGAAGTTTGTTTATTTTGATTTACAGATGAAAGAAGGATGAAAATAGTGGAGATGGGTGGTGCGCAAGAGCTGGTAAATATGTTGGGGGGCGCTAAAGATGACCGCACAAGAAAGGAGGCTTTGAAAGCTCTTTCTGCTCTGTCACCCTCAGGTCAGAATTTTACATTGCAGCTAGTACCGCATGCACCTATGTCTATCCCTTTAACTTTGTTCCACTTTTAGAATGGCTCGTATCAACTGAAAGTTAGGGGATGTTAAAGATAACCGCCCTCATACATCGCTAGTACTGAATGGAAGTATAGGATTCCAGCATATCTTAGCCTAAAACCTCTAGATTTATGAAGCATATCTTATACGTCCCCTACATTCATATTGTGAAACAATGTAGCTGTTGCTGTGAGTAACTCGCCAGCATGCGTAATGCACATTTGATATTTGCGGTATTAATAGATTTGACAGTTATGTTTAGACAGTCGTTGGCAGAGTTGTAGATGTCCCGGAAAACATGCTAGAGTCGTAATCGGTTCTTTCTTATCTCTTTTGGTCGTCTAATCTATTTTTTCTGTAATTGCAGATAAAGCTCTCGGAGCCTTACACCAGGCCGGGGCAATCTCAGTTATCAGATCTACCCGATTCCCCGGAGAATGCTGAAATTGAGAAATACAAGTCAGGCTTACTAGAGAGATTCCAAGATCTGAGATACGAATTTCCAACCGCGGATGTTTCAGGTTCTTTAAACTCTTAATCTCCAATTATAGGATGCATCACAACCTCTAAAACGCCCGTGTTTCGATTTGTAAGAATAGATGTGTATGCTCTGTATCTTTCGTTTTCCCTTTAAAAGTAATAAGAAGAGTTTGAATTCGAAAAATTGGCTTTAGCTTGTACGAATGATCGCCGGATTTTTCACCGGTGCACAACCCTGTTTCGAGATTAGAAAACGTTGCATACTCGAACAATAGTCGATGAAAGTAACTCTGTAGAATGCCGGGATTTGGCGGATTCTTCGAAAGTTGGTAAATAATTTTACCGGTATAATTGCATCAATTTTTTGGTACAAACATAGAGAATGTCTTTGAACTCTATAGAAGCAACACTACGACACAAAAATACAAGCCAACCCAACTACATCATGGCAACAACAATAAAGCCTTATTCTACTAAGTTGAGTCGGATGTATGAATCTTAGAACGCTATTGCGTTCGGTTTTGCGCCAAGTCTTATGTTAACTCGAAGTAAAACAAAAATGAGGAAAATAGAAAAAAGGAAAATCAACTAGGACTTGTTCCCAAAAAAGTTATATACATTGGTGGAAATGGCTACTGCACTTGTTACTACTGCCAGGACTACCATCACAGTTGCCATGGTCCTGTCCTTTCTCGTTGATATGCCATGTACATCCCTGCAATTTGCACAAAATAAAAAGATTGTCAAGTTCAACATACTTTTGAACTGAAATATGGAACACATGACGAGTTGGTCTTGCGGCATCCAATCTAAACTTGTTGGAAATTGAGGGCCCGTTATACTACTTTAAAAAACACTTATAAGCGTTTTTGTTGGAAACACGTTCAAAAAATTTATTAAAATTTCATGTGCTTCCTGTAAAAGCAGGTGATTCTCCTTCAATGACCATTAACACCTTTTGATTTCTTCAGTCAATCATAGTCAAAAGAGCTTTGGGGTGTTAGAAAGTGCTTTTTGTTCTTCTAGGAGTCCTAAACAAGCCCTGAGTTTAAATTTCCTGAACGACAATTGTTAAATAAAAAGAAAAGAATAGAGAGAGTACCTTAGAACAATTGCACCAGGGAAAATGAAGGCTAGGCAGACAGCAGAAGTTGATCCCAAAAACTGAAAAATATACCAAATGTTTGGGAAGGCAATTGCAGCCAGGTAAGAGAAAACCAGCAGGCCAAGAGTGAGAAGCACAAATCTCCAACTATCTGTGGCCAAAAGCGGCTTTTTTGGGAAAAGCAGTTCATCCAAATTTACCCTCAGAGAAAAGTTCAAGAGAGGAAAAACCAACATCAGATGGAGGGCATAGCTTAGTCTGACCGCATCATTCAGCACTGCCCCCATTGCTGAATCTGAGCTTCTGTCAAAATTCACAAGTATGTCAGCCACGATTGCATCCCCAAACAAAAGGTACCCAAACAGTCCAATGGAGAAGTAGATGGCTGCACAGAGCACCAGTGAAATCCTGACCGCTGATATCATATCAGACGGCTTACCAAGCTCGAAGCCAATTGGGTGAACTGCATGAAGTCAATCAGAGTAGGCAATGGTTACAAAGTTTGAGATGACAATGGTAAATTGATGTAGAACAGACGGCAGAATGAATTGAAGAGCAGCTTGACATGCGTAAGCCAAGGGCGGACCCACCCTTAAACTCGGGTGCAAATGTGTTTAGAAAAAGGTTATTAGTGATAGTTCTTACCCTATTTAGCGGAAACTAGCATACCCTAAATCCAACATAAAATTAGTCCATTTCACCACAAGGTTGCTCCTTTGTGAGGGTCAGGGGGGAACTTCTATCACACGGAGTCTTACCCTTATTTTACAAAATGGTTGTTTTCACAACTCGAATCCATGACCTTTCAGTCACAAAAGAGCAACATTTCCGTTACACCACACACCAGTTCTTTAAACAGAAAAAGGAAAAATTATAGCCTACTTATGTTCTACATCGCAAACTGTTCGATTCCTATTAAAAATGTACATTTCTTACCGTTGAAGTGAAAAGTGAAGGCTGTAACAATGACTGGAACAGCAGTGAAAAGGTCAAAGAAGGAGGCTTGTTTGCCCAAGCTTGGTAACAATCTTGGGGTGTTGACTTTCCCTTCAAAGATTGCATAGATCGCCATGGCAGAACTTATGCCAACAAAAACCACAGCAAGAAGAACTGATATGGCTGAACTGAACCTCAGAGACTCTGCAAAACACCAATTAAATATTAAAAAATTAGCAAAAAAAAACCCCTAAAAAGTTTAGAGATTTATCATTTCACCCAGTAAAAGTTTTAGATTTAACACAAGGGTTTGTTTACTTTTGTGAATTTACTGACCTACTCGCCTTAACAAAACCAGTGGCAGGAAAATGAAAATAAGCGTGAATAGGAGGGCAATATCACGTGAGTTCCACCAATGAACTCCAAACCACTCTTGCAGAACGCCGGAATGCCCTACTCCGGCAGCCCCATTTCCAGATAGAACATCCCCTGAAAAACAAAAGAAAATAATCATCCTTCTAATTTTGTACCAAGCACGATGTATGTGAGTTTTTAATTGGAGCTTACCAATTATAATCTGGTACATAATTAAGCACCCAAGATTAGTAATGATGACACATATCTGTGTGGCAACCGATCCCACCTGCCCAAAGGACTCCCTCATGACGCCGGAATACGTCGTGGACTCGCCGGAATGCGTGAACCTCATCAGGAACTCCACCGAGACGTCAGCCAGCAAAGCAATGATCACAATAAGCACAAAAGCCGGTATCACACCAAGCACCTTGAGAGTGGCCGGTATGGACATGATTCCGGCACCAATTATGCTCGTGGACACGTTGAAAACCGCCCCTGAAACAGACCCCCGCCTCACCGGCTTTCTGTCCTGAAGCAGTGGCACGTGAGCTCCGGCTGCTGGCGACATCCCGATGGCTGCTCGGTTTTCTTGCTAGAGAGAGAGAGTGTGTTCTGCAGTATGTTGTCTTTTTGTACATGAAAAGCATTTTATGTGTGATGACTGCATGTGGACGTGGGGTATGGTAGGTAAGATTTTTCAATATGACCGGTATATCACATATCATTATCAAGGTATAAAATATCCATAATATCCCGATATTTTTATCGAAATTTCCGTATTTTTGGACTACCGATATTTCCGATGTCATCGATATTTCCATCGAAATTTCCGTGTTTTTTAAATTTCTATATTTAAAAAAAAACACCAAAGGGAATCGAACCCCTCCCATTTTACTCCTTTAACACCTTGACCACCATATCACTTATGTTTTTGTGAAAATATGCTAAAATATTTACATATTTTCTACACTCACAATGTTTGTCAGCTCGCTATATAATCAACTTAAATCAGTTAAATCCATCATACAATGCATTTCCTTCCAATTTTTTGTGATAAACTAATAGATAATTGACTAAATAAACATCCTGCAAAGTTTCAATAAAAATTTCCAAGTTTTTCTTACAATTTCCGTGGTTTTTATTCATTTTTTATCGATATCGATAATATTCCGATATTTCCATCGAAATTTCCGTGTTTTTGGACTACCGATATTTCCGATATCATCGATATTTAATACCTTGATCATTATAGAAATGATATGATACGTGTGTTAAAAAGTGAATAACTTAAAAAATAAAAAATTTCACCATTTTTTTTTTGAAAAACAATTTTTCACTACTTATATAAAAATAAACGGTGTATTATTTGTGTTTCTGTCACAATGAAAAATTTCTCGTAGAATAGGGGATGGGAATACGAGAATCCTACTTCGTATACCTATGAGATGACTACATGTGGGGTGGGGGCGGTTTAATTTGGCATAGAGAGTTTTCTTTTCCAGACTCTTCTTAACATTTTTCAAATGTTATTAATGTGCATGGAGTGTGATTATTTGTGGGATACTATTCAAACACTCATTTTTACATCTTATATTTTTTTGTTATTTTTTTACCATTAAACTTCTTCAATTCATTATGTATGATGACCGAAAATTGAAAATGTTATGTGAGAAGTAAAATTAAGTGTGTGTGGATAGTATCACCCTACTTTGTGAATGTTAAACGAAGGGTATACTTGTAATTTAAGTTGGTTTGGTGACATTATAATAAATGAAGAAATTGTATTTGGATGGAAAGTGGGTCATGACTCATGAGCTTAATTTTTGGGGATTTTTAGTGAAAATATTTGGGGGATTTTTAAATCAACGGTTTAGAGGAGGAGTCCTATCTGGCAAATTTTTAAACCAATCAATTAGGTTTAAATTTTCTTTTAATTAATTTGCTAAAGAAGAAATCTAATGGCCATTTTGCTCATGTTTTTTGCCTTACAAGGGCAAATTTGATTTAAAATTCAACAAGTGTGATGCTTTGATCTTTTATAATGGGGTGTGCTATCCACACACCACATTTTACTTCTCACACACCTCTTGATAATTTATGTTCGTTGATCTTTTTTAATTGGGTAAATTACATAGTAGCCCCTCAAGTTTAAGGTCTATTACAATTTCATACAACATAAACATTTCACTTTCATACCTTATGTACTATTTTATTTCAAAATAATACATCTGTTATATTTTTCATCTATTAATTTGTTAAGAGCTGACGTGGCTGCCAAATGCGTGGCACTTGACAAAAATAATTTTTTTTAAAATTTTTAATTTTTTTTAAAACATGAATCTGCTAACAAAAAAAAAACTCAAACAAAACCCCATCCCTGTGCACCCCCCAACGAACCAGAAGTCCAGAAAAGGGAAACCCCCCTAAGGAACCAAAACCCTAGAAAGGAAAACGCACCCCCCCCAAACACCCGCCCGTCAACCCTCTCCACCCCCTCCAGCGACCCACCCTCCCCCCACGACCCACCTCACCCACAAACCCACTCCGCACCCACCCTCTTCCATCCTCTACACACTCCTCACTCTCCTCTACACACCCCTCACTCCTTAAATCCACATTCATTCCTACCACTTCACGAACCGGGCGATGGTGGCGTAAACAGAATTTGAGTTTATTTTTTTATTTTAATCTTTCTGGGTTACAGGTAGGGGTCAAGGGAAGAAGATGAAAATGGGGGAGAAGAAAGGGGAAGAGAAGGGGGAATGACAAACTGAAAGATTATTATTATTATTTTATTTTTTTTGGGTTGCAAGGGAAGAAGATGAAGATGGGGGAGAAGAGAGAAGGAGGAGGGGGGATAAGGTTTCTGGGTTTGGGGGTTGCGGGGAGAAGAGAAGAGGAAGACGCGGGGATAAGGTTTCAGCTTTTTATTTTTTTTGTTAGAAGATTTCATGTTGTTTTTTTAAAAATAAAAAATTATTATTTTTGTCATCTAACACACATTTGGTAGCTATGTCAGCGCTTAACGGATTAATAAATGGAAAATGTAATTATTTTGAAATAAAATAATACATAAGGTATGAAATTGAAATGTTTTAAAGATGTTGTATGAGGTTGTAATAGACCTTAAACCTAAAAGACCACTATGTAATTTACCTTTTTTAATTTATTCGATCAGACTTTCAAAAATTAAAAAAATATATAAAAAAATAAAATGAAGTGTGAGTATTACACTTCTTTATAATTAGCTTGTTAATCATGTCAAAAACTTAGATGTGACAGAACAATTATACCAGGTCAAATCAATTTTTTCTGTTTTTCTTTTCCTTAGCTTGGGAAAAAGAAGTGAATGCGACTTTTGTCGATGAATGAATGCATGTAGATGAAACACATCAATTTGAATACGCATGTAGAGGGTTCCTAGCTTAAGTGGTAAAACATTTTTTCGCATTTTTTCGTTGTTAAAAATTTGGACCGAACATTTAATTATCGCCCCTTCTTCTAAATTCTAGAAAAGAAAGAACACAAGTAGAAAATAGTTAATTATCGACCCTTCTTCTAAATTCTAGAAAAGAAAGAACACAAGTTGAAAATTATTGGCTTAATTTTAGCTGCGTTCCTGAAACTCTATTTTGATTTTATTTTGTTCTTTATAATTTAAAAATTATCACTTTACTCTTTGAAATTTAAATTTTGTTTCGCTAACTTGTTGTCTCTCTCTTCTTCGTAAAACTTATAAGTCGTTTTCTAAAACATATGTGAGACTTAACACCCAATAAGACCATGTCACATGTGTAATAAATTTGATTATAAAGCTTCATTATGCGTTAAAATTCAACATTTAAAAAATATCAAACTAAAAGAAATTAGAGAGATGAAAAAAAAAACATAAATTGATTAGCCTAATGCACCTAAATCAAACCCACATAAGAAATTAACAGATCTAAGGCAATGTAAAACAAATTTTGAGTTTTATGGAGAATATTCCTAAGTTTCAGGGGGAAATGAGATCAAAATTAAGTTTCAGAGAGCAAAGTGGAGAGAACTTTGAGTTTAAGGGAGCAACAATGTGACTTTTGTGTTACAGGGAACAAAGTGAGATTAAAATCAAGTTTCAAGGGGTATAGCTAAAAAATAAGCCATAATTAACTTGCTTTATATTATATATATTTGAAGAAAGTTGACGTTCCACTTATAGAGAAGATTCTCAAGTTTTAGAGGGTAAAAAACTGAGTTTCAAGGAGCAAAATGGAGCAAACTTTGAGTTTCGGGAAATAAAATTACGACTTTTGTGTTAAAGGGAGTAAAGTGAGATTAAAATCAAGTTCCAGATGACATAGCTAGAAATAAGGCATAATTAATTTGTTTTGTATTATATATATGTGAAGAAAGTTGACGTTTCCACCATAAAACCAATTGGAAATGTGATGAGTAACCCAACTACTTATAAGCACAAGTCGGGTGATGAGGAGCAATAGTAGCCGTTGTGCTTCACACGTCGGACAACTGACTTTGATACCATGAAGAAAGTTGAGGTTCTACTATAAAATCAATTGGCAATATAAGAAGTAGCCCACGTACTTAGAAGCACATGCAAGGTCTTCTTCTCATTAACGTGAGATTCATTTTCAATAATATGGAATGAGTTTGCATTTGATATATAATATTTAATAATCAGTTCACGTGTTATAATAAAATTAATTTACTTATACTGTCTAACTGTGTTACCACATTAACATAATAACCTCTTCATTATCCGAATATTGTTGAAAACAATGGGTTGGCAAAAAAAATAAAAAAAATCTTGCAAATCGGAAAGCGTACGAGATGCCACAAACAAAAGGAAAGTGAGGTTGGAGAGTGTGGTGGAGTAGCTGCACAAAACGGGGACGCTTCAGTTTCTATAATTTTCTGAACATGTGGATGCCGTTTGAACATAGATTGTTCATGATTAATTGGCATCATTCAAGGTCTACTTTTATGCGACATCTGGATCTTAAAGTGGTGATCGAGATGTAACGCAGCATACACTGCTTTAGAGTCTGACCTCAAAATTAACGTATTGTTAAACGAGTTAAATCTTACATTTATACTCTTTTTTTTTTCTTTGGTAACAATGACTTGTTTGGATTATAGAAGTAGAGTTTCTAAATAGGCTGGAGTTTTGAAACTTGTCAAATAACCACCACGGGATGATTTAGTAGTTATAGACGATTTTTAGGCTCGTATTTTATATGGTACGCTCTGAGTTCGATTTCTAATTTTGATAAATCATACAATTGTGGGCAAAGAAGGCTAACATGCCTTTGTAAATTTTTTCAATTCTCAAAAAAAGTGAATTACAATGTGGAAACCACTGATTGTCCTTTTTTTTTTTCTTCTTTTTTTATTGACAAATTAAATTAATATCCAACTTTCTAGCTAGTAGCTATAAATATATATAGTCATCATATCTTTGTGAGTGGAATTTGAAATTTATCCGAACAAGTGGACGGAGGGTCGACGTCACCAAAAGCTATCAACGATGCATAACAAGCATGTGCGTTTTGGGCGTATGAATGTGTGGATGCTTCAAGAGCATGCTTTTCCTGATGTATTTGCTTTCTTTCTGTCTTCTTTCGGATAAATGTAAAGGTTGATGGGATGTCATATTCAAAAGGAAAAATAGATAAAGCCAGCAAATGTGGAAAGTACAAAAATAGGTCAATTAATTTTGTAAGATAATATACAAAAATGTATCCACCGACTCTGTCCAGGAGAGACATTTTTAATGAATTAGAGCACAAATTAGTGTTATAATATTAGTAGTTGATTTTTTTTAAGTATATAACTACTTATATTATGAAATTTGATGTACTGAATTATATTCTCGAACCGCTAAAAAATTTCTACCCCTTTACATCAGCATGCTCTTTTATATAGTCTCAAACAAATCATAAAAACAGTCATAAACTCTGAAAATTCTTACATGTAAATGAGGGAAATGGATCATCTCTGAATCCCTTCCTCCTAATCCTCCAAGTTTGGAAATTCGGGCCACTGAAATTTGATCAAACGATTAAAGTTATTATAACTTTTAAAGTGGACCCTTGTTTGTAGCATTTGGATCAAATTTCAATGACCCGAATTTCCGAACTTGATGGATTAGGAAGAAGAAATTTGGAGATGATCCTTCTCCCTAAATAAGGTAAATGAGATATATCTCACTCATTACGTGAGGTATGAGATAGAGAGAAAGAGGGACATTTCATCAAAACAAAGTTTTTCTTCATGAATGAATCGAGTTAGTTAAATTTGTTAATGAGGGACAATAAGAACTATAAGTATGAACATTCTTTGCACATTGATGTATCAAATTGTAGATTTTCATGACCAAAGATAAATAACGGCCCTAAGCAAACAAGGCTCTCCGCCTTACGAGGGTCGGAAAAAACGGCTATTATCGCACTCTTACTTTTGCTTTGTAAAAAGGTTGTTTTCATGACTCGAACTCATAACCTTTCGGTCAAAAGCAGCAACCTTTCATGACCAAAGATAATTACAACGGAAAAGGATCCCCTTCAGATCCATTAGGATCCCCACATCTCAGCCGTTCATCGTGTATCGTGCGGTCAGTTTTTGTCTAATACTATTTGTGTTTAATTTAAAATAATAAAAGTCAAATGATTTTGTACGATACACGATGAACGGCTGATACGTGGAATCCCTGGGATCCTCACATAATGGATCCTGAGGGGATCCTTTTCCAGTTACAACAAATACACATTTGACGAATTCAATACTTTCTGCAGTGAAGCAGATTTTGTGTGGCTTGCAAAAACCAAAGCCCCCATCTGCCAATTAGTTCATCAATTTATAAGATGGCTAATATGTAGCTGAATTGTACACAGTGGTGGATATTGCAAATGAGCTCGTCACCGCGGCCAAAATAATCACGAAAATCGCGATGATCTTGTCCCATGTCGTTGATATACCGTGCCCATCCCTGTCGAGAAATTAGAAACGAAAATCAAGCTTGATTCGTCGTAACAAAAGGTACTAAACATGCGCTCGGGATAGAGAAGGAAGACGGAGTTTGTACCTGAGAATGAGGGCGGCTGGGAATATAAACAACTACGGTGGTAGATCCCATGAACTGAAAGAAGTACCATGTGTTTGGGATAGCGATTGCCACAATGTATGTGAAGGAGAGGAGGATAAAAGTTAGGGACAGAAATCTTGAGGTGTCTTGGGCTAAAACAGGCTTATTTCGGAAGAGCAGTTCATCTATGTTGACCCTCAAGGAAAAGTTCATGATAGGAAACACGAGAAGGAGGTGAACAGCGTAGCTTAATCGAACAATGTCGTTGATTATCTGTCCGGTTGTGGAATCGGATGTTTGATCAAAGTTTACTAGAATGTCATCCATGATCGAGTCACCAAAGAGTAAGAAACAAAAGAATCCGATAGAGAAGTACATGAGAACGCTGATCATGAGAGCAATACGCGTAATGAGAACGCTGATCATGAGAGCAATACGCGTAGCTGATCTCATATCAGATGGTTTGCCGAGCTATTCTCTAACCGGATGAACTGCACTCATTCGCGCACATAGCACATTTTCCATCTATCAAAAAGTCAGTTGCATCAGATAGGTCATATTTATAAGACAGCATAAGAACCGAAGTCAAGTGTCCTCACCGTTGACATGGAATCCGAAACCTGTCACGAGAATTGGGATAGTTGTGAAAAGATCAAACACGGAGACTTTATTCGCGCAGTCTGGAAGTAGTCTCGGTTCTGATTCTTCCCTTTGCACATGCGTAAATTGCCATTGCAGACAACAAAAATCATTGCTAGCAGATTGGATACTGCTGAAGTGTGCCTTAGTGAATCTGTCATTAGGCAACAAGCAATGAAAAATTAGAGTAACCTGATTTAACATTTACCGTTCATCATCAACGATTTAATCGAAGTATACTGACCTACTCGGCGTAACAAGACTAACGGAAGCATCAAGAACACTGCAATGAAGAGATGCGTGTATGCGCGAGAATTCCACCAGTGGATGCCAAACCATTCTTGCAAAATGCTCAAATGCAAGGTTCCTCCAGACTGACTCCCACACATGCACATCCCCTAAAACCACAGCACAACGGACTAACGTAGGCCATTGACAATGTACAATATATTCGTTACATTGTGCTTGGCACCTTTTAGACCGTCAGATATGATCGTCTAATCAATCAGTGTAAATCTAGTCATTGATTTGAGAAATGTATAACATATATTGTGCATGGCACAAAAACTTGACAATATATCCATGTTAATATTGTTAATAAAAACGTACTAACATTTTATCGATGCAACTTCCATGATTCCATCAAACCCGATAAAACTCTTCAAATTTTCAAATTCATTGCATATGGATAACGCAAGGGTGGTGAAGAAAGCTTTAACTGCCGATGATAATGAAATAAATGATGAGGCAACCAAGGTTGGTGACAATGACACAAATCTGCACAGCCGCCGAACCCCAAGCCCCAAAAGACTCCCCCACCATGTCGGCGTACGTTTCAGACTCACCGGAGTTCGTGTACCGAGCAGGAATTCCACCGTGACTTCCACAAAGAAAGCGTCCCGGCGTATATTGTGGTCGCCGGAATCGACACGATCCCGGCACAAATCATTGCGGTCGATATGTTGAAGACAGCCCCCGGAAAACGACGTCACTTGTGATGAATGTTGAGCTTCCAAGGGCTTGGGGTCCTGTATGTAAGAGTGGAAGGGCAAGGGATTGAGGTGTCTTCTTGTTTCACCAGTTTTTGGTTTTTTTTTTTGTTTTTTTTTTTTTTGTGATGTTTTGTATGGGGAATATATAGTTGACAACTTGATGTGTTTCTTGACTGTTTGTTGAGTGTTATTTTAATCCAGGAGTAATGGGAATTATGAGACTAGTCTCATTTCTTAGTTCTTGCAGAAAGAAGATGAGCATAATTTTTTTTTTTGAACAAATGTTATCTACACTAAATGGTGTGAGAGGGGTCTAAGCTTCACAATGGGCGAGTTATAATAATTTGGTTCAAATTCGTTTTTGGCAAGAATTGAATCTAAATAAATAAAGAGAAATACTATTAGACCGTAGTACTAAATAACAAAAGATAACATAATTTTAAAATTTTGGGTTACAGTATTTATAGATCTCTAAGTTGTTGATGAGCCCAAATAATATACCCAATTTGAAAACTATTTGAGGTCGGGCCTCCATTATTCAAAATGGGCCGTGGTGAATGATTTTTTTATATATTTTATTTTCCAAAACTTTTTAGGAATTTTTTTGCAATAAAGAAAATTATTATTTAATAAAGTGGAATATTTAAGGAGAATATGCTAAAGTTTGTTAGAATATTATTTGTTTTTATCAAACACAATTCAAATTTAAATTTATTTTAAGCAATTGAGCTAAAAAATTTCCATTTCATATGGCTAATTATATAAATATTTGATTGACCATGTGATTATATATTTCAACACAAAAAAAATATATAGCGGTCGTTTAGAAATTTATTTAAAATAATTGAAAACATTTTTTAACAAAAACATTTTTAAGTTATAAAAGTAGTTAAAATGTTTTGAAATACATATTTAGTAAGTAACTAAATACATTTTCAAAATTCACTTATAATTTTACTAAAATTTAGATTTAAAATATTTTTATCATAACGCTCTTAGCTATTTAAAAAGCAAAGTAGTTCTACATTTCTAATTCATTTATACTATTATTTGCATCGTTTCTTAAAAAAAATAGTAGGCTATCATAATATATGATTTTTGGAGAAATTATGGTACAAATAGATTATAACAGGAATCTCTTCTCAAGAGGGATTTTCATTTTTAAAAAAAAAATGGGGATTCCCTATTAACCGTTAGATTTGGCTTTAATGAAATTCTGTGGCCTGTAATTTTATCTCAATAACAAAATTTCATTAAAATCAAATCTAACGGTGAAGAAGGTATCCCAATTTTTTTTTTTGGAAGGGGCCTGGATTATAACATAGGGAGATTATATTCACACACCCCAAATTACTTCTCTCACACCTTTTTAATTTTTTAATATTTTTCTATCAAGTGTTAGTGGTGTGTAGAAAATATTAAAAAATTAAAAAAGTGTGAAAAAAGTAATTTAAGGTGTGTGAATATAATCTCTGATAACATATTATAACCGTATCGTATTATGACCAGACTCTCGCCGTCTGTCCCTGAAAGAAACCTTAGAGAAGTATTTTGACAGATTATTTCCCACCGCGACTTCTGTTTTACCCTTTCCCCTAAAGCCTCCATCTTCAGAGCTCAGAAAAACTCAGGGAAAAAAAAACTTGAAAAACAATGGGCGATCAGATTGCTAGGGCGGAGGATTTCGAGAAGAAAGCAGAGAAGAAATTGAGCAGCTGGGGATTTTTCGGTTCCAAACATGAAGACGCCGCCGAACTCTACGACAAATCTGCCAATGCCTACAAGCTCGCCAAATCCTGTGCGTTTTCCCCTTTCTCCGTCTTTGATTGCCTTCCGATCCTTTGATTTCTATGTCATTGGCTTTATTGGTGTGTTTGTTTTCCGAGAAAAATTTGGTTGTGGGGAAAATTGCAGAAGAAATGAAGAATTGGGGATCTCTTATTGGGGATTTTGATGCCTTTGGTATTTTGGGCGATTGTATTGATTCATTCATGGGGTTTGATCACAATCAACGGCCTTGATCGATGAATGTGGATTTTTTTCTTTTTTTACAATTTTCGAATTCTTCGACCTGGTGAAAAAATCTGTTAAATATTGAATTTTGGGGTTTGCTTGATCTCCTTTTGTTGGAAAGGATTGAAATTTGTTTGAATTGGAGGTCTTCAACTGAATGATATGAACAATGAATGGAATGGCGCTCAGATGAATAGGCTTATTGGTGTAAGCCGTGATGGATTTTGTTTTGGATATAATGTTTAAATATTTTGAATTTTTGTAGCTGCAACCAAATTCCAAACTTTTCCTAAGTAAGAGAAGATAGATATAAATCTGCACATGGTGTTCAATTTACAACTAATTCTAACTTAGTATCAGATTTTCCTTCTGCAATTTTATGAAAGGGATGAAATTGGGATATGGATCCTTCCAATTGATGGGCATGGAAAACCGTACAGTTCGCATGTATTTGGTGTAGTATCAATAGGATGGAACTGATGCCTTGCTCTCTCACACAGACGTATCCCTTATCTTTTTTGTTCCTGTGGTGGCTATTTGAGATACAAAATTTACAGTATTTTTGACTTGCTTGAAACTAGATCTTGTCAATGACCACTTCAATTGCTTCTAATCTTTAGAAAATGGCGTTTCAGGGGACAAAGCTGGAGCAACTTATGTCAAGTTGGCAAATTGTCATTTGAAGGTTAGTGGTTTTGATGTTTCGACTAGGCAATTTCTTTCATTTTTAATGTTTTTAACAAAACCTGATAGCAATGCTTTTCCATTATAGAGCGAAAGCAAACATGAAGCCGCCACAGCTTATGTTGATGCTGCACATTGCTACAAGAAAACAAATGTTAATGGTATGTATACGTATTATGTTGCATCTTACAAATATGCTGCCTCTCTGCCCAAAAAGTCCTGGAAGGGTGAATAATCATCTGGGAAATGAAGAGAATGAGCCAAACTGTTTGCTTCGTTTTTCAGTTCTGCAGAAGAGATGGATCACATACACAAAGCTTCAGTCTGGAATCTCATTCTTGATACATCACCTAAAGTCAAGTTTTTTACGTTAGCAATACAGAATTTGTTATAGTAGTGTACCATCAGTAGCAGATCTTTTGGGTAGAAATATCTTTATTAGGCAAAAAGGCCC
Organism: Crataegus laevigata; assembly: GCA_963580275.1. Taxonomy (NCBI): domain Eukaryota; kingdom Viridiplantae; phylum Streptophyta; class Magnoliopsida; order Rosales; family Rosaceae; genus Crataegus; species Crataegus laevigata. Next base: position 32,167,824 of record OY756947.1, on the reverse strand, counting down.
TGGAAACAGTTTAGATCAAACTAGGCAACTTGGGTACAACAGGTGGTAGTGTTAGTACTTTTACCTTGGTTTATCTTATTGTAATATGGTTGTAGTACTTTTGTGGTATGAAATTTTTTTTGGTCTTGGTATGGTCTAAAACCATTTCTACTTGCATTTCATCCCCAGTTATATCCTTCTTGTTTTATTGTGTTTGTTTCTGATTAGGATAATCTTAATTGTAATTTGTAACTTAATTTTGGTCTTTTGCAGAGGCCATTTCTTGCTTAGAGCAGGCGGTAAATATGCTATGTGATATTGGAAGGCTTAATATGGCTGCAAGATACTATAAGGTATTGTTTTCCACAGCTATATAAGAATCAATCTTTTGTTTCAAGATGATATTTGAAATCTCTTCTTGCAATTGTGTGCTATAATTTGGTGCCCCATTTGTAAGTTCTCAATATGCACTTCCCTTTGCTGTTCTTCCATTGTTTGTAATAATATGCAGATAAGAGAAACAGTATAGACATGTACATTGTATATTTGTAAGTTCTCCCATAACCAAAGAGGATTAGTTAAAATAGAAGTTAGAAGATCAAAGAAGCTGTCAAAGACTAACATGGGATCAGTTACAAACATATCATTAATCTGATAGGAGATAGAATATGTAATAGTAAATAATGGAAGATGAGAATTCATGTCTAACCCCATATACAGGGAGAAGGGAAGCGGTGATGACAATAATTAATTCAAGTGTTCATCTTTAGTACTTCTTGGCATTGATGCTTTTCTTGCTGAATGCGTCAGTAGTATATGATGCTGTGGAAACCATAGGAGTCATTATTTGACATGGGATGCATATTTTCCATGCAGGAAATTGCCGAACTATATGAGTCTGAACAAAATATTGAGAAGGCTATTGAGTTCTTTGAAAGGGCAGCTGATTTCTTCCAAAACGAAGAAGTAACAACATCGGCCAACCAGTGCAAGCAGAAAGTTGCTCAGTTTGCTGCTCAGATTGAACAGTAAGTCCTTTCCCACCATTTAATAGCAAAAACATTTTGTGTGTTCTTGCCATTTTCCAGCATTACTTGGGAATTTTTATTTTGTTAAAACCTTGTCTAGTTTAATATGGATACTCATACTTTTGATAACATCTTGTGTACATTCTTTGCTTTTACAGCTTTACTTTTTTTTTTCTTTTTCTTATTAGAACCTTCTAGTTTATAACGAGTAATCACTCTTTTGTTCTATCTCGGTTCCCCATACTCATGCAACGCTATAACCTACTCCAAATCATGGAGAAGGTAATAGCAGAAAGCTTGAAACGCATTTTTTGCTTGCCTAGAAGACCTCTTTATAGCTTCTCATTGATGCAAATGCTGGTAAATAACCGACAAATATGTTATATTCTGCAGGTACCCCAAGTCTATTGAAATTTATGAAGAAATTGCACGGCACTCACTCAACAACAACTTGCTAAAGTATGGAGTTAAGGGGCATCTTCTTAATGCTGGAATATGCCAACTTTGCAAAGGAGATGTCGTTGCAATCACCAATGCACTGGAGCGATATCAGGTCTGAGTTTGGCTCTTGTTTAGGATTTTGGTATTGTATACCTTATCAGTTGGAAAATTACATACTTTTTTGTACTTTTGCAGGATTTAGATCCTACTTTTTCAGGAACGAGGGAGTACAGGTTCTTAGCGGTGAGTTACTATTATTTTGGAAGTATTTTCAGTTTAATGATGTTTAATTGTTTCGTGGTTGATTGATTAAAAAAAATGAAAACAGCACTTAACAAAGTAGTAATTTTGAGAAAGTCGTCCTTGTGTTTTATGCAGGATATTGCAGCTGCAGTTGATGAGGAAGACATTGCAAAGTTCACTGACGTGGTCAAGGAATTTGATAGTATGACCCCACTGGTATGTCTCTTACATTCGATGTTATGCGTCCAAGTTCAATAAATACCTATTTCATTCTTTGTGTTTTCTTTCCCATCTGTATATCTCTTCAAATTCAATATTTTGATGTTCGGTGTTGAATTTTCTGTGTAGGATGCATGGAAGACAACCTTACTGCTGAGAGTGAAGGAAAAGCTGAAGTCCAAGGAACTTGAGGAGGACGATCTTACCTAAGGTGAAAAATAATGAAATGATGTCTGTATGATTTGTCCATTTGTTTGTGAAGATTGTGTTTTGTTTATTATGCGTACATTGTTCCGTTGCGCTTCATTGAGAATGTGTTGGAACTAAATTGTAGTTGATTTGGGATTTAATCCTTGTGTTTTCGACTTTAATCGATCTTTGTGAGTCCTTGGGAATGTATGTATATTCAAACCACTGTATGAATTGGCTTTGCTTCTAAAATGCATGGGGTTCTATTGGTGCCCTACTCTTAACTACAGCCCTTGTGTCAACCTGTCCGGTACATGAGCATTGGTTGGTTTAACTTACTAATTTCTTGCATGCTCAAAATTTTATCTCAAAACCTCGGGAGAAACTCTCTTGTCAATAATTTACCATGTGGTAAAACGTCTATTGGATGATTGGTGCGTTTTTTTGAATATGCGACAAGCATTTATCACAGGGTTGAGGACACTCGGCCTATTTTGGTTGCAGGAGAGAATCTCTTTACAACCTTGTGCGGATCACATCAAAGTCATTCATGTGCTGCAATTTTTTGTATGAGAATTGATAGCCATACCTGATTTTTGCTTTATATGCATCCTTCTCGATTTCTGATACTTGGATTTAGTGAAACCAAACGAAAACAACAAACATGATTAAACAGATGTATAGGAAGAGAATATGTGGTGTGGCTATTATTTCCTATTTTCATTAGCATTCTGGTTAAATTGTTTACAGTGGCTGAAAAAATCGGGATTTTGATTTCTGACTAAGTTTCGTCCGATTTGTGCTCGTGCCACATTTGACCTTTACCAAAATGCAAAGCAGATTGATTAGAAAACCAGACCAACAAACAATATTTGCTTCTTATTCAAAATAGTTCTTGGATGTCATAACTTTTCAGTTTGGTCTTTTGAGACTTAAAATCGATATAAATGTTCCATAAGACTGTCCACCATCAATCAATCTAGTTATTTTGTGAAAACTTTCTATTAAATTGAAAAAACAACCGGTCCATGTGAAGGGTTTGATATGACAAAAATACTTTTAATTTAACGAATTTTTTTCATGAAATGACAAAAATAATTGACGGTAGACAACCTCAAAAAACATTTTTATTGCTTTTAAATCTCAAAAATTATAGCAATGAATTACGCTAATCTCAATGCCCGTATTGGCGGAAAAGCCAACAATATTCCTAATTGATGGGGTCCTATGCCCGCGCCAGTTGTAATCGAATCCCACCTTGCCTCCGCAGCAAGGCTTATCAAAGTTTCAGCTTAACATCCATGTAGCGTAACCTCTCAAATTTCAACCTTATTGTAACTTGCCAAATCTCTGGCAGTTCGTCGGTTTTGGAAACTTGAGCAACACCAATTTCAATTCCAATGGAGGGTCATTGATTCTTCACAAAAGGAGAAGTCTTCAGGGAGAAAAGAAAAAAAAAAACCCCCTTTAAAACGTTAGTCATGGCTTCTTCCCGTTTCTCCGCCATTTTTAGTTATGTCTTGAGCTCTGACTTGTAACTGTTCATTTTCTGCTCTTGTTTCTTCATACGTAAAGTTGGTTTGATTGGTTTTCTGGGCATCAATATTTTTTTTTAATTAAAATTTGTTGAATTGTTAATGTGACCACTTTTTTGATGAAAATTTGGGTTTTTTTTTTAATTATCAGTTTCTGGATTTTTTTAAGTATGATGATTCATTTTTTCCTTGCAAAATCATGGGTATTGATTAATATATTGATGCTTAGCTAATAGCTAATGAGGGTTTACTGTGGCAGGCTGTTGTTCTTTGAATGTCACGAGGTTTTGATTATATTTTGTGTTTTAATGAATTGGGTTTAATTCTGTATGTGGAATTTCAGTCTTGGTTGGTGGTTTTGGTTCTTTTTCCTGGGATTGAAAGTCTTCTGTTTCAATGCGTGATTTTTTTTACTTGTAGATTCCTTGATTCTCTTCTTTCCGCGAACGCCTTTAGTTGTGTATACTAGAAATTACACGCAATGAATTGCTTGGTGTTCAACATAGGAGTGGAAATGTTGAAGAAAGAGTGCACATTGCGACATTGATGTCACAACTCTGACATCGATTGGAAGAAAATTGATCTTTGATTTGAGAATGGTTTCGACTCAAAATGGAAACCACAAGGAGGAAATTGAAGAATCGAATGGTAGTGAAGTGAAAGGTCAAATCCCCTTTGACGTTTCAGCATCCCCAAAGACTTTTTTAGTCAATGAGAAGTCTCCGAAAAGGTTCCCTCCTGATGCTCCTCCTAATAGAGTTAGGCTCCTCAAATTTGGTTCTGCATCTGCCAGGTTCAAGCGGTTGGCCGAGGAGAGAGATGAAATGTCACGATCTGTGGCTTCAAGCGGTCATGGCTTCAAAGAACGAATCAATGGGGTTTTTTCTAAGAAAATTGATTGGGTTTCACTCCTGAAAATGGGCAAAGTATGGATTAGAAATCCAATGAACATGGCTCTTTTTGCATGGATTGTCTGTGTTGCTATTTCGGGTGCAATTTTGTTTCTTGTCATGACTGGAATGTTGAACAAGGCAATACCCAAGAAGTCCCAGAGAGATACATGGTTCGAAGTCAATAATCAAATTCTCAATGCACTTTTTACGCTCATGTGTTTGTACAACCATCCGAAGCGGTTCCACCATCTTGTACTTCTGTGTAGATGGAAACCAGAAGACATTTCCAGACTTCGAAAAATTTACTGTAAAAATGGGACTTATAAGCCACATGAATGGGCCCACATGATGGTTGTTGTTGCCCTGCTTCATCTGAATTGCTTTGCTCAGTATGCACTTTGTGGTTTAAACCTGGGTTACAGAAGAGCTGAACGACCACCCATAGGAGTTGCATTATGTATATCTTTTGCTATTGGTGCACCTGCATTTGCTGGTATATACAACATTGTCAGCCCCCTTGGGAAGGATTATGATTCAGATGTGGATGAGGAAGCACAGGTTCACTCCGGAACTGGTGAAGGAGCAGAAAGATTAAGGTTAAAATCATTCGAGAGAAGATATTCTTTTGCATTTAGGACTGAACAACGAGTCGTTGAGAGTAGACCACAATGGAGCGGAGGAGTACTTGACATTTGGGATGATATTTCTATAGCATATGTTTCGCTCTTTTGTAGTTTTTGTGTATTTGGGTGGAATATGGAGAGGCTTGGATTCGGGAACGTATATGTTCATATTATGACATTTATTCTGTTTTGCATGGCTCCATTCTGGATTTTTAACTTGGCTGCTGTTAATATCGACAATGAAACTGTTCAGGAGGCTCTTGGAGTTACTGGCCTTGTTCTATGTCTATTTGGTTTGCTCTATGGTGGCTTTTGGAGGATCCAAATGAGAAAGAGATTCAATTTGCCTTCATATAACTTCTGTTTTGGTAAACCAGCACTCTCTGATTGCACGTTGTGGCTTTGCTGTTGTTGGTGCTCTCTTGCGCAGGAAGTGAGGACCGGGAATTCCTATGACGTTGTGGAAGAAAAGTTCTATAGAAAACAACCGGAAAGTGGAAACCCTTTACCAATTTCACCTTTGCCTCGTGAAGATGGATCGGTTGGGTTTAGATCTGGCCCGAATTCTCCTCTGGGGAACTACTCAAGCCCAACCAAGTATGGTGTCGGTGGTTCTCAGAGTCCAAGCAGACTTTCAATGGGATTTCATAGTCCAGTGAAAGAAGAGTCCCGTGTAAGAGGTAAGGATGAAACTATGACCCCACCTGCACCTTCAATAATACAAAGGGAAGAAACATAGCCCCCCCAAAAACGAGGATAACGTTATGATTTGTATATGAATTTTTGTAGTATAATTTTGAAACAAGTTTCTTTTCTATATGTTCAAATGCATCATGGTTTTTCGTTCTTCAGTTTCTTTTTCACCATTAGCTATCTTGTGATCATTGATAGTTTAATAGCACTTAGGAATTCAGCAAAAAGAAACTATCTACTCTATTATTTCTACTGAGCAATATTTCTTTGCGAGTAATATAGTTGCCCGTTTCTCTCTTTCTATTATTTTATCTGACTAAGATCTCTTAAGTTGCCTATTTTTGAATGAATAATTCTCTTTTGATTCTATTGAGATAGAAACATATGAATTAAACTCCTGTCAAGTTAGTTGTGTTTGTCGTCGAGCTTCTGAAAATGGTTGGGCTGCTTAGAGGTTTTGATGACTTTTACATGGCTTTGGACAAGGCTCATCGACTTGAGAGCTCGTCTTCTTTTTCCATTACCATAACTGATGCTTGCTTTTTACCTCTTGAAGTATTGACTTCAGGTGGTTCCACCTTTAGGGGCTTGGGTCAACAAGAAGTAATCTTAGTGGTTAAGATGGGTTAACATGTAAATGTGAACGAGTAATAGCTTCTGCTCTTGTCGTCGAATCGTGCAATATATAGGGGATGCTCGTCATAGAATGGATCAAATGGAATTAGTTTAGAGGTGAAGGCAAATAGAGGTGCTGAGGGAAGATGGTACTGATTCATCACCAGTACATTCTAAGCTTACTACAAACAGGAGTGACAAGTGTTAGGTTTTTTCCAGCCCATGATAAGTTGTCCTAAGTCTATAAGGAATTAGTCTTAGATGATTAAATTGTCTTCCTAATTGGAGTGAGTTTCTCAATTGGAGTAGGATTCATAACTAGTTTCCAATTAGGATTAATAATCCTTATTGAAGAAGACCTTTATTATATCTATATAAAGGGGCTATTGTACTAGTTTTGAAGGGAATGGAGCAAAACAATAAATTGTATACCACTCAAGGGATTAGAGTGAGAGAATATTGTAAAGTGTGATAGTGTAGTTCTTGTTCTTGTTCTTTCAGGTTTTTTGTCAAGTCCTAGTTCTAGAGATTTGGCAAGATTTTTTGTTGTACTCATTATTGATATAGTGAAAGATTGTTGTTGCTGTCCCGTGGACGTAGGCACATATTACCAAACCACGTAAATTCTTGGTGTTATTTATCTTGGTTATTTGTTTTTTGATTTCCAGAGTTTGTTCTATTTTTTCCATTCTTAAACGCGATATTCTCAACAACGGGAATACTCATAGGTGTTGGACTTACTGTGAGTTGTTTTCCTTTAAGTTTGAAAAGAGATATAGTCGAGTGGTACATTTCTTCCAGATGGTGGAAGATGTCCCAAGTTGGAACCCAAACCCCATCAAGCAAAAGAAGGGAAATATTTTGAAAAGAGAATAATAAGAAAAGGCGGGTAGAGAAAGGGTAAAACGGTAAAGATAGAAAATTTTGAGTGAGAGGTATAGTAGAGCAGCTCTGTGGGTGCAAATAGAAGCTTTGCGAGCCTGCATGATGATCCGCCCAGCAGTCTGCCAGGTTTCTGTTTTTATGGCCTCATTTGGTGCCTAGGATAGAAATTGAATTAGGTGACTCTTATAATTTAAGGTATGTCAAAGAGGTGAATAATTGGAAAGGATAGGTTTCTTTGACGAGTAATTCATCTTCTACCTTCAAGTTGAACACAATTTTTTCATTTCTCCGTTGAGATAGTTGGTTATTCATTACAATCCAATCCTAAACACCACACGATACCTTAAATGTATTTCCTATTTTCTAATTGCAAGATGGGTACAGGAATCTCTGGATTTCTGATATTCTATGGCAGCAAAAGGGACATGCTTTTGATTAAGTAGTGACGTGCATCTGGACACATTTGCTTGAGAGAACGGAGGAGGAGTTTGTCCTATATGTCGCATGATTATTGGCGTCATTTGTGGGTCTTGCTTGCTTATGTTAGGTTAAGAGACCAATAAGTTTGTTTCTAGCCTATTGTTAATTTTCACACTTTCATTTTCTCGTTCTGTACTTCTCGTCTGTTTTGTCGCTTGATTCTTCTTTGTTAAATTCAATACGAAGGCTAGTCTGCTCCTTTCAACGTACTTAGCAATGTAGTAACTCAACTGTTTCACCTTAGTTTTCCAGTTGCTGGTTTTAAAAAAGTGCTTCTGTTCCTCCAGTTTTGAACTCTTTTTTTTCGCTTTTGCTTTTCACATTTCTGGTAGCCTCTCCGTTTTCGATCTCTTATCGCTTTCATATCAGCCCTCCCCCAGATACTCCTATGTACCGACCGCTTTCGTATGAGCCCTCCCCCAGATACTCTTATATACTTATCGCTTTCGTATGAGCCCTCCCTCAGATGCTCTTATATACTTGTGTGCAGGTTCATTTTTGTCTTCCAGTTTTGTCTGTTATATGCAGAATGCGTGCGCATTGTAATTTGCATAAGTTGACAGCATGGACTGGTTGTAGTGACAACTTTGACCGATGATCCTTTTTGTGAGGATTTTATGTCTGTTCATCGTATATCGTGCGATCAGTTTTCGTCAAGTACTATTTGTATTCAATTTTAAATAAAATTTAAAATAATTTCTAACCGCACGATGTACGATGAATTGATACGATTTATGAATTTCCAAGATCTCAGGATCCTCATTCGACAACTTTATATAATTCTTTGGTGTAGAATTTAATATTTGGTGATGGGTTGGAGCTACCAAAAGTGGCCATGAAATGCTTAAGACTATTGGGAAGTGATGAGGACTCCATTTTCTTGCCTAAAATGCTTAATATTTTAATGAGGTTTAAGTGTTTGCCTTAAACAAACAAAAGCAAACCCACCATTTTTAGTACCTCCACAAACGTGAACTTTGTTTAGTTGATCGATAGCTTAGGGGAAGTAAACTATGTTTTTGTTAAGAAACATTGCTTGGCTAATTATAATTAAGGGCGGAAAATTTGAGGCGGGCAACGTGATTAGCTGGATTGTCAAATATTTTTACAAAGAACAAATCCACTATATTTGGGCACTGTCCGAACCCATGTAGGTACAACTCTTAATGCACAAGGTACAACTCTTAGGGTGCGTTTGGTACGCGGGACGGGACGAGGCGTTCCGTCCCGCGTTTGGTACGCCTAAAACGAGTGGGACGAGGTGTTCCACGGGACAAGTTTTGGATGATTTTTGGTTCCACCTCTCCCCCTGGAACGGGTTGTTCCACGTCTGTGGGACAGAATTTTTTTAACATTTTAGGACAAAAATGCCCCTTGTATTTTTCAAAATTTACAACATCCGTCCCATCCTGTTCCGTCCTGTCCATTCCCGTATGCGTACCAAACGCACCCTTAATGCACAAGGTCCCACCTGTGTGAGAGTAGCCTGGCCAACAACTAGTTTTCACGTGTTTGAAAACACATGTTCCTTTTAGGTACTAAAACACGATATCTTTTGATTATTGGCTCTTTGATTTGATATCAATGATTGAGATTAAAACATAAAAAACACATCTGCTTATTCTTCACCTGCGATATCAAATACAAGTGTTAGTTCCACACACTCTTGATAATCTTTGTTCATTGATCTGACAATCAAAAATTGAGAAAAATGTATAAAAAGTAAAAATAAGTACATAGATAACATCACACAAGCAGAAAGCTAAGGATTCTCCTTGTGTGTTTGAGTATATATATTACTTTGTTAAAAGGAAAAAGATGAAATTGTACATGTTTAGGTAGTAGTTCCTCAACTGCTCTGAGATAAAGAAAACCCACAAACCAAATCCTAACCCTATTTACTAACTCCATCATCCATGGCCAAGTGAATGAGTCCAATGAGCATTTAAGATCTCTGTATTAACCACAAGGTTTTGATCCACTTCTCCGAGAATGTACCAAATTTGATGCTATTCCTGGGAAGCTGACAAGAATAATATCACAATCCACTTTCCTTCCTTCAAAGCACAGCTAGTGCGGGTCTTTGTCACTTTACCAATGCCTTCCAAGACATTTACCTGCTGTGGCATCCCACTCTGATGTCATTCTTTGGCGTCCACTTAGACATGACTATGAATCATCGGCACCTGTGTTTACTTTTCAACTTCTTGTTTACTGGGAGCCTGTGGTTTTCAGAGAGAGCATGATTAGAAATGTGTGGACATTGGATACTGGATAGCCATGAGTGGTGGACCATTTCCACGTTTGGTAAAACTTGGAACTGTTCTGGCTGTCTGATTTGGATCCCACGCTACCCATGGAGATGAATTTACAATTTTACATGCTAACTGGAATGTTACTTTCACATCATTACAAGCCAATCACGAATCATCGTGTAGAAGAGTTAAAAACACGTGATAGTGTGTGATGTGGCCTAGAATAGCAGCAGAGCGACATCAGAGTTGCATGGTTCGACCAGAGTCTTAGAGTGCAAAGTCTTTATCGGCGTCACCAAAAGCCAAATCAAATGAAAGAGCACGGGTGCCGTTTCAATAGCATTTCAAGCCAATGATCCGTTAGCACGTGAGAAAGTTAAGACTTAAGATCGTGTTTTAGCAAAGAGAAATTCTCTATCTGGCATTTAGAAAATAGACTACTGGTCTTATAGACGATTGACACAGGTAAATATTTTACATTTTTTAATCCCTAGCACTAATGAGTCAATGACAGAACAAGATGGCCTAGATCGAGTGACATCCAGTCTAGCACTGTACTGCTACTGCATATAGTGACAGAATGGAGAATGCCAAATCAATTTGTTTCTACCGGCGAATACAAAATACAACTTGTCATCGTTCACCAAAAAGGGGACCCAGTTTTGATTAGTGGACGGGCAACCAACATTATGCAGCCGATCGTTTCAACACTCAATATTCTGCAACTATCTGGTATGGTCATAAACACCTTAGGGTTTCTACAACGTCGGAAAAATCGTGGACCCTGAACATTAAACGTTATAAAGATGATCGTTTGAACACTCACATTCTGCAACAACCCCGTATGGTCATAAATACGGCGTCCCGAATCGGTTTTGTGACATCAATTTTTAAGAACACAAACAAAGAATTAGTTGGTTTCAAAGTTTGAAGTTTGAGTAAAAGCAAATTGCTATCCTCCTAGGCGTATGACTAAAGGGAATAGCTTCCCCCTCACATTTGATGTGCAATTTGGCAACTCATGCGCCATTTGGTGGACCCAAAATTTGATGGAGGCAGATTCTCTGCTCTCATTTTTTCATGCACTTTCCATTCTCTCTTATTTGTGTGGTCACGATTAAGCCACGTCTTTTTGTCTTATTATGTCTATAAAAAAAATAATATAAAATGTTGACGTAGATTAACCGTGACCACACAAATATGAAATGATAAAAAATATATGAGAAAAAAGAGAACAAAGAATCTACCTCCAAATTTGATTCAACTTTTAGTTCCCTTCGCTTTCAAAAAACTAATGTTATTCTTTGGGTCGGTCCAGTTGCTCCCCCACGCACCCCGACTTTACCATAAAGTTGAGATCGATCGGCTACAATTTTCAACCCCCCCCCCCCCAACTTTTGTTAATTTCATATTAAAACGATGTTAACCTATAACAACGTTTTAAATTAAGCAAAATGGAATGTGATTGGGATACGATTGCTATCATTAAGGACTAGATTACCAATTACTTTCAATCCACCTTTTTCTTCTGGCAAAGCCATATTTGAGCTTTTAACCAAAATGGTCTTTGAAATTGGCATTTCTTTATTTTGGTCCTTAAGATTTGAAACCGATAGAAGTGATTTCTAAGTTTATCCACCGTCAATCATTTTGATCATTCATTGAAAATTTTCTGTTAAATAATAAATAATTGGTCAAAATGATTTGACAAAAGTTGAGAATATTTTGTCGTTTTATCTTTATTCAATAGAGATTTTTCATGAAATGACTAAAATGATTGACGATAGACAAACTCAGGGACCGCTTTTATCGATTTTAAATCTCAAAAATCAATGTGAGAAGTTATGTCAATTTCACGAACTATTGTAGATAAAATGTCCGACATTTATAGTGATTTCGAGAAAATTCTTTTGATAAATCAGTTTGCCCCGGCAATTTACCAAAAAGTCGTGTGGTTTCACCGGCTTTTTTTGTCATGTTTAAAGGTTTCAAAGGTTAAACCTAACACCCTCATACTCTGACACTCACCACTGGATCTAATTAGCATTTTATTTTACCGACCTTTTGTCTGTTTGGTTACATTTAAGAATTTTGAGCATGTGCCTAACCTTGAAACTAACCTACTTTTAGAAATTATCTTACTCCCACCCTCAGCACTGAATTTAATTTACATTTGCTTTTATCGACCCTTCTATTAGATAACATTTCAAGTTCAACTAAACTTTGAAAGTAGTGGATAGTAGTGGATTGTTTTGCGTCGCAGATTCAAACGCTCTCTTTATTGTCAATTAAAGTAGTAATATATATTTATTAAAAAAACTAAATATTAACTTTGAAAACGGCAAGTTTATCCAAGCTGGAGTACTCACAAGTATAAATCACACAATTATAAATTTAAAAAATTTATTCTTACAGAATATTATAGCCACACTAAATTTGGGACATTAGGTCAATAAAAAGACTGAATTAAATAGGTGGAAGACCAAAAATTTAGAGAAAATTTGGAAAAAAAAAATCAAAATTTGGATCCTATATAAAATTATAGCCACTCTTTTATGTGTGTGATAATTATAATCAAAATTTGATATAAAAGTACTAATATGCCATTAAAATGAGATTTTTTTTTCTTTCAGAAAAACCAACACGCAATAAAGAATTATAAATCTCCATTTGTATCAACTTTTGTTTATAATCTCCATAAACTTAAAAAGAGTGACCATAATTCAATTTGGGGTCCAAATATTAGTTTTAGGCTTATTTTTAGCTACACTCCTTAGAACTCCATTTAATCTCACTTTACTTCTTGTAACTCAAAAGTCACTACTTTACTTTTTAAAACTCAAAATTCGTTCACTTTGACTGTGGACTCTCTCTTCTCGCTGAAATTTATAGGTCGTCTTCTAGAACATATGTGGGACCCAACACTCCATATGATTATGTCAAATATGCAATAAATTTGATTATAAATCTTCATTATGCGTCAACATGCAACAATCGAATAATATTAAGTTAAAAAGAAATTGAAGAGATGAAAAAATAAAAAAGAAATCAATAACCTGGCTCACCCAAATCAAACCACAATTAACATATCTAATGCAATGCGGAGCAAATTTCAAATGTGAAGCGAATTTTTAGTTTTATAGAAACGATTTTCAAATTTCAAGAAGCAAACTGGAATTTTAAAATCGAGCTTCAGGAGGCCTTGCGAATTTTAAAATTTTAAAAATAAAATTGTGATTTTTAAATTATAGAAAACAAAGAAATTGAAATCGATTTTCAACTAAAAATAAGCCATAGTTTTATTCAGATTTCCCAAAATTTACATTTCGTAACTCACGAAGCCAATAGCGTAGAGAAATTAAACAGACTTTCTACTTTTCAGCCACCCACAAATGGACCGAGTAACGGAATTGGGTGGGCTCTGGAATCGGAAAGAGAAGGTGGGCCCAAAATTGTCAAGAAAAGTTGGCTTGACTGCTTCCCTTCCCGCACGCGTCCCCTAACCCCTCACCTTCCTCACGCCCTTGATACGCGTACCTGAAAATCAAGGGCCACCCCATCGCATGCCACCTATTCCTCACCACCAAACCTATAAGAGCACGCCACGTCATTAATATCCCCCCCCCCCCCCCCCCCGGGTCTACGAGACTCCTATTTTATCCTTTTACTACACGGCCGTTCAAAATTGTGGAAAGAACATCTTTGGACACGGGATGTCTTCGTCTTACCATTTCAATCTAGTAAATACCTTGTCGTTTTAGAAAGTTAAGACTCGTGACAATTTATTTCTCGTTCAGACATTAAAATTGTTATAATGATAATTTTTTAATGAAAATATAATTTGTCTATTTCTCAAACCAATCATCCACTAATATGATTAAAAAAATAAAACTCAAGTATAATAATACTGCCAATGTGAAATTTCAAGTTTTTGTGAAGAATTCCTACACAATAACTAAGATTCTCAATCTAATCAAATCTTGTCGTGTCTGTAACTCTGAGTAATTGCGACACAGAGCCCTTTTGGTCAAAGTAACTTTCTTTCCAAAGGTCAACAGTAAAGGCAGTAGTCTAATTGGTCGGTCGGATCAACCCAAACATAGAAACGGTTGCAGAGAATCCTAACACCCTGCCACTACCACCATCCACCTGCTATAAAAACCCACCTTCATCTCCTCACCAGAAATCTCATTTCACATTTCCTGCCAAATCCATCTCTCTTTCGAAATCTCCGCCTTCTTCTCTACTTTCTCTCTCTAAAACCCTCAATTTCTCGCTCTAAACCCGCCACAGCGGCTTAGGCAAGAACTGGCTAACTCTCAGGAAGCTCTGGAAGACACTGATTCCAGTAATCGAAGGGTGGTGCTCGCCCTTTATGGTGCCCTAAGCGCCCGCGACGTGGACACGGTTCACCAGATCGTCGCCCCCGACCTTGAGTGGTGGTTCCATGGTCCGCCGACCCACCAGTTCTTGATGCGCATCCTCACCGGCTCTCAAAAAGAACCTTTTCAGTTCGTCCCCCAGTCCATCGCCTCCTTCGGCCCCACCGTCCTCGTCGAGGGCTGCGACCGCGACTGCTCCATTTCCTGGGTTCACGCCTGGACCGTCGCCAATGGGGTAATAACCGGGGTCCGCGAGTACTTCAACACTTCCCTCACCGTCACGCGCCTCGGAAACAACACCGGCCACAACTCTCCTTCCTCCTCCGCTAAATCCTCGCCGTCCGGGTTTTCCTCCAAGTCGTCGTCGTCGTCGTCGTCGTCGACAGCCGAGATTACCTCGTTCCATTGCCCGTCCGTTTGGGAGAGCAGTGTCTCCAATCGGGTCGGGAAGTCCGTGCCGGGTCTGGTCCTGGCAATCTAAAAGCCATAACAATAATCCCCTGCGGTCCTGTGCAGTGGAGTCTAATACTACTAAATAAGCGGGAGTGAGGTGTCATAACCTCATTGGCTGCCTGGTACTTGTTATGGGCTGAAGTCTTGTGGTCTTTCTTTTTCGCATTTTTCCTTTTATCGTTTGCTTGAAATTTGGATTGTGTGTGGTGCTGGTGTTGGGTGTAACCATGGGGTCGAGGCTCTTTAGGTCATATCCGGACGCGGCTGTAGCTGTGTTATGGTTCTCTTCTATTTCAATAAAGACGTGTTTGCTTAATAATCCTTGGTGTTTTTGGATTTTAGTACTAATACTAAAATGATTAAGATTAAGTAAAACGTGACAAGAAGTATATATTAAGGTAGATTTGTCGTGTAGGACTAACCCAAATATTATTATAAAAAATTTATAAAAAAAAAGACAAAAATAACTGAGGTGGAGTAAAACCCAGTTCCTCGGAAGCTGGGCGAGCCAGTGTGACAGTGTTACAGGGAATACTAGGGTGTACCTCCATATCTACTCGTCGTTTGGCATTTATATAAAATTGCTAAACGACAATTATTTAATATAATCACTTAATGATAGTCAAATATGGTCGGCTAAATGTTGTTGCAGTATATCTGACTGTTAATCTATCTTTAAACATTATGTATCTTTCTACATTGGAGTTTAAAATACATCTACGGCCAAAACAGTGTCTCTAATTGCTCGTTTGAAACCAGGGTTTTTTCAAAAAATTTATGGTATTGTTTATGTTAACAAAAAAATTATGGCCTGTTTGGTATTGTATTTGAAAATTTTTATCATTTCTCAAAACATTTCTTAAAAACATTTCTTAAAAACAATTTTCTTTAAGACTCAAAAACTTGATTGGTTTTCAATTTAAAATTTTTAAATCTTACGACTTAAACTTAATTGGATTGGAGTAGAGATGAAAAAAGTAAAAAAAAAAAAGAGAAAGAAAGAAGAAAAGAGAGAGATATATTTGGAGTGAAAGGGAGGGGGAGAGAAAAGAAATGAGTGAGTTTAAGTTTAAAAACTCTAAAAACTCACTTTTTATGTTTTTAAGGAATATACTATATTTTTGAGTTAGTCTTGATGTGACATCCCGTCCCGAGTTTTATATATTCGCGACGTGAAATGACGAATTTGCCCTTACCTACGCGTGAACGGGTGTGTTTTGGGCACGAATTTGGGCTTTGGGTGTCTCAGATATTAAGCCCAAAAGGTTGGGCTGATATATCAACATATGTACCTATACATGCACACATACACGTGCACAGTTCTGTTTCTTTCTTTCCTTCCTCTCTCTCTCTTTCTCAAACTCTATCGTTTTTCTCTCGACTTCTTCCTACGGACACACACACACACACACACAAGCCATCTCGACACAAATCAACCTGAGGTAAGCCTATTCTTACTCCTTGAGATTTGCTGAGTTTGTTCATACTGGTTATAAGCTTTGAAACCCTCAAAAACATCTCGAACCCGTGACCTAAACTCAAAGTACTGTTCATGTACTTTTGTTTCAGGGTGTTTTAGGTGAAAACAAGATCACCACAAGCTTTGAAATTGTCTCGCGAACCTCGGAGTACCTCGGTTGCAAGTTTTGGACGTCGGGATCACTAGTTTCGAGATTTGCCGATTTTGGAGAAATTCCCCGAGGAATTTCCAGTCGTTTTTCAAGGTTTTTGAAGGTATATTTGTGTTCTACATTGAATTTAGAGCATGTAGGAAGAAAAACGAGTGAAAAAGGGTGAAAAACGAACGAGATAGGCTAGTTTGAAGTTTTGGCCGGAATCGGTCGCCGGAAAAACCAGTCCGGCCGGTGACCTAAGGTAGGGGGTGACGGAATATTCCGTCAAAGTTGACGGAATATTCCTCACGCCGTCAGTTAAGTCTAACGGAAACCGTTAGAAGTTAACGGAATATTCCTCACGCCGTTAGGGTTCAGGCGCGCGTGCGCAGCACGTGACGCCCGTGGGGGCGTGTCTGTCCGTGCAATTCCCGGCGCGTGGGGGCGCGTGCCACTTCCAAAAATGTTTCTAAAAATATCACGACGATCGTGACGTCGTGTAGGTCGCGTTGGTATATTCAAATACCAAAATTGACCTTCGTATGAAAAGTTATTTACGTAGGTCGTTTATGTGCTGTTAATGACGGTTTTGCGATTAATTCACGTATAGGTGAGACGTATCCAGCGGACGAGCGCAGTCACTCTAGGCTTGGGGGATACGACCCGTCGACATATCAGTGAGTGGGCTTTTGTTTTCAGTATATATATATATAAACGACGTTTTTCCCAGAAACATGAATGGATTGATTTACGAATTGAACGGCTTTTATAATTAGAATGCCATGTCGTATGCCTACTATAGTATATAAATATGATTGTGATTGCATATGTTGTGCGCTGACGCCGAGGACGGCCAGGTAAGTACTGTGGAAATGTTTGAGATAATGATAGATTGTGATTTAGCTAATCACCTGCACCTCGGGTGTTTGTGCTCCGCCAAAGTAGGGCCTAGCCTTCACGTGATCGTTCACCTCACGCACCGTACGCTCACCTTGGATCCAAGGCAGGTGCCTAGCCTGTCGTACAGACCACAATAGGTGGTTCCGACTCGTTGGTGACCCGCGATTCGTCGCACAGCCTTCACGTGATCGTAGCACAGGGCGTAATATTATACACCTAGCCTGTCGTACAGACCACAATAGGTGGTTCCGACTCGTGTGCAGGATGATAATGATTGATAGAGATTAAGTATGTTTTGATGAGCTATAGATTCAGCCGTACAGGTCATTAGAGTTGACTACGGCTGATAGGACACTAGGGACACCCTAGTTTTATATTACTTGCCTGATGATAATGATTTTCAGAATTGATATATTGACATGGCCTAATCTTGAGCTTGATGATGAGTTTTGTTATGTAGACGATGTTTTCGTATATAAGTTTATATACGTATTTATTTTCTGGGAAAATTATACTGATTTCCAGCGATGGGTTATTTATGGATTTATGAAATGGTTTTGGAAAACTTTGTTTTTGCCCACTCACCTTTTATGTTTTGCGCCCCTCCAGGTACTAGGTAGCAACGTCGTGGACGGTTAGCGAGGCACCAAGGCAGTTCTGACAAACCACCACTTATGTAGGATTTTCTTTCGTAGTTGTAATGTCTGTTTAAACTTGACTGCACCTAGGATCGGCTCTGTATCATATGTATATTATCAACTTAACTTTCACTGCTGCACTTTATGCCAAATTTGCTTCCGCTGACGTCTTTGGCTACGTCACTCACACGTGACGGCCGGCACGCCTCGGTTTCCGAATCGGAGTGTGTCACTTGAGTTCAGTTTTTAAAAATAATCATACCAAACAAGTTTTTAAGACCTAAAACTTGAAAACTGTTTTTGAGTTAAAAAATGTGGATTCAAGTACACTACCAAACAGGCCCTTATATTTTTACACTAAAAAATTAATTATGATATTATTTACTTTATCTTCTATTTTATCTTTATTGTTAAAATTTAAAATTTTCAAATGTTTTTCATTATTTATATATATATATATATATATATTTCTTTCTATGTTTTTTCCTTTCTAGTGCCAAAAAAGTGTCTAGCTTTAATTGCTCGTAGACACCAGGTTTAGATGGATAAGAAGTGATTTGAAATTAAATAAAATATTTATGACGTCATTTGACAGATGGAAAATTGGAAATCCAAAAGTTTTGATTGGAGAATTGAGAGGGTCAAATTTAAATGATAAAAGTTCCAACTTAGGGTTTAGGTCGACAATTCAAAGTCTGACTCTGAATGATTGCGTATGCGACTCAACAGTCAATATATATCACTTCTTAATTTCGACGTGGCGGCTTGGCTGGCGCTGATTGTTGACTAAATAGAGAAAATTTTAATTATAACGAAAATATGAATAGTACATTATTTGTTTTTATGTAAGTAGTACAAAATTTTAATTTTTAAGTTATTAACCTTTTAACACACATATATCACCATTTATATAGAGACACGTGGTGTACCAACTCGTGTAACGGTGACAGTGAAAAATCTCTCAACTAAATGGTTGATTATTCTAAAATTAAGTGATAAAATTTGAATTGAGTAGGAAATAGGATCGGAAAATTGTTAAGGGGAAGGGGCAGTTTGATAAACGTTCATTTGGCATCGGTTTGAAAATTAGAAACATTTTGAAAACTAAATAATGAAGTACGTTCTCAATTTTCATGAACTCTCTGTCACCTTAGTTTAACGTTAATTTTCATACCCTATTATAAAATATTTTGTCCAAATTATGAGGTTACTGAAAATTCATAGAGAGTTTGAATCTTTTCATAAGAGCGAAATTAGAGATAACTCGCTATATAATTTTTTGTTCCAATCTCGACAAAGTGAAGTATTATAACGTGTCAAGAGAAAACTGTGCAATATCCACCAAGTTGCAAGCAAGATTTTGCAGTATCAAAGAAAGCAATATGTTTCACATGTGGAGAGAAATAGAACACAGTTAATATCGAGAGATTTTTTAGTGGATCAGAAATAAAGTCCGGTATACCAAGTGTAATAATACAATTGATTAAAAACTTGAAAACAATTACAACAAATTATTTAATAACATTTTGTTACCGAACTGTATACTTAGCGCTCAAGATTTTGGCAATCGAATGAAAATTTTATTTTATCAAATATCATAAGCCACGTGTACGGTGGATATGCTCGTCCACATGATCTTTCATCGGATGCATGGGGCCTGTTATTTTCCAGAGACGTTCCTCTTTACGCAAATTGGGGATCCGAGGGGAAACGGACATGAAACATATCCGACCGTCGATCCCATCTTGTCGGAGTAGAATGGTTCAGATACCGAAAGAGAATCCGTCACACACATGTAACTCGTGTTCTTTGTCTTGTGGGGCCAATTTTATCACGCCAGCAATTTGTGTCCATGGATTATTGCTCCCCAAACTTAATAATGATCGTTGATTGCGTCGTATTCGTCACAGTTTGAACGCAACAATCCCTGCACCAGATTCGGCCCCTCATAAACTTGTTAAACTTATTAACCAACTGGAACTTAGTGGACAGAAGAAATGAGTAAAATTCTCTACCTTTCTAATTTCTTTATCCTTTTATGCTCTCTTATTTGAAAGGTTACGGTTAAGTCACATCAACATCTTATATTCATTTTTATATTGAGTTAATAAGACAAAAAATAATGTGTGAGAGAATGACATGAAAGGAAATGAGAATAGGAGGATAGAGAATCCTACTGCCAGAAGAAGAAGGCCTTGATCACTAGGATAATGAATCCACCACCTGCAGGCTGTGCGGTGGTCAATGATATCCTATATTCCAAAGTTTTTTACTGTTAGATTTTAGTTATTGTATCTTTAAGTAAGAGTTTAACGAAACATGTATTGCCCAAATCATACTAAAAATTCTTCAATTTTTAAACTAAACAACCTCAAACGCGACCAGATATTGCCCTAAACTAATAATAATAATAGGTGGATAGTTTGATTAACAGATCATAATCTGCCATGAGGACAATGTCGTCATGTAATTTTTATCGTCACATCATAATCTGTTATGAAAATTTTTTATCATTACATGACAATATTATCCTCGTCTTACTTATTGGAATTTTGTCATCTCCAACATAATTTAACCACATATAGTAATTAGTATATAATGACGGAGATTGAGGAACATTTTAAGAGCATCTTTAAATGAGATGTCAAATCTTAGGTGTAGATGCCACTGTGCATATTTGACATAAAAAATCTTTCTAATCGAAGTGCTTATTTGCTGATTGGATCTGTAACCTTTGTGATTGGAAATTAATTTGACATAAATGTCAAATTTATTTTTTATTAGTTTAATGGTAGGTCTCTTATTTCACTAACATTTCAGCTAATAAAAATTATGTTTCAACAATTTTTTTAATTAAAAAAAACCATTTATAACTCTTCAATAATAAGATGATAATATTCAATAATTTGATTGAAAAAACACAAAACTTGACATAAAACTCAGATTGTCACAACAATCATCAATTATAATTTGATTCTTATAATTTGACATAACACTACTACTGTGATCGTCATGAAGAAAGTTGGATGATTTACAAAATTATAATTTAATTAGGATGTCTCTCTGGTCATGGTCTCATTCAAACCTTCTGCAACTGCTATAGGTGAAACTTCGGTTAGAAGATGACATCAACTCGGTAAGATCTTTCTTTTTCCTTGATTTGGTCTTTGATCGACAGCTGCGATAACTTTTTTATCTATACATGATATATCAAGACAAATTTATATAAATATACAAAGATATTAAGCCAAAATAGCGGGATGCACACATCATCACATCTTTTTTTAAGAAGTTGGGGGCTTCAACATAAAATTTATTATTAATATAGCGAGTAGCTTAGCTTTTTTATACAAGTATATAAAAGGCTTCTCATTTTTTTGATGTCGGATTCTATTTCTCGCCAATTATTAGTATGGGAAGTAGTTTAATATCTTATAAGCATATGTAAGATTGCTTATTTCCTCGATGTCGGCCCCTTTTCTGATGTGGAATTCACTCACAACATGCATCCTCATGTATAAGAAATTTTCAAACCTAACACGTGGACAACATAAATTGGATGACATAGAGCATGTGCGGCCGTTTGGCTTCACACATAGGACAACATACTCTGATACTATGAAGAAGTTGGAGTTTTACCATAAAACCAATTAGCAATATGGAAAGTAACAAAATCTCTTATGAACAAATGCAAGGTCCCTCATTTTCTTTACGTGGAATTTACTCTCAACACTTTTGCATACTCCTGTTAATTTTAGCTTTGAAATTAAATAATTAAAAAAAAAACCGAAAGAATAAAGTTATACATAACTGTGTATAAAGAGAAAATGTGAGCGAAAATCATTTCGCTTTTATTAAAGCATTTTACAACAGTGAAGATTCTAAAGAACAGTAGCCCAGCATCCACAATATTAAATATATTTTCACAGCAAGAATTCAACTTTCGTTCCCCTATTTTTTGAATTAAAAATATAGTTTGAAAGAACATAATGATGCTCTTACGTGAAGTATATTCTTGAACAACCTTCCAATTTGGGTGAATTTGGACATAGTTGAGACCTTTGAGGCATCCAAATCCAACATTCGAAAGGATTTTGTATTAAAGGAAACATTCGAAAGGATCTTATGTGGAATTTATTCCAATCTCCTTTAAGTAATATTCTTTGAATTGTCACTCTCAAATCTCAATCTTACCCAAGTCTTATAAAATCAATAATAAAAAAGGGAATAAGTAGTTGATAAACCCATCATATTCAGTATAGATTAATTTTATGTAGACCAATTTTTTAGACTAAATTTACAAATTAGACGATGTGTCATGAGTAGGAAATAAGCATGGTTAATTAATACTAGATAAATATAGTTACCGACTACAACATCATATGGTTTACAAAATTTAGTCTAAATAGTTGATCTCGCTATCATTACTCTTCAGTATATAGTAGAATGAGAATCAACCCAACAAAACATGATATTTAACCATCACGAGGTAGCTACTAGTTGGGGACAAATTCTAGACCGGTATATCACACGCTACGTTTTAAGTTTGATTTTTAGCGTTAGTGAATCACATAATGGTAGTCAAAAAGAGGCTAAAATGCCTTTCTGAGGCCTTTGACTCTCAGACTAGCATGACAAAGTCACTAGTTGGTCCCCTTTTTAAAGAAAAAAAAATGTGGTAATTTCAACATGGTGTGGAAAAAATAAAACAAAGACTTGGATTTAGTTTCAACTAAACCCTAACATGTGTTGTACGTATCACTCAACAACACATGTTTTATGCAGGATTTAACCGTTACAAAAATCCGTTAAATTTCTGTATGTAAAATTTAACAGTTGCTTTTCTAAAACTACATAGTGATACATATTATAAATATGGTGAATTGCCGATTTAGTCCCTTAATCATCATCTCAGTGAAAATTAGATCCCTAAATTATTTTTTCAATAAAATAAATCCCTAAATTCATTAAAAATTGCTAATTTCATCCCTGCTATTATATTCAAAGCTATTTTATCTAATTTTTCTTCAACTTAAGTTAGTATTATCATCAGTTTCTCACCTATAAGCCCTTACATTTCATATAGGTTGCGAATCTAACATCTGAATTTACCATCCAAAGTTAACTTACGTTATTTCTTATGTAAAACTGCCAATTTACCTTTCAAAGTTAACTTTATACACTATTTCTTCATGAAAAACTACTAATCTACCCTCCAATGTGCATCACATACAAGTAATGTGACTTAAATTGACGAAAAATTGAATATAGTAACTTTGAATATAATATTAGGGATGTACTTGGCAGATTTTTATAATTTAAAGACTAATTTTTTCTGAAAAAATAATTTATAGACTTAATTTTCACTGAGATGATAATTTAAAGACTAAATTGACAGTTTACCCTTATAAATAAATAAAAGTTGTTTGGTTTGGACTGTTTTATTTTGAGCGACTTTCCACGTGGAACCCACAAATTTGTTTACGTAGGAAATGATGGAAGTTTGAGGGGCCATGCAAATTGCATGGTGATAATCCGATGCTCCTATTAGACAAAGACTACTTCCAACTTTTGCTGTTTACGCGATCGATCGTGGAAATTGACTGATAATTTACTTGAAAACACACAAAAATTATCATTTTTTATATCTTTTATCATATGATCAGCATTCTGTGTTTTCAATAATTTCGCTGCGCATTTTGTGATCATATACCAATAATTAATCACTAGTTGGGTCCCGCCATTCCATTATTCTTTACATTTTTTCCACTATGTTTTTGTTGTTTTCAATAATTTCGCTGCGCATTTTGTGGGGTATGAGAAATGTTCATTCACTAATTAATCTACCAATTGTAGGTTATTAATTGTTGTGGACCTTTCTACTTTTGAGAACATAAGCAAACTTGTCACATATTATCAATATCGATTGGTCAAAATATTGATATACAAAGTTGTGAAAATATTGATATACAAAGTTGTGAAAATATTGAAAGATTTTGATAATCAGTTGTCTTTAAATTTTAGGAGTGTCATATGGCAGTTTGTCGACATTTAGCTGATATGTCGAAAATATCAACGAAAAATGTCGATTTTAGCCAAAATTTAAAAGTTTATTAGAGATTTTGTGAAGTTTACACTTCGACCCCTATTTTCTTGGAAATAGGTATCGAAGAAATTTCAATACACATATTTCTTTACTTGTTCATGTAAAGTAGTTTATTAATTGAGTTTTGATTCAAGCGATAGTGCGGGAGGGGAAAACTGAACTCAAAACATTGGGTGCAACGATAAATACGCTTAATCAATTAATGACAAACTCTTATACAGTTTATATATTTGAGTTAAGGATAGATCTTAAATTAATTTAATTGTGGAGTGTGCGTATGCCTCTTAATACATGTCTCTTTTATAACCTAATTTAACACGATGCTTCTCACGACCTAGTATTCTACGCTTGAAAGTTTCAACATACTACTTACAAGCTTCTTGTGCCCCATTTAATTTAAATATCATAGAAAGCGTAGATGAGGAAAAAATTAGGGTATAAAAATTAATTCCCTTAATATAAGCACTACGACATTTTTATTTTCAAAAAGGGAACTAGTTAGTGGTTTCATCACGACATTTCACTCTTTTGGTGGCCGAAAAGACTTATAAAGATATTTCAGCCTCTCTCTGACCAGCTTCGTGTGACACACCACGTAAGATGTGACGTGAAAATACGAGTTTAAAATTCATTCTCAATTACTCAGTCAGCTCGTGTTGGCTGCAAGTACCACGGCATTTACCAAGTCTTTTCGTTGATATGATTTGAATTTATTGAAGACGGCAATTAGGCTTTAAATTTTATAGTTTTGATTGGTACACTTCGCCGAAACAAGTGGTTGATTATCCTTCAGATAAGCAATGGTTTTTAAATTAATCAAGAATATATAACCAAAAAGATAGAAGCTTAGTTACGTTTTTTCAAGATGAATATAAGCAACTAACTGTATCTTGATTCGGACATGGGGTTTAGTCGTTTGGGATTAGGATTAGGATGCAAATAAAATTGGAATGTTGGAATTAATTTAATATGTATGTAAGAGGGGGAGGGGAAGAAATTCTTATTCTATAAAAAGGATCTTTCACCCTCATTTTAAAGGCGGAAAACCTTAGCGTTTCTAGCAATAAGTCTCTATGTACAATGTAACTATCATTTTACATAGTGAAAACCAGATTTACACCAATGTAGACGTAACCCCAACTTGAAGTGAACCCTGATACATCGTTGTGTTCATGGGTGTGTGTGATTTACGGTCTACGTTGTTCCAAGGTCGACCCGATTTGGTGCATTAACATTTAGCGCTGTTTGTGAAAATCGAACCCATGACCACGTAGTTAAAAGCAATTGTACATGAACTTCCACTATACATTTGCCCACAGCGGTCTTTTGCTGAATTGCCAAGTTTAGGAACAGTGCAGCCAATAAGCTTGATTCAAATAGATGGGGAGTGCTATGGATGTCCAGTTTTTGGTATGCAATCAGTTTTCATGGATGGAATAGGGCATTTTGGAGAATTCCCACCAAAGGCTATGATTAAGTTTTTGCTGCATATGCACAACAAAAGGTTATTGTAAATGTCACCTTCTTCTATCCACATCAAATTATTGACAGCTTCACATCCTTGATGTCCAAGGCATGGCCAAGTCATTTCTTCGGTAAAAAAAGATAGACTTGAAAACCCTCTTTGTGGTCATTTTTCAAAATCGGAAGAGATTTTCAGTTTGAATAATTATCTGCAATTTTTAATTATAAATTGAGGTGGGTCTCAAAATGAGATTTTAAAATTGTATTAGTTTATATACTTCGTCTATTAACATCTAATCTTAAAGTTGATGCTCTACTATAAAACTTCTTCACATCCTCGCACTTTCCTTCACATGTGACGTATTTTCAAACTAAACACGTGGACAATATGATTTGGGTGACGTGGAACACGTATGGTTGTTGGGCTTCACACGTGGGCCAACAAACTTTGATACCATGAAAAAAGTTGAGGTTCCACCATAAAACTAATTGGCAAAATGAGGAGTAGCACAATCTCTTATCAGCCCTTGCAAAATTTCTCTTTTCACCAATGTAAGATTTTTTTACCTTCTATCCTCACAAATCCTTTGTTAGATAAGTGATGTTTACATGCAAGAATTGTTTATGAGCTGGTGTATAATGCACACCTACACAAGTTAGACTGGATTCTGCGCAATTGGTTATCGTTTTGGGATTCAGGAGAAGCCAAAGCTCTATGATGAGTGTTGTTGTTTTTTTTTTGTTTGTGTGATGAAAATGTAACTTCTACGTTAACCAATAAATGAATCTCACACTAACGACCTCATCAATTTAAGAAATGATAAGACAGTCTAACAATCTGAAGGACACATTGATAGGGTTCAAACATTTATAACGAAACATGCTCAAATTGAAAATCTCAATAACCCATTTTGAAAATTATCACAAAATTTAAATGGTGTGAAATGTAGTTAGCAACGAGAGTTAATAAAAAATTTGGACACGCGTTGTAGGCAAAGTTCTAAAAGACACTAAATGCTAGTCAGGCGGCGGGCTGACGCCTAGCGCTTTGGTGGATTTAAGTAAATAAATATATATATATATATATATATATATATATATATATATTATATTTTGTGTAAATAAATATCTATTTTTACTTAAAATATATATAATTTCATCATAAACTACAAAATAGAATGACATATATATTATGAAGTATTGGAACATAATGAAAACATGAGGAACAAACATATAATGTGTGTTCATTTTAGTATTCAATAAGTCTTTTACAATTTGTTGAAAAATAAAATGCAAAATGAAAGTTATCTATTTTTTGACTAAGTGAGTCGCAATCTAGGCGAGTTTGGGTGGTCTAGACGCCATTTCTTAATGTTCAAACATATAGACATTAACCGAAACGGTGACCAGCCGCCTAGCGCCTAAGCAGAAATGTTTAGAACAATGGTGGTAAGTGAGCCCAGATTAGGATCATCAAAGCCCAAATATAGTTCATAAAAAGCCCATAACTTTTGCCGCTTCTCAGCCCCTCCAGAGCTTTTATTTTAAGAAATTACTATTATAAAAAAACCAAGAGGAAAAGGTCGAAAAAACTCAGACAAATCACCTAAAAAAATAAAATAATGCAAACACCAAACAATCTGCCAAATCTGAAAATGTGTTGCAGTTTCAGATCCCCAGATCCGAGAAGCACCCCCACTTATGAAATCCAGATAAGAAATCAAACCCATTAAACCCAAAAGCAAATTACTTTCTTTGATTGATTTCATTGATGGGAAAGGCACTCCCTTCACCGACCCGGTTCCAAGATTTGACCCGAATCATCGCTGCCGACAAGCTCCCGCGGCCCAGACGCGCAAAGCAAGCGTCCCAAGTTCGAATTGCGTCCCCGCAGCCGAAACCGCTCGACCCGGAGAGGGTGAAGCTGAGGATGGAGAGCTCCGAGCGGCAGAACCGGGTTCCTCTGGCCCGGGTGGTGTCGGACTGCGTGCGGCGGTGGTTTCAGGACACGCTCAAGGAGGCAAAGGCGGGCGATAGCTCCATGCAGGTGTTGGTGGGTCAGATGTATTGCAGCGGCTATGGTGTTCCCAAAGACCCCAAAAAGGTCCTTTCACTATCTTAATTTTTTTTGTCTATTAAATTTGCAATTTTGTTCCACATTTTGTAATTTAATTTCTTAAATTTACTTAATTTTTTTCTGAAATTTTAACTTAATCTTTAACGTGGGCATTGGAAAAACTGTCAGTTAGGATTGAGTTAACTGTTAAGCATATTTAGAGTGAGGATTATTGGTAAATACTATTGCCTCGTTTTCGTGGGAAAAGGTTTTGTTGCTGTACTGTTGCGTCAGTTTACGAAACTCCAAATCAGAAATGTATGGTTCCGTTATTCCCTGGTGTTTTTGGCATTGCTATGAATGACGAAAGGATTCATGAATGTGTTCTTCGTGCCCCGTTAGGACGTGAACGCTGGCTTGTTTTCGCCTTCTGTTTTTGTGTCAAAAGAGAGCGGTTAATCTTGCAGTTGTTTCCGCTGTCTGAACTTGTGAGTTGTGCACTTAATCAGGGACATGCTTGGATGAATAAAGCTTCGAAAAGTAGAGCTTCGGTTTGGAAAGTGAGCGATAAGCCTCCCGGTACTATCTCTCGCCCTCTGTCTTTCAGTGTTCGAACCGTTTTGGCAGTGACCTTACATGTTCTAATTGATTTCGTGGTTGTCTCGATTAGGTTACAATGCAAGTGATTCTAACTCGGATGAATTGAAAGACAACACGAAGTAAGGCAGATTCTAACTCGGATGAATTGAAAGACGACACGAAGTAAGGCCAATGTGCTCTCTCATTTTTGAGTTCACTTCTGGGTTTGATGAATTGTTTTTTCCATTCCCACTGTTATTGGTATGACTATGCAGTTTAGTTTTCACTGCGATCTTCTTGCATTTCTTAGTAATGGAAGGGGTTTATATTCACTGTTTCTTCATTCTCTACCTTCTTTGAGATAAGTTTTGATATTTCATGATTTTTTTAACTTTTACGTGCCTTGGATTCTTTGAACCTAAAAGAAATCAATCTTTTGTGCTACAATTATCACGCATTTTTCATGATTATTGTAAGAATGTGAAAGACATGGACTTATCAACATCACAAATGTTTCATGGTTATTATACTAGACGAAAAAGAAAACATATGAGCTTAGTGTTTATTAGAAGTTCAAACAGATGAGTGTTACTTCCTAATTCACCGTCGACTAAGTTATTATGAAGACAACAATTAGTTGAATTGAGGTAGAGATATTGGAGTAAATTTAATTTAAGAGTTTTGATGGGAAATCAGTCACAAATGAACTTTATCAACCATCTTCGCCTAGCCACATTCTTCGCCAAGCCACTGGAGGGCTCATCTCCCAGTTCGGTTTGTTCTTAACATTGGCGACCCTAGTTTGCGGTTGGATGATCCTCTTAACTTGTAGGACAGCTTAAACTGTAATGAGGTCTCTTGATCTCAGTTTGGTTCTTTTCTTTTAACGAAATTTAATCAATTTTCTTCAAAAAAAACTTTTATTGATTTTCTTTTAAAAAAAACTGTGTCGACCATATTGTAGATGACTTGTTAGTTATTTATGTGCTTGCTCTGGACTTTGTGTTTTGGGATTTCGCATTTTATATAAAGAGAGTTTGAAGTTTGGAAATTGCTTGGTACTCTAAAATGTATAAAAATATGTCAGTATAATATCTTGGAATAATTGAGGTTATTATCATATATGGTCTCAGTTCACTAAACTCTAAAAATCATGATATGTAGGATTCTATTTTTCCATACTGTTACTGACATTGCCACGACGAATGAAGAATTTTTCATTGTAAGAAAGCGAAAGGAATGAACTTAGCCAGATCACGAACTTTTCACGACTATACTCACGACTATACTTGACAAGAAAACATATGAACTTACGGTGACAAGTAAAGATACATGAGTATATACATACTTTCCAAAAGAAACAATATTGGCCCCAAATAATGTGAGATTCAAAATAAAATCCTGCAGATCGCTAATAGAGAATAGCACTAATATTACAAAAGAAACAATGTTTGTACATTCCAGAGACAGATACAGCTCGATAGTACGTCATTTGCCTCCACGCTTATCCTTTCTCCAATCCCATGGCTTCTCAGGATTTGATGAAGCCCACAACCCAACTCGCTTCGCCCGAGCCTGTTTTTCCCACTATTATCATTGATACATGTGAAAATCAAACGCACATATGAGTCGAAATGTTGAAAATAATTAACTTTCCTACTTGCTAGAATTGTGCTGTTTTACATTGTACTAATCACACTTCATCAAACAAGATACATAGTTAACAGTATGACTTTACTCACCTTTGCAAATTCTGGGCGTTGGTCGTAGGCTGTGTAATGCCACGCACACCCCTTCTTGAGCATTACTTCCTGGATGGGATTGTAAACGGATATCAAGACGTGTTGGTATTATATACAAGATAGATATAAACGTTGGCTGCCGTATAATACCTGTACAAATACGTCGTTGCAGTATACATCACCTACACAGCGCCCGTAACGATCTTCCCCGTAGATAAGAACCCTCAAACACTTGCTCTGAATAAGCTTAACCAGCTCCTGTCTGGCTTCTTCTCCATAGGGCATTTCACCCTCGGGCGCATCTATACCCCTGTTTTCTCCTAGAATCAATTAACTTTCACTAGTAGAATATGTTGCAGCTAGTAGAAATCATATAAGCAGATGATTTTACCTCAGACGGATCCTATACTTTCGGGCAAGGACCTCCTCGTTTTGAATATTCAGTACCCTGAATGAAGGGGAAAAAGCAATTAGAAACCTTTTCTGTGTTCAAAATGGTTAATTATGCGAAATTTATGCAAGTGGCGTATGAATATCCAACCCGTATCCAGCATCTTTGATTTTCTGGTGAAGTGCATCTGCCTTTGTATAGTTCCTCACGGCGCGAGCTTTCGATCTTTGAATTGCAGCTCTTTGCACATCGGTTGGAACAAAGGACGACTCCCTGGGATCCTCTGTGCTGACGTAGACTGTCAACGAATCGCCATCTTGAATCGCTTTTGCATCAACCTGGTTTCATCCAAAATGAATCACCCATCAGAAATTCAGAACTAGTTTGCAGGCACTTGGTTGTGGTGAAAACTGACAAGGAGTACTCGGAGAGCAAAAAGTTTCTATTACCGGCAGCGTCTGGAACTCATACTCTACTCCTTGAGGCAACGAAGTTGGGACCTCAGCAGAAAGACTGACCAGAGTATGTGGAAGTGGAAGGCCGTAGAAAGCCAATAAACCCTACAGATAAACAATCACAGAAGAATTTATACGTTACTATATTTCATCACAGTTGTGAGAAACATGTAACAGTCGGAATTTTGTGGCAATGCACCTCAACATCCGGCCTTTGGTGTCGTTTCAGGGTTTGTATCACAAGCCTAGCCGCTTCTTCGGGTGTTCTTGGTGGCGGTTTGGCTTCCCTCCATGAGACAACTAGTTTTCTATACCTTTACACAGTTAGGAAATTTGAAGAAATCAAGTTAGTAAACTATGGATATAATTTCTCCAATGTCTAGACCTTTTTTCCCCTTAATTGCATAGTAATGAGATTAGAGTGCTAATCCATTGCTAATTAGTAATTACCAGTTAGCTTGAGCCTTCCTGGACGAGACAACATGCTGACCGAGCCCTTCTGGGACCTTAAAAATCGCAATCATACAAAATTGAGAAGAAAAAAGAAGTCAACTTTAAGAAAACCCAGAAAGGTAAACACCCAAAATCATCATCCATTTACTCAGATTAAGCTTTTACCTAAAAAAAAAGGTGATTAAATGGTTCAATTAGTGGTAAAAAGATTACCTGAGAGGTGATCTCGAAGTTGTAGAGGTCTTGGGCAAGAGCCGAAACGCCGACAGTGGCCGCGGAGACGCCGTGATGGCCAAGTGATTCAGAGTAGTCCCCTCCGGTAGTGGTGGGTTTCCAGCATTGCCCCAACAGGAACCTTATGAAGCTTCCCAACAACCCCATTTCTCAATTCTCCCAGCAGTCTTGGCCTCCAGAGACTAAGAGTTGCAAGAGAATTGGACCCAGAAGCTGAAGAAGGAAGAAAAGCGAAATACTTTTTAGGGTGAGAAAAAAAAAAAAAAAGGAGATTATAAATAAAAGAAACTAACCAAAAGACTTGAAAACTTTTCTTTTAACGAAAAGTCTATAGTGATAGTTAAAAGTAAAAAAATAGTTTTTCGTTAAAAGTAAACAATACTGAGAGGGTGTTTTATTAAACTTCTCTATAAATAATTGGGTTTTGGTAAAGCAAAACAGTAAATTGCAATAAAAATAATGTTTGGTTCTAGACTTCAAGCTAATAAATCTGCTTGACTGTAATCGAAAAAATATTAAAATGTCTATATAAACTTTTTCGATTTCCGAAAATGATGAATAACTTGCCACCGGTTGTTAAAAAATAAAAACAGTAAATTGCAAAGAAAAGGCAGACAGGAAGCAACCAATCATTGAATAGATGGACACGTGGCGTGCTGGGGGTTTATCAGGTTTTTTTTTTTTTTTTTGGGTTTATAAGTTTTACTTTTATTAGTTATTGAAATCAGTGTTTTTCTTAGAAGAATTTGTAATAATGGTTCATCAATTTTAATTAAATTAGAGTAATGGTGGTCCTTTAATTATGGTAATTTTCTTCGTTTCATCAAACTTTCGTTAAAATGGAAAATAAAAATTAGAAACTAAATTAATAGATAAATATGGAAAATAAAAATTAGAAAATATTAACAATGATTCTTCAACTTTAATCAAATTGTAACAATAGTCATTCCACTATGACTCATTTTGATGAGAGTTCAGGCGAAGTTGAATAAAAGGACTATAGTTGCACGTTTTAATGAGCTAAGTAACTAATGATTATAAATTCTAATTAAGAGACCAACGCTTCAATTGAGTTCTAGTTAATGAACAATTGCTACAATTTTTTTTTTCTTAACCAAATGAGGTGGTATGGCGCAACTGTCTGTACTCAAGTATTACAATTTTTCACAAAACTATAATCATTTATATATAAAGAATTCAAAACAAAACCGTATATATATATTTAGTATATTTTCACAAAAATATAAGTGATATGGTGGTCAAGGTGTTGAAGGAGTAAAATGAGAGGGGTTCGAATCCCCTTAGATGCTCAAGATTGAGATTTTTTAGCATTTTTCAAGTATTTTTGGGTAATATATTGCGATATTATCGCGATATATTGACGATAATTAAGTGAATAACTGTGAAAATATCGTCTCACGAAAAAAAGTATCGTCGATAATATCGATATTTTCGTTCATGTTTACAACAAGCGAGAGATAATCTGCACGATAGCGTAGAATACTAACACTTATTATTTCCCATTAAAATTGAATTGGAAATCTAAGATCCATCTCAAATGGCTGAAAATTGTATACTTTTTATTTTTATTGAAACTACTGGAGCCAATTTTTCGTTGTTCTTAGGTTGTGGAATTGAAGGTGGGATTGCACTGTGAAGAATGCATCAAGAAAGTCTTGAAGGCCATCAAGAAGATTGAAGGTAATTCATGTCTACTTTCATCCTTTAAACTACAGAGAAAGATTCTCTCCCCTCCTAATCTCTCTTCCTTTTTCTCACCTCCTATTTAAACGGTTACGATTAAGTCACATCAACATCTTATATTGATTTTTTTTTTATAAAGACAATAAGACAAAAAATAATGTGTGAGAGGAGGAAAAGGAAGAAGATGAGAATAGAAGGGAAGAAAATCTTACTTCTTAAACAACGCAGAGGAGTGTCAAGATTAGTCGTGCAAACTGATCTGGTTGTTCATGCTCATCAGGTTCCACAAGTACGAACGGCCAGATAAGTTGTGCACGAGCGGGGTTGATCTTAACATTTCCCTTGAGCAATGCCCTATCCATTCCATTTTGCGATTGCTAAAACATTAATTGTTTGGTTTTATCCTCTCTCTGTGCTAGCAGATATTCAAACATATAATGTGGATGCACAACTCGACAAGGTCACGCTGACCAGATACGTTACGACAGAAACAAGTCATTAGGGTTATTCACAATATCAGAATTCAATCGCATAGCTTCTCAGTTGCTATGCAACACAAAAGAATCGAACATTTATATCGAACTAGACCCAATCTTCCACGCACAGATGCATACTCTTAACTGCCAACGAAGGTTAGTTCAGTTAGTAAAGACGTGCTTGTACTTAACTCCTAATGACAATTCGGTCTCCATCCGCTGCCAGCAGTTTTCATTGGTGCGCGAGTTGTAAATCCTACATAAATTCATTCCAACGGTAGCTGACGGTAGCTGACAATTACGTGCTATGCGTAAGTTTTTTTCGGCTTGAAGTTGTGAGTGGTACCCTAACTCGGGTGAGAGTGGTCAATCCCTTCTGAACTCTTCACACAACCTTCATTTTTGTAATTTAGTTTCTGCTAAAATAGAAACGTTCCTTCCCAGATGAAATTAGTTGCTAAATGTTTTTAACAAACGACCACTTTTAGCGAGAATGAAACTTAAGACAGCTAACAAGTTAAGAGAAATATCATATAACGAAATTAGTTGCTAACTTTGCTTTACAAAATAATCAAATTTATGTCGCAAATTAGATTTACTTTATTGATCAAAGCAAGTACGAACGGTAGAACACAGTTACATGGAACAAACACTGAAAGCTAGATACATGCTTATCTACAAATAAACACTACTTCAAACTCGGTCATCCAGCGCCGCCCGGCTCGGTCTATCTCGGCTGCTGAATCGCCCTGGGACTCACTTTCACGTTCACAATCTTCGGCGCCTTTTCGATGTACCTCGGCGCCTCCGCCACGGGTCGGCCCTTCCGCCATTTCAGCAATCCCAACGAAACCAGCTCTTTGTTCAAGTCCTTCTCTTCCTCCTCCGCCGCTGCACACCACAAACATTTCAAAATTAGCGACTCGGATCGTAAACTCGAGCGAGTTGACTCAGATTCAAAGGCAAAAGACTCGTTTTGGACTGCTTCTGCAGAAAGAAATTCCGCTGCTTTTGCGAGAAGTGCTTTAATTTGTTAGAAAAATATTGACATTGAAGTTAAAATTTCCGCGAAAAACACTTGGATTGCTTACTAGGAAATCACAAGTGCTTATCTAAAAAGTGCTTCTGCGATCTAGAAGAAAGTTAGTCAGAAATTCTTACGCTGAGTGTTGGGGGAGTGTTTGCTGTTCTCGACGTCGTCGAAAAGGGCGTCGACGTCGGCGAGGAGGGCAGGATCGTGAATGTCGGAAAAGGAGGGGTCGTAGCGGGGATCTTGGAAGCGCTCCTGGAGCCAGTAGTCTTGGAACCAAGGGGAGGACTGGACCAGGGCCCACCACTCGGCGGAGAAGTCCTCCACCGTCCGATACGCCAGCGGCACGAACATCGGAGCGTTGGGATTCAGATTCGACGACATAGCCGTGGTACTGGAAATGACGTCCATCGCCGGTCTGGTAATTGCTTGCTGCTGTGAATCTCGAAACGACGTCGCAATCAAAAGGGCGAGAGTGAGAGAACGCCTGCAGAAGTAGAAGGGTTGAAGGTGTTGAATCAGCGGATAAGGATAAGAGCGGAAAATAACTGACTATAAGTAGCCAAATTAATGAGGAAAGGATTTGCAAGACGATTAATTATTTATTTTTTTTGGGATAAATAATAATAAATTAATTAATTGAAAGGCGACAGAAAAAAGTGGTCGGTCACTGACTTTTTGGTTTTAATGGCGACAAAAATTATAAAATTGGCCCACATTTTTACATGCCAATCCAAAACTGCTAACTTTGCCCACAGGCTTAGAAATTTCTTTTTTTTTTTGAGATATGGGTCGAGATTCAGGCCCATTGTTTTTGGAAAATGATCCTCGCCTTGGGAATCTGGAGAATTCTGTGATCATGGTCGTTTTTCGTACATTATGTAATCATAAATTATTTAAAATTTAAAATTAAATATAAATAATAGCTAACGAAATGATCATTATCACGAAATCTCTCGAATTTCTAGAAAAAGATTCCAGCGAGAATTCTTTACCATTGTTTTTTGTTTATTTATGCCACGTGAAAGCCACGTCGGTCTTATGGGAGAACTGTAGAATGAATAGTTGATGTTATGATCCAAGATTCTTAACCCTTTGATACTTATTAGCAGTCATCAAGGCTTGACCCGATCCTCTCTAAAAAAATTCTACAATTCGATTCAATATCAACTGTAATAGATCCTCAAAAGGAAAAGTTTTAATGTACAACCGGTTGAAACTCTGTCCCAAGCCAATAATATAATGCGACATATAATGTTTTCTTTATATTGCATTTTATCCTCACATGACATTGTACTATTGTCACGGGTTGTCACAGTAGTAGCATATTTGTTCTATGTAAGTTGTTTTTCAAATTGTGGTTGCTAAATCTTGTGCCGGGTGGGCACGAGTATTGTGGAATGTTAAAAAAATGAGTTCAAATTGTAGAGAGAAATATAAAAGAGGGCATAGTGTGCATTTTTCGTTGGGGACTTCTTGGATAAAATTGTCTCGTATTCCTCTGATTCCTTATGAAAGACATTTAGTTTGTTCGTACCATATATTGGGCCTCCGTATTTGGGCCTTATGAAAGTATTTGGGAGAACTTAGCCCATTATTTATGTATTGAGGAGTGAGCCCTTATTCTATAAAAGGGACTCCCTCACCTTCAGGAGGTTAGAAGCCTAACCAAGGCATAACAAAAGGCCAAAAACCAAGTGAGAGCCAACAGAAGGCAAAAGAGCCAGAGGGGCTAAACAGAAATAGAGAGAAGGCCAATAAAGCCAAACACAGAAAATAGGCTAGAGAGCAACACCGCCTCTAGCCTCCATGTATATTCAACATTCATAGTGAAACCAAACCGACAACAGTTTAGAAGTAGCCTCAACCCAAGATGAACCACGATACATCTTTGTGTTCTTGAGCGTTTTGCAGATTCACGGTCGGATTTACGTTGTTCCAAGATCCACCTGATTTTGTGCATCAACATTTGGCGCCATCTGTGGGAATCGACATAAAAAGCTATGTCGATTCTTTTCCAATTTTTCATCACACCACCGTGAAACCTTCGCAATCTCCACTGCGAATCTGCAGAAACCAAGAACCAAACACTTGCAGTCACTGCAAAAAATCATCTCCACCTCAAAACCAGTCGTCTTCACTCCACACACACAATCAACAACACATATGTTCCTCAGTTGCTCGATAATTCCTACGGTTCTCTGCTAAGCTCCACTCGCAGGTTGTCGTATGGTACATTTTTGGGGCAAATGGGATCTTGGACGCCTTGTCATTCCACAAGGCCAACAAACCCAGACCAGTAAAGCAGCTCAAACCCATACAGAGCCAAGCCAAAGCTTGGTACTTTCTGACGGTGTCCGCGATTCAATCAATGCAGGGTTCAGGAAACGACTTGCTGTTGTCCCAGACGAGCTCGTCGTTTACAGGAAGGAGTGTGTCGGGGACGATGTGCTTGCCGACGGGGAGGCCCATGCCGGCGCGGAGATGAAGAGAGGAAGCGGTGGAACATGAGACCATGCCGCTTCCGCCCATAATTTTGGAAACTACGCTACTTAATACTTCCTGTTTTCGAGCTCCAGACCTTGCTGCAGACTCTCTGTTCTTAATCATCATTCTCTGCCTCATCTCCACCACTTTTTTCGACTGGTCTATCTAAACCCCGCTTCTTTCCTTTTACTCCACCTCTGTCCAAACCAAATTGACTTGCAGAGTTCTCAACCTGACTAGTACCCATACCATCCGAAGACACCGGGATCTCTGGAGCCGTTCACCTCTACCGCCACATCCGCGAGAAAAAATGTCTATAAGATCCAACCAAGAGAAGAAAGATTTGTTAAAAATACAACACCAGCCTAATAATTAAGGCCCAGCTCATTTGGAATCATAATATGCTAGAAAACTCTAGCAATAAGCTGGTGCATTAAGAAAATGCTAGATAAATCTAGCAAGTTGTAATATTATATGGCTATTAGCCATATGTCGATGCCATACATAATAAGTTGCTAGAATAATCTAGCAAATGTCAAAGGTCGGCAAAACATCACCTATAAATAGGTGTGTGATGTTGTGAATCAACCAATCTAAGAAACCAATCAAGAAGGCAACCAAGTGAGAGTGAGAAGTAAGAGTTGTCTTGTAGGAGTGTGAGTGTTCTAGAGTGTGTCTCTAGAAAGTGTGTGAGTGTTCTAGAGTGTGTCTCTAGAAAGTGAGTGAGTGTCATTGCTTCAAAAGTGTGTCCTTGAGAGTTTGTGTGTTGTAATATTTTGTGAGTGTAATACAAGTAATTTGTTTACTTGTTTTGTCTCTCCAACACTTGTGTTAGAGTTGTGTACTCTAAATTTTTGCTCTACAATTGGTATCAGAGCAGTACGATCAAGGACCGTCTTTAGTAAAGCTTTCGAGAATCGTGAGAAGTTTAGTATTTCGCAAGATTGTTGCCTAATCTTGTTCGTCTTATCGAAGTTCTGCCGACACGATGGGAAACCTTCAAGTTGTTAGAGGAATCAAGAAGTTGAACAACAAAAATTACAACACATAGGCTACGTGTATGGAGTCTTACCTACAAGGCCAGGATCTTTGGGATGTTGGCAGTAATGAAGTTACGCAATCGGAAGAAGACATCAGCGGCGCTCTGCCGAAATGGAAGATCAAGGCAGGGAAGGCTATGTTCGCCCTGAAAACCACAGTTGAAGATGACATGTTGGAGCACATACGAAAGGCCAAGACACCAAAAGAAGCATGGGACACCTTCGCTATACTCTTTTCAAAGAGGAACGATACAAGATTGCAACTTCTTGAGAACGAGTTGTTATCAGTGGCCCAACGAGACATGACGATTGCCGAATATTTCCACAAGGTAAAATCTATTTACCGTGAAATTTCTGAATTAGATCCTAGTGCTACCATTGTAGAATCCAGGATAAAAAGAATAATTATCCATGGATTGAGACCCGAATATAGAGGCTTCGTTGCTGCTGTACAAGGATGGCCGACCAAACCATCACTTGTTGAGTTTGAGAATTTTCTTGCCGATCAAGAAGCTTTGGCAAAACAAATGGGAGTGGTCTCGTTAAAAGGTGAGGAGGAAGCGTTCTACACCAAAAGTAAAGGCAGCTTTAAACAGCATGCTGGTGAAGGATCTAAAAGAAATGGTGACAAGGCAAGAGGTCATCAAGGAGGAGGGAGT
Source organism: Crataegus laevigata (assembly GCA_963580275.1). Classification (NCBI taxonomy): domain Eukaryota; kingdom Viridiplantae; phylum Streptophyta; class Magnoliopsida; order Rosales; family Rosaceae; genus Crataegus; species Crataegus laevigata. Next base: position 32,128,884 of record OY756947.1, on the reverse strand, counting down.
TCTCGACCAGGGGGAGCTCTGAAGTATCATGGCAACCATGGTCAGCCCCAAAATAATAAAACGTTTGAGGGCAAGTGTTACAACTGTGGAAAGAAGGGCCACATGGCGAAGGATTGCTGGTTCAAAAAGCCTACAAAAAATAACGTCGCCAACTCAGAGAAGAAAAGTGAAGATGATTGGGACGTCATTGCATCCCTAACCCTGGAGGAAGAATAGGACGATGAAGCATCCGTTGCTATGGAGAAGCAAGAGTCAGCTCTCATAGCAGCAAGTTCGGAGTCGATTGATTACCAGAATGATTAGATCATGGATTCAGGTTGCTCAAATCACATGACGGGTGATAAGAAAAAGTTACAAAGTCTGACTGAGTATAATGGAGGTCGATTGGTGGTGACGGCCAACGACTCGAGGTTACCGATTGCTCATATCGGTAAGATAGTAGTTGAGCCCCGATACAACACTAATCACGTGCCGCTTCAAGATGTCTACCATGTACCAGGTATGAAGAAAAATCTGCTTTCAGTGCCTCAACTAACGTCATTGGGAAATTATGTCTTGTTTGGTCCACGAGATGTGAAGGTGTATCGACACCTCAAGATTTTAGGGACGCCAACAATGGAGGGACGATGATTGCAATCAGTCTATGTAATGTCAGCAGAAACTGCAGACGTAGACAAGACAAGGAAGAACGAGACATCAGATTTATGGCACATGAGATTGGGTCATGTTAGCCATCACAAGCTAAATGTGATGATGAAGAAGTCAATGCTTAAGGGGTTACCTCAGCTTGACGTGAGAACATACACGGTTTGTGCAAGATGCCAGTATGGTAAAGCACATCAACTACCATACGAAGATTCGAAGTTTAAAGCGAAAAAGCCATTGGAGTTGGTTCATTCCGATGTGTTCGGGCCCATCAAGCAACCATCGATAAGTGGGATGCGGTACATGATGACGTTCACTGATGACTTCTCCAGGTATATGTGGGTTTTCTATATGAAAGAAAAATCTGAAACATTTTCAAAATTTAAAGAGTTTAAGGAAACAGTTGAAGGAGAAGTGGGAAAGAAGATCTGTTGCATACGCACAGATAATGGAGGAGAATATACCTTGAATAAGTTTTCCCAATATCTACGAGAATGTAGAATACGTCACCAGTTCACATATGCTAATACACCGCAACAGAATGGTGTAACAGAAAGAAAGAATCGACATCTTACAGAGATATGTCGAAGCATGCTCCATGCCAAGAATGTACCAAGAAGGTTTTGGGCCGAAACAATGAGAACTGCAGCTCATGTGATCAACAGACTTCCTCAACCAAGGTTAGATTTTGTCTCACCTTTTGAGAAATTGTGGGGTATGAAACCTACAGTTAGTTACTTTCGAGTCTTTGGCTGTGTGTGCTACGTATTTGTTCCAAGTCATTTACGTAGCAATTTTGACAAGAAGGCAGTCCGATGTATCTTTGTGGGATACGACAGCCAAAGAAAAGGGTAGAAATGTTGTGATCCTACGAATGGAAGGTGTTACACATCACGAGATGTGGTGTTTGATGAAGCATCTTCTTGGTGGTCTTCAGAAAAAGAGGCGTTGCCTGATTCGAGAGAGATTGAAGATAAGCTGCACCAGAAGATGGGGGAGCAAATTGTTTAAATCCAGTCGAGACTAGATGAGTCTGAGGATTCGCTTGATGGTGATGATGTCGAGCAAGCAGTACCCCAAAACCCTTGGCAAGTTGACGTATATCAACAACCAGAAGAAGATAGACGTAGTGAAGTGGAAGTATCAACTCCACAATCACAACTAAGGAGGTCAACAAGAATCCGAAAACCAAATCCTAAGTATGCCAACGTAGCCATAGAAGAAAAAGCTTCGTCATCAAATCAGCATGGAGAAAAGAATGAGCTGGTGTTGAGGGGGAGTGTTAAAAATACAACACCAGCCCAATAATTAAGGCCCATCCCATTTGGAATCATAATATGCTAGAAAACTCTAGCAATAAGCCGGTGCATTAAGAAAATGCTAGATAAATCTAGCAAGTTGTAATATTATATGGCTATTAGCCATATGTCGGTGCCATACATAATAAGTTGCTAGAATAATCTAGCAAATGTCAAAGGTCGGCAAAACATCACCTATAAATAGGTGTGTGATGTTGTGAATCAACCAATCTAAGAAACCAATCAAGAAGACAACCAAGTGAGAGTGAGAAGTAAGAGTTGTCTTGTAGGAGTGTGAGTGTTCTAAAGTGTGTCTCTAGAAAGTAAGTGAGTGTCATTGCTTCAAAAGTGTGTCCTTGAGAGTTTGTGTGTTGTAATATTTTGTGAGTGTAGTACAAGTAATTTGTTTACTTGTTTTGTCTCTCCAACACTTGTGTTAGAGTTGTGTGCTCTAAATTTTTCCTCTACAAGATTCCCCTCACCCTCAGACGAAATATGACAAGTTCTGAATCTGACATTGGTATAATCTAATCTATATGTACTTGGTTTTCTTTTACAATTCCAACTCTGTTGCTCATCACAAAATCAACAATTTGTCGCTTGATGGTGCTGATGATTCAGTTTTTGGAAGCTTGAAGTGTAGATTGGAAGAGACGCTATCGGTGTGGTACCCAGCTGCGGGGAGGTAGAGTTGTGATCACGAAAAAAAGCTCAACTTATGGTGCAATAACAAAGGTGCTGTTCTAGTCGAGGCAGAGACGCCGGTTGAGATGTCGGAGCTTGGAGATCTATCACAGTGCAATAATTTTTTTTGAGAAATTGGTTCACAAGCCTGTGTCTGATGAAGACTACTCAGAGATGTCTTTGGTTGTTGCTCAGCCTGCAGCCACGTTGTCGGAAAATATTATCTCTCTCAACAGCCCACTGCTCCAGATTATTCCCCTGATGTTGACCATTTCTATGGTTTGGGACAGCTGAGGAGCTCCAGAATAGTAGCTCAGCTCATCTTTTCCTAGGAAGCTCCGCCAGAATTCCTTGACCAAAAGTTGAGAATTTAGTTGTTGAAAATCATGTGGACCAGGTCAACTTCGCTTTGGACTCAGTTGCCGACAATGTTCTCAGTGTTGCATTACTTTGAACTGTTTAAAGAAAATGGTCACTTCACTTTTGATGTCTCAGTGCGTTTTGACAATGATAAAAGCAAAAAAGGTGGGGTGCAAAGGGGGAGCATCATCACATGTTAGTGCCTTCCATTAATCATTTTGGTGGAAGCCAGCTTGCACCACCAACCTCTTGCCTTGGATACGGTGGGCGTTTTTGCTTTTCTGTGAAGCCAAACAGACAAAATGGGAAGGATGGAAAGAGTGGATGGAATGATTTCAACGACATCCAGGGGCGGATAATGGGTTAACATCATCCTATTATCTATTCCTCATGATTTTGTTAAGAACAAATGTTGGCCACCACTGATGCTTACAATCGAAAGTATCCTTATGATAATTACGAATCTGCCGACAGAGCATTATATCCCCACCATCCACACCAGTGGAAATTCAATGAAGAAGAAATTTTTGAGCAACTAGCTCCGTTGATCAACATTGTTACGGATTAAAGAGGTCTACCAACTTACAGACCTAGTATACATAAGCCAACTGAGCTTCAAAATGGTTCATTATACTCTGAAATTATTTGGCAAACTCGCCACTTTTATCACCAACCAGGTGATGAAGGAACTCACCTTCGTGTCACCAACCAGGTGATGAAAAGTACAACCCGTACTCTAAAATTATTTGTCATAAACATCATACATAAACATTCATGAACATCACTCATGTCGATCAACATCATACATAAACATTCATGAGCATCACTCATGCCAATCAACATAAACATTCATGAGCATCACTCATGTCAATCAATATAAACATCATACATTTCAACACATTCATACATAAGCCAACTGAGCGAAAGGGTACAACCTGTACTCTAATATCATTAGGCAACTTGCCATTATTATCAACAATGGTTTCAATGCATGGTATATGAAGACCACCTCCAGCCGAACAACCGCCACTTCGGCCCATACATGGATTGAATTTGAAGTCTTCAGCCAAAAGACTATCTTGATTGAAGACTTGGGGGACTACTGTTCGTATTGAGCCTCCGTATTTGGGCCTCATGAAAGTATTTGGGGGACTTAGCCCATTATTTATGTATTGAGGAGGAAGCCCTTATTCTATAAAAGGGATTCCCTCACCTTCATTAGAGATAGGCACTTAACCCATTATTTATGTATTGAGGAAGGAGCCCTTATTCTATCAAAGGGACTCTCTCACCTTCATTAGGAGGCCATCAGAAGCCTAACCAAGGCATAACAAAAGGCCAAGAGCCAAGTGAGAGCCAACAGAAGGCAAGAGAGCCAGAGAGGCTAAACAGAAATAGAGAGAAGGCCAATAGAGTCAAACACAGAAAATTGCCTCTAGCCTCCATGTATATTTAACATTCATAGTGAAACCAAACCGACAACAGTGTGGACGTAGCCTCAACCCGAGGTGAATCACGATACATCTTTGTGTTCTTGAGCGTTTTGCAGATTCACGGTCGGATTTACATTGTTCCAAGACCGACCCAATTTTGTGCATCAACATAGTCTATTAGAAAAGAAATTACATATGGTATTTATGCTCGTCATGTCCAATATACAATCAACCAACATTTATTAAATTTGAACAAGAGTCAGAAGAAGTGGTTCGATCATCTTATTTTTATTTCTCGAACCAAGAGATCCATGAATTAAGATCCTAATACATATAGATACAAGTAGTCCTATGAGAGCAAGAACTTACAGGAACATTTGGAACATTTCAATCAAACTGAGGTTGGATTAGTAGTTTCTAATTACCTTATATTTTGTTTAATTAATAATAATTATAATATAAACACCCGCAGTTTTCTCAAGGATCGAGTTTAGATTATCTATTTTGTACTTTGTAGGATATAGCTCACCCGTCAAAAATGTTCATTCCCAAAACATCAGCTTCACCTCACATTCCTCTCTCCGACTGTGTGTGTTTTGTGTGTGGTACCTGTTTGCATTCACTTGTTCGTCGTTCTTTGTTTTTTGGTTTCTTTTCTTTCGTTCTTTTTCTTCCTTGAGGTGCAAGCAAAAGTAGAGGCAGCTGAGATGGGCATAGACATAAATGCATTGGTTGGAGACATCGAACAGGCCATAGACAATGTGACTTTGGTGTGCCAAAATCCCCACAGCAGCGTTGCTTACCGCGGAGTATTTCGCCACCAGAACCCTCTCGCTTCCTCCACATCCCTTCTTCTGGTGCAGTTATCCCTCATCACCCTTGTTTCCCAGTTGATCAATCTCTGCTTCAAACCAATGGGACAGTCCACCCTCGTTTCTCAGATGTTTGTACGGTTTCAATCTCTGCATTAACAAAACTTGTATACATTTGGACACCATTTCTATACGAATTAATTCACCATGCTTTCCGTTCTGTGTGTATCTAACAAATCGAAATTCTGTTCAGGGCGGTGTAATATTCGGGCCATCACTTCTGGGGCACAAAAAGCAAATCTCAAACACCCTCTTCCCGATAAAAAGCTCTAATGTGTTTGAAACAATTGCAACATTCGGCCTCATGTTCTTCCTTTTTTCAACGGGAGTGAAGCTGAATGCAGGCAGAACGATAAGGCCTGAACGAAGAGCAGTTTCCATTGCACTTTCAATGTTCTTCTTCACCTTGGCACTCCCCTTAGGCCTAACCATGATGATGAGAAAATATGTCGTGATGGACGAGACCCTTAGGTTGGCTCTCCCAACTATAATTTCATCACAGGTTATATCGAGTTCCCCTGTGGTTGGTTGTTTACTAACCGAGCTCAGGCTAATGAACACGGACCTTGGCCGCCTGGCCCTCTCTGTAACAATGTTTTCCGATGTTATGGGCATCCTTATGGTTGGGGTGGCCATGTCGATTGTGGGTAACAAGACGAAAACTGCGTTAGTTCCAGCCTTGGAAATAATAACAGTGGTAGCTTTTATTCTTTCGATTATATACTTGTTCAGGCCAGCAATTCTATGGATGCTCAACCGTATAGAGGAAGGGAAATCTGTCAAGGAGTCGTATACCATTACCATTTTCCTGTTTGTTCTTGTGTGTGGATTTCTCGGTGAGCTCATAAGCCAGCATTACTTGCTGGGACCTCTAGTGCTTGGGTACGTCGTGCCTGCAGGACCGCCTTTGGGATCTGCATTGGTGATGAAGTTGGAAATTTTGGCTACAGGGTTGTTCTACCCAACCTACCTTGCCAATAGCGGGCTGAGGACGAACATCTTCAGGGTTAGTCCTCGGTCTACGTGGATTATGGGGGTTCTTGTTCTCTTTTCTGCCCTGGTGAAGGTAGGAGCAGTAATGTTACCAGCCACCTATTTTGATGTGCCTACGCATGACGCTTTTGTGCTCGGCATCATCCTTAACGCCAAGGGCATCACTGAGCTTGTTATGTACAACATCTGGAAGCAAGGCAAGGTCTGAATCTCAATCGCTAATTTAAACTCTCCTTTTCGCTAATTGTTTTCAGTTCGATGCTCACCTGGGATGATATGATAAATCTTTTACAGATTCTGACTGATCAAGAATTCGCGCTGTCCGTGTTCTCAGTGATAGTGATGACAGCAATTGTAACACCTTTGATAAAGTTTTTATACGATCCTTCAAAGAAATACGCAGCACTGAAAAGAAGTAATATCCAGCATTTGAAGCGCGAGTCAGAGCTGCGAATCCTGGCCTGTATCCACAACCAGGACAGTGTTCCCACTGTCATAAACGTCCTGGAAGTAACAAATGCTACAGAAGCGAACCCTGTTGCGGTCATAGGCCTCGTCCTCACCGAGCTTGTGGGGCAAACCAACCCTATTCTTGTGGCACACCAACCCCGTGACAACTTTGACAACAACACAGCCACGTCCTGCCATATTGTCAACGCGCTGAGGCAGTACGAGCAGCATAGCCAAGGGCGTGCCTCCCTCCAAGCATTCACTTCCATCTCGCAGTATATAACAATGCATGATGACGTTTGCCGCGTAGCGTTGGAGAAGAGGGTTAACCTGGTGATCCTGCCGTTTCACAAGCAATGGGCAGTAGATGGCAACATTGGGACAGTGAACCGAGCTCTCCAGTCCATGAACATGAACGTCCTCGAAATGGCGCCTTGCTCTGTTGGAATTCTCGTTGATCGGGGACAGCTAGGAGGGTCGGTATCAGTTCTAACCAGCCAGTATACATTCCATGTTGCTGTGATCTTCATTGGTGGTGCAGACGATGCAGAGGCACTAGCCTATGGCGCTCGCATGGCAAGACATCCGAGCGTGGACTTAACGGTTGCCCGGTTCCTTCTCTTTGGGGACGAAAACAGTAAAGACCGGAAGCGGGAAAGTGACCTGGTTGAGGAATACCGGCTTGCTAATGCAGACAATGATCGGTTTGTTGTGGTGGAAGAGGTGGTAAGAGACGGAGCAAGATTGTCTGCTGTTATCAAATCAATGGTGGACTGTTTTGATTTGATGTTGGTAGGCATGCACCACCAGGACTCCCCGCTTCTTTCGGGGCTCGGTGAGTGGAGTGAGTGCCCGGAGCTCGGAATCATCGGGGATATGCTTGCTTCCCCGGACTTCCAGTGCTCACTTTCTGTGCTAGTGCTGCAGCAACAGAGAATAGGAGGGAAACCGGTTAATCGGAATCAAGCAATTGACAGAGAACCGCTAATTCACGATGCACCACATGAGGAAACACTAAGAGGATCCTGGACGATTACAGTTAGCGAAAATGGTAGGAAATAGAGTTTAGAAACTCTTCCTTTCTGGTGATTTTTTCTTTTTCAACTTAGCCCCCTTCATTTTTCTGTAAATGACACTATTTTGGTGTTCTTTTTGTTCTTTATTTTTTTCAACAACATCAAAGTCTTATTCCACTAAGTGGAGTCGGCTATATGAATTCTAGAATGCAACTGCGGTCGGTTTTATGCCGTGTCTTTTGTTAGATCAAGTAGTGTTTAGATTTTCCTTTACTCCTTTGGCCTTGAGTCTCTGTCTCGTGATCACATCTTTTAACTGGAGTGTCTATAGGTCTTCGTTTCACATGTCAAAACCACCTTAACCGATTTTCTCTTATCTTATCTTCAATTTTAACTACTCCTAATTTACTTAGAATATCCTCATTCCTAATCTATCATTTCTCGTGTGCCCACACATACAACGAAGCATTTTTGCTATTTAAATTAGTTTGAAATTGAATATTAAAAACAAGACGGAGAGATGAGAATTGAAATATACTGGTTTATAGTTAAAAATTAGAATCTAAAAACAATTTTAGATCGCTATACAATTAATTTAAATAGTAATAAATTTTCATTAACATCACTTGCCGGTGTCATTGTTTCCGAACAACGCTGCTTTTAGTGGTAAAGCTTCCGTCCATTAGCAAACCAATCTACCATGTAACCACTTAACAACCAACTAACACAAGGATAATAAAAGCTCAATCGAATTATTGCTCGATCGATCCAGAGTCAATTTTACTGACCATAAATATCGCAAAATATACATGTCCTCTAATGCCACAAGGTAAAACAGACGACGAAAAGAATTGACTCCGGAAAACAGCAAGCTTTGGAGCTCTTCAATAGCGATTACAGGGAAGAGAGAGAGCGAGAGTTCACTGGATACCGGAAAATGAGGGCAAGACAGCAATAAGGGGGTCTCCGAAACCAACTGCTTCTGCAAATCATTAAGAATTCAAATAAATGAATAAGAGAGCCTTCGTAGCCTTCTAAGCTTTGACATTTGTAGGGTTTAGATTAAGTTCACAATATACGACCGTATATATGACGACTTGATAGCATTAAACTAGTGCATTGAAAAATGATAATAGTCACTATACCTCCGTCGTTGAAGAGGAGCTTCAAAACTTCTCCACCCACATCAGTCTGCCCAACACATCAAGAATCTGTCATGAGCGATATGTCTATCATGAAACACTTAGCATTAAGGGAACTGAAATGGAAAACGTACCTTCACAGGAAGTTCGGTGCCAAACTGATCCACATATCCGATTACCTGTCCTTTTTTTATCAAATCACCCTGTAAAGTTTGGAATCAAGAGAAGCCAGATTGAGGTTATGTTGCCAAGTTGGTTATACAAATTGTGACCCTACATTCATTATTTGGATAAAGAAATCAAGATTTCGAGACACTGTTAATGGGACTTATTTAGACTCGATCTTATTACCTAAAGACCTAATAGCAGTTGCAATGAAACCACCCGTAGAATCGGTAGTCCATAAAATGGGGCTTATTTAGACTCGATCTTATTAACAAAAAAGCAATCTTCTAGATAGATAAGTATTTTACTAATCAGTTAAATTCTTGATTTACTCAACTAAATGAGGAGTTTAGAAGAATATTCTGGAAGTTTTATGTTGTATGTCGAAATCTTTTTCTAGATAACGTGCGAATGGCATATTAGGTGGATTTCCTATTAAAATTATGGCAAAATAACAAAATAAAAATGTTGAGCCAAACATAGGAATGCAACTGATACCTCTTTAAAGATGGGAGGTTGCTTCTTTCCTTTCACTGTTCTTCCCCTGCGGAATGAACCAACCTGGAACCAACAAGAAAAGAAAGATGAAAGTGAGCCCTAGATGCTATATCGTAGTTATTGTCCTGGACAAAGTAAATGAACCAAATTGTTTCTCAAACATAGGAACAACACATACCGTTGGAGAAGAAACCAGATCATATCCCTTAGCACCAGAAGCCTCCAAGGCTGCTAACCTTGATAACTTGTCTACAGATACGTTTGTAAATGGAGTGGTTTTTTCAGAAGTTTTTGGTGGTGATGCTGGAGGGGGAGCAGGAGTTGAATCCATAGGTTTAGATGGAACAGGTGGTGGTGTTGCTGGCAAGATGCTAGGCACTAAAGCACTGGTGACTGCAATATTCCGCTTCAAATGCATTTCAAAGTCTCCAACCTAACACAGAGATATGCATGACCAATCAAAGAACTGAAAGAAGTGAAAGTAAACTACAAACAAAAAATTGCTGATGACAATTAGAGGTGGAAAATCAACCCATTGGTGAGTTCACCTTACACCATCATCACCATTACCAATCTCACCTTGATATTATGGTGATATCAAATTAAATGGGTCAGAATGGTTCCCCATTAACAACCCAATGGGTTGATTTACCACCTCAAATGACAATCAACTCTAGACAACCCAGTAAAACAGGAGAAGCCTGAGGAACTAATGAAATTTTAACCAGGAGTTGAATCAATGATCTACCACTAAAACGTTTGATTTATGTCCCCTATGCCTCAACTCCATGGGCACACTAAAAATGTACTCATCATTACCTTAACATATTGAGTACCCACTTCTTTTCAGATTCTTAACGAAGAACAAACATTGTTTTTACCATAAAATGCATGCTTTTTGCACACATGAAGCAACATCAATAGATTTTTCAAGAGTACCATTTTGCATGATGGGTGTTGATATTTACCTTAAGTTTCAGTTCAGCAACCTCTGTCTCGTCACAGACTTCTAGCATCAGTGCCTGGTGATAAAGACAACTATGTGTCAGACAGGAAGGTTGAGTGCAAAAGCATTAGAGGCAGCATCAGTATCCACCAAAAATTGGCGATATTAATAGAATCTAATAAATTTTAATGAATCAGATAGGAGCATAGCTGGAGCACAGTACTGCATAAAGCTAAAGCATGAAGTATAAGTTGACAGAATTTATACCAAATTCTCAAAGTTCAAAAGCAGTTGAAAATCTTGCATCAAAACGTTCAAGTAACAAATTGCGATATCATGATATAAGAAGCAATCATAATTAAAGCAAGATTTAGGATTACTTTGAGTATAACCATTTGTTAACGTACAATACCTTCTCAAATCTACTGATGAAGGAAAAAGTCAAGTATGCTTCATCAACAAAGAACAGAGGGTCATACAAAAAAAACAAGGATTCCTGGTTCAATTATGACTTTTTTTTAAATGTAGAATTGTAAATATTCTCACCTCGAATCCACTAGGAAAAATTGTGGGATGGGTAGCTTTCTCTGATGAGAGTTGTGGTTCACTATCTGCTGAAACTGCCCAACATTAAATATATTTAAGATGGAAATTAAGAGTTTTACTGAAGACTATATTAGCAAGTGTAAGCACATTTAAAGAAAAATGAAAACCCAAATGTTTAAGAAACAGAAACAAAAAAGAAAGAAATCAAATCAGATGTAAATTTATTCTGACAACAACAAAAATTATCTTCAGATGCAAAATGCAACGAAAATCAAGCTTTACAAATATCCAAGAGAAAACATCACAAGTTATTGGTTAATTTAATTGCACTCACAAAGACAAACTTGCCAGTTACTGAATATTGTATAGACATAAACATACCGCTGGAATTTTCAGTCTTAGCAGCTTCAGATGTCTTCACACATGATACTCGCACTCCCTTTCGCTTTTGTGAAGAATAAATGAACTTCTCACTAACCATCAAGCCTTGGAAATATGATCTACTTGGAGGGGGCCTTCTGGTATTGTACACAGGCAACATACCAGGCTTGTCAAGCAAGGACCGGACATGGGAAACTGTGCCTACAGAACCTGAAATTTAACAATGTCTTGTGACTCAGAACCCGACCATGAATCAAAGCTCAACAATCGTTGAATAATTTGCACTTCGCAGAGTAACGTACAAAGATTATGCACATAGGATTTCAAATCCTTCATATGCATGCTTTATTATTCCAAATACGCGGGATGTCTTTTGGATTCGCTACTCCTCTAGGAACAAAGCAAACGACGGTAATATTTCAAGTTTTATCACAGCATCTAAAAAGTTTCAATTGAGACTGCTTTGTTAAATTGGATCCATTCAGCTCCAGAAATTAAAACATGTTCGTTATCGTTATCATAGAAAATGCATGCCGGTTAAAGATAACAAGAATCAGTCACTTCAGATCTCAAACCATCGGAGCCTAATTTCTTACCAAAACGTTATATGCAAAAAGCAGCTAAGCTTAGTTCTACATAAGCAATCAAAATAAACTCAAAATCTTCCATTTATTTTTCCTAAATCCAAAACAATTTGATTCCTCCTCTATCAATTCATTCACAAATTCATAAAAAAAAAAAAACAAAAAACAAATAAACACCTAAAATTGTTTTTCGAAAAAAAAAGCTCAAATTGCTACTAATGCTTAAGCTTCAACATATACAAATATATACATGTTTATATCATGTATGCATGTATGTATGTACATATGTATGAATACACAGATACAGAGAGAGATAGAGATAGAGAAAGAGTTACAGTTAAAGGATCGGAGAGCGGCGGAGGACTCCATTGGCGGAAGGAAAATGCCGACGAGAGAGAGAGTTTTTCCGGCGATTTGGACGAACCAGAAATGGTGGAATCGGTACGAGACGGGAGTTTAAAGAGAAGTTTCGGGGGGTAAAATCGAGAGCTGAAGAAAACGAAGCGCCACTGGTTAGTTGGGGAGGTTGATCTTCGAAATGTCCGCCTCCCTCATCAGTTTCTCCGTTTAAGTTGAGGAGTTACCGGGTGCGGCGGGTTCTAGGATTACATATGTGCGTCTTCCACGTGGATGTCTTTCATTATGACACGTTGAGAACCTAAGATTAGACAGCATACACCTTTACATACTCGATCCTACCCCTTCTTCATCGCCATCACCATAACTATATTCGCTCCAAATAAACAGCTTTTGCTGCCTCGTTCGTCCCCCCCCCCCCCCGGTGAAATCGAAAACTTCCCTCCAAGACACCCGACATCCCACGCGCCAACAATGGCCTCCCCGGCGACGCTTCCGATCTCCAACGCCCAAACGACCGTCGGTGCCCAGTCACAGCCTCCGATCGCCACCCCCGCCTTCCGCGCGTTCATCTCACGCCTATCCTCCTCCGTCCGCAACGGCTTCTCGCAGCGCCGCCCCTGGTACGAGCTCGTGGACCGGAGTGCCTTGGCCCGACCCGACTCCCTCACAGATGCCTACTCCCGGATCCGCAAGAATTTCACCTACTTCCGCGTCAATTACGTGTCCCTACTCACCCTCGTACTTGCCCTCTCTCTCCTCACCCATCCTTTCTCCCTCATCGTCCTACTCTCGCTACTCGGCGCGTGGGCATTCCTCTACCTGTTTCGAGCGTCCGATCAGCCGCTCGTCATCCTCGGCCGCACTTTCTCCGACGCGGAAACCCTAATCGGGCTCGTCGTGTTGACCGTGGTCGTCGTCTTCATGTCGAGCGTCGGCTCGCTCCTGATCTCGGGTTTGTTGATCGGATTCGCCATTGTTTGCGCGCACGGTGCGTTTAGGGTTCCGGATGACCTGTTTCTCGACGATCAAGAGCCCGCCAACGCCGGATTTCTCTCGTTCCTTGGTGGCGCTACCTCCTCCGCCGCTGCCGTCCCTGGACGTGTCTAATTGAAGCTCGGCGCAACCACCACCTGTTGGATTGATGGCTGTAAAGGTTGGTGAGGCCAAATCCTTTTTGTACTGATCTGTGCAATTGATATTCTTTTAGGATTATAAAACTTAATTTGATTGCTCAATTTTAGCGCGGAAATTCTAGGGCTTCATGTAGATTTGATCTGAAATTTATATTTCTGTTTTACTTATTTAGTCAAATTTTGATGCTGATGGATTTGGTTATTAATTCATTTTTATTATTCTGATAATTTGTTGACTTAGTGCTTATGAAGAACTAGATTTTCCATTGAATAATCTGTGTAGAACTGGATGATGGTTTGCTGGTTAAAAACTTGGGAACTAGTCTTTAATGAAAAGTTCCTAGCACTGTTTATTTTAATGAAAACCACATTTTTACACTAAAATGTCAATATTGGTACTATTTACTTTACTCTTTATTTTATCCTTATCGTTAAAACTCAAAGTTTTCAAGTCATTTCCTTTAATTTTTCTTTAAATTTTTGGTTTAAAGGCTGGGCGTAACCAAATTGGATATAGAGTTTTGACTAAATCGAGTAGAATCTCTCGCTCGGATAGAAGAAATTCAAGCGGCATGGATTTGTTCATTGTTGCTGTTATAAACTTATAGGAGGACAATAGGTATTACTTATGGAGATGTGGGATAAAAACTATAGACGCCTGGAGTCGGAGCTCCTCCCTTGAAGACATGGTGGGAGGGTGTAATGGTGGCTCTAGACTCGGCGGCTTTCTAACCTCTTATGTTGATAGAAGTTCATTACGATTGAGCGACTCACTGACATCAAACTCGTTTGGTTTAGAGTTGATGTAACCAGATTAGGCGGAGCGCTATTATTTCGGAAAGGATGTTCTCTGTCCATGTTTTGATTCTGGTTAGATAGGTTAAGCCATCTTTATGAGGCTGTTAGTGTTCTTAAGCCAGCTTGCACTTTACTCTACTGATTAGCTTTTGATTTTGCTGTTTTTTTCGTATGTAGTTGTACCCGTTTATCTTCTTTTTTTTTCTTTTTTTTTACCATCACTCATTTTTCACCCGGCTACATGTTTTTTAACAACTTGAAAATTAAAAAAAAAATTGTCATAAATTTCTTTTTTTTTACAATTAAACACCGTTATAAGTACATTCATCATACATTTTCGTATTTTAATTTTTAAGTTCTTTTATCATTCCAATAATTGAAATAATTGCCTACAAAGACACAACGGCGGGCACTCTTACGTGGGCTATTTATATATGCCAACGTAACGAGAGCAATCCATTTTCCAATCTCTCCCCTAGAAAAATAAAGATTTTTAGGGAATAGAACGAACCAAAAACACCGACAACAGGAAATATATAACTTGTACAGTAATTATGTGTAGAAAATAACCTGAAGATGTTGAACAATATTGAAGGAAGGGTAAAGAAAATGTAGGGGATCAATAGTCCTGTAAGAATGTTTGATTTCTAGTTTGTTCGATCCAAGATCAACAGATAGCTACGGTAAACACAGAAACAAATCTAATGCATGCATACTGCAAGGGAAATGATTTCAGTGCGCTCCGTTTATTTTTCTCACTTAATTTTTTTTTATTCAATTTAAGGATATAAATATTGCACGAATTATCGTTTATTACTTTTTAATTAATTAAAACACCGCTACATAAATCACATTATAGTCAATAACATTGATCTAAGTTTCATCCAATAGAGAACATGGTTTGTGTTAATTTTACATATATAAAATAAATGGGTAAACGGTTACCCGTTTATAACCGCGGTTAATATTCATAACCGCCCATTTACACTTCGCGGATAAACGGTTATACCCATAACCGTTTATTTATCTAAACGGTTACCCATAACTATAACTATTTAATTTAAATGGGCGGGTAACCACGGTTACCCATAATTAATGGGTATTTGCCCATCTCTAGTTTTAACTGGATAAATCTTGCGGGATTTGAGTAGCCGGTCCATCAGTGCAGTGCAGCTACTATTCCACAAGATTTGTCCTGCGATGGATATTTCTTGGTCATAATGTTGTTATTCTGCCACTCTGCGGTCTAGGGAGAATTTAGGTTCGATCATATTAATAACGATGATTATAGATAGTTGTCCCATTGTGTGGCCAAATTCCCACCGAGAATAACATTATATCAAAGATGCTTGTTCTGATTCGTTTTGCTTGGTTGATTAATTGGTTGGGTAATTGTTGTTACTGAATACAATGGAATGGCTTAATAAGGTCAGGTTGTTATTATCGAATAATGAATCAAGGTGGTTTGTCCCTACTAGCATTTGTGCAACATGATTCGGTTGACGACAACAAATCCATCAAGTATTCGATGAAATTCTTAGTGAGTAAATTGAAATTTTTTTGAGCGTTTTGTGCTCTGTTTCTAAGAAAAAGTTAGATCTTTAACACTGAGATTCGCAAATGTTGAATCTTGAATTAGTGACTGCCCAGTCCCTAATAGTTATTTACTTATTTGGTTATTGATTACGGGCTATTACTCAACATTTGTTTCTTTTATCTTTTTTGGCCAATCAACAACTATCATCTATTGAAGATAGGAGGGATTATCGCCAAAGGCAAATTTTGTACCACATTACTATGGTTAGCCCACTTTTTCACCGTTGATAATATTGTTTGTTCAAAAAAAAAAAAAAAAAAAAACTATCATCCACGGGAGATCAGGAGGTTGTCCTCCATTTTTAGGGCACTTCTTATGTGGAAGAGATACTCTCATGTCATGAATTCTTCATGTATGTTAAGCATGTATTAGATGAGTGATTTACGTTTGAACATGGGACAAATATTGATCAGACATGTGAGATCCCTAGAACAATGTCTTAGTTTTTTTTTTTTTTTTGGGTCAATGAACATTGTCTTAGTTGCACAAGAGAATTTCGCCTCACATAGTGTGGGACCGAAGTTCAGAGGTTCTCATTATTCCGTGAGTGGTGCCTTATTTTTTTATTTTTGGACAACCAAAGTAAATTTCAATTAAAGAGAATGCTAAGACAAGATAAGGACAACTCCAAAAGATAGTCCAAAATAGCTAAGTAAAAGCCCAACTCCCTAAACGAAAATTACAATGAGAAGGCCCCAAAGTGAGCAGCCCATGGCAGCAACCAAGCTGAAAAGCCTTGACAGCCACCTCCACCAAGACAGTCGCACCACCACTGTAGATCCGTCACCACCACTTGGGATAAGGGCCAACGAACCAAATGGATAAACGAAAAATGGGGGTAGGCAAGTTACTCGCAGTAGAAGCGCTCCCATAATCCTACCAGATAGTGCATAACGCACTTTAAAAGGGTAACTGGTAGAAGAATCACAGTGAGGAACGATGTTTAGGGAGGAACAAGGCAAAGAAAACAGATCTGAGATAAACTTGGGAGAGACTTGAGACCAAGCTCATAGCAACCTGAGACACAAAAAGCTCATATGGAAAACAAACGGAAGCTAAATTCAAATACAGATAAACTAAATCTCCAACCATGGTGGCTTGGAGAAGGAAAAACTGTGGTGGGGCTGGAGGAAAAGTTGTGGTGGAGATGGAGGAAAAGGGAGAGATGGGGAAAACGAGATGAAAGAAAGGGGGAGAGGTGGGGAAAGGAAGGGAAAAGGAGAAGAGGAAAACAAGGCAAAAAACAGGGAGAGAAGGGAGAAGTGATGAAGCAGTGGGTGGACGAGAGATGGATAGAGCGGAGGGCGAGGAAGGAAGGGCTAAGCTGCCGCCGACTTCAAGCCGAAGCAAGAGGCCAATGCCAGAGAAAGGTTCAGGAGGTTCGGCGCTTTACTTTGGGGGAGGAAGATGGCACATAGTCATAGGATTGTGGGGCAAAAAGAAAGGTTTTGCTTTGCATAAATCTCACTAGTCCTTTTGGGCTCAGCAAAGTTAAATGACGAGTTTAAGCATTTGTATCTAAGTTTTTCTCTAATTGTGCGGTTCGGGCCAGCCCGTAAACCACATCAAAGTGAACTTCGTACTTCTAAATTTGTAAAAGCCTAAGTGAAGGGAATTCATTCTACATTTCATCAAACTCCATAGAAAAAATCGCTTGCAAGTCCTCAAATAGTCAAAGCCTACCATTTTTGTTTTCAATTGAGTTCCAACATGAATGATGAAATGAAAGGCAATGGACCCCTATCTTCTTCTTCTTCCTCTTTCATCACCTTCATTCATATATCAATCTTGTGGGGTCTCAAAAAATCATCCAGCTATCACCTAAATTTTTCCGTTGCTTTTTGGTAAAAAAAAGAAAGAGAAAAGATATTCTTATTTATGACAGCTATGGTCGCCAGTGCCACGTCATAAGTCCGCTCAAGCTACACACAAAGGAAACCTTTTACATTTGGTTCAACCAAAATAGGCACACATAGACTTGAATTTACAAAATATGTGACATAACACTCGTTGTATCCAAGAAGAATTACAAGTTGTACACAATTATATACTTATATCACTCGTCACATATAACATATTTATTAATACATACGATATTCCGAGGGATGAATAGTTAAAGGGGTGTGATATCCACACACTCCTTTTTACTTCTCTCACACTTTTTTTTAAATTTCGGTCGTCAAATCAGATGAATTAAAGAAGATCTAATAGACAAAAATTAACAAGAGTGTGTGAGAAGTAAAAATGGTGTGTGAATAGCACATCCCTAGTTAAATAAAAAACCTGCATGAACGAACTTTATGTATCACTTGTACTTCAGGCTCTTTTCACCACGGCCCGTAATTTTAGTAACAAACTCGAGGATCAGGGCAAAACAGTCATTTGACAGAAAATGACATAAGAAGTAAGAAGTTGCCGGATGCAGTACTAGTTGCTGCAGGGATTTCACCTGACGATGTTTAAATGGCGGGACCCGCCAGAAGGAAAGATAGCCGTTGGGGAGTGAGGACGAAGTTCAATTCGAACTTCGAAGCAACGAGTTCAATTCAACCTTCCCACCTGCTCCTCCTCCTTCCACGAGATCATCCAGATGTTCAAATCATTATACAAATATATATAGAAGAGTGTATTTTTATTTACCACCATTTAGTATGGTATATGTTCATCATTATATTTATCACTGTTAGATGAGTTTAAATTTTAAATTTTTTGCATGTCTACTGTATAAATTTTGAAATTCAAACTCATCTAACGGTGATAAATAGAATGGTGAGTTACACTACACTAAAAAGTGGTGAGCATGAGCAAAAATGTGTATGTATATTATATATAAACCCTAGCCAATGCCACAGCAATACAAACTAGCCGTTAGGCTTTCTGTAAGATGGAGAGCGTCTGCCACCCACATGACGTTGTCTCTCCACCCAATACAGCAACTCTCTCTCTCTCTCTCTCTCTCTCTCTCTCTCTCTCTCTCAAACTCTGAGAACCCTCACGTGCCGTCTTAGTCGTCACTAAAACACACACCTCTAGGATCTCAATCCTCCCAATCCTCCCAACCCCAACGCCAACCCCAACCCCAATTCCCTCCCTCTCTCTCTCATCACTCTGACTTTCTCTCTCTAGAATCCAACATAAACAGTTCGCCATTGTTGTTGCTCTGTTTCTGACCATGGACAGCAAAGATCACAACTTTCCCACTTTTTCCGACTGCCCATCTCAAAATTGGAGCCGGATTTCCCACAAGAAGGAAAAATGGAAGTTTCTTCCTCTCCAACCCAAATGCGCCCACTTCCTCCTCTTTCTCCACCTCCTCCTCTCCTTCTTCCACCCGGCCCGGCCAGAAATCTGGGACGGCGTCATTGTCACGGCGGCGGACTACCAATCCCTCCAAGCAATCAAGCACGAGCTCGACGACCCAAATGGGTTCTTAAGGAGCTGGAACGACAGTGGATACGGAGCCTGCTCCGGCGGATGGGCCGGAATCAAGTGCGCTCAGGGGCAGGTGATTGTGCTCCAGCTTCCCTGGAGGGGGTTAGGTGGCAGAATCTCCGAGAAAATCGGACAGCTCCAGGCGCTGAGGAAGCTCAGCCTCCATGACAACCAGATTGAAGGGCCAATCCCTCAATCTTTAGGGTACATTCCAAGCCTCAGAGGAGTTCAATTATTTAACAATAAGCTTTCGGGTTCAATCCCAATTTCTTTGGGGTTTAGTCCTCTGCTCCAAACCCTTGATCTTAGCAACAATTTGCTCATTGGTAAAATCCCAGACAGCATTTTCAACTCCACCAAACTGTACAGGCTCAATCTGAGCTTCAATTCGCTTTCGGGTTCTATCCCGGGTAGTATCTCCCACTCACATTCCCTCACATTCCTTGCTTTCCACCACAACAATTTATCCGGCTCCATCCCGAGCTCTTTAGGCCAGTTGAATGTGCTTCAAGAGCTTGAACTTGGAAGTAACCAGTTCAATGGAGCTATACCGAATGAAATAGGGAGCCTTTCGAGAGTTAGAATGTTAGATTTTTCTAACAATGCCATCAATGGAAGCTTGCCTTCTAGCTTCTCCAATCTCTCCTCGCTAATCCAGCTGAATCTAGAAGGAAACAATATCGAAAGCGAAATCCCGGAAAGTCTTGGAAGTTTGAAAAATCTTTCTGTTCTTAACTTGAGGAAGAACAAATTGCAGGGTCCAATTCCTGCAGCTCTTGGCAACATTTCGACGCTTACCCGCCTCGATTTGTCGCTGAATAATGTCAGTGGTGAAATTCCAGCTTCTCTCGCTGGTTTATCACATCTTGTTTTCCTCAATGTTTCTTACAACAATCTCTCTGGTGCTGTCCCCGCTCCTCTCTCCCAGAAGTTCAATTCGAGCTCTTTCGTCGGGAATGTTCAGCTGTGCGGGTACAGTGCTTCAACTCCATGCCCTTCCAAGGCACCGTCTCAGAGTGTCCCGGCTCCAGGCCCAGAGACTGCGAAGCGCCGCCGCAGACTTGGTACCAAAGACAAAATTCTTATAGCAGCAGGAGTTCTTTTGGTAGTGTTGTTTGTACTCTGTTGCATTCTGCTCTGCTGTTTGATAAGAAAAAGAGCTGCATTGAAAGGCAAGGATGGCGCAGGCGCAGCGAGGGCTGGAGCTGCGAGGACCGAAAAGGGTGTTCCGGCCATTGGAGGAGAAGCTGAATCCGGAGGAGATGCTGGAGGAAAACTGGTCCATTTTGACGGGCCAATGGCTTTCACAGCGGATGATCTTTTGTGCGCAACGGCAGAGATTATGGGGAAAAGCACTTTTGGGACTGTGTACAAGGCGACATTGGAGGATGGGAGTGAAGTTGCAGTGAAGAGATTGAGAGAAAAGATTACGAAAAGCCAGAGGGAATTTGAGACGGAAGTGAATGTGCTTGGGAAAATCAGGCACCCGAATCTTCTGGCTCTGAGGGCTTATTACTTGGGACCTAAGGGAGAAAAGCTTCTGGTTTTCGATTACATGCCTAGAGGGAGTCTTGCAGCATTTCTCCATGGTAAGCACGATGCAAACGATTTCGCATAATATGTTTTGCCTCGATTTCAATTTTGGTTTACCGTATTTTTGTGTTTGTCAATCTGATCACTGTGGTTGGTTCCGTTGCAGCTCGAGGGCCCGATACTTCGGTTGATTGGCCAACAAGAATGGGAATAGCAAAGGGCATGGCAAGAGGTCTCTCCTACCTCCACGCCAATGAGAACATTATCCATGGCAACCTCACATCCAGCAACATCCTACTTGATGAGCAGACGAATGCCAGGATCTCAGATTACGGCCTCTCCCGCCTCATGACGGCCGCTGCCAATTCCAATGTCATTGCAACCGCCGGAGCACTAGGGTACCGAGCCCCAGAGCTCTCAAAGCTCAAGAAGGCCAACACAAAAACTGATGTTTACAGCCTTGGGGTGATCATATTGGAACTCCTAACAGGGAAGTCTCCTGGAGAGCAGATGAACGGTTTGGATTTGCCTCAGTGGGTTGCTTCCATTGTGAAGGAGGAGTGGACTAACGAAGTTTTCGACTTGGAATTGATGAGGGACGCGTCTATCATCGGTGACGAGCTGCTAAACACACTGAAACTAGCTCTGCATTGTGTTGATCCTTCGCCATCGGCAAGGCCGGAAGTTCAACAGGTCCTGCAGCAGCTAGAAGATATCAGACCCGAAACAGCCTTCAGTTCCGGCGACGACGGAGCTGAAGCCCCTTCAGCAAGTGATGAGTGAAAGCGGATTCCAGAAAAAGGGGTTCGGTAGCTAGTCTAAGATTCTTTCATTCTTGAATATTAGTTTTGGTTTTGTTACACTTCATCGGTGTCTGTAGATACAGTTTTCTCTCTCGATTAATTTATAAGTGTTGCGATTTTGTTGATCGTTCTAATTCTATTGGCCAATGAAAGTTATGGTTGGTTTCGAACTTGCCATTTCTGAGATTCAAGTGTTGATCTCACTTACAAGCGAAGATGAAGTAATCATTGTACTAAGCGGCAACGCATACTAAGGTATCATTTAAAAATACAAGATTTAAGTTGTCGTATTTGGAACTGCATATGAACCGTAGGTGCAGTCTAGTTTATCGACGAACTTATTGACAACCATTGAAAATGATAATATTTGCATTCTCCTCTTGGGAGGATGAGCTCACTCATTCTTGCTAATACGTATTTTGACTTCACAAAGTTTATAATCGAAACCGTTCAATTTCTTAATCTTCATTTAAAGATCAAGACTACAAACTATAATTTCAAATGGAGATCATTTAGTCATTCAAATATATACAACAAATCGACAATGTAAGTATCAAATAATATATTCATAATCAATGGCAAAACTAGAAATTCTCGAGGGGAGGGGCGAAATTTAAAAAGTTTAGGGTCCTGGAAAAATGTGAACATTCATTTGAGGTCTAAGTCCAGGATTTGCAAGAAGATTATTTGAACTATCCGTAATATTTATAGGAGAATTTGCACTAACCAAAATATTCAAGAGGATTTGGACTACTCAAAATAGTCAAAGTAGGGTCTGAACAACAATATTATTTGAAGGATGATTTAGCACTGTTTCTTGTGGTATCATCATATTAATTAACTGTATAATTAGCAAAGTTTAAAAAGATGCTAAGCTCTAGTCGGACGGTGAACATGACTTTATACTGAGGCGAGGACCTAGGCAAATTTGAACAAATTTATTATATACCGTATAAATAATTGTCTATTTTTTATACACCATATAATATCTGAAAAACATTGATTATAAAACATATAATATAAAAATATTAACAAATTTTCTTTATTACTTTGTTGAATTTGTAGGTAAGAGAAAAAAAAAACAAATAATTACGAGTTCGTAATATTTTACAAATTATTTTTTGAAGCTCGTATAAATTTATAGTGAATTTTAAGATAAATAATAGTGTTAAATAAGTGGCTTAAAAAATATTGGAAGAGTGGTCAAATTAATTGGACAATAATTAAAAAACAAAATAAATTCCAATATAAATAAGTAATAGCAAGTTAGGTGGCACAAATTGATTGGCCACTAGTTAAAAAAAATTGTAATTGCACGTGAGGTGGGATTCCTTTCTCTTCTTCTTCGTCAAAACCTCTCCATTTGCAGAAGCTGCAAAATGCAGATCTTTGTTCCTCCTTTCTTTGGCCTAGGTATTTCTTTTTTTGGAAAAAAGAGAGATCGCGATCAGGTAGTGATGCGATAGAGCAGGGAAACTCAAAACGCCAGAAAACTACACGAAATTTCATCATTTCCGAAGAGACCGGAGGGGCGGAACCATCATTCTTGGGCTTGTTTTCTGGCGTGGGGAGTGGCAGCCACCACTCCTTGCCCTCACTTAGCTTCACCACTATTCATAATGAATTGTTCATATATTTGAATGATTAAACAATCTTAAATGTAAATGATTTTTTCGAGAATTTGATATTCAAATGAAGATTAATAAATTGAACAATTCCTACCATTGATTTGATCAACAAATGAAGAATCTGTGGATCCCACATTGGAGGATAGAAGTATTATCCCATCGAAAATTGTATATCTCACCAAACGACAGAGTTACCCTCAAAAGCCAACTTAGAGTGAGAACAAAGGCATACATACGTTTTGCTAAAGTTTCACATCGAATCGATCAAATTAATTAATACTTTAATAATTAATGTCTTAATCACATTAAGCCTCTGTTTGGTCTTATTAATCCGCTAAGATACTGTTCGATACTTTCAATGCAAGAAATCAGACCCCTCCTCCCTCAAGACATTCAAATGAGTTATATTTTACAATAACGACATTTACCCACCAGTAACCATTTTGTTATTTTACATCACAAATGAGTATCCATCTCATCACCGATATGTTAGAATTCTCTCGTGATGAGAGATATTAATAACGTAATCTACACCGGAGCAGATATTATACTATTGAAGGCTAAAATAGCATTCTAAAACCTATTTTTGATTGGTTAGAATGACCTGGACGGTATTTATCGTGTTCGTGTCGCTATCATGTCAAACCCATTATCTTAACAGGCTATTAACAAATGATCTGATAACAATCCGAATCGTGTTGTTCAGTGTCGGATTAACGAATCATGTAAGAAATTACCATGCCTAATGTGACCTAGCAAACGGTGTTCGTGTCGTTATCATGTAATAGGTTCTCTTATCAAATGACTCAATAACAACCCGACTTGTTTACGGTTGGCCAAAAACCTACTATTTATGGGTCGTTTTGTGTAGGGTTAACGAGTCGTGCAAAAAAATGTCAGGTCCGTATTGGGGTATATCACAAATGTGATGTAATGTAACTAGTGTACATGCACGACATAAAGAGAGCAGAATGAGAAGCTGAACACGAAATTTTTACAGCTAAAAATGTCAGCTGCCATCTTTAGCATACCCGCTTGTTTCTTCCGCAAGCTTCTCCCAAGCATTCGCCATCTTTTCCGCATATCCTGCCTGTTAGATGTGAAGAACATACCATAATTATTATTCAAGTACTTACAAAACGAAGTCGGGATGCCATTTGAAGCAACAGTTTTACAAGCGTGCGAACAACAAAATGCGGTTTAGGGCCGAAAGTACCTGGTTAAGAACAAACCCTCGTAGCATGCCCATGAAGTCCTCGTGCCTCTCTCTGTCGAGCCTTTCGAGTTCACTCCTGTTATTTTCCTGCATACAGATTCACCAACAATCATGCTTGGAGTTCGTACACAAACACATCATGTACAAAATCAGATCTTACTTCTTCCAATCAAATTAGAACTCCTAGTTTGGCACTGTGAATAATCAAAACGGGAACCGAAACAAATATGCTTGACCAAAGGAGTCGCATTCTAGTATTAGTAATCGAATGATTAGATAAAGAATATTCAGCAATGCGTGCGCATGCCTTAGATAACATTAACGTGAACCAAAAGACAGCATGAATGAATGTTAAATAAAAATTGGTTGCCAGAAACCAGAAGCAACACAAATATTTTCACGTTAGTTCAGTAAGAATGGAGAACCGTCACGTGCGCGTGCACAAAAGCAATTTATACATGATGGTGTATCTTGCCAAAAGAAGAATAACAGCTCCATCTGATAACTATCCTATTTGTTGATTAGTCCTTAGGTTTTCTTGTTGCTTTGGTAATCAAATATTCTAGAATACTTATTCTTTGTTGCTTCCTTTCTCGGTCAGTACTTCGGCCCTTGGTGGATTCAAGGATTCTCTTTGGGGTGTCAAAGTAACCTACCCACCCTTCCTCGCTCCCCTATAGTTTCTGTTCTGTGTCAGTTGGTAATGGTATTGACAAGGTTTCAAAATTTGAAACGCTGGTGCAAATATATTGAGATGAAACTCAGAATAACAGCTCCCTAGGGTATACTAGGACAGTCATAGCTATACTTAACCAGACTGGTGAAAATTAACAAAGTTTACAACTGTGCATAAACTGTTTGCAGATTTTTAGGTCATAAAAAGGAAGCAAGGATATAGAGGATACTATTTATGATTAAAATGAATCTCGAAACCAAGGACGCAAACCAAATAGCCTAAGTTCTACATGGCTTAAGATGTTACCTTGATTCGTTCATACTCTCTGACTGCACAAGATTTAGCATCCTCACTAATTTTTAAAGTTTCTTTAAGCTCCTCTATTTTCCGCATCCTGGACCTGTCTCCACCAAATATTTTGGATGCTGCAGCTTCAAGCTTCTCAATCCTGGACTGCAACGAAACTAATTCTGATGAAAGAGTCTGAACCGTCAGTAAAGCACTTGATCTGTCTGAAAATGCACTATTGATTGCTAGCATTACTCCAAGATATTCATGAAGTTTGTCCTGCAATAATCATGTAAAATTAGGCTAAGATAACACGACAGAGATAATCCTCTTATGAAGGATCAAATATGACTCCTTTTCCGCAAATTTAACGTCTAGGATAGCTTGTGTAAGTTACCAAATGTTTGACCGTTTGTGAATTTAACTCCCGGTACAATCGACTAGCTTTAACAGAAGCAGTAGCCACATTTTTCATGTCATTGGCTCGTACTGTTTGAGACTCGAACATGGCTCCCTCCGTCTCAAGCTTGGTCAGCTTCACAAACGCCAACCCCAATTCTCCCATAGTCTCTCCCATGTCCTGCTGAGCTTTTACTAGTGATTCAGCCTGCAAACCATCCAGCTCAATAAGTTCTAAGTATCCGAAAACCTCGCCGATTCTTCTCTACTGTATACTAAGTTGCCAAGTTTAGAGCAGACAATGCCAACAGAAATGGTAAAGCTTTTAACTTCGAAATCCCACAACTGATCCTAATGGCGCCGCAATGTTTCTTTCGTCATAAGATCATCATGATCACACTAGTCTATCAGACTAATTGGCTAACATTTGGATTTGAACACACAAATACGTTGAATCTTACCAACAAACATAAATGCACGGCATTTCAAAATTAGTAACAATACCTGCTGAGACAAATTGCTAAGCTGCTGCTCAAACTCCGCCACCTTCTCCTTCCTCTCCAGAAACTCCTTATCATCCTCAACCGCCATCGGCTTCACGCCTCCCCAATCGTTCACCACCGACTGCTTCAGCTCCCTGAAGATCCTCAGCAAGTCCCTGCCGCCCTTGGCCGGCTGCGCGGCCTCATTCACATCTGTCACAGCCGTCACCTCGCCCGTTAACTGCCTCGGCAGCCTCACTGCTCCGTCGAGCATCCGCGACGCCATGTCCACGCTCCTCGTCAGCGGCAGCTTCCCCCTCACCACCAAAAACAGCCTCAGCTCCTCGCTCTTCTTGATCGTCGGATGCACCGCCAGCTTGTTCAGGTACTTTGCCAATGCCGCCCTCCGCAGCTCCACGAATTGCTCGATTTGCATCACCTGACTATCCACCACGCTCTTATCGGGTCGGATCGGGATGAAGAACCCGCGAAACGATTCGGATAGCCGGTCCGCCAGCGTCACCACGTCCTTGAACCGCCTCCGGACGGTGAACTCGGATCCCGGCCCGCCGTACTCGGGCATGTTGGTCCGAGTGGTGATCAGGTACGTGTAGTAGGAGGTCCCGCCGGGAACAAGCGAATTGGAGAGCTCGAGCTCTTTCTGAGGGTCCGTGACCCATATCTTGAGGAATTCGGATCTTGTCGGAGGCTCCGATTGATAAGAGGAGGGCTTGGGGCAGTCGTGGCCGTTGGATGAGGAAGAATCGAACGAGGTGAAGATGGCGTCGGCGTAAGACGGGGGTTCAAGGATGGAATTGAAGCCTTGCGAGGAGGTGGCAGTAGTCACGGTCGCGGAGTGGCGGTCTACGGAGGTGGACGCGGAGGGAGAGGATTGGCCGTTGGATGAGGGTGTCCCGTCGAGGACGAGAGATTCCATGTCGTCTTGGGATGCGTGTAGGTCGGCCTCCTGGTCGCCGTGGTTTTCCTGCCGCATCATTTTTCCCTCTTTCTTTTGACCGGAAATTAAAAAATAATATTTAAATAAATGATAAATGGAAGGAGGGTTTGGGCGGAGGAGAAGAAGAAGAGGGAGGTGATGGGCGGTGGGTGGTGGTGGAGGAGCAGGTGCTACATGGGAAACTGGGGATTACACGGCAAGGAAGGTAGTGAGTTTTTAGCGAGTAGCGAGTCGAGTGACTCGGAAGGGACAATGGCAACCTCTTTTGCGTACGTGGTGGTTATGACGCTGCTTCAGTCACATAGGCTGCCACGTGTTAACGTCAATGCTTGGGAAGTTGGGCTTTGATTGGGCTTCTGTTACGAGGCCCAAGTAGGCCTGAAATTTAAGATATCTGTTGTCGACAGGCAATTGGATCGGGCCAGGTGGTTGGGCCTCGGCGACGTAAAAAGTGGGGAATGAAATAGAATGTGGGCCGGAACTGAAGCTTTTGTAGGGGTTTGGGCATGCAAGATTCGACTTAACGAGGACCCAATCTGCGTTTTATGTTTGGGTCAATACAAGTTAAGAAGAACGGGAAGAATAGTTTTATGTTGTACCGAGATATTTTGAGATATTTTAGAGCTCCGATGAGAGCTATCACTTATCATTGTTGTTGAGTTTCTGTGGTTAAATTAGAGACAGCATTAACGCATGATTGAAGTTAGCAATTAATACTTACAAAGTCTGTTAACGAGACCCTGATTGGAACTTCATTTTTTGGTGTTCCAATTTTTTGATGTTGTTTTACCTTGGAGAAAAGAAAATAAGCACTTTCTCCTTTTAGTCTTAGGGCTCGTACTAGAAGCGCTTTTAAAAAAAATGTTTTTGGGTTCCAAAAGCACTTAAAGTGCTTTCTGCATATGTGCTTTTTCCATGAAGCACTTTAAGGATTTTTTAGGATTAACTTGCATTTTTATTAAGCATTGGTTCTAAAAACATGTTCACCAAAAAATTTTTAGTCATTTTAAAAGTACATTAAAACGGGTTCTTAATTTACATAATTGCTAGTAAGGTTGTGTATTTAACACATGCTTCTTTAAAATTGTTTGTATGGGTATTTTGTTTCAAATCTTTTCACATTTTGTACGATATTTTGGTATTCAAATTCTAACTTCTCTGTTGTAAGTTGTCACATTACATATCTTTGCTTCTCAGTAGACTTTTAAAAAGGATTTGGATCCTCTCCGGATCCCCTTCATGGGGATCCTAGGGATTAAGTAACAAGGATTGTTCACCAAAAATCGTGCGGTTACAATTAAATGATTTTTATATTTTTAAAAATAAAACAGTTTCGTTTTACGTAAAAAGCATTTAATTGTAGCCGCACAATTTTTGATGAACGGTCCTTATTGTTTGATCCCCAGGATCCCCATGAAGGAGATCTGGAGAGGATCCAAATCCTTTTAAAAACTCGTTATTAGTTATAAGGAAGTACGTATTTTCAGTTCAAATTGCTAATTAACCAGACGAGGTACATAATTGAATCACAAAAGGATAGAGGATTAGTCTTTGATGGATTTTATCGCATGGTACGAACTATGAAAAAGAAAGGAAGTATCCTACACGACACGTCATTTAGGGCGTGACAAGCTTCCAAAATCCCTTTTTAGGTCAAGCACTAACGACAAGATTAGAATTGTAATTAACTTCACACCCACCTACAACTACCAATGAAAACGATCGAAAACCCAAGTAAAGAAGTAGATCAATTTTTTTTTTATTAAATTAGGAAAAATAATGTGAAAGGTTCCGCGCTCAATGTTCAGAACTGGTGAGTCTGTTTAATTATGGTCACGGGCAAGGTCTCAATAGGCTTTTCGAACCTATAATGAGTGGATAACCGTGACTTACCACCAATTGTTCTCTTTTTTTAAAAAGAAAAAAAAGCACTATACATTCATTTTTTTTAATCTTCTACTCTCTTAATTTTCAATTGTTGAAATGAATAATTTGGTCGTGACAAAAAAAACAAAATTAACCGAAAATGTGTAAAAGGTGAAAAGATGTTCAACAATATCATGGACGAGTTTGACAAGGAACTGGTGGTTTCTTTGCATATTACGAATTCCAATATTGTACTTTATGATGTTGTCCTCAAATGAAGATTCTGAATGTAAAAGTCAGTATATAACAAACTCAACCAACTATGTGTTAATTGCTATCAGATAATCTTGTTCACCTATCTAATTCAATTATCCAACACCTTCCCTCCACTCCCCTCCCCCCCCTCTCGATCTTCTTCCTTCCACTCTCTGATCGAGTTTCTGGTGTGTAGACATCAATGACATGCTTCCATTCAAAGTGACGACCAACGGAATTTTCATCTTGTCTGGTCGATTTGGCTTTGTCAATAATTATCACTTCCAAACTTGCATGTACTCATTTGAATACTCTACAAGTAAGGGAAAAAGCTTACCTATAAGGGAGTGAGGGAACATTTGTTAACATTTTAACAGCGCTCGTCACGTGATCTAATGTAGAACTCTTCATATGATAGTATGGTAGAAATAATCATCCTATCACAGCAAAACACCTAAGTGATAAATACAAGAGACTCGTTAATATACAATTAATGATAAGATATGTTACGTCTCTATACAATTAGTAATAGGCAGATAACCTTGCGTCTTATTTTTGGCCTACAAGCCAAAGCACTAGCTAGAGTTGACAAGACAAATCAAAATGTTGTAGCTAAACCAGGCATTGCTAAATATCTTCTGATTTTGAGATGCTATGGTTCCATTCTTGGCTCAGAGACAGCCCTAACAATTAACATGTAATACTTATTAAATTTTCTGTTTTAGTATCTCTCTCTGTGTAACTGAATTTTTCTTAGACCCAATCAAAATCTGGATGTATTGTAATGCATGCAACACATGCCACCTAATTGTAGAGAGATGACTTAATCTACTCATTCTCCCTTTCAAACGGCAAACTTGAGAGTTGATCATGCTTTTTTTTTTTATCTTTTTTTTTTAAGAAAGGAATGGTGTTTTCGTCACGTTAGTCCATTCTTTTTTGGGTCAGGAAGAGTTACAGAGGCATTTCAGTCTCTTCTTGGCCATTATCGTGCGACTTATGAGCGCCATGAATCAAAACTAGAACGTACCGTATAAAATACGTGCCTGAAATTCATCATCAATCACTAGACCACACGAGATTTGATCGTGCTTGGTCCACTTAGTTTTAACATTTAATTAATTATTAATAATAAGCTAGCTCAATGCTCGATCATCTCTACTTGTTTCTAACCAACTAATTAGCATAGATCGTGGCCTAGTACAACATCATTGTGGCTTTGTGGGCTTTTTCTTTAACCTTTTTTTTATTTTTTTTATTTTTTTGCGGTGTTAACCTAATCCTAGATATTGTAGAATATTATTAATTAATTAGTAGTCTTTATACTTACGGCTTTGATTTCGACTAAGTGTCTACACCTGGAGAATGATTTACAAGGAAAACTTTATGTTTTAAGAAAATCTCACTCTTATATTTAAGTTATTGCAATTTCTAAAAAATAATGTATCATGTGATAACAAATTTGACAAGCGTAGATAGCTTTTGTTTATTAAGAAAAAAAATGTCAAAAAAAGAACAACCATCCCGCTTCCGCTTATATGTTTCTCAAGCTAATTGCTTTTCCACTTTTCCCTAAAGCATGGACTTTAAGCAAACTGCTTTTTGATTTCGAGTACCACATGAGGGTAGGCAGATTGTCTGCCATCCTAGTTGTGGTGTCCTTCTATATTCTTCTATTTTGTACGGTTATGGTTAAATTATATCAACATTTTATATTAATTTTTTCACGTCAATATTTTTATTGTTTTTTTGTCTTATTATTCATTTTAAAATTTTAATATAAATGTTGACGTGACTTAACCGTAACCGTACAAAATAAAAGGGCATGGAAGGACACCACAACTAGGAGGGCAGACAATCTGCCTCCACATTAGGAAGGAAAAAGATGATAGTGTGACGAATTCGTGCAAGATTTATAGAGTTTTTTTACTCCTTCCCTCTTGATTCTTCATCTAATTAAAAGACTATGCATGGTCAACGCAGAAAGTGACCAATATCAATCTGTTATATATTTTTTGGGGTAGGTTATAAATCTCTCGACAGGCACTTCGATCGAGTGCTAGCCCCATTTATATGTGATGCCACATAATTTTCGTCGAGACATAATTAAAGGCTTCATGCGCACTCAAAGACGTAAAGTAGTATCACTACACTAATCTCATTTATCAAAAGGTTAATTTAGAATTTAAGGTTGATTACTCTAGTTCGTGTCAAAACATAGCAGATTTCTTTGTTTGGATATAGTAAAAGAGAACAATAATGGGTTTGACTATTATAATTATGCTTCTAATTTAGTTTTGACTAATGTTAGGTAGACTAATTTTTTAGACACAATTGCAAATTATGTGATGTGTTACCAATAAAAAAAAATACGTTAATCAATACTTAAGTAATAATTCAATATTTAATATTCACAATCACGTTATATGATTTAAATTGATGGTCTTCCTAGATTATCCATTTAGTTTTGGTCTTTTAACCACCGCGATTGTCTTCACGTTGGGAAAAAAGTGGAATTTAACTCTTTTTGTATTTGCATTAACAATCATGCTTTTATTGGGTCATTCAATCCTAGAAAGTAGACTTGAGAAGCAAGTATTGAAGAAATAGTTCGCTTGGGATGTACAGGCAAGTGGGTGCAACAACTCCGACAGGGTTGAACTAAGTTTGCTCAAGAACCTGACCGTTTTCCGAATCAAAACCTAATCTGCTAGCTTCAAAACAAAATCTCCCTCCTCAAAATTTTACTATAAAAAGCATCCCGGCCACTCTATGACTTCAGCACTCAAACTACCACATTCTCTCTGTCATCGAAACAGATAATCAGTCTGGATGGAGGTACTCAACGCTATTTTCGGCCACAAAATTTGCTTCTCGTTATGCCTTTTCGGCCTTTGCCTTCTCGTGGCTTCATCGACAATGTCCTTGGCAGAACCCAAAACTCATAAGCATGGGTTTGTTGTAAGTTTAATTTCCATATCGCCTGTATACTTGCATATATTTTAGTACCTTTCATGTTTCTTCTTATATACGTATTAGTATTACTCAACATATTAATTAACATTTAAATGGAACACAGATTCAAGCAACACCAGTGAATAGGTTGTGCAAATCCCGAAACTCCATCACAGTGAATGGACAGCTCCCGGGACCAACCTTAGAAGTAAATAATGGTGACACTCTTGTCGTCAAAGTCACCAACAGAGCTCAATACAACGTCACCATCCACTGGTAACTAACATGCACGCACGCACGCACATGAATTCCAGCTTTTACGTGCATGCTGCTTATGTTGTCAGACAGTCACGTAAGAAAATTAACATTCATCTTCTTCACTTTCTCATAAAAAATGAATGTTTCAGGCATGGAATTAGGCAAATGAGAACTGGATGGGCGGATGGGCCTGAATTTGTGACTCAGTGCCCAATTAGGCCAGGAGGGAGCTACACTTACAGGTTTACAATTCAAGGGCAAGAAGGTACTCTGTGGTGGCATGCTCACAGCTCATGGCTCAGAGCCACCGTTTACGGGGCACTCATCATTCATCCTAAACAAGGAGACTCCTACCCGTTCACCAAACCAAAACGCGAAACAACCCTTCTTCTCGGTGAATGGTGGAATGCTAACCCTATCAATGTCTTGAGACAGTCGACTAGGACAGGAGGAGCTCCAAAAGTTTCTGATGCATACACCATCAATGGTCAACCTGGTGATCTTTACAATTGCTCAAGCAAAGGTAATTCCATAATTGCTTGTATCCCTCATAACGCAAATTGACCATAATAATTGATGTAACAAGTAAATTTTGCGTGGCACATAATGTGATTAGCTAAATTTTCACTGTGATTGTTATGCAGACACTGTCATAGTTCCTATAGACGTCGGCGAGACCAACCTTCTGAGAGTCATCAACGCTGCCCTCAACCAACCTCTTTTTTTCTCCGTGGCCAACCACAAACTCACCGTTGTTAGTGCTGACGCCTCCTACACCAAACCTTTCACTACCACGGTGCTCATGCTAGGCCCTGGGCAGACCACCGATGTTTTAATCACCGGTGACCAGCCACCAGCCCGGTACTACTTGGCTGCGCGTGCTTATTTCAGCGCTCAAAATGCAGCATTCGACAACACCACCACCACCGCCATTCTTGAATACAAGTCTGCCCCTTGCAGCCCCAATTGCAAAAAGGGTCCCACAGCCAAACCAATTATGCCACAACTCCCTGCTTTCAATGACACAAACACTGCTTCTGCTTTCACCAAGAGCTTTAGAAGTCCAAGAAAAGTTGAAGTCCCAACTAAAATCGACGAAAACCTGTTCTTCACAATCGGTCTTGGCCTCAACAACTGCCCGAAAAACTTTGGATCCCGAAGGTGCCAAGGCCCGAATGGGACACGTTTCACAGCCAGCATGAACAATGTATCATTTGTGCTTCCAAACAACATCTCAATCCTGCAGGCTTACCAACAGAACATCCCTGGAGTTTTTACTACTGATTTTCCAGCAAACCCTCCGCGGAAATTCGACTACACAGGCAACGTGAGTCGCTCTCTCTGGCAGCCTATGCCGGGCACTAGAGGATACAAGTTGAAGTATGGATCAAGGGTGCAGGTTGTGCTGCAGGGCACAAGCATAGTCACACCCGAAAACCATCCCATCCATCTTCACGGATATGATTTTTACATCCTCGCGGAAGGTTTTGGAAATTTCAATGCCAAGACTGATACCAAAAAATTCAACCTTGTTGATCCACCTATGAGGAACACAGTGGCAGTGCCTGCGAATGGATGGGCAGTCATCCGATTTGTCGCTGACAATCCAGGTAACAATTTCACATTTTAAACAAGATATTCTGTCCTAAACTATTATAACTCAGTATCAATGTTTTTAATATTATGTATATTTAATAAATATTTGATATATGCAGGTGCATGGATAATGCATTGTCACTTGGATGTTCACATCAACTGGGGTTTGGCCATGGTGTTCTTGGTGGACAATGGAGTTGGGGCACTGCAGTCAATCACGCCACCCCCGGCGGATCTGCCTCTTTGTTAAGAATCGATTGATCATCTCGATAGCAACTTTTGTAAAACTCGATTACTGAGTTTTCATTTTCCCCTTTTATCACTTGTATGATTTCGTTGTTGTTTGAGTTTCCCCTGCATTTGGGGGTCTAGTATTGTTGTTTAAGTTTCCCCTGCATTTGGGGGTCTAGTTCTTACTCGATATGTTTCATTGTTTAGGATATGTGTACCTATCCTCAAGTAACAAAAACTACGATTTGTTGGAAGAACTTCATGAGAATCAAGCAATTACGCTTACTTGTTTTTTAGTTTAAGTATCTACAAGGTTTGCTATGACCTTTTACTATCGTACGACCGTTACGAGGTCTTTTCTTATATTCAGTGTATAATGCAGTGCCAGAGCCAATATGGGATCATTGGTTGTTCTTGATCTCAATAGATTCAAAAACCTCATGTATATTTGTTTGTGTACTGTATTTGATCCCTATAAACAGTTGAGGCAAACTAAATTACAACCTCTTCCTCCTACTTCTTCTATTTTCTTCTATCATAAGGCAGTCTTCAAATTACTCCTACAATACCTTGCATTCACCCTCGACCAGTCTCTACAAATAACAGTAGTTGTCAACATATTTTGGCATAAACTTTCGGTATTAGCAAGAATTTGTAGGTGCCTAGTAAATTATCTCTTATATTATTTTTCCAATAGTAATTTTTGGTTATAGAACATAAAATATTTGCTTAATTGGTGAACTAGCGGATCCATTTACAACTTCCAAAATATTGCCTGAATGGTATTTTTTTTCTTGTATTTCAAATATTTTGTACAGTGCCAAATAAGTTATTGGTGTTCTTTTAATGGTTTAAGTACCTCCGGATTGTTGATGATACCTTTTTTTATTTTCATAGAATGTTAACAAATTTCAAAACCTATTATGTTATCTTGTAGTGACGAGAGATATTTCTATGTACCATAAACAAATGCTAGTACACCACGTGTTATGAGAGAGGAGATATCATATATTTTTCAGTGTCTCTCTACTTCTATTATAACACATAGTGTATCAGCTTATATTCTAAGTACACTAAAAACTTATCGGTTTGTACCTCAAATACACTGTAAATTTCTCCACAACAACAACCGTATTTTTATTGGTATTATAGTAGCCCTTTGGTTGGGTATTGAAGCAGCATGCATTGCCTATTGATAAGTCCTTAGGTTTAGGCTTTTCTTAAATTGATTTAATTGAGAAATAAATAAAAATTATATAATTAAATTGTTAATCAATTTTTATTGTAAGTTGGTTTATATGCATACTTCATAACGACTTCTGATTGTACTTATGATGTTGTTGTCAACTGAAGATTCTGAATATAAAAGTCAATTATAACAAACTCAACCAACCATGTGTGAATTGCTATCAAGTAATCTTGTTCACCTATCTAATTCAATTATCCAACACCTCCCGCCAATCAACACTATAGTATGGTGATATTTCTCTTCACTTGAAAGTGATAGGTCTTAGATTCGAATATTGTGGATGACGAATTCAATACCAAATTAGACTGCCCTTTGTGTGGCTTATCTGAATTCCTCCTCCCCTTAGTGTAAAAATATCGATGTGTTAAAAAAATATATATATCCAACACCTCCCCTCCCTCTTGATCTTCTCCCTTTAACTCTCTGATCGAGTTTGTATAGACATCAATGACATGCTTCCATTCAAAGTGACCAACGGAATTGTCACCCTGTCTGCGTGTAGTTTGGTAGTTAGCTGGTCGATTTGGCTTTGTCATTGGTTGCCACTTAAAAATTGCATGTACTTATTTGAACACTTTAGCCGGCAAGGGGACAACTTATCTTTAAGGGAGTGACGAAACATTCGTTAGTGTTATTACAATTCATTATGTCACTTGATGTAGAACTCGTCAATTGACCTATTACATGTCACGTGAAGAGTGTTGTATAAATATTTGTCCAATCATTGTATAGTACGTAAGTTTTATGGTCGATAAGGCATGTATATCGCGTATGTGTCTTCTATTTGGTTTGAGAAAATGTTGTACATTAATACAAAGTAACATACCCAACCATACAACACAGCAAAACAACATTAATGCTTCCTAATTTGGGATCAAACCAATATCTAACCACAGTTTTTTTAATTAACAAGTATTAATACATGTACTATATTAACCAATTGATATTGGTAAATAAGAGAGAGATAGAGAGAGAGAGAGAGACTCACAGATATGTAAACAATCAGTAATAGTAGACTTGTAAACGGGTCGGGTTTATCGGGTTTGGGTCGAGTTGAACCCGACCCGTTAAGCTAACGGGTCACCCGAATCTGACCCGTTAAGTTAACGGGTCACCCGAACCTGACCCGTTAAAACCCGTTAACATTTTTTTTTGCATAGAGTTTATTTTTTGTTGTTAAGACTTTATTGAAATTACTAAAACATCCTCAACTAACGGGTTGACCCAAAGTGACCCGTTATTTAACGGGTTGTTAACAGGTTCACCCGTTAAGCATCCACCCAAATACTAATATTAACGGGTCGAGTCGGGTTAACGGGTCGGGTCAAAATGCCACCTAATAGGGTTGATGTTCTACTTACGTCTCTATACGATCAATGATAGGACAGATATTAATCTTTTCATTATTGGCTTATAGACAAACCCTGACGACATAACCTTTTCATTCTCTTCGTATAAAGCTACAAAACCTAATACAGACATTAGTTACATGGATCATATCTTCCCTGTGTTCTGCTGTGTGATAGGCTACCTAATGTAAACAGAATTCTCGTAAATATAGATAAATTTTCTGTTTAAGTATCCATGATCACTCTCTAACTGAATTGTCGTTGGACCCAATAAAATCTTGATGTATTGTAATGCATGCAACACATGCTACCTAGAGAGATGACTTAATCTACTCATCGTTCCTATCAAACGGAAAACTTGAGATTTGATCCTGCTTGGTCCCCTTTTAACATCAACTAATAATCATAATAACTTAGCTCAAATTCTCTGCACTCAACCATCTCTACTTGTTCCTATGTACCTAACCAACTAATTGATCGTCGATCGGTGACCTAGTACAACATCATTGTGGCTGTGCGGAGTTAGTCTAATCTTTGATATAGTAGAGTATAATTAATTAAATAGTCCTGGATGTTGAGTTGATGAATTTATAGAGTAACCGTGATACTTGAGGTTTTGATTTTGATTGAATCGATTGATGGTTCTATCTAGGTATGACAATTTCTTGAACAACCTGCTCATTCGACACGAAACGACACCAAAATAACATGCCACTAGCCAACTCGTTAACTCGTCAGATTGTTATTAGGTCACCAGTTAACGAGTCGGGTCGTTATCGGGTCATCCGTTAAGAACTTGACAAGATACCGTTTGCCAGATCTAGACATTATATATGACACATTTTTTTGCATGACCGTTAACCCGACATGAAATGACATAACCCGTTAACGAATCGGTCATCTGTTAAGATAACGAATTTGAGACAACACGATCCGTTAATATAACAGGTATGACACAAACACAAACTGTTCATTTGCCAGACCTAGTTCTATCTAGTGACTTATGAGAAACAATTATTGTACGATCTGGTCACGGTTACTTGACAAAAAAATTTCGTAGATATGGTTGAAATAATTGTTGTGACTTTTGAAGAACAATTTATGATCTATCACAGTTTTAACACGTGCGAGCATAATTGGGCCTTGAATATCTATAGTACTACAACCTCAAATGAAGCATGGGTAACAAATGTTTATGGGAATTACATATCTTAAAAGAACAAATCATCCGACTTATTTTTCTCAAGCTAAAGTACTTTTGCACTTTTGCATGGCCTTTAGGCGTATTGTTTTTTGATTTCCCGTACCACATTAGGAAGGAAAAAG
Organism: Crataegus laevigata; assembly: GCA_963580275.1. Taxonomy (NCBI): domain Eukaryota; kingdom Viridiplantae; phylum Streptophyta; class Magnoliopsida; order Rosales; family Rosaceae; genus Crataegus; species Crataegus laevigata. The sequence continues at coordinate 32,090,483 of OY756947.1, read as the reverse complement.
ATTGTTTGCGAGTTCATGCAAACGTTTTTTGGTTTGTATACTCTCTCTCTTTAGTCTTCTACCCTCCATCTAATTAACTTCAAGGGAAAAGATAGACAAATGCATGGTCAACACAGAAAGTGACCGATCGATATTTTTTTTGGGGTAGCTAGCTGTTGATGTTACATGTATGCACTCGTTTTAGACAAAGGAGAAACCAAAATATGGATACAAAAAAAATCACTAAACTAATGTCGTTTTATCAAATGATTACTTTAGGGTTTAAGATTGATTACTCTAGTTTAGAAAAAGAGAAGAATGGGTTTGACTTATAATTAGGTGCCTACTTTAGTTTTGATCTTTTGACCATTAAGATTGTCTTTACGTATTTGGAAAGTAGTGGGATTTCTTTTTGTATTTGCATTAACATACGTACATGGAAAAGAAAATGCCAATATCCCAGAAGGAAGACTTGAGAAGCAAGCATTGAAGAAATAATTCCCTTTGGATATAGGCCAGTGGGTGCAACAACTCCTACCGGGTTGAGCTAAGTTTGCTAAAAAATCTGACCATTCTTCGAATCAAAACCTAATCTGCCAACCTCTAACGACAACCTCTCTCCTCAGAGTTTTACTATAAAAGCATCCCTCCACTCTTCAGCACTCAAACAGCCACCGTCTCTAAATCATTCAAACAAAGGTTAAGGGTTGATTAGTGAGCTCATTGCCTAGCTAATTGATCGAGATGGAGGCACTCAACGCCATTTTCGGCAACAAAAACCGACTCTCCTTGTGCCTTTTCGGCCTTTGCCTTCTATTGGCTTCATCGACAATATCCTTGGCAGAACCCAAAATTCACAAGCATGAGTTTGTCGTAAGTTTAATTCCTACATCTCTGTATATTTGTGTGTCCAAGTCCCTTTCATTTTTCTTCTTCTTATATACTTATTTGTGACCATTTAATGTTGAAATGGATATAGATTCAAGCAACAAAGGTGAAGAGGCTGTGCAAAACCCACAACTCCATCACAGTGAATGGACAATACCCTGGACCAACCTTGGAAGTAAACAATGGTGACACTCTTGTCGTCAAAGTAACGAACAAAGCTCGATACAATGTCACCATTCACTGGTAACTAACACGCATGCATGCATGCGCATGAATATGAGCTTTTACGTGCATGCTTCTTATGCTGCTGCTAGACAGTCTTGCAAGATAATTTTTATCTTCTTCACTTCTCTCAAGAAATTAATTAGCATGACTTATCTTCTTCATTTCAGGCATGGGATTAGGCAGATGAGAACTGGATGGGCAGATGGGCCTGAATTTGTGACTCAGTGCCCGATTAGGCCAGGAGGGAGCTACACCTACCGGTTTACAATTCAAGGGCAAGAAGGTACTCTCTGGTGGCATGCTCACAGTTCATGGCTTAGAGCCACCGTTTACGGTGCACTCATCATTCATCCTAAACAAGGAGACTCCTACCCGTTCACTAAACCAAAACGCGAAACAGCACTTCTTCTCGGTGAATGGTGGGACGCAAACCCTATTGACGTCGTTAGGGAAGCGACTAGGACAGGAGCAGCTCCAAATGTTTCTGATGCATACACCATCAATGGTCAACCTGGTGATCTTTACAATTGTTCAAGCAAAGGTAATACCAATTGCTTGTATCCCTCATTACGCGAATTGACCATAATAATTGATGTAACAAGTAAATTTTGCGTGTCACATAATGTGTTTAGCTAAATTTTCACTGTGATGTTGTGCAGACACTGTCATAGTTCCTATAGACGTCGGGGAGACCAACCTTCTGAGAGTCATCAACGCTGCCCTCAACCAACCTCTTTTCTTCTCCGTGGCCAACCACAAACTCACCGTTGTTAGTGCTGATGCCTCCTACACCAAACCTTTCACTACCACGGTGCTCATGCTAGGCCCTGGGCAGACCACCGATGTTTTAATTACCGGTGACCAGCCACCAGCCAGGTACTACTTGGCGGCGACTGCTTATTTCAGCGCTCAAAATGCAGCCTTCGACAACACCACCACCACCGCCATTCTTGAATACAGGTCTGCTCCTTGCAGCCCCAATTGCAAAAACGGTCCGACAGTCAAACCAAATATGCCACAACTCCCTGCTTTCAACGACACAAACACTGCTTCCGCTTTCACCAGAAGCTTGAGAAGTCCTAGAAAAGTTGAAGTCCCTAATGAAATCGACGAAAACCTCTTTTTCACAATCGGTCTTGGACTTAACAACTGCCCTAATAATTTCAGAGCCAGAAGGTGCCAAGGCCCAAACGGGACACGCTTCACTGCTGGCATGAACAATGTTTCATTCGTGCTTCCAAACAACATCTCAATCCTTCAGGCTTACCAGCAAAACATTCCCGGAGTTTTCACCGCTGATTTTCCACCAAACCCTCCGCTGCAATTTGACTACACGGGAAATGTGAGCCGCTCTCTCTGGCAACCTATGACGGGCACTAGAGGATACAAGTTGAAGTACGGGTCAAGGGTGCAGATTGTGCTGCAGGACACAAGCATCGTCACACCTGAAAACCATCCCATCCATCTTCACGGATACGATTTTTACATTCTTGCCGAAGGTTTTGGAAATTTCAATGCCCAGAAAGATACGAAAAAATTCAACCTTGTTGATCCACCTATGAGGAATACAGTGGCAGTGCCTGTGAATGGATGGGCAGTCATCCGATTTGTCGCTGACAATCCAGGTAACAATTTCATTTTTTTCACAGGACGATATTCTATTCTAAACTATTCTAACCTAGTAGCGCAATGTTTCTAAGATTTGTTTATATTTAAATACATGTTTGATACATGTAGGTGCATGGTTAATGCATTGTCACTTGGATGTTCACATCACCTGGGGTTTGGCCATGGTGTTCTTGGTGGACAATGGAGTTGGGGCATTGCAATCGGTCGAGCCACCACCGGCGGATCTGCCCCTGTGTTAAAGAGTCGTATGATCATATCAATATAAACTTCTGTAAAACCCGACAACCGGGTTTTCATTTTTCCCTTCTATCGGCTGTATGATTTCATTGTTGTCCTGAGTTCCCCTGCAATTGGGGGGCCTAGTTCTTGCTCTGTTTTAATGTTCTTTTTTTATGCATCGAAGCGGGTTTGGCAGAGATGGTGCTAGGGTTTCATAAACTGAGCTCACCATCTGATTTAGTCACAGACAGACATGCTTTCATTGACTCATAGATTGTTTTCTAATTTGTAAGCGTGTTAAAGAAATCTTTTATGGTTAATGAAATGATCTTTTCCTTGTTATTGCTCTGTTTTACTTAACTCGGCACTCAAGTGAGAGCTTTGAATATCGGATGGGGATTGTCTTTCCTCCCACTTTCCATTCCCTTCCTATCTTTTCTATTTGAATGGCCACGGTTTACTCACGTCAACATTTTATATCATATCTAACATACTAACAAGGATAAATTACATTTTAACACCTCATGTTTAGGATCGATTTCAATTTCTTACATCTTTAAAACATTTCACTTTCATACTTCAGGTACTATTTTATTTCAATATAATACATTTATTATATTTTTCATTAATTAATCCGTGACCAAATGTGTACCACGTGACAAATTCTTATTAAATTTATAAAATTAAAAAAAAAAAAAAAACTGAAAACGCAGAACCCACCCCCACCTCTCCCGCAACCCCTCTTCTCCCTCCAGAGCCTCCCAACCACCTCTCTCTCCTCCACTCTCTTCACCTCCCCTCCCATCCAAAAACTCACCCCACCCCCACCTTCCCCAGCCCCTTCTCCTCTTCACCCCCACCCCCTTTCTCCTTTCTCTCATCTGCAACCCCACCCAATTCAATCCTACCAGCGGCCGCCATGGAAAATTGGAAAGCCAAGGAGGTGCACGAAAATCAGGAGCAGCCATGGAAATTCCTTCTGCAATTAACAGCAGCAGCTAGTTCAAAATTAATTCAATCCTTCCCTGTCCACCGAATTCAATCCTACCCTTAATATCAACTAAATTTTATTTTTGGTATTAACAACAAAACCCCCCAAAAACCAATTTAATCGGCCCAAAAACCCATCTAATTGATGCCAAATTCATCAAAGCCACAAAAACCCAATACCCGAATCCTAACAACAACTACAATTTCAAATCTTTGATTCAATTTGAGGAGAGGATGACGCTGGACTTAGCTTCCGTCGGTGACGGAAACGGCGGCGTCAATTAAATGTGAGATCCCCACTTGTGACTGTGAGGGTGAGATGTAGAGCAGAGACAGAGAGTGAGACGCGAGAGGGGAGGGATTTCCCAAAATTTCTCAAGTTTACCTGTGAATTATATGGGGTTGCAGATGAGATAAGGGACAAAGGGGGTGGGGGTGAAGAGGAGAAAGGGCTTGGAGGGGAGGTGAAAAGAGTGGAGGAGAGGGAGGTGGTTGGCAGGGGAGGGAGGGAGGGAGGGAGGGAGGGAGGAGAGGGGTTGCGGGGGTGGCTTATGCGTTTTCAGTTTTTTTTTTTTTTTTTTTTTTTTTTTTATTTTTTTTTATTTTTTTAAAAATTATTATTTTTGTCACGTGACATAAATGTGATAGTCACGTCAGCTCTTAACGGATTAATAGATAAAAAATATAATGAATGTATTATATTGAAATGAAATAATACTTGAGGTATGAAAGGAAAATGTTTTAAAAATATTGTAAAGAATTGAAATCGATTTCAAACCTGAGGTGGTAAAGTGTAATTTACCTTACTAACAATTTTTAACCATCGTTCATCAGTCTTTGGAGAAGTTTTTCAATGTGACTGTTGTCACTTACGAATCTACGTGCGTTATAACATGTGAATTAATAACACTATTTAATAGTGTCAATATGACCGTCACATAAATTTCTCAATTTCTAGTCATATAATTCAATAAGCATTGTTTTGAAAGAAAAAAAAAACCAATATATAAAGAACTTATTAGATATACTCCAAAAGATAGGTAGGCAAATGTAGTTACAACTAGATAAAGAAGAATAAAGAAGAAGAAAAATAGGCGGAAAAACAAGCTACAAGTATTGTTCACAAGTATAACACCCCAAGTCATTGTTTACAAGAAAATCCAAACGCTTGATGAGGCAACAATTTCTAAATTTCCAAACTTTCACAATTTTATTGCCAAACTAAAAAAAGGTATAAAAGTATTTAAAAGTGGGTGACCAGATAAATATGTTGGATCAATATAAACAAAACAAGCAATTTAATTTTAAAAAAATGAAAAAATAAAGAATTTCATTGACACCAATGGCAATCAATTAATACATACACAATGTTATGATTTTCCTAAGCTACTGTCTAACCCTATCTAGTATAAAGGCGAGAGATGCCCAATTCAATTCTCCAAAAACCTCAAGCCCTAGAACTTAAATTATGGATTTTTTGAGTCCCAAATCTCCTACCTGGACCTCCGAAGTGAGGCTCAGGCTTCGATCCTGGCCCTCAAATTCGAAACTTGGGGCGTGGACCTAACATTCGGAACTTGGGATCCAAACTTAGATCCAAACACAAAAATCAAAACTCAAGCGCTAAATGTTTGGAAATTATTGACTGTTATCGAGTATCAATCTACAATATTGATATTGAGTGAATATTTGTTAATATTACCAAATTTCGTAAAAGGTATTGTAGATTAATTTCCGATACCAAATAATCTTTCTCCCGAAATGATTCATCGATGAAAGTTGAATATACTTGGCGAACTTTTTGCGGATTCGTTATGAAATCCTTTATGACTTAAGCCCCTGGTTTCTTGCATGACCAGCACATTAACCATCCCACCACAGAAATCAGGAGAAGCAAGCATGTCACCAATTACTCCCAACTCTGCATTTTCCATGAATTCTGCCATTTGTTCCTCCGCCAATGCCTTATTCGTATGCCGTCGCCCCACCATCACAAGATCATACTCGACCTGCGACTGCCTGATAGTATCCATAACCTGTACGTTGTCATCCACCTCGATGTCAATCCAATTCAAACAATCATTCCCAACATTCCTTAGCTTAAACTCATCCACCAACGACTCATCGAGCATTTCCTCCTCCTTTGCCTCTTCATCGTCTTCTTCCAATTCGTTCCGAAAGGTGAACCTGTAGACCGTAAGGCCTACACCGGGGCTGCCTGACATGCAGAACGCATAGGATAATGCCTCACGGTCGTCTGGCCCACCGATGAAAAACAACCCTACATTGTAGGAGAAATGGCTGATCGGACCATGCTTAGCAGAAAAGCCTCTGTCAACTAGTATTCCAACTGTACATGGGGCATACGCTTGTACCTTGATGTTGAATTGGCGTATGGCGGCAGTCATGGTAGAGCCGACCATAGACTGGTGGTTTTGATGAAATGGTACGATGATCAGCGGTATAAGTTTGTCATCCGCTAGATGGAAAATCGTCTCGTGCATGCATTTATAGGGAACTATCATTTTGTAGGTTTGGATGGTGACCTGTCCTCTGGAGTTTCGTGAGAAATTCTCAAAAGCTTGCATCATTTGGCGTGTGGGTGAATCTGTGCGCTTAAACGTCTTCCTCTGCTTCTTGTAAGGGATTAGAATTGGCCCTGCGGGACCAATGTGCTCGACAGCATGGACAACGTAGGCGCAAATGGGGCTTGTATCTGTTGGGTTTGAGGCTTCAAGGAGGGTGATGATGGTGCGAACACTTTCTTGGTTGTGAAAACAACAAAGAATGCGAAATGTTTCGTTGCTTTTTGGCATTGATTGCATATTTCTGACTGCTGAGCATAATTTGGTTGATGTTACGCTGCGTATTTGAGGCTTGTATGAGAATCGTACAATTGGTGTTAGGATCATCGTCACCGCCAGAGATGACAACAAGATTTGAGTAAAACATTGATCATCTACCATCTGCAATATTTCCAATAAGGATTCAAACCAAATAAATAGAATGAATTAAAAAAGAGTGGCTCCAATTGATTACCTCCATGCTCCTCCATCGATTAAAAGCGATAATATCTATTATGCCCTTGATATTCCCGATGAAGCCGAGCAAGAGACTATTTTTTAACCTAAGTTTGCAGCACAATGCAGCCACTGTGATTGCCCCAATCTTGGCAACATAAGACACAACAATGACAATCTGAAGTTTGGTAAAACTGCTCCAATCGCGAATCGAATGCACGTCTATAGTGTAGCCAACACGGAAAAAGAACATCGGCAGAAGAAAATTGGAGACCAGGAATTCGGTCTTCCGTACTAATGTTGCACCCAGATGTCGCCCATGTGGAATGGATAACCCCAGAATTATAGGACCAGTTGTAGGCTTTGTGCCTATGAAGTCAGAGATAAATGCCATTACAAGAACCCCAAGTTGTATTGCAACTATGTAGCTTTCCTTCACTTCTAAACCTTCGGGCGTCTTCTTGATAATCAATAGTAGAGTTGGTCGAATGACGTGAAGAGAGAAATATATCAATGCCAAAAAGGAAATGAAAGCCTCCAGACCTTGGATTCCATCCTTTTGCAAAAAAATATAATGCAATGTGGTGAATGCCCATTGGATAATATCATTGAGCGTTGCAGAGGACATGGCAAGTTGCCCCAACTCAGAAGTCATAAGATTGAGATCATCCATGGCCTGAGCAATGTTAGGGATATAAGTGTACGATAGAGAAAGCGAAGTAAAAAAGACCACGATCTTTCCTCCACCGAGTCCACGAACGTTACGGGCCAGCGGGAGAAGGATGGTTGAGGTGACTGCCAACGGGAAAAGGAAGCTCACGATACTAATCTTCCAGGTGCTATTTGCTGTCCTTCTGACCATGGAAATGTCCAATTTCACTGCCATTAGGAATATAGAGTATATTACGCCGAGCCAAGAGATTGTACTAAACAAAGGATAATCTTGATTGGGGAATAGTTTGTCCCTGAGTTCCTTGTTGTGCCCCAGCACAGATGGCCCCAAGATAATGCCAGCCTGAAAAAATCAACCAAAAGACGGAATCAGTTCAGAGCATAATACAAGTTTGCTCCTGCAGGTCATGAAACACGTGAGTTCATCGGTTAAAAACATGGGTAAGGACTTCTCAATCATGATTACAACAAGCAAATGTCTTTCGAATTATGATTAACTGAATCGTTTCGTTTTTATCGTTTATTTCATGTGCTAGAGATGAAGGAAAGTATACGGGAGAGAAACGAATAGTGAAGAAGGTGATGGAAGACAAGAAATATGACGGGAGTAAAAATGAAAAGTAAAATCTAAACACGAAAAAGGTATATACAAACCAGGAGGCTGCAGACCAGCTTGGTTTGTCCCAGAGGCCTCAGGAAAAAATAAAGCACACTGGACGTGAAGACGATGAGGAGGGTTTGCGCCAACATTGACGAAAACGGATTTTGTAAAGGATTATCTCCTACCCAGATGCCTTTGGAGTAGAGGGGGCGAACTGGTCCACAAAACTCCATTTCTGATCCCGGTTTCTAAGTCTTAGGGTTACTGCTTAAGCTCGTCATTTTTTGCACCTGCCAAGAATTGAAATGCAATGCAATAAACCCTTTAAATTTTTCCCAATTATTGTTAGATGATCGCCATCTTAAATAATAAATATCGAGATTGGAGATTTAGGGTTGTGAAATTCAGTATAAATAAGAGGAGTATCGCCATGCAACGTAAGAAACTGAGCCAGGAAGCTCATACTATGCTCTGTTGGAACAATTGGCCAGCTACATCTGACTTTGTTACTGTGGAACAAATCAGAGCCGTTATAACAGGTAATAAAGCGCGGTAAGAGCCGTTGCAGTAGAAGGTACGATCCTTATTTTGGTAGACCAGGATCGTTTGTCCAGGTTTTCACGTACTAGTTTGTGATTTGGAAACGTCGATTCCGATGCAAAAAATTTCTGTTTAGAATGTGAGGGACAAGGATCCTCTCCTGATCCTCTTTGTGGGAATTTGAAAATCAATCAATCGTGTCCGTTCATCGTACATTGTGCAGCCAGTTTTTATTAGGTACTAATTATATTCAATTTTAAATTTAAAAACTAAAAATGATTTCTAACCGCATGATGTATGATGAACGGATACGATTAATTGATTATCCGGATCCCTACAAAGAGGATCTATATTTCGAATGTGAGGGCCTGTTTGGTACTCTATTAAAAAAAAATCATCATTTTTTAAAAAGATATTTTGGATGCGGTCCCTAGTTCCTAACACTTTTTTATTAAAACCTTATTCAAAGTTTGATCAAAGTCCCTTGACTTTGTACACTTCATTATATTACTATTAATATTTATATTTTTATAGTTTTGACATTAATTGTTTGATATTTTATGAGATTTATAATCCTATAAATTTAAAATTCCTCATTATAATACTATTAGAAATGGCTACAATAAAAAAATTCAAATATTTTGATTGAATAAATGGATAAAAACTATGTAACAATAAGAAATAATAAATGGCAAAAGAATGTATCTATAGTGTTAAAAAAAATTGGTACATTTTACAAAAAAAAAATTGTACATTTCACATATAACAAAGTGGTACATTAATAAAGAATAATGCATACATTATAAATAAATTAGGGTACAAATAAAGATTAAAAGATTATGAGTACAAATAAAATTTTAAAAAATATGGGCACAAAAAGAAATTAATACATGGGTACAAATTTAAACTAAAAAGAAAATACTACAAATTTAAAAAAAAAAGGTTGCAAATAAAAAGTGGGTACAAACTAAAAATATAAATAGGGGTGTGATATTCACACACCCCATTTTACTTCTCACACACCCTTTTAATTTTCGGGCGTCAGATCGGATGAATTGAAGAAGATCAACGAACAGAAATTAACAAGGGATGTGTGAGAAGTAATTTGAGGTATGTGGATAGCATATCCCTATAAATATATGATACAAAGTTTAGCCATAAAACATAAATATACCATATGTAAATTTTTCTATCATTGATTAATTATACAATGTCACGCGACGGTAAACATATGGGCACAAATATAAATAAAACTGAAAAATATGGGCACAAAAAGAATTAAAATATGGGCACAAAAAGAATTAATATATGGGTACAAATTAAAACTGAAAAGAAAATTGATACAAATTAAAAAAGGTTTGCAAATTAAAAATGGGTACAAACTAAAACTAAAATTATAATTTATATGATAAAAAAATTTAGCCATAAATATAAATATACTAATTGTAACATTTTTAACACTAACACTAAAGGAATATATTTAAAAATAAAAAATATTTTATGATTGAAATAATTAATGATGTTATTAATACCCAAGGACCTTGATCAAAACTTGAAAAGGAATAAGGTTTTAATCAATTGAGTAGTAAAATGAGGGATGTGAACCTAATTTTTCAAAATTTGAAAACATTTTTTTTTCAAATAATTGTCTTTAAGATTCAAAAACTTGTTTGATATGATATTTAAAAGTTGTAAATCTTAAAACTTAAATTGGATAAAGAGATCCAAAAGAGGGTTTCGCAGAGAAAGAAAGAGAAGAAATGAGGAAAGAAAGTGAGAAATTATCGGAGGAGAGAGAAAGAAGAGAAATGGTTGGAAGATATAGAGGAGGAGAAGAGAGAGAAAAAAACACATAGAATGAAGAGAGCGGATTGGAGTGAGAAGGAAAGAGAGAGAAAAGAAAAGAATGTGTTTAAGCCCTACAACTTGAAAAGTGTTTTGGGATTAAAAAGTTAAATTCAAGTAGAGTACCAAACATACCTTGATTATTTTCCACACAAAAAAAAGGACAGCCAACCAATAGATTAATTATATAAAAAAAACTTGTTTCTAAATGTTTTTGAATTAAAATTACCTTTTTTAATACATTCGATATTATCTACACTAATTGGTGGATGAGGAGAGATTTATCAATGGTCAGAAACATGGGGCAGTACACGGCATGCCATAAGTTATTATAAAAGTGAAGGGAAGTTCTTTTTTCAAGTGTCTCTCCCCACTTGTATAATGACATATGGCTCGTGTTCTGGGTACACTAAAAAATCTCTCGTGGTGAGTGGATTAAATCTCACAATGAACTAGGCATCCTAATTTAGTTCGAATTTGCTTTTGTCAAGAGTCAAGCTAAAACTTCTCACTTAGAAACAAAAAAGAATACCAATAAAATTGAACCTTATTTTTGAATTTTGATCCCATCCGTCTAAAAATACCCTATTGTCTATTTTACTTAGCCCTCGGTTGAAGGAAAAATTCTTGTCTAGGGGCTTTTGTGAGTCACCTCGCTGAAAAGGGGTGGGATGGATCCTATAATCCCCTTTGTTGCGTATCAAAACTTGGCATAATTGTTTGCCGCTTTAGAACCTTATAGCTACGACCGCCATTAACCAGAGCTTCCCCTCTCATGTCACCAACTTCCTAGACCCTCAGGATTCAGGATGCAAATCCACAAATTCGTCGTCAACCTGGTAATCTTATAATCCTTCAGATATATATAGTCCTGAATTAATATGCATCTGTTGAACTACTCCTCACATAAATTTATTTTATTAGTCTTTTCACATTAGAATGTGTTTCGTCTCGTCTATTGATTTAGAATTCATGGTTATTTATTTATTTGTTTTGCCTTTAATATTTAAAGCTATATATTCATATTATATAAACGCATTCATCAAAATAATTGCTTGGCAAAGATACAAATGAGAAATAAAGCATAATATAATGCACCACTTGTTATTTCTTTCTCTGTTTCCATTAGATTGTATTTGAAATAGTCCTCAAGGAGTTTTATGATAAAACTTTACCTTTCTTCACCATCCCTATCGCCGGTGACAAAATTTCTAATTGGCATGAATTATAGCAATATGTGGAAATTAGATCTGCTTCCTCTCGCAAGTCAAAACTACAAAAATTCACCCTTTGTTAATCTATCAAAAGGGTCCACTGTATATTATATATTTTAGTGTGGAAGCTAAACAGCTTCTGGAGTCGAGGCGCCGAAGTCAGCAAGCAACCCTAACCTAAGGGTGTTGTCTAAATCGAAGAAGTAAGAAGATGAAAGGCCGGTGCCCCAAAGGAAGAAATGAAAAGAAAGCCTCCAAAGGCTAGTTTTTTGTTTAAACATAGGAGTGACAAGTGTACACTCCAGATTAGATCACTTAAACCCAATGAAGGGCTAGGATTTAATCTGGAGAAGTAAAGTGTTTAAGTGTTAAAAATTGTCTAATTACCAACTACTTTGTACTCAAGTATGGGTGATGGAAATGTGCCATACCCTTACACCTTTCTATCTATTAATGAAGTATGCTGCTGCAATTTCAGTGCACAACCTTGAAAATCAGAAAACACTCTCCAAAGTCATTTCAATTCTCTCTCAAAAAAATCCCAAGAAAACCGGTTAAACAAAATACCAAAACACAAACTTTATCATTTAGGGTTTAAACCGATAATTCGTTTTCTTTGAACAGGAATTCGTTTATTAGTTCCAGAAGATGGATAATTTGTTTTAGGGCTGAAACCGTTCCAAGAATTAGTTTATTAGTACGTAAATAATTACTTCCAGAAGATGGACAAATTAACTTTGGTACAGTACCAACCAGGGAAAAGAAGAACAAGCTACAATTAAAACCAACGTATTATTTACAAGAAAGTTCAAGATCTAGTTGGCTAGTTGGGTACAAAACAAAAATCTCTGTCGTAAAAAATTGATTGTCGCACGAAGGAGATACACGACATGATCATGAAAATCGTATTATGTCGCGCAAGTTCGCAAGATACATGAGTTTCTTGCTCTGATATCGTCATGTAGGAATTAAAGCATCCAACTCAAAATAAAAAAATGACGATGGTGGAGAAACCGAAGGTCTCATGTAATGTGGTGCAAGTCTTGACATTTCTGACATGTTTAGCGATTAGCGATGAAGCTTGATTCTTTCTTTAAAACCTTTGCCCACTCACTATGAAAAGCCCCACAACCTAACTCCCTGCTCTCTTGCATAACCAACACATTCACCGTTCCACCACAGAAATCTGAAGAAGCTAGCATGTCTCCGATCACTCCCAGCTCCGCGTGCTCCACGAATTCCGCCATATCTTCATCCCTCAATGAGATTTCCGCATGTCTTCTCCCTACCATCACAAGGTAATAATCGCCCTCCATATTTTTAATGGACCTCACAACCTGCACGCCGTCTTCCACCTCAATGTCAAGCCAACTCAAGGGATTATTCCCACTGTTTCGTAGCCTAAAATCTTCAACCAACGACTCGTCAAGCTTGGCCTCTATCCGCTCCTCTTCGTTGCCTGCTTTTAGTTTATTCCGCAAGATGATCCTCAACACCGTCATTTGCACGTCCAAGTTGCCTAACATTCGTTCTGCGTAGGCCAATGCCTCGCGATCATCTGGCCCGCCAATGAAAAACACCGCTACATTGTGGGAGAACTGTGTCAAGCTCACCCGACAAGGCGAGCCTCTGTTAACTAGTATTCCAACTGTACATTGGCTATATTTTTGTACATTGATGTTGAATTGCTGTATGGAGGAAGTCAAACGAAGGTCAGCCGTACCGTGGTGATCATGGAACGGAATGACGATGAGAGGAATGAGCTTGTCATGCGCAAGATGGAATAACGTCTCGTGCATGCTTTTATAGGGAGCGATCAAATTGAAGGCATGGATCATGACCGGCCCTTTAGAGTTTTGTGAGTAATTTTCAAAGGCTCGCGTCATTTGATGGGTTGGTGTCCTTAAGCGCTTTAACTTCTTGTGAGGGACAAGTCGGGGAATGGCACCCCCCTTGAGCTCGACTGCATGTATAACGTAGGCGCAAATTGGGCATGCTTCTGTAGGGTTTGAGGCTTCCAGCAGGGTAATCAGGTTGTGGACGCTTTCTTCTTTGTGAAAACAACAAAGAACACGAAACTTTCTTGAGTTTCTTGGCATGGATTGGATACTTCTGAGGCTTAAAGACTTGGTTGATGCTCCTAACCGTATTTGAGGATTGTATGAGAATCGTAGCAAAGGTGTTACGACCATGGTTATTCCCAACATCGACAACACAATTTGAAGAAAAGTTTGTTCATCAATGGCCTACAATTGACATATTAAGAATCAAAATAAGTTGATACTACATATAGAGTCTAATTAATTAGAAAATAGGGGATATGGTTAAGAAGTGGTTATGGACACTTGTAGAAAAATAATGGAGGACGAAGTGTATAATTACCTTTCTAGAGTGCTAATACCAATTCTAAAATAATAATAATAAAGTAGTTAATTACCTTCGAGTTCCTCCATCGATTTGAAACAGTAGTCTCAATTATACCCTTGGTACTCATCGCCATGCTAAGCATTAAGCTATTCTTCAACCCAAATTTGCACCACAATGCAGCTGCCGTAATTCCCACAATATTGGTAAAATACGACACGGTAATAAGAATCTGAAGTTCAGAAAAGCTCACCAATCACTAATCGAATACACATCTACACTGTAGCCGATGCGACTACGTAAACTTCCTTTACTTCCTCTCCGTCTGGGGTATTGCGGGTAATCCATAGGATAATGGGGCGTATGATATAGACAGCAAAGATTATCAATGCCAAGAAGGAAAGAAAACCCTGAATTCCATGGCTTGATATATTTTGTTGCTTCATTATGAGATAAAATGTTGTTAAGGTCCATTGGATCACATCGTTGACAATGGCGGTGGACATGGCGAATTGGCCCAACTCAGAAGTCATAAGGTTGAGATCATCCAGGGCCTGAGCTATGACTGGGAAAAAGGAGAAAGATAAAGAAACAGTCATAAAGTACTTGAAGTATTTTCCCATGGGACTGTTAGGGAATCCATGAAATATGCTGCCTAGCAGGTAGAGGAGGCTTAAGGTGACCACAGAAGGTAAAAACGACGCAACAAGACCTACTTTAGTAGAGTCTTTTGCCGTCCTTCTGATGAGGGATAAGTCATATTTCAATGCGACTATAAATACGGAGTATATAGCGGCGAGCATAGCCATTGTGTCCCCAAAAAAGGAGGACCCCAAGATAATGCCACTCTAGAAAAACAAGCAAACTTTATCAGAAACAATGTGTGTGTGTGTGTGTGTGACCATGACAATACAAAGTTCAAATCTCATGAACAACAACTGGGAAAACGTACGTACCAGGAGATTGCAGACAAATTTGGTTTGTCCTAATGGCTTCAGAAAATAATAGAGAAATCGAGAAATAAGAACAACTTTGATGATTATGGCTAAGGTTAGAGCGAATGGATCGCCTAAGGGATTATATCCAAACCAAATGCCTTTGTTGTCAACGGGCTGATATGGTATACAATATTCCTCTGGCAATAGTCCAATTGTTTGTGTTGTAAGAAAAAACTCAGAACCAAGATCCAACATCTCGAATCACAGCATCCAAAACACAGCACATAATTCAACAGTGAAACTACAAAGAAAACATACCTGCAGATGAACTCGATCCGGATGCCATGCTCGAGCTCTGCAACAAAACACAGTGTGCCTTCTCCTCTCTTCAGTGTTCAAGGCTCTTAACTAATAATAGGTCTTAGTCAGAAGTTGAGCACACACTGCGAGAGCAGAGGCCACTACATATATACTATATAATCCTAGCCTTCTTCCATAAGGATTTCCCTATTAAAATCCACATGGAAAAACAATTCCTATGAAATAGCAATTCAGTACCGGTATGGATTCATAAATCCAAATCAGATAAGACTTCCTATTCAGCCTTTAATCCTGTAACTAAGTTCACATATCCATACTCATGCTCATATTCTTACATTCTCCCACTTGAGCAAGTATGAACCAGGAAACTAGTTCGATTAAGACTACAGATAGGGTGATCACTAAGCCTTATTCATAGCATCATAAACAATCTACCTATGCATTTCAAAACACAGAATCTGGAAGCTCAGAGTTACAATCAATATGCAACTTACGCTCTTAGACCATTCATGTCTGATTTGCGTATATAACATTATGACCATGCTGGTACTCAGTGGACCGAAATATCCACTCCCACTATTTCTTTAAGTTTATTACAGACAATAACCTGTCTGTTCGCAATTCCTATGAATTCAAAACAGTTACCTGAGTCAAACCATATAGATTTCTCAAAGCATCAATTGAATCCACAATTGCACATATATATATTAGATCAAGCAATTACATGAATTGAATTTCTGAATACAACTAACTGAAAACAAAGTAAACTAAAACAGAAAATTAATTTTAAGAGAAGAACATCACCGCTATACCAGCTCTTTGAACTTCACAATAGCAGTCTCTTCTCAACTTTATTTTCATAACTTATTCTTGACGAAACATTGCTCCCACTAATCAAAGGACTCAAGCACTCCTAATCTCGAGACTTGCACTTTGAAAACACCCACAGGTAAGGCCTTGGTCAAAGAATCAGCAACCATCAAGTTTGTACTGATATGTAGCACATCAATGATTCCTTTCTTGACTGTCTCCCTTACTTTTAGAAACTTGACATCCATTAGTCTAGAGGCAGAAGATCTTTTGTTATTCTTAGCAAAGAAAACTGCAGAACTATTGTCACAATACATTGTTAAAGGCTTCTGTATTGACTCTACAACCTTCAGTTCTGCCATAAAATTCTTTAACCACACCCCTTGCTTCATTCCTTCAAAACACGCCACAAATTCTGCCTCCATGGTGGAAGTCGCAATAACAGTTTGCTTGGCACTCTTCCAAGACACTGCACCTCCACCGAACAGAAAAACATATGCACCAGTCGATTTTCTGTCATCCACATCTCCTGCCAAGTCCGAATCTGTGTATCCTTTTAATTCGAGTTTCTCTTCCCCACCATACACAAGCATATGGCTCTTGGTTTGTTGCAAATACCTCAGAACCTTCTTGGCAGCACTCCAGTGAGCTTCCCCTGGATTAGATTGAAATCTGCCCAAGACTCCTACTATGTATGCAATATCAGGTCTAGTACAAACATTTGCATACATTAAGCTTCCAACTAAAGAAGCATATGGTTTCCCAGACATCCTTTTGACTTCTAAATCCGTTCTAGGACATTGATCATTTGACAAACGATCCCCTCTGTTCATTGGAACATGACACCCATTGCAGCTTTCCATGTTGAACTGGGTCAAAATCCTTTCAATGTAAGCTTTCTGTGAGAGTCCCAGTAACTTTCTGTTTCTGTCTCTAACAATCTCAATGCCTAGAACAAAGTGTGCCTCACCAAGGTCCTTCATCTCGAAATGTGCACTGAGCAGTGCTTTGGTCTCAGTTAACAACTGTATGTTAGAACTCGCAAGTAAAATATCATCTACATATAGAACTAGGATTATAAATTGCGATCCTCTGAACTTCAGGTAGATGCAATCATCAAGTTTGTTCTCAACAAAACCATTGGATGTGACCACTTGATCAAACTTTAAGTACCATTGTCTGGAGGCTTGTTTGAGACCATAGATCGATTTTTGTAATTTACAAACCATATTCTCCTTCCCCCTTTCAATAAATCCAGGGGGTTGAACCATATAAATGTCTTCTTGAAGATCCCCATTGAGGAAGGCTGTTTTTACATCCATTTGATGTAACTCTAGATCATAGTGTGCTGTTATAGCCATAATAAGTCTCAATGAATCTTTTGAGGATACAGGTGAGAAGGTATCATTGTAGTCAATTTCTTCTCTTTGAGTGAACCCTTTGGCAACTAACCGAGCCTTAAACCTTTCAATCTGTCCCTGTGCATCCCTCTTAGTCTTATAGACCCACTTGCACCCTATAGGCCTTTTAGCAGTCTTAGGTTCCACCAATAACCAAACCTGATTTGTATACATTGATTCCAATTCCTCTTTCATCGCATTGTGCCACAAATTTGATTGTGAACTCTTTATGGCTTGTGAGTAGGTCAGAGGATCATCAATGTCCCCAATACAATAATCCGTTTCCTGGAGATAACAAAGGAAATCATTTGCAATCGCAGGCTTTCTAATTCTTGTGGATTTTCTGATTTGAGGTTGCACTTGAGTACTGTCATTTTGTTCTGCACTGTCAATCAGTTCAGTGCAATGTTGACTTGGTTCATGCGCCATTTCAGTTGCTTCTGGTTGTTGCATTACATGATGAAGGTCTTCATTGTTGTCTACCTCAACATGTTGATCCGTGCCTTGAGAAACTACTATCACAGGATAGTGATCAGTAGGAATTGAATCATTCGATGACTGCTCTAATTCTTCAAATATGAAATTCTCTATAGTAAAATCTGATACATCTTGATCTTCTAAAAACCTTGCATTATGAGTTTCTTTGATCCTTGTATGAGATTGCGCACAATAGAACTTGAACCCCTTTGATTTCTCTGAGTAGCCTATGAAATAGCAAGATTCAGTTCTTGGATCCAATTTTCTTTCCTCTGGATTGTAGAACCTAGCTTCTGCCTTACAGCCCCAAATGTGAAAATGGCCAAAACTCGGCAATCTTCCATACCAAGCTTCAAACGGAGTGGTTGTCACTGCTTTACTCGGGACTCGATTTAATATGTAATTAGCAGTCCTTAAGGCCTCACCCCAGAGAAAACTAGGCAATCTGGACCTTGACATCATGCTCCTCACCATTCCAATCAAGGTTCTGTTCCTTCTTTCTGACACTCCGTTTTGTTGCGGTGTACCAGGAGTTGTGTATTGTGCCACGATTCCTTGTTCTTCAAGGTAGATAGCAAAAGGGGCCTTCTGTTGTCCAGACTCTGTATACCTGCCAAAATATTCTCCACCCCTATCTGATCTAACAATCTTAATGGATTTGCTTAACTGTTTTTCCACCTCAGTCTTAAAAATTATGAAGCATTTAAGAGCAGCTGACTTTTCACTTATTAAGTAGATGTAACTAAATCTTGAAAAATCATCAATAAAATTAACAAAGTAACTGTTTCCACAAATGGTTTTGGTTGGGAAAGGACCACAAATGTCAGTATGAATTATTTCAAGTAAATCTTTGCTTCTTTTGGCTTCAAAATTTCAAAAACTTGTTAATTTCCCTTTGAGACAATCCACACACTCTGTTGCATCTTCAAAATTTAAAGAAGGAATCAAGTTGGACTTTGTTAATTTAGTGATTCTCTCTTTTGATATGTGACCTAATCTCTTGTGCCAAAGATTGTAAGAAGTGTTAGTGTTCAACATTCTTTTTGTACTCGTGTGTAGTGCATGATACTCATTAAGAACAACACTACATTTTAACTGCCATAAGTTTTCTACTAATTGAGCAGTCCCCAAAATTGAATCAAAACTGTTTTTCATAAAAAGTTTCAAACAATCATCATCCCCTAGGAAAGAAAAACCATTTTTGACAAGTTTAGAGGCTGAAATTAAATTTCTTCTCATTTTTGGCACATATAGGACATCACTTAGTTGAAGAATGAAACCAAAATCTAATTCTAATCTGACTGATCCAATGGCTTTGACTGCAACTTTTGTCCCTTCCCCCACAAAGACATTAAAACAATTAAAACTAGCATCCTTTTGTTTTTGAAAACCATGCAGTGAGTTTGTTATATGAACTGTACAGCCAGTGTCGAACCACCAAGAGTTGAATGGAACCTCAATTAAGTTTGACTCTACACAAACATTAACTATTTCCTTTCCATTAGCCTTTAAGTAGTCTTTAAACAGTTCACATTCTTTTCTTAAATGACCTCGAGTTTTGCAGAAAAAACATTTGAGTTTAGCAACATTTTTCACTTTTGGTTTAAGATTGTTAGATCCTCTAGAAGTTTCAGATATTTTAGCAGATATAGCAGTCTTATCATAAGGTTTTGGGTGTTTAAAGTTCTTACCTGGATTCTGTCCAGCATTGTTGAACCTCTTTCCTTTCCCTCCTTGCACGAAATTCACAATTTCAGCATCCTTGCCTTTTTCTTGCCTCTGTCGGGTTTCTTCTTGAACACACTGAGCAATTAGCTCATCTACATCCCAACTTTTGTCTTGAGTGTTGTATGACACCTTCAATTGAGAATACTTGATTGGGAGTGCTTGAAGAATCATGAAGACCAACTGCTTTTCACCAATGTTAACCTCCATCGAGTTTAACTTTTCTGCAGCATCCGTCATCTTCATTATGTGGTCTCTAATTGAACCAGCATTGTCAATCTTGTAAGTTGTCAAGAGTGACATGTATTGACTGATCTCAGCTTTTTCAGATTCTTTGAATTTCTTCTCAATAGCACTCAGGTATTCAGCAGCCAATTCGTGTCTCTTAATCCCTCCTCGAACTGTGTCAGTCATCCCACTTTCAAGGATTGAAAGTGCAACTTTGTTTGCCCTTGTCCATCTTTCATAATCACTCTTTTCGGCTCTAGTGCTCTGATCTGTAATTACAGGTCTTGGAGTATCTATAGCTATATCATACTCATTGATAGTCAATAATAGCCCTATTTCCCTCCTCCATTTCTTGTAATTACCCCCTCCAGCGAGAATAGGAATGTTTGCTAAATTCAAGGTCTTGAGAGATATTGCAGACGCTGCAGATGAAATCACAAACATGAACCAGTTAGGTTCCTGATTTCCTTTGCAGTTTGCACATCACAATTTGCATCAACAATTCATACATATAGCTTAGCAACACATTGTTGATAAGCATACATAGAAAAACTGACTTATCAACAGCAAGGTATGCAACAACAGACATCCATCAGATGTCTCATGCATATACAAATGTTTGTCGGAAAACACAGAGGAGATTTAGCATTTGTAGATAACAAGTTAACAATAGAAAAAAACTCAAGTTTAAACATTCATGGTCTTAAATTACTAATCAGAGATTTCAATCGGATTTAGCCCATATAAATTTAGCAAAATCTGAATCAAAACATCAAATAGACATACCTCTTCAAAGATTCAGGTTCAGAAAACAGCGCAACGGAAAGAATTATCCAACACCATCATGTTGATTGATTTAATCTTTACTAAGAAGCATATTATGATGAACAGTAATCTCAATTTGAAAAATCCTCGATGAATGGCGATCAAAATCGAAAACCCATAAGGGAAAGGAAACCCAATAGTCTTTACGAAAAGAATCTAGTTTCTTTTGTCGTTTTTTTTTTTTTTTTTAATGCCAAGAGCCCATCGGTTCGAGTCCCCAAGCATACATAAACTTATATATATTTTCTTTAAATATTATTCACGCCATTTGAATCTGCAGATTTTGAATACAAAATTCTCAAACTTATAAACCTAAGGCTCTGATACCACATGTAAGAACAAACTCAGAACCAAGATCCAACATCTCGAATCACAGCATCCAAAACACAGCACATAATTCAACAGTGAAACTACAAAGAAAACATACCTGCAGATGAACTCGATCCGGATGCCATGCTCGAGCTCTGCAACAAAACACAGTGTGCCTTCTCCTCTCTTCAGTGTTCAAGGCTCTTAACTAATAATAGGTCTTAGTCAGAAGTTGAGCACACACTGCGAGAGCAGAGACCACTACATATATACTATATAATCCTAGCCTTCTTCCATAAGGATTTCCCTATTAAAATCCACATGGAAAAACAATTCCTATGAAATAGCAATTCAGTACCGGTATGGATTCATAAATCCAAATCAGATAAGACTTCCTATTCAGCCTTTAATCCTGTAACTAAGTTCACATATCCATACTCATGCTCATATTCTTACATGTGTGACATTGTTCATTGTGGCTATTTTGTACCTCCCAATGGATCACAGATGCAACAACTATCGATCCCATGCCGCCATCTCAGTAATATTCATGGAAATCATCGGAAAGGGTGGTTGTCAGTGAAACGCCGGCGTTAAGAAGACTAGAACGAGCACCCGCAGCCGGTAGGAATCAAGTTGAGAGATCTCATGCAGTATTGGAATAATTGGCAGTTGTGTCTCAATTACCGTTTAGTGGTTTTTGGCATGAGGCATTGAAGTAAGAAATAGTAGGGCAACGTACGAAACGTGATTTGGTAGCTTTTGGCGGTTAATGGCGCGCCCTTCTGCTGTAAGAAAGTCGTTAATCGTTATAGAGGGTAATATAGTTTTCAATCTCTTGGTACAAGGTGACGAGATGCAACTAAATGAAGAGAGTTGGTTAATTACGTTGTCGGAACAGCTTTATATTTTTTATTTATATTAAGAAAGTTAACATACATGCATGTTGGAGTTTGTTTAAGCTCATGAATGTGCATGATCTGTAATTTGCTTCTGTTATTTTGTTTAAGCCTTTTACGTGCATAAGTCCACAAGGCAATTTAAGACATGTTGAAAACCACGCTATACAAGTTGAAAATCACGTCATCCAACAATAACAAATCTGACAACACCACTGTTGTAGTTATTCTTACGTTTTAACTTTTGACTAAACCATGTAGGCATTCAAACTCACAACTTTTATAACGATGGGAATGCTTTGGGGCTTTTCCTCTATCTTAGAACCATTTATTTAATGAACTGACGAAACAATACTTTGGCCTCTTCACGAATGCCATTGTTCTGTTCGTAGCCCCCTTACTCGCCATTCAGTTTGACACGGGTCGATACCCATAATTCAACGACCCAAATGGAAATCACATCAAAATCTATCTCAATAATATAAATCCGATGTTACAACTAATTCGTGATTCCATGGGTCACAGCACGAGAGAGCTTCCATTTGGCTTCGGCGGCGTGGTTGTTGGTGGACGGTGACCAGTGTTGGTGGCATAGTTGCTAGTTATTTGCCCATTTTTGTTTGTTTATAAATATTAAACTTAAATGGTGAGTGAAGTTATACATGTGCAAGTGGTGAGTGAAGTCGCATTCTTCACACCATTAAGTTTTGTTTTTTTTTTAACTACATGTTTCATTCTTTTACTAAATCAAGTCGCTTTTTTCAATTAATTGGCACTAGGCCTAAATAGAAAATAGTAAAAAATAAATGGACCACTTGCTCACTTGTTTAACGAGTCCAACAAGAGCAAGCATACAGTACTATAAAGCAAGTTGTCAACTTGTTGGACTTCTATTAATTGGACCACTTGCCTGTAATACTGATATCTCACTGTTGTCTTGAAAAACAAGTTATGGACTCCAATGATACAAAATTATTATATTGCCCCTTGCCTTGAAACGTGCACAAATCATTCTTTACACGTTCGAATTACATCACGTATATGCTCACGTGCTCATGGTGGCAAGTACTACTTAAATAAAGCAAGAAAATAATCAAAAGGTGAAAATAGTTCAGAGGCCCACGTAGGATTTTCATATAGCGTATTAGGGCATTTTCGAAACTTAACAATGGGGTAGTAAAATACAATAAACTTTGAGACAGGATGTAATAGTTATGCTTGCCTACATATATACTAGCATATTGCCACACGTCTATACACGTGGCAATTGGCACTTTTTATTGTTTAAATTTTTTTTTTACATATTTAGATATTATTATTTTTATTTAATTATTATTTTGAAAAAAATCAATGTGACCACTTGCAGTCCCACTATGTTTTTTTTGGGGGGGGGGGGAGAGGAGGGGTGAAGGGGGTGTTTTAGTGTCTCCTTTTCTTATTTTAAATCCTAATAAGAGAAAGGTAATTTGAAAAACTCATATAGTATAATAAGTAATAGGTTTTTCGAAAATCCTAGTATGCTATAAAACTTCATAAAACATATATTATATATGGTGTGTTTAGTAGTGGTATCAAAATCATCTGAAGGCAGTATCATTTACCCATAGGCCCTATATCACCCGACCGAAGCCATATAATGATATCATTTGCCCTTAGGCAGGACTAAATCTTCATTCGCCCGAAGGCAGTATCATTTGGCTATAGGCAGTATCATTTGCCCGTAGGCAGATCGTATGAGTAACCACTAAATAAGCACATAAAAACATGAACATAATATTTGCAAAATATTTGTATATATCTCAACGAAGCTCAATAGCTCAAACATCATATCTTAAACCATATTCATGAATATCTCAATAAGCATAAATCTAGTGAAGCATGACATTTCATAAAGCATGAATCCAATCTTCTCATAAACGTTTCATAAAATGTATCCATAAAATCATGTTTTGCGCAAGACAGATTTGTGTGTTGAGTTGGAGGTCCCTTCTGTTGCCATTGCATCTGTATTTATAGGACCGATGTACTTGCTTGGCACAGCCTAATCCTAGAGTAGAATTTGATTTTAATCCCAACTAGTAGGATTTGATTTTAATCCCAACTAGATAAGCAAGAGCCTATCCTTTAGCAAATAACAGAAAGATAGATAACCTTACTTTGCTTATCACCATTATCCAAAAAGCCTATTTTTCCTTTCTTATCTTTTGGATGCATTCCACGTGGTCATTTCCTTATATCATGATAGGCTAAAGCCTATCACCGCTTACTTATCTGACACATTTGTTTTGACCAAATAAGAGAATATTCTTTCATTATCCCTTCAAGGCCTATATGATCACGCCATCCCATTCTTCAAGACATCTGATCACGCCAAGTGTTGGTCTCTACATGTTTTGTCAGCAAACTTTAATTAATTCGAACTCTGTTATTGTTGCTTCCATTGGAGGTAACGAGAATTCTATTTATACCGCTCATTTAAAAAATAAAGATGAATCATATTGAAAGATAATTATCATAATATTATTCTTCAATAATAACTGTAGACAGTGAAATTTCAGTAAATAAAATGTTGACCAATGGTCAAAATTTTAACACTCGTGTATTACATAAATTGTACACATATTGTGTGATTCGACGAAAATTCGAAAAGAGTTAGAAAAGCTGTCAAACAGGACACGTGTCAACACCTGGCAAAGACGGCTTATTTCATCTGGGATATTATATTCAAAATTAGGCCTTGGAAAATTCTATAAATAGAAGCCAATTTCATTCATTTCAATTCACCAATTCACAAATACATTTCTCTACTCCCAAATTGGAAGAGAATTCTTTGAAGTTCGTTCTTCGTTCTTCGTTCTTCGTTCTTCGTTCTTCGTTCTTCGTTCATCGTTCTTCGAGATCAAGCCCCAACGGCCCTTGAAGAAACGCTCATCCATCCTAAGATCAAGCCCTAACGGCCCCTTGGATTAGCGCAATTGTTCTTCAAGATCAAGTCCAGAAGTCCTTGAAGATCCATCCACCATTCATCATTCATCCGTTCATCCGTTCTTCAAAGAACCAAGCCCAAAAGCCCCTTGAAGTTCATCCATCGTTCATCGTTCATCGTTCATCCATCTTCTTCAAGATCAAGCCCCGACGGCCCTTGAAGCAACATTCATCCACCCTCCAAGATCAAGCCCCGACGGCCCTTGGAATCAACATTCATCCTTCAAGAATCAAGCTCAAAGCCCATTGAAGCTCATCCATCGTTCATCGTTCATCGTTCTACATTCATCATTAAACATCTGAAGATCATCACTGTTCATCCCAAGAATCAAAGCGCCAAACAGCCCCTTTAGATCAACACAAACAAATCCACATCACTATTCATCCAAGGATTAAGCCCAACGGCCCTTTGGATCAACAGCCCATCAACAAAATCCATATCTTACGAAGATAGAATCAGAGGAACAAATAGAGATTGTAACCCCAAAATTCATCAAATAACAAATATTATTTTGTACACGTGTTCTTGTTCCTTCAGGAAATTTTCGTGTTTACAAATTTGGCACGCCCAGTGGGACTTTCTCTACCTCTCATCTCTATCTTCAAATCAAGATCCACAAAGAAAGGCACATATGGCATCAAAGAAGACCCAAACTGTTCCCGCAACTAACGCGAAGAACAAGGGTGTCCTCGTCACGAGCAATAGCGCTTTTGGGATCACGACTCGGAGCAAGGCAAGAGCTCTTTCCGCCACATCTTCCCTCTCTGCATCAACCTCGCCAAAAGTTCATGAACACCAGAAATACAAACCCATAATCACTTTGGCCTCGCTAAGTGTGCCAATGGAAGATATTCCAAAGAAGTGCCCCGAGTCCCTGCTCTCTGACGCCGACTCAAACAGCAGCACGGCCATGCAAGTCATGACCACCGGAGCGACTTCAATCGAGGAGCAGCTGGCTCAAATGAATGAGGCAATTGCAAAACTCACACAGACGGTGGAGGAGAAAGACTTATAAATCGCCACGCTTGTCAACCGATTGGAAAAAAAGAACGACAAAAAAGAAGGAGGCGGTGAGGATGAGGAACCTCCGATACAAGAATTCGAGGAGAAGCCAGACCAGACAACAGCACCCATGGGATCTCTGTCTATCCAACAGCTGCAACAAATGATCACTAACACCATCAAAGCACAGTACGAAGGGAGCTCACATGCCTCCATGTCGTATTCCAAGCCTTACTCTAAAAAGATTGATGCCCTGAAGATGCCAAAGGGATATCAACCACCCAAATTCATGCAGTTCGATGGAAGGGGGAACCCGAAACAGCACATCGCCCACTTCGTTGAAACTTGCAACAATGCGGGCACTGAAGGGGACTACCTTGCCAAGCAGTTTGTACGCTCACTGAAAAGTAACGCCTTCGATTGGTACACCGATCTTGAGCCCGAATCCATCAACAGCTGGGAGCAACTGGAGCGTGAATTCCTTAACCGCTTCTACAGCACCCGCCGTACAGTCAGCATGCTGGAGCTGACAAGCACAAAACAGTTGAGGGACGAGCCAGTCGTTGACTACATCAACCGATGGCGCACTCTGAGCCTCGACTGTAAGGACAGATTCTCGGAAATCTCCTCAATCGAGATGTGCGTGCAAGGTATGCAATGGGGATTGCAATACATCCTTCAAGGCATCAAACCGCGAACGTTCGAAGAGTTAGCCACCCGCGCTCACGACATGGAGCTGAGCATCGCTCATCATGGAAAAAATGAGCCGATCACAGACTTCAAGAAGGATAAGGTGTTTACTCCAAAGGTGGACAATCGTGGAAAGAAGCCCGCTAAGGAAGCTTTTGCCGTTGACGCCATCCCCACTAAAACTTCAGCTGCACCCGTCAAAATCTCCTCTAAAACCAAAGCAAAGGAGATAAAAAGAGGTGAGCCCTCCCGTACCCAAGAAAGGTACAAAAACACCTTAAGGGAATTGGAGCAGAAAACATACCCATTCCCAGACTCTGACATGGCCCCGATGCTAGACGACCTGTTGGAGAAGAAAGTAATTGAGCTTCCTGAATGCAAGCGCCCAGAAGAAATGAATCGCGTTGACGATCCCAAGTACTGCAAATACCATCGCATCGTAAGCCATCCCGTCGGCAAATGCTTTGTCCTCAAGGAGCTTATCATGAAGTTGGCGCAACAAGGACGAATTGAACTCGACTTGGAAGACACGGTCGCAACACACACTACGACGATCGTGTTTGGGTCCTTTGATCCTGTGCCTCTTCAAGTCATGCATGACCATCGTCACACAGCCCCTTCTGCACTACTACCATTGGGGGCAAACAACCAAGATGCGCCGATTGAGGATAGTGAAGAATGGACCTTAGTGACCCGCAGAAAATCAAAGAAACCCAAGCCACAGGCCGCAAAGCCAAAGGTAGAAGATGGGAGAAGACACCGTCGTCGCAACAATAGGAAACCCAAAAGAAGCGTGAGAGCTGCTAAGCCAACATACGTTGGGGAGCCTATGGAGCAGGAACCGCGCATTCCTATCTCCTTGCATGAGTACTTCCCAAATGACTTCTTCCAACGGTACACTGTCACTACGTGTCACGTAATAGAGGTAAAAGAACCATCAAGAGGGGAAGTTATCACCACTGAAGAAGTAAAGACCTTCATGACCAAAGAAGGTCTGCCGACTCACGTGAGCATCGAGGAGGCATTGTGATTACCCAAAGAGATGCGGAAAGCCCTGATGGTGGCCTTAGCGAATCCCGATGACCATGGGGTACAAGGAAACGAGGACGAATGCTCAAAACTTCAGTCATATGAATATACCACATGCTGCGCCGCCCAAGACTCAATCAACTTCACTGACGAAGATTTATTGCTGGGATCAAAACCTCACAACCGTCCTCTCTTCGTCTCAGGGTACATAAGGGAGAGCAAAGTCAAGCGTATGCTGGTGGATGGCGGATCGGCCATAAACATCATGCCAAAGTCAACGATGGCCGCAATTGGCATCAAAATAGACGAACTATCTCTAAGCCGTCTGCTAATCCAAGGTTTCGACCAAAGAGGACAAAGAGCGATAGGCATGATCCGAGTGGAGATGACCATCGGTGAACTCAAAACAAGCACAATATTTCATGTGATCGATGCAAGAACTTCATACGGCCTGCTCTTAGGAAGGCCTTGGATCCATGAGAATGGAGTAGTGCCGTCTACCCTTCACCAATGTTTAAAATTCTACCGGGAAGGAGTGAAGGTGATTCGAGGCGATACAAGGCCATTTACCGAGGTCGAATCACACTTTGCGGACGCCAAGTTCTACATGGAGGAGGACATGATACCCGAAGCTCTCCCAAGAGAGGTAAAATCCACAGGCAAAGCAACACCTAAAAAACAAGAATGGCAATCCGTTCCCAGAAAGCAAGGAGGGGAAACCACACCACCTTCAAGCAACGACGAACTCACGACAGCAAAAGAGGGTAAGACGCCTGCAAAAGAACCAAATACGCCCGTCTTTCGATACATCCCAATGTCGAGAAGAAAGAAGGGTCAAACACCATTTGAAACTGGGACAAGCAAAGCCGACATGCAACAGTGCAAGGAGGATGTGGAACTACTCAAGGCAAATGCAATTCTACCTCTAACACAGCTAAGCGGGACCAAGATTGTAGGACCACCACAAGGTTTCATAAAAGCTCTGCCAAAGGGCGAAGAATCAAGCTGTCTCCCAACCAAGAGGACCGAAGAGGGTTTTGATCCAAACGCCTACAAACTCATGTCAAAGGCTGGGTACGACTTCATTCCCTCTTCAAAACCTGGAAAGAAGGTTTCAGATGCTGTCAACAACAAAGAACGTGACCTCACCGAGACTCAAAAGAGGCTGAGAAAGCATGGTTACGGAGTTGACAACGGAAAAGCAGGAGTCGGCTTCACACCAAGTGCACCTGTGAAGATTTCGAGCAAGGCAAAAAATGCTAGCACTCAGCACATCAGCGTGAGCGTTGTACAAAAACAAGAAGAGCCTAAAACCGTCCCTCGGATACCGGTCGTCAATAGGATGAATCACCCAAGACCCAGAATATCGGCATTACATCGCATTGGTGGTCAAAGCCGAATCTCCGTCTTCAAGAGGCTTAACACGCCAACATCCCAAAAATTCGTTTTTGAAAGGCTGTCAAAACCTAAGAAACAAGGCAACACGACTAACTCGCTTTTGCAACAGTCAGTTTCCGAAAGACTGGAAGACAACAAAAAGCCTTCTAGAAGAAAGGAGATAGCGCCAAAAGAAGAAAAGCCCGACAGGCTAGCAGAAAAAGGCGATATCCAAAGTTCAATTCCTTCAAGGATGAAGCGTCAATCAATCTTGGAGATTGACACAAATGGACCACTAAAAGTAAGAAGGCGCACCATCATCCATACCGGACAAACCTCATGCCAGCAAGTCCAAAAGGACGGCACTGAAGAGGAAGTCCAATACGTCTTCCACATCACAGTCCAAGAAGACGAAGAAGGCAAGATCCTTGAGGAAGATGTCACTGCTGCACCACCACAGCTCGAAGACGGGGGGCAAGCCACGGTAGATGATCTCAAAGAAATCAACTTAGGCACAAGTGAGGAACCAAAGCCTATCTTCGTAAGCGCACTGCTAAGTGCAGACGAGGCAGAGGAGTATTACCAACTGCTGTTAGAATATAAAGACGTCTTCGCTTGGACATACAAAGAAATGCCCAGCCTTGACCCTACTATCGTTGTACATCACCTGGCGGTCAAGCCTGGATCTCGACCAATAAAGCAAACTCAAAGGCGCTATCGATCCGAGCTCATCCGACAGATTGAGGCTGAGATTGACAAGCTAATTGAAGCAGGCTTCATTCGAGAGGTGCAATACCCAAAGTGGATCTCTAACGTCGTTATCGTCCTCAAGAAATCAGGACAGATACGTGTTTGCGTGGACTTCCGAGACCTCAACGATGCATGCCCGAAGGACGATTTTCCTTTGCCAATCATCGAAATCATGGTGGATGCAACCACTGGCCACGAGGCACTATCATTCATGGATGGCTCATCCGGATACAATCAAATTCGCATGGCTCCCGAGGATGAGGAACTAACAGCCTTTCGCACTCCAAAGGGTATATACTGCTACAAAGTAATGCCATTCGGTCTAAAGAATGCTGGAGCTACATATCAACGTGCAATGCAAAAAATCTTCGATGACATGCTACACAAAAATGTAGAATGTTACGTGGACGATGTGGTGGTCAAAACAAAAAGAAAATCAGACCACTTGAAGGATTTGCGAATAGTGTTCAAAAGACTGCAAAAGTACAACCTCAAGATGAACCCGTTGAAATGTGCATTTGGCGTCACATCTGGAAAGTTCCTGGGCTTCATTGTCAAACACCGCGACATTGAAGTGGATCAATCAAAAATCAAGGCCATTCAAAGCATGCCTGAGCCGAGGAACCTGCACGAGCTGAAAAGTCTACAAGGACGCCTAGCCTTCATTAGGCGTTTCATCTCCAACCTCGCAGGGCGCTGTCAACCATTCAGTCGACTCATGAAAAAGGATGTTCCATTTGTATGGGATAAAGCATGCCACAATGCTTTTGAAAGCATAAAAAAA
Source organism: Crataegus laevigata (assembly GCA_963580275.1). Lineage (NCBI taxonomy): Eukaryota > Viridiplantae > Streptophyta > Magnoliopsida > Rosales > Rosaceae > Crataegus > Crataegus laevigata. The sequence goes on along the minus strand of OY756947.1, from coordinate 32,059,747 downwards.
TATTTGTCAAGTCCACCTGTCTTGGGGGCACCCACGCCTGGAAAGCCACTCATATTATACATCGCCGCTCAGGAAAGTTCGGTTGGGGCACTCTTGGGACAAGAAAATGAATCCCAGAAAGAAAGAGCGCTCTACTACCTCAGTCGAACTCTTACCGGTGCTGAGTTGAACTATTCCCCAATAGAAAAGATGTGCCTCGCCTTGGTGTTCGCCATCCAGAAGCTCAGGCATTACATGCAGGCTTACACCATCCACTTGGTTGCTAGAGCTGATCCAGTTAAATACATCATGTCCAAACTAGTTCTGACAGGGCGACTAGCTAAATGGGCGTTGCTTCTCAATCAACACAAGATCATCTACGTTCCAGCTAAAGCCGTTAAAGGATAAGCACTGGCAGACTTCCTCGCCGATCACCCGATCCCAGCCGATTGGGAAATCTCAGACGACTTGCCTGACGATGAGGTGTTTTACATAAACGTCTTCCCAACATGGACGATGTTCTTCGACGGATCCGCCCGAACAGATGGAGCGGGGGCAGGAATGATATTCATGTCACCACAAAGGCAAATACTGCCTTATTCCTTCCAACTGAGCGAACTATGCTCTAACAACATTGCTGAGTATCAAGCATTGATCCTCGGCCTCCAAATGGCAACCAATATAGGAATCACAGCCCTTGAGGTATATGGTGACTCCAAGCTCATAATCAATCAACTCTTGACCGAGTATGAGGTGAGAAAAGATGATCTTGTCCCCTACTTCCGACTGGCAACTCAGCTGCTACAGAAGTTCGAGATGGTGACGCTAGAACATGCACCAAGGAAAGTTGTGACCAAAAGACATTACACAGCATAAACTCGCTGCGGTCTGTTTTGCACAACCCCACATGGTAAAAGTGACGCACTGGAACAAGTTCCAAAGCAGCAACGGCAAAGAGCCCACGGCAAGCAGCAACGGCAAAGAGCCCACGGCAAGCAGCAACGGTCAATATGCACAGGCAACGTCACCACCAAGGAAAGTTGTGACCAAAAAGACATTACACAGCGTAAAACTCACTGAAGTCTTTTGCACAACCCCACATGGCAAAAAGTGACGCACTGCAATAAGCTTCAAGCAGCAGGGCAATGGACAGTGCAACAAGGACGGCGGACAGTACAATGGCGTGCGGCAAAAAATGAAGCGACGACAGGGCAGCAAGCACGGTAAAAAAGGGCAGCTACAAGACGGTCCTTCAAGGCGCGTTACGATAGCAAAGAAACCAAAATGCCACGCAGTCACACTACGAAACCCCGCAGCGACTACGCAAGCAGTTTCTTGCACCGCACGGCAACACCGCCGCTGAGGGAAAATTGCGACCAAAGGACAATACACAACGAAGCCCCAGTGCAGCCTCTTGTACAGCCCCACACGGCAGCGCACCAACCGAGGGAAAACTGTGATCAAAAGGCACTACACGGCAGAACTCCGGCGCAGTCTCTCGCGCAAGCACTTGGCAGCAAAGAGCACAAAGTACACTATCGTTTACTCCACTTCCGGAAGCTTCATGGGGGTCCCAATGTCATGCCATGCCTCCGCGAAATTGTTTACGTAATCCCTGACATCCCAACAAAGAAGCCCGTCAGTGGGGGATACACACATTATGTTATATGTGGACGGTTAAAATAAAGAAAAAAATAATATATATATATATAATAAAAAATAAAAAAAATGTATATGAATATCTCGGCCCAAAGGGCACTGGCCCAGCAAGAAATCCAGTACCCTCACGTAATGCATCCTCACTTGTGTTCGAAGCCCATCAGCTACAAATCACTGCCTTGTCTCCATCAGAAGCTGGCAGCCCATCCTCACAAGCTACGGGCCCAAATCTGTGTTTAAGCCCAAAACTCCCAACCTGCACCGAGGAATAAGCGGGGTCGGCTTCCTGTTTTACTTTCACCTCCATATTATCTAAGCAAGAGTACAAGCTGGCAGGAAGTTGGTTCCGACTGCCTTGGGTATTACTCTAATAAGAGGCTCTCAGTGCACCGACCCAGACCTCTGTTTGCCAGATATTCGCAGTTTCATTGAGCAACAGATTACTCTTGTTGCCAAGGGTCAAGCAGACCATTTTCGTGTTGTGCAGCATGTTCTGCAACGATTGATACAAAAATATAGTTATTTTGTGAAGCAGATTGAAAACATGGATGCATTATTTGAAGCACAATTCTCTCCCCTTGCTGACTCAGGACGAGTTCTCAGTAAATGTGGGAAATGCCTACGGTACGTGAAGCATATTTCCAGCCAACAATTCGCGGTTGTATTGCAATACATGCGAAGAGGTTTATTATCTTCCTCAAAAGGGTAGCATAAAAGCTCTACAAGGAAATTACTTGTCCTCTGGACAACTTTGAGCTATTAATCTGCTCCATGCCCGGCCCAGATGGCAAGTCATTCTCTCTCTGCCCGTACTGCTACAATAGTCCTCCATTAGAAGGTATCGACACGTTCTTTGGTGCAGTAAAATCTGGCCCGTCTGGCAAGCTGGGAAAGGGAGCCAGTATGCCATGCTTCCTCTGCCCACACCCCACATGTCGGCATTCTTTGATAGCCCAAGGAGTCTGTGTTTGCCCGGAATGTAGTGGAACACTTGTTCTAGACCCCGTGAGTGCTCCCAAGTGGCAACTCTGCTGCAACATGTGCAATTTCCTTGTCTTGCTCCCCCAAGGTCACTACCTCCACTCCCCCTGGAAAAAAAAATAATAATAAAAATAAAAAAAAAATTTGGGTGGAAGCGAAAGGCAGACAGTAATCTACAAACAAGAGCAGAGGGTATGTACCGAAGGCCATTTCTCTTAATTTACTTGGCAGGTGATCATGTAGTAATTGATCGAATAATGGCAGCCAGTCTCCCAGTATACACATACACGAATACATTCTCCATGGCCCGAGAATGTTGTGCGATACCAGCAGAAAATTATGTCACGGATGAAGCTCGGCAAGTTGATGACACCAGTGTGACAGAACCACCAAGCCAGTCTCATGCTGGAGATGAAGACCAGGACTCTGCAAAAGATGTTTCTGTGTCATCTACCTGCCCAAACAGTTTGGCAATCGCAGACATCAAATACAAAAGTGAAAGAAAAAAAACAGAAGAAAAAAAAAATTCACAAGCATCAGGTTCATCGTTCGCATCAGCAACTGTGCTCAATTCAATAGATTCCACCAATAAACATGGTGTGAGTTCAAGCCTACCCTCTGCTCCAGCTGCTCCCCTCTTCGTTGCCCAGCCACCTGCAAGTTCTTCATCCTTCCTGCAATTAACCCATCATCTAGCACCATATAAAGAAAATAAATTATAGGTACATGTGGGCTGGCACCGAAATCAGAAGGAAAAGAAGAAGAAAATATAAAAAAAGGGGAATGAGATCTAGGTGGCCAGCACCGAAAGAGAATAATAATAAATATAAAATTGTGGGTGCTAAATAATAATGTATGCATGGGCACCATGTGTGGAAAAGGGAGTGATGCACCGAAAGCATTAACAAAAGAAAACAAATATATATATATATATATAATAATAATTATTATTATTATATAATAAAAGAGTAATAATGAAACTGGGGAAATGATGAAAGCTGGTGGGATGATGCATCCACTAGCTAAAGCTTGTAGAATGATGATGGCCAGCCGAAAATAAAAATAAAAAAAAAGTTATGAAAATGCATATAACATATATACATATTTATGTATATTGTAAAAAAAATAAAATAAAAAAAATAAAAAAATAAAAAATAAAAAAAAAATAAAAAAAAGAAGAAGAGCGATAAAAGTTCATTTTTTTATTTTATTTATCTTCTCTGAAAAAAATTACACAAATTGGCACTCTACATGCCACAAAAAAAAAAAAAAAAGTTACAAGCAAGAAATATTCAAGGACGATCAGGTGGTGCCTCAGAAGTCGACGGAGCTCCGGGAAGACGAAGAGCCAGAGTTGGAATCTCCGGAGCCGGAACGCTTGGTGCAACTCCAGAGGACGAAGGCAACATGAACCTCGGGAGTAACGCCATGAACCTTTCATGGTCACTTTGGATCCGACCGTCCGACTCCTGCAGCTGGTCCAGCTTCCTCTTCATGCTGGTCGAGTAACTAGTTGCAAGCAGGTGCAACTCCTTATTCTCGTGCCTGAGTCCTCTGACCTCTTGCCGAAGACTCGCCACCTCCGCCATCAGTGACTCCACCTGCCGAGATCTTGCGAGAAGGCGCAGGCCCATGTTTGAAACTGAGCCTGCACTTTGGACGCTGAGAGCTAGAGATTCCTGAATAGCCAACTCGTCTGACCGCCTGGATAGCAACCTAGTGTCCCTTGGAGTGAGGAGATTTCGAGCAACCACCGTAGCGGTTATTTCGTTTCTCATCATTGAGTCCCCAACTGTAAGAGGACCGTTGGGGGATATGAAAGACGGACGCCAAATGTTGTCTGGAGAAGACAAGTCATCATCTTCTCCGACGTTCAAGTTAAGGCGACGGTCGGAAGGGCAAGACATTTTCAGAATGTGTTAAGAAAGAAGAGATCAGGAAGATTAAGATTACAGAAGTTCAAGAAAAGTGTTTACAGGAGGGAGTTCAAGTGTGAGGTGAAACAAAATTCATGCCTCTATAAAAAGAAGAAAATGAAGAGGTGCTCCTCAGAGGTCGAAGACGCGTCCTCTCGCAAATCAAAGAGTGACGCTCATTTCTCAAATGCCGGAGTCCTGTCTCAAAAGAGCCATTCCTCTATCAAAAGCTGGGCTTGACTCAGAAATCACGTGGCATCAGCTTTTCCAGTTTGTCATCACTCGTCACATGCGTCACATGCAGCTTGGAGCGTTGCGAAAACCACGAGCCGAACCCGGATTTGAACCCCGGTTTTCAAAAGATCATCATTCCAGACGTATCGTCACTCGTCGCATGCACAGTCAGCTTCGCGGAAATTACGGACGGCTGTGTCAGAAAGCGCGTAACTGGTACTGTTCATCCATCACCGGCTGCAGACAAATAGTAAGGGAATAGTACTGGTTGTGAAGAAAAAAATTTCTATAAGTCCAACCTTCGCCTTCCACAGCCAAAGCGCACCCTTTCTTCATCTCTTCATCTCCGAGAATGTATTCTCAAAGAAACCTTTCGAGTCACTCAGTGTTCTTCATCCCTTGGAACACCCCAGAAAACAAATCATCCAAAGCAAAAATATTTCATATCAAAAAGGTTAAAAGCAAAAATATCTCATATCATGCTTTCTCCTCACCTTCATATGAGGAACATGGAGAAAGTGAGATCCTGATTGCTTACCTAGTCTTGCTCTCGAGTACTCATCTCAGACCCCTCCCAGCCCACTTCAAAAATAAACTTGTGTAGAGGTGCTTCTTCAAAAGCAAAAGTACCTCACAAACGAAGCAGGAGGAGTTTGAGTTGCTTCAAAGAGCAGATGAGTCGGGGTTGATCCAAGAGTTCAAGAAGATGCCACACCTGCGTAGAGATCGGACTACTTGAAGCATGTGGAGACAATGTGCTGAATCAACCTTCAAGACCAAGCCGTGACGGCCCCTTGAAGAAAACACAAGTCCGATTCAAGATTAGAAAATCTAGCAGAAAAAAAACCCCTGTGTAGAGGTACTTCTTCAAAAGCAAAAGTATCACACAGACGAAGCAGGAGGAGTCTGAGTTGCATCCAGATGAAAGCTGTGGAAAAATCACAAAACCCGATTCAAGATCAAGTGCCCGTCACCCTTGAATCAACCTTCAAGACCAAACCGCGACGGCCCTTGAAGAAATCACAAGTCCGATTCAAGATCAGGTGTTCATCACCGTTGAAACAAAACCAGTTCAAGATGAAAGCTGTGGAAAAATCACAAAACCTGATTCAAGATCAAGTGTCCGTCACCCTTGAATCAACCTTCAAAACCAAGCCTCGACGGCCCTTGAAGAAATCACAAGTCTGATTCAAAGGTCAGGTGTCCATCACCCTTGAATCAAAACCAGTTCAAGATGAAGTCTGTGGAAAGTCAACAAGCACAACAAATACACGTGCCGATTCACCCCAAAAAATAGTCTCAGCCCAATCCAAGATCAAGCCTCGACGCCCTCGGATCGACGTCTACAGTAAGGAAACTTCAAGACGCATCTCCTGCATATGACAAACACATGTATATGACACGCCTTGAAGTGGGGGGCATTTGTAGACAGTGAAATTTCAGTAAATAAAATGTTGACCAATGGTCAAAATTTTAACACTCGTGTATTACATAAATTGTACACATATTGTGTGATTCGACGAAAATTCGAAAAGAGTTAGAAAAGCTGTCAAACAGGACACGTGTCAACACCTGGCAGAGACGGCTTATTTCATCTGGGATATTATATTCAAAATTAGGCCTTGGAAAATTCTATAAATAGAAGCCAATTTCATTCATTTCAATTCACCAATTCACAAATACATTTCTCTACTCCCAAATTGGAAGAGAATTCTCTGAAGTTCGTTCTTCGTTCTTCGTTCTTCGTTCTTCGTTCATCGTTCATCGTTCTTCGAGATCAAGCCCCAACGGCCCTTGAAGAAACGCTCATCCATCCTAAGATCAAGCCCTAACGGCCCCTTGGATTAGCGCAATTGTTCTTCAAGATCAAGTCCAAAAGCCCTTGAAGATCCATCCACCATTCATCATTCATCCGTTTATCCGTTCTTCAAGAACCAAGCCCAAAAGCCTCTTGAAGTTCATCTATCGTTCATCGTTCATCGTTCATCGTTCATCGTTCATCCATCTTCTTCAAGATCAAGCCCCGACGGCCCTTGAAGCAACATTCATCCACCCTCCAAGATCAAGCCCCGACAGCCCTTGGAATCAACATTCATCCTTCAAGAATCAAGCTCAAAGCCCCTTGAAGCTCATCCATCGTTCATCGTTCATCGTTCTACATTCATCATCAAACATCTAAAGATCATCACTGTTCATCCCAAGAATCAAAGCGCCAAACAGCCCCTTTAGATCAACACAAACAAATCCACATCACTATTCATCCAAGGATTAAGCCCAACGGCCCTTTGGATCAACAGCCCATCAACAAAATCCATATCTTACGAAGATAGAATCAGAGGAACAAATAGAGATTGTAACCCCAAAATTCATCAAATAACAAATATTATTTTGTACACGTGTTCTTGTTCCTTCAGGAAATTTTCGTGTTTACAATAACAAAACTATCTTTACTCTTCGATCAATAGTGTAGACGCATGCTTATTCAACGGCCTCAATTACTCGGGTTGATGGTTTAAATTTGGGCCTAAACAACTACACAATGTAATATTCAAATACAACCTTAGCAAAATAATATAATAAGTTCAATTGTCAACAAAATAAAAGTGATAATGCATAACATGTTCAGAGCATATGCATTCATCAAATAGCTTAGATCACCCTTGGGCGTCGACTATCACATGGCCATCCCGATGTCATTTGGACACCGAGATCGAGGTGTGTCACGTAGGGTTCTTTCCAGCCCCTCGAAACGATGCAGGCCTAAGAAAAGGCCAGACCAAGGCCTATAGAAAGAAGAGAAGATCAAGGCCCATAGGAAGAAGGGATGAACAAAACCTCAGGAGTTAAGGGAAGGCAACTCATTGGCACATGATATACCATCTATGAAGTGCTAGGTAAAGTGCTTGGCATGTAGTGCTAGGCGAAGTGTTGGGTGGACCAGGAAGTTATACCGAGGCCACTTCTTTACATAGACCACCAGAAGGATGCTCTAATTAGACCACCAGACCAGGATGTTCTGCCATACCATAATGTTCTAATAAGACCACCATACCAAGATGCTTTATCAAGGCCACCAGAGCAATGTTAGGCTTCGCGCTACACATGCAGTGCTAGGCATACAATGGTATACAATGGTAGGAAGAGTGCTACATAATCGGCCACCTCCTTGAATGCTCTACGGATAACTACTACATGAATGCACGTTGATCAAGACTAGATATTCCTTTTATCTGAGGCCACTCATTTGACCTACCTTAGGAAGGTGGGCTTTTTGCCTAAGAGAATGCAGAGAAAAGAGAGATGCTAATTAGGCGAAGACCTACAGATCTTGGTCTTCTTCGTGAGCTTTTTTTTTAGCCATCTCAAATAGTATTTTGTAATCTCAAGCAAATATATATACAATTTACAGTGGACATAGTCCGTTTATGGTGAACCACTATGTATTTTTGTGTTCATCTTACTATTATTTTTTTATAATATTTTTTAAAATAACTTTGAGATTAGTGAGTTTCAACCCACCCGCATTTGAGTTTGACCTGTAAATTTTGAGTGTTAACATTAATATGGGTTAAGGGAAAATAGTAAAATAATCAAAACAAAACAACCTCACATCGGTAATTACTAATCATTTTTTTGTTATTTAAAATTATAAAATGTAAATTAAGTTTATTTTTTGCCAGGCTATAGTCCAATATAAAGTCTTTGAAAAGTCAAAGATTGACTGAAAATTTGATTAACTTCTAACTTTTCCGAAAACGTTTCTCCTGTAGATTTACCAGACTAAAGATTTGGTTAAAATTATAAGAAGAACATGCCCTGCACCACTATATAGATCTCTGCCACAAGAAAGGCCATAAATCTGGAAATTTAATTGCAAAATAATGGAGAAAGAACAAGGAATAATGGGAAAAAAAAGGAAAACAAGCTACAATTAAAACCAAGTCATCATCCTATACAAAAAGAAGCTAGTAGCAACAATTTCTAATCTCCAAAGTTGCACCTTCTAACTAGAAAAAAAAATTACTGAAAGCAATTTCACTGCCACGATCAATTAACATAACTCGTATCAGCAATATCTTCAAAAGAGTGCAGAATCATATCTGCCGGCAATTCCGCTTCAGTGGGAACGTCGGTGGCCTTCAACCATATATTGGCGAAATTGCAGCATACAATTCCAGAAGAAAAAAGAAAAAAAAAACAACAACTTCATCTATTTAAGGGTAACAAAGGTTTAGTGCCCATCGAACTTAGTCTTTCCGACTCTTTTCTGGACACACTTCGAAATGCTGCAAACCCTAATTCTATGCTTTCTTGTATCACCAACACATTTACCGTCCCACCACAAAAATCCGAGGAAGCAACAATGTCGCCGATCACTCCCAACTCTGCATTCTCCACAAACGCTGCCATTTCTTCGTCCCTCAATGTCATATCTGAATGCCGTCTCCCCACCATGACAAGGTCATATTCCCCCTGCGAGTTCATAACCGCATCCATAAGTTGTACTCCGTCATGCACTTCAATTTCCCGCCATAACAACATATGATTCCCCATGTTTTTTAGCCTAAACTCGTTCACCAACGCCTCATCTAGCTCTGCCTGCTGCAGCTCAGCTTCTTTCCATTCTTTTGATGTACTCTGAAGGGTTATCCTGAACACCGTCATGCCAACATTGGGGTTGCAAGACATGCGTTCCGCGTAGGCTAAGACCTCGCGGTCGTCTGCCCCCCCAACGAAAAACACAGCCACGTTGAAAGAGAAGTGGGGCAAGCTCATCCGACAGGTCATGCCTTTGTCGACTAGGATCCCCACCGTACACGGTGAGTATGATTGCACATTGGCGTTGAATTGGCGTATGCCAGCGGTCATACTTGGGCCAACAATACCCTGGTAGTTTTCATGAAACGGTATGATGATCAACGGCACAAACTTGTCATCAGCTAGACGGAAAAGGGTCTCATGCATGCATTTATATGGCGAGATCATAGTGTAAGGCTGGCTTATGACTGGTCCACCGGCAGTTTTTGAGTACTTGTCGAAGGCTCTCATTATTTGATGAGTGGTTGTGTTTTTGGAGCACAATTTGTTCCTGTTGTCATTACTATGGCAAGGGAGTAATAGTGGAACAGCACAACCAATGACCTCGACTGCATGAACAATGTAGGCGCAAATGGGGCTTGATTCTGTCGGGTTTGAGGCTTCAAGGAGGGTTATGATATTGGGGACACTTTCTTCATTGTGGACGCAACATAGAAGGCGAAACATTTCAGACTTGTTGCTTGGCATTGACTGGATGTTTCTGAATCGGGGAAGTATGGATTTGGATGCTCCGAAAGGTTTGTATAAGTATCGTACCAATGGTGTTACAATCATTGTAATCCCAAGAGAAGACAACACCAGTTGGGTAAAACATTGGTCATCTATGGACTGCAATTAATAAAAATTTGGGACCCGAATTAATCGTTTAATGAAAGGTTAAAGAGGACTATTATAAACAATAATATCACCAATACGCCAACCAATTGATTGAGTTGGTAAAGATCGTTCTCTTCGCTAGGCAAAGGCCTAGATTCGAGTCTCGCTAACTACAACCCCTAACGATCTCAAATTCAAATAATTTTTTGTAAGGATGATCTCCAAATACTTATTAAGAAATTGAACAATTCCCGTTAGGAAGTTTGGACTATAAAGATATATTATTGGCAAGGGTGAATATGTGGAGTGAATGCAAGTATTATATGTCGTTAAATGAGGTATAAATGGTAGCACTCATTATTAATTACCTTTAACTCCCGCCAATGAGTATAAACGATAAGCTCCATTATACCCCTTGTACTCATCATTAAGCTCAGCAAGATACTATTCTTGAATCTGATTTTGCAGCACCATGCAATCACTGTACCTCCCACGATCTTTGCAACGTATGACACAACAATCAGAAGCTGAAGTTTGGTAAAACTCGTCCAATCTTCAACGGAGTAGACATTAATGTCAAAGCCAATGCGGAAAAAGAACAATGGAAGAAGAAATTCGGAGACCACGTATTCAGTCTTGAGTACGATTGCTGAACCAAGAGGCGGTCCATTTGGAATGACTAATCCCAGTACTACAGGACCATAGGTAGACCTCATGCCTATGATATCAGAGATGAATGACATAACTAGAACCCCAAGCTGTAGTGCAATGACATAACTTTCCTTGACTTCTTTTCCTTGTGGTGTAACTTTGATGATCAATTTTATAACTGGCCGTATGACGAAAATAGTGAAGAATATCATCCCCAATAAGCAAGCACAAGTCTTAAATCCATCGTTTATAGTTTTCTGAGCGTGTATAAGATGCGCTGCTGCGAAGGTCCACTGGACTATTTCATTCACGGCCGCGGAGGACATGGTAAGTTGTCCCAACTCCGAAGTCATAAGGTTGAGTTCATCCAAGGCCTCAAGTACGACTGGAAAATAAGTGAGTGACAAAGAAATGGAAACGAAGAAAAGGAAAAAATTTCCTGCTTTGATTCCAGGAATGGTTCGGCCTATCATGAAAACAGTGCTTGAGGTGATTGCTGATGGAAAGAGAAATGTCACTAGACCAATCTTCCAAGCCTTCTTCGCCATCCTTTTGACCATGTTTGCATCAAATTTTACCGTGGCTAGGAATAAGGAGTATATTATGCCGAGATGAGCAATTGTTTCAAACAATGGAACCTCTTTTCCTCCGAAAAGTATTTTGTCTTTGAATGCCTTGTTGTTCCCTAACAGGGAAGGCCCCAAGATAATGCCAGCCTGAAACAATGAATGCAATCAAAGGAAAGAAGGGTTCCAGTTAATTTGTCACGTGACCAAAGAAACTTAAAAGAAAAAAATAGTGAAAGTAAAGAAGGATTAATAAGCTGAGATTAGCTCTTCGTCAATTGTCGATTGCAACTCTGCAAGGCACTAACCATTCCCAAAATAAATAAATAAATACCACTGCACCCAAAAAAACTCCCACTTGTCCCCTCTTTGACAAAATTTATTAACAACAAGAACAAATAGAAAAAAAAGAAAAGATATAAGGGGGGACTAGGCCAAACCCGCATAGAAGAGTAAATTAGTGAAAACGATAAGTAGGACTAAAACAAAAACATACCAGGAGATTGCAGACATATCTGGTTTGTCCCAAGGGTCTTAGAAAACTATAAAGCAGTCTAGAGGTGAGAACGACGAGGATGATTTGCGCCAGAGTTAGAGGATACGGATAATCTAAAGGATTATCTCCTGCCCAAATGCCTTTGGAGGTATTCTGTCCATATAGTAGACAATGAGCTTTTGATCCCATTTCGTTGTATTGAGAGTTATTTTTTGAGGTTATCATTCCTGTATCTATCAACTTGATCTTGTCCGTGGTTTCGGTCGTAATCTGAAGTTCAAACCCTAATAAATTTTCCGAGAAGAACGAAGTGACTTAGTAAGATAACCGCCATCCCCGGCGGTTGGACATGTGCAACGGGGTTGAGAAGTTCAATATGTATTATAAATTGGAATTTAGCAAAGATGAGTTGTTTACATAAGAAGGCAAGAACAGGTAATTTAGTGATCCTTGTGTTATGTCCTGTTATGCTGAAAGAGTCGTCGTAAAGGGTAGAATTGTCCTTTTATCGGTGCAAGATGATGAGGAAGCGACGATATATGTATACGAAGGACAGATATTCTTAATGTCAAACACTCCAGGAAAAACTAGTTGGCCAAGTTATATGTAGCTGATTAATTTCAGCTTATAGCTAAAGATAGTATTTAGAATTTAGTTTATTGATGAGCTGGATTTTATTTTTCTTATGCTCAATGTTCAGAAACAATCTTGAACAGTTATCAATAAAAGTTTCATTTCATATGAAGAAAAGGTGGCACATTTTTTAAATTAGGACACACATACTGTCGAGTTTAGGAATTACAACGCCTACATGGCGTGGATGCTGAGCAATTATTGAGCTAATTTCGTCATTTTTGTTGATGCGGACGAGCCAACTCGCAACCGAGCTTGGTTGGGAAAGTAAAATATATGTGATGGTATGATGTTGAATGCATTGCTGACTTATGCACTGAGTGATACGGCAAAGGAATAAAAACGCTCTTGGCCTAAAGTTCTAGAACTTGAAGACAAGGTTATTCAATATACCATTGAGTTCGAGATATTTTGCAATAGGTTCAGCAACCTTGACTATATTTGTGAAAATATAGGTTCAACGAATTGGAATCAGATTGTAGGGACAAAGATACTTAAAGAAAATAAGTTTCTTTATGGTAAATGTTGTTCGATCGTCTGAATGCCGATCTCTGAAGTATACATGGGAGTTACTGATCATAGAACCACTCACTTTGATGGGAAACTAATGAGGTGGCCTCATTCAGAGAAAGAATCAAAGTGCCTCGTATGACAAAAGAATAAAAAATTCTTAGGAAAACTAATGAAAAGGGCTTGAAAACTTTGTGTTTTAATGATAAGGACAAAATAAAGGGTAAAGTGAATAGTACCAGTGTTGACTTTTTAGTGTAAAAATGTGGTTTTTCGTTAAAGTGAACAGTACCGGGAGCTTTTCGTTAAAGTTCCCAAAATTCTTTATTGGCTAAGACTTGGATAGTTAACCAATCAAGTTTGAAGTAGTAATGTTAATCCAAACTGAAAGTACTTTTCAATAGACAGATTTTACAGCTCCACTAGTGTTAGTCAAAACTGAACGTGTCATCAGTTGCCAACTCATTGTTGTTAATCCAACTGAAGATGTGTTGACGAGAGGGTTACGATAGTTAGTATTTTTCTCAGAGGTGTGAGAAGGTTTCGCGTAGAACAATGTTTTCTGTAGAGCAATTGAGTTTGTGTGTTAGTTGAAAAGACCTTTCTGTGTTGCAAAATTCATGATGGCCAAGTCTACTAAGTTGCAAAATTCTTATAAGATTCCAAATCTTCGAGGTATTCTCTTAGTATACTTAGAATATTCTCTGCCAAAAGAATACTGCACTGTAGGTAGTTTCGAGCTGATAGGATGTTTCCAAAGTGTAAGTTTTTTGTTGATGGTCCAAGTTGCATTTGATTCTGGTATGAGAATGAACCACTAATATCGTGATTAAGGCCATTGTGATCTGTCACTTAGTATTACGGTCTAGTCCATTATCTCTCTCTTAGTATAGATAATATTATTTGTTAAAAAAAATAAAATATTCAACGGAGCCGTAAATTTCACTAATAAGCAAGAAATATGTAGCTAGTTTATGTGGAACATCATGTGCCTTGTTCTTCAAAGTGTATACAAAAATATATAACAAATGAAAAAAGCAAACATTGACATAAATTATTTAAATAACTCGTTTGAAAATGTTTTAAAATAATTAATAGTGTTTTTGATGAAAATATTTTAGAACTCATAATTAATAAAAAGGTAAATGAATTTTTAAAAACGCTTTTAGCATTTACTCAAAATAATTTCTCTAAAAATACTTTTAATTCTTTTAAAAACATTACGAGCATTTAATATAATAAGAATACTTCACACACCAGAACAATTAGCAAAAAGTAGCTCAACAAGTATTAAATATAATTGAAACAAGGTCAGAAATCCACCATCCACGTGAACGTGAAGTGTGTGATGACTACATCACATGAAAGTTCTAACCATATTTTTCTTTTGCTTCCCCCTTCCCCCTTCAATTTGCCATCCAAAGAGAAGCCACTGCGTCAGCGAATGCGCAAGGTGCTATCTATCTTTTCGTTGACACTCCAACGCACACCTTGACCCAATCGCCTTTGGTGCTCAATTCTCCACCACACAAATTTGAACATGTCACGCATGACATGATTAAACTACACTTCCACTGTGAGCTAAAATCGCCACGTTTCTGTATACATTGTGCGACGCGTGGTGCGCATGCAAGCCTGGAGTCTTGAATGTCGACCAGAGAGACAGCATAATAATAATCAATTAAACTAAAATTATTTAGTCATCAAATTGTATAAAGAATAGATAAAACGAATGATAAATGTAACTATCTGCTACAATTGATTGACTTAACGATTTTAATTTTAGTTTATTTTTTATAAAAATAAATTTGTATGAAGCAATTAATAATATGAACGATGAATAATATGAACAATTCCACTTATAAACATAAAGTTTTGTAAACAGACACGAAATTTTATGAGTAAAAACTCGTACTCATCCATAACTAATAGTAATAATAAGACCGGGTCCAAATAAGGGACATATGTGAGTGCCCACTGACTCCGCTTTGTCCTTGTTGGTCAAAAACGTGTTTGTATTTAAGCCCTTGAAGTTGACAAGAATTACAAATAGCACATCGAGGCTTAGGAAAGCCAGACTCCTTATGTAGTTCACGAATAGCATGATATCTCAAATCTTTGTATAACTCAACAGATTTAAAAAAAATGATAATAAAAAACACATTAAAAAGTTAATAGGGTGTTCAATTCTCTGTAAAAATGTTTAAAATTCCACTCACCAAACCTTTGGCAAAGGGACAAACAATGTATCTATTTTTATGTCAACGTGAATTCAAAGCTAACAAGGCAATCAATGATATTGTATTAGGATGTTATAATCGGTAAGAGATTCTCTTCAGATCTCTTTCACTAAGATCACCGGGTCAAGTGATCCTAACTCTTGAAATTTGATCTAACGATTAAAATTATTATAACTTTTAAAGGAGGAATCTGTTTTCAGCCATTGAGTCAAATTTCAAAGGTTGAATCACTTGATCGAGTGGTTTTAGTGGAAGAGATCCCGAAGAGAATCTCTTATAAGTTAAAACAAGACAAACATCGTGATATTGACACGAAGTAGGTATGAATTATGTCAAGACATTGTTTCGTTTACATACGGATTATTATATATGTGTGTGTGTGTGTGTGACAAAAAAATGTTTTTAGAAAGAAATACTTTTTCATGTAACACTATTGCTCGTGTTTAAAGTGTTTTCTGCAAGAAATACCACTTATGTGCTTCTTATAAAAAATATTTTATGTACTTATTCAAAATTCACTTAATTTTTACTAAAGATTAATTTCAAAAATACTTTTATAAAAAAACATTTTCAATAATTTTAAGAGTACTTTCTAACAATTATTATATATGAAGGTAAAACTCAAAGCAATTCGTACGGTCGTACCAAGTGAGAAGTGAGAATGATATATACTAAAACTCAAAACAATGGGCTCTGCCAGCTCGATGACCTTTAATGGCAGCACATAGATTTGTCGAAGAACAAAACATGTCATTTGAAAGAAAGAAACAAGTTGCAGTAATTAATTAGATTAAAAGCTAAAAATATATATTTAACAGTATTTGATTAAAGATTATAGTGAAACTTGGCCAGCAAGTTGCCAGTTAAATTAATTAATAGATAAAATTAAAAACATCAGAGCAAGCTTTTTTTTTACCCTTCTTTTAGTAATAACCATAAAAGAAGGTAGTGCTATCTATACAATTCATGTTTGTAATGTTCTTTAATTCGTTTGATTCGGTAATAAAATTTAAATGTGTAAAAAGTAAAAGGCTTAATTATAGCAATTTTTCTTAACTTTATTTGTAGTTTAATTTTAGTTTATGTGACACACCCCGACCCAAATCAGGGCGTACAGTAGTGTGGGTAAGGATCATACCCTCAGAGGTAGCCACCTATACTGAGATTCGCCAAGAATCATCGTCGATAGGAACTCCACATCTAGTGTACTTTACTTATACTCTGACGACACGTATGAAATGGGAGCATACTCGCTCACCAGCGCACTCTAGTATTTAGACACTTTTTTAGGTTTAAATTTATTCATATTTTCCACATCACCACACATTATGGCTTCGTCACCTTCTAGGTGTCGGCTAGCACAGCTCAATTCGGTGTCCTATTGGACGTTCGAGGTCAGGGTGTGTCACTCTGAATTCTCATATTAGTTGTTTTAATCTTAAACAATATGTAGTATTGTTGTTTTTTTTTTTACTAACAAGTTCTATTTTTCTGTTAAATTTAGTGGTATATTAGGAGCTCAATCCCCCCATCACTAAAACTGAATGTGAAAATGAAAAAAAAAACAACCGTTAAAAATTAGTTTTTTTTTTGTGTGTGCGTGTAAGAAAATTGAATACATATGAATTTCTTGTTCATAGTTTAATATGTGATTTGTTAGTTGTTTAAATCTAGCCACAGTTTGATCTCCTACCAACTTTAAAATCGCATTGCCTAATATTTACAAGTTACTAAAGTCTAACCATTTTCATATTGTATTCTATATTTCAAGTTTCATTTTGTTTAAATTTTAGGTATTAATTTATAAATTTTCATTAGTTTTTTTCAATGTTTAAGTCAGTTTCTAATATACACCTACATTCAACGAAAAAGCAAAATTCGTTAATGAGAAAGATTAATGAAGCAGTACATTGTTAAGTTTAAGGATTAAAAAAAATAATATAATTCATGACCTAATATTAAAATAAAGGTAAAAAATGTGTGTGTATAATATAGTACCCCCTCTAAAACAAAATATCGTAATCCAAAAGTATTATTTTTTAAAAAAATTAATGAAAATGACATAAAAACTTTGAATTTTAAAAATAAAAACAAAATAAAAACTAATGTAAATAGTATTAGAATTAACCTTTTAATATAAAAATATAATTTTTTATTAAAATAAATAGTACTGAAAACTTTTCAGTTAAAATTATTTTATTTTTTTCCGATCGGATGAGAGGGGAGAAGGCACGCAGGAAGCAAGCAAAGCATTAGCCGCATAGTGGCACAATCGCAAATTTCAAGTTCAGCCGGGTCAAATTGGGAAAAGAAAAGTCGTATTAAACGAGAAATTGCTTCGGCACTAAGAAAGCGACGTGTCACTCGCTTTGTTCGCGAACTTTCTGGTGACACGTGCCGATAAGTTTCCTCATCGAAGCGCCACGACGCGACTAGAAAATCGCCACGTCATCGGACAAAATAAATATCGGAAATATCTAGAGGAAGGTTATAAATATCTGTCCCAGCGAGCAGTCCTGAAGAATTCTGGAATCGATAGACTTGGAAGCTTCAAGAGCAGCAAAAACCAACGCACCAAGAAAGTAAAAGCAAACTCGCAGAAATTGCAGTCTAGCGGAAGAGGATAACGCTAAATCGCTTCTGAAATTGTCGTTTTGATTCGAGGAAGGCAAAGACTGCGGAGTCAATCGGGAAGTTTGTCGGTGGGGCTCGTCGAATCGGGAGATTCTGAGGTTAGTGGAGCTTTGAGCTGTTCGATTTCGTTACCTTTTTGCTTGATTCAAGTGCTTGTTAGGTTTCTGGATTTTGGGTTTCTACGCTTCAATTTGTTGGGGGAGGAGAAATTTGTTTCCGGTTCTATCTTTTTTATGGGTTTTGAGTAATTGGGTTTTCTGAAACTAGGGTTTCCGGATTTGGGATTTCCTTTTTTCCCCAATCTACCACGATTGCGTATCTGTTTTCTAAATTACTGTTTTTTCGGCGGACTTTGGACCCAAGAAAGCTAGGAATCCATTTCAGTTTTGATTTTGGTTTGTTTGGGGATTTCTCTGTATATAAAACCCTAATAAAAGGCGGTGTGATTTGGAGTGGGACTTGTGTGATTGGGACCTGTTTGCCTTCGAGGTTGTGGATTTTTTTGTGCCCAGATCTTAATTGGAATTTGGTTCTTGCGTACTGCAGATTGGAATGGGAGCTTATGATCAAGGGGTTAGCATGCCGTCTCTGCCCTTAGATTCTTCAAGGAAGAGGAAGACGCGGAGCAGACGAGATGGGAACTCGGTTGCTGATACGCTAGAGAAGTGGAAAGAGTATAACAAACAACTCGAATCGGCTAATGAGGAGGGGAAAAAGCGAAAAGTGCCGGCCAAGGGGTCCAAGAAAGGCTGTATGAAAGGCAAGGGAGGGCCTGAGAATGCACGTTGCAATTACAGGGGAGTGAGGCAAAGGACTTGGGGCAAGTGGGTTGCCGAAATTCGGGAGCCGGACAGGGGAAGTAGGCTTTGGTTAGGTACTTTTCCCACTGCCGTTGATGCTGCCCTTGCCTATGATGAGGCTGCAAAGGCCATGTATGGAGATGGAGCTCGCCTCAACCTCCCGCACGCGGTCAATAATCATCCATCATCTTCACAGGAGACTTATTCAGTTGCAACACCATCAGGGTCTTCTGCAGCGGCAACTCCAGGATGCTCTACTTCCACTTCAACCTCGAGTCACTCTGAGGTTTGTGGAGACGAGAATTCCAAGCTTTTCCTTAATGTGAAAAAGGAGGATGGTGAGGACGAATCAAGGATGTATCCGTGGTCCGGTGCGGTCCCTCAAGCCAGTGGTATGGTGAAACCAGAAGTCAATGAGGACTTTGACATGGATTATCTTCGCAATAATCAACAAGAACGCGGAGATGAGGGTCATAATCCGAATGGCGGAGAGGGTTTTGTTGGGGATTATTCACAGAACTTCACAATGGGCGAGTCGTTTGATATGGATGAGATGTTTGATGTAAATGAACTATTGATGCCTTCAGATGATATTTCCCTTTGCAATTCAGGATCAGAGCAAGTCTCGAGACCTGATGTTGGTCAGCCGGGCATTGATACTCTCAGCAGCGAAAGGCCATCAAATCTGTCGTACCAGCTGCAGTATCCAGACGCCAAGCTGCTCGGGAGTCTGCAGCACATGGAGCAGGCCCCTTTGGACTTCGCATACGATTTTGATTTCATGAAGCAAGAGGAGGGGAGTAATCATACCAGCCAAAATGATCAAGGGTACTTCAATCTAGGACCGTCCGACTTAGGTTTGGGGGGATTCACAGAAGGTACAATGCAATCCGGAGACGTAGGTTACAACTATTCCATGGAAATGTGAAGGCCAAGTTGCGTGGAGGTCTATTAGTCTGTCCCGTGGCTTCTCGGATCCCGGAGCGGCTTACCGAATCCCCGGATTCGGAAAGCAAAGAACTTGTGCTTGTTTCCTCTTTTGCCTGATCGCCTCTTTTGTTTTTTGAGATTTCGAGCTACTTCTCTAATATGTTTTAGATTGGAGAATTAAGCTGGCCATTCCATGTTGAATGGTGGTGGGATGATGGACGACTTATATGCATCTTCGAAATACTATATCTATATATATATATATATATATATATATATGTATGTATGTGTATATATATTGACAAGAAATTCTTTCATTGTAGATACGAGGAACAAAAAAAACCAGGAAAATAGTTGAAACATCATAGTTATCTTAAAGGTGAAACTTCGGAAATACAAGTTTTTTGTGCTTTTGGAGACTCACTCTTCTGTGCCGCCTTGATATTTTTCTTCTCGTCCTGTTTTCTTTTTATAACGTTGTGCGGTTGAGCTTGTGAACGCGATGGAGGGCTCGTTTGACATTGTATTTCGCAATATTCGCGTGTTTAAAGATGTAAATGCAACTCTTCCACGAAAAACTGATAATTTGTTATATTGCTTTCTGCAACATTCAAAGTGTTTAGTGATCTTGTACTTGTAACGAGAGCGCCTTTGCAAAAACCGCTTATGTTTGTTGCCCTGCAGTGAGCCCACGTCTGTTTGTAATGGTCAAGAAAATTAGAGGGCGTGATGAGTGAGTAAACAGAGTCGAGCTCGGGCTTCATAAGTGTATTTAGTTTGAAAAGTTGTCTCGCTAATAAAAACTTTAAAAAGGAGAAAAACTAGCACAATGGCTTTGAGTTTTGTTTTTTGTTAAAATTATGTAATCTCGTTCGGAAGTTTTTTTAAAATGACTTTTGATGAATTGATTTTGGATTTCAAAAGCATTTTAAATGTTTTTTTGCAAGAAGGACACACATGGTGCTTGGATTCACTTGAATTTTTACTAAGGATCAACTTCAGAAGAAAAACAAAATCACCAAAAGAGCTTTTAGTTATTTTTAAAGCTCTTTCAAACAAGTCTTTCAATCAAATTACTTCCCATCTAAGTTGTTTACGAGTTTTATGAATGGCTCAAAACAAACAACAGAAGACAGCTAAGCCCAAATCATCAAAATAACCCAAACTATGAGAAACAAGGTCCATCAAGGAAAGCCCATCCAAAGCCCAAGGCCCAGACTTATAGGCCCAAATTATCCGCGATAGAGGACTTGTAGAATTACAAAAAATTTAACACGTGCTAAACATAATGCATAAATTGTGAATATAAATAAAAGTGAACTATTCGTTAAAAACTGCCTGTATCGTTCATTTTAACGAAAATTCACATTTATACACTAAAAAAATTAATCTTAGTAATATTCACTTACAACATATTTTTGTCCATTTTATTAAAATTCAAAGTTTTTAAACTCTTTTCATTAATTTTTCTTACATAAACACATCAAATTTTCCAGTAAGCTCTTCTCTCCATGTGAGAGCTTTTCTCATATGTGTGAGTGTTCCCTCGATTCGTCTCTCCTGCAGTCGCATACCCTAGTTATGGCCAAAACAATCATCTTCTTCTCATTTCCCTTTCGTCATTTTCTTTCCTTCTCCCTTCTTTCCTTCCACTTCCCTTTTGACCTTTCCCCCTATTTTTCTCCTTTTTCTCCTCCTTCCACCTTTTTTTCCCCTTCTATTTTTTCCGTTTCTTCATTTTTCTGTTTCCTTCCATCTTATTCCCACCTATTTCTCTTTTTTCTCTACTTTCCTCGACACTCCACTCCTCCTCCATCCCAATCGGCCCCATCTTTCTAATTCGCTTCTACATCTTTATATCGCCATTTGTCACATTTCTCTAGAAGATGTGTAGAGTTTTCGCTTGGAGTTTCACACCACCTCCTTCCTTGGGATTGCCTTTGATGCCACTGTTGCTAGTGGGCTGCTCTTTCTCACTGGCTTACTATGATTTGAGTTTTACTTTGTTGGCCTTGTTGCTAACATGTTACTTCCTCTTATTTGTAGCGGTTGTTGGATTTTTGAATTGCTGAACCCGCTCTATTCTAACGCCACCGATACTGTCTCCAGCTTTACCACTTTCCCAATCCGTCAAGTGTGGAGTTTTATCACAAAAGGCCTTAGTACTAGTTAGAATAGGGTAATCATATTTAAACCCCTTTGGTTTTCTTGCACCCACCGATGTGGGACTTTAACACTCCCCTTCACGTGTAACCTCATTTAGTGGTTCACATGTGGAGAACCTCATTTAATGGTTCACATGTGGAGATCCACATCAGTAATTGAAACTCAGAGGTCGTCTCTATATTAAGAGTTTATACTTGTTTCCTTAAAGGTGACTAGCTTATTGGCTTGCACGCAAGCTCATTTGCTTGCACGGGCCCGCACCGTGGGCTCTGATATCATGTTGGATTTTTAAATCGTTGGGCCCGTCCCACTCTAACGACACCGATATTGTTTCCAACTTTACCACATGCCCAATCAGTCAGGTGTGGGGTTTTAACATAAAAGGCTTCGATATTAGTTAGAGTGGGGTAATCATATTTAAACCCCTTTGATTTTCTTGCACCCGCCGATGTGGGACTTTAACACTTCCCCTCACGTATAACCTCATTTAGTGGTTCATATGTAGAGATCCACATTGGTAATTGAAACTCAGAGCTCATCTTTATATCAAGAGTTTAGACTTGTTTCCTTAAGGGTGACAAGCTCGTTGGTTTGCATACAAACTCATTTGCTTGCACGGGCCCGAACCATGGCTCTGATACCATGTTAGATTTTTGGATCATCGGCCCCACCCCACTTTAATGACACCGATATTGTCCCTAGCTTTACAACCTGCCTAATCCGTCAGGTATGGGGTTTTACCACAAAAGGCCTTTGTATTAGTTAGAGTAAGGTAATCATATTTAAACCCATTTGGTTTTCTTGCACCCACTGATGTGGGACTTTAACAGCAGCTACCGGCGTGGTGCTCAGAAGTGTTTGGGAATCTATTTTGGAGTTTTTTTTTGGCTCAGTTTCCTATTAGTTTTGGGGTGCTGTACAACTTGTTGTCAGATGTGTGTTGGGGATGTTCGTTTCAGTTGGTTGACAAGCAACTTTCCAACGCCTGCAGTTTGCAACTGCTAGGGTTTGCTTCAATATTTTTTTTGTTTTGGAATTTTGAACCTAAAATTTAAATTTGACAACTATGTGGCATTTTGACATATTTTCATGTTTGCTCTCCACGCGATATGTCAAATTAAATTATTATTTTATTATATTATTTTTTTTCGTAATTTTTGTCTTGTACTTTAAATTCAATGAACTAACAGTAAAGAAATTAAACATTGCATTGGTAATCTGTACTAACGGCTATAATATTATTTACAGATTACATTGGTATTGAAACATTGCATTGAAATATCGAATAATAAATGACATTAAAATATTAATAAAAGACATTTAATAATTAGTAAATTTTTTTTGAAGCTGTTGACAAATTTGACAGCAAGCCTTTGTTTCGGTTGGAAACAATTAGTGGTTGTCTTTGTTTACTATTATAGCTTATGTGGACAATTTAGCATTTCCTTTAAAGATGCTCTGAGTTGCTTTGGAGGTCAAGAAAATGCTCTTAGTTGCTTTGGAGGTCAATAAAACAACCTTTCATCAAATAATAATAATAATAATAAAGTACAATAAAAATAAAAACATAAATGGTCTCTACTTGCAAGAAATCTCATATCATTAAGATTCAATAGGCTTCTCCATTTAGGGATGGGCAAATACTCATTGGTTATGGATAACTACGGTTACCCGCCCATTTAAATTTCACGGTTACGGTTATGGGTAACCGTTTAAATAAATAAACGGTTACGGATATAACCATTTACCCGCAAAATTTAAATGGGCAGTTATGGGTATTAACCGTGGTTATAAACAGGTAACCGTTTATCCATTTATTTTATATATGTAAAATTAACACAAATCATGCTTCCTATATGATAAAGCTTAGGTCAATGCTATTGACTATAATGCATGATTTATGTAGCTAATATAATATAGTTTTTCTTAACCACTTTAAATTTATGGTCCATTATATATATATATATATATATATATATATATATATATATATATTATGTTAATACTTTACATTTTGAGTTAAATAATCCAAGAATACTGTCTTTTAACAGTTTTCGTAACCCAAAAATACTTAGCAAATTTTATATTACCTTCATTGTTAACAGTTAAAAATATCATTTAAGTAAACTATTATTTCAATTATTGGAAAGTAAAACTAATGAAAATAGCTTGAAAACTTTGAGTAAGGTGTTGTAAGTGAATAGTGCTAGGAGTGACTTTTTAGAGTAAAATTATAATTTTTTGTTAAAGTGAACAGTATCGGGAGTGTTTCGTTAAAACTCCTATATTGGAATGGTATAAGGACTCAAAAAATTAAAATGTTGAAATGTATGGTGAATGTATCTATAACGGTATTTAATTGCTAGAAAAAGAAAATTATGACAATTTTTTTTAAAATTTTTTTAAGTTGTTAAAAAAACACGTAGACAGGTAAAAAATGAATAAATGGTAAAAAAGAAAGGATAAACGGGTTTAAAAAGGATAAATGGGTAAACAGTTACAGTTAAATGAGTACACGGTTATGGGTATGGTTAACCATTTATAAACGATTATGGGTATGGATATAACCGTTTAGGCAATTACCCAACGAGTAAATGATTATGCGGGTATGAGAATAAACGGTTATAGATAAATAACTGCGGTTACCTACCCGCCATAACCATTGTCCATTCGTACCCCATCTCATCATTAATCTTAGTTGATCTATCATATGGACCCAGCATCCCTCAAATTTGCAACCAAACGGGCCAAACAGGTTGGTATGGGAAGATAATAAACTAGGGGATGAACAATTGCAAAAATGCAAAGGGAACATGAAATCTAGCACATGAGGCTAGGAAGGAAAACTCTCGACTCGATTACTTGCTAGGGGAGGCTGGAGAGGCAAGGTAATCTAAAGCATTAGCGGATCTTGGGATTAAAAGTTGTACCTACAATTCCCTACATACATTACAAGGGCGTGTAAAAAGAGCTTATAGGAAAATCTTGTGCAGTAAAATCTATATTATTGGCGTTATATGCCTTTTTCATCATAAATTTGAGATCAAATCAGAGGATCACACAATAAAGCTTCTCGAAGAAAAAAATGTATCATCAAATCTTTCACCTGGAAAGTAAATAATGTCGTTAACGAATCATGTGCTGTAAAATCTATATGATTGTCGCTATTCACATTTTCATCATAAATTTAAAATCAAGATAATCATGATAAAACTTCTGAAAAAAGGTATCATCAAATCTTTCACTAAGAAAGTAAATAGCGAGACGTTATTTGCACTTATCAATGAGAATCGAAGATTATGTTAAAGAAATTCCAAAAATAAAAATTATCAAATATTTCTCTTGAAGTTTAATAAATGAGAGTAACTTTTACGTGAAGAAGAGTACAACGAGATCTATTAGCATTTCCCTTGTACAGTAAATAAAAAATTTCCCTTGGAAACTATCAATTTTCTTGTCCCTAAAAAGTGTCGTCTATTGTAGAATTGTTGTGCTTTGTGTTGGGCCGGGCCTTGGGCTTTCTAATAAAACCCATATAACTGCCGGATTCAGTGGCTTTCGGCAGGGGACAGGGCAAAGAAACAGTCAAACAAGGAGACAAAATTGTCTTTGACCAAATGCTTCTCTCTTCCTCAACTCGAGATTTCTTGTTTCTGCTGAGGCCGCTGAGTTCATCACCCAACAAACCCACACGAGTTTATTGCCATCACTCCTGCCACAAAATTCCAGAAATTCATCAATTTCATCACCAGAAAGTGGACCCCACGCAACCACTTCTCACATTCTACCGTCACGAAAACAACTCACATGGAACGTGTTTATACTGACAAGATAATATCAATCCAATAATACAAAGTTATGTGTAAGTTTCTTCCAACACAACGTTGCATACTGGACTGCGAAATCACAGCAACGATGAATTTGTTCCAGGTAAGTTTAATTTTATTTGATCACAGCCGTTGATTTTCACTTCACATCCCCAAAACACCCTCCCGAACTCCGCGTATTTACATACCTCTGCCCCTTTACCGCGATGCCCTCAACGCCCTCTCATGCAAAAAAGCACACGGATTCCGAGGGTTTCAGAGAAAAAAAGAGCTTTCTCTAGATTTCTCCGCTTATCTGTCGCTTTCTCCCACTGACGCACTCACTCAGATTCTCTCTCCTCCTCCACTCTCTCTCTTTCTTTTCACTACACTCACTCCAACGCCCACTATATAATTCGAGCATCCCCACAGACTTTCGGCTAATCTTTTTGGTCGGAAAAAGGTCTTCCGGAATCCGAGCTCCGATCATCTCTCTCTCTCTCTCTCTCTAGGGTTTCAGGTAGGTCAACGTTGCTTGCTTTGGTCAACATGTTTGAATAGCAGCTGTTCTTCCCAACAGTAAGCAAACCAGTTGAATTGAGTTTGTTTTGTTAGTTGAATTAATCTTGAATTTAATTATTATATCTGCACATATATGTAATTTTTTTTTTTTTGGCAATTATTTGTTTGGTTTCTTGCTTTGTGAATTCGCTGTTTGGACATTTCTGGTGATTTTTGGTAGTACGGCTTGTATTGACTGTGTTGTGTTACCACATGAAGAAATGTTTTTTCTGCTTTAATCTATGCTTTGCATGTAGAATTTTAGATGGGGGAATATCATTTTCTAAATGTGTCCAAAAATTAAATTCTTATGTCACTTCGCCTCACAAGTATTTCTCTTTCATTTATGCTTGTATCAAATATTTTAAATTAAATTCATCTAAATTACGAGACGGAATTATACACTTCTCTAGTCAATTTAAATAACTTCGAGGGCAAAAAAGGGAAGGTATCTCTATCTCTTTCTATTTCTCTCTCCAATAATTCGAGTAATTATTTTGTTTTTTTTTAGTGACAAGGAATTGATGTGCTGCAGATTCTTTTCCTTTTTCTCGTCCTCATTGCCTTTCTTCTCTTTATTTTTCTGATGAGCTAAAACAGTAAAAATGTTGTGTAACGATTTTAAATTTTCCTAAAACGATTAGGATTTGAATTAAAAAAAAATTACTGGAAAATAAGAGAATAATATTGTTTTTAATGCTAAATTTAAATATAAAAAAATGTGAGTCAAAGGGGTTACCACCAGCTTCTGTCTTCTAGGTATTCTGTAGACTCACGGTTTTTCTGACTTTTGAAGAAGAAAAAAGTTATTAATTTATTGAATTTATTTTTTCAAACATTAATTTATTTGTTGTTGGGATGGATATTCGTGTAAATGCTATGTTAATGATGTTACCCTTTTGGTTTGTGCATTTAATTTTTGTATCCCAGAAATATAAATTATTAATTATTATTTTCATAAATAAGGATATCTAACTGTGAGTCCTATTTGTAAGCATAATCGTGACATGTGTTGGCAAAAGCGCAAATAGCAAATATATTAGAGATATGTAGCTCTATATATATATATATATGTGAGGGTTTGGTGAGGGGTGAGATGAGAAAATGGGTAGAAATATCTAGCTAGGTTTACAGTCTCTCTGCAGTCAGAAAGAAAACCAAACCAGTGAACCAGGTGATCGATATTTACACTAAAATTATATATATACATGCATATATATATGAATTTGATCGATATATATATATGCCTAATGTTTTTTTGTTATTGAGATTTTATTTGAAAAAGTTATTCAGTTTGAAATGTGTCTAATGGCAACGATTTGTTGTTGGTGGTGTTGCAGATATTTTACTGGTGACTGGTTCTGGTAATCGTTTGCGAGATTCAGATAGCAATTGGCTCATGAGGATGAAAAGGAAAAGACATCTGTATCGGGCTAAGCACCCGTTCGATGCTAATCGTGAGCATTTGCCTCCTCACTTGAATAATTTGGCTTGGTTTTCATTTTTTTATTTGAAATGAACTTGTCCCCAACAAATAGATAAGAGTTTATGTTTTTCATTTATCTGTTATCTGTTTCGCATGATAATTCATTTATTCTGGGAGAGTAAGAAGTAAGAGAAACAAAACTATGTAGTTTTGATTTGTTTCGAGTGAATCAATGGCTTCTCTAATCAGAGTTATTTACTTTTGTCTGTAACACTCGTAAACTTGAATGCACAAAAGTGGATCATCTCTTTGTGTTGGCGGTAACACCATGTGTCGTGCCGATGTGGTAATGAAATAAGATAAATTGCTTATTTCATTGATGATCCTTCTGTTAAGGACAGACGCTCACGTGCGCGCTGATGGAATGAGTTAAATTTCCATATTTCGTTGATGAGTTTAAGGACAGTTGATCATGTGTGCGCATGAGTCACTATCCCAACATCTTTCATTAGTTGGTAGCAAAATATACATGGGAATTTTGCTCAGCTAAGAAAAAGAGCTTGTGTATCATTCTTATCTTGGCAGGCTTGCGAAGAAACTCACAAGAATTTTATTGTGCTGTCGCCAAATGCCCTGAATCTTTTGTTTTACAATTTTGTTGCAATATTTGTAAAGTTCTTATCTGTATCATTCTACTAATTTTGGGCTTGACAGCTTTTGAGGCTCTTTGCTGTGGTTCGTGGCAACCTGTGGAAGTTCTGAGCATCAGGCGTGGTAAGATGACCATGAGTTTCGGAAACAATCATCCCTGTATAATCAGGGACAAAGGTCCATTCGCGAACCTACGAGTCAGGTCCAGACATGCAAATATGTATGATTGCACCTGCTTTCTGAGGCCGGGTGTTGATATTTGTGTGCTGTCAACCCCTGAACCTACAGATGATTCAGAAGAAGGCAGTCGAGATCCAGTGAGTAGCGTTCTATGATTGGGCACTTTCACTCGAAATTCATGAGTTTCTTGAACTCTTAGGTGACATATTTTTAAGTATTGATGGGCATGTTTAATTTTATTACCTTTTGCTCTCTTTGTGACTGATGCATTGCAGAAAGCATCAGTCTCTGTATACAAACTAGCATTTTTGAAAAGAAATATAATGATTTTCCTCTCGTGGTTGAGAGATCTAGAGACTGCACCAACTGTCCGATTTTGATTAAAGGTCTTCCGTCATCAGTCTGCTTGTTGTGTGAGTTTCGTTGCTTATGAAATGCAACAAACTATCGTATCTCTGTCTTCCACATTGATACTCGAGTTCATATGAGTTTTTAACAATGCTAATCCTCGTTCAATTTTTGATGTCATTGATTTCAAGGTTCCATCTACTAGTAATTACGAAGAAATCGATTTATCTGCCATTGCTGGCTAATTTCTTTAGTTTTTATTAAGTTCGTGTAGCTTCTCATCTTGCTTTGGATGGATTCTAACAGTTTACCTGGATTGTTTTGATGTAAATGTTTGAAACAGAAAACATTAGTTACTATGGAAGTTGTGATTGACTTCTTGTTAGTTTGACCAACTCTCCCTAATGCAGGTGATGGTTGATGCTCGAATAAGCTCGATTGAAAGGGTGCCGCATGAGTCCGATCAGTGCTCATGCCAGTTCTATGTGAACTTTTATGTGAACCAAGGACCTCTTGGTACCGAGAGAGCAACACTGAACAAGGAAGCCAAACTGGTTGGAATTGATGAAATTTTCGTCTTCCAAATGATTGACCGCGATGCTTATGAGGATCAGCCCTACCGTTGGGAGTGCTCTGCAGACTGCCCAACACTACCAAGAACGAAATTGCTCCTGGGGACGTTCTTATCCGACGTTTCATGGTTACTTGTGGCATCCGTGATGAAGCGAGTTATATTTGATATCAGATCAGTGAAGAACAAAATCGTGTACCAGATTTTGGAAGGCGACAATGACCGAACTCTGTTAAATTCTGACAACTGCTTGCATGCCGTAAATTTCAAGGTAGACAATGGGCTCCTCGTACCTATGGTAGTCGAATTTGTTCCGGATGATGCTACCGAGGCCGAGCCTACTCCTGAAATGGATGACAGTGCACCCTCACCATCTACTGAGCTTGTTGGCCTGCGTCGTTCCAAGCGTCGAATTATACAACCTGAGCGTTTCCTTGCCTGTGATGCTCCATCAGAGATAGAGATTGGCTATGTTCGAAGCAGGCCGTATAAGGTAGATTACAGCTCAGAAGATGATGAATTGTATATGCCGCTATCACAGCTGTTTGCCAAACATGCAAGTCATTCAGAAGAGCACACCGAGGCGGAACAAAAGTTTCGTCCTAAGAAGTTGAAGTCCAGTAAGGATGACAATTATTGGAAAACTGAGGAAGAACTTGCATGCAAAAGCGATGACGACGACGACGTTGATTTCAAAATCAAGACCAAGTCGAAGAAGGTGAAATCAGGTGCGGGCAAGCGGAAGAGACATCGAGATGAACTTGCCCTTGTTGAATACAGAAGAGACCCTTTAACCCTTGGACATAGTCATCGGAATGTCAACAGTACTCCTGAAAAGGGTGCAAACGAGAGCGATGAGTTTCCTGCGAAGTACTATTACCATCACAATCGTAAAACAAAGAGAAAGAATAATTCTGACTTGGATGATATGGACTTCCAAATGAAATGGGATGGAAAAGTATCGACTAGCAGAGCCAGCAGAGTTTTGTACAGAAGGCATCACTCTATTCGTTCGAAAAGGGACCCTAACGGAAGAACTTACCCAAGGAGGAGCTTAAATACTGGTGCATACAAGGAACTGATAAATTCATTCTTGAAAGACATGGACTGCACAAATAAGCCAGACGCAAATATTATGGACCAGTGGAACGAATTCAAGGCCGCGAAGAACTCTGACCAACGGAAGGAAACTGAAATGCCAGAAAATGACGATGAAGAGGAGGAAATGTCCGAGACTGAGATGCTGTGGAAAGAAATGGAATTGGCATTGGCATCAGCTTACCTTCAAGATAATGAGGTAAACTTTTAGAGTTTTCGCTTGCGTGTAAGTTTGAGAAGGATAGTTCAAAATTCAGAATACAATCTGGAAAGTCTTCTAAATAATGCCTTTGTTTTTGTTTCCCAGGGATCAAATGCTGCTGCGACAAATGCAAGTCCACCAAAGTCAGACTCAGGTTGCCGACATGAATTCAAATTAAATGAAGAAATTGGGATTATCTGCAGCGTATGTGGTTTTGTCAGCACTGAAATAAGAGATGTTTCTCCTCCCTTTGTAAGTCAATTGGAAACTCATTGGTGCAAAAATCTAATGTCGCATTCTTCGTGCTACTACATATGCGGAACTTGAATGAGAGAGTAACCTTACTGTCATGTTGCTTCAAACAATAACGATATCTGTTTTTGTGTTTGTTTCTCTAGGTGCAAAATGCCAGTGTGGACACATATGATAGAAAGAGTAATGTAGAAGAACCCGACAGTAAGCGAGCTGAGTACGAAGAATTCAATTTCTTCCACACTCGCACTACTCCGGATGATCCTGAGACTTTGTCGGAAGAAAATGACAATGTTTGGGCCCTAATTCCTGAACTCAGAAAGAAATTATTATTCCACCAGAAAAAGGCCTTTGAGTTTCTATGGAAAAATGTTGCAGGATCTTTGGAACCATCACTCATGGAACGAAAAGCCAAGAAAACCGGTGGTTGCGTTATATCTCATACTCCTGGAGCCGGGAAAACTTTTCTAATCATTGCATTTCTTACTAGCTACCTTAAGTTATTCCCGGGGAAACGGCCTCTCGTCCTTGCTCCCAAGACAACACTCTATACCTGGTACAAAGAATTTATCAAATGGCAGATTCCTATACCTGTGTATCTGATTCACGGTCGAAGAACCTACAGAGTGTTCAAGAAGAAGACCATAAACTTTACAGGAGGCCCGAAGCCAACGGATGATGTCATGCATGTGTTGGATTGCCTGGAAAAAATACAGAAGTGGCATGCACAGCCTAGTGTTCTTGTCATGGGTTATACCTCATTCCTGACGCTGATGCGCGAAGACTCCAAGTTTGTGCACAGAAAATTTATGGCGCAAGTGCTGCGTGAGAGTCCAGGTCTTGTAGTTCTAGATGAAGGGCACAATCCGAGAAGTACGAAATCCAGGCTGAGGAAGGGACTGATGAAAGTTGAAACGGACTTGAGAATATTGCTTTCGGGAACTCTATTTCAGAACAACTTCTGCGAATACTTCAACACCCTCTGCTTGGCAAGACCAAAGTTTGTGAATGAAGTTTTAAGGGCGTTGGACCCAAAATACAGAAGGATAAAGAAAGGGAAGGAAAAAGCGCGCCATTTGATGGAAGCCCGAGCGCGAAAGTTGTTCTTGGATAAGATTGCCAAGAAGATTGATTCCAATGAAGAAGAAGACCAGAGGATCCAAGGTCTAAATCAATTGAGGCATATAACAAATGGGTTCATCGATGTGTATGAAGGTGGAAATTCAGACACCCTTCCTGGTCTACAGATTTACACCTTGTTGATGAACACTACTGACATACAACGAGATATGTTGGACAGACTGCAAAACATAATGGCTAACTACAAGGGGTATCCTCTGGAACTTGAACTTTTGATAACCCTCGGATCAATACATCCATGGTTAATCACGACTGCTTGCTGCGCCGGGAAGTTTTTTCGTCCTGAGGAACTGATGGAGCTTGAGCAGTACAAGTATGATCTGCACAAAGGGTCAAAAGTCAAGTTTGTTTTGAACCTTGTTTACCAAGTTGTCAGGAATGAGAAGGTTTTGATTTTCTGTCACAACATTGCACCGGTGAGGCTATTTCTCGAACTGTTTGAAAGGGTGTTCGGGTGGCAGAGAGGCAGAGAAGTTTTGGTTCTCACAGGGGATTTAGAGCTTTTCGACCGAGGAAAGGTGATGGACAAATTTGAAGAGCCCGGTGGAGCCTCGAGGGTTCTGCTTGCATCGATCACAGCTTGCGCCGAAGGAATCAGCTTGACAGCAGCGTCTCGGGTCATCTTGTTGGACTCTGAATGGAACCCTTCTAAGACAAAGCAGGCAATTGCGCGCGCATTTCGGCCTGGACAGCAGAAGGTGGTGTATGTGTATCAGCTCTTGGCAACCGGAACTCTTGAAGAAGACAAGTATGGCAGAACAACTTGGAAGGAGTGGGTGTCAAGCATGATTTTCAGTGAGGCGTTCGTGGAGGACCCGTCACGCTGGCAGGCAGAGAAGATCGAAGACGATGTGCTGAGAGAGATGGTGGCAGAAGACAAGAGCAAATCGTTCCATATGATCATGAAAAATGAAAAGGCTTCGACTGTGGTGAGGGGTAAGGACTAAGTATTCGATTTTTGAAGCGATCATAAGAGAATGGGAGAAGCTAGCTCTTCATTTGAACTTTGAATAATTTGAACTGTTGTAACAATAGGCATGCTTTGTGATGCAACCATCAATGCATGTATGGAACTTTAGGTTTTCATTTTATGTCCAGCTAATGTAGCAAAACTCTCAACTTTGGTTTTTATTTTATGGTCTCAACTGGTTTATGTTTAAGATGATCAACTGGTTCATGTTTATGATGGTCTCGTAGCCCCGTGGTCGTGGTTTTTCGGCCATCACCTCAAATCCATGACGTGCTGTTGTTATGATCAGAAGCATGGCTGAATGATTTTATTCTTTAGTTTGCGTAGCTGTCGTGATTTTTAGTTTCCATGCCGATAGATGAGATTTAGTTTCTGTGACAACTGATAATATTAGTGAAAAACACTTAAAGGAATCGGACTTATTGTGGCGCCAAAAATAATCACAATGCGACACGTGGATTTTTGGATAAAAGAGGACAAAAATATCCTTGAGGCATACTGAGATTCCTACGCGCGAGCAGCGGGCAATCATCCCTCAACGAAGTCAAAAATGTCCAAAATAGGTAACCAATTCAAAGATATTCTCATTCATCCTCATCTTAGGTAATTATTTTATAACTTACATAACATTCCATTTAAATAGAGATTAATTGGCTAATTAATGGATTAATTCCTAATTAATCCATTAATCATCAAATTAATCACCCATTATACCAATTTATCGCCCATTTTCACACAAAAAGTACCACCTCCATTCCCTATATATATGACCCTATTTCTTCTAAAAAGATTCATTCCAACACTCTTGCAAAAATCCCAAAAACTCTTCAAATACTTTTCTCTCTAAATTCTAACTTTGGCATTGGAGGTTCTTCGGCCAAACCCCCCAAATTTATCGTGGGCGCGTGAGGCTTTTAGCCTTGACCAAAGGTGTTAGATGTTTTATAGGTGCAATTTTGTTAAAAAAGAAAGCTGCGAAAATTTGCATCCACACTTATCTATACCAATCTTGGAAATGGAGGTTTAGGATGATTGTGACAAACCCTTCAGCTCTAGGTTTCTCTCTTTCTAATCTTCGGAGACCTCTGGGTTTCTCTTGTACTTTAGTGTTGGACTCTACATACCACTCGTCCCAGTTTTGAAAGGATATAAGCAAACTGTTTTTTTCCAAAAGGGAGATCCAGGCTCAAAAGAAAATAAGGGGCAGGCTGAAAAGCTAGAGACCCAAAAGCATACGTAAAAGAAAAGGCAAAAGCCCGTCCCATTTTTTTTTTTTTAAATAGAAAACAAGTGAAAGTAAAATAGAAGAACCCAATTGAGATGTGACAGTTTTTGGCTTCTTATGGCTAACGAGTCAATTTTTTTATATGTAAATTATAAACTAACGCATATATAAGTAATTTATGAGGTCTCTTTTGTTAGAAATGAATGACTTAGATATGACTATTCACTAAATTAAAGGTTAGTCATGAAGAAAAATATCCCTATTTAATTTCAACGAAAATGGCAAGGTTAAAAGATAAGTTTTTTTTTCATGAGTAATCTTCAACTTAAACAAAGTAAGAAACTTATGATGAGAAAGGAGTCCTTGTGTATAATAAAGAACTAATTGTTTTGGTTAACGAGTCATTCTTTTCTTACATATAAACTATAAACTAACACATACATGTAACCCATAAAAGCAATAAAGAATTTTTTTTTTACACACGTCTCAAACTACGATCAGTTTGTAAAAAGAAACGAGTACACGACTATAAGGAGCCAATTATTTTTCTCTCAAATGAAGTCTCGTCCTATTGATTGAATTCTCCAAGCACAACTAAAAACAACCAAGTTGTAATAATAGTACCATCTGCCGTGTGAAGGGGAGTGGGTTTGGAAATTTGAATACAATCAAGTTGGTGGAAGTGGGTGGAATTTAGGGGAAGAAAAGGAAAGGACAAAAAATGAAAGTTCACAACACAAGCATGGAATCACGCTAAAAGTTGTAAAGTAAAGAAAAACGGAGAAGCCGCAACTACTTGGAAGATGAGAAGAAGAAAGCAGAAAATTTAAAGTTTTGAGCAGCCTGCAGCTGATAAAATAGAACCCAGTTGAGTTGATGATGCATTTGGGACTGGGTTATTTTACTCAACTAACCTCCAACACAATAGGCTAAACTAGTTCCTCTCTGTGGGTCTGCGGCAGTTTCAAATTTAAAAATTAAAAACATTTGAGATAATTTATCTTGGTTTTAATTTTTTAATTTTTTGAGTACAAAAATATATTTTACAATAAGAGGAGGGGGAGTTCGACTAAGCAACACAATGTGCAACTTAATTTGGTATCGAATTCGTCACTTACGAGATTCAAACCTAAGACCTCTCACTTATAAGTGAAGAAGAATATTACCAGACCATAGCACTGAATGGCTATCTTGGTTTTATTAGTTTATAAGAAAATAATATTAAGTAAGTTCCAATTCTTTGATAAAGAAAAATAGGTAATTTAAAGTTTGGTGAAACCTCAAATAATTAAAGAAAGAGATTAGGAGCATGTTAGGAATTAATGCTTTTGAAACGGCTAAAAAGTAACCAAAATCTCTTTCTATAGGCAACGGAATGTGATTTTGATTGCTTAAAACACTTTTATGTGTTTTTTGTAGAGACGCTTCAGCATAATTCATAAAATACTTCCGAATACTACCCAATTGAATGGAGCACTTGAATTTTAATAAAAATGTTGTCGGTCGTAATTTCATAAAAATACTTGTAACAAAAAGCTTCTTATGTAAGCAAATCCAAATTAGTAACTGGCTTTGCAAAAGGAAAGACGATGAATCTAGCTACAAACATGGATAAATGTAGTACTATAAACTAAAAAGCAAAAAGTTATTTATGGAATGGTATATACACACTTTGTTTTACTTCCGACACACGTCCTGTTCATTTATGTCATTTAATCTTCTTTAATTTTTTTAATTCGACATTATAAACTAAGAGAAGTATGTATAAAGTAAGAAAAATTGTGTGGATAACACCGTCACCATCCTAGCTTATATTATCAGTCGAAACCGAACATTTCCATAAAGCATCAGATGCAAAGCAGTGGTACTAAATTACAAGTTCTTCGTGGATAATGTTGTGTGGATTTAATTGATGAATTTTGATGCCGGTCAATACGGATGTGGAGTTGCGGCTAATTGAATTCAGTAAAAAAGATCTTCATTGGTGAATAGATAAGTTTGGTGAAGTTGATGAACTTTGTCATATAGCCGACATGGGAAAACGATTTCTTCCAGATCCATCATATTGGAATCCTAGGGATTCATACGTCTCCGTCGTTTATCGTATATCGTACGGTTAATTTTTATCAAGTATTATTTATATTTAATTTAAAATAATAAAAATTAAAAAAAATTTAACCGTACAATACACAATAAACAGCTAAGATATAAAAATTCATATGATCCCCACATAATAGATCTAGAGGGGATCCTTTTCTGACAAAATGGCCGTGATAAGTCGAAAAGTACTTTCATTTTCACACAAGTACGATTACGATAACACAACATAGAATTCAATTCCTTTGCTAATTCTATACATCCGTCTAATTACTTTTGCTGATCCCCGACTTTAGAAAGAAAAAAAAAGTTTTGATTAATGTACCCGAAATCATATTTTCTTTGTCTGGTTATATTTTTAAGCAAATGATATTATCTATACTAACGGAGAGGGGTATGTTTAGTTTCACGATGAACTAATAATAATGTGGTTCAAATTCGCTTTTTGTGAGAATTGAACCTAAAACCTCTCACTTATCATTTATAAGTGAAGAGGAATATTACTAGATTGTAATACTAAGTAGCTTTTAATTAAAATATAAGTTACATGATAGCCACAAATTGTTTACTAAATCCAAGTGGATGTGTCACTTAACAATATAACTCGAAAGTATGAATTCAGTATAGTATCACAAAGAGCGGCAAAATTAAGGTTGATATAATAATTAAGAAGAAAAAAGTTACAAAAAAAATAATCAAACGTGGTTAAAACAAATGATAAAAATTAAATAATTAAAAATCACTAAAACATAGAGGTTCCACCGCTTTATTTGCAATTTATTTAAAGGTGCAACAAGGTACCCTAAGAGAGAGTGGGAACTTTAAACTTATAAGATATTGATGAAGAGGTGTAATCAATCTTCTTTTTTTTTTTTGGTTAACGAGGTGTAATCAATCTTTGAACCAGTTATTTCTCCATTTCTTCTTCTTTTTGGTACTTACAAAATAAGGTTTTAAAAGACGCTAAACGCTAGTCGAGCAGCAGATCAGGGTCTAGCTCATAGGTGCCAAGGCAAGGCCTAGACAAACCCTAGGCAGATTTAAATAAATTTATTAATTATTATATAAATATGCGGTGTGGTCAGTGCAATTGAGACTGAAAGTCACAGCTAGACATGGGGTAGAACTGGAATACAATGGTAGAGTATTAGTTTTAGTTGCATATCAAAGTGCGGAACGAACAAACGAACTAACTGAATATAAAACTTTATTCAATTGAATTGCCAAGAAGGTTACATAAACCGAAGAGGCTACATCTTAACTGACTTGTTTTTTTATTGATTAAAAATATCAAATACAAAGAGGTCTTTATATAGAGAAAGACTAAAGCAAACCCTAAAATAAAACAAAAACTTAACGGGCAAGTAACTAATCCTTGGCCCACAAGATAACTAATAATAATCTAAATTTCAACACCCCCCGTCAAACTCATGGCGGAACACAGACATGAGTTTGCCAACAAATAGACGCTTATGCAAGCTCCGTTAGGCGGACAAGACAAGACAAGGCGAACAAGCAAGCAAACAAACGAGCAAACAAACAAGCATGCGAGCAACAAGTTACAAGTCTGGGCAGCAATGGTTCCAGGTGGGTTCAACGGGTTGCGAGTACGACGCAGGAGGGAGTCGCGTGGGTGCAGCAGATGGTGGGTGTGGTGTGGCGGCGAGGTGGTGCAAGTCAGACAACGGAGTACGGGACAAAAAACGAATGAACAACCCTTTTTTTTCTTCTCAACTAAACCGACGACAAACTGAACAACGAACAAGACGACAAACAAAATGATACCAATCAAGGGCAGATTAAATCCCGAAGGATCAAACTTGCTCTGATACCAAGTTGAATATCAGAGTGCGGAACGAACAAACGAACTAACTGAATATAAAACTTTATTCAATTAAATTGCCAAGAAGGCTACATAAACCGAAGATGCTACATCTTAATTGACTTGTTTTTTGATTGATTAAAAATATCAATACAAAGAGGTCTTTATATAGAGAAAGACTAAAGCAAACCCTAAACTAAAACAAAAACTTAACGAGCAAGTAACTAATCCTTGGCCTGCAAGATAACTAATAATAATCTAAATTCCAACAAGTTTATCAGATGAAGAGAGAATATGACCGGGGATGGGAGGAATGGAAACGGCAAGAGAAGGCGATAGAGAGAAGGCGATAGAGAGAATGGTGACAGCAAGAAAGAGATGTGGCACAAAGAGAGCCCTAAAACCCTATCTAAGAGAGTCGTGGGTTGTTTTGAGGTTTTCTTCCTAGGAGTGCCAAGTCGGGCGTCTAACATCTCCTTGCTTTTGTTCACCGATTGGCACCTAACCCGGACGATACCTCGATCACCGCCCAGTGCCAAAGCCCCTAGGCCGATTTTTAAAACAATGCTTGTATATGAAAGAACTTTTCTTGGCAAATCAAGTCAATTAATTAGCATTATAGTACTATTTCTCTCGAACTTTCCTTTTTTTAATAATTTTTTTGTAGCATTATATATATATATATATATATATATAAAGCCGGAAGGCAAAAAATGTGAATCATTCATAATTTCAAGAAGTGCCTTCCTAATTAAGAATTTAAAACAAAGCAATTTAATTAACAGGGTAAAATGGTAAAACCAAATCATTTTGAAAATTTTCAAACAAAGCAGTAAGCACCCACTACGTGAGTAGTTACTTGATAAAAGTTAAAACTAGTACTAATATATTTTCAGATTTTATGAATAGTTTATGTTTCCCCGTTTCATCTCTAGGCTAGGAAACAGTGCCAAAAATTGGTACTATCACTTATATTAAACCAATTTGTCTACACAATTATAGTTCTTCTTCTTTGCTAGCTTGCCACATAATAATGTAATTGGAAAAGTTGCAGACCAATCACAAATTCATATGGCTGCTGAAACTTTTTTTTACCTATTTACCTACCCAATTCACAATTTCCGTTATACGGACTTATGCCACAGCTTTGTGCATTACAATTACAAAATACAAAACTCAATATATGTGAGAGCAAGTTCATTTGAAATCATGAAAAAGGAAATCAATTAAAACATGAACTATGATTTTTCGATTACAGATGAGTCATGAGTCTTCTTGAAGCATAAGTCCAAGTCATGGAAACAAGTATTAGTGTTGTGGCGCTATTGAATTGACAAAGCAGTTTGCAGATGGAATGGGAAAGTGTAACATATATGTCAAGAAAATATAGTATATATTTTACTATGAAGCCACAAACTTATCAACTCATTTTTCAGCCAATTTTAATAAGGTTATTGTGTCGTGGTTCTTACCGAAATCTTATTGATGCTGAAATTCTAACTGGACAATTTGCCGGATCCATAGTTTTCTTACCAAGAATCCCTCTCAAAAGTACTGATACTGCTGGGCTTCCATTTGAACTTACAAGAAAGCAGTTTCCAGTGAAACTAAGTTTCTCTATCACTATAAACAAATCTCAAGGTCAGACAATACCACATGTAGGCATTTACCTTCCAGATCACGTCTTCAGTCATGGACAATTATATGTGGCTTTATCGAGGGGGGTCTCAAAGTCAACCACAACTGTGTTAGTAAAAAATGGCTCCATAGTAGGCCAACAAGGTGTATTTACACGGAATGTAGTATACAAAGAAGTCTTGCTTCATTCCAGCTAATTATGGTGATTCCTAATAGGTAACAACTTTATTAACGATAACCTTTCAGTATGTATTTCTCACTTATCAATTAACTCTTTTTATTTGATTTTTAATTTTCTCACTATCATTTGTAGATTGCCAATGAAAATTTGAAGCATCAATCATGAACAAATGGGTGGAAATTGCAGCATTGATGTCAATATGTAAACTTTCTTTTCAAAACAAATAGTGACATATAGACTCTATGGGTATTGTGAATAATGTACATATTGTTATGCAGGATTTATATTTTGACATTTAAGTTGTTTTGTGTTTTGGTACGAGTACTTAATATTTTCATGTACTTTTTTTTTATTTACATGTACTTACTGTTGTCCATGGACTTTAAGTAGGAACTTGCATCTAAAATCCCATGTTATTTGACAAGTGCATGAATAACATGTAAATCATTATTTTACGCAAAGTAAAAACGAAAAAGATAATAACTTTTTAGGACGTGCATGATAAAAATAAAAATAAAAGTCCTTTTTGCACAAAACATTTAAACTATATATTGACAATTATAATAAAAAAAACTAACACAATACACTTTTAGGGGCGCGTGGCGCCCGTGATGCAAAAATGCCTCTCGCACGCACGTTAGTGCGTGCGGAGAGGCTAGTATATATATAAAGCCGGAAGGCAAAAAATGTGAATCATTCATAATTTCAAGAAGTGCCTTCCTAATTAAGAATTTAAAACAAAGCAATTTAATTAACAGGGTAAAATGGTAAAACCAAATCATTTTGAAAATTTTCAAACAAAGCAGTAAGCACCCACTACGTGAGTAGTTACTTGATAAAAGTTAAAACTAGTACTAATATATTTGAAAAAGAAAATACTAATACATAAAAAAAAAATTAAAAAAAAAGGCCAATTTGCTAGCGTTAGTAGTATTGTAAGTTTGCACAATACTTGACTTTAATTTATAGACAAGTAGCAGTATAACTCTCCGGCCTATTTCTTGGAATTAAGAAAATAAGTTTCCAAGTTTCACTTCTAATTGTTTTATGAAAAAAACTAAAAACTAAATTGCGTGGATGAAGAGAATAAATAGGAAA
The DNA here is from genome assembly GCA_963580275.1 of Crataegus laevigata. NCBI lineage: Eukaryota > Viridiplantae > Streptophyta > Magnoliopsida > Rosales > Rosaceae > Crataegus > Crataegus laevigata. The sequence continues at coordinate 32,018,671 of OY756947.1, read as the reverse complement.
AAAGAAATGGAAGCTTACCAAATTCGGAATGCACGACATAACACGCTTAAATTTTCTTTCCTAGCAGTTGGCACGGACTTGTTTTAGAAGATTCAAAAACCCTACTTTACATAGAAAAGTAAAAACAAAAAAAAAAATTGAAAGAAGCCATTTTATTGGAAGGCTTAATTAAAAGTTAAACACAAAAGTACAAGGTTTAAATTAAAAAATGAATAAGAAATTAGTTTTTTGCTTTTTGGGTAACAAGAACAAGAAATTAGTTATATAAAAAAAACAAGTGGCAAAGTTGTAGTTGGAAATAAAGAAAATGGATAAATAAATAAACAAAGTCCAAAAGAAATAGTTGCAAGTTGAGGATCCACTTGCGAGTCAGGCGTATATTTGTGATCAACATCATCACTCCCTCCAACCCCAATCCTTATTTCTCTCTCCTCTTTGAAGATATTCGAGATATTTGGAGCACCTCATGTTACGTTATTATTATTTCACTTAAATTACAGTATTCAATTGTTATGTTTTAATCTACTATTTATATCATGTTTTTATATTATATTTCTTTATCATCTTAGGTGGCATTTGATGTGGACAGGCACATCATTTAATAAATTTTCAAAACCCAAGGAAAGAAAGAAGAAAGACTCCTCATATACCATAATCATCATTTAATTAACTGATTTTTCTTAATGATTAGTTTATTAAATAATGAACTAAATTTAAAAATCTGATTAATTCAAATAATGTGACTGTTCACATTAAATACCATTTAAGATGGTATAAAAATGTTGCACAAAAACGTAATAAGAATAACATCACTCTTATTCTTACTATAACACGTAAATAATGCACAAACGTGTCTTGTTCGCAGTATGCGTAAAAATTCTCCCTCCCTATTTTCTCTCTCTTCGTCCGAGGAAACAGCAAAACTAATCCAAGTGGACCTCATGACCACTTGAACAACTAATCACCTCTCTCTCTTCCTTCCTCACTCTCTCCCTCTCTCCCCCCATCATATATATGATCATCTCTAAGCTTTGAACCCAGCCCTAAATTAACCTTGCCAACAAATACATAGGGAGAAATACATCACCAAAAGCAAATGTCTTCACCAGTCCAGTTTCAAAGACCAATCAACCTTCCTAATTATCACCACCCCACAAACACAATCCACCACAAACAATTCCAACCCCAGGCAGTTGCAGCCGCAGTCGACCTCACGCGCTACCACTCCCACGCGATGGCTCCCAACCAGTGCTGCTCTGCCGTCGTGCAGTCCATCGAGGCACCCGTCCAGACCGTCTGGTCCGTCGTGCGGCGCTTCGACAACCCGCAGGCCTACAAGCACTTCCTCAAGAGCTGCCACGTCATAGACGGAAACGGTGACGTAGGCACGGTCCGGCAGGTTCACGTAGTGTCGGGGCTTCCCGCGGGATCCAGCACGGAGCGCCTGGAGATTCTGGACGACGAGCGGCACGTCATCAGCTTCAGCGTGGTGGGAGGGGACCATCGGCTGACGAACTACCGGTCGGTCACCACACTGCACGACTCACCGAACGGAGTGGGGACCGTCGTCGTCGAGTCGTACGTGGTTGACGTGCCGCCCGGGAACACGAAGGAGGAGACGTGCGTGTTTGTGGACACGATCGTGCGTTGCAACTTGCAGTCGTTGGCTCAGATCGCTGAGAGTATGGCCAATAAGCCAACCACCAAGAAACCCTCATGAAATTATACACATTTTCTTAGTCGGTGATTTTTTTTTTTGTTTTTTGTTTTTTGGTTTTTTTGGGGTTCGATCTCTGCAGCTGGTTTAAATGGTCAAAGGGTTGTTTTATAATATCGTGTATATTATAAATTGCCTCTTTAATTTTCTTTATCATGTAATCTCAGATTGCTCAATCGATCTATACATATAACAATATAATGTTCTGAAATATCATCTTATTATTTACATAAATTATGTCTAATTTGGTGATGTGTTCGTCCTTCTTATTTTCTTGTTTCCTTTTTGTTTTGTTTTTGTTGTGTTTTTTTAATTTCTTTAATTAAGAAATGGTTTGTTTATATAAAGTTAACTATATTAACAACATTGTATTCGAAGCACCCGTCACCCAATTATTTGTATTAAACGACTATTTATATTAACAAGATTAATTATAACTTTTCTGCGACTTTGTCCCTCAATTGTTAATTTCTTCAATATTTATTTCTTAATTTTTCTACGTATTATATACGGAGTCTTAAAAATGTATGTATAGGTTAAATATGAAACCTGATCACTAACCCTAGTTCAAATAATAAGATTCTCTCTTCAGCTTCCGATCAAATTAATGGAAACAACTAGCTGATTGATACCAGATAATAATGTATATTCATATCTCTGAGTTGTACGTATAATATATGATCTCTCTATTTCGAATCCATTCGAACATATTTTTTCGAGAATAATATATGATCTCCCTCAAATCGTCGGTGGTTTTTTTTTTCTTTTTCTCTTTCTGTTGTTGAAAAAAAGTATGCTCTATCTCTAGTTCTGTACACAGCTAATGAGAATCAGCTGTGATTCTTTCCGTACATTAGCATACTGATTGATTTCTGAACACTATTATCAACCATGTACTTGAAATATTAATTAAATAGCGAAGCTTATTTAAATTAAAGTTGGCTAAGAAATGGAGTAATCTTTTTTTCTCATATATATCGGCAATACCAATGAGATAACTGCTGTAAAGTGTGAAGATTCGCAACAATATTGCACCAGCACCGATGTGCAGAGACAAATAGTACTGCAATTACAAGCAGAACAAGCTTAAGTTAATTACGAATTACATTGTATCATCTGTAAGAATCTTGATGCATGACCAAGTGTTTGCAATCTTTTGATCCTTATCTTCCTTGCGTCCCTCACATATGATATGATTACGCTGTCATTTTCTTACCCAACTTGTAACCAAGAAGGTAAGTATATAGGAGCTTCCAAGAGGAGGATCCAAGGCTCGAAGTACCAGTTACTGTATTGATATTATCATGTTAAGTGGTCTATATTATGAAATATTTCATCATTTCTTAAAAAAAACAAAAAAACAAAAAAACAAATTCACGTACCATGAGCATTCTGGACCTGGTAAGAATTACAGCTAAATAAGTAATTGATGACCAAAAAAGATTTACATGCATCAATCTGATCAAAGATGGAGAAAAAGTTAGAAACTGAACTAAGAGGGTTGTAACAAATCAAGCTAACTTCTACAACTAGATACAAAATCCCTTTTTTTTTTTCTCTTTCTTTTAATTTCTTTCTTTACTTGTTGTATTTATATACATTTTTTGTTACATTTTTGTCAAATTGCTGTATTTATAATTTAATATTGAGTGAGAAAAATAATGCTGAGGGGCACTCAAGAACTAAAAGCGGATTTTGCAATTATTTAAGAAAATCAATATAAGATTTTTTAAGGAGAAAGGTGAGTAAGCATGTGCCCTCTGATCCTACGCTCCGGCCGTCCCTGATCAAAGGTACATACCTTCCGATTATGATAAATATATTTTCAGCATGTATGTCATTTGTACTAACTTTAGTTGACATTGTTTATCTTTACAGTTTTTTTTTTTCTGAATGTTAAAACGTACTAATAATTCATCTCATATTTGCCGTGTAACGTTTTAACATGTTCGATTTTGTATTTTTACACGGAAGCACACGCACAGAGTTTTTGAATATCGTATCGTGTTGTGTTAATTAAATTGGTAATTGTCTACGTTGAGGAATCAATATTAGGTGCATTGGACTGCAACTTGACTTTAAAACGATCAAGTTGGTTTGGGAAACAGATGCAAGTTGCAAAGCTTTGCCTCCCTTTAACTACATAAATTCTATCCTCGTGTGTACTATATATATGTTGTGTCTTGGAACAGATATACCGTCCCTATTAGCTGCTTGCAAGTTGATTAGCAAGTTGGCAAAAGAATGAAACCAAAGCCACCCATTACCTCATCGCCTGCGTATGTGTGTGTGTCCCATGACTGATTTGACTATACCAACCAAAACTCCACCGTCTCGAATTTAAGGTGCAAGGACCATCATATATATATATATATGGCAACTACTCCTAAAATAGTAAACAATATCGACTCCGAAGTTTAGAGGTCTCATCGCATCCGAATCTTCCTTTTCAATAAATATAAACAGTTTACAATGGACCACAAACTTAATGGTTTTCTAGCTAGTAGGGTGTCTTAGTAGCTAGTAGGGTGTCTTAGTTGGCATTTTAGTCGAGGGAAGAAAGGAAACTTTAACAAAAAGTTTCCGTTATTATTTACTTTAACGAAAAATTACAGTTTTATATTAAAAAGTCAATTCTGGTACTATTCATTTTACCTTTTATTTTGTCCTTATCGTTAAAACTCAAAGTTTTCAAGTCATTTTCATTAGTTTTTCTGAAAAGAAAATGTGTTTGTATGTCCATGCTGAAATTTATCTAGTGTTTATAGAAGTTATCTGTTTGTTGTTCCTCAATTTTTGGAGATTTTGCCACTAATTATGCAAGAACATTATCAATATCAAAGCAAGTGATGATTAGTTGTCCCTTACTTTCGTGGCCACTAAGCAAATTCAGCCTTCGGGCCCCAAAGTACACTTTAATCTTTGTTTTGATGAGTACTGCTTTTGGTGATTATAAAAAATATCGGAAATCAATCAAATTGCAGATATCAAATTGATTAAAATCAACATTAATTGACGACATATTAATCCAATTTTAATAATTTAGCGATCAAATATTCTTAACATTCTGAAGAAGAAAATTATTTTAATAAAAAAAATATCATTGCGATCAGGTTCCTTATATTTTTGTTGGAAGTACAGTTTAATATCATCCACATGTTCATGAGACTTTTGACTAAGTCAATGATAGAAAAGCTTGGCAAATAGAAGCTCACTCCAAGAAATTGAGATTCTCTTCGGATTTCTAACTCAGCGTATAAGGACTTGAAGATCCAAATCGTTGAAGAGAGAAAGAGATCGGATCCTTAGTTTGTATGAGATGGCACATTGATATGGGCTAATTGGGGTGATAAGATTGAAATTGAGTGGTTTAGATCTCTCGATCTGTAGGCTCCGAACATAGAAATTCCGAGAAGATTTGGATTCCATTCGAAGTATCTTGAAGGCCAGGTAAGCACCAATGCACACAGTTTGCACAGCTAATAGGGTTTGCCAATTGTTCTAGGTCAGTGGACTCCATTGCTTCTTTGATTTATTAAACACCTCTCCTATTGTCTGCGTAGCACGACTTACACGTTTTAAATATATTTGTACGCATAAATTGACAAAAAGAGAGTCAAATATTTGAAGTAAATGAATAATCTTAGATCATGCTAGAAGAAGCCCCTTATAAACCAATTAAAACAACTGAATCCACATAATAAAATCGATTTCTATTGAATTTATATTAAGAATAGAGAAAATAATATTTAATAAACAACTGATTAAATCACATTATTGCTAGCCCATTGTGAGGCTAAGCTCACCCCCTCTCCCTTAGTATAGATAATATCGTTTGTTAAAATAAAAAAAATAATCATTTGACACCTAATTTAATCACATTATTATTCGTGTGCGAATTTTTTTTTAATAACCGGCATTATACGCCTTTTAATCATTTGAAATCTAGTTGTTTCCGTTTTCTTATTGTTAGTCTTGGCATGTATTATTGTGAATCTTTAGAGACAACCAATTTAATATTATAACGTTATCTATATCTTAGATTTGGCCACTTAGTACTACGGTTTAGTTTATAGAAAAGTGAGAGGTATTAAATTTGACCACTTAGTACTACGGTCTACTTTATATTCCTCTTTACTACTAAGTGAGAGGTCTTAAATTTGATTCTCACCAAAGATAAAATTAAACTACATTATTGCTGACTCATGGTAAGGCTTAGTCAACTCTCTCACTCTCTTAATATAGATAATACTGTTTGTCTCAAAAAAAAAAAAAAAATCCTAAATTTGGAATCCCACCATCCAACAGGCCCTCAATAAAATTATCTGGTATCGATAGGAATTAGGTGAGAAACAGTATCATGACTGTGATAGTTTATATTTCTTGGCAACCACTTGACAAACCGCTCTTCCCTTTCTAATTCGTATCTCAAATCAATGCACAGTGCTGGACCATGTTTATAGAAAAAGTTGAAATTTGTGCATCTATTTTTGTCTCTAACTTCTTGTTTTTTTAACCGGCGATATCGTTGTGTAAAATTATTAATTGATGGAAAGTGAGTAGTTTTATAAAGGTCAAAAAAAAAAAAAACTATGTAAATGGCGTTTTACCAAGAACGTGTAGAAAGAAAAAAGAATGATACAAAAATAATTTTTTTCATAATATTTTTAGGCAAAAGAATTTCCCATGCTCTGAAGATCAAAAGTTGATAGGTAAAGTAGCAATCAATGATTTAAAGTGGCTGCCTTGTACAGCAAGGAAAATGGTGCTCCCCTTCTCATGATGATGGGTTTTCCAAATTTGTTTGGACCCAATTGTCACAAGTCGGAAAAATATAAACTCTGAAGGAAGTTTAAGATCTTGCACACCCTTTTTATACAAGCCGGTTTAAGAGGAGCAAGTTCTATTTATGAGCTTTTAACAAAAGTAACCAGAAACTGTATGCTCTTGCAGGTTATCCCATGGGATGGCAAACCCTGTGTCTTTCTAGGTAACTCCGCTGTTCTGCTCTGACGTCTAGGCTGCAAAAGCTAGAATGGCACCTTCACTTCTTTGTAACTTTGCGGTCCCTTGAGAACCTGAGATCAAGTTTGACTCACACAAACGATAGAACGATGCATATAGTCAACCTTAAAAACAACATATTTTTAGAAGTTGTTCAGTGAGTGATACGTGATTGTGGAGTCGAAAATAATCTCAAAAATTCTAGAGGCGACACGTGGACCTTTATTCAAGAAAGACAAGATTGCCCTCAATATATGGGCATACTTTTCAGATACTCGCATGCGCAGTTCACATCCCAAGAGGACTCACCAGTTGAACACAACTGCTCACAACTCACCTGCCATTGGTAAGGAATTAAAAACAAGGTTTAATTACCCAAATCTATCTTTAATACTTTCATATTTGAAGAATAACTCCAATCAAGTAAGTAATCCTAATTTATTTAAATTAGGATAATTACACAATTATCTCAAGATATTATCTCCTATTTAATATTTTGGGAATAATTAGAGAATATTTCTCCAATAAACCATATTCTATCAATTTTAGAGAGCTTTTTGCAACCCTAAAAAGCCTAAACACTTTACTCTCACAGAGAAACTAACTTAGGCATCGGAGATCCGTTGACCTAACCCCCCCACCTCGTGGGCGCGTGAGGCTTAGGTCTCTGATCAAAGGTGTTGATTGTTTTACAGGTGCATTTTCGTCAAGACTGAAGACGACAGAAATTTGCATCGACAAATTGGTGCTTTCATTGAGAGCTAATTCAAAACACTCGAATAAGCCTCTCACATTTGTTTCTTGAATTTTCTATTACGTTGAATTTCTCACACGTCGTATCAATTAATATTTTCTATATAAATTTATTGATCAATCCCTGGAGAAATGATACAATGGTAGGAAATTCAGAAACTACGACGAACGGAACCCCGTACGTCTAGGGATTTGGACCAGAGAGTGGAGACGAGGACATAGCCCTACGGTGGAGATCCTCAAGGCTCAACGGGAAGGTAGGAGGAACCCTACCGCCACGGAGCCGCACCACCACTATTGCCATGACCCACTAGCCATGGCAAAGACACCAGGCCATGGCCCAACAAAACCCTAGGCAGGAGGCCCATGTCGATTTGCAAGCTTATGGGCAAGAGGCTCAAAACTTGGCAATTGCCACAACAAGCACATGGCAGAAGACCCAGCCTACTACGGCAGCAGGCCTCACTACACAACATGCCCAAACACGATCCCAGAATGCAGCGGCTGCTGTCAACCAAGCAACTCAACGGGCTCAAGCCCAGGCCACTCAGCCAGCAGGCCATGATGTGGCAGCCCAACGGCCAAAAGGGCCTAGAGCTGTGCAAGCCCAAGTCGAGCAGACATTGGTCTAACGCGCTCCGTGACCCGCTCTGGCAACCCGGCCCACGACCCAACCCATTTTAAGGCCACCTACGGTGATCTAGACCTCAACCACCAATCATCGTGATCGACTTAGGATTATTTTCACCACAATTTTCTGCAGGACTGCCTGCTTTAGGCCCAAGCTTTGTACCTGCAGTTTATTATACTTCCACTACGCATGAAGATGCCTATTTTTCACTCTTTTGATTCGAATAGCGAGCACCACCTGCCCTACCAAGTCGCTAATTTAACGAGCACCCTTGCGCAATAGACCATCTTTGGTGAACCAACTTTTTGAGCGTATCGAGATGCAGCGCGCCCCAGACGAGGTGTCCTGAAGCTAGACAAGGGTGGAAAACGAGATGAATTGTAGCAACGTCCCGGTAAAGAGCCGCTTAACCCGCCACAAACCATGCATTCGAGTAGTGTGCCCTCTGGTTTAGGCCTTCAGGGAGATGTCTTCTCCTGCCAAGATGCACACAGAATCGTTCATTCTCGACTCAGCTCACGAGTCAGTGTGCATTTAAGGTTGGGTCTACACTCCGATGAGCACTCAGGATTTTCCAAGAAGTATCCACACGAGGCTAGGCCCACAAGGAGATCCTCCTACGAGGCGAAGGGGTAGGCAGCCGCATGATGCCCAGAGAAGAACATGAGAGCAGTCCAGATCAAGTTCCACAAGCAGCCCCCACCAAGAGTGAAGGCAAGCAGCACAGGGCAGCTGGAGGCTCCACTATCCCACCAGGCACAAATTTAGATGGAAAAACAAAGGCTCGTAGCAGAGCAGCTGTGCGAATTCCAGCGCATTAACACTACTGACAATGCTCTTCAAAAAGATGTGGCCAACCTGAGCAGGTCACCCTTTATAGATGAGATTGAGCAGATGGAGCCACCACATAAATTTAACCCGCCACATTTCACTTTGTTCAAAGGAGAAGAAGATCCGGACAGATACCTGATGTACTATCGAAGTGCCATGACCCTCTATGTCAATAATAACACTCTTATATGCAAGATTTTTGCTGCGACGCTTCAAGGCGAGGCGCAAGACTGGTTCCATACCCCGCCATGCTCAATCTGAAACTTCAGCGAACTTTCCTTGGTTTTCACTAAGGAATATTCGTCGTACCGCTCGATCAAGAAGAAGTCTGACCACTTCTTCAACATGAAGAATGACTCGAATGAGTAACTCCGCACTTACATCAAGAGATTCAAGGCGGAGAAGGCAAAGATTGTCGGATGTGATGACAGCATCGCATGCTCAGATTTTCGAAAAGGGCTCTCAGCAGATCACCCAATTTTTGAAAAATTGATCAAGGGCAATAACTTGACCCTGGCAGACTCTTACGATTTGGCAGAAAAACACGCATTTTGGGATGAGGCCAATCAGTCATACGAGAATGAGCAAAAAAATAAGTGCTAAGACTGTTCCCCAAACAGAGATGACGTAATGCCTAAGGCGTTCACCAAGTTCACAATTTCGATTGGCCAGATTCTCCGTAAGCTCAAGAATGAACCATGGTTCGAACTGCCACCACTTATGAATGGTGATCTTACCAAGCTGGATCAGATAAAGTATTGTGCATTCCACCAAGGGCCAGGTCACACTACCATAGTTGCTTGAAATGGAAACAGTACCTTGAGGAGCTGATGAAAGAAGGTCGGTGCGACAAGTACCTCGACAAGCCAGCTGCACGCTCTATGCAAACAATGGAAGTTGACATTGAACCCCTCATTGAAGACAATGCAGATTAATGGCATTTTTGCCGGGTCAAAGCACTCTCGGTCTAGCACCACCTGAACTCTGTTTAGGCCCATCTAAATAAGTTCGAAGTCATGAGCAGTTCGACGAACAAGACCTCGCGGCCCGTGGATTATTCTAGTTGTTATGCAGTTTTTACCTTCAAGCATAATTGATGCGTTTCTTTATTCTCAATGAAGATCCAAGAAGTTATTCTCAAACGTGGCTCAACTGCTGCCCGCAACAATTGCTCAAAAACCCCATCAGGGAAAGCTCTCCAGCTCAAGAGGATAAACTAATCTGGAAATCCAGACGTGGATGGGTGGTACGACTGCTTAGTTTTCCCTGAAATGCAACGATTACCTGTGCCGGAAGACTCCCAAAATTGGCCAAAATAGTCATTCCACGAGATCAGACAGCACCGACTGAAGGATTTAATTCCGCTGGACCCGGGTCTCTAACCGAATGAGACAATTAAGTGCAGGACCCCTGCCCATGAAATATGTCACGTGAACAAGATGGTTCGTCCTCGACGTGCAAATCATCATGAGTGGCTTGATTTTAAAGTATTGCAATACTAGTTAAGCGACCTACGAGATCAAAGCTGCGACTCGAAATGATATGGTCTCTGATGAGTGATTTCGCCTATACTCACGCCAAAATTGCCTTCGACAGCCAAGGATGACGCCTAAAGTGGTTACGCGGGTCGTCTGCTTCTGTAAGTAAAACACTCGGTTGACAACCCTATGGCTACAAGCCCAAGGTAACCAATAAGCCGAGACTTACATCTACTATGACTACACGAATTTGCCTGCTTACTTACAAGCAGCACTTCTAGCCAACAGTTTATGGCTTAAGTTTTGCTGGGACAAAGTCGAGTGTCACAACTCATAGTAGCTACGCGGACCTCCTCTGCTTACAAGAAGCATGAGTCTGGCCGACGGCTCTATAAGTTAAAAATCTCGCAACGTGCCCTGGGAAGGCCAAGGCTCAAGAAGCCAACAAAAGTCGAGTGTTATGACTTATAGTAGTTACGCGCTCTATAAGTTAAAAATCTCGCATTTTTTCTCTTGCATGTAAAGCTCAAAAAGCCCCAAAGCCAAAACTAAAGCCTAAAGTGACCACGTGAGTCAACTACTCCATCGAAGTAACCTACTCAACTGCCCATCCTACAACAAAGTTTTGCAAGTCACCTCAAGCAGGCAAGGCTCCCGAAGCCCCGAAGCCCTGAAGCTGAAACTAAAACCTATGTGACGACGTGGAATCAACTGCTTCATTGAAGCAGTTCACCTAGCCGTCTGTCCTACAAAAAAATTTCGCAAAAGACGTGGCAAAATAGAAGGATGAAGTAAAAGCAAGGAAAGCTATTTATTAAATTTCTAACAAATTGATAAACCGACTCGAAGGCCAACAAAGCTCAAGCAAAGCAAAACAAAAAAGGAAAACAAGAAAATTCCTAAGTCTAAGCAAAAAGACTATACCTTGGCAACCTGCGCAACCACTGGTTCTTCAGCTGCCACGCCTTCAGTAGCCACATTGTGCCTAGCAGCTAAAGCTTCCATCAGCTCATCTTCAGTCGCCTTTGCTTGGACTGTCTGACCCTCAACTGCTCTACCAAAGGCAGCCTCAAACGAGAAATCAAGCAGATCAACTGGAGAAATGGAAAAAGTCTCGAAGTCTTTCTTGGAAAACTCATAATCCGACGACCTGCCCTGAAAATGGTCTACATAGCCAAGCTTGAAGAAATTGGCCTGACAAAAAGCAAACGTTGCTTCGTGACCAACTTTCTCATTCTTTAGCTGCACATTCTCCTCAACAAGCTCAGTGTGAACAGCATACAGCTCATTCAATTCCTTTTTCAGGTTCTCACTAGCAGACAGCGCACCTTACAGATCCACTTCATTGGACTTAAGACACTTCAACATGCATGAAGATAAAATCCTCGTCTTTGGCAAAACAAGCAGATCGTAGCTCCGAATTGACACGCTCAAGGTCCTCGACCACCGGAGAAACACGGTTGATTTCCTTATCTGCAGCTTCAACATCACCTGAGTCGCACTAAACCTACTACTCAAATGGGCGGCCTCCTCATGAACGATCTCCCACTGCAAAGAGATGAAGGTAGAGATATCCGACCCCTTCAAAACGGTGAGTTCAGATTCGAGTTTCTCAATCTTTTCAGCAGCCGAGCGAAGTTGAGCCACCAATGCCACTTCGGCCTCCTTAGCACACTTGATAGCATCCTGGTCAACGCGTATGGACTCAGTTTCCAAGATTAAAGTCTTATGCATTGTAGCAATAAGGAAGGTTCTCCTTGAGTAGGCAGGACACTTCGCAAAAGAATCTGAGAGGATGACAACTTTCCCAACACTGTTAACAAACTTGGCGCATGCATCAACATCCTCAAGCAGGTCAGCCTTCAGCAGCGCACAAACCTTGGGAAACTCTCTAGTCTTAGACTCGGTGGATTTCTCACAACTACCCATACAAGTAGACTTTCCCTTCTCAGCAGGCGAGCTAGTTGCGGCAGGAGGAAGAGCGAGCCTAGATACCACTTTAACAGCAGAGTCCACCTTCCCATTTTTCATAGCGGCCCAATAGACGTTTTGATACAAATTCGGACACCGGAGGTGTCACCAAACCTTTCCGTTGGGTAAGTCTCTCAGCAATGGATGGGTCACCTTCGGAGCAGCAGGTTCGCAGGCTTAGGTTCAACGGTCTTCTTCTCCCTCTTGGGGGAAGTTAAATCAATAACAAGTTTCTCAGCAACAGACGAGCTCCCACGAACAGCAGAAGAAGTCTTTGGCTACTTTTCAGCTGAAGGTTCACGAGCAGGCGAGGAAGATCTTTTCTTTACACCCTCGTTGGCAGCAGGCTCTACAACAGCGATCGGGTGAGCCAGCGCCTCGTCATTTATCCGCTTTATCTCTTCATTTGGAGGCAGGCCACCTTTCTCACGATGAATGGGGCTGAGCAGCCAGCGCCATTCATGGTACTCAGTAGGAATGCCTAAGGTGACGTGCACTTTCTTCATATCTGCCGAAGTCCTTGGAGTTGAGCCAAACTCCGAATCTACGCAAAGTAAGAAAGACGATCAATAAATTGAGGTCATGGAGCAACTCAACGAAAATTCAAGCAGGACAAGAATGAAGCAGTTCACTTACCACTAATAAAGGTAGTCGGGACACGCAACTCAAGAAAAGAGTTAGACTCTCACTCTCCACTCACCTCCAAGGTGTATCTCACTCAGTCATGGTCACTTTTGCTAGAAGCATCGAACAGCCTATGGCGAGATCTCAGCTACCCCACACCTTCCTTGCGACCAATCTCAAAGAAATACCATAACTTATTTATGGTCAAGCCAAGATCAAAGAACCTGCTCAAGTTCGAGAATCCCATCATTGCACGAACTGCATTTGGGGAGCACTGAGCAGACGCTCATTTCATGGAGCAGATCACCTCCTAGAAAAGACGCGGCTAGGAAAAGTAAATCCCAACACAAATTAATACAGATGGAATTTGATAACTTTTTTCCTAGCAGAGGCGTCATCGCCACATAATTCATGGCCACTATCATCCTTCACCCGCTTGACACGAACCCCAGACGGAATTGCATGTTTGTACGCCTCAAGAAAATCCCAAAACAGCTTATCATAATTAATCTTGCGCAACCTTGAAGTAGCCTACCTTGCTAGAAGAACCACCTTGACAATACAAAGGTGGAGGATATTCGTCACTTTTGCAGTCAAAAGAAGACATATCAAAGTCCATATATATATATATTTAGAAGACAGCTCGCGAGAAAAGAAATAAAATAAAATAAAATGAAAAGACCGCGAGCCTAGCGCCCCAGTGCCTGGCTCCACGGTTATCACCGTTTTCCCTCGATCCAGACCCAAGCTGCAGGCCAGGCCCCACGGCTCAAGCACGGCTCTCTCCCTCTCTCTCTCTCTCTCTCTCTCTCTTTCTCTCTCTCTCTCTCTCCCTCCCTCTTGCACCATTCACGCGGCTCGCACCGCTCTAGGCCAACATGGGGGAAGGCTCGCGCCTCCTTCCCTTCTTTCTTCTGCGCCTAGCACGCCCAGGGAAGCAAGGCCGGGTCATGCGACCCAGACTATTGAAGACTAAGAGCCGGCCCAATCCGGACTCTCCCTCACCCTCGCCACTCTATTGCACGGGCCTCTGCCCAGAAGCTCACAAGGTGCAGTCATGAAGACCTAGCTTAAGCTGGTCATCACCCTTGCCGCATCACCTACAGGTCGTGGCCTCCCTACTACGTAGTTCATGCATCCTTGGCACCCACCAAGCCAATTCCTCAAGCCTTAAGGCTCCCAAAAATTCAAGAAGAAGAAAAAATTCAAATTTTTCTTACCTTGGTGCAGTACGGAGAAGAAGAACAACAGCGAGAAATGACTCTTTGCAAGGGCAAAAAAAGAAGAACATTAGGGGATGGGGAAGAAAAATATCATCTGGCTTCTCTTTCTTGTTGGAATAATGATTGTTCTACAATTTTATTTAATCCCCTGCTTAAGGCATAATTAAATAAGTATTGGGGGCAATTATTTTCCTTTTCTTAAAAGAAGTCTATCTCCAAATCAAGAAAGAAGATAAAGTTCAAATTGGGTAACAACTTTACAAACCCAAGCAGCTTGTGACCATTACACCTAATGCTCTTTCCATGCGTGCATCACAATAGGTGTGGGGGCATTTGTGGAGCCGAAAATAATCCCAAAAATTCTAAAGGCGACACGTGGACCTTTATTCAAGAAAGACAAGATTGCCCTCAATAAATGGGCAAGCTTCTCAGATGCTCCCACGTGCAATTCACATCCATGGAGGACTCAGCAGCTAAACACAACTGCCCATAGCTCACCTACCCTTGGCAAGGAATTAAAGACAAGGTTTAATTACCCAAATCCTATCTTTAATACATTCCTATTTGAAGAATAACTTCAATCAAGTAAGTAATCCTAATTTATTTAAATTAGGAGAATTACACTATTATCTCAAGGTATTATCTCCTATTTAATATTTTGAGAATAATTAGAGAATATTTCTCCAATAAACCCTAGCCTATAAATAACCCTAGCCAGCCCTTAGCCTATAAATACCCCATATTCTACCAATTTTAGCGAGCTTTTTACAACTCTAAAAAAGTCCTAAATACTTTACTCTTACAAAGAAATTAACTTAGGCATCTGATATCTGTTGACCTAACCCCCCCCCCCCCCCCCAAAAAAAAACACCTCGTGGGCGCGTGAGACTTAGGTCTCTAATCAAAGGTGTTGATTGTTTTGTAGGTGCATTTTCGTCAAGACTGAAGACGGCGAAAATTTGCTTCAACAGTGATGATGAGCGAAAATTACAATGTCGTTTGGCTTCGAAGCCGTCTGTGAAACCGGACCAACACCAAAATGGCTTTGAAAACATTGCAATAATTCTGTACTTTCTTTTAATCAATCACTATTATCAAGTATTCTCCTTCACAAAACTCAAATTTAATAACAAAATTTCATTTTTCACATTTCAAAGCAGGATTCAATCTATCTTCTTCTATGGGCCCTTCCTTTACCCACATCTTCTTCTTCTTCTCTCTTTCTTTTGCCTTCCATCTCACATTTTTCATGGATAATTACACTATTCAATTGCCACCACCATGTAATGACCATCCCGAAAGGCCGGAAGGACGAGAACTCACCACTTTGGACCACGATCAAGGATAGAAAAGTTTGGCGAACAGAAGCTCATTCCAGGTATCTTGAAGGCCAGGCAAACACCAATGCACACAATCAGCATAGCTAACAGGGTTGGCTAATTGCTCAGGAGTCAGAGGGTTCCACTGCTTCTTGTAGATTGATGTGTGTGCATCCTTGCGATAGTTTGAAAGTTGCGTGATGTTGAGAAAAGAAATGGGCACCTTCGTTTTACCAAATACTTCTCCAATTACCTCCATTATGTTTTTCCGGGAATCTGAACCCCAGTAGTTTGGATCTTCAATCAAAGTAGTCTGGTTGTAACAGTTGCCTCCTGGTTCACCTCCCCATTCTATACTCCTGCCAAATATCAAATGTCAGGCCACCTAAATCTTGTGAAAACTTCAAGCACAAGTTACGCGCCTAAAAAGCTTCAAATTTTCAATTTGTCTGTTTTTCGGATTGGGGTCATCACAATTATGCATGCTATATACATGATTTGAATAAATAGGGTTGAGAGAACTGTACTCACTTTCCATGAGAAGGAGACATGCTAGTGAAAAAGACCCTCGTCTTCTTGGGGTCCATGTTCCTCCGCACCCATCTTAACATAGTTTTCATCGCCATACGATAAGCCTCTGTCGTTGGCACATTCACAATATCTTTCACCTCATCATTGAAGGAACCTAGTCTGAAAATTAAAACTTCAGCATTTAGACATTTTGTTAAGCAATATAGGAAGAAAGACTCAATCAATGTATAATTTGATAGGGTGCAGAAACGTACAATATTTTAAATTCCAAGCCGGTCATCCACCACAGATAAGTATTGAACACCAATACATCAACGCCCTTCCAATGTTTGCCGTGCTTATTGATGGACCCTTTCCTTACAAGCCTGTCGGATATCCTATGGACGACAGCATTATCAGCATTTGATTCAAGAAGAAACGGCGCCCAATAGAACTCGATTGTGGCATTGTATGTCTACACATTATGGAACAAAGAATAGTAAATGACTGCAAAATGGCAATGTACACTTGAGAAGTATTAAGAAAAAGTGAATACCACAATGAAATGTCACCTTGGCTGTGAAAACAGTTCGCGAGTCTGAGTCAAAGCTCTCCATGGATTTGGCATCATCCGGGATGAGTTTGTGGAGAAGACAAATCATGGAAACATACTGACCCCGGTTCAGAGAGTCTCCAACGAACATCATCCGCTTCCCTCGTAGCGTCTCGAGCATCAAAGTGGCATTGAAGCTGTATAATTTGTGAGAAGAAAGTTATACATGTTATACCATTGGTAAGTTACAAAAAAAATCCAACATAACGGATATATGATTTTTATAAGATTACAAGATTAAAGTTAATACCAATGATACTGTGACCGGAAAAATAATTATTAAAAAATTAATTAAAAAAAAAAGGAAAAATCATGACAAATATGCAGAAGAAGCATAGATTATTAGGAAGTAAATGTTTTTTTTTTAATTTAAAAAAAGTTTGAAGGAGATTGGCTACTCTCACCACCAGTGCCATGCAATACCCACAACCTAAAGTCGGAAGAACTTACGCATAAAACCTAACCGCCAGCTGTTATTGGTATGGATTTATTTAGGAATATCCAGATCGCACACCAAGTTATTTTAACTTAGTTGTTTTGACAATATTTGATACATACATAATTTGAACAATAGTATAATTTTAAGGACAATTATCATATAGAGCCTGTTCGAGATTGCTTCTTCAGAAAGTATTTACGCTCATAAGAGCTTAATGCTAAAAGTGTTTATATAAACACGTTGAAATGTTGTTAAAACAAATATTGTAGTTGTTTCTCCTGAAAAAGCTTATAACGACCTAGAAGCACTTTGAAGTTGTTCTACTAGACATACTCATATATGATTTTGGTTGTTATTAACAGGCCAATCAAAAGAAGATCTTGGGATTAACCTCAAATGTCGAAAAAAATCTAGTAATGCGTTAAGATTAAGACATGCTTAGGGTTCGATTCCTCCTATGCAACAATGTAAAATTCAATTACTAAGAAACCATCTATGTCCGGGCCGTTCCCAAGAGCCCATAATGTCGTGCTCCCTAAGCCCGTACATAATTTGGGCCCAACCTATCCAAGTTGGTTGTATGCTAAAGTCGGCACTGTACATTAGTTGTCTCGCACGAGGACAGATGGAAGGCACATAACGCCGGGCCGGCCGGGAACCAACCCATCCGGTTTAACTACAAAAACCGGTTCATCAGACAAGGACAAAGCGACAAAAACCTTTTTGTTTGTCGGTGCCGAGATTCGTAAGTGGGGATCGAGAACTAGGAGAGTTAGGTTCCTGTCGTACGATGCGTTTTGTCAAAGCGAAAGCAAAAAATCGGCTCAACTTTCCCAAACAACGCCGATTAAAACGAGGAATTGACGCGTTTTATTAAAAAGACTGAGCAACTGACCTGGGAAGATCGCAGCCGTGGGGCTGCCACCGCCATTTCTGGTAGTCCTTGTCGGGCCGCCCGTGTTCTTGGCAGGTCAACTGTGGCTGGATGTACGGGCACTCCGATTCTTCGTAAAGCGGCCTAGTCGATTCGTCGAAGACCCACCTCCCGCTGAACAAGTCACACCCTTGGTCGGTCTTGCCGACGGCGAACGGCAGCTTCTCCCTCTTCTTCCCTAGCCCCAAAACAAAATACCCAATTTATTAAATTCCAAAGTTTTAATTTTTTACATCGGAAAAATGGTTAACTCGGTGGAATGGGGTGGGTTGACTCACCTGTTTTGATGATGATTGGGTCGGAGCTGGAGGTGAGTTGGAGCTGCCGGCCAAAAATGCAGGTGAGGTCCTCGCCGTAGAGGACGCAGACGAAGAGGATGAAGACGAGGAGGGTGAAGAGGTAAGGAGAGAGTCGAGCCTTGCGGAAGACGGCGGCGGCAGAGGAGGAGGAGAGCGGCTGTGGCTTCATTAGTCTCATGTGAAATCGTATAATTGTGTTTGAACGTGTGATTTAATTTGGTTGATATATATGAGATGGAGGTCCATAGAGATTCATCGTGTGAGAAGAATAAATTTATAAGAATTTGGTAGTTTGAAACATTACCGAGAATACATTAATTAAAAAAATTGTTCTTTCAAATATTCAATCGATTATATTAAAATATTATCCGACACACTGATAAATCTCTTCGCAATTAATTTCAATTTTGTTAAATGCAATAATGATATCCAAACGTAGGGGACTACAGTGCTTTGGGAAATCATTAAATAAAGTACCATTTCTGGTCCCAAAAGAAAAACATAATCTCCCTTGGCTTCTAAGGTAAGTAATTCTCTCTCCTTTCCAATCATGAGAGAGAGAGAGAGAGAGAGAGAGATGAAATATTGGTTTTAGGTGGAGAAGTGGTTGGCACTCACCTGCTTTGCTTTCTTAATTCTCACTCAATAATACAACAATTAATAAAATGGTGTGACCAACAACTAAACCTACTAAATTAATTAAGCAATTATTTTGTTACTCTTACAAGTTTCCATCATCACATTCAAGTGCGTAATCTTTCTTACAAGAAAGTTTGATTGTCTCCTTTCCAATAAAGCTCACAAAGTAAATGCTAATAAACATTATTGTACTGAACCGTTGTGTTGTGAATATCGAGTTTTAAGAATGGAAAAAACCAACAAAACTCGAAAACTTAAACTAAATAACTAAGATAAATAACACCTAGAATTAAGGTGGTTCGGCTATATGTGCTAATGTCCACGGGGCATTAACAACAATCTTTCACTATATCAATAATGAGTACAACAAATAATCTTGCCAAGTCTCTAGAATTAATAACATGACGAAAAAACCTGAAAGATCAAAAACAAGAAATACACTTTTTCTCTTTTCTTTTTATCGCGCAAACACTTTACCCTTACAATATTCTCACACTCTAACTCCTTGGGTGGTATACAACTTATAGTTTTGCTCCACTTCCAAACTAGTGCAATAGCCCCTTACATAGACATAATAAAGGTTGTATTTAATACGGATTACTAATCCTAACTTGAACCTAGTTATGCATCATTCTCCAATTGGAAAAACCACCTTGATTGGGATAACAACTCCAATTGCGTAAACAATTTAATCCTCTAAGACTATAATTCCTAATAGACTTAGGACAACTCATCACGGGCTGGAAAACCCAACACGTTGAACCCCGGACCCCCTTCCTTTCCCCGCCAAACCATGAAGAGGAAAAAGAACAAAGAGTTCACAAAACATAAACTCCAGTAATCTTAGCCGAGAAAATACTATTCATCCCTAAAACACAGAAGTTCAAAACGCATAAAACCTCATTGCAAAAGTTAACGATATAAATTCGTACCTGAGAATGAAGAGACACGGAGCCCATTGCAAATGGAAAAATCGAAATGAGGCAGACAATTGAAGCTGGTTGTAATTCATGTATCAAAGAGTTGTGGAAAAGAATCTTCACCCCTGCTATTATACCTTTCAGACATCTTCTTCAATACAACTAGCAGTTGCTGTGTCTTCTGGCGCCTTTCAAAGAACCTCGACAATGTGTTAGCCAGCCACATCAGAATCAGTACTCAAATAATGGCACATAAGGTAAGCCTTCAATGCTTTCAATTCATGAGGATTTCTGTGATCGGATAACACTCCAAAGAGCCTTTCTCCCACCATATCACCATATTACTAACATAATTCTATCATACAAATATATCTGTCCAGTGACGGCATCTTTTCAAACATCTGAATCAGAACCGTCAATTTAGACTGTATATAAGCAAGATATTCACATTTCAATAAATCAGATATTAAAATATAGTCGAACGCTACCATATATTTCAACAGGCAAGATAATGCACGATACTCAACATCCAATGTTTTCACCTTTCATTTTATCTGAAAAAAATATTAAAATCCATGTGGAAACATTCATCCAAAATTGCCTGAACAGCAGCTGAGCAAAGTACGAAGAAAATAACAAGTAAACAAGGACTTGGTAAGGAGGATTTCTTTACATTACAACTAAAATATGACTCGTACTGAATAAAAAAGAAGATGCAAAAGCATAGGTGAGACGGAGAAGGCACCCTTTTTATGATGGAGCATGCTGAGCTTAAGCACTAGCTTTCACTAGGCTGTTGCTGCATACTGACCCATTTTCTCTTGTTTGCCAAACGTTGATGGCAGAGTACAGATGCTACAAAACGAAGTTACCAGCTCAACCTAAAACAAATATCTCTATGCTCAAAACTCGACAGGAGAATAGGTGCTTCGATGACCATGAGAAGATCCCCTAAATTTGTGTAGTAAGGATGCAAACAGACTCTGGAAAGACAAGAGGTAGTAGTTATTAACAATATATTGAGAGCTTAAGAAAAAGAAAAAGGCAATTTAATTGAAACTTGTTTATATCTGTGCCACATCAATAGAAGTCTAGAAGTATAGGGGAAAGAACAAATCATTAAACCTAAGCAGAATACCTGGGTACTTTGAGGTAAGCTGGTCCAAAAGTCCAAGTTTGGTATAATCTGAAAAGAGGAGATGCACCAAATCATAGTTAAATTACCAGAATTTAAACACCAAAGGAGCACTTAGAACCTTGACCAGATTCTAGAGTACCAGTTACGAGTAAGATTTTTTCTGCTATTGCAATGTGATCTAACATGTTATAAGTTCTAAATAGTATGCTGCCACAAAAAGCGAGAAAAATGAATAAATTTTGACTCCAACGTGACATATGGATTTAAAGTAATTTGGTAAAAGGAACATGTGGCTTATTCCCTATTCCATGACTGTCACAAGTTTGAATTCCTTTGCCCGAATATCATGTGTTTTGGTTCTCTCTCCGCTTCAATATTTCCTTCCATAGACCATCCACTGTATGACACACACACACACACACACATATATATGTATATCACCCAGTTTCCTATGCGTAATTCATGACCACCATTTACCTGACTCATTGACATATATTACTTCTTCCTCTATAGATTGATTTTTAAGAAAACTTGAATTCCATTTCAAAATGATACACATCATATAGATGGACCTATTCATAAAACAATTTCAAAACATATGAATGGACAAAACTCAAGCATAACTAAATAGTTTGTGCGCAAGAAGCTGATCTAATTGAGGAACATACATGTATTCCACGAACTCCAAGTTTTATACATCGATAACCTGCCCCAACCAGCAGATAAGCTCCAAAAAGGCATAAGATTCTGAAAGTCAGATCAATTATCAATCAATTAAGATGACTCAGAAAAACTTCAACAGTAGACATAGAAAATCCCATTGGAAATAAATTTGACTCTTACATGATTCCTAAGGTACCAAACCAGCCCCACCCTCTCTCATGCACGTATTCAATCTTGGCACAGCCAGAAGGATGTGTTAATACGGTAGCCTGTCAGATAGAGAAGATTATGAACCTCATACTTTATACATTGTTCATACACTCACTGCGAATCCACTTCCAATGTCACAAAATGAACTGTCAACAGAGAGCCAGTGCTATGCATTTCAAGGCTTCATGCATCCCTATTTTGAAATCTATGATTTCATACATTCGCAACAACAAACACTAGCTAGTTCTCAATAGTCAATACCACCACCCGAACCATATACACAAAAACAAAGCCTAAAAGATAAAGTGCCACCAGCTGGGAAAGAAAAAAGGGTTCGACACACCTTCAGTCAACACAGAAGAGCACTAATGATAATCGGGAAAATGAAACAGGTTGAGCACATATTCAGTTCCAAACAAGTTTAGCATTCAAATCATATTAGTTTAATTAATAAATTTGGCTGGAGATCAAGGCAAGGGAAGATTCAAGCTAAAAGGAACATATTAAATCAGGTAAGAAGCTTAGTATACAAAAGCTGAAGACAGAGGGCCAGAGGTCTATACTCTATAGTACACACTGTACAGTTCATAGAATATGGACAAAATATCGCTACTTGCATGGACAACTTTATCAAAGTAAAATCCCATCTTGGATAAGATTAAGCAATAAGCAAGGAGAAACGAAGATATTCTTAAACTGAAAGAACTCACATAGTCGCATTTCCCAGTTTTCTCTAGTAAATGCGGCCCCTGTAAAATAGAAAGACAAGAAACTGGATCATCAACCAAGCATGTCAGAATTCCAGGATCATTTCAAATTATACAGATGATTTTGTATAAGGTCTTGCCTGAACTCTATTTGGATCACAAATTACAGACACAGAGAGCGAACAGTTGAACTTCAGGCCACTACTTGACATCTTAACTATGACACCAGTGTTAGGATTCTTCCTGTCTGCCATAACAAGGAAGTCATCAATCTTTGGAAAATTTATACCCAAACCAAACCAATTTTGAAGGTCAGAAAGCATGAATGTCCATACATATTTGCACAATGCCATGTTCAAGCTACATTAATGGAAACCTGAAAGTATCATTCAATTTTATATCCGGGGGAGATTTCAAGAAAAATGGAAAAGAAATCTCACCGATTATGTTCATGTCCATGCTTGAGGCACTCCCAATGGTAGTGCACACATCGTAACCTGCAGTTACCACTTGGTTCATTTTAGAAGAATAAATAGAGTCTTCCAAGATAGAACAATTTTCAATCCAAATTAGATGAGAAAGGCCCGTCTCCTGCTTTGTTCGAAACTAAAAAGAGGGCACCACAGGCTCCCAATTTCTAATGGATCAAAGCACATCATAATAGAAAATCAAGAGGAATTTTGTTTGAAGCCACAGAGCATAGGATGTCATTAAACAGTTTAGCTGTCACAATTTTTTTTTTTCACACTACTTATTAATAGCTACTGTATAACACAATATAATTTGCAAGAGCGACATCTGATCACAATCCTTAAAGCTTTATTTGCTCCAGAACATGTCCAAATTAAACATCTACTTCGGCAGAGCTAGGCAATTGAAGCATTTTATATCTGAAAGAAATTAATTTGCTTATTCCCAAACATGATTGAGTCACTGACTACCACTATCATACATAAGCAATAGAATGTAAATTCCTTTTTCCGATTTTACCAACAGGAAATAGATACAGTAAAGTACACGGAGGGCTACGCCATTAATCATATGAAACAATAAAGCATATGTACTGATAGGAACATATTTATGCTAATTAATTGGCTTGTTCTCATGCATTTGCGTTGTGTTTCCTTAGTTATTTTAGTGTTTAAAGTCATTTTCGTGTCTTTTCAGATTCTAAGGACAAAGTATGCAAGAAGATACATTTTGGAGCCTTTTGGAGCAGTTTTGGGCATGAAATGGATAGCATAAGCTTGGAGCAATGTAGATGGACGAAATTGATGACCAAAGCATGCTAGGAATCAGCCAAAGAGAGGAAGAAAAATTAATTAAAATCTGATTACCTTTTCCCTAAAATCTGCCATACTTTTGTATTCCCCTTTTCCCTAAAATCTGCCATGCTTTTGGATTTACCTTTTCCCTAAAATCTGGCACAACTTTTCCCTAAAATCTGCCACACCTTTTGGATTTGGGATGAAATTATGTCATTCTAAATTAATTAGGGATTAGGACTTTCCCATCCCTATAAATACTCTCTTGTTTCAGCCACAAGGGAGGAACCATTCATTCACCATACACACCCTAAACACAATTCCCTACCTTTGCCGCAGCCCCCCCTTTATCCAAAACACATCCCCTTCATCCATACACATCAACCACATCCTTTAGCACTTGTGCCGCAGCAAGGAGGAGAAGAAGGAACCTTGGACGTTTGAAGATTGGAGCGTTTTAGGTGTAATTCGTTTCATGTCTCTTATGTTTAATTTCTGTTTACTTTGCCTTGTTGTGAACATGAGTGGCTAAACCCCTCTTGGCTAGGGGTGATTTCAAAGCCATGATTATGTGTGTAATATGAATTGATAAATTTCAGTTATGGATTATTGAGTTTTGAATGTAATTGGCTTAACCGTTTGATTGATAACTTATTTGTGTTTGTTGATTGAGGGTCGACACTTAATTGGCTTGCATAAATCTGATGCTAGAGTATAAGTAAGTTTCACATAATCGTTACAAGCTTATATTCATATGTAGTGAAGGTCGTTGGTCACGATCGTGTTAAGTTCAATTCCTAGCATGAGTAACATGATGTCATAGTTATAAGTGCTTTGTCAATGCTTATGATTTTCATTGAACGTAATGATTTTTGAATGTATCTCTATTATGATGTCATGTAGAGGACTTTTGGAGAATACTTTAGGTTGTCGAATGATGTCATCCAATCTAATAACTTAAGGAAAATCTGAGAATTAACTAGTGATGTCACGGTTAATTTGGGGCATTGTCATTCATGATTCAAGAAGAAGTAACTGGAAATCGATTTGTTTGCATACATATCATGTGTAGAGAAAGAACCTCTAGCTTGTCCATCATTCATCTTAATACCCAAATTCGTTTTGCAATCTGTTTAGTTCTAGAATCTGTTTTGTTAATTTGAATTCGTCCAAATCAAACCCCCCATTTACTTTCTTGTTTCAAATTATTCTAAACTTGTTTTGTTTGTGTTTTTAAGTAGTTGGAGTCAAGTTAAAACCCAAATTCGTCCAATTTGGTGCTCTGTGTCCAAAACTGCCCAGAAAGTGTTTTTAAGGCAGTTTTGAGTCTTTTGGTTGCTGTTTTGAGTTTTTGGTTTGTTTTAGTGTTTTAAATTCTAGTTTTGCATTCTTTGAGTCTAGTTTAGTGTTTTAAACTTTGTTTTTACGTTTTTAAGTCAGTTTCCAAGTGTTTAGCAATCCCTCCTAATCCCCGGTTTAGAACGATCCCTACTTACATACTTTACTACAATTGATAAAAAGAGGGTTTTATTTGTGTGTTAAGATAATTTTCACATCATGTACCTCCTATGTTGTTTGACAAAAGCGCACTAGAACCCATAACACAGCATGATGCCCCCACATAATCCTGCAATGTTCAATAAGGTAGTCAAATAAATAAGATTCTATAGAAATTTGGGTAGGAACTAGGAAGTATATTTTACTATCTTTATCTTTATTTTATCCAATTTTTAACAAAAGGCTACCTCTGCCCATTACACCCTGAGTCAAGAGCCTGGAATTATATGTGAACAGTAATACTCAGGTCAATTGTTAAAAAGAATTTTTTTTTTTTTTTTTTTTTTTTTTGAAACTAGTGTCTCCGGATCTTTGACCCGACTAATCACTAGGCCCCCCGCCTGACCCCACAACATTTGGGAGGCAAGAAACTCTAGCAATTGCTAGGTGGGTACCTTGAGAGGTGTCGAACCCCAGACCTCTTGGTTTTGCTACCAAGGGTCTGACCATTAGACTAAACACTCTTAGGTTCATGAAAAGAATTATCAGTAATTGAATCCAAAAATAAAAGTTAAGCAAGCATCAGGTTCATGAAAAGAAAAGAAAGCAAACGACAATTTGGACCTCTGAAAGCTGTAGCAATATTCTATTTAATTCCGTAGGTTTTGAATTTAGAAAAACTTTCAAGTTGTTTTAGCTAGCAGTATAAGTGCCCGCTTTAGCTGTCAATTTCCATATTCCCATATCTCTCTTGTCTTTAGAGGCAGAGATAGAGAAAATGAGAGCAAAACATCTGGAGTGGCTTGCTCACGGATCAAAATATAAGGAGGAACTAAGTACCAAGTAAATAAGTGCGAGTTTTACAAAATTGCACCAGTCTCAGTTCCTTCTATATCAACATAAAGAAAATAACAGTAACAGAGCTGAGAAATTTACCCAGCAATCAACACATCTAGGTGGGTCATGATTGAAAATCATTCCATTGCAAAGCTGCTCCAGACAGTCAAAGAAACAAACTCAATAATGAACCTAGTGGCATTAATAAGGCTTATGCTTGTAAAAGTTAGCATGATATCTGTTAAAGAAAAAAAAACAAACAACTGCATTGTGGTATTATCATGATCATAGTCGTACAAAATATCAGTAAAAAAACAAAGGTGTGACCTGATGGAGCAAACCTGAAACCAGAGCACAGTCTCATTTGCTGCCACCCTGTAGAACCTGTAGTAATGAAGTTTAACATCAAGGAAAAATGAATTTTGCTTGACCAAATTGATAATTGAAAAAATGCATCACAAATGCCCCCGTAAATAAGAGAATGCCTTCAATGTATATCAGCTAGAATACAACCGATATCCATAGGACCATAGCTCAAGAGCACGAAGAACCTCCACAACCCCTTGAACCATAATGTACCATACAACTGTTACAGTTTAATACATCCCAATTTCAAAATACAGAAACCAGAATGGCTCAACCGAATCTCTTTCGAACAAATGCGCATTAAGCCGGCTTAATGAAAAATTGAAAACCAGTTTCGAAAATGCTTAACAGGACAGAAGCACGTTAATTTGCACAACTTCAAGAACTTCATGTATTTAACATAGAAATCATAAAGTTCATAGCAAAACCACAGCAATCAAACAGTTGGACGACATGCAAATCAAAACCCACAAGAAAAATACATGGAGATGAGGTAAATGTTCCACAAATTGCATCAAATTTCAGCTTTAAAATATTGAATAAAATCATTGAAAGTGAGAAGAAATAACTTGAAATCACAAGGTACAATTAACAATTCATGAATAATACGAAAAACCCATATCAAGTAGCAAAGAAATGGCGAGAGAAACGGGGAGAGAGAGAGAGAGAGAGAGAGAGAGAGAGTACCCATCTTCGCTTTGGACGCCGTGAGGGAAGAAAGGGATGGGAGAGTCCAAAGTGTAGTTATAGAGCTTGTCATCGTCGACGACATTGAAATGGCAGCTAGCGGAGACCGAGTTAACTCGGTCCAGAATCGTTAAGATGACCGTAACCCATTTCAGAAAACCGAGTCGGACTTCCATTGTTGGCCACCGAGCTCACAGAAACTCGCTTACAATCTCATCAATGGCGCCGAGATTCATAGTGCTCTGAAGCATGAAAACATCAGTCTTCACTTGTGACAAAAACCGACATTGACATTGCCTTCAGGCTTCAACCAAACGACATGGTTCGCAAGGTCCGGTTTGGATATGTATCACATTTAATTTGAACCAAAGTTGGGCCGAACCAAACCGCGCGTGACAATTTGGATCTCCCGGTTAGGAGTCTTGATTGCCCACCGCTAAACGACAGGTCGTCTAACAGAGTATAGGAGAAACCTTTGCACTGCCGAAAGCCTAACGGTGCGAACCGCGAAGAAAAACAAAGCCATGGACGCCGACTCTTCCAACCCCAACAGCGCCTTGAGCGACACCCGCTTCTCCGACCTGAAGCCGCCGCTCTCCGAACCGGTTCTGGAAGCCCTGTCCGAAGGCGGGTTCGAGTTCTGCACTCCGGTTCAAGCTGCCACAATCCCCTTACTATGCAGCTTCAAGGACGTGGCGGTGGACGCCGCCACCGGGTCAGGCAAAACCCTAGCATTCGTGGTCCCGATGGTGGAGATACTCCGGCGAGCTTCAACCACTCCAAAACCCCAAGAGGTCTGCTCCACACCATTAATTATTTCTCTTTCGTTTCACTTGCTAGACAGTCTGGTCGCCGAGAAATGAAAACTTCTACTTGCTAGACAATGTTTGGTTGCCGAGAAAATGGAATGGAAGAGAAACAGAAAGAAAAAGAAAATTTTGTGCTTGTGCAGGTGATGGGAATGATTATATCTCCGACTAGGGAGCTGGCTTCGCAAATATACAATGTCGCGAAACCCTTCATTTCGACGCTGCCGAAGATCAAGTGTGTGCTTTTGGTTGGTGGAGGGCAAGTGAAATCAGACGTGAAACAAATTGAGGAGGAAGGAGCCAACTTGTTGATCGGCACACCGGGAAGACTATTCGACATTATGGAACGCATTGATGGCTTGGATATGCGGAACCTTGAGGTAATGCATCTGTAAATGGAGTTGCTTTGATGGGATTGGATTGAAATTTTATATTTTCGAATTAGATTGAAATTTGTCTCATGGAATTTGATTGTATATGAGGCTGAAAGAGGCTCATTTCGTCGATATTTGTTGCAGATTTTGATTTTAGATGAGGCTGATAGGCTATTGGATATGGGGTTCCAGAAGCAGATAAATGATATTATGTCTCGATTACCGAAGCTTCGAAGAACTGGTCTCTTTTCAGCTACTCAAACTGAGGCAGTTGAAGAGCTGGCCAGAGCAGGACTTAGGAATCCTGTGAGGGTAGAAGTACGGGCTGAAACAAAATCGAGTGATTCGGCGTTAAGGAAACAATTAGCCTCTTCTAAAACACCGTCTGGCCTTGCCCTTGAGGTATGCTGTGCTCTATAACATAACATCAACAAGTACTAATTTGTTCACAATGTCTAGATTCTCTATTACTGAATTATTTCCGCCTTTGACTGTGCACTCTACATACAGTATCTGGAGTGTGAGGCAGACAAGAAACCGTCGCAGCTTGTGGATCTTCTTGTTAAGAATAAGTCGAACAAAACCATAGTGTAAGTAACTCGAGATTAGTATGTTTTAGTGAATGTGGTCGATTTACTTTCGAGGTTAAAAGTTGTTTTTCTTTGCAAAGTGATTCTCTTATTTTTCTGTGTTTTCTGATGTAGATACTTCATGACTTGTGCATGTGTTGACTACTGGGGACTTGTTCTTCCAATGCTTGGTCCTTTGAAGGGTTTCCCTTTGATTGCTCTACATGGGAAGATGAAACAGGTAAAACATTACAGATCAGGATATTCGGCCAATCTCTGAGTTAGTATTCATGAACTCATCCTTCTTTGCTTTTTCAAATTTTTGAATTTTCTAGGTTGCAAGGGACAAAGCTTTAGCCTCATTTACATCTCTCTCAAGTGGCATCCTTTTATGTACTGATGTTGCTGCGCGTGGGCTCGACATTCCAGGTGTTGACTGTATAGTGCAGGTAGCTTATACAATAGCATGTACAGGGTCATCACCAGTTTTGAAAGCTAAATAGCAGTTCATTTATTTGTTGTTATTGCAGTATGATACCCCTCAAGATCCAAATGTTTTTGTGCATAGAGTTGGCCGAACGGCTCGCATGGGTAGACAAGGAAGTGCGATTGTTTTTCTATTACCAAAGGTTTAGTTATAGCATCCATAACTACGTCATAATTGTTTCTTTGTGTACGAAACTGTCCTATGCTCTGTTTGACTCATTTTTTCTTTTCTTATTTTCCGTGTTGCTTTCATTATGATGTTGAATTGAAGGTCCTTTTTTCTTTTTCTTTCTGGTCTCACTGTTGCAGGAGGAAGCTTATGTAGAATTCTTACGGATAAGAAGAGTTCCTCTACAAGAAAGGAAATGTTCTGATGATGTTACTGATGTTGTTCCTCAGGTAAGCATCATTTTATGGTACCCTTTAGCTAATTTTATTGTGGAAAAAAAAGAATTTTCTAAATTTTATTCCTTGTTACCACTGTTCTAAATGTATTCATGCGTCGTTTTACTCTGTGAACATTGTTCGACAATGTGTCCAAAGATGCCAGCATTTGTATGTAAAACGGATTGATGTCATTGCCCATGTAAATCAGGTTTATCCATCATGCTGTCATCTTTCAAATACGAGTTTAATTTTATGGTGTTCTCTCTTGTTGTCAAAGTTTTTGGCTCAATATATTTTAGTGATAGGTTACATTTCTGAATATTTTGATGATATTTATTAGTGGTTTTAAGTTTGGCACCGTTTTTAAACTTTGTTTCAGATTCGATCAGCCGCAAAAAAGGACCGTGATGTCATGGAAAAAGGACTGAGAGCATTTGTTTCTTACATGCGTGCATATAAAGAACATCACTGCTCTTACATTTTCAGGTTAACAGCGCCTTGTACTAATTCAGGGCAAGGAAAAAAATAATTTTGTTCTCTAATTTACGTGTTTAATGCAGGTGGAAAGAACTTGAAGTCGGGAAATTGGGCATGGGATTCGGACTACTGCAGCTCCCTGCAATGCCTGAGGTAAAGCACCACTCGCTTTCCACAGAGGGTTTCATCCCTGTTGAAGACATCAACTTGGAGGAGATCAAATTTAAGTAAGAACTCCCTTCAATCATTTACTGTTTGTTTGTGCGACATAGAGGCGTTATGTACCGTGGCTAAAGGAAAATTTTTATTATATAGGGATAAATCTCGCGAGAAACAAAGAAAGAAGAATCTACAAGCGAGGAAAGAAGCAAAACAGCAAGAACCAAAGCATCAAAAAACCAAAAAGATCCCAAATGCTTCAGATGCTGCAATGAGGAAGAAAACGGGTAAGCAGAGACGTGCTATCCAGACAGCTGAAGATGAAGATGAGTTGGCAAGAGAATACCGCTTACTAAAGAAGCTCAAAAAGGGGGCTATCGACGAAAGTGAATTTGCAAAGTTAACAGGAACAGAAGACTTGCTTTGAAGACATAAATATGCAGAACGTGATTTCGGGCATGCAGACGTTATGGAAGATTGGAAGTCTAAAGCCCTTCAAGAATTTTAAAGGTGATGGGAAGAATTTCAAGCCGGATGGGGATCATATTTGGATCAAAGCAAAGTGACCAAGGCATCCCCAAGCTTGTTCAAAAGACAAAACTTACAGATGCAACAAAAATGGTTGCGAGACAAATATGCAGGTGAAAGAGCTTTTGCTCCTGCTAGTTTTCGATATTGGGGGGTCCCTTTTACTCGCTTTATTTGATTGACGTTCTCCGTAACCATGTTAACTATTGGGCTTTTGAAAATTAAAAAATAGCTTCTAAACTTGCCTAGGTCACGACTCTCACTTAGACACAAAATATTTAACTTTTATTTTCTATTTTATTTTTTGAATATTGTTAAATGCTTGAATGAACACTCAAGTATATGGTCGTTCCATATACATACATACATATATATATATATATATATATATTATGTTTTAATACTTCTAATTTATATGTCATGATATTTTACAATTTATAGGAACAAAATAGTTTCATTATTACTAAAAGTAATTGAAAAGAATCAAACAAATATTAATTCATTCTCCGAGATAATCCACTAAAAAGAGAGTCTACAGCATAGTTTTTTCCAATGCAATAAAGTTCAATTCTAGTGACGGTTTCATTAGATATCTTGCAACTAGAAGCCCTCTTTTTTCTGATCCAGTTCCTCCACCACCGCAAACCCCAGTTAGATTCAGGCATGACATATTTTTTAGTTATTGGGAGAACCCAAGTACTAAATAATCGCAATAAATCTTTTGATAATATGGATTTCTATTTCTCAATGATATCTCATGATCAAGATAATTGGTTGAATTTCGTGAAACCATTTCATAGAAGTTCATTGATATCTAATATAATTATGTTTTTTTTTTAAATAGATGTAGACATTATTAAAATGTAATATAATGAATTATTTAATTAAAATTAATTTAAAAAACCGTTTAGGCCCTTATCTAAACGCCCAGACTCTACGCTCGTGAGCTCATGAATGGCTTGTTCCTTTCTTGTAGTGTGAAAATTGATTCTTTGTTTAGACACCTTTTATCTTCGAATCATTTTCCAGTCATTTAAAGTTTTGGCTAAAAAGTTACAAATCCTAATTTTCTTTTGGCTTTCTTTTTATCCAATCGATATTGAGAAAGAAGAATTCGAGTATAAAAACTCGAGTGCAAGGGTAAATATGTCTAATCACTACAGTCATAATTATTGTACGACAATAAAATTGAGATAAATTACATTTTACAATTTTAAGTTTGGAGTCGATTTCAATTCGTTACATTTTTAAAATATTTTATTTTCATACTTCAAGTACTGTTTTATTTTAATATAATACATCAGTTACATTTTTTATCTATTTATTCGTTAAGAGTTAACGTAGCTGCCACATTTGTGCCACGTGACAAAAAAAAAATCTTTCTTTTAATAAAGGGAACTTTAACGAAAAGCTTCCGGTACTGTTCACTTTAACGAAAAACTACATTTTTACACTAAAAAGTCAATCCTGGCACTATTCACTTTACCCTTTATTTTGTCCTTATCATTAAAACTCAAGTTTCCAAACCCTTTTCATTAGTTTTCTTTAATTAAAACTTGAATCTTCTCACCAAAAAAAAAAAAAAAAAAAAAAAAAACTGAAAACCCATCTTCTTCGCTTGCCTCTGCCACGGAAATCTGGCAACCCCTCTCCTCCGTCCACCCCACCAAAATCCCCCAAACTCCCACCTTCCTCTCCATCCAGTTCAACGGACTCACAAGACTGCAAAGAGCAATACCATCCCTGCGAACTCGCAATAATGCAAAGAGCACCCACCTAGACCCCAACATTGTAATCGACCCAACCCTCCCACCCCGTAAGCTCACACCCCTTCCCAAAACCATAACCAAGCTTTATAATTCGAGTTGGGGGTCCCCGAATTCGAGCAATACCAGCCCACATCTTCTCCATGTTTCTTCTCTAGCGAGCTCCACGATGCCTATATGGGTAGAAGGGCTTAACGAGGGTGGAATCGAGTGTGCAGCAGATTTCGCCCTCCTCGAGTTGCTGGAAGCCGCGAGCTGCTGGAAGGCATAACCAGGAGTCTCGGGTTCAGAGGAAGAATCTCACCGCCGTCTAATCATCATGAACCCACCCTGCACTTTTACAAAACATTTGTAAAAATTCAAACTCACATGGGGGGGGGGGGGGGGGGGGGCGCTTGCGAGGGAAGTGGGGATGGGTGGGTTTTCACCCAGCGATATTTTAGTTGCCATCCAAATGGTTTTGGTTGAAATATTGCGATATTATCAATAATATCTCGATATTTCCTAAAATGTCGCGATATTTTAAATATTATCACGATATTTTCGATAGATGTAAATATTGCCGGGCCTCTGGTCCTTTTTATAGCTCTACACAAGTTTTGTGGTTGGAGACTTGGGCGATGTGGAACGAAGAGGATTTGACAAGGCCGGATGGAGAGGCAGTTTCCGGCCAAACCACGATGAGTTAGACCTCGTGTGAGGTACCATTCTCTTCGTCTCTTCGAGAACTACAATTTTCCTTTTTGTTTCACCCAATTTCGTTGAGTATTGAAGAAGTTATACTCGTTTGAATCTAACCCAGTTTCTGGCGATAAACCGTGGTCGTTTGGCCATCTTTCAGGTAATTTTTCGGTCAACTCCGGCCACCACTCTGTCCTCACTTGGTATTAACCTCTTCTCCACATTCCTAAATACATTTTATCTTTTGAATCACTCAATTTGGTTAAGAAACGAAGAAGTTACAAAGCTTTGAAAATTGCCCAAACCTTCGGCCCCAAACCCAGTTTTCCGACGAGCACCGCCCCTTTCGAGGCTTTTTCCGGCCAAACCACGGCAATTTGGCCAGCGTGCAGGGTATCAATCCCTTCATCTCGTCGAGTGCTACAACTTTCATGTTTGGATCACTTAATTTGGTTGAGTAACAAAGAAGTTATGGACGTTCAAAGTTAGGGTTTTCCGACGAGCACCGCCCATTTCGAGACGTTTTCCGGCCAACCCACGGTGATTTGGCCAGCGCGCAGGGTATCAATCTCTTCATCTCGTCGAGTACTACAACTTTCATGTTTGGGTTACTTAATTTGGTTGAGTAACGAAGAAGTTATGGACGTTCAAAGTTAGGGTAGAATTCCGGCCGAACTCCGGCCTTCTTCTTCCTTGGGTCCGGCGACACATCAACCTTAGGCCCTTTGGGCCGTTCCTGCCAAGCCCAAAACCTGGGCAGCCCCAACCCATTTCTTTTTCCTTTTTTTTTTATATTTAAATTGTTTAAAATGCCTTGGGCCATTTTAATTTGGGGCCTTTGGCCCGTTCCCTTTTTAAAACACCAAGGGGATTCGAACCCCTCCCATTTTACTCCTTCAACACCTTGACCACCATATCACTTATGTTCTTGTGAAAATATGCTAAAATATTTACATATTTTCTACACTCACAATGTTTGTCAGTTCGCTATATAATCAACTTAAATCAGTTAAATCCATCATGCAATGCATTTCCTTTCAATTTTTTGTGATAAACTAATAGATAATTGACTAAATAAACATCCTGCAAAGTTTCAATAAAAATTTCCAACTTTTTCTTACAATTTCCGTGGTTTCCATTGGATTTTTATCGATATCGATATTATCCCGATATTTCCGTCGATATTTCCGTGTTTCCGGACTACCGATATTTCCGATATCATCGATATTTTATACCCGATGATGAATGCCTCAAAAGTCATGCAGAGTAAATAAAGCTTTGATTTTTCTTGCTTAGAGATTATAAGAAGGGTTGAAATGTACATACAGCCATTTAAGTAGCTAGTCCATCTGTAGAGTCAGAACTTTAAGGCCAGTCGTATTCGCAGCCCTACCTGGACCTAGGAACATGACTTGTATCCATACGATGATGAATGCCTCAAAAGTCATGCAGAGTAAATAAAGCTTTGATTTTCCTTGCTCAGAGATTATAAGAAGGGTTGAAATGTACATACAGCCATTTAAGTAGCTAGTCCATCTGTCGAGTTAGAACTTTAAGGCCAGTCGTATTCGCAGCCCCACCTGGACCTAGGAACATGACTTGGTACAAGTTGTAGCTATGACGAAGGTATTAAATATCCATAATATCTTAATATTTCTATCGAAATTTTCGTATTTTTGGACTACCGATGTTTTCGATATCATCGATATTTTCATTGAAATTTCCGTGTTTTTTAAATTTATATATTTAAAAAAACATCATGCAATGCATTTCCTTTCAATTTTTTGTGATAAACTAATAGATAATTGACTAAATAAACATCCTGCAAAGTTTCAATAAAAATTTCTAACTTTTTCTTACAATTTCTGGTTTCCATTGGATTTTTATCGATATCGATATTATCCCGATATTTTCGTTGATATTTCCGTGTTTCCGGACTACCAATATTTCCGATATCATCGATATTTTATACCTTGCATACGATGATGAATGCCTCAAAAGTCATGTCGAGTAAATAAAGCTTTGATTTTTCTTGCTCAGAGATTATAAGAAGGGTTGAAATGTACATACAGCCATTTAAGTAGCTAGTCCATCTATAGAGTCAGAACTTTAAGGCCAGTCGTATTCGCAGCCCCACCTGGACCTAGGAACATGAGTTGGTACAAGTCGTAGCTATGACGAAGGTATTAAATATCCATAATATATTAATATTTCTATCGAAATTTTCGTGTTCCCCACCTGGACCTAGGAACATGACTTGGTACAAGTCGTAGCTATGAAGAATGTATTAAATATCCATAATATCTTAATATTTCTATCGAAATTTTCGTGTTTTTGAAGTACCGATGTTTCCGATATCATCGATATTTTCATTGAAATTTCCGTGTTTTTTAAATTTATATATTTAAAAAAACACAAAGGGGATTTGAACCCTTCCCATTTTACTCTTTCAACACCTTGACCACCATATCACTTATGTTTTTGTGAAAATATGCTAAAATATTTACATATTTTCTATACTCACAATGTTTGCCAGCTCGCTATAAATCAACTTAAATTAGTTAAATCCATCATGCAATGAATTTCCTTCCAATTTTTTGTGATAAACTAATAAATAATTGACTAAATAAATATCCTGCAAAGTTTCAATAAAAATTTCCAAGTTTTTCTTACAATTTCCGTGGATTTTATTCAATTTTTATCGATATCGATAATATCCCGATATTTCCATCGAAGTTTCCGTGTTTTTGGACTATCGATATTTCCGATATCATCGATATTTAATACCTTGGTTGTAGCAGAAGGGAGGTGGGTCCGGGGGGCAGAGGGAGATGGGATTTTTGGGTTTGTGTTTTGTTTTGATTTTTTGATTTATTATTATTTTAATAGGGTAAATTATTATAATATTTTAAAGGTATAAAAAATTATTTTTTTACCACGTGACATAAATTTGACAGTTACGTCAGCATCACATCATCCTTAATGGATTTTTTAATAAATGTATGGAATTGAAATAAAATGATAAGTCAATATATGAAATTGAAATGTTTAAAAGATGTTGTAAAGAATTGAAATTGACTTCAAACATAAGGGGTAAAATGTAAAGAAAAACTAATGAAAATGATTTGAAAACTTTGAGTTTTAATAATAAGGATAAAATAAAAGATAAAATGAATAATACTATGATTGACTTTTTAGTGTAAAAATATAATTTTTTGTTAAAGTAAACAGTATCGCGAGCTTTTCGTTAAAGTTTCCAAAATATAATTTACCCATAAAATTTTGTAGTTTTTTCTTTTTAGACACCATTTTCAAGTTTTTCTCCATTGCAATTTGAAGATATTTCATTTCACTTTTATATGAACGATTACGATTAAGTCAAGTTAACATTTTATAGATTCTTTATAAAGGAAATTGGAGGAGAAAAAGTTATACTCCGAAAGCGGCCTGACCGGGCAGGGCGCACGCAAGGTATTTTCTCGTATTGAAATTGTGACAGTGGCCGGAACCAAGTCAAGTTGAAATCTTTTGTCGTTTTTAAACACTCCCAGTTTCCCACCAATTACCGTGAACAGCGTCAACGGCAGTACCCACGTCTCTCTCTCTCTCTCTCTCTCTCTCTCTCTCTCTCTCTCTCTCTCTCTCTCTCTGTGTACATGCTTCTTCCCCGTCTTCGCGCCTATATTAAGCGCCAAACCCTAATCTCCCTCCTCGATATCCTCCGCCTGATCCGCCGAAAAGCCCAAAGCGTCTTCTCTTTCTTCAAAATGTCCCAACCCGCCTCCGCCCCGGACCACCAAGCCTCCGCCCCGACCCCTCCGCCGTTCGACCCGACCCAACCCGCCGTACCCATCTCCTACCCGTTCAAAACCCTCGAAGAGCTCGAGTCCAGATCCTACTTCGAGTCCTTTCACTACCCTTTTAACAAATCCACGGTTGCTCTGCAATCCGGGTCGCCTTCCCTGTCGCTGCCCGACAGGCCCAGAGTGATTGTTTGCCACGACCTGGCCGGAGGCTACGGCGATGATAAGTGGATCCAGGGAGGGACCAATCCCAACGCGTATGCGATATGGCATTGGTATTTGATGGATATATTCATCTACTTTTCGCATAGTCTTGTCACTCTTCCGCCTCCGTGCTGGACCAATACTGCTCATAAGCATGGAGTTAAGGTAATTTGAAACTTCGGGATTTTGGGAATTTAAGGAAACATGTTTTGGAATTTGGCTTCTGTGTGTTCAAGTGATTAATGTGGAAATGAGTTGACTTTTTGTAAGCTTAAGACAGGGGGTGAGAATTTCAGTTGGGAACTACAGGGATTGTTGTCCTTTGTTGTTTTTCTGGGAACTCTTTGATTTGGTTATGTTTTGGTTGTGGATCATGACGGTTTTGCTTTCGAGCTGTTCATAGTTCCAAATGAATGATTGAAAGGAATTTGGGAATCTAACTTTATCGGTTTTGTATGTTGGAATCTAAGGTGTTGGGGACTTTCATCACAGAATGGGATGAAGGGAAGCTTATTTGCGACAAATTGCTGTCGACGAAAGAGTCTGCTGAAATGTATGCTGAGCTCTTGGCAGAGCTTGCCGTTGCTTTGGGCTTCGATGGATGGCTGGTACATGCTTTTTAAGTTTGTATATCTTTTGATTCTGGTTTTCTAGGGTCTGTAGCTTTTAGATTATAATTTCTTAACCAGTCAATTGTTGATTTGGATTATAAGTTACAAAACATTGTTGAGTTATTGCAAACACAAATGTATACACAAAAAGGAGCACGTTGTATTTTTGTGGAAACACAAATGCTGCAGTTCAGCACTTCCAAGAAGTTAAATTTGCAAGCTAGCATAGTATTCACAGATGAAGTTTTTTAAGTTTCAAACAATTCAAGGAAAGACGTACGACATGAGAAATAGGAAGTTTATGTTACAACTTATAAGACTGATTGAACTTCGCTTATTACTTGTCATGATTACTGCTACTTGCAGATCAATATGGAGGTTGAATTGAAGCCAGACCAAATCCCTAATTTGAAAGCATTTGTCAGCCATTTAACGCAGACAATGCATTCCTCAGCCCCTGGTTCTTTAGTGATATGGTAAGTGTCTGGAGATATGATGCTTCTCGTCGCTTATATTTTCGCCCCCTTATGTTATAGCATTCCATTTAAAGTTTATATTTGACTTACTATTGTTAATTCTGCAGGTATGACAGTGTTACAACTGATGGTAAACTTAACTGGCAAAATCAACTGAATGAAAAGAATAAACCCTTTTTTGATATATGTGATGGAATCTTTGTGAACTATACATGGAAGGTATGTTCCACTTCTTCCTTATGGAGTTTGTTTTTGTTTTTAAAATTTTCTTTCACACTGTCAAACTTATGTACCATGCAGCAAAACTATCCGAGGCTTTCAGCAGATGTTGCTGGTGACAGAAAGTATGATGTCTACATGGGAATTGATGTATTTGGAAGGGGCAGTTTCGGTGGTGGACAATGGAATGTATGTGACACACTAATATCGTAACTGCTGAAATGTGCAAACCCTTACGGATTGAAAATAGTAAAAGAAACAGAAAAAACAAGAAATTTGGCTGTAATTTGATTTACAGGCTGAGGTTATATTTCACTCTGACCAATGAGTATTTTAAGTGCCATTAGATATGAAGCATGACATGTTAACTCTTAAGGTTAATACTTTTACAAATATTTGTAAAGGAGAATTTCAGGTGATTTATCTAGGAGTCTTGTTTTTGTAGTTCACTTTGTTTTTTCTAATAACTCTGCATATCAGACAAGTGTTGCACTAGATGTGCTGAAAAAGGATGATGTATCAACGGCCATTTTTGCTCCTGGATGGATCTATGAGACTAATCAACCACCAAATTTTCAGATTGCTCAGAACCAGTAATTTACTTGCCCCTGGTTAAGTAGTTTCACAAACTAGTTTCATTAATTAGTATACAAACTATTCCTTAATAGTTCTTTAGTTATAATTTCGGATTTCCACTACCAGTTACATAAGTTCACACATTATTTTACAGACAAAAGCTGGCATGATATTCCACTTCTTTTGACAAAAGCTAGTATAATGATGCATTATTTCCTGATAATAGCAGGCATGATGATACAGTCGTCTTCCTAACTTAACCCAGCGTCCTTGAAATAAACTTTATAATTCTATATGTTTACTTCTAAAGCTATTGGATTTTCTTAAATGCCAACATTTTTGTGACTGCCTTAACTGGTTAGTTGGAAAAAGAACTTTTATGTCATCAACACCAGTTAGATCGGAATATGACCTGGTCGAATTCTTAATAGTATGAATATTACATTTACTGAAGTTTCTCATAATAAATTCAATTGTTTTGCAGTTGGTGGTCCCTCGTGGAAAAATCATGGGGTGTGGTACAAAACTATCCTAAAGTGCTACCATTCTATACAAATTTTGATCAGGTTGTTGTGACTATGTTGATACTGCAGTGCGCCATTTATTGATTTTGGAAGCATGACCTATTTCATAAACTTCAAATATCCTGTATATACCTGTTACCTAAACACTATTTTTCTTTATTATTGTTCAGGGTTATGGATATCATGTTTCTGTCGACGGAGGCCAAGTATCAGATGCTTCTTGGTGTAACATTTCTTCCCAAGGGTTGCAGGTATGGACCAAATAGCCTTATGGCATCAGATGCTCCTTAGTCAATTGACATACTGTTAGATTGCAGTTTGGTTTCCATCTTGATTTGTTTCCTACTCTTTTCATTGAAATACTATCAAATTTGCAGTTTGAACCTTTTCAATTTATTTTAGAGTTTCAAAGCCAATTTCGAATTCAATATCTGGAAATTTATTTTCCCTTGGTATCTTAGGGTGCCAAGTTTGAACATGCATTTTCATAGTTCGTCATGACAATAAATTCTAACCATAATCATCAGATTTATTATCTTTTCTGAGTTCTAGTTGTTCGTGGATGGAAATATTTGAGTTGCTCGTTTTAGTTGTTGACAACAAAATAACTTGGAATATGAAGAAAAAAAATTACGTCATTGAGCTTGAGTGCTGGTGATATGGAATGTTAAAATAACAAATTCGAATGTTCAATCCTGTGCATGAAACACTTCTGGTTTAAATTATCTTAATATGCTTTATTTCACTTTTGTGTGTTATACGTATTGCTATTAGTGGGAAATTTACAGTATGCCTCCAGGTGCAGTGCATTGTTGTCAAATCTTTGACATGGTCAAGCATGCTAATTTATTCCTATTGATATGTCACAGCCGTTCCTTGAGTTTAGTGGCAATGCAACCCCAGATGGTATCCAGGTTCATGTTGAGTAAGTTTTAGTTCCTAAACCCTAAACATTTGGCACCTTATGCATAAACACTATTTTATATGGGATTTCAGAGTTTCGTTGCCTAAGCTTTGCAAAAACTTAAGAACATTTTTGGGTATATTTGATGGACTGGCCATTATTACTGTAAGATCTGATATTGTTCTTCATTCAAACATATGTTGGCAAATTTTAGTTTCAAGGAAGCATCTTATAATGGAGGAGGAAACATCACATTTAAAGGAAACCTTGAAGACGGTGATAATTTCTCGACGAGGCTCTTTCAAGGAGATGTTCTTTTGGGGGATTTACCTCTCCACTTTAAGCATTCTGTAAGCTATCTCTTATGTGCATTGAAGTTACTAAAGTTGTTCAAATCGTAGTTAGACAACTTGTGGATGTTGCCTGGAATGTTTTGTTTATAGTGCACTCGCAGACAAGTTTTGAACTGTGAATATTCCATTTAATGCAGGTGAAATTAGAGAATAATTCTCAACTAGGCTTGCATCTCATATTCTCTTCTACCCTGAACGAAAGAAAGTCAGTACTTCTTGTAAATTGGAACCTGGACGAATTCTCAAGCAAATTTGATGAAGTGATAATGACACGTCAACTTGGAAACCCAGGAACTCCCCCTGGATGGGTCATACAGGAGAGTATCATCGGAATGAATGGATACAGACTAACAGAAATACGTGCTCTGTGCTACAAGTCGAAGCCTGAATTTGACGAAAGGAGACCGAAGTCCATATCAGAGGAGGGTACTCAGAATTCAACAGAGTACCATGCAGTGCTTGGTCATATTTCAATTAAGACTAGTGGGCAGAATTCAGATTTTCCGCCTTCTGATTCATGGCTTGTAGAAGGTGAATATATCAAATGGACAACGGGTTCTGACGGTTCCAAGAGCGTTAGTCTTAAAATCACTTGGAAATTGAAAGACGGGAACAATTATCCATCCTCAAATTATAATATCTATGTTGAAAAACTAGCTCAAGGAGCATTTGGCCATCCAGGAGCAGCGCCAGAAAGGGTGCACGAGTATCTTGGGGCGGCACGAGTGGAAGCTTTCTACGTATATGACCTCGCAGTCCCTTCAGGCACTTCTAACATCAAGTTTATCGTTCAAGTGTGTGGTACCGACGGGAGCAACCAGAAACTAGATGACTCGCCGGTGTTTCTACTTGAAGCTGCAGTTTTGGCCAAGAAGTTGTAAGTGTGAGTTAGTGGTTGTGTGAGCTAGGGTGAATAATGTTGTCTAT
The DNA here is from genome assembly GCA_963580275.1 of Crataegus laevigata. NCBI lineage: Eukaryota > Viridiplantae > Streptophyta > Magnoliopsida > Rosales > Rosaceae > Crataegus > Crataegus laevigata. The sequence goes on along the minus strand of OY756947.1, from coordinate 31,976,563 downwards.
TAAAAGTGCTAGTGTTGTAGTATGATAACACGAATGCAAGAAATATTTACTTGAAATAATACAGAAATGCATGTACTATTGTTCCTCAAAATTTGATCACCACTACTTACTTGGTTTAATCAAATATGGTAATTAAAGTGTTGTTAATGTTTTTTTTTCTTTCTTTTAAAAGGGAGATAACTGGTTGTAAGTGACGATTATCCATTCATTTCGAATCTTTGCAAGTCACGATTATCCATTCCTTTCGGATCCGAAGAGGCTATGAGGAATTCTTACCCCTGGCCATAGTCAAACAGATTCATCTGCTCAGAGCATCGAATCTGAGACCTCTCACATTTTTTTGTTATTAGGAAGCTGCAGTTCGCACCTTTACTATTAGGCCACTTGATGTGGTTATAGTGTTGTTGATTAGAATAAGATTTGCACTAATACTGAATCACAAGCACAACTAGCAATCACATTTTCACATGGAAATGAAGGAATTGGCAGTTGACTTAAGTTGCAAGGAAAATAAAAATGATGGGATGCCGATTCGGTTGCCGGCTGGTGGAAAACATACAAACTAAAATAAATTTGATAGGCCTAAACCCTAAGTCCAAACTACGTACTTTGATTACCCTAATTAAGCTTTCTTAATCTTCACGTCCATAAACCCTAGTTCTACCCACAGACATAAACCTGAAAGGTCAACCACCTACACTGTATATTGTTACCTACATTTCTGGTCAAACAGTTTAGCGTCTTCCAGTAGAATCAAATCTCTGTCTGAATATAAAAATTGCTATAGAAAATTAAGCATAACTTTTTAAAAAGTAGTTGAGGCATATTTGTGCACTCATGTGAGCAAGTTTGACCTCGTTCACTTTTATAACGACTAAAAGCGTTTTCAGAGGAAATATTTTTTTATTTTAAAAGCACCTGAAGTAATTTCAGTAATAAGTACCAGTTATGTATTTCTTACAAAAAACACCAATTATGTGCTTCTTGCATTATGCATTTTAAGTGTTTTTAGGATTCACTTTCACTATTACTAAGAAAATAAGAATTAGTTCTAATAATATTTTCATCAAAAACCTTTTTAACATTTTTCACTTCCAAACGAGCCTCAAATTAAAACACACGGCAACAAGTAAAAAGTTTAAAGTACAGTTTAGCAATTCAATTGCATAGAAGTTTCTTTAATATAAACAATTGATGACATGGCAGAATGGTCTCCAAAGCAAGACTGCAAGAGTGGAAAAAGTCTGTATCTTACAAAGGTGGAAAAAATCTGCATCGCACAGTGATCCAATCAATTAACCAGCGGTTTGGAAGTATTATGTATGAACCTCGAGCCCTCAAAGGAAAACATAAAGGCTACCCCACTACCTACCAATTCTACCAATTCTTGTCCCGGCAAACATCGAGGTTGATAGATAAATAAATAATAGGGAGAGATTAGAGTCTTCTCAAATATACAATATTAATTAACTAATTTTAATTAATGTAGTGTTTAGTTATTTGTGTTCAAAGCCATTTGACTCATTAAACTTTTTGCCCTAATCCCACTGAAAGTAATACTATTCTTCATGCTAAAATCTTTCTCCAAGTTGCCATTGCAAGTTAGAATAGTGCTCTTCATGTTTTACCTTCTACACATTTTTATTAATTTTTAGTTATTGATTTTTTTCAATTTATTTTACTCAACGACTAAAAATTGAAAAAAGAATGCGGATAACACTATCCTGCAAATTATACATAAACTTCTCCAAAAGTGAGAGGAATTTCTACATCATGCACCAACGTGTTAATTAGCAACTTTGCAAACGAATATTGAGATGATTATTCGTGAAGAGGGACCTGCATGATGTGATAAGTAATCTACTACTTTTCGTTTTGCTGTGTGTTCGTTATGAAGGGAAAACTTATCATTCTTTGATCACCCTTTAAAAATTAACTAATTACCAATTAGGAAAGAGAATTACTATTGAAGCTCTAAAAATCCAATCGTGCACTAGTAAAAATATTTTTCTTTCTAAATATAAACTGTGTAGATCAGTGCACAATTAGGTATTTGGAGTGTCAATAAAAATTATTATCAGTAAAAGAGTAAGATTAATCCCTTAGTTCAACCAAAACAAACAGAAGACTACAAAATAAGTCACCTTTCATCAATATATTACAAAAGATAAGTGCAAAAGGAAATTAAAAAGCATGAAAATGTCCACAAAAACCGCAATTTAGCAAACAATTAGTCTCCGAAATTAATATTTAATACCAGTTAATTGTATGGTGGCACTGATTAGAACCATTCCAGATAAGTACAGCAAGAAACACCCACAAAAGAACTGCACAAAAAGAAGGATTTGATAGGGGGATAGGCGAAAGTAAAAATAAAAAAAGCTTTTAAGTTTGACTTAGGAGATTAATGCTTCTGGATTAAACAAAGTCTGAGGAATCTTCAGGTGTTGCCTTTTGTTTTTTCCTTCACCCATTTGAATTATTTCATTTGATTCGACATATAATGTAGAGAAATATTCCTCCTTTCTTCTTTGTACACTGATGTTTATTTCGATCTCTTTTTTTTTTTTTTTTCAATTTATGAACTATATAAAACGTGAATGTGCGTAAAAAAAATAAATTTGAAAATCACTTGTATTGAGAGATGGATTTAGAAATCATATTATGGTAGAACTAAAGAATCAGAGTGGGTTTTTTTTTTTTTTTTTTTTGAACCCTTCTCAATTTTCAGCGATTAGATTGAATGAATTGAATAGAATTGAATGACAAATATTAACAACAGGGTCGTGGAAGATAAAAAGAGGTGTGCAAATAGCATCTCTTAAAAATTAATATTAATTTCTGTTACTGTGTACTTCGCATGGACTGGTCACTTAACCACTTCCTTGCACTGCACCCCACGTCAACAAGCTAGAAGAACAATCTGCAACAGGTGGCGGCATACCACATTTTTAACTTTTCTTAATCGTGAAGATTAGGCTGGAAATTACTAGTTTAGTGAGCAACTAATTGAGTCAGAAATGGAAGCAAAGCAGCAGCTGGAAGCCTAACATTGACATATATAAGCCAGTGAAAATTTGAATTTTAGTGGCAGTTTCACACTTCTAGTTCTAAAAGCACTTATCTGAAGCGATGTCTTTTCTATGGGTTCATTTGGATATGCTTTTATAATGGCTGAAAGTGCTTTTAAAGAAAATGTTTTTGGATTCCAAAAGTATTTTTAAGTGCTTTCTGCAAGAAGCATCAGTTATGTGCTTCTTTCAAGAAGCACTTTAAGTGTTTTTCAAGGATTTAGTTGCATTTTTACTAAGGATTAGTTTCAAAAACGTTTTCACCAAAAGCGCTTTCAGTTATTTTAAAAGTACATCCAAACGAGTTTTATACCTTTAAAACAAACACAATGGCATCTTTGCGCATGTGAGGATACATGAGACTGAACTATCAATTAAATAGTAGAGAAACTCCTTATATTCTGTGTCTTTAAGTAGAAACTTTTTTGAAATTTAGGGTTTTGGGAAAGAAGAGCAGTATATTCGGGATTTGTCTTTCTTGCAGTTGCAACAGGATCGAGGTCCATGAATTCCAAACTTTGGCTTCTTAGGTAAAACCATTGCTTCAGACTCTCAAAATTAAGTGCTTGTAGTTTTTGCCTTTAAAAAACCGCATAAAGATTTAAGTGTGGGAAAAGGAAAAAGTAATATTATGTAAGAACAGTGTGAAACTTTGTAGGTTAATGTGATACTTTTAATCTAGCCAACAAGAACTTATGTTCCATATTGTTTAAATTTGTTTCTTGCAAAGTGAGAGCCATGTTGACTTGAGATCGTTTTTTTATTGTTTAAATTGGCCACCGACCTTTCTGCATCTATGTGCTATTATATCCATAGACAGGGCCGGCCCAGGCCCAGTGCTGGCAGGGCGACCGTTCGGGGCCCAAAATAATTGGGGGCACCAAAATTATTAGGTTGATATATTTATATATGTTTTCATAAGAATATAAATTTTTAAAATTTGATTCAATGACAAAGAAATTAAACTAAAATTTTGTTGTTTGAAAATGAGGAGGTCTTGGGTTCAAAGCACCATGTGTGTTTATTTATTTTTCAATTTTTACAAATTTCTTTTCATCATAAGAGTATAAATATATAAAATTTGACTAAATGATCAAGAAGTTTAATTAGAATCAATGGTTTTTGTTGTTTAAAATTAACGAGAGGTCCTAAGTTTGAAAGTGCATGTTTATTATTTTCAATTTTTACGAATTTTTGTTTGGTTGTTAATTTATTTTTAATTAGTAGCTAGTAGCTAAGTGGGTTGTTATTTTTAAATATTTGTTCCAATTCAAGTCTAATCTTCAACAAAGACTCATGTGTTGACCAGATTTTTAGATCAAATTTGCAAATCATATGACATGTCATCAAAAAGTTTAATTTAGTACCCATGTATTACTTATACATATCAATTAAAAACTCAAAAACATCATTATTTTTTAGTCTCATATTGACAAGATTAGTAAATAAGAAAAAACACCTCCCAATTTATACAAAAAACACTTTAAAAGTTCAGATAGAAAACAAAACTCATAACTATCTACTTGTAAATAAATTAGTTTTTCCGAATTTATAAATTATTAAGTTTGAAGTATTTTTCTGAGTATAATTTTATCGATGTCTTACGTATGAAAACAAATAATTTTCTTATATAAAGTGAGGGTACATTTTTGGCATCGTCCCAAGCCTAAAAAACCTCTAGAATCTAGACCGGCCATGTCCATAGATTCATAGAAGCTATTTGTTCCAGTAAGTTACTGATCAGAAACCCTAATTTATCACTTCATCACATGCTATAGAGTTGACCCCCGTCGACACATCTTACCCTTGTTTTATAGGTCAGTCCTTTCTAAGTCTAACTGCCATAATGTTCCCATGGAAAGAAGCATCCGCGATTAGCTTTTCCGGTAAATTTCCAAACGGACAATTTCAACGGTCGGTGAAATCATTATTTAAGACCTAATTACCGAAGAACAAATTAGAACAGACTAATTAGTTTATTAAAATTTTAATACATGAGATTACAAAGTTTATTAAGAAACCATGTCCTGTCCAAAAATGTTCTCCCTCCTGAGAGAGTCATGGATTACATTGCTGGACGAGGGAAAACTCAGGTACTGAGCGAGATTGTTGTTCTGGAGAAGATGTGATTTCTGATCTTCTGGATCGTCCATTATCTGTTGCGGGGTAGGGACCATGGGCTCATGCTGCATTTGGATGCAGAGGATCTCAGCTTGAGCCACAGCAAGCTGCATTTGCAGCTCGGAGACTTCGTTTTGCAGGTAAGAGATGACCCCAACGCATCCGTACACTGGGTCCCTCATTCTTGCATTTGCTTCATAAACTAAACTGCTCACTGCATCTGCTCTCTGATGAACCGGAAGCTCCTGCAACATACATACGAATAATTCAATTAAACGACAACGCTTAATGTTGTGGTTCGTTTTAAATAAAGCATTTAGGCCAACTAGGTTTTCGATCGTCTAGTAATATTTTTCTTCTCGTTGTTGAAAGATGTTTTGAAGGTTGTAAGTTGAAAGCCGCGTGAGCCGTCAACGAGAAATAAAGAAGAAAAGTAGAGAATGTATATAAAAGTAGGACCTGTAACATTTTGCTCACATTGCTGGCACCAAAGACCTTGTGAACAATGACAAACTTGTGGGGGTCATCCGAAGGAAAGTAAGGAGCAAAAATGCAGTCTTTGGCGCATCGGCGTCGCAGCAACTTGCAGGAAGCGCACGGCGAAGTTCCGGCCATGTTGATTTCGAAAAGCTTTGATTTGGAGAGTAGTGGATAGAAGAGGAAGAAAGTGTGATAGCAAACAACTTGGAGAAAATGAAACGGGGGAGCCTTTATTTATAATACAAGAGAACGTGTGGGGCTTTAAGTGTGTAATATAGATCAAACTACTTAGAAAAAAAAGATAATAATTAACTAATTGAGATTAAAATAAGTAAATTAATTTAGTATAAATAGTTAAATATCTCGCATGAGTGAGTACGTGGGTATCATTGAATTCTTGGTGTAGCATTCTTTTAGTTCCAAACAGTGTCACAACGTTATTTATCACTAAACCAAACATATGCATTTTACTTTGCTTTCAATGGTTAAATCTCTCCCTCCGCCTCTTTCAAGCTCTTCTCATTTTGTCTAAATTAGCGCATAATATCACTTATAATAAATAATTAAAATTTTGAGTTTACCGTTCCTCTTTTGCTTGTCGGTTTTAGGGTTCGACCACCCCCAACTTAAAAAAAATAGTTATTTAAATGAAAGTTTAAAAATTAAATTAACTAACTTAATGTATATTTGTATGTCCCCATCTTCTATAGTATGACTCTCAAGAACCAACGTTAGAAGTTGGCCGCCGCCCGCTTCTTCATGTTAAAGTTTGTATGGCTTCCACGTTCTTCTTTTGACACTTTCCCGGATTTGTCTTTTTCTGGTGAGGATTTGTTTACATTAGTTGTTTGCTTCTATATGAACATCTCTATTGATCTATTATCAGGAGATTATTACGAGTTTAATATATAGTGTTTTTTTTTCTTGTAAATAAAAAGTTTTATGTTCAATTTGTGTGAATAACGTGTTCGATATTAATTTACTATGTTGGAGAGATTTTTTAAGGTGTCTGGAACACCAGGTTGTCAGTCATATGTTTTTATACAAGTAAAGTTTTTTTTTTCCTAAAATGTCTCTTCACTTATATAATAACATAATATTTGTGTTCAACTTCCGAACACATTGAAAAATCTCTCTTTATGTTGACCTATTTCTCTCTCCTTTCAATTAAAATATGGTTGTATGTCAAAAAAGTTATATTAATAGGCTTGTAAAATTGCGGTATGAAGGCTAATAATTATTTCTTACCCTGCTTAATATATTAGTAAATATTCTCTTTTGGTCCATGTAAATATTTTTGTTATGGCATATAGTGACTTTTGCTTAATTAAAATCCTAATAAACTAGAGAGTTAGAAAAGAGGAGGGCTAATATGTGAATGTTAGTTAGAAACTTAGACCCACAGACATTCACGTGAATGCACACAAAATACAATGCTCTCTCTCACTGAATATATTTTATGACCCAATCATTGGTAAGATCACGCTCCGGATCCTTTATATGAAAATCTTGAAAATCCTCTAATCATATTCGTTCATCATATATCGTGCAGTCAATTTTCGTGAAGTACTGTTTATATTTAATTTTAAATGAAAAAAATTACAATGATTTCTGACTACACAATATACGATGAACTAATATGACTAGAGAATCTCTGAAATCCTCACAAAGAGAATCAGGAGAGGATCCTCATTCAAGATCAACAAACGGTCTCAAAAATGTCTTATCATATGATAATTTCACCCGTATTGATATTCTATTAAGTAAATGTTGTATATTTGGCATACCTAGATCTACTGTTATCTAGATGAAAATGGAAAGAGATTTTTCAGTGTGCTCGAAATATTGGCACATATATTATATGTTGTTAGCAAGTATAGAGATACTTAAAAAAAAAAAAAAGCTTCCGTATATTTATATATTAACATATGGCGTACCACCCCGTGTTTCGGACACATTAAAAACCTCTGCTAGAGTGCATTATGGGGCCTACCCCAATTGTATGTTGTTGTTTTGATATTTTATCAACTTGCATACATGATACATATTTTTTCAATTTTCGCCTAACTTGCTCCTTGCAGAAGGATTTAGAATTGGCGTACCTACGTCTACTGTTGTCTAGATGAAAATGGAAAGAAATTTTTCAGTGTGCTCGGAACATTGACACATATGCTATATATCGTTATGCAAGTAGAGAGATACTTAAAAAAAACTTAAGTGTGTTCCAAACACATTAAAAACCTCTGCTATAGTGCATTATGGGGCCTACCCCAATTGTATGTTGTTGTTTTGATATTTTATCAACTTGCATACATGATATATATGTTTTCATTTTTCGCCAACTTGCTCCTTGTAGAAGGATTTAGAGTTGATCCTTAAACTGCTTAATACACTTCTCGAGACGCTATATTTATATGTGTCATCATGCTCCTTGTGGAAGGATTTAGAATTGATCCTCCGAGTAAACTTGCTCATGGTAGACAATAAAAATGTCATCATGTCCTTTTCGAAATGTAATATTTATATATGTGTGCACAGTATGAGTCTCGGTGTGCAATATTTGAGCCTCCGTGTGCTTATATAGTATGCGTGCATGTGAGTAACACACAAAAAACTTGATCATATGTTTCAGTTTTCTGAAGCAGATCGAATGTAGTACATAGGGAGCTTTAACTAAAAAGACAAAAACACAAAATACATATCATAGTTCAAGGAGCTTAAAAAGCATGCAAAAAATCTAGTCTAAAAAGAAGCAAACCAAAATTTTAAAACTCCAACCATGTCCTCAATAGAGTTGTATGGCTTCCACGTTCTTCTTTTGACTCTTTCCCGGATTTGTCTTTTTTCTGGTGAGGATTTGTTTACATTAATCGTTTGCTTCTATATGAACATCTCTATTTGATCTTATTATTAGGAGATTATTACGAGTTTAATAGTTTTTTTTTCATGTAAATGAAAAGTTTTATGTTCAACTTGTGTGAATAACGTGTTCGATATTAATTTATTATGTTGAACAAATTTTCTAAGGTGTCTGGAACACCGGGTTGTAAGTCATATGTTTTTATACAAGTGAAGTCTTTTTTTTTTCTCAAGTATCTCTTCACTTATATAATAACATAATGTTTGTGCCCAACCTCCAAATACATTAAAAAATCTCTCTTTACGATGACCTATTTCTCTCTCCTTTCAATTAAAATATGATTGTATGTCAAAAAAGTTATATTAATAGGCTTGTAAAATTGGTATGAAGACTAATAATTATTTCTTACCCTACTTAATATATGAGTAAATATTCTCTTTTGGTCCAAGTAAATATTTTTGTTATGGCATATAGTGACTTTTGGTTAATTAAAATCCTAATAAACTGGAGAGAGAAAAGGGCTAATATATGAATGTTAGTTAGAACTTAGACCCACAGACATACACGTGAATGCACACAAAATACAATGCTCTCTCTCTGAATATATTTATGACCAAAATCATTGGTAAGATCACGCTCCGGATCCTTTTTATCAGAATCTTGAGAATTCTCCAATTACATTCGTTCATCATATATCGTGCGGTTAATTTTCGTCAAGTACTGTTTATTAGAAAATTAGTTATTATTTTATTATTATTTATTCTTTTCTTGTGGGCCAAGAATATTATAGTTTATTGCCTGTTAAGGACTATGGTTTTACTTTAGTTTTCACTATATATAGTAGTGCCTATACTAGTTAATTTCAATTAATCAATGACAATAATTTTCCCTATACTTTTCATCTTGGCATCAGAGCAGGTTCGTGAGGACCTGTCGCGTATATTATTTGTTCGTCTGATAGCTTGTGTTGTTCAGTTTGATTCATTTGTCTCGCACCATCCACCACCACTGCTGCTTGAACCACCAACTTTCACCCTACCATCATCTTTCGCTACTCTACCGTGAACCCAACCCATAACTTGCTACCCAAAACCAGATATGCGTGCACCAGTCTGCAACCTACACTAGACTATTGTTGGTATTGTGCACTTTGTCTTTGTTTTTGGTTCATTGAATATGACAACTAACGATGACTCACTACAAGCGATTGGTGTGAGATTGAATGGTAATAATTATGTGTATTGGGCATGTCATGAAGAATTTCTTGATTGGAAAAGGTTTGTGGGGCTATGTATCTGGAACGGTTTCCATTCTGAATAACCCCAAAGATGAAAAACATGTTGACTTGCTTGCTATTTGGGAGATGAACAATTGAAAGATTATTACTTGGATTAATAAATCTGTTGATTTGAAGATTGGAATGCAACTTGCTAAGAAGGGGTTTGAGATCACTTAGCAAAGTTGTATACCAAGTCGAATTTTGCTAAGCGTTATCAGTTAGAGATGGAGATTCATGCCAACCAGCAAGATGATAAAAGTATCCAAGATTTTTATAATGACATGACCTGTCTTTGGGACCAGCTTGCACTGACAGAACCTGACGGACTTGGCAATGTTGAGCCCTATTGTAAATATAGAGAAAAACAACGCCTTGTTCAGTTTCTGATGCCTCTTCGAAGTGAGTTTGAGACTCTTCGTAGCTTTATCTTACACCGGACTCCACTTCCTTCCGTTAATTGTGCGCTTTATGAATTGTAAGCCGAAGAAGTTCGGATACAATCCGATAGTCTTCCTTCGGTGAACCAATCAGCTTTGGCAACGTCATTTAGACCTCAATACCAGCAGCATGGTAAAAATATTGCTCATAATCAATGTAGCTACTGCAAAGAACAAGGGCATTGGAAAAACCAATGTCATTGTATAGCTCAGAAAGGGTTAAAAGAACCACCATGAAAGGCCACATTTGTTGAATTACATCCACCCGCTTCTTCGACATTTGAAGAAGATGTCCACGAGGATTGGAGTTGGTATTATGGAAATTGCTTAGTTGGTTGTTCGTTGCTCGCATGCTTGTTTGTTCGTTCACTTATTTGCTCGCTTGTCTTGCCTTGTCCGCCTAACGAAGCTTGCCTTGTCGTGTCCGCCTAATGGAGCTTGCCTTGTCGTGTCAGCCTAATAGAGCTTGCATCCACATTTGCTTGTTGGCAAACTCATGACGTGTACTGCCATGAGTTTGACGGGGGTGTTAGTTATTATTTTATTATTGTTTATGGTTTTCTTGTGGGCCAAGAATATTAGAGTTTCTTACCCACTAAGGACTTGGGTTTTGCTTTTGTTTTCACTATATATAGTAGTGCTTGTATTAGTTTTCATTGCTTCAATTAATCAATGACAATAATTTTTCCCTATACTTTTCATCTCTTTTATATTTAATTTTAAATAAAAAGATTTACAATGATTTCTGGTTGTATGATATACGATGAACATATGTGATTAGAGAATCTCCGGAATCCTCACAAAGAGAATCCAGAGAGGATCCTCATTCAAGATCAACAAACGGTCCCAAAAATGTCTTATCATATTATAATTTCACCCTATTGATATTCTGTTAAGTAAATCCTGTATATTTGGCATACCTAGATCTATTGTTATCTAGATGAAAATGGAAAGAGCTTTTTCAGTGTGCTCGAAACATTGACACATATGCTATACGTCTTTATGCAAGTACAGAGATACTTTAAAAAATATATATAAAGCTTCCATATACTTATATACTAACATATGGCGTACCACCTTGTGTTCCGGACACATTAAAAACCTCTGCTAGAGTGCATTATGGGGCCTACCCCAATTGTATGTTTTTGTTTTGACATTTTATCAACTTGCATACATGATATGTATTTTTTCATTTTTCGCCTAACTTGCTTCTTGTAGAAGGATTTAGAATTGGCATACCTAGATCTACTGCTGTCTAGATGAAAATGGCCAAGAAAATTTTCAGTGTGCTCAAAACATTACACATATGTTATATATCGTTATATAAGGAGAGAGATACTTAAAAAAAAACTTCCGTACACTTAAACATATGGCATACTACCTTGTGTTCCAGACCCATTAAAAACCTCTGCTAGAGTGCATTATGAGGCCTACCCCAATTGTATGTTGTTGTTTTGATATTTTATCAACTTGCATACATGATATATATATATATATATATATATATATTTTTTTTTTTTTTTTCTTTTTTTTTTTCATTTTTCGCCAACTTGCTCCTTGTAGAAGGATTTAGAATTGATCCTTAAACTGCTTAATACACTTCTCGAGACGCTATATTTATGTGTCATCTGCTCCTTGTAGAAGGGTTTAGAATTGTTCCTCTGAGTAAACTTGCTCTTGGTAGACAATAAAAATGTCATCATGCACTTTTCGAAATGCAATATTTATATATGTGTGCACAGTATGAGTCTCGGTGTGCAATATTTGAGCCTCCGCGTGCTTATATAGTATGCATGCATGTGAGCAACACACAAAAACTTGATCATATGTTTCAGTTTTCTAAAGCAGATCGAATGCAGTATATAGGGAGCTTTACCTATAAGCACAAAAACACAAAATACATATCACAAAACTTCGCTAGTATTGAATCATTTCAAAGAGCTTAAAAACCATGCAAAAAATCTAGTCTAAAAAGAAGCAAACCAAAATTTTAAAACTCCAACCATGTCCTCAATAGACTTGTTATTTAACCAAACCAAAACCACAAGTTGACACCATCTATAAAACTTAAAACTAATTTTAGATCCGTAAAAATTGTTTTCTATACTTTTGCAATATCAGTTTCACAATTCATGCATTTATGCGTTTCAAAATTTCTACATTCTGTAAGATCAATTTCAAAATTTTAGCACTTTTGCAATACTGGTTTCAAAATATTTTTTTTTCTAAAATTCCAACCGTTCTTAAGAAGGAAAGAAAAGAAAACACTCATAAATTCAGGGAACAATATGACAAAGAAGAGGAGGAAGGGGGGATTGAACGAGAGAAAGAAAATGACGAAGAAGATGAAGGAGGAGAGAGAGAATGAAAGAGACACGGGTAGGAAAGAGAAGGAAGCTAAAGAGAAAAGGTGAAGAAAAAAAAGGAGATAAAAAGACCAGGAACAATACCATGGCTGCTGAAATTCAGCAGCTAATTCCTGCTTTCACTCAATTAGAATTGAACACGTGTTCAATTTGTGTTATAATTTTTATTGTTTGAATACGTGTCCAAATTTAATTGGATAAAAGCAGGAGTAGCTGTTGAATTTTCAGTAGCCAAGTATTGTTCAAAGACCAGTACAAATAAAGAGATGGAGACTCACCTTTTAATTATAGAGGGATAAAATTGTAAATGCAAAGCTTGGTTACTAAAATATAGTCTTATAAGTTGAATGTATGTGAAATTATTCTTACTCTGTGTGTATATATAATGTTCAACTATATTTAATTAATTAGTCTTATGCATTGAGCAACTAGCAAATTAAGCAGATATTTAACAAAATAAAAGAAATTATATAAACTAAATATATGAGCAACTAGCAAAGCAGATATTTAGATCGTATCTCGTGAGTAAATATTTATAATATATAAATAATAATATACAGATTTTTTTAGTTGATATAATTTTAGATATACTTGGGCAATACATGACATATGTAAGGAGCCATTGCTTTTATAATTCGTGGAAATTTAGCAACGTTGAACGAACCCGTGACTAATCTATCAGTCTTCAGTCATCACTATCATAAATCTTGAAACTGCTTACTGATACCAGACATGATCTAACAATTAACGACTACAATCATAAAGAAAGTCTTCGTAATGGAGGACAAGCGGCCTATTCGAGTTCTGAAAAATTAGGAAAAATAAAAAATTCCAGTCAAGATTTGACCAAAAAAAAGTGCTTAAAGACGGAAACGCATCACCATAAACCAAAATTTTATCATGTTTCGTTCGATGTATGGCATGCATCAAAACAATTAATGAATAAATACGTGATCAAGAAATAATCAGAAATTTAATAATCAAGAATATCAGTGCTAGACCAACCCACTTCGTCGCAGAACACTTTTTATTGGCCATGGTACCTCCTTCATAAGAAGAAAGATGCTCTTGTATATAAGACATTTTAGGAGTCATTTCTCATAAGACATCAACGTGAAAACAAAGTGTCAGCTATCGACTACTTAACATCATTTTTTCCTCTTTTATTTGGATTTGAGACCATCAACATAAAATAAAATTACAAAAGCGGAGTTGTATACGAGACAGGATAATTAAATTTGGATACTGTGTAAACATTGTCATACTAATGGAGGGAAATAAACAACAAACGTAGTCTTATCAAGAAATTAATGAGGCCCTGACATAAGTTAAAGTTGAGCAGATTATTTAAATGAAACCCAATGTTAAGGAGATTAGTTTTGAAATTAGTTTATATGATTTTGAAGAAGCCCAAAGTACCTTGTATTAGTAGCTGATCACACAAATCCATGCTTCTTTCATGTTTCCAAAATAAAACACCCCTCCTTCCTTTGCGTGTTGGTATGCAAAATATTTTGTTTTCATCTGGTCTAGCTCGTCTCTTTGTGCCAAATATTTTGGCTGTTTTGGTGGCTAGGAAGGAACTGATGAAATTGAGACCGAGTCGAGTCTAATCTTATAGAATTACATTCTTGTAAAAAAAGGGAGTGACTCGTATGAAATGAGTACATCGTTATGTTGGCATTCTATGTATGAAATTGAGACCGAGTCAGGTTCAGTCTTATAGGATTACATTCTTGTAAAAGAAGGAAGTGACTCGTACGAAACGAGTACATCGTTATGTTGACATTCTATGTATGAAATTGAGACCAAGTCAAGTCTAGTCTTATAGGGTTAAATTTTTGTAAAAGAAGAGAGTGACTTGTATGACCAAGTTAGAGGAGAAGGTTCTATTTATATTATTTGATCAAAGTACGCAAATGATAAACTACGGAAATTACTAGTATGTTGGACTATTATACTAAGTTTATCTAAACTAAAAAGAGAGGAATTCGAACTTGAATGTAGCGAGAAAAACACATTGCTATGAATAACTTAATCAAATCTTTTTTTCTTTTCTTTTTTAACAAATGATATTATCTACACTAAAGGGAGTGATGGTCTTAGCCTCACAAATAGACTAGCAATTAATAATGTGGTTCAAATTCGTTTTTGGCGAAAATCAAAACTAAGGCCTCTCACTTACAAGTAAAGAGAAATACCACTAAACTCTAATACTAACTGTCTAATCAAATCTTTTTAATTAATAGCATCTCCAATGGTCTCCCTAAAATATAGGGAGAAGTTGGAGAGTTAAACGAATCATAGTTTTAATGACTTGGACTGAACTTAAACTTAAAGTAAGCAAAATTAGAGATGCTCTAATTAATTACATCTTATACTTTCACAAAATAGAGGGGTAAGATACCAAGAAACTTTTCAGTGTGTCTAGAATACGGGCATGCCATATGCTACAAATGAAAGACACTTGAAAAAAAACTTTTCTACTTATATAATAACATATAGCGTAACGTCCTGTATTATGAACACATTAAAAATCTCTCGTCGTATACCTAAGCTCTAATGATTAAATTGGTAAGAACCATGGTTCCTGATTCGTAAGATCGAATCTCTAAGAACTAGTCCCAGTAAATAAATAAACTACAAGGAAGAAAAAGACATCTTCACCACCACACAAGGAAAACAACGACACCTCCAATGCGAGCATTAAATGAGCATCGTCGCCATGCATGCTTTTCTACCAATTCACGATACTGTTGCAAATTTGAGTCTGGTTTTCTGCAAACCCGCCAACATTGGTTATCTCGCTGCTGAGCCATTGCTTGTATCAAAAGGTTCTCTTTTCTCTCCCTCTACTAATATTGTTGTCTAATGATATTTCTCGTTATTTGTAAGTAGAAAGTCTCAAGTTCGACAAATCTAGTTGGCAATGCAATACTAATTATTGATGACCAATATGGTGTAACCCAAATCTAAAAAAAAAAGAAAAGAAAAAAAAGATACGTATAATTTATAAGACGGGAAGATGTTTCTTTTTTGTCGTTGGTAGAGAACATTCATTACACAAAGTCCAAACGGACAAATTACGACTTACATAGTCCTAGAAATGACTGGCATACAAAAAGAAAACACTACTTATACAAACAAAGCATGAGTAATAGTTTTCACCGCACCAAGTGTAAAATAGAATTGTACTTACAACTTACATGGTCCTAAAAGGAGAAGAGAAGGCAAATTGGATTTGTACTTCAACTGCAAGAACAGGTTTCCTTTGGACAAATGAGCAAATTGGAGTGCTTATCTGGTAGGACCAAGTAAGCAAAGGGCCCTTATATTGAAGGAATTGGACCAATGGTACGGCCCAATATAAACCACAATTTTTAATGTCGTGGACTGAACCTAGAGGTTAAAAGAGTACATTCAGCCTTAAGCCCAATCCAATGGTTAAATCATATTATCTTAACTAAATTGGATAGTTTAGTTTCCCTGGTGGTTAAATGAATCATTTTTTTTAAAATTTTATTATTGTAATTGTAAGGGGAGGAACAAAATTCAAAAATATTATATTAATTTCAAGAGTAAGGTAATTTTGAATTCGATACGTATAAACAGAAATTTAATATTTTGTTACTGACATATTAGATCATATGCAATATGCTATAACAATTTACTAGTGTCTTGCTATACGCGTGTTCTACTCTTCTATTTTTTAATATTTCTTTAAAAATCTAATTACAATTTTGATTTACGAATGTCTAGCTAAATTAGTCTTCTCCTACATAATTAACTTTGAAAATTGCCAACTAACCACTTGGAAGATATTATAGAAAATGAGATGTGGGAACCCCAAAAACCTTAAAGATAAAATCATGCTTGTCACACGTCACAACCAGAATCCTGGCATGTCGACCGTATCGGCCCTTCCTAACCCCTTTTCTTCAGCAGTCAACTCAATTAATCAATCCAACCCTTTTTTTTCGGAAAAGCCTTCCGTCCGATCCATTACGTGAGTATCTTAGATATTCTCACATTTTAATTATTAATTGTGTATTGTGTGATCATAAATTATTTAATTTTATTATTTTAAATTAAACACAAATAGTACATAACAAAAATTGATCCCACGATATATAATGAATGATTGAGATGTGAAAATTCTTAAAATCCCCACATAAGGATCCGGAGATGATTCATTTCTAATGTAAGATGATTCTCTCCATATCCACTTTAACACTATGTTTGGATGAAGAAATTTAAGATTACTAAGGAATTTTAAAATAATGGAAATTGAATTGATGGAATTTTATTTTTTAGAATTTGTGAATTTTCTTGTTTGGTTAACCTAAAAGAACAATGGAATTGAATATGAAATTTGTTATTTTTAAGCTCTCAATCATAGAAATTGGGAAATGACACATATTTACATGGAATTTAAACTTGGGAATTGGGGGTCTCAAATTCAAGTTTTTTTACCATGCAGAAATTCTAAATTCATATGTTTATGAATCCAAACAAGAGAATTGGTGTATGTTATTTTACAAATTCTGACTTTTATTCAAATTCCAAGTTTATTTCCCTCATCCAAACATAGTGTAAAGGAATTCTAGAATTCCTCACACTCTAATCGATTATTATATATTGTGTAGTTAATTTTCGTCAGATACTATTTGTATTTAATTTTTAATAAAACATTAAATAATTTATAACTGTACAATATATAATAAATGACTAAGAAGTGATGAACACTAAAATCTTCACAATTTAGATCCGGATATGATCCAATATCCAGAAAAGTTCAACACACTCCCCACAGTTCCACAGCACATCTAGCTATGCCACAAGCCCGCCACGCGCCCCTCCCAACAAATCAATCCCAGTCGTCCACGTGGTTCTGATCCAACGGTCCACACAGCCCTTAGCCACCCATATATGATATATCCCAGTCCCTTTCTCCACTTCCACACTCACTCAAAACCCTAATTTTCCTCTGTTTCTCTCTCCAGAATCATGCTTCTCAAAGCTTCTTCGGCCTCCTCTCCCTCGGTCACTCGCGGGGACAGTTTTTGTCCTCTGTTTTCCTCTGCTCCGCCGTCATCTCCGCTGTCGGTTTCGTACTCGTTCTCGCCTCTGAACTCCTCCACGCCTATGGCCTCGATTCTCCGGTTCTCTCCGGCGAGAAATGAAAGTGGGGTCGTCGTCTGCGCTTCGAAGAACACGAACAATCGGCCGCTTACCGGTGTGATTTTCGAGCCGTTTGAGGAGGTGAAGAAGGAGCTCGACCTCGTCCGTACTCTCGCACACGTCTCTCTCGCCCGCCAGAAGTTCACTGAAGAAAGCGAGGCCGCCATCAACGAGCAGATCAAGTGGGTTTTCTTTCTTTTCCCTTCACGCGTTATATATCTACGAAAGAATTGTTGTTTCTATAGTATTTGATTACTGCAATTAATTTTGTATGTTAAAATTTAAATCTTGAAGAAATATCCGATTTTGCCTTTAATTGTTTACTGCGAATTGTTCTATCCGTATACCTGCTAGGATTTGTGTATAGTTGGATTAGTAATTCTTTGTTCTTGGATTTGTGTATGAATGTTTGGTTTCGAATTTCGTATCTAAAAGTATTGCAACTGTGAATCCGACTAATCTTTGTCGAAATTCGATTGTATTTGCTTACGCTCTGATGCACGCTAACGCTTGATCTGTTGCTTTGGTGGAATATCAGTGTGGAGTACAATGTCTCGTACGTTTACCATGCCATGTACGCCTATTTCGACAGGGACAATGTTGCGCTCCAGGGTCTTGCCAAGTAATGTCCTGGAAATACTTTATGCTAATTTGACCATTTTAATATGGTGATTTCGTTATTTATGGTTTCGTTATATCACAGGTTTTTCAAGGAATCGAGTGAGGAAGAAAGGGATCATGCCGAGAAATTAATGGAATACCAGGTGTTTGTCTTAGTCCTTGTCTAGTATATTATGTTTTGTGTTTTTATTACTCTGATGGGCCTTAAGTTCAGTTTACTGTTTGTAAAACCGAGTTCCTTGTCACTTTTCTTTTTGTTTATTGTCGGCATTTCCAGAATAAGCGTGGTGGAAGAGTGAAGTTGCAGTCAATTCTGATGCCTGTGTCTGAGTTCGACCATCCAGAGAAAGGAGATGCTTTATACGGTTAGTTTTATTGGCCCTGGCTTGTGTATTTGTGACGAGAACATTAACAATTGAATTTTGGCTCCTGGACACCGTTCTGTTATATTCTCCATTGGGATTTACATGAATATTTCCTAGTTAGTTGTGTAGTAGAAAATTGTTATTGAGCTTTGAAGAAAATTGGTCACCTGTTTAACGATGAAAGTTGATGTGATATATGCAATTTAATGTGTGCTGGCTTATTTAAACGAGAAATGAGAAACACCTGGTTTTTGCAGATGATTTTCTGTCAATGGACTAGTTTATAGGACTGATATGCTGTGATTTAACTCTTAATTATTGATATCTAATGCGGTCCTACGTTTTCGATTCAGCAATGGAGCTTGCATTGTCACTCGAAAAACTGACAAATGAAAAGCTGCTCCACTTACACAGTGTAAGACATCCATTCTTATTGTTTGCTGTCTTCTTAGTATAAGATGATTGGGTTCAGGTGATTGTATTTATACCAGTAACATCGTTTGGTTCGTGTTATGAATTCACAATCTTATTATGCTGTGTTTGTCCTCGAATTTACGACTAACAGGTTGCTGTGAAGAACAAAGATCCGCAGTTAACAGATTTTGTTGAAACTGAATATTTGGCTGAGCAGGTTAGTCTTGATATCCTCTTTTATTTGTCCCGAGTCGGAAAGGTTCTACAGGGACACTTGCGGCATGATTTTTTATGTTGTGCTTTTACCTTTGTAGGTGGAAGCCATCAAGAAAATATCTGAATATGTTGCTCAACTACGGAGAGTTGGCAAAGGACATGGTAGGAACCCATAATTCAATTTCATTGTCATCGTTATCCTACGTTTACTGTTTGTCTTTTGACAATGACATTATCTGATTTCATTTCCCGTTTCTTACAACTGTATGCTATTCCGTGTGTTCCAGGGGTGTGGCACTTCAACCAGGCTCTGCTCCACGAGGATGCTGTTGCTGCGTGATGATGAGTTTGTCGCTGTTGAAAGTGGTGTTACGTTGTCTGGTGCGTTGATTGTAGCTGTTTATAGGTTTTGGTTGCATGGTTAGAACCTTTTATTAGCTTATCGGACGAGTAAAATACACGAGGGACAAATTTTAGCCAAATTATGAATTTGTTTGTAGGTTTTGAATGCAGCTTATGAATCTGTTTGGTTTTTACATATTTATGAATAATGAATGGAAGTTGACACATCTTAGAAAAAAGGGGAGGGAAAAAGTCTGGTCTACCGGATAAGTAACTCAAAATTTGAAGGCTGTGCATAGTTGCTTAGGCCGTAGCTGCTTGTTGGGCAGCTTGCCTCTTTTTCGCCTCTTCGATGATGGTCAGCTTGATACCCTTTCCCTTGGGAAGGCTTACCCACGGCTTTGTTCCCTTGCCAATGGTGAACACATTGCCCAATCGAGTGGCAAACTCATGGCCGGTGGCATCCTGGACGTGGATTGTCTCGAAACTTCCCTTGTGTTTCTCCCTGTTCTTGATCACTCCAACACGCCCTCTGTTCCTTCCGCCGGTAACCATCACCACATTGCCAACATCGAACTTAATGAAGTCGGTGATCTTGTTGGCCTCTAGGTCAAGCTTGAGAGTGTCGTTGGCCTTGATGAGAGGGTCAGGGTAGCGGATGGTTCGTCCGTCGTAGGTGTTAATGTATGGGATGCCCTTGTGCCCAAATTGCACAGACCGGACCTTGCATAGTTTGAACTGCAGCGAAAATCCGTTCTCAAGAAATCAGAATAGAGAAAATGTCCATCAGTTAACCGGATGAAATGCAGTTCGAGCGGCGACCGAACCGACCCTTTGCGTTATTCAAGTTGTGGAAATTTGCAGATCGAAAGGATCCATATGGAAAAATGAAACACGATCCAAATGCAGTAGTTATTCCAGTCAAGTAAATTTTTAGGACGAGTTTAAGTCATGTATTTGAAAAGTAAAAATAACCTTTGCCTCTTCGTCCCGGATTGAATGGAGACGGAACCGGCCCTTTGTGTCATAAAAGGAGACGGAAATTCTCATTTGTTTTGGGGATTGAAATAACATCTGCAAATCAAGAAGCAATATAAGTTCTACACCAAAACCTACAGCCGCGAAATGAAAGGAAACGTCTCCTAATGCCATTGTGAATTTGCAGCTGGACGCATCTACAGTTACATGAAAAATGGAACAAGATCACCACGCAATGGCGGTAGCCTGGAAATAAAATTAAGAAAGAATTGCTGCGGTTAAAAGATAGGATGAACATACCCATGAAGCCGGAAGGATATGTTTTGTCGGTCCTAACCTTCCCGTCAACCAGAACATGCCGTTGCATCAAGATGGAAATGACCTCCCGGTAAGTTAGAGCATATTTCAATCGGTTTCGTAGAATAATGACCAAGGGAAGGCATTCCCTGGACTTGTGAGGCCCAGACGAAGGCTTGGGTGCCTGAGGATGAAAAGCAACAGGAAAATTTAGGCAACAAAGGAGAAACGAAGCAGCACCACAAGCATGAACATTAAAGGGAGAACAAATAATAGGTTTTCAACTTACAAATGCTCCGCCAAGTTTGTCGAGCATCCAATGCTTCGGGGCATTGAGCCTCTTCAAATGCTTCTTCAACCCTCTCGCCTGCAAAAGTCACGAGCATAAAACTCAAACCGGAGTGATCCCATTTGTAAACAAGAACATAATTCAGCTTGCCAGAAACTTCTGTTTCTTTCTCCCCACGGACTCGTTACGGAGTATTTGATTCGGGTTCAAACATACTGTCACGTTATCATTTTCTCTAATCCGAAATCATATTCTTATAGCAACAGAATTGAAAGTTCAATTCATAACAGTTTTTCCATGTTTACACTAAACTCGTCGATATAATTTTACAATGCAGAACACAGTAATAATTCTGGTTATAGATAATATGAATTTACATTGATTAATACATGTGATTAGTCAGTTCTAGTAAATTCAAACAAGATTTTTTGCTCCAATTAGTAAATACAAGCTTATTTCAATTTTCCAGCAATTTTGAAAATCATGAAATAAATATACCGTGCAAAGAGGATAAATAATCAATAACCAGAATTAAAATTTAGATCTGGGATTTACATCTTATACGGATTTGAGGAATGATAATAGTACAGAGAGTAAAAATATTAATTCAATGGCGATTGGAAATATGAAAAATTAAAAATTACGAGGTAAAAAAAGAAGAAAAAGATAAATGAAGAACACAAAGGCGAGAGGGGTGTAATTACCATTTTGGGACTGTGAGCTTGAACTCTGGGGAAGTATCTGAGCTTCCGCGGCTATGGAGCTCTGAACGGTGGGGCGGAAGGGAGGGAGGGAGGGAGGGAGGAGAGGCCCTCACTAAAAGCCTACAGAATGGCTCATGGTGGGCTTTGAGGGGATCCAACTGCTACTTGGGCCATGACTCCACTAATCGGCCCGGGATTACGTCGTGGATCTTTTTGTAACTCAATGAGCAATAAAACCCTGGGGGGCGTTTGTTTGCCCTCACTAAAGGGTACTGGACTGGACTGGACTAAGGGTTAGTCCAGTCCCATGTTTGTTCCTGACAGGGACTAGGTTTAATGAGACTAAGTCTCACTAGCCTAGACTAAATCAGGGACTAGCTGGTATTAGTGAAACCCCTCAAAAACCATGGGACTAGCTAAGACTGTCCCCTTTCTCCTCCTTTCTCCTCTTCGCCTTGCTCCCCAACCACTCACATTTGAAAGCCATTGGACTAGATGCTTTTCACAACCAATTTTCATATAAAATACCAAATTGAAGAAAAGATTGGAACGGACAAGGGAAAAAAAGATGGAGAAAAAGAGGGAGAGAATGAGGTGGTAAAGAAGGATTAAAGGGATAAAAAAAAATAGGATTAAAATAAAATATTAATATTTATGGATTAAATAATATAATATTATAGTTTGTTAATTATCCTGCTTGTTAGTTCGACACTGCACCAAACGCTTCACTAAGCTAGTCCAGCTTAATCTAGTCTAAGCCAGTACAGCTTAGTCCCTAAAGCTAGTCCAGTCCGAGACAGTCCGGTGCAACAAACGCACCCTAGATGAATTGTAATATTCTCTTTACAAGCGAGGAAGGGATAAATTTCAATTATTTTGTGGTAAAAAATGAAAAATGTGCAAAATGAACCATACATCCCTAAACTAAAGTAACAATCTTTACGTTTCGATGTTTCAGAGCATTCCTATTTGAGTGCTTGATAAATAATCGAGAACTTGCTCTTGAGGTCCTCTCCGGATTTGTATCTGTAGTTGGCGGATTTTGAGATTCGAACTACTTATTTTAAATCCTATGGCTTCTTAACCCATTTTATTAGCTCATCTTACACAAAAAAAAGAATCATAAACTCTCTTTTGAACGGTCCGAATCTCTAGATCCGCTAGTTCAGAATTTCGAGATTTGGAAAAAAATCTCAATTTCTGAACTTGAGCCAAGGATAATGGCCGATTTGACATGATGTTTTCAAGCTAGAAGGAGATGCAACGAAAGGTTTTTGAGAAATCTTTATGTTCAATTGCTTGTATTCCGCAACACGCTTGTCAGAAGTGGACGACAGTGATACTCTTAGATATACGAGATATAAGAATTTTTCAAGGGTGTAGAAAGCCCAAAGAATGAACACAATATGCTTGAAATTGATATTTCATTTTATAACACAATATTTTACTCTTAAACTTTTATAATATATGAAGAAAGTGATTGACAGCACACCGCCTTAGCTAATTGACCTAACCCACATTTGTGGCAAGTCTCATACAAGGCACTTAAGGCTTCATCCACTGAAATGGTGGAGGAACCATCTTTCTTCCCTGGCAACCTGCAAGATATTTGCTG
Organism: Crataegus laevigata; assembly: GCA_963580275.1. Classification (NCBI taxonomy): domain Eukaryota; kingdom Viridiplantae; phylum Streptophyta; class Magnoliopsida; order Rosales; family Rosaceae; genus Crataegus; species Crataegus laevigata. Next base: position 31,952,927 of record OY756947.1, on the reverse strand, counting down.
TTAACAAGAGTAAAAGTGCTTAACAAAGCTAAGCTTCAATTGTGAACCACCGGAGACCCCGAAGCTTATGTAACCTACCTTCAAAGCTTCTGAGTTCGAGTTCTCGTCGCTCTTGAACCAGTGCGCAACAGCAGCACATGACGTGAGTAAGAAGGTCGTCACAGCAACTTCCCTACGAGACTAATTCTGGTTACGACGGATAAAAGCAGAAGCCTACTGCTCAAGTAGTAATGTAGAAAGAATTATACGATGAGTACCTCTATGTTAAAAAGTTCCCGCAACTTTCTTCTCACACAGCAAGTGTAACAGCAGCAGCCTCCGAAAAGGGAGTAAGCAATAAGATTACTCGCTGCTTGCTCGCGAGCTGTAGTCCAAGGAAAAGGTCGGATCAATTAGGCCTCGTTTGTGAATGCTTTTGTGAAAAGCACTTATGCTTGCTTATGTTTATATGTGAGAATGGGTATGCTTACATATTTTTCCTTTTGACACCACATTGGTTATCCAGGAAAATGTTCCACAGGGGTAAATGCAGGTCTTCAGGCCTATTAAAACATGGTAATTCAAACAGTGAGAAAGTGCGTACAGAACGGGGGTTAACGGGTCTGAGAAACTCACTTAGACAAGGCTCACTGCAACAACCGAAAAGCTCAGCCTGCCACTCCCCCCGGCCTTCATTCTCTGGCTGAAACCCGGGGCCTGTATAGATGGAGTTGGCATTGGTGATGCATCTGTACCACAAAATGCTTTTAACCAACCATATAATAACGCAAAGATGCATTTCAGGCTACTAAAATGTGCTTGACGAGAAATTTTTGTTACTGGCATACGTGTTATAACGTAATTGTATTGGTCACATGTCAGTGTGACGGTAGCACCGAAAAATTACTTGTGATTGGCTGGTGTACTCTCAATCCCTCAAATGCTACTTACCCTGACACCACGTAACTTGGTTCATTGACAAGCAGCTTCTCAACTTTCTTTCCTGGCAGCACACCACTCACTACATTTTCTGCTACATGAATAAGATGTTCAATCAACCGGCATTGATCAGGTTCGTTAATCGTTATTGATCGCTGTAGTTCGATATTCAGCTTCTCTTTCTCCTCCTGGAGTGCCTCATCAAAAGTCATGTTGGGATATTTTCGAGATAGCGCCCTCTCCAATATGTCTGCATCTTTCGTTGTTCGATCAGGCTTCAACACCACACCATGAACCTCCATGTCCTGTTCATCAAGTGTATACAACCTCTGATCCTCTTCAATGGCCTCCAAGCCTTCCTTCAAATTCTAGGTTCATAGCCACAATAGTACTAGTTAATTAGTTCGTAATATCTCATCAATCGCGACTTTTATTTCAGTTGAAAATGTTACCTTATCAGACTATTTGTATATCCGTATGAGTTGACGTACCTGAAGGCGAAACTCTTGAAGCAGAGAAACCAGGGGGCGGACTAGGAGACCGACGTAGTGGTCGATCTCCGCCTGGACTTCTCGGAATTGATACACCACACTCCATCCCAGGGCAAACATGTAGAGGCAGCTGTTGTCTCTGCAACCCTGTACTAGTAGAAGCGCTTTTACAAGAGCCTTGTCAAGACCATCCAACGGCTCCTTTGTACATGGGAGCTTCATAAAGTCCGTCGATTTCATCTTCTCAAGCCAGTTTCCTACCATCCTTACGTGCTCCGCAAGCTGCTGGCAGTTGTGGCGGTGTGTCCTGGCGCTTTGAGCGGTGGATACAATCGTGTTTGTGAGGCTCACGGCGTCGAGTCCCCGTGCCTCTGCAAAATCTGAGCTCGCCATGTTGGACGTTGTGGAAGCTTTTGGAATGTCATGACATCTTTTGCTTTACGTCTTTTTGTTAGTGCAATGTGGTGGAACTTTGTTTGCTTTGTCGTTCTGGAATTGTTAATACTTTATCAAAGAGTTGATCTTTTTTCTTTATTTATTTTTGCTTTGGAGGGAAGGAAATGGGCAGTCAACTTTTGTCATGGAAATTGTGGTTATAGACAATAATCTATGTTAATTGATAGTGATTAGAGCATCTCCAAAGAAGATGTCAAATATAATATGTCAAAGTTTTATTTTATGGCTGGTGTGGTAAATTGAATACAAGTATTAAATCTTCTTATTTTCTAATGGATGTGTCAAATATTTATTTTATTATTTTATTGAGCCTAGAGTTACATTAACTATTAAAAAAATAATCAAAATTAGTTTTAGTTTTTATTATATAGGTTGTTAATAGGACCCATGAATTAAAAAATAAACTAAATATATTTAACTCCTTCTTTGTTTGTTGTAAAAAAAGACAGCTAGAAAGTAAAGAGTCAAATGACTCACATGATGTTGGTTTGGAACTGTTTTTAAAACGGCTGAATACATAATTTGTCAAAATGGTTATGGATTTCAAAAACATTTAAAGCGTCTTCTGCAAGAAACACTAGTTATGTATTCTTATAGAAAACACATCAAGTGTTTTTGAAGTAACTAAAAACATTTACAAATAATTAAAAAATGCTTTTTAAATCGTTTGGAAATCCAAATTTAAAAGTAGTAAGAAGCACTTTTTTTGGATAACCCCTAGCAATCTCCAAGAAACACTACTAATTTTTCAGCAAGTTTTTTGTATTTTTATTGAAATTTTCCATGTTCATATAATAACAATGCTTTCAAGAAAAGTGCTTTATGTATAAATAAGTTGATTTAATTTTTGTGCCACTAAGTGCGCACCGTCGATATGTCCGAGTGGTTAAGGAGACAGACTCGAAATCTGTTGGGCTTTGCCTGCGCAGGTTCGAATCCTGCTGTCGACGTTCTCTTTTTTTACTTTTTACTTGTTTTTTCTCTTAACTTCCAAGCTTTGGGCCTTCAGCCATGTTGGCTTTAATCGGCCCATTGATAAAAAACTAGGTGGGCTTTACCCGGCCCATTCATAAAATTTAAAAAAAAAAAATTGCAGAAAACGGCGTTTCCGGCACTGACGTTGAGTTGCTAGACCTTTCTATCATACTATCACAGCTTAGCTCAAAACCCTAACCATCTTCTCTCCGGCGCGCCAAGCAAACCAGAGACTCTCTCTCTAGAAACCCTAACCGTAGGCGAATCAATCCACTGGGAAGCAGCAGCAACCATGGCTTCCCACACCCCGAACCTGGAGTGCCGGATGTACGAAGCGCGGTACCCGGATGTTGACATGGCGGTGATGATCCAGGTGAAGAACATCGCCGACATGGGCGCCTACGTCTCTCTCCTCGAGTACAACAACATCGAGGGCATGATTCTCTTCTCCGAGCTCTCCCGCCGCCGGATTCGGAGTGTCAGCAGCCTCATCAAGGTCGGACGCATCGAGCCCGTCATGGTCCTCAGGGTCGACAAGGAGAAGGGCTACATCGATTTGAGCAAGCGGAGGGTTTCTGAGGAGGATATTCAGGCCTGCGAGGAGAGGTACAACAAGAGCAAGCTCGTCCACTCCATCATGCGCCACGTCGCCGAGACTTTGGGGATTGATTTGGAGGTATTTTTTGTGGGATTTGGATTGTTAGGGTTGTGAGAATTTCGTGAGAATTGTACGTTGGAGAAGAAAAGTAGACTTTTTTTATGCCGGTCTGTTGTGTTGCAACACTAGAGTTAGAAATTCATTGCTGCAATTTACACAATTTCGTTTAGATGTAATTTTAAAATAACTAAAAACGCTTTTAATGAAAATATTTTTTGAACCAATTTTTAGTAAAAATGCAAGTAAATTTAAAAAAAAAAATTAAAGTGCTTAAATTGCTTTTGGTACCTAAAAATATTTTTTCTAAAAATGCTTTTAGCCATTTTAAAAACATATAGCTCTAAGACTTTTGTTTGGAAGTGCTTTTAAAATGATTGAAAGTGCTTTTAGAGAAAATGTTTTTGGATTCTAAAAACACTAGCCTCCAATGCTCTTTTAGGATTCATTTGCATTTTACTAAGAATTGGTTCTAAAAGTATTTTCATCAAAACCGCTTATAGTCATTTTAGAAGCAATTCCAAACAAGCCTTAAGATTTTATGTTATTGTTAACTGGGATTTATGGATGCTGCCTTTATCTGAATGGCGGATGGTCAAACAAATTATTGATTTTTTATTACCTATCGTTTTTCATAGGATTTTAGGCGATTACTAATTCACTTTATTTGTTACAGGACTTGTATGTCAATATTGGCTGGCCGTTATACCGGAAGTATGGTCATGCTTTTGAGGTGAGGATGTTTACTCTGTTCCAGCGTATGTTTGTAGTGTTGTTTTTCGGTAGTTAACATGATTTATTGCTCTGTGCAGGCTTTCAAAATAGTTGTGACTGATCCTGATTCAGTTCTTAGCACCCTCACACGTGAGGTCAAAGAGGCTGGCCCTGATGGACAGGAGGTAATGCCCTTTTGTGCGAGGTTTAAGCCTCACAATCTCTTGTTTATGTTGCATATGTAGAGGTGTCATACTCGCTTGCATCTGAATTGTAGGTCACTAAGGTGGTTCCTGCTGTGTCAGAGGAAGTTAAAGAATCTCTGGTGAAAAATATTAGGAGAAGAATGACCCCGCAACCGTTGAAGATCCGAGCTGATATCGAAATGAAGTGCTTCCAATTTGATGGTGTCCTTCACATTAAGGTTCTGTATGTCCTCCAATGGCCTCTGCTTATTCTTCTTTCACGGTGTTTTTCTGTTTTTAGCTGGATTTTGATTTTAGACATTGTGATCTGCAGGATGCCATGAGGAAAGCAGAAGCTGTGGGTAATAATGACTGTCCTGTGAAAATTAAACTGGTTGCTCCTCCACTTTATGTTCTTACCACACAGACTCTTGATAAGGTTTGCTCAAACTGTGATTTAAATCTTTATTTGTTCAATATTTAAATTGCACGATTACCATGCAGAAATCTAGATTACCCACGAAGCTGTATAGTGGCACGCTGATAGTGTGTGCTATGTCTACATAGACTACATTGTAGGTCATGCTGTTGTGAATAAGCAAGTGTGTTCAGGGTTTAAAAGTATGTTTTCCTATCTAGCAAAGAAGGAACATTAGAGTTTCTGAGCCTGAACACGCTTTTTGTGAAGAAGTAGATCTTCAAATTTTGTACCTTGAACCTTTGAATTTGAGTCAGTTAAGACATCACCTGATGGCTGTTACTGGATCGCAGCCCTTTTTCTGCACTTGTGTAGCGATGAGACTGTTTGACCTTGCCACTCTAGCACTAATTTAGTTTCCTCTTAGTTCTTATTTATTGCTTGATTTATATTGTCAAATTCTTCAATTCCTGCATCGATAGGTACAGCATTAGTTATAACTTCTCTTCTATCAATACCATACTTTCAGAAGCTGGAAATGTAGCACAGTTTCTGTTGACCTTCCTGCGGACAGTTGTGAATATGATGATACAGTTGTCACTAGCTACTTTGCTAATGACTTTTATAATTTCTGTTCTTGGTTGGGCAGGAGCAAGGAATATCAGTTCTAAGCAATGCAATTGTCGCGTGCACACAAGAAATTGAACATCACAAGGGGAAACTAGCAGTGAAGGAAGCACCCAGAGTGGTGAGGGCCAACCCTTATTCTTCATATTTTGTCTGTTTTACATCTAATCTTGGTTTTGCCGTCTGTTTTAGATATTCAGCGGAAATTAACTTATTATCAGTCTCTTATTTTAGAACCAACAGAACTTAGCAATGAGTTTCAAATCCACAGTAATCTTGATTTACTTTTTCGCGTAAACTCCTGTATTTCTGGGTCTAATATGGTGTACTGATGTAGGTGAGCGAACCGGATGATAAACTACTCGCGGAGCACATGATTAAGCTTCGCCAGGAGAATGAGGAGGTTAGTGGTGACGAAGGTAGCGAGGAGGAAGAAGACACCGGAATGGGAGAAGTTAACGTTGATGCAGGTCCCGGCATAGTAGGTTGAGAAAAAATGTGGATTAGAGGTAGTGGCATAACCGTTTCCGTCAAGCAAGTTCGTTCTTTGATTATTTTGTACTCTTGCTGTATTAACATTTGTATAAAACCGATTTCGAAGTATTGTATCATTGAGGTATTTCGGCAATTTACCAAACTGAGCCGAATTTTTGGTGGAGGAATGAAGATACGTGACGCCTTTAATTTTTAGTTCGACGTTGAAAACAGTAGTGGAGTTATGTTTTGCGTCTCCACTGCTTATATTTGGGGTCGGTAGCAGCAAATAGCCGTGTTCTCTCATTTCCTTCCCCAACTCCCTCCTTTTGCTTATCTTTTTATGGCCTTAGTTTTCGGATGTCATCTTAGCTTTTCGCGTTTCAGTGTTTTCTGAGCTGTTGTTCCTCTCCGAAGATTATTTTCTCACCGTGAATCTATAACCATCTACCCGTGTTACTCATTTTATCGAGGATCTCATCCAAGGATCACCTCCGGTGACGCATTTTGGTTGTTGGTAACATTTAGAGTGCAATTTGCATTATTTGGTAGTTTTGGTTGTTGGTAATGTTTAAGGGGAAACTAATGAAAATGGCTTGTAAATCTTGAGTTTTAACAATAAGGACAAAATAAATGGTAAAGTGAATAGTATCAGGATTGGAAGTGCAATTCGCTAAACCTTGAGTTTTAATGTAAAAATGTGATTTTTTTTATTAAAGTAAATAGTATCAGGACATTTTCGTTAAAATTCTCAATGTTTAAAGTGCAATTCGCACTATTTGGTAAAGATAAATAGAGTGCTCATAGTCTCAGTTTTCGTTTGTTCTTTTTTGTTATTTGGCCTTTCTTCCAGGTGGTGGGGGTGGACTTACAGTGGTGGGACGGCTAATTTGGTGGAGGTGGTTGCTTTACTTTTTTAAGTTAGATTTTGTTGTTTGTATATTTGTATGGGTTGCTTATTTAGGGCTTATTTTACTATATTTTTTGTTTGTGGAGTCGGGCTTTTGTTTGGCTGTCTTAAGACTCTCTTTGAGTTGTCGTTATTTCGTATTATCAGTTCAATGAAATTTACTCGATTGACAAAAAAAATAGGCATCTATGAGGCTCCAACCAAGGTTTTCGTTTGTCATCACAAACACAAAGCAAGGCGTCAGTTGGCTTTAAGTTAACTAATCTACTTATATAATTTCAATACATTAATTAACTAATCATGTACAACTGTCAACCAAAACTATCTCCACATTAGCTAAACTGATTTTAGCTGACGTGGCATTATCACTATCTATTACTAACAATAGTATTTCGGTAATGCTAGGGAGATCATTTATGTGAACTATTTTGTGTAAGGATAATGTTTGAGAGATGAATTTTTTTTTAAATCAAATTTGCAAACCAAATGATGTGATTGTTGATGATTAAATCATTACTTAAGTGTAGATTAACATACTTATTTCCTATTAGTGACACATTATTTGGTATAAAATTTTAGTCACCCTAACATTACTCTTTATGTAAACTATATAGAGTGATTGTTGATGATTTGTTTTACTTTAAAAACACATTTGACTCACATAACTTATTACAACTCATCGGTATTTTGTCGTTTAGTACTACAGTCTAGTGATATTTCTCTTTATAGGTAAGTGAAAGATCTTAAGTTCAATTCTAGCCAAAAATAAATTTAAACCATATTATTACTAGTAAGATTTAGCCAATAATATCGTATGTTTGAAAAAATGTATAAAAAAAAAACTCACCGTTATTTTATACAAAAATGATTTGATAGTGTAGCTAATTCTGCGGACGCAAGTGTTCCAAATGGAGCTGAAAATAACATAATTAATTGCGGACAGAATTTAATAAACGAGCGGCCACTCCATCGGATACCGACATTTCGAAACTCCTAGTAAAAATACCGCGTACTCCTCCCTCCATCTCCAATCCCCCCGATCACCTCCTTCCTCCCCCCTCCATATAAATACACCTGCCTCTCTCTCTCTCTCTCTCTCTCTCTCTCTCTCTGTACAGTCTACACAGAGCTATCAACCAACAACGATGGGAATCTCAATCTCTAGCTTTTTCAAAGAGCGAAAATTCCTCTTCGTTTTCACACTCTCACTCCTAATCGTCTGCCTCACAATCCTCCTCTTCACCAGCACCAGCACCCCTTACCCTCTCTTCTTCTACTCCGATCTCCAAACCTCCCAACCCATCTCCCGTCCCGCCCCCTCCAACCCCGCCGGAGCGCCGACTCAGGGGGTCGTCGTTTGGGAGGAACCCTCTTTCCCTGTTTCTGGGAATTCGAAATGGAACCTCTGTACGGGTCCGGTGGCGGTCGATTACATTCCGTGCTTGGACAATTTTAAGGCGATCAAGGCGTTGCAGTCGCGGCGGCATATGGAGCACCGCGAGCGGCATTGCCCCCAGCCGCCCCCGCGGTGCCTGGAGCCGCTTCCCAAAGGGTACAAGGTGCCGGTTTCGTGGCCTCAGAGCAGGGACATGGTGAGATTTTTACTTTGGTAAGATTTGTTTCTGGTTTTTCTCAAACGGACTTTGTTGATTTGATTCAAGAAGGCGGGTGATTTGGTGGGTTGCTGGTTTTTCTCAAATGGGTTTCTTGATTTGAATGAAGAAGGCGGGCGATATGGTTCGTTTTCAGAAATGGGTTTATTGGTTTGATACTTGAAGCAATCGGCTTTGAATTTAATTTTCCAGGAAAATTTCATGATTTCCTTTCTGGGAAAGTGTTTTTGGAATTGTGAAGTGGTTGTTGGCTTCGTCTGTTTACTTGCATTCAATAATGTATTGGTGATGTTCTCTGTTTCTAGATATGGTATGACAATGTTCCTCACCCGAAGCTCGTCGAGTACAAGAAGGACCAAAATTGGGTGAAGAAGTCTGATGACCATCTTATTTTCCCCGGGGGTGGTACTCAGTTCAAGGAAGGAGTTGATCACTACACTGATTTCATCGAAGAGGTACACCGCTACCCCCGCTTTTGCTTTTACATTGCTTGTGAAAATGTTGATTTGGTTTCTTTTTTTTTTCGTCCTAGACATTGCCGGTTATTGAATGGGGGAGGCACGTAAGGGTTGTTTTAGATGTTGGTTGTGGTGTTGCTAGCTTTGGTGGCTATTTGCTGGATAAAGATGTTATTACCATGTCATTTGCTCCGAAAGATGAACATGAAGCTCAGATACAGTTTGCTCTTGAAAGGGGAATACCTGCTACTCTCTCAGTGATTGGAACACAAAGGCTGACATTTCCGAACGATGCATTTGATTTAATTCATTGTGCAAGGTGTCGGGTTCACTGGGATGCCGATGGTACTATGTCTAAATAAATCACTTCTTTCTATCAAGTTTGGAAGTTCTTTCTTTATGCACTGTTCTCTGTCCTATTTTCTATGGTTATTTTAACGGTTTTTGGTTGGCGTAGGAGGGAAACCACTACTGGAGCTCAACAGGGTTCTTCGGCCTGGGGGTTTTTTCATATGGTCAGCTACACCAGTTTACCGCGACAATGAAAGAGATACAAGTGTATGGAAATGTTCGTAATCCAACTATATTTCTCTCTTTCACTCATCCTTATAGTGACCTTCTATATTCTTTACTGGACTGCATTTCATGGAAGCTTTAGAGTTTGGACTTAAGCAGTAAAACGTACTATAAAAAGTGAAGATACGTTGAGCTGACCTAAGTTTGATATTCATCTTGTTTCTTCCAGCAATGGAGGCTCTGACAAAATCAATGTGCTGGGACGTTGTTGCTAAGACTGTCGATTCAACTGGAATTGGGCTTGTAATATATCAGAAGCCTATCTCCTTTGCCCGATATTTCAAACGCAAAGAAAACAATCCACCTGTTTGTGGTCCTAAAGAGAGGAAAGTAGGTGCATGGTAATTTTCTGGTTACCCTCTCTCCTAGCGCTGCTACTTACTAGCAGCGGTTGTGTAAAGCTTTTGACGAACAGAAAACTAGTCTAAGTAGAGTATCTTAGACTCTCGTAATTTTGCCTATGTTTTTGTTACAGGTATGCGCCTCTCACTGCTTGTCTTACCCCACTACCTCGCTCTGGCTGGCCCTTGCCCTGGCCTAGTAGACTTACCGGTAAACCTCCAAGCCTAAGTCGTGACCCGGAAGGGGAGGAATTGTTCTACAAGGACACCATTCAATGGACTGCGCTTGTGTCCGATGCCTATAAAAAAAATGCTGCTATAAATTGGTCAACGGTGCGGAATGTAATGGATATGAATGCTGGTTTCGGAGGGTAAACATATTTTCATTTTTATTTTGTCATCATATTGCTTAGCCATTGGGGTCAGATGATCACTCCAATGCTGCTCTAATCCAATCCTCTTTTACCGGTGGTGCCTTTCAGGTTCGCTGCGGCACTTACCGATCAACAGCTCTGGGTAATGAATGTCGTCCCCATTCATCTACCCAATACTCTGCCGGTTATTTTTGACAGAGGGTTGATCGGAATATACCATGACTGGTGCGAGTCTTTGAATACCTACCCTAGAACATATGATCTGCTACATTCCAGTTTTCTCTTCGAAAAACTTCCAGACAGGTACAGTATGATTCCTCACTGCTCTTATAACCTTTTGAATTCTATTGATCTTCTAATGAAAGTGTGTTAGTATGAGTTTCGCACACCAGTCAACAATTTTGATTGATATTAGTCTTCGATTTTGTCAGATGCGACATTGTAGATGTCGTGGTGGAGATGGATCGCGTAGTAAGGCCCGGTGGATATCTAGTGGTTCGGGACACGGTTGAAGTGATAGACAAGCTGAGACCGATTCTGCGGTCGCTTCACTGGTCTACAGCCCTCTACCGAGATCAGTTTCTTTTCGGTAAGAAAGGTTTCTGGCGTCCTTCGAGAGGTGCAAGTAACTCATGATTGGAGTTGCTCATCTTCTTCTTTTTTCCACCTGTACTATCTTATATCATATATATTAACCAACCGTGAGATAGAAATAGCACGTTTTCGACATTTTTGTTTTGTTTTCGACTCGCAAAATACGCTTCGACACGATCATAGATAAAATTTATATTCATAGCTGTAATGGAATGATAAGATAATACAAATAAAATGCAGATTATTACATCTATACATAATCAAGCATAAACCAGATACTTGGAAGCCAAGAAATCTTGCAAACGGAACAAGAAGAACAGCGGGAACGATTCCCGTTGTCGTCACGAGACAGACAAACAATGGAAGGTGGAGTCATCCGTGGTGAGGCTGCCATCGCGTGCAACAATAGTTCTTGAATAACAACCAGACTCATCTCTGCTACTAAAAGTTTGATTAGTATCTGCATTCCCACAGAGAACAGAGTGGTCCTTCACCTCCATCCACCCTCTCGAATCCTGACTGTTAAAAACCCGCCTCGAATATCTTCCGTGCAGGCTCTTCTCCTTCATCGAATGCGACACATTGGTCACCAGCAAATAGGTTCCCTTCCGCGACCCTGGTAACGTGGCGGTGATCACATTGAGAGGGTACCTCCTCTTAACTTTACTCCTTAGCACCGCCAAGCCCATCTGATCCACAACCTTCACTTCCCGCTTCGCCTTCACTTTCTGCTTCACCAATTTATAAGTCCCACTGTTCGCGAAGCTGATCGAGTTCCTGAACTCGATCTGCTGGGAGACTCTGGTGGTGAAGTTGCCGGAACTCGACAACACCCAACCCATAAAATCGCTACTCCCCTGTGCCCTGATCTGGAAAACCCCATCAAGCTTTTTGAACTGCGAGCGGCACTTTACCTTGACTGCCGGAGGCAGAGGCAAAAAACTGCGTCTTGCTTGCACGGTTTTGGACTGATGATCCAGCCAAATGTGCAGATTGGCATCCACAAGCCAGTACGAAATCGCATCCGTCACTCCGATTCCGAAGCGGTGAGGTTTTCCATCTAGAAGCTTCTCCAAAAATGGCGTCAGTTCTAGATCGTAGGAAGGAAGATCGAATGCCCCGATCGCCACCACCGGCTCCCAAAACAGAGGGTTAATGCCGCCAGTGAACACCACCGGAAACGGAACTTCCGAGCCCACCAAGTCGCCGTCCACCTTCACGAAAACCTCCCTGTAAGCTCCGTGTCCTCTCCCCGTCGTTAAGTTGTTCGTCGAGATGTATATATCCGGCGGATTCGAGTACCAAAACTCGTCGTTTCCGTGGAACGACACGTACAGTTCCAAAACGATTCGCCGTGCGTTCCGAGGAATTCGAATTGCCTTTGAGTGCAAATCCAATTCGCCTTCGATTCGGAACCAGAATCCTTTGTTTCCGGTATCTGATATCGGGAGGATCAAATCGGCCGGTTGCTCTGGGACGATTCCAGAAATTTGATTTGGGATGATCGGAGAAACCCTAATAGGCGAAACGGCGGCGTTTTTGTCGTAGGAAAGGAAATAGTCGTAGAAAAGGAAATGGACTTCGACGTGGTAAACGCCGGTGTAGTCGCAGTTGACGACGTTTTCGAGCATCATGGTGAGGTTGAGGCCGGAGCGTGAGAGGAGAGAGGAGTACTTTGTGATATCCTTTCGAACCTTCCAGAAGATTCCGTCCTCCGTGGGCTCGGCCGTGCTGGTACGGAGAATCTCAGCGCCGCCGAGCCACAAGCCGGCGATACGGTCGTACTGCTCGCCTTTGCATTTGGCGCGAAATTCTAGGGCGACGTGGGACCAGGGAGGGGAGGATGAGCAATCGGACGGCGGGGAGTAGGGGGTGGAGAAAGGAGGGCCGTTGATTGTGTTGGCGAAGGAGTGGGTGACGACGCGGAGGGAGCAGGACGGGTTGAGACTATCGAACGGCAGGGGTTGACCAACCTCGAAGTACTCTTTGGACGCGCGGCGGTGGAGGGAAGAGGGGAGGGATTTGGTGAAACGATCCGGAAAGGAGGACGGCGATACCGGGTTTAGGAGGAGGAGGAGGAGGAGGAGGAGGAGTGAGGCGTACATTTTTGCGCTGGAGTGGAGTGAGTCACAGTAGAGACGGGTGGTGGGTAATTTGAACCATTTGCCAAGGGAGCCAAAATTTGCACTCATAGTCCCCGCGTTTATTTGGTTTTTCACTTTCGTCTTTGCATTTACGTCTTCGTAGTTTTGGTCTCTAAAATTATTATAACTCATCAGTTTGGTTTTTGAGATTTAAAATCGATAGAAGTGGTTTATGAGATTGTTCATCGTCAATTATTTTGATCATTATATGAAAAATATCCGTTAAATAGAAGAAATCATCGGTTTAGGGCGATGAGTTAATTTGACAAAAAATCACTATTCTAAAAATCCCCGCCTAGGCGCCAGGCGGCTGGTCACCAACCCGATTAATGTATAGGCGTTTGAAAATTAAGAAAGGGCGCCTAAACTTATTGAGGCGCCCGTCTAAACCTCCTAGGCACCTTCCTAGCTCGTTAAGGCCCACCTAGGTTGCAACTCACTTAAACAGAATATAGATAACTTTCATTTTGCATTTTATTTTTTTACAATAAATTGTAAGAGACTTGTTGAATACTTAAATGAACACACATTATATGCTTGTTCCCCATGTTTTCATTATATTCCAACAACTCATAATATATATGTCACTATATTTTTGTAGTTTATGATGAAATTATATATTTTAAGTATAAATAGACACTTATTTACACGAAATATAATAGATTTAGTTAAATCTGCCTAGCCGCCAAGGCACTAGGCCCCAACCCGCCGCCCAACTAGCGCCTAGCGTCTTTTAGAACCTTGCAAAAAATACTCTCAATTTAACAGAGATTTTTCACAGAATTACCAAAATGATTGACGCTGGACAATTTCAATGACCACTACTATCGATTTTAAATTTTAGGGACCAAAGGGAATAGTTATGCCAATCTCAGTGATCATTTTGACTAAAAAGTCTTATTTTTTGTTAGCAACGTTAGCCTGTCAAATGAGTAAATCATTCGACTAAGTTGATGAATTATACTAAAATGAAAGCACAAGAAAAAAAATGCAATGGGTACAAATTCACTAGAACTAATAAAAACTCCAATGCAAAATACAAATGAGCGAAGTTTCCCAAGTTTATATGGTATCACCCAATAGGACCAAATGTGAAATTGGCATCCAACTTGTTCCTCTATTCATCGTTTTCCCTTAATCCAATCGATATATAACTTGTGCAAACAAATCAACAGTGTTTTTTTGGATATATCATATTTGATTTTCAATGCGATCAGTAAATGCAGTTCAAATTAACGCTTTCTACTGTTAAGAAACTCAGTTATATCATCGTACTCTATAGAAGTAGCCATGTATAGAGGGGTGGCGCCTCCGTTGCTCCCGGCATTTACATTAACCCCACTGCGAACCAAGATCTCAACCGTCACTAAGCTCCCGCCGACAACGGCCATATGCAAGGGTGCGTGGCCTTCACCGTCTTGGGACTCGAAGTCGGACCCAAATCGGATGAGCACCCGAGCAACGTGGTTGTAGCCTTTGATGGCCGCGGCATGCAGGGCTGTCAAGCCGGATTGATCACAGCAGTTTATATCCGCGCCATTTTTTAACAGCAATTCAACGTTCTTCAAATCTCCTCTTCTCGCTGCTATCAACACTAATTCCCCCATCTCTAGTTTCTACGTATCCAAAAAAACTATAATCAAAGATCAAGCTTATATTGAATTAAAAACAAAAATAAAATTTCTTTCGTATCTTCAAGATTAAAAAAAGTATTAAAAACAAAAATAAAGAGATCTTGAAATATAATTGGGGCTTCATATTAGCCAGAGTGGGATGAAGCACATCAATCAGTGGGCTCAAACCCAACAAAATTATCTAACACGTTCCGTACAATCATTTTTTTCCTCTGCATGCTCTTTTTTCATTAAGTCCCTTGATTCCCATTTGATCTTTTACGGTTGTTATTGTACCTAACAATATTTGTGTTTATCGTCTTTGTTGGAACTCCTCTTGTCCCACATCAGCCAAGAGGGAAGAGAACAAGCAATTTATATAGAATTACTCCACTCTAACTAATACCGAGGCATTTTGTGATAAAACCCCACACCTGAGGATTGTGCAGGTGGTTAAGTGGGGACAGTATCGGTGTTGTTGGAGTGGGCCCTCGGCCCGTCGACCTGAAAATTTCCACATGGTATCAGAGCCAGGAGGCGGGCCCGTACTGCCACGTGATTGGGTGGGTCCCCGTTTGGCCCCGCGCGATGGGTGAGTCCCGACATGGCTCCACGTAGGCCAAAGATGCCACGTGTTTGGGTGGGTCCCCAATGGCCCCGCGTGATGGGTGAGTCTCCAATGGCTCCACGTGGTTGCCGATGTGGATTTTCACGTGTGACCCATAAAAATGGGGTCTCACGTGCGGGGGAGTGTTGGAACTCCTCTTGTCCCACATCGGCCAAGAGGGAAGAGAACAAGCAATTTATATAGAATTACTCCACTCTAACTAACACCGAGGCCTTTTGTGATAAAACCCCACACCTGTTGTTGGAGTGGGCCCTCGGCCTGTCGACCTGAAAATTTCCACAGTCTTTGTGACGTGTGAAGTCATTCTAAACTCAATTGATTAGCATGTAACACAAACTCATCCGTAATATACGAATGGAAGTCTTTAAGGGAAGGGGTTTTTATTTTTTTATTTTATAAAAATGAGGATTAGTTGTGAGGTTCACACAACATCGAATTTTAATGATTCGAACCGTCTATTTTTCAAGTTGCATCTCATAGATCATTCTTGTAAAATATTAGCCAAATTAGAAATATTTAAGACATCTAATTGTGTTAAAAAAAATTAACAAATACTTTGTTATATAATAAACAATAAAATTTCATCTTGATAATTAAATCGGCAAATGATTTTGGATTTAATTGAATTTTTATAAGAATAATCTATGAATCGAGACTTACAAACTAGATGGTCCAGATTGTTGAAGTTCGATATAGAGTAGACCCCATGCCTAATTCCCATTATTTTTAGGAAAAATAAAAAAATCCCTTTACATAAAGAGCCTGTATTGTGGATAGGACCTGATGAAACTTGGTCGTAACACTTAATTGTCGTGCATTTTCGTGTTTTGTTATTTTAGGGGTAAGTTAAAACACTAAGTAAGGCCTAGCATTACATAATTTATAAAAACTAAAACAATAAACAACTTACATCCTTATCATGAGCAAAATCATGCCGTAGACGGCTGTGATCAATTGTTGTAGTGGGCTCCGCACTAAATTCCCTCAGTCTTAGTAGAACGTAATCCAATGGACCACACGCCTCTGCCACGTGTAGCTCATCGTGTCCATCGGATACACATTTGGAATCTCTCTTGTAATATACTTGACCGCATCTCACGCTTACCCCGATCGGGCCAATCCTCAGCCCCACTTTGAGAATAAATTTTTAGTTGTAACGGGAACACGAATGGTATACCACATGTTTTTATGCAAGTGGTGGACTAAGGCTGGGTTGGGCCCAAATTTGAAGGGACCGGACCAAACCCAGGTTTAAAAGAAAAGGGCTGGTCTGGGCCAATTACAGCAAATTTTAATACAGGAACCGTACCTAACTCGGCCAGTTTGAAATGGGTTGGTTTGGGCCGGGTTCACAGATCTTTTTTTTTAAGGGAAAAAAATTGAATTCTTACACAGATTCATATCTTCACAAATTCACAGCTTAATCAAAATAATTACAGCACAACAGCAGCTACACAGACTAAAGAAGGAAAAAAATAGCAGCACTGCTGATTTTCTATATTAGCACATACAGATAACAACACAAAAAGTGATTCAGCTGTAGTTTCAATTCCTACCAGCCTCATTCTACCAAACAACTCCAAGGTTTCTTCATGGCAGCCACAAAAAGCGTGACTTGACAATAATGATGTCCAAGTCACATGGTTCGGCACAAACCCTTCTAACTTCATCCTCCTAAACATCTCAGTAGCACCATCGCAGTCATAATTAAAGGCATAGCTAGAGACCATAACATTCTATTAAACAACTGGCGAGCACAATCTATCCTACCAATTTTCCCATACATTCCCAATAAGTCGTTGACAACATGAAGATGATTCTGAAAACCCATATGTATAACATGACCATGCATACTCCTGGATAACTTAAGCCTAGATATAAATGCACAGGCCCTAATAACCAAAGGAAATGTAAACCCATCTCCCCAAACCCCCAATTTACGCATTTTGTCATATAGTTGAAGTGCTTCTTCATAAAACCCATGAAAGACATACAAATCGAATTTACATAATCTAATTAAAAATACCCAACAAAATATTCAAATTCAATTAAACAAAAGATTTGAAATTGGAACAGAGTAAAAGTCAAGATTCAAGAACCCAACAAAATCCCTAAATCCTAATTTAATTTTAATCCTAAATCCCTAAAACATAATACCTTGAAACTGAAAAAGACCGTCAGCAAAGCTCGGTGTCAATGCATTAAGTCAGACAGAGGGGATGACTGATTCATCGTTTCAAGTTGTTCGACTTCGTTGTTCATCCCCTTGAGTTCGACAGAGAGAAACTGACTTAGTCGCACGTACCTTCAAGTTCGATAGAGAGACTGATAATCGAAAAGGATAAGATTCAGTCTAGACTTTGGGAGAGAGCGATATAGAGAGATGACTTTGGGAAAGAAATCGAAAGAGATGACTGAGGAGAAGAGTTTCAGTTCGAGTGTGTGTGAGAGATTTGAGTGTGTGTTTACTGGATTCGGGGGCCCGTGTTTTTAGAAAACTGGATCTGCCCCATCTCTATGTTTACTTGGACCCGCCCCGCCTCGCCTTGTTTTGTATATAAAATAATATGGACCTACCCTGTACCCAGCCTGAACCGCTAATACCAGTCCCTACCCATGGGTCTAGGGCCCCATTTGCCTACCCTCTAGTTTGGACCTTGAAAGCTACGGCGACGGCGACACATAGGGAGGTCAGGCGCACATTAGGGCGACATTTGGTGTCGAGTGCGAAGTCGATACAAATGTCTTGCTCCGAAACCTGTATTAGTTTCTTATCCATCGGAATATGGACTGGACTGGATTGGACTAGATTGGACTGGAGAAGGTGAGATTGTCCGATTGAAAGATGAGGAGTTTGCGGGTGAAGAGTGGAGGTGGAGGAGATTTACAATTGCCACCGCCACTTCCACCGCGAAAAAATCTGTCGCCCCAAAAGAAAAAGAGAACTTGAACCATAAACTAGATCTGAGAGTATTGTGCAAAATCCGTCCACAAAGAAACAAAGCCTCCACATCCTCACCTGTAAGGAAGGTCACAAAATGTAACAGGATGAGAGGGAGGGCAAAGGGGGGGGTGTGTAAAACACCCTTGTTCTGACGTGAATCATTCCACAGTGGGCTAGGAGGGTTGGGTCTTATGTCAAAATAGAGCCCAAAACTCCAAGATCTAAATCGTGATTATGGGTTGGAAAATAAGAGTGGAAGCAAAAGGAAGGATGGAAAAATAGGTGCGAAGGCAAGGGGAAAAGGGGCAGGTAATAAGTAGTTTCAGGGTGAGAAGTAGGGAGAGATCTGAGCGGCTCTGACCACCGAAAAGGCATGCCAAGGACCCACAAACCAATAGAGCCGATTTTGGAACGATGAGAGCCAAAAGAGGATGGGAGAAAGCAAGAAAGATGGCTATGGAAGGTGTAGGAGGGTGGGGAGGAGGCTAGGAGGAGGAGAGTAGAGGGTGCCGCCAGCCCAAGCCATAGCAAGGGCTAACGGTGCCATTGAAGCTAGGGTTTGGTGCTCTTTTAGAGAGAGGTTAGTTTGGTGCCCTTTATTGCTCGATTTTTCCTTTTGAAATGGAGAATTGAGAAAATCGAATTGATTGTAGCTTTTTAGGGTTTTTTTTTTCTTCACAAATGTGTTGTATTGTTATTTATAGGATTAATAGAAGTACCGGACCCATTAAGGTCTGTTATCTTATATAATTATGGGTTATATGATTATTTGCACGTGGTTTTACTTTTTGTCCAAATATTTTCAAATTTAATATCTTAATATATGTAAGGAAAAGAAAAAGTAACATTTTTAATGAGATGGCGCCATAACTCATTAGACAAATAAGTAACAATAGCCTTTATGCACGTGCGTAAAGACATTTTTTGAATTCCGGTGCATTACGTGCTACTTACACCTTTTATTACGGGCAATTAGTACTACATGCCCCCTAAAGATCTTTTATGTGTGTCCAAAGTCCAAACTACATGTTTGGCAAGCGTTTCATTTGTGAATTAAGGGATCAATTTTTCTTACAGAAAGTATGAAACAATCTTGTTGCATTGTGAGAAGGTTTGAACTAAATGAATAATATTAGATCATACTAGAAGAAACCAGTGGATATTCCACGTAATAGTGAGATACTAATTTTATAAAAAAAAATTATAAAAAACTTTTTTATGAAAAAAAAGAATATTGTTTTCATAACGAAATTACCTCTGCATTATTTTGGACTACTTTGGAACTTTTTTGTTTGGGAAGTCATTTCCATTCAAATATTTTTGGTGAAACCTATGACTCCAAAAGGACCTTCCGGCTTTATATATATATATATAAGATTTTCAATGAGAAGATGCCATAAGATAAGATAAATAAGAGCAATGCTTGAGTCAGTCCGTCCACGTGCGACTGCGCGAGCGGGTAAGGATATGTTATTGCATCCAGATTTTAAAATAATGGATGAATGACCTTTGTGACTCTCTAATAATAGAAAACTCGCATAATTATGAATTTGTTATAAATAGTGGGATTGTATACCCACACGTGTATAGTAACAACTCATATGTTTAATAGTGTATTTTGTATCTTAACAAAGATAATTGCTCTATAAATAAGAGCATTATGAGTGTTCAAATGTGAAGTTTACAAAAAGGCAATAAGAGATTGAAAATTAATAAGAAGGAGAGATTAAGAAGGAGATATAAAAACAATAAGAAAAGAGAGAAAAAACAATTGATAATAATTTTCTTCACTTCCTCTGCAATCATTTTTGTCTTAGTATTTTGGCAACTGCTTTGCTCATATACCTAGCAAAGATTATTTCTCTAATTTTTGTCTATTTATAACAGAATTGTATAACTCACAATCATTTTGTATGGATTTCATACCTTTTACGTGAAAGTTCAGTGCATTGCACCGGACTCGTAAAAGTTGTATAACTAAGCTTTTTTCTAAATGAATTAATTGGTTAACAAAATTTTATCATTTTAAATCATAGATTTTCTTTAAATGCAATGAGATATTTACACTAAGGGATGAAAAATAAATTTGTGTTAAATTTTTTTATTTATGAGATTTAAACCTATTACTTCTCATTTACAAGTGAAAATTGTCACATCCCGGGCTCGATGTGGGATCTAACAATCCACCCCCTCTTAGGAGCCCGACGTCCTCGTCGGCACACCACGGCTAGGGTTTGGCTCTGATACCAAATTGTGACATCTCGGCCCAAGGCCCACCACATCCTGGGTCCGACCTCCGCCGTAGCACGATATTGTCCACTTTGGGCCCCGACCACGCCCTCACGGTTTTGTTTCTGGAAACTCAAACGAGAACTTTCCAGTGGGTCACCCATCATGGGAATGAACTCCGAAGCCAGTGAGCTCCCAAAAGGCCTCGTGCTAAATAAAATTGGGAATATATATATAAGAATTACTTCCCTGGACAATGTGAGATCTAACAAAAATAAATATCAATAGATCGTGTATTAATGTTCAACTACTAGTACGAAAAAATTATAGTGAGTCCACACATTTTCCCATGAACAAACGAAGACAGATATATGATATGTACAAAGTGAATGAGAATAGATATTGCTAGGCCAAATAATCACGTTGAACAATAGTTGAATTTAGCTCTAAAGTAAATTCCTTAAATTATTAACATTTAGCCAATATGAAGACAAAAAACACACTTGTTATAACTTTAAATTACAAATGTATTTAAAGCTCAAAAACCGTTGCATCAGCATGAACACATACTTTAACCAAACTGGCAAAATACAGCTCTTACCGTAATTGAAAATACCAAACATAGATATGTATAAGGAAAAACATATGTGAAAATGCTTCTCATTGCAAATGACGCTTAAAACTATGATGTTCTTGTCTCTTTTATCTTTCAATTTAGTGACATTTCATTTTTGACATTAATTTATCAATAACTAGTACACACAACGATTAATTTCTCAATACACTCGACACAATGTACTTAGCTGTAAAAAAAGGTGTGTTTGACCGAACCTAGAACTACGTTGAAATTATTTAATTTTGTTGAGCAAAAAATGTTATGAAATTCCAAAAAGAGATCCTTTCTTCTTATCTAGGACTAGGACCAATACTTAACGTCAGATACCTAATTAGGCACCAAAATTCCTATCGTGATTTGCATAAATAACCCTCAATGGAGACCCACCAAACACTCACTAGTCACTAGAACACCCCAATCCCTCTCTCTCTCTCCCCATCATGTGGTCACCATGGCTGAAATCACCGAGCAGGGTGCACACAAACAAACCAGCGCGGTCACAGAGGAGCTTTTCCTGCTCATCCTTCAAAGACATCCAAAACCTCTGCAAACCCGAACCCGAACCCGAGGTCCTAAGCCCGCGGACCGCCTCCATTTTGCACCGGGTCAAAATATCCACCACAGTCCTTCGCTTGTGGGCCCACCGAAACGCAACTCCACCAGACGCCGACCAGCGCGTGGTAATCTACTACACCAGCCTCCGAGTTGTCCGCAGGACCTTCGAGGACTGTAAATCCGTTCGATCCATTCTCCGCGGATTTCGCGTCCCCATCGACGAGCGAGATCTGTCTATGGACGGGAAGTTCCTGGACGAGCTGCAGGCGATTACTGGGAACAAGACTCTGACTCTGCCGATGGTTTTCATTGGCGGGCTCTTCATTGGTGGGGCCGAGGAGGTCAAACAGCTCCACGACAGAGGAGAATTGAAGAGGCTGATCGAACGCCTACCAGTGGTAGACTCCAGAGCGTGCGATTTATGTGGAGGGCTGAGATTTGTTCTCTGTCAGACGTGTGATGGGAGCCATAAGGTCTACTTTGAGAAGATTGGGTTTAAACCTTGTACAGCGTGCAACGTCAACGGTCTGATTATGTGCCCTTCGTGTGCTCCGGTGCGCCGGCGGTACAGAGAATACTAGATTTTAATTTTTCCCCATTTGATTAATTAAGTGAACTGAAAAAAAATTAGAACACAGTTTGCGTTTTTTTTTTTTTGGGTGTTATTCTGCTTAGTTTTGGGGGAATATGAATGTGATGATTAATTGAACTTATATTTTTTATTCTATATAGCTAATTAAGTTGGAATTTTGTTATTTTTTAGGAAGATCGAATTGTCCTGTTCGATTTTTTGTTGAATGAAATTCTCTTTATTTTATGCAAAGAACAACTACAACCAAATTTTGTCTTATTAAGTGAGATCGGCTGTATGAATCCTAAAATGTTGATGCATTGTACTAAGACTTTCGTTAACTCTAAGTACTTCATATCTTTTCTTAAAGTTTATTTCCATGTTTTCCTAAGTTTTCTGGAGCCTTCATCTCATAGTTTTATCTTCAATCAGAGTATCTGTAGGTCTTCGGTTCATGTGTTCAAACTACTTTAATTGATTTTCTTTCATCTTATCTTTAATTGCGGCCACTCTTACGTTACCTTAAATATCTTTAATAAAACATTCCCATCCCTACTACACTCATTGTTGCTTTTTGACCGTGCACATTTCATATTATAAAATATTGTTGATCTTATTACTCTCCTATAAAATCAATTTCTTTTATGCACGAAATTAAAATTTGTAAGGAAAAAGTTTGAATTTGTTGCTTTTGTCGGAATTCATATTTTTCCAATGTAAACGGGTAGTGAATTGCCTTCAAATTAAAGTGAAAAACATCAACCTTGCACAAGAAGTTGTATGTTTGATTCATTCCTCTCCTCTCTAATATTGCTTCTTTAATCTTTTCATTTCAAAGATATCAAGAGCTATTCAAAGACATCTTTTGTGTGCAAATCAAAAGCGCGTGAGGGGTAGGAAGATGATAGTGCCTAGAATTTAAGAAGGCATTGGTGCGTCATTTAGTATTATGATCTAGTTGTATTCTTCTTCATTTGTAAGTGAAATGTTTTATGTTTGATTATTGTTAAAGGCAAATTTGAACCACATTATTGCTAGCTCATTGTGAGACTAAGTGACACACCCCGACCCGGAATATCCACTATGACTCCGAAGTCGAGCTGTGTTGGCCGACACCTAGAAGGTGACGAAGCCATAAAGTGTAGTGATGTGAAAATGTGAATAAATTTAAACCTAAAAGTGCCTAAATACCAGAGTGCGCTGGTGAGCGGGAGCAAACCTATCTCACACATGACGTCAGAGCATAAGTAAAGTACAGTAGAGCGGGTAAGAAATATACCCTCAGAAATAGCCACCAGAACTAAGATTCGCCAAGAATCCTCATCGACACGAACCTCGACGGCTAAAACCAGATGGACGCAAAACAAAAAGTGTGAGTAGGCAAAAACAAAACTTTTCAAAACCTTTTCTTTATCAAAAGTAATAACCCCTCACCGTAAAACCCGTTCACCATAAAACCCGTATACTTTCCTAGAAAATATTATGCATAACCATAACTCAAAATCATACTAAAAACAATGGTAAATCCACAAGTATGCCATGTCAAATATCCCGTCATGAAATATATGTAATCAGGTGAGATAAATCAATAAAAGTAATACGTCAGCTAGAGTCACCCAATGTGACCTGTACGGCTGAGATTATAGCTCCACTACCAATTCTTGCACACGAGTCGGAACCACCTAAAGTGGTCTGTACGACAGGCTGGGTGTAAATGAGTATGCTCAAGTGCTACAATCACGTGAAGGCTATGTGAACTTTCGCAAGTCACTTACGAGTTGAAACTACCTAAAGTGGTCTGTACGACAGGCTGGCACCTGCCTTAGATCCAAGGTAAGTGTGTGGTGTGGGAGGTGAACGATCACGTGAAAGCTAGGCTCTAACCTCTGGCGGAGCACTAACACCGAGGTGCAGGATAATGAGCTATACATGCATCTCAACACAATCATACTCATTACCATCACTATCATCAACATATACTCACCCGAAGCTTACCTGAGTGTCCGCAGCGCTAAGCAACAATATATAATCATAATAATCCATAACCAAACATAGAGATCATTTGACATGGCAATTTAATCTATAAAACCATTTAAACACATTTTTTTGGGAAAAATACCAAGTATATACATATATACTGAAAACAAAAGCCCACTCACCTGGAGTTTGCGTTACAACTCCCTAGCACAAATATCAAGATGTCTTGAACGATCATCGCCTAGAACAAATATCAAATCACATCTCTAAATCCTTACTGAGAGAACATGTAATTTACATATAACGCATCCCTAAGTAATTTGATCCGGAAGATCCGTACCACGAATCTTTGATTTGTTAATTAAAAAGATACACATTATGCCTCTAGAATAATATCCCAAAGTTTCATTACAATCCAACAGTTGGATCTCTGCCAATTGCCAAAACCAAGTGGCGGTTAACAGTTTATTTACGAACTTACAATTCAAATTCGAGAAAATCTGTCGGACGGATTCCTGATCTGTAAATTTCTACATTCCTCAAATATTATGAATAACGACCTATTAAAGTTTGGTGACGATCCAACAGTCGGATCGTCAATTCATACAATGACTTATTAACGTATCGTAGCGAATCTAGGTTCTAACGATCAATCTACGTCAATCCATTCTAAAAAAAAACTCAAGGCATTTAATAACGCCTAAAAATAGCATTGGCGATCTCAATGAGTAGAGCAAACTCAAGGCATTTAATAACGCCGTGGGTGGCGGTCGGCCGCCCAAACTGGCCAGAAAATCCAACTATCTCCAAAAATTCTCAAAATTTATAGAATTGAAAATCTCAATGAGTAGAGAAACTTTCATACCTGTGACCAAGGCCAATTTGGCCTAGAAAGGCTCCAATTTCATCAAAACCTGTCGAAACCCTATAATTGGGTGTGCTCCAATTCGACCTCCATACTTGCTCTGACGTCTCCACCACTGCTTGGGCTTTATTCTAGGCCTTGAGGGAAGTCTAATGATGGTGGTAATTAAAGGAAAACATTTCAGGATTGGTGGATTTCGAACAAGTCTCTCGCGGCACCCACGGGGCGTTCTTCGTGAAATCTCCACCATTTCATGTCGGCTAGAATTGAATGTTGGGACATGTGATAAGGTTTGGTGATGGTAATTGGGTGAAAATTGTCTGAAAAATGGCATTGGTTGGCCGGAAAAGGGGGTGACGCGGGTCAAGGGGGATCCGGCCGATCCCCTTCTCTTCTCCTCCCTCATTTCCCTCCTTACTCTTCTTTCCCATTGGGCAATCTTTTTCTCTATCCTCTCCTTATTCCTCCACTTCTCTCCCTGTTCATCCTTTCTTTCCTCATCAGCACCGTTCATTTTAGCTTCTTCTAATCTGGGCCATACATGCGGCCCTCCAAATTTTGTTTCAAAATCTGGGGTTTTCTAGAAAAATAACCAATTTACTAAAATGTCCCCAACTTTAAATGTCAATACCTCCTTCGTTATAACTCCAAATCACCTTTCGTCTGCGCCCACGAGTCCGTAGCGACAAGTACTACAATGATATGCCAAGAAAATGAATCTTACATGTCACTACAAGGTGGTCAACAACAAACGACGTATGTGCCTCGAAGGGCATTTTCGTAAACTCACTTATTAAAATTACAAAAATTATAATTTTTAGGGACGGACTGTTACACTAAACTCACTCCCTTTTTTAATATAGACAATATCGTTTGTTAAAAAAGAAAAGAAAAGAAGCGTTGATGCGGTCAAAATTGGATTTTTAATTCAATGAATGAAGACATTGGATAAATAAGGTAAAATGAGGCTATATTGTGTTCGGTAAGGGTGCGTTTGGTACGCAGACGGGACGGGACGGGACGGGACGGGACGGAACGGGACGGGACGGGACGGGACGGGACAGAACAGGACGGGACGGATGTTGTAAATTTTAAAAAAGACAAGGGGCATTGTTGTCCTAAAATGTTAAAAATTTCTGTCCCACAGACGTGGAACAACCCCGTTCCATGGGGGGAGGTGGAACCAAAAATCATCCAAAACTTGTCCCGTGGAACGCCTCGTTCCACTCATTTTAAGCGTACCAAACGCGGGACGGAACGCCTCGTCCCGTCCCGTCTCGTCCCGTCCCGCGTACCAAACGCACCCTAAGATACGCAATTCATATATTACCAAAATTGCACCGAACGTTTCGGACTTTTAAAAAATCATCCAAGTTATCCATTTTTTTGGGAAATCCTATGGACTACCAGAGTGTTTAGTAATTATCTTTTCTTTTTCTTTTCTTAATTTTCTAACATACTTGATAGTTTTAAAATATTACACAACTTAATATTATTTACACACACAAAACATATTACGTCACTCCCTAATGTAGGTGGATATTGTAAATAATGATATCATCACAACAATTATCAAAAAGTTTGTCAACTCAACTTTGTATCTAATTAGAATCTTCTCCATTTATAATGCATGAGATTTCTATTCTAGTGAAAACTGCCGAGCACTTGGACTGGAGAATGCGACTGAGAAGCGCAATGACTGAAAGCATTTATAGAGAAAATATCTTTGAGTTTCAAAAATATTTAAAGTGATTTTTGTAAGAAGCACCAATTATAAATTATTTCAAGTGTTTTTCTAAGATTAACTTGACTTTTTACTAAAGATTGGTCCAAAACACATTTTCACAAAAAGCGCTTTAAGCCATTTAAAAAACTGTTTCGGACAAGCTCTTAGCTTCTTGAACGAGACAAATGAAGCTGAAAAAAAAAGAATCATCTGGCATACACATTTCAAGTGTCATCTTGTTTGAAATTTTAGTAAATTTTCCTATAAAAAGTGGTCTATACGACAGGCTAGGTGTATAATATTACACTCAGTGCTACGATCACATGAAGACTGTGCGACGAATCGCTGGTCACCTACGAGTCAGAACCACCTATAGTGGTTTGTACGACAGGCTGACACTTGCCTTGGATCCAAGGTGAGCGTACGGTGCAGGAGGTGAACGATCACGTGAAGGCTAGGCCCTACTCTGGCGAAGCACAAACACCCGAGGTGCAGGTAAATGAGCTATATCTCAATCTCACCATCATCACTATCACTAGCTACCATACTTACATGGCGTCCACGACATTGAAGCATAATCAATGTAATCATAATCATAATCATCAAATATAATAGGCATTCGACATGGCATTTCAATCGTAAAATCAATTCAATTCTAAAATCATTTAAACCAAATTTCTGGGAAAAACGTTAAATATATATATATACTGAAAACAAAAGCCCACTCGCTGGTATGTCGACGGGTCGTATCCCCCAAGCCTAGCGTGGCTGCGCTCGTCCTCTGGATACGTCTCACCTATATGTGAAACAACTGTAAAACCATCATTTAAATGCACATAACATAACTTAGGTAATAACTTCTCATATGAAGCTCAATTTTGGCATACGAATATACCAACGAGACCTACGCGACGTCACGAACACGTAGGAATTTTTAGAATTTTTTTTTGATAGGGCACCCGCCGTGGGTGGCATGGACCCATGCGCCCCCACGCGCGTCTTCTTCCTTGGGTTTGTCGGACTGGTTCTGCCGGCAACAGAAAAGTCGCCTGTTTCTGGGCAGATTTTCAAATCACTATATCTACCTCATTTTCCCACCTTTTAAACTCATTTTTCTTCCTACATGCCTAAAATTAAGAGAGGAACAAGTCTATACCTTCAAAAACCTCGAAAGATGTCTAAAATCTCATCGGGGAAATCCATCAAAACCGGCCAAGTTCGTACCAAGCTATCCCGACGTCCAAAACATGCAAACGAGGTACTCCGAGCCTCGTGATGATGCTTATAGTGTCCCTGTGATCTTGTTTTCCCCTAAACATAGCCATTACAAAGTTGATGAACAGTGCCCAATAAATTAAGCTTGGGTTCGATATGTTTTCGAAGGTTCCCCAGTTTAAAACCACTATATATGAACTCAGTAGACTCCAAGGATTACGAATATACTTACCTAGACTTTGATCCGTGCCTTGATCGATGTTTAGTGTGTGTGTGTCCGTACGAAATGGCGAGGAAGAAGGAGAGAGTTCGAGAGGGTATGAGAGAGAAGTGACAAAATCAGAAAAGAAAAGTGCACGTGTGTGCATGTAGTGCGTGTGTGTGTTTAAAAATATCCAACCATCATTATCAGCCCAAAACTATTGGGCTTGAGGTATAGGACGCCCTAAAGTCCAATTAAAACCCGTCACACCTGTTCGCGTATAACCCGAGGGTAAAAACGTCATTCCACGGCGAGAATATTATAATTAGGAACGGGATGTTACAAAGGACCTCGATCAAAATATTTAAACAAACAAGGTTTCAGTCTAAAAATTAGGTTGAATAGGGACCGGAATCAAAATGACATACACGAACAAAACTAGTATTGAACTTTTAACAAAAAAAAAATTTGAAATTCTCAATGCGTTAAACTAGTTAAATTACGATTTATTATTATTATTATTATTATTTTGAAAAATGTTCAATATTTATTAAACCAAGTAAAGGGGCATACAAATTGAGGATAATGTGTATAATAGGCTTCAATAAAAACCTTGCTGGAGATTAAATTTATTATTAATATAGGATCCTTTCGTATCCATTTTAATTAAAATTTTGTATGAAGTTGAGATTTTAATGTATTTAATATGGTTGTATTCCTCATCAAGCTAGAATCACTCTTTTGTATGATTCTAGAAGTCTGTGGTGTTACTTAGGCTTCTCATTAAATTAAATACATTTTTACCTAAAAAAAAGTTTAATACCCCAAATAAGAAACCATAGAAATAGGAGCGATTTATTATTGGGCTAATGGCCTTCACGTAGTGGCAGTCGGCATGCAACTTAGTAGCTCCCACGTCCAACAAGATCAGATTGTGTCGTCAAATCTACCATATAAACCAATAACCTATAAATACCATCCCATCCAATCACTCTTCATCCAACACAGCTTTTCTGCTAAGCACTTTTAAAATAAGCTCCTGCAGTCCTTTCCTTAACCCCAAAGAAATGGCAAGCAGGAGCTTCATAATCTTCATCTCCTCCCTCCTCCTCATCTCCCTCTCCTTCCCATCCGCAACCGCCAGCGACTACTCCCCGGAAACCCCCGAGCAAGCGGAGAAAGTGGTGGTGGAAGGCGTGGTGTACTGCCAGAGCTGTGACCGCTACGGAACATGGTCCTTGGCCGGGGCCGAGCCAATTCCTTCGGCGAAAATCAGCGTCATCTGCAAGAATCACAAGGGCCAAGTCAGCTTCTACAAGTCCTTTGTGGCGGACGTTAAAGGCTACTTCTATGCACAGCTTGAAGGGTTTAAAGTTGGACAACATCTTTTGGACCATCCACTCCATGGATGCAAGGTGAAGCTCGTTTCTTCTCCCCTGGCAAAGTGCAGTGAGCTCACCAATGTGAATTACGGGCTCTATGGCGCCCCGCTTCGTTACGAGGACAAGAGGTTGTGGGGGAGGAACTATGAGGCTGTTGTGTATGCTGCAGGACCTCTGGCTTTCCGTCCTTCTTATTGCCCTACTACTCACTCTTGATTCGGAACACCGGGTTTTCGTTGATTAATTTTCATCCTAAAGTTAACCTTTGCTACTTCTGTTTTCCATTTTTTTTCATTTTGTTTTGTATGTCTGAAAATTTGTTTTGTTTCTTGAATAAACTGGTTGTGTACTCCAAAGTGATGAAATGACATGTTCCATTTATTTTTTTATCCCGTTCTTTGTAAGATAAAATATGGGATGCGGGAAAATTAAAGCTCTGTAAGTGATTGACTTAAGATATTGTCATCGTGACTTCATAGATTTCCCAAGTGCCAGAAAGTTCTCGTTTTTTGGATTCTGTAGAAAATAGGGGACAAAATTCATGATTGTAACTAAAATTGGAAACTAGGATAGTACAAATCTGTTTACTTCAAGATTTCCAAAATTCAAGTACAATGGATGAAAGGGGAAGTAACACAGCTCAATACATTCACTACAACAAACCCGAAAATCTGCAGCACGCCCACACATAGCAGTTGGAATTCTTCCTAGAAGTCCAGGGGCATTCCAAACATCTTATTGATCTCATCCATGGCCTCCTTTGTTGTTACAGTGGCCTCGAACAAATCTGAATCTCTTGATCTCTGCGGTAAATCAGGCATTTTCTGCTCTTGCTTCTGGTTCAAGTTATCATCAGGAAGTATAGAAAACCCACCAAAATCTTCTTTCCTTTCATGTCCTCTTTCCTGCTTTTTCTCTCTCCTCTTTCTTACAAATTCCATTGGCTTCCCAAACATGTTATTGATATCATCCATGGCTTCCTTTAAGTTGATTGTAGGGTCTACCAAACCATGGTGGCAAGCATTTTCGACCTCCTCTGGCTCATCCGAAATGGTGGCCCCAACAAACCTACAAACCATTGTATCCTCCCTGAACCTCGGTCGAGATGAGCCTCCAACATCCAAATCACCGGAACTTTCACCTGGAAAATCTTTTGGATTTGGAAACACGAATACATTTCCATGTGAAGCAGGTGAGGTAGAATCATCTGTCAGATTTCCGACATCACTCTGATCAGGGCTATCTTTGTCGTCATTATCATCATCATCAATGAAAATGTTTAAAGGTTCTTGGTGAGACTGGTGGGTAGCAGTTCTACTCAATTCTCCCTTATTATTTTCTGAATTCCCTCCATTATCTAAGTTGTCATCAACAAATACTTGGAATCCACTGTCCACAGTATC
This sequence comes from Crataegus laevigata, assembly GCA_963580275.1. Lineage (NCBI taxonomy): Eukaryota > Viridiplantae > Streptophyta > Magnoliopsida > Rosales > Rosaceae > Crataegus > Crataegus laevigata. The sequence continues at coordinate 31,922,078 of OY756947.1, read as the reverse complement.
GTTCTTCGGTTGGGGTTGTCGAGGTCTTCTGCTAATGGGAGCCGTCTCTATAGGCTCTCGAAACATGTCATTGATGGCGCTCATGGCCTCTTTCATGTTTATAGTAGGATCCACCAATCCATGGTGACACGCATGTTCCGCTTCAGACTTTCCAACAATGGCAGTGTCCACAAACTTCACCACAACTGTATCATCGCCGCCAAAATTTTTTGGTTCCTCTGACCCTCTTCCAGAAGTCACTTGATGCTCACTTCTACACGGATCATGTTGGGATTCTATAGGCCTGGGGCCGATCCTGCAGGCATTTTCTTTGTTCCTTTCTCCATTTGGAGGGATAGTCCTATCTGACAGAGGCCCTTTCGAGGTCCTCTTTTCCTGACAATGCATAACAGTTTTCTACAGTTAAAAGGAGTGCTAACAACACAAACTACAATCCCTATACACCAACAAGAAGATTAATAAACTACCTGGTTTCTGTGTCTCCTGTGTCTCTCCATCCGTTGAAGGAACTGCTCGTACGACTTCTCTAACGCTCCAATGGGCTCTGCAAGGCTGTTCGGAAGTTAATAAGATGTAATGTAGCAGCAGTTCAATTTTCAGAAATGTACATACACAGAAACCCTTATAGTAGCTGTTGCAATTTTAAGAGTTTGTAGTCCAATTCAAACCATTACATCAAAGAAGGCAACTGATTTACAAAAAAGGCACTATATCCATGTTCACCAAATTAGGAAAAGAAAATGTGTCCAGTTTCATTGATAACGTACTTTAGCTCGATACACTAAACTTTTATACAAACAATTTAGGAAGAGGGAAATTTGAAGGCAAGACCTCTAATGCAAAGTTAAACGCTCTTAACTGCTTAAGTTACAAGTCCCTTCACTCAACTAGAGGTTGGAGCATTCAAATTACTGCCACTTATAGCCCAAATCATGATGTGTACAATTCATATGAATAGATTGGCATCCAAGCTACATATTAGCTAAACAACATATCCAAGCCAGAAAACACTAACGAATTCAGTATAAGGTTTGTCTCCCCTATACGTTGATAGAACCACTAGACATTCAATGAAAACAAATGCTGAAGTCTGAACACTTACTTTTGCACTCCCAAGTGGTACATCTTCTCAGCTTCCTCAAATTTCTTATTCTTTTCATAGTAGAGAGCATATGCCTGGTAGAACAAAGAGTGCTTTGTCCCGATTTGATTCGTCTCCATTGTTCTCAACAGAGCTCTCGGATCCTCGACAAAATCCATCTACTCCACACACAAAAAAAAAAAAAAAACATCAAAAATTGGAATCGGACCCATTACACTTCTTTCCCTCAATTTTCCCAGTAACCAAACAGCATCTAAGAATCAGTAAAAATCCAAAATACCCAGAAGAAACACGCAATCACAAAGAAGGGGTAGAAAAGTTACCAACTTTAACCAAACTCGAATGTAGCGCAAATCATTTCGGTATCGTCGATCGGACTCGAATGTCTGCGCACACTTCTGCAAGAAGCGAGGGAGCTTCTCCTTCAGAGTGTGAGGTGGGAGTGAGTCGTTCATTTTTCGAATCCCTCTGCAACCACAACGTGAAATCGAATGGGTTAAACAGTAAAATGTTAACCGATTACGAGGAAGAGTTGGATGTGGCGACAGGGTACCTTAGCCATGGAAGAAGAGGGTCTTTTCCGGAGTAGTTTTTGACGTCGGAGATTAGGGAGGTGAAAAGATCGTTGTTCGACATGGTGGTGGTGGTGGTGGTGGAGGAGGAGGAGGGAGGCTTTATTTGAATTTTTCAAATTGGGAGCTCTTACGCTCAATGTCCTGGCAAATGGACCCGGGGAAAGCCCAGTCCATAATTGGTTTTGGTGGGCTTGAGACTGAGTTGGGCTTTGTGATATACATTTTGGAGTATTACATTTCCACTGCTGCCCGAAACTCTTAATTCACGTCTTGTAATATGAGAGCACAGCTAAAGTTAATATCATATGATATAGTATTAATGAATAGAAAGAGTGTCACTTACAACATACGAATAATAAGGTAATGAAGCTTGACTCATATGATATACGATTGCGTAGGTGGTTAAGGTGATTCACGCTATTAGAGTCATTGGTATTTGTTGAATGCCAAGTATGCTTGAAGGTTTTTTTTTTTTTTTTTTTTTTTTTTTTTTGCTCTTTCAAAGTTTTGTCCTAGTTTTCTCAGAAGGCTTTTTTATCGAGCTCACATTACATTTTCTTTCAGTTTGCTGTTTTTTGTTTGAAAGTTAATGTATTTTATTTTTGAGATGATTTTTGTAAAATTTTTATATTACGTTCTATAATATTCAATTATATAATATGTCTTTTGATTAAGACGCAACTTTAGTTTCTAAAATTATGAATCAATTTTTCAACTACTTTTCAATAAATAAAAAAATCATTAGAAGAAAAAAAGGTTACAAAAAAATTCCGACCCGCGAAAGCCCAACAGAAAGAGAGTAGGCCTCACACAATCACACCCACTACTGCAAGTCACTGCTGAGTGGCGTTCAAAATTCATCAGCGCCGCCGCTTGTTTTGCCCCTTTTCCCAAATCGCCTCCCTCCGTCCTCCCTAATCTCTCTCCCTATGGAAAAATCTGACTCCGAAACTCAAAACCCTAAGGACGACCGCGAGGAGGAACCTCCCTCCAATGTCGTCGACGAAATCGATGACGAAATCGACGAAGAGGAAGAGGAAGACGATGATGAGGAGCCACCTCTGCCACGAAAGCCTCTCTCTCAGGAAGCGCGGTTGCGCGCGGAGAAGTCCAAGCTAGAGAACCTGGTCCAGCGGATGTCGACCGAGCGAGTCGATCTGAGGGTCCACGACGTTTTGATCAAGGGCAACACGAAGACGAAGGAGCATTTGATCGAGGCCGAGCTGGCGGGGATTAAGAAAGCCACCACCATGCAAGAGCTGCTCGAGGCCGCCGCAATTGCAAATGCGAAGCTTCAGCAGCTTGAAATATTCGATGCGGTTCGGATCACGCTCGATTCTGGCCCGCCGGAGCTGCCTGGAACTACCAATGTTATTGTGGAGGTCGTCGAAACTAAGAGCCCCATTTCTGGCGAAATCGGTGCTTACACGAAGCCGGCGGTACGTTTTTTGTTGCTACATGCTTCATGTATTTGTATATGTTGATTTGGTTTGCTGAATTGGTGAGATTAGGGTTCAGTACGTAGAACTACTACAGACTCTTTGGTTGCTGAGAAATTGGAGGAAATGGAAATCTGGATGATATTAGCTAGAGAGAATTGAAATGTAAATTCGTCTGCGTATGCTGTACAATTACTTGCACAGATGGGCGTGAAATAGATGGCATGTGTTGTAAATTTTAAATCCCGCATCCATACCAATATACTGGTAAAACCTGTCCATATCTGCTGGTCCAGTTTTTCGGTTCGAAGGATCATGATATTATAATACTAGGAGGTGGGGTTAAGTGATGAATGCAAATGTGGGGCTTAAATGTGTAGTATGTTGTGTTCTCTTGTTTCTTAAATGTGAACAGATGCATAAGCAGGGCACCCGTCAGATGACTTACAGAGTTGTGTAATGTTATTGTAGGCTAGGTCATGGACTGCTGAAGGAACACTTAAGTTCAAAAATCTGCTCGGATATGGGGATTTGTGGGATAGTTCTTTGGCATATGGGCCCAACCAAACGTCGGAATTAAGTGCTGGCCTGTTTTTGCCCAGGTTCAAAAGGTTTGTAACTCCAGTGACGGCACGAGCATTCCTGCTTTCCCAAGATTGGCTGGAGTTCTCTTCTTATAAAGAGCGCATGATGGGGCTCTCTCTTGGACTGATTTCATCAAAACGCCATGATTTGACATACAACCTGGGTTGGCGAACCCTAGCAGACCCATCACAATTGGCCTCAAGGTCAATAAGAAGGCAGCTCGGCCATGGATTACTTTCTTCAATCAAATACACATTTAAGATTGATAGGAGAAATTCACCTTTGAGGCCAACTCGAGGTTACTCATTTGTTTCCACGAGTCATATTGGTGGCATTGCACCTGATCATCGAAGCACGAGGTTTTTGCGTCAGGTTTAGTACACATTCTCTTCTTTGTTTTGATTATGTTGATTACTTAGCCACTATCTGTCTGTATTTGAATTGGCAGATGCACTGCTATTTCACTTATATTTGGGTCATGGAATTATTTTGGTCAAATGTTCAAAAAGAGGGAATTATATTATCTGTAAACTGTTGTTCTTGTCTCATAAGTCATATGTGACTGGAAATTTTGGTTTCTTTTTAAGCCGAACTTAGAAGGGAAAAGGGAAAAAAATAATTTAATGTATATATGTCATTCATGTTAAATCGTTTGGCTGACACCTGCTTAAGAGATCTATAAATGTTATTAATCATACTTTCATGTTTAGATTATTAATGATAGAATGTTTCCCAGAATTGTCATTGCAGAATGAGTTGTTTCTAATATTTCTTATCTGGGCTGGTTCTTCTATTTCATATTCTTGAACGATGACCATGACTGCAGTCTTTTTTTCTAGTAGGCCATCTTGGAAGAGCCCATGTTGCGGACTTAATACATTATTCAGATACAACCTGTTCATTTTCTTATATATTACTGATACTCTTCACTGCTTAGAAGAGGAACATGAAAAGACAAACAACGAGACCATTCTATTCTCTACCGTGTTTTATCTTTTTATTTTGAAATCAAGAAACCCAATATTATCATTTGCTAATTAGTGATTTTCAAACTCTGACAATCTGTATTATGAAGCTTTCTTTGTCCTGTAGTAAATTTGTGTGCATTGTTATCTTGCAGCTTGATTCAAGGTAGTGAAAAGTAGCAACTTCTTAATGGATATGTGGCCTTTTTCTTTAAGTCAGATGATTTATATTTAAGGCCAAATGTAAATAATGTAAAGAACCAATTTAAAGATTGATTTTTACCCCCTTTCTACTTATTCTCTAGACCTATTAGGTATTATGCTTTTTAACTTTCTTCTCTTACTGTATGCTACAGGAGTTCGATCTTCGTTATGCAGTTCCATTAGGATTTTATCATGCTGCACTTAATTTTGGGATCTCCGCGGGAGTTATTTTTCCATGGGGGAGTGGATTCTTGAACAAGCCCTCATCCCTTCCAGAGCGGTTCTTCCTGGGTGGTGATTTCTCTCCAGTTTGCACTGTTGGGGGCCCTACAACAGTGTGGGGATTCAAGACAAGGGGACTAGGCCCCACTGAACCAAGAAGGCATGTCGGAGATAATTCTAATGAGGAGAACTCAGAATCCCCTGGAAGAGATTCTGTTGGAGGAGATCTTGCTGTTTCTGCGTTTGCAGACATTTCATTTGATCTTCCACTTCGCTGGTTAAAACAACATGGAGTGCATGGTCATATTTTTGCAGGTGCAGGGAATCTGGCGAAATTGACAGAGAGCGAATTCCGAAACTTTTCTGCCCCGAAGTTCCTTCAGTCATTTCGAAGTTCTGTGGGAGCAGGGATTGTTGTCCCTACCAAATTTTTCCGCCTAGAGGTTAGCTATTTAATCTGATTTTGATGTAAAAAATTGAGATAGGAAATTCATGGTGCATATACTTCTTGCATCCATGATTTGTATTGTATGAGATAGATTGGATGCAGTAATGGGCATGAGGATCCTCTTTCTTCAAAAGGGGTTTTTCTTTCATGGTCTTATCTGCAAGTCTGGGAAAACAATCTAATTTTATTGCATTGTGATTACGATTCAGGAATGCTTCTGAAATCTTTGGAAAATGGTTATTTGATTAAATGGATCTTGTAAACAATCTGTTCTTGTTCGAGTCTCATCAGTTAAGCTCCTCTGAAGGGGATACATGTGATGCATGCCAGTTTTCATTCGTGTTTGTGTGTTGTTTTGCTCGAGTTCATGTATTTGTGTGGTTCCCAGTTTTTATTTGGTACCTGGTTAGCAAGATCCCTATGGTCTCAGGGTTTAACAAGCTCCTTTTTTGTTGTCAGTGCAACTACTACTATATACTGAAGCAATTTGAGCATGACCGCGGGAAGACTGGCTTTCGCTTCAGCATCTCAGCACCGTCATAGAATCTGGGAATTATTTTTTTTCTTGTGATATTTGATGTCCGGCTACACTTGAGGTCAGGTATCTGAGTTCATTTTTCCTTTTGGATTGACAGCCCTGCCTGCTTGTTTTCTTAGAATCTTAGTTCAGACTGAATTACAAGTTTTCCGTTTTGTACTTTCAACTTTAGACTAAGATTTGAGGAAGCATGGTGCTTTGATGATGCACATAAGAAGAAAAATAACATGAGATTTCCTGTGCTGGAACATATAAACAAGGTGATTAAAACTGTTGAGAAAATCCTGAAATTGTCTATTATTTCCAATGAATATTTTCATACTCATTTATTTCCCTCCGAATGTTAATCATATCTTCTTGCCCAAGTAAGTTGAATATAAATCTGCTATTGACCATTTAAGTCTTCTGTTGCTTGTCACGATCTACGGAAACAATTTAGGACCAAAGTTATGTTTCATTGCAGCGAAACCCTTTGGCCGGAGATTGAGCAACTCTCTCGTTTTTTCTTTTATAGGGGATTCAAACTCAGAGATGCTCTACAATCCCCTTGCAACTCTCTTTTAGTTGATGCCATTTTAAATGTGCATGTGCATGTGGAAATTTCTCCGTCCGGATGATCTTGCAGTTGTGTTTTTGCCTTTTAGCTTGCTTAGGGTTTCCAGGTCATTTAGACGGAGAAATTTCCGAAACGGTTTACTCGAAATTTAGAATTTAGAAGAAAATATTTTAGTTTCCCACCCCCACCCAACCCAATTTAGATGACCCAAACAAAAAGCCACCTTAAAGAGAATCGGGTAGGATCAGGGATTTGCCCTCCTCGACATTTGGTCTCACACCTAATGACAAAGAAAACAGTCAATAAGAACAGAAAACAGAAAAATTCCGAGGTCGATTAGAAAAAGGAGTTGTTTGGTAAACTGGCTGTTGGGCCATGGGTATACCACCATGTTGGAAACCATGCTGGGAATTTTAATCTAAAGCTTTTGTCAAAAGTAATGAACCATGAATGACTAAAGTCTGCTGTTTGGTAAAGAAAAATGCTAGTCCAAGCTTGGATATAATCGTGATAATTGTAATGATTGTTGGGGATAATGATTTGCTGGAAATGAAGATGTTTGGTTTGATACAAGGGGAGTCTCCATTCTGTTTCTGTGAGAAATTTTCCGATGTGGAGAGAATGATAGAGGATTTTATTTTCATGAGTTCTACTGAAGATTGGTTTAATGGAGATGGACTCTGTTTCTATGGGAATGGCTTGGTAATATTTGAGAGTTTTGTATGATTATGTGGGTTGATAATGAAGGTTTGGTGGAAACTCCGTTTTGGCTATTTTTTCTGGAGTTTGTTCTTCGCTGATATTGAAAGGGATGCCGAAAAGTTTCACCATTGGAGTTTTATTAACATATGGGGATGTTTTGGTATAACTGGTGGATTGGGATGATGATGGATGAGGCACGGATGAGTATGGATCATATGAACTGACTAATGCCGTTTGGTAATTTGGTCACGATTGATGATAGTTTGGCATGAGGTTTCCTAAAGTGGAACCTAAGGGAGTAAAGCGGTTGGTAATGGCTAAGGCCGGTGAAGAATCGGGAATAGATTCTTGTTTTACTAGTGGTGGTGGTAGAGTGGCTGGAAGCCTTCTCTGATTACCTGACATCCTTCTCCTGCAAAAATTCTCTGGTTAGGAAATCTGGGATGCAATTTTGGCTGCTTTTAATGTATTCAATTTGAAAATAAAAAATGCTTAATATGGCTTGTCACCGTGCATTAATTTGTTTTGATGCAATGTTTGGAACATCTTTTTGTAAAACATGTTTTGCAGATTTGCAATCGACTCTGATAAGAAATTTTTTATTTAATAAATCATCTTGAAATTAGTGGATGCATAATACAATAGATAATATCTCTTTTTAAATAGTACTATAATTAGATTGTGCTGGATTCTATACTTCTGAATGGAAACAAACAATTTGTTTATGAGATCCGGAGGAAGTTGATTGCTTGAGGATACCTCCATAACTCATATCAGATGCATCGGTTTCAACTGTTTTAAATGAGTTGGGATTTTGAATGCCAAGACATGGCAAAGTCTTAACATGTGATTTTATTTGTTAACAATAGATGTATGAATGGTAGACCATGATGGAGGATTATATTTGAGACGATCAAATAAAGGTTTACATTGTTGCCTGAGATGAGGATAAAATTCAAATACATAATTTAAAGATCCAAGAAATCGCTGAAGTTGGGTTTTATCAGTAATCTGATATGGGAATTTATCAGTGAATTGAATGACCCGATGTATAGGCTGAATGGTTGATTGATGGATATTGTACCCTAAAAATCTAACCTTGGTTTGAAACAATTTAATCTTGGTTGCAGAAACAAATAATCTATTGGACTTAATTATTTTAGCAAACATATGCAAGTGTTTCCAATGCTCATCTATTGACTTTGAATAAATAAGAACATCATTAATGTAGACAATTGAAAAATGACTATATTGATTAAAAATCTCATTCATGATATTTTGAAATTCACTAGGTTCATTCTTAAGGCCAAAAGGCATTACATTATATTCATAGTGTCCAAAAGGCATAACAAAAGTTGTTTTGTATTTATTATTTTCATGAATTTGAATTTGCCAAAAACCTAATTTCATATCAAATTTTGAAAAAATAACTGCTTGAGAAAGTCTCTTTATCAAATCTCTTTTGTTGGGGTTTGGATACCTTATCCATTCCAAAACTTCATTCAAAGGTTTATAGATAATAGCTAATCTAGGAGTCCCTCTTTCTAACTCTGCGTTTTTCTGGACATAAAAGGCTGGGCATGACCATGGTAATTTACTTTTTCGGATAATTCCTTTATTAAGAAGTTCTTGGATTTCTGTTTTGCAGAATTCCGTAACTTCTTGACTCATTTGGATCGGTCTGGCTTTGGTTGAGATTTTTTATTCACTTAACAATATGTTGTTTGCGATGCCAAAAGGCATTTGGAATGTCTGAACAGACTTCACTGACAAGTTTCTTTTGAAAATTATCAATGCAATTGGATAGAATCTCATTTTTTAATTGTTCTTCAATTCTTTTGTAATTAATTTCTTCTTTTAAGAAATTAATTTGTGATTTATTGGCGATTAGATTGATAGTTTTTGAAATGCTTTTTTTTTCTTTCTGTAAGTGTCTTAATTTTTTGAGGTCTGTTTCGGTACAGAACTCAAATGTGTCCTAATACTTTGGTGGTAATCCTATTATGATGAACTTTAAAGGGATATATAAGGGCTATGAAAGGGAGACCTAATATGATTGGGTTTGAAATGTTTTTTTTTTTATCAAAACGAATGGTGTTTTAAAACAAACCTCGTTTTGACAAACATGGGCTCTAGGGATTTCATATTTTAATTGCATTGGTGACTGATTTGCAGCACCAAGTATTTCGGTTGATTTATGAAAATACTTAGTAGGAATTAATCTTTCTTGAATACAATTCAAGTCTGCTCTGGAGTCAATCAAAGCAATTGTTTCTAAATGAAAATCTTCAATTATTATTTTGATTTTAGAATACCATTCCTAGATTCTTATCTTGTCTAATAATCCTAAAATTAAATCTTGTGATGATTTTTTCTCAAACTGAGAGTCAGAATTGTGATTTGAAGAAGAACTACTATGTTCTCCATTATTATTATTGACAAGTGTTTGTGTTTGAACTCTACTGAGATGTGTACGAATTTTTAGGTTTTTTGATTTTAGAAACCTAATTTCGTCTTTGATTTTATTGACTTCTCTTTGTAAGTCTTTGACTGTGATTTCTTTCTTAGACTTATTGAACCTTTCCAGGGTTGTGCTAAGAGAGATTTTTGGAGTTGTTGTTTGTGGATGGCTAGTGCCAGGTTCTTCAAAAGAGACTAACTTCTTTAGTTTCTTGAGATAGAAAGATTTTAATTATGGGTCATCAACTTTACTGATTAATTTAATAAGAAGATCTTCTTGTTCTTCTTGTTTGTTGAGGACTGAGATTGTTTTACAACAAGTGTCTGTGCAACCTATTTTAATGTCAGGAGATGAAAGGCTACTTGATGAAATCTCATTGGAAGAAGATGATTGGATATCATCCTCGGATTGACTAGGGTCTGTGTCTCTAAGTTCTAAAACTTGGAATAATTGAAGTTTCTCTTTCTCAGAGATCTTTAACTGGTTGATTGTTTTCTTGACTCGGCATTTGTTGGCGTAATGGCTGAATTTGCCACACTTGTAGCAATTTCCTTTTTGTTCTGAGTTTTTGGAGTGGATTTTTCCGAAGGGTTTCCGTTTCCACTTGTTGGATTTGGGTTTTTCATAAAACTTGTTGGTTTCGAAATGTTTGTTTTTGGGTTTGTATTTGTTGTATTTGGGGTATTGTCTATTTGAATATCTGTTGGGATACTTATGATATAGACTTGGGATTTTTTCCTTTTGTTGGAAGGAGTAATAGGAGGTAGTCCATATTGTTCACAAAACGTTCCTAATTCCTATTTAGCTATGGATTTGTCTTTATTTACTTGTTTTGAAAATTTCATATCTATACACATTTTCAATCCTTCCTTCTGAATAATATTAATTATATTTCAAAATTAATTCTCAGTTTCTTCTTGGTCTTGGACTTTAGGTTGGTATCTTGATGATGGATCTGACGTGCTTCGAAGTCAAATTCTGTTGGAGAGGTTTGTTCCCCTTGGTCTTGGACTTTAGGTTGGTATCTTGGGTGTGTAATTTGGGAAGTTGTTTCAATTGATTTTAGTTTTATGTTGATTAGATCATTGATTAATTCTTGTTGGGTAACGGATGAACTGGTTTCTACTGATTTTAATTTTCTATTGGCTAAGGAATTGATTAATTCTTGATCTTGATCCATCCTATCAGTTGGTATGGATCTAGAAAAAGAATTCCTACTAGGAGCTAGGGATCTGTGTGATTGGGCTAGTTCTTGCAGGTGAACATTTGATTTTTTGGCTGGACGGTCGAAGTTGATTTTAACTGTTCCTTCGAAGTATTGTTCGATGTTGTCTAAGTTGATTAGACTGTTTTGGATGGCAACTGGTTTACTTTCGTTAATCAAACACCAATCTGAAGGTAGGTTGATATCTGACCACCTAATGGTTCTGGGTATTTTGATGTTGGCATTTTCTTGATTGGTTTGGATTAAAAGAGTGTGATCTCGAGGACTTTTGGTTAGGGCTTGGAAGTTCATGTTTGTGCTAGTGACCTTGTAGTAGACCCTATAAATTAATGCCAAATGCTGTGTTCCTTCAAGGACTTGATACCCTGAAGTTTTGATATTTAATGTGAGTGCTTTCAGCATACGAGGATCTAAAAGACTTATTGTGAGATCTGGGAAACAATCAAAATGGATAAGTCCATTGTAAAGACTTGATTCGATCATTCCAAGTATGCTATCACCAAAGTCAGTGAATCTTGCATCTCGAAGACATAATAGAATAGAGGTATTAAGGCCTCTACGTGTTAATGGTTTGACAGCTATTTGGACTAAGCCAATGTGAATGTAGTTATGACCATATTTTTTTTGTGAGTTTTGATTTGTTCAGTTTAAAATAACTGACATGTTTCATGTTCTTATTAAGAGCATAAGCTTTTTTCACTGTTTTAACATGATGTTCACTTCTAAACAAGACTACTGACCATTTCTTTTTGTAAATATTTTTACTTGAAACCTTGAGGATATTCCAATCTCCAAAATCTACACTATCTTTAGTTTGAAAATCAAGTTTTTGTTCTTCATTAACAATATCTGGAATTGTTCCTAAACTGGATCTATAGCTAGTGCTGGCCATTAAATTAGATCTAAATAATCTACTCATAAAGCTCAAAGTACAGACAGACAAAATACAGAAATCTTAAATGTGACAGCTTCCTCGCGTATTCGCTAAACTCATTCCCCGCTCATGCCTCTCCTAGGACTTATTGTTTGGAACACGCCTTACTGTTTAGTTGGAGAGTCTAACAAACGTACTTAAAAGTTATCACTTAAGATAGACTGTAAATTGAAAGGTTGGAAAATGAACGACATTCAGTATCATGTAAAGAATTATAATGGTTTCGATTCTTCTATACTTTTCCTTTTAAGTTTAGTGTTGTAGTACTAAGCTTTCTAGATGTCACATTGAGTCATGTAGCCATCATATTCTCTCTCACAACTCACGACGACAAAATCACGCAGAGCTTCGTTGATTTCTTTCAACTCCAACCATAACCAGTGTTGGGTAAGCTATCGACCACCCCCTCTCCATCTTCTTTTTCCTCTTTCGCTTCTCCCTTTGCATTCCAATTTGACTATCTGTGATTGAAATGGTTAGTTCATCTAAATTCAGCAATTGACTCTCAAACTCTAAATCTGATTTCGTCTCCTCTTGCTGTTCTCCTTTTCTCTCTTCCGTAAATTTAATCAACTACGTCGATTATTCTTTTTTTTCTTTCTGATAAAACATCTGCGGCTCCATGAAAGATTTGGTTTTTTCCTGATCATTGTCAAACGTTGTAGCAACTGTAAGTTTGTCAAAATTTATAATCATGGTTATTGATTGCTAGAATTTTGATCGAAGTGGTCCAAATTTACTTGCTCATGATCTTTTTATTGCTTTATTGTGAAAAGATGGATAATTTACTGCAAAATATACTTAATTTAATGGAGATTTGCTAGGTTTTAATACAACTAGGTTAATGGAGATTTTCTTGAAACCTGAAACAGCTGGTTCTCGCAGCAACGCGCGAGCGTATTTTCTAGTTATAACCAAAGAAAATAAAAAAATTATATACCATCATATCCATCAAGAAACTAAAACAAACAATTATATGCCACTTATCCATCACACAACTTTTGAACAATGCACAAACAAGAGCATTGCTCAGGAGTAAACAGATTTTCTGAAGTATCAGATTCAGGCACAAAACGTCCATTAGGAAAATCAGTGTCGACAAAGGACTAACACAAAAATAATTGTCAATTATTAACAAGATATAAATTTATAAAACATTCAACTATAAAATGAAAACAATAAATAGATAAACATACAAGCATATATCTGACAATGTGATTGTCATGCAGCCTTGACTTAACCTCTTTATAGAAAAAACAATAATTAATAAAAACCTAAATAAAATTACAAAAATAAAACAAAAACCATAAGAAATCAAATACCGTTGTACTCCTACATAATCAAATTCCTTATAATGCCCAATTACAATCTTCTTAACAGCATAATCACAACCATCAAGATTGTGCTGACAATGAGAAACAGTGGCAAAAAACCTATACCCTACAACATAAAACAAGATTTAACAGTAAAGCCAAATAGCAACAGTGAATAATTTAAAGATAAATAGAATTAAATGTATACCAAGAAATCTAATCTCCTCAAACAAAGTATAATAGATACTCAGTTTACCACCAAGAAAAGACACTTTGCAAATTGACCTCCCGGTTCTTGGGCATTTGATTTCATACGAATCATAAATAAACACAAAAATATATCAAATAAGTAGATAATACAAAAAATTATGGAAACAAGTAATATTATATTTCAGAAGCTCACATTATCAACAAAAACACTAATACAGAAAATAAATAAAAATACTATTTTTTAATTACCAAATAATACTCATTTTTTGGTATTTTTATGTCTACATTTCTTTTTACATTTTTGACTTATATTCAAATTTGGCACAAACTGGATTGGACTAAAGAGATTTGAGATTAAATCTTTGGGTTAGGATCGATTTTTAAATTCTCCTTTTATTGAGAGATTTGGGATTTACAGCTCATTTGGGCTTCGCCAGATTTTTAAGCTCTCATTTTTTCAAGCCATTTCACCACCTCCTTTTTTCCAACGCTCCAATATATATGTTTCAGATGTACCATTTTTCATTTCCCTCTCTTTCTGTTCCTAAGCCAGCAAGTTGAATTTTCTTCTGATTTTCTCTCTATGAACTTTGATTTTACGTTCTAGTTCGCAATTGTTTCTTACGAATCTAAGATTTTTCAAAATTTCCTTTTCTTGATCTAAGAGAACTCTAGGAGATTCGATCTTCTATTTTTTTTTTATAAATTTTAAGTTCGTATCTACATGTCAAATCGTCATATTAGCAACTTTTCCATTCTTTTATAGATTTCGTTTTTAAGTTTGCATGTCTAATTGTCTTGTTCTTTTGTAAGGTGATCTTTCAATGGGAATTTCGAATCGTAATTTTAACCTATCTGAAGGTGATGGAGGAAAATATAAGCATGGCAGCTCTTTGGAATGCTCTTTTGATGAATCTTCGCAGGTTAAGCAGAAAATCTTTTGTTTGTTTTGAAATTTATTTTTTTAGGTTTAATTTGTATCTGTTTTGGAATGATGTTTGCTTTATTTAACATGTTACGATTCGATATTATTGAGTTTTTTGAATCTGAAGAATCTCTTGACATAATTGGTTAGTATTTTTATTTGTTTTCTATATTAGCATTTTTGTTAGTAATGTGAGCTTCTATTAAGTTTTGTGTTCCATTCAGGTCTAAATAAAATTAAATGTCCGAGATTAGGGAAGTTAATTGCTGAAGTTGCCTTTATTGGAAACAATGTCAGCTTGTATTTCACCATGTTTGAAGAGACTTGGTTGCTAGGTATGTAAGTTTTTGTATGTGTTTAATATGTTTATATGGTTTTTGTGTTATTGAACATTGTTTGCTTATACAGATTTTGGTGCATTTGCAACTATAGCTCTATGTCGGCACAAGGTTGATGGTTCTGATTATGTAGTAAAAAAATACCAATCGGTCGATATGTCTACTTTGATTATGAAAGAGTTCGAAGGTTTTTAATTTATTTAGTTTTTTGATATATAAGTTTTTGTTTGTATTTTTTTTATAGTTTATGTTTTTTCGTTTCTTGGTTATTTTGTAGGGAGGTCGACCTACAATATTATCATGGTTTAGTTTAGACATATAATCAACCTCCCAACAAAATAACCAAGAAACCAAAAAACATAAAAGTATAAACTAAAAAAATACAAACAAAAACTTATATATATAAAAACTAAATAAATTAAAAGCTTTCGAACACTTTCATAATCAAAGGAGACATGTCGATCGATACTGCATAATTAGAACCATCAACCTTGTGCCGACACAGAGCTACAATTGCAAATGCACCAAAACCTGTATAATCAAACAATGTTCAACAACACAAAAACCATAGAAACAGATTAAACACATACAAAAACTTACACACCTAGCAACCGAGTCTCTTCAAACATGGTGAAATACAAGCTGACATTGTTTCCATTGAAGGCAACTTCAACAATTAACTTCCCTGATCTCGGACATTTAATTTTATTTAGACCTGAATGGAACACAAAACCTAATAGAAGCTCACATTACCTACAAAAATGCTAATACAGAAAATAAATTAAAATACTAACCAATTATGTCAAGAGATTCAAACAACTCAATAATACCGAATCCTAACATGTTCCATAAAAGCAAACATCATTCCAAAACAGATACAAATTAAACCTAAAAACACTGAAAAAAATGAATTTCAAAAACAAACAAAAGATTTTTTGCATACTCTGCTTACCCTGCGAAGATTCATCAGAAGAGCATTCCACAAAGCTGCCATGCTTAAATTTTCCTCCATCACCTTTAGATAGGCTAGAACTACGACTCAAAATTCCCATTGAAAGATCACCTTACAAAAGAATAGGACAATTAGACATGTAATTGCAAACTTAAAAACGAAATCTATAAAAGAATGAAAAAATTGCCGATAGGACGATTAGACATGTAGATGCGAATTAAAAATTAAAATTTATAAAAGAATAAAAAATTGAAGATCAAATAAAGATCGAACCATAAGAAACAATTGCAAACTAGAACATAAAATCAAAGTTTATAGAGAGAAGAAGATTCAACCTGCAGAAGTTTTCAGAGCTCAGGAACAAAAAGAGAGGGGAATGAAAAATGGCAAATCTGAACATATATATTGTAGCGCTGGAAAAAAAGAGGTGGTGAAATGGATCGAAAAAATGAGAGTTTAAAAATTGGGCCAAGCCCAAATGGGTTGTAAATCCCAAATGGGCTGTAAATCCCAAATCTCTCAATAAAAGAAGAATTTAAAAATCGATCCCAACCCAAAGATTTAATCTCAAATCTCTTTAGTCCAGTCCAGTTTGTGTCAAATTTGAATATAAGTCAAAAATGAAAAAAAATGGTAGACATATAAAAATAAGAAAAAATGAGTATTATTTGATAATTAAAAAAATTATTTTTATTTGTTTTATGTATTAGTGTTTTTGTTGGTAATGTGAGCTTTTGAAATATAATTATTACTTGTTTGCAAAATGTTTTGTATTATCTATTTATGTTATTTTTTTTTGTGTTTATTTAAAATTCGTACGAAATCAAATGCCCAAGAATCGGGAGGTCAATTTGCAGAGTGTTTTTTCTTGGTGGTAAACTGAGTATCCATCATACTTTGTTTGAGGAGATTAGATTTCTTGGTATGTAGTTAATTGTATTTGTCTTTAAATCATTCACTGTTATGTTTTGGCACTACTGTTAAACCTTTTTTTATGCAGGGTATGGGTCTTTTGCCATTGTTTCTCATTATCGGCACAATGTTGATTGTTGTGATTATGTTGTTAAGAAGATTGCAATTGGGCGTTATAAGGAATTTAATTATGAAAGAGTACAACGGTATTTGATTGCTTATGATTTTTGTTTTCTTTTGATAATTTTATTTAGGTTTTTATTAATTGTTGTTTTTTTTTGTAGGGAGGTTAAGTCAAGGCTGCATGACAATCATATTGTCAGATATATGCTTGTATGTTTATCTGTTTATTGTTTTCATTTTATAGTTGAATGTTTTGTAAATTTATATCTTGTCAATAATTGACAATTATTTTTATGTTAGTCATTTGTTAACATTGTTTTTCCTGATGGACGTTTTGTGCCTGAATCTGATACTTCAGAAAATCAGTTTACTCCTAAGCAATACTCTTGTTTGTGCATTGTTCAAGAGTTGTGTGATTGGTAAGTGGCATATAATTGTTTGTTTTAGTTTCTTGTTGGCTATGATGGTATATAATTTTTTGTTTTCTTTGATTATAACTAGAAAATACGCCCCCATGTTGCTGCGGGAACCAACTGTTTCAGGGTTTAGAGAAAATCTCCAATATCTATTATCCAATTAACTTAATTGTATTAAAACCTAGCAAATCTCCATTAAATTAAGCATTGCAGTAAATTATCCATATTTTCACAATAAAGCAATAAAAAGATCATGAGCAAGTGAATCTGGACCACTACGATCAACAATCAATAATTATGATTATAAATTTTGACAAACTTATAGTTGGTACAACGTTTGACAATGATCAAACCAAATCTTTCATGAAGTCGCAGATGTTCTATCAGAAAAAAATGAATAATCGAAATAGTTGATTAAATTTACGAAAGAAAGAGAGAAGAGGGGAATGGTGAGAACAACAAGAGGAGACAAAATCAGATTTAGAGTTAGTCAATTGTTGAATTTAGATGAACTAACCGTTTCGATCACAAATAATCAAACTGGAATGCACAAGGAGAAGCGGAAGAAGAAAAAGAAGATGGAGAGGGGGTGGTCGATAGCTTACCCGACGCTAGTCGTGGTCGAAGCTGAAAGAAATCAACGAAGCCTTGTGCGATTTCGTCGTCGTGAGCTGTGAGAGAGAATACAATGGCTACATGACTCAATGTGACATCCAGAAAACTTAGTACTACAACACTAAACTTAAAAGGAAAAGTATAGAAGAATCGAAACCATTATAATTCCTTACATTATACTGAATGTCAGTTAGTTAGAAGAGCCTAAGAAGCAATTGTTCCAGCTGCTAGCAATCAGCTGCCGGTAGACCTGGCGGTTTCTGACACGACACGAAAACGACACGAAAATAACGAGTTTCGGGTCGACACGATAACTAATCGGGTCATTATCGGGTAACCCGTTAAGAACCCGTTAATAACGGGTTCTTAACGGGTATACACGCGGGTAACACGTGGGTAACCTGTTTCGACCCATTAAGAAAAAAATTATTTTGATAATTTTAAAGTTTAATTACTAAAAGATTTATTATAAAATACAAAAGTCATATTAATAAATACAATATATTCTATATTAAATATATTGTTTTGTATTATATTATTATATATAAGTTAAAAAAAAAGTTTTGGTCATTATTTATTCTTATTATGAGAGTTCCTTATTATCATTACTAGGATAAATTTTACTTAACATGTTATTGTCCAAAATTAAAATAAACTAGTATAGTATTTGACAATTTGTATAGAAAAGAACTAAGAAGACGTACATATAATATAAGTATGAAAATTTGAAAGAATATATAAATACTCATGATTCATCATTATTCTTTCACAAGTAGATAGTGGTTACACTTACATTATCGTTTAGATTTTTAAAATCCTTCAAACCATCATGACTAATGTTTTTTATTTGAGGGAAAAATTAATAAAATTAATAAAAATTATTGTAGAAGTGCAAAAAATGTAAAAAAAATATACAATCACTCGTAATGACAAACTTTACAACTTTCATGAAGGGGTCACCTTCGAAATCCAGCACTATAATCCATAAACCTTAAATTTATATTTAACCGTCCATTTTCATTTACGCTTTATTCTTGTTAGTGAATTTCATTTTAAAAATTTTCTTTTTAGAAAACATGATCATCTGGTGGATGTAAGAAGATGAACGGTTCAGATCTTTGATATCACGTTTCGATATTTACGGTTAACTTAAATATGAGTCAATGTCATATAGTTTGTAGAAACTTTATAAACATCAAGCAATATTTTCACTAACCATAAACCTCTGAACATAATATCAACGATCCCAACCGTTCATCTTCTTGCATCCTTTAATAGATCATGTTTTCAAAAAAGACAATCTGAAAAAAGAAAATTTGATGAGAAAAATGAAGCGTAAATGTAAACAACTATCAACGGTTAAAATTTGATCTATGATTTATATGATTATAATGACGAAATTCGAAGTTAAGCTCATCACCAAAGTTATAAAGTTTGTCATTACGAGCGTTTATATATTTTTTATATATTTTTTGCACTTCTACATTAATTAAAAAACTATTAAAGACTTTACTTAAATAATAGCCGTAAGATAAATAAGAATAAATCTGGACCATTGGATTATATTTCAATTATATTATTAGAATTTTTTAAGACAAAAAGGCCCCTTTAATTTCTCAAATTCACAAAGTCAAAGCAAACTAACTAGCAAAGCCAGCCATAATCTAATCCCTTTCTTTTCTATCTGTCTCCCTCTCGCTCCCCCCACTCCCGCCGCCCGTAACCCTCATTCTCTCCCAACCTGCCATCGGACCATCGGTGCTTCCTAACCCCTCCTCTCTCCCATCGTATGTTCTTGCGGTAGCCTCTGGACAGACTCTAATTTTAATTGATCTTGTTATCTCTGCTCTGGTCATCGTCTCTACATCTCTGCATTCTCAAGATTCCACCCACTCCAGGTTCGATTTTGTTTCTACATCTCTACATCTCTGTTCTTTTCATTTGTTTAATGTTGTATCTTCATAAATCTTATGTTTTTGTTTCTTCTTTTTCCTTCGAAATTATGAATTTTCATTTCTTGAAAAAAAAAACCCATGTTTTGTTTTTAAAATCTGACAAATTTTGGTTAGTTCCAACATGCAATGATTTAACTTTGGTTTATACGACTTGTTAACTGATATGGGGATTCTGGATTTTGAACTACTGATTCTGGATTTTAGATTTCGGCGGTACGGTTTTGGTGAACTAAGCTTAGTTTGTCTTGTTGAATGTAATCTAATGATCCTTCCACAGTGTGCATAATTGTTAATTGGTTTCAATTCAATGATGTGTAGAAGTAGAACTTCTTTTGCTTTCTGGGTTTGCAAAACTAGGTTAAGAATTTTGAGCACAGATAATATTTATAGGGATTAGGTTTGACCGTTTGAGAGTCTTGGAGTCTTGGACCTTTTGAGCACAGATAATATTTATAGGGATTAGGTTAAGAATTTTGTTCTATGTGTATGTGCATCAAATTAATGATAAGAGGACAAAGAGCACAATAATTCAGTTCGTCATTTACTTTGGTCCTTTATTTGCTTTCAAGCATTATAGCATTATATAGAGATACATTGTATATTGATATTTGACATTGAAATTTGAGTAATCGATATTATAGATTAATAAACTATAAAGATAGGTTCATCAATTACAACTTTAAGTAAAGGTCCTTAACACAGGTTCATTAACATTATAAAAACCACACCAAATGAGTTTGAAAATTATCAAGTTTGTTAAACATTACAAACCACATGGATAGGTTTGATATATATAGAAATGATAGGTTATAACATTATAAACCACATGGATATAGGTTTGATAAATCATCAAGTTTGTTCCTACACTCGAGTGGCTGGATGGCGATAAGTTGCATTGACATGTAATTCTCTCTATCTTTACAGCTAGCAAAAGAGAACTACTTTGTTCGATACAGTACTGGTCCTCTATACATGATACATTGTCCAGTTTTACCCCAGATTATTAACTCTTCGGTAGAGAATAGACTGCAGAATCAAAAAGTTTGAAGGCAAGTTTTTCGTTGTCATATTTTCTGGTGAAAATGGGTGTGTTTTGATGAATGTGCACTGTACAGAATGGCGTTTACTTTGCAAAATCCTCCTGCTTATTAATCAAACTTTTCCGTAGCACAAGCACTAAGAAAGAAAGCCCTCGTAGAATATCTGACATGCATGGTATCATAACGGGTTGAATGCTTTATTGCTTAGTAATATCCATTATTATTGTTAGTAATATCCTACTTGTTTAAAAAGCTATTAATTAATTTATACCCATTTTATTTCAGAAGCAATGGATGCTAGAGATTCAGATTCAGTAAATGATGAGGAGTCCGTGGAGATTATAATGGAAACAGAATGAGATCTTGGAAGGGAAAGCATAGACAATACAAATACGAGTTTTGCAAATAAAAAGGATAGAGCAATCAATTTAGGTAAGCGAAAACTTCGATCTCCTATTTGGAACACTTTTACTAAATTGGATACTATTTTTGAAGATGGTAAAAGTCGTGCTCAATGCAAAGATTGTAAGAAAGTATTGATAGATGATAGTCATCATGGGACAGGAAATATGAAAAGACATTTGAATGCATGCCCTGCAAAGAGTAATGTTGAATTATTTATGTTGGCATCTGAATTGTGTTCCCAAAAGTTTGATCCTATGGTATTCCGTGACTTATTAGTAGAGGCAATCATCAAGCATAATCTTCCTTTTAATTTTGTTGAACATGAGGGAATTAAGGCTTTGTTTGCATATGTATCTCCTAATATTAAGCTACCATGTTGAAATACTGTCAATGCTTGTGTGTTAAGGATGTTCAAAACTGAAAAACAAGCACTGCATAATTTGTTAGGCTCGGTTGAAGGTAGAATTTGTTTAACATCAGACTTATGGTCATCTCAGTGCACTGATGGGTATCTTGCACTTACTGCTCACTTTGTAGACAAGGATTGGAAACTGAATAAAAGAATTATAAGTTTTTGTCACATGCCTCCTTCGCATACTGGTGTTGCATTATGTGAGAAAATAAGTGCGTTGGTAACTGAGTGGGGGATTGAGAAGAAGTAATTTTCTATTACTTTGGATAATGCTTCTTCAAATATTTGTTTTGTTAACATTTTGAGGAATCAATTAAATATTAGAGGTCTTCTCTTGATGAATGGTGACTTCTTTCATGTGCGTTGTTGTGCTCATATTTTGAATTTGATAGTCCAAGATGGACTTCAAGAAATTGATTCTTCAGTGGTAAAAATTCGTGAATGCATCAAGTATATAAAGGGTTCTGAGGCTAGGAAACTAAAGTTTCAAGAATGTGTTAGGCAAGTAGGGATATTGGATAGTAAGAGAGGTTTGAGACAAGATGTCCTTACTAGATGGAACTCAACCTATCTTATGCTAGATAGTGCCATTTTCTATCGATATGCTTTTATTAATTTAGGATTGAGTGATTCAAATTTTCAAAGTTGTCATTCTTCTGAAGAATGGGATAAAGTGGTGAAGATTTCGAAGTTTTTGGGGTACTTTTATGATGTTACATGCTTATTCTCTGGGACAAAGTATCCCACATCAAATTTATTCTTCCCTAAAGTGTTCGTAATTCAGCTTCAAATTAAGGCAGCCCTTGATGATTGTGATAGTTTCATGAATAAGATGGGGGATTATATGCACACGAAGTTTCAGAAGTATTGATCAGATTACAGTTTGATTATGTCAATTGCAATCATCTTGGATCCTCGTTATAAGCTACATTTTGTGGATTGGGCGTACACAAAGCTTCATGGCGTGAATTCTGTGGAATATAAAAATGTTTATGACACATTGATTGCTCTTTTTAATGTGTACTCAGAATTATCTGCTCATCTTAATTATTCAAATATTCCAATGAACTCGGTGCCTAATCATCAAACTGAAGGTGGAGATGCTCATGCCCTCTTTGAAGTAACATAAAGTTTGTATTTTCCTTTTTATACATAGTACTTTAAAATTATTAATATTATATTTGAACTTGGGCTATGCATAATTTTTATGATGTTTCTATTTTTTTTTATATATGATGTAGGATTTTGATAATAATTACAATGGTCCAAATTCAATTGAGAAATGTGAATTACAGAAGTATTTGGATGACAAAAGACTAGATAGAAGACAAGATATAGATGTTCTTTCTTGGTGACAAATGGAGCGTTTTCATTATCCAATACTTTCTCAGTTAGCATGAGATGTGCTAACGATTCCTATTTCAACTGTTGCGTCAGAATCTGCTTTTAGTATTGGGGGTAAAGTGCTAGATCAATATCGTACTTGATTGTTGCCAGACACGGTTCAAGCTTTGCTATGTACACGAGATTGGCTTTTTGGAAAAGGAGGTAGTATATCGTTTATATAATATATAACTATTTTTTATTTCTTTTCATAATTAGTTTTAGTACCCATAATTTGAATGGTTAACAATATTTGATTTTTCTATGTTTAGTTTATGCCGAAGAGAGTGCTAATGTGGAAAGCCTCAATGAAAACATCTTCAATATAACTTTTGAAGATAATATATCATCAAGCCAAAGTTCCAATACTTTTTCCTATGGTGATTAAAGAAAATAGAAGGATTTGATTGGAAGAAAATGTGCAAGATTCCAATGTTCTAGTGTTCCAATGTCTTTAATTTTGTAAATCTTTTGAACATTTGATATTTTGTAATGTTCTAATTTTTTTTTTTTATTATGCTCTTATTTTGGGTATGTAAATATATACTTAAAAGAAAATTGCGTTTTTATGTTTTGGATGTTCTAGTCTATCACAATTTGACCTGTTGGTAGAAGATCAAATTTGAGGAATGATTTTTAGGGTTATTAGTTATAAGTCGGATGAGTTTCTCCGTCCACTTCCAGGCAAGCCGTCGCAATTTCAAGATGGTTTTTGCTATGCTGCATATGGAGTATAGCCTCATCACTTATGTCTTATAGTACCTTAATAAATGCAAAAATTAAAAAGATAGAATAAAGTTGCCAATTATTTTGAGAGACCATACCAACAAATAATATAACTATTTGGAAGCAGGGTTATGAGTGTGAATTAAATTGGTGTACACATATTGCCTCTGGGCTCTAACTGATGCTAGAAAGTAGAAAGTCTAGGACTCTAGTCTCTAGGTTATTTCCATTGTCATTTGTCACTCATTGTGTATGCTGTATGGCATCACACTCGCAATAAGGTGGGAATTGTGGGATCCCTTGCATATAGTCTCGTCTGATCTCCTTTATTGTTAGTCCCAATAGGGATGGCACATAGCAAGAGTAGTCTTTGTTGGTGGCTTGCACCACTCTTGCATGGCTAGGAGATTGATTTGTGTTTTGGTTAATTGGTTTTAATCAAGCAATTGTGGGTTCCATTCGAGTCCCACTAGGTGTGCAACTTTTTTTTTCACTAAAAAAAGTGTTATGTTTTAAATTTAATTATTTATTGGTTTAAAATATATTTTTCTTAACGGGTAACGGGTCGGGTCATATTACCCGTTAATATTATCGGGTCGATTTTGGGTCGGGTCATTTTACCCGTTTATTTTAACGGGTGTTACACGACACGACCCGTTAAGCTATCGGGTATGACACGAAAACGACACGAACACATGAAACACGACACGAATGCCAGGTCTAGCTGCCGGATCCATCTGCCAAGGATAAACACCAAATTCGATGGAAACACAAAAGAGAAAATTGGTGGGGCTAGCCCACCGTCATTCTAGAGGCAGTCTAGCGGCTCACTACTAATTAAAATTGCCAACATTCATTTCCTTTTGTATTTCATTTAGTTAAGCTTTCGACGTGGGATTTTAACATTCTCCAGCCCCAATAGCATCAATCAACACAATACCACAAACCCAAAAATGTGCATAAAAGAACATAAATCAATGACTGATTACAAATTTACACGAGGGCAGTAAAAGCTAATAATGTAGGTTGATTTCCACATTGTTAGCATCATAAATATCCTCATTAGTCATTACACACTTGTGCACCACTTAAAGTAGGATATTATGTCTTTCTTGTATCATCCACTGTCTCTTGCCAGTCCTAGTTTTTTTGCGCATTGCAATTACAAATTAACATTGCCAGGCAATAAACTGATAAAAAGGAGCGGAAAAATACAACCAAGCCACCTATAGACCAAGCAAAACCAGATGGAAACAAATATACAAATAAGCAAACTTCAAAAGATACAATAGCAAAAAACCAACCACATATAACCACAATTTAAGAACATTTTAATAACAAAAAAGAAAATGACATTTTGCGTGGAGGCAATGAGAAAATATAGAGAAGCAGACCAACTATTTGAAAAGGTAAAAACTAAAGACTAAAATCAAACAATGATATATTGGTCTCCAAAATATATGTACAGTATCTTTCAAATTTGATGATACATTTACATGCAATAAGTCGCATTATCACTCCTACAACTAATGTACTTCCTATATTAGACCACACAACACATGCACCATAATCACCTTATTGGTGCTCTGCCTTATTTGCAAATGTAGTTTTACCTCCACTGAGTTTCTACATGCATGGGAACATATGTTTTTCTTGTTAATTTGATTAGATCATAAACTGTTTAACTAATTCCTGGAATTCATATCTGTAATATCAAAACTATATCAGTTGGATTTTACTGGTAAGTAAAATAGTTGTATAATGAACAAACAATGAAAGAAGGAAGCCAGATAATGAAAATGAAAAGAAGAGAATTCAAACACATTGAGAATATTAGTTTCAAATTTTGATAACAGATTTATTCCATTACCTTCTACCTTCCCTCTCTTTTAGCAACAGACAATAGTCATTAAATTTCTTCTCATGGCGTGTGCTGTGAGCTTGGTGAAGCCATGTGACCCTAATTTCTTGTTTTTTTTTTTTTGAAAAAAATTATACAAAGTGGAGATGAAAATTTTATGAAAGATTATGCAACTTCATTCTCTTCATAAGCAATGTTTGAGTTAATTTTGTTCCACTTAAGCACCAATGAGAAATTGTAGAAAGGTAGAATTATCTTATGACAAATGTATTTCAATGCTACTAATTATACAGAATTGGGAAGTCAAATCAATCATATATAGCCACAAAATAATAACATGTGCAGATGAGATTAATCAACATCTACCATATCAAAAGTAGATGTAGAAATTGAAATAATAAACCTTGTTTTCTGTTCAAAAAGTCATGCAACAATGGGAACATGATTAACCGGATAGAACACTACGAGAACCAGTTTGGAAGAATTTTTCATAGTGATTCTTATGTGCAACAACTACCATGAACTTTGGAGACCACCCTTCATCAAGAAGCTTGCAGGCCTGAAATACATACATATATATGTGTGTGTGTGTGTGTGAGTGTGTATTTAAGAAATTTTAGATTTGAACATTTCCTATTTCCAAGAAAGAATTACAGAAAAATTTAAAAGGCTCAATCCATCATTTAAGACTTGGTTGAACTGTGAATAACTCACTCCATCCGTAAACAAAAGAAACCCAAACCAAGTTCAACAAGAATTATGCATGACCTTTTTGAAAACTATATAATAAATTATAAAAAAAATTGTTAAACAAACATGGACGGGAGGTTATCTTTAAATTCATTTAAATGGAAAATGATAAATTTGGTTCACCTGAGATGCTAACCTTTCAAAAAACGATACTAAAATACCTGTAATAGAAGCACACAAAGCGCTGGAAACTAGAATTTGTCTACTAAAAATCCAAATCAACTCCCTTGCAAAGCAACTAAACTAATTTCAGTAGTCTAATATGAACCTAAGTAAAAGAATTACAAAAACCCAACAATCAAAGGTCTCATTTACCGCTAAAAACAATTAGACAATTTTATTGAAAGTAATAAGAAAATCAAACATCACTCTATTCATATATCTATGAAGAATGCGGTCAACAATGACTCAATAATACCTACAGATTTTGTGATGGTATTTGCATTTTTGCATTAATAGAAGTTTCAAATTTTACCTTGCGCAAATATCCCTAAAACCACGAAGGCCAATATTGAACAATTGTAGCAGGAGACGCCATCACTGAAGGATGCCATCATATTGGAGAGAAAATGATCAAAGAAGAGAAAGTTAGGCGCTGCAGAGACTGAAAACCAGTTGAAAGGGGGTTGGTTTCTCCTTTTCTGTTCTTTTTCTTTTTCTTTCCTGTCTCTCTAGGTTTTCGGAGGGTTGGGTCGAGGTGTGGTGGGGGAGGGGGAAAATGGATCTGTTTGAGAAAGGGATCACTACCAAGTACCAACTTTTGTGTGTGTGTGTAATATGAATAAGAATCAAGTTAACCAATATATCTCAACGTTGGTAGTGATCATAAATTCTCCATCAATACAAATGAGATCTTTTTACAAAGCGAATAAAATCATTTAAAAGTGTCAGATGCTTTCTCTCTCTCTCTCTCTCTCCTCTCCCAGGCTGCATCCACCCACCCCATCTGATTGTGTTAGGTTTGGAGAAATTCAATTCAATTGCTCGCTGCAGCAGCAGCAGGAGAACTGCTGTAAAGCATTGACGGGGGTAGGTTTGGAGAAATTCAATCCACTTAAGAGCGAACTCCATCTCTAAAAAAATGCACCAGTATCTAGCCCATTTAATCTACTCAGTAAATAGTAATAGATCCTAATAAACAGTAATAGGCCAAACACAAAGTGCTAATAATAAATAATAATTTTTTTATAATAATAATAAGAAATTACACAAATTAAATAAAGTACTACAAATAAATACGAAATTATACAAAGTCGGTGGTGCTAGGATCTTCGTTGCTAAGATCTGTGTGGCTAGAAGCCCCTCGACTTGTTTCCGCATCTGTTGCACGCCTCCTTCGCACCACGTCTCTTTTTTCCGAAGTCCAAAAATATTTTGAATTTGGAGACAGTCCTACTAGAGGCTTATTCATACTGTCACAATCTGCTTGAGCCGTCCTTTCTTCTCTAAGCATCTCATTTTCTCGATTAAGTGGTTCTCTAATCATCTTGTTCTCTCGATTAAGTATTTCTCTTTGTCTCTCAATAGCTGCTAATATTGCTATCATAGCAGTAGCTTTTCCCTCATCTCTAGCCGCTTCCCGCACCCTGTTCATTTCACCTTAGCGAGCAAACACGTCCATATATTTAGTGTAATCATTTTTTTAAGAACTACCTTTTTTGTTTGATGCCTTTTTACCTTGAGGCCTGAGGGACTAATGAGTCGGTTGGGTCTCTGACACTTCTTCAAGCGTCCCTTCCGTTTCTCGATCAAGAGAAATTTTGTCCCCAAAATTTAAAATAACTTGTTAAATGTAAAATACTCAAAAATAAGGAGAAAATATGTATATAAATACATATACAATGAAGAAATCGAGTTAGAGCGGCTGCATAAAAGAGAATGTCATCCCGTTGCGATCGGATTGCAATTATTCCTCTTTCATGCCTCCAAGCTCATACTTTCCTGCTCCTTTAGCACAATACGAAAATCTAATACTTTTATAAAAACATAGGATAAAAAATAAACATATAAAAGCATAGTGTCCAAATACGTATATGAAATACTGTAGAAATAGTTATACTGAAATGAAAACCGAGCGTAGAAAAAAAAAATTTACCTGCGCACTTGTAGCGTATCATACTCCAAAGGTATATATGTAGTATCTTTGGATCGAACCCAAATAATAAATAAATAACTAAAATACTAACGTAGATGGACCTAAATGTTCACTTACTCAACGAGTTCAACAAATAAGTTCTCAATATTACGGTCTGTATCCCGCAATATCGACAACTCACTGTTATCTCGATAAACAAGTAACAAATTCCCGAGGGTGCAATATTACCATCATGCCCCTCATTGGGAAATACACATAAATAATCCAATTAGTGCCTTAATCGTGCTCAAGTTAGTTCTCGGGCAATATCGTCGATAATATAAAATTCTCTATATCATAATCTCAAACATTCCGACACCTATTCACAATACTCTCCTGCCAATTATGCATTGTGTATAAAGTCTCCATACAATGTCTTGAACTGTGTCATACCAAAAAATCAAAAGTGTAACCGCAGTTACACACAACCCTAACAAAATAAATGTTTGCTACAAACTTACCAAGTATGCAGTACGAATAAAACGCAACATGTACACGAAGGTCCGTGTAGTTTGTTGAGACTAACTATCAGTCTAAGGATAAAGTGCAATACCGGGTAACAACTTCGTACTCATAGCCTTTAAGAAGACTTCCCAATCTTGGAAGTGAACCGCGCATCGTGAGATACAAAAGTGACAAACATACCATGTAGTCATACATTGTAGTCCATAACGCCTTAGCGAGTATCTTCATATTAAATTCCTCTTGAATTTAGTAAAAATATATGTCGAGAGGCTAAAAGAACACTCAAGAGTTTGAGAGTCAAATAAGTCCAACAAATCTCGAATACAAGGTAACTGAAATTAATGTATGATATCTCGCTACAACGGTAGCTTCAGGAATATTCAATCACCAACGGCAAAGATTCATTTAGTAGAGTATTTGTTGGGTGATTGAAGAATTATAACTACATTTCTATATCTGAGCAATTCCCTTAGATAGTTTCTCTGTTTCAAGAACAATACAAAGTGTAGTAGGGTAGACACGGGCCCAAGATTGACTAGAATACCTTCCAGCACAAAGAGGTGAATACAGACCCCCATTAAAATAGACGCTGATCTAAACGCCAATGAAATCTGATAATTTCAAAAATGAGGAATTTTACCAAGTGGTCTAAAATGTAGTCTATCTGGACCAATAGAAAGTGGGCTAACTTGTCGCGTCGGTCGATGGTCACTAAAACATCATCATAACTCCATATGTACAAGATACCTCGTATTGGAAGCTTAAGGATGATATTTCCCAACCCTATACAGATACATGATGTGATTATAACCATCCAAAAATTTATTGATATCTCAAGAGTAACGTCAAAATAATACTTTTGAATTCCCACTGAGGTGGGATATGACAAGCTAAAGGTGCTTAGTAACTATGTTGCACCACCGGGGTAATACACAATAGTGTAATTGTAGGCGTTGATTTGATTCTTCCAACGTCGCTATCAGAAATTTTAGCTTATCTCAAATGAAGGTGTATTTGAGAAATCTAAGGTTAGTAAAGATTTTAGACACATTTCTCACCGAGAAGTGTCATCCGATATTTCAAATGAAGATAATAACAATTGACTCTAAGTCATGAATAGGATGGTTCCTTTTGAACGGTTTTAACTGTTGGAAAATACAAGCGATTCTCCGTCATGCTGCCCCAGCACAGTTGAAACATCCAGAGAACACGTCATCATGGATTTCCAAATAATCAATGTCATCGAAAGGTGTAATACAAAGGTAGGTTGAGACAACAATTTGATTGTTAGAACTTTATTCATGATTAACATCACAACTAAACTAACTTTCCTCGGTTGTGAGTGAGGAAAAACATTATAGCTGAAAAATCTCTAACCAATTGTCGATAAAATCGACAAGACCAAAGATATCTTGAAGTTCCACAATACTTTGTGAGAATTTCAACTTTCTTTCGTGACAACCTTTTGGAAAAAGAAAAGAATCTCGTCCATTGAGATCACGTATCCCAAGAAGAGTATCAATTTAATCAAAGATTATAGTCGAGGAATTTGGTATAAAGCTGACTAACAGAGCTCAGAGAATTTGGCCTCACTGTCGAGGTAGATAAGAAGGTAGTCGATAAGACCACTATAAATTCGTCAAACCATGGAGGCAAATTTGGGTTATAGAGGTTGGTCGGTTAGACCATCAGCTCGAAGTAGGGAATAACACACTCGATCAAGTTGCTAAAGTCTAGGTACAAACCTAAGGTTCAGTCTTTCGCCTTTGCAAATAGGTTTAAAATTCCCTAGATAAAGTGTTTGGCTGCGTAATTCCCTAACCAGTAAGCTTTAGTGACGAAGTTCTCTCAATGAAGTAGGACTTATTCAAAAAGTCACAAAGAAAACTGGTATAGGAGTTGTTCGATAAGAAATAAGGAGAATAAATGTGGTGTTAACAAGGTGAATCACTGGTGTATTCCACTTCTCACATTCAGTGGCATCCCAAGTAGAATTTTGAGAAATGATGCCAAAGGTATATCTCCTCAAACCGTGCTAAACTACTAACTAACTTTACGACACGAACTAAAAGATCTTCACAGTTTTCTCGACACTCCAAACATTCCAACAGTGAGATGTCATTTCGTATTATCCTATTGTCTACCTGTGAAAGTGATCGAGAAGTGGGTAGTCGAAGAGGTTTTGATTACCTAAATAGGTAATATGGTTAACATAACCGTGAGTTTACTGTCTTAATACAAGTTCTACTTCTAAGTTTCCACAATTTAGTTTCTTCAACTTAAGTAGTCACTGTTAACCAGTCCACCAGTTGCGCCGCTGATTGATGCATATACGATATTTTGATATTGTTCGCTACCTTGAAACTGTAAACCGGCGTCCTGGCATAAAGGTATCACTCCCGAATACTAGCTTATGTCCAATATCAGAAGTTATACCACCGGAATACTGGTTAACAGTTTCTGGATATCGGACAGTATCGTCAATTAATAGCGCCACCATAGGCTGATTACAGGCTAGAGCCCACTCGGATAATTGGTTTTGGACGATTGACAAGGAATTGGCTAGGTGGTATGGTTTCATTAATTCTAAAAAAAAAAATACTTACTACTTCAAGGATTTATACTCTACTAACTGTAGGTATAACAACTCGTATACCGGTGCCTATGCTTGTCAAAATGACGAGTACGTCACCAGAAGAAAACTCAGGAACTAGCATTAGTTGGAATGTCCTAAGGTTGGAACTGAATTTTCTAATAATTTACTTTAGGACATACTTAGACAGAAGTCGATCTTCTTCCTGAAGATCCGGAATAATCACTTGTGCTTTGGAAAGATTAGTGTTATCAGGGACCAAAAGTGATTGTCCCCCTGATGTTCTTACGTAAGGTGCTACCCTTTTAGCACCCCACTGCACTTAAGACAATTTTGGAAATTTCGACGAAAACTAAAACTTTGTAGGAATTCTAATAGGTGATACTAGCAGATACTGCCAAGGAATCAAGACTACTTATGGTTTCCTAACTCAATAGCTTGAAAGAAATAACCAGTTAATAGTGGAACTAGTAGGTAATTCTCCCGTGATGCACAACTGTTGATATAGTAGCCCTGCTTTAGGGCCATCAACTTATCTCAAATTTACAACTTTCCTTGGCAGGGGAATTCTTCACTTATAATTTAGAGGTATTCACCAAAAATAATTTTCTAAAAGATCCATAAGTCGACTAAATCACTCAAGACTTAGAAAAAGCTAATACATTTTTCGTATTCGACGAGGTGGCAAGATTCGACATTTAGGTTCAAGAACCAAGAAGGCTTACATCACATTGTGATGAACACAATACTGCCCAACTTATGCTCTGATACCAAACTGACACACCCCGACCCAGAATGTCTACTAGGACTTTGAATCGAGCTGTGCTGGCCGACACCCAGAAGGTGACGAAGCCATAAAGTACGGTGATGTGGAAAATGTGAATAAATTTAAACCTAAAAGTGCTTAAAGACAGGATTGCGTTGTGAGCGGGAATGAACCCATTTCACACGCGACGTCAGAGCATAAGCAAAGTATAGTAGTGTGGGTAAGGATCATACCCTCAGAGGTAGCCACCTATACTGAGATTCACCAACAATCCTCGTTGATACGAACTTTCAGCAGCTAAAATCTGGAGGGGCAAAAAAACAAGGGTGAGTGGGCCTAAAAATAAAGTCTTAATAAAGACCTTTTGAAAATGTCATAACCCCTCGCTGTAAAACCTGAATAGTTTTCAGAAAATAATACTACATATGTTTACAAAAATCATGCTTAAGAGTAGTGAAAATCAAAGTATGCCATGTCAAAGTGTCTCAGCAATGAAATGTGTAAGCCAGGTGATACGAATCGATGTCAAATAGTATGCCAGCTAGAGTCACCCAATGTGACCTGTACTAGTATACCTATAGCTCGTCAAGTATGCATACACACGAGTCGAAACCACCTATTGTGGTCTATACGACAGGACGGTGTGTAAATAAGTACGCTCAAGTGCTACGATCACGTGAAGGCTGTGCGAATAATCGCGGGTCACCTACGAGTCAGAACCACCTATTGTGGTCTGTACGAAAGGCTGACACCAAACTTGGATCCAAGGTGAACGTTCGATACGGGAGGTGAACGATCACGTGAAGGCTGTGCCCTGGCCTCGAGTTGGAGCACTAAAACCGGGGTGCAGGATAATGCGCTCTAAATGTATCTACCTATAACCAAACACAATGCAACTAATACCATCATAATGCACTCACTTGACACTTACCTGGGCATCCACAACATCATTCAATATAAATATAATTCATACTAATGCAACATTTAAAAATAACACATTTAAGACATAGCATGAAGTGCATGAATCAATTCAAAAGCATTTGTCGAAACTATCATTCATTCATATATATATAGATATACCTATAGATATATATATATCTATATATATATATATATATATCTATATATATATCTATATATATATCTATATATATATGCTATAAAAAGAAAAAGACCTACTCACCTGAAGTCCACGCTACAACTCCCTAGCTCAAATATCGAGGCGTCATAAACGATCGGCGCCTAGAACAATTATCAAATCACATCTCAGAATTCTTATCGATAGAACATGTAACTTACATAAAACACATCCCTAAGGGTGTTCTAGAATGATTTGAGACCCGTTGACCAAAAGTCAACCGTCGATCAAAGATCGACGGTAGGGTCCACAACCCTAAGTAACTCGATCCGGAAGATCTATATCTCAAATTTCCAATCCGTAACTTCCAAAGATACAAATCATTCTTTTAGAATAACATACCAAAATTTCATTATGATCCAAATTCTAAAATTTCATTATGATCCAACGGTTGGATCTCCGCCAATTGCAAATTCAAGTGGTGGTCAACGTTTTATTTTACGAATTTACAAATCTAATTCGAAAAGATTCGTACAATGGATTCTTGATCCGTAAGTTCCTATAGTCCTCAAATATTATGTTCTATAATGTATTAAAGTTTAGTGACGATCCAATGGTCGGATTGTCGATTGCTATACTATTCAAGTGGCGAACCTTGATGAAATTTCGCCGGATTCTGCAAATTTTGCAGATTTCCTGAGCAATTTTTAGAACTCCACATCTCACTTGTTTCTCAACCAAATTCGACCCATAATATACCAAATCAAAGCTAGAGAAGTATAGAACAAAATTATACCTGGTTGGAGTCCAAATGGTCGCCAAAGATAGCTAGAACATGGCCTGAAAGACAGCTGCCCGCGGGAAAACAGGGAAATTCGCCAGAATTTTTGTGCAACCTTTCAACGTCCATAACTTTGTCAATATTCAACGAAATCATGTGATTCAAAAATAAAAATCATAGTTCTAAACGAAACGAAGAGATTGGTACCTTGGAAAATGGCTATATCACCGTGATTTGGCGGGACAATGACTCGAAAGCGGCGGAGGTCGCCGGAAACTAGGCAAACTTTAAATAGTTATAACTTTCTCATTTCTTCACTAAATTAAACGATCCAAACATGAAAATTTATCTAAACGATGAGAGGAATCGATTTGTACCGTTTTGAGTTCAAAATATAGCTAGGAATCGTCTGAAACTGAAGGGAAACCCACGGCTCCAATGAAGGTTCTTGAAATGGCATTCGTGCTCAGTATTCCAAGAAACCAAAATTTGATTCAGGTTCCTATGTTTGAGAAGAGTAAGAATATGGTGATTTTCAAGTCGTTAATTTGTCGGGAAGGTGGATTGGTGCTTAAGTGTCACGGGGAGGGAGTTGAGGGCGTGAGAGAGATGTGAGCTGAGAAGAGAGTCACGGGAAAAAGGAGAAGAGGAAAAGAAGAATCCAGAAAAATGGGGACCAATCTGTGGGTCCCACGTGGCACAACCAATTTCACAAATTCAATTGTCAATTTACAAAAATGCCCTCAACATTTAAAGGTTCATAGAATCTTCGTTATAACTTCAATTTACGTTCCATTTATGCCTACGCGTTCGTAGTGACGAGTACTACGAGGATACGCCAAGAAAACGAGTCTTACGTGACATGACATGACAGTCAACGAAAAACAACGTATTTGCCTCGAAGGGCATTTTCGTAAATTCACTTATTAAAATTATAAAAACCTTAAAATTGGGAATGGGTCGTTACAGTTTAAAAAATTAAAATCATCAAAATAATTGTTTTCTTAACATGTCAACATAGGTTACCAGCATTTCACTTTCATGTAAACCTGTTAAGGACCCGTTATTAATGGATTCTTATTGTGTGACCCGATAAGGACCTGATTAGTTATTGTGTTGATCCAAAACCCGTTATTTATGTGTCGTGTTAACGGGTCGTGTAAGAAATTGTCAGGTCTACCTAGCATCATTTAAGGAATTTAACTAATTAATTTATGCATTCAATATCCCACAAATTATTAAATTTATACAAATTAACAATTACTTAAAAATCAATAATAGAGTTAAAAAAAAAAAATCAAGAATAGAGTAATATTGTTCTTCACATAAATATAGCAAAAATAATAATGTACCCACATAATTATTAATATAGTTTAAGAAATAATTATTGATATTAAAACATAAAATAAATTAGCATGGGTACATTCACAAAAAAAATATGGGGTACAAATTAAATTAAAGATAGGGGTACATATTAAAATTCAAAATTATGAGTACAAAATTAAAACTAAAAAGAATATTGGTATAAATTTTAAAAAAAAGATACAATTATAACTAGAAATATATGAAAAAAATAATAAAAAGATATATTAGACAATGATTAATAAGTTTTTCATTTTTAAAAGTGACATTAATGACTTGTAAATAATTTAATATTCAAATAATGACATGGAGAAAAGTCAAGGGACCTTGATAAAAAATGAAAAAGGATTAAGATTTTAATTAATGAAAAAGAAAAATAAGGGATGAGAACCTAATTTATCCTAAAATTATTTACATGAAAAAAATGATTGGGGGAAATTTCTTGTAAATATGCAATCGTTTGGGGTGTCATCACGTTAATAGGGATTTGGTTTCGTTCAGGAGAAGAAAGAAATTAAAGAAATTAGATTGGATTCTTTGCGCAACGTCAATGCATGTGCTCGTTTTGGGGACCATAAAGAAATGGACAAACACTCTTGCAGTCAATCAGCAGCGGCCGGCATCTTATTTTTGTTTACAAGTTGGAGAAATTGGGAAAGCAACTGTATAATCTTTTGCCAATAATGATGCAAAAAAAAAAAAAAAAAAAGTAAGAAAAAAAAGAAGAAAATTCCACACGAAATGCCAATATTACAAATCATACAAGTCCATATTTTTTTCCCTCTTTGTTTAATCTAAAATATATTCATCTCTACGATCTTCCATTGGTTTCCAATGGTTTGGCACCATTTTGATCTACTGTGGCCATCTCTCTCTCAGTAGCTTCTGTTTCCTGTCTGAACTTCTTGTATATGTCACTCTGGTAAAACTTTCTCGTTCTCATCACCAAAATCAGTGACACGAATGTGCCAAATAATGTGGCTGCTGCAATTATAATGAAGGACAATTTGAAGCACTCTCCCCCAACGCAAGTCAACTCCTTGCCTGCTTGTCTCACAAGCCCTTTTGCTGCAAGCTGCTTTTTGGCTTCTTTGTCATATACGTTCCCGGTGACTCTCACGTTGAGCAAGTACAGTCCAACCGGGCTAGCAGACGACCCGAAATTAAACAAAGTGGAGTAGTATTTGAGGCCGAAAAGCTCAGAAATTATGGCTAAAAGTAGAGGCCATTGGGCACCGAAACAAAACCCTATGATCACGGAGGCTAGGTAGAGACCATTTTTGACATTGAAGGCAACGAGAAGGTGGCCAACACAAGAAAGGAAGAGGGTTAGGGTTAACATCAAAGGACGAGGGAATTTGTATCTTTTCAACAAGATTTCGGAGCCGAAACCCGACACGACACGACCCAAATAATTCCATATGCTTACTAGGGACACAAAAGTGCTTATGCTTTGTTTAGGGTACCCTAAAGAAGCTCCAATCTGACCCAAGTTGTCTATTGCGGTCAATGTGCCACCAATACCACATATGCATACAATAAAAAGAATGAGCATGTCAATGCTGAAAAGTGCTTGGAGTATGGTGTAGTCCTCACCTATATCTGGTGGCCTAAACATGGTTTTCCAACACGACGGTTCAGTCTCTGTGGTAGTGGTGGCGAGCGCTTCCCTGGGTCGTGACATGTCAGATGGAACGCTTTCTTCTTCTGATTTAGGCTTTTCGGTAACTATCTTCAAGTCCGAACTGCCATTCAACTCGAGCTTCTTGCCTTCCAAGATCTTAAATTCCTCAATAATAACCACGGCAAGTGGGAGGACAAGCAAGAAAATAACCATGGCAGCACTAGCACCATACTCGCCTTGAGTGAAATGAACATTCTTCTGGGTTATAATCATAACCATTAAAAATCCAGCAAGCCCAAGTGAGATATAAAGCATATTATAAAACACTTTGACTTCATTGGGATGTCTAATGACCTTCATAATCCGAATTATTCTAAGAAAAACAAAAGAAATGGCAGCAGGAAACCACCCAATTAACAAAATCAAAGCCCTGGTGTCATTATAATAAAAAGCAGAGTATAATTGAGTGAATATAGCACCACTTAGGCCAACATATCCCTTCAAGATTCCCAAAACCGCGCCACGGCTCTCCGGGAAGTTTTTGACACAAGTGACAAGTGCTCCGGTATTGGAAAAAGACTGAGAATTTGCACCTATATAGATGTACAGGCACATCTGCCAAACCTGAGGCCTTGCAATTCTTTTGGTCACGGCCATCCAAATCATGAAGTAACCAAAAAAATTGAGGACTCCACCCACTGATAGGACCACCCATGGGGGTGTTACCTCGTTGATTAGACCAGAAAGGACACCAACATTAGTCCCCACGTCCTTGAAGAAGCTGAGAAGATTGAGGGTACTTTGGTCATACCCCAGCACATTTTTAATGTCACCGGAGTAGAGACCAAACATGTAGCTGGTGCCAGCGGCTGACATGATTAAGAGGGAAGCAAACATCATGAACCACCTCCCATAGAGGACTTGGAGGGCTAGGGTTTTGGTGTTGCTCCATCCCCCTCCTCCACCAGCTCCAGAAACCAACATGATTTTTCCCCTCTAAACTGCACAAGCAGTCTCTCACAAGTTTGTTGTAGTGAAGAAGTTGGGGGAGGTTTCAATATATAGATGCAAAGGGAGTGTGTGGGAGCAATTAAAAAAAGGAAAAGCAAAAATAGAGTACTGAAAACAAACATTTAGAGTGAAGTGCAAATATGGAAAGGAAAGAATAAGATATAAGAGGTTTAAAAAAGAATAAGATATAAGAGGTAATTTTAAACATCATGCGGTATTAATATTTCATTTAAATTACACCACGTGAAATAACAATATTGTGTTCACGAAAATAAAAAAGAGAGGAACCCTCTTATAATTTGGTCTTATCCATAACAAAAAATGGTCAAAACGGTATGGGAGTTAGTTATTTTTGCCTCTCTTTTATCTTTCATTTTTTTTAATCACAAGTTGCTTTTGTCTTCAATATTGGCAAGTTAATATTGGGGAGGGATTTGGATTCTTTTCCGAGCCAATGGAGAGAATCTTCCTAACTAAGTATTATGGGCCGTTAAATTTTTATCTAACAGCTATAAACAGGAGATCTCTTTAAAGTTATAATAATTATAGTCACTGGATAAAAATTCAACGACCTACAATGCTTGATCAGGAGGATCCTCTCTATTAGCTCAAGGAAAGGATCCAAATCCAGAACTTTATGAACCACCTCGATCTCTAGCTGGGAACGTTGACTGCTCAAATATCTAATGCATGGGATACTGAAATGAAAGCCACCATTTGGACAGAGCTTGTTTTATATTTTTTTTTAAGGAAAACTAACGAAAAGAGTTTGAAAACTTTCTTTTAACGAAAAGTCACTTTTAAAGGTATAGTGAATAGTGACAATTAAAGATAAAAAAATGATTTTTCGTTAAAAGTACCGGGGTGTTTTATTAAACCTCTTTTTTTTTAATCCATTTGATATGTTTCTTTGTTTGGTTTTTTTCAATTTGGTTTTCGACTACTCGCAAGCTGGCTGTCTATGAAAGCAACATTTTGGAGAGAGTTTTTTTTTTTATTTTTTTATTTTTTTATCTATCTGAAAATTTTACGTTTATACTGAATATATTTTCCACGTGACGAATATTAGATAGATATCATGAGAAGCAACTCTTAATTCACCAAATTAGGGGATCCGTGCCGTTGCAATTTAATTCAATGGCTACAAACAGGGATTTACTTTAAAAGTTATAATAACTTCAGTCATTAGAATCAAATTTCAACGGCACGGATCCCTTGATTTGGTAGATTAGGATGAAAGAATCCGGAGAGAATCATTTTCCAAGTTCAACCACGTTGAAATTTCAACAAAAACTTGCGCTGTGTTTACTTATGACATGATCAAGTGCTTTCTATCAAGGCTTCAACAAGTATGTCAACAACCCCTTCTATAATATACCGTTCTCCAACTGTTTATAATCTTCTCAAAGAAAGAAAGAAAAAAATAAAGAAAAAAATGTGTAATAATCTGAACTAATTGTTAGACATCGAGCATTCATTTAATCGTACTTCTACAATTATTGGACATTATAATCGATATTATGTAGGGATGGCAATGGATCGGTTTGGGGACAGAAATGCTATATCATTCCCCATAATCACGAAAATTAACCATATCCATAACTACAAATTAACCATCGGGTATTATCCATAACCATACCAACCGGATAATGGATTTTCCATTGGTTAACGGTTATATCTATCTTTGTCAATACACAAAATATATTCGCTCAATTAACGCATGATAATTTAGTAAAATTAATTTCGTCATTAAATATTTGATGTATAAAATGATTTAATTAATAAATCTTGTGGAACATAAAAATTAAATCTAAACATTGATAATGTTTGTTGATCTTTGATATCTCTCATAAGCACAGTCTAAATCGCCGATAATTTCGTTTTTTTTTACTCAGCGATATTTTAATTGATATCCAAATGGTTTTCGTTGAAATATCGCGATATTATCGATAATATCGCGATATTACCAAAAATATCGCGATATTTTACTAATAATATCGCCGGCGCAGGGGGATGAGCCTGGAGTCGAGGAGAAAGATCCGGCCGGGTTGAAAATCGGAGCAGGGGCTGCACTGGAGCCAGTTCACGTCACTGCCGGTGTCGAGCACCATGTAGAACGACTTCTCCGGAGTCCCGACGCCGATCTGGGAGAAGTACTCGCCGCTGCCCTCGCTGACGATGGAGACAACGGGGTGGAGAGGTCCTGGGGTTGGATCTCGGCGTGCATGGGCTCGAGATCCCCTCTTTTTCTCTCCTTGTGCTGGGAATTTAAGAGGACTTCGCGGGGGTGGAGAGAACAGAGAGTTGTCTCTGTGTGTGTGGGAGGAAGAGGGAGTGCGGAAAGAGAGAGAGAGAGAGAGAGAGGGTAAGAAATCTTTGAGAATCTGAGAGTTTTTTGTGTGTGTGTGTGGGAGGA
Organism: Crataegus laevigata; assembly: GCA_963580275.1. Lineage (NCBI taxonomy): Eukaryota > Viridiplantae > Streptophyta > Magnoliopsida > Rosales > Rosaceae > Crataegus > Crataegus laevigata. Next base: position 31,881,556 of record OY756947.1, on the reverse strand, counting down.
AGAGGAGAGAGAGAGAGAGGGTAAAAAAATCTTTGAGAATCTGAGGAAGAGGGAGTGCGGAAAGAGAGAGAGAGAGAGAGAGAGAGAGAGAGAGAGAGAGAGAGAGGGGTGAAAAAAAATCTTTGAGAATCTGAAGAAGAGGGAGTGCGGAAAGAGGGAAAGAGAGAGAGAGAGGGGGTAAAAAAAATATTTGAGAATCTGAAAGGGTAAAGAAGAAGAAAGAGGTAAGAATTAGACAAGTGATGTGAATGATGTGTAAGAATTAGACAAGTAAGGTGGAAAGGGTGGGTCTGGGTCATCTGATAGTTTTAATTGAAATCACCATCACCCACACCCACTTGCGTGGGTTTTTTTATATATTTAAAAAGTTTGGGATATATATATATATATATATATATATATATATATATGTTACATAAATTATAAATTATATATTTAAAAAGTTTAGTCTTTTTTTTATTAATTACTACATATTTTCTACACTCACAATGTTTGCCAGCTCGCTGTATAATCAACTTAAATAAGTTAAATCCATCATGCAATACATTTCCTTCTAATTTTTTGTGATAAACTAATAGATAATTGACTAAATAAACATCCTGTAAAGTTTCAATAAAAATTTCCTACACTACGATAATTTTCATTGAGCTTCCACAATCGATTCTAGCACAATAACCGATTAGGCGAAAAGAACCCCTTATGATAACTTTTTCTTACAATTTCCGTGGTTTCCATTGGAGTTTTATTGATATCGATATTATCCCGATATTTCCGTCGATATTTCCGTGTTTCTGGACTACCGATATTTCCGATATCATCGATATTTTATACCTTGCTCATAAGTACCATTGAATTCTCATAGATTTTGATTCATATAAAAAAATTTGAACTTTGTTGAATTTTGCCACAAAATGCAACTCACACAGTGTTATTTTGTATTCTCAAAGTAAGATTCGGTGAATAATGAATATAGATATATATACATATACTATATAATACTTTAATATTATATATTATTCGGTTCGAGTTCGGGTACAGATATGGATTGGGGACCCCTATAACCATATCCAAAACCATAACCGAATAATATTTACGGTTTTTCCCCATACCCAAAATATACCCAAATTTTCATACCCAAATCCAATCCATTTGAGCGGTTATCCACGGTTATCGGGTTTAACGGTTAGAATTGTCATCCCTAATATTATGTTACGCATACGTATTAGAATTTCCATAATACTATTTTTTTTCTTTAAAAAAATAACGAAATAGACAAATTCAGAAACTAGTGATTAGTTATATGATATAAGGAATCTGATTGGCCGACCACAAATTAAATTATGGACCATTTTGGTTCTGGTGGCTAGTCAACCCAATTGTTAGAATGAACCTTATTTGTTAAAATAGTTTGATTGAGCCCCCTAGCATTAGACCTCACATTCGTGTCGTGTTTTTCGTGTTAGTGTTGTTTTCGTGTCATACCCGATATTTTAAAGGGTCGTGTCGTGTAACACCCGTTAAAGTAAACGGGTAATATGACCCAACCCGAAATTGACCGGTTAATATTATCAGGTAATATGACTTGATCCGTTACCCGTTAAAGAAAATATATTTTAAATCAATAAAGAATGAAAATGAAAAACATAACTTGACGCACAAAAAATAGAAAACATAATATTAAATTGGTATATGTATACCACGCAGTCTCATAAATATTGCTTCAAAACATAAAATAATAAAAAAAATTAAAAAAATAATATGTCTTTCAAGTATTACACTCCAAAATAAGAGCGTAACGAAAAAACATTTGTACACTACTACAAAATACCAAATGTTCATGGATATGCAGAATGAAGGGAGTTGCGTTTCAAGGTTAAGGAACCTTGCACGTTTATAATATTCATGAGGATTTGTGTGGTTTTAAAAATTCAAATGATGATGTACCCATACTCATAGGGTAGAAGATGCGAGCACACGTCTTTGCATATTTTTTCACATTTGTAAATAAATTATTATAATTTTTTAATGTGTTTGGTATTTTTAAATTACTTGATACTTGTTGCAGTCCTATTTAGAATGTGATTGTGTAAATCCTAGTAGATATAGGAATGTATCTTATATTCCTATTAGGAGTAGATTACTTATTAAGTATTGTAATCCTTATAGGAGAGGGTTTGCCCTTTCTACTACTATAAATAGAGGCACAATGGGGTGAATAAAACACACCTCACAATTACACATCTCTCTCTTCTCCTCTCTATGTGCCGCACCCCTTCACTCTCTATGGCCTTTATACAGTTTAGTAAATTATACCTACAACACGTTATCAGCAAGCTCTTGACGCTATGCTAACAATAGAGTTTATTCTTCAATCAGGGGAGTATTACGTTTTAATTATTCTTTTTGAGATTAATTTATTATTATTTTGAATTGATCTACATGCTATTGATTCAATTTAATTTTTATTTGTTGAACGTGATACAATGCATTGGAGACGCAATTTCGACTTTCTGAGAAGGATCTTCTACAAATTCAAAGGCTTTTGTAAATTTTCTGCCAATCAGGTACGCTTAAAATAAAGTAAGATATTTGAAACAACCTTGAAGCATGAAAACATTTCCCATGATGCATGAACCCCCTATGTTTATATTTTCCTTCTGATATATATTTGTCAATATATATTTGTTTCATGCATTACGCAATTATGCTATGTGGAATTTGTGAGTCAAAGATTTGAAAATAAATTAGAAGCATATTTAGGGTTTTCCTAAACCCTATGGGATTTTTTTTATGGCATTTGACATCCGGACAAAAGGCAGCAGCCTTTTGGGCTTGCTGTGCGCAAGATTGACCAGGCCCATGGCCTGGGAAGGTTTTTCAGTTAGGCCTGAAGCCCTAGCTCTCCTCCAGTTCGGCTTGCAGCCACATGTTGGGCCCTGCTCTAACGCCCCTGGCCCAAACCAGCAGCCTTTACGTGTTGGGCTGCATTCTTTTTCTACCCAATGCTATTATTTTAGCATTATAAATAATTTTAACTCGTATGTTAATATTATTTTGCTTCTACAATCGACCCCGAATGTTCCCGATCTATTGAATTAATTAAAAGTGACCCGCAGTCCATTAATCTAATAATGAATCCAAAATTATTGACCTGAAGATCATTTTTGGACATTAACGATTCAATAATTTATTTCTCTTCTTTGAATTGTTGACTTACTTTCGTAGTCCCAAAGCACTCACACTTGAGTTCCCGAAGAACCTCAAAATCCACTACACTTAGTTGTATATTGCATTATGTGTTCTTGCAAGAACCTCTCTTTTATCAACTAAACGTTCATAAACTAAATCAAACATGTAGTTTCGAATTTAGTGCCTTTGAAACCTGAAGTTTTCATAAAACAATACACCCATGAAAACCCGACGTTTTTCATGAAACCATGTCTTAGAACTTGAATGTTCTAACTTTGATGCTTATGGATGATTCCTTCCCATAGCACCAATCACAATCTTGTTCCCTCCAAATTCAATGGATTGTCGAACTGTCACAAGTTTAATTTTTCTTATTTTGGACGTTTCTAATAGAAACCACTTTATAGGAGGACGTGAATCTCCACTTGACTATTAATTTAGTTGAGAAACCATTGAAGCCAACAATGGCATGGAAGAGCTGAATAAGCCTCCGCCATGATCTTTATTCAAAGACTTATGCTTGAAGCATTACAAATGGAAATACCTCTGAACGAGGATTCCATGGCTCTTTGGCTCACTTCTACGGACTGTTTAATCATGAAAGATATTGCCCGAAGCATACCATGATTACGTCCATGAATGAGTACAATTCTGAAGTTTATAAATCCGATTGAATTTTGACTAGAGAATACTTTTCTCGTCCTTCCTTATTTCTAACTTGCTCCTGAAGCAACAAGTGTAGAAAGCGAAAGTTTACCAAATTCTCGGATCTGATTACTACCACAATCATATGATAGAATCAGGGCCTGCCAAGGTGTGGCATCATGCCCGAAGCGTGATCCTTGGCACCTAAGACCTAAAACTTCAAGAATAAGGGATAGTATTCCCGAACCTTAATCCTGCAGAATCTACTTCCGTCTCGATGGAATAGATCATAGGTTATGCACCTGTTCGTGCCCTTACTAATGTTGTTAAGGAGTACCATTCTCATAGTCAATATGTGACATTAATTTTGCTCCACTGAACACCGTTGGAAGAGCATAATTTTGACATGGATGGCCTTATTGGCCGAATCCCTTTAGTAAACCATTTACTTTGTGAACATTTTTCCATGTTCTTGGATTCAAGTTTGGTGTATGTTTTACTTATGGATAATCTTATTGATATTGTCCTCGAATATGAGTTAATTGAATCATGTTTCTTAGTACATGTGACCGATTCAATTAAACACGTGATTAGGTAGGAATGTGAGGAAGTTAGTTGTCTGGACGAATGCGTACTACACACACTAACTGTACACCTAAATCACATCTCTAACAATGACCTCAGGTCTATCCAACCTGATTAAGAGCATTGGCACGCTCCTCGTTGTATGAATGGTACTGCATCACCATTTAAGGGACCTTAAATTCTCCCTGACGTTGAGTTTTTAAGGATATTCGAGATGACAATGATCATAAATGAAAACCACTGAAGAAAATAGAGTGAAATATCTTTACACCACCTCCAAAAATGAGCCTGAAGCTTTGATTTGGGGCCAATGAGTTGTTTCCTAACTGGGAATACACCACATGTGGCCGGCCTGGAGCTTGGTGATTGAGTAGTTTCCTTGCTTTGACATGACCTTTTGGGACACTTAGGTCGAAAAATGATGCTAAGACGCATCTCCTTACCCGAAGTAAGGATCTTATGCCTACAAGCACACTTTGCCAAGCCTGCTCATTAAGGAAATTGATTTGTTTATATCATTCCTCACAAAGATACGAAATCACTTTTTTTTCACAGTGGATTCAAGGGAATATATGTGGACTAATCCAATCAAAATGCGGACCATATAAAGACTTATGGTTTTGATTGATGAATCGACAAACTGGTCACATGTTTGTCCACACACATTACTGCTAAACCTCTTGGCCGATTATGGGTTCACCACCTTACTTATCCCTTAAGGTCCTAGAGACTGGATAATGTCGGAGAGTTTATATTGACAGTTTTCGATAAAGTATTGCATGTTGTTTTGGGTTTCTAATTGAACATTGAGTTCCCATGTTCACCCCAAATAGCCTCGCCTAGTGATCATATAGCGCAAATTTAAATGATCGCCGAAATTTTGGTGAACATACCAAGTTTTCGGTTTCTGCCTAGGGCTATGCAATCCTTGAACGCAGTTATGTTGGTCCGCCTTGAGGCCCATTACCACCCAACCTATATGACGTTACAGTTAGTTACTGGGTACAAACGTGAAGATTTTCGTATTTACGCATTTGGGTGAGCATTCCATGTGCCAAGTTATGCCGCCGCAACGTACCACCATGGGTCCTCAAAGAAGGATGTGTATCTTTTGTCGATCATGATTTTCCTTCACACTAGCTCTCTTCGAGCCTTTGCATGCGATCTCTTTACCGCTTATTTACGGGTTGTCACTGTAATGAGACAATCTTCCCGCCGTTAGGGGGAGATAAGAACGTCAACCTTCCTGTAGAACGGCGCGAAATTGTGTGGACGTTGCCCACTATGTCTCATCTCAATCCCCATACCACACAAGTGTGATAAGCAAGTGCGATGAATTCTAGATTTCAGAATGTTGCTCCAGACACATTCCTCTGATCTAGCTAAAAGTGACGAGATCATATACCAGCTACAAATATGCCTGCAAGGATATACGTACTTAACAGACGTCGAGTCAACATCCCTGAAGGGTATGCCGCCCTTGTTAGACGGTTTGGACGCCCCTGTTGGACGGTCCGGTACAACGGCGGATGGCCAATCAATCTGTCTTGGCCTGGAGCACGACAGATCATTCGGTTCGTAGGATTCACTTCCCTAGAAGAGGAAGACACGGCACAACTATGAATCTAAACTTGATCGCTGTCTCAAATCATTTCCATCTCATGAGATTAATCCGGATTACTCTCGAGACATGAAGTTCTTGGTCCAGTATACTAGTTTGGATGAGAAAAATGGAATTGAAATGAGATTATCATCAATGATGTTTTCACTTATATGGTAGCTACTGACATAAATGAAAAGCGACGATATCGAACCGTGTTTCGTTGATTAAGTGACAACGTAGAGCTGATTGGACAATTGAGATTACAATCTAGGTCAAATTCCTTACCAAAGTGTGTATTGGACCTGTCATTCCTACACTGCCCAAGGTAACCCTATTGTGTTACAAGTGGGAAAGGAAGCGTTATGAGATGAATGAAATAGTGCGATGTGATGCACGCCTTACAGCGCAAGGTTTCTCTCAAATGTCATGTGATTGATAGCAGCATTATAAAATGTGGTTAGTGTTTTCTCCATGGGGATATAGATACGGAGATTGACATGTAAGTTCCCGAAGAATTACATGGACTGGTTCAAAAAGTTCCAAAACCACGGAACACCCTCTTAACTTGTTTTGATGCGTTCACTTAAATTCGACGGATGTGGTATACCCGTTTAAGTGATTGTTTGATCAGTCAGGGATATGAATTATGCCCTTGCGTGTTAAACTATGAAGTCTTATTCCAAATTGCTAGAGTTACAGTTTATGTTGTTAACACGAATCTCACTAAGACTCTTGAAGAGCTTGAGAAAACTGCCTCGCACCCAAAGATGGAATTTGAGATGAAGGATCTTAGGAAAACTCGTTTATGCCTTGACCTGAAGTTCAAGTGTTGTTTTGACGGTATTTTGGTCTACCAGTCGAACTACACTCCGAATGTGTTACTTTTGAGTATACCTTTGATCGTCCATATGTTATATACAAATGAGACCCTTGAAGAGGTTATGGAATCTGAAATTCCATATCTAAGTTCAACTTTGCGCTTCGTTGTACTTAGCTCATTGTATTTAGACAGGACATCTCCTTCACTGTTGATCTTGGTAAAGATGCAGCACCGCGCCTACACGCAACCACGGAATTGGTATTAAAGATGTACCCTGAAGGTATTATGAGGGTAAATCCCAACGCATCTTAGCGGATCCGACCCCCCTGATCCTCGAAATGATGCTTGCCTTGTTGTTATGCTGACGCTGGTTACTTATCAAACCCGCACATGGCAAAATCCCCAAATGGTTATGTCTTTACCGCTAGGGATATCGCAATATCTTGGAGGTCCATGATATGACCTTAGTTGCGAAATCTTCGAATCGTTCCAAGACTCACCTCACTTCACTACGCCACAAGTGAGACATGGTTAGGAGTTCTTGTTGAGCATGTTCGTAGTACTTGCTGTGTTTTCATTCATCGTTGAGTCCCAACAACGATCCATGAAGATTATGCCGCATGTATCAACTCGACCAAGCCATGATACATCAACAAAGTCAACGCCAAGACATATTGCGTCTACATCTACATCAGTAAAGCATCAGGAGATTGAAGTCATGCAAGCCGATCCCAGATAACCTTGCCGAACTCTACACTACGTCACTGCCGAAGTCAACCTTCCAAAAGCTCGTTTGAGGAATTGGTATGCCTAACTATCATATGCAATGCTTGTAGTTCTCATTTGGAAGTTATGTCAAACTCAGGGGGAGTATCCAGAAGTATACTCTCTTGATCTTAATGTACTCTTTCTTCCCTACAATTAGGAGCATTTTTCCCACTGGGTTTTTGCTACCTAACTAGGTTTTAACGAGGCACCCATCCTGGGCTGATCACACCTTTGTGAGCTCTTCTACTTGCGTCCAAATGACGTATAGTTTTGACTTAATGCAACTTCTCACTTTTCTCCTTAGACTATGGGTTTTTCCCACCTTGGGTTTTACCATAGCGAGGTTTTGTGAGTTTTACTTTTTATGCATTCTTCCGTTGATTTGAGACTCGCATTCGCTCATTGTGCCGACAACTTCATCAATTGTACCTGCTTCATCACTGAAGACCTGATGCGCCATTTACTTGAGTATTTACACACTCAAGGGGAGTGTTGCAGTCCTATTTAGAATAGGAATGTGATTGTGTAAATCCTAGTAGATATAGGAATGTATCTTATATTCCTATTAGGAGTAGATTACTTATTATGTATTGTAATCCTTATGGGAAATGGTTTGCCCTTTCTACTACTATAAATAGAGGCACAATGGGGTGAATAAAACACACCTCACAATTACACATCTCTTTCTTCTCCTTTCTATGTGCCGCACCCTTTCACTCTCTATGGCCTTTATACAGTTTAGTAAATTATACCTACAACAATAATTTTATTTTTAATGTGTTTTATAATTTTTTTAATCTTACTCTTTGCCTATAGTATATGACACACCCCGACCCGAAATATTGAGGCGTGCTGGCTGTCACGTGAGAGTGACGTAGCCAAAATCGCAAGGCGGAAGAACATATATGAATGAAGTGTAGAAATAAAAGTCAAACAAGATAATTTACAATACGATAAAAGAGTAAGTGAAAGGTAAAGCTGAATTAAAGCAGAACAACAACACAGAGCAAATCCTAGGTGCAGTCCAGATTAAACAAACGCTAAAGATAACTGAAGAAAATCCTACATGGATGGTGGTCTGTCTGAATAGCCTGGATGCATCGTTTGCCGCCGACGTCACCGCTACTTAGAACCTGGAGGGGCGCAAAACAGAAAACGTGAATGGGCAAAAACAAATCTTTTCCAAAACCGTTTCATAAATCAGTATGATAACCCCTCACTATAAATCAAGTATAGTTCCCAGAAAATAACATATATACGTATACTAAAAATCATACTGAAAGCATTAAACTCAATTCTTGAAATCCAGAAATACGCCATGTCGAAGTACCTAACTCAAATGGAAGCAAACATCAAACATGTGAGATAAATCACAATATGCCATCGATAATACCAAGTCAGCCGAAGTCACCTAATGTGACCCGTACGACTGAATCTATAGCTCCTCAACTAATCCTACACACGAGTCGGAACCACCTATAGTGGTCTGTACGACAGGCTAGATGTATAATATGATGCTCAGTGCTACGATCACGTGAAGGCTGGGCGACGAATCGCGAGTCACCTACGAGTCGGAACCACTTATAGTGGTCTGTACGATAGGCTGGCACTTGCCTTGGATCCAAGGTTAGCGTACGGTACGAGAGGTGAACGATCACGTGAAAGCTAGTCCCTACTCTGGTGGAGCACAAACACCCGAGGTGCAGGAATATGAGCTATATTACAATCTCATCATTATCACTATCTCTAACAAGCATACTCACCTGACTTACCTAAGCGTCCACAGCGCTGAAGCATGACCAACACAACCATAATCACAATAATCAAATATAATTGGCATTTGACATGGCATTTCAATCATAAAACTAATTCGATTCTAGAATCATTAAAAACTAAGTTTTTGGGAAAACGTCAATCATATATATATATATACTGAAAACAAAAGCCCACTCACTGATAAGTAGACGGGTCGTATCCCCCGAACCTGGTGTGGCTGCGCTCGTCCACTGGGTACGTCTCACCTATATGCGAAACAACTATAAAACCGTCATTTAAGCGCACATAATCGAAGTTAAGTAATAACTTCTCTAATATTGCTCAAATGGGGTGTTTGAATATACCAACATGCCCTACTCGATCCCACGAACACCCTCATATTTTTAGAAAAATTTTCCGACCTGTCACGCGTCGGCCAAGGCACGGCCAGACGCGCCCCCACGCGCAGGCACGTGTCTGGCACACGAACGGTCCAGCTAACGGTGTTAGGGAATATTCCATTAAAACTTAACGGTATCAGTTAACTTTAACTGACGCCGTTAGAATATTCTCTGTCCCTACCTTGGTTCGCCGGATACCAGCGCCGGCGCCGCTGCGATTGCCAGAAAACTGGGGAAATTTCAAACTTAGTTTTCTATCTCGTTTCTCAACCAAATTTTATGACATTGGTACCAAAATGAAGCTTAGGATGAGTAGAACACATCCTTAACACTTTGAAGATCAAAACTCGCCGGAATCTTGCTGGGAAAAATCCATGAAAATTGGTTAAACTCAAAACTTGTGATCCCGACGTCCAAAACTTGCAAACGAGGTACCCCGAGCTTCGTGAAGGTGCCTAGAGTATCTCTGTGATCTCCAAATTCCAAGAAAACTTCACAATTAAAAGATGGTGAACAGTACCATAATTGGGATTCTCTATTTCCTATGGTTTCTCTACGTTAGGAACCAAACCAAGAGTACCACTACACTTACCAAGTCAAAAGGATTAAAAAAATGTCAATATTTCCCTCGATCTATGCCTCGATGATGTTGTGTGTGTTCGGCCGTACGAAAATGGTAGAGAGAATGTGAGAAGAGAGAGAAACAGAATTAGAAACAGAAGGTGCACGTGTGCATGTGGTGCATGTGTGTGTGATTTAAACCATCCAAAATCATCCACCCAAATTCTATTGGGCCCAAGGATGTAGGGCACCCAAATGGTCCAAATATGGCCCAATCACACCCACGTTCACAAACGAGTCGAGGATAGAAACGTCATTCTACTTCAAAAATATTTAAAATCAGGAACGGGATGTTACAGTATACTATACAAATAAATAAATAAATAAAACAACTTTTTAACATTTATACAGAATAATAATACATAATTTATATACAATTATAAACATATACACTATGACTATTGTTTTTTTTGTAGTTTAAAAAATTAAAATCATCAAAATAACTTTTTTCTTAACGTGTCAAAACAGGTTACCCGCATGTCAGTTTCTTGTAAACCTGTTAAGGACTCGTTATTAACGGGTTCTTATCGTGTGACCCAATAAGGACCCGATTAGTTATCATGTTGACCCAAAACCCGTTATTTTCGTGTCATTTACGTGTCATGTTAATGGGTCGTGTAAGAAATTACCAGGTCTACCTAGCATCATTTAAGGAATTTAACTAATTAATTTATGCATTCAATATCCCACAAATTAACAATTACTTAAACATCAATAATAGAGTTTTTTTGAAAAAAAAAAATCAATAATAGAGTAATATTGTTCTTCACATAATTCTAGCAAAAAACTAATGTACCCACGTAATTATTAATATAGTTTAAGAAATAATTATTGATATATCTTAAAACATAAAATAAATACATATAATTAGCATGGGTACATTCGCAAAAAAAAAATTTGGGGTGCAAATTAAATTAAAGATAGGGGTACAATTATAAATAGAAATATATAAAAATAATAATAAAAAGATATATTAGAAAAAGTTTTTCATTTTTAAAAGTGACTTGTAAATAATTTAATATTCAAATAATGACATGGAGAAAAGTCAAGGGACCTTGATAAAAAAATAAAGAGGATTAAGGTTTTAATTAATGAAAAAGAAAAATAAGGGATGAGGGCCTAATTTATCCTAAAATTATGGGTAAATTACATTTTATCACATCAGGTTTGAGGTCTATTATGACCTCATACAACATCTTCAAAACATTTCACTTTCATACCTCAAGTACTATTTTATTTCAATATAATACATCCGATACATTTTCCATCCATTGATCCGTTAAGAGCTAACGTATCTACCAAATTTGTGCCACGGGGCAAAAATAATAATTTTTTATGTATTTAAAATATTATAATAATTTACCCTTAAAAAAAAGCTGAAACCCAGCAACCCATCCTTCTCCACTCTCCTCACTCTCTTTCTCGAACCCCCACACAATACAGCTCTGTCAGCACCTTCCTCCTTACGCTCACACTCCTCATGACCCTCACCGAAGTGCACAACATCACGCGCCGCCAATCCCTTTCCACCATGTTATCAGACCCCTTCTCCGACATCTCCTACTACCTCACCTCCTTCTCCCTCCACATCACCCCGTTTGAAGCCTCCGAAATCCTAAAATCGGCAACCAACCCAACCTCGCCGTCAAATGCTTTCAATTTTGGATAAGGGATGGCCGAGTTCAACTCTTGTTCCTTTTTTTAGAACTTTGGCCTCTTTTGTAGAGAGAATAAAAAAAGTTTGTAGGATAAGGCACAATGAAAATTTAGTTGAACATGCCACGTGGCACAATGAAAATTTAGTTGAAATTGTATGTATGTATGTATGTATGTGCCGTATGACTTTTCAAACATGAAAGAGGCATCTATAGTATCTTTCAATGCACTAACAAATAAGTTGAATATTAAGCAATGACTTAAGTGGTTTTTGGGCTAAAGGACAATTTGGCAACCATGGCCGAGTTCGACTCTTGTTCGTTTTATTAGAACTTTGGCCTCTTTCTTAGTAAGAATTAAAAAAAAAATTGTAGAACAAGGCACAACGAAAATTTCGTTGAAATTGTATATATGTATGCGCTGTATGACTTTTCAAACATGAAAGAGGCGTTTATAGTATCTTTCAATGCACTGACAAATAAGTTGAATATTAAGCAATGACCCAATTTGTTTTTGGGCTAAAGGACAATTTGGCAACCCTTTACCCTGCCTTTTGGGTAAGGGATGGCCGAGTTCGACTCTTGTTCGTTTTATTAGAACTTTGGCCTCTTTCTTAGTGAGAATTAAAAAAAAAATTGTAGAACAAGGCACAATGAAAATTTCATTGAAATTGTATGTATGTATGCACCGTATGACTTTTCAAACATGAAAGAGGCATCTATAGTATCTTTCAATGCACTAACAAATAAGTTGAATATTAAGCAATGACCCAATTTGTTTTTGGGCTAAAGGACAATTTGGCAGCCCTTTACCCTGCCTTGTGGGTAAGGGATGGCCGAGTTCGACTCTTGTTAGTTTTATTAGAACTTTGGCCTCTTTCTTAGTGAGAATTAAAAAAAATTGTAGGATAAGGCACAATGAAAATTTAGTTGAAATTGTATGTATGTATGCGCTGTATGACTTTTCAAACATGAAAGAGGCATCTATAGTATCTTTCAATGCACTAACAAATAAGTTGAATATTAAGCAATGACCCAAGTTATTTTTGGGCTAAAGGACAATTTGGCAGCCCTTTACCCTGCCTTTTGGGTAAGGAATGACCGAGTTCGACTCTTGTTTGTTTTATTAGAACTTTGGCCTCTTTCTTAGTGAGAATAAAAAAAAATTGTAGGACAAGGCACAATGAAAATTTAGTTGAAATTGTATGTATGTATACAAAAATTATATGAAAGCTTTGGTAGAAAGTGTTGAAAATATTGAAATGCGGTGTAAGGTGTACGATAAGGGTTAGGTATTTACAGAAAATTTTTTTAAATTTTTTTTATGTATTTTTTTAACAATTTGTAATTAATTTTTTTTTATAAATTTTAAGTTAGTTAATTAATTTGGATCGTTGGATTTCAAATCCAACAGCCTATACGTTGACACGTGGCCAACTGTCATAATTCTGATCGTTATGCCTTTTTTTTTAATTTTTGGAGGGAAAAATATGGACCGCTGATCTTTGGATCGAACGGTCTAGATCAAGCCACATCACTAGCCACTGGACGTCAAATTCAAATTTTTTTGACCATTGGAAATCCAACGGTCAAGAAAACTAGCCGTTGGAAATCCAACGGCCTAGAAATGAACACATGGCCTCCCCATCTGATCCCTAAGTGTGCCTACGTTGGCAGGCCACACCACTTTTTGTTGTTGGGATGCGAGGCCACATGAAAGTGTATCGCACGCACTTGGTGCAAAAAAAAAAATTGAACTGGCCTGCGACGTCACGCTGGCGTCAGCATGACGTCACACTGGCGTCAGCATGACGTCAAGCTGGCCGTCCTATAGCTCAGTCCATTTTGGGCTGGCCTGGAGACCAGCTTGGGCTAGGTGCCGTCCTATCCACTGGGTTGGAGCAGATTGCCTTGGTGCCGACCTAAAAAGTCCCATGTGGACTTGCTCTAACTACATAAGTACTACAAAGTGTTTTTTTTTTTTTTTGAGTACATATATTAAAGGGAAAGAGAGTTTGGCTAAGTCACATAATATCCAGCCTAATTTGGTATTGAATTCGTCATCCACGAGATTTGAACCTAAGACCTCTCACTTTCAAGTGAAAAGGAATACCACTAGAGTCTCAGACCGTAGTACTGAGTTGCACTGGCCAAATTAAAATTGTCTCGGTAAGAATCACTCCACTCCAAGTTAATCTTCAAAGAAACTTACTTTTCACTAGCACATACCACCATTGATACATTAATTAATCGTTTTACAAAGTTAGAACGTTAATTATGCATGAATTCTGATCCTCGTCGGATCATCTTTGTAAGGATTCTAAAAATTTGTGAATTGTGTCTATTCATCGTACATCAAGCGATTAGAAATCATTTTAAATATTTTTATTTAAAATTAAACACAAACAATACTTGACAAAAACTGATTGCACGATGTATGATTAACAGACACAATTCATGAATTTTCAAGATCCTTAACAAAAGAATCCGAAGAGGATCCTATTGGATTATGCATGGCTAAGGATTGAGTAATGGCTTTCTCTCGTATGGAGAGGAAGACTGAGAAGGAGAGAGATAATTATGGGTGAGTGACCATGTATATCTTGCTTAAGATAACTGTCTTCCTCTCCTCTCCTCAAATCAATGTTAAATAAGCTCAGGACAATATTTTTAAAAGAATAGAAAACTATTACTTATATAGAGTGCTGAGAAGTATAAAAATAATATACAACTCAGTAATAGGTAGTTAAATTGAGACAATATATTTCCCATCCTAAATATTATATGGTTTCTCAACTTCCAACAGTCCCCCTTATCTACAGTACACAGTAATAGATTTTATATTCTCTTACAAAACAGAAATCATTTTTCTTTTTTAAAATACACAGTAATATATTTACAGTACAAATTAAAAAAAAATTAAGCTAATTCTCATTATGGACCAGTCATAAGAAATTAGTATCGAACATTTTATACAAGAAAGTTGAATTTGAGGCCTCATCAAGCTAAATTTAAAATTAAAAAAAATCTAATTGAACAAGTTGAAATTAAATTAAATTTCTAACCTCATATCTAATTCAATTTCATCCCATCTACCCTCTTAACTATCTAGTTTATAAACCTACATAAACAGTGGAAGAATGAGCTACAAAAACTCAGTAGGGACATAACACTACCTATCACAGTAAGTTGGCAATCCTAAATTGAGTGTTGTGGCAACACATAATTCAATTATCTATATATATAGGAATTGCTTAAGGGGAGGGATCCCCTTTTTTTTTTGAAAAAATGGAGACACGCTCCCCACCGTTGGATTTAACTTTAATGAAATTGTGTGGTTGAGATTGTGTGGCCTGTGTTTTAATCTCAACCACAGAATTTCATTAAAGTCAATCTGACGGTGAGGAGTGTGTCCCCATTTGTTTTGAAAAAATAGGGATCCCTCCCCTTAAGCTGCCTGTATATACATACATACATATATATATCTTTACTAATTAATAAAACACTCTGATTAAAACAAATATGAATAAGAATATGGGGCATAAATGTAATTTTACACAATCAAATTTTGCTTTTTTTTTCAAAACGCACCTACATGAAATCCTAACATATCTCTAATTAAAAATAAATAAATAAACTTCCCACTCCCACGTTCTCTATCACTTTCTTCATCTCTCCTTCTATTTCAAGAACAAAAATAAAAAAATTTCTCAAACACTGTGTGTGCCCATATGCTAGTATATATTAAGAAAACCCTCCTTGTCAACTTTTTGCCACTTTTTTTTTCAATTTTGCCCTCACTTTTGATACACTATTGACAAAAAGAAGGGCAAAATAGTAATTTTGTACCTCTATTTTTATATATAAAGAAAACCCTCAATGTCAACTTTTTGCCACTTTTTTCCAATTTTGCCCTCACTTTTGATACACACTCTTGAAAAAAGGATGGCAAAATAGTAATTTACACCTTTTGGCAAAATGACAATCATATCCCTATTTTTCTTATTTTACCCTTACTTTTGATACACAATATTTACATAAAGAGGGCAAAATGGTAATTATGTAATATTAAGAAAAATATGCCCTTATTAAGATCTCATCATCATTGTCTCATACTCTTTTTTAAAATTTTAAAAACTAATCACACTCCTTAATCAAAAATTAAAAAAAAAGAAAAAGAAATTGTTCACATACAAAGTGTGTGCTCATTTTCTAGTAATATATAATCAGTCGTGAAGATTAAAGCAACGGGCGGAGGATTTGATAAGTGGCAAACAGTTGGGCCCCAATTGGTGAGGGGCGGCAGCTACAAAATGATAACATTTTAGGGGATTGCGAGCCGTTTGATTTCTAGGACGTTGGTGATAGGGGTGGACATTTAGAACTGAAAATCGAAACCGTAATACGAACCAAATCAAACCACACCGAACGGTTTGGTTTTGCAATTTTGAAGGTTTTGGCTTTTGAACACCGAAACCGAACCACACACCAAATATTTATAAACATTTAATTAAATGTCCATATTAGATTTCATGTTTTAATTGGTTGTTTGTTAGAATCCATACACTTAGTATGGACTCAACCACACTCGAATATCATCATTCATCACTTTCTTTTGTTCATTAACTTGAAGGACCTTTGTTATTTATACCATTACACACACATATATGTACAAGGGTGGACTAATCTTGTTATCAAGAGTCGAACAATGATCTAATGAAGTCCACTCATTTGAAGCATGATATCACATATTCTAGTATGAAAGTTTTGCTAAAGTTTAATGAATTCAAATTTATTCAACTTGTTTTATGATAAACATTGTAAGGGACACCCTTTTGTTGCACAAACATGTTTTAACATCACAACTGCATGCAACATGCTAATTGTTTACATAACAAATGTCTTTTTCCTATTGCTATTGGGAAATGCTTATTAATATGTTAAATTGCAAAGTGTACCTTTTTTCTTAAAAACCAAACCGAAACCGTTTGAAATCGCACCGAACCGAATCAAATGGTTTGGTTTCATTTCGGTTTTGGCTTCAAAACCGCACCGAACCAAATCGCAAAAAAATTCGATTTCGCTCAAAACCGCACCAAACCAAACCGTGCTCACCCCTAGTTGGTGATCAAGGATCCAGATTAAATTCCTTTTTTGGCAATCTTTATTAGATTTTGATATAACTGTAGTAAAAAAAATCCAAAGGCTAAAATTTGAATCCAACAATCAAAATAATAAAATAAATTTTTTTAGAACAGATTATATTAATCACACAAACTTAATATATCGACATTAAGAAAAGTACATAATTTGGTTGTTGCGTATCTTGAAGTTTGGTTGGTTGGTTTATATATTAAATTTTAGTTGGTGTGTATTGAAGTTTGGTTGGTTGTTATGATTTGTGCTTTTAAAATACTTGATGGTTGTTATGGTTGTCATTTTTATTTCTGATGTGAGATTTATGCTTTTAAAATACTTGATGAGTGTGTTTCTTTCTCTGCATTTAAGTTCAAATCCGTAATTTAGAGCATATTAAAATATTGCTCTGTCAAAAAAAAAATTAGATTTGGAAAAGAAAATTTGGTATTTCACATATACAATGGTTGCATGTTTGGACTATTGATCAAGATGATTATTGCTTTGGTGTTACCTCAAAGTTTGTTTGACTGTGTAAGTCTGACAAGAAGCATTGATAACTCTCATATATATATATATATATGGTTTGATTTGTTAAACAGGTTGCTGAGCACTATGAACAAGTAATTGGAACCGATGTGAGTGAATCACAGTTGCAGCGTGCAATGCCACATCCTCGTGTTCGATATGTCCACACACCGTTAACCATTACAGACGACGAATTAATAGCATTGATCGGGGGCGAAAATTCAGTCGACCTGGTGACTGTGGCTCAAGCTGTGCACTGGTTCGTCCTGCAAAAGTTTTACAATCTTGTTTCGCGGCCAGGAGGTGTGTTGGCCGTTTGGTACAATGACATTGAAGTTTGTCCGGAATTTGATCCTATTATGAAGCGATTTCATGACACAACCCTGCCCTTTTGGGACCGTAACATCCAGTACATCTTTGATGGTTACAAGACGCTTCCATTTCCTTTTCAGAGTGTTGGTTTCGGATGCGAGGGGAGTCCATTGCCGCTGGACATTCCAAAGAAGCTGTCGTTCGAAGGGTTTTTGAAGATGGTAGGGTCATTGTCTGCAGTCATTACAGCCAAACACCAAGGCGTGTATTTGTTACCGGAAAAGCCGGTTAAAGAGTTTGAGGGTGCTTGGGGTGGCTCTAAATTGATCAGGCCAGTCACCTACAAGGCTTTTATGCTTGCCAGAAAAGTTTAAGGTGTAACCTTGTTAGGATTATGTACGTATGTGTGGTAATCAGTACTAGACTACTTACATCCTATGATTCTATCAATACTGAATACATAAGTCTGGAACCTTGTTGCTCTTGAAGTTAATCGAGTATAAAGTTGAGACTTGCACTATCATTCTTGCATTTCTGCATAAAAAGGACACATCAGAACCTAGTAGAAATGAGATGTTAATTCGTTTTCTGCAAAGCAATCATCCATCAGGACATTTTCATTTGCTTTTGCCGACTCAGGAAAGGAAAGGAAAAACTCATAACACGAGTTAGCCTAAAAACCTTTATTGCTAGAGTTCGAAGCCTTAGAAACAACATCAAACATTTTACAAATAGTGTATAGTTATAGACTTGTGAGAACTGACTTGAATCTCACATGGTCCGTATATTACTCGCTCATTCAGGATTTTCACTATCCAAATATTACATGAGAAAAACACAGGAAAAAATAAAACCGAAATTCTTTAGCTTCAGCAGTTTACCTCATGTCCTCTTTCACCATTTGGGCGAAAACCTTGCTCATCGAGAAGCCAGCAAGGTCCCCTGCACTTCCCATGCTAAATTCTGCAATAGATACACTGGTCTCCAGGGGGTTGACGTGATCAGCTTGCAAAGATAGCCTGCCGTTACTTGCTTCACTTCCTTCGAGTTGAAGCACAGATTCCAGGTTCCATAGCACATCTCACACCGTAGGTCGATCAACACCATGTTCCTCCAAGCATTTTGCAATTATTTCTCCGAACTTCCTCGATGACTCCGGCTTTACTTGACCTGCAAGGCAAGGATCTACAATCTCCTCTAACTGCCCTTTATTATGCGACTTCATTGCCCATTCAACCAGATTACCTTTTCGATCGGGAGGGAGGGATCAATAACAGGTCTCCCACAAAGGACTTCAAACATCACAACCCCGAATGAGTACACATCTGACTTCTCCGTCAGATGTTGCCTTGTTAAGTACTCTGGATTAAGATACATGAAGCTTCCTTTAACCGCGGTACTGACATGTGCCTGATCAATCTCAGGGCCAGTTTTTGAGAGCCCGAAATCAGCAACCTTTGCCATACGATTCTCATCTAGTAGTATATTTGCAGTCTTAACATCACGGTGAATGATCGCCTTTTGTAGAGCCAGTATGAAGATAGTGAAGTCCTTTGGCAGCTCCAACACATATTACAAGCCTTTGCCTCCAACTCAAGCTTGGAAAGTCTGAACCGTAAAGGTAGTTCTTCAGGCTCCCATTTCCCATGTACTCATAAATAATGATCATCTCATTCTGCTCGTCACAGTATCCAATTAACGACACCAAATGACGGTGGCGGAACTGAGACAACATTTCAATTTCTGTCCTGAATTCGGCAAGACCCTGCCTTGATTGAGAAGCTCCTCTCTTGACTGCCACTTTTGTATTGTCCCTTAAAACTCCTTTGTAAACCTTCCCAAAACCACCAACTCCAATAACCAGTTTCTCGCTGAAATTATCTGTAGCCTCCCGAATTGCCACAAAAGGGAAGCGATACCCAATTTTTGAAACAGAAAACATCGCTGTACTGTCGGTGATTTTACTTTCCGTTTCATTCACCACTCCATCTTCTGTATTCGAATGGATGGCGTGCGCTAGTGTTCTTCTTCTGCAGAGCAAGAACAAGACTGCAGCCAACACGATGGCAGAAAATAGTCCAACAGCCAAGCCAGCTATAATAGCAACTTTCATCTTAGAGCTGGCTTTTGAAGAAGAATACAAGACATCGAGGCTGCTCTTAGAGTTGAATATTAAAGTGCACAACAAACGAGATTACCAAACTAATAGAAATATTATTAAAAAAAACTGAAAATACCAAAACGGCTACAAAACCCTAAGAGATTACATTGTGAATAACTTATTTCCCAAACTAAATTACAAGCAATATTTATAGAGAACTGAACCTAAGAAACCCTAACTCGGATGGGCTAGGCCCAAAAACCTAAACTAATAAAAAAAATCCAAATACTAAAATAAACCTAAATACTAATATATTCTAACACCCCATGTCAAACTCATGACGGTATACAACATGGGTTTGCAAACAAGCAGATGCGGACTGGCTCCGATAGGCGGACTGGCATGCAAACTTGACTTGACTGAACTTGACTTGCGAACTTGACTTGACTTGATTCTTGACTTGGACTTGATTCTTGACTTGACTTGATTCTTGATGGCCAACAGGTTCTTGATTCTTGACTCTTGATTCTTGCTAGCAAACTGATTCTGGTTCAAACTAAAAGTATGGAAAGAACTTGTCACTAAACGGACGAGATTTCCATATCCCAATTGTACGAACAAACAAAAACAACGCCAACAACTTGTGTGGGCCAAACACAAACTTTTTTTTTCCTTTGCCCATATGGGCCCAAAACTAACAGCAAACATTTTTTTTTTCTTTTTCCTTCTTTCTTCTTTCTGTGTGTTTTTTTTTCTTTCTTCTTTCTGGACTGATAACACAAATAGTAACAAGCAACAAGCGATCAGATTCATAGATAGGTGGATGTAGCAGCGCAACAAGGATGGAGAGGTTCATGGTTGATTTGTAGGTGGTGGGTGGGTGCGAGAGATTCAAGCAGGCGGCGGCGAGACGACAGCAAGGGATCTGAGTGCAGGTGCAAACGGGTCGGGTTCTGGGTTCCTGATTGCAGTGGCAACATGGGTTTCAAGGGTTTAGGTGGGTTTGGCAACAGGTGGTGGTGGACTATGGCGGCGAGAATTGATTGCAGTGACGCGGGACTGAAGCGGTGCAGCAAGGATGGCAACTGATCATGTGCGACACGGTCTGGAGCAGCAACGGAATGTGAGTTTGGGTCTAAACTTCGATCAGTTTTATAGGTTTGCGAAGGCTGGTTGTAGGATGATGGTGGTGGTGGGGTCGGGTTTGGTGCGGGAAGGATAAGGCTAGAGATAGTTTCTGGGTGCAGTGGATCTTGTACTAGTGCAAGAGTGGTTCAGGCGGTTCTGGATGTGATGATGCAGCGAAGTGGCTGGAGGGATGTAGAAATCTTGGTGCGGTGGAACATTTTGAAAATTTGGGTGTGAGACAAATTCACCAAATTCTTTTTTTCAAAATCAAAATTTTTTTTCCTTGAAGACTACCAAGGACAAACTGAAAACCAAACCAGAAGACATGAAAAATCTACGGATGGAAACTGGAAAAGAAAAAAAAAACAAACAAACAAACAATGAAAGAGACAGACAAACTGATACTGAACAGAAGCAGATTAAATCCTGAAGGATCAAACCTGCTCTGATATCAATGTAGACATCAAAATTTCGGTAAATAAAATGTTGACTGATAGTCAAAGTTTCAATGCTCATGTATTACATAAATTTTACACGTAGCGTGTGACTCGACGAAAATTGAAATGAGTCAAAAAAGCCGTCAAATATGACACGTGTCAATACCTGGCAGAAATGATTTATTTCATCTAATTATTTAAATCCAAAAATCAAGTTTTGAAATTCTATAAATAGGAAGCCATTCCACACCAATTCATTCACCAATTCACCAACACATTTCTTTACTCCCAAATTGGAAGAGAATTCTCTTGAAGTTCGTTCTTCGTTCTTCGTTCTTCGAGATCAAGCCCTGAAAGCCCTCGAAGAAACGCTCATCCATCCTAAGATCAAGCCACCAACAGCCCTTCGGATCAACATAACATCAACGTTCATAATCAAATCCCTGAAGATCATCCTCGTTCATCCTAAGATCAAGCCCCAACGGCCCTTCGGATCAACACAACATCAACAAATCCATACCACTGTTCATCCAAGGATCAAGCCCCAACGGCCCTTTGGATCAACAGCCCATCAACAAATCCATATCTTACGAAGATAGAATCGGAGGATAAATTATAAAGAAATTGTAACCCAAATTCATTAATACAAATATATTTTGTACACGTGTTCTTGTGTTTCAGGAAAAATTCGTGTTTACAACCAAGTTGAATATCAGAGTGCACAACAAACGAGATTACCAAACTAATAGGAATATTGTTAAAAAAAACTGAAAATGCCGAAACGGCTACAAAACCCTACGAGATTACATTGTGAATAACTTATTTCCCAAACTAAATTACAAGCAATATTTATAGAGAACTAAACCTAAGAAACCCTAACTCGGTGGGCTAGGCCCAAAAACCTAAACTAATAAACAAAATCCAAATACTAAAATAAACCTAAATACTAAAATATTCTAACACTTAGAATTACTTATTTTCATGATCGCCAGCTCGTTGAGAAAGCCGATAGGGCTTCTCTAGAAAGCACTTATGAATATAAATGCCCCCAGTAAAATTGTTCCGTCATGGAATCTGATATTTTTCTTTTTTAATAGTTTTATTCCATTTTTCTTTTTTAATAGTTTTATTCCGGATTGAATGCGACTGCTCCGTCGTAGGTGGTAGTCTCATTAGGAAAAATGGGCATGTATATATGCTACTATATGTTGGGTGCTCATTAGGAAAATTTGAGCTGTGTATCTGTCCTGGTGGATAAGAATATTTTTTTTTAAACTAATGATAAAGCTTGACAAGTTTTAGTTTTAATAAAAAAAATCATGTTATAAGTTTTGTTTAATGATTAGTACAAGATCCATATTAAAGTAGTCCAACTAAAAATGGTCTAACTATAATAAATTATGATTTATCGATTTTACCCCAATTTTTTTTAGGTTGAGTTTCAGTTTTTCATCGTTAATGGAGTTCACCGTTGTTTTGCAGACCTTCTTCTTTTTCTATGAAACAAAAATATAGATCATCATGCTATTTAATTTATATTTTGTATCATTTCGTTGAAATGTGATCGTCGTTATTATTTATAGTGTATTCGAGGTACTATTTTTCAATTTTTATTTGTCAATGAAGTTCATAGTTTGTTTCTCTAGAAAATAAATTTGAGATCTGCATGCTATTCAATAATAATGACGGGTCACTGTTTCTGAACTGTAAAAATAAACTGTTTCTGGATTTTAAGTAACACTGTTTCTGGAATTCAAGTCACTGTTTCTGCAATCTAAGTCACTATGTCTGGATCCAAATGAAATAGACACACTATTTCTTAAATGTAAGCTAGAAAAAAAATAGTAAAATTCACTGTATCTGGATTCAAAGCAAAATAAGCACCATGTTTTTAAAGATAATCAACTGATGGATGAAAGAAAAGAAACAGTCAAAGGTTAAAACATAGACTGTTTCTAGAATCTAAGTCACTGTTTCTGGATTTTGGTTCTTTTCTTTCCAGATACAGTGTTTGTTTGTGCACAAACAAAACAAACACTTTTCTCTCTTGGTTTCGATTTCGTTTTCAAGTTGTGTCAGAAATCGGGTTAAATGAAAGAATGTTTGATTAAGAAGAAAAAATGAGTGATATTTTGTGGTGGATATACTTACATATATATGCCTAATTATAGTGCTAATAAATTAATAATTAAAATAATAACAACAGAGTAATAATTGGGGATGAAGGTTCTAATTTTTAAGATTAGAGAGAAGGCAATGAGGCATGTGACACATCTTATTGGCTAAGAAATTAGAAAAAGAGAGTTGGAGGCTAAAACTCATGGACATGCAGACACAAACACAACCAAACTAAGATTTAATTGGAGTGTGGCCCCGACAAACCTTTCACTCAGTTCAATTATGGGAAAATTCAATTTTCTGATGGAATTGGACTCACGAAATGGAGTTTCCATCAGGGGCATTGGTTGGAATAAGAAATTTTGGTTTTGTGACGGGAATTTATTACCGCACAAATTTAACCCTCTTTTTGACAGTTGTAGTAAAGATGTAAGTAGGGTATCGTTCTAGGCCGGGGATTAGGAGGGCTTGCTAAAACCTCTAAAATAATTTAAAAACGTAAAAACAAAGTTTAAAACACTAAACTAAAATAAAAACATTTAACTAAAATAACTCAAAATAAAACTAACAAATAATCTAAAACAAATCAAAAGACTCAAAATAATGAAAACAATTTAAAATAAAAACTAGGAAATTAATTAGACAGAAATTAAATTAAAAGATTAAAAATAATAAAAACTAACTAAATAATATAATATAATAATGGGGGGGTTTGGTTTGGATGAAACGTAAATTAAACTTAACTAAATTATAAAATTGACAAAAACATAAAATAAAGGTGAACGGAAAGACGACGGATTGGCTAGAGGGTTTTTCTCCACACATGACACATATGCAACCTAAATTGATTTTCAGTTGTTCTTTCAATGAATTGTAAATTTCAACGCCCCAAATTAACCATGAATTGCATAGATTAATTCTCAGATTTTCCTTAAGTTAATGGATTGGATGATTGCATACGACAACCCAAAGCATTCCCCACAAGTTCCCTCAATGAATTGCATAAAAGAGATACAAGCAAGAATCATTAAGTTCTATGAAAATCATAAGTGTTGACAAGGCATTCGTAACTATGAACAGCATGATACGTTTGCCAGGAATTTACTTAACGCGATTGTGACTAGCAACCTTCACTACTCATGAATATAAGTTCATAACGATTAGGTGAAATTCACTTATATTCTAGCATCAAATTCATGCATGTAAATTAAGTATTCATTCTTAATCGACAAACACAAATAAGTTATTAATCAAGCAGTTAAGCAAATTATATCACAACTCAGAAATCACAACTGAAATTACCAATTCAAATTACAAATATAACCATGGTTTCGAATTAACCTCTAGCCAATATAAATTAATTACACATTATTTATAAATTAAAAACATAAGTAAAACAGAGTTGGAGGATTAAACCGAAACAGGAATTAAGGGTCTGTGCACTGTGCAATTGCTGTGCACTGTGCAATTTTGATCCATGAGGCACCGTGCTTGTGCTTTTGCTGCCTTTGCTGCCTTCAAGGACCCCAGCGAGCTCTCTGACTTTCCTCTCCCCGTGCTGCTTGGAAGGAGCTCCTTCGAACTCTCCCCGCGAGCTTTTCCTCGCTGCTCCTGGTTCCCTTCGCTCCCCGCGAGCTTTTCCTCGCTGCTCCCTGGCGCCAATTAGGCACCCTTCTTCAATCCCCAGCTCTCCCTCTAGGACCTTCCTCTAATCTAACGTTTTCTTTGGCTTTTCTCCCCCCGGTTTCCCAGTTGTATTTTTGCGCAGCTCCCCCAAGGAGCTCTCGGACCTCACTGAAATGCCAGCTGCCTCCAGGGCAGCGAGAGTTCTCCCTTCTTTTTGCTGCCAAGAGCAGCTCCCCATTTTTCTTTTTTTTTAGAGTTTTGCTGCTGTGCAGCTGTTATATTCCTTATCTTCGACATCCATGGCCTCATGGCCACTAGCACCAAGAAAAAGAGAGGCCACTTGCTTTTCCACCGTAGCTTTTCACTCAAATATATATTAAACTTTCTTTCTTTTTGGCTGCCAAAGCAGCCCTCCCCTCAGTATTAATTCCCCTCACCGACTGCCTAGTACTTTTCTGTTTTTAATCCCATGCGCAGCTGCCCTATTATCACACACACACAACACAATCATCACATATATAAATAAAAATAAATATATATATATATATATATATTATTTTTCAAATGATAAGTATAATTCAACAGACAAGATAGTTTAGATGAATTAATTACTTAACACTTCACTTATTCTATTTTTATTTTCTTAGCTAGATAAATCACATAAAACACGAAAACAAAGTAAATAGCTCAAAATATGAGGAACTAACTAAGAAAAGACACGTGAATTTGATGTAAAAATATATATAAATATGAGCTTATCAAATACCCCCACACTTAGCTTTTGCTAGTCCTCGAGCAAAACAAACGAACAAAAAGAAATAAAACACAATCTAAACCTTCCAACAATTATCTCAGGGATTTCCAATGGACATGACAAATTAAAAATCGTCACTTACACAGACTTTGGCAATCCATACCCTTAAGCACATACTTAATCATAATCGCCATTTATTAGTTCGCATTTAATCAATTAAAACAACATTTTGAATGTAGTAACATGCCTTAGAGAATTTACTCAACTCCTCACTAGATATGCACTCAATTTTCACTCAGATTTTATGACTACACTCCCTACACTAGGTATATGTGAGAAGATTGATGTAAACATGAAAACTAGTACTCACATATGTTATATCAAAAGAAACATTTTCTGGAGTTATTAATGCACATATGAATATGATCTCATGAACGGAATGCTACTACTTAGATGCGAGAACCAGGGACACCATATGCTCATACCAATCCCAAACTCCACATATTGAACACATAACAACCAAGATAGAAGTCAAAGGGTTGCAAAGGGGCTAAGGATATAGGTTAACCAAGAAAGGATATGGAAAAACAAAGGTTCTTAAAGAAATAGTAAGCAAAGTAATGAGATTAACGCATAGAATTCACTTTTGAATGAAAATTCAACTCTAAACCCGAGGGGAGGATTCACACATTTTATGGCCAGATTTCAAACTCTTCTACTTCTTTCTTTTCTTTTCATGCGTTTTTCTCTTCTTCTTTTTTTTTTTCTTTTTTTTTCTTTTTTTTCTCTCTAAACGCAAAACGTACAATTGAACTCAAAACAACCAATCCCTCCCCCACACTTGTTTTTCTGCATAGTGTAGAATAAAATGAATTCTTTTTAAGTCATGCGCACTATTCTTTAAGAACAAGGGTGCGGATTAATGCGGTTAACAACAAGAATAGGTTAAACAAGGCTCGAGATGGGTTAAACCTACAAAACATAAGAAAGATGGAGGGTAAGGCTTTTTGGGATGTGGTGGTTCACTAAACAACTTCATCTTGATATGTGTTATGCAATTCAATGTCATGCTTTGAATGAAACGGATATGAGTTCTAGTATTTGGAACTAAGATGATAAAACGCCTTCTAAGTAGCAACCAAGCAAAGAATAATGAGATCATGCAACGATTTTAGAAAACAAAAACATCAAGATTAATAACTCTCCAAACAAGGTATAAGCTCAAGTCTCACAGGGATGTAGCATTAGTTTGAGTTCCTTCCTTCAAGCATGTTACAAAAACTAGTTTTATCCTTTTGTGATCAAATTTAAATTCATAAACAACAACTACAACTAAGCATAAACCAATAGCATATCAAACTTCCATCCATGTTTATAACTTTCTTTAACAGTCATGCAATTAAAAACCAAATCCTCATCATTGTGTTGGAAGGTACCTAAGACGCAAACACACAAAAACAACTCTAAAATAAAATTCTTTTTGGGTTTTTCAAAATATTTTTCAAATTTTTAAGTCATTTTCATAAGATTTCCTCAAAACACAATAAAACACACCAAAACAGCATAAAACACTAAGAAAACAAAAAGCTACAACACGGAAACAAATGAAACCAGTTCAAAGTCGAAGGTACAAAAATTTTCAATTTGGTCATTTTTTAACTCTTTACCCCCACACTTAAACTGGACATTGTCCCCAATGTCAGAAAACATTAATAATGCAAAAATAAAAATAAAAATAAATATAAAAATAAAATTACTAAATGAAAAGAAACAAAATAAAGCAATAGGACTGAAAACTTCTCTAATTTGCAGAAAACCAAGCGATGACCCCCAAGCGTAAATTTTGCAATCAACATCAAGGGAGGAAATAACCAAACGTTCCTGCAAAGAAAAGAAATAAATCAGTTAAGCACGCAAGAAAATATAGAAAATTCAAACGAAAAATAGAAAATGAAAATAAAAGATAAAGAAAAGAACTAATAGGCGATCATTGGTCGTCCTTGTTGATTTTCCACAGCTTTCATCTTGAACAGGATGGGCCTCCTTCCTTGCAAGTGCTCCTCAGCTTAGTTGAGGATGAATCAGCACGTGTCTCCACATGCTTCAAGTAGTCCGGTCTCCACGCAGGTGTGGCATCTTCTTGAACTCTTGGATCAACCCAGACTCATCTGCTCTTGGGTGCACCTCAGACTCCTCCTGCTTCGTCTGTGAGGTACTTTTGTTTTTGAAGAAGTACCTCAACAAAGGTTTATTTTTGAAGTGGGCTGGGAGGGGTCTGAGATGAGTACTCGAGAGCAAGACTAGGTAAGCAATCAGGATCTCACTTTCTCCATGTTCTTCAGATGAAAGTGAGGAGAAAGCGTAATATGAGATACTTTTGCTTTTAACCTTTTTAATATGAAATACTTTTGCTCTGGAAGGTTTGTTTTCTGGGGTGATCCAAGGGATGAAGAACACTGAATAACTCGAAAGCTTTCTTTGGGAAGACATTATCGGAGATGAAGAGAGGTTGAGAGGTTGAGAGGTTGAGAGGGTGTGAAGGTGTGCCTTTGCTGTGGAATGCGAAAGTCGACTTTATAGAAATTTTCCTTCACAACCGGAACTGTTCCCTCACTATTTGTCGGCAGCCGGTGGATGGATGAATAGTGCCCGTTACGCGCTTTCTGACAACGCGTCCGTAATTTCCGCGAAGCTGACTGCGCATACGACGAGTGACGACAAATTGGAATGATGATCTTTTGAAAACCGGGGTTCAAAACCGGGTGCGGCTCATGGTTTTCGCAACGCTCCACGCTGCACGTCATGAGTGACGACACATCCGGACAAACCGACCCACGTGATTGCTGAGTCAAGCCCAGCTTTTGAGAAAGGAAACGGCTCTTTTGAGAAAGGAGCGTCGAGCTTTCCGAATTGCGTGAGGACGCGTCTTCAACCTCAGAGGAGCGCCTCTCTTTGATTTGCTTCTTTTTATAGAGGCGCTAAATCTGCTTCACATCACACTTGAACTCCCTTCCTCAAATACTCTCCTCTGTAAACACTCTCTTCTGCACTTCTTAATCTTTCCGATCTCTTCTTCCGCTTCAGCAATCTTAATTTTTCCGAACTCTTTTCTTCCTCAACCCCTTCTAAAAATGTCTTGCCCTTCCGACCGTCGCCTAAACTTGAATGTCGGGGAAGACGATGACTCGTCTTCTCCGAACAACATTTGGAATCCATCCTTCATATCCCCCAATGGTCCTCTTACAGTCGGGGACACAATGATGAGGAACGATATAACCGCAACGGTGGTTGCAAGAAACCTTCTTACTCCCAGAGACACTAGGTTGCTGTCTATGCGGTCAGACGAGCTGGCTGTTCAGGACTCACTGGCTCTCAGTGTCCAGTGTGCAGGCTCAGTTTCAAACATGGGTCAGCGCCTGCTTGCAAGATCTCGTCAGGTGGAGTCGCTAATGGCGGAGGTGGTCAGTCTTCGGCAAGAAGTCAGAGGACTCAGGCACGAGAACAAGGAGTTGCACATGCTCGCAACTAGCTACTCGACCAGCATGAAGAGGAAGCTGGACCAGCTGCAGGAGTCGGACGGTCGAATCCAGAGTGATCATGAGCGGTTCATGGCATTACTCCCGCGGTTTATGTTGCCTTCGTCCTCTGGAGCAACACCAAGCGTTCCGGCTCCGGAGATTCCAACTCTGGCTCTTCGTCTTCCCGGAGCTCCGTCAACCTCTGAGGCGCCACCAAACCAAAACCAATGATTGCTATTAGTTTTTCGTATTATTGTAATTTTTTTTTTTTTTTTTTTTTTTTTAGGTTTATTTTAAGCAAGGTAAAATATGTAATGTAAAATAAGTAAATTAATGCAAAAAGACTTTATTTACTCGCACTTAAAATAAACAAGGCCCTAAATTTATTTAAACTCAAACTAAATAAAAATCAACCAAATAACACAACTAACTAAGCGAAACAAAATGAAAGTAAAAGCAATAAAGAAGAAGGTTAAGAAATGCAAATCTGGTTGCTTGGGTTGCCTCCCAAGAAGCGCTTGCTTTAACGTCTTTAGCCGGACGATTCTTTCCTTATCCTCCCCTCGGCTCCAAAGCATGAAATTTATCTTTTAATGGGAGGTGATACTTGAAATGATTCGGCAATGGTCTGAATTCTCGGGTGGGTGCCTGAATCATTAAAATTAGCATGTTAGTAGAAAATAAAATTAAAATTGGAGAAGATGGCTTACTATCTTTCTCCGACTCAAAATTAATAACAAAAACCACATTTTTGGATATTTCTGGGATTTTGCACTGGGCCAGGTTGACTATGATGGTTGTGGCCTGTCCCGTGTCATCAAACTCAATTGCGTGGGCCTTTGTTGTCTGTACAGCCTCTTTGATGTATTCTTGAAAGTCTCCAGCCATTTCGATATCTTGAATCCCTTTTCTTGGTGCACCAAGAATTTGGATATCATTTTGGACCATTGGAAGAGCGTCCACAATGTCCTTTTCACTTTCTTCGTTATTTGGAAAAAATCTGCAAGGAAAAGAGACATTCGGTGGAAAAATGTTAGAATGAATTGAACTTGGAACAACCTCACCATAGTTGGACGACATAGAGACTTGAGGGGTTTGAGACAAGAATTCGTCTAAACTGCCCAAGTTGTCCTCCTCATCTTTTTCTTGCAGCGGCGATTCGTCCAAGTTTGGGCTGTGAATGGATGGTTCTGGAACAGCCTCATCCTCCATCTCACCTTCCAAAGTGGTGGCTTCATTGATTTCCACTTCTTTTGAATTTTTAATAGGTGAGTTGGAGAGTTCATTTCGATCTTGAATTTGTGCCATGATCTCCATAATCTCCCCAACTTGCCTCTCCAATTCATCCACCTTGTTGGTCCGGTCTTGCATCTCTTGGATTCGATTTTCCACTCCCTGATTCAAAGAGGAAAGTAACTTATTAAACGTATCATTATCCAGAGATGTACCTGAATCGAATTGGGCATATTCTTGTGGTGGCTGTGACGGTTGACATGGCCATTGATAGAACTCTTCCGATGACGGCAATTGTTCTTCTTTTTGTGAGCCCTGCGTCAAAGAAATTAGTCCTTCAAGAATTTCATTATAATTTACGGCCATACTTGAATTCGATTGGTATTGTTGTGGGTGATGCTGTGGTGGCTGCATGGGTCTGGAATAGAACTCTTCTTGCTGCCAATATCCACTTTGTTGAAATTGCTGAGGTTCATCCCACATCTGATTTGAATAACCTCTCCAATCCGAATTGCAAGCGTTGGAATACATGTTGCCCCTTGATTGATCATAGCCTTGATATCCCCAATCATCTTCATATGCAGAAAATTGAGGATATTGTTGAGTTTGATATCCTTGCCCATATGGCACATCAATTGTAGAGACATTTGCCATTGAGGTCCTTTCGGCATTATTAGTTAATTGAGCAGTGAGCTGCGCCAATTGAGCTTGAATACTATCCATGTCTTGCTCCAATTATACCTAAAAATCAAAGAAACAAAAATAAATCAAATACCAAAAGTAAAACACACAAACACAAATATAAATAAAAACACAAACAAAAACACAAATATAAAAATAAACACAAACAAAAATAAAGGGATTAGCAAAGTTACTAATCCCCGGCAACGGCGCCAAAATTTGACGGGAATTTATTACCGCACAAATTTAACCCTCTTTTTGACAGTTGTAGTAAAGATGTAAGTAGGGTATCGTTCTAGGCCGGGGATTAGGAGGGCTTGCTAAAACCTCTAAAATAATTTAAAAACGTAAAAACAAAGTTTAAAACACTAAACTAAAATAAAAACATTTAACTAAAATAACTCAAAATAAAACTAACAAATAATCTAAAACAAATCAAAAGACTCAAAATAATGAAAACAATTTAAAATAAAAACTAGGAAATTAATTAGACAGAAATTAAATTAAAAGATTAAAAATAATAAAAACTAACTAAATAATATAATATAATAATGGGGGGGTTTGGTTTGGATGAAACGTAAATTAAACTTAACTAAATTATAAAATTGACAAAAACATAAAATAAAGGTGAACGGAAAGACGACGGATTGGCTAGAGGGTTTTTCTCCACACATGACACATATGCAACCTAAATTGATTTTCAGTTGTTCTTTCAATGAATTGTAAATTTCAACGCCCCAAATTAACCATGAATTGCATAGATTAATTCTCAGATTTTCCTTAAGTTAATGGATTGGATGATTGCATACGACAACCCAAAGCATTCCCCACAAGTTCCCTCAATGAATTGCATAAAAGAGATACAAGCAAGAATCATTAAGTTCTATGAAAATCATAAGTGTTGACAAGGCATTCGTAACTATGAACAGCATGATACGTTTGCCAGGAATTTACTTAACGCGATTGTGACTAGCAACCTTCACTACTCATGAATATAAGTTCATAACGATTAGGTGAAATTCACTTATATTCTAGCATCAAATTCATGCATGTAAATTAAGTATTCATTCTTAATCGACAAACACAAATAAGTTATTAATCAAGCAGTTAAGCAAATTATATCACAACTCAGAAATCACAACTGAAATTACCAATTCAAATTACAAATATAACCATGGTTTCGAATTAACCTCTAGCCAATATAAATTAATTACACATTATTTATAAATTAAAAACATAAGTAAAACAGAGTTGGAGGATTAAACCGAAACAGGAATTAAGGGTCTGTGCACTGTGCAATTGCTGTGCACTGTGCAATTTTGATCCATGAGGCACCGTGCTTGTGCTTTTGCTGCCTTTGCTGCCTTCAAGGACCCCAGCGAGCTCTCTGACTTTCCTCTCCCCGTGCTGCTTGGAAGGAGCTCCTTCGAACTCTCCCCGCGAGCTTTTCCTCGCTGCTCCTGGTTCCCTTCGCTCCCCGCGAGCTTTTCCTCGCTGCTCCCTGGCGCCAATTAGGCACCCTTCTTCAATCCCCAGCTCTCCCTCTAGGACCTTCCTCTAATCTAACGTTTTCTTTGGCTTTTCTCCCCCAGGTTTCCCAGTTGTATTTTTGCGCAGCTCCCCCAAGGAGCTCTCGGACCTCACTGAAATGCCAGCTGCCTCCAGGGCAGCGAGAGTTCTCCCTTCTTTTTGCTGCCAAGAGCAGCTCCCCATTTTTCTTTTTTTTTAGAGTTTTGCTGCTGTGCAGCTGTTATATTCCTTATCTTCGACATCCATGGCCTCATGGCCACTAGCACCAAGAAAAAGAGAGGCCACTTGCTTTTCCACCGTAGCTTTTCACTCAAATATATATTAAACTTTCTTTCTTTTTGGCTGCCAAAGCAGCCCTCCCCTCAGTATTAATTCCCCTCACCGACTGCCTAGTACTTTTCTGTTTTTAATCCCATGCGCAGCTGCCCTATTATCACACACACACAACACAATCATCACATATATAAATAAAAATAAATATATATATATATATTATTTTTCAAATGATAAGTATAATTCAACAGACAAGATAGTTTAGATGAATTAATTACTTAACACTTCACTTATTCTATTTTTATTTTCTTAGCTAGATAAATCACATAAAACACGAAAACAAAGTAAATAGCTCAAAATATGAGGAACTAACTAAGAAAAGACACGTGAATTTGATGTAAAAATATATATAAATATGAGCTTATCATTTTGCATGTGGGCTTATTTCCTACTTTTGAGGCTTTAGTTTTTTTTTTATTATATTATATTTTGTCCTTTTTATTAAATTTCAAGCCCTTTATATTAAAAAAAAAGTTATAGAATGGTTTTTTGTTAAAATAAACTTAGTTTAAGCCATTTTCATTAAAGCTCCATTTTTTGCTCAAAACAATAATCTTGCTTGTGATAAAAATAAATTGAGCTATAAACTCTTTGGAATGTTACTCCACATTTCTATCAAAGGATACATAATATGTCATCCAGTGGTGGAGTCAGAATTTTATAACAATGGGGTCATAATTTCGGCAAAAAAAGTTTCATTGGATTATATCGTCAAGCTCCTAGTGGGTACCTAGCGAGTATGCCTCATTGTGTCGATTTCTGTCGACTGAGGCATTTTATGGAACACTTGTTGCGAGCAATAGGGTCTCACACAATAAATAGTAGAAGAAAGAAGAAAAGCTACAAATAACTATCTACATTGTTTCACAAAAGAAGTAGCTAATTGTAATTTAGTGTTTTGACTCATTTTTTCATTGTATCGTAATTGTGTATGTGTGTCATATACCAATATTATATAAATATATATTGAGATTATGAAACTATTGGAGTCATGAACAGCCAATGACTTCATGCTGGTTTCGCTACTGATGATGGATAACATATTGCCTTCGTGGGCCTCACAAATTGGCAGAAATGAACGAGAGATTAAATATTATACCTTGAGATTATTTAAAATATCATTAGGTTTGAAGTTATTCCTTTTGATGCATGCATACGTTTCATTTACAAAATATACTCAATATGCTCATAATTAATTAATTGATTAAAGAATATGCGGTATACCGTATACATAGCCCTCTGACCTTGGTGAGTATTGACACATACATATACATATACATATATATATATATATATATTTGGGGGATGGTAGTGTGGCATATATAATTAGAAGTAATAATAATTAAGGTTTTTTTACGACCAATAGAAATACTAAATAAGGTGCTTAAAATATAATTAGTTTAGTCCTCCTAACATGGACAATGTTAATGATAAACACTTGATAATTAACTAACTATTACCTATATAAAAGACAAAGAGAAATGCTAATTAATGAGACTCTTAAAAAAGTGGGGCTCTCCATGGACTCTCTTACATCTCATGTTTTTAGCACAATGTTTTATAATATTAATGAATTTACGTTAAACTGTGAAGTAACAGAAATTCCATAAAAAGTCCCACTTTGAGAGTCTCATTCAAAGAAAATGGTCTTTAATAGAGGTGGATTCCACCATTGTACGTGGAACTCATCAATAAAAAAGAGTGTCGGCAATTAGGTTAATTTTTGTACCATGCTTTAGTTTAAACAAACTAGTTAGAACACTATACTAATTTATGTACCATAGTTTATCTCTCTCCATAATTTAATTAAACTTAATATAAATTATCTTATTGTTTATAAAAAATAAAATAAAAATTGGAGTCTTTGTTGTATATTTTTTTCTTCCAATTTTGTTTTTTAAATTTGAAAGCCATCGATTGAACGTAGAATCATTGTCACCGCAGTAAATATAATGACAATATATATATATATATATATATATATATATAGATTATTATATGCAGTGCATGGCATGGCACTCGCATATGGCAATATAAATAATACATGCATGATGATGAAGATGATGATTCATAGATGATTGCTTATTAATAAATTAGGTTGACGGGAAAAAGACAGACATCCTCATCTTCATGCAAATCGATCGCATAAACAGGATCACGAGTTTTCATGCAAGAAAAATAAATCAACAATTGCAATAACAAAATTGAAAAAAAAAAGGAAAAAAAAAAAGAAGAAAACCGAGGTACTGTTGGGAGTTTAATTATAATTCATCAAATAGAGTTGGTGTTGGGTGCTGTCGAATCTTTTCAGACAAACCTCTCCTCCTCTGTATTTTAATAGTTTTCACAGGCGAAACCAGAACCCTCAACGTCAATGGTAACTGGCAAATGTCAGGTACAGAAAAAAAATTAAAGATATATAATTTTGCTTTCGAAATCATCATAAATAATATTTTTAACATAAATCGTCTTGTTCAAAACTTTATATTTGTGTATGTATAGCTTGTGACGATGGTGTGATATTACTTCATCTGTCTTTCAATATGTACAAGGATAATACTTCCTTCGTTCTTAGTAAGAAAGAAATTCACCATTTTCCTTAATGTTATATATCATGTTATCTCATAAATGTCATAAAAAGAATTGTTCATTGTTTTTATTGTATGTGTACGTTGAGAATTAATGAATTCCACATATTTTGATGAAAAGAGGGACTTGCATGTGATTATAAGTAAGTTGAGCCACTTTTCACATTGTCAATTTGTTTTATGGTGAAACCTCAACTTCTTCATGGTATTAAAGCATGTTGTCTCACGTCTGAAACCAAACAGCCACATGCGCTTGATACTATGAAGAAAGTTGAAGTTCCAACATAAAACCAATTGGCAATATAGGTTGTAGCCCAACTTACTTATAATCCTATGAAAGGTCCCTCTTCTCGTCAATGTGAGATTCATTATCAAGACGCTTTCTCACGTGTGATGAATTTTCAAGCCTAACATGTGGACAACGCAACAGGGTGACGTGGAGAGCATGTGGCCATTTGGCTTCACACATGGGACACCATGCTCTAATACCATGAAGAAAGTTAGAATTTCACCATAAAACTAATTGACAATATGATGAGTAGTCTAACATTTTATAAGCTTAGGCAAGATATCTCAAGATGTGGGATTCATTCTCAACAATGTAAAATCATTTTTCTTCTCACACACTCCTTGATAATTTATGTCCATTGATCTTCTTCAATTCATCTGATCCGACGACCGAAAATTAAAAATGTGTGTGAGGAAAAATTTATTTGATTTAGTAATCCATATGAATAAAAAAAAAATTGACGGTTTATTGTGAAAATGTTATGATAATTGTTAATTTATTTGACACATATGAATGACTAAATGTCTCTAAATAGATTGAGTTTTTCTAGAATCTTTAAAGGTTGAGAAAGAGATTAAACGACTTCAAATATGGCATTTGTATAACAAAATGATGCCGTTAGAAGAAAGTATAATATATCCAGGTAGTGATCAAGTACTATTTCTTACTTTTCCTCTCTTTCTTTTTAAAGTAAACGACTGTTATGGTGGATGAACTTTTTAAAGAGGCATAACTAGCATTTCTTTGACGGCTGTGATTTCTCTCAGGATGCCTGTGATGATCGAAGAACTTTAGTCTTTAGTGGTTACATATTTTCATGATGATGATGATGATGATGATATATATATATATATATATATATATATATATATATATATATATCGTGCAGTGATTCAGCATTATATAAGCTTTGCATTAATGAGGTTAACAAGTTACACGAGGCTAGAATATTTGGTTTCAGTTCAAATATTTAAGGTCAATATTGCTCGCGCGTGCCGGCCTTATATATAATGGTGTTCTTAAAAGGTTGTGAAAGTTATAACTTATAACTAAATTCTTAATTATGATCGATAATACTTTCATCATCTCTTTGCGAAATAACGTATCTTTACCATATAATTTTAATTTTGAAAATTATTTCTATAAAAAATTTCGAATCTAAGATCGTTTATGCATTCAAATGCATAGAACAAATCGACGGTATAAGTACCGAATATTATATTCATGAAGAACCATCCATGCATTTATATAATTTATACATTAAGGATGTGTTGTTCATAAATTGTGGAATATGTACATGCTCTCCATAAAAAGATGCAAGTATTTTCCATAATTAATTAAGAATGATTCATTTAATAAATTAAAATCCTAATAATAATAATAATAATTTTAGTTCGTTGGATGCCAGTAACGAATGAATTCCAATTTCTAGAGCATTCCCAAATGATTGTTTAATTACTTGGAACTGATATCTTTCAGTGAGGACAAATATATACCCATGATTCTTTGGCAAAATGACAGTGGCATTTTTCTAATATTAATAAATTAGCTAATCTGGTGACTAGTGAGTATATGAAAGGGCTAGCTAGCAGGATTTTATATTTTTTGTTTTGACGATACACTATTTTACTAAGTTACGAGAAAAGAGATTCAAATTTGAACATAAGAAAGCAGGAATAGTATCAAGCACAAACTGGTTTGTCCAACATTTCTGCAACAGGATTTGGACTAATGACCAAACCTAAGGCAGACGATCCCATGACTGCCAACTCATATGTATGTGTGTGCACAACGGTATACATATGTGTCTCTGTTAAATGTTAATGCATGTAAATGAGGTAGGGGTATCCTTTCTTCCAAACACATGTCACGAGCAGACGACCTAAGCATCTTTTTTTTATAAAGCTACGTACAACCACAGGATTCTTATTGTTTCACAGGTCGCGTGCAAATCACTGTTTCTTTTCAACTCAAAGTTGACTATACCAGTTTCCCATGTGGTATATGTTTACCTCTTAATCGACATGACAACGTTGTAAACAGGAAACAGTAACAAAGTAATCTGAATCTAAAATGTTACAATTGATCCCTTAATTTGCCAAAGAAAAAGAAAAGATGCTAAGAGGAAGATGAACTATTACTTATAGCAAAAATCTAAAAATTTTATTAACAACCAAAAAAATGTATATCGTATGATTAGTATAAAGCATTAAGCACACAGTAACTGGATTTTGAAATGACAAATTTATGTAATTTGTATATTATATACAGTATATAAAGGAAATCCTTCTCTTTCCTTTTTCTTTTTTTGGTATAGTTTCGTGCATATATTAAGTAAATTATTATTTTTTGTATGTTTTATCATTATATATATATATATATTCTACTATACCAATAAGCATGCAATTATTTGGTTAAATAATTTGATGTATCCATGTATTATATATGTGTGTGTAGAGAAAAGTTATTAACACCTAAAAAAATCATTATTCACCCTTTTATGTACATTTTTTCTCTTATAGTTTTATAAATTTAAAGTGTATAATGAGTATCTTAGAGTGTCAATAGAAGCTCTCATGTATACATACTGAAAGCTTGGACAAAATTTGCATCGTATATGCAAGGTCATATAATATTGTATAATGTATATAGAGAGAAGAAGAGTGAGAAACAGACGTTTAAATACTTAATATCATATATGTGTCATAGCTAGCAAGCATATATATATATATATATATATATATAATTCCCATCTCCAATTTCTCCATTCCTGCAAGTGCTAGCTCAACTGCCTATAGCTAGCTTGTATGCAAAGAATGGATCTCCCCAAACATCAAAGATCACTAACTGGTTAAAGAGAAATATGATGATCTCAAGATCTTTCCTTATCTTGCCCATGAATACCATATTATTGGGAAGCAAAACATAAAAGAGATTAGGGATGCAGAGTGAAAGCACCAGTATTGAAGCAGTTTCTAAATCAAGCCCTTCTACCAGCAAGAAGAAATATGATCACGAAGATGATGAGGGTGAAGAGGATGAGGTAGATGAAGATGGCCTTCAGCTGAGGAATAACGGTGGCAGCTCAAGCAATAGCACCATTGAAGAGAATCATGAAAAGAAGGGAACTTCTGGATCTGCAAGGCAGTATGTTCGTTCCAAGACATCGCGGCTTCGATGGACACCTGATCTCCATCTTTGCTTTGTTCGTGCAGTTGAAAGATTAGGTGGACAAGAAAGTAAGTGTAGTACATATAAATCAAAGCTAGGATTTTGTGATTAAGTTATGAGATTAACCTAGCTTCCCCGTCAGTTCCTATTTCCTAATTAATTGAGTACTAATGATTGTGATTTAATGGTGCAGGAGCAACTCCTAAATTGGTTCTTCAATTGATGAATGTCAAGGGTCTTAGCATAGCTCATGTCAAGAGCCATCTACAAGTAATTGATTTGCTCCAGATCGATTTCATCATCTATATATATATATATATATATTCTCCACTAATTGTACTGTCTATAAGATTCAATACTATGATTAAATATAACTTAAAGGTTCATATCTGATTAATATTTTTCTATATTTTCTGGCTTTGAATTTAATCATCAGATGTATAGGAGCAAGAAGACGGAAGACCCCAATCAAGGTGAACAAATAAACAAATGGCACACAGGCTCACCTACTCCTACAATAATTAGTACAAAAATTAGGGTTTACATGTGTACAATCTTGAGAGATCTTGCTTTCTTCTTATATGACAGTTTTGACGGATCAA
This sequence comes from Crataegus laevigata, assembly GCA_963580275.1. Lineage (NCBI taxonomy): Eukaryota > Viridiplantae > Streptophyta > Magnoliopsida > Rosales > Rosaceae > Crataegus > Crataegus laevigata. The sequence continues at coordinate 31,841,429 of OY756947.1, read as the reverse complement.
GCAGGATTTTTCATGGAAGGTGGAGATAACCAACTTTACAACCTTACTCAACTCTCCATGCTACAAAGCTTCAACCGATGGCCTTCTTCCAGATTAAGGCATGAAATACTTCTCGTAATTTTACTGTCTATTTTGATCAATTTATAAATAAAGTGTTTTTTTAGTTTTTCATTTTTCATTGAATCCTATTCGTAACCATTTCAATCCTTTTTTCTTTTTTTTTTCGTATTAGATATGGTGCTAATGATCATTCCTCGTGGCGAGACCGCCACGTCCAGATTTACAGTCCTTACAGTTCAAGTAGGACTACTGCAGTACTTGATCATAATACCAGAAATATTGGACTTTATGGTTCAGTTGCTGAAAGAATACTTGGAAGCAACAATAACAACATTATGACTACTTCAGTAAATCAGTTATATAGAAATCTTCCATCTCCCAGCCATGGACAAACCACTTGGAGAAGGAATCAAATTCTTCGGGATGAGTTGTGTCAAACCATGATCCACAGGCCATGCCAAGATCATCATAGTTGGACCACAGCGATTCGAGACCATCAAGGGCAAAACATGCTGAAAAGGAAGGGTTTGGACACAGACAACTGTGACTTAGATTTAAATCTGTCACTAAAAGTTCCACCAAAACATGATCATGGATTCGGAAAGGGTTTACAGTGTGGTGGTGATAATCATCAAAAACTACTCATGGGTTGTAGTTTATCTCTCACTTTGTCTTCGTCATCGTCCTCGAAGCTTGGCGTCAATAAATTAGAAGGTACTGGTCACGGTGACGGCAAGCACGGGAAGAACATGGCAAGTACTCTAGACCTCACTTTATGAATGAGACAATGTTATTCTAAGTGAGATCTTGAGGTACTTTCCAAAACTAAATTTGACAAAATTCATGAAATTGAACTTAACCATTGTCATATTCTACCGTCACAAAAAGGTAATGATCGCCACTATTTGTTCAGTTGTTCGGTCATTTGCTTTTGTTGTATGTATTGTCTTGTATCGATCCATGATAAATAGATAGCAATATTATTAGCAAAGATTCAAACATTGGTGAATAACGAGGTATAAAACAGACTAATGTGTTTTTTGGCATTACCAAATATGCACAGTTTGGTTGTCATATATGTACATTGTTTTGTGAGTTTTTAGGCTCCTATTTCTTGGTATTCTTTGTTTTATAAGTTTTAAGTCAATAAAAAAACAAAATCTTGGTGCTTGATTAACAACAATATTCCTTGGAAATCGAAAATATTATGAACTTTTATATGTTATCTCTGAAACCATGTTTCTGCAAATAATATTAACGTTTTCCTTATGAAATGTCGTTTTAGGTCACATGAATTATCTTTCGTAAGCTTAGCCAAAACGTACAAAAAGGAAATACTATTTGTCTCCTATTTTGTAGACTATAGTTTAGTCCTTTGATGTCAAATGGATTGAGATTCTAAACATATATGGGTACGCATTAAACTACATAAATTTGTATAGAGTACTCCTATCCACACACTCCTCTCAATTTTCGATAGTTAGATCGAATAAATTGTAAAAATCAAGACAAAAAATTAATAAAACTGTGAAAAGTAGAAATAAATGTGTGAATAACATTATCCTTCTTATATATGCTTCTTCTTTTGGTAAATATGTTCCATGCTAGAATTTATGTTGCATCTTGAATAAAGTGCTTAATTTCCAATATTTGTTTTCGCCGTTTGTTTGATTACATGTTTTTCTTTTTCTTTTTTCTTTTTATACAACGATACGAAAGTCAAAGGATGAGCAAGATTATTTTTTAAACAAAAAAAGTAACCAAGGATTATTTTCCCAGAAAATAAAAGCTAACCAATGTTATATATTTTAAAACATGAAGGAAAAAGGATTCTTGGATCTAACTGATTAATTAAGAATATATCTATGCATATATCCTGCCGAATTTACTTTGTCCAAATTACTAATTAAAAGAAAAAAAAGGTAAATTACAAAAAAACTACTTCAACTATTGGTCGCGAACAGTTTCATACCGTATCTTTAAAAAAACTCAATGTCATACATTTGCTTACGAATTTGTTTCAATGTCATACCTCCCGTAAATTGACTGTCAATTCCTCAGTTAAATGCTGACGCGGCATGCTTTTTATTAAAAAATTAATAAAATAATATTAAAACTTAAAAAATATTTAAATTATTAATTAAATATATATATATATATTTAAATTTAAAAAAAAACTGTAGCCTGCAACCCAAAGAAGAAGAAGAAGAATGAGGAGGAAGAGGATGAGAAGGAGGAGGAGGAAGAAGGGAAAAACAAGATTTAGCGCCGAAGAAGAAGAAAAAAAAATGAAAAAAAAACTTTTTAAAAAAAATAATATTTTATTAATTTTTTTAATAAAAAGTATGCCACGTCAGCATTTAACTGATCAACTGACGGGAAGTATGATATTGAAACAAATTCGTAAGCAAATGTATGACATTGAAACTTTTTTAAAATGAAGTATGAAACTGTTTTCGACCCAATAATTGAGGTAATTTTTTGTAATTTACCCAAGAAAAAATTAAGAGATTGATTAATCCATCTAATTAATCAAGCAGTAAGGTGCGGTAAGACCGTCCTCGCAGATATGTCAGCAAGAACTTTGTATGCTGCTTGGGAAGGATGCATGGAATCCCAGAACAAAAATTTAGAAGGGTCTGAACATGTCGGCGAAAGCTCCCCGCACAGTGGGCCCAACTCCACCATCCCTGTACCACAGCATCCTTCATGTGTTTGCACAAACCCTACACATCAAGATTTAAAACAAAAGAAACAATTTAATTAAAAAATTAAGCACAGAAAAACCCTAGAAAACATTTATATACATATGATTGCATGCATGATGCATGAGACATGTCCAAATGCTTAAGATATCTTGTTTGGAAGTATTTTTTATTTTTATTTTTAAAACAAACGATATTATCTACACTATTGAGGTAGACTTAGCCTCTCAATAATGTGATTTGAATTCGCTTTTGGCGAGAATCAAACCTAAAATCTCTCACTTACAAGTGAAGAGGAATACCATTCGACCGTAGTACTAAGCAACTGTTTGGAGAAACGCTTTTAAAATGATAGAAAGCAATTTTAAAGAAAAATTTGGTTCCAAAAACACTTAAAGTGCTCTTGAAAGAAGCACATAAAGCACTTTGTGCTTATTTTAGTAAAGACTTTAAGTGTTTTTACTAAAGATTAGTTCTAAAAATATTTTCATCAAAAAGTGTTTTCAATCATTTCAAAAGTACTTACAAACAAGCCTATACACTATAAAAATATCAACCATATATTAGTTACTGTAAATTGGTATTGGGTATGATAAGGGGCATGACAATATCCGAAATTTATACCTACCATATTTAGATGGGTCGTTGAACATGTCCAAGATGGGATTGTAGGAGTCGAAATAGGCGAGCCTGGACCCGGGAAGGGAGGCTTGCAACCTTGGAATGAGGCCTTGGAGCTTGGTGTTGTAAGCCTGACAGTCCCTGTTTTGCTGCTCTACGCACACACGCCGAAGCCCGTTAAAGATGCTGCCAATTGTCAGCTGCATTGGCAGACATCCGATTGGCGGAAGACCTGCCACCTGGAATCTCCTCGCTCCCCTTTGGTACAGATTCTGCCATATCACAAATAACATTATAAGCATTGCATGTCGACGTAGCGTTACAAATTCATTTACATTAATAATTATACGTCATAACATCTACTCGTGTACAGGATGACTCTTTAATTGTGTCTTGATCGAAGGCTTTTAGTAATAACAATCATTTGATACAAATTGATCTTAATTACCATCAATTAAGTCTAAGTAAATTTAGATTTTTGTGAGGGAAAGAACGTGCATGAACACTATGGTGTTGACGTGATGGATCTAAGTCTTCAGAATCAACTCATTCAGAAAGTGTTGCATGAGGAAAGTTCCAATAGGCTAAATAAACTATAGAGTTTATAAAGATTCGTAAACTGGAATGCATAACAAACCTAAAACCTGAAACAAAAAATCATGTAGGCACACAAAACATGTGAATCGTAGACTCTATTAACCAACGTAATCATGCATGACAAAAATTACAGCAAAAAACCTAGAATTTGATCGTAATACTGCCAGATGATATTACTAATTCACCACATAATTTGATCGATAGCTATTTAATTATATACCTGAATGAAAGACCCGAGTCCGCGGAGAAGAAAATCCTGGTATGCTAAAGGTGAATACTCGATTTTCCTCGCAGTAACAGGTACATCGAAGAGGTTAAACACCATATCATTAGTACCAACACTAATCACAAACACAGCGTTGTTTACAATCTCACTACAGTTCTTCTCCCCAACAGTTCTCCTCATCCTCCCCAACGCTTCATCAAATTCCTCTAACTGCCTCCCCAAACTCGTGGCCTGCGACACGGCCAAAGTCAGATCATCCAGCCCGCTACCGCCTGACGCGAAACTGACACCCGTTAGCAATTCACGGTCAGTCAGTCTCGGATCACGGTAAGCAGCTAACAAGTCCTTGAGGCCAAGTCTGGAGACCATGAAGTCCGTTGATAGTTTTCCATTGGTAAACCTTCCGGATGGGATGTGGTTTGGCAAGTCCCGGCCGTATGGAGCGTGGTCACTTCTGAAAAGGGTGAATGGGAGGCGGTTGTTGTTGCCGGAATCCACCGTTGAATCACCGAAGGCAAAAACGGCGGAGACAGGCGAAGATGCGGTGTTTGGGATTGGTAGAGATAGAAAGGAGGCCAAGGAGAATAAGAGTACAAAGAGGACGGTGGTTTTTTGCTCCATGATTAAAGTGTTTAATTTCTTGGATAAAAGAAAACGCAATTTATTAAGAAAATTACGTGTTAATTTATATAGAGTTTGAGATGATTGAGTTTAAATTTGATTAGATTATTGTTAACCTTAATTAGTTGGAAGTGTGAAAGTAGCTGGCAAATCCTATACATAATAATATATGCAATAATTAGAATTTTTACAAAAAAGGGGAAACTGCATGCACTATAATTCAATACAAAACCAAATTTTAATTACTGACCGTCGGATTGTTTTATAGTGTAAAGAATAAAAAAATTTCACCGTTAAAACTGGAAATAAAAAATAAATTTTGAGAGGAAAAAATATGTTAAAATGAGAAAAAAAAAATTAGTTTTGTCTAAATCGGTTTTGGACATCTCATTTTAACTAGAAGTGGTACTCTTTCTGGACGGAAGAATTTTCCAAATAAAAGTTTTTGAGAGAGACATGGAGGGGAAGAAGAGGTTTTGGGCCAGGCTGAAGCTTACCTAGCGCCGGGCTAATCATGGTCCTTATATGGACCATTACAAATCGTCTAAAAGACTAAAACCCTTATAAAGTCATAAATAAGTTTACATGGACGTCAAGTATTTTATTTTTTTCATATATGTATTTTATTTTTTTTACTTATGCTTCAAGGCTTTGTTTTTTATGCCCTCAGCTCTGTTGTGTATATAAAGTGTGTTGAGTACCTTTGTTTTTTCTTTTTGTGTTGGTTGTGCAAGAAGGAAGCATCAAATCCCAATTGGAAGCAAAAATTACAATTATGTAAAGGCGTGTTTTTTTAAGATGCGACCCAAGAAAATTATAACTTATTACAATGTGGAGTTTATTCCCACACATAACTAGCCTTAAGTTGGGGTTGAGATTTTGTATGACTTAAAAATGGTTATTTCTTTGTAGAGTATTAATTTAGACAGGTTTGTCTCAATTTGTATCTTGAACATGCCATTTCGTCTCATTTTGTAGAGTTTTAGGAAGAAAATCAATTAAAAAAGGTATTATTTGATTTTCTTCTTAAAACTGTCATTTAGTCTCATTTTATTCTCTAAAATTAGTTTGTCTCAATTTGTCCCTTGAACCTACCATTTCCTTTCATTTAGTCTCAGTTTACTTCGTTTTTATACATTATGTGAAATAGACATTAATTGTAGTATGGAGATTTCGTTTTTGACACAACTCTTTGCCTCCAACTTGCCTTAACTTGTAATAAAATGGTTACACTTCTCAAGGTTTACCACAAATGTTATGTCATCGTCGCGAAGATTAATCAATGACTGAATTTGCAAGCCTAAATTCCTTTCTTCTCTTTGACTTAACTCTAATTCTTTTTCCCAAATAAAATATCCGTCACCCTTTAAGACATGTATACTTATTCCTTTATTTGTAATCAAATACTTGAAAAACCAAGAATCATAATTGTTGATATTAAATATTTGACCAACTTAATTTGGCCCTTAACGCATAAGAAGTTCACTAGTGTTAATGTAGCTTAACCTAACAGGATTAATCACAATACCTAAATGTATTTAATACAATAACAATCTACCAATTATATATAAATTACAATTTACATGTATTTAATACAATTCACAATCTAACAATCATATATAAATTATATGAAAATATGTAATAAAAACAATCATCATCTAACTGTGAAGATTGTAAAAGAGTCACTATACATATCGTTGTATTTTTGTACGTTTATTCCATTTCCATTTTGTTCTTTTTCGCGTTTCATGAATTTGTTTAAAATAAATAAATAAACGTGGAAAAAAAAGGACTAAAATGCGTGGGAATATTGACGGAAAGTACTAGGAAATATAACGGGCCAGCCGGCAGTCACATGGCAGCAGATGAGGTACATTTAAATTAGGCCACGTCGTCGTCATCATCCTCCACCATCGATGGACGGTTTTGGAATCAGCAGCAAAACACCCACCTCTCTCGCGCTCTCACTCCCAACCTCCGTATATTCTTTCAGCATCTCTTCCTTATCCTTCCCTCCTCTCTCTCTCCTCCCTCTTCTTCCTCAAATTCTGTCAGTCGCTCTGGCTCTCTCTCTGAGTGAAAAATGGCGCGCACAACCCCAATTCTCAACCAAAACAACACACGCTTGCTCTTCACTTCCAAAACTCCGCACTCTCACTTCCACTCTCTCGCATCTCTCCGCCTCACCAAACCCCCATACTCGCACTCTCTCTCCTCTTCTTCTACTTCTTCTTTATCATCGAGCTCGCCGTCGTGTCATATCACGCGCGTCACCACCGTTCCGGTAGAGTACGCGCCGTCAGCTCCCGACTTCGACTTCCACCAGGAGCTCTCGCGCCTCAAACCGCTTCGTTCCAGGCTCGCTGATTGCGATTCCCTCCGCGCCAAGCTCAGAGTGATCGACGGCGATTCCAGAGTGAAGCGATTTTTCAATTCCGGCAGCAACGGCGGTTTCTCCGCGGCTTTAGGTTCGCTCAGTTTGAGCTCTGAAGAGCTGTTCTTGTTCAAGTGCTTGGTTGCTGCCGGGCAAGAGCATGTGCTCGGTTGGGGGCTCCAGTTCGACGACGGCGAGGTGGAGACGGCGATGAGCTCGGTGAAGAGCGCGCTTTACGCACTTGTCGCAATGATTGAGAAATTGGATGTGAACGACGAAGGTTCCGGGATGAAGAATGGAGGTTTGGCTTTGAATGATGAAGATTTTAAGGACTTGAAGAAGCTCCTGAAGAATTTGGGAGAAATTGAACAGTTTTATAACTGCATTGGAGGAATTATTGGGTCAGTTAATTATTCCCTTCTGAATTTTATTGTCAATTTTGAAACTTTATTTATAGTAATTTCATAGTTTAAACCAATATCTATATTAGTTTTGAAATGACATATTAAAAAGTCAGGTGCTTACTAGAAAAGCAGTGGAGAATGCTTATTTAGGAAGTGCTTCTATGACCCAGAAGCAATTTTAAGTTTTTATGCCAAACATAGCGAGAAGTGATTTTGGTGGCAGAAAGCACTTTTGGCCCTTTTAAATTGAGAATTGAAATTAATCTAATTACATCTTTGGTGCAGATACCAGATAACAGTATTGGAGATTCTAGCCCAATCGAGAGTCGAAATGCAGACTGCAAATTGGGCCAAGAGCATACAAGAGCAAATGGAATGCCAGTTTTTGGAAATTCATGCTCCCAGTGGACTTGATCTTTCTCAAAATGCAGAATATGCATCTCAAGCTGCATTATGGGGAATTCAGGTTAGTGCCGGGGTATCTTGTTCATTAGACATGGAAGGATGTAACCCAGTTTTTCTTGAACTAAAAGATCTTATTCATTTTAGGGTTTGCCAGACCTAGGTGAAATTTATCCTTTGGGAGGTTCTGCCGACAGGCTTGGTTTGGTTGATCCCGAGACAGGTGAATCTCTCCCTGCTGCAATGCTTCCTTATTGTGGACGGACTTTATTGGAAGGTCTTATAAGAGATCTTCAGGTATAGGTTCTCTGTTTGTCAAGCAAAGTACTTGACAAGAATAACTGACATTAAGCCTAATTTGTAAATGGTGAAGTTATATGCATCTTACATTTTGTGTGTTTCAATGTCAAGGCTAGAGAGTTCTTGTACTTCAAGATGTATGGGAAACAATGCATCACCCCTGTTGCAATTATGACAAGCTCTGCGAAGAACAACCATGAACACATAACTTCTCTTTGTGAAAAACTTGAATGGTTTAGAAGAGGTCGATCAAGTTTCCAACTTTTTGAACAGGTTTAATTGCGAAACTACGAGATTATTTTCTATTATTGGTTCTCTACAGTGTAATAGTCTCTCTGGTTTAAGCAATGAATGTTGTTGCTGAGATAATTACTTGTGCATTTTCAGCCCCTTGTTCCAGCTGTTGGTGCAGAAAATGGGCAATGGATAATCACAAAACCTTTTGCACCCGTATGCAAGCCCGGTGGTCATGGTGTAATATGGAAACTTTCTTATGATAAAGGCATTTTCAAATGGTTTTATGAACATGGACGGAAGGGTGCAACTGTACGTCAAGTTAGGTGAGCCGTAAGTAGTATATGTAATTTTAATAACATACGTCCATTAATTTGGATGCCAAACTCTGAATTGACCTAAATAATGGTGACCTTCCAGCAATGTTGTGGCCGCTACAGATTTGACTCTCTTGGCACTGGCAGGGATTGGTTTGCATCATGGCAAGGTACACTTGTTAAAAAGTGATTTTAGATCCCCCTCTTTTCTGGAACCGGCTAATTACTTAACCCTTAGTTGCCAAAGAGCAGGAAGTTTGTTTAGATCAAACACTCTACTCCTTATCTAATTGCCATTGCTATGGAGTCCGTTTGAGTTTACACAACAGTACCTATGTTACTAGAGAGTCCTTTCAGACTTGGAAGTTCTTCTGTTTTACTGTTTTGACTTCTTGCCTTGCAACAGAAACTGGGGTTTGCATCCTGTAAGAGGAACTTGAGGGCTACAGAAGGAATTAATGTCCTAACTGAGAAAAAAAATCTTGATGGAAGGTGGGCATATGGTTTGTCGTGCATCGAGTACACAGAGTTCAACAAGTTTGGCATAGCAGATGGAAGTCATTCTCGAAATAGGTATACATTTTTCTGTGAATCCAAATCTCTAATCTGGTTTATATGATATTATATGATTTATTACCGTGATGCTTGTTGGCATGTGATCAACATGCTTGCTCTCATATTAGCTTATATGATATTTTTTTTTTCCCTGTTAAAGATTTCCGTTGTGGTTTTTTAGTGATAATCGTCATTCTACTTTTCCTGTCTTGTCAAATATGCTTTTTAACTGTGAAGAAGTTGAAAATTCAATATGATTTCTTATTAATGAATTCCATTTTATACTAATTAACCATTCTATGTTCAAGGTTGCAGGCAGAGTTTCCCGCCAATACAAACATCTTGTATGTAGATTTACCTTCAGCAGAGTCAGTTGGGTCAACTAATAATGGAAACAGCTTACCAGGCATGGTGCTGAATGTTAAAAAGCCTATAACATTTGTAGACCAATTTGGAAAACAACACAGGTACTTTCTTAAAACTTTTAAGTGCTGTTTTTGCAAGTGACTATTTTGTCGTCGTCATTAATACTTGATAGCAGATATGCAAAGATGACCTCAAATTACCTTCTTTCACCAACGAACTATTAATTACTCTGCATGGTATGCTAACCATTACAATGTGCACTATAAGAAGAGTCAGAACATGTAGCACACATGAATGATTATTAGCCAGTCTCTAATCACTTTTCATTTATCATAGCGTCTCTGGTGGAAGGCTTGAATGCACGATGCAAAATATTGCTGACAACTTTCTTAATACATGTCCATCTCGATGTTATAAGGGTATTGAAGGTATTATTTCTGTCTATATGGTGGCTTATTGTGGCACACCAATCCGCTTTATGTTTATGCTTATCAATAACTTTAGTGGCGATAACTGTTGGCAGATAAGCTTGATACCTTCATTGTTTATAATGAACGAAGAAGGGTCACATCATCTGCTAAGAGGAAAAGAAGACATGCAGAGAAATCTTTACACCAAGTATGTATGTGTTCTGTCTCCAATTTGGGAGTAGAGCTTGGACTGAATTAGGTTTACACTTTTTTTTGCACAGAACAGATGTAGTTTTTCTCCCTAAGTTTAATATGTTTAAGTTGATTTCATGTGTAGACTCCTGATGGTTCACTGTTGGATATCCTACGGAATGCCCATGATCTTCTTTCACAATGTGATATTGAACTTCCTGAGGTACATCCTCTTAATTCTATTGTAATAATGTTAATAACTTACTTCCGCATGGTATGAGCTATCATTAGATACTAAGGGGTTGTTTGGTAGCAAAAAATTGTACAAGTTTAAAAAAATGATGAATGTAGCTAAGTTACTTAGTACCCAATTAGTTTCAAAGGCAAAAAAAAGGGATCCAAGAAGGATACCAAACAACCCATGAGTATTTGCTCAATGCAAATTCATTTCTTGTATCAACCCATAAAGTTTTTTGTTTTTATGATTTTTCTTTTTGATGCTCAGTTATGGTATTTTGCTTCTGATATGCTGCAGATTGAAAGTAATGAAAAATATCAAAGTTCTGGACCACCATTTCTTATTCTTCTGCACCCTGCTCTTGGTCCACTTTGGGAGGTCAGCAGACAAAAAGTAAGTCAATGTGAGCTAATTCGCGATTTCAAATTTTATCTCATTTTCTCCTTTTACTCTTGGAATGTGCATTTAGTTTGTACTGTATTTCTGAATTCTTTTATCATGAATTAGAATGTTGAGATTCTATCTGCATTGTGTTGTGCCTCCATTTTCGCATGCTGTAATAATCAAGTGGTCATTCAGAAATTTCATTTAGCAACCAAGACTCTGTTGCTGTGTTTATTTTACAAGAATTGATTTTCACAACACCCTTTTTAGCCTCTTGCACACCCCTGTTTAATCCTTGCTGTCGGTTTCGTATAATTTATTCAATCTGGTGGCCACAAATAAAGAGGGGTGTGTGAGAAGCTAAAAGGGGTGTGGGCAAATCACTTCCCTATTTTATTTCCTTTCCTCATTCAAAATATTGAGCTCAATAGTGAAGCAGAAAATTGTCTCTGTCTACCAGTTCTATGGAGGCTCAATATCTGAGGGTTCTGAGTTACAAGTAGAAGTTGCAGAGTTTCTGTGGAGGAATGTTCAGGTTCATACTATTCACATACAACACATTAAGGAATATTATTGTTTCCTTAGCTAATCTGTTTCCTACCGTCCAGCTTGATGGAAGCCTGATCGTAGAGGCTGATAACATTATGGGCTCAACTAGGATTGATCAAAATGGTGAACCCATTTTACAATATGGGCACAGGTAGTATGCTGTGTTAATCCTTACTACTTTTTAAGACTGTTCAGAAATGGCGAGCCCATTTTACAATTTGACTCATACTTACAGTCTATTCATCCCGCAGGTGTGGAAGATGTAAATTACAAAATGTGAAAGTACTAAATGATGGAATTGACTGGAACTTTGAAGACAATGTGTACTGGAAGCATGATGTTCAACGCCTCGAGGCTTGCAAGGTTGTACTGCATGGAAATGCTGAATTTGAGGCAGCTGATGTTATCTTACAGGTTAGATTGATAACCAATTAGTGTAATGCACGGAGGATAGACAGTTTTTCAGAAATCATTGAATTTCATAGATTTTTTTATTTATCATTCCATTAGGGATATGACCTTCAGTCATAAGCTTCTCTTCATTCCATTAGGGATATTTCCTCCAATGACTTCGGAAAACAGAAGTTACATCTAATTGTTAGGAGGTCACCTTTGCCGCATATATTCAGAAATCATGAATTTATTTTACAAGTAAAATCTACGAAGCTTATTTTGCTGCTTACAACCGGATGCAGGGAAATCATACATTTGAAGTTCCAAATGGCTACAAAATGAAGATCACAGCGGGAGATTCAGGTATGTAAAGTTAGCTTGGCTGTTGACTTCAGATCCAACTCCAACTAGAATTGACTTTTCGTAAAAGCACTCTTACTGATAATCAGCATAATGTATTACTTATTATACCTGGCAATGCGAGTATGTGAATGGTACTCTGAACTACTGCTATGTCACTAAAGACTGATGGGAAATTGTTTGATGAAACATAGAAATTTATATCTGAGACGGTAGAGTTTAGCCTAACATTGAGAGTTAGAACTGAATCCCTTCCTCTCTTACACGCTCACATACCTGAATGTATTGTCACATCCTTAAATCTGTGCTAGGCAATCATCAATTGATGCATCATTTCATTGATTTTGCAGGTTTAGCCGCCCGATTAGATCCCATTGAACAGAACATGATGGATAGTGGAAGCTGGTTCTGGGAGTACAGGATAAAGGGCACACACATTCAGTTGGAATTGGTAGAGTTGTAAAAGGCCATACAAAATACTCATCCTCGTCATAGGTGAATCGTGGTTCACCGAAGGATTTGGAACTCACCCTCATAACAGCATTAAAGCCGGCATGCTGCGGTCTGACTGGTTTAACATAGTTAAACCTATTTCGTCGATGGAATTGCTTCTTCTCCTTCCCCTTCCCCTTTTTAAAGCAATAGTATGTTAAATTAAGAGCGTCATACCCTTAGGGTCACTCCAGCTGCTCATTGTATCTACTTATTTCTTTTATCATCGGCGAGGGGCAACAAGGCAACAGGTTGTTGCCTCCTCGAGAAACTGATGTAAAATTGACGAAGCAATAAAATGTATTCAATTACTTCATTTTCTATCTAGCTCTTTAGTAGATCTGCTGTGCATAAATCTTGGGTTTGAACCATATTCGCCCTCTTCGGAAAGGTGTGAATCATATGGACTCAAAAAAAAAAAAAAAAAAAAAAAAAAAAAGAGAACGGGAATATATACAGTTATGGAGACAAACAACACTTCTAGCTTTGGGATCAGTTTGCAGTAACAAATGAAGGACATTGTAGTTTTCTGTGCTTAATTTTCACAAATGTACACCTGAATTGTATCTATCCAAACACTTTCAACACTGTCATCCAATCTGATTGTGAGATTGAAAGCAGCACCTGTTCAGTAATCTAAGCAGGGCATCGGCTTTTCTTTGAGCTTTCAAGGATCCGTCTGCAGCCAAGCTCTGAAGAGAAGGAATACTCCGCGGGTTCATTAACAGACGTCTTGCAACCTCCTCTCCTCCGTCTTTGCACAGCCCCAGCAGAAGAGTGATTGAGTTTTCCTTCCCCTTTGGAGAACCAAATCTTAAGAGATCGATAAGAATAGGCACTAAAATTCTGCTTTTCCCAATCTCTTCCATCCCTTCAGAGCAACCCAAAAGCTGAGCAAGCACTGCCAAAGCATCATCCGTAATGCCTGCCTTGTCATCCATCAACAGCTCGATGAGGAGAGGAACCGCCCCAGCAAACACAACGCTCACCTTGTTGGCATTGTAGACTGCAAGATTGAAGAGTGCTATGGCAGCATCTTTTTTGCCAGCCGGAGTGCCTTCTTTCAAAAGCCCCACCAATGCCAGAATCGCTCTAGGGTGCTTTCCAATCGTTACCTTGCTGTCATCTATCATGGACAAGCTGAAAATTGCTGCTGCTGCATTCTCTCTTGCTTCCATTGTGTTCCCTGATTCCAAGACGTTTACTATATTGTCAATTGCTCCCGCCGCCATGATCAGAATCTTGTTGTTGTTGTAGATGGAGAGGTTGAGCAGTGCAGTAACCGCGTTTTCCTGAATTCTCGGTTCATGGGACTTCAGCAATGTCACCAAAAACGGAATAGCTCCCGCCTCAGCTATGATCCTTCTATAATCCATGCCGGTTTTAGCAAGTAATCTGAGCTCATACGCCGCTTGCCTTTGGATATCCGGTGAGCCAGTTGCTAGTTTTCCAACCAGAAACTCAGCTGTCAATTTCACAGCATCAACAGCAGGTTTTACCACTGAAATGTGATCGACAGCGTCCTCGTACAACTCCCTTTTACTGTTTCTCCTCTCCAAATCGGAGGAAGAAGACTGGGAAGATTCAGTTGTGGGAACATTGTTCTCCTCGCACCATTGTTGCATTAGACTCTTGAGTGCATAGTTTGGAATAAGTGCCATGTGAATCAGCTTCTGCCCGCTTTTGGGGCACGTCTGGTGCCCTGAATTGATCCATTGTGCAATCGAATTTCGGTCATAAGTGTGCCCGGATGCTACAATAACAGGCTCTCTTATCAAATCCAATGAAATTGGGCAGCGAAATTCATGCGGAACATTGGGAATCAACGATTTAGAAGATGAAGAATGATCATAGTATCTACCCGAGGGGACACAGTGCAGTTTCATGTCCTCTTTACTCGGTTTTTCGAATTCATCATCAGTAAAAATGATGGTCTTGCAATACGAAACAAGGGAAATGAGATTGTTTATGTTTGACACCACAATCAGCCCTCCGCTGCCTGCTTGCTTGCGAGCTTCTGCCTCGAGCTTCGAGGTTTCTTCTTCATAATCCATGGTGTTTCTCAGGCCAATGCTGCTCAGAACATCTCTCACTTTGACCAAATCTATGAACCCTTTGTTCTTCTCACTATTGCTTCCCATCAAAACCAAAAGCTCCTCTCTTCTCTGCAGCTCTTTGAGATCGATAAAGAGCTCCACTCTTTTTGCTTGCCGGTGAAGAAGCTCGACCTGCTCTCGGATATCTGCCGTCACCTTAAGCAAACTCAGCGGCAGAATATCAAGAGCCCTCCCCAATTCCTTCACCAGCACGTTAAACTGATTCGAAACCAACTCAGTCTGCATAAGCCCCCACAGAGAGCTCCCTTCTTTACAATCTTGGATCAGAAACTTGACCCTTCGAATCACCGAGAAAAGCTCCGTGAGGCAAAGGATCGAAGAGGGAGGAAGCGGGCCGTTTGATTCTTGTATCTCTTCGAACAGAGAAGCGAGGAGCTTGATCCTCCTTATCATGGTGGAGATGTTCCGGGCCTGTAGAACCGGAAGCTTTTCCATGGGGCAAACTTCGTTGCATATGTGAACCAATGATTGTAACAACGACCCAGTCGGCAAAAATCCCGTGGAAACCATTAGAGGAGGAACAAGAGCTACATCCATTTGTTATGTCACTATGCTTATGGCAATTGTTGGTACAAACGAGAGAAACTGCTCGGTTCCGCCGTTGCAATTTAGAGTTTAGGGTTTAGGATTCAGGTTCAGGCCAAAGAGCAAACAAAACACTTTCGAGGACCTTTTCGTTGAAATCTGGAACAAGAAGAACGTTTCATAATTTTTTTAGTGTTATAAACTAAAATGATGGGGAAAGAAAGAAAAGAACAACGTAATTGCATGAACTCTTGGAATTTTCTGTTTGGAAAGTTGACATTAGAAGACCAAAAAAAAAAGATGATGGCAAGTGAAGGACTGAGGGAGGGATTCGTGGGTTGCTGCCACTTGGAGGCACGTCAGGCCTTCTAGGGTTTTATAATTCCCCCCGCCAAATTTTGCATTAAAAAAAGTTTGAGGACGTTGAATGTTAATTGAAGCCATTTCAAACTTGCAGGTTTCTCATGTCCGTATATGGAATGTCTTATTCCGAAGCGTTGAGCGTTCGGCGAGCAAATACCATAAATATAGGAAATTAATTGATCTTATAACTACTATCTAGTAGTCTAATGCTACTTAAAAAACTTAGCATTGACACACTCTGTAATACAAATGATATTATTTACAACGGTAAAATTTGATTCTATTAAAAATGCGCTTGCAAACATATCATGTGGTTGTGCATAACTGTATATAACTACATTGGTTCTACGAATATTTTGTAGTCATTTCTTATTATATTTTACTATGGGGACGAATCTGTCTGTGGCATCATTTTTTTTTGCTTCACAACTTTTGGCACACATTATTCAGCAGTCTACTTTGTAATGTATTTCAAATATCCTAACCGTCTATCTTTTATTAGGTTTTTCTTCAAAGATCATGTCTACAAACAATCACTGAAATGCGAAACCATATGACTGTTAACCTTATTCGTCCATTTTCTTCATTACAAATAAATGTCTTAATAGTTTTAAACTTATCTAATTTTTTGCAAGAATAATCTATGAATGATGTTCTAAAAGATAGAATGTGAATGAAAAATCGTATAAAAAAAGTAGGGTAAATTACATTTTACCCCCTCAGGTTTGGGGTCGATTTCAATTTTTTACAACATCTTTAAAACATTTCAATTTTATACATTTACTTATCATTTTATTTCAACTTCATACATCTGTTAGAAAATCTGTTTAATAAATCGTTAAGTGATGATGTGGCAAATATGGAATCCACATTTGTGTTGACGTTGCTGACAAATTTGTGTCACGTGATAAAAAATAATTATTTATTTATTTAAAATATAATAATATTTACTCTAATTAAAAAAAACAAACAAACAAACAAACCAACCCAGAGACTCAAAACCCCCGACCTACCCCCTTCTCCTCCACTCTCTTCACCTTCCCTCCCATCCAAAAACCCACCCCACCCCCACCCCCACCTCCCCCGCAACACCATAAAATAATCGCAGACAATCAAAACCCAATAAAATGCAGATCCGACAAAAAAAAAAATCAGAAGATTCAAAAACTTCTTGAAAGAGAGGCCGGAGGAAGCGAGATCTTCGGTGGCGATGTGAGGAACTCCGAAGAGATTTGAGAGCCGGCTGGTGTATGTGCTTTTTCTAACGCTCGGCGAGCCTAGGAAGACCCATTGCACGTTGCGGTCCTTGGGATCTATGACAGCGAGATTGGACGTGGACCTCAAGCTTGGGATCCTTGGTGGCATATCGTCATTGCTGGGCGGAGGGAGCAGTTGAGGAAGTGTAGGGGGAAGTCACCGAAAATAGGTGGGGTGGGGTGGGGTAGGGGGGGGTTGCAGTGGAGGTGGGGGTGGGGTGGGATGGGGTAAGTTTTTGGATGGGAAGGGAGGGGAAGAGAGTGGAGGAGAGGGAGGTGGGTCAAGGGTTTCTGAGTTTGTTTGTTTGTTTTTTCTTTTTTAAATGTATAATTTTTTTAATTTTAATATGGTAAATATTATTATATTTTAAATGCATAAAAAAATATTTATTTGTCTCGTAGCACAAATTTGGCAGTCACGTTAGCACAAATGTGGATCTCATATTTGTCACGTCATCACTTAACGGTTTACTTAACAAATTTTCTAACGGATGTATGAATTGAAATAAAATGATAAGTAAATGTATGAAATTGAAATGTTTTAAAGTTATTGTAAGGAATTGAAATTGACCGAGTAAAATATAATTTATCTAAAAAATTAAGTGCCATGCATCCATCTCTTTAACTGCAATGTTTAAAAGTGTGAATAACCATTAGTAATAAAATTGTTGATATTTCGATCTTTTTAGTTGTCAATGCACCATGCGTGAATACTTCGACCACAATACAATTGGAGAGCCACCGTTTATAATATACTATTTATATTGAAAACTCTTGCTAAATATAACTAACTGAAGACAAACAAATACAGTTACACATATTACAACAACACATTACGTATGGATATTACGTGTATACTATTAATTAATTACAAATTTACATAAAATAAATGAAAAGATTTTGGCCACAATTGAAAAGGACAAAAAGATGCGACATATGGTTTTGGAGGACAATGTAAGAAGGAAAGAAAGAAAGAGGAGAATGAACAGAAAGAATGAAATTAAGATGATTGAAAATATAATATTTCCACTTTTCTTTTGTCTTTCTTTTGCAGTTTGTTTGCTCGTTCATCATTTTCGGACGCACTTAATTGCCTCTAAGTTTCAAGCAATGATCAATACTTACTCTCAAACAAAAAACCCTAGATTGTTCAATGTTCACTCGTTTAGGTCTAAACAAGTTCACCATCAAGATTTAAATTTAGGAAAATACTAGAGAAACTAGTTTTTTAGATTATATTTTGTAAATCACACGATGTAAAAAAATGGTATCATCTTTTTGAACTTATTGCACAATGAACAAAGTTTACTATCTTTTGAATATGGATTTTTTTTAAGAAAAAAAAAAGAAATTAATTAAGGGAGAAGCCTTTGGAACACTCGAGTCCTCTAGAGTCATACAACAGGGCATTCCAAGCTTGATAAGGAATACAACCATCCCAAATATACAAATTGTTCTATTCCACTGAATTAAAAGAGGAAGCTAACCATATAGTTCTAATTCTCCAAAAATCTCACACCTCTCTTTTAATTGGAGATAATTAGTCGTTCTGATTTCATATTATTCATTACATAATATTATTAATTATGATGAAAAAGATGCGTCGTGACAACTTATTTGCTTATATATTATATTCTTAAAGAAAATCTATGATGATAAGGACAATAATAGTATTAACTTCCAAAAATAAAAGGGCTTGAATGCGCCATTCGTGTAAGAATAGTGAGGTGAAGAAAACCAATATCCATGTGGAAGATGAATCAATGGTTAAATTGAGTGACACTTGTCAAGAGATAACATAGGTTGTTATAAAGTAGTTAGTCTTTAGCTTAGTGATAAAGCTTTGTAAAAACTATATAACAGACTTTGTAAATCTGTTACTTCATTGTCAAGAAATACAACAAAATTTTCTTCTCTCTAAGCTTGATTCTCTCTCTCTCTCTCTCTCTCTCTCTATCTCTCTCTCTCTCTCTCTCTCTCTCTCTTCTTCTTCTTCTTCTTCTTCTTCACTGACCTTCTTCAGAATTCTAAGTCTTCTTCCTCAAGATTTCTCTGCAGTCTTAACATGGTATCCTCGCCATAGAAGGATCCAACGCTTCCGCATACTCTCTGGAACATATATTTCTTTTCTCAATCCTTTGATTTGCTGATTCTCTATGTTTTTTTTTCTGGGTTTATCAAATTCCCAGACTTGAAGATACTCGATTGATAGAACAGTGCACATTACCTGTTTGATAAAAGTTCGAAGTGAAGAAATCTCTTGCTATTTCAACAATGGTCACTGTGGTACAATTGCAAATTGTGCAATCACCCATTACAAATCTTATTACTACTGTATCATCTTCGATACAGTGAAATTAGATGACTCTAACTATCTTGTATGGAGTTTTCAGATCAGTCTTTTGCTAAAAAGTCATGGCATTCTTGGTTTTGTTGATGGGTCTAAGAAATGTCCACCAAGGTTTCTTTATGAGGCAAATCTTGAAAGAATTGAATCAGATGCCTATCAAGTATGGAAAATGCATGATCGTGCTCTTATGTAACTTTTCATAGCTACGCTGTCATCCACTGTGATTTTCTGCATTCTTGGAAGTACCAGTTCTCATGCAATGTAGACAACTCTTAAACAATGATTTTTCACAGTCACAAAAGTCACAATCTTTCAAATGAAGACAGAGCTACAAAATATTCGGCAAGGGTCTGGTTCCATATCTATTTACCTATAGAAAATCAAAGATGCAAGAGATCATCTTGCTATAGCTGGTGTCTTATTTGAAGATGAGAACATAATCATTCTTTCTCTTAAAGGATTATCTGCTGATTATAATACATTTCAATGTGTTGTTCAAGGACGAGAAAATGGGATTTCAGTGAAATAATTTAGATTACAACTTATTGAGGAAGCCATAATTGGACAGTCTTGTAAGTCTTCTGTGAATTTTGGATTTGCAATTGTTACAAGTACTCAGTCAGCAAAAGGTAAAACTCTTAGTCTTAACAAATTCCACCTCCATCTCAGGGCTTTGATATCCTCAAGCCAAGGCTACAATCCCAATTGAGGGTTTAGTTCTAATGGGTTTAAATTATGGTCAAGGATCATCTTTTCAAAATGGCTTTGGAAATTTCAATGGCAATTCATTTCATTCTAATGGATATAAATGGTCTAACTATAAAGGAAAAGGAAGAGGCAGGTTTCACTACAATAATGGCCCCGGATTTCACTCTCCATCATACAACTCAGGCCCTAGAATTCTTGGTGCTCCAAAATCATTCCAACATACATGTCCTGATTATCCAAATGAGATTCTTACTTGTCAAATCTGCAACAAAAAAGGGTCATGTGGTTGCAGATTGTTTTCAAAGGCACAATACACCATCTACTGGAAATGGTGTAATTATACAATGTCAAATATGTTGGAAGTTTGGGCATTCAGCTACTCAGTGCTACCAGAAGAACAATTTTGCATGCCAAAGAAGACCACCCTCAGTCAGTCTCACTGTAATGCAAGCAAGTTACAATCCTTCTACACCACTTGAGCATTTTTGAGTTGCAGATACTGGTGCCACATCTCACATGACCTCAGAACTTGCAAATCTAGATTTGGCTACTCCATATCAAGGCATTGATACCATAACCACTGCTAGTGGTATAGGTTTGACAATTTCTAGTATTGGTACATCAAAATTGCAAGCTTCAAGTCACATTTTTACACTGAAAAATGTGTTTCATGTTCCTAAACTCTCACAATACCTACTATCTATATATCAACTCTACAAAGATAACAAATGTAGATTCATATGTGATGATATTTCATTTTGGGTTCAGGACAAAATCACAGGGAAAATACTTCTTAAGGGACTGTGTAAAGCTGGTTATTACCTCATTCCATTTCATTCTCCACAGAAGACATTACCTGCATCAAATTCACATGCATGCTACCTAGCCAAACATGTTAATACAAGCTTATGGCATCAAAGATTAGGGCATCCATCAAATGCAATTACTTCTGCAATGCTACAACACACTAAGGCTACTGCATCCACATACATTTCTCATACTATTTGTACACCTTGTTTGGAAGGTAAATTTACAAAATTGTCTTTCATTTTTTCTGCAAGTAAATCTGTAAACCCATTAGAAGTGATTCATAGTGATGTATGGGGACCTGCCCCTGTGTTGTCATTTGAAAGGTCTAGGTACTATGTTAGTTTCATTGATGAATGTACTAGATACACCTGGATTTTTCCAATGAATAATAAAGATGAAGTTTTTGCAATATTTGTTAAGTTTCATACATTTCTCAATACTTAATTTTCTGCTATTGTTAAAACATTTCAAAGTGATGGTGGTGGTCAATATACCAGTCACCAGTTTCAAAATTTCCTAGCATGAAAAGGAATTTATCCCAGAACAAAATGGCTTAGCCGAAAGGAAACACGGACTCATTTTAGAAATTGCTATAACATTGATGCAAACAGCTAAACTTCCATCCAAGTTCTAGTTATTTGCTTGTTCTACGACCATATACTTGATCAATAGAATGCCTTGTGTTACATTAAAGATGCAATCTCTTTACAAGTTTTTAATGGGAAAACTTACAATTCTTACACATCTGAAAGTCTTTGGATGTGCATGCTACCATTTACTGAAGCCATATATCAGTTCTAAACTATAACCAAAAACAACAACTTGTATCTTTTTAGGGTATGCAGAAAACTAAAAAGGTTTTATATGTCTAGATCAGAGTACAAATAAGATTTATATCTCTAGACATGTGCTTTTTGATGAAACACAATTCCCATATTCAAAACTGCCATCTGTTACACATCAAATCTCAAAACCAACATATATGTTATCACTACATTTGTCTGCATCATCAATACCATTAGTTTCTCTGCATAATCATATCACATTACCCTCATCTCATATGCATTCATCCTCATCTCGAGCTTCAGAACTCTTAAATCAAACATCATCTAGTGCTATAGAATCCTTGACTGCATATACAGCCTTAGAGTTTTGGAAACAAAATCATGTAGTGCCTCATATTCTATTCAAACATCTATGTTACATACTTCAAATACAAATTCAAATTCACAAATCACAGAACCTTATTAGCCCGAAATTACACAGTTCCCTATCTCTGTTGTTCCTGATTTCCAAAAACAACAACTTATTGCTGTTCTACCGATTCTTATGAATCTGCATCAAATGCAGACAAGGTCAAAGAGTGGAATTATCAAAAGAAAGGCCTATTCTGCTTCAGTGGCTGCAAATCAGACAACAAAACCAAGAACATTCAAAGCAGCTGCAAAAATACCAGAGTGGCAATCTGCAATGCAAGAGGAAATTGATGCTTTTCATTCTCAAAACACATGGTCCCTTGTTCCTCTTCCCAAACATAATAACTTTGTTGGTTGTAAGTGGGTGTACAGAATAAAAAAGAATGCAATTGGGTCAATATCAAGATACAAAGTAAGGCTTGTTGCAAAGGGGTATAGTCAAGAAAAAGGCATAGACTATGGTGAGACATTCAGTCCAGTGGTTAAACCAACAACAATTTGATTGATTCTAGCATTGGCAGCTCTGTTTAAATGGATTCTAAGACAATTAGATGTCAAAAAATACATTTTTGCATGGTATACTTCAAGAAGAGGTGTATATGGAACAACCTCCAGGTTTTCAAAGTTCCAGTTATCCCTCAAACTATTTTTGCAAGCTTTAAAAATCACTATATGGTTTAAAACAAGCTCCTAGAGCTTGGAATGAGAGGTTTACAAGCTTTTTTTTTTTTTTTTTTTTTACCAAGATTGGGGTTTCAAATGTCTCAAGCAGATCCCTCTTTGTTTGTTAAACACACCTCACTAGGCACATTTGTTCTCTTGCTCTATGTTGATGATGTGATCCTCACAGGCAGTGATCCTCGATTGGTTTCAGATGTCATAGAAGATCTCACCAATGAGTTTGACATAAAGAACTTGGGAATCTTGAACTATTTCTTAAGGCTACAAATACACTACACCTTTGATGGTTTGTTTGTCTCTCAATCAAAGTACATAAAGGAGTTAACGGACAAAGTTGATCTTCAAGACTGCAAACCTTGTGCCACTCCATGTCTTCCTTATCATAGGTTGCTCAAAGATGATGGAAAACCTTATCATAGCCATGAGCAATATAGAAGCATTGTTAGAGCATTGCAATATCTCACTTTCACTAGACCTGACATAGCTTTCTTAGTCAATTAAGCTTGTTAGTTTACGCACAATCTCATGGAGTCACATGTTATTGTTGTAAAAAGAATAATCAGGTATCTCAAAGGCACCTTAGAGTATGGAATTCAATTTCAAGCAGGACTTATTTATCTGCAATCATATAGTAATGCAAATTGAGCTGGAGATCCAAATGACAGAAGGTCCACATCTGGTTTCATTATCTTTCTTGGATCAAATCCAATTTCGTGGGCTTCAAAGAAACAACACACTGTTTCCAGATCTTCAACACAGGCTAAGTATAAAGCTCTTGCCATCACTACTGCTAAGCTTGCATGGATAAGGCAATTGTTTTATGATCTTGACATTCCACTGACATTGCCACCCATGATTCAGTGTGACAATGTCTCGGCTATATCTCTATCTACAAATCCAGTATTCCATGCCAAATCCAAACATATTGAAATCGACTATCACTTTGTCAGAGAAAGGGTAACAATGGGAGATCTTCAAATTCAACATGCATGTACATCTGATTAATCAGTTGATATATTAACCAAAGGATTGTCTGCACCATTGTTTTAGTTACATTGTGGCAATCTCATGCTCAGCTCACTCAAGCATGAGATTAAGGGGGGATGTAAGAATAGTGAAGTGAAGAAAACCAATATCTATGTGAAAGATGAATCAATGGTTAAATTGAGTGACACTTGTCAAGAGATAACATAGGTTGTTATAAGGTAGTTAGTCTTTAGCTTAGTGATAAACCTTTATAAAAACTATATAACAGACTTTGTAAATCTGTTACTTCATTGTCAAGAAATACAACAATCTTTTCTTCTCTTTAAGCTTGATTCTCTGTCTCTGTCTCTGTCTCTGTCTCTCTCTCTCTCTCTCTCTCTCTCTCTCTTCGCTGAGCTTCTTCAAAATTCTAAGTCTTTTTCCTCAAGATTTTTCTGCTGTTTTAACAATTCGTTCCCCTAAACCTTTAAAAGGATCAAGGATTTCGAGCTGATTTACTTAAAACATTGTTTTTTCTTTTCTTTTGAAAACGATACAATATTTATAACGATCGAAAAAGAAAATTGCATTCACAATAAAACACCACTATAATATGCTGAAAAATTTAAAGATCAAGCACAGAACAAAAGGTTGTGGATTTGACACTTATATGCGTCAAACATGTGATATTCTCCAATTAATTAGAAAGAATTATCACTAAATTGCAAAATATTATAAATATTTTTGTTTTAGATTTTTTTTTTGGTGATAATGCTTGTTTGATTGGGCTGTTGGTAGGTCGTGCAAACGGGTTGTGTCTGTCGTGTTCGTGTAACACCTGTTATCTTAACAAGTCGTGTTGTGTCGCACCCATTATCTTAACGGGTCTTTAACAGGTCAGGTCACTAACCCGTTAAGAATTTTTTTTTTTTTTTTCCAAGTTGTGAAGCCTTTCTCAAAAGTTTAAACCTTGTCAATGGAACTCAAAGCTTGCATGTTATTCCTTTTACAAAATCTTCAATTTTCATCGATCATCATGACATAAGATTTTGTGGTATCCATTTGTGTAAATATTTTAAATTGACGATCAAATTAGTTCATTGTATTCATATAGGATCAATTAGTTCATTGTATTCATATAGGATCAAATATTTTAAATTGACAATCAAAATTACTTCATCGCTCCAACTTTTGTTTCTTTATATTCCATCATCAGGTAAGGATAAATTCCATATCCTAATCTTTTTGAATTCCATGTATTATCTCTTATTTATAATTCCATGTACCCTATCTTATCTATAATTCTGAATATTCTGTGCAATATTATGATTCGACCTACATGATGAAATTGAGGTTCCACCATAAAACTAATTGGCAATATGGGGAGTAGCCCAAGATCATATAAGCACATAGCAAACCTTGTCCCTCACCAATATGGGACAACTCTCAACACGCCCCCGCACGTGTGGCGGATTTTCAAGCCTACACATGGACAACAACTGGGTGACGTGGAGCGCGTGTGGCCATTGGGCTTCCCACGTAGACAACCTTGCTCTGATACTATGATGAAATTGAGGTTCCACCATAAAACCAATTGGCAATATGGGGAGTAGCCCAAGACCATATAAGCACATAGCAAACCTTGTCCCTCACCAATATGGGACAACTCTCAACACGCCCCCGCACGTGTGGCGGATTTTCAAGCATACACGTGGACAACAACTGGGTGACGTGGAGCGCATGTGGCCGTTGGGCTTCACACGTGGACAACCTTGCTCTGATACCATGACGAAATTGGGGTTCCACCATAAAACCAATTGGCAATATGGGGAGTAGCCCAAGACCATATAAGCACATAGCAAACCCTGTCCCTCACCAATGTGGGACAACTCTCAACACTACATCTCTCCTACTTTTGTTTCTTTATATTCCATCATCAGGTAAGGATAAATTCCATATCCTAATCTTTTTGAATTCCATGTATTCTCTCTTATCTATAATTCCATGTACCCTCTCTTATCTATAATTCTGAATATTCTATGCAATATCATGATTCAACCTACATCTCTCCGACTTTTGTTTTCTTTATAGTTAATGTGGTTCTTACTTCTTTCGATACAGTGATGCTTCTATGAGTTTGATGCGACTTTGGGTGATGTCGAAATCTAATCCTATCAAGTTTCTTAACATTTTGATTGTGCGAATTTCTGGCAACAATGAAAAGCCAATCTGACAGATGAAAAAAGCTTAGCTAACCCCAATCTTGTCTTATTCAGGTATCAGATAACAAAGCAAACACCCCTGATTTTCTTTCGATGACAGCTGGTAGCAATTCTCTTTGGCAGAATGTGTAGCATGCATGCATGGGGAGGGTTTGTGCTTGCCTATAAATAGGATAACAAGTTTGGAGTTAGGAAGGGAGCACCAAAGAATCAACATGGCAGCAATACAACAAAAAACTTTTGCAGCTTTTGCACTGAAATCAAACAAAATCCAGACGTACCTAAAATGCGTAGAAGGAGTTCTCACGTTTTGCGAAAAGGATTGTCACCTTAATTTCAAAACTGAGAAGGCACTAACCCCAAGATATATGCATATTGTTAACGTAGAAAGATCAAGAAATATAGCTAGGGTTTCAAGAACTAGAGAGAGATTGAAGAAGAGAGAAGGTTGAAGAGAGAGAAGGAGATTTCATATATTCTGTTTTGTTTTACTTTTTCCTTACCATACAAGCTATTACATTGGTGTATATATATATTGAGAATAACATTTCTAACTTCCTAACTAAAAGATACACTTGGCATGATCCTATCCATTCTTTATATTCTTACATTCCCCCGCAAACTCATGGTGAGGGAGACCAAGCATGAGGTTGAAGCAATGAGATCGAAATAGAGGAGTACTGAGACCTTTTGTGAGGATGTCGGCAAATTGTTCGCGGGAGGATACAAACTGAACAAGAAGCTTGTGCTGAGCAACCCGTTCTCTCACAAAGTGCACGTCAATCTCGATATGCTTTGTCCGTTAATGTTGAACAGGGTTGAACGATAGGGCAATAGCAGAGAGATTATCACAGAAAAGGACAGGAGCAGCAGTAGGACTAATATGCATAAACTGCAGCAATTGCTGAATCCAGTCAAGTTCAGCAGATGTGGTCGACATAGCTCGATACTCAGCCTCGGTAGAGGAGCGAGAGACCGTAGTTTGTTTCTTGGAAGACCACGAGATGGGATTGTTGCCGAGAAACACAACCATGCCAGTAGTAGAACGCCGATCATTCGGGTCTCCTGCCCAATCTGCGTCACTAAACGCCTTCAAGGATAACTCACCCCGAGTATAAGAGATACCAACAGATAACGTACCCTTGAGATATCGTAAGATACGTTTAACGGCTGTGAAGTGAGACACCATGAGAGACTGCATAAATTGACAGACTTGATGAACGGAGAAGGCAATATCAGGACGAGTAAAGGTAAGGTATTGGAGGGCACCAACAATACTCCGATAGGCAGTGGGATTGTTATAAGGGGTACCATCATCTTTAAGAAGTCTGTTGTATGGCAAGCATGGTGTGTCACAAGATTTACAGTCGACCATCTCAACTTTCACCAAGAGATCCTGTATATACTTTGTCTGGGACAAAAATAAGCCTTGAGAAGTCTTGGTAATCTGAATCCCTAAGAAATAATGAAGCTCGCCCAAGTCTTTGATATCAAACTCAGTGGTCAAGGATTGAATGACCTGTTGAATAACTAGAGAAGAACTCCCAGAGATAATAATATCATCGACATAGAGTAAAAGAAGGACAACATCACTGCCAACAGTCTTGACAAATAAAGAAGAGTCAGAATATGTAGACTGGAATCCGAGAGAGGGAAGAAAACTTGTGAACCGGTCATTCCAGGCGCGATGAGCCTGTTTCAAACCATACAGGGACTTATGCAGTTTACACACAAAATCAGGCCGAGAAGTATCCTCAAAACCCGGTGGTTGAGCCATATACACCTCTTCATTCAATACTCCATGCAGAAATGCATTCTTGACATCCAACTGTGGAAGAGACCAATTAAAATGAGCTGCCAAGGCTAGGACTAAGCGCACAGTGGTTGGCTTAACCACTGGACTAAAAGTCTCCCCATAATCCAAACCAGGCGCTTGACTAAACCCCTTAGCAACCAGGCGAGCCTTATGTCGAGCAATGGAGCCATCGGAATTCTTTTTAAGCTTAAACACCCATTTGCACCCAACTAGATTCTTATTGGGGGGTAGAGGAACTAAGCTCCAAGTCTGTTGATACTCCAATGCAGCAAGCTCTTTTTTCATAGCACTCAACCAAACTGGAACTTTTAGAGCAGATTTATGAGTGGCAGGTTCCACTTGAGTGAGATCAATGAGACTAGGAGAAGGAATCGTGCTGAGAAACACCTTCTTCTTGATTATACCATTCTTACTCCGAGTTTGCATAGGATGCAAGTTAAGTGGAGCAATAGGCAAGACCACTTGAAGAAGCTCAGTTCTAAAATCAGGATCCACAGGGAGTGTAGTGGAGGAGCTTGTAGGGACAATAATGGATTGAGGTGAAACATGATCAGGTGAAGGCAGTGGTATAGGATCTGGAAGAGAGTGAATAGATCCAGGAGACTGTGAAATGGAGGGTGAGGAGGTATGAGCACCAGTGGATGTCGAGGAAGAGTGAGGTTGGAATGGAGGGATTAGAACCTGAGGCTGAACTAGTATATTATCCATAGTAGGAACAGGAGAGGGAGTGGAGGTGTGAGACACAGGTGACTGAACAAACTTGGGTGTAGAAGGCTTTGTCAAATGAGGATAAGGAAATCGAGACTCATCAAAAAGAACATGTCTCGATATATAGACTCTACCCTTTAATACATCAAAGCAAATGAAACCTTTGTATTTTGAGGCATAACCAAGAAATACACACTCAGTAGTTTTAGGTTGTAACTTAGTGTGATTATAAGGTCTCAACAGTGGAAAGCAAGAACAACCGAACACTCGAAGATGTGTTAAGAGAGGAGGAACGCCAAATAATCTTTCAAAAGGTGAATAGTTTTTCAAGGTTGGGGTAGGCATACGATTGATAAGATATACAGCTGCTTGACAAGCAAAGGACCAGAAAGGAGAGGGTAATTGGGCAGATTGTAACAAGGTGATAGTGGTTTCGACAATGTGTCTATGTTTCCTCTCAGCGAATCCATTTTGTTCTGGGGTATGGGGACAAGATATATGATGTAAAATGCCTTGGCTATGAAGAAAACGTTTAAGTTTACCACTGTTATACTCTCCACCACCATCAGATTGTAAAGTTTTGATACACACAGAAAATTGAGTTTGCACAAATGAATGAAAGGCAACAAAGGTTTCAAAGAAATCTGATTTATTGACAATAGGGAACAACCAACAATATCGAGTGCACTAATCAATGAGAGTCACATAATATCGATATCCATCAATGGAAGTACAAGGAGAAGGACCCCAAAGATCACTATGCACAACCTCAAAAGGAATTACAGAGTTATGATTACTAGACTGAAATGGTAGTTTCATGAATTTGCCCTCTAAACAGCCATGACAGAACAAAGGGATATCATCCTTTGTACACGAAATAGAAGACTTATGCAACATGATATTGACAATGGTATTAGAAGGGTGTCCTAACCTACGATGCCAGAGATTAGAACTAACACGCTGGCCAAGAAATGCAGAAGCTTGAGAAGTGCTTGAAGGACGAAAGGATGAAGGATTGACTGGTGAAGGAAGAGGGTAAAGTCCATTACTGCAGTGCCCTTTGTATAATATCCTCCCTGTGGTTTTGTCCTGGATCCAGAAAGAATAAGCATCAAATATTAACCAACAATTGTTATCGAGACAGATCCTGTGAACTGATAACAAATTGTTGGAAAGTCTAGGTACATAGAGAACTGAATTAAGTTTAAGAGGATGCACAGGTGTTCGAAGAACAGAACTACCAATATGAGTGATTTGCAAACCTTCACCATTAGCTGTTTGCACTGTTTCATTGGTAGGATAAGGAGATGCCAAAGTCAGGTTACTAAGATCAGCCGTCATATGATTTGTAGCGCCCGAGTCAGTGATCCAGACTTGTGATTGTTGATGAGAAGTAGAACCTGGAGGTGCTTGAGAACTAGATGTGTGCAATGCTTGCATATGAGATGGAGTAGGAAATGCTGGTACAGAAGGAACATAAGCACGAGCATGCGATTGAGAGTGATGAGGACCACCATAGTTAGGTCCTTTGTCATTGAAAAAACAATACCAAGTTGTATGATTTGCTTTACCACAAATATGACAGCCCTGTCGATCTATTTGTTTGGAAGTACAAAATAGAGCAAGGTGACCAAAAGTATTGCACAACTGACAAGGAACTCGTGAAGGTACAGGCTGACCAAAAAACGATGGTGGATGAGGACCAAGCACGCCAGAGGAACCATTATTCGAATCAGAAAAATGATTGAAAAACTGTTGTCTCGGATTAGGATTAGGATACCTATATCCTTGATTAAACTTCCCTTTACCCTTCCTGTTGTTATTAGCTGATCTATATCCACCTGGAGGACCAGAATAACCACCATTAGGACCAAGAGTAGGTGAAGAAAACCCAAAATTAGGACTTGCAGACTGAGACAGGCCTGTAGAGGGTTTAAGGGTAGAATTATCAGCAATCATTGCAGTCATGAATTGAGAGTTCACGATACTATCCACAATCAGTTCTTCAGCAAGCAGTTGCACACGAAATTCTTTGAGAGATATGACATGCTCACGGCCCCTTATCACACTACGAAAAGTATTGTACTCAGAGGGTAGCCCATTAAGAGCAAGGATAACAATATCCTCATCATCAAAGGTGACTCCAGCAGCAGACAAATAATCCCGAGCCTCTTTAATACGTTGCATGTATTAAGACACCGAGTCAGACCCCTTGCGAATAGTCTGAAGATTGGACTTAAGCTGAAAAATACTAGTCCGCGAAACCGCTGAAAACTGTTCTTTCAACCGATTCCACAAATCACAAGCACTAGTGCTACCAATCGCACATGAAATTGCAACTAGTGATAAAGTAGCAGTGATGAGCTGCATTAAAGCACGATCGTGCATTTTCCAAACAATGGAGGCTTCATCCTCAGATTGAGTAGAAGTATCAGAACAAGTAACATAACGAAGAGGACAAACATGCGATCCATCAACAAACCCCATGATACCGTGACCCTCAAGCAACAATTGCATTTGAAAATGCCAATTCAAGTAATTAGACTCATCAAGCTTAACATTCACAGAAGTAGAGATTGTAGAAATAAGACTAGTAATCGGCGATTGTAGAATTTGTAATTGTGACGCAGTCACCATAGTTGCAGAAGAAAGATGAACAAAACGATAGAGGAAATAGCACAAACACCTAGTGTGCACAATCGGAGGATCGCAGAAATGAGGAGAAGAAGAAATCCAGAAATCTGCCAAGAACACAGCGAAATTCAGAGACGGAGAAGATGAGCGGAAGCAACCAGAAGATCAGAAGAAGCAGCGTGAGCATCAATGGCGAATGATACCATGTTAACGTAGAAAGATCAAGAAATATAGCTAGGGTTTCAAGAACTAGAGAGAGATTGAAGAAGAGAGAAGGTTGAAGAGAGAGAAGGAGATTTCATATATTCTGTTTTGTTTTACTTTTTCCTTACCATACAAGCTATTACATTGGTGTATATATATTGAGAATAACATTTCTAACTTCCTAACTAAAAGATACACTTGGCATGATCCTATCCATTCTTTATATTCTTACACATATCAAATGTCTCGCTAACGAAAAATTCTTGAAGGGGGCACACCAAGTTGGCCAGCCACTAATGATCGTGGCCACTGCTGATACAACAAATGAAGACAAAACCGATGAGGGTTGCACACTGTTCCAGTTTGAGACTGAGAAAGAGACTGAAGTCGAACCAAACATTGAGACTGAAGTCGAACCAAACATTGAGACTGAAGTTGGACCAAACAATAAGATTAGGAGGATATGCCGAATAATCCACGTGCAAAGCGGCCGTTACACAAGGCCAAACTACATTATAGGTAAGGCTGCAATCCTTTGCGCTGTGGAACTATGCCATGACCCCAATGGAATGGATATCTTGACAAAAGTTTACTGCATATGATCACCATGTGATATTTGTAGATAGCGTCACTGGAAACTCTTATTAGATTTCACTTAGATATATAGTGGTGCATGCACGCACACACACACACACACACAAATATGTGTCTATGAAATAAATAAACACAAATCCTATCTATGTGGATAGGTCATTTGTGTAGTGGTGCTTTCAATAAAAGTAGTACATGCACGCGTATACAGATGCTCATGCATGCACTCATATATGTAATTAGTTAGCTTGTATGATAATAAAAGTTGTGTTTTGTTTCAATTCATCATTCATAGATCATATTGCTAATAAAATTAGACAAATAAAAAATCATTAAAACATTTATTTTTGTGAAGAAAATTGACAAATTAATACAGTTTTGCCAAGAAACTCTAAAATAACTATCATTTATTTTAACCGTCATATAGTTTTGAATTTGAGTAATTTTTGTTAGACATGATTTTTTTTTAAATGGACCTAAAAGATAGAATTTGCCTTTCTGAAAGCAACCTTTTTGAGTCGCTCCTCTCTTGGTAGTAATAAAATCAACTAGCGAGAACATTTATTGGCGTACGGCCGCTCCATGGCATTCTTTACCAGGAATCATATCCCCACTCTGCCGAACCATGACTAACAAAGCCATCTTGGAAAGTAGCCGAACATGAATTTTCATCGGCTCATACTTCGCCTTAATCTTTTATTCAATTGCTTGATAGAAAAACAATGGAATTCTTAAGATATGTACAAAGTCAGTTGCAAGCTCATGATTCATTTGTTTTTCTATCAAGCAACCGTGATAGTACAACTGAATTATTATTGACACTCTAAAATTGAATTGTGCACTCCTTGTAAGTATAATTTTCTTTCTAAATATAACAAGTTTAGAGTGCAAAAGTGAGAGGTCTTAGGTTCGATTCTCACAATTAACGAATTTAAATCACATTGTTGTTAGCCCATTATGAGATTTAACACACTACCTCACTCCCTTAGTATCGAAAATATCATTTGGAAAAAAAATAAAAATAAAAAGAAAAAGAGAAATGGATTGAGCATTTTTTAATGAAAATTGGCTTTACTCCAAATTCAATTTTCTCTAACTAAAACCCGACATAATTTTTTTAAGCTAAAACCCAGTGATAGGCGCCACCTAAGCAAATTCTTTAAAACACTAGATGATCAAAGGACAAAGTCTCATACTTTTCCGTTAGATGTTGTTTATTAGGCTCTTATTTTCGAGTGTAGATGTAGTACCCAAAGCTTGCATGTTATTCCTTTTACAAAATCCTCAATTTTCATCTATCATCATGACATAAGATTTTTTGGTATCCACTAGTGTAAATATTTTAAATTAAAGATCGAGTTCATTTATTGTATTCATATAGGGTCATGGAGTGTAGCCGTAAAAAATTATCAAAATTGGAGTTAAAAATAATTGTTAAATCGTGATTTTTCGTTTATAACCGTCGAGAAGTTTTATCATGTTACTTGATCTCTAAATATTTGTTTTTTTGTAATTTTTGGCGTATACAATCTCGAAGTATATACAAACATGTTTGACAGTTAGATTGTTGAAACTAGTTTCGTAAAATGAGTATCCCATCAAAACAATAGATTCACTAACACTTCAGAGTTTATTCATACTTTCATTAAGTATAACATAAGATTTTGTAGTATCCACTAGTACAAATATTTTAAATTGAAGATCGAGTTCATTCACTATATTCATATAGGGTCAAGGAGATGTAAAAAAGCATCAAAATCGGAGTTAAAATAACCGTTAAATCGTGATTTTTCGTTTATAACTGTCAAGAAGTTTTATCATGTTACTTGATCTCTGAATATTTGTTTTTTGTAATTTTTGGCGTATGCGATCTCGAAATATATACAAACATGTTTGACTGTTGGATTGTTGAAACTAGTTTCGTAAAATGAGTATCCCATCAAAACAATAGATTCACTAACACTTAAGAGTTTATTCATACTTTTATTAAGTATAACATAAGATTTTGTAGTATCCACTAGTACAAATATTTTAAATTGAAAATCGAGTTCATTCACTATATTCATATAGGGTCAAGGAGTGTAGCTGTAAAAAAGCATCAAATCAGAGTTAAAATAACCGTTAAATCGTGATTTTTCGTTTATAACCGTCGAAAAGTTTTGTCCCATTACTTGATCTCTAAATATTTGTTTTTTTACAATTTTTGGCGTATGTGATCTCAAAGTATATACAAACATGTTTGACGGTTAGATCGTTGAAACTAGTTACGTAGAATGTGTATCTCATCAAAACAATAGATTCACTACCACTTAAGCGTTTATTCATACTTTCATTAAGTATAACATAAGATTTTATATTATCCACTAGTGTAAATATTTTAAATTGAAGATCGAGTTCAATCATTGTATTCATATAGGGTCAATGAGTGCAGCTGTAAAAAATTATCAAAATCATATTTAAAATAACCGTTAAATCATGATTTTTCTTTTATAACTGTCGAAAAGTTTTGTCCTATTACTTGATCCCTGAATGTTTTTTTTTTGTTGTGATTTTTGGCGTATGCGATCTCGAAGCATATACAAACAAGTTTGATGGTTGGATCGTTGAAATTAGTTTCGTAGGATGCGAATCCCATCAAAATGATAGATTCACTAACACTGAGAGTTTATTTATACTTTATTAAGGGTTGGTTTGGTATTGCTGTGCTTTGAAAAAAAGTTGCTTCTGCTGTGTTGTGAGAATAAGTAGCTATGAAATAAAACAGCAGAGTGTTTGGTAAACCTTTTTGAAAAAGTACTTTTGAAAAAAAAAATAGTATGATAGTATTAGGTAAATTTTTATATAAAACAGTTGTGACAGCGTGAAATGACCAAAACCAAGCTTATCTATCATATTTCTTTTTCTTTGTTTCCTCCATTGTTTCTCTATCATTTTTGTTTTTCTCCGTTCTCCAAAACCAAGCTTAATTCTATCTTTTACATTTTTTTTCCTTTTCTCTTTTCTTTTACTTTTCTAGAACACTCTCTTTAGAATCATCTCCATTTTTTTCTCTTTCCCGTCCAACCATGCCAAGATCCACTATTGCCATACCAGCACCTCTCAACTGGAAATCTCTGAGAAAACTTGAGGAAGGGAACGCGATATCTTTGAATGGGAAATTTTCTGAGAAAGCCTGAGGAAGGGGAAGGGGGCTGGTGGTGCATCAGGGCAAGAGGAAGGGAGTTGACGCATCAGGGGCTGCAATTCGATCGATTCTTCGAGAGATAAGGTTGAGGCAGTAGTGGAAACCTTGTCGCGTCCCTATTGGGTGAGTTTAGTGAAGTTCTTATGATCCATTTCAAAATTTTCTCATAAGACAAAAATTCAAAATTTACTTGGAGATGGATCTGAAGGAGATGTGTGATGTGGACCAACCAATTACTGGGTCCTATAGATTTTGATTGATTTAGGGTTTCATGGTGCGGGAGATTTGGGGCAGAGTCCGACACGGTGGGGGATTTGGAGGAAGATTGATTTATTCGAATTCAGTCATTTTGTAGTTAATTTTGGTTTATGAGCATAATTGGTAGTGAATTGTAGTTTATGAGCATGAATTGATTGTTAATTATGACATAAATCTTCAAAGATCTTTGGTAGAGATGAAGCTGGGAGAAGCAAAAAGGGTAGGATTGCCAGAAACTTTCATTAAAGTGTCACTGTTCGCCCGTGTATTAGAGGTTTGCACAAAAGTTGAAAAGCCAGTTTTTCAAAGCTGCCTTTTGTTGCTGCTTCTGTTTTTTGGCTTTTTTTCTTTCACCTAAAACTGTGAAAAAAAAAAGCTGAAGTTGGAAGTTCACCAAACACCAAAAACTCTCCCAGTTTTTTTTTCATACTAGCTTTTTTTAAAATCACCTTAACCCCAAACCATACCTAAGTATAACATAAGATTTTGTGGTATCCACTAATGTAAATATTTTAAATTGAAGATCGAATTCATTCGTTGTATTCATATAGGATCAATGAGTGTAGCTATAAAAAAAAAGTAATCAAAATCGAAGTTAAAATAACCGTTAAATCGTGATTTTTCGTTTTATAACCATCAAAAAGTTTTGTCCCGTTACTTGACCTCTAAATGTTTATTTTTTTGCGATTTTTTGTTGATAAGATCTTGAAGCATATACAAACAAGTTTGACGGTTGGATCGTTGAAATCAGTTTCATAGAATTCGTATCCCATCAAGTTCAATGGTGTGTGGGTGTGTGTATATATATATATATATATATATATATATATATATATATATATTTAAGTCAATCCAGTGGTCACCAATTTTTAAAATTTAATTATATATATAATTTGTCACATTCCCGCCCGGGGCGAATCACTTCTCGGGCCCGCTCCACCACTGTAGCATGATATTGTCCACTTTGGGCCCCGACCACGCCCTCACGGTTTTATTTTTGGGAACTCACGAGCAACTTCCCAGTGGGTCACCCATCATGGGAGTGCTCTAACCCCCTTCTCGCTTAACTTCGAAGTTCCTACGGAACCCGAAGCCAATGAGCTCCCAAAAGGTCTCGTGCTAGGTAGGGATGAGAATATACATTTAAGGATCACTCCCCTGGGCGATGTGGGATGTCACAATCCACCCCCCTTAAGGGCTCGACGTCCTCGTTGACACACTTCCGGCTAGGGATAGACTCTGATACCTGTAAACACAGAAATTCCTAAAACGAACGAGACAAGAAACACGTGTACAAAATAATATTTTGTATTGATTTTAGGGTTACAATCTCTTTTACAATTTGATCCTCTGATTCTATCTTTGTAATGGGTAGATTTGTTGATGAGTTGTTGATCCAAAGGGCCGTCGAGGCTTGATCTTAGGATGAACGGGTGATGAATGATGAGCACTTCCTTCAAGGGCTGTCAGGAGCTTGATCTTGAAGTAGGTTTTGACGAAGAACAAAGAGAGCTTTCTTGATCCTTCGGAATTTGCTTGAAAGCTTTAGAGTTTCAACGCTTCAAGGTTTTGGTGTCTTCTCCAATTTTTGGTTCCCCCCTTTCCTTTTGATGGAGAAGCCTATTTATAGGCTTTGAGAATGAATCACTACCGTCCATTTTTGTTGGTGAAGCAAATTGATGATGTAGATGAAATGAATGGAGATTGTAATTTTGATGCTTTGATCAACATTTATTTCACCAAAATTTCGATGTTTACAGTTGTAAATTTTTTAATGCATTGATTAACATTTATTTCACCGAAATTTCGATGACTACAATACCAATTGTCACATTCCGCCCCGAGCCGGGATGTGACAATTGGTATAACTCCGAAGTTAAGCAAGTTCGCGAGAGAGCAATCCCAGGATGGGTGACCCCCTGGAAAGTTGCTCGTGAGTTCCCAGAAACAAAACTGTGAGGGCGTGGTCGGGGCCCAAAGCGGACAATATCGCAATATCGTGCTACGGTGGAGTCGAGCTCGGGATGTGGTGGTCCCGCCTGGGTCGGGATATGACATAATTATTATAGTTTTTAGGGGTATAAAAATGTTAAATTAATATATATAATTATTATAATATTTAGGGTTATAAAATTATAAAATTAATATTTTACTTATCGTGTATCATGTTACCTACGTGTATACCCGAACAGTTGCTTAACGGATTATCCGATAACGACCTGATTCGTTATCGTATCGACCCGAACACTTGTTAATTTCGTGTCGTGTCGTGTCGAATTATCGAGTCGTGTCAGAAATTGTCTGACCTAGTTGTTGGCCAACCTCTGAAATAACTTTTTTGTTTGGATTATTTGTTTTTAGTTTGACTTCTCGTATGTAATACCAATCCTCTCCATTAATTATAATAGTAATAAACATGTAAGACTATAAATCCACTACCTTTCTTGCTAACAACAAAGAGAAATGCTAAAGAGACTTTTAAAATGATTTTTTTATCTATAAATTATGTGTTACTTAACATTTTAATGTTAATTTTCATGTCAATATTACAAAATATTGTGTCAAAAATATGACGTGCCAAATAGTGGTGGAGCCCGATTTCTTGTGTGGAGGGCTTTACATAGGCATTGGAACTCAGAAATGAGATATTGGAATAATTTGTATAAAAAATTGAAAGACTCCAAAATAAATAGAGAGAACTAAAACATTGCACATTTAAATTGTGCTAGCATTAGTAACGCGTGAGAATGTGTATAATGCAACGGCAATTGATGATAATAGTGGGATTCACATAAATCTATGTCATTGCATTGTGCGATTCAAAATAATTTAGATATTTCATCACGTACTATTGTTACATGCAAGTTTTTTTTTTTTTTTTTATCAACGCACCATTATTTTAGCATACCCTTTTCTTTCTTTAACAAGCATTTTAGCAATCTCTGATTATATAAGAGGATCTCGCGTTGTGGCCTACAAGGTCAAATCTAGAAACACATGAATAGTTTCATTTATCAACATTAATAAGTGGGAATGGTTGGGTGAGTGGAGTTTTTTCCCAAAGTCAAGCCACAAAAATATTGCTACAGTCTAAGACACCATTTTGTTTATCTATATGTGAAGGAAACAGGTAAAAAGGGCGAAACTTTCATAATACCCAAATTATTCTTCAATAATTAGGATTTCAAAAAATAAAAAAAAATCATTAAAAAAACCCACGTATTAGGATTATGGACGGTTATGTTTATTATTATTTATTAAAATATATTTTAACAAAAAACAATAATACCTAAAATCAGTAGAATTAGAATAAAAAAACACGAGTGTGTGTGCCAGAGGCTAATATTAAATAAGACACCACTTTTTATGCGCACCAACAACGACAATTATTACTAATATTACGAGTTAGTGATGTTTGTAAGTGAGAGATATCCAGATTCACTCATTTGAATTGTAAAAACGTATGGTATATATTGATTTCGATATCTAGTTATAATTAACTTGTTATATGACTTAACACAACTCTCTGTTCCTCCAAGTGGAGTATCTCTTCCTTTTCAAATGAGAAGATTGATGTGTTTCAAAAAATAAAAATAAACCCTAATCATTCAATTTTTGGGCCGGCCCATATTCCTTTCTCTATGCACATTTGGCCCCACGCTTCCTTCCCGAGCGTGTCGACCAATAGCCGGATTGGGTTTCGAACCAAAACCAAGGCGTGATGGACACCTTCCATGGTGCGGTTCTCTTTGTGTGTTTTGGGAAAACGACATGCATTTCATCAAGTGGACTCTTGGAGGGAGGAGCACTATTGACCGTTGATGTCGTCTTTGTTGCATTTCCACTCTCTCTCTCTACCCCAAAAATGTTTGAAGTGACAACTTATTCTCTCGTTTGCTTAAAAATATTGGGGACAAAAATTAATTAGCCGAAAATAAAGGCGAAGAGGACTAAATTGGAGAGTTTGGCAGACGTCAACCTAAAGTAAGGGTTTAGGCAAAGGGGTTTGTAGTTTAAGTGTAAAGAGCGTTTCGTCTACAGTTTTATATTATAGTTTTTCTCTCGCTAATATTACTTACATAATCAACGTTGCAGTCTAATATTCTATACTAATTTTGTGTGTTAATAGTACGTAAGGATGAACAAGGAGTGACGGAAATGGAGTTGAACGTGAAATGGTACACAGGAGAAAAACCGAGAACAATTTTTTAGTAGGTTTTCTTTTCTAGTTTTGTTGCTCACTCCACCCTTCGTCCACTCATCTTTATTCTTCATTTTTTTCCACGTATACATTCTCGACTCATCTTTATTCTTCATTTTTTTTTCACATATACATTCTCTTTCTATCAAGCGGACCTTTAAGTTGGTAAGCTTTAAAAGTTCCGGTATGAGAATATTATGATGGGTAATGATAAGTTTTTATG
The DNA here is from genome assembly GCA_963580275.1 of Crataegus laevigata. Classification (NCBI taxonomy): domain Eukaryota; kingdom Viridiplantae; phylum Streptophyta; class Magnoliopsida; order Rosales; family Rosaceae; genus Crataegus; species Crataegus laevigata. The sequence goes on along the minus strand of OY756947.1, from coordinate 31,801,616 downwards.
CTCAAAGAGTTAATCACAAATAAAAATGATGTTAGGGTGATGCTTTCCTAATTTCAAATTGAGCAATGTTTGGCTCTTCAAGATTGAGGACGAATTTCTTCTCAATTTATTTAGTACCCGATTCACAGGATTTCATATTTATAATCAGAACTATTCATATTATAAATCTCTATGTAAAGATCAATTCTATAAAAAAATCAATTAAAACTAAGGTTATTTAGTCAATTAATTATAGCAAATAAGTAGACAGTTTTTAATAATTGTACTAAATCCTTCCATCTATTTTTATACAGTTCGACAACTAAACAATTTCATTTTGTTGCAAATATAATCTTTACAAAGATATTTATAATATGCAATTTTGATCATAAACATGAAGTTTTGTAACCGGCAATTCGATCACGTAGTGAATTGAGGATCCATATCCTCTGAGGAGCCAAGTTAATTTCTTACGAATCCATTATCTTTTGCACCGTTCCCTTTTTCTATCTTGTGGACAAATCCAACGATCTTTACAAAATTCTTTATAATATGAACAATTCTAATCATAAGAATAAAGTTCCATAAATTAACAATTCTACCACATAGTAAATTGAGGATCCTTATCCACTGAAGAGCCAAGTTAATTTCTTACGAATCCATTATCTTTTGCACCGTTCCCTTTTTCCATCTTGTGGACGAATCCAACTTTCTTGATATGTGATTAATCTACTTTTCAATTGAAATTTGGTCACTCTGTCAAGTGAGATATCCCATCCTCTTTTGATGAACCATCATTTCCCATTATAGCTACCAATGGCGCAGAATCATGATGGTGCCCCATCTTCAATTATTTTCGATTTCTTTTTTTTTTTTAATTTCATTCAATTAAATGAATAAATATTGAATTATGGAATTGAAAAACTTCACTTTGAACCACAAAATAGCTCATGCAAATTTAGGACCCTGCAACTTGCATCGCACTCCAATCAACTAAAACATAATTTGGAATTTTGAATATAATCTAAACATAGATTCTTTGTACTTGACGTCCATTATTTATAAAATACGTACATGAATTAGTATTGTTAAAAAGGGATTGACTCGTGACATCATATTTTGCACAACGTTTGATACACGCTTTATTTGGGACTCACTCCGTAATATATTTCAACGATCTAAACTGTCTATGTTTTCGGTCTTGCTCAATATCGCGTCTACCAAAATTTATCAAAATCTGAAACCATATGACCGTTTGATTAAGAGTTTAGGGTTTCTTTATAAAACCATATTTGTTTATTTTCTTTAGTACAAATGAATGTCTTAATGGTTTTGAATTTGTCTAATTTTTTTGAAGGATAATCAACAAATGATGGTCTAAATGATAGACAATTTGGATAGTTAAAAAAAATTACAGAATGGGCTCCACAAAAATGTGTGTAAAAATTATGTAAAAAAAAAAACATAGTGTCACAAATCCACTCTTTTTTTTAGTACATTGATATTTTTACACTAGGGGGATGGAAAGTTTGGCTAAACCACACAATGGACAGCTTAATTTAATATCGAATTTGCTATACACGAGATCCGCCTCTTGTTAAAAATATATAAATAACATGTCACTAAATTTAATTTGTTCATCGTTTCCTGGACTAGCCATTTTTTTTATTTTGGTAAAAAAATTTAATTTGTTCATCGTTTCCTGGACTAGCCATTTTTTTTATTTTGGTAAAAACTAACCATTTATATTTTATATGTACAAGGCTATATATATGCATGTGATGGAAAGGAGATAACTCATTAGATGAATTAAAGTTGAATTTTTAGTTGGTGAAGCCATGAAGGGAAGTCATGAGCCCCGTTCAAGCTCCTCTTGCGCAGCTTGCAAGACACTGAAGAGAAGATGCAGTCCCACCTGCATTTTCGCACCCTATTTCCACTCCGACGATCCCAAAAAATTCGCCCAAGTTCACAAAGTGTTCGGGGCGAGCAATGTGAGCAAGATCCTAACCGAAGTCCACGAGGATCAGCGCGAGGACACGGTGAATTCGCTGGCCTACGAGGCAGAAGCGAGGCTGAGAGACCCTGTTTACGGCTGCATTGGCGCCATATCGATGTTGCAAAGGAAGATGATTCAGTTGCAGCATGATCTGGCCGTTGCTCGAGCTCGTCTGGCTTGCTATGCTCCGAAGAATTCGCCCTCGTTGTCTTCGTGCTCTTCTTCTTGTTGTGCCATGTTAGATGAGGCTACTTTCACTGGATTTCCTGCTTGGAGTGGATTAAATAGTAACAATTTCGGCCAGAATTCATCTGATTTGATCAGCCAGCATGGACAAGCTAGTGATTTTAGCTATTCTTCATATGTACTGTGAATTCATGCTCTCTCTCTAAATTTCTCTCTCTTTGTTGGTAATTTGAAATGTTTGGACTTAATTTCTGATCAAAATAAAGAACTGGGAAGGAGGGATTATGTGATTATTGACAAATAATATTACTCTACTGAAATCAGAAACATAATGTACAATAATTATCAAGCAAAACAACTACTCATGTACAAGTAATCACACATTATTTTGGCACACCGCCGCTTTGACGTCTCAGTTGCATGTAAATTCATGTCCCGCTTCCGAAACTTCTACGATTTCTGCCTTGTTAAAGTTATGCAGCACAAAATCTCATTAGAACATAACCAGAGGCCTATCAAGCAAATAGAAGAAACCGAGAATCTAAAATTCGAAAAACGGAATAGTTATCAAAGTTATAATTGTTTACATTGCAGTACTTATTAACGGTCAAATATAACCAAGAAACTACTCATGAAGTTCTCAGCAATGGCGGCACCTGAAGCATGCGAGTACTTGGGGAGCTTCATCTTCTTCCCGAGCTCCACCTGAACATCCATGAACATATTCAACCTCTGCAACTCGAGCTCCTTGTCGAACTCCATTCTCTGCTTCTCCAGCTCCATCATTTGCTTCCGCTTCGAATTCTCAGTCCTCTCGTACATCTCCCCAAATCTCGAAATTGCCATAGCCAATTCCCTGCACGCCGCTCCACCCGATAACCCCGCCGCCTCATCACCACCGTCGTCGCCGCGAGACCCTTCGAGGGGATACGGACTTGGGTCGGGGGATTTGCCAGTGAGAGCGAGGATTGGGGGTTTTGATTCGGTAGATACGGCGGCGTTCGAGGGAGTTGAGCAGATTAGGGAGTGGAGGCGGCGGTAGAAGGGCCACTTGGACGGGCCGGGCTTCGACTTCTCCAGCTTGTACTTTTTCTTCAACGTGTCGATGCGGTTCCTGCACTGGATGTCTGTCTTGGACGGCTTGACGCCGCCGTTTTGAGTAGAATTAACGGCGCCGGCCACCTCCTTCCACTCTTTCTGACGGAGGATGCCGTGGTTTAAATGGAGGTAACGGTCGCCCCACGCCGTTATTAGTGCCTCCGTGTCAGCCTCGTTCCAACAGTCCTCGCGGCCAGCCGGGGCGTGGGTACGGGTTCGGCGGTCCATGAACAGAGACGGGTTCGGGTCCGGAGGTGGTGGAGAGAGAGAATGGAAGTGGGAGCTGTTGGTGCGGGTAATGACCGACAGACGAAGGAAAATATCGGAGTGAGAAGGATATGAAAATCTGGCCGTTCATATGCCGGCAGTGACGTCAGCTACCCAATTGTCGTTGGACGGTAGCCGCTTTAATTGTCACTCTCTGGTACTCTACCAAAACCTACGTATCAATTATTATATAACAAAATTTAGTATTATTACTGTACTAAATTATCAATTATTGATGTGCCGAATGTTAGTATGGCAAATAGTTCGATTGACATAATATGATAATGATAATTATCATTTTATTTTAAGCCACTTTTTGAGCCAAAATATGAATTAAAAACACAAATAGATTTTCTGCCATAAGAAACCATAGGCAAGCAAGCACACCAACACCTATTCCTACAGAGAATGAGAGAGCGTCGAAGAGAGAAAGTGTCCAAGGAATGAGAAGCAATGATGGATCTTTACTAAATATTATTGAGATATTATATAGTTATATATATATAAATTGTATAATATATATTTATAGTTTTTAGTGCGGTATGGTAATACCATTAGTAATAATATCAAATAGCAATACCATATCCAAAAAATTTAGTTCGGTATAATACTGTGCTATTACCAACTGACACAAAATGTTTGGCACAAAATCAGCATAGTACGGTTGGCACGGTAATTTGGCAATAAATTTCACCCTTATGCAAAAATGTTTGTGAGAATTAATAAATAAATATTATTATGTTGTAAACTTTCCTAATTTAAGTGTGATTGTGTAAATTCTAGATTAGATTGGATTCTAGTTATCTTTTCCTATTACAACTTATATTCCTTGGGATGAATGAATATCTTATCTCCTTTATTACTATAAATAAATGCACTATGTATGAGGGATAAAACGCATATTCTCCTACAATTCTACAAACACATCTCTCTAAATTTCTCTTCTCTTTGCCGCCAGCCTCCTTGATATTGTCAGATAAAATAGCCTACAACACATTATCAGTATGTTCCCACCACTGCACTTAGGAATCTGACGTTGAAGAATTTTTTTCTACATCAAACCAATTTATCCATATCATCACGCAATCAGGTTCTTTCAAAACAACGGCTTTTATCTCGATATTTTTGCAACCCTAATAGCATGAACATTCACCATAATGAATGACCCAACTTTACATTTTTCAAAATTTAGATTCTACATAAATTGTGTATGCAATATATTCATACTTGTTGAATTATGTGAATTTGATATTTGCCATGAATTGCACCAAATATATGTACATGCACTAAACTATTGAATTGAATATGCTTTGAATTTAATTGTAAATGAATTGAAATGAAAAAAAAAAAAAAAAAACAAAAACGGTGCCGCTAGGGTTCTTCGAACCCTCGACCTCTCCCAGGCCTGCAGCATGTGGGCTGAAGTCACGCGAAGGAGCCAATTGTTTTCCCTGGCCTGTGAACAAAAAATAAAAATAAAAAAAAAAATTCTGGGCTCGCTTGAAGTAGCCCGAGAATTTTTTTTAAGGGCCTGCCTGCTATAGCCCAATTTTTTCTTCCAACCCGTGAAAAAAATAAATAAAAAACAAAACAAAAATTTGGACCCGCTTGAAGCGGGTCGTGTGCATTTTGTTTTGTTTTGGGGGCTAGCTTTTAGCAGCCTGATTTTTTTTTCTCTTCTTGTGGGCCTGTAGTCCCACCCGTGACCACACCCAGCCCACTCTAGGGCTTGGAATGCACGGCACCCATTTTCTTAAGCCACCCGTGGGCTTAGTTCTTTTTCTTTTTTTGGCCCCGAGTTTTATTTGCCCAATGGGTTTTATATTTTTTCACCCACACTTTAATTTGGGCTGAAGTCCAAATAATTAATTCATTTATAATTATAGACCTAAAGTTCTATCTTACATATTTTTGTGTATATATTTGTGTTTGCCTGCAGGAACATATGAACCTGAAGTTCATAATTATTTTCGAAACCTGAAGTTTCATATAAACATGCCTTATTTGAAAACTTGAAGTTTTCACTTTAAAACATCACCCATGAAAACTCGAAGTTTTTTTTCATGCAAAATTAAACCAATACATGTATATTAGAACTTATATGTTCTACTCCTATGTGAATGGATTGATTATTTCTCCATTACATTAACTACATCTTGTTCATCTATTCTGTGATAGGAACATGTCGAATTTGAACAAACTCAACTTCACCGCTTTGGAGGTCTCTAGAAGGAACTACCTCAAGTGGGTCCAAGATGTGAAGCTCCACCTCACTGCAAAGAATTTGCGTCCCGCCATAGAAGAAGAAACGGACGATCATGTTGGCAAAGCTGAAAAAGCCACTGCTATGATCTTCATCCGAAGATATATCCATGACGCTTTGCAAACTGAGTATCTTGCTGAGGATGATCCACGTGCACTATGGATCACTTTGGCTGATCTTTTGATCACCAAAAGAACATATTCTTGCCTGAAGTAAGACATGACTGGTAGCATTTGCTATTCTAAGACTTTCAGTCTATGAATGAATATAATTCTGAAGTTTGTTGAATCCGAACACTTCTCAAGTTTTGTAATGAAACTTTGACAGAAGATGATCTTTTGGAGAAAACCTATTCGACCTTCTTTACTTCTAATATTGTTCTACAACAACACTATAAAGCTCAGAAGTTCACTAAGTTCTCAGATTTGAACTCTGTTTTACTTATCACTAAAAAGTAGAACCAGCTGTTGATGAAGAATCATCAAGCTCGACCTACTAGGGCGACTATTGTGCCTGAAGCATATTATAGCACAAATCAACACCCAAAACGCCAAAAGAGGCGTGGTAGGGGCGGCCAGAATCCATCCCACCAAGGTCAGAGTCAGTGCCCATTTAAGGGAGGAAACAACACCCAGAAGTGCTCAAATCTCGCTTATACGGCCCCAAACTTCAAGAATATGGGCAAAACACCTAAAACCATGGATGCGGACATGTGTTATCGCTGTGGTTCAAATGACCATTGGTCCCGTGTTTGCCGAGCTCCCAAGAAAGTTGTAAATGAATATCATTCTCATCGTAAGAAGGTTGAATCAAACTTTGTGCAAATGGACGAACCGGAGACTACAAAGATGGAGGTTTCTGACTTTCAAGAGGATACCATCCCTATGGAAGTGTCACACCCCAAATTCGAAAATAAGGTTGATAATCGAATTAGGGCATGAATAAAAATCTTAGTAAAACAAAAACAACTTAATTTTTTTTTAATAATACAACAGAAATATGATGGAACCAAAGCCATCTAAAAGTTCTTCTAGCTCTGTTTATTTAATACATCAAGAGTTTAAAGAGTCCAGCTCTTACAACACACTCTTAAGATACTAAAACACCTTATACCAAGTACAACAAGGAGCCAACACACATATAATATGGCTAATCATTTAGAGACGAGTCATCATCCTGTTCCTCAATACTGGTACCTGCAATAGCTAATAGGGGGTGAGCATTTCATGCCCAGTAGGAACCATGTACCCTTCAAGTTCATTTATCACAGTTAATCAAAGTGCCATGCATCCAACAATACGGTAAAATACAAATGATATGACAAAGAATGACTTATGAACTCATTCCCTTCTAATCCCATTAACCTATACTTATGGCATCCAAACCCGCACGTCCCATACCATGCTTATACCGCTTGGTTCCGAACACCATAAAATATAAGTTAACTTCCCATTCCTCCCTTAACCCCAAATTTTATTAGTAGTTTCAGTTTCATTAACATGGGCCCTTCCCCTGACACCCATCTATACGTTCAAGCCCTTCACCCAATGCTTGAACATATATAAGTTTTTTTTAATACTTTGTTTAACCAGCCTTACACACCCCAACACAAGACTCTATAACATGTAATGCAACCTGAGCATTTTAATTTCATAGCCACAATTGTAAACTTCAACATGATCAATCCAACAACTTTACATAGCTCAACCATTCATTAAAACATAATGACAATTAATTTGATATATATATATATATATATATATATCTATATATACACAATATACCGAAGAGAAAACTATCAAACCACAACACAGCTATAACCATCAAAATAATTCAATCTCATCCAAGCATTTCATTACTACTATATTAATTATAAATAATAATATCACAAAGATTAAACATGATATAGATCCATCAGGAAATAGAGTCCCTACCTCAAGTCCAGCTAACTAGAATACCTCTCTAAGCCTCCGAAAAGTTCGGAGTCACTCCCAGGCCTTTGGTACCAATTTCAGAACACACTAGGCACCTTCACAGCTCCCCTCTTCTTCTTCGGTGAGAGTTAGAAATACTCCCTTTAAACCCATCATTGCATCTGTATTTTAGGATGCTTACTCACTTCCCCTAGACTACCCACATCACCCCCAACCTCATCTAGACTACCCACATCACCCCCAAAAAATTTATGAAGATCAGATTCTCTTGGCTTCCCACCGTGTGATGGTTGGGAAGAAGAGGAAAAGTTGAGGATGTCTACACGTTAGCTCATCCTTTGTCTGTTTTGTCATACTATTTTATTTATTTAAAAGCTAAAATAATTTTACTATTATCATACATACATATATATATATATATATATATATATATATATATATATATATATAAACTTTCTAAGTGTTACAGGAAGATTAGAATCTTAGGGATAGATAATTTTAGTTAGTTAAAATTGCACATTAAGGCCAAATTCCACCTGGTGGCCGAACCCCCCTTTGTTTTTGGTTGATTTTTGAACAGTTTTTCCTTTATGATTGGATTATTTGTTGGTGATTTTTTTTTTTGGATATTAAGTTTTAATTAATTACCATCCTTGAATAAATGAAATTATTTTGAATTGATAAATTGTTTTAAGAACTTTTATGTATGTGACCGATTCAAATTAATTTTTCATTCTAGGTATGACTAATGGGAAAGTTAGTTGTTTGGCAAATAGTGCAACCATGCACACCGTTTTGCATGAATGCATCTGTTTCACTAACTTCATACCTAAGAATGCACATCTGACAACCTTCTCAGGACCATCTAATCTGATAGAAGGATACGGTAAGGAACGTATAATATTGTCCAATGGTACAATATTGACTATTTCTGAGGCACTCTATTCTCCATGTTCCGAAAGAATATTGTTAAGTTTCAAGGACATTAGAGATAACAATTACCACATTGAAACTCACGTAGAAAACAGAGTTGAATTTTTGTGCATAACTTCTTACAAATATGGTCAGAAGCGTATTCTAGAGAAGATGGAGCGTATCCTGAGTGGTCTATATACTACGACTATATGCCTCATAGAATGCAACTATGTGTCCAGGCCTACTACTGGGACTGCGCACAAAATTACACTTTGGCATGATTTTTTGGGACATCCTGGACGAATAACGATGTGTTGAATCCTTAAATCATCACACAGGCGTCCACTAACCTGAAGTTTAGGTTCGATCCAAGGAATCGCATATCAAATATGTTCTATGGGAAAGCTTATTACTAAGCCTTCTTATGACAAGATTCGTTCAAATTCTCCCATTTTTCTACAACGGATTGAGGGGGATATTTGTGGACTGATTCACCCTCCTTGCGGACCATTTAGATACTTTATGGTTTTGGTTGACTTTTCTACACTTTGGTCACACGTGTTCTTGTTGTCCATAAGAAACGCTGCATTCTCCAAACTGTTAGCTCATGTTATCAAGCTTAGGGCTCACCACCCTGATTATCCGATCCAATTTATTCGGATAATGCTGGAAAATTCACATCTAAAACTTTTGATGACTATTGCATGTCGATTGGGGTTAAAGTTGAACATCCCGTACCCCATGTTCATACCCAGAACGGCCTAGCAGATGCTTTCATTAAGCGCTTACAATTGATTACTCGATCGTTGGTCATACGTACTAAGCTCCCGATCGCTGCTTAAGGACATGCAATATTAGCAAAGTTGGTTCGCCTAAGGCCTTTTGCGATACAATCATTCAGTGCCCTTCAGTTGGTTATTGGATACGAACCCGACATATCGCATATGCGCATTTTTGGTTATGAGGTATATGTGCCAATCTCGCCGCCTTTACATACAAAAATAGGGCCTCCGTGAAAGATGAGAATCTATGTCAGATATGATTCTCCTTCGATTATTCGTTACTTAGAACCTTTGACAGCAATCTGTTTACCGCTTGTTTTGCGGATTGTCACTTTTATGAGACAGTCTTCCTGTCATTAGGAAGAGATAAGAATGACAGCATTCCTAAAGAACAACGCGAATTATCGTGGACGACTTCCACTTTGTCTAATTTAGATCCCCGCACCGCTGAGTCTAAAACTAAAATGCAGCTCATATTAGATCTCCAAAGCATAGCTCAGAGCATGCCAGATGCTTTCACCGATCTAGCGTGCGTGAAAAGATCACACATTCCAACTGTGAATACGCCTGCAAAGATGGATGTACCAAATGCACAAGGACTTCCCTCTTGGAAGCTTGAGACGCCAATCTTAGTGATCCACGTACATTAGGGCTAGCCAATCATCTGCCCATACACAAAAGCGTGGTAGACCTCTTGGTTCAAAGGATTCACACTCCCAGAAGAGAAAATCCAAGGCACAAGGTTCCAAAGAGCCTATCGTGAATTTGACTATCGCTTACTCATTCTATCCAACTCATAAGGAAATTCTAGATTATGGAAGCGTCTTTGAAGAAATGAATCTTCCTCTTGAGAATCGTGAGATTTCGGTATATTATGCTAGCTTAGATGATGTGTGGCATAGAAATGAGATAATTGTCGACGATGCATAAGCATTTGTAGTAACTACTAAGATCATGTTGAGTGATGACATTGAACCACGTTCCGTTAATGAATGTCGACGTAGAATTGATTGGTCAAACTGGAAACAAGCAATCCAAGTCGAACTCGATTCGCTTGTGAAACGTAAGATGTTTGGACCTGTAGCTCATACTTCTCCACATGTGAAGCCCGTTGGCTATAAGTGGGTTTTCGTTCGAAAGCGTAATGAAAAGAACGAAATTGTGCGTTACAAAGCTTGTCTTGTTGCACAAGGCTTCTCACAATGTCCTAGGATTAACTATGACGAAACTTATTCACCCGTTATGGATGTGATTACTTTTTGCTACCTTATTAGTTTGGTAGTTTCCGAAAAACTGAGCATGCAGCTGATGGACGTAGTAACCGCGTACCTCTATAAGGATTTTGATACGGAAATTTATATGAATGTTCCTAAATGACTTACATTGACTGGTTCAAATATTTTCAAACCCCGAAACATGCTTTCAATTCGGCTAAGGCGTTCACTTTACAGTTTGAAACAATCCAAAAAAATGTGGTACAACCGTCTAAGTCAGTATTTGACTAGTCAGGGATATGTGAACAATGAACTATGCCCTTGTGTATTCATTAAGAAGTCACATTTTGGATTTGCGATTGTTGCAGTATATGTCGATGACATGAATCTCGTCGGAACTCTTGAAGAGCTCACGAGAACTGCCGCGCACTTGAAGTTGGAATTTAACATGAAAGATCTAGGTAAGACTCGATACTGTCTTGCTCTTGAGATAAAGCATTGTTCGGATGGAATCCTAGTACATCAATCGAACTATACCCAGATGGTGTTACACTGCTTTAATGAGGATAAAGTGAAGCCTTCGAGTACTCATATGGTTGTTCAATCGCTAAATGCAAAACGAGATCCCTTTTGTCCAAATGAGGATGTGAAGAGATTTTAAAACCTGAAGTTCCTTATCTAAGTGCGATATACGCTTTATTGTACTTAGCTCAATGCACTAGACCCGACATCTTCTTCACTGTTAATCTTTTGGCAAGATATAGTAATGCACCTACATGCAGGCATTGGACTGGTGTGGAAGACATTTTCCGTTACCTTAAGGTTACTATGGATTTAGGCTTGTTTTATCCTTATGGATCCTAGAGTGATGTCACATCCTCTACTTCTCGAGTCGATTCTCGTCTTGTTAGTTATGCTGACGTAGGATACTTGTTTGCTCCTCACAAGGCGCGTTCTCAAATGGGTTATGTCTTTACCATTAGAGGCACCACAATCTCTTGGAGGTCAACTAAATAGACCTTAGTTACCACTTTGTTTAACCATGTTGAAATTCTCGCATTACATGAAGTAAGAATGCTTTTGGTTGAGAGCAGTAGTGGGCCATATTCGAAGCTCCTGTAATTTTTATCTCGCCGTTGATGTCCCGACAACGATCTTTGAAGACAACGCAGCATGCATCGAACAGCTCAAGAAGGGTTACATCAAATGAGACAACACCAAGCACATTGCGCCGAAGTTTTTCTTTTCACATCAATAACAAGAGCATCAGAAGATTGAAGTCAACAAATCCGTTCACAAGACAATCTAGCGGACCTCTTCAGCAAATCATTGTCGAATATGACGTTTCAAAAGTTTGTTCATGGAATTGGTATGCGTAAACGTTCTGAGTTGTAACATTGCTATTTCTCTTTAGAATTGTTGTCAAACTCAAGGGAGTATCCTGAAGAATACTTGCTTGATCTTAATGTACTATTTTTCCCTACGATTATGAGCATTTTTCCCACTGAGTTTTTGCTACCTAACTAGGTAACGAAGCACCCACCTTAGGTTGGTCACATCCCTGATGACATCTCGTAGACGTTTCTTTTGACTTTGCATTTCTCACGCATTTCTCCTTAGACTATGGATTTTGTCTCTACTCAGGTCTTTGCCATAGCCTTAGGGTTTTTTTTTAGTGAGACTTACTTACTTATGCAAGTTCCTATCTTATTGAGAATAAGCGTTGTTCCTTAGAATCAATGCTGACGAGTCGACTTCCTCAACTTATGCATGATGCTGAATCTACCTTGAGTATTTACACACTCAAGGGGGAGTGTTGTAAACTTTCCTAGTTTAAGTGTGATTGTGTAAATCCTAGATTAGATTAGATTCTAGTTATCCTTTCCTATTACAACTTGTATTCCTTGAGGATGAACGAATATCTTCTCTCCTTTATTACTATAAATAAAGGCACTATGTAGAAGGGATAACACACATTCCCCTACAATTTTACAAACACATCTCTAAATTTCTCTTCTCCTTGCCGTCGGCCTCCTTGCTATTGTCAGATAAAATAGGTTACAACATATTATTATTTATTAATGCTTTATATTTTTTGTTAATGCTTTAATTTTCAAGTACAGATCCTCTCCGGATCTAAAAAAATAGAGCCTATGGTCCCTTTTATATATTTTAAAACGATAAGCAAATGAGCCAATTGCGTTAAGCATAATCTCACACAACACAAAAACGTTAAAACAAGACACGTAACCAGGTTTATTTTCAAGCTCTCCTTATACTCGAGACCCCTCAAGCAGTGCTCGGATCTTCTTCGAGTATACACAAGCCTCTTCGAGCGGCTTAAATATTTGAGAATTCCAAAATTAGGTTGAAATCAAAATTTAACTACTTTTCAGTATTTCAAGTAATTAGGGAATTTTGGGATTCATAGGGGATTCGACGAAGGAGCAAACATGGTGGCTGGTTCGGAGGGGCTGGGGTTTAAGCACCTGTATGAAGATCACAACTTCAGAATCCCCAGTTGAGAAATGGGCTTAGGGTGTTCAATTTGCAAATGGGCTTTTTGGGCTTAAGCCCATTGGGTAGTAATTTGGGTTGGAGTTGGTTTTTCTGGATAGATTTGTAAGCTGGATATTGCCTATTGGATTTTAAAAAAGGAGTCTTCATGGCCCAAGTAATACATGTTGTAGCAAACACAAATTGAGTTTTTTTTTTTTTTTTTTTTTTTTCTTGTTCTTCAATAAAACGACATTCCATTGCCAACTAATCTAAACTGCGACCAGAGAATTCAAAGTTTGGTGCATAAGAGGAGTACATATGCTTAGGGCTGGAAAAAAAATCCCAAAAATCCCAAACCAAACCGAAAAATTCCCGAAACCAAACCAAAAAAATCCCAAACTGAAATTCCCGAAAATTTCGGTATCCAATACCGAACCAATCCCGAAAATTTGGTACGGGAATCGGTCTCAAGTTTTTGGGATTTCGGTATTCCCAAACCAAACCGAAAAATATATATATATATATATATATTATTTAATTTTTAAATATATAGGAGCACATTTTTAAGGGGAACATCATCTACCTACAATAGTGAAAATTGAAATACTGAAGGAGCACTGGAAATCGATGATGAGACATATACAGGAAGGAGCCCTAAGATAGATAGTGGAACATATGCAGAATTTTTAAATCACAAGAGATTGATAAATGGATACATAGATGCAGAATAAACACGGGAGATTGATAGATGGATACATGGATAGATTATAAGTTACAATTTGCTTGAGAAAACTTTACATCTATCTATAATATTTATATTATATATGTACAAAAGTTTACTCAAGTATATATTGACGTTTTAGACGTAATTTTGGGGACTGACATGATTATAGATAGATATATTAGTTTACTCAAGCACATATTAACGTTTCAGATTGGCATATTGCTTTTGAATAGGCAGAAACAAATAGGCAAATACTAACTGGGGCTTGCCATTTGATTGGCAGATTTGTGTGCACAGATTAGTAGAAACAAAATAACAGATTGGGCTTGCCTATATGTCAATTTTTAAATATAAATGGTTGAATTATAGCCCAAAGCATAATATGTCAAATTTTAGTCCAAAAGCCCAAAATAATTTCAGGATTCCCGATTTGTCCCGAAATCCCAAAACTATTTTGGGATTCCCGAAAATTTGGTTTGGGATCGGTATTGAAATTGGCATTCCCGAAAATTTCGGTTTGGGAATCGGAACAAGTGGTTCGGTATGGGATATTTCGGGATTCCCGAAAATTGGGAATCCCGAAAATTTGGTTTGGGATCGGTATTGAAATTGGGATTCCCGAAAATTTCGGTTTGAGAATCGGGACAAGGGTTTTGGTATGGGATCCCATACCGAACCACCCCTACATATGCTCCATCTTATTTCGTGTCAATAAGTTGTAATTGATCTTAATTGATTCAGCTTAATGTACATGTGAAAGGCAAAGGTATTTACTTGAGTTTATATGATTGAATTTGATTGCTACAATTGCCATGGTAATACAGTATGGTTGCAAAGGCATGTATTTTTAATATTTGAATCATAAGTTCTTTGAAACTTTGAAGGTCCCTAGTCAAAGGTATATAGTCCTATTGTCCGTTAACGTCATAGTTGATCAAAATATATGTTAGTCAAAATTGCCAGACATATGACAATAAAAAATGGCAGACTTTATCCAGCCGTGTGTTCACTTTCTTACGTGGAGCCGAGGCAATTGAAGGCAAAGCCTTCTGCTATCAAATTTGACAGCTGCTATCAATTTTATTTAATAGATGGGATGAAATTCATAATAAATGATGTTGTGTTTTGTATTTAATTGATTGTCTCAATAATTGTGTCCCACAAATAGATAAAGGAATTATAGAATTACATTTTTATTTGACATATCGAATGTAGAAATTTTTTATATAAAATATCAAATTGCTACATAAGTCATCAAATATCATTTTGATTTACATTTAACATATCCTTTAGAGATGCTCTTATATTATTTATAAGTTACTTTAGATTTCAAAAGTGATATTCTACTTTCAATGAATCTAAACAACAATGAGTGGATTCAAAACTCAAGTGCATAAAGGAGTGTATATGCTCCAGCTAAAGTGGTTAATTACATCCCTGTTTACAATAAACATACGCTGAGTTATTAATTTTGCTTGTTATTTACCTTCGTCGCACACACATGATAGTTGATTTTTTTTATATTTATTGTAAATCACTACGACACACATTTTATCAATAAAAAAAATGTCACAAAATTAGTCCATGTGGACGCCTACAATCGAGAAGTGCTAAAGCTCAAATTTTATCACTGTCTAAAAAGAATGGAGAATTGGATAAATATCTCAACCATAAAATATAAGGTAGATGGATGAAGTGTGAATGCATCCGGTGTGTTATGCAATTGTCGCATGCCACTAAAACTCAAGAATTTTTTTTTATAGGACGACAATAAGGTCAGCAATGCTTTACAATACAGAATATTAATGTGTGCACGATAACGGACAAGATTAACAATGAAGATATCCCAGGTAAAGTAAGAGTGGCCGCAATTGAAGATAGGATGAGAGAAAATCTAATAAGGTGGTTTGGACATGTAAATAAAGATCTAAATATATGCTCCGGTTAGAAACTGTGATTATGAGACAGAGGCTTAAGGCAAAAGGATAGAGAAACATCTATAAAAAGATTGGAAAAAGCATGAAGTACTTGATGCAAAATTAAGTGTAGTAGCGTTATATAATTTATACCGCTAATACCACTTAATAAGATAATGATTTGTCTTTTTTCTTGTGGTCTGAAATTGGCCACTTGGAGAATTTATGTACCTTAACAAACTCCCAAAACAAAATTTCTAGTTGGTAGCAAACATGCAATTAATGTGTGCGATCTATAGCCACTCACCTCATTGACATTGTGAGACAGAAATTCAGAAAAACGTTGTGATCGAACTTTGTTAAATGGTGATTGAGATCTCTGATGTTCAATATTATTTCTAACGGATATTAAACTGTTTCAACAATTTTCCATGCCAAAACAAAAGTCATCCAGAGTACTTACCCATATCCCACCACCATTATGATTTATGACCACAAGCGTAGCTATGGACAAAGATTTTGCCGTCAGTGCTGACTAATTATTGACGATGCCGACTCAACATATATTTCTAATTTTCCAGTCGCAGCTTTGGGGACTGCTGTGGAAAATGATGACTGACCTGCGCCCTTAATCACAAGTTAATCAAACCAAAATAAACGTTCCGTATCACGACGAAACCCTAAAACGAAAGAATCTTAGTACAAGCCAATAAAATCGCCTTTAAGCAGATTGTCTTGGTCTGGCTTTTTTTTGTGAAAAGAAGTGAAGGGTTAAATCACAAACCAGCTGGAAGAGAAATTTTTTCTTATGATCGGAACACTAGTACATTATGTGTTTTTATACATAGAAAAATATATTTTAATCCTTAAATAAGATAAAGTTTAGAAAAATGTCTTATACAAGATTAAAAATTGATTTTAATTTCTAGACTCTATTAAATGCTAGCATATGTATTCAATGTCTTTATTTTTTATTTATAATTTTATGGTGTTAATAAATTAAATTTTATGAAAATATTATAAATTTTAATTCTTATTATGATGAGTATCTTTATAAGAAAATATTTTCGTATAGATTTTTCAGTACACTTATATTTTTGCATATTTTTTTATGTGCCATGAATTCATTACAATATATTTAAGTACAAACATTTCGGTACATTGGGTTAGTATAAAATGTTTAGGTATGGACATTTAGATACACTAGTTTAGTATAATGTATTTAGGTATCGATATTTCAGTACACTAGTTTATAATCATATAGTTAGGTACAAAATTTTCGGTACACTTATATTTTTGCATATTTTCTTATGTGCCATACTAATTTACTACAATATATTTAGATACAGACATTTCGGTATACTAAATTAGTAAAATATATTATGATACAAACGTTTAGGTACATTAATTAAGGGAAGTTAAATAATATTAATAAATTAAAATGTGTATTATAATAAATTTAAAATTTAATGTAATGACATTAAATAAGATATCTATTAAATATTAAAACAAAAATATAATATAAATTTGAATTAAGTACACATTAAGGGACTAAAATCAATATCTAATCTAACACCAAGTTTTTATAAATTTTAATATTCTTAAAGAATTAAAGTTCAAAAACCTCTTTTTATATAAGTGGTGGGAATTTGTGTTTTTTAAGTTAAAAACTTTTAATACATATACTACAATTGTATAATAACTTAAAAATTAAAAAATTTCACCGCTTACATAAAAATACATAATGTATTATCCATGTTCCTGTCACAACTAAAAATTTCTCTTAAAAAATTCTCGGAGCCGACATTGATGCATGCGTGTGAAAAAGCATGCATGCAGATCCATGCATATCCATTGAAGCTAACAAAAAGTAGAGAACTTGATCTCTCGCGTTGGAGTTCTCTTATCTCGGTCTAAAACTTTTCCCTTTTTACAGGGATATGAGGAGATATCAGACAGCATCTTTTTGTTTCCCGTAGGGACAAAGTTTGACCTATTTTACTGACTTAACCTTTTCACTTTTTTAGTTATTCTTGAGGCTCCCAGTCACTGTCTTAGAAAATAAAAGAGTATGAAACTAAGCCGCTCAATAATGCAAGAGTAGCCAATAAATTACTGGAAATAATTTGTAAATTTGGACATTCTAAGACTATCTCTAATAGTAGGCTAAAAGTCAAATTACCTCTCAAAATTTCCCTCCAAACTTACTCCAACCCAAAGGAAAAATTTGGACTAAATGCTAAATGCTAAACCAAGGCCAGATCCCCCCCCAAAATTTAGCCCTGAAATCAATGTGGGCTCCACCGAACCGAGTGAAAATATTTATCGGAATTTAAAATTTTTTTGATTAAAATGTTTATAAAATTAATTTACGATAGTTTACATATTTATTTATTTTAAAAAAAAATTAATTTAAGAAAAAATAAATAGGGCACGCATGTAACAGTACTACAAATTTGAACCGCTTATGTAAATGAGAATCCAATCGTCTTCTATTGTAAAAGAGAATCCTTCTCTACCATCTTTTACTATTCCTCCATACTTGTATATTTTACCAATATATAAGTGTTAGTATAGGTGAATCCAGTTAATTAGGATTCTGTTGGGGTCTCTGATTATTCGATGTTTGTCACTGTTTTCAATTTTCTCCTATTGCCGGAATTTCCTAACCTTCGCTCCCGCCTCCTCACCTTTGAGGTTCAAACTCGCCCTGAGAATTCCTCTCTCCCGGTGTTACAACGACTTTAAACCGCTCATTCGAATAAGAATGGACTTTTCTTATATTATTACTGTTCTTTTATCCTATACTTACGTATTTTACCTAATAAGTTAAATAAAAGTTAAACTGCAGGTATTCGTATTCCTCTCTCTCTCTCTCTCTCTCTCTCTCTCTCTCTCCCCCATCTCCCATCTCCCATCTCTTTCAGTCTGAGAGAGTACTGCACTGAGCGATCACAGAGCATCTTTCAGGAAGAAATTAATAGGTCGGTGGTAGGTCATGATTTGACCATGGCGCATTTGCTTCTTTGGTAATGTCATGGTCATCATCGTATATATCAAGCACAGCCATGCATGACTTCTTATACACACAGCTACCTAACAATTTTACAGCTGACCCGATACCGCATATTTCCGATTTGTTTTCTTACCATCGGAATGAGAATTTAATTTGTCCTTCTATGAGCTGGCTAAAAGCCTGGCCAAAACATATAATCCCACTAGGAATATGATTCTCACCGTTTTTTTTTTCTTTCTGTTGTGATGCATTCTAAATTATGTTTATTTATGCCCAGTATTTTTCATTGATTTATTTTATTTTATTTTATCTTTGGGTTTGAAACAAGAAAGAGAGTGCGAGGAGAAAAAGAGAGTGCCTGGAAATCAATTCTCATTCAACTATGAAAATTTGTCTATCTATGAAGACGTGCGCATGCTATAGTAGTTATGCAATTGCAACAAAACAAGATTAACTTTCACGAATCACTTCTAATTGCAAAGTTGATCTTATAAAAAGGTAAACATACGTACAGTCTCATACTTGCTGTATGGATATTTTTTTTATAATGTTTAAGAATCATTATTCATACAAATAATTAAGGGTTCATGCCAACAAGTCTTTATAAAATTATGAGTCTACTCATATACCTATCCATACGATCCGGATCCTATCGTTTCGTTTATGTAAGCAAGATCTAAGTGCTACATATAATTATAGTAGATAGGTTCAACACCCTTAATTATTGTTCAAGGGTCACAATTGCAACTTTTTTGGGATGAGCTCATTCCCCTACTTTTGATTAACGTATTTTCATAGTAGAAATTTCATAATCGGAACCATTCAATTTCTTAAGGTTCTTTTGAAGATCATTCATACAAAACATAATTTGAATCAGTGTTCATTTAATTAGTTATCCAAATGCATCATAAAATCAACAGTGTAAGGATCAAGTAACTTATTCATGATGAACCATCCATTTATTGATATATTTGGATGATTAAATGAACTCTGATTCAAATGGATGATCTTCAAATGAAAATTATGAAATTGAACAATTCTTATTATAAATTTTTTGAGTAAATAACAAAAAACTACCTCAACTATTGGTGTCACGACACTTTCATACCTGATCTTTTAAAAGTGACAATGTCATACCTCATCTTACGAATTTGTGACAATGTCATACATTCCGTTACTTGGCCGTGAATTTTTTCAGTTAAATGCTGACGTGGCTTGATTCGGGACCCACTTTTTTAAAAAAAAATAGTAAATTATTATTAAAAACTAAATTTTTATAATATTTTTAAAAATATTAAAATAATAAAAAAAAGTATATTAAAAAAAAACTATGTCAGTCGACCCCAACCCCCCTCCTCTCTCTCTCTCTCTCTCTCTCTCTCTTCCCATCTTCCTGCAGAAAGAAGAAGAAAAAGGAAGAAGATGAAGAAGGAGGAGGAGGAGGAGGAGGAAGAAGAAGAAGAAAGGAAAAAAAAAAAAAGAACCCAAATCTGGGTTGCTTCGTGCAGACAGAGAAGAAGAAGAAGGAGGAGGAAGAAGAAGAAGAAGGAGAAGGAGAAAGGAAAAAAAAACCCAAATCTGGGTTGCTCCGCGTGGACAGAGAAGAAGAGGAAGAGGAAGAAGGAGGAAGAGGAAGAAGAGGAAGAAGGAGAAAGGGAAAAGAAAAAAAAACCCAAATCTGGGTTGCTCCGCGTGGACAGAGAAGAAGAAGAAGAAGAAGAAGGAGGAGGATGAAGAAGAAGAAGAAGAAGAAGAAAGGAAAAAAGAGAGAGAGAGAGAGAGAGAGAACTTGGTTGCTCCGAGCGCGCGCGGGGGGGGGGGGGGGAGAGCAGGGGACGAACACCCTTTTTTTTTTTTTTTTACTTTTTAAAAAAAAAATATTAAATGATTTTTTTTTGTTTTTAATAATTTTTTAATAGAAAATGGGCCCCAAATCAAGCCACGTCAGCGTTTAACTGAAAATTTGACGCCAAATTAACGGAAGGTATGACATTGTCACAAATTTGTAAGATAAGGTATGACATTGTCACTTTTAAAAGATTAGGTATGAAAGTATTTTGACACCAATAGTTGAGGTAGTTTTTTGTAATTTACCCAAATTTTTTAGCTAATAACGTTATTTGCAAATGAAAAATGAGTTTATTGAAAGAAAAAAAAAACACAAGTATTATCCTTTTGGGGCAGGGAAATTATATATATATATATATATATATTTTTTTTCAAGTCAAAGCATATGGAAACATATTTACAGAACCAGGAAAAAAAAGAAAGTCAGAGGGCCGGTCACAAACAACATTTGTAACAACCCGTCCCGAAGACATTGATTTATAAATGGTGAAAAGACGGAATTACCCCTGTGAGGATATTTTGTACGTGTGCATGTGTGGGTGTACTGGACCACACACATTATTTTCACACCCTACTCTGTCTCTCTCACCATCAGACTCTCCCTCTCTCTCTCCTCCGTCGACTCTCTCTCTCTCCTTCGCCCAGAAAACGTACGGCCAAGGCCAAAGGTGGCCAAAACTTCACAGATCGAACCATCCATCACCACCATTCGACTCCTGAGACTCCTACGAGTACGTAGACACCCATTTCAGGTAAGGTTTCGTTCGTTTTCACGCCGTTCTCTCGATGTACGATTTTGGCACTGTTCATGAACTTTTCATACGTTGTGTTTTAGGCAAAACTAAGCTCACCACGAGTCTTAGAAGGTCCCAAGGAAGCTCGGAGACGTTCGTTGGCTAAGTGTTGACGTCGGGATCGTCGAGAACGGAGGTGGCCGGTTTTGGAGAATTTCCCGACGAGATTCTCGTTGGTTTTCGAAGTTTTTGAAGGTATAGACTTGTTCTACACTTAATTTAGAGCACGTAGGAAGAAAAATGAGACAAAATGGTGCAAAAATGGCCGAGAAAACCGAGGTTGCAGGTTTCCGGCGACCGGTGGCCGGCGCCGGCGGAGCTCCGGCGAGCTCGAGGTTGACGACGCGTGGCGCGCACGCGCCTGCGCGTGGGGGGCGCGTAGCCCCGTGCCTGTGCTGGCGCGTGGGGGCGTGTGAGACTCCAAAAAATTATTTTAAAAATATAGCGACGCTCGTGACGTCGAGTAGGTCGCGTTGGTATATTCGTATGCCAAAATTGAGCTATGTATGAGAAGTTAATTTCGTAGTTACGTGTATGTGCTTAAATGACGTATTTATAGTAATTTCTCATATAGGTGAGACATACACCGAGGACGAGCGTAGCCAGGCTAGACGCGGGGGCTACGACCCGGCGACCTATCAGTGAGTGGGCAGTTTTTACCGTATTTCCTATATTTTATTATTATTTTTCCCAGAAAGAAATAAATGAATGTTTATGAGAATTTTATGCCATGCAAAGTATTCATATATTATTTTTTTATGCATTAATGATTGCATATTTGCATGTTGGTGCGGCGGACGCACAGGTAAGTGCCAGGTGAGAGCATGCATTAATGAGAATCGATAAACTAGCAGTGATGAGATTGATGAGAAGGGATAAGAGATATATGCAGCCGAGGGCTGAGATGATTATGAGACATATAGGCAGCCGAGGGCTGAGATGATTATGAGACATATATGCGGCCGAGAGCCGAGATGATTATGAGACATACAGGCAGCCGAGGGCTGAGACGATTATGAGACATATATGCGGCCGAGAGCCGAGATGATTATGAGATTTATATGCAGCCGAGGGCTGAGATGATTACCTGACATTTAATCACATCATTAGTTTATGATTGAGTTTCTGTTTTGACGATTTTGGCATGGCATACTTACTCTTTCAACATGATTTTGAGAACCTAAGGACATTGAGTATATATATTTTGATTCTGGGAAATTATACAGGTTTTACGGTGAGGGGCTATATATATATATATATATATATATATATATATATTTTGAGCAAAGATTGGTTTTAAAAGAGAATTGTTTTGCTGACCCACTCAGTTTTGTTTTTCGCCCCTCCAGGTTCTAGGTAGCGAGAGTTACGAGTTTGGCACTTCGAGGACTCCCGGCTTTCTGACAGCTTTATTCATATGTATGGCACCGAGGGTGTAATTAAACCCTTTTTATTTATGCTTGACTGCAGTTAAACTTAGAACGCTCTGATTATGTACAAGTATCGTTTCATGCATCTAGTACACTATTGTATCTAGGTTCCTAGTGGTTTTGATTTTAATTAGTTCGTTCTTAGTTTCGATCCTAGCTTCCGCACAACGCACATGGTTACGTCACACTCACGTGACGGCCAGCACGCCCCATTCTCGGGTGCGGGTGTGTCACATTACTAGGAATAGAGAAATGCTAAGAGGTCATATTTTTAGATTATAATTTTTCAGATTATATAGTGTTGCGATTGATGGTTAGATTATTTCTTTAATGTTTTAAACAATAAATTAAACTATCAACCGTAATATTATATGATTAACAAAATAGGATTCAAGTAGAGATGGTCTCTCCTTATTAACACCTTGAGGGATGATATTGCATGACTTTATTGGACAAGATGACATGGACCACATGGCTAGATGCATTTCCACAATTTGGTTATAAGATTGTTTAAACAAGATACGATCATCCACCATCTGTTCATAGTCAAATTGTAGATATGGAATCCTTTTTTCTTTTTAATTAAGATCACATAGTAAGTTTCACTGCAACATTACTATCATGGGAAGTGACAAAGTGATAATTTCATTAATTAAAAAAAAAACAGGAGAAGAATTCAAACAAACTATTAGAAGCAGTGTCATTATTTGCTAGAGCATCGACACAAATTACCTTTCATATAAATATGTGAGGACTGAAATATAAATTTTGAAAATTCGATGCAAATAATTCCTCCACTCAACCTTCAACTGCCCAAGGCACCAATTTTGGAGAACGCAAGAAATTAATAATAAAAGCATCATTAACTTTCAAAGAAATAAACTTCTAGTCCCTATAAATAGAATCCTAATAGTAATAATTAATGGGGTAAGCATGCATTAACTCTTTCCTTTAGTTTCCTAAACTTTGAAATTTATTTTTATTTTATTGAGTAATGCTACGAAAATTATATATATATATATATATATATATATATTGCATTGGTGTACCATCACATGTATAAGTGATGAGTAAAATCATCTAATGAGATAAATTTATTAATTAATAGATATATACACATCACTTGTCATATCAAATGGTATATAAATGTAGAACAAAAATATAGTCTCCTAAAATTTCCCTATTTAATATATATGACTTTCCATGGACTTCTCAAGGCATCTCTCGTTTATGTGATAAGCACAATGCCCGTACTAATTCATAATATTGTACAAGGAAAATACTTGTGTTCATGTGTAATGTTCATTTCCTTGTCAACTCAATTGTGATTTGTTTATTTAATCGTATTTTTATAATACATAAAATTGGCGATCATTTAATTATTTCTATATAATAAGTGAAGAAGTTTCGAGTTCGTATACTCGAAGAATTAAGCCCTATTTAGCCTATATGTGACTTTTTCTAAGGGGAGATTAATTAAACTTTCTGTCTCCAACTTTATGTGCATATCCAAGCAAGTATATGTTCTGCATGAACAATTTAAACCAAAAGGAGAGTGACAGTCAACCAATCGAGGAGACGAGCACAAAACTAACGGCATCCTCCACATAAGATGCATTGGCATCAATACCAAATCTACAGCTGACTTCATCAACTTTTTTTTCATGTAGTCCATATCTGAGGAGGAATTTCTAAAAGGGAAACCCGAGGAATTAGGGCGCTTTCTTTTAAGGTTCATAAAACTTAGAGAACATCCTCAAAAGCAAGCCTATGTCAGAACATATATGACACAGAAAAAGCATATGTATATATTTGAATTGTATCTAAATAAGATTCTAGGCTCTAGCCAGTGAGCTTCGTTTAGCTTTTCAAGAGAATAATTCAAGGCACATTTTTCGTTCCAATTTGTTTTCCATAGAGTAGTCCGTGATCTTGCTTTAAATTTACTCCAACTAAATAAAGAAAAGAAAATCTGCGTTTTAATCCGTTGGCACAAGACTTAAAATAACCGTTTAGGGGGTGATAATGTGTACACTGATTTGTAAGAATAGACTAGATGTAATCTGGTAAGAAAGTCAATTATATATGTGAACTTTTAGTACTTTTGTCAATTAGAATGCTTATAATCTGGTAAGAAAGTCAATTATATATGTGATAGGCACAATGCTTCCTATTGATGCCCTCTAAGTTAATTGTTTAGTTTACGTTTAATTAATAGTACTTAAATCCCAGCTTTAAAATATATTGAAATGTATTATAAAAAAAATACATATTGAAATGTAGTAGCTTTGCTTTACATAAACAATTGAAGAACGAATTGATACCTACAAACACATTATTCCTGTGCATGTGCGTCGTCAGTATTGTTTTCCAACTCAATTGAGCAATTTACTTACCAATTGAAACTGAAATGGAACCCTCAAGTGATAGTGATGCTCATCATTCTATTTATTACTAGATGTGTGTAAATTTTGAGACCTATGTAGTAGATAGACACAAATCTCAAAATTTAAACTCATTCAATAATAATAATTACCACCACTTAAGAGTGGTGAGCATTACCACCAGTTAAGGGTGGTGATCGATGTCAGCAAAAATGCATCAAGAATCATTAACAATCTCAAAATTTAAACACATCCAATAATAATAAGTAGAATGATGAGCATTACAATCACTTGAAGTTGATGAGCCAAAATACATTATGAAGTCTGAATAAATAACAAATCATTTTCATTCTACAAACACTAATTACATTGTGAACAAAGAATATGTGCACCTTTCTCCTTGTCTCACTTTGAGTTGGCACATAAGTTAACAAATTCAAATATCAGATAAATAATTATAATTATAATACATAAAGTTGACAATGTGTAGTTGGGACATAATATGTGTTATAACTGAATAATTCACTATATTTAACACATAAAATTATTGTATTACGCGACTAATCTATTTTCGAATACAATCCTTAAACTATTAGCCAAGTTTGCCCGTCTCGCATGGGTTTCACCCGCTAAACTATGTTCGATACAATGCTTTGTCTTTTGGAAATCATATCCTCCATAAAATAATAAAGACAATGAGAGAAATAATCCTAAAATTGCCTTATAATTATAGACCCCATCCCAAAAGCCAAAAGTCCCCAAAAGGCCAGTTTTCATCTTGATGTCCAACCACACAAAGCAGGTTTTACGTAATATTGGTATGATTGTATCAATATCTTTTTGCATAAGATAACGCAGACATGAAGTAGACAGATATCAGTCTCCACGTCCATCAGTTCCCTCCACCTCCCAAAATGATATTTAAAACACCTAGTTGTTATAACTAAATTCAAACATAAATAGCACCACACAAACTATTACATGTCTAAACGTGCACACAATTTAGGGGTGTGCTATCCACACACCCCTGTTAATTTTTGTCCGTTAGATTTTCTTCAATTCATCCGATCCGACGGCCGAAATACAAAAAGGTATGAGAGAAGTAAAAAGGAGTGTGTGGATATCACACCCCTTCATCTAAACCTAACATGTGGAGCCAAAAATAATCAAGAGGTGATGCGTGAATTTTTTAATAAAAAAAGACAAAATTACTTTCGAGGCACATCGAGATTCTACGCGCAAGTAGCGGGCAATCATCCCTTAATCAAGTCAAAAATGCCCAAAATAGGTATTAATTCAAAACCTATTTCATCCATCATCATCAAATCTTTTCCACAAGGTAACCCCAAAATCATTCATTTTTAATTATATTAATTAGCTAATTAATTGATTTATTATTCAATTATTCCTAATTAGCTACAAATTATGAACCTCACCTAAAAAACCATCCAAGTGGTTGGTCCCCATCATCCCAAAGGGGCCGGCCACACCCCTATAAATACCACCTCATTTTCTCCAAAACTCAATTCCAATTCTATTGCTAAGTTTTCTAAAATTCTCCAAACACTTTTCCATCAAAATTCTAACTTCGGCATCAGATGTTCTTCGGCCAAAACCCCTCATTCATCGTGGGCGCATGAGGCTCTTGGCCTTGACCTAAGGTGTTATTTGTTTTGTAGATGCAATTTTGTCCAAGAACAAGGAGGAAGAAATTTGCATCCACAAATTTGTGCTTTCATTAAGAGTTGAGTCACACACTCGAATAAGGCTCTCGCATTTAAGGTTTTTCTATTGTCTTGTCCATTTGTAGATTTTTCATACGTTCTTACTCTTAGAATTTTTTATTTACAAAAATTCTTTGGTAAAACGTAAAAGAGAAGTACAATGGCTAGAAATTTAGAAAATTCAACAAGTCAAAATTCCAATGTTCAAGAGATGGGACCACAACGATCCACGAGGCTAAATGTGACAATAAGTGGAACGGGACCACCACCACCATGAGGCTCCACCATGGCAACGACGTCAGGTGGCGCCACCACCACGGCCTAAGCCGTGCCATCTAAGCTTGCACGGGCCCAAGCCCAAGTCGTGCCATCCAAGGCCCACGGTACCAAGGCCACGACCCAAGCCCAACGCGTTGTCAAGCCGAGCCTAAGCCTCGTACTCGCGTGCATCACACGTCGAATAGCCCACTCCCGTGGCCCTCCAAGCAGCCCAAGTTGGCTCAAGATTAGTTCAACCGTCCCGACTTCAAATTTTAGGACCTACAATCGAACCGGAGGCATTTTCACCACATTTCTCTTGGATTTGACATTCTCCAATTCAAATCTTGCGCCCGGAGCCTACCACACTTCCAATGCTCAAGGAGGCACATTCCTTCCAAGCTCTTCCAATCCAAATGGCGAACAACACTTGTCTCGACAAGTCATAAAGTTGACGAGTGCCCTTGCACAACAAATGACCTCGGTGAACCAACTCTTGCAGCGCACCGAGATCCAACATGCCTCAAACAAGGTGTCCCAGAGTAGAAAAAGGGTAGACGAGGAACCTCTCCATTAGTGTCCTGGCAAGCAGCCACTCAACTAGCTACGAACCGAGCGTTCGGATAAGTACACTTTCAATTGGGCTCCCGAGATAACATATACTCCAGTCTTAGGGCTTGGAGGAGCGTGCACTCTCGACTAGGCCCACGAACAAGCATACACTCACGGTTAGGGCCACATTCCGATAATTAAATGAGTAACCTTCTAGCAAAGCGTTCATTCTCGGCCAAGCCCGCAAAGAGCATCATCCACATTACATCGGAGTAGGCAGCACGACAGACGGATAAAAGCAGTCACTCAATCCAGATGAGCATAGCCCTACCCAAGTTTAGCATGTCACACTTCATATCTTACAAATGAGATGGAGATCCGGAGAGACACTTGAAGCACTACCGAAACACGATGGTCCTTTATCGGAACAATAATGCCCTTATGTGCAAGATATTCGCCACAACTTTACAAGGCGAAGCATAAGATTGGTTTCATACCTTGTCGTCGCAATCCATCTAGAGTTTCGACAACCTTTCTTTGGTTTTCACCAAAGAGTATTCCTCTTACAGCTTATAAAAATTAAGTCCGACCATTTGTTCAATGTTAAGATAGTCGGATTTGACGACTAGATAGTAAGAGTAACCTTCCAAAAAAAACTTCCAACAGACCACCTGCTGTTCAAAAAATTGATTATGAAAGAAGATCTAATTCTGGCAGACTCTTTCGCTCTAGCAGATAAGTATGCACTTTGGGAAGAGGCTTGTCGATGCACATTCAAGGACTTGAAAAAGTACCCAACATCACATCCCTATTATCCAAACCGAAAACAGTGAATGACTTATTTACATATTTGACGGTATCTGAGGCAACAATGAGCTCTACCCTCATATGAGAAGAGCTTGGCGCCCGACTACTTGTATTCCACAGTTCAAAAACTCTCCTCAATGCTACCAAAAATTCAAAAGCTAACTTTGGTTACCTTCAGACACACGTAGTCATCCTTATGACGCACTATTTCGCCCAATCTAAACATGCGATGATAATAGGGTAAACACTGGCAAATGCAAAGTTTTCTGACAAACGTAACAACTCAGCCCAAAAAGCACGCTAAGGGCAGACGAACACTAGAAGGACATACTCGGAAGAAAGTTTTGTCCTCGTCGCCCTAAAATATTTTACATAGGAGCAACATGTACTGGCAGTTGAACACCACTTCCTGTTATGTGTCACACGGCCCCAGCCGAACCTTGCTTTATAATTCAACTTTAAAGTGGCCCAATACCGGCAGTTGAGCATCTCCTGCTGCATGTAACATGGCCCCAGCTCCACAACTCCCTACCACGCATTCATGACACAATAGGACAACTCAACGACGGCTCTACGGCTCTCTAATGCACCTTTATGCCTAGCATATGCGACCCAACAAAGTGACCTAATGACGCCCTGGAGGTCGAACAAGCCCTAGTCGCGCCTGCTTTACTTGATGGAGACTTCTGTCATTTACATGTCGACTGTGCATCCAACTAAAAGGTTCGGGAGCAAGCATGGTCCTTGTCATCACATATGGTTCAATGCTCGAGTTGGCGATTATTTTAGGCTTTAAAGCATCCAACAATGAAGCAGAGTACGAGGACCTACTAGCAGGCTTTCGAATGGCAAAAGACTTGGTGTTGAAGAAACTTGTAATTTATTCTGATTCCCAGCTAATCACTAGCCAAACTGCTGGGGAGTACACGGCAAAACATCCAAGGATGGCGTAATATTTAGAGAAGGTACGCAAGCAAGCATATAGGCGAAGCTGACAACTGAGGTGTCACAAGTTAGTACAACTCCTAACTGGCAAAGTTCTATTATAGACTACCTGATCAATGGCACACTCCCCATTGAAGTCTAGAAAGCTCCAAATAAAAACATCACGTTACTACATGTGGAACTATATTCTCATCCGAAGATCCTACATTGAAACACATCTCTGCTGCCTAGCGCCTCCTGATGACTTGAAGGTTCTAAGCTCAATCCACAAAAGCGTTTGTGGAAATCACTTCAGAGACCGATTCTTAGTATATAAGGCTCTTAACACAGGCTACTATTGGCCTACCATGCGCCAAGATACTAAAGAGTTAGTATAAAAGTGCGACCGCTGTCAACACTACAAGCCAGTACCAGCACTGCCTACCAACAAACAACACCCATAGACAAGTCATTAGCCGTTCATGAAGGGGTAATCGACATGGTATAACCAATGTCGCCTGCTACTAAGGGCAGAGACATGATGATCGTGGCAACCGATTAATAAGTAGAAGTAAAGCCCATGACAACCACGACTCAAATGGACATAGAGCGCTTCATATGAAGTAATATCATTTGCCGATTTGACATCTCTCTATTCATCGTCATCGACAACGACCCGCAATTCGTGGGCAGAGATTTAGCGAAGTTCTTCCAAAAGTATGGCATTAAGTAGCACATGTCCACACCAAGATATCCTCAAGGTAATGGGCAGGTCAAAGCATCCAATAAGACAATCCTCGATTGCCTCAAGAAATCCATCTCCGACGAAAAAGGAAAATGGCCAAACGAACTCCCTAGATGTCTATAGGTATATCGCATCACCAAAAGACGAGCAACCGGTAAGACTCCATTCTTTTTGGCATTTGGTTTGGAAGCAATCATTCCCCCCAACTTTATCGTACCAAGTATCCGCACTCTACTGCCAAACATTTAACATAACAGTAAGGAGATGGCCACAAGCTTAGATATGACAGAGGAGAAGGGCGAGTAGACCATCACCCGCATCGCAGCCTATCAGCAGCATTTCATCTCCAACTAGAACAAAAGGGCCAAAATCAGGCAGTTCCAGCTCGGAGATTTAGTTATAAGGAAAACCTTTATCACTGCCCGCAGAAAAGTCTTCAAAAAATGAATTCTATCTAGGAAGGTCCATACAAGATCAACAGAGTAGGTGGTAAAGGAAATTACACCATCGCCACCATGAACGACAAATAGATCCAAAAGCAGTATGATGCTTACAATATGAGGAAGTACTATGTTTGACCACCCACTACATCAAAGCCCGAAGACTCAAGCAGCTCGACATGCACCACCTCACAAGCCGATGACTATCCAGTTGCAAAGAAAACTGCGCCTTTCTTAGGGACTCATTGTAGGAATTGCGACCCCTCTTCCGAAGAACCAACCATGCTCTCCAGTTAGAGAAGGTAAACAAATTTTCTAACACCCAACTGGGTTTGCTCTCCATTGCGAGAAGATAAACTAATTGTTATCTAGTGCAATAGGGGAAAACCAATTCCCCAACGCCCACATAGGCCTGCTCTCTAAAGCAAGAAGATAAACTCTACACTCCAAATACCAGACATGGATAAGCTGGGCTACCCTAGTATAACTAGAAGCACAATAACTTGTGCTGGGATTCCTAGAAGTAGCCACAATAGCCTTTTTCAAGGCTTAGCTAACTGAAGGATTTTAGGTTTCTTGGCCTAATCCGTATAGAAACGAGCCCTAGAGACGGAAGGGCACATTATGCAGTAGGCCCGATAGATGGCTACCCTGGAACCCTAAAGCTACTACCGAGTGCACTTAAGTAACCTACGATTTCCAGAAGACTGCCTACGGCTTACCCTTCGAGCAGTAAAGCCACACTATACTTATACAACCACACATTTTTGTGAAAGGTTATACAAGCTAATGTGCATATACGAAGATTTATTCAATGCCAATATGCTACGTAGTCGATAAGCTTTACCTCTGCCAAGCGCATAACAACCTACACTAAGTCCTAAAGGGTTGTGATACTTGTTACGCAACCTACGGAATTGGAGAAAGCCAAGGTTAACAGCCTAGTGGTCACGCAGACTTGTCTTCTTCTGTAAGTAAGGCGTCCGGATGCCGACACTATGGCTAACAACTTTGTAAAGTTCTACACCAACATCTACGGCTACATCGGCTACCCAGGCCTGTCTACTTATAGAAAAGTAGCACGCCTGCCACTAGTCTATAAAGTCTAAAGGTTAGGGCATGAACAAAGGAAGCGAAGATAGAGAAAAACGAAGAAAACAAGTTTATAAAATTTTCTAGCAAAATTGAAAAACAACGAGCAAATACCAAATGAGTTCAAGCAAAGCAAAAAGTAATGAGTGAAACAAAGAAAATCCTAAAGACTACCTAGAAGACTATTCTTCAGCAGCTTGGACACTCCACGACTACTCAGTCGCCACACCTTCAGCAGCCACGATATTCTTAGCAATGGCACCATCTGGCGCTTTATCCTCGGCTACTTCAACCTAAGCACCAACATCTCCGACTACTTCACTAATGGAGGCCTCAAAAGTAAAGGCAATCAAGTTTTCCAGAGAAATAGATAAGGTTTTGAAGTTTTTACAAGCAAACTCGAAGTCAAATGGCTTACCAAAGAGATGATCTACATAACCTAGCTTATAGAAATCGGCCTAACTCTGAACAAGCGAAGCCTCGAGCCCAGCCTTCTCACCTTTTAACTGTCTGATCTCTTCGAGCAGACCAACACGGATTCACTGTAGCTCATCCACTTATTTCTTCAAACTTTTGTTGATCTTCAGTGCACCTTGGAGTTCCAACACTTGAGGTTTAAGCCTATCAACGACCTCCTTGAAGTGGATCATTTGGTTATAAGCAGCAATCAACTCTTTATCCTTTGTATAAGCACTAGAACGAAGTTAAGAAACGGCACACTCAAGATACTAAATTTGAGGTATGTGACATCCGATCTCCTTATCTGGACTTTCATACTTAAAGGTGGATCGCGTCAAGCCTAGTCTTCATTTTAACAATCTCTTGGTGAGCAGTCTCAAGCTGCAGAGAAGTGAGGGCAGAGATATTAGACTCTTTCAAAGCGACGAGCTCAGATTCCAACCTCTTGATCTTCTCAGCAAAAGAATAAACTTCAGCTACCACAATCTTTGCCACCTCATTGGTATCCTTGGTATCCTCTTCTTCAAGGAATATAGACTCAGCTGCCAGCATCGCCATTTTCTGTATCATAGCCAGCAGAGCAGTCATCCTATACTCGATTGTATGCTTTGCAAAGGAACTCGAGCCAACAATACTTTTGACGCCATCGACAAACTTGGCATAAGCATCCATGTCTTTAAGCAGATCTGGTTTCAAAAGCGCACAGATCTTAGCAGCCTCCCCAGAAGCAAGCTTAATGGATTTTTCACAACTGCCAATGCGAGCAGTCTCCTGCTTCCCCGCAGGCAAATAAGTCTTAGCTGTAGGATGAATGGGCCTTAGAACCACTTTAGCAGCAAAGTCCACATTATCGCTCATCATATTAGCAAGCCTCTCCAAAGGTGAACCAGACTTAGCTCCCAACAGACTCATTATCACTGGTTTCGGCACTAGGGGCATGACGAAACCTTTACGTTAGGCTTATCAGGAAACAAACTAGCCATCTTTGGCATGGCAGACGTCACTGGCTCAGATCTAGCAGCCCCATCTTTCGTCCCCTTAGAAGAAGTCAAGTCAACCACAAGTGTGGGGACAGCTGGCGAACTATCGCAAGCAACGGATGAAGTTTTCAGTTTTTTCTCAACCGATATTTTTTGAACAAGTGGGGAAGACCTCTTCTTTCCACCTTCATTCATAGTAGGCTCCACAACAGTGACCGGACAAACCAATGCATCTACCTTGATTCTCTTTACCTTATCTCTCAGGAGTAGCCCACATTTTTTTCGGCAAAGAGGACTAGCAGGCAAAAAGCCTACATGCCCAGCATTCTAGCAGCCCATGAGGCCTACGACTTCTTCATTTCTCTCATTTGTCAGCCTGGCCCGCATCAGGTCTAAGAGCCCAAAAGACATGAGCCATGCGGCTCGCTTAACACTACTACCCAACCCCTTAATCTGCAGCCCCACCGCACAAAGTGCCCTTAGCTCTAGCCAAACCAGGCAACCTAAGCAGTGGTCTCTGCCACAACACCTTATCGGCCCATAGCGAGCCGACTTCTGGCCCCTGCCAGCCAATGTGCTGCACCACCCCGACGGCTGGCGACAACACTATCCAAGAAGAAGACAACGAAAGAAAATCCTTTACACATGCAAGATGTAGAAGATTACTAGAGGAAGGGGAACAAATATCGTCTAAGCTCTCTCTTTCTCTTGTAGGGTAGAATAAATTGATCTCCAAAGTTGATTTAATAATCCACTTAAGGTGGACTTAAATAGGCTTCGAGATAAATTTATTTTCCTTTCCTAGAATGATCTAATTTCCTATTAAAGAGGGAATCTACATCAAAATAGGAAACAATTCTAAGTTTCCTAAAGTAAGAAAATCTCTACACCTGCTGCCCTATTTCTGCAAGCAGTCCAATAGGTATGGGGGCATTTGTGGAGCCAAAAATAATCAAGAGGCGACATGTGGATTTTTTAGTAAAAAGGGACAAAATTACCCTCAAGACACTAAGATTTCTATGCGCAAGCAGTGAGCAAGTATCCCTTAACCAAGTCAAAAGTGCCCAAAATAGGTATTAATTTAAAACCTATTTCATCCATTCTCATCAAATCTTCTCCACAAGGTAACTCTCAAATCATTCATTTAATTATATTAATTAGCTAATTAATTGATTTATTATTCAATTATTCCTAATTAGCTACAAATCATGAACCTCACCCAAAAACCCATCCAAGTGGCCGGGCCTCATTCTCCCAAAGGGGCCGGCCATACCCCTATAAATACAACCTCATTTTCTCCAAAATTCAATTCCAATTCTCTTGCTAAGTTCTCTAAAATTTCTCAAACACTTTTCTCTCAAAATTCTAACTTTGGCATTGGACATTCTTCGGCCAAAGCCCCCCCTAAATTCATCGTGGGCGCGTAGGCTCTTGGCCTTGACCTAAGACGTTATTTGTTTTGTAGGTGCAATTTTGTCCAAGAACAAGGAGGAAGAAATTTTCATCCACATAACCATAATTAAGATTTTAGTTAGGATTTATGTATATTAAGTCAAGTAATACTAAATTCAAGGGTAAATTACATAATACCCCCTTAGGTTTGAGATCTATTACAACCCCATACAACATCTTTGAAACATTTCACTTTTAGACCTCACGTACTATTTTATTTCAAAATAATACCTCCGTTACATTTTCCATCAATTGATCCATTAAACGCTGATGTGGCTGCCAAATGTGTGCCACGTGGAAAATAAAATAATTTTTTTATTTTTTATTTTTAAAAAAACCCGAATCTTCAACAAACAAAAAAACCCTTAAACCATCTCCAACCCTGGGCTAAAAGCCAAATTACCCCCCAAAATTTCCCCCCAAACTCACTCCAACCCAAGGGGAAAATTCGGGCTAAATGCTAAATGCTAAACCAAGGCCAGATTCCCCCCAGAATTTAGCCTAGAAATCGGTGTGGGCTCCACCAAACTGAATGAAAATATTTATCGAAATTAAAATTATTTTTTGATTAAAATGTTCATAAAATTAATTTACGATAGTCTACATATTTATTTATAAAAAAAATAGCCTAAGTTTATTCTTTAATAATTCTGGACTAAAATTTTAGACTAGAAAGGGTTGGAGCAGAAAAATTGTTTCTGGGTTAAAAGCTAAATTTTTCGGGCTAAAAAATTTGGCTTTTAGCCCAATGGTTGGAGATGGTCTTAGAAAACCCAGATCTCGTCACACAACCCCCCCCCCCCCCCCCCCCGGGGCCGCCGAAACCCCATCCCCTTCATCATCTTCCCCATCTATCGTCCCTCCCTGCAACCCAAATCCAAAACCACTCCCACCTATCCTTCACATCCTCCTCCGCACTTCGAGCTTCTTCTTCTGCAACGTACTTGTTTGGTTCCTCAGAAAATCTAAAAATAAAAGAAAATAAAAGAAGAACAGAGAAGAAATCGTAGCCATACATTTTATTCGAGATGAGAGCGATGCTTCTCAATTCGCCGCCGTACTATAGACTCCAACAACCACTTTCCACGGTTTTCCTCGATTTCCCTTCGCTTCCAGAAACAAATAAATTCAATTGCTTCTTTTTCTTTTTTCTCTGGGTTTCGGGGGGATAAGGTTTATGGATGAGGTGTGAGGGTCGCGGGGGGAGGGATGTGGGTTTCTGGGGGGTTTTTGTTGGGGGAAGGATAATGGACGAGGTGGGTCGCGGGGGGGGGGGGGGGGTGGGATGGGGATGGGGATGGGCAAGGTTGGTTTTTTTTTTTTTTTTTTTGTTGGGGGGAGCGACGGGAAGGTTGCTCTGCGTTTTAAATCTGATCTAGCTCGATCTCCATCATCTTTTGAATATGCCCTTTGTTTTCGAGCTCCTTCGTCTGCATTTCCATTACCAGATCTCTCTCTTGAGCTTTTGATTTTTGGTTTTTTTTTAAAGAAGATTTAGGTTTTTTTTTAAAAATAATTTTTAAATTATTTTTATTTGCCACGTGGCACAAACGTGGCAGCCACGTCAACGCTTAGCGGATTAATGGATGAAAAATGTAACATATGTATTATTTTGAAATAAAACAGTGTGTAAGGTACGAAAGTGAAATGTTTTAAAGATGTTTTATGAGATTGTAATAGACCTCAAACCCGATGAGGTATTATGTAATTTACCCTAAATTCAAATATATTAGTTTAATTAGAGATTCTTCACAAAAAAAAAAAAAAAACTCATAAAACTCTATTTTCCAATAAAACATTTGTAACATCGTTCATGGACGCAACTGTTATTGTATCTACTCTCTGTCATCTCATATTTAACTTTTATTTTCATACAAACATAAGAAACATGAGGTGGCATAGAAGTGTATGAAGAGTTCAATTTCTCATAATATTATCACACAAATTAGAATAATGATAAATAGACCAAAATTTTAAACTAAATGATATGTTACCAATAAAAAATAAGCACGTTAATCAACATTCAAATAATAATATAATAATCACCATACATATTATTTGATTTACAAATTTTAATTTAGAAATTTCGTCTCTCAATCATTATGATTGATTACACTTGTTAAGTATTTGATTAAGTGATTCGGAGATATTTTTCAGTGTGACCGGTACACGGGGTTATACATCATGTGTCACTATACAAATTGTGGGATATGTGTGCTAAAAATTTAATAATTTTAAAAAAAAATCTCACTACTCCCATTAAAACACGTAATATAACACTTTGTGTTATTGTCATAACTAAATTTTTTTAAAGTGATTTGTTGGAAAATGTCATCTTTACCAGTCTCCCAGTAGGAGAGAGAGCTATCAGTCTGAGGGAACAATAGTTTTTTGTTTTTATATTCATTTTTTTCGTAAAGCATATCCAGAGAATCTTGCGCAAATCTTTCACAGTAACAAAACAGCAAACATACACATGGCCCTGGGTTGCTTAAACATTCACCAAATTCCTTTCTGTCTCTTATATATTCATACATCGCTCATCTGAAAAAAGCAAACCCACAAACCCTAAATCCTCTACCCCTCACATTACCAAAAATACAGAAAACTCACAGTTTAATTAAAATTTTCATTTATTTGATCGTTATACTTGAGGATATGGGAAGCTCTCTCCGTGTAAAGG
The DNA here is from genome assembly GCA_963580275.1 of Crataegus laevigata. Lineage (NCBI taxonomy): Eukaryota > Viridiplantae > Streptophyta > Magnoliopsida > Rosales > Rosaceae > Crataegus > Crataegus laevigata. Next base: position 31,764,252 of record OY756947.1, on the reverse strand, counting down.
AGGCCGTGGTCGTCACGCCCTCCGATCCCACCCCGACTTGCGTTCTCAACCTCTCCGCCGTCGACTCGCAGCTCTTCCTCCGCTTCACCATTGAGTACCTCTTGGTATACACTCCTTGCCCGGGACTGAATCAGGCCTCGACCGCGTCGCGCGTCAAGGCTGCACTGGCTCAAGCTTTGGTGCCTTACTACGCTCTAGCAGGCAGAGTGCGCCCCAAGCCCGATGGCTCCAGTCTTGAAGTGGTCTGTCGGGCTCAGGGCGCAGTCTTCATCGAAGCTGTCTCCTACAATGTCGCAGTCTCTGATTTTGAGCGTGCTCCGCGCTACGTCGCCGAGTGGAGGAAGCTATTGTCGCTCCAAGTCACTGACGTACTTAAAGGGGCCCCGCCGCTCGTTGTCCAACTGACGTGGCTTAAAGATGGAGCGGCGGCACTTGGCGTTGGATTCAACCACTGCGTCTGCGACGGGATCGGAAGCGCAGAATTTCTCAACTCGTTTGCCGAGCTGGCAACCGGGAAGCGCGGGTTCACTAGCGAGTTCAAACCCAAGCCCGTATGGGATCGCCACCTTCTGGACCCACAACCCGTAAATCACGCATTAAACCCACGTCATCATCGAGTAACCAACGCTGCGAGTCATCCCGAGTACAGCAAGGTTCCGGACGTTTCCGACTTCGTGACTCGGTTCTCCAATGAACGACTCACCCCCACCTCGATCACATTCCATAAAAAATGTTTAATTGAGCTGAAGAAACTCGCTGCGTCAACGAGTCGACTCGGTATCGAGTCATCATCGTCGTATACATCCTTTGAGGTCCTATCCGGTCACGTATGGCGGAGTTGGGCTCGAGCATTGAATCTCCCACCAAACCAAACCCTAAAGATTTTATTCAGCGTGAACGTACGTGACCGAGTCAGGCCGAGTCTACCCGACGGATACTACGGGAACGCGTTCGTGCTGGGGTGCGCGCAATGCAGCGCGAGGGAACTGGCAGAGAAGGGTCTGTGGCACGCGGCAGAGCTGGTGAAGCGCGCAAAGGAGAGGGTGGGGGAGGAGTACGTGCGGAGGGTGGTTAAGTCGGTGAGCCGGGAGGGGGAAAGGGCTTGTCCGGACTCGGTGGGGGTCCTGATCGTGTCGCAGTGGTCGAGGCTAGGGCTGGAGAGGGTTGACTTTGGGGTGGGGAAGCCGGTGCACGTTGGTCCTATATGCAGCGATAGGTACTGCCTGTTTCTGCCAGCTGGACATTCTGACGGTGGTGATGATGATCGAGGGGAATCTGTGAAGGTGATGGTGGCGGTCCCCACAAGTGCAGTTGAAAAGTACGAGATGTTGGTCAAGAGTCCTTACTCATGAGGACCAGTAGAACTCGATTCCCTCTTTCTTTTGCTCACCTCACTGCCGTTGACTTTGTAAAATTGGAGAGAGTGGGAGAGTGAGAGAGCGATGGTTTAGGGTTTACTGTTCTAATGTTTTCATCCGAAATGCATGCAATCAAAGTGGTAAATTGTAATTTGCGATGAGAACCGTTGGATCCAATTCATGTTGATGCTAAAGTTATAAACGTACACGTTGAACAACATATTTAAATAGAAGATTATTCACTTAGATGGTTGTATGAATTTGTACTACATAGAGGAGGACCTGTTTGATAATAATTTCAATTTTATTTTTTTTAGTGTTTGAGATCATGTGGGAAGTATATACGGAAAACAACTTAAAATAAAGATGAAGGAATGAAAACAAAATCTTGAAAGTGAAAAGAATTGATATAGATTTTAGTTTTTAGTTTTTATTTTTTGTGTCTTATAATACATCTCTCTACCATTCTGCATTCGCTCTTCTTCATCCCTCGTTTTCTTCTATTTCTTCCTCCCATATCACGAACATCAAATATCAAAATAAAAAATAAGTAGTTATCAAACAGACTGTAATTATATGCGTCTTCTTCTTTCATCAAATTGCCAAGATGTAAAAAAAAGAAACATGTTAGATATTTTATTTTAAACTACTCTAATTTTAAAAAAAAACGATTCAAAGTTGGATGAGAAGCTGCAAACACAATCTGTTATCTCAGATGGAGTGGCAGTGTTATAACCTTTTTCAAGAGTACAAATAGAATTGAGTGAGCTTTAACCTATTTGGGCTTTTGTTTAATTCGAATTCTGCGTTCCAATCCTTCTAAATTTGTCAAGGCCCAATGCCTTGTCCTTGCATGAGTTATCTTATGAGAACTCAGCTCACTAGAACTCTTTTTAGCAATAAAGCCCATATTTGAATTTTTTCACAGATCTAAGTCCTGGTTTGGTGCTGCATTGATTTTAAAAAAAATTGGTATAAAAAAAAACTAGCAGCTTCTCTGTGTTTGGTAAACATTCAGCTTAAGTTTTTTTTTCTTCACAATTTTGGGTGAAAAAAAGCCAAAAATAGGAAGCTGCAAAACCTAACTTTGAAAAACCAGCTTTTTTTCAAATCTATTTTACATAAAAGTTTACCAAACACTCTGCTGCTTTATTTCACAACTGCTTATTCTCACAGCACAGCAGAAGCAGCTTTTTTTTCAAAGCACAGCAATACTAAACCAGCCCTAAGAGTATGGAAGTTGCAGTTTTTCTCTCTTGCGCATGAGCTGATGCGATAACATTTCGGCCATCCACTCTTGTAGATGAAAATGAGTGGCTGTGATGTGGTTTGGGAAAAAAAAAAAGCTACAACAAAGATTGAAACAACCGAAAGTGGAACGCCGAGATTTCATCGCGTCAGTTCCATGAGCATATAATCCATACAGGAGGAGAAAAACTGATGGGAGTTGATGTCTTTTTCTGTGTGTGTTCAAATGGGGGTTGGTGGTTTCTAACATAGAAATGATAAACACGCACCATTTTTAACTTTTTACACATATTTATTTAATTATGGTGGTTGTTTTCATTTAATATATTCAACCTAATAGTATAAAACAAAGAAGAATGTGTGAGAGGTTAAAATGCGAGAACATCATTTCCCTTTCTAATATTACAAAAGGCCAATGGCTCATTTTTTAGCATATTTTTAGATGCCACTTCAGAATTATATTAGCATGTGTTTGTTAGTTAAGCATGATTGTAAAAGGGTATATAAGTCCCATTCTCTCCCATTATTCTGTAATCAACATTTGTGACACTGACTGAGAATGCCAAATACTCATGGGTGTACTTTGAGGCTGGTTGGTAGAGCTGATATATTTGGCATTCTCAGTAAACCCCAATAAGCTCCTCCAGTCGGAGCAAAAATTAACACCTCGGATTCCGAAAATTAATTCTATCTAGAGGTGCAAACAGTGAAGCTGAAACAAGCGAAAGGTTTTTTAAGTGCCTCTATGCTTCATATTTTTTTTTTTTGAGAAATGATTCCTGTATCTTATAAACAATGACAACACCTTATAGAAAATGCTTATTTCATCTGTTTGGATCGATGCCTTTTAGATCATGTTTCAGTGTACGTGGCCTGGGATGTGTGTTGAATGCATCGTGTTGAATTGGTTCAAAAATTCCTGTCCCTTTACAATGAGTATGATCAAAGAAAAGTACAAAGTTCAGTGTCTTTCTTTTTCTTTTTTTACCAATAAAATACAGTGTCAATAATTCAACTCTAGTCTCTTTGTACGTAAATTTTCTTTTTTTCGATAAACTGTTTATTTACTAGATAAACTAAACTACGATAGCAATGGCTGCTGCGAGATCTCATGGATGATGGATTACCTGTTTTGTTCGTACATATTTGTCTTGCAACAAGGTAAAGGTAAAATTTTGAAATTAATATAAGAAATCGCGTTGAGAGTTAGAGTTTGTGGCTCAGATTGGAACAGCTCCCCTCCATGCGTTGCTTACAGCAACAAAAATGCTGATCAAATATTCCAAGAGTTGTCCAGACTGAAAGTGGGGAACAAGCAAAGGGCAAAAAGTCACCCAATAATTTATATTGATTATATGTTGTTTTTGCAGAGAGATAGGGCATCGTATCAGAAGACAGAAATTGCTGCTGCGACTGCCTTTGCGAGTTCCAAGGCGTTAGTTGGCCACCACATGCTTACTGCTCCTAACATTTTCTGCACTTCCTCTGGTCTTCAGACACGTCACTCCTGCATGCAAATCCTTCTCCCACGTCATCATCGTCATTTTCCTCATCGAGTATTCACCGACAATTCTCTTCACACTTTCTTTATACCAGCAGACGTACAACACTTTTAGTTACACAAATAATTTTGAGTAAATTACATAAAATTACTTCAATTATGGATCAAATTATAATTTTATATTTTATGTTTTAAAAATAATAATATCATATCTCATCTTACGAATTTGTTCTAATGTCATACCTCTATCAGTTTGTCTGTTAAATTTTCTATTAAATGCTGACGTAGTTTAGAACAGAACCCACTTCCTAGCCAAGTAGATAAAAATTTTAATAAAATATTAATAAATTAAAATTTTATTATTTTTATTTTAAAACATGTGGAACCCACCCCTATAATTCTTTCCCCTCCTCCCATTTTTCTTCCTGATCTCTCACCCACATCTTCTGCACCAAATCCTCTGACGACGATGACCCATCTGACCAAAAGGACCCTTCTGACTCGAAGGAACGCACAGACCCAAATCCTTCCTCTCGCTCTTCCTATTTTAGCGACGTCAAAGTCAGCCCCAGGCAACACCAACAGTAGCAACAATTGCCACCACTGTTGGAACAGAGAAGACCCACTCCTTAAAATCCGTCATATACAAACCATTCTCCCTCCAGGACCTCCAAAGTTGCTTCCTTGGAAGAAATCCACAAAAATCTCTCCGAGTTTCGGCGCCGATCCTCTGTGCCGGTCCCCACCGAATCAAGCCCTGCATCTTCGCAACAAGATCCTAGCGTGCAAAATGAAAGGAAAGACCTTGTCCACAGGCCCGACGGACCCGCTGCCAAAAAAAAGATATAGGTTTTTTTTTGTCCAATTTTTTTTTTTAAATTAAAAGGTGAAGAATGGAGGTGAAGAATGGATGAAGGTGAGAGAGATAGTAAAGAGATTGGATGTGAGAGAGATGGAACGCATCAGGGGAGAAAGGGAAGAAATGGAGAGTTGGAAATAGGGGGTGGGTCCCCACATGTTTTAAAATTAAAATAATAAAATAATTTATTTTTAATTTATTAATATTTTGTTAATATTTAATTAATATTTTTATCGACTTGGCTAGGAAGTGGGTTCCATCTCAAGCCACGTCAGCATTTAACAGAAAAATTAACAGACAAACTGACAAAGGTATGACATTGTAACAAATTCGTAAGATGAGGTATGACATTGTCATTTTTAAAACATAAGGTGTGAGATTGTAGTTCGCCCATAGATGAGGTAGTTTTATGAAATTTACCCAATAATTTTTTATAATAAGATTAATATTATATGATATAAATGACGAACAATGAAAACACAACAAATTACCAAATAATTGTTAACATATGCAGAATCTAGAAAATCTATTGAAGCACTCGAGAGGAAGAAGGAAGAAAGAAGAATTCTAGAGAGAGAAAATAGATGAATGTTTAGAGAGAAACTTTGTATTGATCAGACTTAGAGATTACAATGAAGCAGCTACAACTTATATAGCTTGCATTTACTTGCACTACACGTAATATCGGTTACATCAGTCAGTTATAACAACCTTAACTAACATAACTGCTAATAGCCTATTAGCTAAGCTGAGCTGGCAGTGCTAACTGTCATTACTGTCAACATCCCCCCTCAATCTGAGCTTGGGTAACCAAGCTTTAGATTGTAACAATGTCGTATTTTTAAACTAGAGAAAGGTAGGCTTTCTAAGGAGACTATTGCTAAAAGATCGAACATCTGGGCTGATTATAGCTTTTTGGTTGCAAATCTAGCTTGAGAGCAGAGTTTGTAAGTTTGATTGATTGATTGATTGAGTGTCCTTGTCTCTGGGGCCTCTTTTTTTTATTTTTTATAGGCAGGTTAGCCAGACTGCTGTAACTTTGTTCTTGCCTGAAAGCAATGGGAAGGCGGTGAGTCAGTAGCTTTTTACTTGAATGCCACTAGAAAGTGCTCTTTGGCTAGTAGCAGGTTTGTCTCCATCACTAGTCACTTCCATAGGTAAGCAAGTGTCTTGTATTTGGCTAAGAAGGTTTTCAATTTGTCCCTGGGCTTCGGGCAAATCCTATTCAATCTGGCATCTTTGGGCTTTTCTTCACTTAAGTCCAATGTTCAAATATTAACCCAAACATATATCACTCATTATTTTACCTTCATTTGTCTTAGATTGGTTGCAATAATGACAAGCTCTTTTCTAATTTTCCTTTATTTTGATTTGCAACTGCATAATTTGTTTTGAAAGTCCCATTATATGTTTTGATCTCCAAAAGCAGATCAGGTGGAGGGATGGGAGCCAAAGAACGGGGAAGGTGAAAGGAGTAATATTGCATTTAAGCAGTAAATATAAAAAAAAATAAAAAAACCTGAAATTACACCTAGATCTTAGAACTAGGCTACCACATACGGTGGTATACAAAATGCGATATTATTTAAAGGGTGATGCTAGTGAGACCAAAATTTTAAATCAAATTTGGAAACCAAATAATGTGTCACCTTATCAACGCTTAAGTAATAGTAGAATCATTAATAACCACATCATTTGCTTTGCAAATTTGAATTAAAAAGTTTGGTCTCCCGAACATTATCCATATTTGAATGGTAAATGTAGCATTACCTATGTGAAGCTAGTAATATAGCATACTGTTGACTAAGATATACACATCAGCTAGTAATATAGCAGCAAAGTTTGACAAGTGGTTTACACATCAGCAAAGGTTGTTAGGATTGTTGGTAAATTGTTATAAAGGATAAGATAGTTAGTTGTACTATTGGTAGCTTATATGTGAAGCTAAGACTGTTGTCTATATAATAGAAATCCTTGTAATCACAAATTAATTCATTCAATACAAAAGATCATTTACTCTCTCTCTACATTCTTCTGCAATATTTCTTCTTTACTTTTCTTCTTCTTCGACACTGAGTGTAGTGTTAATATGGTATCATCGCCGAAGGTCTTTCCTTGGTGATCTTTTGTTTTTTCGTTGCAACATTGTATTGTCGGAGGTTTTTCACTACTGCTTGAATTTTATGTTGCTCTTAGTGACAATCTAAGGCTCGAACAATGGCATTTCTCCATAATTGGGCTTTCTGCACTCCAGCTATTTGGTAAATTGTTTCAGTGAATTTTTCTTTAGTCTTGATGAATTGTTTACTTCCAAAGACGATTACCAATATTTCTATGGAACTGTGAATGATTACAAGGCCGATTTCCATTCCTTCTTGATTTGTATGTTGAGTCTTCTCCATTTGAGACCAATTGCCGGAGTTTGAAATCTTGAGTTTATCGTTATTTCACTTCGTTGAAGGCCTATTGCCGAAAATGGTCTTTCTTGATTGTATAGTTGAAGGTATTCTTTGATCTTATGATTACTACTGTCTGATAATTCTTGTGTGTTAAAGAAAGCAGAGTTTGGTGATATTACTTGAAAAGTTTGAGAATATGGTTGATTATGTGAAAATTGAGGGGCTTCTAGAAATGCTTACTGTCAAGTTGCAAAATGATAACTTTGTGAAGTGGAGTTTTCAATTTCAGTCAGTCTTGCATGGATATGATTTGCTTGATTTCTTTACTGGTGAAAATCCATGTCCACCTAAATTTGTTATCCATTCTGAAACTGGTGTTACTAAGGAGATAACCACTGCACATAAGAATTGGGTGAAAAAATGATATGGCATTACTTAGCTTGTTGATTGCTACATTGTCTGATGATGCTATGGAGCATGTTATTGGCTGTAAAACACCACATGAAGCATGAAGTGCTCTACAAGATCGTTTTGCTTCTGTTTCATTGTCAAGAATTAAGCAGCTTAAAACTGAGTTTCATACTGCACAAAAATAAGGTGATTCAATTGACAAGTTTTTATGAAGATTGAAGGCTATTAGGGATCAGTTAATTTCTGCAGGTGAAAAAGTATTAGAGAATGATTTTGTTATTGCTGCATTAATTGGCTTGCCATAGGAATGTAATATGATCAAAACTGTAATATTGGCAAGGGAGACTCCAATTTCTGTGAAAGATTTTCGAGCACAACTTCTTAGTGCTGAGTTAACTGTTGAGTCCAGAGTTACGTCTCTTACTAGTACAATGTCTGCAATGAACATGAATGGTGACAAGTCTAATGATAATAGTAATGGCAACAGTGGGACTTATCTTGGTGAAAGTTCTACTATGAGAGCAAATGGCTATCAAGGAGATTTTGGAAGTGGTACCTATCAAGGCAATGAGACCTATCATGGTGAAAGTTCTAATATGGGGCAAACAATTATCAGGGAGGCTATGGATTCACTGGAAGCAATCAAAGGTCATTCAATTCTTAGAATAATCATGGGTCATTCAATTCAAGCAGGAATGCTTATGGGAATAATGCTCCAAAACCATATTTTGGGAACAAATACAAAGGAAATAATGGTTTCTCTTCTGATCAAGGCAAGGGTTCACAATCAGGTTTTAATGGTCAGTCTTCCAATGGTGGTTCTGAGAATGGTTCTACTTGGCATAACTAGAATGGCAATACAAATTTCAGATCCTCTGTTACACTTAAGTGCCAAATTTGTTCACAAAGGGGACACACTGCACCCAACTGCCATTTTAGGAATGTTAATGATTCGAAAACTAATCAATATCAAATACTAATGTGTCAGATATATGGGAAGAAATGTCATATTGCATTGGAGTGTTATCATAGAAATAACTATGCCTATCAAGGAGCTTCACCACCATTAACAGTCACTGCTATAACTGCTCAAGGAACTCAAGGTTTATCTCAAGCAAGAGATGATCAATTGCCACATGGTTTTTCTGCTTCAAATACATTAGTGTTACATACTAGGGCTACACACCATATGACTGCAAATGTCAACAACATGAATCAAGTCACAGCTTATAATGGAGAAAAGAAGATAATCATTAGAAATGGTCAAGGTTTGGATGTAAAACATATTTGTTCAGCTACTCTAATCACTCTAGCTCATTTTTTTTATAGTTGAAAAATGTTTTACATGTTCCTAATATTATTGTAAACCTATTATCAATAAAGAAATTGCGTCATGATAATGGATGCTGGTTTATATGTGATGATCTTGTGTTTTACATACAGGACAAGGCAACCAAGGTGATACTATACTAAGGAATAAGTGATAGGGAACTCTTCACGATACCTGTGACAGTGTTTACAAGACCCTGTTCAGTCAATGGGTTGTAAAAAGAGTTGAAAGCTGGATTTCTTGGGAAGGTTATGAAATCTGTAACTTGGCACAAGAGGTTAGGGCATCCTTCTGAAGAGATATTGACAGCAGTGTTGAAATCTGCAAAAGTACCAGTTAAATGTGTAGACAATCATTTCCTACAAGACAAAGTAAAGCTAGTTTTACATTTAAAAAAGTGCATTCAGATGTATGGGGGCCTTCTCCAAAGATTTCAATAGAAGGATACATATATTATATTAGTTTTATTGATGAGTATACAAGATTTTTGTGGATCTTCCCATTGGTTAATAAATTTGAAGCTGTGTCTGCTTTTGTAAAATTCCATTCATTTGTGCTCAATCAATTCATTTCAATTAAGCGTCTCCAAACAGATGGATGAGGAGAATATATAAGCAGAGTGTTCACTAATTATCTGGAATCAAAAGGGATAATTCATATGATCTCATGCCCTTACACTCCTCAACAGAATGGTATTTCAGAGAGAAAATGTAGCTACCTTGTAGAAACAACACTGACTATAATGTCTGAGGTAAATTTATCTCTATATTTTTGGTTTTATTCATGTTCTTATGCAGTATTTCTTATAAATAGAATGCCATGTAAAGTGTTAGAGATGAAATCTTCATATCAACCTATTTGGTAAAGTGCCTGAAATACAAAATTTAAAGGTGTTTGGTATAGCTGTTTATCATTTTCTCAAGCCATTCAATTCAAACAAACTACAAGCAAGGTCAGTGCAATGTGTGTTTCTGGGGTATGTTATGGGATACAAGGGAGTGATATGTTACAACATTATAACTAGAAAATTGATCTTATCAAGGCATGTAATTCATGATGAATCCATGTTTCCTTATAAGATACAATCAACTGTGAGTACAAATGAAGCTCAGCAGGTACAGTCCAAGATTCAGAGACTTATTATAGTGTAGATGCCTATGCCAAGTGTGACAATATTATTCAAAGTGAAAATCAAAATAGTCATGAAGACAATATTTATGCTTCAATGTCTGAAAGTAATGCTGCAACAAGTTCTCATGCACTAATTTCTTCTCCAAATTCAATTTCAGGTTCAGATTCACTGTCATAGGGTGGTTCATCACATTCAGATCATTATCTCATTGCTCACACTCCTACTGGTATGTCACAAATGTTGCTTGTCCATCATGAAACACAACTAGAGGTACTTTTTCCCATCCCATCTCCTATATCATCTAATATTGATGAATCTAGTATTGCTTCAATTCATCCAATGGTTATCAGATCAAAGAGTGGTGTTTTACCACAAAGAAGCTACAAAGGATATCTTGCTACACTACCTGAGCTATAAACTCTATAATTAGCTCAAGATGAATTTTCTAGGGAGGTTTTTCTTTCCTAGCTAGCAACATTGATTTTGCAGAACCAACAAATTTCAGAAAGGCTGCAAGTATGCCACAATGGAAAAATGCAATGCAGGAGGAATATAACTCCCTCATGGCTCAAGGAACATGGGAACTTGTGCCATCACCAACTAATTTCAGTCCTATTGTTAGGCATGCTATAGTGAGAATACTACTAGCACTGGCTGCAATTAATCATTTGGTTTTGAGACAGTTGGATATCAAGAATGCATTCTTACAAGGTGATTTACAAGAGGAGATTTACATGAAACAACCTCAGGAATTCATGGATATAGCTAAACCATCATATGTTTGCAAGTTAATCAAGTCACTATATGGCCTCAAACAAGCTCTAAAAGCTTGGAACTCTAAATCCACAATTTACTTACCTACAATGGGATTTAAAACTTCAGGTTCTGATTCAAGTTTATTTGTTAAGCAAAGTGGGACTGATGTTGTCATTCTACTATTATATGTAAATGACATTATACTCACTGGATCATGCTCAAGAAAAGTGCAAAGTGTTATTACAGAGTTGTCTGAAGTGTTTGAACTTAAAGACATGGGAAAATTGACATATTTCCTTGGTTTGCAGATTAATTACAAAACAAGTGATGATATTTGTGTGAACCAGTCTAAATACATAAATGATTTATTACATAGGGCTAGTATGGAATCCTGCAAACCAGCATCTACACCGTGTAAGCCTCACATTCCATTATTAGTCACTGAAGGTAATTTGTTGTCTGATCCAAGTATATATCGAAGTATTGTAGGTTCCTTGAAATATCTAACCTTTACAAGGCCGGATATTGCATATGCAGTCAATACTGTATGTCAGTTCATGACTTTTCCCACTGAGATACATTTTGGAGCAGTAAAAAGAATTTTGCAATTTCTGAAAGGAACAATACAAACTGGTATAACTTTTTCAGTAGATACTGCCGTAGGAATCACATCTTTTAGTGACTCAGATTGGGCTATGGATTTGAATACACGAAGGCCTATGACTGGTTATGTTGGTATCTTGGTAATAATCATGTCTCATGGCAATCCAAGAAACAAGATTCTGTGTCACGAAGTTCAATAGAGGCTGAGTAAAAAGCTTTGGCTCATACTGCAGCTGATGTTGCCTGGATAAGAAATGTTCTCAAAGATATAGATGTTGTCTTACCACTTCCACCTTTCATATATTGTGATTACAAAGCAGACTCCAATTCAATATCTACTTACTAAGGATCAAACTGCGGATATATTAACTAAGGGATTACATAGTCCTTCATTTCTTAAACATTCCTGCAATCTCAAGCTTGGAAACCCAGCTGAGATTGAGAAGGGATGTTGACTAAGATATACACATCAGTTAGTAATATAGCAGCAAAGTTTGACAGGTGGTTTACACGTCAACGAAGGTTATTAGGTTTGTTGGTAAACTGTTATAAAGGATAAGAATGTTAGTTGTACTATTGGTTAGTTGTACTATTGGTAGCTTATCTGTGAAGCTAAGACTGATGCCTATATAACAGAAATCTTTGTAATCTAAAATTAATTCATTCAATACAAAATATCATTTACTCTCTCTACATTTTTCTACAATATTTCTTCTTTGCTTTTCTTCTTCTTCGATACTAAGTGTAGTGTTAATACATACTATACTTAAGTAACTTGCCATTAACAGCAAATAAAGAAAAAGAAAAAGAAAAAGTAAAGCCATTCCATTTTCAATTTGTGGAAAAACATGACAATTGAATGCATAATAATTCGTAATATGTCAAAATATCCCCTGAAATAAGTTGAATAGTAAAAAAAAAAATCATCTTTTCTCTTCACCAGCCACTTTCATTAAGAATATAAGAACACAATAAATAACGAATCAATGGAACTAATGATAAGGTGGCTCGATATGCAGTGAGAAAGGATGAATGTTACACAATGTTATTAATGTCTGTTAATTAAATTCTTCTATTTTTTTTTCAATCTATGTGGTACCATTTAATTGGGTATGTGATCTTTATATTTTTGTCACGTCTAAAAGACGCTAGGCGCTAGTCGGGCGGCGGGCTGGGGTGTAGCGCCTAGGCGGCTAGGCGGGGTCTATGCAGAGGCGGACTAGGCGGATTTAATTAAATCTATATATTTTGTGTAAATAAGTGTCTGTTTATACTTAAAATATATATGATTTCATCATAAACTACAAAATAGAATGATATATATATATATATATATATATATATATATATATATATATATTATGAGCTATTGGAACATAATGAAAACATGGTGAACAAGTATATAATGTGTGTTCCCTTTAAGTATTCAATAAGTCTCTTACAATTTATTGAAAAAATAAAATGCAAAATGAAAGTTATCTATTTTTTGTCTAAGTGAGTCGCAACCTAGGCAGGTGTCTAGACGGGTCTGGGCGGGCGCCTAGGCAGGTACTTTACTCGGTCTAGGCGCCCTTTCTTAGTTTCTAAATGCCTAGGCATTAATCGGGGCGGTGGCCAACCGCCTAGGCGGCTCTCGGCAGGGATTTTTAGAACAGTGACTATAGTAGACCATAATTATGATGCATAAGTAAACTTAATGGTTTTTCAAAGGAATACACAGAAACAAGCGAAAATAGAGTAAATATTGAGTTTCAAGGGTCAAAGTGTGATCAAAATTGTATTTTAGAGAGCGAATTGGCTACTTTGGAGTTTCAGGGGTAAAATGGGATCACAATTGAGTTCCGAAGAGGAAAATAGCGAATTTTGAGTTTCATAGAGGACAATAAAATTGTAATCGAGTTCTTAAATTGTAGCTAAAAAAGCCTAAAAGAAATATGGAATGATAGTTATGTAAATAAATTCAAAACAATTTGAATTTCCTTTTTCAAATTGGGATGACCGACTTTGACCACCTTGAAAATACGCGTGGTTGATTAACTTCAAGATAAGTTTGGAAATTAAGTATAAGTGCATGCAGGACACCAATTGCAAACAGTGATTTTTTGTCCTTACCCTTAAAGTGATACTGTGATATAGTAATGTTCAACACTAACTTAGATAATTTTAAAATGTAAAATTTGTGTCTATTTACTATATAAATTTTTAAATTTAAATTCATCAAATCATAATAAATTGTTAAAGGAAGAAAATTGTTAATAAGTGATTATAGGAATCACGAAGATAGTCAACAATTTGGCTATAGAGATTTTAGAAGTAAATGTAATTAGCATCAAATTAGGATTCTTTTACCTAGAATAGTTTTTAGCTGTTTGTATAATTCCTTGTATTCTCTGTACAAAGACATATCAATAAAATCACCAATTCTACAATTTTACATGGCATCAAAGCACCGATCCTAGTGACTCTAGAGTCCTAGACGCTCATTCACCTTCCACTACAAACACAGTCAATCTTCCTTGCAAACAGTTTACATGGGTGACAAAAAACCAACAGACATGATGCCAAATGCATTTGATCCTCTCACCTTTCACCACTCGGATTCACCGAGTCTTGTTTTGGTCTCAAAACTCCTTTACGGACACAACTATGGACAATGGAGCCATTCTATGGGCATTTCTCTCAGCGCGAAGAACAAGTTCAGATTTATTGATGGGTCTATTAAGGCTCCGGCAACCACTGATGCAAAGTTTTCCATTCGGCAGAGATGCAATGACATAATACTATAGTGGATTTGGCAATCAGTGAATACTGCTATTTTGAGTGGTATACTCTACTGCAAAACCGCATCTGCTGCCTGGAAGGATCTGGAGGATCGTTTCTCGCAAGGGAACGATTCAAGGATCTATCAAATTCGACAAGAAATTGCCGAATACCGACAAGAACAGTCATCTGTATGTGACTACTACACCAAACTCAAGCCTTTATGGGACGGATTGGGTTCATATCATGAGCTCATCGCATGTGATTGTGAGGGATTGAAGACACTTGCTGAAAAGGAAGAGAAAGAGAGAGTTATGCAATTCTTGATGGGATTGAATGACTCGTACTCGACCATACGAGGATCAATCTTAATGATGAGTCATCTCCCAGACACACGACAAGTCTATGGCTAAGTACTTCAACATGAAAGACAATTGGATGTGCCAAACAGTTGTGAGCCACAATCTGGTGTCCACGCGATGCAAACTAATCGCTCCACAATGGCAAAGGGCAGTTCCAGTACATGCGACTCTACCTCGCTCAAGCTGCTGAAATGCAGCTATTGGGATAATGATGGACATCTGGTGGATCGTTGCTTCTATCTCATTGGCTTCCCAGTGGGCCATAAATGGCATGGAAAGAATGTTAAACCCAAAAATAAATGCACATCTTATGTTGCTCACAACGTTGAAGCACCTCAACCAACTAATACCATAACCAACACAACAAGAGCAACCACCACCAACGGCCCAATGTTCACAACTGAGGAGTACAACCAAATCATTGCCATGCTTCGAAATGGGAACGGTAATGGCCAGCCACTTGCAAATGCAAAATGTATTTATCCTTCCACATATACACATCATGATCCACATTCAACACTTTACTGGATTGTGGATAGTGGGGCAACTGATCACATATCCCGCTCACCACCGACGCACAATAAAACTGATACTTGCCATGATTTTGTGGGCTTACCTAATGGGGGGACAAGCAAAAATTAAAGGAATTGGCTCTGTCAAGTTGTCCCATGATCT
Organism: Crataegus laevigata; assembly: GCA_963580275.1. Lineage (NCBI taxonomy): Eukaryota > Viridiplantae > Streptophyta > Magnoliopsida > Rosales > Rosaceae > Crataegus > Crataegus laevigata. Next base: position 31,748,858 of record OY756947.1, on the reverse strand, counting down.
AACACTTGATGGAGCTCTTCATGTTCCAAAGTTTTGAGTCAATTTATTGTCTGTAAGTAAAATAACACGGGTTCTATGATGTATCGCAATTTTCTTTCCGGATTGTTGTGTTGTGCAAGACGTGGATACGAAGAGGATGATTGGCCTAGGTAAGCATTTTGATAGGCTCTATTATCTCACACCAAGCCAAAACCCTCATCTAGCCAACCATGTTCGCCGCACTACTGACCTATGGCACCAACGCCTAGGACATCCTTCATCTGCACCTTTACATTCCTTGTCAACAAGTGTTCCAGAAATAATGTTTGAGTCCAAACACATATGTGAAATTTTCCATTTGGCAAAACAAACTAGATTGTCTTTTCCTTTAAGTTCAATTAAATCTATTGCACCTTTTAACTTAATTCATTGTGATATTTGGGGGCCTCACAAAATTCATACAAATTCAAGGCCACATTATTTTTTAACCATTGTAGATGATTTTACTTGATTTACATGGGTGCATCTTATGCGTTTCAAGTCTGATGCACAATCCTCTATAAAATCATTTTTTTCTTGGGTCAAAACTCAATTTCATCGTGACATTAAAATCTTACGCGCCGACAATGGTGGTGAGTTTCTATCCATGCACAAGTTTTTGAAAACAAATGGAACCATCTTCCAACATTCTTATTCACATACCCCTCAACAAAATAGAGTTGTTAACATAGGCATCTTTTAAATATTGGCCATGCCCTCCGTTTTCAAGCCAATTTACCACTAAAATTTTGGGGGGAAAGTATCCAAACCGCTTGTTACCTCATCAATCGACTTCCCACACCATTATTATCCTACCAATCTCCCTACGAACGTTTACATGGTTAATCGCCCACTTATTCTCATCTACGAGTTTTTGGATGCTTTTGTTATGCCACAAATCTTCTTCCTACACACAAATTTGATGCGTTTGCATGACGATGCATTTTCCTTGGCTCCCCCTAGGACAAAAAGGTTATCGTGTCTATGACCTTGAAACCAAGCAATTTTTTACCTCTCGAGATGTTCACTTTCATGAGCATATTTTTCCCTTTGCAAACTCCCAAGCAAAACATCAAAATGATCTCCCTGTGCTTCCTATCCTACCAGATGCCCAACTTTTTAACCTTCCCATTTCCCCACCTACGGACCCACCTACTCTCCACCCCACAAATTATCAGGACCACAACCCAACAAACTCTCTTCCATACGTCCCTGATTCCCCCATTCCTGATGCTTCCCCTTCTTCACCTAACCTCACTCCACCACTTCAATCATCACCCACTGATCACTCAAATCCCTATCTGCCTTCAACCCCACCACCTCCTCAACCCCCTCTACTTTGGCAGTGCACCCGACCCAAACATCCACCTGCATATTTTAAAGATTATACAGCTTATCATGCGGCTTTGCTCACGCCCACTACTGCCTCTTCCTCCACGTCCGGTACTCATTATCCCCTCCAACGGTACGTTTCTTATGCTCATTTGTCACCTACTTATCGAACCTTTGTTTCAAATGTATCTCAGCTTGTGGAACCATCCACTTATGAACAAGCTTGTCATAACCCTCATTAGGTTGCAGCCATGGACACCGAACTTCAGGCTCTTGAGGCAAATCAAACTTAGAGCATGGTTTCCTTACCTCCTAGTCAGCGTCTGATCAGTTGTAAGTGGGTCTTCAAGATCAAATGTAAATCAGATGGAACGATAAACCGTTACAAAGCCCGTCTTATTGCTAAGGGTTTTACCCAACGTGAAGGTATCGATTACAAAGCAACATTTACATCAGATGGATGTGCAGAACGTAATTAGCCGCTGTTCGTAATTGGCCTTTACATCAGATGGATGTGCAAAACGCGTTTCTTCATGGCGATCTCCATGAAGAATTGTACATGCTACCTCCGCCTGGTTCTCGTCGACAAGGGGAACGTCTCGTGTGTCAACTTCATAAATCTTTGTACGGACTTAAGCATACCTCCCGAAGTTGGTTTCAAAAATTCCACTCTGCCATTTGCGATCTTGGGTTTAAACAATCTCAGGCTAATTACTCCTTGTTCACTCAAGTCACTGGTGGTTCTCTCACCATTATATTACTATATGTTGATAACTTGGTTATTATAGGGAATGTTGATGCCACAATCAACAATCTTAAACAATTCCTCAATAGCCGCTTCCGGATTAAAGATCTTGGACCCTTGAAATACTTCCTTGGAGTCGAGGTGGCACATTCAAAAGCCGACATTACCATTTGTCAGCACAAATACACACTAGACATACTGGAAGAGGTCAGTTTACTTGGTGTTAAGCCGGTAAAGGTCCCAATGGAGCCTAACTTGGTATTATTGCCTACTAGTAGTAATCCTCTCAAAGATCTAACAAGATTTAGACGATTAATTGGGAAGTTGATTTACTTGACAATTACAAGGCCAGAAATCATATATGCTGTCAATACCTTAAGCTAATTTATGCAGGAGCCAAAGCAACATCACCTTGATGCTGCACATCAACTCCTCAAATATCTTAAAGAAGCTCCAGGTCAAGGGTTATTGCTCTCTGCACAAAGTAAACTGAATTTGATTGATTATTGCGATGCGGATTGGGCTCGTTATCTGATCACACACCGTTCTGTTACAGGTTATTGTATCTTTCTTGGGAACTCACTTGTATTCTGGAAAAGCAAGAAGTAGGTCACTATAGCACGTTCATCTGCAGAAGCAAAGTATCGTTCCATGGCTGCAATAACTTGTGAACTTACATGGTTAAGATACTTGTTGAGGGACTTGCATGTAACTTATCCTAATCTAGCAAGATTATTTTGTGATAATCAGGTTGCTTTGTACATTGCAGCAAATCCTGTATTCACGAGCAGACCAAACATATTGAGCTTCACTGTCATACTGTCTGCGAGAAAATTCAAAGGGGAGAAGTTAGAACGGCCCATGTACAAACAGGGGAACAAATTGCTTACATGTTTACCAAGCCATTGCAGGCACCTTTTTTCCTTTCACATCTTGGCAAGTTGGGTGTTATTGATATCCACACTCCAACTTGAGGGGGAGTGTTAAAGGAAGAAAATTGTTAATGAGTGATTATAGGAATCAGGAAGATAGTCAATTGGCTACAGAGATTTTAGGAGTAAATGTAATTAGCATCAAATTAGGATTCTTTTACCTAGAATAGTTTTCAGTTGTTTGTATAAATCCTTGTATTCTCTGTACAAAGACATATCAATAAAATCACCAATTCTACAATTTTACATAAATAAGGTGGTAAGCATCATCATTCATGGTGGTGAAAATATTCCATATTGCAGTTTAAGGAAGTAGAGCAGCTCAAATTATTGTCTTTAGGTCAAACACAAACTGATTAACAATAGCAAAGAAGCCACTTAGTATTACGGTCTAGTGGTATTCCTCTTCACTTGTAATTGAGAGGTCTTAGGTTCGATTCTCACTAAAGGCGAGTTTCAACTACATTATTGCTAGCCCATTGTGAGGCTAAGTCCACCCCCTCCTCTTTAATATAGATAATATCGTTTGTTCCAAAAAAAAAAAAAGCAAAGAAAGAAGAGTAATGCTAGCCCACTGTGAGTGAGAGATCGATCTTAAGTTCGATTATTGTCAAAGTGAATTTGAATCACATTGTTGTTAGCTCATTGTGAGGCTTAGCTCACTTCGCACACCCTTAGTGTAGACAATATCGTTTGTTAAAAAAAAAAACAAAAAACAAAAAAGAGTAATGCTAGGCATTCAAAATTTTAGACTATATTTGCAAATTAACACTTAAGTAAAAATCCATTAATCAACAACTAAGTCATATAATTTTAAAAAATGATCTCTTTAGCATTACTCAAGAAAGAAACAGTAATTACTAAAAATATGACTTTAGTTCTTAAAATGCACTTTTGTTTGCTTAAACCCAACATGATTTTTTTACCCGAATGAAACCAAGTGACTACGCTCCACATAAACAAACTGATCATTAATAAGTTTGACTTTTAAATATTTCGTAATTTTAGATGTCGAAAATAACCTAATTATATTTTTGACTTAATACTTTGAGCTTAAGTATATTACGTTTGTGTTATCTACACTTAATTGTAAGACTTACAGAATACTACATCAGTCACGAAGACTTTATTCAGAAAGGGAAAGCAAAAACATTCAAAACCATGGTATATGAACATATTATGAAATGATAAACATCACGTACCATTCTAATAAGGTTGTAAGTAATGCAATTGTTGATTGCAAATTCCAAAACTAATGTGCGCACTGCGCCTGGTCTGTTTCTCCACTGCCCAGCAATCACTCTTTCTTTCTCTCTCACAGACTCTCTCTCACTTTACAATCTCTCTCTTCCTCGATGTAAAAAAAACCAGAAAAGTAAAACCCTAAAATATATATATATATAAAGAGAGAGACCACCGCCCTAGTCCACCATTAACAAAAAATGGCATTGAATAATCAGACCCAATATCAGAAAAACCCCTCTTTTTTCGACTAAATCGAGAACACTGAACGAGGTGGTGTGTAATGCTCTAGCCATCCACCCCCAACCCACCCACCCCCCACACACACACACACAGTTTTCCACCTTTAAATTAAGCTCGCCGCCACCTCACCCTATGGAAGAAGACCAAGACCGCGATTCGGCAGCTGAAGCAGCACCAGATCATCACCTTCCCCAAGAAAACAGCAACAAAACCACCGAGGACAAGTCTACCACCGCATCCACCGCCACAACAGAAACAACGGACAACAACAACAGAAAGTGCAAGGGCAAAGGAGGCCCCGACAACAACAAGTTCAGGTACCGCGGCGTGCGTCAGCGGAGCTGGGGCAAATGGGTAGCTGAGATCCGCGAGCCGCGTAAGCGCACTCGCAAGTGGCTGGGGACCTTCGCCACTGCCGAGGATGCTGCCCGCGCCTACGACCGGGCCGCCATCATCCTCTACGGCTCCAGGGCACAGCTCAACCTCCAGCCCTCCGGTTCCTCGTCCCAGAACTCCACGCGCGGCTCCTCTTCTTCCTCCTCATCGTCCAGCTCCTCCACCCAAACCCTAAGACCCCTTCTCCCTCGCCCCTCCGGCTTCGGCCTTACTATGCCCTACCCCTCCTCCGCTCACCCGGTCCCACTCATGGCTTCGGGGTTCGTTCCTTTCGGTATTGGCGTAGGGTTAGGAGTCTACCCTAACGTTGCTGCTGCAGCCGCCGTCGCCGGTGGTGGTGCAACTTCGTCCGTGCGTTTGAATCAGCATCCTCATCATAATAATATGTTAGATCAAGATCATCATTCTCAAAACAACATTAATCCATTGCACCAACAACTACAGCAACAGCAGCAGGTTGTGGTGCAACAATTTCATCATCAGTACCCCATCTCGTTATCTGACGGCAGCGGTTGTGACACATTAACCTCGTATCAATATCCAAACCCTAGTCACGATCAATACCAACTACAACTACACCATCAGAATAACAATAATCTGGAGTGTTGTTCGTACGATGATGTCATGAATTCGCTTGTGGGATCGGGGTTGTCTACGGAGCCTATGGCGGTTGCACCGGGGTGTTCTGACATTCCGATGGGGGGAGTGGGGCCCATTTCGCCATCGATGTGGCCGCTGACGAGCGAGGAAGAGTGCGTGCCGAGTCTTTGGGACTACGGCGATCCTTTCTTCTTGGATTTGAAGGGATTGGATTCGTGAGGATCAAGAATTCGAGGTCTTGATCAAGCTTAATATATATTCGAGACACTCTCTTTCGAAGAACGGGAGAGAGAGGGAGACATATATATATATATATATATATATATATATATATATATATATATATATATATATATTCAATTCCTTTCAAAATTTAAGCTTAATATATATACTAGGCTTGCATGCAAGAATTCACAGTAATTTTGGCCTCCATGGAGAATATATTTTAGTTTACAAGATCCAACTCTGGAAACCAAAAACACCCGAAGATTGATTACGAGGAAAGAGTGCATTTTAGTATTGGATTGAAGCATACCACATTACTGTATGATCGGTCGATAGAAGCTCTTGATGAACACAAGGGGTTGTCAATTTGATTAATGATGATGGTCTTATAATATGTTGCAGAAAGATCCATCTGAGGTAAGGTTCCTCATTCATCATCACTTTATCATAAAGATCTCAAAGCGTTGTGGAGTTTTGGGATGGTACGTTTCCATAAATATTAGGACTTTATTTTTTTTATTTTTATAACTCAGATTATAGTATTGGGAATTTTATTCATTAGGATGTATTTGGGATAAAAGAAGAAATTCGATTGATATCTCTTCGTGTTTTTTCTTTCTGAACTGAGAAATACAAGGATACAATTAGTTAGAATTTTCTTCCTATACACTTACAAATAAATATATAATTAGTTAGAATATATCTTGATCTGAACAGGAAGTTTGGTCCGTTGTGTAATTTATTATATGTGGAAATGCATTACCGAAAATTGAAATTTTACTACTGTTCAACACGTTGGAGCAAGGAGAGCAGCGAGGAATTAATATTGGCCTTGGTAAGGTCTCCGTATTAATTATCTTCTCTCTGTAATCATCTATTTTGTGGCTGGTCTCTATGATCTCTATGATAGGAGAAGATTCACTGTAATTGTAGCGTTCAGTTCTAAAAAACACAAGGATATGTGAAAACAAAAAAGTTAACATATGTCCTTATATCATTGGCGTGGGACGCCACGTGACAATAAACTCATATCATGAAAATCCTTGTCCTGCAACAGAGCTTTTGGCCGGTGATCCCCTAAATAATTTTTGGCTATCCAACTGTAATCTTCCTCTTTTGGGGGCAATACCATAAGGAGAATTAGTAGCTTGTTTCATAATTGATAAATATTCAAGACACATCACATACAATCGATATTTAGGTATTGGGTACTATTCTATATAGTCTAATTAATTTATATGCATGGTATATGACATGTAAATATTAAGAGAACTTGTGTGTAAGATTTTATGTTGGAACTTATGTGTTGGACATCTGGTAAACTTAAGCTCATTCATAATCGATGGCAGCAGCAGAAGATAAGAGATATATAGGTTTAATGAAGGAAAGTTTGAGAACTGTGACAGTCGATCATCTCAAAAACACAAGTAGTCGATCATCTCAGTTTTTTTTTTTTTTTTTTTACATGGCTCGTATATATCACATTTACAGCTGAATGGAATATACGTCTGAAAAACGTCCTTTCAAAGATTAAGCTGGCCTTCGTTATCAGGATGGCTAAATTAATCGGTTCTACCTTCAATAGTTCCCAGCCACTAACTTTAAATCTGTATATCTTTTTAACAAGGCTCCTACTGATTTGCTGTTCAAAAAGTACATATATCTCTGAAAAAACTTGAAAACAATTTTAAATAGTCCTTAATTGATATGTATTACTTTGGTCTTGTAGCTATAATTATATAGTGTGAAAACATAATTAATACTACAAATTTGCGAGTTTTGATTTACAAAATCTAAAAGGGTCCAATGCAAATATGCTTTCAGGTAACACTTTTTTTTTCCATGCATTATCCCCTTATCATCATATTGCTTGTCTAACAATTAATTATTGTTTACTTACTATCAGGATCACGAAAGTGAAGTGCTGATGATTTAATTTATAATGATATCTCGAGACACTACTACAAGAAATCAGATTTGTCGTGCCAAATATGATTTCTTCGCGCAAAGTTTTTGATTTTTTAATTTAATTTAATTTCTTTATTTTTGCACGAGGAAATAAATCGTCGAGCAAGGTTTTTTTATTTTTTATTTTTTATTTTTAATATTTATATTTTAATTTAGTTATATTAATTGTTTGTGCAAGGTTTTCTAATCTTTTGTGTTTTTATATTTCTTAATTTAATATAATTTTATTTTTTTTTAAAAACTAATAAAAATAGCTTGAAAAGTTTTAGTTTCAATATAAAAAAAACCATATTATAAGTTTTGTTTAATGATTAGTACAAGGGCCCATATTAAAGTAGTCCAACTAAAAATGGCCCAACTATAATAAATTATGATTTGTCGATTTTACCCCTAACTTTTTTAGATTGAGTTACAGATTTTTGTTGTTAATGGAGTTCATCGTTGTTTTGCAAACCTTCTTCTTTTTCTTTGAAACAAAAATATAAATCCTCATGCCATTTAATTTATATTTTGTATTATTTCGTTAAAATGTGAGCGTCGTTATTATTCATAGTGTATTTCAGGTAATGTTTTTCAATTTTTCTTCGTCAGTGGAGTTCATCATTTGTTTCTCCAGAAAATAAATTTGAGATCTGCATGTTATTCAATAATAACGATAGGGTCACTGTTTCTGGACTGTAAAAATAAATTGTTTCTGGATTTTAAGCAGCACTGTTTTTAGAATCTAAGTCACTGTTTCTGGAACCTAAGTTACTGTTTCTGGAACCTAAGTTACTGTTTCTAGAATCTAAGTCACTGTTTCTGGACCCAAATGAAATAGACACACTGTTTCTAGATCCAAATAAAATAGACACGTTGTTTCTTAAATGTATGCTAGAAAAGAAATAGTGAAATTCAATGTAATTGGATTCAAAGCAAATTAAACACCATGTTCTTAAATATAATCAACTGATGCATGAAAGAAAAGAAACAGTCAAGGGTTAAAACATATACTGTTTCTAGAATCTAAGTCACTATTTCTAGAATTTTAAGTTACTGTTTCTAGATTTTGATTCTTTTCTTTCCAGATACAGTGTTTGTTTGTGCACAAATAAAACAAACACTGTATTTGATTTATTTATTTTTTCAAAAACAACGTTATGTTTTGGGTTCTCCAGAAACAATTTTATGTTTTGGTTACACTCTGAATCCTAAACTTCGGATTTGCTTCTTTGATTTATAGTGACCATGATAGTTAGGTGATTGAAAAAGGAAGATTATTTGTACGAATGAATCACAATTTGGTATTGTGATTGTTTGGAAGATTTTGTATATATAAAACGTACAAAGAAGAAGGAACTTATGTAAACAATGAAGAGGTGATGAGGTGATGTAAGTCACTCGAAAGACACACACACCATGCTTTACATACCTAAACCCTAGCTGATTACATCAAGGCTAACAACTACAACCCATGCTCTAGTACTAAGTATTAGGTATAGTACTAAGTATTAGGTATTCTAACACTCCCCCTCAAGCGAAGGCTAGTATATTAATTAAGCCAAGCTGGACCATAAGTGTGCTGAAATGAACACGAGATAATCCCTTGGTGAAGATGTCTGCCAGTTGATCTTTGCTTCGAACAAACACCGGTTGAATGACATTGGATTGAGTTTTTTCTCGAACAAAATGACAATCCATTTCGATATGTTTGGTTCTTTCATGAAAGACAGGATTTGAAGCAATGTAAATAGCAGCTTGATTGTCACAAACCAGAGGCATAGGTTATGTTCTATTGAACCCTAACTCGTTGAGCAGTCTTTGTAACCAAACTAACTCACAAGTAGCAGATGACATGGTGTTGTATTCAGCTTCTGCACTTGATCGGGCTACCACGTTTTGTTTTTTGCTTTTCCATGTCACCAAATTTCCTCCAACAAACGTGCAAAATCCAGTAGTAGACCTTCGATCCATGTTGAAGCCACCCCAGTCTACATCTGTGTAGCCAACGATATGAGTATTTCCACTCTTTCTCATAACAATCCCAGTACCTACAGTGCCCCTTAAGTAGCACAGAATCCTTCGGGCAACTTGTAAATGAGTTGATCGATGAGCATGCATGAACTGGCTGACTAGACTCACGGCATGCATAATATCAGGATGTGTAATTGTGAGGTAGATAAGTCTCCCCACCAATCTCTGGTATAAACCAATATTTGTCGATAATTTTCCATCTAATCCCAGTTTCTCTTTGCATGTTATTGGGGTTGCTGCTGGTTTTGCTTCAAGCATGTTGAACTCTTGGAGTAAATCCAGTATGTACTTGCGCTGATTCAAGAGTAAACCTTTGCCAGAAGAAGCAATTTCAATCCCTAGCAAATACTTCAGAGTTCCTAAGTCTTTGATTGCAAACTTTCTGTGAAGAAGACCCTTAAGTCTTTAAATCTCTGTCACACTGTGACCAGTAACAATGAGATCATCGACATAGATAAGGACGACAAGTTTACTTTCTGAACTATCTCGCACAAACAGTGAGGAGTCTGCATTGCTCCTTTTAAAACAGATGCCCTCTAACACAGAACTTAGCTTGGCATACCACGCTCGAGGGGATTGTTTGAGGCCATAAATGGCCTTGTGGAGTTTGCAGACCATGACATTTTCTTCTTATGGGTGTCCCAGAGGCAATTGCATGTACACATCTTCCTGAAGCTCTCCATGCAAGAAGGCATTCTTGACATCCATTTGAAATAGGGGCCAATCCTGATTGACAGCGACTGAGAGAATGACTCTCACTGAGTTCATCTTTGCCACTGGTGCAAAGGTCTCCTTATAGTCGAGGCCATAAGTTTGAGTAAAACCTCTTGCAACCAGTCTTGCTTTATGCCTTTCCATTGAACCATCACTCTTAAACTTGGTCTTGTACACCTATCGACACCCAACAACCTTCATCCCCTTAGGCAACTTGGTGATGTTCCTGGTTTTGTTTTCATTTAGAGCCTTAAGCTCTTCATTCATAGTAGATTTCCATATCAACTGAGAGTTAGCTTCTTAAAAAGACCGTGGCTCAGATGAGGCATCAATTTTGCTTAAAAACGCAACTGATGCGATGTAAACAACACTCAAATTAAACCCTCTTTTTGACAATTGTAGTATAGATGTAAGTAGGGATCGTTCTAGGCCGGGGATTAGGAGGGATTGCTAATCTACTCTAAACTGGTTTAAAAACACTAATAAGACTCAAAAACACAAAACTAGGCAAAAGACACTCTAATAACTCAAAACACACTAGAATGACTCAAAACAACCAAATGGAGTCAAACTAGACAATAGGGACTGATTTGGACGAATATAGGATTACAAAGACTCAAAACAATGAAAAGACACCAAAATGGACAGATTGACACTAAAAGACACTCAATGTAAAGGGGGGATTGGTTTTGGACGAATTTAAAAACTTAAAAGTAAGAACTTGCAGAAAGTAAACAAAAACATAAAATTAAGGTGAATTGATGGTTGATGGACTAGCTAGAGGGTTCTTCTCCACACATGACACACTTGCATACAAACCAATTTTTTTCAGTTGTTCTTTCAATAAACCATGAATCCCAACACCCCAGATTAACCGTGAACAGCACTTTTTTAACCTTCAAGTTTTTCTTAAGTTATTGAATTGGACGGAAAAACGCATACAACAATTCAAAACATTCTTCAAAAGTCCCCTACGTGAACAACACAATAGAGATACAATCAAAGATCATTAAGCTTTGTGAAAACTATAAGCATTGACGAGGCATTCGTAACTATGAACAGCATGATACTCTTGCTAAGAATTCACTTAACGCGATTGTGACTAGCAACCTCCACTACTTGTGAATATAAGTTCATAACGATTAGGTGAAACTCCCTTATATTCTAGCATCAAATTCATGCATGCAAACTAAGTATGCATCCTTAATCGACATACAAGAATAAGTTATAAATCAAGCAGTTAAGCAAATTGAATTCACAACTCATGAAATCACAACTGAAGGTAATCAATTCATAATACAAATATGTTCATGGCTTTGAATCAACCTCTAGCCGAAACGAATTTAGTTTCACATATTTGCAATTAAACAACTATAATTGAATTTAAACATGATAAGCAAAAGTAGAAGACACCTAGAACGCTCCAGCAATCCAACGTCTTGAATGGTTAACACAGCTCCAAGTCCTCCTCCTTTCTTGCAAACATGCGGCACCAAGGTGGGTGTGGTGTTTGGATGGTCTAGGGATGTGGCAGAGATTGGATAGGTTGAGAGAGTATGGAAGGGTGGTAGGGGATGGATAGGAAAAGATGTGGATGGAAATGGATGGAGGAAAAAGGAAACTTGCGGCAGAAATTGTGTTGTTTATGGAATGTGTTGTGATGGGTTGTAAAACCACACACAAATTTAACCCTCTTTTTGACAGTTGTAGTATAGATGTAAGTAGGGTATCGTTCTAGGCCGGGGATTAGGAGGGATTGCTAATCTACTCTAAATTAATTTAAAAATATTAAACAAGACTCAAAGACACCAAACTATGCTAAAAACTCTAATAACTCGAGACACACTTAGAATGACTCAAAATAATGAAAACAATCAAATTAGACACTAGGAAATCAATTGGACGGAAATTGAATTAAAAGACTAAAAATAATGAAAACTAACTAAATAATATAATTTAATAATGGGGGGGTTTGGTTTTGACGAAACGTAAATTAAACTTAAATAAATTACAGAATTGACAAAAACATAAAATAAAGGTGAATGGATAGGCGACGGACTGGCTAGAGGGTTCTTCTCCACACATGACACATATGCAACCTAAATTAATTTTCAGTTGTTCTTTCGATAAATTGTAAATCTCAATACTCCAGATTAACCGTGAACAGCACTTTTTTAATCTTCAAGTTTTCCTTAAGTTATTGAATTGGACGGAAATACGCATACAACAATTCAACACATTCTCTAAAAGTCCCCTACGTGAAAAGCACAATAGAGATACAATCAAAGATCATTAAGCTTTGTGAAAACTATAAGTACTGACGAGGCATTCGTAACTATGAAAAGCATGATACTCCTGCCAAGAATTCACTTAACGCAATTGTGACTAGCAACCTTCACTACTCATGAATATAAGTTCATAACGATTAGGTGAAATTCACTTATATTCTAGCATCAAATTCATGCATGTAAATTAAGTATGCATTCTTAATCGACATACACAAATAAGTTATTAATCAAGCAGTTAAGCAAATTAAATTCACAACTCATAAAATCACAACTGAAGGTAATCAATTCAAATTACAAATATATCCATGGCTTTGAATTAACCTCTCGCCAAAACAAATTTAGTTACACATTATTTATAAATTAAAACAGAAATTAAAACAAAAGTAAAATCTGAGTTTGGAGGATTAAACCGAAATGAGGAGTGCAAAAACTTTCTGTGCACTTGCTATGCACTGTGCAATTTTGTGCGCCTCCTGCCAAATGTTTTTTCCCTGCGCAGCTTTCCTCTCCTGGTTTCAGAGCTTGCACCGAGGCCTTCCCTCACGCTGAGCTCCAGTTGGTCACTGCCCAATTGGCTAGTCTTCAATTCCTCTCGAGGCAGCCCCGAGGCTCACGCTGACTCTCTCGTGCCACGCTGCCAAATGGCAGCTCCTTTGTTTCTCTGTGCTTGCGCCCCAAAAACCTCTTCTGATTGGCTGCCTTGAAGGCAGCTCACCCTCAACTCTATTTATTTTCTGCTCCGTCCGTCTCGCCCTTGCGCAACTCCTGTTATTCCTTCTTATCCCCCGAGGCCTTGCGCTCTCCTTGGCGTGCTTGACAGCCTGTCTTCCCACTTCTTTTAAATAATTGCTGCCCTCTTTTTAATTCTTTTTCATTTGCACCTGCTGTCTTGCTGCATTCCATTAAGCCACGCTGCCTTCCATCATTTCCTTGCCTTATCTGATTTGCTTTTTATTTTGGTTTTCTGATGCTACAACATCAAATAAGTGGGTAAGGCAATTTTTTGACGAATTTATTATTTAAAACTCATTTGTGCTATTTTTATTTTCTTTGCATGATAAATCTTATAAAACACAAAAACAAAGTAAAAAGCTCAAAAATGTAAGGAACTAACTAAGAAAAGACGAGAGAATTTAATGTAAAATATATATAATTATGATTCGATCATGTTGTAGATGTCAATTGGTCTTGTGATGGAGAAGCCTATTTATAGATTTTGAAAATGAATCACCACCACAAAATTTCTTGGTGAAGTAAGTGGATGTTGTAGGTGAAATGGGTGTTGTAGGTGAAGTGAGTGGATGTTGTAGGTGGAATAAGTGGATGTTGTAGGTGAAGTGGGTGTGGATGTTGTAGGTGAAGTGGGTGTGGATGTTGTAGGTGAAGTGAGTGGATGTTGTAGGTGGAATAAGTGGATGTTGTAGGTGAAATAAGTGAGTGTGATGTGTTTTTGGGTCAGAAAATAGGAAATGAGAGGATCCCTTAATCTTCAATTTCATCCATCCACTTGACTCCAAGCATAAGCTAACCATCCAATGCCCAAAAATGCTCCAAATTGCACTTTCTTGCATACTTTGTCATTTGGACCTACAAACACACGAAAATAGCTTAAAATACTAAAATAACTAAGGACTAACAATCTAAATGCAAGGAAACAAGCTAACTAAGTTGTATAAATATACTCCTATCAAATACCCCCACACTTAGCTTTTTGCTAGTCCTCAAGCAAAACAAAACAAACAAAAGAGACAAAACACAATCTAGACCTTCCAACATTTGCCTTAGGGATTTCCAATGGACATGGCATATTAAAAATCATCACTTACACATATTTTGGTCATCCATACCCTTAAGCATATACTTAATCACAGTCATAATTTACTAGCTTGCATTTAATCAATTAAAACAACATTTTGAATGTAGTAGCATGCCTTAGAGAATTCCCTCAATTCCTTACCAGATAAACACTTTATTTTCACTCAGATTTTCTGACTACACTCCCTACACTAGGTATATGTGAGAAGATTGATGTAAACATGAAAACTAGTACTCACATATGTTATAACAAGGAAAGCACTTTTCTGGAGTTATCAGTGAATATATGAATATGATCTCATGAAAGGAATGCTACTACTTAGATGCAAGAACTAGTGACACCATATGCTCATACAAATCCCCAAACTCCACATATTGAACACATAACACTCAAGATAGAAGTGTAAGGGTTGTAACGGGGCTAAAGGTGTTTGGTTAACAAAGAACGGATATGGAAAACAAAGGTTCTTAAAGACATAGTGAGCAAAGCAATGAAATCAACTTAGAATTCACTTTTGAATGCAAACTCAAATTTTGAACAAAAAAGGGAGAAGTCACACATTTTAGGGCCAGATTTGATGATTTGGACCCTTCCTTCAACAATCAATACTTTCAAACTCATTCTTCTTTTCTTTTCTGTTTTTCTTTTCATATGTTTTTCACATCTTTTTCTTTTCTTTTGTAACCCAAAACGTACAAATAAGCTCAAAAACAACCATTCCCTCCCTCACACTTGTTTTCTTGCATAATGTAGATCAAAAGGAATTCATTTTATGTTATGCTTACTAGCCTTTAAGAACAAGGGTATGGAAAGTCCTAAACTAGGCTATGTAAGGTTATTGTGGGTTAATAAAGAACATAGGCTAAACAAGGCTCAAACGGTACAAAACAGATAATAATGGAGGGCACGGCTATTTGGCTATGGTGGAGAATACACCACTTCATCTTGATATGTGTTATGCAATTCAATGTCATGCTTTGAATGAAACGGATACAAGTTCTAGCATTTAGTTCTATCAAAATGCATTCTAAATAGCAACCAATCAAAGAATAATGAGATCATGCAATGACTTTAGAAAACAAGAACTCACAGATTATAACTCTCCAAAGAAAGTAAAGGCTCGAGTCTCACAAGGATGTAGCGTTATATGAGTTCCTTCCTTCAAGCATGTTATGAAAACTTATTTATCCACTTTGTAATCAAATGTGAGTTCATAAACAACAACTACAACTAAAAACCGAATCCATGCTTGTAACTTTCTTTAACAGTTATGCAATTAAAAACCGAATCCTCATCATTGTGTTGGAAGGTACCTAAGACACAAATACACCAAAATGACTAAAACAACTCTTTTTGGTATTTTTTAAAACTTTTTCAAATTTTTATGTCATTTTCGTTTGATTTCCTCAAAACACAATAAAACACACCAAAACAACTTAAAAACACATAGAAACAATGAGGAACAACTTAGCTTCATGTGGTAGATGATCGTTGGTCGTGCTTGTTGATTTTTCACAGCTTTGATCTTAAACTGGATGGGACTTTCCACAGCTTTCGAAGAAGTATCTTTCCACAGGTTGATTCTTGAACTGGGTTGGGGTGCTTTTTACTTGCAAGTGATCCTCAGCTTAGTTGAGGATGAATCAGCACGTTGTCTCCACATGCTTCAAGTAATCAGGTCTCTATGCAGGTGTGGCATCTTCTCGAGTTCTTGGATCAACTCAGACTCCTCCTGCATCTTCTATGAGATACTTTTGCTTTTAAAGAAGTATCTCTCCACAGGTTTATTTTTGAATTGGGCTGGAGGGGCTCGAAGATAAGTACTCGAGAGCAAGACTAGGTAAGCAATCAAGATCTCTCTTTCTCCCTGTTCTTCAGATGAAGGTGAGGAGAAAGCATGATATGAGATACTTTTGCTTTTAACCTTCATGATATGAAATACTTTTGCTCTTGATGACTTGTTTGCAGAGGTACTCCAGGGGATGAGGAACACTGATTAACTCGAGAGGTTTCTTTGGGAATACATTCTCGGAGATGAAGAACTGTTGAGTAAGTCTGCCTTTGCTATGGAGGGCGAAGGTAGACACTTATAGGAATTTCTTCACAACCGGTACTATTCTATTACTCTTGTCGGCAGCCGGTGGATGATTGAACAGTAAGGTTTACGCGTTTTTTGACAAAGTTATCCGTAATTCTCGCAAAACAACCAAATGGAGTCAAACTAGACAATAGGGACTGATTTGGACGAATATAGGATTACAAAGACTCAAAACAATGAAAAGACACCAAAATGGACAGATTGACACTAAAAGACACTCAATGTAAAGGGGGGATTGGTTTTGGATGAATTTAAAAACTTAAAAGTAAGAACTTGCAGAAAGTAAACAAAAACATAAAATTAAGGTGAATTCATGGTTGATGGACTAGCTAGAGGGTTCTTCTCCACACATGACACACTTGCATACAAACCAATTTTTTTCAGTTGTTCTTTCAATAAACCATGAATCTCAACACCCCAGATTAACCGTGAACAACACTTTTTAAACCTTCAAGTTTTTCTTAAGTTATTGAATTGGACGGAAAAACGCATACAACAATTCAAAACATTCTTCAAAAGTCCCCTACGTGAACAGCACAATAGAGATACAATCAAAGATCATTAAGCTTTGTGAAAACTATAAGCATTGACAAGGCATTCGTAACTATGCACAGCATGATACTCTTGCCAAGAATTCACTTAACGCAATTGTGACTAGCAACCTCCACTACTTGTGAATATAAGTTCATAACGATTAGGTGAAACTCCCTTATATTCTAGCATCAAATTCATGCATGCAAACTAAGTATGCATCCTTAATCGACATACAAGAATAAGTTATAAATCAAGCAGTTAAGCAAATTGAATTCACAACTCATGAAATCACAACTGAAGGTAATCAATTCATAATACAAATATGTTTATGGCTTTGAATCAACCTCTAGCCGAAACGAATTTAGTTTCACATATTTGCAATTAAACAACTATAATTGAATTTAAACATGATAAACAAAAGTAGAAGACACCTAGAACGCTCCAGCAATCCAACGTCTTGAATGGTTAGCACAGCTCCAAATCCTCCTCCTTTCTTGCAAACATACGGCACCAAGGTGGGTGTGGTGTTTAGATGGTCTAGGGGATGTGGCAGAGATTGGATAGGTTGAGAGAGTATGAAGGGTGGTAGGGGATGGATAGGAAAAGAGGTGGATGGAAATGGATGGAGGAAGAAGGAAACTTGCGGCAGAAATTGTGTTGTTTATGGAATGTGTTGTAGATGTCAATTGGTCTTGTGATGGAGAAGTGATGAGGTGATGAACTTATGTAAACAATTAAGAGGTGATGAGGTGATGTAAGTCACTCGGAAGACACACACCATGCTTTACATACCTAAACCCTAGCTGATTACATCAAGGCTAACAACTACAACCCATGCTCTAATACTAAGTATTAGGTATAGTATTCAGTATTAGGTATTCTAACAGGTATGAACTAAAACAATTTTCGTTTTATGCAGGTCAACATGACTACGAATATATCAGCAAACTTGCAGTCGTTGTTTACATGGAATACAAAGCAGGCTTGCAATTTCACAAATTTGTGTATGTGTTAGCATTCATGATCACTTAAATTATTTTAGTATATTCTGTGCATGAGTTAAGTAGTCTTTAGGTACACTTCGCCGAACTCTATGATAATGACTTTTTAGAGAGTGATGGCAACTATCATGCATAGGACTAAAAGAACCAACCAAAATTCAAAACCTACCATTTGTGTTGAGAAACGGTTTTTGTTGGCATGGTTGACTGCATTATTTTATAGGGTCTAGTGAAATTTAAGTTGTGCATACCACAATTAGAAAATTCAGTCTCTTTATTTTTCAGCCAGTACCCTGATCCTTTTTACTTTATCTGCAATGCATGACAGGTTTTTGTTTTTCTAGCAGGTTTGGCGTGAACAATAGTTTTGGATGATTTTTTATTAAACTTTGAGCGCTTTTAGTTAAATAACATTTTGGAATGATTTTTGGTTAAATATTTGTTGGTCCAAACCCTTTTCATTAAAGCTCCCATTATTTAATTGCTTGTGTAATGAAATATTTAGTAGTGGTAGATTATTTATTTATTTTTATTAATTAAATTGTATGGATTTAGTTTTTTCTTTTAATTAATTTACTATTACATAAGAAAATAATGACCAAATTATACTATATATGTAACAGCCCGTCCCGAAATTCTAATTTCGAGGATGTGAATTGACAATTTTACCCTTGAGCTTTGAGGTATGATTGTAAAGAGAACTAAGGTAAAGGTCCAATTGCATAATTTCCTACATTTTAGGGACCAATGGAAAGTTGTTGAATTATTGTTTTTGATTGGTGGCTTTTTGACCACACAATCCATCACCTCTCTCTCATCACTTCCGTGGCATTCTCACTCTCTCTAATCTCAGACTCTCTCTCTCCTCGCTCGACTTCTTTCTTCTTCTTCGCACAAAACGTACGGACCACACCAAAGGGGAGCAAAACTTCACAGATCGACGCCTAGGTGAGTACATTCATGATCCTTAGGTCTTTATGAACTCATTCGTACAGGTTTTAGGAATTAGGAAACACGAACACACGATGAACCCGTAAGCTTTAACTTGGGTACTGTTCACACACTTCCATTTCAGGGCATTTTAAAGAATTTGGAGACCACCACAGGTCCTAGAACATCTTCACAAACCTCGGAGACCTTCGTTGGCACGATTTGGACGTCGGAATAGCCCTGCACGAAGGTGGCCGATTTTGGTGGAAATTTTCCGACGAGATTTTGAAGGATTTGAAGCCCCAAAGAGGTATAAATGTGTTCTACATTTCTTATGCTTCATTTTGATATAAAATACGTGAAAATGGATGAAAAATGAGTGAGATAAAACGATTTTAAAAATTCCCAGAAATCGGCGACTCGCCGGAGAAGAAATGAGTATATTCCGTCAGTTTGGACGGAATATGCTGACGCCTCAGTTAGATTTGACAGTTTCCGTTAGAAGTTAACGGAATATTTCGAGGAATATTCCTGACGCCGTTAGCCTTTCCGTCACACGTCCCAGGCATGTGCCGCGCGTGGCCAGCGCGTAGGTCCGTGCACTCGCCTGCGCGTAGAGGCCGGAAAAATTATTTTAAAATTTTCTGAGCGTTCGCGACGTCGAGTAGATCACGCTGGTATATTTAAACGCCAAAATTGATCAACGCATGAGAAGTTATTTCTAAAGTTCCGTCTATGTACGTTAAATAACGTTTATTTAGTTACTTCTCATATAGGCGAGGCCTATCTCGAGGACGAGCGTAGCTAGGCTAGGCGTGGGGGCTACGATCCGGCTATTTATCAGTGAGTGGGCAATTTGTTTTCCGTACATACCTATATATATTGCTATTTTTCCCAAAAAATGAATTTAAATGATGAAATGATTTGAGATGCCATGCAAGTATCAATTTATTTTAATTATGCATTAGTACTTGCATATAATTGTGATGGTGCTGCGGACGCACAGGTAAGTATCAGGTAAGATTCTATGCTAGTTATGATGAGAATGAAATGATGTGATGTGATACAAATGAATGAAATGATGTGATTTGAGCTCATACACCTGCACATTTATATTAGTGCTCCCGCCCAGAGTTAGGGGCACAGTCTTTCACGTGTCGTTCACCTCCCGCACCACATGCTCGCCTTGGATCCAAGTAGGTGCACAGTCCTGTCGTATAGACCACTATAGATGGGTTCGACTCGTAGGTGACCCGTGAATCATTCGCACAGTCTTCACGTGATTGTAGCACTAGAGCATACTTATATTGATACAGTGATATGATAGTAGCCACATAAGGATATTGATCTATGTGCAGAGTATATATATGATGAGATTGAGATGTTATGAGCTATATATATATGCAGTCGAGGGCTGAGATGATTATCAGACACTATTCACATCACAGATTTACGATATGAGCATACAATTGAGATATTAGTTATGATACTTTTGCATGGCATACCTACAGATATTTCCAGCATGATTTTGAGATATATATATGTATATGAGTATATTTTATTTCTGGGAAATTATACAGGTTTTATGGAGAGGGGTTACAGTAATTTGAGAAAAGAATGGTTTTGAAAAAGATTCGTTTTACTGACCCACTCAACCTTGTTTTTCGCCCCTCCAGGTATTAAGTAGTGTTCGTTGGTGGCATACGAGAATCTCCTGAACGTTCTGACAGAATTCACTCATGTAGGATCACCTGCGGGTGTTAACTCCATTTAGTACTTTCTGCTTTATTGCACGTAGGCCATTTATGCTCTGGTTTTGTAAAAACACCTTAACTCTCGCACTAGCACACTATCTGTTATTGGATTGCTAATGGCTTGGTTTTAGTTGGTTCGTATCTTTCTAATCAATCTCGCTTCCGCACTGCGCACATGGTTACGTCACACTCACGTGACGGCCAGTACGCCCCATTTTCGGGTCGGAGTGTGTCAATATATATATATATATATATATATATATATTAAAAGTGTACATTGAAGCAAAGTACAATAATAGAAACTAATACAAGTCTATATGGTGGTTGTGGCATGGGATATACTACAATGGCATCATAATCTGACAGCCGCCTCCTCAACTCCTCAATTTTTTCTGTCAAAGTCCTGACGATTGAGTGCCAAAAATCAAACATAGTCAACTAACCAAAAACTACATGAACAACACTAATTAAGTGACGTGGGCACGCATAGCCTTTGAGTTTCACATGTGGGCTAGCCTGTTTTGATAACATATAGAAAATTGAGGTTCCACTAAAAACCAATTAGCAATGTAGAGATAGTTTAACCTCTTATAAGTCCTTATAAGGTTTCATTTTTTGCAGACGTGACACTATTTTACCTTCACATTTTTACATAATCCTAGAGGTCCGAAACACGAGGGAGAAGGGGGAGAGAGACAACAATGGGTTAAAAGTTTGGTAGCTGGCGGGTTCTACGGTCAAAAAGACCCGATTGATCTAACGGCTAAGAAAGCAATGTGTGTCTTTCCATAATCCTTCAATGTGAGCCCAACTAATCTTGCTCATTCCCCCCCAAATATACATAATGGGCCTCTTGATTTTTTTAAAAATTTGTACCGGTTGGCCCAACCCAAATATGAAAGCCGACTGCACATTAGGGTTTTCTCCGTCCAATATAAATACTCGCAAAGCTCTAAGCTTGAAAATTTCTCACGCCACTGTATCCCCTTCCGTCCTCCGCAGCTTTCAAGACTAGGGTTTGGGAGCGAACGTCGTTTTACCGCCACCATGAGAGCCAAGGTAATTTCTCATTCTCTCTCGATCACCTACGCCTTCTGTTCGTCCTCGCTTTGTGTCCGTTGATTGATTCGTTTTCTGTGTGTTTTTAACGGCGGTGATTGCAGTGGAAGAAGAAGCGCATGAGGAGGTTGAAGAGGAAGCGCCGAAAGATGAGACAGAGATCCAAGTAGTTTGCTGGTTCGCTGTCACCGATCATCAATCGACGTCGTTTCGCTTCCGTCTCCATGTTTTGTTTTCTAATCAAGTAATCAGTACCCATTAGTGAGTTTGTAGTCGTTTTGTACTCTTTGTGCTATCGTTTGGAACAAGTTTTGCTTTAATCAATTCAGTCAGATAATTTACCTCATTACGAATCTTTTTATAACCTATAGTATCGTTGGCGATTTGGAATATTGTGAGGTTAATCTGTTCGCTATGCAATGTGTCATTTGTGTTTTATGCACTGATATAAGGCGGTGCTAAGCAGCTTTTAGCAGCTGGCCACTGTTCTGATTAATGGCCTTGAAAATTAAGAAAGGGCCACTAAGACTTATTTAGTCACCCGTCTAGACTGCCTAGTACTCCATCGAGCCTATTTAGACCCGCCTAGGCACCCGTATATGTCACGAAATTATATATATATATTTTAAATATAAACAGACACTTATTTACACGAAATACAATATATTTACCTAAATTCAATACAATATATTTACTTAAATCTGCATGGGCGCTAGGTCCTAACTCGCCACCCAACTAGCGTCTAACGGCTTATAGAACATTGGTTTTAGGAGTTTGACATAGGCGATATGTTAAGGAAAATTATCTGTTTAGGGTTCACTGTCGGGTTTAAGAGGCGAGGGCATTTTGATTGACGGTTGGCACCATTGTTCTGGGTAATGCTCTTATCTTAATTTGGTCAGTATTGTTGGTTAGGCACGCCCGATGGCGAAAATTTGGAATCCCCAATGTCGATGAACATGTGTGCGTCAAATTGGATGTTCATTTTGTGTAGGGTTTTAAATTTTGGATAGGTTGATTGATTTCAATGTTGCCCTTAAGCTGGAATTTTGTAACCAAAGCACCGCGTTGTTATATTTTGAGAGCGGAACTCTGCTATGTGATGGTGTAGTTTTGTGCAGGAAATGTGGTTAACTGAAACGTAGGTTTGGAACGTTCTTGTTTTAGCGTTTCTGTTGGGTTGATTGTCGTCGTCAGAAGTCTCCTATATGTAAATCAAAACATTTTGGAACCGATGCATGCTGCATTTAGTCTGTTTCTATGTATCGATGTAGATGCTTGTTCTCGTAGTTTCGGTTTACGCCGCATCTAAATCCACATTACTGGGTTGTATCTTGGGAAGCTAAATGGAGGAACTATTAGGTTTCCTCTGTGGAATTAGAGCGTGGTGCATCACACGCGTTCTATTCAATGTGGTTACGCCCCAATCCGTCGTTCTATTCAATTCTTGTTCTCGTAGCTTCAGACTGCAGTCCAAATGTGTGCCCACCATCGGCCCGTAAGCTGTCGATGTAATTCCTGACCTCCTGCGCTACCATCCGCTGCATGATCGTCAGCAAACACGTCTCCTCCATCTCCACCGCGCATTTCTCCACATCATCGTTATTGTCCACCGCTTCGTGATCGTGTTCTTCCTCCTCACTTTTCACAGCGACATCGTTCTCCGCCTTCTCACCAGGCGGCGACAGCGTCAGCGACGTCTCGACTATCACTCCCTCCCCTCCCGCTTCCGCTTTCAATCTCTCATGCTCCGGCGACGCGCGCAGGCACTGTCTCTTCAAGTCCGGCTCTTCCCCGAGCGCGGCGGCCGAGTCGGAACCGGACGACGCGGAAGACAACTCGGCGAGTTGGCGCCGCCGCCGCAGAGTGGAGTTCCAGTGGTTCTTGATGGCGTTGTCGGTGCGGCCGGGAAGGAGGCGGGCGATGGTGGCCCACTTGTTTCCGTGGAAGGCGTGGGCCTGGATTATAATGGAGTCCTCCTGAGGCGAAAAGGGCTTGTGCTGGACGGTGGGGCAGAGCTGGTTGCACCAGCGGAGGCGGCAGGACTTGCCGGAGCGGCCAGGAATGCCGGAGCTGATGAGGGACCAGTTGCTGGGGCCGTGCTGAGCCACCAATTTGATCAGGGTGGCGTCCTCCTGCGGGTTCCACGACCCCGTCGCGCGATCCTCACCGCTCATCGCTCCCATCATCGTCATGCGATCATAAGAGAGAGAGAGAGAGAGAGAGAGATTGGAAATCTGGATTCGAATGGGAGATTGGAAATCTGGATTCGAATGGGAGAGAGGGGAGTTTTGATTTGATGAGTGGGTTTTAACCGTTGGGTGGAAGAGAGGGAGGGGGGTCGGTGGTGACATGCATGAACCGTAAAACCGCTCTGATTTCACATAACAAAAATTAACTCCAAACGCGTTTCTTTCTTTCTGTTTTTTGTGTTCATTTTTTAATTTCAATTTTGTTTTTGTTTTGGAAACTTCTCTTGAAATTAGAGATGAGATGTGATTAGAGAGGGAGGGGTTTAAGAAGAAGTGAGTCTTTGTTGTGTTTTTAGTTGGAAGTTGCAACTGCCCCCTTCATTCTTTACGCTTCCAAATATTTGGGCGATTAATTAATGATTAGCACTCTAATCAAAAGAAAGATGGAAAGTTTTAGTTTTATGCAATTACCACGCGAATCAATTTTTAGTTTCAATTTATCGGCCAAACTTCAGGTTGTGTTGTAATTTGGAACTCAAACTTGAGGAGGGTCATATCTCAAAGGCGTTCATGTCATTTATCGCGATTGCATACACGAAACTTGTTTTGTTTTGTTTTGTTGTTGTTTTTCTTTTTCTTTTTCTTTTTTTAATATACGAGAGTCTCTACAATAAGCATGTGAGAGAGTGAGTTAAGTCTTATAATGTGTTGTTTGTTGTTCTTTTTTTTTTATATAACAAATGATAATATCTAAACTAAAGAGGTATGAGAGTGAGTTAAGTCTTATAATGAGTTGCCATAATAATATGATTCAACTTCGCATTTGATAATAATCGAATCTAAGACATTTTACTTACGAGTCAAGAGAAATATTACTAAACCTTATTACTAATGCTATACATAAAACTAGTTATCCCTATAAAATACACCTACGTGTTCGTACATCTTCTTTCTCCCATAAAAAGCTTTTGAAAGTCCCTCCAGTAGAGTGAAACGACTCCTTTCCCCTCCACCTCCCGCTCCTTCTGCCTCGCCTCCCTACCCCTCCCTTTCACCTGACTGCTTCCATCGACCTTTTTATTTGTTTTTCCGTTTTTGTCCCTTCATCAGTGCGCCCTATCACCTCTTCTCCCCCACCATTACGTGGGTAACCAGGTTTTCACGGTTTCCATAGAGCCTCCGCCCCAAATTCGAAATATACCCCACTTTCAAGGGTTTTTCCTTGATTTTGGTCTTGTGCTTGGTTTATTGGTTGTAGGTGAATCAGACACCTCACCACGGCTTGTTCCAACGGTGTTTTGTCAGGTGGACTAATACAACATGGTTCTAGGATCACAATTTAACATGCATCATGATAATTACAAGAAGAAGATAAATAATACTAACATGCACCGATTGGAGACATGGTGGCTTGAGTTCACAGGTTATCTTCTACTTCCAGTACCTCTCAATAAACTCTACTATCGAAATAGGTTTGTTGTTTTCGTGAGTTTTAGTTGGTATGGAAGCAGGGACTGCTCCTTGGTTTTATAGCTAGAGTTTTCAATCAATTCCTTCCTATTATAGGAAAGGATATCAACCCAAATCATGTCAAATCAATTAGAGTCCCATCATGACTCTCATTCCTTGTATTTATTTATTAAGGGTCCTTAATTGATTGCATGTAATTAGAACTCCAATATATTTATTTCCTTAAGGCGCCAAAAGTCCTAGAGATTTCATTAACTTATATATCAAGTCAACAATTCTCTCAATAATTCTCGGCATAATTCATTGCCATTCACAAAATGATTTTACTTGTTTTTCTTCTTGACTGATTCACAGCGGCGCCATCTTTACCTGGCCATATCTGTGCAGCGCCACCCTTTCCTGGCCAAATTTGTGGCAGGTTTGCCTTGCTTGGTTTGTAGGAGCGGCAGATCTTACAAATGCGGTATCATCTTAGGTGGAAAGAACTCGGCCGATGGAGATAAGCCAAAGGGGGACTCCATTCCAGATTAGTGTGTGTTTCGTATGTATCGCGTCTATCGGATAATGTCTTGCCTAGCAATGATGTGGCATCGCTTGTTAACAATGGTATTTTGTGGTTTCGCTTATCGACGATGACATTGCATGTGTCTCAGTATAGGTTTGCTGCATTTGTCATCCTTGTGGCGATTTGTACGGAGGTTCTTATGCTCGTATGTGTTGACTTATATTGGAATTCCTACAATTGAAGGATTCCTATTATCTTGGATTTCCTAGTTTAGGATATATTTCTTGTAATCAATTGTATTTATTTTTCTTTATTATGATAGGATTGTATATGATTGTATATATACCTCTAATTAATTAAGAAGAATACAAATCACATTGGTATTGTCGTGCTCAACACATATTTGTTGTGCATCTATTCCGATGTAAACAGCGAGCGACTTAACATCGTTGATGTCCGAGTTGTTATCCTGTCCCTAATCGATTGCAGCAAGCGACCTAACATTGTTGCTGCCCACATTCCTTCAGTATTCTGAACCTGTGTTCAATTGCTTTTCCCATTACAATGTTGCAGTTTCTAATTTGCACATATAGCAAGGCAGATGGCTGACGAAACGGCGACTAATTTTGCGATTGTTCATGCTGATTCTAGTTTCAACATTGGTAATGGTATGGTATTGGATGAGAAGAACTATGATTTACGAGTTCCTCTCATTCAAATCCCTATCGCTGGGAGAAAGAAGATGGGGTATCTTCGTTGGTCTATCAAGGCACTTAACGAAGATGTTCCTAAATATGATGATTGGATCTCTAAAGATCAGAGAATTAAGAGTTGGCTATTGTCTTTAATGAAGCCAGAGATTATGAAACGGTACATTCGGTTATCTACTTCGAAAGAGATTTGGGACACTCTTAAGGCAACCTACTTTGATGAGAATAACGAGGCTCGAATTTATTCTTTGAATCAGAAGGCATCATGTCTTCATCAAAATGGCCAACCTTTAGCTATGTATTTCAGGGAACTACTAGAAGTTGGATCACATCTTCGTTCTCATTCAAACGTTTCACAAATCCACTGAGAGACAACAAGTCTATGTGTTTCTTGGTGGCCTCGAAGATGTGTTTGATCAGGTTCGTGGAGAAGTGTTGCTGAAGGATCCCCCACTTGGGCTTTAGGCATCTTATGCTTATGTTCGTCGTGAAGCCAATCAAAAGGAAGCAATGAAGACGGAAGTTAACAAGAACGAACCTACTGCCATGATAGCAAAGATTAGTGGATCTTCCTTTTGGTCAAACCGAGTTGGGTCACAAAACCGGCTAGGACAAACTCGCTCTAGCCAGACAAGCCAAGACTGGCCCCAAGGTAAGTGCCCACACTGTGGCATGACAGGACACTCTAAGAGCCGCTGCTTTGAGCTAATTGGATATCCTGAGAATTAGGACAAGACCTGTGATCTCCATTGCAAAAAATCTCGAGCCTCCGTTGCACAAACAAAGAATGATTCAGATCAGATAACAGACAAGGCCTCTGCTATAATTACTGCGAAAGGTAGTAGTGATGGTAAGGCACTAAATATTTCCACTCTTGTTACGAATAATACATGGATAATTGATTCCGGAGCTACTGAACATATGACTTGTGATTCTAGATAGGTTTCATTTCTAAAAACTTCCACACAAACCGTGGTCAATGTTGCTAATTAGGATACCGCCCCAATTATTGGGGAAGGGATAGTTGCCCTTTCTGATACCATGAAACTTGACACCGTTCTTATGGTTCCCTCTTTAAATTATAATTTGTTATATGTTGCCCAAATAACCTTTGTCTTATACTGTTTGGTTATTTTTTGGCCCTATTTTTGTGTTTTTAAGGACATCCAGACGCGGAAGACGAATTGGAGTTGACTACCAGTAATTCTGGCCTGATAATTCAAGCTCTTTTTGTAGAAGATTCTCAAGGGGATACTAATAAAGTGTCGAACATCTGGATGTGGCACCGACGCATTGGGCATGCTTCTTTTGATTATCTGCATAAGTTATTACCTTGTATGTTTGTTAAGAACGATGTTTCTCAGTTTAAGTGTGATGTTTGTGATTTGGCTAAAAGCCATCGAACTTCTTTTGCTCCAAGTTTAAATAAAAGTTCTATTCCTTTCATGATTGTGCATTCTGATGTGTGGGGTCCCTCGAAAATAGCTACTCTTGGTGGTGCTCATTGGTTTGTTACTTTTATTGATGATTGTACAAGAATGACTTGAGTTAGCTTGTTGAAGTCAAAAAATGAAGTGAGTTTGGCCTTTCAGAAGTTTTATAAAATGATTGGTGTGTTGTACAACATGAATATCCAGGTTCTTCGAAGTGACAATGGCGGAGGGTATGTTAATACGGAACTTCGTTCCTTCTTTGATATGCATGGTATTGTTCATCAGACCACGTGCCCGTATACTCCATAGCAAAATGGGGTTGTCGAACGAAAAAATAAACATTTGTTAGAAGTGGTGCGTGCCTCTCTTATTAAGGCACATCTCCCTCTACATTATTGGGGTGAAGCACTCATGTTCGTGACCTATCTTATTAATCGTCTTCTACACCGGATGCACCTCCACTGCATCGCCTTCCCGAGTGTATTAACCGAGGTATTCTTAAACCCATTTACGAGGTAGACCCTAAGTGTAAATACAAGTACTCCGTGAGTGAACCAAATTATAATTCAAGAGTGAGATATCCATTAAATAATTATGTGTCTACCAGTCACTTATCTGAATCAAATAAGTCATTGTATATCAATTATCTACTGTAGTTATTCCTAACATCATGTAGGAAGCCTTAGCAGATTCCCGTTGGAAAGATGCAATGAACGAGGAATTGAGATCGTTGAAGAAGAATGCAACCTGGGAAATAACTGAATTGCCAGCATGAAAGAAACTTGTGGGATGCAAATGGGTCTATATGGTGAAATACAAAGCATATGGAACAGTGGATCGCTATAAAGCGAGATTAGTGGCGAAGGGGTATACACAGAAATATGGCATCAACTACACTGATACATTCGCACCAGTGACCAAGATTAATACAGTTCATGTTCTATTGTCCTTAACAACAAACCTAGATTGGCCGTTGCAACAATTCGATGTAAAAAATGTGTTCCTCCACAGAGACCTAACCGAGGAGATTTACATGGACCTTCCACCAGGGTTTAATGATCTGGGCATGCGGAAATAAAGGGTATGTGGGCTCAGGAAGTCATTGTATGGTTTGAAGTAGTCTCTAAGAGCTTGGTTTGGTAAGTTCACTAAGTCCATGAGAGCATTCGGTTATAGGCAGAGCAATTGTGATCACACATTATTTTTGAAACGTAAGAACAGAAGGATTACAGCTCTTATTATATATGTTGATGTTATAGTGGTTACCAGTAACAACCCCGTTAAGCAAGCGGCCTTGCAAAAATATTTGTCTATGGAATTCAAAATGAAAGATCTTGGTTCTTTAAAATATTTTCTTGGGATTGAAGTGTCGAGATGCAAGTCCGGGATATTACTGTCATAAAGGAAGTACATCCTTGACTTGTTGGAAGAAACCAGTATGTCGGCGTGCAAGCCGGTGACTAATCCATTAGCAGAAGGGATGAAGTTGGGTATTGATCAGAACCAGGTGCCAGTTGATAAAGGGATGTACCAAAGATTAGTGGGAATATTAATGTATTTGGCTCATACTAGGCCAAATCTTGCTCATGCATTAAGTGTAGTTGTGACGACCCGTCCCGATATAATTAATTATTAATTGTGAAATGACGGAATTATCCCTTCGGGTTATGTGCGTGTGCATGTGTGGAGATTTTAGGACCATACACACACAATTTCTTCTCTCTCTCCCGTGTCTCTCTCCTCACTCTCAGACCTCACTTTCTCTCTCCTCTCTCGACGCCATCTCTCTCTCTCTTGTTCTTCACACGGCATAAACACAACCCATATCAAAACCTTCTGGATCGACGAAACAAATTACATATTCATGATCGTGAAGTCCATACGAACTCAGTGGTACCATTTTCAGGTAAGATTGCATACGATTTCACGTCCAAAACTCAAGGTTTATATTTGGCACTATTCATCAACTTTTTATACGTTGCGTTTTAGGAGAATCGGAGATCACAAGAGTGTTTGTTGGGTTCTCTAGAGGCTCGGAGTGGTTCGTTGGAAGTGTTTGGACGTCGGGATCGCGTAGAACCAAAGTGGCCGGTTTTGGAGAATTTCCCGACGAGATTCTCGTTGGTTTTCGACGTTTTTGAAGGTATATTCATGTTCTACACTTAATTTAGAGCACATAGGAAGAAAAAAATGGGTCAAAAGGATGAAAAATGAACAAGATACGAAGCTTGGAAATTTTCCCAGTTTTTCGGCCACCGGAAAACTCAGTCCGGCGAGAGATCCGGCAACCCAAGGTAGACGGCGCGTGGGATGCACGCGCTGCGCGTGGGCGCGCGCGTGTGTCCGTGGCTGTGCTGGCGCGTGGGGGCGCGTGAGGCCTCCAAAAAAATTTCTAAAAATTTCTCAACGTCCGTGACGTCGAGTAGGTCGATGTGGTATATTCGTATGCCAAAATTGAGCTACGTATGAGAAGTTATTTCCGTATTTACGTGTATGTGCGTTAAATAACGTTAATTTGGTTACTTCTCGTATAGGCAAGGCTTATGCAGACGTTGGGCATTACTAAGGGAGGCCCAGGGATCTACGAGACGTCGATGTAATCTGTGAGTGGGCAGTTTTATTTTCCGTATATATATATATACTTGACGTTTTCCCAGAAATTGAATTTGAATGAAAATATGCTTAAAATGAAATGTGTATAAGTGATGTGAAAAACGGGAATTGAAATGCCATGCATAGAAACGATATGAAAAGTATATAGAAATGTGAATCGAATTGCCATGCATGAAATGATATGAAAATTGTGAATTGATATATGATGCATATGTATGAATTGGTGCGGTGAACGCACAGGTGAGTATCAGGTGAGTATATATTACTGTTATGATGATGCTGAGATATGTTGAGCTTATGACCTGCACCATGGTATTAGTGCTTATGGTATTCACCTCATCGCACGCTCGCCTTGGATCCAAGTAGATGCTAGTCGTACAGACCACAAGAGGTGGTTCCGACAGGCCAGTCGTACAGACCTTTAGAGAGGTTCCGACTGGTGGGTGACCTTAGATTATGTGCACAGATGATTGATGAGAAAAGCACTAGAGCGTAATATTAACCATTAAGTCGTACAGACTACATTAGGTGGTTCCGACTTATGTGCAGAAGGCCGTACAGGTCACAGTTGGTGACTCCGGCAAGATGAGATTTGGAGTTCTAGATTCAGCCGTACAGGGCCATTAGAGGGTCTCCGGTTGATTATTTCTTCCACCTGATTTATGTTAATGCATTCATACTATACTGTTGAATTTAGACATGGCATGGCATATTGTATTGAAAGTAATGTTGAGATAGTGATTTGAAGTTTAAGAATATATAAATATATATATATATATATATATATATATATATTGATATTTTACATTTCTGGGAAAGTATACAGGTTTTACGGAGAGGGGTTACAACGTTTTGAGAAATGTTTGGATTTGGAAAAGATTTGTTTTACTGACCCACTCAACTTGGTTTTGCGCCCCTCCAGGTTCAAGATAGCAGAGGTGTGGTGACTACGAGGAATTTCGGCAGGGTTCTGACAGAATGGACAAAATTAGGTCTCACCTACGGGTGTTTCATCTTAGAAGTGATATATTTAAAGCTTCCGTACTGTGTACATGGTTACGTCACACTCACGTGATGGCCAGCATGCCCTACTTTCGGGTACGGGTGTGTCAGTAGTTAGTCAATATATGCACAATCCAGGAGAACAACATATGAGTGCTGTTATGAGAATATTGAGTTACTTGTTTTGAAAAAATGGGCATTTTAGAGTTGAAGGTTATACAAACGCTGATTGGGCAGGCGCTCAACATCCAAATATTTCACCTTTGTTGGGGGAAATCTAGTAACATGGAGAAGCAAGAAGTAAAATGTAGTAGCAAGGTCAAGTGCAAAAGCCGAATACAAAGGTATGGCACTTGGTATTTGTGAGATCTTGTGGCTTAAGTTTTTATTACAAGATTTGGGGGTCAAACATACTCAGCCAATGAAGTTATTCTGTGACAATAAAGTAGCTCGAGATATTGCTTATAATCCAGTGCAACATGATCTGACCAAGCATGTGGAGGTTGACAAGTTTTTTATTAAGGAGAAGTTGGACGATAAGGTAATCGAGGTTCCTTCCATAAGAACTAAAGACCAAGTGGAGGACATTCTCACCAAGGCAGTTTCTAGCGACAAGTTCTCGAGGTTTCTAGACAAGTTGGGCATGTGCAACATATATGCACCAACTTGAGGGGGAGTGTTGACTTATATTGGGATTCCTATGATTTAGGGATTCCTATTATCTTGGGTTTCCTAGTTTGGGATATATTTCTTGTAATCAATTGTATTTATTCTTTCCTTATTATGATATGATTGTACATATACTTTTGATTGAGAAGAATACAAATCACATTGGAAAGCATTCTTTCTTCTGTACGAAGGTGCTTATGGTAGTTGTTAGGAGTTTACTGATTATGCTTATCTGTGCGAATTATCTCCAGATCAGTATATTAGTCACTAAAGAATGTACTCATACAATAACTCTTGTAATTCTGTTCGTGTGTTGATGAAAATTACCATCGCTTCTTGTCAAAAAGTAAGGTGTAACAGCTATCCGTTTCTTAGTGGAAGAGAAAGGAAGCACAAAATACAAGGCAACTAATTTCTACAGTAGTTTTGTGGAGTTGCAATGGAGAAGTTGGTGAGCAAGTTAATTTCTATTTTCTAACACTTAGACATGACATAATCACATTTTCGACTACTACACTGTATGGCATCAGAGTTCAAAGTTTGTTTAAACCTCAAGAAAGTGGAGTAACTAAATATAATTAGTCATATAATATTTTATTTAAACCTCAAATGCTGATATGATACAGTATGGCAATATCAAACTTGTTGATTACCCAGTTTCACCAAAATGATGGTGCAGAAATTTGCTTGGGACTCCATCGGGACCTCCTAAAAAGCCTCGATTTGAAAATTTTCCAACTTAACTAGGTCCACATATTAGCAAAAATAGAAGTTATCGATGTAAATAGCAATAAAACTACTCGGTACAAATTGTATTTCATTTCGTCAAGTTCTTTTATGTGAAACTTTACATCTTTCAATGACCCCAACTTGCTGCTCAAACTGTAGCATTTCATAACCAGAATATAATTAGTGAGCTTTGACACCAGGTGAAATAGAACTATAGCCCTCCTTAATCTAGAAATTGGGATTATCATATACCAGAGTCTATTAAGTACTAATAATACAATTAATTGCCATCAAATTCCTTACTAATTACAATGACAAGATACCTGATAGCCAGCAACCACATGAGACTGAACAGAAGTAGGTAAAACATCATTCATTGTTCAGTTGAATAATTATATATGATCAGTTGAGGAAAGTGTATGCTATATGGTATCTGTCAATGAACTCCACGTCTTGTGGTAGGAAGCCACATCCTTCTGCCTTATTGCCAAAGGGAAAGCAATTTAAAGTAATTTATAGGACACGTATGTATTGTTACTGTGACGTTCTGTATCAATAATGCAATACTATACGGAGAAAAATGACACATCATTATATTATTAGCGCTGATGCCACAGTGCATGTGACAATGTATCTGTGCCATGTAAATCCTTCTCCTTTTAAAAAGAAAAAAAAAATAGACTAAGTACTGAAAGCACTTGATTCACATAGAACTCCAAAATCTTCTTAATTAGTTTGGGTCATGGAATGGAAAGAAAAACCTCTGCCTCTTGCTTCGAATTTGACAGTTAGGCGCCATTGACGACGCGGCAAGTTTACTCAAAACCAACTTGAGGGACTGCTTGAGAGTGCTTAAGCAAACTGCTTCTTCACCATCCTTAGAACAAAGCACCAAAACGCTTTTGATTCTGCCTCCGACGCTTGCCATGTCGGCTCTTACAGCCGTCAGTTTTAGGCCTTTGAGGATTTGAATGAGCTCCGAGAAGAGTTCCGGCCGGTCGTCACAGCAAACGGATGCCGTTATGAGAAGATTGCCCCTGTTTATTTTAGTGTCACTGGTAGTGGTGGAGGTTACACCATGAGCAGGATCACAGTCGATGGTTACTTCATCATCTTCGGTTGGAACTATGAAGGCTTCGCTCGCTTCCATCGCTTTTCGCTTTAGTTCCTTCACATGATCGATCACGCTTCCTAATAGAGCCGCTTTGTCCATCTAAACAAACAAAGACCAACATGTATGAGGAAAGTTTTCATCTTGTGAGACATGCATATTATGTTGTTAGACTGGTAATCATGAATGGGGCATGTTATGTTTATATTGTTAGACTATGAATTATGAATCAGCTAGACTACCAAGAAAAAGAAAGAGCATATTATGTTATGTTGTTAGATTGAATCATCAACGAGGCAGATGTCGAGAAAGAGGAAGAGATGAACTAGGCAAAGTGTTATGTGCGTACACGAGATATATTATGCTACGTTATTAGACTGAATCATCAAGGGGGCAGAATGTCGAGAAAGCGGGAGAAATGAACTAGGCCAAGTGTTATTGTCGTGATATTGTATGTTATGTTGTTAGACAGTCAATTATAATTTCTACAAACAGAAGAATAAAATGGCATTATATATACCTTGTCGGACTTGGGAATGAGTTTCCTAAGAGTAGCAAGCTGTGCACTGATTCTATCTCTGCGCCTTTTCTCAGCCTGCCTGTGGCTCTTCGAAGCAGATGCATCTCTGTCGTCTCCAAAACCGTCAGCTGCCGTCGAAGACCACGAGTGAGGCGGCAACCCACAAAACTGGAATTGATTAGTGCTCGACACAGGAAGAGGAGGAGGAGGCCATGGAACCAGAAAGCTGGAAGAAGACTCATTGCTTACAGCAGCAGCAGCTGGAGCTGCACCAGATTTGTACTGCTGTGGCCAGCTTACCCTTCCAGTCCCAGCATAACAACAGTTCTGATCCATGGCCAGAAAACACACTAGTAAACCGTATTCTAAAAACCTCAGTCCCCCAATCCCTATTTGATTTTAATCTCACATTTTCTAAGATCTACTGTTCATAATGTGTGATTGGTATTTTTCCACAAAGCCTTACACTTGGTCAAATGAAAATTGCTTTTGGATGTAACCGGCTGTCACCTCAAGTCCTCCTATTTCTTTCTCGAAGTGTGTTATCTTCACACCATATTAAACTTCTCCCACATCCTTATTAATTTATGTCTTTTGATCTTTTTCAATTCATATGATACGACGGCTGAAAATTAGAAGGATATGTGAGAAATAAAATGGGGTGTGCAGATATCACACCCCTTCTTTCTTCTCTCTTTCTCTTTAGGGTTATGTGGTAATTAGTGAATTGGATAATAATACGCAATTGGTAGTAGCTCAACTATAGATCCAACTAAGTAAAACAGTATCTGTAAAATCCCACATCGTTCGGGGGAGAGGAGGTGATGTGCCTTATAGTACATGTCCACCTCTCTATAGTGAGACGTGTTTAAGGTGGAAGTCCAAGAACAAATCCGTGAGGGTATGGCCCAAGGTAAACAATATCTTACTATGTGGACTGGGGTGTGACAATTTGGTATCAAAGCCACTCCCCAACCGGAAGTGTGCCGATGAGGACGTCGGGCCCCTAAGGGGGTGGATTGTAAGATCCCACATTGCCCGGAGAAGAGGATGTGATATGCCTTATATGTACATGTCCACCTCCTTATAGTGATACTCGTTTTGGGTGGAAACTCAAGAACAAATCTGTGAAGGCGTGGCCCAAAACGAACAATATCTTACTATACAGACTGAAATGTGACAGTATCGCAATGGCATAGATAGATTGACTTGATAACAGTAGTAGGAGAAATTCTTAAGTGCAATTGTCGACAAGGCTGGCCTTGGCTAATTAGGGGCCCTAGGGCAAAAACTAAATTAGATCTTTCGTCTTTGTCATTATAAAATTTTCACAATACTCAAATGGGATGTAGCCATCGTCTTTGATGTTTCTTTTCTTTTTGTGTCCCCACTCACCTCCACGCCTTAAGATGGTTACATCCAACCAGGCTATTATGAAACAGAAGAAGAAGAAAAAAAAGGAGAGGGCATTGTTACCTTTTCCACCATTACTAGGGTTTGAGGAATAAAAAACTTGAGTTGAAATAAATGGCACTAGAACGAGAAAAGAAAAGAAAGAACAAAGTTGTACGAGAAGTCTTGGGAAGCCTTGGACTACTTACATGTTGGTCTCACCCAATTTCACCAATTGTGAATACGCTGCTACATACAACAGTTGCACTAAACAACTTCTGAATAGTCGGGTTGGAGGGATCATCAACACTAGGGGTATAACATATTAACATGGTCTTAATCTGTGCTTTGTAACTTGATCCTTATCCAAACCCAAAACAAGTATTAGCATGAATGTTAGTTAGAGACGAAATATCATGATTTTAAATGAGAATTTGAGCATATTAGCGCAATGCTTTTCAGCCTTTAGATATACAAAGCTCGTATATTTAAGTCCCTATATAAGCACTGGTTTTAACTTACTCTAAAACACCTTTAGCTTTGGCTAGACTACAAAGCACACTGCCACACCACTCAATTCCAAGTGACATACAGCTGCTGGGTGCTAAGTCTGCTGACTTGGTCGCTTTCAGCAACCACTATCGGAACCTCTCCAGACTCCAGTGGTGCTTTTTCATCCCCACCACAACTAGAACATGACAATTTTCGCACTCAACTCTCACACATTGAATGTATCTCATATGATAAATTGTAATTGTATTGGTCAATTAATTAGAATCACCAAGGATTGCTTATGTTGAACAATTTGATTTTACCAGAATAATATAACGTGTTATGTTTTTTATACAGTCAATTAAAACCGTTAAATATTGTAGAATAATTGTATCATTCTTCTTACGCGTCATGCTTCAGGCAATACGTTAAGTATAGTTCATGTTGAATACCCTAGATTTCTCATCGTGACACTATGACTTGCGCCATGTTTTCAAACATCAATTATAACTGTTAAGTATTATCTAAATTGAGTAGTTTTCTCCCAACACAATCAACGTACATTTTCTATTTTCTAACAATCAATTACAACTGTTAAGTAATATCGAGTTGAATATTTTTCAATTTTAACAACACTCTTAACATGTTACGTTTCCAATCCGTTGATAAAAGCTTCTAACCATATATGGTATGGTCTCGGAAATCTCCGTTAACGATTTTTCA
The DNA here is from genome assembly GCA_963580275.1 of Crataegus laevigata. Classification (NCBI taxonomy): domain Eukaryota; kingdom Viridiplantae; phylum Streptophyta; class Magnoliopsida; order Rosales; family Rosaceae; genus Crataegus; species Crataegus laevigata. The sequence continues at coordinate 31,711,389 of OY756947.1, read as the reverse complement.
ACACAACATTTCTCACGTACCGTCAGACAAGATCATTTTAGGGTTTTGTGAGATCTCTATCTACCCACATTTTTAGTGACTTTGTTTGTCTTCTTCTCTCATGGGTTTGTTGGTACTACACAATCAGACAAAAGAGTTTGAAATAGCAATAAACAATGACGGGATATGTACATATATATAGAAACCGGAATCCTTATCGGATTCTCTTTGTGAGAATTTTATAGATTTATAAATTCTATTTATTCATTATACATCATGCGATCGAAAATTATTTTAAATATTTATATTTAAAATTAAATACAAATGATACTTGATAAAAACTGATCGAACAATATACAATAAACAGACACAGTTCATAAATCTTCAAGATTCTCGACAGAATCGTGTTGGTATATATAGGGCCCTTGATTTTAAACTCAAACATTGTTACTCGCCGTAAAAGAGCGGAAAAGACGGATGACATTTAATTGTAGTACGACATCTGATCAACCAACTGCCTCCCTATCGTGTTTATTTCCCTCATTTTTTACCTTTTTTCTAGTATTGATGTCACGAATGCATGTCTTTAGGGTCCCACTTGTTTGGTTCATCGTTTTTCCTAAATAATGCATCGTCGGCAGGAGCCACGATATAAAGGTGCGTAGTCTATAGAATCTGAGTATGAGATGGCTCCAGTGGGTTGGCCACTTTGGTCTTGGCTCTGGTCATAGATGAACTCATGGTCATGGGTGTTTGATGGGAGAACGACTTACTTACATTGAAATCACTACTATTGCAGTATCTGAAACTAATAATATATTGATGTGTGAAAACATTTACACAAATGACATTAGATTATTAGTTTGAAATCCACTAACGTATCTAATGTAGGTAATCAACCCTATAAAGTTTATGTTTAGGTGCATGGCAAGACAACATTTGTAGTTATAGGTTATATCTCTTGAAGTAGGAGGTAAGTACTCAGTTGTATATTTCCTTATTTCTAATTTTTTTTTAGCATATAAGCAGTCACGTGATGTAGAAAGACACGCAGAAAAAGATATATAATCGGTTAAAAGGCAGAGTCTCTCATGAGTTGAGTGTGTCAACAAAGCAAATCTAGCACATCTTAACAAAAATACAAAGTGAAATACTTTCTTGTTAATTTTGAAGCAGTTGAAGTGAAAAACAAGGGAAGAAGTTCAAAGGAATTGAATAGCTTTTACCATATGTTTCCAATGAAGCTACAAATGTATATTTGCAGTAAATGTTGGATACTGATGACAGAAATATTAACCCTGCAAATCTTTGTACATTGACATGTATATCTTGCCTACAATGATTCAAACCCTAGTCCTGTGGAAAATGAGAACTTCAGTACACAGAAGCATCAAGGTGGCTGGTGCAAAACTCCGGGATGCCAACCGCAGTCCGTCTCAATTTTCATTGAAATGGATGGCACCAAGTTTCCAAACTACGTACGTTGTAGCGAACATCACCGTGCTGATAAATACAAATGAAAAGAGAATTAGAAACAGATCATTGCCCCCCGGAAAATCCCAAGTTAGGCCCTGCTTTGGCATTCCTCGCTTACTGTCGTCAAAAATGTTTGTAGGGGCCTCTGGAAGTCCGGACCTTTTCTTCCCACGCTCGCTGTCTCTGAGAGCATCTAATACATTCTTTCCCCTAGCTGATTTTTTCAAAGGCTTCGAGTCTGTGTAACGACTGAGAACCTTGGCCGCCCTCAATCTCTCCCTTGCCGTTAGCGGCGATCTTTTTGACTTGGGTTGGACGTCGGAAGTTTGAGATCCCGACTTATCAAGGACGCTAGTTTGGAAATGAGGCGAAGATGTTGAATCAACAGGCGGTAATCGATCATCAGGAGAACTTGCAGAAGTTTCAGAAGCCTTGTCACCAGTGTCTGTGGTGAGCTGATTGCTATCTGCAACTGAGAGACATAAGCCCCATCGTTTTTCGCTTACATTCCTCCTTTGTCCAAACGCTCCGAAGAAGGATGTGAATTGGGTGGCGGCCGCTGGTATAGAAGCTCCAACAGAACCTTTTGACACATTCTGGTACCTGGCCTGTAAATTCTAACGCAGAAGAACAAAAAAACTTGCGTAAATTAACGAGGGAAGCATCCACTTTCCAAGATATTTGGAGTGGATCACAACAAAACATAAAACTGTAAGCTGAGATATTTTCGTCTATCTTCACAGATAACAAAAGCGCAGATATTTTGTTGAACAATCATCTCTTTCATGGCTAGAAACAGTTCCCTTGAACCAGTTTATGAGCAACGAAAGCATGAAACTATTCCGCTACATACAACATAGTTTATAAAGCAACAATGTCTAATTTGAAGGCACGATGGACTGTAACAATCGTCTCTTTCGTCAGGAGCTCTTCACAGTTAAAACCTTAAACCAATACAAGAAAGCCTTAATCCTGACCATCTAATTTCTTTTCGGTATACCAAGTCAATCACGCACTGCCACGAACTTACCCATCTCACAGTGCGTGATTGGATTTGAATACCGTGACGGTGCCATCCTAGTGTAGGTAAATTTCTCTCTGCTCATGTAGATTTTTCACTCCTTGAACCAAGATTCTTCCTTTAACACAATATATCTAATTGAGTAGTGTTGTCCACACACCTCATGTTACTTTTTCACGCTCTTCTCAATTTTCGAGAGTCGAATCGAATTAATAGAAGAATATCAAAAGATAAATTAAAAAAGAGTGAAAGATAAGAAAGAGTGTGTGGATAATGTTAAGGATACAAATGTAAATATCTCCTCAAGAGATAAAACTTAGAGACTAAGTAATTGTTACAGTTTGTTAGGATAGTTAGTGACTGTTAGATTTTGGTTAATTCAGTTTGTTAGATTGGTTCACAGGTATAAATACTAAAGTGTAATCTTATTGTAAAAATATAATGAGAAATACATATTTTAACATGGTATCTCCGCTTTTTCGTCTCACGACCATCTCTCTTTCGATCCAATTGGTTTAGCTTCCGCTCCGATCTTCTTCTCCGTTCTTCCTTTCTTCTCTCTGCTTTCTTACCCTAGCCATGGCGATTGGTGCGACTGGTGCATCTCCGTCCTCTGATGCCGATTCTCATGCTCATCCATCTCCTTCGATGATTCCAAACCCTAATTCCTCTGGTTCTTCTGCAATTACATCAATCACCATTCAGAATATTGGATCTCTGGTTCCGATTAAGCTCACCACTACAAATTATCTGACCTGGAGTGCTCTCTTTGCTCCGATCTTTCGTCGGTACAATCTCACAGGTTTGATTGATGGATCCATAGTGGCACCGCCCAAATTTCTTCTTGATGTCTCTGGAAATCGTACTACAACCTTGAATCCAGAATATGTCACTTGGTTTGAGAATGATCAGAACATTCTTATCTGGTTAAATTCCACGCTCTCGGATTCGCTCATTCCCTACACCGTTGGGGTTACATCCGCTCGTGAGCTTTGGGCTAAGTTGGAATCACGTCTTGCCACCGCCTCTCAGTCACATATTCATGAGCTTCGATCTCGCCTTCGGACTCTTTCCAAAGGCGAATCCACTGCCGCTCAGTATCTCCAGCAAGTTGAAGAAATTGCTGATGCACTTGCTCGTGCTGGCGCACCTGTTGATGATTCTGATCTCATCTCTGTTATTCTTCATGGCTTACCTTCTGAGTTTGAGTCTTTTGTGGATGCGATCCAATTTCGGCTTGGCTCTACAACGATTGATGAACTTCACGGCCTGTTGATTAGCAAAGAAATTCAGCTCAATCATCGCAAGAAATCGTCATCTACGACACCTTTTCAGGCCTATTCCTCCTCTGCTGGTATTCTGCCTACACCGCCGCACACAAACCCTAATTCTCAAGCCTTTTCTGCTCAGCATTCCTCGAATTTCACATCTCACAGCCGTGGAATGGATAGAAATTCCCGAACTTCTTCTCATAATCGAGGTTCTTTTCGGTTCAATAACAATCACGCTCCGCGGCAGAATTCATATCGCAACCAAAATCAGCGACCGATCTACAATAATAATCGTGGAGGTCGTCACAATGTTCAATTTTCTGGCAAGCCTGTTCCTTGTCAAATTTGCAGACAATTTGATCATGAAGCATGGAACTGTCCTCATCGTCTGAATGCAAATTACAGTGTCAAATCCTCTCCATCTGCAATGGTAGCCAACACATCCCCCTCTGCTCCTACTTGGATTGTTGACTCTGGGGCTACATCTCACATGACCAACTCCTATGCTAATCTTCAAAATCCAGAAGTCTATACAGGGCCTGATCAAGTGTATATCGGCGATGGCAAAGGTTTATCCATTTCTCACTCTGGATCTTCTAATTTGCCTACTGCACATCATGATTTTCAATTACGCAATGTTCTTCATGTTCCTGATCTTAAGCAGAATCTACTATCTGCAAATTAGTTTTTGATTGATAACTGGTGCTCCATGCATCTTTATCCTTTTCACTTTACTGTGAAGGATCTTTCTTCGGGGAGGATGCTTTTTAAAGGTCCTGTCAGCGATGGTTTCTATCATTTTCATCCCTCTTCATCTCATGCTGTGCATCCTAAAGCTTTGGTTGCAACTGTTAAAGCTTCAAATCAAGTGTGGCATCAAAGATTGGGCCATCCCTCTGTGAAGATTTTCCAGAAATTGGTTACAAAATCATGTATTTCAGTTGCTAATAGTTCAAATAAAACCTTCTGCACCGATTGTGCTTTAGGCAAGAGTTCTAAACTTCCGTTTGTATCTGCTGCTTGTATTACGAGCAAACCTCTCGAGCTCATTCACACAGATGTTTGGGGGCCATCACCTGTGTCTTCTGTTACTGGATTTCGATATTATGTTCTGTTTGTGGATGACTTTACCAAATATACTTGGTTTTTCCCTTTGAAATATAAATCTGAAGTTTTCTCTATATTTGTTCAGTTCAAGACTCTTGTTGAGAATTCTCTATCTGCTAAAATAATTGCTCTCAGATCTGATTCTGGTGGGGAGTTTATGAGTAGCTCTTTTTCTCAATTTTTGATTGCAAATGGGATTCAACATCAGCTTTGTTGTCCACACACTCCCGAGCAAAATGGCTGTGCTGAGAGGAAACATAGGCATGTGGTTGAGACTGCCCGGACCTTGTTGACTGCTTCTTCTGTTCCTCATCTCTATTGGGTTGATGCTTTTGCCACAGCCATTTATCTGATCAATCGATTACCTACTGCATCCAAATCTTCACCTTGGGAGTTATTATTCAACAGATTGCCTAATTACAGTACTCTCCGAGTGTTTGGGTGTGCTTGCTTTCCTTGGTTACAACCATATGCTTCTTCCAAGTTACATCCCAAGAGCAAGCTATGTGTTTTCTTGGGGTATAGTTTACATCATAAAGGATACAAATGTCTTGATCCTGTGACCAAAAGGCTATATATCTCCCGTCATGTTCTCTTTGATGAAACCCATTTCCCTTTTTCTCAATTTTCAATCCCTGTTTCTTCACCACTTCTCTCTCCTTCTCCTTCACCAATCCCATCCTCTCTCACCTTTACTACTTCATCTTTTTCTTCTCTACCAAGCTCTCACCCACCATCCTCTCCTAACCCGGTCTTCTCTATGTCTCAGCAACCTCCTATTCCTTCCCCAGAGTTCCCAGTCTCTTCTTCCTCTCCTCCCATCTTACCACATGCTTTACCTTTACCTAATCACCATCCAATGCAGACCCGGTCTAAGTCTGGGATCTTCAAGCCAAAGGTTTTCACAGCAACCAATCATCCACTTTCCGTTCCTGTTTCTCCAGATTATACTCCTCATACCTACTTGCAAGCCTCCAAACATCCTCACTGGCGCCAGGCAATGCAGGAGGAATACACTGCTCTTCTTAGCACAGGGACTTGGTCTTTAGTTCCCTTCCACTCCTCTCAGAATATTGTTGGCTGTAAGTGGGTATATCGCATCAAAAGAAAGCCAGATGGTTCAGTTGATCGGTACAAGGCCCGTTTAGTAGCAAAAGGCTTCAATCAACAAGAGGGCTTGGATTATTCTGAGACATTTAGTCCAGTGGCCAAACCAGTTACTATTCGGATTCTTCTTACTCTTGCTTGTCAATTTGATTGGTTTCTCAACCAACTCGATGTTAGCAATGCCTTCTTGCATGGTACTCTTACAGAATCTGTGTTTATGCAACAACCTCCTGGTTTTGAGGATTCTACCAAGCCTCATCATGTTTGTCATCTGCACCGGTCTCTCTATGGCTTAAAACAGGCTCCTCGTGCTTGGTATGACAAATTGACTGGTGCCCTGGTGTCTTTGGGATTTATTGGCTCTCAAAATGATCATTCTCTGTTTATTAAAAAGGATCCTCAGTTGGTGTTCATCCTGGTCTATGTGGATGACATTTTGATCACTGGTCCTTCTTCTGCAGCATGTCAGCAAGTAATAGCTCAATTGAGCAGCTTGTTCCCTATTAAGGATTTGGGTCCTCTGCATTATTTCCTTGGTCTTGAGGTCCAGCGCTCATCCTCTGGGATCTTTTTAAATCAGACCAAATATATTGTTGATCTTCTGCAAAAGTCTCACATGGATGGAGCCAAACCCTGTGCCACTCCCCTCAGTACTGAAAAGCTGGATCATGAGTCTCCCCTTCTTGCCAATGTTACTGAATACAGGTCTTTGGTAGGTGCTTTACAATACCTTACCTGGACTCGCCCTGATTTAAGCTTTGCTGTTAATCTTGTGTGTCAGTACATGCATTGTCCCCGAGTTTCTCATTTTCAAGCTGTTAAACGTATTCTTCGGTATCTCAAAGGCTCTCTCACTATGGGTTTATGGTTTTCTAAAACCACTGCTCCTTTGGACCTCCAAGCATTCTCTGATGCTGACTGGGCCGGTTGTTCTTTGGATCGGCGATCGACTGGGGGTTTTTGTGTATTTCTTGGTAGCTCTCTTATAAGTTGGAGTGCTAAAAAGCAACCCACTGTGGCACGTTCTTCTACTGAGGCCGAATACAGATCTCTGGCCAACACTGCTGCTGAGCTTTCCTGGATTTCCAAGCTTCTGGTTGATATTGGCTTTCCTCTTCCTCGCATTCCTCAGCTATGGTGTGACAATCTCTCTGCCATTTCTCTAGCCAAAAATCCTATTTTTCATGCTCGCACAAAGCATGTTGAAATAGATTACCATTACATCCGGGAGAAAGTGTTAGCCAACCAAGTTGCTGTCCGTTTTGTGTGTACCACGGATCAGGTTGCTGATATTTTTACTAAGTCTCTATCCAAATCTCGTTTCACTCTTCTACGAGACAAACTTTTCCTTCGTTTCCCTCCGTTTCGTTTGAGGAGGGATGTTAAGGATACAAATGTAAATATCTCCTCAAGAGATAAAACTTAGAGACTAAGTAATTGTTACAGTTTGTTAGGATAGTTAGTGACTGTTAGATTTTGGTTAATTCAGTTTGTTAGATTGGTTCACAGGTATAAATACTAAAGTGTAATCTTATTGTAAAAATATAATGAGAAATACATATTTTAACAGATAACAACACCCTATCTAATTTATCATACAATAAGCAAGCAACCCGGAAAATGATTGCTCCAAACTTTGCTGTTAAAGTGCATATCCAGTTGAATATATTTCAACACAAAGAAGAATAACAAAAACTTTGAAAAGGAAAATTAAAAAATTAAAAAAAAAAAGTAGAAATTGTTGTTGAAGATACGATGGAGCAGGTGAGGAAACATGGAAGTTACCGTGGAATTGAAGCCCAGCACCGAGTGGAAAACAGCCATTTTTACGGTCTTCTACGGCCCAACCATTGAGAGAGCGAAAGAGAGCGCTAATAGTTTACCGTCTACTGTCTGCGTTGTGGTGCGAGCAAATGGTGTGGATGGTCTGTAATCCAAGGAAGGGAGATGAGATTTTGATGCCACCGCACCATATCCTAACGCGTGCCTGCCACGTCCTTACATTCACACTAATTTTTACATCCAACACATCCTTATTAATTTATTTTTCATTAATCTTCTTTAATTTATCAATCCGACGGCCAAAAATTAAAAGGAGTGTATAAAAAAATAAAAATAGACGTGTGGATTGCGCTACCCTTACTAGTTTTGGTTAGATTTTGCATCTTCCAATGTTATCGATTAAACTTTTATTTTTTCTATTACAAACGATAATCCAATTATTATCTATGCCACGATAGAAAGAGGGGAAGAGAGTTTGAACCCTCGACGCAGTGGAATGTGCTGTAAGATGCTACCCACCACTATTATCACTTGTTCAACAAGAAATCCAATCTAACTAAAATTATAGTCAACTTACCCCTTAGTACGTCCAGTAATATTCCTCTTTACTTTTTAAGTTCAATTCTCGACAAAGGTAAATTTAAATTACATTATTGATAGCCCATTGTGCGGCTTAGTTCTCATCTCTTAATGTAGAAAATATCGATTTTTCAAAACAAAAAAAGTTGTAATCAACTTTTCCATAATAATATGGAAAAGAAAGACACAGAACCCGAAAATAAAGAGCGTCGTGAAGAGTGGACGGTGGATATCGAATACTGGTATATGATGTTAAAGCCGATACTACCAAACATTTAGAGTTACAGTAACACAATCTAATCAGCTACTGGTAAGACTCTGGGTAACAAAATATGCAAAACAACTGAAGTGCGATGCAAAAAGCTCCTCTGTTAAGTTACAAGTATATTGTGATTGATGTGAAGTCCATTTAAGTGAGTACTGGAGAGATTGCAGCTTTGAAATCTTCATAGAATCTTTGCTCCGAATATCTGCCAGCCCGTTTTCTCGCAGCTGCAGCCATCTTCAGCCTCTCATTTTCTGGCATCTTTATGACATCGAGAATGGCATCTGCATACTCGTCCACAGTCCGGGCAAGAAATCCCGTTTGCCATTCATCTTCCGGTAAAACAATGTCCATTTTCGGGCCGGCAGAGTTATGTGCTGAGGCAAGAAGGGAAAACATGAAGAATATCAGCACAGGAAAAAAAAATCATTAAGGTAAGATAAAAAGTTCGGTTCAAATGACAGATAACTTTAGATGCTCACCAATTGGGATGGCTCCTGCAGCCATATACTCCACTACACTAATGCCAAAGTGTTCGTCCGTCATTGAATGGATTCCTGCAATGGCTCCTCCCAAAAGTTGAACCAAGTCCCTGTAGATGTGAAAACTAATCAAGGCTAAGAATGTGATAACACAATCCAAACAGGGTTCACTTGATTAAAGCGGAAACTATGCTAATTACCCGAGTCCTTTCCAGAAGTATTATATGCCGTATATATTAGTCTCACAACTTATATGGTTCAAACCTCAAATAGGAAGCAATAAACAACTCAAGCCAGCCAAACATATTAAACTTGTGAACAACACACCATGCATGCATGGTTCCATAGAGAATTAAAGCAAGAGAAACACATTACTTATATGTTGCACGAAAGGATGCATAACATGAAATCCTTAACACAGACCTGTACATGACATTTTTATGAAATTCTACATCCCCGTCCACCTTCAGTTCAATTGCTTTATCCTTCAAACGTTGTACTCTTTCTTCATCAGCTTTATTCCGACAGCTACCCACAAACTGAAGCTTAGGCCTGGGGAAGTGTGCGTCTAATTTACCTATGGCAACTGCAAAGGCCTCAAGTTGGAGACCATGTGCCTGAGAACAGAACAATCAATTAGGAAGGACTAGCCAACAGCCACAACAAATAAAGGCCCTATAAATGAGCCACCAAAATCTTAGTACCTTGTGCTCATAAGGTTTATATGCGCACCTTCTCTGGCCGAAACTGAGCAACAGATATAATTTTAGCCGGTTCAGCTGGCCTTTCCAAGGGAAGCGCCTACACAGACAGCAACTTGTTAACCATCACACAGAAAGGCAATTGCACATTTGCAACTCATCTTACACAATTACACACAAGCTTTTAAATCAAATACCAAGTTTCCAAATAAAATGTAGCAAACCTGAAGTCCAGAAGTATCACAAGGAGGGTACACCCGCTTAGTCCGTTGTGGAATGCTCCAGAGCTTTTCGATATGGGACTGAGTCCATGACGAATTAACCATAGCAAGATGAGCACAAGATCCTACAATCCCATACATCCGGCTAAACAAATTGTAGTATACGACTTTGCAGCTGGACAACCAATTGCTACAACAACAACAACAATTCAACTCAAGTTAAGTTCTTCTTTCGGCTAAACAAAAAAAATGCGAAAATTGATCATCTTCCACTCATTTTGTTTCAATGGGTTTCATTGCCCGCAATTAGCAAATGTGAAAAATGACAAATAGGTCTACCTCCGAGCAATGAAGTCGTCATTGTTGTACATGGAGCTCCGCCGGCGGACCCGGGAGAGCATGTCGCAGCTGATTGTGGGGTAATGGGTATAGCAGATAACCCTGCAACCAAACAGCCGGGCAATTGGGTACGTGAAGGCATAGCCAGCGGTGTCGAAGTAGAAAGTTGGAGTTAACTTCGTCAACGCCTCCCATGAGAGGTAGACAGAGCCGAGGCTCTGCCCAATCATCGTCAGCCGCGGGTAGGTGGCCTCCTCGATCCATTTCCTCTTGCTCAAATGCACCACCTTCAATTCGAACCCGAAATTAATGAATAAAAATTGAATTTAGAGAGAAAGGAAGAGGAAGAGACAACCTTAGGTTGGCGGAGGAGGTTGACGCCGAAGCGGTCAACTGCGCGGGCGGTCAAGGACTGAGGGGAAGCGTCGTGGTCGCCGGTGTAGACGAGGCAGTCGAGGGAGGGGTTTTCGTCCTGGATGGCTTTGACGGCGCACCAGAGGACTCGTTCCCCGCCGCCACCGTCATTGGTGAAGGGGTGGAAGAAGGCGACGGCGCGTTTTCTGTTGCTTCTGCCGGTGGATATTTTGAGGGAGATTCTCAGGATCAGGGCGATCAGACCCCAAATCACGAATTGGTAAGCCATTTGCGTCAGTCGATCGATGTCGTTGGGGGTTGGAAATTGGATAAAGAGAAATCGATGTGGAAATTGGTAGAATTTCTTCTGTTTTTTTGGTGGGAGAGAGTAGCAGGTCAATGAACTTCAGAGACTCGACACCCGAAAGGATTAAAGCTGAAAGGATATGTGGAAATTGATAATTATTTCGTTTTCAGTTGTTCACATTTTTTTAAATATAAAAATTAATTTTTTTTTTTTACTGGTTACTTTCAGTTAAAAACTGATAATTACTTTCTACTGTTGCTGAGTTTTCAAAACTTGAACTAAAATTTTCACTTTTTAATGTTCAATTATCTTTTTGAAAAACTGAAAACTGAGAGTAATTATCAAATACGATTTCAGATTTTAGTTTTTTTTTTTAAATTTAAAAACTAAAATCATAAACTCAAAACTCAAAACAAAATGGTTATCAAATGGTCCCTTGCATAACTCTTTGTGAAGTCGTTATAGTATTACAAAGGTCGGGTGTGTTTAGAACTGAAAGACTTGTTTGGTGACTACAAATCTGAGAGGGGAATATCGTTTTCTTTCAACCAAGTGTGACCATGGTTAATTCGAAATTTGTAAGCATTTTTCGATCATAACAATATTTATGTAGAAGTAATTGATTGAAGGGTTCACTCTCTTTTGAGTTCATAATATAAGATTCAAGTCTGGATTCGTGTCTGGAAAGATAATGCCGTCTTTGATTCAAGGGGTCAGTTTTGGTCGTAGCAGTGATCTCCATGCTTCCCAAGCCCCTCAAAATTTTGTTCCAAATGTTAAAACTCAAATTTGAGTTGTTACGTATGAGTAGTTTCTTCATCCCGTCCCTCCCACCCCTTTCTTTATTCTCCATTTCTCTCGTACAGGCATCTCCACAAAAAGTAAAAACAAAATAGTAATCGAACGAGCCTGTAAGTTCCGAATTTTAGGCCCAATCCAAAACCCGTAAACACACCCAAACAAAATGACTTGCCAACTCGTACCGTCGGATTACTCCGAATTCTAGCACCGGAGCTGATACTTTGGTCCATGACAAAAACACACCAATTCAGAAATCGTTCAAAAAAGCCGCCCTTCCACCGGAAAACAAATCGTTGAACAAATACACACCAAGAGAAATTGGAACAAAAGCACAATACCAAAATGATCAGTGTACTGTTTTTGCATTATACTCGGACTCGGGCAGGTTCGAAAAACCAAAACAAATAATACAGAGGAGAAAATTCTAAGCTGTAAGCTCGCCTTCAACCACCAGCCAAAACAAAAATGCCTCTGCTACAAAAGAATATTACAAGACAACAGAACATATCCACACAACCTATGACACAATTATTTAAGCTGCACCCTTTTCAACCCATAATAAAACAACAGAAGAACAAAATAAAACGATGTGACGGCTCGTGAACCTCATAAAATTACACTAAATGGTAAGTTCTATCAAGAATAGTTCAACATGCCTCAGTAGCTGCTGCCCATTGGTGGCATGCCATAAGGTGGCATGCCCATCGGTGGCATTCCTCCCATAGGTGGTGGTGGAGCATACCCTCCTCCCATACCGCCGCTCATACCAGGCATTGGTGGTGCAGGCAAAGCAAGAGGCAGCAACTGAGCATACATGTTCTGCAAAGCATGTTAACTCAATAAGTCTTTATGCAAAACGACATTTAAGAAAAGAGCAAAAAGTAAATTGGGAATGCGGAGATTGACGTGATTAGAACCAGAAGGCATGCAAATTTATAAGATGATTTCAAAGTGTTTACCTGCTGTGCAATTACTTCTTTATCTTCTTGTTCTTTAGCCTTGATCTCCTTTTGTGCTTCAATTTTGTCTTTAACCAGTTCATCAACTTTGCCAGTGTATTCACGGATAAACTGTAGAACGAAGGTTACATAAGGTCCTCAAGACTTGATGAAACAATTCAATAACCCTTTACACGCAAGAATCAGTTAGGAACAAGACAAAAAATTACCTGTAACAGATATGGGAAAGCAAAGTCAATCATGTTGTTCATCCATGCAAGTTCAAGGGCAATGTCTGGCCTTATCAAATCGTAACAGACAAAGAGGCACGATGCAAAGCATTCTTTCTTTCCCTGCAATTTGAGGAAGAAAATTCATGAATTATCAGAAATGTCAGCAGGCCGGGAACAACAGTAAAGAGAATGCACTAATAAAATAGAGAATGCATTCACATTCTAAAATCATAATTCGTGAAAAAATGGAGTCTTATAAAGAGTTCCATACCTGTTCAATGAAGTAAACAAGCAACTCCTCGGCCAGTTCACGGTCACCAGATTGTGAGGCTGTCTCCATGGCATCTTTGTAAAGTTTGTCTTTCTTTGACAATCCAATGGACTGCTTCCACCTTCCAGCTTTCTTGTAAATATAAGCAGCAACGCGTCTCATTTCCAGAAGCTCATGTTTCTCAATCTGACCAAACAAACAATATAAAGATCTTGCACATGAACACCTTAAACAGAGAACAGACAAGAAATAGAATGCATTTTACCTTTTGAGCGAGGCCTATTTGGTCAAAGCTATCATGCAAATCAATTGATTCGCGCAATCTTTCATAGTCTTCCTCCTCAACGTAAATCTCATTCAAAGCCTCGTTCACAGCAGAGACATTGTTGCTCTGAACTGCAACCATGTATGGCTTCACGAGAAGCAGGTGACCAGCCTACAATTTTCAAGCACAGAAGAATGTAAACATAAAAACCATGGAGATGAAATTTAAACTTCCAACGCTTTTTTGTTGCATGGGAGGGCACCAAGTATCTAAGAATCCTGCAAATAAATACATGCACATTCAATTACCTTCCGCATGATGTCAACAACACGTGTGTGATCTACGCGAAGCGCGAGCACATTTAGAAGATCGTTAATGAGATCTGGGTGCTCTTTCAAGTAGAAGTGCACAGCCTTGTAATATAGCTCCACGTTGGCAACTTTAACTGCCACATCTTTGAACTGCATGTGATCCCAAGCTTCAGGGGAATGATTCATGATGGTAGTTGCAGCATTATCAAACTCATCATATTGAATATACAGATAGGTCAGCTCCTTCCAATGTTGCTGCTCATCACATGCTCTTATAAGCTTGGGGATATTTAGACGATTTGCGAACAATTTGATGTGCTCCATAAGTTTCTCTGGACGATATCTAGCATATAGAACCCCCAACTCAGTAAAGATTCCCATGTGAGCACGTTCTAAGCCAAGACCACTCTCCATTAGAGATATAAGCTCGTTGAAGCATCCTCTATTCTGGTAGTATTCACTGACCTCTTCCAAATCATCCACCTATAAAATTCAAATCAACACAAAGAATTAGTGAAAACTGTATAAATATGAGCAAACCTAGAGTAAAAATTCACCTTAGAAGTATACGAGACATAAACAGATGCTAAAAATAAAAAATAAAAAAAATAAAAAAACCCACCTGTATAATAATGTTGAGACCACAAATCTGAGCTAAGCGGAACTCCTCAGCATCAACACAAGCAAAGCAAACCTCCTTCCATGTCTTTGAACTGTTAGCTTTTCGTGCTGCATCAACAGCACCTTGAAATTGTTTGAGCTTCACAAGTGTGACAGCCAACTTGGCCCAGTTAGATATGAAGGCATATATTATCTTTGCAGCTTCATAGAGAGCCTCGTCATATAGGCGATCACCAACATTTTGGAGATTAGCGACATTTGGCATAAGAATAAATTCTTCTATGTCAGCAAGCCTATCAATCTTTGCATATGCATAAATGAGCTCACTGTCCACCTTGGGCTCTCTGACCTTTTGCCTAACCATTAGAAGGTACTTCACCAGGTCATGGTACACATCTGCATCCTCAGAAGCACGAATAACATCCAAGAATTGGGTGGCATCATCCGCACGGATAAATGATTCAATAGCATCGCTTACTAGACCCTCCCGAAGTTGAGCCTTTGCAACCTGGCTCCATACAGCATCTTCCTCCACACGGAAGGCAAACTCCACAGCCCTATCAATGCTTCGGATGTTATCCAACAAGACATTAACAGCTTGGACATTCAAGTTAAACTTCTTGAAGATTGCAAACGCTTCCTCATACAATTGGGCTTCCACAGCTACTTCCCCAACAGCAGGTCCATCAAAATTATCTAGCCTATTAATATAATCCATGACTCTAGAAGGATCCGCCTTGATGGCTGTCAAAATTAGCAGGTTTTGCAGATTAAAGTTTCCACTGAAGGCAGAGTTTTGAAGCACAATCTTTTCAAGAAGCTCAATTAATTCGTGAGGCAAATCAGCAGTCATGAAAGCCTTAACAGCCGCAGAAACTTGTTCCGGGCTCTTGCTCTCGGGCAAGGCAGTAGAAACAACTTGATCAATAAGCTGTCTTCTGTACTCATTCTCAGGGTCAAGAACTTTCCCCCAAAGATCTTCATCCATCCTCTCAACCACATACCTAGTAACAAAGAATTAGTCAGTAAACCTCCAGGTACTCGAATGAGATGAAATTTGAACAAAGAATTAGTCATAAGATACTAATCACCAACCTTGCTTGCAATTTGAACAATGAGTTCTTATTTGTGACATTAATAAGTTCATCGTCACATTGTCCGCGGCGGTAAGCAACAACAGCTAGGGTAGGATCACGTTTCTCACAATATTTACCAACAACACGTGAATCATAATATGGGTTTGTGGTAAGGAAGTGCTCTGGATTATTGCCACTATCAATGATGATTTTACCCAAAGCATTGTGCACATGTACATCTTGGCTTCCCTCACTCACAAGATGCTCCAAGAACTGTGTGAGTAAACGAAGGCGATTCCTAGCGAGAGGGAAAAGAATAAGAAAATTAAGTGGAGACAAAAAAGATGATGGAAGGGTAAAAATTAGGATTGGGTGGCATTGTGAACACGTACCTCTTCTCACATTCCTCCACAAGAGGCTCCACTGGAAGCAATGAACGAACAGAAAGAATCAAGCCTTTGATAAAATCTTCAGGGCACTCATCATCTAGCAACTGTCCCACAACTAATGGAGCATTCCCAGGGTTCACCTACACAATGAGCCAGCGAAATTTTCAATGATGGAACCCAAAAGAGTATTCAGAGTGTCGAAAGAAGACTCAAATAGTACCTTCTGAACGTAACCTTCAATGTAACGAAGCATATTGTTCGTGTACAAGTAGTGGGTGAGATCTGGAACAAATCCAAAACGATCACAAACATTAATTAATGGACGTGCATCAGGAAGCTTAGCTTCCATTAAGAAGTTCTTTGTCTTCTCAGCATCATAGAAGTTTGATTCTCTTGTAACTCGCTCCACCTCTTTGATTTGTCCAGTTTTAGCAGCTGCCTCAATGTATTTGAAGTGGATATCAGGATCCTCACTGTATCACATTTTAAAGTTATATAAAAATCAAGAATAAACTGGAGGAGATATCCAAACACAAGAAAATAAAGAAAACTTCTTCAACAGATTACCTTGAGCTCAAAAATGAACCAAGGAAGAAGTACAACCCTTCATATGACTTGAACTGTTCAAAGAGCTTCATGCATTGATCAACACCCAACTGCTCAGAATATTCCTTAGCAACCTGTGCAGGTATTACTAATTGTTTCAGTTAATGCTCCAGGCATGGTTTTAACATCACGGTAGCAAAAAGAAAAAAAAGGTGTACCTGCACAATGATCTGAAGGTTTCCTCTTAAGTTTACCAATAAAAGATCTTTCATGCACTCCAACGCCCATTCTTTTGACAAAGTGCCAAAAAACTCAACAAGTGACTGTGGTTCTATTGCATGTGTATTCACTATGACACGTTTAATATCAGGCAACTCTGAGTAATGCTGCAACAGAAGGCAAATGTTTAGCACAAATGTTACTATTAGAAATACAGAGGACAATTAAAAGAAAAGGAATTTGCAACACATCTTACTTGCAAAGCTCGCACATAAAGACCAGCTTTTTCGCATAGCTGGGCAATACGAGGACGGTCATAATGACTGAACATTCCATTGGCTAAAATAGCATCGGCCACATTAGGAAAAGTCACTAAATTTATCTCAAGGACCTGCGTGGATGAAAAATGTCAACCAGCTGAAATAGGAATCTACAGATCATTTACAAGTAGTTTTAATGATAGAAACCTTTGTTTGCAGGAATGCATGCTCTGGAAGATTTGGCTTTAAAACATCCAATAGAAAGGCAGTTGCCTCACGAATAAGGTTCCTCTAAAATAAACAAAGAGAAACAAGAAGCATGTGAGCTGTATTTTTTATTAAATAATATCCATAACTGCTAAGGTGAGCACAGCATAACGTAAAAAGTTAGTACTAATGAAAGTAAACACACCTGAAGGAAGAGATCTGTTATAGTGTTGTAATCAACTGGACAACCACCTTCCATTTGAGACATCATTAATGCAAAATTAACAGCACCCTACATTAAAAACCACATTTTAACCTGGTTTAGTTTAAATTTATACAACGTCGTAAACAAATGGAAGGATTTTGTTTTCAATGGGACATTCACCGAAAAAGGATCAATGCATGATCTATTTATGCTTTCAGCTTTCAAGAACTAAATAGAAAATATAAGCTTTTGGAGTATTATATGAATACCTGAGGATCTGCTCGAAGAATTGTTTGCAAAAGGAACAGATAGTCAGGTGTGTAGCCAACCTAAAGCAACAAAGACAACGGCAATGCTCAGACACCAGACAACCATTTAACAAATATAAAAACAAACATTTAGAAAACCAATTACTACGTAACAATTCCTCACCTGCTTTGAGTAGATCAGTATTTTGTCAAACTCCCTTCGCTCAGCAAAAGCTGCAACAACTTTGGGAGTTGCTCTGGCTTTAATATATATTTTCAAAGCCATATCATTATCCACAGTCTACAAGAAAAAAAAAATCAGAGAGATTAATACAAAAAATGTAAATAGCTGAAAATCGACATTTAAATTCAAATCACAAAGCCAACCTTCACAAGATCTCCCAGTTCCTCACTGCATTCGAGTTTGTCCTCGGCCAACCAGTTCTCCAAAAGGTTCTTCTTGTTCTGGTTCACTACAAGACGTGACAATTCCAATGATTCAAATGCGTTGAGCTTCCCTCTTGTCAAGAGTGTCCCAAAGTACTGCAACAAAGGTGGTGTTTGCCCAGCTTGGACAGGAACACTCTGCAACACATCAGAAAACAAAAATCATTAGCAGAGTGCAAGAATTGTAACTCTCACCCTCTCAAACAAATGAACATACAATCTAAACCTATCAAGCACTATATGTCTTTTGACCAAGTATGCTGTATCTAAGTTTAGTCCGCTAGATTCCCAATTAGTATATATTCATTTCTCACCGATTCTGACACAGATGCAACCACTTGAATTCATTTAATTCTCCTAACCTCTACAAAGCATCAATAACATTACTCATAAATGTTCTATACCAGAAAAATGCGATACGTACTTCGTATCCGATCTAGCCAATTAGAGAACACTCAGATATATCAAACACCCAAGAACAAGAAGTACCAGAACACATCAAACTGCATACCAGAAGCTTGATAATAGAATTGAAAACAAAAATATTAGACACATGTGAAGAGAGAACTACTGCTCAAAGAAAGAACATGTACAAATAATACAGAAGCAAAATGAAAACCTGAAATTTAGCAACAGTATCAGGTGTGCGGAGAATTCCTTGTGGGGACTCTGCAGCAAGCTCAGCAGCTTCTTTGTACTTAGTTTGGGCAAAAAGTTCTTGAAAACGCTGGACAACCTGTAAAAATCATGTAGGAACATCAGAAATTAAAGTAGAGAGGATTATACCTTATCAAATCATGGCATAACAAATGAGATAGCCAAGTACAACCCAGCCAACAACAACAACAACAAAGCCTTTTCCCACTAAGTGGGGTCGGCTACAACCCAGCCAACAATCAACAATAATTGTTCACCATATAGATTAAGGCCTTCTCTAGCCTCACCTCCCTTATCTCAAAGCGCTATTAACTTTTCCAAACGTTAACAGAAAAATGATAATGGATTAAATTTCATCTCTACACACTACATGGATGAAATCCCTTGCCTCTCTGACCTTAACAAGTACATCTTCAGTGAGCTTCAAGTTTAAATAACTTCCTTATAATGACAACTTCAAATTGGATACAATAAAAGCAACCAATGTGCTTCTTATCAGCGAGCTTCAAGTTAATTCCACACAGCTTAACTATGCTTACTTAAATACCGCCCCTGTAGAAAATCTAGTACTGCTCAAGCATAAATTGAATTATAAAAGAATATCTTACCAGATTCTCAGCACCTGGGAGATTTCCTCTTTTAGCCAGATTGACAGCAAGCTCCAAATTGTTTAGCTGCAAATTCAAACAAGATAACATTTTTAAGAAAAACTTGCTACTTTCAATACCATAGCACCACAGCAAGAAAGAAGAAAAACATTTCAAACATACCTGGCCGCTGACAAAAGGCACAATTGTTTGCTCATTAATTGTAGCCAACAACACCTGGCCCCGCCTATTAACCGCATAAAACCCTCCAGCAGATGAAGCCTCTGTTGTCAAGAAAATTGGATCCGGACTAATTCTATTTCTGTAAACGGCACTAGCTGTCTCTAAATCATACACAAATAGTAGCCCAAGCTTTGTAATTACATAAATCAAGCTGTACTTGTGAGACATCTGCCAGATAAACAAATTCAATATTAACATATGTACAGTATACACGATTAGTTAAAAAACATTGGCATAATTCAGTACCTGCATGGCGACTGGGAAATCATCATTAAAATCTGGAGGAAAGAAAAGATCTGCTTGTTTCTTCGTAAAAGATGGTTTCCCTGCAATATGATCATACTCACAGTTACTTCCATTAACTTGAAAATCACCAAAATAAACACAAAACAATATATATTCAATATCTTCCCAAAATTTGATTTTAACTGAAAGTGCCAACCTTGTACAAACTTATTAAGGCGAAATCACATAAAATTTAACCTATACAAGTTTTTAATCTAGTTTATGAGTTAATAATATTATACTTATTCCATTATATATTCCCAGCAGATGTCACCAATATTCATACAGCCGAAGCCACTTGGTGGGATAAGGCGTTGTTGTTGTTGATGTAACCAATATCTCCATGGTTAATTAGTTGTAATGATAAAAGAAATACCCTATCCAAGAAACCATAATCAGCACTTACAGATTTAATGGATAGGAGATTTTGTGTAAGGGAACAAAAAATCATGTGTCTAAACAGAACTGGGCAGCCAGTTCATTTCATGAATGAACATATGACTTTAATTTAATATAATCCTAATATCAACCTGGCTGGGCACCGAGCTCAATAACATGCAACTTTGATGTAATCTGTCCAGCATTGAGGGTCTTAGTGGCAAAAGAAATAAGAGTTGAAGGATTCTCATTCCCTGGAACCTGTGCAAAATAGACACACCAGGTCAACAATATTCAAAGATGCATATATGTTTGTGTATTAACAGATTGTGAATAGTGAGAGGGTGCAGGAAATTATAAATAGTAGGAGAAAGGGTGAAACTTGCATACCTTGTATTGGGCAAATGATGCAGCATGTGCCTCGAGAGCTTGACTGCGCTGCTGATCCACGGAGAAGAGTTGCAAATTTCCTTTCACCAATTGTGGCCTCTAAAAAAACAAGATTAACAATGAGAAGCAGTACAGCAGAGAAGTGGATTTAAAAGAATTTCCGAAAAATTGTGAACTTTATAAACAAAAAAAAAAGAAGGAAAACAGAATTAGCACAGCAGCAGAGTTGTTTCACAATATCAATCATTGGGAACTATAGTTCCCAAAATAGTTTATGAGGATATATTGAATGTAAAGTACAAATTTGAATATAAATAAAGACTGACATTTAGAGGGCTGGCCCGCAAACACTCAATGGGCAAGATTCAAGAAAACGGGATTCGTTTATGGGAACTCAAACAGGGTAGCTAAAGATCCCAACAGTTCTGCAATTTCTAACAATTTTCCTCGGCTGAGAAAAAGAATACTGGTGGACACAAGAAATAATGCTGGACAGGCATAAATAGGCATAATAACACACCTCTGGTGCACCAGGAGCAATTCCAATCAAAACCAACCACTTCTCGGAAGGATCACAGCGGTAATTTATAATCTGATTGTTAGCCAGATTAGCTGTTCGCTCAAACACCTTTACAGGTTCAGATTCACCTACAAGGAGATGCAGCAAGGAACAAACAAATAAAGACCAAAAGTTTAACACAACAAGCAAGTTGATACCATTAATTTGTAATGTTTCCATGCAACAAAAGCCAGAAGAAGTATGATTGTATAATACTCAAATTACTTATTTAAGGCATCTTACCTTCAATTGACCAGTGGTATACTGTAGTCTGAGTGACTAAACCCAACATCTTTGGGGTTATCCACTTCCAGAAAACAATCTACAAAAAAACAATGGGGAAAGGTAAGCTAGACTGTTTAAAACCTTGCAGAAAACGAGACCCTGGTATTCTTATGCAAAATACAAGCAATGCCGAAAAACACACTAATTAGTAAACAAATGAAGTGAGTACCTGCTCCGGCATAAGATGTGATTTCAGTTTTGCTTTCATCTCGATGTTAAATATTTGAAGGTGATCCTGAGTAGTACCTTGGACTCCAGCTTCAAGTGGATATGACAACACATGATCAATAAGAATTAAAAAAAAATAATTGTGGTTCATAAAGAAAGGTAAGGCACCGGTAAGTAAGATCCAGTAGATAAATAAAGTTAAAAACTTAGATTGTATATGACAGTAACTACTGATTCAACTAATTACATGTTGCAAACATATCAGCCAGATGAATCTTGAATCTATTAGTCTATGACGAAACATACTGCATACTAATTACGTAATCTGAGGTTCAAAAAGTTGGTGCAATAGCAGCACACCCGCATGATACATTCAGATCAAGAGTAGAACACTAAACCAGACCACCTTTCAAAAGTCACGACACGTATATGCAAAAAAAAAGTTATTCCAGCAATGCGAACAAGTAGTTATAACCTACCTTTCAAGGCAAGAATTTTGGAATTCGGATTCATAAGCGCAGAGTCGGCGGTGATAGGCCTCCTCAGAGGTTGCATCGGCATACTCATATCGATAATAACAATACTGTTCTGAGGCGAAGTCTCCCGAACGCATATGTACTTATCGGATTCCATAGTAACATGTGTAAACGTTATGAATTGTGGATTAATCCCAACGCTCGGAAGCTGCAATCAGATCAGATCATACAAACTCATCAATCACTTATCGTACAAACTCATCAATCACTTTATATTTCTAGTCAAAACCTCTGTGAACAGTTAACCGTGTGCTAAACTCAGTAGTTCTAAATAACACAACTCTCAGATCCGATCACAAACCGAAAATTCCAGAAACTTTCAGATCTATCTGAAGCTTAACACAAAACTAAGGAGCAAAAACGAAGTAAAAATAACAAATCAAGCGAGGTCATTGACCAAAAAAGCAACTAATTCAGCTAAAAAGCAAGTGTAAATTTCAATTGAGCTTAAGAAGCATTCGAATCGGAAGCTAAAACTGACCGTTAGGGCCTCCTTCATGGTGATCGGAGCGTTCGCGGCCGCCATGGCTGCGGAGCAGATCGACGGCTCGGAATCGGCGGCTTGGATCTACGGATGCGATGCAGCCGTGAAGTGTGAATCCACCGCAGAGAGAGAGAGAGAGAGAGAGAGAGAGCGTTCGAACCCGGAGAGGGATTCGAATCGCTGAGAGAGATCTAGCAGCACCGAAACCCTTGGACCCGCAAAAGCGAACAAAGGGAGAGAGATCTGAGGTGAAAGGGGGTTAGAAACGCAGGTCTGATTTTTTTTTTTAGGGGATTTTATGAAATGGAATTTTATTCCAGTGAAAAATATAAACGTGGCGCAGAGATCTCACCCAGGCCACTTCGAGTGCTAAAATATTAAATAATTTAAAATATTTGGAGAGGAGGAAAATATTAAAAATAATTACGTGTTAAAATTGTTCTGTCGTGCACTTCTTCATGCAGTGGTTGTGGATCGTCGCCGGGTCATCGGATGCGGGTCCGGATTTAACCCGACCTTTTTCAACGACGGTTCTCATGGTAACATGTAGTAAGTGTGATATATATAGGAAAGTATTACGAGAATACATTTTTTAGTAAGAGTGATATCCACACACCGTATTTTACTTTTCACACATTATTTTAATTTTTCGGTCGTCGGATCAAATAAATTGAAGAAGATCAATGGATATAAATTAACTATGATGTGTGAGAGTCCACACACCCCTTTTTAATATTAAGTTTTCTTTTACGCAAAGGTAAAATTTAAGTTTACTCGTTTAATTAACTTTTTTTCTTTTGATACAAAGAAAATTAATGAGGAGGATTTAAGTTTGGAATCTCGAATCGATAATTTCGTATTTGATTATTAATGAGGAGGATCCAAACTCAAAATCTTGAGTTCTTGGTTCGTATCTGATTCTTATTGCCACGTCCTTGATTAAAATATAAGTTTTTGGAAGTTTACCAGTAACCTATTAACATGTCATCTTTTTGGCTAAGCAAAGCATAATTATTCATTTGTAAGTTTTAACAAAGGTTTTTGTTTTCCTTTTACACGGTGTTGTGATGCAAAATTGGAAAATTTATTTTAAAGTCGGAGCATGTCTGATAAGCCCAATAACCTTGGACAAAAAAGTATAAGCCCAAAAGAAACTTACACTCCGTTTGGATACAGTAAAATAAAACAGAATTTCACTTAAACTAGGGAATTTGGGATGGGAAAGCAGTTTTCCCTTGTTTGGGAACCTTGCAGCGCGAGAAACGCCAATTTCTACGGGAAAAAAAAGGGGAAATTGGGGATGAAGAATACTGGCTTTAATTTCTGTCTAGATAGGTGGAATTTCACAATTCCAACAACGGAGGGAATCCCAAATCCATCGGATGGAATTCTTGAAGGCGCCAAATTTCTTTTTCTGGGCGCCAAACTGGAATGCATAGCGCCAAAGTTCACAATAAAAAGGGGTTCACTTTGTTATAACTCACAATCTTCAAAGGGATTCTTGGGCTTCATCTTCTTCCTTCGTTCTAGGTCAGCCTCTCCTCTCTTCTTTCTTGAATCTATTTGGGTATTCTCTTTATAGCAATTGTGAATTTTGCTGATAGTCATATGCTTGGTGTGCTTATTATTATTTTTTATCTGATTGAATTGTGTATTGGGTGTGTAAACTTATCTGGGAAACTCAAATCAAGAACCAGGGTGTGTAATCTTATCCGATTGAATTGTGATATGAAACTGCAAGTTCCTTGATTTTGATGATTTTGGTGTTATTCAGCATGTATCCATACCTATTACCTTACCTACCAAATTTCCCTTTTCTAGGATCTCCATTAAATAACCCAAGACGGAATTGAACAGAGAAAAGATTGAGAAGCGCCTTGTCTATGTCTTCCTCTTGCACCTTCCCTTGTTTGATTGTAGATAGAGTATTTCGAAGCAAGTATGTGCCACAATCAATATCCGTCCCTACAAATAGGCGATCAAATTTATAACTTCTCAAAACAAATCTAATCCAAACATTTGCCGTTAATAGTCAATGCAAAAAACTTGCGAAAATTTTAATGGAAAGATACAGTCATAAAGACCTGCTTTAAGAACATCAGCAACTGCGTCCTCAGGACTTTTTGTGTAGTTCTGATATTCAAACACTGTGGCCACAGCATCACAGTCTAAGGTGATATATCTATGGGTATATATATGATGTGAGAGTTGTTAATCTATCAAGATTATGTAATCTTTTCAATTATATATTTTTTTTTCAAACAAAGAAACTTTTACCCTTTGAATCCCCACTCGTTCCGAACCTTATCCAAGAGATCCTTCTGTGCACAAGCAGGAACCCCATTTACTGCATTGTAAGAACACATTAAGCAGCTAGCTTTACCTTGTTGTATACAACTTCGAAAATGCGGCTGATATGTATCCTCCAAATCTTGTTCTGAAACCTACTAAACAGAAATGAATTAGACTCCAAATCCCACAATGTCCTTTTATTTCAATTTTCACCCACAATTTAACTTTGCAGATATACACAAAACTGAATTTGCAAAAGGTCTATGATGCAATGGCTTTGCTGTTTTAATCATGAGCTGCAAATGATGTAAAAAAGATAAGTTAATAAGTATGCTTAGTGCTCTGTTGGGAGGGGGTGTGTGCATGCATGTACGCCTGTATGTGTGGGTGCACATTTGTCATGCGACTGCTCTTCCGTGCTTGTATGCACATGTAAATTTGCGTTGTATCATTGTCTATTAAGTTATGCATGCAGAATTATAAACACAAGCTTTAAGTTGTTGGTTGTGTGCCTTTCTTGTATATGCTGGATCTACTCAGCCTTTAATAAACAGTTTTTCCTTGCTAAAACACATTAAACCTAAATGAAATTAAAATTAGCTAAAATTCCAAGAAAATCAGAAAGTGAAAAGGAAGTCTCTTACCACAGCATTGAAGCTATATCTACTGAAATTCCTCCACGACTCCAAATCATAAGCAGTGAAATGCTTGCAACAAGCAGAGAGCACTAAACTATCACCATTCTCATCACTTTCCAACACTCTCCTCGCTCCAAGCCCACCGTCTCAAATTCTAGGGAATATCCAAACAATGAAATTTGTAATTCCCTTCATTTTGCAATTTCCATGTATCCAACATCCAAACAATGAAATTTCAATTAACAGGATTTCAATTACTGGGAATTGTAATTCCCATCATTTAGAATTCTATGAAAATTTAGAAATTCTCCATCCAAACACAGCATTAGGCTTATACATTTTTGGTTGTTAGGTTAGTAAGGTTGAATAATTAAGAAGATAATCAATGACAAACGATAGTTTTAATAGGTTAAATTGTTGGTTGTTAGGGGGAGAGACGGTGGGAACCGAAACTATACTGGTGTACATAGGCATTATTGCTTTCGGCCCGAGTAGGTGACACTTCACATTACTTCTAACAGCAAAAAGTAACTTCTTCAAAATTCTTTAAACCTAAACATAAACAATTCCATTACCATTTCTTACAAATAAACCTCAAAGTGAAACTACAAAAGTTCAAAAACCCAAGAAAAAGGTAGAAAACATCTAATGTACACATTGTTATAAAAACAGCTACCAAAAAAAGGAGAAGTTTAATCATAAGCAATGTTTGGCCACTCAGTACTACAGTCTGATGGTATTCCTCTTCACTTGGAAGTGAAAGGTTTTAGGTTCGAATTTTGTGGATGACGAATTCGATACCATATTAGGCTACCCATTGTGTGACAGCTACAAAAACATCTAAGAGCAACTCCAGCGTTGCAAAGGCCCCTTAAGGCAACTCACTATTGAATCCACTCAGTGAACAGTTACTGCCTTTTGCATCTCCACCCCTAAACTGAATAGCTATGGCAATAGGTAAAAAAAATATTAGTATTTTTTATTTCATAAAATAATTCTATTTGTAATTTCGAATAAGACACCGAAGAGTATCACAATAATTTCCTACCATTTATTCACATCGTGAACTTGGAACTTGTATATTTGGACTCATGGCAACTTTAGGAACATCATTGGGTCTTTGCATGCACCATCGGTGCATTGGGAAGTGCAGTGATCCTAGACTCGATAGCTTCAAGCTCTAGCTTGTAGTTTCAGGTGAGATTTCCTTGTTCCTTTTAATATTTGAAATTTTCTTGTTGGTGTTGTGATTCCGAGTGAAGACTTAATGGTTAAATTTTGTTCTTTTCGTTATGCTGTTTCGTTTTTCCAAAATCTGACTAGAAAATCCGACAAGCTCCGTGACCAAACCCGGCCAATCTCGACCACGATTGTTACTCACAGTGCTAGAATCTTGTTCCTTTTCATTTTAGCATCATTTTTGTGCTTAAATTGCAATTTGTAATGGAGTTGAGATCGAAATCAGGATGAATCTCTGCCAAATATTATGGTGTTCTCCCTCGAGGGGTTCGGTGACGTATGTTTTAAATCGCGGCTAACGTTAGCTTTGCATCACTTGGGCCTCAGGCTCTCGGGCTATTGATTCTCACCTGGCCTGTCCATAGTGCCTCCGTGGAGCCCCATTGTAATAACCCGTTCCAAAATATAGAGTAAATTACGCTTTCGCCATTAGTGGTCTTGGACTTTTCGACCCAAACATTTGGGCTGTGCATGTGTCTTTGTATTGGGTTTAGTTAGTAGGCCTAAGTCACTAGGTTGTGCTAACGTTAGCCCAAAAACCCGGCCCAAGGTTATAACTATTTTCTGCACCGTGAACCTTTATCTTCTTCTTCTTCATTCTTCTACACTTACTCTATATTTCTCCATTTTCTTTCTGCATTCTCATCCTCTATCTCCGAGAATGAACCATCAATATTTGTCGCGAATCCGACCAAATCAACTTCTGAAAACTCGAACCTTGGACCTAGAGAATCTATCTACAAGGTTGTATGTGGCTTTTGTGCACCTCTGCGTAATCTGCCATGGCCATCGAGAGCTGAAGCTCTCTTGAATTTTTATATGAAGTAGGAATTGTTCTTTTCTTGGTTGTGTAGTTTCTAATTTATCTAGACGAGTTTTACGTCGATTATATTTGGGGTTTAATTCTCTGCTTATACATATTATTTTTATCTCAGTTTTCGACGGTGAAACCACATTTTTCTCCGGTAAGTTTGAGAGTGTTGGCCCTCGAATTCAGTTGGACACTATTCTAGGTAATTAGGTACCTTGCTGCATGTGAAGTTTGGTGGGAGATCACTGAGAATTAACATGCATGCACTCTGTTTCCTTTTTCCATAATCTGGCAAGGAAAATTCGGCAAGTTCATGTTGAATCCGAGATGAATTCAACATCCTCTTATCCTCAAAAGGTTCTAGTTGAGTTCCTGGTGAATTTTAGGACTAGAGTACTTAAATTTTAGGGTTAAAATCCATAAAATTGAACTCAGGATTTAATTTGCAGTTTCCGACGAACTCTGGCAATGCCAGTAGCGGTTGCTATTAAGATTAACGGCTACTACAGCAGAAACCGTTAGTTCTAGCGGAATCTTTCGACAAGGCAGGGGCAAATATAATGGTACAGAGATGGATTAAGGCACCTATTGGGGTATATGCTGGAATTGCTTGTGAGTGGACCTTCTCAAATAATATTTTTATAAATCTTAGGGTTGCATGCATATTTTATTTCGAAATTTCATATGCTTTAAATATGTTTACAATTTGGCATATCTTTGAGATTTGGATAATTTAATAGTTAATTAAATTGCTTTGTGAATATTTTGGATATATTAGTTTTACATTATATTAAAGGTTTTAAACTATTAAGTTTATACATACGAGTTTCAATGGATTTATGATGATATAGTTTTATGAATTATTGTACGAGGTTTAAGCTTTTGATCTTTGAGATGTTGACATGAGCTTTCAGTTATATTTTGGGTATATGTATCTAGCGGGTCATTATTCAACACATCCACACAACACAGGTATTAGACGTCTATGGCCATAAGACACGAAGGTGAAGAGAAGTGAGATATATGTTATACCCCTAGCTTCACTAGTCACGGTTAGTGTCGGTTTGTGATGTTATATATTTCTTCTCCGGTGTAACTCGGAGTCGTACAGCTTCACCTTCGGGTGATGGGGCCTATCATGTTTCTTCACTGGCGTAACTCAGTGTCATACAGCTTCACCTTCGGATGATGACCTGGCAGTTTCTTACACGACACGAAAATAACGGGTTTCGGGTTAACACGATAAGTTGACAACTAATCGGGTCATTATCGGGTGACCCGTTAAGAACTCGTCGGGTAACACATGGATAACCCGTTTCGACCCGTTAAGAAAAATAAAATAAAATTTTAAAGTTTAATTACTAAAAAATTTATTATAAAATACAATAGTCATATTGTATATATTGGTATATTCTATATTAAATATATCTTTTTGTATTATTATTCTATATAAGTTAAAAATTTAAGTTTTATTCATTTATTTATTTTTATTATAAGAGTTTCTTATTATCATTCATAAGATAAATTTTACTTAACATGTTGTTGTCAACTAGTATAATATTAGTATAGGCAATAAGACATCCCTACAAGTATGAAAAATGTGAAAGAATATATAAACACTCGTGATTCATCATTCCTCTACGAGTAGACAATGGTTACACTTACATTATAGTTTAGATTTTAAAACCCTCCAAACCGTCATGAATAGTGTTTTTTATTTGAGTGTAAAAGTAATAAAATTAATAATAATTGTTGTAGAAGTGTAAGAAATGTAGTATATATATATATATATATATATATATATATATATATATATATATATATATATATATATATATACAATCACTCGTAGTGACAAGCTTTACAACTTTTGTGAAGGGGTCAACTTCAAAATCCGACACTATAATCTATAAACCTTACATTTGTATTTAACCGTTGATTATCGTTTAGGCTTTATTCTTTATATTGATTTTTTTTTAAATTTTCTTTTTTGAAAATATGATCTTCTAGGGGATGTAGGAAGATGAACGATTCAAATTTTTTATATCACGTCCCGATATTTTCGGTTAATTAAAATATGAATCGATGATATGTAGTTTGTAGAGACTTTATAAACACTAAGCAATATTTTCACTAACGGTAAAACTCTGAACATAATATCAACGATCCGAGCCGTTCATCTTCCTGTATCGTCTAATAGATCATGTTTTCAAAAAACAAAATTTGAAAAAAAAAAAAAAATTTGGTGAGAAAAATGAAGCATAAATGTAAATAACAATCGACTGTTAAATTTTGACATATGATTTATATGATTATAGTGGCATATTTCAAAGTTAAGCCATTTACGAAAGTTTTAAAGCTTGTCATTACGAGCGTTTATATATATTTTTTATATTTTTCACACTTCTACATTAATTAAAAAACTATTAAAGACTTTACTTAAATAATAGTCATCCGATAAATGAGAAGATAGTGCTAGTGTAGAAAGCCTCACTGAAAATATCATCAATATAACTCTTGAAGACAATATATCAAGCCAAAGTTTCAATACCATTTCCCGTGGTGATTGATGAAAATTGAAGAGTTTGATTATAAGAAAATGTGCAAGGTTCCAAACCTTAAAACATAACTCCCTTAATTTTGCAAATCTTTTGAACATTTGATATTTTGTAATATTTTAATTTTTTTTTAATTATACTCTTATTTTGGTATGTATGTTAGCCTTATAAGGTTATACAATTAAAACACAAACGAAGGAGTGGCTGACCTGATTCCAACGGGGATCATAGAAGTCGAACACAAAAGTAGCAGAGCACGGCAACACCAAGATCTTCTATAAACTCCTAGCCAAATACAACTACTTTATGGGAAGCATTATGTTGTGTGTTCTAGGGCTTATAGGGACTGGTGTTTTTATATAGGCTAAAAGCTAGGGTTTCATCCATAAAGGAAACCTAAACTTTACTTTCTTAGCCTCCAAGTCAAGTATCATAATCATATTCAATTAAGGATTCCATCAATCCTATTTTCAATATGAGACACCTTATATAGGATTGATATCTTTAAGAGATCAAATCACAATCAACATTATTCTCCAATATTACATTCCTATTACATGTAGTAGACCACTTAAAGGTTGATTTATAATGGATAAATCCAACAATATAAATATGTAATACTTGAAAGACAAATACGTTTTTATGTTTTGAATGTGATAATAAGATATTTGTATACTTATTTAGTAATATGTTTTTAATTTGATTATTTATTGGTTTAAAATATATTTTCCTTAACAGGTAACAGGTCAGGTCATATTATCTGTTAATATTATCGGGTCAATTTCGGATCTGGTCATTTTACCCGTTTATTTTAATGGGTGTTACACGACACGACTCGTTAAGATATCGGGTATGACAAGAAAACGACACGAACACGGAAAACACGACACGAATGCCAGGTCATTGGGTGTGGGTTTGGTTTTGTTTTGGTTTTTTAAAATTTTTAAAATTTAATTAATTTTTTAATAAAAAAGTGGGTTCCGCCTCAAGCCCCATCAACATTTAACGGAGGAATTGACAGACAACTGACAGAAGGTATGACATTGCAACAAATTCGAAGATAAGGTATGACTTTGAATTTTTTTAAAGACGAGGTATGAAACTACGACTGACTCAATAGTTGAGGTAGTTTTATGTAATTTACCCTATTTATTTTCATTTGTAATAATAATTTGTAGGTTCAACTCATGTAAATAGCTAATTCAACACTAAATTATGATGTTTGGCTCATTGTGCGGCTAGCCCAAACCCCACACTTATAAAGAAATGATAAAGACTAACCTCAAATAGGGGTGACAGATTGCTAGATGTATTACAAACCAATTTTAATAGTTTCCTTCCAATCCCTCAACTATGGTCACATGTAGGGGTTGTAAACATGCTCAAAATAATTCGAATTAAGCTCCATTTTTTAGGGAAATGAGTTGACCAAAAAAAATATTAAAAAAAATAAAAATGGACTCGTTAAAAAAAAGGGTTGATATAGAACTTTGATACATTCAGCTCACATATTATATGAGATATAGCTCGAACTTGGTTCAAGCTCGGCTTGTTCGTTTCAAGACGACCCAATGGAACGTGGTACTAATACAATGATTATATGTTACATAAGGATTTGTTCGTTTCAAAACTCAGTTTGAATCAATGAAAACTCGATCTTTCCAGTCCACATTGTCCTTTACTTCTGAGTCTTCTTGTCACAGCCCGTCCCGGAATTTTTAATTTCGAGGACGTGAAATTACGAAAATGCCCTTAAACGGAATTAAGGTGCGTAAATTTGATATTAGTTCTACCTAAGGTTCCTAAACTATTGTTAATTGGAATATTCAATAGTTTTAGGAACTCAAACTTAGATTTAGATTTTTATTAGTATGTATTAATTTTATGTATAGGGTTTAGGTAGGACCTCCTAATCCCTCATTTCCCTCCCCAATTTCCGTAACACTGTCTCTCTCTCTCCTCCCTCGCAGTTTCTCATTTCTCTCTCTCTCCTTCGAACCCACACGGACCACCACACAAACCACCCTAAACTTCTACCAACGGACGAGTTAAGACTACCATCAAACTCCTGAGGACTTCACGATCACGATGGTATCCATTTCAGGTAAGATCTAATTCGGAAAACCTAGTTTCAAACGTCACCGTGATTGTGCACTGTTCATGAACTTTGAAATGGTTATGTTTTAGGCCAAACCAAGATCACAGCGAGCTTTAGGAAGTCCTAAGGAAGCTCGGAGTGTTTCGTTGGAACGATTTGGACGTCGGGATCGAGAGATGGAAGTTTGGCCGGTTTTCTTCAAATTTCTCAGGTGAGATTTTGTGGTTTTTAGACCCTAAAACTAGTCTAACGTGATAGGAGATGTTTAGGGCTTCATTTTGGTGTAAAATACGAGAAAATTGGATGAAAAATGAAGAAGAAAACACGTTTTGAAAATTTTCCAGAAACCGGCGAACAGTCGCCGGCGACCGGCGACTCGCCGGAGAAAACAGGGAATATTCCGTCAGTTTTGACGGAATATGCTAACGGCGTTGACTGACGCCGTTAATTATTTAACGGAATATACTAAGACTTAATGGAATATTCCCTAACTGCCGTTACTGTGCCGTCAGTGTGCTTGGCACGTGACCGCGCGTGGGGGGCGCGTAGGTCCGTGCCATGTCAGGCGCGTGGGGGCGCGTGAAGGGTCCAAAAATTATTTTAAAAATATAGGGATGATCCTGAGGTTGTGTAGGTCACAGTGGTATATTCATATACCCAATTTGAGCAATATATGAGGAGTTATTAGCTAAGAGTTGCGTTATGCGTTAAATAACGTTAATTTGGTTACTTCTCGTATAGGCGAGGATTATACGGACGTTGGGCATGACTAAGGGAGGCCCAGGGACCTACGAGACGTCGATGTATTCGGTGAGTGGGCAGTTTTATTTCCCGTATATATATATACTTGACGTTTTTCCATAAATTGGATTTGAATGAAAGTATGCTTAAAATGAAATGCGTATAAGTGATATGAAAAACGGGAATTGAAATGCCATGCATAGAAACGATATGAAAAGTATATAGAGATGTGAATCGAAATGCCATGCATAGAAGTATGTGAAAAGTATATAGAAATGTGAATCGAATTGATATGCATGAAATGATATGAAAATAGGAATTGATATATGATGCATATGTATGAATTGGTGCGGTGGACGCACAGGCGAGTATCAGGTGAGTATATATTACTGCTATGATGATGTTGAGATATGTTGAGCTCATAACCTGCACCATGGTATTAGTGCTTATATTATTCACCGCATCGCACGCTCGCCTTGGATCCAAGTAGATGCTAGTCGTACAGACCACAAGAGGTGGTTCCGACAGGCCAGTCGTACAGACCTTTAGAGAGGTTCCGACTGGTGGGTGACCTTAGATATTGTGCACAAATGATTGATGAGAAATGATTGATGAGAAAAGCACTAGAGCGTAATATTAACCATTAAGTCGTACAGACTACATTAGGTGGTTCCGACTTATGTGCAGAAGGCCGTACAGGTCACAGGTGGTGACTCCGGCAAGATGAGATTTTGAGCTCTAGATACAGCCGAGGGCTGAGATGATAGAAAAGATATGAGTTATATTTACAGCCAAGGGCTGAGATGATAGAAATGATATAGATTCAGCCGTACAGGGCCATTAGAGGGTCTCCGGTTGATTATTTTCTTCCACCTGATTTATGTTAATGCATCCATACTATAATGTTGAATTTAGACATGGCATGGCATATTGTATTGAAAGAAATGTTGAGATAGTGATTTGAAGTTAAGAAGAATATATATGTACATATATTGATATTTTACAATTCTGGAAAAGTATACAAGTTTTACGGAGAGGGGTTACAACGTTTTGGGAAAAGATGGATTTGGAAAAGATTTGTTTTACTGACCCACTCAACTTGGTTTTGCGCCCCTCCAGGTTCAAGATTTCAGAGGTGTGGTGTCTACGAGGAAATTCAACGGGGTTCTGACAGAATGGACAAAATTGGATCTCACCTTTGGGTGTTTCATCTTAGAAGTGATATAATTAAAGCTTCCGTACTGTGTAAATGGTTACGTCACTTCCACGTGACGGCCAGCATGCCCTCCTTCGGGATGGGGTGTGTCACTTCTTCTCAAACTAGTTCTATGTCTTCTTCCCCAAAAGAAGAGTACTCTTTCACGCACTCCATGTCTTCGGAGGTGCTTAACTTGAAGGTGGAGAATGTAAAGAAAAGAAAGAGTCCTCATTCTCAAGGGTCGTCTTCTTCTTCAGGATTTGCATCATCACCGCCAAAACCAATGAACGAAAAAGCTTCAGTGAGTGCGTTGCATTCGCCATTCGCGAGGCTACAACATTGGTTCTTTCCATGAGGAGGACATGAGGAGAAGAAAGAGTCATCCTCTTCCTGCTCCATGTACATCACAAATCATCAACTAACAACAAAATCACCAAAACAAAACGGAATAATTATCGAAACCCAATACCAGAATTTACAAATATAACCCAAATATTATACAATTTAATTCCACAAGGATTTAAACCAATTTATGTATCCAGATTCTAAAATTGATGTTTTTTCCTTGTTTTCTTTCACGCCGTCTGCTAAAACAAGTCCCTAAATCTATCGATTAATTTCCCCTTCATAGACCAAAAACATTTGGGCCTTAAATCGGCTTCATGGGCTAGTAAGGCCAACATGAGATTGAACCAGGCTCGTCTCGTTTGATTACCATTTTGTTGCACATTCAACTATAACGACTTACTTACTACTACAATCTAGTAATATTTCTTTTCATTTTTAATGATAGTTTATAGGTTCGACTCATGGAAATGGCTAATTCAACACTAAATTATGGTGTTTAGCTCATTGTGTGGCTAGCCCAAACCCCACACCTGTATAGAAATGCTAAAGACTAACCTCAAATAGGGGTCACAGATTGCCAGATGTATTACAAACCAATTTTAATAGTTTCCCTCCAATCCCTCAACTTTATTGTGCATTTGGAATGCAATTGACCTAGCACGTGTTGAACCGTAAACTTTCACAAAGAAAAAAAAATAAAAATATAAAAGAAGTGGAGTGGACGTGGAGATGTGTGGGGATTGTAAGTGCCTTTTTAAGGGGTGAAAACAGTATAGAGGTTGTTGATTTTTATCCCTAATATATATATATATATACACACACACACACACACTAAAATCCCTTCACAACTGGAGACGTGGGTGGTTTTATACGGATATCCCACTATGCAGAGTACGTGGTAGCACTCACCCACTAACCACAACTTCCGTTTCCACCGTTGGCCTATAAAAGGCATTAAACCAAAGCAAATTGGAAGGAGGGAGGACAGAGAGGGACAAAAACGCTGTAGAAATTGCGAGGCATCAAGAGAAGGAGAAACGTTGAAGTTCAAGCTTGCAGAAAGCAAAGTCGATCGAGAAGCAATAGAAGAAGAAGCAATCAGTAGTTGCTGATCAAAAGAAATCCAATCACTCCTAGCAAATGAGTAAATTTAAAGGGCAAACTCTAAACAAACTGAAGTATAAAATTTTCTTTGTCTTCTTTTTGCGCAGGGGCGTACATTACCTCTAAGTCATGTTGGAAATACTCTCAAAATATATTCAAGTTGTCAAATAATGCCGTCTGCACCGAAGCCTCTTTGCCGTCTTCTTCGTCCTTGCCGCTGTCGACTCCTCCAGCCACGGAGTGTTTCTTCTTCTTCTCCATCGATGAAGATATTTGCAACACTATTGTCGGCGCCCAAGTAGACGCAACAGTAAACTGGCTTCCCACAACCTCGTGCAACCTCTTAGGGGTCTAAAGAGGTTTCGACATCTCTTTTTCTCTTTTCAGAGATGCAACGGAGAAGAAACCATCACCCTGCACGTTTGCACAAATGGAGAAGAACCCACCGTGCCCAGCGATGGTTCCAAAATTCTAGCAATGACGCAAATGATGGTTTCGAACAAGGCAACATGAGGGACGGACACACAAGCAGCAACTGCCGAGGATCCTATTGCTTAGAGAGAAAAGTGTTGGATAGTGGCCAAATTAGTGGCCAACTAGGCATCCACTTTCAGCTAATAACATATTGTAAAGAAAGGAAAAGGAGGAGACATCAATTATGATGTTCCTTGCTTTGTGATGATGACTAATGATGATGCTTGTAAAGAAAAAGAAAATGATGGTTTTAATTAAGCTATTTCTTCGGTTTTGAGGGATAGAAAGAGAGCATCAGATTTGTGAGAGTGTGGATAGTCATTTTCTGTTTTGAGCAGAAAACACAGAACAGAGAGCAGCCGCAGCTCCTCTTTGAAGGGAAGAAGAAAGTGCTCCTCTTCAATTGGTTAGTAATCATCCACCAAAGTAGTTGTTGTTGTAATAACTTTGAGCTATATGTATAGAGAATAAATTATTCATTATATTTCTTTCTCTATTTGTTTCTTTGGTGTGTGAGAGCTATTGGGTGTATTAGGCTCTTGGGTTGTGAGATTGCCAACACTTTGTAAACTCCCATTTGGTTGATAGTGGATTATTGGGTGAGCTCCTACTGCTCCGAGGACGTACTCCAGTTACACTGACTGTAGAGGAACCTCGTTAAAATCTTGGTGTTATTTTCTCTATATTGTTCTTGCATTTCATTTGATATATTTTCTGTGGGCTAGCTTAATTTGGTTCCGCGTGGTTTGGTGCTATCCTAGCACAACAATTGGTATCAGAGCACTGGTTGCTCTTGGGTACTGTCTAGTTGCCAAAGATGTCAGGTGGACAAGATGAGAATCCTTTTGGAAGCAGCTCTGGGATTGCAAGAACTACGGTGCAAAATGCAAAGTTTGAAGTAGAAAAATTTGATGGCACAAACAACTTCGGGATGTGGCAATGTGAGGTCCAGGATGTGTTGGCTCAACAAGATCTACTGGCCGCTTTGGAAGATAAGCCGGAAGCCATGTCGAAGTCGGAATGGGAGAAGTTAAATTTGTTAGCTTGCTCTACAATTCGGTTGTGCCTTGCCAAAACTTAGAAGTATTTTGTGATGCGGGAGACTTTGGCAAATGTGTTGTGGAAAAAATTGGAAGACAAGTATATGACGAAGAGTGCGGAGAATCGGCTACATTTGAAGAAAAAGCTCTACCGCTTCCAATATAAAGAAGGTACACAAATGATCAGGCACCTTGATGCTTTTAATAAGTTGATTGCTGATTTGTTGAACCTAGATGAGGATATTAAGGATGAAGATAAGGCCTTAATATTGTTGAATTCTTTGCTGGACTCTTATGAGCATTTTGTTACCACTATTATGCATGGTAAAGAAACTGTGAAATTTGAAGATGTGTCGAATGCCTTGATGAATTATGAAATGAGGCATAGAGATAAAAATCATGATAGTACCTCTGAGGCTTTGTTTGTTAGAGGTAGATCGTCGGAGAGGAGATCTTCCTCTAGTAGAAAAAAATCACAGTCTCGACCTAGAGGAAACTCTAAAGGTAGAAAAACTTTGGAAAGGGATGAATGTGCCTTTTGTCGTAATAAGGGTCATTGGAAGAAAGATTGTCCTAGGTTGAAGACCAAAGGAAAAGAAAGCTCTGAAGCTAATGTTGCTGAGGTTGATGATGTGACATGCATGTCATTTGACAAAATATTAATATTTTGTCGAAAACAACACGGATACCTATTTTCTCTATATTGTTCTTGCATTGCATTTCATTTGTTTTCGACAAAATATTATCAATATTATCGCGATATTTTCGAAAATATCGCGATATCGGCAAAAAAATCGAATGAGAGAAGAAGGCCGGAGCTTGTACAACTCCGGCCGACCATCGTCTTCCTCATTACTCACTTATTTTGCCTAATAAACCCAAAAAATACTTAAAAA
Organism: Crataegus laevigata; assembly: GCA_963580275.1. Lineage (NCBI taxonomy): Eukaryota > Viridiplantae > Streptophyta > Magnoliopsida > Rosales > Rosaceae > Crataegus > Crataegus laevigata. Next base: position 31,673,352 of record OY756947.1, on the reverse strand, counting down.
TTAATTTAATATCATGTGAACCATTAGTTCACATATTAGATATTAAACTAACTAAAACATATACTTCACCATATCTCAGCCAATAGCCCAAGATAGGAGCTCAACCAAAAGGCCAAGAAAGGCCAAGGAAGGCACGATTTGGTTAAGGCTCTGGAATGGTGCTTTTATAGGCCATTAGAAAACCTCACTTCTATCCCACAGCCGATGTGGGACAATTTACTAAAGCAAACCCAGTTTTCCGACGACCACCGCCCATTTCGAGGCGTTTTTCGGCCAAACCACGGCGCGTTGGCCGGCGTGCAAGGTATCAATCTCTTCATCTCGTCGAGTACTACAACTTTCATGTTTGGATCACTTAATTTGGTTAAGTAACGAAGAAGTTATGGACGTTCAAAGTTAGGGTAGAATTCCAGCCGTTTGGGCAGCACCGCCCTTTTCGAGGGGTTTTCCGGCCAAAACACGGCGAGTTGGCCGGCGTTCAGGGTATCAATCTCTTCATCTCGTCGAGTACTACAACTTTCATGTTTGGATCACTTAATTTGGTTGAGTAACGAAGAAGTTATGGACGTTCAAAGTTAGGGTAGAATTCTGGCCGTTTGGGCAGCACCGCCCCTTTCGAGGGGTTTTCCGGCCAAACCACGGCGATTTGGCCGGCGTTCAGGGTATCAATCTCTTCATCTCGTTGAGTACTACAACTTTCTTGTTTGGATCACTTAATTTGGTTGAGTAACGAAGAAGTTATGGACGTTCAAAGTTAAGGTAGAATTCCGGCCGTTTGGGCAGCACCGCCCCTTTAGAGGGGTTTTCCGGCCAAACCACGGCGAGTTGGCCGGCGTGCAGGTAGCAATCTCTTCATCTCGTCGAGTACTACAACTTTCATGTTTGGATCACTTAATTTGGTTGAGTAACGAAGACGTTATGGACGTTCAAAGTTAGGGTAGAATTCCGGCCGAACTCATAAACCGTGGTCGTTTGGCCATCTTTCAGGTCATTTTCCGGTCAACACCGGCCACCACTCGGTCCTCACTTGATATTAACCTCTTATCCACATTCCTAACTACATGTTAGCTTTTGAATCACTCAATTTGGTTAAGAAACGAAGAAGTTATAGACGTTCAAAGTTAGGGTAGAATTCCGGCCGAACTCATAAACCGTGATCGTTTGGCCATCTTTCAGGTCATTTTCCGGTCAACACCGGCCACCACTCGGTCCTCACTTGGTATGAACCTCTTCTCCACATTCCTAACTACATTTTAGCTTTTGAATCACTTAATTTGGTTAAGAAACAAAGAAGTTACAAAGCTTTGAAAATTGCCCAAACCTTCGGCCCCAAACCCAGTTTTCCGACGAGCACCGCCTCTTTCATGTTTGCTTTTCTGGGTTCTTTCTCCCTTTCATGTTTGGATCACTTAATTTGCTTTTCAATTATGATGAACATGAGTTACTAAGTTTCAATCAAGCGCGTTAAACATTGATTAAGGTTTTGGATAAACATTCATTTCTCTCTTTGTTTTAAGTTATAATTATAAATGTTATATAATTATAAATTATTAGATTTTTTTTTATGCAAGCATATTAGATATGTACATAAAACATTCACATATGTATGTTTTTTTTATAAGAAATAACATATTATTCAATAATTATTTACTAATTCATTATATATAAATTATTGTAATTGGTTCGGCGCAATTGTTATTGGTTCGGAGCAACAGCTCACATTGCTTAATCTCTTGTTTAAATGAGTGTAAAATATTGTACTAATTCATTATATATAAATGATTATGGTGTGTTTAAACTTCTTTCATTAATTACTACATATTTTCTACACTCACAATGTTTGCCAGCTCGTTATATAATCAACTTAAATCAGTTAAATCCATCATGCAATGCATTTCCTTCCAATTTTTTGTGATAAACTAATAGATAATTGACTAAATAAACATCCTACAAAGTTTCAATAAAAATTTCCAAGTTTTTCTTACAATTTCCGTGGTTTCCATGTAATTTTTATCGATATCGATATTTTATCGATATTTCCGTCGATATTTCCGTGTTTTCGGACTACCGATATTTCCGATATTACCGATATTTAAATCCTTGAGGGTAAGACACCAATGGAGGTATGGACTGGAAAACCTTCTACTGATTATGATTATATTCGTATTTTTGGTTCACCTGCTTATTTTCATGTAACTGAAAATAAACTTGATCCTAGAGCCAAAAAGGCTATCTTTCTTGGTTTTAGTACTGGTGTCAAAGGTTACAGGTTGTGGTGCCCAGAGATGAAGAAACTGGTAGTCAGCAGAGATGTGACATTTGATGAAGAAAGTATGTTCAGAGGCTCTGAGAAGAATGTGAAAGATGTCCAATAGGTGGAGCTTGAGAAAGTTGCCTCTAGTACTTCAAATCCTATTCCCACTGATGTCGAAGCCACTACAAGTGAAGAAGTGGGAGACATTGAGGATGTTGAAGAAGAAGAAGTTGAAGTCTCTTTCCAAGATGAAGAGCAAGATTCACCGCAAGAGTCTATTGCCAAGAACAGAGGAAAGAGAAAAATTACCAAGCCAGCTCGTTATAATGATTATGTTTCTTTCGCTCTTTCTATTATCATTGATGAGATTCCATCCAACTTTGAGGAAGCCATTGGGAGTGAAGAAAAGGAGAAGTGGTGCAATGCTATGGGCGACGAGATGAATTCTCTCTTGAAAAATAAGACTTGGGAGTTAGCTAAACTGCCTAAGGGTAAGAAAGCTATTGGTTGCAAATGGGTGTATGCCAAGAAGGAAGATGTTGATGAGAAAAGCAATGTCAGATTCAAAGCAAGATTAGTTGTTAAAGGGTATGCACAAAAGGAGGGCATTGACTACAATGAAATCTTTTCTCCAGTTGTGAAGTACTCTTCAATTCGCATTATGTTAGCTCTTGTTGCACAATATGATCTTGAACTTGTGCAACTTGATGTGAAGACGGCTTTCCTACATGGTGATTTGAATGAAGAGATTTATATGTGTCAACCGGATGGGTATAAAGTGAAAGGGAAAGAAAATTTGTTTTGCAAGTTGAAGAAATCACTTTATGGCTTGAAGCAATCTCCAAGACAATGGTATTTGAGGTTTGATAAATTTATGAGAGGCCAAAATTATTCTAGAAGTCAATATGATCATTGTGTGTACTTCAAGAAGTTGCAAGATGGGTCTTTCATTTATTTGTTGAAATATGTTGATGATATGTTGATTGCCTCAAAGAATGTTGAAGAGATTGAGAAGTTGAAAAAGCAAATGAAAAATGAGTTTGAGATGAAGGATCTTGGTGAAGCAAAGAAGATCTTTGGCATGGAGATCACTAGAGACAGAGAGAAAGGTTTGGTATGCTTGAATCAAAGACACTACCTTGAGAAGTTGATTCAGAAGTTTGGAGTTCATGACTCAACCAAACCGGTTAGTACCCCTTTAGCTCCTCATTTTAAATTGAGTTCTCTGCAATGTCCTAAAACTGATCAAGAGAAGCTGCAAATGAAAAATATACCATATGCAAATTTGGTTGGTAGTTTGATGTATGCAATGGTATGCTCTAGACCGGATATTGCTCATGCAGTTGGCATGGTGAGTCGATATATGCATAATCCTGGTAAAGAGCATTGGAATGCAGCTAAGTGGATATTGAGGTATCTCCATGGTACTCGAGATGTTGGTTTATGCTTTGAGAGGGATGACTCTGGTATTGGTCATTTTGCAGTTGGTTATGTTGATTCAGATTATGCAGGTGATCTGGATGGAAGGAAGTCTACTACAGGCTATGTGTTTACTATGGCTAAAGGGCCAGTTTGTTGGAGGTCCATTTTGCAGTCGTCTGTTGCCTTGTTTACTACAGAGGCTGAATATATGGCAGTTGCTGAAGCTATAAAGGAGGCCATTTGGATACATGGACTGATTAGAGATTTGGGGGTTGATCAGAAGCAGGTGGAGGTGCATTGTGATAGTCAGAGTGCCATTTATTTGGCTAAGTATCAGGTTCATCATGCGAGGACCAAGCACATAGATGTGCGTTATCACTTTGTTCATGAAGTTGTTGGTGAAGGGGAAATCATTCTCCAGAAGATTCCAACTAAAGACAACCCCGCTGATATGTTGACTAAGGTTGTTGGTGTAGCCAAGTTTGTTCATTGCTTGAACTTGGCTCACATTTTGCCTATATAAAGAAGGCGTTGAGCAGTAGGAGTTTTGAAGTATTTTGGCTCGGCATGAGTTGTTCTCTTGCTAGTATTTGGGAGTGTTTTTTTGTGTTGATTGTGTTGTTTGGCTCGTCATGGCGCTTTCAGAATTTGGCCAAGGTGGAGATTGTTGGATAGTGGCCAAATTAGTGGCCAACTAGGCATCCACTTTCAGCTAATAACATATTGTAAAGAAAGGAAAAGGAGGAGACATCAATTATGATGTTCCTTGCTTTGTGATGATGACTAATGATGATGCTTGTAAAGAAAAAGAAAATGATGGTTTTAATTAAGCTATTTCTTCGGTTTTGAGGGATAGAAAGAGAGCATCAGATTTGTGAGAGTGTGGATAGTCATTTTCTGTTTTGAGCAGAAAACACAGAACAGAGAGCAGCCGCAGCTCCTCTTTGAAGGGAAGAAGAAAGTGTTCCTCTTCAATTGGTTAGTAATCATCCACCAAAGTAGTTGTTGTTGTAATAACTTTGAGCTATATGTATAGAGAAGAAATTATTCATTATATTTCTTTCTCTATTTGTTTCTTTGGTGTGTGAGAGCTATTGGGTGTATTAGGCTCTTGGGTTGTGAGATTGCCAACACTTTGTAAACTCCCATTTGGTTGATAGTGGATTATTGGGTGAGCTCCTACTGCTCCGAGGACGTACTCCAGTTACACTGACTGTAGAGGAACCTCGTTAAAATCTTGGTGTTATTTTCTCTATATTGTTCTTGCATTTCATTTGATATATTTTCTGTGGGCTAGCTTAATTTGGTTCCGCGTGGTTTGGTGCTATCCTAGCACAACAAAAAGTACTTCCGCGAAGCCCTAGCAGGCCAAGTTGGTCAAGAGCTCTGCTTCCAAGAAACCTAAACAAGTCGGTGCAGAAAAAATCTTCTGGTGTCATCGTTTTGTCCAAGTAGCTACCTTGAAGCCATTGAAGATTACGCCCCATGAAAGGCAACCTCCACACAAATCTGAGCATGATGATCCAGGTGATAAGCTTATGGATTTGTACGGGCAATTGTTGCCATCTTTACTCACAAACCACGAGAATGAAAATGCCACAGAAGAGTTCCTATTGGGATGAAGCAGGCTGCAAGCTAAAATACACTATACTAATTTGATTAATCCCAAGGCAGTAGAGACGTCTATAAAACTTACAAAACCGTTTCATGGCCAAGCATCTCATGGCAGCCAGGAGTGGTAGAATATGGGACGATGCACATGGATGCATATAAGGTTTGCTGGAAATAAATATTTCTCTTCCTTTTGGTCACCCTCAATATGATGACACTAGAAGGATTAATTGAAGGAAACCGAGATAACATGCGATTCTAAAAATCTGTTTAAAGGTCAAAAGGAGGCCATCGTACACGGGACCCTAATCTCACAAAAACCATGTTTGAGATAAAAAAAAAAAAGGGAATAAAGCCTAGTACAACTTTTGTCATGTTTAACCGACCCATGCATGGTTTAAGCCCACAAAAAAAGGATGGCCACTGCATGTATTAAAGAGGAAAATACTTCAAACCGTGTGGAAAAGTCATGCAAAGATGGAGTCCTAATTCACTAAGGATTTATAAAATGAGGGAAGCTTTTCAATAAGCCAATGCAAGTTGATACCGTGGGCTCACCATTTCCACCAAAATGGACTTTGTAGGCTTGAGCACCCATTAAGTCAGGGGTCCAAAACATGCAACATCAAATTATATTATATATATATATATATATACTAAAACCCAGTTTTGGGTTGCACTGTTTATCTATAGTGTTTTGACTGAAATGCCCCTCTTTCACTTCATGTTTTTTAGGCTTTAGTGGGATTGTATAGTAAATTGTCCATTTTGCCCCTCTCTCATTTTTCTTCCCGTCCGTGCGTGTTGTTTTTTTCTAGGGCTCCAGTATCTTCCATTTTCACTTTCCTCTTCTTTTCTGCTCTTTCCGTTTCTCTCTGTTTTCTCATCTGTCTATTGGTTTCGATTACGATCGAATTCTCTACAAGTTGTTTGCCATTTTTTTCCACATGTTTTCTGCGAAGGAATCGCTTGCGTCTAGGTATGTTGATTTATACATTTGTTTGGTTAGGAAGAAAATTTTATAATTGATTGTTGTAAAGTTGGGCTCTTCATCTTTTTTGCCAAGCGTTTTCTTTGTTTTTTCGTGCTCTACGTCTGGTTGTTATCTCTAATTTTGTATTTTGGTTGCAGGAAACCTTCTTCTTCCAATTTTAGGGTTTTATTCTCTGAGCTTCCGTGACTTTTATAGCTCAGGTATGTAATTTATCTCTTTGGTTTTTTTATTGTCTGTGGAACGATCTTTGCCTGAAAGGCATGTTGATCCTTAATTTTTGAGTTTTGCTTTGGATGTTTTTAGGTGAGGGTGAGGAATTTGTTTTTTGTTTTGATGTGTTTTAGTTAAAGGTCTAAACATTTATCAGAAACACGTGTGGGTGATACGGATGGTGATCCTTTAATTTTTGGGTTTTGCTTTCCATGTTTCGGTTTTTTTTTTTGTGGGTGAGGAATTTTTTTTTGTGTGTGTTTTAGTTAAGAAGCTAAACATTTATCAGAAACACATGTGGATGATCATATGGTTAATTTTTGGGAAGAGAGAAAGAGAGCGGTTAAAAAACTTAGTCTATGTGAGTTTACATAAATTTTCTTTCACAGTTTCTTTGTGGCCCAGATTAGCTTAACCATAATTTCTTAAGAGTTAGAAAGGTTATCCAGAGGATTACATGTTATAGGTTAAAAATTGAGGAGACAATATGACTAATAGATGAGGACAAAAACTGTGTATTTTATAGTAGCAAGTTTGCCAAACTAAGTGAAGCCTTCTTTTAGTGTGGTAAACTATTTTATTTAGGTTTAAAAGTCAAACCATTACCTGTAGCTTTATTTTTCCACTATGAGGACTAAGACAGTACGATTCAAACCATTTCCTGTAGTTTTATTTTTCCATTACGAGGACTATGAGAGTATGATATGTGATCGACATTTACACTAAAATCTGAAAACACATGGTATTGGACCCATGAACCTTAAATGTGGATCGCTTTATTTTCTGTTTGGTATTGGACTCATGAATGCTTCTGCATTGTGAATTGCAAATTCAATAAAATCTTAATCTTCATGTATGAATGCTTCTGCTTATTTAGATTGTTGCATTGATCTTTCTCTTTACTAGATTTTATTTTTCAATGTTATTTGGTAGATTATCGTGTTACTTTATTCTTAATAAAACTAATTTGGTTTTGTAGATTAAGATTTTTAAGCGAGAGAACCAAGTTCAAAATTCAATTGAAGTATGAATGTTTCCGCTTATCTGGGTTATTGAATTCATCCTTCCTTTTACTGCATTTTGTTTTTTTTTTACTGTTGTTTGGTGCATTGTGAATTTTAACTGATTATTTGGATTTTTAACTACGAGAAGGATCTGGTGGGTTTTTAAGAGAATCAAATCAGTTTGAGATTTTTGCTACTTTTCTGTGCATGGTTCTGGCTGCTCTATATATATGTTTTTCAATCGTTTGCATTTATTTTTTTCTTTCGTTTTTACTCAATTTTTTTTACTTTTTCTCAATGTGTTTTGTTCATGTGTATGTTTATCAATTTTTTGAATTTACTTTTTACCTTCAGTTTTTACTAAATTTATTGACTTTTTGTGCATGGGTTAATCTATCTGTTATATGTCATGGTTAAATTTTGGTTTCTTTCGTTTTTCTTTTTACCAAACCTCTCTCTTTATTATTTAAATTGAATTATTTTGGCATCTATGGATTTCAGCATCGTGTTTCTTAGACCTTAATTTTTTTTTTTTGTAAGTAGTTTTATGGTTTAATGTCTAAAATATTATCTTCGGATATAAATCTTTGCTGCTTTATATTCCAACTGATTTTGATAACATTTATAATGTTATATAAATTTGCTGGATTAATATTGCAGTTTAATAGTCTTGCTTATTCTGTATGACAAGTTATTTTAGTAACATATACACTGTTATCTGTTATGATTAGACTTTCAGTTTGTTTCTTTTTTATTTTGTAAATCCTCTCTGTTTTGTGCTCAAATTGGATTATACTAATCTGCATAAAATTGAGAGTTATGTTGATAAAAGCTTCGTTTTTATTCTCCTGTTATTGAAAGTATCCTTGAAATATTTTAAGTGTTTTATCTTTATTTGAAAATGAATTATTTTTGTGTTTGTGATTATCTGCAGATTAATTTCAATTTGAAAAAATCTCTGCTGCATCTCGGTTCCTATAGCTGCCAAGGTAGCTTTCAGCTGTCAAGTTTACAAGCAATTGAGTGTGTTTGTAAGTGCTTTTCCTTTTCGTAAGATTGTGTGAAAGATTATATTTCTTCCTTTTCTTTGACAATTGTCTGGTTGTTGTCAATACTATGGCTTTAAATAGTATATGGAATCATTCTTTTCACATATTTCTTTGCTCGAGTTATAATCTACACCTACTTTTATGTTATAGTTTTATAATTGATAGTGCATTATTACAAAAATAAAATGTCTTTTATCAATGTTATCTATGCAGTGTAGTTTTTTTTTCCCTTTCTGTATATTACCTTTTTATCTGAGAAGTTAGTTTTAATTTTAACTTATACATGTTAAACCCAACTATTCTTTATCTTTGCAGTTTCCGCTCAGCGTGCACAAGACAAGTCAAAAGTGATACTTTTGCTGAAAACTAATATGCAAAGTAAATTTTGCTTCTGTGGTTGCATGGTGCATTAATGCATAATTTTCCAACTCCATTATAAAAGGTAAGAATGTAGTTACCTTATTACTTTGAAAATTCTTTTCAACATGTTTTTTTTTCTAATTTTTTTTCATATCTTGCATCTTGAACTTTCTTAATTTTCTATTATTGTTTATTGAACTTGGTAGCTACAGGTCAAATAATTTATGAATAAACAAGTTTACATTTTCCTAACTGTTTTCTTAGATAAAAATAATTTTGGAGATCTTTGGTTTAAATTTTTATAAATGCTTTGTGTTGGTGATTGAGTTCAGCGTTTTGTTATTTTTAATTGCATTATTAACTTGAGTGGTCTCTACATTATAGTTTTTGTGTTCTGCTATATAATGGTTCGAAAATGAGATCTCTTTTGTGAATAAAATTTCTGTATTTTCAGTTTTTCCATTGTGTAAACAATGCTTTTGTACAATAATTGGCAATGCAACTTTTCCCTTCGTGATTGCATTGTCCATCGCTACAGCATTTTAAATGGTTGCAATGCAGTTATTTTGTTTTCTAATTCAATTTATTTATAATATAGCCACATTTTCATTCTATTTGTAAGATTTAACAACTATGATATAGTTTGATTTCAATTCATAATTACTTATTTTGTTAAATTTAACCTCAAATTTGTTAGTAAATCTTTCTACTTTATGTGCAAATACAAATATAATCTTTTATTTATAATTTTTATAATGTTGTTAAAAACATTTTTACTGTCTTCTTTTTCTCTGTAGATGGTGAAAACCGCGCAGTTCACAGATGCAAAACAGGGGACATCTCTTACTTCATATGAGAACAAGAGATTAGTTCGATTGTGATTGTTTTTCTGATTTGGTTAAATTCGAAATTAGTTGGCTCGCATCTAATTTAGTTGTTTGCACATGTCGTCGTTTTCTAACTTAGTTCATCAGAATATGTCATAAAATTTTCAATCCTGCAGCAACGTGTGTGTCACATTTCCCGCAGCAACGCGCGGGCTACACTTTCTAGTTATATATACTAAAAGCCAGTTGAACCCGGCACTGTTAAGCAATAGTAAAAGGGCGGAAATGCCCCTGGTTTTTTTTATTTCTTAGCCATTTTGCTGCCGCTTTCCACAGTTAAAAGACACTTTTGCCCATTACTTCCACGCGTCTGTCGTCGACGCAAGCTCTATTTGGACCGAGTGTTTTCCTTTATTTTCTTGCTTTGCTTTTGCCTTTTCACAGATCTAGATCTCTGTTCTGTTCATCTCGACCTTATCCTTTGTCGATCTCAATCTGTGGCGTCGCCGATTGCGGCCTGCTTTGTGCCTCTCAAACCTTTGAAAGCATCGTTGATCAAATCTCTGTTTCAAGTTTATCCTGTGGATTTTTGTTTTTCATTCCACTGCTGTCTCTCAAATTTGTGTTGCCTCTCTGATTCTGGCTGAAATCAATTTTGTGAGGCTTGGTTATGCTCCTTGGGTTGCTGACCTGGAGATTAAATTATCAAAATTCGGTTTTTTCTCATTGCTGATTAGAATTGGTCGTTGCTGAGAGGATCAAATTGGTGAGCTTCGGAACCAAAACCTTTTTTCCTAATTTATTTCCTTGATTTTGCCGATTATTTTTTTATATTCAACAATTTTGTTTATGAGGTTTTTATTTTGTTGTTTTTAGGTTCTTTTGCTTTCCTATTCTTTGCCACAGAAATTTATATTCTGGTGATTTTTCTAGGGATCCAAGGATTGAAAAAATTATGGGTTTTTAGAAGATTGAAGTGACTGAAAGTGGGTAATCAATGAAAGAAAGAAGTAAAATTTTCTAGGAAAGTTCAGATTTTTTGTTTGATTTTCTGGGTGCCTAACACATTCAAATAGTGCATTTGAGATCAAAATCCAAGAGATAACTGAAAGAGTATACACTTACCTCTTCTGTTCATTTTTTCTATGAAAAAAAAAATCCGCACTTTTCACTTAAATTCCTACCTCTGATTGCCCAAAAGCAGAAAACTTGAGCTGATTTCAGTTCCAAATTGCAAAACCCAAAAAGCCAAAAGTCACAAAACACAAGGCAATTCCACTAACAACTCAAAACTCAACCCACAAAAGTAAATCGAAGGCTCAAAAAAATTTCTGGAGAAAAGAAGAATACACATACCTAAGAAAATGAAACGAAGAGTGAGAGTGAAGCACCTGAACATGGGCAGGTGCGGTGGGTTTTGGATTCTGAAGCTCTCTCTCTCTCGTGGGTTTTGGATTCTGAAGCTCTCTCTCTCTCTCTCTCTCTCTCTCTCTCTCTCTCTCTCTCTCTCTCTCTCAAGCACCTGAACATAGGCAGGTGCGGTGGGTTTTGGATTCTGAAGCTCTCTCTCTCTCTCTCTCTCTCTCTGTTGTGTATTTTTTGGGTTTTGGATGGTGACCAAATGTTTGCAAATCCCAAAGCCAAATGTGTAGACTCGACTATAATATAAAGAATACTGTTAGTAAAATTAGACCACAATTATAAATATTTTAATAAACAATAAGTAGGTTAATTAATAGAGAGGCCTGGTTGCATCATTTGGTGAAGCGAGGGGTGTAAGGAGTGTGGAAAAGCATTAGGACATGAACTGAGATAAGTTAGAAATTGTACACAAATAAGTAGCAAATATGGATATTGGGTGAACAGAATATTCAGGTTTTACGATTGGAGTCATATATGCATTTGGGATCTTGACTTAATTTTATTTTGGGGTAATTCTCAATAGTTTCTAGATTTTTCTCGACTAGGTTCCACTTCATAAGGGTAACCTATCTTTGTAATAGAATATTTTGATTTTGTTGTCTTTAACTAATGCACAATTTGTTCTGAGGTAAAAGGAAAATAAAGTCAAGTATACGAATGAGTTAGAAAGTAAGATGTGACTATTTTGAACCTAGGCAGGTACTCACTTAAGATAGATCCGATATTAACGTTGGATTAATTAAAGTTGCGCATGAGTTCATGTGTTTTTCAATGTTTGTATTCTAATTTAATAATGCGATGCTGATTTAGTCTATAAATTCAAAGGCTTTTGAATACCAAATTTGCAACATAGAATTAAGAGGATGTTGTATCATTAGCTGAAATATGCTATATATAATCCTTAGACATCATTTTTCAATTTGATTAAGATGTGTGTCTGCCTTCTCAATTTCATATGCATGAACTCACTTTTTGATGCTTAATTATTCATCATATAACCAAATAGTTTTTGGAAATGGTTTGAGTTATAAAACCTAACACTTATCAAATGGCTAGGGTCAAATCTCAAGAAAATTCATTCGTACATGTCATTTGTATACAAGAGTTGCTTCAAATCTTTTTCACCTACGTTTTCATTTCGAGTTCAATTTTTTAAGTAAAAATTTATACCATCCACATCTATAATGCCAAAAATTGAGAAGGCAGCCACACATCTTAATCAAATTGAAAAACGATGTCAAATGAGCATTAATTAATTCTCTTTGTATCGAAATTGAATAAATCTAATTCTCCTTCATATCCACTCATTCTGTTAAGATATGCAACACAAATATCTGCGATCTCCTAGCTATAAACATATGACTTAAAATTGTTTCATTGACAAAGTGTACCCATGGCCTTGATTTATTTTTGAAAAGTTGTATGTGATTTTAATTGTTAAAGTCAATAATAAATTTTGCTTAAATTTCTTGATAGCATTAGTAGTACTTCCATATTCATCCATAATCTTTCACACACAGTGTGTCTCTGTCACATTGGTGAATTACGGTATTATACTTAAGTCTTAATGATATTAATGCTGAAAGATATATTTTCTTTTGCAGCCATAAAATCTGTAACAAATTTTCAAGTATACAAGAAGGTTACTGGGTTGAGTTCGGTTACACATATAACGCTCCAGTATACCATACAAAGGTTTTTTTTCTTTCATTCTGTCTATTTTTTGGGATATTGGTTACAAAATCTGTTTTGAGTATAGGTGTGAAATTTACAATAGGGGTCAGTAAGTTAATTAGTTAATTTCATTCTAAATGTGGAAAAATGTTGTTCCTGCATTAATTAATTCTCTTTGTATTGAAATTGAATAAATCTAATTCTCTTTCATATCCACTCATTCTACAGTTCTACTAAGATATGCAATGCAAATATCTGCTATCTCTTACCTGTAAAGATATGACTTCAAATCGGTTCATTGACAAACTGTACCCATCACTTGCATTTATAATTGAAAAATTGTATTTGATTTTTATTTGTTAAAGTCAGTAATCAATTCTGCTTAGATTTTTTGGAAGCGTAAGTGCATCCACATTCATCCCTAATCTTGCACACACAGTGCATCTCTGTCACATTGGTGAACTATGGTATTCTTTGTTTTAATAATTAACTCAACTTTTGTTTTCCTAGAAACTACTACCGTTCATGAGGAGATATTAAATAAACACCAAAAAAAAAAAACCAAAGGAAAACATGTACCCAGCCACCCCCAACTTTTAGTTATTTAATAAACTTAGACTCTCAACTGTGCACTATCATCATATATTACAACACATAGTTTCTGTGAACAAATAAGTGTTTATTTGTTTTGATGAGTTTTCTGATGATGTTTTTTTTTCTTTTTCTTTTTATAACAGAATTAGAAAAGCTTGAGTATTTTGGATTTAAAGCTATTTGTTCTCAACTTCTAAGGCGCTTTGTCCTCAAGGTAACTTATTTAAAGTTCTGAAATTATTTATTAAAACTTTAACAATGTAGTTTTCTTTTGCATTTTGTTAAATTGAAATGCAACTTTTGATTCATACATGTCATTAGTTTTTGTGTGATCTTTGTTGTTTATATATATATATCTTATCTTTTTATTGATTTTTTTTCATTCTTTTTTTTTAATCTGTTGTGCAGTTGTTTGCTTTTGAAAAAGTTGTAACAATTTGTTTCCATCATGTCTCAAAAATGTACGAATGATGCTATAAAACGAAACAAAAGCGTTGCTGATAGTGAATGTAATACATTGGTTGACGATGGTCACCAGCGAAAAAGAATGTGTAGAGCGAGCTATATGCATAATTCTGAAGATGTTATTATGTCTACGACTAACACATTTATTTCCGAATTTTCATCAGTTGAATATCAATGTTCCTCCAGTAAATCTTCTACTAACCACTGTGTGATTGAGTCTGTTAACGATGATGAAATACTGGATATCATCCCGTTTGAAAAAACCATGCACACCTCTGATAAAAAAGGGAAAAACATTGTGAGTTTGTTGAATAATGTTGAAAACAGAATTCAAAAAATCGTAGATGCTGACAATTGTTGTCTCATGAAGAAGGGTCAGGCCTTTTTCCAAAAAAATAGAAATGGTATGTTTTGAATTTTTTCCAATAATTGTTTGCTTTGGGCTTGGTTTTAGGATTAAGTTACTTTCATGTAGTGATTACATTTTTTTATACATGTTTTTTTTGTAGGGGTTGTGAAAGATTATATGGATTTGGGTGATAAAAGTTATAAATGCGAGTATTGCAGTGCATATTTTTGGTTAAAAGAGTCTCTTAAACAAAGTTGGAAAAAAAATCAACCCATTTTCACTCTTTGTTGTCAACAAGGAAAAATTAAATTTTCAAGTCCAAAGCCAACACCATCTTTTTTAGATTCCTTGCTTGATCCAAATGAAAATCAAAAGAGTTTATCATTTCGAGAAAATATTAGAGCTTACAATTCTATGTTTTCATTTACTTTAATGGGAGCAAAAGTTGATCACTCAATTAATGACGGATCAAGTCCTTACATTTTTAAGATTAGTGGTCAAGTTTGTCATTTGATGGGTTCTCTTTTACCTGTTGATAATGAGTTTCCAAAATTTGCCCAGTTATATGTTTATGATACATATAATGAAATACAGAATCGTCTTAGAGCTTTTGATTGTGATGGAACAAATAAAAAACTTGATTCAAAAATTGTGGAAAACTTGATTAAAATGTTTGATGAATCAAATCAGTTGGTCAAACTTTTTCGAACAGCAAGAGACAAATATGAAACCAATGGTCTGACCAATTTAAAACTTACATTGTTGGGGAGACAACCAAATGATAGCTAACAATATGATCAACCAACAAGTGATGAAATAGGTGGTTTAATAGTTGGTGATATAGGTTTATCTGACTCTAATAGAGATATTATTGTAGATTGTAAAACTGAAGGATTAAAGCGTGTTACAAAATTGAATCCAAAATTTATGGCTCTTCAGTATCCTATTCTTTTTCCATATGGTGAAGATGGGTATAGACCAGATTTAAAATGGAATGAAAATTATAACGGTCCAAAAACGAAGAGACAAAGAATACCTATGAGAGCTTATATAGCTTACCATATTCAAGAAAGAGATCCATACTTAACTACACTATTAAAAGGAGGTAGACTTTTCAACAATATTTGGTAGATTCTTATGCAACACTTGAAGAAGATAGACTGGATTATATTAGACAAAATTAGAAAAATTTAAGAAGTGAAATTTACAAGGGAATTTACGATGCAATGTCAAGAGGTGACAATGATGCAAACAGTTTAGGCCAAAAAATTGTGTTGCCTACTTCGTACACAGGAAGTCCTAGATATATGATTAATAATTATCAAGATGCTATGGCTATTTGTAGAGAATATGGTCATCCTGATTTGTTCATAACGTTTACCTGCAATGTAAAGTGGCCAGAAATTATACGAGAATTTGAAAAAAAACCGGGATACAAACCTGAGGACAGGCCTGATATAATTTCAAGAATATTTAAAATGAAACTTGATGATATGCTCGATTTCATTAAATCTGGAAAGCCTTTTGGACAGGTTGAGGCAAGTAAGTTTCTGAAAGCTTTTTTTTTTCCCTTATCTAAATTTTTTTCCCTTTTTTTGCTTCATCAGGCTAACATTTTTTTTTTTTTTTGGGTTTTTGTCTGCTTCAATTATTTTTGCAAACAGATGTTTGTACAATTGAATTTCAAAAAAGAGGTTTGCCTCATTCTCATATGTTAATATGGTTAAAATCGAATTTCAAATGTTATATGCCATCAGATATCGATTCAATTATTTCTGCTGAGTTGCCAGACAAATTTATGAATCCTCAACTTTTCAAAATTGTTAACCAATTTATGATTCATGGTCCATGTGGACATATTAATCAAAATTCTCCTTGCATGCGAGAAAATAAGTGTTCCAAAAACTTTCCTAAGCCATATAAAAATGAAACAATTTTTGAAGACAATGGTTTTCCTGTTTATAGGCGTCGTGATGATGATAAAAAATATGTCATAAAAAATGGGATCAAAATTGATAACGGTTTTGTTGTTCCTTATAACGCTGAATTACTTTTAAGATATAATGCACACATAAATGTTGAATCCTGCTGTCAATCAATGCTTATAAAATATTTGTTCAAATATGTAAATAAAGGTTCAGATAGAGCACGATTAGTCATTCAACATAATCCAAATGATGAAATATTAACTTATCTAAACTGTCGATACATATCACCTTACGAAGCTGTTTGGAGATTGTTTCAATATTCTATACATCATAGGGAGCCTTCTGTGGAACGATTGCCAGTGCATTTACCGTTAGAACAAAATATTGTTTTCAGTGGGGATCAATCACTCCATTCAATTCTTAAACAAAATGCTTCAGACCATACAATGTTAACAAATTGGTTTGAAACTAACAAAATATATAACGAAGCACGCTCACTCACTTATGCACAAATTCCTTCAAAATTTTTATATGATACAAGGAAAAAAGTTTGGAAACCAAGAAAACAGAAAGGTTCAATAGGTAGAATAGCATATGTGCATCCTGCATCTGGTGAATTATATTATTTGAGAATGCTTTTAAATTTCAAAAAAATGTGCATTAAGCTTTGATGATATAAGAACTGTTAATGGTATTATACATCCTTCATATCATGATGCCTGTCAATCATTAGGATTATTAGGAGACGATAAAGAATGGATTGAGGCTTTATCAAATGCTGTAGCTGTTGCATCTTCTCCTCAATTGAGACAATTATTTGTTACAATAATTTTGTTCTGTGATGTGGGAAATCCTCAAATTCTTTTTAATACTCATTGGCAAAACATGTATGATGACATTTTGTACAATTTGCGAAATTTTTTTGCAATTCCTGATATGATCATACCACATGATGGATTAAAAAATTCTGTATTATTTGAGCTAGAATTACTTTTTAACAATGCATCAAGTTCTTTGGCCAAATATCATTTACCAATGCCTGATGAAAAAAAATTGTTAGAAATTAAAAATAAACTTTTAAGAGAAGAATTAAATTATGATTGTGAAAAATTGTGAAAAAAACTCACACTTTTAAAATCACAACTTAATCAAGGACAAAAACTTATCTATAATTCTATTATAGATGCTGTAGACAAGAAAAAAGGTGGACTATTTTTTGTTTATGGTCATGGAGGCACTGGGAAAACTTTCTTATGGGATGTTATTATAAGTAAGCTTAGATCTGAGAGAAAAATTGTTTTAGCAGTGGCATCATCAGGAATAGCTTCGTTGTTATTACCTGCTGGTAGAACAGCACATTCCAGATTTAAAATACCTTTGGTCCTTACTGATTCTTCAATTTGTGCAATAAAAAAGAAAACTCACCTTGCTACATTAATCGAAAAAACAGATCTAATTATATGGGATGAAGCACCTATGAATCACAAATATTGTTTTGAGGCATTAGATAAATCTCTTTATGACATTATGTCCCACTTAAATGGATTACAAAATAATATTCCTTTTGGTGGTAAACTTCTTTTATTAGGTGGTGACTTTCGCCAAATATTACCTGTTATACCTGGAGGAAGCAAAGAAGATATAATAAATGCTTCTTTGAATAATTCTTATTTGTGGTCACATTTTAAATTTTTTTATTTAACAGAAAACATGAGATTATCAAAAAATGGATTAAGCATTGATGAAAAGAAAAAAATAAGTGATTTTGCAAATTTGATTTTACAAATAGGTGATGGAAAAATTGGTGAAAATAGTTCAGATGATAAAGACACATTTTTTATTGAAATACCTAAAGAATTGATAGTTCATTCTTTTGGAAATCCAATTTTATCAATTTTTCTAGCAACTTATCCCAATTTTGAAAATTCTTTTGAAAATTTTACCTATTTGAGAGAACGTGCTATTATAACACCTCGAAACACAACTATTACAGATATAAATAATTATATAATAGATTTGTTACCTGGAGAACAACATGTGTTTTTAAGTTATGATTCTTTGTGTTCTTCAAATGGAAATATTGAAAATTTGGAAACATTATATCCTGTTGAATTTTTGAATAAGTTGGATTTCAATGGTTTACCTACACATAACCTAATTTTGAAGATAGGAATGCCAATTATGCTATTACGTAATTTAAATCAGTCTTTAGGTTTGTGTAATGGAACCAGATTAGTTGTGACTCAATTATTTAGTAGAATTATAGAGGCTAAAATACTTACTGGAAACAATATTGGTCACAAAGTATTCATTCCGAGAATCACTCTTACAGCAACAGAGAATAAGTGGCCTTTTATTTTTAAAAGACGTCAATTTCCAATTAGACCATGTTTTGCAATGACTATTAATAAAAGTCAAGGACAATCTTTAAAACAAGTTGGTTTATATCTTCCAGAACCTGTTTTCACGCATGGACAATTATATGTAGCATTATCTAGAGTTACATCAAAAGAAGGTGTCAAAATTTTGATTCTAGATGGAGAAAATATTGCAAACAACTATACTGCAAACATAGTTTTTAAAGATGTCTTGCAAAATTTGTGATCAAATTATTTATTTAACTGAGATGTATATAAATGCTTATATTTTTTTATGCAACATGATTAAAGTAGCTGTATATTAACATTGGTGAACAAACACAAAAATAACAAAAAATATGAGAAACCAAGCCATTGTTCCAGTTTAAGCTTTTCATCAGTATAAAATACTTTAGTAACAGAGACTACATATTGCTCACTACATTCTACTTTAATTGAGCATTTTTCTCCATTATGAATTCAAACTTTTATCATCTATAATTTCTTTTGTTTCATTGTATCATTTCTTTTATGTTTTTCACCTTTGGAGTAAAATGTCAATTCTTTGTTTCTATTTTTCTGCAAATTTGCAAGTTGGGACAAGGTTTTTTGTTAAATTTGGAGCCTGCTCATATGCTATCTCTTCAGATTATTGATAAAACAGTCATATTGAGCTTAGGTATGTTTACAATAACTATGTGTAATTTTCGTTTCTTACTTTATGTTTATTTAAAATAAGCCTTGCCAATTTGGTTTTATCTGTTGTGTTTATGATGGTTCAAATAAATTGGTTTTCCATGTGAGTAATTTTTTTCCCTGAATTGTACATGTTTGAAACTGATACAGGTTGAGTTGTTCTTTCGCCTTGCTTATAATTGGTATTTGTGGTTGCTTTACATCTTAATCGTTGTTTAACAAAGAAAACTTCATTTGTTCTAATTGGTGTATATGATTGTTTCAGATTTTAATCGTTTTTTTAAAACAAACTCAGTGCGTTTTCCATTAAAAATTTTTTCCAGTTTTCTTCATTATTGGTTTCAATCAATGCTAAACAACGAAATAACTTCAAATTTTATTTGCGTCCTCCCTTCATCCATCTTCAGAGGAAGGGAAAATTTCTTCAAGCCTTAATTTCACAGTGTTTTGTCTAAATGTATAAATTGCGTTTTAAGTGGTTTATCTTAATGTATTTTACAATTGTTGCTACAAAACCTTGATAATCAGACACTAGATTGAAGTGTTTCAATTTAAGATTTAATTGAAGTGATCTAAAATGCTTTTACCCAATTATTTTAGGATTTCATTTAAGTATTATACCTTTTTAGTTTTCATTTATACAAATAATGAACGAATGGTAATGATTGAAAGGCAGATGAGTGCACAACTGAGAGGAGCATTGAAAAAAAAAAGTAAAATTAAGTTGGATCCTTAATGCACTCCTAAAGAACACATTGAGAAGTTTAAGGTACGTGTTTTCTACCCAACTATGAGAAAAAAAATTTGCATCTTTTTAATACTTATCGACTCTTGAAGCAATACAATTTTCTCTATACAACTACTTTAGCAACCATTAACTGTGCTACATTCTATTTCCCAATGTTCACAACTAAAATTGATTACACAACCTTCTTGCAGGTATACCACAGACTACATCACTCTCCACAAAGTTTATGTTTCTTTTTCTTATTATACTCTCTAACCTACTAATATTACAATACATTATGCTTTTCTTGCTCATGCATAAAAAATAAAAATAAAAACAAAAAAACTAGCTTAAAAACTAATTTCTATTCATCTTCTTCATTGTATGGTTAAGTTTACAGAGAACCTCTTATAGGTATCGTCTAAATCCTCAATCACAATACAACGATTTAACAGTATGTTTTCCTAATTTTCTTTTCTTGCTCATTTTTCGTTTAAATTCAATATTTACTAACCTTCTCTTCAGGGGAATTGGCTGCTACCAATATATATACAGACTGTCTTCTTTTTACCTAATCTGAATACATGCCTTATTCCTTGATTGACCATTGATAAGTTAAGTTGGACATATGTATAAAGTATATCTTCAATCAAAGTACCTATATTTATACTTATATATGTCCGATTTAAACCTCTCATTGGACAAACAACTGGTTAGTCATGTGTTTACATTAAGTCAAAAGAAGAAAGTGATTGTGTATAAATAGATAGCACTAATTTCTCTGAAGAGAAAAGATGGAAGTGATGATTAAAGTAAAATACATCAGCAAACTGTGTCTCTGTATTGCAAAGAGGCATCAAACTAGATATATCTGATCCATCTTTTTACACGTATCATTTCACTTTTCAACCTGTTTGATTTAATTATGCCATTTGCACAAAAATACCTAAACAATGGCATCAAATTTTCAAGTAAAAAAAATGGTATGTGTCATATTTTTTTTCTCTTTCTATTCCTTCATTTTTATACAGACTTTCATTTGAATTCCATCATTTTCACAAGCGCTTATACACATTTGATTCAAACTTCATCATTCTTTACATATCTGTATATATTATACTCACATTTTGTAATCCCGCAGCAACGCGCGGGCACTATTCCTAGTCTAAGCTAAACTGTTATCAAGTACAAATACAAACGGGTGAGGAAGATGACACGACAACTCTAAGCATGGTAGATGTGAACCATCTCAAAGCACAAAGCTCGGTAGACTTACGCCACGTCAAAATTCAAATGGCACGAAGCCGTATCAAATCACAAATGGCACGAAGCCACGACAAGTTTCAAATGGCATTAAGCCGTGTTAAATTTCAAACGGCACGAAGTTGCTACAAATGGCACAAAGCCAAGTCAAATATCAAATGACAAAGCCATTTTAAACGGCACGAAGCCGTATCAAATATCAAGCGGTACAAAATCGTTACATTCCACACGCATATTCCCTCGTTTGTATCCGATCACATGCATATAAAAATGCAAATAAGGAACGCGACGGGTTAATTTCATGGTCCTCTCCGAGTCATGACGGAAGTCTTGAAAGCAAAGCTCAATGCTCACCGTTGCACTAACGCACAAAGTTGACCATATGGTTATCTGGAAAAAAGCTTGTTGCTAGCATTGAAGGATACGCTCAGGGTCAAGGTGCACAAAAATTAGTGTAGTTGCTGACCAATTTTCATTCAAATTCCTAAGTTAGGAATTGGAATAAAGATCTCCATCAAGCAACTAAGTAAGTGAAGGAACAAAATTTGTTATAACTTTAGTTGAAGATTGGTTTGATCCCACAAGGACAAACCCACACAATTTATGGCCTGAATTAATTAATGGGCATGATTGAATTAACTAGGGGTGGGCGCGGTTCGGTTTGGTGCGGTTTTGAGTGAAATCGAAACCAAAACCAAAACCGCAAGTTTTTGCGGTTTGGTTCGGTGCGGTTTCAAACGGTTTCGGTTTGGTTTTTTAGAAAAAATGTACAATTTGTAATTTAACATATTTATAAGCATTTCCCAATAGTAATAGGAAAAAGACATTTGTTATGTAAACAATTAGTATGTTGCATGCAGTTGTGATGTTAAAACATGTTTGTGCAACAAAAGGGTGTCCATTACAATGTTTTTCATAAAACAAGTTGAATAAATTTGAATTCATTAAACGTGAGCAAAACTTTCATACTAGAATATGTGATATCATGCTTCAAATGAGTGGACTTCATTAGATCATTGTTCGACTCTTGATAACAAGATTAGTCCACCCTTGTATATATATGTGTGTGTGATGGTATAAAATAACAAAGGTCCTTCAACGAAAGAAGGTTATGAATGATGATATTCTAGTGTGGTTGAGTCCATACTAAGTGTATGAATTATAACAAACGACCAATTAAAACATGAAATCTAATATAGACATTTAATTAAATGTTTATTAATATTTGCGGTGCGGTTTGGTTTCGGTGCGGTTTTCAAAAGCCAAAACCAAAACCAAATCATTTTCTATGTTGCGGTTCGGTTTTAAAACCGAAGCCATTTCAAAACCGCAAAACCAAACCGTTTGGTGCGGTTCGATTTGGTTCGTATTTTGGTTTCGGTTTTCGGTTCTAATTGCCCACCCCTAGAATTAACGATGGTCTTCAAAATCTTTGGGTGCTCATTGTTAATCGTTGGGCCAAGATCAAATCAAGACACGGAGTAAAGTGGAGGACGTAAATCACTTCAAATACTGTAGATATGAACCATCTCAAAGCACGATGCTCGATGGACTTACACTACATCAAATTTAACGGATCAAATTCCCGAAGTGGTCGTGCGGTTGCTGTTTTCTTTTAAGGGGTTATATTATAACTCCTAGTTGAAATCATTGAAGACAAAGTATCCAACAAAGAAAAGAAAGGACAAAGAAAGCTATAGTAGAAAATGGAAAATAAAGAGGGAAAAGAAGAAAACATATTGTTCATCACATGGGTGTTGTAGCAAGCTTTGGTGGTGAAATCAAAAAAGGTAAATGATGTCTTCCTACAATTAGGAAGGTCCTGGTAAAAGCATATTTAAAATGATGTTCACATAAGGTTCCAATCCTATAAAAGGCTATTTAAACATGGCCCCCACAAAGAAACAAGACAAAAAACCTCTGAAAGGAAGATGTCAATTGTTTTGCTGCTTTTATGTCTTTTGTCCAAGAAATAAAAGAAGGATGGATGAACCTTCATGCTACACACGTGGGCTTTATAAAGGTGGCCTCCATCAAGTTGAAATTATTTGTGAAGACTGAAATGCAGAGACAAAAAATACGGCACTACGTAAAAGTCAAATGCCAAAATATAAGTAGATCCATTTCACTTAGGCGCTCAAACGACACAAAGCCGCGCTCTAAATTCAAGTGGCACAAAGTCATGTCAAGTTTCAAAAGGCACAAAGCGGCAACAAGTCCTAAATGGCACGAAGCCGAAAAAAAGTCTCAAATGATATAAAGCCATGTCAAATATCACATAGCACAAAGCTGCATCAAATTTCAAATGCTCCAATGGCTTAAAGTCCTCACCTGCACAAGGCATCAAATGTTCCTTGCCTGCACGAGCTGAAACTGCACAAGGCATTAAACCCCAACTGTGAGATCCCACATTGACTAACGGAGAGAGAGTGATGTGCCTTATATATACATGCTCCCCTCCCTATAGCACGAGGCCTTTTGGGAACTCACTGGCTTCAGATTCCATCGGAACTCCGAATTTAAGCGAGTTCGGGCGAGAGCAATCCCATGATAGGTGACCCACTGGGAAGTTCTCGTATGAGTTTCCAAAAACAAAACCGTGCGGGCCAGCCCAAAGCGGACAATATCATTCTACGGTGGCCGAGTCTGGGATGTGTCACCAACAAATACACAAGGAACTAGAAGTGACTTGATCCCTTAACGAGGGTAAGTAGGCAACCGAGGGCTCTACCTAGGTGCAGTCACAAAATCAAATAAACACTCAAATCCCCAAGTTACTATTTATTCATATTAGAATAAAAAAGTATTCATTTCCCAAAATAAGGGTTGTAATTAATAGGCATGTAGCCTAGAATGGGTCGAAGTCAAGTTAATAAAACCCTCTTCAAAAAAATGAACGATAGTGAAATTATGTCGAGTAAATTATTTGTTTACATATTGTATACATATTTTGCTCAACAGCACGCTTGTTTCATGTTAGCCTTTCTCGCATTCAAAACAAAACACCTTAATTTTTATATAGTGAGCACCATATGCAGGGGTTGTAAACATGCTCAAAATAATTCGAATTAAGCTACATTTTTTAGGGAAATGAGTTGACCTCAAAAAAGATTAAAAAAATAAAATAAAAATGGACTCGTTAAAAAAAAAAAATTTGAGTTGATGCGGAACTTTGATACATTCAGCTCATATATTTTGTGAGATATAGCTCGAACTTTGTTCACGCTCAGCTTGTTCATTTTGGGTGCGTTTGGTACGCAGACGGGACGGGACGGGACGGAACAGGACGGGACGGATGTTGTAAATTTTGAAAAAGACAAGGGGCATTGTTGTCCTAAAATGTTAAAAATTTCTGTCCCACAGACGTGGAACCAGAGGCGAAGCTACGAAGGAGCGAAGGGGGACGGCCGCCCCTCCGCTCGTCGGAAACCAAAGGCTGGAGCGACCCTTGAACCCCCTTGGTTCGGCCGGAAACTGGGAAGCTGCACGGGCGAGGCGCGGTGGTTCTGAAACCAGAGAGGTGTGCAGCTCGGGTGGGCGGGTGATGGCCGTGCTGAAATAACCGGGGATTCAGGACATTCCAAGGGAGATGGTTCACTTCTTACAGTGGCTTTCCAGATATTGGTTTCCAGTCCCTCAACTTCAAAGCAGATGAACATGAAGTCGGTGGCAACTGTCAACGCTCTCATCAGTTCCACTGTTCAAAAAATCAAAGTTGCTCTCAACTGCTCGAGCTTGGATTAACCTATTTGCTGTGGAATTGTGATTCTTATGCTAAGAATAAAACTAGTTTCGTTGGAGAGGGTTGTGAATTCAATCTTTGTGACTGTTTTAAGACTCCGTTTGAATTTCTTGTTGAATAATTGGCTATTTAAGCTCCTATTTTAGTTATTTTTTTGCTTAAGCTTGTAGGTGGTGTGGTCATCTAATGCATATTGACCGTAGGGTATATAATCTTTGGTGCTTCGCCGCATACAAGGCTGCAACTCTAACCAAGAAAATTTTAAATCAAACCGTTTCCATTTTCAGAATATTGTGAACCTTTTGTATTGAAATTTCTTTTAAAACTTTTAGTAGTTTCTCAGTTAATAATATAAATATTTAAAAAAAATCCATGCAAAAATGAAAAGAAAAGATGAATTCATTTCTCAGTTAAAACTGCTTCGGTGGAGAGAGCCTTTTTTGCTATGAAGATTATGAAAACATCATTGCGTAACAAAATGGGAGATCAATGGTTGAGTGATAGCATGCTTGTTTACATTTAGAAAGATGTATTTGCTTTAATTGATAATGAGCCTATTATGCGACGTTTTCATGACATGAAACCTCGCCGGCAACAATTGTAATTTGTTTGTATTAATTAATTATGGAAGACATTACCATATAAAAAAATTTAGTTGTTACCATTTTTCTGTAACCTTACATTTTTTTTAAGTTCGCCCCTCCCCTCGAGAAATCCTGGCTTCGCCACTGCGTGGTACAACCCCGTTCCATGGGGGGAGGTGGAACCAAAAATCATCCAAAACTTGTCCCGTGGAACGTCCCGTCCCACTCGTTTTAGGCGTACCAAACGCGGGACGGAACGCCTCGTCTCGTCCCGTCCCGCGTACCAAACGCACCCTTTAAGACGACCCAATGGAATGTGGTACTAATACAATGATTATATGTTACATAAGGATTTGTTCGTTTCAAGACTAGCACATGTGCATAACCACCCAACCTATCATTGAAGTATAAAGTAGAATTTAAGCAGCAAATTGATTTTGATTTGAGCACATGGTAGCACACCTGCAAACGTCTGTCTTCCTGGAGCTTGTTCTTTGCATTTTCCCGGTTCTACTCAATTCTTTTAGATCAAATAACCACTTTTTGATTTTATATGAGTTTTAATGGAAAATTTTCACACAATAATGTTTTTAATGAAAAACACATTAATGATTTTTAATGAAAATTTTGAAAAAGCTTCAATTTTATGAAGGAATGATTGCTAGTGTCAACTTTAACTTAATTGTGATACTATCACTAAGACCTTAACTTTAACTTATTTACAATATTGTCATCGTCTTTTGTCATTGTAATTAAAGAAAATTCATTGTATGTTTTTGGATAAAAATTTGAGTTTCTTTTCATTAATTTTTTTTTTAATGCAAATGATGTTAAAAGAAGAGCGAAAATGGAAAAGGAAAAGAGTTGTTCCAACCTTATACATCTTTGTATGTCACTCCTTACACTATAAATAAGAATTAGGACCAAAGTCGTCCTTTTGCAAATTGATGCTTAAAACTAGAATGAGTGAGGATTTTGTAACGTAATACTTTAATATAATTCTTTTTACTAAACTAGTGAAATTAGAAAACTTGTCGACCCAATTTACCGATCATCTCCATGTTAATATGAATTTGAGAGACTAGATTTCTTTTTCTTTTTCTTTTACTGATATTTGAACACATATTAATTTAGTCTTTTAGTATCAACCCCCATACATTTTTACATGTCCTCTCCTAGTATTTGACCCGGTTTGAGATAGTATTTTATTCTTTTAATATTAACAAAAATGTGAAATTAAAATTGAAGATCTCTCCCGAAATTGAAAAGATAAGTGTTAATAGACCAAAAGCTAATTCTTTTGATAAAGAGATTGTTGACGTGTAGCTCAAACATTTACCTGAGGAAAAATGTTTAAAAAATCTACTTGTATAGCTAATAAGCCCCCACCCCCTCCTTTTAGAATAAAAATACGCATGATGCGATATTCTGAACATTACTCTCAATATAACTATAAATAAAATAAAAAAGTGCATAATGACATGTGTGTCATGTGATGATTATCAACATTTAGAGATGAATGATTTAATTTATCTAATATGTTTTACGAGTTGATTATTAAGGATTAGAGACTTAGTTAACCTCCCTATATTTGATTAATTAAGTAGCATTGCATTTACTTTGGACAAACAAAATAAATAAAAAGAAACAAATCCCATGAATTACAAAGACAAAACCAAATCATAGATGGATCATAGTGGAATTCAGAATTGGACGATTACAAGTGCGGCAGCTAACAAGCACGTGGGGAAGCTTAATAAAAGCCGACCAAGACCCTCATGTGCTAATCATAGTGCTTAAACATTTCATGACCAACTTGATTTTACGAGAGACCTATCAGAGTATCTCTAATGTAAAGACTCAATTTTAGACAATATTTTTATATTTGGATCTTAAAAGGTGATGTATTTGGGTCTTAAAAACTCAAATTATATAACTCGTTTTGAGTTTTAAAATTTGAGTCCTTGCACTGCAAAAGAAGGGGTGCATTTTTTATCACCCACATTAACTGTGTTGTATGCTTACTGTACACTTTTTAAGCTGTCATGTGTAGGGATGGACAACGGCTATGGCGGGCGGATAACCGCGTTTATTTATTCATAGCCATTTATTCACATACCCGCATAACAGTTACCCATTGGGTAATTGCCTAAACGGTTATACCCATACACATAACCGTTTATAAACGGTTAGCCATACCCATAACCGCGTACCCATTTAACCATAACCGTTTAATACTCGTTTACCCATTTATCATTTTTAACCCGTTTATCCTTTCTTTTTTACCATTTACTCATTTTCACCCATCTTCGTGTTTTTTTAACAACTTGGAAATTAAAAAAGAAAAATTTGTCATAATTTTCTTTTTCTAACAATTAAACATCGTTATATGTATATTCATCATACATTTCCGCATTTTAATTTTTAAGTCCTTATACCATTCCAATAATTGAAATAATAGTTTACGGACGATATTTTTAACTGTTAACAATGAAGGTAATATAAAATTTGCCAAGTATTCTTAGGTTACAGAAACTGTTAAAAGACATTATTCTTGGGTTATTTAACTCGGAATGTAAAATATTAACATAATATATATATATATATATATATATATATATATATATAATGGACCATGAAATTTAAAGTGGTTAAGGAAAATTATATTATATTAGCTACAAAAATCATGCACCATAGTCAATAGCATTGATCTAAGTTTTGTCCGATAGGGAACATGGTTTGTGTTAATTTTACATATATAAAATAAATGGGTAAATGGTTACCCGTTTATAACCGCGGTTAATACCCATAACCGCCCATTTAAATTTCGCAGGTAAACGGTTATACCCATAACCGTTTAATTATCTAAACGGTTACTCATAACCGTAACCGTTTAATTTAAATGGGCAGGTAACCGCGGTTACCCATAACCAATGGGTATTTGCTCATCCCTAGTCATGTGTCCTCCCACTCAACCATAGTTAACTTTGTAATTTATTTTATTTTATTTTATTCAAAAATTAAAAACTAAGCATAAATAAAATAAAATAAACTCAACAGTCGCCAAAGCAACCGCCTATCCACTAAGTGTCGGCGACCAACACTTCATCTCTCTCGCTCCCTTTTTCACTGTGTCCCCTCTTTCTTCTCCATTGTTGTTTATTGCATCTTCACCGACGACGGCTCCGCTTGGAGCCATCATGATCAAGTTGTATAGAGAGATGATAGGATCACAAATCTCGGGACCTTATTCAACCTGCAAACAGCAATAGAAATGGCTATGGAAGAAGATGAAGTAAAAGCACATCGTCTGGTGGGTGGACCCAGGCACCACTTACCATCTCCTCAATCATCGTGTTCGAGAACCGCCGCGAATCCTGCCTCTCTCCCACCTCCACAGCATCATTTGGGGCTTGGTGGGCAAACCTTCCCTCAATTGTGCTTTTTTATTTTCTGGGTTTTGGAGCTGAGGGAAGGTGTAACAATGTCGATGCGGCGGAGGGACGAGGAGAGATGTTAGGAAGGAGGAAATAGGGATGAAACTGTTGAGATAAAAATATTAATTAAAAATTAAAAGGTAAATGCTAAAATGTTGATTAAAGCATTATAATAATAAATGAAAATTTTAATCAGGGTCAAGTAAGGGGACACATGGCAGTCTTAGAGGTGTGTTAACGTGGGTGAGCAAAAATGCACCCGCAAAAGATATTGGACTTAGAATTCATATTTTAATTTTAACAATTTGGTTGTGTATTGGATATGATTGGACTCAAATCTCATTATTCTTGGTTGAGTAACAATTTTCTTAGTTGGCATGGGCTCTACTTTCAACTCAAATCTCATACTGAAACTCAAATTGGGTATCCTTTCTGCCAGAGACATAAATATAAGTTTTAAGTCTCCGGTGCACTGGAGAACCTTTAGACTCGTATTTACACTCAAATATAAGATTTGAGTCCAAATTTTTTGGTGCATCGAAGATGCTTAGTGTGCTCGAAATATAAGGTCATCTCCAACCAAAGGGTCTAGAGGGCCAGAGAGTCGAACATAACCCGAAAATCGTCTCCAAACGAGGGCTAAGCCTGAAGACTCGTGGAATCTGAAGGATCCCACAGAATCTAAAAGGGCTGGAGGGCTGGCCAGAAAAATCATTATACATTTATATTAAATAATATAAATGTATTAACCGAAAGGAATGCTTAAGCTAAAATTCAAATGCAACGGCTAGTTAGATAGCCATTGGATTCAATTTTATTTTTGGTTTTTTGGGCCAATTTTTTTTTAATTCTTAAACATTCTAATTTTTTTTCATATAAATACCTAAACTATTCATGACACACCCGCATCCGAGAATGGGGCGTGCTGGCCGTCACGTGAGTGTGACGTAGCCATGTGCACTGTGCGGAAGCTAGGATCGAAAACTAAGAACGAACTAATTAAAACAAAACCACTAGCAACCTAGATACGATAGTGCGCTAGAGGCATAATAAAGTACTTATACATAATCAGAGCGTTCTAAGTTCAACTGCAGTCAAGCATAAATAAAAAGGGTTTAATTACACCCTCAGTGCCATACATAAGAGTAAAGCTGTCAGAAGCCGGAAGTCCTCGAAGTGCCAACTCGTATCTCACGCTACCTAGAACCTGGAGGGGCGAAAAACAAAACTGAGTGGGTCAGTAAAACAATTCCTTTTTCAAAACCATTCTTTATTCAAATCGTATAGCCCCTCACCGTAAAACCTGTATAATTTTCCCAGAATCAAAATATACTCGTATATACGTATAATTTCTCAAATCATGCTGAAAAGAGTACGTATGCCATGCCAAAATATTCAAAACAGAAACTCAATCATAAACTAATGATGTGATTAAATGTCAGGTAATCATCTCAGCCCTCGGCTGCATATAAATCTCATAATCATCTCGGCTCTCGGCTGCATATAAATCTCATAATCATCTCGGCTCTCGGCCGCATATATGTCTCATAATCATCTCAGCCCTCGGCTGCCTATATATCTCATAATTATCTCAGCCCTCGGCTGCACATATATCTCATAATCATCTCAGCCCTCGGCTGCACATATATCTCATAATTATCTCAGCCCTCGGCTGCACATATATCTCATAATTATCTCAGCCCTCGGCTGCACATATATCTCATAATTATCTCAGCCCTCGGCTGCATATATATCTCATAATTATCTCATCACTACTAGTTTATCGATTCTCATTAATGCATGCCCTCACCTGGCACTTACCTGTGCGTCCGCCGCACCAACATGCGAATATGCAATCATTAATGCACAAACATAATATATGAATACTTTGCATGGCATTAAATTCTCAAAAACGTTCATTTATTTCTTTCTGGGAAAGATAATAATAAAATATAGGAAATACGGTAAAACTGCCCACTCACAGATACGTAGTCGAGACGAAGCCTCCTAGCTTAGCTCAATCACGTACATCCTCGGAATACGTTTCCCTATACGTGAAATTTCCAATTAACTTAGTTTAACAACACATAAACGGAAACGTACATAAAATCTTCATAGATTGTCCAAATATAGAGTTTAAATATATGAAATCGATCTACTCGACGTCACGAACGTCGTGGTATTTTTAGAAAATTTTTTGGAGGCTCCACGCGCCCTCACGCGCCAGGACAAGCACGGCCTACGCGCCCCCACGCGCACCGCGCGTGTGCCCCACTCGCCTTCTCCGGTGGTCCTCGCCGGACTGGGTTTTCCGGTGGCCGGAAAACTGGGAAATTTTCCAAGCTTCGTATCTTGTTCATTTTTCATCCTTTTTTACCCATTTTTCTTCCTATGTGCTCCAAATTAAGTGTAGAACATGAATATACCTTCAAAAACGTCGAAAACCAACGAGAATCTCGTCGGGAAATTCTCCAAAACCGGCCACTTTGGTTCTACGCGATCCCGACGTCCAAACACTTCCAACGAACCACTCCGAGCCTCTAGAGGTCCCAACAAACACTTCTGTGATCTCCGATTCTCCTAAAACGCAACGTATAAAAAGTTGATGAACAGTGCCAAATATAAACCTTGAGTTTTGGTCGTGAAATCGTATGAAATCTTACCTGAAAATGGTACCACTGAGTTCGTACGGACTTCACGATCAAGAATACGTAATTTGTTTCGTCGATTTACAAGGTTTTGATATGGGTTGTTTTTAGGCCGTGTGAAGAACAAGAGAGAGAGATGGTGTCGAGAGAGGAGAGAGAAAGTGAGGTTTGAGAGTGAGGAGAGAGACACGGGAGAGAGAGAAGAAATTGTGTGTGTGTGGTCCCAAAATCTCCACACATGCACACGCACATAACCCCGAAGGGGTAAAATTGTCATTTCACAATTAATAATTAATTATATCGGGACGGGTCGTCACAATCTACCCACCTTATAAAAATTTCGTCCCGAAATTTCATACAACACATATACATACTAATACTCATAAAATGACCTCGGATACATCTCTCTCATCCAGTCCTCGGTCTCCCAGGTGGCTTCTTCCACCGAATGGTTCTTTCATAGACTTTCACCAAACGCACTGACTTGTTCCTGAGCACCATATCAATCCAATCAAGTATCATCACCGGTTCCTCATCATATGTCAAATCCGGATTAATCTCTAGCGGTTGCAGAGGAATCACATGTGACGGGTCTGAAATGTAATGTCGAAGCATCGAACCATGACATACATTATGAGCTCTGGATAACTCCGACGGTAACTCAAGCCTGTAAGCTACTTCACCGACTTGTTCGGTGATCCGATAAGGTTCAATGTACCTAGGACTCAGCTTACCCTTCTTCCCGAATTGAACCACACCTTTCTAAGGCGATAACCTAAGTAATACCCAATTACCAACATATACACTCGGTCAGTAGCATGTCTGTCTGCTAACTCTTTTGGCGATCTTGGGCCGTTTTCAGGTTATCTCTAATAACCTTAACATTCTGGGTAGTCTCATCTACAATCTCAGGGCCCACTAAAGTTCTTTCGCCAACCTCTGACCGTCATAAGGGTGTACGACACGTTTTCCCATATAGTGCCTCGAATGGTGTCATTCCAATACTAGAGTGAAAACTATTATTATAGGCGAACTCCATCAAATCCAAACAATGATGCCATGAGTCGCCAAACTGTAACCTGAGAATCTCAACATATCCTCCAAGATCAGAATAGTTCTCTCTGACTGACCGTCCGTCTGTGGATGATAAGCCGTGCTGTACAACAATCTCGTACCCAACGCCTCCTAGAAAACAATCCAGAACTTAGGGGTGAATCGAGGATCGTGATCAGAGACAATACTCACTGAAACACCATGATACTTCACGATCTTCGATATGAATAACTCAACGAATCAATTCAACAGAAACTTTTCCCTGACTGGAATAAAATGCGCTGACTTCGTGAGTCGGTCGACAATCACCTAAATTCCATCATATCCTTTCTGAGTACGAGGGAGCTTGTACATAAAATCCATATTAACATCTTCCCATTTTCACTGTGAAACGGAAAGTGGTTACATCAAATCAACCCCAAATGGCTTCTTCCTTTCGGCTTTGACTTGCCGACATACTTAACATTTTCTCTTTTCATACCCATCCAAAAATAAAATAGTCACATGGTATGATACATTTTCGTGCCTCCAAGATGCAGCGCATAAGCTAAAATAGGTGCATCATCTAAGATATCTTTCTTTAACTCAGCATTATTCGGCACGTACATCCTGTTTCCCTGCATAAGCATACCGTCTGATTCTCTGATTCGCAGGTCTTTCTTTTTTTTACCATCATTCCTCAGCTGAATAAGTTCCTGAATCTCGTCGTCGCGCGCCTGAATCTCAAGTATCCGGTCAATAAGGATTGGCCTAACTTGGAAACTAGCAAGTAAGGCTTCCTCCCGATTATCCACCGTCGAATTCTCTATTTCTAACTGCGCTCCAGTCGATCTCAACTCAGTAAGAAGAGGAACTCGGCTCGCATGAAAAGCGTTGATTCTGCCCTGGGATTTCCTGCTAAGAGCGTCAGCTACCACGTTCGCACGACCAGGGTGATATTCAATCGTGCAATCGTAGTCGCTCAGTAACTCAATCCATCGACGCTGGCAAAGATTCAACTCCCTCTGGGTAAAAAATGTACTGGAGACTCTTATGGTCTGAGAAGATCCTGCATTTCTCACCATAAAGGTAATGTCTCCAAATCTTCAAAGCGAAGATAATGGCAGCCAACTCCAAATCATGCGTAGGGTAATTCTTTTCATGAGGTTTCAACTGGCGTGAAGCGTAAGCAATCACCCTACCATGCTGCATCAAAACACAACCCAAGCCATTCAACGAAGCATCACTATAGATCTCAAAATTACCACCATCGTCAGGAAGCGTCAAAACAGGAGCGTGAGTGAGACAATACTTCAACTGCCGGAAACCCCGATCACAATCATCATCCCACTCGAATTTGACGTCCTTCCTGGTCAACTTCGTCAGTGGTAGCGCCATAATCGAAAAGTCTTTAACGAACCGCCGATAGTAACCTGCCAAACCAAGGAAATTCCAAACCTCGGTAACGGTTCGTGGCTGTTCCCAATTCTCTACAGCCGTAATCTTCTGAGGGTCAACCTGAATACCCTGAGCTGAAACGACATGACCCAAAAATACAACTTGACTTAGTCAGAACTGGCACTTACTGAACTTAGCATATAATCTGAGTTCCCCCAGTTTCTTCAACACCACAAAAGCTATTGGTGTATTCGTCAATCCAAAGAGTATCACAAGAACTCATAGTGATCATAACAAGTCCTAAAAGCGATTTTAGGAATGTTGCCACTCTAGATCTTCAACTGATAATAGCCTGACCTCAAGTCATCTTGGAATACACACAGGCACCTCTAGGCCGATCAATCGTTCATCAATATATGGAAACGAATAACAGTACTCAATCGTTACCCGATTCGACTTCTTATAATCAATGCATAACCTTATAATCCCGTCTCCTTCATTACAACAAAACTGATTTTCCAAAACGATGCACTAGGTTAAACGAAACCCTTAACAACCAATTCTTACAACTGAATCATCAATTCTCTTAATTCAGCCGAAGCTATAAGATAAGGAGTTAAGGAACTAGGATTCGTACTTGGTAACAATCAGGGGTGAACTCCACGTCGCGATCTGGCGACAATCCAAGTAAATCATTAGTAAAAACGTCAGAAAAGTCTGATCACCCTAACATTCTCCACGCTAACAGGAGCCTCATCATTCAAAACCACGTGAGTCAAGTACGCATAACAACCTTTCTTTAACAACTTTTTGGTTTTCACTACTGAAATGATTCCATGCCTCACTCCACTATACTTACCAATCCAAGTAAACTCTGGTAATCCAAGACGATGGAAAGTAACTAATTCCCGTAGTAATCGATATCGATACGATCCTGCGACCAATCTGCGTCTGGAATAACATCGAAGTCCACTATATCTAACGGGATAAGATTCGCTGACATAGCTATATCTTCTACCCTCACTAGGCACCATGAAAAACACCATACTATCATAGAATGTCTTACCTGTTTACTTGCTTAACGAATCCAACGAATAAGTTATTAATATTACGGTCTGCAGCCCGCAATACTGATAACTTACAGTCGTCTAGGTAAGTAAGCAACACTCTCGAGGGTGCAATATTACCATCTTGCCCCCATTGAGAAATACATAAACATGCCTCGATCGTGCTCATTCACTACTTTCTTTGGCAACATCGTCAATAACATAAAAAATTTCTGGATCATAATCCATCGAAGCTCTAGCAAGTGACCAAAAATATTTGGCGTACCCATAATCAAGTCCAAATGATCCTGAGCATCATGTGGTGATACGTGGTTAACACGTCCCTGGCTTGCGGTCTTCCTATAACTCTGTTGGCGTAAATTCCTCGTCCTTGAGAATTACGCCCCCGTCCTGTCCATAGGTGTAACACCTACCATTACCTCTTCAACGTACTCCAAAACGTCGATCGTTGCACATACAACACAAAGGTGAATTTCCACTATCAGAATTCCCCTGCCTCTGGAATCTGAAACCTTCGAGAAATCTAACAAGTCCTCTATGACCTGTGGAGCTAAAACCTTCGCTGGAAGAACTAGTTCTGGTTTCGTATCTCTTAAAATCCTGAGTCTAGCGAAGTCTCTGAGACGATTTCCCAATACTTTTATTCTCATGCTTATTCTGCTTACTATCTTTTTCCTTCTCCTTTCTCACTATTACCAGACACGTCCTCAGAGTTCGCAATCCTTAATAAAGTCTCGTAGAATTTCCCGATAAGCATTATAAGGGTAAATGGTCGCCATCGAACGCCATTTCTTCCTAATATCCAGCTTTAAGCGTCTAAGCATCTCAACAGAAATAGTAGCAATTTCTAAGTCATAACGAGACAATTTAGTAACTTCCTTTAGTACTCGTTAAAATATAACTTCTCCTGTTTCGAATCTGCTAACTCTTGCGTCTTACGGTCTAGGTATGCTAGGATATGAATCTCTTATAGAATGACCGTTTAAAATTCTATCAGTCTGTAATCTCCTCGGGCTTTCACCCGTAAGTTTCCTATTCTGATTAGGATGCCAATTTTGCGTCCAAAAGCCAAACAGTGGTCTCTATCCACTTATCATCGGGAAAACTCCCCTGGCTCCACATCAGCCTAAAGTATTCTCAATCTAATTGAGCCAACGCTCAAAACCCTTCATGGACTTCATTACCCCTAAAGGTAAGCAACTTTAGATTATACTCTGACTCTAAAGAGTTCGCTGGGAAGGCGAATTACAGACTGATCAATACTAACGATAGTTTCCCCCCAACTGAGCTATATAGGGAAACTAGGTTCATCTGAACTATATGGCTCTTTACGAGGTGGCATAGTTCTGACAGAAGACATCAAGTCATTAGAAAATCCACCAGATATGCAAGACTGCAACCTAGAGCTCTGATACCAAGTTGACACACCCGCATCCGAGAATGGGGCGTGCTGGCCGTCACGTGAGTGTGACGTAGCCATGTGCACTGTGCGGAAGCTAGGATCGAAAACTAAGAACGAACTAATTAAAACAAAACCACTAGCAACCTAGATACGATAGTGCGCTAGAGGCATAATAAAGTACTTATACATAATCAGAGCGTTCTAAGTTCAACTGCAGTCAAGCATAAATAAAAAGGGTTTAATTACACCCTCAGTGCCATACATAAGAGTAAAGCTGTCAGAAGCCGGAAGTCCTCGAAGTGCCAACTCGTATCTCACGCTACCTAGAACCTGGAGGGGCGAAAAACAAAACTGAGTGGGTCAGTAAAACAATTCCTTTTTCAAAACCATTCTTTATTCAAATCGTATAGCCCCTCACCGTAAAACCTGTATAATTTTCCCAGAATCAAAATATACTCGTATATACGTATAATTTCTCAAATCATGCTGAAAAGAGTACGTATGCCATGCCAAAATATTCAAAACAGAAACTCAATCATAAACTAATGATGTGATTAAATGTCAGGTAATCATCTCAGCCCTCGGCTGCATATAAATCTCATAATCATCTCGGCTCTCGGCTGCATATAAATCTCATAATCATCTCGGCTCTCGGCCGCATATATGTCTCATAATCATCTCAGCCCTCGGCTGCCTATATATCTCATAATTATCTCAGCCCTCGGCTGCACATATATCTCATAATCATCTCAGCCCTCGGCTGCACATATATCTCATAATTATCTCAGCCCTCGGCTGCACATATATCTCATAATTATCTCAGCCCTCGGCTGCACATATATCTCATAATTATCTCAGCCCTCGGCTGCATATATATCTCATAATTATCTCATCACTACTAGTTTATCGATTCTCATTAATGCATGCCCTCACCTGGCACTTACCTGTGCGTCCGCCGCACCAACATGCGAATATGCAATCATTAATGCACAAACATAATATATGAATACTTTGCATGGCATTAAATTCTCAAAAACGTTCATTTATTTCTTTCTGGGAAAGATAATAATAAAATATAGGAAATACGGTAAAACTGCCCACTCACAGATACGTAGTCGAGACGAAGCCTCCTAGCTTAGCTCAATCACGTACATCCTCGGAATACGTTTCCCTATACGTGAAATTTCCAATTAACTTAGTTTAACAACACATAAACGGAAACGTACATAAAATCTTCATAGATTGTCCAAATATAGAGTTTAAATATATGAAATCGATCTACTCGACGTCACGAACGTCGTGGTATTTTTAGAAAATTTTTTGGAGGCTCCACGCGCCCTCACGCGCCAGGACAAGCACGGCCTACGCGCCCCCACGCGCACCGCGCGTGTGCCCCACTCGCCTTCTCCGGTGGTCCTCGCCGGACTGGGTTTTCCGGTGGCCGGAAAACTGGGAAATTTTCCAAGCTTCGTATCTTGTTCATTTTTCATCCTTTTTTACCCATTTTTCTTCCTATGTGCTCCAAATTAAGTGTAGAACATGAATATACCTTCAAAAACGTCGAAAACCAACGAGAATCTCGTCGGGAAATTCTCCAAAACCGGCCACTTTGGTTCTACGCGATCCCGACGTCCAAACACTTCCAACGAACCACTCCGAGCCTCTAGAGGTCCCAACAAACACTTCTGTGATCTCCGATTCTCCTAAAACGCAACGTATAAAAAGTTGATGAACAGTGCCAAATATAAACCTTGAGTTTTGGTCGTGAAATCGTATGAAATCTTACCTGAAAATGGTACCACTGAGTTCGTACGGACTTCACGATCAAGAATACGTAATTTGTTTCGTCGATTTACAAGGTTTTGATATGGGTTGTTTTTAGGCCGTGTGAAGAACAAGAGAGAGAGATGGTGTCGAGAGAGGAGAGAGAAAGTGAGGTTTGAGAGTGAGGAGAGAGACACGGGAGAGAGAGAAGAAATTGTGTGTGTGTGGTCCCAAAATCTCCACACATGCACACGCACATAACCCCGAAGGGGTAAAATTGTCATTTCACAATTAATAATTAATTATATCGGGACGGGTCGTCACAATTCATTCACCATTCCTACACTATTAATTTGTAGTTTTTATATTTAATTTGTCGTTTTTAAATATAAGTTGTAGTTTTTTTAATTTAAGTTGTTGTTTTTAAATTTAAGTTGTAGTTTTTAAATTTAAATAATAAATTATGTTTGGCCCTATGGCCTTCGGTTGGAGACGGTTTTTTGTGATAGGGCTAAAACGAGCCCTATGGCCCTTTGGCCCTCAATTGGAGACGGAAGCAAATATGACCTTGTACTGATCATTAAAATATTAATATCTTGGAGGGTCAGAGGGCTAAAGCGAGTCATCTGGTCAACCCTCGGTTAGAGATGGCCTAAGGCGATCAAGATTGAACTGAACGATCAATATGGAATTGAGAAATGAACGATCAAGATTGAACTGAGAAAATACTATTTTTATTTACTTTTCAATCTAATGGACATAAAATCGGATTACCCAGTAATTTGAATTATTGAAGACATACCTATATTGAACTACCCAGTAATTCAAACTAATGAAGATTTACCCATAAAATGAGACATATTAATCTTGTCGTCCTTGGAGCACACGTAAAAATTTCTAGGGTAGTGCTATCACACACCCATTTTTACTTCTCACACAGCACTCTTAATTTTCGGACGTCGGATTAAATGAGTTGAAGAAGAACAATGGCAAAAAATTAATAAGAATGTGTAAGAAGTAAAAATGAATGTGTGAAGAACATTTTCCAATTTCTAATGATTTAGCTCTTTGATTTGAACCATGAGATAAGTCCGTGGTCTTCATCAAGGTAATGGAGTGGTGTGTGAGGATCGTGTAAAAGATTGAAAACGAAGAAACGGGAGAGTATCAAATGATTGAGAGAAGTGCGTGTCTGGTTAGGACAACAATCTTTTATATTGACAAATCTTTCCAAGCGACCACCCATAAATTTGAAAGGAAGTGAATGTAAATCCTTGACCATCATGTTACCAAGCAATCGAAATTCGTTATTTTAAATGGAATTGCACAGATAATTCATGTGATTGTAGAGAGATGTCTCAAAATAATCTGAAAGATTTAAGAATACTCATGTGGTGGAATTAATTGTGTCAGTTCACAACCAGCAATTGTAATGTTGAAGGTTGGTAACGGACAAAAGGGAAAAAGAGAGGCCGATGGGCAAGTCGACGACTCAATGCACAATAAAGAGAGAGATCGGCTGTGTTCATTTCCAATCAATTTTTGTCAAAATTGAGATTTTCTTAAAGTTCCTTAGCTTTATGTGTAACTTTTTGACATAACTTGAGCGAAGATTGTTGTTGATGCAAATTTTCGCCGTCTCTTTCTATTACAAAAATGCACTTGTAAAATAATAATGCATAAAATTAATGCCAAAAGTCTTGCGCGGCCACGATGAATGAAAGAGGTTTTTGGTCGAAGAATATCCGATGCCAAAATTAGAATTATGAAGACATAATTTAGCTATGTAAACAGTGAACGTCACCCAACCTTCCAGACCTATGTTTCATAACTTAAAATGTATTAATTGTTTAAGAGAAACTTTGAGTTATGTTATCTTAATTTAGTTTTACGAATGTTTTAACCTAAAAATTTTTTAATTCCGACAAAATTTCTAAAACAGAACAAACTACACCAACCAACCACTAACTGACCAAACTTTAATGTACACATCAACTAACCAAACTTCAATGCACAATACCAAATATGCATATTATTTTGACTGTTGAATTTAAATTTCAGCGCTAGATCATTTTTACCATCGGATTTGACAAAAACAAATATGAATTGTTCGATCAATTTCAAAGGATTGCCCAAAAAAGGGAGTTTGATTTGGACCATTGATAACCAATGGTCCAGAAATCAAAAGGTCACAGTTACTGTTGGATAGCTGAATTCCCTGCCATGTGGGGGCTAGTTGTTGGCCACTAACTCTTAGATCAGCCAAATTTGAACCCAAATATAGATTTTGATTTGGATCCAAACCCAAAATTTTTAGGTGGCAAATTTTTGCGTTTAAACTCAAATTTTTGAGTTTGGGTCTAAGGGCTGAAGTTAGTCTAATAGATCAAAAGCTAATTCTTTGAAAAATATATCTGTGGGACCATAATTTTCACCTCTCCAGAACATAACATGCCCATATCTTAGAACTAATACAACGACGTCAAGGGAGAGGGGAAAATGAGAAGGAAACTCGGGAGAGTAGAAAGAAGAAAAAGGAGAAGGGAGATGTAGAAAAGGAAGGGGTGGGAATGAGAAAGTTCCGGAGAATAAAGAAAAGAAGAAGGGAAAAGAAGAGAGGAAATTTCGGAGAACAGAGAAAAAGGAGAAGGGAAAAGAAGAAAAGAAAAAGAGAAGGGAAAAGAGGTGGAAAAAAGGGAAAGGAAAGTCACCTCCATCATTATCTCATATTTTCTTACAAATGGGAGTGAGAGACCGAAAAACAAGAAAAGAAAAACACATGGCCAAACATCCATAAAGTATACAAATACACAAAAGAGCAAATTGCTCTCAATTCCCCTTGTTTCTTACATTGTAAATTATATTTCGTGTAATGAGAAACCAATATTGTTACTCCGAGAACGTTGGCATAACTTGCCGAACTTCGTTAATATTGTGTCTTATATACATTTCTTATCATTTTATATATTTCATATATATGTGCAACATATGTTCCAACAAGATCCTTATATGTAGCTCAAACATTAACAGAAGAAATATATTTACAAAATCTACTTGTGCGCAATGTGGTTTAGTTGACGACAACAAGTCTATCAAGTGTTCAACAAAATGCCTCAGTGAACGAATTGATTTTTTTTTTTTTTTGCATGCTTAGCTCTCTGTTTCTATCTAGAAATTTGGAACTAACACTAGGACCCTAAGATTTGAATTCTGGACCAACCACTGCTGCAAGTGTTCTCTTTTGGTACAACCTATAACTATAAAAAAAGCATATAACTGCAAAACAATTCGATCAACAACCTCAAGTTCAACCATTCATGTACCCATATTCAAGTTATTCCAAACTTACCTTATAAAAGTAATTAAACATTATTGCCACATTATTATGCGGTTCTATCAAGTTTTAAATTTTATCTCATAACCACGTCATCTTTAGGACAATTGGTAACACTAGTTGGTGGATTGACGATGGGTAGCAATGGCTTCAACATTTCAAGGATGAGAAATGAGTATGAAGCACCGATCAAAAAGTTCATTTTATCACAAAAAAAAGTCAGAAACGATCAATATAATTTGTAATTTATAAAATCACATATAAAACAAGAAGTGTTCTTTCCTTTTTCTTTTCGTCCCTACCAGCCGACCATGACTTAAAGAAACGCTTTTTGGGTCAGTGCATGTGAAACACCCTCTTGCCCTTCCTTTCTCCCTCACATCTCCTGCACTTCTCTCTCTCTCTCTCGGTGCTATCGTCCCCAACATCAAACACGCACATACATAATTACACCCACTGCAACTATCAAGATTTCTCCCTTTCTCCCTCACTCTCCATATTCACCCTTTCTCACCCTTTAATATTGGGTAGTCTTTGTGTGGTAACTCCGTCGGAATCTCGAACCTTCCGATCAAGGTAAGTTTGGAATTTCCCAACCTCAAATCCTTCTTATTTTGAACTCCTGGTGATGTTTTTAATATTAAATAGAAGGTTGTGGGTGATTTAATACAGATTTCATCTTGGGGAAGAATTTCCCCATATTTCTTGGAAGTGAACAGTGATCGTTTGACCATTTTCAGATCAAATTTCCGGCCAACTCCGGTTCTCCGTTGGTGTCCTAATGGGTATGAATCTCTTATTTACATTTCTAACTTCAAAATGGCTTTTGAATCGTCATGTTTGGTTAAGTATCGAACTAGAAACTAGCTAGGAAAGTTGGGGAAAATTTTCCAGTTTTCTGGAATTCTTGGATCCGTGGCCATTTGGCCATTTTCAGACCATTTTTCCGGCGAACGCTGTCCATATCACGACCCCAAATGAGTATAGATCTATTCCTTGCATTCTTAACTTTACTTAGGCTTTTGAATCACGGATTTTGGTTGAGAATCGAGCTCGAAATGAGCTCTAGAAGTCATGTGTTCCAAACTGCAAAAATGCAGATTTTCGACAGGAAGATGAAGAAGAAGAAGAAAAAATAAATAAATTAAATTTAGAATCTGTTGGGCTGTTGGGCCAGCCCAACCTTTAAGTCATTTTAATTTGGACCTAAGCTATTTAATTGGTTTAGGCCTATGTTTAAAATGAATTTAGTCCACTTAGTTAATTTAGGTTTTATACTTAACTAGATTAAGTCCAAAAATTATTCTAAAAATATGGGGATGCCCGTGGGGTTGAATAGGCCACGATGGTATATTCAAACACCCCAATTGAGCAACATATGAGAAGTTGATCTTAGATTTTGTATATGTGCTATCGAATTAACATTAAATCAATAATTTCTCATATAGGTGAGATGTTTTCAGAGGACAAGCGTAGCCAGGCAAGACTCGAGGGTTACGACCCAGCTACATACTAGTGAGTGGGCTTTTGGTTTTCTATATATATGCATATATGACTTACATTTTTATAGGTATGTAATATTATTTTCTGGGAAATTATACGTGTTTTACAGTGAGAGGTTATTATATTTGAAAGAGAAATGTGTTTTCAAAACCTTTGTTTTTTCCCACTCACGTTTTCGGTTTTGCGCCCCTCCAGGTTCTAGCTAGGCGCTTGTGTTGGTGGCTCACGAGGATTCACGGCGGTTCTGACAGCTCTGCAAATATGTAGGAACTTTCTTTCATGTTCTGTATGATTAATACTTAATGCTAGACTGCTCCTAGGACATATATGTTCTAAATATGTGTGTTTTTACCTTAAACACCTTCACACACTTATATATTTGTTCCTAGTATAAATTAGTTAATTTGGATTTTATTTATTCATATTTCATATCACCATCACTTCCGCACTGTGCACATGGCTACGTCACCCTCACGTGACGGCCAGCACGCCTCGATTTAGGTCGGGTGTGTCACCATTCATGTAATTTTTTTTAAAAAAAATTAATCTGAAAATGTACTCATTCTTAAATATACCAATTTGTTATATGTAAAATGTACCCTTTTTTTTATATAAAATCTATTAAATTTTTTTCTAATCCATTTTTAAACTTATATGGATACATTTTTTTTTCTTTGATTTGAAAATGTATCCATGTTAAGTTTAATTGAAGAAATTTATTAATTTTATTAAGCCTAAATATCTTTTTTTGTTGTTGAGATTTTGAAGAATGTACCATGTTTTGATACACTAATTTTTTGGTTAATTTTGATGAATGTACCCATGTTTATACACACACACAATAATATATTTATATTTTAATATTTTTAATCTCACAAATTATGGTTTTTTATTTAAGATCTCATTAATATAAACAACTATAAATTTCAATTTTTAATTTAAAAAAATATAGTAATGTATATAGAAATAAATTATCACATTAATTTCAAGGACTTAAATAAAAAATTAAAAACTAACAAGTTTTCAATCAAAGAATATTCGTAGCTATAACCGCATCCAAAATTTCTCTTTATAAAATCACATATAAAACAAGAAGTGCTCTTTCCTTTTTCTTTTCGGTCTCTGCCACTAGTGGCCGACCATGACTTAAAGAAACGCTTTTTGGGTCAATGCATGTGAACACCCCATTTTATAAT
Organism: Crataegus laevigata; assembly: GCA_963580275.1. NCBI lineage: Eukaryota > Viridiplantae > Streptophyta > Magnoliopsida > Rosales > Rosaceae > Crataegus > Crataegus laevigata. The sequence continues at coordinate 31,629,039 of OY756947.1, read as the reverse complement.
TGTTGGTAAATTTTCTTGGAAGCAGATAGGAATGACCCAATTAAATATTTCCCCACAGAGACATTTGCATTTGCACCTAGCAAAGAGTTGTTTGTCCATCGATCCACATCAATGGCTCTTGTGATAACATCTCAAGGAACCTCCTCTGATTCCAAAAAATTTCGGGGTTATCGTCACGACGTGTTCTTGAGCTTCAGAGGTGACACTCGCAAGACTTTTACCGACCACCTCTACACAGCCTTGAACAACGCAGGATTTAACACGTTCCGAGACGACGATGAACTTGAGAGAGGAGAAGATATAAAGCCAGGACTGCGAAAAGCGATCTGGCTGTCACGAACTTCTGTTGTCGTGCTTTCAAAAGATTACGCGTCATCCAGATGGTGCCTTGATGAGCTTGTGCTGATCCTTGAACGCAAGAGGACCACCTCGGACCATGTAGTTTTACCAGTCTTCTACGATGTCGATCCGTCCGACGTGAGGAAGCAGACGGGAAGTATTGGAAAAGCATTTGCTATACACGAGAAAACTCAGTCGCCGAAAAAGGTGAAGGGATGGAGGGAGGCAGTTGCAGAGGTTGCAGATCTAGCAGGCATGGTCTTACAAAATCAAGCTGATGGGTAACTTTCATTATCTCCATTTCTCTTCTCTTTCTTCAGTTAATTTGATAATATGATCCGTAGGGACCTTGATTTTTATATTTTTTTTATTCAACCTCAGTAGTGAATAATAATCCCAATTTTGGTCAACTTAGAGAAATCACACTTGACTCAACTTAAGGATTAGCCATTTTCCATGTTAGCCTACTGTTTCCAGTTGCTTAAAATGTTTCAAAAGCAGGTGTGGAAAAAAGTTGGTATGTACTTTCTGTGCTGTATTCCTTTTATTCTTTTTTAAGTAAAGGCCATCAACATTTGTTTGATTTATTAATTATCTAAATTTCCCTATTTATTATTCATTATAAATTTCCCAATTCATTATTCATTCATTTAATACTTCTGTGAGACATAATATGTTTGATTTATTTTTCATTTTGTTTGTAAATTCTTAGGTATGAGGCAAAGTTTATTGAAAAAATTGTTAAAGTGGTTGGAGACAAGTTAAGTCGCACACCATTGAGCGTTGAACCAAAATTGATTGGAGTCGAATCTCAAGTCAAAGACATCAATTTGTGGTTACAAGATGGATCAACCGATGTCAGTTTAATGGTTGTGTATGGCATGTCTGGAATAGGGAAGACAACCATTGCAAAACATGTTTACAATTCAAACTTTAGAAGCTTTGAAGGAAGTAGTTTCATTGAAAATATCAAAGAAACAGCAGATCGACCAAATGGCTTAGTTCAAATACAAAAGCAACTTCTTTCTAATATTTTGAACGGTAGAGAATTTAAAATACATAGTGTTAGTGAGGGATTAAGAGAGATTGAAAGAGCCATAAGTTCTAGAAGAGTGCTTCTTGTTCTTGATGATGTGGACAATATGGACCAATTAGATGCAGTACTAAAGATGAAAGATCAATTTTATCCGGGAAGTAAGATTCTTATAACAACTAAGCGTGAAAGGCTGCTAAAGGCACATCAAGTTACAAAGGTGCACAAAGTTGGAACTTTGTGTTACAATGAGTCATTAGAGCTTTTCTGTTGGCATGTTTTCCGCCAGGATCGTCCCCTTAGAGGTTACATGGAATATTCAAAAAAGGTTGTACAGTACTGCGACGGACTTCCATTAGCTCTAAAAGTTTTGGGCTCTTCTTTATCAGGGGAAAGTATAGATGTATGGGAAAGTGCATTGGAGAAGCTAAAAGTTATCCCTAATGGTGAAATCATGAATAAACTAAGAATAAGCTATGACAGTTTACAAGATGACCATGACCGGGAATTATTCCTCCACATTGCTTGTTTCCTAATAGGAAGGAACAAAAGCCACATTGTTAGAATACTCGATGGATGTGATTTCTATACAATTGTTGGCATTCAAAATCTCATTGATAGATGCTTGGTGACAATTGATGGATGCAACAACGTGCAAATGCATGACATGATCCGTGACATGGGAAGAGAAATTGTTCGCCACGAATCAAAAGAGCCTGGAAAACGCAGTAGATTATGGCACCATAAGGATTCTTTGGAAGTACTGAGGGAAAAGAATGTAAGAAACATGTCTTTTATGTCTATATATGCATTTCTTCTTGTGAAAATTATCCATACTAACGTTTCCGTTTTTTGCTTTAGGGTACAAAAAAAATCCAAGGTCTTGTCCTCAATATGCGTATGCATCCTGCAAACAGTCCAATAAATACAAATGAGACGGTCTTGGAAACCAATGCATTTGAAAGGTTGCGCAAATTACAACTACTACATCTTAGTAATGTACAACTAGATGGATGTTATGCAGATTTGCCTACAGGATTAAGATGGTTGTGTTGGTTACAATTTCCTTTCGATTCTATGCCTATTGAGTTTCCTTTGGGGTGTCTAATTGTTCTTGAAATGCAATACAGTAGCTTGAGACAAGTCTGGAAAGGAACAAAAGTATGTTACTTTACACATTTCAATTCAGTTTTTTTATTATTTGACCAATTGCATTTGTTAAAATTAACTCCTACACATTTTTGTTTTCTTTCTTTGTTTTTATTTTACAGTTTCTTCCATCGTTGAAGATCCTTGACGTCAGCCATTCTCATGCCCTCACTGAAATCATGGACTTCTCACTTTGCCCTAGTCTAGAAGAATTGATTCTTGTTGATTGCACCAGCTTGATTGATGTTCATGAATCCATTGGAAACTTGGAGAGACTCATGTACTGGAATATGAAGGATTGCAAGAATCTTAGGATGCTTCCAAAGAACATGTGCAAACATAAATCACTTGAAACACTCATTTTATCTGGTTGCTCAAATCTTGATGAGTTTCCAGTGGAGATGATTAAGAAGATGGAGTCTCTAAAAGTTCTTGAAATAGATGGAATTCCAATGAGTGAGTTATGGCCAGAAAGAAATTCAACTATCTTGAGTTCTTTGCCATACTCTTTAGTAGAGTTGAAGCTCAGTGGTTGCAATCTTTCAGATGATGCCTTTCCTACGGATTTAAGTAATCTATCCTCAATACGAAAACTATATCTAGATGAGAATCCAATTTGTAGCCTACCAATTTTCATCAAAGGTTTGAGGAGGCTTGATGAACTCTCTTTCAAGAATTGTACGAGGCTCGAATCGCTTGTGGGGTTGCCGAAAGTACACGAAAAGATGGTTGTATCCTATTGCCACTCATTGAAAAAACTAACATATCAATTGTTTAAAGGGTTCCAACTAGAGGCCTTTGTGGCACACAGCGACAAGATAGTTGAGTGGGAGTACTTGTACAAGTTAGAGCCTATTGATAGAGTTGATATGGAAATGATCAAACTTTTGGGCATGTGCAACTTCAGATCCCTGCCTGCAATTCGAATGAAAACACCACTCGATTACTTCAATTTAGTGGAGGATAGATGGAGTCCCGTACAGGTGCGCCTCTCTCTCTCTCTCTCTCTCTCTCTCTCTCTCTCTCTCTCATGTCATTTATATAATGGGAAATAAATGACTTAGTAATGTTGTGATGATCATGGAAAATGCATAGGGACTGTATCAGTATGGTATATTCAGCACATTTTTTGTTGGGAATGAGGTTCCAGGCCGGTTCAGCTATAAAAGTACCAAGTCCTCCATATCTTTTAGTGTCCCTTTACTCCCTTCTCGTCACAGAATCCGAGGCTTGAACATCTTTGCTACCTATGCAAACGAGGAGAATTCTAATATATATAATTGTCCAATATTAATGAAAGTGAGTAACAAGAGCAAGGGTCTGAAGTGGATCTATTGGCCAGTATGTTATGGTATCCCAGGTGACGGAGAAGATATGATATGGTTAAGCCATTGGAAGATGGAGAACGAAACAATATTACAATGTGGAGATCAAGTGGTGGTTTCAGTAATGGCCGTCCATAAGTTTCAGATAAAGGAGTTTGGTGTCGAGCTTATGCAAGAGCACCAGAATAATATGATGATAAGTAACCAACACGACACCAAATCAGATCCTAATTATCCATGTGTCATCGGTGGAGATTTGTCCATGTGGGAGCATATACCAGGAATATACTTCCTTGGTCACGATGATACCATTATTGAAATAAGTTGGCTTAATCGCCTCATCATGGACGCTGATGAAGGAGACACAGGTATGCTGTGTTGTTGTATTGCAATAAATTATACTTCATCCAAACGCTTCCAAGTCTGTCTGTATTCAATTCAAAAACATAAACTTTATTTTATTTCTATGTTTTTTAGACAAAGAAGGGCAAGAAGGTGAACCTGATTACACAACTGCAAGGACGAGGGCTGCCAATAACAACTGCGACCTCAGAGGCTGGAAGGTGCTCGTCACAGCTGCTGGATTATTTTTCACGCTTGCTCTAGTAGTTCGGTCCTCCATCTCCCAGAAAAAGAAGCCACAATAGTCCACAAGCCATCCATGAGTTTGTAATTTCATTTGATAGAGACATCTTTGGGTTCCCTCCTTGTTTTCAACATGTTTTCTGCCTTCAAAATATCGGAGTTTCCAGATGTGTTCAACATCATCAAATATTGCATAAGAATTTTTCTTCCCTACCACTGATTGCATGCAATCCCGTACTAGAGAAGATAAACAGATTGTTGTATACTAGAAGTAAATAATTGAAAAAAAAAATTGATTCTAAACATATCAATTCTTCGAATTAGGGGAAAATATTTCAGCATCGAGGAATGAAAAAACACATCCATTCTGCTTATAAATGTCAAATTTACAGATATTAATCGTCATTTATAACAAAATCATACTTCTTATAGACTCGGCTCGCATTGAAAAATTGTGTAAGTTACACAAATATCAGTGCAACATATATTAGATTGAATAATATATCAAATAAATTAACAACAGACAATTTCTTAGCCTGAGATTCAAGGACTATACAGCTAATTCAGCCTTGCATCGCTCCTACGCTACGGAAGCTGGTTTCTGCTTTTTCAACCTGAACAAATTATTGAGGTCAGGAAACATGGGAGAAATGACCATGGTCTATGGAGCCATGAAATTTACTATCTTCTCATTAACATTATACCTGCAAAAGCATAATGCCATAAGCCTCAAACAATCTAGCCTAGTTTGCTCAACAGATGCTCCAAGATATTCCAAAACAAAATCACAGCAGTTTCACATAGGGAACCGAAGAATCTATTTATACCTTATCTTGCGACTATTAGAGGCTCTTCTGACAACAATCTTCCTCTTCTTAGCATGCAACTTTTTCAAGGAATAACATGATGTCTCTGCAGATAATCAAATAGTGCAAAATCAGAATCAATAAACAATAGAAGTTCAGGATCAATTAGATTGTGATTGTTAGCAGAAATAACTGCTAGCTTGTTCCATTTTTAAAGTTACAAAAACATAAAAACTTGAAGAAAAGAAGTTCGGGACCGATTAGGTTCCAAGCCCACTATAAGCAGAGACAGTACAATGTCATTGACTTATATAGCTGCAGATGCAGATTGCTTTAATGAAACTTTTCTCATGGTTCAGATGAGTCCAAATTGTTTGAAAATCATGTTCATCCACTCTACATATCCAAAGCAGCAAATTAACGAGGATACCAGAAATCACTTGGGAAGATACAATCCTTAACAATTTCCAAAGCCACACTTTTTATATGCAATCTGATTGCATGTGTTTTGAACTACATGAAATCTTATAGATTGGGTAAACCGTATCGTATATCAAATTCAATGCAATCATTCATATATAGAGTATGAGCTGCCCTAATAGTTTTACCAGAAATTGTTGGGTCAATTGTCTCAAAAAAATTCTTTCAGTAATTGTAAATTCCATGGACATTCGATTCCAGAATTTACAGATGGATCCTTAGATTAGTATAGGATTATAGTTAACCACAATTATATGCGATCATTACCTCTCCTTTTGCAGTGTTGTACCCCTCAGGGACCTACACATCCACAACTTATGTTTAAGTTACTAAATGTACAAAACTTAAGAAAAACCCATCTTGTTATGTTGTTAAAATTGTGAAGCACAAATGAGCATGCACGTGGGAGTTAATATCTTACAATACCAAATAGATTTGTATCTGAAAGTAGCTATTCTACAAGATACAACGTGACAGGTATTGGTTGGACCAAGTAACCCGCATGGAAATGCACACAATAATGAAAAGTTGAACATAGTAGAACAAATTTCTAAAATTCATCCAAAAGAAGTTATCGAAACATGAAAGAATTCATAACAGAACTGTGGTCATAAAGTGAACTGTTGCCAAAAAGAAGTTCAACTATCTTGAGTTCTTTTCCATGCTCTTTAGTAGAGTTAAGTCTCAAGGGGTACAATCTTTCTGGTGATGCCTTCTGTGTGGATTTAAGTAGTCTATCCTCGTTGCGAAGACTAAAGTTAGGTGAGAATCCAATTTGCAGTCTGCCAGGTTTCATCAAAGGTTTGAGGAGGCTCGATAAACTCTCTTTCAAGGGTTGTAATAGGCTCGATAAACTCTCTTGCAAATCATTGAATAAAGTAACATATCAACCGTTAATCTGTACTGTCTGCGGGCGACTATGAGATTTATGGTTTTGCCTTCGGGCGGTGATAGTATCAGTTTTGATGCATCAGTTTTACGTACGGGGTTTTATGGAGGTTTTTCATGGCATATTAGAGTTTTCAGAAAACCTATTACGTAGTAGTATTATATACGTTTTCAAAACATGGGGTTATTATGTTTAGAAATAAAATGGTTTTTGTATTATTAGTAGTATTATAAATTATGGTACACTCACCTTTTCTGTTTTGCGCCCCCTCAGGGTTTAGATTCAAGGCATAGGATCCTGACGTCAGGACGTTTCGGTTTAGTCATTCTCGAGTCTTCTGAGTATAGGTATCATTCCTTGGGTTGAATGTTTTTCCTAGTAATTTTCTACATTATTCTTAATAGTTGTATGCTCAGAACACATTCATGTTTTGGTATAATTATGCTAATTGCATATTTGTTTTAATTGTATGTATGCCTAAAAATGGCTTCGTCACCCTCAGGTGTCGGCCAGCACGTGTCTATCATGATATTTAGGGATATCAGGGTTAGGGTGTGTCACCCATCGCCCGCATGAGCTGGAGCTACTAGCTGGGCAATTGGGTTGGAGCAACAGCTGGTCCACCAAGCTATTGAATATGGTGGAGCTACTCTAATGTCAACTTCTTACCCTCAGTTGATCTGGAAGGAAAGGGAAAAACGATGAGCTACAAAACTCAGTGAGCAACAATATCTAAAACAAAATCATTCGAATACACAATCAAAGGAGTTCGATTCAAGAATTCAATGATTCAATAACAATACAAACAACTTTTGTAATCCACATCAATATATCCAATGAGGCCTTATTCCAATGGTGGTTACATGGGCCTTATTATGGATTGATCAAGGGTTCATACTACCAAGTTCGAATTTCTTTTTTCGTTGACTGAAAAATGATAAAAGCCGGCACAACAGAGGATAAAAAAGTTTGGCATGTCCTGATATCCACTAACACGGTCACAAACCACTTGATTAGTGCATGTTCTAAATATTTTAATGCGAAAGCTAAGTGTAAATAGACTGGTGGTGACTACGTCCGAATTCACACACATAATATTATTTTTATTAAATTTTAACACTAAAACAAGTGCATGCTATGCTTGCAGGCCGCAGCCGCCAAACGGGACCGTGACCTGGTCCAAGTCCAACAACAGTTTAACCAAAATAAAAGCACGTGCTCTAGAAGTTGACTTAAACAAGACAAAGCCAAAACACATTACCATAAGGCGGAGATTTTTCAATATACTCAGGCAGACCACCACAGGATAATTACTGTTTTCCTCAAATCATAACGTATTGAATTGGGCATAACGTTAAGACCATAAACTGACAAATCGTAAATAAACGATTGAGCTACTTACGCAGTAAAACAGAAATAGAAACCGAGCTTAAAGGGTAAGCATTTGATCATTTATTATAAATTTGGAAAAATTACAATTATCGAAAAGTGTAACGTGCTTCTAGTACCCTCTTCCTACGGCCGAGACAAAATCTCCGGCGAGCATACAAATTTTCATTTACAATTGATCCTATGATTGTTGCTATTCTGCACCACGGCTTTCCTGCATTCGTTTTCTACCATTGATATAAAAGAACTTACTCTGGTACCAAATCCCAGAAGAATTGTCTTCCTGCCTTCCTTTCTGCAACTTTCTTCAAAAGTTTACTTGCAGTGCAAGAAAAAGCCAATTATCATAAAACGAAACGACCTAATTGGACTATCATCACACTCGTATCATCCATGGAACCTCTCGCTATTGACAGATCAACGAGCTTCTTGCAAGCAGAAAAGAGATCCGGCTTATCAACACCAACGCATAAAGGGCGAACTAGATCTACTGCCTCTTGATTAGTAACCTGGAAAAGGAGATGTAAACCTTCATATTAGATTTTGGAAATTCCGAAGTAATGACTCTAAACGAAGACACATGAAACGCAATGAGATTAGTTCTAAAATTACCTTGTCCCAAAGGCCATCAGAAGCTAACATTAAAAACTCGCATTCGGGGTTTAATCTCAAGACTTTAGTCTCTGGTTCTGCTATCACCCATTCTTTGAGCTGTCTATCTCCAATTGATCTCGAGACAGCAAGAGAGCCCTGAATTCTCCAAACGCTGCGGCAACAATCTACATAACCACCCTGCAAAACAAAAATCGCAAAATCCAATCAGCGACAAAGTCCACTTCTTCCATTTCAAACTTGAGGTACGAACTTCAAATCCTCAATCCATATGCACATCTTCGAATGTTTACCGTGGTCTCAATCCTTTCTCTTTCGTCTACTCTAGAAGGATGATGATCGGATGTAAGGGCCTCCGCAACCCCTCCTCGGCTCATAACTGCACGACAGTCACCGGCATTGGACACCACAAGGTTGCCGTTTTGCATCAAGGCAGTTACACAGCATGCGCCACCACTAACATCCTCCTTCAGAAACTCGACATCGGTGGTTAGATAACCATCTTTGACTGCTTCCACGATTTCCTCTTCACTTCCACCCGTCAAACGATCCGCAATGTTTTTAGTCAAGTTCTTGGCTGCAAATTCAGCTGCTTTTGCTCCTCCATGCCCATCAAACACACCAAAGAATGCCTGTAGTCACATAATCTAATCAGAACGAATTCGAACAGCGAATTCAAAAATATAAATTCCACAATTTTATATCTTTCTCAAAATTTATAAAAACCCAATTCTTGTACTTTTGATTTCATCCTCAATTTTCTCAGTTGAAGCTCAACTCCAAATAAAATTGTAAAATAATATAATCAAAGCTAAATGCTTGAAGTTTCTAGTAAAGATACTAATTTCCATTTGTGAAATTTTCCCCGGAAACAAATAGAAAATTGAGAGCAAAATAATCACAATTTACCTGTCTCGAATCATCGTGAAGGTCAACAACAGCAGAGTAACGATCCTCCATTGGACCTCTCCTCCCCCTCTTACAATAAACCGAAAACCCATCCTCATCAACCTCCAGCACCTCCACTCTCTCCGCCGCACCCTCACTCGACTCCACCTTAAAATTCACCGAAGGCGCCACCGGAATATCAATCATCATCGGCCTCTTCCTCTTCAGAGCCAAACCCGAAGCCTGCTTCTGGCACTCGCTTATCACCTGCCTCTGAAACCGAGACTCAAAAGCCGGCATCGTCATAGCCGGCGACCGCGACGGTGTGGGCGGCGAGCCATTGAGGACTCTAGGCGAAGAACAGGCAGAGGGGGAAGCTAAAGCCGACGACCGGAAAAAATGGGAGGGAATTTGCGACGGCGAGAAAATCGGCGAGCTCGGCACCACCAAAGCGCAAGGCATTTTTTTTGCTTTTCTCTGTGTGAATTTATTATTTTTTGGGGGTATTTTATCGATTTTTCTCTGTGTTTCTCTGTTGAGTGTTCTTTGCTGTGTGTGATGTGGTCGACAGCGGGGAATGGGAGGGTGTTTATATACAGGGAGAAGTAAAGTAAGCGAAACTTTCATAATATTTAAATTATTATTTAGATTATGATTTAAAAAAATAAAAATACAAAACAAAATCTCGTAATTAGACTGTGCGTGACAAGAGACTAGTATAAAGTAAAACTGGAGCGACGGGGTCGTAATTAGTTTATTTGGGAATTGAATTGACTTATATTGACCTGTTTTGGTTTTGGGATTTAGTCAGAAATGGGAGGAGGGCGTGTAAAGGGTGTGCCTAGTGTATCTCTAGAATGTCCAATTCAAAGATTACAAGAATAATTAGGTTTGATCTCACATTTGTCCCTTAAAATTTTGAGGTTTTTTGGTTCGAGTCTTAGAATTCTTCTTTTCTCAAATTAGTCCTAAATTCTCTCTCAAAGGAGTATATAATTGAACTTATAACGTCGAGTAAAAGACTAAGGGGGTGTATTCAATTATGATTTCAAGGGATTTTAATTCTTTTAATGAATCTAGTGGTATTCAATCAAGATTTTAAGTGATTCTCTGAAATTCAAGATGTATTCAATTAGAATTTCAAGATAGTTTATTAAAATCCTTATAAATTCGGATGTATTCAATTGGGATTTTAAAGAAGTTTATAACATTCCAAGTGTATTCAATTAGAAATTGATTTTAAAGAATTGGAGAAAGTTGAGGAATTAAAGGGAAATGAAGAGATTTTGTAGTGTATTTTAAGCATCCACAAATCTCACCTCTTCCCATGAGATTTCGAGGGAATTAAGAGGGTGTATTTAATTGAGAATTTGAGAGATTTTGATGGATTTATAAATCTATGAATTTTTATGGAGGCTAATTGATTTGTAGAGATTCCATTTAAAATTTTGATTCAATTCCCTCAAAATCTCTTGGGAAGATAAGAGATTTGTGGATGCTTAAAATACACTACAAATGTCACATCCCGGCCCGGGGGTAGACCACTTCCCGGGCCCGACCTCCGCTGTAGCACGATGTTGTCCGCTTTGGGCCCCGACCATGGCCTCATGATTTTGTTTTTAGGAATTCACACGAAAACTTCCCCAGTGGGTCACTCATCATGGGAGTGCTCTCGAGCGCTACTCGCTTAACTTTAGAGTTCTGATGAACTCTCGTGTGAGTTCGCATAAACAAAACCGCGAGGGCGTGGTCAGGACCCAAAGCGGACAATATCGTGCTACGGTAGAGTCGAGCCCGAGAAGTGGTCCCGCCCAGGTCGGGATGTGACAACAAAATCTCTCTAATTCCCTCTAATTCATCATCTTTTTCAAATTCTTTAACATTAAATTTTAATTTAATACACCTGGAATGTTATAAAGTTCTTTAAAATACTAATTGAATACACCTGGATTTCTGAGAATTTTAATAAACTATCTTAAAATCCTGATTGAATACACATTGAGTTTCAGAGAATCACTTAAATTTCTGATTGAATACCCCTAAATTCATTAAAAGAAATCCCTCAAAATTCCAATTGAATACACCCCCTAAATCAAAATTTTATATGGAATACCTACAGATCAATTAAACTTCATAAAATTTCATGAATTTATAAATCCATTAAAGTTTCTCAAATTCTCAATTGAATACACCTCCCTAAGTATTCTTGATCACTTCAGTACAAGCTCCTCATAATTAACTTTGAACTTTCGAATGTGGACTTGATAAGGGCAAGAAATCGTTTTTGTTCCAAATATTAGCATTTAATTTGAGAATTTGTTTGACATTTTCTTAACCCGTCTATTTTGACCAAAATGTTTTCCCTCTATTAGTAAGTTACTACTTACGACTAGGTTGTAAACCATACAAAACCCCAACCAAATCAAATCCTTTTTTTCAAGTTTGGACTTGTTTTCCTTAAGCGGTATTAGATTTGACTAACTAGAATTGTTAGTTTTTGATCTTAAGAAAATTGACAATATCTAGTTTGGCTGAATAATGTGATTTATATGTAAGTGTTTTATTTACGTGATCATTTTTTGTGTTTCATTAGTTCTCAAAATGACTAACCAATCTGTAACCCTGATCTCACATCTTTCAATACACAAATGGCGATGACTCGAAAATGCTCATTTTTGTCATAGTCGATGTCATTGTTTGTTTCACTAAAAAAAATCTGTCAAACTAAATTTTATATATTAGTAATCTTGTTTAGTTTTATAACTGACGTCAATTTTTTTCTAATTTAAAATTAAAATGTTATGGAACAATTGTAAAAATAAGTAGTCAAATTGACTATAGTAATGACTTCTCTCTGCATTCAAGTTTAAATTTCTTTTTTTATTTTAGATAATTAAAGATCCAACTTGAGACGATTAGAAAGTCAAAGATCTACAATGTAGGGATCGAATTTGTAATTAACAAAAAGAGAAAAGGAAAGTCGTGAAATATTCTCATGGAGTGTGTGGTGGTTATTTTAAGGCCAGTACGTTGTTCAACGGTCAAACAAGCTTTATTTGCACCCTGTCAATGTTCAGCATCCCATCCTTTCCCCCCTTTTTCTCACTTTTATTTATTTTTTATTACTTTCTTATTAATTTCGGACTCAAAAAGAAAAAAAAATGCACTTGCACATGGCGGGGTTGGTTCCGTCGGTGGGTAGAGTTTCACGGAGTTTCCGTGCTTCCAGCTTTTCGAGCTCTGTTACAGATAAGTTGGCAACTGCAGTCCATAGTCGGTGACGCGCGCGCCAATATTATATTGCATGGGACCAATTTATTAGATTATACATGATGAGAAATGTTAACGGAACTCTCTTAGAGAGAAATTCTTTATAATTTTTTTGTTATTTCATAATTTAATGTTGTTCGAGCCAATATTATAAAACTTTGTATAAAAAGATGAGGTGACATAGAGTTGCACTTGTGAGAGAGTCGTTTTAACATTTTTTGATAGATCAGACTAACGTCCTATGAGAAAATTGTTAATTGTAGAACACTCTTACGTTTAAGGGAGAATTTTGTATCGATGGGTGAGATTTGTTGATAATAATCACATATTAGATAAAAAGATGAACTTTATGTTTTCTAATTAATGGTTGATTTGGGGTTGTTAAAATTTTTTAAAAGCAACTTCCTAAAACAATTGGGGCCTTAGTTATGTTTGGTAAATGAAAATTATTTTTTTTATTTTTAAATCACAGGTTCAAAACAGTAAAAAGTAAAATCATTTCTACGCATGCTTAAAAAATGCATTTTTTTTTATTGAATGCATGTGAACAATATCAATTAATGAAACTATCGTATTGACAATTCAATTTTTTTTTTACTAAAAGCACTTTTAGTTTTATACTTTATCAAACATTTTTTTTACAGCGGTTACATCACAACTTAAGCAGCTTTGAATAAAACCCAGTAATCCCAAACTAGCCGTAAGATTTGTGCTACTATATATATATATTGCCAATTTATTTATATATTGGTGGAACTTTAACTTATGTGTCATGGTATCAGAGCTTACTCACGCGTGAAGTTTAACGATCACGTATGGTTCATGCCACCCAATTTGTGTTGTCTACGTATGAAGTTTCACTATAAAATCAATTAATAATATGTAAGGAATAACCTAACTACTTATAAGCGCAAACAAACTTGTTTCTCTAATGTATAGTTTATACTCTCAACACACCTCCTCGCGTTTGACAAATAAGTTTAACATGTAAACAACTTAAATTAAGTAACGTAAATCACTCGTGGTTGTTGATCTTCACACACAAGAAAATGTAAATCTGATATACTACGAAAAAACTGAAGACCCCAATTCATATCTCTCGGTTGGTTGTGAAAAGTGTCTGAGTTGACCACGTCGGACACATCTGTTCAAGTTTTTTTTCCCTCAAGGCATGCTATTCCCTAGTTCGAAATGTTATGGTTTCTAATTAATAAACAGAATTTCATCCTTAAAAGTTGTACAAAAGTCAAACGCACAATGTATTAGATTGCTATTAATCGATGTTTGCGATGATAGAAACTAACAAGTGTGTAGTTCTTTGAAAATTTGTCCGAAGCTATAAGTCGTGTATTAATTGCAGCTAATCGATGTTTGCAATGTTAGAAACCAACAAGTACGAAGGCACCCTGGCACCCCCTGGTTCTGATATGATTTTGGATAAATTTTTAGTCTGGTGGGAACATGACACGTTAAACTCAGTGTCCTAATATAATTGGTTTTTTTTTCTTTTGTTTTCTCAAAATTTCTAATCGATTATATTATAACACTTGATATACTGGGCCGTATTATTGGCATGCTGAAAAATTTCTCATGATTTTACATGTGTCTGCAAAAAATCGTCATATAATGTTAAGGTTTATGGGGAGATTTTGTATGCAAATTACACCTCATTACAATGGGGTGTGAGAATGCGACTTGGTCTTGGACTCACCGTAAATATAAACCATTTGGATTGCTATCTTAAATAGGGAATTGTTATTGACACTTCAAAAATTTCATTTTGAACTTCAAATTTTATATAATTAAAAAAAAATACATTTGTGAGGAGTGTAAAATAAAATTTTTAGAGTGCTAATAACAGTTCCCTTAAAAATATAATAAAAATAAGTTGACATTATTGATGCAAAGGATTTTTCTTTTTTTCAAATCTTCTTTCCTACTTATATTATTTTTCTTATTACAAACGATATTTTATACTAATTTATATTAACGAGAGGAGAAATATTAATAAAACCATATTTTACACTAATTTATATTAACGAGAGGAGAAATATTTGAACTCAAAATGCATTAGGTCAAAAAAAAAACCCTAACTACTAAAATAATCCGCCATTTGTATATACTGATATTATTTAGACACACAAAATTTCTTGTTTCTATAATTTAGGTGGTTCCATGCACTCAATTAGATAAACTATCAAAACTATCATTTATTGTGTTCATAGACATCATTATTGGTTAATTTGAGTGGTACAATAATGGAGTTGTAATATAACATGTTTTACAAGGTTTGCGTTTTGGTCAATGTTTTATGCGTGAAGTGCTTTCATCATAGCTTAGCTAACTTAATTAGTCCACTCCATTACTCCTTCCTTTTTATTTTACACACGAAGAAAGCGTGGGTCATGACGTCATGCGTTACAAATGAATGGGAAAAAAATTTATTTTTGGGAGTATGTGTTAAACATGATCTGCCACAAACCTATTTTCAAATGGTGTGCGGTGGTGAACACAAAATATTATATCCTCCACCAATCCGTAAGCGACACACAGTAATTAATTAATAAAGGCAATATTATTTAATTTGCTAATGGACATTAAAAACAGGAGTTGCTGATTCATCGTATAGTATTAGTACCTGAATCACAAACTTAGCTTTAACTATTTTATGGAAATTTTCAGTGATTTTAGACAAACACAAACAAACTGTTTAAACTTTTAAATTCTGATTGTCATAAAAAGTGTTCTATTTTCAAATACTAATTGATGGTTATAACTTATTATGGTGGAAAACTGTAAAAAAAGTGAGTAATTTTAACATAATAAAAATTACTTAGTTTTCACACGTAATTGTTGTCACTGTTCAGTTCGGTGCAACTTTGAGCGAAAATGAATTTTTTTTTTGTTTATTGAAAAATAAAATAAAATCTTTTGTTCATATTGTATAGCTGTCTGATCCCAACAAAAATCCTCCCAATTGATCCTCGTTTGATTTGCTAATTTTACTTTTTTTTCTTGGTAGCATATTCAAATTTTTGAAGATTTTTTTTTGGTGCTTTTGGCTTGTGATTCGAGGGCTTCGATGTCAAGATCCAAGTGGCAAAGGACGTGTCACTACCGACGTCAGTACGAACTATCTAGGCCGTCACTTGGGCGGGTGGAACATGGTGGCGATGCTGAAGACCGTGGGGCAGTTGCCATATATGAGCAAGACCGATCTGCTGGTTTGAAATATCCGCCACACCCTTGAGTTGTAGGCGGGGCCCGTCGGAGGGTGGTTACCGGAGATCGTTGGGTTTTTATATTTTTCAAGTATTTAATTTATGTTTAATTCATGAAGTAAACTATATATCCAACTGTTATAAAATAGTTCGCATGCCAAATTATAAAAGGCAGTATCATTTGTTAAAAAAAAAAAAAGAGAGTATCACGATGACGTGTTACTGTTAGTACAATACTATCTAATAATTTCTCCATAACGAGACGATGCCGCGAATTTAAAATGAATAACGGACACATCTAACTCAACGCACGGCCAATATAAAGTTAACAAGAGTCGGAACAATAGTATTCCTATGCCTCACTGGAACAAAATTGTCCACGCAACCAAACGGCTAAAACTCTAGGGTTTAAACCCCAATCTCCCCAAATTCCCACCCGTTTATTCACCAAACACGGCAAAAAAAAAGAGCGGGAGGGACAGTCTCTCACTCCACTGAGCTCAGTTTCTCTCACTACCACCCCCCCAAAATGTCGCCGTTGGCCGTTCGCCGCCTCACGGTGCTCGGCGAGTTCAAGCCGTTCGGATTAATCGCCGAAGCTCTCGACGGTAAGCCCGCCGATAACGCCACCGACAAGTACGATTACTTCCTCTTTGACCCCGAAACCGTCCGAGAACGAGACGAAACGGATGACAATGACTCTTCGGCCTATGCACTGAGCGATCGGTGCGATCACGAGCTGTTCATTCGAGGAAATCGGTAACTTCTGCAATTTTTTTTTCCTGTTTGGTTGCTCGGAAAATGGAGTAGAAAATTGAATTTAATTAAAATTGAAAATGCAGTGAGTGATATGTGGAATTCTGAAACATATTTGCTGTAATGTAACAGGATAATATGGTCAACCGGTCCACGAGTGTTTAAGAGATTCACATTGCCGTCTCCAGTAATCACGGTACATACATTTTGCCTGAATTTGCTTTTCTGGTGATATACTTTTGTTTTGGTAATGAAAAATTGTTTGTATATATAAATCCAGGCCTGCTGGTCTCGCTTGGGGGATATGACCGAAGCGCTTCTATGCGTTTTGCAAGTTGCTTGTTTAACAATCTACAACACATCAGGTGCGAAAACTAGCAGATATTTTACTCCATTTCAAAACTTAATTGTCGTTAGATTCCTGAAAAGATTGAACAAAATATGTTGTTTTGTTTGTTGTCCAATAGGTGAAGTAGTCTCTGTCCCTCTTTCTCGAACCGTCACATCGGTATGGCCTCTTCCATTTGGTTTGTTACTTCAGCAGGCAGCTGAAGTGAACTCAACTATACATGCTCCTTCTTCATTTTCGACTACTTTGTTTGGCGTAAGAGATCTCCCTCGTCCTAGAAGAGAAAGTGGACATAGTCCACAGCATAATGTCAATTTTGTGACTTCACTTGACCATATCGCCAAGGGAGAAACAAGCCCGGTGTCCTCACATCTGATTTTGAAAGATCCATTCGAAGAACCACATGTACGCTGTTGAATTTTGTACTTTGCTTCGCTATTTTGTTTTTTGTTTCTTTTGTATTTTTCTTGATGCATGTCTTTTTAATGAAAATATTTCAGTTGGCTTATATTGAAGAAAGAGGAAAACTGATCTTAATGAAGGAATTTGATGAAACTACTATTTGGACAAGTGATCGAATTCCTCTTATGGCATCATATCATACAGGTTCCTTAGATGCCAAGTTACTTCCCCGTTTGCATTATTATTATTATTTTTGGGTTCAATTCGTATATAATCTTGCCACGTCTCTATGCAGGAAAGATGCAACATTCTGTGTGGGTTGCGGAAACCAGTAATTCTAACCATGAAATGGCAAGTGCTAGTTTAGTAGATGCAGTTCCTGCTGGTGTTCTAGCAAAACAATTCTCATTTCGTAGAATATGGCAAGGCAAGGGTGCCCACACAGCAGCTTGTAAGGTGCCTTATTTTTTTTAAATTTTTTATTTTTCCATTTTATTGAAACATCAATTAAGTCAGTTTCGAAAATAAACCTTGATTAAGTCATGTGAATTTTCCTTTTGTCTGATTTTGTAAACTATATTTTAGGTCTTTCTAGCGACTGATGATGATGCAGCTCCTATTATTTGTTTTCTTCATCAAGAACAAAAAAAATTGATGTGTGTAAGGCTTCAAAGCGTTGAGATAAATAATGAAATTATCTTTGACATTAAACCTGACATGAGCTGGAGCATACCTGCAGTTGCAGCAGCACCTGTGATTGTTACCCGCCCTAGGTATGGTTTCATTTCATGTTTACTTTCCCTTTCTTTTCTTCCCAAGTCTGTTTAACAATTATATGAACATGATTTTCTCCATTAACTTTTCCAGGACGAAAGTGGGACTGCTGCCATATTCAGACATGCTTGTTCTGGCTCCTGAAAATGTCCTTCTTCTCTATGTAAGCTATACCATCTTGGTAGCTTATAACAGTTGAATCATTGTTAATAGATTGTTCACATTCTCTCTAATGGTTCAAATAGTACCTGGAAATGGAATTTCCAATTTGCTTTCCATTCAATTTGTAATGAATCGATCAATTGAGAAACTATTATTTTGCCGTTTCTTATGTTTAATCAATATCTTTATAATGTTGTGTTTACCTCTGGCATAAGTGTGCAACATTTATGCAATCAACCTTTTTTGTTTTTGCAGTCGGGGAAACATTGCCTGTGTAGGTATATATTGCCTTCTTGTGTTAGTGAAGGCCGACTTTCACATAATTTAGAGTTTCCAGAAACAACATCTGTTACTCAGGGCCTGAAGGTTATAGGATTGGCCGATGCTGTTGAGGGGCGTATCAATATTACTGTAAATAATGGGAAGGTAAGTGGTTTCCATGTTTATTGTTGTCATTATTTCTTGATTTCATATGTTTGTTCTAGAAAGCCAAACTGCTGTCCACATGCCTTCTGATGTAAACACGCTCTCTAGTCTATTCTCGATAATTGTAGTGACTGCTGATTTCTTTATCAATTTAAGTTACTTGCTATGACAGCTATTTTATGGTCTTATTTTTTCAATATTGTTCAGATGTTTCGGTGTGTATTACGTAGAAGCCCTGCATCTACACTGGCAAATGATTGCATCACAGCCATGGCTGAGGGACTAAGTACCAGTTTCTATAGCCATTTTCTTAGTCTGCTTTGGAAAGATGGCGACCTTGCTTATTTAGCAGAAGCTGATTCTAGTGTTCACTCGGAATGGGACTCCTTTTGTAGCATTATAATGGAAATGTGTGGATCAAATGCCACTTCTAAAAAGATTTCAAATCCAATGCCTCAGTCATCTTGGGAGTTTCTTATTCACAGTAAATTTCACAACAATTTCTGCAAACATAACTTTATTACTGAAAACTCTTCAGTAACATCATTGAATGTGCGAAGAGTGGACTCCTCTCGGATAAATTCAGATGGTACAAAAAGGTCAGATAAAACATTTTATCCAAAGCTGTTGATGGAGAGTTTACATTGTTTGCATGCAGTATATGAGAGCCTGAAACTGAACAGTCTTCGCAAAAGGTGTGTTTTATCTTTTGCAATCTTGTTGTATTTTAACTTTTATCATTATTACTAATATTTTATTTTTTAATTTAGTTATTTAGCGTAATGCACTATTTTGCAATTATGATATTGATTGCATAGACTTGAGGTGCAGTGATTGAGTGACCTTGGATGAACCTTCCTAAATTAGTTTAGGTGGAGTGCCTCTTTTGTATGCTTTCCATGCTAAGCAGTTCAGGATCCCTAAGATCGTCAGCACTAAAATAACGCTTCAGTTTGTTAATTGTTTACCGGAGGGTTGCATTCTTTGATACTTGATTGTTTCTATGGGCATTTCATATTGAGCTATTATACTTAACTAATCTGCAATCTGTCGTGGTGCAAGTTGTAACCTTGTAAACACGTAGTTATTGACTCATGTTTTTATTTATTTATTATTATTTTTTTAATTTGCTTTAAATTTCTCTCCTAAATTTTTTTTCAGGGACTTGGAGCTTCTGGGATTTCTATTGTGCAATATTGCTAAGTTTCTGGGTAAGGAAAGTTATGTGGACCATTACATTCGTGACTTTCCAGGCCTTTCTGGAACTGTTGGAATATGTGAAACATCGTTTTCACAGGAAACTTCTCCAAGTTTATTCAGATGGCTTGAAAACTGTTTGCTACATGGATATAATTCAGCTAGTATTAATGATCTTCCACCATTGATTCGTAAAGATGGAAATTCTGTTGTAAGCTGGGCCCGGAAGATAGTCTCATTTTATAGTTTGTTATCTGGTGCTAAACACATAGGGAAGCAACTGTCATCTGGTGTTCACTGTAATATTGCCACTGGATCATACAGCACAAATGAGGAACTCACAGTTCTGGCAATGGTTGGGGAAAAGTTTGGACTGCAACAGCTTGACTCATTGCCTTCTGGTGTATCTCTTCCTTTGCGACATGTAAGAATTGCTACATTCATGTAGTCAAGCATCACTTACTTATCCCCTGGGCAATTTTCTGTTATCTGAAAGAGTTTTACTTTTATTATTTTTTATTTTTTTATTTTTTTGTATCAGTATTCTAATATTACTTAGGTCTCCTTATTGATTTCCTAGTTATCAATTTTCATTATCAACTGAATCCTTTGTTTCTGCGTGTTCTATAGGCACTGGGTAAGTGCCGGGAATCTCCTCCCACTGGTTGGCCTGCAGCTGCATATGTTCTTCTTGGTCGGGAAGATTTGGCTTTGTCATGTCTTGAACGATCGTGCAAATCTAAGGAAATTGAAACCCAGACTAATGTGAACTTAATCTCTATGTCTGCACCTTACATGCTACATTTGCATCCAGTCACAATTCCTTCTGCAGTTTCTGATACAACTGGATTGGAGAATACTAAGTTTGAAGATGCAGATTCTGTTGATGGGTCTATGATTGATGGCATGGAGCATATCTTCAACACTAGCACACAGTTGCGCTATGGTCGTGATTTACGACTGAATGAGGTGAATTTTAGTTCTTTTTACTTTAATTGTCCGTTTTGACAAGCTATCACTAGGCTCACAGTATTTTGCTGGAGTGGTTGCTCTTGTGTTTATAGTAATTATTGATGTAAGTGTATTTGTCATTTTCCCCTTTAACCTACTGACAAAGCTAATATGGCTAATATATATTTTTGGGTGTGAAGGAAGTGCATGTGGCTACACCTAAGATGTAAAAAGGTCATAATGGAAATTGTTGATGTGTAGAGTTTTGAGTTGACCTTGTTGAAGATTTTCATTTTCTCATATTGTTGTATTCATGTGCCACTGCTATCTTCAATGTGTTTGTTTCTGCAGCAGGAAACTTTTCTGGTGATTAGTTTCTGTTGCCATTTTGAGTACCTGTAAGAATGCATGAAACTATGCTCTAAATCTAATCTTCTCTCTTAATTTGAATCCTCTCTACTGGGTTGGTCTGTGTGATCTGAGTAAGTTTGAGCGTTGTCATTGCTAAGGTATCCAGTTATTAAATATGTATAATCTACGTGGGGCACAGTTTGTACAAATTATTTATTTGAATGCCTAAAATTTGTAAAGCTTGCTCTGTTTCCTACTGACATCAGGGATTACTGTGATTATTACCATTGGTTTCTACCTCTATGTGGTTGGAGTGTTAATGCAGGTGGCTCTAAGTTTTTCATCTTTCAGACTATAATCACAATCGATGATTATAGAGTTCTGTTATTATTCAGCACCAATTATAGATTGGTTCGTTGGGTTGTATCTTACCTGTTTTGTGTTGGATTTTGTCTTTTTTGTTATTGGTGTTCTGGAGTATCTCCTGAATTGAACGGTACTATGCGTGTCTGAAAGCGAGTTTTACTTCCATCAGGTTAGACGTCTCCTCTGCTCAGCAAGACCTGTGGCAATTCAAACATCTGTTAATCCTAGTGCCTCTGATCAGGACCTCCAACAGGTACACCTTACTATTAATTACTTGTTTTGCTTATGCTGCTGTTCTGTTAACTGAATGCTAATGATAATATACTTAAAAGTTAAAACAGCTATTGAAGAAATGCAGCTGTGCATTCTCAGCACATCTAAATTTGTAGAAGTAAATTTTCGTTTATGCTCACATGAGAAGATAAAAACGTCTGATCTATCATAGGTTCATAGTTGATCCTCCTCTCTGCCAAACCAAAAGATACATTTTTGGACACTTAGATGATCTTTTGCTTTCGTGTTTAACCGAATTTTTGGACACTTTGATATCCCTTTTGTTGCTCAGTGGACAGACAATTTTTATTAATGCCATCTCTGCATATTCTTACTGTCTTTTTCTTTGTTGTAAAGGCCCAGCTATGGCACCTTGCACAAAGGACCACCGCCCTTCCTTTTGGTCGTGGGGCATTCACTCTTGCAACCATATATACACTTTTGACAGAGGTACCTTTTTTACTTTGTTCCTTGTGTTTCTATACATTGATTGCTTGAAGTATGCTAACAAGATTCTCCTTCCCCCACCATCCATTTTCTAGGCCTTTGCAGTCCCCAAGCTTGTTTTAGCAGGTCGGTTGCCTGCCCAGCAAAATGCAACTGTATGTTCAGATTTGCTCTTTTAGCAATTTTGTTTCTTTTGTGCCATATTCTTTGGATTTCTAGTTCTCTTTCAAAGATTTTTGTCCCCTCTGCTACGACAACTTTTGGTAAATTACTCTTTCATTGAACAGTATATGATAACTATAAATGATTCTGATTTGAAAATGATAGGTTGGGTCTTGTAAACAAAAACAAAAAGAATTACCATCTTGGTACAGTCTGTTACCCATGCATGTTATGTTTTTCTATGAAAGGTTAATCTGGACCCAAATGTAAAGAATATACAAGAAATCAAATCTTGGCCTGAATTCAACAATGCTGTTGCTGCTGGACTAAGGCTGGCTCCTCTTCAGGTTCTCTCTCTCTCTCTCTGATTTTTTTAGGACATATAGCACTAATAATTTCCTTATTATGACTTCCATTTTTAATATCTTTTTGATCTGTGCATTTGTATGTATTGCATTACCATGAATCTCTACATAGATGTTTTACTATTTAGTTTTACCATTAGATATTGAATATAAAATCATGCTACTCTTCATTCCTCCAACATATTATTTATAAGTTTTAAATATTTATATGGTATTTCTTGAGTTTTCCGTCTTCTCTTGGCTTATCATTCCAGGGGAAAATGTCAAGAATGTGGATAATATATAACAAACCAGAGGAGCCAAATGCTATTCATGCTGGACTTATCCTTGCGCTGGGATTACATGGTTATCTTCGTGTTTTAACTATTACTGACATATATCAGTATCTTTATCAGGTGATGTATTCCGTGACTTTTAGTTATCTATTATCTTATTTGTAATGCATTTGAGTTGCTGTTTACCTGTTTTGATACCTCTAGATTAAAACCTCTTAATTAGGAGCATCTTAATGTCAGAATTTCTTTTTAAATTCTTAGAGAGAGAGAGAGAGAGAGAGAGAGAGAGAGAGAGAGAGAGAGAGAGAGAGAGAGAGAGAGATGTTGACTGCCTAGTCTTTTGTTCATTCTTGATTGCCACCACCCTAGTTACCATTTCTTTTCTCCTGTATGTTGTTCTCCGGTTAGTGCCTGATTTACTTGACACTTCAATTTCTTAGGAACATGAGACCACAACGGTTGGTATGATGCTCGGCCTGGCAGCTTCTTACAGAGGTACTATGCAACCAGCAATATCTAAGGTAATGACTTATGCCTTTTAAGAACCTGTGTGCAACTTTTGTTGCTTTTTGTGTTGAAAATAATATTTACAGTCCCCTCTCTCCCCCACTGAGAAATTTCAATATACTTCATGTTTCAGACTCATTGTTAATTGTCATTATAGTTACATAAGCTGGAGAGTGGACTAACTTGTAATCTTTTCAATAGTTACTAAGTTACATTGTCTTTAACCAGTATCATTTCCTTGGTATGTACTTTTTGTGCAGTGGGCTGTTTCAGTATATTAAGAGCATATTTAGAGAGTCAGAACTTAAATTTATTTTATTTAAATGGGAGGAAGGACACATTTGAATATGCTAGTTGAGCATGATTTAAGCTGAAGTTATATGGTTAATTTATTTCTTTCAAATTTGTAGTTGTTTTCGGATTCCTTTCTCTTAATGTTGTATCCATATGCCTATGCTGTTTGTGGTGTAACTTTATGTTTTTACAATTTCATTACAGGTTCTTTATTTTCATATACCTGCTCGACTTCCAGTTGCAAGTGAAGTAGAGTTACCAACCCTTCTGCAGGTATATGCTGAGCTATTGTTATTATATTACTTTCAGAATAGGTCTCTTATGTATCTGTAGGATATTGTTTTCCAAAATAAGTCAAACGACTCAAACCACAGCTTCTACTGGAAAACTTGCAGTTATGAACATATATCTTTTACTTGTTTTTCTTGTTCTAGTGTACTATGTTACTATAGTTACTAGTTTTACTTTCCTCAACTTCCTATCTTGTTTTACATAATGATTCTTTTGTCGTTACAGTCAGCGGGTCTAATGTCAGTTGGGCTTCTTTATGAAGGATCAGCACATCCACAAACAATGCAGATTCTCTTGGTTTGCTCTCTTTTTCATTTTTTTGTTGCTCCACTAGTTTGCATATATTTTATTACACATTGCATGAGATACTTTGCTATTCTGTTTTTTAACTTTTTGGGTGATTGATACTAATCCGTACAATCTTATCTTGGCTATAAGATGCCTTTGGATCTGACTTTAAATGTTATATGCTGCATTTTACAGTTGGAAATAGGACGTAGAAGTGCAGGGGATAATGTTCTTGAAAGGGAGGGTTATGCTGTTTCTGCAGGATTTTCATTGGGTCTTGTTGCATTGGGTATGGACAGTTAAATGTTTATATCAATTATTTCAAAATGTGGTCATAACGATGGATGTTTGATGAAGGTCGGGGAGAAGATGCTCTTGGTTTCATGGACACAATGGTTGATAAATTGTTCCATTATATTGGTGGAAAAGAAGTTAACAATGTATGGTGTTAAATCCATATATCTTTCATTACTCTGTTATCTTTCGTCGTGTTTAATTTCAAATGTTTGAACATTAGTGCATTTTGTTTATCTATGCCCCCAATGTCTTGGGGAAGAATTTCATCCTACCATAGTATTGAATTTGTGGTTATTCTAACATGAAAGTTAATTGTTCACCTGCATCAGGATAGATCCCTTTCATCAATATTATCAGCCGATGAACACAGCCGTGCTGCTGCACAGGTTGAGGTTCTCACACTAGCTTAATTGTAATCATTCCATTACATAGCAGTCTTTATTTTAACCTACTCGTCTACATTTTTTTAACAGTTGATATGGACATTTCCCCATGTTAATATTGTCTTGTAGATGATGGATGGAACTGCAGTCAATGTTGATGCCACTGCACCTGGAGCCACACTTGCTCTTGCTTTAATGTTTTTGAAGGTAATTTCCAATAAAGACGATACTGATTTGAAAAGTACACTGCAATTAGCTTATCTGTCTGCACAATAATTTCTCACATATCGCTATTCTGTTACAGACTGAATCACAGGTGATTGTGTCTAAGCTCTCTATTCCTCAAACACAGTTTGAGTTACAATATGTGAGGCCTGATTTCATCATGCTTCGTGTCATTGCCCGAAATTTGATAATGTGGAGCAGGTACTGCTGGTCATTCAATCCGGGTCTATATAACTACTTTTTAGACATCAACAACAGCAACAACAACAAACAACAACAACAAAGCCTTTTCCCACTAAGTGGGGTTGGCTATATGAATCTTAGACATAATTTGACAATTTATTGTTTGTAGGATTCATCCTTCCCAAGATTGGGTAGAGTCTCAGATTCCTGATATTGTCAAAAATGGTGTCAAATGCCTTGGGGATGATACTGATGATATTGATGAAATGGATGCTGAAGCATTTGTGCAGGCATATGTCAATATAGTGGCTGGAGCCTGCATTTCCCTTGGTAAGACGTGGTTTTCATATGGGATTGATTTTTTGAGGATATCATTTGCTTATATAGTTGCATCCAACTCAAAGGATATTGATGTAATTTTCATTTTTATTGAATGTGTTATAAGATGCTATGCCTTTTTTGGCAAAGCTAAAAGGATGTGCCTCCTGCAACTTTTTATTCCAATTGTTCAATAATAAGATTCTGAGCAGATTCAGTTATTTGTTATGTT
The DNA here is from genome assembly GCA_963580275.1 of Crataegus laevigata. NCBI lineage: Eukaryota > Viridiplantae > Streptophyta > Magnoliopsida > Rosales > Rosaceae > Crataegus > Crataegus laevigata. Next base: position 31,602,779 of record OY756947.1, on the reverse strand, counting down.
ATAACTGTTTCATTTGGTTACAAACAAATTGATATGCTTCTAATGTTATTTTATAGTTTAGTACTCATTAGCTTTTAAACATATATTTGTATCTTATTTAATCTTGAAATCCATTATAACTTTATCATGGGCAGGGTTGAGATTTGCTGGTACAAAGGATGCAAATGCTCAGGAGTTACTTTACAGCTATGCTGTTTACTTTCTGAATGAGGTTGGACGTTAGCACAATGTTGCTTAACTTATAACCACCCGTACTTTAGTAATAAGTACTTTTCTTTTGTTTGCAGATCAAGCCAGTTTCTGCTACAAGTGGAACCTTCCCAAAGGGTTTGTCTCATTATGTTGATCGAAGCACATTGGAGATATGTCTTCATCTCATTGTTCTTTCCCTGTCTGTGGTAATTGGATTTTTCATTCCTACTTTTTTTTGCGGTATTTGTTTCTACTATTTCCTAGTATGAGTGCAGTTAAGTATCTGGTGCTAATGCTCTGAAATGGCAGGTTATGGCTGGTTCTGGACATTTACAAACCTTTAAGCTGTTGAGATTTCTCCGCAACAGAAATTCTGCAGATGGACATGTTAATTATGGTGTTCAGATGGCTGTAAGTCTTCCACTGCTTATCGTCAGATCTCGTATTCTTCTAGAAATGTTCATACTTTCCTCAAAATTTCTTTGATGGCATCCTCATTTTTGTTGCATTTGTGTTTCTGTTCACTCTAGGTAAGCCTAGCAATTGGGTTCTTGTTCCTTGGGGGAGGAACACGGACATTTTCAACAAGCAACAGTTCAGTTGCTGCTTTGCTGATTACTCTCTATCCACGATTGCCTACTGGACCAAGTGATAATCGATGCCACCTCCAGGTCAAATGGTTTTCTGAGGCATCACATATATCTATAATTGATTTTGAAAAATGTATTGGTTTAATTCATAATTGATTATACCGTAGCATTGACCTTGAATAAAAAAGTTAGAGAGAAACATGTTTAAAATATATTTGTTTAGGTCAGACAACTTTAGTCGAGCCAATGGAAAGTGCTTGCTTCACCCTATGATATCTGATTGCTGATTATGAGTATCTTGAGTTTCTGAAGGAAGTGTAATTTCAGGCATTTCGGCACTTGTATGTACTTGCAACTGAAGCCCGTTGGATCCAGACGGTTGATGTTGACACTGGTCTACCTGTTTATGCCCCTCTTGAAGTTACTATTAAGGAAACTGAACATTATTCGGAAACAAGTTTTTGTGAGGTTACGCCTTGCCTTCTACCAGAACGTGACATTGTAAGTTTCAACTGTTAAGAATAACTCTGTCGGAAATCATAATTCTTCAACTTCCCTCTCTTCCCCCATATAATTGAAATGAAAAGAGACTTTGCTTGGGAAATATCTAAGCTCTGCATAGAAATTTTCCTCCTTTTGGATTTAAAAATATTTGAAGAAACTGTTATATAAAATATACCAGTTTTAAACATTATGGAGTCTTTTTTTTTTTTTTTTTTTTTTTACCTGAGCATTTATGGACTGTCAAATATAGTATATTTATGTAGGTTTAGTGTTCCTGCATGACTTCAAGTAGTGAGTTAATTACCTTGGAATGAATCTGACTGCTATTGTGTGTGTGTGTATATATATATATATATATATATATGTTACATAGAAAACTGGTTAACGGATTATTTGATTTTCTGCTGTTTGCAGTTGAAGTCAATACGCATTTGTGGCCCTCGGTATTGGCCACAAATAATAGATCTTGTCCCTGAAGGTATGCACTTGTTTCTGCTTGTTTTTGCTAATCTATACCGTTTCCGAGAATATAACTCTTGATGGTCAAACTGTCAACTCTATTTTAATTTCATAGTTATGTTTTGCTTTATTCCATATTTTGTTTAACAGATGTACCTTGGTGGACCCCTGGGGACAAGAATAGCCCATTTAATTCTGGTGTTGTATATATCAAAAGAAAGGTTGGAGCATGTTCGTACATTGATGATCCCATAGGGTGTCAGTCACTGCTGTCACGGGCAATGCATAAGGTAAAAAATTCTCTACCACTGGTTATTATGTTAGTGATGTATTTGGATGACAGAGTGGATGCCAAATTGTTCTTGATTCAGGTGTTTGGTTTGACAAGTTTAAAAGGACGTGATCCCTGTTCAAGCGGGGACAATGGACCTGGTTCTGTTACTGTTGACCAGTTGGTTGGTACCTTCTCATCTGATCCTAGCTTGCTTGCTTTTGCACAACTCTGCTGCGACCCTTCCTGGAAGAGCAAGTAAGTACCTGTTTTTATCTTCGCATTTTTCTCTTTGGCCTTTTGGTTCCAGTTTGTGGTCTGGAATTGAGTGGGGATTGGTCATTATCCATGTAATTTCTTTGAAATAACCATTCTTAAGATGTATATGCAGATCTGACATTAATTTCCAAGAATTTTGCTTGCAAGTATTATTCGAGTGTGTGAGCAAGGACAGACCTGCTCTTTTACAGGTAACCATAAAATATGCGTATGAGATTATTTTCTCTGCTTTCAATTTAAACGAAACTTGCATTCCGGAATTAGTTCTTCCAGCATGGTTGGATGCCACATGGGCCTTAATTTGCTTGTACCTGCCCGGTGGCATATCTTGATATGATTTAGATGCGACACATTCAATGCAACTGACATTTTCCTTACATTTTCTTAATGTGATACTGGATTATGCTTTTCAACTATAACTGTAGAAGTCGATCTGATTATGCTTTTCATTTTACTCGATGCTTGCAAGATGTTCCCGTTTCTGAAAGTTACCCTTCTAATAATAAACTTAATGCAATCTCCTGAAAAATATGCAGGTCTATTTGTCATTATACACGACAATTGGATCAATGGCAGGTCAAGTTACCAGTGATGCTGTTGTTTTATCCGACTCTCTTGCTATTTGTAATCTTAAGGTAATATTCTATTGACCTTTCAGTTTGCCCTAGTTATAACTTTCATTTCAACTTTTTCATATTAAATAATGCCAAAAACTATATCAATTCCTTAGAGTTGAACATCGGTATGGTTTTCCTGTTTAATGATCAAGAAAACACATTGTAAAAAAAAAAAAGTGGTAAAAAAAACGTAGGTGATTATAATTGAATTAGGATGAGTTGAATATGAAACTTTGCTATAACTGGAGAAAGAAAGAAAAACAAGTTAAATTTGCAAATGATTGATATTGCATCAACTTTTTTTCTTTTGTTAATTCATTCCACGGTCTCTAATAATCGACTTTTGTTTTCTTAATGACATAATTTGTTGCACTGTATTTTCATCCACCCCCTTCTGACCGCAGCTTGCACTAGCCTACAACGAGACTTTGTTAAGCGGAAGATCCACTGCATCGAGAGGTGGCATTGTTCAGTCCAATTTTATAGCATGTCTTAGGAAGCAGGTGGAAGAGCTCCTAAACTGTTCTCAGGACTTGAAGGACGACTTTTGTAATTATATGTATTCTGGGAGGTGGCCAAATGGGGAATTCCATGGAGATAAACGCTCGATACTTCTCTCTTGGTACCTTCAGTGGTTCAGTGTGCCAGCTCCATCTGTAATTAAGATGGCTGTGGAGAAAGTCAAGCCCAAGCTCAAGTCCTCGTCAACTTTGGTCCCTTTGTTACATCTACTATTTCCGAGGACTCACATCAATGCTATTGCTGCGATAGATAAGCTCTTTTCATCTAACGAGAGCAGATGAGGCGCGGATTGTGCAGAGTACGGTGAAGATTCGTTGCAGAATATTTGTCTCAAGACGCGAAGGTATGACCTGTTCTTTGCTTTCCGCCCTGAGATAATCATATTCTGTGGAGCATATCGCATTCATCTGCTAGACAGCCTCCCCATTACAGAACCTTACATGTATATTGGTTGAAGTAGGTATATGTAAAATGTTGCAATTAAATACGAAACCTTTTATTTGTCTTGGTAGTAGGGTGCCGTTAGAGGTGTTTCGCTCTCATAGAGAAAAACAAGCTCTTTTTTACAGATGGACGGTGATTTTGAAGTTTTGAATCCTCCAACTAAAGTATGAATCGATTTATGCAAGAGTTTGTATTATTAATTTATATGCCATATACTAACGCTGCCAAGTCTTTTCTTGTTCTTTTTGGACACCATTTACCAAGTCTTCTACTTCTTAATTTACATAACATAACCATAACATTGTGCCTTTTTTTAAAAAAAAAATTAAATTTTTATATTGGATTACATATCAAACAGCTACTTCTTAATTCAAGAGTCAAAGATTCTAACAGTTAGATAATAGACAGCATAGATTAATTAAGTTTCTCATGTGTGCGTTCGTATAATATCATACTGATAATATTAGTCTTTGCTCTGCAATCTAAATTCTAATTAGCCAAACCAACAATAGCTACATACCATCATTGTTTTCGCATGAGCTCTTTTCATTTTATTTTGGTTTTTTTAACTTTTAAATGGGTGTAAAGATAAATTACAGGTTGAATTGCGTTTGTGAGGTTAGTTTAGACAGTGAATATGGGTTCACAGAGATATTTACGGTTTAATTAATAATGATATGAGTGTAAAGAGTAAGTTGTGTGTAGAAAGAAGTTTTATAGGTTCAAATAAATTTCCTTTTCTAGTATGCTCGAGGTACCGTATCCAACACAATTATTTACTATTAGATTCTTGATCAAAGATTCAATGACCAATATTTAACCGTTAAGGCCTCGTTTGGCAGCTCGGACTGTACTGACTATTTCTGTCGGATAGGATAAATAGTCACCGGATAGTACTGACTAAATTAGTCGGGCGTTTGGTGCAGTATCGAATTAATGACCGTATTATTTATACAGTGTTTGGTATTATATCGGATAGGAGGAAAACTTAAAATAAAATTAAACTTAAAATAAAAAATAAAAAAAATAAAAACTGAAATCTGGTTTCCAGATCACTCGACCTAGGATTTGAACCAGGCATCCAATGATGTCATCGTCGGAGTCCAAGAGCTTCGATGACACCGGGGTCTGGCCCGAGTCCAAGAGCTTCGACGACACCGGAATGCCCGAGATCTCGACCAAGTGGCGAGGTCAGTGCGAATCTGCCCCTAATTTTACCGCTACTCTCTGCAACAAGAAGCTCATCGGAGCTCGAAGCTTCTCCAAAGGTTATCTGCACCCTCAAACTCCATCCCTCTCTCTCCCTTCTTCTTCCTTGACTACAGACTACAGAGGAATCTCGAATAATTGTTCCCCATATCTCTCCGCCGCATCCCCAAACTCCCTCCCTCTCTTTCTTCTTCTTCTTCCCCGACTGCAAAGAATCCAAAATAAATTCAAACAGCAAATTAAAATCATCTCTTCGCCGCAGAAGGCGACAGCAGAAGGCGACGACAGTTGTAGGAAAGGATGGCGAGTAGGTGATGATGAAGGCGACGGTAGAAGGCAACGGCAGTTGCAGGGAAGGAATGATGGCAGAAGGCGATGACAGAAAGCGACGGAGACGACGATGGTGAAAGAAGGTGATGGGGAGGACGACGATGCCAAGAGAAGGCGAGAGAAAGGGGGTCGAGTTCGCGAGTGGAGAGCGAGAGCGAGAGTGAGCGGAGAGGGAGAACGAGCGGAGAGGAAGCGAGAGCGAGACGAGGCCGACTAAGTTATACGGTGAATTTGGATGGGATAAGCAAGCAGGTATACACCGTGTAAAAAATGTGGGCCCGGATTATTTAATCCGGTGCCTATTTAATCCAAACGGCACCAAACACTGTACGCCGTATTATTAGTACTATCCGGTGTCTTATACGGTGTGCCAAACAGGGCCTAAAAGTCTCCTGTAAATTGTCCAATACTAGAAGTAAAAATAGGATAAGAGAAGAGAACATACAGTTTTGCGTTTTCTTTATTATTTTTTGGAATTTGAATTTTACAATTCAGGTTTTGTGGGGTGGGGGTGGTATCAAAGAGTTCCTTTTCAGCCTAAGCAAATTTTGTGAGACTTTGGCTAAAAATTAGCATCCTCATTCAGCTCTCACCTTTAGTCAAATTGGCTGAATAAAAGAACCAAATATTAAAAAAAGTTCCTAAGAAAGTAGAAACTGAGGAGAGAAATTACATGAAATAGTGGACCCAAAATTATAACAAAAATTACAAAAACAAGAGGCGAGTGTACGAATTTTCCTATGTGTCAAGAGCGGGAGATGATATGTGAGTAAAGGAACTCGTTCCACGTGTCGGGCAACCCGGGGAGGCACCAATGGATGCAGTCTGCGTAAGTGGCCGGATCGGCTTGCTGCTCCGGCGTCAACAACTTGCCTTGCCTGATGGTGTAGACTGAGGTATGTGCATCTTTGCGGAACTCGGAGAGGGTTGTGATGTTGAGAAAGTAGACGGGCACTTTCATTGATTTTGTTATGTTGCTTGAAATCACAAATAGCCTGCGGTCCGTGCCCACTTCCAATGGGGTTGTTATGTTCAGAACTGGTGTGGTTTCTTTTGCACATTTTATGCCATCTGGGTTGTCCCAATCCAAGCTCCTATTACACCACAAAGGTCAATCAGGGTTAGAAGAAAGTAAGATTTCGTGAATTGTGTTCACCAAATAATGTGTTAGCACAAGAAAAGTTTTGGTAGAACTGTTAGATTAAGACAATTTTCACATCAGATAAAACAGAAATACAGAAGTATATATTTTTATGAGAATTGTCGTATGAATAGTGTAACATGTGCGTTGGAAGTGGAAAGGATTAAAGGACATATATTATGATTATTCATTTACAAATAAATATGTAGTGGTTAACCAACCAAAGATTAGGGTCGAATCAAAGATTTGGGGTTCATTTTCATAGACCCACAATCAACTACCCAACAGCTCACGCTCACCTAAGGGATGTTATTATATATATATATATATATATATATATATATATATATATATATATATATTATTAATTAGGGGAGGAAAATGGTTTAAAATTATTACAAGAAAAAGTAGAGTATCAAACCTGGAACGCATAAGCGGAAATTAAACATTATATTTAATAGAATATTAGATTACATGCAGATATTCTTATATTATATTATATTCACTTACAAAATATACAACCCAAAAAAAAAAAAAGACAGGTATTTTTGCCTAAAGCTAAATGCACTTTCTCAACCAATCTACTCGGCGTAGACTTGCCTCACAAGCTAATGATTGAAAGAAAAATTTGGGTAAATGACAAAAAAAATGGTTGATATTAAAGTTTAAGTTTAAACTATTGCAAATTAGTTAATTAGGTACAAGAATTACGTGAATAATTACCAAACTTAGATTTTTTTATTCAACAACCGATATTTTAAACTACTCTTATGGAGAGGGAGATTTGATTTCGGATGCAAAAAAAGGGGTACAAGAAACTATGCACCCAGCCTAACCTACGTATGCACCAAATTAAGATTCTTTAGTACGCACCAAATTAAGATTCTTTAGTACGCATGTGCTTGTGCATACTTTCAATTATGTAATTGCAAAGAATTCGTCATTATTATTTATGTTTTGTTTTTAGTCAAAACGTTATTTTCTATGCTTTTGTTTTACGTTGTCTTTTTTTTTCTCCCCAAAAAAAATGCAAATTTTGACAAAACCATTTCCACATTTTGAAGCATAAGAAAATAATTAAATAAAACGTGTGAGGAAATTACTTGATGTGAAGAGGAGACATGCTGCTGAAGAAAACGGTGGTCCGATTAGGATCAATGTTCTTATCCACCCACTTAGCCCAAGTCTTCATAACTCTCCGGTATGCCCACGGCCGGTCGATCTCATCGTATTCCGTCGCCCCTTGATCGAACGATCCTCGTCTTTTCAGTCGAAACAACAAATAAAAACACATCAACTTCTTGAAATTGCTAAGAAATTAACTTTTTAAAATTTGAGCAAGTTTTAGTTGGCTACTTACAGAACTTTCATGTTGAAAGTGTTCATCCACCAAATGTATGTGTTGAAAATTAGATAGTCGACGCCCTTCCAATTTTCACCATGCTTTTTAATTGATTTGGGCATTATTATCCGATTTAATATGCTGTGCATGTTTGGATCATCTGAATTTGACTCCACAAGAAATGGAGCCCAATAAAACTCAACTGTTGCATTGTAATCCTGAAACCACATTATTAAAACAAGACAAAAACAAAGAATATTTAGCTAGTTCTCAAAGTATGTGTCTGCCAAGCAACCTAAAATACCTCCACATGAACACTGCTCGACTTCTTACTGTTTATTTAACTGTAAAATAAAGCCCGACATATATTAAAAAATGACTTATTAAAATTATAAGGTAAAAAGTTTTGGGACACGTTTCAAACTGTAATTTATTTACAAAAAATAATGACTCCTTACTGAAATAATAACGAGAGAAACTCTGAAAAAAAAGGGCCTTACTAGGGCTACTTTCCTACCATATAGAATCAGATGGAATCAAAATGTATGAGAACTCATTCTTTTGTTAGAGATGTAGGAGAAGTTTTTCTGTGTTTGAAGAACCTGAGACACCACGTTTCATATTACAACTAATGTACTGGCCGTGTTTTTGACACATTGAAAAATCTCTCGAGTTGTGAGTTGATGATGACGTCATCAACAACCTACCCAAACTTTTCTCAGCATTTTTATTTTATTGTTTGGATCAATTTCTCAAAAAATAAAAAAATAAAAAAATAAAAAAATCATATATTGAAGTGAACTGCTGACAAGCTATCCAATTCATTAGGTGGGCCATGCAGAAATCATTTTCATACTAAAAAAAATAGAAGCTATGGAAAGGTGAAGAATAAAAACGAATCTGTTTACCTCAATTCTGAAAACAGAGAGGGAGCCATTCTTCACCAAGCTCTTCCTGCCCGGAGGAGCGACAGACTGAGCAAAACAAATCATCGATTCCCACTGGTTTCTGTTCAGTGAATCTCCAACAAACATCAGCCTCTTGTTCCTCAATTTCTCCAGCAACAATCTCGCATTAAACCTAATCCACGCAATAATCAAAACCATAATTAAACAAAAACCCAGAAATCAAAGTTTAAAACATGTAATTAACGGTTAAAGGTTCGTACTTTGGGAGATTACAGTCTCTGGGCTGCCATCTCCAATGCTGGTACAGAGAGTCCTTCCTTCCATTCCTCATGCACGTCACTTGCTCCGTAAGAAACTCGCATTCTTCTTCTTTGTATAAAGGGTGAGTCACCGGATCGAAAACCCAATCTCCGTTGAACAAATCGCAATCTTCCGGCGGTAGTTCAATCTCCTCCTCTTCTTCTTCCTCCTGAGAAGAACCCAGCAATTCAATCTTCTGATCTTCGTGTTGTTCGACGATGGATTTCAGATCAACCGGCTCTTGGGTTTCATCCGAATTGTTGTTCTCCAACTGGGTTTCTTCTGAATTGTGATTCTCCAACTGGGTTTCCTCTGAATTGTGATTTTCCAACTGGGTTTCCTCTGAATTGTGATTCTCCAACTGGGTTTCTTCCAGTTGGGCTCTCGAGCTTAGAGACACTCTGTTGTGGGTTTCTCGAACAGAGTCGGTCTGTTTCGTTTCTTGAACCGGGTGGCTCTGTTTCGACGACTGTTGTTCTTCCTGAAGTTCTTGAGCTTTGTGGCTCGAGAATGGAAACTCGGCGATTGACTTCACGTCCTCATTGTACATGAACACCCCGAAAAGGAAGACCGAAAACACGACGACGAAGATGGAGAGGTTGTTGTTCTTGCGTACCTTCATTGCCGCGGATTCGGAGAGAAAGAGAGTTTTTCTGCGAGGCAGCTGCATGGGAGAGAGAGTAGAAAAGAGAGAGGGAGTGGGAGAGAGGGAGGAAGAAGAAGGAAAATATAAGAAAGAAGTGCGAGACGTGAAGGTGTGGATTAAGAGAGAATTAAGGGATTTTTAGCAAGGGAATATTAGATTAATGGGATTTGTTTAATTGGGTGTCTGGTGAAATGTGGTTGTCTTCAAGAAAATGGTTTTTGGCATTTTGGTGGAGGGGAATTGTCCTTCTCAGTTGCTCTCTTGCTTATTTCTTTTCCATTTGAATAGAAACTAATTCTAACTAATTCCCTTCAACTTGGCTCCACAGAGAGAGAGAGAGAGAGAGAGAGAGAGAGAGAGAGAGAGAAGTAATCTCAAAGCTTCTGCCAAGTTGGTCTCAATCTGCAGGCTGTGGTGGTGATATTGAAATCAACTCCAAGGTCTACTGATTTTGATGGGGAAGCTTCAACTTTCACACAGTTGTTTGGAGGTCCTACTAAGGTCTATAGTTTTCAAGAGTCAAAGCTAATATAATGATTTAATCTCATTACGAATTATAAAAAATAATTTTCGCACATTTTTTGAAAATATATATATATATATTTTTTTAATTTTTAGACTAATAAATCAAAGATAAATACTAATAAATCAAAGATAAATACAAAGAATCAGTGCAGAAGAAGAAAACAAAATTGTACACATCACCACTCCTGAATTTATGAGCATTTTCCATTTTTCTCCACATTTCACCAAATAATGTCCATATCTTATTTTTATGTTTGAAATTGTAATAGTGTGCTTTGGCTTACCGCATTAGATTGAGGCTTTGGTAGCAAATTATTAAATTCATACATGCATGCCACTTCATGTATCAAGGCCTTTAAAGGGAGGGATCTTCATTTATAAAAAAAAATGAAGATACGCTCCCCACCGTTAGATTGACTGTAATGAAATTGTGTGATTGAGATTAAAACACAAGCCGCACAATCTTAACCACACAATTTCATTAAAGTTAAATCCAACAGTAGGAAGCGTGTTTCAATTTTTTTTGAAAAATGGGGATCCCTCCCCTTAAAGGCCCTTCATGTATATATGTATACATGTATGGCACACGTTGAATACATTTGCACATTATATATATAGCAATATTTGTTTAGGAAAAAATAGGTAATATTAATTTGGTGATTATATGGAAGGAAGAAAGATTATTGTACCCCAAAATATTTTCTCTCAAAGTGCTTTAAGTCAATTTAAAAACATTTCCAAACGATCCCTAAGTCTTAATGAGATAAAACATTTGCTTATAACTAATGAAACTAACATTATACTTCCCACTCTAATACCAAACGTTTGTTTTCTAGTTTGGAGTCTAAAACTAGTAGGCCCCAACCAAAAAACAATGATGACTATATGAACCAGTGATTCTCAAAGTCATCTAATCATTTTATTAAAAATAAGGAAAAAAGTTTACCTAATCATGTTTTATGTCACATATAAGATTAAATCACATCAATAATTTTCTTATACTTTGTTTATTTCTATTAGTTGATTTTATTTTAATTTTTTCAATAGGAATGTCAAAAAATAAACACGAGTATGTAAGAAAAACAAAATGGTATATGAAAACCACTTCCCTTATGCTAACTACGATTAGTCGTGGAGGTGTGGTAGAGTAATTTTAGACGTTGAAGTTTGTGGGGCTAGCAATTAAAACCAATCAATCAGTGTGAGAGTCTTCGCATAACATCTAACATACAAGATCAGTTAAAACGCGTGTGTGTTTCAACAAAATATCAACGACCACAATTAGTCCATGCGTGTACTTGACTAGCCCTAACATTGCATTAAGTTGTGAAAATTTTGAGTTATTTAACATTAGATAGAATTCCAATTAAAATTCAGTCCCCAAAATATAGCAATTAACATGCATGTGACCTATCTTTGTCTCCAACAAGAAAGCTTCAACTGCCCAAGCGTAGAGTTGATGCATCATTAAGGCATAATGATGTGGTTTAGATGAACAAATCCAAATTATTAGTGACTTTATGTTTGAGAAAAGTAAAGTCTAAGGAAAGCTTTTTCGTGGTCTCTCTCTGGTGTTTTTGTGTGTGTACTGCCTCTCTGCGTGCGTGGTAGTTTGATCGATTGTTGGATTGTTTGCTTATTTTCCAAGTCAAGCCAAAGCCAACGGCTGCAGCAAAACCACTTCAACACAGACATTTACAGATACGTCAGTTCATACAAATAGAAATAAACATAAAAAAAACAAAAAATACGTCACAAATTAAAAAAAAATTCCAAGGAAAGAATTTGGTATTTTTATATGTAAAATGTGATGACACAGCAACAAGACAACTAAATATCATCTACTACGGTCGATGATCGTGGTAACTTGCAACCCACCAGAGTTCTTATGCCTGTGTTGTGTCTGGACATAGTAATTAGTCTCAAGTTCTACCACGGACGATGTTCGTCATCAAATGCAATGAAACAATTTGCCATCACCTGAAATTTGAGGGAGACAAAGTTTACATAAATACATTTGAAAAAAAGAAGAAGCTATTATAAGGATTTAATCTTTTGATGCGAAGGTAGTTCGTTCACTTAGTTCTCTACTTATTATATTTCTTTAATGGTCGTAAACCTACTTAAGTAGTTATGGAGTTACGATTCTTCACTCTACCTATTAGGTGTAATTGTTCATAACCAACATGATTTAAGAGAAACTATTGGCTTTTGGAGGAATTCTAAATATACAATGACCATATACAGAAGAAAAAAAAAATGGAACCATAATTAAATATTGAGATTTAATTTACAAAAAAAAAATCCATTGTTTGACCAAAAATATACAAAAGAAAAATCATTCTATCGTTTGACAAAAAATATACGGAAGAAAAGTATTACAATGTATTTATGGATATTTAAATGGGTAATGCTAAAGAGACCAAATTTCGAAACCAAATTTTATAAACATATGGACATTGATAATTATATTATTACTTAAATGTCGATTAACCTCGGTGACATATCATTTGGTTTGCAAATTTGCCTCCCTAACATTACCCTATTTAAATTATGTTTTTATTTTAGGCATGTTAACAAATTGGGTCAATTTGACTCCAAAGTTTGTTATGTTAGGGTTGACACACTCGTACCCGAAAGTAGGGCATGTTGGCCGTCACGTGAGTGTGACGTAGCCAAGTGCGCTGTGCGGAAGCTAAGATCGATAACGTAGTACGAATTAATTAAAACAAAATCTAGCAACCTAAATATGAATGTGTGCTAGAAATAATTCCATACTTATACATATTCAGAGCTTACTAGGTCGAGTGCAGTCAAGCATGAATAAAAGAGTTTATTTACACCATCGGTGCCCTACATATGTCAAATCTGTCAGAAAGGCCAAAGGATCCTCGATGTGCCCAACTCGGAATTCAAGCTATCTAGAACCTGGAGGGGCGAAAAACAAGGGGAGTGGGTCAGCAAAAACAAATCCTTTTTCAACATCATTCTTTTCTCAAAATTCTAGCCCCTCTCCGTAAAACCTGTATAATTCCCAGAAAATAATACGTACATATATATCTCAATCTTTCTCAGCATAAAACGTTTTTTTACATTTCAAAGTATCTCAATATATGCCATGCAATGCATTTCAAGGGCCATCTGAATCTCATAAACAATGCCATACTATGCATTATCATAATCATATCGTTATTATGTATCATCTCAGCCCTCGGCTGTAATATAGCTCATAACATCTCTCTATGTCATCATCATGTATATACACTGCACATACATCAATATCATCATCATTATCATCATCATTATCAGCGTTGTATCAATAATAAATGCTCTAGTGCTACAATCACGTGAAGACTGTGCGAATGAACGCGGGTCACCTACATGTCGTACCCACTCAAAAGTGGTCTATACGACAAGACTGTGCACCTAACTTGGATCCAAGGCGAGCATGCGGTGCGGGAGGTGAACGACACGTGAAAGACTGTGCCCCTATCTCTGGGCGTGAGCACTAACAATATGTGCAGGTCTATGAGCTAACAATTCATGATATCTCATCATTTCACATCATATCTCATCACTGTTCATTCTCAACTATGCATGTACCTACCTGGTACTTACCTGGCGTCCTCGGCACCAACATATGCATGAAATGTATAATTAAATACTCATGCATCAAAATCAAGTCATATGCATAGCTTAAAAACGTACTTTGCATTTAAAATGTGATTCTGGGAAATCATTAAATATATATAGGTTATACGGAAAATAATACTGCCCACTCACTGATAGGTCGCTGGATCGTAGCCCCCGCGTCGTGCCTGGCTACGGTCGTCCTCGGAATACGTCTCACCTATATGAGAAATTACTATAAGTACGTTATTTAAGCACATACGTGTAATTACGGAAATAACTTCTCATACGTAGCTCAATTTTGGCATACGAATATACCAACCCGACCTACTCGACGTCACGAGCGTCGCTATATTTTTTAACTAATTTTTGGGCTTGGCACGCGCCCCCCAGCGCCAGGAAAGCCACGGGGCTACACGCCCCCCCACGCGCAGCGCGTGCACCCCACGCGCCTTCTCTGACTGGCCCTCGCCGGACTGAACTTTCCGACGACCGGTTTCCGGCCAACTTTGAAACTCCTTGTTCTCCTTCGTTTCTCAACCATTTTTTTCGTATTTTATACCAAAATGAAGCCCCAAACATGTAGAATCATGATAAGCTACTTTTAAGCTCCAAAAACAACTAAATCTCATCGGAAAATTCCAAGCAAAACCGATCAAAATCGAACCTAGTGATCCCGACATCCAAAACCTTCAAACGAAGCACTCCGAGCTTCCTTGGGACCTCACTAAGCTCACAATAAGCTTAGAATTCCCTGAAACACAACATTTCACGAGTGCATGAACAGTGACAAAAAATGAGGGGTTTGGGTTCACGTGATATCGAAGGTTCCACGTCCTAAAACTAGCACTAATCAACTCAGAACATCACAAAGATGAAGAATCTTACCTTGTTTGCTTCGATCCACTGAGTTTTGGATGGTTTTGGGTCTCGTCCGTACACTTCGAGAGTGAGAGAGAGAGAGAGAGAAAGCCGTGAGGGAGGAAAGAGAGTACTACGGGAAATGAGAGAGAGCAGGGGGTTTAGATGGTCTAACATCCAATCCTCACCCTCCATCATCTAATTCCCTAACCAAAATTTTATAAAACTAAAATTTAAATCCAAAACTTATATAGAATTAATCTAAATAATGTCACACACACGTACCTTAGCCCCCCGCTAAGGGCAAATCTGACATTGTACGTCCTTAATAAGAAAATCTCGGGACGGGCTGTGACAAGGGTTGTTAGTATTTTGCTTATTTGAAAATATATGCATGAAAAGTTTAAAACAAGAACCATTGAAGGAGTTATTTGCAGATGAGTTAGTTCCAAACCAACCTATAATGGCACACGAGGATTGCAATTTCCATGCATGTGTGGGATATTAAAAAAATAATATTCTATTTTCCAGAGTGGAACCCAAATTATGCTAGAAAAATCTTCTAGTTATAATATATTTTATTTTTATTAGTGACACATCATATAATTTACAAATTTAAATATAAAATTAACCTACCTCGCATTATCCGGTAGATAATACGTAGTTTATGTGCAAATTTCATCCTAGCAGCCTTCACCTTGGGATTAATACGTGTTAATACACCTTTTAACACAAGTTATATCTCCTATGGCCCATCACTATTATACTAAACGAGAATTTTTTTAGTGTGATCGGTACAAAATGTGGTACACCATGTGTTATTATACAAATGATGAGATTTGTATGTTAAAAAGTTAATAATTTAAAAAATAAAATTTTCCACCACTTACATAAAAACACATAATGTACCATCTGTATTCCCGTCAAATGAAAAATTTCTCATTCTAAACACGCATCAAACCCAAGTTTTTTGTTTTAATTTTTATATTTAAAGCACATGCTTTTTAATTTTTTAATTTATGAACGCAAGTTGTTTCATCATATGAAGATTAATTTAGTACATGATGAAAAAGTAGAACAAGAGAATCAGAATCACTTCTATTAAGAAAATGTTATAAACCTAATTATTTTTCTTCTCATGATATCATAGATCCACGTGTTAGAATCATAAAAAATGAAATTTGGGAAAATTATTAGATTCTTTTTTGTGTGAAAAAAATGAAATGGATTTTAATGCTAGAACATTGTGAATGCCCGACATGGGACATCATCAATTAGAAGTTAGACCAGTGAAAAATCTAATATTAACAAATTTGATTTATTATTCGCTTCTTTGTCATACTATTGCCAATTATTTATCATACTATAATGCTTTGCTTACATAGCATAATTATGTTTTTTTTGTGTGGTCAAAATAGCATAGTTATGTTTTGACTATGTTTATTTATAATTAATTAATTATCGTAGGTGGCGCTCATCGTAAGCAACATATATATATATATATATATATATATATATATATATATATATATATAGGCCTTTTATGCAAAGATATTCTTATTTTTTTTTTTACAAAAAGTAGGAATTAGGTATGAGGCTCACTTTACATCGAATTTTAACAATTCAAACCGTTTATTTTCTAAGTCTTGATTCATAGATTATCTTTACAAAAATTTAATTCAATTCAAAACCATTTGCTTATTTAATTATCAAGATAAAATTTCATTGTTTTTTATAAAACAAAGTATCCATTAATTTCTTTGAACTCGATTAGATGTCTTAAACATTTTCGATTTGGCTAATATTTTACAAAGATAATTTATGAGGTGCAACTTGAAAAATAGACGATTCAAATCCTTAAAGTTCGATGTATGTATGAAGGCTAATTTTGTTGAACTATTTTTATGGGACCTGGATTGTCTGCCCTCCCAGTTACCATCCCCTTCCATCCTCTCCTATTTGAGCGGTTACGGTTAAGTCACGTCAACATTTTATATTAATTTTTTATAGAGATAATAAGACAAAAAATAATAAGAATATAAAATGTTAACATGATTTGACCGTAATTGCTAAAATAAGAAGGGATGAGAATATGATGGTAACTTAGAGGGCAGACAATCCAGGTCTATTTTTATGGATGATAGACAAGTTAAGTTTTATATGTGGCTAGGTCAAATATAAATAATGAATTGCCATTATTAAGCGACAGTCTAATTCAACTTTTCTGACGAAATTATCTCATTCAGGTACTCCATCCATTCCGTTCAAATTGTCATTTATTTTTTAGATATATAATTTTTCCTTAATTCACATCTCGCTAGAAGGTAATTTTTTAGTTAATTTGATCGTTTTTGGGGTAAAAATTATCGACGTGATACAGTGGAAGCTGATTGAGTCAGAAATAGAATTATGAATTTAAGATTTAATCACGGAAACTGTTGATCAAATTTGAGGGGGAGAACTGTTGTATTCACAGGATGGTGATGTGTTATGTGATGTTCCAAGTGCAAAGCAATCGTTGAACGTATCTCAGATAACTGAAGCTAAAAAGGATCATGCACAAACTAATGCCGACTCTGGAAGCACACAGTCGAAGTTGAGCAGGACACCACCAGCGAACTGCATATTTTGCGCAGAGATCAACGAACACAACTGTTTTACTTTGTTGTTATGCTTGAACATCTCCACATCTCCTTTTACGAAGAAGTGAAACCACCTCAATTCCAGGGTGACAGTAACTCCACTCAGAAGGTGGATCTTGCGAAACCATGTTGCGGACTAGAGTCTTCAAGAAATGTGGGAAAGATGGTGGACTGGTTGTTCTATCAGACAGGAGTCTTCGAAATAAGGTGAAGCACATATTGCTTCTCTGAGTTTTTTTTTTCTGCTGTGTGATCTGATATCGCTTTGATCGCTGAATGCGTATATGCGGGGAAGTCTTTGGCATTTGGCACCAATGTGTTTGATCATTTTACTTGGGGAACACTTGTATCATGAAAGATTGGCCATCGTTCACTTGTGCATCTCTTTTGTCCCGCAAAAATGACTTCAGGTCTCTTCCTTCCTCTCTCCTGTAGTCGTGTGTGTGTATGCGTGTGCTAAGCTTTAAAGAATGACTAAAATGCAAAGTCAAAACCCTTTATACGAATCATCCCCCCATCTAAATGGATTTTCGGTTGGCTCAGGATTCCGGAGACCTTGCCTTGTCTTCACGATAAAGTGATTGCAGTTGCTACAGATGTCATCGCCAGTTTATCTCTTAACCAGAAACAGGTTGTAGTGTGTTGCTTCAAGCTCCTTTATTGTTTTCTGTGGTGAAGTGTAATTCTTTAATTTATTGCCGAGCTGAACATCTTGTTTAGCCACAGGTTGGTGTCCCTGGTATTTTAGGCGGTATCATTAAAGGCTTAACATCGGGTAAGGCGGAGCGAGACATGGACCCAGCTCCAAATCATGAGAAGTATTGTAAGAATTTAGAGAGCTTATTTTCAAGTCCGCCGTCCTTAAAACCTGCCAAAGCTGGGAAGGATGATCAAGATGTTATAGAGCTTCATATAGGTTAGCTATCTTTTGTTTTATTCCTTCCCTTTACCTCCCTTCTCTCTGTGATTGTAATCTGACTGTTTTAGTGCAGACGATGTTGTAATAGACGGACTTGTTATAATTGGTGGACTTGCTCCTTCATCTTCAATTCAAAAGAACAAGACCGAAAAGAAAGGTATTGTTTCCTCTAGGTCTAAATTTTTTTGGTGGTCTTGACTTGGTGTCCCGGTGTTTTCTTCAAAGACAAGGTGTTTGGGCCCAAAATATTGGTTTGGGCCGAGCTAGGGGTTGTTCTTGGCCCGGTAGTATGTTTCTAGAAGCCTCTTGGGTCGTCTAGTTGTTATGGGCCACCCAGGTGAGAACGGCCGAGTCCTAGTGTGAAACAGATTGATGAGATGAGTCGAAGTTCTAGTACAATTGGGAGTCTCAATAGGATGAGGATGTTGAGATTCGAGATGTGAATGTGGCCTGATAGAGAGGCTGGTTCAAAGTCCTAATAAAGGTAGGATTGGCTGAAACCGAGTTGGATTAGGTTAAGGAGTCCTAGTCCAATGGTAGTTCTAGTTCGGCCAGAAGGAGACCTATTACTATAAATAGAGAGAGGGGTGGATCAATCCAGTCCACTCTATTTCAACACACAAACTGCCCTGCACAAACTCTCGCTCTACGTGAAACCTCTCAACAACATTGAGATTTTTATTTTCTTTTTCCGCCAACACATCTTCAGTTTGGATAAACAGCACTATGAAGGCAACCGGTGTTATCTTTAGTTTGGATAAACAGCACTATCGCCGTAAAACTAGCCGATCTTGGAGCACCTTCAGTTTGGATAAACAACACTGCATCGAGGCCGACTGGTTATCTATCCAAGTCTAGGTCGAGAAGGATTTTGGAGTCCTTATTAGCAGAGGTCATCTCATTAACCTTCTCGGCGAAGTGAGGTGTTACAGATTATTAGGTTCGGTACATTGAACGCCGAGTTATTTTATGATTAGATACTCACAAGTGGGATTTAGAGTTAGAGTTCGGCATTCCGACGGCCGAACTACATTTATGATTAAGGCATACATTTGTTTTAAGTATTTGTGCCCATATAGTCTGGTGTCGATTCAGAGTGCTTATACTCTTACGAATATAATCACCTTGATTGAATCCGGTACCGACGATTTGTGAACTTCGCAGAACTAGCAGCCTTGCCTTTAGGCTCTAGAACCTGAGGGCCGAGACATGTTCCTTCCTCGGCTGCAGTCGCAAGATCGAGAAGTCAGTAGCTCGCCTAACGCCACGCAACATATTTTACTCCTTGGCCGAGCTCGGCCGACGAGTTGACATGCCCCGCACATAGCCGAAAGATGTAATTAGCTCATTAGTTACTCGGCTTGCGCGCCATATAGGCTTAGTAGTTTTTAGGGTCACCACAAGAGAACAGAGGAGGAAAGGTTATTTGAAGGCGCGACTAGTAATTCACTACTTTTTCCATGAAAAGATTCAAGTACTTGAATATTCACTGTAAAGGCTTATTTTAAAGAGACCTCGTGGCTATTTAAAGCATATACAACAAATGGGGATTGCGTTCTAACGTGGTCGATTATTTCAGGATGTGTCTGCAGACGGAGCAGCTGCATGTATGAGATATAAGCTTGCAAAACGCCAGGAAAAACTTGAGGTACAGGTTTCTACTAATGGAGGCCTCAGATCCCGAATTAGAGTTGTGCTAGCGTCAGCCAACTGCGGGTTTTAAAGGCTATCTATCACAGCCGTTGATGAGTGCGAGACTTACTGTGAAGTCCACAAACATCAATGGCTCCGCGCGGGTGCATGACACTGGCATATTTCCCCAAATTATGACATGGGATTCATTAGTTCTTCTTCAGAAAGATGCATTCACATTCCATGGCACTAAGAATCCGTGCGTTGTGTAATTTTGTTTCCGATACCACACAATTCATGATTCATCTGCTGATGAGCATGGCTTGTTTTGCACATACCAGAAGCTCAGCCAAAACTCAAAATAACTGCGAAGCAGAGCTGAGGACTTCGCGTCAATGGCAAAGGAGCTCGCCAAAAGATTGGAAACTCGTAAACGGTGGCAAATATGACGAAAGGTACCCCAGTTGAGCGTTCTACCATGCACATTCTAATTACTTATTTGCTCACATCCTACTAGTGCATTTGATCCAGCATTGCCACAATCTATATTTCTTGACATAAGTTGCAAACATTTTCCAATATTGCGCTTTCGGGTTTGGTATGGTTTTGTGTTCGTGAACAAAATGCTACTTGTTGATGTGTGAAAATTTATTAACGCGTTAAAATAATTAAAGATGAACTACTTAAACAGATACCGCTCAATACGTTAATCTAATATCATGCATCAACAGTACTCTTCCGTGTAAGGACTCAAAACAATGGAAAAAAAAATTGTGCATGGACCAGACCGCGTCCGGTTGATTCTTTAATTTTTCCTTGGGTCAAAATTTGATTTGGTCGGCTTTTGATTTGGGTCAATCAGCACTATTTTTCGTCCATGTTTTTCTCACTGAACACCTGCAATTATAATACTAGGACGGTTCTTACTTGGTTTGGTTGAACCGCCCATGTGAAAATTGGTGTCCGCGTGCCACGCCCGTTCAAACTTTTTCTCCTTAAAAGTATCCTACACTCGACGATCCAATAAAAAACAAATCAAATGGTCCTTATTGTTGTAAAGTCAATTCTTGGTTAGAAAGAAGGGGCCAACGATTAATGGTAGTGATTTTCACATTCTGAATTTTTTCTTTTGCATTTTTTTTGCTTTGTTCATTGAGTTTTATTTTATTTATTCAGTCTTGAAAACGAGTTGAAGATAATTTTAATTAAAGAGTGAAAAGCTAAAGTAAAATACTTGGCCTTTTACATATGAGGAGTTACAGATAAATCTGAACTTGAGATGTGTAGAAGTTCTTGATGCGTTTGTGTTTGATCAGAAAATAAAAAATAGGTCATTATTTGTGTCAGATTGTCATTTAAATTATAAAAAACTGACTCTTTACGCAAAAAAAACCAAGACTACCAAGCATTGTTCACTTTGAGACCAATTATCATCCTTTTACTTGTCATGTAGTTTTTCTTTGGTCAGAGAAAATTGCGAAGCCTGAAAATTTGAAAATTAAAACTGAATTTTAACAGTATTATAATATAAATAATGATTTTGACAAAGACCACAGGAAGTCCAACACTAAGAGCTAGATTTGGACCGCGTCCACTACTCGCCCTATTTCACATTTGCTTGGACCCGCCGTCCAACTCAACGTTTTTCTTTTGCCTCCCATCTTTTTTCTTTTTTCTTTTTTTAAATTTGCTTGTACGCGCACCAGAATCCAATATATAGACAAATTCAAACTCTCCAAACTAGTAAGCTTAATCCAGCAACAGAGGAGAGAGAGAGAGAGATAACAATTGCATAATCCTAGAGAGAGAGAGGGGGGACAAGCAACAAGAAGCACAAGTTGTATTTGGACGTGGAGGAGGGAGGCCCTTATCCTTCTCCTCCGTTTTGTGACCACTTAGTTCCATTCCCACTTTCCATTCCTCCACCCAATTCAATCCGACCCAAAAGCTCATATCTTTCTGCATTTTCGCCATCTGGGTATCTCCAATGGCGACTTGGGTCCTCTCAGAATGCACCCTAAAACCTCTCCCTAAATTATACCCACGTCCCAGAAACGCCCTCCCATCAAAACCCACGGTTCCTTCCACCCTCCGGCCATTCTCCAACGTGAGGAGCACCAATCTTTTGGGGCTCAGAGGGGCGAAATGGTCACTCAATGTGAGTGCCCCATTGCGGGTCCCATCCGTGGATGGGAAAGACAATGGGAGAGTGAGCACTAATGGGGTTGGAGACGGTGACGGTGGGGTATTTGACCCTGGTGCCCCTCCCCCTTTCAAGTTGGGTGACATCAGAGCTGCCATTCCCAAGCATTGCTGGGTTAAGGACCCCTGGAAATCTATGAGCTATGTGGTCAGAGATGTGGCGGTGGTTTTTGGGATGGCGGCGCTTGCAGCTTACTTCAACAATTGGGCTGTTTGGCCTCTCTACTGGTTTGCTCAGGGCACCATGTTCTGGGCTCTCTTTGTTCTTGGACATGATTGGTACGTAAATTTTTATTTTTTTTGAATTATCGATTTTTAAACGTTTTTTTTACAGAGTGTATTTATCCACGTTAATTGTCGTTAGTTGAGTTCAAGTTTTGTCTAGATTCTCTAGATTAACTAACACTCATTCAAGTTTGAATCATTATCGACGTAGATTATAGTAGTTTGAAATATGGGTCAGAAAAGATTTTTTTTTTTTTTTTTGAATGCTTCCTCTTCTTGCAATGTGGTTATTTATTTATTTTTAATAGCAATTTTTCTTAGCCTACTGATGTCAATTGTTTGTTGTTGTTTTTTTTTTGTTTTTTGTGCAGTGGTCACGGAAGCTTCTCAAATAATCCGAAGCTGAATAGCGTGGTCGGTCACCTTCTTCATTCTTCAATCCTTGTCCCATACCATGGATGGTTAGTTTTGTATTTCTGAAAATAATCCTGTCCAGTCCGGTCCTGAATCGGCTATCTTGTTTTAAAGACAGCATGTAACAAAACTTGCATAGTAACAATTAGCCATTTACTGTCGCAGGAGGATTAGCCACAGAACTCATCATCAGAACCATGGACACGTCGAAAATGACGAGTCTTGGCATCCGGTGAGTTTCCATTTGTGTCCAACTCTCTTCTTAATTCGGCATGTCAAATTGTTCATCTTTCAGATTTTGTTTCCTTCAACTTCGAAGAAGTAAGTTATTTCGCTTTTCCGTCATTTAATTAGTCTCATCTGATGTTGCAGTTGCCTGAGAAAATTTACAAGAGTTTGGATAAGATGACTCAGATATTTAGGTTCACCTTGCCATTCCCCATGCTTGCTTATCCTTTCTATCTGGTGAGCCTTCCGCTTCTCGCTTCTACGTTACTTGCGCGAACAATGAGCTCTGGATGTCTTTTTCTGATATTTTTTGGTGTATGCTACTGATCTCAATCACAGTGGAGTCGAAGTCCGGGAAAGAGTGGTTCTCATTACGATCCAAACAGCGATTTGTTTCTCCCAAATGAAAGGAAAGATGTAATTACTTCCACTGCCTGTTGGACAGCAATGGCTGCGCTGCTAGTCGGCCTGTCCTTCACAATGGGACCTGTCCAAGTGCTTAAGCTCTACGGCGTTCCATACTGGGTACATTTCTTTTCTTTATGCTTGTGCTTCTGTATTGTTGGCACAAAACGAAAGTCTCTACCGAGTCTTCTCTTATCTTAAAATTGCTTCTTTGAATTTGCTTTCAAATGCAGATGTTTGTCTTGTGGTTGGACTTAGTGACTTACTTGCATCACCATGGCCACGAGGACAAGCTTCCATGGTATCGTGGGAAGGTAAAGTGTTCGATTGGGCAATGCAACTGCTTCAGCACTTCCTAAAATGTATGTGGCTAATCTTTGGTTCCTTATCTATCAAACAGGAATGGAGTTATCTAAGAGGAGGATTGACAACCATTGATCGGGACTACGGATGGATCAACAACATCCATCATGACATCGGAACTCATGTCATACATCATCTCTTCCCTCAAATCCCACACTACAACCTAATAGAAGCAGTGAGTACCACTTCAACATAAACTCTTTGGCCGAAAATCAATTCAGTTTGGCACCGCATTTTGATTCTCAGTTCCTTTCGTTTGTTTGTTTCAGACGGAGGCAGCTAAGCCTGTGCTTGGGAAGTACTACAGAGAACCGAAAAAATCAGGGCCTCTCCCACTTCACCTACTGGGAGTCCTTGTAAGAAGCTTTAAACGCGACCATTATGTGAGTGATACCGGGGACGTTGTGTATTATCAAACCGATAAGGACCTTGCCGGATCAGCTGTATCAGAATGAAGCTGTGAAGTTTGAGGTACAACGACTGAAGTCCTTACGGCGTACCGAAGGATTAAATTCTTTGTCACAAGTTGATAACTTGCTTTCACCCCCGGACAGTTTCCCATTCCTTCTCCACACACTTTGTATTAAGAGAATGAGGGGTGCCTTGCATAGATACATTGCTGGCTGTTTAATTGTAACACTAGGGAATAGATATAGTGAAGTGTAATGATTTAGTTGTGAAGAAAAAGAAGGTAAAAATCTGTCCTCTTTCCTGCTAGAAATATCTCTCTCCATCTCAAATTCTCAAATCTTTTTCCGGCACACACTGACACTAAAAAAAAAAAAAAATGCAATAGCAACGGAAAAGTTAGTTAAGCGTTTTAGCAATGGTTTTCAGTCTCAAAGAAAAGAAAGAAGATAATATGAATTTTAAATACTTTGTCGGACGCTTTCTTGTTGAATTCAAAATATTTTTAATTTCTAAGTATGTTTATCGATTTTTGGCATGAAACTTTAGTATTTTCATAGTGTAACCTTCAAAAATCTTGTTTAAAAATATAACATTCATTAAGAATAAATAATATTATTTTAGCTATACCTCCATTAAGCTATAGCCTCTTTAAAATTAAAAAATTAATCTGGTCCCGACTTTTGCCTTATAAGTTTTACTGAGAAAAAAATCTGCCTACCATTTAACCAATTGAATTTGACTGCTTCATAGCGAAGCATGACGCAAGCATTCTCACTGTCAAATTTTTGATTCCGCAATCTTGACAGCGCAAATAAGCACCGCTTGTTTTACTGGAAAGTCGAATGAATAGACAATTTGCCATTGTATAGTTAAACAAATTTTTTATTGGTGTGTGTGCTCTTTTATGAAATAGACGATATGTGTGTATTATTTATAAAATAAAATAAAAATCATTTATGAAGTACTTACGAGATTCAATAAATATGTTAATGTTTTCGAAAAAGCAGCACTAGTTTTTCTCATTATCTTAAATAATATGAGATTAAAAAAAATTTACTAATTTTTTTTCTCTCTAATCTTATAGCTTACTGATATATCTCTCCTCTTTCTTTTCTTCTGTTTGTTCCTTCGTTTTCCTTGTGAGCTGAGCTATTGTATTCCTTTATAATTGAAAACAAGTGATATGTGTTATTTTTGCGAAGCCACTTGTTTTGATATTTGTAAATTTATACGATAATCCACTTAAATCAAATAATAGATGAAACATACGTGGGCATCCATGTTTACAATATGCCCAACCTTATTTATTTTTAACAAGTAAAATATTAATACGTTACGAACACATCATTTAGTGATTAAATCGGGTGAAAAACACCGGTGCCCTCGAGCATTATTGCACAAACAATATTTTCGAACCATGAAATTTTGTGTTTTCTCTCATTTACTTTTGCTTTATTTGAACTTTTGCACAACAAACATAACAAAGAGGCCCAAAATGGTGCGGTACATGCCAAACAAACAGGCTCTGTCAAGCCGGTTGAGACTTGAAAGTGTGAAATATTTCCTCTCAGGCTCTCATTCAGTAGTTTACCGAATGGACTGCACTCATGAAGGAAGATATTCGCAATTGATCCTTCTGGATGCCGCAGGCGCCACAAATGCCGCTACTTACATCAATTCCTTGAGGTTTGAGGATAGAAAGAGCCTCACCAGCATTCTCAGGCTTTATTCCTCCTGCCAAGAGCCACCCATGTTTGCTTCTAATGTTTGGTAGCTTAAACCGCGTCCAATCAAATCCTTTACCACTGCAGCGATTTCAGAGTGAAGTGAATGATAACAATCTCATATTCTATGCATATGTGAGATTACGGACTTTTTGGAACTGTAAAACACTTTACACATGGTCTTCACGTGCTTAATTTGTCAAATAAATTGAAGGAAATACGCCATAGTCTTTCTAATAAAGTTGTTAGTAAACTACAGGGTTAAATCTTGAGCAAACTGGAACATTGTCCGAACTGTAGGGATCACGGTCATGGTTTAGCCTACATTTAAACTGCCGTTCAGACAGTGGCTAATGAGAATGGTCATACATACAAGATGATGTTTAAGAACTAGAGTAGATGAAGAAGAAAAAGGAATTTTGTTACCTGCCACCCTTTGCGCTATCCACAAGAATCCAATCAGCTAGAGAACATTGTTCAGCGGAAATCTGGTTTAAAAGACTTCCATCTTCATTAGCATGAAGAACATAGATTATACGGTGCTCTCCAACTAATGCAGGAAAGGCCGCTCGGGAGCCATCTCCATGAAGCTGCAAAACCACAAAGTATTACAATTCTAAGCATTTTGTTACATATTATGCAATGTGCAAGCTAAACAAGGCATAAAATCTACATACCTGAACAAATTCAAGGTTGGATGCATCCTTGGCTCTTAATATTGTCTCTGCGTCGTCATCCACAAATACCCCAACAGGCTGCGCCCCATACTCTCTTGCAACTCTTGAAATCTCCTTTGCAACAGAAAGTGAGACGGAACGTTTAGAGTTGGGCCAAATAATCATCCCAATGAAGTCAGCACCGGCTTCTGCTGCCCAAGCTGCATCTCTAGCAGAGGTAATGCCGCACATCTTAACTAAAGGCCTATTCTTTTTGCGTTCCTCGTGCTTAGACATTACATCTTCTGCCTTGACAGCTCTGCAAGTAATAACTTTCTTTCTACATAACTCCGCATTTGAAAAGCACAACGGGGCATGCTTTAAACCTACAAACACATAATGACACCAAGAAATGATGTAATCGTGTATAAAGGTAAGAACTAGATTACGACCAAGATGATAAATTTTAGTAGAAATACCAGGAAATTGCCTTGTCTGACAGATTCCGACTACTTCAGGCTGAATGTGGGTTCCAGTAGTAAATCCTGAGAACAAAGAAAATAATAGTAAAACTCAAAAATCAAAATTTCAAGATTCCAAGATTTTCCCATTACACATAACATATGAAATTAAATGCTGCTGGTGCCAAAGAAATTATCTTTTTAATCCAAATTCCTTCAACCAAAAGGTAAAACATACAAACATTCTAATCACATTGACAAAAGCATTTCTCTGGGGCAATTCGTCGAACAGTTTCAAGGCACTTCAACCAAGCACATGCACAATTACAAAGAACGAACCTGTAAGCATGTTGATCCAACCAATGCCGACAAAATGTACAGAGAAACGTTGAGACGGAGCGAAACGAATCTCCAATCAGATTGCAAAATTTCGAAAGAGCAAATTGGGTTGCGAATGGCTAGGTAATTCGACAGCGCTTTAAATCGTTTTAATGGGGTTGGGTTGGTAAAACCCAAATTTAGGAAATACGATAAGTGTGGGCCTTGTGGCTAAGATTTTGGTCCAAAGCTAGTTTCCTCGTCCCAACGACAAGGACTCCCAATTTTTTTTTTTTTTTTTTAAACAGGCGGTATTATCTGCATTAGGTAGAAGATTGTGTTAGACTTCACAATGCATTAGCAATAATGTGGTTCAAATTCGTATTTGACGATAATTAAACCTAAGACATCTCACTTACAAGTAAAGAGGAATATCACTACTACGTAATACTAAGTGGCCAGAACTTGCAATTTTTAAACACAAACAATTCTTTTCCATTTTTGGTCGGCCTAATATTTCCATTTTTTAGGATGTTTGGCCTCTTATTTAAGAATTTTGGCAAAAAGTTGTCCTTGTGGAGGGAAGTGAAATTATGATGATGCATATATGAGTTAGGCCGGTTGGTTGAGTAGTAAGTTTTTTTCTACTATTTTTTTTTTATTGATTAAGATACTTTGTTAAACATCATAGAATAGATATTTAAGCATTTTGGCAAAAAATTGTCCTTGTGGAGGGAAGTGAACTCATGATGTCGCATATTTGAGTTAAGTTAGTTGGTTAAGTACTTCCACAACCTATCCCTTTTTTTTAGTGTAAAAAATATTGTTTGTTAAAAAAAAAATCATAGAATAGTAATAGGATAAAAATTTATTCAAAACTCAAACGTGAATATCAGAAACTAAATTTGTATCTAATTAAATAACACGCTATCTGATTAACAC
The DNA here is from genome assembly GCA_963580275.1 of Crataegus laevigata. Lineage (NCBI taxonomy): Eukaryota > Viridiplantae > Streptophyta > Magnoliopsida > Rosales > Rosaceae > Crataegus > Crataegus laevigata. The sequence continues at coordinate 31,574,467 of OY756947.1, read as the reverse complement.
CACACGACTTAAAACAAAATGTCTTACAAATACCAGCTCCACTAATTATAAAATACAAACAAGACATTAAGCTAGAAGAAGTCCGCTGATAATGCGGGCCTCGGTGAAGAACTTTTTCAACAAAACTCGAGATAAAAAAAATAAAAAATAAAATAAAAAGTGTCACAAATGCTTTGCGTTGAACATGAATCACCTTTTGCATCAACTTCCACCACCGTCATCATTTAAAGCCAATTTACCGTCAAAATTAATCCCCTACACCAAAATTAAAAAAGAAATTTTTTTTTGAATTGATCTTTCTTTTTCTTAAACTCTTTTCTTGTATTTACAGAAGAAAAAAAAAGTGCGAAAATCATTATCCTAAAAATATAATAAGCCAAGAAGGAAGTGGGTGTGACATCCTCGTCATTAGCCACTAGTCACCCATGTTGTATGAAAATGAAAAGTTGGAGGAAGCTTCCTTTATGGCGACTTTGGACACTTTAATTATATTTTGTTGGATTGGGAAAAAGTATAGTCATGGCTCATGGGCGGCTGGATGGACCACAAACAAACCCGAAGGCTTTTCCAGCAAGGACAAACGTCAAAAGTCCTGCGCTGCGCCCCACACGCCTTTGGCTTCCAAATTCCATTCACCTGACAATTTTATATAAACAGAACAGAGGCGGAACGCTGCATTTTTCTATCCTTCCTTGCTGGCACTCAAACGCTCCAGCGAGGCGGCATGCTGTACGCCTCCATCGCAGAACTGACTACCCAACTTCCATCGTAGATGATTAGATATAGTTAATGCCTATAAACCCTAATTGCTTTTCATTAGTCTTGCATTTATATTAGGATAATGTTTTTGTTGTAACCATCCAAGGTTGTATTTATATCAAATAAAAATCAGCCAAGTTTGGGCATTACTTGGTCAGTATTAATTTAGAAGAACGATTCATCTACACTTTGAGATGTCATCGTGGCGTTGAAACAATGATACAATATTATGTGTTTTAATCTGCACATAATAGTATCTCTTTGTTTCGGATAGCTAAATCTCTCTCTAGTAACATGGGATGTTCTTGGGTGCGGCCGCTCATGCCAAATTGTATGTTTGTTCAAGACACAAACAAAGATGACCCTCTACATTCGCGCCCTGTGATGGCTCGTTTTGGTGGACTTTAATGTAGCGGGTTCTTTTTATGTGTGTCTTGAATAATCTTATGCGACATAGATGGTCGTACTTAAAAAAATTTCTCTAATATAAAGTCCCATTATTGAGAGATGCACATGAGCGGAGATATGCAGTGGCGTACAAGATCTTCTCATGTATGAATAGATGGTCGTACTTAAAAAAATTTCACTAATATTAAGTCCCATTATCGAGAGATGTACATGAGTGGATATATGCAGTGGCGTCCAAGATCAACTCATATATGAGTGGATATATGCAGTGTCGTACATGATCTAACTGAATGCTACGTGACAAGAGATGTAGGCGCATGAGTATACATATGGTGACGCATGTTATATGCTTACAATGTCACGTATTCAATGTGTCTCAAGTGGAATTTGAACTAAGCTAGATTGGCCTTATGAAAAGAGCTCGGGTTGCGTTTGATAAAGGCAGTGAACCATCGAGTTATTTAGTAACCTAATAAAGGATTGAGATCCACTTCGAATCACCATGTTTGGAGTATGTGGACCAAGTGATTCAGACTGTTTAAGAGAGAGAAAGATTCGAGCTGTTAAAGCTTTTGGTTCTTTGTGAAGTGGACTAATAGAGAGTGAGATTGAAATTGAGTAGTCTGAATCTTCTAGTCCCGTGCTCTGGACACAGGATAAAAGTTGTTGCTGCCTTCTAAATTTCTAATGCAAAACATCCATCCAAAGCAAGACTGATGAATAAAACATGGAAGTATCATTAGATCACAACACAGAAACACTTTATTTTCCAAAATGAGTTGCAAACTTGATCAGATTGAATAAAAATACATTCCTGCCACTGATGCATTCATATCTCTGTGGAGAACTAGAAATTAGCATCTCCCAATGGAGAGGGAAAATAAATAAATAAATAAATACAATATTAATGAAAAAATATAGCAGAGCATTCTCCTCCTATCTAATTTCTCCAAATTCTACAGCCCAAACTTGACCTCCTTTCCCCTGCCCAGAATTTGAGGGCCTTGAATTGGTTTTCTGTAGGCTGTAACTTTTCCCCCCTTTTTTCTTAGATTACAAGTAACTACAAATTTTATCGAAAGACTAATATAAAACTTCGACGTATCGATTTCTTCAGCGGATGCTCGGAGCACAGGATCGTTGCTTATGCCCTCTGCTCTTGTTCTATGTACATCTGCTCCGCCCACGACGGAAGCATTTCGTGAGCCCCATTGTTGAGGCGACGATACCTTTGCTTGTTGTCTGCACCAAACAGCTCGGACCTCTCAGAAGAAACATCTTTAACCAGGGAATTGACCCAAGAGACATCTGGTTCGTCAACTGCCGATGGCTTAAAGCCAGGTGGTGTTCCGGCATTGTTGCTTCGGAACCCGAATGAAGCTGACTTCTTCAGCTTGTTCAGTTCATCTACTTGCATTCCCCAATCCAATTTTCCACCAGGTGAGCCCCAATCTGAAGACTGCCTCATGGTGGAAGAATTAACTGGGGCATTAAGCCCGGAAAGATGGTTCATTGCTCCGCGGTCAATGAAACTCTGGCTCCGCTGTTGTGCAAATGCAGCAGACCTGGAATTCATAACGGCTGCTGCAAGAGCACTGGGTGAGTCGAGCCCAAATGATGAGGGCTTCCTCACCGGAGAGGATGACAAGTTGGTTGGGTAACTCGAACGAAGCTGGTTCATGTTTTGGCGATGGGTTGGTGTTGAAGGCTTTTGAGAGTGTCCCTGCAATTGAGACAACAAAGAAGGATCGAAGGATCCGAAAGCATCCTCAAGGTTAGTTGGCTTCAATTCTCCAAGCCTGCTGTAGGACGGTGAGGAGGAGAGACGAGATATCTCATCCCACAACTGCTGTTGCTGGTGTTGCTGTTGTTGTTGGCTTGAATGACTATCTAGTCCTAGCAATTCCATCTCCAACTCCAAATCTCGGGCACTACACGCGCTCTTTAGCCTGCTACCGGGAAGCTGCAAGGCAGGCGGGGTGAGGTTAACTTTGTTCTGCCACAAACCTCCATTCTTAGGAGACGAAGCGGCTGCCAGTGGAGACATGGGCGGTGTTGATGTAATTGGCATAGACATAGCTGATGAACCTAGAGCTAATGGGCTCAAGGTTGCCATATCTGCAGCACCGACTGACATTGACCTTGGTGAAGGCATGGCTGAACCCGTAGAAGCATACACCGGGCGTAGTTCTTCAGGTCTGTGAGCAAAGAAGCACACTTTCCTTGTGCAACCGGTTTCATCTTTGCAAAGGCGGGTTCGATACTGAGCAGGATGAAGCCAGGACTCAAAGACACCATGAGCATACTCACAAGCATCTCCCTTCTGGCAGGATCCTTTGCGGAACTCGGGGCAGGGAACACAGCTGTATGGGTACTTTTTTGGGTCTCTCCTCCTTGCGTTTTCGCCTGGATGAACAAAAGGGCACTCTGTCCAGTCATGAGAGTAGGCCCTCGAGCACGGCTTCACCTTGAAAGTGAACATTCTGAACTCATCTGTACCATATATCCCATTGTTGATATCAGGCAATGAAATATCAATCGGATATTCTTTCTTCTCACTTCCCTCTTTCAACGTCTGTGGGCTCGAAACCTTCTGTTGGTCTCCCTCTTCCGTAGCAATCTGATCGCTTTCCATCACCGACTTATCACCTCTCAACAGCATCTCCATGGCCTTCCTTCTTGAGCTGCAGGGCGACTTCAAAGCCGGGGCAATCAAGTCAACGGGCTTGTTTCCATAAGCATTGACGCAGTTAGCATCAGCTGAAGCATCAAGCAAGAGCTTGACAACCTCAAGTGAAGCAGTGGAACCGCCAGCAGCGGCACAGTGAAGGGCAGTGACCCTGTCTGAACCGCAGGACCTGTTGACATCAACCATGCCAGACTCAATTATATACTTCAGAACCTTAGTGCTACCAAACATGGCAGCAATCATAAGCGGCGTCCTCTCTTCGAACCCCATCTGCTTTGACCCGATTCTTCTTCCATACCAAAAGCCAGCCTCGTCAACGTGGAAACCCTTCTCTTCTACTTCAGTCCTGAAAGCATCGAGATTGTCCGAGGCGGACAATTCGACCAAAACCGATTTCTGCTTCTGGAATTCGCTTTCCATGATAAAATTTGAGGGGCTGAGTTTATCTTTGGAACCCTTGCACATCTCCAAAGCCCTGCATCATTGTAACAGAAAAAGTTGAATCTACCACTCAAAATCAATAACTGGTAGCGGCTTTAAATAAGCCGCTAATATGTAAAGTTGTTCATATCATCCAATAAAATTTAAAAAAAAAAACACTTCCACAGCTGGATAGTCCTTGAATCTAAGATTTTACACAACATGAGAAACAGAAAAATTCAACCCACCTCCTCGAAACAAACCCAAAAGCTAAATCTTGAAAACTATATTGTTGGTTTTTCCTATTGAGTTCCAGAAATAATCATAAAACTTCACTAATCCCAATAATTTTGTCCTAAAATATTGAATTCTAAGCGAAAAGAACCTAGGAATCAGTGCAGACGACAACCCCAGATCCAAAATATCAAAACTTCAACCCAAACAACTCAAATCCCAAAAATATTTCACAAAACCCAATTGAAATCAGAAGAAATTTTACCAAAAAACTCAATCCAAATACAGAAAGATTCAAGCTTTAAGTCCTAAAAAGCTCAAACAATCAAACCCAGAAAGCGTTTCCTTACCTTTACAGTCTTAAGCACTCAACAAATCTTCAGAGACAGAGAGTGAGAGACAGTAGGAGGAGGATAATTTGTGTGCTTGGAGCTATGAGGGGAAGGCTTTGGGGATTTATATTGCTGTTGGCCGAGGGTCTGAAAGGAAGGAGGGAGGAAAGCGTGACTTTTCTTCTGCTTTGTTTCGTGAGTGTGTGTGGAGTTTGGTCAAAGTCAAAGCTTCAAAGCGAGGGCCACTTCTTTATGACTATCCTATGAGAATTGAGGGAGGGTTTTCAGGTTTAAATGAAATTCGAAATTGAAATTAGGATGAAATTCATCTTAAATGCGGAGATGGTGGACCGACTCTCTCTTCGATTCCACCTGCACCAACACATCGTTTAGGATTTGCTGCACTAAATCCCCTTCAAGTCCAAAGTGGAGTTGTCCTTCACGTGTGGTTGGGTTTCATGGTTTTCTTAATCTAGTTCGCACTTGTGCACGTACATAAAATCTCCCACTCTATTTTTTTAGTGTGTTTTTGGTTAGGAGAGAATATAACATTCAAAAAGTACAGGTAATGTGTCAATTTTTGTACCACCTATAATGTTTGAGGAGGAAAAAGATTCGAAACTTGATGTGCACATAATTAGTTGATCTAGCAATACGCATACTGGTGGTTGGAAGAGGTCTTACGTGCGATTGTTACGTTGACAGCGTAAATTTTACAGATAAATTAAAAATATCTTGTATGTGTTTATAAGGAATTAAGTTACTCTTTGTATTATCACTTGATTTTGTGGTCAACTGGCCCAAGTGATCCCATATCACCTAATACGTATCATTTATGTATTAAACTTGTATGGCACCACACCACATGAAGGGGCATGTTGAACGTGTGAATCTCACATTAGAAAGGACATGCAACTGCTTATAAAGAGTTTGACTACTTTTATATTGTCAATAAGTTTTATGAGGAAATCGCAACTTCCTTAATTACATTTACGGAACGTAATGAGTTTGATACTAAATTGAGATCCATCGTAGCTTATTAACAGTAAGTTAGCTGCTCATTGTAACAATATTTTTGTAAATAAAGAATGACACAACTAGAAAGCCATTGACACGCATGACTAAAGTTTATCATCAAACACCATTATCTCAAATTCTTGTTATTTTTTTTATCGAACGCGCGACGCACGCTATCCCTAAAACCCTGCTACTGTTTCTCGTTCTTGCGCCGTTCAGTAATCTCCACTCTGGCGGCGGAACCTTGTCCTTTCTTTTTTTCTACGCTTCGACGTCCAGAAGGTGGCGCAACTGTGGATCTCAAGTCCCCTGGTAATATTTTCAAGCGGATAAGAACTAATCAGGATCTTGTGCCATCTTTTAAGGATGATGTGATGTGTCTCCGGCTACCCCCGCACGACCTGGGATTTTATTCAAAGATTTGAACAAACCTGTTGTATCCTTGTCGAAGGAAAGTCTGTGCGGCTGGAATATAAAAATTAAAATGGATGATAATATTTATATACGTTTGTCCGAAATAAAACTCATTTTATTCATGCTTTGATGCCACATTTTTTGACATGAATACTCAAACATATATATACATAAAGGAAACTTACAAGACAAACATGTTTCTTAGAGAATAAGTAGGAACAATTGAGGCAATTGCTCATGTTGTTATTTGATTGCGCAAGTCTCATTCATAACTAATTGAAATTCATATTCTTTCTTTAATTTGGATAAGATTTAGAAGTTAAACTCAATTTCTTCTTTTTATTTTTTTTGAACTATCTTAAATCTAGCTAGTTATTCAACACTAAAACAATGGCAGAGCTAGGATTTTTAAATAATAGGGTCATGATTTCAACCAAAAAAAACTTTACTAGACTATTTCGTCGAGCACCTAGTAGGAACATGTAGATTCTTGCCAACATATGTTGAAGGCTTATGTCAAGATATGTCAACAACAATTATGATATGTAGAGGCTTGTCAAGAGTGACTACAGGAAACTATCAAGTAATGTTGAAGGCTGCCAAGGCTTGTCAATTAAAGCATTTGATTGAGCATTTGTTGCACACAATAGAGTTGCAAACAAAAAAGAGAGAAAAAGAAGAATAGATGATAAATAAAATAGAATAAAGAGTAGGAGGAGGATGTTCTAATTTATTAGTCCTAACTATTTATAGGGTCAAATAGAATTAATACATATACAAAACCACAAATGTACATAGGGTTATTGGGGTCATGAACAACCAATGACCGCATGCTAGCTCTGCCATGGAACCAAAAATGTTCCTTTCTATTTTTATCTCTATAAATCATGTGACATTCTAAAAATTATCACTCAAACCAAAAAATCAACTCATGCCAACAATCGCAACCAGTGACGGATGTACATTGGGACCAAGGTGGTTTCAGGACCAACCGGAGTCCGAAAAAATATACATTTGAAGGTCTTCTGAGAATTCTTTGAATGTTTGGTATGGGTCATTTTTTGTGTCCACCAAATGTTTGATGTAATGACTACTATGCATATCTCGACAACACTCGGTAGGTTACATCAAGAGCATTCGACAAGTTCTCTCAGCACTCATCAAATTGCTTTTGGATACGTCGATATTTGTTGACATATGCACAACATGATTCAACTGACAACAACAAGCCTACCAATTGTTCGATGAATGGCCTCAATGAATAAACTAAACTTCATTTGCAAGCTTCACACTCTGATTCTATTTAAAAACTTAAACCTTTAACACTTGAGCCCTCCAATATTCAAATCCTAAATCTGCTACTGCTCGCAACACTATTTTTAGAATGACTAGAAAGAGGAAGCGCGAGTAGATTGAAGATGAGAGGTGAGGGGATTGGGAATGAAATTGAAATGAATGAAGAATGACTCGAGGAGGAAGGCGACTAGATTGGAGATAAGGGCCGAGGGGGGATTGGGAATGAAATGCATGAAGAGGTTGGACCAAATGTTTTGACCGAATAGCAACCGTATAAGATGTTGATAATATCATAAACTATAGGGAAACTAATTCCAGGCTGTCACGCTTAAAGCTTAAGCGCGTTCTTCTCCTCTTATATTTAGACTTTAGGTGGGTGGGGAACAGAAACAACATTACTGGAATCTCTGACTCAGCCTTCCACTATGGACGTTTGTCAAAAATCCTTCACCTGTGCGGGACGAAGTTAGAAATTTAATTAAAAGAGGGCATTTTAAAAAATTTAAGATTGTTTTTTGGACAAATAAAGCTAGTGTTTTTATAAATATTGAAAAAATTAGTTACAAAATGTCTAATTTGATTACTCTATTGTCTAATTTTGTCTTTAATTGTTGTATTGACAATCCAATTCATTCGTACTAATTAATCAAATGCATGCAACTTAACAAGATTTAGACATTAGTGCGTGAGAAAAAAAAAACATTTTAAAACTAAGAAAAGGATTTTTTATTATTACTATTTTAATATAATTAATAAAATAATTTTTAATACGAAAAAAATGAGTGAGAGGGGGCATGTGCCTCCCCAGGCCTTACCTCCCTCCGTCCATGCTCTTCTGCATATTATCTTTTATTTTCTTCATTTTTTGTATGGTTAACATTTATTTATTGGTATTAAATTAATAATATCATATGTGTGATGAGTGTGACCGAACGTTATTGTAATCCTTCAAACTCTGTTGGACTTCTGACGATTTTCAACCCTTCATGCAAGCAAGAGTCCAAACCATCTATTCATATTGTGTGGCTTTTCTATGGCTTGTATTATTAATTGAAAAATGTTTATAAATTTAACCTTTTAATTTTGTTATCTTAAATTTAACATGTTAATCAACAATAGAAGTTAAAAAAATGTCACACATAAAATGAGCGTAAAAGATTTCAATTCGGCAACAAAACGTTAAGAGCTTCCTAAGTTGGACAAGTGGTCCTTACTCATTTGTTACTTGTTTATTGCAGGCCTAAGACCATCTCCAACCCTTGGGCTAAAAGCCAAATTTTTTAGCCCGAAAAATTTAGCTTTTAGCCTAGAAACAGTTTTTCTGCTCCAACCCTTTCTAGCCTAAAATTTTAGCCCGGAATTATTAAAGAATAAACTTGGGCTATTTTTTTTAAAATAAATATGTAGACTATCGTAAATTAATTTTATGAACATTTTAATAAAAAAAAATTTAAATTTCGATAAATATTTTTATTCAGTTTGGTGGAGCCCACACTGATTTATGGGCTAAATTCTGGGGGGAATCTGGCCTTGGTTTAGCATTTAGCACGAATTTTCCCCTTGGGTTGGAGTGAGTTTGGGGGAAAATTTTGGGGGGTAATTTAACTTTTAGCCCAGGGTTGGAGATGGTCTAAGAGTTTTGTGAAGGTAGAAGGTAATAATACAAGCAGCAAAAACATTGTACAGTTGTTTTGTCACATCCCGGCTCGGGCCACCACTATATTCCAGGCAAGACCTCCACCGTGGTACGATATTGTTCGTTTTGGGCTATGACCACGTCCTCACGGTTTTGTTTTTGAGAACTCACGAGCAACTTCCCAGGGGGTCACCCATCCTGAGATTGCTCTAGTCCAAACTCGCTTAACTTCAAAGTTCCTACGGAACCTAAAGCCAGTGAGCTCCCAAAAAACCTCGTGCTAGGTAGAGATGAGAATATACATATAAGGCTTACAAGATCCTCTCCCCTGAACGATGTGTGATGTTACATGTTCTATATGTGAACAAGTTTCCAGCTATATATTGTTGGCTACTCTCTCAATAATTTATTCTTTGGAAAAGCAGGTAAATATATAATTTACAATGATAAATTCTAGATATATTTAGAAAATTTGGCTATGCTCAGGGTACGGATCAAAATAAAAAACAACGTTTTTAATTTTCATTCCAAAACTTTTCTAATTTTCATTCCAAAACAATTAATCAAATTAGAATTGAAGTGAAATCAGGTCACGGGTCTCATTTCCTCCTCTAGACTCTCTCTTTGCTTTAACTTTAAAGGTTGAATAAATCAAAGAAAAACTATTGATACGAGTTAAGTAGACGCTGAAGAAATTGAGCGTGTAGGAATCATTTTGCTTTCAAATGTCAAGTGAATTTAAGGGTGGTGATATACACACACGCATTTTTACCTTTTTACACGCTCATCTCATTTTTTTGACTGTCAGATTGAATGAATTAAAATTATTAATAAACAAAATTTAATAAGAATGTATAAAAAATAAAAAGTGATGTGTGAATAGCATTACCATAATTTAATTGGTATTTGCAGCATTGATCGAGACATCACATTTTTGGGCTTCCTTACCAAAGATAGGATGCCACAATTTGGGCTCGTGTACATATTTGAACATAAAAGCAGTGCAAACACCAGTTGGGCTTTCTTTCAATTACAAAAAATAAGCCCAAAAAAGCAATATTGGCTCATGTAATATATACTAACAATATGACAGGTAAAGACATTTCGGCTAGAGAAGTTAAAAGATAGGGTAAATTACACCATACCCCCTCATGTTTGAGATCTATTACAATCTTATACAATATCTTTAAAACATTTCACTTTCATACCTCAAGTACTATTTTATTTCAAAATAGTACCTCCGTTACATTTTTCATCTATTGATCCGTTAAGTGCTGACATGGCTGCCACGTGGCAAAATTTTTTATTTTTTAAACCTGAATCTAAAAATAAAATAAAAATGAAAGCAAGCCTTACCCGCAACCCCCAAAATCAAAAACCAAATAACCCCATTAATCCCACCCCCCCCCCCCCCCCAAGAAACCAAATAATCCCCAAGCCCCGAAACCCAGCCCCCCACGCAGCAACCTTCTCCGCCCCCTCCCCCCCCCCCCCCCCGCGGGAACGGCCCACTCCCCGACGAGATGGGTTTTTTTTTTCACCTTTTCTTTTCTGGGTTGCAGATACTAGGTGCAGAGGAGGAGGTGGAGGATGGGTGCACAGTGGGTTTGGGGAAGATGAGAGGGAATAGAAAGGGGTGGGTTGCAGGGAAGATGAAGATCGGTTTTTTTTTTCTCTCTTTTTTCTTTCGGGGTTGCAGATTAGGCTCGGATGGGGGTGGGGGTGGGGGAGATGGGTGCGCGGAGGAGGTGGATGATGGGTGGGAGTGGTTTTGGATTTTGGTTGCAGGGAGGGAGGACGGATTGGGAAGATGAAGGGGATGGGGATTGGGGAAAGATGGGAGCGGGGAAGAAAAAGGTTGAGGTTTTTTTTTTAATTTTTTTTATAGGGTTATATTATAATATTTTTAATGTATAAAAAAAATTATTTGCCACGTGGCTGCCACATCAGCACAAATGTGGCAGCCGCGTCAGCATTTAACAGACTAATGGATGAAAAATCTAATGGATGTGTTATTTTGAAATAAAATGGTACTTGATGTATGAAAGTGAAATGTTTTAAAGATGTTGTATGGGGTTGTAATAGACCTCAAACTTGAGGGGGTATGGTGTAATTTACCCTAAAAGATATAAAAGAGGAAGATGATATTTTCTTTCACACACTTTTTTTTCATTTCTTGCATGCATTTCTTTTTTATTTATGATTGTTGGGATGAGTAAATAAAATAAAAAATATATATAATAATTAAATAAAAGAATATATAAGATTAAGAAGAATATGTCTTTATCATTTCACTAAAGGGAAAAAAATAATGGGAGACAGAAATAAGGAATAATATTATTTTATTTTAAATTGTCAACATTTAATTACTATCCTGCCCTTGTACAATTTAATTATGAGAACTTTAACGAAAAACTCCTGGTACTGTTCACTTTAACGAAAAATCACATTTTTATACTAAAAAGTCAATCCTAGTACTATTCACTTTACCCTTTATTTTGTCCTTATCATTAAAATTCAAAGTTTTCAAGCCCTTTTCATTAGTTTACCTTTTAATAATTGTTCTGCCCTTGTAATAAATAAGGACAAAAACGATAATTTGTCAAAATGATTTTCAATAATAATAGATAGAATGTCATAAAACCCGAATTAGATGGTCGAATTTTATACTACATTTGTATTATCTCTCTAATAAAGATGAGACTCTTATGCGTTGGTGGGCCCACATTTCTTAGAAATGTGGTAATACGACTCTGCAATCTCACTAGCGTTCTTGGGCCCATTTTTAGATTCTATTGGGGTTTCAAATTTATGGACCTCAATTCCCAAATTAAAAGGACTAGAGGACCGAAGGCTTAAATTTCTTACCAACAAGCTAAGCCACTACAACCACGAATTAAGTTGGTTGGTTAAAATATTGCGTTTATCTCTTCGCACGTGTGTTGAAATTCTCAGTACGTTAGGTTAGTTTAAAATATTATTTTCATAAATAAAAAACTAGCAACGCCACAACGAAATCACGTTTTCCACGTTTTTGTTGCGAGTGAGGAATAATCATGTGATGACCTTCAGATTCCTCAAATAATTGACAGAACAACTTGGCCATCTCAATTTGCTACTGTCAGTGTCAGGCGCATAACAAGTTGCTTAGTCTCTATCATGGAGTTTTTGGGCGACACAAAGACACCAAATTATATATCAACCATACTCCATTTCACACTATGATAGCGACCAAACAAGAATTAAACAAAGGAAAAAAAAAAATTGTATCAGAAAAAAGAAGAAAAAAAATTGATACAAAATAGCATAGAATATAATTACTGACCTAAGCAGTGACGGATTTTCCAAATAATTCTTCTAATATTTATCAAAAAATCGACCGTACTGCTGACAATATTAATAATTAGATCTTTATTTGTTTGGGCACATGAATTAATGAATGATTGATTCGCTTCAAATTTGGGCAGATGGCATATAATTAGAGGGGAACATTGGCTTTGAAGATCACACTCTATTTTTTAATGGATAATGCTACGCAGATTAATTTTGTAAATAAAATTTATAAATTAAATAATATGTCACTAATCGAAATGAACACGTTTTATCAAAGCTTAAGTACTAAATTAGTCATCATCTTTCATGTCCTTTAGTTTCTAAAAATTTTTCTACAAATTTAGTCTGACTAGGTAATGCTAGGGAGACCAAATCTTAAACCAAATTTTGTAAACTAAATGATGTAGTTGTTGATGATTGGATTATTATTTGGGTAATACTATGGAGACTAAATTTCTAGACTAAATTTTGGAAAGTAAGGGACATGAAAGTTGATGATTGATTTATTACTTAACCGTTGATAGATGTGCTCATTTCCATTGGTGACACATTATTTAGTTTGCAAATTTAGTCTTCCTAGTATTATCCTTATTAGGGAGACTAAATTTCTAGACTAAATTTTGAAAACTACATGAAAGTTGATGATTGATTTATTACTTAACCGTTGACAGACGTGCTCATTTCCATTGTTGACACATCATTTAGTCTGCAAATTTAGTCTTCCTAGTATTATCCTTATTACTTAAGTGTTGATTAACGTGTTTGTTTCTTGTTATTGAAACATCATTTAGTTTGTAAATTTGGTTTCAAAATTTGGTCCACCTAGCATTATTCTTTTAAATATAAGAGATAAAAAATGACGATGCTACTTAAACAATACACTAGAAGTTATCCCGAGAATCACCGTTTCACGGCCGCTCCTCATGCAGAAATTCTTGCCTGCTTAACCCGGCTTCCGGCAGCTGCCGTGCCAGCAAGATACAGACGGCGAAGGGTTTCACGGGACCTCGTCGTGCAGGATATATCGATGCATGCATGGCGCCAATTTACACAAAGTTAACAAACATCACGCCGCCGTACGTTTTGATGCCGTACGCATGGCGCCATTTGTTTTTGCATGGCCTACTTCTAAGTTATAAGTAGAAGTTCGAACTTCTACCTACTCCTAGCTAGTTCAGATGTACTCCGTACGTACGTGCACATGAAGTAATTCTCCGGTCAGTAAGCAGCATAGCGTTAGAGAACTGTTTAGATCATTAAGTTCCACTCTGATGTAGTTTCTATTATTTTAAACTAGATCAAGAGGAGGTGAGAGAGTTTGAATCCAAGATGTGGTGTGATAGAAAGAAACGCCTCATATATCAATGAAAACAATCTACAAAAGAAATATGGTAAATACTTCGTTACTTTAATCATCTTCTAGGGTTTACAATATATAGGCACATGCCTTATTCTAAAAGAAAAGTAATTACAAAAAATAAGGAAACTAAATCCTAAAGATTACAAATCATAATCATACTTAAAATTGGACTCTAAGAATATTTACAATTAAGACTCAAACAACACTTCCCCACAAGTTGGTGCATCGATATCATACATGTCCAACATGATAATTGAGTCTTGGAAAACTTACTAGATACTGCATGAGTAAGAACATCAGTCAATTGCTCTTTGAAATTCATAAACGTTATAGACACAATCTTCCTTTCAAGATTTTCATCAACAAAGTGTTGATCAACCTCCACATACTTGGTTCGATCATGTTGTGCCGGATTATCAGCTATCTCCCTTACATATTTATTGTCACAATATAACTTCATAGTCTCCTTTAGTTCAAAACCAAGACATCTCAAAAGTTACATAACAAAAAAAAAAAAATCACATATTTTGTGTGTCATACCCAGCTTTCCACAGATGACCTTGATACCACTTTCTGCTTCTTACTACGCCATTTAACCAAATCACCTCCAACAAACATAAAATACCTCGATGTAGACCGTCTGTTAGTAACATTGTTAGCCCAATCTGCATCTGTAAATCCCTCGACCTTTAGATGCCCATGTTTTCCATAAAGTATTCATTTATCGGGTGACTTCAGATATGCCAAAATTCGCATTACCACAGCCATGTGATCTTCACTAGGTGAGTGCCTTTTTTTTTTTTTACTCAACATGTTTATGTGGTTTCTACAAATACTTTGTCACCTTATATCTTTGGTTGTGTGGTGTATGTTCACATTCAGAAACTTGTCGTAGTAAGCTTGACCATGTGTCCTTGTTGGATTTTTTTTCGCATAAGAAGGAAGTCAAGTGTAATCACCTTACTAGTAAACATACGTTTGAAACTATGGATGTGACCTTCTCCGAGTCTGAATAATTTTATTTTAAGTTGGTTGGAATACTTTAGGAGAGAACTCGAGGTTATGGAAACTTGCCCAGTTGTTCGGTAGGAGCCTATCGAACCCAATAGCTTAGTTCAACACGCTCTGACCGAATCAGGCAACCTATTTTGGCAGGCTGCAACCAAAGAAATCAGAAATGTTCGGTAGAGCCCTACTGAAGATCCCAACCTAGATTAGCATAGTCCTATCGAAGAGTATCACCCAAATCGACAACGCTCAACCGAACAGTACCACCCAGTTCGGTCGGATCCTACTAAACCTAGCAGCCCTGATACTTCGTTAATTTATTCATCCTCTAGTGTTTACAATATATAGGCACATGCCTTATTTTACAAGAAAAGTAATTACAAAAGATAAGAAAATTAATCCTAAAGATTACGAATTCTAGTCTACCTAATATAGGAATCCAAGAATACTTACAGTTAAAAATCAAATCAGCATCTACCACTTGAAATTTTAGGGCATTGTCTACTTAATAAAAAAATAATGGAGGAATACAAAATTTTTTTTTTAATAAACGATATTATCTACACTAAGGGTTGGGTTAGCCTCACAATTGGCTAATATTGTTCCAATTCGCTTGTGGCAAGAATCGAATTTAAGACCTCTCACTTTACAAGTGAAAAGGAATACCATTAAACCATAGTAATAAGTGGCAAGGAATAAAAAACTTTAAAAACAAAAGAAGTAAGAAAAGAAAATCGAATCAACTTGCCCCCTTTAGTTGAGTTTATTTGTTTTTTCTTTTTTTGCCATTAGTTAGAATTTGGGATGGGGGATTTGAACGTTCATTGAGGTGGGTACGAGGGGTGGGCACGGGATGGGCCGGGCCTAAATTTAAAAGGGATCGGACTGGATCCGCTTAAATAGGAAACAGGACGGGTTGGGCCGGGTATTGTAAATCTAATCACTGGAACTGGACTTAACCCGACCCGTTTGAAACTGGCTGGTTCAGGACGGGTCCACAGGTCCTCTTATTTCTTTCTTCTTCTTCCCGATCTTCGACTTGGTCTCTGACATCAAGACCCTCATCCGTTACCGCGCCGTTTCCAAGTGATTCAACTTGCTCGTCCTCCACACAGACTCAAATCGCTCATCCCCCGCACAGACTCAAATCACTTCAGGACCTCGTCACCTTCCTCAACATCCTCAAATCGCTCGAGGAAAAAAAAATCACACACACAAATGCACATATCTGGGTGCATATCCACAAAGAACAAATCTTTACAGAAATAATATCATAAACTTTAGAAAAAATACCAACACCACGAAGCAAAATATTCAAATTATATAAATTTACAATAAAATCGAAAAAAATAATTAAAAAGGAGGGGAAAGAAACACCACCAACCCCTTTTTGGAAAGGAACTCCAAAGTATGCAAAACCAACGAGTACAGATACTCCACCTTCCAGCTATACACTTGGACTGAACCTTGAAGAAATAGCGCAGCTACACCCAACAAAAATCATCACAAACAATTTCGAAAGTAAAAAAATTTAAAAGAAAAATAGTAGTCCGAAGCAAAAGGAACACCTTATGCGAAATTAATAGCGACATGGCCTTCTACTTCAGTGGGTATTTCACCGGAGCAAATAATCGAGTTCTTATTGGATTCTAGGTCTTTGCTTGCACTCTATGAAATCAGTCACCACCGCCATCGCTGTTTCTTCCACTCGGTTCGTCTCTGTTGTTAGTCATCTCTTGTGAAATCGAGAGATCGAGAGAGAGGAGAGATCGAGGGATGAGAGTGGAGAAGGGATAGAGAGAGGGTGAAGGGAGAGTTAGGGTAAATGGGTAATAATAAAGGGTGGATCATAGATGCAATGAACGGTCTGGGCTAGGGGCTTCTGTTTTTCAATTTTTAGAACCGGCCCGCCCCGTTATTTATAAGGAACCGGTCTGCCTTGTCCCATTTTGTATTTATAATTTTTGGACCCACCCCGCACCCGCCCCAAACCGCAAAAAACCAGCCCGCCTCTTGGATCTAGGAATCGTTTGCCCACCCCTAGTGGGTACTAACTTGGCTATGGTGCCACTGCACTAAACCCTTTGCCGTCTGTATCAAAAGATTTCAAAACCTTACAGATTCCGATCAACTAAATAAAAAGTCTTACAGATTAATGGCTGAAAACTTTTCATTAGTTTTCTGCTGTTATACTGTCACGCCGGCCTCCACAAGGACCACATGTCAGACTGATATATAGCATGTATAACACATTTTGACTCGAAAATGTATACATACCACATACATTATCTTTCTTTTTTATTCTATTAATAAAAATAGAGTGCAGGGAGTAAGACCTACTTGGTGGGCGTTTTGTAAAAAAAAGAAGGGCTAAGATTCTCTTTGTGAGTTCTTGAAGAGGCTTGTGGTAATGCACTGATGGACTCCCCTCCCCTAAACTTTTAGCAAACAAAAATAACAAGGTGCAGCGGGATGGGTGGAGGATTTTCTGAGTATTATAGTCCTCACTCCTACGAAAGAGAGATTTTTAAAATTCAGTAACATCTCCCTTGTGTCGTCGAAGTTTAAAGATGGAATGCTAAAAGTTCTTCCTTCGCCATGTAATAAGATAGTTCGAGAATTTGAATTCAAAAAACATAGCTAGAGAACGAATTTAATAGAGACATAATTGAAAGAAAAAAATATAATAGATACAAGCTTATCACTCTTAAGAAGAAAAAAAGGACGTACAAAGAGTGGAGTAAAAAACTTAATCACTTTGGAAATAAACAATAAAGATAAAAAGATAAGATGGACGACACAGAACCTAACCCTTCTAAAACAAAGTCTAATTAGCTAACCGCTAAGCTTGCTAAACAGCAAAAACAAACGATTATGAAAATAAAACCACACATTAAAAAGATGAAACAAACCGTAAGTTGGAAGCTGAAAAAATCTCATCAACTGATTTGCATACCAGTTTAGGCCATTACTTTTAACATGAGGATTGATCAGATCTATGGTAGTTAAAGTCACAAGCTTCTTTAAACTAATCCAGTTTCTCAAGTGATTTGCTTCTTTCTTTATTTAGAAGTACTTGTTTACAACTTGACAATTCACTTTGAAACAGAAGGCTAGGGTATGCAAGATGGTAATTTACCAATGAAGAAATACAGAACCATTTGTGCTTAATGAATAAATACGTAGTATTATCCATATCTCTGTTTCTCTGTTCATCTCGATAGATATTGTTTCTCTCAGATCATAGTGTTATGATGGTATCAGCAACAAGATGACCATCGATCGGAAGAGGTTGAAAATGTAGGGCTTCATATCAAATCTGACTACTTACTCTTCAGAAACTAAAGCTCTTAAATAAATCACAGTATTGATAAGTAGTATATTGAAGTAATAAGAGAAGACAAAAACCCAACCAACATGATCTGATTAATTTGTCCATACTGTATAATAATAACTTATAGAAAATATAAATTTGGTTAATATTCTAATGTATGTTTTTTTATTTCGTAAAATTCTATTTGTACATGTGTGATGAACATGCATGCATGACGAGAATTCCAACAATATAAAATATGGTGGAAGTTGGAAGATATGACGTGTAACATACAAAATTATTGATCACGCCAAAGGGAAAATTTAAAAAGAAATGGTATATGGTACAAATAAGTTTAGATAATTTGGCTATTTCTACCAATCCAAATTGTAAGAGTCCAAATCTTCTGCACTTAAAACTCATGTGACTTCTTTGTGCCTTTGATTTTATTGAGCATGTCAACAGTCACACCCAATCAAATCAAGCTTCAAGTTCCAAGTCCCAAGACATGCTCAATAAAATCAAAAGCACAGAGAGGCCACATGGACTTTTGGGTGCAGAAAATTTAGACTCAAATTGTAGAGAGTCAATTGAAGAATCTTGCCCTATTTTTCTGTTGAGACTAAGATAATCAGTTTTTAATTTGAACAGTCATAAAAGATTGATGAACATTAGATACTGGGCACAGGCTTATGAAAATATTCTCTGATTACTTGTTAGCTAGATTAATGAATTAAATCATCCTAATTAATTAAGCTTAACGTGTAGATGCTAGCCGTCCCATCTGTAGGTTTTCACTATCCATATCTATGTGCTTACTATAAGGATAGTAAACATCAAAGCAAGGATTCAAGTGAAGAGAAGATCAAGAATCAAGCTAATGACACTTGTCAATAGATAAGATAGGTGGTTATATGAAGTTGTTATGAGTTGTTAGAAAATGTAGTTAGTTGTAATAAGGAGGTGTACCTTCTAATATAAGCTAAGAAAGATATATAACTACATTTGTAACCATTACTTGATCATCAAGAAACAATACAGCTCTCTCTCTCTCTCTCTCTCTCTCTCTCTCTCTCTCTCTCTCTCTCTCTCTCTCTCTCTCTCTCTCTCAAGAACATATTCATTGGAATTCTTCAAGCTTTGTCAATCTTAAGATGGTATCATCGTCCAGGAATGAAAATATAAAACTAAGAACATTTTATTAAACAAAAATATTACCTAGGCAGCTGCATAACTCAAAATAACTACATCTTGCCAACTTGTTGAAATAAATGAATACAGGACTCCTACATATGAAGAAACTAAAGTAAACCCTAATACTTTAACACGTAAGAAATTTTAATATTTTCGACTCACAAAAAACCACAAATAATAGTAAAATAAATAACTGATTCAAAGAACCCGATAGCACGAGGAATTCTTCATACATTGAATATTATTAAACGAGGAGCTAGTTTATAACGCATTGTATCCTTATTAGAGAAGATGGTAGCAATTTTATTGCACAGCTAAGAAGTGTTTGGAAAATATTTTCATTTCATTACAATAATAATCTTACATTCTGAGTATATATATACAAGCTGTGAATAACAACAAACTCATAACAACTAACAATTTTCCTTAACCTCTAAGTATTATCTTTTGATAATACATTTACAATATTGTCCTTAATATCCCCCCTCAAACGAAACGGAGGGACGCGAAGTTGCAGTTTGTCCCGGAGAAACAAGAATCTGGCTGCAGACAAAGATTTGGTACATATATCAGCCACCTGGGCTTGAGAGCAGATGTAGTGAAGAGAGAGTTTCTTGGCAACCACCTGTTCACGAATGTAATGATAATCGATCTCGACATGCTTTGTCCGAGCGTGAAAAACTGGATTCTTGGCAAGAGATATAGCAGAAACATTGTCACACCAAAGTTGAGGAGAACAAGGAAGACAATAGCCAATATCAGCAAGTAATTGACAAATCCAAGCTATCTCAGAGGCTGTGTTAGCAAGAGAACGATACTCGGCCTCGGTAGAAGAACGAGCAACAGTGGGTTGCTTTTTAGCACTCCAACTAATAATAGAATTACCCAGAAAAATACAATAGCCTCCAGTGGAACGCCGATCCAACTCACAACCAGCCCAGTCAGCATCGGAGAAGGCCGTGAGAGATGGAACAGAGGAGCATTTGGAGAACCAGAGACCGTGAGTAATAGTGCCCTTAAGATATCGGAGGATTCGTTTGACAGCTTGGAAATGAGAGACTTTGGGAGTGTGCATGAACTGGCAGACAAGATTAACAGCAAAACTCAGATCCGGCCTTGTCCATGTCAGATATTGGAGAGCACCCACCAAAGAACGATACTCAGAAGCATTTGCAAGAGGAGAAGAGGAATGATCAAGCTTGGAAGTGCTCAGTGGTGTGTTGCAAGGCTTGGCACCAACCATATTTGCTTTAGTAAGCAAATCCAGAATATATTTAGTCTGGGATAGAAAGATACCACTAGAAGATCGTTTGACCTCGAGACCAAGAAAATAGTGTAAAGGGCCAAGATCCTTAATAGGAAACAAAGTACTGAGTTGGGATATCACAGTTTGACAATCAACAGAGGAAGGACCAGTGACTAAGATATCATCCACATACACAAGAACAAAGACCAACGAGGTGCCCTTTTTAACAAACAGAGAGTGGTCACTGGGAGAACCAACAAAGCCAAGAGAAGTAAGAGCAGCATGGAGCTTGTCATACCAGGCGCGGGGAGCCTGTTTCAGGCCATACAAGGATTTGTGAAGGTGACACACATGATGAGGATGAATAGAATCTTCAAATCCTGGTGGTTGTTGCATAAACACAGATTCAGAGAGATTGCCATGCAAGAATGCATTGCTAACATCTAGTTGGTTCAAGAACCAATCAAACTGAGCAGCCATGGTGAGTAAGATGCGGATTGTAACAGGTTTAGCCACAGGGCTAAACGTCTCGGTGTAATCAAGACCTTCCTGTTGATGGAAGCCCTTGGCAACCAATCGGGCCTTGTAGCGATCAATAGATCCATCGGGTTTGCGTTTGATACGAAAAACCCATTTACAGCCTACCACATTCTGAGAGGAATGATGAGGAACAAGAGACCAGGTTTGAGTATGAAGAAGAGCAGTCAATTCCTCCTGCATGGCTTGGCGCCAATGGGGATGTTTGGAGGCTTGGAGATAAGTGGTAGGGATATAATCCAAAGACAAGTGAGAGGGAAGAGGATGTTTGGTGGCAGTAAGAGCCTTGGGCTTGGAAATGCCGGACTTAGAACGGGTTTGCATAGGGTGATTGTTGGGTGGAGGGGGTGGTGGTGGGGGTGGTGGTGGGGGTGTAGGGGCTGGAGAGGAAGGAGAAGAGGAGATGGCTGCAGAACAAGAAGATGGTGGGGAGGGAGGAGGAAGGGATGAAAAAGTTAAAGTGGAAGGAATAGGAGAAGCTGTACTCGGAGGTGGAATAGGAGAAGGTGAAGAGGAAGGAGAAAATGTAGAAAATGGAAAAGTGCTTTCATCGAAGAGAACATGCCGAGAGATGTAGAGTCTACCTGGGACTGGATCAAGGCATTTGTACCCCTTATGATTGAGACTGTAACCCAAGAAGACACAAGACTTGCTCTTAGCATCCAACTTAGAGGAGGTATAGGGCTTCAACCACGGAAAACAGAGGCATCCAAAGACTCGCAGAGTGCTATAACAAGGCACTTTCTTAAAGAGAGACTCCCAAGGCGAGGGCCGAGATAGAGTAGGTAACCGATTAATGAGATAAATGGCAGCTTCAAAGACATCGACCCAATATAGGTGAGGAACCTTAGAAGCAGCAAAGAGAGTCCGAGCAGTTTCCACAATATGCCTGTGTTTGCGTTCTGCACACCCATTTTGTTCGGGGGTGTGAGGACAAGATAATTGATGCTGGATGCCATGCTGTGCCAAGAATGTAGAAAACATAGTACTCAAGAATTCACCACCAGAGTCAGATCTCAAGGTAATAATTTTGGTACACAGAACATTTTCAACCACAGATTTGTATTTCATGAAGACTGAGAGTACATCAGATTTGTATTTCAGAGGATAGAGCCAACAGTATCGAGTGAAGTCATCCACAAATATGACATAGTACCTGAAACCATCCTGAGAAGCAATAGGTGAGGGTCCCCAGACATCTGTATGAATGAGTTCTAATGGTTTCGTGGTAGTACAAGCAGTGGATACAAATGGCAATCTAGAACACTTGCCTAAAGCACAAGCTGAGCAAATAGAAGTGGTTGAATTATGTAATACAGAAATACAAGAAAGAGAAGCTAGCTTATTGAGAATCTTGACGGAAGGATGGCCCAGCCGTCCATGCCACAGAGTCCTGGAAGCTTTAGTAGTAGCAGTAAGAGCAGTATGCTTGTCACCAGTAAGAGAAGAGTGATAAAACGGATAGAAACCATGCTGAACTGGACCTTTAAAACGCATCCTCCCCGAAGAAAGATCCTTCACAGTAAAGTGAGAGGGATAAAGATGCATAGAACCTTGATTGTCAATAAGAAATTGATTGGCAGATAGAAGATTATGCTTCAGATCAGGCACAAATAAGACATTGTTAAGTGCAAAATTACTCTGTGAAGTTGAAATAGAAGAAGAGCCAGAGTGAGTGATTGGAAAACCTTTGCCATCACCAATATACACTTGAGCAGAACCAGTGTAAGCTTCAGGATGCTGGAGAGTGGCATAGTCATTAGTCATGTGAGAAGTCGCTCCAGAGTCTATAATCCACGGAGATGAAGAAGTGGAGGTGTTAGCAACCAATGCAGATTGAGAGGACTTGCCACTGTAGTGAGGATCCATGCGATGAGGACAGGCACAGGCTTCATGATCAAACTGACGACAAATTTGACAAGAAATTTTCCTGGGGGAGGAAAAGTTAGGCCGAGCGCCACGATATGAACGCTGATGAGTGCCGCGATTGAAGGTGTTGAATCTTTGATTGTTGTTTTGCCTGAAATTGCCACGATTATTATGATTGGTCAGAGGATAGTTGCGATCCACGCCACGACTCTGATTTTGAGCAACATAGCCTTGAGAGAGAGAAGAACCAGGCAGAGGAAGAATTCCAGTAGAAGTGTTGTAAGCCTGAAACGAAGACACCGGTGTACTGTGCTTGCGATTGTTCAATTGGATCTCTTTGCTAAGGAGCAAACCATGGAGCTCATCAATAGTAGTGGAACCGAGACGAAACTGAATGGCATCCACAAAGGAGTCAAAATCAGGAGGTAAACCATGGAGAATGACAGAAATCAGTTCCGAATCATCAACTGGAGCACCAGCGCTGGCAAGAGCATCAGCAATCTCCTCAGTGCGTTGAAGATATTGAGCAGCAGTGAGATCTCCTTTGGTGAGACTACGAAGACGAGATCTGAGTTCGTGGATGTGAGAATGAGAGGCAGCAGCAAGACGAGACTCCAATTTTGCCCAGAGTTCGCGAGCCGAGGAAACCCCAACAGTGTAGGGAATTAGGGATTCCGAGAGGGTTGAATTGATCCAGATGAGAATGTTTTGATCATTCTCAAACCAAGCAACATACGCCGGATTAAGATTGCGAGCGCCGGAGGAATCAACAAGAAATTGAGGCGGCGCCGGCGAAGAACCGTCAATCAAACTGGTGAGATTGTATCGACGAAAAATTGGAGCAAAAAGAGCACTCCATGTGAGGTAATTGGTAGTGGTAAGCTTAATCGGCACCAGAGATCCAATGTTCTGTATGGTAATTGAGGCAAAAGATGAAGAATTAGGGTTGGAAGATTCAGGCGATGGAAGAATCGGAGAATCCGAAGCTGAAGAAGAATTAGGGTTTGAAGATTCAGCGGGAGCCATGACCAGAGAGACAAAGAGAAGAAGGAGATGAAGATGAAAGAGCAAGAAGAATCTCAAGATCAAAGATGAAGATCAAGATCGAAGATGAAGATCAAGATCGAAGATGAAGATCAGAAAGCAAGGAGCAGAGTAGCAGAGAAGCGGGAGAAATTGGGGATCGAGAAAAGAGGTCGGTGGACTAGGGCGAGTGATACCATGTTTGGAAAATATTTTCATTTCATTACAATAATAATCTTACATTCTGAGTATATATATACAAGCTGTGAATAACAACAAACTCATAACAACTAACAATTTTCCTTAACCTCTAAGTATTATCTTTTGATAATACATTTACAATATTGTCCTTAATAAGAAGTAACACGCATGAAAAATACCACGAATAAGGTCAAGAAGTTTCTCAAACCAAAAATACTCTTATTCAAAATATAAAGCCAATTTGATTAATCTATGCGCTACAAACAGAGCAAAGCAAACAAGGCCTCAACCATAACTCAATGTCGTCAGCAATCTAATTCGTAATATATATGCTGAGAGTATGAATTTCACGTTGACGAAAACAATTAAGATTTTGTATGTACGTATAAGTAGTTAGTCTATCCCATATTGCTAATTAGTTTTATGGTGGAACCCAATTTTGTTTATGGTATCAGAGCAATTTGTCTCACGTGTGAAGCTCCACGGTCACACATGATCCACGTCGCCCGATTTGTTTTCCACATGTTTGGCTTGAAAATTTGGCACACATAAAGGGGCGTATTTAGAATATGAATCTATATTGAAAAGAAAAAAAACTTTGTATGTGCTTACAAGTAATTAAACTATTTAGTTAATTAAATGAGGGTAGAAAGATTATTTAGTTTGATTAATCTATATGCTACAAGCAGAGCAAAGCAAATAAAACCCTTTTTGTCAACAAAAAGATGATAAAAATGTTGCAGTCCTATTAGATTAGGAATGTGATTGTGTAAATCCTAGTGTATCTAGGAATATCTCTTATATTTCTATTAGGAGTTGATTACATATTAAGAGTTGTAATCCTAAATGGGTAAGAAATTAACCTTCCCTACTACTATAAATAAAGGACAATGAGGTGGAATAGAACACCCCACAATTACACATCTCTCTCTTTCTCTCTTTATGGCCTTCATAATTGTTCAGTAAATTATGCCTACAACACGTTATCAGCACGCTTTTGACGCTGCGCTAACAAGAAAATTTATTCTTCAATCAAAGGAGTATTACGTTTTAATCATCTTTTTTATGATTAATTTATTATTTAATTGAATTGATCTATATGATATTGATTCAATTTAATTTTTATGTGTTGAACGTGATACAACGCATTGGAGATGCAATTCTGGCTTTATGAGAAAGATCTTCTACAAATTCAAGGGTTTTTGTAGTTTTCTGGCAATCAGGTACACTTAAAATAAAGTAAGATATTTGAAACGACCATAAGCATGAAAACATTCCCCATGATGCATGAACCCCCTACATTTATATTTACCTTCCGATATATATATATATATATATATATATATATATATATCGTACACGTTTCATATATTTTGTCAATATATATATATTAGTTCATGCAATACACAATTATGCTATATGAAATTTGTGAGTCAAAAATCGAAATAAATTAGAAGCAAATCTAGGGTTTGTAAAACCCTACCAATGTCGGAAAAAAAAAAGAAATTTTTTTTGCATAGGGCACTATGCGGTACCACCGCCGCAGCACCCACCATGGCACCATGAACCACTGCTGGCCTGAAGCCCAATTGAGTGGATCACACGACAGCACCCTTTGGGTTTGCTACACTAACATCCCAAGGCCCTAGGGCCTGACCTAACTAATGGACATGCAGTCTATTCACCTAAACCAAAAGCTTGCAGCTTTGGCTCAATGTCATGCGCGTCATTAGCCTACTGGGCTTATGGCATATCGCCTCGGCCCATTACACACAACACAGTTTGTTGGGTTTTGCCCCTGCCACATCCCACTAAACTCGGCCCTAGCCTCGCCTGGGCCTTATGTGACTCAAACCTGCAAGCCGGCTTAGTTGGGCTTGCTTCCCACACGAACCCACAGGCCAGCAATCTGCTGGGCCTGAACCTGTGCCCCCATTAGGCCCAACATGCTAGCCTTCATGGCTGGGCTTACCCACTTGAACCTGTAGCTTGCAGTCACTCTGTGGGCTGCCTTTTGCAGCCTTACCCTTATGCCTTTTACTCACGGCACCCAGCCAAATTTTTGGGCTATGGTATTTTCGACCTAATGTTCTTATTTAGCATTTTAAAATCATTTTAATCCAAAATTATTGACTTGAAGATCACTTTTGGACATTAACGATTCAATAATTTATTCTTATACTTTGAACCGTTGACATACTTTCGTAGAAACAAGGCTCTCATACTTGAGTTCCCAAAGAACCTCAAATCCACTACACTTAAATCAGCATATTGCATTTTGTGTTCTTGTAGGAACATCCCTTTTATGAACTAAATGTTCATAAACTAAATTGAACCTGTAGTTTCAAATTTAGTGCCTTTGAAACCCGGAGTTTTCATAAAACAATACACCTATGAAAACCCGACATTTTTCATGAAAACCATGTCTTAGAACTCGAATGTTCTAACTTCGATATTTATGGATGATTCATTCCCATAGCACTAATCACAATCTTGTTCCCTCCAATTTAATGGATTGTCGAACAGTCACAAGTTCGATTTCCCTTATTTGGACATTTCTAATATAAACCACTTAATGTGGAGTACAAGACATGAATCTCCACTTAACTATTAAAGTAATTGAGAAACCATTGAAGCCAACAATGGCGTGGAAGAGCTGAATAAGCCTCCACTATGATCTTCATTCGAAGACTTATGCCTGAAGCATTACCGACGGAAGTACATCCTGAACGAGGATTCCATGGCTCTTTGGCTTGCTCATATGGACCGTCTAATGATGAAAGATATTACCCGAAGCACACCATGATTAGGTCTATGAATAAGTACAATTCTGAAGTTTATAAATCCGATCGAATTTTTACTAGAGAATACTTTTCTCGTCCTTCCTTGTTTCTAACTCGCTCTTGAAGCAACAAGTGTGGAAAGTGGAAGTTTACCAAATTCTCATATTTGATTACTACCACAAACATATGGTAGAATTAGGGCCTACCAAGGTGTGGCATCATGCCCGAAGCATGATCCTTGGCACTTAAGACGTAAAACTTCAAGAATAAGGGATAGTATTCCCAAGCCTTAACCCTGCAGAATCTACTTTTGTCTTGATGGAATAGATCATTGGTTATGCACCTGTTCATGCATCTACCAATGTTGTTAAGGAATACCATTCTAGTAGTCAATATGTGAGACTAATTTTGCTCCCCCAAACGCTGTTAGAAGAGCAGAATCTTGACATGGATGGCCTTGTTGGCCGAATTTCCTTAATAAACTATTTACTTTGTGAACACTTTTCTATGTTCTTGGATTCACGTTTAGTGTTTGTTTTACTTATGGATGATCTTATTGATATGGTCCTCGAATATGAGTTAATTGAATCATGTTTCTTACTACATGTGACCAAATTCAATTAAACACGTGATTAGGTAGGAATGTTGGGAAGTTAGTTGTCTAGATGAATGTGATACTCACACTAACTTTACACCTAAATCACATCTTTAACGACTTCGGGTTTATCCAACCTGATTAAGAGCATTGGCACGCTCCTCATTGTATAAATGATATTGCATCACCATTTAAGGGACTTTATATTCTCCATATCGTTGAGTTTTTAAAGATATTCGAGATGACAGTGATCAATAATGAAACCACTAAAGAAAATTGAGTGAAATATCTTTGCACCACCTCCAAAAATGAGCCTGAAGCTTTGATTTTGGGCTAATGGGCTGTCTCCCAACTGGGAACACACCATACGTGATCGGCCTGGAGCCTTGTGATTGATCAGTTTACTTGCTTTTGCACGACCTTTTGGAACACTTAGGTCAAACAATGATGCTACGACGCATCTTCTTACCCGAAATAAGGATCTTTTGCCTACAAGCACACTTCGCCAAGCCTGCTCATTAGGGAAATTAATTTTCTACATTTCTCGCAAAGATACGAAATCACCCTTTTCCACAGTGAATTCAAAGGAATATGTGTGGACCAATCCAACCAAAATGCAGACCATATAAATAATTTTGGTTTTGATTGATGAATCGACAAACTGGTCATATGTTTGTCCACACAAATTGCTGCTAAACTTCCAGGCCGATTAAGGGTTCACCACCCTATTTATCCCATAAAGCCCGGGAGACTGGATATGCCGGAGAGTTTATATCGATGGTTTTCGTAAAGTATTGCATGTATTTTGGGTTTAAATTGAACATCGAATTCTCATGTTCACCCCAAATAACCTTGTCTAGTGATCATAAAGCACAATTTAAATGATCGCCCGGATTTTGGTAAACGTACCAAGTTTTCAGTTTCTGCCTAGGGCTATGCAATCTTGTACCCAGTTATGTTGGACCGCTTTGTGGCCCATTGCCACCCAACCTATATAACGTTACAATTGATTACTGGGTACGAACCTGACGATTTTCGTATTTACGCATTTGGGTGTGCATTCCATGTGCCAAGTTGCACCGCCGCAACGTACCAATATGGGTCCTCAAAGAAGGATGTGAATCTTTGTCGATCATGATTCTCCTTCACACTAGCTCTTTTTGAGCCCTTGCACACGATCTATTTACCGCTCATTTGCGGGTTGTCACTTTAACGAGACAGTCTTCTCGCCGTTCTAGGGTTATATCGATTGGTTGAAAAGTTTGAAAGAGAACGTTATTCTAAAGGGGATGACACATGTTGGTACCGGATTCAAAGGATTAGTGTACCTGGAGAACGACGCAAATTTACATGGACGTTGTCCACTATGTCTCATCTCGATCCTCGTACTGCACAAGTGTGATAAGCAAGTGAGATGAATTTTAGCTTTCAAAATGTAGCTCTAGACACATTCCTCTAATCTAGCTAAAGTGACGAGATTATATACCAGCTGCAAATATGCCTGCAAGGATAGATGTACTTAACGGACGTCTAGTCAACATCCCTAGAAGGAGTGTCGCCTCTATTAGACGGTCCGGTACACCGGCAGATAGACAATCAATTTATCTTGGCCTAAAGCACAACAGACCACATATTTCGCAGGATTCATTTCCCTACAAGAGGAAGACATGGCACAACAATGAATCTATACTTGATCGCTGTCTCAAATCATTTCTATCTCATGAGATTAATCCGAATTATTCTCGAGACTTGAAGTTATTAGTCCAATATACTAGTTTGGATGAGCTAAATGGAATTGAAATGAGATTACCATCGATGATGTTTTCACTTATATGGTAGCTACCGACATAAATGAAAAACGACGATATTGAACCGTGTTCCGTTGATTAAGTGACAACGTAGAACTGATTAGACAACCAAAATAACAATCCAAGTTAAATTTATTACCAAAGTGTGTATTGAACTTGTTGTTCCTACACTGCCCAATGTAACCCTGTTATGTTACAAGTGGGAAAGGAAACGTTATGAGATGAATAAAATAGTGCGATATGATGCACGCCTTATGGCACAAGGTTTCTCTCAAAACGTCATGTGATTGATAGCAGCATTATGAAATGTGGTTAGTGTTTTCTTCATAAGCATATAGATACAGAGATTGATATGTGAGTTCCCGAAGAATTACATGGAGTGGTTCAAATAGTTCCAAAACCATGTAACACCTTCTTAACTCATTTTGAGGCGTTCACTTATGGAAAGAAAAATCTGACAGATGTGGTATACCCGTCTACATGATTATTTGATCAGGCATGGATATGAATTATGCATTTGCGTGTTAAACTATGAAGTCTTATTCTAAATTGCTAGAGTTACAGTTTATGTTATTGACACAAATCTCACTAAGACTCTGGAAGAGCTAGAGAAAACTGCCTCGCACCTGAAGATGGAATTTGAGATGAATGATCTTGGAAAACTCAGTTATGTCTTGACCTGAAGTTGAAGCATTATTCTGATGGTATTTTGGTCTACTAGTCAAACTACACCCTAAAGGTGTCACATTTGAATATACCTTTGATCGTTTATACGTTATATGAAAATGAGACCCTTGAAAGGGTTATGGAATCAGAAATTCCATATCTAAGTTCAACTTTGCGCTTCGTTGTACTTAGCTTATTGTATTAAGATATGACATCCCATTCACTGTTAATCTATTAGTAAAGATGCAACACCGTGCCTACACGTAACACCTGAATTGGTATTAAAGGCGTACCCTGAAACTACTGCGAGGGCAAATCCCAACGCATCTCGAGTGGATCCAACCCCTCGATCCTCAAAATGATGCTTGCCTTGTTTGTTATACTGACGCTGGTTGCTTATCAAACCCTCACAAGGCAAAATTCCTAAATGGTTATGTCTTTACCGTTAGAGATATCGCAATATCTTGGAGGTCCACGATATGACCTTAGTTGCAAAATCTTCGAAGCATTCCAAGACTTACTTCACTTCACTACGCCACAAGTGAGACATGGTTAGGAGTTATTGTTGAGCATTTCAAGGTACTTGATGTTTTCATCCATCGTTAAGTCCTAACGACGATCCATGAAGATTATGCCGCATATATCCACCCGACTGAGCCATGATACATCATCGAAGTCAACGCCAAGACATATTGCGTCTACATCACATCAGCACAACATCAAAAGATTGGAGTTATTCAACCCGATCCCAGACAACCTTGCCGACCTTTACATGACGTCACTGCTGAAGTCAACCTTCCATAAAATTGTCCAAGGAATTAGTATGCCCAACTACTCATATGCAATGCTTGTAGTTCTCATTTAAAAGTTATGTCAAACTCAGGGGGAGTATCTAGAAGTATACTCACTTAATCTTAATGTACTCTTTTTCCCTATGATTTGGAGCATTTTTTCCACTGGGTTTTTGCTACCTAACTAGGTTTTAACGAGGCGCCCATCCTGGGCTGATCATACCCTTGTAAGCTCTTCTACTTGCGTCCAAAAGACGTATAGTTTTGATTTAATGCAACTTTTCACTTTTCTCCTTAGACTATGGGTTTTTCCCCCACCTTGGGTTTTACCATAACGAGGTTTTGTGAGTTTTACCATTTTATGCATTATTCCATTGATTTGAGATTTGCATTTGCTCATTGTGCCGACGACTTCATCAACTTTACTTACTTCATCGTTGAAGACCTGATTCATCAACTTTACTTACTTCATTGTTGAAGACCTGATGCACCATTTACTTGAGTATTTACATACTCAAGGGGGAGTGTTGCAGTCCTATTAGATTAGGAATGTGGTTGTATAAATCCTAGTGTATTTAGGAATATCTCTTATATTCCTATTAGGAGTTGATTACATATTAAGAGTTGTAATCCTGAAAGGGTAAGGAATTAACCTTCGCTACTACTATAAATAAAGGCACAATGAGGTGGAATAAAACACCCCACAATTACACATCTCTCTTTCTCTCTCTATGCCACATCTTCTCTCTCTCTCTGACCTCTATAATTGTTCAGTAAATTATTCCTACAACAAAAAAGACTATTTAGTTTTCAATTAATTTATTCTGAAACTCTAACTTTGTTCACAATGTACTAAAAAACATGGAAAAAAGTAAGCACGATGGATGGTGAGTACTCAGGTATTGTTCCAATATCATGTCCGCATCATCCTCATCATCATCCAAATTGCGACCAGTACACGACATAGCCGTGCTGGAAAAGAAAACAAGAAAAGACGTAGCGGTGTAAATCAAGTCTCTCACGGCGCCAGAATGGCCGGGACCAGTGCCTGGTAATATTTATATCCCACGAGTTATGAATGCCCTAAACCATTAATACTGCTTCCAAGCTTTTGCGTCGATCTTTTTCTTCCATGTCGGCAATCAAAATAAATCACATCGTCTGATCACAGGGTTAAATTTAGTCAAGTTAATTAAAAAGTCACTTTGCTCTTTTCTTTGTACTTAAAGTTTGACTTCCTCCTGTGGTTAAAATAAATGTGGTGTAGATTTTTTTTATTATAAAAGTCACATTATATGATTGAATCACACATTCTAATGTGATCAATGTTCCTCAATGTTCCAAATTCCCTTTTCAAAATTCTACTATCTGTTTATATTATTATTAGAAGAAACCCTAGCCTATGTCAACCTCTTCTAGATGTTCCAACAAATAAAAAACTCTTCTAGATGCTCATGTTTTACAAATTTATCTAATAAAGAAAATAAAAATAATTGACAAAAATGAACAAGTAATTAAAAATTATCTTAATAAATTCGAAGAAAATTTCTCAATTTTTTCACTACTTTCTCTTCGCCTATAATAACTACCACCATTATGTCCTAGTCTCATTTCATTCGGCCGTGATAATTGTCATTCTATTTCTAGTACGTACCATAATTTACAGTGGCGGAGTCAAAAAATTTATTAAATTAGAAAATTTATTAAGAAAGGTCAACCTAAATAAACAAAAAATAAGACAAAAGAAAGTAAAACCACCTAATAACACAAAATCTTTAAATCATCTCCAAGTCAAAAGTCCACATCAGTAAGAACAATAAAAAAAAAGAAGACAATCCTAGTCTTGTGCAACCCAAATGGCATATTCTTATGTAGCGTGAAATAAATTAGCAATAAAAGTAGTTGCTGTCAAATTTGACCGCGCCTTTGATTAATAAATGTTTTTATCATTTTATTATTGTTTTTTGTTCTAATAATATTTATTACAATTATGAAAAGTAAATAATGTAATAAATAATACTTTAATTTGACATAACGTGTGGAGAATAAAACTTAAAAAATTAAAATAAAAGTGTCACATATGCCTTAAAATTTAAATTTTTTTGTTTAAAGTTTGACATCTCATTTGGAGATGCTCCTAAGTTTGCCAAGTTAATTTCCCCATTCACGAATTGAGGTGCCATAATGCATCTTCATACAGAGTGGTAAATTTCACGAATATAAAATTTATTTCAAGAAATAATCACAACTATTACCATATTTAGCATTCATATTACCATTTTTATATCTTACGAGCCCTAGATACATACGGTCAACAACTCAAAATTTGCATATTTGTGAAATTTATGTCAACTTTTATTTCATTAAATGTCCAGTCGTACAAAATCAAACTTGAACTATACAAATGAGCAATCTGATAACTTGAGAAGAGTCAGCTGACACCTTTAGCATTGGTTCCACCTTTGCTATTTATTGAAAATAAATATATATTTGAAATTTTGTTCCTTCTTTGCATTAGACACACTAACAAATATTTAAGTGCAAATTAAAAAACACATTAATCAACTTGATTAAACTCAAATTTACCCTTAAAATACCCTTATCATATTAAAACTTGTTATAAAATGTTCATATATTTCACGTTTCTCTTTCACGTCCATTTCATTCCCCACCACTATAGTTACGTCACCCATCTTTAACTACCATTCCTCCGCGCTCTCATCCACGCCCCCAGGATCCTCTCTCTCTCAAAACTTTGCAAAAAATTAAAGTTGTCTTTTTAAAGTTGGTTCTCATCCCACTCCATACATACATATAAAGCATCAAAACCTTGGACTCTAAAGCTACTAAAAACGCCATGAGTTGCCCACAGGATTGGCCAGAGCCAATAGTACGAGTACAATCCTTATCCGACAGTCCCGTAATCCCAGATCGATACATCAAGTCCCCACCCGATAGACCGACCTATCTCTTATCGTCTGATATTTCTGATCATGCCAACATCCCCGTTATTGACTTACAAGGCTTATCCGGCGAAGATGATCGCCTGCGTGCCGCCACGCTTAGCCAAATCTCCGAGGCCTGCCGTGAGTGGGGGTTCTTCCAAGTGGTGAACCACGGCGTTAGCCCGGAACTGATGGACAAAACCCAGCAGGCTTGGCGGGAATTTTTCCATTTGCCGATGGAGTTGAAGCAGGTCTATGCCAACTCACCAAAGACTTATGAAGGGTATGGGAGTAGGCTTGGAGTTGAGAGAGGTG
The DNA here is from genome assembly GCA_963580275.1 of Crataegus laevigata. Lineage (NCBI taxonomy): Eukaryota > Viridiplantae > Streptophyta > Magnoliopsida > Rosales > Rosaceae > Crataegus > Crataegus laevigata. The sequence goes on along the minus strand of OY756947.1, from coordinate 31,540,275 downwards.
CCATTCTTGACTGGAGTGATTACTATTTCCTTCACTATCTTCCGTCCTGCTTGAAGGACTACAACAAGTGGCCTGCCCTCCCTGATTACGGAAGGTACGTAGTTCCTAATTATTCATACTTGACTTTAATACTTTGTGGTCCTCTTTTCCGTTACGTACGGAAGGAAAGATTTGAACTTAAATATTACAAGTCGTTATGATGAAAATTACCATACTAAGAACTAGTTGATATGTTTTGTCTTCGCAATTTCGTGCATATTCTTCATAATCATGAACCATCCCTACTAATTTGTATTGCATGATCCAAAAAATATATATGTACTAAATGAGATGTGCATGCCTCGGAAAAAAATTGTCTACAGTAAGCGAGTTGTACCTAACTTTAATTTTCAATAGTTAGTTTCACAACAGTTAAAATTGTCTGTTAAGTTTGTAATTTCGGTTGTAACATTATTTATGATTTCCCTTTATATCTAGAATTCGAATTGCTCGAGATGAATTATCTCTTTGTTTCGTGCTAATTGAGTTGTGTACTTGCGTGGTTTATAGGGAAGTAATAGATGAGTATGGAAAGGAGGTGGTGAAGCTTGGTGGGAGGATATTGAAGGTTTTGTCACTAAACCTTGGATTAGGAGAAGACTTTCTCCAAAATGCATTTGGTGGCCAAGACATTGGGGCATGTCTGAGGACCAACTTTTATCCAAAGTGCCCCCAGCCTGACCTGACGCTTGGCCTGTCGTCGCACTCGGACCCCGGCGGCATGACCATTCTGCTCGCCGACCAACAAGTCCCCGGTCTACAAGTCCGGAAAGATGACACTTGGATCACTGTGAAACCAGCTCCACACGCTTTTATTGTCAATATTGGTGATCAAATTCAGGTGATTTTTCTACTACTTTTTGTCGGTTTTATTCGTTTATATAGTTATTTAGTTTTTCCTCTAGATATTATGCTCATATCAAAAATATAAAATTAAAAATGCTGCACACTAGTGTACTCCAATTCAACGATATTTATCTTTGCTTGTAATTGAGAAATTTTAAATTTAAATTTTATAAATAACGTAACCTACACTATTTTTCTCTCAATATCATTATATTAAATAAGAAACAAAAATGTTTGTGCATGAACCACATACACAAGGAGAGGTCAACTTGGGATGGGCTGTTCCTCCTCCTTACCAAGTCAAACGATTTTGGTCCAAACGTGCCTCTTTTAATTAATCCATGTGACGGAGTCATATATTTCCATGCCCCCTTAAAACAGTAAGGTGCATGAACAAGTGGTGCCAAGTGATTGTTTGGAACCTAAGCGAAAGGCATTATATCGATATATATTCAAGGATTCTTAATAAAATGACTATTTTTTGTTTAGCCAACATCATCTGAAAATGTCCGAATAAATAAATCAATTAAGAAATCTTAATTATATAAAGGCTGCTGTTCAGACTACTCCAAACTTCCTTACATATGTATTGTTGTTTTTTTAACAAAAATTACGAGTGTCAAACATGTCCCAATTAATAAATACATTACTCTCAATATTTTAACATATATTTTTGTACACTTGTTCATTTGACATGTTATGTTACTCGAAAAACTTAACATGTTATGCTATCAGAGAGTTATTATATTTATATATCCAATAGCAATTGAATATTGTTTAAAAATATAGTGTTGGCAAATGATCACTCATTCTATATCTCTTTTTTTACTTTTTTTAAATAAAGAAGAAGAAGAAGAAAGGATAAGCTAGTGCCCTTTCGAAAGCAGGAAAGACTTACATATGCATTTTACCTTCTCCCAGCCACTCATTCTATCTCTCAGTATTCTATATTTTTATAAAAGAAGAAATTGAACTATTTTTCATATAGCATAGTTCAAATACGTTAGATGTTTAATATATGATACTGGAATATGTGTTTTGAATTAGGTCTTAAGTAATGCAACGTACAAGAGCGTAGAGCACAGGGTGATCGTAAACCCAGCAAAAGAGAGACTCTCATTGGCCTTCTTCTACAATCCAAAAAGCGACATACCAATTGGGCCGGCGAAGGAGTTCGTAACGCCGGACAAACCTGCACTGTATTCTCCGATGACATTCAATGAATATAGGCTTTACATAAGATTGAATGGCCCTCGAGGAAAATCTCAAGTCGAAGGCCTAAAGTCCCAGCAAAATACATCATGACATTAATTAGTTTTCTTCATTGTAAATTACATAAATATATGCAGCGATATCTTTGTGGGGAGCGAATTGTACATCTTGTAATCATGAAAGGATGAGAATTGATCAACGAGTATATTGAAAAATTAATTAATTAAAGAAAATTATTGGAAGGCTATCGTTGTATTGTTGGTTTATTTAAATTACTAAATGTTTATGTGTCTACGAGGATTCAATTTGCATCTAATGACACGTGACAAGGCTAATTTGTCTTACTTTGTCACATTGATTGTGGTAACAATAAAATATTTTGACATACATGATATATATACATATGTATTTTTTTTTTATGTCTTCTATCGATTTGTGGGGAGATTTTTAGTTTTTTCTTGTTGTTTTCTTGATTAAGTGATAAAAAAAAAAGGATAGACGTAAAAAACGTAAATTATATTTTGCATCCTTAAATTTAGGTGTAGTTTTTTGTATAATTATTAAAAATAAATAAATAAACAAGAAGATCCCTCCTGGCTCCCTCCCACATGACCAATTGATGGATCCATAAAATATGGGTGGTGCCATCCACATACCTATCTTTACCTTTCATGTACTCCTCTCAATCTCAGACAGTCGAATCAAATAAATTGAAAAATATCAATATACAAAAATTAATAAAGATGTGGGAGATAAAAAGAATATGTAACTGCACTATCCTAAAATAAAACCTTAATATTTGGAAAGGTATTATAGGTATTGGATGCTACATAACTTCAATTGATCATTGCGCAAATCATGGTGTCATCCACCATCAATAGTCTTTGACTCCACAAATTAAAACGTACGATTTCTGACTAGCTCCTCCATCTACTGCATAATCATGGAAATGTTCAGATCCCTTTCACCTAATCCTCTAACCAACACATTCGAGCTCTTGAAATTTCATCTAACAGTTAAAGTTATTATAACTTTTAAAGGGCCTCCTATTTGTAACTGTTAGATGAAATTTTAAGGGTCCGGATGTGTTGGTTTGGAGGATTAGGCGGAAGGGATCTGGAGAGGATCCCTTTTCCTTAATCATGAGAGAGGATTCTCGTCGGATCCCCTTTGTGAGGATTCTGGAAATCCTCCAATCATATCATTTCATCATATATCGTGCAATTATAAATTATTGTAAATTTTTTTATTTAAAATTGAATATAAACAGTATTTAACGAAAACTAACTGCACGATGTACAATGAATGAATGTGATTGGAGGATTTCCAAAATCCTCAGAAGGATCCTCATTCCTTAATCATCATCATTAACACATTATTTAACATGAAAAAAAATTATATTTGTCATTCGAACCAAGAAAAGCAGTGGTTTAGCTCAAATATCAGGTTTTATATCCCATTTTTAATGACCCAGCCCTTTGTCTTACAGAACTTTATATCGCACTAATTTAAACAAAAATATCATAATTTATACAGAACATACGTGTTCATTCTTTAATTAGTTGTTATAATTATAGAACATTACTTGTATCCCCACATATATATCTCATTTCTTGCGAATTACGTATCATACTACATAAGTTTCATATAAAATCGTTCCACTTTTTTTATCTTCTTTTGAAGATCAATTCTATAAAAAATTATTCGAATTTGAAATCGTTTATGCCTCAAAATATAAAGAACATATTAACAGAGCCAGTACAAGTAACATATTCACGATGAACCATTTATTTATTTGATATTTATATGACCAAGCGATCAAATTATGTTTTGTAGGGATAATCTTCATGTGAAGATTAAGATATTAAATGGAACCAACTATGAAATTTGTACGATAAAAATATGTTAATCGGAAGAGTGAGATAAATTCAACCCAAATATCTCTAAAGGCTAAGACCATCTCCAATAGTGGGCTAAAAGCCAAATTACCCCCTAAAATTTCCTCCCAAACTCACTCCAATGCAAGGGGAAAATTCGGGCTAAATGCTAAATGCTAAACCAATGCCAGATTCCTCCCAGAATTTAGTCCATAAATCGGTGTGGGCTCCACTGAACCGAGTGAAAATATTTATCGGAATTTAAAAAAAAATTATTAAAATGTTCATAAAATTAATTTACGATAATCTACATTTTTTTTAAAATTAATTTAAGAAAAAAAATAGCCTAAGTTTATTCTTTAATAATTCCGGGCTAAAATTTTAGGCTTGAAACGGTTGGAGTAGAAAAACTATTTTTGGACTAAAAGCTAAATTTTTCAGGTTAAAATATTTAACTTTTAGCGTAATCATTAGAGATGGTCTAAGAGCATGCTCTATTAGATATTCACTTTTCTATGCCTCAATCATGTATAAAAGTCAAGAGTCGAACATTAAGGTTCTTCTCGATCGATTGCGACAACATTCAACTAGTAACAATTCGGCACATGTTCCTTAATAATTAAGTTTATGAGGTACATAAAGATATATTGACTCAAATATGTCTCATAATTTTAAATATCCCAAATTTATCTTCAATTCCATTTTAAATTGTTAATTTGTGGAACAAATATTGTAGTCCACATATCGGCAGCTTTGTTGGTTGGAATTTGGAACACTTGATGTTTATATAACATCAGAGTTTCTGTATATTTTATAAATTGTGATGTCTGATGTCTGATGTCAGATAATCGTTGGCGGTCCTTAGGAGCTGCTGTAGATGATTGGGGCCCCCTTCATTAATCTAACCATAAAAATCCAATAATTTGTTGTCTTCTTTTTTTAATTAATTATATTATACTAATCTACAACACGTGTGATATAACTTTCGATGGCCTCTAGTCTCTGCCATGTTGATAACATCTCTTAATTTCTCAACTACAATTCTTAAATGAAGGTGGATCAATTAATCTTTCAATAAAATGATTGATCTTAATCTCTAATAATGAATCGTTTTGAATTCGTTTGGGGTAAAGATTGGATCGGATAACACATAAGTTTAATACATGTTAATAATAGGTAGAGGTGACAAATTTTTCATTGTATTCGGAGTATAAAAGATTTGTCTTAAGATACATTGATGTCTTATTATTTTATAAAGACTGAAATGGCTAAGGGTGTTTTTTATGAATAACTCATTTTTTATCTTTAACTTGTACAATAGTTCTTCATTTCTTTATTCTTTTCTTAAAAAAGAGGACGAATTAGTGATTTCGTCATGGCAGTCCACTATTTCGAAAGTTGGAAAGACTCATTGAAGCATTTCAATCTCCCTAAACCACCATCGTGTGATTTACCAACGCCAGAAAACTTACATTGAATTTTGTAATCTATGCAGTCTAATCTAATTTTAACCACCAAATGAGGCCTTTGATTAGAGCTTATATGCAAGTACCAAGTTGGTTTTATATGATGGCTTGTCTGTTTTAGTCTACAGTCAATGGTCAATTTTAGGTCACAATTAGCCAATCCAGCGTATCAAAGCGCTTCATTTCACTGCAATCCACATTCAAAAAATATCCATTTGCTTAGGGTTAGCTACTACTAGTTGTAATTTGGAGACAAAAGACTATGGATTATATTCATCAGTCGATATCAATCTGCATCGTTTCACTTGCAGCCTATGAGAATGCAGCAGCAGTAGCTTGGAAGGATGAAATTACCACCTCAATTAGAAAATGTCTTCCAACTTCTATGATGATGACAGATTGAAAATAACCCTAGATTAAGTAAAAGACGATGTGCAGTGAGATTCTCTTTTTCAGATTAATGGTTGTAACTATATGTACGTATTTGTTATTGACATTTGAGGTGCTACTAACTTGTCATCAAAAAATTTCGCTCGTAAGGACGACATCTTAACGTTTCAAATGTTTTACTTAAGCACATGCGAGAATAAGGACATGAAACTTTCAACATTCATATAATTCAATGTTCCAACCAATAATTCAAACATTATCTATCTCATAGAAAGGACTAGAATATCGATTTATGTGGATATATCAACTCAACAGTATGAAAATAGTGACACATAGATATCAGCGGAAATTTTGGGAAACATCTATTTTATGTGGAAAAACTTACATGAAATATTGAATTGCTTAATATGTCATCAGTTAACGTACAATCCAAATTTTATATTTCTGAAAGTTTAACAGTTCACGGTGCAAAAACTAATTAGTTTCAAAACGTAAAATTGAGTGTAAGCAAATTAATGATTAAAAATTAAAAAGTAAAGAAGTTCTCCCCCATTCTCGATGTTGGTGGTGGTGGTAATCCATAGCTTATAGGTGAAATATTAAAACCGTTTACCTCCAAAGAATAAAGATCAATGTCCTTTTAATTTATTTTAACTACAGTCTACAGAGAATGAATCTTTAAATCTTGAACTAAAAATAAAAAATAGTGTTATTTATACACATTTTTTTAATTTTTGTCCATTGTTTTTAATAAATTAAAAAAATCAAAGCACAAAAAATATAAGAAAAAACTACATAGATAGCTAAGGGTGGATTTTTTTTGCCAAATTGCCAACCGTACCATACCGATTTTGTGCCAATTTTTTAATGCTAATCAATAATGACGCTATTGTATTGTACCGAAAATTCATGGTACGATATTGGTAATGAATACCATTACCACGGTATTACCGTACCGTACCGAATATATAATATAATACTGGGGCTCAATTGGGAGATGTGAAACTAAATGAGGAGTACTTAATTCAAGCTTGTGAGGGTGATGAGAACAAAATTGAAATGATGAAGGAACTTATACAAGAAATGAGGGAGCAACGCGTGTCACATCCCAACCCGGGTAGGACCACTTCTCGGGCCCGCTCCACCACCGTAGCACAATATTGTCTGCTTTGGGCCCCGACCACGCCCTCACGATTTTGTTTCTGGGAATTCACGAGCAACTTCCCAGTGGGTCACCCATCATGGGAGTGCTCTAGCCCCCTTCTCGCTTAACTTCGGAGTTCCTACGGAACCCGAAGTCAGTGAGCTCCCAAAAAGCCTTGTGCTAGGTAGGGATGTGAATATACATTTAAGGATCACTCCCCTAGGCGATGTGGGATGTCACAATCCACCCCCTTAAGGGCCCGATGTCCTCGTCGGCACACTTCCGGCCAGGGATAGGCTCTGATACCAATTGTCACATCCCGACCCGGGTGGGACCACTTCCCGAGCCCGCTCCACCACCGTAGCACGATATTGTTCGCTTTGGGCCCCGACTACGTCCTCACGGTTTTGTTTCTGGGAACTCACGAGCAACTTCCCAGTGAGTCACCCATCATGGGAGTGTTCTAGCCCCCTTCTTGCTTAACTTCGAAGTTCCTACGGAACCCGAAGTTAGTGAGCTCCCAAAAGGCCTCGTGCTAGGTAGGGATGGGAATATACATTTAAGGATCACTCCCCTGGGCGATGTGGGATGTCCGACCTGGGTGGGACCACTTCCCGAGCCCACTCCACCACTGTAGCACGATATTGTCCACTTTGGGCCCCGACCACGCCCTCACGATTTTAGCTGATGAGGTTCGTATCAACAAGAATTCTTGGCAAATCTCCGTTTTGGTGGCTACCTATGAGGGTATAATTCTTGCTACTTTATTGTACTTTACTTATGCTCTAAAATCATGTGTGAGATGGGTTCGCTCCCGCTCTCTAGCACACTCTGGTGTTTAGGCACTTTTAGGTTTAAATTTATTCATATTTTCCTCATCACTTCACTTATGGCTTCGTCACCTTCCAGGTGTCGGCCAGCACAACTCAACTTCGGAGTCCTAGTGGACAGTCTGGGTCGGGGTGTGTCAACGCCTTTTGGAGATATCAAATGAAGTTGATAAGTACTTTACCGGTCCTTATATTAGCATTGTTGTTGGTGGCTTTGATCTCTTGAATTGGTAGAAATCAAACACAAAAGAGTTTCCAATTCTTTCACAAATAGTTAAGGATATCTTTGCAATCCCCACTTCTACCGTTGCTAGTGAAAAGGGTTGTGGACCCTTTTAGGGTATCCTTCAATTCTAAAATGGTAGAAGCACTAGTGTACTAGTGATTGACTTAGGGTGGATGAAGTAAACTTCTACAAGGAACCAACGGAAGATATGTTTCAATTTTACAAGGAAATGGAAGAAGTGGAAACAAGTAAAATATGCTTTAATTTTTTTAGTAAATTTGTTGTTAAATGGTTTTCAACTTTAATTCTTCTTGCTACTAATATGTTTTCTTTGTTTGTAATGTAGGCTTGACACAAACTCAATCTTCTACAAGTTCAATGTCTCCTCCAAAAGTTTTGACATCTCAAACTTGAAGAATTGATCAATGAATTGAAGTTTAGTTTCAATTTTCATTTGGTTTGAAACTTTAACTTCTATTTGGATTGTTAACTTGTATTTGTTTTGGTTCGTAGCTTCTATTTAGATTGTAAGCTTAATTTGCATCATGAATCTTGATGCATCATTTGAATTGTGTGTGTGAATTGTGAATGATGAATAATAGATTAATTTAGGCTACAATATATGAGATAAAGGTATAATAAAAAAATAAAAAAATTGTCCTTGAATTGGGTTAAAAAGCCAAAAACGGATTTTGTCCCAAAACAAAGTGGCAATTACCATTGCCATATCATGCCAACTGAACATTTGGCAATATCAAACTTTGGTATACCGAAAGTTTGGTATGGTAATAATAATAGATTTTACAAAACCTATAATTTGGTACGATAATTAGTACGATAATTTTGATACGGTAACCGTACCAAACTCACCCCTATAGATAGCCATCCAAATTAAAAGTTGTAGAAAATGAACATGAGGTGTGCTATCCACACTCCTTTTTATTTCTCACACACCCCTGTTAATTTCTGTCCGTTAGATCTTCTTCAATTCATCCGATCCGACGACCGAAATCCAAAAATGTGTTGGAGAAATAAAAAGTAGTGTGTGGATATCACACTCTAATAAACATGCAATGCAAAGAGGTTCATGCGCACGATCTCAAGCGGGAGCAGGAGGTGACATTTATTTATATTCAATTAAATGAACAAAGGTGACTTAGTCAGGGAGGATCTTCAAAATTCTCATATTTTAGTCGTTCATCATAAATTATGTAATTAATTTTTATTAAATATTATTTATGTTTAATATTAAATAAAAAATTAAAATAATTTATAATTACATAATATACAATAAACCGTTAATTCTGAATATAATTCAAATCCGCAAATAGTAGTGGGCAAAAGCCAGTAGAGAAGAGGTTTCAAACTTTTGGGGCCTACATACATCAAAAAGTCAAATGAGCACGTGGCTAAAAACCCGCACGTTTTTTTATTTGAGGTTGTTAATAATTAATATAATAAAAACATTTAGATTGTGTGTCGGTCGACAGAAAAGTATCTCTTTCAGATTATATGGAAACTGTAAGAGTTTTTCATCGTGTATTTTGCGGTCAGTTTTTTTTTAAGTATTTTTTGTGCTTAATTTAAAATAATAAAAGTTAAATGGTTTCTGACTGCACAATATACGATGAAGAGCTGACATGTAGAGATCCCTAGGATCCCAACATAATAGATCCAGAGAGGTTCATTTTCCGTGATCTGCAACGTCACCTGAATTTTCTTTAATTTCTTTTTCCCTTTGACTTAACAAGGAAGTAAAAAATTTAACCACGGGGTCTAGCGATCAGAGATCAATTTCAGATTCGTATTTTACATTGCACATTTAGAGTTCAATTTCTAGCACTAATAAATCACAGATGACAGCCAAGAAAAATGTTGAAATACTTTGAGTCTTTCCGGCCCCTAAAAAATAAATTGTCATAGCAAAGCTACAAGGTAGTTCTCTTTTAAGAAAAAATAAAGAGAGTTTTAACGAAACACTTCTGGTACTGTTCATTTTTATCTTTCTCTGATACTATTCACTACACATTTATTTGTAATTTTTTTTGTTAAAACTAAATTATTATTATTATTAACTTTTCGTTAGTTTTCTCAAAAATTAAAAGAAAGTAAAAAACTTGCAAACAACGTTGTGATCACAACGTTTCCACAAATCACGCGAACAAGACTTTTGGAGTCAACTCAATCAATCTCGACAAACTGGTATAAGAAAGAGAGTGAGCTGACAAGATGGAAATTGGAAAATGATTTCATTTCAGATCTTCTACACTGGGGATATTTTGTTGAACAGTAGATTTTCTAATTCAATTACGCACCTGAACATCGTATAAGACCCGTTAACGCTACACGGCTTCGAATAAAAATTTAGGACTTAATAATCGAGCTTATCTTTGTTATTTTTTAAGATATCGGTTAAAAATTGGCAAGAGAAGTTTTGTTCCCGAAAGGATGCGTAAGCATCATAGTACATTTCATAAAATAACACAAATGGAACAAGTTCTATTTTGTACATTAGAGTAATGCAGAGGAACATATATCCGAAGGGAGCAAGACACTGGAAAAAAAAATACAATGGCGTCATGACCGGAGAGTAGGAACAGAAAATGAATAACAACGGCCAGAGAGTATCTGCCGATCATACGCAAGTGCTCTTGAGGTTTTCGTTACTCATCACTACTTGCTCTTCTTTGTGCTGCAAGGAGGACATTTGTACTGCGGAATGGATTCCGCCTTGGCTGGTGTTATCTTGACACACTTCCCATGGTACCACCGCTCGCAGATGTCGCAGCCAATCCAAAACTCATTAGCACTGTAATTTCCTCCGCAGCTTCCGCATAGGGTTTCACTATGCTCATCTTCATCCTCCACATAGCTTGCATCATGTACCTTATTGTTGGTCCTTATTTGTCCGTCAATCGATCTCTGCAAAGACACAAGTGGGTCATAAGCGCAAATTTTGCACAGAGGGTAAGAGTATCCATAAATTTTTCGGCAGCCAATAGCTTCAGAGAGAGAGAGAATTTCACCTTTGAGTTCCTGGATTTACTTCCGATATCCCCACTGGGCTTGTCTTTTACAGGCTTCCTTCCAGTTACAACTTCAAAGATTGTAGGCAGATCATTTGTCAAGCTAAACAAACGCTTCCTGTTCCATGATCGATGACCCAGCAAACCACAGTTTAGTTTCATAATAATTTCAACATGTTGGTAAGGTAAGGGAAATAATTTGCTTTAATATGAAATGGTGGAACAAAACAGCACTACACTCTACTCCAAGTGCCTCAATGATCAACATCCACTGAATCAGGGATCTAGAGGCCGGGGCAAGAAATAACATAGGAGGGAAGTGAGAATGAAAGCTCTGAACTTGCTGTACGCGGATGTAGAATCAACAGCGTCACTTATGTACACTTACGTTTTATTGTCCAAGAATACGAGTATTCACAACTCTTTTGCAACAACGAAGACTTTACTTTCTACTATTCTGGTGATATAGATTACAATTGGCTGTGTTCTTTTTCGGTCTTAGACAATTGTTTATGTAAATATCAGAAACCTTTGCACATAGAACTAACTTCCCAGGAATGTTTAGCAATCTCAACAATTCAAATAATAGGGATAGAGGTCTTTTTTAGTCAAAAGAAACAACTGTGAGTTCATCCTAGATAAATCAACACCGTGAGACATTAAAGAAAATCTTGCACCATAAATAATGTCCAAGGAAATGCAGAATCTTTTAACTTGTATAGAAATTCACGAGTATTTAGGACGCCATGCATATATATATAGGGGTGTGCTATCCACACACCCCTTTTTACTTCTCACACACCCCTATTACTTTTTGACCATTAGATCTTTCTTCAATTCATCCGATCCGACAGCCGAAATCCAAAAAGGTGTGAGAGAAGTAAAAAGGGGTGTGTGAATATCACATCCCATATATATATATATATATATATTGCAGTTTCCTGTATCAAAATCTTTGAAAAGTACAACCTCATTTAAGGACCACAAAACAGAATGTGCATATGTAATACACGCGTGTGCATAAGAACTGAACAGCAGTACGATATGTTTCAAGCAAATAGGCCACCAACATATCTTTTGTAGAGGAACAAAAGCTACTAGTTCCATAATAAGTGGAAGAGGCATATTAAAAGGGGAAAAACAACAATAACACAACAAAAGAGACATATGCCAAGAGCTGGTTCTCACTAGGGTTTTCAAAAAATCAGTACTGACAAATGTTACAATATCACACCCTCTAAGTTTATCACCATCCATTACAAGTTTCAGCCATCAGTTGTCATAACCAGATCTTAGGAAATCCAATAATAATCTTTTGCGCAACCAGACAATAAGAATTGATGAAATGGAAAGGAAAGAATTTTGGTAAGCGCACGAGAACAAAGAAACCTTATGGTAATATCCACAAATCGAATAGTACTGTTACTTCCGCAGGTAGCAGACCAAACAATCAAACATGAAGATATTCAACATTTGAATATAAGAAAAATATCAACTGTCAACTCTAGGACAAGAATAAACAAACCTCTCATTCCGATTAAGTCGAGCACCAAAGTAGAAAGCTACAGAGAGCAACCAAGAATCGCTATGTACTGCAATCAATGACAGCCAATCTTTACGGTTCATCCCATCTCTTGCAAAATTGATGCCCAGTGCAGGCTCAGGAAGCTCCGGGGGAACTTCCTCTGCCGGCAGAGTCACCTCCCACGACTCATCCGGGTGTCCATACAAGCACAAATTCTCCTTCTCTGAAAGACACAAGTATAGACCGTTCGTAACAAAAACATCCGAAATCAAACAGAAGTAACATTCTACTCCAATTAAACTAAACCACCACCATAATACGATTAGTAGAATCAAAAAGCGAAAATCGAGCAACAATGCTCTTTATTAGGTTACCTACAAAAAGCAGAAATCGAAACAAAACGAAAGCTCTAAATCATACTTGTGGCAACATTCCTCCCTAATCAAAACCTATAACAACTATTATCCTCACTCGGAAAGTAAATTTGACACAAATTAAACACCAAAATGATAATTAACAGATAAATAAACATACTTATGCTCAAGCGGTCAAGCCTGTAATTTCAAATTTCACTCAACTTTCTTGGCAACCAAACAGAAAACTAATAACGAGAAAGAAAATCGAAACAAGAAAATACCTGGATCGCAAAGCGAATAGAACTCGTCCACATCTGAAAGTGCAAAAAGGAAGCAAAAGCGTCAATGAACATCACGATACAAGCAATGCAGTATATGTATGGAACCGAAACGTAGAGAGAGAAAGAAAGAGGTAGGAAGAGAGAGAGAGAACCGTAGGTGAGGGCGCGAATGACGGCGGAGCGCCGGGCGCTGTAGTCCTTGAAGATCTCTTCGACGGTGCGAGGGCTCGACGATGGCATTTTTCCCAATTTGTTTGTAATTTGATATATATTTTTGTAAAAACAGAAGGGACGGATTAGATAAGGAGGAGACCCGGGATTTCAATTGGGCTTGGGCTTCAGATATTGGTTTTGAGTTTCTCTTAATGGGTCAGCCCAACAATACAACCCGAATTTATGATGCATTTACTGACCATCTTGTTGACCAACTCTGACCTCTTCAATAGAAGTAAATCCGACATATGTGTTTGGACCCATATGCATTAGAAAGGCGGTCACCAACGTAGTCAAGGAAAGGTGATCCAAATAGCAGCGCTCTTATTTAGTAAAGATGAGTGTTCGAACTTGAGACATCATATAATATTGAGAAGTACTGCTAGCTAAAAATTGATTGGTCGAATCTGACTACTTGATTTTCATATGTTAACACGTTGGGTAGAAAACGTCTCAAGTTAGAGTCTTGGTCTATAATTTTAGTTTTTAGTCTTGATTTCCCGTCCTCGAATGATCTTTCGTGTTAGGACAATGGATTGGATTATTCAAGATTTGGGTGATTTTACCCATTTAACTAATGCCAAAAATGGCCAGGAATCCAAAATGAAAGCACCTCTCTCCAAATGTCAAAAAAAGTCCCAAATTCGAATCTTGAGGGGAAATTTATAAAACTAACTTGTATTTTAGCTTTTCTTTTGATTTTTTTTCAAAATTTGGAAATGTAGCCACTCGAGCCCAAAGCTCAAGACTTTTGAGACCCTCGAGCAATGCTTCTTGTCTGGCAAAAAAAGGGGGCTTTTTAACCAAAATGATCATTGAGATTTTCATAGCACATAACTTTGGTCCCTAAGATTTAAAATTAATAGAAGTGGTCCCTGAGATTGTCCAACATCAATTATTTTGGTCATTCCATTAAAAAAACTCCATTAAGCGGTCCTTGAGCTTTTTAACTGAAGGACCAAAATGATGGATGTTGAATAATTTTAGGGACCAAAGTTATGTGTTATACCCTCACATAATGGAGTTTTTTAACAGAATGACCAAAAAATTGATGGTAAACAATCTCAGGGACCACTTCTATTGATTTTAAATCTCAAGGACCAAAGTTATGTGTTATGCAAATCTCAGAAACCATTTTGACTAAAAAGCGAAAAAAAAAAACTGTTTGGCAGTGTTCATCCTTTCTCTGGTTTTGGCAATTGGCACATATAGAAGACACAAAATTACAAACACACATGCTACACATTATATATGATGCTCGAACAAAAGCCCACCAAAACCATATGGGAGTACGAGACTTACACAGACTGGCCAAAAATAACTACAGCAAAAGGCTAAACAAGGCTTACAACAAAGCTACATATGCCACCTTCCTTATACATCTACTTACAAATTTCCAATACTACAACTTTCTTGGCAGTCATTTTAGTTCAATGCTAGGGAGAAGATAAGTTTGTGGTGCTCGGCGTTCCAACCAAATCCCCTTGCAAGTTTTAAGTTTTACGGTAGTGATTGTGTTCAAGTTATGTCGCTTCTGAACTTCTGCAAATGCCCTGCTGAGTACTTGCTCCACCCAATCTTCCACCACCCAAGACCTGTCTGACAAATATAGAGCTGCAAGTAGTTGTTCCACGACTTCTGAATCGATTTCTAGCAGGCACTCTGAGTCAACAAACTTGTGGAAGCTATTCTTGATTTCCTTTGATATTTTTTCAGCAAGTGCGTCAAAATCAACGGGCTTGAATACCACTGTTTCGTCCACCTGATCAAGGAAGTCGTGCAACCAGGACTTGGAGTTTTCAGATAGACAGTCGTTTTCAGAGCTCCCATTGTCTGTGTTTTCCACTGCATTTTCTTCAGATGGAAGGTTGAGATCCAGATACCTAGTTGACGTCTTGTTAGCCCGTTTGGGCATCTCTGAGACTTCATGCTGCTCTAGAGGTTCATTGACACCGACCAGTTTCCTTTTATTTAGAAAATGTTGATTCGTGGATGCCTTCCAGTTTTTGCTTTTGCTGCTGTCTTCAGAGGCACATTCAATAGTAATCTGCACCGGATGCTCTTTCGCTTGTAAGATTCTTTCCTCGGAATAGTGGGAGGGTCCCTTCGTGGAAGTGAGAATATTGCATCCCTTTGAGAATGTCGAAGTTGTAACAAATATCGCATTATTGGTGCTTACTTGTCTTCCATGGGAATCGGAAAATTTACCAGTCACTAAAGCCTGGGACAAACCATTTTGAGTCACCACATCAGCCTTGTCTACATTTTCTAAGAGGACAATGGACAAGGGTTTCTTGCACAATTCTCCGGCAACATAATCAACAACTGTCTTACCTCTAAACCTGACGTCATAACCATTCACCACTGGACAATCAAGATTTGTGTCTGAAGGGATCATTCTATCCTGAGAATTTAGATCCGCACAGATCAATTGTTCCTGGTTTCTGTATAATACCTCAGCAAGGGCAATGGCAATTTTCTTTTTACCATACCTATCAGGTCCTGTAAAATTGAACCATAAATCCCTTCTGTTACTTGCTCCACAGAATTTTTCACCTCTAGATCGGCAGTTAGCTATCCTTTGGCTAATTACACTTACAGCATCAGTTTGCCAGCCAACCTTTTCAAAGAGAGCTCTAAAAAGCATCTTGACATCACTTGGATCACACTGCCCATGGTTGTCAGGATTCAAGCAAGATGATGATCGAGTATGATAGCGATTCCCATTGACTAAATCAATATTAGAGGAAAAGCAACCCGAGATGTTCTGTTGAAGTGCTTGATTCAGATCTGGAGGTTTATTCGGTGTATTACTAGCAGGAGAAGAGCATATTCCTAACCCTAAATCTGTGGTGACGGAAGTGGTTGATGTGGCAGATGTTCCATCAACCACACTCGAGTTGGACAAGCAAGGTGACCTGAGGCCAGCCGACTCAAGATCTTCATCTTTTGAAGTTTTTTCCCAGACTTCGGAAGAGAAACTGTCATTCTTAGCCTTTGGAGGAAGGCTTGATTGTGTTTGCACATCTGTCGCCATGCATGAATCTGCATTCTTGCACTCAATTTTACGTGAAGATATATTGATGGTGTTGTCGTGATTGCACCCCTTGTCTTCAGGAGACTGAAATCCTACTACAGTTGGAAAGAATTTTGCTTCAGGCAGGGGACGAGAGTCGTGCAGATGTTGGCATTTATCATCCCATTTCTTTTGCAATCCTGAAACTTTGGCACTCAATAACACACCATCGTCTTTGGTCTGCACTGAAGAGATACAAACTAGTTTTCAAAAGAATAACGTAAAAACCCTGTAGTTTGAAGTAATGATTTCACTGTTAACTAGAAAAACAAAGCCCAAGATACCAGACTGTACATATTAGACCAGATACTGTCATACTGCATAAAGAGGAAGTATTATCGAACATACGGCAGCCTACTTTTAGCCAAAATAAAAATCTTAATGGGAATAATTCTCTATCAGTTAATGGACACTATGGGGGAAAGGCTTAAAATTCAGAAAGAAAAAAACTTCACAGAATGCGTAATGCAAGTAGGAGTTCAGTTTGCATCATATATTCCCATACCAGAAGTTTGGCACGTTGCACAATTTAGACAATTAAAATCAGAATCGAATATGTATTGATTGTCCCATTCCAGAAGTTTGGCACATTGCACAATTTAGACAATTAAAATCAGAATCGAATATGTATTGATTGTGATACACACCTTCATACCCAATCCCTTGTTTGTGCCAAGAGGAGCCATCTGCAACCAAGAAGGCAAACTAGCTGGGGGCTGACCTGCCACTGAAGCCGTAATACCTCCCATCGGAACAGAATACGCTTCTTGCTCACTCTTTTCATTGCACTGATGATTGCGGGGAAAACATTGATACGAGCAACTTATTGGGAGCTTTAGGTCAGAAGGTGCCGAAAAGAATCCACCAAATGGAACAAACGACTCCATCAAGCTGTAAGTAAATCATGACCAGGAAACAGTGAGATTCAACAGGCATCATACAGTCAGGATTTAATCTGAAAATACGAGTTCTATACACTTTTGGCATGCAGGATGCACTTTTAAACTTCTTCCCCAGTCTATTAACGATTTAGACTGGGGAAGAAGTTGGATGTGATGAAGAAAGGCATAGGATTGTAGTCAAGAGAAAAGGACTTGGCTCCTAGAGACTTTAAACTTTTCCGAAGACCATAAACTATAGGGAAATATACATATAGATAAAAACGTTTTAGAAACCTTCAATAAAAATTATAACTTTTTCGCTGCACGGGAACTTAATTAGCAATAAAATACATCTTAGTGTCCCTCTCGTGCACCTTTATTGTCTGTTTCGTGTCCGATCAGTGAAAAGGTTATGCTTTTCATCGAAGATTGTTAAATAATTCTTGTATAAATAGACATAAAGTCGCAACGTATAACTTGATCTTTACAAATCTTCAATTAGTGAAAGAAACAAATTATGACAGAAAGAAGCACAACTCTCACATCAGATTAGCAAAGAAATAAATTATGGGACTAAATTGTATGAGAAACTACATCCAGAGCATCTAAAGCAAAGGTAACACAAATTTTATAGTTCAGAAGCAAACAAAACAGAAAAGGCTTCCACATCCACATATGTTACCAAACTTAAAACTGATCAAATTCATATGCTCGACGGCTTGCACCCAAGTTCGAATCTTTTCTCGAAAAAGTTGACTAAAATGAATATCAAAATATAGATTAGGAGGCAATAACTCACCTGGACCTGGGATATGATTCAGCCATGGAAGCACCTCTGAGAGAAGTGATGGGCAGAAGCTGCAAGTCCCAGTCTTTTTCCACAGATGGAAACCTCTCCACGAACTTTAAGTAACTTCCATAGCTAGCCGTTGCACCAATCAACCAAATTTTCCCGCGCTGAAGCTCCAGCAGCCTTGTCAACTCGGTCACCACGTGACTCACTGAGTCAGCCGCCGCGTTCTCACCCACAAACGCCTTTAAGTCCCCAATGTTCACAACAATCCCAGGGCCCAAACTCTGCTCTGCGACCCGACCCACCTCCCCGAACCTCAAATTCACCGACCCTTCATCGCTATCCGCGGTGATAAACTTTGCGACATCGTTTTCTGCTGAAATTACAGACAATCCAGACAAGTCCGCCGGCAAAACGCCCCCGTCTCTTTTCTCCAGAGCCTCCACGAAGCTCTTGAGTGCGTCGTGAGCGAATATGCCCACAAGCAGAGGATTCCGCCCTCTGTTTCTCCCTAGAACCTCTCCTATTCTCCTCGAATTCTCGTCCCCGTCAGTTAAAACGGTTCGGGTCGGGCGACCGGGGTCCGGGTACTCGGCTAAGTTGCAGAGAAACAGAGGATGGTGGCCTCTGGAGCGCGGGTATCTGAGAATCTGAGGAAAAGGGCGTAAAATTGCAAGCTTTATTTCGGAGCTCCGAAACCCCGCTTCAGCGAAGACCCGACTGACGACAGGGTCGTCGAGAATCGACAGAATCAGGTGCTGGAGCTCCACTTTAATGGCGGAGATCGAGGACTGCTGCGAGAGCTGGTGGTATAGGTGGTAATTTTCGGGCTGCCTCCGCTGGTTGGCTTGGGACCGTTTGATGGCGGCCATGAGCGAGTTCGAAACGGGCGGGTCGTCGGCGAGTTGGGTCGAGGAGACCCGGTCGAGCGAGACGCTGAGGCAGAGCTCCATAGCCTTGAATTGCAGTCGCGGCGAGTACGCGGAGTTTCGGGCGCGCGCGCAGGCGTCGCGTAGCGGGGAGGACGGGATGGAGAGTAGAGCGGATATGGCGTGCAGCGACGTCGTTTGGCCGTGGCCTCTTCGGCGCGCGACCGCCACGGCCTCGTCCAAAGCGTTTGCTGCCTCTGGCGTTAGGCATTGCCTGGCTACAGTAACCGGCGTAGGCATCGCCGCAGAGCATACAAATTTCACAATTAAAAAACACAAAATTTACTACAAATTATATATTCTCCTAAATCCTCGTTTTTATTTATTTATGAACAAAATAATAGATTAAAGAAAATAGATGGCTCTATTTTTTTAATGATTTTTCGATAAATTTGTGATGAATTTTGGGCATAATATTTGTAAGCTTGTTGAGTTGAGTGTCTTGTGTGGCAAGAGTCTCTAATTATTTATTGGTGTTCTTCAGGGTGGAGTTGTGGGCCCACATGATGATGGTGGGACCCACAAGAGAAAGGCAAAATAAACCAGGTGAGTTGTGACTGGTCAGCATAGATTCTATTCACCACTCATAGGTGTTTGTTGGTGATGTGGCCTTTTTATAATAAAAACGAGAGACCGCCAATTATGTAATGAGACAAATAATTAGCGATTTCTCGTAACGTAATTGGTGGTCTCTCATTTTTATTATAATTGAGTTGAATATCGCGAGTTTTTACTTATATTCTTTTTCTTCTTATCTTGCCTCTAAAATAATTCTTTAACTGAAACTTGTCTTTCTTGTTCTTTTCTCGTTACTTCATTTTTTTAACCTAACTTTGCAATTTTAAAATTAAAGAAGAATATGAAATAATCATGAATACAACTTATCTCGTCCCAAACTATTATCTTATGCTTTTAACTTTGAAAAATTTAAAAGTTGACATCTAAAATCTATACATAGGTTAAAGATATCAAATTCAATTTACTCTTAAAAATCAAACGAGACTTGAAATTTAAATAAGAGTATATAGATTGAAATTGTGATAAATGATTCATTCAATAACTATTCACAAACTTATATCTCGTTGACGATTACAATTACCAAGAGCACGTAAACGAAAAACCCCAACAAAATACTCCTTGTGCATAATTAATAAATCGACAATCATGATTCATCAATTCTTCATCATCATCATGTTCGAAGGAGTGAAAGCATGAAAGAAACTGTGGAAAGAAAGATGCTTGTGTCCACTTTGTTTATTTTATGTGAGTGGGCCACAAACTGACAGTCAACGTCACTGTCTGCTGACGTGGTGAGCATGGTGGTGGTGCTAGGAAATAAATCTTCTCCAAATCTCTTCCTCCTAATTTACCAAGTTCAAAGATCCGAACCATTGAAATTTGATCAAACGGCTACAAATAGAGGTTTACTTTAAAAGTTATAATAACTTTAGGCATTGGATCAAATTTCAACCGTTCGGATCTCCAAACTTGATGGATTCAGATGAAGGGATTCGAAGAGGATTATTTCCGTGCTATTAGTTGACTCAATAAGTTGATTCAACTTGACATTATTATTGATTGTATAATTAGGATTAAGATCCTCTTCGAATTAGTATCATGCAAATTTAATTGATTATAACCGTTGGTACAATTTCAACGCGAATTTTTTTTATTTAGTTTCACGTAAAACAAAGTGATCTCCCTCCTCTCTTTCTTTTTGCTGCTATCTCGTCTTCCTCTTCCTCTTTTCCCATGTCTGCAAATTCTTGTTCTTGCTATTGAACAAAGTCTCCATATTATCAAATTTTTGTTTGAACCAAAGAACTAAATTGCAAACCAAAAACTCAAAAGAACAAACTGCAAGGATTATCATTGAAGGCCCAGAAATAAGAATCATGAAAGAATCTCAGTCCACAGTGTATGATATGATATGAGCATTTATTCCATCTCGTATAATTATATTCCCATTAATACGAGGAATAATTATTAATTAATGTTTAGATATTTCTTCTTCGTCTTGGCATTGTTTTAGGGAGGAGGAATGTCTGCCTTCCTTTGCCTTGTGCTCTCTTATTTTGTGTGGTCACGATTAAGCCACATCAATATTTTATATTATTTTTTATAGAAATAATAAAATAAAAATAAATAATAATATAAAATGTTAACGTCGTTTAACCGTGACCACACAAACAGGAGGGCACATGAAGGAGGAAGGCAGACAATCCTCTTCCTTGTTTTAGATAAGTAGATGCTTAAATGGGAGATAATAAGATATGATGAAGTCATCAAGTACGATCGTATTCACGGGTCGGTTTTAAATTCCAAAAGCTAGCTAGCAAATTCACTTAGTTCATGGAAATATATGAATGGCTTTTAACCATTCGGCATCAAAGACACAGTAAATTTAGAGATATAGTTTTATTTGATCATATTGAGTGTCACTAAATCAAATGATCATTAATTTTCATTTTTAAGAAATTGAGATTTTATTTCGTAAACAATGCTTATTGTTTTTCTTTGGGCCGTTGATATTAACGAGTCATATACGAGCTTGTAATTGTCGTCAACGCTTAGAACAAATTACTTTACACTATGTTTGGATGAAACAAATAAACTTGAAATTTGGGTAAAAGTTAGAATTTATAAATTGACATGCACCAATTCTCTTGTTTGAATTCATAAACATAGAAATTTAGAATTTCTGCTTGAAAAAAAACTTGGAATTTGAGACCTTCAATTCCCAAGTTTTAATTCTATGTAAATAAGTGTCATTTCTTAATTTCTATGATTGAGAGTTTAAAAATAACAAATTATGTATTCAATTCCATTGTTTTTTTAGGTTAACCAAACAAGAAAATTCACAAATTCTATAAAATAAAATCTCGTCATTTCAAAATTCCTAGTAATCTTAAATTTCTCCGTCCAAATATAATGTTAAAGATTGAAAACAATTGAAAAGGCATGAAATAGGCAACAAAGTTCATGTATTTCAAATTTGGACTTCGATGTCCGCTTTCAGGCCATGACATGCCATTAAAAAAAAAAAAAAAGCGTAACGATCAAATTACAAACCAAGTGTTTTGCTCTGATATATTAAAGTTTATTCAGTTCATAGCTGGATGTATTTCCTTGACTCTCAACTATCATGCTACGTAAACAAATTTACCTTTTCAGTAAAAATACTTCCTTACCCGGGTGTCAGTGTGTCACTGCCTCTCTCTGTCGTCGTGAGAGGAACGGAGAAAGAGGGTCGGTTCAATATGTAAAGGTGGAAAAGTGATGGGGGTGAGAGTGAAACCCTACAAGTCTGCAACCACCACCGCACATATGCATGTCATTCATCATTATCACCTCAAATCCTATACATGAAAAGATCTTTTATTCCTTTGCTTTTGGTTTTGGTGCGGAAGATTTGATTTCGTAGTAGCTAACAAAGCTTCTTTCTGACCCGAATTCTTCAAAGCATTCACACACATCTGGGAGGGAGAGGAGACTAGGAGAAGGATTTACATTAAACAAGTTCACATTAATCGCGACGTCCCAATCTCTTATGATGTCATTGAGTTGTTAAATCCAATCACTCATGTAACGGTAAACTCATTTAATGTAAATTAGTCTCGATAAACTAGAGAAGGAAGTGATTAATACAGTAGGTGTTTGATTTGATGGGTTTTTGTTGGGACTTTCTCTGTTGATGCTTTTGCCGACCCTTTTCAGTTGCTTTTTTCCGTACACCAAAAACCAAAGTCTTCTCAGTTTGACCTTTCCAAACCACCTTCCCCTCCCTTCAAACAGTTACTCGACTAGAACCCTAGAAGCAGTTTTTAATTGAGCAATCTTTTACAGCGGATTGCTTATCCAGTAATAATATGGTAAATCCAAGTTTTACCACTTAATAAGGATACCGAGTTTGAATCTTCTCTTGTTCCTAAGTATGCTATTTGGTTTTTCATTTTCTTCATGAGCCAGAATTATAAGCTGATTTGGTTTTTCTAATTTCTGTTCTGGTATGATACACACACGCTTAATTATTTGTGGTTTCTGATCGTTTTTTTATATTTAAATTAAAATTTTAAAAGATTAAAGAACATAAATAAAAACAAGGGTTTGCAAAACCAACGTGCACAAATCATTTCCCATAAAATTAATTAAAATTAGATTTCTAAGAATGGTGACTGTGATGTCATTTTCGACCACAAAAGTGAATAAAAGTTGGTGTCATTTTCGCATATATAATGTTGCTCTCTCAGCGGGCAAAGCGTCGACATGCAGTACGAGTCCCACCCACCCAAGTTGCAGCTAAAATCCTAAAATTCATTTCCATTTATTTCTTTGTATTTTTGGAGTGATGGTCCTGATGGAGAGATGGGAAAGGGAGAATCTGGCCTTGGAAGATCTCCTGCATTTAGAAATCTCCCTCCACTATTTTTTTTTTTTGTAAAAAGCTGAAACACTGCATATTTCAACTTCATGCTTTCACCTTTTTTTTTGGAAAACACTTCATGCTTTCACCTTTTAACCTGCAACTACGCGTACGTAGAAGTCTTCGGGGAATCAATTTTGCAGAGAAAAATATCCGAATAATTAACTTCCTCACTCTCTGTCCACTATATTTAAGAATACCACTTCGACCTGTATATGTCACGCAGTGTTACTACTGTACGTTACTATTATATGTAACAAAATCTATAAATCCTATCTTGTACCTTAAATTTATTTGTATTACGGTTTACTTGCCTTATTGTATTCGATCATTGTCTCTATGAATATGGTGCGGATCAACATAAATTATAATTAACTTTCTTTATACAAAAGATGCACGTCCGGTTATTTTTCTCATAAATTAATATTTTGAGAAAATATTAAGATTAATTGTGAGTGAGCACGTGATTGGTTTTTGACAATCAATACATGCACCTCGTATGTTTACAATGGTTAGAAACTAATCATGTGCGTGTGGACAACTAATCTTACGAAGAGTCCTCATGTATTTCAGTAAAATGTAAAACATTCTGACCTTTCCCTAGCCTTCTATATCATGAGGCGATCCCGAATAAGAAGTCAAAATTATTAACAGTGTGTTTCTTGGATTGAATGATGGTCTCGTTGTATAAAGTGACACTCAGACCTCATTCAGTGGTAGACGTTGCTTGTGTTTTCGGTGGAGTACTAGTAACGCAGGCTCTCTCTTTTTACTTTTTGCTTCTAATTGAAAGAAGTTCATATTAGATGGAAACCCTAGTAGTACCATGCATGATGCCCCGTGGACTCGCATTTGAAATTTGATTCTATTCCTATTTCAAGGCAGATTCATATACAAGGGGACCAACAGCGCAATAAGAAATTTATGTGGATTGAAAACACTTTGGTTGAACACGTGAACGAAAGATTTATATATGTTTTAGTTAGAACGTGATTACGAGACAGGCTTAAAAAAAATAGTAGATAAAAACCTAAAAAGACCTACAAATGTTTTAGTTTCTAGTTTGAAACTTGGGTGGTGTTGTGCTGTCGCTATATTATAACATTTGAGATGTTTTATTCAACAATACTCTCACTTTTGAGGTTGAAAAATCTTCGTGGCCTCATTGCATATCGTATGATCATATTCGAATAAGCATTTTTTAATGCATAGAAAATGACTGATGGGATTTGACTTCATTTCTTTCTTTATGGGCCATAATCTCCATTTGCGTTTCCATATGTAGACCTTTTCATCTCAATTCTCTCACACACTTTCTACTGTAATTTTTAATTATATTCCTTGGTGGATTTTCTCCATCAAGTTATGATTAGACTGGGGCCATTGTGCCATTAGTCGTTTCGGTCGAATTGTTTGAGGATTTTTTTTTTTTTAGGCGAACAAATTGTTTGAGGATTAGGAAAGTAAAATCGTCATTAACTGATACATAAAAAATAGACAAGTAAGGTTTTAATTTGTATATTTGATTATAACTGTGCGCTAAGATATGATTAGCAAGTGGAAACGTACTTATCATTTATCGGAGAGAACATATTCTTACACTATCTACAATATTTTCTGGGTGGATTAAATGTGTAGGAACAGAATCCAAGTTACTATTCTCTTCGCTTGACACTCATATATATCTTGAAGAATTTAAATATATAACTATCAAAGAATTTATATGGGGTCGGATTCGTAGTACCATGTATTTATATAATTTTTTGCACACGTTTTTGTAGAGCGCACTTCGTAATGTATTTCAACAATTCAAATTACCTATTTTTTAGTTATTCTCTCAAAGATCATTTATACAAAAAAATCACCAAAATCTGAAACCATATAATTATTAGATTAAGAGTTTAGGGTTTCTTTGAAGAACTATATTCATTTATTACTTTTTTCACTACAATTGAATATCTTAACGGTTTTGGATTTATTTAATTTTTTGCAAGAATGGTCTATAATGTTTCAAAAAATAGACCGTTCGAGTTGTTAAAATATATTACAAAGTGAACCCCACAAAAACGTGTGTCAAATGTTATTTAAAAAAATAAATTAGTGTCACGGATTCACCTCCTTAAATATATAAAGATGGCACACTAATACTCCATTTATATAAAGTAAGATTAAAAATTTTGGTATTCTGAATATTAACATGCCGAATTCTTACCAAGAATGTGTGGGATTCACAGTTTATATGGGTCTTGTACAGTACGTGTGCATGAGACCTCATTCCTTTATACCAAGAAACATAATTTATACTTTTGCGATAACAATATATATATGATGAACACAAAAGCATATACTTGGATTAATTTTCAAAGAAAAATGATAAACGCAAACCTTTTTAGCTTCTCATACACTTACATTTACTTTTATTCGTTGTTATCGTTTAATTTATTCAATTCAATAATTAAAAATATAAAAGAAAAAAAATGTCTAAGAAGCTAATATGAGTGTGTGAAAGCTACCTCCCGTTTTGAAATATACATGCATGCTTATTGCTTAGGGTTTACTAAATGCTACTCGATCGGTTTAAATCTTAAATACTACTCAGTTAGTGAGTTAATATATTATTTAATCATCTATTTCTCTCTATCTCATTAACTATTATACAGTAAAATATTAATCAAAATATCAATAAAACCTGTGCTCTTGTGCAGAAATTTACAATCATTTAAACTGAGAAAAAAAGACATGAAATTTTTGAAAAATGAAAAATAAAGGTCGGTCCTTAAAAGGTAAACAAATAGATTATAGATGAACGAGTTGAATTTGATATCTGGCGAAGCAAGGCACGAATATATTCAACTTCCCTTTCACTTAACAATTTGAATAACTCCATGGGACCATGATTGAACATGCTTGTCGCATAAAGCTGGTTCGACATGATTAATTTCCATTCTTTTCATCTTTTTCACTTGGGAATAATTAGATGGTTTTTGGCAATAAGGGTTTCTTAAAACAAAGGTTTACCATAATATGGACAAAACACCAAAAATAAGTTGGACAATACACCAAAGAGCATGACTTGACACCAACACGTCTAATCGATTAAGAAAGTTCGAGAGAATTGAGATTTTTTTTAAGATTGGAAGCAGTTACTAATTCATAATTTGACATGTACAGAATGAAAACTTATTTCTCAATTTTACAGAAATTTTTATGAAAGCCTTTCATTTATTTCTCTTTTTATTTTCCCATTAATTTGCGAACCATGCAGTGCAGTGCCAAGTCTACACAAAAGCCAAATAGAATGATAGAAGAACCTCCCCACTAGCTCGTGTGTTCTTTTCCATATTTGGTACAAACATTCAACAGTGGCTTACGGCCCCATCCACCAACTTTATAATGCTACGAGTACTATGGTTATAACTTATAGGTCAGATGCTGTTTATGTAGAAAGTGCTTTTGTTTATAGACGTTTTTGTTAAAAATACTCTTTTCAAAAAAATTACATCAGAACTCTTTTGTATGTGATTAAGAAGAAGCACTTTAATTTTTTTTATGCCATGTGATATCACAAGGTCTAAAGGGAATCCTAGCTATCTACTAGAAAAAAGGGATGCTAGTTCTTCTTCTTTTTTTTTTGTAATGTTGTGTGACAATTGAAATAGCTTGCTTTTAAGGGCTAATACGTATATTTTTCGAAATTATTTGAACAAATTGAAAGAGATAGGAAACAACTTTAATAATGTGGGTGGTTTTGGTACATGTGTGGGGGAAGAGGATTCCTGTTGCTTAGTAGGAGATGCGTATGAGCATGTCCAAGCATCGGAAATGATCCTTCAACTGTGGAAAAAGGTTTTCTTTTCCGCGTAAAGAAGAAATCATGGAGATGTTGAAGTTTTGAAAAGATGAAAATGTGAAGAGAAGAGGGAGGAGACATTGGGCTGGGTTGGGGTGGGACATCAAATTCATCAGTGGCTGGTTGGCTGGCTGAACGGGTGAGTGGCCTAGTTGATGATGCTTAGATTTTTTCAGAGGTGTGATATCTACGCACTCCATTTTACTTCTCACACATTCTTTTAATTTTTAACTGTCGAATCGAATGAATTGAAGAAGGTCAACGGACATAAATTAACAAGAAGTGTGTGAGAAGTAATTTGGAGTACGTGGATAGCACACCCCTTCTTTTTTTATATCAAAAATAGGAATTTGTGAGTTTTGTGCTAGTGGAGAACCCAGTTCTTTCCCTCCACTCTTTAGGGATGTCATTTACACGTGCATCGAGTAATAAGATCTTTTGTTTATAAGTAAATTGTGTATACTTCAACGGCCCATTCTTTAACATCCACACGGTTAGAGCTTTGGGCTCCTCCTACTTGGGAGCTTACGGTTTCATTTCGAAAACTATCTATAGGCCAAATGCTAAGTGGCTAGCTTGTTATCTCTACTATGATTGGGTATTATTTTTGTTGTTCTACAAAGTTGGGCACTCTAAAATAGTCTTTGTGCATTCCTTTATCTTTTTGTTGAGAAGCAACGGAATATGATATTTCTAGTAGTACCAATAACAATTTTTCTTCTTGATAATTTGTATATTCATGATATTTGAATTAACGACTTTCTCCATAGAATGAAGTGTCACCAAATTAAATGATCATTTTTATTTATTTTGACACAACAAAAACATGGGTGTAGTTCGACTAAGTCACACAATGAACAAGTAATAATTAGTATTAAAATCACTATTTGTAGATATCAAACAATAAAATTTCACTTAAAAATGAAAAGAAAACCATTGAAAGTGTAATACTAATAACTGTTGGATATATGTCAACAATATGTGACAAACTTTATATATGCTAATAACAAATGCGAATAAATATATTACAGAAAATAACCAAAACGAAATAATATTTAAGCAGATAAACAGAAGATCGAGGCTTGAGTACCGCAATGTCCTTGAAACAGAAATTTCGTCCCTACTCAGTGGTTATAGTTCTACGGATGTCTGCTTCACTAGGATTCAACGATCTAAGTTAGAATTCTAGCACCAGAAAACTAGACTTTTGGCGAATTTCTTTGTGGTACTCTCAGTATGCTTGGTATATAAGGATTGATGACTTTCAGTACATTGAATGATATGTAGATACATATATTTATAATGAGCATATGTCTGTTCGCAACAGACATGGTTTTGGGAGGCAACTGTTCAACACAAGGGGATCTATTTCTTAGATATTTTCATACACTCTTAGACTTCATCTGAAAATATGAGTCTGTTCATATAAAAAATCATTTAATTGAATTTGACCTCAAGGTTGAGTCCAATTTTATTCTCTATGGTCCATTACTCTAATTACTATCTATAAAGGACAACGCCTTATAAAGTAAAGAAACCTTTTGTGAATGACAAATGTGAGACAATGAAATTTCTACTCAAAATTTTTAACAATAGCTAAATCAAATTCACGATCCTTGGCAAGGAAAGGAAGAAGGTACTTCGAGAATGCAGCCCAAGAATATACAAAAGCCCAACTGAACTATATCTTGGTTGATGAAGGGCCATGAAGCCGAAGGCCACGGGGACCCACCTCTGCAGATTCGTATGGTGCTTCTGCGCTTCTGGCAACTCTTCAGCGCTGCAGCGGTGATTTAGAAGGAACTGAGATATGCGCTACGCATTTCCAAATCCAGATTTCAGTGCCATAAAGACCCTTTTTTTGTATTCATGTGTTTGATGCTTGCAATGCATGGGAATGTTGTATGTTCGCTTCAGCATTCGAAAAATGAAACACGGACCACCACACACAGAGTACACTAATCTTATCGTTTTTAATTTGATATTATTTGGTATATGTTAGAAAATTTCTAAGATCAATCCTGCATGCGTTAATTTTAACTGTTTAAGCGTATAAGACTTATAAAACAAGAATGTTTAAGTTTAAACTTCAACTTACACAAGTTACATGTATGTGTGTGACTGATTCTAGCGTTATTCTATTTTTAAACGATCGTATTTCGTATTCACATCTCAAATTTTGATGTGTAAGTTGATAACTTAACACTATCAAATTAAGATGACTGATCCAACCCTGATTCGAGTGCATTTAAGTTCTATTTGGTTGCATAACTCTTTTATTTATAATTAATCACCACTCAGCAGATTTAGCACATGGTTTATGGGTATCAAATATGATTATGTCAACTCCTCGTGTAAATCGTCCTTTTTCCAAGCAAGATATTCCTTTGCTATGAGCATGTGTTTTTCCTAAACAGCAGATGATGATGAATATTATAACAAAAATGAAAACCAGAAGCTCATTTTTCTGTGCATAAGTATCAATTAACATGCTCTTGTTTTCTGTCAGATATTAATAATTAATAAAACCTTTTAAGAGAAAGATCTATCAAAGCAAACCCGATTATTATTATTATTATTATTATTATTATTATTATTATTATTATTATTATTATTATTATTATTATTTGTGTGCATGTGCCGCCCTAAAATGCACTGAGAGGTGGCAAATAGTTTGATCAAGTTAGCGTTTTATGTTTGTCAAAATTTATTTGGATTGAAGACCTCTTAAATTTTATCTAAAATGTCCTAATTAATATTTGTATCAGTTTTTATAATGAATGGCTATCCTTTCGTCTTACAAAAAATTAATGCCAATTGCACCTTCTTGCTCTTCAAGTTAAGCATAGAAAATTAAATGTGAAGAGTGAATAATAATTGGAAAAATAATTTTGTTGGATAAAGTTGCCGGTGTTGGTATTAAGAAATAGTAGCTATTGATTTTGTCAAATTAAGAACTGCACCATCCAAGTTTTAGTTTGAATTTAAATAAGGAATAAGGTTTGGCTACTAAACAATTAGCAATCGTACCTATTAAAAGCCAATGTGTCTATTTCTTAGTTTGACAAGTGCAGGTTTTTTTTTCTTTTCTTTTTCAAAGATTTATTCAGTTTGAAAGGCCAATTTATCAGGAACAGGCACATTGACTTTTAACAGGAATGGCTGGTAAATGTTCAGCAGCCAAGCTTTGTTATAAATTAATTATCTAAAACGATTATAATATTTAATTATGCATTTGTTAGAGATTGTAGTGATCATTACGTCATTCTGTTTTAGAATTTTGTTAAATTATTTGATTTGGGTCTGGCTGTATTCAACTACTTCATTCTCCCTCATTTTCTTAGTATTCCACTTCCATCCATGAAAGTTCAAAAAATGTCTGGAATGTGCATGGGATTCTAAAGATGCCTCTGACTATAAATTATAAAATTAATGGTGATCTACGGTTGGAACCTGGAACAAGTATTGCGTATCTAGGTAGGATGTATTTACAATTATAAACAACTAATAAAGCAATCAATTTTTTTTTTAAAAAGGGTAAATTACACTTTACCACTTTAGGTTTAAAGTCGTTTTCAATTCCTTATAACATCTTTAAAACATTTTACTTTCATAACTCAAGTACTATTTTATTTCAATACTATTAATCCGTTACAAACTGACGTGGTTGCCACGTGGTAAAAAAATAAATTTTTTATTACCCTATTTAAAAAAAAAAACCAAAAACCTATTCCCCCTTCTCCCCCGCCCCCGCGGGACCACCTCCAACCCCTTCCCATTCCCCATCACCACCGCAGCCATTCCCCATCACCATCTCAGCCCCCAGACCACTCCTCCCTCTTCACCTCCCCGACCTACCTTCTCCATCTCCTCTACTCTCTTCACCTCCCCTCCCCTGGCCGCGACCCACTGCCGAAGACAGCGCCAAATCGGAATCCAAGCCCTTTTCCAACTCATTCCCTTCCCTCAGCCCCCTCATCCCATTGCCACTCAACCCTGCCCCTCTCAAGCTCCAACTGCTCAACGGCACCGTTGAGATCTTCGGTACCGAGCTCCCTCCTGATTTCTAGCTCACCTTCATTCCCAGGCTCAAATTTGCTGTAACCTTCTTCCTATATTTCTTTTCCCAAATTACATTACAAAGGTCGTGTTTTTATTGATTTGCGTTGTGAGTTTTGATTGTTAAAAATTTTGAATTGCATTTGTGTTGTGGGTAGGGGTTGCAGGATGAGAGAAGGGAGAAAGGGGGTGGGGTGATGAGGTAGGAGACATGTGGGTTTTGGGTGGGGTGGGGGGTTGCGAGGGAGGGGGGTTGGCGGGGAAGGTAGGGGTGGGGTGGGATGGGGTGTTTGGGTTGCAAGGAAGGGGAAGAGCTCGGGAAAGAAGATGGGTGGTTTTTTTTTTTAATAGGGTAATAAAAAATTATTTTTTTTGCCACGTGGCATAAATTTGGCAGCCACGTGGCAACCACATCAGCTTTTAACAGATTAATAGGTGAAAATTTTAATTGATGTATTATATTAAAATAAAATAGTACTTGAAGTATGAATGTGAAATGTTTTAAAAATGTTGTAAAGAATTGAAATCGACCCAAACCTGAGGTGGTAAAGTGTAATTTATCCAAAAAAAAAAAAATCTAACTTTCGTTCTTTAACAGTGCAATATTCAATTATAAATTACTATAATTTACGAAAGTGTGACTCAACAGATATGTAAGAAAATAAACAAGTTGTCTTAACTAATATATAAAAAGAAACCTAGTTATGCATAATGCATGGTTCAACCAATTAAGCCTTCATGGCTCACCAACATGAGATAAACTTTATTGGGCATAGAACGGAAGGTTTCATGCTCTCGCGAGAAATGTCTTGGACGCTAAAAATGACTCACGTAAAATAAATTCTTTAGTTAATGTGGCGTTTTAAACTATTAATATAAGATCATGTGTAGTATTTGATTCACATAATATTATGTTAATGACTTAAAATGTTACATTAACAATGATCATGTTTTACATAAAATAAAATAAACGAACAAGATTAAACATATATACAAAAAGAAACTTAGTTATGCATAATGCATGGTGTAGACATCAAAATTTCGGTCAAATAAATGTTCACTAACAAATTAAGGTCTCGTTCGGCAGCTCGGACTGTACTAACTAAATTTATCTACGTTTGGTATCATATCGGACTAACGAATGTATTATTTATACTGTGTTTAGTATTACATTAGATAGGAAAAATTCAAAATATTATTAGGGTGCGTTTCTTGCTCTAGACTATTTCGGACTGGATTAGCTTCAATGACTAAGTTGGACTGGCTTAGACTAGACTAAGCTGGACTAACTTAGTGAAGCGTTTGGTGCAGTGTTGGATTAAGAAGCTAGATAATAACAAATTCTAATATTATAGTATTTAATCTATAAATTATTAATATTTTATTATGATCTTATCTTTTTCTCCATATTTTCCTACTATTTCCGTCTCACACATTCAATTTGGTATATTTTATATAAAAGTTGGTTGTGAAATGGATCTGAAAGAGAGTCGAATCGGAAAGTTAATAATTGACCTAGGTGACTAGAGATGGCGAGGAGTCTGTCGGGAGTGGTCATTGAGCATGACGAGGACGAGAGAGATGATAGTCTTAGCTAGTCCCATGGTTATTGGGGGGTCTCGCTAAGACCTCTTAGTGAAGGGTTTTGTCTATGCTAGTCCCCCTTAATCTCATTAATGTTAATTCCAGCATGCAACAAACACAGTATTGGACTAATAGTTAGTACAGTCCAGTCTAGTGCAGTCCCAGCGGGTTTTGTGTGGCGTGGTAGTTTTGACCTTTTTTTATTTTTTTATTTTTTTTATTTTTTTTTCTGGAAGGATCCTGCCTCTCCATGTTTATCATCATCGCGTAAGTGTTCATATACACTATTCGGAATGGGAATATAATGCAAAGGTTTGGGACTTTACAGGTTTGTTCACATTTCTTGTCTTTCAGATTTCCATGGTTCTGGTATTATATACTCGGGGCTCTTGTAGCAGAGGAAGACGTGGCGGCCGTAGGCCTTGATGGTGCCGACAAGAACGACGACGGCGAGAACGAAGTGCGAGAGAGGGAAGGGAACCGGACTAATAATCCACTCTTTTTGGAAGGGTTTATTATGCAGGTTTATACCCTACTAATTAAGCATACTGACTCCCTTATACTATCCACCAAATGAGACCTAAAGTTTCGATATGCCACAACATTCCTGGCATGCGCTAGGTGTCCCACAAATCGTACACATAGATGTGACTCATCAAAATCAAACGAGTCATCAAGAATGACACGTGTCAACATTTGACAAAAATAAATGATTTGATTTTAATTTAATTAAATCAAATATTGATTGATGGAGATAAATCACGAATTGGCCCACAAATCGAGTCCTGGTTCTTTCATCAATTAATCAAGTCTACAATCAAGGTCAAATCTATCAGTGGGCAAGACTTGAAGAGTCTACAAATAGAAGGCTCTAAGACAAAGAAAAGGGGCCAAAAAATCATCCACGCCTAGATGCTGAAACTTTGAAACTCTGAAGCTCTTAAGCACTCAAACCCATCAAACATTCAAACACTAAAGAGGACTCGAAAGACCGCATTCTTCTTCAAACCCGTCAAGAACCACCAAGCACTCTTACACGTGCCGGTTCTTCCATTGCCAAGAGCCAAAACTTCGCGGCATCCATTCATCCAAAATCAAGTCATCGCCACCCTTGGATCAACCATCATGAGATAAACTTTATTGGGCATAAAACGGAAAGTTTCATGCTTTCGTGAGGACCGTCTTGCAAATTAAAAATGACTCACGTAAAACAGCTTGCTTAGTTAATATGGCATTTTAAACTACTAATATAAGCTAATGTGTAGTACTTTATTTACATAACATTATATCCATGACTTGAAATACTACATTAGCAATTATCTCGTTTTACATGAAATAAAATAAACGAAGGAGATCAAACATATGTAATTTAATGAGGTTGGAAACCCCACTTTTATTATTTTTCTTGTGGAAGGTCCAAAACGGAAAAACCCACCCTAGTTTCTTCACCAACGGCCACATCTTTCAAACTTCACGGTCAAATCAAGATAAAGAAATAAAGGATAGAAATAATTAAAGATATTTAAAAATGTCAGCTTTAATGATTATTCACCATCGTCACATGGAAAAGAAGCTAGAAAGTGGGAAAAGAGGTTTTGTGTCACGCTTTGTTTGGAGAAACAACATCATCATGAACTGCGGTGGGTTGAGTTACTTATTTCACAACCCCATGAAAAGTTGGTTGCATCAGTAAACCGAGCTAACAATTGGATCCCTCACAACAAGAATATGACCTCAGATTGCAACGTTTTTCATCTTTACAGCATTTTAATTCATCTTTCTTTTACTTATGCAAATTTTACATATGATATATTGTTTGATCACGATACTGTTTTTGTTCGTATTGTTTTGGCAGTGTTTCACTTTTTGTTCGTGAAACTTCAATTTTACGTTTCTTGGAATTATAGCTTATTAATTATTGCAATTCAAAGATAATGACTTAATTACTAGTTTTTGAGTTTTTAGTTAAAATGGTCACTGTAATTGTCCACCGTTAATCATTTTAGTTTTTTTTTGTGAAAATTTTCTATTAAATTGAAAAAAAAACCTCCAGTTCATGAGGAGAGGTTGATTAAAAAAAAAAAAACCTCAATTTAAGATTTTTAATGCAAAAGACCAAAATGTTTGACGGGGTACAATATTAGGGACCACTTCTATCGATTTTAAATCTTAATGACCAAAGAAATGAATTATGTTAATCTCAATGATCATTTTGGATCAAAAAAATCTTAATTTTTAAACATTCCATAGAATTTAGCATGTTTGGAGCAAAATTTGAAATTTTTTTACAATGTGAAGGTCTGTTGCTCATGTCCTATTTGTTTAAAGAAATATTGAGGTTTTATATTGCAATGATATTACTACACTAAATTAGAAAGGAGGTCTTAAACAAATGATGCGTTACTGGGTTGAATAAGAAAATCATATCCATCAAGGAAAACCACCACTTTCAACAATTAGTAAACTAGTAAATAATCATCCATCAGTTCTGCTCTTCATTTTTTTTCTTTTTACTATAAAGAGGTTATACGTGTACAAGGTAACTTTTAAAGTACTAATAACAGTTCTCATGTAGTTGAAAAATATAGAAGCTGAAGTTAAACTTCGCTGCCTAAACTACATCGCTGTAAGAGATAAATTAATAGCGTATGAATAATAATAATTAGGCAAATTTTATTGTGTGAATACTTCACCAACCAATTATTAGGTTGATTAAGAAATCAAAGAGGACATTTAAGGAGGGGAAGCTTATCTACTATTCTTAACATATATCACTCAACCAATTATTGTCCACCAACCGTGTAAGCACCAAATGATACATTAATGCTTTAAGTCTCAACATAATCAAAGTCACGTATTGATTAAATGGAAGGGGAAAAAAAAACAATCATGAAAGAATCCATTGATGCAGGCCCTTTATCTAAAGAAATTTTCATTTTTTTTAAAATTAAAATGAAGATTAGTTATGGGGCTCACACTACATCAAACTTCAACGATCTGAACTGTTTATTTTTCAAATTACACTTAATAGATCATCTTTACAAAATATTAGCTAAATCGAAAATGTTTGAGGCACTTAATTGAGTTCAAAGAAATTAACAAACACTATGTTTTAAGAAACATTGAAACTTCATCATAACAATCAAATGAGTAAATGATTTCGGACTGCATTGATTTTCTTGTAAGGACGGTCCAAGAATGAAGATTTAAAAAATAAACGTTCTAGATCGTTAAAGTTCGATATATAATAGGGCCCACAACTAGTCTTCATTTTTCTTAAAATATGAGAATCCCTTGGTATAAAAGGCTCTGTCGATTGATATATTCTGCATTTAAGATCAAAGGGCAATTCTTCTACTTCAATCCTCATCATTATTTGAATAAATGGGAAAATCGTTTTAATTGCAAACGGGTCCCAACTTTGCTTAAACAATCAAATAGTATATTTAAGGTAAGGCGGCTTCATATTTGACTATCAACACATGTAGTTACAGTTCATTGTAATTTTCATTATGTTTTTTCCATGAAGAAAAAAAGTACCTACTACCAACTATTTTATCAACCAGCCAGTTGTCAAGCTAATGTAGAGTTGAAGGGGAAATGGATCGTCGGAAGACAAAAGAATGCAGCGAGAATTTGCAAATTTAGTGTCCAAGCTTCAATTTGGGCCTGTGATACCTTTTTAGAAGGGGAACGACGCCACAAATGCAATCACGTCTTTGCTGTGAAATACAATGAAATACATGGATTTTGGCCATCCGGGATTGTTTCAGTCTCCAAAGCAGTATTTGAAGTTTCATAATAAAAATCAAACTCTTCGTTTGTCGTTTAATTAAGTTGGTTTAATTTTTGGAAGTCCTTTGAGTTGTTCCAAACATTTATAATCTTGATTTAAGTTATCTGAATGTATCAATGGTGACCATTGAAGAGTTAATCAATTACAACCCTTTGGAATTTCTTTCAAACATCCAGTGGATTTCTAGACCTTGTCCTTCAAGAATTTACGCTCGTAATCCTTCTAAGCTCTATATGCTGGTCACAATTGGTATTTCTTGTTTTAGTAATTAAAAAAAAGTATTCAATTTAGCAAGCTGATATTCTGAATTATTTTTATAAAATACTAGCTTCAGTGTAAAAACAAACAAACAAACAAACACACTGCATTAATCGAAAAACCTAATTCACGTGTACAAGGACCACAAACATATTTATTATAAAGAAAAAGCAAAAGAAAACGCATTCATTTTTTTTCTTTTATGGATGAGGAGAAAAAAGTGAAGGGAAAATGGTCCCATGAACGACCCAAAAGATTTCCCACCAAAAATACAGAGAAATACGAGAAAAACAATCAGACCAATTTCCACGTGGATAAACATGTCTGTACAAGTGTACGGTTCTGTAGATGATAGCAAGGGCCCACAAAAACCCAAAACCCACGGCCCTCGCTTTTCAGAGTTGGCAACATTTCACCCTCTCTCTGCTTTTTAGCTTCTGCTGTAAGCAGAAGCAGAAGGAGAGATCTTACAAGCATGCAAACCCTGAACCGTGTCTTGGTTTCCACTTTTACCCCTCCCAACTCCCTTTATTCACGCCCACTAATCACCTCTCTCACCAGTACTGCTCCACTAGCTCTGAATTCCCACGTCCATGGCGGACTCGGCCGACGTCTCGGCGGTGCTCGAGTTCCTGAGGAAAAACGGGTTTTCGGAGGCCGAATCGGCTCTCAAGGAGGATATGATTGAAAAGGGCAATCTGGGTTCTTTCGATTACGAGAAATTCATGTTTCCGATGGTTCCTCCGCTGCCGCCGGTCAGAATTCCAGCAAGCTTCCGGCGGCCGGAGGTTCAGGGCGGCGGAGAATGCTCGGGGTCGAGCTCGGCGGTGGACGACGAGTTTGTGAGCGCGGGATCTTCTACTTCTAACAAGTGCTCTTCAGGTAGTTAAGAACTTAAAGTTATTTACTTTGATCAGAATTAAGCTTGCGGTTAATTTCTAATTAAGTATATTACGATTATTTTTAAAAAGTTTGTTTAAATTCGAAGATCATGATTTGGGTAATATGTTCTCAGCAATAAATATTAAAACTTGGGCATTACTGTATATAGCTTTTCATCTGTCATATTCCCTCGGTTATATCATTTCTTCGGCTATATTATTCGAGCGATGTTCTAATCTAATCTAAACTTGTAGCTTATGGGAGCGGGATTCGAACTTAGGTCTTGTTTAATCTGCTATTAGAATTAAGCCTGGGAATATCTACTTAAACTGTAATTTAGTTACTAATTTTTAACTGATAATGCACGTTAATATTGAATTTGGATAAGTCTCACCCTTTTCTCTTGTTCCTAGAATTTACAAACCCGTATGGAGTTCGATCTACATCTCCAAGCGGTTCCCAAGCTTCATCCGATAGGTTCTCTCAGTTTGGCTCGGCGCGCGATTACCACGATTTCGATATGCAAAATGACCTGTTCTGGCATGATGAGAAAGATGATGGAGACTTCATGACTCCTTGCTTTGAAGGGCCGGACTTCTTCGCCTGTCACACTGAGGATAAGTTCATCATGACTTCAGATACAGACAAGGGGAACGACAAAGTGCTGGATCTGAATTATAAATCCGAAGCATTTCAATCGGAAATAAGCCTCGATTGCCTGGACAAGAGTTGTCTTACCAATGTTTCTACCGTGCATGATACAAGCGAGGTTTATTCGACGAATTGTAGGAAAAATCATCTGGAAGAAGGCTTTGAAGAATATTGCGCAGAATGCTGCTATCCAAGTTTGAAAGAAACCGATTTCAACAATTACCAATTAGATGTTTTGGGGGGCATCCTTCGTATGGATGTTGATTCTGCTCCATATGACAAGATAAGCAAGAGTTCTAATTACTCTGCTAAAAGGAGTTCCAAAAGTGAACAGGATGAAAAGTTTGAAGTGTCTGCTGGTTTAGACGGTAAGGTCGCAGTGAAAGATTTCATGCAAAAGGGAGTTGAAGGATATGGAGTTGGAGTCGGTGAAGTAAACAAAGGATCCCAGGCCCCTGAGGTTGCTGCCGATGGAGATGATGCTGCTCCTGATGAGCTTTTGATGTACAATGATGATGAGGATTATGAAGTTTTTGACTTGAGAATCGTACACAGGAAGAACAGGTTTGTTTGGCACAGTCCGCTTTCTATGGTTTTGACAGAAGCATTCACCTTGGGAAGATTTTTTCGTATCTATGTTTTGATAAAGGATTGCGGTCATGTGCATGTTTATTGATAAGTAGCTATCAGTTTTACTCATCTGTTATGCCATTTACAGGACCGGATTTGAAGAAAGCAAGGATTTCCCAATTGTGCTAAAGACTGTAATTGCAAGCAGGTACTATATAACGGAATACCTTGGTTCGGCAGCCTTCAGTAAGGTTGTACAGGCTCATGATCTTCACACAGGAGTCGATGTGTGCCTCAAAATCATAAAGAATGATAAAGAGTTTTTCGACCAGAGTCTGGATGAGATTAAACTTCTAAAGTTTGTCAACAAAAATGACCCTGCAGACGAACACCATATTTTGCGACTTTATGACTACTTCTACCATCAGGTATTTCCTTCTGATCCAATATAAGAATACTTCAAAAATTGTTTTGATGTTTGCTTTGTTTAAGTGAGATGTGGTAGTTGTCTTTCACCGAGGCTAAGTTTTATAACCCTATGATGACTATCTATCTCTTTTTTGGGATTTTCGATTGAAATTGTTACGATAGCATGCATTATGCAAATGATTTAGTATGCTCATATTTATTTTTGCAAAACAGGAGCATCTCTTCATCGTTTGTGAACTCCTTCGGGCAAACTTGTATGAATTTCAGAAGTTCACTCAGGAATCTGGTGGAGAAGTTTACTTCACATTAAGAAGGTTGCAGGTTCGTTTGTATTAACTCGTAAATGCTTGCCCTACTAGATTCCATAAACCTATTAACATGGCTTTTCTGCTGCTTTAAAAATTAATTACAAGTAAGACAGCTAACACGGAACTTAATGGTGCCCTATTAATAGCTCATAACACGTCAGTGTTTAGAGGCATTGGACTACTTGCATTGCTTGGGAATTA
Organism: Crataegus laevigata; assembly: GCA_963580275.1. Classification (NCBI taxonomy): domain Eukaryota; kingdom Viridiplantae; phylum Streptophyta; class Magnoliopsida; order Rosales; family Rosaceae; genus Crataegus; species Crataegus laevigata. The sequence goes on along the minus strand of OY756947.1, from coordinate 31,500,154 downwards.
TTCACTGCGATCTAAAGCCTGAAAACATTCTAATAAAAAGTTACAGAAGATGTGAAATAAAGGTAATTGACCTTGGAAGCAGTTGCTTTTGCACGGACAACCTGTCTCTATACGTGCAATCTCGTTCTTATAGAGCTCCTGAAGTCATTCTTGGCCTCCCTTATGACGAGAAGATTGACATGTGGTCTCTGGGCTGTATATTGGCGGAGTTATGCTCCGGAGAAGTATGACCTCTCTTTTGCTTGGCTTTATTCATTATGTTCTGCTCCGTTTCATTGCTTATGTTGAAATTTGTTTGCATTGTTACTGATTAGCTATTTTTTCAGTACCCCGCAAACTTCTTACACTGTTTATGCATCTCGTATGATGTTTTCTTTAGTTTCCCGTCAACTTGAAGGAGAAATTCCTCGGGTATAACGTTCATACATAAATACATTCGTGCTCGTACTACTGTGTCTTGATCAGGTGCTCTTTCCAAATGACGGGGTTGTAATGATCCTTGCGCGTATGATTGGAATGCTTGGTCCTATCGATCTGGATATGTTAGTGAAAGGTCAGGAGACCGATAAGTACTTCACAAACGAGTTAGATCTTTACCACATAAATGAGGTGCGTACTCCAAATCTCTCTCTCTCTCTCTAAATGTGAGTTGCAGTAGGCTTTTTCTGAATAATTCGCAAGGAAAATTCATCTTCCGGTACATAAAGTGTAGTATCTTTCTTTGATTTTTAGTTCCACTCAGAATTGGAAAACTTTTATCGGTGTTTACGGTTTCTCTTAATAGGAAATCATCAGTTCTTTTCATTTTTATAAGTCGATCAGTAATTCATTCGGGCTAAACACTTCGCCATCCCACATTCAGGAAACAAGCCAACTGGAATACATAATCCCGGAGGAGTCCTCCTTGGAGAATCACCTGCAAGTAACCGACATTGGGTTCATCGACTTTGTCAAATGCCTGCTTGAAGTCAATCCCGAGAGACGCCCAACCGCAAGGGAAGCACTGGAGCACCCATGGCTTTCCTACACATACGATACAAGTCCCTTCTAAACTCATGGGGTACGTAGCAGTTCTCCTTGTGGATTCATTTGTAAATTGAGTTTTGAAGAGCAATTTGTGAATTACGATCTGCATCCGGTGAACCTAGGACTGCGACGCGCTTCCGATTTCAGTTTTGGTTTCGTGTACATGGCCTTGTTTTGCATTGTCTATCGTATATTCTCTCGTTCTGATTTAACATATTCATGCTTTTCTTGTACAAATTGATGTAATAAAATGTCCTGCATTAACATGGTGGTGTTTTCTGATTCATTTATTCTTATAAAATTCAATTTTTTGGATGCTGAAAATCTGTCTGTTAATGACGCCCGGTCCGCTTGTAACTTCTTGGTTTTGTTGTGATCGTGCAGTCTTAGGTTCGATTCTCAAATGTTTGTTAGAGCCGAGAGCCGCTTAATCGTGGTGTCGGATTATTATTTAATACACGTCAGACGCTCACACGAGAAATTCTTCGGTGTGATTAGTGATGCGTTATAATATTTGGCATTTTGACTAAAATTGTTTTTGAGATTGACATAACTCTTCATTTTAGTGATTTGAAATTAATGAAGTTGTCTTTGAATTTGTCTACCGTCAATTATTTTGTTCATATGTAATTTTTTAGTAAATAATGATCAAAATAACAAAAATATTGTCAATTTAAAATACTAACAAAAATTAAGGATATCTTTGTTATCTTAATCCTTATTTAATAGAGTTTTTTTACAGAATGATCAAAATGATTGACGGTGGACTAACTCAAGGACCACTTATATCGATTTTAAACATGAGGGATCAAAGTGAAGATTTATACAAATCTCAAGTACAATTTAACTATAAAAAAAAACTAATATTTATATCTATCTCATCACGTGTATATTGTACTTACATCACAATGTCTTGGATCAACAAATATTGTTCTTGTCAATTCCTCCCTTCCATGATAAGATAAAAGAAGTAAAAAATTTGGAAGCTGTCAAGTGACGTGTCATGTTTAAACAAAAGAAAAAGACTTTGACTTGAAAAAGTAAATAACAATAATTTAATGAGTGAATTATAATTGATTCAGTGGTCTTAAAGAGGAAAAGATTGTCTCTTCTGATTGGCGGGACTTGGATTCACTTTCCTCCTTTTCTCCGACGCCCACGCTCTCCTTTCCCGCGTGCAATACCTTACCCAACATGAAGTTCATAATACAACCACCAAACGATAAGAAAGAATGAGGTTTGGGTTAGTCATATTTAACGATTAATAAAACATTCGTATTTCGGTCAACTCTTCTACCTCAAAAATGACACGCTTTAACACGTTTACGTAATTATGTAACTTATCAACTTATATACAATGTATATACTACAAAATACGAGAAAATTTATTTAAATTGAACGTGAAAATGAAAAATTAAATACTCTTACTAGATATAAACATTATATTTTTGTTAAACTTTTTTGTACTTGTGAACATTAAACAAGCTTTTCTTTTCTTACAAACTTTTGTTTATAAATGTAAATTGGTATGGTTATACTTTGATTATTAAGAATAAGAAAAGTGTGAGAAGCTAAAAATTGTGTATAAAATTAGACCCGGCAGTTTCTTACACGACACGAAAATAACAGGTTTCGGGTCAACACGATAACTAATCGAGTGACCCGTTAAGAAAAATAAATTATAATTTTAAAGTTTAATTACTGAAAAATTTATTATAAAATACAATATCCTTATTGTATATATTGGTATATTCTATTTTAAATATATTTTTTTGTATTATTATTCAACATAAGTTAAAAAAATTAAGTTTTATCTATTTATTTATTTTTATCATGAGAGTTTCTTATTATCATTAATAGGATAAATTTTACTTAACATGTTGTAAGATTTGACATCGTCCATGGGTGAGGATCTTGTAAGTCTTGTATGTACATTCTCAGCTCTAATTAGCATGAGGCCTTTTGGGAGCTCACTGGTTTCGGATTCCATCGGAACTCCGAAGTTAAGTGAGTTCGCGCGAGAGCAATCCCATGATGGGTGGCCCATTAGGAAGTTCTCGTGTGAGTTCTCAGAAACAAAACCGTGAGGGTATGGTCGGGACCCAAATCAGACAATATCATGTTATGGCAGAGTCGAGCCCGGGCTGGGATGTGACATTGTTGTCCAAAATTAAAATCAACTAGTATAGTATTAGTAGAGGCAATAAGAAATCCTGACAAGTATGAAAAATTTGAAAGAATATATAAACACTTGTGATTCATCATTCCTTCACGATTAGACAATGGTTACACTTACATTATTGTTTAGATTTTTAAAACCCTTTAAACCGTCATGAATAATGTTTTTTATTTGAGTGCAAAAGTAATAAAATTAATAATAATTATTGTAGAAGTGTAAGAAATGTAAAATATATATATACACATACAATCACTCGTAGTGACAAGTTTTACAACTTTCGTGAAGGGGTCAACTTCGAAATCTGACACTATAATCCACAAACTTTAAATTTGTATTTAACCATTGATTGTCGTTTAGGCTTTATTCTATATAATGAATTTCATTTTTAAAATTTTCATTTTTGAAAACATGATCTTCTGGGAGATGTAGGAAGATGAACGGTTCGGATCTTTGATATCACGTTCCGATATTTACGGTTAATTGAAATATGAGTCGATGTTATATAGTTTGTATAGACTTTATAAATACCAAGCCATATTTTCACTAACGGTAAAACTCTGAACATAATATTAACGATCCGAATCGTTCATATTCATGTATCTTTTAATAGATCATGTTTATAAAAAAAACAAAATCTGAAAAAACAAAATTTGGTGAGAAAAATGAAGCATAAATGTAAACAACAATCAACGGTTAAATTTTGATCTATGATTTATATGATTATAGTGGCACATTTCGAAGTTAAGCCATTCAAGAAAGTTGTAAAACTTGTCATTACGAGCGCATATATATATATATATATATATATATTATTTTTCACACTTCTACATTAATTAAAAAAATGTCACATCCCATCCCAGGCTCGACCATTTCCCAGGCTCGACTCTGTCATAGCACCATATTGTCCACTTTGGGCCCCTACCACACCCTCACGATTTTGTTTTTGGGAACTCACACAAGAACTTCTCAGTGGTCACCCATCTTGAGATTGCTCTCGCGCAAACTCGCTTAACTTCGGAGTTCTGATGGAACCCGAAACCAGTGAACTCCCAAAAGACCTCATGCTAATTGGAGGTGGAAATGTAAATATAAGGCTTAGAAGATCCTCTCCCTTGGGCGATGTGAGATCTTACAATCTACCCCCCTTAGGGGCCCGATGTCCTCGTCGGCACACTTTCAGCCAGGGAGTAGCTCTGATACAAAATTGTCACATCCCGGCCCGGGCTCGACTCCACCATAGCACCATATTGTCTGCTTTGGGCCCCTACCACACCCTCACGGTTTTTTTTTTTGGGAATTCACACGAGAATTTCCCAGTCGGTCACCCATCTTGGGATTGCTCTCACGCGAACTAGCTTAACTTCGGAGTTCCGCCAGTGAGCTCTTAAAAGGCTTCGTGCTAATTGGAGGTGAAAATGTACATATAAGGCTTATAGGATCCCCACCCTGGGTGATGTGGGATCTTACAATCCACCCCCCTTAAGGGCTCAACATCCTCGTCGGAACACTTCCGGCCAAGGAGTGGCTCTGATACCAAATTGTCACATCCCAGCCTATACTCGACCACTTCACGGGCTCGACTCCACCATAGCACAATATTGTCCACTTTGGGCCTCTACCACGCCCTCACAGTTTGTTTTTGGGAACTCACGCGAGAACTTCCCAGTGGGTTACCCATCTTGGGATTGTTCTCGCGCGAACTCACTTAACTTTGGAGTTCTTGTAGTTTGATGTTATGCATTCAATCCAGTTATCTCATACTCTAGATTTGATGGACTTGTTTGATTCTCAAATTCTCAAGCATTCTTCTAGCCTTCTCGACATAGTTATTTTCTCACTAAATTCGAAAGAAGGTTTCATTATGAATTCGCTTGCTAACGAGTTGCGGACTTCATGGTTTGATTATGTGGCAGGTACGTCACTGTGGTATCTCATCGAAATGCGTGTTTTACTTTCGAGTATTAGGGAAGTCTTCTTGAAGGCCACGTGTAGTAAGTTTGGTCATCGACTACATTCATCCCTCAGACTGACGGCTAGTCTGAACGAACTACCTAGACTTTTGTGGTGTGTTACGTTTATCTGTTCTATAGTGGTAGCATGTTGGTACTAGATGCTTATTTCTGATAAAATTGTTTGTAACTACGGTTACAATTTTTTGTCTTGGTTGTGACACTATGAGTCGTAGTTTGGAAATTCTTTGCTTAACACTGTTTGACAGAGGAGATTTATGAGCAAGTGTTCAATTGTGAGAGTTCACAATATAGAATTGTTTTATTGCTGTTGTTGCCCAATGGGGTAGTGCGTGAACACGGTAGAGATTTAACCAGACGTTGTTTGTATAATTCCCAATGGGGCCATGATGGTAATATTGCACCCTTGGGAGTTATTTACTTGCTTATCAAGACAATAGTGAGTGGTCGATATCGCGGGCTGCAGATCGTAATATCAATGACTTATTCGTTGGATTCGTTAAGCAAGTAAATTAGATAGGTTCTTTTACATTAGTACTTATGTATGTGTTTGTTGTATTTACCTATTTATTACTGGGGCTCAACCCAAGGATATTACATACTTTTGAGTATGCAACGCTCGGAAGCGTAATAGAAAAATCCTATGTTCAGTTTTACTATTAGTACAACTACTTTAACTTTATGTTGTTATCTGTATGTATTTTTTACGGGACTTTAGTACATATAAATATTTTCGAGTTTTTATTCTTGAGAAAACTATTATACTATATTATTGTATTGAAGAAGAAGGAAAGAATGAATTGGAGGCATGAAAAAGGAATTAATGCACTTCGAATCGCGACGGAGCGGCGTTTTCCCTTTTTGTACAACCACTCTGACTTGATTTCTTCGTTAGTACATATATTTTATTCTTCCCTATCTTTGAGTTTTGTGTAACAAATGATTTTAAATTTCGGGGACGAAATTTTCTAAAGGTGGGTAAATTATGACAACCCGTCTCTAATTTTACGTTTTTATTAATTTTAAAAACCTGAATTTATGAAAATGCCTCTAGAGGCAAGAACTTTGACTTTCGTTGACTGTCGTCTAGAGAAACTTATGACTTATTCTTTTAACGTATTTGTGTAGTACTCATTGGTATGAATGCATAGGTGAAAGCCGTTTGCGAGTCCAGATTCTAACGGTATAGTTACAAACGTTTGAAATTGGTTATTCAAAGTTTAGTTATAAACTAATTAAAACTCCCACCATGGAATGATAACCAATCAATTTAAGGGAAGAAAACAAAAAGAACCAATCAATTAAAAGGAAGGAGGACCAATCAGCCAATCATAAAAGAAGAAAAAAAAAGAGGAAAGCTCCCAGCTTTCCCGTAGCCATGCACCCACACAACCTAGTTCGACCTCCCATCTTCCAAGGCCGATTCCAGCCAACTCCAGTGGAATTTTTTGACGCCACCACCACCATCTTGAAACTCTCATTCCCCTTTACAAAACCCACCTAAGAACCACCTTGATTAACCACGGTATGTGGTAGTTTGAGGCCACAAAAAATCGACGAAAATCAACAGTGCTCCGCCCACTCTATTCAATTTTCGGGCGAATCGGAAAAGCGATGGCCGATGCCACCATTTGGGCTTTGTAGACCATCGTCCCAAGAGCAAATCTCGACCAGTCTTGACCCCGTTAGACCACCGTAGACGACGAATCGACACCTGGAAGTTTTAGGCACTCGTCGGCTTTATGGGCAAAATTGACCATCTTCCGTCCACTTTTGTCCTTAGCCATAAGTATGAAAGTTGTTCTTCTCTTTAAGATCTTCATTTCTATAAAATTTGAGAACTTTTAGAAATAGTGAAATTTTCCGACGAATCGTGGTTGCCGACCACCACGCTCCGCGGTGCGTGGGCACCCCACCTGATCATATTAGGCTAATTTTGAAGCTCCGATACCATTTTTAGCATCTGTTTAGTAAAATTACGATGTTTTAATGTAGTTTCGTAGTTGACCATCTAGTTGGCTGCCACGGGTACTTGCATGAATTGACGATCCACCAAACCTTAGTAATTTATAGTACGTAATATTTGAGGACCATAAGAACTTACGGATTAGGAATCCGACATACGGATCTTCCCGAATTGAATTTGTAAGTTCGTAAAATAAAACGTCAGCCGCCACTTAGTTTTAGTAATTGGCGGTGATCCGACCGTTGGATCGTTCCAAAACTTCAGGATGTTGTTCTAAAAACATAATGTGGATCTTTAGAAGTTACGGATCGAAATTTCGAGGTATGGATCTTCCGGATCAAATTATGTAGGGTTGTAAACCTTATCGTCGACCTTTGACTGACGGTTGACTTTTGGTCAATGGGTTCTCAGTCATCTAGAACGTTCTTGGGAATATGTTTTACGTAAGTTACACGTTCTATTGATAAGAATTCTGAGACGTGATCTAATATTTGTTTAAGGTGACGATCGTTCGTGACGTGTCGATATTCGTGCTAGGAATTATAGTGCAGACTCCAGGTGAATGAGCAATTTATTTTATACCTATACATATTTATAGTTTTCATAAATGCGTATTACTTCATTTTACGCCTATATTTCCAAGTATTTGATATTGTGATATAAAATGTGATAAATGCTGCTGTATGGTTGAGATATTACTGTCATGACATTCATACATATTGTATATGCTCATCTTGTTGCACCCTGGTGTTGGTACTCCGCCCAGGGACAAGGCCAGTCTTTTACGTGTATGTTCACATTTGCACCATTCGCTCACCTTGGATCTAATTTTAGGTGCAAGTCTTGTCGTACATATTGTATTGAGCAATTCCAACTCGTATGTGACCATGCCTCATCACTAGTCTTCACGTGATTATAGTACTAGAGCGCATTATTACACCCAGTCTTGTCGTACAGGTTGCTTTGGGCAACTCTAACTCTAACTTGTGTGCTAGCTTAGATGATGAGCAAACCGTTGATAATTGATTATCACATGATTATATTGTGACATTTGATATATCATGACTTAGCATATTTCTAGTTATATTGCCATTGTATTATTGGTTATATACTTACATAGTATGTTTTAAGGAAACTATACTTGTCTTACGGCGAGAGGTTAGTATGTTCGAAAATAAAGGTTTTCTTACAAACGTTGTTTTGCTGACCCACTTAACTTTGTTTTTCGCCTCTCCAGGTTTTAGTAGTTGTGCTTACGTGTATACGAGGATTCTGGGAAATCTCAGGAGATGGTTATCTTTAGTGGTATAACCCTCACCATAATTAATTTACTGTTGTTATGCTCTGACATCACGTGTGAAATGAGTTAAATCCTACTCACCCGCGCACTCTTTTGATTAGGTACTTTTAGGTTTAAATTTATTCACATTATTTTTCCACTACACTACACTTGATGGCTTCGTCACCTTCCATGTGTCGGCCAACACAACTCGAATTGGAGTCCAAGTGGACATTCCGGGTCGGGGTGTGTCAAAAATTATTAAAGACTTTACTTAAACAATAGCCATATGATAAATGAGAAGAAAGTACTAATATAGAAAGCCTCACTGAAAACATCATCAATATAACTTTTGAATACAATATATCAAGCCAAAGTTACAATACCGTTTCCCATGGTGATTGATGAAAATTGAAGAGTTTGATTATAAGAAAATGTGTAAGATTCCAAACCTTGAAACATAACTCCCTTAATTTTGCAAATCTTTTGAACATTTGATATTTTGTAATATTCTAATGTTTATTTATTTATTTGTTATTATGTTTTTATTTTGGGTATGCAAATACGTAATACTTGAAAGACAAATGTTTTTTTTATTTTTTATTTTTTATTTTTATGTTTTGAATGTGATAATATGGTATGTATATACTTATTTAGTATTATGTTTTCCATTTGATTATTTATTGGTTTAAAATATATTTTCTTTAACGGGTAACGGGTCGGGTCATATTACCCGTTAATATTATCGGGTCGAGTCATTTTATCCGATTATTTTAACGGGTGTAACACGACACGACCCGTTAAGATATCGGGTATGACACGAAAACGACACAAACACAGAAAACACGACACGAATGCCAGGTCTAATGAAAATTAGCTCTTATTTAATAATCGCGTCATATTCAAGTTAGAGAAAATAATTCATTAAATAATCATTTCTCCTTTTTGTATAGCAATATACATTTACACTAACGAGATTTGAACTTGAAACCTCTCAATGAAAAAAAAAAACTAAACTATAATACTAAATAGCATAATCGTGTTCTGTTGAAGGTCGGCGGCAGCCCCGATTTCCTCTATGCCTTGTTCTTTCGTGTCTTGCACTAGCTTTCTCCCCACCTATACGTCGCCTCATATCGATTCCTTCCCCCCCTCCCCCAAAAAAACCAATTTTTCTCATCGTTGCTTCTCATGATCGATGATACGGGATCGATTGTGGCTGACTGGGCACTGTACTCTGCAATTTATGATCTCTTATATATGTTCGGGTCAGTTAATTAGGTTTTGTCAAATTTCATATTGTGTACATAGGTTTCTTGGGCTTGCTACAGCGAGACGAGATTCGAGGGGCTTTTCCTCTATTTTCCCTCCCATTTGCTGCTCCTCAGTGCCTCTGTTCATCACATCTTCTTCAGCCTTGTTTATGGGAGGAATTACTTTACTTGATTGATTTTGTGTGAGCTTCTTCTTGGGTGAGGATCCACTTTGCTTAGCCTGTGATAAATGTTGATCTAAATTGAGGCGGTTTTGGATGTGGCATGGCCTTGCTCGAGGTACTGGGTCTCTGTCGGAGGTTGGGATATTAGTTTATGGTGATTTAGCTGCGGGCTGCTGTTTGGGTCGCTCTCACTTTGCGGAGGAGAGATTTTATGTTTGTTTTGTCGTTTGGTTTTGGTTTATTGTGTTTCTTTTGAGTCTTGATGATTTTGAATCCGGTTCAGAAAGCTTAGGTTTGTAAGCTTATCTATCTTGTTAGTTAGGTATGGATCCTCTGTCGATGTTGGACTTGTAAGCTTGGAATTTGATTCCTGACCGTTGATGTTTCTCGATTTGTTTATTTATGAAATTCTCACTTTCAATAAAAAAATAAATAACTCTAATCGTGCTCGTGTCGAAATGGGGTTGACACTAAGGCCATCTCCAATTGATTCGACCAGAACGCCGAAAATAGTCCGAAATGACATGAAAATTGCCTTCAATCAAGGGTTAGGCCAAAGGGCTTGTGGGCCCCAACAAGCCAAAAAAGGGAAAACATGCCAACTGGCTGGCCCAAGCATTTGAATCCAACAACTTCTTGCTAACATCAGCTGGTCGTTAAATTTGAATTTTTTTTTTACAAAATTAAAAAATTCTAATTTTTTTCCTATAACTACCTAAGCCAATAAACAACATAACATTAAGTAACATTAAACAATATTAAACAACATTAAATAACATTAAACTTAAACAACATTGAAAAACATTTAACAACATAAAATAACATTAAGTAACAGTAAACAACATAAAATCCGATACGTAAAATTATTGAGATTCCAACTCGAAAAATTACTGACATTCCATCTCAAAAAATTATTGAGGTAGTTTAATTTAAGTAACCATATTAATTCAATTAAAATAATAAACTATGTTTGGCCCTATGATCCCCTCGGTTGGAGATGACTTTTTGTCACAACGCTATGTCACATCCCGACCCAGGCTTGACCACATCCTGGGCTTGACTTCGCCGTAGCACGATATTGTCCGCTTAGGGCTCCGGCCACGCCCTCACGGTTTTGTTTCTGGGAACTCACGTGAGAACTTCCCAGTGGGTCACCCATCCTGGGATTGCTCTCACGCGAATTTGCTTAACTTCGGAGTTCCGATGGAACCCGAAGCCAGTGAGCTCCCAAAATGCCTCGTGCTAATTGGAGATGAGAATGTACATATAAGGATTACAGGATCCTCACCCCTAGGCGATATGGGATCTTACAATCCACCCCCTTAGGGGCTTGACGTCCTTGTTGGCACACTTCCGACCAGAAAGTGGCTCTGATACCAAATTATCACATCTCGACTCGGGCTCGACTCTGCCGTAGCACGATATTGTACGCTTTGGGCCCCGACCACACCCTCACGTTTTTGTTTTTGGGAACTCACACGAGAACTTCCTAGTGGGTCAACCATCATAGGATTGCTCTCGCCTGAACTAGCTTAACTTCGGAGTTTCGATGGAACTCGAAGCCAGTGAGCTCCCAAAAGGTCTCGTGCTAATTAAAGGTGGGAATGTACATATAAGGCTTACAGATCCTCACCCCTGGGTTCTATCGAAACTTCGAAGTTAAGCGAGTTCGGGCGAGAGCAATTCGAGGATGGGTGACCCATTAGGAAGTTCTTATGTGAGTTCCCACAAACAAAATCGTGATGGCGTGGCCGAGGCCCAAAGCAAACAATATCGTGCTATGGAAGAGTCAAGCCCGAAAAATGGTTGAGCCCGGATCGGGATGTGACAATTTGGTATCAGAGCCACTCATTGGCCGAAAGTGTGCCGACGAGGACGTCGAGCCCCTAAGGGGGGTGGATTGTAAGATCCCACATCGCCTAGGGGTGAGGATCCTATAAGCCTTATATGTACATTCCTACCTTCAATTAGCACGAGACATTTTGGGAGCTCACTGCTTCGTGTGCCATCGAAACATCAAAGTTAAGCGAGTTCGAGAGCAATCCCAAGATGGGTGACCCACTGAAAAGTTCTCGTGTGAGTTCCCAGAAACAAAGCCATAAGGTCGTGGCGAGGGCTCAAAGCAGACAATATCGTGCTATGATGGAGTTGAGGCCGGGTCGAGATGTGACAATTTGGTATCAGACCCACTCTTTGGCCGGAAGTGTGCTGATGAGGACAACGGGCCCCTAAGGGGGTGGATTGTAAGATCCCACATCGCCCAGGAGTGAGGATCTTGTAAGCCTTATATGTGTATTCCCACCTCCAATTAGCACGAGGCCTTTTGGGAGCTCACTGGCTTCAGGGTTCAACAGAACTCCGAAGTTAACCGAGTTCGTGCGAGAGCAATCTCAGGATGGGTGACCAAAAGAGAAGTTCTCGTGTGAGTTCCCAGAAACAAAACCGTGAGGGTGTGGTCGGGGCCCAAAGTGGACAATATGGTGCTTTGGCAGAGTTGAGCCTGGGAAATGGTCGAGCTCGGGATGGGATGTGACATTTTTTTAAATTAATGTAGAAGTGTGAAAAATATAGAAAAAATATATAAATGCTCGTGTGAGTTCCCAGAAACAAAACCGTGAGGGTGTGGTCGGGGCCCAAAGTGGACAATATCGTGCTATGGTCGAGTCAAGCCCGAGCCAAGATGTAACAGCTATGTTTGGCCTATGACCCTTTGGCCTTTCGGTTAGAGATGGTAAAAAATATGACTTGGCACTGTTTATTAAAATATTAATTTATTGAAAAGTTATATGACTAAAACGACTCATCTGATCATCATTCAGTTAGAGATGGCCTAACGAGACCCTTTACACCAATTGCCACGCCGGGCATTGACCACCACCAAAACTCTCTCACTCACGCCTTTGAAGCGCGTCGGCCTGTCCATCCCTTCCTCCAGCTTCGTCCAAAGCAGCATCGCCGAGGAAGCACATGAAGAGAGAGAGTTTTATCGCAAAAGGGCTAATCAATCAGCCTCTTCTCTTCTGAGTCTGACACAACCGAGATAATGGCCGAGTTGACCCAGGGCGAGGTGGTCTACTCGCCCAAGACTCTTCAAGTCTGGCGAGCTCTGCTCAACTGGCTCGCCTTCTTCTCCCAGATCTTCCTCCAAATCCTCCGAGCTCTCGGTCACCACCCCCTCCTCTCTTCTTCCTCCGCCTCCTCTTCCGCTTCTTCCGCCGCCTTCAAATCCCTGCCCGTCGAGCCGCCGGAGAACGACTCCCCCGCCGCCTCCGCCGTTGAAATCGCCGACACCCCCGATTCCGACGACCCCTTTGAAAAGCTCACGGTGCGGTTTTAAAATTTAAAAACTTTCTATTTTTGAATCCTGTTTAAATTTTGCCATTTCCATGTATTCGAATTGCTTACTGAAATTATTGTTCTTTTATATTAATTCAGGAAAAAAAATTGATTTTTCTATACATATCGGAAATAAGAATTTAATTAGCTGGAATTATACTCCAGCTGAATTGAGTGTTTGATATGAATTTAAAGCTTCTATGGTTCTGGTTTAGTCAATGAGAAGCAGAATTAGTAAGGGCTAGTTTGGGAAGCACTTCTGCTCAAAGGCACTTATGCTAGAAGCCGTTTTATTGTAAACATGTACAAAATTTTATTGAAAGTCCAAGTGCTTCACGGAAAAGCCTTGGAAGCGCTGCTCGTGCTTCATGAAGAAGCACTTGGCTTCTATGACCCAAAAGTGCTTTTGAGCTTTCTGCCAAATGAAGTCAGAAGTGCTTTTGGTTATCAGAAAGCAATTTTAGCTTTTCCGGAAGCAATCCCAAACGGGACTTAGTAATGGATGAAAACGGAAATTCAATAGAGGGAGGGAGAGATCAGAGAGGTGGGTGTGTAGATTTTTACTGTTATTTTGGGTGTGCTGACACTAGGACCTGCAGGTAGTCCTGGACCTGGATGAAACCCTAGTGTGTGCATATGAAACATCCAGCTTGCCGGCAGTAGTTCGAACTCAAGCAACTGAAGGTGGGTTGAAGTGGTTTGAGCTTGAATGCGTATCTTCGGACAAGGTGCTTTTTTCTTATTTAGGTTGATTATCTTGCATGCCCTTCGAAAGATGAAAGTTTGTTGACATGAGTGTGTTGGCGTTTGAAGGAATGTGATGGAAAACCCAAGGTCAATTATGTCACAGTCTTTGAGCGTCCGGGGTTGCATGACTTCCTAAAACAAGTTAGTCAGTTTGCAGAGCTTGTGTTGTTCACTGCTGGTCTTGAAGGTTTGTTTATGACTTTCTGATCTTTGTTTCTATTTTCTCTTTGGCCGTTCCCTTTTCCTGTAACTGTTTGGGATGCTTATTTTTGTATGGTTACAGGTTATGCTAGACCACTTGTTGACAGAATAGATGTGGATAATCTGTTCAGTTATCGACTTTATCGACCTTCAACAACCAGCACGTAAGCTCTGCTCCTTGTATTTTTGATCTAGTGTAAAGAATTCTGGTCTCTTCTTTGAAAATTTATTGGTATTGCCATGGAAAAAGCCTCATGTGGAATTCTATCCAATATATCCACATAGGTTTTGTTGGAAAATATATGAATGTCTCGATTTGGTACCTGTTTCATTGTACTCTTGAAATTGCTTGGTCAGCTATTGACTTTGAGACGTGACAGTGGTTTAGCGCTTTACACACTGGAATCTTACGGTCGTTTGTCTCATGTCACCATCTCTTACCTATATAGCCACCATATATAGTTAGCTAATGAACTGCAACACTGTGAGAACAAAATAATATGAAGAGAGTGAAGGTTTCTGTATATATGTATAGTTAGCTAATGCCAACGTATCATATGATTCTCAACAGATTTCTATACACTACCACACTCTTTATGTTCATAAGTTGTATTGTTTCAAGTCCTTATTCCAATGTTTTGATGTAGAGTTTCGGGCGACTCGTTGGCTTCATTAGGTGTTATAAACACTTCGTTTAAATAATATTGGAGAATTTAATTCGTAGTTTGGTAAAATCTCTAATGCTGGATGAATATAGGGAATACCGGGAGCATGTGAAGGATCTATCTGGGCTATCAAAGGATATGCGCCGAATTGTTATTGTTGACAACAACCCTTTCAGTTTCTTGTTGCAACCTTTGAATGGAGTTCCATGCATTCCATTTTCTGCCGGGCAAACACAAGACAAACAGGTAGAAATTTCATTATCTTGTTGGAACTTTTGAAATTTCAGTATCTCTTAACTTTCTTGGTAATCTCTTTTTCATTTCCTCTTAACCTTGCTGCTCAGCTTTTGGATGTTCTTCTTCCACTCCTCAAGCAGCTCTCGCTGCAGAAAGATGTGAGACCTGCCCTTTACGAAAGGTTTCACATGCCGGAATGGTTTCAAAAGCAGGGGATTCCTTCAACTGCTTGGAAATAGTAGATTTTTCAAAATTGTATGCAATGGAATTCACCATTCTTCTTTCGCGCAATCCTCGATAGTTATTTTGTTTAAACCTCAAGGCAGTGTCTCATCATCAGACTCCAAGTTTCTGTACAGCATCTGTGTGTTCACTGCAATTTGTTGATACAAGGCTGTGTTTTCGCCAGAGGTCAAAGTGCTGCATCTCATGATCATACGAAAACCATTGATGTACGTAGATTTGTTAAGAAATCTCTGGTTCTTGTGTAACTACGTCTATATGCTTGCAGATCTCGTCGTCAACGTCTGTAATATTTTTTATTTTTTGTGAAATTGTTGCCAACAATTACTAGCATTTTGTATGTTCCCTGTAGTGTATTGAGATTCATTTGTTGTTGACATATTGCACGTTGTATCAAGAAATAATACAAATGTCAAAGGGTTCCGAATCATGTAGTTCATTTCTCTCAGGGTCGGCTGTGAGGTTCTGAGGACCCTGTCCAAATTCCATCGCTAATGTGCATTTTGTGCTCACGTTGAGTGATACGTAGGAAGAAAATCAAAGGTGGTCCAATTTGCTAGCCTAGTGTAATTGATGGTAACGCTCCTTTATGACCATGCAACTCTTAACCCTAGCATGGAGGCTAAACAGTCTCTCCTAGTTCCCACCAGAAAGAACATGAATGGACCTAACTGCAGCCCAACTACTAATCTCTTTAATCACTTAGGCTAAGGAAAAGGGTCGGGGCCTAACTAATCTCGCAGTTGATCGAGCGTTTGTTGTTAGTACAACTCAGATAGTAAAACATAGAAGGGGTTTTACCTTACAATCAGGAATGTGTCTTACGATTCTATCTCTATCATCATGTAATCGAATTATGTAAAGAGCAATACAGAAAAAAGAGAATATATCCTAGTTACATTCGAGAACTGTCTGAAATCGGTGGTAAAGTTAATTAGCCAAAAAAGCCTTCACCATATCTTCACCTTGCCCTACCTTGATCTGAGATTATCTGGCACAACAAGGACACCCATATAATGGCCATATTTGACAGTTATGCATAAGCTTCTTTTTAGTTTGTTTCGTTGTTAGTGCTAATTGAGGATCAGCCAGCAATCCGACATCATGTTAGGTACTCCTGTTTATTCGGTAACCAAAAGCAAGGACATGAAGGTCTGCGTCGTTCACTTTTTCTTACTCCATGGCAGCCTTTCGATCACTTTGATTATTTGTATTTTTCTGTTAGTATTTTATCTTATTTTTTTGCCTTGAATTGGCTGTTGCCCCAAAATTTTAAAAATAAAACTAATGAACCTAGGAACTTGTGGCCCTTGCTGACTATCTGTAACCGTAATGGAGATGACTCTACTATTGCATGGAATGTTTAAAATATTTATATCGACAAACAAATTTGTAGAAATATTGATATTGGTTGCATTTGATGAAAATTATAGAAATTTGCTTAAAAATGAGAAATTTAAAATTAAACTTTAAGGAATGTCAAACACTGGTTAAAACGAAATATAAAAGTTTCTCCGATATTTAAGCGATATGTCTAAACAAATAATAAAATTGGACATACATAATTAAATAAATATTTAATTTTTTTATAGTATATATATACAAGATAAAATTGGGGTTACAAAATATTTATTGTGATAATAAAACGCTCTTAGTTCAGTAGAACGTGGGTCTCCAAGAGGTGAAGTTTAGACTTTACTCCCTTCATATCTTTCTCTAATTTTCCTAATATTTCCAAGAAGATACTGATCGTATTGAAAAAATTTCAAAAACTGATTACATGTGAGTTTTATTTATATTAAAAGACACGTAAATGTGCTAGTTTTGTATCTAGATAATATCAACCTAATGATAAATTCAAATGCAACACCATAACACTAACATTACGATTTAGTAATATCCCTTTCAACTCATAATTGACAAGTTTCAAATTCAACTTATTGAAATGGTGAGTTTAATACTTAATTATTGAAACTCCAATTATATGACTTAAACCAAATCTCTGTTTTTTATTTACTAATGCCAGGCTTTGAAAAAGGTTGTCGTCATTGTCGTGGATAAAGTAAAATACATGTTTAGTCCACAAATTTCAGTGCCATGGCATGTTAAACTTGCCAAACGCAGAGACAAGCTGAATTTAGATAACATGGCTGTGCTACCCCGAGCCTTTGTTCTGAGTTTCATCACCAACTTTTCTCCAAACTTTCTCATCATCCTCCTCATCACCTCGTCAAACAACTAATACATAAGAATGTACAGACGCATCGGTCGCAACCCATTCCTCGCATTTCACTTCATTTTCATCCGCTTGGTTGATTATTTAAAGTATTAGAATCACCATCTAAATTGAAAATAAACAAAAAGTGAGGTTTTCTCAGCGTGTTTATAGCATGGAAAAAGAAAAAAAAGTTATGTTCGTAAAGAGAATTTCAATAAATTAAGATTGTGTTGAGGAGCATTGGGACCAAGTTGGTTCCAGGATCACTAGGAGTTCAGGAAATATACAAGTCTTTCGAGAATCGTTTTAAATGTTTAGTACAGATTTTTTTTGTGCTTACCAAGTGTTTGATGAATTGTCTGCTAAGCAAATCTCGACAGGTTACAACGATAAGCCCAATAAGTATTCGATAAAATGTCCCAATAAATAAATTGATTTTTTTTTTCACTCCTCACGCTCTATTTCTAGTTCTACTTAAAAAACTTGTATTTAACACTGAAACCTTCTAAGGTTGGAAGTCTGAATACGCCACTGTTGCAAGACTTGGCTGGTCAAGGTTTCAATGCAATATCAGAATGCAACAAATTGGGATTCTTTTGAAAAGTCTATCAGAATAATTGTAATATTTAAAAAGAAAAAAATGATTAGCTTGGCCGAGAACAAATAATAATAACAAAAATAATCATCGGGCCCAGGGTTTATTTGTTTTTCAATTCTTTCCTTACCAATTCACTCTGTCTGAATGACAACTGTCTAGTTTCTTGAAGAAATTAAGCAGATGGACACTAGGTTTCCTTCACAGTTGACACTTTTTTTCTTTTTTTTTTTTACTTTCATTTTTTTATTTCTGTCTGCTGTTTCTAACGAGGCCATTGAGTTGTTTCCAACTTTAGTGTCTTGATTAAACAAGTCTCTTTTGAGCTGTTCATTAGGAGATTCCTAAAGTTTATATAATAATAAAGAAATATAGGGTCAAAACTCAAAAGAACCTTTTTACTACCTTATTTCATTAGTTTAGTTGATAGGCAATTGAATTCAGTGAGTTTGAGAAAGTGAGCAACATTAGAATGACAGAGAAGGACCGTCGGAGGAGGAGGAGGAGGCAACTTGAGAGGCCATAGTAGAGAGGGAAAGGCCACGGCAAGAATATGGGGGGCGTCTCGGCAAGATTTTGGGCAAGGGGAAGATCTTTGAGGGCTAGGGTTTGACCAGGAAATGGAAAGCCTAAGACCAAGTCTGCCCCTAAAGAATGCGCTTACACCCAATCCATTTAATCCACTCAATGAAGAGTGATAGACCCCATGACCAGTAAATTGGCCAAATGCTTCTCCGCACTTACAAAATATGCTGGCATCTAGCTCATTTAAAATATTATTAATTTTTATAAAATAATAAATTTTAAATTAGTTTTAATTTCGGATAGAATTTTTAACCAATCTTGTCACTCAACGTGTCATTATCCAAAAAATACTATTATCCGAAAATATTGAAATGTGGTGTAAGGTGGAAGATGATTGTTGGTATTTATAGGAAAAATAATATTTTAAAAAAGGGAGATTATATTCACACACCTCAAATTACTTCTCCCACACCTTTTTAATTTTTTAATATTTTTCTATCAAGTGTTAGTGGTGTGTAGAAAATATTAAAAAATTAAAAAGGTGTGAGAGAAGTAATTTGGGGTGTGTGAATATAATCTCTCTTTAAAAAAAATTCTTGCATTTTTAACAATTTTTATTAATTTTTAATTAATTTTTAGAGTAAATGACAAAAAACTACCTCAACTATTGGTGTCACGACACTTTCATACCGCATCTTACGAATTTGTGTCAATGTTATACCTTCCGTTACTTCGCCGTGAAATTTTCAGTTAAATGCTGACGTGGCTTGATTCGGGGCCCACTTTCTATTAAAAAAATTAATAAAATATTATTAAAAACTAAAAAAATATTTAATATTTTTAAATATTAAAATAATAAAGAAAAGTAAAAAAAAAAAAACCTATGTTCGTCTCTCCCCCTCTCTTTCCTCATCTTCCTGCAACCCAGAAAGAAAAAGAAGGAGAAAGAAGAAGAATAAATAAATAAATAATTAACCCTAACCAGTGGCGAAGCTACATAGGAGCAAGGAGGGGTGGCCGCCCCTCCACTCGTTGGAAATAGCCATTGAAGGTGAGGATTCTGCCCCTCTGCTCGCCGAAATCTGGGTTTGGTTCTGGTTGTAGCACTGCGCTTCCGTGCTGGTACTACTGTGTTTTTTTTTTCTTTTCTAAATACCTAGGCCAAACGACGTCATTTAGGTTCTGGGATTAAATTGGGAAAATAAATGAAACGGTTCGTTTGGTTGTAAAAAGAACATAACATAAACATGGGACCATTTAGGCATTATTCAAACAAGTTGCAGAACCTTTGTTCTGCCATTGCAAAGGGCGAAAATCGACACCAAGGGCTGCAAGAGTCTCTCTCATGCCACCGCCGTCCAGCCATTTGAAAAACATGCGCCGTCGCCCCTCACAACTCCACGCTGTCGTCAGCTGCCACCAACCACGGTTAAGTTTTACATAAATCTCTTATTTTCATTTGCATACTTTAAATTAATTGATGATTTGAGATCTATGTCAGATGGGTTTTGTATGAGTTAGTGTGAATTTATTTGGATTTGGTGCTAATTATCGTTCCCAGGTTGAATTTGTTTTCTCTAGATTGAATGGGGCATTCTCTTATTTTGAGTAGGTTTGGATGGATTTGTATTGGGCATTCTAGCTTAAATTGTCAAGTGATATTCATTCTTTTTTGTTTCAGGATTTTTATCAATCTGTTGTTTCCTTGTTGCAGGTTATTCTCTTACGCTTCATCTTGTGCGCCATCTGTTATGCATCAATGGTAGTTTTCAGCTCAAAAGTTGCAATACACACTTTGTTATACTTCTTTATACTAAAAATTCGTTATAGTAGTCAAAACATTTATAGCCCACTTCCCGAATGCTATGACTTTGATGGTTACATAAAATGCAGATTTAACATTAGCATGTCATATTGATTAAAATCCCTTGTTTATGTTAAAAGCAATATTATATGTGTAGGGAAGTTAGAAATCTAGCTTAATTATGGTGTTATCTCAGTCAATTCTTGGAGGTGGATAAATATAAGATCACTGTACAATTTTATCAGTTAATGAATGATGTACAATGAAATGCTACTTACAAAAGGAGGTCAATACTTCTATTCTACAGTTTGGCAATGGATTTGTAGGCAATTATGTGAGTTCGTAAATGATAAACTATGATTGGCTTGATAAATTATGAACGATAGTAAAATTGTGTATTATCTAAAAGGATTTGATTCCTAATTTTTTTAGGACTTTTTACCTTTTTAAATTTGACCCCTCCCTTCGACAATTTTTGGCTTTGCCACTGACCCCAACCCAACCCAGTTTGTCCCCCCACCACAAACCCAGAAAGAAGGAAAAGGAGGAAGAAGAAGAGGAAGAAAGAAGGAAGAAAAAAAAAAGGAAACCCAGTCCATTCGTCCCCCCCCGGGGCACCCACCCTCTTCCCTCCACACCCATTCCCATCGTTTTCTCCGCGCCCAGGTTCTTCACCCTCGGAATCGGCCTGGCGAAGGTTTCCCGATTACACCTCAATGAGATATGAGTATTTTTTCTAGTTTTTTTTTTTTTTTTGGACTGCAGGTAGTGGGTGCGAGGTTGGGTGTGTGTGTGGAGGGTGGGTGCAAAAGTGGGGAGGTTGGGTGCGGATAGTGGGTGCGGGGAGAAGAGGGGGGGGAAGACAAATTGGTTTTTTTTTGGGTAAATGACAAAAAACTACCTCAACTATTGGTGTCACGACACTTTCATACCTCATTTTTCAAATTGACAATGTCATACCTCATCTTACGAATTTGTGCCAATGTTATACCTTCCGTTAGCTTGCCGTGAATTTCTCAGTTAAATGCTGACGTGGCTTGATCCAGGACCCACTTTTTTTCTGGGTTGTAGGAAGGGGGAAGAAGATGAAGATGAGGGAGAAGAGAGAATGGGGGAAGGGGACGAACTGAGTGTTGTTGTTGTGTGTGTGTTTATTTTTTATTTTTTATATAACTTTTCTTTATTATTTTAATATTTAAAAAGTATTAAATGATTTTTTTAGTTTTTAATAATATTTTATTATTATTTTTAATAAAAAGTGGGTCTCGGATCAAGCCAAGTCAGCATTTAACTGAAAAATTCACGGCAAGCTAACGAAAGGTATAACATTGGCACAAATTCGTAAGATGAGGTATGACATTGTCAATTTTAAAAGATGAGGTATGAAAGTGTCGTGACACCAATAGTTGAGGTAGTTTTTGGTAATTTACCCTTTTTTTTCTCTCTCTTCTTTTTTTTCTGGATTGCAGGAAGGGGGAAGAAGATGAAGATGGGGAGAATAGAGAGAACCAGACGGGAGGGGGAAAGGGACGAAAATGTTGTTTATTTTTATTTTTATAACTTTTCTTTATTATTTTAATATTTAAAATGGGCTCCGGA
The DNA here is from genome assembly GCA_963580275.1 of Crataegus laevigata. Taxonomy (NCBI): domain Eukaryota; kingdom Viridiplantae; phylum Streptophyta; class Magnoliopsida; order Rosales; family Rosaceae; genus Crataegus; species Crataegus laevigata. Next base: position 31,478,126 of record OY756947.1, on the reverse strand, counting down.
TCAAGCAACGTTAGCATTTAACTAAGAAATTCACGATAAGCTAACGGAAGGTATAACATTGGCACAAATACGTAAGATGAGGTATGACATTGTCAATTTTAAAAGATGAGGTATGACATTGTCAATTTTAAAAGATGAGGTATGACATTGTCAATTTTAAAAGATGAGGTATGAAGGTGTCATGACACCAATATTTGAGGTATTTTTTTGTAATTTACTCTAATTTTTATTAAGTAAATTAATGTGGACCGTTGAATTTGGAAAAGATTCAAATCCAACAGCCCAGAATGCACCACATCAACTAGCCATTGGGTTCGAATTTCAATTTTTTTTTACCGTTGGAAATCCAACAGTCCAGAAAACTAGCCATTGGAAATCCAACGACCCATAACGAGCCACATGACCACTCACGGATCCAAATTGGTGCGTTGAAACGGCGAGCCCCACCACAATTTTTTTGTCGGGAATGCGCGCCTACGCGCGAGTGTTTCCCATGCGCCTAACGTAAAAAAATATATATTAGTGCGCTGTGATGTCACTCTAGCGTTAGCATGACGTCACATAAGCCAACTGATTGCTCAGCACATTTTGGGCCGACCTATGGCCTGACTTGGGCTGAAGGCTAGCCTATTAGGCTGGGGTGGAGTGCTTTGGGGGAGTACGAATCCATTTTTCACACTTTGAGCCTGCCTACCCCTTGGGGTGGACTTGCTTTAAACAAGTGATATCATTTAGAATTGTAAATGTATTGATTTCTATTGATAATACATAGTACAAATATTATACAAGTCGATGCTTTGTTGTATATATACTAGTCAATGACTTGTTGTACAAGTAAACCTAATCATATAAGAATTTAGGGGCTTTTCGATCTAGGTCCAAAAACATAGGTAGTTTTTGAACTAAGTCTAGTTATCTAATTACATATTTTTATACCAATTTTGCCCTTTTAGATAAAAATATTTAAATTCTTTAATTTTTGTGTCATTTATTCAGTTTTTAATTTTGAATATTTAAATACTCAAACTAAAATATTATCTAGTAACCACCTAATGATGTTTACCTACAAAACCGATATAATTTAGTAACTACCTATTGTATAGGAAGAAAAATACTTTAACCAACAAAACAAATGTAATCTACCTGCAAAACAAAAATAAACTACCTGTTGTATAGGAAGAAAAATACTTTATATCTACAAAACAGATATAATCTACCAACAAAATAAAAATAAAGTACCTATTGTATAGGAAGAAAAATGTTGAACCTCCATGGCAGAACATTAGAATAGAAATATGATATAATATACCTCCATTAAAGGAACAAATACTAAGTTTCAGTTTACCTTTATGATACGCACAAAAATATAATAGAACAAATATAAATGCATGATATTAGGGCTGAGATTTTATTGCTATAACTAATCCTACAATTAAGGGATTAGTTAAACCACAAATAATCATTTAATTAAGAAATTTTGAATATTTACTACAATTTATAAGTCTAAGGGATAAATATAGTACAAATTATAAATAAGCTTATGTGGAATATCAATTATTGGACCTATTTCAATGTAGTGAACTAATTCTAGTAATGGCTCACAAAATTGGATCTATATCAAATTATTCCAAGAATTTACAAGACCTATTTTTTTTTTTTTTTTTTGTACTAGTCAATGACTTGTTGTAGGTTCCGTGTTGTAGGTTTTGTAAGTATAAGAGAACAATGCAATTAATTAATTAATGAGTTATCCTTAGTTTATATCATTTTCCTTGGTAATTACTTTGATAGTTAATTAGTTTATATCTCATTTACGCTATCAATGTAACATCCCACATCGCCCAAGGGAGAGAATCCTGTAAGCATTATATGTATATTCCCATATCTACTTAGCACGAGGCCTTTTGGGAGCTCACTGACTTCAGAATTCGTCGGAACTCCAAAGTTAAGCGAGTAGCGCACGAGAGCAATCCAAGATGGATGACCCACTGGGAAGTTCTCATGTGAGTTCCCAGAAACAAAACTGTGAGGGTGTGGTGGGGCCCAAAGCGGACAATATCATTGTAACATCCCACATCGCCTAAGGGTGAAGATCCTATAAGCCTTATATGTATATTCCCATCTCTACTTAGCACGAGGCTTTTTGGGAGCTCACTGGCTTCGGAGTTCATCGGAACTCTGAAGTTAAGCGAGTAGCGCGCGAAAGCACTCCCATGATAGGTGACCCACTAGAAAGTTCTCATGTGAGTTCCCAGAAACAAAACCGTGAGGGCGTAGTCGGGGTCCAAAGCGGACAATATCGTGCCACGGCGGAGGTCGGGCCCAGGATGTGGTGGACCCCAGGCCAGGATGTGACAATCGTGTTACGGCAGAGTCGAGCCCGGAAAGTTGTTGAGCTCGGGCCGGGGTGTGACAATCAAATTACACCATGAACCCAATCACATTATTCAAACATTTATGACTTCATTGTAATTGGCTTGTAGTTCAGTTGGTTAACAATATTCATCCCTACACTCAAGGTCCTGTGTTCGAATTCTCTACCCATAATTTAATATAGATTATTATAGTTTGTTTCCCATAGTTTAATATAGATTATTTATAGTTTGTAAAAAAAAAAACATTTCTGACCATTAACATATGTTCACATTACGTACATGTGCATTGGTTGGATACTTTTCTATATATATGATATGTTCACGTGTAAAAAACAAAGATATATGAATTTTATCTTTTAATTAGGTTGTTGATTAAAAGGACTATTATAATCACCGATATTTAGTATTATTCTAGAAGAATTCGAGAATACAAATTCTGTCTTCCCCGTCTTATAATCATCGATCATATATTAATTAACATTTTATGTTCAAACTTTTTATTTTTAAGTAATTAATGTGTGTTGTGAATGATTAAAAATGAAAAAAGGAAGTTATATATGATACATTTGCAGCCAAAACACCAATCACGATTCCCATACCGTCAATTCAGTTGCTTCTGTTTATATTAAACCTGTCAAATTTAGCTACAAATCTTCATATGGGAAACCCTAATTAATATGAGAATATTGGTTAAATTCGTAAACTGAAAAAAAAGGACCTGCCCACCTTTATTTGGGGTCTCTAACTCTCTATCATGACAATTGGTGTCTTGCTCGTAGTGTAAGGTCAGTGGAGTTTGTGTTTGTCCCGAGAGATGAAACCGAGATGCACTCTGGCAGCATACGTACTCAAAATAGTAATGCTATTTTTATACCATTTTAATTGAGTGGTATTTGATGTGGAATGATGATTATGTTATACGAATAGTCTTTCTTCTTTATTTTTTTGGGTTTTGCAAATTTTTCAAATGATGTGGCTATCCACATCAGATGCCACCTAAAGTGGTATAAAAACATGATATGAATAATATTACTCTTCTCAAAAAGGTAGGTTCTTATGTTTAGATTGTGTTGGTCTTGAATTTCTTTTCAGTATAGCAGAAGAACTAAACATTCCAATTAGAATTTAATAAAATCTATATTTTAGATAAATAAATACATAAAAAATCAAGGGTAAATTACACCATAGCCCCTCAAGTTTGAGGTCTATTACAACCCCATACAACTTCTTTAAAACATTTCACTTTCATACCTCAAGTACTATTTTATTTCAATTTCATACAGCCGTTACATTTTCCATCCATTGAACCGTTAAGTGCTGACGTGGCCGCCACATATATGCCACGTGGCTGCCAAATGTTTGCCAAGTGGCAAATAAAAATAATTTTTTTATTTTTTTAAATTTAAAAATCCCAAATTTTCTCAACCAAAAAAAAAAATTGGGTAAATTACACCATACCTTCTCAAGTTTGAGGTCTATTACAACTCCATACAACATCTTTAAAACATTTCACTTTCATACATCCAGTACCATTTTGTAGTAGATCCATCTAATCTCAGGTGGAATTTTTGGGGGTGGGTGATGGGGGATGGGAGAAAGGGGTGGCTCGGGTGGGATTTGGGGGGGGGGGGGTGATGATGGATAGAAGAAGGGGTGAGTCGGGGAAGACGATTTCAAGTTTTTTTTTTAAAATATTTTTTTAAGAAGATTCAGGTTTTTAAAAATATTAAAAAAAATTTGTCACGTGGCAGCCACATTAGCACAAATGTGGCAGCCACGTCAACATTTAATAGACCAAAGGATGGAAAATCTAACGGAGATGTTATTTTGAAATAAAATGGTACTGGATGTATGAAAGTGAAATATTTTAAAGATGTTGTATGAAGTTGTAATATACCTCAAACCTGAGGGGGTATGGTGTAATTTACCCAATTTTTTTTTTTGGTTGAGAAAATTTAGGTTTTTTAAATAAAAAATTATTTTTATTTGCCACGTGGCAGACATTTGGCAGCCACGTGGCATATATGTGGCGGCCACGTCAGCACTTAACGGTTCAATGGATGGAAAATGTAACGGCTGTATGAAATTGAAATAAAATAGTACTTAAGGTATGAAAGTGAAATGTTTTAAAGATGTTGTATGAGGTTGTAATAGACCTCAAACCTGAGGGGCTATGGTGTAATTTACTCAAAAATCAAACGTGTTTGAGTATATTCTAGCCTAAAGAAGTCGCAAATTCTCTTTCATTTTTCTTTCTTTTTGTTTTCTTGGAAATTTATTTTTGTTTTGCTGGTTATTTTTTTATTTGTCTTTCTTTTTTGTTTGGTAATTTATTCTTTTTCATTTATTTTTGTTTTATTTATATTTCTTCCAACCATTTGCTCAATTAAAAAAAACGTTCTTTAATTTTTTTGGCAGTTACTAATTAAATTACTAATTATGTTTCTATTTTTTTTAACAAACAATATTATCTACACTAAGGGGGTCGTGAATTGAGCTGAGCCTCACAATAGGCTAGCAATAATGTGGTTTAAATTCACTTTTGATGAGAATCGAATCTAAGAACTCTCACTTACAAATGAAAATGAATACCACTAAACCGTATACTAAGTGGTAATTATGTTTCTAATTTGAATTTTGAATTTTCAAATTTATTGTTAATTTTTTTTTTCACGTAAATAAATTCTTGTTATTGCTTTGAAGATGGGAATTGGGATTATCCTTAATGGAGTTACCAAAGCAGCTTTTCCAACCATAGATTTTGGTGAAAAAGAATTCTCTTATATTTCTTCGCTTTTTCAGAAAACACCTTTTTTTGCATGTAACATGCAATTTGCACGTGTTTCACCTCTCAAGCGTGTAATTCATATTTATTTGTCCCTTTGTGTGACGACCAAAAATTAAATAAAATGTTCAACCAAAAAATGAAAAGAAAAAAGAAAATCAAAGAACTTTGGTTATGTTAAACAACTCAGGGTTATACACGTAAAAGATTAATTTAAAACCTAAATACTTAGGGTTAACTTAGCTGGTGAGAATAGATGAAAAAATATAGTACAACTAAGTTAGGTCAAATGTTCAATTATTTTTTTATTATAACAAACAAATAAAATTGTTTTAGTTATCCATCAGAATGATTCCCAAGGTTTGACAATATGTACCACGTATCCAAAAGCTGCAATTTTGTTTTCGGTTTAAGAAACTGTAATTTACTTAGCACGCACGTGGGAATTTATCGCTACAACTGAAATACAAATTTACAGCCCTTGTCTTAAAAGGAGGAGGATTCTCTCCTCTTTTTTTCTCATTTATTTTCATTATTCTCTTATTTGTGTGTTCACGGTTAAACCACGTCAACATTTTATATTCTTTTATAGAGATAATAAGACAAAACGTGACTTAATCGTGACCACACAAACAAGAGGAGGATGAAAGTGGATGAGAAAAAATGAGAAGAGAATCCTCATCCTTAACAAAAATACAAATTTTTAATCGTTGAATTGTCATATACTAGTAGAATGGTACGTATATTTGAATATAACCACCAGAATTTGCTTATAATCTATTTCCTTTGCTACATTAAACCTTATTTCCTCCTTTTCACCATATATACACCGTTGAAAATTCGAGATAAAACATTTTGTTCCAAATACGCTTCGTCGAATTTAGAGAACGTTTGAATCTGCAAATTAAATCAAAACTCGTTATGAATGAATTCAAGCATTACTCAAGGGTTCAAACGATAACCATATACATTTTCGAGAAGTGAAAGGCCTCTTCACAAAATACTTTACCAATTCTAAAAAAAATTCACTTTAAATTCCAAAATTTGGATAGTTTTTGAAATTCAAATTATTAAAAATGACTTACTAAGAAAAATAGCCAGTTTTGAAAAAATAGCAACCAAAAAGGGAAAAAAAAATAAGAAGAAGAAAAGAAACGAACTATATATAAATGCTGTGAAACAACCTCAGAGTCTTCTATCAGTTTCTGAACTCCCCAAAATCTACTTGGATCTCTCTCTCAATCTCTCCTCTTCTTCTGTGTCTGTCTGCGTGCATGCAAACCCCAAAAGAGCTCCTCCAATGAAGCAGACCAGAGCACGCCAACCCACCACCCATGCCGTCAATCCCCACTCCTTTCTATGACGAAACGACCCTTCTCCTCCCTTACCACCGCCACCTTCATCATCATCACCGCCACCATCCTCTTCGCCGTTATACCACCGCCAGCTCATGCCTTCGGTTCCGGCTCCACCCTTGCCGTTATCTCCGCCTCCGGCACCGTCTGCGGTGTCGTGTCATACCAACCGCGACAGCGCATCGTCTGCTACCACCGCGGACAAACCGTCGCAGTCGAGCCCAACATCTCCTTCTCCGCCATCTCCGGCGGACGCACCTCTCTCTGCGGCCTCCGCTCTGGCGGATACAGCCTCTTCTGCTGGGACGCCGTCGCATCCCAAAACTACACCTTCCAATCCAAACGTCTTTATTTCAACAGAACTGTTACGTTAGAAAATCTCTCAGTCGGCGCCGACCATATCTGCGCCAGAACCGTCGTCACAGGCACCATAAAATGCTGGCGGGTCGACAACGTGTCCGAATTGCCATTTGGGTCGGACCAATTATCCTCGATTTCATCGGGGTCGGATTTCTCTTGCGGAATTTCCAAAGCCACCCTCCGGGTTCGATGCTGGGGCAGAGCAACTTCAATGGCGGAAGAAATACAAACCGGGTTCGGAAACATGACAATGGTGACCATCACAGCCGGCGGCTCGCACGTGTGCGGGATCAACACCACCGGGCTTATAGTCTGCCGGGGAAGCAATGGCGCCGGCCAATGGAACGTCCCTCCTGGCTCGCCTTTCGAGTTCTCTGCTCTGTCCCTCGGAGTAAACCACAGCTGCGCAATCAGAACTTCAAATCAAACTGTCATCTGTTGGGGAGGAGGAGGCCAATTTGCAATTAACCAAACAAATGGGGTGTCTTTTGAAGTAATTGCTTCTGGGTCGGATTTCGTTTGTGGATTAACTACCAGGAATTTTTCGATTGTTTGTTGGGGTCCGGGCTGGCCCAATCTCTCCGGTTTGAAATCAGGGGAGGAGCTCGAATTGCCCGAGATTCTTCCCGGTTCTTGTGTCAATTCCTCCTGCGGTGAATGTGGAATTTACCCTCAGTCCCAAAGGCTCTGTTTTGGTAGAGATAACATTTGCAAGCCCTGTTTGACTCAAATTTCATTGCCACCACCAGCATTTCCATCGCCGCCACCTCCACCGCCACTGCAGTCAAGGTCGCGGGCCGCGGTATTGACGACGGGTTTATTGGTGTTTGCCATTGTGGGTTCTGTCGGAGCTTTTGCAGGTATTTGTACTGTTATTTATTGTTTGTGGACCGGCGGTTGTTTTGGGGACAAAAAGATTCACAACTCAGTTCAGCCGACAATTACTAGAGATGCAAGCTCAAACAATGGCAATGGGATAACGTCAAACAATAGTCCCCCGTCGAGATCCTCCACCATCCGCCGCCAGGGCTCGAGGATCATGAGGCGGCAGAGGAGCGGAACATCCTCGAAGCACGACAGGGCGGAGGAGTTTTCCCTGTCCGAGCTCGCGGCCGCCACCAATGACTTCTCAATGGAGAACAAGATTGGCGCCGGAAGCTTCGGAGTTGTATATAAAGGCAAACTGCCTGACGGCCGGGAAGTTGCGATCAAGAGAGGCGAAACCGCCTCAAAGATGAAGAAGTATCAGGAGAAGGAGAGCGCATTCGATTCTGAACTTGCGTTCTTGTCGAGAGTTCATCACAAACATCTCGTGAGGCTTGTCGGATATTGCCAAGAGAGGGACGAGAGGCTTTTGGTGTATGAGCACATGAAAAACGGTGCGCTTTATGATCACTTGCACGACAAGAGCAATGTGGAGAGCAGCAGTAGTTTGTTAAATTCGTGGAAAATGAGGATCAAGGTTGCATTGGATGCCTCTAGAGGCATTGAGTATCTGCACAATTACGCCGTGCCGCCTATCATTCATCGAGATATAAAGTCATCGAATATCTTGCTTGACGCGAATTGGACCGCGAGGGTGTCTGATTTCGGGTTGTCGTTGATGGGGCCGGAGTCAGAGGAGGATTTCAGGCCAACGAAGGCGGCAGGGACGGTTGGCTACATTGATCCGGAGTACTACGGACTCAACTTGTTGACAGCGAAGAGCGATGTCTATGGACTCGGCGTGGTGCTATTGGAGCTTCTGACGGGGAAGAGGGCAATATTTAAGGATGAGGAGGATGGGGGGACGCCTATAAGCGTGGTGGATTTCGCAGTGCCGGCGATTATGAAAGGGGAGTTGGTGAGGGTTTTGGACAAGAGGGTTGGGCCTCCGGAAGTGAATGAATCGGAGGCGGTTGAGCTGGTGGCGTATACAGCAATGCATTGCGTGAGTTCAGAAGGGAAAGATAGGCCGACGATGGCGGACATTGTGGCGAATTTGGAGAGGGCGTATGCTCTGTGCGATGAAAGCCCTGGCAACATCTCAAGTGGTACAATATCCGTTGTCTCAGCAGAGTAAAGAGCGAGTAAAATGTGCTTCCTTCCCGTCAAAGAAAGAATAGAAAAGAAAAGTTGAATTATTTCTTCAATTTTTGTCAATTTTTGGGGGATAAATTGGATGGATTTAAATAAAAGATTTACCATTGGGGGTGTAAAAAGACTAAAGATTTACGGGGTTCCATCTAACCTTGCTGTAGTGTAACATTTTGTAAACACCAACAGCTAGAAAAATACAGCCTTTGCTTGCAATTTTCAAGTGTTGCCTAACTTTTCTATCTTCCCTACATTTTACTTCTTCTTTGTGTGCCAATGCATTTAACTAGGGTTAGATCGTCAATGGAGTCAATCAAATATTGTCACGTCGTCAGTTATTTGCCACACAAATTTGGTAGTGTCCGTAATATGAATGATTTGTCAATAATCGATATATTTGTCGATATTGAATAATCGGATCAGCTAGCTAATTAAGCGGTCTAACCTAACTATTTATGATGTGATTGACCAAAGAATAATTCATTTAGGTGGGTGTCCTTGTTAACACAAAGTCGCAAAACAATGTTGTTTGGTAAATGGATGAGCAAATGGGAGTCAAAGAATGTGACACAAAAGTTTGGCTTTCCAAAAACCCTAGGGATTCTTTTTTTTTCCTGCTTTCTGTGAAGTGATCCAAAGATTACAAAGCCTGCGGTTTGTACTTGAGAGCAGCAGCCGCAGTAGCCGCCACAAGTAGAGCCCGCGCTGTCGAATTTGCACCAAATATTGTTACCAGAGTACAACTTTGAATCAGAGTTTACACGTCCACCAGTTTGACTCGGAAATTCTAACAAGGCTGCCAAATTGGAGAGACACTTGCCGAATTGGAATAGCCCAAGTATCTATCAATTGTTCGACACGTGTAGAGTCAAGATCCCATTCTTTTCCTCCACGCATCCATATATACGAGAGAATAATTGATAGTGTACTTGTGTAATACATGTTGACGCTGCTGTTGCAGTATTGCAAACCATGATTGCATGACTTTGTGTTTAACTTTTTTATATGTCAGATGCTACTGGTTTGAGATACTACTACAATGATTTTTTTAGTGTAAGTATCTCTACAAACCTAAGCTAAAGAACAACCCAAAGAAGCACATTTTAGGGTTTTCCTAGTATGTCTCTCTTAACTTATATACACCCGGTCGGACATAAGTTTTTCTAGACATAGTTAGTGCATGTCCAATAAATCAAAGCGGTGCCTCTCTTTGTAATGAGGAGCTTTAATATGAAAGCATAACATTTATGGATTAATATGTGCATCTTGCTGTTATTTTTGTACGAATAAATATGTTATCAAATAACCATGAACATCTTTATGATAATAAATCATAGGGGTGTGATATCCACACACCCCTTTTTACTTCTCTCACACCTCTTTGGGTTTCGGGCGTCGGATTGGATGAATTGAAGAAGATCTAACGGACAGAAAGTAATAGGGGTGTGTGAAAAGTAAAAAGGAGTGTGTGGATAGCACACCCCTAAATCATATTAGGATGCGTTTGGACGACGAAATTTAAGTATCACAGGATTTAGGCTACATGAGACATAGGGATTTGAAAATGATTAGATGCAAACATAATAAATAGAGTCATTTGACAATTTTTTGTTTATTGGCTTTGTAATGTTCATGTAAGTGCGTCTTATTCGATCCATTTGTTTAATGTTTTGTATGACAATTTAACTAATTTAGTCTGAATTTCTAGGTACTTGAAAATCTATCGCCCCACCACCACCATTTATTTTTACATTTTTGTTGTCGTATTATGCATTCATCCGTTTATTAATGTTTTTTAATCTTCTTTTTATTTATTCAATTTAATGACTAATAACTAGAAACCATACCAAATTTGAAAGATTGATTAGCAGTCGATGGAGGGAAAAAAGTCAAGATTTACTAACTCTCTCCTTGTGTGTGGCCTTGGGAGTTGGGAGCAGTTGGAGTGGTGGTGCCTAAATACGTCTACGTTAGTGAGGGTGACACACACTTTTAAACAAAATTGAGTAATTAGGCCCACAGTGGGAGCACACAAATTTCCAGAAAGTTCATTCCCCGTTTCCCATCATGTTTTTGTTTTAATTCATACAAAAGGAAAAAAACAATTTGATAGAAAATATATTATTTTTATATTTTATGATGTGAATTATTTTCTTTTTCGCTGTCTCCTTCAATCTCTTTTTATTTGAAGGATCATGATTAAGTTATGTCAACGTCAACATCTTGTGTTAACTTCTAATATTGGTCCCTTAACTCATCAAAAGTGCATTTATGGTCATTTTCGTTAAATCTGTTAGAACCGTCAAAATGGCTCACATGCCACGCACGAGGCTGAATCAAGGAGCAAATATGAAAAACCAAATGAGAAAAATTGTAGTAATGGTCCCACAATTTTAACCCAACTACCAAAATGGTCCCACAATTTTAACCCAACTACCAAAATAGTCCCTCAAATTTAACTCAATTGAAGAAATAGTCCCTTAAGTTTAATCAATTGTAACAATAGTCATTTGATGGGATTTTGACGAAGTTGACAAAAAAGATCATAGATGCACACTACACGTTTTGATAAGTTAATGAACTAATGGTCATGAACTTTTAGTTGAAAAACCGTTACTCCAATTGTGTTAAAGTTGAAAGACCATTGCTACAATTTCCTCTAGAGAGAAAAACAAAGAAGAAAGTGAGAGGAGGGGAGGAAAAAAAAAATTGAAGGAAAGAGAATCGTACTCCATTAGTTTGAGCAAAGCCATTAGTTTTTCGTCCACAATAAAGGGTTTTCCAGTGCAAATAAGGACTGGAAGTTTCGACGGTGTTACACAGATCATTGCATCGGATTCTTAATTCAAAGGCCAAAGCTCCAATTCAATCAACATCTAAGAACCGATGCCGTTCAACACACATTTCACACGTTGTAAGAAGGGTTCATTTTCTCTTTGTAATTCTTAATTCCTAAGCAACAGAGGACCAAATCAAGCTTGTGAAAATGAGCCATCACTCCGATTTCTGTTTGAACGTGTCTGCATCGTCAAAATCGTAAAGTTTATCGGCTTAAAGGAGTCATATCAGTACAAACAAGGCCAAAATTCCAGCTACATTCTGCAGAAAGCGCTCGGTGAGGCCATTTTCTTGATCGCGAGGAAAGAGAACGTAGGCTGACCACTCAAATCCGTATTTGGCGTATAATGTATTACCTTAGTCGAGGTTTTCATTGGTTAGATTCGGGGGTACCTTCTTTGTCGATTCTCTTCAACTTCATTCATCCAATCATTAAGCCGGAGGAGACCCTTGTATCCGTAGTATGATACAGCAACTAAAACCACCAGGAGGGTGAAGACTAGAAGACACCGTTTCACGTTGGAAATAATTTTCTGTTTGAAAATGAAGAGATACAGTTAGCAAGTGAATAACGAGGCAGTTCAAAGTGCCTCAGTTTTTTTCTTTCAAGGAAATACATACTTGCAGTGTCGAGGTTTGTGTCACTTGTTGCACCCTCTCACGCCTTTTCTTCCGCTTTGGTCCTTGCCTATCATTATCTGATTCCTTCACCTTCAAGGCACAAAAAATAGCATTAGAATGACAGCAGCAAGTTTCAAATCACAAAAGTCTGTTTGAATTTAAAGATCTTACCTCCAAAGATTTAGGTCTACGCAACTGTAATTCTGAATCATTAACCTTTTGTTTGCTTTTGCAGTCGGAATTGCAAGGAATGAGTCCAAGTCCAAATTGATTCTTAGATACATCTCTGGGATCAGAACCAGCATCGCGATAGGCTGCCTGAACATTGTGACATAACCACTCCTTTTTCAAGCTCTGGCATCCACAACGGACAGTAACCTTTGCATATAAAGTTAGAATCAAGTCAGAAAGCTAGAGAGTGTGAAACGATAATTCATGCAATAATTTCACTTTCTTTTCCCTGAGCTAACAAACATGAAAATTTCCAATAACACTTATATTTTATGGTAATACAAGAATTTTAACCTTTTTAGAGCACTTTTCAGGTGATGAACACTGACCAGGATGACAAATCTCTGGGCACAGATGAGTACAATACGGCAACTTTCTGCATAATGAACAGCACCACTAAGATCCTCTCTTAATTCAAAAGGGAAGCAAATAATAGGGAGAACTTGAATAATACTTAAAAGTGTACAACCGAACAAGCGAAAGAAAACATGTATTTGTATTACCTGTGACAAGGCCCCTTACATGAACGAGCAGCCATTTGCTCCTTTTCGGACAAGCTGTTAAAATATATGCACTCAAAAACATGAACCATGGAACCACAGTGACACGATCGCTTTACAAGCACCTTGCAAGGAGGGCAGTCTCCAGGATGACATGGCAAGGGACAAGGATGAGGACATGCAGGCTCCCTCTCCTGAATGAACACATTTTCAGCAATCATGCAACATTTAGTTTCAAAAGTACTAAAAGAAAGTCGAAGATAATAATTTTAGTAAAATTAAGGTAAAGATCAGTTTTCATGGAAGGTGGAGGATCCTAAAGAGAATCATCAGAGCAGTCTAATATGACGGAATTAATAACACCTTTTTGCAAGGAAGTTGACACTTCTCACAAGGCTCACTTCTTGCTTGCCGGACTGATGGCACCGTTTGATTCTTGAGGGGGTGACAAGTTTTTGTGCAAAAGTGATTACCACAAGGTAGAGGATTTCCACACAAGTTTTCGCAGGAAAATAGTGTTTTATCTGAGCAGACCATCTGATCAAAGGCACAAACAAATGATAAGTGGAATTCAAGAGAAAATATGAGGCCAAGTTGATATAACTAAGTCAAGTGTTTGAGCTGAACTTCTGTGGTATCAAACACACCATTTTATCTGCCCCGATGTGCTGGCCAACACATGACCTCCAAACAAGTTCTGGGCATGGAGGGCATGGAGATCCTGGAGTAGATTCACTCTGATGAAAGGACTTCTTCTTCTTAGGTTTCAATGTAAATTCCGGATTCGGAGGAGGTTTAGGACCATGACAGCTGAAGATTAAAATAAATGAATTTACTGAAATTAGTTGTACAAAGGAAGTATGTTAGAGATATTTTCCAGAGAATAGCTAAAAATCAAAACAAAGCATTGAAAAAATCCTGCAAACCTTAGCTTGCAATTGTGGCCACATGGGTATTCTTCCTCACAAAGTAATCTACACGGGTGGCAGGCTCCATAATGGCATTTATGTGGCTGGGGAAAGAACAAAAATAATTGTCATTACCATAACACGAGGCACTATTAAATAGGGGTAGCATTTTTCTTGTCCCTAATAAAATACAAAATAAAGAACATTAGGATATAACAAAACTAAAAGACATCCAAATTTTGGAAGAATCAGATATTACTAAAACTACACTTCGACGACAGTCCTAACTCCTAAGTATCTATTAACTGCACATTCATGATAATGGTCATGCTATAATTTTAAGAACCTACATGTATGTTCCAATAAAGCTCTAGTGTAGATCCTTGACACAAACTTTGAGACAAAGTAGGCCAAACCAATCAATTGTACCTTGGAATTTGGTCCATGCCTGCATAAAGGAGGAATAGGGCATGGCTTACGACATCTGGGAGGCTTTTGATCCATCTCAGTACCACAAGGAACCTGAATTCAAAATCCATTTGGAAAGTTGAAAATACATCTTCAGATCAATTTGGCAAAGGAACATAAGAAAATTTTCGTTGTGCAACATGCTATGAACCAGGTCTGCTTTTCTAACCATATTAACCCGGAAAGTTAAAAAAAATATCAGAAAAGATGTTCACTCATAAAGAACAAAAATTGCAATCCTTTTGCAGCAGTCACAAGCAACACATCTGTTAGTATACATGTTGTTTATCCTAATTAGACAGTTAGAATCACCACCAAGTATATCGAGATGAACTACAATGGCAAAAACACGCACCTCGAAGTGTGTCTGACCGCATGCACATGTAATTGTCACCATCACTGGGCATGGAGCACAAGCACCTCTGCGGGAACAAAACTGTACTTCATAATTTGCAACTAAAACCCTTTCATTTTCATCTAAAGCTTCAAACTATTTGAAAAGAAAAACTGTTCATTTGTTTTCCCTCTAATGCAAGTAGCAATATTTATTGTTATTTTTTATAGAGGCACTCAAGTTTAAGAATGCCATGCCAGACTTATCATATGGAGTTCAATTTCTCATCACTTTAACTCTGAAGATTTCTCTTGAATAACATATTATATCCACACTATTGAATAACAGAATGTTCCAGCTCAACTAATGTGACTACAGATCTGCCCCGGGATAGGGAAACATACCTATGGCACGGAGATGGGCACTTGTGGTTCCTACATCGTAGCTTTCTTCCACAAATCTAAAAGTTCAAAAAATCAATACAAACACAAATGATTATAGACCTAAAATCAGAATTTTACCAGTATAGATCTAAAATCAGAAGCCGAACAAGGAACACAAACCTCCGAGCACGGTGGGCAGTCCCCATCACAGCACCGGCGCTTACAAGCATGCCGCCCACAGTCCCTTAGTCTCTGGCATTTCCTTTCGCATGCTAAATCTTGATGGCAAGGAACCTATTCTAGATCCAATTACACTATCTTTTAGTGAACTCATAAACTAACAAGTGATCAATCCCTCTTCGATCGAAAGATTCTAAATTTGAGCAAAATAGCAAACGTCATACCTCCTTTTTCAAGCTTCCGCACCGGCACGACTTAATGACAACTGTTCTGCAAGTCTCAATGCACTCCCCACGATGACACCTCTCCGGGCACCTATGGTAGCCACAACTGAGCATCTTATCACAAGTTGAACCACACAAAGGCACAGAGGCTTTGCAAGACAATCCCTCATGCATTCTCTTTCCACAGGGGCATGTCCTCTTCCCCTGGGACGGGCACGGCCCGCACTCCCCCAAATGACACCCTTTGGTACACTTATGCTGCCCACAGCCGAGCACCTTCTCGCACGGCTCCTCACACCTAAAATCAAGCCGCTCACAACAGTCCTTCTCCTCCTCCTTCTTCCCACATTGGCACCGGTACACTCCCCGCACCCGGCACGGCGAGCAGGGCCCCTGGTGGCAAATCTCCGAGCACCGGTGGATCCCACAAGCCAATACCTTCTTACAAGCATTATTACAAGAGAAATGCTTAAACCCACATCGCCGGACGTCCTTCACAGACCCACAAAAGCACCGAGATTCTACGAGCTTCGGGCAGGACGGGCAGGGACCCGGGTGGCAAAGAAGCAAGCAATGGTGGCCGCAGCCGTGCTTCAGCGGCCGATTGCAGACCTCGCCGCACGAATGCGGCAGAACCCACGGGTCATCGCTAGGGGGGTTCTCGAGCTTTCCACAGAAACAGTAATAATTCTTGGGGATTTGGGAATGGGGGTACTCTATCCTACATTTGGGGCAGTTCCAGACTGATACCTCGGCGGCTTTCTGGGCGGAAATGGGGAGGCGCGTGGAGGCCCGCAAGGCGGACAAATCGGAGGCCTGGCGCGCCCAGCTCTGGATGCAGATGAGGTGGAAGACGGAGAAACAGACGGAGGTGCAGGACCAGGTCGGGTCGGCGGGCCGGATCCGCTCCAGGCATATCAGGCATGACAGAGCGCCGGAGGAGGATGACGTCAGGAAAGATTGGATCTTGGAGAGGTCGGCGGTGGTCGCTGTTGATTTTCTTGTGAATTCCAAGTAGGTTCGGAAAATGGAGTCGGAGAGATCCGAGTGGCGAACGGGTCCGGAGCCGGATTGGCTCTGGTCGGAGTCGGTGTCGGAGTCTGAGTTGTTTGAGGGCATTTTGGGAATTTCGGGGCCAAGAGTCGATCTTTTCCTTATTTTACAGAGCGCGGCAGATTTCTGAGATTTTAAGCGCCACGGCACGTCGATACATGGAAAGCCTCTAAAGTGGTCGGATTACTGATGGGCCTCCAAATAACTAAAGCCCATTTATTATTTGGCCCGGCCCACATAAACTAAAATAAAATACTAAAAAGCTTGCAAATTTTATTGAGGAAGATAAAGTTACAAACTGTTTCAAATTTAAATAACTTCCAGGTACACGACGTCGTATTACATAAATCACAGAGAGAACTAAGCAACACATAACCAAACACATACCAAGAACATTCACACACAGATGTAACACGACAATAGGCTTTAAATGATTATTGTGTTCTCTTCTTCTCCGGCGATACAACATGGGAACCGGGTTTCTTTTCAAACAAAATCGAAGTGCATAAGAAGCTTCACGGATTTGTACCTCTCCCCCTTGGGGCAGTGCAAGGGAACTGCTCGAATCCCTCTTCGTAGCTCAGACACCGGCAGGCAGGTTTGGCCTCCAAAGTCGTCCTTCTCTGACATGTCGTACTCATGAACTTCAATGCGGAGCACAGCTAGTTCTGGAACGGTCAATGGGAATTCAAATTCTTCGTTCCAGGCCGGAATCCAATTGTCCTCTAGGGCCTTTGTCCTTTTCATCACGCTATCATTAGCAACTCCAGCAATTCCTACCTGAATGTTATAAAGTTGACATCACATTTTCGATTCTTTGGTATACATGATCTGGGAGTTCCTGAAACATGCTAGTAAAATCATGCAGACAAAACCAACAACACTGGAAAACGATGACGTAGTCTGCTTCAACTTACCCTTGCATAAAAATCTGGAGGAGAATACGCATCAAAGTGTGTGTGCTTGAAATCATAGTACCACCCTTCTCCCATATATACTTTTACCTGGAAAACAAAAGAATAACCATTAGCAACGACAAAACAAGTGACGACAGTCGGAAGCCTGGGAATACGGTGCTCACCTTCAAAGTTTTTTTCACTGGTAAACTATGTTTAGGATCAAACACCTCGTTATGTGGACCACTCTTCAAAAGAAAATCCGGTTTTTTCACATAGCCGCACCCGCCATTGGCTCTAAACATTCCCTGCATCACCCACAATGATCTTCCATATCCCTGTCACAAGGAAACCCGCTCTAAGTATTTGCAAGAGGTACGCCAAGAAATTATTCATTTGTTTATCTATATTTCGAAAACCATAGAACCAAAGTGATAACTCCATTGACCCTCAAACCAATATTAGGACCACTAGAAAACGCCAACCATTTCCCATGTAATGGCTATATCACAAATATATACAATCTGATCGTCATACACAATTATTCAATTAATTTTTATACTTACAATTATTCAAATATATACAATCTCAATTAATTTTTTTGTTTTATAATCTCTATTTGGTTTTTTTCTTCTGTTAAATCCCTATTGGGTGAAATGGTAAAAAGCGCAGTTTTTATTGTGAATCCTATTTTATGTGCTAAAAATCTCGTATTTTGCAAATCACATCTAAATCATTTTTTTTTCTTCATAGAAATAAGATTTACTTGAATTGTATACTCTATCTCTACTAATACGATAATACTACATGATCTTAATAGGAACCATTACCTTTATTTCTATTTAACAAGAAAAACATTTTTTTTTGTGGTAAAATTGTGAAAAGTTAACAAAGTATTTACAATTTTTTTTAACAATCGATATTATCTACACTAAGGGTGGGGGGAGGGGGGGTTAGCCTCACAATAGGCTAGCAATAATGTGATTCCAATTCGCATTTGGCGAAAATCGAACCTAAAACCTCTCACTTACAAGTGAAGAGGAATACCACTAGACCGTAGTACTAAGTGGCAAGTATTTACAAATTAGAGGAAGGGATTTTATTCATGATGACCCAACTTTGTTTTTACCATGATTTATGAATGAAAAATATTATTATTTAGATTTTATAAGTTTATCGTTTAATTCTTTTTTTTAGACGCTTTACATTGAGTGGTAGGACCACCCAATATGAGAATCTTGAATCCGCCACTACCCACAACTGGTGAAAAATTAGACCTTTAAATACACAAAAATGTTACCTGCATATTAAATGCAACCATTTGAGCCCCATGCGACCACCCAATCATTGGGTTGTAATTTGATGAGTCCACACGTATGCCCTTTGGGTACACCCTCAGAAAATTCCTCTGAGTAAACCTATATGAAACCAGTCGTCAGCGTGGAAAGTTTTTTCTTGTAAGTTATAGATGGGAAGAGGATCCCTTAACAACACAGTTCATAAAAGATGCGAGTCAAATACCCGACGATTTCCTTTCCGTACGTTACCACTGCCTTCTCGAGCTGTTGCTCACTTAAGCTTATACGCCGCACTTTATCTGCATCTACTTTGAGACACTCTGCTAATCCACCTTTAGGTTTCCCAGCATGAATGGCAATTAAATGCTTATACTCCGGTGCTACATTTTGATCGGACTTGGAACCACCACAATCAACATCTTCCTCCTCGGTGCTATCTTCTTTATCCAATTCATCCTGCTAAAACCCAACTGAAGTTAAAAAATTAAATTAAAGAAACTAAAAAAGCTTGGTACCCCACATCAGCAAGCAGCGGTTACGCTAAAAAAATCTCCACACCTTGTCATTTGCCACAGTTGCACCCTTGGCGTCCGGAACTTCTTTACCCCACGCTTCCTCATCATCTGGAGTCTTTCCACTCTTTGGATCACTCTCTCTTTGCACAGCATTCTTTGCCTCAGGATATTTCTTAGGCGGTTTGGTTGAAATAATAATCCTTTTCTTTAGTGACACTGGGGATGGAAATTCTTTCAGACACTCCGGGCCAGGATGTAACAGTACGTCCCCAAATGTTTCGGTGAGCATCTAGCAAAATGGTTGACAAAACAATAAATACCAGACCATTCGAGTTTAAAATCCTAAAAACGAAATTGCAAGTACCAACCTGAGCGACTTTAGCTTGAAGATCAGGGGTAAGGTGGTCTTCTAAAGTAATCACAACAGGGTATTCAGAGGCAGCAAAGGCATGTTCCTTGATAGACCTCAAACACTTGATTAGTTCCACTGGCGTAGTCAATGTCCTACATAGTTTCACCATTCCGTTACTAGGTATAGCAAATTTCTCCAGTTAGGTAACAAAATTGCAGAACAAAGATAAGTTTCACTGGTCTCGTCAGTGTCCTAATAAAACAAAACCGATTTTCGTCTTAAGTTCGGCACAAAACCGAGCTACATACATAGTTTCACTATTCTGTTACTAGATTTAACATGTTTGTCGAAATGAGTAACAAAACTACAGAACAAAGATCGCAAATTTGTCCAAACGGGTAACAAAATTATAGCATATTCCAGCATGCCATTACTTGTTTTAGCATATTTGTCCAAATGGGTAACAAAATTAGAGCATAAAGATTGCAAATTTGACGGTAACCATACCCTCCGTGAAGCACATCGACATCGTCTTTATTCGAATTAGGCCAAATATCCAGCTCAATCACCTTCACACCTCTGCGAAGAGCTTCTATAATCGGAACGTCACTGCAGGCACTGCTCAGCTGGTTCCCGGTCAGATAAGAGTTGTGCCCTGTGTGTATGAAATAATGCGACAGCGGCGCACTCATATCATGGTGCACCTACAAAAAAAAAAAAAAAAAAAAAAACAACTAAAATTACCAAAACTTAATTCCACTGTTAAACTAAAATTAAAGTTAAAATGGTATGCACCTCGGGAGCTGGAGAGAGTGGGGGGTTGATGTCGCCGAAGAGGTACTTGAAGAATGCTTCGAGATTGAAGACCTTGCGGTGGAAGATGTTAAGGTGTTTGAACTCGGCGAGGCTCTGTTCGATGAGGGCCTGAGCATCCTCCTTGGTGGCGCTCTCCTCCTTCTGGACTACCTTCAGGAAGCGGTGGAAGTGATCGGCGGTCATGATGCCGTTCTCCGAGTAACGATCGAACAAGGCCCTGACCTCCGGCGGTGCTTCCGAGACGGCGAGCTTGAAGCGCCGCCGGAAGCAGAAGCAGACTCTGTAGGTCTGTTTGGACATGGAGGATCGCCTTGTTCGGAATCCGGAGCCGGAGGATTTGGAGGGAATTTGCCTTTCCCGCGTCGGTGTCTGCTTGGTTGGGGAATCGAGAGAGGGGTGGGCAGAGTGAAGTAACTCCAGAAGGAAAGGAACGCGAAGAGGTGGGACCCACCACCCCAATAGGATTTTATTGTTTAATTTACACGTGGCGGATTGGTGAGTAAATTTAATGAAGTGACGTTGCGGACCCTGAGTATGGTGACGTTGCGGTCCTTTTCGATTGCACTTTTTGTCGTCTTTTCTCAGTCTTTCTTTATTACATTGCCTACTTTCTAGTTTACATTTTAATTAGGCATTTGTGCTATAATATTTCTTGAAAACGGCATTTTTTTTTCTTTTTTTTTTGAAATTTGAAATTAATAAAAATTATTTTTAAATTTGTCTACAACTAATTATTTTATAATGTTAAGAATTAAAATAACAAAAATATGGTTAATTTAATAAATAATTGGCCAAAATATTTTGACAAATTTGAAGGTAATTTTTTTTGTTTGGTTTCTATTTAGCAGAATTTTTTTTATGAATAATCAAAATATTTGACAGAAGACAATAATCGTAGAGACCATAATAAGAAGTAATCTAATCTCATAAACTATTTTAATTAAAATACCTTTTTGAAATATCAATACATTCAAAAAAAAAAAAATTCACAAACGATATGGGAATAGATGGTGAATATTAAAAGAAAGCATATTCGAATATTAAGGCATATAAAAAACCACATTATTCTAAATAATTAACTAAAATTATATTATGTCGACGAAACAAAACAGCTGGCTTAACATGGTTTATGTGTATTATCCTTTAAGTAAAACATTGTTAATGTGTATTAATTATAGGTGGCTTTGTTGACTTTTCGAGCTTCCGAATAAATAGATAAACATTGCGTGTTAGTTTACGAAATCTGTTATTCACACTTTTCTTTTTATTTTTCACACGAGTAATGTTATTCATATTATATTTTTAACTACATTTCTATACCATCTTAAATGGTATTTTACGTGGACAACCACGCCATTTGAATTAATTTGATTTTTAAATTTAGTTTATTATCTAATAAACTAATAATTAAGAAAAATTAGTTAATTAAATGATGATTGTGGTATCCGATGAGTCTTTTCACCTAAGGTGGTATAGAAATATGATATAAAAATATAGTATGAATAACATTACTCACACACTTCTGATTAATTTTTATTCTTTGATCTTTTTTAATTCAGTCAATCTAACGGTCACAAATTAAAAAATATGTGTAAGTAAAAATGTTTTTGTAGATATCGCGCTCCTAATTTACTGGGATATATTTTTCTTTGCCTATCTTGTGATTGAGGTTGTAGGAATTAGAAATGCTTATCTCACTTTCTTTTGTTCGTATTTCATGTAGATTTTTTTATACTTACAAGAGTAAATTGCACTTAATGAACGTAGAAAAAAAATGTTATTGTCTTACTTGTAAACTTAGGTTCATTTAGATGTGTTTCGAAATAGTTAAAAACATTTTTTAAGAAATTATTTTTGGAATCAAACTTTAGTAAAAGGGCAGTGCTATTCACACATTTATGTCTACTTTCCACACACCATTATCATTTTGTAGTTGTCGAACTGAATGAATTAAAAAATATCAATGATTATAATTAATAAGAATGTATGGAAAGTAAAAATAATTGTGTGAATAAAACTATAGTAAATCATAAAAAATACTTAAAGTGCATCTTATAAAAAAAACACATAATAATTAGGGGTTTAACGTAACAAAATAATAACATTAATTCAATATTCTAAAAGCATTTATCGGTGCTTATGTTTATTGTCGATGTTTCTTCAGTTAGCACTGAGCAGTAATAAGTGTTCTTTGTAAAGCATTTTATTGTACTCACGATTAGGACATATCAAACCATTACCGTATCCTCATGAGTAAAATTTGCAACTATCAATGTATGATTAAAGATAGATTAATGTTGAGAGAACTCTAAAAGTAGAATTCTTCATAGACTATCTGTCAACTTAGTATTCAACGTCAATTATGATATTAAATTATAATAAAAAAAAGTGTACCCAAAGCACAGGGGTTGAAAAACAAAAAAGGCCGGATTGTGCTTATTACAGTCATTTTAGGTCCATGGGATTGGAGCAGTAGTGGATTAGTAGTACCTTTAAAAATAAATAAAAAAATAAGTAGTGGCAAGTCACGGTTATCCAGTTCTTTTGAAGATTGGAAAGACTCACAGAAGTATTTTAGGATCTTCCAGCCGAGCAGTAAGTTTTAAATCCAAGACCTCTAATTTTTAATTTTAAAGAAGTATTATAATCCGTTTTTTTATCACTTGGACCATCAACTCATGTTTGTATCTTAAAAATAATTAAATGATACAGAAAATTGTCAATGGGTTCCAGCCCAGGATCATGCAGAAGAGAACGACATCACCACCAACGTCGACATAGATGGATCCATCACTTTTGAAATATTGGGGATGATCCTTCGGCTTCCATGACCCTACACATATCATTACGTACTGTCATCTTCTTGTCGACCCCATTTTATTCTTTTGAATTGGTATTATTATTATTTTTTTCTTTCTGTCAATCTCTATTTCCAATTCCAACTGTTATCAATGGTTTAGATTCTGGCAAATAAATTTAGGATATTGCTTGTGTTCTTATAGGGAAACTTACTTATATTTCTTCTTGTGGTTAACGAATTATTATCATTTGAACATTATAATTGGAATCATCATTTTTTAATCAATATTTAAAAATCATATCTGTAAGAATAATTCAATTTAGAGAATATTTAGTCATTCATATGTGATAAATCGACATTTTTATAACAAGTAACATCATCATGATAAACTGTCTACTTGTTTACACATATAAATGACTAAAATATCTCTAAATTGAAAATTTTTGGTATATATGATCTGATAAAGAGAATGAACGATTTCGAATATCAATAAAAGTTCATTAACAGTAAGTGGAGAATGCTTTACGTAGTTTGATAAGATTTATAACAAATATGCCTTTTCTGTCAAATGATAAATACCCGGAGGGGGGGAAGATAACGATCTTTTAGACTCTAAAGCACTCTTGGGAGAATTTTCGTAGTTAAATCGTGAATTTCAGCTTTTGAGTGTCATTTGGTGATCTTTAGGTGCAAATCTAAGAAAATTAGACCTGCCAAGTTTCGAAAGGCCAATTTTTCCTCTCTGCTTGTTTTATCACATAACAAAAACGTCAAGTTATGTTTGTCAATTTAACGGGTTCTCCTAAATTGAAACTTAAGCAAACTACGAAACTCTAATTATCGAAATTAAAACTACAAGCACTTTAATAACTCAAAAGCTATAAGTTAATACATAATTATTTTAGTGTCTTAATATCCAGCTCTGAGGCCATCTCTAACCGAGAGTCAGGCCAAATGGCTCGTGGGCCCCACTGAACAAAAAAGGACTAATGGCCCAACCAGCCGGCCCAAATGAGCCAGCCAGGCTAACTGTTATTTTTGAATAGTTTTTTTTACAATTTTTTTTTAGGCAAAAAATTTAGAAAGAATATTTAATTAAGGCCCAAAAAAGTAATTGGTTTTATGTGGGGATGTTGCTTTTATAAGCATGTTTGATTGCTCAAACCTCTCCCATAGCCAATGTGGGACAAATATAATGGGTGTCACACATGCAAGCTTTTGCTTGCTCAATTCTCTCCCGATGTGGGACAAATATAATGGGTGCCCCAAATATAAGATTTCTAGAGATGGTAAATGGGCATTTATACATGGTAAATGTGTATTTAATTTAAGTTGTTGTAGTTTTTAAATTTAAATAATATGTTTGGCCCTCGGTGTAACAATCTGACCCTAAAAATTATGATTTTAATAATTTTAATAAGTGAGTTTACGAAAATGCCCTTCGAAGCACATACGTCGTTGGGTGTTGACCGCCTTGTAGTGACATGTAAGATTCATTTTCTTGGCATATCCTTGTAGTACTCATCGCTACGGACGCATGGGCACAGACGGAACGTGATTTGGAGCTATAACGAAGAAGTTATTAAGGATTGAAGTCGAGGGCAAAATTGATATTTTCCCAATTAATTGGAAGACTCCAGAAAATCTGGAGAGCCACATGTGTGGTTGAGATGTAAAGGGGGAGTAAGATGTGTGGTTAGGATTAGAAGGAGAGAAAATAAAGGAAGGAAGGGAGAAAAAAGAGAGAAAGAGGGTGACCAATCAGAAACAAAAGAAATGAGGGAAATGAGAGAGGTACAAAGAACCCCTCCCGCGACCCGTGTACCCAGTTTTGACCCGGAACAAATTTCGGTGATTTTCACTAGTTTTTCCGACGGATTGAGTCGAATCACCACTCCTAATCCCTATTTCGACCTTCCCTATATCCATTCCACATCAAATTTGGGAATATTTGGCTTTCAAATGGGTGAAATCACACTAAGGGTGCGCGCGGGGGTGTGTGTTCGAACCAATCAAATCTGAAATGATTTCCTTCAATTACCACCACCCATAGCATCCCCTTGAGGCCTAGAACAAAGCCCAAGCAATGGTTGGAGCGTCGGAGTTGATTTGAAGACGAATCAAGGGACACCCACCTTAGGGTTTCTAACGGGTTTTGATGAAATTGGAGCACTTCTAGGCCAAGTTGGCCTTGGCAACATGTATGAAAGTTGTTCTACTCATTGAGATCTTCAATTCTGCAAATTTTGAGAATTTTTTAAGAAAGTTGAATTTTCCGGCGAGTCGGGGCCACCAATGATATTTTTAGGCGTTATTTAATGCCTTGAATTTAGTTTTAAGAATGGATTGATGTAGATTGATCGTTAGGACCATAATTCACTTTGATACGGTAATAGGTCATTGTATGAATCGATGATCTGACCGTTGGATCGTCGCCAAACTTTAATAGGTTGTAATTCATAATATTTGAGGGATGTGGGAATTTACGGATCGGGAATCCGTCGTATGGATCTTCCCGAATTGAAATTGTAAGTTCGTAACTAAAAAGGTTAACCGCCACTTGGTTTTGGTAATTGGCGGAGATACAACCGTTTGATCGTAATGAAACTTTGGGGCATTGTTCTAGAAGCATAATGTGGATCTTTGGAAAGGACGGATCGAAGATTCGTGATACGGATCTTCCGGATCAAATTACGTAGAGATGCGTTATATGCAAAATTACATATTCTCTTAGTAAAGATTCTGAGATGTGATGTGATATTTGTGCTAGGCAATGATCATTTGGGACATCTCGATAGTCGTGCTAGGAGGTTGTAGCGTGGACTCCAGGTGAGTGGGCTTTTTGTTTTAAGTGTGTATATATATATATATATATATATATATATATATATATATATATATATATATGCTTGGTATTTTTCCCAAAAAATGCGTTTTAAATGATTTTATAAATTAGAATGTCATGTCAAATATCGTTTATATTTATTATGATTATTGTTTGGCGCTGCGAACGCTCAGGTAAGTCAGGTGAGTATATGTTTAAGGGAGCTTTAATAAAAAGGGCTTGAACTAAGTTTATTTTAACCAAAAACCATCCTATAACTTTTTTCAATAAAAAACCATCCCAGAACAAACCACAGCGACCTCAGAGGCTTTCGAGATGTTTTCCGGCCAAACCACAGTGAGTTAGCCGTCGTGCAAGGTACCATTCTCTTTGTCTCTTCGAGAACTATGATTTTCGTTTTTGAATCACTCGATTTCGTTGAGTGTTGAAGAAGTTATGTCCATTTGAATCTTACCCAGTTTCCGGCGACCTCCGAGGCTTTCGAGGTGTTTTCCGGCCAAACCATGGCAAGTTAGCCATCGTGCTAGATACCATTCTATTCGTCTCTTCGAGAACTACGATTTTCGTTTTTGAATTACTTGATTTCGTTGAGTATTGACAAAGTTATGAGCATTTAAAGTTTGTCCAACTTTCCGGCCGAAATCCGGCATTCCCTTCCGTTTAGCTCTAGCGAGCAGCAACCACACCAAGCCCTTTGGTGTTTAAGTGACTGTTTTTGGAAAAGTGACTGTTCACTGTCTCTGGAAAAACACTGTTTCTGGAAAAACTAACACTGTCTTTGGAAAAACTAACACTGTCTCTGGAAAAACCTAACACTGTTTCTGGAAAAACTAACACTGTATCTGGAAAAACACTGTTTCTGGAAAAATTAACACTGTCTCTGGAAAAACTAACATTGTCTCTAGAAACAGTGACTTAGATTCCAGAAACAATGTTACTTAAAATTCAGAAACAGTTTATTTTTACATTCTAGAAACAGTGACTACTTAAAATTCAGAAACAGTTTATTTTTACATTCTAGAAACAGTGACTGCTTTAATATGGTTTTTTTATTAAAACTAAAACTTATAACATGGTTTTTTATTAAACAAAACTTATAACATGGTTTTTTTTATATTAAAACTAAAACTTTTCAAGCCCTTTTCATTAATTTTCCTTATGTTTAATAGTAATGGTTATGATGATGATGATGATGGGATTGGTATATAGCTCATAATCCTGCACCCCGATGTTTGTGCTCCGCCAAAGTAGGGCCTAGCCTTCACGTGATCGTTCACCTCCCGCACTGTACGCTCACCTTGGATAGGTGCCAGCCTGTTGTACAGACCACTATAGGTGGTTCCAACTTGTAGTTGACTTGCGATATGTCGCACAGCCTTCACGTGATCGTAGAACTGAGAGTATTTTATACACCCAGCCTGTTGTACAGATCACTATAGGTGGTTTCGACTTATGTGCAGGATATTGGTTGAGGAGCTATAGATTCAACCGTACAGGTCACATTAGGTGACTCTGGATGACATATTGATATTGCCGGCATATTGTGATTATTGGTTTATCTCACCTGATTGATGCATATATTTCTCAGCTAGATATTTTGGCATGACATATTTCTGACTTGGCATATTCGAGTTTTATCGTTTTACAGCCTGTTTTGGTATATGATTACATACGTATTATTTTTTGGGAAAGTATATGGGTTCTACATAAAGGGGTTAGTACTTTTGATATTGAAATGGTTTTGGAAAAGCTTTGTTTTTACCCACTGACGTTTTCTATTTTGCGCCCCTCCAGGTTTTAGCTGATGAGGTTCGTATCGACGAGGATTCTTGGCAAATATCAGGATTGGTGGCTACTTCTAAGGGTATATAATTCTTACCCGCTCTACTGTACTTTACTTATGCTCTGAAGTCACGTGTGAGATGGGTTCGCTCCCGCTCACCAGCACACTCTGGTGTTTAGGCACTTTTAGGTTTAAATTTATTCACATTGTCCATATCACTATACTTTATGGCTTCGTCCCCTTATAGGTGTCGGCCAGCACAACTCGACTTCGGAGTCCTAGTAGACATTCTGGGTTGGGGTGTGTCACTCAGTTGGAGATGGTTTTTTGTGACAGAACTAAAACGAGTCTTATAGCCCTTTAGCCCTTGGTTGGAGATGGTAAGAAATATGGTCATGCACTGTTCATTAAAATATTAATTTCTTGGAGGACCATAGGGCTAAAACGAGCAATCTGGCTAACCTTTGGTTGGAGATGGCTTGATATCAAGTTCAACGATAAATGACCAGAATAAGGATCTTGTAATTGTGTTCGTTCATCGTACATCATACGGTCAGTTTTCGTTAGGTACTATTTATATTTGAATTTTAAAATTTTAAATTTAAATAATTTCTGATTGCATGATGTATGATGAACTAGCACGATTGCTGAATCCTTAGGATCCTCAGGAAAAGGATCCTTCGTCAAACAATACCCAACTGATTTTTTTTAAACAAATGATATTATCTACACTAAGGGAGAGGGAGTGGGTTTAGCCTCGCAGTGGACTAACAATAATGTGTTCAAATTCACATTTAGCGAGAATCGAACCTAAAACTACTTACTTACAAATGAAGAGGAATACTACTAGACTGTAGTCCTATAAAACTTGATTAAGCATTCAACAATCTTATATGATGATTGGCAAGCAATCATTAAAAGTTAATTTATAATTTATATGTTTATGAAATATGATCCCACTAGCAAAACTCATGAGTCAAAGTCACGGCCTCAATATAAATCAAAAGCTGAAACATAATTAACAATCTCACTAATTACGTACACTTGCATACCGCTTAGGACTTGTTTGAATGTGCCAGTAAGTAAAAGCGCTTTACAGAGTAACACATCCAACTGAGCCCTCAATCATGTTGTAAGGGAGAGTGCGTTCTCGAATTGAAACCTTATTAGAAGCCTTACAGATTTGAGTTTCTCCCCCTTTTCATCATACAGGGGGACTGCCCTGATCCCGGGTTTTAACTCGGAGACGGGCAGACACGTTTGCCCACCAAAACCGTCTTTCTCAGACCTGTTATACTCTCGGACTTCTAACCGGAGTATGGCAAGCTCCGGAACTGTCATAGGGAATGTGAACTCTTCATCCCATACAGGTATCCAATCATCCTCAATTATCTTTGTTTTGAACTTACCACAGTCTGCTGGCACTCCAACAATAAAAACCTGCCATAATCCACAAAACACTCCCAGTTTTCGAGTTGAACATTCGTATTAAACAAATAAATGTGTAATTCGGTTGATAGAAAGTATAATTCATCTAACCTTTGTGTAGAAATCCGGAGGGGAGAAGGAATCAAAGTGCGTCCGGCTAAAATCCAAGTGCCATCCGTTTCCCATGTATACTTTCACCTGTCAATTAACATCCATGTACTCATGAGACCATTTCAGAACTCCAACCATGAACTTCACTTTTAAGTTGAAACAAAATGTACTCACCTTCAACGTCTTTACCACGGTCAAGGTCTTTTTAGGATCGAAAACCTCACCATTCGAACCCTTGTACATCAAAAAGTCGGGCTTCTTTAGATAACCGCACCCCCCGTTGGCTCTAAACATCCCATGCATCAACCAATTGTATTTGTCATTTCCCTGTTAAAGAATTTTGACATGTTAGCTAGTTTCTATACCTCCTGCAGCGATCGAATCATGTTTGTTTTGAAACCTCGACCTCAAAGCTAACCTCTGATGACAAAAAGAAAAGCTTGAAACTAACCTGCATATTAAATGCAACCATTTGAGCTCCATGCATCCACCCAACATGTGGTTCGTAATTTGAGGAGTTGAATCTCGTTCCTTTCGGGTACACCCTTAGAACATTCTTCTGTGTGAACCTAGAGAACATAACACAAGAAGTAACAGAACCATTAGTACTGAGAAGAACACGGAAAACAAAAGGATAAGCTAACTTCTTGCAGGTATTACCTTACGACATCAGTTCCATGATCTTCAGCCGCCTTTTCAAGTTTCTGTTCACTCAGACTTAGACGTCTAACTTTATCACCAACTGCTAGAGCATCCTTTAATTCACCTGATGGTTTTCCAGCATGGATTGTTATGAGGCGCTTGTACTCGGGCGCTGATTGTTGGAATGATTTAGCTTCAGCTGCATTGGCATTGTTGATAGCCTCATCCTCTTGATCACTCCCACTCTGAACCCAGTAAAAGAAGTAATGTAAAAGAAACAAACCTGTAACCAAATTGGGAGATAAAATAATTGCAATTGCCAGCCGACCTCTTCCGATGAAGACCTTCCACCACACTTGTCTTTCGAACTCTTTGATTCGCTGCATTCTTTTGGCGGTTTTGTTGAGATAATGATTCGGTTTTTTAAAGATTCGGGCGATGGGAACTCTACCATCTGGTCTTCTGCCCTCGGATAATACAGCGTGTCTCCAAATGTTTGGATAACCATCTACATTATGCAAAATTATAAACTCGAGGTCAGAAAACAAGAACATGAAAGCAACAGATGCAAAATTCAACTGAACTCTAAACCTTTACACACAAGATTCAAACACGAAAGCTAACCTCCGCAACTTTCGCCTGAAGTTTGGGAGTAAGGTGATCTTCAAAAGTTATAACAACGGGGTACGGAGATTTATCAAAAGCATGTTCTTTTATCGACTTCAAGCATTTGATTAGCGTCACAGGAGCGGTCAAGGTCCTACATTATACAGAATGTATTCATTTTTGGTTCAATCGTCATCGCTAACTATGAACCTACAATCTAAACATGATTTAAGATGATCAACTTAGCTAACAGCTAGGTAAGTACCTTCCATGATAAACTTGAACTTCATCTTTTGCAGAGTTTGGCCACAAATCGAGTTCAATTACTTTAACACCCTTTTGCAATGCCGTGATGATTGGGACATCACTGCAGTCACTACTGAGTTGATTCCCAGTTAGGTAGGAATTATGCCCTGTATATATGAAGTAATGTGATATTGGAGCATTCATATCATGGTGTACCTGTAATTGCAAATTCACATGCATGTTAGCCAACAACAAACCTAATACGGCCCCTCTATTTCAAGAAAAATCTTCAGTAAGGCAGCCTGCCCACGTCATCTAGAAAGCAACTCTCATGAAAGCTTAAAAACTTTCTGTAGTTAGGTCTCACTACCAAAGGTTCTCGCCCCTATTTCACTTGTTTAACCCACATGCATGTTAGCCAATAACAAACCTAATACAGCCCCTCTATTTCGAGAAATATCTTTAGTAGGGCAGCCTGACTACGTTATCTGGAGAGCAACTCTCATGAAAACAAAAAAACTTTCTGTAGTTAGGTCTCACTATCAAGGTTCTCTCCTCTGTTTCACTTGTTCAAAGCATCCCTATATCATATATAATAAAAAAAACAAAAATGTTATTTTGATCATCTAGTTATACCATCATTTGTACATCTCTTTAATAGAGATATGACCTACATGCGTTGGTAGGCCCTATCTCTATTAGATAGATGGTACAATTATGAGGTAAGTGTAGCATTACTCGTTGAAAAAAACTTCAAAACAAAAAGATGCAGATTACGTTTTCTTTTCAAACTTATGTTATCAACTTATCATGCTAGACTTGAGTTCTGAACGCGTATCTTAACAAGAATTAACTTGACCAATCATCTAAACTCACGTAATGCTCCGTAAACATTTCAAATCATCACTACATACATTTGAAATTTCAAAAAAAAATTATAACAAAAAAACTGTTTTCTCGTCCGACTTATGTTAACAGATTGTAAACTTAGAGCACGCGTCGACATGATTACTCCGATGATAATGTTACGTCACATCATTATTAGAGTACATTTTTAGAGAGTCGATAACATCTAACAAGAACAAAATCAACATGCATATTGCATGTGCTGGGAGTGAAGAAATTTGACCTGTCTTCTGATTGGACTGTTGAATTCTTCAAGAAACAAGAAATGAAAGAAATCCTCGAGAGTGAGACCGCCCACGTGCTTCTTGTGGTGCGCGGCTTCTCCCGGGTGGTGAGTCGTGAAGTCGAGGAGGATATTGTGGGCGTCGGAGATAGTGAGGGCCTCAGCCGACTCGCCCTGGTGCTCGACCAGGAAGCTCCGGAACTGGTCGATGGACATATGGTCCCCGCCCTGGGCAAACTTCGAGAACACCGCCTTGATGTCTGGCGGCGGGCCGGCCACGCTGGCCTTGAACTTCCGGTTGAAGCACTTGAACATTGTGTAATTGTGGTGCGGCGCATTGCTGTCACCCATTGAAAAACTCCAATTCCGATTCCGATTCGATCGATTTTTCCTTTTGGTTTTCTCAGTTTTCTGTTTGGTTCCCGAGAAAATGAAATGAGAAAAAGGAGGGGAAAAAGAGAGGAGGGAGTGATGAAGGAAGACGAGAGAGGGCCTAGAAATCAGCTGGATCGTTGGGGATTAACCGACCAATCAACTGTTCGTTCCAACTCCAAAAGCTTCTCCCTTGACGTGCCCAAAATAACATAAAAAACAAAAGCCTAACGAGGTGTCGTCGGAATTCGATGCACTTTGGACGTTACTGTCTAGGCCTTGATTTATGTGAAAAAAATTCAGCGCCATTGGTTGTGTGAGGTAGGCCAATTGAATTAGTTGATGACAACTGTTAAATTTGATTTGTATGGTTAAGATTTTTATATTTTTAAAATTCAAACATTAAGATTCGGAGTGAATTTAATTTTCGTCTTTTTGCAGGTTCTAAAAACATATCTGATTTCCTTTTACATGTTGGTCATGAAAGAACAATTTTTACTAATTCGGAAATTTGGTATGGGATTCTTTAAAATGTGATATTGAAATAAGAGAATGTCCTTAAAATTTGAGATATTTTTAGACTTTCTGTCACCTCATAATTTAAATTTTCTTCCATACTAATATTATAATATTAAAATACTGCCACGAGGGTATAATAATATAAAAATACGAAGAATGAAACGTGTTGCATATGAGTCATGTGCGATGATGCAAGGGAAGGTTATAACTTATAACACGCTACACTGCGCTTATATTTTAGATTACTGCTATAACGACGTACTAACTGCATATAAGTTATTACAAAAATAACGAAATTGACAGTTTTTGACATAGTGGTTGTCCATTAAAACACGCTTGCGTGGCCGGCCATAGAATCCCTCAAATACAAAACAAAGACAGCGTTTTGCTAGTTGGGCCCAAACAAAAATTTAGTCCAGATGACAGGCCCACACATCCAGTCCCACTCACAGTCACAGCGCAGCTCACAAGTCCACAACTGCAGAGGAAGCACTGAGAAAAAGAAAACGCCGCGATGACGACCGGAAGAAGGCTGGTTTCGGCGGCGGCTCTCTTGTGGGTCCTACTCCTCTTCGGCACTTTGGTCTTCATCCTGGTACAAACTCCACCACTCTTTCTCCCAACTGCATAAATCAATCTCTGCAATTTTCTCTTCTCTCCAATTTGTTTTTTGAAGTTGTTTTGCGATTCGATTTCAGACTCGACTCGGCGACGACGGAGCTCTGAACGAGCCGAATGTTGTCAAAAGCGAGCTCCATGAGGTGGTGATTTGATAATCTCACCCGCCAGTTTTCTTTGGGAACCAACAGAGCTGCTTATTTTTGGTGTTTGTTTCTGTTTTTGGCAGGAGAACGATTTGGAGCAAGTGACTCACAAAGTGTACTTCGACATCGAAATTAATGGGAAACCCATTGGTATGATTTCTTCATCTGGAAATTTTGATTGCCCAATTGGTCATTTCATCAATTAATTATGTGCAAACATTTCTGGGCAATTTTTAGTTTCTTCCAATTAAATGGTAAGGTTAAATTGAGTTAAGAAATTTTGGTTTTGTTCATCAGCTGTTGTAAATCACTTGGTAGATAAATGTTTGCTTAATTGAAATTATTCGTATTATCAATTAGTTTCGAGCAAACATTTCTGGGTAGTTGTTAATTTCCTCCAATATTTGATCAAATTAAATTAAAGATGAGAACTTTTTGTTTTGTTCATCAGCTGCTGTAGATTTTACTTATTCATGTTTTGTTTTCTTTCAGGTCGCATTGTGATGGGTCTCTTTGGAAAAACAGTTCCTAAAACCATAGGTTGGTACCCCAGTAAAGTGCAAGCATTGTGTTTATATGTTCATTCTTCGTTGAGATATATTTCTGTGGAAAGAATTAACTGAAGTTTCTGTTTCAAATGCAGAGAATTTTAGAGCGCTTTGCACCGGTAGACAAGTAACTTTAGCTCCCTTGTCTATGATCTTGTGATAATTTGCATGGAAGCTACAGGTTTTGTGTTGTTTTCGAGTTTAATGAGTCCTCCTCGCGTTTCAGGGGAAAAAGGAACTGGAACGAGTAGGAAGCCTCTTCACTACAAAGGCAGTACATTTCATAGGATTATCCCCAGCTTTATGATACAGGGAGGTGATTTCACTCTCGGTGATGGACGAGGTGGAGAATCAATATACGGTGATAAGTTTGCAGATGAAAACTTCAAACTACAGCACACCGGGCCAGGCAAGTAAAGTCTGCTAGTGTTTGAGTAGTTTATTCTTGCAAAAGTTCTCATTTAAGTGAAGTTCAAATGTAAATGTCGGAAGTGTGTTGCTACTCATCTGAATTCGACTTTCTGCCTGAAAAACAGGTATTCTTTCTATGGCAAATTCTGGGCCAGACACCAACGGATCGCAATTCTTCATTACAACAGTCAAAACCGGTTGGTATGTTTCCCTTTCGACGTTTCTAGGAATACCTGTAGTTTTAGATATTCAGCATTGCTAAATTTCTAAACCGGTGTCTCTCAAGTAAGTCAGGGTTAGGAGAGATCAATTTTGTTAAGTTTTTCTCAAGTGCCAACTAGTTTCCATTCCCATTAGAAGAATCTTTTCCTACAACTGAAACAAGATCAATCCTGTCATACAATTGCGAACTAGGTTATGATTTTGGCGTGCATATTTTGATTTGGAGACTGAGCATGCCTGCATTTCGCTTTGCTTTTCTTGAAAGGTTGGATGGGCGGCATGTCGTATTTGGCAAGGTGCTTTTCGGGATGGACGTAGTGTCCAAAGTCGAAGAAGTAGGAGGCAAGGATGGGGTACCTAGGAGCAAGGTTGTCATCACCAACAGTGGCGAACTTCCAATGTAACTACACTAACCTTTCATACGAACAGCAACCGGATTCTCCTCCCTGTGAAAAAGTTGTACAACGTACTATATGCTTATGTTGCACAAGACTGATAATGCATCACTAAAACGAGTTTCGATTCAGTAACTTCTATTTTGTATTCGAATCTTGGCTCCTTATGTGTGAAGAGCAATTTCTTCGTATTTTTAAATTATAAATTGACACGTGCAAAGTGTTAGAATCACAAAAAGAAAAGTTTATGCATGTACGAGGACAAATTTGATTGTCATGTAACGAGCCAAGTATTTTCCGTAAAATTAAATAAGTTATCTTAATAGTTCCCAAATGGGAAAAATAGACTTTAAAAATAAGAGTAAACTAT
Organism: Crataegus laevigata; assembly: GCA_963580275.1. Lineage (NCBI taxonomy): Eukaryota > Viridiplantae > Streptophyta > Magnoliopsida > Rosales > Rosaceae > Crataegus > Crataegus laevigata. The sequence continues at coordinate 31,442,367 of OY756947.1, read as the reverse complement.
CGGTTTACCCTTTGAACTTTCACCGCAGTTTTGATTTCTCTCCTGAACTTTTCTATTGGAAAATTAAGGACTCAAACTAATTTTTTTAGCCAATTTGCCTCCTACCGTTAATTTTTCATATATTCCATCCATATTTTCGTTAAGTGAGACCATGTACACAACATGTGAGGGTAGTTAAGTCATTTTATTCTTAAAAATGATTAAAAAACTGAAAATAAAAAAAAAAAACAAAACTTTTTCTCTATTTTTTCCCGCTAATTCATATCCTCAATTTTATTTTTCACTCTTATTCCGATGCATGAGAAATGACATATAGTGTTATTGTCTTCATAAGTAGCTAAGTTAGTCCTTTTTTTTATGCATGTACTACCATTTTTATTTTCTCTAACAAATTAATAATTTGACAGATGCTAATAGTGCTATTGCCTCTAAAGCAGTGTATTAATATAAGAACCCCTAGTCTTTTTTATGAATATGTTTCTTATATTAATGCACTGCTTTTGGAGAAAACAACACCATGAGCATTTGTTAAATTATTAATTTGTTAGAGAAAATAAAAATGGTAGTAAATGCTTCAAGAAAAAGACTAGAAATGATAGTCATTTCTCATGCATAGAAATGAGAGGAAAAAATAAAATTGAGGATAGGAATTAGCGGGAAAAAATAGAGGGAAAATTTTTATTATTATTTATTTTCAGTTTCTTAATCATTTTTAAGAGTGAAATGACTTAACTATCTTTACATATTGTGCACATGATCTCACTTTACGGAAATATGAATGAAATATATGAAAAACTAACGATACGGGGCAAATTGGCTAAAAAAATTGTTTGAGTCCTTAATTTTCCAATAAAAAAGTTCGAGAAAATCAAAACTGAGGTAACCGACAGTTTACTCTAAAAATAAAAACACTAACAAGTAATAACACTGCAAAAACCTACCTGGATTATTACATTCAACTCAAATTTCTAGTGGTAGGAATCGGAGTAAAATTTTACTGAAAAAAACGGCACTATTTAGCGGGCTTGGCGCTGCCGTCTTTGTGCCGGTGGTGAAAGAAGGTGGAAAAATTGGACGAGAGGTCGGAGTAGAGCGAAACGACCTTGGAGATGTTGCCGTTTATCTCTCGGATAAGCGCCACGTTCTTCACCATGTTGTCGGCTACCCGAGATCGGTGGTTGTCGTTGACCTGCTGGATCAGGGGGCGGTTGCGATCCAGTACGGACTGGACCTCACGGAACCTGCGGTTGAACTGGTCCCACACCTCCGAATCGTACGCTTCCTCGTCTTGATCAAAGACGGCGGTGACCGAAACGGTGCGTTTGGTTGGGGATTCGTGGTTGAAGTAGTCCATGCTCGATTCGGCTCCGGCGGATGAATCACGGGTGGTCATGGCTCTCTGGTCGGTTCTGTTGTTTGTCGTTTATTGTTTCCCGTTTTGGGACAAGGAAATTAAAAATATGTACCACACAAGGGGTCTGCTTCATGTGCCACTTCGTGGCACCACTAATGTTGAGAATTGGTAACCGGATTTCACCTGGAGAATGAGAATCTCGTGAAAATGAATTTTAAATATTTTTAATTTTCTCTAATATTTTAACACAACTATTTCACTAAACAATATTGCTTGGAACAAAGTGGAATAGTTAGAGACCATATATTACACTTTCTTCCTCCTCTTATTTGTTTCATAATGAACAATATATCAAAAAGCCACACAATTTATTTTAGCAAAAAAACAATTGCTTACCTCCATACAATACACGTCTCGCATACATGTTGCTTACCTCCATACAATTCACAGGTCTCAGTTCTTAGACTCATAATGTGATATAGCATACATACTACTCTTCTTCTTTTTTTGTCATAAAATGCCAAAAGCACTTGCATTTATAAAATCAACACATACATGAACAACAACAAGCCAACAAAAATTGACTTGAAAAAAACCCCATTGTCATATGTTTTATTATTTTGCTGACATGATTTACGTTTTCATGCATAAATTGATAATGTTGGTGATGGTGTCATCGTCTCTTGTTGTATATACCAAATAAGCAAACAAATAAACAAAAACCCATAAAAGCAGCTCACAAATGTAATTATATGAATGCAAGAGGACTCGACATCTTACTTGATAATACTAGACTCGTGCCTATGACCATGATGAACTCTTTAGGACACCAAAAATCACTCTTTTTTCTTTATATACAACTTAGACCAACAAACACAAACACAACTCCTAAATTCAACTGAATCAGATGCAAAACAAATTCGAATATAATTTTCTAAATTCAGATTAAAAAGAATCTATTTGTGTCTAAAGCCCAATTATTTTAAATTACAAATTTGAAGCAAATTTTGACATGCAATAGGTCAATAAGGTAGGAGTCGTTTCAAACTAACCTTGGCCAGCGTCGAAGGAATCGTCCAATTACCGTTGGAAAGCTTGAACCAGAACCATGCTCCTAGGTTAGGTTGGTTATAGGGAGATGATGTTGATATGAAATCCAACATGCAAAGGGTCAAGTAGACGAATTTCAATTTGAAAGATATGGAGCAAAGTGGCTCCTTGGTTAGGACAAGTCCCACAAGATTTTCAATTGGAAGAAATCAGCAGGATGAGATGAGTTGGGGGGACACCACAACAAAAATGGGCTAAGAACACAATTGATATGTGTCCTTTGCATTTTCATTGAGCACAAAAACATATTTGTGCTTTTTAAGTTTCATTGAGCACCAAAGTATCTCAAATGTGCCCTCTAACAAATAAGCACATTAGTTTGTGTCATGTAATTGTGCCTAAAAAAAATTTGAAATGTCCCTTTAAATGTTAGAGAGAAATTTTTTTTTTATATTAATTTACACACACACAATAAAGACTTTTGTGCTCTCTAATTGAATATATTTAAATAAAAAAATATGTTTTTATGCCCTTTACATTTACCTTTTTCCTTTTTCCCAATTCCCTTACACTCTTAATTATTTAAAACTAAGCCAACAAAATAAAAATACTAAAAAATCAACAGTCATCATTGCACCAGAATTTTATGTGCGTATTTTACTAATACGTCGGCAAACTTAAGTCATTACTTTTTGTAATATGTTTGCTTAACAAAAAATGGGAAAATGAAGAAATCGAAAAGACTTACCATATCCAAATTCATTCCTTTCTTTTTCAAATCGTTGATTGTAGCTCGTCAATGGTCAATTGGTCATGAAATTGACCAAATCCTTAGAATTTGTAAAATTAACCATCGACACAATGATTTTAGCAAGATTCTTGAACTACTAATATACATTCCCAAAATTTGGCTTAAAGAATGATAATTTTTTGGTGTGTCCGAAACACTGGATGGTAGTCGTTATTAAGTAGAGGGAAGTTTTATTTTTAAAGTGTCGCTCTACTTATAATGACATGTGGTGTACCAATCTATGTTTCAAATACAATGAATATCCCCTAAAGAACTGCTAAGTTAAGTAGCTGAACAAATAGAAAAGTCCATGCAATTTTGCACACGTACCCTACTTCCGTTAAAATTGCATTGACGAGAGTCTCATATAATTAATGGCAGTCTGCAGATGAAGAAATAAACAACATGGTAGTCTGCAGACGAAGAATAATTTAGCGAAATCAGATTTTGACACACTTTTTTTTATTAATGCACATTCATGTTTATATATGGCATTTCGATTCCACAAAATAAAAAAGAATTAATAGACAACTTTTATTTACAGGTGTGTAGAAATCGTTTTTTTAAATTTATTCTATTTTCTAAACAACATCGTCAGACGGTGCACTCAAATGACACAATTTGAAAATAAATGCCTATTAAATATTAATAATTATAAATTTTCTTTTTGAGACACAAATTTTAAAAATTGTGTTCAATAAATAATAAATCATTCCACTTTCCACGCAAAAAAAAAAAAAACAAACATGTTGGCACAATTATAAACTTTTGTACTTAAATTATTTTAATATTATTTATATTTGAGTGATGTGCCGTGGGACCCACTTACCTGTGAGTCCCTCTTCCCCGTACAAACCCCCTCATTTTCCACTCTCTTTCTGCCATCCCCCATAGTCAAACTCTGCATCCCTCACTTGAATTTTTTTTATTAATTTACAACACACAATATGGGCTTTTGTGCCCTCTAATTGAATATATTTAAATAAACAAATATGTTTTTGTGCCCTTTAAACCAGATTCCACTGATTTGGTTCCTTTACACTCATTAAATTATTTAAAATTAATTTTTGACACCCCACGTGGGTCTTCACGCCTTCCCGTGCATCACTATCTTCTTCACTACAACACTCTTCCGTCTCTCCTTCGCACAACCCTTCTCTCATGAACTCTCTCTACTTCTCCACTCTATTCTCTGTAATATCCCTCACCATCTCTGTGCTCACTGCACAGAAAATCGCAGCACCATCTCCACCTCATTCGCCACTCCGGTGAACCTTGCCACCACCCAAACACCACACTGGCACTCTCTCTTTCTCTCATTTCTCCCCATCTCTGCGTCTTCCTTGACAGACAAAAGCACATAAGGAATGACGGTGGGGGAACTGCCATTCTCTGGCGAGGCAACCACCAGCTTTATTCCTCTCGTCACCACGGACTCCCATTACTTTTTTATTTCTGGAAACCAAAATCGACGCAGTGAAGTGACGAGCTCCGTCGCGGCTTGACTTCCCCGACGAGATTTTCCGCTGAATCTAGTATGGGTGAGTCTCGAAGACACCTTAGTTAGGTTCTCTAGGTTGTTTAGAAACGTTTTCGTGCACTGGATGCCTGATTTGTTTAAGGTTGTATGCAATTTCAACTCGGGGGAAATTCCCCAGATTTCCGATGAGGCCCGCGAGTTTCAGGCTGATTTTAGGCTATCACCGGCCGCCGAATGGCCGTGAGGAAGGTATATTTTGAATCCTTACCTTCGTAACTTTTTTTGGGCTTTTGAATCGCTGAAAATGATTTTTTTTTTGGGAACGAATTCTAAAACCCCTGGTGTAGCTGCAAGGGATGGCGCGTGGAGCTGTGCGTGGTACTGTTGGGGGTGGCGCGTGGTGCACAGACGCCTTCACCGAAGGATGAATGGCTGAAAGGAAGAATATACGTTTGAAATCATTACCTTGTTTTTTTTCTTTAATTTATAATGTTGATTACTTGGTTCAGTTTACGTTTCAAATGTTTGTTTCAGGTTATATTGTGTTCCATGTTTTTTTTTTATTTTTTTTTATATATTTAACTGATAGGGCACAATTACAAAAATTGTGCTAACATGAATTTGAAATGTCACCTGACACATGTGTCGGAACAGGGGCACAAAAATACCCTTATATGTGCTCAACCCTTTGAGCACCAATAGCCATATTGTGCTCTCTAATCAATGGTGACGCCCATAGAGGGCACATATACAAATTTAGTTGCTGTATCGTTGCTATTGCTCTATGGACACAATTGTTGGTGCTCTTTAGCTTCAAAGGGCACATATAATTTATTGTGTGCAGTGCCCATTTTTGTTGTAATGGGAGGGGGGGCATTTTTGTTCCTTTCAAAAAAATAATAATGCAAACTTAGTAGGGGTAAAACAGGAAGCACAATGTGCTCTTTGTTTTTTGTCTGAGTTTCATTTTAGAGGAAAAATGTGTCAGATAGTCAATAGCTAGCACTCTGTTTTCACATCGAATCCCTAACTGAACTCTCCAAACTTCTCATCTCACGACCACCAAAATGTATTCAGACCTTTTTTTTCTTCTAACAAACGATATTGTATACACTAGGGGGTGGAAGAGTGGGCTAAACCTCATAATAAGCTAGCAATAGTGTGATTTAAATTCGTTTTTGGCGAAAATCGAACATAAGACCTCTCACTTACAAACAAAGAAGAATATTACTAGACCATAGTATTAATTGCCGTTTATGTTTAAGACCATTTAAAAAAAAAACACAATAAAATAGAGTTTATTTCTGATTTTCACATGTTAGATAGGTCTTTTGAGCTATGTTATATTAGCTTCACGATGTTCCATTCATTTTGGATGAAGCATCTTTCGATTCTTTTCAGCAAAAGAAGTCATACAGTACACCTGCGAAGTATTTTTCGTGCGCCATTTCTTTCTCTAGATACGTCTATTTCTTGTATTTAAACAAAATCAATAGATAGAAATAAACAAGGATATGTTGAAAGAGAAAAATAGTATGTGAGAATTGTTTCGATATAAAAATAAAAAGTGTGAACAATTTTGCAAAGACTAAGGAAAAGTGAGGAGTGCGGAAATCATTCCCCATCTGCAAATTAGTCCCACTGAATCTCCCAATAAAAAGTCGAGCTGGAGGGATTGAACGTTGTCTTTCCGTCAGCAGCAGCAATATCATATGGTGAATCCTCTGAAAATTCTATTGGCATCGATTTCCAGTGTAAACTTGGCTTCCAGTCGGCTTCTCTCAGTACCTTGAGTATCTCTTCCACCACTATTTTGCTCCCTTCAGCAGAAAAATGAATCCCATCTCTGCAAAAAGATAAGCAAAGATGCGTTAAAATACATCTCAAACAGATTTCCGAACAGTGTTCATGATATTTCATCCCTACTTTGTATTCGTTCATATCACTATAGTATGACAAAATCATCGAAACATTTACCCGTGATGGATGACGGAATGAAACCACCTCTCTGAAGAGAGGATATTAAGCAAATTTTTCCCCCGAATGTATGGATTCGGTAGTGTGTGAGCTATTAGCTGGGAAAAAAAAAATCTTCACAGCTGAATCCAAGAGGGGCAAAAAGTTTAAGGGTTTGAATATGTGCGCTGAAAAGCACACCTGCAGCAAGACGCATGAAGGTGTGATAGCAAATCAACCGTACAGGTTATGCCTAATCGCCTATATATTCATCGCTCGATTACCTTAACGACCTTACCTTAACTTATCCGGTAAATGAGGATGCTAAGATATTAAACAGGGAAATTGATGATTTAAATGCAAACGATACAAATGTCAACAGATGGTATTGGCAAAAATGAGAGCGCGAAAATAAATGCCAAGTTAACTTACGTAAAACAAGTATTCGTCCAGTCATTTTTTCTCTGAACTGCAGTGAAAAGATCAACAGATGTGACATTGATTTCCTGGCAAAGCTTTATACAAGCTTCTGAATACTGTTGGCATAACTCGTTGGTTCTTATCATCTCGCTGAAAGTCCCGCTCCTTTTAAAGCGGAAAAAATGATGTCTAAGGGACACTGCCATAGACATATGATAAGGTTAACTAAAGAAACAAGAGTTGCCACTGAGTACCTTATGTTTCCATTTATTACGGCCTCGTTCACTGGAGGACAACTAAGAAAGATGATCCGCGTTGAATCTGAAAGGCACTGGTTTTCAAATATAGTGTGTTAGAATGCATCAAAATTTTCACTTAGATATGCAAGCACAATATTCTCTCGTTTAAGGATGACCCTGACGGGAAACATATATGCAACAAAACCAGAATCGACTTACTGCAACCACATAAAAAGATACATGATTCTGGATAATTAATCAACTTCGTTTTTCAAGTGTTAAAAATTTGACACCTTTTGTTTCCTGAAAACAAATTTGCTACTTGTTTTGCATGAGAAAAACAGTAAATGCCGAAATGGAATTTATGTAACAGATGGTTCAATAATTCAAAGGCATGTATCTTAACATAGATGAAGAACGTACCTTCAGATGACTTGCAATCTTTCTCATGTTCTCGATATATTCAGGAAGTGGGACATGAGGGCCGAGGCCGGATGGATGAGGCCCCATAGAATCATTACCACCAAAATAAACTATCACCAAAGAAGGTTTTACAGCAGCATCCTAGAACAAGAACATAATTCAACATTGGAGCAAGAGCTCTGTAATATACATGAGAGAACATCTAAGTTTGTAATCTAACAAAAACATGCCACTTATTACGATATGAGTACAAACAAACAAATTAGTCTCAATCACACATGTTCCTTTTTACAAGATGGTTTTCCAAATTACTCTAATATACAAAAGAAAGAGAATTCGAACTTGAATGCATAGGCATAGACACACTACGCTAATTTACTCAACACAACCCATATAACGCTTCTCTTTGATGAAGAATTTTTGTTGGTCATTATTCTCAAAAGGGCAGTTATTTCCGCACTTCACTTTTGACCGGGTACACTCCTAATCGAATATTTTAGAATTTTTTCTGCATTCAGCACTCACAACGAGTGCAGGGACTGAAGTGTTAGAATCACTAAATTATAAGCACATATCGAAAAGAATAGTAACTTGTCGGCTAAAAGCATAATTAGTAGTTACCTTGGGAAAAACTTGATCAAGGACATTTACAGCACGCCGTGAATTCCAACCAAGGTAACCACGCAACAATATGTCAGCCTGCAGATGATCACAAACCCAATAACTAAGAATGAACCCCAAAGATTGCAACTTTAGACTTGTTTCTTAATTGTCGCAGTGAAAAGTTGACGACCCAAATCATAAAAACAGGTGGAGAGAGTGAGGGAAACAGAACTCTACGAGAGTAGATGTCGGCAAGAATGGCGCCCCAACCGCTTCTGTCGTAACTCATCTGCACAATGGAGGATCCGAACAGAACAAACACGGGCCTAGCCGGTCCGACCATCTCTCTCTAAACTCTCTCACTCTCTCTCTCTCTCCAAGTAAAAGGAAGAAGAAGACGAGGAAATGGTTGGATGAGTAGAGAGCAGTTGGAGGACAAGGACGACCTCCTAGTTTAATCTGAATTGGTTTCGTTTGGGTTTGCACGCTTGGTTATTTAATGTATTGGCCGCTCAGCGGCTCAGGCGGGGAGTTGACGTTCGACTTTGAATACTTTTTTTTTTTGACAAGCAACAATATTTGATATTTCATTAATCAACTAAGAGTAATATATAATAAGTATTAATTGGGTACAATCTTTCAATGACCAAGAAGATAATTTGAAGGTGAATGTGCACAAATGAGACAATAATAGTAAACTTTTAAGCAGCTACCACATGTACAAGAACTTCTCACAATACCCATACAAATCTGTCACAAAAACGATATATAACAGCTTTGTATAGGTGATTGCAAACAGTCGCAGTCAAATAATATGGCCACATAAAGTCATCGCGGAAGCGAGACCAAATAAAGTCATCTATAGTAGATAAGATTGCATAATACAACGCTCAAAGCAAAAACCAAATGCAGCCATCGTTTTGCGCGGCCACAACGCACACTAGTCGAGACAATAGAGCTAGACTAAACTGGCTCAAAACTAAACTAAACTAAATTACATTTAATATAAGCTATTTATCTTTTGAAAAAAAAAAAAAAAAAAGAGAGAGAGAATATTGTAGGGTTAATTTTTTTTATCAGACTAAATCTTTTCGGAATAGTTTGGGATGCACATGTTGGGACTTGCCGAGGGGGTAGAGGGCCTGTTATGTGTTTTCAGTCCTTGACTAATTTACTCTTGATTATTTTTAGCATATTCGTTTTGGCTCTTGAATGGAGACGATTTGTTCTAAATTGGCCTATATACTCGTTAAAATGGTAATCAAAGTATTTTATAACCAATATCCACTTTTCGCTCTTTAAAAAGTATTGAATTATAGTGTTTTGCAATAAAAAAAAAGTATTGAATAAACTTACAATACAGTTTCAGCCCTTGTAACAGTATTATGTGGCTGAAATGAAATTCATAAGGTGATCATTGAATTTGAAACTTTAAATGCAGAAGAAAAAAAAACCTTAACCAACTGAATTACGAACCATAATTTCAAATTAACAAGTTTGAACTGAAGTTCCTTCCACTAATTTTTGTTTTCGTCATGTTTATAGTGTAGTTTTTCTTCGAAAATAATTGAGTACTTTTGACGGTATGCTACAAAATTGGCTTTTTAGCTAAAATGGTCTATGAAATTTGTATAACACATAACTTTGGTCACTGAGATTGAAAATCAATAGAAATGGTTCTTGAGATTGTCCACCATCCATTATTTTGGTCATTCTGTTAAAAACTCGATTAAGTGGTCCCGGAGCTCATATCGAAAACTGAGATTTTTAGCCAGAAGTTTGGACAATTTTCAAAACTTCGTAACTCAATCGTTTCTTACCCATAATATATCAAAATGAAGATAGAAAAGTTTAGAACAAGATTATACCTATTTGGAAACCTAAAGGTTGCTAGAGATGGTCGAAAAATAGGTTGAAATGTGACTGGTCTGCGGGAAAACTAGAAAACTCTCTAGAAACTAGGTAAACTTTAAACATTCATGACTTCTTCAATACTCAACGAAATAGAGTGATTCAAAAATGAAAATCATACTTATCGACGAGAAGAAGAGAATGATTGACACACCCGTACCCGAAAGTAGGGCATGCTGGCCGTCACATGAGTGTGACGTAGCCAAGTGCACTGTGCGGAAGCGAAGATCGATAACGAAGTACGAATAAGTTCAAACCGAAATCTAGCAACCGAACAATGAATGTGTGCTAGAAATAATTCCATACTTATACATATTCAGAGCGTACTAGGTCGACTGCAGTCAAGCATGAATAAAAGAGTTATTTACACCATCGGTGCCCTACATATGTCAAATCTGTCAGAAAGGCCGAAGGATCCTCGATGTGCCCAACTCGGAAATTCAAGCTATCTAGAACCTAGAGGGGCGAAAAACAAAGGGAGTGGGTCAGCAAAAAAACAAATCCTTTTCAAAATCATTCTTTTCTCAAAATTCTAGCCCCTCTCTGTAAAACCTGTATAATTCCCAGAAAATAATACATACATATATATCTCAATCTTTCTCAGCATAAAACGTTTTCAAAGTATCTCAATGTATGCCGTGCAATGCAATTCAATGCCATCAGAATCTCATAAACAATGCCATACTATGCATTTCAATAATCATATCTCTACTGCATGTTATCTCAGCCCTCGGCTGTAAGTATAGCTCATAACATCTCTATCTCATAATCATATATACTCTGCACATGTATCCATCCCACATCTGGTGGTCTACTCATCATATCATGTATAATCAAGTAAGTATGCTCTAGTGCTACAATCATGTGAAGACTGTGCGAATAAACGCGGGTCACCTACATGTCATTCCCACTACTAAGTGGTATCTACGACAAGACTGTGCACCTAACTTGGATCCAAGGCGAGCATGCGGTGCGGGAGGTGAACATCACGTGAAAGACTGTGCCCCTCTCTGGGCGGAAGCACTACTATAACTGTGCAGGTCTATGAGCTAACAAATCATGATATCTGATCATGTCACATCATATCTCATCACTGTTCGTTCTCTACTATGCATGTACCTACCTGGTACTTACCTGGTGTCCTCGGCACCAACATATGCATGAAATGTATAATTAAATACTCATGCATCAAAATCAAGTCATATGCATAGCTTAAAAACGTACTTTGCATTTAAAATGTGATTCTGGGAAAATCATTATGTATATATAGGTTATACGAAAAATAATACTGCCCACTCACAGATACGTAGTCGAGACGAAGCCTCCTAGCTTGGCTCAATCACATATGTCCTCGGAATACGTTTCCCTATACGTGAAATTTCTAATTAACTTAGTTTAATAACACATAAACGGAAACGTAAATAAAATTCTTCATAGATTGTCCAAATATAGGGTTTAAATATATGAAATCGATCTACTCAACGTCACGAACGTCGCCATATTTTTAGAAAATTTTTAGGAGGTCCCACGCGCCCTCACGCGCCAGGACAAGGCACGGGCTACGTGCCCCCACGCGCACCGCACGTGTGCCCCACGCGCCTTCTCCGGTGGTCCTCGCCGGACTGGTTTTTCCGGTGACCGGAAAACTTCCGTGTGTGATATCTCACTCATTTTTCAACCATTTTGTCCCATTTTTCTTCCTACATGCTCTAAATTAAGAGTACTACAAGGCTATACCTTCAAAAACCTTGAAAAAGGTCTTAAATTTCCTCGGGGACAACCTCCAAAACCGGCCAACTTCGTTCTACGTGATCCCGACGTCAAAGCTTGTCAAACGAACGTCTCCGAGTATCTAGAGGACCCAAGCAACACTCCTGTGATCTCCGATTCTCCTAAAACGCAACGTATAAAAAGTTGATGAATAGTGCCAAATATAAACCTTGAGTTTTGGACGTGAAATCGTCGTAGTTCTTACCTGAAAATGGTACCACTGAGTTCGTATGGACGTCACGATCAAGAATATGTAATTTGTTTTGTTGATCTATGAAGTTTTGAAAATGGGTATGGGTGTGCCGTGTGAATGCTACGGGAGAGAAAGAGATCGTGAGGTAGAGAGAGAGAGAAGGTCTGAGGGACTGAGAGAGAGAAAAGGTGTCGGTGGACCTAAACCACCAATCACAAAATTATTTTCTTAACTTCCTCATTGGCCCCCAAAAGTTTGGAAAACACATAATTGGCCCAAATTTAATAAACTCAATATATATTCGGGACGGGTTGTTACAATGATACCTTTTTTTTTAAAGGCTAAATCACCTTGGTTTGGCCGGAAAATAGCCTGAAAGGTGGCTGGTCCTCGAGAAAATTCACCGGAAACTGGGTAAACTTTAATTGTTCATAACTTCTTCAATACTCAACAAAATAGAGTGATTCAAAAACGAAAATCATACTTCTCGATGAGACGAAGAGAATGATACCTTTTTTTTCTTTTTTTTTTATGGCTAAATCACCGTGGTATGGCCGGAAAAATAGCATGAAAGGTGACTGGTCCTTGAGAAAACTCACCGAAAACTGGGTAAACTTAAAATGTTCATAACTTCTTGAAAATCAAGTGATTCAAAACCGAAAATCATACTTCTTGATGAGATGAAGAGAATGGCAGCTTTCTTGATGGCTAACTCACCATGGTTTGGCCAAAAGATGGCTTGAAAAGGGTTGTCTTGGTCTTGTTGAGTTAGCCAATTTCGAGCCGTTTTCCGGCCAAACCACGACGATTCTTTTTATATGGATCCATTTGATTCGTGCTCGAGCTGGATGATGAAAAATTATCATGTTTGGTTCTTTTGATGGATCTAGAATAATTCACCTATCCTAGTTTTGAATCACTCAATATCGTTGAGTATTGAAGAAATTATGAACTTTTAAAGTTTACCCAATTTTCGGCAAATTTCTCAGTTTTCCAGCAAATCAGTCACCTTTCAGACTATTTTCCGACCATCTCCAGCAACCAATGGGCTTCCAAATAGGTATAATCTTGTTCTACATTTTCCTATCTTCATTTTGATATATTATGGGTCGAATTTGATTAAGAAACGATTGAGTTACAAAGCTTTGAAAATTGCCCAAACTTCCGGCAAAAAATCTCAATTTCCGGTATGAGCTATATGACCACTTAACAGAATTTTTTTAACGGAATGACCAAAATAATGGACGGTGGTGGTGGACAATCTCAAAGACCATTTCTATTGATTTTCAATCTCAAGGACCAAAGTTATGTGTTATGCAAATGTCAAAGAACATTTTGACTAAAAAGCCCAACAAAATTATAGAAATGGAAGATAATTCCCCATAAGAAACTTCGACAACTCTAAAACGAGAATGATGAGGTCATTGTTGAATTTAAAACTTCAAACAACTCTGAAACGAGATTCATGAGGTGATTGTTTTATTTTTGTTTTCGTCATGTTTCTAGTGTAGTTTTACCTCGAAAATAGATGACTAGTTTTGGCACTATGCCACAAAATTATAGAAAAGGAAGATAATTCCCTCGTAAAAAATTTCAACAACTTTGAAAAATTCATGAGGTGATTATACAATTTGAAACTTCAACAACTCTGAAACGAGATTCATGAGGTGATTATTTAACTCTTTTTTTTTGTCATGTTTCTAGTGTAGTTTTCTCTCTTAAATAATTGACTAGTTTCGACATTATCCCACAAAATTACAGAAATGGAAGATAATTCGCTCATAAGAAACTTCAATAACACGAAATTCATGAGGTCATTATTGAATTTGAAACTTCAACCACTCTAAAACAAGATTCATGAGGTGATTTTTTTTATTTTTTCCATCATGTATGTAGTATAGTTTCTCTTCGAAAATAATGGACTAGTTTTAACACTATGCCACAAAATTATAGAAATTGAAGATAATAGCCCCATAAGAAATTGAACTCTGAAACAAGATTCATGAGGTAATTATTGAATTTGAAACTTCAACAACTGTAAACCGAGATTCACAAAGTGATTATTTATTGATCTTTTTCGTCATGTTTCTAGTGTAATTTTCCCTCGAAAATAATTAACTAGTTTTGACACTATGTGTCACATCCTGGCCCGGAGCGGATCACTTCCCGGGCTCGCTCCACCACCGTAGCACGATATTGTCCGCTTTGGGCCCCGACCACGCCCTCACGGTTTTGTTTCTAGGAACTCACATGAGAACTTCCCAGTAGATCACCTATCACGGGAGTGCTCTAGCCCCCTTCTCGCTTAACTTCGAAGTTCCTACGGAACCCGAAGCGAGTGAGCTCCCAAAAGGCCTCGTGCTAGGTAGGGATGCGAATATACATTTAAGGATCACTCCCTTAGGCGATGTGGGATGTCACAATCCACCCCCCTTAGGGGCCCGATGTCCTCGTCGGCACACCGCAGCCAAAGCTTTGGGCCCCGACCACGCCCTCACGGTTTTGTTTCTAGGAACTCACATGAGAACTTCCTAGTGGGTGACCCATCATGGGAGTGCTCTAGCCCCCTTCTCGCTTAACTTCAGAGTTCATACGGAACCCTAAGTCAGTGAGCTCCCAAAAGGCCTCGTGCTAAGTAGGGATGAGAATATACATTTAAGGATCACTCCCCTATGCGATGTGGGATGTCACACTATGTATTCCCACATAAAAAATGACAAGTTTGGCAAGACACTGCCCATACAAGTCACCTTCCTTCTCCAAATCACTTTCCCTATCCTTACTGTATAGGGGTGTGATATCCACACACCCCATTTTACTTCTCACACACCCTTCTAATTTTTGGCCGTCAGATCGGATAAATTGAAAAAGATCAATGGATAAAAATTAATAAGGTGTGTGTGAGAAGTAATTTGAGGAGTGTGGATAGCACACCCATACTATATACTTTCTCCTCGATGACTTTTTAAAAAAGTACTTACAGAAACATCAAACATCCATTATTAGGATTAAGTTTCTCATTGTTTGCTAATTATTGTCTTAATATGATTTGACCTATTTATTATATATTATTTATAGAGCCAGCCAACCAGCACGTAGGAAAGTGGACCCTACATGGGCGCTGTGTGGTGTGGCTTGAGAGACGGAACAACATCAGTTTTTCGAATGCGAATTTAGTAAGTTAATGTGGTTTGGTAGCTCTTTGCAACTGAATTTGGAGGCCCACACGGGGAAGGATTTTTGTGAGACTTGGAACGGGTTATGTAACCGTTTCCGGGATGAGGAGAGAAAATGTTGGATCTTGCAGGAATGTGTTTTCATTATGTAGAGGATATGGAAGTATCGGAACGCATTGCTTTTCAAAGGTGAGGCTGCTAACCCTATGGACAGAATTACCTTGGTGCGGCAACAATTATGGGAGTACAGAGCGGCCTAATCGAATCCTGCCCAAGCTGCTATGAAGGAGGGGGACGGGGTGACCGAACTTTTTGCAGGTAATCCAGTGCGCTGGAGGAGACCATCTTTTGGGGTGATTAAGGTTAACTGTGATGGCACATGGAGCAAGGAAACGCTCCGAGGTGGATTTGGCTGGGTTGTGAGAGATTTTGTTGGCTTACTACTGATGGCTGGGGGGGAAGGGGACACGTTTTTTAACAACGCTGCAATGGCTGAAGCTGCCACGGTGCGGGCAGCCCTTACAGTTTGTAGGGAGTCGGGTTTTGACGATGTAGACATCGAGTCAGATTCCCATACCTTAGTTAAAATGTTGAATGGTGAGATTACGGCTAATGCAACGCTTGATTGTTTCATCCATGATATAGGTTTCTTAGCTTCTCAATTAGGGAGGGTGAGGTTTCTGTTTGTCAAGCGGAATGGGAATGTCGCGGCTCATGCAGTTGCCTTGAATGTCACCTCAAAGAGAAGTTCTTTCCGTTGGGATGCTTTTGGCCCAGATTTTTTGTTTAATACTCTGGCCGAAGATGTAAACAGTACGGTTCGAATTTAGTTTTAGTAAAAGTTATCCTTTGAAAAGAAAAAAAAAACCAGCACGTAGGAATCATGTAACCTTTAACCAAATTTTGTAGTCTTCTAGAACTAAAGCAATAAGCCAAACCCATTTTAGGAAAAGACTTGTAAAATAAGTACATGCCTTGGCCTTTGGCTAATACAAGAAAATTATTAGGGCTTCTTTTGATTCTTTAGAAAGAATTTTACTTAATAAAAATGCAAGTGAATACTGAAAAAACACTTAAATTGTTCCATGTAAGAAGCACATAACCGGTATTTCTTTCAAAATGCACTTCAAGTGCTTCTGAAAACCAATGTCTAAAATGCCGATATTATCGGCGATATTTTGTCGATAATATCAGTTTTTTCACTTAACGATATTTTAATGCTTATCCATTTAGTTTTCGTCAAAATATCGCGATATGTTGGAACTATGCAAATTGGAGAAGAACGCCAGAGCTCGTCGGAGATGGGTATGTTTATTCCTGAGCCGATTTCGTCCCAAAAACCTTGCAAAAACACAATTTTGAACTTAAATTTCACATATAAGCTTAAATCTAGAACAGAAAGAGGCAAACCCGAAGCTTACCTAACCGGAGAAATTCAAGAAACTCGTCAGAGTTCCTGTGTTCGCCGAGTTGTAGAGACAAGAATGAGAGGGAGAAAGACGAGGTTGCTAATGACGATAGGTGTCTTCCTGAAGCAGGTGCGATGGTGTGCGTGTGTGTATGTGGGTCTCGGACCTCGGTGTAGAGAGAAATAAGAGAGATGAGAGTTCGAGAGAGAGACGGCGCCGACAAGGGAGGAACAGAAGGCGATGTGGGAGAAGGATCGAGAGACCTTGGGTCTCTGTGCGTGTGTGTGGGAGAAGGGAGAAGAAAAATCGAGAGATCTGTGTGTGTGTGTGTGGGAGAATGGAGAAGGGGGAGAGAAGAGAGAAGGATCGAGAGAGAGAGAGACTTTGTGCGTGTGTGATGTCTGTGTGCGTGAGTGGTGGTGGCGTGTCTCTGTGTGTGTGTGTGTGGTTGTTGGGTCACCGACAACTTTTACAATACAATCACTTTTTGACAATGGAGATGGACAAAAATAATAGTGGTTTCATAATGAAACCGTGTGCCACTGTGTGTGATATTCTTTCACATTCAAAACCGTGTGCACTGTGATATTCTTTTACATTCTCAGAGGTGGAGTATCAGAGCCATTCAGAGCCTTTTCGTTTCTTCTTCTTTCCTTACCCCTTTAACAGCCATTCCAGATCCATTCCAGAGATTCAACACAGAGGGTTCCATATTTAAGGTAAGTTTACAAACTTATATTTATACAACAACAAAATTTGTGTGGACTCGTATGTTAATTTTTTTAAGTAATTAATACTTGCATGTTAATTTTTTTTAAGTAATTAAGTAATGTTAACAATGACATGTTAATTTTTTTAAGTAATTAAGTAATGTTGTATAATTATTCCCTAGGATAATTTTAATATGTTTAATGTTATTTATTATTTTATTAATATTAGGTTTTATTATCAAATTGGATTATTATTCATTAATATTAGGTTTTTTTAATTATCAAATTTGATTATTATCAAATTGGATTATTATTCATCACTATGTTTAATATTAGGATTATTTTTTTTTATCAAATTTGATTATTATTCATTAATATTAGGTTTTATTATTCCATATTATTTTTATAATTACTTAAATTTTTACAATCATTTTCTTTACTTCGTATTTAATTCTTTTGTAGAATAACTTTATTGTTTAGGTTCTCTTATATAACCGTCATCACTACTATATTTTTTTGGCCAAAAAAAATTGTCTAATTTTCATGAAAAATAAATATAGGTACATTTAAGATGTCCAGTGGAGTTACTAAACGTGATCCAGCTTGGGAACATGGAGACCCAATAAACGGAAACAAACATGTCACAATTTGCAAATATTGTGGTCGGGTAATGAAGAGTGGCGGAGTGACACGACTTACGTACCATCTTAGTGGATTAGATCCAGCAAAAAAGTCCAATGATGCGATAATGTCCCCCAGAAGTGAAGGCATTCATCAGGACATTATTAAAAAATAAAAAACAGCAGAAGGAAAAGATAACACATGGAATGGAAAATATTCGAGCTGGGCTACGAGGATAAGTCATTGGCCAAGCGGTTGACAGTGATGATGATGATGATAAGGACGAATGTGATGATGACATGGAACCTGAAGAACGACGCAGTTTCAAACAAGCATTACGTGCCTCCAAACAGTCAGCATGGGAAAGAGAACACCTTCATAAAATTCCTAATAGAGCACAAGGTTCCGGTTCAAGTGGTGGTGCACAAATGAGACGGGGAGGAAGTGTTAGAGAATCACAACCAACACCACCAATAGCCCCAAGTTTATATAAGTCATCCAAAGCACATCAAAAGAGTGTTTGGAGTTATTTCACTGGAGGTAATGTGAATGAGGGAATGGGGCGTCTAATTAGCAAGTTCTTTATCTATGAAAATGTCCCTGCTGAGAAGGCATCATCGCATCATTTCAAAAATATGGTATTGGGATGTCAACAGGCCGGTGTTGGAGTACAACCTCCCACTCCCTATGAGGTAAGAAACAAATATTTGGATATGGATATAAAGACATTGGCGAGCATGTTAACAAGTTGAGTCAAAGTGGGAAACTAATGGTTACATAATCATGTATGACGGATGGACTGGCCCGACCAAATTGTCTATCATAAACTTCATGGTATACTCCAAGGGGAAGACAATTTTTTTGAAGTTTGTTGATGCTTCAGACCATACAAAGAATTACAAGTATATTTACAAATTATTAAGGGATGTAATCATGGAGCTGGGAGAGCATAATGTTGTCCAAGTCGTGACCGACAATGGTTTTGCATTTGTCAAAGCTGGAATTTTTTTAATGAAACATCATAATGTGTTTTGGACATCATGTGCAACACATTGTATTGATCTCATGTTTGAGGCAATGGGGAAGAGAGAGAATGTTGCTACTGTCGTAAAAAGAGCTAGAACGATCACAAATTATATTTACAATCACGGTTGGTTGTTGGCAAAGATGCGTGAATTTTGCAATGGAGAAATTATTCGTCCAGCTACCACTCGATTCGCCACCAACTATATTGCATTAGACAGCCTACTTAAGAAGAAAGCAGGGTTGAAGCAACTATTCACTAGTGACGATTGGGCCAACCACAATTTCAGCCGCTCAAATGCAAGTCGTATGGTGAAAAGTATAGTGCTTGATCAAGCTTTTTGGATTCAATCTGAACACGTGTGCCAAGTGTTTGAACTTCTTTACAAAGTTTTACGGATCGTTGACACAGAAGTGTATCCTACTATAGGGGCAATATATGAGTTGATGCGTGTAGTGAAGGAGGACTTGGAAAGAAAACATGGTGTAAGGTGGGTCATAAAGATAATTGATGACCGATGGTATAAAACATTATACCACGATTTGCATGCAGCAGGTATAAATTATGTCATAATTTGTAATTCATTTATTTAGTTGCATAAGTATTATTTCTCTTATTAGAGTATGTGTTTCTTTGAACAGCATATTATTTGAATCCTCGATACCAATACAGACCCGGAGTTGGAGATGCTGGTACCCTTATACGTGCTGTACATAATGTATACTCTAAATTAGATCTTGCATCACCAGCAGTTGGCCAATTTGGAAATGAGGTACACAATTACTTAAATTATAATAATTACTTTGTTGGATTAAACTAACACAATTTATGCAAGAAGAACTTTTGGAGAACTAACATCAGTTGCTGCTCGAACAAAAATTTCTCCTAGTGAGTATAAACATATTTCACTATCAGTTTATAATAGAATTTGTTAGAGTTATTAGGCTTATGAACATTGTTTTTCATTGTAGCTGAATGGTGGATCATGTATGGGACTGATGCACCAACTGTGAGAAAGTTAGCAATCAAAGTATTATCACAAACAGCTTCCTCATCTGCTTGTGAAAGAAATTGGAGCACATTTGCACTCATACACACAAAGCAAAGAAATAGGTTGACTCATAGTAGGTTGGAAAAATTAGTTTATTGCTACTACAACATGAAACTTCAAATTCGAGAGAAGGAAGCAGAAATAGATCATGTCGACCGTGGTGACCCAATAGATGTGTTTGATATTGTTGCTGAAGATGATGATACAGAGGGTAACAAACTTTATCAATGAATTAGACCTCTTTATTTAGATGATGATGAAGGCAACCCAGCTCCAAGATTTGCTGAAGAAGCACGTAATGAAGGGATAAATGTAGAAAGAGTATTAGAGGAGGAGGTGAGATCTAGCAGCGTTGACTCTTTCGAAGAACTTTTGCGCCCAAGACCAAGAAACACTAGAATTCCACCTTATTCCAATCCTACACAACCACAAGATCCTGCTGATACTAATGATAACTCTAGTACAAGATCAGGAGACTCACCTACCACCGGAGGTGGGAATGATGAAGGATATAGTGGAGATGGAGGTAGTGGTGGATATGGAAACTATGTTGGACCACCTCCCGAATTTATAAGCCCCTTCACTAGTGAGGCAAACTTCACACATGTAACACAGGATGAGGACCATGGCAGTAGGCGGGCAGGACTAGGAATTGGTGCCATAGGAAAGGACTATACTCGTAGAGAAAAAGGCAAGGGGACTTTATCACGTCAAGAAGATGACTCGTTATCTATAACTTCATACTCTGTTGGGGTGGAAAATAGTAACTATGGTTATACACATAACCAACCATTTCCCCACCCTTCATATCCTATTCCTGTTGGGATGGAATCGAGCGACTCATAGAAAGAATCTGAGACTCAATCTTCAAATGATTTTGTTTATGGACATCGTCAACCAAGCTCGGATCCATATAGGTGACATGTTAACAATTACATGCAAAACTATTTTGGGGATTTATCATTTGATGACTACTCTTCACAATACACTTACTCTACACATAGAGATGATGAAGATAGTCAAAATTTTGAACCTCATAGGAACTCTATGTGGTACTAAGTCACTCATGTATCTTGCCATGCAATGTATAAAGTGTAAAATATTGTACTAATTCATTATATAAAAATGATTATGGTGTGTTTAAACTTTTTTCATTAATTACTACATATTTTCTACACTCACAATGTTTGCCAGCTCGCTATATAATCAACTTAAATCAGTTAAATCTATCATGCAATGCATTTCCTTTCAATTTTTTGTGATAAACTAATAGATAATTGACTAAATAAACATCCTGCAAAGTTTCAATAAAAATTTCCAACTTTTTCTTACAATTTCCGTGGTTTCC
The DNA here is from genome assembly GCA_963580275.1 of Crataegus laevigata. NCBI lineage: Eukaryota > Viridiplantae > Streptophyta > Magnoliopsida > Rosales > Rosaceae > Crataegus > Crataegus laevigata. The sequence goes on along the minus strand of OY756947.1, from coordinate 31,420,839 downwards.
ATATTATTTTTATCGATATCGATATTATCCCGATATTTCCATCGATATTTCCGTGTTTCTGAACTACCGATATTTCCGATATTATCGATATTTTATACCGTGCTTTCAATACCCACCGTCTGTGCTAGGTAAAAGTTAGATGGAAACAATCAGGGCCCGAATTTGAAAGCACTTATAGCGGTTCTCAACAGAAGTGAAAATTCTCGGTGTAAGGTCTCGCATTCGAGTCTTTGCCCGTCGTTTCATCCGGTGAATGAGATTTCTGCTCATTGCAGTCACCTCCGGCTTCTTCGCACCCGGATAGTACCAGGACCCTTGTGCCCTGGCCCTTGATCCTGCAAAAGCAATTCCGGCACAAATTCCATTGGATGTAACACTTCCATGGAAGGATGAAGCAAAAAGTGTGTGCAGCTGTTGTTGCCAATATTCATAATCCAAAAGGGTCTATAATTCACACTCAATCAAAAAACTTATAAGCAAATAAAAGTAGCAATCGAAAATACTTTAGTTGAATGGACAACGATTGGAAACAGGGGCAATAAAGCCTACCAGAATTAATGGATGAGGATCCCGGAGATCACTTCATCGTGTCCGTTTATCGTATATTGTGTGGCCAGTTTTCGTCAGATACTGTTTGTGTTCAATTTTAAATAAAAGAATTCAAAATGATTTGTGGCCGCAGGATGACAGATAAACGGACACGATGAAGTGATCCTCACAAAGAGGATCCGAATAGGATCCTATTCCAGAATTAATAACCAACCACCACCAGAACTGGTCCCTAATAGTTACCATTCCTAAATAACAAGGACACCGCTGAAAAATAAATAAAGCCAACCACATACAGTCAATCAATGGAAAGTTGGTCAGTGTTAGGGGTGAGGAGTGCTATTGTGCTAAGATGAGTCGAGTATGTGCGTTGATTCTGGCCGTTCCTGCTTTGTGGGTCCAACAAGCAAGAATGACCAAGTTCAGCGCATGCACGGTCAACTGATCCTAGCATTGCCAAATCCAAGCACTACTCACATGCTAGGCATTCAAGAGGCTTACCTCAGTCTGCAGACAATCAAGCCCTTTGCCACGAAGCCTTCGCTTTTAAGAAGCATGTTGTGAAGCAAGGGATTGGGGCACACTGCATAGAACACCCGATTCATGTGTGCTTTCGACAACCAGAATAGGGATAAGGTCAAGATATAACTCATATGAGTAACTCAAGAAGCTTTATTATCCAAATAAGAATGTAATGTTACAACTCATCTGTGAAAGAATCAGCTCAAAAGTCTAAAATCTCTCTGTGCATATAAAGTATATAACTAATATCTCTAGCAAATAATCTGCTTCCGATATACAATTCTCCTTTCAAGGGTTGCCAGAGGACCTTGAGAAAAATTATATATAAAACAAATTGATAAATACAAATCATTTATTCCTTCCCATTGCGATAAAAAAATCACCTGTCCATCCATTATCAGAGACCCTGCTTATAGATGACGCGGCTTGATCTATGGAGACAAAGAATGAGTATGCCCATTTTTGGGTAATGAACAAAGAAGTAACTATAGTTTGTTTCACCAATCTTTGGGTTTCCTGAGTTCGCGAGTCATAGAAGTTGTGTTTGTGCAGTATCTTTTCAGTTTTGCCAAGCTAGAGCTTTCCTTCCCTGTATAAGCCACAACGCTGCTTGCATTGTAAAAAGTCGAACTTCTAATATGATTTTGTCTAACCAAGCACTCAACCAACGTAGGAAGGACCTCTTTTGTGATAGTTTGGCCTCAATGATAGCTTCAGAAGAAACCCTTCCAATGATCATGAATGTCTCAAGAGAAGGTACCTGCAACTGTTTGAGAAGCGTTTCAGGTTCGAGCTCAAATACTAGTACGTAAAAATAGAAAACGGCCCCCTTATAATAGATGCTTAAATTTATTCTTCTACAGCCACTGAAATCTGACTCACAAAATTTGACAGAATTTGATATAAGTTTTGAAAGTCATATGGTTAAACTCAACAGCTGCATGTTAAGGACATTTGACATACAGGCAGCTTATTGCAGACGGCAAAAAGGCTACATGTACTCACCAGCAGCTAGTTGAAAAGCAGGTTCATCTTACTATAATCAGGTTTTCAATGGTATCAGCAATATAAATAACAGCAAAGTAATACCAGAGCATTGCTAACTGATCGCAAACAATCATTAGTCTTCAGCATTAAAAGAATCTCACGTGGCAGCCTCCTCAAAAGCTCGGATATTTGAGAGAAGTACTGAGAAGCATACATCTGCAAATGAAACATTGAGGGATGTTCAAGCAGTGATAGTTGTAAATTATGATTTATGTACCATCCACATCAATCACATAACACAAGAATTTAAGCAAGAAGTACAAATCTCCACACAAGAATTTAATTGCAAGAAGTACAAATCTCAAAAGTGAGTTGCTTTTTTGTCAGTGAAAAGTCCTACTACACACAAAAATTTAACAGCAACACTGTAACAGCACATAACTCAGGTCTCAAATAATTACAAAGTAACGTGAAGCACTTGTACAATTGCAAGAGCTCACCTGCAGTTCTGAACGGTCACTTTCAGTGCCTTGTATAATCAAATGATCAACAGCTGGGTCAATGACCCTATTCCAAGGCCTCATGGTAAGAATCCCTGCAAATAAAGCATACAAGTCCTCTCCAGCACCCAACTTTGCACTATATTCTTTTATTGCATTGGCATCAGAAAAAATCAACGCCTGCAACAAATCATAATAAAATAGAGAATGCGGCAAAGTAAGTTGCTACAAAATGGGGAAAAAAAAAACAAATTCAAGAAAAGCAAATGTGTACCTTCCACAGTGCAGCATAGTTAGTTCTGGTCTCGGAGTCAAGATCCTTATACAGACCATGGTCTAGAAGTATCAACTGTGGTTTTTTCTTTCCTGTACATGAGAAGTCGAGGGAAAAATAGTGAGTCTTGAATATCAACATATATTATACTTTACTATTATGACCACAAGTACACAGCAACTTGTGACACAGTATAATCAAGGGGTGTGATAACCACACACCCCTTTTTACTTCTCACACACCCTTCTAATTTTCAGCCGTCGGATCGGATGAAATGAAGAAGATCTAACGGATAGAAATTAACTAGGGTGTGTGAGAAGTAAAAAGGGGTGTGTGGATAGCACACCCCTATAATCAATGGTGTGTCTTGAAGACCCCAAATATGATTGAGAAATACACAAATATACTACCAAAGTTTATCTGCAGCTTTACAGTCATCATTGTGATCCAGAAGCTTAGCATGATAAGATATAATGAAGATGACAACTAGCTCTCAAACAAATGGGGTGGGATATCATAATACCATAGATCTAGGTCCTGGTTTACTTCTAGTTGTGGTTACTATAGAAAGCAAACTACTATAAAAATCACTGTTCTAAAAATCGGCCTAGGCGGCTGCCTAGCCCCGCCCCGATTTTGGGCAAGGCGTCCGGAAAAATCGGCTGGAAGCTAGGCGGCCTTAGGCGGTTTTTTTTATATTTTTTTATTAATTGTGTGCTTTTTTTTTTTGTTTCATGGTGGTATACTTATGGAAATGGTGTACCTAATTTGCAAATGATGGATTTACTACAACTTCATCCAATACTTATGGAAATGGTGTACCTAATTTGCATTTATCATTATTTTATTATTCATACAAGTATAGTTTTTTTTAGGTGTAAATAGACACTTATTTACAAGATATATAATAAATTTACATAAATCCGCCTAGGCCACCTAGGCGCGAGGCCCTGCCTGCCACCCAACTAGCGTCTAGCGATTTTTAGAACCTTGATAAAAATTCTCAAATGATAGCCACTATTCCAAAAATTTCAAACGATAGCCTCTACAACAAGGTAGATTCTCACCTAGAAAGCTCTTTTCACTACCAGGCAGAGGACGAACTAACAAGTTGGCAGCATGGGGGTCACAATGCACAAACCCGTGTTTGAACATCATTTCTGCAAAAGATTCACTAACCTGCAAAAAGTACATCAAATCTTACTTCTTCTTTTTTTCTCACTGACTTGCTCAGATTACATCTTTATAAGGGAGATGAAGCACAAGTTATTTATCTTTTTGGGGTCCATTGTTTGATATCTTTAACACATAATCAAAATAATGAATCACACAGAGGAACAGGCGGCCAAAACCAGCCTTTGTGGAGGGTCTATATTTTAGCTTCAACCTTAAACCATAGACCCAAAGCTGTGGTTCCAATGTCCTAAAACCTTAATCCATTTGCAATCAAATCAATGTTCAGTCATATTATGGACCTACTTTTGTGGTTAACTTATGGTCAATGGGATTATTTAGAAGAAATATTCCGTAATTTTGAATGGGCCAAACAATATTTTTTACAACATGAATGTCTAACATAGATTGTAAAAGCATGACATGAAGCTCATGGACTTACTAATCTTGCAACTTCATTAGGGCGAATTCCGAGTCTTTTGATGGTCTTCACATCATTTACTTGTGCGCCATCTATATATTCCATGGTCAACAACTTTGAGGTACTTAAACTCCACTGCACCTTTGGTGCATATACATAAGCTGCAATATGAGGAGAGAACTTCTGAAAATTTTCCAAGCATTTCTCACTGTTCTTGGCCTCGATTATAAAATCTAGTTCCTGATTTTCACAACCACATGCAAACAAATGACAACACATCTATTGAAAATACTAGGCAGCACATATTTGTACGATAGAGAATTATTACACACGTCAAGCTAAGGTCCAAACTCCACACTTTTTTCTATCGCTACAGTGGTATATTAGTAAGGAAACAAACATTTTGTGGGCAAAATGATTTTATGAACATAAAAAGTTACTAATAGACAATTAGACATATTGTAGACATACATTTCAATAAGGTAATGAAGAAGCTAATCAAGGGTTATAGAAAGTAAAACAAATTACCTTGGGTAAACTTTCCCGCATCTCCTCAATCAACCACCTGTTAATGAAAGCAAGAATGAAAATACAGCAATTAGTACCATAACATCTATGCTTGTCAGCAAGATTGGCATGGTTTTCATCATCTTATCAACTAGTAACTAGATGAGAAAATAAACGGGTAGTACAATAGGTTTAGTAGAATTACCTGTAATCAAAAGAAGGAAAAATCTGGTGCAGGGTGTTCACAATAAAGTTCACAGTAGCACAGTCCGCAGCTGCAGTATCAGTCATGTGAGTGTGCTGAACCTGAGAAAATTATTTGGGCCAAGAAAGAAAACTCTGATCAGAAAGATGCACGTTTTAAAAGTTGAATAAATCTGAAAGACTACTTGATTGCACCTAGCAGTAAAAACCCTTATAAAATTGACAACAGGGACCTTCACAGCCACTTTTTCGCCATTATGATTGCGAGCAACATGAACTTGTGCAAGGGAAGCACTTGCTATTGGAACAGGATCAAATTCAGAAAAAATCTGCATTCATCAAAGCAAAAATGATCAAAACCTAAATGTAAGCTAATAGAGAATCGAGCATTTAAGAGAGCTTAATCTTTAACCCATACAACCAAAATCACATACTTTATCTGGCGTATCTCCGAGCTCTTTCTTGATGACTTCACACACTTGTTCGTATGAAGAAACCGGACATTTGTTCAACATGGACTCCCTCATTGTCTGGACATACTCTTGAGGTACCAAGTATTCCTGTACAAATTACAAAATCGAATTAACCCAAAAATAATCAGCTCCATTGCTTTCAATCAACACATAATGTTCCAAATTCAGATTGATCATTTTGAATTCAAATTCGAAACCTTACCAGCTGCCCGATATGTTGACCGAGCTTGATATATATTCCTCCATTTTTGAAACACAATTCTTGAAGTTTAAGTGCAGACCTAAGGTGAACTTCATGCTTAGCTTTTGCCCTCTCACTGCTTCCTTCAGGAAGTCCCAGCAGTGAATACTCATAATCTGATTACATACAAGCGATTTCAGGCTCCATTAGAATCAAATTTTCAATTAAACTTAACAAATCTGATTAATTAAGCTAAAGCTGCGTTACTAATGAGCGATTTACTGATTACAACTTTAAAAAGGCCACGCATTGTAAACCCTAAACCCTAGAATTGGACAACGGAGGGTTTAAGAGGTGGAATGGGACTTACCGAAGGCGATGGCGGCGGCTGTCCCGGCGTCGCGAACAAGGCGTGGGGGAACGGTGGTGTAGAGCTTGAAAATCATGGCGGGGTCTTCGGAGGTGGCGGCATTCGCCGCCGCACCGCCGCCGACGAGGGCGGTCGCCGACAGTGCGAGCTTCGTGGCTCTCCACAAGGATCGCGTGGCCATGCGGTTGGGCACGTTGCGTTACAAAATAGGGGGCGAAAGATGCGAGGGAAATCAATATAAAAGGCTGGCGACGGTGAGAAATTTTTTATCGCGACCGAACGTTGAAATTTTTTAATATTTAAGTTATTAATGGGATGGGCCGGGTTTTCTTTGACATAATTCGAACGTAGTGGGCTGGGTTTGGTTGACTTTGGGTCGATTTTGGGCTGGGCTTGGTTCATTTTGTCTAAATACTTCTTTTCTTCTCTTCCTTTTTTTCTCCAATTTATAGACACAATTAGTGAAATTCTCAATTTAAAGAAACAATGATGTTGGACTGGCCAAATTTATTGGTAAAATATGTTTACCAAATGGTGTGTCAATGTACGTGAGAACTCATTTATTGTTAGTAATATATACGGTTTTTCGTTTGTTTGTCCAGTTAATAATGTATACGTTTTAAACTGCACTCAAATTTAATCAATCAAACACTGCCACGTCATTTCGTGAACAAATTTCTTATTTATATACAATTACTCTTTCTTTTGAATTATGAATAGTTTTGCTTTGAAGTGTGATAAGGTATGATTATCTGGATGGATGGGGCTCCTCCTCATTAGTTGGATGAGTCTTAGTGGTTCTCCCTCGTTGAAAGAACAATACAAAATTGCACGCACTCCATTATTTGGAATTTAATCTAATTTGAAAACACCTCCCTCCAAAATTATTGTGTTTGCTAGCATACTATCTTTGTGAATGACAAGAGCCAGTCAGGTGAGTCTTTTCCAAAATCTTATCTTTGCCATTATATTTTTTTTTAAAAATGCAAAGGTTCATATAACTACATAACATGCCAATGGCGGATTCAGGTTTCGGAAATTGAGAGGTTCCAATGTTAAAAACAAGTTTTTCATATAGAAACAAAACGCGAAGTGTGTAAAAAAATATCAGTTTATTCAATGAGCATTTCTTCAAACACTTGGTAGGTTTGTTGTTGTTAGTCAAATCATGTTGTGCACATGTCAACAGATATGACATATTCTGAAGCGATATGATGAGGATATGGAGAGAATTTATCGAGCGTTGTTGAAACAACTTGTCGAGATATGGTAAGCAGACATTACATGAATCACTTGGTAGGCACAAAAGGGACCCTTACCAATTATTTGAAGAGTCCTGGAAAGACATTGACATATACATTGTTTCGAACTTTGGTTGGTCTTGGAACAATATTGGTCTCAATGTCCATCCACGCCTATAACATGCCACACATTTTCATGACTTACGAATACAAGAACAACTTATATTATGCAAGTACACCATCACTTAATGTTCCATATTAATAATATAATTTTACAAAAAAATCTAAACATATATTTATATTATAACACAAAACGCTACAATAATAATATTCTCATATTGTAAAAGTCATTCCCCATTGTATTTCTATAAGTCGTGCGCGTTCATATGAATCATATCCATGCTAAAAATCTGTGTCCCATGCGTGTCAATGCCATGCCCTTTTCCATAATAAATTAATGACAAATGTTTCGAGAAGAAAATTTAAATTGTGTGACAATTTATCCACATCATCCACTTTGCTTTCTAGAAAGCTTTTAATATTAATCAATTTCTCCCGCGTGGTGTACGCGTATGTGCATAATCTACATGCCCATCCTTGTTCCCTTCAATACTAAGTGAAGGGCCACCCTTATCCTTTTAGGGGGAGACAATGTCCTTCCTTTCGTTTCTACTTTTCCTTCATTCTCTTTTGCGTGTTTATACACATTTCCGAGTTTGGTACGTGTCCCGTGACACCCACACTATGGAGAAGGATAAGGACTACATAAAAGAGGAAATTGTATAGGTTCTTTCAATTTTAATCTAATTTGAGTAATGGTCATTTAACTAAAACTTTGTTGTCGTTGGTCGCTTAACTCATCAGATCGTGCAGCTATGGTCATTTTTGTGAACTCCGTTAGAACTTCCGTTAAAATGAGTCACGTGTCATGTACGTGAGAGCGAATCAAGAGGAAAATGTGGAAAACCAATTGAGAAAATTATAGCAATGGTGCCTCAACTGTAACCCAATTGAAGAAATAGTCCCTCAAGTTTAACCCAATTCGAGTAATGATCACTCAACTTTAACCCAATTGTAGCAATGATCATTCCAACATGACTCGCTTTGACGGAAGTTTTGACAGAGTTGTTGAAAAGGACCATAAATGCACGTTTTGATGAGTTAAGAAACAATAGTTACAGATTTTTAGTTGATGGACCATTGTTACAATTTTCTCTACACAAAATGACGACATGTGTTCAACTTTTCTACATGACGCCGTATGTTTGATTTTTTAACACAGCCACATAAATCAATAGTTGACACATCCAGCCACAAAACTACGCATGACTGATACTAGAATAATTCATATCATTAGATGCCACTCAGACAATCACGGTGTGCAAAGCCTAAAGAACCATACAATTGTGATTACGCCAAGAATCTTAGGGCATCTAACAAGGTCAATTTCTCTGTTCTTGTTTATGGTATCATTTGTAAGGTATCCCATGGTAATTTCCTGCGTTGCGATTCCTTCGGGAACAATGTTGATCCTGTGATCTGTCTATCGCAGTCTCATTCACCATTCATTGTAATTGTGGCAATACAATTCAATTCCCAATCTTTTAGGTGGAAAGCCCCCGTTTTGTTTTTTAGTACACAAGCATGGAGTTTCTTGGAATCTGATTCCATACGTTGTCTCGTGCATTTTCATGAAATGTCAACAGAAAGGCTAAAAAGCGGTTATGTAACCAAGTAACAATAAATACGAGATAATGTGTCGAGAATACGGTCCAATACACCAACTTTTATAATATAAGTGGTCAGTAATATACTGACACATTGAAAATTTTCTCCGATTGTACAAAGAAAAAAATTAGAGGGATGCTTAGGGGAGTCCATCAAGTGTAAAGTTTTATCTCACAATTAATGGGCAATGGAGATCATGACTCAACTAACCACGTAGAAAATTTAACTTGAGGATGTGGAGCATAGATATGAAATTGGACTTTATGCTTAGCGAACCTGCTCTAATCTTATAAAAATTTGGGATTCGACTTCGCAACCAATTAGCAATGGGAGTGACCCAACTCTTTAAGTTCATATGCAAGATTTCCTAACATATTCTTCACAGCCTCGCGCACATTATAGTCTTGAAATGAAAATACACGTGAAATAAAAATGTGTTTAATTAGTCAGTAGAGTTATGACCAAGTGCTATTTTTCTTCATTGTAACTAAACTATTGTGAAGCTGAATCAGCTCAAATTATCAACTAATAGAAAGTGTCATTGTATGTTGTTTGGACCCAAAATGACAGTTTAGGCTGAACGTGAAGTATTTCTCGGCCCAGAAGGAGATGTTGCGGGATAGTCGATTTGTAGGCCGACTGAATTGAGTCGGCCGAGTCCTAGCAGAAAAAAGATTTATCTAAATAACGATAAGGAAAACAAAATCCATCCGTGAAAACGAATAGTCCCAGTACGATAAGGAGTCTCGGTGACAGTCCTAGCGGAAGAAGGAGTGGCCGAGGTAAAGTCTGATTGGGGTAAGGAGTCCCAATTTGAGTAGAGTTATGATTCGATCAGAAGGGGATTCGGCTCCTATAAATACAGAAGCAGTGGCAGCGTGCAAAAGACCTCCAACACAACACACAAATCTGCCCTGCGTAATTTCTCGCTCTACGCGAAACCTCTCAACAACCTTGTTTTTTATTTCCTTTTTCGCCGACACACCTTCAGTTTGGATAAACAGCATTGTGAAGGCAACCGGTGGTATCTTCAGTTTGGATAAACAACACTACCGTCGTAGAATCAGTCGACCTCGGAACACCTTCAGTTTGGATAAACAGCACTGCGTCGAGGCCAACTGATTATCTATCCAAGTCTCGGTCAAGAAGGATTTTCGAATCTTTTTTGGCAGAGGTCATCTCATTAGCCTTCTCGGCGAAGTGAGGTGTTACCAGGTTACTATATTCGGCACATTGAAAGCCGAATTTGATATTGAACTTCATAGAAATAGCAGCCTTGTCTTCAGGCTTTAGAATCCAAATGCCGAGACGTGTTCCTTCCTCGACCGCAATCCCAAGACGTAGAAGTCAGCAGCGCGCATCAACGCAACATCAACACATTTTACGCCTCGGCCAAGTCCGGCCGACGAGTTGGCACGCCCCGCACACATTTGAAGGACGTAGTTAGCTTACTAATTACTCGGCCTGTGCGCCACGTAGGCTAGGTGATTTTTGTAGTCAACATATGTAGAAAAAATGCTTAATTTATAGAGAATATGATTTATTTAGTACAACCATAATATAGCATTAATATGATAAACCTTATAATTAAGCACCAAATGTCACATGCCATGTTGTCCTCAAGGGCCTCCCATGATGTAGTTCTAGAATCACGGCCATTGATTTTTCTGGGATTTGACTCACTAATTATAATCAATATAAGGCGGCTTTACTTACAAATGTCGATCACATATAATTCCAATTTTTTTTAATCAAGCTAATTCTAGTCATACTTTGATTACTTCCCCCTGCTTCTCCTTAGACGACAAGCCAGATATCCCCTTAATCCCAACGAACCCAAAACACTTTATTGAGTCAGGTTTTTTTTTTCTTTTTTATTAACACTTTATTGAGTCTATTAAAAAAAACACTTTATTGAGTCTATTTAAAAAAAAACACTTTATTGAGTCTATTTTCGCTCACTCTTACCTAAAGAAAGAAAAAAAAACACACATTTTATTGAGTTTATTTTCGCTCACTCTTCTTAATCTAAATTTTTTTTTTTTAGTATTTCAAAAATACAATAAAATGCGTCATATGACATTATGCAAGTAAATAAACATATTTTCTTTTACTTATATAATAATATACAGCGCATATATTCTTATTCAAGAGATAATGAAAAATTTCTTCCAACCCAAACTCCAAGGTAACCGTTAAATCCCGATCTGATCTGCGCCACATGTCTATTTAACTAAACATGATTGCTTATCCCTTCAATTAAATATTTTATGAAAAAATTAAACGAATTAAAAATAAAGCTTACGAATTAAATATTGTATGCCTATAATTAAACTTACTATTTAAGACTGAGCGATATCAATATCAATAAATTATTTAATGAGGGACAATAATAGTAAGTTTTTTTATAAACTGACCAGCCGTTTGGTAGTACGTTTTATTGGTATTACTCTTTATTTGTAAATGAGAGTTTTAGGTTTAATTTTGTTAAAGATGAATTTGAACTACATTATTGTCAGTTTATTCTGAGGTTAAGCCCACCCCTCTCCCTTAGTGTAGATAATATTGTTTGTTAAAAAAACAAAGAGAAGACTAAAGACTAACCGTAGGTTGGAGAAATGTATTAGTATGTCCAGGACACGAGGCTATATGCCATATGTTATTATACAAGTGGAGAAAAAAAATATTATTTTTCCAAGTGTCTTTCCAGTTGCATAATGACATGTATTGTTTTGTCACATGTTCCGGCCATATTAAAAAAGGAAAATTAATGAAAATGGCTTGAAAACTTTGAGTTTTAACGATAAGGACAAAATAAATGATAAAGTGAATAGTACCAGGATTGACTTTTTAGTGTAAAAATGTGGTTTTTCGTTAAAGTGAATAGTACCGGGAGTTTTTCATTAAAGTTCCCTATTAAAAAATCTTCCTATAATTTGAATGGGATAATGATTACCTTGGGTTAGGAAGTGAGAAAAAGGGGTTCAATTTTATTAAATTTCAACCAACTTCTTAAGCATTTGACCAAAAAAAAAAAAAAAAAAAAAACTAAATTGAGGCTGCTTTGGCTAGTCTTCAAGCTGAAACAGATTTAGTTCAATTTTAATTTGGCTTATTACGTAAAGGTGTTTCGTCTTATCCAAGATTCGCAGTTTTCACACGTATGATTATCTATATATTTTGTAATTATAATCACCATCCCATCTATGTCAAAAGGTCATGACGTATGTGTGGATTTCTTTTGACCATATTGGGAGGCTGGGAGCAGACCTCGCCGTGAGAGTGGAATCTGACGTGATTCCAAGCATTCAAAAGGTCATGAAAGAAATGTTCCATTATCTAGATATGTGGAGGTCAAGATTAAAAGTGAAAGAGTAACGTTCTTTTGCCATGGTTATCTTCAATAGAACAAGACTTGCATATGGCTTGTTTAGCACTTTTCTTACCATGCACAAATTCTAACGTGTGAAAAGATGGTGTGAAACAGGTTGCTTATGAGTTTTTGTTTATCATTCCAACACACCTAAATATCTAACTGTACTATAATTACATTCGATCGTGTTTTTTTAGCAATGTCTCGTTTCTTCGGTTTTGTGTACGTTTTGTGCCAGATTACAAGTCAAGCCTTGGTTTTAGTTTTCAATATTGCATTTTGATGTAAGATATAGTTGGTTGATACACTCTTTTTGTTGGAGGGGGGCCTTTAAGATTGGAGTCCGGTGCAAAGACACCTATTGCACATATCCAAAACAGCCACTGACGTCAACTAGGGAAGAACATTCTGCATGCTGTAAAACACCAGTCAACAAAAAGAACCTATAAATAGGAATCATGACTCATGACTCACCAGCTACAAAACAGTAGTATTATAACCACTAATCAAGATTAAGCCACCAATTCGAAACAATTAAGCACGTTGTTGTTGGATTTGTAGTTTGGTGGTGTTGTTAGGTTGCTCTCACGCACATTTTGGTTCCCGTTGATAAACAAAGCTCAAAGCTGGCATAGCCTGGCATATGTAGTGTGTTTGATAACACATATCTGACGGAGAAGCACGTTGGCATCTTTACGAACAGCTGGAGGACAAAACGTCAGTTAATCTCAGTGTCTTCTCCAACTTTGCAGGCCATATATAGGCTCCTTTAGAAAAGATGACTTATGTCTACAACTCTTATCATTTGATTAAAGTTGTACAAGAGAGTATCACCATTCACAGGAGAATTATAGAGACGCATCATACAAAAATATGAGACTCTTATGTGTTTTGGTCTTATTCGATGAGAATGTTGTCATAATAAGACAATCTTACCCTAAATTTTCTCAAACTACACGCATAATCTCTCATTATCTAGCTTATAAAGTTATGTAACACCCTATTAAGTAGGGTAATTCTCACTTTATTATTCTAAAGTATCGTGATTTTCAAATTTTTATGCTTATGTTAGGTTTTTTTTCTCAAAACCTCCAAACTCGTAATGTGACACACACATAAACAATTATTGAACGCCACATGTCATTGTGACCCCACGTTGTAAAAGGAATCTCATTAGTATCACCAACCTGCCAGGCCACATAGGGTCGTCGTATCACTGCTGACTACATACAGATTAGGTGCATGATTGGTGCCTCTAGATTATTTGGGTCAGTCCCAAGATGGATTTTTAATTTATTCACCAAGGTTTCCAATGCCAAAGTAACAATCCCATATTTTATGGATTTGGATCCTCGCCGGATCCCCTCCCTGGGGATTCTAGGGATCAACGAACATGGATTGTTGATAAAAAATTGTGCGGTTCTAATTTTGTCATTTTTTTATATTTTTCACGCAAAACGAGACTGTTTTACTTTTAAAAATATAAAAAGCATTTAATTGGGACCGCACGATTTTTTATCAACGGTCCGTGTTCGTTGATCCCTAGAATCCCCAGGAAGGGGATCCGGCGAGGATCGAAATCCATATTTTATTGGTCATTAGAAAATTGTTATACAATTGTAAAGTATTTAGCTCTCAACCATTTAATATTAAGGTCTAGTTGTATTTTTTTTTCATTTGTATCATAAGTTCGATTTTCACAAAAAACAAATTTAAACTATATTATTACTAAACAATTATAAAGTTTAACCAATTTTCTCACCCTTTAATGTTGATAATATCATTTATTAAAAAATATATTTAGCCCAAATATACACAAACCAGAAAATTATTAAAAACCCTTGATTCGCAAAGGCAAATTGTTCCATGTGGTCACATGGTCTCGAATCGGTCGGTCCCACCATACCCGGTTCAATTGATTGGCAATTCTTTAAAGGGGTGTGATATCCACACACCTTTTTTTACTTTTCCCACATCTTTTTGGATTTCGACCGTCAGATCGAATGAATTGAAGAAGATCTAACGGACATAAATTAACAGAGCTGTGTGAGAAGTAAAAAGGGGTGTGTGGATAGCACACCCCTTCTTTAAATAGTGAAGTGGACAAATTTTTTGGAAAAATAAAAAATAGGAAAACTTTCGGTTAGGCGGCTTTTCCCCATTTGATAAGATTCATCCACATTGTACAGCCTAAATCCTTGGAGGGGGATTGTCCTCTTCTCATTTCCGTGCCCTCTTGTTTGTGTGGTAATGGTTAAGTCACGTCAACATTTTATATTACTATTTATTTTTGTCTTATTATCTCTATAAAAAAAAAAAATATATATATATATATATATATATATATATATATATATATAAAATGTTGACGTGACTTAACCGTGACCACACATAACATGAGGGCACGAGAAGGAGGAGGGCAAACAATCATCCTCCTAAATCCTTCTAGACAATTGACCCACAAACGAGACACGTGGCAAAACCCTATAGCAATAAACTTTAAAATTGTGAGTACAAAATATGTTACAGTTAATCGTTCATACGAGTATTTTGAATTTTTGATCTTTGATTTACATAGAGCTTATAGTGCAACAAGAATCACGCACGAGTGTGAGGCAGATTATGACAAGTATATTAAATATGCATATACACAAATTTGTATGATTAAAGACTCACGATGCCTAAAGGATCAATACTCAATCACGAAGGTAAACAAAAGTTCTTGATAAAGTTATTGCGTAAACACGCATTCAAACTCATATGATTTTAAGACGCATGATGCATTAATGGTTACAATTTGTTCACTTGCGTACAAAATCGTTACAAAGTTATTCCATAAACATGCAGCCAAGTCCATATTTAAAACCCACAATTCATCAACGACCAAAAGTAGTTCCCACAAATAGAAAATAATCCTCGACAAAGATTGTGCACTTAAAATTGAAAATTTTGAGACCTGCAATTATCAATGATCACAATTCATTCACGTGAGCAAGAGACTGTCAGTGATAAAGTTATCGTGTAACGCACATACATCCATATAACTTCAAATAATTTAAAACTCTCGATAGATCAACCATCAGAATTCACTTAGGTGCGTAAAATAAAAAAGAAATGAAATATGTCATTGCTTGTCGTTTTTGGGGCATTTAGGTATTGCCGTTAACCTTGTGACGAGATAAATACCGAGAAAGAGGAAGAGAGAACTCGTCCATTTAACCGGCAACGTTCCAACCAAGTCCCAATCTTTGTCATCAAGCAAGAAACGAGTCCAGTCAAAACATTACGCCTAACGCCTGCGCTGCGCACCTTCCCCTACTTCCCACCCCTTTAATTACCTTCTTTTTCCCTCTCTCGGTGTCAGTAGAAGAGCCTTCGATTATTCTTCGAGACCCAGAACTCGAAGTCGAAAATTAAGACATGGGTTTCTTGAAGGAGGAGAAGTTGAAGCGCTGTCGTCTTCTTATTTGATTTCTCTTGAAGCGCTGTCGTCCCATTTCAATAATTACGATTTTCGATCCTCCCTCGTCGATATTCCGTTGATTTCTATCATCAGATCAGCTGTCATATTTTGTAAGTCTTAATCCTTGTCAAGCGATGTCGAAACAACTTGTCGAGATATGATGAGGATATAGAGAGAATTTGTCAAGTTGTCGAAACAACTTGTCGAGATATGATAAGCAGACGCTACATGAATCACTTGGTAGGCACAAAAGAGACCCTTATTGATCATTTGGAGAGTCTTAGAAAGACATTGACATATACATTGGTCCCAATATTCATCTGCTCCTGTAACATGCTACATATTTTCATGACTTATGAATACGAGAACAACTTATATTATGCGAGTACACCATCCCTTGATGTTTCATATTAATAATATAATTTTAGATTAAAAAAATCTACATATATATTCAGTGGTGGAGCCATAAATTTACCGCAATGGGGCACAACAAAATAGCTTCCAAAAACTGGTGACCTTTCATATATAATTTTCCTTTACAAAATCTTACATTTGTAAGCCATATGATTTCACGGAAAGATATGCATTATATCTAAGATTTAGTTTTCTCAATTTAAATTAAAGCAAACCAATCATAATTAAATAATATATGTTTAACACAATAAAAACACACGCACTTGAGGCATATATTTTTAGGCATGTTTGGAAGTAATTTTACAATGAATGAAACCACTTTAGGTAAAAGTATATAGAGTTTCAGTTATGTGCTTTTTGAACGAAACACTTCAAAGTGCTTCTTTCAGATTTATTTTCATTTTTATCAATAATTGGTTTCAAGAACAATGTCTTCAAAACACTTTCAATAATTTAAAAAACACTTCCAAACACAAATGTGTACATATGTCTATTTTAATTCACATCTATGTTGTTCCTACTTCCTAGTAACATATCTAATGCAGAACCCTAAATTATTTGCAAAAGAGGTACTATGCATAGGTACTTACCTTTCTTTGCCTGAACATATCTTTAGGATCAGCACTAAAATTCAATGGAAAGACAATCACCTCGTCGGGGTCATAGTCACTCATTGACCCCACCTTCCCTCCGATAATACATATATTTATATTATAACACGAAACGCTACGATAATAATATTCTCAGATTGTAAAAGTCATTCCCCATTGAATTTCTATGAGTTGTGCGCGTTCATATCCATGCTAAAAATCCGTGTCCCGTGCGTGCCAATGCCATGCCCTTTTCCATAATAAATTAACAACAAATGTTTCGAGAAGAGAATTTAAATTGTGTGACAATTTATCCACATCATCCAATTTGCTTTCTAGAAAGCTTTTAATATTAATCAATTTCCCCCGCTTGGTGTACGCGTATGTGCATAATCTACATGCCCATCTTTGTTCCCTTCAATACTAAGTGAAGGGCAACCCTTATCCTTCTAGGGGGGAGACAATGTCCTTCCTTTCTTTTCTACTTTTCCTTCATTCTCTTCGCGTGCTTATATACATTTCCGAGTTTGGTACGCGTCCCATGACCCACACTATGGAGAAGGATTAGGACTGCAAAAAAGAGGAAATTGTATAGGATCTTTTAATTTTAACCTAATATGAGTAATGGTCTTTAACTAAAAATTTGTGATCGTTGTTCGCTGGGACCATTTGGTATGCAGACGGGACGGGACACGATGCGACGGAATAGAGAGGGAGCAAAGATGCCATCGGATGGAAACGAGGAGGAAGAAGAAGGAGATGGATTGTGTTTCACGGATGTGGAACGAGTCATTCCAGGGGGTGAGGCAGAACGAAAATTCACCCAAAATTCGTCCCGTGGAACAGCTCGTTCCACCCGTTTTAAGCGCACCAAACGTGGGACAGAACGCCTCGTCCCGTTCCGTTCTGTCCCACGTACCAAACGGTACCTTAACTCATCAAATTGTGCTGTTATAGTTCTTTTTGTGAACTCCATTAAAACTTCTGTTAAAATGAATCATGTGTCACGCATGTGAGGGCGAATTATGGGGAAAAATGTGGAAACCTAATTGAGAAAATTATAGCAGTGGTCCCTCAACTGTAACCCAATTGGAGAAATGGTACCTCAACTTTAACTAATTTGAGCAATGGTCCCTCAATTTTAATCCAATGGTAGCAATAGTCCTTCCAACATGACTCGCTTTGACGAAAGTTCTAATAGAGTTTTCAAAAAGGACCATAGATGCACGTATTGATGAGTTAAGGAGCAATGGTAACAGATTTTTAGTTGACAGACCATTGATATATTTTTCTCTACATAAAACGATGACACGTGTTCAATTTTTCTACGTGACGTCGTATGTTTGATTTTTGAACACAACCACATAAACCAATAATTGACATTTAGCCACAGAACTACGCACGTCAGATACTAGCACAACTCATATTACTAGATACTACTCAGACAATCATAGTGTGAAAAGCCTAAAGAACATACAATTGTGACTAAGCCAAGAATCTTAAGGCATCTAACAAAGTCAATTTTTCTGTTCTTGTTTATGGTATAATTTGTAAGGTATCCCGTGGTAATTTCCTGCGTTGTGATTCCTTCGAGAACAATGTTGATCCTGTGATCTGTCTATCTCAGTCTCATTCACCCATTCATTGTAATTGTGGCAATACAATTCAATTTCCAATCTTTTAGGTGAAAAGTCCTCCCTTTGTTTCTTAGTGCACAAGCACGGAGTTTCTTGGAATCAGATTCCATACGTTGTCTAGTGCATTTTCATGAAATGTCAATAGAAAGGCTAAAAAGCGGTTACGTAACCAAGTAACAATGAGTACACGATTGTGTGCTGAGAACACGACCCAATACACTAAGTTTTGTAATATAAGTGGTCATGTGGTATACTGACATATTGAAAATTTTCTCTGATTGTATAAAGAAAAAATTTGATGAATGTTTAAGTGAGTCCCTCAAGTGTAAGGTTCTATCTCACAATTAATGGGCAATGGAGATCATGACCCAACTAACCACGTAGAAAACTTAAGTTGAGGGCGTGGGGCATATATATGATCGTTGGACTTTATGCGCACCTGATCCTATAAGAATTTGAGATTCTACTTTGCTACCGATTAGCAATTGGGAGTGACCCAACTCTTTTTAAGTTCATATGCAAGATTTCCTTACATATTTTTCATAGTCTCGCGCACATTATAGTCTTGAAATGAATATACATGTGGAATAAAAATATGTTTAATTTGTCATCAGCTCAAATTATCAATTGAGAAAAATATCATTGTATGTAGAAAAAATGCTTAATTCATGGACAACACGATTTATTTAGTACAACCATAATTTAGCATTAATATGATAAACCTTATAATTAAGCACCAAAAGTCACATGCCATGTTGTCTTCAAGGGCCTCCCATGATGCAGTTCTAGAATCACGGGCATTGATTTTTCTGGGATTTGACTTTCTAATTATAATTAATAAAAGGCGGCTTCAATTACAATTTACAAATGTCGATCGCATATAATTCCTTTTTTTTTTTTTTTTATCAAGCTAATTCTAGTCAAAATTTGACTACTTCCCCCTGCTTCTCCTTAGACGACAAGTTAAATATCTCCTTCCCCCAACGAACCCAGAACACTTTATTGAGTCTATTTTGGCTCACTCTTCTTAAACTAAAGAGAATTTTTAATGTTCTAATACAGATACAACATATGTTATTATGCAAGTAAAGAGATATTTTTCTCTAATTGTATAATGATATATATTTTTAGGGTAAATTACACTATATCCTCTCAAGTTTGAACTCTATTACAACATCTTTAAAACATTTCACTTTCATACATTCAGTAACATTTTATTTCAAAATAACACATCCATTACATTTTTCATCTATTGATCTGTTAAATGCTGACGTAGCTGCCAAATGTCTGCCACATGGCAAATAAAATAATTTTTTATTTTTTTAAACCTGAATTTTCTCAAAAAAAAAATAATTTGAAACTCACTATCCCTCACCCCCCCCCCCCAAAAAAAACGACCCACATCCCTATACAAGAAGAAGAAGCAGTAGAAGAAGAAGAGAGGGAGGGGGGAGCCCAGAACCCTTCCCCCCCTCAGCGGGAGCCCAGAACCCTTTCCCCCACCCCCCCCCTCCGATGGGAAAAAGGGGTGGCTCAGGTGTGACAAACTGGGGCTTTTTTTTTCTCCCTCTTCTTCTTCTTCTTCTTCTTCTTGCAGGTTTTGGGTTCTAGGTTAGGATAGGAATGTGGGTCGTTGGGGGGGGGGGGGGGTGAGGGATAGTGGGTTTCAAAAAAAAATTATAGAGAAAATTCAGGTTTAAAAAAATTTATTTTATTTGCCACGTGGCATATATGTGACAGCCGCGTCAGTATTTAACAGATCAATGAATGAAAAATGTAACGGATGTGTTATTTTGAAATAAAATGGTACTGAATGTATGAAAGTAAAATATTTTAAAGATGTTGTATAGAGTTGTAATAGACTTCAAACCTGAAGGGGTATGATGTAAATTATCCATATTTTTATTTCGAAAATATTAAAAAAAATCTTTCATTAACCCAAGCTCTAAAGTAACCATTGAATTCCGTTCAAATTTTCGCCACATGTCTATTTAACTAGACGTGAGTGCTTATCCCTTCAATTAAATATTTTATGGAAAAGAAAATTAAACGAATTAAAAATAAAACTTATGAATTAAATATTTTATGCCCATAATTAAACTTACCATTTACAATTGAACGATGTCAATGTCAATCAATTATTGAATGAGGAACAATAAATAGTAAGGTTATTTTTTTGCTTAATTAATTTAAGAAAATTGTTATTGGCGCTTAAAAAAAAATCTCATTTTGCACTCTAAACTTTTTATAATTAGAAGGAAAAATACACTTATGAGGAATGCATAATAAGATTTTTGGAGTACTAATAACAGTTCCCTTAATTTAATTATTTTTTTCATTATAGATAATTAAAGAGTATAGACTAACCTGCCACTTAGTACTATGTCTAATGGTATTCTTCTTCACTTTGTAAGTGAGAGCTCTGAGATTTGATTCTCGCTAAATGCAAATTTGAACCGTATTATTACTAACTCATTTTGAGGCTAAGTCCACTCCATCTCTCTTAGTGCAGATAAAATTGTTTGTTAAAAAAAAGTATAGACTAACTACAGTTTGGAGAGATTTCAATATGTCCAAGACACAGGGCGATAAGCCATATGTTATTATACAATTGGAGAATTTTTATTTTTTTCAAATGTCTCGCCAACTAATTGCATAATGACATGTAGTGTTTTGTTATGTGTTCCAGTCACATTAAAAAAATTATCTATAATTTAAAGGGGATAATGATTATCTTGGGTTAGGAAGTGAGAAATACGGACTCGATTTTATTAAATTTGAACCAACTTCTAGAAATTTGACAAAAAAAAAACTAAATTGAGGCTGCTTTGGCTAGTCTTCCAAGCTGATGACAGATTTAGTTCAAGTTTAATTTGGCTTATTACGTAAAAGGGGTTTGGTCAAGATTCACACTTTCAGACATACGATTATATTTTGTAAATATAATCACCATCCCAGCTATGTCAAAAGGTGGTGACGTAGACATGATTTTCTTTTGACTATATTGGGAGGCTGGGAGCTGACTGCGCCGTGAGAGTGGAATCCGACGCGATTCCACGCATTCAAAAGGTCATGAAAGAAATGTTCTATCACCTAGATATGTGGACGTCAAGATTAAAAGTGAAAGCTTAACGTTATTTAACTTCTTTTGCCATGGTTATCTTCAATAGAACTATAATTGCATGCGACTTGTTTCGCACTTTTTTTTACCATGCATAAATTCTAACGTGTGCAAAGATGGTGTGAAACAGGTTGCATATAAGTTTTTGTTTTTCATTTCAACACACTTAAATATCTAACTGTACTATGATTACATTTGATCGTGTTTTTTTTAGCAATGTCTTGTTCTTTCGGTTTTGTGTACGTTTTGTGATAGATTACAAGTCAAGACTTGGTTTTAATTTTCAATATTGCGTTTTGATGTAAGATATAGTTGGTTTATACACAGTGTTTGGAGTTACCCTTTAAGATTGGAGACCGGTGTAAAGACACCCACTGCACATGCTCAAAACCGCCACTGACGTCAAGTTAGGAAGAACTTTCTGCATGCGCTAAAACACCAGTCCACAAAATGAACCTACAAATAGAACTCATGACTCACCACTCACTAGCTACTACAGTAGTATTATAACCACTAATTACGATTAAGCCACCAATTCGAAACAATTAAGCACGTTGTTGTTGTATTTGTAGTTTGGTGTTGTTGTCAGGTTGCTCTCACGCACATTTTGGTTCCCGTTGATAAACAAAGCTCAAAGCTGGCATCGCCTGGCATATGTAGTGTGTTTGATAACACATATCTGCCGGAGAAGCACGTTAACATCTTTACAAACAGCTGGAGGACAAAACTTCAGTTAATCTCGGTGTCTTCTCCAACTTTGCAGGCCATATATAGGCTCCTTAGAAAAGATAATTACATACAACTCGAAATATATATATATATATATATATATATATATATATATTTTTTTTTATGTCTACAATTCTTATCATCTGATTAAAGTTGTACAAAAGAATATCATTATTTACACGAGAATTATAAATAAGACACATCATACTATTAAGGAAGATAACAAGTCTTCCATTTCTGTTGATGTTAATTAGCTTACTAAAAGTTAAATGTGGTTAGTTTGTTATTAACTATGGTTAGCTAGAATGGTTACAAATTTAGTTACGGTAGTCAAGGGTATACTTGTAAAGGGCAAAAGGCTATATATATATATATATATATATATATATATATATATATATATATATATATATATTCTCTTTTGTGTAATTGTACATTCATTGAGTAAAAATACAATCTTGTAAGAGAAGCTTTATCTTCTATATGGTTTCATCGCCAGCCGCCTCACGGCTCTTCTCGATCATTTTCTCTTCCGCTCCGTTTCTCTGATCTGTACCTTGATTTGCTTGTTCTCTATGGCGATTTTGTTCTGTGCTTGTTGATCTTGATCTGTTGTCTTGGTCTCTCATGGCGACTTCATCTGAGTCGGTGCCTGTTCCCAATCCCCCTTCGAACCCTAATTCCTCTTCATATTCCTCTTTCACAATCCAAAATATTGGCAGCATGGTGCTAATCAAGCTCAAGAAGACCAATTATCTGCCATGGTGTGCTCTGTTTGCTCCGATTATTCGGCTTTATCGTCTTCTTGGTATCGTCGACGGCACAGAACCTTGTCCCGCCCCTCTTCTGCCTGATCGCACTCTTAATCCGGCTTTCGAAGTTTGGTATAAGAAGGATCAGAATCTCTTGATCTGGTTCAATTCCACGTTGTCTGAAGAGGTGATTCCTTTCACGGTTGGAGATTCGTCTTCTCGCGATCTATGGCTTAAGCTCGAACAAAGATTTGGGGGTGTCTCTGATGCGCATGTTCATCAGCTTCGCTCTCGACTTCAAAGTGTTCAGAAAGGTTCTCGATCCATGTCTAATTATTTGCAAGAGCTCAAAGAGATCTCCAACTCTCTCACTGCTGCTGGAGCCTCCATTTCTGATTGCGATCTCATTGCTGCTACTCTTGCTGGTCTTCCTGATGAGTTTGAATCATTCATCGACTCAATCATGCTTTGGTTATCTTCTACATCTTTAGATGAATTGCATGGCTTGCTCCTTACCAAAGTGCTTTCTCTGAATCGTCGCAAGAAAGTTGTCTCTTCCGATATGTCTGAACCCTTTCATGCCTTATCGATCCAAGCTCAACCAACACTTCTTCCTACTCCACCTCAGGCGTATGTTACTCAGAATCCACCACTTCAGCACTCTTTTCGATACAATTCAAATCGTGGCAATTATCGTGGCAATTGAGGCTCTTATCATGGTAATTCTTTCAATGGTGGTTTCAATCGTTCCAATTCCTTTGCTCAATCTCGTAGTTCTTCTTCTGGTCCTCGGTCTCATTGTCAGATCTGTGGTAATTCCAGTCATGAAGCAATTGACTGCTTTGACTGTATGAATCCCGAGATTTGTGGTCGAATCCCTTCTGCCAAGCTTCAAGCAATGTGTGCTTGCTCCAATGTCAAGTCCTCTCCTACTTGGTTAATCGACTCAGGTGCTACTTCGCACATTACTAATGACATATCACGCATCAACTCTCTTACTCCCTACACTGGTGAAGACAAGGTTTACGTAGATGATGGTAAAAGTTTTCCCATTTCTCATGTTGGTTCATCTACATTACACACCCCTACTTTTTCTTTTACACTGTCCAATGTTCTTCATGTTCCTCACATACAACACAATTTGCTGTCTGCATTTCAATTTCTCCGGGACAATTATTGTTCATTAACTCTTGATTCTGATGGATTCGTTATTAAGGATCATTCCACGGGGAAGACGCTTTTGCGGGGTCCAGTTAAAGATGGCTTCTATCCTTTGAAGTCTACTACAACTTCTAATTTCATCTATGGTAAAGCTTCTCCCTTACTTGTGGCATCAGCTTTTGTCAGTATTACAGCTCCAATACAGATATGGCATAGGCACTTGGGTCATCCATCTTCTGCCATTTTTCGTCGGGTACTATCTAATAATACTCTTGCAGTGCAAGGCAAGTCTACAGTTGATTTTTTCTGTTCAAATTGTGCATTAGCCAAGAACCACAAGCTTCCTTTTGGTCTGTCTTCTTCAGCAACTACTCACAGTCTTCAACTTTTACACTGTGATTTGTGGGGACCTTCTCTTATTACTTATAGCAGTGGTTTCAAATTTTACTTACTTCTAGTTGATGATTTTAGTAAATACAGCTGGTTTTTCCCTTTGAAGGCCAAGTCAGATGTACTGTCTACGTTTGTTGTTTTCAAGAACTATGTCGAAAATTTGCTTGGTAATAAAATCAAAGTGTTGCGTTCAGATTCAGGGGGTGAATTCATTGGTCATTCTTTTGCATCTTTTCTCAATGCACATGGTATTTTTCATCAATTCAGCTGTCCACACACGCCTGAACAAAACGGCTGTGCTGAGAGAAAACACCGGCATCTTGTTGAGACAGCTCAGACCTTGCTTGTTGCTTCTCATGTCCCTCATGTGTTTTGGGTCGAAGCTTTTTCTATTGCCCTATATCTCATTAATTGTCTTCCTATTTTTGGTATTTCACAGTCTCCTTGGGAAGTTCTATTTCATCAGCACCCAGATTATTCCAAACTCAAAGTTTTTGGTTGTCAATGCTTCCCATGGCTTAAACCTTATATTCACGGTAAATTGGATGCTAGAAGCAAGAGTTGTGTGTTTTTGGGCTATAGTCTTCAACACAAAGGCTATCGGTGCTTTGATCCGATTGACAACTGAGTCTATAACTCTCGCCATGTGATTTTTAATGAAGATCTCTATCCTTTTCAGTCTCTGCACTTCATCCTTCTAGCTCTGGCAGTGTTTCTTCAATTACTTCTCCTTCCATGGATCTTTATTTTAGCAAGTATTCCCATTCTTCTTCTTCTCATCCTATCCCTTCTTTAACTTCTGATGTTTCCCCATCTCTTGATGCTTCTCCACCTCTTGATGCTTCTCACCCTGTCTCTCCCTCTGATAGTTCTGATCCATCATCTTTTGTGCCCAGTCATCTTCCTCTTTCTGTTAATACTCATCCCATGGTTACCCGATCCAAAGCAGGAATTTATAAACTTAAGGCTTATGCAGCAACTAAGCATCCTTTTATCCACTGCACTGGATTTTGTTCCCAGTACTTATTTACAAGCATCTAAGTATGTTCACTGGCGAGCTACTATGTAGGATGAATACAATGCCTTACTGTCTACTGGAACTTGGTTCTTAGTTCCATCTCATTCCTCTCAAAACATTGTTGGATGCAAGTGGGTATTTCGTGTTAAGAAGAAGCCTGATGGCACTTTAGATCGTTACAAGGCCCGGCCCGTAGCCAAGGGCTTTCATCAACAAGAAGGAATTGATTTCCAAGAAACTTTTAGTCCGGTTGCTAAACCAGTTACTATTCGCATCCTTCTTAGTCTTGCTGTTCAACATAATTGGTTTTTAAACCAGTTAGACATCAGTAATGTCTTTCTTCATGGTGATTTAAAAGAAAATGTCTACATGCATCAACCCCCGAGTTTCATTGATCCTCTCTTTCCCAGTCATGTTTGCAAACTTCGCAAATCTCTGTATGGTCTTAAGCAAGCCCCTAGAGCTTGGTTTGAAAAACTTTTTCAAGCTGCAGGACCTTGGTTTCCATCAATCTTCGTCTGAGGCATCTTTGTTTGTGCTTCATGGTCCTCAATTGGTTATAGTTCTAGTTTATGTGGATGACATTTTAGTTACTTGTCCTGATTCTCATCTCTGTCATCAATTTATTAACCAGCTCAGTGATTGATTTCCAGTGAAGAACCTTGGTCCTTTACACTATTTCTTGGGGCTGGAATTCCAGTGCTCTTTTACAGGAATCTTTTTTCATCAAATTAAATATTTGCTTGATCTTCTTCAATGGACAAATATGCAGGGTGCCAAACCTTGTGGCACACCTCTTGGCTCCCACAAACTGGATCATACTGGTTCTCTTCTTCCCAATCCAACTGAGTATCGCTTCATTGTTGGGGGCCTTCAATACCTCATGTGGACTCGACCGGATCTTGCTTTTGCTGTTAATCAGCTCTGCCAGTTCATGTATGCTCTGCGTGAACAACATTTTCAAGCTGCCAAACGAGTTCTTCGATTTCTCAAAGGTTCTGTTTCCCAATGATTATGTTTTACAAAGGGTTATGTTGATCTCTCAGCATACTCCGATGCTGATTGGGCTGGCAACACATTTGATAGGCTATCCACTAGCGGATATTGTGTCTTTCTTGGTCCCAACCTCATCAGCTGGAGTGCCAAGAAACAAAGTATTGTCGCCCGTTCTTCTACCGAAGCCGAATATAGGTCTCTGGCTCACACGGCTGCGGAACTCACTTAGGTTTGCAAAATCCTTCGTGACCTTCACTGTCCTCTCCCTAAACTGCCTATTCAGTGGTGTGATAACATTTCCGCCACCTCTTTAGCCTCTAATCCTGTTTTTCATGCTCGCACTAAGCATGTTAAGATTGATTACCATTACATTCGAGAACTGGTTCTAGCTAATCTTCTCAAAGTCCAGTTTGTTTGCAGTGCCGATCAATTGGCTGATCTTCATACAAAATCCTTGTCTAAACCTCATTGCAGATACTTATGTTCCAAGCTTCCCATTAGAATCAACTCTGATTCCTTCTCTCGCTTGAGGGGGTGTATTAAGGAAGATAACAAGTCTTCCATTTCTGTTTATGTTAATTAGCTTAGTAAAAGTTAAATGTGGTTAGTTTGTTATTAACTATGGTTAGTTAGAATGGTTACAACTTTACTTAAGGTAGTCAAAGGTATACTTGTAAAGAGCAAAAGGCTATATATATTCTCTTCTGTGTAATTGTACATTCATTGAGTAAAAATACAATCTTGTAAGAGAAGCTTTATCTTTTATACATACAAAAATATGAGAGTCTACGTGTTTTGGTCTTACTGGATGAGAATGTTGTCATAATAAGACAATCCTAGCCTAAATTTTCCCAAACTACACAGATAATCATTCATTATCTAGCTTATGAAGTTATGTAACACCCAATTAAGTAGGGTAATTCTCACTTTATTATTCTAAACTAACGTGAATTTTAAACTTTTATACATCAAGTTTTTTTATTCTAGTTTTATACATAAAATTAGGATTGTGGGACATTTTCCTACTTATGTTAAGTTTCTCTCAAACCTCCAAACGCGTGACGTGACACTCATATAGACACTAATTGAGCGACATGTGTCAAGGCGACCACATATTGTATGAGGAATCTCATTAGTATCACCAACCTGCCAGGCCACATAGGGTCGTCGTATCACTGCTGACTACATACATATTAGGTGCATGATTGCTGCCGATGGATTATCTGGGTCTGTCTCAGGATGGATTTTTAATTTATTCACCAAAGTTTCCAATGCCAAAGTAGCGGGTCATTAGAAAATTGTTATACAATTGTAAAGTATTTAGTTCTTAGTCACTTAATAATAAGGTTTAGTAATATTTTTTTTTATTTTATATTCTAAGTTTAATTTTTGTTGAAGGTAAATTTAAACTACATTATTATTAGATCATTATAAAGTTTAGTTCGTTCTCTTTTTTTTTAATGTAAATAATATCGTTTGTTAAAAAAATATATTTAACCGCAAATATACACAAACCAAAATATTATTAAAAACCTTTGATTCGCAAAGGCAAATTGTTCCATGTGGTCACATGGTCTCGAATCGGTCGGTTCCACCATACCCGGTTCAATTGATTGGCAGTTCTTTAAATAGTGAAGTGAACAATTTTTTTGGAAAAATAAAAAACTTTCGGTTAGGCGGCTTTTCCGCATTTGATAAGATTCATCCACATTGTACAGCCTAAATCCTTCTAGACAATCGACCCACAAACGAGACACGTGGCAAAATTATATAGCAATAAACTTCATAATCGTGAGTACAAAGTATGTTACAATTAATCGTTCACGCGAGTATTTTCGATTCTTGATCTTTGATTTATATAGAGCTTATAGTGCAACAAAAATTATGCACGCATATAAGACAGATTATGACGAGTTTATTAAATATGCACACACACAAATTCAAATGATTAAAGACTCACAATGCCTAAAGGATCAATACTTAATCAAGAACGTAAATGGAAGCCCTTGATAAAGTAATTACGTAGACACGCATTCAAACCTGTAGAATTTTAAAACATATGATGCACCAACGATTATGATTTGTTCACATTCGTAGAAAATTGTTACAATGTTATTCCATAAACACGCGACCAAGTCCATATTTAAAACCCACAATTCATCAACGACCAAAAGTAGTTCACACAAATAAAAAATAATCCTTGACAAAGTTATTGTGCATGTAAATTTGAAAATTTTGAGACATACAATTATCAATTATCACAATTTATTCATGTGAGTAAAAGACCGTCAGTGATAAAATTATTGTATAATACACATACATTCATGAAAATTCAAATAATTTAAGACTCTCGATGAATCAACGATCAAAATTAAGTCACGTGCGTAGAAAAATAATTCGTGGCAAGTTACATGCAGGCACACACGATGGTTTCCTAATAGACCCTTTTTCTTAATTTAAAAAAAAAATGAAATATGTCATTGCTTGTCGTTTTGGGGCCATTTAGGTATTGCCGTTAACCTTGTGACGATATAAATATCGAGAAAGAGAAGAGAGAACTAGTCCATTTAACCGGCAACGTCCCAACCAAGTCCCAATCTTTGCCATCACTCCTCCAAGGAAGAAAGCAAGAAACGAGTCCGGTCAAAACATTACGCCTAACGCCTGCGCTGCGCACCTTCCCATCCCTTTAATTACCTCCTTTCTCCCTCTCTCGGTGCCAGTCGAAGAGCCTTGGATTATTCTTCGAGACCCAGAACTCGAAGTCGAAAATTAAGACATGGGTTTTTTGAAGGAGGAGAAGTCGAAGAGGGTTCTGAGGGGGGTTAAGACTTTGTTTTTCTTGATTTCTATGTTGATATCTCTGCTGCTGTTTTCGGCTCCGATTCTGCTTGTGATTGCCGATACGCTTCTCCCTTCGGCTATACTTTCTGCCTCTTCGTCTTCTTCTTTGATTTCTCTTGAAGCGCTGGCGTCCCATTTCAATAACTACGATTTTCGATCCTCCCTCGTCGATATTCCGTTGATTTCTATCATCAGATCAGCTGTCATATTTTGTAAGTCTTAATCCTTACTCTTTATGTTGCTTATTTTTTTGGAACTACTTGCTTTTCTTTCAATTTCTCGCACAAAACTATGTCTTCGGATAACAAAAGTGAGTTTGGTAGCAAGACATGAGTTAGGTCGGTTAGTCTGACGTTCAGCCGGTCACGTTTGTATTGGGATATAGGGTAAGTTAGTTGGCAAGGTCAGTATGTCATGTCACATGAGATATGTTTTTAGAATCGTAGACACGAGTCAGGTCCAAGATAGCGTGTTTTACCGCAGCCCGAGTTTGAATTGCCTCCTCGTAGATTAGATTTCGCGACTAATCTGATGATATCGAAATTAATTTGAATTGGGTTTTTTTTTTTAATCTGCAGGCGTTTACAGCTTCTGTGATGGACCAAGGCTATCACACGGACCATATTTGGGGATCACCACCATGTGTTCTGTGCTGTCCCTGGTGTTTGTTTCATTGAAGGCTTCGTATGTGTTTGGGGCTTCTGGTGTGGAAGGGGCGGAGCATGTGAGAGCAACAGATATTGCTCTGTTCATCTGTTCTCTGGCTTTGGCTGTTGGGCATATTGTGGTGGCGTATAGAACAAGTTGCAGAGAAAGAAGGAAGCTTTGGGTGTACAAAATTGACATTGAAGCTGTAAGTCCTTGCTCTCTAATCTCCATTTTCTCAAATGAAATCATATCAATTTTAGGAGGGAATTTTCAGTGTGACCGAAATTAGGAGTGGTACGTTACATGTCGCTATATAAATAGTGAGCTGTGTGTTAAAAAGTTAATAATTTTAAAAATAAAGCTTTTCACAACTTATATAAATATACCTGAAGTACTACTCATATTTCTGTTACAATAAAAGATTTTCTCCAATTTTGGGGCTGTAAGTTTCCACTTTAATTGGAAGATATGGAATGCTTAAATCAAAAAGCAGATGAAAAGTTAGATCGGTTAGTTTTAAGGAGTGTGATATTCACACACCTCTTTTTACTTTTTTCACACTTTTTTGAATTTTGACGGTTGAATCGGATAAATTGAAGAAAATCTAACGACAGAAAGTAATAGGGGTGTGTGAATAGCACACCCCTAGTTTTAATTCTCCGTCTCCTTCATTAGTTTTATTTCTCCGCCCCTTCATCTTGAGTTCAAATTCTCTTCGTCCCCTTCAAAATTGACATTAAAATTCATCACTCATAAGACAATATCAACCGATATAGTGATATTTATCTTCATTTGTAAATAAAATGTCTTAAGTTTAAATATCGAAAATGACAAGTTTGCAACCAGTTTATTCTTCTATTTTTTTTTGTGTAAATATATCGTTGTATTAAAAAAAAGTTTTAGATTTTTTTAAATATAAAATAGCATTTGAATTGGCTTATTTGTGCATAAGCCTTTGAGTCAATTTGGATGTTTATGTTTCAACCACTACCATAGAAATTCGCTTAGAAGTTTCAATTTAATTGCTGGTTTTGGTTTTGGCCAATAATTTAATTAATGATAATGAATGGGTTGAATACTTTTGACTTTTGAATTTCTAATCTTCTGGAAGGTCAATATTCATGTTCTTTTTTCTCAAGGCAGCATTGAAAACGTTTGGGATGCTTCCCTGTTACCATATTCATACTAATCTTTGTCCATAATCCCTGCATTTTCCATTTTTACTTTACTTTTATTTCTTTTTTAATTTTACTTTTCTTGAGGGTGAGCCTTGAAGCGAAGAACATATTACTTTTTTGTATTCAAAACGTCACAAATTTGAGTCATAAAAATCTCTTTACAAAACAAAAATAAAACTGCTTATGATAGACATCCCTCAACCGTCGCAAAACAAAAGTTGTTTTAGTTTTCTTGGCTAATTGTTAAAATATATTAGTGAGTTCTGTATTCGATGAAGAATCCGTGATGGGTGGCAGTTTACAGAGATGGGCAGCTTTGCCTTTGTATTTGAATTGTTGACCACATGCCATTTGCAGCAACTCTGCCAAATATTGTCACATCAAAATAAACTACTTTCTGCCATCAGAATCTCGTCCCTAATTCATGTGCTTTCTGCTAATCCCCAATTAATCCATAATTAAACATGATTAAGTATAAAACGTTCATGATTTATGAAATGCTGATCTGAAAATTGCCATGTGTTTGCAGGTTTCAGCTTGCAAAAATGGGTTCCCTAGGTACCAGAAGCTTCTGAAAGAAGAAAGAGTGAAGTAAATTCACACGACACGTGAAGTTATTTTTAGCCAATTCCAATCTTACGGGTCATTCAATTACAGGTAAATTTCATTTGTTAATTTTTGAAAGTGTTTTATAACGGCTAAAAGAGTTTTGAACTTTTGAGATAACGAAAAACGCCTATAATAAAAACACGTGTGACTAGAAGTGCTTCTTGTGACGTTTTTCTTTCCGTTTCCCTATGTTATGTTCTCTTCTCATCCATGTGGCTTTTGTTTTGGTGCAGATTTGTTAATTAAATAGGAGAAGGTATAGAAGCAGCCCCTTCAATCAACATCATGTTGTGCAAATGGAGGTTGTGCGTAGAGAGAGTATAGAGGTGGTTTCCATTGAGGCAAATACCATCATTTTTTGTTGTTCTTTACATTCAACAATTGTACAGTTAAATTTGTATGTAAAAGGCATAATATTTATGAAACTAGCCGAAGTTTGCAATGTTCGTGCAAGTGCCTAACCGTAGCATACCTAAATCACGAATTGGCCTATGAATTTTCAACATGGTTATGAAAAATCGTCTCTAAAACATAAGTTATCAAAACACATGTTTCTCCACGAACTTGGGTTTTGAAGAAGCCACAATCATGCATCATACTCAAAATCTACTATTGATATCAATTCTAGGAGAAATGAGTGGAACACTTTATGTTTTTAGTACTATATTTTATAATGTTGACACGAGAATTGATGTTAAATTATAAAGTGACAGAGAGTCTATTGTATTTCTCCAATTATAATATTTGACAATTTAACAAATTTTTTTATTAAAACTCGGCTTAATGATACTTTTCTTTTGAGTGTTGAGAGAGATTTTAAATTCAAATTTCAAAATGTATAATGTGTTGTGTTTTTTTTATTGGTGCCGCGCGCGGCTCTGTGGCGGGTGGTGCGTTATAAATGCAGAGCGCGCTTCTATATTGCCCCACTGCGTGCAATGCAAAACAAACAACGTCGTTCTATCTGTTTGACCCCGTGTCGTAGTTTCTTGAAGCAAAAACCACAGTGCGAAAAGAGCCTCCGCAACTCAAGAGCTCGAAAGAAAAAGACTGATAGAAAATGAGGTACAACTTCGACCTGCGGGCAACGGAACCGGAGCCGGGCCGGTCTCTGACGCACCGAAGAGACGAAGTGGAGTGGGTCCCGCTGCAGAACCACCCGGACTTCTCCTCATCTCCGGTCCACGACTCGACCGAGGCTCGGGCGCCCAGAAGTCTCTTGGCCTGGGACGGAGCGTCTCGGCTTTACTTCTGGGACTCGGATAAGCTCTGCCTTCATCGGATATCCATTCTGCTCGGCGACCCGACCCGACTTCCGTCACCGCTGATTCCCCTTCCAAGGTTTCCTCTCTTTCCCTCATTTTTTTTTTAAACTTCAATTTCTTTGATTCTGTTTGGTTACTGAGAAAATTGAAGGATAAGAAAGCAATTGCACTCGAATTGTACTCAGCTGAGCTTAGTGTAATTAGTTTCCTTGCTTGGATTTGATGATAACAGAGAGTGATGATTTTGAACCTATATTTTGTGTAAGAATTGAAAAATAGTTGAAAAGAGAATTCTTTAAAGATGATTGCGAGATATGTTTCTAACTTATCTTTAAGTGCACCGCTGATGATGCTCGTAATTTGATAGATACTGCAACCGGATGTAAACCTCGACTTTGCGGTTCATAAAATATCGATCGATAGGGATGGATCAGCATTGCTCCCTTCTGGTTCGAGTGGTCTATCTGTTATGTACCTTTATGGGCGGACTTCCAACAAATACAATGCAACCATTTGCAGGTATGATCGGAAGATGGCAATACGTTATTATTTTTCATTTTCTTCTTAAAAATGTTGTGTTGGGGTGTCTTAGCCCTGATTTGGTATTGAGGTGTTTTTGAAAAAAAATGGGTATAAAAAAAAGGTGGGAGTTTTTTTTATGTTTGGTAAACATTCAACTTCAGCTTTTTTTTCTTCACAGTTTTGGGTAAAAAAAACACAAAGCTGCAAAACCCAGCTTTGAAAAACCAGGTTTTTTTCATAATTGTTTTACATAAAAGTTTATCATAAGTTTTACATAAAAGTTTATCATACACTATAATACTATTATTTTTTTCAAAAGTACTTTTACAAAAAAATTTACCAAACACTCTGCTGCTTATTCTCACAGCACAGCAAAAACAGTTTTTTTTTCAAAGCACAGTAATACCAAATTAGCCCTTAAAAAGCAGCTTTAGCTAGGACTGAATTGTCATGGTGGTTTAGATTATACATTGACATGTTCGATTATGCTTAATTTATATATTAACTTCTTTTGCAATTCCTGCACTTATAGAGTATGGAAACTATTAGAAAGAAAGAAAAAAGGGGGTTTTGAACATTAGTCCTTGCAAAAGATTAAAATTTAAAAACAACCTAGTGCAAGATTAAATATTCAATTTAATCCCTTGAATGTACTTTTATCAAAATTTACATTCATTTTTTGTTATTTAATGTGTATTTTTATTTAATCTCTTCACATTAAATTTTAATTTTATTAATATACACATATTTAGTTTTTTAATTATAAATGAACATAAATGAGAAAATATTAAAAGAAATTTGTGATACAAAAATATATAAATACATAAGTGTAGATAAATGACTGTACCGAAATATATAAAATTGACTTTTTTTGTATTGAAATATTTGTACCTACGTGATTGTACCGAATTATATTATAATGAACCTAAATGTATGTACCGAAATGTATTATATTGAATTACTGTACCTAAATGTCAATACCTTAATGTATGTACCAAAATGTACGTACCTAAATGTCAATACCGAAATATATGTACCTAAATGTCAATACCGAAATGTATGTACCAAAATATAATATATTGAGTTAAT
Source organism: Crataegus laevigata (assembly GCA_963580275.1). Taxonomy (NCBI): domain Eukaryota; kingdom Viridiplantae; phylum Streptophyta; class Magnoliopsida; order Rosales; family Rosaceae; genus Crataegus; species Crataegus laevigata. Next base: position 31,385,907 of record OY756947.1, on the reverse strand, counting down.
GTACCTAAAAGTCAGTACTCAAATATGTGTACCAAAATGTACTTAATAAAATGCATTATATTGAATCAATGTACCTATATGTTTGTATCGATGGATATACCGAAATATTCAAATGTATTAATGTATCTAAATGAAGAACATACAAAATTGTTATTGGAATATATATTATAAAAAATTAATTGCCTAAATGTAGACACTAAAATATATTATGATGAATGAAATAAAAATTAAATTTAAATGTAATTAATACATTAAAATTAAAATATAAATATAAATAAAACATCAAAATATAACTAATAAATGATATGATTAAATGTACTATGAACTAAAATTGGATTTTAATCTTACATAAGGTTAAAGTCTAAAACTCATCTTTTTTTAAGGATTAAAATGAAGTTTTCTAAAGAAAAAATTATAGTAAGGCGCAAAATATGGGGGTCCTCTTCTGATCTTTCTCTTAGAGCACAATATTATTAGTTTTATTCCCATCTCCCCTTCCCTCGCTATCAAAGTTAGATTTTGATGACAAGTTTGTGCCTTTTATCCGAGTACTTGCTCTGGAAATTCATGTACTAGCCTGTGTTTCCCTTTTTTGAAATGTACTTGTGGAAATTCATGTACTAGCCTGTGTTCCCTTCCCTCGCTATCAAAGTTATCTCCCCTTCCCTCGCTATCATGAATATTATGCAGAGTACGCATTTAAGGTAAGAAGATGCCAAGCAACACACGTACGAACCGTGTTTATTTTTTTTATTTTATTTTTTCGAAAACTGGAAATGCATTACCAGGACCAACAAGCCAAAGAAAGTACAAAGAAAGCCTACACAGAGACGCATACGAACCATGTTTAGTTGTGTCAAAACTACCTTCTTTGGGAAAGTGGTTCCTTTTTTGTTGCTTTATGAACTTTTCCTCCAATTTTCTAGGTTTACTTTGAACTCGAGCATCATGGACCCATCTTGAAGAGGATAATTGATGACCAGCATGCTCGCCTAGGTGATGCACAACAGAGGCTTTCGCAAGTTGAGGAGAAACAATCAAAATTGGAGGACAGAATTGATAGTGCAATCCAGATGCACAATCTTCTGGAGGAGCACTTGAAACGTTTGAGGCACTTGCCTGGGCCTCATAAGAAACCACTGTCGAGAGCCGAGTGGGAGTTCAAGTCGGAGCTTGGTAATGACCTATTCTTCAACAATTAGTGTACTGATATAGCTTTTTCCATAACAGATGAGCTTAGGAGTTATGCACTAGTCTAGTTCGTAGTCAGTAATTTTCTGTTTTCCTATTTTACCGGTTCCCCAAATCGTCATGATTCACTTCTGTTTAAGTTATTAGCGTATACATTTCTGGTTCTGGTGGTTTCATATCTTGCATGGCCACATTACTTGTTCACTTTTAACATACATTTTTGTTGCTAAGCGGACCAGTTCTCAGGAGTTGAATTGGATGAACTGCGTTCTTCCATTAACGCTGTAACTGCTGAGAAGGCACACAGAATCGCCGAAAAGCAATGCATCAAACCAACGTCGGCCGATAGCAAGGAGGAAAGATGATGTGCAAGAATTTCATGTCTCCCATCTGAAATTCTCAGTCCAGAAACTTTCACTAGTCAATTGAAAATTCGAAAAAGGTTACGCTTGTTGATGTTAGACTAAGTCAGACTTATCAAGCATCCAACTCTAGTTCAAACTCTTCAGTTGGATATTCTAAAGTTCAACCGTTATCCAAGGATAAGTCTATTAGGTCTAGGTTTCTTTTGGATGTTTCTTAGCTAAGTCTGATAGCTTTGTATCATTTGAAATTCAGACTGTGCGTGTAAATGGGGGTTTTCAAAACCTTTTTGTAATTTGTAAACTGATATAAATACAAGCAATCCATCATTATATGGATATGCAAAATTCAACTGAAAACCTTAAGTGTTCTAAGTTTTACATGGTATTGAGCCTTTCTGTCTCACGACCACAAAAAGATTCAATTTTTTTTAAGCCCATCACCTTCCCAATGGCTGAAAACAACACTGTAAACACCACTACACCCCTAGCTGCAATCTCCTCCACCAACCGTTTTTCATCAGCCATGACCACCGTAGTTCATATCAAGCTTGACCACACCAACTATCCATTATGGTTGGCTCAAATTTTGCCAATCCTAAAGAGTCGAGATTTGAGACACAGCATGATCAAATGATCCTCAGTTGGATCAACCGCTCGTTGACTGCATCTGTTCTTTCAACGGTAGGCAGCAAGCGCACTGCTCGTGCTACATGGGAGGCTATTGAGCAAAGGTATGCCTCTACTCCTCAGAATAGAATCCTCTTTCTGTTGAATGAACTACTCCAGACAAAAAATGGTGACTTCACTGTGGCTGACTATTTAGATCGTATGAATGCGATCTCTGATAACCTTGCTCTTGCCGAACAACCGGTAAGTGATGATGAACTGGTTCAAACTATTCTTAATAATCTTGGTCCTGCATTCGAGATGTTTGTGAGTATAGCTCAGGCACGTGATACTCCTATCATGTACCCAACCCTAGAAGCCCTCATTCTAACAACAAAAAGGCGAATGATGGAGCAAGTTATACCTCATGTTGAAGCTGCTCTGATTAATGCTTTTGTTGCTACCCGTGGACGTGGTGGACATTTCCGTGGTAATGGATGTGGTAGTTTTCCGTCCAATCGTGGTGGTGCTGTTGCTAACAACCAGCGAGGGTTTAATCCTCGAAACAACTATCAGCGTAATCCTGCCGTGAATGGGGAGCACTGCAATTCAAATGGAGAAAGAATCACTTGCCAGATTTGTGGCAAGCCTGGACATCTTGCTCTAGACTGTTATCAACGTATCAATGCTGCATATGAGGGACGTGTTCTAACAAAACATCTCACTGCCATGGCCTCTTCACCAATCATTTTGAATCGACAACAAAATGGAACGTGGTTGCTTGACACAGGTGTCAACGCTCATGTGACTCCTGACATTCAAAATCTGGTAAACCCCAGGAGTACAATGGTAACGAAAATATTGGTGGTGTAGGTAATGATACTGGCCTTTCCATTTCACATTCTGGTTCTAATCACATTCGCACTAAAGATTGCTTAATTGAACTAAACCAAATTCTCCATTGCCCATCTGCCTCCACAAACATTATATCCGCACATAGGTTTACCCTTGATAACCATTGTTATTTACTAATCTTCCCTTTTTTTTTTCTTGTTAAGGACCTCAAGACCTGAAAGACGCTTTTTCGAGGGAGATGTGAGAATGGGTTATACCCATTTTCAGGTGGCGGTGGATTGTCCAAGTATCTTATTTCAACGTTCGTAGGAGTTAAGAGTCTTGGCCCAGAAATGACATTTCCGTCTTGGTCACCCTACGTCCTCAATTATTAAGTTTTTAATTTCCAATAATCAAGTACCAAGTCTTGGTACTGCAAATGTAACGTTTTGTGATTCTTGTCCAAGAGTACAAAACTTCCTTTTCACAAGTAAAGAGTCTGTGTCTAAATTTCATTTGGAACTGTTACTTTTGGATTTGTGGTGTTCACCAATTATGTCAATTGAAGGTTTTCGTTACTATTTATTATTTGTGGATGATTATTCTCGCTATTCGTAAATTTTTTCCCTGAAAAACGAATCTGAAGTGTTTGAGATTTTTGTTACATTCAAGGCACATGTTGAAAAAATGTTTAATGCATCAATCAAAGCTCTTCAATGTGATGAGGGCGGTGAGTATATGAGTCATGTTTTTAAATAGTTTCTTGCAACTCAGGGAATATCCCAATGTTTTTCATGCCCCAAACATCTTGAGCAAAATGGAATTGCGAAAAGAAAACATCGTCGCATAGTCGAAACTAGTGTTGTCATGCTTTCTCATGCTCACATGCCTGATAAATATTGGTTTGATGCTTGTTTGACAGCCACTTATATAATAAATAGATTACCAACTAGAGTTTTGTCCAATGTCTCCCCGTATGAAAAAGTTGTTTAAAAGAAATCTGAGTTATGAATCTTTTAAAGTTTTTGGCTCTAAATGTTTTCCTAGGTTGACACCATACTCACAGAATAAACTTCAACCCAAGTCTAAGCAGGGCCGGTCCAGAGATTTTTGAGACCCGGGGCGACGCTTAAAAAAGTGCCCTAACTTCGTATAAGTTTGTTTTTTTTTCACACATAAGATGTTGATAAAATTATACTTAGAAAAGCACTTCAAACTCAATAATTTAGAAACACCGAAAGACTAATTTATTTTGTATCGAGAGAAGGAAACCACAAAACCCCGAGCTTACAAGTAGATAGATGATGAGTTTTATTTTCCATCTGAACTTTGAAAGTGTTTTTGTATAAATCGTGAGACGTTTTTTCTTATTTACTAACCTTGTCAATATGGGACTAAAAAAATAATGATGTTTTCGAGTCTTTAATTGATATGTATTAGTAATGAATGGGTGCTAAATTAAACCTTTTGATGACACGTCATATAATTTGTAAATTTGATCAAAAAATTTGGTTTACGTATTACTCGTTATTGAAGATTAGACTTGAATTAAAACGAATATTTAAAAATAACAACTCACATAGCTACTAGCTAGTAACTAAAAATAAATTAACAACCAAACAAAAATTTGTAAAAATTGAAAACAATAAACATGCACATAGCATTAACAACAAAAACTATTGCTTTTAATTAAACTTCTTGATCATTTAACCAAATTTTATAATTTTATACTCTTATGAAAAGAAATTTGTAAAAATTGAAAAGTAAATAAGCACATGTGGTGTTTTGAACCCAAGACCTCTTTATTATTTTCACATGAGTAAACCACCACTTCTAGTTAAATTTATATGTCATTGAACCAAATTTTATAAATTTATACTCTTATAAAAACATATATAAATATACCACTCTATTAATTTTGGTGCCCCCATTTTTTTTGGGCCCCGGACGGTCGCCCTGTTTGCACTGGGCCTGGGCCGGCCCTGAGTCTAAGTCATGTGTCTTCTTAGGACACCCGATGAATCATCAATGATACAAGTGTTTCCACGAGACGAATTTATTTGTCTCGCCATGTTTTATTCGATGAGGACTCTTTTCCATTTTAGGAGCTTACATCTCTCAAGGAAAACGTCCACGATACAGGTAACTCACATATACCTGACATTATTTGTCACGTTCCGATCCCGACATACGTCCAGGATCAACGCGCGATGTAACTACAAGGTACACAATTAGAACGGCTCAACGAAACGAGAAATGAAATAATGATATGATGTGTGAAACAAGTCTCGAAGTAACAAACCCCATGACAATGGGTTCATAGTCCACTACTAGCCCTCACATTTCATCACATCATACCAAGTAGAACAATAGGCATAATCTCATTGTGTAGGCAGTGATCACCCATTGCGGATATACCAAGCATGATCACCACTGAATACGTATGGTCCCCCATCGTGGATATACCAAGCAGAACCATCTTACATGGTGTAGTCTCATCATCACACATTATACATAATTATACGCATACACATTATCGATTTCCTCGTGTCAACCACGCATCTAGTCATATGGAGTACAACACAAGGAATTTCCTTAATTACTATTTCTACTAAAAATCTAATAAAGTACCCGACTCATCTTCTGACTTTCAACTCTATCTCATGCTAGGTAGTAATGCTAAGTTCAGATAGGCATTCCGTTGGCAATCATATCCAAATAATTATCAAACAATATTTAGATCCCATAATAATACGGATAATAAAGAATAATACTAATAATGGGATTTCCCTAGAACCTCCTACCTTTATCAACAGAAGTCCTCCAAACTTTCTAGCACAACACCCAAATCTAAACCAATTTAGAAAAGCTTGAACAAATGAAAACAAACACAAGCAAACGCATATTAGCAAGCATGGAAGTGAATAATTCGAAATTATTAACTTGTGTAACATAGGCATTATTTTAGTACAACTTATACTTCAAATAACAACACTAGTATAAAGCAAAGTAATTTAAAGAAAAACTCGGATAAGAATTGCATAATGTAGAGATAACACACTTTGTCTATACAAAAGTTGCATATAACTGCTTTGATCAACCAAGTTTAATCTCATAATGAATGCTCAAACCTGAACCAAATGGTACCATCTTAAATGGTTTTTGGAGGCTTGTTTTCTGTACTTTAAAAGCATGTAATAGTGGTAGAGAACGGAGCCCTAAAATGAAAGCTATGCCAACTATAAAATGGAGTCCCAAAACTAAAAATTGAGAACTTGCTGCTGTCTGGCAGCTTTGTAACTCAACTTTGAACATAGTTTTGGTCAACCAAAACTAAACGGAATTAAGTGAAATCAGATGGGTTTTGATCATGGACATGTCTAGTTTCAATACACAGAATTTTGGTTAAAAAGGAACTCATAAGGACCTGGAAATCGAGAGCCAAAGTAGGCTACTTGAAACACAGTTTTTCTCTGTAAAACAGAAGTTTTCTGCAATATAGCACCATACTCTTTTAATTCAAATTACAATTTCAGGACACTTCCAAGCTGTCCAGAAATCAAGTTTAGCTTCTATTTCAATGTGTTACTTATATCATGCTTAAATCTTCCTTTCGGCCAAAGACCACAGACAATTCAATAGAATTAAGGTATGTACTTTCTTGTTTCTATACAATAATATAAAAAGAATAAGACAAATAACAAAGAGAAGGAAACGAAAGGGGAAAAAGGGGCTCACCATCTTGCAAGTAAACTCGTTGCCCCATCACCTACTTTTCTCCTAATTCCTTGGCATTGGCTAGCACTTTGCTTCGTTCTCCATTGTGCTTTTCTGTATCATTCTTAACATCTTCCCCTCTTCCCCTTCACCTTGACCCGTACCAGGTTGCATCCTCTGATAACATTATCTCTCGTAATTTCAGCACCACTCATTTGAAACCATCCAAAAGTAGGTTTGATGATTCTGGGAGCTCCTCCATTCGTGATCTGAGTTTGACTTTTAATTTTAAATTTTTTTCTTTTTCCAAGAACAGGGAGTAAGGGGAGTTCGTGGCGAGATAGAGACTACGGAGATAATGGTTTGAATCGTTTGATGATCTAGGTTGGCCGGATAACGTGGCTTTTACGCCGCTCGGTCGTGTGTGTGTCGTATTAGGAAGAGAAGAGAGGGATGGAGTGAGAGAGTTCTGGAGAATTCCAGAAATGAGTGGAAGAGACGGGAAGAAGTAAGAGAGTTCCTCCCCCGAAACCCACCACAAGAAAATTAAATCCCCTCTTTTCCTCCTTTAAAATTTAATACAAACCCTCAAAAATAATATAAAACCTCGTTCTTACAAATACGTAGTTTATAATAATAAAATGTAGGAATAGAATTTCACATTATTGTAACCTTTTCAAACTCAAACACTCATCCACCACCGACTCCTCAAACCTTAGCCTCACCCAGAGTCAATCATGAGCCTTCCACTACATTACAAGTGTCATCCACCACAAATAGTCCCACCGCACCTAAAATACAACATGATCCTATTCCTAGCTTTAGTGCACTGCTATCCCCCTCAAATGAGCAAGAATTAGTGCCTTCAATTAGTGTGAACGAGTCTCAGTCAATACCGTCTACAACGGTTGATGCTTTAAATCATCCTTCACCTCCAGAACACTCAATGACGACTCGGTCCAAAGCTGGGGTCAAAAAGCCAAATCCTAAATATGCTTCGCATGTTATTACTGACAAGAAAGTTTTTGAACCAACGTGTTTTAGCCAGGCAATAAAACACAAAGAATGGAGAACTGCGATGGGCTAGGAATTCAATGCCTTGTAGCGATGTGGTACTTGGAATCTTGTCCCTTATCATAATGGCATGAATCTATTGCCAAACAAGTGGGTGTTTAAGATCAAACGACATGCATATGGCTCGATTGAGAGACATAAGGTGAGGCTTATGGCAAACAATTTTCATCAGAAACTAGGGATTTATTACAAGGAGATCTTCAGTCCTGTTGTCAAGCATAGCACCATTAGACTTGTTTTAAGTCTTGCAGTTTCCAAGAAGTGGCATGTTTGACAGTTGGAAGTTCAAAATGCATTTTTGCATGGGTATATGAATAAGGATGTATATATGAGACTTGCAAACTCCAGCGCAGTTTATATGGATTAAAACAGGCACCAAGAACTTGGTTTCAGAGGTTTTCTGACTTTTTTACTTCAATTGGAGTTCCAAGAGTCCATGTGTGATTACTCTATTTGTTTTTAATCAAAGAGGAGTTTATTTGATCTTGTTAATATATTTTGATGACATATTGCTCACAAGGAACAACAACACTCAAATGTCATGGTTAATCAAGAAGCTCAACACGTTATTTTCCATGAAAGACTTGGGTCCATTAAGTTATTTCTTAGGTGTTGAAGTCCTATATTTTGGTGATCACATGATCTGACCCAATCAAAGTATACTCTTGATTTGTTGGAACACAGAAAGTTTACAAATGCCAAGCCTATTACGACTCCAGCTCCTGCAGGAAATAAACTTAGTGTTTATGATGGTGAACCCTACAAGGATGAAGAACAGTATCGAAGCGTCCTCGATGCTTTACAATATTTAACTATCACAAGGCCTGATCTTTCATACGTTGTTAACCAGGTATACCAGTTTATGCATTCACCCAAGAATACCCATTGGATGGCAGTTAAACGTATATTACGTTACTTGAAGGCCATGTATGATCATGGTCTTGTATACAAACCTGGTGGTGTACAACTACATGCTTTTTCAAATGCTGATTATGCAAGCAACCCAAATACACGCCACTCCACTAGCGGTTTTTGAGTTTATTTGGGACCAAATTTAGTGTCATGGCCTTCGAAGAAACAGAAAACTGTTTCCAGGTCTAGTATAGAAGCCAAGTATAGGCAGCTTGCATACATTGCCGTTGAGTTATCTTGTTTACACTCATTGTTCAGAGACCTGCATTTGAATCTTCTCAAGCCTCAAATATGGTGTGATAATAATTCCTCCATAACCTTAGCTTCTAACCCAGTGTTCCACTCGTGCACGAAACATTTAGAAGTGGATTATCACTATGTCAGGGAGAAGGTGGTCTGTGGAGAGCTTTTGGTAAATTTCATTTGTTCCCAAGATCAGATTGCTGACCTATTTGCAAAAGGTCTGTCTTCATCATGTTTCAAGTTCTTAGTGTCCAAGCTTCATGTAGTTGCTCGACCAGTCAGCTTGCGGGGAGATGTTAATTTGTAAATTGATATAAATAAAAGCAATGTATTTGGGGTTTTTTCATTTGAAATTCAAACTGTGCGTGTAAATGGGGTTTTTTCAAAACCCTTCTGTAATCTGTAAACTGATATAAATACAAGCAATCCATCATTATATGGATATGCAAAATTCAATTGAAAACCTTAAGTGTTCTAAGTTTTACAGTTGAATCTGAATTTAAAAGTCGGATACCAGCAGATGTTGAGACTTACTTTCTTTTTGAATCTGTGATTAAGTTATGGTAACTTGGATGTAAGTTTTGAACCTATGGCGGTGCATGGTCAGTCTTTTTATTAAAGACGATTCCGTTTTGAATGGTATTCCTCGACAAACCAAGTGTAATAATACTATTGGTTAGAAACTTGAAAAAATCTCTCCACACACACAGGCAGATGAAGGGACCGAAAAGAAAAGTTCGGGTGGATTTTACACACTTATTCATGAATAGTTTTTGTGTCGATTATCTTTTTCCTTTTTAATAATTAAAGCGCATTAAGATAGGCTAAAACCTAAAAGGCCTGCAAATCCTCCAATCACCTACTAAACCTGAAGGTTATTACAAACTAATCCATAAATTAATTAATTAATTAAGTTTTATTGGGTTGGAGATCAAGGGTTATTACAGGTCTACTACTACTTTACTCTTTACACTGCCCGTATGACACATTGTTCTTCCGCTGCACATTGATCGGGTACCTCTTCTGCGTCCTCGTGGTCGGAAAAAACACCAGCTTATCTTCCTCGGCAGGAACCCAACTGCCAAAATTCACATGAACAATTAGCATCGTTAGTTTGACGGGAAATATGCGCAAATACAACTAGTTGCAAACGTTTACTCAAAACTAGAACCGAAAAACTAAAAAGACAATAGCCCATATGCAAAAGACATTGCTTCATGCTGCTTTATTGCCATTTTAGTGTCCCTGAAGTTTTATTTTTGAGTACAAATTTGTTACCGATTCTATTTGTGCAGTTTACGTTGTATTTTACATACCTGAAACGAGTGACTAAGTGATGAAGGAAGACGGAGATTTCTACTCTAGCAAGCTCGTAGCCGGGGCACAGCCTTGGCCCTCCTCCAAATGGTGTGAACACATTTAATGGGCTTGTGGTCGGACCAGATTTGTTCTACAAAATCATGTTTATAATAATTAATTAGAAATTGAAAGGGAAAAAAAAAAGCATGAGTAAACATAATTATTAGAGGAAGAGATGTATAATTAAGTACCTGCCACCTCCATGGATTAAAAGTTCGAGCGTCCTTGAAATGATCTTGGTCTAGGTGTACAGCACGAAACGATGCAAATACTTTCCATCCTTTAGGGATTGTGTATCCTGTTTTTAGTATTTTTCACCGATTAAGTACTTGTAAAATATTTAGTTTGGAATGCAAATTATTTACGTGGTACGAAGGTTGTTACCTTTAATGTGAACGTCCGTCATTGCCCGCCTAAATATCCCGCTAATTATGTTTGCAACTCGCAATGTCTCGTTGACAACCTAAACATAGACAAAAAAGTGGATCAACTTTGAAGAATTAGAGTCCCGCAAGTCATAAGTGCGTTTGGCACGTTGTATGGATCTCAAACAACAATCTCATGCGATTTAATAGTTCGTTATTAAAGTCCGACGCAGTACCTCAACTTACTAAAGAGTTTAAACAAAGAATGATTTCTAGATATTAGAATTAACAATACTTACACATTGGGTGAATGGCATTGCCTTATAATCACTCCATTCCAGAGGCTCTGACGACTTCTTTTTCGCCCTAATTTGCTCATGTTCTTCCTGCAAGGTGGATTCAAAATTTCATTAGCAATTTAACATACTTTTCTCCCAAAATATATAATGAAATAAAAATGCTTCGTCTATTCAAAAAAGACAATGACCAGTTTATTTAGTATGGACCGGCTCATAACACGAATTGAGATAATTCAACATTAAATTTTTGGTCACTGTTCTAGATCTTAATCCAGACTATGAGCCGGTCCACTCTAGAACTTTCGGATAAGGACACAATCCGACGGTGGAGCTTGGAACATCGCACGAGTGCACAGACACCAAAACAATCCTAGGAATCGAAAAATGTTAACAAAGCTCGCGTGCTGACTCCATTACTACACCAACCACCTACCACTCTTTACACCGTTGGATTTTTGAGGTCGTAGAAATCAGAACCACCCGATTCCCAATGGCCCAGCTTTGCGACCCTAGGGTCCAAAAGCCATAAAGTCGGAGGAAGTAGAATGACGAAAACACCCCCCAAACCAGGTGCACGTGAAGCGAAGAGGCGATGTGGTCAAAAGACCAAATCTGCCGAGAATCCGACAATATTTACAGCACAGTGAAGTGTGCAGTTTGGAAGGGAGGGAAGGGAGGGAAGGGAAGGACATGCCATCATTTTGTCCGTTGGTTTTATCCGAATGTTGTCTGACTATTACATTCTCTACTTTTACTCTATTTTTTGACCAGCTTCCAACACTATACGCTACACTTTCCCTCCTTTCGCTGGGGCAATTTCGTCATTCTACGATGAAAATTAGGGAAGTAGTTTTCGGATTCCTCCTTGCAGTTTGATTCGTTGTTCTAAGATTGAATAAATCAAAAGAGAAATGAAAACATACCAACTCAAGAAAGAATGTTGAAGTAGAAAATGAGAGTGTATATTTTACTATTCAGAATTTATGGTAGAGTATGTAAGAAATGAGCAATATGTGCATTGATAGTAGAGCGACTGACCCTAACAAAATTCATCTATTAATTTTGTGCACACGCAGCATATGCGACAATCTTTTTAGTTTACATATTTACGAAGATACATTATTAAGTTACATACGTAATTTTACGTACATAAATTCTTGTTTACTCAATTATGCATTCAAAGTTATCTAACTAATGCAACCGAATCCAAACAATGTGAATGGTTGAGGATTTAGATAACAAAAATGTGGACGTCGAAATGCCTAACATAGTAACATGAACATATGATGGGAGTTGCAAGACTGGCAGTCCCCACTAGGCAAATAAAGTAAGAAAAGAAAAAGGATGTGCGTAGAGTGGCACCTTGAGTTGAGCATGGGCCAGAGGTGTCTCCGTCAAGAACTTGACGGCAAGTGTCATGATTGTTGAAGTGGTTTCGTAGCCGGCCACCAGCAAAGCAAGCAAGAAATCCACAATCTCCTCGTCAGAGAATGCGGTGTCTCCCCCCAAAAGTGCGCCTAACATGTCCTCTTTTCTCTTCCCGGCTTCGCTCTCCTCCCTCCTCTGCCTCACTATCAAGCTCAACGCTTCCGCCACCCTTGTCCTAGCCTTCAATTTCAAATTCCCATTTTGATTAACTAATTGGTATTAATGACATCAATAATATTATTTAGATGCAAAACAGATACACTTGTTAACATACTCTAAATGTGTTTTCAAATAGCATTACTCTATTTACGCAATAAATTATGTAACGGGCAAGAAAAATAGAGGAAATTACAGTAATGGCCCGGCGGTAGGTGGTGGAAACTAGAGGCAAAGGAACGCAGAAGAAGCCTTCGATCAGTAGGACGTACTCCTTTCTTAGACTCTCCGTCCATTCATTTGGATCAAAGCTCATGAGTTGCTTCACTGCTAGTTCAAAAGTTATCTGCACATAATTTAATTAAATAATTAATTAACTAACGTAAACTATAATTAATAAAGGATCTTAAAAATAAAAATCTAGAAGTATATGAGCTAGCATGAAAATGATGGCTCAAGGGAACGGTTTTATTTTTCTTCGTAGCCGTTTACTTACTTTCACTTGCATGTATCTAACCCAATCGAGGGGATCGAGAAATTTTTCAATGTGTTCGAAATACAGATGGTACACTAAATGTCATCATCAAATTAAAGGAAAGTTTTTGTTTTTATTTTTTTTCTACAAATGTTTCTCTAATTATATAATAACATATTGTTTAACGCTCATATTGTGAGCATAATGAAAAATCTCTTCATGGGATCTAGTTACCTCCATTTCTCTTTGACATGAACGGTGAACCCAAGCATAATACCATTATAAATTAATTAATTTAATTAAACCAACCAATGGGATACAATTAATTCTGAAAATCACTTTTTATTAAAACATTCTAAACAAACTTTACCTTTGTCCTTTACTTTTTGAGGAATAAGAAAAAAACAAGTTTGTCAAATATCACTTTTGCATTTATAATAAAACTATTTGGATGCTAGAAATTGACAAATTTTCAAACAAATTCTCTGCAAATGGCCTTTTACTACCGTGATAAAAAAGAGTGTTACCCTTGTACCACGACAAGAGTTCGAACTCCGTCGCTTCTCTAATCTAAAAAAAATTTCTAATATGAATCACTCATATCATATAATGGAAAAGGATCCTCGTAGATCCTTTTTAAAGGGATCCTAAGGATCTCGTGATCGGGATTGGTACATCATACAATCAGAAATTATTTTAAAATTTAAAATTTAAAATTAACTATAAATAATATTTAACGAAAACTGACCGCACGATGTATGATAAACGGTTTAGATCACGCGATAAGATTTTCCTCGTATAATTATACGTGATCTTGACCTATACTAATTCATTAATAAGTGTATCGATTTGAAGTGTCCAAATATCATCTTTGTATTTAACTCAATAAACGACAACAAGAAGAAAAGCAAGAAAAGTTTACCTACTCCGGTATTTAACGAGAGATTTTTTTACGGTGGTTTAAAAAACCTCCTGGTTATGTTTACTTTTAACGAAAAATTGTTTTTTTTTCTTTAACTGTCATTATTTAATATACTTTTAAAAGTCACTTTTCGTTAAAAAAAAATTTCAAGCTATTTTCGTTAATTTTTTTTTTAATCGTCCATAATACTGAGTTGTACACTATTTATTTAAGACAATAAATGTATGTGTTTGTGTTCTTGAAACACTGAAATACCTCTCATATTTAACATGTAAAAAGAAAACACCATTTTCTATTTCTAACTTGGTGAAGAAAAGTAATACTATATCTTTTAAGGTCTTAATTTCGAATTCCGAACATGCCCTAATCCTATCTTAAAAAGAAAAGTTGTAACCAACCTTTTTGGCCTCCTCCATGAGAAAGATCCGGTCGGTCCAGGAATCCATGTTGAGCCGGATCAACCGGTCTATGTCGTCCAAAAGGTGGTCCCTAATGATCGAAGAGTTTGCAAAGCTCATGGTCAGAGAATGCATCCGTTTATGGAGGCTGCCCTTCATCAGCAGCAAAGAGTGCTTCCCCATAAGGTTGGTTATGGAGCCCGGGTAGCTGCACTCGAACAGCTTCCCTTCGTTCTGCAAGATGAACCGATTGGTCTCCGGGTCAGTGGAGAACACGGTTGGCTCTCCGAACACGTGAGTTGTGAATATGGGTCCGAACCGGTTTACGCGCTCGTCGATGAACGGTTCGGGGTTCTCAGTCTTGTAGGCTGAGATGAGCTGCAGAGTCTCCCCTATAAATGGTAACCCTAGATTCCCCGGAGGCAGCCTCAGCCTCCGGCACCTAGACTTTCTGAGAAAAATAAAAACTAGGGTTGAAAGGAGAGAGAAACCGAAGAAAAATGAGAAGAAGAAATCCATGGAGTTTTTAATACTTGGTAGACACACACGGTCGCTCTCTCTCTCTCTCTCTCTCTCTCTCTCTACAAGCTCAAAGTGTGTGTGTATATATTTATATGTATATATTTGTGTATGGGAGGTGTGTATATATAGAAAAAGGTAAGAGTGGGGGGTATGGAAAGAGATGGAGTTTGGTGGGGGAAGCACACGGATGGTTTCGAGAATCGAAAAATGGATCGATGGATCTGATTTCTAAATAAGAATCTAAAGGAGGGGAAGAGAGGAGAGAAAGAAACTAATGTAGGAAATTTTAGTATCCGACAGCTTTTTGTATTTTCTTTCCTTTTTTTTCTTCATAAAATGATATCGTTCCCCTTCTGCGTCTCTGTGGGATAAGAGTCGTGAGACTTTGATGGGGAAAATATGGAGTAGGAAAAAGAGAGGGTTGTTAGTTACGGTGTGCTTCATGTGGTGATTGGTACGGCGTGAATGTGTTGAAGTGTCCATGACTTGGCCGTTTGATTGGGATAATGGATTTGCAACAAAAGATGGTGGTCTAAGGATAAAGTAATAGGAGAAAAATTAAAAGGATGGTTCTATTCATTTATTTTTATCTTTTACACACTTTTGTTATTATTAATTTTTTTCAGTTCATTCGATCTTAAAATTGAAATTTGAAAGGATTGTGTAAAAAATAAAAATGGGAGTATGATTCTCTCTCCTCTCATTTTCCCTCCCCTCTCCTCTCATCCTATTTGAACAGTTACGGTTAAACCACATCAACATCTTACACTAATTTTTTATAGCAAGAGAAAGACAAAATAAGAGAATGTGAGAGGAAAGGAAGAAAGGATGAAAGGCGAAGGAAAGAGGAATGAAGAGAATCCTAGTCCATAAAAATGAGTGTTTGGATAGAGCTATCCCATTAAAATTGTAGACTTATAAGTTCTCAAGATCACCGATTACAAACATATATTTAAATACGCTTTATTGTTGAGAGATAATAAAAAAATCTATAAAAATAAAGCTAGTCGTCGTAACTAATATCAATCTCATCACAAAAATACATTACTCGTTCTACTATAAAGTATATTGGTTTCAATGTACACAACGTACTGCTTGGAATTATTAAGCGCAAAACCTTCCTCATCATAGTATATGCTGGCAAACAATAATAAATTAATGGTTTTCATTAAGCTTGTTAAAGAAACCCTCCTAACCATGTGGAAGGCTAGCTAATAATAATTAACATACGCATATAAAACATAAGAAAACATCTCTTGAACATCAGTATGATTACTAAACCAAATTCAATTTGTTTAATTTAGCCATTAATTATTTGTCATGTGGCGCACAATTTTTTTTAATATTTCTAAAAGTAATGTTAGAAAGACTAAATTTTGTAAACCAAATGATATGAAGGTTAATGATTAACGTGTTTATTTCTTATTGGTGATTGATCATTTAATTTGTAAATTTAGTCTACCTAGTGTTACTCAATTTCTAAGTATGAGTTGGGAATATAAGCAAGTTGCGAGTACACCAACTCCATCCAAGGTTGGTACCTTTTTTTTTTTTTTTTCTTTTCAAACGATAGATTTTCTAGATTGGATATTAAATTAGAGAGTTAGCGGGGTGCAAAGACAACATTCCTCTCTATCACCGTAGCAGAGGGTTAAAAATAAGTTTGTACCATTTTCTGGATTCGTATCTCACTACACAACCCATATATATATATATATATATATATAAACTATATCTAAAGTAATGAAGGATATTAAAGTATATATATAGCACTTCCACTATCACCATTCCTCTTCCTTATTTGTGCGGAAGGATTTTCATCCTTAATTCATGCTAAAGAGAGGATAGGTCGTATTGGAGGTATGGTAGTTAATGCTTCTGCTGAGCCTTTATCACATGTGTTCTTTGCTGATGATTCTGTGTTATTCGGGCGAGCTACGGAGGTTGAGGCTCTTAATGTTAAATCATTGCTCCAACGGTATGCAGAAGGATCTGGGCAATTTATTAATCTTGAGAAGAGTTCGGTACATTTTAGTGTGGGGTGTTCACAGGGGCTGAAAGAGGGGTTATCGCAAATTTTGGGCATTCGTCACCAGGAAGGGTTTGGAAAATATTTGGGGGTTCAAGCAGATTTTGGTGTTTCAAAGAAAAAAGTATTTGAGGAAGTACAAAATAAATTGGATGAAAGAATAAATGGATGGGCGGAACAATTTCTATCAGTAGCAGGTCAAGAAACCCTTATTAAGAGTGTGGCAGCGGCACTACCTGTGTATACCATGTCTTGTTTTCAGTTGCTGATTCAATTGGCCAAGGAAATTGAGCAAGTCATTGCAAGATTTTGGTGGAGAGATCAAACAACGAAAAAGGGTGTCCATTGGCTAGCTTGGAAGAAGGTAGCATTTAAAAAAGCTTCTGGTGGTCTTGGCTTTAAGGAAATTATTGATTTTAATTTAGCAATGCTGATTAAGGTGGGCTGGAGCCTGATATGTAATCCGGAATCCATTTTAGCTAAAATTCTCAAAGCGAAATATTTTCTGAATTCATCACTCCCTGATGCACCGGTGGGACGTGGAACTTCATGGGGTTGGAAGGGGTTATTACAAGGGAGGAAAGTCTTGAAGTCTGGTGTTCGATGGAGGATTGGGGATGGGAAGAGTGTGCAAATTAGGGAGGACCCTTGGTTGCCTATACCACGAACATTTCGACCGATCTCGAGGCATCCGGAGATGCCTCAAATGGTTGCTGATTTGGTGGCTCGTGCTGGAACATGGAATACGGAAATCATTCAACGGTGTTTCAGTCTTGAAGAGGGTCAAACTATTCTTAGTTTTCCATTAAGTCAGTTTAGATGTCCTGACCGAGTTATTTGGCATTACACGAGGAATGAGAGTTATTCGGTAAAGTCTGGTTACTTGGTTGCCCAGGAGATGAACCGGAATGGTGAACTAGGAAGACGAGGCAGTGGCCAGTCGAGCACGATCACTACTGTAGAACCCGCCTGGAGGGCTATATGGAGCTTGCGGGTTCCTCCGAAGCTGAGACACTTTATTTGGCGCGGGTGTTGGAATATACTTGTCTTTTCTGTGAGTGTGCGGAAGAAACACAGATACATATCTTCTTTCATTGTTTGTTCGCTCGAGTCTTTTGGTTTGGTTCCCCAATTCAATTAGATGTATCCACGGTGGTGGGAGATGATTTTATGCAGTGTTGGACTTGGTTATGTGCCAAGTATGGGCCGCTGAAGGATGCGTGTGCCCTCATGCGATGGGTAGTGTGTGGCTTATGGCGTTTATGGAAATGCCGCAACAGTGTGGTGTTTGAAAAGACTGTAGTTGACCCTAAGAATGCATTGCTTTTACTCCGGCGGCAGTGGGATGAGATTACTGGTACTGATGAGACTGCCGGCGGATCCTGTTCCTCGGTGTCCTGGGACGGGGACGATATCCAATGGTTGGATTAAGCCACCGTTTGGTATTATTAAGCTTACTTGTGATGGTGCTTGGTGTGCTCACACTGGTGTGGGAGGCTTCGGTTGGGTTGCGAGGGATTTCGCTGGAATATTCAAAGTTGCGGGTGGGAAGGGGAAGGTTTTCTATGGATCGAGCCTTTTGGCGGAGGCAGAGGCTGTTAGGCTAGCGTTACTGGGTTCGGTCGAACGGGGCTTTGCTTCGGTTACGGTGGAAACGGATTCAAAGGTCCTCGTGGATATGATCAACGGGAAGATGCAACCTGAGGTGAATGTGGACGCGGTTTTATGGGATGTTAAGACTATCATGCATCAGTTTTGTTTTATTGAGTTTAGTTATACTCCTCGTGCCTGTAATGAGGCTTCGCATCTTGTGGCTTCTTATGTCACACGTGTGGGGGTTCTACATTCTTGGGACTTGTTTGAACCTGAGTGGTTGTTTAACACTCTTGCGTCTGATGTAAACATTTCAATTCGTATTTAATTTTATGAGGTTTTTGAAAGAAAAAAAAATAAATTGAATTATATTCTCATTTAAATTTTATTTAATTTAGGTTTTGCCACTAATTTTTGTAGAAAAAAAAGGGAGTGAGGGATAGTAAGATTCAAGGGGTTGGTGGACTGGACGAGGTTGAATCCAAATTAATCAAGCTTGATTCTTACCATAAATGTTTGGGAAATTCCTTTACTCAAATAACTATACGCCACTATAACTAATTTACAAGAAAGAGATTCGAATTTATCTGCTAAAGTTATTCATCTTTAAAGTAATATGAGTTTCTAATAAAATAGGATACGGCAATAAATAATGAGTTAATATCTTGCTTAAGTTGAGGTTTAATGTTATCAAATTGGATGTCATCATACTTACTAAACGCTAATTGTCCCACCCCTTCCAAATGTTTGACACATACTAAACCTCTACTAAGTTGATCCGAACTCTCCTCCCTGCATACTGCAGTCGCGGTGGGTGTGAACCCCACAAATGAAGCTTCTAAAAAGATAAAGCGGCCACCTGTATACAAATAATGATCAGTGTGATGCAATTATAGGGTTTGGACTTTCAAAAAACGAGGTGATGATAACAAAGTATTAAATATCTATAATATTCTGATATTTTTATCAAAATTTCTGTAGTTTTAGACTACTGATATTTTCGATGTTATCGATATTTTCATCGAAATTTTCGTGTTTTTTAAATTTTTATATTTAAAAAAAACACCAAAGGAATTTGAACCCTTCCATTTTACTCGTTCAACACCATGACCACCATATCACTTATGTTTTTGTGAAAATATGCTAAAATAGTTACTTTTTTCTACACTCACAATATTTGCCAGCTCGCTATATAATCAACTTAAATAAGTTAAATCCATCATGCAATACATTTCCTTCCAAATTTTTTTTCGATATTTCTATTGAAATTTTCGTATTTTTGAATTACCAATTTTTTCAATATTATCGATATTTAATACCTTGATGATAACACGTCACTCAATCCACATGGTCCCCATAACGAACATTAGGCTCGATCGATCGATCTCTACCCAGTGGACAAGTCACAGACGCATGAGATAATGATCCCTATGAAGCACTCACAAAGTCACATATTTTATATATTGGTATATGTCAAGCTTTTCATGACAGAATCCCATCATGCATGTGTCTGTGTTGTGCCAGCTTCCCTACTCTTTTTGGTGGCCAGCTTCCCTACTCTTTTTGGTGATCACTTCAACTGTACGAACCCATACAACACACACATTCTTCAATCTCCATTAATTTATAAGAAAATTAATATAAAAAAATTAAAATTTTTGAGTTTTAAATATAAGAACAAAATAAAGGATAAAATAAATCAAAGACGAAGCCAAGAGATTTGTATTAGTGGGGGCATACACAAACAAAAGTCACAGTTAAAAAAAATTAAAAAAAATTACTGAACAAAACATTTTTAATTCATAAAGTTTTTAACACAAAACACTTATAATCATTGTTGGCGAAGTCAATCATATTGATACCAAGAGAAATGCTAAGGAGACTTTATCAAAGTGGGCTCTCCATGGAGTTTCTGTCACCTCATGTTTTTTGAAGAATGTTTTATAATGTTGGTACAAAAATTGTGCTAAAAATATGTGATGACGGAGAGTCCATGAAGAGGCAATTTTAGAAGAATCTTCTTAGCATTTCCCTTGACAAAAAGAATTCACATATAAAATTTAGTGGTATTGTATTTAGGGTTAGTCATTTGGATGCAAAACTGAACATTTTTTTTGCAACCAACAACAACAAAAAACTGAGTGGGGGCATCCGCCCCCTCTAGGCCTATTGTAGCTCTGCCTATGAAGCAAATAGCATCAAAATTGACTTTTTTTGTGTAAAAATGTAATTTTTCGTTAAAATAAACAGTACTGAGAGCTATTCGTTAACATTTCCTTAATTCATTGATTTGATCGATGTCAAAGCAAGCTCTCTCACTTTTAAATATATCTTAAATAGTTGTAGTTAGATCCATGGTCGTCTGTTATTCCTTATAAACTATATAACCTCATCATTGTTGTATTAGAATATTTGTATTGATATAGTTTGTTATGCTATATTGTCGACTTTGGATCACAATTATTAACTAGATGGAATCACATTGGATGAGTCATGCTATTTAAAAAGTAGGCATATTTGTTGATAGGTCATACAAAGTTACTTATATAGTTATATTAGAGGGTGTATCAACAAGTATGTCAATTTTGATTACCGTCTTAACTATTATTATTATATTTGAATTATATGATTGCGGTTTTATAATTAATTTCATAATTAACAAATGGAATCAAAGGATAACCTTATAATGGATAAAATGGATAACAGAACTGGTTTCCACTAAAAAAATACAAGAAGACCTCAAAGTTTATTGGAATGGGATCCCATATGGATCCAAATTGTGGGGAACCTATGGATTCTCACATTTTAGTCATTCGTCGTGTATTGTAAGGTCAGAAATCATTTGACCTTTTTTATTTAAAATTAAACACAAATAATGTTGAGAAGTCAACGATATCGTTCCTGATATCTTGGCTTAGTTTTAGGAAATTATTTTGTAATTTATTTGTGAATATTTGTAATCCTAGAATGTAGGCTAGGTTACTTCCCTGGTAAGGACCCTCATTGTATAATGTCTCTTAGTATCAATTGAAGAAAACAACTTCTGCAAATATTCTTTGCATGATTCTTTACATGGTATCGAGAGCTAGGCTGAAAACCTAGTTCCTTCCGCTGCCTTTTGTTTTGCTATTTTCATAGCCCTTTTTCCGTCGTCTGCCATGGCCGCTGACGCAATTTCTAGAAGCAACTCCAATGCTAAGGCTGATGTTTCCAACCCTTTTTTCATCCATCATTCTGATCATCCAACCATGATGCTGGTTTTGAAGCCCCTGAATGGGGATAATTATTCAACCTGGTCTCATGTTATGAAGATCTCGCTGAGTGCCAAAAACAAACTTGGCTTTGTTGATGGCCCTGTCACGCAACCTTCTGTCAAGATCAAGCCGGACGATCACGCTTCGTGGCAGAGATGCAACAACATGATCCTTGCATGGATTATTAATTCCATTGACTCGGATATTGCTGACAATATCCTTTATATGGCTGATGCTCATGCGATTTGGGAGGAATTGCGTGAGCGATATTGTCAAAGTAATGCTCCCCGAATTTTTCAACTACAACGAGACATTGCTTCACTTACACAAGATCAACTTTCCATTACTGCGTATTACACGAAGATGAAGAGTTTGTGGGATAAGTTGTCGTCTTACAGTGACTCCGTTTCTTGCACTTGTGGAGCACATAATGAGAGGAATAGGTTGATGCAGTTTCTCATGGGACTTAATGACTCCTATATTGCCGTTCGAGGCAGCCTCTATTGATGAATCCCTTACCTAATATTCTTCAAGCCTATACATCAATTTCCCAGGAGGAAAAGCAAATAAGCCTTGCTTCTTCTCGAGTTACTACAGACATAGCAGCCATAGCTGTGCGTCAAAGTGGTTCAAAATCTTTTAATCACAAACCTTTGCATTGCACTCATTGTGATCAAGACTACCATACCATTGATACGTGTTATCAACTTCATGGGTATCCACCAGGCCATCGTTTGCATAAGGTCAAGCCATAAAAAGGGAACAATCATCCCAAGAAGGAACGGAGTTCTTCATCGGCTAATCAAGCCTCGAAAAATGCACCAACCAAGGAGGAGATGCAGTCCATCATGTCTAGGCTTTCTAATGTCCAGTTTCAACAGATTCTTCAAATTATGAATGGCCAAGGTAGTGATGCACAGCCACAGGACAACGCAGCTAAGAGAGGTTTGTCGAAATCCCTTTTGCATCTCTATCGATGGATAATCGACAGTGGTGCAACATATCATATTACTTCTTCACCCAAATTACTTAGTGATGGTGTAAAAAATGAGAAAATGCCTCCTATTTTATTGCCTAGTGGAGAGCAAGCTCGCATACTTTCTATTGGTCACATCCCTTTGAGTTCTACTTTTAAATTGTAAGATGTGCTATGTGTGCCTACATTCAAAGTAGATTTGATGTTAGTGAGTCGTATTACAAGTGGATTAAATTGTTTCGTTACCTTTTTTTCCTTTTTGGTGTGTCATGCAGGACCTAACGACGAGGACGGTGATTTGTTTGGGTAAGCGAAAATAAGGGTTGTACTACTTGGTGGTCTTGGCTCCAGCGAAGTCTAAGCATCCTTGGCGGTTCTGCAACCTTGTGCTCTCCCCTACGAAGTTATGGCATCGACGTTTGGGTCACTTATCAGCCCTTAGATTAGATTTCATGTCAAAACAATTGTTGCATTTCCTTTTTGTGTCTAATAATGCTTACGATATTTGTCCATTAGCCAAGCAGCGTAGATTACCATTTGGTGTCAGTTCCATTTCATCTAATAAACCATTTGATTTGATTCATTGTGACATTTTAGGACCCTTTAAAGTTGTCTCTACTTCTCGAGCCAAATATTTCTTAACCATTGTAGACGATTATTCTAGCTTCACATGGATTTTTCTTATGCAACACAAAAATGAAACACAACCTATCCTTAAGAATTTTTTCTCTTTTGTCAAAACTCAATTTAATACTTTTATTCGCCAAATACGTGTCGACAACGGTGGGGAATTTTTTTTCCTTTGTGATTTCTTTAAAGATCATGGAGTCATTTATCAACATTCTTGCGTTTAAAAGCCTCAACAAAATGGGGTCGTAGAATGCAAGCATCGACATATACTTGAAACTGCTCGTGCCTTGCGTTTTCAAGCTAATCTTCCCCTCCATTTTTTGGGTGAATGTGTGCTCACTGCCTTTCATCTCATAAACCGTCTTCCCACACCCATTCTTTCCAAGAAAACACCTTTTGAACATTTATATTCCAAACCACCCATTTTTTCACCCCTTAGAGTTTTTGGTTGCCTTACTTTTGCCACTGATGTCAATGTTTCTCACAAATTTTCTCCACGTGCACACAAATGCATTTTTATAGGATATCCAATTGATCAGAAGGCATACAAATTATACAACCTCACTACTCACCAAATCTTTACCAGTCGTGATGTTGTCTTCCATGAAACTATATTTCCATATCAAACTTTAGCTTCTCCAACGTCACCTCCACATGTGTCTCACCATACTCCACTTATTACACCTCACCTCCCTGACCTTGTGTCACCCTCCATTATCTACCCACCTAACCCTTTCGCATCTCATCCTTCTGCAGTTCCACTTGTACCGCCCCTTTCCGCCGATGCAGCACATACCACGCCACATTCACCTATTATCGTGGACGATGCAGCACTACCTACCCATACAGCTCCTGACCTCCACCTGTCAGCATCTGCCGTGCCTTCTCTTGCTCCTGCCCCGGTGCTCCGTCGCTCCAGCCGTCATTCTTCTCTGCCACCCAAGTTACGTGACTATGTTTGCCCTACTATCAAGCTTACCCAACCAAATTCTTCATGGTCTTCGTTGTCTGGTCACACCACAGGTACACGATATACCCTTGCCAATTACCTCACTTACCATCGTTTCTCACTTGCACAACAGTTTTTCCTTGCCAATATTACACGACAGGTTGAACCCCATACTTATGAGAAACTGCTCGTTTCCCTCATTGGCAAGCTGCCATAGCTTCTGAATTAGAGGCTTTGGAAGCTAACCGCACTTGGTCTCTCACTTCTCTTCCCTGTGGTAAATCTCTCATTGACTTCCGTTGGGTTTACAAAATCAAGTATCGCTCAGATGGCTCAATTGAACGCTATAAGGCACGTTTGGTTGCTAATGGAGATACCCAGCTTGAGGGTATTGATTTCCATGATACATTTTCTCCCACTACCAAAATGGTCACTGTTCGATGTTTATTGGCTCTTGCTGCCTCACGGCAGTAGTCTCTCCATTAGTTAAACGTCAACAACGCCTTTCTTCATGGTGACCTTCATGAAGAAATTTATATAACTCCTCATCTAGGTCTTCGACGACAGGGGGAGAACTTGGTTTGTCACCTTAGCAAGTCTCTATATGGGTTGAAACAAGCTTCTCGTCAATGGTTTGCAAAATTTTCCGAAGCTATTCAATCTGTCGGCTACGTACAATCCAATGCCGACTACTATTTATTTACCCGGAGACGAGGCAAGTCTTTTACAGCCCTCTTAATTTATGTTGACAATGTTTTGATTACGAGCAATGATTCGAGTGCTATCGATGCCCTAAAACGGTTCCTTAATGGTCGTTTCAAAATCATGGATCTTAGTGATTTGAAGTACTTTCTTGGGATTGAAGTATCACGTTTTAAGAAGAGGATCTTTATTTCCTAGCAGAAATGTGCTTTAGAAATATTGAAGGATGGAGGTCTCTTGGGAGCTTGCCCCGTGGAATTTGCCATGGAACAAAATCTTAAGTTATCAGACAATGGTGAAATCCTCAAAAACCCGGCAAAATATAAAAGATTGGCAGGGCGTCTGATATACCTAACGATCGCTAAGCCGGATATAACCTATTAAGTGCACGTGTTGAGTAGGTTTATGCATGAGCCGTGCACATCACCCATGGAAGCAGCCCTTCGAATTTTGAAATATATAAAAAATACACCTAGACAAGGTTAATTCTTCTCTTCTCAGAATGAATTGGTCTTAAATAGGGCTGGAAAAAATTCCCAAAATTCCCAAACCAAACCGAAAAAGTCCCAAACCCAAACCAAAATCATCCCGAAATTCGGTAATCCCATCCCGAAAAATACCGAAGTATTCGGTATGGGATTGGTTTTCCAAATCTTATTTTTTGGGTATTCCCAAAATCCCAAATTCCCGAAACCTTTTGTTTTTTTTAGGGTTTTTAGCTTTCGGTCCGTTACTCTAGCAATAGGCCATAGCTATCTTTCTTCACATTTTTCTTTTTTTATTCTCCTTTTGTCTGCCATCTTCACCTACCATTCAATTTCTTTGCTTTTTCTTTTATTTCTTGATAGCATCATTGTCTGCCATCTTCCCACTCCCACTGACAGCCATCCTCTATCTCTTCTCTGCCTCCACCGAATCCCTCAAATGCACAGAAGGAAGCAAGCCCAAGGCCTCCAAATCCTCTCTTAATCTTTAAAAAAAAATGAGTGTTACTTTGTAGCTTTTTTTTTTTTCTTTTCTTGTTTCAGATCCAGAAAGCTTCACGAATTTAGGATTTGGACACAACCACACATCTATGTCATGTCATCAGAATTCTACGAAGCGGCGCCATCGCTGCAAAGCAGAGTAGCCCTTCAATGGCAATTTCGTTCAGCAAAACATGGAAAAGCTCACCCATCGACGAGGATGGGTACCTGATTATGTTTGATGCACGTCGCAAAGCTTTCCGACTCCCGAAGGTAGCAAAGACAAACCTAGGAATGAGAGGGATGGAGATGGGGGTGGGGAGGTCGACGAATCTAGGACAAGGTGTGGCTGTGTGGGCTTGCAAGGGAGTGGGAGGTCCATGAATCTCTGGTTTTAAATTAGGGTTTTAAATTTTGATGCATGTTCGGTTTGGTTTCGAAAAATCCTGAAATACCGAAAATCTTTCGGGAATCCCGAACTTCGAGAATACCGAATTTTTGGTTTGGAATCAGTACTCAGATTTTAGTCCTGAAAATAAACGGTTTGGGAATTGATATGCTGTTTTCGGTTCGGTATCCCATACCGAACCAGCCCTAGTCTTAAATGCATATTGTGATTTGGACTGGGCAGGTTGTCCAACAACACGAAGATCAACTACAGGGTATTGTATTTTTTTGGGCTCTTCATTGATTTCTTGGAGTTCAAAGAGACAAAAGATCATGTCTTTGTCATCAGCGAAGGCCGAGTATCGAGCCATGGCTAGAACTTACTGTGAATTATCATGGCTGCAATATTTATTGAAAGACCTAGGTGTACTACATCAAAAATCGGCCTTGCTTAATTGTGACAATAAAGCAGCCCTCCACATCGCTACTAACCCGGTGTTTCATGAGCAAACCAGACATATAGAAATGGACTGTCACTTCATCCGGGACAAGATACAAGATGGTTCAGTTGTCACAAGATTTGTTCCTACTTCCAATCAACTTGCAAACGTACTCACGAAGCCATTGGGGAAGGAAACTTTCTCAAAGATTATTCACAAGTTGGGAGTTCTCAATATCCATTCTCCAACTTGAAGGGGAGTGTTGAGAAGTCAACGATATCGTTCCTGATATCTTGGCTTAGTTTTAGGAAACTATTTTGTAATTTATTTGTGAATATTTGTAATCCTAGAATGTAGGCTAGGTTACTTCCCTAGTAAGGACTCTCATTGTATAAAGTCGCTTAGTATCAATTGAAGAAAACAACTTCTGTAAATATTCTTTGCACGATTCTTTACAAATAATACCTGATGAAAATTGGCCGCGAGATATACAATGAACGACTAGAATATTGGGATCCCTAAGATCCCCACAAGATGGATCTGGAAAGGATCTTATTCTAGGTTTATTGATCAAATAATATGAAAATTAACAAAACATAGCACTCTAAAGTATGCTTATATGATATGTCAAATCTCAGTCCACATAGCAATATATTGTCCGTTTTGGGCCCGGCCCGCACGATTTTGTTATTGGGTTCTTGGGCCTCCCTAGGGGGTCACCCATCCTGGGACCGCTCTCGCCCAAACTCGCTTAACTTCGGAGTTTTTATGGGATTCGAAGCCAGTGAGTTCCCAAAACGTGTTTTTTATGGGATTCGAAGCCAATGAGTTCCTAAAACGCATCTTGCTATAGAGAGGTAGGCATGTACATATAAGGCACAGAGGATCCTCTTCCCTGGGCGATGTGGGACTTTACAATCTACCCCCTTAGGGGCCCGACATCCTCATCGGCACACTTTCGGTCAGAGAGTAGCTTTGATACTAAATTGTCACATCCCAGTCCGTATAGCAAGATATTGTCCGCTTTGTGCCCAGCCTGCACCATTTGTTCTTGGGTTCTTGGGCCTTCCCAAAGGGTCACCCATCATAGGACTGTTGTCATCCAAACTCACTTAACTTCGGAGTTCTTATAAGATCTGAACCTAGTGAGTTCCCAAAACACGTCTTACTATAAGGAGGTGGGCATGTACATACAAGGCATAGAGGATCCTATCCCCTAGGTGATGTGGGACCTTACATGATGTCACTTATCTCTTGACTTAGGATCCACACATCTTAGCCATTCATCGTGTATCGTGTGGTCAGAAATCATTTGACCTTTTTTTTATTTAAAATTAAACACAAATAGTACCTGACGAAAACTGGCCGCACGATATATGATGAACGACTATAATATGGGGATCTTAGGGATCACCACAAGATGGATCCGGAGAGGATCCTATTCCAGGTTTATTGATTGAATAATATGAAAAATAACAAAACATAGGACTCTAAAGTATGCTTATATGATGTCTCTTATCTCTTGACTTTTTAGTTCACATAAAGAAAAATAAAATAACAAAAATATCCTTAAAACATAGAATGATGATAAAACTTAGTAAACCACATAATATGGTATAAAACCCCCATATTTCACCGCAAAGCAATGAATTGTACTTGTGATGCAGTTTTCTTCGAAATGGTGGGTGATGGTCTAAATTGGACACCATAACTCAAATACGCAAAACGTGGATTTTGTTGTTGAATTTGTGTGCTTCAATAATAAAATTCGATCCACCTTTTCCATGTTCTAATCAAAATCATCTGCAAAGATCGTTCTTCCATGCATATAGCGTGATTGGTGCGTATATATCACTAGGATACAAATTTGAGGTTGTATAGATTAATGTCCAATATCCTCTGAAATGAATGAATGAAATCTAGTGATTATGTCAAACCATGTCCAATATCCTCTGAAATTCATGAATGATATCTAGTGATTATGTCAAAACAAGAAAGCAACTACATATATGTTAATTTGGTAGCCTTCTTGGTTTAATAAAGTTTTATATTTTGTTAAAAAGAAAAATTACCGATTAACAAAATTCTCCTTGTATCTTGGTTTGATTTGCAGTTGGCGAAATTCATCGGGGTCACGCATATGGCGGTGGAATCAGACTCCATGGAAGTGGTGGCAGGTTGCAAGCATAGTATTGGAGATCTCTCGAGTCTTGGATTTATAGTTGTAATGGAGTAGCTCATTTTTAGCTAAGTCCAGTTTAATTAGTGATGACTCAAAAATTATTGTTCGAGGAAGCCCCAGATTTCCTTTGGGTTGTACTCATCCATGATTTGGCCCCTTGAGGATTGTTTTCAATAAAGATATCGTATTGCCTTAAAAAGAAAAAAAAGAAAATTATCCTTGTCAACTAAAATAGATTGCAAAGGCTAAATTAACTCTGTCACAAACTAAAGAATATAACCAAAATAAAAATTACGGCAATATAGTAAATAAAACACAAAATAATTTTACCTTTTTTTTTTTCAAAGCCTCATAGGTAGGTAACCTATTAGTTGCCTCTATTTTATCTTCCACGTTTTTTTTCCAAATAAAATAAATTTGTTGACGAAATAGTTATCTAAAAATTATCGCTAAAGATATAAACATTCTCTTCAACGACGAAAAATAGTTTGAAGATCATAACAAAAAAACTTTAGCGAATATTATATATTTGTTCTCATTGTAAATTTTAATAAGCACATGCATAACATGTATACAATTGCTAATGCTAAGTCAACCCTACCCTTAACGAAAGTTACAAACCCTAATCGTGAGACATTGCTCATGCAAGTCATCATAAAAGTTGGCCAATAATTGTAGTAGATGATATTGCCCCCACGACACCACTCATCTCATCTCACGTGTGAGGTGACAGTCCTACTATTAATCTAGAGTTAGTGAGATGCGTAAGGAAGTGTGATCATGCGTACAAACTGTGTCCTTATTCAAGGGCCCTCCGGCCCCTCCCATTACGGCCGACTCCAACCATCTGTGCTGCTAGCTAACCTCCATCGATTGGTCGCTGTAATATCCAGATTTGCACTAACCACAGTGAAGCTCCACCACATCAAACAATCTCATATTTTTGCTGGTCAGTGGTCCATAAAACCGATCTTTTGGAATTGGATCCAACAGCAAAGTTGTACGATTTCGTGCTCCTCCATGGCTCACTTTCAATTATATAGTTATATATTACAATGAGTACGTATCTACACATACAGTGACAAAACTGGGAAGGTTCCAGTGTTAAAGAATCAAGTTTTTTAGATAAAAATACGTTAAAGTTAAATGAGTAAAAAACTCCAGCCTTCTTTTGCTCTTCCTGTAAACCATATAACTTATAATACTCCATGTAAAGTTATCAATAGAAGAAGACAATGCAAAATTAAATTGATGTCAAGAGCACAGTCATCCATGATGGACACTCATACCTTTCATAGTTAGTGACCAGTAGAAGTAGAAGACGGACGGTGGAAGAAAGGGAGAGAGGTTGCCCTTGAATTGGGTTGGGAAAAAAATGATTTTAGACCAAAAAAGTGGCAATTACTATTATTATATCATGTTAATCAAACTATTTGACATACCAAAAAAGTGGCAATTACCACTACTAATACTATACCGCAGGGAATACTCATACCTAAAATTTGGCATGATAATGATAATAAATTTTACTAAACTAAAAGTTTGATATAATAATTAATATGAGAATTTTATTACAGTAATCATACGAAATCCACCCCTACACAAAACAACAAACTGGCATTACGTTACAAAATAGTATACAAAGTGTCTGGTAAGAAAAAAGATACTTTTATAAGTGATGTAAACGATAAAAATGTTGAATATTGAAAGAGAAAACGGTAGCTAGTTGGGCAATGTTTATGTAGTGAAGGGGATTTATCATGTAAAATATAGGAGTCGGAGGTCTATTTTGTGACCTACGAGGAGCTCATGAAGTCATGTGGGACATTGGGAATTTTTTGACTCGTCGTATATATCATGTGCTTGCCGACACAATAATATTTAGATAACTATATGGTTAAGAAGAATCCAAGTATGTCTAGTTTAATTACTGGTTTAGTTGCACGATATATAACGTGATGAATGTAAATTTTCAACTTGAGGTCCCGATTTTTCTTTAGTTTTCTTTTCTTTTCTATCAGCGCTGCGAAACCACAATTCCAAGCATCAAGATCATATATAGATAATAGATATATGAAAAAGGCTAGGCAGACCATATTTTTGTACTACATTGATGTTCAATAAGTTGACGAATGATATATACATATTATGTTAATTAATCAATTTATATTTTGAATGTTAGTTTTATGCATTACTTGTCATTTGAGATTGTTTATTAAAATAGTATAAAAATGAGATTTTCCTGAGAGCAAATCCATCCCTAAAAAAATGCATCAGCACCCAGTCCATTTAATCCATGTAGTGAACAGTGATATATTCCAATAAACAGTAATAGGTCAAATATATCTCTACTCCTAAAAAATAGTCTAGTCAATTTTATTAAAATATTATTATTTATTATTATAAAATAATATTTTTTATTTTAATTTTTGACGAGTAAGCAAGTAAACATTGAGCAACTGTTTTGCTTTCTCATCTGCTTTCCATGGTTGCAACTGTTTCGCTCTCTTTCTCTTTAGATCCACGGCAATACCACCACCACCACTGCCATCTCTTCTCCTCCACCCAGTGTTCTAAAAAATGCCCTAGGCGGCCGCCAAGGCGCTGGGCGCCCAGCAACCGAGGCGTTTTTGGGCAAATCGGGCTGAAAAATCGGATTGGGCCTAGGCGGGCTAGGTGGCCTAGGCGGCGGCCCTAGGCGGTCCTAGGAGGTTTTTTTATATTTTTTATTTATTAATTGTGTGTTTTTTTCTTTTTTTGGTTTCATAGTGGTATACTTATGGAAATGGTGTATCTAATTTGCAAATGATGGATTTACTACAATTTCATCCAATACTTATGGAAATAGTGTACCCAATTTGTATTTTATCATTATTTTATTATCCATACAAGTATAGTTTTTTTTTAGGTGTCAATATGCACTTATTTACAAGATATACAAGAAATTTACTTAAATCCGCCTAGGCGCTAGGCGCTAGTCCGCCGCCCGACTAGCGCCTAGCGTTTTTTAGAACCTTGCCTCCACCCACCACTTCAAACCCCACCAAAGCCTTCCCCTCGGTCCCTCTACCTCCTCAATTATTCTCCCCAAGTACCCACTTTATACTTTCCCCAAATCAAACTGTTTCGCCTTCAAATCATTTTCTTCCCCATCTCATTCTGAGCAGTGAATAGCTCGAGCAGCTCAAACTCCTCGAGGATTTCAGGTACTACCAATTTGAATTTGGGTTGATGTGGGTTCAGATGATAAGGCTGAAGGAGTTGGACATCACCGTCGGGTTGCTCGCCAAGTCATTTGCGGAGTAGATGCTTTTGCCTCCAATGCCACGCTGACGTCAGCATGGCGTCAGATGAGCCGGTCCATGCCTTTGTCGATTCTGGGCTAGCCTGGAGACCAGCTTGAGTTGGGTGCCAGCCTATCTACTGGGCTGGAGTGGATTGGCTGAGTGTCGGGCCAATAATTTGCTGGGTGCCGGCCTAAATGTTCCCCCGTGGAACTGCTATGACGTAAATCTATATATGTAAATGTACTGTACCAGCTTTAAAGTCACAAAAGGACCACCAGATCTTATCAAATCTTGGATTCATTTATTCATCTGTAAAGGGGACCAAAGAATTGATTTCGTTTAATTAAAAAACTAAAGATCAAAATTCCAACGAACGTGTTTTTTTCCTTGAACACATGTACACGCTTTTTATATTTTTGCAATCATTTATTTTTAATAATCGAATAAATCAAAAGATTTCAAGTTACTGGATTAAACAATATATGTTAGTGTTTCTTTCTTCTTAGCGAAATGTTAAGGAGACATTTTTATGGTCAATAGCGTAGCCAGAAATTATTCGGCGGGTGAATTAAGCTAAAATTGTTACTATGAAATCAAATTTGTAATCCTATGTTGCCTACATAAAGTTATATAATAGTAAAAACTTAAAGCAAAAATTTTATACTATGTTTTCTAGGTTTTTAGCCTTCAAAGTTTTCAAGTGAATAAAGGAACCATTTGTGGTATGGAAGTTTTACTTATTACTATTAAATATAATATTAGTTAAAGTAATGAGTTTACTTAACATCTATTAGCTGTTATTATTCTTAAAAACAACCTTACTAATTAAAAAAAAATCATTTGTTAAGTGGAATATGACAATTAAAAATCACAAATTAACCCAAAAATTAATATTTTTAAGCTTGAAGAACCAAACTCTCCCTATGCTATAGCCTAGGGGAGCCTTGTATGTGGCTCCGCCCTTGCTTATGGTGAGACTCTCTATGGACTCTCGGTTACTTTCCAATTTAAACTCAATTTTCGTACAAATATTATAAAATATTGTGTAAAAAAAATGAAGTTGCAGAAAGTTCATAAACAGTCTCTCTTTTGAAAGAGTTTCGTTAGCATTTCTCTTCTTCTAATTGACAAAGGTTTTTATTTTCCTTTTATCCCAAGACACCATTTTCAGATTGAAAATGATATTCATATGTATAGCATTTCACTAACAATCAAGAGTGTTCAATCATGGACATGAATAGCGAGGGTGGACTAGTATTTCTATGGTCATAATTTGGACTGGATCATGTTAGGAAGACTAAATTTAAAGATAAAATTTTGTAGACAAAAACAGATGGAAGTTGATGATTTTTTTTTTTTTTTTTGTCAAAAGAAGTTGATGATTGGATTATTACTTAACTGTTGATTAACGTATTTATTTTTTATTAGGGACACAATATTTAGTTTGAAAATTTAGTCTACACATTTAATCTATGAGTAATGCTAGAGAGACTCAATTTGAAAAGGCTCTAGGTTTGCTGTCCCGAAAATAGTGTCTCTGTAATGTCTCCTTATTCATTTTTTTTACACTTGTCATATCACTTAACTCTATTATTTTTAATAATTAAAATAAATAAATATTAAAAAGTAAAAAATCCATAAGGCGTAGAGTCCTCAGACCCTGCAAAGCAATGTACCCCAATCATCATCTGACAAAAGACCTTAGGAGATGCATCGCGGCGACGGTGGCAAATCCGGCAGTGGCAGTATCCCACTGCCGCTTCCAGATTCACGAGTAAGGTAGGGGGTGGGGTGGGTGGGTGGGGACTGGGGGATTTTGTTTCTTCTTCTTCCGTCAACCTATTCCAGATTCACGAAATCCCTCTCGGTTTTTCTGGGTTGCCGATGGTCCCAAAATCAAACTGGTTACTCCAATTCAGGTCCCTCTGGGTTTTCCAGATTCACTCACTGGCCTGCTTAATTTCTCTCAGTTTACATTTTTGTTTTTAAGTATCATATTGTAATTTCTCCAGATTGGGTTGAGCTGCCATCGATTCATGATGGTGATGGGTTGGAGAAAAGACAAAGGAGGGTGAGAGAAGCAAACCATGGACGTCGAAGAGGACTCCAAGACCTTTCGGTTCCTGTTTTAATTTGTAAATGTTAAATAAAAAATTTAACGGAGTTATTTTTCAATCAAGATTAGAAGACAGATGTCAAAATATTAGAAAAGAGACACATATGAGACACACAAAAGAAGATAGCAGACCTGGAGCCATTTGAATACTAAAAGATATGAAAATTGATGATTAGATTATTACTTAAGCGTTATTAGACGTGCTCATTTATATTAGTGACATATTATTTAATTTATAATTTTAATCTCCAAATTTAATCTTCTTGTCATTCCTCTTTAATCTACCTCACATCACTCATTTTTTTATGCGAGCAAGTATTAATTGGAGGAGAAAACCATTCGTGCTATGCAATCATTGATGAATTCTCATCCACTAATTCGGTGTGTGTCGGGTAGCGGAGGACACAAATTGGATTTTTTTTTGTGGCTAGTCAAGCAATACCAAACCAATAATGCAAGATTGATGAACTCCAATAATTGTCCAATTGTGACAAATCCTTCACAAACATTCAAAAGAAAAGTAAGCTAGCTTCACTCGTCAATTTCCCAATATGATTACGAATCTTAATTTGCTCAACTTTAGGAGCAAATGCCTCGGCAAGTTGGAAATAGTGTTTGACGAGAAACCATAGAACCCTAAAATGATAAAAAAAATAAAAAAATCTTGTTAAGATATACTTTTTTGATGAGAAAGAATAGAACTCCGAACCTTAGTAATGCGTACTAAAAAGTTAAAACCTTGCTAATTCCAAATACATTACTAATTTGTATGTATTTCATAATATAGGAAATATGTATGGTTGTTGAATCTCATGTATAAGTAGATTGTCCTCTCTATGTTATGTTAAAACTAAAGTATTCCACTTTAAAGTTGCAAGTTACTCGCATTTAAAGAAAATGAGGACATATATGCAATCGCTATGTCATCTATACACGCCGTAGTTATCGTTGGTACAATTGATATTGTGAAGTTTCCTTTGTCAAATGCGGTTTTGTGTTAGCAAGTACAATTAACAACGTAATATGATTGTTCGACTCAAAACATAAATAAAAGTAAATTAAAAATGACCGATGAGCCTATAGGTATATAGCTCGTTGCATATATTGTTCCATAGTATGCATCATCTAGAAAAATGTTGGTATATAAGAGGTAGTTTACCACCCATTGATGATTAGACTAATTTATCTCTTCGTACAATTTTAGTATGCATGGAGCGAAAGCATAATTTTGGTCCCTGAATCAAAATGTACACCAAAGTAGAGCCGATAGTTCCAAAAAGTTAATCCGTGTGAGTTTAAACTTTAAACTTAGATTGAAAGCTCTAACTCTTTGCTGGCTTTACACTTCACAAACAAAATGCAACCCAATTGATTAATAACAGTAAATCAATGAAATTAGGGATGCATGTAATGTTACCACAGGAAGATGAAAGTGTCCGGTTCCAAAGCTACCCCTTTAAGTAGGGAATGGGTGGAGGGTGGAACATAATCCTATTCAAATTCTCTTTGGAGGATCTTTGAAATCAATTTATTTTATTTATTCATCAATTATTTAGTCAGAAATTATTTTAAAATTTTTACTTA
The DNA here is from genome assembly GCA_963580275.1 of Crataegus laevigata. NCBI lineage: Eukaryota > Viridiplantae > Streptophyta > Magnoliopsida > Rosales > Rosaceae > Crataegus > Crataegus laevigata. The sequence continues at coordinate 31,349,947 of OY756947.1, read as the reverse complement.
AAATTAAATATAAATAATATTTAAAAAAAACCTTATTACATAATATATGATAAACGATTAAAATAAATTAGGAAGCTTTAACGAAAAACTCTCAGTACTATTTATTTTAACGAAGAATCACATTTTAATCTTAAAAAGTCAATAATGTTACTATTTACTTTACCTTTTATTTTATCATTATCATTAAAATTCAAAGTTTTAAAATCCTTTTTATTAATTTTCGTAATAAATTAATCCCTATCCGTGATGGGAGATAAACTTGCACGGAGGAGAGTGACAAGTGAGCTCAAAGTCAAACTAGGGTCATAGGGTGGTCAGCCAGTAGACACGAGGCCTGCGGCCACACGTGTGGGGCGACTGCCTCGAATACAAGGAATTCGTATGAGGAATTCTTTTTCTGAAAATGAAAAATTGGTCAATTACATCTATTTATCGTAAATCATGTGATTAAAAAATATTATAAATATTATTATTTAAAATTAAATATAAATAATACTTAACTACACGTAATACAATAAACAAATGCAATTTACGAATTTTCAAAATTATGACCAAAAATATCCGGAGATCCTGTTGGGAATACAAGATCCCTCTGTGTTTGTGCTTTCGTGTGAGTGTGTACACTTTTCAACGTCTCTGCAAATAACTTGATCAGATCATCAGTCTGACTTGATACGAATGGGTGTGTTTGTCAGAAATGCACGTGTGGGGTTCCAGTCACTGACTCGTACAAAGACGCATTCATCAGAGGGAGATGGAAGAGACAGGGATTTGAGAAAGCGCACTGGCTATATTCACGTACTTCCGGAACAAGGTTCACATGCACTCCCATGGCATTTGTCACCTCTCTCTCTCTCTCTCTGCGTTCGTCTTGGCTTGTAGCTTGCAATTGATTCACAACTAGCTAGTTTGTTTGTGGCTTGTTTCACAAACTTAGTTACATTCAAACCTTGGTCTTTAACCTTCGATTCCATCCAAATTAGTTTTCTTTGTGCCTTCTTTGATCTATTAAGTAGTACGTACTTTTGTATTGGATATAGAATCTTTTCCCCGTTCATTACGGCTAATTCTTTTAGACTAAATTAGTTTTACGAACGATGCAAGATTGACTAATATAAACTACATAGTATAAGAACAATAAGACATCTAGTGCATTGTCGAACAAACATGTTAAATAATAAAAATAACACAATTGCTATTAAATGTCATCAGCAACTTTTTCAAAAGATCACCATTATTCGAGCAGCTTTGAAGCTCTGCAACTGTATCCAAAAGAAATCAAGCATTGCAACTACAAATTTATTAAATTCCCAGCATTATCAAACACCAAATCAAGAAAAGGTAAATTCCCAACTCCTCACTCTCTCCACCAAATTGCACAAAGCCACCCTACTTGAGAAACCAATATCAAGTGATTAATCTTAACTGACAGCATGCACTTCAATTTCCACGAGTTTTTTAAAATGTTCATTTGGATAGTTGTTTATACCTTTAACTAAAATTTTGGTAAAAGCCAAATAAAATATCCTAATTTTCTATTTAAATTTGGATTGAGTAACTAAAAATATAGAATTCAAACCCCATTTTCATATATATACAGGCAGCTTAAGGGGAAGGATCCTCATTTTTTTGAAAAAAATGGGGACACGCTCTCCACCGTTAGATTGGCTTTAATGAAATTGTGTGGTTGAGATTAAAACATAGGCCACACAATTTCATTAAAGTTAAATCCAATGCTGGGAAGCGTGTCCCTATTTTTTGAAAAAAATGGGGATCCCTTCCCTTAAGCAATTCCTATATATATATATATATATATATATATATATATATATATATATATATATATATCTCATAGCTATTTCACTGATTGGTTGGTGTCCCTCACTCCCACATGTAGATCGAGCACATGTTTATATATCTGTTTGGGCCCAAAATATTGTTTTGGGCCGAGCATGGAGTTGTTCTCGGCCCAATAGTCTTTTTTTAGAATTATCATGGGCCGTCCAGTCAGGACCGGCCGAGTCTTATTGCAATACGAATTGGTTTAGATAAAGATGGAGTAGTCGAGACCAAGTGCAATAAGGAGTCTTAATAGGCTAAGGATGCTGAGATTCGGGAAATAAATTTGATTTGTTAAAAGAGGTTGGTTCAAAGTCCTAATGGAATTAGAATTAGCCAAGACCTAACTAGATTAGGTTAAGGAATTCTAATTTTAGTATGGCTCTAGCTCGGCCATAAGAGGGTTTGCTGCTATAAACAGAGAAGGGAGTGCATCATTCAAGCCCCTCCAATTTAGCATACAAATTGCCTTGCGCAAAGCTTCTCAACAACCCTGAGAAATCTATCATTCTTCCCCTTTCTCGCCAACACATCTTCATTTTGGATAAACAACACTGCGAAGGCAACCGACAACATCTTCAGTTAAGATAAACAACATTGGAGCAGCAGAATCAGCCGATCAAGGAGCATTTTCAATTTGGATAAACAGCACTGCTTCGAGACCGACTGGTTATTTATCCAAGTCTCGATCAACAAGGATTTCAAGTCCTTGTTGGTAAAGGTCATCTCATCAGCTTTCTCTGCGAAGTGATTTGTTACAAGTTCCTAGGCTTGGCACGTTGAACGCCGAATTGTTTTATGATTGGATATTCACAAGTATCTTTTCAAGTTCGGCATTCCGACGGCCGAACCACATTTACAATCAAAACATACATCTCTTTTGAGTACTTGTGTCCATATAGTTTGGTACCAATTCGCATGCTTATACTCTCACGAATATAATCATTATGATCAAACCGGGCACCGACGATTTGTGAACTTCGCAAAACTAGCAGCCTTGTCTTCAAGCTCTAGAACCCGAGGGTCGATATGTGTTTCTTCCTCGGTCGCAATCGCAAGATCAAGAAGTCAACAACACGCTCAACGCAACACATTTTACTCCCTGGTCAAGCTCTACTGTCGAGTTGGCACGCCCCGCACATAATGGAAGGACGTAGTTAGTTCATTAATTACTCGGCATGCACACCACATAAGCTTGGTAGTTTTTAGGGTCAACAATACCTTAGCTACTATTACTTGTCTTGGCTACCTAAGAGTGGGAAAAAAAGGGTATGGAATTATGCGAGTTGCACAGTAGGATTCTTTTTCTGTGTTTTTATTTGCCAAATGGAGGAGAATAATTACAATTTACAAAAAGTTTGGGAGACTAAATTTGTAAACTAAATGATATGTCAGCAATAAAAAATGAGCACGTTTATCGACGCTTAAGTAATAATTCAATAATCAACTTCCAAGTCATTTAGTTTACAAATTTTATCTGTAAATTTAGCCTTCTCTAGTATTACTCTCTGTGTTATTATAAAAGTGGAGGGAAGTTTTTTTTTTTTTTCAAGTATCTCTCCACTTGTATAATGACATATAATGTATGTGCTCAACGCTCGGGTACATTGAAAAATCTCTCAAACTTTGGGGTAAGGGGGTATACACAGTTTTATTTATTTTTTATTTTTATCAAAAGGTATAATACAATTTTAAGGAGTATACTTAGGGAAAAGGAAGAAATTATTTGGACCAGTACAAAATTGCACAAACCTTTAAATTAAATAATTCAACAATGTTCATGGTTACCAAATCCATTGGAGTCAATTATCATTGGAGATTTTGACCAAAAGAAAAAAAAAATCTCAGTGGAGATGAAGGATATTTACAAAATCTTACCAAAAACTTCATTAAAATATTAATTACTGATCAACTTGATTGACAATGTCTGCCAAATTTCCTTTAAATCTTTAGGGTTTGGTTGCTTTGTCTCTAATCAAGTGGTAGTACTATTAATCCTAAACCCCCCACTCATAATTCAAAAACCTGTCCTTTAATTTCTTGTCATTTGGTTCACTATTGCAGCATTTAAGACTTTCTACACATCCCCCAATCATTTTATAATCCACTAATTTTATCTCGTAATTAAGATAATATTTCTATAATCTTTTTTCACTTGCAGGAAAGAGGTTGAAACAGCAAAATGGGACAGGATTAGGGTTAGGGAGGTTTATCTACTGTCGGCATTCCACTTTTGTTTACTAGCTATATATTTGATCTCCAATCGTAAAAATATTTGGTTTCTTGAGCTAAAAATTTGTTACTAACATTTGAAAAATATAAACAAATTTAGTTGATGGTGTTAGCAACAATTCGAATTGTTAGAGATCGTTCGAGAAAAAATCATTAAATAAAGTGTTGCAACGTATATACGTTTTTCTCTTACAATTATTTGATTACATCTTCAACTTGTCATGGTGATGATGAGCAGAGCCGAGCCCAGGAGTAGGCCACGGAGTGTGACCGCCATGAGCCCCAAATCGATAGAGGGGCCTAAAAAAATTCATAGTTGAGTTCTTACAAAATACATATTGAGAAAACAAGGATTGTTACCATTAATGTGGTGGTAAAGGGTTAGTAATTTGTGTCAAGCGGTTTTTTTTTCTTTGAAAAGGAAACTTGTTGGTAGTTTCGTTACGACAGTGCACTTTTTCGGGGTCGGGAAGCTCATAGAGGTATTTCAGCTTCACTCTAATCCACCAATGCTAGAAATCGAACCCAAGACATGCTATGTGGAAGAAGGACTTGAAATTCGCCTCAACCATGGACCACCCTGTGATGGTTGTGTCGAGTGGTATTAGGTTCAAGTTCTTGCAGAGTACTGGTTGATATTTTTTTCCTTCATCGTTTTTCTTTTCAAATTTTGCCTTATTGTCCAGCCTGTTCTTTCTTTTCTTTTCTCGATCTGATGCCATTTCTTTTCAAATCAAGTTTTTTTTCCTCAAACCATAGTAAACTGTGTGCAGAGAATTGCTCTAAAGCTTTTTAGTGCTACTTTCTTCTTCTTCTTCTTCTTTTTTTTAATTTTTATGCCATAAATTAACATATACAATATCCACGAGTTTATTTCTCAACCCCAAAACAAAACCCCTCAGCACATCTATACTATTTCTAGCAATAAGGTGAAAATTTTACCAATAGGCTCTTTTTTTCTTCTACTGCATGATTGCGCACCAACTTTGTTGAAAAATAACCATATTCAGGTGTGAACGTGAGAGGGAACACAAAAAGAAAAGACAAATCGGAGATGGTTGCTGCAGCACATTTGAATATTATGGAAATTATATATATTTTAGTACAACGATATATTTTACACTAAGATAATAGAAAGTTCGGTTAAGCTATGAAAATTTAATATTGGTAACGGCCTAATTTAGTTTTTGCCCTAGGACCCCTAATTAGAGAGGGCCGACCTGATGATGAGTGGTTAGTGAAAAAGTGCAAAACCCTCCTATAAATTTTGCTACAATAGAAGAAACAAAGTTATTAGATTGCCAAACATGCGCCCGTTAATCACTGCGACAAAATTCCAACATGAACAGGTGTACATACAAAAATTGAAACTAGACCCCTACCAAGTAAAGCAACAAGCTAGTAAGTTGGGTTTGGGGTGGGAAATGACATTGAAACTGATTAGTGTTGAGGATTATGCATGGAATGTAATCATATAATAATAATCATGATGAAAGCACTTGTAGTCCACTAGGGAAAGCATGCTACATTTTGTTACTTGCGACCATCACATTTCTCACTTTCTCACAACATGTTTTCGACATTGACACGTGTCAAATCATGGAAATTCTGTGATTAATTTCTCCTACGGTGTCTACTCTATTTTCTTTACGGCATATCCTATCTGTTTGATCAGACTAATAAAGCTCATAGTGTAGACAAAGATAATTGCTTGGAAAGTGGTTTGCCCTTTCATTGGTTCTAAAAAAGCATTAGCTTTTTCATAATTTCATATAAACCCTAATCCCAAAATACTGACCATAGATTTGCCTCCGTGGAACTTCCTAGTCTCGAAATTATAGACTGATGTGACGAATTCACCTGCTCTATCTCCTTTTAGTGAGGAGGAGAAAATACTGACCATAGATTTGATTTGTTTTTCTTTTGGTGGTAACAATTTGTATTTGGGAGTATTTTCGTTTTGCCTAATTGGGTTGGGCCTTCTCTTTGAAAATGTTTCCATATCATGTCATCCTTCATTTCCCCAGGGCTAGAGACATGTCCTCCAGAAGATAAGGTCATCCGTACACCCCAAACGCGGGACCCCGTCTGTTAGAGGCACCACGAACCCACTTTCACCAACCCAATAGAGGGAATTCACTTGGTTTTGTACGAGCGTACGGATGGTCATGTCCTCCAACCAGACACAAGAATTTCTCCCGTACTACGGTGGCAGTAGGACACAGGGTCGGGTTTTACCCTTCCTATCCCCGTCCCACCCCGTACAGAATCAATGTTCCCAACGTCGATCAAACTGAAAAGGAGTAAAACTTCCCCGCTTTACATAGATCCCCGGTTCCCCCACGAACGTGCCCGGTCTATGCCCCGGCCAGAGTCGTTTTTGTTGGGTAAAATTGTCATCCCCTACACTCCATACATGACTCGGAAACTGAAACCAAATCATTTCAGGAAAGTGTGCTGGAGAAGAGAGTTGCTGATAGATAAGGAATCAGAATATAACTTGTGGAACGATTCATAAATGTTTCCACCTTCCAAATTAAAGACCAACCCATTTATCTCTAATTTAGTAAAGAGAAGAACATAGATATCATATCACGCACGGCTAACGAACACGGTGTAAGCACGATATATACAACGATGATGTAACCTAGCAAGGCTACCTGGAAGATGCGAGGGCTCGGCATGCTTGACGCATCCCTCTCAAATAAACAAGCATATTTAACATAAGTTAAAGGTGTCATAGCACAAGTCCCGTCCCGTGGGAGGTGATATTATGGATCAACATGGAATGCCAGATCAGTCTTCATCTTCGTCGTCGTCGTCGTCGTCTTCTTCATCGTCTTCCTGCAATTTGAAAATTCCAGTCTAAGTTAGGATGAGCAGAGAAACCCCCGTAAAAGTAATCCTATATAGTCAAGTATGAACAGGAAGAAATGGCACTAGGGAAAAATTGATTTATAAGTTCTTGACTTGCCAGGGATTGGACTGTATTGCGAAATATAGGATGAACATCGGAAATCCAATTTTGGCAATACAGTAGTGTAGAGTATATAGTAGGACCGTATGAGCAATCAATGTTTCTCCCGATTAGAAGTAGAAGCAATTCATTTTGTTCAGGTAAAAACTGTATCTAACTGACTCACAACAACATGAACTATGTTTTCACAACATAACTTGCAGTTGATTTTACGAGTCATTTTTATTAGCAAGCGCAGCTCATACGTTTGAACTTTCCGCTATTATAAGACCTTGATAACATCAAATGAAAGATCAGAATGCATGCAAGACATGAGAAATATCAGACTCGACAAAGCAAGCAATAGTACAGCGCACCAGAACAAGGATTCATATATAGTTTTGAAGATTACCTCGGCACTCTCTTCTTCTTCCACAATCTTCGCAATGGGTTTTGACCTTTCAGCAACTTCTTCCTCGTCATCCTCCGTGTCATCCTGATAGAAGACACGACAGTCAGAAACTAAACATGGAGAAAGGATGAAGGGTCTGTTTCTATTAAAGTGCAAGTCCATTTATACCTCTTTGTTGTTGTAAGCTTTCATAAGTTTTTCATACTCCGTTTTCCTTTTTGCTGCTTTAGCTTCATATGGAGCTTTCTCCTACCAATCCCGGCCCAGTAAAAAAAGAAAAAAAAATTAGACAATAAATGCAATGGACCAATCAATTGTGATCTGGACTGAATCTACTAAAAGAGAATTGAGCTTACAGAAACTAAGAACTTATAAATCCTTCCGCACCGACTATTTTAATATTGTGCTAAATTCCCAACTTGGTACACAATCGAAGATGAAAATTCACATTCGACTCTTCTGTCCTTTAAAGTCATCAGGTAGGCAACAACTACGAAGCCATTTACCCGAATGGCAATGGCTACGTCACATGACAAATTTCCAAAAGTCATCAAATTGCTTTGTGTATAGCTACGTCCACTGAGAGCACTTTATATCATCCTCCATACATCCCAATACTGTTACTTTCAGAAGATACTATAGAGTATAGACTTACCGCAGGTGACATAGATTTCCACTTTTCTCCGCCAGCTTTCCCCACCTTCATTCAAAGCATCCAGTAATCTCATCAATATCCAACTGAAGATGAGATACTTACGAAACTTAAAAAAACAACACTTTCTACTAAATAAAACATAAACTATGGTAAGATGCTTACAGCTGACACAGCTTTCACATTCGGATGCTCTTTCTTGTAAATCGTCCTGAACTCTTCTCTACAATAAATGATTAAACAATAACTTATTATAAGATTCATTAAAAAGTCTACGATGCTTCCCTTGCCATCTCATATAAAGAGAGTACTTACAGAAAAACAAAGAAAGCACTTGCTGGTCTCTTTGGTTTATTGGGGTCCTTCTTGCCCAATTTTGCGTTCTTAGCAAGTTTTCGGCGACTCTTGTCAGCCTCAATCGCGGCCTTTCGTTTTCCCACCTTTCTGAATTGATGAAAATTAAAATTGATATTACATTTCAAGAAAAGCTATTTAAGACTCACATTTCACACTGCCTCACTAATTATTAACCTAAAGTTTCACCCAAGAAAGTCGTTCATATTGAGTTAATATCAATTAAAGAAATTTACATCTCCTCGACAGGCTTTAATACTTCTTTCTTGTCCTTCCTCACAGGTCCCTTGCCTTTGGAAGCCTTCATTCTCAACAGACTGTTTTCTGGAAACATACAATTTGATTAAAACATCACTGAGAAGTCCAACAGAAAGAAAACAGATTTTGTAGTAACAATGGATGAAACCTGTGCACATGACATTTTGGACGGAATAATAGATGACATCCATAAAAGTTGTCGTTGGCCCTACATTGGCCTATTTCAAAAAGGGAATGATTTTCACAATCTATTTTCTCACCATACACACCCTTCTCTTGGCCATTGGATATGTGAAAATCATTTCCCGAATTGGCCAAAAAGAAGTTCAAGCCCTAATTTAACACTAGGGTGAAAATTCAGGCTGCATGAGTTTACATTTTTGCTCACCACTCTCAAGTGGGGGTAATGCTCACTACCCTATTTATCACCGTTGAATGAGTTTACATTTTGAGATTTGTGTCTATCCACTACACAGATCTCAAAATTAAAAAACGGTGATAAATAGGCATCGCCGAGGGTGATGAGCAAAAATATTCCCAATAACCAGGGAGCTGCTATTTGTCCTCATAAAAAGTCATTAAGCACTCCAAGCTAGTGTACAGACAAATACAGAGGGAAGGAGCGCAAATGACATTTTTGTAAGTGCTAAAAACACTTTCCCTTTAATCAAACTAATAATTTTTTCCTTAATTATGACTTTACATTAAGTTATTAATCTCTTCCTTCTTCTTTTGAGGATGTTCGTTCTTCGAGTTATCAAAAGTTATGATACCAAACTGTATTTATATTAAATCCAAACCCTAATAAAACCGTTGCTAAATCTGTGAGCAGAGAAATAAAAAATAAGTCAAACCATTCAGTTTCAACTTTCCAGGAAATTTTAAGCAAGTTATACTACTGACATAAGAGTAAAACTTTCTACTTTATTTTCTCAGCAGCCAAGCAGAACTATCAATACCAGATCAAAGAAATAAAACAACTAGAAGAAAAAATAGAACCATCACCAATCCAGATGATTAAAATTGTCCAAAGGCAAGTGAATTATGCAAACAAATGACCAGGATACTGAAAATATGAACAAAGTGATAAAATTTATAAATTGATCTAAGAGAAAAGTAAAAACAGATGGAAGAATCGCATACCTCTTGGTTTTGCAGAAAAGGGAACGCAACAGGGAAAAGGAGAGAGAGAGAGAGTAAAGCAAGCTAACTTAAGAAACCAAAAACCAAAAAAGTAGAGATATGTTTGTGGGAAGTCATCAGGTCCATAATTTCCCGAGAGAGGGAGAGATATGTCAAGAAGATATGTCCGTGGAAAGTCTAGCAGCTGACACCTGTGAACTTTTTTTGGAACCATTGAGGCGGTTGACCGTTTATTTTTTTTTATTTTTTTTTTCTTTTTTGGTTGGCCTCTTGGCATTCTACATGTATCCATACATAGAAGATACTTGATGGGTAAGCAGAGTCAAAGTTTTATCTACCAAAGAGTGGGAAATTACAGTCAAGGTGTTGAGACTCTTTGAATTGCTTTCGTCACTTGGAAATTCTCATTTTATAGTCGAACAAAGCGGTAGGAGATTTCTTTAAAGTGAAAACTTTTATAAATTTTTTGTTACCTCACAATTAAAACGTTAATTTTTACATGAGCATCGTATAATATTGTGCAAATATTAAGATTTTTACTTTTAAAAATCTCTTTAGCATTTCTCATTATTTGACTTATTCAATAAAATTGGCCTTAATGGGGTACCATTTCGTCTCGTGTAAGTACAAACTCTATTATACATATAAAATAAAATATCTGATTTTAACATCATGATTCATGAGTTATAGGTTTTTACTTGAGTAGAAAATCTTTTATTTTTATACAACAATAATATAAAAAAAAGACGAGAATCAAGCTTAAAATCTTAATATTGTTGTAATTCACAAGCCATTCATTGTGGATGGCCACCCATCCCACTACCAATCCACTGTTCATCCCACTACAACTTTTGTCTATAAAATAGATGAGAAGGAGGAGAGTATAGATACACATATAGACATACGGCTGAAAAGAGAGAAAAGAAAAAAGGAAGAAGAGAGGAAGAAGAGAGAAGCCACAAGGCTCAAAGCAGAGAGAAAGAAAAAAGAGAGGAGAGAATAGAGAGTTATTTTTGTAATCTTATTACTTCTAATTATAAATGAAAGCAGCATTGCTGCTCCGGGGAGTACTCCAGTCACACTGATTGTAGAGGAACCTCGTAAATTTTGTGTCTTGTTTATTTATTCCACTACACACACCGTCGATTTTACAACACGTTATCAGCACGAGAAACTCTCGTGTCAGTAAAAAGCACAATGCCACAAATCATGTTCATCTCTGTCGCTTGGAATCTCACAGATAAGAAAATCTTTTCATTTCATCATAAAATCTTTGTACTACTAATTTTCCTAAAGCAAATATATATATGTTGTTGTATGACTTTATATCATCATTTGCAGAAGCAAAAGAGTACAAAATCAAAATTCGTAGAGAATTAGACAGTTGTGAAAACAGCCTCGGAACTCCAACTTGTAGACCTCGGATTGAAATACTTTCTTCTTCAAAGTTGTTCGTCTGCCCAGTACCTAAAACATATCATATTTTCAAAAAATTCTAACGGTGTGATCATCGCAGATGCCTAAAATACCAAACTAGTTTCCAATTTCCGCAGAAATTTGAACAGGCACCTTATGAGTACCAAAACTCCATTTCAGTAGATCAGATCGAAACTATTTCTTCATGAAAGTTATTTGATATCCTCTTATCCATATCATACTAAAATTTGAATTAAATCTAACGATGTGATCTTCTCATAAGTTACAGATAGTACTCTTGATTCTATAACTTATGGAAACCGTTTTGATTTTTTTGAAACTCACGGAGGAGAAACATCAATTGGAACTTATTGTTACTATTACTTCTCGAGTAACTAAAAGGACTTAGAGTTGTGAAATAAAAATAAACATAAAAGGAATCAAACAAAAGAAAGTGGCAAACCAAGAAAAAAGAAAAAGCAAAAGATGGGGACTTAATCATTACATTGTTTGCTTTGGCATATTTATGTGAATGGTGTTGTTTTAAAGCCTTATCATAAGTCCCATTTATTACAATGGGTAGAATTATTACCCTTTACTTTAAAGCTTTAATATTTATGTGAATGGTGCTGAATCAAAGTCTTTGTCACAAGCTTTATTTATTTAAAAGTAATTTATTTACCATGGTTGGAATTACCGCCTATTACTTTAATTTATTTATTGTACTTCTTTTTGTTACGATGAGTATATACTGAACCTGAAGTTTCTTGATTAAATCAGAACCTGAAGTTTCTTGATCCTCATCACATAAAATGATTAGACCCGAAGTTCCATCATGCAAAAGATCAGGAATGAACTCCCTAGATCCTCAAGATCGGACATGAAGTTCCTTGATGAGTATCTTAAGTTTGAAGAGCCGAAGTGCCACAACTTAATTGTAATAAAGGCCATGAAAGTCTCAATCCATAGACTATTAAATAAAGACCAGAAGTTTCTTGATGTATGTAAATGATAATATAATACATGTTTGCTGGAGAGTTTACATCTCGAAGTTTTGATGATTATTGTATGTCATTGGGCAATGATGTTGAACACCACATTCCTCATGTTCATACTCAAAATGGTTTAGCAGAAACATTTATTAAGCAGATGAAATTGATTACCCGCGCTCTACTCATGAAAACGAAATTGTAAGTTTTCTACATGTGGACAAGCCATTTTACATAATTCACTATTAAGTTTGGTTGAGACCAGTTACCAACCATCAATATTTCTCAGTACAACTTGTGTTTGGGCACCAGTCAAACATTACACATTTACGAGTTTTTGGTTATGTTATCTATGTGCCTATTGCACTACCACAATATACTAAAAACGAGGCCTGAAGGCAAATTGGGAATTTATGTTGAATTTGATTTACCATTTATCATTCAATAATTAGAACCCTTGACTGGGGGTATATTTACCGCATGATTTGCGAACTACGATTTTAATAAGACAGTTTTCTTGCCGTTAGGGGGAGAAAATAACATCGTTCTAGAAAAACGATGAGAAAATATCATTCCAGAAGAATGAGGAGAAAATACCGTTCCAGAAGAACGAAGAGAATTTGTCTTATTTTGATTCATGAAGCAATCAATATAAAAACGAAGTGAGAATAATTGAATGATGCAACGATATGCAAATCAAGTGCCAGATGCATTTAATGATGCAACGAAAGTAATAAAATCACATATACTTACTGCAAATGTGCCTACAAGAATTGTGTCTTTGTTGGACAAAATAATAAGGCAGCAAATGATTTATCTGTTACACGCTTGAAGCGTGGCAAACTCTTAGGTTTAGAAGGTTCAGTTATTCGAAAAAAAAGAAGAATATAGCACTATTGAACTATTGAATTCCTAAAGCATAACTGTTGCATGCCGAAAGCACGACAGTCACCGTATAGATACACATCCCAGAAAGAACAATCCACGGACATGGGAATGTTGATGTCTCATGCATGAAGCATGATAGGCGTATAGGTTTCAATGACTCAACTCACTGAAGTGGAGATTAAAATATAAGCTCTATAACACTCAAGAGGAGGTTATGATCCGCATTCTCTAAATTATGGTTATCCTGGAAGAGGCAATGGATTTCCAAAGAAATGAAAAGTTTTTACGCATGCGCATGCGCATGAGAATATGGGATCTCGGATTGATAATAACCAATGGTAATTCTGATTTTTACAAGTAGCTACTAAATTTCATCAATAAGCTGTGTTGATATTGAGCTCCATTCTTTTTCGTCAACAAAAAGAAAAATTATTGGCCAAAAATGGAGAAAGGCAATTCCATTACAATTTTGTAAGAACGTGGAGGAATGGACCTATATATTCGAATATAGTACAAATAGCCAAAATATGTTAAACCAAAGAGGTTACATATGGGTATTTGTAATACAGTGAAAAACACTCACATGATATGACACAAGGTTACTAATTGAAACTTAAAATTATACTCTTGTAAACGAGTTCATATGAATGAACAATTATATACGAAGGGTTGTGAGTCGCCCACGTCATATCTCCATAAGTAAATACCTCAAGTATACACGGGAGCAAATTGCTCTGTATAAATTCCAAAGGAGAATGTGTCATGAAGTGTAGAAAATCCCTGAAGGATTCAGATTGCTTGAAGAAAGCCCTGGAAAGGTAAAACATAAATTATGTACAATACCAATGGATGGTATAATTGCCTTAGTGAGTACTATCATTATGATATTGTTGCAACATACTAAAATCTCTTGCAAGAGTCGATGACATTAAATTAGAACTCCTGAAGAGTTAATGATATTAAATTGGGATTCCTGAAGAGTTAAGAAAGATTATAAAGTGTTGAGGGAGATATTGTCTCGAAATGCAGATCAAACAATATGCCAACGTGAATATTATCCATGATGTTTATGATATGGATTGAAGATCATGAGTTGAACACTCAAGTGGTTAATTAATAGACACTAAGGAAAATCAGTCATCCTCGTGAGGGAACTGATAAATTGATATTTGGTCCAGAAGTATCACATCTTAGTAAAGTATATGCTTTATTGTATTTCGCACAATACATTAAATGAAATGAATCTTATTTATGTTTATGATATGGATTGAAGATCATGAGTTGAACACTCAAGTGGTTAATTAATAGACACTAAGGAAAATCAGTCATCCTCGTGAGGGAACTGATAAATTGATATTTGGTCCATAAGTATCACATCTTAGTGAAGTATATGCTTTATTGTATTTCGCACAATACATTAAATGAAATGAATCTTATTTATTAATATCTCTGAGAAATTACAGATATGAGTTAAAACAAATAGGAGAAAACCTTCACAAAGGTTACTCATGTGAAGTCTCAGTACTCGGAAGTACCCCAGAAGGAGGAGGCACCAGAGGTTGTTTATTTGAAACCTCTATACTTAGTGGAACACTAGAAAGCTCAGACAATAAGTGTCTTTGGAATAAAGACTCGAACCCTTGATTGTCATTTTGAGTCCGACCTTCGGATTCCAGTAGCTGGTCGAGTTTTTCTTTAGGCTCGTCGAGTAATTGTTTGAAAGCACGTGCAACACTCTATTCTTGTGCTTGAATTCTCTAATCTCTTGTTTAAGACTTGTCACCTCAACCATCAATGATTCAACTTGGCGAGTTTGAGCAAGTAGGCGTTGACCCATATTAGAAACAGAGCATACACACTGAATACTGAGAGCCAAGGAATCTTGAACGGCCGACAGACTGGTTTGAAAGGATTCTGTTATCCTTTAGAGTGAGAAGATTTCTAGCTACCAATGTAGCGGTTAGGTCATTCCTTATCACAGAGTCCTCAACCGTAAGAGGACCATTAGAAGATAAGAAGGATGTGCGCCATATATTATCCTGATGCGGCTCGTTTGTATCAGTCCTAAGACTCAAATCTAAGCAAATGTTAGATGGGCAAGCCATTTTCAGAAATAATGAAGGAAAAAAAAGGTCAGATAAAATCTCAGAAGTGCAAGAATGGGAAATTTTCGCAAGCAGCAATTTTCTGAGTATATCTGAACAAAATTGATATCTCTATCAAAGAAAAGGCAACAGAGCCACTTGTTCAAAAATCGAAGAGACATTGATTTTCGAATTTCAAAAGCTAGATTTCCTTGTATGACGCCTATCAACATTTTTCAGACCCAATCTCAACTTTTTGAATATCACGTGCAACTTTGTCAAAGATCTTTGATAAAGTTGAAAACGCTTGAATCTTATTGTTTTAATTACACCACAGTTGTTGACAAGAGTAAAGGCACAACACTACTACCTGTTATTGGAAAATCCCTATATATGTCGACCTCTATCCTTCGTAACAAGGCAGACTTGCAAAAATATCTAACTATTCCTCCTCTCCGAGAATGCATCTTCAACAAAACATCTCGAAAAATACTTAGTTTTCTTCCTCTCCGAGAATACCTCTTCAAACAAGTCACACCAGAGTAAGAGAATCTCATATCATCAAGGTCGAAAGCAAGGGTATCTCATATCATGATTTCCATTGTCTTTTTTCTTTATTGTTGCTTTTACCTGCAAGACGAGGAAAAAGAAAGCAATCAGTCGAAACTTGAAATCAACTTCCAGTCAGGAACCGACTGCCTGGAAACTTTCTTGATTGCTTACCTAGCATCGCTCTAGAGTAGTCATTTTCAATTGTTGATATGATGATAGCTGCCAAGCATGATGAGTCGCTGAGAAGTAATGTTTTGAATGACCATCCAAATGCAAGGTTTGCATTCCATTCCTGCATCAGAGGACAAATACTGCAAGAGAAGATGCCAAACCTGCATGGGGAAAAACTAAGGAAAATACCACTTCTGAAAGGGGAGCAGATAAGGCAAGTGAAAATGATACATTGAAACATGTGGAGACAAACACAACAAAACACATGCCAATTCATCCCCAACAAAGCCAAAGATCACTTGCTACGTGAAGCTCCTCATTGTCCAATTTCATTCAAGATCAAGCCTCGACGACCATTGAATGAATCACAAGTCTGATTCAAGATCAAGTATCCACCACTCCAGAAAAAATGAGTAAATTCAGAACTTTGGAACAAGTCTAGCAGAAGGTCATCCAGCTTAGTTCAAGAAAACGCATGTGAAAAGTCAACAAGTACAATACTCATCAGAGAGAGCATCAAAAAATAAATCAATATTTTAACGAGTCAATCGAAAACTTGTGGCCATCCACGGGGGAGTATTGTAATTCACAAGCCATTCATTGTGGATGGCCACCCATCCCACCACCAATCCACTGTTCATCGCACTACAACTTTTGTCTATAAAATGGATGAGAATGAGGAGAGTATAGATACACAGATAGACATACAGCTGAAAAGAGAGAAAAGAAAGAAGGAAGAAGAAAGGAAGAAGAGAAAAGCCACAAGGCTCACCGCAGAGTGAAAGAAAAAGAGAGGAGAGAATAGAGAGTTATCTTTGTAATCTTATTACTTCAGATTATAAATGAAAGCAGCACTGCTGCTCCGAGGACATACTCCAGTTACACGGACTGTAGAGAAAACTCATAAATTTTATGTCTTGTTTATTTATTCCAATACACACCATCAATTTTACAACAAATACATAGATAAATATTTTTAATCCCTTCAACTACAGTCCTTTACATATTTCATTTCCCTTCAAATTAGACGAATGCCTGGAAAGTTTTTAGCATCTGTCATTGGACTTTCATGGCCTAAACTCGGGTTGGGACCTCAACGGACTTTAGAATATGGGGTTGGGGGATCATACATGGGTGTTTCCAACTTTCAAGGCCTTTGTTTGATTGGGGTTTGGCTTCATTTTAACCATTTGAGAAAGAGACAATAACAACGGATTTAAGAAGCGCATTGCTCCCATCAAAGTATATTGGGATGGTGACAGTATCCGTGGCGTTATTAATTTATGTAAATTATAATATACGTGAATGACATTATTGATATGTTAACTTATAGTTAATATTAATAAAAGATTTTTGTGTTATAATGTAAGTGGATTAATAATTTTACGTGATATTATGATAGTTACACTAAAAATCTTCACCACTTTTCGAGCTGTTATGAAAAGATCGTACTCTAGCTAGCTATGTGAGGATGGAAAATTCCACACCTACATATGTTACATAGTACATGCATGCATACCCAAGAGATAAGGCTTTGCCAAAAGGTAAGGCTTAAAATTAAACATTCACATTTCACACACATCCTTCACAAAATTCCCACTATATATATATTTTTTCTTTTTTGGAAGAAATTCCCACTATTTTTACATTTATATAACTCTCTAGTTACAGTCCCACCCCCACCACCCCATTATCCTCCTTTTTTTTTTTTTTTTTTCAGACAATGGCCGCCACCACAGCCGCTGTTACCTCCTACTTTTTTGGATCCCAACTCCGAAACCTAGAGCCCAGTTTCGGACGCTTCCAAGCCCGTCTTGGCGGCTTCGGAGGCTTCAGCTTCGGCAACAAGAAGTCACCACCACCTTCACCACCAAAGCAAAAGCAAAAAAAGTTCGACGATAGTGAACGACCCGTATGGTTTCCGGGTGCCGAGCTGCCAGTGGCTTGACAGGTCGCTTCCCGGGGGCCGCGGGTTCGACCTCTTTGGGTTGGGGAAGCCCGCCGAGTACTTGCAGTTTGATTACGACGGGCTCGACCTAAGAATGTGGCGGGCGACATCATCGGGACAAGGATCGAAACTGCAGAGGTGAATTCAACGCCGCTTCAGCCGTACACAGAGGTTTTGGGGCCGCAAAGGTTTCGGTAATGCGAGCTGATACACGGGAAGTGGGCCATGCTGGGAGCGCTTGGTGCTCTTGCTGTTGAGGGACTCACTGGTGTTGCATGGCAAGACGCTGGAAAGGTAAATTAAGTTTTAATAAATAAATCTAATAGAATAGAATCCTTGCTGGATCCTCTTGGTGAGGATTTCGAAATCCGTCAATTTTGTATGTTCATCGTATGTTGTGCGGTCAGAAATTATTTTAAATATAATTATTTAAAATTAAACACAAACAGTACTTGACAAAAACTAAATATACAATGTACGATAAACAGACATGATTCACAGATTTTCAAAATTCTTACAAAAAAAGATCTAGAGAGGATCCTGTTGGAATCTAAAATACATTGTATGTGCATAACAGATAAAATAATCTAATGTAATTTACTTGACTTTTCCATCAGAGTCTAGATTTTAGTAATTCAAAATTTTGTTATAAGAAAATAAAATTCGATATAAAATGTATTGTTTCATTTTTAGTAAACACCAAGCTATAAATAGTTAACGAAAAAATATTAGTGTAGTTATGAGTGGGCCAGTGACAAAAGATGTGCATGTGGTCATTGAAGCTTTTTTTCTTGTTTTTTTGGTAACATGGAAATATATATATATATATATATATATATATATATATATATTTGTATTTATGAAATATAGGTCATATCTCATATTTTGTAAGTATTATATAAGGAGCTGAGGGGTGGGCAAACAGATAAAGGAACCGCAGGTCGATGCGGGTAGTCTAGGTTCGGGGTGGGTACGGGCCGATTCTAAATATTTAAGAGAATAAACAAGACAGGGTGGGGGCAGGGCGTGCCGAGTCCATATACTTAGAAAAAGGGGCCCTAGACCGACCCGTTTCTAATTATAATGGACGAAGATTAAATGATAACCTATCATCCAATCTCAACAGTTAGTTTCTACCCTAGTTATCCTCCCTAGTGTTGTTTCCAAAATCAGTCGCTCTCCCAGCTGTTTCTCTTCATTTCTCTCTTCTCTCTTTCCCTCTCCTCCATCTTTTTTTTTTGCCCTACCTGATAAGGTTTCCATGTCTGTATAACTCTAACCTCTCATGCTTCAACCTTTACTAATCGTTGTTGCAATCTTAATCGATTATGGGTCTCTATTTTTTGCTTTCTGTCGAGGGTTTTTTGGCTGAAAGCTTTGCATTTTCTGCCTCCCTAAGGTTTTTGAGTTGCACCTATGTCAAAGCTACTTGGTTTCTCCAGTAAGTCTTAAGATTTTTCATGTTTTTTTGTAGAATTTATTGTTTTTGGGCTTAAATAGTTGTCTGCTTGTGTTGGAATTTGTGATTTGAATGATGTTTGGCTGTTAAATTTGTACATCAGAGAAGGAAGAGGAAATCACAGGGAAATTGATTGAAATTGGTTAGATTCAGAAACCCTAAGGTATTCCCTTTCTTTTATTTTTTGAATTCATAGCCGATGAGATGGCAAATTAGATTTGTGGGTTTATATGAAAGAGTTATGTGAAAAAGCTAATCTCATCCCTAATTTACCTTGAAAGTGCAGATCTTGCAGTGGTTGTTTTGATGGAACCGCCGATAACGATATTATTCGAAGAAGCGAATCTTCAAATGAGGAGAATGAAGAGGATGACAAAGACCAGACTTAAGGCGTGAGTGAAGATTTAGACCCATGGGGACCCGTAGGAACCAGCCCGTTTCAAAAGGGCCGAGTTAGGTTTAGATCCCATTTTTAAAAATTCCAAACCCGACCCGCCGCACCCTATTTTATTTACAAACGGATCTAGTTCAATTCCTTCAATTTTGGGCCTAGCCTGGCCGTGCCACCCCTAACCCAACCTTCTTATAATCCATGCAAAAAAACATGATGGTCCTAACTCCTACGGTAAGGTCCTTGTTGACGATGAATGTGATGATAAAGATGATGAAAATGATAGCTACACCATGCCAAATCCTAATTTTGTTATGTACGTCTCATAATAATTTACTTATACTTATTAAGCGAACACAAATTCACTCTGTATCTCATTGTCTGGAATTCAAGGACTAAGCAACCTTGAACACTTAAATTGAATCCGAGGATCTCTATTAACTGATTCAGTTGGCTTATCTCACACAAATCAAGAACTCTGATTCACACAAACCAAGGACCCGAAATTCTTGATCCTTGGGCTCCGGACACTAAAGGCTGGAGAGGATCCAAATTCTTATTAAGGCTCATATTATGAGAAAAATTTGCCCTATAACTCGAGATTTATCTTCTTATGTCTATAACACTCAACTTTAACAGTTAACTTGGTTACTAATCTCTTTTAATTGACTCAGGTTGAGTTGATCGCAGGATCGTCCTATCTAGGTCTTCCACTTCCCTTCTCTATCACCACATTGATATGGATTGAGGTGTTGGTGATTGACTACATTGAGTTCCAGAGGAATGCCGAGCTTAGCCCGAAGAAGAGGCTGTACCCAAGTGGCAAGTTCTTTGACCCATTGGGTTTGGCCGTCGACTCAGATGAGTTTGAAAGGCTTCAACTGGCTGAGATCAAGCATGCTCGTCTTCCTTATTTTTGGAATCCAAGCTGCTGTCACAGGAAAAGGTCCTATCAGTTTTCTGCTTACATTTAACAAATAAGATAATTAAATAAATCCCACTTCAATAGAAAGTCAAGTTAATTTCATTCATTCTCTTCCTCTCTAGCCAAGAACCCAAGACTAAGACTAAGAGTACACTTATATTATACATGTTCACATGTTTAATGCTATATTTATGTGTATTTTGCTTTGATTTTGTATACTTGTAAACTCATAATGCTTTGATGTGTTAAATGTGTTTTAGTGTTTTGTAAATGTATAACTATGAAACAAAAACAGATAACTGGATTGTCATTTTTTATGAGTAGCTTTATGAATAATTTATCAATAGAAAAAAAGGAAGACGAAGAAAACGTCTTACATGTAGGTCGCAACCAACTTGGATCCTTGTATCAATGTTTGGATATGAATTCCTCTTTCACCAATTTTGGTTAGTTTAGAATATCGTTCAAATAAAAAAAAAGTTTGACATGTGTGATAAAACTTTGCAACATATGTGAAGCTATCTACGTAAAACTTTTTAACATGTGAGAAACTGTCTACTTATTAACGAGTAATTTTTCAGTAAGATCTTAGCGAGACATTATTTACCCTAAATAAGGGCCAAACAAATCGATGAGCATAGTTTGGACAATGTGTTCAAAGAGTTGTAGAATTTTGTTAGGTTCAAGAATTGGGGGACTTTATTTTGTGTTCAATGAAGTTGTGGAGTTATAGGGAATTGAGATTCTCTTCAGATTTCTGTTTTAGAGCTCGCAGAACGAAAGATTTGATCCACTCAATTTTAATTCTACTATCCTATTAATTCATACTATTAACTCACCTCACGCAGACCAAGAGTTCTGATCTCTCTCTCTCACTCTTCAACAATTTAGATCTCCAAATTCTTCAACTCCAAACACAAAAATTCAAGGACCTATTTTAGCCTCCCTTGTATAACCGAACTTCAATCATTGGCACAGTGTATTTACATATGCGATATAAACATATCAATTGATTAAGATTTGGCCATTTATATAAGAGATTGTTTTGCAATTTCAGTGGGCACTAGCTGACTAAAACATCTTTTCAGCAGAGAGTATAATAAAATGTCCAATTAATGGGATCGACTTTACAGTATTGAAACTTAAGGGTGTCTTTTCATACTCACATCCCACCTACCCTCTCTAGATCTCTAATAATGGAGGCAGATTATCTGGCCTTCCATTTTGGTGCCTTTCTGATGTCTTCTTATTTTGGTGCTTTTTTCATGCCTTTTTATTTTGTGCGGTTACGGTTAAGTTACGTCAACATTTTATATTAATTTTTTATAAAAATAATAAGACAAAAAATAATATGAATATAAAATGTTAACGTGACTTAACTATAACCGCACAAATAAAAAGGCATGGGAAGAGCACCATACCAAGAGGGCAGACAATCTGCCTCTTCCAATAATAGCAGATAAATTGAAAAAGAAAATAAGTATTATCCACACACTTTTTATTTTATTTTTTTACACATTTTTTTAATTTTTAGTTATCGAATCAAATAAATTAAATAATATAAAATAAAATAGAGTGTGTAAAAGATAAAAAAAAATGTGTGTGGAGTGTACCATCACGAGATATTTTTTATTATGACCGAAATACGAATGATACATCGCGTGTTTTTATATAAGTGGTGAAATTTTTTTATATTTAAGTTATCAACTTTTTAACACATATATATTCCAATATTTGTATAATAACACGTGATGCACCATTTTATGTTCTCTCGTCCAAAAGGAAAACTGATTAAATGGTCGCCCTGGATTGATTCCATTACCTCTGGAATTTTGCAATCCACGCTCAACATATTCGCATCTTAACCTTTCAACTTATTCTTTATTCCGACTAGGAAAATAAAACTACCCAAGATATATTTTGACAAATATATTGTGAGTCAAATCTTTGGTAGGTAATATAGGTATAGCATACCAGTTTAAAATTGTCGGGTTCTAAATGGCCTTTGAGAGGTTGCAATGCGTTTCTATCTAAAAAAGCTGGATACACCTAATTTTCGTAATGTGCAGGTAGATTAGAAGTTCAAATCTCATAAACAATAAATGTTGATATAAAAAAATCGTAAAAAGTCAAAACTTTGTCATCAAAATTCAATGCCATCAAACAAAGTTCAATAACAAGCCAAATCTCACAATTTTTTTTTTTTTTTTTTTAAGGTTGGGATCAGAACGATTAAAACGCTTGACATTGAATTCTACCCTTAAGACGTTCCCAACAAAAACAATATGAAAGTGCCGTATTCTCTTTTGCACTTAAACTCGAATTTCCGTCTTTCCTTGCAAAGAAAACCATACGTAGTACCTGCGTAGATTTAAATTTGAATAAGTATAAAACAGAGGTTTGCAAAAACAAACAATAACTATGAAACTATGAAAATATTTTTAAGATTAAACAAAAATAATTGAATATTTTATGTTGTAAAGGGCAAAAACCGTAGGTTTCACGTCTTGTCAGGTTCCACTTTAACATAAAAAGTGATTTAAATGTGGGAAGGGGAAATGTGTGATAGCTTCCTTTCTCCGTCCGCATTTCTTGCAAGAACAGAGACTTCACCAGGCAAAGGTAAAATATAATCATCCAGAAATTCTCTCTCTCTTTCTTTCCTGCATCTGCCGTTTTCTTCCTCAATTGGGTTTCCTTTTTTCCATTCTTTTTCTCTCTCAGTTGATTCATTTCTTAAAAAATAAATCTTGTTCTGGGTTTTCTTCGATATTAACGACGACCCATTTCCCTGAATCTTCATCTTGTTTTGGGATTTGGGCGGTTAGAGGTTTTTTCTGGGCGTGCGGTGGAGGCATGGGGAGGCTGTTTGTGGTGAGTCTTGAGGGGAAGATCTACAGCTGCAAGCACTGCCGCACCCATCTTGCTCTTTGTGAGGACGTAGTTTCCAAGGTGGTTAATTTGATTTAATCAGTGGCAGTTTATTCTCTTTTTTTTTGTGATTTTCTGCTGAATTTTTCATTCGGGTTTTGATTAATTGTTTCTTTTTTTTAAATTTAAAAAAAAAAAAAAAATCTTGTGAGATGATGTGCTTGTTCTTTGACGGTGTGATGGTCAACTGTATTGCCCGGTCTGCTTTTGTTATTTTTGTTTAGTTTGGAAAGTTTTTTTTTTGTTGGACTTGAAATGTAAAGCAACATTTATCATCTATTTAAAGTAACTTGTAAGGAGGTTAAATTTTGGTGTTTGGTAATTTTATTAGCAGAAGATCTGATTAGGTATCTCGTAGTTTCTTAGGGTGGCGGTTGAAGTATATGGATTGATGATAAGGGATGTTATTGAAGGCATTTGGATCCTATATCATAAGCTGGAACTTGTATCCAGGACCAACATGATGCTGCATTTTATTTTTTCTCTTGCGGCCGGAAGTGCCGGAAGAACTTTGCTCTAGTTTCTAGTGAAGAGGACAGCTAGAACTCAATTGAAGCCTTGTCCTCTTTTCAACTGAGAGAGGACATGGTGGTGTATGCTTTCATAGTTTTCATTGTTCATTGCCTTCAAATGCGTCTTTACGTCCACGTGCACAACTAGTTTTCGAAGCATTTGGTTGTGAATGAGTGGATCTGTATTGTCTCAAGTAATATAATGTAAGAGAACGTAGCGCTGTAATTAGAGTGAACTAACAGATGGTTATAGTTTGTGCTGTCTTTGAAGTTCTTACGACAAGGTATAAAACGATGATGATTATTAGAATACATGTTGATAATAGTTTGGTATAACTAAGGCTTGTTCTGTTCTTCTTTGTTGTGATTGCCACTCATTTTCCCTTTTCATTTGGCGTCAAATTCTGTTCTTCTTTGTTGTGATTGCCACTCATTTTCCCTTTTCATTTGGCGTCAAATAACTCTTGATTGGTAATCTTAAATTTGAATACAAGCGCATTTTCTGACTGCATGTTTTGCCTGTGTTTCGTTCAGTCTTTTTACAGCAGGCATGGGAAGGCTTATCTCTTCAGTAAGGTGTAAGTTTTTCTTAATATTTGGACACCCTTACCATGTCCGATTTGGAAGTTTCATGCGAGATGTTGAAGTATTGAAACATTTATTGATTGGTTATGTGATTCGTTGATCATATGATACTGGTCTATTCCGTTTCAATGAAAATCTGCTTTCTCTTCTTGTATTTATATATAACGAGAGAATATCCGCCAATAGCTTCCAGCGCTCAGTCTCCGAGTCTTATTTTTCATTTGTAGTCTGTCAAATTATGTCTCAACATAGCTGAAAGTATGGAAGTTGGGGGGATAATGCAGTCTGGGATAATAAGGGCTTGTTTGCAAGCTCATTCAACGAAATTTGTCATTGAGCAGTATATGCTTTACAATTAGTTGGTTTTAGACATATGATTCGCGTCTCCAATCATATTACAGAGTGAACGTATTTTTGGGAGAGTGTGAAGATAGAGTGATGATGACTGGACTGCACACAGTTGCTGACATTTTCTGCGTTGGGTGTGGATCGATAGTGGGGTGGAAATATGTAAGATCACTTGCCATGATTAGAACCATCATGATTTGTACATTTCTTTTTCCTGCTGCTATTCGTTTTGATGGTTTCTTTTAGGAGACTGCCCACGACAAGAGCCAGAAGTACAAGGAAGGAAAATCCGTACTTGAGCGGTCAGTAGACACGCGGAGAAAGAAAATTTAACATTCTAATCTAATCCGAGTTTTGTGAAAATGAGGTTGTGAGTTTCATTCTTGAGCAGGGTTAAGGTGTCTGGTCCGGAAGGAAGAACTTATTGGGCCACTCATGAAGCACAAGTCGGTAGCAGCGATGCAGAAGAAGGTTGATCGGTTCCCCGTCCGTACTCAATTGTACATTCTTCAAATCTCTTTCTTCTTCTTCTACTCATGTGGATTACTAAGCTCTTGATTCCTCAATTTAGGCAAACTATCTGCACTCGCCTGCAATAACAAAATTGTAAAAACATTTGATTCTCTTCAATGCCGTGCACGTCGTTGAAATTTTCTCAGGATTTTCTAATTTGGAAATTATCTCAGGATTTTTTTTGTTAATTGTACCAATGCCGTGCACGTCAAGAAACAGTAGCAAAAATAAACTGACTCGAACATCTTCAAGCGCCGAAATTAATCCGTTCAATCTGGCGGGGAAAAACAGTTTTGCTGACGTTGAAATATCCTTTCAATCATACAAAGGGGCCCACAAGTAATTAAGCACCGACCTTTTTATTTTAATTTTATTTATTTAAGTTTTGTTTATGGTAGGAAAAAGGAAATTTCTGGGAAACAAACAGCTACCAATAATTCCAACAAACAGCTACTAATGATTCGGCGAATACTTTCCGCTTTAAAGAATGAGAAAGAGTTCTTACGCAATATTATTCATTGCTGAATTACTCTGCAAAGATTGTTTTGTAAAAAATAAATTAAAATTATGATTGTTTAGTTATCTAACTGTATAAAAAAAAAGAATAAATTTAGTAAAAATATTACTTACCGTCTATGTAATTGCTACAATAGAATATATTGTATTGACTAAACAACTTTAGTTTTAATTTATTTTTTACAAAAATAACTTTATAGAATAATTTATAATATAAACGTTTCTAATCATAAACACAAAACTCATTGATTTGAAGATGTTTGAATAGAAGTTCATACTATTCCTTGAGTAGCTACTGTTCTAATTTAATAGCCTACATAATGGTGGCGACAAAATTAGTCTGATATTACATAAAATATAAAATGGGTAAATCCAAGCTTAATTGTGCATTTGGGCAACTCCGATAAATTTACCAATTGATATGGATATAACTTTGGCATCAAGAAAAAACATGCAAACTGGAAGATGAATCCGGGGAAGGAGTCTGTCGGATATTGAACACAGGCGATTCGAACAATAAACAAGCGTCCGAACCAAACTATTCGACATTGGCTCTCGGGTTTAGCCCCGGCTAAAATGACCAGGCGTCGTTGATTCAGGCAGAAAAGTCGGCTCCAACTGCCGATGTATAAATCTCTCACTTGTGATGAAATCCATCGAAGAGTCATGAGAACAGCCAAATTACTCGAGTGAATAAACCATTCGCTCAGCTAGCTCTTTGCCTGCAACTCTCATATATCTATGCAGCTGTAGCTCCAAGTAACTCCTTTCTGAGGCGCCAAAAGCGAACATTATATCCTTCAAGAGAAACCAGCGTAGTAAGTAAATGAATGCACAATAAGGGGTTGGATTTTGGGTGGGGAGGCTTCAGTAGTTTTAAATCAGGTATCTGAAAATTCTATGAAGCTTGAGAATACATACCTTGAATCTCACACGAGATCCCTTCAACCCGATTAAAATGTTACCGACATCTCCATCTTCTACATCGGCAGACACCAGATTCTGTTCGTCGTCTGAGCTTTCATATTCAGAGTCAATCGCTCCTTCATCGTCGTACATAGGAAAATCATTAGTGTGATATTTCCCAATGTCATCATGTTGCACTTCCATGTCTTCTTCAGAAACATGAGGTTGCAAGGATGCTCTATCTTGTGGGATGGAAACATCAGATAGAACAGCATACCGCTTTTTATCAAGCAAAGGTTTGGCGACATCAAAATGAACCCACCTGGTGTTAAAATTTCAGTTTGTCAGCCACCGAAAAATTTGGATATCAGGGCACTAGAAGATTTTCTTAATTAATACAAAAAGTAATGATTTCCATTGGTTATGTAGATAAAGTAGATATATTGGTCTGATATGAAAACTTCAGCTTGCATGTGTGTAATTATCAAGCAAAGGGAAAATGGTAACGTAGAGGACTGATGTATAAAGAACAATTTTCAACCTAAGTAGTAACTTGAAACTACTAACAGCTTTCCATGGTCAGCTGGTGCAAGCAAAAGGGAACTTACTGGTAACGTAGAGGACAGAGCAGCTCAGACGGGCAATATGCTGCTTTGTATCTCATCTTACTACAAGAGTGAATGTAATAACCGAGATAATAATACTGAAGAGTGGAGCAATGGGCTTGATTTTCTTTCACCCAATTTATTTCTTGTAGTGCTGAATACTTTCCAGGTGATAGGAAGGCAAAATCTGGGTCCCAAAATAAGTATTTACTCGACAAACATCTAGGGAGGATATCTATAACACCGACTGCAATAAGTTTGCCATCAATCACGTATTGCTGATGGAAAGAACCAAAGCCACAAGGTGGAACTGTACCATCACCTTTTGGAGGAACATAATTTAAGGGAGTATCAACCAGGAATGTCCTATATGATTTTTCAGTAACATGTTCAGGGGTATCATTATGCACTGCTATTTGATACCGTCTATACAAAGCATACTCTTCTGAATCAAAACTGGACCTTTTCAAATGAATCTCAAGCCTTCGCCTCTTTACTGGAGTATATTGAGAGATATTTTTCACACTGCACCCTTTACTTTCAGACCTAGCAGCAGATCCTTTAGCGACACTAACAGTTTGAGCACTTTGACATGAGGAAGCTTGTTTTGTGGCAGAATAAAAATTTAAATGTCCATTGCAAGCCCTGACTAACAGACCAGATGTTTTTGCTAACTGATTCAAGTAACTCTCTAGCTTTTCAGCAATAAGTTTTGGAGATGGCCCCTTTTCATCTGTAATATTTGCCAATAATCTTCCCTGGTGGGCATCCTTCTCACCTGGTAACGACTTCCTTATAGTAGCCGCTATTTGGAATGCAATATTGCTTGAGTATAAGAGATCTTCTGATCCTTCAACCAATAGCTTTCTTTTGGCTTGTAAAACCTTTTTAACAGAAGCTTTTGGAAACTGAATGTCAGGAAATTCCCCACTTTCATAGCAACTACGAACAGAATTATCAACTTGATCTGATAAGAAATGCAAAATATTTTCTTCCCCACCCTTCTCTTCATGGTTATTGGAACAGTATTCTTTCACGGCTGAGCTTGAAACTTCAAGATGCGTATGGCTGCATGTGTCCTTAGAAGCATTTGGATTCTCTATAGACTCTCCTGGCTTCTTACATTCCAAGGTACCTTCTAAGAACCTAGGCATAGATTATTTTCATTGATGAGGATAAACTATAAATCGAATTAAATGTATGTTTTGCTAGAACTTAATAATGATACAGAAGAAATCATAGTAAAATTACACCACTGATAACTGAAAGTAATCAACATCAATTAGCCCATGACCCACTCAAAAACCCTAGAAAATTGCATAATAGTTGTCCGACATTAGAATTTTCTTTAGAGCAGATTTTGTGAAGTAATAAATTTCCAACCTTGAAAGTGTCATGATACATCATCTTTGGTGGGGTTCTATATTGTAAATAACTGATGAACTATACTAAATGTACCAAAAGAATTGTAATTCTCAATCTACAGACAACAATACTGTAAACTTTGTTTTTTAGGGAGAGGTGGAGGAATAAAAGGCAACATAAGTCTACCTTTGCATTCGTCTAGACACCCGTTCTTGCTCTTTAGAAGAAACAAAATCACCTACTCTCAGACGAATAGTATAAGCAGGGCAGCATGTTCTTTCCATCTCAGGTTTGTAAAGAAAACAACCAGATCGTCTCCAACCGCGGTCAAGAAGATCTGCAAAAAGACTCGTTTACATACATACACAAGAAAGAAATCAAAACAACATTGTAAGCAGTACAATGGTATAACAAATTTGTCAAGAGAGTTCTTTATCATTTTTTTTTGGGGTCAAACGAGAGTGTTTTCTTATCATGGTTACCCCTACAATAACAGTAGTAATGTTCACAAGATATAAAGGGAAGCCAAATAAAAAGCAAACCTTGGTAGTCATTGATCGTAATGCTGTGTGCCCACAAACCTGAAAAAAATCGAAGACGAGTTAAGAATGTAATCGGACATTAAATTCATCCCCAAAAGAGAAAAAGAACTTTTAACACGGGTGACGGCAAAAAGAACTATAGTTAGCAACTTAGAATTGGCCTAACATCCCAACTCTCAAACCCAAAAATTTGCATACAACAAATGCTTGTGATAAAAATTCTGTCCAAATTCGAATTGCTTAGAAACCTCATAACTAACTTGCAAATTGATCACAGCAACTTTTATTCATGGAATTAAACACAGTGATTCCAGTCTACAAATTTTTCGATAATTAGCAACGATTTGGAACAAACAAACAACTATATGGAGAAAACCAGTTTCAAAGGCTCAATTTTTCCAAAGGCTCCATCAATCACACAATCAAATTCCTAAACTTGTTCTAAAATCTAATTAGCAAGACAAATCAACCAAATTATGAGCCTAAAACCAAACAAATTATAGAGAGAGAGGGAGTTGATGAGAGAAACGGACCGTGAGAGATACTGGTGCGAGCACCGGATTTGCAATAGCCGCAGGAGCTTTTGTTTTTGCCGTAATCCACCACCACGCTTTCTCCTATGTGGTTACTACTGCCGCCGCTGCTACTGCTCGCCTCGCCCTTCTTCATCTTCCCCGCCATTTTCCGATTCGATCTCCTCTCTCCGCTCAGCTCCGCCTCTGCATCGGACGTTCTGGACCGCGTTTTAGCTTCCAAACGACGTCGTGGCGCGCAATAACCAGCCGTGCGACGACCCTGCCTCGTTCTCTATTGATCTCCTCGGCCGATTTTCAGTTCGACTTAATTGTTTAATTCATTTGTGTACCTGACTTTTTTATAGTAAATAAAAAGAAACTAACAAAAAGAGTTTGAAAACTTTCTTTTTAACGAAAAGTCATTTTTAAAAGTATAGTGAATAGTGACAGTTAAAGGTAAAAATGTGATTTTTCGTTAAAAGTAAACAGTACCAGAGGTGTTTTATTAAACCTCCCTTAAATATATGGTTGAGAAAAATGAATAACCAACAAAAATAAATAAATGGAGTATTATATGGTTATACATGTGTTGGGACTCTTTGTGCTTTTGATTTTATTGAGCATGTCTTGGGACTCGAAACTTGAAGTTTGATTTGATTGGATGTGACTGTTGACATGCTCAATAAAATCAAAGGCACAGAAATACCACATGAGTTTTTTGGTGCAGAAGATTTAGACTCTACAAATTAAAAGCTACAACGTACATTATTAACTTCTCGTTACGCGCTCAAACATGTTAATTATCAATGCATAATTTTGAGATATCTAAATTCGTGGTCTTATTTGTCATACTTTTAATAAATGATCTGAAATATAATCGATTTTTTATTCAACTTACCTTGAACATTTTATACGAGAGAAACTAGTTACACCTCTTATACAATCTCAATTTGAATTTGAAGACTTTACTAATAAGTTAGTCCTTGGTCAACCCTAACCTCTTATACAATCTCAGTTTTGAGAAAAATAACTTAGAAAGAAAGACATTATTTCTAAAACTATGATCGAGAAATAACATAATTGAGACTCATATCTATATGTAACTAAATTTAGAGATTTTAAATTCAAATACGTCTCATGTTATCTAAAGAGAACCTAATATAATGTATAGCACATTTCATAAAGGAAAAAAAGACACTCCTATTGCACATTAGTGAAAAAAGAAAACCTCTCAATTTAATTAATGTGATTATTGAGATTTCTATAATTACAATAGGGGTTAATCCTAATCAAGGAGGAATTCTTAAATTCAAAACGATTAGGTCACCGATACGACCATATACTCAAAGCTACAATATAGAAGTGCCAGACGAGAACTTAAATTAACTTGGTAGATCGTCATGGTGATATCTCAATTCAGTAACTTAATATATGTGAATAAAAATTAATATGTGACATTGTATTATTAAGTCAAAGTTACTCTCGTATGATACACAGGACAAGAAAACAAAACAAAATACATCTTCACAAAACCAAAAAAATCTTCGAAGCCATACATCAGAATTACACAAAAATACAGGGGCTCAAACTGCAAATACAATACTTCAAAATTCAAAAACAAAAAAATAAATAAATTAAAAAGAAGGGCATTATCGTGATTATCTGCGCACCGAAACCCACGACCTGAAAACGTAGGCTTTAAGTGAGAGAAACAACAAAACCTGCACAGTACGCACCTCCGTTCATTTTCCCAATTTCGGACTCCAAATTTTTCCTAAATTACCATTCAATGCCACTCCTCCTCTTCCCCCTCACTCTCTCCCCATCTCCACTGTGAAATCTCCGATCTTCCGAGCTTTCTCACTGCAACTCCCGCTCGCTTCCTCCGCCTCTCGAGCTCAGCTCCGCAACAATGGCGGTTGCTCCGAGCTCAATCTCCCTTCTCGTCTAGTTTTCAACGCAGTTGGGAGCTCAGTTCCTTAACAATGGCGGTTCCATGCCTCTGAGAACTCTCCAAGCTTTCATCTTTCTCAGTGCTCTCACACTCCTACGCAGCACTTATCACGATTGGAAGAAAACGGAGCCGAAATGCCGACTCGTAGCCGTCGAATTTGTGCACCGATTGGCCGTCGGTTTCAGATCTAACGGTAGCTGAGCTTCGTTTCGGCGACGACCTGCGACGCAGCGGTGGTTGGAAATTAGGTTTTAGATATTTTATTTCATTTAATATCGGTGGACTTAGCGTTTATGGCGATGAATCGGAGTTTTAGGGCTCAGGACTCGCAAATGCAAGCGATGATTAAGCAGAGGCAGCAGCTCAGAGCCTCGGTGAGGAAGGAGAAGGAAGAAGAGCTCGCTTTGTTCCTAGAGATGAAGAAGCGCGAGAAGGAACGGAACGATCTTCTTCTTAACAGCTCTGAAGAGTTCGATGCACCATTAGGTATACTTTTTGTGCCTAAATTTATTAGGTTTTCGAGTGCAATGTAGAGGCTTTGACATATCGATTTCGTAAATCAGTATTGTGCTTTTTTGTTGAATTGATGCTAAAATAGTCTGTACTGATTGTAGGTTAAATTTGTTTGGAAATGTTTCGCATTTTCGGCTTTGATATTGATTACCAAGGTTGCTTCTGATATGGTAACTTTGACATTGCAGGGATGAAACCCGGAACTTCTCCCATTTTCAATATTTCCTCATCAACGCCGGCACCTCCACGCAAGACCGGTGCTGATGATTTTCTCAATTCTGAGAATGACAAGAATGATTATGATTGGTAGTGCCATAATCTGTTTTCCTTTTCTAGAACATAGAAGTTATTTGTTAGCTGAGTTCTGATGGGATAATAAAGAAGCAGAATAGGCCATACCTTTTTTTAACTTCTATGGTTTGTATGCTTACGATTCTGAAATTTTTCCCGCATGTTATGGAACTTTTATATCAGGTTCACCATATCCTTTATAGGATGTTTGAAGATTTTGCTTCAATTACGTGTATCATATGAAATATTTTGGATTGCAAAGTTTCTGGATAGTCCAGCAGTATAATTATACACTAGTGATATAGTCCATGGATGCATTTCTGCCGATTACATGCCTAATGTGAGGTCTGTTGGGGTGGCCTAAACGTGCTGCGTTCTTGTAGGGGGAATAAATTTTTGACAAAGGAAAGCATGGCCATTGAAGGGTTTAACTAAAATAAGAAGTCTGTACAGCTTCCGTTCTTCAAATGCATATTAAATTTCAGTTTAGCAGTGTTACTATTAGGTACAGATAAGTGTTATCTAAGTTGGTATTATTATTTTATTCTTCTTTCAGGCTTTTAACTCCACCCGGGACTCCTCTTTTTCCTTCTTTGGAGATGGAATCGCATAAAACCGTAATGAGTCACCTTGGAACCCCAAAGGCTCGGCCCACTGCACTCAAATCTAGAGTAAGAATTTCCTTATCAACTGGGTTGCAGTTCTACATCAGAAGTGGTTGTAATTTATTTATAGTGTGTGAAAGGGAGTTTAAGACTTTGGAAGTTAGCATCCATCTTTAGTCCTTTTTAAAGCCGAAAAATTGCAAAAGATATCCTTTGTATATGGCGCTTAATTGGTAGTTATATGAACATCTGAACTATTGACATTCATTCTCATCTCTCAAACTTTAAGTTGCTTAACTTAGAAAGTGCATTTAAGAGAAAATTACATATCTAGCATCTAACTACAAGATTCAACAACTATTGAGTTTAGAATGTTGTAATTCATAGAAGATGCTGCTTCTCTCGTTTATCAGTCTTTATAAAAATGTAAATTTCGTGGTGGTTTTCAGTTTCTCACTTTTGAGTTCTAAATTCTAATTGTGCCTGAGTTTCATGTAGTATTACTTAGCCATTTCTTCATTGTGATCATAGTTAGCAAACCCCCAGCCGGAGCCTGCTGCTAGGACCAGCTTAGTGTCTAGACAATCAACTTCTTCCCCTGGGCTGAGTTTTTCAAATTCAGGGACCCGGAGGCCTTCATCGTCTGGGGGTCCAGGATCAAGACCTGCTACACCAACTGGACGCCCCACGTTGCCTTCAGCACCTAGACCTTCAAGATCGTCAACCCCTACTTCTCGATCAACCTTGCTGTTAAACAAGTCCATAAATTCTGCTCCCAAGTCTACGGTTCCCACAACTCGATCCACACTTCCTGCAAATAGATCGACAACTCCTGCAACTAAATCTACAGTTCCCTCAAGATCCTCTACACCATCAAGGTCTACGGCAAGATCTTCAACACCAACTTCCAGACCCACTGTACCCCCACCCAAGCCTGCATCAAGAGCATCAACACCAACTCGTCGACCGTCCATGCCATCCCCTACACCTAGTATATCAGCTCCTCCATCAAAGTCCTCACCTTCAATTTCCAAGCCAGCTCCTACAGCAGCAAGAAATCCAGTGCCATCGCGTGGTGCGTCCCCAACAGTAAAATCTAGACCATGGAAGCCCTCAGAAATGCCTGGTTTCTCACTTGAGGCCCCGCCAAATTTAAGGACAACACTTCCTGACAGACCACTTTCAGCCACAAGAGGTAGGCCTGGAGCACCCAGTTCTCGATCATCTTCCGTTGAGCCTGGTCCTAATGTAAGACCAAGACGGCAATCATGCTCTCCTTCAAGAGGACGGGCTCCCAATGGCATTAGTCATACAAGTGGGAGCTCTGTTCCTGCATTCAGTCGTGGACATTCTAAAGTTAATGACAATGTGAGCCCTGTTTTAATGGGAACGAAAATGGTCGAGAGGGTAATAAATATGCGGAAACTGGCACCACCGAAGCAAGAGGACAAACATTCTCCTCAAGGTAACCACTCCGGGAAGTCAGCTTCATCCCCAGACAGCTCAGGCTTTGGTAGATCACTCTCAAAGAAATCCCTTGATATGGCTATACGCCACATGGTAAGCATATCTTTCCATTTTACGAGTCGGTGTACATTCCCATGTGAATTGAGACTAGAATGCCTGTTTGTTGCAAAGTTTTGCATGCTATTTCTGTGGAAGTATCTCATATTCTCTGTTGTAGAAGATAGCTTTCCCTCATTCCCTGCAAGTGTGCTTGATAAGCAGTCAAAATTTACTTTTAATCTAGAGAAAATATTTGATACAAGTTTGTTGTACATAATTTTTTCTTGATTCGGTGTTGGTTGCAGGATATAAGGCGATCCATTCCAGGTAATTTAAGACCGTTGATGACAAATATTCCTGCATCCTCCATGTACAGTGTGAGATCGGGGCCTGCACGAAGCAGAACAATTAGTGTTTCAGATTCTCCTCTTGCCACTAGCAGTAATGCTAGCTCCGAAGTTAGCGTAAACAACAATGGCCTTTGTTTAGATGGGAGTGAAGTAGAAGATAATGGCAGTGAGAGAGGTGGTCGATCTCCTGCCAGCGTACGCGGTAGGTAATGTTTTGGGGGAGCTGCCGTCATTCCACATAAACTGCATCTCTAATCTACCACATGATTTTTTCATCTTCGGTTTCAACCATCTTGACAGTCAACAGAAAACCAATTATCTGAGAGACCTGACCGGAATTGTGCCTCTGTGCTTCACGTAAAGTGTACCGAAATGCTGGTGGTGTTGTAATTCATGATATTTGTAATGTTAAGAAATCTGGTTATGTACCGAACAGCCTTTCGTGGCTCGCTTTCTACGGATACTTTGTTGCAAAACCAGAGATCATATTACCCTCTCATCTTTTGGCAAGTTGAATGTGTACTTCTGGGAGCGCAGTGAAGGCTGCTGTACTCATACCATGGGCTGTGCTGCAGGTGTTTTCAAGAGCTTTGCTCACCTGCACATGTTTTTTTATTATTTTTTTTAAAGAGCCAAGGGTTGAGATTTTAATTAGTTAAATCTTATCCGTTCATTAATGAAAAAGGAGAGTGCATTTTTAGGACCAAATTATAAGACTGTTTAGAAAGAGAGTTTCCTTCCTCCTCCGCTAAACCTTATTCATATATTTTATTTTTAATTTTTATAATAAACTTGTATCACAGGTTAACTTATTTATTCACCTATATGATAAGATTCATTTTTATAATAATCATGTATCACAAATTAATATGTTTTTGTACCTTTTAGTTAGATTTCTTATGTTCTGGCAGAGCCATCAAGACAAAGTTGTGTAGGTTCAAACCAACTTTAAACATATCATCCATAGGCCTCTTGCATGTTAACATCTCCAACAACAGGATTCCGAGACTATACGATGACCAGTGACAAAATCAATCAATGACAATTGGAGTTCGCCGTCCCCGATATAGGTGGATTGTAGTCTAAGCTAGAGGGAGAGGGACGATTGGAGTTTCTGGGTCATTTGGAGAAACACGACTTTCACGTTCCGAGGTTCTAAGGTTATTTGAAAGTGCAACGTCGTTTAATCCTCCGGTAAGTACTCAAGTATTATTTATGACACCTAAAGGTCTTGAAGGTTCGTCATTCCAAAAGTTCAAAGCCATTTCTTAGATGAAAATTTCAACCATTAGATGGATGAAAAATATGACTTAAAATGATTATTTCAACCATTAGATGAAAATTTAATCTAATTTAAATGACTACTTCAACAATTAGACTGAAAATTTAACCTAAAATATAGAGTTTACTACGTATTTTCTGAAACACTAAAAAATACAATATTTATAATAAAATTTGGAGAGGTCCAAGTTCCCTTCCGACTCACATTTGTACATATGAAACACAAAATCTAAGAACGGAATATACCCATCAGGAAATGTTCAACTAAACAAGATAAACTCCACAATTTTGTAATGGAAGTACTTGGTTTCTACGAAATACGCCTAACAAAGAACGCCAGGCAAATTACGAAGCAGCAACTACAGCCTCGGGGGTAGCCGCCACAACTGCAGCCTTGGGGGGAGCAGAAGTACTCGGTTTTGCATCCTTGGTGGGAGCTGGGGCTGGAGGTGAAGGCTTAAGGTGGGGAGGTGTATTATGCTTCAATTTTAAAAGTATCTGCCTCATCCTTGAAAGCTCGGTTGGCTTTCCGGGCTTTGGACCTTGGACAACAAGAATGGATGGCTTCTTTTCCGTATCCTTCTTCCCTCTCTTCTTCTCTATTGCTGGCACCTCATTGGGGATGAGGTCCGCAATTGCCTTCCAGTAGTTCTTGTCTACCTCAGCATGAAACTTCTCTTGATTAGCCAGGAATAGCTGAGAAACGCCAAAATACAGGTTCAAAACAATAAGTCAGAAATGCACGTTAACTCCTCGCTTCTTCATACCTTAGAAGTTAGATGCTAGAGAGATCGATATGGAAATTAAAGGCAAATAAACCGTAAAGTTGTGACAAAGTTCAATTCCAAAATCTTTAGCTTAAAGGACTAGAGTTCAGAAAACCATTAACACAACCAATATTAGTAGATTTACGATGAAGCCTAACAGCGAAACATTGTAGCAAAGATTTACGTAGTGAATCCTAAACAGTTGGGACCATCGCTTAGTTGAATTCAGAAAAGTTCAGTCCCAGCAGAGAGAATAAAAGTTACGATCTTGTAAAAGTTATGAATAACCAAGCTGAGTGGATGTCGGGAGCTACATGTCAACAATTTGTGGCTCTTCTTCAATGCCTATTTTGATCAAGTATTCAATTATTGAATGAATAAGCAATTCAAAAGCGAAAGTTAAATGAAATAAACAAACTATAAGCATCAGTCGAAAGAATCTTCATATGCACTCCAACCAAAAACTTAAAATTGACACAGTAAAGTGAGAAATCGATATTACTAGACGAGCTCATTGAAACAAAATATTGTGCCGTGCCGATCATAATATTTTGGAAAGCTAATTTGGTCTAACCTTCTCCCTTTCCCTGTTCGCAGCCTTGTTATTTTCAGTGGTGATCTTCCTCTTCTGGTAGAATCCCACCTTGAATTCATCTGCTTCCTCAATTATTTGAACCAACAACTCCTTTTCTCTCTTCTCCTTCTCCTCGAGATGCATCGCATTCTGCCTATGCCACAAAAGGTCGGATTATTATAACTCCCTTACAACCTCACAGAATTCAACCATTTATTTCTCCCACCACCTTCAATGCAAACATAAAATCACTTTCTGATAGTCAATAACTAAAATTTGACAACAATCGCGAATCTTTTTTCGATTCGAATTCAGCTCCACAATCTTATACGAACAATCGGCACGTTAAATTCATAAAGATCTGACATAAAAAAGATGATTACTGATCACCACGCATGCAATTCTTGAAAACTTTCTCAGCAACAGAAAGATCAAGCCAAATCAAAACCAACAACTTTAAATTGCACAAAAGAATTCAAATTTAATCGCTAACAGAACTATCGGTTCAATCGCAAACAATCGGAATTCAAAACCCTACCTCCTCCATTCTCTGAGAGCGAAGCCCTCCTCAGGCAGCATCTCCGACGGAGGCGGCAAAATGGGATCGTCGGACCCGCCAAACCCTCCATCAAAGCCCTGGCCGTTCGATTCGGCGTAGATCGACGGAGGAGAGAAGGCCTCCGACGCCGGCTGAGTGGCGAAAGCGTCGTCCACGGCGGAGCCGTGGAAGATTGGGGAATCGGTGGCGGAGTCCTTGAGCGATTCGGAGTCGACGAAGGATTCGAATCGCTGGGAGGAGAGTCGGGGGTCGTAGCCCAGGTAACCGTCGTCGTCGAACGGGCGAGTTGACCCGGTGGTCGGGACTGAGTCGTCTTCGGGCTGAGTGAACGAGGCCATGATTAAGTCAAGTGTACTGATGAGCGAAATGCCGAGCGAAATGCTCCCAAAAGGCAAAAAACTCACGCAGGAAAAATATCGGCACGCTTTATGTTGGGCTGGGCCGACTCACTGGGCCTTCATTTGGTACCTGACAATATCCGGTCAAATGTTTTAATTTAGATGTTTTTGTGATTTTAGGTTCGTAAGTTTAATTCACTTCCCTCAAGCCCGATTCTGCTCCTCCTCAACTTCTTCCTTGCTGCTCGATTGGGATTGGAACGAAAAAGCTCCAACATGGGACCAATTTCTTACCCCTCACTGATTATTTATTTCGGTATTTCATGCATTTTGGTTTTATTATTTTCATTAATTTTGGTTATGTGATTAGTGACTTTTATACTATGTTTGAATGAAGGAAATAAACTTGAAATTTGGGTAAAAATTAGAATTTATAAATTAACATGTACTAATTCCCTTGTTTTGATTCATAAACATAGAAATTTAGAATTTTTACGTGAAAAAAAAACTTGGAATTTGGGACCTCTAATTTTCAAGTTTAAATTCTATGTAAATAGGTGTCATTCTCCAATTTCTATGAATGAGAGTTTAAAAATAATAAATTTCAAATTCAATTCCATTGTTCTTTTAGGTTTACCAAACAAGAAAATTCGAAAATTCTAGAAAATAAAATCTCGTCATTTTAATTTCTGTCATTTTAAAATTCCTTAATAATCTTAAATTTCTTCATCCAAACATAGTGTTATTCTTTATTTTATTTTGGGTCTTTCTTTATGTTGTTTTTAGGGTTTTTTGCTCTGCAGATTTCGATCAAATTGCCTGCATTTGAATTATTTTGTAATTATCGTAATTTAAATTGGGTGGAATTGGCCTTTCTATTCTCCAAAATCTTTGTTAGGGATTACATTTTGCTTAAATTTTGTGAGATTAAAAAAAGGTTGGGACTTTTTCAGTTTTTCTGATTTTAAATTATTAACACAGTTCCAAAGCACTTTGTGTGATTTATTTTTTAAATGCCTGATTACTTAAACCTCATTGAGCGAAAATTTTAGGGCGTTGTGCACAGCAGCACAGGTAATTGGAGTTACTGTAATGTTTTATCATTGACATGGTTGGAATATGTAGAAATTTAACAGTGGGGGAGTAAATTTCTAATTAAAATAATTCGAGTAACAGTGATCATAAAGTTCAGTAACAAATTGATAAAGTAGTCTTGAACTAAATTAATCATCTACTTAAAGATACATTAACAAATATATATCTGCATGCACATTTATTCCTAATATTGTGGACACTATATAATGATTGCCTAGGATATTGTTGTTTACCAAATTGCATTCCAAATTTGAAAGATCATCTATTACCATATGGTGCACTTTTACTGAGAATGTAGCATTTATTGTGATTAATTGTTCAGTTTACATGTTTTTGTGGTGCACCATATGGTGATGCATAAGCTTGAGAGGTCCTCTGGATTTTGGTAGCTGCAAATTTGCAATGATCAAGAAACATGGGACATGGTACTAGAAAATGTGTTTGTAGATTCAAAAGTTACTGTTGTTAATGTTGTTATAGTAGAATTTCATTTGATTTTGATGTTGGGATACGATGAATCATGATCGGGTTATGATTAATGCTAATTAATGATATGAATCAAATGCTTGCAATGTGTAATTATGAGTGGATTAAAGGAGTTTGGGCTTTTGCTCTAATGGAAGTTATCAAAGAAATTGTAATTTTAGGTACTTCACAGGTCAGATGCCAAGTCTTATAATATTTTTCATAATGTTTGTTTTCAGATAAATGTTTTCAATTTTTGGAGTGGGATACTGAGATTTGAACCAGTCTAGGGTAAAAAGGACTAGAACTTGCATGGTAGTTTAATGTTCAGTTCGTGGAGCGAGTAATTTGTTATCTGTACAATTGGTTTCTCTCTGCATGCCTATGCTCCCAAGAGATAAATTTAGGTATTGCATGTTCAATTTTAGTTGTTTTTAAAGTTAATCATTGGGTTTTATTGGCGTTAGATTTGTTTGAATGTTTTGTTTTATTATTAGGGTTTTTGGAATTTTAAAACTCACGTTATAGATCATGCCATGATGATAACAAAAAGGACTTAGGAGACTTGTGTATGCGATGAGTTTTTGTGAAAATTATACCATTGCAGTGAGTGGATTTTCGGAGTTTGGTTTTCGCACTAAAAGGATTAAAATTACCCTGCTTAATTATAAATTATGAGTTTAATAAAGGTTAAAGTGAAAATTTAATTAAAGGAAATTATCCCTTAAAACCCCAATTCTCCGCAATTCGTTCTAGATTTTACATATCAATGGCTTTCTTTATCATTTTTTCTTAATGGGTTATCGATTCCTGTTTTCAGCTTTCCCAGCTCGAGTCCTCTAGTAAAATCCATCATCCATTCTTCCTTGGTTTTTTCTTCTCAGCATTTAACAGTACTATTCTCCTTATGTTTGGGTGAAATTCTGTAAATTTTGTATTTTTAATCAAGTTTGATTCTTGATTGTGGAAATGGGGTTGAATTTATTGTGGGATGGGGTTTCTCCTAAGTCATGAGTAACCACATTGAAAAAATTGAAAGTATGTATTCTTTTTCCCCAAATTGAAGGTCTGGATTGTTTTTTCCCCCCAATTTTAAGTCATAAAGGCCATGTCTTCTCTTGAGGATTTGTAGAACCATATTCGTCGGCGAACACTCATCACTAGCTCCGGCAACATCGATGTGAGTTCCTTACTAGCTCCGGCAACATCGATATGAGTTCCTTACTAACTTTGGCAACATCGCTGTGAGTTTATTACGAGTTTCCGCTCCGAGAGCTTTGAGCTCTTTGCTCTCCTGATTAGGTAAAGCACTCATTGTTGAAATGATGACAGAAGAAGGAAGACAGCAGGACTTCCAATTTCGGAAGTAGGGTTTCTCCCTAATTATTGTGTTCTAAGTGGACTACTCAAGTGTAGCACTTTAGTTAGTGTGTAGGGTTCCTAATTATTTGTTATGTAGGGATGCCAATCATGTTGTTCTTAGTGGAGTACTCAAGTGTAGGGTTTAGGGGTTAGTGGTTCCATTATTTTTCTCTTCTCTTAAGCTTCCTCTGATGGTGCAAGGAGTTTTTTTTCTCCTTATATACAGATTTGAACTTGTAATGAAAGGATAAAAATAATAATGCAATCCTTTGAAAACTTCAATACTCATACTATCACCCCTGACAATGGATCATGAGGAGAAGATGATGGACTGTCTCAATATTACCTTTGAGGATAGTCTAGACTTGGAAGAAAGATTTGATAACAACATACACCTAGCAGGAAGGTTAATTGCTGACAATGAACCATCACAAATGGTGGTTAAAGAAGTGCTTCATTTAGCATGGAACGAAATGGAGTGGTCAGAGTCCAACGAGACAATGCAAATGCGTATGCCATTACTGTTGGGGATAAAGCTGTGGCAAGGAAGATATTAGAAGGCAACCCCTGGTTCATCAGGGACTACACATTCTCGGTTAAGCTATGGTCATCTTTCCACTCACTAGACGACATTGAAGTGGATCGGGCAATCTATTGGATCAAGCACATGGGATACCAAGAAATTTTTGCACTAAGAAGACGCCAAAAGCCTTGGGGCTAAGATTGGAGCTGTTCTTGAAGTAGAGGACCCTATGGAAGCTGGGTTCAGGGGATTTCTGCGAATTCGAGTGGATCTTGACACTTCAAAACCCCTTATTACTTTCCTCTCGGTCCCTTGTCCAAGGGTTTATATCTTACTCAATCCGACTCAAATACGAGGGATTAAGACTATTTTGCTACCACTTTGGTAGACTTGGCCACTCAAGGGGTTATCCTCACCCACCGCCAGTAAACTCAACGAGAGAAGGTCGATTTACACCAGCGCTACGTCTCTATCAAGAGCTAGCTCCCTGCTCTTCCTGATGAGGGGCCATCTGAACAGTCACATAACATTGTAAAAGACAGACCAAGAAGAGACATTAAAAGACCCATCAAGTTTCAAGATTAATCATTCAATAGTTTGGAAACTGGTGATTATTAAGTTATGCCTTGGGACTTGTTTTATGCCTTTAATTGGGATGTTATGTCTCATTTCTTCTCTATAAGTTTGCTGGAAGCGAGGAATGTAGTGGTTCTTTTTAGAGATAAGACAATATAACTCTATGAGTTTATCAACCAAAGAACTCTATTTGCTTCCAATTGCTTGATTGCCTGCTATTTCTATTTCCTATTCTCTGCAGGATAACCTGACCTGCATCACTTCCCACCAAGAAGGGCGGCCACAGGGACGGGAGTAAACACCGGCGAATGGCGACGTAAATGGGATGAAGGCGATGGAGATATCAAGGGATTGCCAGAAATGGAAGCATATTCTCCGGCGACTAGGTACACAATGGATCGGTGGGGAATGGACCAGATCAGAACACTTGGCAGTCAATCTGCCACGCGGCGGATTTTGCAGAGGTCTATGCTAAGATTGCAGGTTTGGTCTCCCACGATCACCAAGGAAGGACCAAACGACTTGAGGGGACAAGATGTGACGTTGAACAGCACCCTACCACACGATTGGAGGTACGGCCGGATTATGCCCACATGTGGCACCCAGATAGCTATGACACCCAATTTACAAACTGCACACTCACAATTGCTGTTAATGGTTTATCCTTGAAAAAGACTGGAATGACATGAGAAGAATCCCACCTTGGGCTTTGTAGAATGTGGGATGCCTGCTTCAAGCAGCTAAGGAGGTGCGGGCTAGCCCAACAATTTCTCGGTTATGGACTGCTTCCCACCAAATACCAATAGGGTTGAAATAGATAAAAAATGATCTCCACCGGGTGGCTCAATACCTGAAGGCTACAAATGAGGGGAAGTATGTTGATGCGGAAATGTTCGTGGGCTCAGGTGCTAGAGAAGAAGGCCCACTTACCAAGAAAGATAATGAAGGAAGACGGGATAAAGTGGCAGATTTAATTCCCCCGGCTAAAAAACCAAAAAGGGCATTAAACCTCAGAAGCAGCCGCATTCTCCATCTATCTAACTTGAAGAAGCGAACCGCTGAAGCCAGATGAGGTAGTCGCGGTGGGAAGGACTATCCAAGTAGCCAATAAGGGTGCGTTTGGTACGCAGACGGAACGGAACAGGACGGGACGGATGTTGTAAATTTTGAAAAAGACAAGGGGCATTTTTGTCCTAAAATGTTAAAAATTTATGTTCCACATACGTGAAACAACCCCGTTCCAGGGGGGAGGTGGAACAAAAAATCATCCAAAACTTGTCCCGTGGAACGCCTCGTCCCACTCGTTTTAGGCGTACCAAACACGGGACGGAACGCCTCGTCCCGTCTTGTTCCACGTACCAAACGCACCCTAAGTGATGCTTTGTGTGAAGTTGTTGTTAGCCCGTCAAAGGAGATGAAGGAAGCAGAGCAAAGTGGATTGCTGGGAAGAGGAAGACCAAATACAAAGATATTATCGGTGAAGGTTAACGTAGCACAGCCCCGCCGACATCCCTGAATATATTAGTATGGAACTGCCGAGGGCTTGAGAACCCTCAGAAAGTTTAGGCACTGCAGAATATTATCTGGTAGAAAGGTCCCAAGTTGGTATTTTTGTGTGAAACCAAGTGTAAAGCGAATGCATTAAGGAGTTTGAAAGTGAAATTGGGGTTTAGCAAGTGCTACGGAGTCAACTCCCGGGG
Source organism: Crataegus laevigata (assembly GCA_963580275.1). Classification (NCBI taxonomy): domain Eukaryota; kingdom Viridiplantae; phylum Streptophyta; class Magnoliopsida; order Rosales; family Rosaceae; genus Crataegus; species Crataegus laevigata. The sequence goes on along the minus strand of OY756947.1, from coordinate 31,305,481 downwards.
TCAATCGGGCGGATATAGACTCAGAAATTGGAGGTATTTGAGATGTTTGTCACTGGCAATTTACTGGATTCTATGGGCATCCTACAACTAAAGAGAGGTATAAATCATGAGATCTAATGCGAGTCCTGGCTGCTGCCAACTCGCTACCATAGTTGATTGAGGGAGACCTCAATGAATTACTCGGCTCACACGAGAATGAGGGAGGTCCGAATAGGCCAATCAATCAAATTTTGGCTTTTAGGAGGATAATTGGAGACTGCCACCTACACGATTTGGGTTTCGTGGGTACCCCATTTACATGGATAACTACCAGATCAAGAGGCATAAAAGAGCGCCTTGATAGGGCTCTAGTGAACAATGATTGGAAGAATCTGTTCGATTGCGCAAGGTAATCCCACTTGGACCCATCAAAGTCAGACCATGTATCGCTTATGATTGAAATCAAAGGGGTTCTTAACCAAGAAAGACGTCGCCGTAGGTCTTTTCAGCTTAAGAACTCCTGGGCAGATCATGAGGAATGTGAAAGAATTATTCGCGAAGTGTGGAATCAACCTGTCACGGGAGTTCCAATGTATTGAGCGGTCTGTAAGATTCGGGCTACCAGGTTGGCACTGATCAAATGGAACCAAGAGGTTTTTCGAGGGAGGCAGATAGATATCACTTCGGTTAGACGAAAATTAGGCTTCATCATGGACCAACTGCTTAATGAAGGAGTAATCGCTGAACGAGAATCACTATTACTGAAGCTGGATCTCTAACTTGGACAGAAGGAGAAATATTTGCGCCAGTGGTCTCATGCTCTATGGATAAAAGAAGGTGATCGAAATACGCGTTTTTTCCACCAAAGGGAGAAATATCGAAAGTAAGAAAATGAAATCAGACGCATTAAGGATGTAAATGGAGATTGGGTTTGCAATGAGGCAGGTATTGAAAGGATAATTACTGATTACTTTCAGAATATCTTCAGTTCAAGGGAATGCCCAAATGGGGATGAGATCGTAGATGCTGTGGAGACACGAATAACCATGGAGATGAACGAGAGATTGGACTTGGATATTTCTAATGATGAGGTTAAGGCAGCAGTGTTCCAAATGCAGCCAGCAAAAGCCCCGGGTCCCGACGAGATGAATCCATTCTTCTTTTAGAAATACTGGCATATAGTAGGGACATATATTACAAATGCCATAAAAAAACTTCCATTCATCTGGTAAGTTGCTGAAACAGATAATTATACACATATTACTTTTATCCCCAAAACAAAGCGCCTGGAGGAGATGAATCAAATTTGACCCATCAGCTTATGTAATGTCCTGTTTAGAATTATCTCCAAAGTTTTGGCAAATAGGCTCAAGAATCTCCTTCCTGGGGTAATATCTCCAAACCAAAGTGCCTTTGTACTAGGGAGAAACATATCAGATAATACCATCCTGGCCTCTAAAATCGCCAGTTATCTGTTCAAGCGAAGAAGGGGGAAAAAGTCTTTATCTCGTTGAAGCTCTACATTAGTAAAACATATGATCGGATCGAGTGGGGCTTTTTACAGCAAATGCTTATCAAACTTGGTTTCTCTAAAAAATGGATCAACCTTGTTATGTTATGTGTGTCAACAGTTTTGTACTCGATCATCCTCAATAGGCACCCTTAGGGGTACATTCTCCCATCAAGAGGATCGCGCCAGGGTGACCTTTTGTCTCCATATTTGTTTATATTGTGTGCAGAAGGACTATCAGCTCTACTTACACAACGAGAGCACATGGGAATGATTTTAGGCATCGCTATATGCCCGGAAGCACCGTCGGTAAATCACTTGTTGTTTTCCGATGATAGCCTGTTGTATTGCAAAGCCTCTATTGCCTAATGTAGCCAGATTGCGGAAGTCCTCAAAAGTTATGAAAGGGTATCTGTGCAGAGAATAAACCTCCAGAAAAGTGAGGTTTGCTTTAGTCGAAATGTTAAAAGACCATTGCAGCTGAGACTTGCAGCAATCCTAGGGGTACAACGGGTAGAGAGACATGAAAAATATTTGGGCATGTTGACTTTTGTGGGTAGAAACTGTTGGATAGTGGCCAAATTAGGCTAGGAAACAAAACAGAATTGATGAGGGAACATCATGATGAGGATTATGTTTCCTTGTTTTGTGGCTTGTTTTGTTCCTTGTTTTGTGGCTTTTTCAAAGCCATAATTATTTGGCTTTCGGGTGGAAGAAAGGAGGAGAAGAAAATGGGCTGTTTTTATTTAAAGGCTTGCCAAGTGAAAAGAGAGAAAAATGAGGAGAACAAAAGGAAAAAATTAGAGAGTGAGAGTAAGGAACTCTTGGGGTAGAGTGAGGCTCTTGGGAAACTTCTGTGAGTGGGTGTACAAGGGATATGGGATTGGGTTATGTCGATTTAACTCATGTGTAACTTGTACTGTTTTTCTCATAGTGAAGAGCAATATCTCTCCGAGGACGTAGGCAGGTTTTTGCCGAACCTCGTAATTCTCTTGGTGTCTTTATTTCTTGTATTTTAATTTGTTCAACTGTGGGTTTGTAACTTGGTGAGATAACAGGCCAAAGCACAACAGAAACAAATCAAGTTGCTTCAGTTATATAAAAGACCGATTGTGGAAACGGCTACAAGGATGGAAGGGTAAGATACTTAGTATGGCTGGGAAAGAGGTGCTAGTCAAGGCGATAGCCCAAGCAGTACCTACCTATACGATGAGCTGTTTTCTGCTACCAAAACAGTTATGTGAGGATCTGAACAAATTAATTGCATCTTTCTGGTGGGATAGGGATGCAGGTGAAAGAAAAGTGCATTGGTGCTCTTGGGAAAGACTCTGCGTCCCAAAAAGTGAGGGATGACTTTGGTTCCGAAATATCTTCGCCCTCAATCTGGGAATGTTAGCTAAACAGGGATGAAGAATTATGAATAAACCCCACTCGTTGGTAGCACAGGTATTAAAAGCAAAATATTTTCCACATGCATCATTTATGGAGGGCTCAGTATTGCATAATGCCTCTTATTGTTGGAAGAGTATTTGTACAGCTCGAAAGATTATCACCCTTGGGGCACATTGGCAGGTCGAAAGTTTACAGTTCAGAGTGTATATCATATTGCGAGATCTTGGATCCAACCAGCAAATAACGAAGCATCGTCGTTGGCACAGCCATCTCCCGGTGGCACATGTGGTCAAAGCTGTGGAATGCAAATGTTTCACCGAAGGTCAAGATCTGTGCATGGCAGCTTAGTAATGAGTTGTGCCCTGCTCGAGCAAATTTGAACAAACGCCATATTACTACTGAAGTGGAATGCACCCTTTGTAACTCGTATGGTGAGACTACGATTCATGTGATGAAAAAACTGCTTATATGCAAGGTGCGCATGGATGAAGTCTGGCTTGGGAATAATTCTAAGAAATTTCCTACACCCATCCTTCCTTGATTGGATTACTAAAGCTGCGACAATTCTCCCCAAGTCCAGCTTTGTTTTCTAACTTATGGTTTGTTGGGCATTATGAGGGGCTAGAAATGCGAAACTGTGGAATGGGGAAGTCCATACCTCTGATGTGTGTGTTGAAAGAGCCCGACAATGGTGGATAACATTTGTTAAGGCAAAAAACATTCACGACTCGATGGAAAAGACCCTAAATAGATCCAAATGGACTCCTCCACCTCTGGGACGGCTCAAAATGAATATAGATGGGGCATGGAAGGAAGTCGGTAAGAAGGCGGGCTTTGGAGCGATCATTCGAGACGGTAAAGGAGATTTTGTGGAGGCATTTTTTGGCAGCTATCAGGATGTTTTCTCTCCTCTACAGGCGGAACTAGTAGCGTTTCGGGAAGCTAGGTATTAGGCAGTAAACAAGGGATTTCAGAATTTATGTTTCAAGACAGATTCACTTCAGATTGTGGAGGCTTTGAATAACCCATCTCTAAACTTGTCCAATGTGGGACAAGTGGTGGAGGACATCAAAGCATTTCTCCATCCAATCACTGAAGCTACAATTACCCATACATGCTGTAATACGAATACTGTTGCCCATCGACTCGCACGGATTGGGCTCTCAGTAACCCAAACCTGTGAATGGAATTAGTCTTCTCCAAGTGTTATTATTGACTTACTTGTTAAGGATTGTGTAGGGCTTTGATTGCTGATGTAATACCCTATTTTATGAAATGAAATCTACTATCGTATCTTTTCAAAAAAAAAAAAAAAGATTGAAAGGTTTGTTTTTATGCTTTCAAGCTTGGTTATTGTGAGGTTGTTGGTCAGGGAATTTATTTTAGTTCCTATCCCTTTGGTTGTTTGCAAAGCAAAACACAAATGATTCATGTATTATTTAGTTTTTGTGTTGGGTTGCGCATGCTTTTGAAAATATAAGAATTTGTGTATTTGTGGATATGAAAATCAGGGTTGCAGACCCTCATCCTTCACATTTTAGTTTCTCTTTTTGCTTCTCCCTTTGGGATTTTGTGGAACCAAATTTGTAATCTGTGTGTATTATATGAAAGTTGAATACGTGGGAATAAATCAGTTCTTCATTTTTCGTGTATATGATGAATGCTGTTTTCTGCACTTTTATGGTTTTGGGTAGTATACTAGTATTACATTTTTTTTATAGAACTTATGGTTTTTTTTTCTTCCAGTTTTTATAACAAGAGTGAACTCTTAAGGGTTTAAAATTTTCAGAGTTTTGGTACTTGGTGAGAGTTTGGCTTCGAATTTCTGGGTTTAAAGTGGATCGATTTTTATATTTAGTTTTTAATTATTGAAGGATCTCTAGTTATTTAAGACTACTTTCTCCTTATTTCAAGGGTGCATGTTTTAAGGAATGTTTGTCTTATCTAAGTTGCTTTCTCCTTATTTCAAGGGAGCATGTTTTAGGGAATGTTTTAAGGAGTGTTTTAAGGAATGTTTTAAGGAGTGATGAGAAACTCCTCTATATATTTGTGTAACCTTTCCATGCTTATACATAATAATACAAAAAAACTTCAACATGGCACCGAATACATGTCCCAAGTCATGACTCAATATTTGAGCAACAATGGCATCATACATCAAACTAGCTGTGTTGGCACACCCCAACAAAATGGTGTTGCCGAGAGAAAAAACCGGGATCTTCTTGAAAAAACTAGGGCATTGATGTTACAAATGAATGTGCCTAAACGTTTCTGGTCTCAAAGTATCATGATAGCAGCATACCTGATCAACAGGTTACCTAGTAGGGTGTTGGGGTTCAAATCTCCAATGGAGATTGTCAAGAACAGAAAGGTGGATCTCTCTCATCTTAAAGTCTTTGGATGTATCTGTTTTGTACATGTTCAACCCCTATATCGAGACAAACTTGATCCTAGGGCAACTAAATGCATTTTTCTTGGCTACTCATCCACACAAAAAGGGTATAAGTGTTACAATCCACAACTAAAAAGATTAATTGTTTCAAAGGATGTTCGATTTCATGAAACTAATCCTTATTACAGTAAATCTCTGGATAGTACAAGCCAGGGGGAGAGTATCTTGGACATGTTCCCACTGCCAAGGACTGAGATCCTCCACAATGCGGGTGATCAACCTCACACAATAGATCTTGTGGTCCCAAGCCAACCGGATCAAAATGACGTCAGCAACATGCCTGTTAAAGATGAAACCCTATGCAGTGTTGGACCTGAAGAATCTTCAGATGAGTCTCTTCCTATCATACCTCGCCGGAATCCAACTCGTGAAAGGCACCCACCAGCAAGACTGCAAGACTTTGTTACTTACAAGCCAAGGCACCCATTGTCCAACTACTGTTCCTACCAAAAATTGTCACCTACTTACACTGCCTATTTGTGTAATATATCTGCGCATATGGAGCCTCAATCATTCCAAGAAGCTAACCAATCACAGGTGTGGCAGCAAGCCATGCAGGATGAGTTGCTTGCCCTCGATCAACATAAAACCTGGAGCATTGTACCACTGCCCAAAGGAAAGAAGATTGTAGGCTGCAGGTGGATATACAAGATTAAATTCAACTCTGATGGGTCCATAGAAAGATACAAGGCACGATTAGTGGCCCGTGGCTTTACTCAAACACTTGATGTGGACTACAAGGAAACCTTTGCCCCAGTTGCAAAGATGAACACTTTGAGGGTACTTCTGTCAGTGGCAGTCAACAAAGGGTGGCATATGTATCAAATGGATGTAAAAAATGCCTTCTTACATGGCGAGCTTGAAGAAGACGTCTACATGAGACTTCCACCAGGTCACCCTCAAAGTCATAAACCTGATGTTGTGTGTAAACTGCACAAATCAATTTATGGACTTAAACAATCACCGAGAGCCTGGTATGCTAAGCTCAGTTCTGTCCTCATAAGTGTTGGTTTTGGACGAAGCAATGCGGACTCCTCTCTATTTGTACGTTCTGGTACTGCTGGTACATTGGTTGTTCTCGTGTATGTTGATGATTTGATTATCACTGGAGATAACTCTGAAAAAATCAACGAACTCAAGCATTCTCTTCAGCAACGTTTTGCAATCAAAGATCTTGGTGTACTGAGATACTTCCTCGGCATCGAAATGGCTACTTCTCACAAGGGCTTATTTCTGAATCAAAGGAAATATGTTCTTGATCTTCTCAAGGAAGCAAAAATGAGTGATGCTAAACCAGCTCCTACACCTCTCGATATCAAACTTAAGCTCAGCTTAGAGGGGGAGCCTCTTCCAAACATATGCTATTATCAGCGGTTGGTTGGTAAGTTGATATACCTGACCATCACAAGGCCAGACATTACCTATGCTGTCAGTATTGTTAGCCAATTTATGCATTCTCCCATGATGGAGCACTTTAATCTGGTTAAAAGGATACTCAGGTATCTAAAAGGCTCTGTGGGACGAGGCATACTCATGAAGAAAAATGAGAGCACGGAGATTACAGGTTATTGTGATGCCGATTGGGCCGGCAATTCTATTGATCGAAAGTCTACAACCGGATATTGCACATTTGTGGGAGGCAATCTTGTCACATGGAAAAGCAAAAAACAAGTTGTTGTTGCACGATCCAGTGCTGAAGCAGAATATCGAGCCATGGCATCGACTGCGTGTGAGCTAATCTGGCTCAAAAGTTTACTGTGTGACTTAGGTGTTTTCAATCATCAATCCATGCCCCTTTTCTGTGACAATCAAGCTGCAATGCACATTGCTTCCAACCCCGTTTTTCACGAGAGAACCAAGCACATTGAAGTCGATTGCCACTATGTTCGTGCCCAAGTCCAATCTCATGTTATCTAAACGCAGTTTGTGAGGAGCTCAGATCAACTTGCAGACCTATTCACCAAATCCTTGGCCTCGCATCAATTTCAACTGCTTCTTGGCAAGCTTGGATCCATCAACCTTCTGGGACCAGCTTGAGGGGGAGTATTGAAGGATCTCTAGTTATTTAAGACTACTTTCTCCTTATTTCAAGGGTGCATGTTTTAAGGAATGTTTGTCTTATCTAAGTTGCTTTCTCCTTATTTCAAGGGAGCATGTTTTAGGGAATGTTTTAAGGAGTGTTTTAAGGAATGTTTTAAGGAGTGATGAGAAACTCCTCTATATATTTGTGTAACCTTTCCATGCTTATACATAATAATACAAACAAACTTCAACATTAATATCGGGAAGAAATGAAAACAAATTTTGCAATTTTCGAGTGTTTCATTAGTACTAGCTTGCTGTATTTATTATTCTGTAGGTGTAAATATAGTTCTCTAAGCAAGCTTGCTTATTTTTCGACTCTTTAACTGATGAGTGACTTCTAACTGTATTTTTTCGTATTTCTTCTTTTATGTTCTGATTATTGAATTTGAAATCACTTAATGAAATAAAATTACCAAACTATATTAGAGTGTAATTTTACGCGTTCCATTTGAGTTTACAAACAACATTTGCATTCATATGTATCTTTTGTTCAATGCCTATCACCAGTTTGATAAAATATGCCAGAGAAACACGCATGCCCGCACACACAGTTTTCTCGGTTTTTTGTTCTATGTTTTTAGATGTCTATGGATTTAGAGTTTTATGGGTGAAATGCCTCTGCGCATTGGGTCTAAATTGCTGGTGAGAAAACACAGAGAGGCAGCAAAGCTTCGTTGAGATGAGGCATGAGTTTCCTATGATGGTAAGTCTATTCCTTCATTTGGGTAAAGCATATTCATTGTGGTGTATTTGGAAAAACTCGAGACCCTTTCATGCATCTTTTGTTTTGATTGGTTTGTTGGATGTCAGCATGTGGGACACTTGAGTTTGAGTACCTTTGTCTGTTCCGATATGATTTTCACTTGAACAGTGCAATTGGAGATCCTACTTTAGACTAAAGTAATGTCCTCAAATAACACTATTCCAGTAACAAACCAACTATATCAATTACGGAGGTGATTTTCACTCTCTTATTAGCTTTTCACACATTCTTTATTATTATAACAAAAATTTTAAATAAATTAAATGTAAACAAGGGACATAATTAAACAGGATTGTGCATGAAACTAAGGGCTAATTTGGGATTGCTGTGTTTTAAAAAAATAAAACTGCTTCTATTGTGCTTTAAGAATAATCAATTGTAAAATAAAGTAGATGAGGGTTTGATTAATTGTGTTTTAAAAGTCCAGTGAGTAAGAAAAGCAGTGTAAAAGCGTTGGTAAATTTTAATGTAAAAGTAATATAAATTATAATTGTATACAGTTCTCCCAGCTACGACAGGGACACTGGTGGTAATAATGGTAGCGGTGGTGGTGGTGGGGTGGTTGCAATGGTGGTGATGGTAGTAGGAATGGTGGTGGTGTTAATAGCAAAATGTGGTGGTTGGTGTGTAGAGGTAATAATGGTGCTAATGGCGGTGGTAACGCTGGTGGTGGCAGTTATGGTTGTGGCGGTAGTGGCGGTTGTGGTTATAGTGGAGGTATGGTGGTGGTGCTAATAGTGGGATGTGGTGGTTGGGTGTAGAGGTAACAATGGTGCTAGGGACGGTGGTAGTGCTAGTGGTGGCGATTGTGGTTGTGGTTGTGGTGGCAGTGGTGGCGGCAGCAATGATGGTAGTGACAACGGTGGTAGTGGCGATTATGGTTGTGGCAGCAGTGGTGGCTGTGGTGGTTATGGTTATGGTGGTGGTAATTATGTTGATAGTGTAAGATTAGTGTTTGTAATGGTAGGTCATAACGGTCACTTTATTCTTTAAGGAAAAAAATATGTGTGGAAGGCAAATAATGTCATTTAAAAAATATTAATGAACATATTACAACAATTGAAATATGTATTAAAGGCTTAACTCTGTATTTTATTAAAATAGTTTTTAAAAGTTGTTTTTTTGGAAGCCATTACTTTTAAAATAGGGAGGTTTAATAAAACACCCTCGATACTGTTTACTTTTAACGAAATTTTTTTTTACTACTTAACTTTAAAGTGAAGCAAGGTTTTTTTTTTTTACATTTTTTTTTCAGGGGGTCACTCTTTTAAACCTTTTAACCTCTTGTACATTTTCTCGTCTCCTTAATGAATATTATACTTTCATAAAAAATGAAAAACAAAGAGTATTTTCTACGTCACAGATGCATCGCAATTTGCAAGAGTAAAAATTGTGAGAGTAGAAAAATAGCCAATTTACCATTTGCATTACGGTAGAAAACTAGCTAGTGGAAGACTAGCTAACCTTCCACTACGGTAGAAAACTAGCTAACAAAGCTGTTTGTCGTGTTCCCTAGTCTTAATCTACCAGCTGTGCAACCCAATTCGGACCCTGAAATTGACTCCGTTCTTTGCGTCAACTAACAGTTACATAAATATCCAGAGCTTCATTTTGCAGCCTAGCTAAAATGGAGTTCTCAAGTATTCATATTAGCATTTGGTTTGTTTTCATCCAACCACTCTTTCTTCTCTTTCTTTTTAGCTCTGCCTCCTCCCGTTTAGCGGGGAATGAGGTGGATAGGCTTTCCTTGCTTGCCTTCAAAGCTGAAATCGTGACCGATACCCTCGGCATCCTTAGCTCTTGGAATGAATCCCTCCACTTCTGTCATTGGCCAGGCATTACTTGTGGCCGTAGACACCAGAGGGTTACGGTGATCGACCTCCGATCAAGCGGGCTGGCAGGCCACCTATCTCCTCACATTGGAAACTTGAGCTTTCTGCGGGCTTTAAACCTCCAAAACAATAGCTTCAGCCACACCATCCCTCCAGAAATTGGTCGTTTGTTCCGCTTGGAAAGACTAGTCCTTAGTAACAACTCCTTCGGTGGTCATATTCCATTCAACATATCGCGTTGCTCTAACCTCCAAGACCTTCGCTTACATGGCAACACTCTTAATGGCGAACTTCCAACGGAAATTGCCTCATTGTCTAAGCTTCAGATACTCAAGTTAGGCAAGAACAATTTTTACGGGAAAATCCCACCTTCTTTTGGGAATCTTTCTTCTCTTCAGATACTAACGGTGCAACAAAATAATCTGCATGGAGGTATTCCAAATAACCTTGGCCAATTGAAAAGCTTAACGCATTTTGCACTGTCTACAAATTATTTGAATGGTTCCATCCCTCCCTCCATATACCACCTCTCGTCAATCAAAGTCATTTATATGCATCAAAACAACCTTTATGGAACTCTTCCTCCTGGCTTGGGCCACAATATATTTCCACATCTCGAAATCTTTGCTTTCCATACCAACCAATTCACTGGACCAGTACCAGCTTCAATCTCCAATGCCTCAAACCTTTCACTATTTTCTATCTCATCCAATAAGTTTACTGGAAGAGTTCCTAGTCTGGCACGCCTGTCAAATTTTTATTGGCTTGATCTTGATGATAACAATCTTGGAAATAATGAGGAAGGTGACTTGGATTTCATCTCTTCTCTAGTTAATTGCACCAATTTAGAAGTTTTATCTATCGCTGCCAATAATTTTGGAGGAGTGCTGCCTGAATCTATCAGCAATCTCTCAACAAAGCTTAGGGAAATAAATTTTGATGGGAATCAGATACGCAGAAACATTCCCGTCGGGGTTGGAAATCTTATCAACTTGGGGAGACTAGGCTTTTCTGCAAATTTATTGGAAGGCACTATACCAAATTCAATAGGTAAACTGAATAAGCTTTATGCCCTACGTCTATATTCAAATGAATTGTCAGGTAATATTCCATCATCTCTAGGAAATCTAACTTCATTAAGCAAATTGGTTCTCCACTCAAACAAGTTGAATGGCAGCATACCACAAAGTCTCGGAGACTGCAGGTTTATGTTAGAATTGGATCTTTCTCACAACAATCTTAGCGGTCCAATTCCAAAACAAGTCATCAATTCACTGGTTTACTTGGATTTATCTGGAAACCAACTTACAGAATCCATTCCCATGGAAGTAGGTAACTTAGAGCATCTTGTTTCCTTGGATGTTTCTGAAAACAAGTTATCTGGTGAGATTCCACAAAGCTTAGGGAGTCGCACAAGTTTGATGACTCTGTCTCTGAGAGGAAATTTATTGCAGGGAACAATTCCTAAATCCTTGAGCTCTTTGAGAGGAATTGAAGATTTTGACCTCTCTCGCAACAACTTGTCTGGCATAATTCCCAACTACTTGGGGAGTTTCCCCTTCTTGCAGAATTTGAACCTTTCATTTAACGATTTTGAAGGTGCAGTACCAATCCAAGGAGTTTTTAAGAATGCAAGTGCGGTATCTGTTGTGGGAAACACACGGCTTTGTGGAGGTATACCTCACTTAATAGTGCCTAAATGCATCTCCAAGCAATCTAAGCGCGGGTTATCTCCTAAGCTGAACTTAATTATCTCAGTTTCCTGTGGGGTTGTCGGCTTGGTCTTGGTGTTGTTACTTGCGCTTCTTTATCGATCAAGAAAGACTAGAGCGCTTAAGTCAACTTCAGGATCATCACTGGGGGTTTCACTCTTGAAACTGTCCTATGGGGATCTCCTCAAAACAACTGATGGGTTCTCTGCTTCGAATCTGATTGGTGCTGGAAGTTTCGGGTCCGTGTACAAGGGAGTTCTCAATCAGCATGAAGAAAGAAATGTTGCGGTGAAAGTACTCAATCTTCAAACTTCAGGAGCTTCTAAAAGTTTCATATCTGAATGTGAAGCCTTGAAAAGCATTAGGCATCGAAATCTTGTCAAGCTACTGACTGCTTGTTCAAGCATTGATTTTCAAGGAAACGATTTCAAAGCCCTGGTGTATGAGTTCATGGTGAATGGAAGCCTAGATGAGTGGCTGCATATATCAGCTCAAGGAGTAGATAGGCCAGCCAATCTGCCAAAGAATCTGAATCTCACTCAAAGAGTTAACATTGCCGTCGATGTAGCGTGTGCTCTGGATTATTTGCACAACCACTCCCACATGCCAATTGTTCATTGTGATATAAAGCCCAGCAACATTTTGTTAGACAGTGACATGACTGCTTGTCTTGGTGATTTCGGTTTAGCAAGGTACATCCGGGATGCTTCTTGCCCATCTCCTTTGCACGATAGCAGTTCCAATGTCGTAAAAGGCACCATAGGCTATACTCCCCCAGGTAAATTTTCTTTACATACATACATACATACATACATACATACATACATACATACGTGTGTGTGTGTGTATATATATATATATATATATTATATAGCATGAGTTTTTTCAAGACACGCATAAGAACAAAGCTATGTTTTTGTGCATATAACTTGAAAAGAGTATGGAATGGGAAGCGAGGTGGCACCATATGGTGACGTGTATAGCTACGGAATACTGTTGTTGGAGATGTTAACTGGCAAGAGGCCGACAGATGAAATGTTTAAAAATGGTATGGACCTGCACAGTTTTGTTTCGATGGCTCTACCAGGACGTGTGGAAGAAATATGTGATCCACTACTTGTTCAAATAGAAGAAAGCGACAGCAGTACTAAGACCAGAAGTAACAGGGGTAATCATACCCCAAATGATCAAAGAAAAAGGCTTGTGGGGTGCTTGACTTCCATTGCAAGAGTGGGAGTGGCTTGTTCTGTAGCGATGCAGAGGGAGCGAAAAAACATGAGCAATGTGGTCGCTGAATTGAGTCTAATAAGGGACATGCTAACTGGAATCAGATGCCAAGTGAGCGTCTCTGATCAAGGCCTATGTAGTGAGAAATAATAGCCGGTCATCATTATTTCAACAACCATGAAACTTGGACAGTAGTTTGCGTGGAGTGGTCTGTCGGTTTTAATATTTTTGCAGTTGCTTTTATTGTATGATTTGTGAATGATCTTTGCAAGATCATCTTTGTGCTTGCTTGGATGTCTATTTATGATTTGCGAATGATCTTTGTAAGATCACCTTTGTGCTTGCTTGGATGTCTATTTAAGTTTAGTGTTCTGTCGGTTTAATATTTTGCGTTACTAAGTTTGTGTTTGTCCAGTCTTCAAATTTGTCAGTCTTTCTTACTTTCCTTGTTTACATTGATTGTTTACACACTTGTTATTGTAGTATATATGTAGGCATCGAAATTTTGGTGAAATAAATGTTGATCAATGTATTAAAGACTACAACTGTAAACATCGAAATTTTGATGAAATAAATGTTAATCAAAGCATTAAAATTACAACCTCCATTCATTTCATCTAAATCATCCACTTACTTCACCAACAAAAAAAATGGATGGTAGTGATTCATTCTCACCAACAAAAATGGATGGTGGTGATGCATTCTCACCAACAAAAATGGATGGTGGTGATGCATTCTCACCACCAAAATGAATGGTGGTGATTCATTCTCACCAACAAAAATGGATGGTGGTGATTCATCCTCACCAACAAAATGAATGGTAGTGATTCATTCTCAAGGCCTATAAATAGGCTAGATCGATTCATAACCAATTCACAAATACATTTCTCTACTCCCAAATTGGAAGAGAATTCTCTTGAAGTTCGTTCATCGTTCTTCAAGATTCAAGCCCCAACGGCCCCTGAAGAAACGCTCATCCATCCTAAGATCAAGCCACCAAAGGCCCTTCGGATCAACACGACATCAACGTTCATCATCAAATCTCTGAAGATCATCACTGTTCATCCCAAGAATCAAGCTCCAAATAGCCCATTCAGATCAACACAACATCAACAAATCCAGATCACTGTTCATCCAAAGATCAAGCCCCAACGGCCCCTGAAGAAACGCTCATCCATCCTAAGATCAAGCCACCAAAGGCCCTTCGGATCAACACGACATCAACGTTCTTCATCAAATCCTTGAAGATCATCCTCGTTCATCCCAAGAATCAAGCCCTAACAACTCTTCGGATCAACACAACATCAACGTTCATCATCAAATCTCTGAAGATCATCACTGTTCATCCCAAGAATCAAGCTTCAAATAGCCCATTCGGATCAACACAACATCAACAAATCCACATCACTGTTCATCCAAGGATCAAGCCCAACGGCCTTTTGGATCAACAGCCCATCAACAAATCCATATCTTACGAAGATAGAATCAGAGGATAAATTAAAAAAGAGATTGTAACCCAAAATTCATCAAATACAAATATATTTTGTACACGTGTTCTTGTGTCTTCAGGAATTTTTCGTGTTTACAATATACTAGCAATTGAACCCGCGCAATGCCGCAGGTTTTTAATTGTGTTAAACGTGTAGAATATGTAAAAATCCATTTACATCCATATCAAACTCTATTTACATTCTTATATTCAGTAAGGAATAAAAGATAGGTGTTTGTAGAATACATTACATAGCAAAAAAGTTGGAGACTAAGCTGTTCATATAGATGTAATACACACCAAAATATATTTGCTTTTCATGTCCCAACTTTTCAGATTTTCCTCAGGACTTCACTCTTCTTTCTTCAACGTTGCCAAAATGATGTTCTTCTGGCCTAGTCCGTTAAAATATCGTGTAAATGTAATTGAAACTCAGACAACAAATAGATAGCTAGGAAGAAAGAAAAACACATGCATGAAGAAAACTTCTAATTTTCTACCACCTAATTTATAATTAAGCTAAGCAATGAAAACAAAATAAACAAAAAAATAAGTTAAAGAAGCAAATTGGGAGAGCTAATTTAGACGTACACCAACCTTCATTCTTACACTATTCATCCTGTTTTCCCAAAATCTTTCCAGACATCAATTAAAACAAAACTGTTCGTATACAATGCTTGATCCTCTAATGGAACATTGTTCATAATTCAAGCACTTTAGCATCTTTTGAGTTTAATTACTACTAATTAAACATGTCTCATGATTGGCAGTTCTATTGCCATTGTTCTAACATTCACATCTAATATTGATGTATAAGAAAACAAATTGGGGACATATAAATTAGAAAGAGTTGACAGTGGCATAATTGGACAAGGAAAAGGAAGAAGATAAGATGAAACAAAGAAAAGGCCTTAAAAAAAATTTGACAGAGGCGTTTTTAGCAAGTAATAAAACAGAGGCATTTCCAAACAGAAGATTAAGTGTTAGACTTGAGTCACAGACTCACATGAGTACTGAAGGGGGTGGAGAAAAGGCTAACCACGACAACAAATTAGCGACGATTTATATCAGTGATGTTTAGGACTATTGTTTTCATACCTGTGCAGTCAGAAGAGAGAGATTCTTTGGTAATCACCTGCAAGGGTACCCAAACACCATCAAATTTCCAAAATCGGATAAATTACCAAAAAAAAAATCCTAATAATTACATTTTTTTCTAATGCTATGGTTCGGTTCAATTGAGAAACGGGTATGCAAAAATCAAGAAATCAAGAAAATAAATGCGAAAAGGAATATTTGTAAAGAAATTTTTGGGATCTAACGTGCGATAAATTGCTTACCTTTAGTTAAGGTCTAAAATATCGATGATATCGGAAATATCGGTAGTCCAAAAACACGGAAATTTCGATTGAAATATCGGAATATTATCGATATCGATAAAAATTGAATAAAAACTACGGAAATTGTAAGAAAAACTTGGAAATTTTTATTGAAATTTTGCAGGATGTTTATTTAGTCAATTATCTATTAGTTTATTACAAAAAATTGGAAGAAAATGCATTGCATGATGAATTTAACTGATTTAAGTTGATTATATAGCGAGCTGACAAACATTGTGAGTGTAGAAAATATGTAAATATTTTAACATATTTTCACAAAAACATAAGTGATATGGTGGTCAAGGTGTTGAAAGAGTAAAATGGGAGGGGTTCGAATCCCCTTATCGGAAATATCGGTAGTCCAAAAATACGAAAATTTCGATAAAAATATCGAAATATTATGGATATTTTAAACCTTGCCTTTATTCAAGCAGGTTTTGCAGACTCCGATTAGCTCACAAAACAGGTCGGAAAGGCCTGAAATTGGCTGGGAAATAAACAAATATATGCCACGACAACAAAAATATAAATTCAAACATATGTCAACAAATATATGCCACGTCAACAAATATATAAATTCAGATATATGTTAAATTCAAATATATATTACCAATTGATTTAATCAACAATCAAATTCACAGAAAAATACAACGCACAGAAATTTAATCACCCATCCAAACGACCAAATCCAGTGAACCCCAATTCCAATTAAATCTACAAGTCCAAATAAATTTACACTACATCATAACGACAAATCCAACGACAAATCCAAAAGCCTCGGCATAATCTTACAATACCAGTGAACCCCCAATTCCAATCCCATTTTGAACCAAAAAATTAAAACCCTACTTTTATAAAATGCAAATACATTCAAGATCTGACTTACCATTTATGATTGGAGTGGCGGCGATTGCGGCTGCAGGAACTCGGCAGGAGATGAGTATCATGCGACCGATTGGTTTTTTCAAGGGTTTGGAACTTTCGCCTTTGAGATAGAGAAGTGAGAAGACAATGGTGGTGGTGCAGATTGGGAGAGAATAATGGCGAGAGGTTGGGTGAGAACAGTAGTTGGTGAGAGAGATTGGGGAGGAGGTAGAGTGGTGGATGGCGACTGGGAAATTGGAGAAAAGTGAGAGAGAATGAGAGATGAGTGAGTTGCTTGAGCGAGAAAGATCCAGTGGTGCGTATTGAGCCGAGAGTTGAGGGGTGCTGCGGGGGGAGTATCAGGTGTGACCGAGTCCTTCTGAACTCGAAAAAGCACCAATGGAAACAGGCCACGTGGACGACCATTTTAATTATAAAACCGAATCGGTACGAAACCTAAAACCGAAACTGAACCGAATAATCATGAAACTGAACCGAAATTGTACCGCACCGAAGCGAGTTGAAAAACTACAGAACCGACCAATTTTTTCCGATTCGGTCCAGGTTCGGTTTGGGTTTCCGTGACTTTGTTCCCAGCCCTAATAGAAATAGAGTGGTAGAGAGAAAGTAGTGGAGTTTTGGGTTTAAAAACTCTAAAACTCACTTTTTGTGTTTTTTAGAAGTTGACTAATTTTAAGTTGGTTTTGAATTTTAAAAGCACTTGAAATGTTTCCTGCTAAAATCATCAATTACGTATTTCTTACTGAAAAACACTTTCAAGTGCTTTTCCAAAATTAACTTGCATTTTTACTAATTAAGGTTTGGTTCTAAAAATATTGTATCTAAAAGAGCTTTCGGTCGTTTAAAAACACTTATCAAACGAGCCCAAAAGTTAAACTCAAATAGAGTACCAAACAAGCCCTTAGGTTCCTAGAATTTTTTTTCTACTGGTATGAGATGATTTTGGGGTCGATGCCAGATTTGTGTGTAAGAAATATGAATAAAGATTTAGAGATTGAAATTTGGAATAGTATGCCCGATGGCGCGCATGAACTTTGTCGGGAGCTTAATTTCCCATCCGTGCAAAAGTAAGAGCCGCTTGTTAATTAATGGCGCGAGAGAAAGCAACCAGACGGACGTCATCACTGGTGTGCAGCTGGACCATGTTCTCTAGGATGTACTAATTGGTGTTGAGAGTTGTCCCACATTGGTGAGGGACAAGATTTAATATGTGCTTATATGATCTTGGGCTACTCCTCTTATTGCCAATTAGTTTATGGTGGAATCTCAAGTTCATCATGGTATCAGAGCAAGGTTGTCCACGTGTGAAGCCTAACGGCCACATGCGCTCAATGTCACCCAGTTGTTGTCGACGTGTAGGCTTGAAAATCCGCCACACGTGCCGGGGGGGGGGCTTGTTGAGAGTTGTCTCACATTTGTGAATGACAAAGTTTGCTATGTGCTTATATGATCTTAGGCTAATTCCCATATTGTCAATTGGTTTTATGGTGTAACCTCAATTTCATCAGTTGGCACTCAGATGGCGAACACAAGTGAAATGAATCCATTTGTGAGGAAGTGCATACAGCATACTTCCAGTCCTGGAGATCGTTCTCGCATGCTCGGAAGAATCATCAGGGATGGAACCTCAATTTCATCAGTTGGCACCCAGATGGCGAACACAAGTGAAATGAATCCATTTGTGAGGAAGTGAATGCAGCATTCTTCCAGTCCTGGAGATCGTTCTCGCATGCTCGGAAGAATCATCAGGGATCTGCATTCATATACAAATTTATTTCACCACCTCTTTAGTGTAACTGTATCATTTGTCAAAAAAAAAATATCCAAGAAAAATTAATTGTGAGTGTCCTTATCAACAGTATCAACGGTAACATCATCGTTATTTAAGATTTATTTGTTATGAATGTAATGAGACAACATAGAGTCATAGACGAGACAATCTAGTCAACATATCAAGATGACAGTAATCGAGGATAGTTCTATATGAATGCGTTTTCATACTTTGATGTTAGTGGCCCCTTTTTTTCTTGATTCCGGGTTGAAAACCCCGGCAATTTTTTTTTTTCCAAGAGTCACTCTTTCAAACCTTCTATCCTCTTGTACATTTTCTCGTCTCCTTAATGAATATTTTCCTTTCATACAGGGAGTATTAGCTACGTCACAATGATGCATCGCAATTTGCCAGAGTAATAATTATGAGAGTAGAAACTAGCCAATTTACATTTGCATTACGGTAGAAAACTAAGTAGTGGGAAACTAGCTAACATTCCACTAAGGTAGAAAACTAGCTAACATTCCACTAAGGTAGAAGGCAAAAATCCAATGGAGTACTCGCACGACCACAAGGTTAGCAAAGAGGAGGTGATCGCCAAGCTCAAGGACGACGGAGACTTCAACAGACTCCGCCGCAGCGTCATCCTCAAGCTAAAAAACAATGAAGAATTGCGAGAAAATATTACTTCTATTGTGAAGCAATTGGCCTCACTTAATCGTGAAGGTGCTGAGAATATGAAACCTAGACAGCTTTCCGATGACATTTATCAGTGTTAAAGATATGTCAACAATCTGAGATAAACTTTATATATGCTAATTACACAAAATAAACAAAACGAAATAATATTTTAAGCAGAGAAACAGAAGATCGAGGCTTGCGTACCGAGTGTGAGACTAAAAAGGGTGTATATCCCTATCAACAATATCAACACTAACATCATCGTTATTTAAGATTTATTTGTTATGAATGTAATGAGACAACATAGAGTTATAGACGAGACAATCTAGTCAACATATAAAGATGACAGTGGTCGAGGATAGTTCTATATGAATGCTGTAGACATTGAAATTTTGGTAAAAATAAATGTTGACCAATAATTAAAATTTCAACGCTCACGTGTCACATAAATTTTACACGTAGCGTATGACTTGACGAAAAATCGAAAAGATTCAGAAAATGCATCAAACAGGACACGTGTCAACACCTGGCAGAAACAACTTATTTCATCTGATTATTTAAATCCAAAAATCAAGTTTCGGAATTCTATAAATAGAGGCCATTCCACACCAATTCATTGACCAATTCACAAATACATTTCTCTACTCCCAAATTGGAAGAGAATTCTCTTGAAGTTCATTCTTCGTTTTTTGTTCTTCGTTCATCGTTCTTCGAGATCAAGCCCAAAAGGCCCTTGAAGAAACGCTCATCCACCTTCGAGATCAAGCCCAACGGCCCTTGAAGAAACTTCGCCAAAACGTTTGAAGAATCAACAAGCACTTTGGTCACGTGTCGATTCTTCATCCAGGATCAAGCCCCGACGGCCCCTGGATCAACACAACTGTTCTTCAAGATCAAGCCTAAAAACGCTTGAAGATCCATTCATCATTCATTCATTCATCTGCCTTCAAGAATCAAGCCTAAAAGCCCCTTGAAGTTCATCCATCGTTCATCGTTCATCGTTCTTCGTTTGTCGTTCATCCATCTTCAAGAACAAGCTCAAAAGCCCTTGAAGATCCGTTCTTCATTCAACGTTCATCCAACTGTAGGATCAACCCCCAACGGCCCCTGAAGATCTGTTCATCCGACTTCAAGATCAAGCCCAAAAGGCCGCTGAAGAAACGTTCATCCTCCAAACTTCAAGATCAAGCCCAACGGCCCTTGAAGAAACTCCCTATGTTCATCCAAGATCAAGCCTCGACGGCCCTTGAATCAAACCCATAAATCAAAGTCTTACGAAGATTGAATCAGAGGAACAAATAGAGATTGTAACCCAAGCACATCAAATCAAATATTATTTTGTAGACGCGTTCTGTCTCTATTGTCTCTTGTCTTTGGGAATTTTTCGTGTTCATAAATTTGGCACGCTCAGTGGGACAATCTCTACCTCTCATCTCTATCTTCGAATCCGCAAAATAGGGCACATATGGCATCAAGGAAGGCTCAAACTGTTCCCGCAACTAACACGAAGAACAAGAATATCCTCATCACGAACAGTGGCGCTTTTGGCATCACAACTCGAAGCAAGGCAAAAGCTCTTTCCGCCGCATCTTCCCCCTCTGCATCAACATCGCCAAAAGTTCATGAACACCCGAAATACAAGCTCGTGCGCCAATGGAGGATATCCCAAGGAAGTGCCCCGAGTCCCTGCTCTCTGACGCCGACTCGAGCAGCATCACAACCATGCAAGTCATGACCACCGGAGCGACTTCGATCGAGGAGCAGTTGGCTTAAATGAATGAAGCGATTGCAAAGCTAGCATAGACCATGGAGGAGAAAGACTTACAAATCGCCACACTTGTCAACCAATTGGAAATGAAGAACAACGACATAATGGTAGGCGGTGAGGATGAGGAACCTCCGACAAAAGAAATCGAGGAGAAGCCAGACCAAGCAACGGCACTCATGGGATCTCTGTCTATCCAGTAGCTGCAACAAATGATCGCTAGCACCATCAAGGCACAGTACGAAGGGAGCTCACATACCTCCATGTTGTATTCAAAGCCTTACCCCAAGAAAATTGACAACCTGATGATGCCAATGGGATATCAACTGCCAAAGTTCATGCAGTTCGATGGGAAGGGAAATCCAAAGCAGCACGTTGCCCATTTCGTCAAAACTTGCAACAACGCGAGGACAGAATGAGACTACTTCGCAAAGCAGTTTGTCCGCTCTCTGAAGGGAAATGCATTCGACTGGTACACGAATCTAGAACCTGAATCCATCAATAGCTGGGAGCAATTAGAGCGAGAGTTCTTGAACCGCTTCTACAACACTCGTCGCACAGTAAGCATGCTAGAGCTGACAAGCACAAAGTAGTGGAGGGACGAGCCAATTGTCAATTACATCAACCGATGGCGCACTCTGAGCCTCGACTGCAAGGACAGACTCTCAGAAATCTCCACAATCGAGATGTGCGTTCAAGGTATGCAATGGGGATTACAATACATCCTTCAAGGCATCAAACCATGGACATTTGAAGAGTTAGCCACCCGCGCTCACAACATGGAGCTAAGCATCGCTCATCATAAAAAAAGGAGTCGATCACTGACTTCAAGAAGGATAAGGTGTTTACTCCAAAGGTGGACAATCGTGGAAAGAAGCCCGCCAATGAAGCTTTTACCATTAACGCTACCCCCATCAAGACCTCTTCCGCACTCGTCAAAATCTCCTCTAAGAACAAAGCAAAGGAGATAAAAATAGGTGAACCCTCTCGTACCCAAGACAGGTACAAGAACACCTTGAGGGAACTGGAATAGAAAACATACCCATTTCCAGACTCTGACATGGCCCCAATGCTAGACGACCTGTTGGAGAAAAAGGTGATTGAGTTGCCTGAATGCAAGCGCTCGGAAGAGATGAATCGCGTTGACGATCCCAAGTACTACAAGTACCATCGCATCGTGAGTCATCCCGTCGGAAAATGCTTTGTCCTCAAAGAACTCATCATGAAGTTAGCACAACAAGGGCGAATTGAACTTGACTTAGAAGACACGGTCGCGACGCATACTACGACGATCGTGTTTAGGTCTTTTGATCTTGTGCCTCTTCAGGTAATGCGTGACCATTCTCATTCATGCTCAAGTCACATGGCCCCTTCTGCACAACCATCGTTGGGGGACAACAACCAGGATGCACCGACTAACGATAATGAAAGATGGACCTTAGTGACCCGCAAAAAGACGAAGAAGCCCAAACCACAAGCCACAAGGCCAAAGGTAGAAGAAGGAAGAAAGCACCGCCGTCGCAACAATAGGAACCCCAAAAGAAGCACAAGAGTTGGTAAACTAACATACGCTGGGGAGCCTATGGAACAAGAGCCACACATTCCCATCTCCTTGCACGAGTACTTCCCGAATGACTTCTTCCAACGGTGCACTATCGCTGCATGTCACATGGTGGAAGTAAATGAACCATTAAGAGACGAAGTTATCACCGTTGAAGAAGTGAAGACCCTCATGACCAAAGAAGGTTTGCCGACTCACGTTAGCATCGAGGAGGCATTACGATTACCCGAGGAGATGCGGAAAGCACTGATAGTGGTCTTAGCAAATCCCAACGACCATGAAATACAAGGAAACAAGGATGAAGGCTCGAGGCTTTGGTCATATGAATATGCCACATGTTGTGCCGCCCAAGACTCAATTAACTTCACTACGAAGACTTACTGCTGGGATCAAAACCTCACAACCGCCCTCTCTTCGTCTCAGGGTACATAAGGGAGAGCAAAGTCAACCGCATGCTTGTGGATGGTGGATCAGCCATAAACATCATGCCAAAGTCAATGATGGCTACATTCGGCATCAAAATAGACGAATTGTCCCTAAGCCGTCTACTAATCCAAGGTTTCAACCAAGGAGGACAAAGAGCGATAGGCATGATCCGAGTGGAAATGACCATTGGTGAACTCAAATCAAGCACGACATTTCATGTGATTGATGCAAGAACTTCATACAGCCTACTCTTAGGAAGGCATTGGATCCATGAGAATGGAGTGGTGCCATCCATCCTTCACCAATGTTTAAAATTCTACCAGGAAGAAGTGAAGGTGATTCGAGGCGATACCAAGCCATTTACTGAAGCCGAATCACATTTTGCAGACGCCAAGTTCTACATAGAAGAAGACACGATACCCAAAGCTCTCCCACGGGCAAAGCGACGCCTAAAAAGCAAGAATGGCAATCTATTCCAAGAAAGCAAGGAGAAGAGGCCACGCCGTCTTCAAGCAAAAACAACGACGAACTCGTGACAGCCAAATGGGGTAAGATGCCCTTAAAAGGACTGAACACACCCGTCTTCCGATACATCCCGATGTCGAGAAGGAAGAAAGGTCAAACCCCATTCGAAACGGGGACAAGCAAAGCCGACATGCAACAGCGCAATAATGATGTAGAATTGCTCAAGACGAATGCAATTTTACCTCTAACACAGCTAGGCGAGACTAAGATTGCAAGACCACCACAAGGCTTCATAAAAGCTCTGCCAAAAGGATTAGAACCAAGCTTTCTCCCAACCAAGAGGACCAAAGAAGGTTTTGATCCAAACGCCTACAAGCTTATGTCAAAGGCTGGGTACGCCTTCATTCCCTCTTCGAATCCTGGAAAGAAGGGTTCAGACACTGTTAACAACAAAGAACGTGACCTCACCAAGACTCAAAAGAGGCTAAAAGAGCATGGCTACAGAGTTGACAACGGCAAAGCAGGAATCGGCTTCACACCAAATGCACTTGTGAAGATTTCGAGCAAAGCGAAAAACACTAGCGCTCAGCACATCAGCGTGAGCGTCGTCCAAAACCGAGAAGAGGTTAATTCCGCCCCTCGGATATCAGTCTTCAATAGGATGAATCATCCAAGACCTAAAATATCGGCATTTCATTGCATTGGTGGTCAAAGCCGAACCTCCGTCTTCAAGAGGCTTAACATGCCAACATCCCAAAGTTCCATTTTTGAAAGGTTGTCAGAACCTAAGAAACAAAGCAACGCGCCTAGCTTCCCTCCACAACGGTCGATTTTGAGGAGACTCGAAGAAACCGAGAAGCCTTCAGAGAGAAAAGAAACAACGCCAAAGAAACAGAAGCCCGACAGCTTAGCAGAAAAAGACGACATCCAAAGCTCTGTTCCTTCAAGAATGAAGCGCCACTGAAATGGACCACTGAAAGTAAGGAGGCACACCATTATCCACACCGGCCAATCTTCACGCTAACAAGCTCAAAAGGACGGCACTGAAGGAGAGGTCCAAGATGTCTTCCACATCACAATCCAAGACGTCTTCCACAAAGAAAGTGAAGCCCCTGAGGAAGATGTCACCGCTACACCACCGCAACTCGAAGATGGAGGGTAAGCCACGGTTGATGAGCTTAAGGAGCTCAACTTAGGAACGAAAGAAGAGCCCAGGCCTATCTTCGTAAGTGCGCTGCTAAGTGCGGACGAGATAGAAGAGTACTACCAGTTGCTATTAGTGTACAAAGATGTCTTTGCCTGAACATATAAGGAAATGCCCGACCTTGACCCTATTATCGTTGTGCATCGTCTTGCAGTCAAGCCCGAAACACGACCGATAAAGCAAACTCAAATGCGCTATCGATCCGAGCTCATCCCACAGATTGAGGCTGAGATTGACAAGCTAATTGAAGCAGGCTTCATTCGAGAGATGCAATACCCCAAGTGGATTTCTGACATCGTTATCATCTTTAAGAAATCTGGACAAATACGTGTTTGCGTGGACTTCCGAGACCTCAACGATGCTTGCCCGAAAGATGATTTTCCCTTGCCAATCATCGAAATCATGGTGGACGCAACCACTGGTCATGAGGCACTGTCATTCACGGATGGCTCATTTGGATACAATCAAATTTGCATGGCTCCCAAAGATGAGGAACTAACAGCCTTTTGCACTCTGAAAGGTATATACTGCTACAAGGTGATGCCATTTGGTCTAAAGAATGCCGGAGCTACATTCCAACGTGCAATGCAAAAAATCTTCGATGACATGCTACACAAAAATGTAGAATGTTACGTCGACGATGTGGTGGTCAAGACAAAAAAGTGACCAGACCACTTGAAGGATTTGCGAATGGTGTTCAAAAGGCTGCAAAAATACAACCTCAAGATGAACCCGATGAAATGTGCATTTGGCGTCACCTCTGGAAAATTCCTCGGCTTCATTGTCAAGCACCGTGGCATCGAAGTAGACCAATCAAAGATCAAAGCCATTCAAAGCATGCCTGAGCCAAGAAATTTACACGAACTGAAAAGTCTGCAAGGACGACTCGCTTTCATTAGACGATTCATATCCAATCTAACAGGACGTTGTCAACCGTTTAGCCGACTCATGAAAAATGATGTTCCGTTTGTATGGGACAAAGCATGCCGCAATGCCTTTGAAAGCATAAAAAGGTATTTGTCAAGTCCACCTGTCTTGGGGGCACCTGTGCTCGGGAAGCCACTCATATTATATATTGCCGCTCAAGAAAGTTCAGTAGGAGCACTCTTGGCACAAGAAAATGAATCCCAAAAAAAAGGAGCGCTTTACTACCTCAGTCGAACTCTCACCGGTGCCGAGTTGAACTATTCCCCAATAGAAAAGATGTGCCTTACCTTGGTATTCGCCATTCAGAAGCTCAAACATTACATGCATGCTTACACCATCCACTTGGTTGCTAAAGCTGACCCGGTCAAATACGTCATGTCCAAACTAGTTTTGACAGGGCGACTAGCTAAATGGGCGTTGCTTCTCAATCAACACGAGATCTTCTACGTTCCAACTAAAGCCGTCAAATGACAAGCACTTGCAGACTTCTTTGCCGATCATCTGATCCCAGCCGATTGGAAAATCTCAGATGACTTGCTTGACGAGGAGGTGTTTTACATCGACATCTTCCCAACATAGACGATGTTCTTCGACGGATCCGCACGAGCAGATAGAGCAGAGGCAGGACTAATATTCATGTCACCGCAAAGGCAAATAATGCCTTATTCCTTCTAACTAAGTGAACTATGCTTTAACAACGTCGCTGAGTACCAAGCACTGATCATCGACCTCCAAATGGCAATCAACATGGGAATCACAGCCCTTGAGGTATATGGCGACTCCAAGCTCATAATCAATCAACTCTTAACCGAATATGAGGTGAGGAAAAATGATCTCATCCCATACTTCCGGCTGGCAACTTAGCTGCTACAAAAGTTCGAGATAGTGACACTAGAACATGTGCCAAGAAAAGAAAATCAAATGGCAGATGCTCTCGCCAACCTAGTCTCGAGTATAACACTAGGAGAAAGAGAAGGTGCAGACGTGCCAGTTTGCCAAAGATGGGTGATCCCACTTGCCACTGAAATACAGGTGCAGACGTGCCAGTTTGCCAAAGATGGGTGATCCTACTTGCAGCTGAAATACTGCTAAATGACACAAATGTCATCTCAATACTTCTGGTCGACACTGAAGAATGGAGACAACCGTTGATCGACTACTTATAGCAATGAAGGCTTCCAGACGATCTCAGACACCGCTCTGAAATACATCAACGAGCACCGCTTCCTCTACTACAAGGGAACACTTTACCGACGCTCTTTTGAAGGAGTACTTCTGAGATGCCTAGGTGAAGAAGAAGCCAGACAAGCCATGGAAGAAGCACATTCAGGTGTATGTGGGGTGCATCAGTCGGGGCCAAAGCTACATTTCCAGCTTAAAAGAATAGGTTACTATTGGCCAAGCATGGTGAGGGATTGCATGGAATACGCCGAAAGGTACCAAGCCTACCAATTCCATGCCAACTTCATACATCAACCACTTGAACCATTACACCCTACAGTTACTTCATGGCCGTTCGACGCATGGGGGTTGGACGTCGTGGGATCGATCGCACCAAAGTCAACTGTGGGAGAAGCTTACATCCTAGCTGCAACAGATTACTTCTCCAAATGGGCTGAAGCCATACCCCTAAGGGAAGTCAAGAAAGAAACCGTCGTCCGTTTTATCAAGGAGCATATCACCCACCGGTATGGTGTGCCTCGCTACATCATTACGGACAATGGAAAACAGTTCTCCAACCGACTCATGGACGAACTTTGTGAGAAATACAAGTTCAAACAGCATAAGTCTTCCATGTATCATGCCCCAGCCAATGGTCTCGCAGAAGCATTCAACAAAACTCTATGCAACCTTTTGAGAAAAGTCGTTGGTTGCAAGAAAGACTGGCACGAGAGAATGAGCGAAGCACTTTGGGTATACAGGATGATGCACTGGACACCTACTCAAGCTACACCATATTCGCTCGTGTATGGCGTAGAGGCGGTTTTGCCGTTAGAAAGCCAAATTCCCTCGCTGAGGATGGCTATACAAGAAGGACTGACTGATGAAGAGAATGCAAAGTTACGTCTTCAAGAGTTAGAAGTGCTAGATGATAAGAGGGTCGAAGCTCAGTAGCATCTATAGTGTTATCAAGCACGATTGTCCAAAGCCTTCAACAAGAAAGTTCGCCCAACGTCATTTCAAGTAGGGGATCTTGTCCTTGCATTACGTAGGCCTATCATCACGACGCACAGGACGAGAAACAAATTCACCTCAAAGTGGGATGGACCTTGCGTAGCACAAGAAGTATACATAAACGGTGCTTACAAGATTGTGGAAGAAAATGGCTTTACGATTGGCCCTATAAATGGAAAGTTCTTGAAGCGGTACTACGCCTGAGAAGGAACCACGCTCTTAGCCCGTAAGAGCATAAACTGTGTACGACAAACATAAAAAAGAATTTTAAAAAAAATCGTCACTCTTCGAACTACGTTTTGACTTGATCATTTTCGTTAGAAGGGTACGTAGGCAACTTGGAACTTCAAAACTCCAAGTACAGTCATATCATCAATGTGAATACATCATTTCTTTGAAGGAAAGATTTGGGTACAAAGCTTGTTACAAAGATGAGCAAAAGACATGCGAGAGAAATCTCATGAGCGTTGAAGAAAGACAATGACAAAGTCACCACGACAGAAAGAGACCAGCCACAAAGCTCTAAGCAGCAACGACAAACGATAAGGTCGATGTGCAAGGCAACATCACCTCCGAGGAAAGTTATGACCAAGAAGCATTACACAACGAGGTCCCGGTGCAGCCTCTTGCACAGTACCACATGGCAGCGCATCACCGAGGGAAAACTATGATCAAAAGGCACTACACAATGAAACCTCGGTATAGCCTTCCGCACAACCCCGTACAGTAAAAGTGACGCACTAGAACAAGCTCCGTCACAAACAGCAAGGCCGGTGAAGAACTTCAGTGACCGCCATCAAACGACTAGCCGGTCACAAAGCTCAACACAGTTGCACTCACATCCTGCTCACTCCGTCACAAACAGCAGGGCCGGTGAAGACCTTCAGTGACCGCCGTCAAACGACTAGCCGGTCACAAAGCTGAACACAGTTGCATCTACGTCCTGCTCGCTCCGTCACAAACAGCAAGGCCAGTGAAAAACTTCAGTGACCGCCGTCAAACGATTAGCCGGTCACAAAGCTCAACACAGTTGCACCCACATCCTGCTCGCTCTGTCACAAACAGCAAGGCCGATGAAGAACTTCAGTGACCGCCGTCAAACGACTAGCCGGTCACGAAGCTCAACACAGTTGCACCTACGTCTTGCTCGCTCCGTCACAAACAGCAAGGCCAGTGAAGAACTTTAGTGACCGCTGTCAAACGACTAGCCGATCACAAAGCTGAACACAGTTACATCTACGTCCTGCTTGCTCCGTCATAAACAGCAAGGCCAGTGAAGAACTTCAGTGACCGTCGTCAAACGACTAGCCGGTCATGAAGCTGAACACAATTGCATCCACGTCCTGCTCGCTCCGTCACAAACAGCAAGGCCGGTGAAGAACTTCAGTGACTGCCGTCAAACGACTAGCCAGTCATAAAGCTCAACACAGTTGCACCCACGTCCTGCTCGTTCCGTCACAAACAGCAAGGCCAGTGAAGAACTTCAGTGACCGCCGTTAAACGACTAGCCGGTCACCAAGCTCAACACAGTTGCACTCACGTCCTGCTCGCTCCGTCACAAACAGCAAGGCCGGTGAAGAGCTTCAGTGACTGCCGTTCAGGAAACTCAACACAGTTGCACCCACGTCCTGCTCGTTCCGTCACAAACAGCAAAACCGGTGAAGAATTTCAGTGACCGCCGTCAAACAACTAGTTGGTCACAAAGCTCAACACAGTTGCATCCACATCCTGCTCACTCCGTCAAAATAGCAAGGAAATCCATGAATGCAAGAAGCACCTGTCAAAAAAAAAAAAGGAATACATATGTTATTATGAATTTACAAAAAAAAAACATAAGTTATTACATTTTCATTTATATATATGTCTCTAGACCGGCTCCCAAAGCCCAAACCGTGAAGGCCCAAATCTACGTCCTGTTTGCTCCGTCACAAACAGCAAGGCCAGTGAAGAACTTCAGTGACCGCCGTCAAACGACTAGCGGATCACGAAGCTGAACACAGTTGCATCCACGTCCTGCTCGCTCTGTCACAAACAGCAAGGCCAGTGAAGAACTTCAGTGACCGTCGTCAAACGACTAGCCGGTCACGAAGCTGAACACAGTTACATCCACGTCCTGCTCGCTCCGTCACAAACAGCAAGGCCGGTGAAGAACTTCAGTGACCGCCGTCAAACGACTAGCCAGTCACAAAGCTCAACACAGTTGCACCCACGTCTTGCTCACTCCGTCACAAACAGCAAGGCCAGTGAAGAACTTCAGTGACCGCCGTTAAACGACTAGCCGGTCACCAAGCTCAACGCAGTTGCACCAATGTCCTACTGGCTCCATCACAAACAGCAAGGCCGGTGAAGAACTTCAGTGACCGCCATTCAGGAAGCTCAACACAGTTGCACCCACGTTCTAGTAGCTCCGTCACAAACAGCAAAACCGGTGAAGAACTTCAGTAACCACCATTAAACAACTAGCCGGTCACAAAGCTCAACACAGTTGCATCCACATCCTGGTCACTCCGTCAAAATAGCAAGGAAATCCATGAATGCAAGAAGCACTTGTCAAAAAAAAAAGAAAAGGAATACATATGTTATTATGAATTTACAAAAAAAAACAAAAAAAAAACAGAATTTATTACATTTTCATTTATATATATATGTGTGTGTCTCCAGACCAGCTCCCAAAGCCCAAACCATGAAGGCCCAAATCTCTCTCTCTCTCTCTCCACACAACCGTCTCTCACATCACACCCTTCAAAATCTCGAAAAGAAAAAAAACTTGTGAACTGGAACAATGGCTCTGACTACTGCTCTTGGGAAGAAGTGTCCTGCAAAGAGGGTTGTGTGTTGAATCTGGACCTACAAAGAGGGTTGTGTGTCGAATCTGCAGCGAGGCAATTACTGGTGGACTTGATAATTCCAGTTCTCTTCTTGAAGTTCCCAAATTTGACTTCCTTGCACCTACGCCGTTCTTGCTTCGATGGTAATCCACAGCTTCGGGGTTCCTTGGACCAGCGGCGACTGCAATGGCTCTGCTGTGGTGGCGTTTAACAGCGGCGGGAGCCGAGGAAGTCGACGCGCTATGAATTGAGCGAATGATCTTTGTCGCCTGGGGTGAAGGATATGTTGAGAAAGATGATCTGCAGAGATGCTTCTAGAAGGCTTTCTGTTGACCAGGCACTTAGGCACCCATGGATCTTAAGCGGTGGGGGAGCAAATCCAATTGACCAAATCTGACTTTTGGGTCAACCAAATTCCACAACACACACTCACCAAATCGACTGTCGAGCAAAACCAAATGCAGGAAACAAAGTAGAAATACAGTTCCAGAACCCTTCATTAGAGCACCACCACTTTGAAAAAAAAAACACACTCTATAGTGACACACCTGCCAAAGTCAAAAGCTGATAAAAAGAGGAAATATTTCGGGCGGAGATCTGCTGCTTCGATATCTAGGTGTGTTCGCTGCGGTGTTAAGATCCACATTCAGCTTGTCAAAACCATCCATAACATCACCAAGACTCTGTGCATGCAAATGGAAGTTCAGAAGCAACTGCATGAGCAGCCTGGACAAGGGTAGCCGAACCATTCACATATGGGTATGACATGAAAGTACATGGGAATGATGTTGAAGTTATCCCACCAAGCATCGGATAAACGACACTTGTTTTCTTCGGTGGTACTGTTGATGTCGTTCTGCAATTCATTTTGGATCTGTGCTCTTTCTTTTTCGAGCTCGGCGATGATGGAGGTCGATAAGGTGGGCTGATAAGTCAAGTTTCAATGCTCTAAGCACTTTGAGCTTCTCTGGTAAATCACATCTAGCTGCCCTCATCTTCGTTGCCAGCCACCTGCAAGTTCTTCTGCCCATCAACCTTGCCCAGAAGCACAATATAAAGAAAATTTGGGAAGAGTAGAGTTGGTGCTAGCACATGTGGGAAAGTGGATCCATCCACATGAAGAAAGGAAGGAAAATGATAAAAGCTGTGGAGTTGGTGCTGGCACCATGTGTGAAAAAAAAAAACTGTTATTATTATAAAAAAATAATATATATATATATATATACACACACACACATATATTTATATAATAATAAATAAATAAAACGTGTATGCATATTATATATAGCAAAAAATGCATTGAGAGAAATAAAGTCCATCTTATTTTTTTTTCTCTGGAAAATTACACAAATTGACATTATACATACCGAAAAAAAATAAAATAATAATAATTACAAGAAATGTGCAAACAAGCACGGACTCTTCAAAGACGGTCACGAGAAGCCTCATTGCTCGGCGGAGCTGCAGAAAGACGAGGCGTTGAAGCTTGATTATCCGGAGCCTTAACACTGGGTGAAGCTCTAGAGGACGATGGTAAAAGATTCCTCTGGAACAAAGCCATAAACATCTGATGATCACTTTGAATCCGACTATTAGATTCCTGCAGCTGGTTAAGCTTCTTCTTCATACTCGTCGAGTAGCTGTTGGCAAGCATGTACAACTCCCTATTTTCATGCTTAAGCCCTCTGATCTCCTGCTTAAGCCTCGCCGCCTCAGCCATCAAGGATTCAACCTGGCGAGTATGAGCAAGAAGGCGTTGGCCCATGTTCGATACAAAGCCCACACACTGGACGCTAAAAGCCAAGGAGTCTTGGACAGCCAGCTCATCGGATCGCTTGGAAAGCACCCTGTTGTCTCTAGGGGTGAGAAGATTTCTGGCCACCATTGTGGCTGTTATATCGTTCTTCATCACCGAATCCCCAACTGTAAGAGGACCGTTCGAGGATAAAAAGGATGGGTGCCATATATTGTCCGGAGAAGACATAACAGCCTCTTCCCCGGCATTCAAATCAAGACGACGGTCAGATAGGCAAGACATTTTTCGAAGGTTTTGAAGAAAAGAAAAGGTCAGACAAATCAAGATCTCAAAGGTATAAGAGGGGAACTTCTGCAAGTAGCAATTCTCAAGCGCACTTTGGGAAGCAATCGATGCCTCCATAAAAAGAAGAAGCAACAAGGCCACCTGCTCAGAAATCGAAGAATCGTTTGCCTAGAAATCGAAAAGGCGCTCGTTCAGAAATCGAAGAGGCGCCACTTTTTCAAAAGCTGGATTTTCTGGATCAAGTTGTCAGCACTGTTCACGCATGATCTCAGCTTTGCTGAATTCACGAACAAAATCAGAGGGGGCTTGTCACCATCCTCAAAACCTCAAAAGCCGAGTTGCTTGTTCAAAGATCAAAGGGTTGCTTATTCGAAAATCGAAAAGGTGCCAACTTTTTCAAAAGACAGAGTCTCTAAATCAAAGCTTACCAACACTCTCCACATGCGATCTCAGCTTTGAAAGAGTCACGGGCCAGATCAAAGAGGCTCAGCAGTACCCTTAAAATTTCAAAAGACGCTCGTTCAAAGATCGAAGAGGCGTCGCTACCCAAAAAAAAAAAAATCAAAAGCTGGATTTATCTGTCAGTACCTTTCACGTGCAATCTCAGCTCTGAATGACTCACGGGCCAAAATCGAAGAGGCTCAGCACTATCCTCCAAAATTCAAAAGCTGCTTGTTCAAAGATCGAGGTTTGTCGCCACCCTTCACGTGTTGTCCTAGCTTTGCAGAAGTCACGGACGAGTCTAAAGAAACACGTGAACCAAAATTACTCGCTGTCCCTGACAGGGGTAAACAAACAGCCTCACTACCAGCTACTGGGAAAAGTCCTATATCTGTCGGCCTTCGTCCTCTACGGTAAGGCAGACCTGAAAAAATACCAAGCTCTTCCCTATCTTCGAGAATCCATTTCCAACGAAGCTTCCCAAAATACTCAGTATTCCTCATCCCCTGGAATGCCTCTGCAAACAAGCCACACCAGAGCAAGAGTATCCCATATCATTAGGGTCGAAAGCAAGAGTATCTCATATCACGTTTTATCCTTGTCCTTTTCCTTGTCTTTGTTCTCACTTGCAAGACAAGAAGAAAAAACGCAATCAGTCGAAACCTTTGCCTGGTTGCTTACCCTGCATTGCTCTTGAGCACTCATCCTCAGCTGTTGTCAAGGTCACGAATTCCTTCATCAAATACTTTAGCGCAGTTGATACGGTGGTGGCTCACCATTCAAATGCAAAGGTTGCGCACCGCTTTTGCTATGCAAAAAGATTGAAGCAGAAGGATCAACTATGAGCTAGCACCGTCGCTGAAGAGCAAAGGTTCGCTGTGCAACGTTGGCAAATCGTCACCATTTCTTCAAAAGCAAAAGTATCTCATATCACGCTTTCTCCCTTCCTTTTCTTTATCCTTGTTCTCACCTGCAGGACAAGGAAAAAGAGAGCAATCAGCCGTCATTTGGAATTAACTCTCCAATCTAGAACTGACTGCCTGGAAACCCTTCCCTGATTGCTTACCTAGCATTTGCATTCCATTCCTGCATCAATAAGGAAAATACTGCAAGAGAAGATGCCACTTATGCATGAGAGAAAAATGGAGAAGATGCCGTTTCTGCAAGGGAAACAGATAAGGCAAGGGAAAATGATACATTGAAGCATGTAGAAACAAGCACGACGAAACATGTGTCGGGCTGTCCGCTACTTCTTCAAAAGCAAAAGTATTTCATATCATCAAGATTTGACGTACTTTGGATTTGATGGACTTGTTTTGACCCTCAAATTCTTGAGTCGGCTTGCGAAGATCGCTTGCCATATGAATCCACTCATGGTCCGACAACCTTCAAGATCAAGCCACCAACGACCCTTGAAGGAATCACAAGTTCGATTCAAGATCAAGTGTTCACCACCCTTGAATCAACTTCAACTCCAGATAAATGGGTAAGCTTAGACTTTTGGCAAGTCTAGCAGAAGAAAACCCTCCAGCCCAGTTCAAGAATAAACCTGTGGAAAGATACTTCTTCAAAAGCAAAAGTATCTCATATCAGCAGAGTCGAAAGCTCATGGCATGCTTTTCCTTTACCTTTGCTCCTGCCTGCCATGTAAAAGAAACAAAGCAGAGAATAATGCAGCATGGGTCGTACAACTGCACATGTTGATTCATCCTCAACTAAACTGAAGATCGCTTTCCATATGAAGCCGCTCGTGGTCCGACAACCTTCAAGATCAAGCCTCAACGGCCCTTGGAGAAATCATAAATCCGATTCAAGACCAAGTGTCCAACACTCTTGAGTCAATCTTCAAGATCAAGCCTTAACGGCCCTGGGAGAAATCAAAACCCGATTCAAGATCAAGTGTCCAACACCTCTAAATCAACCTTCAAGATCAAGCCTCAACGGCCCTTGGAGAAATCACAATCTCGATTGAAGATCAAGTGTCCAACACTCTTGAATCAAAACCAGTTCAAGATTAAGCCTGTGGAAAGCCAACAAGCACAACAAATACACGTGCCGAGTCGTCCCCAGCAAAGTTGGAGAAAGTTCCAGCCCAATCCAAGATCAAGCTTCAACGGCCCTTGGATCGACGACTACGGACTTCAAAACGCATCTTCTGCACGTGACAATGACATGTATGCGATGCGCCTTGAAGTGGGGGCATTTGTAGACATTGAAATTTCGGTAAAAATAAATGTTGACCAATAATTAAAATTTCAACGCTCACGTGTCACATAAATTTTACACCTAGCGTATGACTCGACGAAAAATCGAAAAGAGTCAGAAAAGCCATCAAACAGGACACGTCTGAACACCTGGCAAAAACAACTTATTTCATCTGATTATTTAAATCCAAAAATCAAGTTTCGGAATTCTATAAATAGAAGCCATTCTACACCAATTCACAAACACATTTCTCTACTCCCAAATTGGAAGAGAATTCTCTTGAAGTTCGTTCTTCGTTTTTCATTCATCATTCTTCGAGATCAAGCCCCGACGGCCCTTGAAGAAAAGCTCTTCATCCTAAGATCAAGCCCCAACGACCCTTTGAATCAACACAACATCAACGTTCATCGTCAAATCTCTGAAGATCATCCTCGTTCATCCTAAGATCAAGCCCCAACGGCCCTTCGAATCAACACAACATCAACAAACCTACACCATTGTTCATCCTGAGAATCAAGCCCCAACGGCCCTTCGGATCAACACAACATCAACGTTCATCATCAAATCCCTGAAGATCATCCTCGTTCATCCTAAGATCAAGCCCCAACGACCTTTCGGATCAACACAACATCAACAAATCCACACCATTGTTCATCCCAAGAATCAAGCCCCAATGGCCCTTCGGATCAACACAACATCAACGTTCATCGTCAAATCTCTGAAGATCATCCTCGTTCATCCTAAGATGAAGCCCCAGTGGCCCTTCGGATCAACACAACATCAACGAATCCATACCACTGTTCATCCCAAGAATCAAGCCCCAACAGGCCTCTGGATCAACGACCCATCAACAAATCCATATCTTACGAAGATAAAATCAGAGGATAAATTATAAAGAGATTGTAACCCAAAATCATCAAATACAAATATTATTTTGTGCACGTGTTCTTGTTTCAGGAAATTTTCGTGTTTACAAATACGTTTTCGTACTTTGATGTTAGTGGCCCCTTTTTTTCCTGATTTCGGGTTGAAAGCCCCCAACAAATTTTTTTCTAGGAGTCACTCTTTCAAACCTTCTATCCTCTTGTACATTTTCTCATCTCTTTAATGAATATTGTCCTTTAATACAGAGAGTATTTGCTACGTCACAATGATGCATCGCAATTTGCAAGAGTAATAAGTATGAGAGTATTTGATACCACTACTAAGCACACTTTCAGTCGTTTAAAAGCAATTGTCAAACGAGCCCAAAGTTTAGACTCAAGTAGAGTACCAAACAAGTCTTTAGGTTCCAAGAATTTTTTGCTAGTGGTATGAGAAGATTTTGGGGTCGATGCAAGATTTGTGTGTAAGAAATATGAATAAAGATTTAGAGATAGAAATTTGAAATATTATGTCCGGTGGCGCGCATGAACCTCGTCGGGAGCTTAATTAATTTCCCATCCGTGCAAAAGTATGAGTCGCTTGTTAATTAATGGCGAGAGAGAAAGCCCCTTTTTTTTCCTATATGAATGCGTTTTCGTACTTCAATGTTAGTGGCCCCTTTTTTTTCTTGATTCCGGGTTGAAAGCCCAGGCAATTTTTTTCAAACCTTCTATCCTCTTGTACATTTTATCGTCTCCTTAATGAATATTGTCCTTTCATATACAGGTAGTATTTGCTACGTCACAATGATGCATCGCAATTTGCAAGAGTAATAATTATGAGAGTAGAAACTAGCCAATTTACATTTGCATTACCGTGGAAAACTAACTAGTGGAAAACTAGCTAACCTTCCACTAAGGTAGAAAACTAGCTAACATTCCACTAAGGTAGAAAGCAAAAATCCAATTGAGTGCTCGCACGACCACAAGGTCAGCAAAGAGGAGGTGATCGCCAAGCTCAAGGATGACGGAGACTTCGACAGACTCTGCCGCAGCATCATCCTCAAGCTAAACAACAACGAAGAATTGCGGGAAATATTACTTCTATTGTGAAGCAATCGGCCGCGTTTAATCGTGAAGCTGCTGAGAATATGAAACCCAGACAGCTTTCCGATGACATTTATCAGGAGGTATAGTTTGACAAATCAAAGCTAAAAACCGCGTTGATCCAATTTTCTTTCTATTGACTAACAAGGCTCTGATGTCTATTAGGGCTGGTTTGGTATTGCTGTGCTTTGAAAAAAAAATGTTGTGAGAATAAGCGGTTGTGCTGTGAGAATAAGCGGCTGTGAAATAAATCAGCTGAGTGTTTGGTAAACATTTTTGTAAAAGTGCTTTTGGAAAGAAAAAAACAGTCTGATAGTGAGTCTTTTCATTAAAGGAGTACTGTAGCTCCGTGTGCTTTGAAAAAAAGCCAGTTTTCCAAAGCTACAAATAGCTGCTTCAGCTTTTTTATTTGATTTCAGTTTATTCTCACAGCAGCTTTCAAAATAAGCTCTTTTTTTTTAATTTACCAAACACCTAAAACTCTTACAATTTTTTTTTATGGGTGCTTTTTTTTTAAAGCACCTCACTCCCAAATTAGGGCTTAATTCCCTAGTCTTAATCTAACAGTGACGGGCATTTGTTTGCCCTCACAGACTATCAAAGCTGTTTGTCGTGTTCCCGAGTCCTAATCGACCAGCTGTGCAACCCAATTCGGACCCTGAAATTGACTCCATTCTTTGCATCAACTAACAGTTACATAAATATCCA
The DNA here is from genome assembly GCA_963580275.1 of Crataegus laevigata. Classification (NCBI taxonomy): domain Eukaryota; kingdom Viridiplantae; phylum Streptophyta; class Magnoliopsida; order Rosales; family Rosaceae; genus Crataegus; species Crataegus laevigata. Next base: position 31,267,608 of record OY756947.1, on the reverse strand, counting down.
GAGCTTCATTTTGCAGCCTCGCTAAAATGGAGTTCTCAAGTATTCATATTAGCATTTGGTTTATTTTCATCCAACCACTCTTTCTTCCCTTTCCTTTTGGCTTTGCCTCCTCGCGTTTAGCGGGAAATGAAGTGGATAGGCTTTCCTTGCTTGCCTTCAAAGCTGAAATCGCGACCGATACCCTGGGCATCCTTAGCTCTTGGAATGAATCCCTCCACTTCTGTCGTTGGCCAGGCATCACTTGTGGCCGCAGACACCAGAGAGTTACAATGCTCGACCTCCGATCAAGCGGGATGGCAGGCCACCTATCTCCGCACATTGGAAACTTGAGCTTTCTAAGGGCTTTATACCTCCAAAACAATAGCTTCAGCCACACCATCCCTCCAGAAATTGGTCGTTTGTTCCGCTTGAAAAGACTATACCTTAATAACAACTCCTTCGGTGGTCATATTCCATTCAATATGTCACGTTGCTCTAACCTCCAATCCCTTGACTTATATAGCAACACTCTTAGTGGCGAACTTCCAACTGAAATTGGCTCATTGTCCAAGCTCCAGGTACTTGATTTAGGCAAGAACAATTTTTATGGGAAAATCCCGCCTTCTTTGGGGAATCTTTCTTCTCTTCAAGGGCTATCTGTGGAGACAAATAATCTGCATGGAGGTATTCCAAATAGCATTGGCCAGTTGAAAAGCTTAGTGGATTTCTCATTGGGTATCAACTATTTGAATGGTATCGTTCCTCCCTCCATATACAACCTCTCGTCAATTAAATTCATTTATATGCTTCAAAACAACCTTCATGGAACTCTTCCTCCTGGCTTGGGCCACACTATATTTCCTAACCTCCAAAACTTTGTTTTCCATACCAACCAATTCACTGGACCAGTACCAGGTTCAATCTCCAATGCCTCAAACCTTTCAATATTTACTATCTCATCCAATAAGTTTACTGGAAAAGTGCCTAGTCTGGCACGCCTGTCAAATTTGTTTTGGTTCTCACTTATGGATAACAATCTTGGAAATAATGAGGAAGGTGACTTGGATTTCATCTCTTCTCTAGTTAATTGCACCAATTTAGAATTTTTATCTAACAATATCAATAATTTTGGAGGAGTGATGCCTGAATCTATCAGCAATCTCTCAACAAAGCTCAGGCAAATGTATTTCTATGAGAATCAGATACGCGGAAGCATTCCCATCGGGGTTGGAAATCTCATCAACTTGGAAAGACTAGAATTTGGCGAAAATTTATTGGCAGGCACTATACCGAGTTCAATAGGTAAACTGAATAAGGTTTATGACCTATCTCTAGATTCGAATGAATTGTCAGGCAATGTTCCGTCATCTCTAGGAAATCTAACTTCATTAAGCAGTTTGTATCTCAACTCAAACAAGTTAAATGGAAGGATACCAAAAAGTCTCGGAGGCTGCAAGTTTCTGTTATATTTGGATCTTTCCCACAACAATCTTAGCGGTCCAATTCCAAAACAAGTCATCAATTTACCTATTTACTTGAATCTATCTGGAAACCAACTTACTGAATCTATTCCCATGGAAGTAGGTAACTTGCAGCATCTTGTTTTCTTGGATGTTTCTGAAAACAAGTTATCCGGTGCGATTCCACAAAGCTTAGGGAGTTGCACAAGTTTGACGACTCTGTCTCTGAGAGAAAATTCATTGCAAGGGACAATTCCTAAATCCTTGAACTCTTTGAGAGGAATTGAAGATTTTGACTTCTCTCGCAACAACTTGTCTGGCATAATTCCCAACTACTTGGGGAGTTTCCCCTTCTTGCAGAATTTGAACCTTTCATTTAACGATTTTGAAGGTGCAGTACCAATCCAAGGAGTTTTTAAGAATGCAAGTGCGGTATCTGTTGTGGGAAACACACGGCTTTGTGGAGGTATACCTCACTTAAGATTGCCTAAATGCATCTCCAAGCAATCTAAGCGCGGGTTATCTCCTAAGCTGAACTTAATTATCTCAGTTTCCTGTGGGGTTGTCGGCTTGGTCTTGGTGTTGTTACTTGCGCTTCTTTATCGATCAAGAAAGGCTAGAGCGCTTAAGTCAACTTCAGGATCATCACTGGGGGTTTCACTCTTCAAACTGTCCTACGGAGATCTCCTCAAAGCAACTGATGGGTTCTCTGCTTCGAATCTGATTGGTTCTGGAAGTTTTGGGTCAGTGTACAAGGGAATTCTCAACCAGCATGAAGAAAGAAATGTTGCGGTGAAAGTACTCAATCTTCAAACTTCAAGAGCTTCTAAAAGTTTCATATCTGAATGTGAAGCCTTGAAAAGCATTAGGCATCGAAATCTTGTCAAGCTACTGACTGCTTGTTCAAGCATTGATTATCAAAGAAACGATTTCAAAGCCCTGGTGTATGAATTCATGGTGAATGGAAGCCTAGATGAGTGGCTGCACATATCAGCTCAAGGAGTAGATAGGCCTGCCAATCTGCTAAAGAATCTGAATCTCACTCAAAGAGTTAACATTGCCATCGATGTAGCGTGTGCTTTGGATTATTTGCACAACGGCTCCCACATGCCAATAGTTCATTGTGATATAAAGCCCAGCAACATTTTGTTAGACAGTGACATGACTGCTTGTGTTGGTGATTTCGGTTTAGCAAGATGCCTCCAGGATGCTTCTTGCCCATCTCCTTTGCACGAAAGCAGTTCCAATGTCTTAAAAGGCACCATAGGCTATACTCCCCCAGGTAAATTTTCTTTTATATATATTTATTTGTGCGTGCACTATGGTTTTGCACATAGCATGAGTTTTTTGTAGTCACACATAAGAACAAAACTATGTTTTTGTGCATATAACTTGAAGAGTATGGAATGGGAGGTGAGGTGTCAACATATGGCGATGTGTATAGCTACGGAATACTATTGTTGGAGATGCTAACTGGCAAGAGACCAACAGATGACATGTTTAAAGGTGGTATGGACTTGCACAATTTTGTTATGAGGGCTCTAACAGAATGTGTGGGAGAAATATGTGATCCAGTACTTGTACAAGTAGAAGAAAGCAGAAGCAGTATTAATCCCAGAAGTAATAGGGGGAATCATGCCACAAATGATCGAAGAAAAAGGGTTGTGGAGTGCTTGACTTCCATTGCAAGTTTAGGAGTTGCTTGTTCTGTACCGATGCCAAGAGAGCGAAAAGACATGAGCAATGTGGTAGCTGAATTGAGTCTAATAAGGGATGTGCTGACTGGAACTAGGATGCCTAGGGAGAATCCGTGATCACGGCCCAAGTAGCGAGCAATAATACCCTGTTATCATTAAATAAAATCCCATGACAGTGCTTGATTTTTGCTTGGTGATCTTCTAAATGATGACGAGGAGGACTGGAACAAGTGAAGTGGCTTTTCCTGTTTTGCAATTTCATTTTGTATGTTTTGTGAATGATCTTAATTTGTAAGATCATCTTTTAGTTTGCTTGGAAATTTGGAATTTGTCAATTTAAGTTTGGTTCATGTTCTTATAATTAAATTATGTAATTTTAAGTTTGGAATTTGTATATATATATATGTGTGTGCGCGCGTGTGTGTGTGCAAGTCTTTTTGTACACAGCCCGCAAAAATGAACATTAAGCACACCTCTTGCATTGTTAATAAATTTACTCAAATTGCTTATTTGGTGATGAGTAATGCTATTCATATCATGTTTTTATACCACCTTAGGTAGCATCTTATGTGGATAGCCACATCATTTGAAAAATTTGCAAAACCCAAAAAAAAAAAGAAAAAAGGAGAAAGGCTCATCGTATACCACAATCATCATTTAATTAACTAGTTTTTCTTAATTATTTGTTTATTAAATAATGAACTAAATTTAAAAACCTGATTAATTTAAGTATTAGGCCTAGTAGGCAGAGAAATGTTTTCATAATTTTTAAAAATATTTCTTAAGAAAACTTTTCTTTAAGATTCAAAAATTTCGATCAAATTGCCTGCATTTGAATTATTTTGTAATTATTGTAATTTATATTGGGTGGAATTGGCCTTTCAATTCTCCAAAATCTTTGTTAGGAATTGCATTTTGCTTAAATTTTGAAAGATTAAAAAAAAGATTGGGACTTTTTCTGATTTTAAATTATTTACACAGTTCCAAAGTACTGTGTGTTCAAAAGTGGAATTTACACTTTTGTGTGGAATTGGTGCAACTTTTGGAGTTTGTGCGATGTTATTTGATTAGTTGTTGGCTAAAATTTGGTTCTTTTGATTTAGGTTTAGTGAAATTGTTTCAACGGTGGGCGGGATTGGTTGTCATAAATGGAGGATGTTAATGAAGTTAACGAATGTGCTTATCTTTGTAGGCTTGACTTCTGAACATACAACTACCTACTCTTTTCAATTGTTGGGAAAGGTTTCTTAATTTTTATTTCTATTTGTGCGTGCTGAATTTTGGGTTATTTTGCGGATGTTATTCAATTGAATGAAAATTTGATGTTTTTTTTAACCTTTTGGTTTTGTAGGAAATATAGAACTTATGTAGTATTGATGTAGGTATTTTTGTCTTATGTAATAGGAGTGAAGAAACCAGCTCGATTAATCCTCATGACATTGGAATTCAACTTTTTGTTTGTATTAGTGCATGCAATTGCTAATCTCCAAATTAATTACGTTTGTTGAAATTTTTGGAATAATTATTTTTTAAATGTCTGATTACTTAAACCTCACTGAGAGAAAATTTTAGGGCATTGTGCACAAGTAATTGGAGCTACTGCAACATTTTATCACTGACATGGTTGGAATGTGTAGAAATTTAACGGAGAGGGAGTAAATTGGCTAATTTAAATAGTTCAAGTTACAGTGATCATAAAGTTCAGTGGCAAATTGATAAAGTAGTCTTGAACTAAATTAACCATCTACTTAGAGATACATTAACTAACATCTGCATGCACATTTATTCCTAATATTATGGACACTATATAATGATTGCGTACGATATTATTGTTTACCAACTTGCATTCCAAATTTAAAAGATCATCCATTACCATATTGTTCATTTTTTTCTGAGAATGTAGCGTTTATTGTGATTAATTGTTCATTTTACATGTTTTTGTGGTGCACCATATGGTGATGCATAAGCTTGAGAGGTCCTCTAGATTTTGGTAGTTGTAAATTTACAATGAATGATCAAGAAACATGGGACATGATACTAGAAAATGTGTTTGTAGATTTAAAAGTCAACTGTTGTTAATGTTATATATTATAGTAGAATTTCATTTGATTTTGATGTTGGGATACGATGAATCATGATCGGGTTATGATTAATGCTAATTAATGATATGAATCAAATGCTTGCAATGTGTAATTATAATTGGATTAAAGGAGTTTGGGCTTTTTCTCTAATGAAAGTTATAAAACAAATTGTAATTTTAGGTACTTCACAAGCCAAAGGCCAAGTCTTAAAATATCTTTAGTAATGTTTGAAAAACGTTTTAAATTTTTGCGTTTGTGGATATGAAAATCAAGGCTGCAGATCCTCATCCTTCACATTTAAGTTTCTCTTTTTGCTTCTCCCTTTTGGGATTTTGAGGAACCAAATTTGATATTTGTGAATTATGAAAGTTGAATACTTGGGAATCAATCCGTTCTTCATTTTTCGTGTATATGGAGAATGCCGTTTTCTGCACTTTTATGGTAATAAGAGTGAACTCTTAAGGGTTAAAATTTTCAGAGTTTTGATACTTTCCTTGGTGAGAGTTTGATTTCAAATTTCTGGGTTCAAAGTGGATCAATTTTTATATTTAGTTTTTTAATATTGGGATGAAATCAAAACAAATTTTTGCCTTTTTCGAATAATTCATCAGTACTAGCTTGCCGTATTTATTATATAAGTGTAAATATAGTTCCCTTAGCAAGCTTGCTTTATTTTCAACTCTTTAACTGATGTGTGACTTCTAACTATAATTTTTCGTATTTGTTCTTTTATATTCTGATTATTGAATTTGAAATCACTTAATGAAATGAAATTGCCAAACCATGTTAGAGTGTAATTTTACGTGTTCTATTTAAGTTTACAAACAACATTTTGTTCAATGCCTATCACAAGTTTGATAAAATATGCCAAAGAAACACACACGCCTGCACACACAGTTTTTTCGGTTTTTTGTTCTCTGTTTTTAGATGTTTATGAATTTAGAATTTTATGGGTGAAATGCCTCTGCGCATTGGGTCTAAATTGTAGGTGAGAAAACACAGGGAGCCAGCAAAGCTTCGTAGAGAGGAGGCATGAGTTTCCTAAGTCTATTCCTTCATTTGGGTAAAGCATATTCGTTGTGGTGTATTTGGCAAAACTCAAGACCCTTTTATGCATCTTTTGTTTTGATTGGTTTATTGGATGTCATCATGTGGGACACTTGAGTTTGAGTACCTTTGTCTGTTTCGATATGATTTTCACTTGAACAGTGCAATTGGAGATCCTACTTTAGACTAAAGTAATGTCCTCAAATAGCACTATTCCAGTAACAAATCAACAATATCAATTACGGAAGTGATTTTCACTCTCTTATTAGCTTCTCACACGTTCTCTATTATTATAACAAAAAAAATTAAATGTAAACAAGGGACATAATTAAACAGGATTGTGCGTGAGACTAAGGGCTAGTTTGGGATTCCTGTGTTTTAAAAAAAATAAAAACTACTTCTGTTGTGCTTTAAGATTAATCAGCTGTAAAATAAAGCAAATGAACGTTTGGTTAACTGTGTTTTAAAAGTGTTGTGAGTAAGAAAAGCAGTGTAAAAGCATTAGTAAATTTTAATGTAAAAGTAATATAATTGTATACAATGACAAAATGGATATAGTAATAGGAGTGGGAAGACAACAGTTGTGGCGGGTACAATGGCGGTAATAGTGGTAGTGGTGGTGGTGTTGGTTGCAATGGTGGTGGTGGTAGCAGGAATGGTGGTGGTGTTAATAGTAGGATGTGGTGATTGGGGTGTAGAGTTAATAATGGTGCTAATGGCGGTGGTAACGCAGGTGGTGGCAATTGTGGTTGTGGCGACAGTGGTGGCGGTTGTGGTTATAGTGGAGGTATGGTGGTGGTGCTAATGGTGGGATGTGGTGGTTAGGGTGTAGAGGTAATAATGGTGCTAAGGACTGTGGTAGTGCTAATGATGGCCGTTGTGGTTGTTGTGGCAGTGGTGGCGGTTGCAATTGTGGCGGCGGCAGTAGCAGCAATGATGGTAGTGACAATGGCGGTATTGGCGGTTATGGTTGTGGCGGCAGTGGTGGCTGTGTCGGTTATGGTTATGGTGGTGGTAATGATGTTGATAGTGTAAGGTTAGTGTTTGTAATGGTAGGTCGTAACAGTCACTTTATTCTCTAAGGGATAAAATATGTGCGGAAGGCAAATAATGTCATTTTAAAAATATTAATGAAGATAGGATAAATTACAAAAAATCACCTCAACTATTGGGTCGAAAACAGTTTCATACCTCACCTTTAAAAAATTTCAATGTCATGCATTTGCTTACAAATTTGTTTCAATGTCATACCTCCCGTCAGTTGACTGTCAATTTCTCAGTTAAATACTGATGTGGCATACTTTTTATTAAAAAATTATTAAAAACTTAAAAAAATATTTAAAATGTTATTTAAATATTTTTTTTTTAAGTTTTTTTTCATTTTTTTTCTTCTTCTTCAGCGCCACCTCTATTTTTTTTTTCCTTCTTCCTCCTCCTCATTCTTCTTCTTCTTCTTCTTCTTCTCGGGTAGCAGGCGCTACCCTCCCTTTTTCTTTTTTTTTCTTCTTCTTCTTCTTCTTCTTCTTCTCCTCCTTCTTCTTCGGGTTGCAGGCTACAGTTTTTTTTTTCCTTCTTCTTGTTCTTCTTCTTTTTCTTCTTCTTTTTCTTCTTCTTCTTCTCGGGTAGCAGGCACTACCCTCTTTTTTTTCCCTTCTACTTCTTCTTCTTCTTCTTCTTCTTCTTCTTCTTCTTCTTCTTCTTCTCCTCTCCTCCTCCTTTTTTTTCCTTCTTCTTATTTTTCTTCTTCTTCTTCTTCTCCTCTCCTCCTCCTTTTTTTTCCTTCTTCTTCTTTTTCTTCTTTTTCTTCTTCTTCTTCTTCTTCTTCTTCTTCTTCTTCTTCTTCTTCTTCTTCTTCTTCGAGTTGCATGCTACAGTTTTTTTTAATATATATATATATATATATATATATATATATTTAATTAATATTTTAAATATTTTTTTAAGTTTTTAATAATATTTTATTAATTTTTTAATAAAAAGTATGCCACGTCAACATTTAATTGAGGATTTGACAGTCAACTGATGGGAGGTATGACATTGAAACAAATTCGTAAGTAAATGCATGACATTGAAATTTTTTAAAGATGAGGTATGAAACTGTTTGCGACCAATAATTGAGGTAGTTTTTTGTAATTTACCCATGAAGATATTACAACAATTGAAATATGTATTAAAGGCTTAACTCTGCTTTTTATTCAAATAGCTTTTAAAAACAACCTACATCCTACTTTTAAAAGCTATTGTCTGAAAGCCATTACTTTTAAAATAAGCAGCATATTTTACTTTTACCAAACACTTTTTTTTACTATTTAACTTTAAAGTGAAATAGTTTTTGATGAAAAAATGCAATACCAAATGTAGCCTAAAAATGGTGTGTATCCCTTTCAACAATATTAACAGTAACATGGTCGTTATTTAAGATTTATTTGTTATGAATGTAATGAGACAACATATAATCATAGACGAGACAATCTAGTCAACATATCGAGATGATAGTGATCATGTATAGTTCTATTTGAAAGCGTTTTCTACTTTGAAGTTGGTGGCCCCTTTATTCCTTGATTTCAGATTGAAAGTCTGGCAAATTTTTTATGAAAATATAATATTCCTTAATGATTATTATACTTTCATAAAAAATGAAAAACAAAGAGTATTTGCTACGTCACAGATGCATCGCAATTTGCAAGAGTAATAATTATGAGAGTAGAAAACTAGCCAATTTACCATTTGCATTACGGTAGAAAACTAGCTAGTGGAAGACTAGCTAACCTTCCACTACGGTAGAAAACTAGCTAACATTCCGCTATTGTAGAAAACTAGCTAACGTGTTGGTCACTTTCTGTTTTCTTGACAATTCTCTCTGTTTTATTTTTTTTTATTCAGTTTGGTTCTTTTACTAGATGAATTTTTCCAGTTTGTTAGAAATACGGCACGGAACACGTGTAATAAGACCATGGTTATTATTATTTTTTAAATTTCTAATAAATTGTATTATTACACTGGACCGTCTTTCTGACAACCTGAAATGCTTCTCCCTTCACTTAACCTGCAAGCTTGACATGGCTTTCTAAATACCTAATGAAGAAGAGTAATGTTACACTGAGGTGAACCCATTAATACATATAGATTCATCTCTATTAAAGAGGAGGTATAAAAATAATATAAAAAATGCTGTAAGGGGAGCATTTCTTATTTAAAAATTATTGCAGGTGCCGAAGCCCAAAACCATCAACCACGGCATGCACGCAGAAACGGTCAAAGCGAATTGTGTTTTTCCGCACCATATTTTAATCTCCCTGACGCTAAAATTGACTCCTTTTGTTGCATCGATTTACGTTAGAGCTTTATTTTTCAGCCTAGCTAAAATGGAGTTATCAAGTATTCATATTAGCATTTGGTTTATTTTCATGCAACCACTCTTTCTTCTCTTTCTTTTTAGCTCTGCCTCCTACTCGCGTTTAGCGGGGAATGAGGTGGATAGGCTTTCCTTGCTTGCCTTCAAAGCTGAAATTGTGACCAATACCCTTGGCATCCTTAGCTCTTGGAATGAATCCCTCCACTTTTGTCATTGGCCAGGCATTACTTGTGACCGTAGACACCAGAGGGTTACAGTGCTCAACCTCCGATCAAGCGGGCTGGCAGGCCACCTATCTCCCCACATTGGAAAGCTTTCTGAGGATTTTACGCCTCCAAAACAATAGCTTCAGCCACACCATCCCTCCAGAAATTGGTCGTTTGTTCCGCTTGGAAAAACTAATCCTTTATAACAACTCCTTCAGTGGTCATATCCCATTCAACATATCACGTTGCTTTAACCTCCAATATCTTGGCTTATTTGGCAACACTCTTAGTGGCGAACTTCCAACTGAAATTGCCTCATTGTCCAAGCTTCAAGAACTTGATTTTGGCAAGAACAATTTTCATGGGAAAATCCCACCTTTTGGGAATCTTTCTTCTCTTTGGTGGCTATCTGCATTCGAAAATAATCTGCATGGAAGTATTCCAAATAGCCTTGGCCAGTTGAGAAGCTTAATGATTTTTTCTTTGGCTTCAAATTATTTGAATGGTACCATCCCTCCTTCCATATACAACCTTTCGTCAATTAAAGTCATTGATATGTATCAAAACAACCTTCATGAAACTCTTCCTCCTGGCTTAGGCCACACTATATTTCCAAACCTCGAAACCTTTATTTTCCCCACCAACCAATTCACTGGACCAGTACCAGCTTCAAAACCTTTTAGCATTTGATATCTCATTCAATAAGTTTACGGGAAAAGTGCCTAGTTTGGCACGCCTGTCAAATTTGTATTGGTTTGCACTTGCTCAAAACAATCTTGGAAATAATGAGGAAGGTGACTTGGATTTCTTCTCTTCTCTAGTTAATTGCACCAATTTAAATGGTTTAAGTGTTGGCCTCAATTATTTTGGAGGAGTGCTGCCTGAATCTATCAGCAATCTCTCAACAAAGCTCAGGCAAATAAATTTTGAAGACAATCAGATACGCGGAAACATTCCCATCGGGGTTGGAAATCTGATCAACTTGGAGAGACTAGGCTTTTCTTCAAATTTATTGGCAGGCACTATACCCAGTTCAATATGTAAACTGAATAAACTTTATGCCCTATCTCTACATTCGAATGAATTGTCAGGTAATGTTCCATCATCTCTAGGAAATCTAACTTCATTAAGCAGATTGATTCTCTGCTCAAACAAGTTAAATGGAAGCATACCACAAAGTCTCGGAGCAATTCCAAAACAATCTTAGCGGTCCAATTCCAAAACAAGTCATCAATTTACCTGTTCACTTGAATCTATCTGGAAACCAACTTACTGAATCCATTCCCTTGGAAGTAGGTAACTTAGAGCATCTTGTTTTCTTGGATGTTTCTGAAAACAAGTTATCTGGTGAGATTCCACAAAGCTTAGGGAGTTGCACAAGTATGACAACTCTGTCTCTCAGACAAAATTTGTTGCAGGGGACAATTCCCAAGTCCTTGAGCTCTTTGAGAGGAATTGAATACTTTGACCTCTCTCACAACAACTTGTCTGGCATTATTCCCAACTACTTGGAGAGTTTCACCTTCTTGCAGAATTTGAACCTTTCATTTAACGATTTTGAAGGTGCAGTACCAATCCAAGGAGTTTTCAAGAATGCAAGTGCTGTATTTGTTGTGGGAAACACACGGCTTTGTGGAGGTATACCTCACTTAAGATTGCCTAAGTGCATCTCCACTCAAGCTAAGCGTCGGTTATCTCCTAAGCTGAACTTAATTATCTCAGTTTCCTGTGGGGTATTCGGCTTGGTCTTGGTGTTGTTAATTGCGCTTCTTTATCGATCAAGAAAAGCTAGAGCGCTTAAGTCCACTTCAGGATCATCACTGGGGGTTTCACTCTTGAAACTGTCCTATGGAGATATCCTCAAAGCAACTGATGGGTTCTCTGCTTCGAATCTGATTGGTGCTGGAAGTTTTGGGTCCGTGTACAAGGGAGTTCTCAATCAGCATGAAGAAAGAAATGTTGCGGTGAAAGTACTCAATCTTCAAACTTCCAACGCTTCGAAAAGTTTCATATCTGAATGTGAAGCCTTGAAAAGCATTAGGCATCGAAATCTTGTCAAGCTACTGACTGCTTGTTCAAGCATTGATTATCAAGGAAACGATTTCAAAGCCCTGGTGTATGAGTTCATGGTGAATGGAAGCCTAGATGGGTGGCTGCACATATCAGCTCAAGGAGTAGATAGGCCAGCCAATATATATGCCAAAGAATTTGAATCTCACTCAAAGAGTTAACATTGCCATCGATGTAGCGTGTGTTGGAAATGTGCCCTAAAACCAATCATATGATGATACTTTACGGACATTTCACATGATTAAACTAATCTAGTTTAATATCAATGGCAAAGATTATTGTTTGAGCGGTCTCATATAAATGTTATATGCTTAAACGATAAAGTCCAAGGAATATGTGATTGGGAGAATGCGATCTAAATAGTTAGATTCAAGAGACCATTCTTTCATAGACACATCCTAAACGTTCCTGATCATAGGATTGCCAATTGGGCATTGACAGTCCGTTAAGATCAGTACGTGCTATGTCTTCTCTCAGGGAGAGTGACTAGTCTCGAGTCATTGATGTGAGTGACACCAAGACAAGTACGTAGGTGCTCAATAGAGAATGAGTTCACTGAACACGATCAACGACGAGTTCTCATATTCATGTCACGTGAGAACTCATGGTTAGGATAATGCAAATTAGTCCTTTGACCTGAGGCATCATAGTTGTCTTATGATTAGGTCCTTGATCTTTGATCGTGTCAAATGGCATTCCTTTGGAGTGTCCACGGCATGGTTGGGGTCAAGCTATCTAGTCATGGAGACAAGTGAATGCGCAACAAGGGATCTCTAACCTTCAAACCGTTGAGGGAGAATACTCTATGATATGATTTAGAATCTCTGGCCAGAGTATGAATGAGATGTTGGAATGCGTTCCAGATCACATTCAAGGTAATCATATAAGCACGAGATTCACATTGGATAGTAGACATGAATAAACTATCAAGCCAAACAATGTGGTCAAGAGTATTGTATTAGAGAAGGACCGTATTGCATTTGTAATCCTAAACTGAATAGGTTCTCCACCTCTTCTGATTAGCTTGGGTAACCATGATATGCTGCTAGGTGTCACTCATGGTTTGTGGAAGCCCTAAACGTGTTTAAACACTAAAGGGAGAATTGAAAGTTAGTTTCAAATTCACAATCGATTTGAAAGAGTTTGAATCGCCCACTGCCTCGCTAAAAGGAACCTAATGGATCGTACACCGTGTAAGGTAGAGATTGAAGATTCAACGGAGATGAGTAAGAATAATTAAATGGTTTAATTATTTATGGCAAGGATTAAATAATATGATTATTAATCAAACGAATAAGTTCGTTAAAGACCTCGGGATGGTTTTGGACCTTAAGGCCCAATGGGCTTCGAACGTCAAGTCCATTGACTTAAGTTGTATGACAACTTAATAAATAATGATTTACAAAGGCCCAAATACTCCAAAAATATCCCTAAGGCCGGCCATATTGTGAAGGGTAGCAAACTTGGACTTATTTACAAGTTTGCCACTCAAATGAATTAAGGTATAAATTTGACTTTATAGCCAAAATTCATTAAGGGTTTGTTTTGGGGAAATTAGAGAGATGAAATGCTCTCCCTTCTCTCTAAAATGGCCGGCCACTTTGAGGAAATAATCTAGCAATTCCACTTCCTCAAAGTCACTCATTTCTTCTTCATCTAACCTTGGTGTGGAGACTTAGAGGTCCTCAATTTTGAGAACTTAGAGAACCTATCCTTTCTATATAAATCCATAGATTTAAGATGCAAGGAATGAAGGCCCTCTCTTTGGGTGATTAGCCTTTGCTTAAGCAAAGAGGAATCTACAAAGGTATAAATCTCAACTCACTTTGATTTGAGTTGTTTAAAGGTTCACCAAACTACTAGGCTTTGAACATTCATGGTTAATGTTTTGATTTTAAGTATATGCAAGCATGATTCCGCCTTTAATTTGTTAATTGCATGCTAATGATATTGCTTAAATGAACATGATCTTCCAAAATAATCCTTCAGCGTGTGCTTTGGATTATTTGCACAACCACTCCCACATGCCAATAGTTCATTGTGATATCAAGCCCAGCAACATTTTGTTAGACAGTGACATGACTGCTTGTGTTGGTGATTTCGGTTTAGCAAGGTACCTCCGGGGTGCTTCTTGCCCATCTCTTTTGCATGATAGCAGTTCCAATGTCATAAAAGGCACCATAGGCTGTACTCCCCCAGGTAAATTTTCTTTTGTATATATTTTATTTGTGCTTACACAATGGTTTTGTATATAGCATGAGTTTTTTGAAGTCACACATAAGAACAAAGCTATGTTTTTGTGCATATAACTTAAAAGAGTATGGAATGGGAGGCGAGGTGTCAACATATGGCGACGTGTATAGCTATGGAATACTGTTGTTGGAGATGTTAACTGGCAAGAGGCCGACAGATGACATGTTTAACGGTGGTATGGACTTGCACAATTTTGTTATGATGGCTCTTCCAAATCATTCCCGCAGGAGGTCCGGACCCATTTTTTTCTGATCCTTCGATAAAAAGATTCATTCTCTTCATAAAAAATAGGAGGTAGAACCAATAAAGATTTCTTTTTCGATTCTACCAGAACGTGTGAGGGAAATATGTTCAAATAGAAGAAAGCAGCAACAGTACTAATCCCAGAAGTAAAAGGGGGAATCATGCCCCAAATGATCGAAGAAAAAGGGTTGTGGAGTGCTTGACTTCCATTGCAAGAGTAGGAGTTGCTTGTTCTATAGCGATGCCGAGAGAGCGAAAAGACATGAGCAATGTGGTAGCTGAAATGAGTCTAATAAGGGATGTGCTAACTGGAACTAGGATGCCTAGAGAGAACCCGTGATGACGACCCAAGTAGTGAGTAATAATACCCTGTTATCGTTAAATAAAATCCCATGACAATGCTTGAACTTTTTGATGAGTTCATTTTATACTATATATTTTACCCTTATCTTAGTATTAATTTATTGGTTATTTTGGTGAGATTTTGATACTTTGGATTATATTTTCAATGTAGGACATTCGACTTCCTCTGAAGCAAAAAGTGATCAAAAGGATGAATTTTGGAGTGATTCCAATTGGAGGATGTTCGTGAATCTTTCAAGATGATTGTATCAAAATTCCAGATTTTTCTACCAAGCCGTTTGACTGTGGCGATTTAAAGAAGACCCAGCGCGCAGCTTTCCTAGATTGACGTTTCTGGACGTTTTGAATATTTTGAAGGTCAAGCTGGCATATTTCCAGGAAGATTCCTTCTAAGGATTTGTAGAGGACGTCTCAAGCTTGAAAAAGAGACATTTTGGGACCAAATCGGAGTTGATTTGGTCAGTCAAAAGATAGATTTTCTGAAAACTCCGAATTCCAGTTAGAATAGGAAACCTTTTATTTTCTGTTTTATTATTTTATTATGTTTCCTAGTATTTTTCTAAGACCTTTTCTAGGTAGGGTTTTATCTTCTACTAGTATAAATAAGGCTTTTTAGCCATTAGGGTTCACTACGCAACATTGGAGGAGAAGAACGCACAACTTTTGGATTCAAGTTTATTTTTTAGGTGTTTTCTATCCTTATTCTTAATAATATTTTGTTTATGATTGTTAGTAACTAATTTTCGTTTGCTAGGGTGATGCTTTGAGCCTTAGCATGAATATGTAGTTTTTATTTAATTGCTTATGATATTATGCATGTATACTTTGAATTATTAATCACTGTGCTTTAAATTGTCTTTGTATCTTAATGATTCGCGACTATTATGATGTTTAGATAAGTAATTGGATGCAATTCGATCGAAATGCCACCGGAGAATTGGGTATTGCTTCTTGTGATTAATAGTTGTAATTTCACCTAGGGCGAATGCCACGTCACAGGGGTTGCATGGTTTTTCAAAGGGTTTTCACAAAGCGTAATGAGTCATGCATGTTTATATTTGATCTGAATGCCACAGACGGATTGCGTGTTTGATATACTTTCTAGCTTGAATGCCACAAGTAGAATATGCATAAGGAAAACCTAACCTTCAAAGTTGTATGGATAATTCATAAGTAATTGGTAGATCTACTTAGGATTGTTAAGAGAACGGCGGAACCCTAGTGCGTTTCCAATTTTGTTTTTCACAATTTTTTCTACTTGATTTATTTCCTTTTTAATTGGTTATTAGTTGCTTCCCTAAATTACTTTTAATAAAATTCGTTTTTAATATTTTAGGTCATAAAATCAATCTCTTCCAATCTTTGTTTTCAAATAATTAGCTAAGAACTAGTATAAATACATATTATTCATTCAATCCCTGCGGAAACGACATTGCTTGAGCCGTTTATACTACAACTACCTTGTTCTCTTGCAAGTATTTTTAAGTGTTTTTATCCCTATTTTTGTAGGTGGTAAAAAATACCTATCACTTTGCATGGTGATCTTCTGAATGATGATGGGGAGGACTGGATCAAGTGAAGTGGATTTTCCCGTTTTTCAATTTCATTTTGTTTGTTTTGTAAATGATCTTAATTTGTAAGATCATCTTTATATTTGCTTGGAAATTTGGAATTTGTCAATTTAAGTTTGGTTCATGTTCTTATAATTAAATTATGCAATTTTGAGTTTAGAATTTGTCAATTTAACTTTGGTATATATGTATAGGAATTGCTTAAGGGGAGGGATCCCCATTTTTTTCAAAAAAGTGGGACACACTCCCCACCGTTGGATTTAACTTTAATGAAATTGTGTGGTTGAGATTGTATGTCCTGTGTTTTAATCTCAACCACACAATTTCATTAAAGCCAAATTTAAGCGCACCTCTTGCATTGTTAATAAATTTACTCGAATTTCTCATTTGGTGGTTTTGGTAGCCCAAGCATCAGGCCGGGTAGGCAAAGAATTCTTAATTTTGGGAGTTTGTGGGCATGTTTGGCATCGTACTGAAACATTTTCATAATTTTTAAAGTTATTTCTTAAGAACATCTTTTAAGAATAATTTTTTTTAAGATTCAAAAAAATTGTTTGGTGTTCGATTTAAAATTAATTTTAAATTTTAATAATTAAAAAGAACAGAAAAAAAAATCTCCAATGCCTCAACTCCCCTAGTAAATTTAATCTCCAATGCCTCAAACCCTTCACTATTTTCTCACACAATAAGTTTACTGGGAAGCGCCTACTTAGGCACACCTATCAAATTTATATTGGTTCTCAATTCAGGAAAACAATCTTGGAAATAATGAGGAGGTGACTTGGATTTCATCTCTTCTCTAGTTAATTGCACCAATTTAGAATTTTTATTTATCAGTGCCAATAATTTTGGATGAGTGTTGCCTGAATCTATGAGCAACCTGTCAACAAAGCTCACGCAAATATTTTTTCAAGAGAATCAGATAAGTGGAAACATTCCCATCGGGGTTGGAAATCTTATCAACGTGGAGAGACTAGGCTTTTCTGCAAATTTATTTTCTAGGTTCGAATGAATTGTCAGGTAATGTTCCATCATCTCTAGGAAATCTAACTTCATTAAGCAGATTGATTCTCCGCTCAAACAAGTTAAATGGAAGCATACCACAAAGTCTCGGAGACTGCTGGGTTATGTTATATTTGGATCTTTCCCACAACTATCTCAGCGGTCCGATTCCAAAATAAGTCATCAATTTACTGGTTTACTTGGATCTATCTGGAAACAAACTTACTGAATCCATTCCCATGGAAGTAGGTAACTTAGAGCATCTTTTTTTCTTGGATGTTTCTAAAAACAAGTTATCTGGTGAGATTCCACAAAGCTTAGGGAGTTGCACAAGTTTGACGACTCTGTCTCTAAGAGAAAATTTATTGTAGGGGACAATTCCTAAATACTTGAGCTCTTTGAGAGGAATTGAATATTTTGACCTCTCTCGCAACAACTTGTCTTGCATAATTCCCAACTACTTGGGGAGTTTCCCCTTCTTGCAGAATTTGAACCTTTCATTTAACCATTTTGAAGGTGCAGTACCAATCCAAGGAATTTTTAAGAACACAAGTGCGGTTCTGTTGTGGGAAACACACGGCTTTTTGGAGGTATACCTCACTTAAGATTGCCCAAGTGTATCTCCACGCAATCTAAGCGGGGGTTATCTTCTAAGCTGAACTTAATTATCTCAACTTAATTATCTCAGTTTCCTTTGGGGTTGTTGGCTTGGTCTTGGTGTTGTTACTTGCGCTTCTTTATCGGTCAAGAAAAGCTAGAGTAACTTCAGGATCATCACTGGGGGTTTCACTCTTGAAATTGTCCTATGGAGATCTCCTCAAAGCAGCTGATGGGTTCTCTGCTTCAAATTTGATTGGTGCTGGTAGTTTTGGATCTGTATACAAGGGAATTATCAATCAGCTTGAAGAAAGATTAGTTGCGGTGAAAGTACTCAATCTTCAAACTTCAAGAGCTTCTAGAAGTTTCATAGCTGAATGTGAAGCCTTGAAAAACATTAGGCCCCGAAATCGTGTCAAGCTACTGACTGCTTGTTCAAGCATTGATTTTCAAGGAAACGATTTCAAAGCTCTAGTGTATCAGTTCATGGTGAATGGAAGCCTAGATGGGTGGCTGCACATTTCAGCTCAAAGAGTAGATAGCCCAACCCATCTGCCGAAGAACCTGAATCTTATTCAAAGAGTTAACATTGCCATTGATGTAGCGTGTGCTCTGGATTATTTGCACAACCACTCTCACATGCCAATAGTTCATTGTGATATATAACCCATCAACATTTTGTTAGACAGTGACATGACTGCTTGTGTTGATGATTTCGGTTTAGCAAGGTACCTCCGGGATGCTTCTTGCCCATCTCCTTTGCACGAAAGCAGTTCTAGTGTCATAAAAGGATTCGTAGGCTATACTCCCTCAGGTAAATGGAATTTCTTTTACATATATAAACACACACATAAACATATATATACATATATACATATATACATATATACATATATACATATATACATATATATATATATATATATATATATATTATTTGTGCTTGCACTATGTTTTTGTATATAGCATGAGTTATTTGAAGTAACAAATAAGAACGAAGCTATGTTTTTGTGCATATAACTTAAAGAGTATGGAATGGGAGGCAAGGTGTCAATATATGGCAACGTGTATAGCTACGGAATATTATTGTTAGAGATGTTAATTGGCAAGAGGCCGACAGATGATATATTTAGTGATGGTATGGACTTGCACAATTTTGTTATGACAGCTCTATCATTACGTGTGGGAGAAATATGTGATCCGCTACTTGTTCAAATAGAAGAAAGCAGCAGCAGTACTAATCCCATAAGTAATAGGGGGAATCATGCCCCAAATGATCAAAGAAAAAGGGTTGTGGAGTGCTTGACTTCCATTGCAAGAATAGGAGTTGCTTGTTCTGTAGCGTTGCCGAGTAAGCGAAAGGGCATGAGCAATGTGGTAGCTGAATTAAGTCTAATAAGGGATGTGCTAACTGGAACTAGGATACCTAGAAAGAATCCGTGATCATGACCCAAGTAGTGAGCAATAATACCCTGTTATCATTAAATAAAATCCCATGACAGTGCTTGAATTTTGCATGGTGATATTCTGAATGCGGACGAGGAGGACTGGAACAAGTGAAGTGGATTTTCCCGTTTTGCAATTTCATTTTGTATGTTTTGTGAATGATCTTAATTTGTAAGATCATCTTTATGTTTTGTTGGAAATTTGGAATTTGTCAATTTAAGGTTGGTTCATGTTCTTATAATTTTTTGTTTTTTGAACAAACGATATTTTCTACACTAAGGGGGAGGGGTGAGCTTAGTCTTACAATGAACTAGCAATAATGTGGTTCAAATTTGGTTTAGGCAAGAATCTAACCTAAGACCTCTTACTTACAAGTGAAGATGAATACCACCAAACTGTAGTACTAAATGACTCAAGTTCTTATAATTAAATTATGCAATTTTAAGTTTGGAAATTGTCAATTTAAAACTTAAAATTGCATAAATGAATGCTAAGCGCACCTCTTGCATTGTTAATAAATTTACTCAAATTGCTCATTTAGTGGTTTTGGTAGCCCAAGTATCAAGCCGGGTAGGCAGAGAATCTTTTTTTTTTTGGGAGTTTATTTAGGGCGTGTTTGATATCGTACTTAAATATTTTCATAATTTTAAAAAATATTTCTTCAAAAAAATCTTTTGAGAACAATTTTATTTAAGATTCTAGAATTTGTTTGGTATGAGATAAAATTATTTTAAAATTTTAATAATTAATCTGCAGAAGTATTTAGATCTTATTCAGAGAGTAAACATTGCCATTGACGTAGGGTCTGCTCTGGATTATTTGCACAATCGCTCTCACAAGCTAATAGTTCATTGTGATTTAAAACCGATTAACATTCTCTTGGACGATGGACTGACTACCTGTTTTGGTGATTTCGGTTCAGCAAGGTATTTGTCAGATGCTTATTCCATACTTCCTTCACCTGAAAGCTCTTCAAACGGAATAAAAGGTTTCATTAATTTTTTGAAGTTACACTTAAAAGAACATGGCTTTTCTTTTTTGTGCAAATAAATTATAGAGTATGGAACGGGAAGTGAGGTGTCAGCTTATGGTGATGTCTATAGCTATGGAATTCTGCTATTTGAGATGCTAAATGGTAAGAGGTTGACAGATGACACGTTTAAAGATGGTATGAGCCTACACAACTTTATCACGATGTCTTTGCCCAAATGTGTGGAGGAAGTATGTCATCCACTGCTTCTTCAAAGAGAAGACAGTAACACTAGTACTAAAGCCACATACAATGCGGGATATCGTGCCCCAAATGATGAAGGACAAAGAGTTGAGGTATGCTTGATTTGCGTTGCGAGAATAGTAGTTGCTTGTTTTGCAGCAATGTCGAGAGAGCGAATGGACATAAACAATGCCGTAGCTGAATTATGTTAAATACAGGGTTAGCTGACTGGAAACAGGATGCCTAGAGACAATACGGTGGAGACCTAATACTGTGGAGAACGTTCTGTTGTATTTTATGATCTGTTATAGTCTGTATACCTCCATGTAATTTAGTGGAACTGTTTTTCACCTACCAATTCTGCAAATCCATTTGGAAATGAAACTGAATAATGGATATTCATGGCCCAAGATTATGCTCATTTCGATATATACGTTGACAAGAAGAAGATCAAACCAATTGCAGCAATTAACAAGTTTTTTATTTTTAGATAAACAATCAATTTAACAATTTGATAACAAATTCTTGAAAACTACCGAAATCAAAACCACAACTTCCACTCAGTTTCTCAGCAACAGAAATATCAAACCAACCCAAAACCAACAACTTTCAACTAAATTGCACAAAAGAATCAAAATTTAATTGCTATACAGAACTATCGGTTCAATCGCAAACAATCGGAATTCAAAACCCTACCACCTCCATTCTCTGAGAGCCAAGCCCTCCTCAGGCAGCATCTCCGACAGAGAGGCAAAGTCGGATCATCGAACCCGCCAAACCCCCCATCAAAGCCCTGGTTGTTTGATTCGGCATAGGTAGACGGAGGAGAGAAGGCTTCCGACGCTGGCTGAGTGGCGGAAGCGTCATCTACGGCGAAGCCGTGGAAGATTGGGGAATTGGTGGCGGCGTCCTTGAGCGACTCAGAGTCGACCAAGGAGCTGAGTATCTGGGAAGAGAGTCGGGGGTTGTAGCCAGTTGCGGATCCAGGAAATAATATTATGAGGGTCAGTAAGAATAGCACGCGCAGCGCGCAAATTTTTTTAAACAGAAATAACATGCATATCGTCATTTCATCAAGTCTTGATTGGCCTGAAATCATTTGGAAAGACATATTGCACACCTGTTAATGCCTCATTTGTGTGGGTAACTAACATGTTCTAAGGCTGCTCTCATATGAATGCTTAACAAACAAACACACTTATCTTGAACACACTAACAATGTTTGATATCATTGCATCCCATTAATATATTTGTTTTGCATCCCATTAATATATTTGTCCAAGAATGATGATGCTCTGTTATTCTCTGAGATTACCATTTCATTTACTTTGCATTTTTGGATGGATTTTTACTTGGTTCTTTTTTTTCTTTTTCTGCCAACAATTGTAATCACAACAAACAAACAAGCAAGATGTAAATAATATTAGGACTAGACTGTAAAGGGACGACACCTCTCTAATGCATTTTATCAAGTAGTTGAATGTCATATATGAAGGGCAACTCTAACCTTTAAAGGGGCAGCACCCAGGTCTTTCATGGACATTCACTGAAGTTCGGAGGGTCAACACCTAAGATGTCCATAGACGTTTACTGAAGTTCGAGGGGTCAGCTTACCCCCTGCCCTTTAATGCATCCGCCAGTGGTCATAGCCTAGGTAACCGTCGTCGTCGAACGGGCGAGTTGACCCGGTGGGCGGGACTGAGTCGTCTTCCATGGACATTCACAAAGTGTACTGATGAGCCAAATGGTCAGGAAATATATCGGCACGCTTTATGTTGGACTGGGCCGACTCACTGGGCCTTCATTTGGTACCTGACAATATCCGGTTCAATGGTTTTAATTTGGATGTTTTTGTGATTTTGGAGCGACTCACTGGGCCTTCATTTGCTCCTCGATTCGCTACCCAGAAGATCAGGTTCTCAAACTCCAACGTGGGACCAATTTTTTCCCCCTCACTGATTATTTATTTCGGTATTTCGTGCATAGTGGTTTGTTTTTTTTTACTAACTTTGGTTATATGATTAGTGATTTTTGTTCTTCATTTTTTTTGAGTTTTTTCTTTCTATTGTTTTTAGGGTTTTTGGCTCTGCAAATTTCGATCAAATTGCCTGCATTTGAATTATTTTGTAATTATCGTAATTTCAATTGGGTGGAATTGGCCTTTCTATTCTCCAAAATCTTTGTTAGGGATTACATTTTGTGAGATTAAAAAAAATATTAGGGCTTTTCTGATTTTAAATTATTTACACAGTTCCAAAGCATTGTGTGTTAAGTAGTGGAATTTTGATTCAGATTGTAGTAATTGTCGTCCGATTTTGGTTGTTGGTTATATTTATTTGTCAAATAATGATTTTGGTTTTATGGTCAGGGCTTTATGAGTATGATCATAATGCGTCAAAAGCAAGGGAGCTTGAAGTGGCAATTAGAATTAAAGTGATAATTGTAAGATCCCACGTCATCCAGGAGAGTGATCCTTATATGTATATTCTCATCTCTACCTAGCACGAGGCCTTTTAGGAGTTCACTGGCTTCGGAGTTCTGATGAACTCCGAAGTTAAGCGAGTATCTTTCGTAATGTTTTCAAATTTTGCAGTGGGATACTAAGATTTGAACCAGTCAAGGGTAAAAAAAAGGTTGATAACGTTGCACAAGACTGGAGCTTGCATAGTATTTTAATGTTCAGTTCGTGGAGCGAATAATTTGTTATCGGTACAATTGGTTTCTCTTTACATGCCTATATTCCCAAAAGATAAATTCAGGTATTGCATGTTCAATTTTAGTTGTTTTTAAAGTTAATCATCCACTGCTTCTTCTTTGATTCATGTTTTGTTTCTCTCAACAAAAAACCAGAACCTTGCTTCTCCAACTCTCCCTTGCAGTAGAACCACCAAGCGCCACAGGCATGTCAAAAGCAGGCCCTTTGAGCTTCAGTCCGGGGGTAAGCTTCTCTCTTTTGATTGGATTCAACCATCGATATGGTTTTCTGGTGGAAGTCATAATTTTCATCCCAATTTTTGTCCGAAAATCTTAAATTTTCTCTCAGAAATTTGAGAAACGAAGATTCTCTGTTTTTTTTTTTTTTTTTTTTTGAGTGTGTGCGCGCTAGATTTGTTTGAATGTTTTGTTTTATTGTTTGGGTTTTTGAAATTTTAACTGAACTCACGTTACAGATCATGCCATGATGATAACAAAAAAGGATAAGTAGATTTGTGTATGCGATGAGTTTTAGTGAAAATTACACCATTGCAGTGAGTGGATTTTCGGACTTTGGTTTTCGCACTAAAAGAATTAAAAACTACCATGTTCAATTAAATTTTGAGTTTAATAAAGGTTAAAGTGAAAGTTTAACTAAAAGAAATTGTCCCTTAAAACCCTCCCTATTCTCCGCAATTCGTTCTAGAATTTACCCATCAATGGCTTTTTTTATCATTTATTTCTTAATGGGATATCGATTCCTGTTTTCAGCTTTCCCAGCTCGAGTTCTTCTCTCTCAGTACCCATCTCTAGTCCTCAGGTAAAACCCATTTTCCATTCTTCCTTGGTTTTTTCTTCGCAGCATCTAACAGTACTATTCTCTTTATGTTTGGGTAAAAATTTGTAAATTTTGTATTTTTTTATTTATGAAATTTGATTCTTAATTGTGGAAATGGGGTTGAATTTATTGTGGTATTAATTTTGCACACAAAGATTGAAGGGTTTGTTTTTAGGGATTTTTAACGAAACACTCCCGTTATTGTTTATTTTTTACGAAAAACTATATTTTTGCCTTTCCTGATACTATTTATTATATCTTTAAAAAAAACTTTTCATTAAAATAGAAATTTTTTTTTAATTTTCGTTAGTTTGCCTTTGTTTTTATGCTTTCAAGCTTGGCTATTGAGAGGTTGTTGGTCAAGGAATTTATTTCAGTTCCTATCCCCTTGGCTGTTTGCAAAGCAAAACACAGATGATTCATGTAATATTTAAGTTTTTATTTAGTTTTTGTGTTTGGTTGCCCATGCTTTCGAAAATATAAGAATTCGTGCGTTTGTGGATATGAAAACCAGGGCTACAGACCCTCGTCCTTCACATTTTAGTTTCTCATTTTGCTTCTCCCTTTTGGGATTTTGTTGGACCATATTTGTAATTTTTGTGTATTATGAAAGTTGAATTCGTGGGGAATCAGTTCTTCATTTATCGTGTATATGGAGAATGCTGTTTTCTACACGCAAGGTTTTCTCGGCCTTCTGTTCTCTGTTTTTAGATGTTTATGTATTTAGAATTTTATGGGTGAAATGCCTCTGCGCATGGGGTCTAAATTGCAGACGAGGAAAACATAGAGAGCTAGCAAAGCTTCGTAGAGAGGAGGCTTGAGTTTCCTGTGATGGTAACTGGTAAGTCTATTCCTTCATTTGGGTAAAGCATCTTCACTGTCTAGGACCAAGCATGAATTCCTAAGCACTATATCACCACATACTGAGCAAGCAAAAAATCATTCCAAAATCCCTTTTTGCAGAAGCAGTTAACATTCTTAATTGGAAACACATTCTAACATGGATTTCTTTTTACAGTGGAATTATCTACAGAAAAGTTCTCTAAATATGGTTACAGTGGAGACCAATATTCAAAATACAGTGGACAAGTCTTTACAAGCTAATCATACCAGTAATAAAAACCACATCCTTTGTCTCTTTGCTTACATGCTTTTTAACATGGAGAGAAATCATATATACCAAAACTCAAACCCCTTGGTCACTGTGGATGACCAGTGTCTGGACCGTTTTGCCCTCAGTTTTTTCTCAATTTCCCTAGCTGCTTGCGTCTGCGTGTCACTCATCTACCGCCTTTCTCTTTCGTCCGTGTTCTCGATTTTTCTATCGAATGGGATGAAAACACCCCTCATTTTCCATGCACTTCACCTTCTTTGTCCCAACCATCCACACCATCCATTCACTCAAAATTCCAAAAATCTTAAAATACCATTTCCTCCAGCGAAAAAATCCCCATCGCCCTTCACCCGTGGAAATTTTCTTCGAAAATTTTGCAACGGAACTCTGCCGCAGAATTTCAATTTCCGGCTGTGTGTGCACCGATCAAAGCGCAGAAAACACCTCAGGTCAATTTTTTGAGGCTTCCGTTCAATTTTGTTGGGCTTAATTCCATTCCTCGGTGTGCTGAGCAAAATATCAAATTCTCCAGGTTCGAAACCAAAAACCATATTTGCAAATGGATTTCCTCGCTTTTACAGATTAGTTTTGTGTTTGATGCATGTTGATTTTTTGTTTTTAGTAATTTTGGTTATTTGATTTGTAATCTTTGTTCTTCATTTTTATTAGATTATTAGGGTTTTTTTTTTGTTCTGCTGAAATTACACATTTGGTTAAATTTTGTAAATTTCCCTTTGTCTCCGTGTAAAATTCTTGCGTTCTTTTTGCGGCTCATATAGGATGGGGTAAGAAACTGTAGATTTCCAAAATTTTCATTTTGTAGTATTTAACTGATAGGGAATTACTTTTCAGGTGCGAATAGGACAAAGTAAGGTGTGTGAATCGCCTAGAAACAAAGCTGTGATCGTTTGAGAACCGAAAACAGAAACAGTTGTGTTGCCATAACTTTCGAGACTGTGGGTGGCATTGGAGTAGCTATCAAAGGGTTTACAGACGAGTAGAAGGTGATTGAAAAGGGGATTCTATCCAAGGTAGTGCTTTATATTTGCTGATATTGTTGTTGTTTACTGATTTTGAATGTTTTTTGGTACAAATTTGCTTTCAGATTTTGGGTTTGCCTTAATTCGTTGGAAAGTACATGTGTAGGATTGGTTATGCCTTCTGTTTATTTAACATGTTTGTAGGATTGGTTTATCATTTATGCATGTTTTTTTTACAATTGTTACATATTTCGTTCATATTTTACATATGTATATGCTTCACTTTTATCAAGTATGTACTTGAGAGATTGGTAGCTTAATTTTTGGGTGAGTTTTTGTCATCATTTTTTTGTATGTCTGGGAACCTGTTGATAAGTGTTAGATTAGAGTGTGTTTGTAATTTTTTGGAAGAAATTAGAGGAATGATTGGAGTTTGGGTAGATTTGATGTTAGGTTAAAATTTCTTTGTAATTTTAGTCTATTGTGCATTACCCATTCGGAATTCACGCTTGAGTGTTAGTGTTGCACCATTGTGGTATTTTGCAAAATTCCAAACCAGAGGAAGAAGATCACTAACACTTTGTTTAGATAGAACCGTTTGTTTTAGCCAAAATCAAAAGGAATTTTTTTTTTTTTTAACCAAATGGTGTGTTTCTATCTCAAGAGTCACGGGAGTCTAAAAGTTTCACCGTTTCTTATTTATTAAACAAAAAAAAAAAAAAAAAAAAAAAAAAAACCTAAAGTGTTGGCTGTAAAGAGAGTCAATTTATCAATTCTAATTGTCACTCCCTAATTGACTGCCCACTTTACCAATTTTAATTGTGTTTGCTATCTTTTCTCTACTACCATTTAATCTCTTATTTTTAAATTTAAGTAAGATTTGTATTTCAGTGTAAATTAATATAAAATGTTAAAATTAATAATAGGTTATAGTTTTATTAGCTTTTTTAAAGCTTATGCAGGTTTTATAAATATGAAAACCATGAGATATAGTCTTGTTCTAGCTTCTTGCCCAGATTTGAAATGGCATTTTTCTGTGGTTCTTTGAGAAAGGTCCTTGGGACTATGGGGTTACATGATTAGGTTTTTGCTTTTAATCGTTTAGTTTAATGCCTCTTTTCATCCTTAAAAGTAATCTTTGCTAGAGTTTTTTTTCCACAGATAATTAAGTTGCCATAGACATTGTTACCTTTTGTTTTATCAGTTATGTTATGTTTGGTTTGGCTTTGGCATAAAATGTGTTTGGTTGAGAAACTATTGGTCAAACAAAAAAATTATTGATGGCCTTTACAAATTGTTTAAATTGAAAATGAAACCATTTTTTCTTTAACCTTATAACATGATTTTTTACTTTGTGTGTTTTCTTAAAAAAGTTTTTTTTTTTTTTTTTTTGAGATTCTACTTTTTTTTTTCTTTGAATAGAAAAAAACCGTATTTTCTGTTTGCTGTTTTTGTGGATTTAATATGTAATTTCACTCTTTACTGCAGGTTGCTATCAAAACATTTTATATTCTCTCGAATCTGCTGTGGATAAGTTAAAGAAGAAAAATTAAAAGGAGGAAAGGTGAGTTTGTTTGCACTGTGTGTGCTTCGTAAAAATTTTTATTTTTTTTATTTTTGCAATTCTACTTTTTCCTGGTTTGAATAGAAAAAAAAACATATTTTGTTTTGGTGTTTCATGTATTTAATTTGTAATTTTACTTTTTGGTGCAGATTGCTATCAAAACATTTTATATGGTCGTGAATCTGCTCCTGATGAGAGAGAGAGAGAGAGAGAGAGAGAGAGAGAGAGAGAGAGAGAACGGTGAGTTTATTGTTGAATGGTATCAGTTTTCTGATTTAAAGGTTTATTTTGGTTGTGTTACTGACGTTTCTCTTCGGGTGAACTGGTTGTTGCCAATGTATATCCACACTGCCAACTTTTTGCTCACTCCTAATACATGGCTAATTACTTGCCTACCCATCAATGGGTTTAGTTAGACATCCAAAAGTATTATCAAAGATGTTATGACCAAAAATATAACCGCTCCATAATCTAAGTATATTACCAATAATTTCCCTATTCATATCATGTTCTTTTGTTCATTCGAAGGATAACCGTGGAATATTACCATGATTAAAATGTCTACATTCATACGTTTAGATGTCTGTCCTAAATCCTTCATTGAATAGCCAGACAATTTATCATGTGTTAAGAACAAGTTGAAAGAAGAAAGTGTTTGTTTATATATTGATAACATCCAGTTCCTCCGAAGAGAAAAGATGGAAATGATGAAAATACCTCAAAAACTGAATAAAGCATTTTTGATCCATCTCTTCACGTATTTACCATTCTTACAGTGAAAAAAACATGTAATTCACTTGCATATCGATCTGCAACATATTTTTACAATTTTCAACCATAAAGAATCATACTATTTAGTTTCCTTGCTTTTTTTTAATCGTATTTATTCCATTATGCATTTTTCCCATGTTAGAAAAACTTTACAACAAAATTTAAATAACCTGTTAACTTACTGCTAATCAGCAGATACAATGTTATTCAAGCACGAATTATCAACAAACCTATATTGTAAAAAATAAATTTTTGCTTACTTTTCCATTCATAATTCCAATTTTCACCTATTGTTATACATTTTTGCTTATAGTACCATGTGATCATAACTTTTGTTTTCATTTTTCCAATTCCTAAGGAAAAAAATTTCATTGCTATTCTTACTTTACACATCCACCTTACAAAGATTACACGGTATGTTCCCGCTCCTCATCATCTGCATATCTATCGTCTAAATGATTTTAACAAATAGTGTTATACGACCAGTTCATACATACTTTATGTTCCTCATTTCTTTCAACGTTTCTGATTTAGTTTTTCCATCACCGTATAAAAAATTGCTTCCGTCTTGCACAAATTACAAGGTATGCTATAACTTATGATTTCATATGAATTGATGCTGGTTATAAATGCACTTAAGCATGTTCAATCTCACACCCGCAACATCGCGCGGGCACAATGACTAGTTTAATCTATATTTCAGAATTAGTGGTCTTTTTGATGTTCAACTGTAGGGAAATGGTTCTTGAAATTATATTTTGGAATTAGTGATCTTGATTCAGAACAAAAGGACTATAATTTCCTTCCTACATTCCACATGTATGTAAATAGTGTCGCTATCATGTATATATATTTACAAATCTTACATGTCTCTATAGTTTTGAAACTCACAGCATAAGAGACCTCTGTTTTCTATATTGATATAGTTCCTAAATATTTTAAAGACCCGCGGCAATGCCTGGGGCACTTTTTCTAGTCTTACCTACTTTGCATGAACCTGCCAATACGGTAGAAAACTAGCTGTGAGTCTTTATGTAAATAGTATCGCTATTATATATATATATTGACTAACAAGGCTGTGATGTCTATTAATTCCCTAGTCTTAATCTAACAGTTTGTGATCCAATTTTCCTCCAGAAACTAGCTGTGCAACCCAATTCGGACCCCGAAATTGACTCCATTCTTTGCGTCAACTAACTGTTACATAAATATCCAGAGCTTCATTTTGCAGCCCAGCTAAAATGGAGTTCTCAAGTATTCATATTAGCATTTGGTTTATTTTCATCCAACCACTCTTTCTTCTCTTTCTTTTTAGCTCTGCCTCCTCCTCCCGTTTAGCGGGAAATGAGGTGGATAGGCTTTCCTTACTTGCCTTCAAAGCTGAAATCGTGACTGATACCCTCGGCATCCTTAGCCCTTGGAATGAATCCCTCCACTTCTGTCATTGGCCAGGCATCACTTGTGGCCGCAGACACCAGAGGGTTACAGTGCTTGACCTCCAATCAAGCGGGCTGGCGGCCACCTATCTCCCCACATTGGAAACTTGAGCTTTTTGAGGGCTTTAAACCTCGCAAACAATAGCTTCAGCCACACCTTCCCTCCATAAATTGGTCGTTTGTTCCGCTTGCAAAAACTAGGCCTTAAAAACAACTCCTTCAGTGGTTATATTCCATTCAACATATCAAGTTGCTCTAACCTCCAATACCTTAGCTTATATGGCAACACTCTTAGTGGCGAACTTCCAACTGAAATCGCCTCATTATCCAAGCTTAAGGTACTTGATTTAGGCGAGAACAATTTTTATGGGAAAATCCCACCTTCCTTTGGGAATCTTTCTTCTCTTCAGACGCCATCTGTGAAAGAAAATAATCTGCATGGAGGTATTCCAAATAGCCTTGGCCAGTTGAAAAGCTTAGTGTATTTTTCAGTGAGTGAAAATTATTTGAATGGTACCATCCCTCCCTCCATATACAACCTCTTGTCAATTAAACTCATTTCTATGTTTCAAAACAACCTTCAAGGAACTCTTCCTCCTGGCTTGGGCCACACTATATTTCCAAACCTCAAAACCTTTCATTTCCATTTCAACCAGTTCACTGGACCATTACCAACTTCAATCTCCAATGCCTCAAACCTTTCACAATTTTCCATCTCACACAATAACTTTACTGGAAAAGTGCCTAGCCTGGCACGCATGTCAAATTTGTATTTGTTTACCCCAAATTCTAACAATCTTGGAAATAATGAGGAAGGTGATTTGGATTTCATCTCTTCTCTAGTTAATTGCACAAATTTAGAAGTTTTATATATTAGCTACAATAATTTTGGAGGAGTGCTACCTGAATCTTTCAGCAATCTCTCAACAAAGCTCAGGGTAATAGCTTTTCAATACAATCAAATACGCGGAAACATTCCCATTGGGATTGGAAATTTTATCAACTTGGAGAGGCTAGACTTTTCTGGAAATTTATTGGCGGGTATTATACCGAGTTCAATAGGCAAACTGGATAAGCTTTATCACCTACATTTAGATTCGAATGAATTGTCAGGTAACGTTCCATCGTCTCTAGGAAATCTAACTTCATTAAGCAATTTGCATATCCAGTCAAACAAGTTAAATGGAAGCATACCACAAAGTCTCAAAGACTGCAGGTTTATGATATATTTGGATCTTTCCCACAACAATCTTAGCGGTCCAATTCCAAAACATGTCATCAATTTACTTGTTCACTTGAATCTATCTAGAAACCAACTTACTGAATCCATTCCCATGGAAGTAGGTACCTTACAACATATTGTTTTCTTGGATGTTTCTGAAAACAAGTTATCTGGTGAGATTCCATAAAGCTTAGGGAGTTGCACAAGTTTGGCAAGTCTGTATTTGAAAGAAAATTTGTTGGAGGGGACAATTCCTAAATCCTTGAACTCTTTGAGAGGAATTGAAGATTTTGACCTCTCTCGCAACAACTTGTCTGGCATAATTCCCAACTACTTGGGGAGTTTCCCCTTCTTGCAGAATTTGAACCTTTCATTTAACGATTTTGAAGGTGCAGTACCAATCCAAGGAGTTTTTATGCGGTATTTGTTGTGGGAAACACACGGCTTTGTGGAGGTATACCTCACTTAAGATTGCCTAAATGCATCTCCACGCAATCCAAGCGAGGGTTATCTCCTAAGCTGAACTTAATTATCTCAGTTTCCTGTGGGGTTGTCGGCTTGGTCTTGGTGTTGTTACTTGCGCTTCTTTATCGATCAAGAAAGGCTAGAGCACTTAAGTCAACTTCAGGATCATCACTGGGGATGTCACTCTTGAAACTGTCCTATGGAGATCTCCTTAAAGCAACTGATGGGTTCTCTGCTTCGAATCAGATTGGTTCTGGAAGTTTCGGGTCCGTGTACAAGGGAGTTCTCAATCAGCATGAAGAAAGAAATGTTGCGGTGAAAGTACTCAATCTTCAAACTTCAGGAGCTTCTAAAAGTTTCATATCTGAATGTGAAGCCTTGAAAAACATTAGGCATCGAAATCTTGTCAAGCTACTGACTGCTTGTTCAAGCATTGATTTTCAAGGAAACGATTTCAAAGCCCTGGTGTATGAGTTCATGATGAATGGAAGCCTAGATGAGTGGCTGCACATATCAGCTCAAAGAGTAGATGGGCGAGTCAATCTGCCAAAGAACCTGAATCTCACTGAAAGAGTTGACATTGCCATCGATGTAGCATGTGCTCTGGATTATTTGCACAACTCCTCCCACATGCCAATAGTTCATTGTGATATAAAGCCCAACAACATTTTGTTAGACAGTGACATGACTGCTTGTGTTGGTGATTTCGGTTTAGCAAGGTACTTCCGGGATGCTTCTTGCCCATCTCCTTTGCACGAAAGCAGTTCCAGTGTCATAAAAGGCTCCATAGGCTATACTCCCCCTGGTAAATTTTCTTTTACTTACATAAACATACATACGGACGAGTGTTGGTAATATATATATCAGGCCCTTTAAGGGAAGAGATCCCCATTTAAAAAAAAAAAAATAGGGACACCCTCTTGACCGTTAGATTTGGCTTTAATGAAATTCTGTAGCCTGTGATTTAATCTCAACCACAGAATTTCATTAAAGCCAAATCTAACTGTCAAGAGAGTGTCCCCTCTTTTTTTTTTTGAAAAATAAGGATGCCTTCCTTTAAAGGCTTCATATATGTGTGTGTGTGTGCGCGTGCCTGAGTTTTTTCAAGAGGTACACATAAGACCAACGCTATGTTTTTGTGCATATAACTTGAAGAGTATGGAATGGGAAGCGATGTGGCAACATATGGCGACGTGTATAGCTACGGAATACTGTTGTTAGAGATGTTAACTGGCAAGAGGCCGATAGATGAAATGTTTAAAGATGGTATGGACCTGCACAATTTTGTTTTAATGGCTCTACCAGGACGTGCGGAAGAAATATGTGATTCACTACTTGTTCAAATAGAAGAAAGCAACAGCAGTATTGATCCCAGAAGTAATAGGGAGAATTATGCCCCAAATGATCAAAGAAAAAAGGTTGTGGAATGCTTGACTTTGATTGCAAGAGTGGGAGTGGCTTGTTCTGTAACGATGCCGAGGGAGCAAAAAGACATGAGCCATGTGGTCGCTGAATTGAGTCTAATAAGGGGCGTGCTAACTGGGATCAGAATTCCGAGTGAGCGTCTCTAATCAAGGCCTATGTAGTGAGAAATAATAGCCTGTCATATTCATTTCAACTGCCATGAAACTTGACCGGTAGTTTGCGTGGAGTGGTCTGTCGATTTTAATATTTTTGCAGTTGCTTTTATTCTATGATTTGTGAATTATCTTTGTAAGATCATCTTTATGCTTACTTGGATGTCTATTTAAGTTTAGTGTTCTGTCGATTTAATATTTTGCGTTACTAAGTTTGTGTTTGCCCAGTCTTCAAATTTGTCAGTCTTTCTTACTTTCTTTGTTGTTTACATTGATTGTTTACACACTTGTTATTGTAGTATATACTAGCAATTGAACTCACGCGATGCCGCAGGTTTTTAATTGTGTTAAACGTGTAGAATATGTTAAAATCCATTTGCATCCATATCAAACTCTATTTACATCCTTATGTTCAATAAGGAATAAAAGATAGGTGTTTGTAGAATATATTACATAGCAAAAAAGTTGGAGACTAAGCTGTTCATATAGATGTAAAACACACCAAAATATCTTTGCTTTTCATGTCCCAACTTTTCAGATCGTTCCTCAGGATTTCACTCTTCTTTCTTCATTGTTGCCAAAAAGATGTTCTTCTGGCCTAGTCCGTTAAAATATCGTGTGAATGTAATTGAAACCTCAAACCTCAGACAACAGATAGACAGCTAGGAAGAAAGAAAAACACAAGCATGAAGAAAACTTCAATTTTCAACCACACCTAATTTATAATTAAGCTAAGCTATGAAAACAAAATAAACAAAAAATAAATAAATTAAAGAATAAATTGGAAGAGCTAATTTAAACATACACCAACTTACATCCTTACACTATTCATCCTGTTTTCCCCAAATCTTTTCAGACATCAATGAAAACAAAGCTGTTCGTAGCAATGAAAACGTAATTTCTACTAATTGCATCCATACAAAAGCTGACAACCCAATGAGGCAGCATTAAGTTACAATGCTTGATCCTCTAATGGAACATTGTTAGAAATTCAAGCACTCGAGCATCTTTGAGTTTAATTACTACTAAAACATGCTAAAAATTGGCTAGACTTTTTTCAATTAACACATCCGTAAGATAGCTAATTCTAATTTGTCTCATGACGAGCAAATGGGTGAATTTGGATTGGCAGTTCTATTGCCATTGTTCTAATATTCACATCTAATATTGAAGTATAAGAAACCAAATGGGGGACATAGAAGCAAAGCTAAGACAGAGAGTTTACATATATAATCCCTATTTCCTCTTTTTTCATCTGCTCTATCAAATACAATGTGAGTGACTAAATGAGTGCATTTAAATTAGAAAGAGTTGACATAGGCATAATTGGACAAAGAAGAGGAGGAAGATACGATGAAACAAAGAAAAGGCCTCTAAAATTTTTTGACAGAGGCGCTTTCAGCAAGTAATAAAACAGAGACATTTCCAAACAGAAG
This sequence comes from Crataegus laevigata, assembly GCA_963580275.1. NCBI lineage: Eukaryota > Viridiplantae > Streptophyta > Magnoliopsida > Rosales > Rosaceae > Crataegus > Crataegus laevigata. The sequence continues at coordinate 31,232,928 of OY756947.1, read as the reverse complement.
ATTTAGTGTTAGAGTTGAGTCACAGACTCACATGAGTACTGAAGGGGGAGGAGAAAAGGCATAGGATGGTATATTTTGACCATTCAAGTTAGGGACTCATGCATACGGTTCAACACCAATGCATAGGATGGTATATTTTGACCATTCAAGTTCCCTAAACACGCAAAATAGGATGAAAATAAATGATTTTATGCAAAAGACGCGCAATTCTCGTCAGTATTTATGTTTTCATGTCAAGGCAGCATATGAGAACTGATAGCATTCAACATTGCTCACTCCTTATCTAATGAAAACTAGTTTTGCTCCTAACATTCAATTCCACCGATGATTGGCTTATGAGTTTGAGCCAAGTCCTCTCTCACCCTGCGGAAATCCTCCTTATGCCAAAAACACAACCCGATTGAAACATTAATCTTAACCACGACAACAAATTAGCGACGATTTATATCAGTGATGTCAGGACTATTGTTTTCATACCTGTGGAGTCAAAAGAGAGATTCTTTGGTAATCACCTGCAACGGTACACAAACACCATCAAATTTCCAAAATCAGAAAAATTATCATAAAAAACCTTAATAGTTACAATTTTTTTCTAATGCTATGATTCAGTTCAATTGAGAAAAGGGTATGCAAAAATCAAGAAATCAAGAAAAGAATTGCTAAAAGGGATATTTGTAAAGAAATTTTTGGGATCTAGCGTACCATAAATTGCTTCCCTTCAGTCAAGCGAGTTTTGGAAAACGTCACGGATGGAATGGTGGTGCCGTGGAAAAATTTGCAAACTCCAATTAGCTCACAATCTACGATAATTCAAGGGTGTACAGGAAAAATATTACCTTCTCCGAACCCAAAAAGGGTCGAAAAGGCCTGAAATTGGCCCAAAAGATAAACAAATATATGCCAAGTCAACAAAAATATAAATTCAAATATATGTCAACAAATATACGCCACGTCAACAAAAATATAAATTCAAATATATGTTAAATTCAAGTATACTAGCATTTGCTTACATGTATGAACAGTATGAACACATTTTTTTAGAAAAATGAGGAGAGAGAGAGAGATGGAGAGAGAGAACGTTGGGAGTGGGAGATTTTTGTTTTTGGTTTTTTTATTTTTAATTTTTTTTAATTTTAAATATTAGAAATATTTTAACATTACTTAGGTTTTAATAAAAAATTATAAAATTTAAACATGTAAAATTACACTATTGCTCATATTTTTTTGTGTGATAAAAGACTAAATATTTTAGTTGATAAAGAGAATTTCATTAATTAATAGAGGTATTACCAATTGATTTAATCGGCAATCAAATTCACAGAAAAATACAATGACAAATCCAATTACACTACATCAAAACGACAAAATCCAATGACAAATCCAAAAGCCTCGGCATAATCTTACAATACCAGTGAACCCCAATTCCAATCCCATTTTGAACCAAAAAATTAAAACCCTACTTTTATAAAATGCAAATACTTTCAAGATCTGACTTACCATTTATGATTGGAGTGGCGGCGATTGTGGCTGCAGGAACTCGGCAGGAGATGAGTATGACGGGACCGATTGGTTTTTTATAGGGTTTGGAACTTTCGGCTTTGAGACAGAGAAGTGAGAAGACGATGGTGGTGGTGGAGATTGGGAGCGAACAATGGCGAGAGAGATTGGGTGAGAACAATAGTTTGTGAGAGAGATTGGAGATGAGGTGGAGTGGTGCATGGCGACTGGGAAATTGGAGAAAAGTGAGAGAGAATGAGAGACGAGTGAGTTGTTTGAGCGAGAGAGATCAGTGGGAGTTGTAAACACGAATTTTTCCTGAAACGAACGAGACAAGAGCACGTGTACAAAATATATTTGTATTAATGAATTTGTTTGGGTTACAATCTCTATGTGATTTGGTCCTCTGATTCAATCTCTATAAGATGTTGGTTTGCGGATTTGGTTGATCCAAGGGCCGTCGGGGCTTGATCTTGGAGTGGTTTTTTGATGAAGAACGAAGAGAGCTTTCTTGATCCTTCGAGATTTGCTTGAGAACTTTAGAGCTTTGAGTTTTTCGAGGCCTTGGTTTGACGTAAATTCTCTTCCAATTTTAGAGTAGAGAAAATGTATGTCCCCAAAACTCCCTGATCTTTTGATGGAGCAGCCTATTTATAGGCTTTGAGAATGAATCACTACCATCCATTTTGTTGGTGAGAATGAATCATCACCGTTCATTTTTGTTGGTGAGAACGAATCATTACTATCCATTTTGTTGGTGAGAATGAATCATCACTGTCCATTTTTGTTTGTTGGTGAAGTACGTGTATGATATAGGTGAAATGGGTGGATGTTGTAATTTTAATGCAATGGTCGACATTTATTTCACCAAAATTTTAATGTCTACAAATGTAATTTTAATGCATTTGTTAATATTCATTTCACCGAAATTTCAATGTCTACAGGAGTATTTATCAAATATAGCCAAAAAATTAACCATTAATTTTAAAAATGTCACTTTTTATAAAATCTTTCAAATATATTTAAAATTTTATATAGGGTAAATTACACCATAGCCCCTCATGTTTGAGGTCTATTACAACCCCATACAACATCTTTAAAACATTTCACTTTCATACCTCAAGTACTATTTTATTTCAATTTCATACAGCCGTTACATTTTTCATCCATTGAACCATTAAGTGCTGACGTTACATGTTATTCAAAAAGGTAAAAAAAGGGGATGATTTGATCAGTATAAATACGCGAAAAAGGAGATCATTTTTAATTTAGAGGGTTTTGTTTGTGTGCTTGGATCCTAGGTGTAACTAGATAACTTGGTTCTCCTTTCATTGAGGAAATAGCGGTTTTTTAGGGTTCTGTGTGCAGCCTTCAGAGTTTAGTCGTGCTTTGTTTTGTGAAGTGATGGGAGGCAATCAGATTTCTGGGGTTGATGAAATTGTTTGGTGTGATGCTCTCTCTTTGTTTGTATTAATTGAGTTTATAATGTATTTTAAAACCTGAATTATAGATTTGTTTTCCGTATTGAATGTCAAATTATCAGTGTATAGATACAAAAAATGATTTCAGTGTATGTATTTTTATGAGTTTATAATGATATAATAATTTGTATAAAAAAATACGAATGACAAATTGTGACAAAATTATGTGTGGCAAGATAAAATTTCTATGTCAAATGGTGAAGTATCATGACTTGGTTTCCAGTTTTAATGTCCTTTTATGTGTCATCTTTGCTTTCATAAATTGATACTTTATTGTTGATAAAACTGATTTGGTTTTGCAGACCATAATTTTTAAGCAACAAAATTAAGCTGGAAATTAAATTGAGGTATGAATGCTTCCACTTATTCAGGTTATTCAATTGATCTTTTCCTTTACTGGGTTTTATTTTCGAATGTTGTTTGATAAAACTAATTTGGTTTTGTAGATTAAGATTTTTAAGCGAGAAAATCAAGTTGGAAATTCAATTGAAATTGTAATGAATTTACAAATTTGTCAAGTATATCTTACATTCGTGGTTCCATATTCACTTTACCCATAACTATTGAATTTTGTCTCCTGAGTGGATGGATTTTTATAGTTTTTAGGATCTAGCAATGCCTTTGATGGATAAAACACAGAGGATCCAGCTACTCTTATAGAGCTTCTTTAGCATCATAAGTGAAAATTGCATATCATTTTTTTGCTTCACGAAATTCATTATGTTTAATAGCATACCAATTATGTGATACCAATACCAATTATGTGATACCAATTGTTATCTTAGCAGTTTCTAACAATTTGTAAAGTACGGATAAATGTGTAGAAGTTTGAATTATACATATAAAAGTTTCATCTATTATACTCTTTACTAATTTTTGTTACATAATCAATCATTCACAGGTAATGATATTCATAGTGATTCAAAGAATTTTAAGAGCTTCATTCATACAATTTATGCTTTTCATGTAAAAAATTCTTTCAATAAGTTCAAACATCTTTTGGTATAGATAACATTAACATTTTATAACAATATATTATAGCTTTGAAACATTTTTTCATACGATTTCTAATCCCGCAGCAACGCGCGGGCAATACTTCCAGTCTTATATACTAAAACTCGGTCCCCCTGGTCACTGTGGATGACCGGTGTGTGGACCGTTTTGCCCCTCAGTTTTTTCTCAATTTTCCTAGCTGGTTGCGTCTGCGTGTCACTCATCTACCGCCTTTCTTTTTCGTCCGTGTTCTCTTCGATTGTTCTCCAACTCCCCCTCTCGTGTGGGTTTTTGGTGCCTCGCGGATTCCGGCTGCCTCCGCACCCGTGAAATCAGAGAAATCATCATCGATCAAGCCTCTATTTCGACTGTAGCATCTCAATTTTTATCTTGGTCTTGCTGATTCCAGCTGCGTCCGCACCCTTCAAAACTTAGATACCAGTTCAGATCAATTTGCTGAAGCTTAGCTTAATTTTCTCCGGCTTAATTCTCCTTGCTGTTCACAAGATCCAGTTGGCTCAATTTTCTCCGGCTTGGTTGCTCCTCGCCTTGCTGTTAACATGATCCAATTGCTGAGGTTCGTAAACAAAATCCTTCTTTGCAAATGGATTTCCTTGCTTTCACCGATTATTTGTCTTTCATGCATGTCGTTTTTTTTTATATTAATTTTGGTCATGTGATTTGTGATTTTTGTTCTTCATTTTACTTGGATTTTTCGATTTTGTTTCTGTTCTATTTAGTTTTTTTGTCCCTCTGCTGAAATTATATTTGGTTAAATTTTGTCAATTTCTTTTTGTGTGTGTAGAAAATTTTAGTGTTGTTTTAGTGTGTAGAAGATTTTAGTTGTTTTTATGCTGTTTTTGGATGAACCCGTCTGTTGGTTGGAGTGATAGGTGTGAAAAAAATGAATATGGCAAGGTGTAAATAGTTGGAGGTTTATGGTATTTTGCAGGTTTTCTGTTGGTTAATGGCTTTGGCAGTTTTGATTTCGTGAGAGGCATAGAGAGTATACACTGAGACAGAGAGGTGGGAAGACAGATCAAGGGAAGGGGGAAATGAGAGAGACACGGGTTGGACTCATTTGATTTCTCTGTGTTTTCTTCGAAGACTGTTCTTCTGCTCAAACTTTGACGATGAACTAGCAAATAACCAAGTCGTGAGTATTCGGTGATGGAGGCTATGAGGAGAGGGCAGCTGTAGAATATAATTGTGTGGAGGGAAAATGAAGTTAATGGTATTATATAGATTAGGAGTGGAGATAAAGTCATAAAGTTCAAGGATATTGTGTAGGGAAATTAACAAAAGTTAGGTACTTTGCATCTTCTTCCTTTTGTGCGTGCATGCCACATTATTACACAAATTTTACGGATGGAAGGTAGTACATGCTAAGGGTTTTTTTTCAAGTGATTACTTAACGTGGTCTGTTGTTGAACTGTTGATAGCTTACGATTGTCATCAGTTTTCTTAGACAGGGAGGTAATGTTCAATTGATGGAATGCTTTTAAAAGATATTGCTTTTAGAAGGTTATTATGTTTTATATATAAGTATACTTTATACTGTAATGGAATTTTATATGAATGTTGTAATGTTTTGGATCTTAGACAGGCTGGTGAAGGGCATAGAGAGTGCAGAGGGAGAGAATCTGTTGAGGTATTCTCATTCATTTGAACTTAAATCACTGGGCCTTTTCTTTCTTTCTTTCTTTCTTTATTTCCTTCTTTTACACCAACAGGACAGACCAACTTGGAGCCCTTTCTGTCTCTCAGTAAAAAAGCATATTCAGATGCTGTAATATTGTGGCATAGCATATATAACATGCATTAACCCTAGCTACTAGGGTTGTTAGGGAGAGATAGCTGCAGGGTCGACTATCAACGACCCTACTGGCCCAGCTAAATGGACTCCATTAACATATCACTGATTAGCATTAGGTTTAGGGTTTATTCTTTCACAAGGAGCAAATGAACAGCCCCGATAATTAAAAAATGAAAAAAGCTGAATCAAACGGGGTAGTGGGTTCTAATCTCGACTAGCACATCAAGTAAATCTGAAGAAAAAAAAAAAAAAGCATCGTCGCCATCTCGACCCGAATCCAACCTAATTTTTCTGCTTTAGCTAGAAGAGACAGTCTTGCTAGATTTGGTTATATAAATGATTGGTTACAAAATAATCGAATCTGTTGAGCAAAACTAATTGCTTACAATAGATAATCACTATAGGTGTAATTGTAATAGGTTAGTTTTGTTTTTTGTTGTTAAATCAGATTGCTGCCTTCAGCTGTGGTATATTTTTGTTTTTTGAATTTGATTTTTTGTGATTATCTTTTGATGGATATTTCAGGATTTGAGAAAGTGGGTCTGCTTTTATGAATTATTTTGTTGCTTTGTGTGATTTCGTTTACATGGATACCTTAGAGCTTAATTAGAAATTAAAAGTTTTGAATTTTGTAGAAATTCATTGAAGTTGTTCGTCATGTGGATGGTGTAGTGTGTATACAAGTAATATGCGTCTGTTGTTATGTTTATATTTAGCTTAGTTTTCGCAAAAAACGTATGGGGTTCAAAAATTTGGTTAAAACAGAGGATTGTTAAAAAGCTTCACCGACTGATAAAATTTGATAAGTAACTATGTTTTTTTTTTTTTTTTACATTATGGCTATAAATGTTATTGTAATAGGATGCTTTTACATTTTGTGGTTAAATCAGATTGGTCGTCTAAACCGTGTTATGTGTTCCGTAACTCTGTATTTCTTATTTGTATCAGTGGGGTTTATATTTTTGTTTTTCAAATTTGATTTCCTTTCATTCTGTTTTGATGGATATTTCTGAATTTGAGAAGGTGGTTGTGGTTTCATCAATTATTTCTCTTATTACAAGAAACTCAATCCAACAGAACATTTTCTACTCTTAAAAGCATTCTGTGAACTCCAAGCTCAGGTCAATTCTTAATTTTCATCTACTTTTTATTTCTTTATGTCTAGGTGGTTTACATGGTTTGTAACCATTAAATCACCTAACTTTATACTTACAATTGTGTTTCTCATTGTTGACTACAATAACTTTACTATTGTTTACCCACACATCAATCAAGCACCAGTCCTCCAAAGATCAACTTATTACTCTGTTTTATCAAGCTCGGTATGAACATCTCCATTTTTTGCTACTGTTAGATACACACACATGGTTCAACATAGACAAAATAGTTTTTAGTAAAATAGTTTACATTACATAAAATTAAGATACAAAATAGTAACCACGAAATACAAACAGAACACATTGCATAATTAATAAGCTTTTGTGAAAACTTAATGTGCTTACCTTCCTTTTTCCAATTCTTATTCTCTATTGTTTTCTATTGTGTAATTACACTATCAACTAATCACAAATATTAATATGATTTTTCCAATGTCTTGCGAGAGTTACTAATTTGTTTATGCATTTCTTCGTTGATTGTTTCTATTTTCACCAATTTTCCATCCTTTCCAAGTAGGTTTTTGTGAAGAGTTACTATGATTAGCTTCCTTTTTACAATTTCTGTCTTATATCATTTTCTATTATTTAATTAAAATGTCATGTCCTATTGAAAAAATAATATCACTGTTGATGACCCGCAGCATCGCGCGGGCATCAGTGCTAGTTTATATATACTAAAACCCGGTGGATGACTACTGTTCATTAACAGTGCTCCACCAGTTTTGCCCCTCTCTTGCTATGTAATTTTTAGGTTTTTTTTGGATTGTGCAGTGAGTCGACGATTTTGCCCCTTTTTTATTTTTGGTGCCGCGTGTTGCTCTTCTTGGAAAGGTGCTCTGCCGGTTGTTTTTCTCTTTTGCACAGTGTCGCCCACGCGTCCTCCATTGTCTTCCACGTGTCGATCATTCTTTTCGATTCCATCTCCCCAATTTTGCTTTCACCTTTCCATTTGCTTCTCTCAGCCCTCATTTTATTTTCCTCTTCTTTTTTCTCTCTGCCGTTCTGTTTCTCTTAGTTTTCCGTCTGTCTTTTGATTTCGATTCTGATCGGATCTTCTCGAAGGTGTTTAGCGTTTTTCCCCTCTGTTTTGAGCGAACGAATCGCTCATGTTTAGGTATGTTGATTTATGTGTTGGTTTATTTTATGTTTGGTTAGGAAGAAAATTTTATGAAGGTGGCTTGGCTGTGCTTGCCATTGTTTTCCACAAACGAATCACACGGTTTTAGGTGAGTTGATACTCTCATCAGAAATTCTAATCTGTTGCAATACACAACGTTTCAATCTGTGTTAAGCATAGCTATAGCTTATATCTCACTTTTTTTCTTTTTCTTTATGTCTTTAAAGATTGTGAAAACCTGAGATCTTCTGTTTCTTTTTGTATTTTAGGAAGCTGAGGGTTTGTTGTCAAATATTGAGCAAGCACCACACAGATCCATGCAAGATGCACTTCTACCGATAATGGAAGCATTAATTTCTGATGAGCTGTTTAGGTACTCAAATATGGATGTGAAGCTATATGTTGCTTCTTGCATTATTGAGCTTATGAGAATAACAGCACCGGTTCCTCCATACAACGATGAATGGATGAAGGTATAACAGCTCCAGTAAACTGTCTAGGATCTGAAGTAATCGTTAATCATTTTGAAGTCCTACATCTTGCATCCTCCAATGCTTATATTTTAATTTTATGGGCTCTTAGGACTTTATTTCTCATTTATTGGTTGAATAGGAAATCTTTCAACTGACTGTAGCAGCTTTTGAGAAACTTTCATATGCTTCCAGTCATAGAAAGGCAGTTTCCATTCTTCATATTGTTGCAAAGGTTAGGTCAAGCTTGCGGATGCTGGACCTTGGTTGCAGTACATCAATTCTTGAGATGTTCCAACATTTCCTTAAAATAACCCAGTAAGAGCTTTATTCATGCTGTTTTTTTAAGGGCATTATTGCGCGATCTTCAAGCCTTTGCTGAGTGAGGTACATAATTTATATTTTTGCTGTTAGATTTCATTTTTTTTGATTTGGCTGCTCTTTTGTTTGGGTTCAGTTTGTTTCTCTATTTTCTGTTTGGTTATGAGGAAATTTTTTCAATTAATTGTTGTAAGATTCAGGTCTTAACATATTTCAAATTGCAAAACAATTAAAAAAATAAAGTAGCCTTTACTTTCCCCAAAATAAAGGCTCTAGCCTTTCTATTTGTTTTTTTTTTTTTTTTTTTTTTTTTTTTTGCCTTTTCCTATTTGGACGAAAGCCAATGGCCACTTGGCCACTAATTGGTTAAAGCATTATTGTATTGTTTCTCTATCTATTTATAGTATAGATAAAAACGGATATTATGACGTGGTTAAAGAATTTGTATTTCGTTTGTATAGATTAAATGAAAGACGAAGGTCCGACTCCATTTGACCAATTGGTGGCATATAAAAGGGTTGTCAGAATTAAAGTGCATGTTTGTGGAATATAGAAACCAAAGTATCCAAGCATGGACGATAAACATACAAGCTTACATTTTATATTGGTTGATGAAAAGGTAATTAATTATTTTTTAGTAAAATTAGTTTATAAACATTTGATCTTCTATGTTAAGGATGAGTTATTTGTTTTATTGCATATGACAAGGCATTTGACAATGTTTTTTCTGTGAGTTACAGCTTTTTAAAAATATTTGCTCCATTTTCTACTTAATGTTTATCTTAGTCTTTGGTTATTTATATGTTACAAATATAATCTATAGTTATATTTTTGTTTCCGCAACAACGTGCGGGTAAAATTTACTAGTTATCCCTTAAATTCTCCGCAATTCGTTCTAGATTTTACACATCAATGGCTTTCTTTATCATTTTTTCTTAATGGGTTATCGATTCCTGTTTTCAGCTTTCCCAGCTCATGTTCTTCTCTCTCAGAACCCAGCTCGAGTCCTCAGGTAAAATCCATCTTCCATTCTTCCTTGGTTTTTTCTTCTCAGCATTTAACAGTACTATTCTCTTTATGTTTGGGTGAAATTCTGTAAATTTTGTATTTTTTTTTATCAAATTTGATTCTTAATTGTGGAAATGGGGTTGAATTTATTGTGGTATTAATTTATCACACAAAGATTGAAGGGTTTGTTTTTATGATTTCAAGCTTGGTTATTGAGAGGTTGTTGGTCAGGGAATTTATTTTAGTTCCTATCCCCTTGGCTATTTGCAAAGCAAAACATAGATGATTCATATATTATTTAAGTTTTTATTTAGTTTTTGTGTTGGGTTGCACATTCTTTCGAAAAAATAAGAATTTGTGCGTTTGTGGATATGAAAATCAGGGCTGCAGACCCTCATCCTTCACATTTTAGTTTCTCTTTTTGTTTCTCCCTTTTGGGATTTTGTGGAACCAAATTAGTAATTTTTGTGTATTGTGAAAGTTGAATATGTGGGAATCAATCAGTTCTTTATTTTTCGTGTATATGGAGAATGCTGTTTTCTGCACTTTTATGGTTTTGGGTAGTATACTAGTATTACATTTTTTTTTATAGAACTTATGGTTTTTTTCTTCTTCAGTTTTTATAACAAGAGTGAACTCTAAGGGTTAAAATTTTCAGAGTTTTGGAACTTTCCTTGGTGAGAGTTTGGTGTCGAATTTCTGGGTTTAAAGTGGATCAATTTTTATATTTAGTTTTTTAATATCGGAAAGAATGAAAACGAATTTTACCTTTTTCAAGTATTTCATCAGTACTAGCTTGCTGTATTTATTTTTTTGTAGGTGTAGATATAGTTCCCTAAGCAAGCTTGCTTATTTTTCAACTCTTTAACTGATGTGTGACCTCTAACTGTAATTTTTCGTATTTCTTCTTTTATGTTCTGATTATTGAATTTGAAATGACTTAATGAAATGAGATTGCCAAACCATGTTAGGGTGTAATTTTACGTGATCCATTTGAGTTTACAAACAACATTTGCATTCATATGTATCTTTTGTTCAATGCTTATCACTAGTTTGATAAAATATGCCAGAGAAACATGCATGCCCGCACACATGGTTTTCTCAGTTCTTTTTCTCTGTTTTTAGATGTTTCTGGATTTAGAATTTCATGGGTGAAATGCCTCTGCGCATTGGGTCTAAATTGTAAGTGAGAAAACACAGAGAGCTAGCAAAGCTTCGTATAGAGGGGGCATGAGTTTCGTGTGATGGTAAGTCTATTCCTTCATTTGGGTAAAGCATGTTCATTGTGGTGTATTTGGCAAAACTCGAGACCCTGTTATGCATCTTTAGTTTTGATTGTTTGTTGGATGTCAGCATGTGGGACACTTGAGTTTGAGTACCTTTGTCTGTTCCGATACGATAATGTGATGTTAATTTAGGCTATAATGATGAATCTTTGTGTGTTAAGATTTTTTTTACGACATATGTGAGAGGCATTAGCCACGATTACGGAATATCATAAAGTATCCACTATGCTAAGGATAACACACTCCTGCGGGAACTAGACATCCCAATATTTTGCAATCTGATTACAAATTATCTACCAAAAAGTACATGCGGATATCAATTATATGATGTTTTTAGATTGTTCGTGGCTTTGTTCTATTTTATATATTGACATAGAACATTAAAATCCGGATCATGGTCCACTGAAAAGTATTAAACGTTTTATGATTGAAACGCATTCTAACATGGATTTATTCTTACAGTGGAATTATCTACAGAAAAGTTCTCAAAGGTGGTTACAGTGGAGACCAATATTTAGAACACAATGGACAAGTCTTTATAAGCTAATCCTACCGGTAATAGAAACCACATCCTTTGTCTCTTTGCTTACATGCTTTTTAACATGGAGGGAAATTAAAACTGTATTTCAGAATTAGTGGTCTTCTTGATGTTCAACTGTAGGAAATGGTTCTTGAAATTGTATTTTGGAATTAGTGATCTTGATTCAGAACAGAAGGACTAATTTCCTTCCTACATTCCACGGTATGTAAATAGTATAACTATTATATATATATTTACAAATCTTACGTGTTCTATACAGTTTTGAAACTAACAACATAAGAGACCTCTGTTTTCTATATTGATATATTTCCTAAATATTTTAAAGACCTGCGGCAACGCCTAGACACTTTTTCTAGTCTTACATACTTAAGGACACTTTTTCTAGTCTTACCTACTTTGCATGAACCTTCCAATACGGTAGAAAAACTAGCTAGTGGGTCTCTACGTTTTACTTTCTGCTTTTTATGATAATTCGAACGTAAAACTTCAAAGTCTTTCTTTTTCGTCAAGAACCAACGTGAAAGTTACTCGAGTAGTGCAACACTAATCATATATTTGTATTATTATTTCTACCGCTTTTTTAATTGAGGTTGGTCTACCAATACATATAGGTCTCATCTCTATTAGAGAGATAATACAAATGTCGTATTTAGCATTTTTGACAGAGTTAAAGCCCTTCATTTATTGATACAAATGTTGTATGAAAAATTTGATAAGAAAAGCATTTTTAATTAAGAATTATTGCGAGTGCAAAAGCTATATGTTGTGTTCCCCAACCCGTCAACCACGGCATGCACGCAGAAACCAGCTGTGCAACCCAATTTGGACGCTAAAATTGACTCCTTTTGTTGCGTCAACTTACGAGTGCTTCATTTTGCAGCCTAGCTAAAATGGAGTTCTCAAGTATTCATGCTAGCATTTGGTTTATTTTCGTCCAACCACTCTTTCTTCTCTTTCTTTTTAGCTCTGCCTCCTCCTCCCGTTTAGTGGCAAATGAGGTGGATAGGCTTTCCTTGCTTGCCTTCAAAGCTGAAATCGTGACCGATACCATCGGCATCCTTAGCTCTTGGAATGAATCCCTCCACTTCTGTCGTTGGCCAGGCATCACTTGTGGCCGTAGGCACCAGAGAGTTACAGTGCTCGACCTCCGATCAAGCGGGCTGGCAGGCCATCTATCTCCCCACATTGGAAACTTGAGTTTTCTAAGGGCTTTAAACCTCCAAAACAATAGCTTCAGCCACACCATTCCTCCAGAAATAGGTCGTTTGTTCCGTTTGGAAAGTCTACGCCTTTATAACAACTCCTTCAGTGGTCATATCCCATTCAATATATCACGTTGCTCTAACCTCCAATACCTTTTCTTATTTGGCAATACTCTTAATGGCGAACTTCCAACTGAAATTGCCTCATTGTCCAAACTTCAGGAACTTGATATACGCTGGAACAATTTTGATGGGAAAATCCCACCTTCTTTGGGGAATCTTTCTTCTCTTTGGTGGCTATCTGCATTTGGAAATAATCTGCATGGAGGTATTCCAAATAGCCTCGGCCAATTGAAAAGCTTAATGCATTTTTCACTAGCTGATAATTACTTGACTGGTACCATCCCTCCCTCCATATACAACCTCTCGTCAATTAAACTCATTTATATGTTTCAAAACAACCTTCATGGAACTCTTCCTCCTGGCTTGGGCCACACTATATTTCCAAACCTCGAAGCCTTTAATTTCCGTGCCAACCAATTCACTGGACCAATGCCAGCTTCAATCTCCAATGCCTCAAACCTTTCACTATTTTCTATCTCACACAATAAGTTTACTGGAAAAGTGCCTAATCTGGCACACCTGCCAAATTTGTATTGGTTTGAACTTCAGGAGAACAATGTTGGATATAATGAGGAAGGTGACTTGGATTTCATCTCTTCTCTAATTAATTGCACCAATTTAGAAGTTCTATCTATCGGTGCCAATAATTTTGGAGGAGTGATGCCTGAATCTATCAGCAATCTCTCAACAAAGCTCAGGCAAATATATTTTTATGAGAATCATATACGCGGAAGCATTCCCATCGGGGTTGGAAATCTTATCAACTTGGAGATACTACTCTTTGATGCAAATTTATTGGCAGGCACTATACCGAATTCAATAGGTAAACAGAATAAGCTTTATTACCTACATCTAGATTTGAATGAATTGTCAGGTAATGTTCCATCATCTCTAGGAAATCTAACTTCACTAAGCAGTTTGACTCTCAACTCAAACAAGTTAAATGGAAGCATACCACAAAGTCTCGGAGACTGCAGGTTTATGTTGGAATTGGATCTCTCCCACAACAATCTTAGCGGTCCAATTCCAAAACAAGTCATCAATTTACCTGTTCACTTGGATCTATCTGGAAATAGACTTATTGAATCCATTCCCATGGAAGTAGGTAACGGGTTGAATATTGTTTTCTTGGATGTTTCTGAAAACAAGTTATCTGGTGAGATTCCACAAAGCTTAGGGAGTTGCACAAGTTTGACGACCCTGTCTCTGAGAGAAAATTTATTGCAGGGGACAATTCCTAAATCCTTAAGCTCTTTGAGAGGAATTGAAGATTTTGACCTCTCTCGCAACAACTTGTCTGGCATTATTCCCAACTACTTGGAGAGTTTCCCCTTCTTGCAAAATTTGAACCTTTCATTTAACGATTTTGAAGGTGCAGTACCAATCCAAGGAGTTTTCAAGAACGCAAGTGCGGTATCTGTTGTGGGAAACACACGGCTTTGTGGAGGTATACCTCACTTAAGATTGCCCAAGTGCATCTCCACGCAATCCAAGCGAGGGTTATCTCCTAAGATGAACTTAATTATCTCAGTTCCCTGTGGGGTTGTTGGCTTGGTATTCGTGTTGTTACTTGTGCTTCTTTATCGATCAAGAAAAGCTAGAGCACTTAAGTCAACTTCAGGATCATCACCGGGGGTTTCACTCTTGAAACTGTCCTATGGAGATCTCCTTAAAGCAACTGATGGGTTCTCCGCTTCAAATTTGATCGGTGCTGGTAGTTTTGGATCCGTGTACAAGGGAATTATCAATCAGCTTGAAGAAAGATTTGTTGCTGTGAAAGTACTCAATCTTCAAACTTCAAGAGCTCCAAGAAGTTTCATAACTGAATGTGAAGCCTTGAAAAGCATTAGGCACCGAAATCTTGTCAAGCTACTGACTGCTTGTTCAAGCATTGATTTTCAAGGAAACGATTTCAAAGCTCTGGTATATGAGTTCATGGTGAATGGAAGCCTAGATGAGTGGTTGCACATTTCAGCTCAAGGAGTAGATCGCCCAGCCAATCTGCCAAAGAACCTGAATCTCACTCAAAGAGTCAACATTGCCATCGATGTAGCGTGTGCTCTGGATTATTTGCACAACCGCTCCCACATGCCAATAGTTCATTGTGATATAAAGCCCAGCAACATTTTGTTAGACAGTGACATGACTGCTTGTGTTGGTGATTTCGGTTTAGCAAGGTGCCTTCGGGATGCTTCTTGCCCATCTCCTTTGCACGATAGCAGTTCCAATGTCATAAAAGGCACCATAGGCTATACTCCCCCAGGTAAATTTTCTTTTGTATATGTTTTATTTGTGCTTGCACTATTGTTTTGTATATAGCATGAGTTTTTTGAAGTCACACATAAGAACAAAGCTATGTTTTTGTGCGTATAACTTAAAGAGTATGGAATGGGAGGCGAGGTGTCAACATATGGCGACGTGTATAGCTACGGAATACTGTTGTTGGAGATGTTAACTGGCAAGAGGCCGACAGATGACATGTTTAACGGTGGCACGAACCTGCACAATTTTGTTATGATGGCTCTACCAGAACGTGTGGGAGAAATATGTGATCCACTACTTGTTCAAATAGAAGAAAGCAGCATCAGTACTAATCCGAGAAGTAATAGGGGGAATAATGCCCCAAATGATCGAAGAAAAAGGGTTGTGGAGTGCTTGACTTCCATTGCAAGAGTAGGAGTTGCTTGTTCTGTATCGATGCCGAGAGAGCGAAAAGACATGAGCAATGTGGTAGCTGAATTGAGTCTAATAAGGGATGTGCTAACTGGAACTAGGATGCCTCGAGAGATCCGTGATGACGATCCAAGTAGTGAGTAATAATACCCTGTTATAGTTAAATAAAATCCCATGACAGTGCTTGAACTTTGCATGGTGATCTTCTGAATGATGACGATGTGGATTTTCCCGTTTTGCAATTTCATTTTGTATGTTTTGTAAATGATCTTAATTTGTAAGATCATCTTTATGTTTGCTTGAAAATTTGGAATTTGTCAATTTAAGTTTGGTTCATGTTCTTATAATTAAACAATTTAAGGTTCGAATTTGTCAACTTAACTTTGGTGTGTGTGTGTGTAGCCCGCAAAAATGAACGTTAAGCGCACCTTTTGCATTGTTAATAAATTTACTCAAATTGCTTATTTGGAGGTTTTGTAGCCCACGTAGCAGGCCGGGTACACAAATAAATCTTATTTTTGGGAGTTTGTTTAGGACGTGGTTGATATCGTACTTAAATTGTTTTTAAATTTTAATAATTAAAAAGAAAAGAAAAAAAAATCCTATAGCAACTCCTTGTGAATTCGAAAATTACTACCAAATTTAATTAGACAAAAAAAGGGTTAATATTAGTTAAATTTCATTTACACATCATTATTTACAAACTTGGATACTATTTTTTATGTTTCAACCGTGCAAAGTTGAATTTAAATTACAAGACGTATACCAAAGCTTCAACCAAAAGAAATCTGAAATCTAAAAGTAACACTACCATTCATTACCCATATGAAAACAGAATTTTCCATGTTTGCAAATTCATACTAGTACTACACACACTCACATTACACAGAAAAATATATATTACAAGTTCAAAAGTTGTAGGTGTAGTGTGATGAGTCAATTTTATATTATATATTATTCCCTATTATTGGTATATTTTGGTTATTATTTTGGTGAGATTTTAATGCTTTGTTATATGTTTTAAATATAAGACGTGTGAGATTGGTTGGAGCATACAGTAATCAAACGGTGACATTTTTGAGCAATTCCAATTGGAGCTGGTTCGTACGTCAGTCCAGGAGGTGGTATCAAAATTTCATAATTTTATCCTGAAGCATCTGATCGTGACAAATTAATTTATGGTCAGCGCGCAGTGTTGGCAGATCGGGCTACAGAGCTTGTGAGCCACTTTTGGGCTGGAAGATGATGGATTTTGGACTCGAGTTGTTCTTGGAACTAGAAGAGGAGGTCTTGATCTTTAGTTTGACACGTTTTGGGCCTGTTTGGAAGGCCTGAAGGTCCAGAAACGTGGGTTCTCCTTTAATGGACAGATTTCCTAATCATGATAGGAATGTAATTTTTAGTTATCTTTTTATTATTTTGTTTCCTAGTTTCTAGAAAGCCTTTTCCTATGAGGGTTTTAATTAGGAGGTGTATAAATAAGGCTTTTTAGTCATTAGGTTATAGAGGAACAACATTAGAGAACTTAGCAAGGCTTTGGAGAGTTCAAGACTTTTTACCTACAAGGTGTTTTCAATCTTTTTCTAATTAATGATACTCTTTTTAAGTTTTATTATGAGTATGCATAACTAATTTTCTCTTTGCTAGGGTGAGGCCATGATCCTTAGCAAGAATATGTTGTTTCTTTTAATTTGCTTATGAATTTATGCATGCTAGGTTCGAATTATTAATCACTGGTTTAAACTATCTAGTTGTCTTAGTGATTCGCGACCATTAGATATTTAGAAAAGTAATTTGATGCAATTTTGGCGGAGGGTTGTCCCTAAAATTGACTAAGGCTTCTTGTGGTTAATATGTGTAACCTCTTAGGATGGACGACACGTTTTAAGGGTTGTATGGTTTTTCAAAAGGATTTCACAAAGCTTAATGAGTCTTGCATGTTCACATTCGATCTGGACACCACGGACGGGTTGCATGTTAAATATACGTTCTATGTTGGAGGTTCCAAGTAGGGCATACTTTAGAAAAACCTAATCTTCGAAATAGGCATGTGTAATTCATAAGTAAATAGAAGAACTACATAGGATTGTTAAGGTGACGGCGGAACCCTAGTGCTTTCTCACTTGAATTCTATAAATTGTTTCCTTTTCCTTTTCCTTTACATAATTGCAGGTTTTAGTCAATCTTTTTAATAAAATTAGTTTTTCTTAAATTAGGGTATTAAATCACTATTTTCTAATATTTTGTTCTTAATAGTTAGTTGGGTTTTGGTTTACATAAATTTATTCAAATTAATCCATGAGGAAACGACCTTGCTTGAGCCGTTTATACTACAACAACCTTGTTTCTCTTGCAAGTATTTTGAGTGTTTTTATCCCTTTTACACAGGTGGTAAAATATCCATCAAGAAATTTGCTCCGTTGCCAGGGATTGATTTCTTATAATTTTTTTTATCATATTCTCAATTAGTTATTCTCGTGTGTGTGTGTGTCTATATATATATAAAATATAAAATAAAAATTTAATCTCGTTTTTTGTTATTTTCTGCAGATTGTACACTGCATGGTCTGCACCAGATCTCAAAAAACAGCAACTTGCAAATTTCAATCCAGAGCCAGAACGCACATTACGACAAAAGATCAAAGAGCAGTGTTTAACGTAGGATCATTCTTTGGAGGATATTGTTTTGACAATCTGTTTTCTGGGGTCGTAAACAGCCAAGCCATTATGGCTTTTGCCATACCCAATGATGGGCGACCTTTGAGAGATACATTAGCAGCCTATGCTAATGAATTACCAAGTTGCATTGTTTACCCGGAGGAGGAAGGCGACGCATTCGAGATAAGACATCACATGTTGGAAATTTTGCCTACTTTTCATGGATTAACTCATGAAGACCCTAATATGCATATTTCAGAGTTTCTAATGGGATGCAGAAATATCATAGTTAAGGGGTTTTCGGCGGAATCAATCAAACTTCGTCTTTTTCCATATCCGTTAAAGGATAAGGCGAGAATATGGTTACTGACATTACCATCTGCCAGTGTTACTTCTTGGGCACAGATGAGTGTCAGATTCCTTAACAAATATTACCCAGCATCCAAGACTCTTGATATGAGGACACAAATTATATCTTTTGCCCAAAAACCTAATGAAGAATTTCATGAGGCATGGGAGCGTTTTAAGGAGTTATTCAGATGATGTCCCCACGCAGGTATTGATGGAGACATGAGGATGGGTATATTTTTCAGAGGATTAAATTCAACTACAAAGAATCATGTACATGCATCATCAGGAGGGTCTTATTCTACTAAAAATGCGCAAGAAGCTTATCAGTTATTTGAGAACATGGCGACAGAATCTCAACAGTGGGCGGCTGATCTACCTCAGACCAGAGGTGTTTTTTAGATGTCCGGCGGATCTTCACATGTCTCTGCATAAATAGAAAAGATGGAGAAAGAGTTGGAAAATTTTGATGCAAAGTTTGATATGATTTTACAAAGAATGGTTGCACCTGTGCAGAAAGTTGCTGTCCAGCAGCCTACTGCAGCAGTTTGTACTATTTGTGGCATTACAACACATGATTTTATGAGCTGCCCGCACAGAGATGCATTTCCAGAGCATGTTACAGAACAGATTAATGCATTCAACAATTATCAGAGGCCTAGAAATGATCTATACTCAAATTTCTACAACCCCGAGTGGAGAGATCACCCAAATTTCAAGTGGAACAGAACTAACAGACTAAACCACAGTTTCAACCATTGGAACAACAACTTGTTGGACAAACTAAGGCACCTTGGGAAGTCGCAATTGAAAAATTGGCAGAGCACACTAAGGCCAGTTTTGATACAACCAAACAAGATATTCAGAACATAAAAGCTACCATGCAAGATCTACAGCAACAAATAGGGCAGCTTTCACTCTAGTTTTCAGGTAGAAAACCAAGGAAATTTCCCAGCCAAACAGTTCCAAATCCAAGGGGTACAGAAAATTGTTGCACAATACGCATTTTACGGTGTGGAAAAAGTTATGACAAGCATAATGTGGAAAATACAGAAAACAGTGCTGGAACTTCACGGGCAGCACCTTTGCAGCCACAACCAAATTCTAAAATTTATGCAGAATTTGCCCAGCCACTGGACAGATCCAAAAATACAGCAGTACCTGCTGCAGAAATTGCAAAAAAATCAGAACTTGTTTATGTGCCACCGATGCCATATCCCGAGAGGTTGAACCCAAAAGCAAAAGATCAACAATTAACAGATTTCATGAAGACATTGGCGAAGGTTCAAATTAATCTACCATTAATTGAAGCAATCAAGAACATTCCCTCATATGCAAAGTTTTTGAAAGATGTGTGCACAAAGAAAAAAAAGCTTGTTGAGACAGACAAAATTGTGCTAACAGAACAGTGCAGTGCTGTCTTATTGCATAAATTACCTCCAAAGAAGAAAGATCCAGGGAGTTTTACTATCTTTTGCACCATTGGAAATTGTGATTTTAATAATGCTTTAATCGATTTAGGTGCTAGTGTAAACTTAATGCCTTATTCTGTTTTTAAACGTTTAGGTGAAGGTGAGCTAAAGCCAACATCCAACATTATTCAATTGGTTGACCGATCAATTACCTACCCTAGAAGGGTCATTGAAGATGTTATTGTAAAGGTCGACAACTTATTTCTGCCAGCAGATTTTATGGTTCTAGACATGGATGAAGATTTGAAAACACCCATCATTTTAGGCCGCCCTTTCATGGCAACATCACGTACTATTATTGATGTTGAAGCCGGAACACTAACATTTCGGGTTGAAGATCAAACAGTTGTTTTTAGATTGTTTGAAGCCATCACACATCTGGGGGATAAGCAAGAATGCATTAGAAGGTTTACCAGGTGCCAAAGTTATGACCAGATCATCAACTGACCATCTGTCCATAAAGCCTCCAAATTTAATTCGTGAATGCACAAGTCCTAAAACACAACAACAACACGTGCAACATGATGTGCAACAAAGTGACAATAAGAAAAAACATACAATGTTGCAAGGCATCCCAACTTGTAAGAAAATACAGCCAGGTAAATAAGTGTGGTTGTTGCAATCTAGTTTCAAGTTAATTCCAGGGAAACAAGAGTCTCGGTGGAAAGGCCCTTATATGGTTAAACAAGTTTTTCAAAATGGCAACGTGGACATTGAAACAGAAGGCAGGAGTTGTGTTTTCAAGGTTAAAAAACATTTACTGAAGCCATTCCTAAGGAAGTGTCGTGCACGCGAGTCACTGACTCTGAAAGAACCAGTGATCTGACCACCAGGCTTCTGCAACGTCTAGCTACAAACTTAAAATAAAGCGCTTATTGGGAGGCAACCCAATTTTTCTAAACCCTTTCCTTATTTTATTTTATTTGGTTTATTTTCCAATTTCTTATTCGTTTGAATTTCTAGATGCATGTAAATACTTATTTATAAAAAAACAAAAAAACAAAAAAACAAAACAAAACAAAAATTGCCGTGAAAATATATATATATATATATATATATGTCGCTTTTGTTTTATATGCATGTTGATTTTAGATCCATTTTTAATTGTCACAATCATTAGTTTGTTGCATGTTGCAGGTTGCGAACAGAAAATAAAATACAGCGCGTCCTATGCTGGAATCATGCACCCAGTAGCAAGTCTACGTTAGCATCAATCACATCTATCCTATGTCGAAATTTAGAGTAATTAACATGAGCATACATTCACAGATTTGCAACAACTAATTTTGGCAGGGATACGAGATCTTACCTCCCAGATGCACCGATCTGGGCTCTTGGCAGCTTCGCTGTTCTTGTTCACTGCATCTTGTGCATGCCTTTCCTTTCCCACGGATCTATCCGTGATCGGCCTATACTGCAGAGCACACAAATGTAAGACTCTGCAGAGACATCAAACATCTCTGCAGATCCATGGAAGAAATTACCAATGACAAATAACTGAGAGCAGGGATGAGTGGTTATACCGTTAAACTCGACAGATCAAGACCTTTGAGATGCGTTAGTGGATCTCTAGATTTCACATTCCTTTTCTCGGATCTCCCATGGTTCGGAGTGATCTGCACACATCGCACACCATTATAACTACGTACAGTGGTAATGCAGCCATTTATTTTTCCCAGATTGGGTTTATCCCTGTCAGAGAACAAGATTTTACCTTTGCAGGAACCAGATCTGGCCAGTCCTCGATGTTGTTCTTTCCTTGCCGATGCAGCGCTTCCAGATTGTCACCCTTTGCACATAAACGAGATGCACATATTATACACATGCCAGGTGAAGTTTTTATGAGACATGCAGTGAGAGATCAGTTATGGAAACTAGAAATGTTACCTCTTTAGTCTCGGATCTGAGTTGTTTGAGTGCTGTTATTCCTTTTTGCCCATTATGTCTTCCGCGGAATCCACCACCTCACACACAAATCAGCCAAGACCATGTTAGTTTGTTTATTTTCTGTATAAAAATCATCAGATGAACACATTACAAAAGGCCGGGGGTGATGGTTACCTCTGTGAGACGATTGGAGTTTCCATGTGTTTACATTTCCATTGCAGAAATTATTTTGGGTTTTTGCAGAAGGATGTGTGTGGTAGAGAGAGAACTGGTGAAGAGGGGTAAGAAACTAAAGGCTGAGAAAAAAATGGGAGAGTTATTTCTCTTATGAATGGGCGTTAGACTTAGGAGAAAATGGAGAGATTAAAAGACTTTTTCAGATTTTTTTAGAGAGAGAACTGGGGTCTGAGGGCAAAGAGAGAGAGGGCTGAGACAAAAATGGGAGAGTTATGTCTCTTATGAATGGGCATTGGTCTTGAAAGAAAATGTAGAAATTCAAAGACTTTTCAGATTGTCTAGAGAAAGAGATGGGCACAATGGGGTTTATTTTAGCCCTTGATTTGGAATCCTAAGCAATTAACCACATGGATGCATGACATGTGGCAACCCTTGTCTGTTGGCATAAATGGGTCTGACACGGAGAGATGGAGAGCCGTTTGAGGCTCTGGGCTCGAGGTAAGTGAACAAATGTAGCAGCTGCTAGGGTTTTGAACTTCAAATAAGAAGCTGTTGCATCAACATATATTGTAGCTGTCGCTGCAGTTTGACGCAAGTGGGACTTGGACGTATTGGTCAGTCGTCAGTGTTTCTCTTCCATGGCACCAGGTCTTCAGATCAAATCCAGGTGACCACTTTCCTTATTTTTCTTTTCTTTTAGTTTTATTATTTCTTATTTTGTTTTATTTCTTTATTCTTTAGTTTTTACTTTTATTATTTTTCCTTCTTTTAGTCAATTAGGGTTTTTGTTGTTTTCTCTTTAGTTGTTCCAGTACTACTATTACTGAAAAAAATGTATATATGGAAAAAATGAAAAAAAAAAAAGAAGAAAGAAAAAATAGTTATTGTTAATTTTTAATATGTGTGAAATAAATAAGGACAAGAGGTGAGAGTTTAAGTCGAGTCTCTTTAGTTATGTTGGTCCACTTTACATCAAAGAAAGTTGTGAATTCTTTTCTAATTGATTCTAAATGGCGCAGACTTTGTGGTGGGATTGGTTGAAACTTTTGGAAAGATGTTCTAATTTTTAACGTTTCCTATGGATTGCAACTTTGAAGGTGGAATTTTTTTGTCAAGTTAGTTTGAGTTAAGTTTTTAGTTTGTTAGCTTTATTTTTGTCTTCTAGTTTTGTTTTGCTTGAGGACAAGCAAAAAGCTAAGTTTGGGGGTATTTTGATGAGTCAATTTTATATTATATATTATTCCCTATTATTGGTATATTTTGGTTATTATTTTGGTGAGATTTTGATGCTTTGTTATATGTTTTTAATATAGGACGTGTGGGATTGGTTGGAGCATAAAGTAATCAAACGGTGGAATTTTTGAGCAATTCCAATTGGAGCTAGTTCGTGCGTCAGTCCAGGAGGTGGTGTCAAAATTTCATAATTTTATCCCGAAGCATCTGATCGTGGAGAATTAATTTATGGTCAGCGCGCAGTGCTGGCAGATTGGGCTACAGAGCTTGTGAGCGACTTTTGGGCTGGAAGATGATAGATTTTGGACTCGAGTTGTTCTTGGAACTAGAAGAGAAGGTCCTGATCTTTAGTTTGACTCGTTTTGGGCCTGTTTGGGAGGCCTGAAGGTCTAGAAACGTGGGTTCTCCTTTAATAGACATATTTCCTAATCATGATAGAAATGTAATTTTTAGTTATCCTTTTATTATTTGTTTCCTAGTTTCTAGAAAGCCTTTTCATATGAGGGTTTTAATTAGGAGGTGTATAAATAAGGCTTTTTAGCCATTAGGTTATAGAGGAACAACACTAGAGAACTTAGCAAGGCTTTGGAGAGTTCAAGACTTTTTACCTACAAGGTGTTTTCAATCTTTTTCTAATTAATGATATTCTTTTTAATTTTTATTATGAGTATGCATAACTAATTTTCTCTTTGCTAGGGTGAGGCCATGATCCTTAGCAAGAATATGTAGTTTCTTTTAATTTGCTTATGAATTTATGCATGCTAGGTTCGAATTATTAATCACTGGTTTAAACTATCTAGTTGTCTTAGTGATTCGCGACCATTAGATATTTAGAAAAGTAATTTGATGCAATTTTGGCGGAGGGTTGTCCCTAAAATTGACTAAGGCTTCTTGTGGTTAATATGTGTAACCTCTTAGGATGGACGATACGTTTTAAGGGTTGTATGGTTTTTCAAAAGGATTTCACAAAGCTTAATGAGTCTTGCATGTTCACATTCGATCTGGACACCACGGATGGGTTGCATGTTAAATATACGTTCTATGTTGGAGGTTCCAAGTAGGGCATACTTTAGAAAAACCTAATCTTCGAAATAGGCATGTGTAATTCATAAGTAAATAGAAGAACTACATAGGATTATTAAGGTGACGGCGAAACCCTAGTGCTTTCTCACTTGAATTCTATAAATTGTTTCCTTTTCCTTTTCCTTTACATAATTGCAGGTTTTAGTCAATCTTTTTAATAAAATTCATTTTTCTTAAATTAGGGCATTAAATCACTATTTTCTAATATTTTGTTCTTAATAGTTAGTTGGGTTTTGGTTTACATAAATTTATTCAAATTAATCCCTGAGGAAACGACCTTACTTGAGCCGTTTATATTACAACAACCTTGTTTCTCTTGCAAGTATTTTGAGTGTTTTTATCCCTTTTACACGGGTGGTAAAATACCTATCATTGTCTCTGAGCTGAACAGGGTTCAATCTTGTAAGTTCAAAATTTTGTTATTACTCATGCAATTCCACGTGGCATCCCCAAGGAGCAGCCAGGCGCATAATTTTTTATGGCAAATCTGTGTGCCAAATGAATATTGATGGGGGCCGTTTCCCTCCTGATCCCTCGGTCTTTGCGAGTTCAAAAGGATAGCAGTAACCAAAATTTATCATAAAACATTTAAAAATTGTGGCTAAGCAAGGTAAAGAAGGTAAACATTAACTTCTACACATCAAAATCTGACCAGATGCATATACACACACTCAAAATTTAATCACCAATCGATGTCGTTAAATTCAAATATTTATTACAATGCACAAAAAAATATATATTCAAACACGCCATTCCCATTTTTCAAAAAAAAAAAAAGAAACACCTTTTTAACCATTAAATTTGACTTTAATGAAATTTTATAGTTGAGATTAAATTACAGACCACAAAATCTCAGTCACAGAATCTCAACCTCAGAGGCTTCTTATATTCAAATATATATTAAATTCAAATATATATTACCAATCGATTTAGATTTAATAATCAATCAAATGCACAGAAATTTAATCACCCATCCAAACGGCAAAATCTAGTGAAACCCCAATTCCAATTAATTTACAAATCCAATTAAATTTACACTACATCAAAACGACAAAATCCGACAACAAATCCAAAAGCCTCGGCATAATCTTACAATTCCAGCGAACCCCCAATTCCAATCCCATATTTTGAACCTAAAAATTAAAACCTTAATTTTATAAAATGCAAATACATTCAAGAGACTGACTTACCATTTATGATTGGAGTGGCGGCGATTGCGACTGCAGGAACTAGGCAGGAGATGAGTCTGATGCGACCGACTGGTTTTTTTCTAGGGTTTGGAACTTTCGGCTTTGAGACAGAGAAGTGAGAAGACGATGGTGGTGGTGGAGATTGGGAGAGAACAATGGTGAGAGAACGATAGTTGGTGAGAGCGATTGAAGAGGAGGTGGAGTGGTGGACGGCGGCTCTGTGAGTCTGTGACTGGGAAATTGGAGAAAAGTGAGAGAGAATGAGAGATGAGTGAGTTGGCTGAGCAAGCGAGATCCAGTGGAGCGGACTGAGGCGAGAGTTGAGGAATGCTGCGGGGGACTATCAGATGTGACCGAGTCCTTGTGAACTCGGATAAACGCCAATGGAAACAAGCCACTTGGACGACGATTTTAATTGAAAAATTGGTACAATTCTATACCAAACGTAGAACCGAATAATCATGGAACATAACCGAACTTGTACCATACCGAAGTGAGCTGAAAAACAATCAAACCGACTGAATTTTTTAGTTTGGTCCGAGTTCGGTTTGGATTTTCGGGACTTTATGCCCAGCCAGAAATAGAGAGCTAGATAGAAAAATTGGGAGTTAGAGGAAAAGAGAGAAAAGTTGCAAAGTATTGACATTCATTCTCGTCTCTCAAACTTTACGTTGCTTAACTTAGAAAGTGCATTTAAGAGAAAATTATCTAACTAAAAGATGTTGGAACTTGAAGTGCTAAGGGACCTATAGTCCCACTTCGCCTATTCCACATATTTAGATAATCTTTATAAGTGGTTTCTCTCCTTTATGGTTTGAAAGAAATTAAACCAAAGTCATGAATCTTGGACCTTAGACATGAAGAGTTTGGTTTTATATATTAAATGTCAAAGATGGACGAAACTTACAAATCTAATATTTTTCGTTTTTGATTTTAAGGATTCAGTTTTTAACAGTTATAGTTAATATTTGAAAGGATAAGTGTGAACAGTTATAACTATTTATGAATGTCATTATATATATGGCTTTTATATCAGAAACGAAACATCAATTCATTTGCTTCCATTTTTCAATCATTCACAAAGAAACCATACAATCAGTTCGTCAAGAATCCAAGTTCTAGTGCAAGAACTTGGGTTAGATAGTTGTATCCTGCAAGATAGACGTTCGTTAAACTACTACACTCGTGTAAAGGCGAATTTCTGTCTTAGGCGTTTATTATATATATATATATATATATATATATATATATATATATATATATATATCAAATTGGTCCACTCATGTTTATTTTGCGCCCTCTTCAGGACTTAGAATCGAGGCATACAATTCTGACATTAAGGCACTTCCGCATCTTCGAGTCCCCTCGGTGTAGGACCCACTTCATTTGGTCTTTATTATTTTATCTCATTTCTTTTCTAGTATTCTAATTAGTTGTATACTCTGAACACGTTCCTTAAATGCATATTAACTAACATTAATTTCTTAAGTCTTACTTATTTCTCGTTCTCATGCATTCTAAATGGCTTACGTCACCCCTCGGGTGTCGGCCAACACATGACCATCCTGATGTCCCCAGGACATTGGGATCGGGGCGTGTCAGCTTCATTCTTATCCTGCTTGAATTTTCATTAAGCTGCGTCATGACCTCAATTTATTGATCGTCGTTCTTACTTTGCGTAGATTTAGAGTTTGGCTCAACTCCAAGAACTTTGACAGATATGAAGAAAATGCATGTCGCCTTGGGCATTTCTACTGAGTACCATAAATGGCGCTGGCTGCTCATCCCCATTCGTTGTGAGAAAGGTGTCCTGCCTCCGAAGGAAGAGATAAAGCGGATAAAAGACGAGGCGCTGGCTCGCTCGATTGCTGCTGCAGAGCCTGTTGCCAACGAGGGTGAAAAAAAGAGATTTTCTCACCTGCTCGTGAACCTTCAGCTGAGAAAAAGCTAAGGACTTCTTCCGCTGCTCGTGGAAGCTCGTCCGCTACTGAGAAGCTTGTTATTGATCTAACTTCCTCCAAAGGGGAGAGGAAGACCGTTGAACCTGAGCTTGTAAAACTTGCTGCTCCGAAGGTGACCGCATCCATTACTGAGAGACTTGCCAAGCAGAAGGGTTTGGTGACACTTTCGGTGTTCGAATTTGTATCAAAGCATTCATTAGGATCTAAGTTTGGTTCTGCTTCTGAGAGGTTTGCCGCTGTGAAAAGCAGGAAGGTGGACTCTGCTGCTAAGGTGGTATCTAAGCCTGCTCCTCATTCTGCCGCGACTAGCTCGCCTGCTGAGAAGGAGAAATCTACTCGTATGGGTAGTTGTGAGAGATCTATTAAGTCTGAGACTGGAGAGTTTCCCGAGGTTTATGCGCTGCTGAAGGCTGACTTGCTTGAAGATGTTGATGTATGCGCCAAGTTTGTTGACAGTGTTGGGAAAGTTGTCATCCGCTCAATTTTTTTGCGAAGCGTTCTGCCTACTCTAAGAGGTTCTCCTTTTTTGCTACAATGCATAAGACTTTGATCCTGGCAGTTGAGTCTATGCGCGTTGACCAGGATGCTGTCGAGTGTGCTAAGGAGGCCGATGTGGCGTCGGTGGCTCAACTTCGCTCGGCTGCTGAAAAGATTGAGAAACTTGAATCTGAACTCGCCATTTTGAAAGGGTTTGATATCTCTGCCCCCACTTCTTTACAGCTGGAAATCGCTAGTGAGGAGGACAACCATTTGAAGCTAGGCTTAGTGTGACTTAGGCGATGTTGGAAGCTGCAGAGAAGGAAATCAGTCGTGTTTCTCCAGTGGTCGAGGACCTTGAGTGTGTTAATTCGGAGCTACGATATGCTTGTTTTGCCAAGGCCGAGGAGCTTATCTTCATGCATGCCGAAGTATCTTGTCTCAATGAGGTTGCTAGTAAAATTGAGTCCAAGGAAGTGGATATACAAAGTGCATTGTTTGCTAGCGAGAACTTGAAAAAGGAACTGAATGAGCTGCATGATGCTCACGCTAGGCTTGTTGAGGATAATGTGTAGCTGAAGAATGAGAAAGCTAGTCACGAAGTAGCGCTTCCTTCTTGTTAGGCCGATTTTTACAAGCTTGGCTATATAGACCATCTTTAGGGCAGGCCGTCAGATTATGAGTTTTCCGAGAAGGACTTTGAGACTTTTTCCATTTCTCCAGTTAATCTGCTTGATTTCTCATTTGAGGCTGCCTTTGGTGGAGTAGTTGAGGGTCAGGTAGTCCAGGCATGGGCAGCTGAGGATGAGCTGATGGAAGCTTTAGCTGCTAGGAGCGATGTGGCTACCGAATGCGTGACAGCTGAGGAACCAGTGGTTGTGCAGACTGCTAAGGAATAGTCTTTTTGCTTAGACTTAGGAATTTTCTTCTTTTCCTTTTTTGTTTTGCTTTGGTTGAGCTTTATTGGCCTTTGAGCCGGTTTATCAATTTGCTAGAAATTTAATAAACAGTTTTCCTTGTTTTTGCTTCAGCCTTCTATTTTGTCACGTTTTTTGCGAAACTTTTTGGTAGGACTTGGCGGCTGGGTGAGTTGCTTCAATGAAGCAGTTGATCCCACGTCATCACATAGGTTCTAGTTTCAGCTTCGAGGCTTCGGGAGCCTTGCTTGCTTGAGGAGACTTGCAAAACTTTGCCGTACAACGGGCAGTTGAGTTGGTTACTCCGATGGAGCAGTTGACTCACGTGGTCACTTTAGGCTTTAGTTTTGGCTTTGAGGCTTGTGAGCTTTACCTGCAAGAGGAAAAAAACGAGATTTTTAAACTTATAAAGCGTGTTGCAACTACAAGTCGTGACACTCGACTTTTGTTGGCTTCTTGAGCTTTGGCCTTCCTGGGGCACATTGCGAGATTTTTAACTTATAGAGTCGTCGATCGAACCCATACTTCTCGTAGAAAGTAGATGAGGTCCGCGTAGCTACTATAAGTCGTGACACTCGACTTTATTGACTTCTTGAGCCTTGGCCCTCCCGAGGCACGTTGCAAGATTTATAACTTATAGAGCTGTTGGCCAGACTCATGTTTCTCGTAGGAAGCAGAGGAGGTTCGCGTAGCTATTATGAGTTGTGACACTCGACTTTGTCCCAGCAAAACTTAAGCCATAGATCGTCTGTCGGTTGGAAGTGCTACTTGTAAGTAAGCATGCAAGTTCGCGTAGTCATAATAGGTGTAAGTCTCGGCTTATGAGTTGCCTTGGGCTTGCAGCCATAGGGTTGTCGGCCGAGCATCTTACTTATATAAGTAGACGACCTGTGTAACCACTTTAGGCGTCATCCTTGGCTTTCGGAGGTGTTTTTGGCGTGAGTATAGGCAAAATCGCTCTTCAGATACTATATCTTTCTGAGTCGCAGCTTTGATCTTGCAGGTTGCTTAACTAGGATTGCAACACTTTAAATTAAGCCACTCATGATGATTTGCACGTCGAGGATGAACCATCTTGTTCACATGACATCTTTCATGGGTAGGGGTCCTGCATTTAATTGTCTCATCCGGTTAGAGACCCGGGTCCTGCGGAATTGAATCCTTCAGTCGGCTAAGTCTGTTCTCGTGGAATGACTATTTTGGCCAATTCTAGGAGTCTTCCGGCGCATGTAGTTGCTGCATTCAGGGGAAACTGATCAGTCATACCACCCATCCACGTCTGGATTTTCGGATTAGTTTATCCTCTCGCGCTGGAGAGCTTACCCTGATGGGTGTCGGGGAATTAGTTTATCTTCTCGCGCTAGAGAGCTTACTCAGATGGGTGTCGGGAAATTGGTTTATCCTCTCGCACTGAAGAGATTACCCTGACAGGGTTTTGAGTAATTGTTGTGGGCAACAGTTGAGCCAAGTTTGTGAATAACTTCTTGGATCTTCATTGAGAATAAAGAAACGCATCAACTATGCTGGAAGGTAGAAACTGCATAACAACTGGGATAATCTTCGGCCTGCAAGGTCTTGTTCGCCGAACTACTCGAGACTTTGAACTTATTTAGATGGGCCCAAATAGAGTTCAAGTGGTGTTGGACCGAGAATGTTGACAGGCAAAAATGCCATTAATCTGCATTATCTTCAATGTGGGTTAAGTGTCAACTTCCGTTGCTTGCATAGGGTGTGCAGCTGCTTTATCGAGGTACTCGTCACACCGGCCTTCATTCGTCAGCTCCTCGAGGTATTGTTTCCATTTCAAGCAACTATTAGTAGTGTGACCCGGCCCTTGGTGGAATGCACAATACTTTGTCTGATCCAGCTTGGTAAGATCACCCTTCATGGGTGGTGGCAGTTCGAACCATGGTTCATTCTTGAGCTTACGGAGGATTTGGCCAATCAGAATTGTGAACTTGGTGAACGCCTTGGGCATTACGTCATCTCTGTTTGGGGAACGATCTATATGCTTATTTTTTTGCTCGTTCTTGCAAGGTTGCTTGACCTCATCCCAAAGTGCTTTTTTTTGCCAAAGCGTAAGAGTCTGCCAGGGTAAAGTTCTCACCCATAATCAATTTTCCAAAAATTAGGTGATTTGCAGGGAGCCCTTTTTGGAAAGCGAGCATGTGATGATGTCATCGCATCCGACAATCTTTGCCTTCTCCGTCTTAAATCTCTTGACATAAGTACGGAGTGATTAATTCGGGTCATTCTTCATGTTGAAGAGGTGGTCAGACTTTTTCTTGATCAAGCAGTAGGACGAATATTTCTTAGTGAAAACCAAGGAAAGTTTGTTGAAATTTCGGATTGAGCTTGGCGGCAGGGTGTGGAACCAGTCTTGCATCTCGCCTTGGAGCGTCGTGGCAAAGATCTTGCATATGAGAGTGTCATTGTTGGCGTATAGGATCTTGGCACTTCGATAGTGCATCAGGTGTCTGTCCGGATCTTCATCTCATTTGAACAAAGTGAAATGTGGCGGGTTGAATTTCTGTGGTGGCTATGTCAGCTCGATCTTATTTGTAAAGGGTGACCTGCTCAGGTTGGCCACATCTCTTCGAAGGGCATCGTCGGTATTGTCAATGCACTGGAATCCGCGCAGCTGCTCTGCTACTAGCCTTTATACTTCCTCTTGAATTTGTGCCTGGTGGGGTAGTGGAGCCTCCAGCTGCCCCTAGTGTCGACATATTGTTCTATGTTGCTCTTCGACATGTTCAGCTTGTCTGCATCGTGGTCGTGGTGCAAGTGGTTCGCCCTGTTCTACTTGCTTCGTTCTTGGCGGGGGTTGCCAGTGAAACCTGAGCTGGATTGCTCTCATGTTCCCCTATGGGCCTTATGCGGCTGCCTACCTCCTTGCCTCGTAGGAGGATCTGCTTATGGGCTTAACATCATGTGGACGCTTCTCTTGGAAGACCTTGAGTGCTCGTTGGAGTGTGGACCCAACCTTGAATGCACACTGACTCATGAGCCAAGTCGGGAATGAATGCTTCTCTGTGCATCTTGGCAGGAGAATACGTTTCCCTGAGGGCTTAAACGAGAGTGCACACTACCTGAATGCATGGTTCGTGGCAGGTTGAGCGGCTTTTTGCTAGGACGTTGCCAGAATAAATCGCATTCTTCTGCCCTTGTCCTGCTTCGGGACACCTCGTCTAGGGCGCACTCCATCTCGATATGCTCGAGAAGTTGGTTTACCAAGGTGGTTTGTTGTGCGAGGGTGCTTGTCAAATTAGTAACCTCCTGGGGTAGGTGGTGCTCGCCATTCGGATTGGAAGAGTCTGGAAATAGGCATCTCCATGCGTGGTGGAAGTATAGTGGACTGTAGGTACAAAGCTTGAGCCTAACGTGGGCAGTCATACAGAAAACTAAGGTGAAAATACTCCTGAGTCGATCATGGGATCGATAGTTGGGGTTTGGATCACCGTAGGCGGCCTTGGAATGAATGCAGCCGCAGGCTAAGTTGTTGGAGCGGGTCGCGATGTGCGTTGAACCAACGCTTGCTCGCCTTGGGCTTGCACAACTGTGGGCCCTCCTAATCGTTGAGCTACCACATCATGGCCTGCTGGCTAAGTGGCCTAGGCTTGGGCCAGTTGAGTTGCTTGGCTGGCAGCAGCTGCTGCATTCTGGGCTTGTGTTTGGGCTTGCTGTGCAGTGAGGCCTGCTGTGGCAGTTGCCAAGTTTTGGGCCTCCTGCCCATGAGCTTGCAAATAGACCTGGGCCTCATGCCTAGGGTTTTGTTGGGCCGTGACTTGGTGGCCTTGTCGTGGTTGTTGGGTCACGGCAATGGTGGTGGCGTGGCTCTGTGGCGGTAGCTTTCCTCCTGCCGTCGTGTTGAGCCTTGAGGATCTCCGTCGTGGGGCTATATCCTCGTCTCCACTCTCTGGTTCAAATCCTTGTACTTACGGGGTTTCGTTAATCGTAGTTTATAAATTTCCTACCGTTGTATCCTTTCTCCAGGGATTGATCAAGAAACTTTTATAGAAAAAATTAATTGATATGAGGTGTGAGAAATTCAACGTAATAGAAAATTCAAGAAACAAATGCGAGAGGCTTCTTCGAGTGTTTTGAATCAGCTCTCAATGAAAGCACTAATTTTTCGATGCAAATTTCCGCCGTCTTCAGTCTTCACAAAAATGCACCTGCAAAACAATTAACATCTTTGATCAGAGACCTAAGCCTCATGCGCCCACGAGGTGGGGGGGTTAGGTCAACGGATCTCCGATGCCTAAGTTAGTTTCTCTGTGAGAGTAAAGTGTTTAGGGCTTTTTTAGGGTTGCAAAAAGCTCTCTGAAATTGGTAGAATATGGGGTATTTATAGGCTAGGGGCCGGCCATATAGGGTTTAATGGAGAAATATTATCTAATTATTCCCAAGATATTAAATAGGAGATAATATCTTGAGATAATGGTGTAATTATCTTAATTTAAATAAATTAGGATTACTTACTTAGTTAGAGTTATTCTTCAAATAGGAATGTATTAAAGATAGGATTTGGGTAATTAAACCTTATCTTTAATTCCTTGCCAAGGGTAGGTGAGCTGTGGGCAGTTAGTTCAACTGCTGAGTCCTCCAGGAATGTGAACTGCGCGTGGGAGCATTTGAGAAGCCCGCCCATTTGTTGAGGGCAATCTTGTCTTTTTTTTAATAAAAGTTCACGTGTCGCCTCTAGAATTTTTGATATTATTTTTGGCTCAACACCATCTACTTAGAGATACATTAACAAACATCTGCATGCACATTTATTCCTAATATTGTGGACACTATGTAATGATTGCTACGATATTGTTGTTTACCAACTTGCATTCCAATTTTGAAAGATCATTTTTTACCATATGATGCACTTTTAATGAGAATGTAGCGTTTACTGTGATTAATTGTTCAGTTTACATGTTTTTTGTGGTGCACCATATGGTGATGCTTGGGAAATGATACTAGAAAATGTGTTTAATGTTATTATAGTAGAATTTCATTTGATTTTGACGTTGGGATACGAGGAATCATGGTCGGGGTTATGATTAATGCTAATTAATGATATGAAGCAAATGCTTGCAATGTGTAATTATGATTGGATTAAAGGAGTTTTGGGCTTTTTCTCTAATGAAAGTTATAAAACAAATTGTAATTTTAGGTACTTCACAAGTCAGAGGCCAAGTCTTAAAATATTTTTCGTAATGTTTTCAGAAAAACATTTTCAAATTTTGCAGGGGGATACTGAGATTTGAACGAGTCCAGGGTAAAAAAAAGGTTGATAACGTTGCACAAGACTGGAACTTGCATAGTAGTTTTATGTTCAGTTTGTGGATTCCAAAAAGGATTAGTAGATTTGTGTTTGCGATGAGTTTTAGTGAAAATTGTACCTTTGCAGTGAGTGGATTTTCGGACTATGGTTTTTGCACTAAAAGGATTAAAAACTACCCTTTCAATAAAGGTTAAAGTGAAAGTTTAACTAAAAGAAATTATCCCTTAAACCACACCCCCCCCCCCATTCTCCGCAGTTCGTTCTAGATTTTACACATCAATGGCTTTCTTTATCATTTTTTCTTAATGGGTTATTGATTCCTGTTTTCAGCTTTCCCAGCTCGAGTTCTTCTTTCTCATAACCCAGTTCGAGTCCTCAGGTAAAACCCATTTTCCATTCTTCCTTGGTTTTTCTTCCCAACATCTAATAGTACTATTCTCTTTATGTTTGGGTGAAATTCTGTAAATTAATCTGTATTTTAGGATTAGTGGTCTTCTTGATGTTCAACTGTAGGGAAATGGTTCTTGAAATTATATTTTAGAATTAATGATCTTGATTCAGAACAAAAAGATTATAATTTCCTTTCTACATTCCACATGTATGTAAATAGTATCACTATCATATATATATATATATACACACACACACACACTTACAAATCTTACGTGTTCTATACGGTTTTGAAATCCATTGCATAAGAGACCCCTGTTTTCTACATTGATATATTTTCAAAATATTTTAAAGACCCGCTGCAACGCCGGGCACTTTTTCTAGTCTTACCTACTTACGGGGACTTTTTCTAGTCTTACCTACTTTGCGTGAACCTTCCAATACGGTAGAAAACTAGCTAGTAGACGTTTTTCTAGTCTTACCTACTTTGCATGAACCTTCCCATACGGTAGAAAACTAGCTAGTGGGTCTCTACGTTTTGGGTAATATTACATTTTTTTGTAGAACTTATGGTTTTTTTTTTTCTTTTCAGTTTTTATAACAAGAGTGAACTCGGGTTAAAATTATCAGAGTTTTGGTACTTTCCTTGGTGAGGGGTTGGTTTTGAATTTCTGGGTTTAAAGCGGATCGATTTTTATATTTAAGTTTAATATCGGGGAAGAAATGAAAACGAATTTTGTCTTTTTTCGGGTACTTCATCACAAGGTATTAAATATCCATAATATCTCGATATTTTCATCGAAATTTCTGTGTTTTTGGACTACCGATATTTCCGATGTCATCGATATTTCCATTGAAATTTCCGTGCTTTTTAAATTTCTATATTTAAAAAAACACCAAGAGGATTTGAACCCCTCTCATTTTACTCCTTCAACACCTTGACCACCATATCACTTATGTTTTTGTGAAAATATGCTAAAATATTTACATATTTTCTACACTCACAATGTTTGCCAGCTCGCTATATAATCAACTTAAATAAGTTAAATCCATCATGCAATGCATTTCCTTCCAATTTTTTGTGATAAACTAATAGATAATTGACTAAATAAACATCTTGCAAAGTTTCAATAAAAATTTTCAAGTTTTTCTTACAATTTCCGTGGTTTTTATTCAATTTTTATCGATATTGATAATATCTCAATATTTCCATCGAAATTTCCTTGTTTTTGGACTACGGATATCACCGATATTTAATACCTTACTTCATCAGTACTAGCTTGCTGTACTCTTATTATTCTGTAGGTGTAAATATAGTTCCCTAAGCATGCTTGCTTATTTTTCGACTCTTTTAACTTATGTGTGACTTCTAACAGGGATTTCTTTTTACAGTTGAATTATCTACAAAAAAGTTCTCTAAAGATGGTTACATTAGAGACCAATATTACAAGTCTTTACAAGCTAATTGTACCGGTAATAGAAACCACATCCTTTGTCTCTCTGCCTACATGAAATGGTTCTTGAAGTTAATTTGTATTTCAGGATTAGTGGTCTTCTTGATGCTCAACTGTAGGGAAATGGTTCTTGAAATTGTATTTTGGAATTAGTGATCTTGATTCAGAAAAAAAAAGGACTATAATTTCCTTC
The DNA here is from genome assembly GCA_963580275.1 of Crataegus laevigata. Taxonomy (NCBI): domain Eukaryota; kingdom Viridiplantae; phylum Streptophyta; class Magnoliopsida; order Rosales; family Rosaceae; genus Crataegus; species Crataegus laevigata. Next base: position 31,196,528 of record OY756947.1, on the reverse strand, counting down.
CTACATTCCACATATATGTAAATAGTATCGCTATCATATATATATATATATATATAGACACACACACACACATTTACAAATCTTAATTGTTCTATACAATTTTGAAACGCACTGCATAAGAAACCTGTTTTCTACATTGATATATTTCAAAAATATTTTAAAGATCCGCGGCAACGCCGGGCACTTTTTCTAGTCTTACCTACTTACGGGGACTTTTTCTAGTCTTACCTACTTTGCATGAACCTTCCAATGCGGTAGAAAACTAGCTAGTAGACCTTTTTCTTGTCTTCCACAGCTTCATTTGCAGCCTAGCTAAAATGGAGTTCTCATGTATTCATATTAGCATTTGGTTTATTTTCATCCAACCACTCTTTCCTCTCCTTCTTTTTAGCTCTGCCTCCTCCTCGCGTTTAGTGGGAAATGAGGTGGATAGGCTTTCCTTGCTTGCCTTCAAAGCTGAAATCGTGACTGATACCGTGGGCATCCTTAGCTCTTGGAATGAATCCCTCCACTTCTGTCGTTGGCCAGGCATCACTTGTGGCCGCAGACACCAGAGAGTTACAGTGCTCGACCTCCAATCAAGCGGGCTGGCAGGCCACCTATCTCCCCACATTGGAAACTTGAGCTTTCTGAGGGCTTTACGCCTCCAAAACAATAGCTTCAACCACACCATCCCGACAGAAATTGGTTGTTTGTTCCGCTTGGAAACACTACTCCTTTATAACAACTCCTTCAATGGTCATATTCCATTCAACATATCTCGTTGCTCTAACCTCCAATCCCTTGGCTTATATGGCAACGCTCTGAGTGGCGAGCTTCCAACTGAAATTGGTTCATTGTCCAAGCTTCGGGAACTTGATTTAGGCAAGAACAATTTTTATGGGAAAATCCCACCTTCTTTTGGGAATCTTTCTTCTCTTCAAGTGCTATCTGTGGAAACAAATAATCTACATGGAGGTATTCCAAATAGCATTGGCCAGTTGAAAAGCTTAGTGACTTTCTCATTGGGTATCAATTATTTGAATGGTACCGTTCCTCCCTCCATTTACAACCTCTCGTCAATTAAATTCATTTATATGCTTCAAAACAACCTTCATGGAACTCTTCCTCCTGGCTTGGGCCACACTATATTTCCAAACCTCGAAACCTTTGTTTTCCGTACCAACCAATTCACTGGACTAGTACCAGCTTCAATCTCCAATGCCTCAAACCTTTCAAAATTTGATATCTCATCCAATAAGTTTACTGGAAAAGTACCTAGTCTGGCACGCCTATCAAATTTGTATTGGTTCTCACTTCAGGAGAACAATCTTGGAAATAATGACGAAGGTGACTTGGATTTCATCTCTTCTCTAGTTAATTGCACCAATTTAGAATATTTATCTAACGGTGCCAATAATTTTGGAGGAGTGATGCCTGAATCTATCAGCAATCTCTCAACAAAGCTCATGAAAATATATTTCTATGAGAATCAGATACGCGGAAGCATTCCCGTCGGGGTTGGAAATCTTATCAACTTGGAGAGACTGAGCTTTTTTGCAAATTTATTGACAGGAACTATACCGAGTTCAATATGTAAACTGAATAAGCTTTATGGCCTATATCTACATTTCAATGAACTGTCAGGTAATGTTCCGTCATCCCTAGGAAATCTGACTTCATTAAGCATATTGGATCTCAGCTCAAACAAGTTAAATGGAAGCATACCACAAAGTCTCGGAGACTGCAAGTTTTTGTTAGGTTTGGTTCTTTCAAACAACAATCTTAGCGGTCCAATTCCAAAACAAGTCATCAATTTACCTGTTTCCTTGAGTCTATCTAGAAACCAACTTACTGGATCCATTCCCGTGGGAGTAGGTAACTTACTGCATCTTGTTTTCTTGGATGTTTCTGAAAACAAATTATCTGGTGAGATTCCACAAAGCTTAGGGAGTTGCACAAGTTTGACGACTCTGTCTCTGAGAGAAAATTTATTGCAGGGGACAATTCCTAAATCCTTGAGCTCTTTGAGAGGAATTGAAGATTTTGACCTCTCTTGCAACAACTTGTCTGGCATAATTCCCAACTACTTGGAGAGTTTCCCCTTCTTGCAGAATTTGAACCTTTCATTTAATGATTTTGAAGGTGCAGTACCAATCCAAGGAGTTTTTAAGAATGCAAGTGTGGTATCTGTTGTGGGAAACACACGGCTTTGTGGAGGTATACCTCACTTAAGATTGCCTATATGCATCTCCAAGCAATCTAAGCGCGGGTTATCTCCTAAGCTGAACTTAATTATCTCAGTTTCTTGTGGGGTTGTCGGCTTGGTCTTGGTGTTGTTACTTGCGCTTCTTTATCGATCAAGAAAGGCTATAGCGCTTAAGTCAACTTCAGGATCATCACTGGGGGTTTCACTCTTAAAACTGTCCTATGGAGATCTCTTCAAAGCAACTGATGCGTTCTCTGCTTCGAATCTGATTGGTGCTGGAAGTTTCGGATCCGTGTACAAGGGAGTTCTCAATCAGCATGAAGATAGAAATGTTGCGGTGAAAGTACTCAATCTTCAAACTTCAAGAGCTTCTAGAAGTTTCATATCTGAATGTGAAGCCTTGAAAAGCATTAGGCATCGAAATCTTGTCAAGCTACTGACTGCTTGTTCAAGCATTGATTTTCAAGGAAACGATTTCAAAGCCCTGGTGTATGAATTAATGGTGAATGGAAGCCTAGATGAGTGGCTGCACATATCAGGTCAAGGAGAAGATAGGCCAGCCAATCTGCCGAAGAATCTGAATCTCACTCAAAGAGTTAACATTGCCATTGATGTAGCGTGTGCTCTGGATTATTTGCACAACCGCTCCCACATGCCAATAGTTCATTGTGATATAAAGCCCAGCAACATTTTGTTAGACAGTGACATGACTGCTTGTGTTGGTGATTTCGGTTTGGCAAGGTACCTTCGGGATGCTTCGTGCCCATCTACTTTGCATGAAAGCAGTTCCAATGTCATAAAAGGCACCATAGGCTATACTCCCCCAGGTAAATTTTCTTTTGTACATATTTTATTTGTGCTTGCACTATGGTTTTGTATATAGCATGAGTTTTTTGGAGTCACACATAAGAACAAAGCTATGTTTTTGTGCATACAACTTAAGAGTATGGAACGGGAGGCGATGTGTCAATATATGGCGACGTGTATAGCTACGGAATACTGTTGTTGGAAATGTTAACTGGCAAGAGGCCGACAAATGACACGTTTAACGGTGGTATGGACTTGCACAATTTTGTTATGATGGCTCTACCAGAATGTGTGGAAGAAATATGTGATCCACTAATTGTTCAAATAGAAGAAAGCAGCAGCAGTACTAATCCTAGAAGTAATAGGGCGAATCATGCCCCAAATGATCAAAGAAGAATAGTTGTGGAGTGCTTGACTTCCATTGCAAGAGTAGGAATTGCTTGTTCCGTAGCGATGCCGAAAGAGCGAAAAGACATGAGCAATGTGGTAGCTGAATTGCGTCTAATAAGGGATGTGCTAACTGGAACTAGGATGCCTAGAGAGAATCCGTGATGACGACCCAAGTAGTGAGTAATAATACCCTGTTATCGTTAAATAAAATCCCATGACAGTGCTTGAACTTTGCATGGTGATCTTCTGAATGATGACGAGGTGGTTTATCCCGTTTTGCAATTTCATTTTGTGTGTTTTGTGAATGATCTTAATTTGTACGATCATCTTTATGTTTGCTTGCAAATTTGGAATTTGTCAATCTAAATTTGGTTATTGTTCTTATTAATAAGAGTTTTTATCGCAAATGGTCATTGACATTGATCCAACTCCTCATTTTGGTCCCTGAGTTTCAAAAATCAATAAATTTGATCCTTGACTGTCACTATCGCACATCGACTTAGTCATTCCGTTAAAATCTAATCAATATTTTTTCGTTTGTGTGCTGATGTGGTCCCATTAATGCAATCATATGGCTCCAAGTGAATTAACTATAAGGAACTATTTTTTTTTTAAGAGTGAAACAACATATGAGTATTTTGCTGACATTTTTCTCGCATCCCACGACCCCAACTAGAAAAAAATTCATTCTAAATTCGATAAAATCAAATCCAAATTTAATTTAAATTTGAAGAAAATAACCAACTAGAGAGAATGAAGAGTGAGTTCAGGAAGCCAAGTACTTTAATGGTGTCATGGTGCTTTCCTTTTCTTTTTGAGCTTACCTTGATGAAGATGATGGCGACTTCTTTTTTTTTTTTTCCTTTTAGTTTTGGTTTTTAGTTTCTTATTTTACTTTTAGTTTTAAATCTTTAAAAAAATAGTTTCTTATAGTTAATCCATGTGGCACCTAATGATTGGATTAGTGGGACAAAAAATATTGACGAAACTTTAACAGAAGGATTAAATTGACGTGTGGTATTGAAAGTTAGGGACCAAATTTGTCGATTTTTGAAACTTAGAGACCAAAATGAAGAGTCGGATCAATGTCAGGGACCATATGTGATAAAAATCCTTATTTTGTGCAGTCCACATGTCACAATTTCATTAGATTTGTGGGTCCCACATACAAACTTACAGAATAATTGACGGAATCTTAATGGAATGATCAAATTGATGTGTGGTAGTGAATGTCAGGGATGACATTGATTGATTTTGTAAATGAGGGACCAAAATGATGAGTTTGATCAATCTCAGAGACTATTTGTGATAAAAACCGATTTTAATTTGGTGTTCTTGCGACTCGCCTTATGAGACATAAAACGCTTGTTTGTAAGATCAGCTTTATGTTTGTTTGGAAATTTGGAATTATGTGTGATAAAATGTCAGAATACAATTTTGGAGAGGCTCCATCCCAGCTGCAATAATCTTGCCTCTTGGAAAGGTTTCTCTTGTTAATGCATTTGATAATTCTAATTGCCTTTTGTAACTTATTTGGAGAAGTTTCATGAGACCAGCAATTCTTTTTACATGTTCGATTTTTATTTTTTATTTTCGGCTTAAATCTATATGGTTAGTAGTAGTAATACATTTTTCAGTTATGGCTTTTCAAAAGAGAAGTTTTATTGGTTTTTATTTAGATTTCGAATCCATTTCCAGGAAATTTTGCTAGATTAGTCTCCAAGGTGTGGGAGCAGGCATATCCAAATTTGTCTGTAGGAAAATATGAATCAAATTCTTAGAGAAATTATGTGGATATTGGTATAGTTTGACAACTCAAAGCTAAAAACTGCGTTGATTCAATTTTATTTCTATTGACACAAGCTGTGATGTCTATTAATTCCCAAGTCTTTGTGTCATCTAGCAGTGACGAGCGTTTGTTTGCCCTCAAAGACTATAACTGGACTAACTATCAGTCTAGTCCCATGTATGTTATCGTCTGAGACTAACGTTAATGAGATTAACCGAAAACAATTCCAGGGTACTTCTCTGTACCTCCGGGATGCTTCTTGCCCATCTCCTTTGCATGAAGACAATTCCAAAAGGCTCCATAGGCTATACTACCCCAGATAGTTTTGTTTCTCCACATCGTCAATGTAAATGTATCATTTTGTAAAAAACATCCAGAAAAAAAGTTATCAAATAGCACTTTTATAGTTGTGAAGTTATCAAATATCACTTTTATAGCCGTGATGTTCTCAAATAGTACTATTCCAATAACAAATCAACACTATCAATTAACGAAGTGATTTTTGTACACCTGTATCAGCTTCCCACACATTTCTCTTCATTATGACCAACAAATTGAAAACAAGAAACATAATTAAAGAGGAGCGTGCGTGAAACTAGAAAATGTGTGCATCCTTATCATCAACAATAACATGATGAATATTAAGGATTTATTTATGGGAGTTTTAACGAAAAGCCCGCGGTACTGTTCACTTTAACGAAAAACCACATTTTTACACTAAAAAGTCAAACTTGGTACTATTCACTTTACTCTTTATTTTGTCCTTATCATTAAAACTCAAAGTTTTCAAGTCATTTTCATTAGTTTTCCTTTTATTTATTTGTTTCTTGTTAATGTCATGAGACGACATGGAGTCATAGACAGGGCAATCTAGTCAACAACATGCTGACGTACCGAGATGACATCGATTTAACAAGCGTATTTGCAACATCGCGTAATGCGTTGCAATTTGCAAGAGTACTAACTATGAGAGTACTCATATGAAGGCAACTGCCGGAGAAACTTGCCAATGTACCATTTGCATTAACCTTCCTCTACGCTAGGAAAAAACTAGATAGCGAGTCTTTATGTTTTACTTTTTTTTCCCGGTTGATGCTATACTTACCACGTTTTTTCTATCATATTTGTTCTTCCCAATACGAACATTTAATAAATAATGTCTTAAGTCACATCTGCTATCTATGATAACTCTAACTGTTTTTTTTTTTCTTTTCAGTTTTCTTTCACTACATCTGCAAACTCGACATGGCTTTTTAATGAGCTAATAAAGAAGGGCAATTATATACTACATTTTTCATACTATATTTGTACCACCTTATTAATAGAAGTACGACCCATCAATACATGTGGTCTCACCCTAGTAAAGAGGTGATACAAATGTAATATGAAAAATGTAGTAAGAGTAAATAAGCATTTTTGAAGAATTATTGCAAGTGCCAAAGTTGTTTGTTGTGTTCCCCAAATCGTCAACCACGGCATGCATGCAAAACCAGCTGTGGAACCTAATTCGGACGCTAAAATTGGCCCCTTTCATCGTGTCAACTTACTGTTACATAAATATCCAGAGTTTTATTTTGTAGCTAGGATGGGCAATGGTTATGGTGGGCGAGTAATAGCAGTTATTTACCCATAACCGTTTTATACTCATATCCGCATAACCGATTACCCATTGGATAATTGCCTAAACGGTTATATCTATAACCATAACTGTTTATACACGGTTAACCATATCCATTACCGCGTACCCATTTAACCGTAACCGTTTAGTACCCGTTTACCCATTTACTTTTTTTTAGTCCGTTTATCCTTTCTTTTTTTACCGTTTACCTATTTTTCATCCGTCTACATGTTTTTTTTAACAACTTGAAAATTAAAAAAGAAAAATTTGTCATAATTTTCTTCTTATGACAATTAAACACCGTTAGAGGTACATTCATCATACATTTCCGCATTTTAATTTTTTGAGTCCTTATACCATAACATAAATGCAGTGATTGATGCTATCTTATAACGGTCTAGACTCTAGAGAAGGTTTCATGTTAGTGGTTTCCTATATTGTGGTCACATCTAGCTTAAGCAGTAAACATTTTCATGTCATTTAACTCAGACATCCATGACAGCAAAATAATCAATATCTTCCTCCAACGCCTGTCCCAAGCAGTTTTTCTGCATTATGCAGGATCGTATCTTCAACCCTAAAAAGTAGAAGGTCGACAACAATGTTGATAAAATATTGACAGCAATTACATATATAAAATAAAGGGGTAAACGATTACCTGTTTATAACCACGGTTAATACCTGTAACCACCCATTTAAATTTCACGAATAAACGGTTATACCCATAACCGTGTATTTTTTTAAATGGTTACCCATAACCGTAACCGTAAAATTTAAATAGGCGGGTAACTGCGATTACCCATAACCGATGGGTATTTTCTCATCCCTATTTGTAGCCTAGCTAAAATGGAGTTCTCAAGCATTCACATTAGCATTTGGTTTATTTTCATGAGATCAACTTTTTTTTTCTTTTTGGCTTAAATCTATATGGTTTGTAGTAATACATTTTTCAGTTATGGCTTTTCAAAAGAAAAACTTTATTTTCAGGATATTATTTTAGATTTCAAATCCATTTCCAAGAATTTTGCTAGATTTGTCTCCAAGGTGTGGGAGCAGGCATATCCAGATTTGTCTGTAGGAAAATATCAATTAAATTCTTAGAGAAATTTATGTGGATATCGGTATAGTTTGACAAATCAAAGCTAAAAACCACGTTGATTCAATTTTCTTTCTATTGACTAATGACACACCCCGACCCGAAAGTGGAGCGTGCTGGCCGTCACGTGAGTGTGACGTAGCCAAGTGCACGGTGCGGAAGCAAGAATCATTAACGAAGTACGAACTAATTAAAACCAATCCACTAGCACCCTAGGTAAGATAGTGTGCTAGAGTGATATAAAGGTACTTATACATAACCAGAGCGTACTAAGTCCGAATGCAGTCAAGCATGAATAAAAGTTTAGAATAACACCACCGGTGTCATACATAATAAGTTTGTCAGAATTGCCGATGGATCCTCGCTAGCCACCAAAGAACCTCTAGCTACCTAGAACCTGGAGGGGCGAAAGACAAAACTGAGTGGGTCAGCAAAACAATTCCTTTTCAAAATCATTCTTTACTCAAAAGTATAGCCCCTCACCGTAAAACCTGTATAATTTTCCAGAATCAAAATATATACTCATATACATATAAGTTCTCAAAACCATGCTGGAAAGTGTGTTTATGCCATGCCAAAGTATCAAATGAATTTCAATTATAAATCTCTGGATGTGATCAAATGCCAGGTAATCATCTTGGCCCTCGGCCATATAAATATCTCATATAGCTCATAACATCATGTATATTAATCCTGCACAAACATCAATACCATATCTCGTGGTCTAATCATCATATCATGTATATCAAGTAAGTATGCTCTAGTGCTACAATCACGTGAAGACTGTACAAATGATTCGCGGGTCACTTACGAGTCGAACCCACTCAAAGGTGGTCTATACGACAGGACTATGCACCTAACTTGGATCAAAGGCGAGCATGCGGTGCGGGAGGTGAACCACACGTGAAAGACTATGCCCCTATCTCTGGGCGTGAGCACTAATATCAATGTGCAAGTATATGAGCTCTAAACATATCACACCACATCATCACATCGTTCATTCTCAACATAACCAGTGAATTAACTTACCTGACACTTACCTGTGCGTCAGCAGCACCAACATACATATATGCAATCACTAATGCATTAATATAATAAATGAATACTTTGCATGGCATCTCAATTCGCATAAACGTTCATTTTCATTTTCTGGGAAAAATAATAATATATAGGTAAATACAGAAAATAGCTGCCCACTCACTGATAGATTGCTGGGTCGTAGCCCCCACGTCTAGCCTGGCTACGCTCGTCCTCGGAATAAGTCTCACCTATATGAGAAATTACTAAAAATACGTTATTTAAGCACATACACGCAAATACGGAAATAACTTCTCATACATAGCTCAATTTTGGCATACGAATATACCAACGCGACTTACTCGACGTCACGGGCGTCGAGATATTTTTAAAATAATTTTTCGACGCTTCCCACGGGGCTACACGCCCCCCACGTGCGGCACGTGCCAGGCACGTGTCGTTTTCAACCCTGGGCTCGCCGGCCTGGTTTCGCCGGCACCGGAATTTTTGCCGGTTTCTGGGCATTTTTCTAAATGCTATAACTCACTCATTTCTAAACCATTTTCAATGTATTTTATATCAAAATGAAGATCTCATCAAGACGAACAAAACCATACCTGTCTAGACCCCCAACTCGCCGGAGATTCGCCGGAAAACGGCTCGATAGTTCTGGCCAACTTTCGAAACTCTGTTCTCCTTGCTCCGATGTCCAAACTTCTCAAACGAAGTACTCCGAGCCCCCCAAGGACCTCCTTAAGCTCCCTATAAGCTTAGAATCTCCTAAAAATCATCCAAAAAATATTGCATGAACAGTGATAAACCAGAGCTTGCGGATTCGACGTGAAAACGACATGGTTCCTACCTGAAATGGATGCCAACGTACTCGTAGAGACCTCAAGAGTGTGAAAGTGCCCTTGGTTGCTTCGATCCGTGACGATTTTGGTGGGTTTGGTTCGTGTCTGTACATTCGAGAAGAGAGGGACAGAGAGAGCTCGAGGGATAGAGAGAGAGAGAGTCTAAGAGTGACTGAGAGAGAGTGACGGGAGATGAGAGAGTGAGGTGTAAGAGGTTGTGTGGTCCTAAGGTCACCAACCAAAAAAATATCTTCCAATAAACTTAAATTCTCATAGGCCCCTAAAACTTAGGAAGATATGCAATTGGCCACATTATTTAAACTCATGCATAAATGTTCGCCCATACTCAAGGGCATATAGGTCATTTCACATCGTCGAAATAAAAATCCCGGGACAGGCTGTTACAACTGACAAGGTTGTGATGGCTATTAATTCCCAAGTCTTTCCGTCATCTAACAGTGACTTTCATATCTTCCTAATCTTTAAGAGGGCATTTGTTTGCCCTCACTAATTATCACTGGACTAGACTGAACTAACTATTAATTCAGTCCCGTGTTTGTTATTATGTTGGACTATTGTAAATGAGATTAACCGAAAACAGTTGTGGGATGCTTCTTGCCCATCTCCTTTGCGCGAAAACAGTTCCACTGTCATAAAAAGGCTCCATAGGCTATACTCCCCCATGTAATTATATATATATATATATATATATATATATATATATATATATATATATCATCAGGGATCTACATTCATACACAAGTTTATTCCTTCACCTCCTTGGTATAAATGTATCACTTTGTCAAAAAAAAAAATCCAGGAAAAATTAATTGTGCATGAGACTAAAAAGGGTGTGTATCCCCATCAACAATATCAACAGTAACATCTGTTATTTAAGATTTATCTGTTAAGGATGTAAAGAGACAACATAGAGTCATACAAGACAATCTAGTCAACAGCATGTCAACATATCGAGATGACAGTGATCGAGGATGGTAAGAGATCCTCTCCTAATCTCTTCAATCAAAGCCTAGGGAACCGGAGATCCGGGCCATTGAGATTTAATTCAACAGTTACAATTATTATAACTTTTAAATGAGCTATTTGTTTGTAACAGTTGGATCAAATTTTAATGTCCCCTTATATTTGAATGCATTTTGTACTTTGAAGTTGGTGGCCCCTTTTTTTCTTGATTCCGGGTTGAAAGCTCGGCAAAATTTTCTTCAGGGGTCACTCTTTCAAACCTTCTATCCTCTTGTACATTTTATCGTCTCCTTAATGAATATTGTATTTTCATAAAAAAAAAATGAAAACAAAGAGTATTTGCTACGTCGCAGATGCATCGCAATTTGCAAGAGTAATAATTATCAGAGTAGAAAACTAGCCAATTTACCATTTGCATTACGGTAGAAAACTAGCTAACCTTCCACTAAGGTAGAAAACTAGCTAACATTCCACTAGGGTAGAAAACTAGCTAATGAGTCTTTACGTTTTACTTTCTACTCGGGCCGAACATTTAATAACTAACGTGTAAGTCACTTTCTGCTTTCTATGATAATTCTGTGTGTTTTATTTTTTTATTCCGTTTTGTTCTTTCACTAGAGTATTTGCAATGTCAAAGTCTTTTTTTTTTCCCGTCAAGAATCAACGTGTAAGTTACTCCAGTAGTGCAACACTTATCACATATTTGTATTATTATTTTTACAACTTTTTTAATAGAGGTTGGTCCACCAACACATGGAAGTCTCATATTTATTAGAGAGATAATACAAATATTGTATGATTAGCATTTTTGACAGAGTTAAGCCCTTCCTTTATTGATACAAATATTGTATGAAAAATTTGATAAGGGTAGCATTTTTGAATTAAGAATTATTGTGAGTGCAAAAGCTATGTGTTGTGTTCCCCAACCCGTCAACCACGGCATGCACGCAGAAACCAGCCGTGCAACCCAATTTGGACTCTAAAATTGACTCCTTTCTTTGCGTCAACTTACGTTTACCAAAGGTTAAATATCCACAGCTTCATTTTGCAGCCTAGCTTAAAATGGAGTTCTCAAGTATTCATATTAGCATTTGGTTTATTTTCATCCAACCACTCTTTCTTCTCTTTCTTTTTAGCTCTGCCTCCTCCTTGCGTTTAGCGGGAAATGAGGTGGATAGGCTTTCCTTGCTTGCCTTCAAAGCTGAAATCGTGACCGATACCCTTGGCATCCTTAGCTCTTGGAATGAATCCCTCCACTTCTGTCATTGGCCATGCATTACTTGTGGCCATAGACACCAAAGGGTTACAGTGCTCGACCTCCAATCAAGCGGGTTGGCAGGCCACTTATCTCCCCACATTGGAAACTTGATCTTTCTGAGGGCTTTATACCTCCAAAACAATAGCTTCAGCCACACCATTCCTCTAGAAATTGGTCGTTTGTTCCGCTTGGAAAAACTAGTCGTTTTTAATAACTCCTTCAATGGTCATATCCCATTCAATATATCACGTTGCTCTAACCTCCAATACCTTCACTTATATGGCAATACTCTTAGTGGCGAACTTCCAACTGAAATTGCCTCATTGTCCAAGCTTCAGGTACTTGTATTAGGCAAGAATCATTTTTATGGGAAGATCCCACCTTCTTTTGGGAATCTTTCTTCTCTTCATACGCTATCTGCATATGGAAATAATCTGGATGGAGATATTCCAAATAGCCTTGGCCAGTTGAAAAGCTTAGTGTATTTTTCACTGGCTACAAATTATTTGAATGGTACCATCCCTCCCTCCATATACAACCTCTCGTCAATTAAACTCATTTATATGTATCAAAACAACCTTCATGGAACTCTTCCTTCTGGCTTGGGCCACACTATATTTCCAAACCTCGATACCCTTGTTTTCCATACCAACCAATTCACTGGACCAGTACCAGCTTCAATCTCCAATGCCTCAAACCTTTCAACAATTTTTGTCTCAGTCAATAAGTTTACTGGAAGAGTTCCTAGTCTGGCACGCCTGTCAAATTTGTATTTGTTGGAACTTCAAGAGAACAATCTTGGAAATAATGAGGAAGGTGACTTGGATTTCATCTCTTCTCTAGTTAATTGCACCAATATAGAAGTTTTATCTATCGGCCTCAATAATTTTGGAGGAGTGCTGCCTGAATCTATGAGCAATCTCTCAACCAAGGTATTAAATATCGATGATATCGGAAATATCGGTAGTCCAAAAACACAGAAATTTCGATGGAAATATCGGGATATTATCGATATCGATAAAAATTGAATAAAAACCACGGAAATTGTAAGAAAAACTTGGAAATTTTTATTGAAACTTTGCAGGATGTTTATTTAGTCAATTATCTATTAGTTTATCACAAAAAATTGGAAGGAAATGCATTGCATGATGAATTTAATTGATTTAAGTTGATTATAAAGCGAGCTGGAAAACATTGTGAGTGCTTGTTGAGGAGCTTTCCGAACACCTTCGGCCACTCACAATGTTTGCCAGCTCGCTAAATAATCAACTTAAATCAGTTAAATCCATCATGCAATACATTTCCTTCCAATTTTTTGTGATAAACTAATAGATAATTGACTAAATAAACATCCTGCAAAGTTTCAATAAAAAAATTTCAAGTTTTTCTTACAATTTCCGTGGTTTCCATATTATTTTTATCGATATCGATAATATCCCGATATTTCCATCAATATTTTCGTGTTTTTGGACTACCGATATTTTCGATATCATCGATATTTTATACCTTGACGTGGACAGACTAGGCTTTTTTTGCAAATTTATTGGTAGGCACTATACCGAGTTCAATAGGTAAACTAAATAAGCTTTATGACCTATTTCTAGGTTCGAATGAATTGTCAGGTAATGTTCCATCATCTCTAGGAAATCTAACTTTATTAAGCAGATTGTCTCTCAGCTCAAACACGTTAAATGGAAGCATACCACAAAGTCTCGGAGATAGCAGGTTTATGTTATCTTTGGATCTTTCCCACAACAATCTTAGCGGTCCAATTCCAAAACAAGTCATCAATTTACTGCTTTACTTGGATCTATCTGGAAACCAACTTACTGAATCCATTCCCATGGAAGTAGGTAACAGGTTGAATATTGTTTTCTTGGATGTTTCTGAAAACAATTTATCTGGTGAGATTCCACAAAGCTTACGGAGTTTCACAAGTTTGACGACTCTCTCTAAGTGGGAACTCATTGTAGGGGACAATTCCCAAATCCTTGAGCTCTTTGAGAGGAGTTGAAGATTTTGACCTCTCTCGCAACAACTTGTCTGGCATAATTCCCAACTACTTAGAGAGTTTTCCCTTCGTGCAGAATTTGAACCTTTCATTTAACGATTTTGAAGGTGCAGTACCAATCCAAGGAGTTTTTAAGAATGCAAGTGCGGTATCTGTTGTGGGAAACACACGGGTTTGTGGAGGTATACCTCACTTAAGATTGCCTAAATGCATCTCCAAGCAATCTAAGCGCGGGTTATCTCCTAAGCTAAACTGAATTATCTCAGTTTCCTGTGGGGCTGTCGGCTTGGTCTTGGGGTTGTTACTTGCGCTTCATTATCGATCAAGAAAGGCTAGAGCACTTAGGTCAAGTTCAGGATCATCACCGGGGGTTTTTGTAAGATCCCACATCGCTTAGGAGTGAGGATCCTATAAGCCTTATATGTACATGCCCACCTCCAATTAACACGAGGCCTTTTGGGAACTCATTGGCTTCAAATTCCATCGGAACTCTGAAGTTAAGCGAGTTTGGGCGAGAGCAATCCCAGAATGGGTGACCCACTGGGAAGTTATCGTGTGAGTTCCCAGAAACAAAACCGTGAGGGCGTGGCCGGGCCCAAAGCGGACAATATCGTGTTAATTTGGTATCAGCCTTATATGTACATGCTCATCTCCAATTAGTACAAGGCCTTTTGAGAACTCATTGACCGTGAGGGCGTAGTGAAGATCAACACCAGCCCAAAGACAAATGGATCTAGCCCATGCACAAAGAAAGATCCATACACATGCTAGAGAATTCTAGCAAAGTTTAAGTTGGTGGAAGAGTCTAGAAGAATGGTGAGGTTTCCACCAACATGCAAGATTAGTGTAGATAATTCTAGCTTAGGAAGGTAGTGGAATTATCTAGATATCTCTAGCGTGATGTTTCCATGCTTCTCCAAGGTTCCATCCAACGTATCCACATCATTTGTAAGTAATCAAGTAACCAACCAACCAAGCAAGCAACCAAGTGAGAGTGAGAAGTAAGAGTAGTCTTGTAGGAGTGTGAGTGATCTATAGTTTGTCTCTAGAAAGTAAGTGAGTGTCATTGCTTCTAAAGTGTGTCTTTGAGAGTTTGTGTGTTGTAATATTTTGTGTATGCAATACAAGTAATTTGTTTACTTGTTTTGTCTCTCCAACACTTGTGTTAGAGTTGTGTACTCTAATTTTTCCTCAACACATAGTCGGGGCCCAAAGTGGACAATATTCGGATTCCATCTAAACTTCGAAGTTAAGCGAGTTCGGGCGAGAGCTACAAACCTTATATGTACATGCCCATCTCCAATTAGCACGAGGCCTTTTGGGAACTCATTGGCTTCGGATTCCATCAGAACTCTGAAGTTAAGCGAGTTTGGGTGAGAGCAATCCCAGGATGGGTGACCTATTGGGAAGTTCTCGTGTGAGTTCCTAGAAACAAAACCGTGATGGCGTGGCCGGGGCCCAAAGCGAACAATATCGTGCTACGGCAAAGCCAATACTAGGATGTGACAGTTTCACTCTTGAAACTGTCCTATGGAGATCTCCTCAAAGCAACTGATGGGTTCTCTGCTTCGAATCTTATTGGTGTTGGAAGTTTCGGGTCAGTGTACAAGGGAATTCTCAACCAACATGAAGAAAGACATGTTGCGATGAAAGTACTCAATCTTCAAACTTCAAGAGCTTCTAGACATTTCATAGCTGAATGTGAAGCCTTGAAAAGCATTAGGCACTGAAATCTTATCAAGTTACTGACTGCTTGTTCAAGCATTGATTTTCAAGGAAACGATTTCAAAGCCATGGTGTATGAGTTCATGGTGAATGGAAGCCTAGATGAGTGGTTGCACATATCAGCTGAAGGAGTATATAGGCCAGCCAATCTGCCAAATAATCTAAATCTCACTCAAAGAGTTAACATTGTCATCGATGTAGCGTGTGCTCTGGATTATTTGCACAACTGCTCCCACATGCCAATAGTTCATTGTGATATAAAGGCCAGCAACATTTTGTTAGACAGTGACATGACTGCTTGTGTTGGTGATTTCGGTTTAGCAAGGTACCTCTAGGATGCTTCTTGCCCATCTCCTTTGCATGATAGGAGTTCCAATGTCATACAAGGCACCATAGGCTATAATCCCCCAGGTAAATTTTCTTTTGTATATATTTTATTTGTGCTTGCATTATGGTTTTGTATATAGCATGAGTTTTTTGAAGTCACACATAAGAACAAAGCTATGTTTTGTGCATATAACTTAAAGAGTATGGAATGGGAGCCGAGGTGTCAACATATGGCGACGTGTATAGCTACGGAATACTGTTGTTGGAGATGTTAACTGGCAAGAGGCCGACAGATGGCATGTTTAACGGTGGTATGGACCTGCACAATTTTGTTATGATGGCTCTACCAGAACATGTGAGAGAAATATGTGATCCACTACTTGTTCAAATAGAAGAAAGCAGCAACAGTACTAATCCCAGAAGTAATAGGGGGAATCATACCCCAAATGATTGAAGAAAAAGGGTTGTGGAGTGCTTGACTTCCATTGCAAGAGTAGGAGTTGCTTGTTCTGTAGCGATGCCAAGAGAGCGAAAAGACATGAGCAATGTGGTAGTTGAATTGAGTCTAATAAGGGATGTGCTAATTGGAACTAGGATGCCTAGAGAGTATCCGTGATGACGATCCAAGTAGTGAGTAATAATACCCTGTTATCATTAAATAAAATCCCATGACAATGCTTGAACTTTGCATGGTGATCTTCTGAATGATGACGAGGTGGATTTTCCCATTTTGCAATTTCATTTTGTATGTTTTGTAAATGATCTTAATTTGTAAGATCATCTTTATGTTTGCTTGGAAATTTGGAATTTTTCAATCTAAGTTTGGTTCTTGTTCTTATTAATTATGCAATTTTAATTAGGTTTTTATCACAAATGGTCTATGAGATTGATCAAACTCATCATTTTGGTCCCTCATTTTCAGAATCAATCAATGTCATCCCTGACATTCACTATCCCACATCAATTTGGTCATTCCGTTAAAATTCTGTCAACTATTTTTTGTTAGTTTGTATGTGTAACCCACACATCTAATGAAATGATGACATGTAGATTGCACAAACTAAGGGTTTTTATCGGAAATGGTCCCTGACATTGATCAAACTCCTCATTTTGATCCCTGAGTTTCAAAAATCAATAAATTTGGTCATTGACTTTCACTATCGCACATCAACTTAGTCATTCCATTAAAATCTCACCAATATTTTTTGTTTGTATGCTGATGTGGTCCCACTAATGCAATCATATGGCTCCACGTGAATTAACTATAAGGAACTATTTTTTTAAGGGTGAACCAACGGAGTAGTATTGACATTTTCTCGCATCCCACAACCCCAACTGGAAAAAAATTCAATCTAAATTCGATAAAATCAAATCCAAATTTTTTTTTAAATTTGAAGAAAATAACCAACTAGAGAGAATGAAGAGAGAGTTCAGGAGGCCAAGTACTTTAATGGTGTCATGGTGCCTTCCTTTTATTTTTGAGCTTACCCTGATGAAGACGATGATGACTTCTTTTTCTTTTAGTTTTGGTTTTTAGTTTCTTATTTTACTTTTAGTTTTAAATCTTAAAAAATAGTTTCTTATTGTTAATCCACGTGGTGTCTTATGATTGGATTAGTGAGACAAAAAAATATTGACAAAACTTTAACGGAAGAATTAAATTGACTTGTGGTAACATGGAGTCACTTGACAAAACAATTATGTTAGTTTGTATATGAGACCCACACATGTTGTGGGTTTGGACCTATTGAGAGGCCCTACCGCAAGCTCAATTTCTAAACTAGATAAACTAGTTTATTTGTTATTGAATCACAATGAGCTGTCAGGTACCAACCCACCTTCTATAGGCAATCTATCTTCACTAGAAACATTATATCTCATGTCCAATTTCTTACAAGGACGAATACCGCAAAGTCTTGGTAATTGCAGGCATTTGGTATACTTGCGTCTTTCTCAAAATAATCTTAGCGGTCCCATTCCGCCACAAGTTTTGTCATCCTTGACACATGTTGTGGGTTTGGACCTATCCAGAAACCAACTTACCGGATCCATTCCCTTGGAAGTAGGTAACATGGAGTCACTTGAAATCTTGGATCTTTCTGCAAACCCGCTTTCTGGTGAAGTCCCGGAATTTTAGGGAGATGCATGGGTTTGAGAAGTCTGTATCTTAGAGGATACTTGTTTCAGGGAACAATTCCTCAATCCTTGAGTTCTCTAAGAGGGATTGAAATTTTGGACCTCTCTTGTAACAACTTGTCTGGCGGAATTCCCAACTGTTTGGGGAGTTTCCGTTTCTTGCAGAACTTGAACCTATCTCATAATAATCTTGAAGATGCAGTACCAACGGAAGGAATTTTCACAAATAGAACGCATTTTATGTCAAGGGAAACATACGGCAAATCCAACAAATCGAAGAAAGAATTCCTTTATCCAGCCAGAAAAGCATTGCGCTTTGTGCTTCTTTATCTAACAAGCAAAGTGAGATCGAAGTTAACTTTAGAATCGTCATGGGAGGTTTCACTCTTGGAAGTTTCATATGGAGACCTCCTCAAAGCAACTAATGGGTTCTCTTCTCGGAATTTGATTGGTGCTGGTAGCTTTGGGTCTGTGTACAGGGGAATTCTCAATCAGGAAGAAAGAATTGTTGCAGTGAAAGTACTCCGTGCTCGTCGTTCAAGAGAGAGTTTTATGGTTGAATGTGAAACCTTGAAAAATATGAGACAACGAAATCTTGTCAAACTACTGACATGTGTGCGTAAGTATCGATTTTCAAGGGAATGATTTCATAGCTTTGGTTTATGAATTCATGACGAATGGAAATCTAGAAGAGTGGCTACATTTTTCAGCTCGTAGACTACATGGGGCACCCATTGTGCAGGGGCATTTGAACCTTACTCAGAGGGTAAACATTGCCATCAACATGGCTAATGCTCTGAATTATTTGCACAACCACTCTCACATGCCAATAGTTCATTGCGATTTGAAGCCCAGCAACGTTCTCATGGAAGGCGACATGACTGCCCCTGTTGCTGATTTTGGTTTAGCAAGGTACCTCCCGGATGCTTCGCGTTCACTTCCTTCACACAGAAGTGCTGCCAATATCATAAATGGCTCCATAGGCTATATCGCCCCGGGTAAGTTGCTTAAGCAGCACGTAAAACAACTGCGTTTGTTCGAGCACTGAGTTACATTCTCAGAATTTGCAGAAACGAAGACTGTTGTATTGTAAAATAAAACTAGAATAAAAGAGAATAATTTTCAACTGAAATTGGAATTCTTACGTGCAGCATCTTTGTTCCCTTCAGATTCTTTCTTTCAAACATGCATCAGCAGTTTGTCCTTTTCTTTTCTTACCACCAGTTGGAGAGTAGCTTTCAAACAGAACGCTGTCACCTATTTCGTTCTGAACCTTTTTCAACATACCACTTGTGCAAATCCATTTGGATTGAAACTGATCGATTGGCTTTTGCTCAAATTTAAAGGATCCATATCCGCTAATCGATACGGATTCTTGAACTCATGGAATGACTCCTTTCACTTGTGTAACTGGTATGGAGTTATCTGCAGGAGGAGGCATCAAAGAGTAGGATCCTTGAACCTGCAAGGCTCTGTTTTGCAATGATATGATCTGTAATTAGTAATTAGCTTCTTCACTATTAAAGGTTTTAATCTTGGAATTATAAGGCTTATTCCTGTTTTAGTGAAGTTTGTTATAATTGGCCAGCTGGCATGATGGGTTGTAACTTGTATAAGAGCACAAGTTCTCAGTATTGTAATCACGACAGTTTTTACAGAAAAAAAATACAAACACAAAAATATATTGGAGCTCTGCTCCCTTCTACTTCATCTTCTCCATTTGCCATTTCTATTGCAGCTTGCAGGTTGAGATAGAGTCCTGACATTTGTGATCCTATCATCTCGCTGCCATGGACGTGTGAGTTTCAGCAGCGCTCGACTCCTTTGAAGCTTCAGTGCGTGCTGCGTTCCGTGAAGCTCTGGCACCCGTCCGCCATGAACTTTCTCTGTTACGCCGTGATTTGGCTCTCGCAGTTGGGGGACTTTCTGATCCAGCCCCCATGATTTCCAACGCCGCTGAATCAATCGATCTCGGTCATCCCAGACATCAAGGAGACAACAACCCACCGAGAATTCCCTCGCCAATCGAAACAAGAAAAACTAAGAACGGAATATACCCATCAGGAAATGTTCAACGAAACAAGAAAAACTCCACGTTGTTGTAATGGAAATACTTGGTTTCTACGAAATACGCCTCACAAAGAACGCCAGGCAAATTACGAAACAGCAACTATAGCCTCGGGGGGAGCAGAAGTACTCGGTTTTGCATCCTTGGTGGGAGCTGGGGCTGGAGGTGAAGGCTTAAGGTGGGGAGGTGTATTATGCTTCAATTTTAAAAGTATCTGCCTCATCCTTGAAAGCTCGGTTGGCTTTCCAGGCTTTGGACCTTGGACAACAAGAATGGATGGCTTCTTTTCCGTATCCTTCTTCCCTCTCTTCTTCTCTATTGCTGGCACCTCATTGGGGATGAGGTCCGCAATTGCCTTCCAGTAGTTCTTGTCTACCTCAGCATGAAACTTCTCTTGATTAGCCAGGAATAGCTGAGAAACGCCAAAATACAAGTTCAAAACAATATGTCAGAAATGCACGTTGACTCCTCGCTTCTTCATACCTTAGAAGTTAGATGCTAGAGAGATCGATATGGAAATTAAAGGCAAATAAACCGTAAAGTTGTGACAAAGTTCAATTCTGAAATCTTTAGCTTAAAGGACTAGAGTTCAGAAAACGATTAACACGATGAATATTTGTAGTATTTGTTTTACTATGAAGCCTAACAGGGAAACATGTAGCTAAGATTTATGTAGTGAATCCTAAACAGTTGTGACCATCACTTAGTTGAATTCAGAAAAGTTCAGTCCCAGCAGAGAGAATAAAAGTTATGATCTTGTAAAAAGTTATGAATAACCAAGCTGAGTGGATGTCGGGAGCTACATGTCAACAATTTGTGGCTCTTCTTCAACGCCTATTTCGATCAAGTATTCAATTTATTGAATGAATCAGCAATTCAAAAACGAAAGTTAAATGAAATAAACAAACTATAAGCATCAGTCGAAAGAATCTTCATATGCATTCCAACCAAAAACTTAAAATTGAGGCAGTAAAGTAAGAAATTGACATTACTAGAAGAGCTAATTAAAACAAAATATTGTTCCGTGCAGATCATAATTTTTTAGAATGCTAATTTGGTCTAACCTTCTCCCTTTCCCTGTTAGCAGCCTTGTTATTTTCAGTAGTGATCTTCCTCTTCTGGTAGAATCCCACCTTGAATTCATCTGCTTCCTCAATTATTTGAACCAACAACTCCTTTTCTCTCTTCTCCTTCTCCTCAAGATGAATCGCATTCTGCCTGAATGTCACAAAAACTCGGATTATTATAATTCCCTTACAACCTCACAGAATTCAACCTTTTATTTCTCCCACCACCTTCACTGCAAACATAAAATCACTTTCTGATAGTCAATAACTACAATTTGACAACAATCACGAACCTTTTTTCGATTCGAATTCAGCTCCACAATCTTATACGAACAATCGGCACGTTGAATTCATAAACATTTTAACAAGTTTTTGTTTTTTAGATAAACAATCACTTTAACAATTTGTTATCAGAAAGACAATTACTGATCAAAACAACAACTTCCACTCAATTTCTCAGCAATAGAAAGATCAAACCAAATCAAAACCAACAACTTTCAACTAAATTGCACAAAAGAGTCAAAATTTAATTGCTACACAGAACTATCGGTTTAATCGAAAACAAACGGAATTCGAGACCCTACCTCCTCCATTCTCTGAGAGCGAAGCCCTCCTCAGGCAGCATCTCCGACGGAGGCGGCAAAATCGGATCGTCGGACCCGCCAAACCCTCCATCAAAGCCCTGGCCGTTCGATTAAGCGTAGATCGACGGAGGAGAGAAGGCTTCCGACGCCGGCTGAGTGGCGAAAGCGTCGTCTACGGCGGAGCCGTGGAAGATTGGAGAATCGGTGGCGGAGTCCTTAAGCAATTCGGAGTCGACGAAGGATTCGAATCGCTGGGAGGAGAGTCGGGGGTCGTAGCCCAAGTAACCGTCGTCGTCGAACGGGCGAGTTGATCCGGTGGTCGGGACTGAGTCGTCTTCGGGCTGAGTGAAGGAGGCCATGATTAAGGTCAAGTGCACTGATGAGCGAAATGCCGAGCGAAATGCTCCCAGAGGCAAAACTCAAGCAGGAAAAATATCGGCACGCTTTATGTTGGGCTGGGCCGACTCACTGGGCCTTCATTTGGTGCCTGACAATATGTGGTCCAATGTTTTAATTTGGATGTTTTTGTAATTTTGGGTTCGTCCCTCGAGCTCGCTTCTGCTCCTCGATTCGCTACCGAGAGGATCAGATTCTCAAGGTTGGATGTTTCCTCCTAAACTTCTTCCTTCCTGCTCGATTTGGATTGGAACGAAAGAGCTCCAACATGGGATCAATTTCTTCCCCCCTCACTGATTATTTATTTCGGTATTTCATGCATATTAGTTTTTTCATTTTCATTAATTTTGGTTATGTGATTAGTGATTTTTGTTCTTCATTTTATTTTGGGTTTTTCTTTCTGTTCTTTTTAGTGTTTTTTGCTCTGAAAATTTCGATCAAAATTCCTGCATTTGAATTGTTTTGTAATTATCGTAATTTCAATTGGGTGGAATTGGCCTTTCTGTTCTCCAAAATATTTGTTAGGGATTAAATTTTGATTAAATTTTGTGAGATTAAAAAAAGATTGGGACTTTTTTCTGATTTTAAATTATTTACACTGTGTGTTAAACAGTGAAATTTTGATTCAGATTGTAGTAATTGCCGTACAAGTTTACACTTGTGTGTGGAATTGGTGCAACTTTTGGGGTTTGTGCGATGTTATTTGATTAGTTGTTGGCTAAAATTTGGTTCTTTTGATTTGGGTTTGGTGAAATTGTTTCAACGGTGGGTGGGATTGGGGTTCAGGGATATTGTGGTTTTCTGAGGTTTTTATAGGTTGGTCATAAATGGAGGATGTTAATGAAGTTAATAAACATGCTTATCTTTGTAGGTATGACTTCTGAAAAGTGAAAATAAAACCTACTCTTTCCAATTGTCGGGAAAGGTTTGAATTTTGGGTTATTTTGCGGATGTTAATCAATTGAATGAAAAATTGATTTATTTATTTATTTTTATAAACTTTTTGGTTTTGTAGGATTTTATCTAATAGGCAATTGGCTGCGAGGTAGAAAGAGTGGAAGGTGAGGTATACGGATGAGCTGGAGAGGAAGGTGCAGACACTTTAGCTCATCTGTATAATTTTTGTTTGTATAATTTGTAAGTAGTTACTAGATTTTTTTAAGGGAGGTTTAATAAAACATTTTCGGTATTGTTTATTTTTAACGAAAAATCGTTTTTTTACCTTTAACTGTCACTATTCACTATACCTTTAAAAGTGGATTTTCGTTAGAAGAAAAGTTTTCAAGCCCTTTTCGTTAGTTTTCTTTTTTTTTAATTGAAAACTACTTATTAGATTTAGATTAATCATCATGACATTGTAATTCAAGTTTTTGTTTGTATCAGTGCATGCTATTGCTAATCACTAAATTAATTACGTTTGTTGAAATTTTTAGAATAATTTTTTTTAAAGGCCTGATTACTTAACGCTATCAGCATAGGTCACTCTATAATAGGTATATTTTTGTATTTTTTTTTTAATCAAATTTGATTCTTAATTGTGGAAATGGGGTTGAATTTAGAGAGTTTTAACGAAAAGTCCGTGGTATTGTTCATTTTAACGAAAAATTACATTTTTACAGTAAAAAGTCAATATTGGTACTATTCACTTTACCCTTTATTTTGTACTTATCGTTAAAATTTAATGTTTTCAAACCATTTTCTTTAGTTTTTCTTTGCATTTATTGTGGTATAATTTTGTATTTTGTATTTATCAAATTTGATTCTTAGTGGTCTTCTTGATGTTCAACTGTTTGGAAATGATTCTTGAAATTGTATTTTGAAATTAGTGATCTTGATTCAGAACAAAAGGACTAATTTCCTTCCTACATTTTACATGTATGTAAATAGTATTGCTATTATATATTTATATATATATATGTATATATATACAAATCTTATATGTTCTGTATAGTTTTGAAACTCAAATCATAAGAGACCTCTATTTTCTATATTGATATATTTCCTAAGGGAGATTGTATTCACACACTCCAAATTACTTCTCCCACACCTTTTTAATTTTTTAATATTTTTTTATCAAGTGTTAGTGGTGTCTAGAAAATATTAAAAAATTAAAAAGGTGTGAGAGAAGTAATTTAAGGTGTGTGAATATAATTTCTCATTTCCTAAATATTTTAAAGATGCCTAGCCTAGGCACTTTTTCTAGTCTTACCTATTTACCAGCATTTTTTCTAGTCTTACCGACTTTGCATGAACCTTCCTATACGGTAGAAAACGAGCTAGTGGGTCTCTACGTTTTACTTTCTGCTTTTTATGATAATTCTAACATAAAACGTCAAAGTCTTTTTCTTTGTCAAAAACCAACGCGTAAGTTGCTCGAGTAGTGCAACACTTATCATATATTTGTATATTATTTTTACCGCTTTTTTAGTAGAGGTTGGTTCACCAACACATAGGTCTCATCTTTATTATAGAGAATACAAATATGGTAAGATTAGCATTTTTGTGCGATGTTATTTTGATTAGTTGTTGGCTAAAATTTGGTTCTTTTAATCCGTATTTCAGAATTAGTGGTCTTCTTGATGTTCAACTGTAGGGAAATGGTTCTTGAAATTGTATTTTGGAATTAGTGATTTTGATTGAGAACAAAAGGACTATAATTTCCTTCCTACATTCCACATGTATGTAAATAGTGTCGCTATCATGTATATATATTTACAAATCTTACATGTTCTATATAGTTTTGAAACTCACAGTACAAGAGACCTCTGTTTTCTATATTGATATATTTCCTAAATATTTTAAAGACCCACGGCAATGCCGGGCACTTTTTCTAGTCTTACCTACTTTGCATGAAGCTTCCAATAGGGTAGAAAACTACATAGTGAGTCTTTATGTTCTCCTTCCAACACTCCACATGTATGTAAATAGTATCGCTATTATGTATATATATATATATATATATATATATATGAATCAAATTCTTAGAGAAATTATGTGGATATTGGTATAGTTTGACAAATCAAAGCTAAAAACCGCGTTGATCCAATTTTCTTTCTATTGACTAACAAGGCTGTGATGTCTATTAATTCCCTAGTCTTAATCTAACAAGGCTGCGATCCAATTTTCCTCCAGAAACCAGCTGTGCAACCCAATTCGGACCCTGAAATGAAGGCAGAGCTTCATTTTGCAGCCTAGCTAAAATGGAGTTGTCAAGTATTCATATTAGCATTTGGTTTATTTTCATCCAACCACTCTTTCTTCTCTTTCTTTTTAGCTCTGCCTCATCCTCGCATTTAGCGGGAAACGAGGTGGATAGGCTTTCCTTGCTTGCCTTTAAAGCTGAAATCGTGAACGATACCTTGGGCATCCTTAGCTCTTGGAATGAATCGCTCCACTTCTGTCATTGGCCAGGCATCACTTGTGGCCGCGGACACCAGAGAGTTACAGTGCTCGACCTCCGATCAAGCGGGATGGCAGGCCACCTATCTCCCCACATTGGAAACTTGAGCTTTCTGAGGGCTTTAAACCTCCAAAACAATAGCTTCAGCCACACCATCCCTCCAGAAATTGGTCATTTGTTCCGCTTGCAAAGACTACGCCTTGAAAACAACTCCTTCAGTGGTCATATTCCATTCAACATATCAAGTTGCTCTAACCTCCAATACCTTGGCTTATTTGGCAACACTCTTAGCGGCGAACTTCCAACTGAAATTGCCTCATTGTCCAAGCTTCAGTTTCTTGATTTAGGCAAGAACAATTTTTACGGGAAAATCCCACCTTCTTTCGGGAATCTTTCTTCTCTTCAAATGCTATCTGTGCCTGAAAATAATCTGCATGGAGGTATTCCAAATAGCCTTGGCCAGTTGAAAAGCTTAGTGATTTTTTCCTTGGCTTACAATTATTTGAATGGTACCATCCCTTCCTCCATATACAACCTCTCGTCAATTAAAGTCATTTATATGCTTAAAAACAATTTTCATGGAACTCTTCCTCCTGGATTGGGCCACACTATATTTCCAAGCCTCGAAACCTTTCATTTCCATTACAACCAATTCACTGGACCATTACCAGCTTCAATATCCAATGCCTCAAACCTTTCACAATTTTCTATCTCACACAATAACTTTACTGGAAAAGTGCCTAGTCTAGCACGCTTGTCAAATTTGTATAGGTTTTCACAATATGTTAACAATCTTGGAAATAATGAGGAAGGTGACTTGGATTTCATCTCTTCTCTAGTTAATTGCAGCAATTTAGAAGTTTTACAGATTGGCTACAATAATTTTGGAGGAGTGCTACCTAAATCTTTCAGCAATCTCTCAACAAAGCTCACGGTAATAGCTTTTCAATACAATCTGATACGCGGAAACATTCCCATTGGGATTGGAAATTTTATCAACTTGGAGAGACTAGACTTTTCTGAAAATTTATTGGCAGGTATTATACCGAGTTCAATAGGTAAGCCGGATAAGCTTTACTACCTACATTTAGATAACAATGAATTGTCAGGTAATGTTCCATCGTCTCTAGGAAATCTAACTTCATTAAGCAATTTGTATCTCCAGTCAAACAAGTTAAATGGAAGCATACCACAAAGTCTCGGAGACTGCAGGTTTATGATATATTTGGATCTTTCCCACAACAATCTTAGCGGTCCAATTCCAAAACAAGTCATCAATTTACTTGTTCACTTGAATCTATCTAGAAACCAACTTACTGAATCCATTCCTATGGAAGTAGGTACCTTACAACATCTTGTTTTCTTGGATGTTTCTGAAAACAAGTTATCTGGTGAGATTCCACAAAGCTTAGGGAGTTGCACAAGTTTGAGAAGTCTGTATCTAAGTGGGAACTCATTGCAGGGGACAATTCCTAAATCCTTGAGCTCTTTGAGGGGAATTGAAGATTTTGATCTCTCTCGCAACAACTTGTCTGGCATAATTCCCAACTACTTGGGGAGTGTCCCCTTCTTGCAGAATTTGAACCTTTCATTTAACGATTTTGAAGGTGCAGTACCAATCCAAGGAGTTTTTAAGAATGCAAGTGCGGTATCTGTTGTGGGAAACAAACGGCTTTGTGGAGGTATACCTCACTTAAGATTGCCTAAATGCATCTCCAAGCAATCTAAGCGCGGGTTATCTCCTAAGCTGAACTTAATTATCTCAGTTTCTTGTGGGGTTGTCGGCTTGGTCTTGGTTTTGTTGCTTGCACTTCTTTATCGATCAAGAAAGGCTAGAGCGCTTAAGTCAACTTCAGGATCATCACTGGGGGTTTCACTCTTGAAACTGTCCTATGGAGATCTCCTCAAAGCAACTGATGGGTTCTCTGCTTCGAATCTAATTGGTGTTGGAAGTTTTGGGTCCGTGTACAAGGGAATTCTCAATCAGCATGAAGAAAGAAATGTTGCAGTGAAAGTACTCAATCTTCAAACTTCAAGAGCTTCCAGAAGTTTCGTAGCTGAATGTGAAACCTTGAAAAGCATTAGGCACCGAAATCTTGTCAAGCTACTGACCGCTTGTTCAACCATTGATTTTCAAGGAAACGATTTCAAAGCCCTGGTGTATGAGTTCATGGTGAATGGAAGCCTAGATGAGTGGCTGCACTTATCAGCTCAAGGAGTAGATAGGCCAGCCAATCTACTAAAGAATCTGAATCTCACTCAAAGAGTTAACATTGCCATCGATGTAGCGTGTGCTCTGGATTATTTGCACAACCGCTCCTACATGCCAATAGCTCATTGTGATATAAAGCCCAGCAACATTTTGTTAGACAGTGACATGGCTGCTTGTGTTGGTGATTTCGGTTTAGCAAGGTACCTCCGGGACGCTTCTTGCCCATCTCATTTGCACGAGAGCAGTTCCAATGTCATAAAAGGCACCATAGGCTATACTCCCCCAGGTAAATTTTCTTTTGTATATATTTTATTTGTGCTTTCAGTATGGGTTTGTATATAGCATGAGCTTTTTGAAGTCACACATAAGAACAAAGCTATGTTGTATGCATATAACTTAAGAGTATGGAATGGGAGGCAAGGTGTCAACATATGGCGACGTGTATAGCTATGGAATACTGTTGTTGGAGATGTTAACTGGCAAGAGGCCGACAGATGATATGTTTAAAGATGGTACGGACCTGCATAATTTTGTTATGATGGCTCTACCAGAACGTGTGGGAGAAATATGTGATCCACTACTTGTTCAAATAAAAGAAAGCGACAGCAGTACTAATCCCAGAAGTAATAAGGGGAATCATGCCCCAAATGATCGAAGAAAAAGGGTTGTGGAGTGCTTGACTTCCATTGCAAGAGTAGGAGTTGCTTGTTCTGTAGCGATGCCGAGAGAGCGAAAAGACATGAGCAATGTGGTAGCTGAATTGAGTCTAATAAGGGATGTACTAACTGAAACTAGGATGCCTAGATAGTATCCGTGATGATGATCCAAGTAGTGAGTAATAATACACTGTTATAGTTAAATAAAATCCCATGACAGTGCTTGAACTTTGCATGGTGATCTTCTAAATGATGACGATGTGGATTTTCCCGTTTTGCAATTTCATTTTGTATGTTTTGTAAATGATCTTAATTTGTAAGATCATCTTTATGTTTGCTTGGAAATTTGGAATGGAATTTGTCAATTTAAGTTTGGTTCTTGTTCTTATTAATTATGCACTTTTAATTGGGTTTTTATTACAAATGATCTCTGAAATTAATCAAACTCATCATTTTGGTCTCTCACGTTCAAAATCAATCAATGTCATCTCTTACATTCATTATCCCACATCAATTTGGTTATTCCGTTAAAATTCCATCAATTATTCTGTTAGTTTTTATGTGGGACCTACACATCCAATGAAATGATGACATGTGGATTGCACTAAATAAGGATTTTTTTTTTATCACAAATGGTCCTTGACATTGATCCAACTCCTCATTTGGTCCCTGAGTTTCAAAAATCAATAAATTTGGTCCTTGACTTTCACTATCGCACATCAATTTAGTCATTCCGTTAAAATCTCATCAATATTTTTTGTTTGTGTGCTGATGTGATCCTACTAATGCAATCATATGGCTCCACATGAATTAACTATAGGAAACTATTTTTTTAAGAGTGAACCAACAGACGAGTATTCTGTGCTAACATTTTTCTTGTATACAACAGCCCCAATTGGAAAAAAATTCAATCTAAATTTGATAAAATCAAATCCAAATTTAATTTAAATTTGAAGAAAATAACCAACTAGGGAGAATGAAGAGTGAGTTCAGGAACCCAAGTACTTTAATGGTGTCATGGTGCATTCCTTTTCCTTTTGAGATTACCTTGATGAAGAGGATGATTATTTTTTTTTTCTTTTAGTTTTGGGTTTTAGTTTTTTATTTTACTTTTAGTTTTAAATCTTAAAAAAAAAAAATTCTTATAGTTAATCCACGTGGTGCCTTATGATTGGCAAGAAGCATTCCAGAGATATTGGGGTGCTTCTCGGTACCTCTGGAATGCTTCTTGCCCATCTCCTTTGTATGAAAACAATTCTAGTGTCATAAAAGGCTCCATAGGCTATACCACCCCAGGTAGGTTTATTTCTTCACCTCATCAGTGTAAATATATCATTTTGTAAAATAAAATATAAAAAAAAACATCCAGAAAAATGTTATCAAATATCACTTTTATAGTAGTGATGTTCTCAAATAGCACTATTCCAATAACAAATAAACAATATGAAGTAGGGAAGTGAATTTTCGTACACCTGTATTAGCTTGCCACACATTTCTCTTTATTATGACCGACAAATTAAAAACAAGAAATATAATTAAATAGGAGCGTGTGTGAAACTAGAAAATGTGTGCATCCTTATCAACAATAACATCATGATTATTAAGGATTTATTTATTTCTTGTTAATGTCATGAGACGACATGAAGTCATAGACAGGGCAATCTAGTCAACAACATGCCGACGTACCGAGATGACATCGATTTAACAAGCGTATTTGCAACGTCGCATAATGCATTGCAATTTGCAAGAGTACTAACTATGAGAGTACTCGTATGAAGGCAATGTTATGGTAAATGTAGAAATATAGAGAATAATTCGAATAATAATTTTGAGGTACGACTTGAATCGTTTTCTTAAAATATTATTTGTCCTCATTTGAATGAGTTTGCTAAAGGGTTCTTGGCAAATCACTTTCAAGATACAACAAAGTATGAAATATTCGATTAGCAAAACCGAATTATATTCCCTTAGAAATAACTAGAAAGAAATTGTATGAATGTAATGGAAAAAGAAGAGAGCAAGGAATGTAGAAATAAATTTCTGAAATTGTGTGTGAAACATTATGCCACAATAGGTATAGGCATTAAAGCACCCGTTCATCGAGCCTTTTCATTTTAGTTGAATGTATACAACATTTCTTAATAGTGTTGACCCAAAAAACATGTCTTCTATTTAATAATTTCAGAAAATAAATTTTGATTATTTATATCTTTTAATTCTACTCATACAATTTGAGTAAGTATCATGTCTTTTAACTAAAAGTTGTAACCATTCAACTAATTACATTTGTTGTGCACTGCAGCACCATTTATCAAACACACACACGCTGCACACTGCAGCACCAAGTCATTATATAGAATATAACATATATATAATAATTATTATATATTTATTATTGAAATCTCTAACAATCCTTTCCAATTTCAATAATATGATAAATAATAACATTTCTCTCTTTATAATTAACCACAAACGTACTGATATAATAATGTTTACAATAAAGGTGTCTTTCGAATTAAACCTTTAATTAGTGTAAGTAATTCAAAGTTATAACGAATGCGATGGTGACCTAAGTTTAAACTAACTATTCTTATGTTAAAACCGGAATCACTACACACATGACTATGTCTTATTTCCTTAAAGAAATTTCTGAACTAATTAAGCACTATTATGGCCTTGTGCTTCATCCTGGTTTCATGAACATTTACAAGAGAAAACCCAACTCTTGGTAGAAGCGGCACCACTTCTTATGTTCATATAGGTGAGGTTCATTCCATGTCTCTGCTACTATAGACATAACACAAATAACCTCATTAAGAGACAAAACCCATCCTCCTAAACGTAACAGTCTTGCACTGATCATCCTGAAATGTGCTATATTTTAATTTTCAGTGCTTTCGCAAACACTTATCAATAACTTGTTATTATCCCACTACTACAAAAGAGACTAACAGTGGCACTATTAAACCGACAACAAAAGCCATTTAATGTCGGTTATTTGCAATAAACCGACATTAAATCATGCAATGTCGCTTAATTAAACCGACGCTAATACTACCGTCACAAAAGGGTATTGGCGTCGCTTATATGCCTTAATCCGCCACTAAGAAGGAAAGTATTATTAAATAAATAGAACAACAGCGTCGCTTAAAAGCGACATAAACCCTTACGTCGCTTAAAAGCGACATCTTAAAACCGACGTTAGGTTAGTATTTTATTTATTTTAATAACGTAGTGTCGGTTTAAACCGACATTACTTAATATATAATAATTAAACTATTAAATTTTGTGTCGCTTAACACCGACACTACATTAGTAAAATAAGTAAAATACTAAATTAACGTCGCATATAAGCGACACTAGTTATATTAAAAAAAAGAAGTTACTAATCTCCACGTCAGTGGAGTACAAAAAAATAAATAAAATACTAACCTAACGTCGGTTAGAACCGACGCTACTTCTATTAAAAAAAAGAATTTACTAATGTTCACGTCAGTGAAGTACCAAAAAAAAATTAAAATATTAAACTTAGTGTCGGTTTAAACCGACACTACGTTACTAAAATAAATAAAATACTAAACTAACGTCGCTTATAAGCGACGCTAGAATTTAATATTCAAGCCTGCGTCGCTTACAAGCGACACTAGGCTTTTAAAAATCCAATTTCCAAACAGTCCCGCCAGTTTTTTTTTGTTTTTCACGAATCCAATGTTTTAAAAATCCATTTTTCAAACAGTCCCGCCAGTTTTTTTTTGTTTTTCACCAATCCAAAGTTTTTATCTCATAATTCTAACCAAAATAACATTTATAAGACCTAAAAATTTACCAAAACCCATAACATTTATATTTCACATAACCAAATCCAACATACCAAAAAAAAAACAGATTAACTATTAATGTTAGCACAAGTGTCATACATATCCGACAAGAATACAAACCAAACTACTCAAAAGAACTAGAGCCCGAATGTGTTCCTTCACGAGTTCTTTCTCGAGGTCCTTCTTGAGATGGTTGCTGAGATGCTTGTTGAGATCCTTGTTGTGATCCAATAAACCCCGCCATGTCAACATCTAATACACCACCTGCAGCAAGCATTCCAGCAAAACCTCCAATTTGAACATCCGGGCTAATCCCATCATGAGAAGCCACCTCAGGTCGATATGCAGGCATTTGATATGGCGGCTGCTGCATGTATGGCATAGCTGGCTGCTGCATGTATGACATAGGTGGCTGCTGCATGTAAGCCATGGGTGGCTGCTGCATGTAAGCCATGGGTGGCTGTGGCGGATACATCGGATATGAAGGTTGCTGATTATAACCTGCATACGGATATACAGGAGCACCAGAAGGCTGATTTTGGGGTGACTGTTGGGTTCCCTGTTGGCATGGATGTGGAGGAGGAGGCTGACCCAAGCCTGAATGTTGGGATCCAGGGCTATAAGGTGTTGGCAGCGGATATTTTTGCAGTAACAACGTAACCAGATGGTTATAATGGTGCTGCTCACTGCGTGTTTCTGCAAGCTTCAACTCCACCTCAGCTATCCGTTTAGCACTAATTTCTCGCTCCCTTCTTAATTCATTGTTCTCACACATCAACAATGCCCTTGAACTCTGGGATGATCTTCTGGAACAATTAGAAGTAGAAGTCGAGGAAGATGCATACGACACCATATCTGGAGTCACCCCATGTCCATATCCTCGTACTCTATTATGTCTCTCAGGACCCATCGTTTCCACATAAACACGGGCCCTAAGGTCGTCACTATCTTCTTGCCCGGACTCGATCAAGGTTTGAATATTTTCCTCCATAATTACCTTGCAACCAAAATTTTAAAAATAAGAATTTATCTATAGACAATGATATTTAATAACAATAATATACTACAAAGATAAAATTAATTACCCCAGTGCGCTCCGACGTTTCATCAATCCAAGAGCGATCCTTCCGAGTATGACAATGACGAAAAAATGTAACCGGATCTGCCTCTTTCCCAGTTTTTTTCCGCTATATTTATAAGTCAACAATAATAAATTTACAACCACCAGCAATAACCAATAATATATTAAAAACAAATCATAAGTCAACAAAAATAAAAAATCACCCCAACCAGAAATTAAAAATAAATTATAAGTCAACAAAAAAAAATTTCACCAAACAGAAATTAGAAACAAAATTATAACCAATAATATAAGTTTTGAAAATGTATATCACTTACAATATCCGACCGAACCCTTGCATATGATTTTGGACCGGTTGTGTGGTTCATCGTTTTTAACCGCCGATTTTGCTTGTTCTTTGCAGCAATTTCCTAAATAAAAAAAAATTAATTCATAAAACATATTTAAAGGTTTAATAACATAAATAATAAAAAGTTTACCTTCGTTTTTCCTTTATTCCAATAGGACACCAAATTAGCCCACTGTTCGGGATCCACATTAGGAGGTGTTTTCTTGTGCTCCTCGTCGTTTTTACCAGTATAATGCTCTCTTTTTAACTTATTTCGATGTTCCTTATGCGCATGCTCCGCAATATGAAGTGTCATTTTCCGGATTATTGGTAATTTCGGAATATCCTCTTCTTGAATAATAATAGTTTCCTGCACGAATAAATAAAATCAAGAAAACTAATTATTTCAATAAACATTGGCTCATTATTCTTTTCTAGTAACGAAAGATAATTTTACCTTGATTCTGTTCCAAAAAGCTTCCCTGCCATTTTCCTTGATATGGCGCCAATCACTCACCAACGGCATATGTCTCTTATCTCTCACCTCGGACGCTACATGCTTTGAAAATGCACTAGAGTTTTCACTGATGCATTTTCCTGATGCATCAAAACAACATACTTGTGTTTCCCAGCTGGGAATAGAGGGTCCCCGTCCCCTTTGAGTAGTTCCTTACAATAAAAAAGAAATTAACATTAAACACAACGACCAAAAATACCATTTCTAGTTAGGACAACATCCTAGATAGGCTACAAAATATAAAACTGAAATAAAAAAACGCACCGCCTTCGACTTCTTCCCCTTCGGATTGGGGCTCACCAACATGTTCATCTTCAAAATCCATACCAAAACAATTTGAAAGAAGTCAAATGGAGGAACTGAAATTGGGAGTAAAAGAAACAAAGGCAAGGCCGAAATGGGTGGGGGGAAGAAGGGACTGAGATTGGTAGGAAAAGAAAGCAACAAAGGCACGGGGGAATTTTGGGTGGGGGGGGGGGGTTTTAAATATGGAGCCAACTCAGCGTCGGTTTAAACCGACATTAAGACTACCTACTGGCGCTTTTAAAAAATAGCGTCGCTTTAAAAAAAGACTAGTGTCGGTTTAAACCGACACCACCCCCACCTACTTACTGACTCAAATTAAATGCATCTACTTTCTGACAAAATTTAATGACACATTGTAGCGTCGGTTATGAAGGACATTATGTCGGTTTAAACCGACACTACACCTCACACTTTAATTTTGAATCAACCACTTTCTGACATATTAAATGCAACCCCGTGGCGTCGCTTTAGCTGGGCCTTGCGGCGGTTTTACTTCACGTGGTGTCGGTTAAAACCGACACCAATTCTGACCAAATCTAACAAAATTTAAACTTACAGCTTTTTTGAATTTATTGCCTTTGCTGTCTTGAAACTTACACCAATTCTCACCCAAGGAACAGAAGGTCTTTTAGAAAAAAAAAAAAGAAAAGTAGTTTAACCCATAATAAAAAATAAATGCACGTGTTTTTTTTTTTCTTATCTAATATAAAATTTTAGGATTTTAATAATTAAATTGAACTTAAATAAAAAATACTTAATAACAAAAAATATTGTCTGAATAATACTTAAAACACATAAAAATATTGTCTAAATAGTTAATCACTCAAATAAAATTTTAGGATTTTTAAATTAGATTTTTTAAAGTATAGTGTCGCTTTTAAGCGACACAATCTTGAATATTAAATTATAGCGTCGCTTATAAGCGACGTTAGATAAGTATTTTATTTATTTTTGTAAATTAGTGTCGGTTTAAACCGACACTAAGTCTGACCCTTTCTGACAAATTTTTTGCAACGGCTCTAGCAGTCTGACAATATTTAAAGTTGCTGTCGTCTAAAAGCGACAGTAGGTGCTTTAAAAAAAAAAAAAGTTGTTTAACCCATAAAAAATAAATGCACGTGTTTTTTTTTTTCTTATCTAATATAACATTTTAGGATTTTAATAATTAAATTGAACTTAAATAAAAAATACTTAATAACAAAAAATATTGTCTGAATAATACTTAAAACACATAAAAATATTGTCTAAATAGTTAATCACTCAAATAAAATTTTAGGATTTTTAAATTAGATTTTTTAAAGTATAGTGTCGCTTTTAAGCGACACAATCTTGAATATTAAATTATAGCGTCGCTTATAAGCGACGTTAGATAAGTATTTTATTTATTTTTGTAAATTAGTGTCGGTTTAAACCGACACTAAGTCTGACCCTTTCTGACAAATTTTTTGCAACGGCTCTAGCAGTCTGACAATATTTAAAGTTGCTGTCGTCTAAAAGCGACAGTAGGTGCTTTTAAAAAAAAAAAAAAAAAGTTGTTTAACCCATAAAAAATAAATGCACGTTTTTTTTTTCTTATCTAATATAACATTTTAGGATTTTAATAATTAAATGGAACTTAAATAAAAAATACTTAATAAGAAAAAATATTGTCTAAATAATACTTAAAACACATAAAATAATTAATAAACTTATTCCAGCTCACCATCTATTGTGTCGTCATTGGCATTACTAGCGAACTGGGTAGGCAACGGTAATAATTCAGGAAAAATAGTCTCTTCCACGCCAACCCTTGTATGGAAATTTTCACGGTCAAGTATCTGATCATCCAAATTTGGTACTGCATAATCTTCAATTGCATCACTATCCTCTAATACATCAAACAAATCTCTTGGCTGCGTTCGAACAACTACGTGCCAATCTTTTTCAATTGTGTCCTCCACGTAAAATGCTTGTAATGCTTGTGATGCTAATATGAAAGGATCTTCTTTAAATCCTAATCGATTGAAGTTCACCATAGTAAATCCATATTGATCAGTCTTCATTCCTCGCGGACTTTCACTATTAGCCCATTCGCACTTAAATAACATCACAGCTCGACCCCTATCTGCTGGCTCAGAATGACCACAATATTTAACCTCGAACATATCTACAACTCTGCCATAACAATTCACTTGCCCAATTGCACCAGGCACATTTGCAGGTACAAAGACGCCACAATTTTGATTCTTATGCTTGTCATCCACAGATTTTATACGAAATCTGAACCCATGAACAATGTGACTCTTATATCTACTCACAACCTTGTTAGGATAATTAGCTAACCAATGCAAGTCTTGAGATATCAACGTGTCATTAGGATGAGATCTTGAATTCATCTATAATAAGAATGAAGATAAAAGTTGATATGATAACTATAATCATGTTATAATTAAAATGTAAAAATATAAATAAATAATGTGATTGTTGTATCAACTCACATGTTGCTTGAACCATTCTGGAAATTCTTTCTTGCTTAGCTCTTGAATTTGTCGCATAGTTAACCTTTCTCGACGATGTTTCATTTTCAAGAATTCCTCATGTTGCCT
The DNA here is from genome assembly GCA_963580275.1 of Crataegus laevigata. Taxonomy (NCBI): domain Eukaryota; kingdom Viridiplantae; phylum Streptophyta; class Magnoliopsida; order Rosales; family Rosaceae; genus Crataegus; species Crataegus laevigata. Next base: position 31,159,310 of record OY756947.1, on the reverse strand, counting down.
GGGCAATTATGTCCAAATTTAATTTAGTTCTTTTTCAAAGTTAAGAAAACTAATAAAACATTAAGACGTAAGATTAAACGTTCTTACCTTCTAAATGGGTTAACTTCATCACAATTATTTAGAATGTATCTATGGCATTGATCAAGAACATTTAGATCGAGCTCCACATTTTCTCCCGAGCCCATATAACGTCCTTTGGAGTCAAAAATTGATAACCCACCAGACACTCCACGTCCAACACCATCTACATTTCGGCCTTTACGGGTGCGACGAGACTCCACATCTCTAAGATACATGGAACAGAAGGACAAGCACTCATCCACCAAATATGCTTCAGCAATTGAACCTTCAGGACGACCCTTATTACGAACATAGCGCTTCAACGTTTGCAAATACCTACAATTATAAACAAATCACAAATTATTATAATTATAATTTAAAGCTATGACTACAATTGTATAAAATTAAAAAAAAATTATTAATTACCGTTCAATTGGATACATCCATCTATATTGAACAGGCCCTGCAAGAGCTGCTTCATCTGCTAAGTGAACTGGAAGGTGCACCATGATATCAAAAAATGCAGGAGGGAATATTTTTTCAAGTTGACATAATGTCAAGGCAATTCTTGAATTTAGTTGCTTGAATCCTTCCTCAGACTCCTTCTTACTACACAACTGTCTAAAAATTGCACTCAACTCTAACAATACCATAGTAACAGCTTTAGGCAAAACCGGGCGTATTGCAAGCGGAAGTAATTGCTGCATTAAAACATGGCAATCGTGACTTTTCAACCCATGTATTTTTCGTTCATTCACGTGCACACATCGCGATAAATTTGAAGAATATCCATCAGGGACCCGAATGGTAGACAACACTTTGCAAAATGCAGTTTTTTCTTCTCTTTTCAACGTGAACAATGCTGGAGGTAAAAAAGTTCTGTTTCCTTCTCTACGTGGGTGTTGACTACGTCTTATGTTGAAGACTTCAAGATCTGCACGTGCGGCCAATCCATCTTTACACTTTTCTATATCTAGCAATGTTCCCACCACGCTGTCACATATATTCTTCTCGATATGCATGACATCAAGATTGTGTCTAATCAACAGATGCCTCCAATAAGGTAGTTCATAAAAAATAGATTTCTTCTTCCACTGACTGTTACTACTTGTACTGCCCGAAGTTCTTTTTCTGCGTTGCCCAACTGAAGTATCTTTCTTTAGTTTTCCAAAAGTAAATCTCAATGTAGAAAGTTCTTCGAGACACTGTAAACCAGTCCACTGCCTCGGTGCACTACGATGCTCTCGACGACCATTAAAAGGTACGGTTTGCCTTCGAAACCTATGATTATCTTCAAGAAAACGTCGATGCCCCATATAACAAATCTTACGACTCGCCGGCAAGTAAATAGATTCTTTATCATGCATGCAATGTGGACAAGCTTTATATCCATGTGTACTCCATCCTGACAACATTCCATAAGCTGGAAAATCACTTATAGTCCATAAGACGGCAGCCTTCATCGTAAAACTTTGGTTGGAATATGCATCATAAGTAGGAGTGCCCACCTCCCACAACTCATTCAACTCGTCAATCAGTGGACGCATGTATACATCAATCTCTTTACCAGGACTGCGCGGTCCTGGTATTAATAGAGACAACAACAAATTTGGTTGCTTCATGCACATCCAGGGTGGCAAATTGTAAACTGAAAGCACCACAGGCCATGTGCTATGGTCATGCCTCATTTTCCCAAAAGGATTAAATCCATCACTAGCCAACCCTAATCTGACATTTCGAATTTCTGACGCAAAATCCGGATATAAATTATCCAAATGCTTCCATGCTGGAGAGTCTGAAGGATGCCTCATAAACTCATCCTTAGGACATTCGGTTGCGTGCCACCTCATATGTTCAGCTGTATGCTTCGACATAAAAAATCGTTGCAATCGTGGTTTTAAAGGAAAATACCACATAACCTTAGCTGCAATCTTTTTTCTCGAGCTATCATCTGCGTTGGTAATTTTATATCTTGATTCACCACAAACCGAGCACATGGTCAACTCTGAAGTATCTTTCCAATAGATCATGCAATCATTGGGACATGCATCAATTTTCACATACGTCAGACCCAAATCATTTATAAGTTTTTTTGCCTTATAACAGGATTCAGGTAGACAATCTCCTTCAGGCAACATTCTTTTAATTAACTCCAGTAAAGTGGTGAAGATCTCGTCCGGCATTCCCGCTAAGCACTTGATCTGATACAGTCTTACAACTGCTTCCAATTTCTTAAACTCTTTACATCCTGGCCACAAATCTTGATCTGCCTCTTCAAGCAACCTAAAAAAAGTCTCCACCTCTTCTGGACGCCCTTCCCTAATAGGGGGTTCAGTAGACGGCCCAACACCTTCTTCTGTTAATGGTTGGACAAATACATCATTAAGAAAATCATGCATACCAGCCACCTCATCTCCTGTTTCTTCTTCTCTAATTGCCACATTTTGCTCTCCAATGTTTTTCTCACCATGATGTCGCCACAAAGCGTTTTTATAATCTTTATCCATATCATATAATATGAGATGTTCAACAACAGTGTTCCTAACAAAAGTATATCGATTACAACATCTTTTGCAAGGACATTTAAACTTATCAGGGCCAACACCATTTGCAACTGCTTGGTCCAAAAATAAATTAATTCCAGCCGTATAAGCTTCCAAATTTCGAGCTATCGTCAACCAACTTCTGTCCATGTTTTACCACTTTATGAGGGCAAAATATTACGTTGAAACTAAGATCGATGCCTACAATCTTTCAATCCCTATCATGTAGGCATAACTATTAGAATTTTCACTTTCTATCTTTCAACCCTCGAACTCTATCACGATTGCAATCTTTTAATTTTCAACACCTATTATAGTAAAAACAAATTAAAATAACAACAAAAATTTATCAAATTTATGCTCATGTAATCCATTCTAGTAAATAACAACCAAAAGTTATCAAAGTTATCAAAATAAGAACAAAAACAAGTTAAAATAACAACAAATTAAAATAACAATTAGAGTGCAAAACAAATTAAGTTAACATAATATATTCTAATATTACTAAATATTATAAGTTAACATAATATATTCTAATATTACTAAATATTATAAGTTAACATAAAATATTCTAATATTACTAAATATTATAAGTTTATGTTATATTTAATATGTCAATTTCACATAAATGCTAATAAATACTATTTATTTCCATTTTCTCATAACAATTCAAGTGACAAAATTAATTAATTTGACTAAATATTTATTAATTTAACAAAAATAGCAAAAAAATTTCTAAGTACTTAAATTAGAACTTTTAAATAAATAAACTCGTGTATTATAAAATTTAAAGATTTAATTGTAGCATAACTATTAGAATTTTCAATTTCTATATTTCTACCCTCCAACTTTATCATGATTGCAATCTTTTAATTTTCAACACCTATTACAGTAAAAACAAATTAAAATAACAACAAAAAATTATCAAAATTATGCTCATCTAATCCATTCTAGTAAATAACAACCAAAAGTTATCAAAATTATCAAAATAACAACAAAAACTAGTTAAAATAACAACAAATTAAAATAACAATTAGAGTGCATAATATATTATTATATTATTAAATATTTTAAGTTAACATAATATATTCTTATATTACTAAATATTATAGGTTTAGTACTTTTAAATAAATAAACTCGTTATTATACAATTTAAAGAATAAAGAATTTAGTGATATGAACCTGAATTATAGAAAAATTCCGTCGTCGATTAAATCTCTATGTACTCAACCACCTCAAATAAATTCCCTACAAAAACAAATTGTAAACAAAAATTAAAATTAAGTGGAGAAAATAAAAATATTAAAAGTAAGAAAAACTTACTGTTGTGAAGAAGGAACAAATAAAGTAGAGAGAACAAATAAGAAAGGTGTAAGAGAGAGGTGTAAGATAGAGGAGGGGGTTTGAAATTAGAAGAAGGGATAAGAAAAATGCAAGGAAGAGGAAAACGGGGAAGAAGGGAAGAGGAAAACGGGGGGAGTATATAAAGACTATCACTATGTCGCTTACAACCGACATTGGGATTTAAAATATTTTAAAAAAATAAGGAAAACATTGTGTAGTGTCGCTTTTAATATTTTTGAATATTACTGTCAGTTCACTTTATGTCGCTTAAAAGCGACACTAATATTCAAAAATATTAAAATGAATTCTTACGTCGGTTTAAAAGCGACACTAGGATTTAAAAATATTAAAAATTATTCTTACGTCGGTTTAAAAGCGACACTAGAATTTAAAAATATTAAAATTATTCTTACGTCGGTTTAAAAGCGACACTATGATTTAAAAACATTAAAAATTATTCTTACGTCGGTTTATAAGCGACACTAGGATTTAAAAACATTAAAATTATTATTACGTCGGTTTAAAAGCGACACTAGTATATTAGTGACGCTTATAAGCGACAGTAAAACCGACGTTATATTCAATTAGTGTCGCTACAGTCTAATCCGCCACTAAATGAGATTAAACCGACACTACCCACTGACACTATAAACTCCTTTTGTAGTAGTGTCCATTAAACTTTTAAACTAGTGATTTTCTAGAGAAAGTCGGGTTACCATTATTAGTGGCTAATTTTCAGTAAAGGGTTTTAGCCTCATTCCACTAGATGTACTAACTACCAAAGCTCTTGAAAGTGCTTTCGTTAACGGATCCGCCAAGTTATTACTTGATTTAACATAAACAATATTAATAACTCCATCAGCTATTAATTGCTTGACATATTCATGTCTCAAGCTAATATGTCTAGACTTTCCATTATATACCTTATTGTATGCTCTATACAAAGTAGCCTCACTATCACAGTATAAAGAAATGGATGGCATTGGTTGTGGCCACAACTCTATTTCCAATAACAAATTTCTAATCCATTCTACTTCTTTACCTGTTGCAGCTAATGCCATAAATTCATATTCCATAGTTGAATGTGTTATACATGTTTGCTTCTTCGAAGCCCAAGAAATTGCTCATCCGGCAATTGTAAAAATTCACCCTAATGTAGACTTATTATCATTAGCACTTGTTATCCAACTTGCATCTGAATATCTTTCAAGTACTGCTGGAAAACTCATAGTAAATTAAACTCAGATTAATAGTTCTTTTAAGATAACCAAAAATTCTATTTATTGCTTTCCAATAAGCAGTACCTGGATTACTAGTGTATCTAGAAAGTTTGCTTACTGCAAATGCGATATCTGGCCTGGTACAATGCATGTCATACATTAAACTTCCAATTACACTTGCATACTCAAACTGTGCAACGGACCTACCAGAATTATTAAGCAAAGTCTTACTGGGGTCATAAGGGGTATTTGCTTCTTTTATTTGTAGATGCTTAAACTTAAGAAGCAATTTTTCTATATAATGTGACTGACACAAAGCGTAACCCCTAATATGCTTCTTTACTTTAATTCCCAATATAGTATCTACTTCATTCAAATCCTTCATCTTGAATTTTGAATTTAAATACTCTTTAGTTTCATATACACCTTTCATGTTTGTACAAAAAATTAGCAGGTTGTCAACATATAAACATATAACAACACCATAATCATTTGTGAATTTAGAATATATGCATTTATTAGCACTGTTATGTCTAAATCCATATGACAAAATGACAACATCAAATTTTTCATGCCATTGTTTGGGTGCTTGCTTCAATCTATATAACGACTTTACTAATTTACAAACATTCTTTTCATTCACAAGGAGAACAAACCCTTCCGGTTGTTCCATATAGACTTCTTCATCCAAATCACCATTTAAAAATGCTGTTTTCACATCCATTTGATGCACATGCAAATTATATAAAGATGCCAATGCAAACAATATTCTAATTGATGTGAGCCTAGCTACTGGTGCATATGTATCGAAATAGTTTATTCCATTTTTCTGCTTAAAACCTTTGGCAACCAGCCTGGCTTTAAATGTCTGAATAGACCCGTCTGTATTGTATTTTCTTCTAAATAACCATTTACAACCTATTGCTTTTGATCCTTGGGGCAAGTATACTAAAACCCAAGTCTGATTAGATAATAATGATTCAAATTCATCATCTATAGCCTCTTTCTAAAAAGCTGCATCTCTTGAAGTCATTGCTTCGCTTAGACTTTTAGGATTATCCTCAACATTCAACAATATGGGTATTTTCCTAAGAACCTTTGTTCTATTTCTTTCGACTAAAAATACAATAGATTGAGTTGAAATAAAATCAGAGCATAGAGTCTTTTCTTTTCTTACTCTTTGGCTTTTTCTTGGTTCAATAACAGTTTCAGACTGTTTTCTTTTCTCACCTTGAGAAAAATTAGTAGCTGGATTAAAGAAAGATGTTTGATGATTTTCTTTTCTAGACATTGAGTAGTCATTATAGAATTTATTTTCTATAAATTCGACATCTCTAGACTCAACTATTGTGTTCGAGTCTAAATTAAGCAACCTATATGCCTTTGAATTTTCTGCATATCCTTCAAATATACTTTTAATTCCTCTTGGACCCAACTTGGATCTTTTACGATCGAGTGCCTTATAAAAAGCTACACAACCCCATACTCTCAAATATGACAAATTTGGTTTTCTTTCTTTCCAAATTTCATATGGTGACACATGTGTCTTTGTAGATGTAATTCTATTATGTATATGGAATGCAGTAAACAATGCTTCACCCCATAAATATTTAGGGTTATTAGCATTAATCATCTCAGTGAGTGTCCTATTTTTTCTTTCTGCCAAACCATTTTTTTGTGTTGTATAGGGTGCAATTCTTTGATATACAACACCATGCTCTTCACAAAAAATATCAAATTCATGTGAAAAATATTCACCACCCCTATCACTACGAAGACACTTAATTTTCCTCCCTTTTTGGTTTTCAACTTCAGCTTTATAGCGCTTAAAACACTCAAAGCTTCATCTTTATTAGATAATAAATAAACATAAGTGAACTTAGAACAATCATCTATAAATGTGATAAAATATCATTTTTCTCTTCTTGTTAAAACACCATTAAATTCACATATGTCAGAATGTATTAAGTCTAATAAATTTGTATTTCTTTCGGCAGTTGGAAAAGGAGAAAGAGAGCAAGAGTACCTCATATCATCAGGGTTGAAAGCAAGAGTATCCCATATCATGCTTTCTCCCTGTCCTTGTTCTCGCCTACACGACAAGGAGAAAGAGAGCAATCAGTTAGAACCTGAGATCAAACTTTCGATCTGGAACTGATTGCCCGGAACCTTTGCTTGTTTGTTTCTCTAGCATTGCTCTCGAGTACTCATCCTCAATTGTTTTCAAGGTCATGAATTCCTCCGGCAAATACCCCACGACAGTTGATCAGATATTGACATTTTACATTGAAGTTGCCAAGCATAGATGAGTGGCTGGGAAGTAGTGTCCTGAAGGACCATTCAAATGCAAAGGGTACGCACCACTTCGGCTATGCAAAAGATTGAAGCAGAAGGGTCAACAATGAGCTGGAATAGGTCACTACGGCACGATGCCCTTCCTACAGAACATCATAATCCAAACGGATGAGTCTAAGTCAAAATCAAGCTCGACATCACTGCCCCATCCGAAGAACTCGAGAAGCTTCAACAACCTTTCACTAGCACCGCCGCCGAAGAGCAATAGTATCCTATATCATTAGGATCGAATGTACTCTAGATTTGATGGAGTTGTTTTGACCTTCAAATTTTGGAGTCGGCTTACTCCTTTGGAGGAAACCAGAAAACCCTCCAGCCCAGTTCAAGAATAAGCCTGTAGAAAGTCAACAAGTACAACAAAGCACTTACTGATTCATTCGGTACCTCTTCAAAAGTAAAAGTATCTCATATCATCTTTTCCCCATTTGCTTCTCCTTATCCTTCATGCAACCTGCAAGACAAGGAGAAAGAGAACGAGCAGCCGGAGTCCGAAGTCAAACATCTGATCTAAGCTGCTTGCTTAGGACTCTGATTGCTTACCTTGTCTGTCATCTTCTTCGGCAGATCTTCTCAATCAAAGACTTGTGGGACTCCCACTATATGGTTTGTATCACACTTGACCAAGCCTAAAACTACAAGTAAGCTTCAAGTGAAAATGATACATTACCTTGAGCGTCAACATATGTTCAAGACACCGCTCCTACCTATGGGACAGAGGCAACTGAAGATGATACGACACTTCGGCACTTAGAAGTTTCGTGATTACTCAGTGGCTTGGATCTTGCAAGTCCTCAACCGAGAAGCTTCCCTCACTCGGGAACTTAGGGGAGCACTGTTTGTACCATACTTGACCAACTCAGAAACTACTAAGCACTGGTCAACATTATATCGTCAAGGATCCACGAGAGTTTCCCTCCAACCAGGAGGCCAATCACAACGTGACACATGTCAACGTCAGAGGCCAATCATAGCACGACACGTGTCAACATCATAGGCTAATCACAACATGACACGTGTCAATGTCAGAACGAAGCTAGAAACTCTCTTCTATAAATAGGGATCATTCTCCCACAATGAATCCTAATGTCATTTTGTACTAAACCATTCACTAGAACTCACAAAAGGAGAGCTTGAACCTATGTACTTGTGTAACCCTTCACAATTAATGAGAACTCCTCTACTCCGTGGACGTAGCCAATCTGGGTGAACCACGTACATCTTGTGTTTGCTTCCCTGCCTCTATCTCTTTACATACTTATCTACACTGGTAACCGGAGCAATCTAGCGAATGTCACAAACCTGACACTTTCTGTTGTACCAAAGTCCTCACTGATTTTGTGCATCAAAAAAATTAAATTTGGTTGTGACTTATTCATTCTTATTATCGTTAGAATTTATATTATTTTCGCATTTTCTTATATTGCTCCAACACTTTCTTCTATAAAGTATTCAGTTGTTTCTTTCAAATTATCTAATGTTAACAATAATCAATTATGTCTTTCAGCTAATGCAGTCTTCCATGTACATAAATTATGTCTTGCAAGTTGCAACCAATGCATAGTTTAGTAACGTTACCAATTCAATAAATACTTGTATGTCACCAGTTAAAAATTATTCCAATCATTTCATAAATGTGTGTCATGTAACATCACCCAGTCCCATGAGAGTGTCTCTTGAAATCAAGGACACTGAGCAATCATTCATGTTCTTTTTGAGTCTTTGAGTCAACTTAATTACCAAATGCACTTAATATCAAGAGCTATAATTATTGCATGCGTATATATGCATATTAGGGAATCTTGTTGTTGGAGATGCTTACTAGAAAGTGGCCTACAGATGAAATGTTCAAAGATGGTCTGAATATGCACGAGTTCGTTCGGATAGTTTTGCCTGAGCTTGTTGAAGAAATATGTGATCCCGTGCTTCTTCAAGTAAACGAAAGCAGCACACATAGTAGTTGAAAATAAAAGGTTCATGACAAGTATAAAAATTCTCTACAATCTCACAATTCTCAAATAACAACTTCAATACTTTATTCTTCTTCATAAGATTACATAGGAGCAATAAAGGAAATAAATCTAAACAATCCTTTATTAACAAGACAAGGAAACCTAGACCAAATCAAATCATATCAAAATCCTAATTAAATCATATAAAATCACTAATTAAATCAAATCCTACAATACTTTCCTTTTTATTTTCCAACAATAGTAATAGCGTAAACAATAGGAATCAGGTCTAAGATGATCACAGGCAAAAATTTGCTTGTTCTACAGATTTGCCAAGAAAGCGGATGGATATTGGACATGTTGAAGAAGGACTATGCCTAGTAACTAGTAAGGGATGATCATGTACTAACTGGAACCTGTATTCCTAGAATTCAAATGATCACGGCCTAAGCAGCACACGATCCAACTGAGTTTGTTCGAGTACTGAGTCAAGGATTCGGGCCTATTTCATAAGCTTTCTAGACTCTGAGTTACACTAGCAGAATTGCAAACATGAACTGACACGCCCCGACCCTAATATTCCCCGAACATCAGGATAGGCACGTGCTGGCCGACACCCAAGGGTGACGAAGCCATTTGTTGAATTTGAGAGTAATGATTAGGAGAATATATACATGATTAAACATCAGAATTTACAGGAATTACGCAAAGTTTATGGAAGTGTCTAGAGTGCACCTAGCATGTTTTAAATAGAGATTACAAAGAGAAAGACTATTACAAGATATTACACAAGGAGGATGATACACAGTTACTGGTAGGGGAATGCCTCGTACGTTGCGTCGTAATCCTCGTTCCTAAGACCTGAATGGGGGTGCAAAACAAGGGTGAGTGGATCAAGTTCATTTACATATATAGTACTAAAACAGTTATGAACGTACTAACCCCCAAGTTTTTATATATGAAAACTACTAGCATAATAAGTGATAGTTTTCAGAAACGCTAGCATGCCATAAAACAATTTATAAATCAATAAATAAGATCATCACAAAAATCATTCTCGCATAATCAACTCAGGAAGCAATTCACAAGTCATTATATATCAATAGTGTGCTACTAGTGAGTTCACTGAATAATAATACTCCCGGCCCATTGCCTGCACCTAAGTCTCTGTGCTCGTAGCTAGAGATAACTCCCTCCCGGCCCAATGCCTGTCTCAGTGTCCCTCAGCCTTTAGCTAGGGATTATTTCTCCCGGCTTAACTGCCAACACCAGATCCTCGCCCCAGGTGGCATAGTGTCCACTAGGTACGCACAAAACATAATACATTTCTAAAACTCAACTTTATAGTATAGAGTCATCAATCATCTATACTATAAAGAGGTGTTCGAAAACATGATCTCACATCTTATCGTCATCCATCAGATAGTCTACCAGTTCATGGTTCTTATATAGAAAATACGATATTTAAAATAAGCTCAATATAGGCTATACTCAATTCTCAATATATAATATCCCAAACATATTCAAATAATTATGCTTCTTGTAAAACGTTATCCAAATCATAAATCTGTAAGGCATGCTATTAATATATGAACTTCTTGTAATTAAATCATGCAAATTTTTGAAAGGATCCACTCACAGATACTCCGTAACAGCAGAGTTGTGCGGGAAAGGATTAAGGATTTTCCCACTAGCCACATCACCTAAGCACAAAAATGTACAATTAATCAAACTACCTAACTATAGAATTTCAAGAAATGGAAATAGATTTTGGATTTGGATTAAGGTTTAGGTTTGGGTGAAATAGGATTAGGACCTATTGGGTTTTGGGTTTAGGATTCTAAAGTTTTGGGTTTAAAGGATTAGGATGAAAGAGGATGATTTGGGCTTGAGCCCAACCTACACTCACATACACCCACACTGCACATACAACATGCACACACCCACGGCATATACATTCATATACACACTGTGCACCACACACCTTTACACACACCACACACTCTTACACACACCCACCGCACACGGTACACATACTACACATACACACACAAACACGCAGCCCACATACACCTACGCACATATACAGTACACACATAACACACATACACTCACAGCCCAGTATTCCCACATAAACACATTCTCAAAACAGACTACACACATAGCCCACACATTCGGCTCGCAGGACTAAGAAATCAGAAGGGCTGGATTTGGACTTAAACTACTTGAGCTGGGTTAAGGGAATTTGGGCCTAATTTAAGTATGGGTCGGATCGACCCGAGTTTGCCCGTGGGTCATCGGACCCATCGAAGAAGAAAGTCGGAGATTTTGGCCGGAAATTCTCACAACTTTGGTTTGGGGTTAATAACTCGACCATTTTTAAAGCTTTTTAAATTAAAAAGAAAACTAAGCTTTTTAAATTAAAAAGAAAACTAAGGAAGAAAGGAACTAGAATCTACCACTTTGAGACTCGACCGTGGTCGGGATTGGCCTGAATTGTCACGAAACTCGTCGGAGGTCTCGTCGTATTCTGGAATTGTACACACAGAGCATGCACAGAGAAAATACCAGAATTTAACCTTTGATTTTTCACACAAAAACATATCACTAACACGAAAATCCCAGAAATTCGAAGGAAAAAGGAAGAATCTCACTTGATATTCTAGAATAGAGCTCTGAGGCTCTCGGAGCTTACGAGTTCGAACCCTTCCCCGTCACTGATCACACATGCAAGGGTATCACTAGACTCCCTAGGCCATGATGATGCAGGAAATGAAGGTTCTGTGGCACGATTTGGTGATAGAGAGTGGTGAAGGTGAATGTGTTGTCTCACGGAGCAAGAGAGAACGAAGAGAGACAGAACTGAATTTTCCATAATGAGGGAGGAAGAAGACCAACACGGACTGGATTTTGGGCTTAAAAAAAATTTAGAGTAAATTGGGCCTTAAGTCTCATTTGAGGAAACCAAACTTGGGCCCAATATAAATTAGATTAATTGGGTTCAGGATGTTAAATGAACAATATTGTAAGCGTCAAAATAAAATCAGAAACAAAAAAATAATAATTATCAACACAAAGTTGGACTTCTTGCCTGCATTTTTTGTTCCATTCAGATTCTTTCGTTCTAACATGCATCATCAGTTTATCCTTTTTCTTTTCTTCGACCGCCAGTCAACATCAACCGCAACAGCGTGTGTCATCTATTTCCTCTCTGTGTCAAGTGTCAACAGTAAGAACAGTTTCAAACAAATAAAAGATTAACATAATATTCTTCGCAGTACGAGTGAGCATAATTTATTGCCTTATTCTTGGCAGTTTGCTGCATAATTTCTTTCTGCTCACTGAATGATGGATATTCATGGCCCAAGCTTTTCTTCATTTCGATCTATATGACAAGAAAAAGAAGAACCACATGCGGAGATAATCCCATTTCAGCAAGAAAAAAAGAAAACCACCGCTACTGACAATGATGAAGCAAATAAACATCAGCGCGTGAGGAGAAGGAAGGCTAATCGTTGAATTGAATTGGACATGTTTTGCATTATTAGTGGCGGGGGACAGAAATAAGGTTCAGCCAAAAGCTATGTTTTGCATTATGTATACCTTTCCAACGAAAAGGGCTCAGTTCAACCAACATGTAACATTTTCCTCACAGCAAGTAACACTAGAAGAGTTATGTGCCGAACCCAAAGGTCTGTATCATTTCACGGATCCAAATTCTCTCCGTATCTCTCTCCCCAGATTCTTTCCAAAGCAACAATCCTGGCCGTTAATGCAGATCATGTGGCCAGCAATCAGTCTTAATTTTTTAAAATTTTCTCACCCAAACTAATTCACCTCTCCCTTGAGGGTCGGCCATGATTAGAATATCATTAAGAGAGAGGATCTGGTCATAATCTCCATTCAAATTAATTTTAATACTCTAAGGGGGCGTTTGTTTGCCTTCACTAAAGGGTACTGGACTGGACTGGACTAAGGGTTAGTCCAGTCCCATGTTTGTTCCTGACAGGGACTAGGTTTAATGAGACTAAGTCTCACTAGCCTGGACTAAATCAGGGACTAGCTGGTCTTAGCGAGACCCCTCAAAAACCATGGGACTAGCTAAGACTGTCCCCTTTCTCCTCCTCGCCTTGCTCCTCGACCACTCACATTCGAAAGCCATTGGACTAGATGCTTTTCACAACTAATTTTCATATAAAATACCAAATTGAAGAATAGATTGGAACAGACAAGGGAGAAAAAGATGGAGAAAAAGAGGGAGAGAATGGGGGTAAGAAAGGATTAGAGGGATAAAAAAAGGATAAAAATAAAATATTAATAATTATGGATTAAATAATATAATATTAGAGTTTGTTAATTATCCTGCTTGTTATTCCGACACTGCACCAAACGCTTCACTAAGCTAGTCCAGCTTAGTCTAGTCTAAGCCAGTACAGCTTAGTCCCTGAAACTAGTCCAGTCCGAGACAGTCCGGTGTAACAAACGCGCCCTAATAGATAATATAGATTATGATATATAAAAATTAGCATGAATCATAAAGTGAAGGCAACAACAGTGAGATCCACGAAATTTCCAAAGACTTTGAGCAACGGATTCTTTGAACATTCTAAGTCTTTGCGTCAACTTACAATGTCTTTCGTCAATACCTACATTTGCTGCAAGTTTTAGTTTTGTTTCTGTTCATGCATATACACTTCTGCTTCAAAACTTGAGCTTTGTTTTGCGGTCGCAATGGAGTTCCTAGGTATCCTCCTTACTACTTGGTTTATTTCCATGCAACTCTTTCTTTTTACCTCCGTCTCTTCCTCGCGTCTAGTAGGAAATGAGGTGGATAGGTTGTCCTTGCTTGCCTTTAAAGCTGAAATCACAAGCGACACACTCGGAACCCTTAGCTCCTGGAATGCATCCCTACATTTCTGTCAGTGGCCTGGTATTACCTGCAGCCGCAAACACAAGAGAGTCACAGTGCTCGACCTTCAATCAAGACAGCTGGTAGGGTCGCTATCCCCCCACATTGGAAACTTGAGCTTTTTGAGAGAGTTAAACCTCCCAAACAATAGCTTCAGCAACACCATCCCTCCAGAAATTGGTCATTTGTTTCGGTTGCAACAACTACGCCTTGAAAACAACTCCTTCAGTGGTCATATTCCACTCAACATATCACGTTGCTCTAACCTCCGTTACCTTGCCTTATCTGGCAACGCTCTTAGTGGCGAACTTTCAACTGAAATTGGCTCATTGGCGAAGCTTCAGGTACTTCTTTTAGGCAGGAATAGATTTAGTGGGAAAATCTCATCTTCATTTGGGAATCTTTCTTCTCTTCAGGTGCTATCTGCGGTACAAAATAATCTGCAGGGAGGTATTCCAAATAGCCTTGGCCAGTTGAAAAGTTTAACATTTATTTCATTGGGGTCAAATTATTTGACAGGTACCATCCCTCCATCCATATACAACCTCTCTTCGATTTCAATCATTTCGGTGCTTCAAAACCAACTTCATGGAACTCTTCCTCCTGGCTTGGGCCACACTATATTCCCCAACCTCGAAGCTTTTCACTTCCATTTCAACCAATTCACTGGACCAATACCAACTACAATCTCCAATGCATCCAACCTTGCAATATTTGGAATCTCAGAAAATAGGTTTACCGGAAGAATACCTAGCCTGGTAAGGATGTCCAATCTGTTCCGGTTAGAAATAGATGCTAATAATCTTGGAAATAACGAGAAAGGTGACTTGGACTTTCTCTCTTCTCTGGTTAATTGCACCAACTTAAAGCGCTTGGATATCAGATCCAATAATTTTGGAGGAGTGCTACCTGAATCTGTCAGCAATCTCTCAATCAAGCTCGGGGATATGAGAATGGGGTGGAATCAGATACGCGGAAGCATTCCTTCTGAGATTGGAAATTTCGTCAACTTGGGGAGAATAGACTTTGAGGAAAACCTATTGAGGGGCACTATACCAAGCTCAATTTCTAAACTAGATGAACTTATTTATTTGGTATTGGATAACAATGAGCTGTCAGGTACTATCCCACCTTCTATAGGCAATCTATCTTCACTAGAAACATTAGATCTCATGTCCAATTTCTTACAAAGACGAATACCGCAAAGTCTTGGTAATTGCAGGCGTTTGATATACTTGCATCTTTCTCAAAATAATCTTAGCGGTCCCATTCCACAAGTTTTGTCATCCTTGACACAAGTTGTGGGTTTGGAAGTAGGGTACATGGAGTCACTTGAAATCTTGGATCTTTCCGCAAACATGTTATCTGGTGAAGTCCCAGCAAGTTTACGGAGCTTGTTGGGTTTGAGTAGTCTGCATCTTAGAGGAAACTTGTTTCAGGGAACGATTCCTCAATCCTTGAGTTCTCTACGAGGGCTCGAAGATCTTGACCTCTCTCTTAACAACTTGTCTGGCAAAATTCCCAACTATTTGGGGAGTTTCCCTTTCTTGAAGAACTTGAACCTATCACATAATGATCTTGAAGGTGCAGTTCCAATGGAAGGAATTTTCACAAATAGAACTGCATTTTTCATCAAGGGAAACATACGGCTTTGTGGAGGTATACCCGAGTTACAATTGCCCAAATGCAAATCCAACAAATCAAAGAAAGAACTTGTTCTGTGGCAAAAAGTACTTATCTCAATTGCTTGTGGGAGCGTTATTGGAGTTATCTTACTGTTGTGCTTCATCCTTCTTTATCCAGCCACAAAAGCATTGCGCTTTGTTCTTCTTTATCTATCAAGCAAAGCAAGATCGAAAACTTTAGGATCATCATGGGACGTTTCACTCTTGAAAGTTTCATATGGAGATCTTCTCAAAGCAACTATTGGGTTCTCTTCTCGGAATTTGATTGGTGCTGGTAGCTTTGGGTCTGTGTACAGGGGAATTCTCAATCAGGAAGAAAGAATTGTTGCAGTGAAAGTACTCTCTGCTCATCGTTCAAGAGAGAGTTTTATGGTTGAATGTGAAACCTTGAAAAATATTAGGCACCGAAATCTTGTCAAACTACTGACCGTGTGTGTAAGTATCGATTTTCAAGGGAATGATTTCATAGCCTTGGTTTATGAATTCATGAGGAATGGAAATCTAGAAGAGTGGCTACATTTTTCAGCTCATAGACTACCTGGGGCACCCATTGTGCAGGGGCATTTGAACCTTACTCAGAGGGTAAACATTGCCATTGACATAGCCAATGCTCTGAATTATTTGCACAACCACTCTCACATGCCAATAGTTCATTGCGATTTGAAACCCAGCAACGTTCTCTTGGAAGGCGACATGACTGCCCGTGTTGCTGATTTTGGTTTGGCAAGGTACCTCCCGGATGCTTCGTGTTCACTTCCTTCACACAGAAGCACTGCCAATGTCATAAATGGCTCCATAGGCTATATCGCCCCAGGTAAGATGCATTGTTGCTTCAACCTCTTTCAGACATGTACAAGAAAATTATTATTTTTCATTTATTTCAGTTTTTTAACAGTATGATCCGTATGTTTCTGTGCGAAAAAATTATCTATAGAGTATGGCATGGGAAACGAGGTTTCAACATATGGAGATGTGTATAGCTACGGAATCCTGCTGTTGGAGATGCTTACTGGAAAGAGGCCTACAGATGAGATGTTCAATGATGATCTGAACCTGCACAACTTTGTTCGGATAGCTTTGCCTGAACTTGTAGAAGAAATATGTGATCCGGTACTTCTTCAAATAAAAGAAAGCAGCACTCATAGTATTGCATCAAACAGTAGGAATCAGGTTCACGATGATCAAAGGCAAAGAGTTAGGAAGTGCTTGGTTATCATGGCCAGGATAGGAGTTGCTTGTTCTGCAGATTTACCAAGAGAGCGGATGGACATTGGACATGTTGTAGAAGGATTATGCCAAGCAAGGGAAGTACTAACTGGAACCTCGATCTGTAGAAATCATATGATCACCGCCTAAGCAGCATGTAAAACAACTGCGTTTGTTCGAGCACTGAGTTACATTCTCAGAGTTCGCAGAAACGAAGACTGTTGTATTGTAAAATAAAACTAGAATACAAGAGAATAATTTTCAACTGAAATTGGACTTCTTACCTGCATTATCTTTGTTCCCTTTCAGATTCTTTCTTTCAAACATGCATCAGCAGTTTGTCCTTTTCTTTTCTTTGAACCAGTTGGAGAGTAGCTTTCAAATCCTAGTTAACAGCAGCAACAGAACATGTCGTCTATTTGCTCTCTGTGTCAACTGCAACAGCAAGGACTGTTTCAAAGAAAGCAGCACTGAAATTCGAAGTTTGAATACAAATAAATAAAAACATAATTTAGCATCTAATTCTTGCAAGTTTAATCCATAATTTATTTTTTCCCTTTGGTCATGGTGTTGAGAAGTCCAATAATCGTCCAGCAACCAGAGGCCGTGATGTTTAAGAAAGTCTACTCATCATCCTACAACTCGTAGTCTGCATAATTTTATCACCAGTATTCCTGCTTCTGCTTACTGAATAATGGATCTTTATGGTCCGAGCTTATGCTCCGTTCGGCCTATATACCTTTTTGTGATGAACCTTCTCTATGTTATGAAACTTTTTCAATATACCACTTCCGGAAATCTATTTGAAAACGAAACTGATTGATTGGCTTTACTCAAATTTAAAGGATCCATATCCGCTAATCAATACGGATTCTTGAACTCATGGAATGATTCCTTTCACTTCTGTAACTGGTATGGAGTTACTTGCAGCAGGAGGCATCAAAGAGTAGGTTCCTTGAACCTGCCAGGCTCTGTTTTGCAAGGAACCATAGAACCTCACATCATTGGAAACCTCTCCTTTCTTAGGTTCATCAACCTTCGAAACAACAGCTTCTCAGGCAAACTTCCACAGAAAATTGGTCATCTGTTCTGACTGCAGCATCGCAGTCTCAGTGATAACATTTTGGAGGGGAAATTCCAGTCAACTTGACATACTGCTCTGAATTGAGCATCATAAGTTTGAGATCAAACCGTCTCATGGGCAATATACCATAGGACCTTGGTTCGTTGGCAAAGCTTTTGACACTTAATCTTGGCACAAACAATCTAACAGGAGGCATCCCTTCTTCCTTGGGGAATCTTTCATCATTTACACAACTTTCCTTGGCATATAACATTATGGTGGGAACCGGAGGAAATAGGCAATGAACTTGAGGGCATTATCCACCTGAAATTGGCCTCAGCATGCCTAATCTCCAACAAATTGGCATTGGTGGAAACAAATTCTCTGGACATCCAGCTCAATTTTCGCATGCTTCTCAGCTTCAAATACTTTGAGTTAGCAAGACTCATTTCAGCCACCGCGGACTCCCCTCTAAATCAAAGTAGCCAGTTGGAATAACGGGAACCACTGGCTATGCTGCTCCAGGTAAACTCTTCTAAGCACACTTCACAATTTCTCAAATTTCTACCAAGTTATTGAAGAGGTAGAAAAACCGGGTAAAAGAAAACCAATCAAAGACAAGGGGACATATACGGTTATGGGATCCTAGTGTTAGAAATGTTCACAGGAAGAAGACCAATCAAAGAAATGTTGAAAGACAGTTTCAATCGCCAGAAGCAGATTGTGGATCCTGCTCTCCTCGCCGCTGTCGAAGAGAAAGTGCCTGCAGCAAAAGGAAAGGAAGCAAACCACATCAATGGAGAAACTGAGGCGGCAGAATCACCGAAGCAAACTACGCGAACACAAGTGAAATGAATCCATTTGTGAGGAAGTGCATACCTTCCGCTCCTGGGGATTGGACTCGCATGCTCGCAAGAATCACCAAAGCATAGCTAGAACATGCAGGATGTCACCAGGGATCTGCATTCATACACAAAATGCGTTTATCGGTGTAGAAATTCGTCGCGGGAGACCGAATATCAGAAGCTAAATGATAGTTGCTGGCAGATTAAATCTCAACCGCTTGATCTCCTATTAATCTCAAGACTCTCTCGCATTCTCGTCTTTCACTCTCGTCTTGTCCTTCGTGCTCTCAGACCCAAAATTCGCATCGCAAATCAATCGAGGTCACAACACAAGCAGCAGCAGCAGATTTCAGATGAATCTGATGCCTTCTCTGTTCCCTTTTTTTGGGCTTTCTTCCCCAAAAGCCTCTTTGGAATGACCCCTTGCCTTCTGGTATGTGCTTTTTTGTCTTTCTGTCTTGCATGTGGGTTTCTTGTTTTAGATGTGGCTTTCCCATCGCTTTTCAACAATTTTCTCACCTCTTTTTCCTAAAAAACAAACACCCTCCTAGTTGCTGCTATGTAGCTTTACTGTTATGAAAATGTGTTAATCATAAGCTTAAGACAATTAAGCTGATGAACGTTGACAATCAGATAAATATATCAGTGTTCAAGTTTTTTTTTTTTTTGGTAAATTGGATATATAACCAGGGCAAAGCCAATAAAACTACAAGGAAGTCCACAGCAAGGAATAACCAAACGAACATAAAACAAATCAACCACATCAGAGTGATAGAGGGAGACCCAACACAAACCACAACATTGCGTCATCCTAAATCACTCGAACCCAGTCAAGATTTAAGGTGGAAACAGTAAACCATCCTTGTTCAGTATATGAACATCTGTGTTCAAGTTTGTGAAGTGAAAGTTAATTCATAATACAAGAGTTTATTCTTACAATTGGTCTCTCTCGTTATCTAATTAAGTACAAGAATTCAGTGACACTTGATGACAACAATACTAATACGAGCATATATTCGTTACACACAAGGATCTCATCTACGAGTTCAATGTACCAGAACAAATTAGTTAAATTTTTTTATTATTTTTAATTTCCAATATATTGTATTATAACACTTAGTCAAGATTGTTGTTTTTAGGCGTCACATCATATGCATGGGAACATAATCAAGATCCGAATTGGATCCTCTCCGGATCCCCTCCATGGGGATCCTAGGGATCAAGGCCTTTGGGCCGTTCATTAAAAATCGTGCGACTAAAATTAAATGATTTTTATATTTTTAAAAATAAAGTAGTTTCGTTTTGCGTAAAAAGCATTTAATTGTAACCGCACGATTTTTGATAAACGGTTCACAGAGCTTGATCCCTAGGATCCGTATGAAGGGGATCCGGAGAGGATCCAAGTCCATCAAGATCATGACTGAGATTACAACTACCCTCTCCTCTTTTTGGGCATGTAAACTTAATTATCATTAATTAAATTCTAATCTTACACCTAATTACCTAACAGTCCAATGCCGTCAACTTGTTAACCAGCTTATCAAAAAACAATAAATTAAATGTCTACTGGGTCCATTTCGAAATATAAAAATATTTATGTGAAACGTATCAATTACATTAATGCCTACGGGGTCCATATCAAAATATAAATAATGTCCACCGGGTTGAACTTATGACAGATTTTTATTTATATATTTGGTATTTTCCTACCTTTACGCTTTGTGCGCAGGGGATGAGATTCAGTTGGACGCTACTCTGAAAAAACCGAACCCGATCCGAACTCCGATGGCGAGCCTATGGCGGGCCGCGATGGGCCAGACGGAGCAGACCAACGACTACGACGGCGTCGAGTTCTGGTCAAACCCCGAGCGCACCGGCTGGTTGACCAAACAAGGCGAGTACATAAAGACGTGGCGTCGCCGGTGGTTCGTGCTCAAGCAAGGCAAGCTCTTCTGGTTCAAGGACTCCGCCGTGAACCGTGGCTCCAGGCCACGTGGAGTGATCCCGGTGGCGTCGTGCCTCACAGTGAAGGGAGCTGAGGACGTCCTCAACAAGCAGTACGCGTTCGAGCTGTCGACGCGCTCCGAGACGATGTACTTCATCGCCGACTCGGAGAAGGAGAAGGAGGACTGGATCAACTCGATCGGACGGTCCATAGTGCAGCACTCGAGGTCGGTCACCGACTCCGAGGTTGTCGATTACGATAGCAAGAAGTGAGGTGGGCAATTTGGTCTGATTAATACTGTAGGTCGTACGCCCTTGTATTTTTTTTTCACGTGCATAAATATTCAGTAAAACTCCGTTTTCTGCTTTCTGTTTTCTTCTGTAAATGTATCCAGATCGTTTGTGTTTTCGAATTCGCAGCAATTTAAAGTCTTTTTGTTTGGTAACGATAGATTTCAATTGAAATTGAATTGCTTTCCGTTTTTGGATTTTGTGTTTTTTGTTTAGTTGTTAAATTAAGCTGCTTTATTGCTAGGGTTTATTGGAATTTTATGATTTAGTTGAATTGAGTGTTCAAAGTTGTTGAATTGGGGGTAAATTTGATCTCATTTGGGTTGATTAATGTCAAGTGAGATTCTTTGTACCGTTGTTACGAGTTGATTTGGGATTGGAGCTCCGGAGAGAAACTTACCTACACAGGGATGCCACAGTGGCGGCGTGACAGTGCTGGATTGGCCTGGGATACGATCAGGACCACCACTCTGGCATTCCAGATGCCGGGAAGTTCCTTTCGGAGTGAGTTCAGGGTCCGGTGACTGTAATTGTTTAGATTGATTGCTGAACGAGTTTAGGTTTATAAGAGTGGTGGACTTGTCTGCATATCAACAGAGAAGTCATCAGATGTCATCTTCCCCAATGTTTGATTGTTTTAAGGGTAAGGAGGGGACCTGCAGCTCAAGTAGTCGAATGCTTTACCGTCGGGATTTTAGATTGAGAGATTGGAAATGGAGTTGAGAAGTTCAATCCTTAAGAAAGTAACTGGTTTTGTTTGTCACTGCCGAATCTGTGCAGCCTAGAAGCTTGGATGGTGAAACGTCAATCTTCGAACGAGGTTAGATGTCTGCAGGATTACGATGGATGGAGGCTTGCCACAACAAGTGCTCCTTTTCAGTTCTTTATGGTAATCACAGCAAGCAGGCGGAGATTGGTATTCCAAAAGGGGTGTATTTCCTGCTCCATAGGTGAGAGCATACTCCTGGATGAGATGGAACAAGTCCTCCATCTCTGGAATTCTAGATCAAGAACCGGTTACCTTCTGGCAGTGTCGGTAAATCGCAACTGTAAGAGGCTTCTTTCCAGGCAGCAAACAAAAGCGAGTTATTTCACAAGCGCAGTGCTCCACGAAGTAGGTTTGGCATCTGGCTTCGATAGCCAAAGCTGTCCTTTGTTCTTAATTTCGAGGTTATTGAGTCTTCTAAATCTTCCCGTTTATTAAAATTGAAAGGATATAAAACAACAGTGAGAAGCCTTTGGCTGCCGAAGCTTTTGCATAAAAGAAAACTGTGTACAAAGATGCACATTATAAACTCTGTGCATGATACTGTCACTGTGGGGGCTCTTGAGAACTGCATTCCATCGGCAACTGGAAGGAACACTGTCATTGCTTGACAAAGGCTGCCTCCGCCAAGTCAATGGCACGAGCGAGACCGGCAGCTTTGTTCTGGCACTCTTGGTTTTCATCCTCCGGATCACTGTCAGCCACTATGCCGGCCCCAGCTTGAAGATGAGCGACCCATTCCCTTCGCCGGTTGGCATCTTTGTAAGAGTACATTGTGTCAAAACGGGATCCTGTTGTAAACACCATGGTCCTTAGAGCTAGCGCAATGTCCATATCACCTGTAAAGGAAACCCATCCAAAGCCACCGCTATACGGGCCACGCCTTGTTACCTCCAGCTCATCAATTAACTCCATGGCCTTCACCTGAATCAGATCACAAACGATGATGAAATTTGTGTCGAAGGTGAACTACAAACGGGAACAAAGTAAAGGCTAACTGACAACCTTCGGTGCTCCACTAACAGTTCCGACGGGCAATGCAGATCGCAGGGCATCCCAGCAAGTGAGATCATCATGCAGCTCTCCCGTAACCTGCAAGATGAATTGTGATGTCCTTTGTCACTCGCAAAGATTCCAAGTAATTTTCACTATGGAACAATTCGAAACCGTGAACTGACACCAAACTTGATCAGATTGGAGATTCTCACCGTGGAGCTTATGTGCATTACATGGGAATACCGTTCAACATTCATCAATCTATCCACCTTCACAGAACCGTATTTGGAGACCTATATCACACCACATTACCAGCACATTTTATCAACTGAAATTCATAAGAATCATCCAGCATGATGCGTTCTGCACATAATTTCCACACTATTGGGTAACCGTTTAAGACAAACCTTTCCGACATCATTTCGACCGAGATCAACCAGCATGATGTGTTCTGCACATTGCTTTTCATCATCAAGTAGCTGCGCTTCTAACTTTTGATCTTCTTCGATAGTCTTCCCTCTTCTAACAGTTCCAGCTAATGGCCGATTCACAATCTTTTTCTGTTTGTAACATCATAGTAATCATCAAGTCAGAGTAGCTAACGATCGATTGATTAAATCTAAAAGTTTAAGAACTTATATACGAACTCAAAGACGTTGAAGAAAAACTAATACGGAAATTACTTGCCATATTTACCTTATTTAGAGTCACAAGAATTTCTGGACTTGAAGCAACCAAGATGCACCCTCGAGCCTGTGTGTGAAAATACATAAACATTTTTGGTCGCGATATATACATAAAAAAAAAAAAAAAAAAGAGCGAGAAATTGAACCCCTGAACAGATGTTGGCCATTCCAAAAAAGGAAAAATACCAAAAAAGGAAAAAAAAACCACACTGGGGAAACCACACAAACCTGCAAGTAAGTCAAATATGGGCTGGGATTTACAGTCCTCAAGGCTCTATAAACTTCAAATGGGTCGGCAAATGTTCGACGTTCAAATCTCTGACTTAATACAATCTGGAAAATATCCCCTGCAAGTATATGCTCTTTCGCATGCGTTACTTTGTCCTTGTAACCCTCACTTGTCATGCTAGAATTCTTTAGAGGAGGACCGAACTGGCGAGTATACAGATTCATAGATCCTGGAGGTAGCCTTGGGCTAACAATCGACAATCGACAATCAAATCAATATGGTCCGAATGGACTTTTTCTTTTACTCACAGGTCAATGTAATTCTACACCGAACTACAAAGAAAAACGAAATATAATGTAACTAGAGATAAATATGTACAAGAGTTACTCACAGGTCGAGGCCGTGTACTCTAGCCACTAAATCCTTCAATCGTTTTACTCCATCTGTATAAGCTTGCTCAACTGAGGAGTACCAATCTAGCCTCACCCAATGAACCACATAAACTCTCTGAGATGAAGAGTGACAAAAGCTCGTAAGAACCTCAACCATAACTGAGTCAGAGTAATTACCAACCAAATTCTGAGGAAACAATTCGTAGGTTGAAAATTGAAAAACAAATAGTACTTACATATGCACACCAAAGTTATAAACTTGTAACTTAAAGACAGTTTGCAGTTTCACACATAAACATCGAAACTTTATTTATTTCACGTGCGATGCCCGTAAGAAGATTGAAACAAGAGTACCTTCTCCACGTGATCAAACACTATGACATCGTCGTAAAGCCCTAAATGCATGTCTGGAAGATTCCTGTCGTCCTTGGGGGCCTTTGAGAATGGCAGTCTTCTTTTTTCCACATACCGAACTGTATCATACGAAAAATAACCTACCCAGCCACCTGTTCATAAACAGTTTATCACAAAGCGTGTTATCGGAAGCATAAAGAGAAACTGCTATTGCTAGCATTACAGGAAAGTTACAGCATTAAAGAGAGAATGAACAAAATAGACCCTAGTAGTCCATTCTAGTTAATCATGAGAAATAAACTGCAGTAGAAAGTGTATAAATCCAGCATCTAATAAATTTTGGCTTTCATCTTCAACTGAAAGCCTACAATTACTCAGAAATGCCACAGAGCTATGAAGGCGGGGCTTTTGAAACAAAGTCTGATGCTGCATGTTAAGAGATTTTTAACAAAGAATACGTACGGATAGAGATATATCTCTACTTGCATTAAAGTGGTTATCCTTGTATCCGTCAAATGAGACTTGAAATTGCCAAGTAACTCCGACAACTCAGTTTATCGGAAAGCCTTAGTCATTCAAAATTGACAACCAATGTACTTTATCCTATGCATCTAATGTCAAAATTCATTAAAGTTGTTCATGGAACAATATACCAATGTATTGTGTTATAATTTCCATGTACAATTACTCTGAAGTATTCATGTACTCAAGAATTACGAAAAGGAAAACATAAGCAAAACGGAGAACCATGAAAATCTCGAAAAATAAGCAACTATATCTTTTGTACATTTCCATGTTAGCTTGAGCATAGGAGATCTAGGAAACCAATTTGGGAAAAACCAGCAGCATACAGTCTGGCAGAAAATATCTTCGTCACAGCTATGATATTTAGTAAGATCTTGTCATAAAAGAACATAACTTGCATCTTCACTTCTCTTACCACAAAATGCATCGGGAAGTTCATCAATAAGTTGGGGACTCCAACCCTCCGAGATTCTTCTAGGAATAACCATCGGATCCTCGACAAACTCCTCAGTCATACGCCCTTCTTCATGATCCATTATCGTCACCTTATTTTCTTTTGCCACGATTTCCATTGTTGGTTGAGCGCCAACAACGCTGAAACGCCCCTATTAAAATCAGTGCAACACAAAATTACAATGTACAATTACATAATACCCATCATTTCAAAACCAATAAGTATCAAATCATATTTAGCACAGTTTGATCGAAACCTGCAAGTTTTGCTCCACTGATTCAAACAGAAAGCTTGGAGCCTCTCGATCGTCCTCCTTAACCAAGCATCGATATGCAAGTACCGGAGTGAGCTGGTCAGAGAAAATGCATTTGTACAAAGGAACCAAATTTCCATTCTTTGAAGCTTCCACAAACTTGCTTGCATCAGTAACTGAAAAATTAGAAGGAAAAAAAAAATTACAGAAATAAAGAAATATAATTTAGAGAAGAAATAAATCACAAATTTAGTCCCTTAGAACCAAAGCTCCAATAAATCTTGAAATTTAAATAATTAGAAGAGAAAGAATCTGAATTAAGAACTTCAAAGTATTATGTTCTTGACGTTAAAGAAAATATTTGAAAATAAAGACATTAATCCATATAAATTGCACAAACAAAACAAATACCATTGAATCACAAGTTCTAATCACTAGAATTAAACCTAAATTAAGCACCAATCAACTGAGCTTAAATCAAGTAATTTGCCTAAATGAGGTGATAATATGAAACGGGACCACAAACAAGTACAGAAATAATCCATCTCGTTATACTTCTTTCCTTTTTCCCGCATTTTCTCAGCAACCAAACAGTATAAATCAAGCCGAGAAAATGATAAATCACCTAACGACTGATTCGAGAGAGAGCAGCATTTCGTCCTGGGGACGCATGCAAGTGAGCTCGAGTTTCTACTCGAAATGCCGATGATCGGAACCCGAGACAGCCGCTGACTTGGCGGCACAAGGCGCTGGGAGAAGCAGAGGGCCGGCATTATCGAAAGAGAAACCGGAAGTGTGGGCCGCCGGCGGTACTCACTCTGTCTCTCTGGCGGTGCTCTGGGGGTGTGCTCCCTGCGAAAAATGGGGTGGAACTACTGAAAACTAGACAAAGTTCCAATAAGTGTGTGTGTGCATGTAACAATCTCTGTCCTTATTTATACTCTCCTTAACGCTTGTCAATTTTTTTATTTTTTTGGTTTTAGTTATTACTATTTTTGTAAAAAAAATTTGGGGTGGTAATTTTTTGTTCTATAATATTTTTAATTTTTTCCTTTTGAGAAAGAGTTTACTAATTTTGTGTTTGGCACCAACCACATTCATGTACAATTGGAAATAGGTGAGATAAAGATTGAGAAATAGGGGATTATGGCAATTAATGTTATATTTTGTATTAAGATTTGGGATTTGGGTAGGTAAGTAAGGTGATTAGAGAGCATAATGCAACGTCTAGATATTATATACAGAACATTGGGTATGAAAATAAATATGACTCTTTGCAAAATTTCATTTAAAATTTTAAAATTTTGGTCACGTATAAAATGCGTTGATAATGATGCACCGCCTACATTTAATGTATTATTTGATACTGACCTTCTAGTATTATCACAATTATACACCACATAAATCTCATTTTTCTCATTTTTTTAATAGGAAACTTTTTGTAATTGGATTGTGCATTGAGTGCCAAGTGAGAAGTCATATTCAAAGGGTATAACATGACAAATATTGTAGGAAGAATAGCAAAAGGGGGAGATACTTGTAAGGATATTCCTAGTAAATAGGAAAAACCTTATCCAAATATTTTTCTCATTTTTCTCTTACACTTTTTTGTTTTGTTTTCGGCCGTAAAATTGAATTAAAAAAAAGGGAAAATTAGAATTCTCTGCACTTTTCTAATATTCTTGAGATTAAACATTGGTTCTATGTTGAAATTTGATTAGGACGCCTAAACAATAGTCATGTCAACATTTTTATATTTATTTAGATTACATGTAACTATTGTGTTTTTTTTTAAATTTAAAACGTTAATTATTAAATTCCATATCTATCATTTTTTGTTGATATATTTATGTATGTGGCCTATTTTTTAGGAAGCCAGTTTCTTCTCCCACGTTTGAGGGTATGGTTTCGTCACCCATGTTAGAATTATGTAATCCTCATTTTAAAATTTTGAATGGACTTATTCATTTCAATTAGTGGTTGTTTCCATATTTTATATTGATATCATGTGAGATAATTAGACGTATTCTCTATATTTAGAGGCTTGAGGCTGGTACATTCAGATAATATAGTTAAACGTACCAAATACGTACTAAGAAGATATATAAAGTAACGTACCAAATATGCACCAAGGAGAAATATATGTTTAATCAAGAGGAAATATATGTACCAAATATATTTTTTTAAAATAAATATAAACGTACCAAATACATACAAAAAAGAAAACAAATATACCAAATATGTACCAATAAGATATATTAAGTAACGTATCAAAAATGTACCAAGAAGAAATCAACGTTTCATGTGTAATTTGAAAGACTTTTATTAAAATTGAATACTACAAGATCTAAGGAGTTTTGAGATATTATCTAAGAAAATTAAAAGGTATATTAAATATAATGGCAAGTCGCATTTATGTGTATTTTGAAAAACTTTTAATTGGAATTAAATTGTCACATCTTGACCCGGGCCCCCACCACAACCAAGGCTCAACTCCACCGTAGCATGATATTATCCGCTTTGGGCTCCAAGCACGCCATCACGGCTTTGTTTTTGGGAACTCACACGAGAACTTCCCAATGGGTCACCCATCCTGGGATTGCTCTCTCGCGAACTCACTTAACTTTGGAGTTTCTACGGAACCCAAAGCTAGTGAGCTCCCAAAAAGCCTCGTGCTAGGTAGAGATGAGAATATACATATAAGGCTTACATGATCCTCTCCCTTAGACGATGTGGGATGTTAGATAAATTCTACCATATTTATCAACAAGATTTTAGGAGTTTTGATGAATTATCTAGGAATTAAAAGGTATATTTATATAATGGCAAGTTGGGTAATTTAAATTATAAAAAAGGCTACTTCTAATCCATGTGGCACCTAAATTGTAGGAAGATGTTTAATCAAAACTCTAAAAGGCATAAATGTTTAATCTCAAAATTTTAAAACCTAGGCATCTGTATCAAAACCGGAGGAGGATTCTCTCCTCCTTTTTTCCCATACACTTCCATCATCTCCCTGTTTGTGTGGTCACGGTTAAGCCACGTCTTTTTGTCTTATTATCTCTATAAAAAAAATTAATATAAAATGTTGACGTGACTTAACCGTGACGACGCAAACAAGGGGAGAATGAAAGTGTATGGGAAAAAATGAGGAGAGAATCCTCCTCCATCAAAACCTCCCTTAAAAAAAAAGAGAGAGATACAAAAGTAGAAGTGAAGGGTGCAAATATTAATCTTTTCTTTTGTTTTCTCTTTTTAATTTTTATTTGTATGAAAAGACAATTTTTATAAATAATTTAAATGTGAATTGTTCTGATTTTACACATAAAGCTCTATAAATTGACGAATAAACACTTTGAGAATGAATTCTTTCTAATTATTTGAGTAGCCGAGAATCTTTCTTTCAAAAATAAAAAGGTTTTTTTAGTCAAAATGATTATTGAGATTGACACAACTTTTTACTTTAATTCCTGAGGATTTGAAATTGATAAAAGTAATCCTTAAGTCATCAATCATCATTTTGGTTTTACGTAAAAAAAACATCCATTAAATAAGAATAAAATGACACAAGATACCAAACTTTGCCAAATCATTTTAGCATGTTGTTTATTAAATTTAGTGTGTTTTTCTTATCTTGGGCCTTATTTAACAAAAAAATTTGCCAAATAACAAAATGATTAATAGAAGATAAAGTCATGAACTACTCCCATCGATTCTAATTTTCAGAAAATAAAATAAGTAATTATATCAATTTCAATAATTATTTGAACTGAAAAGTCAAATAGAAAAGAATAGGTTTATTCCTTCTATTTTTGGAGTTGCAATTATTAAAGGTCTCTCTCTCCGACCGCCGCGAAAATTCCAGGAGCTGTCGTACGTTACTAGGTTTGCTTGTGGTCCCGCAGTATGGGCATCATCGAGCTCAACCAATAACAGTTGGTAGTCAAGTGAAACTTTACGAGTTTTAGTGCCATCATCTGACAAAGTGGAAAACGTTTTTTTTTTCACGTGTTTTGAAAAGCATTTTTTTGTTTTGTTTCACGCAAAACAAACCACACAAGAAATGGTATCCGCATTGGCACCGACATTATGACAGTTTTCCTACGGCTAGCGAGTTTTCGGCTACGGTTGTGGCTATTCTTCTTGATATAAACGTTTGAATTGTGAATATATTTCTATGTATCGAGTTTGATGTTATCGAGGTCGGTTCCAACATTAGGGGGTTCAGTGTTAAAAGTTTAAGTTTTTTAAATAGAAACAGAGCACAAAATGCGTAAAATAATTTTAATTTATTCATTAAGACATTTTGTTGAACACTTAGTGATCTTGTCTGGTTGTCGTTAGCAGAATCATATTGCGCACATATCAACATATATCAACATATGTTGAAGCAATCTGATGAATGCTATCGAGAGAATTTGTCGAGTCTGTCGATGCAGCTTGTCGAGTGCTACCGAAATATGTCTAAAATGCATTACATCAAACATTTGAAAAGTCATCGGAAGACCTTCACATCTATATTTTCCAAACTACAAGTGGTCCCAGAACCACCTTGGTTCCAATGTACATCCCAGGGCCGGCCCAGGCCCAGTGCAGGCAGGGCGACCGTCCAGGGCCCAAAAAAATTGGGGGCACCAAAATTATTAGGGTGGTATATTTATATATATTTTCATAAGAGTATAAATTTATAAAATTTGGTTCATTGACAAAGAAATTTAACTAGAAGTGGTGGCTTTGTCATTTGAAATTAATGAGGAGGTCTTGTGTTCAAAACACCGCATGTGCTTATTTACTTTCCAATTTTTACAAATTTCTTTTCTTGTAAAAATTTTCTTTTCATAAGAAAAATAAATTTATAAAATTTGGTTAAATGATAAAGAAGTTTAATTAGAAGCAATGATTTTTGTTGTTTAAAATTAACGAGAGGTCCTAAGTTCGAAATGCTATGTGCGTGTTTATTTGTTTCAGTTTTTACGAATTTTTGTATGGTTATTAATTTATTTTTAGTTACTAGCTAGCGTAGACCAAATTTTTAGAGCAAATTTGCAAACCATATGACTTGTCATCACAAGGTTTAATTTAGTGCCCATTCATTATTTATACATATCAATTAAAGATTCGAAAACTTCATTATTTTTTTAGTTCCATGTTGACAAGGTTAGTAAATAAGAAAAAACGCATCACGATTTATACAAAAACACTTTAAAAGTTCAGATGGAAAACAAAACTCATCATCTATCTACTTGTAAGCTCGAAGTTTTTTGGTTTCCTTATCTCGATACAAAATAAATTAGTCTTTTGGTGTTTCTAAATTATTGAGTTTGAAGTGTTTTTCTAAGTATAATTTTATCGATTTCTTACGTGTGAAAATAAGTAATTTTCTTATATAAAGTTAGGGCATATTTTTTGGTGTAGCCCCGGGCCTCAAAAATCTCTGGACCGGCCCTGGTACATCCTCCCTAACAGTGACGCTCCAATAATGCCATGAAATGTGAAAGTTTCTGTCCACAAAACATGCCATATTGAATCGTGTTAGATGACAGTAAACTCATTTCATGTAAGTCTATAATGTTCAACATATTTATGAAAAACAAGACGTTTTCAATTGGTTTTTAGCCAAATATTCTGCACGAAGCGCTTAGTAATTATGTAAAAGAACTAAAAAAACTACTTCACTTGTATTAATAGAAATATATGGGCTGATTGTTATTCATATGGTGAACAATCCTTGCTATTGAACGACGACGTATGTATCGACTAGTAGGTGGTATCTGATTCCAATATGTATGCAAGACTGAGCTCCCTCAGAAACTTGTCATGATTTCATCTACGAAGGGAAAGGGGTATGGCAAGCATACCAGCAATCCCAAGAACAAAACTAATACACCGAGGCCAACGTACTTGTCGTCAGGATCTGTGATCTCCTCGTACAGTGGAGCAATCGGCCCTCTCTGTAAGAAAAATATCAAAACCACCCAATAAAATGCCACGTCGCTGACTAGGGATGATAATCCGAGCAGCGCGATTGAAGCACCGGTGATGCGAGTTGCAGCCTGTCGTGTGAAACGATTGGTCAGTACAGATTTGCAACCTTCAAGCTGCCAGTTGAAGTCGTAATGAACTTCGAATTGCATACCTTTCTTCCCCAAATGGCAAACGAAATTCTGCCCCCGTCAAGCTCTCCAGCTGGGATGCTGTTAATAGCGTTGATGACGAGTCCAGCCAACGCCCATAACAAGAGCGGGTTAAGAGATATGGGAGTGCCTTCCTTCAGCGCATCTCCAAGAAGAAGCTTTGCTATAAAAGAAACGAATGTCAGGGTTTTAACATCTTATATCTACTCAAGGAAACAAAGGTTTGCTGAAATCCGTTATCTATTAGAAACTTGAACATGCACACAAAACCTAAGCATGCAATACATCTCTAAAACGAAGTGCTTACCAGTGCCCCCAATAAGAAAAGACTCGTGAAAAACAGAAGCATCGACAACGACACCAATGCCATCACTAGGTGGTAAGAAGAATCCTAAAAGCAGAAGAACAAATCCCAAGGAAAATCCAGCCAAGGGTCCTGCTGCCGCAACTTTCAGAAGACTTTCACGCTGAGGTACAATATTCACAATTCTTGTAATTGTACCAAAAGAACCTATCTGCCAGCAAACAGTTCATTAAAATTTGTCTAAAGCAAAAGAAAATTAAGGCAAACCAACACGCACGGGTAGAAGCAAGCATGTCTTCCTCGTGATAAGCCAGGATAATTTATAAGTTAGATTATAATTTCTGTACTTCTGTCCTGATCGCTTCTCCTAGCAGTTCTTTCAACTCATGACATGATTGTTAAAAACTAGCGACAAAGAAACAGTCAGCCTATATGGAAAGTAAAGCTACTGTAGGGGAGACATTCACAGATATTTACTTTGTATATGGAAACGCTGATTTATTCAGGTAAACTCGCCATTTAAAAATGGGGGTTGGGGGACTTTCTTCATATGAAATTCACCTGCCAACTGGGGATAAAGTACGGCACTCCAAGCACGACTCCAGCGCTGTTTGCAACTAAAACATGGCCGAGCTCATGCACCCCCAGAACAGCTGCAGTTACAAGGGCTCCAGGTAAACCATTCTTTAAGAGCTCAGGATTATCAAAAGCTGACCTGGGACATTTTTAAAACAACATAACTATTATCGCGAGTGTGCACTATTATCTTAAGGGTATTAAAAAAAAAGAGCATATAACAGTGTATTGGTAACCATTGACTCCGAGAACCTATACAGAATACTTCCTATTGACTTAGTATTATGAATATACAAGAAAAGAAACTTGCATACAGTAAATTGGACTGCAATTCAGGAACATTTTGAAGAAGTAGGGTAAACAACGTGACCAATCCAAAAGCGCCAGCTGCAAACCACTCTGGGACGGCTGCAAGATTGACACCAAATCCATCATCGTAACAAATCATAAGCTTTAGAGAATGATTTCTGCCTACAACTTCCACGGAAATCCTGTAACAGGGCAGGAGCTAAAGAATCACCGGTTGACTCTGGCTGTAATGTCCTTCGTGGAACTACAACGGCCACTGGTTGATCATCCTCAGGATTGACTAGAAGGAAAAGCTTATATTCATCGCCAAACTTGTCCTACAAACAGATTGTGCAGATGTTAACAGGGATTCAATCGTAATTTTGAATCGTAAAATAAAGGAAGTACGGAAATAGATACCTGCATTCTCTTTGATATCTTTTCATAACTTTTAGCTGGCACTCCTCGCAGGTTTCCTTTAAACAATACTCCAGTCTGGTAGAAGAAGTAATCAGTGGTTTTCAAACACGCAGGCTACAAAGCATATCTTAAAATTCAATGGTTTGCTACATTACCAGCATTTTCTCGATTACTCTTTGAAGGATAGTTTTAAGTCCACAGATAAGCATGCATAAATTCGTACCCTCTGTAGGAATATTGAAGAAACTTCACCCAACAACTGAGGTTATATCCACATGCCATTCCGTATGTTTACTTCACTTCTATCCAGTGGCGAAATTGACAAAGACATAAAAAATTAAAGTAATGCAATCAGTCAACTCACCTCATATGGATCCTGGCCTGTCACGAAAAAGGTATCAAAGCCAAACACTTGGTTCTTAAGAATATCAATTGTTTCCTTTGGAATCCGGATGGATTCACCTAGCTGTGGCTGCTCAGGATATTATTAAGAAGAGGGTGTCAAACAGAGAGATGATAAAAAAGAGGTGCCTTCTTATACAAGAAACATCAAAGAACTTCATAATCACCTTCACACCTGGAAGGGGCGATCCGCTGGAAACTTCAACATTTTCAACCTCCTGTCATAAACACAACCTTAGCACAATAAGCGTCAACAGAGCTAATTTCCAATACCCTCTTCATCAAAATAAGAAATTAATTATCCTCACTTTTGAAATAAAGAAATCCGAATAATGAGAGACCAACATTCAGGCAGATAGACTCTCCCGTTAGGGGACTGATATCTAATGGAAAAATTGCCCAAATATAATGTTCGTGACGGGGGTTTCATGCTGAACTCCAAGGACAATACTTTCATGTATAGCTAGTGAACGGGAGTCAGAGTCACTAAGGAATACGCTTTGAATAATTATTCGTACTACTACCTCCGTCATGAGAAACAGAAATGAAATCAATTTCGCCTATCCAAGTACACAATCACTCTGTTACTAACAAGTAAATCTCGAAACTTGAAGATGAAAGGAAGATAAAATTTTCAATTGACTGACAGTACCTGTTGAGCCTTAGTTTCAGCATCATTGTTTACTTGGTCTGCAACTATCGGCTGCGAAGCGAGATGGACGGCATCAGAATCTCCATCTTCATTTTGATGTCCTTGTTTTTCCTAAAATCTCAAAATAGATAAGAATTGAGAAGCATGAAAATGTTGAGAAATTAACATCAAAATTTAACAACAAAGGGAAATTGCACCTCGTCGTTATTGCTGTCCGGTGGCGGTTCGTTCTCCGTCTCACTCACTCTACAAACAACCTCCCGCTTCCTCAAAAATCTAAATTAATCACAATAGTCAAATTCCAAACAGAAGAATAACAATAATAATTTGATAATTGTTTGGTGAGATTATACAGAGAAAATCTTGCCTCGAAACCTGGTGGAGCTTCAAGCTGCTTCTACGACGATGTCGTTTTTGCCAAGAACAGGTTCCCGAAGCGAAATAGGTCTGAAAACGAAGATCGCAGCAAGAGCTGCACTGCGATAAGGGGACGAAATTCCCTCGAAAAGTTGCCAAGAAGTTCATTTCAACTAGTAGCTACTCGGAGGTTCTAATTCAGATGAAACCCCAGCGCCATTGGAGCTTGGGGAGAAGCTTTTGTGTGAAAGTTTGGAGCTTTCAGAGTCTCAGTGAGGTTAGAGGGCGTCTTATCCTCAGAGAAAAGATACAAACACACGCAGACAGGAAATATCTGTTTTCAGGTTCGTTTGGTTAAAGCGCGCGTAATTGTTTTTTTTTTTTTTTTTTTTTTTTTTAACTAATGAAAATAGCATGAAAATTTTGAGTTTTAACGATAAAGACAGAATAAATAGTATTAGAATTAACTTTTTAGTGTAAAAATATAATTTTTCGTTAAAGTAAATAATACTGAAACTTTTCGTTAAAGTCTCATTTTTAATTATTATTTTGTGTACTCGTTGAATTGTGAAGCAAAAATGCTAACATGACCCTTAAAATAAGATTCTTCGTGTGATACTTCTTAGTTTAATATTAATTTTTCGTGTTAACGTTCTAAAATATTGTGTTAAAAACATAAAGTAGTTGAGAGTTTCATTTTTTAGAGTCTCTTTAGTGTTTCGCATGTGAAGCTTTGATAACAAATGTGAGTTAAGTCAGTTAATTAAGAGTGTATGTTCCCTTAATCTTGACAATGCAAGTATTTTGTGCCCGTTTGGGGCTACTTATTTGGGACAACTTATGTTTTTTTCCAAAAGGTTTTTTTATCTTTATAAACTGTTTAGTAAAGTGTGGTATGAGAAAGTTATGGTAAGAAAAAGTTGGATTAACGCTAAACTTCACAGAAAGCTTTTATCCAGTTCACCTCCTTTTCAACTTCGAATCTCCTTCCCTATAAAATATGAGTCACACAATAAGTAGCCTAATTTAATATCAAAAAACGATAATAACAACAGAAAAATATCACCAGCTTTAGGTTCATAACCAACCCTCTGAAATCTTAATTATTTGAGTTACAAATCTCGTCTCATCCTTAAAATATGAAATCATTTTATTAATTATTTTCAAATTTAAGGTTATTAAGTAACAATTTTTCTCTTCTCCATAAACCTCTTGAAAATCAAAGTGATGCAAAAAAGCTGAATTTTAAGATGAAAAAGCACCTGTCTGATTACTCACATGAAAGCACCAACAAACTAAAGCCACCCACAAGCTTTCACCATCTGCTAAACACAAAATTTGGGTTCCAATCCAATGGCTTCCAAAATGTACATTTCTCTTCTCTAGAGTTGCACTGGTCTGTACAAAATATCGACACCACACGTATGACCACAATAAAACAGATTTGAATGATCATATAGTATCAGTGTGTCACCTAAAGGTCCGAAAACTCTGGTTTTCTATACAACACTCCTATTTCTACATGAGAAATGCCAGGAACTATCTGCCACGTCATGTTTTTGGCGCAATATAATGTTGGCACAAGAATTAACGTTAAATTGTGAGGTGGCAGAAATAAATAGAGAGTCTCACTTTCAGAGTCTCCTCAACATTTATCTTTCTACATATTACAAGCACAATAGGATTGGCAAGAGCTTCACATATCTTCAGGTCACATGTCCCACCTCGACTTCCGCTTTCTCTTCTTATCTGGCCTAATAAGCAATTTAACCAACTCTGACAATGGAGACGATGCCATTACCGCTGGATATTCCTTGTCATCGCTACAAATCCAACCGTAATAAGGTCTAGGCCTTCGTGGTGCAAGTCTGTCTACTCGAAGACAATCGTTAGCATCTGCAAGACAAGTGGACATTTATAATAGTAGTGATGAATGGGAAATGTACATGACTAGATTTTGAAGAATAATTAGAAAATAAGTTACCTGGCATTTTAATCGGTGATGTCAGGCCAGGTCCATTACTATGTGATGCAGAGTCACGAGGATCCTCAGTCAGCAATGTGTTGTCGACAGCCTCCGAGCAAGCACGTAGAATGGCAGTCCTTGAGGTTCCAGCTGCTGATCCATCATCTTGTGGAGCATTATCGCAAGTAGATAGAATGGCAGTGCTTGAGGGCGCAGCAGCTGATGCATCATCTAGTGGTGCAGCAGCATCTTCTTGCATAGGGGCATCATCTTGTGAAGTATTATCGTCTAGCGGATCAGCGTCCTTTGAAAGTGAAAAAGAAAATATTGTATGCTCAATTTAGGCAATGCTAATTAACATGAAAATTGAAGGGTTTGGACTAGAATTATGACTAATTTTGTACAATTAAGATTAACGAAAGTCGAGGCGAGATTCAAAACATCACAGATGAATGCAATGAAGTTCTACCATGCAGGGCAATTTAATGTGTAATCCTACTTTAGAGGAGTTCGAATAGCACGATTTGGTGAGGCCTTCTAGCGAGCCAAACATAGACATAAAAACAGCTACTAGGAAACAAGGGGCCACAATGTACCAAAAAGGGAAGAAGTTTAGCACACAAAAACAAGAAGAAGAAGCAATCAACTTACCCTATTTCCCGCAGCATCTTGTACTTTGTCAAGAAGCTGTTCATTCAGGAGCGTATATAACAACCCTCCCTCCATAAATCGTCATGGATTCAATGTCCTACTCTTTCCCTTATAAACCTGAAAGCAAAACCCTTTTCACATTTCAAACAAAACCCAAAACCGATTTACTCAGAAAATAATGAAAACACACACAATGAAAATAAAAAATTTAGAAAAATTAGACCCACCTTCAGTAGGTCATTCACCGTAGATTGAACTGTTAGCCTTGTAAGGTTATACAATTAAAACACAAAAGGAGTGACAAACCTGATTCCGTTGTAATCATGGTACTCAAGAACATAAGGAGAAAAGGGCACGGCAACACCAAGATCTTCTACAATGTGTTGTCTAGGGCTTATAGGGACTGGTGTTTATATATACATATATATATATAGGCTAAAAGCTAGGGTTTCCATCCATAAAGGAAACCTAAACTTACTTTCTTAGCCTCTAAGTTAAGTATCATATTTATAGTCAATTAAGGATTCCATCAATCTTATTTCCAATATAAGACACATGATATAGGATTAATATCTTTAAGAAATCGAATCACAATCAACATTATTCTCCAATATTACATTCCTATTACATGTAGTAGACCACTTGGTTGATTTATATTGGATAAATCCAACATTCTCCCACTTGGTCTACAAAATGTAATATTCATGTTTATACTTGAGATTGGAGACTAATGTCTCTTTAGTGGCCATGTAACAGTGATTACATCTTGTCCTTAATGCAGTTTCTGTCAAATGCATTTCTCAACATGGAACTAACAAGGTTGTAGGGTTGACACAATCCAGAACCTTCATAATCACACATGCTAAGATCCTCATTCACATGAAACACAAATTATGATCAAGAGATGAAACTTTAAACCAAAAACCAAAAAGTCTTACTTTATATCATTTCACGTCCAGCTTATTGTAACATAGAAGTTACACTTTGTGCTTCTTCAAAGCCTTAAATCTGCCAATGCAGACATCCTTCATCTAATGAAACCACCATAACCTACAGATGTGAATACATCTAAAAAAAATCACACATCACTTTCATTAGACCAATAACAAGCATACAAACAATGTTTGAAGTCAACGAACACAACTGAAAGTACCAATAGGCACATGTCCAAGTAAAATACTCAAAAACTTCATAAAACAAATTAATCCAACACTTATAAGCAGATGAATTAACATGTTTTTGACACTGATCTATGCACTTTACCAGTTACTTTAATGATGATTTCCAACACCTGCGAGCAGATGAAAATTCCACAACTGACGCATAGATCAAGCCATGCCATTTAGTATGCAGTTTGATAACAACTTAGTATGCAGTTTGATAACAACTTGATATCCAACATATATTTCATCAGATAAATGACTAGCACATAAAAATGTGACTTAATGAATCCAACTGAAAACTGAATACATGGATTCGATACATACCTTATAGGTCATCTTCAAATGTAAGGCATTACTAATACAAAGCTCAAGCTCCCACTGATATGCAACATCATTACTTAATTTACAAATCAATACTTAAATCATACTTTTGAAAATATGTCTTTGAGAATAGCCTTACTCAGTTGATGAAAGCATCCAACAACCATCTTATATGTATTAATAATTCCACATTCATGCTAAGTCCTTATGAGCCTCAAAACAAATGATCAACCAAGAAATCCAAATGCAAGTACCAAAAAAATGCACGCATATAACAAGTATCCATTCGTGCAACTTAACCATATTATAGATGTTCAAGTAACACAAATTCATGGAAGATTGAATAATGCTTTAATAGTATCATGCAAGTCCACGTAATTCTCAAAATTGTAGAACAACTCCCACTAAATTTTTAGAGCTTATACTTGCAAATAAGTTAATGAGTGTGAAGCCCAATTTTCGTTCACTAATTCTTCCACTTGGGCAAACACTCGTTAATATATTCTTTCAAAGATGTACCTAAAGAAAATTGCTTTATATTTTAGACATAATAAAATAGACATCAAAACAAACATAAAGTTTACCATAATTAATCCAAATTTGATCACTACCAAAATTATACAGATCGAAATAGACGTACTTATCTTCATAAAATAAAAATATGGAACAGTTTTGGATCAAAATAGTAGTCTAAAGTGACATCTCAAAAGACCAACAAAATCTGCCAGTAAAACTGTCTATACAAGCATGGGTCACTAGTAAATTCACCATAATCAATACACAAGGCAAAAAATTACGAAACTTTTCAGTCACATAGTAGACACATATATGTTGAAGATATAAAAAATTTAGGTCATTTGATGACCATTGGACACGTCATTCATCCGATTTTAATCAAGACACCCAATCTGCCAGAAAAAAAAATGTTCGTCTATCATGAATCTAAACATTTCTACCAATTTCGGTTTCATATCATTTCAATTTTGATGTCTAAAGGAAACTTTAGTAGTCAAATTTCATCCTCTAAACTAACATCATAGTTCAAATTGAAAAGATTTACAAGTATAAAACTTAAACAATGCGTACCTTAGCAATCCTTGATTAACCTTCATAGGTCCAATACTTTGCATCAACAAGTATCATTAAAAGACACCAAAATACATCATGATGCAACCAATTTCTATGCCTTAAAACCACAACCTTTTATGGGGCTCATAGTGGAAACATTTGTAACTAATGGCATGGAACTATATCCCCAATAAACTTCATGAAACTAGGTTAATTTACACCTAAGGCAGAAAATTAACTAGTTTATAGTACCAAATTTTATGTCACATGAGTACCTTCGTGAAGAACTTCAACACCTATAGGCAGATGAAGCTTTCACTACTCTTATGAAATAAAACTCATACTATGCCATCATAATTAAAACTAAAAGAAACAATCCACACATGCGGGCTAAAGATTATCGCTTTTATTCTAATTAAGATGCATTGTTGACCGAAAAACACAGTTCTATCGTCAACTAAGCTGTTACGGCTTGCTTAGTTGAAAATGCATTGGTCAACTCCGCCCTAAAACAATACAAGAAGTCACATGGATTAATTGACTGTAAGTGACAAAATTATGATAACCTGTTTCGAGCTTCGAGTCTTGCGAACAAATGGCACTAATTCCTTCATGACTTCCTTTGACATTAAATTAATCTCAAGAAACCTGACAGCATACTTGAAAGAGATTAATCACATATAGAACAAGTTTCATTTCACCATAAGAATGTCAAAACTTATAATTATGGAGTCAATTACTTAAAATAGAAGTACTTTATGTAATGCAAAAGAACAATACAATCTTTTAATTCAAAAAGCTAAATCTCTCAAATGTTTTCTTTAAGTCAAACAGGTTCCTTTCTTTTTATATATTTCTTTCCATAATACAAAACTACTAAACATAGCATTAAAATCAGGCATTAGCCTTGTAAATACCAAATTAAATAAAAGGAACAACCAAAATTATTTTCTTCCATAGAAAACATCTCAAATATGTGCCCTACATTAGCCTTGAAAAGTTGTTTTTCTTCTCCCCTTATGACACATTAAAATTTACTAATCAAAGCACTCTTTAAATTATTTAGGCATAGGAAAAACCACAAACAATAATACATGTTTGAAAATTCATGCTTATCAATTAAGCCACATACTTTGAATGGATTACATACCTAATGCCTTCATATGTTCGCCACTTCTTTGTAAACATATATATAATCACATGACCAACCAAAGTTCTCATATAAGAATAGATAAAAATACAAATGAGAATTGTCACATAATTACTATAAACCTTATTCATTTGTATAACACCCTTGTTCTTGTCACTGGATGCTTTCTATCATTCTCAGTCAATCCACAAATTATACATCAATTTTTCATAGTTAACTAGTCATGTATAATTTAAATGACCATTGAGATATAAAAGCAAATTATAGATAAACCTGATTGATTAGGCAAGCATATTTCTTGTGCTATTAATGGCATAAAAGTTCATTCATATCTCGTGAAAATTAGTGGAAACAAAGACTACAATTCACTATAGTCCAAAACTCACGGCAATATTAAAAAATATGTCGTCTTATGCTTGAACCAAAATTAGCTATACAAGTAACACTATACATGCCATTTGCTTAACAAATGTTGCCAAAATATGTGTGACTTACTTTCATGTATAGGAATTTTATTAAAATTCATTAACAGACAAGTATATAGTTGACATGTATTAAACTTGGCATATATATGCTTCCCTGCAACACAACTGTAATATATGTTACCACAATCTATATATAGGCACAACTCATATACCAATAATAGTATTGAGACATCTAAAAGTGAACAACTCCGTCACCTACATTCCGAAAGATGTCAAGCAATATTTGAACTGTTACGCCTCTTTCTTAATTCTAAGAATTAGGTTGCAGTTAAAATGGGGTTCTGAATAATCAGTTGGTTATGCTAGTACGAAAACTCTTCAATGCCACCAAAACAAGGAACAAAAAAAAACATATTATTCCAAATAATAACGAGATGTCACAGCATAGGTAAGTTATGTAGGAACCAAATAATCACCTTTTAAATCCACCACAAAATCTTGTCAGCAATTAAGACCAAAGGAAATGATTACACCAAAAACTCAAAATCCAAATTGAGTGGATGAAACACAATGCTTTGCTTTGGCAGAGGTTGGCTTGCTAAATGGAGAGACCGCATCACTTTTCCAGTGTAAATGTATATTTACATATGCTTACAAAATTGACAAAGACATCCGCAGTATATGGTTAAACATTCCAACCAAAAACATCAGCTTTAAAACAGAAAATCTAAAATATGCCATGGCTTCCAGTCATAGTTAATCCAATGAACTAACTAATCAATTTTCTTTAACATCCCCTTATCAGAACTATTTGTGGTAATCAAATTTTACTAATCAAATTGGCTAAAAATAAAAATTACATGCGCTTGCTTGATAAAAAATACTAGCAATCTCCAGAGTCGAAACTTTGGTGGTTCGACCGAAACATATTTTATGCAATAAACATGCTTGATAAAAAAAACTATCAACTAAACCATATTAACTGCAATTAAAATAGGTATAGTTTAAAAAACTGTTGGGATTTGAAGCTTTTTCCATATTTGGATCATCGCCATTATTTTAATTTTATACTTCAACACGGTTTATATATATATGCTTCTCCGCATGCGCAATGCCACTATTATAGGATTGATCCATGATTTGCTGCTATTCTTGATAAAGTTTCCCAGATTCATGCCATAAGATTATTAAAATTCTTGACTAAAACCGAATGGTTATATAACTTATTAACAATCATCAATTGTACCGAATGAAACAACATGGTGGTGTTGCCAAGTACATGCAATCATAACATGGATTAAAAAAACGCAGCTCATAAAAATATTATATAGTCCAACCTAAAACCTAATAGGTTTTAATCATATAACTAGTGGCTCTGATACTAACTGTTAGCCTTGTAAGGTTATACAATTAAAACACAAAAGGAGTGACAAACCTGATTCCGTTGTAATCATGGTACTCAAGCAAGGAAGGAGAAAAGGGCATGGCAACACCAAGATCTTCTATAAACACCTAGCCGAATATTACTACTTTTATGGGAAGTATTATGTTGTGTTGTCTAGGGCTTATAGGGACTGGAGTTTATATATATACGCTAAAAGCTAGGGTTTCCATCCATAAAGGAAACCTAAACTTACTTTCTTAGCCTCTAAGTTAAGTTTCATAATTATAGTCAATTAAAAATTTCATCAATTTTATTTCCAATATAAGACACATGATATAATATTAATATCTTTAAGAGATCGAATCACAATCAACATTATTCTCTAATATTACGTTCATATTACATGTAGTAGACCGCTTAAAGTAATCCAACACGAACGAGTTTCTCGTCAAAACCCATCTCACGCGTCGCATCAATGGCTGCGTCCATTCGGGTATCCTTCAGCAAATACCAAGTGAAAGTGCAAAATGTCAGGAAAAGACAGAGTGAGAAAGTGCGGGAAAAGGCGAGAAAGTGTGAGAAAACGAAAGAAAAGGCCGAACCTTTCTGCCTCCTGCTTGTGGAGCCATTGTTGGAGCTCCGTCGCGCCACAATCTGAAAGCCCAAATCTGCTGCTGTGTTGAATTTACTTGAAATGGCTAAAAAGGAAGGAACTTGAGGTTGGCTTGGAGCCGCAGGTGGAAGTTTGGTGACACGCAATTCGGAAGTTGAATAGCTTTGTGTTTAGTATTTTCACAACTTGGGCCACACCGGACTTGTTTTGTGTTTGGGCTGTCACTATTAACAAGAGAGAAATTCTTCTGGCCCGATGGTCCGACCGCACACGTAAAAACTAAAACATCAATACCTGGGCTTTGTTTTTTACTTACCTTTTTGTGTGCGTGATGCCATGTATTTGTGTTCGGACTAAAAAATTTCTCTTTGAGCAAACTCGACAAGTAAGGTGATTCTTTACTCTTTTAGTTTTGCTTTGTGTTTACAGTCTGTTACATTACGAGCATTGATGTTTATACCATTTAGTGTTTGCTTTTTATAATATAAGTGTCCCGCTTTTATTAGAGAAGATGGTACACACCTAGAAGATCTGTTTACATGGTACAAATAATTTTATTTTTGGATTGCGCCTCAGCCTT
This sequence comes from Crataegus laevigata, assembly GCA_963580275.1. Taxonomy (NCBI): domain Eukaryota; kingdom Viridiplantae; phylum Streptophyta; class Magnoliopsida; order Rosales; family Rosaceae; genus Crataegus; species Crataegus laevigata. The sequence continues at coordinate 31,114,787 of OY756947.1, read as the reverse complement.
TATTGATCCGTATTTTAATTGGGCTCTAACCCTTGATGATAAACTTGAGATATTACCTAGTATGCATCAATAATCGATGTACATGATACGCTAGTATCTGTGACAGTCGAACTTTTAATTCTTGACTACACATCTAACTATCCATTTATCTAAATCATATCATACTGGAGCATAATAAAAATCTTTCATTATGAATTATGATGGGCCGATTGCCAACAACAAAATGCAATGATGGATTTATAGATCAAGGGGCTTACTTGCTTTATGGAAATAAGAAACATGAAGGTGGAGCTTTATCTCTTAGTTGATGGGATTAAAGATAAATGGATGTAGAAAGAAGAAAAAGATGCATGTACGATGTCTCTTTAAGTTATGGATTAGTTCAAATCGGAAAATCGTATCAAGCCAACCTTATCACGATGCATGATTGGAGGTCAGCTTCACATCAAGTTTAAAGGAAACCAAGCTTAATTGGAGTATTACTTAGGTTTTCAGATTTGGATTGTGAACTTAAAAAATAGAATCGAGAACTGCATCATGATGCATGAAATTGAATGACAAAACTGAAAATACAAGTAGCAACATTTGGCTTAAGTGATAGTCTTCTAGTATGTGACTCTTCTCGATGTGGGAAATGATAGATCTACTGATGAATGATATATTCAAATCATAATATATCTTCGGTGATATGTAAGAACTTATGTGAGGCTCACGTATATGGCTAATGACAAATAAATGAGTAGTGGCGGATTCAAGGGGGTCCTCTTAGGTTTTGGGATCCTACCAAAGTCAGGAAACATAGGGAGAAAGTCGCTAATTAACCCTATGGTCATCTAGTATGAGGCCTGAGAATGCCCACAAATTGTTAGACGAAATGCCTCCTAGGCCGAGTTTGGCAAGCCTTAGCAAGTGATGCTCAACCTACTTTAAGACAAGCCTTAGCAGCATGCCTTGTGTCACGGGATGACTCTTTAAGCCTTCCGCCCGTGCGGCACTTAGACTTGAATACCTCGATGAACAAGCTAAGTAAGCCTTCGAAGCCTCGCTTCCCCGGATCGAATCACTAAGAAAGCTAAGATAGCTTGGAGAATGCTAAGATCACTTAAAAGATGGGAGAAAGAAAGCTTTGTATTGAAGCTTAAGAGAACTTTACAATTGCTTACACTCTTGGATGCTTTGGCCAAATGGCCTTGCCTCCTATTTATAGGCCTAAGCCACCTCCTCAATGGAGGGTTCTAGAATTCCCTACTTGCATCCAAAAATATCTAGCATAGTTCTAGATACAACTTGCATAATCTAGATTGTTCTAGGTGAGGCTTAGATATGTACACTTGTGTGGAATGTTCCGGAATGCCCTAGATTATCTTGAACGCTCCGCCATGTTCTTGATTTTTCCGGGATGTTCCAGAAGCTTCCATAAGGCTTTATGGGCTTAAATATATGATGTCTTGGGCGATTTCTTTGTTTTTAGTATGCGGCCCGTGACATCCTCCCCCACTTAAGCCGTCGACGTCCTCGTCGACGTCCTCGTCGACTCTTGCCTCTCGAATGTCTCAATCAAGTCCTTATATTGCCATAAGGACGTCTCCTTCTCCCATGTTGCCTCGGAGTATGGTAGCCCCTTCCATTTGACAAAGTACTCCACGTGCTTTGGTCGTCTTGGCCGCACCACGACACGCTTGGCTTCAATGCTCTCCGCTTCTTTGTCAAATGCCTCCACCATCAAAGGGGGTGCTCGATGAGACTCCCCTCGGCTTGGTTCCTCATCGTCAGCATGATAAGGCTTCAAGTTGCTCACATGGAACACCGGGTGAAACTTGAGGCGGGGTGGGAGTTCCACAACATAAGCGGCTTTGCCAACTTTCTTGATGATAGGGAATGGTCCCTCATATTTCCGCAACAAGCTCTTGTGCAAGCCACGAGTGCTCTTGTGCTGAGACGCATTGAGCTTCACAAAGACTTGGTCGCCAGTTTGGAACTCCACATTCCTTCGCTTACGATCTGCCCATTTCTTCATCTTCTTTGAAGCTTTCTCCAAATGAGCTCGAGCAAGTTCGTGGGCTAACTGCCACTCCTTAGCAGTTTTGAAAGCGGCTGGACTACTCCCCGTGTAGCCAGTTACGACAGTGTTCGGGGTCAAGGGTTGTTGTCCTATAGCCAACTCGAACGGACTTTTTCCCGTCGACTCCGAACGTTGCAAGTTATAAGAGAATTGGGCAACATCAAGTAACTTAGCCCAATCTCGTTGATTGGCACTAACATAGTGCCGCAAATAAGTCTCCAACAATGCATTAACCCGCTCCGTTTGTCCATCAGTTTGGGGATGAAAAGCTGTGGAGAAGTCTAACTTCGAGCCAAGTAGCTTGAAGAGCTCCTTCCAAAATCTGCCCGTGAAGCGAGCATCTCGATCACTGACTATGCTCTTCGGAACACCCCAATACTTTACCACATGCTTTAGAAACAAGCGTGCAGCTACTTCGGCTGTGCACTCCACAGGTGCAGGTATGAAAGTGGCATACTTGGTGAATCTATCGACCACGACGAAGATAGATCCATATCCATCAGACTTGGGCAAATGTGTGATGAAATCCATGGTTAAACACTCCCATGGTCTTGATGGGGTGGGAAGTGGCTCCAATAGACCTCCAGGTTGCCTTTGTTCCCCTTTGTCTTGTTGGCACACAAGACAAGTCTTCACGTACGAATCTACGTCATCCCGCATTTGTGGCCAATAATAAGCATCGCTCACCAAAGCCAACGTGCGGTGAGTGCCAGGATGTCCTGCCCACATTGAGTCATGGCACTCCTTAAGGATTTCTTTCCTTAAGTTTCCCCACTTTGGGACGTAGATTCGCTTGCCCTTGGTGTATAGCAAGCCGTCCTCAAGCCAAAACCTCCTTGTCTTCCCATCCTTGACAAACTCCACAATGTTCTTGGCTTGGACGTCATGTGACAAACCTTCTCGGACACGGCCCAAGAGATGGCTTTGCGGCTTGAGTACCGTAGCCATTAACTCTGCTCGTCTACTTAGAGCATCGGCCACCACGTTCTCTTTTCCTTGCTTGTACTCTAGCTTGTAATCAAACTCTGCTAAGAACTCCTGCCACCTTGCTTGCTTAGGTGTGAGCTTTTGTTGGGTTTGAAAGTAGCTAGTGGCAACGTTGTCCGTCTTGATGATGAATGGGGTACCAAGCAAGTAATGCATCCAAACTCTAAGGCAATGGACGATGGCGGTCATCTCCTTTTCATGGGTCGTGTACCTCTTCTCGGCATTGTTTAGCTTGCGACTTTCATAGGCTATCGGATGTCCTTCTTGCATCAACACTCCTCCTATGGCAAAGTCGGAAGCATCAGTGTGCAACTCGAATGACTTGCTAAGGTCGGGCAACCTTAGTACAGGCTCCTCCATTAGGGCCTTCTTCAACCTCTCAAAGGCTTTTTGACACCGGTCCGTCCATTCCCATGCCTTGTTCTTCTTAAGAAGGTCTGTTAAGGGTGCCGCTATGGCTGAATACCCTTTAATGAATCTCCGATAGTAGTTGGCTAGCCCCAGAAAGGATCGTAGTGTTGGTACCTTGGTCGGCGGTTCCCACTCTTGAATGGCCTTGATCTTGCCCTTTTCCATCATAAGTTTCCCCTCCTTTATCTTGTGGCCAAGAAATTCTACTTCATTTGTGGCAAAGAAGCATTTCTCCTTCTTGACATAGAGTTCATGCTCCAGAAGGGTCTTGAACACTATGCGCAAGTGCTTGACATGCTCCTCAAATGTCTTGCTATAGACAACGATATCATCAATGTAAACCACGACAAACTTGTCAAGATAATGATGGAATACCTTGTTCATCAATGTGCAGAATGTTGCGGGGGCATTGGTCAGACCAAATGGCATGACTTTATACTCGAACGATCCATATCTGGTCACCATCGCCGTCTTCGATTCGTCTCCAGGGGCTATCCTCACTTGGTGGTATCCCGAGCGAAGATCCAACTTTGTGAAGTACCTTGCTTCACCAAGTTGATCGAATAAGTCAACGATCAACGGAAGTGGGTACTTGTTCTTGATGGTAATCTTGTTCAATGCTCTATAGTCGATGCACAACCTTAGGCTACCTTCCTTCTTACGTTGGAACAAGACGGGTGCACCATATGGGGACTTGGATGGTTGGATGAAGCCAACATCAAGTAGCTCGTTGAGTTGCTTCCTCAATTCCTCTAACTCGGGTGGCGACATCCTATAAGGTGATTTGGAGGGAGGCTTAGCACCAGGCTCCAACTCGATCGCATGGTTGACCTTTCTCCTTGGTGGCAACTTCTTTGGCAGTTCCTTAGGCATCACGTCCGCAAACTCCACAAGGACTGCTTCCACTTGTTTCGGCAAAGGCCCGTGTTTCTCCTCCCCTTCATTCAACATTAGGGTTGCAAGAAATGTGGCCTCGCCTTTCTTCCAAGACTTGGCAAATTGAATTGCCGACAAGTGCTGGGTACACTTCTTGGCTTGCCTTTCCAATGGCACCAGGCACGGTTGTCTTCCGTCAGCTAGGATACAGAAGATATTGTAGAAGGGAATGGGAAAGGCTCGTACCTTGTCCATGAACTCTAACCCAATGACTACGCCATAGTCGTCCATCTTGACTACGGTGAAGTCGATCTTTCCCTTCCATGCGCCAATGTCTACTTGTACATCACGCGCAATTCCAACAATAGGGGTGGTAGGGGAATTTACCGTCTTCACGCTGCCAGGCTCCTTCGTGACTCGGAGGCCAAGCCTTTTGGCTTCCTCCGACGTCATGAAGTTGTGGGTTGCTCCCGTATCCACCAACACACGCGTCGTCTTGTCACCAGTCTTGACGTCGACGAACAATGATCCTCCCCCAACTTGAGCCTTAGGTTGTGGGAGGGTTGTCTGGATGGCATTCAGTAGATGGATGCATCCCATCCTTGCATCGTTACTCTCCTCGGGCTTGTTCTCCCTGAAAGCCATGGCCTTAAGGGCCTTCTTTTGTGGGCAATCTCGCATTAAGTGAGGGCCGTCGCATAGGTAACAATTGGGTTGCCAAGACTTACCCTTGCTTTTGTCATGCTTATCGGCTTTCTTCTCTTTCGGTTTGCTTGTCTCGGCCTTGTCCTTCGGCTTATGTTCTCCCCCACTTTTCTCGTGGTTACCCCTCTTCCCCGTGGACTTGGAATCACCTTGATGGCTTGATTTAAACTCAATCAAGGATTCGGCGGCGGCAATGGCATCAGACAATGTTTGCACGTGTCTCCTTTGTAGTTCGAGTCTTGCCCAATTTTGCAGTCCACTCATGAAGTACACGAGCTTGTCTTCCTCTGACATGTTGGGCACCTCGAATAACAAGCTCACGAAGGCGTTGACATAGTCTTTGACGCTCCCCGTTTGCTTGAGCCACCTTAGTTTCTCCTTGGCTTCGTACTTGGCATTTTGGGGATAGAAGTGCAACATAAGATCTTTCTTAAATTCATCCCAAGTGGTGAGGGAGAATGTACCTTGCTCAATCTCCATGCTTCGGCGACGCCACCACATAAGGGCATTGTCAGCTAAGAACATGGTTGCCGTTGAGATTTTGGACTCGTCATCTTCAAGCTTCAAGTACTTAAAGTATCGCTCCACGTTCCACACGAATGTGTCGAGCTCCTTTGCTTCCCTATTCCCATTATAGGATTTGGGTTTAAAGAAGTCGATTACCTTGGAGTCCAACGCCTTGATTTCCCTCGGCCCTTGCACGAATTGCTTCACGACCGCCTCTTTACAAAACGCCACATCTCCCTTAAGTTCCCTTGTGTCCTTTATCTCTTCTTGAAGCGTCCCGACCCTTGCCTCTATGTTGTCAAGATGAAGCTGGACTTCCCTCCGTATCTTGTCTACCATGGTGTTGAGAGCGCCAAGGAGCTCATCTCGTAGCCCTTCCACCAAGCCACGCAGTTCATCGTTACCATTGTCCATCATGGTTTGGATTTCCTCCTTGTCGACAATGTCCTCATCAAGTTGAGTATCGAACTCGAGTATGGCTCCTTCCACCTTCTCGAGTCGCTCTTCCATGGTCTCCATCGATGCTTGCAAGTCCTTTAACTTTGGCTTGCTCTTGGCAACGTCTTGGACCTCGGAGATTCCGAACACCATCTCTCCACTTGCCATAACTTACTTTCCTTCAAGTGATTCACGAGCTCGGCTCTGATACCAACTGTCACGGGATGACTCTTTAAGCCTTCCGCCCGTGCGGCACTTAGACTTGAATACCTCGATGAACAAGCTAAGTAAGCCTTCGAAGCCTCGCTTCCCCGGATCGAATCACTAAGAAAGCTAAGATAGCTTGGAGAATGCTAAGATCACTTAGAAGATGGGAGAAAGAAAGCTTTGTATTGAAGCTTAAGAGAACTTTACAATTGCTTACACTCTTGGATGCTTTGGCCAAATGGCCTTGCCTCCTATTTATAGGCCTAAGCCACCTCCTCAATGGAGGGTTCTAGAATTCCCTACTTGCATCCAAAAATATCTAGCATAGTTCTAGATACAACTTGCCTAATCTAGATTGTTCTAGGTGAGGCTTAGATATGTACACTTGTGTGGAATGTTCCGGAATGCCCTAGATTATCTTGAACGCTCCGCCATGTTCTTGATTTTTCCGGGATGTTCCAGAAGCTTCCATAAGGCTTTATGGGCTTAAATATATGATGTCTTGGGCGATTTCTTTGTTTTTAGTATGCGGCCCGTGACACTTGGCAGGCAGGGGTGATGGTCGACATTATGCCTTCGGAACTGTAGACAGAACTACGAAGAAAACGGCATGCTCATTAAATGCTCGACTAAATGCTTCAATGAAAAAATGAAAATTTTGAGTGTTGCGCGCGCTTAGATCTTTTACACTAAGACCCTGCAAAGTTCAATTTCTGAATCCACCACTACAAATGAGACCTTGTCCAAGAATGCACATGATTTTTATGTGTGTGGTTGGACGGGTGAGCTAATATGACGGTCAGAATGACGAATTTCTCTCATCTAAGGAGAGTGGGCCGCCCTATCATAACGTCACTTGTGAGATGGATCTTGAGTCGACCATCCAAGTCACTATTGAGTTTCACAGTTACACTCCCAATCCACAACAAAGGATCCCCACCATTCACATTTGACTAGTCAAACCTATAACGTACCTAAATCAGAAGCAAAACGACAAGCGTGAAGTTTTGTTCATATGAATCTGCTTGTGAGAAAACCAAAAACTGAAAATTTTGAATTCGTCAAAAGCATTTAATTTCATATTGGTCATTGAAATCATCCGTTTTCGGTTTCATAAGGATTCACATGCAAATGATTCCAGATTTGAATGATTTATAACAGTAACTGTTTGAAAAATCTAGAAGTCTGACATTTCAGTTGTAAAAGTGCTTAATTCTTCTTTAAACCCGACATATAATTGTATTCAACATCAATAAACGAAGAGAATTTATCTAGTAATTAAGTAGATTGAACATTTTAAGATAAACTAAATGTAACAAAATATTGCTTTGATTCAAAAGAAAACACCACCAATCCACTCTTCACATATTGCAATAATGTACTAATATTTATAGGGGCTACACAAAAGATAAGGTAAAATGCAGGACACCATGTTGTATGATACAATGTGAGAGAGAAGCTTATTAGTGATGTGGTGGTGGGGAGGCTGAGACTTTGGGAGGGCACTGGTAGCACTTTGCAAACAACCCAAAAGTGTCAACTTGCCTGATGAAGTTGGTCATGCTAGCCCACCCTCCGAATCCGAACCCGACTACGAGCACCCACACCACGATGAATGCGTTCACCACGTACATGCCTGTCCAGCTCGGGAGGAAGAACGGAAGCTTCTCTGCCGCATTCTGCCCACACGAAAATCATACAATTGCACTTTGATTAGTAATGCAATCTATAATTTTGTCTAACGAAACGAGTTGTTGGGATAACGCGCTAGGTTACATTGTCTACGAGGCCTCGTGCACATGCACATCCATACACAGACGTATATAGTGCTCTAATGGGGAGATTAGGAACGAGGCATTACCTGGCGAGCAGAGGCGGTTTTGAAGGTGAGCATATGAGCTAAGGCGGGTATGATGTAGACGGTGAAGCTGACCAAAAGAGCGCCAACGGCTGAATTAATAGGACCGAAGAAAGGAAATATGATGGCCAAGAACCAAATAGGTATCACCACAGGCAACCTGGCAATTGCCCTCAAACATATGCTCTTGGTGTCATGCATTCCAATTACTTTCTCCCAAACGAAATACAATGGCGTACAAGCAAACCCGAATGTGATGAACTGCATATGCCAACCACATGGGAAAATTACATGACCAAAATTGAAATGTTTCAAATTTGAAATCATGGCTTCGAATCTAAAGCAACCATGGTTGCTTAGCTGCTTAGGCAGCGCCAAAAATTTAACAATATGTACAAGTAACTAGAGTCATCGTGATCATCACCTGGTGAATGAGCATCAATGTGACACCTGCATCGCGCCACTTAGTCCGGGGAAGGAGCGAGAAGGCGTTTGAGTGGGTGAGGAGTTGGTCGCCAAAGGCCCAGTACACAGCAGTCGCAGATGGAAGTGTTAGAGTGAATACATAGAGGGTAGCAAAGAGATAGACATACTTAAACTTCTGAGGCTTCCACATTGCATGCATGATTTCCCTACAAACAATAACATCAAATATACCACTTATTATTCCACGTCACTTATTATTCCATGTTTATTCTCTCACTTATATAAGCGTGACCATTCAACGTCACTCGGTCTCCACTTTATCGGAAAACATCATGAGTCAAACTTCAGGACAATAATTGTTGATAAAAAAACAAATATTCTCACTCTTATCATTTTCATTTCCCTTTCATAATTTTCACTTCTCTCTTCAACCCATTAATGGCAAGCAAAAGCTGCATAATAATGAATTCCACTGTGCAAGAAAACCCTTTTGAAAAAACTGAGTAAGAAAATAATAAAAATAAAAAGGAAGAAGGAACATCATGATTAATTCAAGTCAAAAATTAAAAATTTATTAACACTTTAAATAAAGACTCACACAGTAACGGCGTGGCCGCCGAAAGTGTAGAGTATGTTGGTGGCGCCGGTGAAATACAAAACCAGTTTATCTGGTCCTGAGTGTTTCACACCCTCAACCTGTAAATCCAAAATAACAGAGCCAAGATCAACGGTGGATAAAGAACGGAGAGATAACCGAAGAGTGATCAGGGACGTTGATGAGTGATTAAAATTAAATATTTTACCTGGCCATGAACAATGGCTGCAATGGTCATGTACCAGGCAGTGTAGGTGGTCATTCCAAGCCCTAAAAAGGACCAGATTCTGTAGTTGTGGAAGGAGGGGATGAAGACGGTGGTGGCACAGCATGCTCCAAATATGTAGGTCCATGTCCTCTTGTCCAGATGGTCATTTACATAATATATGTTGCTGCATAATCAAGCATTAATCAACAACACAACTAAATAGTTAAGTACTAATCAAACGAAACAAGACGGGAAACATGCGCAAAGAGAAATCGTTACGAATTTTTAATCAAAACTAGAACTCACTGACACTAAACAGACCATGGATAACCCCTTTGAACTCCAGATACGGAAAAATGCTCAAACACAACCGGTTACAAAAGTTTAATCAAAGTTGAAATGGGGACACTAAACAGACAATAAGCCATATAAAACCCACTTTTAGTGTTCTTCAAATTCAATTTTTTGATTAAAAACATATAACCGGTTTTATTTGTGCATATATCGAAGAAAAGCCCATGTTTCTAAATTTTTGTTTATAAAATGATGAAATAAGAGAAACATTGTATTAAAAATGACATACCTTGCACAGCCTATAAGTTGGATTACAGATCCAAAGAGGAGGAAAGTGCAGTTGAAGGCCAATCCAATGGCTTTCCAGTAAGGACCCAGCAAACCATCCAACACTTCGAACCACTGAAAGAAAAAAATCCCACAACAGAATCAAATAAAGAACTCTTTTTCTTCTTTTTTTCCTTTTCTCTCTCTGCACTGAAAATTGAGTGAAAAAATGGCTTGCATTGTGAGAAATAATCACCTGGATGACATGGTTCTTGAAGCTGACATTTTCCTTTTCTTTTCGGCTTCGATATTCGACGTAGAGAATGCTGATCAGATAAGCAGTCCAGCTCCCCATGATTCCGTAAAATACCTGGAATATGATCCCCGAGAGCATTCCCAGTTGGGAGAAGGAGTAGGGCAGAGTCAGCAGAACCTGAGCAACCTGTTCTTGTTTTGACCAAAACAGAACAGAACAGGGCAGGACAACGTTAGATTATCAGAATTTGTGTCCGAAAATGTGAATTTTGAGGTGGGATTTTGGTAAATCTGTGACCTGGTTCGATGCGCAGCTGAACCAGGCGTCGTAGACGGAGCCGCCATGCCAGAGGAAGCTTCTGAGGTTAAAACCCGAGTTCTGATCTGCTGCGTGTTCTTCTTCTTCTTCTCCCTCTCTATCGTCGGTCTGGTTGAAGGTTATGGCCTCCTCTGATTGCTTCTGGGCTGACATTTCTGACGGATTAAAGAATCTGAAACGTTTAACAGACATGTTAAACCATGAGATTAAGATTAATCACTCCAATAATCAAAACCCAGAAAGCAAAAACAGAGGAAAGTGAAGAATAAAAAGATACTCAACCCAAATCAAATAAAAAAATCTGACTTGTTTTGGAAGATGGAAATGTGAGTAAAGGAAGAGAGTTTGTTGGTGATATATAATGGAAGCTTTTATGTGGATTTGGCAAATGTGAGACTCTCTGCAGAATCGGTTACTTTCTTTAACTCCTCTCACTCTTGAGAGAAAGAGTGTGTAGAGAGAGAGTGATTTATCTCGTTTTGGTCTTTGAATGAACGAAAGGAAAGCAGAGAGAGAGACACTGGCATGCAATTGCAGTGGCACTTGGGTTGGCTGTTGCAGAGAGTTTTTAATTCAGAAAACTTCCAAAGATTGGAACTTTAAAAATAAAGAAATAGACTTTTAAGACTCGTGTCAGACGCAGCCGGATTTTTACCCCCTCTCTCTCTCCACTGCTCTCCCTCTCTCTCTCTCTCTAAACTTGGCACAATCCGTGGCAGGAGTCAAAGATGATTCTTGAGGAACAGAAGAAAAGAAGGGAAAAGGGAAAGTTTTTGGAAGTGGTGTTTTATGGGGTTTTTGATTCCTGGGTTTTGAGAGAAGAGAGAGAGAGATCTGACAGAAAGGAGGCACCTGAGAAGGAAAAGAGTTGCAGAAAGACCACTACTTTTGTGCATAAGAAAATATAATACAATATTTATAATATGTTTCAGAAGAAATTGAGATGACAACAGAGCAAATGAACAATGTAATTACCAGAGCATGAAATATGTTCCCTTCTCTTTCTCAGTTTCTCTGTCTCTGTGCACTGTTTTTCTGTTAATTGTTGCAGAGAAGTTAGCTTCTATCAGTGAACTTCTCTCTCTCTCTCTCTCTCTCTCTCTCTCTCTCTGTGAGAAATACTGAAGTAGTTTTATAATGGCAGAAATGGAGGTTGGTGGACAGATTAAATTTGGATAATTGATTGTCCCAACTAAATCCAGATTCAGTCTTGTGTGTCAAATTACTCCTTTTTGTGTATCTCTGATATTGTTTTTGTTGCTTGATTTTTTTTTAATTTATTTGAAATAAATGTTAGAAGAAAAATAAATTAGTGAAGAAAAACGAACATGAAAATTACTTTCTTTTTTATTATGGAAATTATATCATAATTTGTATTACAGTTGTTTAGAATGCCAATTAAAATCGTGAGTTCATGTATTTAAACTCATTGTCATTAATTGGTTTGACTCGTAGTTTGATAATTAATAGTTACATATGTAATATGTCAAAATTTCTGGTAATAAAACATTATTAGATAAATAAATTTTGAATTGCATACTTTACGCATGATGTATCCACATCGTGCAAGCGAAATATTTCTATATATGATGGAAATCCAAATATGCTAGTAAATCTCCATTGATTAACTTCAAACCCAAGGTGATTATAATCATTGATCTTATCTTATGGCTAAGTTTTCGTGAAGAGTGGAGAAGACTTACAAAATTACTTAATTCCACTAGATTACACTTAAGAGCTATATTAGTTCATTAGTACCTATAATAAAATGAGAGATTTTCAGTGTACCGAGAACACGTTTTAGTATATCATGTGTTATAATACAATTTGTTTGAAATTTAAAAAAAAATCAACCGATTGTATTATTACACTTGATGTATCAGGTTGTGTTCCCGACACACTAAAAATTTTCTCTAATATAACATGGCCCATCCAATTCAATATACAGTCACTCATCTCTGTATTTCATTTAATGTACATGTGCATATAACCTAGAAGCGTTCAATAAATATTTGCATGATTTCTCCACCCCTAGGCCTTTGATATATATTTCGAATCTATAGTTACTTCTTCACGTTTTATATGAATGAATAATAGTGTATGGCTTTCGCTCGACAAATCCAACGTACGTCGCGAATAACAGATCCAACATACGTACGTCGTGAATAACAAGCTGATGACTCCAAAGAGCTATTATCAACTAAATTATTTAGTTGTTGAGCTGAGTCTTCTTAACTAGTTTCGAGTCTTTCAATTCTTGAATGATCTTTTAAGTCTTAGTACAATGAATTTCTTATGCTTTTTATGTGCACTTTTGAAAGAAGTATATTTGGACATGAGATTTGTCATACAGTCCTATAACATGAATGAATTGGCAACACAGTGAAAAGCAAACATGAACGTTTATTACTAAAATGCATTTGAAAAGATTCGATGAGTGAAATTTTGTAGAGAACGTCTCATTCTTTAAGAATTTGGTGAACTGCTCCGTATGCAGTCAAAAAGTAAGCAGAATTAAACCTTTTATCGGAGACTTTAATCTCTATCAAAATCACCATTAACGTCTATTTAGTTTCCTTTTTATCATGAGTGATTAGATAATAAACATGCTTATAGTGGGTGGAGGGGCCTCCTTCTCACTTGGTTCTGCATCTTTTTACTTAGCTTTTCCATAATATGCTCCCTGTCTCTCTTTTCTCAATTATCTCAATCTGACTCATAATTCATGCTAATTAGTTCATTACTTAAAATTTGCATGGCTCACCACCTTAATTATTCATTTGGTTTAATTTTTAGGGACATCATCCTAACCTAATAGTGCCTATCAAGTCGATTGTATGGACAAATTTACGTCTCTCTCAATCGTTTTCCTCTTTTGTTATTATTAAAAAAAATTAAAAAATTAAATTAAAAAAAAAACAATTGGTGGCGAGCCACGGCTCTTAGATGTTTTAAAGTAACCGATGAGATTAAGAGAATCATTAAGTAGAGGTAGTCTAGCTAATTCTTGTTCCCATTAACCTTGTGTGAATACTAAAAGTATATATTATGCATCACGCATGCCCAAGCCTAAACAAAGTATTAATTTTGGGATTAGTGAGCGAATTAAGGTAATGATCAAAAAGCATTAGATTGGAAATGTAGACGGATAGTACAGATTAGGTACAATCGCATAACTATAGAAAATATTTGAATTCTTACGTTTAAAGAGCGAAATAGTGTTAAAAAAAGATTAGACTCAGCAAGTATTTCATTCAATTTTTAGTTAACTAGCATCAATGGGTGAAGAATATATATAATATTGCATTAATATATACACTGAATATAACAAGAAGATTATGGATTCTAAAAACCATTCGTCTCAAATCATGATGTATAACTAAGGTTCAACCCATGCCGCAAGAAGATTTGGCTTTAAGATCATCGGCAATCTTCTTGAAAATCAATCTTTGCAATTTGCACCTACCACTAACATCATATCAGCATGACAAATTTGGATGGTGATGAAGTGATATTATTTTTCGCACTTCATACGTAAGGGAAAGGGTCCAACCATGCCATAATTATCACAAGGCATTTGTAGGGTACCCCACAAAATAGAAGAATATTTGCTTGAAATAAGAATGAAAAGTAAGATACTGGATTTATTTGGCTTCTTCCATATCTGCAAAAGCTTCTCGCAGGATTTGTTTCAGAATAGCAAACTGTGAGCTCCAAGCTTTCCTCTTTGTAGTTTATTCTTGGTATTTTCTGTCACTTTTTTCCTCCCCCCAGAATCTGTCTTGGTTATCAAGCATCCTAGGACATGATTTTTGCACCCATAAAAAAAATGGAAAACTAATGAAAATGGCTTCAAAACTTTGAGTTTTAACGATAAGGACAAAATAAAAGATAAAGTGAATAGTACCAGGATTGACTTTTTAGTGTAAAAATGTGGTTTTTCGTTAAAGTGAATAGTACCGAAAGGTTTTCGTTAAAGTTCCTTAAAAAAATAGTTTATAATTTTGTAAAAGATCCATTACATGTATATTTATATTCATATCGTTTGTACACAAGTTCGCTCATCTCTAGTTTAGTTAGAGAAAAATATTTGATGCACATTTTTTTTAATATATGCACACTTCATTTGAAAACTATTTTAATTATCTTTCGCTTTATTTGATGCAAATTTCATTGAGACAAAAAAAAAATCTATGAATTTGAGTACCAGGATCTGAGAAAATTTTTAGTGTGCCGAAAAATTGGTGAAAATCGAACTCGCATAAAAGTACATAAAGATAACTACTTTCCACCACTACGATAAAACATCTTACGCTGATAGCAAACTCTTAGTTTGGAAAGTGATAGAAAAATTTCAATCTATTTGAACAATGGAACTTTCAAATTTTTATATAATTTTTTTTTATACGAGCTGAGTTCTAAATTTCTTCACCACTAAACTTGTTCTCGTAGATTTTTAATTTAGTGAAGCTAGGGTATTGGTTTGGTATATCAGATTAATGAATCTGATATGTAGGTTTGAAAAAACATTATTAGTGAACCTTGTTAAACATGTGGTTTCTATTAACAAGCTTGATACGTAGGTTCAAATAGGGTTGAGTCATCGTTGCAATATAGAAATACTACTTAGTTGCATCAAACGTTAATGGATTTAAACTACTAAGCAAAATTTTCAAGTTAAACTCGGCAATTTACTATGATTCTAATCTTATATCTAATTATCTAAAAAAAACTATGTAAAAGTCATTTTTCTAGTTAGATTATAATACTGCTTGAATGAGAAAAATTGCTAACCTCTCGTTGGAAGTAAAATTTAATCAATGATAGAAATTAATTATTAATGTTGGACCCAAGTCTATGAAGGTTGACTCGAATACTCATCATTTCTAAGATTGTTATGATCATTGTTGTATCTGTATGGAGAAGATGCGACAAAGTGTTCGGATTATTGTGCAATGCCTTAATCAAGTGTCTAGTGGCATGACCAAAGCCGATGATCATAAATATATCCACCATCACCCATTCCAAAGTGCCTCACCGGGCCACACCAAATTCCATCGGCCTAATAGAGTGCAAAACACAACATTTTAAATATATAATCAATCATTAATTTGATGGATTAATGCTGCTGGATATGCTTAATTAATTTTTTGTAAATATAAAATGTTTTGGATCATCTTCTTCAAGTTTTATGTGGCTAAAGCTAATCATTGACCTGCATCAGCCTGAAAATTTAGTAATGAATATTCTGAATGTAATATGATTTGGGCGTTTGGTTGGTCCACCGATATTTTCAACTTTTTTTGCATGAATAATAATTCGGTTTTATTATTATTAGGTCTACAATTTGTGCATATAATTAGTGATAATGGAATGCTAATAATTGTATTAATGTATAATGTTTTTTGTTGTTAGGTCATGATATCATTAACGAGTCCTTTGTAAGTTTTACATGCTTGTGTGTATTTTGCTCTACGTAAACTCTAATTTGATTCATGAGTAAGAAGTTTCGAGTTCGAAAGTCTGTTTATAAGAACAAAATATGTGAAGTAAATGGAATCAAAGCAGGCAACAACCATTAAAATGATTCAATTCAAAATCATATTGAGGGTCATTTGGAAGTGCTTATAAAATAACTAAAAGCGCTTTTGATTTTGGTGAAAGTATATTTTGAACTAATGCTTAGCAAATTTGAAAGTGAATAATGAAAAAACACTTAAATACTTCCTACAAAAAATACATAACTAGTACTTTTTGCAGAGAAAATAGGAAGCACCTTCAAGTGCTTTTGGAACCAATTTTTTTTTTCGTTTTTGTAAAAGCTATTTCAATCATTTTAAAAGTAATTCCAAACAAGCCCTAAATACATTTAGAAAACAAAAAATCATACTAAATAAGACAATCATCTCCTACATGTCCATTATTGTCCACTACAACCAAATCCATCCTTTTCAACTCTACAATTTCTTTCTTGCTCCACACTTTACACTACCATGTGACAAGTTTATCTCTAAGTGTCCGCTAATAAGGGAGTAACACTGTACCAATGTCGATTGTATTGAAGCGAAGATTTTACTGTGTAACCGAAGATATATTAGTGTAAGATAATCTAATTTGATATTGGAGAGACATGAGCCTGTTGCTCTAGTAGTGTCAAATTCCACGGACCATGTGTTAGTTAGCATTACGTCTTTTCAAAGGACACCTTCCACCACCTACCCAATCGTATATGAAATATATCATGGACTTGGAGACTTGAATTTTGGTCTTTTGTCTGCCATTAATGGCTCCCATCGTGTTTGCATCCATTAACGCTCACAGAAATTTTGCTGCAACATGAACTCAGTTGTCTTTGTCCCTCTCCTGATTTCTGACCTCTCTTTCGTGGCTCTAACTTCCGTTACCCTCCCCAATTCAGCAAAAATCAAAGTTTTGGGCACGGTTGTCTGGCTTCTGCGTTGCATAGGGCATCATAGACGGACACTCTAAATAAGATAGCATCGTTGTTTTATTGTGAGTGTGTTGCCATACACATCAGCCATAATTAAGATATTGATTAGAGTATGTCGCGTAAGATAACACATTCACAATGTAGCATAACCATGCGTGTGGCTCCCATGGTCGTATCCATAAAGGCCAAAACTTTCAATTTTAATAAGGGTGGTGCTATCCACACGTCTCTTTTTACCTTTCACACAATCCTCACAATTTCTGGTCGTTTAATCGAATGAATTGAAAAAAATCAAAAGACATAAATTATCAAAGATGTGTGAGCTGTGAGATAAATATATGAATAACATCACCCCTTTAACAATCAAATATATAGGAACCTAAGGCACACTTACGCTCACAAACACTTGGTTATTTTATTTTATTTTTTAAATCAAATACTTTTCTAGTTTTGGAGGTGCTTCACCAAAAAAAGGCTAATTTATTAAAAAAAATTGTTAATTTAAATTATGTAACTTGCATGTGTTTAAGGACTTATCTTCTTTTTTTTTCATTAAATTTTTTTGTTAATTTAAATTATGTGACTTGCATGTGTTTAAGGACTTATCTTCTTTTTTTTTCGAAAAAAAAATACAAAGTTAACTTGGAAGAGTAAATTAGAAATTAGATTCGCAACCAATATGCAACGTTAAAGGCTTATAGGCGAGGAAGTGATGGTATTAGCTTCTAAAATGTGTTACGTGCAAGTCACGTGACTTAAGTTGACGAAAAATGGGTTATAATAGTTTTAAATATAATAGTAAAGATGAAATTAGCCGTTTTTAATGAATTTAGGGACTTGTTTTATCGAAAAAAAATAGTTTTGAAACCTAATTTTCACTCAAATGATAATTCATAAATTAATCAGCAGTTTACTCAAAATTTTATTGTCATTTTTGAGATATGAAGGACATCAGTTGGACTAAAGCTTGGACCATTAGACCATCTCCAACCTAAAGGTCTAGAGGGCCAGAAGGCCGAAAATAGCCCAAAAACGGTCTCCAACCGAGGGCTAGGCCAGAGGGCTGTGGAATCTGGGAGGGTCCCACGGAATCGGAAAGGGCTGGAGGGCTGGTATTTACAAATTTTTTTATATTTCTATTTTTTCCTATAACTTTTATTTGTATTTTTTCCTATAACTTTTATTTTACAAAATTTGTTTCATATTTTTTTTTAAATTCCATTTTTTCCTATAACTTCTATTTCACAAAATTTATTTCATTTTATTTTAAATTCTTTTTTTTTTCCTATAACTTCTATTTCACAAAATTTGTTTCATTTTATTTTAAATTCTTTTTTTTTTCCTATAACTTCCTAAGTCATTATACAACATTAAATTAAATTAAGTAACATGAAACAATATTACTTAGCTGTTGGATTTGAATTTAAGTTGTAATTTTTAAATAATAAATTATGTATGGCCCTCGGTTAGAGACGGTTTTTTGTGACAGGGCTAAAACTGGCCCTCGGTTGGAGATGGAGGCAAATATGGTCCTGTACTGTTCATTAAAATATTAATATCTTAGAGAATCTTGGAGGGTCAGAGAGCTAAAACGAGCCATCTGGCCAGCCATCGGTTGGAGGATGACCTTATTGATGGCTTGCCTAAGTTGCCCTGACTTATAGTATTGTAGCCAGTAGCAGTACCTAGCCCTGAACCCTCTTGATTGAAGTATACAGGGCGGCGGGGGAGTTAAAGTTCCACTTCCAACTCCAAATTTCACTAGAATCAATCTTATTGCCTTTTAACTTTTTCAATCGACATATATCTAAAACTGTAGCTTTGTAGTCGCGTCACATGTCGAGCTAGGTTAACATACAGTGAGATATGCAATCAGCTAGAAGATAAATTGTATGATATAAATTCTCGTACAAGCTACATTTTAGAATCGAAAAATGGGTATACCGGAAGCTCGTCAAGTATACAGAACAAAGAACCCTATTTTATTTCCAATACTCGGCTTTACGTGGAGTTGAAGAACCCAAATAAACCCATCAGCAAGAATTCTATTTTCGCGTTTTCAATTTTTGAGTTTTTCGGTACCAAGATTTAAGCCACAAAGGA
Source organism: Crataegus laevigata (assembly GCA_963580275.1). NCBI lineage: Eukaryota > Viridiplantae > Streptophyta > Magnoliopsida > Rosales > Rosaceae > Crataegus > Crataegus laevigata. The sequence goes on along the minus strand of OY756947.1, from coordinate 31,095,818 downwards.
GATGAAGATCATTAGGAAAATATCAACATTTGCGAATGATTCTTCCATTTTGTTGTCAATCCTGATCACACCAACAGGACAGATTAAGAACAACGGACCATGAACAAGCGTATGAAAACTGCATCCAGTTTTAGTGATGGCTTCGAACACAACACCATTTGATGGTCCCGCAAGCAAAAAGAGCAAACCCGATGGCAAGTTCCCCTTCTTTTTGTTAATTGAGAAATCATCCAAGTTGACGAAGGCCCGATCCTGCCTTGTTGCATGCTATTTGGAACTCGGAAATAAAGGAGGAAAACGTTGCAATTCTAAAAAGGAAGAAGATGACTGAAAACTACAAGCATTTCCGGCATGAAGAACTGCTGAAGTTGACCAGGGAGCAGGTGCGGTCACAGTTTTTTTTTTTTTTGCAGGATTCCGGAAAAGGCTTCTTTCTTTGTGCATTTGTGGAAATATCTGCTTCCTGTTCTCGTCGTAAGCATTGATATTGTGAGGGGACAAATATCATAGAACAGTAAGGAAAATAAGACATGTGCCTGGACTGTGTAGGACATGCAAAAAAGACGCACTAACCTCTGTTCTAGTGGTCATCACACCTTGAAGCTGTTTGGTAGCCCCCATTAACGTCCATCAATTATTTGCATGTTTTGAATGGTTTGCAATTCCGTAAAGTGCTTCCTGAAAAAGCATCGTGCAAGTGCTTTTCCAGGTGTTGTTTCAATCTTCCTTGATATCAGGCCTATTAACTTATACCTTAGATATTCCACACTGATTAGGATTTCAATATAGTCCTTGATATTTAACTCTTGTCAAAACTTGATAAGGTTACTTGAATATAATTGCATGTTATTAGGACTCTTAATCTTAGCCAAGTAGGAACGAGATTTTCTCAACATGATAACTCATAATCTGAGCTACCAGTTTGTCAAGAACAAGAACTAATTCTCCTTGACACTCATAATGTTTGATTTAGAGCACTTCGATCCATCATGATGACGTGCATCATTCTTCAAAATATGATTGTGAAAGATGAGTACGATTATGATGCCGTTGATGAATATGAGCCAAACACGATGAACAATTCCAAAACACAAATATATTGTGCTCAAGACGCTACCGAAGAACCCGTGTAACACGAGCCAATAGAAAGGGATGGACGCTACAATGATAGGGTCATTCAACAATATACTGCACTTCAAAGGCCATATATGCACAATGCCCGCCAAATTGACTTGATAGAGCACCAATGGGAATTGAGGGGTGCTGAAGATACTTAAGTTCATTAGTGTTTGTTTTTATTTGGTGTGTTTATTTAATTTTATGTGGTGCATTTTTTTTAGTTCATTTAGTGAGTTTTTTTTTTTTGGTATGTTGATGTAATTTTATTTGGTGTGTTTAAATGGGTTTTGAATAAAGATTCTCCTGGTATAAATAAATTACCAAATTAAAAAAATATACTCTTAGTTTAAATAAAGTACTAAATTCAATAAATTGGAAACAACATAATCTATTCAATGAATAAGAAATTACAACCCAAATTGATTGAAAAATTATGGGTTCGTGAATGGATAATCATTACGTAACCAATTTGTGGTGCTAGGATGATCTTCTCTTGTCGTGCTAGGACCATCTCCTCTTGCTCTCGCTTCTCTTGCACGCCTTCTTCGCACCACGTTCGCTTTCTCCGACTTCCAAAAATATTTAGAGTTTGGAGACTTCCCTTCTAAAGGCTCCTTCATAATGTCACGATCTCGTTGAGCCATTCTTTCTTGTATTCTAAGTTCCCTTTCTTGCCGAAGTAGTTCTCTTTCTCTTTCATCAGCTTCAAATTTTTTCTCAATAGCTACAACTTTTGTATCTTCTCTAGCCTTATCAGCCTCAAATTTAGCCATTTCCTGGGCCAAAGTCAATTCACCTTGGCAGGCAAGTTCTTCCATATACTTTACATAATCATTCTTGGAATCATTACTTTTTCCCTTTGAAGCCTTCTTACGTACCTTGAGGCCTAATTGGAAAATGGGTCGACTTCGACGCTTGTTCAACGGGGGGCGTTTCAGACACTTATTCTGCATCATGATCATGCGAGGCATGATCGGGCGTAGAGTGTAGATGGGTGTTGTTAAAGGCCACTTCTGGACTGATAGGCACAACTTTGAATTTAGGACAATCTTTGACAACATTCCAACACTCCCACCGGTTGAATGATTTATTTTTGCTTGTGTTTTTGGCATTATACCAAGCTTGTGCTTGAAGATCCTACACAATGTGAGAGAAGAAATAATTATAATCAAAGTAGGTAATGTAAATTTGGGTATAGTACAAACAAATAAAATATATATTGTTACCTGATCCGCTAAATTTTCCCCACTTCGAATATTAGAACTAGCTTGTGCCAAGGCGTCTCTCCACGTACTAAACAATTTGCTGAGTAGTCTCCAACGACTGGACAAAGATTCTTTGGTTCTTTTTCCACCAACTTTCTCAAGATAATTGGTATGAATAAGACCCCACATTTCTCTCAACTGCATCTCATTACCCGAAATCGGATCATGAGTAATTTCAACCCAGCTAGTACACAACGTAACATCTTCAATAAGCGTCCAATTTGTACATGCATCATTAGTCATTTTCTTGGAAAAAAAATTGGATTCAAACTTTGAGAGAAAGATAGGTATTTGAGAAAATATGAAATTGGATTCAAACTTTGAGAAAATATGAAATTTGATTTATAGAAAAGTAAATATATAAAAGTATGAAATAGAATTTATAGAAAAGTAAATATATAAAAGTATGAAATTGAATTCAAACTTGACAATATATGAAATTGAATTTATAGAAAAGTAAATATATAAAACTATGAAATTGGATTCAAACTTGACAATATAATGAAATTAGATTGAAACTTTGAGAGAAGATATGAAATTATGGTGTAAGGTAGAAGATAATGAGAAGGTATTTATAGAAAAGTAAAATCGTTTTTTTTTTTAATTTTTCAAAAAAAAAAATCGGATTTTTTTTAAATTTTTTACATTTTAAATTTTTTTATTCACCTAATTAATCTATACCGTTAGATTTAAACCAATTTGAATTCCAACACTCCAGATTGTGCCATATGGCACAATGGTAACATTTCTAATTTTTTAACTTTTTATTCTTTTTTTTTTAAGTCTAATAACGTGGACCGTTGATCTCAAATCTAACGGTTGATATTAAATAAGGGTTTTTAATTTTTATTATCGTTGGAAATTCAACGGTCCACATAAAGTAACCGTTGGGATCGAAAGTCTGAAACGGTAACACGTGTCCTCTAACGGTAACATTGTGCAAGCCTACGCTGCGGGCCCCAAAGTCTGAAACGTGTCGAGGGACGCGCCCCCACGCACGTTTGTATTGGACGCGCCAGACTTAAAAAAAAAAAATTAACAGGGTTGGTGTCGTCCTGACGTCAGCATTGCATCATAGCCACCTCGGGCTCTCGGGTCAGCGATTCTCGCCAGGCCTCTTGCTTGGGCCCGCTCGTGCTCCACAACCTTCATACGCTAAAAGGTGTTGCTCGGACTATTGCCTACTATTTTGGGGCTTGTCGCTGGGGCTACTCTACACGGTGGAGTTGCTCTTAGAAGCTGAAATCAAATTCCTTCTCATAGAAGGTACATAGAGTGCTGAACTTAAAAATAAAATGAAACCAGAAGAAAGCTTTAAAGAGACATTGCCAATGGACTCGACTACTACTTTGCTCTCATTCCCAACTAAAACATTGTAAACTTCATTATTTCTCTCCTTTAGTTTTGTGAAGCCCTGCAAGGTATTTGTAATATGAATTGAGCAACCAGTATTGAACCACTAAAAGGAGTAACATAAATCAAATTTGACTTGAAACAAACATAAACGTTGATTTCATTACCTTTCTTAACAAGCCAATTTTTAAAACCAGTGCAATCTTTCTTTAGATTACCAACTTTTTTGCAGAAATAACAAGGCTTTGGTGCTTTAGAGGTGCCTTTAAACTTTTGAGTTCATTTAAGGAGGTTAACATTTTTAAAAGAATAAAATTTTGAGTTTTTCTTCTGCTTACGAGCAGCCACATATGACTGATCAACTGCAACATGTTTGCCATTTGGAGTGTGAACAAGGTTCACAGTCCCCACTTTATCAGTTAACAACCTTAACTCCTCATGTACACACATGGAGATTAAATCATCGATATCCCAGGTTGCTTTCTGAGTGTTATGACACTTTCAGTTAGACATACTGCACATGTAAGGAATTTAATGCCGTATGAACTAAAAAGTGATATGTGATCGGATGCTCCAGGTCTTTTAGCTTCTGTGCTATGTCTGACATTTTCAGAATATGTTTTCTCACACTACAAACACAATCAAACTTCATGGATGTCAATTTTTTGGGAAATTTTTTCGTTTCAGCTTTCTCAGATTCCTTGACCGTGTTTCCCACTGCATCGAAAAACTCTTTTCACTGTCACTCTTTGGAATGTCACCTTTCACACTGCTCGTCATGGCCCTCCTCATAATTATGAGAGACATTCTGTTTGCCTTCTCCCGTTGAGCAAACTTCAGTTTTTCTTCTGCTGTGCTTGTAGCAATTATCGTAGCAAGTTTGTCTTCTCTTAAAGCCAAATCAAAGTCCATTATGTCAAGGGCTATCTCCATGTCTTCTTTCCACTTCTTATAGTTGGAACCAGTTAGTGTTTCAATATTGGAAAAGTTAAGAGAATTCATAGCTGCATCAACAATAAGTGTTCAGTGTTTGTTCTCGTAAGCTCATCATTAAAAGTTCAAGGTATGAACAATTAATGACATCAAAAGTCATATAATACCAGTCACATCTTTAGATCGAAAACTGATTATATTAGGGTTTACACAACTGAAATACAAAATTTCATATTAGCAACACAATTTTAACACTTTTGAGCAAATAAAATTGCATCAATATTAATTTTGCATCTCACTTATACACCAAATTAAACATGACTTAATATAAAAATTCTTTAGAATTATCTCAAAATATACTCACCATCAGTTTAATCATTCTGTTCGACTTGAACATATAAGTTGAAAGCATGATACAAACACTTTTGAGTTGAAATTGATCATGATTCACAAAAGAGATTTGTTTGCCAGGTCATTTAGTGACAGCAACTCATTAGGTGTTGGTTTTCCGAGATATGGAGATTCATCCTTGCCCTCCTACAAATGAAACTTGCAAAACCGATACACACACACACACACACACACACACACACACACACACACACACACACACACACACACATATACATATGCGTGTATAAATGATCATAAGTTTAAAACAGGGTGTTAATAGGTAATATGTTGAAAAATTAGTTATTATTTTATTATTGTTTATGGTTTTCTTGTGGGCCAAGGATATTAGAGTTTCTTGATAGTCAAGAATTAGGGTTTTGTTTTAGTTTTCACTATATATAGTAGTGATTGTATTAGTTTATTTAATCAAATCATTCGCAATGTAGCCTCTTGAGTTATGTAGCCGTCATGGCAATTTTTCGTTCACTTAATAAAATTATATTAGTTTATAGTTAGTTTGTGTGTTTGTTAATCACGCACTCTGATATTCAACTTGGTATCCGAGCAGGTTTGATCTTTCAGGATTTAATTTGTTCTTGATAGGTATCCATATTGTTTGTTTGATATAAGTTTTGAAAAAAAAAATGAATAAGTTTGCTGCATCATGTTACTTGGAACCACCTGCCGCACCAATCATCACCTGCATGATCTATCGCCACTGCAATGACTTGCCTCCTTACATCACTGACATGCCGCTTGATTGCCCGCTTGCTTTGTCGTGTCCGCCTAACGGAACTTGCTTTGTCGTGTCCGCCTAACGAAGCTTGCCATGTCGTGTCCGCCCAACGGAGCTTGTCTTGTCTTGTCCGCCCAACGGAGCTTGTCTTGTCTTGTCCGCCTAATAGAGCTTGCATTCGCATCTGCTTGTTGGCAAACTCATGACGTGTATCGCCATGAGTTTGACCGGGGGGGTGTTGAAAAATTAGTTATTATTTTATTATTGTTTATGGTTTTCTTGTGGGCCAAGGATATTAGAGTTTCTTGCCCGTCAAGGATTAGGGTTTTGCTTTAGTTTTCACTATATATAGTAGTGATTGTATTAGTTTATTTAATCAAATCATTCGCAATGTAGCCTCTTGAGTTATGTAGCTGTCATGTCAATTTTTCGTTCACTTAATAAAATTATATTAGTTTATAGGGTAAATTACAAAAAACTACCTCAATTATTGGGTCGTTAACAGTTTCATACCTCATCTTTAAAAAATTTCAATGTCATACATTTGCTTACGAATTTGTTGCAATGTCATACCTCCCGTCAGTCTTCCGTCAGTTTCTCAGTTAAATGCTGACGTGGCACACTTTATATTAAAAAAATTAATAAAATAATATTAAAAACTAAAAAATATATTTAATATTTTTAAAATATTAAAATATTAATTAATTTAAATTATAAAAAACACACATACACCATCATACCTCCCCCATTAGACCCCCACACCCCCCCCCACGCGTCCCCCTTCTTCTCCTTCCTTCTTCCCACACCCATTTCTGCAACTCGAAGAAAAAAAAAGAAAAGAAAAGAAAAAAAAAACATCCTCCCCCCACGCCCCCTACCCCTGCCCCTCCTCCTCCTTCCTTCTTCCCCATCCCCATTCCTGCAACCCGAAGGAAAAAAAATAAAAATTCCCCCGCACGCCCATGCCCCTACCTCCGCCATCCCTCCCTTCCCCCCACCCCTACCCCCCTCCTCATTCTCCTTCCTTCTTCCCCAGATCCCAATTCCTAAAGAAGAAAAAAAAACCCAGATTCGGGTTCGTGAAGGGGTGGGTGCGGAGAGAACTTTTTTTTTCTTTCTCTTTTCTTTTCTTCGGGTTGCAGGAATGGGTGTGGGAAGAAGGAAGGAGAAGGAGGAGAGGGTATGGGCGGGGGGAAGGGAGAGAGGGCGGGGGTAGAGGCGTGGGGGGAGGATGCTTTTTTTTTTCTTTCTTTTCTTCGGGTTGTTGGAATGGGGATGGGGAAGAAGGAAAGAGAAGGAGGAGTGGCGGTAAAGGCGAGGGAAAGGGATGGAGGGTGGGGGTGGGGAGGATGCTTTTTTTTTTAATTTTCTTTGCTTTGCTTAGGGTTGCAGAAATGGGTGTGGGAAGAAGGAAAGAGAAGGAGAGGGGGGTTGGGGATGGGGGTCTGATGGTGCGTGCATGTGGTTTTTTTTTTTAAATTTAAATTAATTAATATTTTAATATTTAAAAAATATGAAATATTTTTTTTAGTTTTAATAGTATTTTATTAATTTTTTTAATATAAAGTGTGCCACGTCACACGTCATGTCAGCATTTAACTGAGAAATTGACGGAAGATTGACGGGAGGTATGACATTGCAACAAATTCATAAGCAAATGTATAACATTGAAATTTTTTAAAGATGGGGTATGAAACTGTTAACGACCCAATAGTTGAGGTAGTTTTTTTTGTAATTTACCCTAGTTTATAGTTAGTTTGTGTGTTTGTTAATCACGCACTCTGATATTCAACTTAATAGTCATTAATTATGTTGTTTCAATGCACGGAAGTATGATGTCAGGATCAAGAACTTATTCAATACATATACTTGTGCTTATAAGGATTCTAAACATGACAGTGCGTGCTTTGATACCACATGTTGGTGATTTGAACACTACATGCATAGAATCACATACATACAATGACATGCACAAGTAAAGATAGTATGTTTACTTAAAGAATAGCTCACCATTGCTGCAAGGAATGAAAGAAGGTCTTCTAAACTCAATAGCCAATAATCTAGCTAGAATAGGGTTAACTAAAAAACAATGGGTGATGTGAATGCAGGGGCATATATGTATATATATATCCAATCTTCCTTGATATTAGGCCTATTAACTGATACCTTAGATATTCCACACTGATTAGGGTTTCGGTATAGTCCTTCTTGATATTGAACTCTTGTCAAAACTTGATAAGGTTACTTGAATATAATTGCATGTTATTGGGATTCTTAATCTTAGTCAAGTAGGAATGAGATTTTCTCAAAAAGATAACTCATAATCTAAGCTACCAGTTTGTCGAGAACAAGAACTCATTCTCCTTGACACTCACATCTTATACATCACACCTTGAAGCTATTTAGTAGCCCCCGTAACGTCCATCGACTATTTCCTTGTTTTGAATGGTTTGCAATTTCATAAAGTGCTTCCTGAAAAAACGTCGTGCAAGTGCTTTTCCAAAAAGAGCTTCAATAACCAATAAGCACTTTTATCCCATTCCAGAAGCAGGCCCTGAGTTTTCTAAGTAAGATTTTCGATAAGATTATTCTTCGAATGCAATACTATTAGGGGTGGGCACTTGGAACCGAAAACTGAAACCAAAACACGAACCAAATCGAACCGCACCGAATGGTTTAATTTTGCGGTTTTGAAACGGTTTTGGTTTTGAAACCGAACCGCAATGTAGGAAACAGTTTGGTTTCAGTTTTGGCTTTTGAAAACCGCACCAAAACCACATAAATTTATTAAATGTTAAATTCTAATTGGTTATTTCATTGAGTCCATACATTTAGTATGGACTCAACCACATCATAATATTTCTACATAATCTCTATCTTTTCTTTCTAGTCTATACTGCTAAACTTTATTCATCTAAGTTTCCAACTCTATCTCTCTCTTTCTCTCTCTCGATCTACACTATCCAGACTCTCTCTTTCTCGATCTCCCATCTGGCCTCCCCTTCATTCCAGATCCTAGCCTCTAGAGTTCAGAGTGCTATAATAGGGTAAGAACTATGATTTATAACTTGTTTTAGTTAAATTTACTTATAACCTAGGAATAATAGGTAGATACTAGATAGGTTTCCGCCTAGTATACACGCACCTACATGAATTGAATCCGAGCCCTCCAAGCCAATCAAAAGGTTCTAGTTCATAAGGATCAATGGCTTCCCATCCATTGGTTTTAAATTTACAACGTGCAAGGTCTTCCCAATTATCGGCTTCTCAAGCCCATTCACAAGTTCAAAGACCTCCTAAACCTTTGGCTAGTAAGTGTGCAAAAAGAAAGGGAAAGACAAAGGTTTGAAACTTGACTGATGCAAGGTAAGTTGAAACACCAAAACTTTTTATTGAATTGGATGAACAATTTATTTTTCGTATTGTCATAATGCATTAGGTAACCATAATAGCTTTTTCAAACACCAAATTTTTTTATTGAATTAGATGAATAATTTATTTTTCGTATTGGCATAATGCATTAGGTAACCATAATAGCTTTTTCAAACACCAAAACTTTTTTATTGAATTGGATGAAATGAGATCCAACTAGGTAACCATAATAGTTTTTTCAAACAATGAAACAAACCAAAACCGTTTAAAACCAAACCGAACCGAACCAAGTGGTTTGGTTTCATTTTGATTTTAGCCTCAAAACCGCACCGAACCAAACCACAAAAACTTACTATTTTGGTTTTGGTTTCACTCAAAACCGCACCAAACCGAACCGCGCCCACCCCTAAATACTATCGGTTTGAAAACTTGGCTGAATTCGAAACTTACTTTTGGGCCTATTAAAGGGTCGTGTCACTTGGGCCTATGACTCTATGAGCCCAATTCTTACTAAAACCAAAACGGCCCATCCATCACAGCCATCAGATCCAAAAAACAAAACAAATTCACAACCGTCCGATCTGGGTTTACATAACTGCCAAACCCCGTCTACATCTCCTCTCCTTCCCTCCACCCCACTATATAACCCTCACTATCAACAGTTCTCTTCCTTCCGCCTCGAAGCTTTCTAGGTTTTCTTAGTTCCTCCAAAACCCTAGTCTCTCAGTAAAAGGAGAGGTTAAAGGACGGCACCGTCGCTGTCCGCCTTGACAGAGCCGCCGCTTCGTCTTGGCCCTCGGTTTTGGTCTCGCTTTCTTTCCCAAACTTCCAATTTCCACTCATCTCACAAGCCCTAATCCCCCTAAATCGCAATGGCCCCTAAACCCTCCAAGGCCGACAAGAAGATCGCCTACGATTCCAAGCTCTGCTCCCTCCTCGACGAGTATGGCCAGGTCCTCATTGTCGCCGCCGACAACGTCGGCTCCAAGCAGCTCCAGAACATCCGCAAGGGCCTGCGCGGAGATTCCGTCGTTCTGATGGGGAAGAACACGATGATGAAAAGGTCCGTCAGGATCCATGCGGAGAAGACGGGAAACAGTGCCTACCTCAACCTCGTCCCCCTCCTTGTGGTACGTTTTTCGGCTCCATTTGTGGTTGCTGATTTGTTCGTATGCGTTGGTTTTCTGATTTGTTGTTTTTGGGATTTAGGGCAACGTCGGTCTGATTTTTACAAAGGGTGATTTGAAGGAGGTCAGCGAAGAGGTTGGCAAGTACAAGGTAACCGAATTCGATTTCCTCTTTCGTTGTTCGAATTCATGATATTATCAAGTTTAATGCGTTTTAGTTGTTGTAGTGATTTAAGATGCGAATTGTGTGATAGGAAACTATAATCTGTAATTATGTGTTGTTTAGATTTCAAATTGGTCTGAAATTTAGTGTATTTATGGTCGATATGAAACTCAATTTGTTGAATTACCCGTAAGAGTAAAATTATGCTTGTTTTGCTGTTTTCGAATGTTTTTAAATCGAACAAGACCATTTATTTTCAAATATGATTATGTACATGGTTAAGCATTTTGGTCTGTTGTGTATGCTTGAGTTCATGCTATTATTATTATTTTGCATCTCATTTGTAATGTTTTGTATTGCTCATTGTATAATAGAACATGATACATTGGATGAGAGTAAAATTGGGCTAGACTCGGCTCTGTTTTTCTGCTATCCAGGGTTTTAGTCTGCTCCTCTGTATCTCAGTTCTATGCTTATAAGCAAAATCTGGCTTTTTTTTTTCCTTCATATCTTTAGGTTTTTTTATATTTTAGAAGATTCTCTTTTCTCTACAAACTTTGATGGTTCCTTTGTGAATTTGTGATGGGGACATTGATCCGTCTCTAACTAAGCAGTTAACGAGCAGGTTACTTGTGCCTGTATTTTCTGTAAATAAACGTTGCATATAGATTGCTGTTGATGGTCCTCCCAGCTTTGGTTGGGAGCTCCTCCGTTGACAGTGTTGTCATATCCCTTCGCCTTTGTGCAGCAGTATGATTGCCTTTACTACTTGGGCATGGCCATGAGACCTACATATTTCAGGGAAAAAAAAACTTTTCAAAAAATTATTCTAGAGTTACTGCTTCTCGAATATTCCTTAACAGAAGGAGACATCTTTTTTCGACTTGGATGATTATTTATCGAGTTTTCATATTTTACATGGGTTTAGGTTGTGTCATGATAATTTTTTGTTAGTTTTCCAACCTGCCGCATTTTGTTTATGTGTTTTACTTTATCTATCTAATTCCTAGCTGTATTTTGTTTTGAATTGAATAGGTTGGAGCCCCTGCTCGTGTTGGGTTGGTTGCTCCAATTGATGTGGTGGTTCCTCCTGGTAACACTGGTCTTGACCCATCTCAGACCTCTTTCTTCCAGGTGTGTAATAATCGTTCATGATAAATGGTGATTACTTTTTTGTGGGTTTTGTAGTTCTGACTTGGTATGTTTCACATTTAGGTGCTCAACATCCCCACCAAGATTAACAAGGGTACTGTTGAAATTATTACCCCTGTTGAACTTATCAAGAAGGGAGACAAGGTTGGCTCTTCTGAGGCTGCCCTCCTTGCAAAGCTTGGAATCAGGCCATTCTCATACGGTCTTGTTGTCCAGATGGTGTATGACAATGGTTCTGTCTTTAGCCCAGAGGTGCTTGATCTGACTGAGGATGATCTTATGGAGAAGTTTGCTTCTGGTGTCTCAATGGTCACTTCATTGGCGTTGGCCATCTCATACCCCACCCTGGCAGCTGCTCCACACATGTTCCTCAATGCCTACAAGAACGTGTTGGCAGTTTCTATTGCCACCGAATATTCCTTCCCACAAGCAGAGAAGGTTAAGGAGTTTCTCAAGGTATTGTGGTATTTTTCAACTGTTTGTGTCCATTGCTTTTTGTCATTGCTCTTTTCAGTTCATTCTTATTGGCGAGTGATTTAATTGTGGGTTAACAATGCAGGACCCAAGCAAGTTTGCGGTTGCTGCAGCCCCCGTTGCTGCTGCAGCTTCCGGAGGTGCTCCAGCAGCGGCCAAGGAGGAAGAGAAGAAGCCCGAGCCCGAAGAGGAATCTGATGAGGAAATGGGTTTCAGTTTGTTTGATGATTAAGAAGCCGTGGTTCATAGTTGAACTTGAGAATGTGGAAATTCACATTTGCGTGGTTTAGTTTATTGCCGGGCACTATCATGTTTAATTCTTTTAACGTCGGATATAATTTTTTGGTAGTTAATGTGTAGGATATTTTGTTTATTAATATAATGTTTAGTTAGTTTGTGTTGTGTGCCATTTATCGAATGATGTCGAGAGCCTGTTGAGAATATTTCAGGTTGAGCGACTCTGCGGAAGTCATTTTTAGTGCATTTTGGAAAAGCATTTGGTAACGCCTCTTGCATTTGCGTATGTTATCTAACCCACCCTTACACACGTGTTACAAATTCCTTCTCCCAGAAGAGGAGCAGCGTCGTTCATCTTCATCTCTTCTTTCTGTCATCATTTCCTTCTGTCCGTCATCGTCACTCTCTCGTACACGCATCGAACACCAATGGCTCCTCCCTACCCTCGTTGCCACGCATCGCCCTAGTTCACCATTGGCACGCATCAGCCTACTTAACCATGGAGGTAATCTTGGCGTCGCTCCCAATCCAACGACGATACCACCCCCCCCCCCCCCCCCCAACCAGCTTGCTGGGTTGTCCCTGAGCAGTGCCGACGTCGTGGATCTCTCTTTCTCCAAATCTCGACGTGAGCAGCCCCGGTGTCGTGGGGTTGTTGGAGCGGCGTCGTGGGTCACGGGTTTTGGTGAGTTGGGTGGGTCGTCTAGACGGCTTGCAGCCTGGGTTGGGTGGTGGTCGATGAGTGGGTGGGTGGGTCGAGTGATTTTCAATCCAATCCTAAGCCAATCGTGTTGGTTTACACCAAACAGTAGACGAATAGCCTAACCTATCCCACCTAATCCTAGCCTAACCAGTCCAAAATATCAAATCTTATCCTAACCAGTCCACCAAACGTGCCCTGAAGTTGTTATTTTACAAGTAGGCGAAGGTGTAATAGGGGTCTTTTGGTAGTGTATAAATGCTTTCGAGAATGAAACACATTATGTTTTAGTTTTATGACTTTCTGGTCCTTTACTAAATTGGTGCTACGATAACAAGGTCACAACTAATTGCACAATTTAAATGAGAAGATGATTGGCTAGGCAAGTCAACCCCTGTGGTCCTGCTATCCATCCTCATTTGACCATTCTCTCATACACGTTCTACTTAAACTGTTTGCAAACATAAACTAAGCTCTCATTTGAGTTTTGAATATCGACATCGAGTACAAAGGGGTCTGTATGCTATCCTAGTCAACTGGCTAAACCGACATCTGCAACAGCTCGTATATCATTAGAATTTTGAATTTCAAGATGCAGAGCTGACGAAGAACACAATGTGATGAACTTGTGCAAAGGTAGGGTTAGCTTGCTCCTTTCATGCCTCAATCTTTCCCAATATTAGGTCCCTCTGGTCCCCTTAGCCCCATGCTAAGCAACATTTCCTGTTTTTTTTTTTAATGATCTTTTGACTTGCAAAAGACAGGAACAACGGTGGCCATCCCCTCACGTAATGTCTATCCACATAAACTACGAACGGGGCAGGCACGCTGGTCTTTCTTTCCTGAAACCAATGTTTAAATTAATCAATTCAAACCCTATTACTCTCAATCAAGGTCTAAAATATCGACGATATCGGAAAATATCGGTAGTCCAAAAACACAGAAATTTCGATGGAAATATCGGAATATTATCGATATCGATAAAATTGAATAAAAACCACGGAAATTGTAAGAAAAACTTGAAATTTTTTATTGAAACTTTGCAGGATGTTTATTTAGTTAATTATCTATTAGTTTATCACAAAAAATTGGAAGGAAATGCATTGCGTGATGGATTTAACTGATTTAAGTTGATTATATAGCGAGCTGGCAAACATTGTAAGTGTAGAAAATATGTAAATATTTTAGCATATTTTCACAAAAACATAAGTGATATGGTGGTCAATGTGTTGAAGGAGTAAAATGGGAGGGGTTCGAATTCCCTTGGTGTTTTTTTAAATTTAAAAAACACGAAAATTTCGATGGAAATATCGGGATATTATAGATGTTTTAGACCTTGCTCTCAATAGATTATTATTTTAATATTCTTTTGAGATTAATGGAGGTGGGGTAGGTCAGGAGCATTTTTTAAAATATTGATGTAGATGGAAATATTATATGAAAATATTAATAGATATATCGATGTCAATATCGGTTGCGTTCGACAAAAATTATGAAAATTTGCAATAGCTGAGTATATCAACTCATTCAGACCTAATCAAAATTTGTCACATCCCGGTCCGGGGTGGACCACTTCCTGGGCCCGCTCCACCACCGTAGCACGATATTGTCCGCTTTGAGCCCTGATCACGCCATCATGGTTTTGTTTCTGGGAACTCACGAGCAACTTCCCAGTGGGTCACCCATCCTGAGAGTGCTCTGGCCTTCATCTCGCTTAACTTCGGAGTTCCAACGGAACCCGAAGCTAGTGAGCTCCCAAAAGGCCTCGTGCTAGGTAGGGATGAGAATATACATTTAAGGATCACTCCCCTGGGTGATGTGGGATGTCACAATCCACCCTCCTTAGGGGCCCGACGTCCTCGTCGGCACACCACGCAGCCAGGGTTAGGCTCTGATACCAATTGTCACATCCCGCCCCGGAGTGGACCACTTTCCTGGCCCGCTCCACCACCGTAGCACGATATTGTCCGCTTTGAGCCCCGACCACGCCCTCACGGTTTTGTTTTTAGGAACTCACGAGCAACTTACCAGTGGGTCACCCATCCTGGGAGTGCTCTAGCCTTCATCTGGCTTAACTTCGGAGTTCCAACGGAATTCGAAGCCAGTGAGCTCCCAAAAGGCCTCGTGCTAGGTAGGGATGGGAATACACATTTAAGGATCACTCCCCTGGGTGATGTGGGATGTCACAAAAATAGAGAAACATTTCTCAAAAATAAAAAAAAGTTCAAAATTTTGAAATATGCAACAGTTCCTTCATATTTTGTATCGTGAATCGATAAATGTATCAAAATTTATTTTTCTGTATCCTGTTGATATAAGTTAAAGTTTTCATTTCACTCCCATACCATATCAATTTTTTTATTTTTTAAATATTTCGACAAAAATAACGACAATTTCGTGAATATCTTAAATACTAGTTATGAGTTACGAAGCATGAACAACCAACAAAATGTCTACTAAAAAAGAATCTTAATCTTTAACCAGAACGAGGTTGTTAATCTAGAATTGCAAGTGGTTGATTAATGACGTTGGTGTTTAAAGTTCAATGTGCTAATCTTGTATGAGTTTGAGTTGTGCACGTCGCGGGGTGCAAAGTTATAATCTTTGTTCCAAATTTCTTGTGCTGGGAATCTTTTGGTGTTGCTTGTAGTGCACTATGATGATTGATGGGACAAAAAAATGGTTTCGTGAATTGTGACTTGGGTTTGGGATATTGTTATCATCCGTGTAATATTATCCAAGCACGCTAAGAATTTTAAGAACAAAAACATTGTTGTGTTTTTTAATGGTTTGATTGTATTCAACGATCAATTTCAGATAATAATGTCGATGCCATTATAAAAGTGATTCTCATCTTAATAATTTGACCTTTTTCATTGTAACTGTAGTGGAGTATTATCAATTTATTCATGTTATATTATATAAGTTTTGTTATTAGTAATATGATAAATGCTTGCACGACCCGTTAATCAGACATAAAACAATACGATAATAACAAGTTTCGGGTGAACTCATTAACAAGTTGGGACGTTATTGGGTTATCCATTAAGGATCCGTTAATTACTACAGTTACGTGTTAAGAACCTGGTAAGATATTGTTTGCTAGATCTGTACATTAGATATAACAATTTCTTGCATGACGCGTTAATCTGACACGAAACGACACAACCCGTTAACGAATCAGGTCGTTATTAGGTCACCTGCTTAGAACTCGTTAGAATAACAGGTTTGACACAACACAACCCATTAAACTAATGAGTATGACACTAAAAACGACACGAACACAACAAATACTACCCTTTTGCCATCTAGATGACACCTTAACTATTGTTGATTGGTTTTAAAGAGAGTTTAGTATTATAATATATGAATTAGTAACATTATGTGAACACTGTGATTGTTAATCCGAAAACTTTCTCATAATGATGCTCAAAGAGCTAATAAAAATGAGCTACAATGGCATATAATTGAATGGAGGTCAATTTGTTTTCTTTTGAGTTGATTTGTAACAGTGCTGTTTTGTTGGTATAATTCTAAGTCACACAACGTGGACGTGGACTTAGGCAAACTGATGGCTAGAAAATTCGTCGACCTAATCTTTTTCTTTGACGTTGGTTATCCAACTAATCACTTCATATTTTTCGTAGTTTCTTCTAGTTAGAAACCAAGAATATTAAAATGTTCAAGACCCTAGCTACAATCTCGAAATATGTTACTTTTAGTCGTATTTTTCGTTCATAACACATTTCTTTTTGTTTCATAGTTTTTTTTTTTTGAAGTTTGAATTATAATATCAGATATATTTAAAAAACTACAATAATACCGTCAACACAATTTCTTAACAAATCAAGTCATTACTAAGTCACATGTTTAGAACTCGTTAAAATAACAAATTTAACACAACACAACACAACACATTAAACTAATGAGTATGACACTAAAAACGACACGAATACGACAAATACAACCTCTTTGCCACGTCTAGATGACACCTTAACTATTGCTAATTGGTTTTAAAGAGAGTTTAATATTATGATATACGAATTAGTAACATTATGTGAACACTGTGATCGTTAATCCAAAACTTTCTCATAATGATGCTCAAAGAGCTAATAAAAATGAGCTACAATGGCATAAATGGAGGTCAATATGTTTTCTTTTGAGTTGATTTGTAACGGTGCTATTTTGTTGGTATAATTCTAAGTCACACAACGTGGACGTGGACTTAGGCAAACTGATGGCTAGAAAATTCGTCGACCTAATCTTTTTCTTTGACGTTGGTTATCCAACTAATCACTTCATATTTTTCTTAGTTTCTTCTAGTTAGAAACTAAGAATATTAAGATGTTCAAGACCCTAGCTACAATCTCGAAATATGTTACTTTTAGTCGTTCATAGGTATTTTTCGTTCATAACACATTTCTTTTTGTTTCATAGTTTTTTTTTTGTTTGAAAAAAGTTTGAATTATAGTATCAAATATATTTAAAAAACTACAATAATATTACCGACACTTATTTTTTAAATTTGATACAACGTAATATGAACAACTACCGATAGCATGTTTTATAACGTCTTACATAGATTCCCATTCAGTCCTATCTAAAGAAGTGGATAAAGTTGAGGGGCAATCCTTAGCATCCGGTTCATGATGGCCAATAATCCCCCACTTTCTGCCTCAAAACATGCTTCCTTGCAAGGAAACCACTCCTAGCCCACAATTGACTTTCCTCCTAAGGTCAAATTAAGCAACATCAACGACAAAATTATCTATTAAATATTAAAAAAATAAATAAAATACAATTTTGTGCTTGTATTATTGGCTCCCAATACAAATGGTTACATGCACTCACGATTGCAACTATCTACTCGTTTCGTGAGCCCTTGTTTATCCCATCATACACTCTTGGACATCTATCCGTATCGAAAACCGGCCGACTTTTTTAAAAGAGTGATTTTCACACATTATATTTTATTTTTCACATATATTTTTAATTTTTAATCGTTAGATTAAATGAATTAAAGAAAATTAACGGATAAAAATTATTAAAAAATTTGTGAGAAGTAAAATGGAGTGTGTGAATAGCACACCTCTTCTTAAATCGGTTAAACCTAACGTATTACCTTTATTTATTCAAATTTAACTAAACAACACCGTATAGCTTATTGATTGATTAATTCGACTTCATTTTAAATTAATCAAATCAAATCAATCAAAGCCAATTCGTATTTTTACAATTGTATCCACACCTCTAGCCGGGCAAGCCGCATGCAACGGAAAAATTGCCTCTTCGTGACTGAAAAATCATGATTTTGAATTGTAAAAGCAACCTCTTTAAAAAACAAGAATAGGACTACATAAAATGAATGTTTTTCTCGACCCTCACAAAGCGAGAGCCTTGTTAACTTGGAGTTGTCATTTTTATCCATACCTCTGGTGATTCGTCTACTTATAATATACTTCACATCTAACACACATTCTACTCGAAAAATAAATTCAAACTCGGAGGTAAAAAATGAGCAAATTAATTCTAAATAATATGGTTACGCTTGGTTTGCGAACTCTGTGTATGTTGAGTGCAAATACAAGTACCCAAATTTACGCCCTTTTTTTTTAAATAATTAAACACCAAACTTTTATTGGCTTTTGGTTGCTTTTGATGGGGTGGGCATATCCAGACCACCATACATACACGAGAACTTACGGCTAAGCCAACTAACCATACCCATCCCAACTGTCACCCGTCGTCGGATCATGCAACTCCACCACCACCACTGCTGTACGGCCAACATGGCTGCATCCTAGTGGCTTGTTAGGCACCGCCGCACAACAGTGATGATCCCACGTGTCCCGCGCACCTGTGAAGTGGGTAGCTCACGTGACAGTCACACCACGTGTCGGGAGGTGGGGGCATGTCTCACATGGTTAACCCCGCGTGATTTGGTTGGCGACCAAAAAGCGTCGCCGAGTTGGCAGCACTTAGATTGAGTCTCGCTTTGGTGGGCCAGCGGGTAGAGGACGCGTGGCTAGTTGAAGGCGGTGGGATTGGCAGAAGTTGATGGCGTTAAACGCGGGGGATTTGATCCAATCCAAGTCCACCTTGTTTGAGGATTAGAGATTTTTTAGTGTTTTTGAAACACAGAACGAATCATTGTATAATTGGATAAAAGTTTTTTCTGTGTCTTTTTAATTGTATAATAACATGTTGTATTGGATTGGATTTGGAAAAAGAGTAGGAAAGGGACAAAGTTAAAGAGAGAGATTAGCCAATATACTTGGGTCATGCGACCCCATCTTTAGTACATTTCTCAACAAAGATGGTTAAGCATGGCCTCTTTAATGCATTGATGTTTGTAGTGTAGGGGGCAACGCAGTTGCAATCGTTGGAGAGTCCTCCTTCCTTGTAACCCTCTTACACTACCTCTTGTTGTTATGAGTTATCCAAATAGTCCCCAACGACCGCCCCCGCCGGGGGGGGGGGGGGGGGTGGGATGTACAGTGCATGCTCATAATTTGAAGGAAACTTTAACTAAAAGCTTTCGATTATGTTCACTTTAACGAAAAACCATATTTTTACACTAAAAAGTCAATCCGGTACTATTCACTTTACCTGTCCTTATCGTTAAAACTCAAAGTTTTCCTTAATTTGAATTGAAGAATGCAATGCCACAACCACTTTGTTTATTTCGAGTTAAATATTATGAGCCGTCTGGATTGGATATGTATGTGTAAGGTAAATGTAATGTAAAGTCCGCCAGTTTGGCTGCTTAATTTTATTATAAAGAAAACTAATGAAAAAAAACTTGAAAACTTTGAGTTTTAATCAAAACGACAAAAATGTGTTGTAAGTGAATAGTACCAAGAACGACTTTTTAGAGTAAAAATGTCATTTTCGTTAAAAGTGAACAATACCATGATTGTTTCGTTAAAACTCTCTGTATTATATTTTTCTGTTTGCTTTTCCACTTCGTTTTCACTGCCAAATGTGAAATGTACAAGGTTGGAAAGGAGAAATCTTTCAAATGTTGTATTTTAATAGGTAAGTTCGAATCCCTTTATATTTTTCTTTTTGCTTTTCCACTTCGTTTTCACTGCCAAATGTGAAATGTACAAGGTTGGAAATGACAAATCTTTCAAATGTTGTATTTTAATAGGTAAGTTCGAATCCCTTGAGTGCAATGCAAAATATGCAAATTTATGGTACATTTTCATCACACAATTTTCTATGTATTGCAAAATTTCAGTTACGCAAGTTCTGTAGCTCTTTAGATTATTAAAAAATAAATTTAGAATTAGAATAATTTTTTTTAAAGTAAGTGAGGATAATTTTTTTCTTAAAGTAATTTTTTTCTTAATTTAATTTTCTGTTTTCGAATTATACACCAAACAAATAATCCCGATATGCTACAAAATTTTATTAGAGGAGCAACAAACTTCTCTATTTGGTTGCTCAAAAACTTATTCCAACCTAACAAATAATTTTCTGAAAATTTCGGATATTCTTTTTTTTTCCTCACAGTCTTCGGAAAAGGAATCATAACTTTATATGGACATGAGCATCAGGTAATTACAAAAGAAACCAAAACCCTGATCAAATTAGTCCAAACTGTCCAATCCTATCCAGAATGCTCCTTCCATACGCAGTTGGCGTTTGTAAATTTGGCTTTAATCCAGTGCGAAGAGGCGGACTAAAAGGCCGTGGTATAAAATTAGGAGGAGACGGCTGCAGTCTTTTTCTTTCTGCTTTCCGAAATGTCCGGACAGATTTTTGAGTCCCTTCTCCTAATCCTATCCCAACTTACCGACAAGGGCATGGTTTCGCAAATTCTGACCACAAACTCATGTCGCCTTCTTTAGATTTGTTGACCAATGGAGAATCGACATTTTCTTCTACTCAAAATTTTTGGATGACAACCAATTTTAGAGAAGGGACAACCCACGAAGCATCCAAAGAAGGAACTCGAATAAATTAATGGTCTTCTTTACAACTCGGCTACAACTATTTACCACCAAAAAAAGAAGATATATATTATACTTGATTCGACTTATCAAAACTTTGCAAACTACAAATTTGAGGCCAGTAAATCTGGTTTGGAGGTGTCGAAAGTATAGCCTAATTTGATACAATAATAAAATTTGTAGGATTAATAACACAGGTTTTGTTTCAACTCAAGTGTCTATTACTAGGTGTTGAATTTATTTTAAACACCTTGGTGATGTTAGAGATTGTAACTTTCATATGTTATGAATTTATTATTTATTTACGACGGACGTGAAATCTTATTCTCTAACATTCTTGAGCGTACAACCGAAAGTCAAGTAATTTAAGGGAATGGTGAAGGTTCATACGGTACGCCCCTGTTTTGTTCAAAAAGAGAACAAAGCCGATATAAGGGAATATAGAAACTTTTTTCTTGTCGAAAGGGAATATTGAAACTTGACGGGGTGAGAATTATCTATTACAGCCAATGAGTGTTGGCTCATTTAGTTAGAGCCTGCCATGTGTCATCCCATCAAGATTTGAGCTTTATTGTCGGCATTTCTTATTAGTGCGCGATCTGTAAATTCTTATATAAATGCATATAGATTACAGCTGGCAGGTATGTGCCACGAGTAAGTCCTTCCACCTCAAGATTATAAATATACATGATACTAGTAGTGAGAATTACCAATCTTCGCCTAAACTTTTCTTTACCAAAAAAAATTGTCTATTACAAAAAGAACGTACATGCATCGCCGTAAATCAGTATTGTAGGTATTGTTACCAATTAAGGTAAGCTAAAAGTTGTCAATTAAATTAGGGCGTAGTTGGAGACAGAAATAAAACGTGTTATTTTCAAAACAAATGAAAATTGAAAAAAACCCAAATAGCAGATAGTGGATGGATCATCAACGTCGCTTAACGTTGACTAAAGTCAAAATTTCAACATTCGAATCCACACTATTTTCAGGTCCATTTCTAACGCAGTTATGTACATTATGAACACCATCACATATTATTCTTATTATTACAGGCCGTGAAAATTTCAGAACTCGAATCTTCGACAATTCCAATACTAAAAGTTCCAAGTTTTAAATAGAAACAAGTGTATAGCTCATAAAAAAAGTGCATCTTGTTGAATACTTTAGACTTGTCACCAATCAAATCAAATTGTGCACATGTCAACCTACATGTTTGATGAGTGAATTTATTGAGTGTTGTCGGCGCAAACTGATTACAACAAACATTTGGGTACGTTCAGAGGGTCCTTGACTCCTTGGAAGATTTGCACTTGTACATTTTCCAAATTCTAGGTGATCCACGTTAGTTCCAATCTACATCCACGCCTGATTTCAGGCATATTAAAAATATACCATTAGATTTATATGTCTCGCTTCAAAAATATATCTACAGACAAAAATATGCATATTATAGTTAAATAAAACAATAACATAACGAGATGGTATCAAATTTGGGTTTTTATTTTTAGACAACGGTATTTCTACACTAACAGGGTAGAGAAGTATATTCAATTTGAACTTATTATTCATGATATTCAAACTAAAATCTCTCTTACATGTGAGAAAAAAAAAGTGTATTTTTTCTCACAACCCTCAAGTGGTGGTATTGCTTAGCACCTTATCTATTAACATTTGATGAGTTTAATGTTAAAAATTTGTGTCTACCCACCACACAAATATAAAAAATTAAACTCATCTAACAATAATAAATAAAGTGGTGAATATTACTATTACTTAAAAATAATAAGCAAAAATATTCCCGTGAAAAAACACAACCCAATATAATACTAATAGCGGAATACAGTTAAAAATTAAACCGACTTTTTTACTTTTTTATTTTGTTTTTGTATTTTTATTTAATATTCGTTTGGTTGTTAAGAAGCTACGCTCCTACGGACACACCGTATTGGTTACTGGTAAGTCGTTAGGTGATATGGATAAGCTTCATCGGTCTACAAAACAAAAATATTAAAAACCGATTTTTTTTTTTATTATTTAGTTTTCAAATCCACGACTTTCAAATTCCTCATTCTTCATGCCCCATATATTCCACGCGCCTTTTCTTCTCTTCAATTTCCTCTGCCCTATAAATACCCCTTTCCTCTCATCCTTCATTTCAAAGGCAACTCAAATCCTAAATCCAAAAATTCTCAAAAACATAAAAACATTTTCAAAAACTGTTTCTCTTCTGGAAAATGGTTGATTTAGATTGGAAAGCAAAGATCGTCTCCTCCAACATGCCCAGCAAATCCCCCAAGCTCTCCAACAAGCTCCACGTTTCGGTTCCCGGTTCGTTTCGCGCCGCCTCCCAAGTCCTGACCGATATTTCGGCCGCCTCCGATATGTCCTGCTCCACCTACGAGCACTACCTCCGCCTCCCGGAGCTCCGTCAGCTCTGGAGCTCCCACGACTTCCCCTCTTGGAAGAACGAGTCGATTCTCAAACCGGCTCTCCAAGCTCTTGAAATCACGTTCCGGTTCGTCTCGACTGTTTTGTCCGATCCTAGACCGTATTCGA
The DNA here is from genome assembly GCA_963580275.1 of Crataegus laevigata. Lineage (NCBI taxonomy): Eukaryota > Viridiplantae > Streptophyta > Magnoliopsida > Rosales > Rosaceae > Crataegus > Crataegus laevigata. Next base: position 31,072,277 of record OY756947.1, on the reverse strand, counting down.
ACCGGCGCGAGTGGAAGCGCCGGCTCGAGTCGCTCACTACCAGACAGATACAGCTCATCGCGATGTTGATCGAGGACGACGAGGAAGACAGCGAGACGCGCGGAATGGCGCCGATCGTCGACCTCAGCACGTCGAATGGGGAGCTGGCCCGCTACGGGAGCATGACGGAGGTGTGGAGTTCGGGGGAGCACACGGTGGTGAGCCGCATCAGCGACGCCAGTTTGTTGCCGCGGCTCGCCGCGTGGCAGAAATCGGAAGGGATGGCGCGGAAGATCTTGTACTCGATCGAGTGCGAGATGAGAAACTGTCCGTACTCGCTGGGTCTGGGTGAGCCGAACCTCGCCGGGAAACCGAACCTTGATTACGACGCCGTTTGCAAGCCGAGCGAGCTGCATGCGCTGAGGAAGAGCCCGTACGATGCCCACGTCGCCAACTACGAGAACCAGACGGTGTACGCCACGCAACAGGTCCTCGAGTCGTGGGTCCACGTTTGCCGGGAGCTTCTCAAGCGCGTAACGAGCCGCATCGAATCTCAAGACTTCGAAAAGGCCGCGAGCGACTGTTACGTGATCGAACGGATATGGAAGCTCCTGGCGGATATAGAGGATCTCCACCTTCTGATGGACCCGGCCGATTTTCTGATGCTGAAGAATCAGCTGCGGATCAAGACGGTGGACGATACGGAGTCGTTGTGCTTCAGATCGAAGGCGCTCGTGGAAGTGACGAAGCTCTGCAAGGAACTAAGGCATAAGGTGCCGTTCATATTGGGGGTTGAGGTGGACCCCAAGGGTGGGCCCCGGATTCAGGAGGCGGCGATGAGGCTATACTCGGAGAAGAAGGCCGGTTCGGACTCCGACTCCGGCTCGGAGAAGATCCACGTGCTGCAGGCGCTTCAGGCCATTGAGTCGGCGCTGAAGCGTTTCTACTACGCGTACAAGCAGGTGCTGGTGGTGTTGATGGGGAGCTTGGAGGCGAAGGGGAACCGAGTGGTGGTGAGTCCGGAGACGTGTGACTCGCTGAGTCGGATATTTCTGGAGCCGACTTATTTCCCGAGCTTGGACGCGGCGAAGACGTTTTTGGGGGATAGTATAAATCACGATATACACGGCGGAGACCGGCGGAAGCAGTGAGCGGTTGACGCGTTGACTGATTGGGTTTCGAGGTTGACTCGGTCTGTTAACTCATTTTTTGACCAACCCTTGTAAACTCTAGAAAGCGAATATTCTTTTTAGTTTTTACTTTTTTTTGTCGCGTCTTGGTATTTTAGTTTTTTTTTATTTTTTATTTTTTTTATGGTTGATCAAATCTTGTAAAATATTACAGATTTTTATAAAATATTGGATAAATTATAATTTACTTCTTTAAGTTTGAATGTAATTGTAACTTTATAAAATATTTTTTGAATATTTCGATCTCATTCACAAAACTTTTATTTTGTTGCAGTTTCGCATATCTATTAGTTTAATTATTAGTTTAATGTTAATTAATGATGTGACAAATGTATGACTCACATATTTTTTGGGGTGTTTTTTCGTATTGAGAGAAAAATTTAGGGAGATTTGGGGAAGACGAAGAATCAGAAGAATTTTATTTGGGAATGGGGTTTAGGGATTGGGAGGGGAAGGATTAACATGGTGGTTCTATGGGATGGGTGGTAGTGGTGGATTTTTCACATTCAAAATTAGTAGCGAAAAACACAGAGGAGAGAGAAGTCAGCTGAAGAAAAAGTCTCAAGCTTTCCCGAGAAAATGGTCAAACAGAGTAATCTCTAGAAACCCAATTCAGAAAATGCCACGATTTTCCAATCCCCTGTGGGTTTCCGGGAAAGTTTCCAACTTGGTCATTCGGATTGAGCTCCAGAACTCGAACATGCAACTGGTTTTTGTTGCGAGTTCTATATTAGTTAAAGTGTAAATGGTAGTTTGTTGTCCCACATTGGTGAAGTGCATATGTAATACAAATTGTAACTCCTATATATACTCCACTTTGGAGATTAATGAATATATAAGAAATTCCCAAATATTATCATATATATTTTTGGCATTTACCATGTTTAGTTTAATATGGCATCAGAGCAGTTCGCTCTTGGTGACCTGTGTGCTTTGATTTTGTGCCCACTTTTGTCGTGATTTTCTTCATTGAAAAAAAAAAGAGGCGAACAGTGTCGCGCCACAGTACAAGGTCTTGCTACAGTGTCTGCTTTGTGAACAGGCTTACTATATTGCGTGAATAATGATTTGCTACAGTGCATGAATAGTGATCAGCTAAAATGCGTGAACAGTCTTGCTGCAGTGTTCTGGTAAATTGTTTTCATTCCGCTGTGTATCTTTTGTGCCTTTATTGTTCGTGATTTGGTTCAATGGCTCAATATAATCATAGTGTTGTTATGCATCTTGGTGGAACAAATAAATGGATAATTGATACTGGGGCTACTGATCATGTGACTAGTGACCCTAGAATGTTTGATGAGTTATGTGACTATGTTCGTGATCCGTATATTACCAGTGCAAATGGTGCACATTCCCATGTGAAAGGTGAAGGCACTATCTCTCTTACTTCGACCTTATCACTAATCTGTGCTTTACTTGTTCCTGATGTTAAGTGTAATCTTTTTTCGGTAAGAAAACTTCTTGATACCTTATATTGTTTTGCTCACTTCTACTCTACGTATTGTTATTTTCAAGACATTCAAACTCAGAAGATAATTGGTTATGGTAAAAGAATAGAAGGTTTGCACATCTTGACTATGGAGGATAATGTTGTTTCTGGTTCAAATAATCATCAAGTTTTAAGTGTTAAAGTGGATGATGAACATCAGATTTGGTTATGACATCAATGATTGGGACATCCATCATTCAGTTATATGAAGCATTTGTTTCCTTCTTTGTTTCGCACTTGTAGTGATTTAGAGTTCAAGTGTGAAACATGTGTCATGGCTAAGAGTCATCGTGCTTCATTTCCCATTAATGATTCTAAAGTTACTTTGCCATTTGATTTGATACATTCTGATGTGTGGGGTCCGGCGAAAGTTACTTCTAATGGATTCTGTTGGTTTGTTACTTTTATTGATGATTGTACTCAATTAACTTGGGTGTTCTTGATGAAGAATAAGAGTGATGTTCCGTTGCTTCTTCAAGAATTCTGTACAATGGTGTCTACTCAGTTTCAGACCAAAGTTAAGGTCTTCAGGTCTGATAACGGAGGAGAATATGTGAATCACACTTTGGCATGCTTTTTTCCGTGATCAGGGTATTATTCACCAGACAACTACTTCGTTTACACTCCAACAAAATGGTGTGTCAGAACGGAAGAATCGTCAAATAATGGAAGTTGCTCGCTCCTTGATGTTGGATAAATGTGTTCCTAATCATTTGTGAAGTCATGTTGTTTTAGCTGTTGTGTATTTGATAAATCGTGTTCCAAGTAGGGCTCTTGATTTTTAGACGCCGCTTGATGTGCTACAAAAACATGTTTCTCTTGTTTCTGTATCAAAGCTTCCTCTGAAAGTGTTTGGGTGTATTGTGTATGTGCATGTATACTCTCATCAGTAGAGTAAAGTTGATGCTTGTGCTCTCCGATGTGTATATATTGGGTATGCTAACAATCAGAAGGGTTATAAGTGTTATTATCTTCCGACTCAGAAAACTTATATTACCATGGATGTCACATTCCACGAGGAAGTTTTGTATTTTGTGAAGCCCTCTATCGACTCTCCACTTCAGGGGGAGAAGAGGAGTGAAGTGCAGACTCGAAGAGACGATATGAATGATGTGTTATAGGCAGAGTTGGGGACAAAACCTATTATGTTGCGTCATTCCCAAAACTATTTCTACGGACGACAGATCAAATGTGCTCAATGAGTTGCATGTGAGTATGTCTGACGAATTACCCTCTGATGACCGGTTGCCTGCCGCTGGTATATCCAACAAGTTGCCTGATGATGGTTCGTCCAGTGACGATTCTTCTAATGGTTTGGTACAAGATAGCGGCATACATAAGGTAAATTCTGACGATTCTTCTACTTATCAGTTACCTCCACGAGTGTCACGTGGAAAACCTAAAGTACAATATGAGCCTGATATGCATGCTAAAGCCAAATATCATATCAACGATTATGTGTCTACTCATCGTTTGTCCAAACTATATGAATCTTACATATGTCAGCTATCTAGTGTATAAATTCCAACAAAATTGCAAGATGCTTTGTCTGACCCTAAGTGGGTTAATGCCATGAGAGTTGAGATTGAAGCTTTGGAAAAGAATTCTCCTTGGGATTTGGTTCCTTTACCTAATGAGAAGAAAGTTGTTGGATGTAGATGGGTGTTCACTATTAAGCACAAAGCAGATGGTTCTATTGACCTGTATAAAGCCAAATTAGTTACTAAGGGTTATACTCAAATCTATGGGGTGGACTATCAGGAGACTTTTGCTCCTGTTGCCAAACTTAATATTGTGCGTGTTTTTCTATCCTTAGCAGCAAATCAAGATTAGCCTCTGTTGCAGTTTGATGTTAAGAATGCTTTGCTCCTGAAAAAAGGTGTTGTATTCAGGTTGCGAAAGGCTTTATATGGTTTGAAACAATCTCCTAAAGCGTGGTTTGGGAGGTTTACAAGTTCAATGAAGAAGTTTGGGTATATCCAAAGTTATTTAGATCATACTTTGTTTCTAAAGCGACAAAATGGTAAGCTAACTGTATTGATTATTTATGTTGATGATTGGTGATGATCAGAAGAAGATACAACGCCTTCAAAAGTACCTAGCTACTGAATTTGAGATGAAAGAATTAGGTGAATTGAAGTATTTTCTTGGAATCGAGGTTGCACGATCCAAGCATGGTATTTTTCTGTCTCAACGGAAATATGTTCTTGAATTGTTAACTGAAACAGGTATGTTAGATTGCAAACCTGTTGATACTCTGATTTAACAGAATCATCGTCTGGGCTTATTTCCAGATCAAGTTCCTACTCATAAGGAACGGTATCAAAGGCTTGTGGGGAGATTTATTTATTTGTCTCACACTCGCCCTAACATTACTTATGCAGTTAGTGTGGTAAGTCAGTTTATGCACTCACCTAGTGAAGCCCATATGGATGCAGTAACCCGTATTTTGAGGTACTTGAAGATGGCTCCTGGCAGAGGCTTGGTTTTCTCCAAGAATGGTCATTTGAATGTCGAAGGATATACAGATGCAGATTGGGCAGGTTCTATCACTTATCGGTTATCTACATCGAGATACTTTACATTTGTGGGTGGTAATCTAGTTACTTGGAGAAGCAAGAAACAAAAAGTGATGGCTAGGTCAAGTGCAGAAGCTGAGTTTCGAGGTATGTCTCGTGGTGTATGTGAATTGTTGTGGTTGAAAAAATTATTGATAGATCTTGGGTTTAAACCCAAAGGTGATATGAAGCTTTATTGTGATAACAAAGCTGCTATTGAGATTGCTCATAATCCAGTGCAACATGATCGAACAAAACATGTGAAGATTGATCGACATTTCATCAAGGAAAAATTGGATGCTGGAATTATTATGTTTCCGTTTGTGGGATCCGAAGATCAACTGGCTGATGTACTGATTAAGGCTATGTCTACTAGTGTATTTTCTAACTCGCTTGACAAGTTGGGGTATACGTGACATCTTTGCACCAACTTGAGGGGGAGTGTTGCGAGTTCTATATTAGTAAATAGTAGTTTGTTGTCCCACATTGGTGAAGTGCATATGTAATACAAATTGTAACTCCTATATATACTCCACTTTGGAGATTAATGAATATATAAGAAATTCCCAAATATTATCATATATATTTTTGGCATTTACCATGTTTAGTTTAAGGGTTTTAGATTTTAGGTCAAGTTTTATCATCCGTGATCAAAGGAAGAGTGAGAAGGATTTGGGGCAATAGTGTGATCAGAAATGGGAGAAAATGCAGTAGCATTACACACAGCTGTGAACACCGTACATGTATTAGAGATATAAGGAGATGGTGATAAAGGTCTCGGGTGGGAGAAGATGGGTGGGCCCTTTGTTATTTTGTTTTAATTTAATTTTTTATTTAAATTGTTTTTTATAACCAATTATTTTTTTATATGCCACGTCATCAAATATGTGGGTCATGCGTTTGTTACATTATCACTTAACTGTCAAACTAACAGTTTAACTAACAGATGTATGAAATTGCAACAAAATAAAAGTTTGTATATGAGATTGAAATGTTTGAAAGATGTTGTATGATGTTGCAATTGCACCCAAATCTGAAAGTAAAATGTAATACATTACATTGCTTTGAACTCTTCACGATCTACAAATACCTTCATAATTAAATGATGTGTGTTATAAACTAAACCAAAAATCAATCAAGCAATAAATAAAACACAACGATTTCAGAGTTTCTCCAATATAGGAGTACCTCTCTAACAACGAAAGCTTTATTGATTACCAACAAATACAAAAGAACTCACAAACACAAAGTGTTCTCAAGTATACAAACTTATGCCTCTCAAAACTCTCACACATAAAACTCTATCCCACACTCATTTATTTATACTAATAGATGTCATAGGTTTACACGAAGTCCCTAGAATATAGGAAACCAAATCCTATAATAAAACCAAATCCCAAACAAACTAGGAAACACAAATCCAAATATCGTGCGTCTAAGATATCCTAATCGTTTTTAGTTGAGGCATATTGATTTAATGCCAAATCTAACAATCTCCACCTTGGCATGAAATCCATAACGAGGCAGCAAACAACTTCTGTTGCTCCACCATATCGTAAGATCAAACTTGCTTCAACTGCACCAAATCCAAGCAATGCTCGAACTTAGTTGTATTAACCACCTTTGTAAACATGTCAGCTGGATTATCTTTTGTAGCAACCTTTTTTAGACGAATCTCACCTTCAGTACTTCTCTCACAAAATGATATTGTACATCAATGTGCTTAGTCCTAGCATGATGTACCTGATATATGGCCGAATAAATGGAACTTTGGCTGTCACAATATACATCCCAACTTATGTTGTTCTACACCTAAATCTTCTAACCAAGGTTCTAAAAGTCGCTAGGCGCTAGTCGCTAGGCGGGCTGGGGCCTAGCGCCTAGGCAGCTAGGGGGGGCCTAGGCGGGCGCCTAGGCGGATTTAAGTAAATCAATCATATTTAGTGTAAATAAGTGTCTGCTTATACTTGAAATATATATAATTTCATCATAAATTACAAAATAGAATGCATATATATTATGAAGTATTGAAACATAATGAAAACATATGAAATAAGGATATAATGTGTGTTCATTTTAAGTATGCAACAAATCTCTTACAATTTATTAGAAAAAAACAAAATGCTAAATGAAAGTTATCTATTTTCTGTCTAAGTGAGTTGCGACCTAGGCGAGTGTTTAGGCGGGTCTAGGCGGTCTAGGCGGGTGCCTAGGCATTCTAGGCTGTGTCGCAGCAAGTCTAGGCGCCCTTAGCATTAATCGGGGCGGGGGGTTGGGGCCTGGCGCCTAGGTGGCGCTAGGCGGGGATTTTTAGAACAGTGCTTCTAACAACCCCAGAGTCCACATTGTTTATTTTTATAACTTCAACGATCGCCATGTATTCTGTTTCTATGGTTGATAGTGCCACCTTTGGTTGTAATATTGATCTCAAGCATATAAGACCCTTTGCCATAGTAAACACATACCCAGTCGTTGATTTTCTCTTGTCTAAGTCTCCAGCAAAGTCTGAGTCCACATATCCAACTGAGAACTTATCAATTCCTTCATTACATCTTTCGAAACAAAACAAATACCTTTGTCCCTCGTTCTATGTAAATATCTTAGTATCCACTTAGCAGCATTCCAATGCTCTCGGCCAGGATTATGAATGAATCTACTAACAATTCCAACTACATGTGCAATATCAGGACGAGTACACACCATAGCATACATTAATCCTCCAACCAAATTAGCATATGGAATACCATCCATCTTCCTCTTTTCTTCATCAGTTTTGGGACATTGTTGACTGCTCAACTTGAAGTGAGCACCTAGTGGAGTTCCTACAGGCTTAGTGTCTTATGTTACTCCAAACTTTTGTAACAACTTCTCAAGAAATTGCTTCTGTGACAAACACACCAAACTTTTTTGTCTATCCCTTGTGATCTCCATTCCCAAGATTTTCTTGGTGTTGTGTTCCTTCCTAGTGGAAAAATACGGTTAGTATAATGGCACAAGTAAGGGTGTCAAACCACAGGGACTAATTAGACCTCTATAAATTACTAACTTTGAAAGAACCCTAACTAAAGAATGAAAGTAACCAATTAAGAGTAGTTTTTGTGCTGTAAACTTAAATAACTTAAAATGCAAGAAGAATGTAGCAACGAATAATATAGTGGTGTAGAAACAATGGAGATGAGGCCAAGGATTCGAATTCACCATTACAAAACTAATTCCATGTTTATAAAGTTATGTCGCATTCAACTATCAACCTATTTCCTGAGTTCGTTTTACATATATATAAATTACTAACTTTGAAAGAACCCTAACTAAAGAATGAAAGTAACCAATTAAGAGTAGTTTTTGTGCTGTAAACTTAAATAACTTAAAATGCAAGAAGAATGTAGCAACGAATAATATAGTGGTGTAGAAACAATGGAGATGAGGCCAAGGATTCGAATTCATTATAAAGTTATGTCGCATTCAACTATCTACTTTTCGACATAGGAGCTCAATTCTTGCATACAAACACACTTCCTTTAGCTTGCATTGGACCTGCACTTTCCACTAATGTAAATGCCACAGAAAGTGTGACTATAAAAACTATAAACCTAGAACAATTGATATCTTTGAGTTCAGATGGATTGTAAAAGTGGTGACCACAAGATGGTTCTTTTACTAGATTTTCTCGTATTTCATATGAGCATACGCATTCTACTATATATGTGATCTGCCTAATTTGGCATTCCAGTAAGAAGCAAAATGATAAGAACAATCGTGACAATTTTGGTCAATAAATTTGAAGATAAACTTACTTACATACCCCTTAATATAATTTTTTGAAAATATCTAAGCCGTTGCATTTAGTTTATAGTTTGAGGTGGATTTCCAACTCAGTTTCTGCGCTGAATCTCTCCAGGATTTAATAAAAACAACAGAAATATAGCAACAAAAGGGACTTCAATAAAATTAAGTTCAGCAGGACTTCAATAAAATTAAGTTCAGAAAGCAGGACTTCAATAAAATATAGCAACAGGAAAACGAATGGAGAAGAAACACCACACAAGTTGTCCAAGACTTGGGTCAGTTGTAGTCATCACTAAAAAAACAAAAGAAATTTTTGACCTTCACAATTAAAATTCAATCACTTCATACAAAACCACCAACTGAACTAGCAACTAAAATGTAGAAAAGAAGTGACAGAGATTTCAAATCTAAACTTGGCTTAGACAAATATTATCACCACTAAGGGATCGATCATTATTCACCACACTAGACGTGAAAGGAAAGAGGTGAGAGTATTGGAGGAAGGAGATCAGTGCTTCTTCCTTTTCCTCATGTGGCGATTTTTGCTCTAAGCTCTCTTTCCTTATGATAGATTTATTCAACATATTTTGTCTGTATTATGAAACTATTTATTCAGTAGCTATTGCTCACAAGATTTACAATTTATTACATAAGAAACTAAAAGACACTCTGTGCAAAATGCAGAGTACATGTGCAAAATGCATTACTATAAACATCACATACAGAAATGAACCTATTGAACAAGATCCAGAGATAGATCAGGTTGAGCCGTGTAGAAGCAGAGTACTTGGGCCCTTTTCAGACAAGCCAAATCTTTAGGGAAACATTTCAAGAGCTGCAAAAAAAAAACAAGAACTAACATTTAACCGACAGATCCATTACAAACAATAAAGACTAAAAGGGCAGATGTTATTTGGACTTTAAGAAAGCCATTTTTCACTTTTTCGAGTGCGTCTTCTCTCGTATACTTTTATTTCAATGCATATATGATGACTTTCCTTTCGATTACTAATAAAAGTTCCCAATAAAAAATATAAAAACAAACCTAAGAAAAATGAAACTTTGACTGGAAATCTACGACCAACAGCAAACTAATCGAAATTTTGACTTGCAATTGGATTCATTTTTCATTTGTTACATTGAAGGGATTTGAATAACTCATAGACCTATCATTTAAACCAAAAAATCTTTGACCTTTACCATACTCTTCCTCATTGCCATTTGGGTTAACCCATGTTAACTCCAGTTTTGGTTCGCAGATTAGGAACTTGAGAATTGGTATGAACACCTTCATGTTTCACAAGTGCATTATTTGGAAATTTAATAATGAATAATTATAAAATAATTACAGAAGCCATATCAATTACAGTGGGATAAATACAGAGGGAAACTTTCTCCAGTTTCATGAATTTGGATAACTGAGTAGACACTTTTCATATTCATTTGCGTAGCAAAAGAACCAACTGATGAAATTCAAATTTCGTAGTGATTATATTTATATGTACCCTTCTGTAAATGAAGGAGCAAACACAAAGAAGAAGACTGCACAATAAGTGGGGAAGCAAAAACTTACAGCTCTACGAATTACTTCATTTGAATTTCACACACTAAATATGCCTATATATCATGCATGGAGCAATTTTCTAACTGGGATTTTGTTTTCTCATAGCAACACAAACATGACAATCTTATAAGACCTCTTATATACCGTTTCTCTCTTTTAAACTGCTAAATATGACCTCTTAAACTGCTCCCAAGATCAAAGCCCATGTAGTGCTATAAAAAAATTAAGGGTAAAAGACATTTTACTACCCTAATGTTTGGTGGTTTTCAACATTTAGTACATCAATTTTTTTTCATCCCAGAGTCATACCTAAAGTGTAAATTTTGGGACAGTCTCATACATCCGTTAGTCAAACTGTTAGTTCTCCCGTTAAGTGATGACGTGGCGCCCTGATTGAGTGCCACGTGTCATTAAAAATATTTAAAATTTATTTAAATAAAAAAAATTTAAAAATTAGTATTTAAATAAAAATAATAATAATAATAAAAATTGATGTACTAAATGTTGAAAACCACCAAACATCAGGGTAGTAAAATGTCTTTTACCCAAAAAAATTTATTCTTCTCTCCTTCTTCTTCTTCTTCTTCTTCTTCTTCTTCTTTTTCTTCTGGGTTCCGTTTCTGTGTCTTCTTTTTTTTTTTTTTTTTTTTGTTCCTACTCCTCCTCTCCTCTGCAACTCCCACCCACCCTCCCTCCCCTCTCTCCTCTGCAACTCACATCACCCACCCTCCCTCATCTCCTTTGCAACCCGCACCAAATTTAGCAAAACAAAACTAAAAAAAAAATCGAAGGGAAGGTTTGGGTTGGGGGGACACGGGTCGACGAGAAGATCTGGGTGTGGGTGGGAGGGTGGGCACGGGGGATTGGGGAAGGAAGAGGGAAGAAGAAAACGGAAGAAGAAGGAAGAAGAATAAGAAAAAAAAAGAAAAAAAAACGAAATATGGGTAGAAGAACAAGAAGAGGAAGGAAGAGGGAAGAAGAAGAGGGAAGAAGAAAAAGGAAGAAGAAGGAAGAAGAATAAGAAGAAAAAAAAAACGAAATCTGGGCAAAAGAAAAAGAAGAGGAAGGAAGAGGGAAGAAGAAGAGGGAAGAAGAAAAAGGAAGAAGAAGGAAGAAGAAGAAGAAGAAAAGAAAAAAAAAAAACAAGCAAACGAAATCTGGGCAACAGAAGAAGAAGAGGAAGGAAGGAAGAGGGAAGAAGAAAAAGGAGGAGGGGGGAGAAGAAGAAATTTTTAAATATTTTTAATGACACGTGACACTCAATCAGGGCGCCACGTCATCACGTAACGGGAGAACTAACAGTTTGACTAACGGATGTATGAGACTGTCCCAAAATTTACACTTTAGGTATGACTCTGGGATGAAAAAAAATTGATGTACTAAATGTTGAAAACCACCAAACATTAGGGTAGTAAAATGTCTTTTACCCTATTTTTTTTATTTAAATACTAATTTTTAAATATTTTTAATGACACGTGGCACTCAATCAGGGCGCCACGTCATCACTTAACGGGAGAACTAACAGTTTGACTAACGGATGTATGAGACTGTCCCAAAATTTACACTTTAGGTATGACTCTGGGATGAAAAAAAATTGATGTACAAAATGTTGAAAACCACCAAACATTAGGGTAGTAAAATGTCTTTTACCCAAAAATTAAATACACAGAGAGTAACCAAAAGAACAACCTTACTGAACTAGTGACCAATCACATAAATCATCAAACTTCATTTAATACGAAACATTATGGAAATTGTAAACCCATGCAAAACAGAGAGAGCAAAAACAGTAGTCCTATAAACAATTAAGCAGCTTATCATCATATCAATAAAATTCAGATTAGAAAGTAAATACACAGTAGATACAGAGATAGATACACAACACAGAAATTCAATGTAAAAGATTATAATTTCTAATCTAGAAAAACACATGAGCAGCCAATCAATATTTAAATAATAAACAGCAAGAGAAAAAGAATAAAGACAACCTAAATTCAAACAGAAAGCAACGTTTAAACTGAATGATGTTTACAATTTAGATAAATACCTAAATTAGAAAAACGAAATCCCTAATCTGGAAAAAAAAACCCAAAAAATTAAAACACTAGCCCTACATTCAGAGAAATTTATAAGAAAAATACTATAAAACGTGAGGTCAAATCTGAGGAAATATAGAAAAGGAGACATACGGAGGAGAAGGAGCATAAGAGATGCTGTCCGGCGGAGGAGGGAGGCTGGATGGGGACGATGTTGTTGTGGGCTGTCATAACTAATTAATGTATTTAGAATAAAATGGTTCAAATTTTCTAGGAGTTATACTATTAACCTTCAATCCCTCCAACAGAAAGCTTCACTCCGCAATATCATTACTACCAGAAAACAGGATTTAGAACTATACCAGAGTGATGCTAAAGGAACACCAACACAAAGGATTCCATGTTGGTGTCACCAACATTCCAATACAAACTAACCCCACAATAAACATCAAACAATTTGAAAAGCAGAGTAACACGGACTTGATCCTAATTTCTTTCAAAGCCAATATATATTTTCTAGCATCTGGGATATCTTGTGTTCGGGTTTGGATGGTGGGTTTGATGTGCTGGGATTTTGAGAACACACCAGCCGTGCAAGACACAAAACTGCATTAAGACCACTTCTCAACTCTCTACATGTTAGACACATGTTAGACTCAATTCTCTACATTTTACAACTAATTAAGTCTGTAACTTACCAGATACTTTAAGCAGCCACCAAGTTAAGCAGCCACCAAGTTAAGAACATAAGAGATATGTGAATAGTTGGCTTAGACATGCTTATTTCCAAACAAGTTAAGGGTTAAAGGGGTTATGGTTGGTAGGCTAGTCAACCTTACATGACAAGCTGCCTCAGTAAGTTCAAGGGGTTATACGGAGGCTAGGGATTCAATCATGGAGAAGTATCTGTTATGGTTCCCATCTCACTTCATAGGTAAATAATGGCAATACAAGGTGGGAGAATATACCAAAAGTTAACAGGGCCGGGTATGTGAAAACCAAATGTGGGGTTATTGTGCGATGAACCACCGTCTGATGTATTTTGTACTAGACGCCAAGAATGGTGCTCAGGGCTTATATTAGAATAAGTTGAGAAAAAGATGCAGAGATGAGATGGCAATAATAATAAATAATAAATTAATAATAATAATAATAATAATAATAATAACACTACGACTACTACTACTACTACTAATGTAACACAAGTTTATAAGCACGGTCTAAAGGACCAGCTGCTATAAGGCTGAATATCTAATTCCACACAAGTTTACCCTTATAGGGTACACAACTCAATACTTGTTTACTTCTCAAACATGTTCTTATAAGTAACCCTACTTAAATTTTACATCACAAAACAAATGGGGACGTGGGGGTTCTTGTAAAATATATTACAATTGAGTATCAAGTTTACCTTGACATACCGGAAGTATCAGGAAGTAATACTACATTACAATGGATCTTTGATTTTCTATATCATAAATTTGAATAATTTATTGGATAAGGTTAGGTTTAAGTTGTGTAGTCGACCATTCTACTTGAGAACTATTTTAACATCAAAAAAAGTGTTTAGATACCAATTTTATGTCCCTTCTTTCAACATTCTACCAATATATCATTCACCCTTGCATTACGATGTGATATCAAATATAGTGACTATTGCTGAAGTTTGATCCATATTTCATAAGGAGTTGTAAGTTGGAGTAGGTCAAGACACATATACTGTAAACTTTAAACAGACCTGGATCTCTCTTTCTGTCCAGAACCTGTTATAATGTAATTTTCTAACTGAAAACAAAAAAGACATTTCAAAAAACAAAATTAGAGCATTCACTGTCCAGAGGATTAAAAACCCTTGACTTTCATAATGTCTTAGGAAAACATTTGTATATACAAAACAGGACTTCGCACAAGAACTTAATCAATACAAATTACAAATGCATTAGTACTGATTGTATGACGGCGCATGTTGAGACACTGGCAAGGAAACTAAACCGATGATTTTATTCAATTGCTTATATCTGTATCAATCAACATCTGCGCACTTGAATTTAACCAATGCTCATTTATCGAGACATCAAGCTTAAGCTACTAAACATTACAATATAAAAATGCAACGAAAGCAAACAAGTAATATGTATGCAAGCATTCAAATGCTTACCACTCCCTTGCTCTGGTAAAAATCATCTAGTGCCCGTTGATATTTTGACTGATTTAACCCAAACCAACGTGCCAAATGGTCGTCCAAACTTGAATGAGTTGCAACATAAACAAAGAGGCATCTTTAGTTGTGGTTCACTTGCAATGAAAATATCAACAAAAGTATTCACTATTCACCAAACCTCCGCCTCAAACATTTAACAAGTGTAGGACTGGTGTATCTAATCTCTCTAGAAACCAAGCAGGGGTTACCAGATAATCTAATCAGGCAGTACATGTGAATCTTGTCATAGAAATTATGGAGATATAAAATTTAAGAAATTGCAATTTCCCAAAAATCAAAGTTCAAAGTAATTAAAATTCAGAAAGTGAATTAATCATCCTCTAACCTAGGCAACCAAGCAAAAAAATTACAAACCTAACTAAGATTCTCAACCAAATTCATTACCTAAAATAACTTAAAATTACAGTGACAGAACAAATCTAAGAAAAGCACCATAAAGTTGAGACTAAACAAAAAGCTAAAGGGAAAATGATAGGATCTAGAGATTGAGAACATACCCAAAGTTTTGGAGAACGAAATGCAGAAAAGTCCCCCTATATTGCGAATTACAGAGCTTCAATGCCCGGGAATTGGAAGGTGACGGAAAGCAGACGGGAGAGTGGCTAAGGGAGGGAGACGAAGGACAGGTTGTGGTCGCCGTCACTGGCAACCACCAGGTGGCTGGTCGTCGGAGCGAAAGTGAGAGAGTAGCGAAAGTGTGTTGAAGATGGGATGGGTGAGACAAAATGAAATGGGTTTTACGGGGATTTTGATAATCTTTCAATATTTTTTTATTTTTTTAATTTAATTTTATATGTGAGGAATTTTCAGGTGGTCTTCTCTTTTGTTATGTGATGAATCTTAAATTTCGTCACATATTAACATTTCATTGGGCGCCAAACTTTCCCGCTAATTTATTTGTGACGTATATAAAAGTATAAGTGACGCAAAATATTTTGGTGCTCTACGAAAATCTTAATGTGACGATTTTAAAAAAAGCGTCACTTATTTTACCCAAATGTGATGATTTTTCACGTGCCACAAAAAATTCCGTCACCTAATCCATGTTTTCTTGTAGTGTATATGATGTCCGGATTTGATCAAATTCTCCTAATTTGGAACCTAATTGGAATATTCAACTTTGGTTCCTAATTAAGGGTCGTTAGCATGCAAGAAAACGTTAAAGAACCAAAGAAAATACATGGCAGGATGTTTGTATAGCATTCTCTTCATTCATTCACATGTCTACCAAGATTAAGCATGATGTTTACTATAATCTTGATTAAATGATCTGCAATTAACCCCAATGGTGATCAAACATGAAATCAACAAACAAATTTAATAATAGATTCAGTGAATGAAACAGGAAGCAGATTGATAAACTAAATACTTTAACTTAAAAACAGGGATCAATTTTGCAAGGCTACATCGAAATCCCTAGCTATGAACTTAGTTACATATCATGTTCACAGAAATTAAAATGAAAATACACAACATGAGTGAAAATAAATTCAGGAAAGCAAACCCTTGAAGCAATTTTGATGTAGAACTTCTCCAAGAACGGCCTTCTGCGATGAGTCTTCAGTAGTGGTGAAAGTGTATGGGACGGCTAGGGTTTTTTAGAGTGAATGAAAAAGAGGAAAAATAGATGCTTAGAATTGTGTAATTCGCCCAGAATAAAAAGGGCATGTAAAAGTGGCTGAAAGCCAAGTTTTATGGGGTAAAAGAGGCTAGAAGATATTCCAAAGTGATCCCAGCAACTTAGCCTTTATTTTGCACGTTTTTACCTTATTTGGCACCTCCAAATCAGGCTAGATATCCCAATTCCTTTCCCATTCTATTCCTGATATTCTAACAAGCTAGATTTGTCTTGGATTCTTTATTTGGACTTCAAAACAAGTAACAACTTTATTTGGGCTCCAAAAGAGGCCACTAAACTTCTCTCCACGTTTGAATAAGGATCAGCTCCAAAAAGGGCATGTTTTCACTTCTTTTGCCTTCAAATTGATCCCAAAGTACATGTAACTGCACACTAACTCAAAATAAGGTAAAATGAAACCAGTTTAACTCAAAAACATCACAAAGAGACTAGAAATGGATGGCATATATGCATGAAATATATGAGTTATCAAATAACCCCAAACCTGGTTTTTGCTAGTCATCGAGCAAAACTATAACTAAAAACACACACAACTAAATAAAATCTTACTATACCAGTTTCACTGGCTAAACAATTGCACTAAGCATGTGCAACAAGCCTTTAGACCTCTAGGTGTCCCTAGTCGGAGGAGTTGTGTCTCCTAAGGGTTTACAGTGATGACGCTCACAAACATCTACAAACTCTGCAAACAAATTGGTTAAAGTATACTTAAAACAAACAAATAAGAACCAATGAAGGCTTAGTCGTACATTCAAACCAAAAGTCTACCACTGCAAAGAATCGTATCATGTGTAAAGTGTAAAAATATTACTCCATGACTCATGACTTCAAAGACACCATACTCAAATGCCAAAGATAGAATTCGCCTCAACTCTATTCCTCACATATATCACTCAAAATTTCACTCAGATCCTAAGGTGTAGTTTCTCCACAAACATATGTGAGTGAAATTATGTAAAAGAGAATCAAATTCTCACATATGAAAAATGAAATAAAAGCACAATTTCTGAACAGATTTTATGAAATGAATCGAACACTAAGAATATGGATAACACACATATTTACCATCACCCATGAATACATCCTCAAGATCAGCTAGGTCTTTCATACGGTTGTAATGTAAGGCTTAGGCAAGTGGCTATGAAAAAAAAATGCATAAGAAATACTAAAGCTTGGAACATACCAAATTGTCTTCCTTGTGAAACCAGCAAGCTCTCCTCTTCAATTGACCTTAGTTGTTTGTTCTTGGCATCCAGGACCCAAGTGTGATAGTGAAAGAATTTGGAAATTGCATTTTCTTTGATCATTTTTTTTTATATTTCTTTTATTTTGCAAATCCAGTACATGTAGAGCTCAATCATTATCTTTGTCTTCATCACTTTGGTATTCCCCAAACTATAGGGTATGGCTGTAATGGGCTAAGTATCTCTGATTGAGATGAAAGGGTAGGGAAATATTGTGGTGAGAAAAGAGAAAGGCTAAAAGTGTTTGGCTTCAAAACGGGGTAATGGCACACACATAAAGGTAGGGAATTTGGCATTTTGATAGTTAAAACGTGCATAGCCTAACATCATCCCATTGAGTTCATTCATGAGTGATACCAAACACATGGTATCTGCAAAAGAGAATAATTCTTAGCATTCAATCAAACAGAAATAATGAGATCATTTAAAGTGAAATTGAAAGAAAACGATAGGAGCATAAACACTTTAAACCCTCTCAAAGAATCAAATAGGCTCAAAATAACTCACCAGGGTGGTCTCCACTATTCTTCTTCTAGAATTTGAGCATGGTACTTTACCATCATAATTTCAAGAGTAACAACTTTGTAAAAGAAAATAAGATACAAAACTTTTTCATGACAACACTGTAGTTTTGTTTGTAAACATAGCCTTCATATACATTCACATTAGTAAGCAAAAGCAAACTTAACCAAAACTAAAAACAAACGGAAATTTTCAATCCCACACCCCCAAACATAAACTAAGCATTGTCCTCGATACTTAAAAATGAATGGAATGCATGCAGTGTAAATAGGCAAAGCATGTGGAATGAAAATAAAATAAAACTAAAAGACACCAATAAAAGGAAAGAACACAAACCCAGCTAGGTTACCTCCTAGCAAGCGCTTTATTTAATGTCTAGGAAAGACATGGCAGCGTGGTCTAAATTGTCATAAACTCGATAGAATCTACAACTTGATAGGCTTGCTCCTCTGCAACATTCTCCAAATAAGGCTTTAAACGCTACCCATTGACTTTAAAATATGTGTCATTCTTTATTTTCTCTATCTCCACAGCTCCATGGAGAAATATTTGAAGCACTTTGAAGGGTCCAACCCATCTAGACCTCAATTTACCTAGAAAAAGTCGCAAACGTGAGTCATACAAAAGCACTTTCATACCTAATTGAAACTCTTTTCGGAGAATTGCTTTGTCATGATAGAGCTTGGTTCGTTTTTTTGTAGATCTTAGCATTCTCACATGCTTCATTTCTGAGCTCTTCCAACTCATTAAGTAGGAGTTTCCTTGCTACACCAGCTTCTTTGAGATCAAAATAGAACTTTTTTACAGCCCAATATGCACGGTGCTCAAGCTCCATTGGCAAATGACATGCCTTTTTTCCGAACACAAGTCGATAAGGGCTCATTCCAATTGAGGTCTTGTACGCTATTTGATAAGCCCAAAGTGCATCATTCAGCCTAAGTGACCAATCCTTCCTTGTAGGGCTGACAGTCTTCATCAAAATGTTATTTATTTCCCTATTGCTGATCTCCACTCGGCCCGAGGTTTAAGGATGATATGGAGTTGTCACCTTATGTGTGATGTTGTACTTCTTCATCAATGCCTCGAAAGGTTTGTTGCATAAGTGGCTGCCACCATCGCTAATGATAGCTCTTGGAGTTCCAAACCTACAAAAAATCAGATCCTTGAGAAAATTCAAAACAACCTTGTGATCATTAGTTCGTTTAGTTGCTGCTTTAATCCATTTGGATACATAATCTACTACCACTAGTATGTATATGTATCCAAAAGAGGACGGAAATGGTCTCATGAAGTCGATTCCCCACACATCGAACAGCTCCACCACCAAAATGTTGTTCAACGGCATTTCAATCGTGCGGCTAATGTTCCCTATTTTTTAGCACCTATCACACTTAGAACAAAAATAAAAAACATCTTTAAATAATGTAGGCCAAAATAAACCATATTGTAAAACCTTTAAAGTTGTCTTTTTGGCACCGAAATGTCCTCCATATGCCAAAATATGCTTTGTTGCTCACTCTCTGGGACACATCTTCGGATGATTTGGTCAGGGCAGTACTTGAACAAATATGACTCATCCCAAAAATAGTGTTTCACCATTGAAACGAACTTCTTTTTCTCCTGAAAAGTGAAATCAACTCTAATTACACCACAAGCAAGATAGTTAACAAAATCAGCATACCATGGCTCTTTTTCTTAAATGACAAAGAAATGTTCATCCAGGAATGATTAGTTAACAAAATTTCACCTTTGTTTGTTTACCAAGAACACAGTGCTCACATAACTTTCTTTTTTCCAGTTTTTTCTCCTTTTAAACATCATTGCTTGATCAATTCTTGCAATGCTTTTTTTCCTACATGTCCCAACATCATGTATCATAATGCAAACAAGTGACTTTTATCACTTTGCACTTCATCAGCTACCATAGCCACTCCATTTTCCAAAGTCCTTCCTTGTAGCATATAAAGTAAGCCGTTTCGAGACCCTTTCACTATGACAAGTGCTCTTTTATCAACTTTGAGAATGTTGTTATCAGAGTAAAACTTGTAACCTTATGAATCGAAAGTGCCTAGTGAGATCAAATTTTCCTTCAAATTTGGGATGTACCTTACACCATGCAATTCTCGAATCACACCATCATGATGCTTGATCCTAATGCTTCGAATTCCTTAAGTTGTACATGGGTTATCATCTCCCATATGCACAGTTCCATTCATAAATTTGAAGCTTGAAAACCAATACCTTTGAGAAGTCATATGATGAGTACAACCTTTGTCAAGCACCCACTCTTTTATATAATCCACAATGCTCGATGCAATTAGGGCATAGACAAATTCGTCATCCTTGACTTCAACCGTCTTTGCTTCTAAGTCATCATTCTTCCTTCTAATCTTTTCTTTGATTTTAGAGCAGTCCTTCTTCCAGTGTCATTTTTCATGACAAAAAGCACACTCATCTTTGTCCAAGAACTTCCTATTCTTTTAGACTCCTCTAGTACGAGACCTACTATTTTTCCTGTATGAACCTTTCTTTTATTTCGATCTCCCTCTCACCATTAAAGTTTCAGAGTTATTCCTTTCTTTCCTGCCAAGGTGTCTCACCTCACGATTCATAAAAGCACTTAAGATTTCATCATGCTTAATTGTCTCCCTGGCATAAATCTAAGTAGTCACGAAAGCCTCATAGTATTCAGGCAATGAGTTCATTAGCATCATGGCCTTGTCTTCATCTTTAATTATCTCTTCAAGATTTGCCAATTCAACTAAAAGCTTGTTAAACTCTTCTAGATGGCCAATCATCTTCGTGCCCTCTTTATACTAGAACTTGTATAACTTGCTCTTGAGATGCAGTTGATTCTCTGCACTCTTCTTCATATATTTTGTCTCCAATGTAGCCCACACTTCCTTCGCAGAAGTTATGTTCATCATACTATACTTCTGTTGTTTTTCCAAGCATAGTCGAATTCTAGAACATGCATGGGCATTCAATCTTTCACATTCTTCTTTTTTTTCATTGAAAATGGCATGTCTCCTAACACAACAACCAAACCTTGTTGTATCAAGACATCTCGAACCCCACACTGTCACATAGCAAAGCTGTTCGTTCCATCAAATTTCTCAATTTCAAACCTAGCACTCTGAATTGTCCTCTTGGCTCCACTAGTGCCAGACTTTTCTTCAACATCATCACCTCTGGTAGAATCACCAGTCTTCGTCATTGCTTAATAGTTACAACCCAGGTAAGAACCTTAGTTCTTGATACCACTTGTTATAAACTAAACCAAAAACCAATCAAGCAATAAACAAAACACAACGATTTCAAAGTTTCTCCAATATAGGAGTACCTCTTTAACAACTGAAACTTTATTGATTACCAACAAATACAAGAGAACTCACAAACACAAAGTGTTCTCAAGTATACAAACTTATGCCTCTCAAAACTCTCACACACAAAATTCTATCCCCACACTCATCTATTTATACTAATAGATGTCATAAGTTTACACAAAGTCCCTAGAATATAGGAAATCAAATCCTATACTAAAACCAAATCTCAAACCAACTAGGAAACATAAATCCAAATATCTTGCATCCAAGATATCCTAATCCTTTTTAGTTTAGACATGGTGATTTAATGCCAAATCTTGTGTGCTTGTAATTTTACTCCCATAATTTATATGTTTGAAAATTTCAAACAAAACTTCCCTCACAAGAAGCCCTGCAACCTCTATGATCAACTCATCCACAACAATGACGAATATAATCTAGGGAACTTTAACAAAAAGTTCCTGGTACTGTTCGTTTAAACAAAAAACCACATTTTAACACTAAAAAGTCAATCCTAATACTATTCACTTTACCCTTTATTTTGACCTTATCGTTAAAAGTCAAAGTTTTCAAACACTTTTCATTAGTTTTTCTTATAGGGGTGTGATATCCACACACCCCTTTTTACTTCTCTCACACTTTTTTGGATTTCGGCCGTCAGATCAGATGAATTGAAGAAAATCTAACGGATAGAAAATAATAGGGGTGTGTGAGAAGTAAAAAGGAGTGTGTGGATAGCACACCCCTTTATTATAATCTATCACGTGTTAGTGCAACGTGACTTTGTGTAAGTCCACATGCAGTTACTGTAACGTGACTTGAGGAGTTTTGCTTCACTTGGAGCTCTTTATCTTTTCAATTATTCCATGTTTATAGGACTTGTTTTCAAATTTTGTTGTAAGCTAAAGCTGCGCGTAATCGTTTGTTTGATTTCTGTTTATATTTTGAATTTCAAATGTTACATTTAATTAGGGTTTTCCAAATCCATGTAATCTTGAAACCATTATAACTACATGAGCCCCTATACATTCCATCTCATCAGATATCACTTGTAATGCAAAAGGTCTTGCGATGCACATCTTGTAAAAGAATTATTTCATAGGATAGTTACTTAGCATCAATGAAACTGAAAAAAAAAAATCCATAAGAACTATAGATAACATTATTCATGGATATGGATTTTGATGTAACAAATGCATTGAAAATACGAACACAACTTTAATAAATAAAAGAATATAAGAAACATAACTATTTTAAGCAAACATTGTAAAAAGAATATAAATACCCAACGGATGACACTAATTTGTAGCTAGTAAATGTATGGTTCTGACTGCTTTTTGCTTCTTCACCCACAAAAATTTCCCCTTTCATCTTCAAAACTGGCATGTGAGGTTCATCATACAGAAGAGGAAGGGTCGGGAATAGGATTATTGCTTTGGGTTGATGATGATCAGAGAGGTAGTCGAAGACTAGCCTAGCCGCGTCGTCTTGGACTTCTTTAGAGGACCTAAATATATGAACAGTGTGAAAGTTGAGGAAAATTAAGACAAAAAATCTTCAAGACCAAAAAGAAAAAAGAAAAATACAAAACGAAATAGCAAAATTCTTGAATAAGATACCTGAAGTCTTTTTTCTTTCCTATCCCTTCCATTCCAAAAAGCTTAATAGTTGAAGACATCTCTCCAGATATATCCTTTCTTAATTCGTTCATCGCAAAATTTGGAGATATGGTATAAAATTAAGTAAAACTTAACATGAATTTAAAAACTAAACTTTGGAATACAGTCGATAAAATCAATTAATAGAACGTCTAGCAAAAACAGACCTGGAAAAGGAGCAATTATATATTATAAGAAAAACTAATGAAAAGGGTTAGAAAACTTTGAGTTTTAACGATAATAACAAAATAACGGGTAAATAAATGGTAAAGTGACTAGTATTATGATTGACTTTTTAGTGTAAAAACGTAATTTTTCATTAAAGTAAACATTATCGAAAGTCTTTCGTTAAAGTTTTCTATATATATATATATATATATATATATATATGTCATAATTGATTATCTGAGAGAGTTTGCAGCTACATAGACTGATAAGAATGCTCCATCCGTGCAGGACCGTTATATATAAAAGAAAACTAATGAAAAATGGCTTCAATATTTTGAATTTTAACCAAAAACCAGGTAATAGTTTTATTTAATGGTTAGGACAAAACCTAATGTCAAACCAGCCCATTAAGATTGGCCCAAACAAAATAATTTATCGAACTACCGGTTTTACCCCCCTAACATTAGTTTTGCTCCAACGTTAGGTTTGACGAATGTTGTTGCTAAGCTCTGCGCGACTGCGCCCATGGAGATCGTCTCCATACTATGCCCATTCAAAAGAAGTATGTAATAGATATACATCTGATCCTCCATTTCAAATTTCTCCGAGTACTCCCGTACAAATTGATCCAATTGCTATCTATTTTCACACTTCGACAACCTAATTCCCGTCCACCCCCTCTCTCCCTCTCTCTCCGCTCACCTCCTTCCCTCTCTAAAATCCCCAATTCCAAGTCCGATTCCGATCGAAGCCTCATCAATCAACAAAAAGGTACTCAAAATTCTCAAACCGTTGCTAAATTAGGATTGATATTATGTAATTTTTCTTCCTCTCTGTTTTTTTTTTCGATTTTTCAAGAATTATTCTGTAAAAACCTGTTCCATTTTTTGCTTTTGATTTTGATTCATTGGTTACCCAGCTGATTATTATTTTTTTCTTTAAGTATAATTTGATTGCTTTAGTTGCTTCCATGATAATTTGATGTTGTTTTACTCGTGATAGTATTGGAGAAGTTTGGCTCTTCACTAATTTTTAATTATCTTTTGAGCTCCATGAATTGGGTTTTGTAGTAATTAACATAATAAACCCAACACATTCCTAGTGATATTAGTACAAAACCCCTACGATGTTTGAACCGCTGGTTTAATCTGGGGGTGTCAAAACTCGAAACTTAGTAATTGGACATGGGGTTTAAAATCGTAACGGTTTTTTTGGTGTTTGTGAATGAAAATCATGGATTTGTGCATGAAAATTTATGTGGTGTTATTGTTGTATCTGTAGGTGTAATTGTGTTTTTGTTTCATGCATGTTCAGTTTAAGAAATAGTGTCAGTTCTAAGTTTAGTTTAAGAAATAGTAATAATATAATGTTCAGTTTAAGAATAGTATATCCGAGAACCCTCTCAATGATGCATGCACACATTTTATCTTTTAACTATCTTGGAAAATTGCCAGGGTGAAGGCTTTCCTTGTAGCTCAATTCATCTCAACTTTGGTTTTTGTTCCTTGTCAATTATTCTTAGTATTATATTTTCGTTTTGTATATTTTCTTTTCATATTGCCACTGTTTCGGTGGTCTCTTCTTTGCAACCCTTTACAGCTTGAGTATGGAGTGCGAGCCGCGTCGTCTTGGACTTCTTTAGAGGACCTAAAGATATTGAAAGTGTGAAAGTTGAGGAAAATCAAACAAAAAAAAAGATACAAAACGAAATAACAAAATTCTTAAATGAGATACCTAAAGTTATTTTTCTTTCATATACCTTCCATTCCAAAAAGCTTCATAGTTGAGAACATCTCTTCACATATAGTCTTTCATAATTTGTTCATCGTAAAATCTGAAGATATAGCAATATTAAGTAAAACTTACTGTTGAATTTTAAAACTACACTTTTGAAATACAGTCGATAAAATCAAGAGAACGTCTAGCAAAAAAAGAGACTTGGACAAGATGAGCAACTATATATTAATATGAAATAATTGATTATCTGAGAGAGTCTACAGGGCCGTTATATATAATCAGTTTTCGCAGCCGTGGTTTTTATCTCGAGGGTAGGAGTCCTTGATGGGAGATGTGAATGAGGGTCTCTCGTGGCCGTTAATTGTACATCGTACGATCAAAAAATATTTTAAATATTTTTATTTAAAATTAAATATAAATAATATTTGATGAAAACTAATCGCATGATGCACGATAAACGGACACGATTTGAAGATCTCCATCATCCTCATGGATCCATAGAGGATCCTCATTCGAAAGATGTGACCAATGAAGTTTGCATTGCAGCAATTAGATGCGCCACGTAGGTTGGATGAATCGAGTGGGAGTTCAAGGAGATACCCCTAGTATTAGTTTGGTAACATCGTAAAAGGGTCCGTGAGGAATATTAATGACATTATTAGTAAATTTAATTAAATAGGTGACTGGATTTGGTTATTACTTACATCTGCTGCCCAGTCCCTATACGACGGTGTTCACCGTTTATCGCAAATTTCTCTTCAAATAGATGACTTTTATATTTGTTTGACGAACCATGGATATTTTTCATGATGTCTTGACGGAGGAAATTGTTATTGAGCTCACCCTCGTAAGAGAACATTCGCCATACTCGAATCTATGAAAATCTTGAAATCTTTCATTTAAATTGAGAGGTAGAACAAATTCAAAGACATCAGAATGAGACGCAGCTTGTTTCCGTTGCTCGAAACTGACAACTAAATACATATGGTGGCGACACATGTGAGTTCAGTCAGTAGTATGTCGACAAGTGTCAGCTTGTGGAGAAGTCCTTAGGTATTGCAGCCGCATGTGACTCAGTACTGCAACGACATACTCCACATCTATACAACCTTTTTTTGCTTCTTCACCCTCAAAAATTTCCCCTTTCATCTCCAAAACTGGCATGTGAGGTTCACCCGCAGATTCTGGGTTTGGGTTGAAGATGATCAGACAAGTGGTCGAAGACGAGCCGTGTCGTCTTGGACTTCTTTAGAGGACCTAAAGATATCGACAGTGTGAAAGTTGAGAAAAATCAAACAAAAAAAAAGATACAAAACAAAATAGCAAAATTCTTAAATGAGATACCTGAAGTCATTTTTCTTTCCTATCCCTTCCATTCCAAAAAGCTTCATAGTTGGAAGACATCTCTTCACATATATTCTTTCATAATTTGTTCATTGTAAAATCTAATATTAAGTAAAACTTAATGTTGAATTTTAAAACTAAACTTTGAAATACAGTCGATAAAATCAAGAGAACGTCTAGCAAAAAAGGACACTTGGACAAGATGACCAACTATATATTAATATGAAATAATTGATTATCTGAGAACGTCTGCAGATACAGAGACTGATGAGAAAGCTCCATCCCTGCAGGGCCATTATATATAATCGGTTTTCGCAGCAGTGGTTTTTATCTGGGGGGTAAGAGTCCTTGATGCGAGATGTGAATGAGGACGCTTGTGTCTTTTAATCGTGCATTGTACAATTAAAAAATATTTTAATATTTTTATTTAAAATTAAATATAAATAATATTTAATGAAAACTAACCGCACGATGCACAATAAATAGACACGATTTGAAGATCTTCATTATCCTCACGGATCCATAGAGGATCCTCATTCGGAAGATGTGACCAATGAAGTTTGCGCTGCAGCAATTAGGTGCGCCACATAGGTTGGATGAATCGAGTGGGAGTTTACAGAGATACCCCTAGTATTAGTTTGGTAACATTGTAAAAGGGTCCGTGAGGAATATTAATGACATTATCAGTAAATTTAATTAAACAGGTGACTAGATTTGGTTATTACTTGTAACATCTGCTACCCAGTCTCTATAAGACGGTGTTCACCATTTATCGCAAATTTCTATTCAGATAGATGACTTTTGTATTTGTTTCATCAACCATGGATATTTTTCATGATGGCTTGACAGAGGAAGTTGTTATTGAACTCACCCTCGTAAGAGTACATTCGTCATGCTCGAATCTATGAACATCTTGAAATCTTTCATTTGAATTGAGAAATAGAACAAATTCAAGGACATCAAAATGAGACACAGCTTGTTTCCATTGTTTGAAACTAACGACATCAAGGGTATTAGCGGCTCAAATGGATCGCCGACGTAAACTTCCTACTCCAGCATTTGCATGTCCGAAGTAGCCTTCTCCTATACAGAGACGAAGTCAAAAATTTAACTAAGATGGTGCACTTTAAAAAATTTGAGCTCCTTTTTTGGACAAATAAAGCTAGTTCATTTACAAATGCTGAAAAAATTAATTACAAAATGCCTAATTTTATTACTCTATTGCCTAATTTTGTTTTTAATTGTTGACAATCTAATGCTCATTTATACTAATTAACCAAATACATGCAACTCAACAAGGTTTAGATATTAGTGCGTGAGAAAAATATACAAGACAAAGGGGCATTTAAAACTAAAGGAGGATTTTCACTATTTTAATATGATTAATTGAATAATCTGCAAAGTAAAAAATGAGAATGATTAATTTGTAATGCAAAAAAAAAAAAAAAAAAAAAAAAGATGAGAGGGGGCATGTGCCCCATCTGGGCCTTACCTCCCTCCGTCCATGCTCCTATATTATGTGACGTGGCTCTCCATTGACTATTATTGCTTCCCATTTCATCAATTGTCCTCCTCAGGCCATCTCCAACCGATGGCTGGCCAGAGGGCTCGTTTTAGCCCTCTGGCCCTCCAAGATTCTTCAAGATATTAATATTTTAATGAACAGTGAAGGGCCATATTTGCCTCCGTCTCCAACCGAGGGCCAGAGGGCCAGAGGGCTTGTTTTAGCCCTGTCACAAAAAACCGTCTCCAACCGAGGGCCAAAGGGCCATGGGCTAAACATAATTTATTATTTAAAAACTACAATTTAAATAGAAGTTATAGGGGAAAATGGACTTTTAAAAAAATATGAAACAAATTTTGTAAAATAAAAGTTATAGGGAAAAATAGAAGTTATATGAAAAAATAGAAGTTATATGAAAAATTAAAAGTAATAGGAGAAAATAAAAGTTATAGGAAAAAATAGAAGTTATATGAAAAATTAAAAGTAATAGGAGAAAATAAAAGTTATAGGAAAAAATAGAAGTTATATGAAAAAATAGAAGTTATATGAAAAAATAAAAGTTATAGGAAAAAATAAAAGTAATAGGAGAAAATAAAAGTTATAGGAAAAAATAGAAGTTATATGAAAAAATAAAAGTTATAGGAAAAAATAAAAGTTATAGGAAAAAATAAAAAGTTATAGGAAAATTTTTGTAAATAAAAAATATTAATAAAACTGTAAAAAACAAATTCAAAAAAAAAAATAATGCAACGGCTAGTTGTTTTAAATTGAATTTCAAATTATTAGTGTCGGTTACAACCGACACTAATAGTAATACATTTGCCTATGAATACCTATTACTGTCGGCTATAACCGACAGTATTAAAAAATCCTTCTTTAATGCTGTCGGTTATAACCGACAGCAGTAAGAAAATAATTTTAAAAAAAATAGCCAGCCCGGGGCTGGCTGGCTGGCCGAAAGCAGCCAGCCCTCCAGCCCTCTCCGATCCCGTGGGGCCCTCCCAGATTCCAGAGCCCTCTGGCCTAGCCCTCGGTTGGAGACGGTTTTAGGGCCATTTTCGGCCCTCTGGCCCTCTGGACCCTTCGGTTGGAGATGGCCTCATCTTCCTTCCATACAAGCTCTAACAGAGGCTGAGATTCAAGCTCCCACACGATCCACGCAGGCCCGGCCTAAGCCCAGTGCGGGCAGGGCAATTGTCCAAGGCCTAAAAAAATTTAGAACACCAAAATTATTACGGTGGTATATTTATATATGTTTTTATAAGAGTATAAATTTATAAAATTTGGTTTAGTGACAAAGAAATTTAACTAGAACTAGTGGTTTTGTTGTTTAAAATTAATGAGAAGATCTTAGGTTCAAAACACTATGTGTGTTTATTTACAATCCAATTTTTACAAAAAAAAAAAAATTCATAATAGTATAAATTTATAAAATTTGGCTAAATGATCAAGAAATTTAATTAGAAGCAATAATTTTTGTTGTTTAAAATTAACGAGAGGTCCTAAGTTTGAAATATTGTGTGCATGTTTATTTTTTTTTCAATTTTTATAAATTTTTGTTTGGTTTTTAACTTATTTACTAGCTAGTAGCTATGTGGGTTGCAATTTTTAAATATATGTTCAACAAAGACTAGCGCGTAGACTAAATTTTTAGACCAAATTTGCAAATAATATTACGTGTCATTAAAAGGTCTAATTTAGTGTTCATTCATTACTTATACATATCCTTAAAGACTCGAAAACATTATTATTTTTTTAGTCTTATATTGACAATGTTAGTAAATAATAAAAAATATCTCATGATTTATACAAAAAAAACTTTAAAAGTTCAGATGGAAAACAAAACTCATAATCTATCTATTTGTAAGCCTGAATCTTTTGGTTTTTTTTTTTCGATACAAAATAAATTAGTTATTTCGTGTTTCTAAATTATTGAATTTGAAGTGGTTTTCTAAATGTAATTTTCTAGATGTCTTACGTGTGAAAATAAATAATTTTTTTATATAAAATGAGGGCACAGTTTTTAGTGTCGTCCCAAACCTCAAAAATCTCTAAACTGGCCTTGAGTCCAGGTCGGTGACCGATCGGCGGAAACCTCTTCGACATAAATCCACGCTGTGTGGGCCCAAGTATTTGGGTATATCGTATCAGTGTGGATTGGATTCACACTGAACGCCGTAGTGTCCAACCCGGAGTTGGCAATGGCAATGCTAAAAGAGCATGACCAGAAACTGGCTCATAGTGCTAGGAGTAGGTCGATCGCAAAAGTGTAACAGGATCTAATTTGGGCTGACTATGGGCTCCACTATGTTAAGGTTAGGAAGGTGGGCGACCTCATCTTCCCTAATTGGTCAGAAGTTTGAAACCTAGGACCTATTGAGAAAGATGAGCTTTTTTTTTTTTTTTTTTTGAGATGAAGTACGATATTCATTGAATAGTGAAATATGTACAAAATCGAGGATATGATGCTTACAGTGGGTCTCAATAAAATCCTTATCGGGGTTTACAACCCAATCGAAGGGAAAAAGAGTGTCCCGCACCAAAATTAACTACTAGTATTGTCCTCTAATAATAAATCAAAAATTACATCAGGAAGTGCTTCGAACCAAGAAACTAGGTGATCGTTAGTTAAACTAAACCTTGCAAAGCGATGGGCCATTTTGTTTGTATCTTTTCGACCAAACAAAACCTTCCATTGCTTGAAGCTTTGAAGAATCTGCCGTGTATCCTCAAACAAAAGGCCATAATTAACTATCTCTGAAATAAACATTCTGCACAATTTATTTTATTTTATTTTTCATATTAGAAATGAGTTGTAGCAATTTTTTATTTTAATTTTTTCTGTATTAATGCACTATATTAATGGACCATATATTAACATCTTCTTAGCAGAGATCTAGTTTATTATAGCAAGAACATACTAAGAATAAACTAGTATAGAAGAGACTATGTTTTCACTCAGACCTCCTATAACCCTAATAAAAGGGTCCTATGAAGTCTATCATTTAGTTTTTTCCTATGAAGTCTATCATTTAGTTTTTACTACAGTGAAACGAGATCCCTGCTAGTTAAGAATGGACTCATATATATTAAAAATTAAATTGGTATATGGTTTGAGCTAAACCACATATAATCAGGGCCGGCCCTGAGAATTTGGGGGCCCTAGGCGAGCCTTCGAAGTGGGGCCCTAAAATTTTCTGATCTTCGGTTCTTTGTATATTGATTTG
Organism: Crataegus laevigata; assembly: GCA_963580275.1. Lineage (NCBI taxonomy): Eukaryota > Viridiplantae > Streptophyta > Magnoliopsida > Rosales > Rosaceae > Crataegus > Crataegus laevigata. The sequence continues at coordinate 31,041,085 of OY756947.1, read as the reverse complement.
TATAAAAAAGAATTCGCTAAATACATAAAAAGCTCTATTTTCACATCAAATATCATTAAAAATTAATATCAAAAGAAGATAAATATACAAACATTATTTAAACATTACACGATTCATGTTTTTAGACACAAATGTACTAAATGTTTGCAGTCAAGAGTTTAAGATTGAGAGTGAAGAACAATAAAACTTAATGATCAAGAGAGTAAATAACAATAAAACTTGATTGACGAGTATAATAAATTCAACGCCAATTGTTTCTCTTGTGTTTTTTTTCTTCTAAAATCAACATCACAATAACAAATTGAATATTAAAATAATCCATTGAATAAAAAGTTATTGAAAAGAACAATATATAATTCAAAGTTTTGATTACCTTAAAGTACAATCTTTAAGTCCATATGATAGTTGGTTTAAACATTCAATAGAAATGGAAAAAATTAGAAGTTGAAAGAAAAAATATTGCGAAGAGACTTGAGTTTTATAATTTTATATGTATTTGGACAGATGAATTGACAATAAATTTGAAAAACAAGAAAAATAAAGAAAAATCTAGTGATTGAAAGGCAGCTTTGTGCCCTTCCGAAGTGGGGGCCTAGGCGGGCGCCTACTTGGACTACCCTCAGGGCTGGCCCTGCATATAATCTATATATATAAAGGGAGAAAGCCAATTTGGTGAAGCATTCAGAAATACCAAAAAAGCCTCTTTATTTTCTTCACAATTGAAATCCAAAAAAATGAAAAATGAGGACAAACTGGTAAAAAAATTAATTGAATAAAAAAAACTGTATTTCAAGAGAAAAAATCAAAATATAAATTAAATTCGTGCTGAAATAGATATATGTAAAAATCCAAAATTGACCCTTTAATTACAGTTATGAGAAAAACAAAAAATATTTAAAAAATAGGGATAAAATGGTAAAAACGTGGGGTAGGAGAGAAAAAAGAGGACACAAATTAGGTGTGCAAAGAGTTGGAAACTGTATTTGAAACAGTTGTTGTAGTAGTCCCACTCCAACTTCCCCACACTAAGTTCCCCATCCTTGCGCTCCAACTTCTTCCCATTCATCATCCACTCTCTCTATATGGGTCTTACTCCATACAAAAACCAAATTGTTGCCCAAAGTAATGATCGGATCATATTTATACATATTTTTACATCAAATTCACTCGTCTTTTCTTAGTTAGTCCGTTATATTTTGAGTTATTTACGTTATTTTTGTGTTTTATAGAATTTATCTAGCTAATCCGTTATATTTTGAGTTATTTACGTTATTTTTGTGTTTTATAGAATTTATCTAGCTAAGAAAATAAAAAATAGAATAAGTGAAGTGTTAAGTATTAATTTCTTCTAAACTATCTTGTTTGTTGAATTATACTTATCATTTAGAAAATAATATATATATATATATATATTTATATTTATTTATATATTTATATTTATTTATATATATATATTTATATTTATATATTAATATATTTTAATATAGTATTAAAATATGTGTGAGTAATGCTTTCGGTGGAAAGCATAATTAAGTGGGCAATTGATGGAATGCAGAAATCATGATGGAAGGCACTCTCGGTGCAAGTGGAGAGCACTAAGCAAAAGGAGCATTGCACATGAAAAGGCATCTCGGTGGGGATATTGAAGAAAGCAGAAAATACGGAAACAGGGCAGCGTGGAAGAAAGGAGGCATCACAGGCCTCGGAAAAATTAGAAACAGAATAAAAGGAAACCTCGGGGGCTGAAAGAAAAAAGGTGAGAGCAGCTCGGAGAGCTGCGGAAGGAAAAATATAAAAAAAAAAAATAAAGAATCAGAAATAAGGAGGGCAGCAAGGCGAGGTCACGGAGCCAATTGAGGGCTGCCAGAGGAAGCACAGAAAACGTGGAGGCTGCCTCTAGGCAGCTGGAGAGAGCAGCGTGAGTCAAGAAGGCTGCGGGAGAAAAATAGTTAGCTGCCGAGGGCAGCGCGCCAATCAGCCACAGCGCAGGGAGAAGATAAGGCTGGCAGCTCGGATTGGGGAACCAAGCAGCGGCACAAAGCTGGCAGCTCGGGCCTTGAAGAAACGGCTGCTGCCTTGAAAGCAGCTGACTCTGGGCAGTCACGGGGAGAAGGCAGCAAGGCTGCTGCCAGCAGTCAAAACAGGCACGGCCCAACGCACAGAAGCCCAAAGCACAGTGCACAGATCCTTTACTCTATTTTGGTTTAATCCTCCAACTTTATTTTTAATTTCTGTTTTTAATTTATAAATATGTGTAATTAATTTATATTGGCTAGAGGTTAATTCGAAACCATGATTATATTTGTAATTTGAATTGGTAACTTCAGTTGTGATTTCTGAGTTGTGATTTAATTTGCTTAACTGTTTGATTAATAACTTATTTATGTTTGTCGATTAAGAATGCATACTTAATTTACATGCATGAATTTGATGCTAGAATATAAGTGAATTTCACCTAATAGTTATGAACTTATATTCATGAGTAGTGAAGGTTGCTAGTCACAATCGCGTTAAGTAAATTCCTGGCAAACGTATCATGCTGTTCATAGTTACGAATGCTTTGTCAACACTTATGATTTTCATAGAACTTAATGATTCTCGCTTGTATCTCTATTATGCAATTCATGTAGGGAACTTGTGGGGAATGTTTTGGGTTGTCGTATGCAATCATCCAATCCATTAACTTAAGGAAAATCTGAGAATTAATCTATGCAATTCATGGTTAATTTGGGGCGTTGAAATTTACAATTCATTGAAAGAACAACTGAAAATCAATTTAGGTTGCATATGTGTCATGTGTGGAGAAAAACCCTCTAGCCAATCCGTCGTCCATCCATTCACTTTAATTTTATGTTTTTGTCGATTTCGTAATTTAGTTAAGTTTAATTTGCGTTTCATCAAAAATCAATCCCCCCATTATTATAATATTATTATTTAGTTACTTTTTATTATTTTTAATCTTTTAATTTTAATTTCCTTTCATTTCAATTTCCTAGTTTTTATTTTAAATTGTTTTTATTATTTTGAGTCATTTTAAGTGTGTTTCGAGTTTTTAGCCTAGTTTTGTATTTTTGAATCTTTTGATTTGTTTTAGTTTATTTGTTAGTTTTATTTTGAGTTATTTTAGTTAAGTGTTTTTATTTTCGTTTAGTGTTTTAAACTTTGTTTTTACGTTTTTAAATTATTTTAGAGGTTTTAGCAAGCCCTCCTAATCCCCGGCAACGGCGCCAAAAATTGATGCGAGAATTAACTCGACACAAATTTAACCCTCTTTTTGAAAGATGTAGTATAGATGTAAGTAGGGTATCTTCAAAAGTCTCAGGGACTTTGATTTTGGCCAGATTGCAAGTGATGATTGTGGCCGTGTGATTTTTGTTATTGAGTTTGTGTCGGAGAATGAAAGTAAGCCATCTTCTCCATTTTTAATTTTGTTTTTTACTAACAATCTGATTTTTATGATTCAGGCACCCACTCGTGAATTCAGACCATTGCCGGATCATTTCAAGTACCACTGTCCGTTCAAGGATAAAGCCATGCACTTGAATAAAGAAGGGAAGCCTAGGAATCACCCACAATCAGATTTGCATTCCTAAACCCTTCTATTTACTGCTTTCATTTTTGTTTTGTTATTTTGTTTTTTTTGGTTGATTTTTATTTAGTTTGAGTTTAAATAAATTAAGGGCAATGTTTATTTTTAGTGCGGATAAACAAAGTCTTTTTGCATTAATTTACATATTTTACATTGCTTAAAATAAACTTTAAAAAAAAAAAAAAAACAAAAAAAAAAACAAAAAAAATTAATAATAATAATAATAATATTAGTAACATATATATATATATATATATATATATTTTAAATAAACATTAAAAGCTTAAATAAATTTACAATAATACGAAAAACTAATAAGTTCATTGGTCATTTGTCATTGGTTAGGTGGTGCCTGAGAAGTCGACGGAGCTCCTGGAAGACGAAGAGCCAGAGTTGGAATCTCCGGAGCCGGAACGCTTGGTGCAACTCCCGAGGACGAAGGCAACATAAACCTCGGGAGTAGAGCCATGAACCTTTCATGATCGCTCTGGATCCGACCGTCTGACTCCTGCAGCTGGTCCAGCTTCCTCTTCATGCTGGTCGAGTAACTAGTTGCAAGCATGTGCAACTCCTTGTTCTCGTGCCTGAGTCCTCTGACTTCTTGCCGAAGACTGGCCACCTCGGCCATCAGCGACTCCACCTGACGAGACCGGGCAAGCAGGCGCTGGCCCATGTTTGAAACTGAGCCTGCACTTTGGACGCTGAGGGCAAGGGATTCCTGAACGGCCAGCTCGTCCGACCGCCTAGATAGCATCCTATTGTCCCTTGGAGTGAGCAGATTTCTGGCAATCACCGTAGCGGTGATTTCATTCCTCATCATTGTGTCCCCGACTGTAAGAGGACCATTGGGGGATATGAAGGATGGATTCCAAATGTTGTTCGGAGAAGACGAGTCATCGTCTTCCCCGACATTCAAGTTTAGGCGACGGTCGGAAGGGCAAGACATTTTTAGAGGGGGTTGAGGAAGAAAAGAGTTCGGAAAAATTAAGATTGCTGAAGCGGAAGAAGAGTGCGGAAAGATTATGAGTGTTTACAGAAGAGAGTATTTTCAGAAGGAAGTGTTTGAGGGAGTTCAAGTGTGAGGTGGAGCAGAATTAGCGCCTCTATAAAAAGAAGCAAATCAAAGAGAGGCGCTCCTCTGAGGTTGAAGACGCGTCCTCACGCAATTCGGAAAAGCTGGACGCTCCTTTCTCAAAAGAGCCGTTTCCGTTCTCAAAAGCTGGGCTTGACTCAGCAATCACGTGGTTCAGTTTTTCCAATTTTGTCGTGACTCATCACGTGCAGCGTGGAACGTTGCGAAAACCACGAGCCGCACCCGGTTTTGAACCCCGGTTTTCAAAGGATCATCATTCCAATTTGTCGCCACTCGTCGCATGCGCAGTCAGCTTCGCGGAAATTACGGAAGCTTTGTCAGAAAGCGCGTAACGGGCACTGTTCATCCATCCACTGGCTGCCGACAAATAGTGAGGGAACAGTTCCGGTTGTGAAGGAAAATTTCTATAAAGTTCGACCTTCGCCTTCCACATCAAAGGCACACCCTCTCTACCTCTAAACCTCTCAACCTCTCTTCATCTCCGATAATGTCTTCCCAAAGAAAGCTTTCGAGTTATTCAGTGTTCTTCATCCCTTGGATCACCCCAGAAAACAAACCTTCCAGAGCAAAAGTATTTCATATTAAAAAGGTTAAAAGCAAAAGTATCTCATATTACGCTTTCTCCTCACTTTCATCTGAAGAACATGGAGAAAGTGAGATCCTGATTGCTTACCTAGTCTTGCTCTCGAGTACTCATCTCAGACCCCTCCCAACCCACTTCAAAAATAAATCTGTGTTGAGGTACTTCTTCAAAAACAAAAGTACCTCACAGACGAAGCAGGAGGAGTCTGAGGTGCATCCAGATGAAGGCAGAGTCTGAGATGATCCAAGAGTTCAAGAAGATGCCACACCTGCGTGGAGACCGGACTACTTGAAGCATGTGGAGACAACGTGCTGATTCATCCTCAACTAAGCTGAGGAGCACTTGCCAGAAGGAGGCCCATCCAGTTCAAGATGAAAGCTGTGGAAAATCAACAAGCGACCAATGACCGCCTATTAGTTCTTTTCGTTATCTTTTATTTTCATTTTCAATTTTCGTTTACTTTTTTCTATATTTTGCTTGCGTGCTTAACTGTTTTATTTCTTTTCTTTGCAGGAACGTTTGGTTATTTCCTCCCTTGAAGTTGATTGCAAAATTTACGCTTGGGGGTCATCGCTTGGTTTTCTGCAAATTAGAGAAGTTTTCAGTCCCTTTTCTTTATTTTGTTTCGTATTATTTTTTCATTTTATTTTTATTTGCATATTTTTGTTTTATGACATTGGGGACAATGTCTAGTTTAAGTGTGGGGGTATCAAGTATAAAAAATTGACCAAATTGAAAATTTTTGTACCTTCGACTTTGAACTGGTTTCATTTGTTTCCATGTTATTGCTTTTTGTTTTCTTAATTAGCTTTGTGTTTTACTTAATTTTTTTTCGGAGTTTTGTGTTTTATTTAATTTTTTTCGAAAAATTTAAAAAATCCAAAAATATTGTCTTGTTTTCCTTATTGTTTTGAATTAGATTTTTATTAGTTTCCCGACCCAATGATATAACTGGATCGAATTTGAACCATGATTATCAAGAACTTAGTTAACATGTGTTGTATGAAATTCCTTATTCTCTTGTTAGTATTGTACATGTTTGATTATTCTTGAAAAATCAAATGCACATAGCCTCGTTGATGTGAAACTAAAGCATGACTTAAAGCTTCATATGTGAATTTAGTGACCATATACATCCTATGTGAGTTTTTGAGCCTATTGAAAGTGTGTGCATTTTTCATACACTCCTATTCTTTCATGTGTGATGAACTTATGTGAGATACATCTCTAGAACTTGCGTAACGATCTTTCGAAATATTTGTCATTGATTGCATGAACTTGAAAATGATAGAGGCATTAGGTTTACCACCATGGCCCAAATAACCATATTTCCCAAAGAAAAAAAAATGATATCACTAGATTGCCAATTTGAGCCGTTATGTTGAGCCTTTTATTTCTTATCACCAGATATGTCTACCCTTATACCTCAAACGTGTTTCCTTACCCTTTCCAAGCGAGCAATTTGAGATTGTCTTATGAGAAATGTTTGTGAAGTACTTGGAATGAGTTTGGCAAAAGAATAAGTGTGGGGGTATTTCATGTTTGTATTTATTATTTAAAAAAAAAAAAAAAGAGAATAGAAGAAAAGAAAAGAAAGATTGTATTCAAAGAAAATAAAAAGTTTAAAGTTTCAGTTTGAGGGTGTGATTGGAGGTGTTAAAAGAATCGTTGGAAAGTTTGAGTTCTTATAAATCTCAAGAAAAGAATCGCTTGCGATGTAGCTTGGAACTTGTGTTTTCCTATTCTTTCGTTTCAATAGCCCTATCCCTAAGCCTCATTACATCCAATAAAAGTCCTCTTGATTTAAGTTTTGCAATTATGATTATGGAGAAGTGATTTTTATGCAAGCTTATGGTAGATCTTTCACATTTGTTTCTTTGAGCGAAACACATTAAAACTAAACACATGTGTGATTGAGTGCATATCCTGTGAGAAGGTTGCTGGTTTGCATATGATGATTTTAAAAAAATAAAAACTTGAAATTGCATTAGCATGGCTATCTCACACACTACACTTCAAGGATGATTTAAAGATTACTGCTAATATTTGAATAAGGAAGATGAGCTTGAATTAGCTTGTTTGGTGCTAGCTATGGTTCTTGCTGATTTATGTTCTCGAATGAAATTCTCTGAGGGTCAAATAGGGGGAAGCTAATGTTTTTCATGTTATTACTTTTTCTGTTTTCTTTGTTTTGCTCGAGGACTAGCAAAAGCTAAGTGTGGGGGTATTTGATCGGATCATATTTATACATATTTTTACATCAAATTCACTCGTCTTTTCTTAGTTAGTCCGTTATATTTTGAGTTATTTACGTTATTTTTGTGTTTTATAGAATTTATCTAGCTAATCCGTTATATTTTGAGTTATTTACGTTATTTTTGTGTTTTATAGAATTTATCTAGCTAAGAAAATAAAAAATAGAATAAGTGAAGTGTTAAGTATTAATTTCTTCTAAACTATCTTGTTTGTTGAATTATACTTATCATTTAGAAAATAATATATATATATATATATATTTATATTTATTTATATATTTATATTTATTTATATATATATATTTATATTTATATATTAATATATTTTAATATAGTATTAAAATATGTGTGAGTAATGCTTTCGGTGGAAAGCATAATTAAGTGGGCAATTGATGGAATGCAGAAATCATGATGGAAGGCACTCTCGGTGCAAGTGGAGAGCACTAAGCAAAAGGAGCATTGCACATGAAAAGGCATCTCGGTGGGGATATTGAAGAAAGCAGAAAATACGGAAACAGGGCAGCGTGGAAGAAAGGAGGCATCACAGGCCTCGGAAAAATTAGAAACAGAATAAAAGGAAACCTCGGGGGCTGAAAGAAAAAAGGTGAGAGCAGCTCGGAGAGCTGCGGAAGGAAAAATATAAAAAAAAAAAATAAAGAATCAGAAATAAGGAGGGCAGCAAGGCGAGGTCACGGAGCCAATTGAGGGCTGCCAGAGGAAGCACAGAAAACGTGGAGGCTGCCTCTAGGCAGCTGGAGAGAGCAGCGTGAGTCAAGAAGGCTGCGGGAGAAAAATAGTTAGCTGCCGAGGGCAGCGCGCCAATCAGCCACAGCGCAGGGAGAAGATAAGGCTGGCAGCTCGGATTGGGGAACCAAGCAGCGGCACAAAGCTGGCAGCTCGGGCCTTGAAGAAACGGCTGCTGCCTTGAAAGCAGCTGACTCTGGGCAGTCACGGGGAGAAGGCAGCAAGGCTGCTGCCAGCAGTCAAAACAGGCACGGCCCAACGCACAGAAGCCCAAAGCACAGTGCACAGATCCTTTACTCTATTTTGGTTTAATCCTCCAACTTTATTTTTAATTTCTGTTTTTAATTTATAAATATGTGTAATTAATTTATATTGGCTAGAGGTTAATTCGAAACCATGATTATATTTGTAATTTGAATTGGTAACTTCAGTTGTGATTTCTGAGTTGTGATTTAATTTGCTTAACTGTTTGATTAATAACTTATTTATGTTTGTCGATTAAGAATGCATACTTAATTTACATGCATGAATTTGATGCTAGAATATAAGTGAATTTCACCTAATAGTTATGAACTTATATTCATGAGTAGTGAAGGTTGCTAGTCACAATCGCGTTAAGTAAATTCCTGGCAAACGTATCATGCTGTTCATAGTTACGAATGCTTTGTCAACACTTATGATTTTCATAGAACTTAATGATTCTCGCTTGTATCTCTATTATGCAATTCATGTAGGGAACTTGTGGGGAATGTTTTGGGTTGTCGTATGCAATCATCCAATCCATTAACTTAAGGAAAATCTGAGAATTAATCTATGCAATTCATGGTTAATTTGGGGCGTTGAAATTTACAATTCATTGAAAGAACAACTGAAAATCAATTTAGGTTGCATATGTGTCATGTGTGGAGAAAAACCCTCTAGCCAATCCGTCGTCCATCCATTCACTTTAATTTTATGTTTTTGTCGATTTCGTAATTTAGTTAAGTTTAATTTGCGTTTCATCAAAAATCAATCCCCCCATTATTATAATATTATTATTTAGTTACTTTTTATTATTTTTAATCTTTTAATTTTAATTTCCTTTCATTTCAATTTCCTAGTTTTTATTTTAAATTGTTTTTATTATTTTGAGTCATTTTAAGTGTGTTTCGAGTTTTTAGCCTAGTTTTGTATTTTTGAATCTTTTGATTTGTTTTAGTTTATTTGTTAGTTTTATTTTGAGTTATTTTAGTTAAGTGTTTTTATTTTCGTTTAGTGTTTTAAACTTTGTTTTTACGTTTTTAAATTATTTTAGAGGTTTTAGCAAGCCCTCCTAATCCCCGGCCTAGAACGATACCCTACTTACATCTATACTACATCTTTCAAAAAGAGGGTTAAATTTGTGTCGAGTTAATTCTCGCATCAAGTAACGAAGTCCATCCCATCGTCGCCAAATCCCATCATCTTCTCGAACCAGTAGTTATGTTGGAGAGACCTCGACACTACTGCGAAGGCACCGTAATGGGCGCCATCATCCTTTATTTCGAATATGGTCTCGAAATCGGTAATCGCCAATTAATTTTTGAATTTTTCCTTGATAATTTTCAAATTAGCTAGAAATTGCCATGAAGATCCAATTAATTTCTGAATTCTTCCTTCATAATTGTCGAATTAATTCGAACTTGCCCACAGAGAAGAAAAAGATGAAGATAGTGATGTACAACGTGAACGGGCTCAAATTGATGAATTTATTAGATTGGCTTATAGGAAACCAAACGGCAACGGTGGGAATTGATCGCCACCCTGGTCATGGCAGAGGGCTACGAGTCCTTCTCCTGCAGCCGCACCTCCAAAAGAGGTTGCACCGAGTACTCTAAGTAAGTGTTTGTTGAAATGCCTCAACCACCCACACCACGCTCTTCAAATGTTACACCTTTAGTTTCGAATTTTGATTGATTTTTTTTTGCATAAAATGTGGTTTGGTCCGACGTTTTGCAAGTTGAAGTCGATTTTATCGGGTGACGAAGTGGCGTTGCCGGTAGCGGTGGAGGAAGCATTCACTGGAGTTCTTGAAAGTGGGAAAGGACAAATGAATGCAGTTGCGGAAAGGCTTAAGGAGTTTTCAAGAGATGACCTACTGAAGTTGATGGCAAAGGGCGGTGTGTTGCAACGAATCATGGGCATTTTGGTACGTTTGCCTTAGATTCACGCTTAAAATTCAATTCTCTGTGATTTCATTTTTTGGAGAAAGTTTAAAGATTTATATTTACAGTGGTTGTGTAGTTCTCTTTTCAATTTGAATGGGCCTTGAGTAAGGAAAATGAAATGGAAAAGATAGTTTAAGTTCAAGTTTTTCAATTTGTAGTTCTCTTTTATATCATTCAGAACGTTGGGCAGAGGAAATCCTCAATCTGCAAAATACGTTATTGCAGGTCTGGAGTATACACTTTATGTTTATTGTAATTAGTTGAATGCAAGTGTATTCTGGGACATGCATACTTTCTATGCAGACTAAGTTGGAGAGGGAGCATATGGCTTTGAAGTTGGAGGAAAAAAAGCTCAAGTTGAAAGAGAAAAGATGGTGCAACAGCAAGCTAAGAAAATTGAGAACCTCAGCTCAATGGTGTTGTATTCAAGTAGAGATAGAATCGTGATTGCTTTAAAAAGGTTTGCATGACTAATTAATTTTCATTTCGAACTTCTGTATAATAGTTTATGTTCATATTTATGTTTGATTCCTAAATTTGTTGTTCTGAAAATGAAAAATGCCTACTTAAAAGTGTAAAATTCTATTATCTATAAACACAAAAGATGTGCTTGATATTATAATGTGCCGTTGCCAATGAGATAAGATTTAGTTAAATACTCTCTGTTGATTCGATAATTTTAGCACGTTACAAGTTAGGAGACATGGTCGACCGCCGCCAGTGCCAACTCAAGAACTCAAGACAAGCCTCAAATTTTGCCTTCACACACTTCCTCTTTTTTATTTGGAGCAATTGGAGATGGCGACCCAAAATAATAACTAGCCAAGGTATACTTCAGTTTCCCATTTTATTAATTGTCATTTGCAGAGAGATAAATAGAGCAGTTATGTACTATGAGTATCAGATTTCTTTGTCTACATTGCGGGTAGTCAAATGGTTGAAACAGTTTGTTGTTAAATGGCTTTATTTGCATTTTACAACTTTCATTGGAATAATATTTGATTGAGTTAAAACTTTGATTTATGAATTTACACGTTTTTATTTGTTTCTCTATCATATGGTTGGCATCATTTCAGCCCAATAACTCTCAAAATAGTTAAGTTGAGGAATTTAGCGCTAATGATTTCTTTTTTTCTTCTGTTGTTTATAGATATGCCTGTCATTTTATTCATTTTTCATGTTAACTTTGCTTTACAAGCTTCAAGTGGCTTAAAGCATCGAAGTTATTCATTAAAAAAAACAATATATATAGGTGTTTTGGAAAAGGTATTTTATGTGCATAAAGGCTATTAAGCTTAACAAATTGTACCCTCTTGGTAGCTTCATCAGCTTATGTTTGTGAGGCAAAAATGAGATGACTTGGTTGTTTAATCAAGTTAATATTTTGATTAAAACAATCCATTGTTGCTGCTTATTAACTGTTATTTAATTGAATTTAGTTTTCTCAAGATTCAGGATTATGTTTACTTCGCAGCGAATTAGAGAAGTTTGATCGACTATGAGGCAATGTGAGATGCTATTAAATTTTAGTTATGGCCTCACTATTGAATGCTTTCTCTTAATTTCATTTTTGTAGAACTTGTCTTCATATGTTCAGATTGATTTCTTCTGCTTTCTGTTGCACCATATTGTTCAATAACAATGATGTAGCCAGGTTTGCTATGCAAAATTTTTTTTTTTGGTGCACCATAGGTTCAAACATGAAGTTTAAGACACATTACATTTAAATATGATAGTGCAAACGTTTGTTCATACAATGAAACTCGTAAAACTCACAGTCAATCTGTTTATCTTTATCCATGTTTGCTTTCTCTTCATATTAGTTCTATTTGTTTCTGCTTAGATGATTTTGTGTATTGCCTATCCCAAATATTTAGCTTACATAGTTGCATGTCAATTTCATTCAACGCATGTGAAAAACATAAAATAAAATGTCCATGAAGTGGCAAGTGGCCCTTTACCACAGTGGTGGAAAGGAGTTGAACTCTTGCATGATGGTTTGTGTTCGAATCTCACCGGTGGTTAATCTAACAAAATCTATTGTTTAATAAAAACAAAAAAAATTGTCCATGAAGTGCTATTGTCCATTGATACCCAAATGTTATATATATATATATATATATATATATATATATATATATATATATATATATATATATATATATTCTATTCTAATGTGTATCTTCTGGAAAAAAAGAAAGAATAATTTATATTGAATTCTGTTTTTCTAGATTAGTTGCATATACACTGTTTATTCAGTTTTCATGAATTTTCTTTCATTCTTTGTATCATTGTTCTAAAAATCTCCGCCTAGGCGCTAGGCCCCAGCCCGCCACCCCGATTAATGCTAAGGGCGCCTAGACTTGCTGAGGTACCGCCTAGACCTGCTGAGGCACCGCCTAGAACACCTAGGCACCCACCTAGACCTGCCTAAGCACTCGCCTAGGTCGTAACTCACTTAGACAGAAAATAGAAAACTTTCATTTTGTATTTTGTTTTTTTCCAATAAATTGTAAGAAACTTGTTGCATACTTAAATGAACACACATTATATCCTTATTTCCCATGTTTTCATTATGTTTCAATACTTCATAATATATATGCATTCTATTTTGTAGTTTATAATGAAATTATATATATTTCAAGTATAAGCAGACACTTATTTATACGAAATATGATTGATTTACTTAAATCCGCCTAGTCCGCCTAGGCGCTCGCCTAGCCACCTAGCCGCCGGCCTAGCCGCCTAGGCGCTAGGTCCCAGCCCGCCGTCCGACTAGCGCCTAGCGACTTTTAGAACCTTTAAAATGGTGAATGACAACCACTTGCCAGTTGCCAAACACACAAAAAACAAAACAAATATTTGTTGAAAACAAAGAAATAAAAGGGGACCCAAAATCGAAAGTGAAGAGTAAACTAAAAATTTGGTTTTAACATAAATAAAATATATTTAGTAATCACTTACGAAGGTCTATTGCATTCGTGAGAGTGCCCGATTACATTTTAATTGATCCTTTGGCAATGGGCAATAGGTTTTGGTGTAGAACCAAGTCTCCGCGCGTACTTTATTTGTGATTCAGGAGAAGAATCTAATCTCTCTTTTTCGAGTCTCTCGATTTCAATTACAGTTAAGTTTTTGCCTAAATAGTTGGACGAGGCCATCTCCTTTAGCAATGAGATCCTACTTATTTTTAGTAATCACTTAAGAAATATACAAATATCTAAAGCAACACTAAGCGCCCGTGATGCAAAAATATCTCTCGCATGCACGTGAGCGAGTGCGGAGGCTAGTGAACTAACCTAATAAAATACTATCCAACCTCACCATTTATTGGAGTCAAACTAAAGCTCTTTCGCTAACACGTTAATAAAAAATAAGAGTAAAATTTAGAATTCGTCCCTAAACCTTCACGTGGGCACAAGCCCCGGCTTCTGAAGGCAGGGCATCTGCAACGCAAGGGCTCCTGCCTTCCTTGCAATTGCCTCCAATTTTTTCCGCCTTGACTGCCGGAGATGCTCTAATTGGGGTTATAATTTTGATAGTCAATGAGTTTTTACAGGCGTATATATTATACATATCAAAGAGATTAGGTGAGAAGTGCTTCCCGATCGAATTGGGTTATAAGAAGAGCTAGGGTTTTGGATATGGAGCACCGATCAGATCGTTAGTTGGTTATTCGAGGCCTAGATCGTGGATTGAAAATTATTTGGGTTGCCAATTTTCAAACCAAAAATTGCATGATTTTCTTCTTTTATCATTTTGTGATAAAAATTAAAATTCTACTATAAAATCAATCGATAACATAAAAAATACCCAACTTACTTAAATTAAATTCTCTTCCCAAGCACGTCTAATTTCATTCTCAACATTTTGATTTGGTATTCTTTTAACTCTTGGTGTGCGTAGGGGTGGGCACTTAGAACCGAAAACCAAAACCAAAACACGAACCAAATCGAACCGCACCGAACGGTTTGGTTTTGCGGTTTTGAAATTGAACCGCAACATAGAAAACGGTTTGGTTTCGGTTTTGGCTTTTGAAAACCGCACCGAAACCGAACCGCACCATAAATATTAATAAATATTTAATTAAATGTCCATATTAGATTTCATGTTTTGATTGGTCGTTTGTTAGAATCCATACACTTAGTATGGACTAAACCACACTGGGAATAGGATGACAGAGAATTGTACTCCGTTGAAAACACTCATAGACAAGTAATGCAACATTTACCATATATTTGTACTATATCTCTAATAGAGGTAGGGCTCGCCAACGCATGTGAGTCTCATCTTTATTAGTGGTACAAATTATAGTACAAATAGGTAGTAAGACTTACATTTTGCTCATAGACCTCTCCATAAAGTCCTTTTTTTGTCAAAATGTTGTCATAAACACTTTTTATTTTATTATATTAAAACAATTTTAATCATTTTAAAGACACGCTCAAATATACCAACAAAAAAAAAATCATAAAATTTAATAAAACCCCTAAAAGGTAGTAACAAGGAATTTGAAACCCTCCATCCGTGTTAAAAATGGGCTAAAACGGATTTTGAGATTGACATAACTCCTTACTTTTTTTTCTTCGTCAAACAATAGATTTTTTTTAATTAGATGTTAGATTAGGGAGCCGACATGGTTCGAACCCCTGTCGTAGTGTAAGGGCAATACTCCTCTCCACCACTGTGGTAGAGGGCCACTTTCTGGCATAACTCCTTACTTTAGTCCTTCAAATTTGAAATCGATAGAAGTAGTCTCTGAGTTTATGCACCATCAATCATTTTGGTTATGCTGGGAAATTTTTTCGGTTGTTACTATGAGTTAGAAAAATAGTATAAACTAATAGTGAAGCCACCAAAGAAATTTGTAGGTGTTGAAAAATATTCGGGATGTCCTAAATTAATTTTAGAAAACATGTGGTGCGACTAAAACGACTCAAATTTTATCTTGTAAAAGTTCTTAAAATCGATTGGAAAACGTGAGTTATATATAACTTACAGTTTTTGTGAAAAAATTAAAATTTTTAGTTTTAGGAAATATCTTACGTGGGAATTAACGAAAATGTTGCAAGACATTTGGATGTGATTTTTCCTTTATTAGGTCCCCGAGCTATTTTTCATTAATTTTTAAAGTTGAAAATAGAAAAAAATAATGAATGCTAATAGTGGAACCCCCAAAGAGATGTGTAGGTGTACGAAATCTTGGAAATATCTTAAATTAACTTTAGAAAACATGTGATGTTAGTAGAATGACTCCAACTTTAGCTTATAACGAATGTTGTAAAAGTTCTCAAAATCGATTAGAAAATTGTGGGTAACTCACAGTTTTTTTGTGTTTTTAGCTTTAGGAAATATTTTGCGTCAGAGTTAAGATCTTGCAAAACCTTTGGATGTGATCCTACCATTTATTAGGTCTCGGAATAAATTTTTATTGATTTTTAAACTTGAAAAATAAAATAAAAATCTTTAAATTTAGATTTTAAATCGTTGATTTCAAGTGTTTAAATATAAATTAAAATATATTTTCTATAGAAAAAACATATTTTGAAGAATATGAATATGATAGTTTGTTATTATGGTAAGAGTAATAAAAGAAAAATTAACAAATATTAAAATATTAAAAAAATTAACAAATTTTTTGACATGGATTATAAGGAACCATTCTGCATTTCGGCATCTACAAATATTTTTGGGGCCTCGCCATTGTTTATTAAATTGAGAATATTTTGTCATTTTAATTCTTATTTAAGTAAAATTTTTATGAAAATGATTGATGGTGGACAAATTCAAAAAACATTTTTAACTATTTCGAATCTCAAAAATGAGAGTAAAGAGTTATGTCAACCTCGACAATTTTTGGCTAAAAGAGAGGGAAGGTCGTTGTTGGTGAGAGATTTTGTAAGATCCCACATCACCCAGGGATGAAGATCTTGTAAGCCTTATATGTACATGCCCACCTCCAATTAGCACGAGACCTTTTAGGATCTCACTGGTTTCGGAGTTCGTCGGAACTCCGAAGTTAAACGAGTTCGGGTAAGAGCAATCCCAAGATGGGTGACTCACTGGGAAGTTCTCGTGTGAGTTCCCAGAAACAAAACCGTGAGGGTGTGGTAGGGGCCCAAAGCGGAAAATATCGTGCTACGGCTGATTCGAGCCCGGTCCGAGATGTGACAGATTTTTCAATGTAATCGCAACACGAGATAGTAGACCACGTGTTACTGTATAAATGGTGACAGTTGGTAGACTTGTCACCCGCCACTCTCTCTCTCCCTCCACGTGTCTTTTTCCCAACCTTCCCTGCTCTCTCTATGCGCCTCTAATTTTGGCTCGCATGCTCTGTTATTATCTCCCTCTCTGACCTCCCCTTCCAAATTCTGTTACCTCCCTCCCTTACAAAACTTCACCTATAAAGCTTCACCATACAAAGCTTCACCCAAAAAGTTTCACCCAAAAAAGCTTCACTTTCAAAGCTTCACCTACAAAGCTTCACCTTTAAAGCTTCAAAGCTTTACCTACAAAATTTCACCTTCAAAGCTTCACCTACAAAGCTTCACTTTCAAAGCTTCACCTTCAAAGCTACAGAGCTTCACCTACAAATCTTCACTTTCAAAGCTTCACCTACAAAGCTTCACCTTCAAAGCTTCACCTACAAAACTTCACCTTCAAAGCTTCAAAGCTTCACCCTACAAAGCTTCACTTACAAAGCTTCACCTACAAAGCTTCACCTTCAAAGCTTCAAAGCTTCACCTACAAAGCTTCACTTTCAAAGCTTCACCTACAAAGCTTCACTTTCAAAGCTTCACCTACAAATCTTCACCTTCAAAGCTTCAAAGCTTCACCCTCAAAACTTCAAAGCTTGACCCTACAAAGCTTCACTTAAAAAGTTTCACCCTACAAAGTTTCACCTGCAAAGCTTCACCTACAAAACTTCACCCTACAAAGCTTCATCTTCAAAGCTTCACCTACAAAGCTTCATTACAAAATTTCAACACTAAAACATGCAAGAGATTGACACACTTTTGATCAAGATAGTATGAACCTAAACCAAGTTTTATGTCCTAAAAATAGCTTCAACCATTCAAGCTATACACCCAAATAAAAACCCACAACAAAAACCTACATTCAACAAACCTTACCTATTGAACTACACACACTCCGATCTTCAACAAATTTCTACAACTCATCTTCTTCTTCAATGGAGCTGATGAACAACTTTCAAGAAGGAACTTTTTCTGTTTAAGCAACAGAAATTTGAGTATTGAAGCTCCAAATAAGACGGTCGGATTTCTGTAGATTTTAACGGTGCTACAATGTTTCAACGATCTGGAAATATTTAACAGTTAGTTTGTTCTGAATTTTTGATATGTTATGTAAGAGAGGATAAGGAACAAATTTTATGAAGAAAGTATATTGATCTGAGCAAGAAAATATGGAGTTTCGAAGCTCACAACAGGTCTGACGGGTTGACAGGTAAATAATGAACAATCAGTGATCATACTTGAATTTCTGGAGTTGTACTGCTCTGATGGGTCTCAAATTTGGATATGTTGTAGTTAACGAGTTAAGGAAAAACTTTCATAAATATGGTTATGCAATTTGAGCTACAGAAGATGGTGTTATATTGCAGTGACTCGGGCTGATTAATGGAAACGAAAAAGAATTCCACCAAAAAATGAGCAGTAGCAAAAAGTGGCAAAAACTTGGTTACTAGCAAGACACCTCCTTCGTCAACTCCTCGCCTGAAGACTTGGGGGACTCCTACCATATGCTACTACACTTCGGTAATCAAAAGTTTCATGACTACTCAATACCTTGGAGCTTTCAAGTCCCCAAGCGAGAAGTTTTCCTTACTCGGGAAACTAGGGGAGCACTATTGCAACCTACATGATCCACCCACGAAGTTTCGACATGCAAACTTCAACAAAAGAAAAGATTCAAAGACCTTAGCAAATGATGCCTTAGGGTATTTAACACAATATGCTAAACAAAGTAAAGCTTGTTTATTGGAATTTCCGATAAATTACATACATGGACATACACAAAAATCAAAACAAAAAAAGAGGAAGGAGCCTTCACAAGGTTACTCGTGAGAAGCCTCAGTACTCGGTAGAGCATCAGAAAGATGAGGCACTAGAGGTTGATCATTTGGAGCTTCGGTACGCGGTAAAGCTCCAGAAGACGAAGGCAGTAGATGCCTTTGGAACAAATCCACAAACCTCTGATGATCACTCAGAATCCGACTCTCGGATTTCTGCAACTGGTCAAGCTTTCTCTTCATGCCCGTGGAGTAGTTATGTGCAAGCATGTACAAATGTTTATTTTCATGCTTGAGCCCCTTGATCTCTTGTTTGAGACTTGCCATTTCCGCCATCAATGACTCAACTTGACGGGTTCGAGCAAGCAGACGTTGGCCCATATTAGACACAGAAGCCGCACACTGAACACTAAAAGCTAGATAATCCTGAACAGCCAACTCATCGGACCGTTTGGAGAGTATCCTATTATCTTTGGGGGTGAGAAGATTCATGGCCACCACAGTAACGGTCATATCATTCTTCATCACAGAGTCACCAATGGTAAGAGGACCAGTAAGGGATAAGAAGGATGGATGCCATATGTTGTCTTGAGAAGACATGGATGCCTCTTTCACAGCATTCAAATCAAAACGACAGTCAGATGGGCAAGCCATTTGCAGAAATGACGAAGGAAAAATAAGGCACAATAAATCTCATAAGTACAAAAATGAAGGGGAACTTCTATAAGCAGTAGCTCTCTGAATGTACTCCTTGAACACAATTGGGACCCTATAAAATGAAGGGCAACATGACCACGTGTTCAAAAATTGAAGAAGCACCATACTCCGAATTTCGAGAGCCAGGTCCCCCTGGATAAAAAAATTTGGCAATCCCCACACGCAAAATCACCTCTTCGGATACCACGGATAACTTGGGCAAAGATCTCTGACAAAGCTAAGACACGTAAATTTTGAAGTGCCAGCTACTCTACTATTACCCACAAGGGCAAAGGAAGGACACCATTACTTGCTAAGTGGGAAACCCCTGTATATGTCGATTTTCGTCCTCCATGGCAAAGCAAGCTTGGGAAAATGCCTACTTTTTCATCCTCCACGAGAATGCATCTTCAACAAAGATCTACGTGTTCAAAAATCGAAGAGACACCACTCTCACTGATTTCGAAGAGCCAGACCTTCAACAGATCTGCTTGTTCAAAAATAGAAGAGACACCATTCTCCGGATTTCGAGAGCCAGGTTTTCCTGGATAAAATGTCTCGACACTCTTCACACGCAACATCAGCTTTCCGGATACCACGAACCACTTTGCCAAAGATATCCGACAACACGTGAACCTTGCAACTCCCACTACATTGCTATGACCGAGAAGGGTAAAAGAACAGTATTACCACTTATTGTTGGGGAAATTCCTATATATGTCGACCTTCATCTTCCATAGCCAGGCAGACCTGCAAGAAATGCTCGACCATACCTCACATCTAAAAGAGCACTCCCAACGAAGCCTCTCGAAATACTCAGTTTTCTTTCCCCCCCCCCCCCCCCGATAATATATCTGCAAACAAGCCACACTAGAGAAAGAGTACCTCATATCATCAGGGTCGAAAGTAAGAGGATCTCATATCATGCTTTCTCCCTATCCTTATCTTTGTCCTTGTTCTCACCTACAGAACAAGGAGAAAGAGAGCAATCAGTCGGAACCTAAAGTCAGAATTTCGATCTGGAACTAATTGCCTGGAACCCTTGCGTGATTGCTTCCCTAGCATTGCTCTCGAGTACTCATCCTTAACTGTTTTCAAGGTCACGAATTTCTCTGGCAAATACCCCATGACAGTTGATCAAATATTGGCTCTTTACACTAAAGCTACCAAGTATGGATAAGTCACTAAGAAGTAGTGTTCTGAAAGACCATTCAAATGCAAAGAGTACACATCACTTCGGCTATGCAAAAAATTGAAGCAGAAGGGTCAACGATGAGCTGGAACAGGTCACTACGGCATGACACACTTCCTATAGAACTGCATAATTCAGACAGAGGAGTCTAAGTCAAAACCAAGCTCGGCATCACTGCCCCATCCGAAGAACTCAAGAAGCTCAACAACCTTTCGCTGGCACCATCACTGAAGAGTAACAATATCCTATATCATCAGGATCGAATGTACTCTAGATTTGATGGAGTTATTTTGACCCTCAAATTCTCGAGTCGGCTCGCTCCTTTGGAGGAAACCAAAAAATCCTCTAGCCCAGTTCAAGAATAAGCCTGTGGAAGGTCAACAAGTACAACAAAGCACGTACCGATTCATCTAGTACCTCTTCAAAAGCAAAAATATCTCATATCATCTTTTCTCCATTTGCTTCTCCTTATCTTTCATGCAACCTGCAAGACGATGAGAAAGAGAACAAGCAGCCGAAGTCCGAAGTCAAACCTCTGATCTGCGATTGCTTGCTTAAGACTCTGATTGCTTACCTTGTTTGTCACCTCATTTGGCAGATCTTCTCAGTCAGAGACTTGGGGGACTCCCACTATATAGTTTGTATCACACTTGACCAAGCCTGAAACTACAAGTAAGCTTCAAGTGAAAATGATAAATTACCTTGTGCGTCAACATATGTTCAAGATACCACTCCTACCTATGGAACAGAGGCAACTGAAGATGATACCACACTTCGGTACTTAGAAGTTTCGTGATTCCTCAGTAGTTTTGATCTTGCAAGTCCCCAACCGAGAAGCTTCCCTCACTCAAGAACTTATGGGAGCACTGTTTGTACCATACTTGACCAACCCCGAAACTACTAAGCACCGGTCAACATTATACCGTCAAGGACCCACAAGAGTTTCCCTCCAATCAGGAGGCCAATCACAACGCGACACGTGTCAACGTCAAAGGTCAATCACAGCACGACACGTGTCAATATCAGAGGTCAATCATAACATGACACGTGTCAATATTAGAACAAAGCTAAAAACTCTCTTTTAGAAATAGGGATCATTCTCCCACAATGAATCTCTAATGTCATTTGTACTAAATCATTCACTAGAACTCACAAAACGAGAACTTGAACCTATGTACTTGTGTGAACCCTTCACAATTAATGAGAACTTCTCTACTCTGTGGACGTAGACAATCTGGGTGAACCACGTACATCTGATGTTTGCTTCCCTACCTTTATATCTTTACATACTTATCTGCATTATTGACCGAAGCAATCTAGCGAATGTCACACACCTAACACTTTCTGTTGTACCAAAGTCCTCACTGATTTTATGCATCAACACGTTTATTAACTTGAAGGACCTTTGTTATTTTATACCATCACACACACATATATATACAAGGGTGGACTAATCTTGTTATCAAGAGTCGAACAATGATCTAATGAAGTCCACTCATTTGAAGCATGATATCACATATTCTAGTATGAAAGTTTTGCTCACATTTAATGAATTCAAATTTATTCAACTTGTTTTATGAAAAACATTGTAAGGGACACCTTTTTGTTGTACAAACATGTTTTAACATCACAACTGCATGCAACGTGCTAATTGTTTACATAACAAATGTCTTTTTCCTATTATTATTGGGAAATGCTTATTAATATGTTAAATTGCAAATTGTACATTTTTTCTTAAAAACCAAACTGAAACCGTTTAAAATTGCACCGAACCGAACCAAATGGTTTGGTTTTATTTTGGTTTTGGCCTTAAAACTGCACCAAACCAAACCGTAAAAACTTGCGATTTTGGTTTTGGTTTCACTCAAAATCGCACCAAACCGAACCGCGCCTACCCCTAGGTGTGCGGCTATTTTGGAGCAAACTTGCAAACTGACAGACTTCTACATATGGTGGAGACACATGTGAGTTCAGTCGGTATGTCGACAAGTGTCAGCTTGTGGAGAAGTCCTTAATTATTGTAGCCGCATGTGATTCGATACCGCAATGACATGCTCCACATCTATACAACCCCTTTTTTTTCTTTTTCAAAAGGAACCTATTGATTGTAAAAGGATAACTTCTTTTTTTTTTTAAGAAAACTTGTAAACTTAGGATTTTATTTTATAAAGCTAATTAATTTAGTTCACATACCATATATTAAATTATCTATTTGGTATTTAAATTATTACTCGACTAAAAGTTCAGTTCTTAAATTATTTTGTTAAAAAAAAGATGATTTCTAAATTTCATCGAAAATTTAGATTTAAGATTCAGTTGATATACAAAGGAATAGACGTATAATATTTGTGTTGAGATGTCGGGTCTCGAAAACTTATTTTTTCAAAAAAAAAATTAAGAATTTAATTTTCATTCAACTAATAATTTGGACCGTTGATCATCGTAATTGACCAATAGGTGTTCTCCACGTACGTGCGATGCAAGTCCACAGACTGAATATACACCCGCGAATTTCTACCTTTCTGCGGCCAACAAGCAAAGGACCCTGGAAAGGTTGTAAGTTATTCTTGTTCTTCCTATCTTTTGCCCGTTTTCTCTTTTAAAATTTTGGTTCTCTCTCTCTCTCTCTCTCGATTCCAACAGAAACAAAAGAAAAAGGAGGAAGAAAAACACAAAGTCCAAATTTGAAGCCGAGGTTGTCTGCTTCTCCATGGTAGAGCAATTCGTGACGTAAAATGGTGGTGGGAAGCCATTCGAGCCATGGTGTTCATCGTCAATGGAGATCATTTCATGATTTCTCCACGGCCGGGAAAATAATAATCTCCCTTGATGTAACATTCTCTTCATTTCACACCCTGTGTTTTCTTGTTTTCCAACCTTTTTTTAAGGATTTTCTTTTACAATAATTTGAGGCGGTGGGTTGTGTAATATTCACTTTCATTTCTGTTCATCGGATTTCATTTCATTTATTTAAATTGAAAGATCAAGAAGAGTATAGAATGTCAAAATGTGAGTGCAAAATTTTTTGTTATCGTATAAAAAATGAATTTCGCCACTAAGTTCTTGCATCCTGCAGCATTTCTTTTATTTTTGTTGCGTAATTTATATTTTCTTGATGATTTGTATCACTTATTCAAAAACGGCTTGAGAAAAAGAAAAAGAGTTTAAGGAAAAAAAAAGTGTCAAAACCCAAATCCTTATCATTATGGATTTCAAGGATATTGAAAACTTTTAACACGATTAGGGTTTTTTGCCTTTTTATTCAGGTTGGATTAAATGGAAGCAAAAGCTACTTATTCATGAAGCGACTTCTGGAGCCCAGTTAGATACTTTTTGGCGGATCCAAATCCTTGTTTCCTTTAAAAACCCAACAAAAAATCTCCGGCAGCTCCACTTTTTGTTGCACACGGACTTCCCTTGTCACTGCTAGTGTGAACTGTGAACCGATTTTTCTCCATTTTTGCACTCTGTTTTTTCCTTCATTTTTCAGTTTTTGGGCTCTCTGTATTTAATCTTTTCTCATCTTCTTCTCCAAATCTTGATCGTTGACTTGGAGATATGGGTTCCAGAATCCTCCCCTGTTCTAAGAGCTGGCAGAGCTCGCTTCAGATTTCGGCACCAATTTCTTCTTCGTTTTCGAAAGGGTCGTCGTTTTCGGTTTCTTTTCCTTCTGTGACAAAACCCAGTGGAAGAAGTAATGGAGCTCTGGGATGGGGCTTCGTTCGTTGGCCGAACTCTTCCGGGTCGGGGAATTGGAAACGTCAACGTACTTCGAACCAAGTTTGCAGAGCAAAGTTTGATGATTTTTCGTACGAAGAATTGTCGAACCAGGTTGAGGAATTGGCGCAAAGGTTCAGTCTTTCCGAGGAAGATGACGAGAACGTCGAGGAACCGGCTTTCTTGGCGTCGAAAACTTCAAAAATCTCTCCGATTTCGACGTACCCAGAAGGCCAAAACAGCAAAGGCAGCGGTTTTTCGATGCGGTTTTCGAGCTTGAAGCTCAATGCATTGGAACCCTCTCTGCTGGGGATTCATCCGGAGCCTCCGGACTGGCCGGAGAGAAGCGAAATAGTCAGAGCCACCATGGAAAGAAAGGCCAACAGCCTAGAGCTTCCGGTGTCGCTCCGGTTAATCAAGAAGAAGCAGCGGCAGCAACGGGAGGAGGGTCCCAACAGAGAAGCAGGGGAATTTGCTTTCTGCTCCCTGAACAGGGCATTCTCTTCCATGGTGTTTATAATCCGTGAGCTCCATAGCCACGCTTTGAGTATAAGGGAAAGTTTGTACTCTGAAGATCTGCAGGAGGTTATAGCCAAGGTGCAGAAGCGAGAGATGAACATGTCGTTTGTGTGGTTGTTTCAGCAGGTGTTTTCGGGGTCCCCGACTTTGATGGTTTATGTGATGATCTTGCTGGCGAATTTCAGCGTGCATTCGATGAATTGCAATGCTGTCGTTGCAGCACCTCTGCCTGTATTTATTGAGACTTTGACCGAGCCTGAGACAGAGGAACAACCCTACTCAAAACCCGATTATGTTTCCGATGACGATTCTACTAAGGTGGTGAAGAAGACCTCGAATGAGGGCTATTTTCGTGACAATGTGAGCACCGAAACTTCATTTAGGCATGCCGTTGTTGATATCGAGAAGATGTACGGCATTTCCTTGTTCAATGGTGAGGAGTTCACGGCAGAGGAGGAGGTGAAGTTGTGGAACTCTGTGATGGAGGAAGCTTCGAGAATGCAATCAGAACTGAGGGATGAGGCTCTTGATCACGAAACGGTGCAGAAATTTGTGTCACCGATAACTGTGAATGTCGAACCGGATTATCATGAGCACTACTTTAGAACTGATCTTTTGTACCAGATGGGTTTAGCTCAGGATCCTCATGATGCACTTCTGCTCTCAAACTATGCACATTTCCTCCATGTCGTGGCTCGCGATCACGATAGGTGAGTATCACTTACCAAACTGTCTGCTTCAGTGTGCTTACTATTATACATTTTCTTGTTTTATGATGTGTTTGTATAAACCTAACTCGACTGAAAAGGATTGGTAGACGACCAGATTGGTTAGGTTCGTCGATGCTTCAATTCCCGTTTCCATGTATTTGTGATGATTTTGTAGCAACTAGACCTCTAACGGAGTTGGATTTTAGGTTATGATCCAATCAAGTCTTTGCTTTTCATACAGTAGGACTCAAATTCTGTGTAGT
Source organism: Crataegus laevigata (assembly GCA_963580275.1). NCBI lineage: Eukaryota > Viridiplantae > Streptophyta > Magnoliopsida > Rosales > Rosaceae > Crataegus > Crataegus laevigata. The sequence goes on along the minus strand of OY756947.1, from coordinate 31,015,503 downwards.
TTGCCTGACCGGTGCTGTGTGATCTATGTTTGCGTTTGCAGGGCCGAGGAGTGCTTCAGGCGCGCGGTGCAAGGGGAGAAACCAGACGCTGAGGCCTTGAGCCGGTACGCAGACTTCTTGTGGTTAGTAAGGAAGGACATGTGGGGTGCGGAAGAGAGATACCAGCAAGCAATGGCAGAGGAGCCCGACAATCCCTTTTACGCCTCCAAGTATGCCAATTTCCTTTGGAGCACCGGCGCAGAAGATACTTGCTTCCCTCTCAGTACATCCTACGATAACTACGACAAAGTTTTGTAATTTTGTTAAATTTTGACGGGGTACCGATATCCGGCATTGCCAGGGATGTATTCCGGCCCCGAGCAAATTATCTATCTATAGCCTATAGGAAAGAATGCGACGGAGAGAATAAAAATGTCATTCTCGTTCTAGACCGGAATAACTGCAGAGTAATTGCATCTTAGTTTTGTAATCCAGTTTGATCGCAATAAGAAATGAGTCTGACATTTGAGTTTTGATCAAGTTTTTGTCTAAATCAAAGAGATTCAAAATGGAATCCCGCAATGTATAAATTCCGGGGCACGGTAAATTCCTCGACGATTATCCAACCAATCGACGATGTGGTAAATTCCTCGCCGGTCATCTGACTGTGACGTCGAGAAACACTGTTCATTCTACGTCAACCTAATACAAACTGGGACTGGAAAAGACCTATCTCATTACTCGTAGCAACTGCCTGCCTCGTGTTACATGGTAATACAAGAATATCAATCTATATGGGCGTGCTAAATTGGGGGCTGTCACAAAAACGCATACATTTTTCGGAGAATTCAATATTATACATCCGAGGAACGAAGAAGTCCCATAGCAACTTTTAACAGGATGGAAAGTGCGGAAATTCTCATTGTTCCAGGATTTGATTGAGGAATATGTAAGCGTGCCCTGGAATCACCAAAACCAGATGTTGCGGCTGTCAACGGCCTTCACAGACGTGGGTACCAGTGGCATTCGTCCAAACTCGGCAACAAATCTATCGACACAGTTGGTTCTTTTTTCAGTATGACCTCCTAAGGTACTGATACCAGTTGAACCAATCTCGAATATTTTACCTGAATGAAAAGTACGGTAATGTGTAGCGAGACGTAAGTAATCAGAAGAGAAAATAAAACAACAGAAATGCAAAATGAATGGTGAATCAAGCAGAAGTGACAAAATTCAGAAACATCCAATCCAAGTTTTCAAAAGATGATAAAAACACAATTTCCTTGGTGTAACCTCATAAAACACAATTTCATTGCTTCTACATGTTACTAGATATTAACAAAAGAAAGTCTTTTTTTAATTTCAAAATGTAGCGGAAACAGGAAGGGTAGGTCTACTCCCAAAAATCACAAGAAAACTGATGGCAGTTCCATTATTATTCTATTTATGTTGGTGAAAGAAGTAGTCCGGACTCCGCAGATTCCAGGGAACAGATAGTTGTCCAGCTAAAGACGTGCCGGCTCTTCTCCTTAAACAACAGTAAACAACAACCAAAGCCTTATCTCTCTAAGTGGGGTTGATTGTATGAATCCTAGAACCCCACTGCACATTGTAGGAATTTAATCTTATTTATGATGCCGAAATTATTATGGTTTGTTTTCGCACTCTTATAACACATATCTGTAATATAATCTCATTTCAAACTAATTCAGATTATAAGGACTGTGAATTAAGAAAAATATCTATTGGTTGCACAGCATATGATATAAGGCCGAAAAAACAACTGCAAGGAAGAAAATTTTAAAACGAAGCACGTCATTGCAGAGGATATATGATTACCTTTCACCCATATAGGGGGAGCATTAGTTACATTTGCTACAAGAAAGGACATTGCAATGTCTTCACAGTTCCTGGTGAAATCCAACCCAATATTAACTGACATTTTTTTACAGTTAAACAAAAAACCACGCTCTTGCGTGCGGACTCAGCTCAAAAGGAAAATGCATAAGGGTAAGAAGCAAATAAAAAAGCAAAAGGGCAAACCTGTTCTTGGTAATAAATTCTTTGATTGACGCTGGCATTTCATTTGTGTATAAACTCAGGTACTTTTTGTGGAAGAAGGCTGCCTTAGACAGTACCATACTGTATGTACCCGTCCACCAAACCGACCACCATCCACCATATATGTAGTGATTCTTATCACCTTTCTGCATAGCGAGCATAAAAACTGGTAAGACAGCTGACAAGTGTGCCATACAGAGTTTTCAAAATTATTAATAAGAAATGGGGTTTCTTCAGTAAATGTTGGCTCGCCTAAAGTATAGAACAATACATAGTTTCAAGCTCAAATAGATCAAAACCAACTTTCTGCCTCAAACAGAAATTAATATGAGTTTTCCAACCAGGAAACTTCAAATATAGGGAAGACAGCAAGAACGTCGGATAATACTCTCTAAATGACGAGAAAATGTAGCAGACTGAGGCATACCAAATCAACCCAGTGCATCCGAGGCACAAATCCAACCATTGTATCCGATGCACTTTGCCAAACATCGAAAGCAAATTCCACCGAAGAACAAGGGAATATAACATCATCATCGATTGAAAAAACAGCATCTGCTCTCAAATCCTGAATTTCTTTAAATCTGTTGTTCAAACTGTCTTCCTTGTTGACATCATATTTCAATTCAACTTGTCGCCCATCTCTCGTATTCAGATGTACAATGTGATCCAGAAATTTTGTCAGAGAATCGGGCGGAGGACTTGGCTCACTCCACACAATATGTATTGAATCAAGCCGAGGGCATCGAGAATAGTGAGAAATAGACTGCTTCAGAAGATCATATCTCTTCCATGTGTTCATTACAATAGAATATCCCTTCCTGCATACAAATTGCAAATTTCAGCATGAATACTTAATAACCGGTATCTCTCTACTACGATACAATCAACAATAAGACAATCAAAAAAATTCTAGGAATGTGCTCTTTAGAAAACGAGAACACAAAGTCAGCTTAATCTTCCCAGTCTTTCCCAAATCGAAAAATGGGGTTGAAGCAGGAAAGTGACCATATCTTTAATAGTTAACGCTCCGTTTCCATCAGAATCAAAAGGCGGCCCCAAGCCAACAAGGCTCCCGCTCGAACCTATGACCTCTGGAACACAAGGAGCAACCTTTCTGTTGCAACAAGGCTCGCCCTCAATCCTTGGAGTCAAAATTCTTAAAATAAATTAAGAAAAATATTCTGACCCCATGGATTATATCTAATATGGAAATTATTCTCAACACTCCAACTAAGATCACTAATCCAAAAGTTTAGAGAAGTTTGGGATTGTATTCAAATCTTTCTTAATATAGAATTTAAAAGAAAGTAGAACATCAAAATACCAACACCGAGCTCAATTATTTACTAAAAATAGAGTGATTAACAGTGATGTGCAAGTGGAAGCTTGACTAATCAAATAATTAGCGACTAATACGGATATGCAGAATTTTTGGAAGAAAAAAAAATCTAAGCAATTGTACGAACCGTGAATCCGAGGACCGTTCCAGAACCGCAGTGTGACTCGTCCATCCCATAAAATCCGAAGCTCGACTGGCGAGCACGATGAGCGTGAATCCGATGCAACAGCACAGCAGAAGCTTAACCCTCATCGATCCAACGGTCGAGATCAGCATCTGCCGCAGCCTCTGTACCGTCCTACGGTTCCACACGTTCCCTCTCATCACCGCCGTGGCCTTCGCCAGCTCTACCGTCGCCCCAACTTCGCTTCCGTCCCTCGCCGGTAGAGAGAGAAAGAGAGAGAAATTGATACCGCGTGGCGCGGGTGTTTAACTAGTAAGACGACGAGGAGCGATGGACGGCTGAGATCAGATTAGACACGGCGCAGCTGGAGTCGTTGATCAGATCTTATCGTCGATCACATTTTGTTCTCAGATCGGGAGCCGGCTGATGGGACTTGACTTGTCGTTTGGGATTTCCTGTGACCGGGGGCAGACGTTTTCTTTTATTGCCAACAGGGCGGGGGTTTGTTTAGGGTGTGACACGGTGGACGGAAAGATTGGTGTAAGCGAACGTGTACGGCATCGAAGGCGTAGACGTAAGGGATTTTTGGGTGATACTTGTTGTGGGTGATGATTTGATGAAAAATAGGACGCCGTGTATGAAGAGATAAAGGATCCTTTTCTTCTTTTTTTTCCCGGACGTTAAGGACTCTTCGGATTGCCAGTTTTTCAACGCCGTTTCTCGTCTTTGTATGTGTTTTTGCCGATTGTATTGGAGTGGATATATCTGTGGGTAACGGTATCAGTTTTTCTTTTTGGTGGATGGGGTAACTGTATGGGTTAATTATCCAGGTCAAAGGGTAAAAATATTATAATCGTGTCATATTGTTAGTTGACGAGAAGACTCACAGAGGCATTTCAGTTTCTTTTGACTACAAGTCTAGCTTCCAGATCATCAGCGGGTGCGGGTTTCGAACCCTAGACCTTCAATTTTTAGTTTTAAAAAGTCTCGTAATCCATCATTTGCCATTAGATCACCAGCTCATGGTTGTTTGAATGTTAAGAGTATTGAATAACTCGTATAATTTGAGTAATTGTTTTCATTATGATCTCGTGAATTCATATCATCTAATAATACGTAGTATTTTGAAAACTAGTTGGGCCTACCGGCTCGTTGTTCAATAGACTAGCTATTCGTTTTTTGGACAAGCAATGAAATTAGAAGTCCAAATTATTCATCCAACGACCCAAATGGAAGCAATGAAGCACTGACCAAATTAGAAAGGCCTCAACAAATGAAAGAGTCAAAGTCCAAATACTGATAGTCTCTTCGGCGGTGCCTCTTGGTTTCTTTATTCTCTCTCGGCCCTTGGTCCAAACAACTAATTGGGCCTACCGGCTCGTTTTGCTCAAAACGCTCTCTCTCATTGAGAATTACGCTTATTTGTACAAAATTCATTCTTATATTAGTTTCTTGATCCTCAAATGGCACTCTTATTTGTGACAATTAATGAAATTGTGGTGATGTTTATACACTTATTTAACTTCTCACACACTCTTATTAATTTTTTACCTTCTAATCGAATGAATTGAAGAAATTAATGGACAAAAAATAGAAAGAACGTGTGGAAGGTAAATAGGGTTGTGTAAATAGCACTACCCTTATTGAAATACCGTTACCATCTCTCTAATACAGATGAGACTCGCTAGTATTGCGTTGTAAGTGAGAGGTCTAAGGTTGGATTCTTGTCAATAGCAAATTTGAACCACATTATTGTTAGTCAATTGTGAATCTAAGCTCATCCCCTTCCATTAGTGTAAATAATATCAATTGTTTAAATAAAAAATGCAGATGAGACTCACATGCATTGGTGAGCCATCTCTCTATTAAGAAATGTGGCATAAATGTAATATAAAAAACATAATAGGTCTGCATTACTCAAAAAGTAAAATCCATATGTAATGGCGGTTAATGAAAAAACGTTTTTCGTGCGGGTCGGAACTTACCTCACAAGGAATTTCGCTACCTTAGGACCATTATACATCTTTTGGCGCGGGTTGGAACTTACTCGACGCTCAGCGGATAAAAATTACTCTAAAAATAATAGGCTGATCTTCCCCAAGACATAATCAAAAGCTCCATACGCGCTCAAAGACATAAAACAGTTGATCAAGTTCTTACTGTATAATCGCTATGTACACGGACGGATCAAAGACATATTGGATTACTTCTCTGTGTATCAATTATAGCAACGACAACAATTTCATAAAGCGTAAATGTACTAATCACACGTGTCACAAGTCAGGAACAAAGGTCATTGACAAGGTAAATTTGGTCAATGAAATTCGGTCCGCGACCTTTTGTGAGGATGTGGATCTTTTTTGGATTGTTTTGTGAAGATTTTAGAAATTTATTCATTGTAGTTGTTTATCGAATATCGTAAAGTCAGTTTTCGTTAAGTATTATTTGTATTCAATTTTTGATAAAAAAAATTAAAATAATTTCTAACTAAATAATAATCAATAAACAAATAAGATGAATTGATCATTAAGATCTTTACAACGAAGATCTGGATAAGATACTATTCCCCTTTGTGAGGCCTGTGGAATTTGCATGGTCGACGACGTTAGGCAGGCGCTAGTGGCCACAGTGGAGTCAGTGGTCATTAATTTCAACTCAAATAACATGATTTCCATGCGCATTACAGTGAAAGAGAGAGAAGAAGAATGATGGAATGGGCGGTGAAAGTCGGTCCTTACTTTAATCGCATTATTGCTTCCCAAACACTGCTACATATTTTTCTTTTTTCTTCTCCTTCTTGAATTGGTGATTTCGTTATCAGAAGATAAAAAAAGAAACAAAATTTACGAAAAAATAGCACCAAATACATTCTCCTCCCAGTCCTGATGAACCCTAATCTTTAGATATGATTAACCCAAAATGCCAAAGCTGGCCCGTAAAGTGGAAAACTTGACACTACACATCAGTGTCAGAACCTACGGGAGAGACTTTATGCCACTGAAAAAGATAGCATGTGACGGCATACACTTGTGAATGTATGAATTAGCAGTAAACTGAATATTAGATCGCTTATACGTTTTTAGTTAGCGTTATATAAGAAATTTGAGGGTAACCTGAGATTGAATTATATTGCATGCTTTGATTATAATGTCTGCCACGATGGAAATTAATTAATCTGTTGCTTGCAACCAAAGTTTTTAAGGTTTGTTTTTACCTCTTTAAGAGTCGCATAGTGGGCTCATATTGTTTAAATTCCATTGGACTCTGTTAATTTAATAAATTATCCTTGACCTTTGTTAATTACTTTTTAAATTAGGACTGATAGGTGCTAATTACCTAATCACTTGTTCCCATCTTTTATGTGATGATTTGAATATGACAGAACATCTCACTTTTTGGTCGCAGCATTTTTATAAATATTTCTGTCAAGGCTTTAATCCATCTTCCAAAGTGTTTCATCTAAGGGGTGTGCTATCCACACACCCCTTTTTACTTCTCACACACCCCTGTTAATTTCTGTCTGTTAGATCTTCTTTAATTCATCCGATCTGACGGCCGAAATCCAAAAAGGTGTGAGAAAAGTAAAAAGGGGTGTGTGGATATCACACCCCTTCATCTAAAAGGCGGTGCAACGTGGACCAACGACTATTTACATAACAGTTCGCATATGAGAAATTTTTAGTTGTAACGAAAATACGAATTGTACATCACATCACATGTTTTTATATAAGTGGTGAAATTTTTTAATTTTTAAGTTATTAACCTTTTAATACACATAACCGACTATTTATATAGGGATATATAGTGTACCACCTTGGGTGACAGTCACACTGAAAAATCTCTCTTCGACTGGTGGCTTTGGTTTTTTATTTTATTTTAATATAAGCGACATAGTATTTCATTAATTAGAACAACCAAATACAAGAGGTGTCACATGGACACAATTTTTTTAGAATTGGAGATAGTTTGCACAAGATACAAATAATTCTAAACCTCTATACGGCTACCAAAACTAACCACAACAAACAGGAGTTCTAGGAAAAATTATCAGAAAAACAGCAGATATGACAGTCTGAATACTGGTACCCTGACATAAAGTCATCGATAACAAGACCACATAAATCGCATAAGCAACATAAACAAGTTACCAGAGCAATACAAAATTTAAAGCTGAGCAACACAGATCTCCGATGATGGATTTCGTGGTGGAATTTGGTTGGGGATATTTATTTTTTTGTTACGGGTTGAAAGTTTTGTGTTCCGATAGTTTTGTCAAATTAAACGCGGAGCTGATTTTCCAGGGCGGCTATTCTTATGATTTCCGGTGGAGTGGTTGCGGCATTTTGATGAACAAGGGTTAGGTTTATGCGTTTCGTTTTCTATTTGTCTTCTTGTTAAATGGGCTTATTGGATATTCTCTGCTTTTATTGGGTTATTTGTTGTAACGTGAATGGAGATTTTCCCATCTAATGAGTTTCTATATTTTCTCGACAAAAAAAATGTATATATATATATATATATATATATATATTATAATAGTGTGCTATTGATTTACAATTGTAGTTTTTTTAATTAAAGTATTAAGTCATACATAATAAGTCGTGGTCGGACTCTTTTTACTCTAATATCGTTGTAATAATAATAAGAAATTTAATTCATTTGTCTCATTTTTTTTAATTGCAGCAAAATAAAATTATAGACTAGTTGGTCAAGCGTACCGAAAAGATCATGTGCTGCCAAACCAGCAAGAAGCAAAGTAATGGCCCTAATCCAAGGGGCGGCTGCGGCTACATAATTATTAGAATCTGGGTGGGTGTTTTATAAGCGATTTGTCACCATGTGTTCAAAGATTGTGAGCCATTCTATTATCTAGATGGTTTTTATAAAGAATATTTGTCTCTTGTCTCATTGTTATCCTACAAGAGTTTTCATGCAACCAAGTAACGAGGTTAAGTATAACATTTACGACACGTGTTATTATATAATTTTAATTTTTTTTTAAGTATCTCTCAGATTGTATATGATGTTGTATTTTGAACACACTAAAATATATCTCATAAATTAAGTCAATTAATCCACGCAGTACTATTGTCACTCTCTGCACAAAGTCGAATCCCTCTCGTAAAATAGAGGAATTTAGAGCATTACTTCGTCAACAACAGAAAACTTGGCATGGCACCGTTTGATGCCAAAGCTTTAAGCAAAGTATGTCTTTCAAAAAAATAAAAGATAAAAAACGCATGCCAATATGAGAGTCCACTTGTGAAGCTGACTAGCGACTACCATGGTGCACATGTGGTCCAAACGACACTTTGATCTTATTGTAGTTTCTTCGATTCTAAATTCCGTTTCTCTATCATCAATTACCTACAATCATATACATATATAAGCTTATCTGGCTCGCTATTGTAAATGTTTTCAAGTTTGAAACGTAAGACCATCTCCAACCTAAATGTCCAGAGGACTGAAAATAGTCTGAAAACTGTCTTCAACCGAAGGTCAGGCCAAAGAGTTCGTGGGCCCCACTGGACAAAAAGGGCCAATGGGCTAACAGGTGGGGCCAAATGAACCAACTAGCCGACCCTGGGTAGGGCCACATGCTGACATCATATTTGATTTTTTTTTATACAGTTTTTTTTTTTACAATAAGTAACATGAAACAACATTAAACAATATTAAACAACATTAAATAACATTAAGTAACATTAAACAATGTAAAAAAAATTAACAACACGAAACTTAAACAATATTTTAAAAAACATTTAACAACATGAAATTTATTGACAATCCATAACATAAAATTATTGAGGTAAGTTAATTTAAGTAACCATTGTAATTCAATTAAAATAATGAATTATGTTTGGTCCTGTGGCTCTTTGGCCCTTGGTTGGAGACGATTTTTTGTGACATGGCTATACTTGGCTTGGCCCTCTGTTGGAGATAGTAAGAAATATAGCCTTGCACTTTTCATTAAAATATTAATTTCTTAGTGGGCCAGCGAACTAAAATGAGCCATCTAGCCCTCATTTGATTGGAGATGGTCTAATAATGGCGGGCCAAACTGTCCAGGCTCCATCCATGTGCTGCCTCAAAATTTCATGTACCCTACAAATTATGGGCCGCAACAAAATAGAAGGAACATTTATCCCATAGGCAACTTTTAGTCTCTCTTGAAATCTTGGCTAAGTTTTGTAAAGCTCCATCTATAGTCCTTGTTCTTTGGCATCCCCGTCATTTTTCTTGGGTCAAAGTGAATACTGATGGCCTTACTAAAGGTAACCCAAGGACCTGCGGCATATGGTGGGGTTTTCCGAGATTCTGCAGGTTATTTTCTTGGTGGTTTCTCCCTAAGCTTAGGGCATCGTACTTCTTTCTATGTGGAGCTCTATGATGTCATCCTTGCTGTGGAATTGGCTCATGTGTAGGGTTGGCAAAATCTATGGCTTGAAAGTGACTCTTCTAGCGTGATATCTTATTTCGTTTTTGGATATTTCTCTCATCCTTGGTCGCTCCATACACGCTGGAATAATTGTATTCTCCGATTGCAAAACATAGTATTCCGTTGCTCTCATACATTTCGAGAAAGGAATGTTGTTGCTGACAAATTAGCCAATTTAGGGCTTCTCTCATCTTCCCTTGTTTGACATTCCGCTCTTCCTATAGAGATTCTTCCTCTTATGCACTTAGATTTCTTAGGCATGCCAGCCTACAGATTTGTCTCTTCTTCTTGATGTGTGATTTTCTTTTTCACCTAATCTTTTTTGGATTTCTTTTTTCATTTTGCAGCTTGTCTTGCAGGTTCTTACATTTTAAGGTTTATAGAGGGGTTTGGGCATATGTCCACCCAATCTTTTTCAAGAGGGGTATGGTCTATGTCCCACCCTCCTTTTTTTTTCCTGTATTTTCTTTTTCAAAAGGGGGAAGGTGTATGCCCCTTCTCTATTTTTCGTTTTTTTTTTGTTTTATGAGAAGTAAGGTTTATGTCCTCCTGACTAGGTATAACTTCTTTTTTCTTATCAATATATTTACTCCGGTCCGCCGAGGTTTTCCAAAAAAAATAAAAAATAAAATGTAACAACGACATGCGACATTATTTTTCATTATCCAGAAATGTCATGCGAATTGCGATTAGTACATAATTAAACTAACGAGGCTCCATTCAAATGCATTGACAAGTTTTTATATATTTTTTGCGCATATTTAATTCCATGATTCGTTACAGCCTTGTTAATTTGCTGTTTACGCAGAAGAAGGAGCTGTCAGCGTGCAGAGCAGTTCGAGACTCTGAGTGTTTGAAGTATTTGGCTGGGTTCATATTTTTATATAAACATGCCATAATTAAATTGATCGAGAGAATCAAACACATCAGAAGATAAATGATTGAAGGTTTCTTTACCGACTGGCACCTTGCAATTTGCACAAAAATGGATTTAACTAAAAACACGAGCCAAACATGATCATCTGCACTCTACCAGACTTATCATTGAACACGGTCAGCATCATAGTTTGCGAGAGATTGGCGTGCTTTTTTCTTTTTTAGTTTGAATGTTACAAAAATGACGGTGTTTTTATTAAAACGAGTAACTTATAGTTAGACCTGTAAACGGGTCGGATTTATCGGATTTGAGTTGGGTTGAACTGGACCCGTTAAGCTAATGGGTCACCCGAACCCGACCCGTTAAGTTAACGGGTCACCCGAACCCAACCCGTTAAGTTAACGGGTCACCCGTTTTACCCGTTAAGACCCGTTTCACCCATTAAGACCCGTTTCACCCGTTAAGACCCGTTAACAATTTTTTTTTTTTTTTTTTTTTTTGCATAGAGTTTATTTTTTATTGTTAAGACTTTATTAAAATTACTAAAACATGCTCAACTAACGGGTGCTAACGGGTCTAACGGGTTGACCCAAAGTGACCCATTATTTAACGGGTTGTTAACGGGTTCACCCATTAGCGACCCGACCCATTAAGCATCCACCCAAATACTAATATTAACGGGTCGGGTCAAAAATGCCACCTCTACTTATAGTAATGATTTTTTAATTTTAATTAAATTAGAACAATAGTCTTTCAACTAAAAATTCATTACTATTAGTCTCTTAACTTATTAAAATGTGTAGCTAAAAATTCATTGCCATTAGTCTTTTAACCAATTGAGTTAAAGTTAAAAGATCATTACTACAATTTACTCTTACTAATATTATAACTTGAAATATTAACTTAACTATATAAAATGGTAGATGTAATTTTGATAGAGATTGTGATTACAAGTCCGTATACTACACAGCATGTCCTGAGTTTAATTATTAGTATTGATAAATTATACGCTGATAGTCAAAAAAAGCTAAAACGCTTCTATTTGTTTTCTCTGCTCTTAGATGCCTCTTTTAAGGATCAAACTAAAGCAAAATCACACCTTTAAGGCTCAAACTAAAGCAAAATCAGGCCGCACAACTTCGCTATCGCTTAAACTTATCACGAATTGAGAACAAAATCGATTGAAACATAACCGTACCCACGTTTTAGTAACGATTAGATACCAAAACTTTGTCAAAGAAACCAAAATCCAAAGAATAGACCCGTTGGTCTGTCTCATGTCATCAATTGAAATACACACAGTCCCAAGCACTGTTTCACTGTTGATGATGTGATTGGTCGGTGCAGTTTTATCAACACAATCGCGCCACGTGGAAAATAACTTATATTTCCCCTTATTTTCATTACCGCATTTACCTACGTCACTTTCCGTGAAAACTAATGAAGTGCTAGAATATCATTGGTCGGCCATAAGATAATAAAATCAAATTAAAAAATAAAATAAAATCAAAATTAATAGAGCCGTTGGGTCCCGCCACCACCCTCCCTCACTTCACCAGCTTCCAAAACTCGGGCTATATATCCCACTCTGTCAACCCACTCAAATCACACCCACACCCACTCACAACTCTCAGATCACAAAGATCCAACGGTCATCAGTCACCGAGAGTTCGATCTCTGCTTGGTTTGATCTTGTAATTAAAGCGAGAATGGAGGGAAAGGAAGAGGACGTTAGGCTGGGAGCGAACAAGTTCTCTGAGAGGCAGCCGATCGGGACGTCGGCTCAGACCCAGGACGAAGGGAAAGACTACAAAGAGCCACCGCCGGCTCCACTGTTCGAGCCCGGTGAGCTGACGTCATGGTCGTTCTACAGGGCCGGGATCGCCGAGTTCATCGCCACTTTCCTGTTCCTCTACATCACAATCTTGACGGTGATGGGCGTCGTCAAGTCGAAGTCCAAGTGCACAACGGTCGGGATTCAGGGCATCGCTTGGGCTTTTGGCGGGACCATCTTCGCCCTCGTCTACAGCACCGCCGGCATCTCCGGTGATTAATTTCCCCCCAAAAAACGCAGCCGTTTCATTAATCCGTTCTTAATTATAAGTAAATCTTGATTAACGGTGGTGATTATTGTTTATATCTCAGGTGGTCACATAAACCCGGCGGTGACTTTCGGGCTGTTTTTGGCCAGGAAGCTGTCGCTGACCAGGGCGGTGTTCTACATAGTTATGCAGACCCTCGGAGCTATCGCCGGTGCCGCCGTCGTGAAGGGCTTCGAGAAGAGCTCCACCTTCGAGATGCTGGGCGGTGGTGCCAACTCTGTTGCCCCTGGTTACACCAAGGGTCAAGGACTTGGTGCTGAGATCATCGGCACCTTTGTCCTCGTCTACACCGTTTTCTCCGCCACTGACGCTAAACGTAGCGCCAGAGACTCCCACGTTCCGGTACGCATGTCTAGTATTCGATCGTTTGCCTAGCTGAGCTTGAGCTTACTGATTTGATTATTTTGTTGGCGTTTGATTTAGTTTGGTGATTAACTGGCTGTGAATTTTGAATGGGTTTTGATCAGATTTTGGCTCCGTTGCCAATTGGGTTCGCCGTGTTCTTGGTGCACTTGGCCACCATCCCCGTCACCGGAACTGGCATCAACCCAGCCAGGAGTCTCGGCGCCGCCATCATCTACAACAAGCAGCATGCCTGGGATGACCACGTAAGCCCTCCTGATCCCAAAACTGCTTTTATAAAATGGAAGTGCTTTTGTGGGGAGCACTCTGTTATCTAGAAAGCGCTTTTAATTATCCAATTTCAAAAACGGATTAATGGATTCTGAATTTCTGTTTCTAACTTTTGAGTATATAATTTTAATGTTGGCAGTGGATATTTTGGGTTGGACCGTTCATTGGGGCAGCACTTGCAGCTTTGTACCACGTGGTTGTGATCAGGGCCATCCCTTTCAAGTCCAAGTGATTACTGTTAATTACGTCTTAAACCGGTTTTCCAATCGTCTTTCAAGCCAATCTTCGATCGAGTTTGTGTTATTTCTCATCTGTAATGCTTGTTGTTTTAAGCGTATTTTGTGCGTAATTAAGGGATTAAGCTGTTAAATTAATTGTGATATGAGCAAGCAAAAGCGTGTGTGTTGATGGATGTGTATCAAGAATCAAGGGGCCCTCTGTTCCTTCTTTTTTAGGGAGAGGCCCCACCAATCCCGTCCGTCTGATGTAAGTGCTCATTTCCTTTGTATCTAGTGGCTGTGAATTTGTGTATTTTTCAATTCAGAAATAACACCAACCTTTATTTCACCACAAAACAACTAGCAAGAAGACAAAAACTTTAATCGTTTTTTATTTACTTGGGAATTAAATAAGAGAGAGAGGGTGAGGAGTTGTTGAAGTTAGGTAGCCACCAAGCCAACGATGATGTGGTGGTGGATTCTTGTTAATTGAGCTTGATTACATGTTTAATAAGGCTATCCACACATTTCAAATTATTTTTCACACTGCTTGTTAATTTTTATCTTTTGATCTTTTTCAATTCATCTGATCTGATGATTGAAAATTAGAAATGTGTGTAACAAGTAAAATGAGGCAGCCCGTTTAATAATTCATTGGGCATATTTGATTATTGTTAAATGCGAATTTGAACTATATTATTATAGTTAGTCTAATGTGAGGTTTAGTCCATTACCTCATCCCCCTATTGTAGACGATGAGCATCAGAATCTTGAGTTCAATTTATCACTTTGATATTTGAAATTAGCGTAACTCCTCACTTTGGTTCTTAAGATTTGAAATTAATAGAAGTTGTGAGAGTTTGTCAATTATCAATTGTTTTAGTCATTTCGTGCAAATTTTGTTAAATAAGGTTTAAAATGACAAAAATACCTCAATTCAATAAACAATGGGCTAATAATTTGACAAAAATTAATGGTATTTTTGTCATTATGATTATTATTTAATGGAGATTTTTCACGAAATGATCAAAATGATTGATGGTGAACAAACTCAAGGACCATTTTTATCAATTTCAAATTTAGAGATCAAAATGAAAAGTTATGTTAATTTTAGAAACAATTTTAGCTAATAAAACCTATTTACCATACATTTACTAATCGACCAAAGAGTAGTGTTAGTGTTCTCAATCTTCTCTCTTTTGGCTTAAAGTCCCGACCTTATCCATAAATTTTATCGTTTCAAGTAAACATGCCATAATTATTCGAAGGAACTTCAAAATATTGGAAGCTTAATTAAATTCATACGAATGACTGAGTATTCATGATTTGATGAAATAATGTCATGGCCCTCATTGTACGGACTTATCAACAAAACATCACAGCCTGCTGCACCAAATATACCATTGGCATCGAGCATGCGCGACATATGACTTGAAAGTTCACAATCGCTCGTGCAATAATTTGCTCAATTGAGCTGGACCATGGTCGCGTGGTACATGCTGGGAAATGGGTCCCGGCATCACCCAATTGATGAAAGGTGAAAGCCAACATTTGTTGATTAGACGGATCGAGCAAGTTATAAAAAGAAAAATTGTTATGCATAAAGAGTTATTCGTTCTCTTGTTATTTCATTATGCCCATATTATATATAATATGAGTCATTGAGACTCATCACTTCTAGTTTTCGTGGTAGCAAATAATGTCTCTTTTGGTGATGTAGTTTGGGCTATGTTTAGTTTTTAGTACTCAATTATGTTTGTTTTGTTGATCTCTCATTCCAATCATTCCAGAAGAACGCCTTCTCTAAATTTTTTATTTTCATTAACTTTTTCTCCATCATCGGTTTGTTGGACTTTGGTATGATCTGCCCATTTTTTTTTGGCCAACTTTGTCTGATGACGACTCCTAGGCTATTACGCGATTCTTTTCCACTATTATATGCAGTTGGATCATTGGAGATTGACTCTTTCCCATATCCTCCATTTGTTCTACAAGTTCTTCGTGGCTAGATGTGGAGGATTCAATGACGACGCGACTTCGATTAGTGATGATTGTTATGATTTAGGGTTATGGGTTTCTGTTGTGAGTTATGCTAGATTTTGGTGTTATGACTTATGTTAGTTGTTAATTTAATCTTTTGGAGTTGTTGTTTTTATAGTTATGTTGAAATTCATGATTTGTATATGTATTTGACACACAATTAAAGTTATTTTAGTGAATATCGTTATTTCTTATAAAAAAAATTAAAAATGATAAGTTTTTTATTTTTGAACAAACGATATATTCATTAAGAAGGTGGGGGGAGGGGCTAAGTTAGCAATCAAAATTAATCTAATAATATGAGATTTGGTAGGGAGATTATTTAAAGATTGAAACGAGGGGGGGTGAAAATGGCTTCAAATCTCTTGTACCAGATTTGTGCCAGATTTACTTGAGCTGGAACCTATTCGGGCCAAGATAGGCCCATTAGACCACTTTAATGCATTGCACATAATGTGACCTTTGGGCTTTTTATTGTGGCACAAAGTAAAACTAATAATAAAAAAAGAAAGTAAAATTCCAATATTCTCCTCTCTCTCTCTCTCTCTCCCCCAAAACCCTAGTGGTCGTGCCATCCTCCGTGCTCTTTCTCGCTTGCACTCTCTCAGCCCTTAGCGAAAACCAGATCCATCGGCGGTGAGAGGGAATGGCGGCGATCGAGCACACTGTGCTGCAGTTCTCCACTTCTCCGTCGTCGAGCTTGTCGGCCAAGGTTCATCCTCTCGTCATATTCAACATCTGCGATTGCTACGTTAGGCGTCCCGACCAATCCGAGCGCGTCATCGGCACGCTCCTCGGCTCCGTCCTGCCTGACGGCACTGTCGACATCAGAAACTCCTACGCTGTTCCTCATATGAGCGCCGAGCAGGTTCTTCTTCTGTGATTTGGGGTTTTCCCCCTGTTTGGTTGATGAGAAAATTGTGGTTAAATGGGGAAAATTGCGATAGAATTTTAGTGATATTTTTTCCGGTGTCAAATTTGCAGGTAGCTTTAGATATTGAGTACCATCACAATATGTTGATATCCCACCAGAAGGTGAATCCGAAGGAAGTCATTGTTGGATGGTAAATGTCGCTATCTTTTCTGTTGTTTTAGATTTCTTAGTTTTATTTTATCGTGCAACTTTTTCAGGAAGTTTTTATTGGCTAATTCGAATTATTTCGTGTTTAATAATGATATTCATTCTGGTGGAATGTTGCTTCTTCTGTGTAATTTACGTTTAATTCGGTGCGGAACCTGTAACTAGTGCCTAAGTTTGGTAGCCAAATATATAAAGCCTTCTAGGTTGTCCAATGTGGTTCTACTTTAACTAGTGCGTAAGCTCGTTAGCCAAATACGAATTCATAAAACGAATAGGGAACAATCTTGTATGTCATTGGACACGGGAGAACGCGAACTCAGTGCTTCCCAATGATAGTTTCGCGAATTTCCAAGTTCATGCCAGTGTATTTTAAACATATAACTAATGGAGATTTGTAAGCTTGCAAGTTGATTGGAATGCTTATTGTTGTGTCTTCATGATTACTTGTAGGTATTCAACTGGTCTTGGAGTTACCGGTGGTAGTGCATTGTTCCATGAATTCTATTCTAGAGAAGCTCCCAACCCAGTTCATTTGACTGTTGATACTGGATTCGTTAATGGAGCGGGTACCATAAAAGCTTATGTTTCGGTGAATTTGTCTCTTGGAGATCATCAACTTGCAGCTCAGTTTCAAGAAATTCCTCTTGATCTTCGCATGGTTGAAGCTGAGCGAGTTGGATGTAAGTTTAACACTCTCAGCTTTTATTGTTTGTGGTATCATATTTGGGCCATGTTGGTTCTCATACTCATAACATATTCACTTGATCTTCCCTCTATAGTTTTCTGACTTGACAGAACATAAGTAACTCGTGCGCTAAGTTTTGGAAGGAACTCATTCTGAGTAGTAGAATAAGTGAATTACAAATTTTAACAAATATTGGGGGTTCCACTCGTCCATAAGGAATAGTTTGTTTATGGTCTCAGTTGTCCAATGGCCTATAGCCAAAAATATTCGCTTTATGATACCATTTCCATGAAATGGGATTTGCTGTCTGTTAGTCGAGCATTGCATTTTTGGAGCAGTTATTCTCTATTAGCACACAAGTGTATATACCATTTTTCACGCACACACTCACTGGGTCATATTTCCTTTCTGTTGGATGGTATATCTGGATATGGCAACTGAGATGCATTGAGATGCTTATGACACCTCATACTCAAGAGTCTATACTTGATGTAACAAATCAAATAAAACGACCTTTTTATTGTGATGTGTGTGTTTTGTGTATATAATAATGCGCACATGAGTATCATTTGTTATAGCACACAATGCTGATGGAATTTGGGGTTTTGTCTAAAAAGGATGCTACTGTGCTGCTTTTTTTATTTAAGTTTATTTCATACTGCCACTTATGAGCTTTTATTCAGTATATTGGTCGAACGCATTGCTTCCTACTAATTTTTGGATATGATTGTTTGAGATTAATGCATGGTGCATATCTGATTCGAAATCATATACTTTTCCATGATGGCAGATGATATTTTAAAGACCCCAATGGTTGACAAACTCCCAACTGATCTGGAAGGAATGGAAGCCTCAATGGAGCGACTTCTAGCTTTAATTGATGATGTTTACAAATATGTTGACAATGTTGTGGTGAGTAAGGAGGCTTAATCTTCTTAAGTTTCTTTCCTTTTTTGTCCCCTAAGTATAATGACGGATCATGTTTTCAGGAAGGCCGTGCTGAACAAGATAACACTATAGGGAGATTTCTTTTTGATACAATTGCATCTCTTCCGAAACTGTCTCCCTCAGCTTTTGATAAGCTTATCAATGACAGCCTACAGGTACTATATATTTTTGTTCATATTGTTGTAGGATACAGTTTAGGATATTTATTTACTTTACTTATCTATTATCAGTGGCGTTCACAGCTTCTTGTTATCGGTTATAAGATAATCATGCAAAATGGTTCTTCAACATGTTCTCAATGGTCCCGTTACTAATTTTACTACTAGGTTATCAGTTTTGCGAGCGTATCTCTGACCATAAACTTGTACTTTTGTTTTGTTGCTTGCAGGACAACTTGCTCTTACTGTATTTGTCAAGCATAACAAGGACACAGCTCACCCTAGCCGAAAAATTGAACACGGCTGCTCAGGTTCTGTAATGCCTTCGCTTACAGAATCATGAAATTCTACCTTTGAAAGTAATCTGTTAAGGATATATGACCTGCTGTGAGAACGGGGTCTTTGTTTGCAGAGAAGGGTGTAATTTTCATTGAAAATATAGGTAGGATTGTCCAATCTTTTCGCTACTGCCTTAACTGTTGGCTAGAAACACGATCATTTTTGGAGCTAATTGTATGGTTCGTACCCTGTTTCTGTACCGTTTTGTGAAGTTTTGACGTTGTAGTTTATTTTATCAAACCCAGAGTAGGATGTTCCCTAATTACTAATACGCAATCTACTTTCTTGACTGGCTCATATCTAATATTCAACACTCTTTGTAAATTTCCTTCTCCTTTGCTGGTAAAGGAGACCTGAAATAATTTTGGCATTCCCAATTTTCTTCAAGAGGCCAAGTTTCTTGGCGATGCCATTGCTGACTTGGGGCATGGTTTGTCTGCAGGTTGTATTTGGTTTCATAGTATATGCCCAGGCTTTCCGTGATAGTTTCCCAATGAGAAAGGAGCTTGTAGGTCAACTTGGTACAAGAACAGACCTAGACTCTATCCCTCGAGTTCGTGATTTTTCAATTTGATTGGAACACGAGACGGTACATCACATGTTATTATGAAATTGGAGTAGGTTTTTTTTTTTCAACTGTCCTAATTGTATAGTAACGCAACTAAAAATCTCTCCAACACACCCCAACTTACAAAAATGTCCTACCGAAATTAAAGGAGGCAGGGCAAAGCATCGCGCCGAACCCAAGTAATTGGTTTTGCACACCTTCAACTGAATGAGCGGCAATCCGATCTCGTGGCAGGCAGCGTACACAAGAGCTCAGTCGAACTTCTCAATTAAAAACATGCAAAATGACGGCAAAAGAGTCTTGAGGGCTGCATCTGTAGTACGGGTTATAGGGAATTGAGGTTCATTTAGAGCTTTTGGAAATATGGTACACAATAGCAAGAAATAGGCAGAAACTAGACGATAACCAAAAGTGGAAAAATCAAGTTCCCGAATTGAAATGTTACTCGAGCCCACAACCATTGAGCAGAGATGGGGCATGCCACCGTCTTTGGAGAGACAGGGATCATCGTGTGATAGATGGATTAAAAAACAACCAGTAGTAGGAAAGAAAAGGGAAAAGAGAAAGGGTGAGAAAATGGAAGAGAAATCAGAGGATAACCAAAAGTGGGGAAATCAAGTTCCCGAATGGAAACATTGCTGAAGCCCACAACTACCGGCAATAGGGGATTGAGGTGCATTACCATTTGAGAAGAGATGAGGCAGGCCACCATATTTGGAGGGATGGGGCACTCTACTATCGTGTGAGAGATGGATTAAAAAAAAGCCAATAAGAGGGGCAAAATCGGAAGAGAAAGGTTGAGAAAACAGGAGAGAAATGGGGCGGGGGGTATGCCTTGAGAATGAATCTTATATTGATGGGAGGAGGAACCTTGCATGGGCTTATAAAAGGTTCGGCTACTCCTCATATTGCTAATTGATTTTATGGTGGAACACCAATTTCTTCATGGTATTAGAGCAGACTGTCTCATGTGTGAAGCCAAATGACCACACGAGCTGCACGTCACTCCACTATATTGTCCACTTGTTAGGCTCACGTCACCTCATTGTGTTGTATATTTGAAAAATCACCACACGTGAGGGGGACCTTGCATAAACTTATAAATAATTGGGTTACTCTTCATATGGACAATTGGTTTTATGGACGTGGAAGGGTGGATAGAATCGCACGGAAAAGGAAAAAGGGAAAACGAATTGGTTTTATGGACGTGGAAGGGCTGATAGAATCGCACGGAAAAGGCAAAAGGGCAAAGGTGGGGGAAGAGGGAAGATGGAGAGGGTGGGAACGGAATGGGAAGAGGGAAGAGGGTTAGAAAAAGGTAAGAGGCGGGCTACCGCCAGCCCAAAGCCAGAGCAAGAGGCGGAGGCTTTCAGATTTAGGATTGTTTTGGGAAAGAGAAAGTGGTTAGAGTGAATATTTTTGCAATGGTAAATATAACACATCCTCATACAATTAACAAAAACCAACTAAATCGCATATATATGAATTTTTCTTTTTCTTTTGAATACAAGCAATTTTAATTTTCACTACGATTTAAACTCGTGACACAATGAGTTGAAGAAAATAAGTCTGGCCACCATAGCAATACCTGTGCATATGCATGATCATAGTTGATAACAACCAAAATCATGTTAGTGGGTTAACTGGAAACCTAATAATCTAATGATTTTGGCCTTTTGCCATTCATGAGATGTCAGGTAGCAGGCAACTAGTATACATGATTGGATCCTTTTCCCCCTAAAAATCATATTCTCTACCCTTAAATATAAAAAATAAGGGTTTGATATGAGTGGGGTTGGCTTTTGGCCTTTTTGTCTGGGATGATGGCGGTGATGCTTCCACTGCAGCAGCAAAAAATGGAAGACAAGAAAGTAGAAAAGAAGGCAAGATTTTTAGGGGACGGCCTAGATTTTACGCGTGCCCTAATTCTAGCTTATGACTTCTCGAATCTCACATTCACCATAACATAAACACCTTCCCGACTCTTTTTCCAGAAACATTGTACCAAAAGGTTTATATTTAGGGTTTGTAGCTTTGTAGATAGATTAGATGGATGGACAAACACAAAAGACAAACAGGACACCGTGGCACTTTTACCAATCTCACCCTTCCAAGTTTACTCTCTTTATGGTTAACAGACTTAGTTTCAAATGTTTTGTTCTAAAATTTGGAAGTTGGGTTTTTCAGTCAAATGTTGTTAGTAAAATGCTTTGATCGAGAAGCATGCGTTCCTTAAGATAATCAAGTTCTAAAGCACTAAATCTGTTGAGAGAGCATGAGAATGTCACATAGAAGGATGAAAGTTTAGTATACGATCTTAAAAAGTTTTAAGCTTCTCCACCCGTGGCTATATGATTTTGCATTGCATATTTTCATTCAAACATGGTGTCATAGATCTATTAAGAATTGTCTACATGTTAGACTCGAAAGATGTCATAGGCAATTGAATATATTTTATGTAAGGATGTGGAGTGTTGTTTGGCGTAAAAAAGTTATGAGTGACTTTGAGTTCCTTTCGACTCCAAAATAGTTCATTCTATATCATCACGCAACTATCATTTTGTATGTAAAATTCTGATTCCGCCAATGCATGTGCAAGATTATAAAGAATAGAATATTTTGACAAATACAAGTCTAGTATAAAAGTTTAAAAGAGCTTTTGAACTTGTCTAACCATTAACTAGGTTAGGAACTCTCTGTTTTAAGCAAATATTATTCATCTGCATAAGCAGAAAGAGGGGCAAAAGTTGCTTCCAAAGGAGACATGTTCGAGATGACGATGATCATGGGTTGCCACTTACCCAGCCAAATGCAAACCCTAGTGCTTATGCCAACCCAGCAAAAATCCTAGTGCGGTATTACCAGGATTAAACAAATTAAATAAACCCATGATCTATGTATATATCATGATCATATATATTATCACGGTCATCACTCACTGACCTGTTACCTGCATAGCCTGTTCACTAATTAACTAGATTACTTAGTTTGGCACTAATTAATTAAGAGTCCTAGGAGTTAGATAGAAGACCACATTCACAGACAGCAGTCAGCAAACTATTGTGCCAAGTACAAACTGACAAATATTTAACTCGTGAATGCGAACATCATCGGGAATTGTTGAAAGTGCGCAACACAATTTGGCCACACTGCTCTTCGATCTTGACTAGCAATTACCAAATCATATATTAAATACTGTTCAAAATCTTGAGAGATCAAACCATGCATGCTCGAAGACTTTTCTTGGGATTTTGTCACAAACTTCTGAATTAAATGGATCGTGAACCATTATCCTCGTTTTGAAGTAATCAATAAGGTTCTAAATATTACCGTTCCTGGTTTAACTTTATTTTCTTTTTACGTATTGGAATAGATTTCGAGTTTGAATCTTTTTCTTTTGCAAAAAAAAAAAAAAAAAAAAAAAAAAAAACTTTATAAGATTAATAGCATGCATACACTCCATGCATGATAAGATCAAAACCATTCATCAAACGTTTAAGATTCGTTCTATTTGATTATTAATTGGCTTTGTTTGATTCATTAATTGCTCATAGTTATGTCTATTTGCTCCTCGTAGAATTGATTGATCCAATTAATTATTTTCAAAACCCTCCTCTAGCTACTAGCTAGGGTTTCTTTGATCTACACTTTGTCGTGCACTCGTTTATCAATGAAACTGTTTGGACCCGATTTTACAATATCGGCCCGCACAATCAAGACCATTGAATGGGTGTAATTCCCAACCGTTGGATAAGAAGTAAAGATAATTTTACTTTTTAAAGGATAATATTGTGGTTTTTATCATAATAATTATCTTTTAATATGAATTATCTTGGCATATTCTTAAACGAGATAGATAAGGATACTAAGACATAAAGATGAACCTGGTTTGTTTCGGAGGTTTGATTCAAAGTTCTATGGAGATTAGGATTGGTCGAAATTTAATCTGATTGGGTTGAGGAGTTCTAATCGAAATGTATTTCTAACCCGTCCATGGAGGTTCTTGCTGCTATAAATAGAGGTGAAGTACAACATTCAAGAGACCTCCAACTCAACACACAAATCTGCCCTGCGCAATTTCTTGCTCTACGCAAAACCTCTCAATTCCCTTGAGATTTTTATTTTCTTTTTCGCCGACACACCTTCAGTTTGGATAAAGAGCACTGTGAAGGCAACCGGTGTTATCTTCAGTTTGGATAAACAACACTATTGCCGTAGAATCAGTCGACCTCGGAACACCTTCAGTTTGGATAAACAGCACTGCATCGAGGCCGACTGATTATCTATCCAAGTCTCGGTCAAGAAGGATTTTCGAATCTTTTTTGGCAGAGGTCATCTCATTAGCCTTCTCGGCGAAGTGAGGTGTTACCAGGTTACTACATTCGGCACATTGAAAGCCGAATTTGATAGTGAACTTCGTAAAAATAGCAGCCTTGTCTTCAGGCTCTAGAACCCACAGGCCGAGACGTGTTCCTTCCTCGGCCGCAATCGCAAGACGTAGAAGTCAGCAGCGCGCTCAACGCAACATCAACACATTTTACTCCTCGGCCGAGCCCGACCGACGAGTTGGCACGCCCCGCACATATTTGAAGGACGTAGTTAGCTTACTAATTACTCGGCTTGCGCGCCACGTGGGCTAGGTGATTTTTGTACTCAACATTTTGGCACGCCCAGTGGGACCCAGTGCTGAAACTACGAAGTTCACATGATATATCTCGATCAGGCTTCATTGGGCGAGATTTATCACCTGTTAGAGGAGCAAAAAGCATCCAATGAGAGATTGCATCAAATTGGAAAAAGGCTAGAGGCTAGGAGGCAATTTTTCGCTCCGGCCGTGACCATAATTCAGCCTAAGAAAACTATTAACACGGCCGAAGAAACACCTGGGCCACCAATTATTTTGGTCGAGACCGAAAGTGTGGTAGGCCTAGAAGAAAATGTTCAAATTTCTGAGCCAAAAATTGACTCCGAAGAAGATTCGTCAAATGAGTGCTCTAATGACGAACAAGGCCGAGACATAGGCCTAGCTACAAAATCCACGCCAATTGATATGATTATTGGTGATAAAGCCGATATGGAAAAATCTTGTTCGGCTAAGTTGTTCGAGTTAAAAGCCGAAATTATGCCTGGGGGGCATAATAATTGTTCAACACATTCGGCGACCGACAATAAATTTTTTGCCAAATTAAAAATATTTGGAGAAAATCCTTTATTCGGCCGAGAGCAAAATCAATTTGAAAATCTTGATATAAACTTATCTCAGCTTGGGATAAAACACCGTTGGCCTCCTTCTCTTTATTAGTCACTTTCGTTTTCTTTTATTAAAACAAAAAGAATAAATTATTTTCTTGATCATTCAGCTTTATGGGCCGATGCATGAGAAAATTAGGGGGCAACAAGATGGTGTGCTTGACTAATTGTTAGGCCGAGGTCGAGAAGATTAGGCCGAAGTCGACCAGTCGACCATGAGGGTAAGCCTCGGCCTCAGCAGAGATGAATAAAAGGAAGATTTTTCTCGACCTCAGCCCAGTTTCAGCATAAATGCAAATGGTGGGAATGTTGACTAGATCGTCGACCTCGGCCCACTTTCAACGTTTCTCGACATTGGTGGCAAGTTGAGCTGCCAGGAATGGTTGTAGCAAATAATTTGTTTACTTGCCATTTACTCATCCGCTGGGCAAAATGATTAGTTATCGATTCGGCAGAAGTAGTCAGTGGTGGCCAAGTTCAAATGCAAAATGCTTAGTTTCCTTAACCATTCGGCTTGCGAGCCGAAGCTCAAGAAAACTGGGGTGTTTGGACCCGATTTTACAATATCGGCCCACGCAACCAAGACCATTGAATGGGCGTAATTCCCAACCGTTGGATAAGAAGTAAAGATAATTTTACTTTTTAAAGGATAATATTGTGGTTTTTATCATAATAATTATCTTTTAAGATGAATTATCTTGGCATATTCTTAAACGAGATAGATAAGGATAATAAGACATAAAGATGAACTTGGTTTGTTTCGGAGGTTTGATTCAAAGTTCTATGGAGATTAGGATTGGTCGAAATTTAATCTGATTGGGTTGAGAAGTTCTAATCGAAATGTATTTCTAGCCCGTCCATGGAGGTTCTTGCTGCTATAAATAGAGGGGAAGTACAACATTCAAGAGACCTCCAACTTAACACACAAATCTGCCCTGCTCAATTTCTCGCTCTACGCGAAACCTCTCAATTCCCTTGAGATTTTTATTTTCTTTTTCGCCGACACACCTTCAGTTTGGATAAACAGCACTGTGAAGGCAACCGGTGTTATCTTCAGTTTGGATAAACAGCACTACCGCCGTAGAATCAGCCGACCTCAGAACACCTTCAGTTTGGATAAACAGCACTGCATCGAGGCCGGCTGATTATCTATCCAAGTCTCGGTCAAGAAGGATTTTCGAATCTTTTTTGGCAGAGGTCATCTCATTAGCCTTCTCGGCGAAGTGAGGTGTTACCAGGTTACTACATTCGGCACATTGAAAGCCGAATTTGATATTGAACTTCGTAAAAATAGCAGCCTTGTCTTCAGGCTCTAGAACCCAAAGGCCGAGACATGTTCCTTCCTCGGCCGCAATCGCAAGACGTAGAAGTCAGCAGCGCGCTCAACGCAACATCAACACATTTTACTCCTCGGCCGAGCCCAGCCGACGAGTTGGCACGCCCCGCACACATTTGAAGGACGTAGTTAGCTTACTAATTACTCGGCCTGCGCGCCACGTAGGCTAAGTGATTTTTGTAGTCAACAGAAACTTACATACGTTCATTTGCAAAAAAGAATAGCATGTGTCACGTAAATCAGTTCCTCTTTTCTTCTTGAAAATTCAAACTTACAAACTCCACTGTCCACATAAAAAAATAAATCGCTTTCAAATCTCATGGTGTATATATCATGCTTATAATCCATTGTTCAAACCTTGTCATCCAACATAATCCCCATGTAGGGACAAACCATAAAGTACAAAACTTCACCTACACTTTTGATCACTCCCAGAATTGGATAGCCTGCTATCAAATGAGAAGTGCGTTTCTAAAATTTTCAATATATATTTCGAACCCTAAAGCAAAAGATGCAGCAAACCAAGTGACTGGAAAAAGGGGGATGTAGTTGCTTACGACAGGAGGCACATGACATAACAAAATCCGATATGTCTCCTCTTCTGTTTTCCCTTTTTGGCTGGTCATGAGTTGTCTGTCCCTCCTAAATTTCAATTTTTGGTGGCTTTATTGTCGCTTTGTTTACGTTCCCACACTGCACGTCTTAAAAAGGAGGTTTACGATTTCCCCACCCTATTTGACTGAGCTGTGATCAGTCTATAGGGTCAACCTTACCTAACTCAGTATCTTTGTCAGTCTGCTGCGATCAAAACCTTTAGCAGACACCAACTAAACTAACTATGATGCTTGGCCTTACTCACATGTCTTAATTATCTTGGACTTACTATATTAATTCTGGTTTGTTTGAAAATGAATTTTTAAAAGGTACTTCTGCCAAGAAGTAGGACGAAATTTTTAAGAAACATATGCAAGCGTTTTTTAAAAACACTTGAAATACTTATTATAAAAAGCACATACATAGAAAGTATTATTTCAAAACGACTATTTTTTTAAAGCACTTTCAAACTTGCTCTTAGCTACTGTTTCATAACATGAGAATTATAAAATTGAAAAGCACAAAAAACCGAAAAAATCTATACTGTGCATATGAACTCAAGAAATATATACAAACCCTAAAATTATATTTTAGTGAAAACTTTCATCTTGTCTGCACGCCGACCAATGTTGAACATTGGCAGCTATCGCGCATGTCCCTCTATTTCTAATTTCTATCTCTCTCAGCACAAAAAACGGGAAAAGATAATTAAAACCGAACAAATCCACATAATTATTCAATCTCAAATTCCCTAAAAAAAACGCAGACAAATGTATAAACAAAGTGCTGATTTCAATAAATCAAAAACCTTTAAACGATAAAAGATGTAGCGCAAAAAAAATTATAATAAAAAAAAAACCAACGGATCCACTTTACGGTATTATATATGCACACGGGTTCACACTGTTTTGAGCTCACAGGCTCAGAAAAAGGAAGTTCCTGAGGCAGCAGCAGAGACTGGTTTTGTTTCAAGCCATTTGAAGCAGAAATATGGACGATGGCATGCCAGGGTTTTGCATTAAAGCATCGAGTTTTCGTAGTGGTGGTGGCGGTGGTAATGGTAATAGTGGAACCAAGTGCGGGCGTTGGAATCCAACTATTGAACAGGTTAAAGTGCTGACTGACCTTTTCAGGTCTGGACTCCGAACGCCGAGCACTGCTCAGATTCAGAAAATCTCCTCTCAGCTAAGCTTTTATGGAAAGATCGAGAGCAAGAACGTCTTTTACTGGTTTCAGAATCACAAAGCCAGAGAAAGACAAAAGCGGCGTAAAGTTTCTGTTGATGACAAGGATATCATTCGTCGAGATCAGGAGAACATGCCGTCTCCAAAACGTACGTTAAAAATCATAGCTGTTAAATTTTATCTTTCTTGATGTAGTTCACTTTAGGGTTTTCTAGTATGCACCGGAATTCTTGGCCGCACATCTAGTCATGACTGTTCAAACTCTCAGTTGATATTTTTCTTTGCTGATATCGTGTTTTTATGTTCCGTTCATTGCAGAAATAAATCAGGTTTCCGAGCCCGCGAGGGTGATTGAGACCCTTCAACTATTCCCGATAAACTCTTTAAACGAATCTGAAGGAGAGAAGCTAAGATTTCATGCAAACGAATATTGCAAGGAGGCATCAGCTTTTGCTTACACTGTTGGGACAGAAATGGACCTTCCACCTTTGGATCTGCGCTTAAGTTTCCATTAATTTACATGCTTCAAATTTATGAGAAACTGAACCAAAAAAAGAAGCTCCAGCTAGCTAGCTAGTAGCCATGGCTGCCATTTCTAGAATTTAGGGTTTAGCAGCTGGCATGAAGGGTGAACAGAAAGGTAAGGAGGGAGAGATAGAGGTTGAAAAGTTTGCGCAGCATTGACGCTAATTTGAGTTGGTGAATTAAAATATTGGAAATTCTTGGACATTCTTCTCTGCATGTGCACTTTCTTCTTGTTATTAATATCTCTGTGATTTACTCTGTTGGGTTTCTTATTTGTATGAATGGCTTGGAAATCGGAACTTTCTCTTGGCCACATGAGAAATGTCTCCTTGGGCTGCAAAATTGTGAATGGAATTGCTACACTCCTTGGTCATATGACTCACATACCTTTTACTTACCTTGGGTCTGCTTCCCCACTTGCCCACGCCCCACAGCCCTCATTTTATCCTTACTAAGTAATGGCAACTACCAAAACTATTCTTAAATTTCATTTGGAGATTCTAGAACTGCTCATTCATGGCAGACCAGCGTATTTACATTGTTTTCTCAGATGTGATGTATATTTAAACTAACTTAAATAATAGATTAATTTAAATCAAATTAAACTCGCAAGCGCACGAATCAATTGTAGTAATATATGTAAATACGAGGTTGATCTCATAGAGATTGATTTAATACCAATTTAACTAATTAATCACGCAAGACTATATTAAACAAACAAATGATAAATTGAATTGAATAATTGACTAAGACTATAATTAACAAGAAAAAGAAAAGATAATTAATTAAAATCACTCACAAAACAAGAAAACCTAAGGTTATGAATTCACCAATAACAATCCTATTTACTTTTTTCTAGAGCCAACCACTATCCAATTACCATGCCAATGTTAAAGGGTTGTTCTTTCTAAGGTATGAATAAATCCGTGGTCAAGTATCAACTCTTATATTTCTACATGATAATTATATCATATTGGTTAGACATACAATTAAACACATAAAAACCCGTAAGTGTAGAAGAATCATGTCAACCAAGTAGGACTAGCTTGATATTGGTCATCCTCACTAGTTTGTCTACTCTTCTTAATCTTAATTCCAATAACCCTAATTGATTGGTCATCCTCAAAGATTTATCTAAATATCTAGATGCAAAATTCCTAAAGGTGACCAGTCATTAGAAATCCGAATCTAGAATAAAATACCCACAAATATTAAGAATATAACATGGCATATAATCGGATAATAATTAACAAAATACTTCGAAAATATTCATGTCATGACTTCATGATAAACCTTAGAAAATAAATTAGTTAAACATAGAAATAAAAATAAAAGAAAGATAGAACCCGGAATCCATGGCAAAGCACATCCCTAAGCTCTTCTTTGCAAATGGCAGAGATGGTGAATGGTGTAGTGGTGTGAATGATATGGGTTATGTCTAGAGAGAGCTTAGGACACCTTATTTATACTAGAAAAACCCTAAAAGGTCTGGGAGAAACTCTCCTAAATAAAACAAACTCCTAAACAATTAATGACACAAACTAGGAAAGAATCCTTCTTGGCTTGGGAAACATGTCATTTTTCTTGCACGCCAGTTTTGAGGTCGATTTATCTTCTAGCAAATTCTGTAAAAATATGAAAAACGTAGCTTTATCTCTTATCTTTCCAAGCATGTATCACACACCACTAAGAAAAATCGGGAAAGCCTTCAAATCTTCATTCTCCTACAGCTACGCAGTTTTGACGGGAAAACAACTTATGCGGGATTGATTTGTAAAATTGGAATGAATGGCTTCATGGAAAATTATGAAATTCGGAAACAACGATCTTCAGCCGTATAGCTTCCTTCTCCAAGTGGCCTTGCATCAAAACTCCTCCGAAAAGTCGAATTATCACCAAAAACGTTCTAAGTGTGCAGATTGGCTGAAATTAAGGAAAGGAAATTAATAAAGCTCTTTTATGCACCTATCAGGATGTATTCTCTCTTATGCACTCGTGTTTGAATTCTCTCTTCACAATTTGAATTAGATTAAAATATAATATGTCGTTTAGAAAAATTGGCCATTCATGAATAACTTAAAGCTCTAAGGCCGGTTTTGGAATCTCATACATTGAGAGTAGTTTTGGAAGTTGTAATAATAAATATTGATAGCATAGGAGTAATTTAACAAGAGGGATATTCGAGCTTAAAACCTATTTGAATATTGAAACAAGAAGTGTGACTCTTCTAGTTCAAATTAAAAGAGAGTGTATACAACTTGTTTACTTCTTATTTACCCATGACATTTCAAAGAGTGAAATTGTCGTGCGTATTATCTGTCATTTTATTTAGGAAAATTATAAGCACACTCTTTTTTAACTTCTCACACACCCCTATTTAATCGTGTCCATCGTTTTCGTTTGATTAATTTAATTCAATGATCAAAAGCAAAGAGGAGTATATGAGAGACTAAACAATATGTACGAAAATCATCATCATTTATTCCAAGGTTCTAAAAAACGCTAGGCGCTAGTCGGGCGGCGGGCTAGCGCCTAGCGCCTAGGCGGATTTAGGTAAATTTCTTGTATATCTTGTAAATAAGTGCATATTGACACCTAAAAAAAAAACTATACTTGTATGGATAATAAAATAATGATAAAATACAAATTGGGTACACTATTTCCATAAGTATTGGATGAACTTGTAGTAAATCCATCATTTGCAAATTAGATACACCATTTCCATAAGTATACCACCATGAAACCAAAAAATAAAAAAACACACAATTAATAAATAAAAAATATAAAAAAAACCTCCTAGGACCGGCTAGGGCCGCCTAGGACCGCCTAGCCGCCTTGGCCGCCTAGGCGCCGAATAGCTCGCCTAGGCCGCCGCCTAGGCCCAATCCGATTTTTCCGCCCGATTTGCCCAAAAACACCTCGGTTGTTGGGCACCCAGCGCCTAGGCGGCCGCCTATGGCGTTTTTTAGAACACTGATTTATTCATACGGTTGAAGAACACTCTAGGTGGTCCGAACCAATTACAAGAGGAATTATGGATATGGCCTAATGAGGCCATACAACCATACTCGTAAACCTGGAGTCCCCATGTTTAATTTGCTCACCTTGGCTCACCCAAATAGTCTTCCTGTGTGCCTTGCTTATGCCCCATACGCCCGGACGGACGAAAGAACCTCTCCTCATGTAGGTGCAAACTTCATTGCAAAGGTTTCGCTCTTTTGTAAATGAGTTGGACAACCTACCTAATCTGATTGTCAGACGTATTACTTTTTGTCTTATTATTTTTTATAAAAAAATGAATGCAAGATGTTGACGTGGCTTAACCGTGACCATTCAAATAGGAGGACATGGAAAGATAGAGAGATTAGGAGGGTAGAGAATCCTACTCTAAGAATTTCATCCTAGCATGTATGAGTGATACAAGTGTCAGGGCCATTACAATAACATGAAAGAAAAAAAATTAGGGAGTTTTAATATAACACTCTCGGTACTGTTCACTTTTAACGAAAAACCATATTTTTATCATTTTTCTGTTACTATTCACTGTACTTTTAAAAAGGACTTTTCATTAAAAAAAAATTAAATTTTTCGTTAATTTTCCTAAAAAAATTAAGACTTCCGGCTAAAATGATTTGTTTCGATATCTAATCTTTGTGTCGTTGAAATTAGTGTATATGTTTTCGACATATTGTCTCTTCGACATTTTAATTTTGATTTTCACAAAACCTGAGACTTATAAAAGAAAGTGACTTTTTTATAATCGAAACATTTGTATTTCAACATCACTTTAGCCCAAAGCCCAAAAAAAGGATGAACAATTTGCGAAAGGCCCAAAAGCAACGTAGTTTACCGTAATAAAGCCCATGAATCTTGGGCTCAGTTTTCAGAACATGGGCTTTGGGGCCCAACTCATTGCTTCAGAAGCAAACAAAAGTATTTCACATATAATATTGGTGAGAGAAGCGGAAGGAAAGAGAGCAACAGCAGAGCAAGCACGGAGCTTTTTACAGACAAATTATAGAGAGAGAGGTTTCCTGCTGAAGAAGCTAACTAAAAAATTACCGCAAAAAAGCAGGAAAATACAGAGAAAGCCGAAGAAATCCAGCAATGGATGTGATCAAAACGCAGCAAATCTCGTCGAGGCCGATCGAGAAGGTGATAGTTCACCCGCTGGTTCTGCTCAGCATCGTCGACAACTACAACAGGGTCGCCAAAGACAGTCGCAAGCGCGTCGTCGGAGTTCTGCTCGGCTCGTCCTTCAAGGGCACCGTCGACGTCACCAACAGCTACGCCGGTTCGTTTATTTCTCGCTCTTTTACTCCCTCTGCTTCTCGGCTCTGTGTGGATCTCGTTTGCTTTTATTTATTTTTGAATAATTTTATTGAATTTTCGATTTTTTTATCTGATTAAGGAAGTTTGGAATTTGAATTTTGCTCCGGCTGTGGTGAATTATTGCTTGATTACTGAGAAAATTGGTCTTTAGGCTCTATATATCTGCTGCTTTGAGCTTGAAATTAAATTGGCTGAACAAATTTATCTTGCATTTGTATGCTGATATATGAATTAGTACTCACATATTTTAGACCAAGTTTCAAAATTTAGATGTACAAAAGGTAAAAGTAGTGCAATTTGATAATTCATATCGGTTTGAACTCAGAGGTACTGATGTCTTTGTAGCATAAATGTGCAAATATTTGTGCTTTATTTGCTTTCCGAATGCGTAGACCCGTGCAATTTGGAGATGTATTAGTGTATGTACGGCACGATACGCTTTCTATTTCAGCTTCCTATTGCATTGTAGGTTCCTTCGTTGTTAGTCTCTATACTTGCGTTCTTGTACTGTTTTGAATTTGAGTATTGCTTGTAGGTTTTCCGTGACATTGTGATGTAGCGTCAGCCTCGACTTACATGCTTGTACCCTTAACTTTAACTTGTTAGTTTGGTTTGTGCTCTTATTAACTAGAAGATTTCTTATTTTGCCTTTCCATGTTTTATTTTATAATTTTTACTCTTAAAACCTTTTATGTTTCCAGTTCAAGCACATTACTTTTAACGCATATAATACATGAATTTCTATTCACAGTACCGTTTGAAGAAGATGACAAGGACCCAAGTATCTGGTTTCTTGATCACAACTACCACGAAGCCATGTATTCCATGGCAAAGAGAATAAATGGTACTAGTCAAGAATATATCTCTTATTTCTGATACATACATTATATGTTATGATGAAAAGATTGACACATAATTTTTTTCCAGCTAAGGAGCATGTTGTGGGATGGTACAGCACAGGTCCCAAATTGCGAGAAAATGACTTAGACATTCACGGTTTATTTAATGAGTAAGTTTATCAGCTCTATGCAAACAGTGCTACTTGGACCTGAGATTCCATTAGGCTATGAATATCATGAATGCTTCCTATAAGTTATAACAAGTCAGGTCAACAAAATTAATTTGAGGGACTTCATGGAGATAAACTGAGACGTGTAAGGTTCATATTGCTCACACTGAGATTGGAGAAACTAAGTCCTCCATTCACTAAAACTAGCAGAAGCAAAAGGGCACTTCTTCCGGTTCTCTCCTTCTGTTTTTTTTCTCTTTACTCCTCATTGCAAGAGTGCTGATGGTTGAAAATCTAATAAAATCGAACCTTCTAATGAAAATCTAATATGACACAGAAGGAGAGAAAAAAAAACCTAAGATGGCTGAGATTATGGAAATTTTGAGGTTGTGCATCAGTTATCTGTAAGCTATTGATGGTTGGTAACTTGGTTACAAAGAAGCACTATACCTGTAGGTTGTATTTAATAAAACAGTTGAAATATTCTGGCATACTTATTTACTTTTTTATCTCTATCGCGGCAGAACATTATTAAATTTAGCATCCATCTACAGGCACATACTTCCCTTTCTTATACTTTCGTTAATATTTATCTTCTTTTTTTCCCCCTATATCATGTTTTCCTTTTGATTTTCAGCTATGTTCCAAATCCTGTCTTGGTCATTATAGATGTCCAACCTAAGGAGCTGGGAATACCCACAAAAGCTTACTGTGCTGTTGAAGAGGTTAAAGAGGTAGAATCACAATTTTTTTGCATTGCTTTTCTGAACTTGAAAT
Organism: Crataegus laevigata; assembly: GCA_963580275.1. Taxonomy (NCBI): domain Eukaryota; kingdom Viridiplantae; phylum Streptophyta; class Magnoliopsida; order Rosales; family Rosaceae; genus Crataegus; species Crataegus laevigata. The sequence goes on along the minus strand of OY756947.1, from coordinate 30,980,902 downwards.
CTGGTTTTAATGCTACAAACTTGAATTAACATTTCGGTATGGGTACAGAATGCTACCCAGAAAAGTCAAAAGGTGTTTGTTCATGTGCCTTCTGAAATTGCTGCCCATGAAGTTGAGGAAATTGGTATGCCGTCCTTTATTTTAACATTGATTAGAATGACTTCCAACTTATTGCATTCACATTTTAATTTTTGCTTTCCTTTGTGCATTGGTGGGTGTCGTTTATGGTTTTTATTTACCATTTTTCCCTTTTAACAGGAGTGGAACACTTGCTTAGAGACGTAAAGGATACAACCATCAGCACTCTTGCAACAGAGGTTCGGTTTTATTAGATTTTCATTAAGCATTTTCGCTTTTTATTCCCTCACAAACAGACATGCGTGTCTGTGAATATGGATGTGTGTGGACTGGTACATGTTGTTGAAATGATTAGAGTTTCTTATGAGTATAACAGGCAATACAAAAAACTTATTATCCTATCCTTGTACAGGTTACAGGGAAACTCACAGGTTTGAAGGGATTGGAAGCAAGACTTAAAGAGATTCGGGGTTATCTCGACCTTGTTATTGATGGCAAGCTCCCATTAAACCACGAGATATTGTACCACCTACAGGTCTGGCTTTGGCTTACCATGCGTATAGTACAAGCCATAATCTGATATCTCTCCATCTTTTATGAGATTTTGGTGCAAGTTTGATTTGTATCTAACTTTTGTTGCTTCACAATGAAATATGGTTCTTTCAAATATTTGCCGCCTATTGATAATTTCACTGTCGAACTTGGTATTTTTTCTTATTTCGCTATTCAAAATTCTTGCAGGATGTGTTCAATCTGCTTCCAAATCTTAATGTTTCTGATTTGGTCAAGGCCTTTTCAGGTAAACCCAACCTTTCACATAAACCGCTTTTCGGTTAGATTTGTTCTTGTGCAAATGCTGCTTTTGTTAGATAGTTCATGTTCTTGTTGTCATGTGCAGTGAAAACAAATGATATGATGCTGGTTATTTATCTTTCATCCCTCATCCGAAGTGTTATCGCTCTTCACAACTTGATCAACAACAAGGTAAGATGCATTTCCATGAATGTGTTATTTTATTATTAGGATTCTTCTATTACATTAATACGAGAGACGAAATAGTTGTTATTCTGCTCGTTACGATTCTATGTGAAAATTTTGGAATATTTCAGATGCACAATAAGGAGCACGAAAAGGCTGAAGACTCTAAACAAGTCGCTGTATCAGCTGCCGCTGGAAGCTAGAAGTGTTTTAAGTTCGGCTCGGACTTTTGAGGGGCGTCATCGTTGGACGAAGATAACTGATGCGCTTGATGGATTTCGAGTTTGATTTGGAGGGATGCATAGGACATGCCTGATTAGCAATCAACCTAATCTCTAGCTATGTCCCAGACGCTGCTCAATTCCTTTCGAACATATGTTTTCCGGGTTCTCGAGCGATGATGGAGATACTCGTCTTGTATTCTAAAATTTCCGCTGCTTTCCTTTTTTTTTTTGTTTTTCCTTTGTTGACGCCTTGTTTCATCCGTGTTAGTAACCTAATGAAATTGGAACCGAAATATCGATCCTTGATTTTCCGTTCATTTCCAAACGCATAGCGTTTGAAGTATTCAGATTCATGATTACTCGTGCGTTTACGAGATAACCAGTGCTTAAAAAGTATAGGGGTTTTACATTACGATTCGATTTTGAATGTTTCTCAAACCGAGAGCATCATTAGAAAATAAGTACGTTATTGAATTAAGTCGAAACAATTACATAAATCAAATTCATATGTTTCTCTGAGTAATTTTTGGAGGGTACAGGATTTGAAGTTAAAACATGATGTTAATTTGCAGATGTTGGGTTTTTTTTCACTCTTTCACTCAGTCTTCTTCTTCTTCAGTCCGAACCGCTTGCTGGAACTCGGCATCCATGACAACCCCATCCATAACATGCACAACGCTCGCCTTCCTCCTCACATCAACCCTCTCCGACCGAACTCCGTTCACCACCACCACCCCGTCCTCCTCCTTTGACAACCACAGCGTAAACCCAGATATCGAATCGTACGACAGCTCCTTCCCAATCGGCACATTGTCCGAAGCAATACTCCTCGGCACCGCCGAGAACCCCAGCACTCGCGAAATTATCGCGTACGTGTCGTTCATCTTCTCCGGCGACAAGCTATCCTTCCATCTCAGCCGCAGATCGCGCGCGAAGGCTCTCTCCGAAGGGAGGAACACGGTGAAGGGAAGATCTTCCGGCAGCATTTCAAGCGTCATTTGTCCGAATTTCCCGATCGGTATTTTGTCGTTTTGTGAATCTTTTCGGCTGGTTTTTTTGGCGGCGTATGGTCCGAGCGGGATGTCAGGAAGCCGCAGGATTGAGATTGTGAGGATTACGAAACAAGAAATCGACACGAACCCGAATACGAATACAATCGGGTTTCTGAGAATCCGGGTTCTGCTCATCGTCTGAGGTTCAGGACGGACGGGATCTGGCGACGCGGCGGCAGGGAAGGCGTTTGATTTAGCCGAGCTGGAGTTGCTGCTGAGGTCCAACTCCAGTATCCGGCAGTCGAGAAGTTGAGACGGTGCTGGTAAAGCCTGAGATTTTGGGATGAAAGAATTTTTTAACCGTCGAGATTGAAGCGACGTCGTATTCTTGCTGGACTCGGTGAAGAGTCTTAACATTGGTGCGGCCCAAACATTGGCCTCCAAACTATACCTGAGTTTCGACTATGAACCGCGCTGGTTGGTTTACACATATTAAATTTATAATAAATAAATTAAAAAGAGTTAAATTTATACATATTAATTAATTATTGGCGCCACAAAAATATTGCATGTGTTTGAGTGCAGAAAATTTAATCTCGCTTCAGTTGACTAAGATAATGTGTTCGTCTTTATTCTAGTTGACTATAGTACTTAAGGATATATTTAGGTCTTGACGGAAAAAAAAGAGTTAAAAATTGTAAAGAAAATTAATACATATCTAAAATGACATAAGAAAATACTCATATTACAAATAAAAAGAAATTCACAAATGGACAGCACTACATCCCGCCCTTTTGTTCTTCCAGACCAGATTAATCACCCCCGTTCAACCCAATCCCACATCAGCACCCCAGGGGCCCATAGTAATCGAACGGTCATTGGAGACTACTGATCTAATTTCATTCTTTGATCAACGAGAATTTTTTTAATGCAACTGGAACGCGGGTGGTACACTACATGTTTTAATATAAATAGTATAAAACTTTATTTTTAAAATTATTAACATTTTAATATATATTATTATTTAAATATTGATACCTAGAAAATTTTCTCACCACTAATCCTCCCAACATTCACCCACATCCTATCTTTTTTTTCTCTTACTTTAAAGCTTTAAACAATATATAACGTCATTTTACAGGCTTAGCTGGACACGTATTGCATGAACTCATAATCTGTTTCGAGACCAGCCATTGCGTCAGGCTTCAAAACCACCTCGAGGTCAACGCTGCCACCTCCTTCCCTCCCCGGAAACGCCGATATCTTCCCGTCGAACTTATTCGCCCGCCCGCTCCTAATCGCCACCGGCCGCCCCCACCCGAAATCGTTGTCGTACATCGGGAACCTCGGCGAGCTCCCCATCGTCGTCATCGCACCGTCGAAGTTCCCAAGCGGGAACACCCGCGGGTTCCGTTCCCAATCCTCAATGACGCCCCGCACGCAATCGTTATCGTGCGCCTTCACGCTCTTGTTCAGTTGCTCCGCGCACCACTTTGTGTCGTTCGACAGCACCTCTCCCGCCATCGCGTACGTCGGGATGCTCTGAATCGCGTTCCCGAAGTAGAACGCGTCGAGTTTTGGCTCCAGCCTGTGACGGCAGTTAACCGCCATTCTGAACGTCGTCGTTTGGGACGACGGCAGGTTCCTCGCGCGCGTCACGGATCGCCAGAGCAGCGCGCAGAGCGACTGAAACGACGAGATCTCCGCCGTAGTTTTGGAGTTCGCGTTCGAAGTTTTGAACCAGTTTTCAATAATTGACGTCACTCTGGCGCGGTTATCATTGTTTTGGTAGGGGTCGTTACTCTGTTTCCCAAGAATCTCGACGGCGCTCAGCAAAACGTCTTCGTTTTCAGACCATTTTTTGTTGTTGGTTCGGGCCTTGAGCTTCTGTATAGCTTCTCTGCTGAAGCTGAAAATTCTCTCGCGCAATGGCTCGTCCACGTTGAATGTGACTTTCGGACCGCCGTCTGGGAATCGGAGCACTGCAGGCGAGATCAGAACCGAGTTCCGGCTGAAGTCTGGCTGCCTCGTGATTGTCAATTTCTTGTAGTTATAATTCTCATTCGGTGATAGTGAAGATGCTCGGCAGAGCTCCGCGAAGGTGTTGAAGAAGTTCCAGAAGGAGGTGCCGTCGGTGACGGCGTGGTTGACGGAGCATCCGATAAAAACGGCGTCGTTGAGCTCGGTGACCTGGACGGCCAGGATTGCGTTGTGGTGGCCAGTGTAGCTGACGGTCCTGTCGAAGGCGAACAACTCCTTAACGCAATCGGGGACGTCAGCGGGGCCCAAAACATCTCGGATTGAGAGACTGGGGGCGGACGCGTGGATGAAGTCGGCGCCAGCATCGTTGCAGGTGATGTACACGTGGCCGGTGGGATAGGTAGTTAGTCTGCCAGCCAATGGGGGGAAGCGGGAGAGGGTTTGGGAGAGGGAGGATTTGAGGAGGGGGATGAGGGTAGAGGGGATGATGGGGTAGGGATGGAGGGGGAAGAGGAGGCCCTTCTGGATGTAATGGCAGGAGAGCATGGGGAGGTCGGAGACGGAGAGGGGGAGGTCGTCGAGGGAGGAGGGCAGGTCAGGGAAGACGGTACATTTGGAAATGATTAGAGACATTGGCGAGTCGGAAGAAGGCATTCTTTGAAATTTTTGGGAATAAAAAATCGAAGAATTGTTGCTTCGTCTTCTTCTTCGGAGGATGGCCAAGTATGTGTAGGTTAAACTGGAGTAGCGAGGAGGAGTGAGGAAAAGTGTAGGAGTTGGGAGTGGTATTTATAGGGTGGGATTGGGGATTTGGGTTCATGAATGTGCTTACTAGGATTTGTGGTTTAGAAGAGATTTTTTAATGTGATCGTTACAAGAGGCAGTATATCACGTGTTTCTATATAAATAGTAAAAATGTGTGTGTTAAAAGGTTAATAACTTAAAAATTAAAATTTTCCACCATTTACATAAAAACACGTTGTGTACCATTCGTATTCCCGTCATAACTAAAAATTTCTCGTAGTTTAGCTGTTGTTCCCCTTTGTTATTATTTGTTGATTTGGCTATCATGGACTTCTTAATTTTTAATTTTTATGTTCCATGAGTGTGTGTATCTGATGATACATTGACTATGGGCTGTCTGGGGTTACTTCTAGATATATTTTTTTAAGGAAAATGCTCGGAATGTTATATTTATCTTTATATTGGTATATTATTTGATTTGATAAGTAATATGTTGATGTTAGGTTAATTAATGAGTTTTTGGTATTGAATTTTATTCGCATGAATCATTTGTCATATTATATGGTACATTAATGTACAAATATATGGTGAAGCGGCCCAGTGCAGCCAGGGTGACTGTCCGGGGCCCAAAAAAATTGGGGGCACCAAAATTATTTGGGTGGTATATTTATATATGTTTTCATAAGTGTATAAATTTATAAAATTTGATTTAATGACACAGAAATTTAACTAGAAGTGGTGGTTTGGTCATTTAAAAATAATGAAGAGATCTTGAGTTCAAATCACCACATGTGCTTGCTTACTTTCTAATTTTTACAAATTTCTTTTCATAAGAGTATAAATTTACAAAATTTGGTTAAAGGATCAAGAAGTTTAATTAAAAGTAATTGTTTTTGTTGTTTAAAATTAACAAGAGGTCCTAAGTTCGAAGCGCTATGTGATGTTTATTTTTTTTCAATTTTACAAATGTTTGTTTGGTTGTTAATTTATTTTTAATTACTAGCTAGTAGCTATGTGGGTTGTTATTTTTAAATATTCATTTCAATTCAAGTCTAATCTTCAACAATGAGTAATACGTAGACCAAATTTTTAGAGCAAATTGACAAATTATATGACGTGTTATCAAAATATTTAATTTAATGCCCATTCATTACTAATACATATCAATTAAAGACTCGAAAACATCATTATTTTTTTATTCTCATATTGACAAGGTTAGTAAATAAGAAAAAACACCTCATGATTTATACAAAAACATTTTCAAAGTTCACATGAAAAACAAAACTCATCATGTATCTACTTGTAAGCCCAGAGTTTTTTGGTTTTCTTCTCTCAATACAAAATAAATTAGTCATTATGTGTTTCTAAATTATTGAGTTTAAAGTGCTTTTCTAAGAATAATTTTATCGATACCTTACTTGTGAAGATACATAATATGAAGTTAGGGCACTTTTTTTAGCGTCGCCATGGGCCTCAAAAATCTCTAGACTGACCCTGGAAACATGTGTAGAAGGGATAAAAAAGTTTACCCTGAATAACAAAGTTTTCTGAATCCAATAGAGTTTGAAAGAAAACCCAAAGGTCGTGTGATTAATTTTGAAATTGACGATTACAATAGGAGCCAAAAGGCTTAAAAACACTTAATCTGACCTTGGTAAGTTTATAGGAGGTCTTAAGAAATACAAAACATTAATCAAATGGAAAAACGAAAAAAATTGATTTTTATTATTACAAACTTTAAAACGATGTTTTTGAAGCCAAAACTATCATTTTGGCCTTTAACATGACAAGCTTATGATCTAACCATGAGTCATTCTTCTCACGATTCACTTTAAAATGACATATATATGTGCAATTCTAACACCAGAATATTTCTTGATGGCTTTTCTGTCGCCATATCGATTGAACTCAATATTTCCGAACATTAATTCTTCTTTTCCAAAATTTGAGACATTTTATTTTCTTTATCTTGTCGAAATTGATCCATATCTCTCCTACATCATATGATCTCCATAATACTCTAATCGAAACATTTAGTACGTGCTTCTTCAAAAAGTATATTTTTATCAACTAGACACACATTTAAATTTTTTGGCCTCTTAAGAACAAAATTTGAAGATATTCCCGCTCTCTCTTTCTTACTAGCCTGATTTGCTTGAAATACTGTCAAAATAGCATCACAAGTGTAGGTAAGTTTTTTTCATTCCATATTAAGACTAACTTTGGTAATACGATAGCATTCTCAGTAAGTTTCTCTTTATATGTGGTTCTCGTTTTATCTTTATTCTCACAAAAATACGTGTGGAGAGAGAGAGAGAGAGAGAGAGAGAGAGAGAGAGAGAGAGAGAGAGAGAGAGAGAGAGAGAGAGAGAGAGAGAGTGTATGCAATGGTGACATACAAGTTTGTCTTCTAATCGCGGCAATTCTTATTGGATTTGGAAACTATGTGCCGAAATCCCTAGCGAGCTAGCTTTGTTTTCTGACATACCGAATTAAAGTTCAATGAGTTTTATTTCCTAAAAAGTGAAGTATAGTACAAATTTGCATCATGCATCGGGAGAGATTTTTCAGTATGACCATCACACGAGATAGTACACCACGTGTTCTCATATAAACGGTGGGACATGTGTGTTAAAATGTTAATAACTTACAAATTAAAAAAAAAATTCCCACTTACATAAAAATACGTATGTACCATTCATATTCCCGTCATAACTAAAAATTTCTCCTGCACCGGAAGAGATGTACAATTTGATCAGCTTGGTGCCATCCTTTGTTGACTTCAATTCAATTTCCACAGCCATACTAAACTGATAACCTGCAGATCTCTCACCACCTTAGCAACTTTAAAATATTGTACGTGTTGACTGTTGACGAGCTAGCCACAGTAATATATATATATATATATATATATATATATATATATAGATATATATATATATATATATAGATATATATATATATATATAGATATATATATATATATATATTAGTAGAATTCAATATTTTTGGAACGGCAGCGAAGCAAACGCAAATGGGTGTTTGGAGGATTACAAACTACTTAAGCATATCTGTGTGAGATTTTCTGATATAGTTAAGAATCTGCAGTGATATGTGATCTTCTACTTGCAAATCTGAGCTAATATATGCAGCCAACGGAGTCCTCCAGCAATATCCAATGGAGTCCGCCTTGGACTACACAATTCCCATACATAAAGAGATACTCATGCTTCCCCACGTATCCAATTAATACATATCAGCGATTTCACACCGGCACTCCTTCCCATCAATATACTGCAGATTTTGCAGTCCATGTCATATATGCATGCGAGTCAATACATATATTTAGGTCATATAGGCAGAGCCGGCCTGAGAATTTGGGAGCTTTAGGCGAGTCTTCAAAGTGGGGCTCTAAAGTTTTCTGACTCCTGACCCTTTATATATTGACATGTGTAAAAAAATTTACTAAATACATAAAAAGTCTATTTCTACATCAAATATCTTTAAAAATTAATATTGAAAAAAGAAATATATACAAATGTTACTCAAATATTACTCGTCTTGCATTTTTAGATGCAAATACAATTATTAGGTTTACATAATCTAATTTTTCAGCCAATTCAAACTGAAAGAGAACTACTACAAAATTATCTATAACTGGCGGTTCAAAAACCGACAAAAAACGTATATTACTGTCGGATTTTAAGCAAAATCCGACAGAAAATTGATGCAGTGACGGATATAATAAGCGACAGCATTGCCTGCGTCAGGAAATGAATTTTCCGACAGAAAATATTCTAAAACCGACATAAATCATGTCGGATAAAACCGACAGGATATTATTTATAATAAATAAATAAATGAATTCCTGTCGGATAAAACCGACAGAAAATACTAAAACCGCCAGTAATTCTGCCGGATAAAACCGACAGAGAGTTTATTATAAAAATAAATAAAATCATTCTTGTCGGCTAAAACCGACATAAAATATATTAATAATAAAAGAAAATTATTTCTGCATTTTCCATATCCCCTGCATTCACCATTCGACTTGGAAACCTATTGTGGGATTTTGAAGAGAGAGAGAGAGAGAGAAAATATCAGAAGAAATGAAGCAAAAGGGGGAAGAAGAAGAAGCAACAGCAAGAGAGAAAATACCAAATACACAATACCCATAATATCAAACAAACAACTTAGCAAACTGAACCATAATCTCTCTTCCATCAACAACTCTCCTTGAAATCAAATTCAATTAATTAATTAAAAAACCCTATCTTCTAAGTAAGCTCATAAGAGGCCTATGAGAGAAAGAGGAAACATCCGCCAAAATCGTCCATACACAATACCCTAGCTTCTCCACTGCCTTATGCGCCTCGTCCTGATACTTATATCGGACAAAAGCAAATCCGCGAAAATCGCCAGTCCTTCGGTCTCGGGGAATGAAGACATCGATGACCTTGCCGTACTTGTCGAAGAGCGGGAAGAGGTCATCCGCGGTGGTTCCTGGTAAACACAAACCAAACAAAGAGAGAGAAAGAAAGTTAGGGCTTTCAGCAAGGGGATGAAGAAGGAGAAGAAGGGTAAAAGGGGAATTACAGAAGTGATGTTGAGGACGAGGAGGCAGTAGGTGTCTCTGATGTCTGGAGGTCAGGATCGACCGAAGTGCGACATCTCCAAGAGGGATTGGAGCGGCAAGCGTGTGTTAGTCTGCGGCCGAACTAGAGATCGGGAGCTCTAGGGTTTGTGATTTGTGGTGGGGGATTTTGGGAGCACAGTGAAAGGGATTTAAGATATTGGGCGGCATGGTGTAGAATATGGGAAATATCAGAATAAATGAACCAAAAGGGCCGAATGTGGGTGTAAAAAAAATTTAATTACTGTCGGTTAAAACCGACAGAAACATTATTTTAAAATATAAAGCGACGGAAAATTTTCATTCCTGTCGGTTAAAACCGACAGAAACAAAAATGGCGGCAATATTCCCCCCAAAATTCCCTCCCAAAATTTTAAATTCCCTTCCAAAATTTTAAATTCCCCCCAAAATTTTGTTACTATTTTAAAAAATAAAATAATAATTGTTTGGTTTAATAAATAAATAAATAAATGTATTTAAGTAGAATAAGTTTTTAAAAATTAAATAAATAATTGTTTTTTTTGTCAAAAATAAATAATTGTTTGGTTTAATAGATAACTATTAACTACATCTTGTAAACATTTTTTTTGCCATGTTCTTTGTTAAATTGGATATCTTTTGTTAATTATTTTTATATTCGTTTATTGAAAATGAGAGTGTGATTGATTATTATTATTTTTTATTTTGAGCGTAAGATTGATTATAAACATACATGCTATTTTGTTTTGTTATATATAAATAAATATATACAGAAGCACAAAGATTGATGTACAAATATCCGAAACTTAGAAATTTTAAATTATGATGATGATCTGAAAATTTCAAAAAACAAAATTTGCAACCAAAAATCCAAAATCTTCAACCTTAAAGATAAGTTAGTTTCAAAATGTTTTAAATTAAAAATAAAATAAAATAACCTTATTTATTATGGAATATGTTTGGAAATCAACCTACTGTTGCCATACAACAACAAAATGAAATCTTATCTTACTAAAATAAATCAATTATATAAATAATAGAACGCCACTCAATTTTGCTACATTCCTCGACCCTATAATAATACAATGAATAAATTTGATCTTCAATTTAAAATATTTACACTATTGGATACCACCAAATGTTACTTTATACACAATGTGATAGGATATGCATTCTACGAAACTAGTTTCAACGATCCAACCGTCAAATATGTTTGTATATACTCCGAGATCGCATACTTAAAAAATCACAAAAAAAAAAAATTCAAAGATTAGATAACAGAACAAAAGTTTTTTACAGTTATAAACGAAAAATCACAATTTAACGGTTATTTTAACTCTGATTTTGATGGTTTTTTACAGCTACACTCCTCGACCTTATAAGAATGTATTGAACAAATTTGATCTTCAATTTAAAATATTTACACTAGTGGATAATCTTTTTATACTTAATGGAAGTATAACATTAACGCTTAGTGTTTGTTAAATCTATCAATGTGATAGGATATGCATTCTACGAAACTAGTTTCAACGATCCAACCGTCAAATATGTTTGTATATACTTCGAGATCGCTTACCTAAAAAATCACAAAAAAAAACATTTAGAGATTAGGTAACAGAAAAAAAAAATTCGACGGTTATAAACGAAAAATCATAATTTAACAGTTATTTTAGCTCTGATTTTGATGATTTTTTACAGCTACACTCCTCGACCCTATAAGAATGTATTGAACAAATTTGATCTTAAATTTAAAATATTTACACTAGTGGATAATTTTTTATACTTAATGGAAGTATAACATTAACTCTTAGTGTTTGTTAAATCTATCAATGTGATAGGATATGCATTCTACGAAACTAGTTTCAACGATCCAACCGTCAAATATGTTTGTATATACTCCGAGATCGCATACCTAAAAAATTACAAAAAAAAACATTTAGAGATTAGGTAACAGAACAAAAGTTTTCAACGGTTATAAACGAAAAATCATAATTTAACGATTATTTTTGCTCCGATTTTGATGATTTTTTACAGCTACACTCCTCGACCCTATAAGAATGCATTGAACAAATTCGATCTTCAATTTAAAATATTTACACTATTTTATACTTAATGGAAGTATAACATCAACTCTTAAGTGTTTGTTAAATCTATCAATTTGATAGGATATGCATTCTACGAAATTAGTTTCAACGATCCAACCGCCAAATATGTTTGTATATACTCCAATATCGCATACCTAAAAATTACAAAAAATAAACATTCAGAGATTAGGTAACAAAACAAAAGTTTTTTACTGTTATAAACGAAAAATCACAATTTAAACGAAAAAATTTACACTATTTTATACTTAATGGAATTATAACATTAACTCTTAAGTGTTTGTTAAATCTATCAATTTGATAGGATATGCATTCTACGAAACTAGTTTTAATGATCCAACCGTCAAATATGTTTGTAAATACTCCGAGATAGACTGTGCAAAAAGTCGCAAAAAAAAAAACATTCATAGATTAGGTAACGGGACCGTGAGTGAAAAAAAAATATTTAAACCATTTGTTTATTTATTTATTTATTTTTAATCAATATAACATTTTAAAATAATAAAATAGTCAATTTCTGTCGGTTATAACCGCCAGAATAATAAAATAATAACCGCCAGAAACTAAAATAATAAAATAGTCAATTTCTGTCGGTTATAATCGCCAGAATAATAAAATAATAACCGCCAGAAACTAAAATAATAAAATAGTCAATTTCTGTCGGTTATAATCGTCACCATTAACTTAAAAACCGCCAGAATATGTTAAAAATATTAAAAAAAAAAGAATTCAAAAATACTGAGGGTTATAATAATTTTATGGCGGTTAAATCCGCCAGGAAAAATCCGCCAGGAATTTATGTCGGATATATCCGACAGAAAGTAACTTTAATCCGACAGTAAATAAATTATGTGTCGGATATCTTTTATCCGTCAGAATGGCTTATTAACCGCCAGGATCATCCGACACCTAAAGCTAATATTGTAGTAGTGGAAGTCCCTAACCAGTACGCCAAATTCCAATCATTTTTCTATTGTTACAATGTTACTTATTACATTCAATAAATGAATGAATGGTTGAATTACAGAGACAACATCTTATAGCTAGGGAAAATACTAGAGTGAAGATGATAGTAATTTTCGCACGTGCCTAGGCGGACGAGGCGGATTTGAATAATTTATTATATATCATATAAACTAATTAATTGGAACATTAAATAATGTCATTTTTCAAAAAGATGAGTTTTAGCCTTTTAGGTACATAATAAAGATATATGTGGTGTGATCTTAAAATAGGGTAATAAAATCCAATAAAAATAAACATAAGGGTGATATTAAGAGAGAAGCAAAAAAGTAAAAATAAGACGGTGGGGACTATTTAAAAGGGAGAAGATGTGCAACTATAAAAAAAAAGATAATGGGATCATCTTAAGTAAAATCGTGCAATTAAAATGATGTTGGGAATATGGTTGTCTTCTTCCTCGCGCGAGGTCGACCTTGCAACAAAAGATTTCTAGATTCCGGCATTTACATATAAGCCCACATAGCTCCCGCCCATTCCCATCTAGACATGTCTAGCTCTGCCTAAAAATTGGGGGGCCTTCCGAAGTGGGGGCCCTAAGCGGGCGCCTACTTCGGCTACCTTTAGGGCCGGCCTTACATATAGGGAAATGCAAATTGGATAGCATTGTTCACACATTTATTTTTAGCTTTTACACACCTTTATTAATTTTGTATCATTGATCTTCTTCAGTTCATTCGATTCGACGGCCGAATATTGAAAGGGTTAGAAGTAAAAATAGGTGTGTGGATAACATTACTCTTTTGATAAGTTCATATATCAGCAACAATATTACTAATATCAACAACGTATATCAATAATATTAAAATGTTCAAAAGCGAAGCTAATTTACTAGCTTAACTTTTTTCATATGTTAATAAATATCAATAATATAAATAATATCAACGACTTATATATCATCAATTAATATATCCACATCATAAAATAATATAGTTAACCGCATAGAAAAGTACATTATAAAAATATATAATGCAGCATCATATACCCAATACCGAAAAATAAATCAAAAGCATATATTGTTATTATAGTCACAAGTTGTCAACTAGCTAGGGTGATTGATGTTAATTTATGCGTATAAATTGTTTTATTTTTGGTAGAATTAATCCCTATGGCAATATATATTTATCTTCTTAACACTGCCACAGCATTAGCTTAAACAGCACTCACTTGCCAGTTAGCGTACTTGTGAATGAGTTAAACTTTGTGAAGATTCCACGATAATCATATATTTTCCTCATGCAAAAACTTAATTATCCATATAATTAATTAATTAATTAATTATATTAAGTATGCCGCCGACTATATACATTCTGTAGGTTGGCTGTCATTCTCCCGATCCCTAGAAAGGACGGCACCAGACAAGCTCAACTGTTTAGTTAGCTAACCTTGAACTGTCCTCTCCAAATTAATCAATTAATTGTCCTTACTAATTAATAATTTTTATTGGCTTATGTTTGAAATTACCTGAAGGAAACGGTCGGCTAATTAATTAAGTTATATTTTCGTGAGAATCTCCTAATTAAAACCCTCATTTCTGATTTGTCGGCGTGGGCCAGATTTTTATTGCTAATTACTATTAAATTGTCACTAGTGAGATGGCAATATTTAAATAAAATTAGAAAATACTCCAAAAAAATGGAGAATTATATAACTTATGTATGTGGATTAAGCAATTGTTTGTTTGACTTGAGAAGGTCCATTGCTCCCTTATCTTTGAGAAAAATATATAAATAATATTATGCAGCAACTAAAAAGAAAAATATAGTATTGTGACAGCCCGTGCTGTCCAAAAATACTAAGGCCCCATTTTCCAATTTGGGTTTTAATTGCAGGGATCGACTTAGGTTTGGCTGCAGTTTCCCTGGATGTATGCCACGTGTATGACAGATCAACAGTTACCAAGTGTTGCAGTGGGACTTGGATTATTTGTTCTTCCACTTTCTATCTCTTTCTATTTGAGCGATCACGGTTAAATCACGTCAACATTTTATGTTTTTTGTCATATCATCTCTATAAAAAAATCAATATAAAATGTTGATGTAGCTTAACCGTGACCGCTCAAATAGAAGGGAATGAGAAGTGGGAGGGCAGACAATCGAAGTCTGTTGCGGTGAACCTTGACATCTGCCACGTCTATGACAGTTCAAAACCAGCCACGCATGCGAGGTGTGAAATGGCAAATTGGCAATGCATTCACTTCTGCATTTTTTTTTGTATTTACTTCTGCATGCATTTGCCTGGAAAGCTCAAACATCGGGTGTTCAAGTCCTTCGAATCTGAGACATTTTGGAGATTTTTATTTCAACTTGGTTTCTTCTTGGGGTACAGTTCACATTAGGGTTTCAGAACTATGGGAGCGTGGAAAAGTGAGTAGAACTGGATAACATTATTGGCTAAGATAAAAATAGTTGACTGCAAGTGGATGCATGGTTGCAACTATTGGTTCATATATGGAAAATGATTTGATGGTATTTTTACTTCTGGTATTAGAATTATTTTGATTTTTCACGCGGTTATTAAGAGATGTGAATTAAAGTATACAAGCTATGTATTACAATTTACAATCCGTAATTTAAGGTGACTTTGGGAAATGCGTATAAAAATAAGAGTAATGTTATTCTTACCACAATTTTATACTATATTTTTTTACCATCTTAGGTGGTAGATGAGTTGAACAAACTATATCATTTTATTTCAAATTTTTTATTAATTAAAACACTTAGATAATCTTAGGTGGAAGAAGGAGACTCCTCGTATACCACAATCATTATTTAAAAAGACTGAAATTAAATGATGTAGTTGTCTAACTCATCTGTCACCTAAGATGGTAAAAAAATATGGTATAAAATTGTGGTAAGAATAGCATTACTCTAAAAATAAAGAGAAGAAAAAGAGAGGAGCGAAAAGTTTTGGTGTTCATCAGCTCAAGAACACCACGAAGAACCCAATAAATTATGAAGAACGACAGAGTGGGTCTATTTTATAATTGAAACTTGTTTTATTTGTTTTTATCCACGTGGCACAAATTCTGTGGTCTCTATGACAACAATGTAGGTATATATCGGAGGCGTTGATGGAAACTATAATGGATGTATGAAAATAAAATGAAATAATAAGTAAATGTATGAGATTGAAATATTTTTAAAATATTGTATAAGATTGCAATACAAACATGATAAAATAATTACCTTAAAATATATATTTAAATAGTCAAAGGCTATGTTTAACCTACCATTAAAGATGACCTACCTGGTTGACAAACATAGCCAAGGACTAAAACATAGAGAATGGCTACATTAGGTAAGAGCTACATGTAGCCTTTCATTTTTCCTTCTACCCCTAATTAGTCTCCAAGTCTCCTTCCCAAAAAAAAATTCTTTTAACCTAATTTTTGTTTGTTTGAAGCGCTAAAATCCCGACAACAGTCGGGTGGTATTCTCTTCACTTAGAAGTGAGAAGTTTTAGATTCGAATCTCGTCTCAATACCAAATTAGGCTGCTCATTGTGTAACTTAGCTGAACTCCCCCTCCCCCTAATGTAAAAATATCGATGTACTCCAAAAAAAAAAAAAAAAAACCCCCAACTACTGCTCATCTCCACCCCCAACCTCCCCTCCCAAATTCGGTTCCCAATCTATCGATTCCTGGCGACGGTGGTCGTTTTTAGAGTTTGGTTTTGAATGGAAAGGTAGCTAGTATACCTTTATTGGAGTTGCTAAAATTAATGTGAATTTACCATTGCAATTTATTCTATATAGTTTCATAAATAAAGATTGCATTACCGCCAACAACTCCCCAAATTTTTACATTTACTCCAACTCAATATTTTTGCATAATATACCAACTTGATTGGCTCTCTTTGTAACATTAAATAAGAAGTCTCCCAACAAATAAATGCAACTTGTGCATTGGGAGTGATTTTTAAGTGTGCCGATAACACATTCCGGTACAAAATGTAAAATACATTTGCTTAGATTGTATTATAATACGTGGTGTATATGACCTTGTTATTGGCACACTGAAAAAAATTTCGTGCAATAAGGTTTATGTGTTGTATCCCGTTTAATGTTTTAGTTCCATATAGAGTACGGTAATCAACGGACGTTGACGAATGTGTACACAAAGTATTTTTCGGCGTGTCCAATTAACACATTCAAATTTTTGAACCAAGCAATTCAGTAACCATCACAATCAACACAGTCCAGTTTGTATGTAACACAGTAATGGACAAAATTAAATGAAGACTAACTTAGAATTATTGACATATATGAAACGCTCGATCAAAGTGATGTAAACGTGTTTGTGTACTTCCTTTTTTCTTTTTTAAAACCTTACCTTCTTTATATTTTGTCTTTACGATAGATAACCTTCTTCTACTACATTCTTGTAACATCTCACTATTTTTTGAGTCAACAAATATGTTGTCTCGCATGTATTTTGTGTACTTTGGGTGCAACCAAAACTTTTAATTCTGCCTAACTAAAAGTGGTGGAAAGATGTTGTGTTCTTGTTTGACGACATGAGTTCAAATTCTGTCTGTAGGCTAATCTAACATTTAACTTACTAATGTTATAAAAAAAAAAAAGAAAAAAAAAAAGATCAAGAAGAAGCCTAATGAGTCAATGAAGAATAAATGCAACAACAACGTATATGTTTGCCACCCTCACCCTTTTCCGACATATTTTGGACTCATATTTTCAATTTTTTTATGGTAATTATCTTCTCTTATATGTTCAGGGTTTATGTGCTAACCATAATCCCCCTCTTACTTTATATTTATTTTGAAATTATTTGCATCCACCTTAATTGTAGAGTACACTACTTTATAATTAAAATCGTCGATTCTCTTTAAAGGTCATCATCCAATAATGTTTTTCTCATCTATATGTACCAAACAAATGCAAATGCAAATCAATTTAATTTATCACATATAGATGTAGGAACGGATTCAAAACTCGAGTGGCCCGAATTTCATTTGGTGAGTGATTTTTCTAAATATAGAATCTCATTTGTTTCTATGACATTTCTCATATTTTATAAAACCTGATGATAATTGACTTCAAAGTATAACATATATAAAACTACACATTAATATATTATGAATTCATAATTAAAATTTCTAGTTGCACAGAATAAAAAAACAAATAAAATTCACAGTTGAATTTCCAATTGTAGCTTGACCGCATATATATATATATATCCCTTGGTAAATTTTATAAAAAGATAAATAATAAACGTTAATATATAATTAAGTTGTGAGTCCATGAAGTACCACTGAGAACAAACATATAATTACTTAATTAAGTTGTGAGTCCATGAAGTACCATTGAGGACAAACAATTTTAATTACTTATGGCTAGTTTGAAAATGATTTATAAATAGCTGAAAATATTTTTTGTGAAATATATTTTTGAAATCAATCTTTAGTAAAAATTTATGTAGATCCTGAAAAAACACTTAAATTGTTTTATGTAAGAAACACATCTCTTGTACTACTTCCAAAAAATACTTGATTTTGAAACCCAAATTTAGTTTTACAAAAATACTTTTAATTATTTTGAAAGTACTTCCAGACGAACTCTGAATTAAATTGTGAATACCATGCATTTGAACCAATACACGTAAAATGAATGAGCAAAGTACCTGCTGTACTCAAGCACCGATGCTAATACCAAAATTAAACAATATTTCTCAAAAGAAAATTTATGCCAGTTTTATTCTCACTGATGTCTTTGTTTGACGTGACCTTTTTCTAGGATTTCCTTTTATGTCTTTTAATGCATGAGCATGACACATTGACGAAGGTCAAAATGTCGACAGTACAAAGTATATCAAATATTTTATTAAAGTTCATGTACCTGGTGGGTTTATTTGGACAAAAAAATTGGAACAGTCTTCCTGTGTGAATTAAATATATTCCCCGTTGACGTTCTTTGAATTATTGCATCGCCTCACTCGGCCGGCCAAGAAGCGCCCATAATTCTGAAAGGTTCAGCCCACCAAACTGCATGCGGCCGGCAGATGCATTGAAACAAAGACATTTAATTTCTTCTTCTTACTATTATCTTTAATTATTAATTCTTTATTTTAACCACCATTACGTATCATTGTCGTTCATCAGACTGAGAGTAATATTTCTCAAATTTTATTCCAAATGATGAATTCATCCATACATTGTATAGATTCATGATCAATCAAGAGATAAGCCTTCTTGCGTCTCAAGTAGCATAAACAATGATCAATCAAGAGATACGTCTTTTTTGATAATATATAAAAGGCCTAGTTGATAACCAACCCCGTACAGTGAGAGAATCTCTAACGTATTCAATGTACAATCATAATGGCCTCTTCGTCACGACAGAGAAAACAATCACTATAGACTCACTTGTCAATTGGGTAGGAGGCGTGTTACATAGTGTAGTGTTGTCGGTACATGAGAAAATCTCTCACAAAAAATAACGCATGTATAGATCATTAGAAGGAAAATAAAAAGAAAAATTATAGAAAACGAAACTGTACTAGCTAGATCATTGTATCAAAGTTTACAACAAAAATTGAGGGAAGTAATAAAGAGGAGGGTAATATAGACCAATATAATAATGAAAGCTTATCAAGTAGTGAATTAGTGTCCCTAATATAATTGTCTCTTGTCATTATGTTGATGATAGAAAATTAATTGTTAAGTTGGTTGAAGAGTATAGAGGTAGTTGGTGGAAGAAGGTAGTTAATTAAGGTAGTTTGGATGATCAGCATGGTGATCCAGGTTTGTAGGGCTTCATTGTCCAACTGATCTAATAATTAACAGATATTTTAGTTTAAAGGAGTTTTTGAGATTCCAAGAATAAATACGTAACTATTGTAAGCCTATTTTAGTGAGGGAATAAAGAGAAAATGCAGCACAGGAAGAAAGAGAGAAGATTGCTAGGAAATTTTTGTGGTGCATGTAATTTTCACCATTTTGTGCATGTATTTATAATAAACATAGCGGGCTTCCTTGTCCAACAAAGAATACAAAGTACAATACAAAAGATCTAGAGTATAATCCTAACTACAATATATTAAGATTTACACAATTACACTCTTAAAAATAAAAAATAAAAAATGTAACAGTAACCACACTCATCTTTCTCCAATATTCCGAAGAGCATGAACCTCAAATTATTGAAAAGGTGATGCTCCGGACATTGTCGTTTCCTGTCACATTGTTATGCCCCATCAACTCCTACAAACTGCATCCGGACAGTCAAAACCAACTCTGCACCTCAACCTTTCCCGTTGACTACATATAAGTTCTGTTCATGGTCGTTGTATTAATACATCCATGGTCAAATGATATATTATTTAATTGATTGTTTGAAGAATAAAAAGTAATATTATTCGTATGGAGGGTTCTTGGACTACCAACTACTTACAACAACAATACAATACTTCATACGTAGACGAAAGAAATATTTCCAATTACCTTGAGATGTGTTTAAAAATTGTAGGAAAGCCTTCTGAATGTGTGACCAAATTGCAGTAGGTACATATCCGCTTGGATTGTTGATAAATTTTGATTGCTTGTCAATTTCGTTGCATAGCTCGTGAAATAATTGATCATAGCATAAATAGGAAGTTCAATTAGAGTAGCTTCCATCAACTCAATAATGGAAGGAGAAAGATGTAACTTGCATAGAAAATATACCATTCTTCAAGCTCCAAGGGATTTTAAGTGATGAGAGATGGCGAGATAATAAGTTGGGATTAGGACATTTCACGATCATACAGTATTTAATTATAGTGCTCTATCCCTTCTAATATTGGAAAAATAATAATTCATTCTTTAACAAAACTTAGAAATCTCATGTAATAATAAGTCATCACTAAAAAAATTGTAACATAATAATGGAATACAATCACGTGAAATAATCAATGTGATCCTCCATTTAGATGAATCGGTCAGTAGTTTCGTTTTCAGAGTAGCATAGTTGTCATGTTGGAATTGTGCTTCTGCGATGACTATATGTCGTCATCGTCATGGAACGATAAGTTATATGGTATTGTCTTCCAAAGATGACTTGATGTAGTCTCGCACTCGTTAGTGTGGCCGGTATAGTCTTCTCCAGTAAAGATTTGTTGTGTCTGTCATTATTGCGCACAAATTTATATTGGTGATGTTTGTATGTTTGTGCTTGTGGTAGCCGTATACGAGTTTACTCTAATTTGCTTAATTGTGCAAATTTATTCCAGATTAATTTATTACTCTCTGTAGCTATGTATCCGATTAACACCGTTATATATACTAATTCTGTTGATGAATGAAAATAACTCTATCATTTCTTGTAAAAAGAAAATTGTGGTCATGATAATGAACGTTATTATACTTTGTACATGATCCGTGAATTTCCTAAATGCATGCATGTTATCGTTGAAAACAATAGGCTAGCTAGCAATAGCAAAATTAGCATGCGGTGGAGCGTTGAAAACAAAAGGCTAACTAGCAATAGCAATATTAGTATGCGGTAGGGGTTGGACTGTTCAGTTTGAATAAGTTTTACCTTTAAACTACAACCGAAACCAATTAATATCCAAGGATAGAGATTGTCTGGCCTCCCACTTCTCATTCTCTTCTCATCCCCTCTTATTTGAGCGGTCACGGTTAAGTCACGTCAACATTTTATATTGATTTTTTTATAGAGATAATAAGACAAAAAAGAATATAAATATAAAATATTAACGTGGCTTAATCGGGATCGCTCAAATAGAAGGGGATGGAACGGGATGGCAAGTGGGAGGCCAGATAATCTCTCTCCAATATCCAGTGGTATGATTTTCAATTAATACTAGAACTAGTGGTGAACCCAAATTTTCAGTGTTTCATGTTCCTACTTTTGGTTCGCTTCAGTTCGCGATTACACGTTTTACTTTAAAAGGGAACGAAATTATTCAGATTTGTTTCATTGAGTCGGTTCTTTGCTCAACCCTGGACCATGCATGCAGCGTTGTGGACCAAAAAATGACAGCATGTTATTAATTTGGTGAATAAAAGTGGTAAGTTTTTGCAGTTTTGCTCTTGGTGCATGGTACCTATATATACAGAATGTCGTAAGGTTAGATATCTAC
Organism: Crataegus laevigata; assembly: GCA_963580275.1. Lineage (NCBI taxonomy): Eukaryota > Viridiplantae > Streptophyta > Magnoliopsida > Rosales > Rosaceae > Crataegus > Crataegus laevigata. Next base: position 30,959,071 of record OY756947.1, on the reverse strand, counting down.
ACAGATGTTTCAGATCACCGAAAGTATATATAGTTAGAAACAGACAAAGGAAATGGCAATTGTAGCTTGATTATTCAAAGTAAATATAATTACAGGTCCCATTGATTCGACAGGCGATTAACGGAAAAATCTAGCTAGAAAAATATATAGAATAAGACTTAAAAAAACATAAATCTCCAAATAAACATATTTCGTCGGTGGGGGAGTATAATTTTAGTAGGGTATATGACGAATTAAAAGAACGATCGATTGCAGGAAAGAAAGCATAAAAGAACCACAATGTTGCCATGATAACCAAAATGTAAGATCTAAGAACACATTGTAATCGCCTCTTGATGAATAATATAATATCCATATATCTTTTCTTATATTCATGCTTTTTTTTGTGAAGATAAATCGATAGATTTCATTTTGTAGGAAGAAGCACAACACCCAAAGGGCATCATAAGCTCACTAATCATTATATTCTTCCAACAATAAATATGAAATAAGATCTTGAGGTTCCTCAAACCAAAACAGGAACAGGAGGGATCCACCGGAGAAGCTCATTCACCTTCTCTTTTTTTAGAAGAAAAGAAGGCTACGGACAAAATCGTGTCAAAATGAAGAATGTAGCAAGCAGTGATGAGCAATTCTGTTAGCCTAACAAGTAGAAAAAACTACAATAATCCCAAGCAGCAAGCTTTTGATTAATAAAACTGAGATAAACCATATACCCTACTAAAATATTTGAAAAATATATTAATTATATGTTGGTCTTGAACGAAGAAATAAATTAAATAATACAATAGCTTGTATATATCTGATCACATAATCTGTTTTTGTCTTCTGTATAGTCTCTAAAATGAGTATGATTCTCTCCCCTCCTCTTTTCATCCATTTTTATTCTCTCCTCTTACATTCTCTATTTTGTCTTTCTCTTTCTATTAAAAATTAATATAAGATGTTGACATAACTTAACCGTGATCGTTCAAATAGGAGAAGAGGTAAGGAGAGGGAAAAAAAAGAAGGAAGAGAATCCTACTCCCTCTAAATCCGTCTTAATCTTTCTTTTCACAATCAATCTAAGTCAAAGAAAAAAGAAACAACAAAGATAATATGAATCTTACGTCTATACATACACACACATATATATTATACACACGCACACACATACATTGAAAGGGGATAGAAGATGTTCATGTTCTCCTCCCCCACGAGTCACGACTAGATAAGCCAACTTTTTTTAACCTAATCACGTCTAAGTCCTAACATCATTCATCCAATATTTTACACATATAGCAAAAATAAAAATCAAAAAATCTAAAAAAGAAGAAGAAGAAAGATATGTTCTTGATATCAAAGTATATTGGAATTCAGTTCCGATTCCACTTGAGCTTTCTTTCCAAGATCTTTTTGGTACAAGTAGATTGGACACCATGATTTGTTTCAACACGCATATCAGCTGGGGAATTGGAAATGTATCTGCAAACAACTCCTTCATCTGGTCTGTGCTCCACTCATTTGGAATAAGAAAATATATATGGCTTTGTTGTGATAAGAGTTATTATGCTTTTGCATAGACGACAAATCATAATCTGACATGTCTGTATATTTTATTATTTTTAATTTATAAACAAGTTGTGTTTAACATACATGCGAGACAATAATTTGCATACAAAAATAATATATAGCTTTTTCTTAGTCAAAATGATTTCGCTAACACCACAAATCAAGTGGAAGTTTAGGGAATTGGCATCAATATGTGTTTTTGTCGTGTCCTTTTCGAGTGGTTGTTGTTTTACAAGATCTGTAAACATTCCCAAATAATCGTTGACCACAAAAAAAAAGTTCCCAAATAAAAGTAGAGGCAAAGCTAAGTAGATATCATATGTTCTATGCTTGTAATGATGAGTTTTTATTTATTTTTTGGATAAACTTGCATTTAGGGAATGCACATATTTTATTTCTTGCAAATAACATATCTTCAACATATAATTTTTCATAGCCGAAATTGTTTAGTTTTTTTTAAGTTTATGATTTAGTTGAATCAGAGATTATTTATTATCTAAATATATTAAATAAACGGACAATTCATGGTGAATATTTTATTTAACACTCACACATTAATTTATTTTATACATTTGAATATATAAACAATCTCGAACTCAAATCATTTTTATAGATAATCAAAATAATTTTGGTTATGATATTTATACGTTTAAAATACATTTTTCGTAAATAGTGGGATCTTGCAATTCTCCCAATAGAGGGGTGCAAGTGCCAAGAAATAATAATATATTAATAAAAGGGCCTCGACAATCACATGGGCTTGCGTATGGAGTCTGCCTTCTGATGATAAGCCCATTCGGCTGCACCCAAAATAGAGTGCTTAGTTGGTTTTGGGCTCAGATACGCAGGGGTGGCTACGTCGGCTGAAGAAAATACGTAGCTTCAACATTGACAGCTTAAAAGGGAAAAAAATACTGGCACTTGAGATACGATCTAGTGATGTTACTCTTCGTTTATACGTGAGTGGTTCTAAGAGCAAATCTCGTGGATGGAGATTCGATCCCAATTTATTCTCTTTGCACATAAATAAAATAAAAAAATAAAAAAAGAGACATCGAACGTTAACAATGAAAATTGATTTTATCTTACAACGGGTTTTGATTATTCGGTACAAAAAGTTACAACCCGAAAGTGTATCCAGTTGATATTGTCGTTAGTATTCAGCCAACAATAATAATGGGAACTTTAACGAAAAGTTATTGATACTGTTCACTTTAACGAAAAACCACATTTTTACACTAAAAAGTCAATCCTGGTATTATTAACTTTACCCTTTATTTTGTCCTTATCATTATAACTTAAATTTTTCAAGCCATTTTCATTAGTTTTCCTTAATAATTCGATCAACAGGTCACTAATACTCGAACGATATACAAGCAGTACTTGATCGATATGCAGTCAGTATTTGATCGATATGTTTTTTGTCATCAATTTAGAGATTCAAAATCCTCTTCTCAGTCACCCATCCTGCCGCCGCTTCCTCCCTCGCCGTCTCCGCCCCTTCCTCGCCGTCTCCAATAGACCATCAGCATCTGCAAAATCAGAGTCGGACCAACTACCACAATAATGCCCAGCTCTTCATCCTCATATTGGATCTTAGAGACTTCACTAACTCGACGACGAGATAATGAGAAGTTAGAAAAGTACACCGAAAAAGGGGTAAATTTTCCCGAAACGAGGTCTTAAGGTCCACACGGAGTCGAATGGAACGAATTCGTACCCTAATGTCAATCACAGAAGCTCAAACGAGCACAAGACATTAAGATACATTAGTAGCAACGGAAAATCCTTGCACATCACGCAACAGGAAGAGAATACGAAAGGTTTCAGAAAACCTGGAACCAATCCGTTACTGTCAAATATCAAAAAGCATGTCCTCGCTGCATCACATATAAGATCAGCTGTAGGAAGAATAAACACTCAGGGGCCGTTTTATAACCACCCGTTTTCAGATTTTAATTTCATTTCTTGTGCTAAAGATAGACAAAAACGAGGAAAATTAAAAACTAAAAACGAAATGGCTATAAAGCAGAACGTAAGATAACCTCAAACCAATATCAGCTTCAGCCTGAAAACTAAAATCACCGCCTTCCTGTTCCTGACTATAGTGATTCAATCATCTAAACAAATCAATTAATATCCACACAAGACTGCAAGAGATATTGGCTGTGGTTTCATACAGACATATCTAACGTTCATAGTTGCGAGGATAAAATTTAACTAAACCCCATAAAAAGACTTCAATCAGCCAAAAGCTCAATGCCGACTGAGGCTAGCATTCCTCTTCATCCTAAATGGCACTTCCATCCAACTCTATGCTTTCCTCTACCATGCCAAAAACTGCTCTCTGTATATAAAGCTTCAGCATGCTCCTGGAACATACAGTTCCAAATCCCCTCCTGAAATACGACCCTTAGCGATGACCATCGCTAGTAAATCAAACAACCAAACCCGGAACTGTACCAACTATTTGGGATCAATCACACAATTCATTCCAAGATGATCAATCACGCAATTCACTCCAAGACAATTCGTTCCAAGAATGATCAATCGCACAATTCGTTCCAAGAATGATCAATCACAAAATTCATTCCAAGATACATAAACACTCATTCGATTGAAACAAATCAACTAATCACATTACGCATAAATTTCAATAGCAAACCAGCATTTATTTCATTAAATGAAACACTGACTTAACAACAAAGTTCAAATCTTTGTCTTAATTCATTCAGCAACAGCCATCCCAAATACCCAAACCAAATTCCACATAAAACCATATAAATATACAGTGTGAATTGTGAAACCGCCCATTTACCATTGCGCTTTAGTAATTAAAGCATACCTAAACCACGATTCAATCAGTAATCCGCACGATAATTGCTGTACTCATCACGCTCACGCATGTCATTCTCGACCCTCTCCGCCATCTTATCTTCTTCATACCGTAACCCCTCATCCAATGCCAGTGCACCAAGACCTCCGGCCACTGCGCCAACAGCCAATCCGGTGCCCAATCCCATCTTCCCACTCTTGGCCTTCTGATTCTGATCATAATTCGAGTAGTCCAATGGCGCTGAAGGCCCACCAGGCCCACCAGTCCCACTAGGCCCGCCATAGTTCACCGGTCGGTCGAAGAACGGCCTTGGTGGAGGCGGTGGCGCGCTGGAGTAGTACGCTGGATAGTAACTCGAGTACGGATCGGAATAGGAGCTGTAATGGTAAGGCGGTGGCGAAGGCGATGGACTAGGAGCTGAAGCTTGTAAAGTAGAGCTGTAAGGCGACGGCGAGTATGACCTAAAGTCGCGAACAGGCGGTGGGGGCATAGGGGCACCACCGTAAAAATAGCCAGGAGGAGGGGTAATATGGTAATCTGGCGGCAGAGGTCGCTCTCGAACGGCGAGCTTTACGCGGATCTTGCCCTGGGGACGGCCGGAGGGACGGACGAGCTGGAAGGTCCGGATTCGGGTCGAGTCGTCCTGATCGAGCAGGTCCTTGAGTGGGACCCGGAGAGTGCCGACTAAGGGCTTGGGAGTGTCGGAGGGTTTGGAGTGGAAGATTTCGAGGGTGAGGAACGAGTCGTGGAGGGAGAGAGTGAGGGGGACGGTGAACCTCTCGTTCCAGACCGGGCGGGTGGAGCCGGAGTCGTCGGACTTGGTGGCCAGCCGGCGGTCGGGGTCCACCCAGAAGACCGCGTAGGGCTTGAGGTCGCCGTTCTTCCAGTTGACGTTCTTGAGATGCTTGGCGGAGACGATCGTGAGGTCAAGATCGAGAGGCTTCTGCGGCGGAGGGCGGGATGAAGCCATGAGGTTAGGCGTCTCTGTGCTAACGTGCGCGAGTGGGGAGGGTGCGTAGGATAATGGGCAACAAGGAGAGAAGGGATTGAATTTCTGTTGGGGCATGGTAATGGGGTAGCCCAAGGGGGTGCGCGCATGTAAGATGACGATAATACCCTCCCTTGTATTTTAACTTCTTTCGCCGAAAGTAAATAGAAAAATTACCGGATAGAAAACGCGTTTCTCAAACAAATAATTGAAAATATACCTTATCACGGAGAGGTTGACATATTTATATTAGTTCTGAGAGTATTATGGATTAAGAATTTTTTTCGGTAACATGATCTAATTATAATCCCTTGTTAGTAAAATTTACTTGCTTCACAAGAAACTCGTAATCTTGGATTGGGAGAATTCTGATTTGGACCGCCGTCGAATAGAGAGGAACATAATTGAAACTGAAATCATTATATCTTACATATTTATCATCACAGAAACTTGAATACAACCGAAAATAAGGGGTGAATTTTTTTTTTTATCAAATTACCATAGCACCAAAAATAAGGAGTTATGTCAACTTTAAGACCATTTGTGAAGCCCATTACACTTTATACATAAAAATAAATTTATAAAGATGGATAACGAGTATTGATATCATAACATTTTTAGGGTTATAAATTATGGACTAAAGGCAATAAGATAAAAATAAAAACATTTTGGGCCTTTATAGGAATTTAAAAATATATATATTTTGGCCCCAAAAGATTGTCCAATAATAAAGTGACAATATCATTACCATACCAACCGATTATTCAGTTTATTGAAAGTTTGTACGGTAATGATAATAAATTTTGACAAATCAAAACTGTGGTATGATAATTGATATCGTAACCGTATTGAACCCACTCTAACTCGAATAGTTTAAGTTTTACTTTTTTTGATGTGACATGGCCTAATTGGGTTGTTGGGCCATAAATGGTGTTGTGTGATATGAACCATAGGCATTATTATATTAAATAAGTGGCAGCTGAGATTTAAGTAATATAATAAAATACATGCATTTGTTAGCTGTAATGGGTGTATTTGTGACTTATGATTATTTGAAATCTTTTAGTTTTCTAAGAGTTATATTCTAAGGCCATCTCCAACTAAATGGTCCAAAGGGTCGAAAATAGCCTGAAAACCGTCTCTAATTAAGGGCTAGGTCAGAGGGCTCATGGGCCCCACATAATCTAAAAGGACCAAAGGGTTGGCCAGAAATTCCAGCGATTCTGTCAAATATAACCGAGACAGGCAAGGATCAAAATATCGCCGATAATATCGTTTTTTTTCGTGAGACAATATTTTCACACTTATCAACTTAATTATCGTCAATATATCGTGATATTATCGATAGTATTGCGAGATGAAACCCAAAAATACTTGAAAATGCTGACCACCATATCAGTTATGTTTTTGTGAAAATATGCTAAAATATTTATATATATAGTTTTGTTTTGAATTCTTTATATATAAATGATTATGGTTTTGTGAAAATATGCGAAAATATTCGAACCCCTCCCATTGTACTAATTCATTATATATAAATGATTATGGTGTGTTTAAAATTCTTTCATTAATTACTACATATTTTCTACAGCCACAATGTTTGCCAGCTCGCTATATAATCAACTTAAATCAGTTAAATCCATCATGCAATACATTTCCTTCCAATTTTTTTGTGATAAACTAATAGATAATTGACTAAATAAACATTCTGCAAAGTTTCAATAAAAATTTTCAAGTTTTTCTTACAATTTTGGTGGTTTTTAATTCAATTTTTATCGATATCGATAATATCTCGATATCATCGATATTTTAGACCTTGCCGACAAGTATTTATTTAATATAAATATAAATATATTCACGTTGGTTATATCCGACAGGAATGCTTAAACAAAAATTTGAATCCAATGACTAGCTGACGCCAGTTACCATTGGATTAAAAAATTATTATTATTTTATTATTTTTTGGTTTTTTGGGCCAATTTTTTTTTTAATTCTTAAAAAAAAAATTCCTATAAATACATAAACCATTCATTCACCATTCCTCACAAAATTTTCACCATTCCTACACCATTTCAATTCTTATATTCTCATATTTTCTTTCCTCTTTTAAATGTAAGTTGTTGTTTTTAAATTTAAATAACAAATTATGTTTGGCCCTTTGCCCTCGGTTGAAGACGATTTTTTGTGACAAGGCTAAAACGAGCCCTATGACACTTTGACCCTCGGTTAGAGATTGAGGCAAATATGGTCATGTACTGTTCATTAAAATATTAATATCTTGAAGGGCTAGAGGGCTAAAATGAACCATCTGGCTGATAAGTGCATATTTTCATATATATTTTATCCCAAAAATTACATTTTCTTGTTAAATTTTGAATTTAAATGAAAGGAATTACATGGTTTTGTGTTTATATAATTAAATTAATGAGTTGGAGAAAAATCATGTTATAATTCCTTGGTTTTAATTTAATCAGGTAACTTCTTAGAATTACTTGGTGAAGTCACAAGCACATAACGTGGACAACAAAGCAAGGCTGCGGACATAGAGAACAAAAACAGCAAGGCAAAGCAATGAGGGCAGCAGATAAACACATGCACAACAGATAAGCATATACACAAGCGCAGAGAAAAGCACGAGGCAGTTTTAACAAAGCTGCCACGAGGCAGGACATATAATAAAAGAAGTGAAAGGCTGCACAACAACATGAGCACATGGAAGAAAAGAAAAGTGCCGAAGCACATAGGGAGAAAAACAACCAGAAAATGAAAGTGAAAAGATGGCAGCCAATAAATAGAATACATGGACTCCCATTTTGTTTTAAGGGGGCCACAGACAGAGAGGCAGCCAATGAAGGCTGCGAAGCAGAAAAACATGCAGAAAAAAAAAGTGAAGCTGCACGAGGGCAGCTAGAAGCACCGAGACTAGCCAAAGAAAATACACGGTACAAAAATATATAAAGAGGGCAGCGCCCATTTGGTTACGGAGGCAGAGATATAGAGAGCTCGAGAGCTTGGCAAAGGGAAGGAAACCAAGAAGAAAACAATCTTTGCACTATCCTCTTTCGGTTTTATCTTCTCAAACTCATGTTTTAATTTTGTTTTAATTTTAGAATAATGTGTAACTAAATTCATTTTGGCTAGAGGTTGATTCAAAGCCATGAACATATTTGTAATATGAATTGATTACCTTCAGTTGTGATTTAATGAATTGTGAATTCAATTTGCTTAATTGCTTGATTGATAACTTATTCTTGTATGTCGATTAAGGATGCATACTTAGTTTGCATGCATGAATTTGATGCTAGAATATAAGAGAATTTCACTTAATCGTTATGAACTTATATTCATGAGTAGTGAAGGTTGCTATCCACAATCGAGTTAAGTAAATTCTTGGCAAGAGTATCATGCTTTTCATAGTTACGAATGCCTCGTCAATACTTATAGTTCTCATGAAACTTAATGATCTTTGATTGTATCTCTATTGTGCTGTTCACGTAGGGGACTTTTAGAGAATGTGTTGAATTGTTGTATGCGCTTTCCCATCCAATTCAATAACTTAAGGAGAACTTGAAGATTAAAAAAGTGTTGTTCACGGTTAATCTGGAGTGTTGAGATTTATGGTTTATTGAAAGAACAACTGAAAATTGATTTACGTTGCATATGTGGAGAAGAACCCTCTAGCAAGTTCATCAACCATCAATTCACTTTAAATTTCATGTCTGGTTTAATTCTGCAAGTTTGTTTAACTTTAGTTTAAATTCGTCCAAAACCAAACCCCCCATTGTTAAGTTGTGTTATTTAGTTAGAATTTGTCCAATTTGGTGTCTTTTGAGTATTTTGAGTCTTATTTAGTGTTTTTAAGTCAGTTTAGAGTAGATTAGCAATCCATCCTAATCCCCGGCCTAGAACGATCCCTACTTACATCTATACTACAATTGTCGAAAAGAGGGTTTAATTTGTGTGTTGTTTACAACGCATCACTGGCCAGCCTTCGGTTGGAGATGGCCTAAGACCATCTCTAATTGAAGGGTCCAAAGGACCAGAAGGCCGAAAATAACCTGAAAATTGTCTCAAACCGAGGGCCGAACCAAAAGGGCTTGTGGGCCCCACTGAACAAAAAAGGGCCAACCGGCCGGTCACCAGTGCCATTTTTTTACATCACCACATCAATTGTGCATGCAAATGCACTTTGACCATCCATCGAGTTGGTCTCCAATATTATCCATTACAGTAATAAGTAATTGGTTGTGAACAATGTGAAGTGATTAATATTAATTTATGAGGACTGAGTGGGCCATGCATTAACAATTGATTAAACAATAAAAATATTAGTTTTGGATAACAAAGGCAATGATATAACAATATCTGATTAAGTTGTTGTAGTTTTTAAATTTAAATTGTTGTAGTTTTTGAATTTAAATAATAAATTATGTTTGGCTCTATGACATTCGGTTGGAGATGATTTTTTTGTGATAGAGCTAAAACGAGTCATTTGTCCCTCAGTTGGAGATGGTAAGAAATATAGTCATGCATTGTTCATTAAAATATTAATTTATTGGTGGGCCAGAGGACTAAAACGAGCCATCTGGCCCTCCTTTGGTTGGAGATGGTTTAAGTCTTTATTTCATTTTTTTTTCATATTTCTCACTTAAAGTTGTAATTAAGCCTATAAATACCTGTATTTGTAAGGCAAATAGGATGAGAAGTTGTTTGAAATATCACATTGAAATTTGAGTTAAAATCTCGTTTTTAAATAATCTTGTTTTTAAGTGCCTTGCTCTTGTTTAGAAGTTTGTTGCTTTGTTTTTCAAGTTGTCTATGTCGTAGGCTAGTACTAGAAACAAAGTTATTAAGGTTTTAAGGTCCCTCTTCATACTATAAAATAATAAACCCCACCTATCTATCCTTTGAATCTTGTTTTTAAGTGCCTTGCTCTTGTTTACAAGTTTGTTGCCTTGTTTTTCAAGTTGTCTATGTTGTAGGCTGGTACTAGAAACGAAGTTATTAAGGTTTTAACGTCTCTCTTCATACTACAAAATTGTAAACCTCACCTATCTATCCTTTTTTGAACAAGCAATAGTATGTATACTAAAATAGTAAACCCCACCTATCTATCCTTTTTTGAACAAACGATATTATCTACACTAAAGGGGGATGGGGTAGGCTTAACCGTCACAATGGGCTGGCAATAATGTGGTTCAAATTCGTTTTTGGCGAGAAACCTCTCACTTATAAGCGAAGAGAAATATCACTAAACCATAGTACTAAGTGACATCTATCTATCTTTTTTATACCTGTTCTATTCATTTTCAATTTTCCACTAGACTGAATATGGGCTAAAATTCAATTTAGCAAGATCTTCTTGGATTTTTTTCCTTTTTCTTTTCTTCATTTGTTATTAACTCAACTTGAATTTTGTTTGTTTGTTAAAGTAGTCCTAATTTGGATTTTTATTCTTTTTACAAGCCGATAATTTAATCTTAGTTACACGGATGTTTAGAGAGGGTTTGGACCCGAGTGCAATAGAATTAATCACTAGCGCAATCAAACACATGCACATTGATATAATGTGTATTATTTCAAAGTCCATTAAAATCTCACTATAATAATAAGAATAACCTCCTTATGGTCATAAAAATTGGACATGGATCCTCTCCTAAGTCCAAGGAGAGGATCCTCCTGACCAAAGATCCAAGGCCGTTTGATGAAAATCCAACGGCTACAAACAGGGGGTCCATTTAAAGTTATAATAATTATAGCCGTTGGATTTTCATCCAACGGTCTTGGATCCTTGGTCAGGAGGATCCTCTCCTTGGGCTCAGGAGAGGATCCAAGTCCATAAAAAATTTTGGTCTCAACTTCAGCTAGTATAGGAATAAACTCCATAGTGTAATAATTTATAATTTTTCGAAGTTTAGTCTTAAGGAGAATCGCCTCTATATAGTAATAATACAAAAATATACAATGTCAAAAATAAAAGTTTAAGATGTCAGAAATAAAAATTTAAAATAAACTAAAATGTTGCTAATACACCACTGTTTGCATAACTCAACACAAATATTTTCAATTAGCTGGCTTCGCATATTGACTGTGGGTGTCATGGCTGATGTGATAGAAGAACCGAATGAGTTGAAAATTGCACACATAAAGATTTTTACAAAGACAAGCACACATGCACTAGTTAAGTATAAAACTTGTAGCTACAGTTCTATTAAGTAATAACCTCCTCAAAGTTTTAAAATTGAGTCGGTCCCAACATCATCATTATAGTGGGTTGGCCTCGGCATTATGAATATATAGAGGTTTTACTGACATAGTTTAAAAAATCAACTGTTAAACAGTTGTAGCTAAGGAGAGATTTTTTAATGTGATCGTAACACGAGGTTGTACACCACGTATCCTCATATAAATGGTGGAATATATGTGTTAAAAGGTTAATAACTTAAAAATTAAAATTTTCTACTACTTACATAAAAACACGTGGTGTTTCCGTCACAACAAAAAATTTCTCGCAGCTAAGGCCCTTGTGTATGGAATGAGAGTGCAAAGTGCAGTGCAGACTTGCAGTTACTTTGTCAATTTGTCATTATTTTGGTTGAATCAGACCAACCTCTTGCTTGTCCTGCAATGCTTATTACTTCAAGTTTGCTAAGTACTTGTGTATGCACTTTTACTAGATACATAACTTCTGTATTCAACAAAAATATAGGATCACAAGAATTCGAACACAAGACATTGGGTGTAGGGTTAAATGTGCTTAACCACAAACGAGCTACAAGTCTCTTGCACAATTGATCATATACAAAAAAAACTGCATCTCATGAACAAGTCCAAAACTGTATTAGAATAATAAAAGGATAGAAAAACTGTATGACATATCTAGCATCAGTAATCGAACCTCATCAGAGTTTATGAGGAACTAATTAACCCAACAATCCTTAACACAGACATCTAAAAGCACTAAAAAGTAAAAACTGGGTGAAGAAAACAAAAATAAGGGTGAGACAAGTAAATTAACTAGCTAGGAAAATATTTAATTAGGTGCTATATCTAGTCGGTTGACTTAGTAACATGGACAAGATTATGTATCCTTCAGCCTTCAATCCATGCCCTCCGCTCTTCACAAGTCCGAACCGGCCTTTTATTTCCTCGTTCATCTTCGGCAACCGGATTCGAGTCCTGCTCACGGACTTCCCACGGGAGGTTCCTGGCTCGGACTTGTCCCCGGGCCCGACGACCTCCACATGCAAGAATCCCCAGCGCAAAAGGCTAGCCCCGAACTTGATATTCACTTTTCCGTTCCATTTAGGGTTTGGTAACCCGTAGACTTTTCCCGATTTGTACTCGTTGTCGGGCTCGACCCAAACAACGACTTTGTAACGCCTGTCATCGCATGGTATGGTGGTGTGGCTAGGGTTGTCGATTTCCTCGGCATGGGAGACGTGGAGGCGCAAAACAACTTGGGGTTCTTGGTTTTCCGACGAGTAGTCATCTTCTTCCACGGAGACTCTGTTCCTCTTTCGGGCTCTGCTGCCGCAGCGAGTGGTGCCATTGTTGTTACAGTGTGCCATCTTCCTCGTCATACATGCAGCAGTACGGGTAAAAGAAGAGTTAGTTTTATGTGTATATATGAGTGAGAGAGAATTGATCTGGGGAAGAATTTATATGGCTAAGGAAGTCTTAGTTGGGCGCAGGAACAAAATAATTAATAACCTAATTGGAAGTTTACAATGACAAAACCTTGTTCTCTCTCTCTCTCTCTCTCTCTCTCAAAGTTTATCTGATAGGGACTCTAGGTTTTCGTTTCATTAAGTTGTAGCAACTCCGGCTGCCATCCTTTGGGCCTATTATTGATGAAATACTGTTTTGGGCTCTGGTTTTCTTTTTATTCAAACAGTGTTTTAGTTAAATCTTTTTCTAATACAATTTAGAGTGAAAAGAACGTTGCCTGCCTCTCACCACAAAAGCAAATCCCGATCTTTTTCTTTATTAAATATCCATAATATCCCGATATTTCTATCGAAATTTCCGTGTTTTTAGACTACCGATATTTCCGATGTCATCGATATTTCCATTGAAATTTCCGTGTTTTTTTAAATTTCTATATTTAAAAAAACACCAAGGGAATTCGAACCCCTCCCATTTTACTCCTTCAACACCTTGACCACCATATCACTTATGTTTTTGTGAAAATATGCTAAAATATTTACATATTTTCTACACTCACAATGTTTGCCAGCTCGCTATATAATCAACTTAAATTAGTTAAATCCATCATGCAATGAATTTCCTTCCAATTTTTTGTGATAAACTAATAGATAATTGATTAAATAAATATCCTGCAAAGTTTCAATAAAAATTTCCAAGTTTTTCTTACAATTTATGTGGTTTTTATTCAATTTTTATCGATATCGATAATATCTCGATATTTTCATCGAAATTTCCGTGTTTTTGGACTACCGATATTTCCGATATCATCGATATTTAATACCTTGATTCTCACCGATACCTTCATGAAAAAGGTGAAATTAGAATCCGCCCGGACCCGGCCTGATCAACAACCGCTGCGGCCTATTAAACGGCCGCGACTTGCAGGGGCAGAAGAATCAAAGCCGGCAGAGGCACGCACAAAGAGCTGTACTCAAGCCTTTATAATAAAAAGGGATTTTAGATTTTTGACTAAAATAAGATTCTTTTATATTTTAACATAAATGGTTTTCTAAATTCAATTGAAGTCTTTATTTTTTAAAACTTACCATATTTAAATATTTCTATTTTATTTATTATTTATAAACTTACCATTCAAAATTCTACATATTTATAATTATTATTATTTTTTGCTCTAATCATATTAATGGATAAAAAATTATTCCAAATTCAAATTCTTATAATTAAAAAAAAAATCAATGCTTATGAGGGTTATAACAAACTTATATTAGCAAGTCAACATCAATACAAAAACAATTTATATTCATAAAAAAAAAACCTTAAAAGTACAGAAGTATCAATACGTAAGTATAGATAAAGAAGTATTGATACAAAATTATTGGAACATAAACTTTGGTATACAGGGAGAAATTCACGCACTAAAAAGAATAGATAATAATGTGATAACTCGTCCCTAATTTTAGGATTGTATTCATTTTAAAGGAGTGAATGGACGAAAATGCCCTTGACATTCGTTGACCATCAATTCGTGACATGAATGAGCTATTATTTTGTCATATTCTCAAAGTATTCAATGGTACGAACGCGTAGGTGTAAGTGAAATCAAAATCGAAGTTACAATTAAAATTTTACAAAACACCGAATATCGAGGGTAGGTTGGTAATTTCATTTTGAAATTTATTTTGTAGTGTTTTGTCAGCCACATGGGGCCCACACCTCACTCTCCCCCTCTATGCCGTGTCTCCCAATCTCAGACTCTCATTTTTTTCTCAACTCACCCTTGTTTTTCGCCCCTCCAAGTTTTAGCAACTAAGCCTTCATATTGACGTGGATTCTTGGCAAATCTTGGTATTGGAGATCCGGTGGTATAATTCTCATCCTACTTTGTTGTACTTTACTTATGCTCTGACATCACATGTGAAATAGGTTAATCCTCGCTCACAAACTCACTTTTATATTTAGGCACTTTTAGATTTAAATTTATTCACATTTTTCACATCACTACACTTATGACTTCATCACCCTCCTGGTGTCGGCCAGCACAGTTCGATTCGGAGTCCAAGTGGACATTCCGGGTCAGGGTGTGTCAATAATATATGACTTTTTTTATTATATGAACTTAATAATTATCAGTGTAGTATTTGTTCTTATCAATAATTATCAATATAACTAAGATTTTTATTGTTTATTAGAATCAATAAATAACATACAGACAAAAAAACTCAATAATTATTACAATCTAATTAATATAATACTATCTTAAAACTATAATTAAATGTCAAGGACTAGTATTGGTTTTTAATCTTAAAGAGATTTTTTTTTTGGAACAAATGATATTATATATTAAGGGTAGGAGGTGGGCTTAGCTTCACAATAGGTTAACAATAATGTGATTCAAATTCTTCTTCAATAAGAATTGAATCTAAGACCTCTCACTTACAAGTGAAGAAAAATATTATTAGACCGTAATAATAAGTGGCAGAAAATTTTATTTTAAGAGTGATATTTTTCAAGGATTATAATATAAACCTGTCCATGTTCTAACCTATACACTTGTATGCTAAAAAGATTAAAACCCTTGTTGGCAGGATATTTGGCTTGGATTAGGAAAGACTCGTATGCATGGTAACTTATAGAAAATTGATTGTTAGTATTGTGCATGTTTGTTACTTTCTTAAATTTGATATGGGCTAGCGGTTTTGACACTTCTCTTTTTTCTTTAATTAACTCTTTCAAATTATACATTTTACAGTTTGAAATGCATTGATTGAGCAAAGAGTTCAAAAATTGAATATCAATTATATAAAGAAGTACATGTCACTTAGTATTACAATCTAGTGCTATTTTTCTTCGTTGTAAGTAAGAGGTCTTAGGTTCGATTCTCGCCAAAATCGAAGTCACTGGCATCAAAATTTTAAATCCAAAATCTCAATCCGAACAATCTTAACTAGTTAGCTTACTCATATAAGCTTATTTGTTGACTAAGTTTCATAAAAAAAAATTAATGTGTCCTTCAGCTTTCAGTACATGTTCGTTCTTTACTAGTCTAAACTTGCCTTCTTTTTTCTGGTTCATCTTCGGCAACGGGGTTCTAGTCCTGGTGACACTAGATATCCATCCCACTGGAGGTCCTGACTCAGACTTGTCTTTCTCAAACCTAGGACATCCATGTGCAGAGATCACCATCCCAAAAGGCTGGCGCTGAACCAACTTCGACTACCTTCGACTCATACCTTTACCAGGTTCAACCCATAGGACATTCATAACGACTTGTCGGTATGATTAGCACTCCTCTTCTTCTTCTGCAGATTTCCTCTTTAGGGCTCTGGTTCATTGTCGGTACAAGTTAGTTGTTCCGTTGTTCACATTATCATGTGCCCTCATCATCCTTGCCGTAGCCAAACTGTATGAAAAAATGAGTTCGTGTATGAGTTAAAGATAAAGTTGATGCACATAGGAAATAAGGTATAATTACGCAACGCAGCTAAGGTCGAAAGAAGACGAAAAATAAAAGCAGAAATGAGAAATCATGTCTTACTCACTCATTCTTATAAATTGTCTGGTAAATCATGGATCCGATGTGATGTCCCCGATTCATCATTTGAACGACAACATGTTTATGCTTGAGTTTCTTCTTGTTCGAGAGGAGAACCATGCATTCGTTTTCTTTCATTTCTCTCCAGAACAAGGCCAAACAAGATATAATCTCAACCTAATAAGTGTGTTTGAGAAAGGATTACAGTCATAGCCAATTTATAGAGGTGTCCACGCCTTAAAGCATTGCCAACATGGCAACCTTGGATTGGTCAATTCATGTCTGAAATGCACGGTGATTGGTCAACCATGTCATACTGACTAACTAGGAAAATGATTTGGACGAAATGTTTTAATTTTTACCTAACAATTTCCATGTATAATATTCAATATAAATGGTACTTACTGGGTAATTAACCAGAAATTGGGTGATCATGGCTGGATACACTATATAATTAAAATGCATGCACTATTCAGTTTGTTGATAGATGCACGAATATTTTCTGTGAAATCTTTTTGGAAAATTTATTAATGTAAGATTACTATATATGCTGGCCAAATATTAATTTTACCTAAACATTTTCATATAACTTTTTTTTTAACAGATACGATATTTATTGATATGATTGAGCAAATACGTACCATATGGAGGATAACTAGTCTCTTGTCACACAACACGTGTACCTAAATATTATGCATTTGACAATTGGTTCTTTTTATTTTATTATCTATTTTTTGTCTGATAATATAATATAGTATTTATTGTTTTGCTTTTTTTAATTTTACTTGTTTTAATTATTATTGTTTTTTATGAAAATATGTTTTAAAAAATAACAACCTTATTAACTACACACGGTCGTGTGTATTTTTTCTTTAAATCATAATGGGAGAATGTCAATTTTGTGATTATGAAAACTTCACCTTTTTTGCTTTCTCTTTTTATATACCCACACTTCCGTCATTTAGTACTACGGTTTAGTGATATTTCTCTTCACTTGTAAGTGAGAGGTCTTAGATTCGATTCTCGCCAAATGCGAATTTGAACCACATTATTACTAGTCTATTGTAAGACTAAACCTACCCCCTATCTCTTAGTGTAGAAAATATTGCTTGTTAAAAAAAAAATATATCCACTCTTCCACTATGTAGGTATTTTTTAAAATTTTTTGAATTTGTTTTTCTTTTAAAATTTTAATGAAAGAAGGGGAATTTTGAAATTATAAAAGTTTTACCTTTTGTTCCTTTTTTTTCTTTTAAAATTTTAATGAAAGAAGGGGAATTTTGAAATTATAAAAGTTTTACCTTTTGTTCCTTTTTTTTTTTCAAAAAATGATAGGGAGAGGGAGAGAGAGAACATGGGGGGAGGGGGAGTTTTTTTTTATTTTTAACATTTGATGTATTTTAACATCACCTGTAGGTGAGATTTTAATAAAAAAATAGTAAAATTTAGACTTGTGAAATTACATTATTGCTCATCATTTTTGTTGTGTAATAGAAGATTAATTTGTCTTTTCACCCTCTTTTGGTTGACAAAGAGGCTATTACTATAATCATATAATTTAGATAAACGGTTATCTATTGTCACATCTCGGCTCGGGTGGGACCACTTCCCGGGCCCGCTCCACCATCGTAGCATGATATTGTCCGCTTTGGGCCCCAACCACGCCCTCACGGTTTTGTTTATGTGAACTCACAAGCAACTTCCCAGTAGGTCACCCATCATGGGAGTGCTCCAGCCCCCTTCTCGCTTAACTTCGGAGTTCCTATAGAACCCGAAGACAGTGAGCTCCCAAAAAGCCTCGTGCTAGGTAGGGATGATAATATACATTTAAGGATCGCTCTCTTGGGCGATGTGGGATGTCATGTCTATAGTTATTACTTGCCACATTTATATAGGTGAATAATCACGGATATTCATAATTGCAATTATTTCGTCTGTCCCTAGCGGAATTGGATCCCCTCTGAGGTAAAGCTTCAGGATCCTGCTCACGGTCCGTTGGATTTTGATTCAATGGCTACAATTATTATAATTTTAGAGGGACCCCTTATTTGTAGCCGTTGGATAAAAATCTAATGACCCGTATTGTTTACTCAGTAGCAGGATCCCGAGGCTTTGCCTCGGATGGGATCCAATTCTGTCCCTAGCGTCCACTAGTTATTTCTACTTTGTATGTTTTATTTTCAAAGTGGTAATATGGGTGTATTGTCATTGTAATTAGCTTTATTATGTTTTCAGATCTTTAGAATTATCCAATCATAGGATATTGAAGATTTCAGATTTACTTTGAGGCTTTTTAGCCAAAAAAGGTCTCTGAGATTAACATAATTTCTCACTTTGATCTCTGAAATTTGAAATAGATAGAAGATGTTCTTGGGTTTGTTCACCATTAGTCATTTTGATCATTCAGTGAAAAATGTCCTTTAAATAAAGATAAAATGACAAAAATACCCTCAATTTTGTCAAAACACTATAGCATATTGTTTATTAAGTCGAGAATATTTTTGTCATTTTGGTCTTTATTTAACAAAAAATTTCATAAAATGACCAAAATAATTGATGATGGTCAAACTTAGGGAACACTTCTGTTGATTTCAAATCTAAGGGACCAAAGTGAAAAGTTATGTCAATTTCAAAGATCATTTTGGCTAAAACGCCATACTTTTCTGTTCAAAGTAATTAAGCATCATATATGTGCATATAATTTTAGTTTTTCTATCATCAAGAAGTCCAAAATTGGAATTAGAATAAAAGAAATTGTATGAGTACCTCATATTTAATGAAGAACTATCTAAAAATCCAAAATCTCAATAACAATCTAACTAGTTAGGTCACTCATCTAAGCTTATATGTTGACTATATTTCATCGACAAAAATAAAGCCGTTAAGCTTTTATTACATGCCCTTCACTCTTTACCAGTCCAAAACCGGCCTTCTTTTTTCATCTTTGACAGCGAGATTCTAATCCTGCTCACACCGGATATCCCATTGAAAGGTCCTTGGGTTAGACTCGTCTTTCCCAAACCTTAGAACCTCAACGTGCAGAGATCCCCATCCCAAAAGGTTGGCGCTGAGCCGAAAATATACTTGTTGATTCCATAGTATAAAATATCGATGATATCGGAAATATCGATAGTCTAAAAACACGGAAATTTCGATAGAATTATTGGGATATTATCGATATCGATAAAAATTGAATAAAAACCCACGAAAATTGTAAGAAAAACTTGAAAATTTTTATTGAAACTTTGCAGGATATTTGTTTAGTCAATTATCTATTAGTTTATCACAAAAAATTGGAAGGAAATGCATTGCATGATGGATTTAACTAATTTAAGTTGATTATATAGCGAGCTGGCAAACATTATGAGTGTAGAAAATATATAGTAATTAATGAAAAAAGTTTAAACACACAATAATCATTTATATATAATAAATTAGTACAATATTTTACACTTTATACATTGCATGGTAAGATACATGAGTGACTTAGTACCACATAAAGTTCCTATGAGGTTCAAAATTTTCACTATCTTCATCATCTCTATATGTAGATTTGTTTCTTGCAAAAAGAATTCAAAACAAAACCATATATATAAATATTTTAGCATATTTTCACAAAAACATAAGTGATATGGTGGTCAAGGTGTTGAAGGAGTAAAATGGGAAGGGTTCGAATCCTTTGGTGTTTTTTTTTAAATATAGAAATTTATCCTAGATAATAAATATTAGGGTAAATTAATCTGGACCCTTTATCTAGATTCCTAAACATTCCTAAACTGCCACGTGGTAGCACCATATCACTCCTCACTCTTCTCTCTTTCCGTCCCCTACCTCGTGACCCTCTTTCCTTTCTCTTTCTTCTTCTTCTTCTTTCTCTGCACTCTATCTCTCTCTCTCGAAACCCTTTATCTCTTCCATCTCTGTCGTTGAGACACACACACACATGGCAGCACCATCGTGCAAACATCATTACCATCATCATCATCGTCATCAAACCTCGTCTTTCTCCTTCTCCTTCTCGTCTCTGCAACTCGGCGAACGCAGGAACTCTCCGGCAAGCTTCTTAATCTTCTCCGGTTAGGTAAGCTTCGGGTTTACCTCTTTCTGTTCTAGATTAAAGCTCAGATGTGAATTTTTAAGTTCTATCTTGTGTTTTTCCAAGGTTTTTGGGACGAAATCGGCTCGGGATTAGGCACACCCATCTCCGGCGAGGCCGTGGGTGTCTAGAGGTGTTCCGACCACCACAGGTCGTTTCACGGCAAACGAAAAAGGTTCGAGTGGGTCCCGCTGTCGAACGAATGGGATCTGATGACTGCTACATCGTCGGGAGTCGTTCACTGCCACAGAGAACAACGCAGCAGCGGCCGAGGGTCTTCAAGTCACCGATCTTGTTGAAGACGAGGAAGAGGAGGGAGTCCAGGAGCCGATCGAAGAGGTCGTCGTCAATGGGGGAGTAGGGTTCCAGACAACAACGACGAATTCCTCCGATACTATCGCGATATTTTGACGAAAATCACTTGGATAAGTGTAGAAATATCGGACTCTCACAAAACCGATAATATCGATGAAATATTGCAGATATTATCGATATTTTATACATAATTTCCATCTAGGTTTAGCCAGTCGTAGACTCGACTCGACTCTATTCCTTACCGGGAACCATAAGACAAGTTGGTAGTGTCTATCAATACAAAATAGAGAGTTTTAACAAAACATTCATGGTACTGTTTACTTTTAACGAAAAGCCATATGTTTACTTTTCTCTGATACTATTCACTATATCTTTAAAAATGACTTTTCATTAAAAGTGAAGGTTTTTTTTTACTTTTCGTCAATTTTCCTTATAAAATATTGTACTATAAGTAGGGTAGATGTCGATGGTCAAAACCACTTCTTCGTTCGAGTACAAGTATTTTTCTTGTTCATCATTCTTTTATTCTTTAGCGCTCTGGTGCAGTTAATTATACCGTTGTTCATCATCCTTGCTACAGCCAAGTTGTATACAAAATTTAAAGACCTAATAGAAGACATCAAACAAAAACAAAAATTATAGAGAAAAACCAAGCAAAATCTTTCCTGTATACAATTGTATATCTTTCCTTGTTGGAGAACGTTGATACCATATATTCGTAAGAGAAATAATACGCACACTCAATCAACAAACCTATACTATCACATAAAACTTATTAAGCCTCCCATTTATCTTCCTCTTCGTGATTAATGTCTCATTTGGAAAATATTTTAAATAACAGAAAACGTTTTTAGAGAGTGTATAAAAGGTTAAGAGTGAGAGGGATCAAAGTTATTTTGTTTTTAACTTGTTATGTTCATCACAAGGGTGCATGAAGAAAATAAAAGAAAATTGTTTTTTTTAAAAGCATTAATAAATTTCTAATTGAGTGCTTAGGTGGAGCGTATGTGCTAAATTTTGACTGAAAAAAGAAGAAGATAATGTTAGAGAGACATTCTAAATCAAATTGTGTAAACAAATGATATGGTTGATGATTATTGATTTTTTTTTTGGGCCAAACGATAGGTTTTGTTACATTAGATGTTAGATTAGTCACTAGTATGACTGCTGCTGGTGACTAATCTAACCTCTGTCTTGCAAGAGAACTTTAATGAAAAGTTTTCGATACTGTTCACTTTACTAAAAAATCAATCTTGGTACTATTCACTTTACCTTTTATTTTGTTATTATCTTTAAAACTTAAAGTTTTCAAACTATTTTTATTAGTTTTCCTGTTAAGAAATAGCTCAACACCTTTCCACCACTATGATAAAAGGCCACTTGCAATTGAATTATTAATTAACTGATGATTAACGTGCCTATTTTTTATTAGCAATACATTATTCACTTACAAATTTTGTTTAAAACTTTGACATTCCTAGCATTTTCTATAAATAAAATGTAAATGAGAAAGATCACTACTCTCAGAGCAACTCCAGCGGGGGAGGTTGCTCGGGGGACAGGCCATCAAATAGGGCCAAAATGCTGGGGGGGATAGGGTCCAGCGTATGGGAGCCCGAGGGACAGGCGAGGCTTGAGCAAAAGGCCCGACAAGGATTGCCAGCCTGAGAGCTCGAGGGCAACCTTTGGATTGCGTCAGGCGCGCTTGGGCGCACGTCTTCCGACAAAAAAAAGGTTGGGGCCCGCGACCCTGTTTTCTGCAATGTTACCATTGGGAAGCCACGTGGCTTCCTATGGTGCGTTGGATTGCAACGGCCATATTTATGGACCGTTGGATTTCCAACGGTAAAAAAATTTAAAAACCTCATTTAATTTCATCCGTTTGATCTAAGATCAACGGTCCACGTTATTAGGCTTTGTAAATTAAAAAAAAAAGGAAAAACAATTAAAAATTATGAAATGTTACATTTGTGCCACGTGGCACAATCTGGAGTGTTGGAATTCAAATTTTTTAAAATCCAATGGCAGAGATTAATTTGGTGAATAAAAATTTTAAAAAAAATACTAATATTTTATTGCTATTGGCTTTCGGATAATGACACGTGGCATAACGAGAACGATTAAAAATCTTATTCGAAATTATAAATAAAATTATTATGTATTATTTTATAAATAAAAAAATACTAGTATTTTATTGCCAATTGTTAGAGCTATTCAGTGCAGGGGTGGAGATACAAAATGTCAAGACAATTACTATTTATTAAGGACAATTACTGTTCACTGAGTAAATTAAATAATGAATAGCCTGGAGTTGCTCTCACCAGCATTCCGCTTGAAGAATATTCTCCTTGTAGATTTTTTTTTTTTTTAAGTTTCATTTAATATATCACAAACAACATCAAAATTGAAGGGCAAAATGGTCAAAAGCAAAAGCACCTACCACACGTCAAATGCCTTCTTGAACGGAACAACTAACCGATGAGGCGGGCCCCGATAGGGCTCGCCGTCAGCATGACTGCTTTCTGAGTACCTTCGATAAGACCAAAGTCAGAGATACCGTTCTCCCTCACCCCCCAACAACCATAATAATTTCAGATCTCCGTACACTCGATGGCTCGATACATTTTCCCAAGAAAATAGGAAACCTTCACAAACATTTTCTCGAGAAAATATGTCCGACGCTTTGATCAATGGACTCGCCGGAGCTGGCGGCGGGATCATCGCCCAGCTCATCACCTATCCTCTTCAGACTGTACAAATTTTCTCCACTCTGGCGACTTTCGTAATTTTTTTTCTTTATTTTTGTTTAATTTTTTGGGTCCTTATCTGCTGCAGGTGAATACTCGTCAACAAACAGACCGTGATCTGAAGAAGGAGAAGAAGAAGCTCGGAACTGTGGAGCAAATATGTCAGGTCTTTCCTTTTCCAAATTTCAGCTTCGTTTTGAAGTTTTCGTAAACTTTTAGTATTTTACCTTGTTTGGTTGCTGAGAAAATGGACGGGAAAATCTGAGAAAGGACACGTTTCTCTGTTTGTTTCATTGTATTTTATTATTTGGTGCGTGTGTGATTTCGTTGTGCAGGTTATAAAAAATGAAGGATGGGAACGGTTGTATGGAGGTTTGACGCCGTCGTTGGTGGGCACGGCAGCATCTCAGGTGAAGCTCTTTGCTGGATTGGTTTACTTCTTCGAATAGTAATTTCATTCTAATTGTTACAATGATTAGAAACTAGGATGGAGCGAGCGAAATTATATGCGCTCATAGGAACTATTGCACAAAGTTGGCATTGATTGTTTGCTAGCTAAGGAATTGATGGGAAAGAGCAGAAAACTGTTTCTAACGGAGCGGAAACTGAATTAAATAACTTGTAGAGCAGTGTGGACTTATTTACAGGACATCTCTTATACTATCTGAGCAATGGTGTTACTTGGGTTTTCGATTGGCCAGAATCCTGTAGGACAAAATGACAGATACCATTGATAAGTTATCCTCTAGGTTAGTCTTAGTGATTGCAATTGTGTTATCCCAAAATTATCTAGCCTGCATTGTTAGGTTGTGTGCGTGAAGCTGCCCAAACCTACTGAGGCATGGCTGGCTTTTTTCCCTGAACACCACTATACCTAATCAAAACATATTATGAGTATTGGTGCAGTTATCTTTTATTTCATTAGCATTTATAAATTGAGTCCATTTGATAAATCATGTGTATAATATTAGTGGATAAATGCTTTCTGCGAGTTAGTGATGGTAACAGTTTGCATTGATCTGCATCGTCAATGAAAGCATTTGAACTGCTAATATTACATAAAAGGAGACAACCCTGAGCATTTTGTTTATGCTTATGCAGTCATGTGAATAACAAAGTGAAACAAGTCTGCCTGCTGCAATGTGCTTTCCCATTGCTAGCTACATAAACTTTAATGCTCTTTCTGTAGCGTCTTTTGAGTCAGAACTTCCTTTGTGTTACATGATAAATGGCAACTTACATTCTTTTATCTCACAAAGTAGGTTACCTATAAACCATGTATTGTGTAAATCTGCATAAATAATTTTTTATTTGGTTATATGGTTTCTTATGCACTTGCGATTTTATTGGTACAGGGTGTTTACTATTATTTCTATCAAATATTCAGGAACAAGGCTGAAGCTGCTGCTCTTGAACGGAGGAAGATGGGGGTTGGTGATGGGTCTGTCGGAATGCTCTCTTCACTTTTGGTTGCTGCATTATCTGGGTATTTCTTTATTCATATGATTATGGGCCTCGGGACATTGTCTATTTCTTATATATTCAAAGCTATAAAGGTATCATTTCCTCAAATGATTGCATTCGCTCTCTCTGAAAGCTTTTAAGAAAAAGCGAATCAAGAGAACAGAAAAGTTTTGGCGGAACTTTTTTTTTATTGATAGGTTTTTTTAGTCATATGATTTGTTGCTGAAAACGTCATCACAATTTTATTCCTGTAGGTGCGTGAATGTGCTGTTCACAAATCCTATATGGGTAATTGTTACGCGTATGCAGGTAAAATGAAAAAGCTAATTGACATTAGTCTCAAATTTCATTGAATCTCCAAATCAAGTGACAGGATAGTTTATATTTGAATGTCTTATGTGGGTAGTTGCCTTTGTTAAAAGTGACCTTTGAAGAACACTTCATTTCAGGATCTGATTCAGAATTTTGAAATGCCTGTGATGTTAGTTACCAACTTCACCAAATTATTTTATCCTTCTGTGTTGCTAATTTATCAAACTGAGCTTATGCATCTCTCACACTAAGTATACAAGTTTGATGTTATTAATTTATCGTTTGTTCTTGTTTTGCATTGTTAGACTCATAAAAAATCCTCCAAGTCCCAGCCTGGTCAGGAGCTATTAACTGCTCCAGATGAAGAAATCCTTGCTGCAGCTGAGCCTCCTCCATTCGGCACGGCCCATGCGGTTGGTATTATGTTTTTTTGTTGGTGGTGGTGGTGGTGGGGGTGGGGGGTTGAAACTGGGCCATCATTTGCTGATGAATAAGTATTATATAGTTGCATAGTACTACATAACATGGGTTGAAACGTTTTTATCAAATATCATGACTCTGTGATATATAACTTAAATGAATAAGAGAAACATTCAAATAACTATCAAAGAGATGATTCGAAACAAAAGAGAACATTCAAATAACTACAACCAACTAACTATTAATTGAAATTCCTGAATTTTGAACCAAACTGGTTGTTGATGGTAAACACGACTGGTCCTTCACCTATTAGTAGTACTACTGAAGGAAGTGCGTGCACTATAGATGCCGAAATATATGGTGAATTTGTAATTCCATGGGTAAATTTACAACAATAAGTATTGAGGAGTGGGCTGGATAGTAGTCTTTCTGTTGATTTCAATATTGAATTCGGTTTTCTGAGTTTTACAAGTTTGGCTTCAGTGCCGGCTATATTTCTTTTCATATTCTTTTCTTAACTCTATATGGAACATGTACAGATTCAGGAAGTTTATGATGAAGGTGGAGTTTTCGGCTTCTGGAGAGGTGTTTTCCCGACATTGATCATGGTATGTGAGAAGTGACTCTTATACAGGGTAAGGGAGTATGACTAATTGTTCCTGCTTTTGATCACAGGTGAGTAATCCTTCCATGCAATTTATGCTGTATGAAACTATGCTGAAGAAGCTGAAGCGAAGACATGCCTTGAATAAGAAGGGTAACAACGGGATTACTGCTTTAGAGGTTAGGTTTCATTTAGATCTTAAACTTTTCAGCATCAGTAACCTTCTGTAATATTTCATGATAACCTTTTTATCAGAATACTTGCAAGTTACAATACTGATATTATGTTACTCACTCTTGATTTGCCGTATGAGCTAATAGATTGCCTAATACTGCTAGATATTTCTTCTTGGTGCTTTGGCGAAACTAGGGGCTACGGTTGTGACATATCCTCTTCTAGTTGTTAAGGTAATGCACACATACATATCTAAATTTGTGAAGCAATGCACACTTGAGTTATAATGTGAATGGATTGCTGCTGACATGTGAAATGCTTGATCTTGGTCAAACCACTTCAACTTAGTGAACCGGACTAACCTATCTTGAAGTTTTAACATTTAAGCTCCTTCAAATCGAAAAAGATTGTCTCGTTTCTTTTCAAAAAAAAAAAAAAAAAAAATCGAAAAAGATTGAGGAGAAGATGGGACTGGGAAAGTGGGAATAGACAAGACTTGCTTTGCATTAACGTTATATTGTGATTTCATCCATTATTTCCTAGTATTTTTACGTTAAATAGTTTAAAATTCTTATTGAGTCTCTTGCTTTTCCAGTCGAGGCTTCAAGCAAAACAGGTTACAAATGGTGACAAAAGGCAACACTATAAAGGTTTGAACTTTCAACTGTTAGCCAGAGCTTCGTATCCTGCATAAAATCCGCTTCACATTTGATTGACTTAACCTCAAAACTAAAAACTTCGATTCGGTATAATTTCAGATATAGAAGTTTCGTGTTCGTGAATCATGATGTTGCGTATTCTTTTGTTTTACTTTCAGGCACATCAGATGCTATTTTAAAGATGATTCGCTATGAAGGATTATACGGGTTTTACAAAGGGATGGGAACGAAAATAGTACAAAGTGTACTTGCAGCTGCCGTTCTGTTCATGATTAAGGAGGAACTTGTCAAGGGTGCTCGGTTCTTGCTCACTAGCAAAGTAAAGTCAAAGCCTCCATAGTCGTGAACCTTTCGTCGTCCTTTTTCTGTCACTCGCTTCGACGCCGATTCCCAATTATTTCATCTCATGATGTTATCAAGGAATTGCAGGATCAAATTTTTATTATTTCAAATGTATTGCCATTGTTGGTAAGCCGATTGCCTTGAATACAAGGGGATTTGGGGATCAATTTGGGATTATCTGATTAGTGTACGATTTACATATGGTTCACCATATGAATAACTGTATATTAAAAAAGGAGACCTAACATGAATAAAATCAACAAATAAGAATCATAAGATCATCACATTGGTATTTTCCTATTCTTATGGTCTTTTGTCTCTATTGGTAGTTCTTTTTTTTCCTTTTTTCTTTTTTAACAGAATGGTTTAGTGATATTTCTCTTTTCAAAAATGAAATAGGTTCGTGTTCAGTTTTCTACCTCGTTATTGATTTAAAAATAAATTTTGAATCGATTTATGTATGAACTTCAAAAAAATATTTGTTTATGGTTTTTTGCTGAATGAACACAAAGTACAGTCTAGTGACTGATGCTATTTTATTCTTATGACTTTGGGAATTGAATCCCCTCCGAGGCAAAGCCTCAGGATCCTCCTGATCAAACAACACAGGCCGTTGGATTTTGATCCGACGGCTACAAAAACATGGGGCTCTTTTAAAAGTTAAAATAATTGTAGCCGTTGGATTAAAATCTAACGGCCCATGTTAGTGGGTCAGTAAGATCTCGAGGCTTTGCCTCGGAGGGCATCCATTCCATGACTTTGTAGCCAAAATGATATCGTTATTGACATAACTTCTAATTTGGATCTGACATTTAAAATTAATTTGTCTTTAAGTTTGTTCGCCTAGATAAGTCCATTGTTTATTATATTAAAGGCATTTAGGGCCAATTGAATAAAGTAGATGAGCATTTGGTAAACTGTATGATGTGAATAAGAAAAGCAGTGTAAAAGCGTTTGGTAAATTTTAATGTAAAAGTAATACAATTGTATACAATGACAAAATGGACATAGTAGTAGGAGTGGGGAGACAATGGCAGTAATGGTGGTGGTTGCGATGATAGTAGTAATGGTGAAGGTATGGTGGTGGTGTTAATAGTGGGATGTGATAGTTGGGGTGTAGAGGTAACAATGGTGCTAGGAGCGGTGGTAATGCCAATGGTGGCAGTTGTGGTTGTGGTGTAGAGGTAACAATGGTGCTAAGGGCGGTGGTAATGCTAGTTGTGGCGATTGTGGTTATGGTGGCGGTGGTGGCAACAATGGTGGCGGCTATGGTTGTGACAGCTGTGGTGGCGGTTATGATTGTGGTAGTGACAACAATAGTGGTGGTAATGGCTTTGATAGTGTAATGTTAGTGTTTGTAGTGTTAGGTCGTAATGGTCATTTTATTCTTTTAGAGATAAAATGTGTCTTGAAGACAAATAATGTCATTTTTAAATAGGCCTGGGCACGGTTCGGTACGGTTCGGTTCGGTTCAAGTGTAGGTTCGGTTCGGTTTTCGGTTCGGTCCAAGTGTAGGTTCGGTTCGGTTTTCGGTTCAGTAAGGAATAAGACTTATTTTTCAATTTTTGTAAAAAAAAACCCCCCAAATTCGGTACCGAACATAGAACCGAAACCGAATCGAAACTGAACCGACTAAGTACCAAATCGAACCGATTTTGTACCGATACCGAATGAACCGAAAAAAAAAAAACCGAACCGACTGGGTTCGGTACGGGTTCGGTTCGGTTCTCGGTATTTTTTGCCCAGGCCTATTTTTAAATATTAATGAAGGTATTACAACAATTGAAATATATATATTAAAGATTCACCGCTGCTTTTTATTAAGGGAGCTTTAATAAAACACCCCTGACACTGTTTACTTTTAACGAAAAACCATTTTTTTACCTTTAACTGTCACTATTCATTATACCTTCAAAAAGGACTTTTCATTAAAACTGTCACTATTCAGGGACTTTTCGTTAGTTTTCATTTTTATTAAAGGGTCATCTCTACTTTTTATTAAAGCAGTTTTTAAAAACTACTTTTAAAAATTATTATCTTGAGACCATTACTTTTAAAATAAGTAACATATTTTGCTATTACCAAACATTTTTTTGCTGAGAAGCAGTTTTTGATGAATTTCCCCCAAAAACTCAGACAAAACCCATCAAGTTCAGTCCTCCAATCCAAAATCTTCCCCAAAGAAAATGCAGGAAAAGAAATCAGACTCGGCCAGCAAAAACCCTAAGAAGGCCAATCTCCTCGACCACCACTCCATCAAACACATCCTCGACGAGTCCGTCACCGAGGTAGGTTACTCGCTCTTCCCTCTCGATCCATTTTCCCTCTCCATTTTTTCTTTTCTTTCAAATTTTGGTTATTTTTTTGTTGAATTTGTCACTGCAATTCGAATAGATCGTGACGGGGCGCGGATACGTGGAGGACGTGCGGATGAGCAATGTGAGGCTGTTTCTGGGCACTATCATCATCGCAATTGCTCTCTTCGCTCAGTTTTACAAGAAGAAGTTCCCCGAAAACCGAGATTTTCTCATCCTCTGCATCGTCTTATATCCTAGTTTATCTTGTTACTTGTGTTTGTATTTGTTTATATGCTTTGAGTTTCTGTTTGGTTGATGAGAAAACGCCTGATTTGTTTCCGAATTTTGGGTTCTTGTTCTTTTTAGTGTTGTATTGATGTTGGGTTCAAATGTGTTTGATCTTTGACTCTTGGCACGTATATAGTCTTCAATGTGCTGTTGCAGCTGATCATATTCACCAAGGAGAAGAATGCCATTCTCTTCACGTATCCTCCCGCGGTATGTTTTCTCCTTTTTATTAGAAATGTCGCTACAAATGCTTGATAGCATGTTGATACTTTGCTTTTAGGTTTACTAAATTTCGCCTGTATGTGAGCCGATGATAATTGCTAATCTAATTGCAAACAGGGGTGTGCTTTGTTATATCACTGTTGCATCCATCCGTACTCAATTTCCATAGGTTTGAGGGCAGGAACTCGTGACACTGTCCCCCAACCAATATCAAGTCGGCTTTAATGTGGGTGCAATCCTTGTTGGACAGCCCATTGATTTCAAAGCTTTACCTTCTGCCACCGAATAGTTATTCTATCACCTGCAATTTAGATTAGGGTGTTTGCGTGGTATTGTTTGACTGGAAATTGAGTGGTGACTTGTTAAAGTCTAAAGGACCGGAATGTCTATATATGATAATTTATGCTATATTCTTGTTCTTTGATGAGATGTATCTTCCCCTGTTGCTTGTTGTATATGCATTATGCAACCGGGACATGTCTCAGACATAACAGAGGCGTGAATGGGGGAATACGATACCATAAGGAGGAGTTCATAGAACTTCATTTTATGCTCAAATGCATCAAATCTTGCGTTCACAGTAGGGTGGCATATGAAAAAGTCTCTACTCAAATGCGTCTTGAGAGTTTCTTGTTCCGTCTTGAGAATATGTTCAAACTGCCATTTCAGTTTTTCATACCTCTGGTCTTTTTTGACGTAGTTTTGTTGTAAAACAGAATTACTCTTTCTTTTTTTCTTATCAGTTGATTTGTATGATCTTATCGTTCCTTTTTCTTGTTAGTATTTACCATTTTGAACCGAACCCTATGCGTAAGCAATTTATGGTACTGTTTTCTTTTTGTACAATTTGATGAACAACTTCCATGTTGAACCACACTGGTTACACTGAAGTGTAATATGTATATTAAGGGTCCGTTTGGTACGCGAGACGGGACGGGACGGGACGAGGCGTTCCGTCCCGCGTTTGGTACGCCTAAAACGAGTGGGACGAGGCGTTCTACGGGACAAGTTTTGGATGATTTTTGGTTCCACCTCCCCCCCTGGAATGGGGTTGTTCCACGTCTGTGGGACAGAAATTTTTAACATTTTAGGACAGGGCTGGGCGATAATAGCTCCTCCGCATCCCAAAGCGCGCTGCCCTCCTAGGCGCGCAACACTAAGTAATCCAAGCCAACCCACATTACTGACTAACGGTGGATAATCATATTTCTTAGAGGTACTAAATACAACTCCATGAATGAGCAAAATGAAGGTTGCATTAATGATAAAGATCTCTGGGGAAACCGCTAAAATGCCCCTTGTCTTTTTCAAAATTTACAACATCCGTCCCGTCTACATACCAAACGCACCCTAATATATGATTGTTCCTACAATTTTATGAGTTAGAATGATCAATTAATGTCTAGAGTGTGGCTAAACTTTTGACTTGGTGAAAGTTTGTAAGATTCATTCAGTTGCAAATTATTCACGCAGGATTCGTTCACAAGCACTGGATTGGTGGTCTCCTCCAAATTGCCAAGATTCTCTGATATGTACACTCTTGTGATAGCAAGCTCAGACCCCAAATCGATTTCTGCAAATCAACCAGTGCAGTTCATCAAGAGTGTTACTCAGTGGTCTCTCTCTCTCTCTCTCTCTCTCTCTCTCTCTCTCTCTCTCTCTCTCTCTCTCTCTCTCTCACGCACGCACACACAAATGCGACGTGCACACATACAGACCAAGACTTGAACATGCACTTCTGAAGACCATACTCGTGCATATAGAGACGAACATACACCATAATCAGTAATTTTTTTCAAATTTGGGAACATTTCAGGTTCACCGAGGACGGAGTTTTGGTGGAGGGCCTCTTCTGGAAAGATGTCGAAGCACTGATAAATGAATATCAGAGAGAACCAAAGAAGAGGAAGTGATAGGAAGCTACTTCACATCGTCGTCGTTGCTCCTTAACAATTTTAGATTTTCTCACCAGTAACTCCAATTATTCATGTTTCAAATCATATTTCATTGTGATTTTTTTTTAACAAACAATATTCTACATTTAAGTGGAAGGGGGTGAGTTAAGTTTCACAATGGGCTAACAATAATGTGGTTTAAATTTGTCTTTGGTGATAATTAAATCTAAGACCTCTCACTTACAAGTGAAGAGGAATACCACTTGGTTGTAGTGCACAGTGGCTATTTCATTGTGAATTAGAAAAGCAAAGGGGTGTGCTATCCACACACACCATTTTACTTCTCACACACTGTAAACACGAAAATTTCCTGAAACACAAGAACACGTGTATAAAATAATATTTTGTATTAATGATTTTGGGGTTATAATCTCTTTCTAATTTGATCATCTGATTCGATCTTCGTAAGGTGTTGATTAGCGGATATGCGATTGATCCAAGGGCCGTCGAGGCTTGATTTTGGATGAAAGGTTGGAGGTTTCTTCAAAGGTCGTTGGGGCTTGATCTTGAAGATTGATGAACAGGGCTTCGAGGGCTTTTGGGCTTGATCTCGAAGGTTGATTGATGAACGGATCTCCAAGGGCTTTTGGGCTTGATATTGAAGAACGGTTGGATGTGTGGTTGTTGATCCGAAGGGCCGTTGGGGCTTGATCTTAGGATGAACAGTTGATGAACGATGAACACTTTTTTCAAGGGCCGTCGGGAGCTTGATCTTGAAGAAGGATTTGACGAAGAATGAAGAGAGCTTTCTTGATCCTTCGGGATTTGCTTGGGAGCTTTAGAGTTTCAAAGCTTCAAGGTCTTGGTGTGATGTGAATTGGTTATGAATTCGCCCCTTTTGGCCTTGATGGAGAAGCCTATTTATAGGCTTTGAGAATGAATCACCACCATCCATTTTCTTGGTGAAGTAAGTGGAAGTGGTAGGTGAAAATAAGTGGAGGTGGTAGGTGAAAATGAGTGGAGGTTGTAGGTGAAGTGAGTGTATGATGTAGGTGAATTGAATGGAGGTTGTAGGTGAATTATTAGATAATGTAGGTGAAATGGGTGGATGTTATAATTTTAATGCAATGGTCGACATTTATTTCACCGAAATTTCAATGTCTACAAATGTAATTTTAATGCAATTGTCAATATTTATTTCACCGAAATTTCAATGTCTACACACACCCCTTGATAATTTATGTCTGTTGATCTTCTTCAATTCATCCGATCTGACGGTTGAAAATTAAAAAGGTGTGTGAGAAATAAAATGGGGTGTGTAGATATCACACCCCAAAACAAATATCATTAGAATAAAAGTTGGTTGCCAATACATCTGAGACCATCTTCAAATGAAATGTCACATCTTAAATAGAATGTTGCGCAATCAAATCTGAAGGTAGGAAGAAGCTCCGATTGGTATGTCAATCTTACGTGAATTGACATATAAATTTGGGGTGTGACATCCTGTTTAGACTCGATTTTACACCATCGGCCCAAACGATCAATACCGTTGAGTGAGCATAGTTCTTAACCGTCAGATAAGATAATTTGCTATTGTTAAGATATAATATTATGGTTTTTAATCATAATAATTATCATTTAATAAATTATCTTGATTTTCTTGTACAAAATAGATGGGATAAAAATCATAGCCACAACGTAGAGACAAACAGAACAGTCTGATTTAGTTTGGATTTGTTAGCAGTGTACCGTGTAGATTAGAGTGGCTCGGCTTGGACTCTTCACGTGGTAAAATATGGGATTTCCAAGTCTTGGATAATGGTGAAATAGGAAACCTAAGTAGGTTAAGATGTTGTCAGATGAATAGGAAACCTAAGTAGGTTAGGTTATTTGAGTAATGATGGATGTTGTCAGATTTGGTGGAAAGATGAATTGATAAGAGATAAATTTGCATGCTATCTTTTGCATGCCTTGGTTCCAACGGGTATTGATTATTATATATTTAAAGTATGGATAAACATTTTGGTATAAGCATTAGAGATTAGCATGCAGATGTGGTGATTTAAATAGGCTAAAAGTCCACGGTGTATTATGGCGTATGCTAAGGGATATGCTTCAATTTGTCCTCGGCTAAAGGATAGCGCACAGTTCAGATGCAATTTCACAAGATATAATTTAAGTAGGACTCTTCATGAGGATTAAGCCATGCCAAGCAAGTACATCAGTCCTATAAATATAGACGCAATGACAACGAAAAGGGCCCATCCAATTCAACGCATAAATTTGCCCTGCGCAAATTCTCGCTCTATGCGAAACCTTTCAACAACCTTGAGATTTTTATTTTCCTTTTCGTCGACACACCTTCAATTTGGATAAACAGCACTGTGAAGGCACCTTGTGATATTTTCAGTTTGGATAAACAACATTATCACCGTAGAATCAGCCAACCTCGGAGCACCTTCAGTTTGGATAAACAGCACTGTGTCGAGGCCGACTGGTTATCTATCCAAGTCTCGGTCGACAAGGGTTTTCGAATCTTTTTTGGTAGAGGTCATCTCATTAGCCTTGTTGGCAAAGTGAGGTGTTACAAATTATTAGGCTCGGCACATTGAACGTCGAGCTGTTTTATGGTTGGATATTCACAAGTGAGATTTAGAGTTCGGCATTTCGACGGCCGAACTACATTCACAGTCAAGACATATATCTGTTTTGAGTACTTATGTTCTTATACTTTGGTGTCGATTCGACATGCTTATACCTTCACGAATATAATCACTATGACCGAATCCGGCACCGACGATTTGTGAACTTCACAAAAATAGCAGCCTTGTCTTCAGGCTTTAGAATCCAAAGGCTTAGACGTGTTCCTTCCTTGGCCGCAATCGCAAGACGTAGAAGTCAGTAGCGTGCTCAACGTAACATCAACACAGTTTACTCCCCGGCCGAGCTCGGCTGACAGGTTGGCACGCCCCGCATATAATCAAAGGACGTAGTTAGCTCATTAGTTACTCGGCCTACGCGCCACGTAGGCTAGGTAGTTTTTAGGGTTAACATTTTGGCACACCTAGTGAGACCCATTGCTAAAACTACGAAGTTCACATTATATATCAAGATCTTAGTGAGAGTGAGATTTGGCGCCTATTAAAAGAAAATGCCGAAAGGCAAGAAAAATTCCTTAAGGAGTATTGTAGAGTTCTTGAAAAAAAGCTAGAGGCCGGGGGGCAATTCTTCACTCCGACCACGATTAAAATTCGACCTAAGAAACTTGTTCGGGCGGCCAAAGAAATACCTAGGCCACTCGTTGTTTTGGTCGACAGTGAGAGTGTGGTAGGCCCAGAAGAAAAAGTTCAAGTTTCTGGGCAAAAAAATGACTCAAAAAATGATTAGTTAGAGGAATGTTCCAATGACGAACAAGGCTAGGACATAGGTCTAGCCGAAAAAATCACGCCAATCGACATGATTATTGGTGATAAGGCCGATATGGAGAAGTTCCGTTAGGCTATGTTGCTCGAGTTATTAGTCGAAATTGGTGAAATAATTATGCTCGGAGGGCATAATAATTGTTTAACACATTCGGCGGCCGAAAATGAAAAATATTTCGTCAACTTAAAAATATTTGGAGAAAATTCTTTATTCGGCTTAAGATCTTGGCTTGGAATAAAGCATCGTTGGCATTATCCTCTTTATTAGTTCGGCCACTTTCATTTTTTTTTATTATTAAGAAAAGGAATAAATTATTTTCTTAATCATCTGGCTAATTAAGTTGAAAAAAAAAAAAAAGATTCGCCGAATAAAAGATTGGCAGATTGAGGCCAACTTTGGAGTCTTGGTGTAGTTTGACTGCCAAGTCGATATAGGCTTCGGTGGAATATATATAGAAAGATATAGATAGATATATATATCTATATATATCTATCTATATCTATCTATATATATATACCCTTTCTCAAGAGGGATCCCCATTTAAAAAAAAATGGGAATACCCTCTTCACCGTTAGATTTGACTTTACTGAAATTTTGTGGTTGAGATTAAATCACAGGCCACAGAATTTCATTAAAGCCAAATTTAACGGTCAAGAGGGGATCCCTCTTGGGAAGGGATTCCTATATATATATATATATATATATATATATATATATATATATATATATATATATATATATATATATATATATATATATATAGGGGTGTGCTATCCACACACCCTTTTTTACTTCTCACACACCCTATTAATTTCTATCCGTTAGATCTTCTTCAATTCATTCGATCCGACGGTCGAAATCTAAAAAAGTGTGAGAGAAGTAAAAAGGGGTATGTGGATATCACACCCCTATATATATATATATATACAAAGTCTTGGTTTTAACAAAGCCATTTGTTGGCATTTCTTTGAAGTTTCAAGTCAAACAATGTCATTTCAAGCCTTGGTTTTAACAAAGCCACATTTGATGGTAGGCCTTCACGTGGTTCCAATATTTCCATGGAGTGTTATATAGCTTGCTTCAAGATGTGATGTGATGTGATATATGGACAAGAAAGGCAGTAGGCTTCAGCCTATGGCCATGCGGTTGTAGGTGGGGAATCATGATTTGCTTCCAAGTTGTCAGAATCCATTGGGAAGACGAGGATTTTTAGCTGAGCTCGGCAAATAAGCCGACCTGAGAAAAAGTTATTTTTATTCACTGCTATCGATGGTGCCATGCTATAGTCAAAATGCAGGAACAAGTTCCAAGAACAACTAATCAGGAAGAAGCTATGGTCAAAATTTGGCCGAATAAGTCATGGTTGTTGGCTTGGGGTTTAACACACAAATATATATATATATATATATATATATATATATATATATATATATATATATATATATATATATTGTGACATCCCACATCGCCCAGGGGAGTGATCCTTAAATGCATATTCCCATCTCTACCTAGCACGAGGCCTTTTGGGAGCTCACTGGCTTCGGGTTCCGTTGGAACTCCGAAGTTAAGCGAGAAGGGGGTTAAAGCACTTCCATGATGGGTGACCCACTGAGAAGTTGTTCGTGAGTTCCCAGAAACAAAACCGTGAAGGCGTGGTCGGGGCCCAAAGCAGACAATATCGTACTACGGTGGTGGAGCGGGCCCAGGAGGTGGCTGCGACCGGGCCGGGATGTGACATATATATATATATATATATATATATATATATATATATAGTCATGATTGCTGACAATGGGTTTGATATTTATACATACATATATATAGGCAGGCCGAGCTGCCAATAAGGACTTTTCTTGACCTCAGCCAAATTTACCCTCGACCCCAATCCCAATTCTTCTCGACCTTGGTTCATGACTGTTTATCACTTCTCTTCGACCATTAGTTGTTTTTTGGAACCGTGACCTTGTTCCCTTGGCAAGTTGCACAGAATCAAGTGAACAGCAGCATGGGATGACGGTTGAAGTACTTTTGATTGGCTGAAGCGACTTAATTTCCTTAACCATTTGGCTTATGAGCCGAAGTTCAAGGAAATTGGGGGCAATGTTTGGACCCAATTTTACACAATCGGCCCAAGCAATCGAGGGCGTTAGGAGAGCACAGTTCTTAACCGTCAGATAAGATAATTTGCTATTGTTAAGCGATAATGTTATGGTTTTTAATCATAATAATTATCTTTTAATAAATTATCTTGATTTTCTTGTACAAAATAGATGGGATAAAAATCATAGCCCCAACGTAGAGACAGACAGAATAGTCCGATTTAGTTTGGATTTGTTAGAAGTGTATTGTGTGGATTAGAGTGGCTCGGCTTGGACTCTTCATGTGATAAAATATGGGATTTGCAAGTCTTGGATAATGGTGAAATAGGAAACCTAAGTAGGTTAGGATGTTATCAGATGAATAGGAAACCTAAGTAGGTTAGGTTGTTTGAGTAATGATAGATGTTGTCAGATTTGGTGGAAAGATGAATTGATAAGAGATAAACTTGCATGCTATCTTTTGCATGCCTTGGTTCCAGTGGGTATTGATTATTATATATTTAAAATGTGGATAAACATTTGGTATAAGCATAAGAGATTAGCCTGCGCAAGTGGTGGTTTAAATGGGCTAAAAGTCCACGGTGTATTATGGCTTATGCTAAAGGATATGCTTCAATTTGTCCTCGACTAAAGGATAACGCACAGTTCATGTCACATCCTGACCCGGGCCCCCACCACAACCCGGGCTCGACTTCACCGTAGCACGATATTATTCGCTTTGAGACCCGAGCACGCCCTCACGGTTTTGTTTCTGGGAACTCACACGAGAACTTCCCAGTGGGTCACCCATCTTGGGATTGCTCTTGCGCGAACTCGCTTAACTTCGGAGTTCCTACGGAACTCGAAGCCAGTGAACTCCCAAAAGGCCTCATGTTAATTGGAGGTGGGCATGTACATATAAGGCTTATAAGATCTTCACCCCTGGGCGATGTGGGATCTTATAGTTTACATGCAATTTCACAAGATATAATTCAAGTAGAACTCTTCATGAGGATCAGGCCGTGCCAAGCAAGTACATCAGTCTTATAAATATAGACGCAATGACAACGAAAAGGGCCCTTGCAATTCAAAACACAAATCTGCCCTGCGCAAGCTCTCGCTCTATGCAAAACCTCTCAACAACCTTGGAGATTCTTATTTTCCTTTTCACCGACACACCTTCAGTTTGGATAAACAACACTGTGAAGGCAACCGGTGATATCTTTAGTTTGGATAAACAACATTATCGCCGTAGAATCAGCCGACCTCGGAGCACCTTCAATTTGGATAAACAGCACTGCGTCGAGGCCAACTAGTTATTTATCTAAGTCTCGGTCGACAAGGGCTTTTGAATCCTTGTTGGTAAAAGTTATCTCATTAGCCTTCTCGGCAAAGTGAGGTGTTACAGATTATTGGGCTTGGCACATTGAACGTCGAGTTGTTTTATGCTTGGATATTCACAAGTGAGATTTAGAGTTCGGCATTCCGACGACCGAACTACATTCACAGTCAAGACATATATCTGTTTTGAGTACTTGTGTCCTTATACTCTGGTGTCGATTTAGGGTGTTTATACCTTCACGAATATAATCATTGTGACCGAATCCGGCGCCGATAATTTGTGAACTTCGCAATTGTAAGACGTATAAATCAGCAGCGCTCAACGCAACATCAACATATTTTACTCCCCGGCCGAGCTCGGCCAACGAGTTAGCACGCCCCACACATAATCGAAAGACGTAGTTAGCTCATTAGTTACTCGGCCTGCACGCCATGTAGGCTAAGTAGTTTTTAGGGTCAACACATCCACACACCCCTTATTAATTTCTGTCATTTGATCTTTTTCAATTCATTTGATCCGACTGCCGAAATTAAGAGGGTATGTGAAAAATAAAAAATGATGTGTGAATAACACACCACATAAATTTTTGAGAAATTCTAAGGAGACTCTCAAAGTGGGACCACCCAGACTCTCTGCCACCTCACATTTTAAGGTTAATTTATGTGTCAACATTATAACACATTATGGTAACATGAGGTACAAGAAAGTTTGTGAAGAGTCACACTTTTAAGAAAATCTCTTTAGCATTTGCTGTCACCTATGAAAATGGGTGCTATCAAAATTTTAAAATTATTTTATTGTGTATGGCTCATTAATGCATCAATTATAAATCTTAAAAATTTACTTTAGTTGCATTCTTCGTAAAAATGAGTCTTTTAAATATCATTCATAATTTTTTTTAACAAACTATATTATCTACAATAAAGAGTGAGGAAGTGAACCAATTCTTTTTTTCTCAATGAGCTAGTAATAATGTGGTTCAAATTCGCATTTGAATTTAAAAGAATCAAACATAAGGCCAATCAAGTACAAGTGAATAGAAATACCAGTAGAAATATCATTCATAAATTAGAACAAAAAGATATATGAGTTGGAGGAATAATTTTTTTTCATATTGTTACATCCACTAACAAATTAACACTTGACATTTATCTTTTGACATCTTGATTGAAAATTCTCTAAATCAATTGTAAGCATTGATCGAATATGATTTTCTTAGGATAAATTAAAAAGAAATGAATAAGAAGTAAAAGCCAAAACCATATAAATTAATATTGTTTTGTTGTTCCTCAAACCGTCGCATCCAACGCGTACGCTAGCAGCCACCCTCTTATCCGATGCTGCCGGAGCTCACTAGCTTTCAGTTGCAGAATCAAATGGAATTAGATTCTTTCTAAGCAAATGGTGAGAATCCTCATGACTCACTAATATGGATCGTTAGATTTTAATCAAACGGCTGCAATTATTATAACTTTAAAGAAACTATCTATTTGTAGCTGTTAAATCAAAATATGAATCATGAGAATCCCACTATTTGTTTAGAAGGAGATTTAATTCCGAATCAAATGACCATGATCCGCTAAGGGCATCTCCAACCGATGGCTGGCCAGATGGCTCGTTTTAGGCCTCTGGCCCTCAAAGATTCTCCAAGATATTAATATTTTAATGAACAGTACATGACCATATTTGCCTCCGTCTCCAACCGAGGGCCAGAGGGCCAGATGGCTCGTTTTAGTCCTGTCACAAAAAACCGTCTCCAACCGAGGACCAAAAGGCCATAGGGCCATACATAATTTATTATTTAAAAATTACAACTTAAATTCAAATCCAACGGCTAAGTAATGTTGTTTCATGTTACTTAATTTAATTTAATGTTGTATAATGGCTTAGGAAGTTATAGGAAAAAAATAGAATTTTAAAAAAATATGAAACAAATTTTGTGAAATAGAAGTTATAGGAATTTTTTTTTAAAAATAAAATGAAATAAATTTTGTGCAATAGAAGTTATAGAAAAAAAAAAGAATTTAAAATAAAATGAAATAAATTTTGTGAAATAGAAGTTATAGGAAAAAATAGAATTTTAAAAACATATGAAACAAATTTTGTAAAATAAAAGTTATAGGAAAAAATAGAATTTATATAAAAAATAATAATAAAACTGTAAAAAAATAAATTTAAATGCAGGTACTAGCCGTTGCATTTGAAATATTTCTTAAGAATTCCTGTCGGTTACAACCAACAGGGATAAATTACATTAATTAATAGAAATGTATTACTCTTGGTTATAACCGACAGTAATATATTTCTATTAATTAATGTGCTTTATTCATGTCGGTTTCCACAGATTAAAAAAAAAAAGAAGCCAGCCCTCTAGCCCTCCAGCCCTCTTCGATTCCATGGGACCCTTCCAGATTCCACAGCCCTATGGTCTAACCCTCGGTTGGAGATCGTTTTTAAGCTATTTTCGGCTATCTGACCTTCTGGACTCTTCGGTTGGAGATGTCTAAGCGATTGACGTGGCTGAGTGGCTGCTCTCCCTACTCCTAAGGAACACTCGGGTCCTACATGAGGTTGATAAGCTGACGTTGTGCCTATGCAATTACGCCCGGATCTGAAGACCGAGCACAAAACTGAATTTGATAGACGGCTTTCAAGTCCGCCTCATATAATCGTCCAATTCCCTTCCAAGTTCCAGCTGTATTTATAAAAACCGACCCCACTGCCGTTTTAGTTCTTCCATTTTTGCAGCAGAGTTATTTTCTTCTCTCTCTAAAAAAACCCCCTATCTCCCCTCTCTCTCTCTCTCTCTCTCTCTCGTCACCCACGCAACCGGCAATTCAATCTTCCTTTCCGGATTCAATCTCAATCGGCTCCGGGGCTTCCGATTCAGAATTGGAAACCAAAATTTAAAAAATTAAATTAAATTTAACAAAAAGAATTGAATTCGATTAGGGTTTCAAATCTATCAAGGCGATTTGAGATTTCTAGGAAATTTCCCCAATTATTTGCGATGACCAACCATGGAGACCGAGATTCACACATGAACGACGAGATCGATCGCGTTGGGGATCAATCTAACGGTGGGGAATTGGAGAACTCGTCGCCTTCGAACGGTGTGGGGAGCTCAGGCGCAGGACCGGCGTCGAGGAGTGAGACTGGAATCGAGGAGCGGTTGACGGGGATACTTGTTGACGAAAGAGATGGAGATCTGTTGCTCCAGCAGAGCAATCGGGAGGACCGCGTTTTGCAGTGGCTACAAGCGCTTGATATGCAGGTTACGGGCGCATGTCGGGCCGACGAGAGGTTGAAGCCACTGTTGAAGAGGAATGCCTCGAATGACGTCGCAGAGGATCGATTGTTAGCTCAATTGGGCCAGGTATGGTCAAATTTGATTGAATTGAAGCTCTGTTTTGCCATTCATTGGTTTTTGGTGAATTGGGTGAATTTGCTGGTGAAAATCTGTCGAAATGTTGGAACAATTTTGGGGTTATTGATTATTGTTTTCTGGTTTTGCAAATTGATGATCTCACAGTTTGTGTTTGATGAATAGCATTTCGAGCCAGCAGAAGTTGGAATGCTAGCGAGGTGCTTCTGTATACCTCTCGTTTCTATTCGTGTGGGGAAGATCAACAAGCAAGGGACTCTCTTGTGCCCCACTGCTGCTAGGTAAACATCCCTTGGTGCTCTTGTTTCGTGTGCTTGTTTGTGTGAAATGTTGTTTGTAATTGATTATTTTTTTTTTTGGCTTGTTTATATAGTTGAACAAGAACTGATTGTCTGTGCATTTAGATACCTTTGCTGGAAATCATCGACTTTCGATTTAATTGGTGTGTTTCTTTTTTCGCTTTCCCCCATTCATTTTGCTGAAAATTTTCATGTCTGGCAATTCTCTCTCGGATGATGATGTTGCAGTGGTGCATATCATGTATATGTACACATAAGTTCAGAAAAATGTACCTTTATTCATTGTTTTGCTGACGTATGATTGAACTGGGGTTAACCCAGAATCATATTTCGAGTCTGGTTTCTTCCACTCGATACTTTATTTTATATTGGGGGCAAAGCTATTTTTGATATGAAACTATCAACTACCATTCTAGGCCTGATATTATGATTTGCCAGTATTACGTTTTTATTTGGTCTTATGCTAGAATCTTTGGTCTTACGTCTCTGCATTGGATGCATATATGATAATTCAAATATGTGTTAGACCTGTTGTATTGTGTTACTTGATTGCATTATACAGTCATGCTTCTAACATTTCATGCAGGCAGCTGGGTTAAAATATTCCTGATGTTAGTAATGTCTGATGTTTCGCAGTTTATCAAACATTTAACTTATGCCTGT
This sequence comes from Crataegus laevigata, assembly GCA_963580275.1. Taxonomy (NCBI): domain Eukaryota; kingdom Viridiplantae; phylum Streptophyta; class Magnoliopsida; order Rosales; family Rosaceae; genus Crataegus; species Crataegus laevigata. The sequence continues at coordinate 30,915,465 of OY756947.1, read as the reverse complement.
AATTTTATATTTGTACAATATTAATTTCCACGCCTCTATGCATAGTCGTATTAGTTGTGTGCTTGTGCATGTTTGATTTTTATCCATTCGTGTAGCATGTGGGAGACTGGACTGCATTTTTCATGTTGTTTACAACTTAAGAGAGTAATAGTCTAAGAGAGTAATAGTCTCTGTGGTTCTTTGTATGCATGCATTTTAATTGGTCATGTTTAGAGAATGATTTAACAAAGTTCACTTAAGATAGTTTTGAATATTGTTTCAGATAATTATAAAACTCAGTGGAGCAACTCTTTGCTGTGTATATTTGTTAGTTATAATTTTATCCGTGAAATTGATTGGAAAGCTCTCTGTCTCTCTCATATCGGTTGGGACATACTTAAGTTACCTAACATACATATTTTATGGATCATCGAATGGAATGGGATCTGGAACAATGAACAATGGGGTTTCACCTATACAGACTGAATGTTCAATTACAAGTTTGAATGCGAGAAGACATTCTTAGGTCAAATGTCCTTTATGTTTTGGCTTATTCCTTAAGAAAACATCATAATCTTCAAAAGCTTAATGTGTCATTTATCATGTTCATGCCAAAAAATCATAAACTAGAGTCAAGATGGTAGATATTTTGGATCACCAAAGTTAGCATATAATTAAGTGTGGCAAAATTTTTGGAGTCATGAATCCCTGATTGTGGATTTAGAGGGTAATCGCACTTGCATTATTGTGGTAGCCATGGGAAATACCATCATATTAACCATGTTTGACTTCTGGATTTCTATTTGTTGTAAAAAGTACTACATCTTGATGTCACTTTGTACTGCATGGTGGTTTTTGCAGTCAGACTTGGAGAGACGTTCTGGAGGTTAGTTTTAATGCTGTACTTGTTAAATCAGTTTATGTGAAGAAAGGGACATCTGTTCACAATATTTAAGCAGAATGATTTCAAATGAAGCATATACTTTGCATTGAATGTTCTTTGTTCTGCATTTATTGCTACTTATCATTACCTATTAGTCTTTTGTTCATAAATCAATTTATGGCTGTTCTGATATTGTTTGTTGTTCTTATTCACTTTTACTATTGAATATCATTGGCACGTATCGTTAACTTTAACATGCGGGTGAATTAAGACATTAGTGTTTACAAAATAACAAAAGTTGATTAGAAGGAATTTTGATAATAGTGTTGAGTTTGTGAACTAATCTTACGTTGTGAGGAGTGTATCTTTAGTAACTAATGTTTTCGTAAGTATAGTGGAGTATATTTTAGCTTATTAATAGTGACAATGTGTTCATCCTTCCAAGTAAATATGTCTTTTGACTTGTAGGTAATGTGGGAGTATTCTAATATCTGAAATAAGAGGAAGTAAAGGTAGTTTCATGATCCTATATATTATATAGTTTGCTGCTGCTTTTCAACTATAAATGATTGACATTTTGATGGAAATCAAAATCGAGCGTGACTGGTTGTTGTGTTTCAGAGTTGTCATTTCTGCCTACCGTCTTCCAGAAGTTTGTTTGGTTCTGCAAGCATGTGTTTCTGTATTAACATCGAGTTATTCGTAACTGAATTGGACATTAACGTACTACTTTATGTTTTGCTTTCTTCCAGTCATGGTGTATTGGAGTGTATTACTTGAATTTTTTGTGTTTATTTGTATATTTATAGACAAACATTTATGTGAATTGCTTTTGGTTGATAGAAGTACAATTATCTCATAAACTATTTATCAGCGGAAAACAGGAAGATATACCTTTTTAGCATTGGTTGTGTACAGTAGATTTATGCTGGCCATTGGCAAGCTCAACTTTTGGAGATGAAACTCTTTAGTCATCAGGTTTTCGGATTTTTTAGCTTCAAGATACAAAATTGACGTTGATACATCTCTAAATAATAGTTATTGTGATGGCTATTTTAAAGGGCTAATATTTTAACTTTGAAGGCAAATGTTTTTCGTGATCCTGCTTGGTGATTTGTTTTCTTAGACCATTTTCTGTGAGGCCTTCAAATTGTTTTGGATTCTTGTTGATGAAAACACAAAAGGGAAAAATGAAATAATTTTGTTAGTTGAGAAAGTACAATAAGATTAATGTTGGGTGATCATTGTGCCTATTCAATCTTAGTGTTCACATGCTTAGCTTTCTTCCTTTCCTTTGAAACTAGCAAAGCATAACTGTCTGTCTAATGTAGTTTCTGGTTGAGGAGTTGTGTTTATTTATTTATTGTTTATATATATAGTTAAAGTAAATACACACACTGTTTTTAAGCTTTCGTTATCTTTTTATGTTGTCTCAGGGGCAATTTAAATCTTACTGTTTTGCCAACTTCAAATTTACGCCTTTCATTCGTTGGGGATGATGGTCGTATAGATAGACTGTGCACCTTACATAACAAATCCCAGTGCTTTGCTGTAGAAATCAATGAAATTCCAGCGGACAATTCTGGCCGGTCTTTCCTTATTAAAATCCCAGATGGCCAGATTTTATACTTCTGGTGCTCTGAGACATCACGACTTTTGGGAATTGAATTGCTTTCAAAGGTATGCTAAAGTATAGAAATTACATAAGATTGATTGATGTATTTGGTTCCAACAGTAGTTTTAACTCAATGTAAATTGTTTGTGTATTTGTCCGGTAATGTGGTTGCTAATTGATTTTTCACCCCTGCAACAGATGAAGGATCTGCTCAAGAGGAAGCCCTCCATAGCCGAGTTAACTGGAATCAGTGAATCTCGCCTTGGTTGCTTTGCAACTCACCTACGTTCCTATCTGGTGGGCTCAACAGTAGGTGGCAGTGTGTCAAGTTCTGCAGGCTCACCTTCTGATTTGGATACCACCACAGAACCATCTGATACAGCTCAAGATGGACAATTCTCATCCACAACATCAAAATCCCTGCGTTCCCGACTTGGTGTCAATCAGTCCATGAAGGCATATTCATCATTTCAGGGTAGTCTGAGTCCAAGGTCAAGTTCCTTCAAAGATCTGCCCAGAACCTTGTCTTCTCTGAGGAATATTACCAGGGAGAAGTTAAGGAGGCAAGGTGACATCTTAGTTTCAGCCATTGACAACCCAACAACTGCTTCACCAATCACAATCGATTCATCTTGTTCAAATCATGCTGAAAGTGACAGTTGTCCAGAAACTATTAGAAGTTGCTCGTTGTCATCTTCAAGTTTCCTAGAGTCCCTAGGGAAATTGGCTCGTCCACCAACCCTGAACCCTGCATCGCAAGTTCCTTACATGGTTACCCCTCTGTTAGCTCCTTACTATTGTTGGTGCCCTCCAGGTTCATCGAATTTGCAGTACTCACCAGAACATCCGGAACTCCCCCGCTCATTGAAGGAATCAGCTTTGCTTCCACCACTTTCATCTTTATTGCCGCCCAATATGCCCTCAAGCATGTTATCAACAAAACCACATCTTAATTTGGCCGATTCCCCCTTGCTTGATTTTCCTGCATTTTTCCCAGACCCACTGGTTAGGCTACCAAGGTCAACTTCTCAGCAGATCCCAACTTTCACACCCTTGATGTGCGACCCAATTGTTCACATTCCAGTCATCGATATTTGCTCGTCAGGTCAAGGATACTTGGTCAGCGCTGGTCCCACTATTTCGACAGCAATATCTCCCCTGCACTCGAAGCTTGCGAACAGTCCTGAAACTGATTCTATGCTGGAGAAAGGTGCCAGAGAGACACTGCGACTTCTAATCAGTGGTTCGACCCAGAAAAGCTCACAGCTGATAGATGTATTGCCTGCTATGCTATCAAATGCACATGAGAATCGAAACATGCTTGTTGCTGGGAGCCGGGGTCTCTACAGTGGAACCAGGGACGTTGACGTGATTGCAAACAACATCGCAGCCATTGGTCTGGTTTCACTGCCTGGGATATCGAATATGGCAGGTGTTTTAGATAATTCTAGCAGTCGCGACAGTTTTAATATACAGGAAGAGGGATCAAGTGGGCTGGATGGACCTTGTTCGGAAGATAAAGGTACCGCCTTCTGTTCGGATTTTAGGGTAAAGAGGGGTGATGAATAATCGAGTGGTCTGTCTGTTGTTTCGTTGTGTAGGTCTGTGTTTTTCAGTTTTACAGAATGTAGATATAGGTTGCTGTAGTTTTGGGCCTTGGAAGTGTAATTAGCCCCCCTCCGGCATATGGCTTTGTTTCATATTGTGCCTCCATTGTTAGGTGTTCATGATTAGAAATTTGAATTGTGAACCGTCCTGTGCCAATGACCTTTCCATTCTTGTTACTTGTTCTTGCTGTGCTTTTGGAAGAAATAAGAGCGCTTTCAGATTATTACACAAGCTGTTATTTCAAGGCTCAATGATCCGTTCGCTCCAGAAACTGACTTCGAGTCCGACTTTGCCTCCTCGAACTATAAAGTCGTCACTTAATTTCCTGATTCCGTCTCGCGGGACAATTATATATCGCAATTATTGAACAATATTATCTGATTTCTTGAGCTGTGGCCTGATTTAATTCAAAACGCGCTCTCTTAGTTGATGGTTGTAGCCAAGGTCTCAAATGCGCCGATAATATCGGTTTTTTAAGTTAACGATATTTTAATGCTTATCAAATGAGTTTTCGTCAAAATATCGCGATATTATCGAAAATATTCCGATATTGTGGATATGTGTGAATCGGAGAAGAACGCCGGAGCTTCTACAGCTCCGGTCGACCGTAAAAGCACACCCTAGACTCCGATCTAGGTATCAAAATGAAATAGAAGACGAGATAAGGGTTTTTTTAACATCCGTTTGCCGTGAAACGGTTAGAGGTGTTCGGAAAGTTCGTCGACACCCACGGCCTCGCCGGAGATGGGTGTGCCTATTCCCGAGCCGATTTCGTCCTAAAAACCTTGCAAAAACACGATTTTGAACTTAAATTTCACATATAAGCTTCAATATAGAACAAAAAGAGGTAAACCCGAAGCTTACCTAACCGGAGAAATTCAAGAAACTCGCTGGAGTTCCTGCGTTTGTCGAGTTGCAGAGACAAAAGGAGAGGGAGAAAGACGAGGTTGCTGATGACGATGGGTGTCTTCCTGAAGCAGGTGCGATGGTGTGCGTGTGTGTATGTGGGTCTCGGTGCACTGCAGAGAGAAAGGAGAGAGATGAGAGTTTCGAGAGAGAGACAGCGCCGACGAGGCGGAAGACGTGGACGAGGAGGAAAGCGAGGGAGGAGCAGAAGGCTGTGGGAGAAGGATCGAGAGACTGAGGTCTCTGTGCGTGTGTGTGGGAGAAGGGAGAAGAGAGATCGAGAGATCTGTGTGTGTGTGTGTGTGGGAGAATGGAGAAGGGAGAGAAGAGAGAAGGATCGAGAGAGAGAGAGACTGAGGTTGAAGTCTGCGTGTGATGTCTGTGTACGTGTGTGATCTTTGTGTGCGTGTGTGGTGGAGTGTCTCTGTGTGTGTGTGGTTGGGTCACCTGACAACTTTTACAATCACTTTTTGACAATTTCAGACCATGGACAAAAATAATAGTGGTTTCATTCAAAACCGTGTGCCACTGTGATATTCTTTCACATTCTCAGAGGTGGAGTATCAGAGCCATTCAGAGCCTTTTCGTTTCTTCTTCTTCTCTTACCCCTTTCAGAGCCATTCCAGATCCATTCCAGAGCTTCAACACAAAGGATTCCATATTTAAGGTAAGTTTACAAACTTATATTTATATTATTGTAATTTATACAACAACAAAAAAATTTGTGTGGACTCGTATGTTAATTTTTTTAAGTAATTAAGTAATGTTAACAATTACATGTTAAAATTTTTAAGTAATTAAGTAATGTTGTATAATTATTCCCTAGGATAATTTTAATATGTTTAATGTTATTTATTAATTTATTAATATTAGGTTTTATTATCAAATTGGATTATTATTCATTAATATTAGGTTTTTTTATATTATCAAATTGGATTATTATTCATCACTATGTTTAATATTAGGATTTTTTTTTATCAAATTGGATTATTATTCATTAATATTAGGTTTTATTATTCCATATTATTTTTATAATTACTTAAATTGTTACAATCATTTTCTTTACTTCGTATTTAATTTATTATTTAGGTTCTCTTATATAACCGTCATCACTACTATATTTTTTGGCAAAAAAAAAAAATTGTCTAATTTTCATGAAAAATAAATATAGGTACATTTAAGATGTCTAGTGGAGTTACTAAACGTGATTCAGCTTGGGAACATGGAGACCCAATAGACGAAAACAAACATGGCACAATTTGCAAATATTATGGTCGGGTAATGAAGAGTGGCAGAGTGACACGACTTATGTGACATCCCACATCACCCAGGGGAGTGATCCTTAAATATATATTCTCATCCCTACCTAGCACGAGGCCTTTTGGGAGCTCACTGGCTTCGGGTTCCGTTAGAACTCCGAAGTTAAGCGATAAGGGGGCTAGAGCACTCCCATGATGGGTGACCCACTGGAAAGTTGCTCGTGAGTTCCCAGAAACAAAACCGTGAGGGCATGGTCGGGGCCCAAAACGGACAATATCGTGCTACGGTGGTGGAGCGGGCCCGGGAGGTGGCTGCGCCTGGGTCGGGATGTGACAATTGGTATCAGAGCCAAACCCTGGCAGTGGTGTGCCGACGAGGACGTCGGGCCCCTAAAAGGGGTGGATTGTGACATCCCACATCACCTAGGGGAGTGATCCTTAAATGTATATTCTCATCCCTACCTAGCACGAGGCCTTTTGGGAGCTCACTGGCTTCGGGTTCTGTTGGAACTCCGAAGTTAAGCGAGAAGGGGGCTAGAGCACTCCCATGATGGGTGACCCACTGGGAAGTTGCTCGTGAGTTCCCAGAAACAAAACCGTAAGGGCGTGGTCGGGGCCCAAAGCGGACAATATCGTGCTACGGTAGTGGAGCGGGCCCGAGAGGTGGCTGCGCTTGGGCCGGGATGTGACAACTTAAGTACCATCTTAGTGGATTAGATCCAGCAAAAAATGTCCAACGATGCGATAATGTCCCCCAGAAGTGAAGGCATTCATCAGCACATTATTAAACAATAAAAAACAGCAGAAGGAAAAGATAACACATGGAATGGAAAATATTCGAGCTGGGCTACGAGGAGAAGTCATTGGCCAAGCGGTTGACAGTGATGATGATAACGATGAGGACAAATGTGATGATGACATGGGACTTGAAGAACGACGCAATTTGAAACAAGCATTACGTGCCTCCAAACAGTCAGCATGGGAAAAAGAACACCTTTATAAAATTCCTAATAGAGCACAAGGTTCCGGGACAAGTGGTGGTCCACAAATGAGACGGGGAGCAAGTGTTAGAGAATCACAACCAACACCACCAATAGCCCCAAGTTTATATAAGTCATCCAAAGCACGTCAAAAGAGTGTTTGGAGTTATTTCACTGGAAGTAATATGAATGAGGGAATGGGGCGTCTAATTTGTCCATGTGTGCCAAGTGTTTGAACCTCTTTACAAAGTTTTACGGATCGTTGACACAGAAGTGTATTCTACTATGAGGGCAATGTATGAGTTGATGTGTGTAGTGAAGGATGACTTGGACAGAAAACATGGTGCAAGGTGGGTCATAAAGATAATTGATGACCGATGGTATAAAACATTATACCACGATTTGCATGTAACAGGTATAAATTATGTCATAATTTGCAATTCATTTTTTAGTTGCATAAGTATTATTTCTCTTATTAGAGTATGTGTTTATTTGAACAGCATATTATTTGAATCCTCGATACCAATATAGACCCAGTGTTGGAGATGATGGTACCCTTATACGTGCTGTACATAATGTATACTCTAAATTAGACCCTGCATCACCAGCAGTTGGCCAATTTGGAAATGAGGTACACAATTACTTAAATTATAATAATTACTTTGTTGGATTAAACTAACACGATTTATTGAATTCAGCTAACATGGTTTAAAGATGCAAGAAGAACTTTTGGAGAACCAACATCAGTTGCTGCTGGAACAAAAATGTCTCCTAGCGAGTGTAAACATATTTCACTATCAGTTTATAATAGAATTTGTTGGAGTTATTAGGCTTATCAACATTGTTTTTCATTATAGCTGAATGGTGGATCATGTATGGGACTGATGCACCAACTGTGAGAAAGTTAGCAATCAAAGTATTATCACAAACAGCTTCCTCATCTGCTTGTGAAAGAAATTGGAGCACATTTGCACTTATACACACAAAGCAAAGAAATAGGTTGGCGCATAGTAGGTTGGAAAAATTAGTTTATTACTACTACAACATGAAGCTTCAAATTCGAGATAAGGAAGCCAGTAATATTCCGTCAAAACCCAGCATATTCCGTTAAATATTTAACGGCGTCACCTAACGGCGTTAGCATATTCCATCAAAACTAACGGAATATACTTTTTCTTCCTCGACAAGTCGCCGGTTTCTGGAAAATTTTAAAATCCTTATATCTTCTTTGTTTTTGCACCAAACTTCATGAAACTTAAACCATTTTGAAGCTTTTACAAAAACGAACAAAACCATACTTGATTCAAGCCCTGAAACCGCCAGAATCTCGTCAGAAAAAGCTTTGATATTCCAGCCAAATTGAAAATCCCTCAATCTCGACTTTCCGACGTCAAATTTCTTCCAATGAACCACTCCGAGCCTAGTGAGGACCTGCTTAAGCTCTCTGTGAGCTTGAAATTCCCAAAAACACACGCTTTTACGTTTGCATGAATAGTGCATGAAATCGGAGGTTTTGGTTCTCGAGGTTTTTGAATGATTTCTTACCTGAAAATGGTACCATTCAACTCGTAAGGTCGCAAGGAACAAGGTGGTGACCTTCAATCTTTCGATCTATGAAGATTTGGCTTGGTTTAGGAGTTGTTTGTATGGTTTGTACGGAAATGGTAAGAAACACGAAAGATAGAGGAGAGAGAGTCAACGGGAAAGAGAGAGAAGTGTGAGTGTGTGGTCCAGTTGGTCACCAATCAAAAACAACAAATATCTAAGTTCTAATTGGGTCCAAAACATTAGGACCTAATGTAATTGGCCCAAACCCTTAACCCAATTCAAATACACACCACCAAACGCTCAAGGGCAAAATTGACATTTCACTCCATTGATAAAAATAATTAGGGACGGCTATTACAAAAAGTATTTTTGTCATTTTTGTTCCTTATTTAATGAAGATTTTTTACGAAATGACCAAAATGATTGTCGGTGAACAAACTCATAAACCAACTTTATGGATTTCAAATCTCACTGACCAAAATGAAGCAGAGTTATATCAATCTCTACTATTTTGGCTAAATAGCCTTTTTAAATTTGTCAAGTTCCATGACTTAGGGAATCAGTTGATTCAAACATGCATTCATGGATACAACAGAGTCCCGCGATCATGATCAATTTCAAGTTTTAAGTTCTAATCACGGGTCGGAGTAATGAGAAGATGACATTGGATTAATAAAATTAAAAATATGAAAAACAAACTAATTTGCTAATGGTTTAGGATATTGTTGTTCACACACCCATTTATCTCTCTCACACACTTTCATTAACTTTTTGCCGTTGATCTTCTTTAGAGCACCCCCAATGTGGGCTTTATTCTCCATGAGGCTACTACATTTCAAGCTGTAGTGAGAAATTTCATGTCCAATGAGCCGAAAAATGGTGCTAGATCCACCACTGGGGCTAGCAACTTCCTTTCTTGAGCAGCATAAAATTGGGCTACATCTAGCCCCAAAAAACAATGGGTCCAACAAAAAAAGTAGTAACCCACGTGAGCAAAATTTTATCAGTGTCCCTCACTTGTGAATGCACTTATATTCTCCTTTATTCTTTTTTTTTTAAAATTCTTTTTCTTACATATTTTTCTTGCAATTTGGCTAATTAATGATTGTTTTAAATTTCATAAGAATTAAAATTTCAATTGATTTAATGTTCATAGGCATTGGTGAGTGAAATTTTCAAATAATTTTTTTTTCTTTCAAAATTGTATGATACTAATTTACCAATTGGTGCTAGGTAAATTGTTGTGTTGTACATGAAAATCAAATTATTTCAGAGGACGAAGTGAGAGTTTGTATCTTTCAACGGATGAGATTGAAATAAGAGAATCTAATCTAACGAGCAGTTCATAAGTGATGAAATCTAATTTTGTCACAATTTGAACTTTTTTAGGTTGAATGGTTCATAAAAAAAATAAAAAGATATTTAGGATAGCACGTCCAAAAATCAACTTAAGAAAAGTTCACACAAGAAAAAAAATTATCGCATAATCAAATTACTACATAAATAAATATATATAGCTCTATATAGAGCCCGAAAGAAATAGCTCCTCATTAGGAGAGATCTCTAAAATAGGCTATATCCACCATTTTTTCAGCGCCATATAAAGCCCTTACTAGACATGCTCTTACTTGATTCAATTAGAGATCCAAAAATTGAGACAGTCTGTTAGAAATAACAATAAATCTGTAGATGGCAATACCCATTTTCAACAACCTCCTTTTGTATTTACAAGGCGTATAATAAATACATAGTAAACACCCCTAATAATTGTAAGTTCGATCCAATCGCCGCCGGATTCCTCCCCGGATGATTCCTACCCTCCATTTCAGATCCTTTTTCTCAAATCATGTGCTTCGCATCCAAGCCAACTCCATGCTCTGGCGCTCCTCCATTGGTTGCCCTGCTATAAATAGAGCTGGATAATATTGTAATTGGTTGGTGTTTTGTTCATTTAATACAACAGCTTCTTGTGCAAGTTTTCTTTCTCTCCCTCTCTGTGATTTCCATATCTTTATACTTTCAAGCTTTTCTATGTATTCCAATGGTTGAACTTGTTACTGTTATGATGGTATCAAGAGCTTAGGTTTAGTGAATATGTGAAGAAGATCCTGGAGGGCTCATTCGGTTTTGGAATTGGTATTTTTTTTTTGTTTTTTGTTTTTTTGTGATGTCTCTATAAGCAGTGGTCTCGGATTTCGTTGGAGAAGTGTTTCATTTCGATTTTGGCGTTAAAAAGCCAGGTTCTTTATGTTCGATTCTTGTGTTTTTTGGTAAGTATTCTCTGTAATTGTGTTTAATTTCATGCTGTAGCTATGGATATGAGATTTGCTACTGCAAAAATTGATTGTTAGGGCACGAAGCCTATTGTGACTTGATTCCTTTGAGCTCGAAGCCTATTGTGTCTTGATTCTTTCTGATTGATGAATTGATGATTGTATTGAGCATGAAGATCTTTAATGTTAGGGCACGAAGCCTATTGTGAATTGATTCTTTGTTGATTGGTGAATTGTTGATTGAATTGAGCATAAAGCTCTTTGCTGAATATTGAGCACGAAGCTATTTACTGTTTGGTGAATTGTTGATTGAATTGAGCACGAAGCTCTTTGCTGCTTTAGACGTTTTCGTTATGAATACACTAAAAGTCGAAAGCCTACTCGGCATGTTAACCATTTGACTGCAAGATGATAATTTTGTTAAGTGGTCATTTCAATTTCAGTCAGTGCTGGAGGGATACGATTTATTTGATCACTTTGACGGCACATCAGTGTGTCTACCAAAGTTTGTGTTCACTAAAGCTAATGGTATAACTACAGAGATTATAGCGGCATACAAGGAATGGATTAAACGTGACAGAGCTCTTATTAGTCTCTTCTTGCTACATTAGGTGATAAGGCAATTGAATATGTTGTAGGATGTAAAACTGCACATGAAGCTTGGATGAATGCAAGACAGATATGCTACAATTTCTAGAGCAAGAGTGAATCATCTCAAAACTAAGTTGTTGACTATTAAGAAATGGTCTGATAGTGTTGAAAAATATATGCTGAGACTTAAAGCTCTTACAGATCAGCTTCTGGTAGCTGGGGAAGTTGTGTTTGAGAATGACCTTATTATTGCTGCTCTTGCTGGTTTGCCAGCTAAGTTTAATATGATTCGTACTGTGATTGTGGCCTGTGAAACTCCTATTTCTTTGAAAGAATTTCGAGCACAATTGTTGGCAGCTGAGAGGACTGTTGAAGAGTCACATTTTACTTTGAATTTTCCTATGTCAGCGATGTATTGTCAGGGAGAATCATCTAATTCTCATTCCTCACAAAATCAAGAAGCTTCTCAATATCTTTCTGGTGGCTATGTGTTTGTAACTGAAGCCAATAATTCTTCTCCAAGTAATGTTCACAGACGAACTAGAGGCATTGTCTCTCAAGCTTCTTTACCTCAGTTTCATCAACAAGGAAATGGGAACAACATGGGATATCAAAATAATAAAGGCAACAATGGAAGGTTTAACAATAGGTCCAGATACAATAGGAATAATAATAGCAGATTCTCTGGTAACTCCAATGGTTTTTTCTGAAAGTACAAACAATAATGGTTTTTTCTGATAGCTCTAAAGGAGGATCAAATTGGCAGAATTGGAATGGCAACAGTGAGTCTAAGATAACACTGATTCCTGAATGTAAAATATGTAATAAACGAGGACACACAACTCCTAATTGTTATTCCAGATATGATGCAAACTCAAGTTCAGCTCCTCTAGTTCTGGAATGCCATATTTCTAGAAAGAAAGGTCATTCTTCTCTTAATTGTTACCATCGAGAAAATTATGCATACCAAAGTGCACAACCTTCTTCTTCTCTGACTGCTCTTACTGCACGAGCTTAGCAACACTTTACTTCACCTTCATAACAGAAATAGGTGCTAGACACAAGGGCTACACACCATATGACAACTGATCTGGATCATTTGACACTTGTCACACCTTGTGAAGGCAATAAAAGGATCATAGTAGGCTATAAAGAAGGTCTACCTGTGATTAATACTGGTTTGGGTTCTCTTTTAACTTCTTCCAAACCCTTAACTCTTCAAATGGTTTTACATGTTCCACAATTAGCAGCTAGTCTATTATATGTGTATAGGCTATGTAAAGATAATCATTGCTATGTAATACTTGATGAATTTAGTTTCTGGGTGTAAGACAAGGCAACAAAGAAAATCCTACTGAGAGGAAGGAGTAGTAGTAGTGGCTTGTATTACATTCCTCAGCAACAGTTTATCAACTATTCTCAGCTAGTAAATAATACCCCTCAACAGAATGGGTTGGCAGAAAGGAAAAATAGGCATATTATTGAGACTGTTGTGACATTATTGAGTGTTGCAGGGTTACCTCAAAAGTTTTGGTTCTATGCTTGTAATCATGCAGTGTTTTTAATAAATAGAATGCCTTGTCAAAACTTAGATATGGTGTCTCCCTATCTTAAATTGTTTAGATAATCTCTACCTCTGAGTTCTTTAAAAAAAATTGGTACTGCAGTCTTTCCCTACTTAAGACCTTACAATGTCAATAAGTTACAAGCTAGAAGTGATGAATGTGTGTTTTTGGGCTATTCTGTTGGATAATAGGGAGTGTTGTGTTATAATAAGAATACACAAAAGTTACTGTTATCAAGGCATGTAATCCATGATGAAAATGTGTTTCCTTTTAAGAAGTCTCTTTCTTCATCTGCCAATATTCCTTTACTTGTTATATCATCACATAGAGAGTTACCTAGAATGAGGTATATTGGGTTACCTAATTCATTTGAACAAACAAGAGAAGTAAGTGCTGGAAATGGTCAATCTGTGGATATGCGCATTCTTTGTCATCTCAACCTTCAAGTTTGTCTTCAAGTCAAGTTCAGAATTCTTCACCAGATATACAAGCTACTACACTACTTCAATCTCATTCTTCCTCTTAAGTGTTGCCTATCCATACCTTTGACCAAAATTAGGTATCTTCACGATCTAGTGATGACAATATCTCTTATCAGCATGTATCTTCTTTATTCCCTATGCTTGCAATTCATGATAATACTTCTACATCTCCTGTTATACATACTTCTTCTGAGCATAATATGGTTACACAATTAAAAAGTGGAGTTTTCCAGAGAAAAGATACTCTAGTTATTATGCTTATGCATCAAATGATCTGGTTTTTCCTTATTCTCATGATGATGATGTGATGTTCTGTGGATTCACTGCTATTCTTAACATTCATGATTCACTAGAACATTCTCATTATAAACAAGTTGTTCTTTCTGAGGATTGGAAGAATGCTATGAAGGAAGAGTTTGAGTCTTTACAAAAATAAGGTACTTGGGAGCTAGTACCACCTCCAATTAACAGAAATGTGATAAGAAGCAAATGGGTGTATAAGATCAAGAAGGATCAAGATGGCAAAGTGTCTAGGTATAAGGCACGTTTAGTTGCCTAATGTTATAGTCAAGAACAAGGACTACGAAGAGACCTTTAGTCTATTGGTGAGACATACAACAGTGAGACTAGTTTTGTCACTTGCTACTAAGAACAGATGAGACTTGAGGCAGTTGGATGTAAAGAACGCGTTTCTTCATGGTGAATTACAAGAAGAAGTTTTTATAAAACAACCTCAGGGTTTTCAAGATCCTAGGTATCCTAATCATGTGTGTAAGCTTCTCAAGTCATTGTATGGCCTTAAACAGGCTCTAAAGGCTTGGAATGCCAAGTTTACAAATTATTTACCTTCCTTAAACTTTTAGTCATCTCACTCAGGTCTTAGTTTGTTTGTGAAAGTGTTTGGGACTAATGTAGTGATCTTGTTACTATATGTGGATGATACCATCATCACTGGTTCTTCATCTCAACTTATTCAACAAGTGATTGATGATTTGAGTAGTGGTTTTGGTATGAAGGACACGGGCGAGCTTACCTACCCTTTGGGACTTCAAATCACTTACAGAGAAAATGGAGATATCTTCATTAATCAGTCAAAGTATGTGACTGATCTGCTCAATAAGGCAGACATGATGAATTGCAGACCTTGTTCAACTCCAATTAAACCTCATACTCAATTGCTCAAAGATGAAGGGGAACCATTATATGATCCAACAGTTTATAGAAGTTTAGTTGGTGCATTGCAATATCGCACTTTTACAAGGCCTGATATTGCATATGCTATCAACTATGCTTGCCAATTTATGACAACACCAACTGAAGCTCATTTTTGTCTAGTTAAAGAATCCTCAGATATTTGAATGGTACATTGCAGTGTGGATTAACTTACTCTGCTCAAGGAGATATGGATTACTTGCTTATAGCGATGCTGATTGGGCCGCGAATATAAATACAAGGAGGTCAACTACTGGTTACATTGTTTTTCTGGGCTTAAATCATGTGTCTTGGCAGTCTAAGAAACAAAGTAGTGTTTCTCGAAGTTCAACGGAGGCTGAATATAAAGCCTTAGCTAATGCAGCAACGAATGTGGCTTGGATAAGATTGGTTCTTAAGGATCTACATGTGTTTCTTCCTTCAGTACCATTGTTACTTTGTGATATTTCTACCTTGGCATTGTGTTCTAATCCAGTATTTCATACTAGGATTAAACACTAAGATATTGATTTTCATTTTGTTCGTGAACGGGTGCAAAAAGGTGATTTGTAGGTACAATATATTCCCACAAAGGCTCAAGTTGCAGATGTATTAACAAAATGGTTACATTGTCCTTTGTTTGTTCATCATTGTTCCAATCTTTGACTGGGATATCCCAGCTGAGATTGAGGGGGAGTATTAATAATATATGGTGGGGTATTTGAGTCATTTCTTATGTATTTGTACACATCAGCTAAATGTAGTTATATTTGTTAGATTACTTAGTCATTAAGTTTGGGCAGCTGCTATAAATAGAGCTGGATGATATTGTAATTGGATGGTGTTTTGGTCCCGTTCATACAACAGCTTCTTGTGCAAGTTTCCTCTCTTTCTCTCTCCCTCTCTGCGATTTCCATATCTTCATACTTTCAAGCTTTTCTGTGTATTCCAATGGCTGAATCTGTTACTGTTATGAGCAGCGTCTCTGAGATTCTGATTCTGTAAACGGCGGTGCTGCGTTGTCGTTTTGATTCTTTTTTGGTTATAAACAGCAGTAGAGTTTTTTCAGTGAGTATTTTCATCGGGCGACGCCTTTTTTTAGCGATGGAGGATCGAAACGTGCGGTGTAGGATTTCCGACGTCATGATGGACTGCGTGATGCCATATCTCCACGACCCGAAGGACCGCGACGCCGTGTCGTTAGTGTGCAAGCGGTGGTACGAGCTCGACAGGATCACGCGGAAGCACGTGACCATCGCGCTCTGCTACGCCACGTTCCCCGATCGGCTACGGCAGCGGTTTCGGCACCTGGAGTCGCTGAAGCTGAAGCGGAGGCCGAGCGCGGCGATGTTTAATCCGATTCCGGAGAACTGGGGAGGGTTTGTAACGCCGTGGGTGACGGAGATCTCGCCAACTCCTTCCACTGCTTGAAGTGTCTGCACTTTCGGCGGATGATTGTTAGGGATTCGGACTTGCAGCTCCTGGCTTAGTCGCGTGGGCACGTGCTCCAGGTGCTTAAGCTCGACAAGTGCTCAGGGTTTACCACCGATGGGCTTCGGCAAATCGGCCGCTTCTGCAGGTAGTAAAGTTCACAACTTTATGTGGAAGTTTCTTACTCGCGGTGAATTTTGTTGCAGGTTCAATCAGAAACTTTGGATGCATTCATTATTTTGTAAAACTTGAGGGACAAAGTTATATTTTTTCATGCTGCATAGTTTTATTACTCTTTTTCTTTCGAGTATCGAATTAATCGGAATAATGCTATGTTTGGACGAGGCACTTTTACATCGCTGATTAAAAGCTTTAGTTGCAGGGATGTTGCTTCGTTTGTAATTTGCTTGGCGAAAGCCTTTTGCAATCATTCTCAACTAACTATATTTCCTGTAACTGTTATCTGGAAAGACGTTATTGATGTTGTTTTTTTGTTTGTTATTATATGTTTTTGTAGGAATTTGAGGGCATTGTTTTTGGAAGAGAGCTCCATAGTTGAGTATGATGGCAACTGGCTACACGAGCTTGCTGAGAACAACACTGTTCTGGAAACTCTGAATTTTCGTATGACGAGTCTTTTCAAAGTCAAATTCGAAGACCTTGAACTCATCGCCAAAAACTGTCGCTCCTTAACCTCTGTGAAAACTAGTGATTGCGAAATCTTGGAGCGAGTTGACTTCTTCCGTCATGCAGCTGTCTGGGAAGAATTTTCTGGGGGTTTGGAAGTACCACCATCCGAGTGTCATTCTTTTGTAACTTTACCCCAAAAACTTTGCCGTATGGCTCCAACCTACATGGCAAGTTATATCATGCCGCCAATATTGCTCCCATTTGCAACCCTTCTCAAGAAGCTGGATCTCCTTGGTGCTTCTCTGGACACCGAGGACCATTGCACATTAATTCAAAGGTGCCACAACCTGGAAATTCTGGAGGTAGGATTACAAAACCATTTTGTCTGCTTTTTGATTTGCCCCTTCGTGTGCATGCATATGCGCATGTGCGAGTGTGTCTATTTCACATATCCATACATCATCAGGAGTGTTTTGAATGCTTTTGCTATGAAACTTACATATGAACTTTAATTTGTTTCCATTATGCAGACAAGGAATGTTATTGGAGACAGAGGACTAGAAGTTCTTGCTCAGAGTTGCAAGAGACTAAGGAGGCTCCAAATTGAACGGGTCCAGCTGGGTATAGATGAAGAGATGGAGGGCGAAGAATGTGTTGTTTCCCAACGGGGTCTGATGGCCCTGGCACAGGGATGCCTAGAGCTTGAATACCTGGCTGTTCATGTATTGGACATTACCAATTCATCTCTGGAATACATTGGAACTTACTCCAAAAATCTCTCTGATTTTCGCCTTTTCTTGCTTGACCAAGAGGAGACGATAACAGATTTGCCACTTGACAATGGGGTTCGAGCTCTTTTGAGGGGATGCCAGAAGCTTCGAAGGTTTGCTCTGTATCTCCGTCCAGGGGGGTTGACTGACCTCGGACTGAGTTACGTTGGCCAGTACAGTCAGAATGTGAGATGGATGCTTCTGGGTTATGTTGGGGAATCTGATGAAGAGCTTCTGAAGTTCTCAAAGGGTTTACCCTAGACTCCAAAAGCTGGAAATGAGGGGTTGCTGCTTCAGCGAGCGTGCACTCGCTGATGCAGTACTGCAACTGACTTCCCTTAGGTACTTATGGGTGCAGGGGTACAGAGCATCTGCTACTGGTCGCGACCTTTTGGCAATGGCTCGCCCGTTTTGGAATATCGAGTTGTTTCCTCCCAGAAGAGTTGATGTTCCTGATCAGTAGGGGGAGGCACATCCACCCCATATACTTGCATACTACTCACTTGCTGGGCCGAGAACAGATTTCCCTCAAACCCTAATCAGATTATCTTAATTGTTTACTAGTTCTTGTGCTCCTGTTTAGGGTTATTGCCACAATTACATTATTCAAATGATTAATCAGAATTTGAGTGGATTGTCCATTTAACAAGACAGCACAGTCCGCCGCACACGAAAGCAGCCTCGGAAAAAAAATTATTAGGAATTAATTTCTCATAAAAAGAATATAATAAGTGGTAGCTCTATCCGCTGGTCCTCTACCACAGCGGTAGAGAGGAGTGTTGCCTTTGCATCACATATGGGTCGAACCTTACCGACTTTCTAATCTAACAAGTCTATCCTTTGACAAAAAAAGGGTGGTAGTTCTCTTCAAATTACATGGAGGGTTTTGTGATAAAACATCATACTTACATAGGTTCACGGCCTTACTTCATCATTAAGTGAAATAAAACGGTGAAGTTAGAAACAATAACTTAAGCAGTTGTACCCTTTATGACAGTTTCCGTAGAAAAACAAAGGAAAAATTATTTTTGTGTACTCTTTTTTTTTGTGCACACCCTTGTTTCACTTCTTACAACAAAATATCCACCGTCTTCGTCTACGTACCAAAAAGGGGTAAAAGGGAAGAAGAGTACTGATTCGGATAACCTGTAACCCTATTTTGCTTCTTACAACCGTTAGTATAAATCTTAATGGCATCTCCTAGCTTCTTGAAGAAGTTAATTTTGGGGTTCATTTACTGGAATTTGCTATGGTAATGATGAGGAGGAGGAGGACGACGACTTGTTACATTGTCATGTCGATTTCTAAATCCCCAACTTGATGAGGAGGACAACGACTCATTCGTTTCTCTCGTCGACAACATATTTCAACCAAATAAGTTGGCCATTTGTGGGAGTTAGCTAGGGCAACTTTCGACTTTTATATTGCATATCATTTTTCCAACATGATATTGTGTGTAAATTTGCAGCCGAAAAAGAAGAAATATTGTGTGACAATTTTTCTTCGTGAGAGGACTAAAATGTCTAAGGTTTAGTACTACATGCGCAAATAGGATTGAAATCACTTAAAAGACTTGCAATAGTACAAGGTAATCGTAGTCATCGACGGAATCAGCTTTGCTTCCACCACTTTCGTTTTATTACCGCCCAATGTGCCCTCGAGCATGTTGTCAACAAAACCACCTCTTGATTTGGTCGATTCCCCCTTGCCTGATTTCCTGCATTTCTCACAAACCCACTGGTTAGGCTAGCAAGGCCAACTTCTCAGCATATCCCAACTTTCACACCCTTGATGTGCGACCCAATTGCTCACATTCCAGTCATCGATATATGCTCGTCGGGTCCAGGAAACTTGGTCAGCGCTGGTCCCGCTATTTCAACAGCAATATCTTCCCTGCACTCAAAACTTGCGAGCATTCCTGAGACTGATTCTATGCTGGAGAAATGTGCCAGAGAGACATTGCGAGGACTTCTAATCAGTGGTTCGACCAGAATAGCTCACAGCTGATAGATGTATTGCCTGCTATGCTATCAAATGCACATGAGAACCGAAACATGCTTGTTGCTGGGAGCCGGGGTCTCTACAGTGGAACCAGGGACGTTGAAGTGATTGCAAACAGCATCGCAGCCTGGTTAATTTCACTGCTTGGGATATCGAATATGGCAAGTGTTTTAGATAATTCTAGCAGTCGCGACAGTTTTAATATACAAGAAGTGGGATCAAGCGGGCTGGATGGACCTTGTTCGGAGGATAAAGGTACCGCCTTTTGTTCGAATTTTAGGGTAAAGAGGGGTGATGAATAATGGAATGGTCTGTCTGTTGTTTCGTTATGTAGGTCTGTTGTTTCGTCACGAAGAAAATATTATTGGAAGATGTAAGAAATTATAATGTGAAGAATTGAAATAGAATGAACTGAGATAGTATGCAAGGATGAAAATTATGTGAGAAATGGTGTAGGAATGGCTTAGGTATTGATAGAAGAAAAAAAATTTAATTCATAACAAAAAAAAAGAGTAAGGCAACGGCTAGCTGTAGTCAGCTAGCCGTTGTGTTCAATAATAAAAATTATTTCTGTCGGGAAATCCGACACTTTTACACAAAAATCTGGTCTGCCCGGAGCTGGCTGGCTGGTTGGCTGGAAGAGGCCAGCCTTCTGTCCCTTTGGCCCTTTCAAATTCCGTCGGGCCCACGAGCCCTCTGGCCTAACCCTCGGTTAGAGATAATTTTCAGACTATTTTCGGCCATCTGACCATCTAGACCTTTAGGTTGGAGATGGCCTAAATGGCGTTCAAAAAGGAAATTTTATGAGCACCTGCATTCATACAAAAAGTGAGTGTGTGTGTGTGTGTATAAAAAAATCCTTTTCATAAAGAATTGGAGTGGGTGAATGTAAAGGCCATGCTGGTTGGCATCCGTGCTGAGGTTGGCAATCTAGATAACCCTCAAACCCTAATCAGATTATGTTAATTGTTTACTAATTCTTCTGTTCCCGTTTAGGGTTTCTGACACAATTACATTAATCAAGTGATTAGTTCGAATTTGAGTGGATTACCCATTTAACAAGACACTCCCTATTTCACATTCATCCACTTACAAATTCCCACTGTCGTCCTTACGGGTGCGTTTGGTACGCGAGACGGGACGGAACAGAGTGGGACAGACTCATTCCATCCCACGTTTGGTGCGTTAAAATTATGTGGAACGCGTGTCCCACGGAATGAAAATGGGTTAAATTTTGGTTCCCCTTTCCCCCCTGGAACGGGTTTTTCTATCTTGTGGAACACAAAAATCATAAAATTTAAGACAAAAACACCCCATAGCTTTTTCAACAAAAATCATAAATTTTAAGACAAAAACACCCCATAGCTTTTTCAATATTTACACCTAAATCATACAACAAACCCTAAAATCTATCCTCCTCTTCTCTCTGCCGTTGTGATCCCGCATCTCCCCTTCACAACCCAACTGCTAACCCAATCCCAGCAAACCCATAAGATGATACCCAATCCCGCATCTCCTCTTCTTCTCCGGCCTTCACCATAGCCAAGCCAACGACGACGACGACGACACTGCACGGAGGATGATGGCGATGTTGCAGGGAGGACGATAATGAAGCAAACCCATCCGAACCCAACTATGGTTGTACCTTCTTCTCCGGTGTCGTCACCATAGCCAAGCCGACGACGACGACGACGACGCTGCACGGAGGATGATGACGATGCTGCAAGGAGGATGATGACGAAGCAAACCCATCTGAACCCAACTATGGATGTACCTTCTTCTCCGGCGCCGTCACCATAGCCAAGCCGACGATGACGCTGCACGGAGGATGATAACGATGCTGCAGGGAGGACGATGACGAAGCTGCAGAAATTGATTGAAATGAATTTGCAGATTCGACGATCCGACAAAGCCTTTGTAAATTGAAAAAAAAACAATTTGGGATTTTTATGTGTTTGATTTGTAGAGAAAGAAATTAAAAGATTCTGGAACCCTAACACCTCCATTTCTAGAATTTCTGCGTTTTTTATCTTGTAATTGTTTGGGGAACTGATTGGTTGTCGAGAAAACGAAGGAAAACGAAACTGAATTGTCGTTTGTTGATGAATTATTCCCCTGCAAATTTGGATTTGATCTGTTTTGTGAGAGTAGAAATTGATGAGGCTAAGTTAGTCATTTAATCTTTTGGTTCCGTTCCGTCTTGTGCTTACCAAACGCAAAACGGAACAACCGTCCTGTTCCGTCCTGTGCGTACCAAACATAACACGGAACCTCCATTTCGTCCCGTTCCGTCTCGTCCCGTCCCGTTTCGTCGCGTCTGCGTACCAAACGGTACCTAAATGAAGACTTCGTCCAAACCAGATTTGATGTGTTTTTCATTTCCCACTAACACAGAAATTGCTAGCTAGGCATTGGAAGAAATTTGCATTCATTTTGTGTGTGGTTTCTTTATGTGGCCGTTATCATTGATTGGCACGTGTTAATAAATTTAATACACCTTAACTTTGTTGTTATAAACTTAACACGTGTCAATCAATGAAAAAAGCGATAAAGAAACCACACACAAAATGGATACATAAAATTTAACCTCTAATTAGTTTCATTCCGCGAAATAATTATTAGCGCGTGAAAATAATTGTCCAACACTTCCTCTTTCATAATGTCAATTTTGCGGTACTAATCAGTATTTTTATTATTTTAAACTTTACCTTCGTATTTATATGGAATGCCGTCATCTTCATGTCATATGCCCACTCGTATAAGAATAAATATGAAAAATGGGGTTGGAATAAAGCAGAATATGCGGTAGGATAACATATATCAGTAGATATATGTACGGTATGTATAGTCTTGTCTTGTGAATGACTCCAATAAAAAAATCCCCAAAAGTCAGTGACAGGTCTATTCCGATAAATTGTCAACATATTCTAATTCTAACTCATTTTTTCACTCTTCTATGCTTAGTTTAATTGGCTTGAAAATAAATTGTTAGGAATTACATGGAGTGTCTCGTGATAAAACATCATACCTAGATATATATTCATGGCCTTACCTCATCATTATATGAAATTAAGTGGTATACCTTATAGCGGTTTCTGTAGAAAAACAAAGGAGAAATGATTTTCGTGTACTATTTTTCTCTTTGTAAACACCCTCGTTTCACTTCTTAAAACAAAGTAGACGTACCAAAAAGGCGTAAAAAAGGAAGAAAAATATTGATTCGGATAACCTTTAAACCTTATCATTTACAAACAATTTTTGTTGTTGATAAGATGCAGAACTACGTGAGAGTCAGATTCAAAAATAATTCTCTCGATACAGCTATTTCCCATGCCATCTTAAGCCCATATTATATCCCCATAGCTCTGCTTCAAGCACTTGTCCAACACCCAGATTCATAGCAAAACCAGTGATCCAATCTCCACTATTGTTTCTGACTCCACCTGCTGCAATAACCCCATTTTGCATCTCTTCTAGTTTTCTGCAGCTGCAACTATTATCTGGAATTTTCTATGACAATGACGACAAGGAAGACGACGACTTGTTCCATAGTCTTATCGATTTTTAAGTCTCCAACTTGATGAGGAGGACAACGTCTCACTCGTTCCTCTCGTCGACAGTATTTTAACCAAATAAATTAGCCATTTGTGGGAGTCACGCTAGGGCAACTTTCAATTTTTGATATTGCAGGTATTTTTCTCAACATGATATTGTATGTCAATTTGTGGCCGAAAAAGAAGAAATATTGTATGACAATTTTTCGTCGTGAGAGAGGACTAAAATGTCGTACATAATCTTTTAGGGTGCGTTTGTTGCACTGGACTGGACTAGCTTCCGACACTAAGCTGGATTAGCTTAGACTAGACTAAGCTGGACTAGCTTAGTAAAGCGTTTGGTGCAGTGTCGGACTAAGTCACAGACTATATTTTTTTTGCCCTTTTTAATTCACTTTTGGCTTAAAAATTAAACAAAAAATAATAATTAAAGGGTAGTTAAGTCTGGAAATGAATAAACCCAAGCAAATTTTCTTTCCCCTTCCTTTCTTTACGCTTCCTCATTTCTGTTCTCCATCATTTTCTCTCTATCAAATTATGCATCAATTTGTTACCTTTCTTGTTTAATTAAGAGAATTTGTTGGTTAACCATTCGCCAAGCCTTCAAAGATTCCAAAAAGAAAGGCAAGCCTTCCAGTAACCAATTAAACCTGCAAATCCCAGAAGAAAAAAAAAACTCAAAAACCCAGAACAAAAATCGATTTACTGAGATTGCGAAGTAGTCATGGCGGAGATGATCCAATCGATGAGGAGGCAAGCTGAAGGTAAAGCCAAAATCAATAGCTTCAAAGCCACAACCATGGCAATAGCGAAGGAGAAGAATATGGCTCAAATGACCCAATCGACGAGATCATCGTCGAAGATGAAGTCGCTCCCAAAGCTTGTGCCGTTGAAATCGAGGTCAGGGAAGTAATTCGAAAAGGACGAAGAAGTTCTTAGCTAGTCCGATGGTTTTCGAGAGGACACGCTAAGAACGGCTAGTGAGGTCGTTAGTGAAAGCGAGTCCTGGCTAATCACATTAAAACTAGTCCAGCCAGGAAACAAACATGGGACTGGACTAATCTTTAGTCTAGTTCAGTCCAGTAAACTTTAGTGAGGGGAAACAAACACCCTCTTAGGGTACTCATGCAAGAGTCGAGAAAAATAAGTATGTTTAAATTCTTTTATGGTGCGAAATCTGACTTAATGTGAACACGCTATTAGCTAGATTGATGAGTTAGCAATTCTTTCTTTGAAACGCCGTATGTAGCTATTGGATTGTAATTTGTATTTGCAGTCAATAGGTTTTTACAATGTACACGAACCTACGTAAGGTATATACGGTTGATATGTACGTAGTTAAGTGTAAATGTCTTCATTAATCTGCTTTACATAATTTCTGGGGCGCACGAGAGACCACAGTGTGTAGTAAGTGGACGACCACGTACTCATCGTGAGCTCCTAGTTTTTGTCTCTCTTGATTCTGTGCAAGAAAACCCCACCATATCTCTTCATGTATTTACATTGTTGATGCATAAAATCAGATAGATTTCAAACAACGTAAAGTGTTAAGTTTGTGACGTTCGCATGGTTGCTCCGGTCACCAAGTGATGATAGTATGTAAAGAGATAGATATAGAAAGTAAACACAAAATGTACATGGTTCAGATTGCTCATTTAGCAAGACACTCCTATGTCACATTCATCCACTTACAAATTCCCACTATCATCCCTTACGTGAAGATGTCATCCTTTCATTTCCCTAACACACAAGTGCTAGCTAGGCATAGGAGGTTAGGGCCTGAAATCTGCTATGTTCATTTTGTGTGTGACTTCTCTTTATGGTCATTATTATCGACTGACACGCATTAATAAATTTAACTCTCCTTAATTTTGTTTCTATAAACTAATTAACATGTACATGTGTCAATTAACAATAGAAGCGACAAAAAGATCACATACAAAATGAGTACAAAAATTTGACCTCTAATTTTTTTTATTTCACGAAATTATTATTAACACACGATAATAATTGTCCGACATGTCCTCTTTCAGAAGGAAAATTTTGCAGTGCTAGATTTTTATTATTTAAACTTTGACTTGGCAGTTATATGGAATTCCATCATCTTCATGTCATATGCCCACTTATACAAGAATTTATGACAAAAATTGGTCTGGAATAAAGCATAATATGCGGGAGCATCTGTGTATTGTCTTGTGTCCGACTCCCTCTTTACGAGTCACCACTTAACTTAATTAGCTCGAAAAGAAATTGTTAGGAATTAATTGCTCATAAATGGAATATAAGACGTGGTAGCTCTCTCCAAATTACACGGACTGTTTCGTGATAAAGCATCATACCTATATCAGTTTCCCAAAAAAAAAAAAAAAAAAAAAAAAAAAAAAAAAAAATCATACCTAGATAGGTTCATGGCTTACCTTATGGACCCTTTTTTTTTTTTTGGGAAACTAGGAACTTCATTCTAGGGCAGAGAAGCCAACAGGTACAAGAAAGCCTACCAAAAAGCAAACACCAAGAAAGGTACAACGATATTATATGGACCTAATTAAGTACTTAAGTTAGATACAATAACTTAAGCAGTTGTACTAGTTATCACGGTTTTTGTAGAAAAATAAAGGAGAAATGATTTTTGTGCATTATTTTTCTCTTTGTGCACACTCTTGTTTCACTTCTTAAATTCACCATCTATGTACCAAAAAAGCGTAAAAAGAAGTTCCGTTCTTGATTTAAAAAGTAGGATGAATCTGCATGAACATCTCCTCCCGACGTCTCTAATCTCGTACTAATTCAGATATCTCATAAACCTTATGATTTACAGACCAATATTTTTCGTTGATAAGATGCACATAAAGAAAGTTGAGGTTCCACTATAAAACCAAGGGTTGTGATTTTCACACACCCTTAACTACTTTTCCCACACCCCTTCTTATTTTTTAATACTTAATTGGTATTGTACTATTTAATCTTCTATATATACCCTTCCATTTATACTTTGACTCTTTCAAAAGTCAAAAAGTAGGAGGGGTATATATGAAATATTAAATAGTAAGATAGCAATTAAATATTAAAAAATAGAGAGTGTGTGGGAAAAGTCGTTAAGGGTGTGTGAAAATCACAACCCTAAAACCAATTGGTAATTTGGGGAGTAACTCAATCTCTTATAAGCACATATAAGGTCATTCTCTCATTAATGTGAGATTCATTATCAACACGCCCCCTCACGTGCGGAGATTTTTCAAGCCTAACACATGGACATCACAAACGGGGTGACGTGGAGCGTGTGTGGTGATTGGGCTTCACACTTGGGACAACCGGCTCTGATATCATGAAGAAAGTTGAGGTTTCACTATAAAATCAATTGCAATATGGAGAGTAACCTAACCTCTTATAAGCACATATAAAGTTCATTCTCTCATCAATGTGAAAATTATTCTCAACACCACAAGTACGTGAGAGTCCGATTAAAAAATAATTGTCTCAATACCTATTTCCCATGCCATCTTAAGCCATAATATATCGCCCGTAGCTCCGCTTCAAGCACTTGTCCAACACCCAGATTAATAGCAAAACCGGTGATCCAATCTCCCTATCGTTTCTAAGGACTTCACCTGCTGCAATAACCCCATTTTCTGAAGCTGCAACCACTTGAAGAACTAAATTTTGGGGTTCATTATCTGGAATTTTCTATGGTAATGATGATTATGAGGACGACGACTTTCCATAGTTTTGTCGATTTCTAAATCCCCTACTTGATGAGGACGACAACGACTCACTCGTTCCGCTCGTCGACAATATTATATTGGGAATTTTTAACTTTAATCTTTTAAAGATATTGAAATTTAAAATAAATTTAGTGTCAGATTATATATTAATTATAATTTTTGATGTTTCTTAGTATATAAATTTTAATTTATTTTTTGACGAAAAAGAGTTTTTTAATTTATTAATTTTATTTAACATTCTTCAAACTTGAAAGATTCAATTAATGTACTTAAATATTAGTACCGAAATGTATTATATTGAACTAATGTACTTAAATGTTAGTACCGAAATATATGCATCAAAATGTATTATATTAAATTAATGTACCTAAATGTGTGAATCGAAATATTAGTATCGAAATGTATTATATTTAATTAATGTACCTAAATGTTTGTACCGAAATGTATGTACCTAAATGCATGCACCGAAATGTATTATAATGAATTTAATGTACCTAAATAAAGAAGATAAAGTACATTAAAATATATTGTATAACAAAAAATTAATTCATCTAAATATTTACAACAAAATATATTACGATAAATGAAATAAAAATAAAATTTATAATGAAATAAAATTAATATATCAAACGACTAAAATTATATTTTAATCTTACTTATAATTTTAATTTAAAAATCACCTTCACAGAGGATTGAAATGAAGTTTTTTATATTATATTTCCATCAAATAAATTAGACATTTGTGGGAGTCAGCTAGGGCAACTTTCAATTTTAATACTGCATGTCATTTTCTCGAACATTATGTCGTTTGTCAACTTGTAGCCGAAAAAGAAGAAATATTGTATACAATTTTCCGTCGTGAGAGAGGACTAAAATGTCGGACGTATTCTTTTAACGTACTCAAAAAGAGTCGACAAAAAAAAAATGTGTGGATCTTCTTCAATTTATTTGATCTAAAGACTGAAAATTAAAAAAATGTGTAAGAAATAAAAAGAAGTGTGTGAATATCACATCTCAAAATAAATATGTGTGAATTCTTTTATGATGTGAAATCAGACTGAATGTGAACACTCTATTAATTAGCTAGATTGATGAATTCGTCATTCTCTCTTTGGAAAACGGTATGTTATAGCTATTGGATTGTAATTTGTATTTGCAGTCAATACGATTTTACAATGTACACAAACCTATGCAAGTATATACGGTTGATATATACATAGTTTTCTTTTTGTTAAAAAAAACGATATTATCTGCACTATACGTAATTAAGTGTAAATGTTTTCATTAATGGTGCACAAGAGACCACAGTCTGTAGTAAGTGAACGACCATGTACCAAGTGTGAGCTCCTAGTTTTGTCTCTCTGGGTTCAGTGGGTTGCAAGAAAACCCAACCATATTTCTCTTCATGTATACATTGTTACGTACATATATAAATATATATATCTAACCAGATTTCATGTGCGACTTTAACTTCCAGTATTGATGTATGAATTAAGTTACTTATAACAAGCAATACAATAATTACAACGAATCAACTCATCATAACAAAGTTACGTCATCATAATAAAATTACAACGTTATAATTGGATTATTCAAAATTATGTTTCAAACTCGTTACAAATATATATTGTCATGCTCATCTCTATAAGTTGGATTTGAACCTCTCGCAACAGAACGAAGACAACTACCTCTAGATCGTATACTGCTACGTAGATCAATTTCCGCCAATATTTTGTTCCCCTTTTGGTTAATTAGATACGAAAACCGTTAGAAAGGTTCTTTCATTTGGTGGACTATGACAACGAACTAGTTTAATTAAGAGGATATTGGCTTTATTTATATTAAACTATTTGCATTATTAGTCATGACGTGGGAGTCACTGTCCTAATTAGTTATGTCAAAAAGAGGCTAATTTGCTTGATAACACGGGCATATTTTGAAAATAGAAGAAAATATATCTACATACTAATTAGGGCAAATAACAGTTTACTACCTTCATGTTTGATGATTTTCAACATTTAGTACATCAATTTTTTTTTCATCTCAGAGTCATACCTAAAGTATAAATTTGGAATAGTCTCATACATCTGTTAGTCAAACTGTTAGTTGTGACATCCCACATCGCCCAGGAGAGTAATCCTTAAATGTATATTCCCATCCCTACCTAGCACGAGGCCTTTTGGGAGCTCACTGGCTTCGGGTTCCGTAGGAACTCCGAAGTTAAGCTAGAAAGGGGCTGCTAGGGCAATCCCAGGATGGGTGACCTCCTGGGAAGTTACTCATGAGTTCCCATAAACAAAACCGTGAGGCGCATGGTCGGGGCCCAAAGCGGACAATATCGTGCTATGGTAGTGGAGCGGGCCCGGGAAGTGGTCCCGCCCGGGGCGAGATGTGACAATTGGTATCAGAGCCTAACCCTGGCCGAAAGTGTGCCGACGAGGACGTCGGGCCCCTAAGGGGGGTGGATTGTGACATCCCACATCGCCCAAGGGAGTAATCCTTAAATGTATATTCTCATCCCTACCTAGCACAAGGGCCCGAGAAGTGGTCCCGCCCTGGTGCATCGCATAAGCTGATATGTGTGCCTCATCGAGAATAGCCCTTTTTAACTCTGCGTTATCTGGTACGTACATCTTGTTTTCTTGCATGAGCATACCGTCGGCTTCTCGAATCCGTAGATCTTTCTTTCCAGATCTTTAACGCGCCAACTCAAGGTCATGAGTAGAATAGTTCCTCTCGTTAAGTGATGATGTGGTGTCCATGTGGACAATGACTGGGTGCCACGTGTCATTAAAAATATTTAAAAAATTATTTAAATAAAAATAATATTATAAAAAAATAAAAAAAACCCGAACCCAGAAAAGAAGAGGAAGAAGAAGGAGAATGAGAAGGAGGAGGAAGAAGAAAAAAAAATCTTGGATCTGGGTTCTGGGTGGGGTGCGCGGGGGGGGGGGGGGGGGGAAGAAGAAGGAGAAGGAGGAGGAAAAAGAAAAAAAAATCTGGGATCTGGGTAGGGGGGTTGGGGGTGGGGAGATTATTTTAATATTTTTAAATATTTTTTTTATTTAAATAATAATTTTTAAAATATTTTTTATTTAAATACTTTTTAAATATTTTTAATGACACGTGGCTCCCAATCAAGGCGTCGCGTCATCACTTAACGGGAGAACTAACAGTTTGACCAGCGGAGTATGAGACTGTCCCAAAATTTACACTTTAGTATGACTTTGGGATGAAAAAAAATTGATGTACTAAATGTTGAAAACCTGTGACATCCCACATCGCCCAGGGAGTGATCCTTAAATGTATATTCCCATCCCTACCTAGCACGAGGCCTTTTGGGAGCTCACTGGCTTCGGGTTCCTTAGGAACTCCGAAGTTAAGCGAGAAGAGGGCTAGAGCACTCCCATGATGGGTGACCCATTGGGAAGTTGCTCGTGAGTTCCCAGAAACAAAACCGTGAGGGCGTGGTTGGGGCCCAAAGCGAACAATATCGTGTTACGGTGGTGGAGCGAGCCCGGGAGGTGGCTGCGCCCGGGCCGAGATGTGACAATTGGTATCAGAGCCCATCCCTGGCCGAAAGTGTGCTGACGAGGACGTCGGACCCCTAAGGGG
The DNA here is from genome assembly GCA_963580275.1 of Crataegus laevigata. Classification (NCBI taxonomy): domain Eukaryota; kingdom Viridiplantae; phylum Streptophyta; class Magnoliopsida; order Rosales; family Rosaceae; genus Crataegus; species Crataegus laevigata. The sequence goes on along the minus strand of OY756947.1, from coordinate 30,884,862 downwards.
GGTGGATTGTGACATCCCACATCGCCCAGAGAGTGATCCTTAAATGTATATTCCCATCCCTACCTAGCACGAGGCATTTTGGGAGCTCACTAGCTTCGGGTTCCTTAGGAACTCCGAAGTTAAGCGAGAAGAGGGTTAGAGCACTCCCATGATGGGTGACCCATTGGAAAGTTGCTCGTGAGTTCCCATAAACAAAACTGTGAGGGCGTGGTTGGGGCCCAAAGCGGACAATATCGTGCTATGGTGGTGAAGCGGGCCCTGGAAGTGATGCGCCCTGGGCCGGGATGTGACAAAACCACTAAACATCATTGTAAAAGAAAAAGAGATATGTCCTACTAATTAATACTATGTGCTATGCAAATGATGAGAAATATATTCTTCACTTGAAATAATATTCATTAATTTCTTGTTGCACAACAAAAAGTTAGGTTCTTTATGTATAACAAGTTATTCATTTTTTCAGAAAATATCAAATTTGTGATCAAAATGAATTTTTTTATATATGTGTCAAACTATATTTGCATGTAAAAAGCCAAATAATTTCGTTTATATATATAGAAAGAAGATGAATTAATTTTAAAAGTAGTACCAAACAAAATCGTTTGCAATAATATTTAATAATAGACAATATATCGATACAAACATTTAGATAATATACATAAATTTGATTAGGACACAAGGTCCTAGTCAAGTTGAACAAACCATACAAACATTTAATTCAGGGACGTGCTATTTAGACACCTCATTTTACTTTTCACACTCCCCTTAATAATTTTTGTTCTTTGATCTTCTTCGATTCATTCGGTCCGATGACCTAAAATTAAAAATGTGTGTGAAAAGTAAAATGAAATGGGTGAATATCACACTCATTTAACTAAATGTTTCTAGTAACATTTACGGTTCAAAGAGATGCTAATCATACACAAGGATTCAACAACTAACACCATCATGCGTCACTGGCGCGGAAACCAAGATGGAATCTATTTGCCACGTCATACATTATATTTTATATCCCCATTTACGGCTCGTCTTGCAAACATAAAATCACCCACTACGGCACGATATCAGGTTACTGCGGCACAACATCGTGCCACGCGTCAACTCCTCCCTCGAGGTTCCACGTATATTAGAGTAGAGCTTCGCAAGCACAAAAATCTAATCCGCGCTCCCCCATTACATGTGCGTTGATGCTTTTGTTTAGCAACTAAACACGATCTTAAACACTGCTTAAGTTGCACTTTTCAGACTTTTAACTTCATTGTTAACCCATTTATATTTAGATCATACCACTTTTAATTTCATTCGTGACTATAAAATTTATGTCGATATATTAAATCATGTTACTCGTAAAACAATCACCATAAAAACAGAGAACTCTCATAATTTCATCTCACCGACCCTACTTTTATTTCACCATAGTGAGACCTGCTCTAAATAGGTAACTGTACCGAAGTTCTATCCACTGTTACCTTTGTTTACCTTTAAAGATTACCCACAAAAGACTTTTCCTTTGTGAATTATTGGATCTTCTTTCGTTTCTTTTCATGGGGTCTTTTAAGTAGGTAAGTTGTGAACGTGCTTATCACCTATGAATTTAGAAAATATTGAAAGCAACAACAAAACTTAAGAAATGGAAAACAAATAAAATAAAAACCTTGCTTAAACCAAATACAGATTTCAAAAGGCAAAACTAGTTTATCTACATTTTTAAAATTGTCAAATTTCATGACTTAGGGGATCAATTAATTCAAAGAGCAATGCATAGCTACTCAAAGTTGAGTAGAGTTCCAACTCAAAATTCTCCGTGTCTAATTCATAGAACTTTGTACTTATAATTGGAATCGTTCATATTATAAAATTATTATGTAAAAATCATTTCTGCAAAAAACGAATTGAAACTAAGGTCATTAAGTTGATCAACTGTAGGAAATAGATAAATGGTTTTGTAATGGTTTTACCATTTCCGTCTATATGTCCTTATACATTTCAATTACTAAACGACCTTAATTTTAATTGGTTTTTTTTTTTTGCATACATAATATTTATAGTCATTTATAATATGAACTGTTCTGATAATAAACACAAAGTTTTATCAATTAGAAACGAAGAATTGTGAGTAGGAGGTCCTACTCATCCTTTGAGTACTCAAGCATTATTCTTAAGAGTAATGTTATACTTCTTATATATTTGTATTATCTTTCTAATAGATGTATCGTCCACCAATACATGTGGGTGATACAAATACGCGATAAGAGTAGCATATTTGTATTCTTAATTCAAATATGCATTCATGGGTTCAACAGAGTCCCGTGATCATAATCATGAGATCAAGTTTTAAGTTTTAATCATGAGTCGGACTAATGAAATTCAGATGACATTAGAATAAAAATTTAAAGGTGATAGTATTCACACAGATACTTTTATTTTTTATGCATTCCTCTTAATTTCAACAGTTGAATGGATTAAATTAAAGAGGTTAAAAAGAATGTATAGAAAGTCAAAAGCGAAAGACAATCTAATTTTGGTAATTGTCCGCCCTTCCACTTACCTCACAGTTAAACTACTCCCATACAGCATCTGCTGCAGTGACAGAGCAATTGCATCACCACCACCAACCAATCCCAAACGACCACGCTTTCACTGCGCATTCATCCCACTTCAACTTTCAGTGCGTAACGACGACGTTTTACTGTTTCCTTACCTATGTTTTTGTCGTCTTCCCGTTATCTTTTTCCGCCCCCTGCCCGCTTTCCTTTTCAATCCCCTCCCTTATGATTTTGTGAGGCGCATAATTATTCTTAAACACCCCCAGTAACCGAAAGTCCGATCCAATCGCCGCCGGATTCCTGCCCCGACAATCCCCACCGTAATTTTCAGATCCGTCTTCTCAGACCATGTGCTTCGCGTCCACTCCGACTCCATGCTCCGGCGCTCCTCCGCTGGTCGCCCTGCTCCGCCGTCTTCGATCCGATTGGTCTGTTTTCTGCACGAGCTTCTCGTAGATCGTGCTTTCTAGCTCCTCCCTCTTCCCTCTTGTCCCTGCTCGTTTCTTGACACGTTGCGGCGTTTCTCTGAGATTCTGATTTTGTAAACGTCGGTGCCGCGGTGTCGTTTTAGTTCTTTTCTTTTTTTGGATTGGATTTGGAAATATAACAGTTTAGGGTTCGGATTTTGGAAATCCAGTTTCTATTTCTGGAAATATTTGGAGTTGAGGATTCGGAGCTCCGAAAACCCGATCTTGAGTTAAAAAATTCAAATCTTTTTCCACTTTTGACTCTGAAATGTTTTGTTAGAAATAGCAGCAGTGTTTTTTTCAGTGAGTATTTTCATCGCCGACGTTTCTTTTTAGCGATGGAGGATCGAAGCGTGCGGCGTAGGATTTCCGACGTCGTAATGGACTGCGTGATGCCGTATCTCCACGACCCGAAGGACCGCGACGCCGTGTCGTTGGTGTGCAAGCGGTGGTACGAGCTCGACGCGCTCACGCGGAAGCACGTGACCATCGCGCTCTGCTACACCACGACCCCGGATCGGCTGCGGCAGCGGTTTCAGCACCTGGAGTCGCTGAAGCTGAAGGGGAAGCCGAGGGCGGCGATGTTTAATCTGATTCCCGAGGACTGGGGAGGGTTTGTAACGCCGTGGGTGATGGAGATCGCCAACTCCTTCCACCGCTTGAAGTGTCTGCACTTTCGGCGGATGATTGTTAGTGATTCGGACCTGGAGCTCCTGGCTGAGTCACGTGGGCGCGTGCTTCAGGTGCTTAAGCTCGACAAGTGCTCAGGGTTTACCACCGGTGGGCTTTTGCACATCGGCCGCTCCTGCAGGTAGTAAAGTTCACAACTTTATTTGAAATTTTTTTACTTGCGGTGAATTTTGTTGTGGGTTCAATCAGAAACGTTGGATGCATTCATTGTTTTGGTAAAAATTGAGGGACAAAGTTATATTCTTCCATGCTGCATAGTTTTGTTACTCTTTTAAGTTTTTTTTCGAGTATCAATTAATCGGAAAAATGCTATGTTTGGAAGAGGTACTTTTATAGCCTGACTGCTAATTATAGTTGCAGGGATTGCTTATGGGTCATTCATTCTTTCATTATGTCTCACAATTCAGCATGTTGCTTCATTTGTAATTTGTTGGGCGAAAGCTTTGGTTCGGACAGTTTTCAGCACTTCTGGGATCCCCAAAATTTTGAAGTTGCGTAAGAAAGGCTCTGCAGGTGCCCAAATATGTCACTTCTCATTTAAGACTGACCCCAACTTAACTGAAACCTCGGGAGTGATGGTCTTTTGTTTTCGAGGTTTCACATTTGGGGTCCTCGGCTCCCCTGTTTATTCCACCCGTAGTACCAAAATATTACTATCATGGTTATGGACAAGGAAGAGAAATTTGCATTCTGCATTTTGGTACTTTTTTGGGGGCATCATGTAGTAAACATCGCATGCGCATGCGTGCACATCCGCTCGAATCCTTGTTCTTGTAGACATGTTAATGCAGCTTTTGCAATCATTCTCAACTATTTTTTTCTGTAACTGTCATCTGGAGAGACGTTATTGATGTTGTTTTTATCATTATATGCTTTCATAGGAATTTGAGGACTTTGTTTTTGGAAGAGAGCTCAATAGTTGAGGAAGATGGCGACTGGCTGCACGCGCTTGCTGTGAACAACACTGTCCTGGAGACTCTGAATTTTTATATGACGGATCTTATCAAAGTCAAATTCGAAGACCTTGAACTCATAGCCAGAAACTGTCGCTCCTTAACCTCTGTGAAAATTAGTGACTGTGAAATCTTGGAACTGGTTGGCTTCTTCCGTCATGCAGCTGTCTTGGAAGAATTTTGTGGGGGTTCCTTCAACCAGCAATCCGAAAGTTACTCTGTTGTAACTTTACCCCAAAACCTTTGCCGTCTCGGTCTAACATACATGGGAAAGAATGAAATGCCAATAGTGTTCCCATTTGCAACCCTTCTCAAAAAGCTCGATCTCCTTTATGCATTGCTGGACACCGAGGACCATTGCACATTAATTCAAAGATGCCCTAACCTGGAAATTCTGGAGGTAGGATTACAAAACCATTTTGTCTGCTTTTTGATTTGCCCTTTCGTGTGCATGCATATGCGCGTGTGCGAGTGTGTCTATGTACAATAAGTTTTCTGTGTGAATTTTAGTATAGGTGTGTAAAGGTGAGGAATTTATGCCTTTGCTTTTAAATTTTCTTTTCTTTGGAAGATTTATTTCACATCCATACATCATCAGGAGTGTCTTGAATGCTTTTTCTTTGAAGTAGGAATCGTATTTGAAACTTTAATTTGTTTCTGTTATGCACAGACAAGGAATGTTATTGGAGATAGAGGACTAGAAGTTCTTGCTCGGAGTTGCAAGAGACTGAGGAGGCTCCGAATTGAGCGGGGTGCAGATGAAGGCATGGAGGACGAAGAAGGTGTTGTTTCCCAACGGGGTCTGATGGCCCTGGCGCAGGGATGCCTCGAGCTCGAATACCTGGCTGTTTATGTATCGGACATCACCAATGCATCTCTGGAACACATGGGGATGTACTCCAAAAATCTCTCTGATTTTCGCCTTGTCTTGCTTGACCGAGAAGAGACGATAACAGATTTGCCACTTGACAATGGAGTTCGAGCTCTTTTGAGGGGATGCCAGAAGCTTCGAAGGTTTGCTCTGTATCTGCGTCCTGGGGGGTTGACTGACCTCGGACTGAGTTATGTTGGCCAGTACAGTCAGAACGTGAGATGGATGCTTCTGGGTTATGTTGGGGAATCTGATACAGGGCTTTTGAAGTTCTCAGAGGGTTGCCCTAGCCTGCAAAAATTGGAAATGAGGGGTTGCTGCTTCAGCGAGCGTGCACTCGCTGGTGCAGTAATGCAACTGACTTCCCTTAGGTACTTGTGGGTGCAGGGGTACAGAGGATCTGGTACTGGTCGCGACCTTTTGGCAATGGTTCGCCCGTTTTGGAATATCGAGTTGATTCCTCCCAGACTAGTTGATGTTCCTGATCAGCAGGGGGAGGCATTCGAGCATCCAGCCCATATACTTGCATACTACTCACTTGCTGGACCGAGAACAGATTTTCCAGATACTGTTATTCCCATGGATCCGGCATCTTTACTCGTCTTCTAGAGCTGTATATACAACCTCTCTTTTTTCTTCCAGAAGCAGTCATTTTCTTTCCACGCCTTGTTTATAAATTTATGTAACCTTTTTACTTTCGGTTAGAGGGTTTCGATTTCAATTTTCAATTATATTTCTAGACTTTAGTTCTGTAATAAGTTTGAGTTACCCTATGTAATCTGAAAGCACTTGCACTCTTTGATCCGGAGCTGTTTTGATCCTCTTTCCCGCCAAGTTTGCTTCAATTTCAAGCCAGTAGATCTTACTGGGATACTTTGTACTTTCTGGAGCAGAGTAGGGATGTATCGATAACTGACTCAATTGGATCGGATCGGAGTATCAAATCCGATGGACTCGGGCTTCGTCTAGTTGTTTTCCAACACCAGTTTTAAGACCACGTGAAGCTGCTGATTGTTACGATTGCAGAACAAACTTGGTTGACGAACATGGTTTATGTGCTCCTAATGTAGCGGTGGCTGGTCGACCATTTGACACCAAAAGGTTAAAGCCAACTGGGAACAGGCAACCACCACATACGAAGCTCAGAACACATCTATTTGTGATCCAGTTCTCATATTTCTTCAGTGTGTTGGACTTGGAGCAAAACCAGGCGAGGAAGAAACTGCAATGCTGCAACAATCATTTGCAACTCAACTTGTAGCCGGGAAAATTTCCCTATCACCAGTTCTCAAAGTTTTAGCCCCATAGGTATAAGTTATTGTCAAGATATTAGACTATGCAGTTCCATGTGTGGTATATATTTGCCTTTTAAGTGGCTCAGGTTCATCGTTAAGTTTCATAAAATTCTTCAGCACATATTCAGTCGTTAAATTCAAAAAGAAAAAATGTCAACGCATCAATGCTAACATGATTAGTATATAACTTTTTCAGGTCTCCATCTAAAAGGTGGCAATTAGTGGGTGACTTCCACTGGGATCAAGTCAAATTCCAATTGATAATGGATGATCAACTTCCCATTTCAATTGAATTTTCCTTAGAATGAGGATCATCTTTGTGAGAATTCCAGAGATTCTCCAACTACATTCATTCATCGTATATCGTGTGGTCAGAAATCATTATAAATCTTTTTATTTAAAATTAAATATAAACAGTACCTAACAAAAATTGGTCGCACGATGTACAGTGAATAGATGTGATTGGAAGATTCTCGAGATCTTCACAAAGAGAATATCCTCATTCGTGGTACCCTCTTCTTCACCTACTTTGCATTTATAATATTATATATTCTTAACTTCTAAAAAAAATCTGAAATTCGTAGAATTTTCTTGACACGCGTACATGGTGGATTAACACCCTATGTTTCGTGTTCAAATCCGTCTCTTTCTCTCAAGGTAGATTAATATGGTAATATGTTTGTAATAAGAAAACATAATTAAATTTCTTGGCATGCAAGATGGTGCGCTAGGAGAATATATCTTCTCCGGATCCGAACTATCTGGATCCTACGGACCTCCCTACCATCACTCACCTCCCCCTCCCCCTCCCCTTCTCACCCCAATTTCCACTGCATAATTCCCCGACCTTAGAAGAAGGCAATGATGTTGAGGGGGAAGAGAACGAGTGAGAAAGTTGAAGAGGAATAATGATCGCAGCCTCATGATTTTACGTGAACGGATGAGATTATTTGATCTGCAGGATCCGGATGGTTCGGATTTGGAGAGTACTGTTCCCATGCACTAGTGAGCATCAATTTAACATTAAAATGGAATGTTCTAATATACACTTGCAAAATTACAATACCATACTGTACTTTAGGTGATGAATTATGCAAATTGTAAAATTACAATGTATTTATACATTTATTTTTTGGCTGACTCGGATACATCCCTTGAATTTCCTAAAGTTCTTTGGGCATTTAGTTATTAAATTTAGCAATATATACTATACATATGTAAGTATAAGACATTTATCTAATTCTATCCTCTAATTTGAGAAAAGGTATTCGGTGGCGTTGCCTGACAATGACTAGTCTCACAGTTGAGCTAAGACAAAGTGGGTTAGTGCCGACTAAATACAAAAAGTCACGTCACATACTTTCGTGAGACGTGTCCTACAAATAGTACAGTGAGTAAAAATTTACACAAATCTGTCTACTAATTAGGAGAGAAACTTAAAATGAAAATGACCGGTTGAATTGCCACAGTTTGTTCTCTATCTAATAACACAATATCATATGTCAGGAAACGATTTTTCCTGGAAGATTATCGTAAAATCCATGTGAGGTCGGTGAAACTTTCACAAAGATTAGATCAAAATGGGAATAAAGGGACCAGAATACTTTTCTCATGCAAGTTGCAGAAAGATGACTACTCTTAGAAAATAAAAGGTTACTAAAAAAGATAATCATACTGCTCATGTTGCTTTGTAATTTTTTAATGCTGAGTGTGTGTGGTTTAAAAAATTAATATGTGCGAAAGTGACAATTACGTGCACTAAGTTGTTTTCGCACAATATTACTCGATCAATACATTTTTGGTAGGTAGAAAAAACCAACTCAAATAAAACAAACACAGTCGCACCATATTACACAGCATAATTAGTCATTTGCGGAATCAAAAGTCTCGTTCTATGTGTCACATGGTGACTAATCATATATGGTAACTTATTTTTTAATTTGATATTAATAGTTGAGGGAATACTAACAATACTGTCATTTGTTTTCGATATCAAATCTAAAGACAAGTGAACATATATTTGTGGTCACTGAAAGAATATTTCTAATGGACTCGAATCCATATTCATAAGGCCCCGTCTTAGTAGTCAAACTATTAGAGAGTCTAGAGACTAGTTTATTGTGTGGCTGGATAGAAGTAATAGTTAGAGAAGAATCCAATTCTAAATTCGAAAATATGGGATTCTCTATTATTCATGGGTGTATATTATACACTGATAATTTTGACCGTTGGACAATTGGCTGGACACCAACTGCTCCATTCATCCGGTGCATGCTCTACATCGATAGATTGTAGAGCTTTCGTCGGGAGGTTTGGTTACTAGGGTTCGCTATTAACAATACCTAGATGTTTTGAAATCAAACTCTACACCTGTATGAGTTCGTTAAGCTTCTCTCGTCTTTAAAAGAAAGTAAATTATTATTGTTAAAAGGAGGTGAGAGGGTTTGAAACTATTAAAATAATTTATAGAAGAGAACGTATGGTATAAACCAAATACTTTATCTACTAAGATATTAGATTATGTGTAACTTATCCCACCTTATGTTGGATTCGAATTGCATCAAATTAGCCGTGAACAAAATCTGATAAACAAGTACAAAATCGCTAAACATATGAAAAGCAGGCAAAAAAAATATTAAAACTTGAAGATCAAACAAAACTAAAAAATAAAAACAAAATAATTATCGAACAGATTTGATAAACAAGAAAGCATGATGCTTGGTTAGACCTAAACAGATGGCACTATGCTGATGCAAAAAGTCTTGCCACCATCAACAATGGTATCGGCTCCAACACCAAATGGCAAAAATGCAAATTGGCATTTCTTACGTGGAAGATCTTGCATCGTACGATGGGATGAGGTAGATGGATGCTTATGGAGTGGAATGCAAACTCAGCATCTGAGTAGTGGAGGGCCACTCCGTCAATTTGCCCAGCATTGGATTTTGCATAAAAAGCAAAACAATGGCGGAAAGGTCTTTTTAATGAGAAGAAAAAGGTGAAGCAATATGTTAGATACTGTGGAATTTTCAAAAGAGGTGCAGAGTGAGTCAGCAGCCACATCATCCAATGACGTGGCCTTTTCCCAAGTGGTTGCAAGATCATTCCACGTGTGATGCAACCGTAGTGTGATCTGATCAACCTCAGCCATCACAAGTGCAAATTCACGAGCAACTTCGGTAAAATTGTCCGACTGTGTCATATGTTGAAAACTTGTGGCGAAAACATGAAATTCTTCGTGTTTTAGTCTTATTTGGATCCACACCAGTACCCAATCGAAGAAAGAAAACGAGATACCATACATGCATATATTATTTACAGGGTTTTCTCCAGTGCGGCATAAATCTTGCAGGATAGTCGTGGGATGCAATATATACATGTTTATTTTACAACTCAAATAAACGTCGACCGGGAAATGCAGACAAGCTCAGGCCCTGAAGGGAAAGAGCAACTTACAATTCATTTCCATTTCATAATTCAAGACATTACACTCTGAGGCCTAATGGAATTTCACCATTCTACAATGTTCAAGAACTATGAACGAAAACCAAGTCCTTATTAAGCTAAATCAACCCAACACAAAAACGTCAAAAAAAAAAAAAAAAAACCAACACCGAAATTCTGAAGAAGATCATTTACTAGGCCTGTTTTTTGTTAAACATTTTTATCCATGAATCTGATGTCTCGCGGACTGCATTAGATACAGCGAATTTTGCGGTGTGGCATGATCAGCATAATGAGCGCGGCTGTATAGTTTCTGCAACTGCATTTTAATCCCATCTGCCGATACATCATATGGAGATGGATCAAAGAGATTGCCATGAGTAGAGCTGAAAACCATGGCGTCTCCTCCATCATCAGCCGCATTCCAGTCAAGTAACACATTTGGCGATTCAGTGGACTTCTGCTCCGGTGGAGACTGGTCTGAAGGAGACCTGTTAGTTTCTGATGGAGTATTGCTTGTGAGGTTGACAGTTGTTATGTCATGGATGCTTGGCCTCCTTTTATCTTTCCCTCCTGAATGCTGCCTCATGAAGTATTTCTGAGCATGGCTTGCTACTTGTGTGGGAGTTTTAGTGACCACGTAATTCCGAGAGATGTTTCTCCAGTCCCCTTTCCCATACTTTAGAAGTCCCATCAGAAACCGCCTACAATTCCTTACCAGCAATCATGTCAATAACAATAGCAAGATCACACAGAGAAATCAAACCTATCCACGTGCAATTTGACTAACATGGTAGTGAGTGCGGAATTGTCTTCTATCATAATTTATTCACCACCATACTTCAAGTCCAAGGAGAATCAAGAGACATAACTAAGGCCGAGTGTAGAAGGTAAAATGCTTTTGAACTATATCTAGAACAGAAACCAGAGTGGTGGAAAATTCCATTTGGTTCATAAAAATTAGTTGGAAATTACACGTGTGGGTTAGGTCAGTTGGTTATGAGAGTATATTCACCGTTCCGTACCATCCAAATTTGAATCCTCTTCCCGTTGATTAGAGTAAGCTTAGAATATCGTCTTGTCATAAAAACTAATTGGAAATTAATGAAAACAAAAGCTTCATCCACATAATGATTTCCTAATATTGAACTAGAGCTTTCATATTAATTTTTCATAAGCTATTAAATTTCAGAACTACGAAATTTATCACTAGCACGATAGTTGAGGACAATTCTACAAAGAATGGATGGATGGAGATAAACCTGTGCTCTTCGGGTGTCCATGGAATTCCCTTCTTCCTCTCCTGATCTCCCCTCGCCGCTGCCGCTGCCGGCCTCTTTCGATTAGCATCGAAATCTCGATCATCCCCCAACTCCAATGTGAAGTACGACTGAGGATACCCTGGAGGAATCGGAAACCTCCCGGATTCTATTTCACAAACATCTTCCTCCAGGTCCTGGTACTGTTTGATCACGTCGATCTCCGTCTTCCCCGGAATCATCTCCGCCACCTTCCGCCACCTGTCCGGAGTTTTCTCATCGAACATCGCCAGGGCACTCTCAAACATCTTGTTCTCCTCCTTAGTCCACTCTGAGTACCAATCATAATCCGCCATGTTTGAAGCCGGATACAAGGTCTCCATGCTTTTACAAGCCGTACAAATATGCAGGATCTGCTTCACTTACTTGGTCGGAAGCTATTGAAGTAAAGCTTGAGAAGGCAATCAATTGAGAATCTTTTAGATAGCATAAACTAAACAATCTTTTTTTTTTCCTAGATAGCATAAACAAAAGAATCTCGGAAAGAATCCACTTTTTGCGAATCTTGGAAAACCCTGAGAAAATCTGATTTGGTTGGTTGGGTATAATCCCAGAGAGAGAATGGGAAAAACCCAGATGAATTTTTGGAATTTGAACGAAATTTAACTCAAAGGCGAGGGCTTTATAACAATCTGAAAGTAACCCACATCGTAAAAAGTTGAAACTTTTGGAAATTAACCAGAAAGAAGACTGAAAGATGAAGGGTTGAAGAGCAAGAAAAAAATACCCAGTTGAGGAAAAAGAAAGATTCTAGGGGGCTGGGAAAAGCGGGAAAAGGATTTACTGGCCTCGTTGCTTTGAAGAGAAGGAAGAGAAAAGGATGAATGTATATAGGTGTACCGTGTATATATATATCAAATAAATTAATCATATAATCAGAACCACTTCATGTATTCTGTGACGACTGTTTAAGTAGAGAAATTTTTAGTGTGCCACTGCCAGTATACACTCCAATATATCAAAGTGTCTAATATAAGTGGTTTTCTTTTTTAAATTGAGGACAATAGATTGCAAATTATGGTTATCCACTTTTTAGAGATTTGAAAGACTCACAAAAATATTTTAGTCTCACTCTGGTCATAAGTCATATCAACAACGAGTTTCAAACCTGAGACTTCCAATTTTTATTTTAAGAAAATTTTGTAATCTGTGATTTTCTAATATAAGTTGTTTGATTTTTTAATTTTTTTAATCACTTGTGGTACTTAATGTATCAAGATGTGTGCCTCCACATTAAAAAAACTATCCCAAAAAAATGCTTCGTAATACGTGACATGGTGGGATTGGACTGTGGGTACATAACTAATCATAACTTCCCTATTTTTGAGAAACTTTGTCTTACCAAAAAGGGAAAATTACTGCATAAGGTTTGGATTTCTTTTCTCCTTTTCTGCCGGGGTATAAATTTCGGATGTTTATGTCCTCTGTCAGTGGTTTTTTTTTTTTTTTAAGTGGGATTTCTGTTGTAATGAGGAAATGATGGTAATGATCCTTCACCAACTTTAATTTAATTAAAATAATAGTTTATCAACTAAAAATTCATTATCATTAGTCCCTTAGTTTCTCAAAACGTATAACTATAGTCCTTTTATTTGATTCCGTTGGAATTTTCGTTAGAATAAGTCGCGTGTGACAAATATAAGACTAAATCGAGGGGCAAACATGAAAAACCAAATGAGAAAAATTGTAGCAGTGGCATCTCAACTTTAACTCAATTGGAGAAATTGTCCATTGACTTTAACCCAATTAGAGCAATGATCCCTCAACATTAATCATAATGGAGTAATAGTCCTTTCAATCATTTTGACATAATTCTAATGGTGTTAACAAAAAGGATTATAACTACACGTTTTGATGAGTTAAAGAATTAATAGTCATGAATTTTTAATTAAGGGATCATTGCTACAATTTTCTTTTTATGTAACGGGATTGGAAAACAGCATTTCACAAGTATTATTCATTAATTCATATTTTGTGGGGTTTAAATTAAAAGAAAACTAATGAAAATGACTTGAAAACTTTGTGTTTTAACGATAATGACAAAATAAAGGGTAAAGTGAATAGTACCAGTGTTGACTTTTTAATGTAAAAATATGGTTTTTCGTTAAAGTGAACAGTACCGGGAGCTTTTCGTTAAAGTTCTCTTAAATTAATTATGGGTGGGCATCGTTTAGTTTGAGATTGGATTGATTTTATCTTTAAAGTTTGGGAATGGACATCAAACCTATCGAACTGTTTAAATCGATCAAAACGGTGAGAAGTATTATTCTTTAGTTTATATTTTGGGTGGATTAAATTAGGTACGGATGAGCATCATTCCCTTGCGAGTTGAATCGATTTTATCTTTAAAATAATAAAAATGCCACCAAACTAATTACACTAGGACGGTTTATTTCGGTTTGATTGTATCAAGAATCATGAAAAAAAAATCGAACCGAACCAAAACTCATTTCGACTGTTTGGTTTTGGCCGAAGTCCATTTTACTTCTCACACATCTTTTTTATTTTCGGTCGTCGAATCAGATGAATTGAAGAAGATCAACGGACAAAAATTATCAAAGAGTGTGTAGATAGCACACCCCTAATTTTATGACTAGCTACATATATTTCATTTTGTAGTACACAAATTTCAAATCTCAATAACTTAGTTACTACTAAAACAAGTGCTTTAAATCCCAATCTACTTCAAACCGAAGACACATTTACAAAAGCTTGAAATTGCAATTGGTGCAGTTCTATTTAAGCTGTTTTACTTTTTTTTACTAGCAATACCAAATAAATTGACTACTGCAGTTCTAATTTCTCATAAGAATATTGATATTTTAGAGAGTTAATTTTCATACACTCTTTTTTTTTCTTGCCATCAAATTGCACAAGTCAAATAAAAATAATGAATAAGATTGAACAATGGGGCATTGGAGGGCAAAAATGGGGTGTCATTCTCATTTTTCTATTATTCGTTTGCCTTTGTCAATTTACGTTTAGTTAAATATGGCTCAACCGCATACGCCTAACAACAAGCGCCTGTAGCTCAGTGGATAGAGCGTCTGTTTCCTAAGCAGAAGGTCATAGGTTCGACCCCTATCTGGCGCGATTGATTTTTCGACTTTTTTTTTAATCATTAAGAAAGACACTAGAAATTTTTTGTGACTTTTTTTTAATCATTAAGAAAGACACTAGAAATTCTTACAAACCAAATATTTATTATATATATGTGTGAAACTAAATCCAACACAAAAAAATTGACAAAGTACAAGAAATTCAAAAATTGACAAACTCATTCACTCTTTTAAGCAGCTGCTTCTGTTTCATTCCTTGTACCAAACCACCTTTTCAATTGTGTGCTTCTCAATTCAGTTCATATTCTACCTGGAACACTCACTCTTTCGATGTCTCGTGCCCCCAGCCTCGATTCAAAAGGCGTTCGGATTGGAAATTCTAGCAGGTTGGAAGATCAGTCGGAGGTGGTGGCAGAGACTCATTTGGTCCTTCTCCGTTTTTCACTAAGAACGCCATCTTCAGCCCCCATGATGTGTGAACTTCCAGGTGACAATGCAGGAACCAAATGCCTACCATTCACCAAAAAGAATAACGTATTTCTAATTAATTACATCTCATCTGTAAAAAATATGTTAGCATGTTGGCACTAAGATGAGTGAACTTGCAGCATGTTACGTACTTAAAACGCGGGAAATCATGAATCGAGGAAGTCGGGAATATGGGAGATTTAGGAACGGCAATGAGAATAACTACTCTTATCAATCTAATTCTCGGTTCTCAGGTATTAGGTAACAAACGGTAACGTCGGAACAAGTCCGGAGCTCATTTCAAGTAAGCAAACATGTCATTAACGGAATAGAAAAGTACACAGAACGGAATATTGCGGTAGATTTTATTACCTGGATTATTTGCCCTGAATCTGATTGCTGTCCATCCAGCAGTAGGTACTGATACTGTGTTCCTTTCAACTGGGTCAACAAGATTAAATTTTTCTGGGTCCTTTTTTGGATCAAAATTACCTAATCCTTTCCCAACCACAAAGAAATTGAATCCATGAAGATGGGTTGGATGGCTCTCTGGTGCTATGAGAGCAGTGCCTTGCAATACAATCTGAACTGTCGAATTATACTCCAGCCGGTATAGTTTTGTCCCGTTTGTGGTCTGAAGGTTCTTCGGAGATGTGCCGGTGTAATTAAAAGGAATTGGAGGGTTTGCCGGAAAATCAAGTGCGTAGACTCCCTTTACATTGTAGTAATATGCTTGAAGGAGAGAGATACTTGGCATCACAAAGCTAACATTGTTGATGGCAGATACTAATTTGCTCCCATTGACACATGTAGCACATGGATTTACACCAACTGAAATGGTGAAAAAAAGCGAACGGTCTATAGTTAATGGGACATCGGCTGGGTATTGTTTCGAATTGAGGCTTCGAAGGGAGTTAACAAAAGCGTCTGTTAACGGGGTTGCATTGCGAGGAGGAATGCTGGTTAAGATAGCTGTGGGATTTGCCGGGGTGCCTTTGTAGCGCAAAGTAGCGATCACAGTTGCGTTGTCGAACCCAATTGGCGCGTCCATGAAGGGAGACGCTGTTATGAAGTACTTGCCAATCCCCTGGTTTGCTGTTAGAATTGCGTTTGTGGTTTGACCTGGACCGGTGTATATTGTGTCAGTTTGGAACGGCTTGGTGTAGGAGGCATCGACTTCTACAACGGTTAGGTTGTGCCCTGCTACCTTGAAGAACAATTCATCGTTTAGCGCAGCGTTCACGATGCGTAGCATGTAGGACTTGCCACTTTCAACATGTAAAGTGTAGCCCCCTAGCACATATGCAAAACACAAAATTGTTATGTTGCATCCCTTGGATCACTTTGCTTGTACAGGAAGTAAGGTTACTTTTGGCAAATCACATGTGTGCTACTAAGTATACCCCATTTCAGTACCCTGAGAAGAGCAACCGGGAAGTGGTCCTACGCGGCCATTGATAGTGTGTGCATCTGAGACATTTGGTGGCAGGCCAGACTGTGTAGCTTGATTGATCACATCTTCAACATCTGATTTCCACCATTCAGCTGCAATTAAAAGGCTAAAGTCAAGGGCTTATTATATTAACACCCCACATATTATTGAATAAATTCCACATACTTAATATACCCCACGTTTACTTTTTCAACTAAAAATTATCTTAACACACCCCACATACTTCTCCATAATACCCTCACACCCCACATTGTCAACATACACCTTACATTTTCACATACACCCCACATTCTTTAAATTTATTATATTAAAGTTCTGTTTGTCGATGAATTTGTTACCTTAAATAAAACATTATAAAAAATTGACCTGAGCTTATATTCTTGCTTATGTGGTTTTCATTATTTTCCATGGAATGATCTTTCGTTTCCTTCTTTTTGTCCAACAGATAGTTTTGCTACTTTGGCTTTCTCCTTTGCTTCTATTTAACATGTTGAACTATATCCTCTTGGTGACTCGTGTTAATGTAGGGGACTAGGTGTTGGCATCTTGTTTGGGATGATGGTATTCACTTGCTTTGTTTAAATACTGATTTAGCCATGAAGATCATTTTTTTTATTAGAGCTCATAATTTACTAATCTATCTAAATGTCAAATCCGAAAAAAAATTTGGTTCTGCAATCATGCCCATCCTAAGAAATAAACAGCAAGCGTGCTTAAAAAAATTAGCAAAAGAAAAAAAAACACTACTAAACAATCTTAAAGAATATTTGAATATTTCAAAATATATATTTGCCTGTTATGTTGCATAATACTTAAGAGTTAATACAAAAAACATAATAACAAGACATTGTGAGTGCAGATCTGTATAAAATTATAAATAAACTTACGGGTAGTTTTAGGATTTTATTTTTCATGATTTGAGGTGTGAAGAAAATAATTGTTTTTCTTAGAAAAAAAAATAGGGCTTAAATAGTCATTTTATACAAGTCATTTAACATTAAATATTAAGAGTGGTATATTCAACAATTTGTAGGGTGTTATTAAAAAAACCCAAGTCAAATTACCAAATAACAAAGCTGCAATCACTATGGCTCGTTTGGTGGCTCGTCTTCGACTAGACTATTTCAATTATATTAGACTAATTTTCTAGTTGCTGTTTTGTGAGCTAGTAAACATTGGGACTAAATGTATTAAACAACAGTACAACATATTGCGACTGAAACCGCCTCAACTTACCCATGATGATAATTTTTTCCTCATCAGGTGTGGGGAAAGGGTAAGGAATGTCTCTCTTAGGCAAGATGACAATAGCACCATGTAGAGTGGCCCTTAGCCAAGAGTCGTGTGCATGCCAAAGAAGTGTGCCTCTTTGGCCTGTTAGTGTGAAATTGTAGATGTAGTTTTGGCCAGGCTGTATGGGGCATTGTGTGATGTATGCTGGCCCATCTGACCAACCTGTTCCACGCTGCTTCACCCCATGCCTGCCATTACCGAAGTTATATTATCATTTTATTAAGGATTTCATCGACTTCTACAGTACACTTCAGTTAAAAGATGACACACATTTAGAAAAATACAAAATCAGTCATCAAATTTGGACGCATATCATCTTGTAGTTTAACTTTTTTTCATTCAAAACTGTCACGTGCTAAGAGTAGTCCCGCATAAGTTTATCGTATATTTGTGGGAATGGAATAGTTCTCACCAGTGGATTGTGACATTGTATTTCACATGGTTGGTGACCCTTACAATTACAGTATCATCTTCCCTTGCGTAGAGGGTTGGTCCGGGGAACTTCCCGTTTACTGTGACGATGGGCTTCGAGGAACAAAGATTTGTTGTGTTCTTGTAGACCACCTGCACACACACACACACACACACACACACACACACACACACACACACACACACACACACACATATATATATATATATATATTTCAGCATTAATGCCACACTAGCTAGTACTCTAACATCAATACATGTGATCTTAATTTAAAACAAGATGAAGTCATATGTCCTGAATGTACTCACACTGAATTTATAGTGTCGAATCAAGGACTCGACGAATGCGGGATACAAGAAGGCAACCAACAACAACATTGTTTGAAATCGAAGCCCCCAGAACTCCATGTTTGCTAAGGAGCTCTCAGATGTGTGTGAATTGCTGTTGTTATATGGATTATGCAGTGTAGTTACATAGACCACCTTAATCTTAAATAAAGAAGCAAATAATCTGAAAAACGTGATATGTTATTTTAGGCCGCGTGGTAGGTGAATGAGAAATGTGAGCCATATAATATAATGTACATAAATTTTTCTTGCATGTTACACAATTGTAGTAGTAATCTGTCCATGTTAAGCTATCTCCTGCACTTGCTGCCTTTTTCTTTGACAACTACTGCTCACCTGCACAACTCTCTCTCTCTCTCTCTCTCTCTCTCTCTCTCTCTCTCTCTCTCTCTCTCTCTCTCTCTCTCTCTCTCTCTCCTGGTTTTTGATAGATCACGTTGAGTTTCCCTGATATGTCGGCATGCATCTATCAGTAATATATTCCAGTCACTAGCCAAGGTAAATTGTAACAATTTTCATTAGGTATAATGTAACAGTTGAGAATCAATGACCGGATGACCTTCTGCACGCAGACTATTGTAATGGAGACATTAGGAAAGCTGGGAAAATCTTTGGAGAATGGTGAAGTTCGTCTGAACCTTCCCTCACCGCAATTGTCAACGCCCTCGGCCACGCCGTCTCGGATGATAGTATTTTCAACCCCAGTCTGAATCTCCCTCCTAAATTCTGCAATACTCAATCTCATTAGAACCGTGATTGTTGTCCCGTTTGAAGATTCATACTTGCAACCAAAAAGAGAGGATGAAGACCAACATCACAGCACAGCAAGGAGACAGATCTGCCGCAAAGGATTCCAAACGTGACAACTCTCTCGGAAGCCGGCATTAAATTAAAACCTAAAATTTGGCTTGATATTAGTTTTTGGTTTTCATTTTTATGAAAAGTGAAGAACTGAAATGATTTTTAAACAACTTTTAGTTTTAAAAATACATCTCGTTGTATTGCCAAATCTTATTCCCATTCATATTTTCTAGTTGTTATTACTGTTCTTTTGGTATAATCGTCACGATCGACTCGATAACCTGTTCTAATCTTAAACTTTTTCACCGTTGGGACTTAGGCAGCCAGAGTTGGATATGTTAAACTTGAATTGGAAGAAACCATTTTTTGGTGATGGACAGACACCGCCGGAGGGCAAGAAGAAAACTAATGAAATGCATACTTCCATGAGGGAACGCTCCACCATTTTTCTTTATTTTTTAATTGAATTCCTTGGATAAAATAAAATAAAATAAAATAAAAAAGCCAGCCGAGCTTTAAGGCTTTACTTTTCCAGATTAGCATACTCCAAGACATACGGATAGTAGAAAAAAAATGAGAAGAAAAAAAAGTGAAAAATAGTTGAGGAATGGCTTTCATGGACTGAGATGGCATGTTGTCCTGTCCAGAAACGTCAAAATTAAAAGTGGAGGATGGGATTTGTACTAACATCTCAACCTCCCCATCAATTTAAATATTACATCTTTTTCGGGTTGGATTCTCAAATCCCTCATTTTCCCCATTATTTTTGTTGAAAAATGTAAAGTTCCAAGTCGGAAACTTTTCAAAATAAAATGAAGATTATGTGAAGAACGGTTCTGCTACTGATATTGATGTTTTGTGTTTAAAACCTCACATCACTGTTAGACATGGGAGAGAGTTCGAAATTATTACAATAATTTAAGAGAGATGAAAATTTGGAACTCGCAACGCATTGATAGAAATTCAAAACTCTGTCCATTAGAATATTGGACTACATGCTATATAAAACTTCACACTTGTTAAACTAAATAGTTACATCAAGAACAATATCAATATTCGATCAACTAGTAGTTAGCTACTAGACCGCCTCTCTAAAATCCTTGAAACCTTAACAATTTCATTTCAACATACTATAG
This sequence comes from Crataegus laevigata, assembly GCA_963580275.1. Lineage (NCBI taxonomy): Eukaryota > Viridiplantae > Streptophyta > Magnoliopsida > Rosales > Rosaceae > Crataegus > Crataegus laevigata. The sequence goes on along the minus strand of OY756947.1, from coordinate 30,864,287 downwards.
GTCTGCCAAAAGGAAAGGAAAAAGAACAGAGAGTTAATTTTTATTTTTTTTATTTACTTTATTTAAACGAAAACATGTACACTCGCATTATACCCAAACCCTCTTGGATGCTGCTTCTAAAAGCAGCCTCAATCTGTTAATGCAAGACTTACACAGAAACCCTAGATAATCTACAATGCTGTCCTCACATGCTAAGGGTTGACCTCAAATGACCAGCCAACTAGGGACTCGTCCCCATAATCTCCAAGCTTCACTGAATTTACAGATCCATCCAACCCTACATTGCTTGCTTCCAGTTTGTACGCATAACTATGTTGTAATGAGTCCATGATCCGTGACCTTTTCCATCTTCTTTAGGGAACATGAACCCCGAGTTTAACCGAACATATCCTGGAACGCCTTCCTCTCTGGCTAGATCAGTGCAGCGCTCAACCATCAGCGTAATGCTCCACACTTTGTCTATAGGAGCTTCAACAATGCCCCCTACTGATCAGCGCCATTTCACAGTTCTGGCCTCAGATGCCTGAAGGTAAAACCGGAACTCTTATTTCATCGAAATTTCGATATTTACACTAAAATTCACCAATAACTTTTTAACAAACTCAAATTCAAATCTTCATAAGTTAATTAGTATGTCAAAAAAATTAAGCGTGACCAAAAAGAGAAAATTGTAGCTATATTATGATTTGAGACACAAAAATCACATCGTTTCATTTCTGGAGAAAATTGAAAAGGGAATGTAGTAATCATACGATTCTTTTCTGTGTTTTGCTACAGATAGTCTGATTGTAGGAACATTCTTTCAAATGAAAGCAGAGCTATTCATGAAGGAATATCAATATCCTATGAAACAATATATGATTTTGGCAGGTACCTTTGGAAGACAAATTGGGTTGGAGCTTATTAGAATTTAGTACAAAAATTTGGATTTACTATAATTATTAGAATTTATTTTTTATCATTGTTTTTCCAAATGTTTAATTTCTTGTCCATAAAAATGCCATATCATCATTGAATAAAAAGAAAAACATGTCATCTTTAATGTCATAATAGAATGTGAGCATCCAAATTAAAATCAATTTAATCACTCTTATTAAAGGCTTTACATCGTAAATGAGTACTCTCGATAGGGTATGAATGACGTAACTGTCTTTTGGTCAAACTAAAGCATGGGTCAAAGCCAGCAAATTTGATCAACAACCTAATCATCATAGTAATCACATGGAAAACATTGCTACTTTAGGTATTTTGAAAGCCTTTCAATGCTTTGTAAAAACGCACCAAGTTGCTATAGAAAGGTAATAAGATTAAGGTGCACAGCTACACATATACCTAATACAAACTATAAGAAGCAAACCTTTTGAATCTGAGTATAATTTAAACCATGTGCGAAATGAACGATATATTAAAATCAACTTGATGGATCCATTTCACCACCTTGGGAAAATTTGTGCACCATTATAAGGAAGGAATGCATGGCTTAAGCTGCAGCTCCAACAGGCACCCCCTTGAGCCTGGATGATCCGTATAGAGTTTCTTCGAACCGAATAATCTCATTTTTCGATCCATAAGCAACCTGAGTTCTATCGTCGAGGTTAACGACCACCTTGTCTAGCACAGACTGATGACCATCACTACTAAAGCCTCCAGCATTCTCAATCAACAACCCTAATGGAGCTACCTCAAACAACAGCCTCAGCTTGGCTTTCGTGGTTGGAGATATAACGTTTGTGAAAACTCCTTTCTCTTTCACAATTATCTGCCCATAAATAAATCATAAAGTTTTAAACTTGTTAATTAATTAAGATCGCTAGACATAAATTAGCAGTTTATAGTGTGTTTGGTTAAGGAGAAGTGGAGAAGACCTGATTGACATCCGGAACCATTCCTCCGGTGTATCTCAACGTGTACTTCTCTTTTACATAGTAGTTGATCAACTGTTGTTAACAAGCAGAAGGAGTTGACAAGAAAATTAATGAATCTACTTAGTGATGAAATTATTGATTAATAATGCAGTAATGAAATAATATTGCTCTTTAAACCTTGTCATAGTCTGGATTGTCAAACGTGGCTCTCAAATTTCCAGGCGAAAACATCTTTCCTTCACCAATCTCTGTTGTCTCTTTGACATGCTGCCACTTTCCTGACCAAGCATTCGCGCGAGAGATCGATTTTAAGGCCAGCAGGATTGAGTACCGCATACTTTTGGCGAACAATTTATTTTTGGAACATGAGAGGTTTAAATTACTGTGACAGCAAATATTTTTATGGTAACAGGAAGAACAATTTTTTGTTTGGGTAATGTTGTTACGATCTTACCTTCATCGAGAAGAAGAAATTCGTGGGTTCCAGGGAAGCCCTTGATAGCAAGAACATATGTAGTTCTAGGACCGTAAATTCCCATGGCTGCAGCGACTTGGTCTCTTCCTGTTATCCCAGTTAACTTATCTCCTGGCCACACACCAAAGATGGTGCCTACCGTGAAGTTTGTGTCAACAATGCTGGAGCCATCAAGCGGATCAAAAGCAACACTAAATCCACCTGTTCATATTGCAAAATTGGATAATTAGGCTCATCCTTTCGATCATCTCATCCTCCACTTAAGACGTAAATAAATTTAAGATAAGAAAGCAATTCATTATAAGGACTCGGTGACCTTCAATTGGGCCTCCCATGTCTTGGAGTTCCGGAACCTCTTCAGAGCAAGCGTATTTGCAGACATGCGAGTAACTTAAGGCCTAAGGCACCAAATATAACAGGCATCAATTTAACTGCTGATCTCCTCAAAATATATGTCCTGTATTCTGATGCATTTGAAACAATGACTTTCAAATTTCATCCGGGCATACAATACTTATCATTTCACTGATAAATTACCTCGAACAAAAGCTTGTCAGCAAGCATATCCACGGCGAGCTGCTCATCCCCGAAAGAATTAATACAGGCCGTTCCTCCACAAGAAGCTGTTCTGACCTTGAAGGAAATAGTCCTCAGTGCTCCTCCCATGCTTATCAGCAACCGGATCAGTCCCTTATCCGGGGTTGCCTTTGCAAGAAACTCCTCCTAGTCCCAATTGATTTAACTTTTACCGTCACGACACAAAATTTTGCATTTCCTATATTTCTTGGACAATTTTTTCAGTTTCGCACCAACAGTTATGTTGAATAAAAGTGGTTTTTACAGTAACTCACCAGGCTATCACCGATTGCACATTTTGTCACATGGGTAAACTGTTTTGTCTTGGAAACCTTGAGCGATGATCGTGGCACTTGTCGTAGTGATTCTCCGAAGAGGGAGCTTGATTTTTGGCTTTGCAGCCACAATTATGAACCATGAAGCTCCAATTACACCATGCGATGATATTCACTATGTGTTATACGTGTAGATCCCAAATATCCGAGTCTCCAGAACAGGCAGGAAATTGTATCAAATTGCAAGCGTATTAATATAATGGTTGCGCGTGTGACACATGCATAAAATTGAAATGAAATGCTAATAACCTTGGAGCTAAAAGATGGAGCCACAAGTGAAGTGGAATGCTGGTGACTCACAACGCCGGCAGCCGGCAGGAACGCCCTGGCGGATGAGCAGCAAGCTATGGTGGCCTCCATGCTTTTAGAAAATACTACTCCAGAGATTGATAATCTGATGAACAATTTTCGGTACTGACTTGTTGCGGGGTTACTAGATAGGGCGGGAAATGGCGCTTCGCCACGTGGAGGGTGATGATTAGATATGCTGACAAAGTGTTGCGTTTCCTGAAGTTAACTAATAACTAGGCATGGGGATTGGCTTTCAATCTCAAATTTGTGGCTCTGCTATCTGGACTGCTCCTCCCAAGAGATATGGTAACCCACTGTTTGTAAGTTTGTGCGTGCCCAACTGCGTTTCTTCTGCTTACGTATTATTCCCATTTCGTTTCTTACCTTTAGACCTCGTTTGGCACAGAGGATTGATTAGAAGGTTAACTATTTAAATTGAAGGTATCTATTGTGAAATATTCATTCGAAATAAACAGTCCAAATTATTATATATTGTATAACTGACATTTGATTGGTTCTATCACAATATTCAAGTGAATATTTGTAACAGTTAAGTTTTGCATAAAATACGTACCGGAATGTAGCATTATACAATAACCTATCAATCCAGGACTATGTCCAAGCTTCAGGTATGCATGCAAATGCTAGAGCAGTAGACGGGCTATGCCACAAACTTGTCGATCATAAATACTTTTTCGAGTGTACATGTAAATGCTAGAGCAGTAGACTGACCAAGATGGTTGACTTGGAGAAATTTTTAGGTGTTCCCGTCACCCTACGTCACCATAGACACTTGGTGAACCCGTCCAATCAGAGAATGTCACGTTTTCCATTAAAGAATATTTCTGATTTATTTTTTAAGAAAATCAATTAAACAAACATTTTAAAGAGAAACGTGGCATTCTCTGATTGGATAGGTACATCAAGTGTAATGGTGATGTGGGGTGACGGGAACATCGAAAAATTTCTCGTTGACTTGGCCGTGAATAGAAGTGCTTAGTATGGTTGAGAAGAGAATCCAATGGCCCTATTGAGTTGCGACAAATGTCAATACAAGAGTATTATATATAATATTTGATGATCAACAAATGAAAGTTGTAAACTATTATACATGCCAGACAGTTGTATATGGCATATATACAACTAGCACATGCTCACATATACCGTGTGGGCAATTTTATTTTTGTGTTTTTTTTATTAGGAGTGTGATTATTATTATTATTTTGTTAGGAAGATTAGTTTGTAAAATCTTTTTTAAAAAAAATTAGTTGTAAAAAATAGGACAATGATTGGGCAATTTCTTTTAACGTGGCATATGGAGCGGGAGTACTCCGCGCAGAGTCGAAAAGAAGAAGAGTGTGTCGGTGTGAGAAATAATAATCTGAAGTGGCCATGTGGCCACGGGACCTGTAAAATCACGTTCATGAATCATGATGATTGCTACGAGAAACTTCTGTAAGTCTCTCTTCCCTACGAGAACACGAGAGAACCAGAGAGCTCCATAATCCCACTGCCATTGCCTTGTTTCACACAAACTCTCTAATCCATCTTTCCAGATTTCCATATCTCCAACCCAATGTATCTCTCGCTCTCAGGTACTATCTCTCTCTCTCTCTCTCTCTCTCTCTCTCTCTCTCTCTCTCTCTCTCTCTCTCTCTCTCTCTCTCTCTCTCCCTGTAGCTTCAGTTATTAAATTAAACATCATCTGATTTACTTTCTAATGATCTGATTAGCCATTATGCAATCACATGGATTTAACCCAATTCAGGATTTTTTTTATGTATATTCTTTATTGTAGTTTTCATGAAATTGGTGTTTTTTTAATTGGGTTTGGTTTAAACTGGATATGGTTCTTAATTCATTGGTGGATTTTAGAATATGATGAGATTCAACTGAACAATGGACAAGCTGCAGGCTTTAAAGGTTGCATCTGAAATTTTAAGTATTAGATTCAGAAAATGAGGTTTCTCTTGTAAATTTAGCGTTTTTCGCGGTGTTTTAGCCGAATACTTTGATAGTTCAGCTGTTGCCATGATGTTTGATGTAACTTTTGTAAATTGCAGGTGACCCTTCTAGGAACAGGAAGGGACCTGGATTTGTTTTGCAGATTAATTGAGCTGGTCATTGGTCTTGGATTTTAAATGTCTGCCTATGGCCGTCATATGGAGCGGGAGTACTCCGCGCAGAGTCTTACCAGTGAAGGTTCAGGTACGTGATGACATGATGCAGATAGTAGGAAGCATTTCTGCTCGTAAGCATTTTTTCTAGAAGTGCTTTTGTTGGAAGCATGACTCAAAACACCAGTGAAAAGTTATACCTTTAGGCCTCGTTTGGTGTCTAAGGTCAGTAGATTTAGTGTCTGCTGGAGGAAGAAACGTATGACGTACGAGTTATTCAATCCAACCCTAGACACCAAACAAGACCGACACCTTAGCTCATATAATCAGAAGCGTGTTGAGCTTAATTAATCAACTATTGATATTGTTCCATCTCATGAACACAGAGAGGGCAAGCAGTTACGCCATGGAGACAGGATTCTATATGTCGTCTTTTACTACAACAATCTTCATTGGTGCACTTGTAACTGTTGGGCTCTTATTAATCGCCTTGCTGATTGCACTGTGTGTAATGCTGCAGTCTTGCGAAAATAGGAGTCATGGAGTCGTTGAGACTCATAAACCGAGTTTCTATTACAATCACTGCCAGATCTTGTCTCTGCATGTGGAACTCAACGGTGAAGCAGATCGCTTCCCTTCAATGTGCAGGGTTGTTGCCCTTCAGTACATTAAAGAAGGTCAATATGCAAGAGATTTAAATTCTACCGTGTCGATGATTCAGAATTATTTCAGCAGCATTGTCCCAGCACACAATGGTCTGGACGTGGTCTTGATCGACATAGATGACATTCTTTCTTCAAATCCCCACCACATTAATTTGCCACTGCCCCAGTAATTTAATCTCCTCTTAGTCTCCTTCAAGCATTTGTTTTCCAGCTTTCATGTTATCCGGTTTCCTTATGCACAGATATGATCAGTATGGCTGTAGTGATTGTGTGGAAGAGGCAAAGCATCTGAAGCACAGGTTTATTCTGAGATTATACATGGAACTTCATGCTAGCGGTTGGCCCTTGATTCTGCTTTCAAGAAAGCCGGAGGCGGAGCGAAATTCCTCCATAGAGGATCTTATATCTGCAGGGTTTAGAGCGTGGTCTACATTGATAATGAGGTATTTGTTACTATGCCTATCCCGCTTTCTTTCTTAAGTCTTTTACGTAAAATTAGTTTGATGTTTCCGAGTTCCGATTCGCTGTTCTGTTTTCGGCAGATCCGAAGATGAATTGCATATGGAGAGCCGTGACTACTTCTCGAAACGAAGGGATGCAATGCAGAGAGAAGGCTTCCGCATAATAGCCTCCATTAGCAATCACATGGATGCTCTAAGAGGTCCGTTTTCAGGAGAGCGGATTTTCAAGCTTCCAAACCCAATTTATTACAATTTTTCAACATCGAATTGCAGACATAAGTGTGGACGAAGGGGTTACCACATTGGCTAGAGCGGGTGCGCTCTCCATTATACACCGGAATTGATTTTTTTTTCCATGTTTGCACCATTGATTTTGAGTTTTCCGTATAGTTTTGTCAGCAGATTTTTTTATCCGAAATCAGTGCAGCCATATAAATAGCATCAGTTCTGCTTTGATTTTTCTGCTGTAAAGAAATTTCGGTATCATTAGTAGTATAAATATTGGTAATCATTCTTCATCTGTTGCTTAAGTTTGCCTAAATATGTGCACTTAATCGAGTGACAGACAAAAAGCATCCTAAAACAATAGCGGACCGACGGATTGCAGCCGCCGCAACCAAGCAATCCTTACACTAGGCCTTTTCAGTAGAAGAAAGATTTCCCTGTATTCCTTTTTCAGGAATACATCTAATGCAAACAAATAGAGATCACTTCCCTGTTCTACTTCCTCCATGGCATCAAGACAGTTGATGCACTCCCCGATGCTATAAGTGGGCTTGCCCTGTGCAAAAGCAACTGTTACGCCGTCAAGTTGCTCAACGTTGTTCTCCTCTTGATTCGCTATGCCTCCGTCTTCTATATGCAAAACGGATGTACTCAGGTTATCGTTGTACTTCCTACGCCTGGCAGGGGGCTCTGTCTCTCCGGTATCTGTTGTTCCGTCAAATATGGCTTCCAGTTTGTCAGCGCATTGAGGTTCCTTAAAGCGGAATGAAGCAGCTTCGGGGTCGGTCTGTGATAAAACAAAAACCAATATGCTTTAACAACCCGAAATCATTCATAATCTTGCTAGTTTAAATAGTTACCGGCAGTTGTATATCATACCATACCTCTAAGTAATTGGCCCAATCTTCATCACTTGCTCCAAATCGTCTGGTGTTCGGATTCCAACCCATACTAGTTGTGCCAATTAGCTTACACCATATTCTCCATTGTTCCTTGGTGACATCCCAGTGATTCTTCAACTGTAACCTATCGTACATAAGGCCAGTTTTTTGGTGAAATGATTCGACAATAGTCCTCCAAGCGTCCCTTGTAAAATGTGTCCCGGGTTTGTTCCCCTTCAACGTCTCTTCTAGACATAGATCAATAAATACACCGTGGGATGCAGGCGACCAAACCGCCTTTGCCTTTGAATGGGATGAGCTAGATATGCTTTGCTCACTTGCAGTTGTTAGACGGTGTTCAGACTGAGCCACGTAACTCCTCAACGGAATAGCGTTTGAAAGATGCTCCTCTCCCAGCTCCACAGTTACCAGATCTTGTTCTTCCGAGTGCAGAAAGGAGTTGTCCGAGCTATTGCTTTGCCTCCTCTGAGAATCACAAGGTTCCATGTCCCCAGAATCCGTAGTGCCAACGAAAAGGATTTCCAATAGGTCAGGGCACGGGATTTCTTTATGCTGAAACTGTGCAGCTTCGGGGTTCACCTGAGACGAGGCCCTCGCAATTACAAATCTGAATTCATGAAGAACCTCTAAAGCATCGTTCTTCGAATGCACAACATTAGCATTACCTGGATGTAGTAAGCCCATTCTTCTGCACTAGCACCGAATTGATTGGTCGTAGGATCCCACTTCATATTACTCTCAGCAATGAGCTTAACCCAAACTTTCCATTGCTTCTTGGTGAAATCCCAATGGTTCTTCATTTGCTTCTTAGTGTACCTTAAACCCGTCTGCTCGTAGAACCCTTGGATGAGATTCCTCCAACCCTCCTTAGTAAAGTGTGTACCGGGCTTATTCCCTTTGTCCACCTCTTCCAGACAAAGATCAAAGAATATTTTCCGGTGCCCCGGAGTCCAGGTGGCTTTTGACCTTGATGAGCTATACATCCTTTATCAATTCCAATTTCTCTGCCATTTTTCATAGGCATGAACATGACACCCATCATCTCAAAACAACATAATTTACAGTTGATTTTGGTGTTGATAACTTCAATGAGTATTAAGGATTATGAGGTAAAATGTATGCCCATTAAATTCATAATTAAAGTTTCTAACTTTATATTGTGCAGCTAAATACACTAAATAAAAGCGAAAACAAAAAATGAAATACTGGAAATGCAATTGAAATTCCTGCAAATAAATAAACACCCATTTGATGCAATTACAGCGTTTAGACAGGAATCATAAGTTTAAAACAATATCTATATATCTATACACTACACACCCACCCACACAAAATTCGCATTTCAAACGATCTCCGTGAATCTGCAATGGTTTGCATGCTAACAAAATATTAAAAAATCGAAACGAAATTGAAACGGGGGAGATAAATTCATACCTGGGATTTAAAGAGGGCCGGAATTCCTACTTGCAGTTTTACACCATACCCCTTAGCCTTTACCTTCGAGAAGAAGAAGACGACGGCGACGAAAAAGCAGAAGCTCTCCCCCTCACTCTCGACTCGAGTGTTTGTGAAACGTGAAAACGACGGCGCACAATAATTTATTTTTCTCTTTTGGGTTTTGTAATAGGCCCAAGCTATAACATCAATTCTCATAGTCGGCCCACTATGCCCATACTTTTTTAGGCCCCTCTTTTCGAAATGAGCTATGTCCTTTTTGGATTTTTAGGGAATTTGCTTATCTTTATAATTTTTGGGGGTGAAAATAGGTTGGATTTTTGGCGCTGATAAAAAGGAAGAAACTAATATGTTTTTATAAGTTTTTTCGAACTTTAGAAGGGTTGACTGTCATGGCGAAGCCACTCGCTGCTCTTTTTTTCTTCTGAACAAATGATAGATACTCTGTGGGCAAGTGGGCTACGTCTTAGTTTGCTATAATAATGCGGTTCAACTTCGTTGTTAGCAAGAATTGAACCTAAAATCTCTTTATAAGTGAAAAGGAATACCACTAGACCATAGTACTAAAATAATAACTTGTTTCATTTTTAGGAATAGAATCAGATATTGTACTATTGTGTTTTCATATTGTTTTGCATGTTAGTTCAAAAGAGTGTTGATTTTTTCAAATTATTTTTCGTCTCGCATGTCTCTCTTTATTTTTTACCATCAAAATGAATAAATCGACCAAAAACAACAATCATGATTAAATAAGGGCATGCATAAAGAGAAAATGTTATGTGTGTATCATTTGTCAATCCACAAGTGTGTTGACACGAACACAACTGGCATGTAAATGGATAAACCCAAACACGACCCCTGAGACAATGATACACTACAAATACCAATACCATTTTTGTGTGCCAAATTTAGTATGATAGTTTCATCGTATTATAGTTGTTGCATAATTGTATTTTACTGTTACATTTCGTGATTGTGTGACGATAATTTCGAATACTTTTTGTCTTTTAATTGCCTACATTGGTCTTACTAAACAAGCAAATATGCAAGACCCAAGATCCAATGTTACTTAAAACTTTTACCAATTCAAACAACCACCAAAATACCATTAAAATTTAACCTTCCATTTTCTGCCAAACTAAACTAATTAGGGTCTTACTACCTCAAAACTTAACCCTACTAGTATGAGAAAATTGATTTAGGAGTTCACAATGCTTCCTACCACTTCCACTACCATATTGGGGCAGTAAAAAGGTATGCTTCCACTAATTCTACTTTCAAATTGGGAAGTAAAATTGTAAACTTAACAGGATTCGACCTGCAGAACTTAAGACTCCCAAATTCCCAATCCAAATCAATCTGCAGAAACTAATCACTGCACAAGAAACTAAAGCACAAACTTGCAACATCCTAGTATGAATCGTCGATTAAACATTGCAGCCAAGCAAGATGGTAACTTTCAACCTTGAGCTTAAATTAAGACCATCCAAACATCCAAGTGAAATTAAGAATATTAGTCAAGAAAAAGTTAGCTCCAACCATGCATTTTCTCAGCAAAAAATCCACTAAAATCTGTTTAGCACAAGATAAACTAGTAGTTCAATTGTCTTACATCACAAACACTATTTCCTACACAAAATGCCCTAATCACAGAGTACACAAAACAGTAATTCCTTTGAGCAGCAACCCCAAACTGAACAAATTGTAACCCCAACACCATCTCCATGAATCAAAATTACTAACCAAGTAATTAGCAGCAGTTTCTTCATAAACCCAAATCGAGCTATCCAGTAATGAAATTAAGCAACTGAGTCGGAAATGCAACGTTACCAGGCAAGTAATGCAAACACCAAGAATTGCCCAACCGCCATGATCAAGATATCAAAGAGTCCTCCGCAATCGGACCCAGAATACTGAATCTCCTTATACTTGCTGGTCAAATTAGGGTAAAGAATTCCCCCAATTGCGCCCCTGCCTCACTTGCTTATCGAGCAGCTCGTAAAGAATCCCCCAATTGCGCCCCTGCCTCACTTGCTTGTCAGGAACTTGTAATGCGAGAAGTCATGAAGCTGAAAATGAAGGAACAAAGGAACGAACAAGATATCTGCAAAAGACAAGTATGCATATCGCGAGTAAAACTCGAATTGTACAGGTTCCTAAAAGAAATTAATTCAAATTGTTACAATAGAAATGAGTGAAAGAGCACCCACAAAATTCAGCAAAAGGGAAGGAATCAGTTTTTCTACAATACACCCGGTGTACGAGATGCACGTGTTTGAACAGGTTAAGGATTCAGCCATGCAAATCTAGCCGTCCAATGAACCGGTGAACATAGTGGAATTTCGCAAAATAACATGTAATTTTTCACTTCTCTTTCATTGTTGCGTCAAAAAAAAATCTTATCCACAGCCAAATGGTAAAGAACGTGTAATTTTCCAAAGTTCAAGCTTCCAATTTCATTTCTAATTTTGAACTCCTCTGTCAGACAAGTAAGAACACTCTGCAATCTCCTTTCCATCTTCAATTTCCGTATGCGAATCCAATCGATCAACAAACCGGTTTTTCACTCTTCTATTCTTCAAGATCGCGGGCGACTCCCTCATCAAATCAATGTACTTCATCCTCACCCCCGAAAGCGGATGCCTCCCAATAGCAGACTCATCACAGTAAGCCTCTTTGAGGATTGCAGTGCAAGTCTTGTTCCTCAGAGACAAGTAAAACATATGGGGATGCCTCTCAAACGCCTTGTGCACTTTCTGCGGCATCCCCATATGTTTCTTAAGACACAGAAGCTTCTTCCTCTCTGCTGAATGCTCAACAAACAGACTCATCAACTCATGAAGAAGCCCCACCACGCGCTTCTCCGATACATCACTGTCCGGATCCAGATGAGAAAAATCCTCGTAAGGCGAAACGTAGGGAAGCTTCTGAAACTCCTCCAACCAACCCACAATCTTCCTCCTCAGCCTCAATCCCTTGGAGGGGAAAAGTGGGAACTCAACTGCCTCCATCGGAGCTCCGAAATAAACCCCTCTCTTCATTGCATTCCTCTGCACCACAGACAACACCTTCTCACTACTCTCGACAGCCAACCCCTGCAACCCATCCTCCATCTCCACAAATCTAAAACTCTCATCCAAATTGGCATCCGGGTTTCGAACGAAATCATCGGGCAACCCCAAATACCATTGCATTCCCTGAAGAATCTTCAAAGGCAAGATCTTTTTTTCACTCATCAGAATCAACCTTTTCAACTTATCCCTCAAATCTTCCCTACATTCCTCACAAACCCTTTTCTCCTCCCTATCAATCTCATCAGCTTCTGGGGTCAATCTAAACCATGGAAGATTGTGTTTCGGGCCGGTAAACTCCTCGAAAATCGAAGGGTACAGCCTCAGAAACCTTGCAACCTTCATGGGGACCTCCAATTGAATCCCCCTTTTGGAGACATCAGAGACTGGGATGCAGCCATTGGGGTTTTGGGCAATCAAATTCTTGAGGGAAATGATGGGTTTAAGAACAATGGACTTGTGGATTTGATCGAGTGAATCAAAGTAAGGGTCTTTCTTCCATTTCATGTACACATCGACGTAGGTGGATTTCTGGGTGTGGATGTGAGGAGGGTTTTGGGGGAGGTGCGGGAAGGAAAAGGTTGGGTTTAAAGAGGGGAAAATTAGGGTCTTGGAGGTGGGTTTCTTGAGTAACATGTGTAGGGGTTTTGGGGACAATCAGATAAATCTGTGGAGGATTTCAGAAAGATAAACTGAGAGGTTGCAGCAATGGCGGCCTTTTGTAGGAAGTTTCAGTCAAGCTCCATTTTATGGGTTCCTATGTTATAAATAGAAATAAAAAAAGGTAAAATTGAGAGAGGGCCCAAGCCCAACCGGTGACCACTTGAGCTTCAGTCAGAAGGCTCTACCACTGAGCTATGGACCCTTCAAATAAAAAATAAAAAAAATATTAGTTAAATTACTTGTATATTAGTTAATTTTTTTGTAACAAATGATTTTATCTACCACTAAGAAGGAGGAGGTGAACTTAGTCTGCTAGCAATAATGTGGTTCAAATTCGCCTTTGGCGAGAATCAAACTCAAAAATCTCTCACTTTGGAATATTAGTACTAAGTGGCATATTGGACTAATTCTTCACGCCACACTCTTTTGACCTTGATGAACTATACATCCTTTATCAATTCCAATTTCTCCGTCATTTTTCATAGGCATGAACATGACACCCATCATCTCAAAACAACATAATTTACAGTTGATTTTGGTGTTGATAACTTCAATGAGTATTAAGGATTGTGAGGGAAAATGCATGCCCATTAAATTCATAATTAAAATTTCTAACTTTATATTGTGCAGCTAAATACGCTAAATAAAAGCGAAAACAAAAAAAAAACAGAAAACAAAAAATGAAATACTGGAAATGCAATTGAAATTCCTGCAAATAAATAAACACCCATTTGATGCAATTACAGCGTTTAGACAGGAAGCATAAGTTTAAAACAATATCTATATATCTATACACTACACACCCACCCACACAAAATTCGCATTTCAAACGATCTCCGTGAATCTGCAATGGTTTGCATGCTAACAAAATATTAAAAAATCGAAACGAAATTGAAACGGGGGAGATAAATTCATACCTGGGATTTAAAGAGGGCCGGAATTCCTACTTGCAGTTTTACACCATACCCCTTAGCCTTTACCTTCGAGAAGAAGAAGACGACGGCGACGAAAAAGCAGAAGCTCTCCCCCTCACTCTCGACTCGAGTGTTTGTGAAACGTGAAAACGACGGCGCACAATAATTTATTTTTCTCTTTTGGGTTTTGTAATAGGCCCAATCTATAACATCAATTCTCATAGTCGGCCCACTATGCCCATACTTTTTTAGGCCCCTCTTTTCGAAATGAGCTATGTCCTTTTTGGATTTTTAGGGAATTTGCTCATCTTTATAATTTTTGGGGGTGAAAATAGGTTGGATTTTTGGCGCTGGTAAAAAGGAAGAAACTGATATGTTTTTTATAAGTTTTTCCGACCTTTAGAAGGGTTGACTGTCATGGCGAAGCAACTTGCTGCTCTTTTTTTCTTCTGAACAAATGATAGATACTCTGTGGGCAAGTGGGCTACGTCTTAGTTTGCCATAATAATGCGGTTCAACTTCGTTGTTAGCAAGAATTGAACCTAAAATCTCTTTATAAGTGAAAAGGAATACCACTAGACCATAGTACTAAAATAATAACTTGTTTCATTTTTAGGAATAGAATGAGATATTGTACTATTATGCTTTCATATTGTTTTGCATGTTAGTTTACAAGAGTGCTGATTTTTTCAAATTATTTTTCGTCTCGCATGTCTCTCTTTATTTTTTACCATCAAAATGAATAAATCGACCAAAAACAACAATCATGATTAAATAAGGGCATGCATAAAGAGAAAATGTTGTGTGTGTATCATTTGTCAATCCACAAGTGTGTTGACACGAACACGACGGGCATGTAAATGGATAAACCCAAACACGACCCCTGAGACAATGATACACTACAAATACCAATACCATTTTTGTGTGCCAAATTTAGTATGATAGTTTCATCGTATTATAGTTGTTGCATAATTGTATTTTACTGTTACATTTCGTGATTGTGTGACGATAATTTCGAATACTTTTTGTCTTTTAATTGCCTACATTGGTCTTACTAAACAAGCAAATATGCAAGACCCAAGATCCAATGTTACTTAAAACTTTTACCAATTCAAACAACCACCAAAATACCATTAAAATTTAACCTTCCATTTTCTGCCAAACTAAACTAATTAGGGTCTTACTACCTCAAAACTTAACCCTACTAGTATGAGAAAATTGATTTAGGAGTTCACAATGCTTCCTACCACTTCCACTACCATATTGGGGCAGTAAAAAGAAACTAAATTCCCAATCCAATTCAATCTGCAGAAACTAATCACTGCACAAGAAACTAAAGCACAAACTTGCAACATCCTAGTACGAATCGTCGATTAAACAATGCAGCCAAGCAAGATGGTAACTTTCAACGTTGAGCTTAAATTAAGACCATCCAAACATCCAAGTGAAATTAAGAATATTAGTCAAGAAAAAGTTAGCTCCAACCATGCATTTTCTCAGCAAAAGATCCACTAAAATCTGTTTAGCACAAGATGAACTAGTAGTTCAATTGTCTTACATCACAAACACTATTTCCTACACAAAATACCCTAATCACAGAGTACACAAAACAGTAATTCCTTTGGGCACAACCCCAAACTGAACAAATTGTAACCCCAACACCATCTCCATGAATCAAAATTACTAACCAAGTAATTAGCAGCAGTTTCTTCATAAACCCAATTGATAAATGAGCCCCAACTTGCAGGTTGCCACCTCCTTGAATCGAAAACTGTGCTAATCACCTACTAATCAAAGCAACTAATTGAACCCAGTTGACAGTCCACTCTACTGATCAAAGATCTCTAAGAACCCTCCAGGAATCAACAAATCGAGCTATCCAGTAATGAAATTAAGCAACTGAGTCGGAAATGCAACGTTACCAGGCAAGTAATGCAAACACCAAGAATTGCCCAACTGTCATGATCAAGATATCAAAGAGTCCTCCGCAATCGGACCCAGAATACTGAATCTCCTTATACTTGCTGGTCAAATTAGGGTAAAGAATCCCCCAATTGCGCCCCTGCCTCACTTGCTTATCGAGCAGCTCGTAAATGTACGTCTCCGCAACCCCTTCTCTTCTCAGCGGCGTTCCCCTTCCGGACCTCAGATGAAACAGAAGCCCCTTGATGTACATCTCGGCGTAAACCGGGTTGGCGTCGATTTCGGCCGGGTCGGTACTGTAGCTGGGCCACCCAGTCTCGGTCACGATCACCGGAATGTTCTCGTATCCTGCGACCGCCATGGCGCTGATGACGGCGTCGACCATCATGTCGAAGAGGTTCCGGTACCGGACGCCGGTGGTGAGGTCTTCTCGGAATCCGAATGGGTGCTCCTGAAATAGGGGAAACCCAATCGGGATCTCACTGCGCATCTTGTAGAGGTTGTAGGGGTAGAGGTTGATCAAGAACGACGAATTGGTGTCGCGGAGGAACTGGAGGAGGGGTCTGATGACGGTGTCGACGGCCGGTTCTTGGAACTGGGCGTTGGAAGGAGGGAACGCCGTGGTGATGACGTTTATGAAAGAGAAGGTGGTGGAGACGGAGATCTTGTGGATACCGAGATCATGGAGAGAGAGGCGGAGGTTGCGGATAGCGGGAAGGAGGAAGGTGAAGAAGTCTGGGGAGGACTCGAGGAGGTCGTTGCCGACGGAGATGGTGCCAATGTTGGTGCGGGGGTAGAAGGGGATGACGTGGATGTAGAGCCAGCGGAGAGCGTTGGAGCGGTTGGCGGCGAGCGGCGGGACGAGCTGGTTGGGGATGGTGAGGAGGAGAGAGGTGTTGGAGTAGAGGAAGGCGCGGATCATGGCTGGGTCGGAGGCGTCGAGTCGGAGCGCGGAGAGGCCGAGGGAGGAAACGGCGCGGGCCACGCGGTCGGGCGCGGGAGGGGTGCCGTAAGTGGCGACAGTGCTGGCGGAGTAGGTGGCTCCGATGGTGGTGGGAAACGAGATGCTCCCAGGAAGGAGAGAGAGGGTGAAGAGGATGGCGGCGAGGGAGACCAAGAAGTCCAACGCCATGGTTTCTTGGAGCTTTCTGGAATTTGGAGGGAGTTTTCTTGGGGTTTGAAATCAAGAGAGAGAGGAAGGCGTGGTTGTTAGTTTGTTAAAGCTGTTCGAGCAAACGAGTTTTGGCGCGGGAAATGGGATTTAAGGGTGCGTAGTGCGCACCGGGTGCTGTTTAGATGAGGGAAAGGCCGTTAGTCAGTGTCGTACGCCACCTGATTTGCGAAGGTGAACACTGGGCTTGCTTCCAAAGCTCGGCCCAAGCCTAGTATCAATATCCGTTCACGTTCTCTTGAGCTTACATAAATTCGTTACGAGCTATAGCGTGGATTTAGCATTGTTTCTTTACTGCATTTCGCGCGTAAGTACATGGTAGCATCATCGGTCGGAGCCCGGAAGACGATTAACATGGCGGAAATTCTGGTATCTGAGTTCAAAAGAGAATGATTCGTACACGACCAGCAAGGCCAAAATCACGGCCAAACCATATTTAAATAACTACCAAATTATACTGGGAAGAAATGTTACATATAATCAAGAGTCATATTTACATCTGCACGTAAACTCCTTCGCGAAACTAAACTTTTTCCACATACGGTAATTGGACAACCTGCATTACAACACCAAGGATTATAAGCATGAGAACTTTCTCGGTTTAATCCTCTAGACAGGAATTTAGATGAACAGCTGACAGGATAGCAGAACAGGAAACCGCTGATACTCCAAGGCCGTCCTACCCAAATTATGTGCTGATATTTTCAAGTTACTGACTACCAAATATGGATTAAGTAGCCTACAAGGCATGGCTACATTATTGCATATATGCTGCACGATGGTTAATTTACCGTTGCTTTTCGTTCACCTAAACTGGCACCAAAACTGGGACCAATGGTCGCTAAGTTCGGATCATCTCTGTGCTTTCCCCAGGCTGCTTCGAACTGCACGCCTTTGCATCTGGGAATTACAGGAAGGGGGTTGGAATGAACAAACAATAATAAAGGGGGAGGTTCATGCAATTGCCATATAAATACGAGGAGAAGGAATAATCCTTACTGGTGGAGCAGGATCAGTATCTGAATAACAAGATCTCTAATTCCTTCGCGAGACCTTTTCAATGCTGCTTCTTTGTACAAAACAGCAAGTTCGTCCACCAACCTGAAACCAAGCAAAGCACTGACTTAATACAAAGAAATTGGTGCAATCTGGAAGTGGAGTAGGTCTTGAAGCAAAGAGTTGAGATGCTGAAAATATAAGTCAATAAATACCAAAGTTGCATACAAATTCAATCAAGTTACCTTTCCACATACTGTGTGTTCCTAACCCATGTTAACTTTATAACTGTTTCAATCTGTTTGAGAACCTGCAAAAAGCAAAAGCAAAAGCAAAATAATTTCCAAACTATGGTAGAAATTATTGATGTTGACATAACAATTCATAGCCTACGCGCCATGAGGAAACGATCATCTGGAGACGCCATGTCTCCAGAACTTGTGGAATTGTAGATTAAGTATTGAACATGCTACCTAGCCTAGGCGCTAAAATCTGATTTATTAACCAACGATAGCATGAAACCATATCTCACTACACACACACACACACATACAAGAGGATATCACTCGAGTGGGAAGATGATCTCACCAGTAAAACAGTCTCGTCATCATCAGCATGCATCCACTTAAAGAAAAGAGGAAAAATGCGCCTGAAATGAGCTAGTAACACCAGACCCACACCATTAAAAAGTGGCTCTATATGACGAAGCCATGCAACACGGCGTTCCTTGTTCCTAGATTGGCGCTCCAGGTGACTTAACATCTCGTTTAGCATCTTATCAAACCTATGGAATATATCACGAAGGGTATTAAGAATGTGATCAAATATGCAATCAGTGTATTATGTAGATGTTGCTGTCCATCAGTAAAAGTTTTAACTACAAACCTCCATATCGTTCCTTCAATTTTAAAACAACATCCACAGAAAGTAAAAAGCGTAATGAACATAAAGCACAGAGACAAACAAGAATACCATGGACTACGAGGATTACTTTGCTGGGTACAAGTCACAATAAGCACCGACATCTCGACCACAAGTTCCCATATTTCATCACTAGAAGCAATATTCTGGCAGCATGCATCAAGGATCACATCTTGAAACCAACCAAGTTCGGCAGCATTCATGTTTTTCGCAATATGTATAAAGCTAATCATGCCCTGTCCCTGAAACAAAGCATGGAGGATGAGCATCATCTGTCTGCCTTAACACAATACATTTGCTACATTACACAGAAAGTGACTCGTCGCAGTTTAAACACACAAAAAACTGGAAGCTGAACAACTATATAACAAAAAACATACTTTGATCTCGGCGGACCAGTGATCAAGAGCCGTCAATGCACAAGGAATAACCAAATTAGACAACTTCCCCAAATGAGGATAATCAATCTACAAAACAAAACAACAATACACCAATCATATCATTAACAATAACTAACAAGCCACCAAATTTTAATTCAACATCTCAAAAAGAACAAATACAAATATATATATATATATATGCACATATGAGCTCACACCTGTGTAACAAACCACCTAAACTGATAAGCGGCCACAATGGCAAACCCAACCGGAACCCTGGCGGATGCCGCCGAGAACTCATCGCAATCCTCCGATTTATCGATGGAGCTCTCCTTAATCCTGCTCTTCAACAAGGGAAGAACCTCAGGCATCAATTCTATCACCAACTTCTTCTCCTCAGGAACCGAACCGCAATTCAAACCCAATTCAGCAATCGTCTTACTGTTCTTTTCGCTGTAAGCCATTAAATAAGCTTCCGAAAGCTTGCGAAAGGCCGAGTCCGCAGCGGCTGAGAGGTCCTTGGGGATCCATGAGAGGAGGTCGTGGGCCGAGGACTGAGAGGCGGAGAGTACGGCGCAGGCGAGAGCGAAGTCCCTGATTGAGGTGTGGAGCTGAGCACCGTCGATGTTAGGGCTTCGTGGCGGTTGCTTGCGAGGGAGGAGAGCTTCCAGTAAGGCTTTCGAGGAGGCGCCGCCGTCGTCCGGCGGAGTGTACGGCGCTTTGCTCAGAGATTTGGAGATTGAATCCGATAATCTAATAAAACTACTAGAAATTAGAGAAAAATAATAAAAAATAGGAAAAGGAGAGAGCTGTGGAACTTACTGGATGAGTAGCTCGTAGAGTGTTGAGAACGATTCCGACATTTCTGACTCGGTCCGCCCGCCGTCTGAGCTCTCACCTCGCCGTGCTCTCTGCTTCTGTTTTGTGAACTAGGGAGGGAAAAGGGGGTGTTTGACGTCGTTTTGGGGGTTGTTCCGGAAACGGCATGGCGTTGACAAGCCACCTTCGAAGCAGCGTACTGGACCGAATTATGGTCATCATGGTTTGAGGTAATTAAAGGTAATCATTTTGGTGAGTCCTATGTTCATCATGCAGTTCAAGCGCGTGCCGTCTCAATCACCCGGCTTATCCGACTCATCTATAAGGTCATCATTTTTACACTCGGATTTCACAATGTATCAAATTAGGATAAATGGTCTTGTGATTAGCACTTTGTAAGGTTATAATAATGTGTACTGAATAAATTCAGTGAATGAGAAGTATCATCTAATTTTCATTTAAAATCTGCAACTCTAGCTATTTCGTTTGAATCACTTTCTTAAAGTTAGGGCTGGGCACTTTAGTGGATTTATCGTTGCCTGACTAACCCAACCAAAATTGGTTGGGTTAGTTGGGTTTGTAAACTTTATTTCAAGTAAAAAACCCGACTGCTCATGGGTTAGGTTAAAGTATTATTAACCTGATCGAAATCAACTCACCTAAATATCAACATTTTTTAAACATACATTATATAGACATATACATAAAATTCTAATAGTTATTCGACACACTTGTTTATTTGTACTTTAGTTAAAAATGAAATTTGAGTATTAACAAATAGGGATTCTACAACACCAAATTAACATAATTTAAGCCTAATATGATATGTATTTTAGATTATTTGTCACTCACACTCACTTTAGAAATAAGAAAGAAAGTAAATAATCTCAACCCATGGAACCCACCCAACCCAACCCAACCGACCCTCCTTAGAATGATATGGGTGAGTTGGTTTGCCCATTTCATAGAGTGAAAATGAGTTTTAATAATGTCAACCCGAACCTATTAAATTGGCTAGCGAATTGAAGAGAGTAAATGTTCTTATATAAGCGAAATTGATCAAGGGCCAAATAATTTTGTTGTAATACAAGCAATATTGATCGAGAGCCTTGTTAACACTAGACGTTGAATATAAAATTAAATGTTTAAAATCACTTGAGCTACAAATTAATTTAACTCTGAATAAACATAAGCAACTCTTACCAGTGGCAAAGTAGCTTGAGCCGAGGGTGAGTTCACTTAATTGGATAATATTGAAATCCTAGCAATAGATAAAGCATAGAAAATTCGTTACATTTGACACCAAAAAAATGCTGTAAGTCTGTTTTATTTTATTTGTTGGTAACCAATTTGTCTTCTACTAGTCAAGCCATTTTTTTGTAGGTTTGTTTATCTTCTGTTTTGGTTGGGAACAAAATTAAACATAAAAAAAATTATTTAAAAAAAAAAGCATCGAACCAATCACAATAATTATTACCATATTTCCAAACGAATTTTAAATTAAGAAATGTAGACAGCAGCTAATGATTTGGTGCAACCACAACCTTCGATTATATGCATTTAATTTGATAAGCACATATTATGCATTTAATTATCCTCTAATTACTTAAATAAAAAAGAGTATCCTTTAAGAAGTGTTTTTTTATAAAAAATAAAAAAAGTCCAAGTGTTTTTCCATGACCCAAACGGTTCGAAAAAAAAAAAAAACACTTTTACGACGCAAAAGTTCTTACTCCACGTAATTGTAAGCCACTTTGTTGTTGCAACATAGGGCGAGAAAAGCCGCGTAAAATCGAGTCGTTGGACGGTACAAGGCTGGAAAGTTATTTTTATTCCTTTTTTTTTTTTTAATTTTATAACGCCTTTAAAATCTCTCTCATCGGATTTGGAGGGGTCTTTCTCACGCTGTAATCTCTATAATTTCGTCGTCGTCGTCTTCCTCCACTACGCTGCATCCGCTCCCTGCAAAAAGCGTTCGGCATTCGCCATCTCATTCCTTGTGTACGGAAAAGGACCCATTTGCCCTCCTCACTTTTCTCGCTCTTTCCATTTTTCAAAATCTTTTCTTTTTTATTCTACCCTTTGTATTTGTCGAGATTTTTTTAGCTTCACTCAGTCAGCCTTAAAGCTTCAAAGGGTACGCTTTTCTGACTCTGAAGAGTGTTTATTGACTTCATTTCATAATCTGCTGCCAGATCTCCATTCATTTGTTCTTGCATTTGTGTGCTTTGAAGGTTGGATCCGAGAAAAAATGTGTAATTTTTTTCAATTTAGCTGCTTCTGTTCTAAAACTTTTAGATCGGTTTCTGGGAAAGTTGGAAAAAAGATTTGGGATTGTGGGTTTTCTGTGTATTTGTTGATAAAGTTGCCAAATTCTGTAACTTTACTGTTTTACGTTATCTGGGTCAAATGTCAATGAATCACTGCTTTTACATTTTCTTTCTTCTACTTTCTCGGGAGCCAAACAGCAATTTCCTTTTGTTTAACTGTTCATTCCAGGTGGGAGATTGAGAGGTGGTTATCTTGGTTGAGAGAGAAGAATCAGATCTAGAAGGAGAAAAAATTATGTCTTTCATTGGCACCCAGCAGAAATGCAAGGCTTGTGAAAAGACAGTTTATCCAGTGGAGGAGCTTTCTGCTGATGGGATTTCCTACCACAAGTCTTGCTTCAAATGCACCCACTGCAAAGGGACCTTGAAGGTACTCAACCAACCATCTATTCTGCCTCATTTCATGCTTTGTTGACGATTTTCGGTCCATTTTGTGTGCGCGTGGAACTTAGATGCATAATTTTTTTTTATTCAAAGCAAATTATGAAGATTACTGCTTTATCGATACTTCAGACCAAATTAGATAAGGATTTCTGTTTTCTGTGAGGATTGTTAGTATCATGCCAATGGGTGTAATGACATAGGATATTGGTTAATAATCGAAACTCTGGGGAGGAACACACATTTTTGCTCACTGTTACTTGCAACCTTAATAGAATATCTAATTTGTAATATTATCGGCGTGGGAATGCGTATGTTTGAAAGAGAACTCGAATGGTGAGATTTGTTCATGCCATTGACCCGAATTCTGTTCAACTAAGATATGTAACTTATGTAGTTGTTTATGGAAGTTTCTTCTTGTTTCTAAGGCTTTTGTGATATATATCTTTACAGCTGAGCAATTATTCCTCAATGGAAGGTGTCCTGTACTGTAAGCCTCACTTTGAGCAACTGTTCAAGGAGACTGGCAATTTCAACAAGAACTTTCAGTCGCGTATGTCCTTCTCTTTTTCCTGGTGAAACCGTTTTTGTTTTTATTGTTACTGTTTTAATCTTCTGTAAATTTAATTTGCAACAGCTGCAAAGTCAGCTGAGAAGTTAACTCCAGAGCTGGTAAACTTCTCTAAATCGCTGTTATAAACTCAGTTTTTGAGTGAACAAATTACTCTTACTATCAGGTTGCGTTAACACTGATTCTCAAATGTTTGTGTTTGGTTCAGACTAGGTCACCTAGCAAAGCTGCTAGCATGTTTTCTGGAACACAAGACAAATGTGCTACTTGTGGTAAAACAGCTTACCCACTGGAGAAGGTAGGATCCCAAGATATGTCTTTTCTTGATAATTTTTCTTTTGACTATTCTCGTTTCCCCCTTTTTTGTCCCAAACAAAAGAGAATTGGCTGTAACTGGTGCTTCGTTGCATTGATATAAGTTGAGCACATGTTCTGTAATTTCCTAATTATAACCAGAGGTTCGAGGTTACACGAATTTCACATGACCTCTGTAGAAACAAATGAGTTCCTCTGGAATAGTTATTTGAAAGAAAGGAGCATTTTTCTTATATAATGCACAAAGATATGAATCACGGGTATAGCGTGCTTGTTCTTTGGGTAGATGTTCAGTATGTCCTGGAGTAGTATTCCATTTTAGAAGTGGATCTCCAATGCGAAAATTGGACAGTTGTGTAATCATGTCTGCTTGCATTATAGTCTTTCCAACCTCCATTCACACCAAATTTGAGAAACAAAAAATAAAAAAATCCAATGAAACTAATTCGAGTTTATTGAACCAAAATTTTGCAGGTGACAGTGGAGAGCCAGGCCTACCACAAGTCGTGCTTCAAGTGTTCTCATGGTGGCTGTCCTATTACTCCCTCAAACTACGCCGCCCTGGAGGGCATTCTATACTGCAAGCACCATTTCTCCCAGCTTTTCAAGGAGAAGGGGAGCTACAACCATCTTATTAAGTCTGCATCAATCAAGCGCACAGCAGCAGCAGCCGCAGCCGCAGCAGCAACAGTAGCCTCCATTCCAGAAGCATAAATTCCGTATTTAAATGTTCAATTACATGGCTTTTGTTTGTTAAGAATGTTGCATCCCTCTTCAACCTCACGCTTTTCCATGGCGGTGTGAAGAAAACTTGGTTCTCTTTTGTATTTGGCTCATCAATCTTGGGCACATTGTTGTGTTTTGCTTCATGTATGTGATTCTGGGTCCGGCGGTTGGTAAAATGACCTTCTTCAGGACTTTGTGTGCAGTAAAGTTCATGTTGTCACCATTTTTATCGGCATTTTGCAAATACATGAAGAGTCTATCATCTTCGTCTTATTTTCCTGCTTCCGTCTTACCACGTAGTCCCATTTTCCACCACCACCCATCCCCCAAACAAAGAAATTCTTGAGTGTGATGGTCTTCTAACTCCAAGGGCTCGTTAAGAAATGCGTTTTAAAAAAGCGCTCATGCTCATAATGATTGAAGTATATTGAAATTTTTAATAAAAAAATGCAAATGATTTATGAAAAAACACTTTTATTGAAAGCACATAGCAAGTGCATCTTTCATAAAACACTTCAAGTGCTACTTTTCAATCCATTAACACTTTATTTTTATTTATTTTATTTTATTTTTTTTGCAAAACGTCATCAGAAGAATTGTTTGTTATTTTAAAAGTACTTCCAGAACAAGTCTCGAAAATGGTGATTATACAAATGACTCCATACACCAAGTTATTATTTGAGGACACCCCAGTTGATAATAGTCAGTTGAAGCAGTTAGCTAGTTTGTTAAAGTTAGTTATAATTGGCGGGAAAGAAAAAAAACAGAATAACCGCATTCAAGAAATTTCAGGGAGAAAAATTACAGGCATTCATTCAGATTCAGGCTTAAAGATTTTTCCGTCCAAGAACAGTAACAAATTTCTGATCTCTTCGGCGCTGAACAACTACTTTCAATTCGCGCATTGCATTTTATTGGTATGTCTATGGAAACCTCAACTTATATATATTCTGCATTTTCTTTCAGTTTCTTGAATCTCTTTCCATCTGTTTCTTTTCTTATTTTCTGGGATTTGCTGGTGTCATAATACAAACTCGGTTTTCGGGCAGGGCTGGTCGTCGGAGATTGGCCTAGTTTATTTTGTGCGAAAGAATTGGACTTGTTTTCTTTACAAAAAAACAGAGGTGATGACACTTCAAATTCATTCCTTGCAACTCGGCTTGGTTCTTCTAAAAATAAGCTGATTTATTGTTCAAATTTTCTGTCATGAAGATCCAGACGCGATTTACGAATTCCCCGTTTCAAGATGAAGCTAACGCAGACTGTAAGCGAATATCTTGGGATTCCAGAAGAAGAGTACCACGCCACTGTCAGGATGCCGCTGGCGAGGCTTGCTACGATTTGCAAGGATCTTAGCAGCATTGGTGATACTGGTATTCTACTTTTTCACATACCAAAGTGTGTACCGATTGTAAAAAATAATTACTGATTCAATGATATGGTAAATAAATAAGTGCAGTTAAACTTAAGATATCTGTGAGCAATGAAGTTGTCAAGTTCTCCTCCATAGCTGAATCTGGGACTGCTCAAATCACTTGCAGGCACAACATCCCCGTCGACAAGGTTCTTCTTTTTCTTCAGAAATATGATTTCTTCAGTAAAAATGTCAGATAAATGGTTAGTTTTTGTTTAGACGCGGGAATTTTTACATCGGTTAATATGCTGCAGTTCTATGTTACATGCAGCCTGAAGAAGCTACCACAATAGACATGGAGGAACCTGTTAGCCTGACCATTAGTCTGAGCGGTATGACTTCGCTCGTCGCAGCCATCCCATCAACGAGCCAAGCGATAATCAACCTGTCTTCGAATTCCCATCTGCCGGTTGTGATCGAGTACAGAGTCGCGGAGATGGGTTACGTAGGGTTCTTCCACTTGGCTGCTCACGTAGATGTCGGAAACCTAGAGGAGTCGGAAGGTGAAAACGAAGTGGAGGTTTGAGTAGTCTCATCTCATTGACCGAAAAAATGTTTTAGGACCATCATCATATTTTTGCTTGTGCTTTACAAACATTTGCAGTACATGTATAAGCATGCAACCTTTGAAATATCGGATCGTGCTCTTGGCCGACATTTGCATCCTCGGAACCAGTAGGCAAATAGGATGTAGTGACCATTTCAGACGACAGAGCTAGCGCGAGGACGGAGAGAGCGTGACGAGAGGGACGGAGAGAGCGAGAGACTGACTAAACAATACCATGGTTTGGGAGAGGATAACTAGTCAGGTGTTTACCGTATAAGATAGGTGGAGTCGTTTTATTTAATCTGGTGACTGTTTAATACAAACGTACACCAAACATCCGGTTCAGTATATTCAATGTTTTATGCGGCGTGCCAAACGAGGTCCGTAAATGATTTGTTTTTCATTGATTCAATATAAGAAATGTTAATAACAGACTACAACCCTTTTAATGAAAAGAATAAAATGATAAAAACATTGAATTTCCCCCGTAACCCCAAAATCTGGGAATAATAGAAGACCATAAAACTAGTCACTTATTAAGTTTCCTACTTTTTCAGACGTATCCTGCGCTGTTTGCTGATACAAATGGAAGCCACGGACGTACTCAGGCTTCCAGGGGGGAAATAGAATCTGTAGAGGCGAGATCCCGGCACCAACTGCTAGCACGTACCCCCCAATTTTGCCTCCAGGACAGCCAAGCTGTTCTCGCAGTACAAAATATAAAATGTAGGACATTTCGCTTGATGCTTTCCCGGAACTATGATTTGCTTCGTTTCTTGGCTTCACTGTATAGGATAACTCCAAAGACTGTAAGAGTGTAACCCATCATTCCTGTCACGGAAACTGGATTTCTAAAAATCAATATCGAGACCACCACAGCTACAGCTCCTTTAGCGTTCCCTAGCACCTGGATAACCAAAGGTTCCTTTAGTTACTTGCAACAAGACTAGGAAAAGAAACGTTAAACATAATGATGACAAAGCACATATTACTCAACCTTTCACGTTAAGCTGGAGGAAACCATGAAGTAATGTACAAAAATATGGTAAACATTGGATTTAAGCATGATCCATTTCATTTTTTCAACGCATCAAACAAAAGCACAAGCCAACATAGACATGCGAACAGCAGAGCTACAAATAATATTCTTGCAGCTTCGACCAACATACTAATGGCCCACCTCTTGTCCTACTAGTGCCTTCAATCTTACGCATCTTGATCCTAGATTATAAATTCAGCCATGCTATAAAATATGGCTATATTCGAGCAGGTTCTACCCTTCAATAGGCACCGATGAACCATTATTTCTCAACCCTATAAACAGAACTAGTCCCTAAAATATTAGGATTTTTTTTTTTTTTTTTTTGTGACAAATGAGATAGTGGGTTAAATTGCTAGTTGTTGGGGGAGGGGGGATCAGTGGGGGTTGAACCCGCACTAGGGTGCATAGGCACCATTGCTTTCCGCCGCTACGGTAAAGCCCCATCTACCCCTATATATTAGGATGATTCATATCCTATTAGCAACAAAATCCACTAAATTTTCACCAACTTAAACCCTGACGACAGAACTCCTGCAATTTCAGTACCTCCCCAAACCGTAACTGTTATTCGTGAAATCTTCTAGATGCTAGAACCTAACAAGTGTTAACAGCATTTAAAGTACATATTGATTGACAACTATTAAGATGCCACATCAAGAAGGGAGACAAACCTGAAGAGTCAGAGCACTGGTGTGCTTTGTGACCAAAAAGTTGGTCAGATTTACAAAATATGCCAGCGCCGAATTGAATAGTAGGTACCATATGATCTTAACATCGTCTCTTGCAAGAGCTAGTGTTATACCGACAACATTTTCTTCCATGATAAGTGTTGCCGGAAGTAAGAAAACAACGGCTATCGGAGCCATATACAGAAGGAGGTTCATGGAATTCAGCTTCTCCCTGGAATATAACGGCAAGCCATTAGGTACCCATTTAACCAAAAATAGAGGATAACCAGTGGCATCAGCTTCAACAAAATAGAGAATAGCAAATACATAAGTCCTTACCCTTCAGAAGAAAGCAAAATCCCTTGTAGCACCGATTTAAGCGCCCTGGCAGCGGTTGCAGCTACGCATATTAAGAAACCAAATAAATGGAAACTTGGTTCACCCTGCGCCATGTAAAAAGAACATACTATGAGATGCATTGCTCAAATCAAGTTGAAGGCTCCACATACGTCTGCACAATCTCACAACTTTACCAGCTATATCAACTAGGTAAATTGGAAAAAGCCACCCACTTTCATAAACCCGAAGTACTTTTCATTCACCCCAATTCAGCTAAACTCTTGTATTAAGCTTAGCTTAACAGGAGTTTATCAGATCTCAGGTCCTACCCTACTAAAATCTCTGTTTCAAAAATTTATCTTTCCTTTTCGTTTTCATAGATCTTCTCACAACTATCAGGTTTTACTTCCCATTGAACTATAGGGGATAACTGGAATTATATGGCGAAAAATGCCACCAATTCATCTCAACCCATATCCCACAATTCAGACCTGTCTAAGTAAAGTTGCTCGATTCCTATCCCATCGCATTTCCAGAATTCACAGTAATTCTCAATAAACAGTTGAATTTGCATTAAACAAAACAAAATTTAACAGCAAAGGAAGAGAGCTCATACCCCACTTGCAATGATGACTCCTGTAACAACAGGAACGAGGGTGAGATACGTGAGCCAAGCCTCCCTTTTGAGAGTCATAAAGTAGGCGAAAACTGCAGTGAAGAACGGCGTGGTGGCGCCAATAGCCTGATTAAACGACACCGGCAAATACCGCAGCGAAATGTTCCCAAACACGACGGAGACACAAAACACCAGGCTAAGCGCCGTGATCTTCAAGAATTGTACCCGGGATCGAATCGTCTGCATCGGAACCATCTTCATCCAAGCAATTGCGATGTAGCTGAGCAGAGAGCAAGCCGTCATGTGGCACATGGTGAGGAAGATCGGGTATTTGAAGCCATAGTTGCTTAACAAGTACTTGTTCAGCAGCAAAACCCCAATGTTGGACGAGTACCAGGCAGTAACGAGCCCGATCGTGAACAAGCGGCTTTTCCCCTTCATCTTCTGAGGTGGGTCACGAGCGGACGGCGAAGATTTGGGGAAAAAACCCAGAAGGCGTTAGATTTCAGGTGGGGGTGGGATCTTCTAGGGCTGGGGCATTGGCGAAAACCCAGGTGCAGAATGAAGAATTGGGTTATGTAGAAACATGGGTCGGCCTCCCATGGATCTGAGAATCGAGGTACATCGAAGAGACTGCGAATTTTTGGAGAAAAATTAAAACGAAAACAGCAAGAAAAATAGGGGGTGGTTTTAGATGGCGACGGAGATAGGGAGAGGGAGGGAGGTGGGGGAGTAGGTCTGCGTTGGAATTTAGAGAGAGGCTACGTCGTTGGGTCAGTGTTTTGAGGACGACCGACGCGGAATGTGCCCCTTCAGCAAATAGGGAACGGGAGAGAGAGAGAGAGAGAGGTAAAACGCGTATTCATTTCGTTTCTCTCTCTCTCTTATTTATTAGTATTTTTTAATTAGTTTTTTTAATTTATTTTTTCTATTTTTCTTTTGCTGTGAACTCTAAGGAAACTGGACTTTGACTATATTAAGAATAATTGCATGGATTTAAATTTAATGTATCTTATTAATGAATTAAACAATGATCCAAGAAAAATGCTAAAAGAACTCTAAATGATAATTAACTTTAAACAGTAAATTTATAGAGAGTTCCTTTATCATATTTAATATTTCGAAAGGCACATGTTCTTACATTTAGGCAACAATTTCCACATCAAATTACACATTTTATGAGATGGTAAAAAGAAAATCAGCTTTGTATACATATATTTCAAAAATATATACTTCAAAAAGGTAAACTTTTTCAGTAGTAACTCACCCAATCCAAATTTTTACCTTGAGCGTGAGGCTTTTATTAACAAACAATAATTTATATTAAATTAATAGAGAGGGATTGAACATAGGACTTCGAGTGCATATACAACGTTTTTAGCCTACTTGCTTGAAAGTGAAACCCTCCATTTCTTAAATGAAAACTAATTATTTGAAAATTAATAATGGTTGGCTACGGTCTAGACCTGTAACATATCAGATTCAGATCTTAAACAGATTATCAGATTGTGTCACCAGATTCATCTTCTATTAATTTGCATTGTATTCGAATCTGATCCAGATCAAAATCCGATCCATTTACGAGTTTACCATGCTACGGGTTATTTAAATAAAGAAATTTCATATTTGGTATTTATAATTCCAAAAGAAAAAAAGAAGAATTGAGAATCAATATAAATATATTAATTGTTATTGTTTTGAATAAATAAAAATGTGTATAGAAATATGGGATTAATACGTATACGACTTGGAAGAATCTGCCGTAGAAAGCTGGCGCGCAAGAATGATAATTTCTCAACGGCCGACACTTTTTGTTTGGTTTGGTTGAAAACAAAATTGGAAGATTATGTAATTAGGCCGCATCGCAAAAACAAAAATGCCGGTCCAAGTGGGTACTAAATTGGAAGATTATGTAATCTGGCAAGCAAGTGATGCTATTTTTTAAAGCACTAGAAAATTGGATCGTGCCCCATGCAAACGACCGAGTAGAACATTATTATTTTTAGGATAGTGAAATTCACACACTTATTTTTACTGATATAATCTTCTCTTCTTTTAGCCGTCGAATCGAATGAGAAGTCTTATGTTCGATTCTCGCCAAAGACAAATTTGAACTATATTATTACTAGCTCATTGTGAGGCTAAGCTTAAGAAATAAAAAATAAAATTAATAAGGTTATCTGAGAGATAAAAAAGGACTTGGATCCTCTCCGGATCCCCTCCATGGGGATCCTAGGGATCAAGCTACAAGGACCGTTCATAAAAAATCGTGCGGTTACAATTAAATGCTTTTTACGGAAAACGAAACTGCTTTATTTTTAAAAATATAAAAATCATTTAATTTTAGCCGCACGATTTTTGATGAACGGCCATTGTAGCTTGATCCCTAGGATCCCCATGGAGGGGATCCGGAGAGGATCCAAGTCCATAAAAATAAGTAGGTGAATAGTACTATCAAATTCATGTTTGTATGTGTTGTTTTCTCGAATCGATTCTTTATTGTATTTGAAGGGTTACGTTTGTCGAGCTATAAAAAAAAATTATATACAAATAATATATCTACATCTAAGAGGGTGGGATGCGTGAACTTGCCATCACGAGATTCGAACAGAAGACTTTTCACTTAAAAATAAAGAAGAATATTACTAGACTGTAGTACTATATGATAAGAAATATTTTTGTTTTAAGGTGCATGATTTATTTTATTTTTTTTACTGATAATACTAGTGAGGGAAAGGGATCCTCTCCGGATCCCTTCCTCCTAATCCACTAATTTCGGGGATCCGAGCCATTGAAATTTGATCTACCAACTAAAGTTATTATAACTTTTAAAGTAAACCCCAGTTTGTAGCTGTTTGATCAAATTTCAACGCCCGGTATTCCCAGACTTGGTGGATTAAGAGGAATGGATCCGGTGAGGATCTCTGTTGACCAGCCTATGTGTACCACTAGATTTAAAATCTTGCTAGCCAAACACACCAAGTATTCTCTTTACTAGCCCAAACATCCATCTTTTCTCCCACCAAAAACACAAACAAACATATGAGACACCCAGGTAGACCAACAACCTCCATCCCCTTCATTCCGAAGTGTCAATGCATGAGAGTTTGAATGAAGCTACGTAAAACAAATGGAGAATTTGGGATTGGGCTTAGATTGTACCAAGAAAACTCATTTTCTTTCTAAAATGTGGAGATGAATGAGGAAGAGGATAGGCGGAGACGGCGAAGCGGCTATGGCTTTGTGGAGGAACGACATATGCAGTTGTGGATCCAGAATTTTAAACTCGGGCGTCTCAATAATAAAGGTCAAAAAATTTATAAACAAAAATAACATTGAAAAGTTAAATATAATACATTTCATTCAAAAATCATACACAAAACAACACTACAAGCTATAAAATCCTAATTCAAGCGTCGACGACGAGGTTTCATAGTCTGAAAATGTTCCATGATAGCTTCATTACCAATATATGGAAAAAAACATCTTTTTCAACATAAACAACTAAGCTGTCACTCAACTATTGATCTCCCTTTTTTTTTTTGCGAAGTTAACCCTTAATGATATTCACAACGAAAAATGTCCTTTCCACTGAAGCTTGCAACCGATAAAACCAAAGCCAACTTAACAAGCAAATATACATATGCAAATGTTTGATGCAACCCTTTCTTCATCATTTTCTTAGCAAGATCATTAATCCCCTGCAATTGAAAAAAATCATTATCATAACGCACAAAATGAATATAAATATCAAGTTGATCTTGAAGTGCCAATCTATCTCGATCTATGAATCTTTAGGATACATCTGAGCAAGGTGAGCAAGCTTTTCTTTATCAAAAGCTACAAATGAATCATTCAGACTCAAACATGCCAAGCAAATAAGCAATTCGGTATTACCTTAAGCGAAACGATCATCTAATTCTATAAGTTGGAAATCAATGACCTGAAAAAAGAGTTCCACTTTGTAATGATGACGATTGGTCTTTCTTGGAGCCTTACACAATGACTTCCCTTGAATGACATATAAATCATCCATATTAGGCACCTCAATCACAAGTTCAACACAAAAAGATAATACTTTTTCAACCAAAAGATCAATTTTTTTGTCATTCCTCATGCAATGTAGTTATTCTTTACATGTCTTGACTAAAGCCATTGCATTCACAATCTCTTGATCTTTCCATTGCATTCATAATCTCTTGATCTTTCTTTTGCAATGCTTGTGACAAATCATTTGTAACTCCTAATATGGATTTCATCAAAAAGAGGAGGAACACAAACTCAAAAGATTGTAAATCTTTTAATAACCTTTTTACTTTACTAGCACTATCATTGTAGCAATCTTTAACAATCATGTCAAACACATCCACCACAAATGACAACATTGCAATCAAACTAATCAAAGCACCATAATGTGAATTCCATCGTGTTTCCCTAACACGTTTGAGACTAGTTTCTTGATTTAACCCTTGCCCCGTTTCAAGACAATCATTTTCAATAGCTTTCATGAGATTTTCTTGTTATTTCTCTCTAAGTGCATCACGACGCTTACATGAGCATTCAACAACATTCACCAAACTATTAGTCAATGTGAAAAAAGTGGCAACATCAAAGTTTTTCTTTGCTACGGCAACAAGAGCTAATTATAGTTGATGAGCAAAACAATGAACATAGAATGCACAACTTTCTTCATCCAAAATGTTTTTTTAAGGCCATTGAACTCATATCTCATATTACTCGTGCCATCATAACCTTGACCTTGTAGGTTGGAGTGGCTCAAATCATGTACTTTCAAGAATTTATAAATGGACTCCTTTAGTTTACTTGAAGTTGTTTCGGTAACATGTTGGACTCCTATGGACCTTTCAATTACTTGACCTTTGTTGTCCACATAACGCAAAACCACCGCCATTCCTTTGTTGAAATATCACGTGATTCATCTACCATTATAGAAAAGAATTTACTCTCTTTCACTTCCTACATAATAGCCTTAATGGTTTCGAAGGCACATGAGTTGATAATATCTTTTTGAATTGAAGGAGTTATTAGCTTGAGGTTTTTAGGAGCATTTTCAAACACAACTTCCTTTATTTTCTCATCAAGATCCGCAAGGAATTGCAAGAGCTCTAAATAATTCCCCTATTATTCGAAGTGTCACTTTCATCGTGGCCACAAAAAGGAAGGCCTTATTGCAACAAGAACTTAGTGCAATATATTGATGCATTCAAGCAAAAACGATATTTCATACTCTTCTTCTGACTATTTGATCACAATTGCTTCAATATGTGTCTTTTGGTTCATTAGATAACTAGCTGCTTCTCTAGCTTTATTGTGGAAACTACCAATAGGATCAACATGTTTGTCAAAACATTATCTTGCATTCTTCCATTTCTTAAAGCCTACCTGGCATCGCTTCCTAATTGTGAAACCCCAGTGAAGGCATCACTTCCTAATTGTGAAAAGTTGATTTTGAAGAGATAGCAATGAAGACAAAATGTCACATCTTTAGATATACTATACTCTAACCAATCATATTCTTCAAACCACAAAACAACAAATCGTCGCTTTTTCTTTGCGTGCAAAGTGTATGGAAACTCATGCTTTGTAGACCTACAAGATCCCATTTACAAATATGTTCTTCGGACCTCATCTTATATACCAATTAACCAATAAACAAAAAATCCATCTAAATTCCAATGATAAAATGAGTATACAAATATAAAACATATCAACAATCATATCAATAATGGACTAAAAATCTCCATCAATATCTAATATAATTTAATTGAGATTAGATTAGACCACCAAAAAACTTACTTGAATTTTGAACCAAATAGTGGTGGAGTGGAGAATTGAAACAAGTGGAGGTATGATATTGGACTTATGTAATTATAATATGGGATTGGGTCACGGATGGAATTAGAAATTTAGGTTTTGAAATAGGGGAAAGAGGGAACCGAATAATGGGGAATTAGGGGAAAAGCAACAGGGAAAGAGGGAACTCTAGGGAAAGATGTGGGGTTGGGTTTTAAAATTAAAACAATATGGAGTCATCAGTCATGGACAAACGACAGCGTTTTGTCTCCCTATTTTTTTTTAATGTAAAACAATTGGTCAAAACACTGCCGTTTTGGACCAATTGTTAAAAAGTTCTATTTTCTTTCTTCTCCCTGTGATGTCTTCTTCTTCGCTGCAACCTACATAGCAGCACAAACTTGAGGGGTCCCCTGGAAAATTTCTAGCAGCAATTTAGTGTTGCCGAGGGGTCCTGGGACCTCCAAGGTTCCTCTGTAGATCCGCCACTAGATAGGTGGCAGAGCTGCGATGGCTTCGTTAAGAGTAGGTGGTGGTTTCATGGCTTTGGTGAGTAAGGGGAAGAAGCGGAGCTATCATTGATTCGGGATGAAGAGGAAGGGGTGGAGCTGCCATTGCTTTCGGAGGAATTGGTGTTTTTGGTTTGCAAGACAATAAGAATTTGGGAGCAGGTGAGGATCCTCGTCGGATCCTCTTTGTGAAGATTCTGGAGATTCTCAAATCACATCTGTTCATTGTACATCGTGTGGTAAAAAATTATTGTAATTTTTTAAATTTAAAATTGAATATAAATAGTATCTAATGAAAATTGGCCGCAAGATGCACGATGCACGATGAACATAAGTAATTTGAGGATTCTCGAAATCCTTACAAAGAGGATTTGGTGAGGATCCAAGTGGTTGGAAGCGGCTTTCATTTGACAGGTGTTTAAATGTAGTGATCCACGTAAGATGGTAAGTAAATTTGGTACTCACTGGTACCCAAGTTTTGTTTTTTCAACTAGACTAATATAAATGCAAAGACGATACATTTATCACTTGAATAAATGATCTGTACCTTCATTCCTTTTTTTTTTTTACTTTGATTTTTAATAGGTTTACATTGCTTTAGTGGAATGCATATACCAAAAATAGCAAACCCCATTTGTGTACAATTAGAATTTGAGCGTACAACTGAGATAAACACTCGTCTTTATGATTAACACAAAAGATTATCGTTGTTAATTATGTATATTATTGACAAATTATGAACAATATATCATTACGTTTTATCAACACACACGATTGTCAATGCAAATTTTCGTTGTCTGCAATCTTAACGAAAATGTACCTGCAAAACAATCAACACATTTGATCAAAGACTTAAGCCTCACGCGCCCATGAGGTGGAGGAGTTAGGTCAACGGATGTCTGATGCCTAAGTTAGTTTATTTGAGAGAGTAAAGTGTTTAGGGCTTTTTTAGGGTTGCCAAAGCTCTGAAAATTTGGTAGAATATGCGGTATTTAGAGGGATATGACCGGTCATAGTGTTTAATGGAGAGATATTCTCTAATTATTCCAAGATATTAAATAGGAAACAATATCTTAAGATAATTGTGTAATTATCCTTAATTTATTTAAATTAGGATTACTTACTTAATTGGAGTCATTCTTCAAATGAGAATGTATTAAAGATAGGATTTGAGTAATTAATCCTTATCTTTAATTCCTTGACAAGGGCAGGTGAGCTGTGGATAGTCCTATTCAGCTGTTGAGACCTCCAGGGCTGTGAGTTGCGTGTGGGAGCATCTGAGAAGCATGCCCGTTTATTGAGGGCAATCTTGTCTTTCTTGAATAAAAGTCCACATGTCGACTCTAGGATTTTTGGGATTATTTTAGGCTTCACAAAGGTCATTTACAAAGGGAAAGAGATCATCTCCAGATCTTTTCCACCAAGGCCATCAGATCAAGTCATCCGGGCCTTTGAAATTTCATCCAACGGTCCACTTGTTTTGATCTCTTAAAAGGTATAATAAATTTTTACCATTGGATGAAATTTCAAAGACCCGGATCATTTGATCCAGTGGCCTTGGTGGAAGAGATCCGGAGAGGATTCTTCCCTTTACAAAATATAACTTGTGTTTAAATCGAAGGGATTGTTATGTATGATAAAAAGAGGCCATATTTGACTAATATGACGTGTTAAAGAATTTAATCAAAGTCAAAGCATCACACACAGCGCAAGTGGTCCTTTACTACAGTGGTGAAAGCGTGTTGAGCTCTTGCATGACGGCATGAGTTAAAACCTTGTCGGTGACTAATCTAACATATAATCTAATAAAATCTATCATTCAACAAAAAAAAACATCACACATAACATACGCTAACATATTCCAAAAGTTCATATAGAAAAGAAATTAGATAAATAGTTGAAAAAATGTACCGTAAACATAAAAGATACGTAAAAACTTGAATCGAACGGAAGAGTAAAGTATATGTAGTTTTTCTTTTCTATCTCTTTTTTACTAGTCTTGACTCTTAATATTTCTTATTGGTTTAGTAAATTTTGTTTTGGTCTATTAAGCGAATTAAGTATAAGCAGCCCATCTTAAGAAAAACCAGAAGAGGTTAAGGAAGAGATTACCATAAATTTAGGCCATGTGAAAGTGCTGGAAAGACGGGTCTTAATGCAAGGACAAAGCATTAAAAATCCGCTGCACGATCCAAAATCCAGACGCAAGTGATGCCAAACTTTATGTGCACAATTTAAAAGAGAGTTTTATGTTTGCAGTTCAAATATTTGCGTCTAATCTTTCTCCATCAATATTTCTTACTCATGTGATTAAAAGAAATGCAAGAAATACAAATTTGAATCAATAAAATACTGTCACATCATTTATAGAAATCGATAGAGAAGACTAAACAAGGAAAAGTTTAAAGAGAGGATCCTTGCCGAATTTTTTTTCTGTCCGAAAATCCTTTAATTATATTCGTTCATCGTACATTGTGTAACTAATTTTCGTCAAATAATGTTTATATTTAATTTTAAATAAAAAAATTTACAATACTTTTTTATTACACAATATATAATAAATATAATTTAAAAAAATTCTCGAAATTCTCAAAAATAGAATGCAACGAGAATTCTCACTCAAAAGTTTAAATTAGATGAGGTTAGTACCATTGGGATTGTGGGGGCCATTTCACTGAAAAACTGAGCAGGATTTTGGCGGCTTACCGAACTTTGAAATTTATTGTGCCCTAGCGTCTAGGCCTGCAGTTCATGTGGTAAACCATCTACTGATTTGCCATTTGGTCCCAGCCTGCCTACTTCACATTCTTCCAAGAAAAATGGGATTAGCGTGCCCAATTTACACGTTTTAGTAAAACTCAGTCATCGATCCACCCTGTTTATCTGCTGAATTCGACCATGCCGCGAGAACTTATGTCGAACCTACGGGGGATTCAATTTTTCTTGGAGAACTTATAGAATTAACGTTGACACATATTTGATTGTTGAATAAAATTTAACAGTTATGCGAGCCAACTAATGCTTGTAAATATTGAAGTCTATTCAAATGTTTACCTGCACTTAGGGCCCGTCTGTTGGGTTGAATAGGATTGGACGTTAGGGATGAGATTAGATTGACAGTAAATTGTTACGCTTTATAAGAAATGACTTGTAACACGTCTGCTCAGCTCATAGTGTGACATAACAAACAATGAATTGGACTCAAGTCTATTTTAATTGGTCACGAACTATCACAACCATCCCACTCCAAACAAGTCCGAGTGTCTATAGATACCTCAATCGCAACTTATTAGCATGTCAGAATCGTGATTACGTATGAGAGAGAGTGGTTTGATGGGTAACTTGGGACATGGATCACCAGCTAAAAAGTAAATGTGAAAGCTTAAACCTTACAATTTGGATCATGTGGGTTGTGAACCTGAGAAGCATAGTTCATGCATGTGGGTATCTTGTAGTTTAAAACAACTTTTACATCACCTGCCACTTACTTACAAACGGAAGCAAAGCAGATCTACACCTTTGACGTTTCGCATCCGCGAATGCCATTTTCACAACAGTTGGTTTGTAACTACAAATCCAAGGCAAATATGACCCCCATAGCAAGTTAAATCGCCACAACTTTTTTGCCCTTCCTTTCAAGGCGGACTTTTATCCTTCGAAGGTTTTTTTCATTCGTTTGAGGAAATACGCACAAATAGAACCGATGGGATCTGACAACCCCCACCAGTAACAAAACAAACAAAACAACCCGAAAACAAGCAAATCAAAATTTCAACAAGAGGGACCAAAAACGAAGACTAGCTCACAACCAGTCTAGACAAAGAATCATCTGTTACCTTCAACTTGAATATACCAATTCATATTCTTAACTGATGTAATTTGAGAATAAATAGCCAACAAGACTTCATTCAAAAGTAATTAGTAAAGGAGTATCAAACAATGTTCTACCATCCGAACAAACAACTTCGCTCATAAAAACGTGAAAGCAAACCCCTTCAAGTGTCCGATCTCTATCATCTAGAAGTCCAGAGCAACTGCAAGGAAGAAATGGGCATGAGATTAGAACCAGGGTAAGAAGAATATATTACAGAAACAATAAGAACAACGGAATAAATAAAACTAAAAAAAAAAAAAAAACTGAGCACATAGTTTCACAAATAGTCATATGAAGATGGATGTGACGCATCATGAATACAAGACGTTAAAAAATTGAGCATTATGAACTTCAAAATGGTGCTCGAAACAAAAAAGCGAAGTACGTATTACTGCCAACTAAACTTCTTAGACAACCTCTAAAATTACAAACATTGAGCATTATGATACAATACCCTACATAATTCTGATTACAAAGCAAAACTTTCATCGTGGACAAGAAATTTTGCAATCCCTATATAAGCTCATATGAGAATTTTATCCCATAGAGACAAGAAATACAGGATCATAAAAATAAAAATAAAACTTTAACGAAAATGTTCCGCTACTGTTCACTTTAACAAAAAATCACATTTTTACACTAAAAAGTCAATCCTAGTACTATTCACTTTACCCTTTATTTTGTCCTTATCGTTAAAACTCAAAGTTTTCCAGCCCTTTTCATTAGTTTTCCTTTAAAAAAATGCCGTGAAAAGGCCCAACGGAAGAAACCCAAAAGATAACTGTAATTTCAGAATCAACATTGCAATGCAACCAATCAAATCAGAATCAACTGAAATAACATATAAAGGGCGTACTTCCTAGGCCATGTAAAAATGACTGGAAGTTACAATTAAAACAGCCATTGAACAAAACTGTAAATCTATATTGGAATATTCGAAACGATCCTCAAGATAACAATGCACTCACTACAAAACACCACGCAAGCTCATTAAACACACCTGATTGTCTAACAAAGGTAAAAGGCAAATGCGGAAGTTGCATATCGAACCACATTGTACGAGAAAAATCCACAACAAACTGAAACTTTTAAAGATAAAAATCCATGTCATGAGCTACAAACACAAACTCCATGTGAACAACAGTTAGCAAAGAGAGCCCAAAACCATGTACCTTAAAAGGCTTAGATATTGCTGGGGTACATGAACACCCTCACACGAGCACCCTGCAAAGAAACACGAACGAGCTCAATACAAAACCAATTACAACAAAAAGAAAAACAGCATACATTTAGCACACAATAAAACACAATACCATGGACTTGGGTGGCAAGTTGGAAGTGAACTTAGCACGAACAACGCCACTGTTACCATGAGGCCTGGATACCTTGCCCCAAATGCAGCGGTAGTGGCTGCCATTGGTCTTCACCTTGGCCTTGTAGATGTAGGCCAACCGCTTTCCGGCATACCACGCCACCTCCTCTTTGGTGTTCACTCCCTCGATCTGAATCAGAGAGGTGTTCGGGTACTGGTTCGACTTAGACCTAACCCAATAACAATCAAGAACTCAAAACCCTAGCCTCCATTTAGCTCAAAACACCAAAAAAATAAAAATAACAAAATAATCTCCATTTCATAGATTTTATTAGTAGAAGATTAATTGCAGAAAGAAAACACAAAAAAATCAATAAAATTAGTTACCTCTTGTATCCGAGAACGGTGCCCCTGACGTAGAGTCTGATGTATGAGAAATTACAGTGAGCAAAAGATTAGAAATCTGAAAACATGTAATCGCATTAACATTTTCAAAAATTAGGGTTTTGGGTTTGGGAAGAAATGGATCAGCTTACCTAATTCGCTCTCCTTGGCGTCCCTTCACCATTTTTGCGATTGGGGGTTTATGTGTGTACAGCGAAGGAGAAGCACTAAAACCCTAATTTGGTTGGGGGAAATGCTTATGGTATTTATGTAAAATGGGTTTGAAGTTGTATGTGGGCCTAGTGTAAATTATCAGAAGGCCCAAATGGTATTTTAGGAGTCGGATCAATGATTTTGGATTTAAAGCCCAACCCAAATCTAAAAGCCCTCTAACTTGTTGCTTGAGATTTGCCTTAATTTATGATCATTTTTTTTTGGAAGAGATATTTCTCTAACTTTTGCTCTTTAGCTTTTACTAATACTACAGCCTAGTATGATTCATCTTTTACGTGTATTTGAAAAGTTATAGGTTTGACTCTTCCATGTGGTAGATTCAAAATCTAATTATGATTAGTTTATCGTGTACCTCTCAATATCATTGCATATATACAAAATTAAATAGAGAGTTGTATGTGAGTGAACCATAGTTGATCATAATTGTATGTGAGTGAACCATAGTTGATCGCAATCAAGGATCTTCTTAGGTTTATGTTGCCTGTCAAGTTTAGTATTCCTGTACATAAGCAATCATTGATGGCTACTGCTGCATTTTCATTATCCATTGCAAAACCTACAACCAGAGTAGCCTCCTCCTCATATTCAGAAGTGCCACAACTTCCTTTCCTATTCCAATCGCGCAAAAAACAGGGTTCGAAAAAAAAATAAATTTAGCATTGTCACATAAGCTTTCAAATTAACATTTGACATTAATATTTTGATATCTCCATTGGAGATGCTATTAGGGGTTGTTTGAGATCCTTCTTGGATTCAAATTTTTTTTGTTTTTTAAACTAGTGAATAGTAAGTAATTTAGCTACATTTATGATTTGTTAAAACAAAATATAAGATTATGCCTTTAATCTCTTAATGTTTTGATTTGCTTGTACAAAATGTGTGGTGCATTGCATGCTTTATATTTATTTATATCCTGGTCTCTTTTCACATGCTTACGCACGTCAAGATTAACATTTATATGTAAAATTAAAAAAGTTTTGTTATGTTTAAAAAAAAGATTTAGGAAATTAAGTTTATTTATTTATATATATTTTATAAAAAAAATTCAAAAAAAATTGAAGTCCATAAACCATTTTGATATTTATTTTATAAAGTTATAAATTTAATGTGTTGAATTACTCACGCTTTCTAAATTAATTGTAATTTTTGGAATTCTGGAGGGACCATTTGTGGTGTTTTAATTTATTTATTTTTTTAATTTTAGAGTGCTCCATATATAGAGAAGAAATTATTTAGTCTTACATTACCAACACGAATTAAAAAGTAAAAAAAAAAAAAAATCACAAACACAGAGCTTCCTCCGCCTTATAATTCGCTCCCACTTATTTTCCAACGGCATTAATTTTTTTTTTAGTACATTGATATTTACTTAAAAATATTTAAAAACAAAAAAGCAATTAATCAAACATGGCCGTTTCTTCCTCCCACTAACACCCCCCAATTCAATCCCACCTCCCATTTCCTTTTCTTTCTTTACATTACTCTGCCTCTCCTCTGTTTTTCCTTTATTTCTCTCTTCCTATATGTCAAAATCCACTAATGATCACAATTCATGCGCCAGGTCGAGGCGGCGACATTTCGAGGCCACAGAGGAGCAACCGGACCCTTCCGTTAAGCCTCACAACGCTAACGTTCACGCCGTGTTTATTCGTCGCAGGGTGCGAAAGTTGTCCGAATTCTCAAGTGGGTGGTGGTGTAGATGGACTTCAATGGTTTTGATGGGTTTGGCCTTTCTGTCGATGTTGGCCAAGTTTGCCTTGCTCAACATGTTTCCAGAGTTGAGGGTGATAGAGAAAATAGGTTTGATTCGGCCTTCGCTGCTTGAAAAATCCAGGTCAGATTGTTATTTTTTACTGCATTATCCAATAAAATTGCAAGATTTCTTCTCCCGCACCTAAAATTGTGATCCCATCTTGTATTTGATTTCTGCTAGTCAGACTCTTGATATATGGACGCCACCAGAGAGTTATAATTACTACCAATGCATAACTCCAGCGAAGAAGGAACTTCGTACGTCTCAAAAGTTTTCTTCCCCAACAAGTTAGCTAATCATTACCATGAGTGTATAATTTTGATCAAGTTACAAGTTCGGTTTCTTGCAGTGAACGAAACAACCACAAACGGCTATCTCCTGGTTCATTCCAATGGCGGATTGAATCAAATGAAGCTCGGGGTATGCAACCAATTAAGCTAACCTTCTGTGTATTTGGATTTGGCAATTAAGTGTGTGGTTATTTTTTGTTAGGGCTTCTTATGAACAAATTGAAATTGTAGATAACTGATATGGTAGCAATAGCAAAACTTATGAATGCCACTCTTGTCCTCCCTTCTTTGGATCACAAATCCTTTTGGACCGACCCAAGGTTAGTGCTGTATTAACTTATTGAGTATTTCATTTTGTAACATCCCTCTCTCTCTTTTAAATTTTACCCTTTTTTTTCTTAGTGACTTTAAAGACATTTTCGATTGGAAGAACTTCATGGAAGTTTTGAGAGACGATATCGTGATTGTGGAGTCTCTCCCACCGGAGTTTGCAGACATGAAGCCCCGCCTTAAGAATCCGGTGTCTTGGTCAAAGGTACGATCAACGTTGTTAGTTCCCTTTTCGACAAATTCAGTGGGATTTGAATCTAACAGTGTGTAACAATTTGTGACCAGTCCAGTTACTATAGACTACAGATGGTGACATTGTTGAAGAAGCACAAGGTTGTCAAATTTACCCTCACAAATTCCAGACTTGCTAATAATGTTGGCAGCTCGATCCAGAGGCTCCGCTGCCGTGCCCTTTACAAGGCACTGAAATTCGCAACTGAAATCGAAGAGCTTGGGATGAATTTGGTTGACAGATTAAAGAACAATGGTAGCAAATACATTGCTCTTCATCTAAGGTTTGTCTAATTAACTTTCAAAAATTGATGTTTAAAATATTCTTGCTGTCCGAGTAAGGTTTCTAATTAGAATGTTACAATTGCTCAGATATGAAAAGGACATGCTTTCTTTCACAGGCTGCGGTCACAATCTCACCAAACACGAAGATAAAGAACTCAAAAGGATAAGAGGGCAGACGCCGCACTGGAAAAACAAAAAGATCAATGGCACGGAGCAGAGACTGTTAGGGCGATGCCCTATGACCCCAAGAGAGGTTACTCTTTTCCTTG
Source organism: Crataegus laevigata (assembly GCA_963580275.1). NCBI lineage: Eukaryota > Viridiplantae > Streptophyta > Magnoliopsida > Rosales > Rosaceae > Crataegus > Crataegus laevigata. The sequence continues at coordinate 30,819,828 of OY756947.1, read as the reverse complement.
AGGCAATAGGGTTTCCTTCGGATACGAAAATTTACATAGTTTCCGGTGAGATCTATGGGCAAGACGGGCTAACATCATTGCAAGCCAAGTATCCGAATCTATTTTTCCACTCAAATTTAGCATTTGAAGATGAGTTGCAACCTTACAAGGACAAGCTCAATCAGCTTGCTGCTTTGGACTATATTATAGCAATTGAGAGTGACGTTTTCATCTATTCATATGAGGGAAACATGGCTAAAGCAGTCATGGGCCACAGAAGATTTAACGGGTTTAGGAAAACAATCAGCCCTGACAAGTAAGCATGCTTCTTTCCCGAATATTCTAAACTAACTCGAGCTTTATCTAACGAGAAAAACTTACCTGTCTTACGTTACATGCCCCTTCCCAACATCTCTCTCGTCATATGGTGATGCGATGGTAGAGAAAGAGAGGGTGGGGTTTGTAACATGTTTTATTGGGAGTTTCGTATCTGACACACTAGATGTTACTTGCCTTGCAGACAAAGATTTGTGAGATTGATCGACAAGTTGGACAAGGGGGCGATATCTTGGAAAACATTCTCGTTGAGGGTTAAGAGGTTACACGAAAATCGGATCGGAGCACCGTATCCCAGAGTGCCAAGAAGTTTGCCTGGACTGGAGGAGAACTTTTATGCAAATCCATATCCAGGTTGCATTTGTGAAAAGCCCAAAGAGCCAGCTTCATCACTAGCAGGGAGAAATATGTTAAAAGGATTAGGGTTTTGATAGTGGCTTTTAGCTGTAAATATTCATTCAAAATACATTTTTCTTTACTTAATGTACAGACAAAGTGTATCATGTTCGAAGACGATTGAAAAATTAAATTTAGCCATGTTTTCCCCTTTTTCCAATTATTGTATGTTACACCTTGAGCGGTTCTAATAATAAATCTATAATAAGCGACTTTCACACTATCGTATTTTCCGTTTGCAGTTTTACCAGTTTCCTCTTCTTTGATATTCATTTTATTCATTAAATCACCAAATCACAAAAATAAGTGCGAGAATTGCAACATTGGAAATGAGAGTTCAAAATTAGATGTGTAGGACGAACACAATTCAATTAGCAAATTGTATTACATCCCTAAAACTTTACACACGGAAAACAAAAGCAATGATAATTGCTACAGGGCTCACTATGATCTGGGCCCAAACATGGTGATCCAGCAAGAAGGCTCAACCAGCCCAAGATTAAATCAAACTTGCAACAAAATAATAATAAAATAAAATAGAAATTAAAGAAAAAGAGGAAAAAGAAGGGCACTTTCTACTTTGTACCTGGAGGCTTGGTTGTTGGAAGCCTTTCGCTTTAAGCCATTTTCCACCTCCAAGACCCTCTCTCTGAGATCAGGTGCCCGCATTCAGGTTAGTAACAAGGGTTTTCAATTTTCTTCCTTAATCTTTGAAATTAGCACTTGGGGTGTTTTTTTTTTTATCAATTTCTCATAACATTCATAATTCGCAAGTTAAATCTTCCTACTTTTCGTGTTTGCCATAGCTGGGTTATTCTTGGAACTACAGACTCCATTGAAGCTTCCTGTTCCTGGGTTTAAGTTTATAAGTTTACAGCTTAAATCTCACATTGGTATTCTTTATTTCACCTTTTATGCCCATGTTTACATGTGTTTTGAGGTTTTACCTCACTATTTATGAGAGGATTCGATTTGCCAGGTTGCTATTATTATTTTTTTTTTAGGGGGGTAAAGGATTCTTTGGTTTTGCATCCCCATTTCTGGAAGGGACGTGTTTGGTATTTTGGGGTTGTTTTACCTTGAGAAATTGAGTATAATTCTCCTTAGTTACTGGTGTTGCAGTGTTAGAATGCCACAACTTTTCATTTTCTGCAAATGGGATTTGTTTTGTGGGTGATTAGGCTGGTTATTGGACCTTAATCTAGTTTTCACCTTAGGAACGAATATCAGTAGTGTAACCGATAACTGATTGATCTAAGATCTGGTTAGTGTGAGTGCCAAAAATGTTCGGGTACTGGTTTCTGAGTTTCCGAAACTATACATGAAATTCTTGAAATGATATAGTTTAGGAAACTCAGAAACCACATATTTAGTGCTCTGCTGATGCGTGATTCGCCTACATGATCTAGAACTGATGACTTGGGGGTTGCATTGAAACAAATCATCCCTGGATACTGTCCTGCCTGTTTGTGCTGAAACCAGTTACCCAAAAGTGCAAATGAACGCGTCTTTGAGATTATGGCAACTTCATTATAAATGCGGAATTAATTTTTCAGAGAACATTCCTTTGAATTCGGGTACAGTGGAGTTGCTGAACTGTTTTCCATTCCATCACTTACATATTAGCTCACATGACATGAATTCTTCACTTTTCAGAAAAATGGGTTTGGGGACGCTACTTGAAGGCTTTCTGCTTCTTGCGAATGCACTAGCAATATTAAATGAAGACCGCTTCCTTGTGCCTAGGGGATGGAGCCTCTCAGAATTCTCAGTGGGCAGGACAAAATCAGTGAAGGGACAGATTATAGGTCTCATTTACGCAACACAGTACTTGAGAGTTCCTCTAGTACTACTCAATACCGTCTGCATCATTCTAAAATTGATATCTGGATGATGCCAAATGAGGTAAGATATAGATCTATGCCTTAGGGATAATATCTTTTTTTTCTTGTTTGAGTTTGTTTGTGAAATATTGTAAGATAATTTCGGAGTTCCTACCTTGCTCTTTTGTTTTCTTCTTCTGTTTTTCCTTGTATCACTTTGTCCAAACAAACTTACTCTTGAGCTTTCACTCTGGTGAGGTTTGTTTACAGCAGCGGTGATGTTTATGTTTTAGCATTCTTATCCACACAGTTAATAGCTCCTGGTTGATGGAGTAGTACCAGTTGATTCTGCATAATATATTTTATGACATGCATGGCTTCACTCTACAACAATAAATGCAAACAGAGCAAGAGAAAAATTGTTATTTTACCTCTATATTTCGCATTGGAATATTGTTGAAACACGTAGGTTTAATGTTTTGATTTCTCTCTTTAGGAGAGTTTCTAGTTTGACTGCTCTCTATAGGAGAGTTGCTTCATTTAATTTTTGTTTTGGTGTGCTACATCTCTTTTGCATCTATGAGTGAAGGGTGGAGCCGTTTGATTTGCTCGATCCACTTCACTTGGTGTTCTGGGATCTTGGCAGTGATTAGATGATATGATTAAACCCATGGGCATAGTACTCCCCGTCCCAATATATGATTTGAGTTTTTTGTTCTCACACGAGGTTAACTGTTTTATTGATCTTTGTTATCTTGTGAGACCTGAGCCTGACTTGATTCTTTTATGTGCTTGATATAGAAACTGCTAATGTTCATGGTTTCATCCATTCTGAAACTCTTTTTTTGCGATTTTGGACGGTTTCAGGTCAATTGATCCGAAGATTCATCAAATTGATATCGGGAATCTGCAAAATCGGCTCTGGTTTCTTGGAAGGTTGAAGTATTAGGTTGATGGATATTGTTTCAACATGAGATAGTTCATGTTCCTCGTTGTTCAGAATTTATTTGATTTTAGATAGTAATTGTTTGCCAACATATCGATTGTGCGCATTTTAAGGTCACTCAGGATCGCTCTCTGCCGTTGTGCGTAATAGTTTACTCCAATTTTCACTTCCGTCCCCATACTATTTTTTGTTACATTTTTGTCCATATAAATTTCGTTTTGTTTTTATTTTAGTCACATCCATCGGCTAATTGATTTCCATTCGGTTTTTTGCACATCTCGTTTGGAAACTCGGGACGGACAAAAGGGAAAATTTACGTAAACTACGGAGACTATTAGTGTAAATCAGCCAACAAATTAACTATGCTTAAGCCTTGAAGAACAAAAGGCATAACTAAATGCCAAAAGCAAATTTAATACAATTGATGGATAGAATGGCCAAAAAAAAAAATGAAAAAAAAGGGGAAAAAAATTGATCATAGATCAGCAAATACATGGTAAGTTTTGGAATCTACGGCTATGAGCCTCAAGGACGAAACGAAAGCTGCGACAGCCAAAAGGGCAAAGAGGCCAACATTCAGCCAATGCCAGCACTTCTGTGCAGAAGTCAGCTTCTCCTTCTTTGCCACCAAATACATGTGGTTTGCAAGGATAAATGTGAGGGGGAATGTGCTGATGGCTCCTGTGAGGCTCATGAAATCTCCGAGGAACGGCAGCAGAGCCGAAACCAGCGTGTTAATCGCTAGGTAGCCGCCTCGAACGGTGATTCTGAATGTCAAGTTCTGAATTTTCAGTGGACTTCCTTTGATGCCGAACTTCGTATCCAGATATTCATACATTGGACTCGCAAATATCTGCAAATGCAGAAGCGTAAAAGCTGCTTGGGTCAGTGCATTTTGAGAAAGTGAAAGAGAGGGTAAAAAGGAAGAGGATTTACATGCAGGGCAACGACTGTTTGCAGGAAGGCAGCAACATTAGCCATCGCCTTCGCCCAGACCGGTCCGTTGACGTTGTTGAGCAGATAAGATGATGTGTTATTTCCATATGCCCAATACCCTATAAAACAGACGGCATACAACGGCACAACGCCGGCGGTGAACTGAAAGTACAGAGCTTTCATCATGTTGTCAACCACTGGCTTCCTCACTGTAGCCTGTCACATAATCACAGCCAACAGAAGTGAGTGTGGAAAGCGTTGCGTTAACGGACAATTGTGGTTTTCAAGTCAGCATTCTTGCGGAAACTTTGGAAGCTTTTGGTACCTGTATCTCAGGTATCATTCCCGTGTTGAATGCAAAAACAAGGCTAGCAGCCGCTCCGATTGTAGTAAATATTCTGCTTACTGGTGTCCCTGGGATGTCATAACTCCTGGCCGGTGCTTGAAGTCCTAGAACAACATAGCTGTTGTTAACGCAAATCCAACGGTACAAAGTTCTTCAAAATTCGAAAAATTCCAAAAAAGAATGTGAGATGATCCTTACCGTCTTTAAGTGACAGGACGAATGCTATAACAATATACATCAAGCTGAAGACTGTTGAAAACCCCAGCCAAATCCGCAGAGCTGACAAGTGCGGTATCCCTATTGCGAATATGGCGCACACAAAGCCGGAAATGGCAATAAAATGCGGTAGCTTCATGGTATGGTCATCCCTAAACAGAAAATACGCAGCCTGCACACGCAATGAACAACTACAAGTTTTAGGAAAATGAGACATTAACCTGTTCATATATGCACATAGACGATCCGATTGGAGTTAAATTGCAATGTGCTCTCACCTTGAGTGCCTGACCGGCCAAAATGATATATCCAGTGTTGATCATGAAAAGATTGACATATTGCAATCCCCATGTCAGAGAGTAAGCTTTCTTGCCTGCAATCAAATAGCCCCATCAGGGATCAACACAGCCATGAAAGAAGACATCAGAAAGGTAAATTCAACTAACGAATTTGATCAATTCTTCGATATTGGCATCCTTTTCAGGTTTCACACGTACCGTATATAAATCCAGCAAGGTCTCTGTATCTGATGTGCCTAACCCCTCCATACAAGTGGAGCTTGGCAATGAGAGCATTTGCAGAGAGTGATATTGCAGTGGCTAGAATTAAACCGATTACACCGCCCGTCCAACCAAGAGGAACCATGACATTTCCGGAGTATCCCAGCACATACGCACTGTTGATACCAGTGGTGAGGACGAATCCCACTTGAAACCATGAATCTGTGACAACCAAAGATGTAATATGAACTCAATGAGAGCAATTTCAATCTCAATTTCAATACCAACATCACAATTCACAATGCTATTCGAAATCATTCCGTATTCATCCATTACACAATTCGAAATCTATAACTTCATGAATTTCGATCTGGAATCCAAAAGTGAACTTTTTAGGAACCACATGAACAAAACTAGAAGAAAAGACGATTCATTTCCTCAGTTCCAGAGGAAAACATTGCATGAAACCAATTCTGAATTCAAAAACATTCTGGGATTTTCGAAAATGTTTGAAAAAACAATCATTTCGTTCATCCAATGGTCGAATTTGGATAACAGAACAATCAAAGTTACATAAAAAAACAAACCCAGATAAAAAGGCGTAAATTAAAATAAATATGAACAATTAAAATTAAGAAAAAAGAAAATGAAAGAACCTGTGCTAATCTGATGAGCGGTTTCTGGGATTTCGGTACTTTCTTCATCAAAAACCTTCTTAGAACCAGAATAAGCTTCACTGGTAGCATCCATAGTCGACTCTCGATGATGTCCTTGCCCCGCCAGGAGCCACTCGGTTGTGGTTATCTCCCCTTCCCCTTCCCCTGCCTCTGCCTCCTCCTCTGCTTCCGAGATGCAACCAACAGCCAGCGTACCCCTACCCTTCACTTCCTCTCCCCTTTTTATAGCTGCCTCAGCTCAATTCAAGCGTCCAATTCCATTTCAGCCAGCAAAAAGACTCACCCAATTTAGAAAATTAATTAAATTTTAAATCTTTTCAACGAATTATTCTTTTCGAAAATTTAATTAAATTCGAAATATTTTTCTGTAATTTCGCTTTCTTCATCTCCCTCCGGATTTCTTCGCCGCTCGTATCGATCTGTGCTGCTTTGTTGGAGGCGCGCGCGCGGGGGTCATATCCGTTGGGCATCCCGAAGGTGTCTTATAAATGCTTGCCCCGTGGGGGTTCGTTAAGATTTCGTTTTCCAGCTGCTTTCTCTGTGGGAGTGTGTGACCGTTTTGACCATCTACAGTGCGCAGAGTGTCATTCTGGTATTGTCTCGATTTTGGGATCGCACGCACGAGAAAGTGCCACGTAAGTCGTGGACTTTTGGAGCCGTTAGATTTCGTTGATGTTTTGGTGTAAATGATCGTATTTACTTTAATAATTGTGGGTTAATGCTAAGAAAACTATTTAACTAAAAATATATTCTCGTAACTCATTATAATTATTATTTTTTGAAAAGAGACGATATCGATTTTATTCATAACTTAAGGAAGCATATAATCATTAATAAGGACATCCCGTATACACTCCTGGGGCACCTCAAACCAATAACTAGTAAAATTGAAACTAAGGGCCAACTTGGTCAATTTATGCGCCGCAAAATTGACGGATCTAAAGACATGAGTGACTCTAGTAGAAGCAAAAGTCCCGGAGCCTGGTCTTGATGTCCTCAATCAGTAAGCCCGGATCATAGGGATCGCTGTTGATGCTTCCAATTGCTTGCACCACCTGCAGTGCGTCACATTCCAAAATCACTTGTAACTCATTATTATGACTACGTACAGATTGCGACACATTGTAAAACATGGCCATATACATTTATTTATACGGTCCAATAATTTGAGGTCGCTTGAGGAAGAATCTCTCAAGAGTTTTATATTTCTTTTCCTTTTTTCTAACCTTTCTTAAATTGATGGGCCACCAGCCCGACCATCTTTTTTGACATGTTGACAAGTTTAATGTGATATTTCAATTTGTTCACGTAAGAACTGATTGGAAATCGTTTTCATTCAACTGTTTAGCTGTGGAAGTTGCCAAATGTTTTGAACCAGTACAAAAGAGTAGGATTCGCTCCACTCGTACTCTTAATTTCCTCTCCTTCCTTAGCTTCTTTCTCTCTCTTTTTTTTTTTCTGTATTTCTTTTTCTATAAAAAAATTAAAAAAAGATATTGACGTGGCTTAATTGTGAGGATTTAAATAGGAAGAGAATTTGGAGAAAATAAAATCATACTCCCATTATATAACATGATAGTATGGTGAGAAGGGAATCCTCTAACATTATCGGTAGACAAAAAGAGAGTATGAAATGAAGAAACGACTACAAAAATCACAACCATTTCTCTTCATGCACTTCCCAATTTGTTTTATTCTAAACTTTGAATTATAATAAATTAAAGAAGAAGTAAAGGATAAAAATAAAAGAAAACTAACGAAAAGTTTAAAAAAACTTTTTTTTAACGAAAAGTCACTTTTAAATGTATTGACACGCCCCGACCCGGAAAGGTCGACGCATGCTGGCCGTCACTGTGAAGTGACGTAACCATAGGGGTAAGTGATATAAAAAGTGTGTAAATTTAAATCAAACATAGAATTTATTAAAATTTGAAATAGTGACAGAGTGCACAAACGTGGGTGTGGCCCACTATAGTTATTCAGAGCTTAATGAGGAAACGACTACCGAAGAGTAGTCAAGCAACTAAAGTACGCTTATTACACATAGTGATAAGTTCATACGTCAGAAGCGGAATGCTGAATGTCAGAAACGTTTCAAGATTCCTCGAATGCCACGCAGAACAGCTATCTAGGTCCTGGAGGGGCGAAAAACAAGTTGAGTGGGTCAGCAAAACAAACTTATGCGAAAACGTTTGGTTTTGAACATACTAACCCCTCGCCATAAAACAATTATAGTTTCCTTTATTAAAAGCACATTATGAGTAAGTATGTACGTATATATATATCCACAATACTAAAGCCAAGTATACATGATAATATACAAGTCAATTCATGATGAGATCGATGCTGCAGTTATATAATCATATGACAATGTTATAAAACAGTATCGCTAAATACTCATCCATCTAATGCTGGCACACAAGTTCGAACAGATAACTCTGATACGAACAGGACTGGGTGTAATCAATACGCTCAAGTACTACGATCACGTGAAGACTGGTGCAAAAGCACATCACATACAAGTCGGATTGCCTAATGCAATCTACCCGACAGGACTGGCACCTAACCTGGATCCAGACGAGCGAACGGTGCAATGTGAACATACACGTGAAGGACTGGCCCTGGCCCTGGGGCAAGTACTAACACCAGTGCAGCAAGATGAGTATGTATATAAACATGTATGAATGTCATGGCAATTATATCTCAATCGCATTTCAGCATTTATCACAATTATACCTCAATTATCCAATATTTAGCAACATATACGTAAAGTGAAGCATTTTATGAAGTTTGGAAACCATAAATACGTATAGGTATAAAAACAAACTGCCCACTCACCTGGAGTCTACACCAACTCCCTAGCATAATCATCGAGCCGTCAAAATGATCGACGCCTAGAACAATTATTAAATCAAAACTTAGAATTCGATTCGATAAAATATATAACTTTGTATAACGTTTTCTACATAATCTGATCCGGAAGATCCGTATATCAGATTTCTGATCCGTCATTTTTAACGATCCACATTATATCTCTAGGACATTATCTCAAGGTTTCATCTCGATCTAACGGTTGGATCTCTGCCAGTTGTCAAAAACCAAGTGGCGGTTAACATTTTATTTTTCTAACTTACAAACCTATTTCAGGAAGATCCGTACGTCGGATTTCCAATCTGTAAGTTCCTACATTCTTCAAATATTACGTTTTACCACGTATCAAAGTTTGGTGACGATCCAACGGTCGGATCGTCGATTTATATCATTGCCTATACGAGAAGTAATTAATTGACTTAGTTTAATACACATAAACGGGAACGTAAATAAAATCTTCGTAGATTGTCCAAATATAGAGTTTAAATATATGAAATCGATCTACTCGACGTCACGAACACATACGTATTTTTAGAATCCGATTTTGACCATGCACGCGCCCCCACGCGCCGCCACAAGGTGGCTGCGCTAGTGGCCACGCGCCTGCGAGTACAGTGTACTCGTCTTCTTCGCGGGTTCTGCCATTTTTTTACAGATTTTCGTCTAACTTCCAGAGCTTCAAACGAGCTCGTTTCTTAACCAAATTTAGTAATTCAAAAGCCAAATTAAAGTTAGGAATGTAGAGAATATATCTAGATTCACATAATGTTCATATGGGGTCTTTGTTGTTCAGAAATTGGGTCTGAAAGTAGCCAAACGACCACGGTTACATTTTTTTCCAGAAACTTATATTTTTCTTCCAACTTCCAGAGTCGATATCTAACTCGTTTTTAATCCATTTTTCATGAAATTTTATATCAAAATGAAGCCCTTGACATGTAGAATCATGTTATATAAGTTTTAAAGCTTGAAATTCACTAGATTTTTTTCAAGAACGTTCGATAGTTCAGCTTACCTAAAAACTCGTCGATCTCGGCCCTCCGACGTCCAAATCCTTCCAACGAATTACTCCGGGGTTCCTGGGAGCATTTTAAGACTAGTGGTGATCTTGGTTTCCATTAAAATTCAACCATTAAAAACTTGATGAATAGTGCCATAATCGGGAATTGATATTCCTACGTGAAAACGTTCGAGTTTTTACCTGAGGTTGATGTCGATGGACTCGTGAGGTCCTAAGAAATCCAAAGGTAGTCTTGGATCTTCGAAACTTTGAGGTTTGAGTGGCTTTCGAGTTTGCTCCGTATGAATGGTAGAGAGAGAGAGTTCCGTGAGTTTGAGAGAGAGAGAGAGAGTCTGTGAGATTAGTGAGAGAGAGAGCTTCTGAGATGAGAGAGTCTGAGTGGTATCCAAAAGAAAGTGGATTGGGGTTGGTGAATGATTACGGATGGAGGGATCGGAAGTGGAATTGGGTTGGTGTGTATAGTGGAATAGGTTTGGTGAGGTATAAATCTTACACATATTTTCTACTAATGTAAGTTTATATTACGATAGTTAAATCGAACTAAGCTTAATATAAGGTTTTCATATTATTCTACGAGAAGGGTATAGACGTCAATATACACGTACGGGGAGAATTTACACAGAAAATTTGGGACGGGTCGCCACAATCTACCCCTCTTATAAAAATTTCGTCCCCGAAATTTAAAATCATTTGTTATACAAAACTTAAGATTGGGATGTACAAACATACGTACTAACGAAGAAATCAAGTCATAGTGATTGTACAAAAAGGGATAAATGCTGTTCCGTCGCGATTCAGAGTGCATTAATTCCTTTTCATGCCTCAACTCGTACTTTCCTTCTTCTTCAGTACTATACTATAGTATAATAGTTTTTGCAAAGACAAAATACTGAAAATATTTATATGTACTATTGTCCCGTCGAAATTACATACATATAATAACATAAAGTTATAGTAGTTGTATTGATTTTAAAACTGAACATAGGATTTTTCTATATACCTATTTACTTGCTTAACAGATTCAACGGATAAGTCCTTGATATTACGATCTGCAGCCCGCGATATCAACAACTCACTGTCGTCATGATAAGTAAGTTACAATTTCCTGAGGGTGCCATATTACCATCATGCCCCCATTGGGAAATACACAAACAACATCTGATTAGATCTCTACAGTGCTCACGCACTACCCCCTTTGGGTAACAACAGTAATGAAACAAGTCCATATTCTGAACTCTCACAATTTAACGATTAATCATAAAACTCTTATGAAAAATAAGTGCTAAGCAAAGAATCTCCAAACTACGATTCAAACATAACACAACCAAGATCTAGATTTGTAACCGCAGTTACAAGCAGTTCTAACAGAAATAAGTATCTAATACGATCATGCTATCACTAAAGAGTACATGAATCAGAATACATTCTCAACATAAGGTGACAAGAGAGAATGTATATATACACACTTTGTAATAACATAAGGTAAAAGGTACATACGCAAGTAGATAAGCATGTACGGAGGTAAGGGTAAGAAATCAAACGCTATAAATATGTGGCTCACCCAGATTGGTTATGTCCACAGAATATAAAATTCTCATTAATGATGAAGGGTTACACAAGTACATAAATTCAAGTTCTCGTTTTTTGTGATTCTAGCGAAGGATTTATTACAAATGACTTTAGAGACTTGCAAGATCTAAGCCACTGAGTAATCACAAAAACTTTTAAGTGCCGAAGCATGGTATTATCTTACGTTGCCTTCGTTCCTTAGGTATGAGTGGTATTTCGAACATATGTTGACGCACAAGGTAATGTATCATTTTCACTCGAAGTTTATTATAGATTAGGAGTTTCGTTTCGGTTTCCTGCTGATTGTTCTCTTCCTACTTGTCTCTCATTCAACAACAAAGACAAAGAAAAGGAAAATGAGGAGGAGTGATATGAGATACTTTTGCTTTTGAAGAAGTAGCTTTCCACAGACTTCATCTTGAACAGGTTTTGATTCAAGGGTGATGGACACTTGATCTTGAATCAGATTTGGGAGCCTTTTTACTTGCAAACAATCCTCAGCTTAGTTGAGGATGAATTAGCACGTTGTCTCTACATGCTTCAAGTAGTCCGGTCTCCACGCAGGTGTGGCATCTTCTTGAACTCTTGGATCAACCCAGACTCATCTGCTCTTCGAAGCAACTCAGACTCCTCCTGCTTCGTCTATGAGATACTTTTGTTTTTGAAGAAGTACCTCTACACAGGTTTATTTTTGAAGTGGGCTGGAGGGGCTCGAAGATGAGTACTCGAGAGCAGGACTAGGTAAGCAATCAGGATCTCACTTTCTCCATGTTCTTCAGATGAAAGTGAGGAGAAAGCGTGATATGAGATACTCTTGCTTTTGATCTTAATGATATGAGGTACTTTTGCTTTGGATGATTTGTTTTCTGGGGTGTTCCAAGGGATTAAGAATACTGAGTGACTCGAGAGTTTTCTTTGGGAAGACATTTTCAGAAATGAAGATGGAAGAGAGATGGAGAGGGTGTGCCTTTGCTGTGGAAGGCGAAGGTAGACGTTTATAGGAATTTTTTTCTTCACAACCGAAACTGTTCTTTTACCCCTGTCGGTAGCCGGTGGATGGATGAACAGTACCAGTCACGCGCTTTCTGACAAAGCGTCCGTAATTTCCGCGAAGCTGACAGCGCATGACGACAAACTGGAATAATGATCTTTTGAAAACCGGGGTTCAAATCCGGGTTCGGCTCGTGGTTTTCGCAAAATCCAAGCTGCACGTGACGAGTCACGACAAAAATGGAAAACAGAACGCCTCGTGATGTCTGAGCAATCCCGACTTTTGATAGAGGAACGGCTCTTTCGAGACTGACTTCCGGCATTTGAGAAAGAGCGTCCAGCTTTTGAAAAAAAATGTGTCTGGCTGTCTCTCGATCTGCGAGGAGCTCTCCTTCGATCTCTGAGGAGCTTTTCTTCGATCTGCTTCTTCTTATAGAGGCACGAATTTTCGTTTCACCTCACACTTGAATTCCCTTCTGTAAACACTTCTTTCTTGCACTTCTGCACTTTTACTTCTTCCGTTCTCTTCTTGCACTTCTGCAATCCTAATCTTTCTGAACTCTTTCTCCTCTATACTTTAAAAAAAAAAATGTCTTGTCCTTCCGACCGTCGTCTAAATTTGAATGTCGGAGAAGATGATGACTCGTCTTCTCCAAACAACATTTGGAATCCGTCCTTCATATCCCCCAATGGTCCTCTTACAGTCGGGGATACGATGATGAGGAATGAAATAACCGCTACAGTGATAGCCAGGAATCTGCTTACTCCCAGAGACAATAGGATGCTATCCAGGCGGTCGGACGAGCTGGCTGTTCAGGAATCTCTGGCTCTCAGCGTCCAAAGTGCAGGCTCAGTTTCAAACATGGGCCAGCGCCTTCTTGCCCGAACTCGTCAGGTGGAGTCACTGATGGCGGAGGTGGCCAGTCTTCGGCAAGAAGTCAGAGGACTCAGGCACGAGAACAAGGAGTTGCACTTGCTTGCAACTAGTTACTCGACCAGCATGAAGAGGAAGCTGGACCAGCTGCAGGAGTCGGACGGTCGGATCCAGAGTGATCATGACAGGTTCATGGCGTTACTCCCGAGGTTTATGTTGCCTTCGTCCTCTGGAGTTGCACCAAGTGCTCCGGCTCCGGAGATTCCAACTCTGGCGCTTCGTCTTCCTGGAGCTCCGTCGACTTCTGAGGCTCCTCACGAATAGCCTTGCGAAGACTCCCCCCTCTGTGTTTGTTTGATTTTCATGTATGTCCACGTATGTAGTTTATCGAAGTTTCAATAAACAAGCTTTATTTCGTTTAGCATACTGTGTTAAATACTCTAAGGTATCCTTGCTAAGTTTAAGTTTTTCTCTTTTTTTTTTTTTTTTTATTTTTATTTTTTTTATTTTACGTCTAACGTTACGAGGTCTTCGTAACCTTCTCAAAACTCGTTCCACTCCTAAATTTCCAAGATCCAGATTCTTCAGTTCAAGTAGCTACTGTTTATCAGTTTATCAGTCACGCTGCTAATTAACGTACTTAGAATATTTTAGTATTGTTCGTTACCCTGAAACTATGAACCGGTGTACTGGCATAAGGTATCACTCCCAGATACTAGTACCTACATCCGGTATCAGAAATCATACTGCCGAACGCTGGTCGACGATCTCTGGATATCGGACAACATCGTCAATTAGTTGCGTCACCGTAAATTGATTACAGTTTAGAGCTTGTTCAAGTAGAAAGTTTCGGGTAATTGGAAAAGAACTGGTCAACGAAGCAGTTCATTGATCTTAGGAGGATTTGATCTCTAACCCTATGACAATTCACACTCTCAAGCCTATACTTACCAAATTGATAGGGTTAGCTACTCGTTTCTTCCAAAATAAAGCTTCCCAGATGGAGAGGTTCGTCCGTTGAAGTTCTAGAGGTGATTGTCAAAACGATTTTCTAAGATAACGATAAATCATCTAAGGTATTCATAACTTTCGGAAAAGTTAACAGGTTTTTTTTTTTTTTTTTTTTTTTTTTTGTGCTTGACGAGGTGGCAAGATTTAACATAAGAAGACAAGAGTTAAAACACACTAGGAATTTCAGGACTATCTAAACCTAGTGCTCTGACACCAAGCTGACACGCCCCAACCCGGAAAGGTCGACGCATGCTGGCCGTCACTGTGAAGTGACGTAACCATAGGGGTAAGTGATATAAAAAGTGTGTAAATTTAAATCAAACATAGAATTTATTAAAATTTGAAATAGTGACAGAGTGCACAAACGTGGGTGTGGCCCACTATAGTTATTCAGAGCTTAATGAGGAAACGACTACCGAAGAGTAGTCAAGCAACTAAAGTACGCTTATTACACATAGTGATAAGTTCATACGTCAGAAGCGGAATGCTGAATGTCAGAAACGTTTCAAGATTCCTCGAATGCCACGCAGAACAGCTATCTAGGTCCTGGAGGGGCGAAAAACAAGTTGAGTGGGTCAGCAAAACAAACTTATGCGAAAACGTTTGGTTTTGAACATACTAACCCCTCGCCGTAAAACAATTATAGTTTCCTTTATTAAAAGCACATTATGAGTAAGTATGTACGTATATATATATCCACAATACTAAAGCCAAGTATACATGATAATATACAAGTCAATTCATGATGAGATCGATGCTGCAGTTATATAATCATATGACAATGTTATAAAACAGTATCGCTAAATACTCATCCATCTAATGACCATGCACGCGCCCCCACGCGCCGCCACAAGGTGGCTGCGCTAGTGGCCACGCGCCTGCGAGTACAGTGTACTCGTCTTCTTCGCGGGTTCTGCCATTTTTTTACAGATTTTCGTCTAACTTCCAGAGCTTCAAACGAGCTCGTTTCTTAACCAAATTTAGTAATTCAAAAGCCAAATTAAAGTTAGGAATGTAGAGAATATATCTAGATTCACATAATGTTCATATGGGGTCTTTGTTGTTCAGAAATTGGGTCTGAAAGTAGCCAAACGACCACGGTTACATTTTTTTCCAGAAACTTATATTTTTCTTCCAACTTCCAGAGTCGATATCTAACTCGTTTTTAATCCATTTTTCATGAAATTTTATATCAAAATGAAGCCCTCGACATGTAGAATCATGTTATATAAGTTTTAAAGCTTGAAATTCACTAGATTTTTTTCAAGAACGTTCGATAGTTCAGCTTACCTAAAAACTCGTCGATCTCGGCCCTCCGACGTCCAAATCCTTCCAACGAATTACTCCGGGGTTCCTGGGAGCATTTTAAGACTAGTGGTGATCTTGGTTTCCATTAAAATTCAACCATTAAAAACTTGATGAATAGTGCCATAATCGGGAATTGATATTCCTACGTGAAAACGTTCGAGTTTTTACCTGAGGTTGATGTCGATGGACTCGTGAGGTCCTAAGAAATCCAAAGGTAGTCTTGGATCTTCGAAACTTTGAGGTTTGAGTGGCTTTCGAGTTTGCTCCGTATGAATGGTAGAGAGAGAGAGTTCCGTGAGTTTGAGAGAGAGAGAGAGAGAGTCTGTGAGATTAGTGAGAGAGAGAGCTTCTGAGATGAGAGAGTCTGAGTGGTATCCAAAAGAAAGTGGATTGGGGTTGGTGAATGATTACGGACGGAGGGATCGGAAGTGGAATTGGGTTGGTGTGTATAGTGGAATAGGTTTGGTGAGGTATAAATCTTACACATATTTTCTACTAATGTAAGTTTATATTACGATAGTTAAATCGAACTAAGCTTAATATAAGGTTTTCATATTATTCTACGAGAAGGGTATAGACGTCAATATACACGTACGGGGAGAATTTACACAGAAAATTTGGGACGGGTCGCCACATGTATAGTGAATAGTGACAGTTAAAAATAAAAAAGTGATTTTTCGTTAAATGTGAACAGTACCGAAAGTATTTTATTAAACATCTCTAAAAATAAAAAGAGGCGTATAAAATAAGACAACAAAAGTACAAAAATCATCTCTATATATATTTTTTTGAGCAGACATCTCTATATATTATATCTTTTTTTTCTTTCTACTTTATTGGGTAAAGTCAAGGTATAAAATATCAATAATATTCCAATATTTTCATCGAAATTACCGTGTTTTTGGACTACCGATATTTTCGATGTCATCGATATTTCCATTGAAATTTCCGTGTTTTTTAAATTTCTATATTTAAATAAACACCAAAAGTATTCGAACCCCTCCCATTTTACTCCTTCAACACATTGACCACCATATCACTTATGTTTTTGTGAAAATATGCTAAAATATTTACATATTTTCTACACTCACAATGTTTGCCAGCTCTCTATATAATCAACTTAAATCAGTTAAATCCATCATGCAATGCATTTTCTTTCAATTCTTTGTGATAAACTAATAGATAATTGACTAAATAAACATCTTGCAAAGTTTCAATAAAAAATTTCAAGTTTTTCTTACAATTTCCGTGGTTTTTATTCAATTTTTATCAATATCGATAATATCCCGATATTTCCATCGAAATTTCCGTGTTTTTAGATTACTGATATTTCCGATATCATCGATATTTAATACCTTGGGTAAAGTCTCCACTTCATATTCCCTATAATTAATGATATATTCCACAAAACAAAATATTTGTTTCTTTTTATTAAATTATACAATTTTTTTTTTTAGTAAAGTGATAACTTTAGGGAATTAGATAGTTAGTTATTCAAAAAAAAATTCTTTCTTCTAAAAGATTTTTCAGACGTTTAAAATCACTTCTCAAACAAATTCATTCTCATGTATAATTAATGATGGCATCATGAATAATTGTAGATAAAAAATCAGTCGGTCACAATTCCCAAAACAAGTATAATTGTGGGCTTCTCTTTATTAAAACCACTTCCTTTTTTGACTGAAAATTGTGGATAAAAAATCATGGATTCTCAGAAGTTGCAAAACATTGGACAGCAGAAAGAAAAGAGATATATTTTTTCAAAAAAAAAAAAGAAAAAAAGAAAGAAAAGATGTATATTTTTCCCCAAAAAAAAAAGAAAGAGAGAAAGAAAAGAGGTGTCGTACTCAGAAACCCAGTACGAGTATTGCTTAATGCAAAGAAAAATAAAATAGGGCATCACTGTTTGTCTTTACGTGTTTTCCACCAAAAATTTGGATAGGTTGAGGTGCAAATTGTCTTCTGAAATCTCGTACAACACTGCCGGTCCTCCTTTCCATTTCAAACGAAGTGGTGATTGTGTCGAGAGCCTAAACGTGACTGTTTATCCGAATCACTAGACGAAAAGAGATTCAAAAAATTCAAAATCCTGGGTGAGAGAAAATGAGCGAAATCGGAATCCATGTCAAAGCGATTAATCTGTCGTCGACGACGCCGTCGCGCGAGAAGAAGGGAGTGACAACCGAGAAAACTCCCCAGAAAGCGCCGTCGTCTTCTTCCGCGGAGGACGAGGACGGGAGTCCAATCAGGCACATTGTCTGTGTCAAAAGGGCCGATGTCAAACACTTTGAGGACGTCGAGGACTGCTTCATCTTGGATTTCGACCCCTTTGATGAGCCGGTGCCGTTGTCCAAGTTGTCCGTGTCGGATAATGATCACTCTGGTTCCCCCGATATCGCTGTTGTTGCTGGGAAAGGACAGGTTTTGATTTTTACCAGTGACTCTTTTGATTTTTTGTGTAATTTTCTTTCTTCTGTTGGGTTGCTGGGAAAATGCAGGTGAAGAATTGAATTTGAAATCATAGCCCCATTTTACATATGACCCTTCTAGAGTTTTGCCAAAGAAAGGAAATTTTTTAATCAATTTTCTTTCTTTGTCATGTTTGGTTGCTGGGAAAATGCAGGTGAACAAAATCGATGTCAAAGCGATTAATCTGTCGTCGACGACGCCGTCGCACGAGAAGAAGGGAGTGACAACCGAGAAAACTCCCCAGAAAGCTCCGTCGTCTTCTTCCGCGGAGGACGAGGACGGGAGTCCAATCAGGCACATTGTCTGTGTCAAAAACAAGGCCGATGTCAAACACTTTGAGGACGTCGAGGACTGCTTCATCTTGGATTTCGACCCCTTTGATGAGCCGGTGCAGTTGTTCAAGTTGTCCGTGTCGGATAATGGTCACTCTGGTTCTCCCGATATCATTGTTGTTGCTGAGAAAGGACAGGTTTTGATTTTTACCAGTGACCCTTTTGATTTTTTGTGTTAATTTTCTTTCTTCTGTGGGGTTGCTGGGAAAATGCAGGTGAAGAATTGAATTTGAAATCATAACCCCATTTTACATATGACCCTTCTACAGTTTTGCAAAAGAAAGGAAATTTTTTATCAATTTTCTTTCTTTGTCATGTTTGCTTGCTGGGAAAATGCAGGTGAACAAATGAATTAGAAATTGTAACCCCATTGTGACATTTTGCCTATGAACCTTCAGGTGTTTGACCTCAAAAGATTTAAAATTTATGAGAAAGTTTCCAACTTTTCTGCTTATCTGTTCATATTCCAATTTTTGTAAATTTATCAGCTAATTTGGTGATTGTCTGATGCCTCGTGTGGATTTGAATTGATGCTGTGCAGGTTGCTTGTAGAGACTATCCACATTCAAGGCACCTCTGCCTGAAATTTCCTTTCGAGACGACACCCCATGAGAGCTACTGTGAGCTGGTAACAGAGTTTTACAACTTCAAATATTTGCATCTTGTGAATGTATCCCCGATCCCCCATCTATATTGTTTAACTTGGCATCTCAAAAGTGAATTCACTGATTGTACGCAGTGCTACTGCTATGTTTGCGATTCTGCCGCTCCATGCGGGTTTTGGAAACCATCACATTGCCACGCCGCTGCGCACATTGGTGACTGGAAGTGCAGAAGGATGTTGATGAAGCAGCAAGCCGCAGTGGAGAAATGAACAAAGGTCCCGTTGTTTAGCCGTATTGCGGATAACGGTGTATGAGAAATACCAGAAAAGTGAACGGTTGTTTTACTAGTAGGCGGTCAAGTTTATGTAATTTTGTTCATAGGGAGGGTACTTGAAATGGCTTTTGTTCTGACTCGAAGAGATGTAATTACTAATGAACTTACGATGATAGAAATGGAATCAAATTTGATTAGTTCAATTCGATTTGCTTTCTTGGTAGAATTTGCAGGATGATTAGCAAACTAAATACCAGTGGAACTTGTCCAATTCTAGCAAGTTCATCGGTCAATTATATTTGCTTCTCAATAAATACGTCGTAGTCTATTCAAAAAATAATTACGTCATACAAGTTTTACAATTGAAGCATAAAACTCTTAATATTACGAATCAGTGAATGTAGACGCCATGATAGTTACGTAGGTTGAGAATCAGAGTTCGAAAAGGATGTTGTATGGGAAAAATTCTGGCTATTTTTATGATAATTTATTGTTTTTGAATGAACTTATGGTTGCTGAAATTAAGTTATCATTTTCTACATCGTAAATTGTTATAGTCATTTTATGAAAAATTTATGTTAATTTCAGGGTAGTATTTTTGTCAAATCAATCTCAGCACTTGAAGTGATGGTTTTTTCAATTTAACAAAGATCTTTCACAAAAAAACCAAAATAATAGACCATGGATAATTTTAGAGACCACTTCTTTTGATTCTAAATCTTAGGACCGAAGTGAGGAGTTATGCCAATCTGAGAGATCATTTTGGCTAAAAAATCTTTTATAAAAATAATAAGTTGTCATGTCAATTGGTCACTAAAATTTGGTGTAATAAGTTAGTGTCTCTAACAAACGATACTATCTATACTAAAGAAGTGAGGGAACGTGCTAAGTCTCATAACGAGTTAGTGTCTTTAGAATTATCTATACCTTAAAATGATTGCAA
The DNA here is from genome assembly GCA_963580275.1 of Crataegus laevigata. NCBI lineage: Eukaryota > Viridiplantae > Streptophyta > Magnoliopsida > Rosales > Rosaceae > Crataegus > Crataegus laevigata. The sequence continues at coordinate 30,799,406 of OY756947.1, read as the reverse complement.
CATATAAACATGTAACTTAGGCGGGTCGGCAATGTTAGTGTGCCAATGCCAAATATCTTGCACATGAGTTTGAATTTTTCTAACACAAGCCTTCAACCGAGCAGCGTATGCCGGATCTAAACTGGGGTCCTGATTTGTTGTTAAAATTGTACAATATGTTGCTCAAACTAGTGCAAGTGCAACGAGAGCGGCCAATGGTGTGCGCTCCTGTAGAAACAAATTGTCTGACATATAAGCAGCTTTATTTGTTGCTTAATGGTATAATTTTCACAAGAAAAATATTCAACGTACCAGAGAGAGTAACCATTTCTTCTTGTGTGAAACACTTGTTTGCGAAAAGTTGAGGGAGGTTGTCGACATTGAATGTCGGGGGAGGTAGGTTTCCGGGTATGTCCGAAGCTTTGGGAACTCCGCTGTCTCTTCTTCCGGCAGGAACATCATAGCAAAGCCCTCTAGTGATTCAATAATGATTATGCTTACTTAAGAAGCACTTACGCTCGTTTTCTTTTTATATTAAACATTTGAATAGTTTATGAAAAGTACTTGGACGTAATTCTCCGCAAAAACTACCAATTTAAGAAGTCTTTTATTTATCATTCAAAGCGCTTTTTTGTTTTTTAGTTTTTTAAGGAAAATTTAGCAAAATTTCTTAATTTGTAATCCTTTCACTTTACCTCCAAACTTTCAATTTGATTTTGACCTATCATAAACTTTTAGGGCCTGTTTGGTAGTGTACTTGAATTCAACTTTTTAAACTCAAAAACAGTTTTCAAGTTTTAGGTCTTAAAAACTTGTTTGGTATGATTATTTTTAAAAACTGAACTCAAGACTAACTAAAAAATATAGTCTATTCCTTAAAAATATAAAAAGTGAGTTTTTAGAGTTTTTAAACTTAAACTTACTCATTTCTTTTCTCTCCCTCCTCCCCTCTCACTCCAAATATATCTCTCTCTTTTCTTCTTTCTTTCTCCTTTTTTTTTTACTTTTTTCGCCTCTACTCCAATCCAATCAAGTTTAAGTCGTAAGATTTAAAAATTTTAAATCACAAACCAATCAAGTTTTTGAGTCATAAAAAAAATTGTTTTCAAGAAATGTTCTTAAAAAATGTTTTGAGAAATGATAAAAAAATTCAAATAAGATACCAAACAGAGCCTTAATTTGTGCCAATATCCTTTTGGGTGTAGTTCGATTGATGTACTAAGATTCCATCCGAACAATGCTCGATCTCCAGGCCGAGATAGTATCGAGTTTTTCCAAGATCCTTCATCTCAAATTCCGATTTCAAGTGTGCAGCAATTCCCTCAAGCTCTGCAGGAGTCCCAATGAGGTTCATGTCGTCAACATAAACTGCAACAATTGCAAATCCGGAATGTGACTTCTTTATGAACACGCATGGGCATAGTTCATTGTTCACATAACCCTGACTTGTCAAATATTCACTCAGACGGTTATACCACATCCGCCCGGATTGTTTCAATCCGTAAAGTGACCTCCTCAACCTAATTGAGAGAGTGTTCCGTGGTCTAGAACTATTTGAGCCAGTCAATGGAAGTCCTTCTAGAACTTTCATATATATTTCCGTATCTAGATCCCCATAGAGATACGCGGTTACCACGTCCATAAGCTGCATGTTCAGTTCTTCGGAAACTACCAAACTGATTAGGTAGCGGAACGTTATAACGTCCATTACGGGGGAATACGTCTCCTCGTAATCAATTCCAGGGCGTTGAGAGAAGCCTTGCGCTACGAGGCGTGCTTTGTATCGCACTATTTCATTCTTCTCATTACGCTTCCTCACGAAAACCCACTTGTAGCCAACGGGCTTCACACGTGGTGGTGTAGGAGCGACTGGTCCAAACACCTTACGTTTCGCGAGCGAATCGAGTTCGACCTGGATTGCTTGTTTCCAGTTTGACCAATCGGTTCTACGTCGGCATTCATTGACGGAACGTGGTTCAATGTCATCGCTAAGCATGATGTCAGTAGCTACTGAATACGAGAATGCGTCGTCGACGATCATCTCATTCCTATTCCAAACCTCATCCAATACTGTGTAATGGACCGAAATCTCGCGATTCTCGGGAGGCCGGCATGTTTCATCTGAAGCATCACCGTAATCTAGAATAACCTGATGCGTTGGAACGGATGAGTGAGCGATGGTCGGATTCAAACTAGGGTCACTAGTTGGTGCCGTTTTCCTCTTCCGGGGTTGTGAATCCTTTGAACCAGGTGGTCTGCCACGCTTCAGGGTCGGAGCAGATGATTGGCTAGCCGCCAATGTACCGTGCCGCGTGGAAGTTGCGGCCTCCCCTCCTTCGGGGACGGTCCGGCCTTCCCAGGCGGGTTGTTGACGTACACGGGGTACATCTATCCTTGCAGGTGTGTTTGCAGCAGGTATATGTGATCTTGTCACTTTAGCTAGATCATTAAAAGCATCTGGCATGCTTTGAGCAATGCTCTGAAGATCTCTAATTTGACGCACTTCAGTTTCAGACTGAGCAGTGCGAGTATCTAGATGAGACATAGTGGGAGCATACCACGACAATTCGCGGCGTTCTACGGGAACGTTAGCATGCTTATCTCCCCATAACGCCGGGAAGACTGTCTCATCAAAGTGACAATCCGCAAAACGTGCGGTGAAAAGATCTCCTGTCAAGGGTTCTATGTATCGAACAATTAATGGCGAATCATAACCGACATAGATTCCCATTTTTCTCTGAGGACCCATTTTGGTACGTAGCGGCGGCGCTATTGGCACATAAATGGCGCACCCAAACACCCGTAAATGCGAGACGTCAGGCTCGTATCCAGTGACCAACTGTAACGGTGAATGTGGTTGGGTAGCGGTGGGCCTCAGACGGACCAACATGGCTGCGTGCAATATTGCATAGCCCCAGGCAGATACCGGCAGTTTGGTTCTCATAACCAAAGTCCGAGCTATCATTTGAAGGCGCTTTATGAAAGCTTCTGCCAGGCCGTTTTGGGTGTGAACATGGGGTACAGGATGTTCCACATCAATCCCTACTGACATGCAATAATCGTCAAAGGTCTGTGACGTAAACTCTCTAGCGTTATCCAGTCGAATCGACTTAATCAGATAATCAGGGTGGTGAGCCCTTAGCTTAATGATTTGAGCTAGGAGTTTAGCAAACGCGGCATTGCGTGTGGACAACAAGCAAACATGTGACCATCGTGTCGATGCGTCAACCAACACCATAAAATATTTAAATGGTCCGCAAGTTGGTTGGATTGGTCCACAAATGTCCCCTTGAATCCTCTGAAGAAATTTAGGGGGGTTGTGAATAATCTTTGTATATGAGGGTTGAGTATTCAACTTCCCCAAAGAACACGCTTTGCATGGTGGGAGTCCTACATGAGGATGTAACTTGTGCCCGTGTGATGATTTGAGGATACGGCGCATCATGTCACGTCCAGGATGTCCCAAACGGTCATGCCAAAGCAACAAAGTGTCCTGGAACACAAGCATAGGGCCGGCCACACTGTGGGCTTCTATGCCCCGAATGGTTGTGATGTACAACCCATTCGATAGACGTTCCAACTTCTCGTGAATACGCTTCTGGCCATATTCGTATGAAGTGATACAAAGAAATTCAAAACCATGATCTTCAGTGGTTTCAATATGATATTTATTATCTCGAATATCTCTAAAACTCAGCAACGTTCTTCCGGAACGTGGAGAATAGAGTGCCTCCTTAATGGTCAAGATAGTACCATTCGGCAACATAATACGTGCCTTTCCGTATCCTTCAACCAGGTTGGATGAACCGGCGAGGGTTGTCAAAGGAGATTTCTGGGGTATTAAGTTAGTAAAATAGTGTTTTTCACGCAAGATGGTGTGCGTGGTTGCACTATCTGCCAGACAACTAACTTCCCCACTAGACATACCTAGAAATAAATTGATTGAATTGGTCACATGCATAAATATAAGTCCATTCATTCAATTAAGCAATTCGAGAAAATAATATCCATTCAAATAATAATCCATAATTCAAAACAAATCAAAACCAAACAAATTATTCCAAATACTTAGAAAAATTGTTCAAAAATTTAAACCATAAACCTAGATAAATAGGGGATAGGGCCGGCCACTCCTAGTGGGTTCGGCCACTCCTAGTGGGTTCGGCCACTCCAAGTGTTGCAGTCCTATTTAGAATAGGAATGTGATTGTGTAAATCCTAGTAGATTAGGAATGTATCTTATATTCCTATTAGGAGTAGATTACTTATTAAGTATTGTAATCCTTATGGGAAAGGGTTTGCCCTTTCTACTACTATAAATAGAGGCACAATGGGGTGAATAAAACACACCTCACAATTACACATCTCTATCTTCTTCTCTCTATGTGCCGCACCTCCCTCTCTCTCTAGGCCTCCATAATTGTCCAGTAAATTATACCTACAACACGTTATCAGCACGTTCTTGACGCTCCGCTAAAGAGAGTTTATTCTTCAATCAGGGGAGTATTACGTTTTAATTATTCTGTTTTGAGATTAATTTATTATTATTTTGAATTAATCTACATGCTATTAATTCAAATTTAATTTTTCTTTGTTGAACGTGATACAACGCATTGGAGACGCGCTTTCGGCTTTCTGAGAAGGATCTTCTACAAATTCAAAGGCTTTTATTTGTTTTCTGTCAATCAGGTACGCTTAAAATAAAGTAAGATATTTGAAACGACCTTGAAGCATGAAAACATTCCCCATGATGCATGAACCCCCTTATGTTTATATTTTCCTTCCGATATATATATTGTATATATTCATATATTTGTCAATATATATATTTGTTTCATGCATTACGCAATTATAAATCGCTATGTGGAATTTGTGAGTCAAAGAATCGAAAATAAATTAGAAGCAAATTAGGGTTTCCTAAACCCTAAAGGATTTGAAAAAAAAAAAGGGGATGTTTTGTGGGACACGGCCTGAAGCCGCACCTCCACCAAGCCAAGCCAGTAGCTTCGGCATGTTTCATCTGGACCACAGCAGCCCTGTGCGCTGGGCTTGTAGCCCTCAACCCACACTTTGGGCTTCTGCATCTAATAGACCAGCAGGTCTTGGCCTGTATTCCATCAACCAGCAGGCTGGGCTCCCAATTTTTTTTCTCTCGGCCCGTAATTGCAGCAAGCCTTAAAGCTTGCCTTTGCAAGTGATTGGGCTGCCTGCAGCAGCCTCACACGGCCCAACCCGCAGTTTGTAGCTGATGGGCTATGCAAAGTTGGACAGCAGCCAGCAATCCTTTGCTGGGCTGCCTTTTGTTCTCGGCCCAAAGCCAATTTTTGGCTTGTTTTTTTCTTTTGCACGGCACCCATGCCCAAAATTATTTTGGGGCATATTTTTCAAATCCACATGCTATTATTTTAGCATTATAAAATAATTTAACCCGTATGTTAATATTATTTTGCTTCTACAATCGCCCTGTATGGCTCGATCTATTGAATTAATTAAAAGTGACCAGCAGTCCATTAATCTGATAATGAATCCAAAATTATTGACCTGAAGATCACTTTTGGACATTAACGATTCAATAATTTATTTCTCTTCTTTGAACCGTTGACTCACTTTCGTAGTCCCGAAGCACTCACACTTGAGTTCCCGAAGAACCTCAAAATCCACTACACTTAGTTGTATATTGCATTCTGTGTTCTTGCAGGAACCTCTCTTTTATGAACTAAACATTCATAAACTAAATCGAACCTGTAGTTTCGAATTTAGTGCCTTTGAAACCCGAAGTTTTCATAAAACAATACACCTATGAAAACTTGACGTTTTTCATGAAACCATGTCTTAGAACTCGAATGTTCTAACTTTGATGCTTATGGATAATTCCTCCCCATAGCACCAATCACAATCTTGTTCCCTCCAATTCAGTGGATTGTCGAACAGTCACAAGTTTGATTTTCCTGATTTGGACGTTTCTAATAGAAACCACTTTATGTGAGGTACAAGACGTGAATCTCCACTTGACTATTAAGAAGCTGAGAAACCATTGAAGCCAACAATGGCATGGAAGAGCTGAATAAGCCTCCGCCATGATCTTCATTCGAAGACTTATGCCTAAAGCATTACAAATGGAAATACCTCCGAACGAGGATTCCCGGGGCTCTTTGGCTCGCTTCTACGGACTGTTTAATCATGAAAGATATTGCCCGAAGCATACCATGATTACGTCCATGAATGAGTACAATTCTGAAGTTTATAAATCCAATTGAATTTTGACTAGAGAATATTTTTCTTGTCATTCCTTGTTTCTAACTTGCTCTTGAAGCAGCAGTGTAGAAAGTGGAAGTCTACCAAATTCTCGGATCTGATTACTACCACAAACGTGAGAGAAAGGTATAGACCCAGTTCGGCTGGAGTATACCGAATGGTATAGACTCAGTTCGGCTGGAGTCTACCAAATGGCTCGACCTAGTTAAGTCAAAGACTACCAAATGGTGATGCACTGCTTCGGTAGAGATACACCGAATGGCATACCTTCTCACAATCCAATTTTGAGTTTGTTTTTACAACATATGGTAGAATCAGGGCCTGCCAAGGTGTGGCATCATGCCCGAAGCGTGATCCTTGGCACCTAAGACCTAAAACTTCAAGAATAAGGGATAGTATTCCCGAACCTTAACCCTGCAGAATCTACTTCCGTCTCGATGGAATAGATCATTGGTTATGCACTTGTTCGTGCCCCTACCAATGTTGTTAAGGAGTACCATTCTCGTAGTCAATATGTGAGATTAATTTTGCTCCACCAAACTCCGTTGGAAGAGCATAATTTTGACATGGATGGTCTTATGGGCCGAATCCCCTTAGTAAACTATTTACTTTGTGAACATTTTTCCATGTTCTTGGATTCAAGTTTGGTGTATGTTTTACTTATGGATAATCTTATTGATATTGTCCTCGAATATGAGTTAATTGAATCATGTTTCTTAGTACATGTGACCGATTCAATTAAACACGTGATTAGGTAGGAATGTGGGAAAGTTAGTTGTCTGGACGAATGCGTACTATGCACACTAACTTTACACCTAAATCACATCTCTAACAACGACTTCAGGTCTATCCAACCTGATTAAGAGCATTGGCACGCTCCTCGTTGTATGAATGGTACTGCATCACCATTTAAGGGACCTTGAATTCTCCCTGACGTTGAGTTTTTAAGGATATTCGAGATGACAATGATCATAAATGAAACCACTGAAGAAAATAGAGTGAAATATCTTTGCACCACCTCCAAAAATGAGCATGAAGCTTTGATTTGGGGCCAATGGGTTGTCTCCCAACTGGGAATACACCACATGTGGCCGGCCTAGAGCTGGGTGATTGAGCAGTTTCCTTGCTTTGGCATGACCTTTTGGGACACTTAGGTCGAACAATGATGCTACGACGCATCTCCTTACCCGAAGTAAGGATCTTGTGCCTACAAGCACACTTTGCCAAGCCTGCTCATTAAGGAAATTGATTTTCTATATCATTCCTCGCAAAGATACGAAATCACCTCTTTTCCATAGTGGATTCAAGGGAATATATGTGGACTAATCCAATCAAAATGCGGACCATATAAAGACTTATGGTTTTGATTGATGAATCGACAAACTGGTCACATGTTTGTCCACACACATTACTGCTAAACCTCTTGGCCAATTATGGGTTCACCACCCTACTTATCCCTTAAGGTCCTGGAGACTGGATAATGCCGGGGAGTTTATATCGACGGTTTTCGATAAAGTATTGCATGTTGTTTTGGGTTTCTAATTGAACATTGAATTCCCATGTTCACCCCAAATAGCCTTGCCTAGTGATCATAAAGCGCAATTTAAATGATCGCCTGAATTTTGGTAACAGTGCCAAGTTTTCGGTTTTCTGCCTAGGGCTATGCAATCCTTGTACGCAGTTATGTTGGTCCGCCTTGAGGCCCATTGCCACCCAACCTATATGACGTTACAGTTGGTTACTGGGTACGAACCTGACGATTTTCGTATTTACGCATTTGGGTGAGCATTCCATGTGCCCAGTTGCGCCGCCGCAACGTACCACCATGGGTCCTCAAAGAAGGATGTGTATCTTTTGTCGATCATGATTCTCCTTCACACTAGCTCTCTTCGAGCCCTTGCATGCGATCTCTTTACCGCTTATTTGCGGGTTGTCACTTTAATGAGACAATCTTCCCACCGTTAGGGGGAGATAAGAACGTCAACGTTCCTGTAGAACGGCGCGAAGTTGCGTGGACGTTGCCCACTATGTCTCATCTCGATCCCCATACCGCACAAGTGTGATAAGCAAGTGCGATGAATTCTAGATTTCAGAATGTTGCTCCAGACGCATTCCTCTGATCTAGCTAAAGTGACGAGATCATATACCAACTGCAAATATGCCTGCAAGGATAGACGTACTTAACGGACGTCAAGTCAACATCCCTGAAGGGTGTGCCGCCCCTATTGGACGGTTTGGACGCCCCTGTTGGACGGTCCGGTACAACGGCGGATAGCCAATCAATCTGTCTTGGCCTGGAGCACGACAGATCAATCGGTTCATAGGATTCACTTCCCCAGAAGAGGAAGACACGGCACAACTATGAATCTAAACTCGATCGCTGTCTCAAATCATTTCCATCTTATGAGATTAATCCGGATTACTCCCGAGACATGAAGTTCTTGGTCCAGTATACTAGTTTGGATGAGAAAAATGGAATTAAAATGAGATTATCATCGATGATGTTTTCACTTATATGGTAGCTACCGACATAAATGAAAAGCGACGATATTGAACCGTGTTCCGTTGATTAAGTGACAACGTAGAACTGATTGGACAACTGAGATTACAATCTAGGTCAAATTCCTTACCAAAGTGTGTATTGGACCTGTCGTTCCTACACTGCCCAAGGTAACCCTATTGTGTTACAAGTGGGAAAGGAAGCGTTATGAGATGAATGAAATAGTGCGATATGATGCACGCCTTACGGCGCAAGGTGTCTCTCAAACGTCCTGTGATTGATAGCAGCATTATGAAATATGGTTAGTGTTTTCTCCATGGGGATATAGATACGGAGATTTACATGTAAGTTCCCGAAGATGGAATTTGAGATGAAGGATCTTAGGAAAACTCGTTTATGCATTGACCTGAAGTTCAAAGCGTTATTCTGACGGGATCTTGGTCTACCAGTCAAACTATACTTCAAATGTGTTACCTTTGAGTATACCTTTGATCGTCCATACGTTATATGCAAATGAGACCCTTGAAGAGGTTATGGAATCTGAAATTCCATATCTAAGTTCAACTTTGCGCTTCGTTGTATTTAGCTCATTGTATTTAGACAGGACATCTCCTTCGCTGTTGATCTTGGTAAACATGCAGCACCGCACCTACACGCAACCACTGAATTGGTATTAAAAGACGTACCTTGAAGGTATTATGAGGGCAAATCCCAACGCATCTTAGTGGATCTGACCCCCCTGATCCTCGAAATGATGCTTGCCTTGTTGTTATGCTGACGCTGGTTACTTATCAAACCTGCACAAGGCAAAATCCCCAAATGGTTATGTCTTTACCGTTAGGGACATCACAATATCTTGGAGGTCCATGATATGACCTTAGTTGCGAAATCTTCGAATCGTTCCAAGACTCACCTCACTTCACTACGCCACAAGTGAGACATGGTTAGGAGTTCTTGTTGAGCATGTTCGTAGTACTTGCTATGTTTTCATCCATCGTTGAGTCCCGACAACAATCCATGAAGACTATGCCGCATGTATCCACCCGACCAAGCCATGATACATCAACAAAGTCAACGCCAAGACATATTGCGACTACATCTACATCAGCAAAGCATCAGGAGATTGAAGTCATGCAAGCCGATCCCAGACAACCTTGCTGACCTCTACACAATGTCACTACTGAGGTCAACCTTCCAGAAGCTTGTCCGAGGAATTGGTATGCCTAACTATTATATGCAATGTTTGTAGTTCTCATTTGGAAGATATGTCAAACTCAGGGGGAGTATCCAGAAGTATACTCACTTGATCTTAATGTACTCTTTTTCCCTACGATTAGGAGCATTTTTCCCACTGGGTTTTTGCTACCTAACTAGGTTTTAACGAGGCACCCATCCTGGGCTGATCATACCCTTGTGAGCTCTTCTACTTGCGTCCAAAAGACGTGTAGTTTTGACTTAATGCAACTTCTCACTTTTCTCCTTAGACTATGGGTTTTCCCCACCTTGGGTTTTACCATAGCAATGTTTTGTGAGTTTTACTTTTTATGCATTCTTCCATTGATTTGAGACTCGCATTCGCCCATTATGCCGACGACTTCATCAACTGTACCTGCTTCATCACTGAAGACTTGATGCGCCATTTACTTGAGTATTTACACACTCAAGGGGGAGTGTTGCAGTCCTATTTAGAATAGGAATGTGATTGTGTAAATCCTAGTAGATTAGGAATGTATCTTATATTCCTATTAGGAGTAGATTACTTATTAAGTATTGTAATCCTTATGGGAAAGGGTTTGCCCTTTCTACTACTATAAATAGAGGCACAATGGGGTGAATAAAACACACCTCACAATTACACATCTCTCTCTTCTTCTCTCTATGTGCCGCACCTCCCTCTCTCTCTAGGCCTCCATAATTGTCCAGTAAATTATACCTACAACAAAAAGTGAGTTTTTAGAGTTTTTAAACTTAAACTTACTCATTTCTTTTCTCTCCCTCCTCCCCTATCACTCCAAATATATCTCTCTTTTCTTCTTTCTTTCTCTTTTTTTTTTTACTTTTTTCGCCTCTACTCCAATCCAATCAAGTTTAAGTCGTAAGATTTAAAAATTTTAAATCACAAACCAATCAAGTTTTTGAGTCATAAAAAAAATTGTTTTCAAGAAATGTTCTTAAAAAATGTTTTAAGAAATGATAAAAAAATTCAAATAAGATACCAAACAGAGCCTTAATTTGTGCCAATATCCTTTTGGACTGTTTAGTTTTGTCAATTATGTGGTCAAACTGAGTGTACATTAAAAGCTTTGGAATTTGCTGCAAATGTTCGTCTAAAGGTTTAGGGGGTTAAAACCAAATTAAAAGTTTGGAGAGCAAAGCTGAACAAAGTTAACTACTAGTAAAGCAACTCTGTTGACAACTCTTCTCGCTAAGAGACTGAAGCAGAATGATCAACGATCAACCTAAATGATTTTAAATCAGGGGGAGATACTCATCAGGGGGAGCATCCAAAACAGATCAAGATTTTAACGAGTCAGTCGAAGACTTGTGGCCATCCAAGGGGGAGTGTTGTAGAAAAGTGGATGTCCACACTATTTAGCATGTGAGATGTCCACACTATTTAGCATGTGATTACTTATATTTTCTATATAACCACAAGCCCCACACAACACCAAAGGGTGGATAGAAGTTCATACGGGAGAGAGGGAAGAAAGGAAGAGGAAGAGAAAGAGGAAGAGAAAGAGGAAGAGAGAGAGAGGAAGAGAGAGAGGAAGAAGAGAGAAAAGAAAGGAAAGAGAAAGGAGAGAATAAGAGAGTTATTTTTGTACTCCTATTATTCCAGATTATAAATGAAAGCACTACTGCTGCCCCGAGGATGTACTCCAGTCACACTGACTGTAGAGGAACCTCGTAATTTTGTGTCTTGCTTATTTATTCCACTGCACACATCGTCGATTTTACAACAAAAAGTGAGTTTTTAGAGTTTTTAAACTTAAACTTACTCATTTCTTTTCTCTCCCTCCTCCCCTCTCACTCCAAATATATCTCTCTCTTTTCTTCTTTCTTTCTCCTTTTTTTTTACTTTTTTCGCCTCTACTCCAATCCAATCAAGTTTAAGTCGTAAGATTTAAAAATTTTAAATCACAAACCAATCAAGTTTTTGAGTCATAAAGAAAATTGTTTTCAAGAAATGTTCTTAAAAAATGTTTTGAGAAATGATAAAAAAATTCAAATAAGATACCAAACAGAGCCTTAATTTGTGCCAATATCCTTTTGGACTGTTTAGTTTTGTCAATTATGTGGTCAAATTGAGTGTACATTAAAAGCTTCGGAATTTGCTGCAAATGTTCGTCTAAAGGTGTAGGGGGTTAAAACCAAATTAAAAGTTTGGAGAGCAAAGCTGAACAAAGTTTAATGTTCAAGGGGCATTGCTAAAAATTGTGTAAAAAAACACTACCAGAAACTTATTGACCACCTAAAATCGCTTTTAGCCATTCCAAAAAAATCGTCAACAGATCCACGCATGTTTTCCAGCCCATGTTGTGGACATCCAATCTTGCATTCATTTGGGTTGATGATGCCCGTTATCCAATCCCATCTTTACCCAACAAGCTCATAAGTCATCCTTCAAAATCTCTAATTAACAACATTGTTTAAACATAACTCAACCTCCCAATCCAATTTAACATATAAGAGACTCATAACAACTTCTTCCCCAAGGTTCAATAATCCAAATACTCCAATGTCTTCACCAACAGCTAGACATCGACGGACAATAATCGACAATCTCTTCGATATTGAACCTTGGGTGGAGCAAAGCCTATGTCATTCAAATTTGTCAACAATATATACTTTCAAACTGGTAATGGAAACATGAAACTTTACGTACTTGCTATATTTCACAAAATCGTGATACACATGGTGAATGAACAAAACAGAGCCCCATATATACACAACATATGTGATCATCTGACCTAATTGCATTACAATTTGCTATCAGAATTCATACCAGAACAACAGCATTCATCACATTTGTTCGGGCTAGAAATTCCAATCAACATTTCAGACATAGATTCACAGCAAAAAAAAAGGTCACACCTTATAATGCTTTACGCTCTACTTCTTAACACCATCAGCATCTTTCCCTACAGCTACATTGATCTTCTCATACTTGAGATCCACAGCCATGGCAGGAAACACAGCAAGGTACACCAGAACAACAGAATTCATTACATTTTCGAGTTAGAGATCACAAACAAGAATTGCAACATACATTCACAGAAAAAAAGCCACGCCCTTAAAGACCTTACGCTCTACTTCTTAACACCATTGGCATCTTTCTCTACAACTACATTGATCTTCTCATACCTAAAATCCACAGGCTTTGCAGGAAACTCAGCAGGGAACTCCGTGTGCCTACTGATGATAATAGCCCACAAAAACAGCACCACAAATGCCACCAGTGCTCCACACCCAGTCACGAAGATCATCCCAGCCAGAACTGTCAGAGGGCAAACCCCTCGCTTATCCATGCTCAAACTCTTACTGTGACCATCCAAATACCCCCTCGGATTCACCGGCAGAGAATGCATTGACTTGGGAACATTTCTAAGCCTAAAATTCCATGAATACACACTGCTAATGTGCGACGAATTGCCATTCGAATTTGACGAGCTAATACCTACATACACATCCTCATCTCTCCACATTCCCGACAAATCTATCCCATACGCTGTAATCGGATTATAAGGCCTCGATTCATCCACCTTGCCTAGCCTAACCTCCAATCGTTTCGAACTAGCATCATAATCAATCCAACATTTCAACTTTTCTCCACTATTTAGCACCAAATTCAATTCAGAAACATTGCCAACAGCTAGAGATACAAAGCTACCAACATCTACCCCTATGTGATTAGCATTCAAATCATTCATATCTCCATTCATTTCAGTATCAAATTCAATACCCAGAAATCGATCCTCACCGTTAATCCCAAACGGGCCCTTACCAGACAATTTGGACCCCAAATCTCCGGGAGCAAAGAAGAGCAAGAGGCCGTCGCCGCCGCCAGGCGTCATCAAGAATGCGAACTCGGTGGAAAACGAGGCCGGGTTGCTGAGATTCCCGTAGATAAATTTAAAGGGTTTTCTGCGGAGGAGAAGACCGGAGCTTGAGACCGACGGCCGCGTAATGTTGACATAAGATCCACCGCCTGCTAGCGCGGCGTCACCAAGGAGGAAAATTTCGGAATCGAAGTTGGGGTTGCTGCTGCTGCTGTTTAGGGGTTTGGGCTCGGAAGAAGAAATGGGTTCCGCAGCTAGGGTTAGGGTTAGGAAGTAGGAGGAGGAGAGGAGGAAAATGAAGGGGAAATTGCAGAGGGAAATGGTGAAGTTGGCCATTGTTGTTTGCACAAACCAGAGTCGTCTTCGCGCACTTCCCAAATCAGAGCGATCTCAACGATTTTCTATTTATCTCCGATCAGAAAATTGGATTTTCTATATTTGGTAAAGCAGTTTTGCAGATTTTTTGTCCAAATAACCCGCAACATATATACGCTGAACGACGTCGTATAGGCTTCGGCACCGACACCCTCATATTTTAGGAAGCAGAGGACGACCTCAGTCAAAAGTAATTTCCTCGGTCAATTTTTATCCACATTTTTCTTTCTTTTTCAGCAGTTTCTGTTATTTGAGGTGGCTTAGATTTGATTTGATTTTAGATTTGATTTGATTTAAATAATATTGTTTATAAAAATAAAAATAAAAGCCCAAACAAACCGGTGGGATTAAAAAGACAAAAGCCCAAACAGAAACAAATCTAAAGGCTCATTTAACATATAAATATCCAAATCTAGTCCATGCCCTCCACACCGAAATTAGAGTAGGCAACGTCATCTCTAATGGATATAGTTAAGCGTTCAAAAGCCAAATATAACATGATTTGGCTAAAAATTTGTCTGTCTCCAACCGATAGCTAGGCTATAATTTTTAGAGCACACTATACTATAATTTGGTCAAAGAGGCACCATGCTAGCCAAATGTAGTCCCCTCTTAGCCCTTTCTTCAGGTTCGGCTCCTCAATTGCAATAATTGATTCAAACTCAATAACTAGATTTGAAAACACTAACGGTAATTTAACTAAATTAACTAATAAATTTAAAGTATAAAATTAAAACTAAGAAATTATTGAGGAGGTTATGTTTATCCCATTTAGTTGTAGATGATATATGAGTATGAGTTGATATTGTTCATTAAAAATATTTTTTTTTGCAAGATTATAATTTTGAAGGAAACTATATTTATCTTTCGGTTGGAGATGACCTAACTGACAACCCAAAGAATCATACAATTAGAAGGGCATACCTTTTCTTCTCTCTCTCTCTCTCTCTTAATCAGGGAAGGGCATTCTATGGTGCTCAGATTCTGAATTGAAGAGTTGGTAATTGAAAAAATATATAAAATTTGGACTGATCCTTGGATTTCATGCACTAACTTTATTGACTCTACTTTGTGTTACTACTGATGTTTAAAAGTCCTCTAATGCGGTTGGACATTTCCATGAAAATATCCAAAGAATTCGAGAAAATATGGAAATAGAAGATGAAGTCTAAACTTCAGTCATATCAGAGAAATTCTTGAGTGTAGACTAAATTGACAAATGTCGTTGATATTTCTATCACATCTGTTAAATATTGGAGAAACTCTTATATTTCGTTCAAACCAATGTTTGACAATCCCTAAAGTTTCATTTCAAATTTCATCATTTCTATAGAAAACAACTGATATTAGCATTTGACATATTTGTCGATATTTTCACAAATTTGAATATTGATATTTTCACCAATATTAAAGACTGATTACTACTGATGAGATTTAACACTCAAGAGTCATATGTGGTTTTACGTGCCAGTATACAATTGATTTGGGATATTGTGCTACACAATGTTATAAAGTCATCTCTAGCCAAAGTGCTTTAGGCCACATTTAGCCTTGAAATTGGCAAAATCAGTTTCCAACCAAAGGGTTAAAGGGAATCGGCTAAAAGAATTAGGCTAAGTTTGGCCTCAGAGCAGACAACATGCAACCCCAGGTTAATTTTAGCCCAAAAAATTAATAAAATAGGAAGAAAAATATATAGCTTACATGATTTGAGATGAAAAGATTTAGGGAGGCAGATTGTCTGCTTTTTTTTTTGCCGTGCTCTTTCCACTTTCTCATATTTGTGCGGTCAGGTTAAGCCACGTCGACATTTTCTATTGAATTTTTTTTTATAAAAATAATAAGACAAAAAGTAATAAAAATATAAAATGTTGACGTGGTTTAACTGTGACCGCACAAATAGGAAGAATGGAAGAGCACGGTAACAGGAGGGCAGACAATCTGCCTCCAAGATTTAGTGCTAAAGTAGTCCTTAAAATATTAATTTTGAGAGCTAAAACATAGCAAGGGCTACATTTAGCCTTCCATAACTGGATATGACCTAAGAGCTCTTTGACTCAAGTCATTTAGCATATGAATATGCTATGTGCTAGCTCATAGGTGAACTATAATGCACCAAACATGAAAGATAATAATGTGTGGACTCGACTAGTACAATTAGGAGGGCCATATATCCTACTGTGATATAAATTTCTAAGTTATTTGATAGGATAATTAGCTCTTTTGTATGACGGATTGAAAACCTAATCTAGCACTTATAGCATCCCGTTATATGGAAGTTTTTCTCCAATATGAAAAATCCGCAGCTCTTGTGACTAACCATTTGTCCACGCACTCGAGCTCTACTTGGTCATTTTCTGCCCTAGATTTTCATGCAGTTTTGAATTCCTTCGCCCTGCCTAAAGTGTGAAGAGCACTTATTATTCTGAATAATTCCTTCTCGTACAATTTGAATTTCATCTCTCTGTAATTCCAAATACAAAATAATACTCCCATTCTTTTTTCACATAGAAAATGGGGTAGCTTTGATAACAACTTAAGGTTAGTGTTATACTTTATAAACACATCTCAATCAAATCCCCCAAATATTGAGGCACAAAGAAGAAAAAAATCCTCGAGATCCCCAATACATGGCTGAAAATCGAGTCCCACAAAGTGTAAATATTAAAAGAAGGAAAGTTGAGAAGAAATAGGAGTGGAGGGGTTTGAATTTGGAGGCTAGTCAAGGGTTTTTGGGTCCCTTTGGTAGTTGCCACAGCAAAGCAACATCCAATTCCTTCCGATGGATTGAAAAATCTTCAAGTGTGGGGGTTTTGTTTTGGCACTTTGTGTGTCCTTGATAAAGCTTTGTGTAGTGCAAGAGGGAGACAATTGGGGTACATATCTTACAACTCAAGATAATTTGTACACACACGACACTCACGCACACTCTCTGGTGCCCCCAAACAAATTCTTCTTCTCCCACTTTGGACCCCATCTCCATCTGCCATTTGAATTAGACCATTCGTTTTAGAGATATGGTAAAGATTTAGATGATGATGATGGTGATGATTACTATTAATTACTATGATGATGAACAATGATGATAGTTAGACCACGCAACATATTATACTTGAGAATTCCCCAAACTAGATTTAGGAAGCTTCTGTAATCAAGGAAATTCTTTAGGGTTTCTTCATTATTGACAAATTCAAAGTGAAAGCTCATCATCTAATTGTTTAATAGTGCAAGCTAGCCTCCTCAACACTACAAAATATGTAGTAAAAGTAACATTTTCTTTTGTGAAGCTCACTCTTTCACATGCACGTTATACTGCATAATTAACTGTGTATTCTACGAATCTACGTATCTCTTTTAAAAAGAAACAAAATATACATAAACCTACTTCAAGGATGGTTGGCGCATGCATGAGTCCAACCCACATTATAGCTCTAACCCACCCCTTTCCCATTCCCCATTCCCCTCCGCACAGCCCAATTTTGGGGGCTGAAACCATACCTAAAGGTATATAATCAACGTGTACAAGATAGTTTTCAGTAGACAATTTTGTGATTTGAGTTTATCTATTAAGTTAATAACAAGGAAAATTATAATTAAGATGGTGCAAGGTTTGGAGTTTGGTGACAAAATAAATCAAGTACGCCGGAGTATACTAGAATTTACACATGTGCCATATGAGTGTAACAAAATCGATCCTTTATTTTAAAATGAGAGAAATGGTTAAAAGGACTTTTATACACTAAGGTCTCATCTCATCACATGTATATGATGCCCTTTGCCTTTGCCTTTGGTGCACTCAATGTGAGGCCCAAAAGTGGGGGTAAAAGGAAGTCGTTAAGTTTATAAATCATCTCTCCACTGCCTTGGATTCTAATTAAAGTCCTTAGAAGCATGTGATTTGGAGTGTTTGAGGTGGTGGAAATTGCAGAAAATAGTTAAAGTCAGCAATACTTACAGCAATGGGTTTCTCACAATTTGTCAATTTGATCGTCAAAATAAAGTTACCTTTACAGAAAGGTGAAGTCAAATGTTGGAAGTAGGTACTGCAACGATCAAAAGTTTCAGAGATTAGGGTAAATTGTAACCCAAGACATCACCTCGATAGCTTCCACTTTTATGCTAATCACGATTCATGAACAGAAGAATCAAAACTTACCAGTTTCTTAATCCAGAAACTAATGTCTCACTGCAAAGCAAGAAATTTCGCCAGGATGAGCGAAATTTTATTAAAAAGTATTCACCATAGATATGCAATCTAGTATTATAACTACATACAAAATTAATCGGTTTTAACCTATCTCTGTTCTAATTTAAATGAGATTAATTAACATCAAAGACACCTGTAAACAACGAGAGTAAGATAATTGATCGTCTTCCAGAGTTGATTTCAGCTGGGTTTTAGCGTCGAGCTGTATCCCTAGAAAATCAGATCGAAAGTGTTCATATGGGATTTCGGGTTTGGTGGTTGATTTATAGCTTTCCTTAATATTCTATATGTAACACAACAAATAATTACATAATTTACAAGATATTTTGGAAGCTATATATGCAGAAAATTATCCTCAAATTATAATTGAAGAAACAACACAGATTAATATATACAAACCTAAAATTTTGACCAAGTAAATTTCATGAATAATTTGGATAGAGGAGAGGTCATTAATCGTCTATACCATAAAATAGATTTTCGACATAATTGAAAGACATATGTATGGTAGAATCATAAGTATAGAATGCAAAACCCTAATTGGAATTCATAATTTGTGTCAAACTATGAGGATGTGCATGTTTTTATTCCAAATCAATGAAAACATTCAGATGTTGGCTCCTGAAAACAAGATTTTGGAAGCTCCATCTGAGAGAGAGAGAGAGAGAGAGAGAATAAGAGAAGATATATAAAAGTCTGAATTACCTCAGGGCAAGAAGTTGTCTAGTTTGGCTGAACTCCTTGAACCTGTAAATAGTCATTGATGCATGCTATATAGATATAAGTTTGAAGCTTCCAAAGGAGAAATCCAAAGGGATAGCATGATCCAAACCAAACGATGGAAATCAATAGCTAGCTGGGATCAATGCGATCCCTTTGGATGCCTCCTCTAGTTGCAATATACGAAACCAACCCAGCGCTTTGCTTCCTTCGAAACTCTCTCTCTCTCTCTCTCTCTCTCTCTTCTGCAGGGGAAAATGGAATTTGAGAGCGCCCTTGATATAAAAGAGGGAATGAGTTCATCTTCCATGTTACTATTCATATATCGGTAAGTGAATTGTTATTAACACTTCAAAAATCTTATTTGACATTTCAAATTTTTTATAATTAAAAAGAAAAATACACTTATGACGAGTGTAGAATGAAACTTTTTTGAGTGCTAATAACAGTTCCCTATTGATAATACTATAGGTATCACTAGTATTCTCTACACACACTTTTTTATTTGGCTCAATAAAAAAATGTCACATGTTTTTTATTTTTTCAAAGTTCAAGAAAAATTAAATAACATGTCTGTTATTTTTTAAATAATAAAACATGTGTTAAAATATAGTGGCCAAATCAAATGGTGAATACTCACTAATGAGTACTTGAATATTATCCTAAATATATTATTTTTGTAATCAAAATCAGTAAATAATCAGAAAAGGAAAAGATAATTGCTACTACGATTTAATGATAATTTCACTATTTATAATTGAAATTGGAAAGTCTATATTTGACTCTTAAAAAGTGAAATTGATACTAACTTAATATGTAGTTTAACTCACGTTTAAATTCTTTGATAAAAATAAATAAAATAAGTGTCATTTTCAAATTTCTAAAGTAAGAGTTTAAGAATAACAAATTATGTATTCAAATTTCATTGTTCTGTTAGGTTAACCAAACAAAAAAAAATCTAGAAAAATAACTTTTCTTCATTAATCTAAAAATTTCTTCATCTAAAAAGAATGAATTTTTTTTTTAAGTGCATCGATATTTTTATACTAAGGAGATGTGAAGTTCGGCTAAGCCACATAATGGGTAGCTTAATTTAGTATCGAATTCGTCATTTACGAAATTTAAACTTAAGATATCTCACTTTCAAGTAAAAATTTAATTTCAAGAATAGTTATTTGAAGAACTCAAATTCTCAAACAAACCAGACATATGGAAAAGGATCCCACATTAGAAGTCCCCCAACAAGTTGGTACAATCGTATTTATTTATGGTTTAATTTCTCATATATTCCCTCATCTAAATCAAGGTCTGTGGTCCAACCATGTTCCCCTCACACACCTACTCTTTTTCTATGCCTTCACAGAGTATTAAACATTCATTTTTTAAATTGTGGTATTTAAATTATTATATTCCAAATATCAGTCCATGATATGACCCTATGATTGATTCTGAAATTAAAATAGGAAAGGGATCCTCTCTATATCATTTCCTTTTAATCTATTAAGTTTGGGGATTTGAACAATTGAAATTAGATTCAACGGTTATAAATATGGGTCTACTTTAAAGTTATAATAACTTTAATTATTGAATCAAATTTTAATAATTCAAATCCCCAAACTTGATGAATTAGGAGAAAATGATCTGGAGATGATCAATTTCTATTAAAATGTATTAGCTAGTGGGATCCACGAAGTGTGTGATTTAGTCAATCAAGGCACCAGTTTTCCTCAAAGACAATCAAGGATCACATCTTTGTATTATTGTCAAATGTAATTCTGTAAAATCATTTAAAATATGTGGTGCCATGGATCATTTAAGATTATAAAAGTAGAGCGATTGAGTGATCTAGCATAGAAAAAAGGGTTTAGTTTTTGAAATTGACTTAAATTTTTACTTTGGTCCCTAACAATAAAAATTAATAGAAATTGTTTATGAGTTTGTCTATTGTAAATCATTTTGGTCATTCCGTGAAAATTCTGTCAAAATTTTCATTAAATTATCATGTAAGAGACTAGGTGATAAAATGATTTACAATAAACAAACTCGTGAACTTCCGTCTATTTTCATTTAGAGTAAGGACTTATGTCAATCTCAAGATCATTTTAGTTAAAAAAGCCACACAAAAATATGTTAAAGTAAATTTTAGTCCAAAACTTCAAAATATCCTCACTCTTTAAGAATTATGGTTGAAATGTTGGAAGCCTTAGTGTTAGTAGTCTAATGAAGTTCTTCCGTTTAGTACCAATGAAAGGAACATTTACCAAACCAAAAAGAAACGAGATAATAAAAGACACAAACGATGATTTATTCAGTTTTATTATCTTTTCTTCAGACACCAAAGTGCGAGCAGGACCATTACTACGCAGGCCTATAAATGGTGCACATGGATAGGCACCACAAAATATGGCATCAATCTCACTAACAATATTGATATATTTTTTAGCCGTCCACTCACCATAAATATGTAGGTAATGTTAGGGAGACTAAATTTACAAATTAAATAATGTCGCCAATAAGAATAAGCACGCTTATCAACGTGTAAGTGATAAATCAATCATCAACTTCTACGCCTTTTAGTTTTCAAAACTTTGTCTATAAAATTAGTCTCCCTAATATTACTCTAAATATACATGTATACCTATACGAGCTCCTCCTTAAAAGAGATTCTGCTCCACTATTCACGAAGTGAATTTGATAGTATTCTTGTATTGCATGTATGGTGACTATGTACTGTCTACATATATAGCACCCCTTATACTATAGAGCTAGAAATAACAAAAACAACGAGCTATAGACAATCATTATCTCGTCAATACTTCGTTGCTATACGAGCAAAGCAACAGTACTATGATATTCGATTGTGTAAATAGTAAAGTAGGATTCATGCTGAGAAGCTGGTTCTGTACATATATATTTTGCAAGTTATATATGTGACAACATAAACGTAACTTCCAATCTTGGTGTATTGCTAATGCAAACATAGCCACCTACCGCATGAAATTTTTGCAAGATTGATTTATGGATGGGGTCCTCTAACCATTATCGATCTTCAGTTTGTAAAATGACTATGCATATATATATATATATATATATATATATATATATATATATATATATATGGTCTATAAGTGTGTTATATTAGTGGATTTTCACCTTTTTCCTCAATCCGGCAACCCTTCCAAAACTTCTCACTTCTTAGTTGTTAGTTCCTAGCTAAAAAGTAAGAAAAACTTGTAGTACCAGTGACTTGTCATCCTCCACAAATGGTAACTATAGTGCAAAACCTGAAAGGGCAAAACACCATATTCTAGTGGTTGCCCAAACAGCTAATCCTGCTGCTACAGAAGTCATCTCGGCCGTTCAAAATGCAGGGGCTGCATCAAGATTGCTCAGTTGACCACTCCAGAGCATGGTGGATGGTGTTAGATCTTGTCCATGCTAGTGAAGCAAATAGATGGACCATACCCACAGAGCAGGTTTGTCGATGGTGTTATAGCGGCTCCACCATGCATGCATATATATTTTACCTTCCCACGCATAATGTAAAAGTGGGGTAATTTGTGGTTGGCTTATACTGTCTGATGTGATTTGGAAATAGGGTTTTGGCTCACCATATGTCTCTTGTTTGTAGGACATAAGAATTATTATCTCTCAGGCCTTGTAACCCATCTGCTGCATCACCATGGGAACTTGAACGAACCTGCCAATTGGCTATTGCTGCTGCCCTATATATTTCAGATCTTCATCTCTCCCATCCCATGCATGCTGTATTATTCATCGACCTAGGGCCAACAGCTTCCACTCACACACCTTTTTCTTTTGTTGAATTCACCACATGGAATTTTAAGTGAGAAATATAATCTGAAAAACGATCATGGCGACTTTTTCCTCCTCCTGTATTTTTCATGTATATACATATATATATATATAATTTTATATAGATAAGGACTTTAAACGGGGTCATTGAAAATCATACCTTTGGAGGTCCTACACAGACTACCCTCTTGGCCATCATCTACAATTCCTTTAATTGTTGGATGTGGAGGGTTTGGACCACCATTAGCACCATTATGAATACACAAGATGAGAAAGTTTCTGTTTTCCATCCATCAAATTGTACTAATGCGTATGGACAAGAAGAAAACATCGATCAAAATATGTATGTGGTGTGGGTAATTATAGAGAATGTGCGTGATTTTTTCTTGGAGAAATTAGGTTCTTATTTTTATTTTTTCTACTCCATTGATTAAAATCTTATTCATTTTCAAATTTTGATCAAAGTCCTTCGGTTTTAATAAACTCCATTAATTATTCAAAAACAAAATATTTACGTGTAAAGATAATTAAGTTTTATTTTTAAATATATTCATTTAATGTTAGAAACGTTACATTTGATATATTATACTTATTGCTAAACTTTTTATCATATATTTCTATTTCTAGTTTGTATCCTTTTTTTTTTAAAGAAAGTTTGTACCCTTTTTTAATTTGCGATCATTTTTTAAAATTATACCAATTTTCTTTTAAATTTTCATTTGTACCCATATATTAATTTCTTTTTGTTCCTTATTTTTTTAACTTTTATTTGTACTCATAATTTTTTTTAACCTTTTATTTGTACCCATAATTTATTTACAATATACCCATTTTTTTTTTTTTTTTTTACAAATGTACCACTTTGTTATATGTAAAACATATCTCTATTTTTTTGTAAGTACCATTTTTATGTAAAATGTACCTATTTTTTTAATGTAAAATCTATTTGTTTTTTAATCTAAAATGTACCGTGGTTTTTTTTAATATAAAATTTACCGATTGTTTTCTATATAAAATGTACCCACGTTTTTATGTAAATGTACCAATTTATATAAATATATATATATATATATATATATATATATATATATAAATATATATATATATAATGTAGCCAAATTTTATTATATAAATGTACTCATTTTATAATAAAAAAAATCAAATCAAATCCTTTTTTTAAATCTAGAATGCACCTGACACACCTTGACCCGAAAATGGGTCGTGCTAGCCGTCATGTGAGCGTGACGTAACCATGTGCACAATGCGAAAGCAAGGTTAATAAGAAGGATACAAACAAATTAAAACCAAGCCACTAGCAATCCTAATTAAGATAGTGTGCTAGTGCTAGAATTAAGAGTGCTTATACAAAACTAGAGCATACTAAGTCAAATGCAGTCAAGCAGGAAATAATAAGTTCAAATAACACCAAAGGGTGTCATACATAAGTGAATTCTGTTAGAACGTCCGATGAGATCCTCATATGCCACCAACGAACACTAGCTACCTAGAACTTGGAGGGGCGAAAAACAAAAGCGTGAGTGGGCAAAAACAAATCTTTTCAAAACCATTCTTTTCTCAAAAGCTATAACCCCTCTTCGTAAAACCTGTATAATTTCCCAAAAATAAAGTATATACTCATATATATAAATCACGAAATCATGCTGGAAAATATGAATGTATGTCGTGCCAAAGTATCACAACTGAACTCTAATCATAACTCTGTGAATGTGATTGAATGCCAGGTAATCAACTCAGCCCTCGACTGTATATATAGCTCATAACCATTCTCAATAATCAATTCAGCCCTCGGCTGCATATATAGCTCATAATCAAACTCATCATATCATGTATATATCCTGCACACAAATCAATAACACCTCTAGTGGTCTGCACAACATCACTGTACTCAGCCCTCGACTGTATATATAGCTCATAATCATTCTCAATAATCAATTCAGCCCTCGGCTGCATATATAGCTCATAATCAAACTCATCATATCATGTATATATCTTGCACACAAATCAATAACACCTCTAGTGGTCTGCACAACATCACTGTATATAGAATAAATATGCTCTAGTGCTACAATCACGTGAAGACTGTGCGAATAATCGCGGGTCACCTACGAGTCAAACTCACTTATAGTGGTCTATACGACAGGACTGTGCACCTAACTTGGATCCAAGGCGAACATGCAATGCGGGAGGTGAACATCACGTGAAAGACTGTGCCTCTAACTCTGGGCGGGAGCACTAATATCTAGGTGCAAGTGTATGAGCTCTCAACACATCTCATCATTCACATCACATCATTTCATTCTCATCATAACCAGTAAATAAACTTACCTGACACTTATCTATGCATCTGTAGCACCATCATAATTATATGCAATCACTAATGCATAATTAAAATAAATAGATACTTTGCATGGAATTTCAAATCGTATAAACATTCAGTTTCATTTCTGGGAAAATAGCAATATATAGGTATATACGGAAAACAAAACCCCACTCAATGGTATGTAGCTGGGTCGTAATCCCCATGCCTAGCTTGGCTACGCTTGTCCTCAGGATAGGTCTCGCCTATATGAGAATTAACTGAATAAACGTTATTTAAGCACATAAACGGAAATTCGGAAATAACTTCTCATACATAGCTCAATTTTGGCATTTGAATATACCAACGTGACCTACACAACTCCACAAACACCCAAAAAAAAATTCAATAATTTTTCCGGCCTCCACGCACCCTCATGCTCCGGCAAGTGCACGGTGAAACGCGCCCCCACATGCGGCCACGTGACCTGCACACTGACGGCGTCAGTTAATGCTGTTAGGTATATACCGGGAATATTTCGTCAATTCTTAAATGAAACTGTTAAAGTTAACTAACGACGTTAGCATATTCCGTCAACTCTAATGGAATATGCTGTCATCTTCTCCGACGAGTTGCCAGTTTCTGGGTAAAACTTCTAAACCCTATAACTTTCTCATTTCTGCACCATTTTCAATGAACTTTATACCAAAATGAAGATCTCACCAAGACGAACACAATCATAACTGCCTCGACCCCCAACTTGCCGAGGATTCGTCGGAAAAAGCCTCGAAAGTTCTAGCCAAGTTTCAAACTCTTTGATCTCGGTGATTCGACATCCAAAAACCTTCAACGAAGTACTCCGAGCCTCGTGGGGACTTCCTTAAGCTCCCTATGAGCTTAAAAACTCCTAAAAATCATGCACAAAAATTTGCACGAACAGTGCATGAATCGTGAGAGAGATGAAGTGATATGTGAGTGTGTGTGTGGTCCAAATTCCATCCAAACCCAACTAAAAGAAATTTTAGTTCCCATTGGTCCCAATAATTTAAGGTACCAAATAATTGGCCAAAAACTAAACCAATTACATAAACACACACCCACACTCAAGGGTACTTACGTCAATTCACATTATCGATACTTATTTCTCGGGACGGGCTATCACAGCACCCATAAGCAATTATTATAATTATTATTAGGGTAAATTACATAGAAACCCCTTAGGTTTGAGGTCTATTACAATCCCATACAACATGTTTAAAACATTTCACTTTCATACCTCATGTACTATTTTATTTCAAAATAACACATCCGTTAGATTTTCCATCCAATGATCTATTAAATGATGACATGGCTGCCACATTTGTGTTGATGTGGCTGCCACGTGGCAAAAAATAATAATTTTTAATACATTAACAATATTATAATATTAACCCTATTGAAAAAAAAAACCAAAAAAATCCGAACCCAGATCTCCATCCCCGCAAAATCACAACCCACAACCCAAATAACATCTCCTACCTGCAAAATCACAACCCCTGCAAAATGTCATTTTGACTAACCCACAAAATCAAATAACATCTCCTACCTGCAAAATCAAACCCTTGCAAAACTAAATAATTCAAAGATTTTTTCAAAATAACATCTCTAACCTACAAAATCACAACCTATAACTTAAATACCAGCAACCCACTACTGGCGAGAGCTTGTCGCTGAGGGGATCTGATCGTAAGAGGATGCGAAAAAGGGCTTTTTTTTCATTTTGAGTTGTTTTGCTTTCACAAGACAAGCTTAATGCTTCCCACCCATTCAATCACTTGCTTGTGATTGCAGCCATTCCCCGAAAAGGGAGGGGCGAACGGACGGCAGGGGAAGGTAGGGGTGGGAACGGACGGCGGGAGAAGGTGGAGGGGGGAACGGACGGCGGGATAAGGTGGAGGGGGAACGGACGGCGGGATAAGGTGGAGGGGGGAACAGACGAGTTTCCTCCTTCTTCTTCTCCTTTTCCTCCTTCTTCTTCTTCTCCTTTTCCTTTTTTCTTCTTCTTATGGGGGAAGGAATTTTGTAAATATGAGTTGCAGATAGGTGAGGGGGATATGAGTTTTTTTGTTTTTAAGGATTACTATTATAATATTGTTAATGTATAAAAAAAATTTATTTTTTTGCCACGTGGCAACCACATAAGCACAAATGTGGCAGCAACGTCAGAATTTAACAGACTATTGGATGGAAAATCTAACGAAGGTGTTATTTTGAAATAAAATAGTACGTGAGATATGAAAGTGAAATGTTTTAAACATGTTGTATGAGATTGTAATAGACCTCAAACCTAAGAGGTTTCTATATAATTTACCCTTATTATTATTATGGGTAAATTACAAAAAACTACCTCAACTATTGGGTCGTTAACAGTTTCATACCTCATTTTAAAAAAGTTTCAATGCCATACATTTGCTTACGAATTTGTTGCAAAGTCATACCTCCCGTCAGTTTATCAGTTAAATGCTGACGTGGCATGTGACGTGACACACTTTATATTAAAAAACTAATAAAATAATATTAAAAACTAAACAATATTAAAATATTAATTTATTTATTTAAAAAATATATAAAAAAAACCTATCAGACCCCCCCGCGTCCCCCATTCATTCTTCCTCTTCCTTATCCCTATTAAACCTGCAACCCCAAGAGAGAGAAAATATATATATATATATATATATATATATATATATATATATAAGCACACCCGCGCCCCTACCCTACCCCCTACCCTCTTCTCCTTCCTTCTTCCCCATTCACATTCCTGAAAGAAAAAATAAAAAACAGCACACCTACACCCAACCCCAACCCCCCAACCCCCTTCCCCTCCACCCTTCCCCGCCTCTACCCCATATCCTTCTCCTTCCTTATTCCCCAGATCTCAACACCTGAAGAAAAAAAACAAAAAAACAAAAACAAAAACAAAAACAAAAACCATCAGGAGAGGAGGATGCGGGGGGTGCGCCGGGGGGGGGGGGGGGAGGGGGGAGGGAGGGAAGGGAAGGGGGTAGGGGTTGGGTGCGGGTGTGCTCTATATATATATATATTTTTTTTTTCTTTCTTTCTTTCAGGAATGGGAATGGGACTGGGGAAGAAGGAAGGAGATGAGGGTGGGGGGGGTAGGGTAGGGGCGCGGGGTGGGTGGTGCG
Organism: Crataegus laevigata; assembly: GCA_963580275.1. Lineage (NCBI taxonomy): Eukaryota > Viridiplantae > Streptophyta > Magnoliopsida > Rosales > Rosaceae > Crataegus > Crataegus laevigata. The sequence goes on along the minus strand of OY756947.1, from coordinate 30,770,993 downwards.
GGTGTGCTTATAGTTTTTTTTTCTTTTTTGTTTCTCTTCGGGTTGCAGGTGGAATGAGGATGGGGAAGAGGAAGAAGGAAGGAGTGGGGACGCGGGGGGTGAGTCTGATAGGTTTTGTTTTTGTTTTTGTTTTTAAATTAATTAATTAATATTTTAATATTTTTTTAGTTTTTTAAATATAAAGTGTGTCACGTCACACGTCACGTCAGCATTTAACTGATAAACTGATCGCAGACTAATGGGAGGTATGACATTGCAACAAATTCGTAAGCAAATGTATGACATTGAAACTTTTTTAAAATGAGGTATGAAACTGTTAACAACCCAATAGTTGAGGTAGTTTTTTGTAATTTACACTATTATTATTTATCAAAACCCATAAGCAATTTTGAATAATTAAATTGGTAGTGTAAATGAAAGCAAAAAAAAAAAAAAAGTTGAGTCTTTATTGGTATTATTGCATCTCTTTTATTAGGATAAATTACATAGAAACCCCTCAAGTTTGAGGTCTATTACAACCCCATACAACATCTTTAAAACATTTCACTTTCATACCTCATGTATTTTTTTATTTCAAAATAATACATCCGTTACATTTTCCATTCATTAATCCGTTAAGTGTTGACCTGGCTACAACGTTTGTGCCACGTGGCAAAAAATTAATTTTTTCTTTAAAAAAAACCTAAATCTTCTAAATAAATAATATAGGACATATCTCATTTTTTTCCCCTAATGTTTAGTGGTTTTCAACATTTAGTACATCAATTTTTTTTCATCCCAGAGTCATACCTAAAGTGTAAATTTTGGGACAGTCTCATACATTCGTTAGTCAAACTGTTAGTTCTCTCGCTAAGTGATAACGTGGCGCCTTGATTGGGCGCCACGTGTCATAAATATATTAAAATAATTATTTAAATAAAAATAATATTTAAAAATTATTGTTAAAATAAAAATAATATTAAATTTTTTTTTCTTCTCTCTTCTTCTTCTTCCTTCTGAGTTTGGTTTCTCTCTTTTTTTTTTCTTTTTTTTTTCTTCCTCCTCCTCATCCTCCTTCTTCTTCATTCTTCTTCCTTCTTCTCCTTCTCCTTCTTCCCCCCTGCGCGCCCCACCCAGATCCCATCTTTTTTTCTTCTTCTTCCTCCTCCTTCTTCTTCCCCCCCTGCGCACCCACCCAGATTCCAGATTTTTTTTCTTCCTCCTCCTCCTTCTCCTTCTTTTTCCTCCTCCATTCTCTTTCTTTTCCCCCTCTCCTGCGCACCCACCCAGATTCCAAATTTTTTTTCTTCCTCCTCCTCCTTCTCCTTCTTCTTCCTTCTTATTCTTCCTCCATTCTCCTTCTTCTTCCTTCTTCTTCCTCCTCCATTCTCCTTCTTCTTCCCCCCTCCTGCGCACCCACCTAGATTCCAGTTTTTTTTTCCTTCCTCCTCATCCTTCTCCTCCTTTCTCCTTCTTCTTCCTCCTCCCTTCTCCTTCTTCTTCCCCCCTCTCTTGCGCACCCACCCAGATCCCATATTTTTTTTCTTCCTCCTCCTCCTTCTCCTTCTTCTTCTTCTTCCTCCTTCCTTCTTCTTCTCCTTCTTCTTCCTCCTTCATTCTCCTTCTTCTTCCCCCCTGCACACCCACCCAGATCCCATATTTTTTTTTCTTCCTCCTTCTCCTTCTCCTTCTTCGTCTTCTTCTTCCTTACTTTTCCTTTTCTTGGGTTCATTTTTTTTAATATTATTTTTATTTAAATAATTATTTTAATATTTTTAATGACACGTGGCGTCCAATGGGCGCCACGTCATCACTTAACGGGAGAACTAACAGTTTGACTAACGGATGTATGAGACTGTCCCAAAATTTACACTTTAGGTATGACTCTAGGATGAAAAAAACTTGATGTACTAAATGTTGAAAATCACCAAACATGAGGGTACCTTTACCCAATAATATATATATATATATATATATATATATATATATATATTTTTTTTAAAAAAAACTCAAAGACACCTCCCTGCAACCCCCACCCCAGAAAACCAAAATCCAGAAACTTTCCCAACCTTCGCCCCCCCAACCTACCTCACCCAAAACCCCCTACACCACGCGACCCACCTCAGCCATTATCCCCCGACCCCAACGAACTCGACCCACCACCACCCTAGCCCAACTGAAAAAAAAATTCACTATCTTCTTCCCACCCTAAATCCACCACCATGAACCCGAGCTCTCCGACCTTGTGCACTGGAAGCTCGCCCACGTAAATGGCTACCCCCAAGGCTGCATCTTTTGAACTCCCTTCATCTCGATTCGATCACGACCTCCGACCCACCGCTCTTATTTGACTGGAGCTCGCAGGCCCCGCTCCGAATTGACTGTGTTCCCGACTGACTCGGGTTTAATTGGGGTTTCTGAATTTTTTTTGTAAAGATGTGAAATTGGTGTTGCTTTTGTTTTGTTTGATGGATTTGGATAAACAAAGCAGGGGGTTTGAGGAGGAATACGATGGCGGCGGGATGCGGGTGAACTGGAGAAGAAATGTGAAGGTGATGGTTTGTAAGAGATTGGAGGTGAAGATGGAGGAGTGGGTTTGGGGAGAGAGAAGGGATGAGAGGGTGAAGAGGGAGGAGATGGAGAAGTGGGTCGGGGGGTTTCTGGTTTTTTTTTTTTTTAAATTTAATTTAGAAGATTGAGGTTTTTTTGTAAAAAAATTATTATTATTGCCACGTGGCACAGATTTGGCACAAACGTGGTAGCCACGTCACCACTTAACGGAATTGATGAAAAATGTAACAGATGTATTATTTTGAAATAAAATAGTACGTGAGGTATGAAAGTGAAATATTTTAAAAATGTTGTATGGGGTTGTAATAGACCTCAAACCTGAGGGGTTTCTATGTAATTTATCCCTTTTATTATTATGTAGCAAGAGATGGATTTCAATAAAAAAAATCTAAAATGCATAAGGTTTGAGTTTATAACAATTAGGAACTAAAGACTACAACTAAACTATCCTTTTTTTTTATCCTTTTATTTTTTGATAAAGTAAAATTAAATAATATTCTGTAATGTACGATGAAATTTTTTTTTAACTCAGGTACAAAGAAACGCGTTACTACCCTAATAACCAACAGATGTACAGTAAAACACATATGTAGCAAAAGTACTACTAATCATCCGGGCCTAAGGTCAATTATTAATCGTCTTAGCGGTAAAAGTTTGTATTGTATTAAATTTAGACAGCTAGAAGAATTGGCACTGCATGTGGCTAAAGTTGGTGTAACAATCAATCTAGGATTTTCAACAATATATAATTTAATGCAGTGTCAATTGTTATAACCTAAATCGTGCAAACACGGCATGATCGAAGGAGTGGTAGACCCAGAAAAAGTTGTATTCAAATTGTGTTCATCTGAAGGCCGGCCCGTGGGAGAAACTGTATATATACATGTATGTGTCTGTGTGTCTGTGTAACAGTGTATGTACATATAGCTAGCTAGGGTTCTGCAGAACTCAGGGATTTGAATTTCAAATCACTAAAGTATTTTCATTGTCATGTTACAGCTAGCTAGCTTGGTAGACCCATTCAAGAACGTTTAAACAGGTCTGCACTGAAAATGGAGAAGATATTCACCAAAGAATCAAGTGATCTGAGTTTTTGAAATTTAATCCAACGGTAAAAAATTATTATCATTTTTAAAGAGTTAAAATAGGTGACTCGTTTGATGAAATTTCAAAGATCCGAATTATTTGATTCAGTAGTCTTGATTATGATCTCTTCTCCTCAAAATGTAAAAACATCGACACTAGCTAGGGTTTAATATTTTCAGATATAATACGTCCGCACCTGTTTGTTTCTCACTGGAGCTAGAGCTAGGGCTACTATGGACATGGATTTTCATTGTCACGTGGATTCAGTTAGTGGGTCTTGAAACATAAGGGACAAATCAATTAGTAGTGCTTAGGACACCCTTCCTGTCCTACACCCCTCACTAACCTGACCCAGCTTTTTTGGCATCAAAGTCAATGGCGCTTTCAATCTGGTTTCATGTTAGAAGTGGGACAGACTCTGCTATATAAGGAATTAGGGTTTTAGACCCTCACATGCAAACGATAATTGTGAGAATGTGAGGATAAAGTCTCACATCGGTAAGATACTAAACTATACAAGAATTTATAAGAAGTTGAGTTACTTTTTATATTGTTAATTGGTTTTGTGTTGGAACCTCAACCTTTTTCATGGTATCAGAGCAGTTAGCTCACTTGTGAAGACCAATGGTCATACGTGCTCCACCTCACCTTGTATGTGTGACCACGTGTTAGACTTGAAAATTTGCCACATGTGACGGGATATGTGAGAATAATAATATAAGGAATTGGATCCCATCAGAGTAAGTCCACTCCTAAAAAAATGCACCAGCACCTAGCCTATTTAATCTATTCAGTGAACAGTGATATACTCCAATGAACAGTAATATGCCAAATGCGTCTCCACCCCTAATAAAAAATAACCTAGTCAATTTCATTAAAATATTATTATTTTTTATTATAAAATAATTTTATTTTTAATTTCTGACTTTATAAAAAAATATTATTAGTTTTTTATATTTTTATTAAAATATTATTATAAATTACACCCATATACACTTGACACACACCGTCGCCGTCCCAAATCTGCTCCCCATTTTTTCGAAACCCTGCCCTCTCTCTCACCTCCAAGCCCTCCCTATCTGCTTTCTCAGTAACTCCCACCTCGCGCCGTCGGGCTCCTTCGCGGCTGATCGTGGTGCTGTCTGTTGTGAACCTCGACCCCAAGCCCACCGTCCTCGTCTCAGAGAAGCTCACGCTGCCTGGCAATCCACTCCCGGTGGACTTGCTCTAATGTCGACTACTCCTACAATCTCAGTTCTGAGGAGCTTTGCACCAAGATCTCGCTTTGCGATGGGATGATCGTGCGTAGCGGGACCAAGGTGTTGGAAATATTATGGAAAAACTGCTATATATTTTATTATAAATTATTAAATTTTACACAATAAAATCTCTACAAATGCAAGAAGTACAAGGAATAGAAGAACCTTAAGAGATCGAGGCTAGAATTTGATTCTATAGCCTTAAGACAAGATTGCCCCTCAGTGGTGCCTCAAGGTTTGCATTGGCAAATGTCTCCCAGGATACAACGATCTTTCTCTTTGCGGAAGTAGCACTCCAATCCACAAAGAACAGCGAACCAAAAATGTTTAAAACTCTCTCTTTATCAGACACTAAACTACTCTAATTTCTAATTGATTTCTGAATGCAAAAGTATATCTAAAATGCTTGACTTGGTGGTCTATTTATAGGCATTGGCATGCCTCATTTTCAAAGATTGCGTCTGCTTCCAAAAGACAAAGGATGCAACTTTTGTTTGAAATTGCGTCTGCTACCAAAACAATTTGTCTGCTTTTCCAAAAGAAAAGATGCAACCTTTGTTCAAAGGTGCATCTGTTTCCAAAAGCTGCGTTGCTTTTCCTAAACATACATAACCTCTTGGGAAAAGTTGCAGGTCAAAATTTTCACCATTTTCATAATAAAATAAAATTAAAAGGAGACATACACAACCCTTGAAACTGTCGGTCAAACCACTTTTCCACTTTAATTTTCATTCACTTGAATATTTAATATTTTAAATATTAATAATACTAATATTTAAATTATTAAATTTCTAACACAAGGTCACCCGCCAGGTGTTCGAGTCCTCCGACGGGAGGTTGAAGGTTGTGGGATGAGCTAGCATCGACATCGACAATGTGGGTGGCCCAGCTAACGTATGATGGCTCGGCTGTTGGGTCTGTCGATTCTAGGCCGGCCTCTTGCTTGGCTTAGGCTAGGTGCCAGCCTATTAGACTGGGGTGGAGTGATTTGGCTAGCGGCCGACCTGTTTTTGGTGCTGGGTGTTGGGCAATCGTCCCTTGCTGGAACTGTTCTCAAGATCCAGTTGTGGGGATCCTAATGATCTTCACATCTTAGCCATTTAATGTGTATCGTGCGGTCAAAATTCATTTGACTTTTTTTAATTTAAAATAAACAAAAATAGTATTTGACAAATATTGACTGCACAATGTACGATGAATGGCCTGGATGTGGGGATCCTAGTCGATCTAGAGAGGATCATCTTCCAGAATATAAGGACAAAGTCCTACATTGGTGAGGGACCAAACCATCCAAAGATTTATAAGAGGTTGAGTTACTCCCCGTATTGCAAATTTATTTTGGGGTGGAACCTCAACTTTCTTTAATAATATGGGTATTCATATGATTTTGGATCTTTGAAAAAAATTATAGAATGAAAATTTTAAGAAAGAATACCAAAATGCATGTTTAAAATTGTGCCCTCAATCCAAACCATATTGGACAAACTTTTTTAGGGCACACTCCATAATGTATTTCAATGATCAAACTATTTATCTTTTAGGTCTTCCATGAAAAATCATTTCTACAAAAAATCAGCCAAATGCGAAATTATATGAACATTGGATTAACTGGTAGTCATTTTAGTGTTTATTTGTATATGTGTATTTGTCCATTTTCTTCACTACAAATAAATGTCTCAATAATTTGGATTTCTTTAATTTTTGTAATGGTGATCTAATGCGTGATGAATTGAAATATAGACCGCTAGGAATTCTTGAAAAAAAAAATGCAAAATGGGAACCACAAAAAAGTGTGCCAAAATATGAGGTGTGGTTTCCATGCTATGTATCATTCAATGTTACAGGTGTTTTAGCCGTTAGATTTTATTTTCACAACTATTTATATTTTTTATTTTCAGTCTTAGTCATTTATTTCTAGTAGCATTCAATGCTACACAGTATTAAAATGTTTTCCAAAAGGTGTGTCACAAATTGTGCCCCAAACACAAGAAATTTTTAATTGTGACGGGAACACAAGTGGTGTGACATCCCGTCCCACGTTTTATAATACGTTGAAGTAAAATGACGAAATTGCCCTTACCTACGTGTGAACGGGTATGTTTGGACACGATATTGGGCTTTCGGGTGTTCTAAATATTAAAACCCAAAAAGATTGGGCTGATGTCGACACGTGTGCAACACATGCACACACCCACGTTTTCATTTTTATCTTTTCTGTTTTCTTCCTTATCTCTCTCTCGTTCTCAAACTCTCTCTCACTTCTCTCGACTTCGTTCCTACGGACACACACACATACAACCATCTCGACCTAAATCGAATCTCAGGTAAGCCTATTTTCACTCCCAATGACTTGCTGAGTTTGTTGATATAGATTTTAGGTTGTGAAACCCTCGAAAGCATATCGAACCCGTGAGTTGTTATTAAAGCACTATTCATCTACTTTTATTTTGGATCGTTTTAGGTAAAAAGGAGATCACCAGTCCTCTTAAAATTTCCCCACGAACCTCGGAGTACCTAGTTTGCAAAGGTTGGACGTTGGGATGACTGGGTTTCAGTTTGGCCGAATTTGAAGGATTTTCCCATCGAGATTTTGGACGTTTTTCGAAGGATTTGAAGGTATATTTGTGTTCTACATTGAATTTGGAGCATTTTGGTATAAATTTCATGAATTTTGGATGAAAAATGAAGGAGATAGGATAGTTTGAAATTTGGCCGGAATCGGTCGCCGGCGCCGGCGACGGTCGCCGGAAAAACCAGTCCGGCCGGCGACCTGAGGTAGGGGATGACGGAATATTCCGTCAAAGTTGACGGAATATTCCAACGCCGTTAACTAACGCCGTTAACTGACGCCGTTAGAAGTTAACGGAATATTCCAACGGAATATTCCTTTGCTGTTAGGGAATATTCCCTGGCGCGTGCACAGCACGTGACAGCGCGTGGGGGCGCGTCTGTCCGTGCTATCCCAGGCGCGTGGGGGCGCGTGAGCAGTCCAAAAATTATTTTAAAAATATCACGACGATCGTGACGTCGTGTAGGTCGCGTTGGTATATTCAAATGCCAAAATTGACCTTCGTATGAAAAGTTATTTACGTAGGTCGTGTATGTGTTGTTATTGACGGTTTTGCGATTAATTCACGTATAGGTGAGACGTATCCGACGGACGAGCGCAGTCACACTAGGCTCGGGGGATACGACCCGTCGACATACCAGTGAGTGGGCTTTTGTTTTCAGTATATATATATGGCGTTTTTCCCAGAAACGTAAACTGATTGAATTACGAATTGTTTGGATGTGATAATTAGATTGCCATGTCGTATGTCTACTATAGTATATGAATATGATTACGATTGCATTCAGTATGCACTGACGCCGAGGACGGCCAGGTAAGTACTGTGGTAGTGCTTGAAATAATGTTATATTGTGATTAGTTAATCACCTGCACCTCGGGTGTTGTGCTCCGCCAGAGTAGGGCCTAGCCTTCACGTGATCGTTCACCTCACGCACCGTACGCTCAACTTGGATCCAAGATAGGTGCCTAGCCTGTCGTACAGACCACAATAGGTGGTTCCGACTCGTTGGTGACCCGCGATTCGTCGCACAGCCTTCACGTGATCGTAGCACAGAGCGTAATATTATACACCTAGCCTGTCGTACAGACCACAATAGGTGGTTCCGACTCGTGTGCAGGATGATAATAAGAATGATGATAATGATAATGATTGATAGGGATTGAGTATGTTTGATATGGCCTAATCTTGAGCTTGATGATGAGTTGTGATATGTAGACGATGTTTTCGTATATACGTTTATATACGTACTATTTTCTGGGAAAATTATACTGATTTACAGCGAGGGGTTATTTATGGAATTATGAAATGGTTTTGGAAAACTTTGTTTTTGCCCACTCACCTTTTATGTTTTGCGCCCCTCCAGGTATTAGGTAGCGACGTTGTGGACGTTTAGCGAGGCGCTAAGGCAGTTCTGACAGACTACCACCACTTATGTAGGATTTCTTTCACAGTTGTAACGTTTGTTTTAACTTGACTGCACCTAAGATCGGCTCTGTATCATATGTATATTATAAACTTAATTTCCACTACTGCACTTCATACCAAATTCGCTTCCGCTGACGCACACGGCTACGTCACTCACACGTGACGGCCGGCACGCCTCGGTTTCTGGATCGGGGTGTGTCAACTTGGTATCAGAGCCTAGATTTTGGTAGTTCTGTGCAGTTGTGAATATTCTAAATCGTTTGGTGTTTCTGTCAGAACGATGCCGCCTCGACGAGAGCCACGTCCACCTGTTGATCCTAGCTTTCCCGACCTTTCTCACTTGGGAGATGTTATTGCTCAGGCTATTCAGTCTACCCTTCGTCCTTCCCATAGGACCCCTCTCGAGAGTGCGCATAATTTGAGGTTACCGAGATATGAGGGTGACGAGGGGCACGAAGGTGCCGAGCGCTGGTTTCTGCAGATAGAGCGGACTTTCCGAATATTACATAGTCAGGGTAATCTAGCTGCGGGAACTTGGGTTGAGACTGCGACATGGTTTATGGGAAAGGAACCTGCCACTTGGTGGGAACAGCTGGCTGACAGGATGCCACCAGAAGAGGCCAAGGACTGGGAGGTGTTCAGACAGCAATTCTATGAGCGATTTATTCCAGACGCCTATCTCGACCGCAAGAAACAAGAATTTACGAGCCTGAAGCAGAAGAAGATGTCAGCGAACGAGTACTACAGGAGGTTCACTGATCTTTCTCGCTACCATCCTGAGGTTGCTAGGAATCAGGCCGAGATGCTTCGGAGATTCAAGCTAGGCACTAAGAAGAAATGGCGCACGATGGCGACTACGAGGCACTGCGAGACCTATCACGACTTCTACGCGGTCTTGGTGCAGATAGAGGATTCAGAGAATCTGCCGAGTGATAGCGACAACGAGGAAGGGAAAGAGGAACCGAGGAGAGACGACAAGGGTAAAGGAGTGGCATCACAGGGGCCTCGGAGGACCCAGAGTTTCAAGAGAAGTGGTTTTAGCTCGAGTTCTTCTTCGAGTGGGGGTACGAGTTCCCCGGGTCAGAGGAGATGGGGCGGATTCGCCGGAGGTCAGCGTTTCCAGAGGCAGCGAGATGCTAGTGGTCCTTATGTGCCGTTCTGTCGAAGGTGCAACAGTCGGCATTATGGCGAGTGCAGGCAGGGCGCTCGTGGATGTTTTACATGTGGACAGCAGGGTCATCGCGCAGCGAATTGCCCGCAGAGTCAGCCGAGACCTCCACTATTTGCGTTACCACCACCGGTTCCTATCCAGCAGGTCCCACCTCCTGGTGGATATGGTCAGCCGAGTCGTGGTGGTACTTATCATTATCAGGGTGACGTTGCTCCTTATACTCCCGCACCGTACCCATATCATCAGGATCCGTACTATTCAGGCGGTTCTCAGAGTAGCTATTCTCCGTATCCTGGAGGGTATACTCCGTATCCTTCTTATCCTGCCGGCGGACAGCAGTGGTATTCGGGAGTTCAGCCACAGCACGGAGAGGCTACTTCTAGCAGCGCAGGATCATCTAGACAGCCTAATCCTGCGGGATCTAGTCGTGGTGTGCCTGGACGACCTGGTCAGCCGAACAGAGGTCGCGGTGGTCGACAGCAGCCGCAGGGCCGTATTCATAACCTTACAGCGCATGACGTCCAGAATAACCCGGATCTGATAACGGGTAAGTTAAATGTACTTGGTCATTTCGCTAGAGTGTTGATAGATTGCGGTGCTACTCATTCAGTCATTTCTTACTCATTTGCCCAATTGACTCAACCTGAGTCTGCCCCACTCGTATTTGAGTTAGAAGTGTCGATGCCTAGGGGAGAGACATGTCTGGTCAGTCGGATGTACCCAGGGTGCCCCGTGTTGATTGAGGATGTGATGATGCCCGCTGATCTTATTCCGTTGGATATTGTTGAGTTTGATGTGATATTGGGCACGGATTGGCTACATTTTCATCGAGCCAACATAGATTGTTACGAGAAGAGAGTTACGTTCCATCGGCCGGGGTTACCTGTGGTCACATTCACTGGCGAACGCAGTAATGTTAGGCACGGCATTATTTCAGCCGTGCAAGCTACGAAATTGTTGCAGAAGGGTTGTCAGGGGTATCTGGCTCACGTGGTATTGAACGATAGTGCTCCTGTCAGTTTGGAGGATGTGAAGGTGGTCAGGCACTTTTCCGACGTATTTCCTGACGATTTGCCAGGCTTGCCACCGGATCGAGATGTGGAGTTTTCTATCGACTTATTGCCAGGTATAGACCCTATATCTCTGACTCCCTATCGAATGGCTCCCGCTGAGTTGCGAGAGTTAAAGATTCAGTTACAGGAGTTGTTAGACCAAGGTTTTATACAGCCGAGTATTTCACCTTGGGGAGCTCCAGTATTGTTCGTGGTACTTTACGGCTGTGTATCGACTATCGACAGCTGAATCGGGTAACGATTAAAAACCGTTATCCATTACCTCGTATTGACGACTTGTTCGATCAACTGCGAGGAACTTGTGTATTTTCGAAGATCGATCTACGATCTGGCTATCACCAGCTGAAGATTAAGGGCGACGATGTTCCGAAGACGGCGTTCCGAACCAGATATGGGCACTACGAGTTCTTAGTCATGCCATTCGGTTTGACTAACGCCCCAGCTGCTTTTATGGATTTGATGAACCGAGTATTTCAGCCGTATTTGGATCGGTTCGTCATTGTATTCATCGATGACATTCTGGTGTACTCTAAATCGAAGTCAGATCACATGCGACATCTTTCATTGGTGCTGAAGAAGCTGAGGGAACATCGATTATACGCTAAGTTCAGTAAATGTCAATTCTGGTTAGACCAGGTGGCATTTTTGGGGCACGTTATCTCAGCTCAGGGCATTCAGGTGGATTCCCAGAAGATAGCAGCGGTGGAGAATTGGGAACAGCCACGAACTGTTTCTGAGGTACGGAGTTTCCTCGGATTAGCAGGCTACTATCGGCGGTTCGTGCAAGACTTCTCAGTGATTGCGTTACCTCTCACGAAGTTAACCAGGAAGGATGTTCGATTTGAGTGGGATGATAGCTGCGAACGGAGCTTTCAGCAGCTAAAACATTGTCTTACTCATGCTCCGGTGCTAGCACTTCCAGACGATAGTGGTAACTTCGAGGTCTATAGTGACGCATCGTTGAATGGCCTGGGTTGCGTGTTGATGCAACATGGTAGGGTGATCGCCTACGCATCGAGGCAGCTGAAATCGCACGAGATGAACTACCCTACTCATGATCTTGAGTTGGCGGCGATTATATTTGCGTTGAAGATCTGGAGACATTACCTCTACGGTGAGAAGTGTAAGATCTTTACAGACCACAAGAGCCTCCAGTACGTGTTCACCCAGAGAGATCTGAACCTCCGCCAGCGAAGGTGGATGGAATTGCTGAGTGATTACGATTGCACGATTGAGTATCATCCGGGTCGTGCAAACGTAGTAGCTGACGCACTTAGCCGGAAGTCTCAGGGTCGAGTGGATGCTATATACGCGAGCCGTGCTCCTTTGTTGGCCGAGCTGAGGTCGACCGGAGTCGGATTAGAGATTGATTGTTCGGAGGCAAAGAATCGAGGGAAAGCATTACTTGCTCACTTCCAGGTCAGACCGATTCTGATTGATCGTATTCTCGAGACTCAGTTGAATGACGCGGAGACTCAAGAGTTGATTCGACTGAGGGGTGAAGGTAAAAAGATCGATCTGCGGATTCGAGAAACCGACGGTATGCTCATGCAAGGAAACAGAATGTACGTGCCAAACGACGCAGAGTTAAAGAAGGCGATTCTCGATGAAGCACACGTATCAGCTTATGCGATGCATCCGGGCAGTACCAAGATGTATCATACCATTCGACCATTCTACTATTGGCCTGGTATGAAGAGGGAGATCGCCGAGTACGTGAGCAGATGTCTTATTTGCCAGCAAGTTAAAGCCGAGAGGAAGAAACCGTTCGGACGACTGCAAACACTTCCCGTTCCTCAGTGGAAATGGGAAAACATCACCATGGATTTCGTCTACAAGTTACCCCGTACACTGAACGGGTACGACGGTGTTTGGGTAATAGTTGATCGGCTTACGAAATCTGCGCATTTCATTCTGGTTCGAGAGAAGTTTTCTCTACCACGATTAGCTGAGCTTTTCGTATCGAAGATCGTCAAGTATCATGGCGTGCCAGTCAGCATTATCTCAGATCGGGATCCGAGATTCACATCCAAGTTCTGGACAGCATTCCAGGAAGCCCTCGGCACGAGGCTATTGTATAGTACGGCTTATCATCCACAGACGGACGGACAATCTGAGAGGACCATCCAGACACTCGAGGATATGTTACGATCTTCCGTACTACAGTTTGGTGATGCATGGCATCTACGCTTGGATCTGATGGAGTTCGCGTACAACAACAGTTACCATTCGAGCATCGGAATGTCACCATTCGAAGCGTTGTACGGACGAGCTTGTCGTACGCCCCTATGTTGGTCGGAAGTCGGTGAGAGAGTACTTGAAGGTCCAGAGATAGTTGACGAGACGACTCAGAACATCCAGGTAATCAAGTCTAATCTAAAAGTGGCCCAGGATCGCCAGAAGAGCTTAGCCGATAGACACGCCACTGATCGGGTTTACGTGGTAGGCGATTGGGTGTTCCTGAAGTTGTCGCCGTGGAAAGGAGTTGTACGGTTCGGTAAGAAGGGGAAGTTGAGTCCCAGGTATATCGGACCCTATCTAATCACCGAGCGGATAGGTGAAGTGGCGTATAGACTCGAGTTGCCTTCAGAGCTATCCAGAGTTCATAACGTGTTTCACGTTTCGATGCTACGTCATTACGTTGCTGATCCGTCTCACGTGCTACCTCCGCAGCAGTTAGAAGTTAGTCCTGATCTGACGTACGAGGAGGAGCCGGTGACTATCCTAGACTGGAAGGATAAGGTTCTACGAAACAAGACGGTTCGGTTAGTAAAGGTGTTGTGGCGAAACCATTCGGTTGAAGAGGCTACTTGGGAGTTAGAGGAGCGGATGAGAGTTATGTATCCGCGTTTATTCTATGTTTATTAGTGTTTGCTGGTGTTATGTAATTTCGAGGACGAAATTTTATTAAGGAGGGTAGGTTGTGACATCCCGTCCCACGTTTTATAATACGTTGAAGTAAAATGACGAAATTGCCCTTACCTACGTGTGAACGGGTATGTTTGGACACGATATTGGGCTTTCGGGTGTTCTAAATATTAAAACCCAAAAAGATTGGGCTGATGTCGACACGTGTGCAACACATGCACACACCCACGTTTTCATTTTTATCTTTTCTGTTTTCTTCCTTATCTCTCTCTCGTTCTCAAACTCTCTCTCACTTCTCTCGACTTCGTTCCTACGGACACACACACATACAACCATCTCGACCTAAATCGAATCTCAGGTAAGCCTATTTTCACTCCCAATGACTTGCTGAGTTTGTTGATATAGATTTTAGGTTGTGAAACCCTCGAAAGCATATCGAACCCGTGAGTTGTTATTAAAGCACTATTCATCTACTTTTATTTTGGATCGTTTTAGGTAAAAAGGAGATCACCAGTCCTCTTAAAATTTCCCCACGAACCTCGGAGTACCTAGTTTGCAAAGGTTGGACGTTGGGATGACTGGGTTTCAGTTTGGCCGAATTTGAAGGATTTTCCCATCGAGATTTTGGACGTTTTTCGAAGGATTTGAAGGTATATTTGTGTTCTACATTGAATTTGGAGCATTTTGGTATAAATTTCATGAATTTTGGATGAAAAATGAAGGAGATAGGATAGTTTGAAATTTGGCCGGAATCGGTCGCCGGCGCCGGCGACGGTCGCCGGAAAAACCAGTCCGGCCGGCGACCTGAGGTAGGGGATGACGGAATATTCCGTCAAAGTTGACGGAATATTCCAACGCCGTTAACTAACGCCGTTAACTGACGCCGTTAGAAGTTAACGGAATATTCCTTTGCTGTTAGGGAATATTCCCTGGCGCGTGCACAGCACGTGACAGCGCGTGGGGGCGCGTCTGTCCGTGCTATCCCAGGCGCGTGGGGGCGCGTGAGCAGTCCAAAAATTATTTTAAAAATATCACGACGATCGTGACGTCGTGTAGGTCGCGTTGGTATATTCAAATGCCAAAATTGACCTTCGTATGAAAAGTTATTTACGTAGGTCGTGTATGTGTTGTTATTGACGGTTTTGCGATTAATTCACGTATAGGTGAGACGTATCCGACGGACGAGCGCAGTCACACTAGGCTCGGGGGATACGACCCGTCGACATACCAGTGAGTGGGCTTTTGTTTTCAGTATATATATATGGCGTTTTTCCCAGAAACGTAAACTGATTGAATTACGAATTGTTTGGATGTGATAATTAGATTGCCATGTCGTATGTCTACTATAGTATATGAATATGATTACGATTGCATTCAGTATGCACTGACGCCGAGGACGGCCAGGTAAGTACTGTGGTAGTGCTTGAAATAATGTTATATTGTGATTAGTTAATCACCTGCACCTCGGGTGTTGTGCTCCGCCAGAGTAGGGCCTAGCCTTCACGTGATCGTTCACCTCACGCACCGTACGCTCAACTTGGATCCAAGATAGGTGCCTAGCCTGTCGTACAGACCACAATAGGTGGTTCCGACTCGTTGGTGACCCGCGATTCGTCGCACAGCCTTCACGTGATCGTAGCACAGAGCGTAATATTATACACCTAGCCTGTCGTACAGACCACAATAGGTGGTTCCGACTCGTGTGCAGGATGATAATAAGAATGATGATAATGATAATGATTGATAGGGATTGAGTATGTTTGATATGGCCTAATCTTGAGCTTGATGATGAGTTGTGATATGTAGACGATGTTTTCGTATATACGTTTATATACGTACTATTTTCTGGGAAAATTATACTGATTTACAGCGAGGGGTTATTTATGGAATTATGAAATGGTTTTGGAAAACTTTGTTTTTGCCCACTCACCTTTTATGTTTTGCGCCCCTCCAGGTACTAGGTAGCGACGTTGTAGACGTTTAGCGAGGCGCTAAGGCAGTTCTGACAGACTACCACCACTTATGTAGGATTTCTTTCACAGTTGTAACGTTTGTTTTAACTTGACTGCACCTAAGATCGGCTCTGTATCATATGTATATTATAAACTTAATTTTCACTACTGCACTTCATACCAAATTCGCTTCCGCTGACGCACACGGCTACGTCACTCACACGTGACGGCCGGCACGCCTCGGTTTCTGGATCGGGGTGTGTCAAGTGGTACACCACGTATTTTAATAGAAATTGTGGGAATTTTTTTTTTTAAGTTATTAACTTTTTAGCACACATATAACACAATTTGTATAGTGACACGTGTTGTATCATCTCGTGTACTGGTCACACTGAATCCCCAAACACACACACACATATATTTATATTTCCTCTTTATTTATTTTTTTTACTATTATTAAGGAGATGGGGAGAGTTCGAAACTTTTACAATAATTTGAGGGAGGGGAGTTTCAATCCCGGGACGCATGAATAGAAACCTAACATCTTATCAACTAGGATATTGAACCACATGCACACACATGTATATTTATATTAGGGTTATATATATTATGGTTCGTCATTACTTATTATAATTGCTTTTGTGGGGACGTGAGTTATATGTTAATTTTGTGGGTAATATCTAGCTGGTTGTCACATTGGATCCTTTTGCTCACCTCATTGTGTTTGGCATGGCCTGATTTCTGCAACTTGTTATTCTCAATTAAAAATGTGAACCTGTACAATTCTATGGTGTTTGTTGTGTATAGTCTTATCTGCAGTTAACAGGTAGCAGGCGACCAATTTGCAGCAAAATATTTTATGCGTCCATTTTAGTTGCTTTGGTAGTTAGGTGTGTGCGCGTCTGCATGTATGATTTCTTTTTGGTGCGTTTGTTGCACCGGACTGTCTCGGACTGGACTAGTTTCAGGGACTAAGTTGTACTGGCTTAGACTAGACTAAGCTGGACTAGCTTAGTGAAGCGTTTGGTGCAGTGTCGGACTAATAAGTAGGATAATTAACAAATTCTAATATTATATTATTTAATTCATAATTATTAATATTTTTTTATCCTATTTTTTTTATCTCTCTAATCCTTCCTTACCGCCCAATTCTCTCTCTCTTTTTATCCATCTTTTTCTCCCTTGTCCGTTCCGATCTTTTCTTCAATTTGGTATTTTATATGAAAATTGGTTGTGAAAAGCATCTAGTCCAATGGTTTTCGAATGTGAGTGGTCGAGGAGCAAGGCGAGGAGGAGAAAGGAGGAGAAAGGGGACAGTCTTAGCTAGTCCCATGGTTTTTTAGGGGTTTCACTAAGACCAGCTAGTCCCTAATTTAGTCTAGGCTAGTGAGACTTAGGGTGCGTTTGGTACGCAGACGGGACGGGACGGATGTTGTAAATTTTGAAAAAGACAAGGGGCATTGTTGCCCTAAAATGTTAAAAATTTTTGTCCCACAGACGTGGAACAACCCCGTTCCATGGGGGGAGGTGGAACCAAAAATCATCCAAAACTTGTCCCGTGGAACGCCTCGTCCCACTCGTTTTAGGCGTACCAAACGCGGGACGGAACGCCTCGTCCCGTCCCGTCCCGCGTACCAAACGCACCCTTAGTCTCATTAAACTTAGTCCCTGTCAGGAACAAACATGGGACTGGACTAACCCTTAGTCCAGTCCAGTCCAGAACCTTTTAGTGAGGGCAAACAAACGCCCCCTTATCCCCTTATCATTCAAAGATTTGACCTGATCTTGATGTAAAACAAGGTTATAATGTGTGGAATGCATTAATTTAATGTGAACAATCTTTGTGAAGAACTCTAGCTAATGTTAATTCTCTAACAATAGTCACATCAGCAATTGGGTTTACAGATGATTAATCTGAGAAGGAAAGGCCTGAACTCGAAGTAAAGCATGTTCTATAAAAAGAAGTAGAAAGGCAAAAGATAAGGACACTCAGCTTAACATATAAAAAGACTTCAAAGCTCTACAGCCTACATTTTTCTTTGTATTTCACTTTAGAACTCTGCTACATTGCCTGTAGTACCAATTTCATCGTTTCAAAACACTTCAGTTATTAGCAAGATCTTGCTCGATTGAAAATTGAACTTGCCCGAATAAGTTTAATCTTTGCCTGATTGCTTGTATTTTGCACTTCCTGTCAAGTTCTTACTTTGTTTTTCAAGTTATTACTTCTTTGTTCAATAATTGATAAGCATTTAACTTCACTTCCTTCCTGTCTTTTCCCTTATTTCCCGTTTTAATGTAACTTGTCTTACATTCTGTTCTTACATTTATATGATAATTACAAAATGAGTTGAACCAAGATTCGAACTGTTTGTGATTATTGTTTGCACACACAAAGAAATATTTAAAGTTCTTGGCTTAACAAGGCATAAAATGAACTTAACATAGATTTAACTCCTTTATGACACAATTTCTTGATTAGAAGTTCAGTTTACTTCGTGCAAATTTACGACCTAAGAATAACACCATACAATCTTTTTGTTGGTCTAAAACAACACGGGCACGCGTGACACTAACAAATAGAGATACTACATTCATACACCTCAAATTACTTCTCTCACACTCTTTTAATTTTTTAATATTTTCTACACACCACTAACACTTGATAGAAAAAATATTAAAAAATTAAAAGGGTGTGGGAGAAGTAATTTGAAGTGTGTGAATATAATCTCTCTAACAAATATCTCATTTGAAAGAGTCTAAGGCCTGCTCAAGGCTCCAAAAGGCACTTTTAAACTGACAAAGGGTTCCAACGCTCTCATGGGAAATTTTGCATTACCAACACCCTCTCTCTAGCTCTCTCTGTCTGGTGTCCGGCACCAATTGATTGATGTTCGTTGTCTGATTGATTTTGTCCGCTACGATTTTAAGGTTGCGATTTGAGGTTGCTATTCGAGCCCTATAAACTTAATTAATCTATAAGTCACAATCTAATTTCTCTCACTCCCTTTTTTCTCCCTCCCTAATTTTTGCATAGCATGCATAGAACCCTCGAAAACCACGAATTGCCTCATTTTCAATTTTAATTCGTTTCAAATTGCCTCGTTTTTTATTTGTGGTTGTGACCCTAACAAAATTTACCGCCGCAATTTCTCTCACTTTTGGCATCTTATTGATTTGACTTTTTGCTGATTTTGTTATACTAATCTAATGAGCATTTGCTGCTTATTTTCCAATTAACGTATAGAAGGAAATTTTGATTTAGTGTTGATTAATAGATTTAGTTTCTACGATTTATGTTGGAATTTTTTCAATTAAAGTTGCTCAAGCTATAAAATTTACGTTTTATGTGACTTATTAGGATTTACGTTTCAAGAAATAAGCAGAATGACGAATTAGGATTTATTTATATAAAAAAAATAAAAAAGCCAGATTCATATTTTGTTGGCGTGAAATTTCTGCATTTTTAGTCTCTTTGGTAGCTGGCAGTTTGAGCCTTTCGGGTTTTCCGACATTGGTTTTATTGCTCAGAATGTTGGGTTTAATTTTTATGCCAATAGAAGCATTATAATCGTTCTCTGTTTGGGTTTTCCGATATTGATTGTATCGGAAGTTTTTCTTATCAATTAATTAACTTAAGTTTCATTTTTGCTTCATCTGTAGTATCTATTTATTGCTACTATTTTCATCGTATCCTTTTCAATACTTAATGCATGCCTGGTCAGTAAGATGTAATCTATTTAGCATGCCTTGAAAGAGGTAAATCATGCTTACTCTTCTTAAGAAAGAGTTCACTCTTTCGGTGACGTAACACGACATAGAGATGTGTATAGGTATTTCCTAAGGAGAGTCGAGTGTATAGGTATTTCCTAAGGAGATTCAAGCTAAATCATTGTGTTCATTGTCTTCCGAAGGTTAAGTATATTTCGAAATGCTAGGCTGTTGGCAATACCACCAAATGTATTCGTGGATGTAATCAGATGCACTAAATATCGCGCTATAGAAAACGGGTGGACTAGAGTACTACTTGATACAAAAGGTTCAACACGCTGGACTCTTGCTATCAACGCTTATGAAATAGAAGACTTCACATTCAAGCTAAAGCGTCAGCGTACATTAATTATTGATCTCGCTACTTTCGAACTTGTGATTAAATGGAGTGCTACGCTGAAAAGTTCAGTTCTGTAGCAGCACATGTAGATGGACTTAGCTTTATCCTTTCCTATTATTTGTTGCTCTCTCTCACAAACTCTTAACCTCAGATGCTGGAAGCTCAGAGGAATTGGTTTCAGTTGGTGACAAGAGCAGTACTGTAGATGGATGGCACCAGCAGCAATATAGCATCATTACCTCAGTTGAATTTTTAGGTCGACAGGCGGAGGGCCCCTCTCGAACAGTAACATTGATATTGTCACAACTTAATAATTATTACCTGTCCAATCTTTCAAGTGAGATTTTATCACAAAAAACCTTAGTATTAGTTAGAGTGGGATAATCATATTTAAACTTTTTTTTTTTTTACTTTTCCCTCACCGATGTGGGATAGCCAACAACCTCCTGAGCTTTCGACCTGTCTGGTGCACAGTAGCAGCAACAGCTCCTGAGCTTTCTCTCTATCTGGTGTATACAGCAGCAGCATACTTGATGCACCCAGCTTTATAGAGATTGTTGTTGAAGCTTTTCTCCATTGCTGGAATTTGAAAAATGATTTGATTTGGTTAGCTTGATGGTATTTCACTATTTCTTTGTCTTTTATTGATGATATTTCTATAAATGTTATTCATGAAAAACAAGTGTAAGTGATAGAATAGAATATACTAGGCTTGATATGAAGAAGTTACAAATATCTTCAGTCATAATCGTCGGTTGTTATTATTTGCTTTTTAGCCATAACTAATGTTGTGACTAAAAGAGATTTTGTTATAGGACGCTGATGTTACCAAGATTTTTAGTTATGAAGATTGGTTGTGATAAATACTAATTAGTTGTTACTTTTTAGTCATGAAGACTGGTTATAACTACAAGGATGTTGTGACTAAAACTGAAACTTTAGTGTAATTTTCTAGTAACAAGGTCTGTTGACTAATACATTTATAGTCACTTTGTTTGTTTGTTGTTGTTGTTTTTTTTTTTTTTTTTTTTTTTGTGACTAATTCTTTTTGTTACGGGGTTTTCAATCATAACAAAGTTATAGAAGTTTTTTATGAATATATGTTTTAGTCACAACATTTTGTACTTTTAGTTACGATCTTGTTTAAGAATGATTTTTGTGACATCCCACATCGCTTATGGGAGTGATCCTTAAATGTATATTCTTATCCATACCTAGTATGAGGCTTTTTGGGAGCTCACTGGCTTCAGGCTCCGTAGGAACTCCGAAGTTAAGCGAGAAGGGGACTAGAGCACTCCCATGATGGGTGACCCACTAGGAAGTTGCTCGTGAATTCTCAGAAACAAAACCGTGAGGGCGTGATGGGGGCCCAAAACGAACAATATCGTGCTACGGTGATGGAGCGGGCCTAAGAAGTGGTCCGCCCCAACCAGGATGTGACAATTTTTGCACGTATTTTTTTTATTTTTAATTTCTCCTACCTAAAAGTCAAGGATGTACAGAGGAGAAAAATAATACATAAAAATTACTTCCCAAAAAAATTAGAGTAAACAACGGTATACCAGAAACAGCAAATCTTAATCACGTCAAAAACATCGATCGATGGAGCACCAGAAATTCCAACCCTCAAAATCCCCATCAGGAATGCGTTTGCGGCCGGGCATCTGTGTCCGCCTAGAAAAGACCATTCACTTTGGTTGGTTGGAAAAAACATGCACCTCTTGATTATGTCATTTGTCAATTGTCATCATCCTGCTTCTCCATTGAATATTGATGCTGCTGCATACACTCACTCACCCAAAAGTGAACGGAACTGCTTTGCCTTTTGATCATCTGCTCTCTAGCTTTGACAAAATAAAGCAAGTTTTTTAATGTGAAATCCATGTCATGGCCGAAAGGGAGGGGGCATGTGATGTGAAGAGTGGTCTAAGATGCGATGGAACAGATGCTGCTCTTTCGACCTTTTATTGGTGCATAATTAAAGATCGAACACAAAAAAAAAAATCACATAGGAAAAAAGGGAAATGTACAAAGTTGAATGGAACACATGCATGAGTAGGAAATGGACTTCTACTGGAACACATGTGACGTGAAGAGTGGTCTAATTAAGAACTTCCTACTAAAGTAGAGATTAATATGTCCAAAGAGTAGAAAATGGACAACATTACGTACAGGTTTTCACTTGGTGGAATGGATTTGATTAATTGGTGTTAAGTTACTGATGGAAATAGGGTAGTTAACAAGAGCGGAAAATCAATGTCACTTAGACTATTGATCATAATATGGTGTGAGAATATGAATCAAGGAGAGAAAACAATTATATGTTGAAATTGAATGCTCTCATAAAAAAGGGATTTGGTGAATTTATAGACATGATATACTCTGTAAACACGAAAATTTTATGAAACACAAGAACACGTGTACAAAATATTATTTGTATTTGATGATTTTGGGTTACAATCTCTATTTGTTCCTCTGATTCGATATCCGTAAGACTTTGATTTGTGGACTTGATCCAAGGGCCGTCGAGGCTTTGATCTTGGATGAACAAGGGGAAGTTTCTTCAAGGGCCGTTGGGCTTGATCTTGAAGTTTGGCAGATGAACGTTTCCTCAGGGGCCTTTTGGGCTTGATTCTTGAAGTTGGATGAACAGATCTTCAGGGGCCGTTGGGGCTTGATCCTGAAGTTAGATGAACGTTGAATGACGAACGGATCTTCAAGGGCTTTTGGGCTTGTTCTTGAAGATGGATGAACGACGAATGAAGAACGATGAATGATGAACGATGGATGAACTTCAAGGGGCTTTTGGGCTTGATTCTTGAAGAACGGATGTGTGGATCCAAGGGCCGTCGAGGCTTGATCTTGGAAGGTGGATGAACGTTGCTTCAAGGGCCGTCGGGACTTGATCTTGAAGAAAGGATGAATTGATCTTCAAGGGCCTTTGGGGCTTGATCTTGAAGGTGGATGAACGGATGAACGATGAATGGATCTTCAAGGGCTTTTGGGCTTGATCTTGAAGAATAGTTGTGTTGATCCAAGGGCCGTCGGGGCTTGATCTTGGATGAAGAATCGGCATGTGACCAAAGTGCTTGTTGATTCTTCAAAGGTTTTGGCGAAGTTTCTTCAAAGGCCGCTGGGCTTGATCTCGAAGGTGGATGAGCGTCTCTTCAAGGGCCGTTGGGGCTTGATCTCAAAGAACGATGAACGAAGGACGAACTTCAAGTGAATTCTCTTCTAATTTGGGAGTAGAGAAATGTATTTGTGAATTGGTGAATAAAAATGAATGAAATGGCTTCCTATTTATATTCCAAGGCCTAATTTTGAATATAATATCCCAGATGAAATAAGTCGTCTCTGCCAGGTGTTGACACATGTCCTATTTGACGGCTTTTCTGACTCATTTCAATTTCCGTTGAATCACATGCTACGTATAAAATTTATGTAATACATGAGCGTTGAAACTTTGACCATCGGTCAACATTTTATTTACAGAAATTTAAATGTCTACATACTCTTTTAGGAGGAGTTGTATTCTTCGGGCAAAGTTACTTCTTTTTCCGTTGAATATAGTTTTTAGTTATATTCACAGTCATAACCTTTGGAATTAAAAAAATAATTATATTATTGAATTTATTTGTGGTATTTGTCAATTTTCCCCTCAAGCTTGTAAGGTGCTCTCAATTTCTTCATTGAACTTTAATTTTAACCAATTACTCCCTAAACTATTATAATTGGCTGAAATCCCCCATACTGTTAGTTTTCTATCACAACAAAAAATTAAGGACAGTAATGTAATTTTACAAAACAAAATTTTGCTGTTTTTGTTTAAACATCATCGACAAGTGATTTTAACAACCCTAATTTTACAAAAAAAAAAACATATCTCCCCTTCTCTCTCTCCATTCCCACGTTCTCTCTCACTATCTTCTTCTCTCCTTCAATTTTAAAAGTATAAATAAAAAATTTCTCACACACATGTACTAGTTATTATTAAGGGGAGGGTGATGATTTCAAACTATTACAATAATTTAAAAAGTGGAGAGTTTCAAAGTTTTGAGTATGAGTAGAAACTCAACACTTTATCCACTAAGATATTGTGTTATGTTCGTGTCATGCAAAATGATATAAAAACAAGATTGTAATAATACAAGAACTCATTTTTTGATAGGAAAATTGAGCATAGTTATCAATTTATGAATCTTGTAAACATCGAGTACTATATTTGTTTCAAGTTATGTAACTTGTCGTGGGTCTTGAGTCGAGGACTCGAGGTCATGGGTTGGACTAGTGGATTAACCACCCTAATTTTTTTTATAAAGATATAGTTATCCTATAAGAATGTAAATCAGGATAAGGACGGTATTACTATTAGCCTTCATCCAATCCCTCTACTTTATCTTAACAAGAAGCAAGAGAGATGGACTTATATGGCTCATACAAGATAGGGCCTGATGCACCTCCAAAAGTTTGTAGGACAATATGGGCTGTGACCATTCAACCCCCAAATTTGAGGCCATTGAAGAATAAGACTACTATTCTACTTGTGTCCTTTTTTCCTTTTTCATTTTTTGGGTCAACATGAAACTTCTGAAACTTCGGGAACTCGTGTCCAATACTGCTATTTTCCCAAGATTTGTATTCAGATCACGAACACTTACTAAAAAAATAGTTTTTTTTAGCTAAAATGATATTTGGCAATGAAAATCGATAAAGTAATTCTTGAGTTTATCCATTACAAATTATATTGGTTATTTTGTGTAAAATTTGTCAATATTCTCGTTAAGTAGAAGAGTTGGTTTGAGAAAAATATTTTTATAAAGGTGGTCACGTGATCATGTATGTAATAATTTAACGAGAATATTAACAAATTTTTTTTTTTGAAATGACTAAAATAATTTACAGTAGACAAACTCAAAAATTACTTATATTAATTTTCATTGTCACATGAAACTAAAGTGAAAAGTTATGCAATATCATGCATATCAGAAACTTGTGGAGGAAATTGCTGGTTTAGCATGAAGAGGAGAGCAGCCAATAAAAGAGGAAAATTAAGAGGAGAAAGGTTGAATATCAAATGGATCAGCACAAGAATTTTCAATGTGTAGGGTATGTTCAATAAATAAATAAATAATGGTTGTCTGGCTTCAATTTTTCTCCAACATTGTTTTTAACTGGTAAAACAATGCCGGACGGTTATATTAATTCATTTACAGTTGCTTAATCCAGAATCGAATCCTTAATCTTTTGTTTGGAAATTTACAATGAACATCCACTCAAATTAAATACTATGCATTTCTCTACATCTTATTAGGCGACAGAACTTGATCATCATCAGACAAATGAATTTCAATAACAAATCATGCTAAAGCCTACATGGTAATTATCTAGAGTCTAGGCTAAACTCATATTAAACATCATTTACATCTACCAACACATCAAATAATATTTGAAAATCCTCTAACGCGCTTGTAGCTAAAGTAATTAAGAACACTTACCACCACTTGTGATATTGTGTCTAATTTCTCTCGATCAGTGATCATCACAAACTTTTCTGGTGACCATGACGTCGAGACAGCGGTATGGCCACGGCGTTGGTACATATCGGAGACGAAATTCCCTCAGTAACTACCATCTTCTTGTCACTCAATCTTCTAATATAATCTTTCTTCTTTGATGCCGCCGGCCTTCTTGTACTACTCGAACTCTCTTTCAACGTTGGAAATGCGCACCAGAATATAGATGTACACAGTATTGCAAAAGACCGCCCAGACAAAGTCAACAACACCAAAATAAAGATCACAACGACCGGCAAATAATAAGATGGCCTTCTCCACTCATCCGACTTCATGTTCGAACTCGAAAAACTCCCCTTCTTGCTCTCTTGATCGGATTTCGATCCCGGTTGCTTCTGCTTCTCGTCTTTCTTGTCGATGTGGGATTGGTCAATATTTTCCGAGGCTTCTGAATTAGGGTTTGAACGCTTCTCTTCAGGATTACCAGTTGTCTTTGTTTTGTCTACCTTTTTGTGTTTCTTTTTTATCACGATTGGAACCGGAGCACTTGTATCGGTCTCGTCCCTGAACACGAACCGCACGAAAGATATGTCTTTCGGGTCCATTTGTGCGTAAATCTTCTTCCTTTTCTCTTCTAGGTCAGCTACAAGTGCAGAAAACTTGTCTAGGCCGCTGTCCGAATAAGGGTTTTTGCTGTCCTTGTTGTGTTTTCTGTAAATCAGGCCAGCGCTTTTCGATCTCGATGATTTTCTCAGAGTTGGAGGTGAAGTTGAAGTCATGGGCTCATCATCATTTTCTTCTTGGTGATTAAAAGTGGCACATTTGAAGGGGCTCAACATGTTGGGATAATTTTCACGTTTTTTTTTTCCCTCTGAGCTGAATGATTTGGTTGTGATTGTGAGAGAGGAAGAACAGAGAGCCAGATATATTATTGAAGGGGCCTGCTGAGAGAGGCTGATCCAAACAAGCCTAGTCAAATTAGACGTTTGACTTCTTGGGGTTGGGGCAAAATTATGGATAAATATGATGTAGAAAGAATGTTTGTATTGAGGCCAAAGACAAGGGAAAAATGCACATGAAACGAAATTCTCTCATTAAATTAAGCATATTTACTCAATACGCCTAATGCTTGGGCAAATTAGAAGGCTTGAGGAAGTCCAACGTCAATGTCAATGTGTTAAATATTGAACCTAAACCTCTACACGCATACATTTTCCAGAATTTTATGTAAAAAGTTCAATATTTTCTAGAAGGGGCACCAAGAAAAATTATTACGAGGTAAAACTTCTAATGATTTGGTGGTACAGTAAAATAAAAGTTTGAGATTTTATCACAAAAAAATCTCGGCACTAGTACAGATATTGGAGATTATTTTTGTCAAGTTTTCAATGTGATAACAATTGTTGATTTGAGCAAAAAAATTTCATCAACAACGTAACAGTGGATGTCACTAGACTAACATAATCGGCAACTCATCTAAAGTTGCATATAGGTGCTTTGCGCGCATTTTATTGCATTTATTTGACAAGTAATTGAAGAGGAGTGTGCTCTAATATAATTTGCAACATTGTAAACAGCCATAGCCATCCTAATCGCATCATTAACTCTTTGCCCTCTGTCTAAGAACATAATTAATAAGAACCTCAAAAGTCAAAAGAACACACGCTTACATCACTGGAGGAGAGAAAGGCTCTCAATTTCTTCTGTGTACAGCAGCAATATATATAGTAAATTGCAATTATGCACGCTTACATCAAACTCTACAAGACTTTCAATCTTTCAATTGTTGAGGTACATTAACATGAACATGAACATGAACAAGCAAATTGTGTACAGAAATAGAGCCAACGCGACAACAATCACATCACATCCCATTAATTCAAGCGAATTGTGTGGGTGCACAATATATAGAGAGTGACTAAGTTGCTAAAATATTTTAAAGGCCTCCACCTCTCCAACTCATCTTCAAGGGGTCCGTAGAGTCAAATATAGAAACGTGGCCGGTTAATTTGTAGGGCCTAATTTGCATGGTTAACAATCCAAACTATTTATATTTTAAATTTTAATTCACGGATTATTTATACGAAAATTTAATTTACTGTGAAATTATTTAGACATTTAATTATTAGTAAAAAAAATTCAATTTTCCTTATAGACACTAAATTTGTCAATTTTTTTGTGGTCAATGTTAGTTGTTTCAATTATTTCTGACTTTGCTAATATTTCTTGAAAATTTTAAAATATTGGTCCCTAGACTTTGGCTTAATTGGACATTTGATCACTGATTAAATATTTGTGAGAAGTGGTTCTTAAACTCATCACTATTGTAGCAATGATCATTTTCGATATCATTCCATTAAGTCTAAAATTTTAAGAGGAAAATAAGAGATACAAACCTAATAAAGTTATCTAAAATGACTATTACACCATATTATAGCAAGTTCAAAAATAATACTAATGAGTTTTTAGTCCATATACCAAAGCTCCAACTTGAGTCAAAATTCACGGGTCAATTCTCTAGTTCCCTAAATATTGCTTTGTATCACGGATTTGGATCCTCTTCGAATCCCTTTCATGGGGATCCTAGGGATCAAGCAACAAAGACCGTTCATAAAAAATCGTGCGACTATAATTAAATACTTTTTGCGCAAAACGAGACAACTTTATTTTTAAAAATATAAAAATCATTTAATTGTAACCGCACGATTTTTTATGAACGGCCCTTATTGCTTGATCTCTAAGATCTCTGAAGGGGATCCACGATCCAAATCCTTGTATCACAAACACAAAGAAAAAGCTGGTCCCACATGTGCCATTTCAACAACTTTAATCGGGTTTTGGACAGACTTAACGATGAGGGTAAGTAAGACAGAAAACATTTTTCGACGGTAGGTACAATATTAATTACGAGAAATATTAGGTTTGATTCTCGTAAATTGTGAATTCAAATTAAATTACTATATCTAATTCATTGTTAGATTTAGCTTACTTTCCGATCTCTTAGTATAGATAACATCAAATGTATTAAAAAAAATATATGATATCAATTTCATATTTTTTTTCCTTTCTTATGCTCTTGTTTTGAAATGCATGAACAAATGGTTTGTTCTCAACCAACACTTGTATCTTTTCAACCACTCTTATCTAACTTTCCACTTTTCAACAACGGAGTTTTCTAATTCATGCTCAGGTAGCTTGTAAAAATCATATATGTTTCCTTTCTTGATAAAACAACACCAATACCATGATGTAGCACACCTTGACCGTGTGTGGACTTTACAAGAAAAAGAAGAAACAAGTGGAAGGTGGTTCTCATTTTTCAACATAATCGATCATGATTAAATTGTTGATTGGTTTGCAAAATCTCCTTTTCAATACAACGATATTTTAGTATTTTAACTTGTTGATCATGAAAAATGAGACTATATTTACCTTGACATTTTAGAGTTAAAGTAATTTAGTTATGGCTTAAAGATAAAAAAATAGTCTCAGTTTCAAAAAATACAAAATATGCAAAATTGCTCGAGGTCCTCTCGAAAATGACTCGAGACCCCTCGAACAATGTCGCGTGAAAAAGGGCAATTGTCAAAGATTTCAGAGGGCATTTACGTTTTACGATAAAAGCCAATCCGTCGTCTTGGTGACGGAACGTGAACGTAATTTGGCGAATTCATGCACTGGATTCACGGATTCCGTTTCCCTCCCTTCGTAGCCACAGTCCACACAAAGTCAACACGAAGACTCCACTTTCAGAACTAAAACGACGACGTATCCCAACGCAAGGGACACGCTGGTCATTTTAAAAAAAACTGCCGTACAAAACCGGGAAACCGAAACGGTCGCAAAAAGCCAGGGCCCCACATTAATAGCTTTCCTATTTGCAGAGGTTTTGCTGGGTAGGTACTCGTAAAAACAAACAAACAAACCGAAACGCCCAACCAATCCAACCACCAATGACGGTCCCAAATGACGGCGTCCCGAAAGAAGTCGACCATCGCCCCGGCACGGAGGCCGAGTTGATAGAACTAGGCGACGCGGCCGAGTCGAACGAGGGCTCGGTGCCCGGCGGGAAGGTGAGGGGACCGTGGTCGCCGGAGGAGGACGCGGTGCTGACCCGGCTCGTGAGCAACTTCGGGGCGAGGAATTGGAGCCTGATCGCCCGCGGAATTCCCGGGCGGTCCGGAAAGTCGTGCCGGCTAAGGTGGTGTAACCAGCTCGACCCCTGCGTCAAGCGTAAACCCTTTTCTGGTAATTTAATCGCCGCCATTTTCTGTTTGATGTTTTTGTATTTGTTTGTGTTTGGATTGCTTTTGTCATGTTTGGATTTTGAAAGCGACTGAATTTCGATTACGATGTGCTGATGCGCTTAATCGAGTGGAATTATTAGTTTGTGAATGTTCGGTTTTCGAATTTGAAGATGTTTGCCAACTCTTGTTAGTTGGTGTCGTGTTTGTTAAACATGTCGGAAGTGTCGTCTCGGTTTCTTGTTTTTTCGGTGAACTAGTTCTCGGTTTCTCGTTTGTTTAATCAAAGATGTAGTATGTCATTTTCCGTAAAATTATGAGCACTCGAGGTAGTTCTAAGTAGCACACAAAAGGAGTGGGATTTGATGTTTGTATGTTGTAAAGATGGAACCTTGATAGTTATGGGGCTAGTCTAGTGTGGTGCAAATTTGTTTGAATTTTGTTCAAACTGGAACTGGTATTGTGTTTGGACTGTACAGTGTGTAGCATAAATGCTCCAATTAGCACGGTCTTTTTCTCAGTGTGGTTTTCGGTCTTGCGTACGTTGTTTCCATAATGTTAACATATCTCCTTTTTGTTGCGATCTATCTGTTTGGTAATTTGTGATTTCGTATTTATTTGTACTGTCGGCTCTCTTGATTCTTCTCTATACGCTACTTTTGGACAATGTTTAAGGAATAAATTCGGAATGATTTGTAACACCATGATGGAAGAACGTATATGAAGTTTTGGTCACAATTTGGTGATAGATTTCAAAGGATATCGTGTATATGTAGGGCTGGTGCGTCAAATCATTTTAATTAGGTGGTTCATCTATTTTATTTGGCCCCCAGGGATCGTGATGTCCGTGGGCGAACCTCGGTTTTTGTTGTTTGGAATTGCATTAAGATTTAGTATCATGCTGGTTCTCTTTTTGCTAAAATGTTGCCGTTGGTTCAGGTTAGTGAATCAAATATAGCGGGAAGTTATCTACTTGCGAACTTCGTAGTCTTGTCCTTGCATGGATAGCTCTTGTTGTCATTACATTTTGAGAAATATGCTGAGTAAATTGCGGCGTACCTTTCTATCCAAAGTTGCGTATTTATTTGCTTCATTGCTTTTGCTGAAGTTTTCTCAATTGGAACTTTATAATTAACGCAGAGGAAGAAGATCGTATAATAGTTTCAGCCCATGCCATCCATGGGAACAAATGGGCAGTAATTGCAAAGCTTCTTCCAGGTAGAACAGATAACTCAATTAAGAATCATTGGAATTCTACACTAAAGCGCAGGTGCTTTGATAAAGGAAGGTTTAATCTTGGACCTGGGGAAATGATGGAAGATGACACCTTTGACAGAAAAAAGGCATCCTCAGAAGAAACCTTGTCAGTTGGGAATATCAGTTCATTCAAGACCTGTGAAGGTCAAGCAAAGGAGGGTTGTTGCGCTGCTGAGTCAAAAGAGCATTCTACTCTTCGTGCAGAATCAAGAGACCATCTGACTCTCCAGTCCACCCTTTGTCGTCCAGTGGCTCGTGTTAGTGCTTTTAGTGTTTACAACCGTCCAAGTGATCCAGCAAATCCTTCAGCTTTTTCAAGGACAGTCCCAAGTCATGGCCCTTTGGTCCCAACAACTAAACTAGATTTTGGGTTCGACAACTTCCTTGAAGGTGCATGTAACGAGCCTATGGTTCCTGAGCACTGTAGCCATGGTTGCTGTGATCGAGTTGAGGGGCATTCTCAAAGCTCGTTGTTGGGGCCTGAGTTTGTTGAGTATGACGAGCCTCCCCCTTTCTCCAGCCACGAATTGATCTCCATTGCTACGGATTTGAACAAGATTGCATGGATTAAGAGTAGCCTTGAGAGTAACGGGATGAGTATGCCAGAGAACGTAGCAAGCCAAAGAGTCGTTCAAGCGGCTGCCACTACCTTGCAAATGGGAGTGCCTGCAAACAGTTCGATGAATCACCATATGCGCTTTGAGGAAGGAAGAAACAAGTTGATGGGAATGATGACCGAAGTGCTATCAACCCAGGTGCCTAGACAAACTTTTGCAATGCCAACTGGAGTTGAGGGATTGAGCTAGAACTCATGGCTGGTCTTCCTCAGTCTTCGGGGTGCTTCGGTGTTAGCGGGAGAATATATATACAGACCGGTTAATTTACTGCAGATTAAGTTAAGTCTCCAGTTTCATTTACAAGGCTTTTCACTTTTGATTCATCTCGTTCAAGAGGCGTTTTACTTGGGCATTACATCAAGATACATATGTAGGTACTTCTCTACCCCTTTTGTCATGAGCAAAGAAGCTGTTGACTAGTTAATGCTTTCCTAGAAGTGCAATTTTATCTCAAATCCAAAAACTTGATTGGCAAAACTTTGGCACTCCAATTTTAGCTTCTGGCACTCCAAATTGATTATTTTGTAGCTTGTTCACATTCAGGGTGGGAGAGCTAGAAGTTGAAACGAGAGTGAAGAAAAATCTATACGAACTATCAAAATCATTACTTTTGTAAACAATAAACAAGAGAAATGATTTCTGCACTTTTTTTCTTCTGTACACTCATATTTTTTTTATGTCCTTTCTTTCTCCTTCGATTTGTTTAATTCAAAGATCATAAATAACAGAGGTGTATGAAGAAGAAAATGAGTGCAGAAAATCATCCCCCGTAAAGAGAAGATGCTTAGGACCTGGCCTGATCTATATGACCCATGAAAAATGGTGCCAAAACAATTGGGTATTCGGCCCGTGATGGGTAGATCTTGGACTCAAAACAGTTACTTTACCCATTTCTAGGGGTGAGCGCAGTTTGATTTGGAGCGGTTTTGAGTGAAACCAAAACCAAAAATGCAAGTTTTTGCGGTTTGATTCAGTGCGGTTTTGAAGCCAAAATTGAAACGAAACCAAGGTTCGGTTCGGTGCGGTTTCAAACGGTTTTGGTTTGGTTTTTAAGAAAAAATGTATAATTTGCAATTTAACGTATTAATAAGTATTTCTCAATAGTAATAGGAAAAAGACATTTGTTATGTAAACAATTAGCATGTTGCATGCAGTTGTGATGTTAAAACATATTTGTGCAACAAAAGGGTGTCCCTTACAATGTTTTTCATAAAACAAGTTGAATAAATTTGAATTCATTAAACGTGAATGAAACTTTCATACTAAAATATGTGATATCATGCTTCAAATGTGTGGACTTCATTAGATCATTGTTTGACTCTTGATAACAAGATTAGTCCACCCTTGTATTATATATGTGTGTGTGATGGTATAAAATAACAAAAGTCCTTCAAGTTAATGAACAAAAGAAAGTGATGAATGATGATATTCTAGTGTGGTTGAGTCCATACTAAGTGTAAGGATTCTAACAAACGACCAATTAAAACATGAAATCTAATATGGACATTTAATTAAATATTTATTAATATTTGCAGTGCGGTTTTCAAAAGCCAAAACCAAAACTAAACCGTTTTCTATGTTGCGGTTCGGTTTCAAAACCGAAACCGTTTCAAAACTGCAAAACCAAACCGTTTGGTGCGGTTCGATTTGATTTGTGTTTTGGTTTCGATTTTCAGTTCAAGTGCCCACTCCTACCCATATCCTCTATTTAAGAAGATGGCACTTATGTAGTGAACATTAGAAGAGAAACTCGTTATCGCAGTCTAATTTGAGCAGCTCTCACACCCTATGTTATACAAAAACCCATTATTTCATGTTTTTGCTAAGGATGATCTACAAATTGTTGAAATGTCACACGATCATATTAAAGTTTAAATATTCTAATTACATTTTAACTAATACTAAAAAAATTTGTGACAAACTTCACACTTAACAAATTGGTCTACTGGCCCGCACTTACGGCACCCATATTTTAATTTTAACCAAAAGCTTAATTTAGAATTTTGCCAAACATGAGGTTAAAACGAAATTTTCAACTTACCCTAAAAAATTATGATGATGGAACAGCTGTTCCCTTGCGTTACAGTTCTCACACAACCTATTTTATACGCAAGAAAATGTAGGGGCATGTCTGTCTTTCACAAGTTAAAGTGGACTGTCCACAGAAAACAAAAGACCGGGGTCCTCAGAAGACAAAACACTGGGGTCTTCGTGCCGGTTACGCAAGTGAAACAGAAGCAGATTAAGGAAAAGCACTTTGAGGCAAGAAAACAAAATGAAATCTGCTTTTCATGCAAACAATTCCTGTGTTCTCTGCTCAACAGTTTCTAAAGTCACCTCAATCACTTCTTTTCTAATAAAAAAATAATGGTTTCCGCTCAATTTCGTTCAATTATACGGACTTAGATCCGCTTGTTAATGTTCAGATTCTAAATATCAACACATTTTTACAGTTAATTAGTGTGTAAAAAAAATTTAAGTTGTTAGTTTGTACTGAGCCAATGAAATAAATTAATGGAGACCGTCAAATTTAATTTGTGCAATTCAAATGATCTTTAAATTTCGAATACTAAGTTTTAGAGCGAATCCTTCACAGTAATACATTGTGATACATATAGCAGATGCACCGTCTCTCATATAAATTGTTATTCTGAGAATAAACCTTTTCTTTTTCCTCTCACTAAACTAAACAACACACTAATCCTGTTAATTTAACCAGAAAAAGCAGAGACGGGGTCAAAAGTCCTCTGTTTTGGGGACACAAATTAGGAAGCTTTATATGTGTTATTATGTTTAACCAGCTCACTGCAAACATATTTTTACTCTCTCTGTTTATTTTCCTCCATTTTTCTATATAAAAGATCTTTCCTTACTCGCTGACACTGAGAGTGTGGAGAGGGAGTTAGGAGAGAGAGGGAGGGGTTACCTACTGTGACAGGACCCGGTTGGTGAAAATCGAAGAAACCGACTGCCTACTGGGTTGAGAGCTTCTTCAACATCTGTGGGCATTGATGATCACGGCCGCACAGAGCCATTACATGAAGAGTCTCTCTCTGGGTTTTGCAAATGGCAGCCGCAGACAAATCCCACGTGGTTGTTGATGTGGAGGAGGAGGAAGTGGGACGCCGCAGCGCCGCCACGGGTCGAAGTAACTACTCTGACTCCGGCTCCGAGGGGTCGGAGGACCAGGAGGGGAGATGCTCCAGTGAGTCAGGGTCTGAGATTGTGGAGAGGGAATCCTCTGTGTCGGAGAGTTCGGTAGAGGTGGATCTGGAGGAGGCGAAGATGCACGTGGCGAAAGTGGAGAGGGATTGCAGGATTTGTCATCTGAGCTTGGATGCAACGAATCAGGAATCTGGGATTCCTATTGAGCTGGGGTGTTCTTGCAAGGCTGATTTGGCTGCTGCCCACAAGCAGTGTGCTGAGGCTTGGTTCAAGATCAAGGGTAACAAGTAAGTTTTGTTTTTACATCTGAAGTTTAAATCTTTCTGTGTTTTGGTAATTACCTCGCTGTTAAAAGTTTTTACTTTTATGTGTTTTGCATTGATTCGCTGAAATGCTAGATTAAATTGTTATGTTGTTCTTCTGAGGATTGTGAAACTGTGAAATGTAATTTGGGGATAATGCAGGAAAAAATGTTATACTTAGTGAGATAAACATAATAATAAAAGCGATATTCTAATCTACGCTAATTTACGGAGAATTGAATGTGCTAAAGGTGAGCACACTCATCTGACCAACTCGCCTAACTCACGTCTGCACGTTATAATGCAAGCTCAAATTAGAATAAGTTTGTGTGCTGCTTTAAAGAAAAAGCATATTAGTGTAAA
Organism: Crataegus laevigata; assembly: GCA_963580275.1. Classification (NCBI taxonomy): domain Eukaryota; kingdom Viridiplantae; phylum Streptophyta; class Magnoliopsida; order Rosales; family Rosaceae; genus Crataegus; species Crataegus laevigata. Next base: position 30,735,467 of record OY756947.1, on the reverse strand, counting down.
CCAAGAGCATATAACTAAAGTTGAAACCACCGGCAAGCCCTGCATGGAATTCCAACTGTGCACATGATTCTTCTCCCATTCTTGCCTTGTTGGAATGCCTGCACTTCCCATTTCTCTGACTCCTTTCCGATGCTTTTTCCGCCTTTCCGCTTGGACAAAGCCGGTTGGTGGCGTGTGCTTTGTTAAAGTGAAATAATTTGGTTTGTTTGCACATTCTTCTGATATGATATGTTAACTGAATCACTTTGGCTCAGTAAACCTGTATTGAATATGTGTTTTCCACATACGTTTATCTTCATGATGGATGTTTTGGAAATAATTAAGTGCTTTTACCCAGTTTCGTTTTCCTGATATGAACCCACTTTGTGAATTTTCCGACTTTGACGGGTCAAATTGTTGTAAGAAGCCGTCTTATGAAGAGTGAGTGATTACCAACGGAAGTGGGTTTGTCTTTTCAGAAGCACAAGTTAAGTGGAAAAGAATCTGCATTTTGGTCTCTAGGTTTATATGATTTTGTTTGAATCCATTAGAAGATCAAGTATGCATAAACAACAATCATCTCAATAACACCTTTGTGCATTGTCAGAGCACAAGCTGTTATAAAATGAATATCATTATTTCGCTCAGGTTTACATTACCCGTTGCTTCTAATTAACACATGCTTATATTCCCTTGTTCTCCTTAAGCTACTCTCAGTGTTTTGTAATGTTTGAACTTTGAAGGTTTCTACCTTTCCTACTCCCATTAGACAAAAACCTTTAAATTGCCTCGTGTCCTTGTGTTAAAGGAAAAAAGGTAGGAAAATAGCTGAAATAGAAATTGCTTGCATAGTTCCGTCTGCTTTCTCGTTTAAGACTTTGTTCCTTTCATCTGTTAAGGCCTTGCTATAAGTTGACAAGCTTTTCAGCAGAGCTGTGAGGTGCATTGCTTACCGAATTCTGGTGACCTCGTAGATTCTTTATGCTTGGTATGTTTTTAAAACGGAAATATGGCAGAAGCCAATGTCAATCTGACTGAGACGGTAAAAATAAGTACATACCTGAAAAGATAAAGATTTAAAAGTTTCATGTAAAAGTAAAATTTTTTACCACACTTTAGTAGAAGTGAAGTGGTTCCATTTGATGTATTCATTTATAAATCCATTGTACTTCTGAAAAACTGGACATCAGGTTTCCAGCTGTGGCATGAGATTTGTGACAACTTCTAATCTAAACCTTCTTATATGAATACAGGGAATGGCGTTTCACGCTAATAACTGTGCCCTAACTAAAAAGTTTCTTAGATCTCCCAGGAGGGATGCTGAATGACAGGTGTTCTTTACACCTGCTTCTTTCTTCAGTTCTGCCTTCGGAATAAGAAATATCTTCTATCCAATATCATATTTTTAGTTCAGATTGCCTAACCTGTAACCAAACAAAAGAGTAGCGTTTCACATGCTTCTTTGGGGTATCCTTTCCATCCTCATGTCTGTGTTATTATTGCTCAATTTTCGTACTAAATATATATGATTGCAGAACCTGTGAGATCTGTGGATCAACTGCACGTAATGTTTCTGGTTTGAGTGAAGCTGAGTTGGCTGAGCAGTGGCATGATGAAGCCGCACTGTCAACAACAGCTGGAGGTGCCCCTCTGCAGACAGCAGAGAGCCAAAACTTCTGGCAGGGTCACCGCTTCCTGAACTTCTTGCTAGCTTGTATGGTCTTTGCGTTTGTCATCTCGTGGTTGTTTCACTTCAATGTGCCCTCATGAAAAACTCGTGCAGAGGGTTGCCCATTTTAATTCGGTGATGATAGAGGTAGCAAACAACCACTCAGCGGTACCTTCCTTGTACCTGTGCCTCCAAAAACTCTGTTGGAGTTAGCTGTTTCTCTCTGTCTACTTGTTTATATCTTAGTAGCCTTAGCTTCAGCAGGTTGTGTAATTTATATTTCCATTATTAAAAGTTTAAACTTGAATTGAATTTGCATCACCAGAGTAGTTTCTTTTTGTAACTCAAGATGGGTGGCAGATGCTTCACCATGTTGTATTGTTGTATAAGCAGGTAAGACTCTCTTTAGAGGGGCTTTTGGATTAGGTCATCCGAAGGGAAGCTCTTATAAAATAAAAGGAAGGGAAGCTCTTATAAAAGCAATAGACTCTTTGCATTTTGGTCTCATCTTACCCCATGATGATCTCATTGGTATGAGAGTTGCCCTAGTCGGGCAATCATACCGGCGTTTCTCTCCTACCATGGGGTGTATTTGGTGTCTGCGTCCAATCCGGTTTCCTTTTTAGGGTAGCATAGATTAAATAGAACATTCTCGATCATAAAAAGCTAGTGGGAGATTTCTTATCCTACAAGGTATGAGTTTTAACTCTTGGAGGCTAGTTATTGGAACTGGGTGAAAGTTTGACTGATAACAGGGAATCCAGGGGCATTTCTACTCAAATTTGGATATTGAGTTGCATTGACTCTGCAAGCAATGTATTTGCTGAGACTGAGTAGGGTTCTTGCAATTGGCCATTGGGACTGACCATCGGCAATGTCAAACGTATATAATATGCAAGCTGAATGGTTACTGCTTAGATGTTTCTATCAATGACCCTGAAATTTGGTAAGAGTTTGACAAAAAGTTGGTAAGGATGCTAGTGCAGAAACTCGGCATGCTTCATGAGATATCATTGCTTAAAGTTTTAAAGTTTTGGAGACCATTTAAGAAGCTTGCAACTCAAGCCTTTAAGAGTGTTTGCTGGTCCGTACTAACTAGCAAATGTACATAAATATGTGTGAATTCCATAAATCGATTAGAGGAGTATAGTCAATCATATTCCCATTCTTTTTATCGTTTATTCTTAGGTCTTCTCATTCATGACTTCCCAAGTCGAAGCAAACACGCCATGAAGTTGCAATCAAATTCAGTACGTCAGTTGTTGGTGGGGGGGGGCGGTGGGGAAGTCGGGGTTTAGGTCCATGCAAGAGTTGCTGCATGGAAGGTGCCGTGATTGGCGATCACAATCTTAATAGGTCGTACACACAGCTCGTGCTGGTGGGAACTCACTCCAAAAAAATCACCAACTCTTATTATTAGGGTGGGGATTTCTTATGATTGATATATAATTTAATACTATTTTTCCATCATTCAGTTTTGTTCTCTTTGTTTCTTCATTTTTAAGTGGACGAATCAATCATAATTTCCTAACGCCAAAAATTGGAAAAGAAAACAAATTGAAGTAATTATTTGTTTGTTATTATGATGCTCTGCACTGCTGGTGACGCCTGCTGTGCTCTTAAGTTGCAGCGAGTGCCTAGTTTAAGGGGTTAATAGTAAGTGCACTCTAGACCAAAAACATTCGCCACATAGTATACCAGTCATCATGACGTATACTTAATATTACAACATAAAGTGTTCTTTTATTATTGACACGAAACGTAATGATGACGAAACACACGTATTATAAAATTTGCTCACTCACCATAGCTCCTGTATTAGATTGCCCCGTTCTCCAAGCTCGATAACAACTTGTAAACAGAAAAGCAAACAACGACAATTGCATTATCAGTGTACAAAGAAACTTCTCGAGGTGGTGTTTTTCAAAGACTTTTCACCAATCAATTAGTTAGAAAGAATGAAAGATTTTAGGAAAATTAAATGAGAGTTCAATGGGGTATAATAATATACAGTCAGATACAGGCTCCTAAAGGGGAGAGATTTTTCAATGTGACCATCACACGAGATGATATACTATGTGTTTTTATATAAATGTATACCATTCATGTTCTTATTACAACTAAATATTTCTCCCTAAAGAGGGTTAGGGTGTGCATTTTGATAACAGATGAGTCATGATAATATCTAAATACTGCCCATTAATTAGTGTTATTTAGAGATTGGTCTTTATTTCTCATCTCATCACGTGGTCCAGCATGAAAGTAAACCTTAGGCTTTTTTTTTCTTTGTTTTCTGTAACAATCCACGTCTAAATCATTGACATTTTCCTTCAAAATTTTCTTCGTTCTCCTTTCGTTTTTCTTATATATCAATTTGCTTTTACTAACAGGAAAAGAATAATAATCAAATGGCTCAATAACTTGATAGCAGAAGTACCCCTAGTAGTAAGTGGTGAAGTGAGAAATACAAAACCACATCATGGGTTTAAAGTTACGCCCTTCATTTTCTTAGTGTATCTTAGAATTGTAGAACTATCGTTTGTATTAAAAATAAATAAATAAATACTTCTAATGCCAAATTTAATACTAAATTATTGTTGCCACTCAGTACTACGGTATTGTGATATTCCTCTTTCCTTGGAAGTGTGAGGTCGTGTTTGAATCTCGTGGATGGCTAATTCGATATCAAATTAGGTTGCCCATTGTGCGGTTTAGCCGAACTTCCCATCCCCTTAGTATAAAAACATCAATGTATTACTAAATTATTATTAACTCATTGTGTGACTTGTCAAAATAATCACCTCTATATTATTGCATTAAAAAGATTCATATGAATAATTAAATAGAAAATATATAAGAAGGACAAGTAAGAGAATGGTTAATCATTTAGGTCAGATAATGAACTCATCTAATATAATCTCTTAGAGATGCCTCATGCTTTGTTTTTTAATGTTTTTTTTATTGTTGGTTAGATTTGCATATCACTAAAAAGAATGCAAGACAGCGTTGCATATCTTTGGTAGATCAGTTTTCTCATCTCCCTAAGCGTGTCTGTAACAACAATACTCTGTTACCTCGTTGCCGCTCCAATCGATCATAAAAGTTAATCCAAATAAATAAACAACAAAAAAACAAAGGAACATGCTGGACATGATTGAGAGCAGCCATTAGCAACGCGTGTCAATTAATTTAGGGTTTTAATCCAGGAGCTTAGTATCATCCAGTTTCTTGTCTTGCAAAAGACAAATTGCTTAATTAGGGAAACAAAGCAAACTAATTAACTAAAAACATAAAATAAAACAATTAATCACGTACAGACACAGCTAATGCAGTGCAGCAGCAACAGCAGCAAAAATATTGGAATTGAGAGACAAAGTTGGATTGAGTGTGTCGACCCAATCAAAATGTCGGTCGCATGCTCCGGCAGCAGCATCCAATGATAATCTGGATTATCATTATATTCTTATCCGTTTTAATGCGTAAAAAGTTTTTTTGCGTCAGATTATATGCTGCGGTTAAAGGCAGCAAAGTGTATGCCACAGTTGTATGTATGGTGACAGTACATGCACGCAGTCCCCTTTGTCATTGGAGCTGTATACCCCTTTTGCTTTATCCTTTTTCACCTTTTTCTTTTTGGGTGTATTGTGAATGAGCTTTGTTTACTGTATGAGAGAATCATTCACGTCCGATTCTTGTTCGTTTACTAACACATAGGGGAATATAAAAATATGTGGTTCCCTTTTCAAATTTCTATCTCATAGTTAAGATAAATTTAGCAAGGTTCTAAAAAAACGTTAGGTGCTAGTCGGGCAGCGGACCATCGCTTAGCGTCTAGGCGGATTTAGGTAAATTTATTGTATATCTTGTAAATAAGTGCATATTAACACTTACAAAAAATTATACTTATATGAAATCCATAGATAAGATAATAACAAAATGATAAAATGCAAAAAGAGTATCCAAGAAGTCCAAATTCAAAAACACATTAAGCATATATGCCATATAAGGAGGAAAATAAAGAAATTTAGTAATGTAAGATACTTATCTTTAACATTCTGGAATTTAAGTTGATAACACAACACACCTATTCTATAAAATTAATAAAATTTCAAGGTATAAACAATTAAACATAGGCGCATGTAGTACTAGTACCAACTGAAAATGAAAATGTCTGGACCTTAGGGTGATAGAGTAGTAAGAGAAGACATAAAGTTAAGACTTAAAAACAAATTTCACAAAAAAAAAAAAAAAAAAAAAACCGCCTAGCCGCCTAGCACCGCCTAGCCCGCCTAAGCGTCGCCTAGAGCCAACCCGATTTTTTTAGCAGTTTTGCCCAAAATCGCCAAGGTCTCCGGGCGCCCAGCGCCTAGGCCGTTTTTTAGAACATTGAAATTTAGTATAGATTATTCTGTTATTTGTCAAAAGAAAAATAAAAAAGTAAAAATATATGAATTCAGAAAGAACTTATAGTTCAAATGATTTGAACAGTCTTTATTCTTACGCTTGAGATCTTATATTCGATTATCTCTTTTTCAATATTGCTTATCTTAAAAAAAATTGCATGTAAATAAGACTCAAAACTCCGTAAATTTTTTATATAACGATATTCTAATCAAGGTTAGGAATTGGATCTACTAAGTTCTTATTCTCCATTCCTCAAAATCATAAATTGGATCAAGTAGGTTCTTATTCCATTCCTAAGTTCCATGATTTCTTTGTTTCCTATTCTCCATTCCTAAAATCCTTGACGAAAAAACACTTATTGCTTTAATTAAATTTTTATAAATTTACCGACTTTAACCGTCGAAAAGTCCCTAATCCAACTCCAAAAAAAAAAAAAAAAAAAAAAAAACCTGGTTGGTAGTTGAAATTAAGGTCACACACATGAATAACTCTACCTTTAATTAATGACTTTAACACTACTTTCCTTTTAATCCATTTTTAATTCAACACTCTTTTGAGTTTAGATGAGAAGTTTACTCCATTGGATGCCAATCTATATCAATTATAAAATCAGAACAAACCAAGTTTCAGAGAGAGAGAGAGAGAGAGAGAGTGAGCGTGCAAACACGATATAGACAAAGCACACCACGTTAGAGTGAGAGCCATTGGTCGGTTGGTAATGTTTAACAGCTGCAGAGTGCAAAGACCCCTCCCTACAGGCCCCTTTGAATCCAAGACTCAACTCACAACCACCTTAATTCCTCTTGGTATTCCTTGTCCTACATGGAATAGCTCTCTCCACCAATAACCCAATAGTCCGATCCCATATAATATTATCCAATCCCACACCCTCCTTCCTCCTCCTAAACTCTCTTTTGCCACTTAATCTGCTCTGCTCTTTCTTTTCATCGTCATGAGGAAGCTTTGTCCCAATCTGGACCGCGAAGACGGCCTTGAAACCGTCCTTGAGGTCCCAATCCCGGAAGAGATGAATGTTTCAGGCAATCACAAGAACGCCACCATTTCATGGTACAACATGAAGTCGTGGATGAAACCCCCAAATAACGACCGATCACAATCAGCCAACGCGGTTTTTGGAAGCAAAAACGCCGAAGTGCAGCTCTTGCTTGGAGTGATTGGAGCCCCTCTGATTCCATTACCAATTCCCAACGATCAGCAACCCATTAGCCACGCCATGAAGGATCAACCCATTGTAAGTCACTTATACCTAATTATTAATGCTGATGTTGCTAGACCGAAATTTGGATTGCACTTTCAGAAAATAACGAATACTATTAATGATTCAGATTCTTAGTCTGACAACATAAACACCTTATGTTATAACTAGTAAGATAGTATTATGACAAGTCACATGAAGTTTTGTTGCATATAAATAATTTTGGTCACATATGAAGTTCCTTAATTATTTTTGTGTTTTATGATTTGTAGGAATCTTCGATGGCTAAGTACATAATGAAGCAATACATAGCGGCAGTGGGAGGAGAGAAGGCTTTGAATTCAGTAGACAGCATGTACGCAATGGGGAAGGTGAAGATGGCGGCGTCAGAGTTTTGTACTGGAGAGAGGAGCTTGAATGGTGGTAAGAACAAGTTGAAGGTTAAGAGCTTGTTGAGATCAGTTGGCGACGGCGGCGAGATGGGTGGGTTTGTGCTGTGGCAGAAAAGACCAGAGCTTTGGTGCTTGGAATTGGTGGTGTCTGGTTGCAAGATCAGTGCAGGGAGTGATGGAAAGGTGGCTTGGCGCCAAACGCCATGGCACCACTCTCATGCCTCTCGAGGCCCGCCTCGTCCTCTCCGGCGTCTCCTTCAGGTACTAACCCCCCCCCCCCCCCCTCTTCTTCTCCCTCCCCTCCCTTTCCGGGTAGTTTTTTTATTTTATTCTTATTTTTATAATAAATAAAATTGGTTATTCTTTTATTTTCACCATTTGAACAATATAAATTAAGGAAAACTAATGAAAATGGCTTGAAAATTTTGAGTTTTAACGATAAGGACAAAATAAAGGGCAAAGTGAATAGTGCCAGGATTGACTTTTTAGTGTAAAAATGTGGTTTTTCGTTAAAGTGAACAGTACCGGGAGCTTTTCGTTAAAGTTCCCTATAAATTATGCTTCCATAACTTAATTGTAGATCATCGATACATTTGAGTATGATATTGTATCAATGATTATGAATTACAAATAAGAACTTCTACTAGGTATAATTAAGTTATTATTAATCGCTAATGCATGTGAATCTTACAGTCCATAAGATCCGACTATTTAGGTAATTCATTAGGTCTAGCAAAAGCGTGTGTTTGGGGACTTTTTTCACTAATTCTAATGGTAATTTGTGTGCTTTATGGATTCCACACTCTAGTTTGGTTTTCTTTGACTTTGCGGTTGAGAAGACTGACTTCTAAGTTGGTCTGTCCCCATCCAATGGAATTGGATCCTCTCCGGATCCAATTCATGGAGATTCTAGGGATCAAGCCCTTTGGGCCATTCATTAAAAATCGTGCGCCTAAAATTAAATAATTTTTATATTTTTAAAAATAAAGCAGTTTCGTTTTTGCGTAAAAAACATTTAATTATAACCGCACGATTATTGATGAATGGTCCACAAGACTTGATCCCTAGGATCCCCATGAAGGGGATCCGGAGAGGATCCAAGTCCCCATCCAATTAGTCCATAGCATAATTCTATGGCCCACATGAGGGCCAAAACTGCCCGTCTCTTACGAAAAGGATCCTCTCTGGATTCATTCTTCTTAATCTATTAAATTAAAGAATTCGTGCCGTTGAAATTTAATCTTACAGTTACAAACAAGAGATTACTTTAAAAGTTATAATAATTTTAACCGTTGAATTAAATTTTAAGACACGAATCCTCTGAATTAGGAGGGGATGATGAGAGAATCTTTTTCCGTCTCTTACCACTCTTTCCCTAGCTGTATAGCCCCTTTTTTTTTAATTTTTTTTAATTTTTATCTTTGCTTGTTTTCAAAAGTCAATTTCTTTATTTAAAAAAAAAAGGACAACTAACTACCTTAATGCACAAAATAATCATAATATTTTATGTACTAAACAGGGTCTTGATCCAAGGTCAACAGCTAACTTATTCAGCAACTCAGTTTGCATTGGAGAGAAAGCAATCAAGGACGAAGACTGCTTCATACTAAAACTAGAAGCCGAACCCTCAACCCTAAAAGCAAGAAGCAGCACCAATGTTGAGATAATAAGGCACACAGTTTGGGGCTACTTCAGCCAAAAGACCGGGCTCCTTGTCCAACTAGAGGACTCCCACCTCCTCCGAATCAAATCCACCGGCAACGACCACAGCATCTTTTGGGAGACCACAATGGAGTCCTACATCCAAGACTACCAGAATGTCGAAGGCATCAGCATTGCGCACGGGGGCAAGACATGTGTATCGTTGTTTAGGTTTGGTGACAGCACGGAAGGCCATTCAAGGACGCGAATGGAGGAGGCTTGGGAAATCGAGGAAGTCGATTTTAACATAAAGGGTTTGTCCATGGACTGCTTCTTGCCTCCCGGTGACTTAAAGAAAGAAGAAGAGGAAGGCAAATGTGGTGCCACGGTCACTAGTGCACATTCCAAATTGCCCTACAAAACTCGATCCGCTTCGTGGAGAATCAGTGCTTCGAAAGTTGCTGCACTCGACGTTGAATATGATTCGGAAGGCAGCGATAGCAGCGATTAAGAATTGTAAACTCGTGATTTTTTTAATATTTTGTACATAGGTTTACGAAGAGTATCACTAAACGAAAAACTGAGCGAATCTTACAATTATTATTTGTTATGTAGTTTTGATATTTGGTAGTTAGATAGGAGCATCTCCAAAAGAAGTCACAAATTAGAAAATTAGAAAATGTGCTAGAGACTCTAGATTTAGTGACTCTCTATCCAACTCTTCAAACATTCTGTCGTTAGGGACTTTTTTGATCGAGCAGAACTTGGGCTTTGGGACGCTTAACTCCCCTGGTTTGTTTCCGACTCCAGGCCTTGAGATACCTCAAAAGAAAAGCATGTCTTGGGAGATATTCCAGATAAACCAACAACCCCTATTAGCAATGACTGAATAGTTTTTTATGGGCCCTAATTACAATTACAATTAGGCTTCTTACTGAATTAGGCTTCTCACTGAATTTTTATGGGCCTTAACATCTTTTCCCCAGAATGAAATGAGATATTAATGTTGCACGTCATACTTTCAATAAAAATGAGATAAGTGGGCATGGGCTTGGGCCATTGGGCCCTGATGAATAGAGTTTTTTACCTCGTAATATTTACAAAGTTGCCAATATGTAACGGTCCGTACGTTTCGTGCGATGAAAGCGGAGAACGTGCCGCGTAATCGAACTCTCTAGAAATCTAATCTATGACTTGCAAAATTCGACCAAATTCGAAACCGCTCCTTTTCGATCTTCCCATTCATCATCCGTGGGCGCTGCTTCTCCTAATTCTTTCCATTCTACCAACAAATAAATTATAATTACTGATCGGTTAAAAATACAAATTTAAAACGTAGGCAATTTTGATAAAGGTACATAATATTTTAGAGGAAGAACCCATACATTTTAAGTTTGACACACCATATCACTCGTCTCACACACACACAGACTCGGAAATACAAAACGCAGTAGTTAACACCACAACTAAAACAAACCATGATTATTTAACTTAATCACGACATTAAGCCCAAAAGTAGCCGAGGTTTAACTTATGCGAGCTTAGTTTAGCCGGAGATTTCGATGGCCTTGACCTCAGTCTTCTTCTCCTCCTCCTTCGGCACAGTCACAGTCAGCACTCCATTCTCCATCGCCGCCTTCACCTGATCAATCTTCGCGTTCTCCGGCAGCCTGAACCTCCTTATGAACTTGCCGCTGCTCCTCTCCACCCTGTGCCACTTGTCGTTCTTCTCCTCCTCCTCCCTGCTCCTCTCGCCGCTGATATGCAGGACCCTCCCGTCCTCCACCTCCACTTTCACCTCCTCCTTTTTGATCCCCGGGAGGTCCGCCTTGAAGATGTGGGCCTCCGGGGTCTCCTTCCAGTCGATGCGCGTGTTGGCGATGGCGGTTGTTTCCCGGGCGGAGGAGGGGAAGTTGGCCAGAGTGCCGAAGCCCTCGAACGGGTCCCAGATGTCGAGAGAGAAGGGGTCGAAGACGCTGCTTCGTCGGCCGTTGCCAAAGAGACTGAGAGCCATTGGATGCTGGGTTTCTGCTGGTATCAAATTTGAAAGATTTGAGTGAGGTACTTTCGCTTTGGTTGCTTTTGACGATTTTATCTGATGAGGTTGGGGAGTATATATAGGGCGGCATAGAAGATTTCTCCGAAAGTTACAGAGACTTCTGAAATTATCCAGAAGAAAGAGAAATAAAAAAAATAAAAAACAGGGAGTTCCGTCAGATTCCAATTCCATCAACTTCTTGAAAGTGCTTTTTTTTTGTCTTCGGGTTAGTTCCTTTCGGCCCAAAACATATTTGGTACTTAAAAAATTTGGGTTTTCTCTGTCGGATCCAAAAAGCGAACCGAACTACTCTGTTTGGGTCCATATAATATAATTTCTCAGGCCATACTCTCCCTTCTCTGCTCTCTGGCTAATCTCTCTCTGTCTTCTCTCACTGAATTATTACAACACGTTTTGCGCCAAGGAACAGAAGGATTTTCTGCCACTAACATTGAAAAAGCTTTTATTGTTTCCATCAAGGTTATTTTAAAACATGGAATTGATATTTTATGTCCTGACAGCATGGAAACATTCACCAATTATGCATGAATTTCAAATTTTTTCTTGCTTTATATATTGCATATATGGCTCAATTATTCATATTGTTCATGCAAATAAGGGTGAGAAAGTTGACCAAGTCTCACAATAGTTAACAATATACACATGATTCCTCAAGCCTTGCTTATCCTTCTCTTCCCTTTGGCCAAGCTCCCATTTCGTTGGATTAGTGAGGATGACTCACAACAATAGGTCACTAAAGACTTTTAATTCGTTCTCCTCTTCTTATACACTTTTGACATTTCTAGCATTTGAATTAAAAAAATACGAGAATAAAATCATAAAGTTAAGTGGAGATGTGTAAACGACAAACTTATGTGTTTTTTGCCTAGAAATGTTAAGACAAATCCAATTTATGTGCCACGTAGGCAAAACTCCCTCCAAAAGACTTCGGCAAATGCCTAGGAAAAAAAAAAAACTAGAAAGAGTTGATGAGGCTTTTTTGTCTAGTTGAAATGGCGTAAGGAAGCACTGGCGGAGCCACATGAAGGGCTACCCTGTGCTGTAGTCCAGGTAGCTTTCAGTAAGAAATAATGTCTTACATGTTATTTTTATTGATTATTGCATGTAGCCTACCATATATTTAGTGACACACCCCGACCCGAAAGTGGGGCATGCTGGCCGTCACGTGAGCGCGACGTAGCCATGTGCATAGTGCGGAAGCAAGAATCAATATACGAATACGAACTAATCAAAACCAATCCACTAGCAACCTAAAAGAGATAGTGTGCTAAAGAGATGTTATATTACTTATACAGAACCAGAGCGTACTAAGTCAAAATGCAGTCAAGCAGGAATAACAAATTTGAATAACACCAAAGGTGTCATACATAAATAGAAGTTTGTCAGAACTGCCGTACGATCCACACTAGTCACCAACGATACTCTAGCTATTTATAACTTAGAGGGGTGAAAAACAAAATTGAGTGGGTTAGCAAAACAAATCTTTTCAAAATCATTCTTTTCTCAAAAGTATAACCCCTCTCCGTAAAACCTGTATAGTTTCCCAGAAAATAATACGTACATATATACCTCAAACATGCTCAGCATTTTTCATTATCAAACGTATCTCAAAATATGCCATGCAATGCACTTCAATATCATTCTGAATCTCAAAAACCATGTCATGCGATGCATCTCGATAACCATATAGCTACTAGGTATCAACTCAGCCCTCGGCTGTATATATAGCTCATAACATCTCAATCTCATCATATATATACTCTGCACATACATCAATATCCTCATGAGGTCACCATCACATCATTGTATCAATATAAGAATGCTCTAGTGCTACAATCACGTGAAGACTGTGCGAAGAATTCGCGGGTCACCTACGAGTCGAACAAGATCAAACATGAACTACAAACACAGAGAACCAATCCAACTATAAGCACTTTAATGAAATCAGATAAGCACACATACCTGCAGCATTAGTACTCGAAGCCATCATAGCAAGCTCCCAGTGAACCTTCTCTTCTCTGGCAGAATACCAAAAGCTCAACACACAGATAGGCTATGGTCCCCAAAAAGCATATCTTCTGTAAGAGGAGAGGTCACTATATAAACACATATAGACTTTACCAAAACAGGTCAGGATTTCCTATGAAAACCCTTGTAGGAAACAAACTCTTGTTTCCATGCCCTGCAACCCGAACTTAATGCTAACCAAAATCCTCTTCTATCAAGGATCTGCATTCCTTCTATCAATAGGACTTTCTATCCTTATTGAACACCTATAACTGATCCCGAAACTTCTACATCTCATACTCATATTCTTACATTCTCCCACTTGAGTATGAGAACAGTTTCAAGTACTCAATTCATTCAATTATTCTTAGATAGAAGTGATCACTTAGTCCTATTAACAAAAGTTTTCAATCATAACCATTTTTAAACACATTTCCTATTAACAAAAGTTTTCAATCATAACCATTTTTAAACACATTTCAAAACGTGGAACTCAGAAACTTTGTCATAGACGTACTGTAACAAGTTTAAGGGCTACGCACATCCGATTTGTATTTTTTTTATCATTATGAACTTGACTATTACAAGTAGATAAGCAAAACAAATTTGCTCCCACTATTTCACAACATTGCCAGCAAAAATTCCAAGATAAATAATTGCCTCAAACAATATATGAATCAATAGTTCAACAACTGCTTGAAACAGACAATCTGTCATAAAAGCATCAAATGAACCATCTCAAATTTATTTTCAAAATACTATATCAGCATCTCAAATCACAATCTGAAAATAAAATAAAATAAAACTAGCTAATTTAACACTAGCCAAAGGCTTTATTAAAAAACACAAAACCTGCCTTCATCACTGCACCAGCTCTTTGAACTTCACAGCAGCAATTGACAGTCGAAGCACACCAATAATTACTCCCACTGATCAAATGATTCAAGAACACCCATCCATGCAACATGAGCTTTAAACACCCTAATCGGTAAAGCTTTGGTCAAAGGATCCACCAGCATAATGTCAGTACTTAAATGCTCCACTTGAATTGCCCCTTCCCTAACCTTTTCACGAACCTTAAGAAACTTCGCATCCATTAGTCTAGAAGCTGAAGTTCTTCTGTTGTTCTTAGCAAAAAACACTGTAGAGTTATTATCACAATACATTTTAACAGGTCTCTGTACAGATTCGACAATCCTCAAGTTAGCCAAGAAATTTCTTAACCATACGGCTTGCTTCATTCCCTCAAAACAGGCTACAAACTCTGCCTTCATAGTGGAAGTAGCAATTATAGTTTGTTTCGCACTCTTCCACGAGACTGCACCTCCTCCAAGCATGAACACATAGCTTCCTGTGGATTTTCTATCATCTACATCACCTGCTAAATCTGAATCAGTGTAGCCAATCAACTCTAGATCTTCTTCTTTGCCATAAACCAACATATACCCCTTAGTTCTTTGCAAGTACCTTAGCACCTTTTTGGCAGCTACCCAATGAGACTCACCTGGATTTGCTTGAAACCTGCCTAACATCCCTACTATAAATGCGATGTCTGGTCTTGAGCAAACGGTAATATACATCAAACTGCCCACTAAAGATGCATAAGGCTTGTTTTTCATTTTATCCACTTCGATTGATGTCTTAGGGCACTAAGCTTTAGAAAACTTATCTCCCTTGTTCACAGGCACTTCACCTTGATTGCAGTTTTCCATATTAAATCTCAACAAAACTCTTTCAATGTAGCCTTTTTGTGACAATCCAACAACCCTTTTGGACCTATTTCGAATGATTTCAATCCCAAGCAGATAATGTGCCTCTCCAAGATCTTTCATCTCGAAATTCTTGCTAAGTATGGCCTTGGTATCATTGAGAAGCTTCACATTTGAACTTGCCAATAGGATGTCATCAACATACAACACCAAAACAATGAAACTGGAACCGGCCCACTTGATGTATATACAATCATCCATCTTGTTTTCCATAAAACCATGCTTCGTAATCACTTGATCAAATTTTAGAAACCATTGCCTTGATGCTTGTTTTAATCCATAAATGGACTTGTTGAGCTTGCACAACATATTTTCTTTCCCCCTTTCAACAAATCCAGGAGGTTGATGCATGTAGATGTTTTCTTGTAGTTCACCATTGAGAAAAGCAGTTTTCACATCCATTTGGTGTAGCTCTAGATCAAAGTGGGCAACTAATGCCATTATGATTCTCATAGAATCCTTGGAAGAGACCGGTGAAAAGGTGTCGTTGTAGTCAATTCCCTCCCTTTGAGTGAAACCCTTTGCTACTAACCTCACCTTGTACCTCTCAATTTTTCCCTGAGCATCTCTTTTGGTTTTATAGACCCACTTGCATCCTATAGCCTTGATTTGAGGATTAGACTCCACTAATGTCCACACTCTATTCTGTGACATCGACTCTAATTCCTCCTTCATTGCTATACTCCATAATGCATGGTGGGAACTGTTTATTGCCTGAGAATACGTGAGAGGATCATTTATATCTCCAAAATCGAACTCACTTTCTTGAAGATAGACATAGTCATTTGACATGGTTGTCTTCCTGATCCTGGTTGACTGTCTCACTGGGACCACATGCTCATTTCCAGTCTCAGTGCACGAATTTCTTTGAGCTTCATCCTCTGGTATCTGAATCTGCTGCTGTTGTAATTGTGACTCAGGATTGCTATCCATTATGTCTATAACAGCCTGATATTCATCCAACTGAATTGCTGGTGAGGGAGTTATTAAAATCTCCTGTAAACATCCTCAGAGTCGACCACCTTAGGTTGATTTTGCTCTTCAAAGATAAAACTGCCTTGAGACAAATCTGCAACATCTTGGTCTTCAAAAAACTTAGCATTATGAGTTTCTTGAATTCGAGTATGTGCTTGAGGACAGTAGAACTTGAAGCCTTTAGATTTCTCTGAGTATCCAACAAAGTAACATGAAACAGTTCTTGGATCCAATTTCTTCTCATTGGGATTGTAGATCCTAGCCTCAGCTTTACATCCCCACACGTGAAAATAGTCAAAACTAGGCTTCCTCCCAGTCCAAATCTCGAAGGGTGTGGATGAGACTGCCTTGCTAGGAACTCTATTTAGTATGTAGGTGGCTGTCTTCAATGCTTCTCCCCAAAGGAAACCAGGCAGCTTTGACCTTGTCATCATACTTCTCACCATTCCAATCAAGGTTCGATTTCTCCTCTCTGAAACACCATTCTGTTGAGGTGTTCCAGGTGTGGTGTATTGAGCCATGATGCCATGTTGTTCAAGGTAAAGGGCAAAATGACCCTTTTGTTGACCAGCCTCTGTGTACCTGCCAAAGTATTCACCTCCTCTGTCGGATCTAACAATCTTTATGACCTTTTCTAATTGCTTTTCTGCCTCGGTTTTATAGATTTTAAAACATTCTAGGACAGATGACTTCTCACTTATTAAATAAGTATAACAAAACCTTGAGAAATCATCAATGAAGTTGACAAAATAGGAATTTCCACAAATGGTTTTAGTCGGGAAAGGACCACAAATATCAGTGTGTATGACTTCCAGTAAACCTTGACTTCTTCTAGCATCTAGTTTCCTAAAATTAGTCAATTTACCTTTCACACAATCTACACACTCCATTACAGTGTCTAAATCCATTTCTGGGATTAGCTTGGCTTTAGCCAACTTTAGAACTCTCTCTTTGGATATGTGACCTAACCTTTTGTGCCAAAGTATGAAGGAATCATCAGTGCTATGCATCCTTTTAGTGCTTGTGTTTAAGACATACTGATTTTTGGACTCTAGTGTGCAAGTTAAACTCCACAGGTTGTCACTCAAAAATGCAGTCCCTAAGACACAGTCTAAGTGATTCTTTTTGAAGATTTTTAAACTTTCATCATCCCCTAAAAATGCAAAACCTTCTTTGACAATTCGTGATGCAAAGATCAAGTTTCTCCTTATTTTAGGTACATAAAGCACATCATTTAACTGCAATATAAACCTTGATGACAGTTTTAAGCAAACAACTCCAATAGCCTCAACTGTAACTTTAGTTCCTTCTCCTACGAAAACATTATAGTTTCTGAAACCAGTTTGCTTTGATTTCATAAAACCTTCTAATGAATTTGTTATATAAACTGAGGAACCAGTGTCAAACCACCAAGAATTCACAGGGGTTTCAATCAAATTCGACTCTACACAGACATTGATTTGTTCTACACCTTTACTCTTAAGATAGTCCTGGAAAACTTGACAATCTTTCCTTAAGTGTCCTTTGATTTTGCAGAAAAAACATCTTAGTTTGGCAATGTTTTTAGTTTTGACCATAAGCTTACTAGATCCCTTAACAGAGTCATTAACTTTGGCAGTGGTATTAGGCTTAAAAGAGTTTACTTTGGCATTATATTCTTACCCGAGTGTGTGATCGGATCGTATTTATATATATTTTTATACCAAATTCACTCGTCTTTTCTTAGTTAGTTCGTTATATTTTGAGTTATTTACGTTATTTTTATGTTTTATAAGGATTCATCAAGTTAAGAAAATAAAAATAGAATAAGTGAAGTGTTAAGTAATAAATTCGTCTAAACTAACTTATTATTTGAAAAATAATATATTTATATATATTTATATATATAAATATATATATATATATATATATATATTTATATATATATTGATATAATATTTTGTGTGTGTGTGATAACACAATGATTAAAAGCGGTGGAGACTGTATGATTGTGCTTGGGCACCGAGAGAAAGGAAGAATAAAAAAATATCAAGGCTGCCTTGCAGCTGGCAGTACTAGAAGAAGTAAAATGAAGAATGAAAGGGCCATTGGGAGAGAATAATTAAAAGGCACGAGGCGTGAGCCTCAGAAGAAAAGAGGAGGTTACACGGAAGGAGGATTGGAAGGCGCCAGCGAGGGGAGCTGCCTTTGGAAGGCAGCGAACAAGAGAAAAATAAAAAAAGATTAATGGCTGCCATTTGAAGGCAGCCAATTGAGGGGAGAATCCACGGAGGCTGCCATTTAGAAGGCAGAGTTGGCAGTCGGTGAGGGGAAGAGAGCTGCCCTTGGCAGCTTGTCAGAAGGAGAAAATAAAAAAATAAACCAAAGGAAAGAAGGAGCTGCCAGCAGTGAGGTCAGCAAGCAGCGGCAGAGACTAACAAAGCTGCCTCTGGGCAGCGAGCTATTGAGAAAAGCAGAGGCCTCGGGAATTAAGGGGAGCTGCGGAAGCAGCGTGCGAAAAGAAGGAAGCTGCAGGTGGCAGCTGACAAGAGGCGCCCTGGAGGTTATAAGGCAGAAAGCGCACAGGCGCATTGGGGGAAAAAGAGCTGCTTTGGGCAGCTTAAGAGGTCCTCGGCAGAGGCCAAATCAGTGAGCAGCAGGGCAGTTCACGAGAGAAGAATCTGCCAGCTGGGCAGCTTACGGTGCAAACAACAACAGAAGGCCAGCGCCCATAATTGCACAGTGCACAAACTCTTGTAATTTCCTCGTCTCGGTTTAATCCTCCAACTCATATTTTAATTCTGTTTTAATTTATAAATATGTGTAATTAATTTATTTTGGCTAGAGGATAATTCAAAGCCATGATTATATTTGTCATTTGAATTGATACCTTCAGTTGTGATTTCTGAGTTGTGATTTAATTTGCTTAACTGCTTGATTAATAACTTATTTGTGTTTGTCGATTAAGAATGCATACTTAATTTACATGCATGAATTTGATGCTAGAATATAAGTGAATTTCACCTAATCGTTATGAACTTATATTCATGAGTAGTGAAGGTTGCTAGTCACAATCGCGTTAAGTAAATTCCTGGCAAACGTATCATGCTGTTCATAGTTACGAATGCCTTGTCAACACTTATGATTTTCATAGAACATAATAATCCTTAATCGTATCTCTATTGTGCTTTTCACGTAGGGAACTTTTGGGGAATAATTTGAGTTGTTGTATGCTGTTCATCCAATTCAATAACATAAGGAAAATCTAAAGGTTAATTTAAGCGTACCTAATTAATCTGGAGTATTGAGATTTACAACTTATTGAAAGAACAACTGAAGGTCAATTTAGATTGCATATGTGTCTTGTGTGGAGAAAAACCCTATAGCCAATCCGTCGCCCATCCATTCACCTTTATTTTATGTTTTTGTCAATTCTGTAATTTATTTAAGTTTAATTTACGTTTCGTCAAAACCAAACCCCCTTGTTAAATTGTATTATTTAATTAGATTTTATTGTTTTTAGTCTTTTAATTCAATTTCCGTCCATTTCAGTTCTTAGTGTCTAATTTGTGTGTTTCCATTGTTTTGAGTCATTCTAGTGTGTTTTGAGTTATTAGAGTTTTTAGCCTATTTTTGTGTCCTTGAGTCTTATTTAATATTTTTAAATTAATTTAGAGTAGATTAGCAATCCCTCCTAATCCCCGGCTTAGAACGATACCCTACTTACATCTATACTACAATTGTCAAAAAGAGGGTTAAATTTGTGCGGTTTTACAATCCCGTCAGTGTGCAGAGAATGGTTTGAACGACTTTTTCCCCTTGTCTGATTGCACAAAATTGACCATTTCAGCATCCTTTCCTCTTTCATGCTTCTGTCTAGCCTCTTCTTGAACACATTGTGCTATTAACTCATCAACATCCCAGTTCTTGTCTTGAGTATTATAAGACACTTTTAACTGACCATATTTGAGTGGAAGGGCCTGAAGAATCATGAATACAAGCTGTTTCTCTCTAATGTTAACATCCAAAGAATTTAGTTTCTCGGCTGCGTCAGTCATTTTCATGATGTGATCTCTGATTGAGCCTGTGCCCTCAATCTTGTATGTGGTAAGCATTGCCATGTATTGACTAATTTCTGCCTTTTGAGACTCTTTGAATTTTCTTTCAATTGCTTGTAAATAGTCAATAGCCAATTCATGCTTCTTAATTCCACCTCGAACAATATCAGTCATGGCACTTTCAAGTATCGAAAGTGCTACTTTGTTGGCTCTGACCCATCTCTCTACATCAGCTTTCTCAGCCCTAGTGCTTTGATCAGTCAGTATTGGCTTGGGAGTCTCAAGAGCTATATCGAATTCATTGAGTGTCAGTAAGAGTCCAATCTCTCGTCTCCATTTCTTGTAATTGCTTCCTCCGGTGAGAATAAGTATATTGGCCAAGTTCATAGTCCTCAATGATATTGCAGATGCTGCAGCATTATGAAATCACAAACATGAACTGATTAGTTCCAGATTTCATCTCAACATCTCTTCGCACATCATGATCATAATCATAGACTCATATATATAGTCTTAATCAACAATTTGTTAATAGCCATACATAGAATAGATGATATACAAGAACTTGATCAATACATTGCAGGAATCATGTATCTTCAGACACCAATTAATGATTATGGTGTCTCATACCCATGACAGATTCAAAATAAACATGGTTAAATCAAGAATCCAGAAGTGGCACATAAAATCAATAGTTATCTATTGCTTGATTCTTATTTGCGATTTAAGCATACAATTTTCAGCATATCAAGCTATTACAGATTTACAAATCACTGGTATTTCAAAAGCAACAAACACGAACATACCTTTCTACATGTTTCAAATTCAGGATGATGACAGCGGAAGCGGAAGCGTAAAAAGAATTTGAAAAATGAAAGGTTTTGGATTTGTAAAGAGAAGACCCAAAGCGAATAACCCTAATTTGAAAACCCCAATACGTTTACTATTTTTTAAGTTCCAACGGTAAAATCTTCAATTTCAAAAAGATCTGTGGTCTTTGTCGTTTTCTCCCATAGCCAAATCCATGGTCTTGAGATCGTAAATTTTTTTTTTATTTTTTAAAACAGATATGAATTTTCTCTTTTCCAGATTTGAACTCATGTTTTGTGGCTCTGATACCACATGTAAGAATACATAAACTAATCAAACAAGATCAAACATGAACTACAAACACAGAGAACCAATCCAACTATAAGTACTTTAATGAAATCAGATAAGCACACATACCTGCATCATTAGTACTCGAAGCCATCACAGCAAGCTCCCAGTGAACCTTCTCTTCTCTGGCAGAATACCAAAAGCTCAACACACAAATAGGCTATGGTCCCCAAAGAGCATATCTTCTGTAAGATGAGAGGTCACTATATAAACACATATAAACTTTACCAAAATAGGTCAGGATTTCCTATCAAAACCCTTGTAGGAAACAAACTCTTGTTTCCATGCCCTGCAACCCGAACTTAATGCTAACCAAAATCCTCTTCTATTAAGGATCTGTATTCCTTCTATCAATAGGACTTTCTATCCTTATTGAACACCTATAACTGATCTCGAAACTTCTACATCTCATACTCATATTCTTACATGTAGAACTTGGAGGGGCGAAAAAAAAATTAAGTGGGTCATCAAAACAAAACTTTTTAAAATCATTCTTTTCTCAAAAGTATAACCCCTCTCCGTAAAACCTGTATAAATTCCAAGAAAATAGTACATACATAAATATCTCAAACATGCTCAGCATTATTCATTATCAAACGTATCTCAAAATATGCCATGCGATGCACTTCAATATCATTCTGAATCTCAAAAACCATGTCATGCAATGCATCTCGATAACCATATCGCTACTAGGTATCAACTCAGTCATCGGGTGTATATATATATAGCTCATAACATCTCAATCTCATCATATATATACTCTGCACATACATCAATATCATCATGAGGTCATTATCACATCACTGTATCAATATAAGAATGCTCTAGTGCTACAATCACGTGAAGACTGTGCGAGGGATTTGCGGGTCACCTACGAGTCGAACCCACTTATAATGGTTATGGGTGTGCCGTACGTATATGGTAGAGAGAGATAGTGTTATCGAGAGGGGAGAGAGAGAGTGATGGACTGAGAAAGAGAGTGACGGGAGTGAGGTGAGGGATTGGATGTTGTGTGGTCAATGTGCATCCAACTAATAATACACCTACCAAACTTTAGTTCTCATAGGTCCCTAAAACTTAGGAAGCTATGTAATTGGCCAAAACATAACCAATAATGATACACACCCGTCACTTAAGGGTATATAAGTCATTTTACATAACGGAAATTATAAATTCGGGATGGGCTGTCACAACGCTCCATCATATCTTAGACTTCCTAATTATTAAAAATGAAAAATAATGAAAAGGATTTGAAAACTTTAAATTTTAACGATAAGGACAAAATAAAAAATAAAAAAAATTGACTTTTTAGTATAAAAGTGTGTTTTTTCATTAAAGTAAATAGTATAAGGAGTTTTTTTGTTAAAGTTCCGTATAAAAAAAAAATTATTTTACACTATGTTTAGATAAAAAAAATTTAAATGACGAAAATTAAATTAACAAAATTTTATTTTATAAAATTGTTAATTTCTTGTTTAATTAACTTAAAACAACAATATAATTGAATACGAAATTTGTTATTTTTAAGCTTTCAATCATAAAAATTAAAAAATAACACCTATTTACGTAGAATTTAAACTTAAGAATTAAGGGTACATTTGTTGCACTGGACTGTCTCGGACTGGACTAGCTTCAGGGACTAAGCTGTACTGGCTTAGACTAGACTAAGCTGGACTAGCTTAGTGAAGCGTTTGGTGCAGTGTCGGACTAAGAAACAGGATAATTAACAAACTCTAATAGCAGTGTCGGACTAAGAAACAGGATAATTAACAAACTCTAATATTGTATTATTTAATCCATAATTATTAATATTTTATTTTTATCCTATTTTTTTTATCCCTCTAATCCTTCCTTACCGCCCCATTTTCTCCCTCTTTTTCTCCATCTTTTTCTCCCTTGTCCGTTCCAATCTTTTCTTCAATTTGGTATTTTATATGAAAATTGGTTGTGGAAAGCATCTAGTCCAATGGCTTTTGAATGTGAGTAGTCGAGGAGCAAGGCGAGGAGGAGAAAGGGGGAGAAAGGGAACAGTCTTAGCTAGTCCCATAATTTTTTAGGGGTTTCACTAAGACCAGCTAGTCCCTGATTTAGTTTAGGCTAGTGAGACTTAGTCTCATTAAGCCTAGTCCCTATCAGGAATAAACATGGGACTAGACTGAGAGTCTAGGCTAGTGAGACTTAGTCTCATTAAACCTAGTCCCTGTCAGGAATAAACATGGGTCTAGTCCAGTACCCTTTAGTGAGGGCAAACAAACGCCCCTACAGGTCCTAAATTTCAAGTGTTTTTTTTTAGACAAAAATTTTAAATTCCTATGTTTATGAATTTAAACAATAGAATTGTACATGTCAATTTACAAGTTCTAATTTTTATCAAAATTTTAAGTTTATTTCCTTCATTCAAACATAATTTTAATGTTTTATTCTTTTAAAGAAGTGATAGCGATAATTTATTAATACAACCAACACAATAATAATAATTTATGAAGTAAGTGTCAACCAAGCATTGTCACATCCCAGCCCAGGGTCCCCACCACATCCCGGGCCCGACCTCTGCTGTAACACGATATTGTCCGTTTTGAGCCCCGACCACGCCCTCACGGTTTTGTTTTTGGAAACTCACACAAGAACTTCCCAGTGGGTCACCCATCATGGAATTGCTTTCGCGTGTTACTCGCTTAACTTTGGAGTTCCGATGGAACCCGAAGCTAGTGAGCTCCCAAAAGGCCTTGTGCTAGGTAGAGATGAGAATATACATATAAGGATCACTCCCCCGGGTGATGTGGGATTTAACAATCCACCCTCCTTAGGGGCCTGACGTCCTCGTCGGCACACCACAACCAGAGTTTGGCTCTGATACCAAATTGTCACATCCTGGCCCGGGGTCACCATCACACCCCGGGCCCGACCTCCGCCGTAGCACGATATTGTCTGCTTTGGGCCCCGACCACGCCCTCACGGTTTTGTTTCTGGGAACTCACACGAGAAATTCCCAGTGGGTCACTCCTACGTTTATGCACTTTATCACTATCTTATTTGAATTTAGTTCTAGTTTGATTTAAATTTATGTACTTTTTACATCACTTACCCCTATGGTTACATCACTTCACAGTGATGGCCAGCATGCTTCGACCCTCCTAAATCGGGGTGTGAAACATTCTTGATTTGAAAAAAATAAGTGCACAAGAAGCAAACTTAATTTATCTCTTGTACGGCAACTATAACGCAGATAGAAATGCAAAAACCAAACCGACTGAAAAACTTCTGATACTGTTCAGTAACAAAAAAATAATATTTTTATACAAAAAAGTCAATTGTAATACTATTCGCTTTACTCTTTATTTTGTCATTGTCGTTAAAACTCAAAATTTTCAAATAATTTTCATTAATTTTTCTTATAAATTAACCCCAGTAGAGGTGACATCAAAACCGAAAATGGCGCACATACACGCACAAATAACACAAAATACAACTAAACATATAAATTACAGTCTGCTCATCTCCGCAACGACAAAGCATGGCGCACTAATCCCGAACCTCTGCAACAGGATTGCGCCAGCCACGACCCCAACAAGGTGTCTCACATATTTGGCCATAGAAAGCGATTTGACCACAGAGCGGACCACAGGTCCGCAACCATCACCGAATGAAGTTAGACCAGCAAACAGTCATGACCCTTGAAAGGTGGCACAGCCACTAAAAACGCTAGGGGGGACACAAACTCGAGAGCTCTACAATAAAGAACTCGAGATTTACGATTCAAAACACACTGTATCCAAGTCGGGACGCTATGTAATTTTGTTAGTGTTTCTTGCTTAAATTATCGGTTGAAGTTATAGAAATAAGAACGCACTCAACTTTTGTGAAGGTGAATAATATTTCAGAACAAGAAACCATACATGAAAACTGACGCACCATCACTCATCTCAAGTACACGCACACACTCGGAAATGCTAAAAACAGAAATTGAAACCACAACAAACCGTGATTAATTAACATTACAACATTTAAATTAAGCCCAAAAGTAGCCGAGGTCATGCGAATCTAGTTTAGCCGGAGATGTCAATGGCCTTCACCGCAGGCTTCTTCTCCTCCTCCTTCGGCACAGTCACGGTCAGCACTCCATTCTCCATCGCTGCCTTCACCTGATCAATCTTCGCGTTCTCCGGCAGCCTGAACCTCCTTATGAACTTGCCGCTGCTCCTCTCCACCCTGTGCCACTTGTCGTTCTTGTCCTCCTGCTCCCGGCTCCTCTCGCCGCTGATCTGCAGGACCCTCCCGTCCTCCACCTCCACTTTCACCTCCTCCTTTTTGATCCCCGGGAGGTCCGCCTTGAAGATGTGGGCCTCCGGGGTCTCCTTCCAGTCGATGCGCGTGTTGGCGATGGCGGTTGTTTCCCGGGCGGAGGAGGGGAAGTTGGCCAGAGTGCCGAAGCCCTCGAACGGGTCCCAGATGTCGAGAGAGAAGGGGTCGAAGACGTTGCTTCGTCGGCCGTTTCCAAAGAGACTGAGAGCCATGGGTGCTGGGCTTTTGCTGCGTGTAAAATTAGAAGTAATTTAGGGAGAGATAAGTTTTAGATGCTTTGGACAATCTTTATCTGACGAGGCTGGGTGCGGACTGGGTGTATTTATAGGTTTCCAAAGAAGATTCAGGCGTTTTCGTGGTTCTTTGAGAATAACGGAAAGTTCCATACTTATCCAGAAAAGACAGAAAAGCAGAGAGTTCTATGACCTTCCATTGACTTCCGGAAACGCCTTGTTTTTTTGAAAAATAAAATAATAATAATTTCAAGAACCTCAGGCCAGTGCTCTTATCTCAGGTCCATTAATAAATTGGGTTAGTTCCTTTTGAGCCCACAAAAAATAATGGGTAGTTTAAAAATCCATTGGACATTGCATGCGACTCTGACTCGAGGCAAGTTGGAATTGCCACCATTGAAATGGAACGGTCTTGTTTAGAGCAAGTCCAGTGTGTGTTTTGGCCCGAGGGACAATGGATAGCACAGTCCTTGTAGCCCGAGTGACAAGCTCCAGCGGGATGGAGTGGATGGACCTCGAGCACGTCAGCCAGCTTTTTTAATTTTTTTTGAGCCCGGCGCGTGTACCACAGTCGTGCGTGGGGGCGCGTAAGGAGACATAAATTCAAAGCTTGGCCCCGCGTGCAGAAAAAAAAATCTTACCGTTGGAGAGCCACGTGGCTTCCCCACGGCCATTCGATTTCAACGGATCTTTATTATGGACCGTTGGATTTCTAACGGTAAAAAAAATAAAAATAATAATAGTTATTAGACTTTAAATAAAAATAAAAACAATAAATAGTTAAAAAAATAAAAAAGTTACCGTTGTGCCATGTGGCACAATCTGGAGTGTTGGAATTCAAAATTGTTTAAATCCAACGGTATAGATTAATTAGGTGAATAAAAAATAAAAAAAATGTACAAAATTATTAAAAATCCTAAAATTTTTTTGAAAAATTAAAAAAAAAAATTTGATTTTACTTTTCTATAAATACCTTCTCATTATCTTCTACCTTACACCACAATTTCATATCTTCTCTCAAAGTTTCAATCCAATTTCATATTTTGTCAAGTTTGAATTCAATTTCATAGTTTTCTATATTTACTTTTCTATAAATCCAATTTCATATATTGTCAAGTTTGAATCCAATTTCATATATTATCAAGTTTGAATTCAATTTCATAGTTTTATATATTTACTTTTTTATAATTTCATATTTTGTCAAGTTTGAATTCAATTTCATAGTTTTATATATTTAGTTTTCTATAAATCCAATTTCATATATTGTCAAGTTTGAATTCAATTTCATACGTTTTTATATTTACTTTTCTATAAATCCAATTTCATATATTGTCAAGTTTGAATTCAATTTTATTGCTATAGTTTGAATTCAATTTTATTGCTATTGGCTTTTCGGATAATGACACGTGGCGCAACGAGAACGATTAAAAATATTATTTGAAATTACAAATAAAATTATTATGTATTATTTTATAAATAAAAAATACTAATATTTTATTACCAATTGCCAGAGCTATTCAAGTGCAGGGGTGGAGATGCAAAAGGCAATTACCATGAGAATGCACTGTTTATTAAGAGAATTTACTGTTTACTAGGTGGATTGAATAGTGAATAGCCTGGAAGGAAGGCTCCTGAAGTTGCTCTTATGGGAAGCAGTGGATACCAACATAATATCGATACCAACATAATATCACATCTTTTTGTTCAGTCAATTGGGCATTCAAAGAAAGCTGTGTTTGCTGACATCAGGGAAAAAATTGAGGATAGGCTAACGGGATGGGCGGAACAATTTCTTTCTCAAGCTGGTAAGGAAATTCTCATCAAAGCCGTGGCTATGGCGCTTCCTAATTATGCTATGAGTTGCTTCAAGCTCCCCATCGGAATCTGTAAAGACATTGAAAAGGCAATACGAAATTATTGGTGGAGAAGTAACGAGAAGCGGCGGGGTGTCCATTGGACTTCCTGGGAGAGGTTAACGAGAAAGAAAATGGCTGGGGGACTGGGACTTAAGGACATTCAATGCTTTAATTTGGCTTTCTTAGCCAAAACTGGATGGCGTCTTATCCAGAACCCATCCTCCCTGCTAGCTTCGATCTTACAAGAAAAGTATCACCCGGGAATAAATTTCAGGGATGCAGTTAAAGGTAAGAATACTTCATGGGGATGGAAAGGCATTTTTGATGCACGGAAGATTTTACAAAATGGATTAAGATGGAGAGTTGGAGACGGGGCCAGTATCAACATTAGACTGGATCCTTGGCTTCCCAAACCCTCTACATTCTCTGTCAGACCCCTGGATTGTCTGGAGGGTACTTTGGTGCGGGACCTTATTGATCCAACCCACAGTGCTTGGCGGACGGAAGTAATCCGAAATGGTTTCCAACATGAAGACGCACTGGCAATTCTTTGTATGCCGCTTAGCAGGACGGGGGGGAGGGACCGACTGATCTGGCATCATTCCCCTAGTGGGGATTACTCTGTCAAATATGGTTATAGTATTGCTGTGCATCTCTCGGAGAACGGGGCCCTTGGTAAGCGAGGATGTGGTGCTCCTAGTGACTGGAAGAAGAAAAGCTACGTTTGGAAAAAAATTTGGGAACTGAAGGTCCCTAATAAAATCAAAGTGTTCGTATGGAAGTGCTGCAATAAGGCCTTGGCTGTGCGCCACAACCTCAAGCGGAGGCATCTGCGGGTTGACAACGTCTGCGGCGTCTGCAACTGCCTGGACGAAACGGAGAACCATCTCTTTTTCCAATGTGAGTTCAGTCACATTTTCTGGTTTTGCTCCCCTCTCCACCTTAACTCTCTTGAACTGGCTGGGAATGATTTCTTTGAGTCTTGGGAAAATTTCTGCAATCAATTAAAGAACAGGGAGAAGGCAAACGACATTGCTCAGGAATTTACTTTAGGTCTCTGGCGCCTCTGGAAAAACAGAAACAACATTATATTCAAGGGGAAGGTCTGTCATCCTTTGGATGTCCTAAATGACTGGCAGAAGGATGTCCAGGAATTAAGAGAAGCCTGGTATTATGAAGAGAAGACCGGGGAAACTATATCACATGAACCTGTGAGATCCATGACGGGTGTTGGGCCACAATGGCAGAAACCTGGGTTTGGCACTATTAAAGTTAACACGGATGCAGCTTGGTGTAAGGAAACTAGGCGTATGGGTTCGGGATGGGTGGCCCGTGACTTTGCCGGAATACTCCAAGCAGCTGGAGGCTCGGGGACAGGGTTCTGTAACTCGGCGGCTGCGGCGGAAGCTTACGCAATTCGTGAAGCTCTGGAGGCCTGCATGCACAACGGGTTCAACCATATTATCATCGAATCTGACGCCAAGGAGATTATTCAAATGATTGAAAGGAAGGTGGCGTGGAATACTAATCTTGAATGTATTCTCTGTGATATTGTGAACTATAAGCTTGAGTTGACTTCGGTTGATTTTGTTTTTGTTCCTAGACAGTGCAACTTTGCTGCTCATTCAGTGGCAAAGCATTCTTTCTCCAAGGGTCGTGCGGTCAGCTGGGATCACATCGGCCCGGAATTTTTGTTTAACATTCTAGCCACGGATGTAAACATCTCTATTCGGATTTAATCTACTTATCTTCGGTTTAAAAAAAAAAAAAATTGATGCAAAATTTCTTATTTATAACTAAATAGTTTCATAGTGCGATTAGACAAGAAATAATTAAATATTGCCACATCAATTAATATTTATAAAGTTGGTGCCTCAAGTACTCTTATGAATGTTCTCTTAGCTTTTTTTTTTCTTTGTTTTTGTTTTTTTAGTAAAATTTAGGATAATCAGCTTAGTTTAAGTGCCATGGGTTGCTTTATTTATTGGTTTGAGCGTGTTAGTTGTTGCTTTTGTTGATACTTTGCATTTTGCACATGTTTTGTTTATAAAATTTGTGTTCACCAAAAAACAAAAACAAAAAAGATTCCATACTTTGAACTATTCTTGGTAGTCGTTATACTGAGGCAGGGTCAATGTTAACTTTAACGATGCACATGCTTTGCTAGTTTAATTTGAAGCAGACCAATTTGTAGTATATGTTGCACTGCTTTGCTACTTTGTGTAAATGTTGTTGGAAAATATTAGTTCATGGTTTATTTTAATGTTTTTTTATTGGACTTATTTTTTTTAGTATTAAGGTTTCGTTTTTTTGTTTTGTTTATTTGAGTTATGTTAGAAGTAATGTTATTCATACTATATTTTTATACTACCTTAAGTAGCATCTAATATAGACAGCCATATTATTTGAAAAATTTACAAAACTCAAGGAAAGGAATGAGAAAGACTCCTCGTATATCACAATCATCATTTAATTAACTAGTTTTTCTTAATTATTAGTTTATTAAATAATGAACTAAATTTAAAAATTTGATTAATTCAAATAATGTGGCTGTCCACATCAAATGCCACTTAAGATGATATGAAAATATAATACAAAAAAATAATATGAATAACATTACTTTTTTTTGTTAATTTTTTATATAGTTGTCTCTGTGAATTTGTAGTATTTTTTTCGTTTTCATTAACATGCTAGCTTTGTAGTCGTTTATTTGTCTGTACGTTATGTCTACTCAAATTTTCAACTTGATGTCAGCGTGGTATTCATCCTTCGAGATTTAATCTGCTTCTTTTGTTTGGTATCAATCTGCCTGTCGCCTGCATCCACTGCCCCACCACTGCTGCTGCTCAACCCGAAAACCCCAAACTCGGATCGAGTTTGTCCTCACCCTCCGCACTCTCTCCGTCTGCTTGTACCCAAATTCGTTCCACCACAACTGCAATCTGATGAACTTCCGCATCGTCACCGCTCTGATATGCACCTCACCAGCTGCATCACCACACTATTTCCCGCACTACATCTGCACCTTTGCACCGCGTTCGTTTTGCACTGGAGTTGCTTTGATGCTGCACTTGTAAACAGAAAAGGAAAGGCACCAAAAGGTCAAAAATAAAAAGGAGGTAAAAAGAGAAGAAAAAAAAAAGAAGGAAAAAAAAAGAGGAAAAAGAGAGAGTAATGTTATGAATTAAACTTGTAAATTAAATGATGTGTCACCTATTAATAAAAAATAAATACGTTAATTAATACTTAAGTAATAGTCCAATCATCAACTTTCATGTCACTTAATTTATAAAATTTAGTCTACATATTCAGTTTCTTTTACATTTTTCAAATAAAAAAGAAAGTAAAAGCAAGGGAAGAAAG
Organism: Crataegus laevigata; assembly: GCA_963580275.1. Classification (NCBI taxonomy): domain Eukaryota; kingdom Viridiplantae; phylum Streptophyta; class Magnoliopsida; order Rosales; family Rosaceae; genus Crataegus; species Crataegus laevigata. The sequence continues at coordinate 30,704,407 of OY756947.1, read as the reverse complement.
AAAGGAGGAAAAAGACATAATGAAAACATAAAAATAGTTGTTTGTTTTTGAGGTTTCGAGAACCACACCGGCGAGGAGAAAAGGTTGGCGTTTTTGAAGTCTTTAGGCTAGCACACGGGGCTGTTAGTTTGTTTGAATGATTTGGTTGCTCATTTGCTTGAATTGTTTGAAGTTTGTTGTTGCTTTTCTAACACAATGATTGTTCGAATGTTTGGATTGTTGACCACTTCAGTGATGTTCTGTATATGGTGAATCACTTCAGTGACGTTTTGTATATGGTGAATAAACGTTTTCTTTTGTTTGGAAGTTCGCACTTGGCTCTAGGAAAGTTTGCACTAGTATTGGTATTGGAATTAGCAATGGCACTAGCACTTGCACTTGTATTGGCATTAGAATTTGTCGGAATCTTGCATTGGCATTGGCGTCGGAATCTTGCAGTTGCACTGATTTTCGAATGAGAATTGACATCGAAAATTAGCATAGCGGAACTTGCATACATATCTGTCTGTTGGTGAACTTATGTTGTATATCGCCATGAGTTTACAGGGGTGTTGGAAAATATTAGTATTTTGATTTATTTTGATGTTTGGTTTTTTGAGCCTAGCCTGTTAGTATTAGGGGTTCCGTTTCCTTACTTATTAGGGTTATATTAGTTATATATATATATATATATATGTATATATATATATATATATATATATATATCATATTTTGTAACCCCATACAATAACAAGTCATTCAGAATGTAGTCTATTTGAGTTGTGTAACAAATTTGGAGTATTCTTTCGTTTTCCATAATATTTTGTAATCTGTTTATTCATCCCTTTGTTATGTGTACTTTGATTTTCAACATACAACTCCGAAGGCCGAGTTAGGGTTTCCTTGCAGAGATTCTAGTTATTCTTGATTTTATCTCTTTTTATTTATTTATTTTTCTCATCATGTGATACAAAATGATATTGAACTAATTACAAGATAGATTCTCTCCATTAATGACTCTAAGATTGAAAGACAAATGATTCTAATGATAAAATGTGTTTAACCAAGCCATCCAAGGATTGGTACGATGAGCCACCTTGTTTGATGCAAAGATTAGCTTTCTCCTTTAGCTTCAAGGCTCTTTCTTTGATCTCTTTCCCTTCTTTTTCCACCACTAGCTTTCTAATTGTTCTTTCAATCTCACCTCTCTCCATCCCATTCCCTAACTGTAACCCTACCTTCCAATCATCACTTGCAAATCTTGCATTCACCATTTGATCAGTAAAACATGGCATACAAATCATAGGGATCCCCTCACAAACACTCTCCAGTGTCGAGTTCCAGCCGTTGTGAGTCCAAAACGCTCCAATTGCTGGATGAGCGAGCACCTCCTTCTGAGGTGCCCATTTGACAATGTGACCCCTCCCATTCAAAGTCTCGAGAAACCCGCTCGGAAACGGCTCTGATGCTTGGACTAACCCGGGCCGAACCACCCACAAGAAGGGCTGATTGCTGTTGGCTAGTCCCCAAGCTATCTCTGAAAATTCAGCTTCCTTCATTGCAGCAATGCTCCCAAAACTAACATAGACAACAGATTTTGGTGCTTGAGTGTCTAGCCACGAAATGCAACTGTGGTCTATTGAGAATAAGTTACTTGAAGAAGATGTAGGGTAAAACTTGTGAAACGGGCCTACTGGGAAAATTGGAATGCTGGGGAGTTCTTGGTTTATTCTGGCCAGTACATGTTCTTCAAGGTATTCAAAGGTGTTGAAGATAACTCCACATGAAGCTTTGGCTCCGTTTAACAGGCCAGACACTAGTTTGCTATATTCCTCTGTGATGCACCTGTTGATCAATGGAAGGTCTTTGACTTTGAGAGGTGGAAACTCTATCACCGCCTCTTCTAGTCGAGACTCTAAGACAAGTTAAAAATAATTAGTTCGTTCGATATGATAATGTTAGTGAGAAACATTTAAAGATTCAAACTACAGAAGCATCCTTCACTTATAGTATAACAAGTGGGTGCAATAACAATTGAGTTCACTAGTTATTTTCCTTCAATACAGGGCTTTAAGTGGTTTTGCCCATGAATGGTAGATTTGAGGGGATTATTTGTGAAGAACACAGTTGAAAAGGAAAATTAGTTGTCTTACATTGATTGTAAATAAGGTATGATTAGATTTCTTTTGACAAGATGCAATGTTTTAAACTACTCTAATCTACAAGGAGAGACATCGGAGTTTGAGTGCAAGTGAGATGTACACTGTCATGAATAACTGGCCTAACAGATTAGTTCAAGCAACATGTAAAAGGCTAATAGCATATAATCATGAATTTTTTTTGTCGGACTCATGGGTTTTACTAGATCAGTTTTTACTAGTGTGGAAAGAGGGTTCAAACTTGATGCAAAAAAGAGCGCTCACACTGTTTCTAGTTAACTTGGCCGCATCAGGTTCTACCATATCGACCTTAGGCCTGAGGTAATTTTAAGGTGGTACAAATTTTACCATCAAATCTGCATCTTACCAAACAATTACCAAGAAAGAAAGAAAAGCAAGAAAACCAAACCTTGAATAGGGAGGTACCCCTTTTCCCTCAGAAGCGAAAAGGCAGCAAAAACAGCAAAAGAAGAAGCACCCCCAGTCCTCAATACAATCCTTGGGATCTTAAGGTTGTCAGCAACAGATTCAGTGAAGAAATGAATAACATCGGAGATCAAGCAAGCAACTGGCTCCTCCGATGCATCCGATAACAACCTAAGCAAACACTCCCTAAAAGGCTCAACACATTTAGCATTCAGTAGAGAAAGAAGGAGAACAAGATCCTTCGTGGCGGCCTCGGATTCAGATAAGCCGTCGGGGATGGAGTGGAAGGTGAAATGTGGATAGGTTGAAGGGTTGAGGGAGTTGAAGTGGGTGTGTATGATGGTTATGGAGAAGCCTTTCGAGTGCAGAATATTGGCCAGCTCTAGCATAGGGTTTATATGGCCTTGCAAGGGCAGTGGGAATAGTACCAATCTCCTGCCCTTCCTTTCCTCCATTGTTGTAAGCTTGTAACTCTCTTCGCTTCACCTCAGTAGTTAATCGCTTTTATCTTCTTCGCTACTTATAAAGCAAGGGGAGGAGGATTGTCTGCGCTCCTCCTCCGTTATGTAACCTCTTGTTTTGTATAGTCACGGTTAAACTATGTCAATATTTTATATTATTTTTTATAAAGATAACAAGACAAAAATAAATAGTTACATAAAATGTTGACGTAGTTTAACCGTGACCACACAAATAGAAAGACATGAAAGGGCACAGGAAGGAGGAGGGCAGACAATCATCCTCCAAAGCAAGGACGATGTTTCTCTCCTCCTAATATCTCTCTCTCTTTCTCTCATCTCCTACTTGAATAGTTACGATTAAATTATATTAATTTTTATATTAATTTTTTAAAAACAATAAGACAAAAAAAAAATGTAATAAGAACATAAATGAGAGAATCATACTCCACAAGACTTATATATATATATATATATATATATATATATATATATATATATATATATATATATATATATATATAAAATAAAAACAGTAAAACACTAGCACGAGTAGCATAAGATTAGTCAAGCAGAACTACGTACGACACAAAACGATAAAATATATCAATATTAGGTCCTTTAATATTGTTGTAATTTTCATGCAGGACTGAGAAGTTGTTGTCTCATATTTAATTTGGCAGCATGTATTAGGTGGTTGATAATGAATTATGTAACATAAGATTTAATTGTGGAAGGGATCATGTTTTTTTATCGATATAACAAAAATAAAGAAGCAGATGAAGACTTGGAAATAGACTTTAAGAAATAACATAACGTATTTGAAGCAAACGAAAAATTTTGCACAAAATCGAACGTAATGTCGTTTTAGAATTCATACAGTCAACCTCAAAATAGTGAAATAAAGCTTTATTATTAATTGTTATTGTATTAGGTGGCTGTACGCCCCTAACTGACCATTGCAGGCTGGCACAACCCACAACTATATTTTCAATTGGAGGGGAAGTGATGAAGTGTTTACACGATAAATCATGCTGATAATTCATAGATTAAAGGATTCATTACGTAATTGTAAGTATCTTTGCAAAGCCTAATGGTTTATTGTTTATTAATAGGTTTAAATGTCAAAATGGTCTTTGTGTTTTAACTCTTTAGTCAATTTAATCCCTGTGGGTTTTACACCGTTGGCCAATATAATTTATTTTGTTATCTTAGCGTTAAAAATCCATTTAAAAACATTAAAAACTCTAATTATTTAAAGTTTATTTTATCGCACTGGAGAGCTTACCCATATGGGTGTCGGGGAATTGGTTTACCCTTTTGCACTGGAGAGCAATCAGTTTATCCTCTCGCACTGGAGAGCAGACCCAAATCGGTGTCGGGGGATCCTCTAGGACTGGAGAGCAATTAGTTTATCATCTCGCACTGGAGAGCAGACCTAAATGGATGTTGGGGGATTGGTTTACCCTCTCACACTGGAGAGCAGACCCATATGGGTGTCGGGGAATTGGTTTACCCTCTCGCACTGGAGAGCAATTAGTTTATCCTCTCACACTGGAGAGCAATTAGTTTACCCTTTCGCACTGGAGAGCAATTGGTTTACCCTCTCGCATTCGAGAGCATGGAAGTCATTGTCGTGAGTGTAGCTGAGGAAAGCTGGGCTGCGGGACAACTAAAATAATCCTCAGCCTGTGAGGTCTTTGTTTGGCGATCTGCTTGAGACTTTGAATTGCTTCTGGAACCCGTATAAAGGTGTAAGTGCAGTGAGTTGCTCTCAGAATTATTATGCCATCATTAGATGTTTCGTCGTGTGCCATTTTGAGGCTTGGTTGGCGTGAGCCACAGGGCAAGATTGGCACGGCTGCGAGCCATGGTGCAAGATTAGCACAGTTATGAGTTATGGTGATAGATCAATGGCTGTCGGGAGTCGCGGAGCAGGTAAGCACGGCTGTGCAAGCATGGCTTGGGCCAGGTTGTGCGTAGCATGAGGAATTGGACCACTAGGTCTGTGATGCTCGACTAATGATGATTTGCTAGTATTGAATCGTTTGGAGTGTTAAGAGCAAGGCTTGCCCCTGGTTCTTGGTAGTTGGGCTGGTGTGTCTTTTTGGTACTCGTCTGTCTCCGACGTGCCATTAGATTGAGCTGTTGTGTTTGTCGGAACAGAAGTAGTTTTTGTATCCGGCAATTTATGTGGGATAGTTCCATTTACTCGATCTTGTCATTGAAAGATGACTTGCTTATGTTGGTCATGTTTCATCGGAGCGCCTTGTCAGTAGCTTCGTTCTGCGAGAAATCGCGCAATTGCTCGATCAGGAGCATTTCTACTTCTTCTTGAATTTACCTTTGCTGGGGCAGTGGAACTTTCGGCTGCTTTCGGTCGTGACCTATTGGTCTAGTTCACTCTTTCTTATGCTCGACTCATCTGCACTGTGGCCGCAGTATATGTGGGATGTTTCTGGAAAATGGGCGGGCTGTTTGCAGGCTGTCGGTTGAACTTGAGTCAGATTGTGTGACTGCTTATTTCCATCCGCCGTGCTACTTACTCGGTTGTGAGGTGGAGAATGCTCATTGCGAGCTTAGTTATGAATGAACACTTCGCCTGTAAGATTGTCCATGTTGATAATCGGAATGTAGCCTCAACTGTGAACGTATGTTTATTCATTGGCTTGATCGAGAATACACGCTTATCCGCTTGCTAGGACGAGAGTATATGCTATCCTGAGGACCCAGGTGGGAGCGTAAGTTGCTAGAACATTCAGGTCGTGGCTAGTTGATGGGCTGCTTGTCGGTACGCTGCTAGAGAGGTTATTCGTCTTCCCTTGTCCTACTTTGAGACACCTCGTCAGGGGTACGTTGCATTTCGGTGCACTGCAAAAGTTGATTCACCAAGGTCGTCTGATGTGCGAAGACGCTCGTCAACTTTATAACTTGTCGTGACAAATTTTGTTCTCCATTTGGGTTGGAAGAACTTGGAAGGAATGTGTCTCCTTGAGCAATGGAGGCGTGGTAGACTCTGGGTGTGAAATTTGAGTTGGGAAATGTCAAATCCACTTAGAAATATGGTGAAAATGCCCCCGGTTCGATCGTAGGTCTTGAAACTTAGAGCCGGGACGGTTGTGCTACTCTTGGGCCGACTTAGGTTGCTTAGGGAACCACGAGAGTAGGATGGGCTAAGGGAGCAGGCTGGGTCACTAGAGTAGGCTGGGCCACAGAAGCAGGCTGTGCCAGATGAACAGGTTGGGCCATGGGAGCAGGCTGGGTCGTGGGAGTAGGCTGGGTCACGGGACAGGCTGGGCCACGAAAGTAGGCTGCTCAATGCGTTGCGAGTGCGAGGCTTGGGCTTGGCTTGGTAACGCTTTGGGCTTGCGTTGGGCTTGGAGTGACATGGCTTTGGTGCCGTGGGCCTTGGATGGCACAGCTTGGGCCGTGGTAGTGGTGCTATGGACCTCGCCGTGAGTTGTGGCTGCCATGGTGGAACCTCGTAGTGGTGGTGCTACTCCACCTATGATCACATTTAGCCTCGTGAATTGCAGCAGTCCTATTTCTTGAATATTGGAATTTTCACTTGTCGAATTTTCTAAATTTCTAGCCATTGTATTTCTCTTTTACGTTTTATCAAAGAATCTTTGCAAATAAAAAATTCTAATAATAAAAACATTCGAAAAATATACAAATGGACAAGAAAATAGAAAAACATTTTATGTGAGAGTCTTCTACGAGTGTATGACTCTTCTCTCAATGAAAGCACCAATTTGTGGATGCAAATTTCTTTCTCCTTGATCTTGGACAAATTTGCACCTACAAAACAAATCACACCTAAGGTCAAGGCCAAGAACCTCACGCGCCCACGATGAATTGGGGGGACTTTGGCCAAAGAACCTCTGATGCCAAAGTTAGAATTTTGAGGGAAAAGTGTTTGGAAAATTTTGTAGAATTTTGCAAGAGAATTAGAAGTGTGTTTTGAAGAGAATGATGAGGTTTATATAGGGGAGTGGCCGACCTCTTTGGGAGAGGGAGGACCGGCCAGTTGGCTCCTTTTGTAGGCTAGGTTCGTGATTTGTATTCAATTGGGAATAATTGAATAATTAACCAATTAATAGGATAATTACCTAATTGATTAGCTAATTAATACAATAAAAAAAGAAAGATTTGGGAGTTACTTTGTGGAGAAAATTTGATGAGGATGGATGAAATAGGTTTTGAATTGTTACCTATTTTAGGCACTTTTGACTTGGTTGAGGGATGATTGCCCGCTGCTCGCCGTGGGTGGTGGCGAGAGGGTAAATTAATCCCCCGACACCCATTTGGGTCAGCTCTCTAGTGCGAGAGGATAAACTAATTGCTTTTTAGTGTGAGAGGGTAAACTAATTCCCCAACACCCATATGGGTAAGCTCTCCAATGCGAGAAGGCCACATAGATCAAAAGATCGAATGCTTGAAGATTAACTAGGAAGCAAATGGTCAGGGGGCAGCAGCCACTTTTGCACTTAACATTTTGCTCATCCGACACTTCATCTTCAGCAGCTCCGATCTTGGCAGCTCTATTCTTGACTGCTCCATCTATGGTAGCTGAGAAATTAAACTCAAGCAGTTTCCTCATTTTTGGTAGGCAGCCCAGATGTGGTAGCCCAAACTGTTGCTTATGCCACGCCACTTCCTTGACCCATGTTGAGCCAATCCTTGGCTTCAATCAAGCCAAGCAGCACAAATAATGGCCCCTGCCACATCACCTTTTTGGCATATGCCAAGTCGACTATTGGCCTCTGCCAGCCGAAGTGCCGCACTACCCCGATGGCTACCCCGCCACAACATAATCAAAGAATAAGGCAAGAAAAATTAAATTTTTCTTACATCGGTGCGGCGTGGAGAAGACGAAGCAAGCAACGAAAGACGATCATTTGCACGAGCAAGATGTAGAAGATTGCTAGAAGAGGGGGAACAAATATCCTCTAAGCTTTCTCTCTCTTGTAGGGTAGAATAAATCGCTCTCCAAAGTCGATTTAACAACCCACTTAAGGTGGACTTAAATAGGCTTTGAGAGAAATTTATTTCCCTTTCCTATCTAATTTTATATGAAAGAGGAAATCTACATTAAAATAGGAATCAATCCTAAGTTTCCTAGAGCAAGAAGATCTTTACACCTGCTGCCCTTTCCTACGAACAGCCCAGCAAGTGTGAGGGCCTTTGTGGAGCAAAAAATAATCACAAGGCGAGACGCGGATTTTTGTATAAAAAATTACAAAAATACACTTAAGGCATACCGGGATTCCTACGCGGAAGCAGCGGGCAATCATCCCTCAACCAAGTCAAAAATGCCCAAAATAGGTAACAATTCAAAACCTATTTCATCCATCCTCATCAAATTTTCTCTACAAGGTAACTCCAAAATCTTCCATTTTTTTATTATATTGATTAACTAATCAATTAGGCAATTATCCTATTAATTGCCTAATTAAGTGGTTAATTATTCAATTATTCCCAATTGAATACAAATCATGAACCTAGCCCACAAAAGGAGTCAATTGGCTGGTCCCCCCTCTCTCAAAGAGACCGGCCACTCCCTTATATAAACCTCATCATTCTCTGCAAAACACACTTCCTATTTTCTTGCAAAATTCTACAAAATTCTAACTTTGGCATCAGAGGTTCTTCGGCCAAAGTCCCACCCCCAATTCATCGTGGGCATGTGAGGCTTTTAGCCTTGACCTTAGGTGTGATTTGTTTTGTAAGTACAATTTTATCCAAGATCAAGGAGGAAGAAATTTGCATCCATAGAATGGACATTCTATTGGTGTATAAGTAAGTTGAGCCCGACAGTTTCTTATATGACACGACATGAAAATAGCGGGTTTCGGGTCAACACGATAACTAATCGGGTCATTATCAGGTGACCCGTTAAGAACACGTTAATAACGGGTTCTTGGGTAACCCGTTTCGACCCGTTAAGAAAAATAAATTATAATTTTAAAGTTTAATTACTAAAAAAATTATTATAAAATACAATAGCCATATTGTATATATTAGTATATTTTATATTAAATATTTTTTTTTGTATTATTATTATATATAAGTTAAAAAAAATTAAGTTTTAGTCATTTATTTATTTTTATTATGAGAGTTTCTTATTATCATTAATAGGATAAATTTTACTTAACATGTTGTTGTCCAAAATTAAAATAAACTAGTATAGTATTAGTATAGGCAACAAGACATCCCTACAAGTATGAAAAATGTGAAAGAATATATAAGCACTTGTGATTCATCATTCTCCACGAGTAGACAATGACTATACTTGAATTATCGTTTAGATTTTTAAAACCCTCCAAACCGTCATGAATAGTGTTTTTTTATTTTGAGTGTAAAAGTAATAATATTAATAATAATTATTGTAGAAGTGTAAGAAATGTAAAATATATATATACAATCACTCGTAGTGACAAGCTTTACAACTTTCGTGACGGGGTCAACTTCGAAATCCGACACTATAATCCATAAACCTTAAATTTCTATTTAACCATCGATTATCATTTGGGCTTTATTCTTTATATTGAATTTCATTTTTAAAATTTTCTTTTTTGAAAACATGATCTTCTAAGGGATGTAGGAAGATAAACGGTTCGGATATTTGATATCACATTATGATATTTACAATTAATTGAAATATGAGTCGATGTTATATAGTTTGTAGAGATTTTATAAACACCAAGCAATATTTTCACTAACAATAAAACTCTAAACATAATATCAACGATCTGAACCGTTCATCTTCCTGTATCCTCTAATAGATCATGTTTTCAAAAAAAAAAAAAATCTGAAAAACAAAATTTGGTGAGAAAAATGAAGCATAAATGTAAACAACAATCGACGGTTAAATTTTGATCTATCATTTATATGATTATAGTGGCACATTTCAAAGTTAAGCCATTCATGAAAGTTGTGAAACTTGTCATTATGAGTGTTTATATATATATATATATATATATATATATATATATATATATATGTATTTTTCACACTTCTACATTAATTAAAAAATTATTAATGACTTTATTTAAACAATAGCCATATGATAAATGAGAAGAGAGTGCTAATGTAGAAAGTTTCTCTGAAAATATCATCAATATAACTCTTGAAGACAATATATCAAGCCAAAGTTCCAAACCTTGAAACATAACTCCCTTAATTTTGCAAATCTTTTGAACATTTGATATTTTGTAATGTTCTAATGTTTTTTTTTATTTTTTTTATTATGCTCTTATTTCGGGTATGTAAATATGTAATACTTGAAAGATAAATGTATTTTTATGTTTTGAATGTGATAATATGGTATATATATACTTATTTAATATTATGCTTTTCATTTGATTATTTATTGATTTAAAATATATTTTCCTTAACGGGTAACGGGTTGGGTCATATTACCTGTTAATATTATCGGGTCAATTTGGGGTCAGGTCATTTTACCCGTTTATTTTAACGGGTGTTACACGACACGACCCGTTAAGATATCAGGTATGACACGAAAACGACACGAACACGGAAAACACGACACGAATGCTAGGTCTAGTTGAGCTACAAATTTGCTCACGCAACCATCAATCATGTCACCGTCTATAGCAAGGCTAAAATAGAATATATAGAGTTTCATGTTTGTCGTCCATCTTATGGGAAGATGATTCCCTCATATTCCTCTTTGTGAGAATTTGGGAATCCTCGAATCCTGTGCATTTGATGCGAGAATTAACTCGACACAAATTAAACCCTCTTTTTGACAGTTGTAGTATGGATGTAAGTAGGGTATCGTTCTAGGCCGGGGATTAGGAGGGCTTGCTAAAACCTCTAAAATAATTTAAAAACGTAAAAATAAAGTTTAAAACACTAAACTAAAAACACTTAACTAGAAAAACTTAAAATAGAACTAACAAATAAACTAAAATAAATCAAAAGACTTAAAAATACAAAACTAGGCTAAAAATTCGAAACACACTTAAAATGACTCAAAATAATAAAAACAATTTAAAATAAAAACTAGGAATTGAAATGAAAAGAAATTAAAATTAAAAGATTACAAATAATAAAAAGTAACTAAATAATAATATTATAATAATGGGGGGATTGATTTTTGACGAAACGGAAACTAAACTTAAATAAATTACAAAATTGACAAAACATAAAATAAAAGTAAATGGATAGACGACAGATTGGCTAGAGGGTTTTTCTCCACACATGACACATAAGCAACCTAAATTGATTTTCAGTTGTTCTTTCAATAAGTTGTAAATTTCAACGCCCCAAATTAACCGTGAATTGCACTAGTTAACTTTCAGATTTTCCTTATGTTATTGAATTGGATGATTGCATACGACAACCCAAAACATTCCCCACAAGTTCCCTACATGAATTGCATAATAGAGATACAAGCGAGAATCATTAAGTTCTAAGAAAATCATAAGTGTTGACAATGCATTCATAACTATGAACAGCATGATACGTTTGCCAGGAATTTACTTAACGCGATTGTGACTAGCAACCTTCACTACTCATGAATATAAGTTCATAACGATTAGGTGAAATTCACTTATATTCTAGCATCAAATTCATGCATGTAAATTAAGTATGCATTCTTAATCGACAAACATAAATAAGTTATTAATCAAGCAGTTAAGTAAATTAAATCACAACTCAGAAATCACAACTGAATGTATCAATTCAAATTACAAATATAATCATGGCTTTGAATTATCCTCTAACCAATATAAATTAATTACACATTATTATAAATTAAAACATAAATAAAACAGAGTTTGGAGAATTAAACCGAAACGGAGTGCAAAAAATCTGTGCACTGTGCAAGTTTGCACCGTGCCTCCCTGTTGCCTCTGTCCTGGCTTTTCTTTTTGCTCCGTGACTGTCGAGGCCTCTCCAGCGAGCTGCCCCTTGGCAGCTTCACAATTTCCCGAGACTTGACTGACGCTCCTCCTGCCGCTGCCTTCAATTGGCAGCTTGCTAGCTGGCGCGCTGTGCTTCTCCCTCAAGTCTCAGCTGCCAAAAATGGCAGCTTATGTTTGCCGTCTGTTCTCTTCTTCCTCGCCAGCACACCCCTCTGAACTTTGCAGCTCACGCTGCCAAATGCTTGTGCCCCCTTTTGCTCCCTCTAGCTGCTTGCGCAGCTTCTCCGGTTCCCCCCCCCGCGAGAGCTCTCTCTCTCTCTAGCTTCTCACCGACGCTGCCAAGAGGCAGCTCTCTCTTCCCCTTCCAATGGCAGCTTAGCTGCCTTTTATTTCCCGCAAGCTGCCAAAGATGCTTTCCAAGTCTCCCTTTATAAAATGGACCCCGAGGACCCTCTTTAATGCTTTGGTGATGGATTCTTAGCTGCCAAAGGGCAGCCTTCCCTTTTTTTTAAGCTTATCCCTCTGTTTGCGGTGGACTTCATCATTCTTCTGCTGTCACACAATTCACACAACTTAAATATTTAAATAAATAAATATTTATATAAAAATATATATATATATATATATATTATTTTCCAAATGATAAGTACCAATCAACAAGTAAGATAGTTTAAACGAATTAATTACTTAACACTTCACTTATTCTATTTTTATTTTCTTAACTAGATAAATTCTCATAAAACATAAAAATAACGTAAATAGCTTAAAATATGAGGAACTAACTAAGAAAAGACGAGAGAATTTGATATAAAAATATATATAAATATGATCCGATCAGCATTTATTGTTCATCGTGTGGTCTAAACATGAACAGTAATTAACGAAATCTAACCGCACAATGAACGATGAACGCATCGAATTTGAGGATTCCCAAGATCCCTAAAAAGAAAATCTGAAAAGAATCATCTTCCCATCTTATGGGATCATTTTTTTTTTTTTTGGAAACTAGGAATTACATTCCAAGGCTGAGAAGCCAAAAGGTACATGAAAGCCTACAAAGAGGCAAACACTAAGAAAGGCACAACAAAAACCACATCGATGAAATGGGTTACAACCAGAAGATGCTTCAACCAAGTTGAGTGTCACCCCTAACACTGCCACAACAAATCAATGCAGATATGGAAGACCATCCTTGTTCAAAACATGTACCAACAAAGATGGGGGCCTGACGACCAAACACAATAACACATCTCTGGAAAACCAACCGCCGCAAGAAAATCCACTGCCAGATTGGCTAATCTTGGCACCCAAGACCAGCGACAGTTCTAGAAAGCTCCACTCAACTGCTTAACTCTTGCCAAGATAGGGAAAGCCTCCCAACTGTCCTTATCAATAGCACCAGAAAGGCAAGATATGGATTCAAGAGAATCCGATTAAAAAATGACCGAGCTACAACCTAAAGAGGTACTTAGTTCACAGCCACACAGCAATGCCATTGCTTCTGCCACAACAACATTATGAGACTTAATAACATACCTTGCTGCCACCACAAACCTCATTTTCTCCCCCGGCAGCCTGCATAACCACCTTAACAAAGCCCATTTTAGACACCTTAGACCAACTAATATCAACATTAATTTTGTAAAAATGAGATGTAGGAGGAAGCCACCTAGGAACCTAAACCTATCGAGCAGTAACCAACGACCCACTAGTCCCCGATAACCTCATCGCGGCCCAGTAAGAACCTACACTAGTAGACAACACCAACAGCACCTTAGTAGGATTATTGGGTACCTAATTGAACACAAAAATCACAACGAGCTTTCCAAATAAACCAACAAATGAAAGCAACATAGGATTAAACCCACTTCCTGTCAGTCGTGGACCTAAGGTTGAAAGAGAAAATTGCCGGCAACTAACTCACCCACAAATGAAGACCATCTTTATCAACCCGATAGTTAGGAGCACCGCTAAACCAAATTACTTCCACCCACGGACAAAGGAGGAATAGATGCTCAATAGTTTCATCCTGACAAAGACAAATGAGGCAAATTGGGAAAGTGGAGGATCGCCTACGAAGTAGAGTTGCTCGAGTAGCGAGACCATTGTGCAACGATAACCAAAAGAAATGACAAAACGAGCCCTTGGCTGCAGTTGATCCCTCAAACCAAGTGATCTCGATTGCAGCCAATGGTACCCCGACTTAACCGAGTACTGATCAATCTTGCTAGTTTTCCAGACTAACCAATCTTTACGACGCAGATCACCAAGTGGAATGTTCTGAATAGCTGCTTGATCCACCTCAGAAATAAATGTTTGCAAAAAAGCAATGTCCCACTTATGTGACTCTGCCCTAATAAGATAATTAACCCTCAGGTTGGGAGAAACCGCAACCTCACCAAAAGAAGCATGCCCAAGAGGCTCGCTTTCTTTTTTTTGCATCCTAAAAGGAACAGGTTGGGAAATAACGGGCCTTGACAACTCGGGCCCAAAGAGATTCCGGTTTAGAAATCAACCGCCAACACTGTTTGGCCAGCAAAGCATCATTGAACTCATTAAAATTCCGGAAGCCCAAACCTCTCATATCCTTCGATAAACCAAAGACAGCTTTCGAAACCTAATGAGTTTTCTGCATCTCCCCTAGACTCCCTCACCAAAAGCCAATAACCAGAGCATCCAACTCCTGACAGATTATGTAGGGAATTTAAAAATACTTATCGAGTAGGCAGGAATAGCTTGGACAACCGCCTTAATCAAGACTTTTTTCCCCACTTTTGATAAAATATTTTGCTTCTATCTTTGCAACTTTCCTAATATTCTCCCCTTAACATAAGCAAGACCACGTTTCTTCGAATGCCCCTATATAGCAGGAACGCCTAAATATGCTCCAGGATTGTCAACCATAGGGATACCAAGAACATTAGCCAACTCGGCATAAACCCACAACGGAGTGTTTGCCCTTAAGTAAACACTAGATTTTTACACATTCACTTTCTGTCCCGAAGCATCACAATACCGCGCAAGAAGGTCAACCAAATTCCTACAATTTTTCACATCAGCCTTTAGAAAATTAAAGAATCATCGTAAAAAAACATATGAGAAATTACTGGCCCCGAGGCACCAATCTTTACCCCATCCAACAGCTTCTTATCCATCGCTTCCAGAATCAATCAAGAAAGAACCTCCCAACTAAAAGAAATAAATACAGAGATAAAGGATCACCTTGCCTCAGACCCCTAGAGGGAGCAAATTGCTGACCAGGTTGTCCATTAAGGATGACAGCAAACTGGACCGAAGACACACAACCCATAATTAATTGCCTGCACCCACTACAAAACCTCATCCTTTCCATAAGGGCATCAAGAAAATTTCATTCCACCCGATCATAAGCTTTCTAAACATCGAGCTTTATGCCCAACTCATACTTATTTTTTTGCCTTTCTCCCTTTCAGGAAATGAAAAATCTCATAGGCGATTCCAATATTATCATGAATCTGTGTACTCGCCACAAATGCATTTTGAGAGGGAGAGAAAATATGCGGCATCACAGCTTTTAATCTATTGGCAAGAACTTTTAACAGAACCTTATATGAATAATTACATAGACTAATAGGCCAAAACTACGATACCGTTTCCAGATTGGGAACTTTAAGTATGAGAATAGCATGAGTAGCATTGAGAGTACCAGGACTAGCCGTGCCTTGCATCAATGTTCTGACCAGATTGTAAACATCCTCCTTCAGATGCTCCAAAAAAGACTGGTAAAAAATCCCTTGGAATCCATCTGGACCAGAAGACTCCCTATATTCATCACTGCCTCCATTATTTCCTCATCGGACACCGGGTCAATCAGAGCCAGATTCATCTTATCCGTAACCCCCGGATTGATACAGTCCAAAATCGCTCCACAGTTCCTCGGTCCCCCCGATCTGAATGTAGTGACAAAATGTTCCTCTACCAGCTCACGTACCTGGCTTGGATGCTCAACCCACTACTCTTCTCCATCCTTAATTTTAATAACCTTGTTCCTCATACGGCGTTGTAATGTAGTTGGTAGAAAAACTTAATATTCATATCCCCTTCACGTAACCATTGAAGTCGAGATCTCTGATGCCAAAAACTTTCCTCTTGAGCCCAAAGTTCATCAATAAGTCTAGACTTCTACTGAATTTCATTCAAATTTGGTCCCCAATTCTTCTAGAACTTCCCTAGTTGACCAAAAAGCTCTTCAATTTATTGCCATCTCTTCTTGAACTTGTTGCGACTCCAACGAAGAAGGTGAGACCGGCAATCATTTATTTTCTTGACCCACGGCAACGGTACCGCTTCAACCCCTCGCCGAGCCCAACACTCATTCACCAGCGATTTGCACTCCTCATCTTTAGCCCAAAACGCCTCAAAACAAAAGAGCTTCCTACTTTCGACCCATCCAACTCATAATTAATAATGACCGGACAATGGTTAGACCCTAAAACCGTCCCATGCAAAGCAATATAGTTGGGCCATACATCCTGCAAATGCCCATTAATTAATTCCCTGTCCAAATGTTCTTCCACCCACTCCCCATTCCGAAGACCCTTTCACGTAAAGACTGGGCCTTTAAACTCCAGATCGAACAAGTCAGTGACATTCATAAAGTCCTCCAAAAACCTAGGCCTATTGTAGAAAACCTCCACCCATCCGGACTTCTCATGGTCCCAAATGAATTCATTGAAATCACCTCCACATAGCCATGGTATGTCTGATGGAGAAAAATAAGATTGAATCCAACCTAAAAAATGTGCTTTTTTGCCTTTATAAGCCTTTCCATAGACTCTTGCAACCCGCACCCACCATTGTTCGCCATCATGTCTTACTATAGTATCAATCACATCCCTGGATGAGAACACAACTTGCATCTCCAATGAATCATCCCACCACAAACTCAATCCCCTAGCCTTCCCAATGGGAGCAACATTAAAACGATTTGAAAACCGCATACGTCTTTTCAACCCATCTATTCTATGATTTTTCATCTTTGTTTCAGATAGAAAAATCATAGAAGGTCACTTGTTTCTAATGAACCTATGAAGGGCCCGAACTACCATGACCGACCCAAGACCACGACAGTTCCAAAATATATAAGTCATGCCGAGCTTGCGGCTGTTGAGGGCCAACCGCCAACACTCCGAGCCATTTTGCCCCCTTTTTTGGCCAAATGCTTTCGCTTTTCCTCATCTGACTCTTCCTCCAAATAGTCCTACATACCTCTACACTCATTGGGAACTTCCTGCAACTCCTCGTCAACATAGATATCATGCTCGATCATCAAACAACGTTCCTGGATACTCATTCATCTCCATGTCTCACCCATCTTTTATGTGTTCTTCCCCACATCTCCTATTCCCTTAACCTACTTATATGGATTTTGATGAAGCTCCCAGCTTTGATACACCCCTCATTTTTTCAGACCGTTAGCTTCAGATAATACAAAACCGAAGATTAGCCAATTTCCTTGAACTTCCCCTACTGGTCTAGCTTCCGAACCCGCAGTTTCTAGTCGAGAGACGTTCCCCTCATTTATATTCTGGCTGACAATAGACTGCTCGTCTTCCCCATACTGATGAAGACCCTTGCTTGCCAGCTAATGAATACAGCCTCCCCGAGTGTTCCACATCAATTGGCTACTATCCATCAACATTCTCTTAGAAAATTGATTACTAACATCCTGAAGTCTTGACCTCTGACGCCACTTCTTCTTGTCACGACTTTGTGGAGCAGACGCGGCCCCAGGCTCGTTTGTCAAATGATGAACCTCCCCCTACTGACCTGAACTTGTTCCTATTCCTTGATTCTGAATTGTAGGAAGAGCACAACACCTCACTACACCAGCTTGCCTCTTTTCTCCAACCCCCAAACTCAAATGTCGCGATATCACCACTTCATCCCTAACTGGAGGTGTTTTTGTCCACTCACCATACCCTGCCTCCTCACCAGAAGTGACCTCAAAGGTATATTAAGTAATAATATGATCTACACGCCCACATCTATAATAGAAATCTTGTAACCTTTCATAGCGAAACTTCACCCACGTATCACGATTGGACTCACGTTGTAGCCAGCAGTTATTGATCAAAGGGTTAACCGTGTTAACAAGCAATCTAACCCTAAAAAAACCCCTAGCCTTAGCCAAGTCTTCCAACTCCAGAACCACACCAGCTTCTTTGGTTAGGCGCTTAACATTTACCAAAGAACTAAGCCCAAGTGGAAGACCTCGAATCTGAACCCAAATTGGTACCATCTCCATCTCGACTTCCTCCAACGCAAGTTCCGGAAGCCATTTCTTAACAGAAAAATTCTTCTTCATGACTGCCCAAGGTACCAGATCAAGAATCCTCGTTGCCATATTCTCATCCTGAACCGAAATAATGAAAGTATTCTCTCTTACCCATTTGATGTTGACCTCCCCAAAGTCTTTCCAAGCTGATTTAAGGATATTTCCAACTCCCCATTTGTTTAGAATCTTGGTCGCCAGAACCCTACCCACCAATTTCACACCATGCTCCATTGCAGACAAATCCATTGACTTTTCAAGATGAACAACAAGGTCCTCCACCCCACGATTCTCCATGACTTTCCCCCTTAAGAACAAGGGATGACTAGAACACCCAACAGAGTATAATAGATACACAGAAAAAAACCGCAATCGCAATATCTTTCCGCAAAATTAACCTCTCGTCGGCTGTTGTAAGAAAACCAGAAGCACAATAAAAGCACATGGTTTAAAATACTTGAGTCTAGGATGCAAAAGGAACTGAGAGACGTTAACCCATACGACCACGGAAGAAAAAAAATTGGTCATTAATACTCACTACCAAACTGTCATAATGCCAATTAATGCCAAGTCTTAATACAGAACTTACAATAGTAGGAAACCCCAAATCGACTCTGACCAAGACAAACATCCATGACCCCCAGCATACGAATTGCACAGCGGACAGCTGTGACAGCTAGAACTAGAAGATAGAGCAAAATCCCCAAATCAACACACATCTGAACTGCCTCACCCACTCGAATCACTAAGAGCGAGGAATAAAAGCTTACCCACTTCACAGGGAGTCAATCAGTAGATGCAGCAGTCTAACACCACCCTGGCATAAAGAAAATTCACACCAAGGAATAAATGCACCTTCAACCACCCACCAGTTCCTCGCTCTAAGCTAAATAAGGAATGACCAAACTCCCCTTAACCAGCGAAGAGAAACAGTACCAAAACACCGAAACTGAAGCCAAACAAAACACCAGCCTCGATCCCCAAGGTCGAGGACACGCACCACGGTGGAAACTCACGGAGGAGAAAGAAGATTGTTTGTTTCCCTTCAATGGAAGGAGGGTGAGCCTTGCATCAGTTTTGGTTTGTTTGCTTATTACGTTTTTTGTTTCTTATACAAGCAAAATTTTGACTGAGGGAAAATGGAACATAAGAATTCGAGTACAAGAACTTATGCTCTTAATTAATTGAACTATAATTTTACAACAATTTTTAAAAATTTTAGTTTTCTTCCTCTTCAAGTGCAAATGCTAAGCGACTGCTATACCTCTCTTTCCACATTCATGACAATTACTATTACTACTTATGATTATATATGTGTAGTTTCTCAGTAGTTTCATTGATCTTTCAATTAAGGTTTGTCTTCTCCATCAACTTCAGGCTTTATCTTTCATCTCTTCTCCTTCTTTCTCCACCATTACTTTTCTAACCGTCCTCTCAACCTCACCTCTTTCAATCCCCTGCTCCAACTGTACCCCCAACCTTCCAAACATCACTTATATATTTTGCCCTCACTGTTTGATCATTAAAACATGCGTACAAGTCATAGGAACCCCCCCCCCAAACGGCTTACTACTGCTCTCTCCAATGTAGAATCCAACGGCCAACTGCGGTGTAGGCCAACATTTATTTTTGTGGAGCTCATTTTACAATTTGAGCCATCCCGCCTAGTGCTTTTAAAAACCTATTAGATAACGATTTAAGACAGGCTGACTTGTGAACTAATTCGGATAGGATTTGGATCCTTGCCGGATCCCCTCCCTCGGAATCCTAGGAATCAACAAACACGGACCGTTGATAAAAAATTGTGCGATCCCAATTAAATGCTTTTTATATTTTTAAAAGTAAAACAGTTTTGTTTTGCATGAAAAATGTAAAAAATGAAAAAAATGGGACCGCACGATTTTTTATCAACGGTCCGTATTCATTGATCCCTATGATCCCCAAGGAGGGGATCCGGCGAGGATCCAAATCCATTCGGATAAACCACCACAGAGAGGGTTGGCCACTGTTGGCCAGTCCCAAGCTATCTAAAAAAATTGAGCTTCTTCTATCTTGGCAACGCTCCCAAAGCTAACATAAGCAACTGATTTTGGATCTTGAGTGCTTAGCCATAAAATACGACGTTGGTCTTGTGAAATAAACTACTTGAAGAGGAGGAGGTTGTAGGGCAACTCTTGTGAAATGGACCTATTGGGAAAAGTGGAACATTGGCGAAATCATTCATGGCGAATTGTGGCCAGAGCATGTTCTTCAAGATCTTCAAAAGCATTGAAGATGAGTCCATGAGAAACCTTGGGTTTATTTGCACTACCGGTCATCAGTTGATAATAATCTTCAGTGTTGCAATTGGCCATCTAGTCGAGAGTCTAATTATTGTCAAATAAAAAGCAAAGAGTAAACTATAGAATTCGTCTCTGAACTTTAACTATTGTTTAGATTTTGTTCCTGATTTTGTCAAATTCAAGGACCTTAATTAACATATTTTTTTGTTCAGAAACGAAATATAAACTTGAGTTATAGTTCAGTGACCAATTCTATAACTTACTCAAAAAGAAAAATATAAGTCTTCTAGCAAGTGGCTTTCTCTTTTTTTGTTTTGTTTTTTTTAAGGAAAAAAAAAAGAGACGATACATATTTAAACCAAATCCCTCTAGAGCCCAAACTTTCATTTCTCCTACCCGTTGTCCCCCTTGCTTGGCCCTTCCTCTAAGGGATTGTTGTGTAACAAGTGCATAATGTCCACTGGAACGTCTGTGTATTTAGTCATCAGCTTTATGAATTAATTTCAAGATATAGGGCTTTCCTATTATAACAAGTTGTTCAAAAGGATCTCCCATTCTTCCATCAAATATTTTGCTTTTTATCGGATACGCAGGGTCAAATACCCGAACTTTCAATTTTTAAATGTCGGGATTCAAATTTGAGCATGGTGCAAAAACACTTTCTTATCCAACTGGCATAACCTATATTGTAGAAGTTATTAAGGTTTTCTAGAGCCAAAAAATGTTTTATGATAATCAAAAGCGTTTTTTGGGTCTAGAAGCAACTTTTTAAGAAGAAAAAGAAGCAACACTTCAAAGTATTATTTCAAAAAGCATTTAATTATAATTGAAATTTCGACTTGTTTATAGTACTTCTTATTGGTCAAATTATGAGAAAATGTTTCCTACCGAATTACCGTGATGGGTGGTAATTGATTATGGGCTTTAAATGGAAACATGTCCTCTCTCTGCCTCACTTATATATATGGCATACACCCATCTAATATGCACTTGATAGAAAAAACACGATTAGGGTTTTCATCTGCAAATAGAGGCAAGAGAGAGAACACCTATTTACTCCGCCGTCGATAGAATCCGATTAGGATCTCATGACGTTCGTTGTCATGGATCAAGGTACGCTTGGTTGTTTAAATGTATTTCCGCATTTTATTTATATGTAAAAATCATGAAGTTCGATGATCTTGGCTTAATTGATTTATGTTTTACATGTGGTATCAAAGCCTAGTTGAGAGCTCTCATGATTTTCCATTTACGATTATGAACTTTAACTGAATCGACTTGATTAGGGTTTTGTTTCGAAATAAATTATGATCCGCTGTGCTATTTTGAAATAACCTAATCACTGTTTTGAATTGTGAATGTTCTTTATATATTGTAAATTGCACTCGGAAAGAATATTTTTTAATTATGATGTTGCTGCTTACTGTCAGCATAAATTTAAATCTGCAAGAACGGATCGGTGGTTAATTAGGGTTCAATATCTGTTGTTTTGAGGCAGACATGATTATATTTTATTTGCATGTATCAATTATGCATGTTGGGATTAAGAAATTGTAATATTTTTTTTATTACAATTTTGCCGAATTGCATATTTGGATATGGAAATTATGATGCAATATGGGCAATTCTTTTAGTTGGAATTAGTTAAAGTAATTTGAATACCTATGACTGATCATTATGATTATAAACGTCATTCATTTAATTTGTAATTCGTCTTACGAAATTATTTGTTAGTCACCAAAGTGGCCAAACTAGAAAGATCACATGGATTCAAATTAAATGATGATTAATCAATTACTCATGTTAGGATGATGCACATGAATGAACAAAACCTTATAATGTTTTAAAGGTTTGTACTTGAGTAATATGATTTTCATTTGTCATAAGTTCTTAAGGGTCACCCAAAGGTAGACTAATTGCTCCTATGATTGATGATATGAATGTTGTGAGAATTGTACATTTCATTTTTATTTGTTCGAATGTCCAAAGATAATGAAACATGTCTTGTTAGAGATGTACAATTATCTATAAGGTATTATGCATCGATGATTGTTTGTATTGTTGTAGTATCTACCCAAAGGAGAATATGATAATACACTTAATATTATTACACATGTTTTTTTATTACTCAAAGCATTAATGTTGTGAGCACTTTTGAATTGCAGTGTCAGTGCCTGTTTCTCTTCATTCGCTTGCTCCATCTATTCCCTCACTTAATGGAACAAATTTCTCAAATTGGAGTGAGCAAGTTCAGTTTCACCTTGGTGTCCTGGATCTTTATTTAGCACTCCGAACTGATAAACCTGCTACTCTTACGAATACAAGCATCACTGGGGAAAAATCTCTCTATAATGCCTGGGAGAGATCGAATATATTGAGCATGATGTTTATGCGAATGACTATAGTGAGCAACATAAAGACTGGCCTTCCTCAAGCTGAAACTGCTAAGGAATACTTGAAAAATATTGAGACTCGTTTCAAGACTGTTGACAAGTCTCTTGCTGGGACATTAATGGATGAGCTTACCACCTAGAAATTTGATGGTATGCGAAGCATGCATGAGCATGTCCTTGAAATGACTAATATAGTAGCAAAGCTAAAGACTCTTGGAATGAATGTGGATGACTCCTTTCTTGTTCAATTTATTTTGAACTCCTTGCCTCCTCAGTATGGGCCATTTCAAATCAACTATAATGCTATTAAAGACAAGTGGAATGTTGATGAATTGGCCACTAAACTCGTTCAAGAGAAGGGAAGGCTTAAGCAGAAAGGAGAACATTCCGTTCATTTAGTAAGTCAAGAAGCTGAAAGAAAATTTGGAAGAAAGCCTGGAAATGGCAAGAAAAGAAGACCACCCAAGGTAAATAGACCTGCTAATGCTACTTAGGCTCATGATAAGGAACATAAAAGTGATTTATGTCGCTTTTGTAGAAAGCCTGGGCATTATCAAAGAAATTGCCAGAAATGCAAAGAATGGTTCGAAAAGAAAGGTGAGCTTTTGGCTTATGTAAGTTTTGAATCATATTTAAATAAAGTTCCTTATAATACCTGGTGGGTTGACTCTGGTGCTACGGCTCATATTTCTAATTTGATGTAGGGATTCCTTACGACCCAAACTTTAAATCCAAATGAAAATTTCATTTTCATGGGGAATCAAGTCAAAGCTCCAGTTGAAGCTGTCAGAACCTTTCGTTTAATTTTGGATACTGGATATTGTTTGGATTTATTTCAGACACTTTATGTTCCTAGTTGTTCCAGAAATTTGGTTTCAGTTTCAAAGCTTGACCATAATGGATTTTTTTATAAAGTTTGGTAATGAATGTTTCAGTTTATATAAGAATACCTCTTTTGTTGGTTATGGTATTCTAATAGGTGAGCTGTATAATTTAAAGCTTAATAATCATTTTGCTGAAACACTTTTGACCTTGCATCATAATGTTGGAACTAAGCGTAGCCTAAATAATGAAAATTGTTCATTCTTGTGGCATAAACGGCTGGGTCATATATCCAGAGAAAGGTTAGTAAAGAATGAGATTCTTCCGAACCTAGATTTTAGTGATCTCGGTGTGTGTGTGTGTGGATTGTATTAAGGGAAAACAAACCAAACACACCAAGAAAGGAGCCACAAGAAGTTAAGAGCTTCTTGAAATAATTCATACAAACATATGTGGACCTTTTGATGCTCTATCCTTTGGTGGAGAAAAATATTTTATCACCTTTATAGACAATTATTCACATTACGGCTATATTTATCTATTGAAAGAAAAGTCTGAATGAGTGAATGCCCTTCAGGTGTTCATTACTGAAGTTGAAAGACAATTAGATAAAAAGGTGAAGATTGTTAGGTTGGATAGAGGTGGTGATGTCCTGGTCCATTTGCAAAACTCCTTGAAAAGCATGGCATATGTGCATAATACACTATGCCAGGTACGCCACAGCATAATGGTGTTGCTGAAAAGCATAATCGTACTTTTATGGACATGGTTGGGAGTATGTTAAGTAATGCATCTTTGCCTATATCATTATGGATGTATGCTCTTAGGACTGTTGTATATTTATTAAACCGGGTTCTTAGTAAGACAGTTCCTAAAACACCATTTGAACTGTGGACAGAAAAGAAACCTAGTTTAAGGCACCTACATGTTTGGGGTTGCCCAGCAGAAATAAGAATTTATAATCCGCATGAAAAGAAGTTGGATTTTAGAAGTATTAGTGGTTACTTTATTGGTTACCCAGAAAAATCCAAATGATATAGGTTTTACTGTCTTAATCATAGTACGAGAATTGTTGAAACCGGCAATGCCAGATTCACTGAAAGTGGTGAAATCAGTGGGAGCGAAAAACCTAAAGAATTGGTCATTAATGAAGTTAGGGTGCAGATTCTTACACCTATAATTTCTAAGCAAGTTGTTGTTCCTACACATGTTGAACCGTTAGACAATGATGAACAACAAATTAATGACCATCTGCTCTAGAATGAGATTATCACAAATGAAAATGTAGTGGAAGAACCACAAGAAATAGCATTAAGGAGATCTCAAAGAGAACGAAAACATGCTATTTTGGATGATTATGTGGTATATCTACAAGAGTCTGACATTGATGTAGGAATAAATAAAGATCCGGTTTCATTTTCACAAGCCGTTAATTGTATTGATTCTAGTAAATGGATTGATGCCATGAATGATGAGTTAAAATCAATGGACCAAAATGAAGTCTGGGATCTCGTTGAATTGCCTAAAGGTTGTAAGAGAGTTGGGTGTAAGTGGGGTTTTTAAGACCAAACGCGACTCTAATGGCAATATAGAACGATATAAAGCCAGATTGGTGGCCAAATGTTTTACTCAGAAAGAATGCGTTGATTACAAAGAGACTTTCTCACCAGTTTCAAAGAAAGACTCTTTTAGAATCATTATGACATTAGTTGCTCATTATGATTTAGAGTTACATCAAATGGATGTGAAAACAACATTTTTGAATGTGAGTTTGGAAGAAGAAGTTTACATGGATCAACCTGAAGGCTTCGCATTAAAGGGAAAGGAACACATGGTCTGTAAACTAAAGAAGTCAATATACGGACTTAAACAAGCTTCACGACAATGGTATCTTAAGTTTGATAATATCATTGAATCTTTTGGTTTTAAAGCAAACATCGTTGATCGATGTACATATCTGAAGGTTAGTGGGAGCAAGTTTATCTTTCTGATTCTGTATGTTGATGACATTTTGCTTGCTAGTAGTGATCTTGGTCTATTACATGAGACCAAGCAGTTTCTCTCGAAGAACTTTGAAATGAAATATATGGGTGAGGCGGCCTATGTGATAGGAATTGAAATACTCCGACATAGATCATGTGGAGTGTTGGGCATGTCTCAGAAAGCATATATTGAGAGAGTTCTAGAGAGATTCGGTATGGAAAAATGTTCATCTAGTGTTGCTCAAATTTAGAAAGGGGATAAGTTTAGCCATATGCAATGCCCACAAAATGAATTAGAGCGTGCACAGATAGAAAATATTCCTTATGCATATGTTGTAGGAAGTCTGATGTATGCACAAACTTGTACCAGACCAGACATCAATTTTGCAGTTGGAATGTTAGGTAGATACCAAAGCAACCCAGGAATGGATCACTGGAAAGCTGCAAAGAAAGTGATGCGGTATTTGCAAGGAACGAAAGACTATATGCTCACATGTAGAAAATCTAATAACCTAGATGTTATTGGTTATTCAAATTCAGATTTTGTTGGATGTATTGATAGCAGAGGATCAAGTCTTGGTTACTTGTTCCTCTTAGCTGGATGAGCAATTTGCTGGAAGAGTGCAAAGTAAGATGTTATTGCTATATCCACCATGGAAGCTGAGTTTATAGCATGCTTTAAGGCTACAAATCATGGATTATGGTTACGAAATTTTATCTTAAGGCTTGGCATCATTGACTCCATTGCTAAGCTGTTGAGAATTTTCTGTGACAATGCTGCCGCTATCTTTTTCTTCAAGAATGACAAGTATTCTAATAGTGCTAAACACATCGATATAAAATACTTGACTCTTAAGGAGGAGGTTCAGAAACAAAGAGTGTCTATTAAGCACAATGCTTATGATTGCAGATCCCTTGACAAAAGGACTGGGGCCGAAGGCATTTAATGATCATGTTGAAAGAATGGGTCTTGGTCGTAGTCCATGATGATTGTCATTTTTTATTTTGTTTATGAGGATTTATTTAAAGGAAAACTAATGAAAAGGGCTTGAAAACTTTGTGTTTTAACGATAAGGACAAAATAAAGGGTAAAGTGAATAGTACCAGTGTTGACTTTTTAGTGTAAAAATATGGTTTTTCGTTAAAGTGAACAGTACCAGGAGCTTTTCGTTAAAGTTCCCTTTATTTAATGACAATATTATGCTTGACACTCTGAGCTCGATAATTAAACATGTTTCTGGTGTTTCCTGTTTTCCATTATATGTATACATTTACGAGATTGGATGAATGATAACAGGAATGTCTCTGACAAAGACATTATCGGACCTATATATATATATTAGAAAATTTCATTTTAATCCTTGGCAAATATGACTTTTAGATTAAAATCATGTGTAAGATCAAAATCTAATTTTAGTCCATTGACACATTAATAACCTCAATTATTAATTATATTTTTATATTTTTAATTATTTATCTTTTTCTTTCTAATTTTTAATGTATTAATTTTATTTCATTATAATATTTATTTTTATTTCATTCATCGTAATATATTTTGTTGTGAACATTTAGATAAACTAATTTTTGTTATACAATATATTTAGATGTACTTTATCTTCTTCATTTAGGTATATTAAATTCATGGGTAAATGACAAAAAACTACCTCAACTATTGGTGTCACGACACTTTCATACCTCATCTTTTAAAATTGACAATGTCATACCTCATCTTCGAATTTGTGCCAATGTTATACCTTTCATTACTTGGCCGTGAATTTTTTAGTTAAATGCTGACGTGGCTTGATTCGGGACGTACTTTCTATTAAAAATTATTAAAAACTAAAAAAAAATTATTTAATATTTTTTTTAAATATTAAAATAATAATAAAAAGTTAAAATAAAAAGTTAAAACCCATCAACCCCCTGCGCGGAAGAAGAAGAAGAAGCAGCAGAAGAAGGAGAAGAGGAGGAGGAAAAAGAAAAAAACCCAACCCGACCCTAATTCTCCCCTCCCCAAATCCAGGAAGAAAAGAACAAAAAAAAAAAAAAAAACCAACTCGACCCCTGCAACCCTGAAAGAAGGATAAGGAAGAAGAAGAAATAAAAGAAGAGGAAGAGAAAAAAAAAAAAAAAAAAAAAAAACCCAACCCGACCTCTGCAACCCAGAAAGAAAAAGAAGGGGGAAGAAGAAGAAAGAAAAGAAGAAGAATGAGGAAGAAGAAGAAAGAAAAGAAGAAGAATGGAGAAGAAGAAGAAGAAAAAAAAAAACCAACCCGACCCCTGCAATCCAGAAAGAAGAAGGAAAAGGAAGAAGAAGAAGAAAAGAAAAGAAAGAAAAAAAAAACCCAACTTGACCCCTGCAACCCAGAAGAAAAAGCCCTAACCCAAACCAGTTCGTCCCCCCCCCCCCCCCCAAAAAAAAAAACCCAACCCCTTGTAACCCAGAAAGAAGATGGAGGAGAAGAAGAAGAAAAAAAAAATTTCCCAAACCAAACCCAACTCGTCCCCCCTCCCAAAAACCCAACCCTTGTGAACCCCAAATCCACCACTCCCATCCATTCTCCACATCCTCTTCCACACCCATCTTCCCATCACGAACCTGGCGATGGTGGGATAGACGAGATCTGAATTTTTTTTTCTTTTTTTCTGGGTTGCAGGTAGTGGGTGCGAGGGTGGGTGCGAATGGTTTAGGGAAGACGGGAGGGGGAAGAATGGGGTGGATTGCAGGAAAGGGGGTTAGATGGTTTTTTTTTCTTTTCTCTGGATTGCAGGTGGAGAGGAAGAAGATGAAGATGGGGGAGAAGAGAGATGAAGGGGGAAGGGCCAGCCGCCAACACCCCGAGCCATTTTGCCCCTTTTTTTTGCCAAACACTTTCGCTTCTCCTCATCTGACTCTTCCTCCAAACAGTCCCACATACCTCTACACTCATTGGGAACTTCCTGCAACTCCTCGTCAACATAGATATCATGCTCGATCATCAAACAACGTTCCTGGATACTCATTCATCTCTATGTCTCACCCATCTTTTACGTGGAAAGGTCTTCCCAATGAGTATAGAGATAATAAGACAAAAATAAATAGTAATATAAAATATTGACGTGGCTTAACCATGACCACACAAGCAGAAGGGCACGGGAATAAGGAGGCTAGAGAATCTGCCTCCTTAAAAAATCAACAATATCGACTGATATTTTAATGATACATCGGGAAAAGTGTGTTTTTTGTCTGATACAAGCGATCTTATTGTAAATCTTGAAGACAAATCCTTTAGAGAATATTACAGAGAGAACTTAGAGAAGGAATCAATTGATTTTGTATATATCATTCATTGTACAAATGAGTTCATTACAACAGCTTGTATAGCTTTCATTTACTTAATAGATTAAGTAAGCTATCTAATACAATCACAGACTAACTGCCAACGCCATCTTTTGACACATGGTAACATCTCAACCCTTTATATTTTTACATTCTCCCTCAATCTTATGCTTGGAGGAACTAAGCATAAGATTGGAACAATGTTGTTGAAACAAAGAAGAAGACAACCCTTTGGTAAGTATATCAGCCAAACCTTCCTTCAAAGAAACACATTGGACATGTAAGTCTCCTCGAGTGACCCATTCTCAGACAAAATGATAATCTATCTCAATGTGTTTGAATCCTTGAATGAAACACAAGATTACAAGACAGTGCAATGGCTGAAAGATTGTCACAATATATCATTGGAGCGACATAACGTGGAACTTGCATATCACATAAAAGTTGTCGAATCCAAGCAATCTTTGCAGCAACAATGGCTAAAGTTCGATATTCTGCCTCAGTTGATGATTGTGAAACTGTGTGTTGTTTCTTGGAAAGCCAAGAAATAGGACTAGAACAAAAATAAACAACATAGCCAGATGTAGACCTTCGATCATTGGGATCCCCCGCCCAATCTACATCACTATATGCTTGCAACTGAAGTTTTCCAGGTTGAAATCGAATACCATAATCAATTGTACCACTGAGGTGTCGAAAAATCATTTTCGTTGCAACTACATGAGATTCCATTGGTTTATGCATGAACTGGCAACATTGATTAACAAAAAAGGCTATGTCAGGCCTGGTAAAAGTCAGATATTGCAGGGCGCCAACAATGCTCTAATATTGTTTTGGACTATGATAAGGTTTCCCATCTTCCTTCAATAGTCTTTGATAAGGCAAACATAGAATAGCACAAGCCTTACAATCCTGCAAGTCATCCTTCTCTAATAGATCATGTATATATTTAGACTGAGATACAAACAAACCATCTGAGTGATAAGAAATATACAGCCCCAAAAAAATAATTAAACTGCCACAAATCTTTCATGTCAAATTCCTTAGTGAATGCCAAAATAACATCACTAATAAGTTGAGAACTACTTCCACTAAGTATAATGTCATCGACATATAACAAAAGAATCACAGTACCAAGAGATGAATGTTGAACAAATAAAAAAATGATCTGCAGATGACACTTTGAAACCCAAACCAGGTAAGAAATTGGAAAACTTCGCATTCCAAACTCGAGGAGCTTGCTTGTTTCCATACAAGGACTTTTGAAGCTTACACACATAGGTAGAAAGACATTGTGAACTAAGAAACCCTGGAGGTTAAGCCATGTATACTTCTTCATGCAATTCTCCATAAAGAAATGCATTTTTGGCATCCAATTGTCTCATTGTAATCAATTCCTTCTTCTTGACTGTACCCTTTGGCAACAAGCCTAGCCTTGTGCCTAGCCACAAAACCATCTGGATTTCTTTTAACTCTATAGACCCACTTACAACCCACCAAATTCTTACTAGAGGGTAAATGTACCAAAGACCAAGTGTTTTGAACATTCAATGTTTTTATTTCCTCCTTCATTGCTTACTACCACTCAAGAATTGAATTAACAACCTTGAAAGAACTAGGTTCTACTGCAGATGCATTACTACTATGAACAATGGCAGAAAGCCCTTTCTTCTTGGATATTCCACTCTTAGATATTGTTTGCATAGGATGCAAACTTACTGGAGGAATGGGAAGAACAACTGATGTTATTTCGGGCTAAAAAATAAAGATCCACAATGATTTGAGACTGTGTAGCTGCATTAGAAATTGGCAAATGTGAAGATGAATAACTTGAGGGAGTAAGGGTTGGTGTTTGCAACAACTCTGAAGCTCTAGAAGGTTGAGTATTATGATGTATGGATGAGGATTGTGTATCCAAAAACTTTGAAGCTTTAAGTAATGGTGATGAAATATCAACTACTTTATTCATAGTAGTAATTATTGGTGAAGATGACAATGAGGGACTAGACACTGGTAGGGAATTAGGTGTGTGTGTGTGTGTGTGTGTGAGAGAGGAACAGGACATAAAGATGTATAGAGAAAAACAGACTCATCAAAAAGAACATGTCGTGAGACAAAATTTCTCCCTAAAACTGGATTGAGACACAAATATCCCTTATATTCCCCGCATACCCTAAAAAGACACACTGTATTGTTTTTTGTTGAAGTTTTGTAGAATTATAGGGTCTGAGAAATGGAAAGCATGCACATCCAAATACTTTTAAATGAGATAACACATAAGGCTTGGCAAACATATACGTATAAGGAGATGTCATTTTTAAAATTTGATAAGGCATTCTATTAATGAGATAGATTGAAATAACACGAGCATGAAACTAGAACTGGAATGACAATTTAGCAGTTTGCAAAAGAGTGACTGCTGTTTCAAGAATGTGTCGTGCTTTCTTTCAGTAAGACCATTCTGTTTAGGTGTATAAGAACACGATCTGTGATGAATCATGCCCTCTTCAAGCAAAAATTGTTTGAACTTTGAGCTAGAGTACTCACCCCCTCCATCACTTTGGAATTTTTTTACCTTTGCTTAGAATTGAGTGACCAAATAACTATGAAAGTGAATAAAGGTACCGAAAACCTCACTTTTATTTATTAAGAGAAATATCCAGGTATACCTGGTACACTCATCAATGAAACTAACATAAAACCTAAACCCTTCAATTGATGTAGTTGATGAGAGACCCCAAACATCATTATGGATTACTTCGAGTGGTTTTACAGACTTAGTTGCAGGATAGGGAAAAGGCAGTTTAGTAAACTTGCCTTCTAAGCAACATGTACAAATAGAAGTAGTGTGATCTAAAGAGACAAGGATTTGTGACTGATTTCTCTTATGCCACAGACTTAGTTTTATTTGATGACCCAGAAAGCATGCTTGTTTCTTTGACAGTTGATTGGATTTGGTAGCTTGGTGTAAGATGTGATGAGGTATGAAAAAGGGTATGGGATACAAGCCAGCTCTACACAACCCCTAGAGCAGAATTCTCCTTGTGATCTTGTCCTGAATACAAAAGCATAATTCATCACAAATGAATCTGCATTTATTATCTTTACATAGTATCTATATAGACTAAAGATGCTGATATATTTTGGGCACATAAAGCACTTTCCTTAAATGAAATGCATATTTAGGAGCATGTAAAATGGAAGAACCAATATTTGATATGTTCAAAACTGAACCACTGGTTGTGGTAATAGTATCATTGCCTTGGAAAGGTGTAGCCAAAGTGAGATTAGGCAGATCTAAAGTCATGTGTGAGGCGCCTCATGTATAAGCAACCCATAATTGCTGTTGAGCTGCAGATGGTTGATCGACAACATTCATAGCAGTGAGATTAATAGGTGGATTCCTTCCTTGATAAGAAAAGTTGGCTCTATTATATCATTGCAATGCAAAATGTCCATACTTCAAGCAAATTTGACACTAAACTGGAGAGGTTTGCACAGTTGAATAGGTGTGCCCTTGGAAGCAATCAACATCCACACGCCCCCTTTTATTGTAATTTGGCACACAGGTACATCATTGCCATGATCAGGACAAGTGTAGACATGAGGTTTAGCTGGACCAAGAACACTAGGACTTGAGTTAGGGGCGTCAACATTGAACCTGTAATTATTACCATATGTATTCCTCCTTTGTAATAATTACCAGAGCTGAAATTATTCCCCTTATAGCCTCCATTATTGTTTTGATTCACAACTTGAGAGGTGAAGATGAACTTCGATTAGAAGAACCTTCATTAAGCAGCAACATTTTTCCTTTCGAAAAAGAATCATTAGCCAGCATTGCAAGTAAGAATGTGCCTGGACTAGAAATGGTATCAAGTATAACCTCTTCTGCAATAAGTTGAGACCTGAATTCCTTGAGGGAGATGACATTATCTCTACCTCTTATTACCAATGTTCTAAAAGGCGCTAGGCATAATGAAAACATAGGGAGCAAACATATATGTGTGTTTATTTAAGTGTTCAATAAGTATCTTACAATTTATTGGCACTATTACAAAAGTGCCTTATTGTGTCGGTGGCTGGTGTCGGTTTTATATAATATAGTGGCGGATAAGATATTTCTGACACCCTCTTTCATGATGTCGAAATTACTGTCGCGTATAACCGACGTAAATTATTAATGTCGCTTATAACCGACATAAATTTCAATCTTTTTAAATGGTAGTGTCGTTTAAAAAGAAAATCGCGTCGCATTAAGAAATATTGTAAAGCCCTACGTCGGTTGAAGCCGACACTAACAATTATTTTTTAATAGTTTAAAACCCAATGTTGGCTGGTTCCCATTACTTCACATGACTCTCTCTCTCTCTCTCTCTCTCTCTCTCTCTCTCTCTCTCTCTCTCTCACGCACATCAGTGTATCACATTAGTTTTTAATTTCCTTCTTTTTGGCCAGTTCCCTCATATGGGTTCTTTATCTCTCTCTAACACACATGCCTCATTTCTCTCACTTTTCTTTCTTTCTTTTTTTTTAACTGATACTTCTTCACCCCCTCTCTTTTCCGTCTCCATAATGTCTCTCTCTGTACCCAACCACTCAACCTTCTTTCATCCCTCTCTCTTATTTCTATTTTCTCTCTTTTTCCTCAACTTCTCCATTTCCCATCCCTGCATCTTCTTCTCTTTTGGGCGGGATATTTCCCCCCATTTTTAAACGAAATAGAGGATGTCAATCTCCCTATTTCAAGAGGCTCACCTCCCTCATTTATCTCTCCCTTCTTCCAAGCACACCCTAGAACTGCAGCTCTTCTCTCCACATTTTCTCAAACCCTAACCTCCGTTTCTACAAACCAAACCTTAATCTTCCATCATCAACCCATAAGACCTCACAGCCATGGATTTACTGCATCACTAAAAGGGTAGCAGCACTAATCTTCGTGTCAACGCACTCGGAGGTAAACTTTTCACTCTCCCTTGCCAATTTATGCACTCAGGTTCACGGATTGAAATATACCATACAAGAAAAAAATCTTCAACTCCTCATGCACTCAGGTTTGCAGATCCATAATTTTTGAAAGGTATAAAACCTGAGTTTAATCTATAGAGATTAGAGCCCTAATGTTGAAGTAGTAAAGTATTGGAGCATTGATCTGATGGCAAGCATGGCAGCATGGAGCTGCTAGTATTATATATGGCAGCATGGAGCTGCTAGTATTATATATGGCAGCATGGAGCTACAGAATATGTGGTCTTCGACAAATGCAAGCACGGGAAAGCATTATGGCAGCTGCTAGTATTATATGCAAGCATGGAGCTCTGATTAGTATTATATGTAATTGTTAGTTTTTTTATCTTTATCTTGTAACCGGTTCTCTAATAGCTCCTATATATGTGTTACTTGTACTTCCTTATTTATATGAAATAGAATACTTTTAACAAGAAATTCTACACCCAAAGACCCCAGTTGAATTCTTGAATAAATTGAATCTATGAAGTTTGCATCGATTTACTGGAAATGATGAAGAGAAGAAGGTGAGGATTGAGAGAGGGTGAAGATGACGATGAAAAAGAAAGAGGAGTTCCGGAAAAAGAAAAAAAAATCAATTATTAGGTGGTGTCGCTTATGGGCGACATTATGGTGGTTATTTTATTTATTCAATTATCAAGTGGTGTCACTTTTAAGCGACGTTGTTGTTAGTACTTAATGTCGCTTGTATCCGACGCAAGCTTCGATGTCGCTTTTAAGCGACGTTGTTGTTCTTTTTATTTTATATTACTTTCTTTCTTGGTGGTGGATTAAGGGGGATAAGCGACGTCAATACCCTTTTTGTGACGGTAGTATTGGCATCGCTTCCATTATCCGACATTGCATGATTTAATGTCGGATTTTTACCAAAAATTCAACAATAAGTGGTGTTTTTTTGTCGGTTTTTATAGCGCCAGTGATGTCCCCTTTTGTAGTAGTGTGGAAACAATAAAATGCAAAATGAAAGTTATCTATTTTTTATCTAAATGAGTTGCAACCTAAGCAGGTGTCTAGGCCAGTCTGGGTGGGCTAGATGGGTGCCTAGGCGGTCTAGGCGGGCGCCTCAGCAAGTCTAGGCGCCCTTTCTTAATTTTCAAACCCCTAAGCATTAGTCGGGGCAGTGACCAACCACCTAGCACCTAGGCGGAGATTTTTAGAACAGTGCTTATTACTGTTCAAAAAGTATTGTACTCGGAAGGCAGACCTTTACGTGCTAAAATCACAATATCATCATCTTCAAATGGGACGCCATTAGCTGACAAATGATCCCGAACATCTTTGATGTGTTGAAGATACTGAAAAACAGATTCTGAACCTTTCTTGATATTCTGTAACTCAGTTTTCATCTGGAATATACTAGCCTTAGTAACAGTGGATAATCTATCCTTCGAATTATTCCACATTTCCAAAGAATTAGAACACCCAATGATTCAAGACATTGTTGTTAGAGAAAGAGTTGCAATGATTAGCTACATCAAAACTCGATCATGCATCCTCCAAATCTGAAAAGCTTCCGTTTTAGCACCTTCAGTGTCAGCATCATCAGTGAATCCAGTAGGACACATTCGTGTGCCATTAACAAGGCCAAGAAAGCCATGGCTTTCAAGAAGTAACTTCAATTGATAATGCCAAACAAGGTAATTTGTATCATCTAGTTTCACAGTCACAGACGTAGAAACATTAGGAACAAGATTCGTGATCGGCAACTGAACAATCTGCAACTTATTAGTCGTCACCATCATGCTTGTAATTCTTGTAATTTGAGAAGAAATAAGAAAAATCTTGAAGATTTTGAAGAAATAAGGTTTTAGAAATTCACAATTTCTTAAAGAAATTCGGAGAACAATCAATTAACAGAGATTGAAATGCAGAACACAGCCTTAGAGAAAGATCAAGTCATTCAGACATTGCATCGAACAGTTGAGATGCACAAACCTTAAGAAGAATAAGATCACAATTTCCAGAGAAGAATCGAGATCGAAGATAGAGCAGAGAGATAACAGAGAAAGAAAGAATGCGGAAGCAGTAGAAAGACCAGGACGGAAGAAGCTCAGCCAAAATCAAGAGAGCTCCATCCATGGTGAAGATACCATGTAAATCTTGCAAAAGACAAATCTTTTACACTATGTTTGAATGAGAGAAATAAACTTAGAATTTAGATAAAAGTCAGAATTTGTAAGGTGACATGCACCAATTTCCTTGTTTAGATTCATAAACATAGGAATTTAGAATTTCCGTGTGGAAAAAAAACTTGGAATTTGAAACCTTCAATTCCCAAGTTTAAATTCTATGTAAATAGGTGTCATTTCATAATTTAAATGATTGAGAGCTTAAAAATAACAAACTCTGTAAACAATTCCATTGTTCTTTTAAGTTAACCAAATAAGAAAATTCACAAATTCTAAAAAATAAAATCTTGTCAATTCAATTTCAGTTATTCTAAAATTTCTTAGTAATATTAAATTTCTTCATCAGAGAGAAGGAATCAATTGTTTCTACATATTTCATTCATTGTACAAATGGGATCATTACAACTAGACCTGGCAGTTTCTGACACGACATGATGACACGACACGAAAACGACACGAAAATAACGAGTTTCGGGTCGACACGATAACTAATCGGGTCATTATCGGATAACCCGTTAAGAACCCGTTAATAACGGGTCCTTAATAGGTTTACACGAGAGTGACACGCGGGTAACCTGTTTTGACACGAAAAGAAAAAAGTTATTTTGATGATTTTAATTTTTTTTAATTACTAAAAAAAACTTACTATAAAATACAATAAATATAGTGGATATATATATATATATATATATATATATATATATATATATATTGTTCATTAATTATTATTGTATTATTATTCTAAATAAATTTTTAAAATTTAAGTTTTATTTATTTATTTTATAAAATATTATGAGCAAAGAGTGAGATTAAAAATTATAAAACCCATTAAAAATAAAAACATCAAGTAATTTAAAAAATACCAAATACATTTAAATATTTAAAATAATTAATTTACAAGTGCAAAAAATGTGAAAAAAATATGCAAGCACTCTTAATCGCATCCTCTACGCTTTAAAGGTGTGTACATGAATTTTTAAAACTATACAAACCCTCAAGTATTTTTAAGGTAGTTCAAAATAAATATAATTCATAATCATTAATGTATAAGTCTGAAAAATGTGAAAGCATATATAAAGGGGTGTGATATTCACACACCACATTTTACTTTTCACACACCTTTCTAATTTTCGACCATCGGATCGGATGAATTGAAGAAAATCAACAAATAGAAATTAACAAGGGGTGTGTAAGAAGTAAAATGGGGTGTGTGGATAGCACACCCCTATATAAATGCTCATGATTGCATCTTCTACCCTTAGACAATCGTTAGATGGTCGTTTAGATTTTTAAAACCCTCCAAATCTCATGAATAATGTTTTTTTTAGTGAAAAATTAATAATATTGTAGAAGTGAAAAATTAATAAGATTTTTAGAAAAAAAATTGCAGATACCACACATTGCCACATAAATATTACTTCAAAACATTAAAACATTTGTCGTTTAAGTATTACATCTACACCCGAAAATAATACTTTTATTAAGTATATAACATAAAATTTTGTGATATCCACATCCACTAGTGTAAATATTTTAAATTGAAGATCGAATTCATTCATTGTATTCATATAGGGTCAAGGAGTGTATCGGTAAAAAATCATCAAAATCGGAATTAAAATAACCGTTAAATCGTGATTTTTTGTTTATAACCGTCGAAAAGCTTTGTCCCGTTACTTGATATCTGAATGTTTGTTTTTTGTGATTTTTTGCTGCTGTGATCTCGAAACATATACAAACAAGTTTGACGGTTGTGATCGTTGAAATTAGTTTCGGAGAATTCGTATCCCATCAAAACGATAGATTGACTAACACTTAAGAGTTTGTTTATACTTTCATTAAGTATAACATAAGATTTGTGCTATCCACTTGTGTAAATATTTTAAATTGAAGATCGAATTTATTCATTGTATTCATATAGGGTCAAGGAGTGTATCGGTAAAAAATCATCAAAATTGAAGTTAAAATAACCGTTGAATCGTGATTTTTTGTTTATAACCGTCGAAAGCTTTGTCCTGTTACTTGATCTCTGAATGTTTGTTTTTTGTGATTTTTTGCTGATGTGATCTCGAAACATATACAAACAAGTTTGACGGTTGTGATCGTTGAAATTAGTTTCAGAGAATTCGTATCCCATCAAAACGATAGATTGACTAACACTTAAGAATTTATTTATATTTTCATTAAGTATAACTCTCTTCATTTTGCATATCTTTGAACATTTGTATTTTGTAGTATGTACTAATGTTTTTTCATTAGACTCTTATTTTGGGGTATGTAAATTTGAAAGAAAAATGTTTTATTTATTTATTTATTAATGTTTTGAATTAGTATTTATGTGACAATATGGTATGTATATACTAATTTAGTATTATGTTTTACATTTTTTAGGGTCAAATTATGTTTTTCATTTTCATTATTTATTGATTTAAAAAATATTTTTCTTAACGGGTAACGGGTCGGGTCATATTACTTGATAATATTAACGGGTCGATTTCGGGTTGGGTCATATTACCCGTTTATTTTAACGGGTGTTACACGACACGACCCGTTAAGCTATCGGATATGACACGAAAACGACACGAACACGAAAAACACGACACGAATGCCAAGTCTAATTACAACAGCTTATTTAGCTTTCATTTACTTACAGACTAAGCTAATTAATACAATAGAGACTGACTGCCCTCTCTATCTTTTGACGCAACATCTCAACTCTTTATATCTTTACACTTATACCTCAAATACGAAGATATTATAATGCAATCAGCTGCGATACGTCTCTTTCCACGTCTAATGAAGATTAACTTTATTTAAATTTAAAAATATAAAAAAAAACCTTATTAATCAAAAGTTTAGATTTTCTTAAGACATCTTATCAAAAAATCTAATATTTGTTAAC
The DNA here is from genome assembly GCA_963580275.1 of Crataegus laevigata. Classification (NCBI taxonomy): domain Eukaryota; kingdom Viridiplantae; phylum Streptophyta; class Magnoliopsida; order Rosales; family Rosaceae; genus Crataegus; species Crataegus laevigata. The sequence continues at coordinate 30,665,324 of OY756947.1, read as the reverse complement.
TAGGCACGATGTCTGTATATTAGCAATTTTAAAACTATCGAAGTATCAACAATATTATTACTGTCCACGATTTATATGGATTATTAAAAAGTGTGGTTTATGTTTGAAAAATTCATTGCTAAAGGCCCCAATTTATGTATACACATACACATGGTGCAAGGCTGCAAGCCAACAATATATTTTTATATTATTGATTAACTAATGCTGAGTTTTAGAAACAAAAGATTTATAACGACAAAGCATATTGAACCAAGCCATCCAAGAATTGGTATGAAGAGCCACCCTCTTTGTGGCAAAGATTTGCCTCCTCCATCAACTTTAAGGCTCTGTCTTTGATCTCTTCCCCTTCTTCCTCCACCATTAGTCTTCTAATTGTTCTTTCAACCTCACCTCTCTCAATCCCATGCTCCAACTGCAGCCCTACCTTCCAAACATCGCTCACATATCTTGCATTCACCATTTGATCACCAAAGCATGGCGTACAAATCATAGGGACCCCTTCACAAATACCCTCCAATGTAGAATTCCAACCACAGTGAGTCCAAAAGGCTCCAACTGCTGGATGAGCCAACACTTCTTTTTGTGGAGCCCATTTCACGAAATGAGCCCTCTTGTTCAAAGCTTTTAAAAACCCGTCAGGCAACGTTTCAAGCCAGTCTGACCCTTGAACTAATCCAGGTCGAACCACCCACAAAAAGGGTTGGCCACTGTTGGCCAACCCCCAAGCAATCTCCAAAAATTGAGCTTGATCTATCTTGGCCATGCTTCCAAAGCTAACATAAGTAACAGATTTAGGCGCTTGAGTGTTTAGCCATGAAATGCAACTTTGGTCTTGTGCTAATAAACTGCTTGAAGAAGAAGAGGTTGTGGAGCCATACTTGTGAAATGGACCTAGTGAGAAAATTGGAATATTGGGGTGATATTCTTGGCGAATTGTGGCAAGTGGATGTCCTTCAAGATCTTCAAAAGTATTGAAAATGAGTCCGTAAGAAGCCTTGGATTCATTTACCATGTTGGTTATCAGTTGATATAAATCCTCAGGGTCACAATTGGGCATCGTGGGTAGGTCTCTAACTTTGATAGGTGATAGCTCGATCACTGGCTCTTCTAGTCGAGAACCTAAGTTTTGTGAAAATAAAAAGCCAAATATAAATTGTGTAAGTCTATGTACGTTCTTATTATAATACGTGAAGTGATATTATTATATAAAAATGAATTAATAAAAAGACAATAATATTTCGGCAATTGTAACCACTAAAAGGAAGTTATGACTAGCACTAGATATCCTTACTCAATTATGTGCACTAATAAATGATACACATAGTCAGGATCCATTTATTATATAGTGTTGATAAACCCACCCTATTGTCTTATTTCTTCATTCACATTTTAGTATAAATTTTAATGTCAATTTTACCCTCTTGTAAAATGACATAGAAGGACCAAAACAAAAACATACTGCAGATTGCCAATTTCCTTATGCCCATTGCACATTGCTAGATTACCCATTTCCTTATGCCCGTTCACCACCTCTATAAAAGAACAAACCCTTCGTTCTTTCAATTCAATTATTGTGCCTTTCTGGGACGAAATCCCATCTCTTGTAAACAAGTATTTCTACTTGCATTTTTTCTTTCTCCAAAACCCTAATTCCAGGGATCTAATCAAATACAAACCAACTAGTCAATCATATATCACCCATAACTATTTCATAACATCCATGGCTTTAAACTCTTTGTCCTCCCAACTTCTTCTTTGGTTCTAATCCCAACCCCAACCTCACATCCCTTCTCTCTCATTTCCCTTATTTCTAAAGATTTAAATACATCACCCACCCATTGAATTCCATTGCAATCTGCAATACTTGAAATTCATAGGAAAAATAAAATATCTAGACTATGTAGGGAACAAGAAGATGGGTGGTGAGGCAGTTTTGCTGCCATGGTGGTATTCCGATGGTTGGGGGACATGGGTGTGGTATTGGGAGTTGGTGTAGCACTCCAGCAGAGTAGGGGTGTCGAGGGCTGAAATCACATTAGGGTATTTTAGGAATGATGGTGGGTGAGAAAAAGAGTGTTTTCTTCTTTTCACACTTTGGTGGGTGAAAAAATAAAATGGAGTGAGGAAATAAGACAATGGGGTGGCCTTAGTACTACTCTTATTATATATTTAGGCAATTAAAACACTTTTAGCAAGTATATGTATATTGTCAAAATAAAAAGCTAACTATAAGTTTTCTATGAGTATATATATTTGGTCATTTAACAAGATTCTAAAATGTTAATTTATGAGGAGGGAAAGCAAGGGATAAACATGCTTAATCTGGCTAATTAGCTTAATTCAAATCTACATAAGTTGTTTAAGTACCAATTTGGATTCACTTCTAGAAGAATTAAAACTTCTTTTGGTAACCAAAAGCATTTTTGGATCTATAGAGTTATTTCTAAAGAAGAAGAAAAAAAAAATGACTTTTCAAGGTTTTTTTCAAGCGGCACTTGAGTTTTTAATAAAATTTGAGACATGTTTATAATAAAAGCACATATCATATTGCAGAACCTCTTATGAACAAAAAACAAAAATGCTACTTACAGAAAGAATTTTAAACGATGAGTCATCAGTCTCGGTATGGTTTTACTTTTATCATTCTACTCATATTATTTGGATTAGTAACAATGATGAGATAAAAAGACATTTGATAATAGGGTTGAGGTTGTACCTGTATTCGTAAGTAATCCTTTTTTCTTGAGAAGTGGAAACGTTGTGTAAACAGCGAAGGAAGCGGCACACCCGGTCCTTAATATGATCGTCGGCAGCTTAAAGCTCTCCGCAACCGATCGAGTGAAGTTGAAGAGAGGGTCGGAGATCAAGCACGCAATGGGGTTCTCCGAATTAACGCCATCGGATAACAACTCGGCTAAACATTCTCTGAAAGGCTCAGCACATTTAGCATTTAGAATAGAAAGAACAACGGTGAGATCCTTGATGGAGGCCTCGGTTTCTGTCAAATCAACAGGGATTGAATGGTAGGTGAATTGTGGGTTTAGGGTTGAAGGGTTGAGGGAGTTGAAGTTGGTGTGGATGATGGCTATGGAGAAGCCTTTGGAATGCAGAATATTGGCCAGTTCCAGCATAGGGTTTATATGACCTTGGAATGGCAGTGGGCAAAGGATCAGTCTCCTACCCTTGCTCTTCTCCATTTTTGAATCCAGACGACAGATTTTTTTATAGAATATACTAATTTGCGGCGTTTGACGATTCTTAATTGAGAGCAGCCGTCTCAAATTTACTCACGCAACTCCTAAGACCTTTTCTGACTGAAGGGTCACTGATGTTGATTTTTACTTAACTCAATCGCTCACGACTTTTAAGACTAGCAGATAAGATAAAAGGAGGAAATTTTGGTTTGGCTGAAGGTGGCTCTCCGTCTTAGTGGTGTAAAGTAATGTGTTTATGCATTTTGTCGCAAATTTTCTCTATAAATCTTATTCTTATTTAAATTTGAGTGCTGATAAACTTACTCCATTATCTTATTTCTTCACTCATATTTTAATAAAAATATTAGTGACATGTTTATCCTTCTAGAAAAAAACTTTACATCCTATCCATTTTCTCTCCCTCACCGTCTCTCTCTCTTCGTCCCCAGTTTTTCTCTTTCGTTTCATCTCTCTCCTCGGCTTCAACCGCCACGACCGAAGTTGCTTTTGGTCTACTACTTTCATTGTAGCCACACTCTAGGTTTCCTTTGCCATTGTATCATTTTTTCCCTGAAATTCATTTCATGTTCAAATACTTAGATGTTAATGACAGTTGGATACAATTAAATCTCGAAACCATGGGGTGGGTCTGGGATTTTGCCCTGTATCATTTCAATACCAAGATTGGGGATTTTGGGTTGGCGAGGTTGAAAATAGAGGCGGAAGGGAAAGAGGGATGGGATGATAAGGGGGAAGAATGGTTATTTGTCCTTCACGGACTATCTTTCTTCCCTACTTTGTCCTCTTGACTCGCAACCATGGCTACCAATGAACGCATTTTGCTGCTAAAGCAAGTTGAGGGAGGGACTGGGGTGCAAAGAGTACAATGAAGAGGTGGTGATGTTATATAAGGTTATTTTAGGAATAATAGTGAGTGGGAAATTAGGATTTTAGTTTTTTCATTTTTTTTTATAGTAGGTGAAATTATAATGTAAGTGAAAAAAATAAGATAATAGAGTGAGTCTATCATCACTCTTAAATTTTAATAATTTAATTAATTAACGTTATTGTTTATTAAAAATTAAAAAAATAAGTATCCATACTTTGTTAGAATAAAAAAAAAATCTTAGAAATGAACTCAGGATGTCACATCACCTTGTCTTATTAAAAGTTTAAGATTTTCTCAAGACATTTTATAAAAATATAATATTCTTAAGTAGGCCTGATATCTGCGTATGAACAACTAAAAGGTTGAAGCATCAACATTATCAATAAGGTAGTGCTATTTACGCTTTTTTTTTTTTAATCTCTCACAAGTTCTTTTTAATTTTTATTCATTAATATTTTTTAATTCATTCAATTTGACGGTTGAAATTGAGGAGTATGTTAAAGACAAAAATGTTGTGTCAATATCAACCTCCTATCAATAATATCCACAATATATATGGATTTTTAAAAAGTGTGGTTAATCTATGAAAAATCCATTGCTAAAAGCTTCAATTTATGTACACACATACACATGGTGCAGACCAACAATATTTTTTATTTTATTCAATCACAATGCTGAGTTTTAGAAACAAATGATTTATAATGATAAAATATGTTGAATTAAGCCATCCAAAGACTGGTATGAAGAGCCACCTTTTTTGAGGCAAAGATTTGCCTCCTCCATCAACTTTAAGGCTCTGTCCTTGATCTCTTCCCCTTCTTCCTCTTGTTAGGAGCAACGAAGGTTCACAATCTTATCAAAGCTGTAAAGCACCAAATTAGTATCTCAATGTATATGTTAGTTAGGGAAGTGTTGAGTCAGAACATTAGTTAGATTTGGTATTTATGTGGAAATACTCAATGTACACCTAATCATAATGTAAGGGAAAACAGTTACATAATTCCCTACCTCTCTTTCTTTCTAAAACACCAGTTCCTTACGTGCTAAGATAATATTTTCCACATGGTATCATCGTCGAAGTTCACCGACGTTGACTTCCTGCTTCCTTGTTCTTGATTTTCTTGCACTTTCTCTCTTGCCAAACAAGTATTTTCCTAATTTTCTTTCTGATTCTCTGTGATATTCCGTTATGGCTACAGCGATGAACTCATCCAATTCTCTTTCTCCTGCGAATTCTTCAGCCTCTGCTCCTCACGTTGAAGTCTTTAATCCTCTCTTTGCTCCGATCGCTTCTGTCACTGTTTAGAATATTGTCGATATGGTGCCAACTCAACTACATCATCTGGCGCAGCTTGTTAATTCCAGTTTTAAAGCAATTTAAGCTTTTAAGGCTTATTGCTAGAACCGACTTATGTCCCTCTCAATTTGTTCGTAACTTTGCTAGAATTTGTGTTCTTAATTCTACACATGAAGTTTGGTGTGAGCGAGACCAAATTTTGATGATTTGGATCAGTTCGACTCTTTCAGAAGATCTCCTTCCTCTGACGATTGGAATGGATGATTCCAGGTCTCTGTGGCTCTCTCTGGAAAAATGATTTGCCAGTGCTTCTTGCACATACATTCATAGTCTTTATGCTAAGATTCAGACGATCCAAAAAGGTGATTCTTCGATGACTGATTACCTCAATTCCATAAAGAAATTTCTGACAAATTGGCTATTGCAAGTGAACTAATTTCTTATTCTAATCTCGTAGCTTATATCCTTTCTAGTCTTCCTGATGCTTATGATTCATTTGTTGATTCTATTGAAATTAGAAATGAATTTGTTACTTCTGATGAACTTCATGGTTTACTTTAGAGCAAGGAAATTTCCCTTCAAAAGCGTAAAACAAGATTATCTGCTTCCAATTCGTCTACTCCATTTCATGCTTATGCTGCTCAATCTTCAAATAATTCTGGTTTTACTTCTGATCAGAACTCCAGATTTTGAAGGAATTATCGAGGACGTAATCAAAATCACAATTTTAGGGGAAATCGTTCTAATAATCAAACTAGTGGAATTCTTGGTATTGGTCCATCTCGATCTGGTGGATTTCAGTCTAGTCAATCTTCCTGCTATACTAGGAAATCAATTCCATGTTAGCTTTGTAATTAGCATGGTTATCAAGCTCTTCAATGTGGCCACCTATTTTAATTTGCCTCTTTCATGACCTCTGGCAACCATCAGTTTTCGGGTTATTCTCTTATGACTATAGTGGTGTTTGGACTCGATTTTACACCATCGGCCCAAGTAATCGAGGTCGTTGAGTGAGCATAACTCCTAACCGTTGGATGGAAAGATGAAGATAATGTTGTTATTATTGAAGGATGATGTTATATTTTTTTATCGTAATAATTATCTCTTAATATGGTTCATCTTGACATTTTCTTATACGGGATACATGAGATTCAAATTATCTCCAATCTGGAAGCAACAACATAGTTCAAGTCAGCTTGGGACGCGTAGATTTGAACAATTTGGAACAAAAATCAGCACGCAGTTAAAAATGAGATTGCATTTGCATGCAGCGTGAGACCGTGTAGAGTTTTATTTGGAAATTAATTCCATGCAATGAAGAGTCCAATTTGAAGAAATTAGCAATATGATTGGTGGTTGATTAGTGTCGTGCAAGAGCCTGGTGGCTTAGTGATAACAACCACATGCTTGGAGATAAAGAGGAAGAGTTTCAAATGTGCATGCAAAATTGGTGGTTTGATTCCATCAAATTCTACGGCTAAGGGCCAATAGGGATATGGATGTTTTTTCGTGGTCTTTTTAAATTGGTATGGATTTGATTTAAGATAAAGGCTTATGGGAGATTATCTGCACATGCAAATCACGCCAAAGGTCAAATACAATCCTTTGGAGATTAAGCCACGTCAAGCATGCATGTCTTTATAAATAGGAGTGATTGTGCAACGACAAAGGAACCTCCAACTCAACACACAAATCTGTCCTGCGCAATTTCTCGCTCTACGCGAAACCTCTCAACACCCTTGAGATTTTTATTTTCTTTTCCGCCTTCACACTTTCAGTTTGGATAAACAGCACTGTGAAGGCAACCGGTAAACACCTTCAGTTTGGATAAACAGCACTGTTGCCGTAGAATCAGCCGTCCGTGAAGCACCTTCAGTTTGGATAAACAGCACTGCGACAGGGTTGACTAGTTATCTATCCAAGTCTCGGCCGATGAGGATTTTCGGATCCCTGTCGACAGAGGTCATCTCACCAGCCTTCTCAGCGAAGTGAGGTATTACTGATACTTAAGCTCGGTGCCTCGACGCCGAGTTGTTTTATGATCGCATATTCGCAAGTGGGGTTCAAAGTTCGGCATTCGGACGACCGAACCACATTTATTATCAAGACCTTCATCCGCTTTGAGTATTTGTGCCCTTATACTCTAGTATCGATTTGGCGAGGGTTCGCCTTCACAAATACAGTGACCGTGGCCGAATCTGACGATGACAAGCCGTGAACTTTGCATATTTAGTAACCTTGTCTTCAGGTTTGAGAATTTGAAGGCTGAGAGGTGTTCCTTCCTAGGTCGCAATCGCAAGTCACAGAAGTCAGCCGCGCGCATCTACACAACATCAAGACATTTTTACTCATCGGTCGAGCTCGGCTGACTAGTTGGCACGCCCCGCACACCTTTGAAGGACGTAGTTAGCTTACTAATTACTCGGCCTACATGCCACGTAGACTAGGTGATTTTTGTAGTCAACATTTTGGCACGCCCAGTGGGACACAGTGCTAAAACTACGAAGTTCATATGATATATCAAGATTCCGATTGGGCTCCACGTAGCTGATTGTATGAGGAAAATAAAAGTTCTTTGGAAGTGGAAAAAGTTCTTCGTGGCGTAGGAGCCAGGCAAAAATCATTCGCCTCCATGTTGAGAATAGAAGCTCTTGTTACCCTACAAGAGCAATGGATAAACGAAGACATGGCTCGATTTAATGCCTGGCTATCAAGAGAACATTTTCCTTACGTTTTCGACTACCAATCAATTCCATTTAAAGAATGGTTGGTTGAAGAGGCCAGGGGGCAATTTTTCGCTCCGGCCGTGACCACAATTCGACCTAAGAAAATTGTTAAGACGACCGAAGAAAAACCTAGGCCACCTGTTGTTTTGGTCAAGACTGAAAGTGTGGTAGGCCTAGAAGAAAAAGTTCAAGTTTCTGAGTCAAAAATCGACTTAGAAAATGATTCGTGAGAGGAATTCTCCAATGACGAACAAGGCCGAAACATAGGTTTAACCGAAAAAATCACTGGAGTGAAAACTGGTACGGTGAGAATGTCTCTCACTGGAGGAGAGAACTTTCAAAATACCAAACTCAAGTTGGAATCACAAAACTAACCACGAAATTAATAGGGTAATTATAACATTATATGTAAAAAATATTTATTAAGTTGTACGACTTAGGACCGGCAATGGTGGCTAGGGCTGCGGCGGCTGCTTACGGAGCTCACCGTGTGGCTCATGGTCATAGAGCTCATTATTCAGCACATGGGGTGCGGCACCATGGAAAGCACCACGGGAAATTTGGGAAGCATAGTGGAGGAGACAAGTTTAAGATGGGCAAATTTGGCAAGCATTGGTAGGACCTATTGGTTCACAAGCTTGTTTTGGGAGATATTATAAACAGTGCAAGAAACTTAGAAGAAAATAAAGAGGAAAGCGAGAGAGCAGTAGAAGAGAAATAAAGGAAAGTTCATTCATTCATTGATGCCTTCTATCTACCAAGCACATTACATTATATATTCCAGCTAGAAGGAAACCCTAGCTAAAGAGGCTTGGGCCAAGATCAACAAAACCAAGTCAAGGGCTTGGGGTAGTGGGTTTGATGGTAGCTGATAGGCCCAATCATGCTGTGGTCCTAACAACTCCCCTCCCCTTGAAACGAGACTTGTCCTCAGGTCGCAAAATCGGGGTAGCGGGTGAGAATCTCATCAGCTTCCTCCCATGTGGCATCCGCTGCAGAAAGACCAGTCCATTTGATAAGCCATTTTGTTACTGCAGCATTCTTCTTTTTGAACATTCCGCGATCCAAAATTTTCTCGGGCTGCCAATGCAAGAAGCCGGTGGAATCGATGGGTGGCAGAGTGGGACTGGGAGAGATGGAGGTGCCCATCCGTTTCTTAAGCAGGGACACATGAAAGACAGGGTGGATCTTGGAGTCAGGAGGAAGAGTGAGGCGATATGCAACAGAACCTATGCGTGCCTGGACTTGGAATGGGCCATAGAACTTTGGTGCAAGCTTGTTGAACAGCCGAGTAGTAACCGATTGTTGACGATACGGCTGGAGCTTGAGGTAGACCCAGTCACCAACACTGAAGGCTCGCTCGGTACGACCTTTATCATAAGTTTGTTTCATTCGATTCTGTGCCAATTGCAGGTTAGCCCGTAAGAGACGGAGTAATTGATCACGATCCTGCAAGGCTTGGTCGACAGAATGGACAGCAGTAGTGCCGGGCATGTAGGTATGAATAGAAGGAGGTGGGACACCATATAGCGCCTGAAAAGGAGACATTTTGATTGCAGATTGGAAGGTGGTGTTGTACCACCACTCAGCCCACGGTAGAAGCGATGCCCATTGGTGAGGACGATCAGCGGAGAAGCACCTGAGAAAGTGCTCCAAAGTGCGGTTTAAAACTTCAGATTGGCCATCGGATTGGGGGTGGTATGCTGAACTGTGGCAGAGTTTGCTGCCTTGCTGCTTGAAGAACTCTTGCCAAAAGTGACTCAGGAAGGTAGGATCCCGATCCGATACAATAGACTTAGGCATGCCGTGGAGACGGAAGATCTCCTTAATAATGTGTTGGCAATGGACACGGCAGTATAGGGATGTCTGATTGGGAGGAAGTGAGCATATTTAGTTAGTCGGTCGACGACTACCAGGATAACGGTGTAACCCTGAGAAGATGGCAGACCCTCCACAAAGTCAAGAGCAATATCTTGCCAAATGCCATGGGGAATGGGCAGTGGTTGTAATAAACCCGGCGGATGAACCGTCTCGTTGTTTTGGCGTTGACATTCATGGCAAACGGAGACAAAAGTCTTGACATCCCGACGAATACCCGGCCAAAGGAAGTTTCTTGAGATACGATGGTAAGTTCGTAGAAAGCCCGAATGACCCCCTTGCAAGGAAGAGTGAAACTCCTGGAGAATTTTTGGACGCCACTGAGATGTTTCCGGTACAAAGACGCGCTGTTTGTAGTGGAGAATGTCATTAACGAGAGAGAAACCCCGTATGACATTGTTGGGCGACTGAAGCAGAGAAGGCCAAATGGTTTGGACTTGCGGGTCAGATGAATACGACTGTTGTAAAGCAGGGATGCAGTCGAAAATGGGAGAAGACAAGCCCATGAGTGACAGTAGTTCGGTCTTGCGGGACAGGGCGTCTGGACCACCATTCTGTGCGCCGGGGCGATACTCAACCGAATAATTATATCCCAGTAACTTCACAAGCCATTTATGTTGTTGGGGGGTAGTAATGCGCTGCTCCAGAAAGTGTTTGAGGGGTTGGTGATCAGTGACAATACGGAAGTGCTGACCAAGTAAGTAGGGGCGCCAATTTTGCACAGCAAAGACCACGGCCAACATTTCTTTATCATATGTAGAGAGGTGGAGATTACGCCCTGACAACGGCTTGCTAAGATAGGCGATAGGATGCCCATCTTGACAAAGGACAGCCCCAATACCCAGGCCTGATGCATCGGTTTCAACCACAAATTGCTTAGTGAAATATGGCAGTGCAAGAACTGGTGTGGAAATTAACGCATGCTTGAGCTTGTCAAAGGCAGCCAGGGAGTCCGTAGTCCAGGAGAAATTGCCTTGTTTAAGCATATTGGTCAGTGGCTTGGCTATTAATCCATACTGACGGACGAACTTTCGATAGTAACCGGTGAGACCCAAGAAGCCCCGAAGGCTTTTAAGCGTAGTTGGAGTAGGCCAATCTACAATGGCCTGAATTTTGGTATTGTCGACGGCAACGCCGGCTCCCGAAATAGAGTGGCCGAGATAGTCCACGTTAGCTTGAGCGAAAGAACATTTACTGAGCTTGATGTGCATGTGGTGAGTAGAGAGTACTTGGAAAACCGTCTCCAAATGAGAGAGGTGAGTGGACAATGAGGAACTATAGACTAGGATATCATCAAAGAAAACCAGGACAAACTTACGCAAATAAGGTCTGAAGATGGAATTCATTAAGGCCTGGAAAGTGGATGGGGCATTGGATAAACCAAAGGGCATGACCAAGAACTCAAAATGGCCATCATGAGTCCGAAAGGCTGTCTTAGCAACGTCCTCCGAGTGCATTCTGATCTGGTGGTAGCCAGAGCGGAGGTCGAGTTTGGTAAAAATTGTGGCGCCATGTAGTTCAGCAAGTAAATCATCAACAACCGGGATCGGGAAACGGTCCTTGATAGTGGCGGCATTCAAGGCTCTATAATCAATGCAGAGGCGCCAAGTATCATCTTTCTTTTTTACTAGGAGGACGGGAGAGGAAAAAGGGCTGTGGCTGTTACAGATGACCCCCGAGTCGAGGAGTTCTTGCACTTGTCTCTCAATTTCAGCTTTCTGGGAATGGGGATATCGGTAGGGTCGGACGTTGACTGGTAAGGTATTCGGGAAAAGGGGAATTTTGTGGTCAATGGGGCGGGGTGGGGGAAGGCCTGAGGGAATGGAGAAAAGGTGTTTGTAAGTATTCAAAAGGGATATTATGGCTGGGTGGGTGTCAGGAGGTGGGGACAAGGGAGTAGGAATAGGTGGTGTTTGCGTGGGGGAATGGGTGGTATGGGGAAGTGTGGATTGCAGGGAATGACAACCATGGAAAGGTGGTGGAGCGGTGACAAGGCCTTGAAGAGTATGGGTGGAGCCCCCATCACAAAAAATCATTGTCTTATTTTTGAAATGCCATCCAATAAAACCGAGAGATTCCAACCATTCGGAGCCGAGGATCAAGTCATACCCTGGTATGTCCAAGAGTAAGAAGGATCCGCGTAGTGTATAACCTTGCAAGGTAATTTCCACGTGAGGAACCCGCGAGGAAGCAGAGACTCGCCTGTGGGAGGCGGTGGTGAAGTGAACTGGAGGCACGGGTTCAATGGGCAAGCCCAATTATGTGCAATCTGAGTATGGAGCAGATTACAAGCCGCACCCGAATCAATGAGGACTTGGATGGGGGTAGAGGCAATGGAACCGTGCAACCTCATCGGTTGACCAAAGTTAATACCGGGGATGGAAAAGAGGTCCAACATGTGGCAGGTGGGTTCGGGAGGGGGTTCATCCTCGGATGGGCAATCATGGAATTCGGTTGTATCCTCCTCGGGGGTAGCCGCTTCAAGCAAGACAATCATGGGTGCTTTACATTTATGACCGGGAACGTAAGGTTCATTACAGTGGAAGCATTCGCGTTTACAAATTTTGTCCTGAACCTCAGTGGGAGTGAGCCGCTTAAATGGGCCTGTATGGGGTTGTGAGGGTCGAGGGGTGGAAGGGGACGGGGTAGGGAGGTGGGGTGGGGGGCGGGGAAGGTAGGGGCGAGAGAAAGGTGACCTTGAAGATCGTTTGGCTTGGTTCTTTGTCTCAAAAATTTTAGCTAGTTTCTGAGCTTGGTGTAAGGATGCAGGTTCCAAGGCCAAGACATCATGGCGAATGTCCTCTTTGAGGCCCCCCAAAAAAACGTGTTTGAGTTGGTTCTCGGTCCAATCAATCACCCGACACGATAGTTTCGTAAATGCAGCAATATATTCATCCACAGTCCCAAGTTGTTGAATGTGGGTGAGTTGGGATTCAATGTTGGCCCTGTCACCACCCCCAAAACGTTGGAGCAAAAGTTCAACAAAAAGGCCCCAATTATCACGGCCATAGCGTTGTTCAAAGCCCCGCATCCAGATGGATGCGTCGGCACCAAAGTTGCATGCGGCAACAAGGACCCATTGGGGTGGAGGAACCTCATAATAATCGAGGTATCGTTCTGCCATTGCCAACCAGCCGTAAGGGTCATCCCCAGTGAATCTAGGAAGTTCCATTTTGATAGGTTTGAATGTATGGGAGGGGGTCGGGTAGGTGAGTGGGTTGGGAGGGGTGTAGGTGAAATAGTGCGGTTGTGTGGGTTGGGCAGAGACGAGGGACGGGGACGGTGGGATATGGAAGGAAGGTGAGGCTGGAGAGATGGTGGTGGAAGGGGAGGGCGAGAATAGGGAGGAGGACGCCAGTGGGTGCGGGAAGGGGCTGGGTCGACTGGGAATGGTGGATGGGGAGGGGTGGGTTCGAGTAGATAGGATAAAGGTGGGGATTGGGGCGAAGCTGGGGGAGGGGGGGTTGGACAGACCAAGACCCGAGTAGCTTGTCGTCGATGGTGTGAAGAGGGAGCGGAATGAGGGTTGAGGGTTGGTTGAGGGAGGGCGCTGAGGGGTTGGGTGACCGGATGAAGTGGTGGTCAAGGCGGGAGGAGGTGGGTGGGCAGCTTTGAGGAGACGCAGTTCATCTAGCAGCAAAGATTGAAAGGCTGAAAACTGAGTGGTCATGGCGTTTTGAAAAGAGGTGTTGGATGTGTTGATCTGGTCGATTGTTTTTTGTAAGGAGGCTTGTTGGGTTTCCACGGAGGCGAGGGCATCACAAACATCCTCCACCTGGCTACGAAGGTGCTCGTGCCGAACATCCACGGCGGCGGCTATGGCGTCGGGGTCAGAGGTAGTAGCAGAAGTGTTTTTGCCCATGGAGCGTTGGGCTCTGATACCAATTGGTAGGACCTATTGGTTCACAAGCTTGTTTTGGGAGATATTATAAACAGTGCAAGAAACTTAGAAGAAAATAAAGAGGAAAGCGAGAGAGCAGTAGAAGAGAAATAAAGGAAAGTTCATTCATTCATTGATGCCTTCTGTCTACCAAGCACATTACATTATATATTCCAGCTAGAAGGAAACCCTAGCTAAAGAGGCTTGGGCCAAGATCAACAAAACCAAGTCAAGGGCTTGGGGTAGTGGGTTTGATGGTAGCTGATAGGCCCAATCATGCTGTGGTCCTAACAAGCATGTTGTCGGAAGCAAGTTCAAGAAGTGGAAGCAATCATCCCTCTCCTCTCACATTTGCACAACACAAATATACATTTACTGAGTTTTTTAGACTTTGAATTAGAGGTGCGTTCGGTTTTATTCATTCGTTTTTTTAAATAAAAAACTGATCTAGAAAATTGCTATCAGTTCGATTCGATTTTTTCTTCTTCGATTTGGTTCCAAAACAAAAATAAATAATTTACACAGAGCTTGCAAATGGGTGGTAAAGAGAAAGAAACGATGGCATGAAGGCATGTCACGTGTGACGACCACATTTGATTTGCCGCGTCGAATCGGGTAGTTGATTCTTAGGCACTAAGGAAGGCGCGCAGAGACCGCGTGCCATTAATGTAGCAAAAACGTAATCTATATAAAATTGTACAACCCAATCCATCTCCTCTGTATCTCAGATTTTGTTTCTTCATCTTCATTTGCTTTCTGATCTTTTGGTTTTCAACTGACCAAAAAAATGGGTGGTGGGAAAGACGAGCATCACGACGACGAAGCAGACAGGGGGCTTTTTAGCCACCTTGCACACGGAGGAGGTTCGTATCCGCCTCAGCACGGGCACCCACCGCAGCAGGGTGGTTACCCTCCGCAAGGGTACCCGCCCCATCAGGGTGGCTACCCTCCGCAAGGGTATCCGCCCCAGCAGGGTGGCTATCCTCCTCAAGGGTATCCTCCCCAAGGTTACCCGCCTCAACAAGGGTACCCACCGGCTGGGTATCCTCAGCCTGGCCATCACGGATCATCTGGTAATTATCAATTTCGTGCCCAATCTCTATTTGTATTGGTTGGCATTGACCGATTAATGTAGGGTTTGTTGTTGTTGGGGATGCATTTTTATGTGCTGGATTAATCGGTGAAATTCTGGCGGAATTTAATTACCCCAATTTTGGGTCTGATTTACTTTCCTCGCTGAATACATATTTTGTAAAGATGTATAATACATGATTTTGTTGATTTTGTTGATTTTGTTACCTTAAAAAGATGATTATGCATGTTCTATTAATTTGTAATTTAATATGTTATGATCTGCAAAAAAAATATAAAAATAAAGGTTCAAATTACCCCATTTTTGTTTTCATTATACTATTATTGAGGATATGGGAAGACTTGGGGACTTTGACATTGACTTACGAGCGGGGAGAGTTTTGAACCTGAGATGCATGGTTAGAAACCCAGACCTTAATTTTGTTTTCATTATATTACTGCATATGATCATAGATGTTTGTTTTCAAAGCATTTTTCTTCTTTATGGTGCATTTGGATGAAGGACTTTAAATTTCTATGGAATTCAGGCTAAATTTGTTGAATGCCCTACAAAAATATGCAACACATTGGGGAGACCTTTAAATGACACCTTGAAATGTGTCATTTGAAAGTCATTTGAATGCATTAGTAGCTTTGTAGTGCGGCGATATTTGGATGAAGAAATTTAAGATTACTAAGGAATTTTAAAATGACGGAAATTGAATTGACGGGATTTTATTTTCTAGAATTTGTGAATTTTCTTGTTTGGTTAGCCTAAAAGAACAATGGAATTAAATACGGAATTTGTTATTTTTAAGCTCTTAATCATAGAAATTGGTAAATGACACCTATTTACTTGAAATTTAAACTTGGAAATTAGAGGTCTCCAAGTTTATTTTTCACATCCAAACATAGAAAGTTCCTGGAACTTCAAGGTCGGAATGATCTTAGTGCGTAAATGTCCATCTGATCATATGAAATGCTCGTAGTCTTGTGTCTTGCCTCCTCTCATGATTACTTAGGCCTTGTGATTCAACTAATTAGGGCTTGGATTTAAAGTTTGCTTAGGTTGTGCTTTTCTCTCTCTCAAAGTTTTGTAGTTCAATTAGTGCTACTGATAGTGTTTAAAGTGGATAATAAAGCTTCTTTATATATCTTAATCTGTAAGTTTGATTCTGACTTATGCTATTCTATCTCTTCAGGACACCATGGTGCAGGGGCGTTGCTGGCTGGTGGTGCGGTCGCTGCTGCAGCTGCTGTCGGCGCTCACCATCTCACTCAAGGTGGTCACCATGGCCAAGGTTCTCACGGTATTCTCCCTGGCGGTTACGGTGCTCACAATGTTGGTCACGGCTTTGCATCACATGGCGGGAAGCATGGGAAGCATGGGAAGCATGGGAAGCATGGCAAGCAGGGGAAATTCGGGAAGCATAAGAAAGGCAAGTTCGGCAAGCACGGTGGAGGCAAGTTCAAGAAATGGAAGTGACCCCTAACATACTCTGCCAAAAACTCAACGAAATGCTGATCCTATGGATAAATAAATAAGCTGTCAATTACGCGATGTAGTTCGATGGAAGTCTGTTACTGCAGAATTAGAACCATCTGTTTTTTCTTGTGACTTTGATTCCATATATGTTGCCTCCTTGGCCATTTGACCCTCATTGGTAATATTTCTGCTTGTAGAAATGTGTTTAATTCTGGTGCTTGTTTCGATCATATTTAGGGTTGACTTGAAACTGAGTGCTACTTTGAGATAAAAGAAGGGAGAACAACTGCTCTTCTCAATTCTTCTCTGTAAAATGAAGGCATGCATGTTTGGAATTGCTTCTCATATGGTTAGAAGCGTTTTCAGATGACCAAAAGCAGTTTTTGGTGCTTTCTACAGAAGCGTTTATATATTTTAGGTCCTCATTTAAAGTGTCATCGTTGCAAAAATAATTATCGAAAATTCTAAAATATATTATCATATAATGGTCATTCGCGCTTATGAATTGAACATACTTTTTTAACAGGTCCAACAAACCATTGCTATTTCTTTGGGAGGCCCTACAATCAACATAACGAACCCAAAATTCCTAGACCATTGGGCCTATACACACCCAAAAGCATCCCAGGAAAATAAAAACAGACCTGCTTCGGTGCTACTAGGTTACAAAGCCAGTTTAAAAAGCACTTGTCCCGACCTCTGCAAAGTCTGCATTGACGCCCATCCATCCGACCAAAACCCCATCCTTAACCAGATCCCCCACTTCTCCGACCTCAAAGTCCTCGATGCCATGCAACGCGTCGTCTCCAATGTCTCCTAGACCTTTTACGTCCCCAAAATCCTCGAGCTGGTCGACGTCTCTCTCGAACAACCCTAATCCCCAATTTATAGAAGAAAAGAAATCCTACCTCTATTTTATATATATATATATATATATATATATATATATATATATATTTTTTTTTTTTTTTTTATTTTTTTTTTTTTTAATATCGGTTCGATCCGGATTTCTACTATCCATTAGACATTTACTCATCGGGCAATGCTAGAGAAATTAAATTTTGTAAATCATATAACATGGTTATTGATGATTGAATTATTACTTAAGTATTGATTAACGTACTTATTTTTTATTGGTGATACATCATATCATTTACAAAATTTGGTTAAAAATTTAGTTTATCTATCATTACTCTTACTCCTCTAATTTGATGAACAAGATATGATTCTATTTAATTTCAACAATTTGAAGTGGTTTCATGGTGGCTCTCTATTTCTGTTGAATTTGGATTTGATTTTATCTTGATTTCGGGGTGTGGGATTACGGGTGGATGCTTGATTTTTGGTGAGGGGAAGCATAGTGTTTGCATGTTTGTTTATGTGAGGAGAGAGGTCAACTGTGCAAAAGAGGCGTACTAGGTTAAACTTGAAGCATTGACTAATGGAGATTTAACATTAATACGAATTTGTAAGTTGACATACGACATTGCAATGCTCAAAAGAGAGTTTGTTATGTTATCTAAAGTTGAGGTGATTAAATGTAATTTATTTAAATATAAAATAAACACTAAAATGATTATTAAGGCACCCTTTAGCATTTGAGCTTGAATTTGAAAATTTTATTTGAAGCCAAATTCACCCCCCCCCCCCCCCCCCCCCTCTTCCTTTGCACAACTTTGCATAATTAAAATATAAAGCAAATAACCAGGAACATGATTAGCAAAGTAGCACGCCACTTATAATGGTGAAGAACATAATAAGACAGCCTCAACGTGAATGAATATCAAGTATCAACATCAATTTCCTTCCATTATCTCCAACCCTATGTCCATATATTATTGCAAATCAAAGCAACTGCCAGTGAT
Organism: Crataegus laevigata; assembly: GCA_963580275.1. Classification (NCBI taxonomy): domain Eukaryota; kingdom Viridiplantae; phylum Streptophyta; class Magnoliopsida; order Rosales; family Rosaceae; genus Crataegus; species Crataegus laevigata. The sequence continues at coordinate 30,647,038 of OY756947.1, read as the reverse complement.
GAATTTAGGATTTGAATCTTGACTGATCCTAGTGTTAAAAGTTCAAGTTTTAAAAATAGAAAAAGAGTACGAAACATGCAAAAATAATTTTAGTTTAATCACTGAGGCATTTTGTCGAACGGCTGATGAGTGACACCGGGAGAATTTGTCAAGTGTTATCCATGCAACCTGTCAAGATAGGCTTAGCAGATATTACATCAAACACTTGGTAGGTACAAAAGACCCGCTCAAAATATTCGGAGTGTCCTCAAAATACCTAGATTTATATTTTCTAAACTCCATTGGTTCTAGGACCACTTAAGTCCCAATATGCATCTACCTCTGACAACTGCCATCCTTATCGGTTGCTCGTCACTCAGAATAATTATTCAACATCAAAACAAACATTGTTTCATGATTTTTAGTCTGATTAGTATTGCGTGACTGTGAGATTGTTGTCACGCTAAAAAATTTCTGGGACTAAAGATCTTGAATTAGAGAAGCGTATGATTATAAAATTCTAAAGATTGTGATAAAGCAAAGGTGTGTGTGTGTTTGAAGCAACCGAACGAATGTCATTGGATGTCGTTAATCAAAAGTGTCATCAACGGATATTAAAGTATAAGCAAATCCAGGCGCTGATCAGGCCCAAAGTTGGACCCATCACAACGTGATTGACGGCTGGATATGGCCCAGATCACATATTGCTCGATCGGCTTGGTTAGTTGCTGGACAAAAACAGGAAATTAATTTCTGTTGTTTTTTTCTTTGAAAGCAAATCAAGGCTTTCTCATCATAAGAATCTACTAAATTAAAGCACACCAAGTTCTTCTCTCTACGTAGTATCCTTTGATTTATGACCTTCTAAGAAGTACTCTCTGATTTATGACCTCCCACTACTTATGTTTAGCTTCATTTATGCATGAATAATTTGTCAATGGGGTAAATATGTGTCGGTGTTTCAATTACACTCCGAAAGTTTTGCAAGTTTCACAATTTATTTCGATTGTGTAGGAACACCAAGGTCAATTATGCAAATACATAACGTCTCACTCTTGATAAGATATTCCGCAAAACTATCTGACTAAAGAAACTTTAACATTCAGTAAGATGCTCATAAGATTGGATGAGGCAGTAATACAAAAGAATTTGATGTGAAGTAAAGACCGTTGTTTTGTCGACCCGAGACATGCAAAAGAGTTGGTTACCTAAATTATAGCCTTTTGTTTTCGTTTAATGATACGTTGGGTCAAAGCTAAAGTAAGAACAAGTAATCCCTTTCACTGTTTTAATCAACAAAAAATTAGTCTAAAAAGGAAAAGGGGGTGCATTGGATCTTGTAAAACAAGGTATGGGCATGGCAATAGTTTGTTTATAATTTGAGGGGCAGACTTTGTCTAACTCAAATTGTGCAAACACGAGGGTGATTATTATGAACCGGTGAAAATATAACTATAATGTTTATAATATACTAGTGCAAAATATTATCTTGTCGTACAATCTATTATGTTTGGTTTTACCGTGATTTATATATAGTTATACGATCATCGACAAGTCTTCATTCCTTCTGACTGGACAAATTCTCCTCCTCTGTAGCAGTATAAGATATTTATGTTGTTAGACTACGAATTTTAATCATTAATCAAGTTTTATTGTTTGTTGAATATGACAGTGTATGACATTAATTTACAGTCCGACAACATAAACATGACAAGAAAAATAATATCTACTCCATTTAAATCGTCATAACAAAAGAATATGCATACAACTCAAACACCAAAATGATTTTTGAATAAATTGTATGATAATATGCAAACTAATTAAAGCACAAAATAATATGTTATCAACTTAAAATACCGTTCAACTTTCCAACTACATGTAAGTTTTGTGTTAATTTACCAACAAACATGTAGTGGAAAATGTTAAAGAGGAAGGAGGAGTAGAGTGACAGGGACGCAGAGAAATCGTGTGGGTCCAAGAAAATCAAAACTGAGGATAGGAAGTTGAACGTACCGCAAAAAATTCAAACCTTCACGATGAAGCAAAAACACACCTCCGTAGTTCTCCAAAAAAAAAAAAACACACCTCCGTAGATATTTGACTTAGAATAGTTATGGCAGAATGGCAGGCACATATCATGTCTTCAACTAAATGATGAGTAAAAATATTTCCTTAATTTACTTTTAATCAAAAGCTACAAATAAAGTTTTGTACGATAAAAGTAAGCTGGCAAATGGGTCGTGTTTGTTATTTTTGTATTATATCCGTTATCTTAATGAGTGTTGTTGTATCAAATTTGTTATCTTAATAGGTTTTTATTAGTTGATCAAATAGCGACCCGATTTGTTAACAAGTCGTGCTATTCTGTTTGGTTAACAGGTCATGCAAGAAATTATCATGTGTAATAATTTGGAAAATATATCTTATCGAGTTCGTTACTAGTGACCCACCCAACTCGTTAACGGATCAATAACAGAGGACCTAACAACGACCCTAAAGGATCCTCTCTAAATTCCTTCCTCTTACTCCACCAAGTTCAGGAATTCAGACCATTAAAATTTGATTGAACAGCTACAAACAGAGGCCCATTTTAAAAATTATAATTACTTTAACCGTTTGATCAAATTTTCGAACTTGATGAATTAAAAGGAAGAAATTCGAAAATGAACCCTTTTTCAACAACGACCCGAATTGTTAAGAGTTGTGTTGAAACTTTATTTTCATGTCATTTCACGTTGAATTAACTGATCGTGTCTGTCAGGTCTAACAATAAGGTGAAAAATCTCTTCCTGTCAAACAGTACTTTTACTGAAATAGAGTTGCAAAAAAATATTAATTTACCTTGCTACAACTGTAACCAACCATAGTACAGCTTTTCGCGGGGCCCAATCATGTTCTGCTTAGTGTTGCTTTTAAGAAAACAACTGTAAATCCCGTAATTTGTCGAGTGGTAAAGAACCAAGTCTTTTAGCTTTGACTGACTGACTTAACCTAATACACCCACTAAACAAATCCCTTAATCACAATTAAACAAACCACCACAGAATCCAGAAGAACAAACAGAAGTTGACAGCAAACTAAAAGCTTTCTTATTACTTCTTAGAATATTACACATCCCAAGAGGAGAGATGATATTACAAACCAGAAATTAAATTACCCTAATCCAGATTTAAACTTTGGATTTGGAACAAATTAATTAACCCAAAATTATTACAACACAAGAGAAAACATTCTTCCTAGTAATTTATCTTCTTCCTTGACCTAAAAGCTAACTCCCCAAAGAAGCAGCAGCCTTCCCAAAAAAAACCTGGATATCTTTCTTATTGCTCCAAAATCTAATCTCACATACCTGAATCTCCTTAATTAAATATTAAAAAAAACACATAATAATCTTCTTCCTCATAAAACCCTAATCAGAAAACCCTAATTTCTATATAATCTTCTTGCATTTTCGCCTTTTTTTGCCCTTTGATGTGAAACCAAATCAGTAGGTCCACTCCTGAGGAAGGCGCACTTCGTGATTTACTGGCCCCTCTGCCGTTGTCCTTAATCCAAGCCTTTGCTGAGTCAACAGCGCGTTTCTTCTTGCCGCCAGTGCCTCTGCAGAATCCAGTTGCAGAAATTATTAGGAACCAACATAAATAGAGTAACAGATCTGAAACACAAGGTTTCCACAAGTAGAAAGTTTGAACTATGAAATTTAATTACCATGGTCAGGCGCCAAACCGGCGTTGAAACGCGGCTGAACGTGGCGGTTCATGTCTTCGAAGCTCAGGTTGAGAGCCTGAACAACCTTGGCAGGCATTAGAACAGTTGGACAACCTAAATGGTAACAAAATCAAACAGAACATGTTAAATAAAAATGACCCCGAGTGTTAAGATTCGGAAAACGGGCCCAAGTGGTCGAAATTCGAAAATACAAATGTACCTGCTTTCTTGCGAGGTTCAGGAGGGGAAGGGTTGGTGTATCTGCGAGGTAAGAAAACGCCGGTGCCAGCACATTCCCTCTTGATACTAGAACAGTTGGGCAAAACGGGACGCACGGCGGCGTTACTGTGGCGCTGTGGTTGCTGACTCTGTTGGTGGTGGGGGTGTTGGTGATGGTGGTGGTGGTGGTTGTGTTGGACTTGAAGCGGCGGCCATGTCGATTGGGGAAAACTAACACCATGCTCGCATCTCTCGTACCCAACAATGTTTCTTCCTCTGTTTTGGATCTGCTGCTGGTGGTTGTGGTGGGGGTGGTGCTGAGCTGGTTGATGTTGCTGAGCTAACCATGGAAGATGATTTACTTGCTTGTCCTGCCTCACATGGTGAAACTGCAAAACACCGAAAACACCCTTTGTCTGATCACAACACTAGCACATCAAAAAGCAGGTTTGCTCGAAATGAAATGGGTTTTAGGACTTTTACCTGAGTGAAGCTCTGGTTTGAGCAGAGACCGGTGCCTGAGTGTTGGGGAGGACTGGGGATCCGAGGTGGACCCAGAAGTCCACCGCGGCCGTGGTTGCCGCAGAACTCGGTTGCTCCGCCGAGGCTGTTAGTCATTTTTAACCGCGCAACCTGCCCGGCTGCCGCGTATATCAGCTCCCAGATGTCGTTCTGAGCTCCAAATGGCGTCGTCGGTGGCGACGGCACCTGGGAAGACGAGCCCGTTGGGCTTCCGTTGCTGGACCAGCTCCCAACTCCGCTCAGAGTCGACTGGGGAGACCCGGACATAACCCACTGAGTCAACACAGTAAAACTCGGTCAGTATTTCAAAACCCCCAAATTTTAAACAGGAAGAGGGACAGTTACACTGTAAAAGTCTGATTATGTAAAGCTGAAATCTTTACCTCGGGCTTCTCTTTGGGGAAGGCGGCGGGGACGGATAGTTTCTGGGTCTGGTGAGCAGGCTGCAGCGAGGACTGTGCGAGGCGGCGGGTAAGCCCGGCGAGGAAGTCCTCCTCGTCGCTGCTGCTGCTGCTGCCTCCCTCGGTCTCGGTGGAGCTCACCACGGACTCGACAGGGGAGTTCAGGGCCGAGTTGGAGTCGGACGAGTCGAACTCGTAGGGGAACTCGGTGGGGAAGCTGACGCGGGATTCGAGGCAGTTTCGGCGGAAGCTGTGGTCTTTGTTGCTGTCGTCCATATTGTTCTCGAGTAGGAGGTCGTCCGTGAGGAAGTGGGAGGGGAGATGGAACTCAGGATCGTCCTGGGAGTGAGTCATAGGGACTGGAGAGGCAAAACGGTGCGTATAAATGGATGAGGGTAGAGAGAGAAAGAGGTAGAGAGAGAGGAGATGGGGCTGAGGTGAGAGTGAGGGAGTGTTGCTGGTTGGGGAAGATTTAATAATGAAAGGCAAGTTTTTTGGGGTTTGCTGGGTTTGCTTTGCAGGCTGGGAGGGACCGGGACCCACCAGAAGCACAAGGGTAGAGAGAGAAACTAGAGAGAGAGAGTAAAGGGAACGGGATTGGCACTTGAGGACGATGCGGAGGACAAGCTCCTTTATTAAGGTTTCAGGGTCTATCTGAGACAATTCAAAAAATTATACTAAAAAATAAAAATTCAAAAAATAAAAAAAGAATATAATTTGAAACTATGAACGTTGAGAGAGGGAGGAGAGCAGGGCAGCCTGGGATTGTTAGAAAAACAACAAAAAGAAAAAAGAGCACAAATTTTTTTTTTTTTAGAGTGATGTTATTTACGCCATATTTACTAAAAGATATTTGTTGATTTTCTTTAAACTTTTAAAGGGCTGCTCCTTTTATTCATGAACTTGAATTTTAGTCAATTACTCTCTTGCACTTTAATAATTGATTAATTTTTTTCCTGAAAAAAACCATCTTGGTCATGTGTCATGTGCACAACACACGACAATTGTATGAGGTCAAAAAGGTAATTTTATTTGTAGTATGACCTACATATTAATTTTTTTCTTCTTTTCTTCTGCTACTGTGAATTTTTTCGATGATCTTGTTTTCAGCAACATGCTAAAATTTTGCATTAGCTTTCCTTGTGACTTGATTCACTTAACCGTCTCGATGTGATTTTCTCGCTGAGAAATCTCAAACTTGTATAACGGTTGGAATGGAGGAGAGTCTGCAGAGTTTTGTGGGTGTCCTTGACTACCTATGTTTCCATGCATTCCCACCGTCTCTAGATTCTTATTCTTTTGCAAGTAAGCGAATGGGTTGTCAAAACTGGGTACAATTGGCACTGTCTTGTTCCTTCCCGTCACTTTTTGTCACTTTGCCGACTTCCAGTGGCTACCATTCTTTTGGTTGTTAATTTGTTTACCCACTTGACTCAAGTATATTATTGGTTTTTTAATTAACTGGGTCGAACTTAGCTTTGGATTTATACTTTGTATTTAAGGTCAAATAAAGACATGCAAATGACGGAAAGAAAAACAAAATAGAACAACAAAGGTGGCAAGCTTGCATATGCAACAATTAATTGGATCATCTGTCTACTTAATTCTATCGTTTCAATTAGTACTAATTATTGCACTTTTTTTTTTTACTATTTGTGTGATGATTGCTATTGGCTATAACCATTATGAATGTGACCTCTCTACAATTGGATAAGTTAAAATTAGCTTCTTTGTGTAGGTTAACAAAGTTTTTTTTTCTTTAAGAGTTTACTTGTTCAATAGTATATTTAATATAATATCATGTATCTAAACACTAGAAATTGTGTTTATAGGACAATGTAAATGATGGGGTTTGTTTGGTTTGAAGAATGAAACTTTGGTGCATGCTCATTGGTTATATTAGGAACACAATTCTAGCACTCAGGTGTGGGAAATAAAACTCTTGTGTTTATACTAGAAAATGGCTTGAAAAGTTTAAGTTTTAACAATAAGGACAAAATAAAGGATAAAGTGAATAGTACCAGATTGACTTTTTAGTGTAAAAATATAGTTTTTCGTTAAAGTAAACAGTACCGGAATTTTTTCCTTAAAGTTCACATATATATATATTTGCCTATGTTAAGAATGAAACTCGCGTGCTCATGTTAGGAATGAAACTCTCGGTTCAATATTAGGAACGAAACTCGTATGCTCATGTTAAGAATGAAACTCTAGTGTCAATATTAGGAGCGAAACTCGTATGCTCAAGTTAGGAATGAAACTCTCGTGTTCATATAAGAACGAAACTCTCGTGCTCATGTTAGAAATGAAACCCTCATGTCTATATTAGGAACGAAACTCACGTACTCATATTAAGAAACGAAACTCTCGTGTTTATATTAGGAACGAAACTCTCGTGCTCATATTAGGAATGAAACTCTCGTCCTTATATTAGGATCAAAACTCTCCTGCTCATGTTAGCAATGAAATTCCCTTACCTGTCAAGAATGAAACTCCCATTTTTATAGTAGGAACACAACTCTTGTGTTCCTGTCAGGAGCGAAACTCTTGTGCCTATATCAAGAACAAAAGTCTCGTTTTCATATTAGAAATGCAACTCTAGTATTCTTTTAAAAAGTGAAGCTCTCGTGCTTATATTAGAAACAAAACTCTTGTACTTATATTAAAAACAAAACTCTCCTGCTCACGCCTAAGAAATAAAAATAGAAGAGTCTCGCACCACTATTTGAAAAGCCGAGAAATAGTGACCAGAACAATGTTGTTTAATCATACTTCCATGTTTGGGTCACCAACTAGCAGAAATCAAATTTGTTAAATTTTCAAATAAAACTCTTTGCACTAAATGCATTAAATTGGCACTTGATGTACGTTGGGAAAAAGAACTTGAGAAGAGTCGTCAATGATCTGAATCCTCCGTGCATACTATTCCACGTGCATTTAGTATTCGATCTAGATTCTCTTCCATCTTATTTTTCACTCCCCTTCCTCTTATTTTATTTGAACTCTTGAGATCAAGCAACATTATCACCTTTTTATATTAAGAGAAAAAGGAAAAAATGAAATTGAGAGAGAAAGGAGGAGAGAGAATCTAACTTCGTTAAAACTTGGTTGTGGTTGGAAAACAATGTAAATTGTACTCAAAATATACATGTTAGAATTAGATCCCTGAACGAGGACCGTTAATGTCAATTTCAGAGCAAGACACTTGCCACCTTTGCATGACTGCCTGGAGAGATGGCAAGCCGCAAAACCATATATAAATTTCATAGGCCATGGAAATGTCTCATCATATTTTCAACAGCCGCAGTTGCCACTTCTTCGCGAAATGACACCGATGATTGGTGATCACCTACGCAAACTAGCTACTCCCAAGCTTAAATTCAAAAACGAAGGCCATAAAGAATTCAAAATTCCTTGCAATCTAAAAAAAAAGTTGCGGAATTCAATGATCAATCCGATATTCTATTGTGACAGCGAGTTTAGGAAAGATTCAATGGGCTGTTTGGTTATGATAATTCTCATACTGAGTGAAAACGTGTGAAATTTTGTGATATATAGGCAGTTTAGGAAAGATTCAATGGTCTGTTTGGTTATGATAGTTCTCATACTGAGTGAAAACGTATGAAATTTAGTGATATATAGGCAGTGGCGGATCCATAATTCTAATATAGGGTGATCCTAATATAAAAGCTCCAAATAAATTACATGAAAATACCATTGAAAAATTAACCAATAAACTACCAATTTTCCATTCATAGTCTTGTACAAACAACATTACAAATTACAAAGACTAAATTTGTCTATGATATCAATTATCAATTTAAAAAAAATAACAAATCAACAAAAAACTATAATCTCTTATGAATTTAAACTTTTCATCCAATACCCATAATATTTTGACATTTTATATGATTAATTTAGAATAAATTAGAAAATTTAAATTAAAAAATTAGGGGATTAAGTGGTGGTTATAGAGAGGAGACAGTTGGAGGCGTGGAGCATTTGGTGGTAGCCCGGGATCGGTTGGGTGGGGTTAAAGGAAAAAGGATTTGAAATTAGGGTTATCCAATTGGAGAAAGTTGCAAAATGGAAATGGGTGGGGATCTCGGGTAGAAGGAAATATGATAGACTCTCTTTATTTATTTTTTAATTAAAAATGGTCCGCTGCACGTGGCTTAATAAGAAGATTTGTTTTAGTTGTTTTGTTTTAAATGGCTTAACTCAAAACGAAGTCATTAATTATTTTGCAGCGACATACACATGCCCAAACTTTAATGGTCTTCAGAGTTCCTCGTAGCCATTTATCCGGGTTTCCGGTGGTCATGGGATCCTTAGGACCCTATATGCATCCATACATGGATCTCATGCTTTTGTAAGTGAGGTCGGATCCCCTTGTTGAGTGAAAACGGGGGATTCAGTTGCATAATTAATGATCCGATATTATATTACGACCACAAAATTTAAAGATATTCAGTACAATTGTCTAATTGAGACAATTCTCATCTAAAATCAAGATGCGTGACATTTGGTGAATCACAACGTAAGTAATCACAATAAAATAAATATCATACTTTTTAAAAAGGTTTCAGGCAGACACACTATGCAAATTTTTCTTATGAGTTTGCGGCCGACAAAAATACCTTTCAATGTTTATTCACACCAATTACACAATAGGGTGTGATATCTCACACATTTCATTTTACTTTTCATACACCATTATAATTTTTGGCCTTCCGGTCAAATAAGTTAAAAAATTAAATGACAGAAATTAACAAATAGTGCTTGAAAAGTATTTATAAAAAAAAAAGTGTGTAAATAACACATTCTTTATGCAATTTACCATTCTGTCCAAGTATATGTTGACAGCAGTACATTCTAATTATCATTCGGTTAGTACTGCTGATGTTATTAGTCCCACTTTGTTGTCGTCAATCGTTAATTAAAGTAGTAGACATAATCATTAATTAGTCTTCCATCTGCATGATTTGTTGTTATTATTTTGGTTCTTTCCCTTGCCTGAATTCTGTTTAAGATCTATGCATTGCCCAGTATGTTTTTGCTGGCATGCCGAGATTTAAGGTTTAATCCTTTGTGTAGAGTGCGGCTGATCTCACATTTGCTTTTTGCACGTCTAACACCAGTCAATCATATGGGATGCATGTTCAAACTAAGGTTCTACTTCCATTTAACGATTTCGAATCCATCATGAACGAATTCGATGCATTAGGGTTTTACTAATATGTTTTTTGGTTTTTTATTTTTAACACACGATAGAGTTATTCAGTGGTTGAGCCAGTATAAAAAGTTAGTTGCCCTTCACTCCAACAACTTATAAAATTCCATATGTACTTGTTGTGTTATGTATTTAACCCTTATAAACAGTTTAGACTTACAACATTCTCCTCTACTTATTCTATTTTCTTTCTTCTAACACTAGAAATTGTTCCATAGTATATTTATATAATATAATAATATCATGTATCTAACACTAGAAATTGTGTTTATAGGATAATGTAAATGATGGGGTTTGTTTGGTTCGAAGAATGAAACTCTCATGCTCATATTAGGAATAAAACTCTCGTGGTTATATTAGGAACACAACTCTCATACTCATGTCCGAGAAATAAACCTGTTGTGATTATATTAAGAATGAAATTCTTATACTCAGGTCTGGAAAATAAATCTTTCTTGCTTATATTATAAATGAAACTCTCGTACTTATATATATCCTTGCTTATATTAAGAACAAAACTCAAGTGTTCACGTTAGGAATTAGGAATGAAACTCTCGTGTTTATATTAGGAACAAAACTCGTGTGCTCATGTTAGGAATGAAACTCTCGTGTTTGTATAGGAAAGAAATTCTCGTACTCATGTTAGAAATGAAACTCTCGTGTCTATATTAGGAATGAAACTCGCGTGCTCATATTAGGAATGAAACTCTTGTGCTCATGTTAGGAATGAAACTCTCGTCCTTATATTAGGAACGAAACTCTTGTGCTCATGTTAGCAATGAAACTCTCGTGCTTATATTAAGAACACAACTCTCTCGTTCTTGTCAGGAATGAAACTCTCGTTATTATATTAGGAACGTAACTCCCGTGTTCCTATCAAGAGCGAAACTCTCGTATTTATATCAGGAACGAAACTCTGGTGCTCATTTTAAAAATGAAACTAGCATTCTTATATTAGAAATGCAATTCTCGTGTTCCTTTTAAAAGTAAAACTATCATGCTTATATTAAAAACAAAACTCTCGTGCTTATATTAAAAACAAAACTCTCATGCTTACGCCTAAGAAATAAAAATAGAAGATTATCGCACCACTATTTGAAAAGCCGAGAAATAACGACCAGGACAATGCTGTTTTATCATAATTCCGTGTTTGGGTCACCAACTAGCAGAAATCAAATTTGTTAAATTTTCAAGTAAAACTCTTTGCACTAAATGCATTAAATTGGCACTTGATATATGTTGGGAAAAAGAACTTGAGAAGAGTCGTCAATGATCTGAATCCTTCTTGCATGCTATTCCACGTGCTTTTAGTATTCAATCTAGATTCTCTCCCATCTTATTTATGATTCTCTTTCCTTTTATTCTATTTGAATGATCGAGATCAAGCAACATTATCAACTTTTCTGTTAAAAAAAATGAAATTGAGAGAGAAAAGAGGAAAGAAAATCTAACTCTTAATATTTGGCGGCGACTGAAAAGCAATGCGAATTGTACTGACCGTTAATGTCAATTTTAGAGCAAGACACTAGCCACCTTCGCATGACTGCCTGGAGAGATGGCAAGCCGCAAAACCATATATAAATTATTCTGCAATAATTAGGAGCTCAAGACGAAGTTGTTATGGCTAAGTCTTTTAAAAACATAATAGTCTTCTTCTAATTCGATAATTATTCTGCAGCAGCTGGTTTGCTGTTGCACTCTTCTGCTTCACCAAATGCCTAAACTTTAATGGTCTTTGGAGTTCTTCACAGAGCTATTTGATCCGATATTATATTACGACCACAAATTTTCAAGATATTCAATACAGTTGTCTGATTAAGACAATTCTCATATCAAATGAAAATGTGTGAAATTTGGTGAATCACAACATGAGTAATCACAATAAAATAAATCTCATACTTTTTACAAAAGGTTTCAAGCAGACACCCTATGCAAGTTTTTCTTGTGAGTTTAAGGCCGAACAAAAATATCTTTCAATGTTTATCCACACTAATTATGCAATGGGATATGATATTCACACACCTCATTTTACTTTTCATACATTCTAAATTAAAGAAGATAAAATGATAGAAATTAACAAGGAATGCTTGAAAAGTAAAAATAAGTGTGTAAATAATATATTCCTTATTCAATTTACCATTCTGTCCAAGCACCTGTTGACAGCCATACATTCTAATTGTCCTTTGGTTAGTACTGCTGATTTAATTAGTTCCACTTTGTTGTCGTCAACCGTTAATTAAAGTAGCAGACATAATCATTATTAGTCTTCCATCTTCATGATTTGTTATTATTCTTTTGTTTCATTCCCTTGCCTAAATCCTGATCAAGATCTATGCATTGCCCAGTATGTTTTTGCCGGCATGCCGAGATTCAAGGTTTAATCCATTGTGCAGAGTGCGGGTGATCTCACATTTGCTTTTTGCACGTCCAACACTAGTCAATCATTTGGGATACATTATCAGTATGTCTTTTGGTTTTTTATTTTTGACACACGATAGCGTTAGTCAGTGTTTGAGTCAGGATAGAGTCGTTGTTTGTCCTGAATCTCAATAACTTATGAAATCACATGTATATTTGTTTGTATTTTGCATTTGATCTCTATAAACAGTTAAGACTTACAACCTTCTCCTACTTATTCTATTTTCTTCTATCATATTTGTCTTATTTCTCTCTCTCATGTATGCCACTATATTTGTGCGCACACCATGTGGTTAATGAAATACCTTAGTTGACAAGCCTATAAAGTCTTCAACATTACTCTACATTATCGTGCACCCTCGAGCAGCTTCTACAAATAAAATGGATTGTCGACATATGTTGGCATAAGCGTACTAGGTGCTCAACGATATGGCTCAATAAATTATTTATTTGTTGATATTATGATCCTATTATTTTAAAATTTTGACTGCGCTACAAGCATTAGTGTGTCAAACTATAATTGTTGGGATGGGAGGGGATCGAATCTTGCCTCTGGCGGGTTCATATAATTTCATCTCTTTATTTTTCTTAGGGAACTTTAATGAAAATCTCTCGGTACTGTTCACTTTAACGAAAAACCACATTTTTACACTAAAAAGTCAATCCTGATACTATTCACTTTACCCTTTATTTTGTCCTTATCATTAAAACTTAAAGCTTTCAAATCATTTTCATTAGTTTTCTTTTTTTTCTTATACCCTAGACATCTCAAGAATAAAAAAGACAAAAAGAGAAATTAGACAAACCCGTTTTGTGTAAGTTTTTCTCGGTTTGAACTCTACTTCTATTGCTGGTTAAGTAAAACGGTACCCTATATGAATCACACCAGTATTGACCTCAAAGAACAGAGATCCCGTGAGTTGTCCGGTACCAAAATCGCAACCCACATCGGCAGGGAGGGACCCAAGTAGATATAATATATATAAAAACACAATATGAATCTGAATCTCCTGACATGGCACAAATAATAACAAACGGAACCGACCTACGTCTCCGTCTATTCCCACGGTTTTACCCCACACACAATCACCGTTACGGCGGCGTTTCGCAATCGAACAGCAAACGCGGTTATCGCGACGTCTGCTTTCTCGATGGACAGAGAATAAATAAAGGATCGCCGGACCCCAATCCCAACTCTCAACTGGATTTGATAAATTTCCCGCCATATTTTTCCTAACAGGGTAAAATTGGGAATACAGGTGTTTTTCTAATTTTTGAAAAAAAAAAAATTTAAAAAGGAGGAGGAGTGGTGGGCAGTGGGGACAGTTATTACCTGCCAAAAGGGACAACATAGATTGCTGCACTGTTGGTCAAATTCACTTTATTTGATTCGACGTCTGATATTTTTGGACAGTAGCCTAAAAATAGAGGATAATTCTTCTAAATATCGAAATTTATATGGGCAGTATTGTCTTTTCGAAAGAGCTCTACGTCCATGAACTGCCGTAGGCGTTCAGTTGGAACCTAGGTGGTGATTTCGGACGTGAGGATAAGATGAGTCCCACCCTCGCTAATCCATCGTGCAAGTCACGCAGTGGTGTTTATAAAATGATTAAAAGTATTTTGGAAAAAAAAAATTTAGGTTTTAAAAGAATTTGAAGTGTTTTATGCAATATTTTCACTAAAAACGATTTCAGCTATTTTAAAAGCACCTCTAAAAGAACTCATGTACAAACAAAAAATAATTTTTGTACCCTTAATTTTACACTGCTCTGTTTGTTCATATTTCTTAATTTTGTTTTAATTTATTTAATCCAACAATTACAAATTAAGAGGGAAGTGCGTGTAGGAGATAAAAAAGCGCATTGACCATTGACTTGAGGTTAGGAACAACTCGTTGTGCTCAATGCTTAAATTAATTATTCGACGCTTATTTGAGTTATTTCACGATGAGCTAGAAAAGTGTGTCTGCCTAAATAGATATCGTAACATTGCTATAAAAAATATTAGAGAAATGATTTTATTTAGGAAAAATAAGATTATTCCATCCAAAAAAAAAACTATGCATAGGGGTCTACATAATATAATTCTTGAGAATGATTTACTTCAGATCGTTACACCGCCATAGAGGAATACCACGAATAGGTCTGTCATTGGGCACATCGTGGAAGATTCTAAGGCTATGATGTTTGGGATCACTAGATCTACTGCTATCCATGCGCATCGCCAAGCAAGTGAGCCTGCTCACTATCTTACTCGTTATGCCTTGTTCTCTCCGAACGTGTGTGCTTGGTTCGAGATTTATATGTGTTGGTGGACTCTATATTATTAGAAACGTGATACAAATGTAGTAAGAAAAATATATTAAATGTAACATTACTCGTAATAAAGAAAGAAAAAAAGTAAGAAAAAAAAGAAGAAAATGCTCGTGCCAGCTCAGCAAGGTGTTCCCGCCAATATTTTCGAATAACCCGCCTGGAGATTCAACTGAAGCGTCCCTTTCAAACGTGGAAGAATGAGACATGGAAATTTAATATTCGAATGGTTTTATTGTAGCTGCAAATATTTTGTTTGTCATCGTTATTGGTGTTCGATGGTGCTCCCTGTACTGTGTCTCTGTTTTTCTCGTCCCTCAACGGCCACATTTCTCTTCCAAATTCCATTTTCCCGCTAAAATCCAAAACCCTAGTTCTGCATTTTTATGTTTTTTTTTAAATTTGGATTGGACGGACAGATTCTTTAGTGGTCAACTTCAGTTTGGCAAAGTTGGCAACCAACTCCACACAAACGATGACTAATTAGGCAGCCTAAGTTCTTTGTTTGGCAATGTCATTAGCATCATGATAGATTCGTTCGTTTCGATTAATCATTTCGATTTGTTTGACTTCATTGCTACTTCACACTAATGCGATTGCATGCATGTAGTATTAGACCACAGGGAACTTTGACTCCTAAGTCTAGAGAAATTCTCTTTTGTTACTAATTCATCATGTGATCTACAAATATTTATTGGACGAGCGGTTCACTTTTTACGAGTGAAAATATGTATTGGATGCCCGTGATGTAGGGGTGTAGTAGTTGCAAGAAAGTTTCTCTCTTCAATCTGAGCATCAGCCAGAGTTTTTAGGAAGGTTGAGATCAACAAGCGGTTGTGGTGAGATGTCCACGGCATCTCTGATAGAAAGGCTTTTCGCATTCGAAATTTTTTGAGATAACATAGTCCAGTAAGAGCAGGGCCGGCCCAGGCCCAGTGCAAACAGGGCGACCGTCCGGGGCCCAAAAAAAATGGGGGCACCAAAATTAACAGAGTGGTATATTTATATATGTTTTTATAAGAGTATAAATTTATAAAATTTGGTTCAATGACATATAAATTTAACTAGAAGTGGTGGTTTACTCATGTGAAAATAATAAAGAGGTCTTGGGTTCAAAACACCACATGTGCTTATTTACTTTTCAATTTTTACAAATTTCTTTTCATAAGAGTATAAAATTATAAAATTTGGTTAAATGATCAAGAAGTTTAATTAAAAGCAATAGTTTTTGTTGTTAATGCTATGTGCATGTTTATTGTTTTCAATTTTTACAAATTTTTGTTTGGTTGTTAATTTATTTTTAGTTACTAGCTAGTAGCTATATGAGTTGTTATTTTTAAATATTCGTTTTAATTCAAGTCTAATCTTCAATAACGAGTAATACGTAAACCAAATTTTTTGATCAAATTTACAAATTATATGACGTGTCATCAAAAGGTTTAATTTAGCACCCATTCATTACTAATACATATCAATTAAAGACTCGAAAACATCATTATTTTTTTAGTCCCATATTGACAAGGTTAGTAAATAAGAAAAAACGTCTCACGATTTATACAAAAACACTTTCAAAGTTCAGATGGAAAATAAAACTCATCATCTATCTACTTGTAAGCTCGGGGTTTTGTGGTTTCCTTCTCTCGATACAAAATAAATTAGTCTTTCGGTGTTTCTAAATTATTGAGTTTGAAGTGCTTTTCTAAGTATAATTTTATCAACATCTTATGTGTGAAAAAAAAAACAAACTTATACGAAGTTAGGGCACTTTTTTAAGCGTCGCCCCGGGTCTCAAAAATCTCTGGACCGGCCCTGAGTAAGAGTGAGTTCATTTGTTAAGTGTAATACACAAGCCTTACTTAAAATGTGAAATATTCGACATAAAAAACTTGACAAAATTGATTATAACATTACAACAACTTTATACTAATTAAAACAAGACATCCTCATTTGTGTACATGATAACAAAACTCACAAAAAATGTTGTAGAAACCTAATGATGCAGCACGAAGCAAAAGGATTACCACTTCAAATTATTGAAGAAACAATAATCTGGAATACACCAGTTTTTTTAAGAGTAATCCCAAAAAGTTTTGATTAATTGATAATTGACAATTTACAATGATAACATGAACGATTACAAGCTTGTTGGACAACTCAAAAGCTTAGGAAATTAAAATAACATTAATCATGCAAAAATCAAAAGGTCCGATTTTTATTACAGAAATTAAAACTACATTTTGGATGCTGAAACGACCTCGGATGGCTAAATCCCACTTATGTCACAGCTGTGAGTTTGAACCGCGACATAATTCTCTTTTCGAAAATGTATCATGGGCCCAAATTGAAGCTCGGACGCCAAATTTACAAATTCCCACATCATCCTTTTATTTTTCAACGGTGGTCATTTCCTCGTCAATCCATTCAGCCATTTATTTTACATCACCTAAAAATAATCTCCTTTTCTAAAGAGAGAGATACATGGAATAATAGAATGGAACTTGGTAGGTCTTATATGATGGGTACCAGAGGGAGGTGGTGAAAGTTGGTGGTGTATATAATTAGGGGCACCTACCTCACAATTTGAGTAAATATCAAGCTTTCCTTAAAGTTTCAATTATGTATCTCCCTTCTCATTCCCGCACCCCACGTGTCATCTCTACCTCTTCGCTGTCCATTTTCATAGGGTGGGGCTACCTTATGTAAAATTAATTTATTTCATTTTATTATATTTGTTGGCTTATAAATTCCCAAGTTTCCTTTTTGTAAAACAGAAAGTTGGAGGGAAAATCAACCCTAGAGATTTGTTTACTCCTCATCCCACAAATAATTCAGATAGAAATTCCACATCCGATATTTGACAACACAAAATATGATTTATATACGAATACTTCTATTTCAAGTTACACCAAAACTTTTTAGAATAAAATCTCAAACCTTATAATCTGGAGACACTGTTATACTTCAAAGTACCTAAGGCTATCTTCAACCAAGAGCTATATGCCACATTTAACCTTAAAATTGACAAAACCAGTCTCCAACCAAAGGGCTAAAGAGAATCGTCAAAAAAAAAAAAAAGAACTAAAGAGAATTATGTTAAGTTTGGTCTTTTGGACATGCAAAATGTTGGGACACACCCCGACTCGGAATTTCCACTAGGATTCCAAATCGAGCTGTGCTGGCCGACACCAGGAAGGACACGAAGCCATAAGGTGTAGTGATGTGGAAAAAGTGAATAAATTTAAACTTAAAAGTACCTAAATATAAGAGTACGCTGTGAGCGGGAATGAACCTATTTCACATGTGATGTCAAAGCATAAATACAGTATAGTAAGATAGGGTGAGAATTCTACCATCGGGGGTGATCGTCTACACCAAAATTTACCAAGAATCCTCGTCGATATGAAAGCTGAGTTGCTAAAGCCTGGAGGGGCGCAAAATAAGGTTGAGTGAGCCTGAAAATAAAATTTTAATTAAAAACCTTTTGAAAATGTTATAACCCCTCGCTGTAAAACAAGTATAGTTTCCAAAATATATATACTACGTGTAGCAAGAAAAATACCCACCGTAACCTATAAAATCACAAGATTGCCATATGTCGCAATATTGCATAAATGAACATATAACAACCAATATCACATAATCTCGCATAAGCAAACATATCATATCGGGTGCTCATTGATACATGCTTACACACAAGTTCATGAAGAAGTATTCTGACATGAACAGGACTGGGTGTTACAATAATATATGCTCTAGTACTACAATCACGTGAAGACTGGTGCTATGCGCAGCACATAAGAGTCAGAGTTGCCTATTGCAACCTGTACGATAGGAACTGGCACCTACAATGGATCCAAAGTGAGGGTACGGTGCGATGTGCCCATACACGTGAAAGACTGGCCTTGGCTCGGGCGAGTTCCAACACCGGTGCAGTAAACGATGAGCAAATAATATAATTATAATCATGCCACAACCATTCAACAATTCTAGTCAATATCATCCTATTCATGACTATAAATATAATTAAGACATCCACTTACAGTAAGCTTACTTGTGCATCCTGTAGGATTATTTCATCATTTCCCAATAATAAGGCTTTTCTTATAAATGTAAGTTTAATCATGGCAATCATGTAGATAATATGTTAATAATTGTATATATATGGAAACTAACCAATATATATATATATATATAAAAGAAAAGTATATATATATATATATATATACATATATATATATATATATATATATATATATAAAAGAAAAGACCCACTCACAAATCATGTCGTCGAGTCGAATTTGCCTTATAGCATCGAGAGTCCTTGTGAAGCGTTTCGCCTAGAAACAAAACCATTTAGGTAAATATAACGTACTAATGTAATTACGCGTTTTCATACAAAGTTCGGCTAATAAAGGAACTATGTTAAAACAATTGAATTTCGGAAAATCGACGACAGATTTGAAATCAAGGCATCGAAATATGTTAAGAAGGGTCCCCGATAAATTTTGTAAAAAGTCAATGAAAGGTCAATGGTCAACCTTAAAAAATTCAACCAAGACGCCCTGATGGTCAACCACGTTAAAACTTTGGAATTTCACTAAATGGGTGTCAAAAATGACCTCGGGACGTCGAAATTAGCTTGGGAGGGTTTTCGAGAAATTTTGAAAAATCGACGTAAGGAATATTCCAAAGAATATTCTTAACCCATTTGGAAATTGGGCCAGGCTGGAACAGTGGCCTAAAGGTTATGGATCAAAGTTATGGGCCGGGTTTTGGGCCAAGTTTAGGCTTCGACCTTCTTTTTTTTTCCTTATTCTTCTCTGGCTGGTTGCCGCTGCAACCGCCGGATAATTCTCAGCTTTGGCAAAATCCAACATATGAAATCGAAGCTCAGAGGACAAGGAATCGAAATATACCTTTGGTTTCCTCGATCGTGGCCGGAGTTAGCAAAAAAAGGCTCGAAAGCCGTCAGAAAATTGGAAAAGTTTTCCTCCTTCGTTCTTACAGTCTCCAAACCCTATCAAAACAAATATAAACCCTAAGATCTTCCACAAACTTCGAAAATGAAGGGAAATAGAGTGTTCCCGAGGCGTACCTTGGTCGGAAAACCATGGTGACTCGCTAGGAAACATGGAGATAAAGGTCAGGGTTCGTGTTTGTAGCTCGAGGTCTGATATATGGTTTCACAACCAAGCAACGAAGTGGGCTTCAGGTTTGTGGTTGTGACACTCGTTGAAGAGGATGGTAGGTGATGGTGGTCTAGTAAACCTCATGGAGAAGGGTAGTGTGTTATCGAGGAGAAAAAGTATTAACAGAGAGAGAGGGCATGCGATTGAAGGAAATAAGAGGTAGAAGGGATGAAGTGGCATCACAAGAAAGGGTGAGTGAGGTGCGGGAAAGTTTTAAAAAAAATTATAAAATGAAAGAGAGATAGAGAGTCCTGAGAGATATGAGACATGGGAGAGAGGTGGAGGTATGAGGTGTTGGCCCCATGTGGTACATAGCCAAAGGTCAAAAAATACAAAATCAAAATATCTCATGTAGTGAAATTAATAAAAAGCCCTTTGCGATCGTAGTTCTGTAAAATTTCCATTACAACTTTGAATTCGTTTTCGCTTGCAGCTATGCGTTAGTATTATCGAGTACTACAAAGATGTGCTAAAAGAATAATTCATACGTCACTCTGTACGTTGGTCCACGAAAGTCAACATCCTCTCCTCTAGGGCATTTTAGTCAATTCACACATTTAAAATTTCTAAAATCGTAAAATTAGGGACGGATTGTCACATGTTGGCTATAGAAAGCTAAGTTTGGCTCATAAAAATAATAAAATATGAAAGAAAATTAATATAGACCTACATGATTAGAGATGAAAAAATATATAACCCTAACATAGTCTTTAATTTTTATTTTATTTTAAAAAAAGCTAAAATATAATCAGAGACTACTTTTAGCCTTTCATGAAGGAAGATGGCAAAAAAATCCTCTCCCCCCCCAGTAGTTTAGAGCATTTCCAGTGTAGGAAAGCTCCTTAGGGCAACTGCTTATTGAATCCCCTCTAATGAATAGCAATTGCCTTTAATAAACAGTAATTGTCTTTTGCATCTCCATCCCTAAACTAAATAGCCATGACAATAGGCAATAAAATATTAGTATTTTTTTATTTTATAAAATAATTTTATTTGTAATTTCGGATAGGATTTTTAATCTGTCTCATTGAGCCACGTGTCATTATTTGAAAGGATAGTTTTTGGTGATAGATTTCGATAGATTTCACTAAATTTGCAAAAACACACTAAATGAACTTAAGTTTCTTGAGCTTGTTTCAATTCCCATTGATGCTCTATCAAGTCAATTTGCCAAGCTTTGTGATAGTATGAGGATTGAAGGGAAGTATATCATTGAATGAGCCTTTCATTGTAACATCCATCCATTTCTAATGGCTCGTGTTGCACAGGTTTTTACTTGGCATCATGAGCACAATATATTTGTGTTATGGAATTATTCATCGTATCTAGCTCGTATCCATCAACGGCATCATAATCATACTCATCTTCCACAATCATGTTGTGAAGAATGATACACGTCATCATGATAGATCGAAGCGACTCTAATCAAACAATTTGGTAGCACCCTTGACAATCACCCATCTTGACAGCTTGTGAAGTGTTGTTCATTTTCACTTGCAGGACGTGGCACTGTTTTGACAAACGATGTCCACCTTGGGTAAATGTCGTCTGCTAAGTTGTATGCTCCGTGGTACTTATGTCTATTGACCCAATGTGAGACTTTTGGTGTTTTTACTTGCAGGACATCGTTGAACACTGGGCATTTGGTAAGGACATTAAGGTCATTTTAAGCTCCCGGAACACCGAAAAAAGCATGCCAAATCTATGTATAAAATGATGCCACCGCCTCCAAAATGATACTTTTTGCTCCTTTTATGTCCCTATAAGCTCCTTGCGAGGCACTTGGACAGTTTTTCCAGGTCTAGTACATACAGTCGATGCTTCCAATCATGCTAGGAAAACCTCGCATCTCACCCATTTTTTAAAAGCCTTTGCAAGTCCATTGTCATAGGTTTTTCAGAGGTACTCTTTGGTGTATATAGATTTGATTGCAGAGTAAAACATCATTAGAAACTCAAGAATGGTTGATTTCTCCATCCTGGCTATCTCATCCACTTGGTTTGCAGATGCTCCATATGCAAGCATCTGCAAGGCAGCAGTAATTTTTTGCTCAGGAAAGAGACCCATGATACCAAAAGCATCTTTCTTTTGCACAAAGTAAGAATCATGGTTGCAAACAACAATCATGATTTTGTTGAACAAATGTCATTTCATTCTCAAACGACGTCTAAAGTACATATAAGGGAATACACTATTATTGACAAAATAATCACCCAAGAGATCCTTACCTCGTCATTGCCTACTTCTATCAATGTTTACGGAACGACTAGGCTTGGAGATCTCAGCCACAACTTGGATGACTCGACGGGAATGTGAGGCTCTTTGGTTTTTTGCTTCGTCATCTCTCCTTCTATGTCATAGCTTGGATGACTGGACTGGAGATTGAACATTTCTTCCCCCTGCCTAAACAATTATTTCTCTTGCTTATCGATTTCCCACAACATCCTTGAAGAAGACATTGTAAGAATGAAGCAAAAACTATGAATAAGGATAAAGATTTTGAGAGAAAGATTAGAATGTGGTTAGTGTTTGAGAAAATATGAAATTGTGGTGTAAGGTGGAAGATAATGATAAGGTATTTATAGAAAAATAAAATCCTTTTTTTTTTTTTTGGAATTTTTATTAATTTTTTACATGTTTATTAACTTAATTAATTTTTACCGTTAGATTAAAGAAAATTTGAAATCCAAGCATCCAGATTGTGCCACGTGGCACAATGGTAACATATCTGATTTTTTTTAAAGGCAAATAACTTGGATCATTGATCTGAAATTTAAAGGCTAAGATTGTGCCACGTCATCTAGCCGTTGGGGGAGGTTTGAATTATTTATTTATTTTTTACCGTTGGAAATCCAACGATCCAAAAAAAATATCCGTTGAAATCCAACAGCCTTGAGGGTGCCACGTGGTACCCACAATGGCAACGTTTCAGAATTCAAATTGTGGGCCCCATCATCTGAAATCTGGTCAGTGGCGCGCCCCTACGCATGAGTGTGATGCATGCGCCTGATGCAAATTTTTTTAATAACGTGGCTGGCGTCAAGCAGACAGCCCTTAGGCGCTCATGCCTTGGACTCCTGCCTCCCTTCTCACATGGGCCTCCTTAGCCTAATCGCCCGCATGGGCTGAAGCAAGGAAAGGAAGAGATTGGGTTGAATTGGTCCCTTGTCCATAGGGCTATCAGCTCCGGTGGAGCTGCTCTTATGCCTTTCCTATGTTCATAGAAATGGATTTGGATCCCATATGAATCCAAATTGTGAGGATCTTAGGGATCCTCACATTTTAGTCATTCATCGTGCATCGTGATGTCAGAAATTATTTAATTTTCTTTATTTAAAATTAAATACAAATAGTGTCTGACGAAAACTGATCGCATGATATACAATGAACAACTAAGATATGAAAATTCTTAGAATCTTCACAAAATGAATCCGAAGAGGATCCTCTGGAAATGGTTGCACGGCAGCATGGTGCGTAAGTGATGGTGACAAGTGACACTTTGACACCCCATTTTAGGTAGCCCAAATAATGCTGTCCGCCTTTATAGATTTTGTTCCCTAATTTTTCAAAATTCGAACAATCGAACTTACCTGCCGCCCACTCTCTCTCTCTCTCTCTCTCTCTCTCTCTCTCTCTCTCTCTCTCTCTCTCGGTCACATGCATGCTACTGCTATGCTTTTCCCATTTGATTATATTCAAAGATTCAAAGATTGTTAGAAATTGAAATTATGACGTAGAACTTGCTACCATTTTACTCAATCAAGACAGAGGAGGCATCACATGGGCAAACACACCTTGTTGCTCTTGGTCAAAGGTTCTTGAGAAGGGTGATGAAAATGTTTATTATATGTGGGATCATTCTAATCAAATCATTCGTAAAATAGTTTTATAAAAAAATAAAATTAAGTATCTAAAGTTTAGACTAGGATCACCTCCGAATCTCCCTTGAGCAAAACATCACAACTTTTCATTTTCCTCTTGCTTTGTTTTGCGTGAGAATTTTTCACTATTTAAATTTAGGATAAATTACATCATATCTCTTCAGGTTTGATGTCTATTACAACCCATACAACAGTTTTAAAACATTTCACTTTCATACCTCAAGTACTATTTTATTTCAATTTTCTACATCCGTTACATTTTCTATCCATTGAACCGTTAAGTGCTGACGTGGCTGCCAAATGTGTATCACGTGGCAATTTTTTTTTAAAACCTGATTTTTTACACCGAAAAAGGGTAAATTACACCATACTCCCTCAGGTTTGAGGTCTATTACAATTCCATACAACATCTTTAAAACATTTCACTTTTATACATCCAGTACCATTTTATTTCAAAATAACACCTTCGTTAGATTTTCCATCCATTAGTTTGTTAAATGCTGACGTGGCTGCCACGTGGCAATTTTTATATATATATATATATTATTATTATTATTTTAAAACTGGAATCTTCTAATTATTAAAAAAAAAAAATCTTCATCTTCTTCCCCTACTTGTAATCCCGAAAAAAAAACCCCTTCAGTTCATCTTCCCCTCCTCCATCTTCATCTTTTTCCCCCGACCCCTTACCTACAACCCAGAAAAATAAAATTTAAAAAAAAAACCGAGATCCTGTTTGGTGTGTATTGTGGGTCACCTAGGGAGTGGGTCTGCTACAGGGGATGGAGAAATAAGGTTGC
The DNA here is from genome assembly GCA_963580275.1 of Crataegus laevigata. NCBI lineage: Eukaryota > Viridiplantae > Streptophyta > Magnoliopsida > Rosales > Rosaceae > Crataegus > Crataegus laevigata. The sequence goes on along the minus strand of OY756947.1, from coordinate 30,622,373 downwards.
TGGGTTTGGGCGCGGGGAAGCAGCATGGGGGGGGGGGGGTGGAACCAAAACCCCAAACAATAACAATAACTTTTTTTTTAATAATTAGAAGATTCAGGTTTTTTAAAAATAATAATAATAATTTTTTTTGGCCACGTGACAGCTACATTAACACAAATGTGGTAGCCACGTCAACATTTAACATACTAATGGATGGAAAATCTAACGGAGGTGTTATTTTGAAATAAAATGGTACTGGATGTATGAAAGTGAAATGTTTTAAAGATGTTGTATAGAATTGTAATAGACCTCAAACCTGAGGGAGTATAATGTAATTTACTCTTTTTTTTTTTGTGTAAAAATTCAGGTTTTTTTTATTAAAAAAAAAAAATTTGCTACGTGGCACACATTTGGCAGCCACGTCAGCACTTAACACTTAACAGTTCAATGGATGGAAAATATAACGGAGGTATGAAATTGAAATAAAATAGTACTTGAAGTATGAAAGTGAAATGTTTTAAAGCTGTTGTATGGGGTTGTAATAGACCTCAAACCTGAGGGGGTATGGTGTAATTTACCCTTAAATTTACTTCTTTCCAAAAGATCAAAAATGGAAGGATAGGATGTTTTGCTCAGTTTGCTCAGCAGGGGGGATTCGGAGGTGATTCCAGTCCCTAAAGTTTTTCAACGTTTTTATGTCATTCCAAACTAATTTTAACTTTAAACATTCTAAATAAGTGCCCAATCTATTGAAAATGTCACATCTGTTAACCCAATTAAATTTTGGTTATATGAACTAGGGCTTACTTTGTCTCTAAAATCAATATCAGATTATGGAAGCATGTCCTCCTCTAACTAGCGATCACCACCACCCCATTAGGCCGTCATCTTCATACCCAATGCTCAATCACCAACTCCACCCTACAACTCAAGCCACCAACATCGAGAAGAAGGTTATGGAGATTGCTGAAATGGTATGGATAACTATGATTTAGCCACCACTATATTCATCGCCCACAAAGAAAAACTGTCATGGAAGCTTTACTAATCGAGAATGGCGAATGAGGAAACCACATAGCAGAAATAATCTCCTTAAAACCTATATGAATTTTTAACCCTTTTCTTTGTTAAGAGATTACCCTCCTAATGTAATTTCAATTTGGGTTTAGTTTCATTTCAATTCAATATCCGTTTCCTCATTAGGTTCCATATTATATAATTTATGTTTGAAATTTAGATTTTGAGGCAACTAATATTAATGTTGACCATGATATACCCAGTTGATGAGTTTTGAATATAAAGGTTGGGATGGGATTTCGGTGGTTGTAGGTTGAGCTTGGAGGTGGCGAGGGCTTGATAGTTTCCGATCTTCATTTTTGTTTTCCATTTTTTTTGTGAATTTATTTATTTTTGTATCTATATGTCTTTTCGAAGTTATTTTTATTATGATTTTAATGTCTCTGTAAGCTAAAAAGTGAGACCCATTGTTGCCACATGTACATTTAACGAAAAAATTAATTGGGGTATAATGGATGTGACATTTTCAATATGTTGGGTTTTTGTTTGAAATGTTTAAAAAAATGTTGAGATCAATTTAAAATGACACTAAAAAATTGGAGGGTTTTAGGTACACAATCCTAAAAAAAATATAAGACATGTTATTTTGGTATAACTTATCTCAATAATGGTGTGTTTGTTTATCATCACTAACAATCAATGGACTAGACTGCATTAATCCTTAGTTTAGTCCCGTGTTTCTACCATGCTAGGATTATGAGACTAAAGGGGACTTGCATGGACAAACCCCTTCGTTATGAGGTCTTAGCGAGACCCCCTAATAACCATGGGACTGTTAAGGTCTCCCTTCCATTCGTTTGCCCTTTACTCTCTTGCCCTTGTTGCTTGCAATCTATCCTCAGTCCAACGAAATCACACCACTAGACCACCACACTCTCTCCTCATCCCGCTCGACTGCGCGGTAGCTCCCTAGGTGAGCAAATCTAGATTTTCGTTCACCCAAAGCTCAATGCCGACACTAATCTGCGCATTCGCGCTCGACCACACCATCTGCAACTCCAATGCCTGCTTCGATAAGTAAATCTTTCATTTGGTTAGGGTTCATCGGCTTGTACTCAATTCTTGAATTTGAAAAGGAAGAGAAAAGGAAAAAGTAATGAGTAGAAAAGAACGGAGAAGCTTTGACAAAAAAAAAAAAAAAAAAAGGGAGAAAGGAACGAGAAGCATCTGGAAAGGATAAGAAAGAGAAACAAAAAGGGAAAAGAAAGAGAGGGAGAAAATTAAAAAAATGACAAGAAAATTTAGATCATAAAAATAATTTAGTCTGTTACTTAGTCTGACACCGTATCAAATGCTTTATTATTCTTATACTAGTTAGTCCATGCTAAACCAATTCAATTTAGTCATTGAACTTAGTCCAATCCAGGATAGTCCAATAAAACAAACACACCATAATAATCTTATTATGCATGAGAGATGTCTTAATAAAGTAAATTGATCGAAATTTCTCTTGTTTTATTAATGTTTGAATTACTCTCTTATGTGGCCATTTATTTCCCTTCTAATTTGGGGTGGGTTTGAGCAAACCCCAACCCACAAACCTTACTAAAAGTGGTGGTGGTGGCACCTAATTTATAAGAGATTTTCTTTTTTAAGATTTAGACTCAGTGGCATCCCCCATCTGATAAACATTAAATCGTTTTCTAAACTTTTTTTGGAATAAAATAAAAAATAAAAAATAAAAAAGAAATAGAAAAACAATTCCATGCATGTTGCTAGAGGGGGAGGGTCACATGCAAAAGTTACATTTTCATAGGGCTCATCTGATCACATGTGCTCGCACCATTTGTTTAGAGAGATAAGCATTGCATTATCCTGAACGTTCAAACCTTACAAACAAAGATTCTGCCATCCCTTTGAGTTAGACAACAATTGCATTATTGTGTATGTGAGCCAAATCATGCACACCTAATTAATATTGTAAGTTAACTTTAATATGCACCCTAAAAGTATTAACCTTGAGAAGCCATTGAATCCAAGCTTAGTGATGAAACACGAACACAGTAGCAAGCAAATTGTTGGAAAATTTAATAATACTATTATTATATTAAATTGAATTGAAATTAGACGTGGAGCTTTTCGGTAGAAATATGTGTCTATTCAAATGAAGAGTTGCAACTTTTGACTTTTCATGAATAGTCACATGTTTTCCAAAGAGGTATCTCACATTCTATAAATAAGGAAGCCGCCTATAATCACAAAATAATTTTTCATTGTTTTACATAATCATTCATCGAGTCAGGGCCATCCCTGAGAATTTGGGGGCCCTAGGCGAGCCTTCGAAGTGGGGGCCTTAAATTTCTCTGATCACCGATTATTTGTATAAAAAAGAATTCGCTAAATACATAAAAAATTATATTTTCACATTATATTTTCACATCAAATATCATTGAAAAATTAATATCAAAAGAATACAAATATACAAACATTACTTAAACATTACACAGCTCACGTTTTTAGATTCAAATATACTAATGTTTGCAGTCAAGAGTCTAAGATTAAGAGTGAAGAACAATAAAACTTGATGATCAAGAGAGTAAAGAACAATAAAACTTGATTGACGAGTATAATAAATTCAATAACGCCAATTGTTTCTCTTCTGTTTTTTTTTTCTTTCTAAAATCAACATCACACTAACTAATTGAATATTAAAATAATCCATTGAATAAAAAGTTATTGAAAAGCAAAATATAAATTCAAAGTTTTGATTACCTTAAAGTACAATCTTTAAGATCATGTGATAGTTGGTTTAAACATTCAATAGAAATGGAGAGAATGGGAAGTTGAAAGAAAAAATGAAGCTGAACATTTCCACTGCACTAACAAATAAATTATGATATTTCTTACTTTTTTGTATTTATATTTTAGTTACTAGATATAAAATTCTGGGTAAATTACAAAAAACTACCTCAACTATTGGTGTCACGACACTTTCATACATAATCTTTTTAAAATGACAATGTCATATCTCATCTTACGAATTTGTGCCAATGTCATACCTTCGTCAATTTTTTTGTTAATTGCTGACGTGGCTACCTGCGGGATCCACTTACTAATCCAACTGGATTAAAAAATTATTAAATATATTTTTAATAATTAAAAATTAAAAAAATAAATTTTTTTCATTAAATATCTCTCTCTATCTCTGACACACCCGTACCCGAAAGTAGGGCATGCTGGTCGTCACGTGAGTGTGATGTAGCCATGTGCGCTGTGCGGAAGCGAAGATCGATAACGAAGTACGAATAAGTTCAAACCGAAATCTAGCAACCTAACAATGAATGTGTGCTAGAAATAATTCCATACTTATACATATTCAGAGCGTACTAGTTCGAGTGCAGTCAAGCATGAATAAAAGAGTTTATTTACACCATCGGTGCCCTACATATGTCAAATCTGTCAGAAAGGCCGAAGGATCCTCGATGTGCCCAACTCGGAATTCAAGCTATCTAGAATCTGGAGGGGCGAAAAACAAAGGGAGTGGGTCAGCAAAAACAAATCCTTTTCAAAATCATTATTTTCTCAAAATTCTAGCCCCTCTCCGTAAAACCTGCATAGTTCCTAGAAAATAATACGTACATATATATCGCAAGCATTCTCAGCATAAAACGTTATCAAAGTATCTCAATGTATGCCGTGCAATGCAATTCAATGCCATCCGAATCTCATAAACAATGCCATACTATGCATTTCAATAATCATATCTCTACTACACGTTATCTCAGCCCTCGGCTGTAAGTATAGCTCATAACATCTCTATCTCATAATCATATATACTCTGCACACGTCTCCATCCCACATCTGGTGGTCTACTCATCATATCATGTATAATCAAGTAAGTATGCTCTAGTGCTACAATCACGTGAAGACTGTGCGAATAAACGTGGGTCACCTACATGTCGTACCCACAACTAAGTGGTCTATACGACAAGACTGTGCACCTAACTTGGATCCAAGGCGAGCATGCGGTGCGGGAGGTGAACATCACGTGAAAGACTGTACCCCTCTCTGGGCGGGAGCACTACTATAACTGTGCAGGTCTATGAGCTAACAAATCATGATATCTGATCATGTCACATCATATCTCATCTCTGTTCGTTCTCTACTATGCATGTACCTACCTGGTACTTACCTGGCATCCTCGGCACCAACATATGCATGAAATGTATAATTAAATACTCATGCATCAAATCAAGTGATATGCAAGGCGATAAAACGTATTTTCTATTTCAAAAGTGATTCTGGGAAATCATTATGTATATATAGGTTATACGGAAAATAATACTGCCCACTCACAGATAAATAGCTGGATCGTAGCCCCCGAGTCTAGCCTGGTTACGCTCGTCCTCAGAATACTTTCACCTATATGAGAAATTACTAAAAATACGTCATTTAAGCACCTACGCGCTAAAACGGAAATAACTTCTCGTACATAGCTCCAAAAATGACATGTAAATATACCAACGCGACCTACACGACGTTACGGACGTCGGGGTATTTTTAGAAAAAAATTCTGACGTGGCACGCGCCCCCACGCGCCTGACGTGGCACAGGCCTACGCGCGCGAGTAAAGGCTACTCGCCCCTGTCCTCTTGTCTCGCCGGACTGGTTTTTCTGGTGACCGGAAAAACTTCCGTGTGCGATATCTCACTCGTTTCTCAACCATTTTGTCCCATTTTTCTTCCTACATACTCTAAATTAAGAGTACTACAAGTCTATACCTTCAAAAACCTCGAAAACTAACGAGAAATTCGTCGAGAAATCTCCAAGAGTCCGGCCATCTCCGTTCTACGTGGTCCCGACGTCCCAACACTTCCAACGCACCACTCCGAGCCTCCTTGGGACCTCACGACGGTCGCTGTGATTTCAGATTTTCCTAAAACGCAATGTAGAAAAAGTTGATGAATAGTGCCATTTACAAAACTTGAATTTTGGACGTGAAATCGTCGTAGTTCTTACCTGAAATTGGTATGGTTGAGTTCGTATGGACGTCACGATCAAGAATACGTAATTTGTTTCATCGATCTACTGAGTTTTTGATATGGGTTGGTGTATGCCGTGGGTTTGGCGAACAGAGAGGGAGTTCGTGAGGTAGAGAGAGAGTGAGTCTGAGGGATGTGAGAGAGACAGAGAGAGGGTGGACCAAGACCACCAAACCAAAATTATTTCCTAACTTTTCTTTGCTACCCAACAACTTCAATAATTATGTAATTGGCCCAAAAATTAACAATTCTCGCATAAACGTTCGCCCGAACTCAAGGGCATAATAGTTAATTCATAACGTCGAAATAAAATTCCGGGACGGGTTGTTACAATCTCTCTCTCTCTCTCTCTTCCCCCTCTCTCGCCTCTTTCTTCTCTGCATCCCCAAAACCCCTTCTCACTCGACCCCTCCCCACCTCTCTCTCTTCCCAAACCGTCCTTCCTCTGCCGACTATCCTCTCTCTCTGCAACCTCAGCTCTCTTTCCAAACAGCTTCCGTCAAAATCCCCGTCAATTCGACCTCCCATATGGGCAAAAGCCCTCACCCCTTCACCTCACATACAACATCGTAGCCGGTAGCTCTTCAATTATTTTTTTATGATTCAATTTTTAATTTGGGGGAGAAATGAAAAGGTTTTGATCCAGCGACGATCTCGATTCCTTCAGTAAGGATCCGAATCCTAACCTGAACCCGAGCTCCAACCCCGGCCTGACCTTCTCCTCTTCTTCGCACCGGAGCTTCTACTACAAGCCAGATATTGTGCGTAAGGGTTTGTTTTTGTTTGTTAAATTTTGAATGGGAGGGAAGGTGAAGAGAGTGGAGGAGATGGAGGTGGGTGGGAGGCTCGGGAGGGAGAATGTGGGGGTTGCAGGGGAGGTGGGGGTGGGGTTTTGGGTTTTTTTTTTCTTTTTTCTTATTCTTCTTTTTCTTCAAGAGGTTGGGTAGGGGTGGGGGTGGTGGTGGGGGCGGACGAACTGAGTGTTCCTTTTTCTTTTTTATTTTATTTTATTTTCTCTTCTTCTTCTGCAGGTTGGATGGGTGAGGGTGGGGTGAGGCGGACGAACTGGGTGTTTCCTTTTCTTTTTTTTCTTTTTTTTCTTCTTTTTCTTCTTCCTCTATTCCTCTTTCTTCTTCATTTTTCTTCTTCTTTCTGGGTTGCAGGAATATGGGGGGAGAGGGGGAGGAACGAATTGACCTGAGGTTTTATTTATTTATTATTTTAATATTTAAAAAATATTAAATAACTTTTTTAATAATAATTTATTATTTTTTAATAGAAAATGGGCCCCAAATCAAGCCACATTAGCATTTAACTGAAAAATTCACGGTCAATTAACGGAAGGTATAACATTGGCACAAATTCGTAAGATGAGGTATGACATTGTCAACTTTAAAAGATGAGGTATGAAAGTGTCGTGACACCAATACTTGAGGTAGTTTTTTGTCATTTACCCTAAATTTTTTTTGGAGGCCCCTCCGAAGTGGGGGCCCTAGGCGGGCGCCTACTTAGGCTACCTTTAGGGCCGGCTCTGCATATAGTGTACTAAATCTTAGAGAGTCTCATTGAATCCATATGAGAGAGTTTTCAACACAATCATGGTTCATGGAGCCTTGTGATTTGGAGTGCTACTATTACAAGGACGGAGTCGTTATATCTTGGGAGACATGCACCGATCAACCATGAGCACTGTAGTGGGGCGTAAACTTATCTTAAGGACAAAGTGTCCAACACTTGCTTCGACCGTATTTTCTAGGTTTTTGTAATCCATTATATCATGTTCATTTAACATTGGTTACTCATGTGCATGCATTAATTTTGATATATAATTGCATGAATTATTTCTTAATTTTATGTGATTTAATATAGCAATTAGACCCAAGTTTTCCAACACAAAGATCTTCCGCTCCTAGTACACGCCTTATGCACTCCTATATGGGGTAGGGTTTTGTGCTAGAATGTGTGTACAAGAGTGGGGACCTAAGCCTTATATTTATAGGTGAGTATATTAGGTTTCTTGCCCATAAAGAAATCCCTAATACATATCTTTAGCACCTCTAGAATCCATGATCTAATAGGAAAGATATTCCTAATCATTATAAGTTTACTTGACCACCAAGTAATCCGGGATAACCAAATATTTCTTCCTATCTTGTATTCTTAATCAATTAGGACTCCTAAATAGATGTAAGGCCAATAAAAGTCTTACATTCTCCCACTTAGGCTAGACATCTATTCAAAAGTTCTCTTTAGGATCAAGAATCAATTTCCTTATGTGCGCAACTTTGGAAGATCATTTGATAACAATATCTTTTCAAACTCAGTGTCAAATATTATTAGCTTGTAGAACTATAGACCACGATATTCAATAGAGCGAATACATACCTCCATAATCACACACAAGCAACAATATTCATATAAAGTACCAACAAGTCATGGACAAACATATATATATATATATATATATGGTCAGTGAGCTTAATGGTGGATATCACACTTGACACGTATAAAGTCCTCTTTACGATCACAAAGTGACCTTCCTTAATGCTTAAAATAAGCCCCTATGTCAAAAGAACAATCTTGATATATAGCAAATTTGCTTACTGGAATGAAATAAGTTTGTAGAAACAAAGCATATCATTCTTTAATGCATATCCATGAAAACTCAACCAAAAGAAAATTTTCAAAACTGAAAAAGATAACTAGCAAAGATCAACTCGAGCTCTTGCTATTATAAGACATTTTCGAAACTTGATAGAACTCCTATGTTTGTGACATGTTTTAGAAAATCTACATTAGAGATAGCTTTGTTTAATGGGTCTGCAATCATGTCCACAGTACTGATATGATCAACCATAGTGACTCATTCTTACACATTCTCTCTAACCTTCAAAAACGTCATGTCAACATGCTTGAGTCTTGAAAATCTGTTGTTATTTTTACAAAAGAAAACAACTCCCTTGTTGTCACAATACAACTGAATAGGTCTTGATATATTATCAACAATTTACAAACCTGACACAAATTTCCTCAACCAAATGCCATGCATCGTTGCTTCAAAACATGCCATGAACTCGGCATGCATTGTTGAGACAACAACTATTTTCTGTTTGACATTTTTCCAAGCTATTGCACCACTTCCATACATAAACACAAAACTGGAAGTTGACATTAAGTCGTCGGCCCATCTAGCAAAACGGAATCAAAGTAACCTACCAATTCTAACTTGTCAATCTTCTTGAAAATAAGCATATGATCTTTGGTTATTTGTAAATAATGTAGAAGCTTCTTTGCAGCTTTCCAATGTGCCATTCCTGGATTAGATTGGTACCTACCTAGAACACTAACTGAAAATGCTAGGTCGGGGCAAGTACATACTTGAGCATACATAACGCTTCCAACCATTGAAGCATAAGGCTTGTTCTTCATCTCCTCCCTTTCTATATCATTCCTCGAACAATCTTTGTTACTCAATTTATCACCCTTGGAGATTGGAACTTCAGCACCGTTGCTTGTCAACATGTTAAATCTCTTCAATACTTTCTCAATATAGGCCTTTTGTGAGAGACCTAACAAACCACGACTTCTATCTCGGTGAATTTCAATGCCTAAAACATAAGAAGCCTCTCCAAGGTCCTTTATCTCAAAATTCTTGGACAAGAACTCTTTGGTGTCATGCAACAAATTCTTATCACTACTGACAAGTAATATGTCATCAACATATAGAACAAGAAAAATAAACTTGCTCCCACAAAATTTAACTTATATGCACGCATCAATTTTATTTTCCTTGAAACCATATGAAATGACAATCTTATCAAATTTCAAATACCATTGCCTCAAAGCTTGTTTTAACCCATAGATTGACCTCTTCAACTTACACACCAAGTGTTCTTTTCCTTCCTCCACAAAACCCTCAGGTTGCTTCATGAATATTTCTTCATCCAAATCATCAATGAGAAATGCAGTTTTAACGTCCATTTGATGCAGATATAGACCAAAATGTGCTACCAAGGCCATGATGATTCTAAATGCATCTTTTGTCGAAACTGGAGAAAAAGTCTCTGTGGAGTTTACACCTTGTTGTGTGAAACCTATAGCTACCAATCTTGCCTTGTGTCTCTCGATGTTGCCTTTAGAATCCTTCTAAGTTTTAAACTCCCACTTGCATCCAACAAGTTTAACTGCTTGCTATGGTTCAACTAGCTCTTACACTTAGTTGTTTTCCATGGACTCTAACTTACTTTGCATAGCTTCAATCCACTTTTCAGACTCTACACCAGTAACAGCCTCCTTGTATGTTAAAGGGTCTTCATATTCTGAAACATTATAGTCCATCTTACTCATGTAAACAAAATCTAGTAGTGTAGTTGGCCTTCTTTCTCTCTGAGATCTCCTAACTTTTTGTGTCTCATGTTGTGCTGTGCCACCAAGTTCAACATTCTCTTCCACATGTAGTGTTTCATCTTGTACATTTTCTTAATTTATTGGCTCAACAACGTGCTCAGCTTGTGGTAGAGGTCGAAGTAAAGAAATGGTGACAATTGGTTCAAGAATGGTGGGATTAATTGGTTCAGTCCTAATCTCTTATTCTTCTTCAAAAATAAAGTTCTAGTTCACTCCTTTAACAACATCATCATACTCAATGAACTTGGCTTTTTCCAGTCTCTACAATTCTGGTAGTGTGATTAGGGTTATAAAAATGAAAACCTTTCGATCTTTGTGTATAACCAATGAAGAAACAACTTATTGTTTTGGGATCTAATTTAGCTAATTCTAGATTGTAAACTCCGGCTTCAGCTTTGCATCCTCATATGTGCAAGTGATTGAGGCTTGGTTTTCTTTTATTCCACAACTCAAAAAGTGTTTTGGGAACTGACTTGCTAGGAACTCTATTAAGGATGTAGTTGGTAGTCTTATTCGCATCTTCCCACAAAAATCTTGAAAGATTAGTGTTACAAATCATGCTTCTCACCATATCTTTCAAAGTTCTATTTGTTCGTTCAGCTACTCCATTTTGTTATGGGGTCCCAGGGTTTGTGTACTAAGCAACTATCCCATAATCTTGCAAATAACGTGCAAATGGTGTAGGATGCCTTCTTTGCTTATCATACTTGCCATAATATTCTCCTCCCCTATTGAATTGAACCACTTTAATTTTTAGTTCAAGTTGATAGAAAGTTTTAAAGACTTTAAAAAGCTCAAATGCACTAGATTTAGTTGTGATTAGGTAGAGATAACAGAACATTGAGTAATCATCAATGAAAGTGATGAAGTACCTATGACCCTCTTGAGTTTCGATTGGAAAAGGACCATATATATCGGTGTGGATGATTTCTAAGAGATTAGAACTCCTAGTTGACCTTGATTTCCTTAAGTTAGTCATCTTTCCTTTTGATGCAATCAGTGTAATCTGTAAAGTCTAATGGATGAAGGATTTCCTCCTTGACTAGGTGTTGCATTCTTTCCCTAGATATATGACCTAGACGTTTGTGCCATAACCATGATGAACTATCTTGGATGAGAGGACGTATTTGACGTATAGTTTTAATATTAAGAGCTAATTTTTCTTTTCCATAAGTCAATTGAAACATTTCGTAAACCAACAAACTGTTCCCAACACGAATAGAATGTAAAAACAAATCAAAACCAAATTCATGCATATCAACTTTAAACTTTGACTTGATAAGTTTGGAAATAGAAATCAAATTCCTTCTCATGGAAGGAACCTAAACAACGTCATTTAACTCTAAACAAAAACCAGAATCTAGATAAAGCCTAACGGTGCCTATTGCATGGACTCGAACTCTCTTGCCATTCCCTATAATGACTTGAACTTGGTTTTTATTTGGTGTTTTCTGGCTTATAAAGTTCTGTAAGGAATTAACAACGTGGATGGAAGATCCACTGTCAACAATCCAATTATTGGAAAGAATAGGCACATAATTTGACTCAAAACAAACTAAAACACAGAATTTGACTCAAAACAAACTAAGACATAGAATTTGACTCAAAACAAACTAAGGCCATATTAGAATTACCTTTAGCAGCCCTTTTCTCTGCCCCACGTTTATATCTATTGCAATTTCTCTTTATATGACCTAATTTGTTACAAAAGTAACAGCCATGATTATTGGTTTGATTGACACCAAGAGCAGGCGTCTTAGGAGAAGGATTAGGCTTTGCAGCCTTTTTATTGGCAGTATGAAAGCTTCCTTTGAAGGGACGGCGCTTCTGAGCATTAATGGTGAGATGCACGGAATGAGTCTCCTTATCTTTCTTGAACCTTTCTTCTTCTTGAACATAGACAAAAATCAATTCATTCACACTCCATTTGTCCTTCAAAGCATTGTAGATGATCTTGAGTTGATCATATTTGGAAGGAATGGAGTTAAAGACGAAATGCACTAAGTACGGATCAGCTATGGGAATTTTAAGACTGTTCAGCTTGGTTGCAACATTTACCATACTTAAAATATACTCCCTTATACCTCTAACTCCATCATATTTCATAGTTGTGAGCTTACTCATCAGGTTTCTAGTCGCGGCTTTCTCGGATTCCATGAACTTTGCACTCACAGATTCCAGAAATTCCTTGGCACTCTCAGAGGTTGGTATTCCACCAAAAATAGCTTCAGTGATGGTCTTCTCCATGATCATCAAGCACAGTGTATTTGAGTTCTCCCACTTCTCAAATTTGAGTTTTTGTTTATTGGTGCTGGTGTTAGTTAATGCAACTGGTTTCTCTTCTTTTAGGGCTAAGTTGATGTCCAATAGACCTAGAACAATATCTAAATCTCTTTTCCACTTCTTAAAGTTGTTACTAGACACGGTTTCAATGAAATTGATGGCATATGGGTTCACTGCTGAAAGAGAAACATGGAATATGCAACTTTATTAATTTTTAACCCCAAAAACTTCATACATAATTGATAAACATCTGCAGATAAATTATCAACATGTCTTTAATGCTTTCATAAGGCTACTACATGAACTTAACATGAAAAACTTTTATCAAAGCCCTTCACATCTGTAGACTGAAAGAGCTGATATTCATATAAGGTAATATAATACCTTGTTCTATTATAGATTACGTCTAATTAAAATCTCACATTTGTAGACTGAAAACCTTAACTAACAGTGTCTATAATACAAATTTGTCGTTATAATCTGGGATTGAAAGGATGGCTGGCTACTCTATTGAATGGATGTGTGCTAGATAATAAAATAGGATATCTCTTCAATCTTGACATCTTTATGGGTCTTTTAATACTTGCAACAGAATGTTAACATGTTTATGTTTTATGTAAGAGGGGAAGAACAAGCTAAGTTGTTTTGGAAAACCCTAATCGAGTTCGTGATTCAATTATGTGCTGCAATCTAACATGCTGTAATGCTATTCGAAATAATATATAAACAGAACCATAGCAGTACTACTCGAAATAATAAACAGATGCTATACTACATGCTGCAGATTCATATTTTGATCTAAATATATATATATATTACTTTCATGCCTTGAATAATCAATTCTACATCAAATTAATGCCACTGCAACCTTGATATGCTTCAAGTCTTGTAAATAGCACATAGTATAAACAAAGTATAAGACATAATATGGATTACAAGCGGCAGAGATGATTTGAACAGCAATCTTGCTTCTCGGTTTCTTTATAAATATAATCTTGGTTTTAGACTTCTAGATGCATATAACCTATGATGTGATACCACATGTAAGTTAACTTTAATATGCACACTAAAAGTACTAACCTTGAGAAGCCATTGAATCCAAGCTTAGTGATGAAACACAAACACAACAGCAAGCAAAGATCTTCCGCTTCTAGTACACGCCTTATACACTCCTATATGGGCTAGGGTTTTGTGCTAGAATGTGTGTAAAAGAGTGGGGACCTAAACCTTATATTTATAGGTGAGTATATTAGGTTTTTTGCCCATAAAGAAATCACTAATACATATCTTTAGCACCTCTAGAATCCATGACCTAATAGAAAAGATATTCCTAATCATTATAAGTTTACTTGACCACCAAGTAATCCGGAATAAAAATATTTCTTCCTATCTTGTATTATTAATCAATTAGGACTCCTAAATAGATGTAAGCCCAATAAAAGTCTTACAAATACGACATGCAAGCACGGTTGGAAGAAAATCACTTTGGTTAAGACACATATAATTCAATTTGATAGCAACTCTTGATTCAATGAATTTGGTTTTGTAATTGATATGTTTTATCATTGGCTGTATATAATTATGTGCTTATTTATCTCATCACCATGATTTCTTATTAAATATTTGTCCTTTCATCAGTTGTATACAATTATTCTGCCTTATTTACACAATCAATCAAAATAGTTTTGCATATATATATACAACCGAAAAACCAAATATCATACCCTACTAATTGAATTTTGAATTGCACAAGTTGAGGCATCCATAATCCATAATTTTAGAAGTTTATGTTAGATATAAGTAATGAACTACGTTGATTGGAATTAAATTTTAGAAGTTTATGTTAGATATAAGTAATGAACTACGTTGCTTGACATTAAGTTTTTTAATTCATAAAGAGACATATTAGCATTACTAATATCTAGTTGATTCAATATTAAGAGATTAGCTTCGTAGTAGGTATCCCGTTTTACTGCAGCAAATTGAATCGGGATATATATAGGCCAATGTATGTCACCATATATGCTCTCTTTTATATATCACTATTTTTTTCTAATTTTTTTCTCTAAAATATAAGGGCTTGTTTGGTATCTTATTTGAAATTTTTTATCATTTCTCAAAACATTTCTTAAGAACATTTCTTGAAAACAATTTTCTTTAAGACTCAAAAACTTGATTGGTTTGCAATTTAAATTTTTAAAATCTTACGACTTAAACTTGATTAGATTAGAGTAGAAACGAAAAAAGTAAAAAAAAAAAAAAGAGGAGAAAGAAAGAAGAAATAGAGATATATTTGGAGTGAGAGGAGAGGAGGGAAAGAAAAGAAATGAGTGAGTTTAAATTTAAAAACTCTAAAAACTCATTTTTTATGTTTTTAAGGAATAGAGTATATTTTTGAGTTAGTCTTGAGTTCAATTTTTAAAAATAGTCATACCAAACAAGTTTTTAAGACCTAAAACTTGAAAACTGTTTTTGAGTTTAAAAAGTTGAATTCAAGTACACTACCAAACAGACATTAAGAGTCTTATACAATAAATACATAGTCCTTACGGAAGTCCTATCATCTTGTTTTTCTACCGTAATCCTGAATTCTGGCTAAAAAGGGGCACTCAATATGGATTTACTAAATGAGATTTTGTGTCTATATTACTACTTTCTAGTTTAGAATCACATAGTGGCACATATATAATTACTAGATGAGAGTATGGCATACCATTCTACTTGCTAAACCTTAAAATAAAGAAGGAAAAGAGCAGCATACAATAATAGAACAACATATGGTTGCCATACAAAATGACAGAGTGAAACAATACACCAAGTTATGGGGTGTGTGTATGGAGAGACATGTTTTATTGTTCTTCGGGAAAAGGCTTTCATCTGTCGGAATCTTTGTTGTTCTAAGATTTGGAACTGTATATTATATGTTACATACTATATACTATATGCATGTTGCTAGATGTGTGTGTGTGTGCGCGCCCGTGTGCGCGCACTTTGCAATATTATTCATCACCTTCTTTGAGCCAACTCAATCTTCCATGCGTATTCAGTTTCCACCAATTCCTCCACCATCATCTAGATAATGCCAAAATTAATCATAAATAATAATAACACTGTTCTTAATTAGCTCAATCACATTGGACTTAATCCATTATTTATAGACAGACAACCATATATATTATAGTTTGTTTAGGTCAAGACATGGTATTAGCGTCTCAAATGTCGAGAAAAAAAGAAGAAGGAAAGTACCCCAAATCGAGGACTAAATTAAACCCTCAGTCATGTTCTCTTAAACCCTATAATTAAAGAAGATTATGGTCACTCATAATTCGATGTTAATTTAATAGTTGATGATCGTTTTATTTTTTTAATTAAGATTGAACAATGAATCACCATAATATTCTTGAATTATGGCATAAGAAATCGAAACTCATTAAACCGTAGCTTGAATAATCGAGGACAAATTAAATTCTTAGTCATGGTCCAAGGAAATTATGGTCACTCATAATTAGATAATAATTTAACGGTAGGTGACAATTTTACCTTTTTGTTGTACTTTCTTCGCCAATATTGAATTAAAATTAAACGGTGAGTGACCACAATATTCTTAAAGTATGGTCTAAGAAACGGAATTCATTAAACCCTAACTTGAATAATTGCGCGCACTCTCTCTACGTGCACACGTGCATGCGTGTCTTCCATGGTCGAACATGCATGCATGCATTTTGTCATAGGCCCACACGCATGTATGTATGCATTACAAACTTGATCACACGAAGTCCATTTATGGTTAAGTTTTGATAATTTATGGGGCCAGCTCTACATATCTACAGCTCTGACGAGGAGCGCATGAACTCAGAACAACGACGAATTTGACTGGAAAACGATGGCTTACATCACTAATCGCATGCTTGTATTGAAGAAATCACAAGTACACTGTGAAAATTTAAGTGCCTCCTGTCCCTTACAGCGAGGGGATATTGTCCAGAATCTTGCAGGATAGTTGTAGAATGTGAGGGGCCGGTCGATCAACAGAATGCAGCTAATCAACGGGTGGTTCACATCCCGCCATTATCCAACAAGATTTATTTCGCATTATAGAAAACCTCGTGGTCTTTTCTTTTTAGTTTAGTTTTTGAATTCAATTTAAGAGAGGAATAGACATATGGGGTGTGATATTCACACACCCCATTTTATTTCTCACACACACTTTTAATTTTTGGCCGTCGGATCGAATGAATTGAAGAATATCAACGGACATAAATTAACAAGGGGTGTGTGAGAAGTAATTTGGAGTGTGGATGGCACATCTAGGGATGGGCAAAATACCCACAGTTATGGATAACCGCAGTTACCCGCCCATTTAAATTTTACGGTTATGGTTATGGGTAACCGTTTAGATAAATAAACGATTATGGGTATAACCGTTTACCCGTGAAATTTAAATGGGTGGTTATGGGTATTAACCGCGGTTATAAACGGGTAACCGTTTACCCATTTACTTTATATATGTAAAATTAATAAACCATGTTCTCTATCGAACAAAACTTAGATCAATGCTATTTAATATAGTGCATGGTTTATATAGCTAATTATAATATAATGTAGCTCATTATATATATATATATATATATATATATATATTATGTTAATACTTTACATTATGGATTAAATAATTTAAGAATACTATCTTCTAAGCAGTTTTCGTAGCCCAAAAATATTTAACAAATATTATATTACCTTCATTGATAACATGGATTAGTAGAAAAAGTTTTCCCAAAAGATTAGGAAAATAAATTACAATTCCCCTCAGCCCCACTCAATTCAACCCAAGACCTGTTCCTGAAACATGTTGCGACTTGCCATTTCAGCTAATCGCTCACTTTTGTTAGCATTGTTACTGTAATTTATATATCCTATATTCCAATTTTGTTTTTTAGAACTAATTTTCTTGCTTTACATATCAATTAAAAATATTGTCTATAAACTATTATTTCAATTATTAGAATGGTACAGGGCTTTAAAAAATTAAAATATAGAAATGTATGATAATGTACTTATAACGGTATTTAATTGTCAACAAAAAAAAATTATGACAATTTTTATTTATTTTCAAGTTGTTAAAAAACATGTAGACGAGTGAAAAAGAGCTAATGGTAAAAAAGAAAAAAAAAGAAGATAAACGGGTTAAAAATGGTAAATGGGTATTAAACGGTTACGGTTAAATGGATATGTGGTTATGGGTATGGTTAACCGTTTATAAACGGTTATGGGTATGGGTATAACTGTTTAGGCAATTACCCAACAGGTAAACGGTTATGCAGGTATGAGTATAAATGGTTATGGGTAAATAACCGCGGTTATCCGCCCGTCATAACTGTCGCCCATCCCTAGGCACACCCCTAGACACATCTCAACGCACTGATTGAGGGCCAAAAAAAAGGTGAAAACTGCATTTACAATATGACATACGGAAGTGAAAATCACTGGAGATTAAACACAGAAAAACTCAAGGAAGGATCATGTGATTCTACTTTATTGAGATATAAGAATCCGTTTGGAAATGGCGATG
Source organism: Crataegus laevigata (assembly GCA_963580275.1). NCBI lineage: Eukaryota > Viridiplantae > Streptophyta > Magnoliopsida > Rosales > Rosaceae > Crataegus > Crataegus laevigata. Next base: position 30,604,076 of record OY756947.1, on the reverse strand, counting down.
GTAATACAGAATACATACATAGATATTACATGATGTACAATTACTCAATGTCTGTTGGTGGTTTGCACCTCCATCCAACCAATTCAGGAGCTCAAATACTCTGATTTTAAAATCAATAGAGAGACAATTTTTCCCTATATGGTACATGCTATTTCTATACACGAAAAAACGTGTAATACATATGCTTCTTCGTTTTCATAGGGGCCGACAATTGATGTTAGCAATCAATACAATCACTGGTGTGTTCCCGGGAGATTTTGCTTCCCACACTTCTTAAGAGATATCTGCGTCGAAATCCCACACAAAATTAGTTGTTTCTACCATTAGATGTTTGTGACAGGTGAAGTTACTTGATGCCATGGAAGAATTAGGGACCCATAACTAACACCCTAGCAACTAAATAATGATTAAATGACAACCGATGTGCACAACGAGGTGAAGGCTCAGTTTGGATTACCAAGAGAAGATCCTCATCGGTACCAAAGGATTTGCGGGCTTCTTCTAAGCACTTTGAGGAGATCCTCTCATTTTTCCTGCAGTTACCAGAGTGTAATCTTTTATAAGCTAAAAGAATTTGGGAACACAATCAAAGTGTTCACCGTGCCTAAAGAATGCAAATGTAAGCACACATGCCTGTAAATCTCGTATCGAAGACTATTGACATAAACAAAACTCATTGAGGGCATGCTTACTCACCAGGAATGGGTAGAGAAGGTATGGGTATCATTCCCATTCCTGAAATATCCTGCGTTTACTATCACACGAGGAATAAAAAAATAAGTGGGCCCCACATCAAAACCATTTATCCCATGCCTAATCAACCGGGTATCATATCACCAAGGAGGGGGTAGTTTATCCCGTACCTGAACAACCATGTCTTTCCCCATTCTAAGGAAACATGCGATGAATGATAATGACCATAAGGTTTGACTTCTTCAGCACTTTTGGTTATATGCAAGCATAATGCAGCCTTTTCGAGTAACATTTGCAGTCTTAATACGGAAAATCTCGAAGAAATACCAGGTGCGGGAGACTCAATTAATCAAGATTCAGAAGATCAAATTTCACCCCGACCATCAATAGGTTTAGCCGGTGGATATCGGATCTTCTTAACTATTCTTATGGTGGAGTACCACTCACTCAAGTTGCTAGACTTTAAACCCATTAGCAGGAATGTTCATAGCGTGATGAACTTAGTGTAAATAATAAAATTCACTTAGTTTTATATGATGGGTAGATTGGAAATCATGATGAACTAAGACTTTAGAAATCATGAAAGCTGGATTGTCTCCTATCCTCTCTAAGTGGTTTGACAAACTTAAACTCATCACACGATGGGATTTCATAACTCATCACTCAAATCTTTCTAGTAAGTATAACTTATTAGTCAAGGCAGGAAGTGTTGAATTTGTTTGCCTGTCAAACTCATAATACTCCACAAAATTTAAGAAATTGTTGGAGTCAGGTAATCTCCAAATTGATGTCGTCATGCTTTATACCAGTGAGAAAGCTAAACACGAACGAAGATGACCCAATGGCATCAATAGAAGATAAGGTAACAAATTTTATTCTTCTTTCCCAAAAAAAGAAGGGAAAAGAAAAAAACTTGTAATGAAGATAATACCTTGAACAGGCCGGATCTCTAATTTCAAACTCATCCGCAGTAGTGTCATACCCACATATGACGACATAGTGACCTACAAAAGACAATAATAATAATCAGTCATCAATTCATGTAAACACGTAAACTTCTGAAGATTGTGACTGGGAGCAGAAGTGAATAATCAGGACGTGAAAAAAAGATACTTCATCCCAGCATTTAATTTATTTATTATTATTAAGGGGAGGAGGAAGGGTTTGAAACTATTACAATAATTTATGGGAGGGGGGATTTTTGAACCCGAGACGCATGGATAGAAACCCAACAACCTATCCACTAGGATATTGGACCATATACATACTTCATCCCACATATAGCATGCCCTTAAGAGCTGGGGAAATCATGTTGAAGAAACATCCTATAGGAATTAATTCATTGCTAACCACCGTTCTCACTTTTTGGAAATGGAATGACATTAACATGAATTACAGGTCCACAAGCTATGTTATCACGGTTCTGAACACATGAGGTCATCCAACCTGTCTTGCTAAGCTTAAATAATATGTGCAGAAAGATGCTTACAATCTCCAGGATAATATAGGTGCTAAAGTAAATTTTGACTAGGAGTTAAGCTAACACAAGCATGAGCTTGTCATTTTACATGTATTTATGTCCGTTTTCCTTTCTTTTGGTCAACTAGTACATATACAACATAGATATCCTCCCCGCCCCCCAAACAAAAAAAGGCACAATCATGTCATACTTAATACTGAGTTGCGAAAAACTTTTAGTTCAGATTATTGCAGCACCAGGGTAACTAAAAGTAACAGTTCTACAGCACCGAAGTACAGTCCTACCTGTGTAACCAGAGTTGCTTACACAATAGTCAGAGACAAAAACATCGTCCGGAGAAGACCTACTGTGACAAAATTTTGACAGAAATATTTACCATTAGCCCAGTATTTAGACTTGATCATATGTGTCATACATTATTGCAAGCAGTAAAGAACAGTTATCAATCAAGGGGGAAGAAAGAAAGAAGGGAAAGCAAGAAGTTTGAACCTCAATTTATACTGATCAACCAAAACAATGGCAATGTATTTCCCAGACAAAATCGAGAAACAAATTTCTTCTCGACTGATTGATCTGCGCTGTAAACACAAGAAGGAAGGTTTATTGCCTTGTTCTAAGAAAATTATAAGTAAAAAAGATGTCTGGCTCTTAATTTGGGAAGAGGTAACCAATAACTGAAATTAGCAGCTAGTAATTATACCTGTATATTAATTCCGGCTTCTAGTGCTTTTTGAAATAGATTATCAACTCGCTCCAGATCATTAGGTAATTGCTCCTGCAGAATAAATCTAATTATTTGAAACTTTTATGCGAATCAAGATTTGAAAAGACAAGCTCACAAGCATATGAACTAAGAAAAGTGATACTACAGTCTTTAAATCCAAAACAAGTTTTCTTTTCAAAATAAAATAAAATATTCAACTTCTCATTTCTTTTACATATACCAAACGCAATAAGTAGCATTACTCGTAATCACGCACTTTTAGGTGACACTCATTGGTAAATATTCAAAGTTCGGCTAATGCCAGGAAATCGTGAAATACAATGATCTTGTCTATATACAGTTTGGGTCCTCGTTGTCATATGATATAGGGAGTTTTAACAAAACACTCCTGGTACTGTTCACTTTTAACGAAAAATCACATTTTGACCTTTCCCTGATCCTATTCATTATACCTTTAAAAAAGACTTTTCATTAAAAGGGCAGTTTTTTTGGACTTTTCATTAGTTTTCCTTATGATATATGAATCTATAATTGATAGACGATTAGGCTACGACGTGCATTCCGGATCTTGCAAACAACCAATACAATCTAGTTCATACTAACCAACACAAATACTGTCAGCTAAAACTTATCCATCTTAACAGTAAAATCACCTTGTAAAATGTCTCGCCAGAATAATTAGGGTTTGCTCCAAAGGTCACTGTGTAGTAGGAAAAACTAATAGAGAACTTCTGTAGTAAAAATGCTAGGTCAACGGTCCAAATGCTGCAAACAAGATGTAAGCACTCAGTTATACCAGAAACTATTCACGTAAGCTCATATTGAATATGTCACTGATGAATCAAGTATAAGTCTAACTTCAAATTTTTAGCAACAAGAAGGTCTCAAACATTTTTATATACTCCATAACCATTCCAACTTCACACAAACATACCTAGGATGCTCCATAGCTATTTGAACATGACACAAAAAATATTTATTTGTATACAAGAAGAAACATAAAGTCATCTGTTGGTTGAAAAGTGAATGAGAAAAAATGAGTAGTGTTGCATGTTACTTGTTTCTGTATCAGAATACATAAGGTATAGCCACAGCATGCACTTCTGTAAATAAAACCTTTCGGAAAAAATAAACTAATATAGTAATTCAAGTTAAACTCTAGTGGCTTCAACATTAGATCGAGGATGGACTTTTATTCATCTGCACTTTTTCACCAATCGTCAAACTCATAACCCTATAAACATCAATCAATTTATAAAGGACAATACTCAAAGGAAAGTACATAACAGACCTTCTGTAATAAATATGCTAGATCAACAGTCCAAATGCTGCAAACGATATGTCAGCATTCAGATATATCAGAAACTTTTCATATAAGTTTGGATTGAATATGTGACAGATGTATCAAGTATTAACTCTAGTCTCTAACTGAAACTTTTGGCAACAAGAAAGGTATCAAGCATTCATATGATATCCCACCTAGAATATTCATTTCTGTAACATACAGCATGTCCTCGTAAATAAGACCTTCTAAGAAAGAGTAGATTAATACAGCAACACAATAAAAGGCTAGTTTTTTCGAGGAATGGATTTTAATCGTCTACACATTCTATCTTCCCCAATCACAAAACCCATAATGCTATAAACATTGATAATTTCTAAAGAACAAATTCTCAAAGGAAAGTACATAACAGACTAACAAAGGAGGAAATGAAGTTCTGACTCTATAAAGAAGGGAACACCTATTCGTGTGACATATCTCTGCCAATGTCTGAATATCGCAGTTGTCTATGCCAAGGGTCCGAAAGACCATAAGAACGCACGCAAGGCCGCAATCCCAAGAATCTTGCTGGTTTATGTGCGGGACCTATAACCACCAGGACACCTAAACAAATTAAAACTAACAATACCATTTGATGGGTCCACTTGGAATCCATATGTTGTTATCAGAGTACATACTGAAAACAGTTGTAATTTCAATGTAGATAATCAATACGAAAGGTAGCGACAGAATCACAATACACTCACTTCAACAAAGTGCGAGCAGGGCAACGGCTGTTCACATGGGTAGGGTTCTACCATGCCTGAATGTTCTCCATTTGATACATCTTCATCTTCTGTCTTAAGAATCTTATTGAATAAAAAATACGAAGGCCACATGTGTGAGCCACTTCGCTAAGGATTTTCACCCCGCCACACTAAATCTCAGATATTTGGATAATCAAGGTGGTTATTTCACTTGGTTATCCTAGTAATAAAGTTCCCCAATAATCTTTAAAGGGTATATTATATATCTCCGTAACCTGTTTCATTTTGAACATAGAAATATATCAGGTTTCCGAACTAAACAACAAAGAGGAATGAAAGATTAATTTCTCCAACCATGAAAAAAAATGCAGTAATCAAACAACATTTGCACTTTGCCAGGGCATGATGTATGAAAGACTCTTAGAGATTCAGTTAGGCTATTTAGGACTGCTTCTGTGGGAAGCTCTTCTGCTCATAACCACTTTTTCTATAAGTACTTTTATATAGAAACACATCAAAATTCTTATTAGTTAGAAGTCCATGTGCTTCTTAAGCTTTTCTGCCAAACGTATTCGGAAAGTGCTTTTAGCCCTTCCAGAAGCAGTCCTAAACCGGCCCTTAATTCTAAGCCAACTCAGGCAGAATCAAGCTGAGCTTGGACAGTCTCATCCATGAATCAAATCAAGCTGAGCTCCGACCCCATTTGCATTCAATTATTCAGTTCAAATGGAAAACCAGAGTTTCTGATTTGGAAAGAAGCTATTGGATGCTCACAAGAACGTAGCTTTACACATGATAACGAATCCGATGCGAAAACCCATAAAATATAACCAATCAATTTCCATAAATTTGATTAACTTTCCAGTTTCCGCAATCAAAACTGCAAAGAAATTGAACCAATAGCTCAACACTTACATCTAAATCAATCAAACGGAAAAAGAAAAAAAAAACAAAAAACAGCATCACCAATAATTGAGCTCAATAATTCATCAAAAACGACATTAAAGCTCAATACTTTGCAATCCGAGGTATCAAAACGAAAGCAATGGTCGGAGGCAAAGCAATCCAGCTGCAAGTTTCAGATCAAAATCCAATCATTTCATAAAACAGATGGAAAAGCGAATGATGGAAAAAGACATGACCTTTGAGGGAAAAGACGACAGAAGCGGAAAGGCGGGCAGTGTTCCAAGGAATCCTTGTCTGGCTGGTTATGTCCTTGTCCGATTTGATCCTGCCCGGAAAAACATTCAGATTCTAAATTCCATGTCTTGTGCTTTTCAGCTCATAAAATATTTTTGTGTTTTGTTTTGGTTCGTCTCAAATTGACAAAAATTTGCGGTTTCCTTTTTCTCTTATTTTCGTTTGTCGCCGCCACAAAAAATATTTCATTTGTTTGTTCAAAATAAATATTATATATATTTCATTTGTGGGGATGAGAAATGTTGGGTTTAATCGCAAATTGACAAGCGGGTTGCAGGAGAGAGAGGGAGCGAGAGGAGGAAGGAAGAAGAAGGCCCAGTGGGTTTTTGTGCTCATGGCTTGGGCTAAAAACTGAAGAAATCGGGGTCTCTTGTATTCTGACATTGTTAGGTAGTACTGGAATGCGACAATGCGATATGTACCGTTATTTATTTGTTTTATGAAAAATAAGACAAATGGTGATAGGTTACGGTTATTTACTACCTTCAGGTCCCGAGAGATTATAAGGAATTTCACCTTACTCGTGGCCATAACTAAGCAGACTCACCAACTCAGAGCATCAAACCTGAAACCTCTCACATTTTTTTGTTTATTGGGGATCTGCAGTCCGTGCCTTTACTACTGGACCACTTAATAGTTCACGTGTTAAAAGTATGTAGACCAGTATGATTGCCATTTTTTCACATCATTTAACAACATGATAGTATTTCAATGCTGTACAATAGTTACTCGCCTTTGAAATCTTGTGACACAGTCTTTTTATTCTTTGCTAGCAAATAGTTGAGTTACGTAGATTTGATTGAATTATTTCGTTTTTAGTTTTTAGTTTTATTTTTTCTATATTCCCTTTTCTTATGTCTTTCCAACTATCTTTCTTCACTCTTCTATATCTCTTATTTTTCTCATGTATTTCTCTTTTATCTCTAACACTAATGAAACCCTAAAAATAAAACAATTATCAAACGGATCCATAGTTTTTAACCATCATGGGATGACTGAGTGGTTGGAGACGAATTTCATGCTGGTATTCCACACGGCACATCGTGTGTTAGATTCTCAGCACTGGTGAATCACATGATGGTGGCAAAAAAAACTAAAATATCTCATGAGTCTTCCCAACATCTATAATGTTGGACTGTCGTACATAGATAGTAACATACTATTTATTCTCAAGTTTCCCAAATAAGTAGACAGTTACATGGTATTTATTTTCAACTTTTTTCAGATTATTAAATATTATTTTTGTAACGAGAGAATCCAATGTATTTGAATGAGATAGGCCAACTAACTTCCCCCGGCCCACAAATGAAACCTCCCACAAGTAGTAGAGGGTGTAGCTGAAGACAGTGGGTTTCAGGACAGATCTAATTTGTACGAGACAACCACCTATTCAAATTAAAAGTCTTTGAATTTTATGGAAAAGGATCATCTCTGGGAATTCTAAATATCTCGTGATCTGGATCGTCTATCGTACATCGTGCGGTAAAAAATTATTTTAAAATTTAAAATTAAATATAAATAGTACCTAATTAAAACTAACCACACAATATATGTTTGAATCACAAAATTTCTAAGATCCCAGAAAAAAGATCTGACGAGTATCCTTTTTTGAATTTGGAAAATTTTATTTAAACTCATGTAACCTCTTTTTACACCTAACTTAAAATTTTAAATGTTAATTGTCTATTTTACCATATTGCATAATTACTATTAAGTACAAAATGAAATTAATAATAAAACTCAAATTTATCAATAAACCCAAACAGTATAATTAAACCCTACGACCACTCGTTGTTTATCCTACTTTCATTTCGGATAAAACCCTAATAGCTCTCATAGGAAAAAAAATAAGTTTTTTTATAATTGATGTATGGTGATTTTGAAGTTTTGAATCCTCTAACCAAGATATGACTCAATTTATTAATTCAATAGGCAGTACACTAGTTTGCATTGATGTCCTCAACTCAGTGCTTCTTTCCATTTATCTCGCTAATACTACATTTGCATCCTTGACAAGCCCACCCATACGTTCGCTCACAAGTTCAGCAAGCCTTGAACTGAAACACCAACATTGATGACAGGATAGTCTAGAGCAATACACTCTGCAATTTGCACCAACTCTTCCTGTACAGGATCAACTTTTTTATTTACTAATAAAACTTCGAATACTTGCGATAAGTGTTAGGCTTCATGACCTCAGTGAATGGTGATGAATTACTTCCCACATTTTCTTTGTACTTGCTCCACCATTGCATGAAGCTGCTCTGGTACAGGAAAATATTAGATGTTACTGCAAAATTCTGGAGTGCTTTCAGCACATAACGCTCAAAGTCAATTAGCTTTTGCTTGGCATCTGGATTACTCGCTTGTTCGTTGCACAAGATAAGCGCTTCTTCAACGTGCACCCAAAAACAAGAATCATCATTGAGACTAGAAGCCACATTCTTTGCTTTTGAGTTTGACTTGGTTTCGCTACCTTCTTTCTTCTCTCTCTCTCTGCCTTCTTCTTTTCCTCATCTTCATTGAACCATTGCTCCAACAGAATGAAATATCAAGGCCTTTTCCTTTATGTAATCTTTTCCACCCCCTTGTAGTAGTCTGCAATGTGAAGCAGTTCGATCATCATTTTGTAATTCGTTTTAGCAAAAAATAGAGTTAAAAATCAAATGGGTGTAAAAATAAATTCACATATTGAATTGGGTTAATGTGGGTATATTAGGTAGTAAACTAGGGTTTAAATAGATATTAATAGTTTAGTTAAAAATTAAATGGGTGCAAAGAGTAAGTTGGGTGTAGAAATAAGTTAAATGAGTTTAAATAAAATTTTCCTTTAAATTGGGCCAACGTTGAATGCAAAAGGAGGGAAAATAAAATGAATGCAGAAAGAAACAGAGGCAAATTCTCTGCTTTTCCACTGCCCATACATTTTCATCGTATTCTATTTGTGCGGTCACGGTTAAGCCACGTCAATATTTTATATTACTATTATTTTTTGTCTTATTATTTTTATAAAAAAAATTAATATAAAATATTAACATAATTTAACTGTGACCGTATAAATAGAAGAATTATGAAAAAGTGAGAGAGCAGAAAATGTCTGTCCGAAAGAAACTGCAACTTTTGCGTTTGTGAAAAGCAACGTCCTCAAGGCTGTCAAGGCTGTACTGCCACGAGAACCACACAAAAAAGTAAGGTTTTGGCTTTTGGCTTATAGCTTATTGTTTCTGCTTTCACAGTCAATAACGGCTATATACAATCCAAAAGACTTTGGTTTTTGCTTCTTTATTTTATTATTTATTGGTTTATTTTGCAGTCGCAACATGGGATGAGGATTCTCTCCTTATTTTGTTTCCATCCACTTTCATCTCTTTTTTATTGTATCGTCACAGTTAAGCCACATTAATGTTTTATATATTTTTTATTATAGAAATAATAAGACAAAAAAATATGACTTAATCGTGATCACACAAACAAAAAAATAATGAAAGTGGGTGGAAAAAAAAGGAAGAGAGAATCCTTCTCCCACAACATGGGGAGATATTTGAACTTTAGTCCTCTTGTCTTATTTTTTTTATTTAAATTTTATTATTATTAAGAAGAGATGGGACAATTATAAATATTTTTTTTTCCCAACACATTTATAAATATTACAATAATTAAAAAAATGAAGAGTTTCGAATGCAGAATAAATAGAGTATTGGCCACATGCATTCTTTTCGTCTTCGATCATGCAGTGCTGTGCTCTCCACCATGCAAAGTATTCAGTATGATGAATATGGTGGGGCATTTGCCTTGAGGCCCTCTTCATCCTTTTACGTTGGAAGTTGGAAGTTGGGAGTCGGTGGAATTCTACAAATATAACTTGGGAATTTCAAGCAGATGAACCACCCATCACCCATGAATATTTTATAAATTTCATAATATTGGATTCACTAGTAGCTAGGTTTATCCTTCTTCTATACTACTTTGATGAACCTAACTTGTAGTGTTTATTTATTATTGGTAAGGCAAGATTTTGCCCACCCAGCAGTTGGGTAAGATAAGGTAGCGCGAGATTACAAAGGGCTGCAAATTCTTTTCAACCCAAAATCAACAACTATTTTAATCTTTTCTCCTCTATTCAAACCGATTTCACCCAAACTCATTCGCTTCACTCAAATTTCTCAATCCCAACTTCATTCTTTAATTTCTCCAACGCCACAATTACTAAAACCAACTCACTAGTCACCAATAAGAAACTTAAGCACTACACCAAGTTTTTATACCTCGCCCACCCAAAAAAAGCATCATAAATTAACCACTATTGGTAACATGTCAATAACAAAAAATACATTAATCATATTATTAATACATTATCGATGGTATATTAACAATAAAACGGGCTGATTTTGTTCAAAACATAAAAGTGAACTTGCAGCTAAAAAGTAAAACAGCGTCTCATAAACTGTAGGAATTTCACTTTTTACTAAAATTCAAGCAAAAAGTCCAAAAGGAAGTTCTAAGGTGAAAAATATATATGGATTTTAGTCATTCAACGAGGTGCCTTTTTGTAGCTCTCGCTGGATCCTTTTTTTTTTGAAATCTTAGGGCCTGTTTGGTAATGTACTTGAATCTAACTTTTTAAACTAAAAAACAGTTTTCAAGTTTTAGGTCTTAAAAACTTGTTTGATATAACTATTTTTAAAAACTGAACTCAAGACTAACTAAAAAATATAGTATATTTCTTAAAAACATAAAAAGTGAGTTTTTAAACTTAAACTCACTCATTTTTTTTCTCTCAATCCTCCCCTCTCACTCCAAATATATCTCTCTCTTTTTTTCTTTCTTTCTCTTTTTTTTTTAATTACTTTTTTCGTCTCTATTCTAATCCAATCAAATTTAAGTCGTAAGATTTAAAAATTTTAAATCACAAATCAATCAAGTTTTTGAATCTTAAAGAAATTGTTTTTAAGAAATGTTTTGAAAAATGATAAAAAATTTCAAATAAGATACCAAACAAGCTCTTAAGTATCCTGCAATTTTGTCTGTTCATCATATATCGTGAGACCAGTTTTCGTTAAGTACTGTTTATATTTGAATTTTAAATTTTAAATAATTTTTTACCGCACAATATACGATGAACGAACACGATAGTAGAATCCCTGTAATGAATCATTTTCCCTCATGGACCACTCCTTCTGCAGGACCTACCTCTTAAACGGCTACCTTATCGATTCTCAAATCCCATTCATTTGAATTACCAAACTGCCCTCGCCTAATTACACAATATTTGTTTACTCTCTTTAAAAATGGTAGTAACTACGAGCATTATGATTTCTAGCCACCAAAAGCAAGGGTCTTTCAGATTGGCATCACTCTACACTCTGGTTCTTGACATTTAAAATTAATAGAATTTATCTCTAAATTTGTTCACCATCAATCGAATCATTCTCTGAAAAATCTTTGTTAAATAAAGATAAAACGGTAAAAATACTCCTAAATTTTTGTTAAATCATTTTGGACTATTATTTATTAAATTGAGAGTATTTTTTTTATTTAACATAAATTTTTCACAAAATGACCAAAATAATTAGTTCAAAAATTTTCTTTTGTGGTTCATAAATGGCAATTAAATTTGCGTTTTGAGTAGTCCAATTGACAACAGTTTTCTTTTGTGGGATTCATACCATATGTGATCATTATGCGGGTTGGTCCCCTGTCCCCATACTAATGTAATATGTGCAGGTGAAAGAAAATAAACCAGAGGTCGTCGATACTTGTTGGGGCCGGGGGCCATGTTAGGTCTGGTTTTTCAGGCTGAATCCTACTTGAGACTTGTTGATTTGATGGCATGGAAGAACAGTTGCAAATTCAGGCTTTGAAGATCATCAAATTTCAACCTTGACCTAACCTTGCTATTCCATATAAGTTCATGTATGCTATGATATTCTATTTTTCCATTTCCTTGATCAAGATAAAAACAAAGTAAATTCTCAATGGATTTTTGTCCCAATAATTTACTTCATGTGAGTAGCTTGTAGATTCAATTTGATTTTTGCAATTATCTTGATAGATTTGTAGTTTATTGGAGAATTGGAAGACCTTTCAACTTGAAAGGGGAGTGAATTTTTTTTATAGGGGCTACGTGACGAACTTGTAAGGTTGTTTTATTAGAAGTTGTCATGTCGTTATGAGTAAAACCAAACTAACTAACAAACAGGGGGTTTGTGTGTGTTTGTGAGGAAGGGTGGGACTATAATAGAACCGTCCACCCTAATTACAATGTACCTTTTTAATGAAATTTTCTGCAATGTTGGATGAGTTTTGCAACATAGTTACACATGCAGCCACCTCAGTGAATTTATCTCACATTGAAAATTTTCTATATGACCTAAATTGACGATAGATTAGGGGTTATGCAGACTTAACCCTAAAAGCGATCTATGTTCTCATAAAATTTTCTTCAAAGTGAAATGAGCACGACATAGTTGTTAAACATAAACAACTGGTTGATCAAAATTTTTGCTTATGATTAGAACTGTTTGTATTATAATTCACTCTCTAAAAATCATCTCAGCACAAAAAATCAATAAAATATAAGATCATTTAGCCATCAAATTGTATAAAACATATAGTCGAAATTGATAAAAGTATTACGAGCCGATTATCCATTTGTTTCAATTGATTGACTAAATGACTATTGTTTTAATTATTTTTTAAATAATCTTACAGACTGAATTTACAATATTAGCAGATTCAATTATAAACAAGAAATTCTGTATAGACCACAAAACGTTTTGGAGAGGAATCCCTCCTTATTGTTGAGTATCCAAGGATTGGCAGTCACTACAATGATAGAAATGTGACCAAACAAAGGTAAGAGGGCAAAATTGTAATTAGAAATTAACAAATCCGTACTCCTCCATCCACGGGGTCCTATATTTTATTAATTTTTTGAACGTATTCTCTACTCAGAGGGAGAGAGAGAGACGTTAGCATGGCATGTCACAATTGGCAGTTGACTCACCCTTTTCTTCAAACTCAAAAATCAAATTTTAAGACAAAGATAACATAATCGTCTTCAACCTCGACTGACTGCTTCACTCTGTGCCCACCAAATCATGCCAAACTTCCCTATTTTCTGAATCAATCCTCCATAAATTCAAAAACCGCCTCCCAAATCCTCCCAAAACTTCAAGTGCACAAAGCTTTAAATTCCAAATCCATGGCAGAAGAAAGCACCTGAGCTAAACGCTGGCTCATTTCCCTTGCTTTCCTTGTGCTGCAGCAGCTCAAGCATTTTCAGAAATCGAAAAGATGGAGTCTTTAACGAGAAAAAAGGAGAATTTGCAGAAGAAAAGAACTGGGTTTGTCAAGTCTTCAGCTAGCAATGTCGGTGGAGGAAGCGAGTCGCTAACCGATTCGAGCGCCGGAGACTCGAGAGAGACAAGCAGTACCAGCCGATCGAGCCCCGAGACTTCCGGTGAGGAAGTGAAAAAAAAAGGGCCTTCTTCTTCGCCGCCGCTGTTGGGATGGCCGATCAGGAAAGCTGAGCTGTGTAAGAACTCGGTTGCTGATTTGGGTGAAGCTGAACGAAAAGCCCCTGTTGGTGATTGCAATTACAAGGATTTGGCTTCCAAAATTGCAGGTCAGATTTTGATTTTCTGCAATTTATTGGTTCATTTGGTTGCTGAAAAAAAGCCGTACAAGTTAAAAAAAATATGCTCAGAATTCAAAATTTTGAAACTTCACCGTGTTTTCAGCTCACTTTTTAGCTGAGCTGCATCAGAAACCAAAAGGGGATTCTAAAAATCCTAAATTTTAAATTTATTTATATTTTTTTATTGTGAAATTCTAGTAATTTTCCTTTTTGTGATTGTATTGTAATGTTGGAAATTCAAACAGAGATGGATATGATGAGAGAGAGATTTTCAAAATTGTTGCTTGGAGAAGACATGTCAGGTTGTGGCAAAGGGGTTTGCACAGCGATGGCGATTTCGAATGCCATTACCAATCTCTGTGGTATGCTCATCCTCCCAGCTTCTTTTCAATTTGTAATTCTGTGAAATTGATATATACTATATCTGTACGGTTCTATTACTTCATGTTGCACTTTATTTTTCAATTAATTATTTTTTCCTTGTACAACATGTAGCTACCATTTTTGGGCAACTGTGGAGATTGGAACCCTTGCCTGCTGAAAAGAAATCAATGTGGAGAAGAGAGATGGAATCGCTAATTTGCGTCACCGACCATATTGTTGAATTGATACCTTCTTGGCAAACATTTCCAGATGGAAAAAAGCTTGAGGTAATCTTTGATTTAGTGTTAATTCTCTTCCCAGTTATAGTAATATCACATCCAGATGTCTTGTTTAATCTTTCCTTTTTATTTAGGAAGACGACCTGAGCATAATTCTGCTGTTGGTTTTTCTTTCGAATGCCATGACCTTACTTTTTAGGGTCCCCTTCTTTGATGGTTTTCCCAATTATGAGTTTATAACTCTTTACGGCATGGTAAACAATGTGCAGAATCTAGAATGGAGAATCGGTGGCAAGCATGAACAATCTGTCTTACGTTTTTTGTTCTTATTGGTGGTACATTCTGCAGGTCATGACTTGCAGGCCCCGATCAGATCTATTTATGAATCTTCCAGCGCTGCGTAAGCTAGACAATATGCTTCTTGTGAGTCCAGACCCTGATTGTTTCATAATGCACAGTTTTCAATTTTATAAGTAATTATGAGCTTAGGAGTCTTTGTTGTTTTTCTATCCAGGAAATATTAGATAGTTTCACCAATACGGAGTTCTGGTATGTTGATCAAGGAGTTATGGCCCCTGAAGCAGATGGCTCAGCCTCTTTCCAGCGGCAAGAGGAGAAGTGGTGGTTACCTGTACCTCGCGTGGCAGCTGACGGTCTCAGTGAAAGTTCAAGAAAGCAGTTGCAACACACGCGGGAATGCACAAATCAAATACTAAAAGCTGCAATGGCTATCAACAGCATTACTCTTGCAGAAATGGAAGTTCCAGAGTCGTACTTGGAAACTCTTCCCAAGGTTTGCAAACCGAACATTGCACGATACTTTTATGCGAAACTGAAGTACGCTGTTATAGTATTTTTTTTTTCTTTCAAATCTTTTAAAATTTATTACTCAATCATGCTTTTTCTAAACACATATAGAAGTTACATAATTATGGTTGATAAATCTAGTGATGACTTACACATTGCATCCACGAGTAATGATGTGCTGCTTTTCTCTACTCTAAGATTGTAGTTTTATAATCTGACGTTGAAATTCTTATGATGTGTAATCAGAATGGAAGGGCCTGTCTTGGGGACATAATTTACCGATATATTACATCAGACAAATTCTCCCCAGAGTTTTTGCTTGACTGCCTTGACCTGTCCAGCGAACATGTTGCTCTAGAGATTGCAAACCGTGTTGAAGCGTCAATATTTGTCTGGCGTAGAAGAACAAACTCAAAGCCCCCACCTTATCCAAACCGCTCCTCCGCAAAGTCATCTTGGGAGATGGTCAAGGACCTAGTGATCGATCTGGATAAGCGAGAATTACTGGCAGAAAGAGCTGAAAGCCTCCTGCTTTCCTTGAAGCAGCGGTTTCCTTGTCTTACTCAGACTATCTTGGACACCAGCAAGATTCAGTGCAACAAGGTTAATTTTGCTTCCTTTGAAAAAATTTCCTCGGATTTTGTTTATTTTCTAATATCTTTGTCATCACATTAACACTCCTTGTTTTCAAAATTTTCAGGATGTTGGAAAGTCCATTCTTGAAAGCTATTCAAGAGTTTTGGAAAGCCTGGCATTTAACATTGTGGCTCGTATTGAAGATTTACTATATGTGGACGACTTGGCAAAGCAGACTGATAAACTGTCATCAGTTGCTGCAGTCAGTATAATTTCTCACAAGAAGGTCTCGGTTTCATATCCAGTGCCTGCCCCAAGCACTCCTCACAAAAGAGCTTCTGCAACGCCTAACTTGTCACCTGCACCTTCAATTAGCCCTGCAAGGGGAGAGAGGACTCCTTTTCTCCACACCAATAACAAGAAGGACAAGCCTTCCCGGCGCAGTTTTGGAGTGAGGAGAGTCTTGACTAATTACCTTGGTGTTGAAACAAAAGCAAGAATCTGCAGCAGCACAATGGAAGGGTCAGTTTCGATACCAAACTTACACGGCACAGAAACTTTGGATCGTCTTAAGGATTCCTCGCCCCACCAAAATGGGAGAAAATCAAACGAAGCAGATCGCTGAGGTTTGGTGTATTAAATTATGGTTGTCTCTGGAAGTGGTTGAGGCAAAATGAGATTCTGAAATGATAGAAATAGATAGAAAACCTCTTGGTGAAACCAAGAATTGATGCTTCAGGGGAGCTAGGGGAGTTTAATGTATTTGTTAAAGTTCCTGGTTATTTATATGTTGGTTTGGATTTGAAATGTAGCTAAAAGGAGAAAAAAATAGACATTAGATTGGTCGTTGAAACTTCTGCAGATAGAATATAGACATGAGATTGCTTCTTCTTGTTGTTGTTGTTTTTATTTTTATTTTAATTTAATTTTAATATTTATTATTATTATTATTATTATTATTATTATTATTTTTTATCAAGAGATTGCTTGTTCAATATTTCAAATTAATGACCTCTTTGTACTCTCTCTCTCTCTCTCTCTCTCTCTCTCTCTCTCAACACAAACCCAAGGCAAAATGAAAACTCCAAGATTTATGGAGTTGGAACATCCAAATATGTAGATAGAAAGAATTGTTCGTTAGTGTAAGGGTTCAAAGTTCAGGGTTTAGGGGAACTTAGGACATCTAAATATGTAGATATAGAGAATAGTTCGTTAGTGTGGAAACTATTATCTTAGCGAGTAAGGAATTAGAGTTTTAGAGAGAGAGCTAATTGTGCAACTATATTTCATTACATTGTGATTAGGTGTACATTTAGTATTTATACATAAATACCAATTCTCTCTAATGTGCTGACTTAGCACTTCCTTAACTAACATATACACTGAGATACTAATATGGTGCTTTGCACCTTTGATAAGATTGTGAACCTTCATTACTCCTAACACACCCCCTCAAGCTGAAGGTAAAGGAGCAAATTGAAAACTTGTCAACTAAGGAAGCAAAACGATCAGCAGGAAGGGACTTGGTGAAAATATCTATAACCTGTACCAATGTGCCAACATGTTGTACACCAATCTGTCCCGAAAGAACTTTCTCTCGGATGAAATGGTAATCGATCTCAATATGCTTAGTCCTAACATGGAAAACAGGATTAAAAGCTAGTGCTATAGCACTTTTGTTATCATAGAAGATGACAGGTTTTCTAAGAATAGGAAATGAAATATCAGAAAAGATCTTGCAAACCCAAGTAATTTCTGCAGCAGTGTTTGCAAGTGACCTGTATTCTACCTCAGTGGATGACCGAGCCTTGGTGTTTTGTTTCTTAGCACTCTAAGACACCAAATTCGATAAAAAAAAAATACATAATATCCACTTGTAGATCTTCTGTCAACAGGGCAGCTAGCCCAATCAGCATCAAACCAAGTTGTGAGATGCTGAGCACCTTTTGTAAACCATAGGCTCGAGTCAATGGTACCTTTGAGGTATCTTAAGATACGCTTTATAGCATGTAAATGTATGGTTCTTGGAGACTGCATATGTTGACATACTTGGTTTATTGCAAATGTTAGATCAGGTCGAATCCGGGTAAGGTACTACAATGCACCAACAGTGGACCTATAGTAAATATGATTTGAAAGTAGGGTATTAGAGTGATCCAGTTTAGAAGAACTAACTAGTATGTTGCATGGTTTAACACCTAACATATCTGTTTTCTTGAGCAAATCCAAAACATACTTGGATTTATGAAGAAATAATCATTTGGAAGACCTTTGCACTTCAATTCCCAGAAAATAGTGAATATCACCAAAGTTTTTAACTGGAAACATAACTTGTAGTTGAGAAATAATGGTTTGGCAAACCAATGATGAGCTGTCTGTGATGATTATATCATCATCATAAACCAATGTAAGGTGGTAGTTGTGTCTTTCTTGATGAAGAGACTAGTATTTAATGAAGATGGATAGAAACCCAAGGAAAGAATAGCTCTATAAAAAGCTTTATATTAGGCTCTAGAGGAGCCTGTTTAAGTCCATATAAGGATTTCTTGAGCTTGCAAACATGTGTAGGCTTTGAAGCATCAACAAAGGCAAGAGGTTGCACCATATAAACATCCTTTTTTAAATGACCATGAAAGAATGCATTGCTAACATCTAGTTGGTGTACAAACCAATCATAATGGACTGTAATGGAAAGAAGAATCCTTATGGTTAGTGATTTAGCCACATGGCTATAAGTTTCTAAAAAAATCCAAGTCTTCTTGTTGATAGAAACCTTTAGCAACTAGACGTGTTTTATACCTTTCTATAGACCTATTAGCCTTGTGTTTCACTTTGAAGACCATTTATAACTTACAAGATTGTGAGAAGGGTGATGAGGTACCAAATCCCATGTACCTATGAATTGAAGGGCGTGAAACACATCTTGCATTGCTGCCATCCAATGAGCATATTTAGAAGCTTGTAAGTAAGTAGTTGGTGTTGATGGTATCTTGGTGAGTAGATCAACTGAAGAATGAAGATGATGCTTTGTGATTGTGAATACTTTGGGTTTATGAATTCCAGATTTGGCTATAGTAATCATTAGATGTATGTTGTGAGGTGCTTTTGATAAGACACGTTCCTCAACATTTGAATCAGTGACATGTAGTGATGATGCAGATGTTGAAGTAGCAGATGTAGTGACATGTAGTGATGATGCAGGGGAGGTATCAGTACTATCAGATTCTTGAGATTGAGATACTGCAAGATTGCACATGTATAGTCATTGAGATTGAAGAAACTGAATGAGTGGATTTTGACATTGCAAGAGTTGTAGTAACTGAGGAACTGTGATGAAAATAAGGAATAAACTCTCATCAAACACAACATGCCTTGAGATATAAAGTTTCTTAGTGATAGCATCATAACACCTGTAACCAATGTGATTTAAACTATATCCCAGAAAAATGCTCAGTTTACTCTTTGGTTTTAACTTGTGACTAAGTAAGGTTTAAGCCATGGATAATAGGCACAACCAAAAAGCTTCAATGTGTGACACTTTGGTGCAGCTTGAAACAAATTTTCCCATGGACTTAAGGATAAAGTCTGTGGAGGCAATCTATTAATAATTTAAACCGTTGTCTGAAAAGCTTCAACCCAAAATTTAGGAGGTAGACCACTCTGAGAAAGTAAGGTTCTGCCCATTTCTACAACATGTCGATGTTTCCTCTCAGCACACCTATTTTGTTCAGGTGTGTGAGGACAACTCAGCTGCTTTGTAATGCCTTGACCATTAAAGAAACCCTGAAGTACTTTGTTTAAAAACTCACCCCCTGAATCTAATCTCAAACATTGAACTTTAGATGCAAACAATGTTTGAACTTTGAGAATGAAAGTTTTAAGTACTGAAGCAACATCTGATTCAAGAAACGAAGGGTATAACCAACTATATTTTGTGAAATCATTCACTAGTATTAAGTATTATTTGTAACCAGTACAAGAAGAGGTAGAAGAAGGCCCCCATACATCGGCATGAACCAAATAAAATAGTTTGACAGAGTTACAAGGCAACACAGAAAATGGAAGCTTAGAAGCTTTTCCTATTTGACAAGCTACACAAACTGGCAATTTATTTACTAGACCAATTACAGGTAAATGATGAGTTTGTAAAACAGAATGTAAAACTGCACTAAAAGGGTGTCTATGCCTTCTATGCCAGAGATGAATATCGTCCTTTGTAACCATCAACGCACGAGGATACACTATTATTCCAGAAGATCCATTGGAAGTTATCCAGTAGAATAGATAAAGACCACATTCCCTAGGGCCATGGAAGAGCATATTCCCAATTCTTAGATCCTTGATATAGAATCCAAAATGATCAAAAGTTAGAGAGCACCAGTTATCATGGATAAATTTGTACAAAGATAAAAAATTATGAGAAGCTTGTGGCACAAGTAAGACATCTCTAAGTTTAAAAGCTGCATTAGATGTGCGCATAAAAGTATGACCAATATGAGATATACACAGACCTTTACCATCGCCAACAAATAGCTGCTCATTGCTAGTGTAGGGAATAACATAATTGAGAGAAAACTGATCTGGAGTAACATGATAGGAAGCACCACTGTCTGTAATCTAATAATTGGTGTAGGATTAGTTACTGCGACATGGCCATGGAAGAATAACTCGAAAACTGATGGTTGCCAGAAATCATTAAAGAAGCAAATTGAGATAGGCAGAAACAATAAGAAGCTTGATGACCATGCTGATTACAAAGCTGACATGAAATTGATTTCCCAGAGAAGAAAGATGATTGACCAGACTGGAATTCACCGGATCAAGATGGACCAGTACCAAGAATTCCACCAATTTGAGTAATAGAGCAATTTCTCCCAAAATTGCAATTTTGATTAAATTTGTTGCAACTTTGATTGCGTCCTCGATAATTTCCTCGGAATCCAGAGTTATGACCAAAATTATTTGAAGATTGAGCAGCATAAGCATGAAATGGAGTAGATAAATTTGATGCAGTCAATCAAGTTTTACGTTTTTGAAGGGAAATTTCCTTGCTCAAAAGTAAACCATGAAGTTCATTAGAAGTAAAAGATTCATTTCGAGTTTCAATAGAATCAACAAATGATTCGTAATCATCAGGGAGGCTAGAAAGAATATAAGTTACCAGATTAGACTAAGAAATTGGTTCACCCGCATCAGCCAATTTGTCAGAAATTTCTTTAATTGAATTAAGGTAATCAGTCATCAACGAATCACCTTTTTGGATCATCTGAATCTTAGCACAAAGACTGTGAATGTGTGTGCGAGAAGCTCCAGCAAATCATTTTTCCAGAAAGAGCCACAAAGATCTAGAATCATCCATTCAAAAAGTTAGAGGGAGAAGATCTTTAGAGAGAGTAATTTATCCAAATCATCAAGATTTGATCTCGCTCACAACAAATTTCATGTGCAGAATTAAGAACACAAAGTCTAGCAGAGTCAGGAACAAATTGAGAGGGACATAAATTGGTGCCATCAATAAGTCCTAAAAGCTTAAATCGCTTCAGAACTAGAAGAAATAAGTTGCGCCATGTGATGTAGTTGTGATGATTCAGCTTCGTTGAAACCATATCGGCGATATTTTGAAAGGTGATAGATGCATTCGGAGCTAGTAGAGGATAAGAAAATTCAGCGTGAGGAGCAGAGGTTGAAGAATTCGCAAGAGAATAAGAATTGGAAGAGTTCATCGTTGTAGCCATAACGGAATCTCACAGAGAATTAAAGAGAAAGGTAGGAAAAGACTTGTTTCGCAAGAGAGAAAGTGCAATAAAATCAACAACAGGGAAGCGAGAGATCAACGTCGGTGGACTCCGGTGATGATACAATGTGGAAAGTATTATCTTAGCGAGTAAGGAATTGAAGTTTTAGAAAGAGGAAAGTGTAGAGAGAATTGTGCAACTGTATTTCATTACATTGTGATTAAGTGTACATTGAGTATTTATATATAAATACCAAATCTAACTAATGTGCTAACTCAGCACGTCTTTAACAAACATATACACTGAGATACTAATCTGGATCTTTATACATTTGATAAGATTGTGAACCTTCATTACTCCTTATAGTTAAGTATGAGGATTGACTTTTAAATCAACAACTAAGTAGCTAATGAAGGTCCCATCTATGGTATCCTCTATATTTAGAAGGGGTGTGATATCCACACACCCTTTTTTACTTCTCTCACACCTTTTTGAATTTCGGCCGTTGGATCGGATGAATTGAAGAAGATCTAACGGACAAAAATTAATAGGGTGTGTGAGAAGTAAAAATAGATCGTTGTAGTATAGTGCTTGTATCAGCCTGTCACGCGGGTGACCCGAGTTCCATCCCCGGCAACGGCGTGTATATTGCTGCGTGTACGTTATATTCTCTAAATAAAATGAGTCTCCATGGCAGCCTACTTACGCCTTTGATCGGTAAGCCTCAAATTCCGACCTTTCCCTTCATCTCCTTCCTGCTATTTTTTCACCTACATGGTTCTAATTAGTCCATCTTCTATCTATCCCATTTGGCTTTGTCTTCCTTCACTCCCACAAATTTTCAGATCTGTAATTGCTTCCCTTTTTCATTTTTTGCGGGTTAATCGGATGGTGCGTAGAGCTCTGGCTCGGGTGTTTACACCACCATCTGCTTGTCTACCGTTCTCGGCACTATTGCTTATGGAATTTTCCACTGGTTTCCTTTCCTTGGTGGTTGCGATTTAGATATATGTGGTTCTTGTTGCAGGTAGGTGGAGTCTTCTTCTTTTTGTTTATGGGGCTTTGCCTTGTTGGATCTTCGGCGTCTGCAAGGGAAGCTGGTTTGTTATTGATGGTTGGTGCTCCAGCGGCGACAGAGGAAACCAGCTGCTTGGTTTTTTTGGTTTTGTGTTTTTCGGTTTTGGGCCCCAAAGTTTGTGTTGGGATTTTTGTGTGTTGCTATGGAGGTTTATGTCTTTGTTTTGTGCTTGTATTGTAAGTGGGCCTCCATCTATGTCTATGTCTGTGCCTGGTAATAATATTTGAAAAAAAAAAGGATGGGGAAGAACCGATTGGACCAACTTGACAGTAGAAAGATAGGAACCACTGGATCAATCTTAAGGTTCACGTTTGAAAACAAAATTTATTTCAGCATATTTATCAATTAGACCTAACAATAAATCAAAAGCCACATGATATCATTTTAAAAGGAAAGAGGACAGGTGTCAAACTTTAATTTGTGATGAAACTAATTTTTTTTATTGTGTCCAAAACACTAGTGGTAATCACGTGTCATTATATAAGTGGATGAATTTTCAAATTTTAAAATTTTTAACACAAGTATTTTATCAGTTATGTAATCACACATGTATGCCACTTTGCGTTCCAAACACATTAAAAAATCTATCGTAAAAAAGTAGCCATGTGAAAATTGATTCCCTAAAGAGCTACCCCATCTACAACAACAACATGAAAAACGTTTGAAAATAAGTTGAATTATTGAGCAAAACAATACAAAAATATATTGATTTCCCTATCCCTCCCGGCTGCTATAGTTTGGTGAAAACATAAAAGCTAGTTTAAAGTTGGGTGCTTTGGTTTCATTACAAATACTCCTTCAACTCTGTACAATTCAACCAACAAACCCACAAATTAGAAATGCAGTTCTGTCTTGTACTTCTCTCATTCCTTACTCTCAGTTAAGATGTTGACTCTAAAAAACTACTAGCCCACACGGTGCGCATGCCGAGTAATTAACAAGCTAACTATGTCCTTCAAATATGTGCGGGGTGTGCCAACTCGTCGGCCGAGCTCGTCCGGGGAGTAAAAATGCTGATGTGCTGTGTTGATGCGTGCGGCTGACTCCTGTGTCCTGCAACTGTGATCGAGAAAGGAACATGTCTCGGCCTCTGGGTCCTCAAGCCTGAAGACAAGGCTACCGATTACAAAGTTCACGGCTCGTCGTCGTCCGATTTGGCCACATTAACTGTATTTGTGAAGGTAATTTCACGCCGAATCAATATTAGAGTGTAGGAGCACAAATACTCAAAGCGGATGAAGGTCTTGATAGTGAATGTGGTTCGGCCGTCCGAGTGCCGAACTCTGAAACCCACTTGAGAGTATGTGATCATAAAATAACTCGGCGTTTGAGGCGCCGAGCCTAACAATCAGTAACACCTCACTTCGCCGAGAAGGCTGGTGAGATGAGCTTTGTCAATAGGGATCCGGAAACCCTTGTAGGCCGAGACTTGGATAGATAACCAGTCGACCTCAAAGTAGTGCTGTTTATCTGAAGGTGCTTCAAGGATGGCTGATTCTACAGTAACAGTGCTGTTTATCCAAACTGAAGATGTCACCGGTTGCCTTCACAGTGCTATTTATCCAAACTGAAGATGTGAAGGTGGAAAAAGAAAATAAAAATCTCAAGGGCTTTGAGAGGTTTGGCGTATAGTGAGAATTGCACAGGGTAGATTTGTGTGCTGAGTTGGAGGTCCTCTTCCGTTGTTTGTAGCTTGGTATTTATAGAGCCCTGTATACCCAAGTCACGAAAACCAATTCCAATTGCATTGTGACTCTGAGTCCCTATTTGTTGCTGCTGACCACGCACTTATCCCATGCATAATCACTATAATTAAATAAAGCTCTGAAAACTTTATCTTGCATATAAGTCCACACCTTATCACCACCATTCAAAATCCACGTGATGCTATCCCACTCTGCATCTTGCACGCAGTCCCACCTTTTCCTGGATGTGATAATGCATTCGGATTAGAATAACCCCATTTAATTAAAATACCTGGCATCCTGCCAAGATACGTGGCGAAAGAAAAGTCCTTGACTTCAATCTGCACCCTTCAAGCTCATTTTAATATTTCCACAAGATAATTACTACAATAATTCAATAGCAATATCTAGATAAATATCAGAAACAAGCCTAATTGGGTACAAAGTTGATCACATTCCAACATCCCGAATTCTTCATAATCAACATACGGCCTTGATTGCATGGGCCGAAAATGTAAAATCGGGTCCAAACAGTTTCATGCACAACTTTAGCCCCAGTTTCCTTTGATGGCTTCCTCCAATGCATTACCAAAAAAAACTCAGAGTAGGATTATCTCTCCCCATATTTCTCTCCTCTCCTCTCACACTTTTCACTTTGTACTTCTCTTGCTATAAAAAAAAATATAAAATGTTGAAATGACTTAATTGTGACCGTTCAAATAAGAGGAAAGAAAGGAGAGAGAAAACAAGCGAGGAGAAAATCCTACTCCAAAAAACTCAGTCTATCCTTCCAATCTTTGATTCCATTTATATCCCTCAAAACACCTCATATCATTCCATTTTGCATGCTCGCATCAACAACCTCGTATATTCTACACCTGGAACTCCAAACCTTTAGCCATAATCGATGTCAAGAGTGTATTAAAATTATATTAAAATTGATTTGGTTTGGTTTGGTTCCTCCGATTCTTAGAATTTCCAAACCGGAATTGATTTGAGAAGGTCTGGTTTGATTTTTGTTCCGATTTTGACATTTTTTATTAACGCGGTCTTTTACAGGTTTTTGTATCACGGTTCGATTCCGTTTTTCTATTCAATGGTTTTTATGCCCACCCTTACTCCTTGGACAAATTTACTGTGCAATTTCAACCAAAACCCGAGTTTATGGATTTCCTGATGGGATTTGGATTTGTCCAATGGATGAAATGTTGATAGGGGAGGTCCAAGAGGAAGAATATTTGATAAAAAGAGAAGAAAACTGGTGGAATTGACGAGAGAGGAAGAAGATAATGAGTTCTTCTCAGATGGGGTTTAGGGTTCACTTTTCCTTTTCTACGTTTTATGTCATTTTAAATTTGATTGGATTATTTATTTGAAAAGGTTAACTACAACGGTACACTTGTCTTCAAGGGTTTACTTTACGCTGAAGTCAGCATATTATTAGGTTAATCTAGGCAAATCTTAGCAGGAAACCCATAAACTCGGGGTTTGGTAGAAATTGCATGGTAAATTTGTTCAAGAAGAGCTCCGGACTTAACCCGCACGCTCTCATCGACAACATTGACATCAACGGAATTAATTAAGATGGATGAACATGTCGATCATGACAAAGGTCACATTACGATATGCTCTCAAAGTCATGGCCGCCGCTCCGGGTTTTAACTTGCAATCCATTATGTTTTGCACAGAGAATGGGTGCGTGAATGTGGGGTACACTAGTACTCTTGACTGAGATTATGGCCAAGGGTTTTGGAAATTTGGAGTTTCAGGTGTAGAATATACGTGGTTATTGATACGTGCATGTAAAATGGAGTCGTATAATGTGGTTTGAGGCGTATAAAGGAATCAAAGATTGGCAGGATAGACACCCCCGGCGGCACCACCATCCACCTGACGGCCCCAGATGGCATTGTCAACGTCAACTCCCTCTTCTCCTTAGCCGTCTTCATCGTCCTCGCCTGGAACCCCTCCGACCTCAGTAATAGGCTCATCGAGGACGACACCACCGCCTCCGTGGCCCCTCCGTGGCCGAGAACCTCGTTCATAACAGTAATCAGAAAGCTCGAAGATTATAGCTATGGCAGAAAGAGAGAGAAAGAAGAAACATGAGAGAGAACAGATTTCATTCAATACCATTCAGAGTTATTACACAATTGTCCTTTCTACATCTTTATAGTAATGAGATAGCTTAATGAGTAAGCTAAATCTCCTAACTAACTACATCTCTAGGATCATGACACCTGTCATTACATCTTAACAATCATAACTAATGCCACATCATCACTACATATCATATGATAGCTCAATACCTCCCTCAATCGCAACCGGGAAATCCAAGGTTGAGATTGGTACAATGATGCAGAAACAAAGGACCATGAAGCCCTTTTGTAAAGATATCAGCAACCTGATCTGTGGTCGAAATATAATCAACCTGCAGATCACCTTTTTGAACCCACTCACGCACAAAATGAAAATATGTGTCCAAATGTTTAATCTTAGTATGAAAAACTGGATTAGAACATAAGGCTAGTGCAAAAATATTATCACAGTGCAGAATGGGAGGTGTAGGCAGAAACACTTTCAAATCCTTCAAGAGTAATCGTAACCAAGCAACTTCAATTGCAGCTTGAGCTAGAGCCTTATACTCTGCCTCTGTAGAACTCCAAGACACAATTCCTTGTTTCTTAGATTGCCATGACACAAGATTAGAACCAAGAAAAATAACAAATCCAGTCACAAAACCTCTGGTATTAATATCAGAGGCCCAATCAGCATCACTGAATGCCAATAACTCCATAATGTAAGAGCAGAATAGGTAAGACCACAGTCAACAGTGCCTTGAAGATAATGCAGAATTCTCTTTACCAAAGTAAAATGAAGCTCAGATGGATTAGACATAAATTGACAAGCATAATTCATAGCAAAAGCAATATCCGGCCTTTTAAAGATAAGGTACTGTAAGGCACCCACCAAACTGCGAAACAAAGTAGGATCAGACATTGAGTCACCATCAAAGACTGAACTCAACTCTTTAGCATATTTAGCTTGGGAGATAAACAAATCACTATTCTCCTTGTATGTAATTTGAAGTCCCAAAAAGAAAGTAAGTATGCCCATATCCTTCATATCAAAGACTGAACTCAACTCATCAATGACTTGCTGTATGAAAACAGTGTTAGAACAAGTGACAATAATGTCATCAACATAGAGAAGAAGAATGATGACATCTGAAACCTTGAGCCTTAACGAACAAACTGGTGTCTGACTCTGAAACAGTAAACCCCAAAGTAGGTAAATAGGATGTAAATTTGGAATTCCAGGCCCTAGGTGCCTGTTTTAAACCATAGAGAGACTTTACTAATTTACACACATAATAAGGATACTGGAGATCTTGAAAACCTTGAGGTTGTTTGATAAACACCTCCTCTTGTAAGTCACAGTGAAGAAATGCATTCTTCACATCGAGTTGTCTCAATTTTCATTTGTTAGCAACAGCAAGAGCTAAGACAATCCTCACTGTGCTATGCCGAACAACTGGACTAAACGTTTCTGCATGAGGTGTACGGAGCAGAAAGAATTCAGAGGTCGCAGAAAGAGCATTGGAGGAAGAGGAGCATGAGGTGTACGGAGCAGAGATCCCAGACGAAGGAGAATTGGACGGCGACATGGACGCTCATCACGCTGACGTTGACATGTCCACCGCGGACGCCGCCGCCGTAAAGGAGCTGGACGAGATGAAGAAGCGGTTGAAGGAGATGGAGGAGGAAGCTGCTGCTCTTCGCGAGATGCAGGCCAAGGTTGAGAAGGAAATGGGCGCTGTTCAAGATCCTGCAATTGCCGCTGCTTCTCAAGCAAACAGGGAAGAGGTTGACGCACGATCGGTTTTTGTTGGCAATGTTGATTATGCATGCACACCTGAAGAAGTGCAGCAGCATTTCCAACCATGTGGTACAGTCATTAGAGTGACTATACTGACAGATAAAGTTGTGCCAACCAAAGGGTTTCGCTTATTTGGAATTTGTGGAAACCAAAGCTGTTCAAGAGGCTCTCGGCCTAAACGATTCTGAGTTGCACGGCCGGCAATTGAAGGTTTTGCCTAAAAGGACGAATGTTCCTGGTATGAAGCAATATGGGTTACCGCTTCAGGAGGCCATATGTACCTCCTTACTTCTCGCCCTATGGATATGGGAAGGTTCCGAGGTTCAGAAGGCCAGCTCGATACATGCCGTATTACTAAAACATATAATTCCTTGATCTTCGTTCACATTGGTAGTGGCACAAGTGGGAAATCAAATTGATTAGTGCTCCACAATTTGGGTGAAATGGGAATTTGGGGATGAGTGGTAGTACACGTGGGTTAGCCGGTGCTAATATCTAGTGAATTTGTTCATGTTTTCAATGATTCCTTTTGCTCTGTTTTGGATTACTCATGCTGTGTCCATCATGACTTCATGAGTGTGGAATGGCCAACTGGGCACCTATGCCCGGGATGTTATTGTGGCAGTATCTTAACTAATCACGTGTATTTAACTGCGTTATTAGCTTGGAATACCCTCGCGTGTGTCCGATTTCGGTCTAAGCAGGGTGGGGAGGCTGTCATCAGAGGAGTATTAGTTGCTTGATGATTTCTGTTGAGTTGGTGATTATGGTTGGGTAGTTCAATACTTAACCGTGCTTTAGCGGTTTTTCTTCGGTGCAAATGCACTTTCAGTCTTTCACACCGTCCCACTACGGCATTGCTTTGCTCTTTAGAAGCGGTAGCTTGGATCTCTGGACTGGTTTAACACTGATTGAACGAACTGTGCAAAGAAGCACCGAAGAAAAACCAATGATTTACAGCGTATTGGTCTAAGTCTTATAGGTCTAACTAGTCTAGAGAAACAGATTGAGGTAGGAATAGGATGTAGCGGTGGAGATCCGTGAGATTGATTGCTGCTGTGTTCTCTGTTGCAAAAGAAATGCCCTTGTGCGCCTCTTCTCTGAAATGACAAAAGTAATGGAATGGTGGCAAGCACTTTAGTTAGAGGTGATAATTTTCAATGGCCTAAAGTCGCCAGGTAATCGAAATCCATTTCTGAAGGAGTAGGTGCGGCAATAAACAAAGCATGCCTCCTTCCAGTGCTACCTCCACTACGCCTTGTGGGTTTCATTTTTCGGTAACTAATCAAGTGTCTTTTGAGCGGCCTATTGCTGTATAAAAGCAGGAAGTCGGGAAGTGTTTTCTGCACCGAATTGAAGAAATGGAAGCTCCAATGAAGTACATTTGCCTCATAGCGTTTCTTGCAATTCTCGGCATAAGTCAGTTTAATGGGGCATATGGGGCTGGTGAGTGTGGAAAATCTAGTCCTGATAGCGAAGCTTTGAAGCTGGCTCCCTGTGCATCAGCAGCACAGGATGTAAAGGCCCCAGTTTCCGCTAGTTGCTGTAGCCAGGTAAAAAGGATAGGCCAGAACCCTAGCTGCCTCTGTGCCGTGATGCTTTCAAGTACTGCTAAGATGTCGGGAGTGAAACCAGAAATTGCTGTTACCATTCCAAAACGTTGTAACATTGCTGATCGTCCCGTGGGTTTCAAGTGTGGAGGTTTGTTTTTAACAACTCAATTGTTTCTAAATGCCTCCTCAACATACATTTGCAGTTTTATTAACACTACCTGTTCTTTTTTTCAGCTTATACATTGCCCTGAAGACGCTGAAGTCGCTGATGGTGCCTGGCGGCTCAGAACGAGTACTGGAGATTGTATCTCATTATCACTGTAACTAAGTTTCATCTAGCGTTTCACTGTGACGTGTTGATCCAGATACCCTGAATAATAAATAAATTGTTGGTGTTTTAACCGTCTTTACAGAATTTACTTCGTGTTATCCTTGTTGATGTTAACCATGGCTGCTTACAACCATAACCAAAGAGGAAAGTAAAGATGAAGGGGGTATCTCATTTGCTTCTTAGCTTCAACTCCTGATTATATTCGTCTTCAATTGCTAAGCGGGCACATATTTCATATTTGTCACTAGTATTATTCATCTCTGTTTATAAGTGAGAGGTTTCAAATTCGACTCTCATGAATGAGGCGGTTCAAATTCTCATCCCCAAATATCGTCATGTTAAAAACAACACAATCTGTTGGGCTAAGCCCGAAAGTCAAATTCCTAATTACTGGCCATAGGCCCATCTCATATAACAAGTCTGATGATCGAACCTTACAAATATATAGAGTTTAAATCCTGCTCAAGTACTGATTAGTTAGGAAGTCAACATCGCACAAACCAGTGTTTTGAACTCATTTCACATTGTATCTAGTGGATCCGAACCTTTAATTTTTTTAAGCATCATTGGAAGAACCAAACTAATATAGTATTGCTAGTTAAATATACATTCAATGTCCTTAATTTGTAGGGATTCCTACTTTTAGAAAATTTAGGGAAGGAGCCAAGCAAATTGGCATCTAGAATATCACAGAAAAAGTTGCTATGGCTTCATTATATATTGATTTGATCAGTAAAACTAATTAGATAAGGATTGAAATTCAAAAAAGCACAAGGATAAGTTCATATCCATATATAATTAAACTTGGCCAACTTGACTAAGTGGGATAAAAATAACCCAACAAGTTAAGTTTCTGGATCAGTTACGGCTGCTCTGCTAGCTCTATCTGCCATGCTATATATGTAATATATAACACCACCATCTTTATTTGATTTTCCGTACATATATAGCTTCAAGGTAGAGATCATACATATATATTTGTGTTTGACCCTGCAACATAACAAGCATATTTCTGCGTCAGATGAATATCTAAGAAAAATTCTTTACGTAGTTACTGGTTTTATCACTTTGAAGCATCATATATTTGTGGTTATAAAAGGATGTGAAAAATAGAAATTTTTAATGCGATGTGACACCTTCACATGATTTTTGATATTTGAAATTTTATTTAACTTATTATAGAATAATATAAATATACTTGTTATAATACGACCAGACTAATAATACTATATTCGACGCATATTAAAAGAAAGGACAATTTGTGTTACCTGCTATTAGGTGGTGAGTTCACATAATGCGTAGAGCAAATAATTAGTAATAAAGTGAACCTGCAGCAATGAGACGTCAAATGTACATATTAATCATGCAGAATAAACACTAATAATATTCTTTATTAAGGAAAAATGAGATTATAGGGATTCCGTAATCGTGACAATTCTTCATACATCGTGCAGTCAGAAATTATTTCAAAATTTAAAATTTAAAATTAAATATAAATAATATTTAACGAAAATTGATCGCACGATGTACAATAAACGTCACGATTACAGAATCTTTAGGATTTTCAGTTTTCCTTTATTAAGTAATAAGCCCACAGATGTACATCATACCCTGCCACCAGTTTCCTCTTGAAACACTGTTTGCATTATTCCCATTTGCATCGTCTTCGCCACCATCTTTCTTAGACTAAAAATTAAATTACAATCATTAGTGTTTACTTCATAAAAAGCGAATAAAGAATAAACAACCAAAACAAAACCCTAATTTTTGCACTCACAGTAAGGTGCTGTTGGGATTCAGTTGTCCCAGTTCTTGGACTATAATTCTCTCGGCCGCCATAGTAGATTGATGAACTGAGGTTGCATGGCTCCACAGCTTCGTTTTGATACATATTGGAAGCTTTGCTGGTTTTGCTTTCACCCTTATTATCTGAAAAACTTGGACTCTCATACTTCCCAGCTTGATCTCCGAAGTCCTGCCTTCTCTCCCTCCCGACTCCCTAAAATCAAAATTTAAACCCCACAAGTTAACCAAAAAAAAAAAAAAACTGTAATTTGATAACGAATGTATGTCTCGCACCGAAAACCTGACAATACCAAGAATTTGTTGGATAATCATTGTAGTTTTTACAAAAAGAAATGAAAACCAAAATCTAAGTCAAATTTTGAAAACTCAAGAAATAGCTTTCAATTTTGAAACAATTGCTAAACAAAGCTTTTAGAAAAGTAAAAAATTGAAAACGAAATGATTATCAAATGATAATCTTAAATAAATAATAAGCATATACCGTTGATGGGACTGGTGGGAAAAGAGAGCCAAATAATCCGGAGGAGGATGATGAAGATGAAGAGGAGTCTTTGGGACCAAAGAGATGGTCCAGATTCCTTGATGATGGAGAAGAAGAGCCATGGCTTGCACCACTTCCCACTTTCTTGTTGTTCTCCATAGTAGTGATGAATTAGAAAACTGAAGCTAAAGTTGGTATGTTGCAAAAAGCTGCTTTCAGCTTTGTAAACCAACGAACAGATTATAACTACCGCTTTTTGATAGTTGTTGATTGTTATCTCTTAACGGTCAAAGAGTCGGAAGCAGAAATTGGATAAGGTTCCTAGAATACCGATCAGAATTCAGAAACCAACAACTTCAGAGATAAAACTGGGGGGAGGGCAGATAGGAAGCAGGAAAGGGCACGTGAAGGTTTGCAGATGTGGAGAGACTGAAGGTGTCACTCGCTATTTATAAACCCAAAAGGAGAGAAAAAATAAATATAAAACTAGATTTTAATTCTTAAATAAAATGAAGTTTAGAAAAATATTTTATACAAGATTAAAAATTGATTTTAGTTCTTAAACTCTATTTAATGTCAGCATATTAAATGTCTCACTTTTTTTATTTATAATTTTATGGTGTTCATAAATTAAATTTTATGAAAATATTATAAATTTTAATTCTAATTATGGTAAGTATCTTATATAAGAAATATTTTCGTAAAGATTTTTCGATACATATGTTTTTGCATATTTTCTTATGTGCCACCAATTCATTATAATATATTTAGGTACGACATTTTCGATACACTAGGTTAGTATAATATGTTTAGGTACGGACATTTCGGTACACTAGTTTATTATAATAATATAGGCCAATTTTTTTTTGTAGTCCCTGTGGTGACACGTCACTTTTAATATGACCCTTGTGGTGAAAAAGTTATTAATTAAACCCCTATGGTGAGCTCTGTTAGCAATTAAGGTCCAAATCCAAAGTTCCGTTAGTCTTCCGTTAAACAATATCATGTGCCTATCACATGTGGATCGATCAAAATTCAGTTTATTTATTTTGAAAAATAAAAGGACAAAAACATGATTGAATTAAAATAAAATTACAAATAAAGAAATTTGTAAAGATAAAAAATAAAAAAAACCCAACAGTCCCTATAACTCATCTCAGGCTTCCAACCACTACCATAGCCACTAGTGGACCTGCACCGTCGCTAACCATCATCTCAAATCCCGTTAACCTAGTCAAATTGTAGATCAAGCCAAACCCATTGTGAAAAACATATCCCACCCCTCAAATTTGCAGACCAACTAAAACCCAAGTGAAACTAACCTCGTAAAACCACTTCAATATGGCTAGGAGGAGAGGTGAAGGGTGAAGTCGCACCTAATTTCTTAGGTATGATTTAAATTCGTTTGAAAATATCTAGGCTATAAGGCATACACATGTGGAAACTACAATAGCAATAAGCCAATTCAAGATGGCAACTGCAACCATTGAAGGTCTAATAGGTGACATCTCATATTAGTCAGCTAGAAATTCAGCTCTAGTGCATACAAGGGCTAAAGTAAGTCATTTATTTTGTAGTTCTTTGCATATTATGTGACACTTGGATGCTATTTTGTTATTCTAATAATTTATTGTACAAAAATAATAGTGTAAGAGGCAGATAACTGTTGAAATTGTTGGAAGTTCAGCTCCATCGGTTGTATTACCTTCAGTGATATCATCCAATTCCAACTCTGCCAATGCACCTTGTAGACCTCCAAGAATAACCTCTGCAATATCATCCAATGCTAAGAATCCTTGGAGACCTTCCGGAATGGCCCCAATGCACAATATGCAAAATCACCAGATGAAAAAGCACCGTACCTTGCAAAACAAATGATGTAGCGGAGGAAATTGATTTTATTTTGTGGGAGACTAGATTATTTGTTTATTTTGTGGAAGACATTTTCAATGGCATTTTGTTATGATGAACCACAATATATTGTGGAAGACATACTTTTGTCTTTGCTTTTTTTTTTTTTAGGCTGGACATAATTTTGTCATCAGTGTGCAAAATATATTATGTTATGAAAAATGATGAAGTTTTTTCGTTTGTGAATGGTTAATTATATTATCTCTCCTTTTTCACTTGGGTTTTCGTTGGTCTGCAAATTTGAGGGGTGGGATGTGTTTTTCACAATGGGTTTGGCTTGATTTGCAATTTGACTAGGTTAACGGGATTTGAGGTGATGGTTAACGACGGTGGAGGTCCACTAGTCGCTATGGTGGTGACTAGGAGCCTGAGATGAGATACGAGGATTGTTGTTTTTTTTTTTTATCTTCACAAGTTTCTTTATTTGTAATTTTATTTTAATTCAATCATGTTTTTTTCCTTTTATTTTCCAAAATAAATAAACTTAATTTTAATTAATCCACATGTGATAGTCACATGATTTTGTTTAACGGAAGACTAATAGAACTTTGGATTTGGACTTTAATTGCTAACAGAGCTCACCACGGGGGTTTAATTAATAGCTTTTTCACCACAAGGATCATAATGAAAGTGGCATGTCACCACATGGACTACAAAAAAAAAAGGCCTATAACATATTTAGGTATCGACATTTCGTACACTAGTTTAATATCATATATTTGGGTACGGAATTTTTCGGTATACTTATGTTTTTGCATATTTTATGATGTGCCACTAATTCACTACAATATATTTAGGTACAACAATTTGGTACACTAATTTAGTAAAATATATTATGATACGGACGTTTAGGTACACTATTTAGAGAAATTAAAATAAATATAATGAATTAAAATGTGTATAATAATAATAATTTTTTTAATTTTAATGTAATGACATTAAATAAGATATCTATTAAATATTAAAATATAAATATAATATAAATTTGAATTAAGTATACATTAGAGGACTACAATCAATTTCCAATCTAATACCAAGTTTTTATTGAATTTTAATCTTCTTTAATGATTAAAGTTCAAAAACCCCAAAAATAAACTAGGGTTAGCTCTAAGGTTTGGACTGTATTCAATTTTTTGTATTCATAACACATTAATAATATAATACGTGTATTTAGCCATTTTAATTTACATTATAAGTGCATGAAATATTAAGTATGTAATATATCTTTTATAATATGTGAATTAATAACGCTATATATTGGTGTAACACTTTTCAGTGGTTTGCATGCATCATTATGCTATTCTTATCATCTACTTACACAATCTCTCTAATAGAGATGAGATCCGTATGCATTGGCGGAACCTATCTTTATTAGAAAGATCACAAATAAATAGTAAGTGTAGCATTACTCATCAATGATTCAATGCTAAACCCATCACTTGTCTCTAGTCCCCATGTGCCCTTAAGGGTGAATTTGTTGTATCAGACTATCTCGGACTAGACTAACTTTAGGGACTAAGCTGGACTGGCTTAGACTAGACTAAATTGGACTGATTTAGTGAAGTGTTTGGTGCAGTGTCGAACTAAGAAGTAGGACTCTAATATTATATTATTTACTCTATATATTATATACTTAATATATATTTATTAATATTCTATTAATAATTTATCTTTTTCTTATTTTCTAGAATCATTCTTTCCAACTAACCTCTTTTTTTTTCTCTGCCGTCTCTCTCCCCTCTCCTCGTGTATCCAAGTTTCTTTGCTCATTTTCTCCCTCTATTGCACAGACTATTCGAATTAAAATCACAAAATATGGGGACTTGCCTCCTCCAAAAAACCCCAACCCCTCCCTCTCAAGCTTAGCATCGCCAATTTAATGGCAGCCATGGTGAGTTTTCCTGTTCAGCTTCCCCTCTCTCTTCCCTTTGTTTTTCCCTTCAAATCCCTCTCTCTCTTCCCTTTGCCTCTTTTCTCGTCCAACTTCACTTGTTCTTCCATGGGTGAGGATTGAAGTTGCAGACGGCACAGGTGGGTGGGGCTGGGTATGGGCATGGGCAGGGATTGGAGTTGTAGACAGCAAGGGGTGGGTGGAGGAAGACGAGTCGTCGTCAGAGATTGTGTAGTCGTGCAGGATGAGCACGAGGACGCAGAGTGAGAGGGAAGACGGTCTTAGCTAGTCCCAATGAATTTGGGGGGCCTCGCTAGGATTGGCTAAGCAAGGTTTTAGTCGGAGCGAGTAACTTTAGTCCCATTAAAGTTAGTCCCATGCTGATAACAAACACAATATTGGACTAATCTTTAGTCCAGTTTAGCCCAATGAGATTTAGTGAGGGCGAACAAATGGGCCCTAATTGTATACACCTCTCACCTGTTTTTTGACACATAGGTGCATCGTTTCGACGGTAGAACTTCGACCCCAAGCGCACATCTTGCCAAATCTAAGCCCGTGGACATCTTTCTTTTGGTTCAACTGGGGCTTTCATAGGAAGATATGCTCGTTTACCTAAAATAGTTGACTCCTTAAAAATTTAGAATAAGGCTAGATTATACCATATTGTGTGTGCCTGTCTTCTCTGATATCTTTTAAGGGAATCGGTGCCAAATGCAATAAGATATGAGAACTTTTGAACCGTTATTTTTCTTGGTTGCAAGATTAGTTATAATTGAAATGTGAACACTACAAAACTTTTTATGTGTAAAAGTTCAATGTTGTGCCTCAAGTTAGAATAAAATGAAGTATTGGGGAGCCTAGTAGGATAATAAACACGGGTTAAGAATAAGATGCATATCCTTTCCTATAAACAAAATGTCCCTTATGCCGTCAAGATTCCTTAAGAAAACAAGTAAATACAAATAACTTATACATTTAAGGAAACTTGACCACTTTCTTTAAGACCACAGATCTCATTACTTCAAGTTATTCTTTGGTGTGCTAAAGG
The DNA here is from genome assembly GCA_963580275.1 of Crataegus laevigata. Taxonomy (NCBI): domain Eukaryota; kingdom Viridiplantae; phylum Streptophyta; class Magnoliopsida; order Rosales; family Rosaceae; genus Crataegus; species Crataegus laevigata. The sequence continues at coordinate 30,566,926 of OY756947.1, read as the reverse complement.
TGATTAAATTTTATTTTTAAATATACTTAGGATCAAAAGAATAACTCGTGATCAACATGGCAACTAGCAAAAGATATTCCACATGGTCAATCGGTGTAGCGTTGTTATGAAAAATATCAACCTAAGGATTCCTCAGGCTTCTCATTTTTTCTTACAAACATATACTAATTACTTCGTTTAGTTAATTAATTGGATAAAGATGGCATCAAGTTACGTACTGAATAATCCCTTCCTTTCAGCTCTGCCGACCAGATACCTTTTTTTTTTTTGTCAAAACTGCCGACCAGATACTTTAATTGGATGATTATAACCAATGAAGACTTACACGTATGATGTTTAGGACGTGTAAGTAATGTTAGGATACAATATTTGAATCACATTATCTCGAAGATACGGTAGTTGAAAAGGATACAATATTTGAATCACATTATCTCGAAGAGAGAGAGAGAGAGAGAGAGAGAGAGAGAGAGAATTTGAGCAATCGTCCCTAAATTTTGGTCTAATTGGAGTTTTGCTTCGAATTAAAATTTTTTGAGTATTGATCCATGAACTTATTATAATGTAGAACAATTGTTCTTTTGGCTAACTTGGATTTTCATTCATTTTTTGTTCTTTTAAACTCTTTATTTTGGTAGAATGTTCTAACGGAGTTGGACAAAAAAGGATATTGCTCCATCTTATAACAAGTTATGGGACTAGTACTTACGAATTTTTAGTTCAAGAACCAAAACTCCAATTAAGCTAATATTCATAAACCATTGCTCCAATTACCCCTTAAAGGAATTTCAATCTTTGAAGTTTGATATCATCATGCCTTGGTTCCCTTTGGATAGCTTAGGATAAACACTACATCTTCCGTAACATGCACAAGTATTCTTTCCAGGAAAAGTTGATCACATGTTTCTAAATCCAGGGAAAGGTTTTTCCATATACTGCCATATCTATGCACTGCATCCTTTTCCCTTCATTTTCTAGGGAAAGTTGATCTGAAGAAGAAAATACAGATTTTCCCTCTCCTAAGTGATCCTTTGCACAGTTGGGATATTGCTAATTTATAACATGTCGGTAGTAGTGGTTTGTCAATTGGATGGATCGTAGTTTTGAGCTAGTGGGCTTTAGTTGGACTTGTGAAGTTTCAATCCAACCCTATCCTTCTATTAGAAAGGTTGGCCAGACTTGATGTCCAACCAATATTTCAGGGACAAAGAATAATGAGTTTCTCAATTGAGGTCAATGTATTGTTTAACTTAGAGTTGAATCAGGCCACATAGTATTACGATTTAGTGATATTTTTTTTTATTTGTAAGTAAGAGGTTTATTTTGATTCTCACCAAAGGAAAATTTGAACCACATTACTGCTAGCCCATTATGAGATTAAGCCCACCCCCTCCCCTTTAGTGTAGATAATATTGTTTGTTCAAAAAAATTAAAAAACTTAGAGTTCAATCAGTTGGCATTTTGTGTGTTTGGCGTTCCAAAATGGTTTAAGGTGAGTTTGATTCTTATAACATTGTATTAATAGTGGTATGATGAGTTTAATAGTTGTGAGTCACTATTTTATAGTAATAAGTTCATGAGATGTCAACAATTCAACTCATTACTGCTGACTCAGCCCACTGTAAAAATCGTACATATAAATAGGTGAATGGATGTTGGAATTGTCGATGCCTTAAAATTAGTGCTTGGTTAGATGACAAATTGGGTATAAGTAGTAAGAGCTTGTAACTCAATTGGCCAAGAGAATTCACCACTTTTGTAGTTGAGGTCATGAGTTTGATTCTTCCTCACTTAGTATTGTTTGTATAAGAAAAAAAAACTCAAATAAAATATCCGTCCATAGACCTAGGTTTAAAGATTTTTTTAATACAAGTCTCTACACCAATTCTACTAAACTGCCGGAAGGGGGAATCAAACTCGAGTGCAGATTGGTGGCATGCGTAAATTACCTTATTCATACACTTGCATTAAGGTATTGCATCGTACAAATTTCATAAGTGAGACCCTTAATGTTTTTAATCATCATTTGATATTATGTCTTCTAAAAAAATAAATAAACAACTTAAAAATTGTTTAGCCACCCATATGTATCAAATTGATAATTTGGGCAACAATTAATATCCTCATAACAAACTTTCCATTCAGATATGATACATATAGATGTACTGACTGATCTCCAAGTGCATTGATCTTGTACATATAATCTTAAATGATTATTAAAAAAACAAGCAGTTCTAGTTATAAGATTTGTACTGTAAGGCGGCCGGTCGCTCTACAAGCAAATAACGGCTTGCAACCTTTTCTTAGTGCATAACATGTGCAATAGCCTTCATCGATGGTTATCCCGGCCCGATGGTTATTGTCCTTGATTATATCTGCTCAAAAAAGAAAATGATCCAACCCAGTTTACGTACTTCGACCATGATGACAATTGAAAAACTGGAGAACGAGTAGCCAGTTGAAGAAATATTTGGAAATAATGTAGTCTTTACTTGATTCAATTTTTGGTTGTAGGGAACGACGGTACAAAAGCATATTAAATGTGGTATCAATTCCATGTCTAACTTTTCCAACAGATACTGCTTTTGAAAAGAAGAAAAACCTCCTGACCTACGTCACATGCCATGCATCCATACTGACCTTTGGATATATCCACAGGTCAAGAAACAAGCATATTAGTCGGTAAGCTCAAACAAGTGAGAGTGGGAAGTGAGAAAATGCAGCTTGCTAATATTCCTAGCTCTCCCACCACAGGTCACTCGATCGATTGTTGTTCTTGGCATAATTTGCATGGTAGGGCTTGCATTGTCCATACGTGTATCGATCGATGCATGATCATGTACCAACATCGAGAACAAGTGGGTGGGTAAAGATTTTTATGCCACCAATTCATGATGCTACTCTGATATTTTCATGTATATACGTAGTTGTTTGCAAATGTCCCCACCGAAGTTTTTCGGTCTTTTGTTTTTAATGAGGAAGATTCCGACTAAAGTCTCGTTGATATCTTGATCTAGTGATGGCTACAACCTGTGTAAACGGGCAACGAGGGATGGGGCCCTCAATCAAGTAATCAACATAGGAGAAAATCCATGTTCCCATGCAGACCAAATGAACAATCAAATATACAATTAGATTGCACAGAGAACTATAAAATATCCTTAAATGGGTACGTTTCAAATTTCGATGTACTACATCATATTAAAGGTTTATAAATATACAATAATTTAATTTTCATTTAAAATACATCATCGTGATCAGTACGTTGCACTTTTGTTTCATTGGAGCCCTATCTAGCTTCATGCAATTGCTTATTCATACATCATACATTATTACACATACGTACCTTGTTCTCAAATCACCAAATACACAACAATGGGGCTCCTCACTTGGAAATTACCATCATCCCACACCAGAGAACCAGAGACTACGGTTTTTTCAATCAACCCTTTCACCGTGACTTGAAACGATAGCTTCTGCCCGAGAGATGTGAACTTTAGAACGCTTGGATTAACTTTGATTTCAAGTCCTGGTGGTGCACTCACTTTAGCTTTATATGTGGACTTTGGTGATCCAACATTTGTGACGGTCCTATTGAAAATGCCATTGACGGATTTAGGGTTCGAGGTGGAAAGTGCAACAGAAGGATAGTTTAGATGATCACTGAGTGTTCCATGACTAGATTGTTGTGATGATGAGCAGCTATCCCCGGTAAGAGCTTTCAATAATCTGGTACTATAACCATGTGCACACAAAAAATTTACGTAATCTATTTCAGCAGCGTCGTATACCAAACCAGGATATGGAGCCCTACTAGGATTTATTAGGCCAGCACCATATGCGAATTCGGCTTCAGGGTTAAGATTTGCACTCAAAGGTTTGGCTGCAAAATTGTTACAAATCAATCAAACATATAAATCTTAGGTAATACAATGTACATCATGGACAACGTCTAATTATATTTAGAGTCTATCTCACAAGACTTGGTCACATGATCTCGGACAATAATTGGTCACACGACTCATCAAATATGTGAGAGAACGGTTGTATTCAGGGGCGGACCGACTTAGGGGTAAGGGGGGCCAGCTGACCCTTCGAACTCCGGTAAATTTTCCTGGATGACTTGGGTATTGCCCTTTTGAAGGTTGGAGTTGCCCTTCGTATATGGTCTCTAACTGTTTGATAAAATGCGTTAGAGAGGTGCTGCTCCTTTACAGTCTAGTCTTAATATATTTTATCTTTAGCTTATTTGTTGGTTGTGATTACAATTGTAGGAAGAAAAAAAAAAGAACCAAGTAAAAGACTATCAAAAAATGCAATGTAAATGGAATGGTAATCTCAGAGAATGAACAAGGCATCATCATTATTGGACAAACATATTAACGGAATGCAATGATATCAATCAATTTGTTGGTGTGTTCAAGATAAGTGTGTTCTTTTGTTACACATTCATATGGGAACAACTTTGGAATATGTTAGTTACCCATGCAAATGAGGCATTATTAAGTGTGCAATATGCGTTTTCAAATGACTTTAAACTTACCAAGACTCGATGAAATAGTGATATGTGTGCTATTTTTGTTTAAATTTTTTTGCGCTCTGCGCTTGTTATTCTTATTGACACCCCCCAAAATAATAATATTTCTTAGATCCATCGCTGGTTGTATTGTAATGGGTATAATTTATGAAAAATGCATCATACCAGTAGTCGTAAGAGCTGACAGGATAGCAGCAGGTGACCAATTGGGGTGAAATGATTTGACGTATGCAGCCACGCCCGCAGCATGTGGGCATGCCATTGATGTCCCCGAGATTATATTGTACGAAGCCACTCTGTCATCAACTTCAACACCTGAAACTGGGGCAATTGGAGGCCATGCTGCTAGAATGGAAACTCCGGGAGAAGCGATATCTGGCTGCAACATATAGGAGAAAACAAGGAGGAAAATTGAGACCCCTCAATATTCATGATTCGGTTTGTTCATTTTTCAAGTCAGCATTCACACACCTACCTTGAGAATGTTAGGAGTGTTTGGATTTGGACCCCTTGATGAGAATGAAGGTACATATGGGGCCAGTGCATCCCTACCCTCAGTACTTTTCCAAATTGTTGCTGTTGGGTTCCTACAAATCATTACAGGGATTCAGGATTTATTAGAAATAACATAATAAGGGGCCTTTTGATTTATGTTAGTTTCGTACATTAACAATATTTTAAGTCAATCACGCACTGTCATTCTCAAATATTAATACCTCGTTGAGTTTATGTAATGGGTAATTTCGTTACCAACACGGAACCAAACAGAAGCTGCTGGTACTGGAGCAGGATCGATTACATCTGCTGCAACTCGGCTTGTCAAAACATAACCAAATGCTCCTGCATCTAAAGCCCCATCCCCAGTAGTCCCATCGCAGACAATAATTTTATCCTCCACCAATTTTTTGTCTAACGTGCCTATTTGGCAAAACCTGTTCCCCATATATATATCCATGTTATTAGCACCTGGTTAGACTTATGCTAGACTACAGTGTTTCTTCAATCTAAATGGTATATATACTCTCAAAATGCGTACACATACCTGGATGTTTCCCCATCGTAACCTGCTGCCCTGTCTGGAACGTCTGCGGCATATACTATGGGGTAGAATTTACCCTTGAGTTCAAATGTGTTTGTTACAATTCCCTACCAAGGAAGCAAAAACAAATCATAATCAACTTTCATGTTTTAATCACTTCTCTGGTATTTTTGTGCATCTTCAGCATATATATATATATATATATATATATATATATATATATATATATATATATATCTACCAAACAAAGCCCTAAATGAGCGAAGGTTAGATTCTGTATCAGTTACCTCATAAATGTTGTGGTTTCCCAATTGAACCTTGGTATCAAAGTGGCGATCTATGGTGCAAGCAGCCACAGCAAGAGACCATGGTGCAAAGTTTGTAATAGTTTTCAGGTTTGGACCTTCATTACCAGCAGCCGTGGAAGTGAATATTCCTTTTCTTAAAGCGTGAAAAGCTCCAATGTCAATGGAATTTCTGAAATAATCTAACGGTTTATGCCACCCAAGGGAGACAGAGAGTATGTCAACACCGTCAGCTATGGCATCATCGAATGCCGCTAGAATATCAGCATCCGGGCACCCGTCTGACCAACAAACTTTGTACACCGCAATGCGTGCTGATGGCACCCCTCCTCTTGCTGTCCCCAACCCTAAACCATACAGACTTGCCTTGCTAACTAAGTTCCCTGCTGCTGTTGATGCACAGTGGGTTCCATGGCCTTCCGTGTCTCTCGGAGACATGATATCACTGCTATTTTTTGGGGAGGGTTGACTGCGGTAATACCGTGCTCCGATTATTTTACTGTCCAAGTGTAACAAATATGTCATATTATTTTAGTCGGAGTTACAATTTGACAACATATCATATAAATTATAATCAAGTTCGCACTTTTTTTTTTCCCTGTCCAAGTGTAATTAACAACAACCCGTGATTTTTTTTGTTTTTTGTTTTTTGAAATGTGCAGTGGATGGTTGAAATAAACTGGTTTGCTTTACTTGTTGCAAGTAAAATTGCCTTCGCCCTTGCATGCGCCTTTCCACCTTTTTGGGGGTGGACCAAACCTGGCGTCACTGAAGCTGGCAGATTCAGGCCAAATTCCAGAGTCAATCAGCCCGACAACGATATCAGTTTCAATGGCGCTTCTCTTCACCATTTCAGGAAACCCAATGAAGTCCCATGACCTTGTTGTTTGGAGCTTCTTAGTTTCACTAGGGAAAACAGACACCACACCATCCATTCCTGCAAATATTTTTCTCGTCATACAAGGGTCACTACTATTAATGTTTATGCAAGTTGAAAAATAATTTGAAGTTGGGTTCATAAGACAACCAGCCAACTTCTGTGCTTCTTTCTCTGTTAGCCTGGCAGCAAAGCCATTGAAGCTTCTCTTGTAGCTGTGCAGAAGCAGAGATTCGTGCGCAATATTGCTGGATAAATAAACGTCAAAAATCAAAATCGTCAAAGATTTGATACTTTCAAATTTTGCCATAATTAAGGTCGAAAAACAAAGAGAAGATGCGTATGTACCAGAGATGACTAAATTAAATGGTACCCTTGTCACGGATAATGTTAATCAGTATATATAATTAAGCTCACTATCATATGTGATAATTAATTAAACCTGTCGTCGAGGACGTTTTGTAGCATGTTTACATGAAGAGCTGATGTGGTAGTGGTGGAAACCTCAGGCTTTGGCTTGTCACCCATATACACAATATAATCCTGCAGTTAATATATTCAAGATCAGAAGATTAAATTAATTAATGAACATATTTTGAGCAGAGAAACGGAATTGGTCAAAATGCATATTTTATGAATGCCTTCCGGTTATCCTGGTGAGCAGCAGACAGACTGACATCAACTAGCAGAGTAGATATGAGGCTGATGAGAAGGAGAAACCATGGAGTTAAAGCCATTGTGGCGAAGTTCTAGAAAGCGTGTAAAAGATGGACAATCTCATCCAAGAACAGCATCATGTATTTATACTAAAAATGAAAAGCCATGCATTTTCACGTGTTGCCTCTTTATTCTTAGGGGTATGGTTTGTGTTCCCATGATTATTTTACATATTTTAGGAGCGTATTGATATAAACGTTTCTTTTTCAATTTCGTTGATTAAACATCTGTTACTTTTAAAAATTTGATTAAACATCTTTCTTATAGTTTTGGTGATTAATTTCGTTTTATTAAAAGTTCAATTTTAGACGTTCTTTTTTTTAAAATTTTTTTTATAACCTTTTGGGTAATTTTTATGAAATTGTTTGCTAGCCACCCTAAAAAATTTCACATCTTTACTTTCGTTTTCCTTTTTTTTCCCCTATCATTCCTTACCTATGAATTTGTTATAGTTATATGCATCAATTAAATAGAATGTTCAAAGCTCATTATCACATACATAATCATAGTAAAGGTACGTTTGATTGTATTGGTACATTTGATTACTTATAATACGAGTAATTTTGGTTTTATGGTACATTTATTTATTAGTCCATTTAAAATCTAAACGTACTAAAAGTCCGTATGTTTATTTTCAAATGTACCATAAGTTTTAAATACATTTATATAACTATAGGTAAAATTGTACCAAATTAATGAAGCTTTCTTATGAAAGTATTAATAACATTCTGGGTAAATTACAAAAAACTACCTCAACTATTGGGGTCACGACACTTTCATACATCATCTTTAAAACGTGACAATGTCATACCTCATCTTTCGACTTTGGTCCAATGTTATACCTTCCGTTAACCTGGCCGTTAATTTGTCAGTTAAATGCTGACGTGGCTTGATCCAGGCCCCACTTTTTATTAAAAAATTAATAAAATATTAAAAAACTTAAAAAATATCATTTAATATTAAAATATTAAAATAATAAATAAAAGTTATAAAAAAAAATATAAAAAAAACCTTGTTCGTCCCTTTTCCACTCCCCCCTTCCCTGTCTCTCCCTCTTCCCCCCCATCTCCATCCCTTCCCATTTTCCCTTGCAACCCAGAAGGCAAAAATAAAAAAAAAATAAAAAAAACAAAAAAAACCTGGCCCGTCCTTCGTCATCCACAGATGTGTTCTGCTGATTTCTTTGTATTTCGATGGCTGCGGATCGATCCGTTCCATCGTCTCTGTATTATGCACTGTCCAAGTTTTCTTAAGACTTGAGAGAAGAATAAATATATAATGCGGATGACCATTTTTTTCATCAGGATATTTCCTTTTTGATTTTCCCTTCCAGTTTTATGGTTTTGTGTCCATTTCTTGTAAATTGGTCGGCGATTGTGGCTACATAACTTGCACGCTCACTGAGAGCTTTTCTCTTCATCCCTCATCCCCTGAATACCCAAGTGATTCCTTCCCCACTCCCCTCCCCGTCTCTCCCTCTTCTCCCCCCATCTTCATCCCTTCCCTTTTTCCCAACCCAGAAGGCAAAAAAAAAAAAAAAACATGTTCGTCACTTCCCCCCTCCCTTCCCTGTCTCTCCCTCTTCTCCCCCGTCTTCATCCCTTCCCTTTTTTCCCTGCAACCCAGAAGGCAAACAAAAAAAAAAAAAAAAAAAAAAAAAAAGAAAGGCCAAAACCTCTTCGTCCCTTCCCCCCTCCCCTCCCTATCTCTCCCTCTTCTCCCCCCATCTTCATCCCTTCCGCTTTTCCCGAAAAAAAAAAGAAAAAAAAAGCCCAAACTTCCCCTTCCCCTTCCCCTCATCCTCTCCTCTCTTCTACCCAGTTCGCCTTCGCCGGGGTAGACGGGATCTGAGTTTTTTTTGGGTTATTTTTTATTTTTTTATGGGTTACAGGTGGGGGAGTGATGCGAGAATTACTTGACACACAAATTAAACCCTATTGATGACAATTGTAGTAATGATGCAAGTAGGGATCGTTCTAGACCGGGGATTAACTAGGGATGCTAATCAATAAATATAAGACTCAAAAATATAAAAACAAAGTTAAAAATGTAAACAAAAGATTTTAAAACAAGAAAGTAAAAGGGGGATTTGGGATTGGTGAAATTGAACAATTAAAACTTAAACTTTGAAAACAAACTTAAAGCAAAATAGATTGTGATGAAATAGAATGATGAGAAACTAGTTAGAGGGTTCCTTATCCACACATGAACATATGCATATAATTTGATTCCCAGTTATGAATTCAACAAACGAATGAATGACAATGCTCCAAGTTAATTAGGTCCGCTTAAATTAACTTTTAGATTTCCCTAGATTCATTGGATTGCAAGGAATACGCATTACAACCAAATTATTCCTCACAAGTTCCCTACATGAATTGCATAATAGAGATACAAGCAAGAATCATTAAGTTCTATGAAAACCATAAGCATTGACGAGACACTTGTTACTATGAATTGCATGAAACTTATGCCAATGATTTACTTAACACAATCGTGACTAGCGATCTTTACTACTCATGAATATAAGTTCATAACGATTAGGTGAAATTCCCTTATATCCTAGCATCAAGTTTAGGCATGCAAATTAAGTGTCGACCCTTAACCCACATACATAAACAAGTTCTTAATCAAAACAGAAAAGTAAACCACATCCAACATTCATAAATTCATAACTGGGGTAAATCAAATTATAATAAACATATATCCATGGTTTCAAATTCACCTCTAACTAAAAAGAAATTAGTTCCACATGTTTAACATAATTGAACAACAATTTAAATTAAACATTGAAAAACAAAAGCAAAAGAAAGAAAACACCTAAACTTTCCAACGATCCAAGCGCCTCCAAGGACTTTCCTCTTCTTCTCTTTGTTGCGGCACAAGGCTTTGAATGATGTTGAAGAGTTGGTTTTATGGAGGAATGGATGGGGGAAGTTTAGATATGTAGGGAGAGACAAGGAAAGGCTTGTAGAATGGTTTATTCTTGGATGATTTGAATGAGGTTGCTACCATGGGTATTTATAGGGAGAGGATGGACTTGTTTAATTCAATTTTTTGGTGGGAATTAAAAGGAAAGTCATGGCAATAAGTGGGATTTATTGGTGGTGGTAGGTTTTGAGTCATCCACTTCACATGTCATGGTGAACTAAGCATTGCATCATCCACTCACATGTCATGGTGAGTTAAGCATTGCATCATCCACTCAAATGTCATGATGAGCTAAGCATTGCATCATCCACTCACATGTCATGGTGAGCTAAGCATTACATCATTTTTTTAGGCCCATTGCAATAGATTTTTGGGCTTCTTTGCATCAAATTCTTGGGCTTCTTTGCATCAAATTCGTCCATCCTCAAGCCTCCATGTTTGCACTATCCAATCTTGGCCCAAAATTGCTCTAGAATGCTCCAAATTGCTTCTTTTTGCATACTTTGACATATAAACCTACAAACACACGAAAAATGACTTTAAACACTAAATTAAGTAAGAAACATAACATAAATGCATAAGAACTAGCTAACTAAGGTGCATAAATATGCTCCTATCAAATTCCCCCACACTTAGCTTTTACTAGTCCTCGAGCAAAATAAAACAAAACATAACCTAACCTTCCAACATTTGCTAAAGGGATTTCCAACGTTACATAACATGCCAAAGATCATTATTCCCACAGATTTTAGTCATCCATACTCTTGAGCATATACTTAATCATAGTTACCATTCACTAGCTCACATTTAATCGTTTAATATAACATTATGGACGTAGTAACATGCCTTAGAGAATCCACTCATTTCCTTACTGGATACACTCTTATTTTCACACAGATTTTCTAACTACACACCCTATACTAGTTATATGTGAGCGAATTGATGTGGATATAAAAACGAATGCTCACATATATGTATCTCAAAGAATGCAATTTCCGGAGTTAATAAGCATGTTTAGATATGATCTCATGAATGGAATGCTACTACTTAGATGCGAGAACCAATGACACCATATGCTCATACCAAATTCAAACTCCACAAATTGAAACACATAACACTTAAGATAGAAGTTAAGGGTTGTAACGGGGCTTGGGGTAATGGCTAACAAAGAAAGGTTAAGGATAAACAAAAGTTCTTAAAGCGATAGCAAACAAGTAATGAACTTGACACTTTTAGAATTCACTTTTGCGTGCAGAAAATCACTTAGATACAAGGGAATGAAATACACAATACTTAGGGTCTAATTTAACTTATTGGACCCTTTTCTTCAACAACCAACACTTGTGAGTTCTTTCTTGACCCTTTTTTTTTTTTTTTTTCAAACTCACATGATAAATACTTCCCCCACACTTATTTTCTGCCCACATTAATCAAAAGGAATTCAATTTGAATTATGCTTACTATACTTTAAGAACGAGGGTATGGATAGTCCTAATCTAGGCTAGGTGAGGATGATGTGGTTTGACAAAGAAAATAGTTTAAACAAGGCTCAACGGGGCTTAAACCTACAAAACAAATGAACATGGGGTACGGCTATTTGGTTCTTGGTTTACTAACAACTTCATCTTGTTATGTGTTATGCAAATCAATTTTATGCTTTGAATGAAACGGGCATGAGTTCTAGTATTTGGAACTAAATGATGAAACGCCTTCTAAGTAGTAACCAAGCAAAGAATAATGAGATCATGCAACGACTTTAGAAGACAACAAATGCACAAATTATTAACTCTCCAAAGAACGTTAAAAGCTCAAGTCTCTCCGGGTTGTAGCATTAGTTTGAGTTTCTTCCTTCAAGCATGTTACAAAAACTAATTTTTCTTTTGATTTCATGTGAATTCATGAACTATAATTACAACTAAGCATAAACCAAAGAGCATATCAAACTTTCATCCATGTTTGTAACTTACTTCAACAGTTATGCAATTAAAAACCAAATCCCCATCATTTTGTTGGAAGGTACCCTAAAACACAAAAATGACTCAAAAACGACTCTTTTTTTTTTTGGTATTTTTCAAAATGTTTTCAAATTTTTCTTGGGTTTTCTGTTATATGACACTAAAACACATCAAAACACACTAAAAACACTTTAAAACAGTAAGAAACAACATGTGAAGTGATAGGTGATAAAAATCCACAAATTTCAGGCAAAAACAGCTTGTTTACCCCCCCACACTTAAACCAAACATTGTCCTCAATGTTTCAAAACATATATAAACACAAAAACAATCAACTAACACAACTCGCAAACATAACACAAATGGCAAAGTAATAGCAATAAAGAGACAGGTTAGGGACGCAAATCTGGGTTTGCAGTGAAAGTTCCTTCCTCTCGTGTTTCAACACATGGGTTGCCTCCCAAGAAGCGCTTTCTTTAACGTCTTGCAGCCGGACGATGCTTCTCTTTTAAGCTCCCCTAGGTCCCATAGCATGGAATTGATCCTTGAATGGGAGATGATACTTAAAATGATCCGGCAATGGTTTAAATTCAAGATTGGGTGCCTGAATCATTAACAACATATTAGTATAAACCAATATTGAAATTTGGGGAGGTGGCTTACCTATGTGCTCCGACATGAACTTAATGACAAACACCACTTCTTTGAAAGTTTTAGGAATGTTGGACTTGGCCAGATTTATTATGATGGTTATGACTTGTCCTGAATTGCATGGCATGGAAGCTTTAAGGGCCTGCGGCAAGGGTTGTTCTTCTCTTGCCATGGGCTTCACTTCCTCTTCTTCTTCTTGCATCAGCAGTACATCCATCTTCTGGCTGTGTTTGGATGTTTTTAAGTCATCTCCAACCTCCATAGCACTTCCCAAAGTGATGGCTTCAGTAATTTCAAAATCTTCTATTGAATTTACAATGTTTGCGTTGGAGAATTCACTTCGTTCTTGAATTTGTGCCATGAACTCCACAATCTGCCCAACTTGCTCTTCTAATCCATCTATCTTTTTGGCTTGATTTTGCATCCTCTTGGTTTGATTTTCTGCTCCCTGTGTCAAAGAGGTGAGTAATTGAACAATTTGGTCATTATCCATTGACGTACCTGAATTTGTTTGGGAAGATTGTGGTGGAGGCTGTGATGGTGCATATGGCCATTGATAGAACTCCTCATTTGGCTGCCAATATGCTTCATGTTGAACTTGTTGAGCTTCCCACCACATAGAATTGGAATGATCTTGCCCACCATATGTAGGGACACTTTGCATTGTAGACCTTCCGGCATTCTGAGACAATTGAGAAGTAAGATTTGCCAATTGAGCGTGAATGCTAGCAAAATCCATGACTTACTTCTCTAGTACCTAAAATCAAAGAAAGAGAACTAAATCAAATATCAAAAGTAAAACACAAAAATAATAAAAAGAAAAAAAAATAAATAAATAAACACAAACAAAAACATAAAACATAAACAAAAACATAAACAAGGGATTAGCAAATTTGCTAATCCCCGGCAACGGCGCCAAAATTTGATGCGAGAATTACTTGACCCACAAATTAAACCCTATTGATGACAATTGTAGTAATGATGCAAGTAGGGATCGTTCTAGACCGGGGATTAACTAGGGATGCTAATCAATAAATATAAGACTCAAAAATATAAAAACAAAGTTAAAAATGTAAACAAAAGATTTTAAAACAAGAAAGTAAAAGGGGGATTTGGGATTGGTGAAATTGAACAATTAAAACTTAAACTTTGAAAACAAACTTAAAGCAAAATAGATTGTGATGAAATAGAATGATGAGAAACTAGTTAGAGGGTTCCTTATCCACACATGAACATATGCATATAATTTGATTCCCAGTTATGAATTCAACAAACGAATGAATGACAATGCTCCAAGTTAATTAGGTCCGCTTAAATTAACTTTTAGATTTCCCTAGATTCATTGGATTGCAAGGAATACGCATTACAACCAAATTATTCCTCACAAGTTCCCTACATGAATTGCATAATAGAGATACAAGCAAGAATCATTAAGTTCTATGAAAACCATAAGCATTGACGAGACACTTGTTACTATGAATTGCATGAAACTTATGCCAATGATTTACTTAACACAATCGTGACTAGCGATCTTTACTACTCATGAATATAAGTTCATAACGATTAGGTGAAATTCCCTTATATCCTAGCATCAAGTTTAGGCATGCAAATTAAGTGTCGACCCTTAACCCACATACATAAACAAGTTCTTAATCAAAACAGAAAAGTAAACCACATCCAACATTCATAAATTCATAACTGGGGTAAATCAAATTATAATAAACATATATCCATGGTTTCAAATTCACCTCTAACTAAAAAGAAATTAGTTCCACATGTTTAACATAATTGAACAACAATTTAAATTAAACATTGAAAAACAAAAGCAAAAGAAAGAAAACACCTAAACTTTCCAACGATCCAAGCGCCTCCAAGGACTTTCCTCTTCTTCTCTTTGTTGCGGCACAAGGCTTTGAATGATGTTGAAGAGTTGGTTTTATGGAGGAATGGATGGGGGAAGTTTAGATATGTAGGGAGAGGCAAGGAAAGGCTTGTAGAATGGTTTATTCTTGGATGATTTGAATGAGGTTGCTACCATGGGTATTTATAGGGAGAGGATGAACTTGTTTAATTCAATTTTTTGGTGGGAATTAAAAGGAAAGTCATGGCAATAAGTGGGATTTATTGGTGGTGGTAGGTTTTGAGTCATCCACTTCACATGTCATGGTGAACTAAGCATTGCATCATCCACTCACATGTCATGGTGAGTTAAGCATTGCATCATCCACTCAAATGTCATGATGAGCTAAGCATTGCATCATCCACTCACATGTCATGGTGAGCTAAGCATTACATCATTTTTTTAGGCCCATTGCAATAGATTTTTGGGCTTCTTTGCATCAAATTCTTGGGCTTCTTTGCATCAAATTCGTCCATCCTCAAGCCTCCATGTTTGCACTATCCAATCTTGGCCCAAAATTGCTCTAGAATGCTCCAAATTGCTTCTTTTTGCATACTTTGACATATAAACCTACAAACACACGAAAAATGACTTTAAACACTAAATTAAGTAAGAAACATAACATAAATGCATAAGAACTAGCTAACTAAGGTGCATAAATATGCTCCTATCAGGGAGAAGAGGGGGTTTTGGGGGGGGGGGGGGGGGGAGGGGTTGGTGGGGTGGGGAGGGGGAAGACAAACTGAGGGTGGGTGCGGTGGGGAAGACAAATTGTTTTTTTTTTCTTCTCTTTTTTCTGGGTTGCAGGTAGGGGGAAGAAGGGAAGAAGATGAAGATGGGTGAGGAGAGAGGGGGGGAAGGGACGAAAGGTTTTGATTTTTTGTTTTTTGTTTTTTTTACTTTTTTTTTGTTATTTTAATATTTAAAATATATTAAATGATTTTTTTTATTTTTTAAATATTTTTTTAAATTTTTTAATAGAAAGTGGGGTCTGAATCCAGCCACGTCAGCATTTAACTAACAAATTAACGGCTAGGCTAACGGAGGTATAACATTGGACCAAATTCGAAAGATGAGGTATGACATTGTCACGTTTTAAAGATGAGGTATGAAAGTGTCGTGACACCAATAGTTGAGGTAGTTTTTTGTCATTTACCCTAACATTTTTTAGTGTAGCAAGAGGCTAATTAAATATAATAACAGAAATAAAAAATTCTCTCTTTTCTAATGACAACAAGGAATTTTTTTTGGGTTAAACAACACATTTCTACCACTGTAGTAAAATGCCACTTGCAATGACAATAAGGAATTAGTTAAATTAATATTTTTAATTAAGAAAGTCACGAATTTAAAATCCTTAGACCATAGTAAATAGTTATTAAAACATCTTTAAATGAGATGGCAAAATGTCCACATAAGCTATAACAGTAAAAAAAGACAGCAACTAATTGTTTGCAACTGAAATGCCCAATTCTGTGGCATAACATGGAATGGCAACAAAAGGGACTGCTATCAAATTTGACAGCAACTTTAAATATTTTTTAATTAGTTTAATCATTTATTATAATAAATGTTGATTGTTGAACGTGCAGTCTGTTCATAACCTGCCTCTTTCTTTCTTGGGTAAAAGACATTTTACTACCCTAATGTTTGGTGGTTTTCAACATTTAGTACATCAATTTTTTTTCATCCCAGAGTCATACCTAAAGTGTAAATTTTGGGACAGTCTCATACATCCGTTAGTCAAACTGTTAGTTATCCCGTTAAGTGATGACGTGGCGCCCTGATTGAGTGCCACGTGTCATTAAAAATATTTAAAAATTATTTAAATAAAAAAATATTTAAAAATTAGTATTTAAATAAAAAATAATAATAATAAAAATTGATGTACTAAATGTTGAAAACCACCAAACATCAGGGTAGTAAAATGTCTTTTACCCAAAAAAATTTATTCTTCTCTCCTTCTTCTTCTTCTTCTTCTTCTTCTTCTTCTTCTTTTGTTGGGTTCCGTTTCTGTGTCTTTTTTTTTTTTTTTTTTTTTTGTTCCTTCTCCTCCTCTCCTCTGCAACTCCCACCCACCCTCCCTCATCTCCTCTGCAACCCGCACCAAATTTAGCAAAACAAAACTAAAAAAAAATCGAAGGGAAGGTTTGGGTTGGGGGGACACGGATGTATGAGAACTAACGGAAGAACTAACAGTTTGACTAATGGATGTATGAGACTGTCCCAAAATTTACACTTTAGGTATGACTCTGGGATGAAAAAAAATTGATGTACTAAATGTTGAAAACCACCAAACATTATGGTAGTAAAATGTCTTTTACCCTTCTTTCTTTATTTTAATCAATGATAGAGTTGCGATAGAGATTGGAGAATGAAGGCCTTCTGGGATTAGCTCCTGAAGCTCTGGAGAGTCAAAACAGAGGATATGAGATTTGGAAAAAAAAAAAGAAATGAAAAAAGATTAATTAATTAATTAGTAAAGAAAATTGGTGAATGTTTATGGAATATGTGTGTACGGAATGGATGAGAAACCTTGTGAAATTCTAGAAACAATTCACCTCTGATCACATGAATAAAAAAGATAGATATTCTTTTGATATGAGAGAGAGAGAGAGAGAGAGCTTAGTGTTCAAACTAATGAGATTTTGTTGTCTGGAAGCAAGAAAAAAAGTTATTCGAGGTGCTAGCTTCAACAAAGAACTTCATACAGTGAACATGCCTCGACTTTTTTCCGACTTATCTTCAGATTCAGCGTCTGGAAGCAAGAAAAAGTTATTCGTTCAACAAAGATGAGGATCATGTCCTTATTAGTGTTCAACCAGAAAAAAAAATTTTGTTGGGGGTAAAATATAAAACAAAAATTAAGAACACAAAATAATGTAATAAAATAATAGTTTAATTTGACATATTGGGTGGAGAGCGAAACTTTAAAATATGTCAAAGTGCCATGTAGGCTGTCAAATTTAAATTTTATGTTCAAAATTTGACATCTCATTTGGAGATGGTCTTAGCTTGTTTATATGGATGTATATTAAATAAATACAAAATTGCTGAGTTGACAATTGATTAAACCATCTTAAATTAAAAAAAAATTGAAATTACAACTCTTTAATTTAAACAAGATGAAAAAAATGGTTAGGAATTCAATAAAACTCCTCTTCGTACGCTTGAGGTTTTTATGTTTTTTTTTTAATTTTAAATTTCAAATGCATTTCAGGTGTTGCAATTTATGTGTTCCAATGATTATTATTATTTTTTTCCACATACTAAAAATCCACCACTCTTCTGCTCAAGCACTTTTGAATTGTGATGTGCAGTGATAATTAACAAACAACAAACACAATAAAACCGAGTAGAAGGATCCGAATCCGCATGATTACTAAACTCTTAGTCATAGCAATACTCTATTCACTTTACACTATGCCAGTACAATTATCACACTTTTTTAAAGTTGGATGCCCATTTGAAAGACTATACTTTAGTCCAATTAACGCTTTTCGCAGGAAGTGTTGTTTTACTTTATCCTTTATTTTTGAAGCATTTGAATATATTTTGGGGTATTTGACTATGTCTGAGAGTGCTTTCACCGAAAAAAAAAAAAGATTTCCACACCTTTATTCTTGTCATGCATTTCTGTTTTTATTGAATTTTAATCGTTGGATAAAAAAAATTAAAATAAGTGTGTGAAAATTAATTTCAAATTTTTACTAATGCTAGAGTTATATTACGCGTTTTTATAAGTAATTGTTAAATGATTTTACAATACATTTTCTTAATAATATCTTGCTGTTATAAAATGAATTTTCAAGTCAATTAGTATTACGGTTTACTGATATTCTTATTTACTTGTAAGTGAGATGTTTTACGTTCGATTATTATCAAAGACGAATTTGAACTACATTATTATTAACCCATTGTGAAGTTAAACCTACATTATTTTTTTTAGTATATATAATATCGTTTAAAAAAAATCACTAGCCTCTTGCTTAAGGGAGTACTGAGGGAAGCACGAGAGTGGAAACATCTCAAATCATGCAGTAACAATAATTGACATTTCAAATCATGCAGCAACAATAATTGACATTTCTTCAAATGTGAAAGGACTCCATTTCTACAGAATTGGTTCTCCATTTGTGTCCCATCGATCTCTAAATAATTACTTGATTAATCATGTTTTTAGGAAATAAATGAAAAAAGTTGAGATTTTATCGTAAAATTAATTTGTAATATGAAAAACAAATCAACCTCTTATATCTTTACAAGATTTTTCCTTCCAATGATGTGTAACTCTTTTACCTTCACATTCTCACATGTTCCTTGTGTATGATGAATTTTCAAGTCAAATACATAAAAAACACAAATTGAATGACATAGAACATGTGTAGCCGTTGAATTTCACACATAAGTCAACTTGCTGATACCATAAAAAAAATTAAAATTATACTATAAAACTAATTGATAATATAAAAAGTAATTCAACGTCTTAAAAGCACTCGTTACTCGCCAGTGCTCTCATTTCAACCACACTTGCAAAAGGAAAGAGAAAATCACTTTTAGACACAAGCTCTCCTATATTCTCCTTTCCATACAGAAGTGGAAGCATCTTTGGTCCACACCACTTTTCCATAGTAGATATAAAGGTAAAATTTACATGTGATTTAATATTTTAGTGAATATGTGATTTAATATTTTAGTGGATCCCTCAATTCATTTAATTAGTTTCCAATTTTACCCCATCGATTTAATAATGATAAAATTTAAAAAAGAAAAATGAAAAAGACAGGTAAAATTCGAGTTTCCCATATTACTCTTAAGTGGAAAAAGAGTAGGTTGCATTAGCATTGCAGTCTGGGTTCTCGTGTATAGCAACGCTTCGCCTAATTCTTTATAACATGAGTTCTTTTTAACCCTCTTGTCTTGGGTGCAAGAGTAAATTGTAGCATTGATTTTCAATTTTAACTTAATTAGAACAATGATCATTTAATTAAAAATTCATTACAATTAGTCATTAAATTCATCAAAACATGTAGCTGTGATCATTTTCATCAACTCTGTTGGAACTTTTGTTAAAATGAGCCACATGTTATGTACGTGTGGCTAAAACAAGGGGCAAATATGAAATATCATGAAAGAGAAATTGTATCAATAGTCCCTCAATTTTAATTCAATTGGAGAAATTGTTCCTCAATTTGAACCCAATTTTAGCAATGATCATTCCAACATAACTCATTTTGCTAGAATTCTAACAGAGTTGACGAAAAGGACCATAGCTACACGTTTTGATGAGTTTAGGAACCAATGGTAATAAATTTTTAGTTGAAAGACCATCGCTCTAATTTGATTAAAATTGAGAGACTATTGCTACAATTTACTCTTGTTATAATCCTTTACTTTATCAATATAATTTATCAAAATAGAAACAGTAAAATAATTAGGTAAATTACATAAAACTACATCTACTATAGGTCGAATCACAATCTCATATCTCATGTTTTAAACATTGCAATATTATATCTCAACGTATTAATTCGTTGCAATTTTGGACCTCCGTTACATTTTCTGTGAATTTAGCTATTAAATAATGACGTAGCAAGAGTGGGCCCCACCCATTTGCCAATTGGAATAAAAAATAATTAATTATTAATTTTTTTATTTAATAATTAAAATTAATTGAATAAATAAATATGACACGCCCCGACCCGGAAAGGTCGACGCATGCTGGCCGTCACCGTGAAGTGACGTAACCATAGGGGTAATGTGATGTAAAAAGTGTATAAATTTAAATCGAACATAGAATTTATTAAAATTTGAAATAGTGACAGAGTGCACAAACGTGGGTGTGGCCCACTATAGTTATTCAGAGCTTAATAAGGAAACGACTACCGAAGGGTAGTCAAGCAACTAAAGTACGCTTATTACACATAGTGATAAGTTCATACGTCAGAAGCGGAATGCCGAATGTCAGAAACGTTTCCGAATTCCTCGAATGCCACGAAGAACAGCTATCTAGGTCCTGGAGGGGCGAAAAACAAAGTTGAGTGGGTCAGCAAAACAAACTTATGTGAAAACGTTTGGTTTTGAACATACTAACCCCTCGCCGTAAAACAATTATAATTTCCTTTAATAATGTGTACATTATGAGTAAGTACGTACGTGTATATATATATCCACAATACTAAAGGCAAGTATAAACGACAATATAAGTCAATTCATGATTAAGATCGATGCTGCAATTATATCATCATGTGGCAAATGTTATAATGCGATATAACTAAAATATGCCACGTAACTATGTATCAATGCTACAGTAGTATAATCATGTGATAAACAATATTCCTAAGTACTCATCCATCTAATGCTAGCACACAAGTTCGAACAGATGACTCTGACACGAACAGGCTGGGTGTAATCAATACGCTCAAGTACTACAGTCACGCGAAGCTGGTGCAAAAGCACATCACATACAAGTCGGATTGCCTAATGCAATCTACCCGACAGGCTGGCACCTAACCTGGATCCAGACGAGCGAACGGTGCAATGTGAACATACACGTGAAGGCTGGCCCTGGCCCTGGGGCAAGTACTAACACCAGTGCAGCAGATGAGTATGTATATGACATGTATGAGCATCATGACAAGTATATCTCAACCATACAGCAGCATTTATCACAATTATATCGTACCTAACATTTATTTATCAAGGTATATGTAAAGTAAATCATTCATGCATTTTCGGAAATCATAAATACGTATAGGTATAAAAACAAACTGCCCACTCACTAGCACGTCGTTGGGTCGTAGTCTCCGGGCCTAGCTTGGTCTTGTAATTGCTCCGGATATAATTCTCCTATTTATATATATTTTAAACGAATTAATTAACGCTTAAATACGGAAACCTAGATAAAATTCTCATATATTGCTCAATCCTAAGATTTAAATATACCAAATTGATCTACACGTCATCACGAACACACCCATATTTTTAAAATAATTTTTGGACTCGTCACGCACTCCCACGCGCCCAAATAGGCACGGGTCTACGCGCCCCCACGCGCGGTCACGCGCCTGGCACACTGACGGCTTCTGTCACGCCGTTAGGAATATTCCGTCAAGTCCTAACGGGAACCGTTAGTTTTGACTGACAGCGTCGGAATATTCCGTTAAATAGTAACTGAGACTGTTAAGTTTGACTGACGGCGTCGGAATATTCCGTCAGAGTTGACGGAATATTCCGTCGTCTTCTCCGGTGGACCTCCGGCGACACTCCGGTAGCCGGAAACTGGAAAATTCTTGTTTTCGTCATATCTCGTTCATTTTTAATCTATTTTTCACGAATTTTATATCAAAATGAAGCTGGGAATGAGTAGAATCACGTTATACCTCTTTTGAGTTCCAAATCTTTCAAAAACTTGTCGGAACAAAACCACGAAGTTCGGCCAAAGTCGAAACCTACGATCCCGACGTCCAATTCCTTCCAACGAGTTGCTCCGGGGTTCCTGGGAAGATTTTAAGGACAGTGGTTATTTTGGTTTGCTTTAAAACGAAGCCATTTAAAACTTGATGAATAGTATCATAATCGGGATTCGATAATTCGACTAAAAACGATCGAGTTTTTACCTGGAATCGATGTAGATGGACTCGTGAGGTTCCAAGGAGTCCAGTGGTGATTTTGGATCTTTGATTCTTCGAGGTTTGAATGGTTTTCCAATTTGCTCCGTGTGCAAATGGTAGAGAGAGAGAGAGCTTCGAGTCTGAGAATTTGATGAGAGAGAGAGTCTGTGTTTAGTGAGAGAGAGAGACTGAGAATGTGATGATGATGATAGGATTTGAATAATAGAAATGGTGGATGCACGAGTTGGAATGGGACGGGTGATGGATTTTCAATTAAAAGAAATCGAAGTGGAATGGGTTGGTGTGGGTAGTGGTTTAGGTTGGTGAGGGATTAACTTTTACACAATATTTCTACTAATGTGAGTTTATATTACTATAGCTAAATCGAGTAAGCGTAATATGACGTTTTCATAATTTCAACGATGAGGGTATAATCGTCATTTTACACGCACGGAGAGAATTTACATAAAAAGTTTGGGACGGGTCGCCACAAAATAATTATTAATGCATTATTAAGTTTTTATTTAATAATTAAAATAATTAAAAAATATCTCTCTGTTGCAGTTTTATCGGATTAGAAATGTGATTGTGTAAATCCTTGTATATCAAGGAGTATCTTGTAGTTACCTATTAGGAGTTGATTACCTATTAAGATATGTAATCCTAATAGGGTAAGGATTTTACCATTCTTACTACTATAAATAAAGGCATAAGGAGGTGATACAACACACACCTTAGAATTAAATCTCTCTTATTCTCTCTTGTTGCCGCTAGCCCCCTCTCTCTCTATTCCTTAGATCGCTCAGTCAATTAGGCTTACAACAAGTTATCAGCACGCTCTTGCCAGAAGCTAAGGAATTGAAGGATCGTAGAAGGAGGCTATCTTCTACAAATTCAAAGGCTCTCAATCGTTTTCTGCCAATTAGATTCTTCTAAAATAAATTAAGATATTTGAAAAAACCTTGAAGTATGAAAACATTCCCCATGATGAATGAACCCCTAATATTTATATTTTCTTTCCAATTATATATATCGTATACAATAGTGGAGTCAGGAATTATTTGGTGGGTGGGCTAAACTAAAATTATTACTAGGAGATCAAATGCATAAATTTTTTTGTTACTTACATAAAGTTACACAATAACAAGCCTGAAATCAATAATTTAAAGTAGGAAATTTAACTATGAATAAAGCAAGTTTCAACTAGATTTAACAAAGAAAACATTTGATGTTGCAACTTATAGTAGAAAGAAACATACATCATCAATCTTGTCATAACAACTTAACAAATAAAAGAAAAGGTACCTATTCAAGTTGTGCCCTTCGATCCTTAATAGAATTGAAATCCTTTGTTATTTCTTCTGAATCAATCTTTTCGACAAGCTCTTTTTCAATGTACACAACCATTGAATCTGCTAGAAATTCACTCTCCATCTTGTTGCGAAGTCTTGTTTTAATAAGATTCATTACTGAAAAAGCTCGTTCAGTAGAAACAGAAAGACTCAATACAAGTCGAATTAACCTATCAATCAAATAGTACCTTTCGAACCTCTTTGTTTCAACTAATTCCCGACATAATTCTGTAGTAGTAGACATTTTTTGAAACACAGGATGATGCGGTACGTCTGATTCATAGATTTTCAACTCACACCTCAACGTATGTAGCTCTTTTTCAGTGAAATCCAGAGGATAAAATTTCTCTACAAGCTTGCAAATGTGATCAATGTTGAACGCCTTAAAAGCTTCTGTTGGTTCTAAAGCTGAACTGAGAATAAGAAGTTCCATTGCCCTCTTACTAAACCTGTTATTTAGCTTTGCCAGCTGAAAATCTATTGCATTATTAAAGATATCAATGTGATAATGATGCTAAAATGTAATATGATCTGTTTGCTGACAAGAACGACCAGTTCCTACTTTGTATTGAGCATTCATATCGGGCATATCAACATCATGTTTCTTGCAGAATAAACTCACTTTATCAATAAAGGTAGCCCAACCATCCAATCGCAACTTCTGAAGGTCATCTTTTGTAGTAATGACTAGGTTCATAGCATTCAGAATGTCTTGTGACTTATTTTGCAATTCGCGACAAAGGATATCAGTGATTCCCATGATCTCTTGCAATAGATGCAAGATGAAAGTAAATTCAAAAGATCTGATTACATTATAAGCACCAGTAGCTTCCCCACGCAATGAGTTTGTAGCAGATTTATCATTCTTTATGTTCTCAAGTACTGTACAAGACGCATCGTACATATGTATCAAGTCACAAACTGAATCATAATGAGAACCCCAACGAGTAGCTCCAGGTCGATGTATAGTACCGATTTGATTAGCTCATCTTCCTTCATCAAGTTCACCAGCACCCACCAACTCTTCAATGTTCACTGTGTGTGCAACTTGCAGCTGAGTATGATACTTTGGAGAAGTAGTAATAACATTTACAATTAAACCTAATGCTGAAAAGAATAACCAGATAACATCTACTTGTTTTGATGCTGCAACTAATGCTAATTGTAGTTGATGAGCAAAACAATGCACATAATAAGCAGATGAACACTCTTTAATAAATAAAGATTGTAGCCCATCCCATTGACCTCGCATATTACTCGCACCATCATAGCCTTAACCTCATAACTTGTTTATAGGCAACTCATGGAAAGCAAGGACTTTTTTTTATCTCTCTGTGAAGTGTTGGTGCAGTAGTGTCTTCAACCCACACAATATCTAAAAACCGTTCTCGTAGAAAACCATCATTATCAACAAATCTTAAAATAATGGCCATTTGCTCTATGTGAGCAGTATGATGTGCTTCATCAACAAGAATACAATAAACACCATCCCCGACTTCTTCACGAATTTTTCTTCGTACTATGTTGGCGAGAATGTTCAAAACCTCATTTTGGATCATGGGCAAGGAATATTTGGCATTTTTTGGTGCATTTTCTAAAACAACTGCAGCTACCTTATCATTAAACTTGGTTGTATGCTTTACTAATTCAATAAAATTCCCACAATTTTTCGAACCCATTGATTCATCATGTCCTCTAAAAGGACATGCTTGAAATGTAAGCCATCGAACACACTCAATTGTAGCCTTGAGTCGCAACCGATTCTTCAAAATTTCTTCTTTTGATTGTCGATTAATAACCTTGTCAACATGCTAAGATGGATTCATCAATTCCTCTACACGCGAAACACAAGTATTATGTAATGAAGATGAACCTCCAATATGAGAAAGAAATATACAATTTTTTCCGTCATTAACTCTTTTCCAATTGTTAAACCCATTAACAGTTAGTGCCGGACGACTTGCTGGACCAGTCCCAAAAAGAAAGCATGGGAAGAAATATACTCTATCTGTTGTTGGAGAATATTCTAACCATGGAAATTGTGAAAACCAAGAATACTGAAATCGACGATATTGTGATCCAAACCGAGAACTAGGATACTCAAGAAGTTTTGGTCGGTAAGGCCCAGCTTTGATATAAGCACGTCGAACTTCATCTTGTTGATTAATAGGATACTCATGTATTTGAATCCGTTTCCCCGGGTCTCGTTCCAATTCCAAAGAAGCATCATCAACAACTTTTTCTTGAGGTTCAATTATATTAGATGTCTGGTGAGAATCATGAGGCTGCTCAGTTGATATTGGTGCGTTATCATTAGATGCAGAAGGTATACCACTCTCTAATTTATCACCATCATCTCTTTTTTTAAAGAATGAATCAATAGTTCTTAACCTCTTCATTGAACGTTAACCTAACAAATTGAACAACAATAATGCAAGTTTATATAATAAATCATATTTCTAAGAAATCTATCAAACTATCAGAAAAAATATATTAAACTTGAAATTGAATTTTTAAAGTACGAACTCTTAAGATTAAAGCAATAAACAAATAAAATCATCAAGACATAAGAATAAAAAAGTAAAAAAACTTACCTATTGATAAGAAAAATCAATAACTTTCTCACTTGTATTGTCTGCTTGGTTTTTGAACACAGACAAGATAGACGAAGGCTTTCTGAAAAATAAAAAAAAGGGTCATTGTTGACAACGTTTGAATTGAGTCTGAATTGGTTTCTGAACACAGACAATGTTGTACCCAAAAGTCGAAAAAATAGTAATAAACTAGGAGCCTAGGAAACCTAAAATAATAAAATATTAAATTTCTTCTTTAAAATCGGATGACTAACATTTTCTTAGGAAACTTAAAATAATAAAATATTAAATTTACATTTTAGAAACATGAATCATGACTACTCCTCCTCTCCTAGGAAACTTAAACTAATTAGACTACTCCTAGGACACCTAAACTAATCAGACTACTCCCTACCAACTAATTAAATATAAAAATTATTGGGACGTGGTGTGTGTCAGTGTGTGTACAATATCAAATATAATAATAATAAATTTTGATAATGATTACAGTAAATAATTTATTTAATATTTATTATCTCTTACTTTTTTTTAAAGTAGTCTTATTTTTCAGAACTTTTATTTATTGGAAGGGCTATAACAATTAAAAATAATAAAATATTCTAAATTATCAGTATTTTAACTTTAAACAACTAAAACTCTCCTTATGCTACAGCCCACCCTAGCCTTGTTAGTGCCTCCCCCGGTGATTGTATATATGTTATGTTCATATATTTTGTCAATATATATAATTGTTCATGCATCACGCATATATATTATATGGAATAGTGAGTCAAAGAATTGAAATTAATTTTGAAGCAATTAGAGTTTTTAACCCTAGAATTTGAAAAAAAATAAAATTGCGAACCACCGTGGACCACCATGGGAGGGCGTCACCTCGACGCCTTGGATCACATGCGTAGCCCTCTGGGCTTGCTGCACTTTTCAGACCCAACCAAGCTTCGGCTTGGATCGTCTATCACACGGGCCTGCAAGCCCCGGTCCATGCGAGCCCAAACCCGTATGTTAGAAGCATGCTGGGCTAGTCCCAAACACGGGCCTGAAGCCCCGGCCCATATGCAGTAACCTTCTTGGCTTGTTGGGTTTATATATGCCACGACCTTCAATCAAATAGCTAGCCTCGATGGCTAGGCTTACCTCCCCAGGCCTAAGTCTCGAAACCCAGCCCTGACTGGGTTTTCCACGCTTCTACCCGCAAGCCTTTGGGCTTGCCTCGCGTGTCTGACCCGGCTCAACACGCCAGCCTTTATGGTTGTGCCTTCCCTTCTCGGCTGGTGGCCTGTTGTCACCTTTAGGCTACCTATTGCAGTCAACCCGAGCCCAAATGTTTTTGGGGCTATTCTTTTTCGAACCCAATGCTAATTTTTAGCATTCTAAATAATTTTAATCCGCATGTTATAATTATTTTTGCTTCTACAATCAACCCTGAATGGTCTCAATCTATTGAATTAATTAAAGTGACCAGTAGTCCACTAATTTGACAACTAATATAAAATTATTGGCCTAAAGCTCACTTTTTGGCATAATGATTCAATAAATTATTTCATCTTTTTGAACCGTTGACTATCTTTAGTAGTTCTAAAGTACTCACACTTGGTTTCCTGAAGCAATCCATAAATCCACTACATTTTACTGCATATTGTATTATGTGTTCTTGTAGGTACCCCTATATATGAACTAAAATATTCATAAACTAAATCGAACCTGTAGTTTCGAATGCCTTTAAAACCTGAAGTTTTCATTCAAAACTTACCACATGAAACCTGTAGCTTTTATGCATAAATTAAACCAATACATGTCTATAGAACCCGAATGTTCTATGATATATGTCTATACGACTAACCGCATTTTGGTGTACCCTCTGTTTAGGGACATGTTGAACTTGAACAAGCTCGATTTCACCGCTTTAGAAGTCTCTGGAAGAAACTACCTGAAGTGGGTTCAAGACGTGAAGCTCCGTCATACTGCAAAGAGTCTTAGAGCTATCATCGAGGAACTAACCAACGATGCACCTGTCGACGAAGCTCAGAAAATTACTGCTATGATCTTTATCTGAAGACACATCCATGATGCACTGTAGACATAGTACTTCGCAGAAGAGGATCCTTGTACCCTCTGGCTCGCTCTAGAGGATCGTTTCAATCACCAGAAAGACATCTTCTTGCCTGAAGCAAGATACGATTGGCATCATTTACGCTTCCAAGACTTTAAGTTTGTGAATGAATACAACTCTAAAGTTTGTAGAATCCAATCACTACTTAAGTTTTGTAATGAGGACTTAACCAAATATGATATCCTGGAGAAGACCTATTCGACCTTTAATGCAACCAATATTGTCATGTGGCAACAATATAGGGCACATAAGTTCACCAAATTTTTGGATTTGATATCTGTTATGCTTTTTACTGAAAAGCAAAACCAGCTTTTGATGAAGAATCATCAAGCTTGGCCTACTTGCTCGAACGCTGAGTCTGAAGCTCATGCGAGAACTTCGAACAACCAAAATCGACGGAGATCCCGTTGTGGCCGTGGCATAGGGTGGCAAGCTCCATCATGGGCCCAAGGTGTCATGCCTTGATCCTGACATAAATCTAGGATTGACACATGATGTCATTAAGTACCCATATATCTAACATACTCGACACGGGCTATGAAATAAGCACTACTCAAGGTTCAAATGTGTAGTACTTTTTGGTATGTTTTATGGCTACATCTAACCTTCTCGTTAGACTACCTACGTACCCTAAATAGGGATCAAGCCATTCCTAATTCATTTTTCACTAAACTCCGACACTTATCCCAGTACGTTCTAATGGGAAAACGTATCTATGGAGCAAAAAATAATCACAAGGCGACACGTAGATTTTTGGATAAAGAAGGACAAAAATACCCTTGAGGCATACCGGGATTCCTATACGTGAGCAGCGGGCAATCATCCCTTAACCAAGTCAAAAGTGCCCAAAGTAGGTAACAATTCAAAATCTATTTCATCCATCCTCATCAAATCTTCTCCACAAGGTAACTCCCAAATCTTCCCTTTTTTATTATATTGATTAGCTAATCAATTAGGCAATTATCCTATTAATTGGCTAATTAATTGGTTAATTATTCAATTATTCCTAATTGAATACAAATCATGAACCTAGCCCACAAAAGGAGCCAAGTGGCCGGTCCTCTCTCTCTTAAAGAGGCCGGCCACTCCCTTATATAAACTCCATAATTCTCTTCAAAACTCAATTCCAACTCTCTTGCAAAATTCTCTAAATTCTCCAAACACCTTTCTCTCTAAATTTTAACTTTGGCCTCAGAGGTTCTTTGGCCAGAGCTCCCCCATTCATCGTGGGCGCGTTAGGCTCTTGGCCTTGACTTAAGGTGTTAATTATTTTGTAGGTGCAATTTTGTCCAAGAAAGAGAAGGCGAAAATTTGCATTCACAAATTGGTGCTTCCATTGAGAGAAGAGTCACACACTCGTAGAAGAATCTCGCATAAAAGGTTTTTGTATTTTCTTGTCCATTTGTATATTTTTCGTACGTTCTTATTATTAGAAATTTTTATTTGCAAAGATTCTTTGATAAAACGTAAAAGTGAAATACAATGGTTAGAAATTTAGAAAATTCCACGAGTAAAAATTCCAATATTCAAGAAATAGGACCATGGCGATCCACAAGGCTAAATGTGATTATAGGTGGAGTGGCACCACCGTTACGAGGCTCCTCCAAGGCCACCACAGCCACCACCGGCGGCGAGGTCTATGGCACCATTACCATGGCCCAAGCCGTGCTATCTAAGCTTGCATGGGCCCAAGCCCAAGCCGTGCCATCCAAGGCCCACGACACCAAAGCCATGACCTAAGCCATGTCACTCCAAGCCTAACGAGTTGCTAAGCAGAGCCCAAGCCTCGCACTCGCATGAATCATACACTGAGCAGCCTATGCCTGTGGCCCAGCCTGCTTCCACGACCTAGCCTACTCCAGCAACCCAACTTGTTTCCCTAGCCCAACCTGCTCCCATGGCTTAGCCTGCTTCCATGGTTCCCCAAGCAGCCCAAGTTGGCCTAAGAGTAGCACAACTGTCCCGACTCTAAGTTTCAGGACCTACGATAGAACCGGAGCATTTTTACCACATTTCTCTGCAAATTTGACATTTCCCAACTTAAATCTCGCGCCCGGAGTCTACCACACCTTTACTACTCAATGAGACGCATTCTTCCAAAGCTCTTCCAACCCAAATGGAGAACAACACTTGTCTCGACACGTTATATAGTTGACGAGCGCCCTCGCAAAGCAAACGACCTTGGTGAATCAGCCCCTTAACCAGCCACAATCCGAACGTTCTAGCAGCTTATGCTCCTGCTTGGGTCATCGGGATAACGTATACTTCGTCCTAGCTCGCAAAAGAGATTGTATTCCCAATCAAGCCCACAGACAAACACACATTCATGGTTAACGCTACACTCCAATTATCAACGTGGAGAATCTTTTAGGCGAAGTGTTCATTCACAACTAAGCTTGCAAAGAGCATTCTCCACCTCACATCAAAGTAGGTAGCATGACAGATGTCACTCAATCCAACTCAAGTTCAATCGACAGCTTGCAAATAACCCGCTCGTTTGCCAAAAACGTCTCATATGCAATGTAGCCACGGTACAGATAAGTCGAGCATAAGGAATAGTGACCTAAACTAATAGGTCACAACCGGGAATAGCCGAAAGTTCCACTGCCCTAGCAAAGGCAAATTCAGAAAGAAGTAGAAATGCTCCTGACCAAGCAATTGCTCGATTTCCCGCACAACGAAGCTACTGACAAGACGCTCCGATGAAACATGACTAACATAACTAAGTCATCTTTCAATGACAAGATCGACTAGACAAAACTATCCTACATAGATTACCGAATACAAAGACTACTTCTGTTCTAACAAACGCAGTAACTCAGCCTAATGCCGCGTCGGGAGTAGACGAGTACTAGAAAGACACATCAGCCAACTACCAAGAACTGGGGGCAGACCTTGTTCTTAACACTCCAAATGATTCAATACTAAAGTAGCACATCATCAACATGCAAGCATCACAGACCTAGTGGTCCAATTCATCTTGCTACACATAACCTGTCACAAGCCCTACTTTCACAGCTGTGCATACCTGCTTCACGGCTCCCAGGCTCATAACTGTGCTAATCTTGCACCATGGCTTGCAACCGTGCCGATCTTGCTTTGTGGCTCGCGCTAACCAAGCCTTAAAAGGGCACACGACGAAACACCTAATGTTGGAGTAATAATTATGGGACCAGCTCACTACGCTTACACCCTTGCGCGGGTTCCACAAGCAGTTCGAAGTCTCAAGTAGATCGCCAAACAAAGACCTCACAGGTTGATGATTATTTCAGTTGTCCAGCAGCCCAGCTTTCCTCAGTTGCACTCATGACAACGACTTCTATGCTCTCCAGTGCGAGAGGATAAACTAATTGCTCTATAGTGCAACAGGGTAAACTAATCCCTCAACGCCCATTTGGCTCCGCTCTTCAGTGTGTGCGGATAAACTAATTGCTCTCTAGTGTGAAAGGGTAAACTAATTCTCTGACACTCCAGTGTGAGAGGATAAACTAATTACTCTCTAGTGCGAGATGGTAAACCAATTCTCCGACACCTATTTGGGTCCGCTCTTTAGTGCGAGAGGATAAACTAATTGCTCTCTAGTGCAAGATGGTAAACTAATTCTCAGACACCTATATGGGTAAGCTCTCCAGTACGAGAAGGCCACATGCTCTAAAAATCGAATGTTGGAAGATCAACTATGAAACAAATGGTCAGAGGGCAGTAACCACTTTTGCACTCAACAGTTCGCTCATCCGACACTTCATCTTCAGCAGCTCCAATCTTGGCCGTTCTATCATTGACTGCTCCATCTACGGTAGCTGAGAAATCAAACTCAAGCAGTTTCCTCATTTTTGGTAGGCAACCCAAACAGTTGCCTATGCCACGCCACTTCCTCAGCCTATGTCGAGCAAATCCTTGGGTTCATTCAAGCCAAGCAACACAAGCAATGACCCTTGCCACATCACCTCTTTGGCCCGTGCCAAGCCGACTCCTAGCCCCTGCCAGTCGAATGCTGCACCACCTCGACGGTTGCCCCGCGACAGCACTATCCAAAAAAAAGACAAGGAAAATTAAATTTCTTACATCGGTGCGAAGCGGAGAAGACGAAGCAAGCAACGAAAGACAATCCTTACATGGGCAAGATGTAAAAGATTGCTAGAGGAGGGGGAATAAATATCCTCTAAGCTTTATCTATCTTGTAGGGTAAAATAAATTACTCTCCAAAGTTGATTTAACAACCCACTTTTAAGGATCTAATTTCATATTAAAGAGGGAATCTACATCAAAATAGGAAGCAGTCCTAAGTTTCCTTCTCTACACTTTCTGCCCTTTCTTATGAGCAGCCTATCAGGTGTTAGGGCATTTGTGGAGCTAAAAATAATCAAAAGGCGACACATGGATTTTGGATAGAGAAGGACAAAAATACCCTTGAGGCATACCGAGATTCCTACACGCGAGCAGTGGGCAATCATCCCTCAACCAAGTCAAAAATGCCCAAAATAGGTAACAATTCAAAGCCTATTTCATATATCCTCATCAAATCTTCTCCACAAGGTAACTCCCAAATCTTCACTTTTTATTATTATATTGATTAGCTAATTAATTAGGCAATTATCCTATTAATTAGCTAATTAATTGGTTAATTATTCAATTATTTCTAATTGAATACAAATCATGAATCTAGCCCACAAAAGGAGCCAAGTGGCCAGTCTTCTCTCTCCCAAAGAGGCTGGCCAATCCCCTATATAAACCCCATCATTCTCTTCAAAACTCAATTTCAACTCTTTGCAATTTTTGTCCAAGAAGAATAAGGAGGAAATTTGCATCCACAGTATCATTACTCAATCAATTATTTAGACTTGACAAGCATGGATTATTTGATTCAAGCTACATAATGAACCCATATGACATTCAAGATTTTCACTCCACCAATTATAAAATCACTACGTTTTCAACACAACATTGCAATCCAAAGCACGTAACATATCAAAAGGTCAACAAAGCACAATATTATCCTCTAGTTTTCTAATCATATTAATAACATTCATATCCAACATCATTCCACAATCGCCTCAATTAACTATTTTCATGAATCAATGAGGCATGATATTAACATTTAATTACGTTAATCAATCCACAAGATCATGTATCACCTCACAAAATTTAATCCAAGAAGTCTATACAATTCCCCACTTAGAATATAAATAATAACATGGTAAATCTAATTTATAAACATAATGCCTACTATGAGCAATTACTATTCACTCGAATATAAGGCCTGACTAACCTTTTGAAAATGAGCAAGAGTAGGGTTTCTAGACCTCTTAACGGAATCCAACTAAAATAAGGTCGCTTATCAAAATGTACCAAGTATAGCTAATCATCATCACCATTAGTATGCATATGGTCCCTTATTGCAGATAAACTAAGCAGAACCATAGGCATAATCTAAACTTGCATGCAGTGATCACCTATCGCGGATATACGAACCATGATCACTCTTCACAGTCCCTCATTGCGGATATACCAAGCAGGACTGTATCATATAGCTCTAGGTAGTGACCACTTATTGCAGATATACCAAGGATGATCACCCCTAAATTCGTATGATCCTCTATCGCGGATATACCAAGTAGGACCATCCATGTACACTGCTACATGGTGCAGTAATATTATTACCCAACAAGCATCAAATGAACATGAATCATAATTATAAGCATACGCACCATTAATCACACTAGACAAACAATCATTTAATCACATAACACACATTTTATAACATACATCAATTCAGCATGAATCACATTTTAAGCACATTTGCTATCGATTCCATTGTATTGACTACATATCTCATTTTACAAAACACAGAACACGGAATACTCTTGTATACTAGTCCTATTGAAATTCTAATATAGTCCTTGACTCGTCATCACATACTGGCAGACAAGATGTACAAAACATTAATTTCTAAGAAAGATAGGAACTGCTAAAAACCTTATAGGTTCTGCAACGCACAATCTAATAATTAAGTATTTTGAAATCTATCCTTGCTTATAGTCAAGTGGGTTTTAGCTTTAGTGATGTCTTTCCTGTTTTTACTCAGCAGGGGAACTACACAACAATATAATATACAAGATCAATGTAATTTGCCAATTTATTAGTTTATAAGTTGGAAGAAATGTAAAAAGCTTAGCAACACACAATTTATAACCTCAGAATAGCTATGCAAAATTTGAAAGGAAAACTAATGAAAATGGCTTGAAAACTTTGAGTTTTAACGATAAGGACAAAATAAAGGGTAAAGTAAATAGTATCAGGATTGACTTTTCAGTGTAAAAATGTGGTTTTTCGTTAAAGTGAACAATACATGGAGCTTTTCATTAAAGTTCCCAAATTTGAAAGGCATTTTATTCAACCTCTATCTGTGTATTTTCAAATGTATATGTAGCAAGCATCAACAACGCCAACCAACACCAGAATAGAAATTGAAGTAAAAGAACCTCATGTTAATTCATTGAATTTAATCAACAAACACCACACACAAATGTAGAACTACAAATATTTTAGAATATGTGGAAGCATATCAAAATTATAAAAATTAATCAACAAAACCAGAAAATATCACACATTTTAAAGCCTTTTGTCTTATGCTACTCACCATTTATGTTTGCAATCTCTTGGTAGTCTGCTAATCTGAAGGACATTGTAATGACTGGACCAACATGGAGTCCATCGAATTTGCATCGGCATCAATCGAAAGGTGAGCGAGTGAGAGAGAGAGAGAGAGAGGGTGTAGAGTAGCTTGGGGAAAGTGTGAGCCGGGAGAGAAACTCCTCCCCCCGGAGAACAGAGATTAGAGACAGTCATTCCCTCTTCGTTTTCCTTTCTTTCCATCCACTCCCCCCTCATTCTCGATCTTGCTCATTTTTCTCTCCTTTTTTCTTATATTTTGTTTTATTATTTTTTTAAATTATATTATTGTTTTCATTTTATCAATTGTTATTAAACTTTCTCTTTACTCTTAAAGTACTAATATGCTCTTCACTTTCTTGTTTTGTAATATCTTTTTATTTTCTAGCCCAAATTTTGTTTTACTTGCTCTTACGCATTCGTGGCGACAAGTACTATCCATATTTGCTAACAGGTGTAACGAAACACGAAAAGATCCAATACGTAGGATTCTACATAGTTCAATATGGGCATTTTTGTCATTTTACTTAACAAAAATAATTCTACACTGTAAATATATACGCAACGTGACTACAAAATACGAAATACAGTATTTAAATAGTGAAATCCAGAGACGGGATTTCACACAAGGTCCACCGAACAGAGGCCCATCCAAGGAAGGAAACTTGACCCATAAGCGCCAACCCCTACCCCGAAGGCCTCAAACTTCAAGAACAAGGGAAAAGTTATCGTTCAATCGGATTCCACTGAACTAGACATGTGCTACCACTGTGGATCAAGAGATCATTGGTCACTCGTATGCCGAGCTACCCTCGAGGCCACTGCCAAGTATCATTCACGTCGTGAGTCCAACTTTGTGCATATAGAAATCTCCGAAGTGGCTACTACAACTCTAAAGGTTTAAGATTTTCAAGAGGCATCCGCTCCTATGGAAGAATAAATTTAGACATGTCTTTAGGGTGTTTAACCCCTAGTGGCCGAACCCCCTCCCTATTTTCTAGGTTTATGGTTTAATTTTTAGACAATTTTTCTAAGTCTTTGGAATTATTTGTTTGGTTTGGTTTGTTTTGAACTTTGGATATTATTTCTCGAATTGATTAATTGAATAAATGGAATTATATTTATGCATGTGACCGATTCAATTAATTTATTTCTAGGTATGACTAGTGGGAGAGTTAGTTGTCTGGCAGATAGTGCAATTACGCACACCATATTACATGAGAAACACTATTTTACTAACTTTATACCTAAGAATGCACCTCTGACAACCTCTCAGGCCCATCCAACCTGATAAAAGGATACGAAAAGGCCCATATAATGTTGTCAAATGGTACTGAATTAACCATTAAAGAGGCACTCTATTCTCCACATTCCGGAAGAACGTTGCTGAGTTTTAGAGATATTCAAGATAATCAATAAACCACTGAAGAAAATGCTTATGAATTTCTTTGTATCACTTCTTACGAATATGGCTGAAAACATATTCACAAGAAGTTGGAATGTATCCTGAATGGGTTGTACATAACAACCATTTGAGCCATAGAGGCACACCATGTGGCCGGCTCTAGTGCTGGGTTCCATGACACTCTTCTACTTTGGCACGATTGAATGGGACATCCCAGATGAGATATAATGCGCCGTATCCTCAAAGCATCTAATGGGTATCACTTAAAATCTTATCCCGGTCATTCGTTTTGCAAAGCATGTTCTTTGGGGAAGTTGAACATTTAACCCTCAATTACAAAGATTATTCATGACCCCCTTCAATTTCTTTAGAGAATTCAAGGGGATATTTGTGGACCTATTTAGCTAACATGCGGACCATTTAGATCCTTTATGGTGTTGGTTAATGCATTGGCACGACGGTCACATGTCTGCTTATTGTCTATACACAATGCTGCATTTGTGAAACTCCTAGCACAAATGATTAAGCTAAAGGCTCACCACCCTGATTATACGATAAAGTCAATTCGACTAGATAATGCTGGAGAGTTTACGTCATAGACCTTTGATGATTATTGGATGTCCGTTGGGATTAAAGTTGAACATCCTGTACCCAATGTTCACACCCAAAACAGCCTGGAAGAAGCTTTCATAAAGCACATTTAAACGATAGCTCATATTTTGGTTATGAGAACCAATTTGTCAGTATCTGCCTAGGGCCACGCAATATGTTGGTCTACCTGAGGCTCACCGCTATCCAACCTCATCACCATTACAGTTGGTTACTAGATATGAGCCTGATGTCTCGCATTTACGTGTGTTTGGGTGCGTAGTCTATGTGCCAATAGCGCCGCCACTACGTACCAAAATGGGTCTTCATAAAAAAATAGGAATCTATGTCGGTTATGATTCGCCATCCATTATACGCTACTTAGAACCTTTGACATGACATCTCTTTACCGTACGCTTTACGGATTGTCACTTAGATGAGACAGTCTTCCCGTCATTAAGGGGAGATAAAACCACCAACGTTCTTGTAGAATGCCGTAAATTGTTGTGGATTACTCCCAATGTGTCTCATTTAGATCCTCGCACGCCTCAGTTTGAAACTAAAGTGTGACACATTCTAGATCTTTAGAGCATTTCTCAAAGAATGCCGGATGCTTTTACCGATCTAGCAAAGGTAATGAGATCACATATACACGCTGTAAACACACCTACAAGGATGGACGTACCGATCATATGCCGTAACACCGCCGTGGAAGGCTGAACCATCCCCGAAGGTGGGGTGACTGCACCTCCTACACAACAAGGTACAATGGCGGCTAGCTAATCACCTGCTCCTACCCTAAAGCATGGCAGACCTCGTGGTTCAAAGGATTCATAGCCTCGAAAGAGGAAAATGGCACTAACTAGTGAACTTAGTCTGAATTTAACCATTGCTTATTCATCAGTTCCAACGCATGAAGTTATTCTAGATTACGGTGATGCTTAGATGAAACATGCCGGCCTCTTAAGAATCGTGAGATTTCGGTCTATTACGCCATATTGGATGAGGTTTAGAATCAGAATGAGATGATAGTCGATGATGCATTCGCATATATTGTTGCTTCGGATATCATGCTTAGCGATGACATTGAACCACGCTCTGTTGATGAATGTCGACGTAGAACAGATTGGTCAAACTAGAAATAAGTAATCCAAGTCAAACTCGATTTGCTCGTGAAACGAAATATGTTTGGGCTCGTAGCTCATACTCCACCACATGCGAAGCCTGTGGGCTACAAGTGGGTTTTCGTGAGGAAGCATAATGAGAAGAATGAAATAGTGTGATACAAAGATGCCTCATAGCGCAAGGCTTCTCTTAATGCACTGGGATTGATTATGAGGAGACATATTCCTCTGTAATAGACGTCATAACGTTTCGTTACCTTATCAATTTGGTAATTTCTAAAAAACTGAATATGCAGCTTATGGATGTGGTAACCGCGTATCTTTATGGGGATCTAGATATGAAAATTTACATGAAAGTTTTAGAAGGACTTTCATTGACTGGTTCAAATAGTTCTAGACCACAGAACACTCTCTCGATTAAATTGAGGATGTCACTTTATGGATTGAAATAATCTGGGAGGATGTGGTATAACCATCTGAGTGAATATTTGACAAGTCAAGGTTATGTGAACAACAAACTATGCCCATGCTTGTTCATCAAGAAGTCACATTCTGGATTTATAATCGTTGCAGTTTATGTCAACGACATGAACTTTATCGAAACTCCCGTAGAGCTTGAAGAAATTGCTACGCACTTAAATCGAAATTTAAGATGAAAGATCTTAGGAAAACTTTATATTGCCTCGGCCTGGAGATCGAACATTGTTCGGATGAAATCCTAGTACATCAATCGAACTATACCCAGAAGATGTTGCGTCGTTTTAATTAGGATAAAACAAAGACTTCGAGTACTCCTATGGTCGTTCAGACTCTAGATGCTAAACGAGATCCTTTCCATCCAAATGAGGATGAGGAAGAGATTTTGGAGCTTGAAGTTCCATACCTAAGTGCAATTGGCCCTTTATTGTACTTGGCTCAATGCACTAGACCTGACATCTCTTTTGTTGTTTATCTTTTGGCTAGATACAGCAACGCGCCTACACGCAGATACTGGAATGGTGTTAAAGACATTTTCACTACCTTAAGGATACTACGGATTTAGGCTTGTTTATACCCATGAATTCTCAAGAGGAGCGGCCGCCTCCTCAGTCCTCGAGTTGATTTTCGCCTCGTTGGTTACACAGATACTGGTTATCTGTCTGACCCACATAGGGCACATCTTAAATGGGTTATGTCTTTACCGTTGGAGACACCGCTATATCTTGAAGGTCTACTAAGCAAATGTTAGTTAAGACTTTTTCGAACCATGTTGAGATTTTCGCCTTGCATGAAGCCTCGCGAGAGTGCTTTTGGCTGAGAGCAGTTATGGAACGTGTTCGAAGCGTGCTTTTGGCTGATAATAGTTATGGAACGTGTTCGAAGCACTAGTGGTCTTTCTTTTGTCGTTGACCTTCCTACGAAAATCTTTGAAGACAATGCAGCATGTATTAAGTAGTTAAAGAAGGGTTACATCAAGGGAGACAACAACAAGCACATAACGCCAAAGTTCTTTTACTTGCACCAATAACAACAACATCAGAACATTGAAGTCAAGAAAATTCGTTCCTAGGATAACCTGGCTGACCTCTTCACGAAGTCACTGTCCAAGTCTACTTTTTAGAAGCTCGTCCAAGGAATTGGTATGCGTAAATTATTTGAATTGAATCGCTTGAAGTCTTATTTGTAAGTTATGTCTAACTTAGGGGGAGTTCCCTGAAGCATACTCACTTGATCTTAGTGTACTCTTTTTTCGTAAGATTAGGAGCATTTTTTCGACTGATTTTTTCCTACCTAACAAGGTTTTAATAAGGCATCCATCCTTGGATGATCATACTCCGTTGAGTTCACTACTTTCGTCTTGTTTGATGTTTGTTTTAGACATTATACATACTTCTCACTTTTTTTCTTAGTCTATGGGTTACCATAGCGAGGTTTTGTGAGTTTTACTACCAATGCATACTTATGTTACTTGTGTTTGAGACTCGCGTTCACCCTTTATGCCGACAACTTCATCAACTGTTCTACCTCATCTGCTGAAGACTTGAGGCTACATTTTGTTTGAGTATCTACACACTCAAGGGGGAGTGTTGCAGTCCTATTGGATTATGAATGTGATTATGTAAATCCTAGTATATCTAGGAGTATCTTGTAGTTACCTATTAGGAGTTGATTACTTATTAAGAGATGTAATCCTAATAGGGTAATGATTTTACCCTTCATACTACTATAAATAAAGGCATAAGGGGGTGACACAACACACACCTGAGAATTAAATCTCTTTCTTTCTCTCTTGTTGCCACCGACCCCCTCTTTCTCTATTGCTTAGATTGAAATTAGGCCTACAACACTTTACACCAGCGCCCTACCCCTCCCCAACCTCTAATAACTCGATCTTTTCAATTACTTCCATATCCGGCCAAAGTTAGTTTTATTGTTTTGTTACAGTTTATTTCAGGCAAGATTATATGTAAACCTTATAGCTGCTAGCAACCGAATCCCATTCCCAGTTCGCCAGAACCTAATTCCCAGGAAACTATGAGATTTTCGCCGAACCTTTACCTCCAATGCTTCATTGGAAACTAGAATGAAGTTGAATCCAGATCGATTCTCTGACAATGCATCGCCTTAAAACCAGAACCAATTTTGGGTTGAATCACTTTGCCGAGTCAATCGCTTCGTCGAGCCGTAAAGGTTAAACACCACTTCCAATGGCAGGATCTCCCCGTTGGATTTAGGTGTTATGTATTCGACGAGCTTAAGCTTTTTATTGCTGGCGTTAACGCTCTCCCACCACTACCAGGACCTTAGATCAACCATTCACCATTACAAATTTACAATTCGTCTCCTCGATGCGTAAGCTTTCCACCTTCCATCTCGTCTGTCTAGTTCTCTATCAACCACCATTCGATCTCTCCCAACCACCTCATCCTCTCTGTTTGTAGATGAGACGCAGATGCGGCGGAGTTCGAAAAGAACAGAGATCGAAATGTAACAAAAACAAGGATCTGTAAAAGAGAAACTCTACCAGTGATGAGCTAAGAAATTGAGGAATTTGGAGATTTCAGCCCTGAGGTACGAATGAGTTTTGGGGAGAAAGGAATGGAGGGCTTGCTTCTGCCATATCATCATTTAACAACTAAATTGACAGTAAATTTAAAGGATGTTTGACATTGCAACGAATTCATAAGTAGATGTATGAGATTATAATGTTTAACACATGAGGTATGAGATCATGGTTTGACCTATAGTTTAGGTAGTTTTGTGTAATTTATCCAAAATAATTATAAATAATTATAAAAATGGAGGTTCTTTGTGAAATTAAATATAAATACTAATTAATGAAAACTTGACTACACGATGTACAATGAACGGTCATCACCATAGAATCCCTAAGAAAAGAATCCGGCGAGGATCCTTTTCCTTCAAAAATATACACCTATGTATAGTGCTGTGGGATTTTTCTTTAGTGCCTTTATATAATGAGTAAATGTTTGTTTCAAGGATTAATTTCAATTTTTATTCTGAAGTTTTTAGTTTTCAACATTTGGTGTATTAATTTTTTTTTTCATCCCAGAGTGGTAGCTGAAGTAATTTTATGACACTTTTATACACATGTTAAGATTATTATTAAATCAACTGTTAACTAGTGACGTGACTCCCACGTGAACATAACTAAATGACCACGTGTCACCTCTCCCACCCTTTTCGACTCAACTCTCATCTATCCCCTGATCTAGACCTGGCATTCGTGTCGTGTTTCTCGTGTTCGTGTCGTTTTCGTGTCATACTCGATAGCTTAATGGATCGTGTCGTGTAATACCCGTTAAAGTAAACGGGTAATATGACCTGACCCGAAATCAAACCGTTAATATTATCAGGTAATATGACCTGACTCGTTACCCGTTAAGAAAAATATATTTTAAATCAATAAAAATGAAAATGAAAAACATAATTTGACCCGAAAAAATTTAAAACATAATACTAAATTAGTATATACATACTAAATTTCGAAGTTGACCCCTTCATGAAAGAAGTAAAGCTTTTTATTATGAGTGATTACATTTTTCACACTTCTACAATAATTATTATTAATTTTGCACTAAAAATACTATTCATGAGATTTGGAGGGTTTTAAAAATCTAAACGACCATGTAACCATCGTCTAAGCGTTGAGAATGCAATTATGAACGTTTATTATGCTTTCACATCTTTCAGACTTAAACATTAATGATTATGCATTTTGTTTATTTGGAACTCTCTTAAAAAAACTATTCATGAGAGTTTGTATGGTTTTAAAAATTGAAACGATCATATACCTATACTCAAAACGTAAAGGATGCGACTACGAGCGTTTGCATATTTTTTCATATTTTTCGCACATGTAAATTAGTTATTATAAATTTTTTAATGTGTTTGGTATTTTTAAA
Source organism: Crataegus laevigata (assembly GCA_963580275.1). Lineage (NCBI taxonomy): Eukaryota > Viridiplantae > Streptophyta > Magnoliopsida > Rosales > Rosaceae > Crataegus > Crataegus laevigata. The sequence continues at coordinate 30,524,153 of OY756947.1, read as the reverse complement.
ATACTTGATATTTTTATTTTAAATGTGTTTTATGATTTTTAATCTCAATTTTTTCCTATAATATACTATAAAAATAAATAAATAAAACTAAAATTTTAAAATTTATATAGAATAATATTTAATAAACAATATTTACATATTCATTATATCTATTGTATTTTATAGTAAGTTTTTTTAGTAGTTTAAAAAATTAAAATCATCCAAATAACTTTTTTCTTATCGTGTCGAAATAGGTTACCTGCGTGTCACTTTCGTGTAAACCTGTTAATGACTCATTATTAACGGGTTGTTATCGTGTGACCCGATAATGACCTGATTAGTTATCATGTTGACCCGAAACTCATTATTTTCGTGTCATTTACGTGTCGTGTTAACGAGTCGTGTAAGAAATTGCCAGATTTACCCAGATCCCTCTATACCCGACCCACCTCTCCCTTAGAGCAACTCCAATGTAGGAGCCCTCCCCCATGCAATACACTATTCAATCCACCTAATGAACAGTAATTGCCTTAATGAACAGTGTATTCCCCTGGCAATAGCCTTTTTGCATCTCCACCCATGCACTTGAATAGCCCTGGCAATTGGCAATAAAATATTAGTATTTTTATATTTATAAAAGAATACATAATAATTTTATTTGTAATTTCAGATAATATTTTTAATCGTTCTCGTTGTGCAACGTGTCATTATCCGAAAAGCCAATAGCAATAAAATATTTGGATTTTTTTATTTATAAAAAAAATTCAAAATAATTTTATTTGTAATTTCGAATTTCCGATAAAATTTGTAACCAATCACGTCGTGCCACGTGTCACAATCCGATTACAATATTTGAGGATGGATTTCCACCAGATTTTTAACGAATGACGGCATGCCACGTGTCATTATCTGAAAGGACAATTATTGGCGAGGGATTTCCGATAAGATTTGTAACCAATCACGTCGTGCCACGTGTCACAATCCGATTACAATCTTTGAGGATAGATTTCCACCAGATTTTTAACGAATGACGGTGATGAGTCAATTTCATATTATATATTATTCCCTATTCTTGGTATATTTTGGTTATTATTTTGGTGAGATTGTGATGCTTTGTTATATGTTTTTAATATAGGACGTGCGAACTTGTTCTGAGCATAAAGTAATCAAACGGTGGAATTTTTGAGCGATTCCAATTGGAGCTGGTTCGTGCGTCAGTCCAGGATGTGGTGTCAAAATTTCATAATTTTATCTCGAAGCATCTGATCGTGGCGAATTAATTTATGGTCAGCGCGCAGTGCTGGCAGATTGGGCTACAGAGCTTGTGAGCAACTTTTGGGCTGGAAGATGATGGATTTTGGACTTGGGTTATTCTTGGAACTTGAAGAGGAAGTCCTGATCTTTAATTTGACTCGTTTTGGGCCTGTTTTGGAGGCCTGAAGGTCCAGAAACGTGGGTTCTCCTTTTAAGGGCAGATTTCCTAGTCATGATAGGAATGTAATTTTAAGTTATCCTTTTATTATTTTGTTTCCTAGTTTTTAGAAAGCCTTTTCCTATTAGGGTTTTAATTAGAAGTAGTATAAATAAGGCTTCTTAGCCATTGGGTTTGGGGGGCACAACATTAGAGAATTTAGCAAGGCTTTGGAGAGTTCGAGACTTTTTACCTACAAGGTGTTTTCAATCTTTTTCTAGTTAATGATATTCTTTTTAATTTTTATTATGAGTATGCATAACTAATTTTCCCTTTGCTAGGGTGAGGCCATGATCCTTAGCAAGAATATGTAGTTTCTTTTAGTTTGCTTATGAATCTATGCATGCAAGTTTCGAGTTATTAATCACTGGTTTAAACTATCTAGTTGTCTTAGTGATTCGCGACCATTAGGATATCTAGGAAAGTAATTTGATGCAATTTTGGCGGAGGGTTGTCCCTAAAATTGACTAAGGCTTCTTGTGGTTAATATGTGTAACCTCTTAGGATGGACGACACGTTTTAAGGGTTGTATGGTTTTTTGAAAAGGATTTCACAAAGCTTAATGAGTCTTGCATGTTCACATTCGATCTGGACACCACGGACGGGTTGCATGTTAGATATACGTTCTATGTTGGAGGTTCCAAGTAGGGCATACTTTAGGAAAACCTAACCTTTGAAAAAGGCATGTGTACTTCATAAGTAAATAGAAGAACTACATAGGATTGTTAAGGTGACGGCGGAACCCTAGTGCTTTCTCACTTGATTTCTAAAACAAAATTGTTTTCTTTTCTCTTCCTTTACAAATTGCAGATTTTAGTTTTAGTTTTTAATTAAATTCGTTTTTCTTTAATTAGGGCATTAAATCACCTTTTTCCAATATTTTGTTCTTAATAATTAGTTGGGTTTTGGTTTACATAAATTTATTCAAATTAATCCATGAGGAAACGACCTTGCTTGAGCCGTTTATACTACAATAACCTTGTTTCTCTTGCAAGTATTTTAATATTTTTATCCCTTTTACATAAGGTAAAATACCTATCAGACGGCATGCCACGTGTCATTATCTACAACCTAATCCTTGCCCAAATCCTCCATATAATGAAACCCTCCATCCTCAGAAATCTCACACCAATTTTCTCAAGCTCTCTATCATTATTCATAGTTTCAGCTTTCTTCTTCACCAAAATTACTTTCATTATTCATAGTTTCTGCTTCCTTCTTCACCAATGTCTTCTTCTTCTTCAAAGATGATGTGGGAAATCGATCAAGAAGAGGAAGAATTGTTTAACCAATCAGAAGGAATGTTCAATGCCGGGGAATGTTCAGTAATTTCCAAAGACTGGACAGTGAATCTTTGGTTCTTTGCCCACCCATTATCTCAATATAATTGGTATGAATAAGACTCCACATTTCTCGCAACTGCATCTCATTACCCGAAAGTGAATCATGAGTAATTTTAACCCAGCTAGCACACAACGCAACATCTTCAAGAACCGTCCAATTTGTACTTGCACCAGTACTCATTTTGTTTGAAAAAAAAAGATTGGCTTCAAAGTTTGAGAGAAAGGCTTTTGAATGTGAGGAGAAATAGTTGAGAAAATATGGAATTGTGGTGTAAGGTAGATGTTAATGATAAGGTATTTATAGAAAAGTAAAAAAATAAAAAAAATAATTTACAGATTTTTTACAATTTTTTATCGATTTTTTTACAATTTTGTACGATTTTTTACAATTTTTTACAGTTTTTTTTAATTTTTTTACAGAATAATATCAACCGTTGATCTGAGATCCAACGGTTGATATTAAATAAGATTTTTTTATTTTTATTACCGTTGAAATCGGACGGTCAAAGTTAAAGAGCCGTTGGGATCGAACGGACCGTGGGAAGCCACGTGGCTTCCCAACGGTAACAAATTTTCTGAAAATTTTCTGAAAAAGTGCTGTTTTTTCTGAAATCTTGTCGGGCGACGCGCCCCCACGCGCGAGTGGTGTGCACGCCCCTGACAGAATTTTTTTTAAAATCTCCCAGACGTCAGCATGACGTCGTGCTTTGTCATTTCCACTCAGTAGGTCGGGCAGTCAATTTTTGACAGGCCCCTTGCTCGGGCCTCCACCTTCACACGGGGGCCTTCCCCGCTGGACCGAATTCACAGGGCCTCGAGCCCTTTTTTCTACCCAGTCCCCCGAGCAACTGCTCCCACTGGAGCTGCTCTTACCAGTTACCACCATACCCTAAACTGACCCATTTCTAGATTTGATGGCGACCATCCTTGGTGACGACGTGAGGAACAAGAATTTGAAGGCGTTGGGGCCCACTGGACTGTGAAGGAAAAGATCGGAATTGGGACGATTCTAGAGCGAGGATGGACGGAAACCTCCGGGCCCTACCTACCAGATTTAATGGCGGTGGAGAGCCAAACTCAGCGGCCGGAGAAGCCAGAGCAGATGGTGGTGGAGAGCCACACCTACCAAATTTCACGGCGGTGAAGAGCCAAACCCAGCGGACGGAGAAGACGGTGGTTGAAGCCAAAACCATATTTTTTTAATAATGATATATCCCCGCTTAGCAAAGACTGCAATTTTGAGATGGCTTTGGCTGCAAGGTTATAAGATTTCAGTGCTCCCACAGCAGTCACCGGAACACTAGATGGACTTACTGGTTCCAAATCTATTACTAAGCCAACTGTTGAAAGAATCATTAAGGGTAAATAGGTTCTTGTAGCTTGTAGCCTTTCTTTCCTACTCCTTGTTTTTCTACTCCTTGTTTTATGGAGCTCTTTTTTTCTTTTTGTCCAACTCCTTGTTTTAAGGAGTGGTGCTAGTTAGGTTTCCTTGTTTTAAGGAGTGGTGCTAGTTAGGTTCCCTAAGTCTCAAATGAGTAGATCACACCTCCTTCTATTTAAGTTGTTGTCTTGAGGTGTTTCCATTTCATGAATGAATACATAAATTATCACTTTAAATGTCAATATGGTATCAGAGCAGGTAATATAACCTGTCTCTGTGATTCATTTTTCTGAGCTTCTGCTTTCGATCAACAATGGCTCAAGAAAATCCTGATGCATCTGAGGCTGAAAGCTCTCCAAGCCTCTCTCCTCAAACTCAACCGGAGATGGATGTAAATCCAAATCAAAGGTTGAGCTCTGTGCTCTTAAATGAGTTCAACTACTTACCATGGTCAAGAGCAGTCTCTCTTGCACTCGGAGGAAGATCAAAACTAGGGTTCATAAATGGGAGTGTTGAAGCTCCTGATGTTTCTTCTCCCACTTATGAATCTTGGCTCAGCAAGGACCAGCTGGTCATGTCCTGGCTCCTCAATTCCATGGAGCGGAAACTAGCTGAAATATTCAGCTATTCCGAGTCAGCTTTCCAGCTATGGAACTCAGTACAAGAAATGTATGGGAACCAAAATAATGCAGCTCGCGTCTTCCAGCTAAAAAGAAACATCGCAAGCATACATCAAGATGGAAAACCATTTGTTCAACTCCTTGGAAGTCTGAAGAGTATGTGGAACGAGCTGGATGTGTATCGTCCACACACTACCGAAGCAGCAATTCTTCTCAAAAGAGCCGAAGAGGATAAGATCTTTCAACTCCTGTCATGTTTGGGGTCTGAATATGAGGATCTTCGCAGTCATATCCTCATGAATCCTGAACTTCCCACATTTGCAAGTGTGTGTTCAACTATTCAAAGGGAAGAAGTAAGAAAAAAAGTGATGAATGCTGGTACCTCAACATCTGTCTCAGAAGCTAGGGCATACTTCTCCAGTGACAAGAAATACAAAGGGAAAAACCCTCATCTCAAATGTCAACATTGTGATGCCACCGGACATGTGAAGGATCGATGTTGGATCCTTCATCCTGAACTGAAACCTGACTTCATGAAGAGTGACAAAGGGTCCCAAAAAAAATCGCAGTTCTCTGGTTACAAAGCTAACCAAGTTTCTTCCTCCTCAACAAAAAATTCTGAGGCACTTCTCAACTTCACCTCCAACCCCTCCACACTCTTTAATGAGTTCGCTGCGTACTTACAACTGAAGAAAGAAGTATCTGAACGTGATGAAGCCTCTAAACCTGGAGATACAAATCCAACTGCTCTACTGGGAAAATTTGCAGGCTTCTTAGCCGACACCAAGAACCTCACTCAGGATAACATGCAAGGTATCATGACTGCTCTCAAATCTGTTCTAAAAATAAATCAATTGCATGATGTGTGGGTAATAGATTCCAGTGCCACAGACCACATGACCAACCAATTCTCTAAACTCCATGATTTTAAAAAACTCTCCACGCCCTCATATGTGTCTGTTGCGAATGGTGAAGGAGCTAAAGTGTTAGGAATAGGGAAAATAAACTTAGTCTCTGACAAATTAGAGTCCAAGGTTTTGTATGTCCCTTCATTCCCTTTCCAACTGCTCTCAGTTGGAAAAATCACTCAATCCTTGAACTGCTCGGTTAATTTTTCCCCTTACAATGTCGTTTTTCAGGATTGTGTCACCAAGGAGAAGATTGGTGAAGGTTTTTTCTTAGATGGCCTCTATTACCTGTCAAAGAACCCTAGTGTGCTCAAGGGATTTCAAGTCCAGTCTAATCTGGTTCAAGACCAACTCTTGTGGCATCAAAGACTGGCTCATCCATCCGAGCCAATTTTGTTAAGGTTGTTTCCAAACTTTTGTAAAGAAGTGATGCAATGTGATACCTGTCACTTCTCTAAATCCTCTAGGTTACCTTTTGGTTCATCTTCTAATAGGACTAGTCAAGTCTTCGAGCTTGTTCATACGGATGTATGGGGGCCATTTTCTGAATCTTTTGATGGGTATAAGTACTTTGTAACTTTTATAGATGACTTCTCAAGGGTTACTTGGTTATACCTTTTGAAATCTAAGAGTGAAGTTATTAAAATGTTCCAAGATTTTCACAACCTTGTCAAAAACCATTTCTCTTCTCATATCCAAACCTTGAGGTCAGATAATGGTTCGGAATACATGTCACACATCATGCAACAATATTTGAGCCTTCATGGAATCTTGCATCAAACCAGTTGTGTGGGAACTCCACAACAAAACGGCATGGCCGAGAGGAAAAATCGTGATCTCCTTGAAAAAACACGAGCCCTAATGTTGCATATGAATGTTCCAAAACGATTCTGGTCCCAAGGAGTTATGACTGCTGCATATCTTATAAATCGACTACCAAGTAGTTTTTTGAATTTTAAATCTCCAATGGAGGTGCTCAAAGGAAAGGGGTGTTAATTTGTCTCACCTTAAAGTTTTTGGATGCACATGCTATGTACACATTCAAACACAACATAGGGATAAACTGGATCCTCGGGCTAACAAATGTATTTTCCTCGGCTATTCATCTACTCAGAAGGGTTACAAGTGTTATAGCCCTGAGCTAAAAAAGGTTGTAGTATCAAGAGATGTTCGATTTGATGAAACTAACCCTTTTTACTCCAAGTTACCTAATGATGAGTCACAGGGGGAGTCATTTCTTGAGTATCCTTTGCCGAGAGTTGAAGAACCACCTGAGATACAACAAACATGGGCATCTTCTCCTGCCAATAGTGAACCTTCCAGTGGTCACGACACAGAGCCTCAACCATAACCTGAAGAGCCTCACAATATGGAGCCCGAAGTCTTGACAGAAGAACTCTCACAGGTTCAATTTAAACGTAATCCAGTACGTGACAGGCATCCTCCCACAAGGCTTCAAGACTATGTGACCTACTCAGCAAGACATCCAATCGATGAGTTCGTGACTTACCAGAATGTTACTCCTCCTTATGCTGCTTACTTGAATACCATCACAAGTCACTATGAGCCTCAAAGTTTTTCAGAAGCAAACTGTCAAGAAGTGTGGAAGAAAGCCATGGATGAAGAGCTTCAAGCTTTTAACAACCACAAAACTTGGAGTGTTGTCAAACTTCCACAAGGAAAAAAGGCAGTTGGCAGTAAGTGGATATACAAGATAAAGTTCCACTCAGATGGATCCATTGAAAGGCACAAGGCAAGGTTGGTAGCTAGGGGATTCACCCAAACCTATGCTGTGGACTACAAGGAAACATTTGCACCTGTTGCAAAGATGAACACTGTAAGGGTTCTGTTGTCCGTTGCCGTCAACAAGGGATGGTCACTATATCAAATGGATGTGAAGAATGCATTTCTTCACGGTGAGCTTGAAGAGGAAGTTTACATGAAACTACCACCAGGACATCCTCAGAGCAGTGAACCTGATTTGGTTTGTAAGTTGCACAAATCCATTTATGGATTAAAGCAATCACCTAGGGCTTGGTATGCCAAGCTTAGTTCAGTCCTTGAAAGAGCCGGATTCAAAAGAAGTAATGCAGACTCATCCATGTTCGTTCGAACAAGTGTAGCTGGTAAACTTGTAGTGTTGATTTATGTTGATGACTTAATCATCACTGGAGACAACTCTGAGGAAATTGCAAACCTCAAGACCTCACTTCAACAGAAATTCTCCATCAAGGATCTTGGAGTGCTGAAATATTTCCTTGGAATAGAAATGGCATCATAAAAAAATGGGTTATTTCTCAACCAAAGGAAATATATTTTGGATCTTCTTCAGGAATCAAATATGAAGGATGCCAAGCCAGTTTAAACTCCTCTCGACTGCAAGCTAAAACTTAGCTTGGACGGCAAGCCACTGCCCAACGTTGGTTACTATCAACGGCTCGTTGGTAAGTTAATATATTTAACCATCACAAGACCTGATATTACATTTGCAGTGAGTTTAGCTAGTCAATTCATGCATTCCCCTACCATAGATCACTTTAATGTTGTCAAGAGAATCCTTCGATATCTCAAAGGATCAATTGGAAGAGGAATCCTCATGCGAAAGAACGATAACACTCAAGTGATGGGATACTGTGATGCGGACTGGGCAGGAAATGAAATAGATCGAAAATCAACCACGGGCTACTGCACGTTCGTTGGAGGAAATCTTGTAACATGGAAGAGTAAGAAACAAAGTGTCATCGCAAGATCAAGTGCTGAGGCTGAATATAGGTCTATGGCATCCACTGCATGTGAATTAATATGGCTAAAAGGGCTGTTGGGTGACTTAGGCCTTAATACAAAGCAACCTATGTCACTGTTCTGTGACAATCAGGCTGCAATGCATATAGCTTCGAATCCTGTTTTTCACGAAAGGACGAAACATATTGAGGTAGATTGCCACTATGTTCGAGCTCAAGTGCAAAATCAAGTAATTCAACCTGTCTACACAAGAAGTGCTGACCAACTAGCTGATATTTTCACCAAACCCTTGCTCAGAGAACAGTTTCATCGTCTCTTATCCAAGCTCGGTTCCATCAACCTTCTGGACCCAGCTTGAGGGGGAGTGTTGAGAGAATCATTAAGGGTAAATAGGTTCTTGTAGCTTGTAGCCTTTCTTTCCTACTCCTTGTTTTATGGAGCTCTTTTTTTCTTTTTGTCCAACTCCTTGTTTTAAGGAGTGGTGCTAATTAGGTTTCCTTGTTTTAAGGAGTGGTGCTAGTTAGGTTCCCTAAGTCTCAAATGAGTAGATCACACCTCCTTCTATTTAAGTTGTTGTCTTGAGGTGTTTCCATTTCATGAATGAATACACAAATTATCACTTTAAATGTCAATACCAACATCAACTCGATGCAGAATTGCATAAAAGGGCTTACTAGAGGTTCTGCAATGCACCAAATACTTAAGTCCCCAAAACCCCCACCATCTTCCACCGCCACCCCACCCCCTCTAAGAATCAATTCCTTTTGGACCTCTATTTCTACCTTTTCTTTCCAGGCCTCCGCTTATTGGTTTTCCTTTCTTCTTTCGCACCAGTTCAAATCATCAATTCCATCAGTTCCTGGTTCGTTGTTTTCAAAGTAATAATTTTTTATTTTTATTAATATTAATTTTTTTTTAAATATTTATCTGGATCCTATATTGACACATGACCTCCAGTCATTATTAACGTAGACATCATATCACTAGTTAACAATTGATTTAAAAACAACTTTAACGAATGTATGAAAATGTTTTAGAATTATGATTTTAAGTACCTGGAATGAAAAAAAAACTTGATATGCCAAATGTTGAAAATAAAAAAACTTTCAAGTAATAAACTGAAATTAACTCTTGTTTCAATTATCAACTAATAGTATTATCAAATCAAAGTAATTGACATGGGAAGTGAGGCCCAAATCAAAATAGAAATGCACTAGTAAATTTTACCTGCACGTTGTTGAATGAGCGAAAATATAACTATATATTATATTTTTAACATATAAATAACCAAGGACTAAGATAAACAATAAGTAGAAAATGGAGCAAATATTTTTACAAACTTGTCTAAGTTTATATAACTTACAGAAAAGACATTGTCAAATGCCTTGTCATTGATATACAAAAATAGCTAGCCTAATATTTCCCATTAACAGTCATCCTAGTACTTCAATTGTATAATTACTTGAACATAGAATATCTCATAAGAGCACATTGTTTATATACACAAAAAGAATGGAAAATTCATGTTAGGATCAACTATTTACAAACAAAAAATATTAAGCAACACTTATATGTTTTGGATAAGACATGACAACATCTTCCAACACTCAAGGAAAACTTTTTTCCTTGAAGCAATCACTATAAATAAAACAATTTCGATCATCAGAAAAAATTTGGATAAAAAAAAGAGAAAGAAGTTAAAACTGAAACAAAATGTTAATACAATTGTAATAAATGTTAGAGATTAATAGATTTATAGCATGGAAGAACTAATAGTGAACCAGAGTTACCTAGGTTTTTTTGTGTGCAGAGCAAGATCTATTTTTGAGTGGTTGGGGAAGATTTTCTTTTCAACAACTTGATCAGAACTTATCAACATCGTGTATATCTATTTTTTTTTTTGTCATTAGTTAAATTTGGGGGTGGGGAGATTCGAACCTTGGATGAGGTGGGAGTTGTTTTGGCTCTAGTGCCACTGCACTAGGCCCCCATCCTCATCGTGTATATCTATTTCAGATATTTCTTTTGCTTCACTGTGTTAAAAAATATTAAAAACATTCAAAACATAAATTTAGATTAGATTAAGATCAATTTGAGATGGAATTAAAAATATTGTGATGCAGAGTATAACCTTTTTTTTCAGACTCTATAAAAAGAGCTTTTCTAGACGATTCACACACCTTACTTTTTCCTTCTTGCACCTCAAAAGTAATTGAGTATCAGTTAAATGCTGCAAAACGAAAAATTTGGAAATCCACACTTTGTCACCCCATAATTTAAGAGCCACAAAAAAAAAAAAACGCAAGAATTTTATACCCAGACAAAAGGAAATTGACAGAATTTAACAAAATGTAATTTCAACAAAAAAAAAACCCAAAATAAATATTGCTGTAAACAGAATTGACACACTTCACTTCCGACTTACAGGAAGAAGAAACAGTGCTATATATGGACGTGTTACAAATTACAATTATTGTGTTGCCCTTTCCGTGTTTAATATATATATATATATATATATATATATATATATATATATATGTATGTATGTGTGTGTGTGTAACCAAACCAATAAACCATTTATCCAACTCAATGCACAAAAAACCTATTAAAACCGAGAAGCATAATTCAAGTACTATTAGCTTAAAACCTAGACATTAGTCATATGAATAGCAACACAGAATTCACCCTACCAACAATTTGAACCGTGGTCATACAATTTCACCCAGATATTAGTCATAAAAATATACAGATTGGTCATATTATTTTACATTTTTCATAGTTTTTACATATCCAACTCATGCTTATAATTTTGAAGCTCCATTGTACCATGATATATAAGCGCAGTAACAGATGTGACACCAAATGATTCATTAATAAAAAAACGTAAATATAAAAGAAAAATGAACAGGGAATGCATTAGTTGAGGAGAACCTAATGGCACTTTCAATCGACGTTAAACTATTCTTATCTTTTCGAATAAAGAATATAAACAGCGATTTCGTTAATTGGGATAATATAAAAAGAAACTCTACCTGTGCAGTGTCCACATGCACCAAGTGTATGTAATCAACCGAACGGTCCGTGTCCTCTCAAAGATCTGCACATCCATTCCAAACTAATCTTTAGCCTCACAAAACACAATATCATGATTACAAAATTCCATACCATTAAAAAAAGACCAATAATTTCATCATTATCATGGTCACATATCAAATGAGATAACCAACTTTATGCTATAATACATGATCATATAAGATGATTGAACGAACACATCTTTGCTCTTTTCTTTTGAAAATGTTTGAACCTGACACCTCTCGATGAAAAGGTCAAGCATTTACAGACATAAATTGCATCACAAACCATCAGTTTAATTTTGCACCCTTCTTAATATAGTTAATACTAATATTCATAATTACACTAAGTCATCACCAATTAATCATTTAAAACATGAATATCCCAATATGAATCCAAATTAAAAAATAATTCACAAAATTCAGTGCCTACAACATCTGTAAGTCCCCAATATTTTGATATACATGTACTTTCCAATGCATTGAGGCAAACCAAAAATTCAAAAGTAAATTTGTATTGAAAAACATTCAAAATCAGTAAAGAACAACAATATCAGTAAATATAAAGCACTACCTTGGATAGAATCCCCTTTTTAATAACTTTATGCTAATTTGTAAACCATTTGATAGCTACTCAGATGCCATTCATAGTCTCGAAAGTTATGGTAACACAACTATTTATGTTTCTGGTTCTCAAACGGTCACAGCTTTGTTTCTAGGTGATTCACACACCTTACTTTTTCCTTCTTGCACCTCAAAGGTAATTGACTATCAATTAAATGCTGCAAAATGGAACATTTGAAAATCCATACTTTGTCACCCCCATCATATAAGAGCCACAAAAACAACCAAAGAATTTTATACCCAGACAAAAGGAAATTGACAAAATATAACCAAATGTAATTTCAGCAAAACCCCCCAACCCCCCCTCCAAAAAAAAAAAAAAACCTGAAAATCTAATAAAAATGAAGAACAAAGATTACAAATCAGATAACCAAAATTACTAAAATGAAAAAAAAATCGACATGCATCAAACACCTTAAATCAACATTAAGCACCTTATCAACCTGCAACTTGATGATGGGTATCTGTTATGCATCAAATACAACACGAGCAAGATTAAAGAGCACCATTAACATGAATAGTTTGTTGACATGAGTGTATATTGCTTCTGTATAAAGTGTACTTGTTTTGCAGTACACCAATATTTGTTCCCAAACCCGAAAGTAATCGCAATAAACGCTATATTCTCAGTAAAGCAAATAAACTGATTATGTTTTGTTTAGTTAAAAGGAAATTCATGACAACCATTACATAAACAAAAATATTTGTTATGTTTTCTAAGTCCTCTCTCTATAAACAACTCAGACAACTCTTAGTTTCTTTGTTTTCTTTTCCTTGATTTCCTTAGCAATCTAATGGTCTCCATAAGACCATCTCCAATGGTTGGGCTAAAAGCCAAATATTTTAGCCTGAAAAATTTAGCTTTTAGCCCAAAAACAGTTTGTCTACTCCAACCGTTTCAAGCCTAAAATTTTAGCCCGGGATTATTAAAGAATAAACTTAGGCTATTTTTTCTTAAATTAATTTTTTTTAAATAAATATGTAGATTATCGTAAATTAATTTTATGAACATTTTAATCAAATTTTTTTTTTAATTCCGATAAATATTTTCACTCGGTTTGGTAGAGCCCACACCGATTTCTGGGCTAAATTCTGAGGGGAATTTGGCCTTGGTTTAGCATTTAGCATTTAGTCCGAATTTTTCCCTTGCATTGGAGTGAGTTTGGGGGGAAATTTGGAGGGTAATTTGACTTTTAGCCCACCATTGGAGATGGTCTAAGTAAAAAAAAAATTCTTAAAACGTACTGAATGTTTACTAATATTTTTCTTTTCTTTCCTTTTTTTTTCAACTACCCAATTGAACCAGTCTCTTAATTTTTCTTAATATGCAATCCAAATCTATTGGTTTCTTAAGTTTTGTTCAAAATTTTTACTTATCTGTAATTAGAATACATTGGTTTCTTAAGTTTTCTTTTCCATCTTCTATCCCAGATGTCTAAGTTCATTATTAACCCACACCAATTCATACTTATAATATGTTATAGGTTTATTTTTGAAAAGCTGAAGTCTGAAGATGCTAGTATTGCCAAGAACTAAAAGGGGAAAAGTACGGACCTTGATGTTCACACAGAGTTGTTCCATCTAGTTCTCTGGTATCTTAAAAAACAAACTCATCAATAGATCAGTCAAAGAAAAATTATTACAAACTTTGCAAAAATAAAAAAATGATATGGTTGTCAAGTGGGCCCTTAAGTTAAAAGGCCCTAGTGTTAAAGAAAACAATTAGCATCTATTGTTGAAAACGATATGGTTAGTAAGTCTTTAGCATTGCCAGGAATGCCAACTCCAAGGAAGAATTTTGCCAGACACAATATCTTGTCCCCTGGAACCTGCAAACTCTAAGCTAAAGCATTAATATGTATATAATACAAACCCCATTGTTCCCCAGAAGGAATTGCATTGCAACAGAAGAGCAGGAACGAAAGTGGCATTTAATCAAGCAAAAAAGAACCAATTTTTCCTCTTTAAATCAAAAAAATGAAAAGAAATTTAAGCTCATTTTTCTTTTCTTTTCTTGTCAATCATTTTATCAGGAAACGAACAGAAAGTTAGGAAAGTGATGAGATGCGGAGAGAGTGAGGGACGGACGAATTGGATAAGAGAGTTGTCAGAAACGGAATCGTTGGCGACAACACCCAAACCGACGAACACCAATTTTCACATTCTGTCATACATGCTGCTACACATTTTTCAGATCTGTTACACCAAAAACAACACAGAAAATCACAAAAGACCCCAAAAAAAAAACCCAAAACAAACAGCCATACCCTACTTTATGGCACTGTGAACAAATGAAAAATGATCGGCATGGTATATAGTTGATTCTCATATCATCCTTGAGCGACAACTTACCATCGTTAAGCTCGTCCACTCCTGCACAATGATATATAGAAGGTCTGTCCGGGCAAAGATTTCTCTTGGAGAAGAACCTCTGGACCTCAGCATAGCTCTCCAAGGGATTGGCACATTGGATGTATGTATTTGGTAGTCGGGCACTTGCTTGCTAATATGCTACAAGAAGATAACAAAGTTAGTTCTGAAAGGTGCCTTTGTTGGGTCTTAGGAGTAGGCCTTGAGTTTCACAATCAAAACTAACCAAGTGCTAGGCGTGCCCACTCGGACTTCTTGTTATTAAAGGATTGTCATGGTTAAGTCCATATTAAGTTCTTTTCTTGCCTTGTGATCAAGGATTTTTTAGTTCATGATTTTGTATGCTTGAAGTAGGGGTGTCCAGAACCCTTTAAGTTTTTACTTAGTTCCACATTGGGTTTGAATGAAAGTAAATCCATAAAAGTGACCAGATCCAGACACATATGAGATTCTTAAAGTAGAAAACAAGTGAAAATGACTTGAATACATGCTAAAAAATGCCTTAATTAACAGATCTACTAATTTAGAAAACAAACAAAGAGCTTAGGACAAGATTTCACCTTGTCTGGCAAGGTTGAACTTCTTGCAGTCACTTCTCTTTGAATTTACAAGGTTTGTATACTTGAAAAGGGATGGGTGGTAAACAAGTTTACATAAGATAATCAATACTACAATGCTAGAAAGTAGCAGAGTTTTTAAACTAGAGAAAGATTGGCTTTCCAAGGGAACTATTGGTAAGAGATCTGAGAAATGGGCTGATTATAGCTATTGGATGCAAATCTAGTTTGAGAGCAAAGTTTGTATGTTTGTTTGTTTGATTGGTTGAGTGTCTTTACCCCCATTGCCTCTTCTTCCTTTTATAAGCCCTTTAGCCCGACTACTGAAGCTTTTGCTCTTGCCCAAAGCATTTTGAGGGTAGTGAGTCATCATCCTTTTTACTTGGATGCCACTGGAAAGTTCTTTTTAGCTGGTAGTAGGTTGGTCTCTATCACTTGTCACTTCTACAATAGACACATGGCATGTTCCTTGGCTGAGAAGTCTTTAATTGGCTTTTGGGCTTCTGGCAAGTCTTCTTTAATTAGCACCCTTGGGCTTAATTTTTTTTAAGCCAATTATCGAAATACTAATCCAAACAGTGCCCCCTTTAATCATTGTTGTGTCTGCAATCCGAGACGCTAATAATAATTAAATAGCCGTCACACATATTTACTTGGGACTTACACCATTTAAAGCAACCGTTTGTTTAACTAAAACCCTTGCATTAACCCACGATTATAAATGTTAACTAACTATTCGGCTAAGTACCTTAGCAACTTTGCACCTTCAAATTCCTAGAATTCTCAGAATATTAAGAACTCTCGCAATTTCCAAAAACTTCTCTCACTCTCAGTTCTTACTTCCTAATCTCGATTTCCTTCTTAATTTTCTTCCAAAATCTTTTCATGGCACCAAAAATTGTTCAATCTTCTTATGAGATTAGTGAGGGCATCGCCATTATGCGCCGTCTTCTCAACGACTTTCATCGCCCTCGGGCTGGCCTACAGACGTCTCTTTTCTTCGAGGAAGAAGACGTGCACTCTCTAGGACCTGCATGAACCTCCCGGGTCCCAATTGCCATGGAGAGTCACATGCCCAAGGAGAAATGGTTCACCCTGAACCCATTCTTGGCTAAGTCATGTATCTTTGCCTCTAAATAGTCTACCTACCGACGAGGATTCCCCTTGATGAATGATGAAGCTTAGGTACAATAGATCAATGAGCTCGAGCCTATCTTCAAGCAAAAATGGATGAATAATGGCATCTACAACATAATTATGCTTTCAAAGACTACTGTTATTGCCAAGCCCGAGCTACTGACAACTGCACTTTTTTTTTTCTGGAACTCGGGCACCAACACATTCGACTTTAGGATGGGCCCTATGTCTCCTACCATCCTTGACATAGCGTAGGTTTTTGGGCTCAGGCCCTTGGGCAGAGTTGTGGATGTCACCCATGATTGGTCTCCCCCTTCTCACCTGACTGCAGAAAACTCAGGCAACTCTGATCACTTCTTTCCAATGGAGTATAACTCATTAACCTTCAAGAGCTATGAGACCTCATTTGCAAGCTTTATCCCATTTGCTAAGAAGATTTTTGGCCTTTCCTCTTCCACTGCCAACAGAGATCAGGAACACATGTATTTCCTCGTCTTCTGGCTTAATAAACACGTCTTCCCCAATAAGTCCAAGGGAGTAAAAATTGAATGGATCCATGGCCACAGGCCCTTTCTTTTTCCCTCAACTCTTCCACCTCATCTTCGAGATAACTCGGGGAGAACCATTTGAAACTAACCTCAATGGGCCAACTTGGATGGTCCAATTGTGGCTTCAATGGTATTTCCTTGAGCTCGGGCACCCAATCTCGAATTCCCCAATGGAGTAGCTCATGCACGCATCCTTGCTGAGGCCTCTCCTACAAACCACTACACCTTTTGCTGCTTGTATTTCTTCAGAGTCTACAGAACTCAGACAGATTTGGAGTGATAAGCCTCAGTTTTACGAAGATACCCATGGTTCTCCGACCAGGCATTTCAAGTTGCCTTCGGGGATGATGGCACAACCACTTTTGCAAGGAGAGGTTTATTAGCTGCATTCAATCCAGGGACATAGCTTGGGGAGTAAAGGGTGACCACTACGAGCACGGGCTAGAGGCCAACCCTTTCTGCAAGAAGAGGTTCACTAGCTGCATTCAATCCAGGCACATAGCTTGGGGGTAAAGGGCGACCACTATGAGCACGGGCTGGAGGTTTACCACCCCAATTTCTGCGCGAGACAACGAGGCTTCAGGCAATCCATCCCAATCTTCTTTTTTGACTTCATACATTATGGCACTTCATACTGCCCCCGTTCACCTCAAGAAGTCACATTCTGAGCTGCCCAACACCGTCTTGAGGTACTGAGTAAGGTCACCTGCAGGCCTATGGCTTTCAGCTTCAATAAGTCCTCATCAAGCAAAGCAAGGTCCTCTAACGGACACTTTGAAATCCTTTTCTCAATATGACTTTTGATATCCATGGCCGCGCGAAGGTTGATGTGATGGATAATTTGCTCAGTGCTACTAAGGTTTGACCCCCTCAAAGAGATCTTAGAGCTAGCCGGCAAAGGCATTGGATGCATGACGGGCTCTTGTACACCTCCATCTACACATAGCAAGCTTGGGCAACTTGGTGGATTTGGAATAAGCTCTGCACCAGGCGGATCCCCAATCTCATCGGCCGTAGGAAGATCACCTCCAAATGGCATATCCATATAATAATGAACACCCATGTTAGCCGAGTCAAACTGAGGAGGCTCAAACACCTTCTTCTTCTTGTGACTAAAATTTACATCTCTATTATCTAAATCACCTTTGCACGATAGCTTATTCAAAACCTGTTGACACTACCACAGAACAATCTCATCTTCATGCGAATCAACTTCGTCACCCTCCTCCTCAAAAGCATCAAGATGGTGAGAAGACGAGCACTATCATTGAGGAGCTAAAGCTACAAGATGCAAAGAAACTGCACTTGCACAATCAAGAGGAGCCAGCTACATAGGTACTGCATGACAATCATCTTTTAATGCATCATTGTGTGAATGAAAAGAATTGGTACCACTTGCCGTCCCCGAGTCATCATGGTACACCTTTGACCATTAGCCTACGTCGACATGGGCCACCAGTTTGCTTTTAAACTCGTCCTTGGCTAGAAGTGTGATGGAATCATTTGTGCATGAACTGGTACAAGATTCTTAATACATATACATGGCTTGACTAAAGTTGGTGAAGAAGGCCGTGGCTTATCTAAAACTGAAGAAGAAAAATGATTGCTGAAGTACTCACCCAACCAACCATACACATAGTGATAGGGAAGTACCGCAACATGATCTTCGGTGCTCGCTGAGTTAGAAACAACAATCAAACCGTTGTAAATATTGGCTAAGACCAGAATAGCAAGACTAAAAAGTTCACCTGTAGCCATCTTACTAACAACTTTAAAGAATTTAGGACGGATAAGGTTGACATCGTCTTTGGGGAAAATAAACTTACAAAGCCAACAAGCTAAAAGAGTAACTAGGTAAGATTCTTCCAAGTGCTCTGGTGCTATGCCAAAATCCTTAAATGCTCACAACTCGATAGGAATACGGTGCCCAGCTGGACCAATAACACCTTACAGATCTGAGTCTCCCTTCAGCATGGTTGTCTTATTGCGGCCACTTTTCTTTGAAGGTTTCTTGTACTTCATGGTATCCTAGTACCAAAAACGGATCCATGAAGAAATCTTTACACTTGACTTACCCCGAGCCTCTTGGGAAAGCTTGTGATACAACCAAAACAAATAGTGGCAACTCGCAGGCAATCCTGGGCTGTTGCAATGAGAAAACTCCTCCACGCTAGGAACAGCCTCATTATAAAATTTCCCCTGGATCGGCAAACCTCCTATCTTGTGGAAATCCTAAAAGAAAATCATCATCTCCCATTAAGATGTGTGAAGTGTGTTGGTTGTTGGGCACCAATGCTCAAAGAATGCACGAAGGACGGAAGGATGGCGATCATAATTAAACAAAGATGCGTACACAACATAATAAAGGCCCATGTTGGTAAACACATCTTTGGATCGGCTCAAAACATCTTCAAGCCACTCCCAGTAAAATTCAACATAGGCAACTTCTCTAGTAGTCGACAAGACACTACTCTAAATCGCAGCTCCGCTATGGATGCGATCGCCAATAAGCTCAAACAAAACCGGTGAATTATCATGAACATGATGCGAAGGGTTCAAAATGAGAACCTTCGATGTACATGCCTCTTTCTTTGTAGTTGATTGACCAAACTCTGCCACCTCTCAAGACACTTCAGAAGACCACGACTTGATGTGCATTGAGTTGTCATTTACAGGAAGAACAAGCGCCTTAGGTCCAGTCAATAGTGCATAAAGCTTCAACGTCGTCCCCCAATCTCGTGAATTGTATTCCTTCACGAGAATGGTGATGGTATTGTTCTTGAAACACTTGAAAAATACCATAGATGCAACAAAACAAACAAGGTAACATAAGCAAGAGTAGGGCACAACAAGAAAAGTAAAAAAAATATATTTCTTTTTGCTTCGCCAAAACAAAAGGCATGCGAGACTAACCTTGTGAGCATCAAAAGATGATGTTAATGAAGTCACAGCGATGAAAGAAATTAGCCACGAGGCTTGGTGAAGCACATCGAAGTGAGCAGCAATAAGGGGTAGGCCAACTTCACCACCAAAGAGAGTTGTGACCAAAAAAGGCGCTACACAGTGTAAAAAACGCTATAGTTTTTTGCACAACCCCACAACGGTAAAAGTGATGCACTGCAAACAAATTCCAAGCAGCAACTGCAGGGCACGATAGTGGAAGCAGTGGCAAGAAGCGCGATTACGTCAACCAAAAGGCACTACCTTACACGATAAAAGTGACGCATGGCAACAAGCTCCAAGCAGCGGCAAAAAGCATAACTACATCACCCATTGAGGAAAGTTGTAACCAAAAGGCACTACCCCACATGGTAAAAGTGACGCACAACAACTAGCACCAAATAACAGCTATTGGGCACGACAGCAATAGCAAACCCACGACAAAAGGTTCGAGGTAGTCCAAGGCAACCAATTGTATGTGTGAAAAAATACACATCCAATGGTCTTATATATAGGGGTTAATTGCTTCCTAATGCTATAAGGGAAATGTATACCCAAATAGCAAAAATAAAATAATAAAAAAAGAAAGTACATTCCCACCAAAAGAATGAAGCAAATTCCAAGCAAAAAATGGCAAGTTTTAGCCAGTCTGCACAGGCAGGACATTTTTGGTGATAAATTAACTTTTCAAAAATATTTTGGTGCAAGGCCAATTGGAGAAGGAAGCTAAGTGGCTAAGGAAATTATATCCAAATTTCATAATCTTCCCTAGAGCCAAGTGTTCCAGTTTTCAAAATCATTCTCACAAAAGTCGCTTTCTCGTCAGGATTGCGCAGCTGTAGGAAAATGCAAAGTTAAAGGCTTTCATGATTTTTTTCTGGTGGCATGTGACATATGCCTGAAAAGATAAGAGACAAACTTATGTTTCCCATATTTTTTTCAAAATTTTCCAGAAGAGAAATCGACCTCAAACTGGACGTGCAAGTCAGATGACATGTTTCCCAAAAAAAAGAAAAAAAGAAAAAGAAAAGCAAGATACTTCCCTGGCATGGGAAATAGAAAAACAGAATAAAAATACTTCCCCCTTGCTGTAGAAAACCAAAACAAAGAAGAAAAAGACTCCTTCCTTGCCGTGGGAATCAAAAAAAGAAAGAAAAAAAAATCCCTCCCTCGTGTCATGGGAAATCAAAACAAGAAACAAAAAAAAAACAAAAAAAACAAAAAAAAAAACAAAAGAAAAAAAAATTTCCTTGTTGTGGGAAAAGAGAAAAAAAAGAAAAAGAAAGGAAAATACACATCCTACTCACCCAAGGATAAGTATTACATATTTCCAAAACCTTGAAGGAAATCACAAAAGCTTTCCGACATTTTGAAGAAAGTCACCTTCGTTACCAAAATTGAAGGGAATTCCTATCAAAGGAAGGAAAAACATTTGTTAAGGAAAACCATTTATTTCCTACACCCACAAGGAAATGAAAATCAAGTCCCAAAATACACAAAATGTTTTTGCCAAAGATTATGGGAAATCAAATATGCACAATAACTATGTGCCGATTTATCCATTTTCAAAATTTCTTTCAAGATCAAGCCTCTACGGCCTTTGAAGAAAAAAATTTCATTTCAGTCAAGATCAACCATTCACGGCCCTTGAAGGGAACAAAACTTCGTTTCTTTCAAGATCAAGCCTCAATGGCCCTTGAAGAAATATTTTGTTCAAGAAATATGCCTTGACGGCCCTTGACGAAACTTATCATGTCAATTCAAGAAATACGCCTCTATGGCCCTTGACGAAACTTATCATGTCAATTCAAGAAATCCACCTCTACAGCCCTTAAAGAAGCAAACTAATTCAAGATTAAGTCTCGACGACCCTTGAGTTAGAGCATTCACATTGCAGGACTTCAAAACACGTTTCCTACATATAGCAAGCACATGTTTACAACGTGCCTTGAAGTGGGGACATTTTAGACATGTAAATTTTGTTGCATACAAATAATGCATCGCAAAGCTCCACGTGGCATATGACTCGTCTTAAATGGACAAGTCATCAAGGACATGTGGCACAAATCAAGTAAAGGAAGTATAAAACTTCCCCAAAATTCGGCAATAAGGGAAAATATCCCTTAAATTCGGCTAGGGAATCCAAATTTATCCTGAAACTGGAAAGAAAGCTAAAGCATCTTCATAAAACAAGCAAGAATTGAAGATTGCTCACAAAATAGGCAACAAGCGTCTTAAATTCGGCCAAGGAGTAAATGTGGCTGAAATTAAGACACCAAACATGCCTAAAATCCACCCAAAGCGCCTTGTGAAGCCTATATATACAAGGTCCTCCCACAAGCACAAGGTCGAAAAATCACTACACAGAAGAACCTCTGCCAAACCTTTGAAGACTAATACGCTAACAAAGTTCTCTTCAAAGAACATTCAACCAAAGTCGAAGCTTTCTCTATAACAAAGCCGAAGCACTCCCTTGAAGAATCAACAAATGCTTATGCCAATTATTTCAAGACTTTGTTGCAAGCTTATAAACTTGTAGCAACGTTCGTTTCAAGATCAAGTTGCCAAAACCCTTGAAACAACGCAATCCCACGTCCACACTATCATTGCTGCACTTTGAGGTGAAGACAATCCTCACGTTTGTTTCAAGCTCAAAACTTGAAGCAATCATTCAACTGTTTGTCCAAGATCAAGTCATCACGACCCTTGGTTCAACGATCAAGCATCTACATCAAATTTGAAGACTTAATCAGAGGAAAATTGTAAACAAAGATTGTAACCTAAAAAATTAATCAATACAAATTTACTTTGTACACGTGTTTTCGTTTCATTCGATACAGAATTTTTGTGTTTACAATACTATGTGAGTTTTATTGATATTGTACTAAATTCACATGGATATTCCGTTTAATATACAAATCTCAAGTTCTGGAAGTATTTTAGTCTTTCTATGCATTTATTCAAACTCAGTTTCAAGTAGTTAAATTTTTCCAATTTGGTGATGGTGGAGAATACATGAGTTTGGCTTTTAAGAAGTTTCTTAGTTCAAAAGGTCTATTGCACTTGGTATCATGTCCTTACCCTCCCCAACAGAATGACACTATTGAAAGAAAACACAGGCATATATTAGAAACTACAATTACCTTGCTTACCTCAACTAATCTTCCACATAATTTTTGGTATCATGCCTCTGCATATGCAATTTTTCTTATCAATAAGATGCCATGTAAATATTTAAGTATGCAGTCTCTAATTTTCTAATTGTTCAAAGTTCAACATGTGCTACATTCTCTGAAAATTTTGGGCCCAGCAGTGTATCCTTACCTTAGACCCTATAACTCATCCAAATTAGATGCAAGAACAAATCAATGTGTATTTGTGGGATATGCCTTAGGCTATAAGGGTGTGCTTTGTTACCATAGAGCTAAGAGAAAGTTAGATATCTCTAGACATGTGATTCATGATGAGGAAACATTTCCTTTTTATCAATGTAGTTCTCCAACCTGTGCAAAAAATGTTGCTGGGCAAGTTTCTAGACATCATCATGTGATTGTTCCTTATGTTCTACCAACTCATGTTGAAAATTCACAGAGGGATTCTTCTTCTTCACAAAGTTTCAGTAGTGAGAATTCAATTCAAGATCAGGTGATTTCAAATATACAAGTTCCTTCATAGAGTTCACAGGAATCAACAGGTGTTCAAGTTACTTCTTAGCTACAAGACCCTTCACCCTACACTACTCTACTCTCTGCACCAACTGTCAAGTCTTTGTTGCCTGTCCATAACCCAGCTTCAATTGAGGCAGGTTCTCCTTTTCACCTAAATAATTATTCAAGTTTAGTACATACCATAACACATCCAATATCTTCAAATGAGCATCCTGTGCAAACTAGACTAAAGTCTAGTGCAATTCAAAGACGGGATTGTAGTGCTTATTCTGCACAATCTCCTTTCTGTGGATATACTACATTACTCACTATTACATAAAGTAATGAACCTTCATCATATAAAGCTGTTGTTAAAAGTGATAAATGGAGAGAAGCAATGGTGGATGAGTTCATAGCTTTGCAAAGACAAGGTAGATGGATTCTAGTTCCTCCACCTTTGAACAGGAATATAATTGGTAGCAAGTGGGTCTACAAAGCCAAGAGACATCAACATGGTGTAATTTCTAGACACAAAGCACGGCTTGTTGCTCAAGGGTTTAGTCAAGAACAAGGGCTGGATTATAAAGATACATTTAGTCCTGTTGTCAAGCCTTGGATCCGGGGTCATTGGAAAAATAACTCCGAATTCGAAACGTGAGCTAAAAACTAAATATATAAAATAAAACTGAAATAACAGAGTGAAAAACAAAATTCCTCTTATAAAAAGAAATCCAGAATTATTTACAAGACTAAAATAAATAAATACAAATTCTAGCCTCACATCTATTTCGTCTCATCCCGTCTACCCTTTTGATAGTTTAGTTAGTAAACCTGCATAACAATAGAGGGGTGAGCTTTAACAGCTCAGTAGGGACATAACCTTACCACAGTAGACTGACAATATTAAATTAAGTATCTTGACATGTTATAATCAGTATCAAATCATCATCAATAACAATGCATTAGTGCAATGCAGTACTCTTCATCTCTACCCGTTAATTCATATAATAAAACACCTAGACCTGCAAGTCTCATACTATGCATTTTACCTCTGGAGTGGTGGTTCGAATGTTCTATTATACAAATTAACCCCCTGTAACTCAATCATCCCAATTTCCCATTTAGTTAGTCATCTTGCCAAAATCCTTCGTCCCCAAACTTCATTAAACCAACAAAACGACTCTTGTGCAGAAATAGTACTGTAGGTTCCTTTTCTTTTTCCACATTTCTTTCTTTACTTTCAGATTCATTCATCAGTTCTTCGAATCCAAAGCATACCCAAATCATATCTTCTCACTTCTACAATCCAATTAGTTGAAGGATAGCTTTAATTTATTCGATTAATATCAAAATCCCCATAGTTCACAAGCATGAGCATGTTTAGGGTTTACAGCAGCTAACCCATGTGGAAATTAACCTCAATTTGCTCAGTTAAGCTTCCAATAAGCTTAATCCACCATAAACAACATTTAAATTTGAAGATTAAATCTTATGTAGGAATAAATTCCAAAGATGGCAAATATCAATATCTTCAATAAACCCAGAGAATTATTACTTTTGATTGTAGTATTCTTTACACAAATTTGTAGGCAAAAATAGAATTGAATTCCGAGTTGTCAAGAGAAAGCTTTGAAACTTTTCTTTATTTTTTTTCTTTTTCTTTCTCTGCAACTGAGCTTCAGGTCATACAGAGAAGAAGGACAGCCTTTCTTCTAATATAAATAGGTGCAAAATGCATCGCTTCCTCTTATGTGGGGTCCAATGGCCACTCAGCAAGTGTCAAGCAAAAGGGAAATTTTATTCTCCATTCAAATTTTCTTTTCTTTAATACTTGTGTCCAATCCTAAGTTGCCATTTAATAACGTGGTGCAATAAGATGAGAACCCGCATTGTGGAGCCAAAAATAATCATAAGGCGACACGTAGATTTTTGGGTAAAAAAGACCAAACTACCCTCGAGGCATACCGGGATTCCTACGCGCGAGTAGCGGGCCATTGGCCGGTCTTCCTCCTCCTAAAGGGGCCGGCCACACTCCTATAAATACTATCTCATTCTCTCCAAAACTCAATTCCAACTCTCTTGCAAAATTCTCTAAATTCTCCGAACACTTTTAACTCAAAACTCAAACTTTGGCATCGGAGGTTCTTCGGCCAAAGCTCGCCCCCTCCCCCCAATTCAACGTGGCGTGTGAGGCTCTTGGCCTTGACCAAATGTGTTATTTGTTTTGTAGGTGCAATATTTGTTGGTTATTTACTTTATTTTATTAAAGATTCAAAACTTTATTTATTATTATTTTAAATAAAAATATGAAGAGTCATATCCATTAGAGAAGTCATGTCTTTTGTTAAGGGATATGTAGAGTTTTACAAATAGCGTATTCCTCAAACAGAAAAAATAGGTTAACATGTATTCAAAGGTCTTCCTTCTCTCCCTACTATAGTACTCATATATAATCCTTATTATCTTCCTACTGATCTTTATCATCAATGGGCAATTGATCACTACTTGGCACCCTGTCTACCATAATCTTGCTTATAGATTAGACACACTATGAGATTCAAGGGTTGTATCTTAGAGTTGTAGATAGCCGTTATAATCGACATGTAGGGAGGAGTCTATGACTTTAGGACAGTGACAACATGCCTCTCTTAATATCACAGGCCAGATAATTTTTTACCTTTTCCTTTTACTGCTTTATTTATTGATATATGTGTTTGACGCATTTGGGTATTATCTAATTGATTGAATTTACATGTGTATTATGATCATAACCATTTATATTATCCTACAATATTGTCCAATAGCAAGGAGGAAGAAATTTGCATTCACAAATTGGTGCTTTCATTGAGAGTTGAGTCCCACACTAGTAGAAGACTCTCGCATCTACGGTTTGTCTATTTTCTTGTCAATTTGTAGATTTTTCGTACGTACTTATTCTTAGAATTTTTTATTTGCAAAAGTTTTTTGATAAAACGTAAAAGAAAAGTACAATGGCTAGAAATTTAGAAAATTCAACAAGTGAGAATTCCAATGTTCAAAAAATGGGACTGTAGCGATCCACGAGGCTAAATGTGACAACAAGTGGAGAGGCACCACCACTACAAGGCTCCACCATGGCAACCATCGCGGTGGCCACCACCACCACCACCACAACCCAAGCCGTGCCATCTAAGATTGCATGAGCCCAAACCCAAACCGTATCATTCGAGGCTCACGGCATCAAGGCCACGACCCAAGCTATGTCACTCAAAGCCCAATGCGAGCCCAACCATTGGCAAGCCAAGCCCCAAGCCTCACACCGTCGTGCATCACATGCTAAGCAACCTACACCCATGGCCTAGCCTATTCCAGTGGTTCCCTAAGTAGCCCAAGTCGGCCTAAGATTAGCTCAACCGTCCTGACTCCAAGTTTCAGGACTTACGATCGAACCGGGGGCATTTTCACCACATTTCTTCGATGATCTAACATTCCGCAATTTAAATCTCACGCCCAGAGCCTACCGCACTTCCACTGCTCAAGGAGGCACATTCCTTCCAAGCTCTTCCAATCCAAATGTGAACAACACTTATCTCGACAAGTCATAGAGTTGACGAGTACCCTTGCACAACATACGACCTTGGTGAATCAGCTCTTACAACGAAACAAGATACAACATGCCCTAGACGAGGTGTCCCAAAGTAAGACAATGACAGACAAACTTCTCCAGCAGTATCCCGGTGTACACTCCCAACTGGGCCCTTGAGATAGCGTATACTCCCGTCTTAGTGCGCGGATGAGCGTTCACTTTTGACAGGCCCACAGACAAGTATACATTCACGGTTGGGGCCACACTCTGATAGTCAGCATAAGTAACCTTCCAGGCCAGTGTTCATTCGTGGCAAGGCCTGCAAAGAGCATTATCCATCTCAAATTGAAGTATGTAGCACAGCGAACGGAGATAAGCAGTCACTCAATCTAACTCAAGTTTAACTAATAGCTTGCGAGTTACCTGCTTGCCTGCTAGGAACATACCACATGCACCGTAGCCGCGGCATAGAAGAGTCGAACACATAAAAGAGCAGCCTAGACCAGCAGGTCAAGACCGAAGGCAACTGATAGCTTCACCACCTCAACAAAGGCAAATTCAGGAAGAAGTAGAAAGACTCTTAACCGAATGATTGCACGATTTCTAGTGCAACGATCCCACATAGATTGTTGGATACAAAGATTACTTTTGTTCTGACAAAGGTAGCTACTCAACCTAATGGCGTGACCAAGAACCGGGGGCAAACCTTGTTCTTAACACTCCAAACGATTCAATACTGAAGCAGCACATCGCCAAAAGCCTAGCATCACAGACTTAGTGGTCCAATTCCTTATATTGCACATAACTTGGCCCAAGCTAGCCCCAGCTATGCTTTCACAGTCGTGCCTACATGCTCCAAGGCTCCCAGCAGCCATTGATTAATCACAATGGCTTATAACTATGCCAATCTTGCACCATGGCTCCCAGTTGTGCCGATATTGCCATATGGCTCGTACTAACCAAGCCTCAAAAAGCTCACACGAAGAAACACCTAATGATGACGCAATAACTCTGGGAACAACACATTGCGCTTACACCCTTACGTGGGTTCCATAAGCAGTTCGAAGTCTCAAGCAGTTCGCCAAATAAGACCTCGCAAGATGAAGATTATTTCAGTTATCTAGTAATCCAGTTTTCCTCAGCTGCACTCACGACAACGACTTCCATACTCTCCAGTGTGAGAGGGTAAACTAATCTCCCGACATCCATTTTGGTCTATTCTCCAGTGCGAGAGAATAAACTAATTGTTCTCCAGTGGAGAGGGTAAACCAATCCCCCGACATCCATTTGGGTCTGCTTTCTAGGGTGAAAGGATAAACTAATTGCTCTTCAGTGCGAGAGGGTAAACTAATCTCCCGACACCCATTTGGGTTTGCTCTCTAGTGCGAGAGGATAAACTAATTGCTCTCCAGTACAAGAGGGTAAACTAATCCCTCGACACCCATTTGGGTCTTCTCTCTAGTACGAGAGGATAAACTAATTGCTTTCCAATGCGAAAAAGGGTAAACTAATCCCCCGACACCCATTTGGGTCTACAATCCAGTGCGAGAAGATAAACTAATTGCTCTCCAGTGCGAAAGGGTAAACTAATTCTTCGACGCCCATATGGGTCTACTCTCCAGTCCGAGAGGATAAACTAATGCTCTCTAGTGCGAGAGGGTAAACTAATCCCCCGATACCCATTTGGGTCAGCTCTCTAGTGTAAGAGGATAAACCAACTCCCCGACACCCATATGGGTTTTCTCTCCAGTGTGAAAGGGTAAATTAATTGTTCTCCAGTGCGAGAGGGTAAACTAATTCCCCAATACCCATATGGGTAAGCTCTTCAGTGCGAGAATGCCACATAGCTCAAAAGATCAAATGTTTGAAGATCAACTAGGCAGCTAATGGTCAGGGGCAACACCCATTTTGTACTCAACAGTTTGCTCATTCAACATTTCATCTTCAGTAGCTCTAATCTTGACAGCTCTATCCTTGACTGCTCCATCTACGGCAACTGAGAAATCAAACTCAAGCAGTTTCCTTATTTTTGGCAAGCAGCCCAAACGAAGCAACCCAAACCATGGCCGATGCCACGCCACTTCCTAAACCTATGCTGAGCCAATCCTTGGCTTCAGTCAAGCCGAGCTGCACAAGCAATGGCCCTACCACACCACCTCATTGGCCCATGCCAAGCCTACTCCTGGCCCTTGCCAGCCGACGTGCCACACCACCCCGACGGCTGCCCCGTGGCAGCACTACCTAAGAAGAAGATAAGGAGAATTAAGTTTTCTTACCTCGGTGTAGCACGAAGAAGACGAAGAAAGCAACGAAAGACGGTCATTTGCACAGGCAAGTGTAGAAGATTGCTAGGGGAAGGGGAACAAATATCTTGTAGCTTTCTCTTTCTTATAGGGTAGAATAAATTGCTCTCTAAAGTTGATTTAATCATCTACTTAAGGTAGACTTAAATGGACTTTAGAAGTGATTTATTTCCCTTTCCTAGAAGGATCTAATTTCCTATTAAAAAGGAATCTACATCAAAATAGGAGCAGTCCTAAATTTCCTAATGCAAGAAAATCTCTACACCTGTTACCATTTCCTGCGAGCAGCCCAATAGGTGTGAGGGCATTTGTGGAGCCAAAAATAATCACAAGGCGACATGTGGATTTTTGGGTAGAAGAGGACAAAACTATCCTCGAGGCATACTGAGATTCCTACGCATGAGCAACGGGCAATCATCCCTCAACCAAGTCAAAAGTGCCCAAAATAGGTAATAATTCAAAACCTATTTCATCTTTCCTTATCAAATCCTCTTCACAAGGTAACTCCCAAATCATTCCCGCTTTATTATCTTAGTTAGCTAATCAATTAGGAAATTATTCTATTAATTAGCTAATTAATTGATTTATTATTCAATTATTCCTAATTAGCTACAAATCATGAACCTCACCCAAAATACCAACCAAGTGGCCGGCCCTCCTCCTCCTAAAGGGGCCGACCACTCCTATAAATACTACCTCATTCTCTCCAAAACTCAACTCCAACTTTCTTGCAAAATTCTCTAAATTCTCCAAATATTTTTCTCTCAAAATTCTAACTTTGGCATCGGAGGTTCTTCGGCCAAAGCTCCCCCCTTCCCTATTCATCGTGGGCACGTGAGGCTCTTGGCCTTGACCAAATGTGTTATTTCTTTTGTAGGTGCAATATTGTCTAAGAACAAAGAGGAAGAAATTTGCAAGCATCCCCCTTGCTGAAATACCTGGCTGCTGCCACGTGTCAAGGCTAACCACTCCTCATTTTCCATTTTGCACTCTCTCATCCGTTAAATTTAAAGTTCAAGTGAAAGTTAGTTCGAGCTCCAAAAATTAATTCCAAATAAGCTACGAACTCGTAATGAAGTTCACGACCTTCATATAAAAACGTTTTCAATAAATAAGCACAACATATTTTTCCAAATATTTCTCTTCTTCGATAATAAATTCTTGGGATATTACAGTCCACCCTCCTTAAATAAATCTCATTCTCGAGATTACTTTAAACACTCAATTACTTTACAAGTCCAGAGTTTTCACCCGTGATCGGACTCTAATAGCCAAGTCAATCCATGGTCGCATGTAGAGTAATGATTCATGTAATTCTCCAAGTTGAGTTGGAAATCTTAAGCAACTGGTTCCGACTGTTCATATCTAGTACTTAGTCAAACACACATAAACTCCCAAGAAAATTGTGGGTACCTTTGCACAATTTTCTTGTCATGCTATCTATCATATTTCTTATTCCATGAACCTATGAACATTTCACTATAGAGTATCAAAGATCCAGTGGCCAGTCGGTCCCTTAACTCGAGCAAATGCCAATAATTACATGAATAAGAAAAGAAACAAATGGTTGATACTTTCCAGTCATTATACTGCAAGTGCAATCCACTCAGTAGTGAACTACTCTATAAGTGTAGGTGGATATGAAAATGTCAGATTCCTGATCCCAAGTTGTTTCTTTAGGTTCATAGTTGATTGAACTCGTACACTAACCTTGATTCGAACTGTCAACTTCAAATTCCCCACATCCTTTTCAACTTCTAATCTTCCATCATTGCGTAAGCTTTCCTATTTGCTAACTTCCTATTTTCTATTTTGTTTCCTCGAAAGTTGTTGAATCTTGTATGACAATAGTTCTTGTGATCATCATAATATTACTCTGATCTAATTTCTTCATTTTCAAGTGTAAAGCATCCAGTCATGCACACTATATACTATAACTCATAAATGTATGCTTCCAAAATCTTAAGTCGAGAAGTGAACCACAACAAACTCAAGTTCTACTATGGGAACAACAAATATATAACAGACAACAGAGATCCATATAAGCTTAGTCACCATTTTTAATTACAAATCTTGGATGCCTAAATTACCCCTAATAGCACTTACTTTGGGTCTCTCACTTATTATCTACATTTATTTTGCATTATTTCATTCAATTAAATGTCTTCAAATACCTTATGGGGATTTAGAAAAAAATTTAAATGCCAAGATTCCTATGCATTTAATAACAAAAATTTACATGAGGAATCGGATCCCTTCTTGAGCTTAGAAGGCTGAGCCTCTTAAGAAAATCACACAGGCCGTTGAAATTTGATCCAACGGCTGCAATTATTATAACTTTTAGAGGGGCCACCTGTTTGTAGCCGTACGATCAAATTTCTACGGCCCGGATCCTTTGCTCTAGAGGCTCAGCCTCTTAAGCTCAGGAAGGGATTCGGTTCCTTTACATGATAACAATGTTCCTTATATAGTTGATACACCCTAACCCAGACTGTCCACCTGGACACTCGAATCGCGATGTGCTAGCCAACACCTAGAAGGTGACGAAGCCATAAAGTGTAGTGATGTGGAAAATGTGAATAAATTAAAACATAAAAGTGACTAATTTAGAGTGCGCAACCCATATCATACAAGTGATGTCAGAGCATAGATAAATTGCAGTAAAAGAAGAGTAAGGACATTTATACCAAAAGGAGAAGTCTCCTATGTAACAGCTTTTAGTAACAATCCTCATCGTCACAAAACCTCTGCCACTAAAATCCTAGAGGGGCGAAAAATAAGGGTGAGTGGGCCAAAGAATAAAGTTTTGTAAAACCTTTTTGAAGGGTGTAACCCCTCTCTGTAAAACAAGTATATGGTTCTTCAAAAATATTATAATAACAGTATGTAATAGGTATTCTGCATCACAAGTGAGCTAAAGGATGTAGGCACATCAACAAGGTATCTCAACATCAAATCTCACATCGTTATTATAAGAAATCAATGCTCATTAATTTATGTAGGCACACAAGTCCACTGCAAAGATATTCAAACAATGGAACAAGCTGGGTGTAGGTTTTATATTCTAGTACTACATCATGTGAGCTGCACTAGTCGCATCACATATGAGTCCAAAACATCACACAAAAGGACATGCTGGCACCTAACTTTGGATACAAAGAGAATGTAAACGGTGCATGTAAACTACACGTGAAGCTAGTCCTTGGCCCAGGACAATACAAATAACTAAGTGACACCGTGCAAACATGTAATAATGAGCAAATAAAACACAAGGATGTCATGCCACAAGTTTATGCTCACAAATAATATTACAAACATAAAATGTACGAAAAGTCTATTTGTAAAGCTAAACATGGCATGTCACATCATAATATATAAAAGCAGTTGTGGGAAAAATCACATATACACACACACACACACATATATATATATATATATATATATATATATATATATATATATATATATATATATATATATATATAGGGTTAGATGACAGTTGAGTTACAAGCTCTTACTACTTATATGCGAGTCTACTTATACCTCAACTATAAATTTTTTACGTGTGTATACACACGTAAAAAATTTATAGTTGAGGTATAAGTAGACTCGCATATAAGTAGTAAGAGCTTGTAACTCAACTGTCATCTAACCCCACATGTTAACCAAAAAAAAAAAACTGTAATTTGTTAACGAATGTATGTCTCACACCGAAAACCTGACAATACCAAGGATTTGTTGGATAATCATTGTAGTTTTTAAAAAAGAAAGTGAAAACCAAAATCTAAGTCAAATTTTAAAAACTCAAGAAATGACTTTCATCTTTGAAAACAATTGCTGAACAAGTTTTCAACTTTTAGAAAAGTGAAATTGAAAACGAAATGATTATCAAATGATAATCTTAAATAAATAATAAGCACATACCGTTGATGGGACTGGTGGGAAAAGAGAGCCAAATAATCCGGAGGAGAATGATGAAGAAGAAGATGAAGAGGAGTCCTTGGGACCAAAGAGATGGTCCAGATCAGGCCCGGCCCAGGCCCAGTGCAACCAAGGCCATTGTCCAGGGCCCAAAATGTAAGGGGGCACCAAAAAAAAAAGTCCAAACAATTAGGTATATAAAAAAAAATTGTCCAGAGCCCAAGTTTAACAATGAGAACAGCCCAAGTTTTGAACATTTAAAAAAAAAAAAGCATGAATCCGGCCCAGCTTTTGAAAATTTACAAAAAAAAATAATAAACAACAAAAGGGGACCACCCGGTCCCCCACACACATTTAACCCTAACCTAACCTTTTTCCCGATTCCCCAATCCCTAATTCATTGTTTCCCCAACCCCAATTCATTATTCCTCCTGCGCTGTTCTTTTCCCCACTCCAATTTCCTGCTGCGCCCGACAGGCCGACAGCCACAAGACAAGCCCAGGTCCTTGCATTCATAATCCTTTTGTGTTTTGAGGTAAATTAATTTTTAAATTTGAATTATTAATTCATAATTTAATAAACTTTTTGCAAGTGACATAGAAATTAGAATTATATGATAATTGATGTATAGAATTGTTGTTGTTGATGAATTGAATTCTTGATTATCATGTGTAGGTAATTTTTGAATTGTTGATGATAATTTTAATAGGAAATTTTTGTTATATCATGTGTAGGTAATTTTTGCAAACAAATTATCAAAGCCATGTCTTTTAGGAAACAACTCTCTGGTAATATGAAAAGGAAAAAAAAAAGCAAAAGATAATGAAATTGCCGAAAGTTTAAGAGGATCTCTTAATAAAAAAATTTCTACAAAGAATGAGTTAGTTGAAAATTTGAGAGAAAATGATGTTGGTGAAGAGTCGCAAAATGTTGTTGGGGAGTCTCATGATCATGAAATTGGTGGTTATGTGGAGAAAGATGGTAATGACCAAGAAAATGGTGGTGATTTAGAGGAAAATGTTAGTGATGAGTCTCAAGATCAAGAAAATGGTGGTGATGTGGATTTAAATGTTGATGATGATCATATTGGTGTAGAGGAAAATATTGAATCTCCTGAATATATTTTCCATTTAAACATTTATGATCCAAAAGTTTGGGATGGTCTTAGTGCAGAAATGAGAGACTTACTTGTAGAAAATGGACCAATTCGAGAAACTAATTTCACGTATCCTAAAGACAAACTCTCTAGAAAATTTTCATCACACTACTATGGTCGAAAATTACGAATGGGTGAATTTTATGATAGGAAATGGCTTGTGTACTCAAAAGAGTTGGATAAAGTCTTTTGCTTTTGTTGTAAATTGTTTAAAACAATTGCCTCAAAAAGTGAGTTAGCAAAAGATGGAATTAGTGATTGGAGACATCTTGGTGAGAAGCTTGACCAACATGAAAAGAGTAAAGAGCATCTCGTTAATTCGAGAACATGTGTCCTAATGTCTTGATTGCTTATCGTGTACTGTTGACTGTACATGTGACCGTGGCATCTGCAGAAAGAAGTTTTTCAAA
The DNA here is from genome assembly GCA_963580275.1 of Crataegus laevigata. NCBI lineage: Eukaryota > Viridiplantae > Streptophyta > Magnoliopsida > Rosales > Rosaceae > Crataegus > Crataegus laevigata. The sequence continues at coordinate 30,489,460 of OY756947.1, read as the reverse complement.
ATTGAAATTATTAAAATCTTACTTGCGTACCACTATGACTCAAGATAGGCTAAATGGATTAGCAATCTTATGCATTGAAGAGGATGAAATTGAAGACTTGGAGTATGATGATATAATTGATGATTTTGCTTCAAAAAATGCTAGAAGACAATTTCTTAAAGGTTGAAATTCGAAGGAGATTTGCTAAGAGTGGTTGTATATGATTGTACTTTTGATTGTCGGGGTTTAGGTACTATGTCTCCCCGTTGTATATTTTCTCAAGTAATATAATTTGGGCGTGAGGGCCTAGCCCCCCCCCAGCTCTGACTGGGTTCCAGCCCTCGTTAAATATATTTTTTAACATATGTTTTTGTATTAAAAAGGGCACATTTTGAACTTTCGCACTGGGCACCCAAAAACTCAGGACCGGCCCTGATCCAGATTCCTTGATGATGGAGAAGAAGAGCCATGGCTTGTACCACTTCCCACTTTCTTGTTGTTCTCCATAGTAGTGATGAATTAGAAAACTGAAGCTAACGTTGGTATGTTGCAAAAAGCTGCTTTCAGCTTTGTAAACCAACGAACAGATTACAACTATCGCTTTTTTATAGTTGTTGATAGTTATCTCTTAACTGTCAAAGACTCGAAAGCAGAAATTGGATAAGGTTCCTAGAATACCGATCAGAATTCAGAAACCAACAACTTCAGAGATAAAATTGGAGGGAGGACAGAAGCAGGAAAGGGCACGTGAAGATTTGCAGATGTGGAGAGACTGAAGGTTTCACTCGCTATTTATAAACCCAAAAGGAGAGAAAAAAATAAACTAGAGTTAGCTCTAAGGTTGGACTGTATTCAGTTTTTTGTATTCATAACACATTCATAATATAATACGTGTATCTAACCATTTTAATTTACATTATAAGTGCATGAAATATTAAGTATATAATATATCTTTTATAATATGTGAATTATTAACGCTATATATTGGTGGAATGCTTTTCAGTGGTTTGCATGCATCATTATGCTATTCTTACTATCTACTTATACAATCTCTTTAATAGAGATGAGATCCGTATGTTTTGGCAAACCATATCTTTATTAGAGAGATGATACAAATAAATGGTAAGTGTAGCATTATTCATCAATGATTCAATGCTAAACCCATCACTTGTCTCTGATCCCCATGTGCCCTTCATTGTATACACCTCTCCCCCGTTTTTTGATACATGGGTGCATCATTTCAACGGTAGAACTTCGACCCCAAGTGTACATCTTGCCAAATCTAAGCCCGTGGACATTTTTCTTTTGGTTCAACTAAGGCTTTCATAGGAGGATATGCCCATTTACCTAAAATAGTTGACTCCTTAAAAGTTTAGAACAAGACTACATTACACAATATTGCATGTGTGCCTATCTTGACACACTCCGACCTGAAATGTCCACTAGGACTTCGAATCGAGCTGTGCTGGTTGACACTAGAAGGGTGACGAAGCCATAAGTTATAGTGATGTAGAAAAAAATGAATAGTTTTAAACCTAAAAGTGCCTAAATATAAGAGTGCGCTGTGAGCGAGAATGAACCTATTTCACACGTGATGTCAGAGCATAAGTACAATACAGTAAGAAAAGGTGAGAATTATACCATCGAGGGTAATCGTTTACACCAAAATTTATCAAGAATCCTCGTTGATATGAAAGCTAAGCTGCTAAAACCTGGAGAGGTGCAAAACAAGGGTGAGTGGGCCTGAAAATAAAGTTTTAATAAAAAACCTTTTGAAAACATTATAGCCCCTCGCCGTAAAACAAGTATAGTTTCCAAAATATACATACTACGTGTAGTAAGAAAATACCTACCGTAGCCTGCAAAATCATAAGATTGCCATACATTACAATATTGTGTAAATGAACCTATAACAACCAATATCACATAATCTCGCATAAGCAAACATAACATATCAGGTGCTCATCTGACATAAACAGGATTAGGTGTAACAAATAATATACACTCTAGTACTACAATCGCGTGAAGACTGGCACTATGCGCAGCACATACGAGTCGAAGTTACCTATTGCAACCTGTATGACAAGACTGGCACCTACAATGGATCCAAAGTGAGTGTACAGTGTGCTGTGCACATACACGTGAAAGACTGGCCCTGACCCGGGCGAGTACCCAACACCGATGCAGCAAACGATGAGTAAATAACATAATTATAATCATGCCACAACTATTTAACAATTCTAGTCAATATCATACTATTCATGACCATAATATAATTAAGACATCCCCTTATAGTAAGCTTACTTGTGCATCCCATAGGATTATTTCATAATTTCTCAACAATTAGGCATTTCTTATAAACATAAGTTTAATCATGGCAATCACGTAGAGAATTTATTAATAATTATATCAAAGAAAATACCCACTTAGAGATCCTATCGTGAAGTCAAACCCGCATCGTAGCATCAAGAGTCCTTGCGAAGCGTTTCGCCTAGAAACGAAACCTTTTAGGTAAATATAACATACTAATGTAATTATGCATTTTCGTACAAAGTGCGGCTAATAAAGGAACTATCTTAAAGTGGTCGAATTTCATAAAACAGACAGTAGATTTGAAATCAGGGCATCGAAATACGCTAAGGAGTGTCCCCGGCAAATTTTGTAAAAAAGTTTAACGAAAAAGTCAACATTCAACCCTAAAAAGTCAACCAAGACGCCCTGGTGGTCAACCACGTGAAAACTTTAGAATTTCACTAAATGCATGTCAAAAATGGACTCAGAACGTCAAAATTAGCCTACGAGGGTTTCTGAGAAATTTCAAAAATTCAACATAAGGAATATTCCAAGAATATTCCAAAGAATGTTCTTATAATATTCTCATCCCATTTGGAAATTAGACCAAGCTGGAATGGTGGCCCAAAGGTTATGGACTAAAGTTATGGCCCAGGTTTTGGGCCAAGTTTGGGCTTCGGTGCTTTTTTTTCCCTTCTTCTTCTCCGGCCGATTACCACTGCAACCGCAAAAATCTGGGATTAATATGGCCGGGATAATTCCCGGTTTCGACTAGCCAAACACATCACTAAACCTAGCCATCCAATATATCAAATCGAAGCTCAAAGAATAAGGAATCGGAATATACCTTTGGTTTCCTCGACTGTGGCCGAAGTTGGCCGACAAAAAGCTCGAAGCTACCAGATTCCTCGCCGAAAAACTGAGAAAATTCCCCCATGCCATTTCAGTGCCAAAACCCCCACCAAAAACCTTAGAAAAACTAGGAATATAACCCAAAACACAATCCAAGAAGTTTTGGGTGATTCTTGGGACTTACCATCGCCAAAATTTCAAAAACTCGCTCGAGGAAAATATGAACAGTGGCGATGCCACTGTGTGGATAGAAAAGGAGAGAAAGAAAGTGATTGTGTCAAAGCTTGGGGTATGGCACATGGTGGTCAAGTGGCGTTCAGTGGTGGTGAGGTACACTGGAGCGCCGACGGAGTGGTGGTGTGCCATTGTTGTACAGTTGTAGCACAGTGATACTGGAGAGGGGAATAATGAGGGAGGAGAGAGATAGGGGTTAGAGAATCTGAGAAAGTGGGAGATGAGGATGAGGGAATTCCAGAGAGACTCGGGGAGGAAGACACACAACAATAGGAGAATGGTGAGTTTTGGAATATGTGGTTCCCACAGGCTAATAATAATTAATAAAATATTTAGAATATCTCTCAAATAATACTAAAATAGTAATATAATAACAAAATAATCTTAAAATAATAATTATGAGAAAATTATAAAATAATAAATAGTAATCTTTACAAAAGTACTTTTCGGATTTATAGTTCTGTAAATCCCTTATCGTAACTCCGGTTTTGATTCAGATTACGCTTACACGCTCGTACTATTAAAAACTTCGAGAGTACAGTAAAATAGTAACTTGCAAGCATCACTAAATGAGGGTCAATGAAAATCAAAAAATCTCGCCACCATGGGCATTTTTCGTCAATTCACTCTTAAAATTATTAAAATTGTAGATTTACGGACATGTTGTCGCAATCTACCCACCTTAAAAAAATTTCATCCCCGAAATTTAAAATAAGTTGCTATACATAAAATACTCAAGATAGAAAGAAAATATACGAGGAAGAAATCAAGCTAGAGCAGTTGCATAAAAGAAAATGTCATTCTGTCGCGATCGGAGTGCAGTGATTCTTCTTTCATGCCCCCAAACTTATATTTTCCTTTCTCCTTCAGCACAATATTATAGTATAATACTTCTTATAAAACAATAAGTCGAAAGTATTTATATATGTATAATAACCTCCCGTCAAAATACATATATAGTAACATAAAGTTAAAATAATTATACTGAGATTAAAACTGAACATGGAATATTTTTCACCCACACACCCGTTGCGTCACGTACTCCGAATATAAGTGTGTAATATCTTTGGGTCAAGCCTAAACAGTAAATAAATAACAAAACGTATAAATAAATAAAAATATTAACGTAGACGGACTTAAATGTCCACTTGCTTAACGAGTTCAACAAATAAGTTATCGATATTACAGTCTGTAGCCTGCGATACCGACAGCTCACTGTTGTCTCGATAAGTAAGCAACAAATTCTCGAGGGTGCAATATTACCATCATGCCCTCCATTGGGAAATACACATACATCGTCTGATCAAAGCCTCAATCGTGCTCACGCACTACCCTCTCGGGCAACATCATCAATATTATAAAATTTTCTATATTGTAATCTCGATCATTCAAATACATGTTCGCAATACTCTTCTATCAATCATGTGTTATGCATAAAATCTCCATACTATGTCTCAACAGTGTCATACCCAAAACAAAAAATTGTAACCGTGGTTACAAGCAACTAAAATAAAGATAACTATATGTTACAATCATGCTAGTTGTAAAACTAACAAAATGCAATACGTTCACTAAGGTTTGGGTAGTATGTGCAGACTGGTCGTTAGTCTGAGGGTAAAAATGTGATACTAGACAAAAACTTAGTACTCACAACCTTTAATAAGGCTTCCCCAGACTTGGAAATGAAACGCGTGTCACATGGAGATACAGTATTGGCATGCACACTAAATACTCAAACAATGTAGTCCACAATGCCTTAGCGAGCAGCTTAATATTGGATTCTTCTCGAATTTAACAAAAAATTATGTCGAGAAGGCTAAAATAACAATCAAGAATTTCAGGGTCAAAACAAGTCTATCAAATCTAGAGTACAACATAACTGGATTGAATGCATAATATCTAGCTACAACGATAGCTTCTGAAATATTCAATTACCAACAATAAAGATTCGTTCAACAGAGTATTTATTAGGTGATTGAGGAGTTAATGATCACAACTAAATTTCAAAGTCTGAGCAATTCTTCTAAACAATTTAACTGTCCCAGAAACAATACGAAGCGCAGTAGGTTAGACACATACCCAAGGTTGACTGGGATGCCTTCCCAACACAAATGGGTGAATATGGAATCATCGTCAGAGTAGATAATGATCGAAGCATCAGAAAATCCGATAAATTCAAGAACGAGTAAACTTTACCAAGTGATCAAAAATGTAGTCCTTCTGGACTAATGGAATGTGGGTTAATTTGTCAAGTCAATCTATAATCACTGAAACATCATCACAATCTCCATATGTACAAGATATCTCGTATTGGGAGTTTATGGTGATATTTTCCATCTCCATTCGGATATAGAAGGTGATTATAGCCACCCAACGATTTCTTGATGATTGTAAGTAACGTCAAACCAATGCTCATAAATTCCAACTAAATCGAATAGGACATGCTTAAAGTATTTCAAGGGTAATTAATGTCTTTTTGCACAACCGGGGTGACACACGATAGTGAAATCGTAGGCGTTGATTTGGTTTTTCCACTGCCGCTATTAGAAATTTAGTTCTTTCCAAAAGAAAGTGTATTTGAGAAGTTTGTGAAGTTGGTGAAGATTTTGGACACGTTTCTCCACAGAGAAGTGTCATCCAATTTTCGAATGAAAAAGATAACTATTGACTTTAGGTCATATATATGATGGTTCATTTCGAACGGTACTAACGATGAAAAATATGAGCGATACTCTGTCATGTTGCCTCTGCACAGTCAAAACATCCAAAGAACACGTCATCATGGATTTCCAAGATGATCAATGTCATCAAAAGGTGTAAAACCAAGGTGAGATGAGACAGCAGTTCAGTTGTCAGGAACTTTATTCATAATCAATATCAGAACTAAACTAACTTTCCTCAGTTGATATGTGAAGAAAAACACTATAGACAAAAAATCGCAAACAAATTGTCGATAAATCGACAAGATCAAAGATATCTTGAATTTCACAACACTTTATGAAAATTTCAACCTTCTTCCACTAAACATTTTTTGGAATTCAATCTGACTTCCAGTGTTTAGGGAATTTAATCTCGTCGCTAGGATAGTTGAGAAAGTCGTCTGTAAGACTACTATGAATTCACCAGGTAATGAAAGAAAACTCAAGCTCAAGAAGCTGGTCGGAGAGACCACCAATTCGAAATAGGGCTAACGGTTTTTTGTCGTCGCCTGATTGAGTCATTAACATTTAGATACGATCCTAAGGTTCGGCCCTTCGCCTTCGTAGATAGGTTTGAGGTTCCCTAGATAAGGTGTTGGGTTGGATAATTCCTAATCGGTAAACTTTCATAACTAAATTCTCTCATTGATGCAGGAGTAGTTCGAAATGACGTAAAGAAAGTTGGTGTGGTACAAGAAAGTGGATCGAAGGTGTAATCAACTTCCCGCTTCAATGGTATCTCAAGTAAAATTTTGAGAAATGATGCCAGAGATATACATCCTCGAAACGTACAATACTATTTCCTTCTCTATGACACATGCTAATAGGTCTTCTCAGCTTTCTCGATTTTCAATTCACTCTAACAGTGAGAAACTAACTCGTACTTCGATTCTACTATCTACCTGCGAAAATGATCGAATAGGTGGCTAGTCGGAAATGTTCTGCTTATCTAGATAGATGATAAGGTAAAAACAACTATGACTTTACCTTCCTAAAACAAAACTTGCTCCAAAGTTTCCACGATTTAATTTCTTCGGCTCAAGTAGTCACTGTTAATCAATCTATCAGTCCCGCCGCTAGTTAATGCATATATAATACTTTTGATATTTTTGATATTGTTTGTTACCCTGAAATTGTAAACTAGCATTCTGGCATAAGGGTATCACTCCCATATACTAGTACATGTGTCCAGTATCAGAACTCAAACTGCTTAAATACTAGTTGACAGTTCCTGGATATCGTACAGTATCTTCAATTCGTAGCGCCACAATAGACTAATTATGTATTGAAGCCCGCTAGGTTGGATGATGTCAGACGACTGTTAAGGAATTGGTCCTATGAGGTGGTTTCATTAATTCTAGGAAAAATACTTACTACTTCAGAGATTTTTACTGATCGTAAGCATGACAACTCGTACACCTGTGCCTATGCTCGTCAAAATGATGAGTACAGAACCACAAGAATTTCTGGAAACTAATATTGGTTAGCATGTCCTAAGGCCAAAAGAGGAATTGTTAATAATCTACTCTAGAACAAACTTAAATAGAAGTCGATCTTCATCCCGAAGATCCAAAATGATCACTAGTGTGTTAGAAAAGATTAGTGATATCGGGGACCAAAAGTGGTTGTCCCCCAAGTGTTCTTCCATCAAATACTACCACTTTAGCACCAGGTAAACTTCGTAAGAATTCTAATAGATGGTATACTAACGGGTACTGCTAAAGAATCAAAACTATTTATGGTTTCTTATCTCGAAAGGGTTGGTAAAGATGACGAGACAATAATAGTGGAATTGATGAGTAAAGTCTTATGTGGTACCTAATTACCGACACAATAACTTTGCTTCAGGGCCACAAACTCGTCTCCAAATCGGGATTTTCCTTGGCAGGGAGGTTCGTCATTTATAGTCTAAAGGTCGCCAAAACGAGTTTCTAGAATGTCAGTAAGTCGCCTAATCCGCCCAAAACTTAGGAAAACCTAACACTTTTTTGGTAGTCGACAAGGTGACAAGATTCAACATGTAAATTCAAGAACCAAGAATGCTTACATCACGCGTGTGATGAACACAATACTCCCCAAACTTATGCTCTGATACCAAACTGACACACCCAACTCGGAATGTCCACTAGGACTCCGAATCAAGTTGTGCTGGCTGACAACAGGAGGGTGACGAAGCCATAAGGTATAGTAATGTAGAAAAAAAGTGAATAAATTTAAACCTAAAAGTACCTAAATATATGGGTGCTCTGTGAGCTGGAATGAACCCATTTCACACATGATGTCAGAGTATAAGTATAGTACAATAAGATTAGGTGAGAATTATACCATCAAGGGTAATCGTCTACACCAAGATTTGCCAAGATACCTCGTCGATACGAAAGCTGAGCTGCTAAAACTTAAAGGAGTGCAAAACAAGGGTGAGTGAGCCTGAAAATAAAGTTTTAATAAAAACCTTTTGAAAACGTTATAACCCCTCACCGTAAAACAAGTATAGTTTCCAAAATATACATACTACGTGTAGTAAGAAAAATACCTACCGTAACCTGTAAAATCACAAGATTGCCATACGTCGCAATATTTCGTAAATGAACATATAACAACCAATATCACATAATCTCGCATAAGCAAACATATCATATCAGGTGCTCATCGACATGTGCTGATACACAAGTTCATGCAGAGGTATTCTAACATGAACAGGACTGGGTGTAACAATAATATACGCTCTAGTACTATAATCACGTGAAGACTGGCACTATTTGAAGCACATGAGAGTCGTTGTTGCCTATTGCAACATGTATGATAGGACTAGCACCTACAATGGATCCAAAGTGAGTGTACGGTGTGATGTGCACATACACGTAAAAGACTGGCCTTGGCCCGGGCGAGTACCAACACCGGTGCAGTAAACGATGAGCAAATAACATAATTATAATCATGCCACAACCATTCAACAATTCTAGTCAATATCATACTATTCATAACCATAATATAATTAAGGCATCCCTTTATAGTAAGCTTACCTATGCATCCTGTAGGATTATTTCATCATTTCCCAACAATAAGGCATTTCTTATAAACATAAGATTAGTCATGGCAATCACGTTGAGAATTTATTAATAATTATATATATGGAAACTAACCAATATATATATATATATATATATGTATATATATATATATATGTAGACCCATTCACATATTGCTATTTAGGTATTGGTTAGTTTCTATTTAGGTAAATATAACGTACTAATGTAATTACACATTTTCGTATAAAGTACGGCTAATAAATGAACTATCTTAAAATGGTCGAATTTCAAAAAATGGATGGCGGATTTGAAATCAGGGCGTCGAAATATGCTAAGGAGGATCCCCAGCAAATTTTGTAAAAAAAGTCAATGGAAAAGTCAACGGTCAACCCTAAAAAAAGTCAATCGAGACGCCCGGGTGGTCAACCATGTTAAAACTTTAGAATTTCACTAAATGGATGTCAAAAATGGACTCGAAACCTCGAAATTAGCCTTGGAGGGTTTCTGAGAATATTCCATTCTCAACCCATTTGGAAATTGGGCCGGGTTGGAACAATGGCCCAAAGGTTATGGACCAAAGTTATGGGCTGTGTTTTGGGCCAAGTTTGGGCTTGGGCCCTTTTTTTTTCCTTCTTCTTCTCCAGTCGATTACCACTGCAACCGCAAGAATCTGGGATTAATATGGCCAAAATAATTCCCGGTTTCGACTAGCCAAACACATCACTAAACCTAGCCATCCAATATATCAAATCGAAGCTCAAAGAATAAGGAATCGGAATATACCTTTGGTTTCCTCGGCCATGGAAGCTATTGGATTCCTCACCGAAAAACTGGGGAAATTCCCCCGTGCCATTTCTGTGCCAAAACCGCCACCAAAAACCTTAGAAAAACTAGGAATATAACCCAAAACCTAACCCAAGAAGTTTTGGGTGATTCTTGGGACTTACCATCGCCGAAGGAAAATATGAATAGTGGCAATGCCACTGTGTGGAAAGAGAAGGAAAGAGAGAAAGTGCCCCAAAGCTTAGGGTCTGGGACATGGTGGTCAAGTGGCGTGCAGTGGTGGTGAGGTTCGCCGGATCGCCGACGAAATAGTGGTGTGCCATTGTTATGTTGTCGCAACACATGGATACTAAAAAATGAGGGGAATAATGAGGGAGGGGAGAGATAGGGGTGAGAGAATATGAGAAAGTGGGAGATGAGGATGAGGGAATCCGAGAGAGACTCGGGGAAGAAGACACACGGCAATAAAAGAGTGGAGAGTTTTGGAATATGTGGTCCCCACGGGTTAATAATAATTAATAAAATATTTAGAATATCTCTCAAATAATACTAACATAGTAATATAATAACAAAATAATCTTAAAATAATAATATAATAATTATGAGAAATATATAAAATAATAAATAATAATCTTTACAAAAGTACTTTTTGGATTTGTAGTTTCGTAAAACCTCTATCGTAACTCCGGTTTCGATTCAGATTACGCTTACACGCTCGGACCGTCGAGAACTTCGAGAGTACGATAAAATAGTAACTTGCATGTGTCACTTAATGATGGTCAATGAAAATCAACAATCTAGTCACTAAGGACATTTTTTGTCAATTCACTCTTTTTAAAATTAATAAAATTGTAGAATGAGGGATGGGTTGTCATAGTCTTTGCTGAAATCTTTCAAGGGAATCGGTACCAAATGCAATAAGATATAAGAACTTTGGAACCATTATTTTTCTTGGTTGTAAGATTAGTTATAATTGAAATGTGTTAATAAAAAAACACTACTAAACTTTTTTTGTGTAAAAGTTCAATGTTTTGCACAAGTTAGAACAAAATGAAGTATTGGTGAGCCTAGTAGGATAATAAACATGGGTCAAGAATAAGAAGTATATCCTTTCTTATAAACAAAATGTCCCTTGTACCGTCAAGATTCCTTAAGAAAACAAGTAAATACAAATAACTAATACATTTAAGGAAACTTGACCACTTTCTTTAAGACTACAGATCTCATTACTTCAACTTATTCTTAGGTGTGCTAAAGGTGATTAAATTTTATTTTTAAATATACTTGGGATCAAAAGAATAACTCGTGATCAACATGGCAACTAGCAAAAGATATTCCACATGGTCAATCGGTGTAGCGTTGCTATGAAAAATATCAACCTAAGGATTCCTCAGGCTTCTCATTTGTTCTTACAAACATATGCTAATTACTTCGTTTAGTTAATTAATTGGATAAAGATGGCATCAAGTTACGTACTGAATAATCCCTTCCTTTCAGCTCTGCCGACCAGATACATTTTTTTATAGGTAAATTACATAATACCCCCTCAGGTTTGAGGTCTATTACAACCCTATACAACATCTTTAAAACATTTCACTTTCATATCTCACGTACTATTTATTTCAAAATAATATATCCGTTACATTTTCCATCCATTGATCCGTTAAGCGCTAACGTGTCTGCCACGTGGCTGCCGAATTTGTGCCACATGGCAAAGAAAATAATTTTTTATTTATTAAAAAAAACCTGAATCTTCAACAAACAAACAAAAAAAAACCCATACAAACCCAGAAACCTAAAACCCCCTAACCCATTTCTCCATCTCCTCCCTCTTCACCTCTCACTCCTTCTCTCTCCCAAGACCCACTCATCCATCTTCACCTCCCGACCCCAACGAACTCGACCCACCACCACCCTAGCGCAACCAGAAAAAAAAATTCACTTTCTTCTTCCTGTTGTGCCTTGGCCCGTTCGTTAGTGCGGAACCGAGATTCAGATTACAACATCACCAAATCACACACAGTTGAACAGAATAAAATACAAGAAATAAAGACACCGAGAAATTTATGAGGTTCGGCAAAAACCTGCCTACGTCCTCGGAGAGATATTGCTCTTCACTATGAGAATAATAGTACAAGTATACATGAGTTAAATCACCATAACCCAATCCCGAATCCCTTGTACACCCACTCATAGAATTTTCCCAAGAAAATCACTCTACCCCAAGAGTTCTTTCACTAGAGACCTTTCACTCTAGCTCTCTTGTTTTCTCTCACCCGTGCCCATGCTTTCCCATGGAGAGAGCTGAATGCTCTCTTCCACCTTGGATGCTCACTGATGCTTTTCTCACACTCGGCAAGCATGTCTCAATGCAAGCATTTCCTTGCATTAAATAAAAAACCATCACCTTTCATCCACTAGCACCTATGCCAACCTAACATGCAACCCTTTTCTTTCTTTACACTAAATTACAAAGAAAGCAAGCACAATTGCATGAAAGCAAACCAAAGGTTACGGATCATGCTCCCAAAGTCCAAAATCAAACCCACTTTTGCTTTTCCTTTGTAGAACTTGTCATGGTTTGCATTATACAATGCATCCCACCATCTTTCCACCGAAAACAAACCATCTTTCCACCGAAAGAAAACTAAAGGGTGAAACATATGGGCCACTCTAATTGTTGCCAGCTAATATGAGCCAATCACAACATTTCCCACCCTAAATTCACTTTATGCACCCGGGTCTAGTCAGTCTCCTCCATTGGAGTAGCAAGGGAAAGCCGTCGGTCAGACTCAAATCCAAGAACCCGTGCCCGCTGGACCACCTATGGGAGCCTTACGATCTTTACAAGCTGATCCCCCACCACAACTCGAGGAAGTTTCAATCCTTATTGTCGATTTCTGCATCTACATTTATCTTGTTTTTGAGCTACTTGTCGTGAGATGATGGGTTTATGATAATTCTTTCATACATCGTTGATCCTGACATTCTTTTGATAGCGCTTTTGTACAGATTGATTGAATTTTAGGTGAAACTGTGAGCGGAAAATTCATATATGGTTTCATCAGTCTTTTTTTTTCTTCTTGTTTCTGGAATTTTCTTGGCGGATTTGACATATGCGATGAGATCCAATTTTCAATTTCTAGGTCCCAAAAAGGGAGGAGTGGGTCTGGAGAGAAAGAAGGGATGGGAGGGTGAAGGAGGGATGAGATAGAGAAGTGGGTCGAGGGGTTTCTGGTTTTGTATGGTTTTTTTTTTTGGTAAATGACAAAAAACTACCTCAACTATTAGTCTCACGACGCTTTCATACCTCATCTTTTAAAATTGACAATGTCATACCACATCTTTAGAATTTGGTCCAATGTTATACCTTCCGTTACTTGGTCGTTAATTTTTCAATTAAATACTGACGTGGCTGGATTCGGAGCCCCCTCTCTATTAAAAAATAAAAAAATATTATTAAAAAATAAAAAAAATTATTTAATAATTTTTAAATGTTAAAATAATAAAGAAAAGTAAAATAATAATAAATAAATATAAAAAAACCTCACTTCGTCTCTTCCCCACTCTCTCTCCCCATCTTCATCTTCTTCCCTACTTAATCTTCAACTCAAAAAAAAAAAAAAAAAATTGAAAACCCATCAACCAAACCCAGTTCGTCCCCCCTACAAAAAAAACCCAACGCCCTGCAAAGGAAATTGCCTAAGGAATCAGGGGGAAAAAGAAGAGAAGGAAAAAAAAAAAAAAAAAGGGAAAGCTTCCTTACCGTCGGTACTTGCACCCGCACACCCAACCCAACCAACTCCGGAAATTTTAGCCATTTTTCCGTCGAATCACCACCATCCAACACCCACAACCTTCCCTCTACGATCTCCACCCAAATTTGGGGATTTTTAAGCCCAAAAACCGTGCGGGTGGACGGAGGTGTTCCAAGGCGATTCCCAATCTCTACAACATTCAACCCAAAATCACAGCAACCTTTGAACTTGCTTCGCGTGGGGGAGATGCAGAAGCTATTCTTTTCTTTTTCTTTTTTTTTTTGAAATTGGTGAATTCAAATTTTAGGGTTAGGGTTTGGGTGGAATTGGGATATTTACAGGGATTAATTTGGTGAGGGTGATGGGTGTGTAGGAGGAGGGGAGGAACGTCAATGAGAGTGAGGTGGAGATGAAGGAAGAGAGGGCGCCGGGGGGGAACACGGGTCGATGGGAGAAGGGGAGCTGAGTTTTGGGGGATGGGGGGGACACGGGTATCTGGGTTTTTGGGGAAGGTGGTGGAGGAAGGTTGGGGGGGATGGGTGGGAAGCGGTTTTGGGAATGCAGAGAAGAGAGAGAGAGAGAGAGGCGAGAGCGGTGGGAGAGAGAGAGAGAGAGAGAGAGAGAGAGAGAGATTTAATATATAAAAAATTAATTTTTTTTAATTTTTAATTATTAAAAATATATTTAATAATTTTTTAATCTAGTTGAATTAGTGAGTGGGCCCCGTATGTAGCCATGTCAGCACTTAACAGAAAAACTGACAAAGGTATGATATTGGCACAAATTCGTAAGATGTGGTATGACATTGTCAATTTAAAAAAAATGAGGTATGAAAGTGTCGTGAGACTAATAGTTGAGGTAGTTTTTTGTAATTTACCCTTGTTTTTTAGAAGATTCAGGTTTTTTTTTAAATTAAAAAAAAAATTGCCACGTGGCACACATTTGGCAGCCACGTAGCACAAATGTGGTAGCCTCGTCAATGTTTAATAGATCAATGGATATAAAATACCCTCTCTTTTTTTTGTCAAAAATGCCGACCAGATACTTTAATTTGATGATTATAATAAACCAATGAAGGGCTTAAAAGTATGATGTTTAGGACGTGTAAGTAATGTTAGTATACAATATTTGAATCACATTATCTTGAGCACATGAGAGAGAGAGAGAGAGAGAGAGAGAGAGAGAGAGAGAGAGAGAGAGAGAGAGAGAGCAATTGTCCCTAAAATTTGGTCCAATTGGAGTTTTGGTCGGAACCAAAAATTCGTGAGTATTGATCCATGAACTTGTTATAATGTAGAGCAATTGTCCTTTTGGCTAACTCCATTACGATTTTCATCCATTTTTTGTCCTTTTAAACTCTTTATTTTGGTTGAAAGTTCTAACGGAGTTGGGCAAAAAAAGACTATTGCTCCATCTTATAACAAGTTATGGAACCAATACTCACGAATTTTTAGTTTAAGAACCAAAACTCTAATTGAGCTAATATTTATAAACCATTGCTCCAATTACCTCTTAAAGGAATTTCGATCTTCGAAGTTTGATATCATCACGCCTTTAGGTTCCTTTTGGATAGCTTAGGATAAGCACAACATCTTCCGTTATATGCAATAGTATTCTTCCCTGGAAAAGTTGATCACATGTTTCTAAATACAGATAAAAGTTTTTCCATATCCTGCCATATCTATGCACTGCATCCTTTTTCCTTCATTTTCTAGGGAAAGTTGATCTGTAGAAGAAAATACAGATTTTCCCTCTCCTAAGTGATCCTTAGCACAGTTGGCATATTGCTAATTTATAACATGTCGGTAGTAGTGGTTTGTCAATTGGATGGATCGTAGTTCTGATCTAGTGGGTTTTGGTTGGACTTGTGAAGTTCCAATCCAACTAGGGATGGGCAACGGTTATTGCGGGCGGGTAATTGCCTAAACGGTTATACCCATACCAATAACCGTTTATAAACGGTTAACCATACCCATAACCGCATACCCATTTAACCATAACCGTTTAATACCCGTTTACCCATTTACCCTTTTTAGGTCCCGCTTATCTTTTTATTTTTTTTATTTTTACCATTTCTCATTTTCACCCGTCTACATGTTTTTTAACGACTTGAAAATTTAAAAAAAATTATGAATTTTTTTTTACAATTAAACACCGTTATAGGTACATTCATCATATATTTTCATATTTTAATTTTTTAAATCCTTATACCATTCCAGTAATAATAGTTTACGGACGATATTTCTAACTATTACCAATGAAGGTAATATAATATTTGCTAAGTATTCTTGGGTTACGAAAACTGTTTAGAAGACAACCCATAATGTAAAGTATTAACATAATATATATATATATATGAAATGAGCTACATTATATTATAATTAGCTATATAAACCATGCACTATAGTCAATAACATTGATCTAAGTTTTGTCCGATAGAGAACATGTTTTGTATTAGTTTTACATATATAAAATAAATGGGTAAACGATTATCCGTTTATAACTGCGGTTAATACCCATAACCACCCATTTAATTTCACGGGTAAACGGTTATACCCATAACCCTTTATTTATCTAAACGGTTACCCATAATGGTAACCAAAAAGTTTAAATGGGCGGGTAACCGCTGTTATCAATAACCGCGGGTATTTCGCCCATCCCTAGTCGTATGCTTCAAAATAAAATTATATGACTAATAATTTGTACATATAAATATATCATGTAAAACCGTGATGGCTATGTCTCGGCACATAACCAAATATATGTTACCGACATAATCAATAAGCACTTGTAATTAGCATAGTGTAAAAAATAAAACGATGCATGTTGGCTAGTGCCAAGAAGGTTTTATGCTTGGTATGTAGGCTTGTATTAAAAAGTGTAGTAATAGAAATATAAGTTATTGAGCACATCATATAGGTTTTATGCTACATAAATCATGCACTACAGTCAATAGCGTTGATCTAAGTTTTGTTCGATAGAAAACATGATTTGTGTTAATTTTACATATATTAAATAAATAGGTAAACTGTTACATCCCGGCCCGGGCGGGACCACTTCCCGGGCCCGCTCCACCACCGTAGCACGATATTGTCCGCTTTGGGCCCCGACCACGCCCTCACGGTTTTGTTTCTGGGAACTCACGAGCAACTTCCCAGGAGGTCACCCATCCTGGGATTGCTCTAGCCTCCTTCTCGCTTAACTTCGGAGTTCCAACGGAACCCGAAGCCAGTGAGCTCCCAAAAGGCCTCGTGCTAGGTAGGGATGGGAATATACATTTAAGGATCACTCCCCTGGGCGATGTGGGATGTCACAATCCACCCCCCTTAGGGGCCCGACGTCCTCGTCGGCACACACGCGGCCAGGGTTAGGCTCTGATACCAATTGTTACATCCCGGCCCGGGCGGGACCACTTCCCGGGCCCGCTCCACCACCATAGCACGATATTGTCCGCTTTAGGCCCCGACCACGCCCTCACGGTTTTGTTTCTGGGAACTCACGAGCAACTTCCCAGGAGGTCACCCATCCTGGGATTGCTCTAGCCTCCTTCTCGCTTAACTTCGGAGTTCCAACGGAACCCGCTTAACTTCGGAGTTCCAACGGAACCCGAAGCCAGTGAGCTCCCAAAAGGCCTCGTGCTAGGTAGGGATGGGAATATACATTTAAGGATCACTCCCCTGGGCGATGTGGGATGTCACAATCCACCCCCCTTAGGGGCCCGACGTCCTCGTCGGCACACACGCGGCCAGGGTTAGGCTCTGATACCAATTGTCACATCCCGGCCCGGGTGCAGCCACCTCCCGGGCCCGCTCCACCACCGTAGCACGATATTGTCCGCTTTGGGCCCCAACCACGCCCTCACGGTTTTGTTTCTGGGAACTCACGAGCAACTTCCCAGTGGGTCACCCATCATGGGAGTGCTCTAGCCTCCTTCTCGCTTAACTTCGGAGTTCCAACGGAACCCGAAGCCAGTGAGCTCCCAAAAGGCCTCGTGCTAGGTAGGGATGGGAATATACATTTAAGGATCACTCCCCTGGGCGATGTGGGATGTCACATAAACGGTTACCCGTTTATAACCGCGGTTAATATCCATAACCGTCCATTTAAATTTTGAGGGTAAACGGTTATATCCATAACCGTTTATTTATCTAAACGGTTACCCATAACCATAACCGTTTAATTTAAATGTGCAGGTAACCGCGGTTACCCATAATCAATGGGTATTTGCCCATCCCTAAATTCAACCCAATCATTTAATTATAAAGGTTGGCTTGGGCCATAATTGATGTCCAACCAATATTTCAAGAACAAAGAATAATGAGTTTCTCATTTGAGGTCAATGTATTGTTTAACTTAGTTGAATCAGACCACCTAGTATTACAGGCTAGTAGTATTCTTTTTCACTTATAAATGAGATATTTTTGTTCAATTCTCGCTAAAAGCAAATTTGAACCATATTACTGCTAGCCCATTATGAGGCTAAGGCCATCCATTCCCCCTTTAGTGTAGATAATATTATTTGTTAAAAAAAATATATAAAAACTTAAGAGTTAAATCAGTTGGCATTTTGTGTGTTTGGCGTTCCAAAATGGTTTAAGGTGAGTTTGTTCTTATACCATTATAACATTGTATTTATAGTGGTACGATGAGTTTAATAACTGTGAGTCACTATTTTATAGTAATCAGTTCATGAGATGTCAACAATTCAACTCATTACTGCTGACTCAGTTGTCACATTTCGGTCCGGGCCCCCACCACAACCCGAGCTTGACTCTACCGTACCACAATATTGTCCACTTTGGGCCCCAGCAACACCCTCACGGTTTTGTTTCTGGGAACTCACACTAGAACTTCCCAGTGGGTCACCCATCTTGGAATTGCTCTCGTGCGAACTCGTTTAACTTCGGAGTTCCGACGAACTCCGAAGCCAGTGAGCTCCCAAAAGGCCTCGTGCTAGGTAGAGATGGAAATATACATATAATGATCACTCCCCTGGGTGATGTGGGATCTTACAATCCACCCCCCTTAAGGGCCCGGCATCCTCGTCGTCACACCACAGCCAGGGTTTGGCTCTGATACCAAATTGTCACATTCCGGCCTGAGCCCCCACCACAACCCGGGCTTGACTCCACCGTAGCACAATATTGTCCACTTTGGGCCCCAGCGACACTTTCACGATTTTGTTTCTGGGAACTCACACTAGAACTTCCCAGTGGGTCACCCATCTTGGGATTGCTCTCGTGCGAACTTGCTTAACTTCGGAGTTCCGACGAACTCCAAAACCAATGAGCTCCCAAAAGGCCTCGTGCTAGGTAGAGATGGGAATATACATATAAGGATCACTCCCCTGGGCGATGTGGGATCTTACACAGCCCACTGTAAAAATCATATAAATAGTTGAATGGATGTTGCAATTGTCGATGCCTTATAATTAGTGCTTGGTTAGATGACAAATTGGGTATAAGTAGTAAGAGCTTGTAACTCAATTAGCTAAGAGCATTGACCATTTTTGTAGTTGAGGTCATGATTTTGATTCTCCCTTACTTGGTATCGCTTGTATAAAAAGAAAAAAAAAACTCGAAAAAAATATCCACCATAGACCTAGGTTTAAAGTTTTTTTGATACAAGTGTCTACACTAATTGTACTAAGTTGCGGGAAGGGGGAATTCAACTCGAGTACAAATTGGTGAGCACACGGCGTGAGTGAATCACCTTATTCACACACTTGCATTAAGGTATTTTTTCGTACAAATTTCATAATTGAAACCTTTATGTTTTTAATCCTCATTTGATATTATCTATGCTAAAAAAATAAATAATCAACTTAAAAATTGTTTAGTCATCCATATATATATATATATATATATATATATATATATATATATATATATATATATATATATATAATCGATGTTTTCCTTTTGCTTCGATGCCGTCTTCGTTTTCGTTTTAGTTTGTTTCTCTTTCATTTTCGTTGCTTTTCTACCTGTTTTAGTCTCTCTCAAACCCTGTGTTCTCTGCGTTTTTTATCTTCACATCGTTCTCATCTTTTTCATCCAAATTATATGTCTAAATTTCTTGCGTTTAAAACCCTGAAAAAGTTAATTGTTGCTGCAAATTTGTTGTCTTTAAGACCCATCAGTTCCCATTGGATTGTTTTTTTATTTTCTCAGGGTGGATTTCTTACCTCCAAGGTTTGTTAGTGAGTTTTTAATTTTTTTATTATTTCTATTTTAATTTTTTTTAGGTAGTTTTCGGTGTTGAGGTGGGATTTGTGCATGAATTTTTTATTCTGATTTTGGGTATTTTCTTTATATCGTTACATCTGTTGTTTTGGCCTATAATTTGTTTGTGTTTTTCATTTTAGAGGGTGATGTTCTATGTTTTTTCAATTCAGTTTTCTAATTTTGTTGTTTTGTTTATATCCTTAGATCTATTGTTGGTTGTGTGATTTGGTTCTACATTTTGTTTCAAGACAATTTGTGGTTCATTTTTTGGGACTTCTATGTGCAGCTTTCAAGTCGTTTATACTTTTTGTTGTTTTGTTTATATCCTTAGATCTATTGTTGGTTGTGTGATTTGGTTCTACATTTTGTTTCAAGACAATTTGTGGTTCGTTTTTTGGGACTTCTATGTGCAGCTTTCAAGTCGTTTATGTAAACACGAAAAATTTCCTGAAGGAACACAAGAACAGAACACGTGTACAAAATAATATTTGTATTTGATGAATGTTTGGGGGTTACAATCTCTATTTGATTTGGTCCTCTGATTCGATCTCCGTGAGATATTGATTTGTGGATTTGATGGACTGTTGATCCGAAGGGTCGTTGGGGCTTGATCTTAGGATGAACTGTTCTTCAAGGGCCGTTGGGCTTGATCTTGAAGTTTGGCAGATGAACGCTTCTTCAGGTGCCTTTTGGGCTTGATTCTTGAAGTTGGATGAACGTTGAATGACGGATGGATCTTCAGGGGCTGTTGGGGCTTGATTCTGAAGTTGGATGATTTGTTGATCCAGAGGCCGTCGGGGCTTGATTCTGGAAGATGGATGAATGACGGACGAAGAACGATGAACGATGAATGATGAACGATGGATGAACCTCAAGGGGCTTTTGGGCTTGATTCTTTGAAGAATAGATGTGTGGATCCAAGGGCCGTCGGGGCTTAATCTTGGAAGGTGGATGAAGGTTGCTTCAAGGGCCGTCGGGGCTTGATCTTGAAGGTGGATGAACGGATGAACGATGAATGGATCTTCAAGGGGCTTTTGATCTTGAAGAACAGTTGTGTTGATCCAAAGGCCGTCGAGGCTTGATCTTGGATTAAGAATCGGCACGTGACCAAGGTGCTTGTTGATTCTTCAAAGGTTTTGGCGAAGTTTCTTCAATGGCCGTTGGGCTTGATCTCAAAGGTGGATGAACGTTTCTTTAAGGGCCGTTGGGGCTTGATCTCGAAGAACGATGAACGATGAACGAAGAACGAAGAACGAAGAACGAACTTCAAGAGAATTCTCTTCCAATTTGGGAGTAGAGAAATGTATTTGTGAATTGGTGAATTGAAATGAATGAAATTGGCTTCTATTTATAGAATTTTCCAAGGCCTAATTTTGAATATAATATCACAGGTGAAATAAGTCGTCTCTGCCAGGTGTTGACACGTGTCTTGTTTGACAGCTTTTCTAACTCTTTTCGAATTTTCGTCGAATCACACAATATGTGTACAATTTATGTAATGCACGAGTGTTAAAATTTTGACCATTGGTCAACATTTATTTACTGAAATTTCACTGTCTACAAATGCCCCCACTTCAAGGCGTGTTGTATACATGTGTTTGTCATATGTAGGAGATGCATCTTGAAGTTTCCTTACTGTAGACATCAATCCAAAGGCCGTCGAGGCTTGATCTTGGATTGGGCTGAGACTATTTTTGGGGTGAATCAGCACGTGTATTTGTTGTGCTTGTTGACTTTCCACAAACTTCATCTTGAACTGGTTTTGATTCAAGGGTGATGGACACCTGATCTTTGAATCAGACTTGTGATTTCTTCAAGGGCCGTCGCGGCTTGGTCTTGAAGGTTGATTCAAGGGTGACGGTCACTTGATCTTGAATCGGGTTTTGTGATTTTTCCACAGCTTTTATCTTGAACTGGTTTTGATTCAAGGGTTTTGGACACTTGATCTTGAGTCGGGTTTGGGAGCCTTTTTACTTGCAAGTGCTCCTCAGCTTTAGTTGAGGATGAATCAGCACGTTGTCTCCACATGCTTCAAGTAGTCCGGTCTCCACGCAGGTGTGGCATCTTCTTGAACTCTTGGATCAACCCAGACTCATCTGCTCTTCGAAGCAAATCAGACTCCTCCTGCTTCGTCTGTGAGGTACTTTTGCTTTTGAAGAAGTACCTCTACACAGGTTTATTTTTGAAGTGGGCTGGGAGGGGTCTGAGATGAGTACTCGAGAGCAAGACTAGGTAAGCAATCAGGATCTCACTTTCTCCACGTTCCTCAGATGAAGGTGAGGAGAAAGCATGATATGAGATATTTTTGCTTTTAACCTTTTTGATATGAAATATTTTTGCTTTGGATGATTTGTTTTCTGGGGTGTTCCAAGGGATGAAGAACACTGAGTGACTCGAAAGGTTTCTTTGAGAATACATTCTCGGAGATGAAGAGATGAAGAGAGGGTGCGCTTTGGCTGTGGAAGGCGAAGGTTGGACTTATAGAAATTTTTTTTCTTCACAACCGGTACTATTCCCTTACTATTTGTCGGCATCCGGTGATGGATGAACAGTACCAGTTACGCGCTTTCTGACACAGTCGTCCGTAATTTCCGCGAAGCTGACTGCGCATGCGACGAGTGACGATACGTCTGGAATGATGATCTTTTGAAAACCGGGGTTCAAATCCGGGTTCGGCTCGTGGTTTTCGCAACGCTCCAAGCTGCATGTGACGAGTGATGACAAACTGGAAAAGCTGATGCCACGTGATTTCTGAGTCAAGTCCAGCTTTTGATAGAGGAACGGCTCTTTTGAGACAGGACTCCGGCCTTCGAGAAAGGAGCGTCACTCTTTGATTTGCGAGAGGACGCGTCTTCGACCTCTGAGGAGCGCCTCTTCATTTTCTTCTTTTTATAGAGGCATGAATTTTGTTTCACCTCACACTTAAACTCCCTTCTGTAAACACTTTTCTTGAACTTCTGTAATCTTAATCTTCCTGATCTCTTCTTTCTTAACACACTCTGAAAATGTCTTGCCCTTCCGACCGTCGTCTTAACTTGAACGTCGGAGAAGATGATGACTTGTCTTCTCCAGACAACATTTGGCGTCCGTCCTTCATATCCCCCAACGGTCCTCTTACAGTTGGGGACTCAATGATGAGAAACGAAATAACCGCTACGGTGGTTGCTCGAAATCTCCTCACTCCAAGGGACACTAGGTTGCTATCCAGGCGGTCAGACGAGTTGGCTGTTCAGGAATCTCTAGCTCTCAACGTCCAAAGTGCAGGCTCAGTTTCAAACATGGGCCAGCGCCTTCTCGCAAGATCTCGGCAGGTGGAGTCACTGATGGCGGAGGTGGCGAGTCTTAGACAAGAGGTCAGAGGACTTAGGCACGAGAATAAGGAGTTGCACATGCTTGCAACTAGTTATTCGACAAGCATGAAGAGGAAGCTGGACCAGCTGCAGGAGTCGGACGGTCGGATCCAGAGTGACCATGAAAGGTTTATGGCATTACTCCCGAGGTTTATGTTGCCTTCGTCATCTGGAGTTGCACCAAGTGTTCCGGCTCCGGAAATTCCAACTCTGGCGCTTCGTCTTCCCGGAGCTCCGTCGACCTCTGAGGCACCACCTGACCGTCCTTGAAGAGTCTTTTCCTTGTTTGCATATTTCTTGTAATTTTTTTTTTTTTTTGACATATGTAATGTAAATTTATGTAAAATTTTAGAGAAATAAATAAAATAGACTTTATTTCGCTAAATGCTTCTTTTTTTTTATTTTTTTTTTATTTTTTCTCTTTTTTTTTAAAAAAAAATTTATTAAATTTTTTTTTTTATAAATAATACACCATGTAATACGTACACACATATATATACACACACTGTATCATCATGACAATTTTTTTGTTTTTTATTTATTTATTTATTTATTTATTTATTTTATTATTATTATTTTATTTTTTTTCTGGTGCAATCCGCACCATTTCAAACCCCCCCCCACCTTATGTATATATTAATATACTTTTATGGTGAGTGCATCACTAAAAAATATATATATATTTATATATTTATATTTTTTTATATTTTTTTGTCAACTTTCGGTAGCAGATGCACACCCAAAACCTTTTATATATGTATATTTTTATTTTTATTTTTATTTCTTTATATATATATATATATATATATATTTTAATGATGCACTCACTTTTTTTATATATTTTTTTATTTTTTAGTGCTGCACTATATATATTTTATTTTATTTTTTTTATTTTTTTTTTACCCTACTATCAATATTTTATTCTTTTATAAATCCTATATATATATGTGTGTGTGTGCACAAGACGAAGACAATCAATTCGGAGTGTTTGACCATTTGAGGGGTAACACACACCGTAACTTCTTCATTTTTCATTTTTTTTTTTTTTTTGGCCTGGGCCTTTGAGGTTTTAGTTGGCTCATATTTGGGCCGGTTTTACGCAAACGATTTCGTGGAGGTATGGTATGACGTTGGGACCTCCACGAAGCTTTGGAAGTGGAGTGAAAGATGGTGTACTTTGTGCTCTTTGCTGCCAAGTGCTTGTGCGAGAGACTGCGCCGGAGTTCCGCCGTGTAGTGCCTTTTGATCACAGTTTTCCCTCGGTTGGTGCGCTGTCGTGTGGTGCTGTACAAGAGGCTGCACTGGGGCTTCGTTACGTATTGTCTTTTGGTCGCAATTTTCCCTCGGTTGGTGCGCTGTCGTGTGGTGCAAGAAACTGCTTGCATAGTTGCTGCGGGGTTGCGTAGTGTGACTGCGTGG
This sequence comes from Crataegus laevigata, assembly GCA_963580275.1. NCBI lineage: Eukaryota > Viridiplantae > Streptophyta > Magnoliopsida > Rosales > Rosaceae > Crataegus > Crataegus laevigata. Next base: position 30,464,838 of record OY756947.1, on the reverse strand, counting down.
CATTTTGGTTTCTTTGCTACCGCAATGTGCCTTGAAGGACTGTCTTGTAGCCGCCCTTTTTTTTTTACCGTGCTTGCTGCCCTGTCGTCGCCGCATTATTTACCGCCCGCCATCGTACTGTCTGCCGCCGTTGCTGTTTGGAGCTCGTGCGAGAGGCTACACCGGGGTTCCGTTGTGTAGTACCTTTTGATCACATTTTCCCTCGGCAGTGTGCTGCCGTGTGGTATTGTGCAAGAGGTTACACTGGGACCTCGTTGTGTAGTGCTTCTTGGTCACAACTTTCCTCGGAGGTGACGTTGCTGTGCACATCGACTCTGCCGCTTGCCGTTGCTGTTTGGAGCTTTGTGGCTAGTCTATTTCTTGTCGTTGTGACTTTGTCATTGTCGTCCTTCAACGCTCACGAGATTTCTCTCGCATGTGTTTTGCTCATCTTTGTAACAAGCTTTGTACCCACATCCTTCCTTTAAAGAAATGAAGTATTTACATTGATGATGTGACTGTACTTGAAGTTTTGAAGTTCCAAGTTGCCTACGTACCCTTCCAACGAAAGGGATCAAGTCAAAACGTAGTTCAAATGAATGCATATTTTTTTGGTGTTTTTCTTTTGGTGTCGTTTGCAGTTTTAACTCGTACAGGCAAGGAGTGTTGGTGTCGCCTTGGTGTCGCCTTTTATGCTCGTGCGGTCCAGGAGCGTCCGTTCATGTAGTTTAAGCTCGTGCGAACAAGGAGCATGGTGTCTTGCAGTTTTAGCTCATGCAGACAAGGAGCATGGTGTCTTGCAGTTTTAGCTCATGCAGACAAGGAGCATTACACAGATTTGTCAAGCTATTTTGGAGAAGCGTTCCTCGCAATCTTTTTAGCAAGGAGCTTTGACCGGGTGTTTGAAGAACTCTTCTGGGAGGAAATCGTGCATCGTGATGGGGATAGGCGATCTTTGTGTTGAATTTCCATCATCTTCAACAATTTCCCGTTGCTTTGGAGATTGGCAAAAGCTGCTTTGCCCCCTTTTCGGTTGGTGGACTTGTGGTGGAGGCGTAGGCTTCATGTGCCATTTCTTTGGAGCAACATGAATCCATTCTTCAGCTTTGCTTGATTCGGAGCATGCCCCCAGCGGTGGCGTTGAAGACTTCAAATCAAATGTGCCGGAAGTGATGGTGGTATAATTTGTCTTTACCACGTCGTCGAGATCCAGCTCGATGATCCCTTGCTGGGCCAGCCTTACGATGAGATCTTTTAGTACGAAGCATTTTCCCGTCGGATGACTGATGAAGCGGTGGTACTTGCAGTACCTTGGGTTGTCGGTGCGATTTATTTCTTCTGACCATCGGCATTCGAGTAAATCGATCACCTTCTTCTCCAATAGGTCATCCAGCATTGCGGCCACGTCGGAGTCCGGAAAAGGATATATCTTCTGCTCTAGTTCCCTCAAGGTGCTTTTGTACTTTTCTTGGGTGCTAGAAGGCTCTCCTTTCTTTATCTCCCTTGTTTTATACTTGGACGGGATTTTGACGGGCGCAGATGAGATTTTGACAGAGGCGATGTTAATGGTAAAAGCTTCCTTAGCGGGCTTCTTCCCAGTCTCGTCCACCTTCGGAGCAAACACTTTCTCTTTGAAGTTGGTGGTTGGCTCCCTTCTTCCATGGTTGGCGATGCTTAACTCCATGTCATGGGCGCGGGTTGCTAGCTCTTCGAAGGTCCGCAGTTTGATGCCTTGGAGGATGTAGTGCAATCCCCATTGCATGCCTTGGATGCACATCTCGATCGAAGAGCGCTCCAAGAGTCTATCTTTACAGTCGAGGCTAAGAGTGCGCCATCGGTTGATGTAGTCAACGACTGGCTCGTCCCTCCACTGTTTTGTGCTTGTCAGCTCCAGCATGCTGACTGTGCGGCGGGTGCTGTAGAAGCGGTTGAGGAATTCTCGCTCCAACTGTTCCCAGCTGTCAATGGATTCGGGCTCAAGATCGGTGTACCAATCGAAGGCGTTACTTTTCAGCGAGCGCACGAACTGCTTGGCAAGGTAGTCCCCTTCAGTGCCCGCATTGTTGCAAGTTTCAACGAAGTGGGCGATGTGCTGTTTCGGGTTCCCCCTTCCATCGAACTGCATGAATTTGGGTGGTTGATATCCCATTGGCATCTTCAAGGTATCAATCTTTTTAGAGTAAGGCTTGGAGTACAACTCGGAGGTATTTGAGCTCCCTTGGTACTGTGCCTTGACTGTGTTGGCGAACATCTCTTACAACTGCTTGATTGAGAGAGATCCCATGAGCGGCGCTGCTTGGTCTGGTTCTGGCTTTTCTTCAAACTTCTCCACCGAAGGCTCTTCCTCTTCGTCACCACCTTTCTTAGGGCCAGAGCCGGATCCTTCATCATGCCTTGCCTCCAATTTGCTCACGAGCATAGCAATCTTCAAGTCTTTTTCTTCTAGGGTTTTCGTCATCATTGCAAACATCTCCTTCATCTGAATCAGCTGTTCTTCGATGGAGGTGGCGCCAATGACTTGTCCTTCTTTTGAAGCCATTTGTGCTTAAAGTGTGTTTTGGATATCTTAAACAGAAAAAGAGATGAGAGGTAGAGATTATCCCACCGGGCGTGCTAAATTTGTAAACACGAAAAATTTCCTGAAGGAACACAAGAACAGAACACGTGTACAAAATAATATTTGTATTTGATGAATGTTTGGGGGTTACAATCTCTATTTGATTTGGTCCTCTGATTCGATCTCCGTGAGATATTGATTTGTGGATTTGATGGGCTGTTGATCCGAAGGGCCGTTGGGGCTTGATCTTAGGATGAACTGTTCTTCAAGGGCCGTTGGGCTTGATCTTGAAGTTTGGCGGATGAACGCTTCTTCAGGTGCCTTTTGGGCTTGATTCTTGAAGTTGGATGAACGCTGAATGACGGATGGATCTTCAGGGGCTGTTGGGGCTTGATTCTGAAGTTGGATGATTTGTTGATCCAGAGGCCGTCGGGGCTTGATTCTGGAAGATGGATGAATGACGGACGAAGAACGATGAACGATGAATGATGAACAATGGATGAACCTCAAGGGGCTTTTGGGCTTGATTCTTTGAAGAATGGATGTGTGGATCCAAGGGCAGTCGGGGCTTGATCTTGGAAGGTGGATGAACGTTGCTTCAAGGGCCGTCGGGGTTTGATCTTGAAGGTGAATGAACGGATGAACGATGAATGGATCTTCAAGGGGCTTTTGATCTTGAAGAACAGTTGTGTTGATCCAAGGGCCGTCGAGGCTTGATCTTGGATTAAGAATCGGCACGTGACCAAGGTGCTTGTTGATTATTCAAAGGTTTTAGCAAAGTTTCTTCAAGGGCCGTTGGGCTTGATCTCAAAGGTGGATGAACGTTTCTTTAAGGGCCGTTGGGGCTTGATCTCGAAGAACGATGAACGATGAACGAAGAACGAAGAACGAAGAACGAAGAACGAAGAACGAACTTCAAGAGAATTCTCTTCCAATTTGGGAGTAGAGAAATGTATTTGTGAATTGGTGAATTGAAATGAATGAAATTGGCTTCTATTTATAGAATTTTCCAAGGCCTAATTTTGAATATAATATCACAGGTGAAATAAGCCGTCTCTGCCAAGTGTTGACACGTGTCTTGTTTGACAGCTTTTCTAACTCTTTTCGAATTTTCGTCGAATCACACAATATGTGTACAATTTATGTAATGCACGAGTGTTAAAATTTTGACCATTGGTCAACATTTATTTACTGAAATTTCACTGTCTACAGTTTATACTCAAGGTAAATAATTTCGATTTTTCCTTTTTAGCCTTTTCTGTAAGAATTTTATTTTTCCATATTGTGAAAGTAGGGTTTTCTTTTGTGTGAAAGTTGAATCTATCGGGATTTTTTTTTTGGTGTATTTATTGTGTTGCAAGTTTTCACAAGTCAAGAAACAAGCATATTTAGTCAGTATGCTCAAACAAGTGAGAGTGTGAAGTGAGAAAATGCAGCTTGCTAATATTCCTAGCCCTCCCACCACTGGTCACTCGATCGATTGTTGTTTTCTTGGCATAATTTGCATGGTAGGGCATGCATTAATTGTCCATACGTATATCGATCGATGCATGATCATGTGCCAACAGAGTGCGTAAATATTTTTATGCCACCGATACATGATTCTATTCTGATATTTTTAATGTGTATACGTAGTTATTTGCAAATGTCCCCACTGACGTTTTTCGGTCTTTTGTTTTTAATCACGAAGGTTCCGACTAAAGTCTCGTTGATAACTTGATCTAGTGATAGCTACAACATACTGCTTTTAAAAAGAAGAAAAACCTCCTAACCTACAAGAGATTTTTCAGTGTAATTGGAATACGGGGTGATACACCACTTGTCACCATATAATTGGTGTAATATGTGTGATAAAAAGTTAATAACTTAAAAAATAAAATTTCTCACCACTTATATAAAAACATGTAATATACCACTCGTGTTCCGGTCACCAGTGGCAAAGCCACGTAAGGGCAAGGAGTGGCGGCCGCCACTCCCCTCGCCGGAAAACACAGCCCCAGCGCAAGTTTAGCCCCTCCCCTCCCGCCGAAAAACCCAACCCATCCGCTCCCTGTTTGTTCCTTCATACTGGTTCTGCTGCACAGTAGCACAGTGGAATCTTTCTGTGTTTTTTTTTAAATCCAGACACGTCGTTTTGGAGGCTCCATTACACCCAGTGCTTCTTCCTTCCTTGTTGTTGCCTAGCCTTCTGCAACCGAGAGAGTCGCACGTCGCGTTGTCTCGTCGTAAGTCCCAAGCAAACGCCCAAATTGTTGGGGGAAATTGCAATGGATGCCAAGGACATCTTGGGCTTGCCCAAAACCTTGCATCCCGCATCCCAGGAGAAGAAATCTTGACCAGTTAAGGAGTCTCAGCGAAAACCAGATGGCATTTCGCGCGAGGTATGCTTTGATTGTGTGTGTTTAGGATTTTTTGAATTTCTTAAATTTCACAAATTTCGCCTAAATTTATCAAATTTTGGGGATGATGCATGCTGGGTTTCTCAAATTTTGGTTGAATAATCTCGAACGACTGAGAAATTGAATTGATAATCTCGAACGCCTAAATTTATCGGACTTTTGTTGTGCTAGTTCGCACTTCGAGAACTGAGATGGCTGCGGAGCCCCAGGCGGCGACAGAGGTCGTGAAGATGGATCTGCTCGAAGACGACGACGAGTTCGAGGAGTTTGATATCAACGAAGGTGTTTAATTTTGCACTTCAATACGTGGGTCAATCGTTTAGCCTTAATCTCAGTTCGTGCTATTTAATTCTAAGGGTTTCAATTGATCGGAAATTTTTGAAACTTACTGTTATGGCATGTATTTTTTAATTGGTTTGGGGATTTTTGCAATGTCTTGCTTGCATTAGCCATTTAGTTGGTGGATTGTAGTTTCTGGGTCTCTTAGTTTTGATCTTCTAGTATGCTAAAATAGTTGAAATTCGTACCTTTGTTTCACCATTTTGGATATTGAGCCGTTGTACGTCGATAAATCGTTAATTTGACGATGAATTCAAATTGGGGTCCTCATGCTTGTTGAATTTTAGTTCACTACTTTGGAGTTTGGAGATTTATCTGTTCTAGTTGTGTTCGATATTGTCTTGTAAATTTCATTTGCGTAAGCACGGCGCTGCTCTGCATAACTAGTTTAGGTTCAGAGTACCTGCATTGCTTTTACTTACAGTTCATACTATTGTGTGTATGCTTTCAATGCCGATCAGGTAGGAGTTATGCCTCGTTCTAACTTCGTCTTGTTTTGTTTATGAACAATGACAGAATGGGAGGACGAAGAGGAAGGCAAGGAAGTGACACAGCAGTGGGAAGACGACTGGGATGATGACAATGTTAACGATGACTGGGATGAAGGTGTTGGTATAGCCTTCGTGAGTTGAAAGTTCGCCCCTCTCCCCGAGAAATCCTAGCTTCGCCACTGCCGGTCACAATGAAAAAAATAAATTTCTTGACCTACATCACATGCCATGCATCCATATTGACCTTTGGATATATCTGCAAGTCAAGAAACAAGCATATTTAGTCGGTATGCTCAAACAAGTGAGAGTGGGAAGTGAGAAAATGCAGCTTGCTAATATTCCTAGCCCTCCCACCACTGGTCACTCGATCGATTGTTGTTTTCTTGGAATAATTTGCATGGTAGGGCATGCATGAATTGTCCATACTTATATCGATCGATGCATGATCATGTGCCAACATCTAGAACAAGTGGGTGCGTAAAGATTTTTATGCCACCGATACATGATGCTATTCTGATATTTTTCATGTGTATACGACTATACGTAGTTGTTTGCAAATGTCCCCACCGAAGTTTTTCGGTCTTTTGCTTTTAATCACGAAGGTTCCGACTAAGGTCTCGTTGATAACTTTATCTAGTGATAGCTACAACCTGTATAAACGGGCAACGAGGGATGGGCCTTCAAAAGAGTGCATTTTTGCTCACTACCGTGTATGTTCACCATCTTATTTATCACCGTTAAATAAATTTGAATTTCGAGATTCGTGTAGTGGATAAGCACAAATCTCAAAATTCAAACTCATCTAACGGTAATAAATAGGATGATGAACATACACCACACCAAATAGTGATAAGCAAAAATGCACTCAATCAAGTAATCAACATAGGAGAAAATCCATATTTCCCATGCAGACCAAAAATTAACAATCAAATATACAATTAGATTGCACAAAGAACTATAAAATATCCTTAAATGAGCACGTTTCAAATTTCGATGTACTGCATCATATTAAATCTTCATAAATATATAATAATTTAATTTTCATTTAAAATACATCATCGTGATCAGTACTTTGCACTTTTGTTTCATTGGAGCCCTATCTAGCTTCAAGAAATTGCTAATTCATACATCATACATTATTACACATACCTTGTTCTCAAATCACAAAATACACAACAATGGGGCTCCTCACTTGGAAATTACCATCATCCCACACCAGAGAACCAGAGACTATGGTTTTTTCAATCAACCCTTTCACCGTGATTTGAAACGATAGCTTCTGCCCGAGAGATGTGAACTTTAGAACGCTTGGATTAACTTTGATTTCAAGTCCTGGTGGTGCACTCACTTCAGCTTTATATGTGGACTTTGGTGATCCAACATTTGTGACGGTCCTATTGAAAATGCCAATGACGGATTTAGGGTTGGAGATGGAAAGTGCAACAGAAGGATAGTTTAGATGATCACTGAGTGTTACATGACTAGATTGTGATGATGAGCAGCTATCCCCGGTAAGAACTTTCAATAATCTGGTACTATAGCCATGTGCACACAAAAAGTTTACGTAATCGATTTCAGCAGCATCGTATACCAAACCAGGATACGGAGCCCTACTAGGATTTATTAGGCCAGCACCGTATGCGAATTCGGCTTCAGGGTTAAGATTTGCACTCAAAGGTTTGGCTGCAAAATTGTTACAAATTATCAAACATATAAATCTTAGGTAATACAATGTACATCATGGACAAAGTCTAATTATATGTAGAGTCTCTCTCACAAGACTTGGTCACATGATCTCTGACAATAATTGGTCACACGCGCGACTCATCAAATATGTGAGAGAACGGTTGTATTGTAATGGGTACATTTATGAAAATGCATCTATACCAGTAGTCGTAAGAGCTGACAGGATAGCAGCAGGTGACCAATTGGGGTGAAATGATTTGACGTATGCAGCCACGCCCGCAGCATGTGGGCATGCCATTGATGTCCCCGAGATTATATTGAACGAAGCTACTCTGTCATCACCTTCAAAACCTGAAACTGAGGCAATTGGAGACCACGCTGCTAGAATGGAAACTCCGGGAGAAGCGATATCTGGCTGCAACATATAGGAGAAAACAAGGAGGAAAATTAAGACCCCTCAATATTCATGATTCGGTTTGTTCATTTTTTTAAGTCAGCATTCACACGCCTACGGGGCCTTGAAGTTACCTTGAGAATGTTAGGAGTGTTTGGATTTGGACCCCTTGATGAGAATGAAGGTACATACGGGGCCAGTGCATCCCTACCCTCAGTACTTTTCCAAATTGTTGCTGTTGGGTTCCTACGAATCATTACAGGGATTCAGGATTTATTAGCAATAACATATTAAGGGGTCTTTTGTTTTATGTTAGTTTCGCACATTAACAATATTTTAAGTTAATCACGCACTGTCATTCACAAATATTGATACCTCGTTGAGTTTATGTAATGGGTAATTTCGTTACCAACATGGAAAAAAACTGAAGCTGCTGGTACTGGAGCAGGATCGATTACATCTGCTGCAACTCGGCTTGTCAAAACATAACCAAATGCGCCTGCATATAAAGCCCCAAACCCAGTACTCCCATCGCAAACAACAATTTTATCCTCCACCAATTTTTTGTCTAACGTGCCTATTTGGCAAAACCTGTTCCATATATATATCCATGTTATTAGCACCTGGTTAGACTTATGCTAGACTACCGTGGTTTTTCAATATAAATGGTATATATACTCTCAAAATGCGTACACATACCTGGATGTTTCCCCATCGTAACCTGCTGCCCTATCTGGAACGTCTGCGGCATATACTATGGGGTAGAATTTACCCTTGAGTTCAAATGTGTTTGTTACAATTCCCTACCAAGGAAGCAAAAACAAATCCTAATCAACTTTCATGTTTTAATCACTTCTCTAGTATTTTGGTGCATTTTATATATATATATATATATATATATATATATATATATATATATATATATATATATATATATATATATATTGCGGATTCATTCAAAAGTGTATATATTGCCCAACCAGAATCACTACCAAACAAAGCCCTAAATGAGCAAAGGTTAGATTCTGTATCAATTACCTCATAAATTTTGTGGTTTCCCAATTGAACCTTGGTATCAAAGTGGCGATCTATGGTGCTAGCAGCGACAGCAAGAGACCATGGTGCAAAGTTTGTAATAGTTTTCAGTTTTGGACCTCCATTACCAGCAGACACGGAAGTGAATATTCCTTTTCTTAAAGCGTGAAAAGCTCCAATGTCAATGGAATTTCTGAAATAATCTAACGGTCTAAACCCCCCAATGGAGACAGAGAGTATGTCAACACCGTCAGCTATGGCATCATCGAATGCCGCTAGAATATCAGCATCCGGGCACCCGTCTGACCAACAAACTTTGTACACCGCAATGCGTGCTGATGGCACCCCTCCTCTTGCTGTCCCCAACCCTAAACCATACAGACTTGCCTTGCTAACTAAGTTCCCTGCTGCTGTTGATGCACAGTGGGTTCCATGGCCTTCCGTGTCTCTCGGAGACATGATATCACTGCTATTTTTTGGGGAGGGTTGACTGCGGTAATACCGTGCTCCGATAATTTTACTGTCCAAGTGTAACAAATATGTCATATTATTTTAGTCAGAGTTACAATTTGACAACATATCATATAAATTATAATCAAGTTCGCACTTTTTTTTTCCCTGTCCAAGTGTAATTAACAACAACACGTGATTTTTCATTTATTTATTTTTTTTTTTTGAAATGTGCAGTGGATGGTTGAAATAAACTGGTTTGCTTTACTTGTTGCAAGTAAAATTGCCTTCGCCCTTGCATGCGCCTTTCCACCTTTTGGGGGGTGGACCAAACCCGGCGTCACTGAAGCTGGCAGATTCAGGCCAAATTCCAGTGTCAATCAGCCCGACAATGATGTCAGTTTCAATGGCGCTTCTCTTCACCATTTCAGGAAACCCAATGAAGTCCCATGACCTTGTTGTTTGGAGCTTCTTAGTTTCACTAGGGAAAACAGACACCACACCATCCATTCCTGCATATATTTTTCTCGTCATACAATGGTCACTATTAATATTTATGCAAGTTGAAAAATAATTTGAAGTTGGTTTCATAAGACAACCAGCCAACTTCTGTGCTTCTTCCTCTGTTAGACTGGCAGCAAAGCCATTGAAGCTTCTCTTGTAGCTGTGCAGAAGCAGAGATTCGTGCGCAATATTGCTGGATAAATAAAAGTCAAAAATCAAAATCGTTAAAGATTTGACACTCTCAAACTCTGCCATAATTAAGGTCGAAAAACAAAGAGAAGATGCGTATGTACGAGAGATGACTAAATTAAATGGTACCCTTGTCACGGAAAATGTTAATCAGTATATATAATTAAGCTCACTATCATATCTGATAATTAATTAAACCTGTCGTCGACGACGTTTTGTAGCATGTTTACATGAAGAGCTGATGTGGTAGTGGTGGAAACCTCAGGCTTTGACTTGTCACCCATATACAGTGGCGGATCCAGGAAATAATGTTTGGGGGGTCAATAAGGATAGCGCGCGCAGCGCGAAATTTTTTTTTTAACAGAAAAGGCATGCATATCGTCATTTCATCGGGTCTTGGTAGGATAGTGCGACCAGCTACTCCAAAATCCTTGTTCAAAGGTCCTGAACGTTCAAACAAGGAGGAAGAGATTGCTTCAACTTGTCGGCCTTCTCGGAATCAAACACACAAAGTGTGTAAAGGTACTTGGAGCACCTAATGGAGATAAATGGTAATAATATAGGTTTTTCCATCACAGATAGGTGTTACAAAAGTTGAAGAGGTCACGGCGGAGGCTTAACAACCAGTAGGGAAACATAATTGGTCATTGGTGGTCGGTACCAAATTATTTTAAAGAGGAACCATCCGATTCCCTCCCCTTGTTGAAAAGTCCACATTAGGTTGCATCTGGTCCAACTTATGCGTCGGGTTCCACCATTACATTGAGTTTATTAAGACTTAAAAAATATTATTCAAACCAACAACTTCCAAGCAAAAAAGCAGCAGCCCGCCACCTGAAGTTCCGTCTTCATTATTCAATCCTAAAATTATTAATCTGATAAAATTTGCTCCTCCCTCCCTCTTTGATAATTTCACAGATCAAAACCCCTTTTTTTTTTCTTTTTTTCTTTTTTTTTCTTTGATCCCAGCTCTCCAAGTGTTCATCAAGCAAAAGAAAACATGTGAATCACCAAGATCAGCCAGAAGTTTGTGACTCAGGTGACGCCGCAGAGGATGTTCAACGCCTTGATCTTGGACTCCCACAACCTCTGCCCCAAGCTCATGTTCTCGTCAATTAAAAGTATTGTTGGGGAATCCACTGTCCGCGCCGCTGCCCTTTCTTCTTCTTAGTTCAGACATTCTGTCGAGCACTTGGTGTGCAGCTCCAAGAGGTCGCACCACGGCACCAGCAGCTCCAAGGGGTCGCACCAGCAGCTCGAAGGGACGTAGAAGGTTATTTCCATGGCTTCCAAGAGGTCGCGCGACCCCTCCGACCCCACTGTGGCTCCGCCACTGCCCATATACACAATATAATCCTGCAGTTAATATATCCAAGATCAGAAGATTAAATTAATTAATGAACATATTTTGAGCAGAGAAACGGAATTGTTCAAAATGCATATTTTATGATTGCCTTCCGGTTATCCTGGTGAGCAGCAGATACAATGACATCAACTAGCAGAGTAGATATGAGGCTGATGAGAAGGAGAAACCATGGAGTCAAAGCCATTGTGGCGAAGTTCTAGAAAGCATGTAAAAGATGGACAATCTCATCCAAGAACACCATCATGTATTTATACTAAAAATGAAAAGCCATGTCACGTGTTGCAATTTCTCTTTATTCTTAGGGATATGGTTTGTGTTCCCATGATCATTTTACTAGTTTAGGTGTGTTTTGATATAAATGGGGTGTTTTGATATAAATGCCTCGTTTTTCAATTTCGTTGATTAAACATATATTATTTTTAAGAATTTGATTAAACATTTTTCCTACAGTTTTGGTGATTAATTTCATTTTATTAAAAGTTCAATTCTAGACTTTCCTCTTCTTTTTTATTTTACCTTTTTTTTCAGGAAATTGTTTGCTAGCCACCCTAAAAAAGTTAACATTGCATCTATACTTTCTTTTCCTTTTTTCCCTATCATTCCTTATCTATGAATTTGTTATAGTTATATGCATCTCTCATTCTGGAGATTTTAATTTTTTTATTGTTTATTATAATAATTAGTTTGGTGAATTAAATAGAATGTTCAAAACTCATTATCACATACATAATCACAATAAAGGTTTGATTTGATTGTATGATCGTTTAATTGCATTGGTACATTTGATTACCTATAATATGGGTAATTTTAGTTTTATGGTACATTTGTTTATTAGTTCATTTAAAATCTAAACGTACCAAAAGTCGGTATGTTTATTTTCAAATTTTTCAAATGTACCATAAGTTTTAAATACATTTATATAACTATGTGTAAAATTTTACCAAATTAATGAAGCTTTCTTATGAAAGTATTAATAACTTTTTTTAATGAAGCAAGAGACTAATTAAATATAATAACATAAATAAAAAATTCTCTCTTTTTTAATGAGAATAAGGATTTTTTTTTTTTGGTTAAACAATATATTTTATTAAATTAGATGTTAGATTAGCCACCAATGGAATTTGAACCTACATTGTCATGCGATGACTCAACACATTTCAACCACTATAGTAAAGGGTCACATACAATGACAATAAGGAATTAGTTAAATTAATATTTTTAATTAATAAAGTCACGAATCTAAAATCCTTAGACTGTATGAAATAGTTATTAGCTTGCTTATGTGGATGTATATTAAATAAATACAAAATTGCTGAGTTGACAATTGATTAAACCATCTTAATTTAAAAAAAAATCAAATTACGACTCTTTAATTTAAACAAGATGAAAAAAAAAGTTAGGAATTCAATAAAACTCCTCTTTGTAGGTTGAGGTTTTTATGTTTTTTTTTTAATTTCAAATGCATTTCACATGTTGCAATTTATGTGTTCCAAAATTATTTCATTTCCACATATATACTAAAAATCCACCACATTTCTGCTCAAACACTTTTGAATTGTGATGTGCGGTGAGAATTAACCGTCGAGTAAACAACAAACACAATAAAACCGAGTGGAGGATCCGAATCCGCATGATTCGTGCACTCTTAGTCATAGCAATACTCCATTCGCTTTACACTATGCCCCTACAATTATCACACTTTTTCAAAGCTGGATGCCCATTTGAAAGACTATACTTTAGTCCAATTAACGCTTTTCGCAAGAACTGTTGTTTTACCTTATCTTTTATTTTTGGGTAAATTACATCATACCCCCTCAGGTTTGAGGTCTATTACAACCACATACAACAGATTTAAAACATTTCACTTTCATACCTCAGGTACTATTTTATTTCAATTTTATACCTCCGTTACATTTTCCATCCATTGAACCGTTAGGTGCTGACGGGGTTGCCAACGCGTCTGCCAAATGTGTGCCACGTGGCAAAAAAATAATTTTTTAATTTTTTTAAAAAAAAACCTGAATTTTTACACCACCCAAAAAAAAAAGGTCCCAGCGACCAGAAGAAGAAAGAATAAGAAAGAAGAAGGGAAGAAGAAAGAAAAAAAAAAGTCCCAGTGACCAGAAGAAGAAGAAGGGAAGAAGAAGAAAGAAGAAGAAGAAGGGAAGAGGAAGAAAAATTCTCCCCCCCCCCCCCCAGCGAAGAATAAAGAAAAAAGAAGAAGGGAAGATCCCCCCCACAGCAAAGAAGAAAGAAAAAATTCAGGTTTTTTTTGGTGTAAAAATTCAGGTTTTAAAAAAAAAAATTGTCACGTGGCACACATTTGGCAGCCACGTCAGCACTTAACGGTTTAATGGATGGAAAATGTAACGGATGTATGAAATTGAAATAAAATAGGGAAGAAGAAGAACAAGAAAGGGAAGAAGGAAGAAAAAAAAAGTCCCAGCGACCAGAAGAAGGGAAGAAGAAGAAAGAAGAAGAAGAAGGGATGTTGATCAACAGGATCGTCTATACGTGTCGCCTGATTCAATTGCCTGTAATCAATACACAATCTCAAGGTACCGTCTTTCTCTCAAGCAAACAAGACTGGGGCTCCCTAAGGTAATATCTCCAAATCTTCAATTTCATACCTCCGTTACATTTTCCATCCATTGAACTGTTAAGTGTTGACGTGGCTGTGAAATGTGTGCCACGTAGCAAAAAGAAAGTTTAATTTTTTTTAAAAACCTGAATTTTTACAAAAAAAAAACTCGGCCACTTTTTTTTTCTTTCTTCTTCTTCTTCTTCTTCCCTTCTTCTTCTTCTTCTTCTTTTCTTCTTCTGGTCACTGGGCTACTTTTTTCTTTCTTTCTTCTTCTTTTCCCCTTCTTCTTTTGGTCGTTGGGCTACTTTTTTTTTTCTTTCTTCTTCACTAGGGGGATTTTTTTCTTCCTCTTTCTTCTTCTTCTTCTTCGCTGGGGGGGGATTTTTTCTTCCTCCTCATTCTTCTTCTTCTTCTTCTTCTTCTTCTTCTTCTTCTTCTTATTCTTGTCGTTGGGCTTCTTTTTTTTTCTTCTTCGCTAGGGGGGATTTTTTCTTCCTCCTCCTTCTTCTTCCTCTTCTGGTCGCTGGGCTTCTTTCTTTTTTTTTCTTTCTTTCTTCTTCGCTGGGGGGAGGGGATTTCTTCTTCCTTCTCTTTCTTCTTCTTCTTCTTCTGGTAGCTGGGTTTCATCTTCTTCTTTTTTTTCTAAAAATTCAGGGTTTTTAAAAATTAAAAAAAAAAAATTTGCCACGTGGCACACATTTGGCAGCCACGTCAGCACTTAACGGTTCAATGGATAGAAAATGTAACAGAGGTATGAAATTGAAATAAAATAGTACTTGATGTATGAAAGTGAAATGTTTTAAAGATGTTGTATGGGGTTGTAATAGACCTCAAACCTGAGGGGGTATGGTGTAATTTGCCCAAAAATCTATTACCATTAGTCCCTCAACTCATCAAAACATGCAACTATGGTCATTTTCGTCAACTCCATTAGAACTTCAATCAAAATGAGTCACGTGTCATATGCATGTAAGGCTAAATCAAGTGGAAAATATGGAAAATCATATAAGAAAATGGTATCAATAGTCCCTCAACCTTAATTCAAATAAAAAAATGGTCCCTCAACTTTAACCCAATTGTAGTAATGGTCCTTTCAACATAACTCATTTTGCTAGAATTTTAACAGAGTTAACAAAAATAACTATAGCTACATGTTTTGATGAGTTGAGAGACCAATGGTAATGACTTTTAGTTGCTCCAATTTAGATAAAATTAAAAGATCATTGCTACAATTTACTCGCCTTACTGATTACAAGTTGGCTGAGGATTGTCCTGTGCCTTTCCATTTTGAGGTCAGTGGCAGTGGACCACATCCGGTGTCATCAAAGCTGTCAGATTCCGGTATCAACCACTCCTACAGTGAGTCGTACAGCCAGTTTTTGTCAAGTAATGTTTATATTCAATTTTAAATAAAAAAATTTATAATGATTTTTTATCACACAATTTACAATGAACAGATATGATTGAAGGATCCCAAAATCTTCACAAAGAGGATCCTCCTGGTTACAATGATATTGCTCTCGTGAAGATTGTTGCTACTCGACTCTCTTAGTGACGAGCTTCTTCTTTTCACTGGGTAAAACAGAACCACACCATCCATACCTATACATACATTCATCCAAAGAACCTAAGTGATCAGTACTAAGCATAAATGGTTAAACCCTTTATCAAACTTTTTTTTTACACCGCAATTCGTGCTGATGGTTGTAAACACGAAAATTTCTGAAAACAACAAGAACAGAACACGTGTACAAAATAATATTTGTATTAATGAATTTGTTTGGGGTTACAATCTCTATTTGATTTGGTCCTCTGATTCGATCTCCGTGAGATATTGATTTGTGGATTTGATGGGCTGTTGATCCGAAGGGCCGTCGGGGCTTGATCTTAGGATGAACGAGGATGATGAACGATGGATGAACTTCAAGGGGCTTTTGGGCTTGATCCTTGAAGAACGATGAACGATGGTGATGAACAAGTGATGAACTTCAAGAGGTTTTTGGGCATGATTCCTGAAGAATGGATGTGTGGATCCAAGGGCCGTCGGGGCTTGATCTTGGAAGATGGATGAACGGATGAACAATGAATGGATCTTCAAGGGCTTTTGGGCTTGATCTTGAAGAACAGTTGTGTTGATCCAAGGGGCGTCGGGGCTTGATCTTGGATTAAGAATCGGCACGTGACCAAGGTGCTTGTTGATTCTTCAAAGGTTTTGGCGAAGTTTCTTCAAGGGCCGTTGGGCTTGATCTCAAAGGTGGATGAACGTTTCTTCAAGGGCCGTTGGGGCTTGATCTTGAAGAACGATGAACGATGAACGAAGAACGAAGAATGAAGAACGAAGAACGAACTTCAAGAGAATTCTCTTCCAATTTGGGAGTAGAGAAATGTATTTGTGAATAGGTTATGAATTGGTTTCTCAAAAATGAATAGAATGGTTTCCTATTTATAGAATTCCAAAACTTGATTTTTGGATTTAAATAATCAGATGAAAATAATTCGTTTCTGCCAGGTGTTGACACGTGTCCTATTTGACGGCTTTTCGGACTCTTTTCGAATTTTCGTCGAATCACACACTATGTGTACAATTTATGTAATACATGAGCGTTAACATTTTGACCATCGGTCAACATTTTATTTACCGAAATTTCACTGTCTACAATGGCACCGCTCCTCTTGATGTCCCCATCCCCAAACCATCTAGACCTGCATTGTTGACAAAGTTCCCAGCTGCTATTGATGCAGCGAGTCCCATGGCCATGGGGTGTCTCTTGGAGATTGGGCATCACCTACATCAAATCCATTAGCACAGTAATAAAGTGCCCCAATAATTTTAGGGTTCTTTAGATATAAACCATTGCAACTCTTATTTTCTAAATAAAAACCCACCTAGTTATAAACATCCAAATAAAATTCAAATTTAAAAATGACTGCCAAGTATAGAAGTAATTGACCCATTATTACAAAATATTTACAATTTGTACCACAATATTCAAAATAAAATCAATAAATGTTATTACTCACTTTAATTACAATGAAAATATAATTATTGACATATTATTACCCCTAACACACACATATAAACGTTCAAATGCATATATTACTACCATAAGCTCAATATATATATATATATATATATATATATAATTTACCTATATATACACACATATATAGTTTACCTATATATATATAATACTACTATACGTTCACACACACACATATACATACATGCACAGTACTACACATATGATCAAACATTTTAAACTAATTAATCTACCTATATTTAAATTTATGATGAGCAAATAACATATATTTTGTAGGTAAATTAATATTGAATCAAATAACATTCTTTTATTTTGTAGGTAATTTATTTTCCATGTATTATTACATATATTTGGCACATTTTATTATTATAAGATATATGTACAAATAATAGGTAAATTAATCTTGAATAAAATACAATTTCTTTATTTTGTAAGTAAATTAATTTTGAATCAAATAACATTTCTTCATTATGTAGGTATTTTATTGACACACCCCGACCCGAAAGTAGGGCGTGCTGGTCGTCACGTGAGCGTGACGTAACTATGTGCACAGTGCGGAAGCAAGATTAATTAGAAAGATACAAACCAACTAAAACCAAACGGCTAGCAGTCCAAACTAAGGTGACGTGCTAGTGAGAGAATTTATAGTGCTTTTACAAACCAGAGCATAAATGGTCTACGTGCAATCAAGCAGAAAGTACTAAATGGAAATAACACCCGCAGGTGATCCTACATAAGTGAATTATGTCAGAACGTCCGGGAGATCCTCGTATGCCACCAACGAACACTACTTAATACCTGGAGGGGCGAAAAACAAAGTTGAGTGGATCAATAAAACAAATCTTTTCAAAATCATTCTTTTCTCAAAACTGTAACCCCTCACCGTAAAACCTGTATAATTTCCCAGAAATAAAGTATACTCATACACATATATATCTCAAAATCATGCTGGAAATATATGTATGTATGCCATGCCAAAGTATCTCAACTGTATGCTCATATCATAAATTTGCGATGTGAATAAATATCTGATAATCATCTCAGCCCTCGGCTGCATATATAGCTCATAATCATCTCATCATCTCATCATATCAACTCAGCCCTCGACTGCATATATAGCTCATAATCATCTCATCATATCAACTCAGCCCTCGGCTGCATATATAGCTCATAATCTTTCATCATAATCAACTCAGCCCTCGGCTGCATATATAGCTCATAATCATCTCATCATATCATGTGTGTATATATATATATATATATATATATATATATATATATATATATATATATATTCTGCACACAATCAATACCACCTCTACTGGTCTACAACTCATCTCTTTATATAACATAATATGCTCTAGTGCTACAATCACGTGAAGACTGTGCGAATGATTCGCGGGTCACCTACGAGTCGAACCCACTCCAAGGTGGTCTATACAACAGGACTATGCACCTAACTTAGATCCAAGGCGAGCATGCAGTGCGGGAGGTGAACAACACATGAAAGGCTGTGCCCCTAACTCTGGGCGGGAGCACTAATATCAATGTGCAGGTTTATGAGCTCTCATCACATCGTTTCATTCATTCATATCACATCACATCATTTCATTCTCGTCATAACCAGTATAGAACCTTACCTGATACTTACCTGTGCGTTCGTAACACCATCACAATTATATGCAAGTACTAATGCATAATTAAAATAAATAGATACTTTGCATGGCATCTCAAATCATTTCATCGTTTAAATTCATTTTCTGGGAAAATAGCAATATATATAGGTATGTATGGAAAACAAACTGCCCACTCACTGATAAATAGCCGAATCATAGCCCTCACGCCTAGCCTGGCTACACTCATCCTCGGGATAGGCCTCGCCTATAAGAGAAGTAACTGAATAAACGTTATTTAACGTACATAAACGGAACTTTAGAATTAACTTCTCATATGTAGCTCAAATTTGGCATACGAATATACCAACGTGACCTAAACAACGCCACGAGCGTTGACAAGCATCATCTTCTTCACCCAGACGTCGGGGAGGCCACAGACCCACGCGCCCTCCACAAGCATCATCTTCTTCACCCAGACGCCGGAACAGTGCCACCGGCGCTGGATTCTGGGCAACCTGTAAATGCTTGTTTCTCACTCATTTCTACACCATTTTCCATGAAATTTTCACCACAACACTTTAAATCGTGAGGGGAAGAGGGCTTTACCTTTAAAACACCTCAAAAACGTCTGAAATCACGTAGGAAAAATTCTCCAAAACCGGCCAAACTCGAACTGGGCTATCCCGACGTCCAAATCGTGCAAACGATGGTCTCCGAGAATCGTGGGAGAGTTCTAAGGCTTGCTGTGAGCTTGGATTCCCCTAAAATGCAACCAATAAAACCTTCATGAAGAGTACTCAACTCGGAGCTTGATTTTTCACGTGAAATAGAACGAGTTCTTACCTGAAATGGAGGGTGTTGGTTTGTGTGTATGGACCAAAAGTCACTTATCACAAGTTCCAGATTTCTTAGTTCCCAATTGGTCCCAATTATTGAGGACCTTGAATAATTGGTCTTCACACAAACACATACACACGTACACGACCCCGAAGGGGTATTTTCATCAATTCACATAGTCAATACGATAATTCCGGGACGGGCTATCACATTTATTGACTTAACTAAGCATGTATTACTATATGGAAAATTTTATTTGAACTCATATTTTGTATCTCAACACTCTGCTTACTTTTTATATCCACATTGTATTTGATTTATCTATCATTATCTATTTACACCCAACATTATTTCCAAAACCGCTCTTCCTTATCAAAACTCAATTCAATCAAACTTCTTTTTACACCCAACTCAATCTACTTAAAAATAATAATTAAAACCCTAACCAGTCCATCATCTCCATGGATCAAATCCCCTTCTCTCTCTCTTTAAAAAATCCTTCCATCTCACATGGTTGTCATTCTGCACCCCCACCTACTCCTCCGTAGTAATCCAAACCTATTCCTCTTCCTTTTTCTGCATCATTTGACATCTCTAAACTTCTAGAGCACTAATTAGCTTAATAATCGGTATAAGCTTCTGGTTAGAGTGTTTAATGAGTTTGGTATGTTTCAATTAAATGAGAATCTTCTAGCCTCTATATTTCTATCTGTGGTAGAAAAATGGGTATGTCCATGATAACTTTTGGTAGATCAATGAATATTTCTAACCGTGGATATTTATTATATACAAAAGTTGCGGACAACAATTCACATTACATTGAACTAAGGCTAAAAAGTATATCGCCTTTGCACGTTTTATAGGCAAACTCATA
This sequence comes from Crataegus laevigata, assembly GCA_963580275.1. Lineage (NCBI taxonomy): Eukaryota > Viridiplantae > Streptophyta > Magnoliopsida > Rosales > Rosaceae > Crataegus > Crataegus laevigata. The sequence continues at coordinate 30,444,497 of OY756947.1, read as the reverse complement.
GCTAAGCAGTTTTTATTGTGGAGCAAAACTTCGGGAATTGATCCAACCTGGATGTGTAATTGAGTTTATGCATTTTAATGATTAAACTGATAAATATTTGGACTATATATGGATTTAATATCGTAGTATCTTTTAGCCGCTATATGCCACAAAAGTTGGGGATAAAAATTCACAATACATAGAACTGTGGTTAAAAAGTATATCGCCTTTGCACGTTTTATAGGTGAACTCATAGGCAAGCAGTTTTATTGTTGACCAAAACTTCGGGAAATGGTCTAACTTGAATGTATAATTGAGCTTATGCATTTTAATGATTAAATTCATAAATATCTCGACCGCATATGAATTTAATATTGTAGTGTCTTTTGGCCTCTATATTGGTATCTGTGGCAAAAAAAAAAAGGGTACCTTCATGAGAAAATTTTGTAGATCGATGAATATTTTCAATCTGAATATTTATTAGATACCAGAAATTATAAGTCTATTCACAAAAATCTAAGTCAATGCCATGTACAATATTTGTTAAGATATATTTAAGGAACTATTATTAGCACTCCAAAAATATCATTCTACATTTTGCACAAGTGTATTTTTCTTTCTAATTATAGAAATTTTGGAGTGCCAAATGAGATTTTTCTTTCTGACAAGTGTATTTTTCATTCTACATTTTATTTTAGTTTGGAAGTCGACTTCCTTTTTTTCCCCTTTCTTTATCAAGTTGGGAGTATCAATGACTGTGACCCTGTGCAACTAGTTGTTGATTCGTTTTCAATAATCAACATTATTTCTTACAATATCTTGGGCGTATGAATAATAGAAAGAAAACAGTCATGATACAAGCTGAATAAGAGTAGTACTAATTAGTAAACAACTTGTGCATGATGTTTACTTATAACCAAGTGGCATGAAGGGACAAATGTGTAGGTTTCATGCATGACTTGCAATAGTATTGATGTTTGCTTATAACCAAGTGGCATGAAGGGACAAATGTGTATGTTTCATGCATGACTTGGAATAGTATTAGTCGTCGGGAGATTTTGCATCAATTTGTTTTTATTTTTAAAATGTATATATTAAGTTCTATTTTAATGGGATTTCTCACCACCCCTAAGTTGTGATAATGCCTTTATTTATCGTTGTTATGTGAGTTTAATTAAATTTTGAGATTGTGTTTATCCACTACATACATTTCAATTTTTTTTTTAGTCAAGCGATACTAGAAAAAATGGATACCTCCATGAGAAAATTTTGTAGATCGATGAATATTTTCAATCTGAATATTTATTAGATACCAAAAATTATAAGTCTATTTGCGAAAATCTAAGTCAATACCATGTACAATATTTGTTAAGATATATTTAGGGAACTGTTATTAGCACTCCAAAAATATCATTCTACATTTTGCACAAGTGTATTTTTCTTTCTAATTATAGAAAGTTTGGAGTGCCAAATGAGATTTTTCTTTCTGACAAGTGTATTTTTCATTATACATTTTATTTTAGTTTGGAAGTCGACTTCCTTTTTTTTCCCTTTCTTTATCAAGTTGGGAGTATCAATGACTGTGACCCTGTGCAACTAGTTGTTGATTCGTTTTGAATAATCAACATTATTTCTTACAATATCTTGGGCATATGAATAATAGAAAGAAAACGGTCATGATACAAGCTGAATAAAAGTAGTACTAATTAGTAAACAACTTGTGCATGATGTTTACTTATAACCAAGTGGCATGAAGGGACAAATGTGTAGGTTTCATGCATGACCTGGAATAGTATTGATGTTTGCTTATAACCAAGTGGCATGAAGGGACAAATGTGTAGGTTTCATGCATGACTTGGAATAGTATTAGTCGTCGGGAGATTTTGCATCAATTTGTTTTTTTTAATATGTATATAGTAAGTTCTATTTTAATGGGATTGCTCACCACCCCTAAGTTGTGAATGCCTTTATTTATCATTGTTATGTGAGTTTAATTAAATTTTGAGATTATGTTTATCCATTACATACATTTCAATTTTTTCTTTTGAGTCCAGCGATAGAATTAGTAAGATAGATGTTATAATAGTCATCGACAGAATTCGAACCTACACCATCATGCAATAGCACACCACTTTTTCACCACTATGGTAAATGCCACTTGCCAACAAGTTGATGTGACTTTACTAATACTATTCCAAGTCATACATGAAACATACACATTATCATGCAAAAGTTGTTTACTAATTAGTACTACTCTTATTCAGCTTGTATCATGACTGTTTTCTTTATGTTATTCATACGCTCAAGACATTGTAAGAAATAATGTTGATTATTCAAAATGAATCAACAACTAGTTGCACAGGGTCACAATCAGTGATACTCCCAAGTTGATAAAGAAAAAAAAAGGAAGTTGACTTCCAAACTAAAATAAAATGTAGAATGAAAAATACACTTGTCAGAAAGAAAAATCTCATTTGGCACTCCAAACTTTCTATAATTAGAAAGAAAAATACACTTGTGAAAAATGTAGAATGATATTTTTGGAGTGCTAATAACAGTTTCCTAAATATATCTTAACAAATATTGTACATGGCATTGACTTAGATTTTTGCAAATAGACTTATAATTTATGGTATCTAATAAATATTCAGATTGAAAATATTCATCGATCTACAAAATTTTCTCATGGAGGTATCCATTTTTTCTAGTATCGCTCGACTAAAAAGAATCGAAATGTATGTAGTGGATAAACACAATCTCAAAATTTAATTAAACTCACATAACAACGATAAATAAAGGCATTATCACAACTTAGGGGTGGTGAGCAATCCCATTGAAATAGAACTTAATATATACATTTTAAAAACAAAAACAAATTGATGCAAAATCTCCCGACGACTAATACTATTCCAAGTCATACATGAAACATACACATTTGTCCCTTCATGCCACTTGGTTATAAGCAAACATCAATACTATTCCAAGTCATGCATGAAACCTACACATTTGTCCCTTCATGCCACTTGGTTATAAGTAAACATCATGCACAAGTTGTTTACTAATTAGTACTACTCTTATTCAGCTTGTATCATGACTGTTTTCTTTCTATTATTCATACGCCCAAGATATTGTAAGAAATAATGTTGATTATTGAAAACGAATCAACAACTAGTTGCACAGGGTGACAGTCATTGATACTCCCAGCTTGATAAAGAAAGGAGAAAAAAAGGAAGTCGACTTCCAAACTAAAATAAAATGTATAATGAAAAATACACTTGTCAGAAAGAAAAATCTCATTTGGCACTCCAAAATTTCTATAATTAGAAAGAAAAATACACTTGTGCAAAATGTAGAATGATATTTTTGGAGTGCTAATAATAGTTCCTTAAATATATCTTAACAAATATTGTACATGGCATTGACTTAGATTTTTGTGAATAGACTTATAATTTCTGGTATCTAATAAATATTCAGATTGAAAATATTCATCGATCTACAAAATTTTCTCATGGAGGTACCCTTTTTTTTTTTGCCACAGATACCAATATAGAGGCCAAAAGACACTACAATATTAAATTCATATGCGGTCGAGATATTTATGAATTTAATCATTAAAATGCATAAGCTCAATTATACATTCAAGTTAGACCATTTCCCGAAGTTTTGGTCAACAATAAAACTGCTTGCCTATGAGTTCACCTATAAAACGTGCAAAGGTGATATAATTTTTAACCACAGTTCTATGTATTGTGAATTTTTATCCCCAACTTTTGTGGCATATAGCGGCTAAAAGATACTACGATATTAAATCCATATATAGTCGAAATATTTATCAGTTTAATCATTAAAATGCATAAACTCAATTACACATCCAGGTTGGATCAATTCCCGAAGTTTTGCTCCACAATAAAAACTGCTTAGCTATGAGTTCGCCTATAAAACGTGCAAAGGCGATATACTTTTTAGCCTTAGTTCAATGTAATGTGAATTGTTGTCCGCAACTTTTGTATCTAATAAATATCCACGGTTAGAAATATTCATTGATCTACCAAAAGTTATCATGGACATACCCATTTTTCTACCACAGATAGAAATATAGAGGCTAGAAGATTCTCATTTAATTGAAACATACCAAACTCATTAAACACTCTAACCAGAAGCTTATACCGATTATTAAGCTAATTAGTGCTCTAGAAGTTTAGAGATGTCAAATGATGCAGAAAAAGGAAGAGGAATAGGTTTGGATTACTACGGAGGAGTAGGTGGGGGTGCAGAATGACAACCATGGGAGATGGAAGGATTTTTTAAAGAGAGAGAGAGGGGATTTGATCCATGGAGATGATGGACTGGTTAGGGTTTTAATTATTATTTTTAAGTAGATTGAGTTGGGTGTAAAAAGAAGTTTGATTGAGTTGAGTTTTGATAAGGAAGAGCGGTTTTGGAAATAATGTTGGGTGTAAATAGATAATGATAGATAAATCAAATACAATGTGGATATAAAAAGTAAGCAGGGTGTTGAGATACAAAATATGAGTTCAAAAAAATATTTCCATATAGTAATACATGCTTAGTTAAGTCAATAAAATACCTACATAATGAAGAAATGTTATTTGATTCAAAATTAATTTACTTACAAAATAAAGAAATTGTATTTTATTCAAGATTAATTTACCTATTATTTGTACATATATCTTATAATAATAAAATGTGCCAAATATATGTAATAATACATGGAAAATAAATTACGTACAAAATAAAAGAATGTTTTTTGGTGTATCTTCTTCTTCTTCTTCTTCTCTGGTTGCTAGGGCTTTTTTTTTTTTTTTTTGTAAAAATTCAGGCTTTTTTTGTAAAAAAAAAATTTGTGTCGCATCCCAGCCCAAGGTCCATCACATTCCAAGCCCGACCTCCGCCGTAGCACAATATTGTCCGCTTTGGGCCCCGACCATGCCCTCATGGTTTTGTTTCTGGAAACTCACGCGAGAACTTCCCAATAGGTCACCCATCATGGAAGTGCTCTCGCACGCTATTGGCTTAACTTTGGAGTTCCGATAAACTCTGAAGTCAATGAGCTCCTAAAAGGCCTCGTGCTAGGTAGAGATGGGAATATACATATATGGATCACTCCCCTGAGCGATGTGGGATCTCACAATCCATCCCTCTTAAAGGCTCGACGTCCTCGTCGGCACACCACGGCCAGGGTTAGGCTCTAATACCAAAATGACATATTCCGGGTCGGGATGTGTCATTTGGCAGTCACGTCAGCACTTAATAGTTCAATGGATAAAAAATGTAACAGATGTATGAAATTGAAATAAAATAGTACTTGAGGTATGAAAGTGAAATGTTTTAAAGATGTTGTATGGGGTTGTAATAGACCTCAAACCTGATGGGGTATGATGTAATTTACCCATCATTTTAATCCTTTAAACAGTTAGCAATGCCCCTTGAATTTGGGGCATTCTTTTGATTTATACTTTGAACTTTCAAATTGGTTCTGAGTTCTAATAATTATTTCAAACATGACTATTAACTCTCTTGATTAATTTTGTAAGTGCTTTTAATTGACAGAAAACGTGATAAATGAAGATGATAGAGGTAATTTAGAACATTAATAATAATGGGCGCTTGTAAATTTGTAACAAAAATTGAAAAAATATTACGAGTTCATGAAACATCGCTAAGTTTCTTCAAAATAAATGATAACTGGCATTCCTTTCTTCTTTCTACCGATTAAATAAAACTAATAGTCAACCGATATGATTAAACATGACTACATAAGCAGTGTTGGATCCAGGATTCTAATATCAGATGGTCCTAACCAAGATACGCTAGGCGCTAGTTAGCTAGTGGGCTGGGACCCAACACCTATTCGTCTAGACAGGGCTATGAGAATTTAAGTAAATTTATTATATATCATATAAATAAATGCATATTTACACTTAAAAAAAAACTATACATGTATTGAGAGTTTGGTATGAGATGAAAGTTCAAGTGCTTACGATTTCGTAGTATTTTACGAAATATTTTCAGAGATCGTTTGAATTTATATTGAGTTAAAAAAAAAATAACGGTGTCAAACTTATGATATGAAAAGTATTGGATGTGTAATACACCATCTCTTTAATATTTGATTAAATTTAATGGTATGAGATGAAAGTTCAAGTGCTTACGAGTTCCTAGTATTTTAAGAAATATTTTAGAGATTGTTTGAATTTATAGTGAGTTTTAAAAAAATAACGGTGTCAAACTTATGATATGAAAAGTATTGGATGAGTAATGCACTATTTCTTTAATATTCGATTGAATTTAATAGTATGAGATGAAAGTTCAAGTGCTTACGAGTTCCTAGTACTTTACGAAATATTTTCAAAGATCGTTTGAATTTATAGTGAGTTTAAAAAAAATAATGGTGTCAAACTTATGATATGAAAAGTATTGTATGAGTAATACACCATCTCTTTATTACGAGTTCATGAAACATCGCTAAGTTTCTTCAAAAGAAATGATAACTGGCATTCCTTTCTTCTTTCTACCGATTAGATAAAACTAATAGTCAACCGATATGATTAAACATGACTACATAAGCAGTGTCGGATTCAGGATTCTAATATCAGATGGTCCTAACCAAGATACACTAAGCGCTAGTCAGCCAGTGAGCTGGGACCCAGCACCTACTCGTCTAGACAAGGCTATGGGAATTTAAGTAAATTTATTATATATCATATAAATAAATGCATATTTACACTTAAAAAAAAACTATACTTGTATTGAGAGTTTGGTATGAGATGAAAGTTCAAGTGCTTACGATTTCGTAGTATTTTACAAAATATTTTCAGAGATCATTTGAATTTATATTGAGTTAAAAAAAAATAACGGTGTCAAACTTATGATATGAAAAGTATTGGATGTGTAATACACCATCTCTTTAATATTTGATTGAATTTAATGGTATGAGATGAAAGTTCAAGTGCTTACGAGTTCCTAGTACTTTAAGAAATATTTTCGAGATTTTTTGAATTTATGGTGAGATTAAAAAAAAATAACGGTGTCAAACTTATGATATGAAAAGTATTGGATGAGTAATACACTATCTCTTTAATATTCGATTGAATTTAATAGTATGAGATGAAAGTTCAAGTGCTTACGAGTTCCTAGTACTTTACGAAATATTTTCAGAGATCGTTTGAATTTATAGTGAGTTTAAAAAAATAATGGTGTCAAACTTATGATATGAAAAGTATTGTATGAGTAATACACCATCTCTTTATTAATTAAATTCTAGGCACAACTTGATTGGACAACAATTAAAAAAATGAAGGGAGAAGGTCTTTCTTTTTCGTTGGAACCAATGTCCAAGAACAGCAGAGCCATGGTGGTCTTCTCTGTGTTGCTCTTCCTATGAAATTAGATATTTCTTCTTGGTTCAAAGCTTTTGTTTCACAACATCTGCACTCCCAGACAGTTAAGTGGTCCTTGGAGGTCTTCACATGCACTTGTTCAGACTTTCAAGTGGTCCCAGAACCACCCGAGTCCATGAATAGTTCACCCCTGTACACGAGTGTATAGAGAGAGAATAGTGTGGGTGATAGGAAACCCTAATGGAGCTTGTCTGTGGGCCACAAACATATGCCCTAAGGCCATCTCCAAGGGCCCAAAATTTGGCCTAAATTGCAAAAAATTCATTTCTAAATGAAAGCTTGGCTAAAATTTAATGGAGCCCATCAGGTTAAAACATGGCCGAAGGGCAATCGGGCTAGCCGAGCTTTGCCTGATGCCCAGCCCGTTTGCTGGGGCCCAGCAACAACAGCTGCAGATCCAATGGTTGGGCTCCAAAGAATCTGACCTTCTCCTTCTTCTTCCCTGCCTCCCAGCAACCCAAGAATCTTTCTCTCCTCTTTCTTCTCCAAACGGTAAAATTTGAGCAGCAAATTATCACAGTATAAAAAAATCAGAACCAAAAAGGGAGAAAGAAAACAGTAGATTCAGTACCAAGATTAAGAACCCAGGTGAACAGGGGCAGCTAATTCCTGGTCTTTGCGGTGGTTTGCGACGGAGCTTTTCTGGGTTTCAGGCAAAGTCCTAATTCTTGACATAGTTTCGTCGATTTGCGGTGGTTTGTAGCGGAGCTTTCTGAGTTTCTTGAGAGCTGAGTGGACGAAAGAGTGCATGCACCTCCAAAACCCACGAGGGAAATCATGCTTTTCTGTTTAGCCAAAAACATGGCCTGATTTGACCTGATTTGACTTAATTAGAAAACATGATTTTGAGTCGGATTTAGCTTTGATTACTTAATCAGAAAAAATTTCAAGATAGAGACCGCATGTTATAGGTATTTTAATTGAAAAAAATGAGCAGCTCTTACAAATAAATTATGTCTGTAGACTGTAAATCAGGACCCCGTTTTTTAAAACATGATTCTACTTAATTTTTATTATCTTGGCTTATTTTAATTCATTTTCTCACATTCTATTCACCTTAAAAAATCATGTTCTGAGAATTTTATTTTCATATGATTTAAGTAGTACTTAATAAATTTAAAGAGTAAACTTAAAACTAATAAATGATTAAGAGACTATACATAGCCTCTGGTCGGAGATTACTTAAGTCCACATTGAGAATGGGCTTAAATTTTAGGGTTTTTGTCACAAATAATCTCTGAAATTGATCAAACTCATCATTTTGGTCTCTTATTTTAAAAAACAATCAATGTCGTCCTTGACATTCACTGCCGCACATCAATTTGGTCATTTCGTTAAGATTTCGTCAACTATTCTGTTAGTTTGTATGCGGGACTCACAAATCCAATGAAATGATGAAACGTTGATAACACAAAATAAGAATTTTTATTGCAAATTGTCCCTGACATTGATTCAACTCCTCATTTTGATCTTTAAGTTTCAAAAATAAATAAATTTGGCTCTTGACTTTTAATACCGCATGTTAATTTAATCCTTTCATTAAAGTATCATCATTATTTTTTGTCTCACTAATCCAATCATATGACATCACATTGATTAGCTACAAGAAACTATTTTTTTTTGGATTTAAAAATAAAAGTAAAATAAAAAACCAATAACCAAAACTAAAAGAGAAAAAAGTCATCATCGTCTTCATCAGGGTATGCTTAAATAAAATAAAAATAGAAAGGCACCATGACACCACTAAAGTATTTGGCCTCCCGAATTCACTACTCATTCTTTCTAGTTGGAATAAATTGTAGTAATAGTCCATCAACTTTAATCAAATTGGAGTAATGGTCCATCAACTAAAAACCCATTACTATTGGTCCCTCAACTCATCAAAATGTGTAGTTATGGTCCTTTTTGTCAACTTCATCAGAATTTTGTCAAAATAAGTTATGTTGGAATGACCATGGCTACAATTGGGGTCCCTCAACTCATCAAAACGTGTAGCTATAGTCGTTTTTGTCAACTTCGTAATAATTTTGTCAAAATGAGTTATGTTGGAAGGACTATTACTACAATTGGGTTAAAGTTAAGGGACCATTACTCCAATTAGGTTAAAACTAAGGGACCATTTCTCTAGTTGGATTAAAGTTGAGAGACCAATGGTAATAGATTTTTAGTTGAAGGATCATAGCTGCACGTTTTGATGAGTTGATGGACCAATGGTAATGGATTTTTAGTTGAGAGGCCATTGACAATTGAGAGTGTTAAAGGACCATTGCTACAATTTACTCTTCTAGTTGGTTATGATCTTATTAAATTTTGAATTGAATTTGGATTCGATTTTATCGAATTTAGATTTTTTTTTCTTTTCCAATTAGGGTTGTGGTATACGAGAAAAATATCAGGCCGAATACTTATCCGTTGGTTCACTCTTAAACAAAAAAAGTAGTTTCTTATAGTTAATCCACATGGAGCCATATGATTGGATTAGTAGGTCCACATCAGCACACAAACAAAAAATATTGATGAAATTTTAATGGAATGACTAAATTGTTGTGCGACAATGAAAGTTAGCCAGTCAGGGACCAAATTTATTGATTTTTAAAACTTAGTGACCAAAATGAGGAATTTGATCAATGTCAGAGATCATTTGCGATAAAACCCTTATTTTATGTAATATACGTGTCACCATTTCAGTGGTTTCATGAGTCCCATATACAAACTAACAGAATAGTTGACAAAATCCTAACAGAATGACCAAATTAATATGCGGTAGTGAATGTCATGGACGACATTAATTGATTTTGAAAAAAAAAGTGACTAAAATGATGAGTTTGATCAATTTCAAAAATCATTTGTGATAAAAACTCCAAATGTTATGCGCATGTCTTGCGAAGGGTCGTTTACTTTACAGACTCTCCGAATTCCGCGCGTCCTTTCCCTCGTGAAAAGCCGTTTTAAGTGCATTTTCATCCGCCGTTCTGTTTCTGACTTTCTACAACGCCATCTTTTTCTTCTTCTTCTCTTCTCCTCTCCTCTGTTTCCACAAACTTCAATGCAAAAACAACAAAACTCAACGTTCAAAAAATCCTCTATTTTGTTAGTCACCATTCTTTTCGCCATTGTTTTATGATTACCCATTTTCAGTTTGTTTCTCTGGAAAATCACATTGGAAAGAAAGCGTAGGTAAAAGAAAATGCCATCTGATCAGCAGTTTTCTTATCCCTTCTGTCAAAACAAGATAATTGGTTAATTTTTTGGTTTTATGATTGCTAATGGCTTTTTGTTTGGTGGATTTTGGATCTCAGCAGGTGTGGGGTGCTCTGTGTGTGAGGAGTAGAACGTATGGCGTACAAGGTGGATCACGAATACGATTATCTCTTCAAGATTGTATTGATTGGAGATTCAGGTGTCGGAAAATCGAACATTCTTTCGAGGTTTACGAGGAATGAGTTTTCTTTGGAGTCTAAGTCCACCATTGGAGTTGAATTTGCAACTAGGACATTGCAGGTTGGTTTTGTTTGGAAGATATTGATCATTTGCAATTTCCTGCTTCTAGCTTTTCTGTTTTTTAATTTTTGTATGAATTGAAACAATGGTGAAAGAATACATTATTTATAGAATTGTAGGAAATCCATATAATTGTCTCCTGGTAGTTGTTTCGATTTCTCGACGCAAAGTTTCATGTAGTACAAAAATCTTAGCGCCCATCTGATAACCATTTCGATTTTTATTAATTTGTTTTTGTTGTTCTTCTTACCAAACAATGGATTGACCTTTAGTTACCCTTGGTGCATATCAACTTTAACTATTTGTTTATAGCTTGTGATACTGTTTAGGGTATAGGACCAGTGTTGCCCAGCGTTATCATCCAGTTTACGTCCGTGCCATGGACAATCTAGATAGAACACTGCCATTCTGCAGAATATTGTTTGGTGACATTTGGATCTAAAATCTACCCAACCTTACCGTGTTACAATACCAACTTAGCCGATTTCAAGATATAATTGAGTTGTTAGTCGCAGAGCTCTGCGCAAGGCTTCCCTTGTTGTGCATAGTAGAGAACTTCAACAAGGGTTCCCTTGTTGTGCAGAATATTTTTAGCTACAACCTATATAACTCGATTTTAATTTTACTTTGTCTCTGTAAATCGAAAGTCGTCACTTTATTCCATGAAACTCAAAATTCGCACTACTTTACTGGGTTTTCGTTTCTTCAAATAACCTACCTTCAAAATACTAACGTGGATTAAAAAATGCATACGTGGAGTCCGTGTGGCAAGAAGGAGATGGATATTTTGGTAAAATGAAGATGAAGGATTGCAGGTTGGAGAAATTTGGGAAGCAGAGGCTTAAGCCCGATGGAGGATAGGAGCGAAATTTGCAATGGTTCGATTTGTTTTTTCTTGGTTTTTTTGTCTTTTTATTTTCTTGAATTTGGGCGTAGTGGTAGGATTGGGTGGATCATTAGTCTTTTGGTCGATTATATAATTGATTTGGTTGTGGGGGGAATGGGTAGTAAATGAAGAACTGGTTTTTTCTCTGGTTATTAGAGATGATTATGGAATTTTTGGATGGATGTTCAATCTCAACAAACCCTAATTATTTCCATAATGACCAGTTAGAATCGATGATTACAATTTTAACCTTACAGGTCAGCATTTTTTACGGTTACAGAAGAAATTACAGTTGAGCGAATTTTGAATTTTAGGAGTAAAGTGACGATTTTTGAGTTACATAGAACAAAATGAGAACAAAATCGAGTTTTAGAAACGTAGATAAAGATAAGTCATTTTTATACTAAAAAAACCCTTCTCAATCTCATGTGTTTAAACAACGCGTCTTTTACTGACAAACAACTGTTGAAATCAAAGTGATTCATCACTTGCTTTTGCTTGTTTAGTCATTAAAGTTTCAGGAATAGCTGCTTGCTTCTCCATCAAGATATAACCTTTTATTCTACTGCAGATTGAGGGAAAGACAGTGAAAGCACAAATATGGGACACGGCAGGTCAAGAGAGGTACCGAGCCATAACGAGTGCTTACTACAGAGGGGCTGTTGGTGCCTTAATGGTGTATGACATAACCAAGAGGCAAACATTTGACAACGTGCAGAGGTGGCTCCGCGAACTAAGAGACCATGCAGATTCTAACATTGTTATAATGATGGCCGGGAACAAATCTGACTTGAATCACTTGAGAGCAGTTCCAGTAGATGATGCTCAAACCTTGGCTGAGAAGGAAGGCCTCTTGTTCCTCGAAACTTCAGCATTGGAGGCTTTCAATGTCGAGAATGCGTTTCAGACCATTTTGTTGGACATTTATCACATAATAAGCAAGAAGGCACTAGCAGCACAGGAGGCAGTTTCAACTGGACTCCCTCAAGGAACTACCATCAATGTTGCAAATATTTCAGGTGACATGAACAAGAGAACTTGTTGCTCTAACTAAGAAAGTATCGACTGGTGATCTATAAGACGGAAAGTAGGAATGCGTGTACAATTTTGGTTTTTGTATACAAAAAAATGGACTAAGCTTCTAGTGTCTTGTCATGTAATTTAAGCTCTAGACGCGAAAGCGAAAAAGGCAGGGTTTTAGTGAACCGTAGTTGAAGATGAACGTGATGCGTTCGCTCTTTCTATTTATTTTTGGACTGGTACCGAAGGTAACCGGGGTCTTGGTATAGGCAAGGATTAGATTTAAAAAACATTGTGTGTTCATATTATTGTTTTCTTGGTCTTGTTCTTCAAAAATTCTCTCTGATCTTGTGAATGTTTGTACTTACTGCTGCAATAAATCTTTCCATGTATTTTTTTATGTTATTACTTTTCGAAAAATGACCATGTGTATATATTGGAGAGAGCTTAGAAATAGTTGCTTGATTTCTGAAAAATACATGCATTGAGTCGAAGTTTTGTAGAGTCTGTCTTCTCTGGATGGAACTTACAAGACATGATATGTTGAAATTTTATCGAATTTATTAAGTTTAGTTTCAACACTTACAAGTTCGGCAAACACAACAATAATAGTAATTTAATTTAATTCAAATAGTTCAATTCAGATCGAATAACCAACGCCAGTTTAAGGTCTAGTTCTCTCTTTGGCTAAAATAGTAAAATTAAAATGATAGTGCTTCTTACACACTCTTTTTTGCCTCTCACACACTCGTATTAGCTTTTTTTTTCATTAATCTTTTTCAATTTATTCGTTTTGATGGCCAAAAAGATAAATATGTGAGAAATAAAAATGAATGTGTGGATATCATCACTCAATTAAAAATGAAAAGCTTTTTCATGGGATTCCAAGGCATATATCACACAACCGAATATAGGCTGAGGTTTTCTGATGATTAAATAAGTTAGACAGTGTAATCTAACGTTGAAAGGGCATAATTTGAGTAAATAAAGGTGGATAATATCATAGTACTGAATTTATCTAGGAACTGGAGCAGTTAATTTAACGATAAAGAATTAGAGTCGACAGCAGAGTATAGTGTTGAGCACCCCAATTGCAGATGCCAAAGCATTTTTTGGTTCTTTCACGATCTGCTTTTGACCCACTTTGAATATATGCGACTCAAACAAAAGCTTTGAAGTCTTGGAGCTAATCAATGGCTGTTTGATAGTGTTTTTTTAAATGATTGAAAGAACTCTTTTAGAAGAGTGTTTTTGAAACCAATCATTAATAAAAATGTAATAAATTCTGAAAATGCATTTAAATTACTTCCTACAAGAAACACATAATTGATGCTTCTTACAGGAAACACTTTAAATGTTTTTGGAACTCAAAACATTTTAACCAAAAGTGCTTTTAAACATTTCAAAAACACTTTCAAATGAGCATAATTTATTCTAATAGTAAAATTTTACCACAATATTTGAGTTGACTACCCAATTTAGGCTTATGGAGCACACAACAGGTTGTTCAAGCTGCACACCATCTTTAAATGGTCGGTGATAACGAGTTTGATATTAAGTTTTGTTCTATTATAGTTTATTGTGACTTGTGAGAGTTAAAACAGCCTAGTGTAAAGTATTTTTGTAATGTCCTATCAGTTGTCAAAAGAAAAGCTAAGATTTTAGAAAATCTCTTTACTTTTAACCTCCTCTTTATCTTAATATTGATTGAGGAAAAAAAAAAAAAAAAGAACAAAGATCGTTGGGTACAATTTTCAATTTTCTAAGTTGGAATATAAGAATCTATAGATTGACTTGGATATAAAGCTTCTCTATGGCTGGAGATGAGTTTACAACTCCACTGTATGTACATCTAATCAGTGAAATACTCGTTTTAAGTGTTCTAAATTCGTCATTTAAATTCCATGAAATTCTTTAGAATTTTCCGAGAAAAAAAATATTTAAGTGCTGTAAAGATTTTCAAAAATTCCTATTCATAAATGAAAAGGACATGTCGTAGGACGCATTAGTGTTTGTTGAAAATAGCAGAAAAGGACATGTACTAGGACACATTTGTGTATGTGGAAAATAGCTAGCTAGCAGTTACAATTGAGAAGGGGGGTGAGTTTTGCATAGATACATAGGGTTAGTTTGATATTATTCTACTTTTTAAAAGAATTATTTTTAGAGAGGTTTAATAAAACACTTCTAGTACTGTTTACTTTTAATGAAAAACCGTTTTTTTACCTTTAGCTGTCACTATTCACTATACCTTTAAAAGTGGTTTTTCGTTAAAATGAAAGTTTTCAAGTATTTTTCATTAGTTTTCCTTTATTTTTATTGTGCTATGAGAATAAAAAGGTGTAAAATAAAGTTGTTTAGTGGTTGGTAAACTTTTTTTTTTAAATAAATTTTTTTAAGGTAAACTTTTTTTTAAAGGTAAATTACAAAAAACTACCTCAACTATTGGGTAGAAAACAGTTTCATACCTCATCTTTAAAAAGTTTCAATGTCATACATTTGCTTACGAATTTGTTGCAATGTCATACCTCTCGTCAATTGACTGTCAATTCATCCGTTAAATGCTGACGTGACGTGTGACGTGGCATATTTTTTATTAAAAAATTTAAAAATATTAAATAAATATTATTTTTAAAAAAAGTTTTTTTTTTCATTTTTTTTCTTCTTCTTCGGCGCTACACCGCCTTTTTTTTTTCTTCTTCTTCTCCTTCTCGGATTGCAGGAGCTAACCCCCCTTTTTTTTTTCTTCTTCTTCTTCTTCTCGGGTTACAAAAGCTACCCTTTTTTTTTTCTTTTTTCTTCTTCTTCTTCCTCCTCCTCCTCCTCCTTTGAGTTGCAGGCGCTCCAGTTTATTTTTTTTAATTCTTCTTCTTCTTTTTCTTCTTTCTTCTTTCTTCCTCCTCTTCTTCTTCTTCTTCTTCTTCTCGGGTTGTAGGAGCTACCCCTTTTTTCTTCTTCTTCTTCATCTTCTTCTCAGGTTGCAGGAGCTACCCCTTTTTTTTTCTTTTTTCTTCTTCTCATTCTTCTTCTTCGGGTAGCGCCTGTTTGTTTTTTTATATTTTATTTTATTATATATATATATATATAATTAATATTTTAAATATTTTTTAAAAGTTTTTAATAAATTTTTATTATTTTTTTTAATAAAAAGTATGCCGCGTCACACGCCACGTCAGCATTTAACTGAGGAATTGACAGTCAACTGACGGGAGGTATGACATTGCAAAGCAAATGTATGACATTGAAACTTTTTAAAGATGAGGTATGAAACTATTTTCGACCCAATAGTTGAGGTAGTTTTTTGTAATTTACCATTTTTTTAATAAACTTTTTTTTAAGTAAACCTTTTTTTTTTGTAAAAGTGATTTTAAAAAAATATCTGAGTATTTGGTAAACTTTTATATAAATTGATGTGAATATGTTAAATGATTAAAATAGATATAGTATATAATGTGAAATAATAATTGTCAAAAACCAACTCATAAGATTGCTAGTGTTCGTTGAATTATAAAACACATGTAATAGCATGTGAAATTGAAGAACTGGTTTGGGATTTTGGTGCCTTTAAAATAAATAAAAAAAACTTATTAAAAAAATCTAAAACATCAAATGTGTTTGGTAAAACAAAAAAAAAAAAAAAAAACTGTTGTCAAGGGCAATGTTGCAGGTTGACGATTTCTGGGTGGATGGTTCGTCGTCGAATCTAATTTGCATGTTTGAGGACACGATGCGTCGTGGGTTGTTGTGGGCGACGTCGGAGTCGCGAGTTGATTGCTTTTTAAGTGGATCGTGATGGTTGATGAAGAGACAGATGGACTGGGATTAGATTTAAGCCTAGTTTGGTAATGAAGTGATTATAAAAAATGTGGGTATAAATTTTTTTTTATGTTTGGTAAACATTCAACTTCAGTTTTTTTTTTTTTTTCACAATTTTAGATGAAAAAAGTCAAAAACACAAAGCTGCAAAACTCAGCTTTAAAAAACCAGTTTTTTTTCACATCTCATAAAAATTTATTAAACACTATAATATTGTTTTTTTTTTTTTCAAAAGCACTTTTACCAATAAATTTACCAAACACTCTGTTGCTTTATTTCACAGTTGTTTATTCTCACAGCACAACAGAATCAATTTTTTTTTTTTTTCAAACCAGCCTTAAGTCCAATTCAGTCTCATCCAGCTTAGTGTTTCACCAAACAATAGACTGAGATTTAATGTCAAACCAATCCCTGCCAATGGTTCTCTCCGAGGCTCAATCCCTTCCAACCCACCAAACGGGTCATTTTCTTTTTAACTTCTCGTTTTTATTACAATCTTGCAATGTTGCTCAATGATTCTATTTTCTAGACCATTTCTTAAGGATCAACTCGGCAATAAATCAGTCAAACCAAAAATCGCTAATTAAACAATTGATTAATATTGTCATAATTTCAAAGGTAAATTACATAATACCCCATCAGGTTTGAGGTCTATTACAATCTCATACAACATCTTTGAAACATTTTACTTTCATACCAGTACTATTTTATTTTAAAATAATACCTCCGTTACATTTTCTATCAATTGATCCATTAAGCGCTAACGTGGCTGCCAAATGTATGCCACGTGGCAAAAAAAAATTTAATTTAAAAAAAAAACCTGAATCTGCTTTTAAAAAAATAAAAACAAAACAAAAGAGATTATCTTTAAGCAAGCGCAGTCCACTTATAAACACACAAACTCTCTCTTCCTATAAAAGCAGGGTACTCTCCATATTTCTAGTTTGTTTCAGTACTATTTAGATGTATTTGTTTCATTAACAATACCAAGCAAAGGATGGAGCAAGAAATGGAAAAGAGAAAACGAGCTAGTAGTACTGCATCATCAGAAGCAAATACTATTAGGGATGAAGATAACTGGGTTCATGATTCATCTGTAGATCATAAAGGAAGAGTTCCTCTACGCGCTTCAACCGGCGTTTGGAAAGCTTCTCTCTTCATCATCAGTAAGTCTACTGTCTGCTGTGTGTATGAACAGGTGTTACGTATGTCTTTGAGAGCCAGCAGTTCATCTTAACATGGTATTTGATGGTTTTACTACTTTTCTTTGGAGTTTGAATTTTGTTTGGCCATTGGTTATTCAAATTAAAGATGATACAATGGTAGGGTTTTATCCATTGTGATATAAATCTTTCAAGATCTATAGTTATAGAATATGGGTAGTCGGTTGATCAATGGAATAGTTTCTCTATACGCTTTGATCCGCGTATGGATAGGTTCTATGTTCATCATCGGTAAGTCTACTCTCTGTGTTTTGCCTGTGCATATGTGTGCATGTATTTGTGATTCTACTACTTTTCTTTGAAGTTTGAATTTTATTTGGCCATTGATTATTTAAAGCTAAAATGATATAACAATTGGTTTTCTTCCATGTGATATAAATCTTGCCTAATAGTTGAAGGATATGAGTAGTCGGTCGATTAGCAAAATACAACTAAAATTCAAACTTTAAAGGCTTTTTAGCTAAAATTGCGTATGAGATTAACATAACTCATCATTTTTGTCCTTAACAAAAAAAATCGATAGAAGTAATATCTGAATCTGTTCATAGTAAATCATTTTGGTTCTTACATGACAAATATGTCAACATCTTCATTAAATTGTCACGTAAATAACCATGTGACCACCTTTTAAGGGTATTTTTGTCAAATCAACTACTTCACTTAACAAGGATATTGACATATTTTTCAAGGAATGATCAAAATGATTTACGACGGATAAACTCATGGCCACTTCTATCGATTTTCATTGTTAGTGATCAAAATGAAAAGTTATGTCACTCTCAAAAACTACTTTAGCTAAAAAACCATGATATATGTAAATATGTGTGTTTTACCATCTCTCGTTAGTGATAGGAAAATGACAGTAAAGATTCATTTGGTGGAGGTTAGACATTGATTTCAAAGGCTAGTGGCAGCCTTTTTCAATCGGTTGCTCACAAAATTAAAACCAAAGGTTTGGACTAACCTTTTCCCTTTAGACATCATATTTCTGCGTGCACGTTGCCCTTATCCTCAGTTTTGAACCGACCATGTATTGTAATGTATTGTTTTGTGTGTCTTGAGTGTTACTCTCACACCATTATATGATATAACAACTGGCCGATTCTGTATTGTAATGCTTTAAGGTTCTTTTGTTAGCTAAAATTGTGAAATTTAGCTCAATCACTTTTGGCTCCTAACAATGATAAAAGTGGTTCTTGAGTTTATCGACTGTAAATCATTTTGATTCTTCTGAAAAAAAAAATTTGTTAATTTCTTCGTTAAATTATCATGTGAACGACCACGTAACTATCTTTTTAAGAAAATTTTTGTCAAACCAACTCCTCTTCGGAAAATGCTAAAAAACCACAAGATATGCCTATTTGTTTTGTGGATTCTCTCTCTATCAGAGAGATGGTTTAGATGTGGTCTCTCTACCATCCCTCATTTTTTTTAAGTCCAGTGGATTGCACTTTTATATATCCTCGCTACTTTGTTGATATTATTAGGTGGTCCATATGCTTTGATCTTACAGTTGTCGATATATTGTCAGATAGTGGACGTGATGAATATTCTTGTCTTTCTTTACTAGAGTCACATATCAATGTATTAACTGATATATTCGATCATTTTGTAGCTATTGAATTTAGTGAGAGGTTAAGTTACTTTGGAATAGCCACAAATCTCATCACCTACCTCACTCAATTGCTTCACCAAGACATCAAAACAGCAGCCAAAAATGTAAACTTCTGGGCAGGAGTGACAACTATAATGCCTTTAATTGGAGGATTTTTAGCAGATGCCTACACTGGCCGATTCAGCATGGTTCTTTTTTCATCCCTCATATATCTAATGGTAAATATTTGAAACCCTAATTTACAAGAGAGACTACCAGATGCTACTGTGGCGGTACCCTTAGCTAATGACGGGCTGCCATGTGTTTTAATTTCTTCAAGTAGCCGGTGCGTGGTCGGCTTAAGATACTAAGTCACATCACCATTGCAGGGTAGTTCTTCTCACATTCGTAAATATAGGACTAACTCCTACAAATCACCAGGGCCTAATTCTCCTGACAATGTCCCAGTTTATCCCAAGTCTAAAACCCTGCATTACAAGGATGTGCCAACAGCCTCGAAAACTTCATGAAGTGGTGCTTTTTATTGCCTTGTACTTCATCTCAGTTGGAACTGGAGGGCACAAGCCATGTCTTCAAAGCTTTGGAGCAGATCAATTTGACGACGATCACACGGAAGAACGAAAGAAAAAAATGTCCTACTTCAATTGGTGGAACTTTGCACTTTGTTGTGGATTGTTTCTTGGTGTGACTGCAATTGTCTATGTTCAAGACTCTGTGAGTTGGGGTGTGGCTGATCTCGTGCTAACAATCACCATGGCTTTTACAATTGTGACCTTCTATATGGGGAAGGCTTTTTATAGGTATAGAATCCCAGAAGGAAGCCCTCTGGTCCCAATCTTACAGGTTTTGGTTGCAGCCATAAGAAAAAGAAAATTACCCAATCCTTCAAACCCCGCTTTGCTATTTGAAGTTCGCAAGTCCCATAAGCACTCCCAAGGAAGGCTTTTATTTCATACAAATAGGCTTAGGTAAGTAAAGCACAAGCCTTCATTATCTAATTACACTTTATTCGAATAAAACTATTTCAGACATACCACATTGGCGACCACATCTCGAACAGAGGCAGGGCCGGAGTTCATCTCTATTAAAGACGTGGTCAACAAAGTCATCAATATTATTGGGCACATTGTTGGCACGTCTCAGATAGAAGTCGACCTTCCTTCATCTCTGTCTAAGATTCTGTCAGCAAATTTCATTAGTAAATATGGTCCAAAGTGAACCTTGGCACTGATTAGCTTTTATATGTAGGTTTCTAGACAAGGCAGCAATCATCGAAGAGAACGAGAACACATCTTGGGACCAGAAACACAATCCTTGGAGATTGACAACACTGACAAGGGTGGAAGAGGTGAAGCTTATTTTAAACATGATCCCCGTTTGGCTAACCTCTTTAACATTTG
This sequence comes from Crataegus laevigata, assembly GCA_963580275.1. Lineage (NCBI taxonomy): Eukaryota > Viridiplantae > Streptophyta > Magnoliopsida > Rosales > Rosaceae > Crataegus > Crataegus laevigata. Next base: position 30,423,636 of record OY756947.1, on the reverse strand, counting down.
GACTATGTGTAGCACAAGCCTCAACATTCTTTGTCAAACAAGCTGCAACAATGGACCTGCATATCACTAACAACTTCAAAATCCCACCAGCCTCAATCTATTCTCTTGGGGCCATTGCAATGCTCATCACCGTCACAGTATATGACAAGATTCTTGTTCCGTTTCTAAGGAAAGCAACCGGCAACGAAAGGGGGATTAACATTCTCACAAGGATTGGAATTGGCATGATTTTTTCAGTTATAGCAATGTCAGCTGCAGCATTAATTGAAACAAAAAGACTAAAAGCTGATCAGCCGCAATCTATGAGTGTGTTCTGGTTGGCTCCCCAGTACATAATTCTAGGGTTTGGAGATGGATTCACTCTGGTAGGGTTACAAGAGTATTTCTACGACCAAGTTCCCGACTCGATGAGAAGCTTGGGGATTGCTTTTTATCTGAGTGTGATTGCGGTTGGGAGCTTCATAAGTAGCGTTCTGATTATTGTTGTGGATCATGTCACAGGAAAGGGTGGGAATAGCTGGTTTGGGAAGGACTTGAACTCAAGCCGTTTGGATAATTTCTACTGGCTTTTGGCAGCCATGAATGGTTTGAATTTGTGTGTTTATGGGTTGATGGCTAGGGGTTATACATACAAAAATGTGGAGAGAAGGGTGGTTGTGGCTGACGATACTTCTCTCAGTAATGGAATTGATCAATCTATGGCTTAACTGTCATGTATCTAAGAAAATTGAGCAGTGATTGGTCAGTGTTTCACTACACGCAATGCACGTAGAAGAAAAATGTGGACACGATGGAAGTCGGATATAATTGTCGAAGAATTTTATTATATTTTCATATTTTAACTCAGTTTATTACTACTATTTAGTCGTCAAATTGTAAATGTTGTTTGTTGTATTGTAAAAAAGCTGCTTATGATTATGAAGCTAAGCCATAATAACTTTTTATGGGCAATATATTATTTTCTGGCTTAATTAACTGTTGATTGCCCGTTAAGATGTTAAAAAATAACTTAATAAAAAAGTGTTTCCATTTAACGGTAAACAAGAATATTTTAAAATTAATAGTAATTATCATGAAAAGTTTTATATTTGAACCTCTTGAATATCAAGTTCGATATTAATTTTTTAGGGTAAATATCAGTTTGTTACTTTCAAGTTTTGTGGTTTTCAACATTTGGTACATGAAGTTTTTTTCGTCTTAGAGTCATAACTAAAGTGTTAATTTTGAAATAATCTCATATATTTGCTAGTCTGGGTGTTAAATCAGCCGTTAAATAATGATGTGACGCTCACGTAGACATAACTGGGCGCCACGTGTTAATATGGAACCCACGTAAATATTTAAAAAATTAAAAACTTTTAAACTTTAAAAAAATAAAAATCTGGGTGACATCACCCCCTCCTGCACCCATCCTTCCTTCTTCTCCCTCCCTTCTCTTCCTCCGTCTCTCGCCCTTTCTGAAAACCAAAACCTTAAATCAAAATCAAAATCAAACTCCAAAACTTTTGAATTCGATTCAACAGAGATATGGCTTGCGAGCAACGGTGTTCGACAGAGATGGCGCTGACGGCTCTGATCTGGAAGAAGAGGTGGCTGTGGGCAGGGCCGGTCCTGGGAGTAGTCCGAGTAGGCGGGCGCCTAGGGCCCCCACTTCGGGGGGGCCCCCAATTTTTTTTTATATATATATATATATATGTTATTGAAATTTAAAAAATCTCGTCCTACACTTTTACAAGTATATTTTTCTTTTCAAATATAGAAAATTTAGAACGTACTCTACATAAATTTTGGAATGTCAATAACAATTTTATATATATATAATTTTGTAGTTACAGAAACCTGGCAGCTCCCTTTGGGGCTTATCAATAAGAGAAAAAAAAATTAAACAGGGGACCACTGGTCCCCATCCCCAACCCAATCCCACCCCGTTTTGATTAACCCCCACCCACCCTTTTCCCATATTTGTTCCCACCGCCCACCTTTACCCCCTTTATCCCCCACACAACAAAACCCCCACCCCCAGATTTCACTTTTCAAGAACACAAAGCACTAAGCAGGAGCAGCCATCATCCCATATTTGCTCCCGTTCCGTTGGTTACCCATCCCGTTCCGCAGGTAAAATTTTAATTTTTTAATTTTAATTTATTTCAAACCCTAATTGATTATTGAATACAATTTTTTTTAATTGATATAGGATTATAGGGTAATACATTATATGGTTATTGATTATAGATTATTCATATGAATGCTATGATTATTGATGAGGTTATATGGGTTTTCATTTTTTGTATGTAAAATAACAATGTTTTATTTATCGGAAAACCTTTATTCCATGTTAGCCAATGTGATTAGGAACTTGTTTTTGTCTTAGACTTTGTCTGAACTCACCATTTAAACAAACTTATATAATATATGTATGCCATGCGACATGACCAAGTTTATTGGTGGAACATATTAATTAAATCGAGTTAAGCTTCAGTATTTGTTTTTTTTTTTCACTTGTCAAGTGTCTATATTGCAGTTATAAAATTCGAACTTGTGGATGCACTTAACAAAGTGATTAAAATCCCTTGAAGAAGATAATTGGATTATGGATGCACTTAACAAGGTTAGTTACTTTTGCTTCCTAACTAGTTTTGGTTCAAGATAATTCAAAGTTTCGATATTGAATTTTACCGTATTTTTTATGTGCCTTGTTTTGTGTTGTGTCATTTGTATCAAACTTTTGTGTTGGGTAGTGGGTGAAATTTGAATTTTAGTTTGTTTCTCTGTCAATTTGTTGTTTACAGAATATTGAGTTGATTGTTGATTGTGGGGTTGTGATTTCATGATTGAAAAAGAGTTGGTTATCATGCCTCCTATTAGAAATAGTAAGCCCACTAACAGAAATAGAAAGTATCTCTCTGGGTCTCAAAAAAGAAGAAATAAGGAAAATGAAGAAGCATTAATAAAGTCTCAGGCTGGATCTCTTATTAAGTTTCTCAAGAAACAAGATGACAGTTCAATGAATGAGGAACAAGGGAATCATGACAGTAATGGGGAAAAAGATGAATTCATGACTGAGACTAATAACGAATAGCAAGAAGAGCTATGTGAGCCTATATTTGATGATGGTAGTAAAGAGCAAGAAGATGAACCTTTCATTGAGACTGGCATTGAAGAACATGATCAAGCTAACAAGAGTGGTAAAGATAATGAAATTGTTTTTCCTTTGAATATTGATGATCCAGGGAATTGGGATAAGATTGATCAAAATCTTAGGGACATGTTAGTGGAAAGAGGTCCTAAAAGAGTTGATGATGTTGCATTTCCAAAAGATAATTCAGATAGACATTTTTCTTCTGTACATTACATTAGAAAATTGCCTAATGGGGAGACGCAAGATAGGAAGTGGCTAGTGTACTCATGTTCTTTGGATACAGTATTTTGTTTTTGTTGCAAGTTATTCAAGCAAATTGGAATAAAGACTTACTTGGATAATGAGGGTTTTAAAGATTGGAAGAATATTGGTCACAGACTTACAACTCATGAAACTAGCAAGGAACACATTCACTACATGAGTGAATGGATTGAATTGGAAAGAAGATTGCAAAAATGTAAAACAATTGATGAAAGTGTGCAACAACAAATCAGCAAAGAGAAAGAACATTGGAGACAAGTGTTATGGAGGATAATTGCTGTTGTGAAAAGACTTGCAAAAGTTACTTTGGCATTTCGTGGAGACAATGAGAAGTTGTATGAAGAGAATAATGGAATTTTTTTAAATGTGATTGAAATGATTGCTGAATTTGATCCTACAATGCAAGAGCACATTCGACGTATTGATACACATGAGACTCATTACCATTATCTTGGTCACAAGATTCAAAATGAATTGATACAACTGTTGGCAAGTGAGGTGAAAAGTGAAATCATAGCAAGAATCAGAGAAGCAAAGTATTTTTCAGTGATACTTGATTGTACTCCAGATGCTAGTCACGAAGATCAAATGTCTCTTATAATAAGGTGTGTGGATGTTACAAAAACTCCAATAAAGGTTGAAGAATTCTTTTTGGAATTTCTGAATATACATGACTCAACAGGGCGTGCACTATTTGATGTGCTTTTAGGTGCATTGAGCACTCTTGAACTTGATGTTGATGATATAAGGGGACAAAGTTATGACAACGGTTCAAATATGAAAGGCAAAAATAAAGGCGTGCAAAGTAGAGTACTTGAAATAAATCCTAGAGCATTCTACACTCCATGTGGCTGTCATAGCCTTAATCTTGCACTTTGTGATATGGTCAACTGTTGTCCTAAAGCTATGTCTTTTTTTGGAGTGGTACAACGTATATATACATTGTTCTCATCCTCAACAAAGCGATGGAAAGTTTTTACAGATCATGTGCAAGGAAGTCACACTCTTAAACCGTTGTCACAAACTCATTGGGAAAGTCATATTGAAAGTGTTAAACCCATAAGAGAAAGTGCTCAACAGATAAGAGATGCTTTGATTCACTTGGCAAATACTAGTGAAGATCCTAAGTCAAAGAGTGAAGCCGAATCCCTAGCAACCCATGAGCTGGAGAATTTTGAGTTCTTGTTAGGTATGGTTATTTGGCATGAATTGTTGTTTGCTATTAATACTGTTAGCAAAACTCTTCAAAAAGAAGACATGCATATTGATGTTGCTATTGATCAATTGAAAGGGCTTATATCCGTTCTTGATCGGTATAGAGAAACTGGATTTGAAGAGGCAATGAATGAAGCTAAGAAAATAGCAAGTGAGATGGAGATTGAGCCTGTTTTTCGTGAGAAACGCATCATTCGAAGAAAGAAATAGTTTGATGAGAGTGCTAGTGAAGTGGCAACACAATCAGCAATTGAAGCTTTTAGAGTTGATTACTTCATTTATATAGTTGATCAAGCTCGGACTTCACTTCATATCAGGTTTGAACAATTTCAGAAATACGAAGAAACTTTTGGGCTTTTGTTTAATTTGAAGAAGTTAAAAGATGTAGACAATGATAGCTTGAAGAGTTTTTGTATCAATCTTGAAGGATTTCTGAAACATGGTGAGCATTCTGATATTGATGGAAATGACTTATTTATAGAGCTAAGAATCTTGAGAGAAACTTTGCCGAAGGAAATAAATCGGGCAATGGAAGTGCTGAAATATATCAGACAAATGGATGGTTGTTTCCCGAATGCATGGGTTGCTTATCGTATTTTGTTAACCATACCAGTTACAGTTGCCTCTGCAGAAAGAAGTTTCTCAAAATTAAAGTTGATCAAATCGTATCTTCGATCAACTATGTCACAAGAAAGATTGAATGGGTTAGCTATTTTGTCAATTGAAAAAGAATTGGTTGAAAAGTTAGATTATGTAAACTTAATTAGTACATTTGCGTCTAAAAACGCAAGACGTGTAATATTTAAGTAATGTTTGCATATCTTTCTTCTTTGGATATGAATTCTAATGAATTTTGATGTAGAAATGACTTTTTCATGTATTTAGTGAAACCTTTTCTTATACATATAAATGTACGAGTCGGGTGTCAAAGAACTTTAGGGCCCCCATTCGAAGGCTCGCCTAGGGCCCCCAATTTCTCAGGGCCGGCCCTGGCTGTGGGTGAGGGCACAAGCACCCATTCCCCTTTGCAGAGGAGAGAATAGACAAAGCTAGGGTTTTGTGGCTGAGAAGAGGAAGGAGACCCAGTCCGAAGTGGGAGAGTACGCATTGGGGAGAAGATCATGCGATATGTATCCCGATTCAGGTCGGATGTCATTGGACGGGCCTCGGGCTTCTTGGGACGGGTATTTGGGTCCGAGAGCCCCCCACCGAGGTTGACTCCGATGGTTTCAATTATGGAAGAGAGCTGGGAGAGGAGTCCATGCGGCTTAGCTCAGACCAAAGACTATTACAACTCGCAGCGGCGGCGGAGCTTCAAACGGTCGAGTTTCGATCGGTCCGCAAAGGCTGAGGTTGATGAGATGAAGTTGGGATCAAATGCAAGAGTCTCCCCTACCACTTCAGAGTTGTTCTATGGGGCCAAGCTGCTGATTACAGAAAAAGAATGGATGAAAAGGGCGGGAGAAGGAGGGAGGATGGGTGTAGGAAGGGTGAGGTCGCTCAGAATTTTTTTTTAAATTTTTAAAATTTTAAAGTTTTAAAGTTTTTATTTTTTTTATTTTTTTAATATTTAATATTTACGACAGCCCCATATTAACACATGGCGCCCAATCATGTCCACGTGGCTGCCACGTCATCATTTAACAGCTGATTTAACAGTCAGACTAACAGATATATGAAACTATTCTAAAATTAATACTTTAGGTATGATTCTGAGATGAAAAAAATTTCATATACCAAATGTTGAAAATTACGAAACTTAAGAGTAATAAACTGATATTTAAATTTTTTAAATCACCCCTAATGGAATCAACTATATCGTTGAATATAAAAATTAAAATAAAAACAACTTGATTTTAGTTTAGGAAATTCGACACATGCTTTAGAGGATGTACTCAATCATTGAACCTAGTAAACTCCTTGAAATCCTTTAAATTCGTAATTAAGTACATCCCCTAATTAAGGTTTGCCCTCTTTCGTTTATTTTGGTGGAAATTAAGGCATGCGTTCAACCATCGTCTAAAGCTAAATTGTAAAGTTTCTTTGATAATGACACACTCCGATCGGAATCGAGGCATGCTGACCGTCACGTGAGGGTGACATAGTCATATGCGTAAACAGAAGTGATAGTGATATGAAAACATGAGTAATTAAAAACCAAAGTAACTAATTTACATAGATAAACATAAAAGTGTGTGAAAGTGTTTAAAGTCAAGATACAGATTTTCAAAGCATAGGTAACCTAGGTACAGTCTAGCAAGCTAAGTATTAATTATATAGTACATGAAAGAAAATGCCTACATTATTTGAAGATTGTCAGAACCACAGTAGAGTCCTCGTGAGCCACCAACTCAAATGTTTAGCCGAAACCTGGAGATGCGCAAAACAGAAAACGTGAGTGAGCAAAAAAAATAAATCTTTTGAAAACACATTTCTCTTTCTAAACATAATAGCTCCTCACTGTAAAATCCGTATAATTTCCCAGAAAATAATAATACATACGTATATAGAAATCATGCTCGAGAGCTAAGTATATGCCATGTCAAGTATCTCAGCAGTAAATATGTAAGTCAGATGATATAAATCAATATAAAATAATATGTTAGCCGAAGTCACCTAACATGATCTATACTGTTGAACCTATAACTCATCTACCAATTCCCACACACGAGTCGGAACCACCTAGTGTGGTCTGTACGACAAGCTGGGTGTAAATAGGTACACGTAAGTGCTACGATCATGTGAAGGCTGTGCGAAGTATCGCGGGTCACCTAGGAGTCGGAACCACCTAGGGTGGTCTGTACGACAGGGTGGCACCTGCCTTGGATCTAAGGTGAGTGTGTGGTGTGGAAGGTGAACAATCACATAAAGGTTGTGCCCTGGCCTTGGGCGGGAGCACTAACACCGGGGTGTAGGATAATGAACTCTAAATGTATCCACACATAACCATACACAATGCAACCACTATTATCACAATGTACTCACTTGTAGCTTACCTAGGCCTCCACATCATTATGCAATATTATGCATAACTATACTAATGCAAATACTAAAATGTAGTGCATTCGTGACATGGCATTTAAAACGTATTTCATTTAAAAACAGTTTCTAGGAATCATAAATCATATATACGTATATATAGAAAATCAAAAGCCCACTGACTACTAAGTAGTAAGGTCGTAGCCCCCAAGTCTCAACTGGCTACGCTCATCCTCAGGATATGTCTCAACTATATGCGAAACAACTAATTTAACGTTAATTCAATAGCACATACACAAAACCTAGGAATAATTTCTCATACGTTGCTCAATTGGGGTGTTTGAATATACCAACGTGACCTACTCATCACCATGAACACCCCTATATTTTTAGAAAAAATTCTCGATGTCCCACGCGCCGGCCATGCATAAGCATGCTGACGAAATCCCTAATGGCGTTAGGGAATATTTCGTTGAATAATAGAATATTCCGTTAAAAACTAACAGAGTTACCTGACGCCTTCAGTATATTCCGTCAAAGTTGACAGAATATTCTCCTTCCTTCTCCGATGAATCACCAAAATCCGCCGCCGACTGCCGTCTGTAACGTCAGAACTAGAAAATTTTAAAACTTTAATATCTCCTTCATTTAACCACCAAAATTCATAAATTTTATTTGAATTTGAAGCCCTCAACTAGAAGAACATAAACTTACCTGTTTGGGATCCTAAAATCAACAGGAAATGGTCAAAATAAGTTTGGAAGAATCCAGCCAAACTGAAACTTCTCGAAACCCGTATGTTTCGACTTCCACTTCATCCCAAAACTTCTCTAGGGTCTCTATGAAGTTGTTTAGAAGCTTTCTTAAACTTTAACTCGTAAAATGTCCACGATCACAATGGAGCAACGGAGCACCTCCCCGAGCTTTTGGGTTCTCGGGTTCCCATGATCTGTTCTTCGGTCCAATGGTACGGATGGGTTCGTGAGGTCACTAGAAACACGTTGGTGCAAATCTCAAGCTTAGTCAATGAAGTTTTGATGGTGTTTGAGAGTTGAAAGTCTCGAATTGTATGGACGATAGAGAAAGGTCGAAAATATATAAGAGAGAATGTGAGGTTATATGTGTGTATAGGTTTGTGATTGGCCAACAAGGAGAAAGGGAGAGATTTTTATGTGTGTGCGCACCTCCAGATTGGGCAAGGGGGAAAAAATGGGTTTGTGTAATTGGTCTCTACAAAAATATAAAAGCCCAATTATTAATTGGACCCAAGAAAATAGGAAGAAAGGTAATTGGTTTATTTCTTTGGCTCGTTTATGTTCTTTTAATAATCATAACTTTCTCGTTACGATACCAACTTGACCCTAACTCATGTCAACGGGCTCGTGATGTCGAGTAAGTTTTAATTACGCTAGCGAGAAAATTAATTTAAATCTACATATGTACATCTACGTCACTAAACCATGAGGGTATTTTCATCACTTTATACACTTGGGGAGAAAAATATATAATAATTTGAGACGGGTCATCACAATCTACCCCCTTAAGAAAATTTCGTCCAAAATTTCTACACGCTACAACAACGGCAAATCAATAACCATAAAATAGACGTGGATATAAATCTCACATACGATCTTCAGTCTCCTAAGTGGCCTCCTCGATTGAATAGTTTCTCCATAAGACTTTCACCATGCGCACGATCTTGTTCCTAAGAACCTTATCCTTCCAATCTAAAATCGTCATCGATTCCTCGTCATAAGTCAAGTCTGGATTAATCTTTAGTGGTTGAGGAGGTATCACGTGTAATGAATCAGAGACATAGTGACTAAGCATAGATACGTGGAAAACATCGTGCATCTTCGATAGCTCTGGAGATAACTCAAGTCCGTATACGACTTCACCAACTCTCTCGGTGATCTGATACGGTCCAATGTAGCAAGGACTTAACTTACCTTTCTTACCGAATCGTACTACGTCATTCCACGAAGTTAGCTTCAGAAATACCCAATCTCTAACTTTATATACTCTATCACTGGCATGTTTATCAGCGAGACTCTTCTGTCGATCCTGGGCCTCTTTCAGGTAGGCTTTAATCACCTGAATATTCTGTGTAGTCTCGTCTAAAATCTCAGGGCCCATTAACACTCTCTTGCCAACTTCAGACAATCATAAAGAAGTGCTATAGAGCTTACCATAGAGTGCCTTGAAATGTGACATACCAATACTAGAATGATAGCTAGTATTATATGCAAACTCAATTAGAGCCAAACGTTTATGCCAAACGTCGTCAAACTACAGTACTGAAGATCTCAGCATATCTTCTAACATTTGAATGGTTCTCTCAGATTGCCCATCTGTCTGTGGATGATAAGTCGTGTTGTAGAGCAATCTCGAACCAAGAGCTTCCTAGAAAGCCACCCAAAACTTAGAAGTGATCCTAGAATGCCGATCAGAAATGATACTAACCGAAACTCTATGGTATTTAACAATCTCTGAGATAAATAGCTCAACTAATTGGCTTAAAGAGTAATTTTCTCGAACTGGAAAAAAGTGTGATGACTTGGTAAGCCGATCCACTATCACCCAAATTCCATTGTATTTATTTCGCATACGAGGAAGCTTATACACAAAATCCCATTTCCACTAAGGAACAGGAAGTGGCTGTAATAACCCAATAAGTTCATTCCTCTCAGCTTTGACTTGTTAACAGATTGCACAACGGCTCACATATTCAGCAATCTCATTTTTCATGCCAGGCCAGTAATAGAAAGGTCAAATGGTGTGATACATCTTGGTACTCCTAAGATGTATCGCATAGGCTGAAATATGTGCTTCATCTAGTATATCTTTTTTTAATTCCGCTATATCTGGCACGTACATTCGATTTCCCTGCATAAGCATGCCATCTGGTCTCCGGATCCTGAGATCTTTCTTTTTCCCTCGTGACACTGCCTCTATCAATTCTTAAGATTCCGGATCATTTGCCTGAGCCTCAAGCACGTGATCTAATAGAATCGATTTAACCTCGAAACTGGCAACTAAAGCTTCTTCCCAAATTTTCACCTCTAATTTCACTCTCGTGGACCTCAATTCTGTGAGGAAAGGAACACGGCTAGCATGCAAAGCATTAAGTCTGCCACATGATTTTCTGCTGAGTGCATTTTCCAAGGTGTTTGCATGACCGGGGTGATACTCAATCGTGCAATCATAATCACTAAGTAGTTCTATCCGCCTCCGCTGCCGAAGGTTAAAATCCTTCTAAGTGACAATATACTTGAGGCTTTTATGGTTTGTAAAAATCTAACACTTCTCTCTATACAGATAATGTCTCCAATCTTCAAGGCAAAAATAATGGCTGCTAGCTCGAGATCATGGGTAGGGTAATTCATCTCGTGTGGCTTCAACTGTCTCGAGGCATATGCAATTACCTTGCCATGCTACATCAATACATAGCCTAAGCCATTTAGAGAAGCATCACTGTAAATCTCGAAATTACCATTATCATCTGGAAACGCCAACACCGATGCATGAGTGAGACAATATTTTAGCTTTTGGAAGCTCCGCTTGCAATCCTCGTCCCACTCAAAATTAACACCTTTTTTAGTCAACCTCGTTAGTGGTAAAGCTATGGCTAAAAAAATTCACAAACCGCCTGTAATAACCTGTTAAGCCGAGGAAACTCCATACCTCTGTGATAGTCCATGGTTGTTCCCAATTTTCAACTGAAGCAAGTTTCTATGGGTCTACCAATATACCCTGAGCTGATATTACGTGCTGCAAGAATGACATTTGATCCAGTCAGAACTGGCATTTACTAAACTTAGCTTATAGTTGGTGTTCCCTCAATTTCTTCAAAACCAAAGTGAGATGTCGAGTATGCTCTGCTTTAGACTTAGAATACACCAAAATATCATTAATGAAGACAATAACGAACCTGTCGAGGTATGGCCTAAATACTCGATTCATCATGTCCATAAAAGTTGCTGGTGCATTCGTTATCCTGAATGGCATCATGAGGAACTCGTAATGACCATAACGAGTCTTAAATGCTGTCTTATAGACATCCTTACATCTGATCTTCATCTAGTAATACCCAGACCTCAAATCAATCTTAGAGAACACGCAGGCACTTCGAAGTTGGTCAAATATATCATTTATGCGTGGTAACGGATAACAATTTTTAATCGTTACCCGGTTCAGTTGTCAATAATTGATACACAGCCTCAAAGTCTTGTCTTTCTTCCATACAAATAAAACTGGAGCCCCCTAGGGTGAAGTACTAAGCTGGATGAAACCCTTATCAACCAATTTTTGTAGTTGATTTTTTAATTCCCTCAACTCAGCAGGAGCCATTCAGTAAGGAGTTAAGAAATAGGGTCTATACCTGGAATCAAGTCAATAGTGAACTCTACTTCTCGATCTGGTGGTAGTCCAGGTAAATCATCAAGAAATATATTAGGGAAATACCTGACTACCTGTACATCCTCCAAACGAGTAGGCGAGTTCTCGTTCAGTACTATGTGAGCCAAATACCCTTGACAACATTTCCCCAATAACCGTCTAGCCTTCGTGACAGAGATAACGCCGTGTCTCAGTCCACTACGCTCGCCCATGAAGGTAACCACAGGCAAGCCTGGACAATGAAAATTGACTGTCTTCTGTTAATAATCCAACTGAGCACGGTTATAGTGTAACCAATCCATGCTCATAATAACATCGAAATCAACAATATCTAGCGGCACGAGATTAGCTGGCATTACAACATCCTCCACTAGAACAGGACATCCCTGATATGCCCAGCTAACATAACATGTTTCACCTCTAGGCATAGAAAACTCTAACTCATAACCAAGATGTGTATAGTAGGGTTGCGTCTTCTGAGCAAACGTATGAGATATAATAGAATGTGTAGCACATAAATCAATCAACACCCTAGCAAAATGGCCAAGAATGTTCAACATACTAATAAACAGATCGGGATTACTCTGAGCATCATGCACTGTTAGAAGCAACCTCAATATTCTAGGACTGCCCTCCGAGATACCACTATGATCCTCCACTTGGATATGGTAGGTATGGCGTGTAGCCTTCTGAGTATTGAGGGTAACCACCTTGATAGTATTAGTCATGTGGATAATGGTATGGTCATCCGGAATATGGAGCTATATCTCCCTGATAATGATATGCACCACCATAACCCGTTAGGGTATAATCACTAGGCCCTGGAACCTTCTAAATGGGAACTGGTGGTGGTAAGGCAGGTGGCTGAGGTTTCTGCTAATTCTGTGGGCACTGATTAGCCCAATGTCCCGTCTGAACACAAACAAAACATCCCCTGTTACCTTGTCTACACAACCCAGTATGCCGACTATTACATGTACAGCAGAATAGAGCACTTGAACCGCTAAAGTATTTCTGTCTCTAGAAACGGGAACCTCTTGAACGGCTGCCCATCCACAGCGCATTATAACTCAAGCCCCCACTAGAAAAACTAGAACTAGTACCAATACGCTTAAAGTTCTGTGTCTTACGAGGATCATGTGATGACGGACCTTTATCTTTATTATTATTATTTTTCTTCTAGTTATTATTTTTTTTCTTCCTTCTCATCGCTATCACTGGGAGCATTTTCTGAATCCTCGACCCAATACTCATGACTAAGAGTCAACAATTATCATCCTTACTTGAAAACGGAATGACACTTCTTTATGGAGAAACATGTCCAGAATCTTTACCGACCTTAGACTCCTTAAATACATCTTCATTGGAAGTAAGGTTAATTTCTAACAACGACAATGGAAGAACCAAATCAACGTCTACGATTTCATTATCGTGTATCATCTCGATAGTGCAAACATAATTATTGTTTACCATAGCAAAAGACATATCCACCCTTGAAGTTATTTCCGAATTATCAAGAAATCATTCCAGCTAGAGTTCACAAGCATCGATTTGACATTATGTGCACATCACACCGTACCCTCACTTTGGATCCATTGTAGGTGCCAGTCATGTCCTAGATTGCTATAGGCAATTAGGACTCATATGAGCTACACATATCGCCAATCTTGACGTGATTGTAGTACTAGAGCGTATATCATTATTACACCTAGTCTTGTTGATGTCAAAAGATCTCTACATGAACTCGTGTGTCAGCATGTGTCAATGAGCACTTGATATGATATGTTTGCTTATGCGAGATTATGTGATTACGGGCATCATGTGCTTACTTACGAAATATTGTGTCATATTGAATTCTTAAGATTTTGCAGGCTATGGTAAGTATTTTCTTACTATACGTAGCATGTATATTTTGGAAACTATACTTGTTTTATGATGAGGGGTTATTATGTTTTCAAAAAGGTTTTTACAAAGCTTTATTTTTATGCCCACTCACCCTTATTTTTCACCCCTCCATGTTTAGTAGCTAAGCTTTTGTGTTGACGAGGATTTTTGGCAAATCTTTATATAGGTGGTTACCTTTGATGGTATAATTCTCATCCTGATTTACTGTAGTTTACTTATGCTCTGACATCGCGTGTGAAATGGATTCATTCCCGATCATAGTGCACTTTTATATTTAGGCACTTTTAGGTTTAAATTTACTCACATTTTCCACATCACTACACTTTATGGCTTCGTCACCCTTTGGGTGTCAGCCAGTACAGCTCAATTCGGAGTCCATGTGGACATTCTTGGTCGAGGTTTGTCAACAATGCTCTCGATTCTTCCATAACCCTCACCTTCCTCGTGAAAGTTGCATACATATATATATATATATATATATATATATATATATATTAAAGTAAAAAAGTATACACAACTGATTTTACATGTATTTGAAACTAATTATACAAAAATGGTCGAAAAGGATTTGAACTGATTCTGTAAAAATGGTCAATGACGGGTTGAAATTATTTTGCCAATGGTCGAGGCCGGGTTGAACTTATTCTGCAAAAATGTTTGATGACTTGAACTGATTCTACAAAAAATGGTCGAATGCGAGTTGAATTGATTTTGCAAAAATGATCGAGGACAAGTTGAACTGATTCTGCAAAAATGGTCAAAGACGGGTTGAACTTATTTTGCATCAACTGATTCTCCAAAAATAGTCGAGGAAGGGTTAAACTGATTCTGCAAAAATGGTCGAAGACGACTGATTATGCAAAAATGGTCGATGATGGATTGAACTGATTCTGCAAAAAATAGTCGATGACGAGTTGAACTGATTTTGCAAAAATAGTAGAGGACAGATTGAACTGATTTTGTGAAAAATAGTCGATGACGAGTTGAACTGATTCTGCAAAAATGGTCGTAGACAGGTGAACTGATTATCTGAAAATGGTCGATGACTGGGTAAACTGATTATGTAAAAAAGAAGGGTGTAATGATTATGCAAAAATGATCGAGGATGGGTAAACTAATTATGTAAAAATAGTCGAAGACGGGTGAACTAATTTTGCAAAATTGGTCGAAGACTAGTTGAACTGATTTTGCAAAAATGGTCGAAGACGGGTGAACTGATTCTGCGAAAATGGTCGAGGACGAGTTGAATTGATTTTGCAAAAATGATCGAAGATGGGTTGAACTGATTTTGCAAAAATGGTCAAGAACTGATTATAGTAATAAATGAGACAAACTTATTTTACATATAGTTTCAAAACTGATTTTGCAAAAATAGTTGAGGATGGGTTGAGCTTATGACACATGTTAATTTTGTTGGAGTTGTGAGGGTTAGGTTCCATTAACAGCCTAAAATCTTATGGGTACGGTTGGTATTTTAAAACATTGTTTTCATGTTTTTGGGTTAGGCTTTAATTGTTTTTATGTTTTTGTCTCTCATTGAAATGTTTAAAAACTAGTGAAGTTCCTTGAATTATAGTAAAAGTTTTTGTCTCTATATAAAGCCCCCTAAAAAAAAATCTTAAAACACCCAGCCTTTAAAAAATAAAAATTATATCGATCCAATTGTTAATGTGTACCCGACTATTATTTCACTCAACTTTAAGAGGTAACAAGTGACTTGTTTCTTTTTATTTATTACAATTTGATTTTCAAAGTGTTTCTTAAGAACATTAGGTCATCTCCAACTGAAGGGTTCAGAGGGTCAGAAGGCCAAAAATAGCCCAAAAATCGTCTCCAATCGAGGGCCAGGCCAAAGGGCTCATGGACCCAACTGGACAAAAAAGGGCCAAAGGGCCAACCGGCTAGCCCCGGGCGGGGCTATAAATTTGAAACGAACGGCTAGCTAAAGTCATGTTGACATCAGTTATCGTGATTTGAAAAAAAAATTTGGACCAAATTTTTTTATAAAATATTTAATTATAGGCCCAGAAAGGTATAGTTAGTTCAATGTTGGGGTGTTTTTGCTTCCTCAAATCTCTCCCATGGCCGATATGGGACTCTCCCACCCACTTTATAGACCTGTTTCCAAAGTTAATTTCTTTACTTTTTTTAAAACTCTAAATAAAATATTTCACATTTGACTTGAAAAATATATATATATATATATATATATATATATTGTAATTTTTAAATTTAAATAATAAATTATGTTTGGCATAGTTGCCCTCGGTCGGAGATTGCCAATACACTACTCTAGTTAAGTCATTATCCTATACATCTTTCAAACATTGGTAGCTACTAGCTAGTAACCTAGTACTAGTCGAAAATGAAAATGACATTTACCTACAACATGGATTGTTATTGCCGTTCACAGGGAGAAGTCCACCCATTTCTCCATAGAAACTCAATGCACCTCAAACATATGACGACTTTTACGTACGACATTGATTTTTATTGCAATTTACAGGGAGAAGTCCACCCATTTCTCCATAGAAACTCCACGCACCTCGTACATACGACATTACTGCAAATTGCAATGTTATTTATTGGTCATATATATCTCTTGCTCCATCACTGTATTACCCTAAATTTTGTACTTATTAAGTTATAATTATGTAATTTTCAATTTTAGCAGTGTTAATTGTGTAATTTTGTTCTGCAAATTATTCCTAATTGCTAACTCTGTAAAATTAAAGACGGATATCTGAAGTGACAATAAGTGCATGCCTCGTTTGTTACCCATCTTCCACGTTTCGAGTGCCCTAATGTTTTCAGAGAACGAATATTGAGTTTTATGTGATAAAGTTGCGACTTTTGAGTTTAGAATCGACTTTTAAGTTTTAGAATTGACTTTTAGATAGCGTAATTAAAAATAAGTTTTTTTTTATCCACATTAACATATTTGACGGTTTTTGGAAGGAAATAACATAAACAAGGTAATGTGGAGAGAATTTTGAATTTCAAAAAGTAAAATTGTGATTTCGAGTTGGAAGAAGCAAAATAAAATCAAAATCAAGTTCTAAGAACGCAACTAAAAATAAGCCCTTATATGATAGCAATATTGTGGGGTAGGAACCATAACACGAAGTGGTGAGAACAAAAAAGGACAAGTGCAAAAGAAATTATAATTCTTTTAACAAATGATATTATATACACTAAAAATGTGAAGGAGTGGGCTAACCCCTCACAAGTGAAAATGAATATCACTAGACCGCAATACTAAATGGCAAAGAAATTATAAAATTAATATAAGAGGTTTGATTCAATTTAAGTTGTTTTCATATGGACCAAATTTAACCAAAGCGAATTACAGTTTGGTTGGTGGTAAAACTTGATCAAATTGCTCAAGGAGTTAAAAAATTTCGCTTTTTTTTTTATATGAACAAAATTGAGTCAATTTTCTAAACCATCAATAGAAGAATATTGCACAGTATACGACTACTATCATCTCTTTGAAATTGTCATTACCATCAATATTTTATTATTTTAAAACAATAAAAAAGATGCAGATCATGAGAGTACCCAAAACAATATATACACATATATTTTCACCCATCACGTCGATCCCTCTGTCTTATTTCTCTGTATAAATATATCTTTGCTAAACATTGCATCACTCTGTCCCCGCTCAACCAAAACACCTTTTCCTTCCCTTCATCAATTCATCACCTCTCTCTCTCTCTCTCTCTCTCTCTCTCTCTTCAAAACCTTCACAACTCATCCATGGCGGACGACGGCCTGGAAACCTTCCACGTGCCCCAACAGAGCAGAAGAGACAAGCTCCGTTTCACCCTCCAAAACCACCCACCCCAACCACCTTTTTCTCTGCCTTTCTTCTCCGAATCCCGCCATTACGACGCCGTCTCTTTCCGGGCCGGAGAACTCAGAAGCTCGGTTCCTCTGGGCCCGTTCACCGGCTACGCTTCGATACTGAAGCGGTCCAGGTTTCTGAAGCCTGCCCAGCAGCTCCTCGAGGATTTCTGCGGGTCGGTTCTACCCGACTCGGATCCTCCTCCGCCCTACTGCTGGAGCTTTTGCGCCAAAGATCACCGGGTCGACGTTCAGATGAAGAACTCTCGGCTGACCACCATGCTGGAGGAGGTATATTATACACCACTAATTAATTTTAATTATACGTGCACTTTTCCATATTATCAATATTTTAATTTAATCAAATCTAAATTGTGAGAATGAAGATTATAATTCGTGTACATAAATGCATGATCGTTTTTATTGGAAATTTTTTAGTGTAACACAGTTCGTCATACAAGTGTATAATGATAATACAGTTTAAATTTTTGAAAAAAAAAATTATCTAATTGTATTATAACATTTTGAGGATTGATTTTGTTTAAGAAAACTAATGAAAATTATTCGAAAACTTTGAGTTTTAACAATAAGGACAAAACAAAGGGTAAAGTGAATAGTATCAAGATTAACTTTTTAGTGTAAAAATGTATTTTTTCGTTG
Source organism: Crataegus laevigata (assembly GCA_963580275.1). Classification (NCBI taxonomy): domain Eukaryota; kingdom Viridiplantae; phylum Streptophyta; class Magnoliopsida; order Rosales; family Rosaceae; genus Crataegus; species Crataegus laevigata. The sequence goes on along the minus strand of OY756947.1, from coordinate 30,405,230 downwards.
CAGTAAACAGTACCAAAATTTTTCGTTAAAGTTACTTTTTGTTTTTTGACACATGAAAAAAAATTCTTCCTAAGAGTTCTTACGCCCGTTTATAATTTCATATACTATTAGATAAGAACGTATAAATGTCACAAATCAACCAAAAAATGTTTCTAATTAAGATGTTAATCTTGATTAAATTAATATTTTTTAAATTTTTGAATGGAATATGGGTCAAATGTGGGAAGATACTTGGATTTAATACAGTAGTGTAGTATGAGGTTGTTGTCAGGGGAGTCACATCATATGATTGATATGTTCAGTAGTCATGGCCTAAAGGATGTCTTGTCTTGTCACAAATTAATTTTTTCAACTGTGTATTGTTTCTTATTGGTTTGTAATTTTGTTTACTGTTCATTTTTTTTTCGCTTGTCATAATTAATTATCGGGTGATAGATTATGGCACATGACCATGTATCTGTAAATGGATGGGATCGCCATAGGTCAAATCTTATCCATTCCAATCACGAGTTAACTTTAAGAGAAAATTTATGGAGATTTTTTTAAAGTGAGATTGTTTAGGTTTTCGACATTTTTACAATTTAACATTAGTATTGTAAAATATTATGTAAAAAAACATAAAATAATAGAAAATTTATAAGGAGTTCCACTTTTGAAAGAGTTAACTTAGCATTTCTCTAATTTCAATTTAATTGTATTCAAATTATCTCATTTATGTTATTTCTTGTTAAATAAGATTTGGATTACATTCTATCATCATTGAATTTAGTTACTTCACTGTTGTATTGGATTCATTTGTTGATTAATTGATTTTGTATCGTAAGTAATTAGTTTATGTGTATTTTCAACCATTTAAAAAATAATGGTGTTATCTACACACTATTTTTTACCTTTCACACATTTTTTGCAATTTGATTCTTTTCAATTCATCCGATATGAATACCAAAAATTGAGGTGAGTGGAAGGTAAAAAAAAATGTGTAGATGGTGCCACCCTTCAAAAATTTCATGTTGCATAGTGGTTAGCCACTTTATATTAAATTAGAGCATATATATTGTCTAATAAAGAAAAGAAGAAAAATAAATGATAATTATGCGAATCAGATTATTATCGAATAAACTTTAACTCATATTTAATTAGTTTTTTCTTTCTTGAAAATAATAGAGAGATTTGAACTCGAATACAAGAGATCAAACACATGCCCTAACCTCACTCTGCATGCTAACGTAGAAATATAACTGAATTGTCCATAGTATTGTGGGTCTAGTGGAGGCACAATGAACCTTTAGGCCCAAATAAAGAAAGTTTTGGCACCCAAGTCCCCTTAAATTGTGTTCTCACATCTCATGTTTCCTAGGTGTACAAGAGGTACAAACTATACTGCCAACAAATGGAGTCAGTGGTGGCATCATTTGAAACCATTGATGGACTTGGAAATGCAGCCCCTTACATCTCCCTTGCCATCAAAGCCATCTTGAAGCACTTTGGTTGCCTGAAGAATGCCATTTTAGACAAGCTTCAATCCGGAGGCAAGACGTCGCTTGGCGAAGAAGAAACTGAAGGGTTTTCTGTAAGAGGCCTTCAGAACAACCAGAACCCGAATGATCATTTGAATTTGAAGTTGACCACCACCAACAGCCTTCGTCAATCACTTTCCCGGTCCCAGAGAGGTCTCCCGGAGAATGCAGTGGTTGTGCTGAGGACCTGGCTCTTTGAACACTTTCTGCACCCGTTAGTTATTTCTCATTTTCCATTTATATAATTCAACGGCTCAATTAGAATATCAATTCAATAAATTGGTAATTTGGTATCTTATGACTTGGGTTTTGTTCAACATTTCAGCTATCCTTCTGATTCTGAAAAGCTGATGTTAGCTCAACAGACGGGCCTATCAAGAACTCAGGTGAGACAAATTTTCGTTGTTGATTCTTGCAGCGTTCTTATCTAATGTGAGGAGGGGGATTCGAGCTCGGTGCATGGTACCCTAGCCTACTTGGCTATGCCTATGTCGGCCAAGTCTTTATTTGGTTCATTTCTATTAGGAGATATTAGCACTGCCCTGGAACTTATGACCTTCCAAATTCGTCCTCTCGGCTTTCAGTCTGGTTATAAGCCCCCTTTAGATTTTATGATGTGCAGCATGCCTGCCGCTGTCAAATTTATCACAATTTCTGATAGGTTTCCCCACTGTAAATGAATGAAACTTACCTCAATTTGATATCTGCCGCTGCCTGCCGTGTATATTTATCTTCGGACATATATATTGCAGGTTTCGAATTGGTTTATTAATTCGAGAGTGAGAATCTGGAAGCCGATGGTGGAAGAAATACACATTCTTGAAACACAGCAGGCTCAAACAATTCCAGATCCACTGAACAAGAGTGTAAAGGCACCTCTTCACCCTTCTGCAGAGAATCCAGTTCTCCATCTGGGGACCCCGCCTACGAACTCTTCTAGCCAAAAAGCTCAAGACATCCAAACTAAACGCCCTCGAAAAATCCAACACGATTTGCCTGAGCAGAGCGAGACATGGAGGAGGAATGCAGCTAATGGAAGCTTAACGAGCAATGATCTGCAGAGAATTAGCAGAACAACCGAAATAGATGAAGTTTCCTTAGCTTTAAGCCTTCAAGCGAGAAAGTGAGCACGTCGGAAAGGATTAGGGTGTAAAAGGAAAGACCCTGCTGCTGCATGTTTCTACAGGGCAAACTTTTGTTATCTGTTATGGGTAACAAGATTTTGTTATTAGTTGCTTGTGTGTTAGATATTCCGAGAGAGACAGGTCATTGATTCACTCCTAATTACACTACTTAATCACCTATTGTTATCACAAAAGCCTAAGTATTATTAGGAGTGAAATCACACTTATATGTGTTATTTTATTTTCTCAATTTCCTGATGTGTGATTATATTCAACACACCCTCTTGTGTGTGAGAGACAGGTCATTGACCCACTCTTAACCACACTTAACTTAATCACTTATTGTTAGGTGTTGGGTTACAAAAAGCCTAAGTATTATTAGGAGTGAAACCTCACACTTATATGTGTTACTTTATTTTCTCAATTTCCTGATGTGAGATTATATTCAATACACCCTCTCATGTGCGAGCACAACGTAGTAGGCCACATGGGAAACTAATCCTACATCGGACATTAAGCGTTGAAGCAAGGTATTACGTTAAACTCGGTAAGTCGGGCACAACACGGCACACAGGACGCACAATCAAACCCGCTCTTATATCATGTCAGATATTTAGAGAGACAAGTCATTGGCTTACTCTTAACCATAACGATATTATTCCAACTTAATTACTTATTGCTAAGTGTTGAGTTTATCACAAAAGCATCTGTATTATTAAGAGTAGGACCATACACTTATATATCGTGTATTTTATTTTATTTTTTCAATTCCCCGATGTGGGACTTAATACACACAAAGCTAAAAAGTTGTCAAAAATCATTATGTGATACTGGAATACCGTCTTGTAGCATTACCAATCCAACTGAGTTATAACATGGTTCAGTTAGAGGGCAACAGCTAATGGGATCATGGCATTGATGCTTTATCCTAATTTATGTGTTACATTCTTATATATTTCTGATTTTCTTTGGAATTATCGTGACGACTAGTCACAACCCATGATGGGTTTGTAGATATTGGAATCTTGTTCCAAATTATGCTTTAATTTGCTATCAACGCTAATCAATCAAATGGGAATAATAAAAAAGATAAAAAGTAACGAGATCATGGTCTTTTCACTAACCGCCATCAATTCTAAATTGTTATCAAAGAGAAAGTTTAAGAGCAACTTTTAAAATTTAACATGAATAATAACAATAAAAAATGTTCATATCAACAATAACATTAATTCCATCTTACTTGTTATCAAAGAAAACGTTTATTGTTTTCCAATTGAAATGCAAATTTTTATATGGCATGACGTGGTTAGCAGCAAAAGTGACAGAAACTTCAAATCTCTTTTTAATTGATTAATAAATAATTTTTATCATTTTTATTATTGTTTTTTGTTTTAAAAATAGTTATCCAAATTACACATTAATAGAATCTTCTTTGTTAACTAAAAGAATGTAAAAAGACTATTTAATCTTCTATCACAATAAAAAAGTTAAGGGCAGTAACATAACTTTATAAGACAAAAATTTACTGTTTTTTGTTTAAGTTTCACATACAGGTGACTTTAACATCTCTAATTAAAAAAAAAAACCAAATAAACAATAAACATCTCTCCTCTCTCCTCTCTCCTCACTCTTCTCTTCATCTCTCCTTCTCTTCATCTCTCCTTCAATTTTATAAACAAAATAAAAATTTTGATATACACTTTGTGTGTGGGGATATATGTAAGATCTCACATTGCTCAGGGAGTGATCCTTATATCTATATTCTCACATCTTTCTAGCACAAGGCCTTTTGGGAGCTCACTGGCATCGGAGTTCATCGGAAATCCGAAGTTAAATGAGTAACGCGCGAGAGCACTCCCATGATGAGTCACTAGGAAGTTCTCATGTGAGTTCCTAGAAACAAAACCGTGAGGGCGTGGTCGGTGCCCAAAGCGGACAATATCGTGCTACAGCGGAGGTCGGGCCTGGGATGTGGTGGACCCCAGGCCAGGATGTGACAATTTGGTATCAGAGCCAAACCCTAGCCGTGGTGTGTCGACGAGGATGTCGGGCCCCTAAGGGGGCTGGATTGTAAGATCCCACATCACCTAGAGAGTAATCTTTATATGTATATTCCCACCTCTTCCTAGCATGAGGCCTTTTGGGAGCTCACTGGCTTCAACTCTGAAGTTAAGCGAGTAATGCGCGAGAGCACTCCCATGATGGGTGACCCACTGGGAAGTTCTTGTGTGAGTTCCCAAAAACAAAACCATGAGGGAGTGGTTGGGGCCCAAAGCAAACAATATCGTGCTACGGTGGATGTCGGGCCTGGGATGTGGTGGACCCCAGACCAGGATGTGACAATATACCAATTACAATTATGAAAAATAAATAATGTAATAATTTAATTTAAAATATTTGGTTGAACAAAACTTTATAATAATCAAAATGCCACTTCAAACTTAAATTATGTTTAAAATTTGATCTAAAGTATGGGAAAATAATTTTCGCATTTATCTTTCTGCATTCTTCAGTTTGATTAGGTCAACAATGTTTCATTAAAAGGGTTTGAAATACAATTCCTCAAGAGAACCATGTTATTTGGAATCTTGAATTCAAACATTTTAAGAGATCATGTTGGCTAGGGTTTACTTTGATTTAGGAATACGAAAAAGATAATATCTTGCTTGGACTCAAAGCCATCCAAGTTCCACTTTCTTTTTACAAGTTCATAAAATAACATTTGGGTCACAATTAAAGACACTTCTCGTTCTCCTTTATATTAATGCGTAAATCATAAAATTATGCGATTGTGTAGGCGTCAAATTTTGAAAATGTGATCCAAATATACCTATAATGTTGTAAACAATTTTAGTTTAAGTGTAATTGTGTAAATCCTAGATTAGATTTGATTAGGGTTTATCTTTATCCTATTGTATCTCATATTCTTTGGAGAGCAAGAAATACCCTTATCTTATTATTATAAATAGAGGTGCAAAGTAGGAGGGATACACAACACAATTCCCCTGCAATTCTACAAATACACATCTCTCTTTTCTCTCTTTCTCCGCCGCAGGTATCTCTCCTATTGTCAGATAAAATAGTCCACAACACGTTATCAGCACGCTCCTACCGCTGCGCTTAGGAATCTGACGTTGGAGAAATTTTCTGCATCAAATCAGTTCATCCATATCATCACGCAATCAGGTTCTTTCGAAACAACGGCTTTTAACTCAATATTTTGCAGCCCTGATAGCATGAAAATTCACCATGATGCATGACCCAACTTTACGTTTAACGTATTTTAGATTCTACATAAATTGTGTATGCCTCATAACCATAATTGTTGAAATTATGTGAATTTGATATTGGTTATGAATTGAATCTTACATATGTACATGCATTGAAAATAATATTTTTGCATATGCATCAATTTACATATGTGATTCATTGAAATATATGTTGAATTGAATATGCATATAATTATAATTATATTTGAAAAAAAAAATTGGATTCGTTTTGAACCTGTGCACTTGCACTTGCACCATGCAAGCCGCAAGCAAATTTTTTTTTATGCCGTTTGATATCAACCCGAGCCCTAGTGGGCTCCGCTCCTAGGCTCGTGCGAAAAAAAAAAAGAACCAAACATTTTTTTATTTTTTGGGCTCGCCTGCAGCGGCCCAGACCGAAAAAAAAAACAAATTTTTTTTGTTTTTTTTGGGGCCTGCTTGATGCAGCCCGTGAGTGTGAGAAAAAAAAAAAGAAACAAATTTTTAGGGCTGCACACAGCAACCCATTCCCTCGACCTGAATGAAAAAGACGAAATCAATTTTGTTTTGGGCTCGCCTGCAGCGGCCCCATGTTTTTTTAAAAGCCACTCGTGGTCTTTGGGCCCCGAAATTTTATTCGCCTAATTATTTTTAGGCCCAATGGGATTTTGTATTTTTTCCCCACACTTTAATTTGGCCCGAAGTCCTAATAAATTAAAATTCAATTATAATTGTAAACCTAAAGTTCTATTTTTGCATATACTTGTTGCATACTTGTTTGCATATATATTTGTGTTTGCCTGCAGGAATATATGAACTTGAAATTCATAATTACTTTGAAACCTGAAATTTCTTATAAACATGCCTTATTTGAAAACCTGAAGTTTTCACTTAAACATATTACCCATGAAAACCCGAAGCTTTTTATGCAAAATTAAACCAATACATATCTATTACAACCTGTATGTTCTACTCCTATGTGAATGGATTAATTTTTCTCCATTACACTTACCACATCTTGTCCATCTATCTTGTGATAGGAACATGTCGAATTTGAACAAACTCGACTTCACTGCTTTAGAGGTTTCTGGAAGAAACTACCTCAAGTGAGTTCAAGATGTGAAGCTCCACCTCACTGCAAAGAACTTGCGTCCTGCCATTGAAGAAGCAACAGATGAGCCTGTTGGCGAAGCCGAAAAAGCCACTGCTATGATCTTTATTCGAAGACACATCCATGATGCTCTGCAAACTGAGTATCTTGCTGAGGAGGATCCACGTGCATTATGGGTCACTTTGGCTGATCGTTTTGATCACCAAAAGAACATATTCTTGCCTGAAGCAAGACACGATTGGCAGTATTTGCGCTTCCAAGACTTTAAGTTTGTGAATGAATATAATTCTGAAGTTTGTCGAATCCGATCACTTCTCAAGTTTTGCAATGAAACTTTGACTAAAGAGGATCTCCTGGAGAAGACCCATTCGACCTTATCTGCTTCTAATATTGTCCTGCAACAAACATATAGAGCTTAGAAGTTCACCAAGTTCTCGAATTTGATCTCTGTTCTCCTTCTCACTGAAAAACAGAACCAGCTGTTGATGAAGAATCATCAAGCTCGACCTACTGGGGCTACTGATGTGCCTGAAGCACATTATAACACTAATCAACACCCAAAAAGCCAAAAAAGGCGTGGTAGGGGCGGCCAGAAGCCATCCAACCTAGGTCAACAGAGCCAAGGCCCACCCAAGGGAGGAAACAAAGCCCAACAGCGCCCAAACCTCGCTCCCAAGGCCTAGAACTTCAAGAATAAGGGCAAAGCACCTAAAACCATGGATGACGATATGTGTTATCGTTGTGGTTCAAAGGACCATTGGTCTTGTGTTTGCCGCGCTCCCAAGAAAGTTGTAGATGAATATCATTCTCGTCATAAGAAGTTTAAATCAAACTTCATGCAAGTGGACGAACCAGAGACTACAAAGATGGAGGTTTCTAACTTTCAAGAGGATACCACCCTTATGGAAGATTAGAATCTTAGACATAGACTTATTTTTTAGTTGAAATAAGACAAATGAGACTGAATTCCACCTAGTGGGCGAACCCCCCCTTGTTTTTGGTTGATTTTTGAACAATTTTCCTTTATGTTTTGGATTATTAGTTAGTGATTTGTTTTTGGATATTAAGTTTTAATCCTTGAATAAATGAAATTATTTTGAATTGATAATTGTTTTATAAACTTTTATGCATGTGACCGATTCAAATTAATTTTTTCATTTTAGGTATGACTAATGGGAAAGTTAGTTGTCTGGCAGATAGTGCAACCACGCACACTGTTTTGCGTGAACGCATCTATTTCACTAACTTCATACCTAAGAATGCACCTCTGACAACCCTCTCAGGCCCATCCAACCTGATAGAAGGATACGGTAAGACACGTATAATGTTGTCCAATGGTACAATATTGACCATTGCCGAGACACTCTATTCTCCACGTTCCGGAAGAACGTTACTAAGTTTCAAGGACATTAGAGACAATAATTACCACGCTGAAACCCACGTAGAAAACAGAGTTGAATTTCTATGCATAACTTCCTACGAATATGGCCAGAAACATATTATAGAGAAGATGAAGCGTATCCTGAGTGGTTTGTATACTACAACCATACGCCTCATAGAATGCCACTATGTGGCCGACCCTACTACTGGGACCGCGCATGAAATTACACTTTGGCATGATCGTTTGGGACATCTTGGACGAATAGCGATGCGCCATATCCTCAAATCCTCACACGGGCGTCTACTAACCCGAAGTTTAGGTTTGATCCAAGGAATCGCATGTCAAACATGTTCTATGGGAAAACTTATTACTAAGCCTTTTTATTACAAAATTCGTTCGAATCCTCCCATTTTTCTACAACGGATTCAGGGGAACATTTGTGGACTGATTCAACCTCCCTGCGGACCATTTAGATATTTTATGGTTTTGGTTGACGCTTCCACACGTTGGTCACACGTGTGCTTGTTATCCACAAAGAACGCTGCATTCTCCAAACTGTTGGCTCAGGTTATCAAGCTTAGGGCTCACCACCCTGATTATCCAATCAAATCTATTCGATTGGATAATGCTGGAGAATTCACATCTAAAACTTTTGATGACTATTGCATATCGGTTAGGGTTGAAGTTGAACATCCAGTACCCCATGTTCACACCTAGAACGGCCTGGCAAAGGCTTTCATTAAGCGCTTACAAATGATTGCTCGATCGTTGGTCATACGTACCAAGCTCCCGATCGCTGCTTGGGGCCATGCAATATTGCACGCAGCAAAGTTGGTCCGCCTGAGGCCTGTTGCGACACAACCATTTAGTGCCCTTCAGTTGGTTACCAGATATGAACCCAACATATCGCATCTGCGCATTTTTTGTTGTGCGGTATATGTGCCGATCTCGTCGCCCTTACGTACAAAAATGGGGCCTCAGCGAAGGATGTGAATCTATGTCGGATATGATTCTCCTTCGATTATTCGTTACTTAGAACCTTTGACAGACAATCTGTTTACCACTCGTTTTGCGGATTGTCACTTCTATGAGATAGTCTTCTCGTCGTTAGGGGGAGATAAGAACGTCAACGTTCCTGAAGAACAAAACGAATTATCGTGGACGACTCCCACTTTGTCTCACTTAGATCCCCGCGCTGTTCAGTCTGAAACTGAAGTGCAATGCATAATAGATCTTTAAAGCATAGCTCAGAGCATGCCAGATGCTTTCACCGATCTAGCACGCGTGACAAGATCACACATTCTAGCTGCGAATACGCCTGCAAAGATAGATGTACCAAATGTACGACTGACTGCCCTCCTGGAAGCCCGGGACGCCAATTCTGGTGATCCACATACATTAGCGGCTAGCCAATCATCTGACCCTACACAAAAGCATGGCAAACCCCTTGGTTCAAAGATTCACACCCCCGGAAGAAGAAAATAACGGCACAAGGTCCTGAAGAACGTACCGTGAATCCGACTATCGCTTACTCATTCTACCCAACTCATGAGGAAATTCTAGATTACGGAAGCGTCCTTGAAGAGACGAATCCTCCTTCCGAGAATCGTGAGATTTCGGTCTATTATGCTAGCTTAGATGATGTGTGGCGTAGAAATGAGGTGATTGTTGACGATGCATTAACATTTGCAGTAACTACTGAGATCATGTTAAGCGATGACATTGAACCGCGTTCCGTTGATGAATGTCGACGTAGAGCTGATTGGTCAAACTGGAAACAAGCAATCTAAGTCGAACTCGATTCACTTGCGAAACGTAAGGTGTTTGGACCTGTAGTCCCTACTTCTCCACATGTGAAGCCCATTGGCTACAAGTGGGTTTTCGTTCGGAAGCGTAATGAAAAGAATGAAATTGTGTGTTACAAAGCTCGTCTTGTTGCGCAAGGCTTCTCACAACGCCCCGGGATTGACTATAACGAAACTTATTCACCTGTTATGGATGTGATTACTTTTCGCTACCTTATCAGTTTGGTAGTTTCCAAAAAACTGAATATGCAGCTGTTGGACGTAGTAACCGCGTATCTCTATGAGGATCTTGATACGGAAATTTATATGAAAGTTCCCGAAGGACTTACATTGACTGGTTCAAATATTTCCAAACTTGGGAACACGCTCTCAATTTAGCTAAGGCGTTCACTCTATAGTTTGAAGCAATCTGGAAGAATGTGGTATAACCGTCTAAGTGAGTATTTGACTAGTCAGGGATATGTGAACAACGAATTATGCCCTTGTGTGTTCATTAAGAAGTCACATTCCGGATTTGCGATTGTTGCAGTATATGTCGATGACATGAATCTCATCGGAACTTCTGAAGAGCTAGCGAGAACTGCTTCGCACCTAAAGTCAGAATTTGAGATGAAAGATCTAGGTAAGACTCAATACTGTGCTGGTCTCGAGATAGAGCATTGTTCGAATGGAATCCTAGTACATCAATCGAACTACACCCAGAAGGTGTTGCGTCGCTTTAATGAAGATAAAGCGAAGCCTTCGAGTACTCCTATGGTCATTCGTACGCTAGATGCAAAACGAGATCCCTTTCGTCCAAAGGAGGATGATGAAGAGATTTTGGAGTATGAAGTTCCTTATCTAAGTGCAATAGGCGCTTTATTGTACTTAGCTCAATGCACTAGACCCGACATCTCCTTCGTTGTTAATCTTTTGGCAAGATACAACAATGAACCTACACGCAGACACTGGACTGGCGTGAAAGACATCTTCCGTTACCTTAAGGGTACTACGGATCTGGGCTTGTTCTATCCCTACAAATCCTCGAATGATGTTACACCTTATGCTCCTCGAGTTGATTCTCGCCTTGTTGGTTATGCCGACGCTGATACTTATCTGATCCGTACAAGGCGCGTTCTCAAACGGGTTATGTCTTTACCATTGAAGGCACCGCAATATCTTAGAGGTCAACAAAACAGACCTTAGTTGCCATTTCATCTAACCATACTGAAATTCTCGCCTTACATGAAGCAACTCGGGAATACTTTTGGTTGAGAGCAGTAGTGGGCCATATTCGAAACTCTTGAGATCTTCATCCCGTCGTTGATGTTCTGACGACGATCTTTGAAGACAACGTAGCTTGCGTCGAACAACTCAAGAAGGGTTACATCAAAAGAGACAACACCAAGCACATTGCGCCAAAGTTTTTCTTTTCACATCAACAACAAGAGCATCAGAAGATTGAAGTCATGCAAATCCGTTCACAAGACAATCTGGCCGACCTCTTCACCAAATCACTACCGAAGGCGACGTTTCAGAAGCTTGTTCATGGAATTGGTATGCGTAAACTTTCTGAGTTGTAACTTTGCTATTTCTCTTTGGAATTATGTCAAACTCAGGGGGAGTATCATGTAGATACTTGCTTGATCTTAATGTACTCTTTTTCCATACGATTATGAGCATTTTTTCCACTGGGTTTTTGCTACCTAACTAGGTTTTAACGAGGCACCCACCTTGGGTTGGTCATATCCCTGATGACATCCTGTAGACGTTTCTTTTGACTTTTCATTTCTCACGCATTTTTCCTTAGACTATGGATTTTGTCCCTACTCGGATTTTTGCCATAGCCTTAAGGTTTTTAGTGAAACTTACTTACTTATGCAAATTTCTACCTTATTGAGAATAAGCTTTGTTCCTTGGAATCAGCACTGACAAGTCGACTTCATCAACTTCTGCATGATGCCAAATCTACCTTGAGTATTTACCCACTCAAGGGGGAGTGTTGTAAACAATCCTAGTTTAAGTGTGATTGTGTAAATCCTAGATTAGATTTGATTAGGATTTATCTTTATTCTATTGTATCTCATATTCCTTGGAGAGCAAGGAATAACCTTATCTTATTATTATAAATAGAGGTGCAAAGTAGGAGGGATACACAACACAATTCCCCTACAATTCTACAAACACACATCTTTCTTTTCTCTATTTCTCTGCCACAGGTCTCTCTCCCATTATCAGATAAAATAGTCCACAACACATAATAACTTTTAATACCAATTTTTTTTTTGTACTAGGATAAGAACCTAGCACCTAAGGGCTAGGTGAAACCTAGACAAGTTATTTAATTCTATTATATAACAATACAAACATATAAACAAGTGACTACACTTGATTAAATACACAAAATAGAATATGGATTCAAAGTTATTTTACAAGAAAACTTAATGTTGTTTCACAAGAAACTATGTCACATCTCGACCCGCGGTGGACCACTTCTCAGGCCCGCTCCACCACTGTAGCACGATATTATCCACTTTGGGCCCCTACCACGCCCTCACGATTTTGTTTCTGGGAACTCATGAGCAACTTCCTAGTGGGTCACCCATCATGGGAGTGCTCTAGCCCCTTTCTCACTTAACTTCGGAGTTCCTACAGAATCCAAAGCCATTGAGCTCCCAAAAGGCCTCGTGCTAGGTAGGGATGGGAATATACATTTAAGGATCACTCCCTTGGGTGATGTGGGATGTCACAATCCACCCCCCTTAGGGGCCCGACGTCCTCATCGGCACACCATGGCCAGGGTTAGGCTCTGATACCAATTGTAGGTGACGAAGCCAGCACAGCTCGACTTCGGAGTCCTAGTGGACATTCCGGGTCGGGGTGTGTCAAACTATCTCCAAACCCTTAACCTAAAAAAATAAAAATATTGAACCGCCTAGGGCTGCCTAAAGCCTCCTAAACTATGTAGGCTTAGGGGCTTCACCCTAATCGGAGCGATTGGTCTTTGCCTAGCGCCTTGGCGACTGGACTTTTTCTATTAACAATATATCTCCCAAGTTCACCAAACATGACAATAGAACGATGTATTTTCCATTTCCTAGAAAAAGTAATGAGAAAATGAGGATAAAAAATGTTAAATAGTGGATGGGCGTAAATTGATTTTGCGGAACTGTTGGTCCGTAGTTCAAAATAAAAATGAAGAAAAGAAACAAAAAATTTTGAATAGTTGGTCTTTCAAAATCCTACGTGGCAGCCAGGTAGTGAAGAATGCAGCAAATTGACTTATTACAACAGAACCGGATTCCCTCTGGATCCAAAAAATCTGAGCCTAAAGATCAAATGATCCGGACCATTGAAATTTGATTTATCGACTACAAACAAGAGATCCCTTTAAAAGTTATAATAATTGTAACTGTTGAATCAAATTTAAATGCTCTGAATCAATTGATCCTTGAGCTCAGTTCTTTGAGTAAGGGAATTCGGTTCTATTACAACAACGTTTACCTTGCCAGCTGTCACCAAAGTATTTATCTATGGAAGTACGCCTGCTAACTTGAAGCTGCGAGCGCAAAGCATATTCGAAAGCCAAAATAATCGGTATACCGGATATTACGCGACAGCAATAATTGTCCGCATCCAGTTGTATTGTAAACACGACCCACACCGTAGACATTCCAGTTATTGACGTTTACCTATCAACGGCCTTTTTTAGTGGCGAATAGAAAACCGACACTTGTCTGTCCTAGAATAGAACTGACCGCACTGGAGCCGCAACTACCGCCTTAAGTGACGACAACGCAAAACCCTAATCTTTCTTAAAACGCACCGTTGCCGCGAAGCGATCTAAACGACGTCGCCTCGTACATTCTTCTCCACCTTCCTGCGTTCAAATTAGGCAGAGAGAGCAGACGAGAGGAAGAAGAAGCTCCACAGCAGAAGCACAGAACTGCGTCAAGATTCCTGCAATTTCTAATCTTTAAGGTTTTTCACAGCTTTCAATTTCTCTCAGGCTTTGGTAATTGGGGGTGAGGTTTCTTCGTGGCGAAGTTAGGGGATTCTAGGGCAACCCAGAAATGCAGACGGAGGCGAGAGTTGGGGTGGTGGTGGAAGGAGGGCAGAGAGCTCTGAATACCGGCCAGGGAGGCGTGGCCGTTGAAGGTGGCGTGAGGACGCTCGCGCAGTCGCTGCCGCAGAAACAGCCGAAGCCGCTGCACCAACAGTCTCAGATCGGTGCGGTATCACAGCTTCTCGCCGGAGGTGTCGCCGGCTCTCTCAGTAAGACTTGCACGGCACCTCTCGCTCGCCTCACTATTCTCTTTCAGGTGGGTCTTTTTCCTTTCTTTTCTTCTTCTTTAATGTTTGGTTTTGCAACCTGATTGGTGACTTAGTGATATATTATTTTGCTCTATGGTGTGTTCTGTTTAATGAAATTTGGTTAAAAAAATGAACTTTGAATTAAAAGTCGGGAGATTTCGAGTTACTGAACAAGGGAAGATTACGTTTTTTGTTTTTTTTTTTTTTTTAATGCTTTATTGAACAGTAGGTCAAACTTGGTTTTAGTTTTAATGAAAATTTGGGTAAAAATTTGAACTTTGAAATGTCGGAGTTTTCGGGCTACTGAACAAGTACAGATTGGGTTTTGTTATGATTACTGAACGACGGAGCTGCTTTGTTGATATCATGCTATCATTTTAGGTGCAAGGTATGCACTCCGATGTTGCGACGATGCGAAAAGCTAGCATATGGCGTGAGGCCTCCAGAATTGCTAGTGAAGAAGGTTTTAGAGCTTTCTGGAAAGGAAATTTGGTGACAATTGCTCATCGTCTTCCTTATTCTTCGGTCAATTTCTATTCATACGAGCAATATAAAAAGGTTGGTAAAAAACGCTTGGTTCATATTACCTTCATACAGTTCAATTGTTCAAGTAAGTTATTTTGTCATTGCTTGACGTTTAATTCATTGGGTTTTATGTGGTACAGTTTTTACAAAAAGTTCCAGGACTGGAAAATCATAGGGACAACTTGAGTACAGACCTTTGCGTGCATTTTGTGGGTGGAGGATTGGCGGGAATAACAGCTGCATCAATTACATATCCTTTGGATCTTGTAAGGACACGCCTTGCAGCTCAGGTAAGACCATATTGGCATGTTTGGAAAGAAACTGCTTTCTTTTACTAGATTTTATTTACTGATTTGTTAAGTTGTTGAACCATTGATTGACATTTTTGGGAATGCTTGCCGTGTTTTGTCATTGGTAATTGGCGTATGCTTTTCTTTAAAACTTCCCCAGAAGTTACAGTCTAGTTGTATATTTGAATCAACACCTACAGGGGAATATGGTCAACTGTACTCTGAACCATTTCATCCTTTTTGGATTACTGTATGTTAGTCTATGATTGAATTTAAGCTCTCTGCCTTTTCATGTGCATTTTGCTCCATATTCATTAGTTGGAAATTTGCAGACAAATGTGATGTACTACAAAGGAATTTGGCATACGCTGCGAACTATTACCCGGGATGAGGGTATTTTGGGTCTCTATAAGGGACTCGGAGCAACCCTCTTGGTATGCTCATATTATTTTCTTTTAACTTCATTTATGCCTATGATCCTCTTTTGGTGTTTATTCTAACTTCTCTATTGTCTGTAATGCAGGGTGTTGGGCCCAGTATAGCTATCAGTTTTTCAGTGTATGAGACCTTGAGAGCTTCTTGGCAGTCACATAGGTGGGTTTCTTTATCAATCGAGTCTAGTTTTATGGTCTTATACTACCTTTGCATGCATGCTTTCTTTAGGCCTAACACTTTAATGCTAATTTGCTAATTTCGTTATCTTCACTTCAGGCCCGAGGATTCTACTGTGTTGGTTAGTCTTGCTTGTGGGAGCCTTTCAGGAATTGCATCATCAACAGGTGAGTGATCTTACACTTTCTATTTTCTCTTAAAAAGTGATTCTATATAGTTTTTTTTGTGTCCGATAGTTTCTTCTGTCAGATAGTCTGGGTGGTTGTTCTTGATGGAAGTCATAGTTTGTAATTAATGCACATTTTCCTTTCACTATTTACTACTTCGATAATGTTTTCTGTTACATATTTTTTTATGTAATTTCGGTGAAATACCCTAAACCTAATCTGATGCATTGAAGTCTATTTAGAACAAACTGTTACGGTTAACATTGTGGTTGAAATAATTTGGTTTGTTTAATTAGAAATGTCAATAATACATAAAAGTTATAGATGTTTTCTATGCTTTTGATGCAGAGAAAACAGGTTGTGGTGCAGGCTCTGCACCAAGTCTCTAACCAGACTGATCCCTAGAGCCAGAAACCCGACCGGAGTGGTTTTTTAAATTTGGTATCTGGAGAATCTTACTTAGTAAGGAAGCTGACAAGAAATTTTCTGTGCTCCATCATTTATCTAACTTAATTTTTTTTTCTTGTGATAAAGATCTTGTTTTGATTAACATCATCTCTCCCACGTTTCTTCGGTGACTTATCTCCCAAAGTTTGCAGTCGGTTCTATTATAGGGTGGAACTGCTCTCAGGTGAACCTATATCTTCAGTTATCAAATGTGAGAGGTGTCCTCTTTGAGGTATGCTTCTCACTTAGGCTTCCTCTTTCCAATGGCTTCATAGGTATTGTGATCCTTCGTGCCCTCGCCAGTGCATGAGGGGTTGTCCTTGGGGTGTTGCCTTCACTTGGATCATAATCGTCAAATATACTTTCCTTTATTTAAGGCTGACTGTCTTCCATTATGTCATAAAATGCGAGTGTAGGCTTTCAAAATCATTTGCTAACTGACCTGTAGAATATTTGAACACCTCATTATCACGCGCTAAAAAACTAAAATTCATTAAACCTGCACTGGATTGTCATGCTGCATATTGGCGGTAGCTGAACAGCCAATATTACTCAATCTGTCTTGGGAGTGATTGTGTAGTGCTAGAGTCTGCTCATATGTTTTAGGTTTATTTTCATTGCTTTGATCTCTGTTGTGTCTTTTTTCTCGTTTTGACTTGTCATATGTCATTGTCGATGCATTTTTATAATTGATTTGTTAACTGTTCGATATCTGATTTCATTACCTTGGAAAATCTAGTCCTGAGACGGTATATAGTATGATGGTATGCAACAATGGTGTCCTGCTCTTTTCATTTTATTCTCATTGTATTATGCAGCAACCTTTCCACTGGATCTTGTGAGGCGGAGGAAGCAGCTGGAAGGCGCTGGTGGCCGAGCCCGGGTCTACACAACAGGCCTTTTTGGCACATTTAAGCACATCTTCGAAACAGAAGGGTTGCGTGGCTTCTATAGAGGTATCCTACCAGAATACTACAAGGTGGTACCGGGTGTTGGTATCTGTTTCATGACGTACGAGACGTTGAAGATGGTTTTAGCAGACGTCAGTGCTGCTATATAGTTGACTAGATGCTCATCTTTCCGAAAGCGATGCTGTAGGAAGGGCGTGAACGACGCTGTTATAACAAAATCTCATGGTGGTTAGTTTTGCGATGCTGCCGCGAGGAACAGATTTTTCCATGCATAGATTGACGATCCTATATCTCTCACATTTAGAATTTGTATGCGAAGCAACTCTCATGCAGTTGCCAGAAATATTCAATCCTTCCTCAGAAATCTTCAATTTATGGGACGCTTCCTGCAGCTGTAATTCATTCATCACTTAATCACACATCTAACGCTTAAAAAAAGTAAAATAAATCACACTGCTAATGTATTCTTCTTGTTGAATTAACAAGGCAAGTTTCTCAACGCAATTGTCACGCTATCATGATTATATTGTTATTCATCTATATTATTAGATGCAAATCACTAACATTACTTGACAGTGTGGCCGTCACTTTGAAAAACTAATCCGTCTCAAGAAATATGCTCGTCTTTCACAAGAATTTTTCTGTATGTTGGGGGAATCGCTCACGTGCCCAGCTTGCTCTCATACGAAGAAATCTGTCACAAAACCTCTCAGAAAATTCCATAACGCAAACTCCTTAAAATTTATAGAACAAGAGAATCACTCATCTCAAAGAAAAGAAATACATTAATATTTATTTATTATTTATTAATATTTGATTGGAAGAGTGACAATTTGAGCTTGTATGCTTCTGGGACGAACTCAATCCGTTATTAGGGTTGAGCAAACTAATATATCTTCAGGCTTCAATGGCCGTATAAAGGCAAAGACATCAGTGAAACAGCAACATTATTTTTCGTCGTTACAATGGGACGGTTCCGGTGAGGCGAATGTGATTCAATGTATTACGCAAACCATACTTGGTGGCAGCTGCATTGGCTGTTCGAAACCCTCCTCCGTATGCAGGTGAAGAATCGTTAGCGATTTGGTGCATGAAAAACTCCCCTAGTTTGTGTTCAACTTTCGATTTTCCACCTTTTTTCGATGAAAACGTGGAAGTGGAAGAGGAAGAGGAAGCTGAGGATGTAGATGTAGATGAAGACGACATGTTTTTGAATTCCGGCATTACTTCTGACTCAAGCCACATGTATGAAAGCACCTGGCAGATGCCTTCCTCTACCTCGGGATTAAGATTCCGGTAGCCTGCATTTTCAAATTAAACAAGAAATTGAGTCCAGTAAAACGAGGGCAGCGAGGTTCAGGTCTTAGGGTTTCGGGTTTAGGTTTGTGTGAGGAGAGCTTTGGAAATACATGCTACCTTTGAGGCGTAACCAGCCGTGCATCAATTCATGGGCAAGAATGGCACCTGTTAGTAACCTGCATCCAACATGAATATTGAAAACGATCAGATGAACTTTGCGTAGTGCTAGTCTTCTACAAGTAATCTTTTTAGTTGAAGGAACCAACTAGCATTACCTTGGGAGGCCATAGAGAACAAGAATGGCAGTAACTTCGCATTTTCGAGTCAATTTCTGAGGTTGTGTTTTCATCCCGGTAAATTGATGCCCCCCGATTCTCGGCCTTTTGAGGATCTGATTAGAAAATTTCGTTGAGCTCAGCTTCACGAATAATTTCAATTTTAAGAAAGAACGAAAAGAGAATTAGTAGAATCGTCAAAATTTGTACACTGGTGACAGTCTGCTCTTCCGAAAGGCATAAACCCCTAGTCTCGGGCATGTGATGGAGGCCCTGCAAAGAACCAGTTATGAATTAGAAGAATTCCTCAAACCGGAAAAAACTGAAACAACAGAGCAGGGATTTCGACATTACACTCTTTTCGCCTACAATAGCTTCGTTAAGTGCTTGTCTTTCGACCAGAAGCATGGGTATTTGCTGATCCAGTTGCATGTTCATCCCTTCATAATAGTCTCGTATGGTGTGATACAGCGTCTGACAGTCATCGGTGTCCATGATAGCGGATTCCATGCACTCGAAGCATAGACTCCGCCCATCCCCCAACGAAACGTACCTTGCATCCCAAGACTCCAAAAGGAAGAAAAAGAAGAAAGCAGAAAATTTTGATTTAGCGCTCGTAATGTTTCATTTTCAAGAAATTCTTGGAGGGAGAGACTATTTTTTTAGAACACAGTTTTCTTGCTCGTGTAGATTAGTACCTCTAAGCGTTCGCAACTGCAGCAACGAGATGTGTTATCATGTTCATGTGCTGGACAGTACTTTTGTGACCAAAAGGGATGGCATCTGTACTCGATCAAACCAGCTCGATTTGTTGGAATCTGAAAATTTTCAAAGCAAAGAATTGTTTATGTCGAAGTAGGTTACAATAACATTTCTATTTATTTAGAAAATAGACTTTTCTTACAAATTGATGGCAAACTTCACACTTGGGATGAGCCAGATCTTTAAAGCAGGACTTGTGATATGGATCCCTCCCTGACAAAGAAAACTTCGATCAAGAGAAAACATCAGTAAGAACTAGACCGTAGCGAAAAAAAGAACAGAGTCGTCCGAGTCCAAGGAAGAGATGCTACCTCATTCTCAACAATTGGGTGGCCACAAGAACGGCAGCAGAAGCACTGGGGATGAAAAAAAGTCCCCATGCAACCCAGGTAGTTGCCATAGCCTATGTCGCGTTTACAACCGCCACATATTCTGCTAATCAGACACAAGAACCACAGGATTAGTAGCAGCTACTTTCAAGCTTCATTAACACAGCAATTTGGTATGCAAACAAACATTGAACAAGTTGAAGCTCCTAAGCTACGTGAAACCCGAAAAAAAATGTTACCTTTGTTGTCCACAAGGATAATACTGTGGAGGAGCCGGGGCATATGGAGGATACAAAGGTGGATTCAGACCTTCCCGAAGTGACCTAGCAAGCTCTTCATCTTTTTCTGTCTGCCATCTGTGTCCTGGAAATTGAAAATTTTAAATCCTCAATGACGACATTGTGAAAACACGCGCGCGCGCACATACAGAGTGTTGTACTCAGAGTTCGGATCTTGAAGAATGGAAACCTACCACCTGGTTTTTTCAAATCTTCAGACAGAGACACTGCAATTGCATGGTCTAACTCCTCTTTCTCCTTCTGTGCTCTAGAGTTGTCATCCTGATCACGAAAAGACAACGAAACTCATTTAGAAATGCACCAATAGTTCCAGTAGTTGACTCGGATTCTCACTTTTGTCGTCGTAGTTTTCCTTGTTACACTTTCGTTCTTATAGTTTCATACGTTAGCACCATTTAGTCCAATTCATCAAATAATCCTTCCAACTTCCATGATTTTTTGATCGAGAATATGTGCACAAAAAATTGATGGAAAAATCAACTCAGTTGACGGATTTGACCAAAGTGAAAACATAACGAAAATGTTACAAAAATGACCTACATGGATGAAAGGGAAAATCCGAGTAAAGATATATAAGCACTCAAAATCAACTGGGAGGTGTTAAAACCACATATCTTGCAATCTCAAGAAAAGTAAATATTCTTAGCATCCACCCATTTGAGATTGAATCCCTTGTACTGCAAGCAAAGGGCATATTTTGCAGCCGAAAATCGATAACAAAAATATGCCATAAATTTTGTAATTCAAATAAGAACAATACTAACATATATGAACAATCCGAATTTAAGAAAACGTGAACAGAAAAAATAGGAGAGGGATTGGTGTTCAAACCAAGGATCGAGGTGGCGCCTGCCAAAACATGTTTTCGTCACCATTAAGCTGTGGATTCCGGCTACTACCAGCGGCGGCTTCTCGACAACTAGGCCAACTCCTGAAAAGTTTACTGAGCCATTTCATAAAGCGCGACTTCCTCTCTGTGTTCGAAGAAACAAAATCCCCTGCTTACCACAAATATTTCAACAACATCTCCCAACTATAAAAACAAAGTTCTCCGTGCCAACAATACAAGAAAACAGAGCCTCAGGTAATCAACGATTGAAAAAATTAAAGTGTTCAATACACACACACACACACACATATATATGTTATACCATAAATACAAGGGTGAGAAAGCTGGTTGACACCTGAAGGAGCCATTGAATATTGAGCTCCTTATGTATAGGAAGAGACTAAGAGGACTCCGCCGGAATCACGAAGAACCTTGAAAGGGACGGTTACAGAGAGACAGAGAAAGACAGAGAGGGAGAGAGAGAAATTAAGTGACAGACGGCTCGAAAGAAAAGAGGGAGGAGAACAAGGCACCAGGCATCGTCAAAATTAAAAGGCTGAGAGAGAAAGAGAGAAAGAAAGCAAGAGAATCTCCGGGAGAGAAAGAAAGTGATTTTAGAATGTAGACAGAGAGACGCAGAAAAAGGCTCAGATTCTTGGCTTCCAAAGCAATGAAATTCAATTCATTTCTCTCAAAACTCCAACTAAAAAGAAAACTCAAATTCATATATTTGTATATGCACATGCAAATATACGTATTAGTCCTTCTACACGAAGGGTCAACTGTGGTTTTGTTTATCGATGACATATTAACAATTGGAAGGTTAGAGTATCAACAATATCGGCACATTCTCCCTTCAACTTCCGGTCTGAAATAAGTTCTCTCTTTTGTATAGCAGCTAAGGCGAGAAGTTCTTTAGTATAGTGTCCCACCCCAACGTGATTCAAGTTGATTTTCTCCAAAGGCGTATTACATGTACCTATTAACACTACAGTTTTAGTGTATGACATATTAATATTGTCTTTCTAGTTTTATAGAAAGTTCAGAGAAAGAGTGGTTACTCTCGTCACCAACGTCTGGGCATTACCCATAACCTCAATACTATATTGTCTCTTATTAATATTATGACATGTAAATTCATATATCACATAATTTGTAACGGACCATCACACTCAAATATTGTCTTTTATTGTGGCTGAGTGGTTTGAGGTTGTGTTTGGAGAACAGGAAAATGCGGGCATTGTAACGCCCCGCCAATTTATTTCAGAATTTACCTTTGGTGGTAAGCCAAAAATATCATAGTTAATCTTTATGTTATTAATCATACTAACATTTCTTTCTTGGCCGATTTTCCGATAATAATTAATCTCGTTTATTTTATGGCTGCATCTAACTTCTCGTTAGACTGCCTACGTACCCTTCAGAGGGATCAAGCCGATCGTAGCTCACAATCTAGTTTTAATTCATTTCCTAAATTATTCAAGTGACTAACAATCATGAAACTAGGTTTAAACAAATGAATCACACTAAATGCATAACAATTATGGATTCAGAATATCGAAATTAACTGGAAAAAAAAGACAGCATCGGCTGTCTGGCCATGTGTTGTTGCCCGCAGGGGTTTCCAATGAACAAAAATCCAGTTTTTCGACAAACTCCAAAAATTACCAAATTTTACAGGGTTGTAGAGTACAACGAGGGGAAGAATTTTCATACCTAGGTTGAAGTTTAATTCGGCCGTAAAACCCCTGAAATTACCCTTGATCCGTGTAAAACCCTCGAACTTAATGGCTTTGATCCAACACCAAAACAACTAACAATCATGAAACTAGGTTTAAACAAATGAATCACACTAAATGCATAACAATTATGGATTCAGAATATCGAAATTAACTGGAAAAAAAAGACAGCATCGGCTGTCTGGCCATGTGTTGTTGCCCGCAGGGGTTTCCAATGAACAAAAATCCAGTTTTTCGACAAACTCCAAAAATTACCAAATTTTACAGGGTTGTAGAGTACAACGAGGGGAAGAATTTTCATACCTAGGTTGAAGTTTAATTCGGCCATAAAACCCCTGAAATTACCCTTGATCTGTGTAAAACCCTCGAACTTAATGGCTTTGATCCAACACCAAAACAACTCTGACGCCCCAACCAATGCCTGGACTTTGTTCTTAAGGTTGAGGGAAAACTATTGGTGGTGGTGGTGACCGGACTTAGCTTCAGGTTTGATGAATCGCCACCCAAACTCGTCACACCCACATTTGAAGGTTTACATTAATCGAACCCAAATTGGTCGATTTTAGAGTGGAAATAGGAGAGAGATTGACTAGCGTCTACGTGAAGGTCATTTTGGCACCTTTGCCATCATCAACGATGGCTGGAAATAGAAACTGTGGCCAGGTTGGGTCAGCTGGTCGAATAAGGGTCCGGGATCTTCTCCTTCTTTCCCCCCTCATTTCCCTTCTGTTTCTTCCCTCTCATTGGTTTTTTCTTCCCCTATCCCAGCCACCCACGTGGCTTTTTTCTACACAGAACAAACTCCAGCAAATCTGGAGCCTTCCAGATCCAAGGCAAAATGACCATTTTGCCCCTACCTTCGATTGCTTCTATTTCATTCGTTACAACCTCATTGGTTTTTTCTTCCCCTATCCCAGCCACCCACGTGGCTTTTTTCTACACAGAACAAACTCCAGCAAATCTGGAGCCTTCCAGATCCAAGGCAAAATGACCATTTTGCCCCTACCTTCGATTGCTTCTATTTCATTCGTTACAACTCTGTTTGGCAAACAGATTTCGCCTACATGCTCGTGTGACTGAGCTCTATCCAAATATGTCAAGAAATATGATAAAATACATCCTTGTATAACTACGATGAGCCAACTAGGGGCATTTTCATCTTTTCCACCTATCGATGTAATTTTTAAACGTAAATTCCACAAACAAAATTTTTAAATTTCTCTATTAAATTTTCATAACCATAAATCGATTTATTTTCGATTTCCTCCACATATTCATAATTATGAATATTAAATTCATATAATTAAATTTTTAGGGTATTATATGCATTATATCCAATAATCAGCCTATATAAAAGCACCCATGGGCCAATGGAAATAGGGGCTAAAGTGGTCTCAGGACCACTCAAGTCTAGAAATATACATGTGAAGGTCTTTTGAAGACTCTTTGAATGTTTGGTCCAAGTTCTTTTTGTGTCGACTAAATGTTTGATGAAACACATGCTAGGTATATATTGACAGGTTGCGTCGACAACACTCGAAAAATTCTCTCTATATCATTCATCAGATTGCTTCAGTATATGCCGATATCTGTTGACATATACACAACAAGCCCACGAGGCGAATAAGCTTTTCTTTTTTTCTTTTTTGCGTACTTCGCTCTGTATTCTTGTCTAAAAAAACTTGTATTAACACTGGTATCCCCAAAATTCAAATCAACCTTTAAAATCTATTAAGATTTAACATTCCTAGTGGTGGTCCATTTAACATAGCAGGATTTTATTCTCCCTTTTCCCCCCACTTTTTTCCCAATTGGTTTGTCAAATACAAATATGTTAAATTATCTTTGCTTCCTATCGAATTAGATACTTATTTATATATTAATTCTCTTTTCTTTTCATTAGGTTTTCACATGACAACAATATTCCCTCGTAAAAAATACCCCTTCTCATTCAATATCAAATCACAAATCCAACGTACACACTATTGTTTTGAGTGTGAGCTATTGGGTGTATGTGGGATTTTAGATTTGTTAGTTAAACTCTATTTGTAATCTCCGTTTTAATTATAAGTAGAATTTCCTTGGCGTCTTTGAACTAGACGTAAGCCTACACCAAATCAGTATAAATCCTAATGTCACTTTGGTTTGTTTGTTTTGTCGTATTTTTCAGTATTAGTTTATTGGTTTCATATTTAACGTTGTTGCACAACAATTTATATAATCCCATCAAATATTGCAATATATATTATAATTGTGATACTGCCAAAACTAAAGTATTGTGATCTCATAAATTTTTGGAGCAGCCCAGACATAGCAACCAAAATTGAGGCAGATGAGCTATTTAGGGTGGAACGGAGTTTCAGAGAGCAATTTATATGTAACAGATTTATTGTTATATGATGTTTTGATTCAATAATGTTATATCATGTGGATAAAATCTTGATATTATACATATTACTGAACTGATGTGAGTTAAAACTTTGCGTATAGAGCATAAGCCAAAACCCACTTTTGCACCTAATATGTTGGTACATTTGGAAGTTTATTGACCTTTGGAAGTTTAATTAGCATTTCTAAAATGCAAGAGATTCTTGTATGTAGAAAATCTGTATTCGTGCCTGTTTTGATAAGACACAGAGTAGTTGATGCTTTTATGTATTTGTCTGCAGCAGGCAACCAAAGGCAAAGTCGGTTTTTGAATGGCAACTGTCCTATAATATTCCTATACCACACAATTATACGATATGATGACTCATTTCAGGATTAAAGGGGCCTTTTGCTAGCCGTCCATATGTTTTTTTTCACTTGTTTATTGATCTTGGACAAAGCCTAAAGGACAGAGTTGGACCTACCTACAAGAAAAGGTGCTTATGGATCATGTAGATATACTAGTGATCTTACATTGTCACGTAATATTATTAATTTATGTGTTATAATACATGTGAGTGCATAATTTGTTAACATTTTATGGTCTAGTATAATAAATAAATAAATATGTTATAACATAAATAAATTGGTTAAATCACATGGCGGTTTAACAATCATGCCAGGAATGGATCTACTTAGGAATTATATATTCTAAAATTGAAGGGGGAGAGGCACTGTAGCAGCCTTAATTCTTTGCCACTCGATTTCACTCTATTTACAACAATGCTGGGCAAATTAGGCTGGGCTGGAAGGGTAATTTTCAAAATTTTAGAGGGTGATTTTGTCCACATGGCTTTGCACGGAGCCACTCGATTTCATGCTATTTACAACAATACCAGCCACACGGGGCTGGGTTGGGAGAGTAATTTTCAAAAGTTCTAGGGTCATTTTGTCCGTTTGGTTTAGCACTGACTGCTGGGTTACACGCGTGCGCTCTCCTCTCATCTCTCACACTTCCTCTTCTCTCCTACGCGAGCCCTCTTTCCTCTCACTCTTCCTGTTTCTGTCCTCCTCAAACCCTAGCAGCCACAATCCATCTCTTCTGTTTCTCTCATCTTAGAACGGAAGAAATATGGAAAATCAGGGCCACAGATTTCTTGAGCTCCGGATCGCTGGCCTCCGTATGAAGGTTCGTCTCTCCCTCTCTCTCTTTCTCTCACTTTTTTTTTTCAATTCGTGATCGAATTTTCTTTCCAAGAATGTTAGATCTGTTGCCTTCGGGAAGAATACCCTGCATTTTTCTTTTTAGTGATTTTTTTTCCTTTTTTTTTTTTTGGTTTTCTAATGAGAATGCAGGTTTTGGATATACTGATCTTCGATTCCGCCTCTTTTACATGACCCTCCTCTATATGACCCTCCCTTCTACATGACCCTCCTCTACATGACCCGCCTCTTCACACTTCCTCTACATGACCCTCCTCTTCTCCCTCCTCCTCTTCCTCTCATACTTCTTCTCTCTCACTCCCAATTCCCTCTTCCTCAAGACATCACTTTCCATTTCCCCAAAAGTTTCGTCGGTTCTCCATCACCACGCCGTTGCTATCGGCAGTTGCCCAAAGTTTCAGATTTTGAGCCCTAATGAGATCAGGATTTCGATCTGGAATTATACGGTTAACTCATTCGTAGTGGGAAGTATGTGGGTTTTCCCCTGTTTCTCTTCCTTTTGCTCTAATTTGGGGCAAAATTGTAGAATTCTATGCATCTCTATCTCGGCTTTGTTTCTATAGTTTGTATTCTAGATTTGCAATTTATATGATATGCTGGTGATTTGTTTGCTTTTCATCCTTCCGGAGCAATAACATTACAATTTTGATTTTTGGCATTGGATATCATACGAGTTTACTTACATGAACACCCGAAAGCAATTGATATAACGATAACGATCAAAGAACGGTATAGTAGAGCTCAAACAATTAATGAAAATGGTGATTAACGAAAAGTCTGAAAAGATGAATGAATGTACTGTGTAATCTTATTGCTACACACACACACACACACACACACACACACATATATATATATATATATATTATTAGGACAAATGGAACATTTCATCTAGAGATTTTTTTTTAATTGATTGTTGTAAAATTTGATTCTTGCTAAATGCTTTCTTTATTTTTTGCTGATTTGCGTGTGGATCTTTTGTTTGATTTCATTTTTGGTTGCAGGAAACGTTTATCTTCTAATTTCAGGGTTTTGTTTTGGGAGTTTGCAAATGCTTTCTGTGTCAGGTGTGTAACCTATCACTAACAATTTCTATTTTTATTTTTTTTCATTTTATTCTTTAAATTTTTGTAAATTTTCTATGAAGAATTGAATATTTGTGCCCGTCTAGGGTTTAGGTTTCGCTGAAATGTTCATATCTAGGTTGAGATTTAGAAAAAAAATTAGGTTTTGAGTTGGGGCTTTTTTGCTTTTTGCTAATTCCATTGTTCCAATCTGCTTCTTACATATGAAGATAATGTATTTTCCTGTATATTGTTTTCTCTTTTTTTGTTGGTATTTTTGGTTGTTTTCCTGTATATCAAATTGTATTTATTCATTTTTATATGTTGTGAGTTGTTTTATGATTCAATCCAGCATCATCCACTTTCACGAAATAGATTGCTTATACTTCAGCGAACACAATTTTTAAAGGTTTTTCTTAAAGTCTTGGCGTCATGTTACATTTTGAGGAAAGCTTCCATCTCTACGTGAATCACTGGCAATTAGAAAAACAAATTTTCTTTTCAGCATTCAACGCTGTCATTTGCATGTTGACAAATTGCCTTCAGTTTTGCTGAGAACTTCAATAGCTGAATGCAATTAGATGTAGGTTGATTTTATTTGAATTTTGCCTCCTTTTAATAAAATTTGCAGAATTATGGCCAAATAGCCCCCTTAGACAGGATAGTTGAATTGAAGGAGAAATATAAGGTCCGTATGTTATTGGATGAGAGTAACTCATTTGGTGTGCTTGGAAAATCTGGAAGAGGTCTAACTGAATATTGCAGGATTTCGATATTTTTAGAAACCTGTCTTTTTTCGTATCTCTCATAACTATTGATCCATTACCTGTTTGTGATTTCTGGTGGTGTAATTTTGCAGGTTGAAAGAATCGATATTATTACAGTTGCAATGGGACATGCATTAGCCACAGAAGGAGGATTTTGCACTGGAAGTGCTAGAGTCACCGATCACCAAGTATGTTTACTGAATACATACTATTAACCATTTATATGATGTCTCTGTTGATAGATGAAAATTTTAACAAGAAAATGACTTTCTTATCTTTCTATTTTAATGAATGCTTAATTATGTGCTCACAATCACATCTATGTACATGCATATATTAAAAAAAACATCAAAAGTTTCTAAATGATAAAATTTTGGGATATGGTATTTTGCAGCAGCTGAGTAGCTCTGGGTACGTCTTTTCTGCTTTTTTGCCCCCATATCTTGCAAGTGCTGTCATTACTGCCATTGATATCCTTGAGGAAAACCCTGGTCTGATAACAAAGTTGAAGAAAAATATTGCCATATTATGGAAAGGTATGTACTTGATCTCCTATTCACTTGCATGTAGTTTGCTGCTCTTTATTCTGTATCTGGACAGTTGTCAGCACCTTTGTTTACTCATCACTTGATCAAGTTCCTTGGCATCCCTTTTGCTTTGTGAGATCACTTACTGCCTGCCTTGCATTATGATGCTCTTGATTGAGAAATGTGACGTGATGTGATGTGGCGTGCAGGATTTTCAGCTATACAGGGCCTCTCATTCGCTAGCAGTCCAGAATCCTCGATTGTCTTCCTCAAACTAGAGAACGCCGATTCTGTGAAGAGTGAACTGCAACTCTACTCCTTCAAGATATTGCCAACTGCGTAAGTAAATGGTTACTTTAATTACACTTTTCTGAATCCGTTTATGGCTCTCTACTTTCTTAATTGTAATGGTTGCGGTTATGCAGTTGTTGAAGGAGCATTCCATCTTTGTGGTTGCCTCCAAAAAGTCAACACTTGATAAATGTCGTCTTCCATTAGGAATTAGATTGTTCGTCTCTGGTCAAGGCAGCTGCATCCATGAAAGGTGTTGCAGAATTGGTGCTAGATTATATAACCAATCAGGTTGTCTTTTTCTCAGGGCAGTATGTCTTTTTAACCAAGCAGAATTGGTGAAAAATTGAACCAAAGATAATATAGAAAATGAAGTGTTTAGAAAAGAATTTTTTTCAATTCAAGGTGTCTTTTTTGTCCCCTTTTTTCTTTCTGTTTATTTAACTTTGGATTGGCTGCTTTATTTGTTTTTCTAGATTATATATTTTGATATTCTCTAAAAACTTCTGTATCGTCCACTGTCACCTGCTTCTGCTCCTCAACTTGCTTCATTATTAATTTTCAAACCTTTATTTTTTCCATGTGTCAGCAACTCAACAATTGATTGCCTTCTTTTGGAAAAATGAAATGCTAATGCAAATTTTTTTTTCCCGTTTCTAAATGATTCTCATCGGTTTTTTTTTTTTTTTGCAGTTTTCTGTGGAGGTTTAATTGAACATGGAGACAATATCCGGTTGCTTGAGGAATGTCTGGTATTGCTCACCTGGTATGTTTAATTTTCATTGTTCATCTGTCTGATTATGCTTTTTATTTTTGCTATCTCCCTTCATCTATAAACCGTCTGAGACTTATGTACTTCCATTTTGGCGATTTCTTCATTGTGAAGATAATACTGTGTGATTGCTTTGCTTCTGGTAAATCTTTTATCTATTTTCCGTCTGTTCCAATTTGAATTCCCTTTTTAGATTTTATATGCTGTTGATTTTACTAATTAAAGTATATGATTCCTTTGACACCCTCCGTGTATATATAGTGGCAATTTTACTTCAATTGTCTTAAACCTAGACATTGATGATCATAACCTTGATGTACATGTGATTTGCAATTAGATGCGTTGTCTTCTATAGTTATTTGTTTACCCTGAAGTTTTATATGATATACTTAGTTTCTTTTCTCTACTTCATACCTAGCAGTGCAGTGCACGGTAGATATGATAAATTATATAGTGTGATGAATTGCTTCCTACTACAGATCGTTTTATATAGATTATATAGTGTGATAAATTGCTTGCTACTACAGATCTTTTTATCGACAGATATACATTGTGTTAATCGTGAATTCTTTTGTGTGATGATAGTTGTGCTTTTGTGTCTGCATTATTTAATTTGTTATGGTTTAATTTAATAAGATTATTATTAGAGGTTGAGCTGTCTTTGAGGTTTAATACATTACATAAGTGGGTTAGGTTTTTCAACTTTAAAATTGTTTTGTTATAAACATGCAGTGCCCATACTCACAAAGTCCTAAACTAATTTTATTAAATTAAGGAGTTGGCAAACCACTTACAAAATTATGGCCTCAAGGAATTAAAAAAACTGGTCCATTTCCCACTATCCTAACCCGTCCCCCCTACCATTTTCTGCCGTCCATTTGGTCCTTAAATAATTAATGGTTTAAGTCATGCATGACCAAACTTTCCCCTTCCCATGCATGACCAAACTCCACTTCTCGGGGAGGGAGGGAGGAATTAATTGTTGAATTCTAAGTTTTTATCCACTTTTGCTTTTTTCCCCTTCAATGGTTTGAATTAATTGTTGTTTTAGTATAACTATTGCTCTCTAAGCTGCAAAATTAGGTGTAAGAAAATCTTTTGTATACTTATATGGAATTGTTGATTTCCATAGCAGCTAAGGATATGTATAATTGTATTCTGGCCTTTTGAATTTGTTGTCTTTTCTGTTTTGATCAAAATTGTTGATTTCTTTTATGGAATTGGGTTTTAGCCTCGAATCGGAGACATGGGTGCTTGAGAACGTTTAATTTTTACATGCACTGTAAAGTGTTTGTAATTGTAAACATGTTTGAATCTTATACTTTCTATTTTTTTCCTTTTTTTGTTTGCATTTTTTAGGTAGCAAAATGATGTAAACTCACAATTTACGGTGGTTTTGAAAGGGTGATTTGCTCTTATAAAGTTCTGGAAGACAAACTGCTTTGGAGCCAGCAGCACTCGGTAGCCAGAACAGCAGCCTTTCTCTCCCTTATCGGAAAAGAAGTGCTTTCAGGGTGAGCTGCAATGCTCTTAATTTGGAGTAATGGGTTTGTGTTACTGTGCAGATCTGCCCAACTTCCCATTTAGTTTCTTGGAATTGTTTTTTTTTTTTTCCCAATTATATATTTTAGTGCTTTTATGTTTGTCGTTCCGTGCTGGGAATTTGGAAAGCTCTAGAAACAATATAGTTCTTGGGCTAATGTGAAGATTTTGTGTCGAATACTTTGATTCCGTTTTTCTATTTGCGCTTAGAAAAACAGAGGATTGGGGTTAATTATTATTGTGTTGGGAAACTTCTATTTTTTTCTTTTTATGCCCAAGATTGACCTTTGCTGTTGAAAAGTACTTCCAACTCTCTTTCTCTAAAAAATATGATCCAGTGTGAAGTTCGGTTGTTTCTCTCTCCAGAAACTTATATTCCATATTGCACCCATCAACTGTAATCATTCCTTGATGCTGATGGTTTTGTTCATTTATTTTGTTTCAGAAGTAAATGCCTAAAATTTTGATCTTTGTGTTTCAAAAATAAATGCATGATATTTTGATCTTTGTGTTTCTCTTTCTAGATTAAGCTTAACCATTCTTATTCTTACTAATGTAGAAGTGGGTTGAGTTCTAATCTTTGCTTTCTTTTTTACCGAAATTATTTTCTGATTTCTGCTATTAATTGCTGCTGAAATGTGACTTTTGTTATTACTTTTTTATCTTTCATATATATACCGATTTTGGATTCCATTCGAATTAATATTGTAGTTAGTCTTGATATGAATTCTCTCTGCAACAATTGGAGAAGATATTGTAGTAAATAAGAAGAAAAACAAATTTCAAACAAGAGAGCGTACCTGAACAAGCCGTATGTTTCAGATTGATGTCTGTTGAGTAGTAGAAGGATGATTTAAGAACTCCCAGGAGAAACATGTAAAAGTGATCGAGCAAATTTATCAAACTCGATGTGGGACAAAAATAGTGTCATTTTAGTTCTTAAAAAGAAGGTTGGCATTGGATTGGTAAGCATGTTTACTGATTAAGATACATATTGAAAACCAACCAGCAAAGATTATGGTAATTCACTAATTTAAACATAAACCAACTTTGAGAGTATCATTAACCTGCTCATTTTATTTTTCTGGATAAGAAACAAACTGTTATTGAATGAGATCTTTGCTGCTGTAGTTTTTACTTGCCATATAAACTGGGTCATAGTGGATAGCTGGGATAACCACACAATAAGTATGTATTCTTCTTCTATATAATCAATTCTATAGCTGTTGTTTTTTTCCTGATCCATATTTGCATTCTACATGTTATCTTTGTGACTGACTTATCAAATCACTTAGCAG
Source organism: Crataegus laevigata (assembly GCA_963580275.1). Taxonomy (NCBI): domain Eukaryota; kingdom Viridiplantae; phylum Streptophyta; class Magnoliopsida; order Rosales; family Rosaceae; genus Crataegus; species Crataegus laevigata. The sequence goes on along the minus strand of OY756947.1, from coordinate 30,372,415 downwards.
CAAGCGGATGTGCTGTTTTTTATTTTAGTCAAAGGGAACAAACTAATGGTATAAGTGATTGCCTAAATGGATCCTAAAATAGTAAAAAATGCATAAAAGTTTAAAATAAATTGAGATCCAATATTATGAGTTGATTATTTGTCAGTACCATACATAAAACAAAGGAGTTCTTCTTGATTCAAAGGTGAACCATTTCATGAAATTATGATATTCTAAATAGTGAATTTGTGTTTTCAGGTAAACAAGAAGCTAAAGCGTAACCAAAGGATTTGTCGACCTATTGTGGAAGGTGAGATGCCAACTTTGTTTCCCAATACTTATCTTTTATGGAAATTGTAATATTTTATATTTTGAACCTTCACATGTTTTATGTAAATACACATCTATGCACAAATATTCACAATCAGTTCATCCAAATCTTGGTTATTTAAATTCTTAAGAGATGCCTATGTTGATTTGTGATTTTGTTGGATTTACTCTGGTAAAATGTGTTTATTTGCATTGGTGCATTTAGGGGTGTGATTTCATTCCTGCCGCCTTTTTAGTTCATCTTTGCTTGCAAATTATTTATGTCGGTTGTCGATTATAGTTTGAAAGCATAGGCCTCCCCGAAATTACTTAATTTAACAAAATTCAAATAAAAAATTTTGAAAATTGTAGACTCAAAAAATTGCATCATTACGAAGTGTAGGCATGGGACTTACAAATGACTCCTTTCAAGTGGTCTGGGCATGACACAGAGAGAAAGACAGCTAAGCTTGCAAGGGTTATCACTGGTGTCCTCGAAGCATGCCATTCTTTGGGTGTCATGCATCGGGACTTAAAGCCAGAGAATTTTCTATTTGTTAACCAGAAAGAGGATGCACCACTTAAGACAATAGATTTTGGACTCTCTGTGTTCTTTACGCCAGGTATAATATCACATTTTTGGACTAGATTTGTATCTGGAACCCATATGGAGCAAATTAGGTGCAAATATTATTGACCCTAAATTGTCATAAACCTGTGAAATAAGATATATGCTTTCGATTCATTCTTGAGCTGGTATTTAATTGGTTTTTGGTAGAATTCTCTTACTATTTCTTCCCATGTCATTAGTTTACTTTGATGAGTGCAGGGTTTTTGATTTTATACTATTAGATTGAACTGGTAAGATTCTGCTTGATGACCGTGGAAGCCAGCGATTATGCTGTTACGAAAACTACACAGACGTCGTTCTAGATCATTACTCCAAACCTTCCGCAACCTTCGAAGCAGGTTTATGATTTATTTATTTATTTATATGTTTCATTTCCCCCTTTTTTTAATTTTTGAATTACAAGAAAAGTTTGAATTTGAGGTTCGGATTCGAAGATTACTGCTGCTTATAGTTTTAATTTGGTATTTCATTGTTTAGCTTACGATTGTCATCAGTTTTCTTAGACAGGGAGGTAATGTTCAATTGATGGAATGTTTTTAAAGGATATTGCTTTTAGAAGGTTATTATGTTATATATAAGTATATTTTATACTGTAATGAAATTTTATATGAATAATATTTCAGTCAGAGAGATACACGAAGATAATGATAGGTTGAGCAATAGAAGCTCAGCCACAAGTGATCAAGTACTGTATTTTGTGTTTCCCTTCCTCCACTGAGAAGTTTTGTGAAATCGCAAGGGTTGGAACGCCACTATTGCCTATTGGTTTGGGTATCCTCTCTGTCTCAGTGTTGTGGTGTGAAAAGTTATCTGAAAATAATGGAAAGAAAATTTTCTGCATCGTGATTCTTTAATTGTATGATAATGTTTCCAATGTTTTAGATTACAATGATTTGTATTATTTTAAAGCATATATAAAGATTAGTTTATAGGTGTATGCACATAATATTGAATATATGGTATTTTACGGATTATTTGACATACAATTGCATATAATCTCAATTTTCTCATGCAATTTTTGTCTGAGCTTCGAAATTGTTGAACAGGATGATTCCTACTCAGATAGCTACATCAGCACAATTGGAGTTGAATTTGTAAGCATTTTGTCAGTTTTACACTACTGATTCCTTCTATTCAACTCTCACTAATCTCTGTTATTTATTGTGTCCTTTAGAATATTCGTAAGTCGTGAGCTCGGTGAAGTATAGATGAATTCAATTACAGCTTCCCTTTATGTTTCTAGATGGAATGTCATTGAAAGTAATAATTCTCACATTCATATGAATAAATAATGTTTCAGATGTTATGCCTGGTAGACAAGTTTCCAACACTCAGTCCAGAGTATAAGAAATTATAAAAAGTTTCAAATTCATGCACAAAGAGAGTACTTAATTTTTATTTATTTATATAATATGAGATAACTATAAAAAGATATCTAGCATTATATCATAGGTATGTGTATAATACACAGATTTGTTGCGCGTAGTAAATCTTTTAAGATTGTCAAGTGGCTAAAATATATTGGAAAATAATGAAAAGAAAACATCTTTGGTTGGTTAACTATTATAACTTGAAGGGAATATAAGTGTTCATGTTGCTTCTGTTTCTGGAAACAGATCATTTTTTTGCAACTGTATCTTTTGTAATCAGCTCGGTTAAATGTATATAAAAGTCGAACTGCTCATATTACGGACACCTTTCACTCATCTATCATTTTTGTTTGTTCATGATTATGTTAAATTTTTTTTTTCAAATTAAATATCTTATTCATGTGGTTAAGGCTGGTGCATTCAAGTCCCGCAGCAACGCGCGGGCATTTTTGCTAGTATAATCTATAGCCAATAGGTTGTGACTTGAACCATATTCACAGAAGTTTTGGGAGCCTATAGTTTGGAACTTTATTACTTTGAGAAATCTGAATTGCTATGGCAGTTTAGGCATTTGAATTTTATTCTCAGCTTGAGATCTACAAATATTTAATCATTCTTTTGTGTGTTAAGGACAAGTTGTGGGCAAGCAGCAGTTGATGTTGGAGGCTAGGATTCTGGTAAAGGGCAACATATTTAGTTTAGGGTTTAGGGTTGCAGCAGATGCCATGTATGCATGCACATGGAAAATTGAAAACCCTGCTGTTGCAAATGTGCCTTTCTTTAAAGTAAAATTATTTAGACTTTGATACTGTCGTGAAAAGAGGAAGCGTTCAAAATTCAGAGCACATCATGAAACAAATCACTCCATTTTTGCTCGTGGTTTTGTCTGCATACTGGGTTTTTTTCTTGGAGTTGGGGATTGTACGGAGTGTGGACTCTTCCTCCTAGTTCTGTGGTTCAGTTATTGGTTGAGGCCTAACCTTTGGGTGATCCCTTTATAGTTTGTTTTGCTTGCTTCAGCCTTCCAAATTCCAAATGCGTAGAGGTTCGTGTCAAAAAACATGTTTTAGCAAGAGATTTTCAGTGTTATCGGTTTGTTATCATTTTTATTACTGAGTTATTCATTGCAAATAATTTGTTTTCTATGATACGTACTTCTTAATGGTCTGAAAACTTAATAATTAAATTTTACATATATAGAAATCTAATAATTTTTTGCAACAGTTAGGTTTTACATAGAACTCATATTATTATTGGCACCTCCATTACACTCACATAGGAGTTGCAGCCGTCTGAATCTCAATCTTTTGACGCTTTCTTCTTCTTTCTTTTTTTTTTTCCAAATCAAAATCATTTTCCCCATGTGTCCACCTCCTTTTTTTCCGACGAAATTCACTTTTTATTTTCTACACAAATATATTCCTTAAAAAAAGGACCCACCAAACCCAAAAGCCAAAATTCGAAGAGCCTCCATATGATAGCACTCGGACGAAAAAAAGAAACAAAATCTCATGGTAGGTAGTTTTCCGATACTGCTGTGAGGAATATATTTTTCCATGTATAGATTGACGATCCTATGTTTCTCACATTTAGTGTTTTTATGCGACGCAACTGTCTCCCGCAGTTATTAGAAATATTCAATCTTCTTATCTCACATTTCTGATGTATTCTTTTCTTCGAATTAATAAAGCAAGCGATTATTAAACGTTGTACTAATCTATCTATTAGCTCATTTCTCAACATGATTGTCACAATGCCACAATAATATCGTCATTCTATATTATTAGGTACAAATTTCTAACATTACATGACGGTGTGACTATCACTTTGAAAAATTAATCCATCTCCAAAAACGTACTCGTCTTTTACAAAAAAAATTCTACACGTTGCGTAATCTCTGTCACGTGCCCACCACCTTGCTCTCATTCGAAGTAATCCTTCACAAAACTTCTCTTAGAGAAGATTCCATAACGCAGACGCAAATCCATTAAAATTTGTTAGAATTAAAGAACAGAAGAATCTCTCATCTCAAAGAAAATAATACATTCATTTATTATTTATTAATATTTGATTGGAAGAGCCACAGTTTGAGCTTGTATCCGCCCGGTCCCAGCTTGCTCTCATACGAAGAAATCTTTCACAGAACTTCTCTTAGAAAATTCCATAACGCAAACTCACTAAAATTATAAGACCAGAAGAATCACTCATCACAAAGAAAAAAATCATTCATCATAAAGAAAAAAAAATACATTAATATTATTGTTTATTCTTTATTAATATTTGATTGAAAGAGTGACAATTTGAGCTTGTATCCTCCCAGTCTGAGAAGCTCCAGAGCTTCTGGGAAGAGCTTAACAAGTTATTAGGGTTGAGCAAACTACTATATCTTCAGACTTCAATGGCCGTATAAAGGCAAAGACATCAGTGAAATAACAACATTATTTTTCATCGTTACAATGGGAAGGTTCCGGTGAGGCGAATGTGATTCAATGTATTACGCAAACCATACTTGTTGGCAGCTGCATTGGCTGCTCGAAACCCTCCTCCGTATGCAGGTGAAGAATCGTTGGCGATTTGATGCATGAAAAACTCCCCTAGTTTGTGTCCAACTTTCGATTTTCCACCTTTTTTCGATGAAAACGTGGAAGCGGATGAGGAAGAGGATGTTGAGGATGTAGATGTAAATAAGACAGCATGTTTTTGAATTCCGGCATTACTTCTGACTCAAGCCACATGTATGAAAGCACCTGGCAGATGCCTTTCTCTACCTCGGGGTTAAGATTCCGGTACCCTGCATTGTCAAATTAAACAAGAAATTGAGTCCCGAAAAAAGACGGGGCGAGGTTCAGGGCTTAGGGTTTTAGGTTTAGGTTCGTCTGAGGAAAGCTTTGGAAATACATGCTACCTTTGAGGTGTAACCAGCCTTGCATCAATTCATGGGCAAGAATGGCACCTGTTAGTAACCTGCATCCAACATGAATATTGAAAACGATCAGATGAACTTTGCGTAGTGCTAGTCTTCTACAAGTAATTTTTTAGTTGAAAGAACCAACTAGCATTACCTTGGGAGGCCACAGAGAACAAGAATGGCTGTAACTTCGCATTTTCGAGTCAATTTCTGAGGTTGTGTTCTCATCCCGGTAAATTGATGCCCCCCCGATTCTAGACCTTCTGAGGATCTGATTAGAAAATTTCGTTGAGGTAAGCTTCACGAATAATTTCAATTTTAAGAAAGAACGAAAAGAGAATTAGTAGAATCGTCTAAATTCGTACACTGGTGACAGTCTGCTCTTCCGAAAGGCATAAACCCCTAGTCTCGGGCATGTGATGGAGGCCCTGCAAAGAACCAGTTATGAATTAGAAGAATTCCTCAAACCGAAAAAACTCAAACAACAGAGCAGGGATTTCGACATTACACTCTTTTGGCCTACAATAGCTTCTTTCGACATTACACTCTTTTCGCCTACAATAGCTTCGTTAAGTGCTTGTCTTTCGACCAGAAGCATGGGTATTTGCTGATCCAGTTGCATGTTCATCCCCTCATAATAGTCTCGTATGGTGTGATATAGCGTCTGACAGTCATCGGTGTCCATGATAGCGGATTCCATGCACTCGAAGCATAGACTCCGCCCATCCCCCAACGAAACGTACCTTGCATCCCAAGACTCCAAAAGGAAGAAAGCAGAAAATTTTGATTTTGCACTTGTAATGTTGCATTTTCAAGAAATACTTGGAGGAGATACTAGTTTCGAGGACAAAATTTTCTTGCTAAGGTAGATTAGTACCTCTAAGCGTTCGCAACTGCAGCAACGAGATGTGTTATCATGTTCATGTGCTGGACAGTACTTTTGTGACCAAAACGGATGGCATCTGTACTCGATCAAACCAGCTCGATTTGTTAGAATCTGAAAATTTTCAAAGCAAAGAATTGTTTATGTCGAAGCAGGTTACAATAACATTTCTATTTATTTAGAAAATAGACTTTTCTTACAAATTGATGGCAAACTTCACACTTGGGATGAACCAGATCTTTAAAGCAGGACTTGTGATATGGATCCCTCCCTGACAAAGAAAACTTCGATCAAGAGAAAACATCGGTAAGAACTAGACCGTAGCCAAAAAAAGAACACAGTCGTTTAAGTCCAAGGAAGAGAAGCTACCTCATTCTCAACAATTGGGTGGCCACAAGAACGGCAACAGAAGCACTGGGGATGAAAAAAAGTCCCCATGCAACCCAGGTAGTTGCCATAGCGTATGTCGCGTTTACAACCGCCACATATTCTGCTAATCAGACACAAAAGCCACAGGATTAGTAGCAGCTATACTTTCAAGCTTCATTAACACAGAAATTTGGTATGCAAACAAACATTGAACAAGTTGAAGTTCCTCAGCTACGTGAAGCCCGAAAAAATGTTACCTTTGTTGTCCACGGGGATAATACTGTGGAGGAGCTGGGGCATATGGAGGATACAAAGGTGGATTCAGACCTTCCTGAAGTGACCTAACAAGCTCTTCATCTTTTTTTGTCTGCCATCTGTGTTCTGGAAATAGAAAATTTTAAATCCTCAATAACGACATTGTGAAAACACGCTCACTCGCACATACAGAGTGCGGATCTTGAAGAATGGAAACCTACCACTTGATTTTTTCAAATCTTCAGCCAGAGACACTGCAATTGCATGGTCTAACTCCTCTTTCTCCTTCTGTGCTCTAGAGTTGTCATCCTGATCACGAAAAGGCAACAAAACTAATTTAGAAATGCACCAATAGTTCCAGTAGTTTACTCGGATTCTCACTTTCGTCGTCGTAGTTTTCCTTGTTACACTTTCGTTCTTATAGTTTCATACGTTAGCACCATTTAGTCCAATTCATCAAATAATCCTTTCAACTTCGATGATTTTTTGAATGAGTCAAAAAATTGATGGAAAAATCAACTCAGTTGACGGGTTCGACCAAAGAGAAAACATAACGATAATGTTACAAAAATGACCTACATGGATGAAAGTGAAAATCCGAGTAAAGATATATAAGCACTCAAAATCAACTGGGAGTTCTTAAAAATCTCAAGAAAAGTAAATATTCTTAGCATCCACCCATTTCAGATTGAATCCCTTGTACTGCAAGCAAAGGGCAAATTTTCCAGCCGAAAATCGAAAACCAAAATATGCCATAAATTTTGTAATCCAAACAAGAACAATATTAACATATATGAACAATCCGAATTTAAGAAAACGTGATCAGAAAAATTGATCCAATTCATCAAATAATCCTTCTGTTAAACAAGATTCCATCACGGTTTTAGACTAGGTTTGCTTTTACTTTATTCAAATATTTATTATCTTGTATGTCCCTGAGTATCTGCAGCATGCTAAATCATTGGCTGATAAACTTGCCAACATTGGTCGTCCAGTTAACTCTGACGATCTTGTTACTACAGTCCTTCGCGGTCTCGGCCCAGACTACTCCATGCTTCGCATTGCAGTCCTGAATACTCTCCCACTGCCACATTCGAAGAATTTCACTCCAAGAGCATTGCTTTCGATCTCCAAAATCCTCCACTTGCTGTCACCATCACTACGACCACCACGATTCCTCCCCATTCTACCTCTGATTCTGATGGTTCGTCCGCCGCTGCCACTATCACCTCTTCCACGATTCCGAATCCTGAATACCTCAAATGATTTCAACAAGATCAACTGGTGGTTAGCTTAGCTATATCACTTCCACTTTGACTGAGCCTGTTCCTTGTTTCACCCTGGGCCTTGAATCGAAATGGGCCTCGCGGATTTGCTGCTAGAGGTAATTGGACCTCTCTTGGTTTGTTGGGTCATCCTTCCAATGCTGGTCCTTAGTCCCATTTTGCTCCCCGTCACACCATTCTGCCGCCACCTGTCCACATCGATATGGAGGCCCCGCTGCATTTTCTTCCCTTGCGTGCTCTCAAGTTGGAGAGAGATTATCGCCAGATTCTCTTTGTGAGGATTTCGGGATTGTTCAATCACATTCATTCATTGTACATTATGCGATTAGTTTTCGTCAAGTATTATTTATATTCAATTTTAAATAACAAAAAAATTACAATGACTTTTTACCATACAATGTACGATGAATGGATGTGATTTGAGGATATCCGAAATCCTCACAAAGATGATCTAATGAGAATCCTCACTTCTTAGGTTGTTTAGTATTAGGTCCCCAGCAAATGGTTTCCTGATACTAGTGCCACACCCCACATGACCGATGCGAGTGCTCTTAAAAATCCACAACATTATCATGGTTACAACCAAGGTATTAAATATCCATAATATCCCGATATTTCCATCGAAATTTTCGTGTTTTTGGACTACCGATATTTCCGATGTCATCGATATTTCCATCGAAATTTCCGTGTTTTTTTAATTTCTATATTTAAAAAAACACCAAAGGAATTCGAACCCCTCTCATTTTACTCATTCAACACCTTGACCACCATATCACTTATGTTTTTGTGAAAATATGCTAAAATATTTACATATTTTCTACACTCACAATGTTTGCCAGCTCGCTATATAATCAACTTAAATCAGTTAAATCTATCATGCAATGCATTTCCTTCCAATTTTTTGTGATAAACTAATAGATAATTGACTAAATAAACATCCTGCAAAGTTTCAATAAAAATTTCCAAGTTTTTCTTACAATTTCCGTGGTTTTTATTCAATTTTTATCGATATCGATAATATCCCGATATTTCCATCGAAATTTCCGTGTTTTTGGACTACCGATATTTCCGATATCATCGATATTTAATACCTTGGTTACAACCAAGGATTTAAATATCGGAAATATCGGTAGTCCGAAAACACGGAAATATCGACGGAAATATCGATAAAATATCGATATCGATAAAAATTACATGGAAACCACGGAAATTGTAAGAAAAACTTGGAAATTTTTATTGAAACTTTGCAGGATGTTTATTTAGTCAATTATCTATTAGTTTATCACAAAAAATTGGAAGGAAATGCATTGCAGGATGGATTTAACATTATCAAGTTGATTATATAGCGAGCTGACAAACATTGTGAGTGTAGAAAATATGTAGTAATTAATGAAAGAAGTCTAAACACACCATAAATCATTTATATATAATGAATTAGTACAATATTTTACACTTTAGTACCACATAGAGTTCCTATGAGGTTCAAAATTTTGACTATCTTCATGTCCATTTGTTCTAACTTTTAAAATAACCTATGGATATTAACTTAAAAACGAAAATTTTAACTTGACACAAAAATTAAAACTCTACAATTTCTTATTTCTCACCCCAAACTTAAATCACACATTGTCCTCAAGGTATGAAAAAGAATTACAGATAAATTAAACTATTTAAAAGCATGAAAAAAAATAAAAGAAACTAACATAATGAAGTAATAAAAAAAACAAAACAGAATAAAAAAACTAAAGAAAACAAAATAAAATAAAATAATGTAACTTGGGGTTGGAGTCTTATTGGGGTTGGAGTCTTATTGGGGTTGGAGTCTTTTCTTCAACCTTTTTGCATGAAACCCGGAGCCACACACGGCTCCATGTCCTTTCCATCTATTTTTTTTTTATTTTTATGAGAGCCACAGACGGCTCCACACTCTCTTTTTTATTTTTATGAGAGCCACAGACGGCTCCACACTCTCTGCTCTCTCATTTTCTTTTTTTTTTAACCGAACTCTCTCATTTTCTCACCCCTCTCTTCTCTCCCTCCCTTCTCCAGTGGTCTTCTTCACAAACCCACAGATTCCCAACATGACATCTTCATCATTCGCGCAAAGAAAACCTTTTTTCCACCGGGGACTGATAAAGTTGCCCTCTTTTTCCTCCCGATGGGCTGCACGAGCTCCAAGCTCGACGATCTCTCTTCTCCACTCTCCCTTCTCCATTTTCCACTCTCTCCCTTCTCCATTTTCCCCATCTGAGATCGACAAGTCTCCATGCACCGATGAAATGTTTGGATTCTGCGATTTGGGGTTTTTGGATTCTGCGATTTGGGGTTTCAATTTCTTGGTTTTCATCAGTTCTGATTTGGGGTTTTTGGATTCTGCGATTTCATTTGTTTTGTGGTTTGCAAGCTGCTTCCGTGTTTTCTCTGGCAGTCGGCGAACGCAGGAACTCCGGCGTTCTTCTCCGGCGTCATTTCCACAATATCGCGATATCGATATTATCGATAATATCGCGATATTTTGACGAAAACAAGTTGGATAGCAAATAAAATATCGGTGTGTGAAAAAATCGAAATTATCGGCGATATTTCGCCGATAATTTCGATATTTAATACCATGGTTACAATGGTTAAATGGGCAATGGTGACACACTTAATGTCACTTCCATTGGTACGATTCCTATTTCTCTTAATTCTACACCTTTCTATCTTTGTAATATCTTTCTTGTTCCATCTTTATGCAAAAAAATCTCCTTTCTGTTACTCGGGCAATGTATGACAATAATGTGGCATTTGTTTCTTCCATCACTTTTATCGTATTTTTTATTTACGTAATGGTGCGTTGCTCTTTCAAGACCCGTGTAAAGATGGACTATACCTGTTGTCGTTTTAATCCCCTCAAGCTCTTGTTGCGTCGTCCATTGATTAGGATAAACGTCTTGGTCATCCATCCACGTCTGTGTTGTCTCATTTACATTCTACTCTAGGTTCAAACTCTATCGTTTCTTGTCACTTTTGTAAAAGTTGTGCTTTAGGAAAATCCACACAACTTCCTTTTGAATTGAATAATGAACGTGAAACTATTCCTTCTTTTTTATTATCCATTAGGATTTGTGGATGTCGACTGTTGATTCTATTTCTGAATATCTTATTATGTACATTTCACTGATGATTATTCATATTATTTGTAAATTTATCCAATGAAAAAGAAATTTGAGGTTTTCACACATTTTCAGACATTTGGGGCTATGGTTAAAAATTTATTTAATGCCTCTATTAAATATTTACAAAGTGATGGTGGCACACATAAATCACTCATTTTCTGAGTATTGCGGTCTATCTAGTATTTAACCAAGGTATGAAATATCGATATTATCGGCGAAATATCTTTTTTTTGAGACGGGGATATTTTTACACTAATACACTTAGTTATCGTCATAATATCGCGATATTATCAATAATATCGATAATATCGCCAAGGCTCCGTCGTCGCAACTGCCAAGATCTGTGCCTCTCTCTACAACCCACGCTCAGACCCATCAAAATGAGCGATCCACGCTTAGACCCATCAAGATCTGCGCCTCCCCTTGCCTGATGGTGCTCGCCGGGAGGTGAGAAAAGGAGGAGGAATGGTCCACAGGTGGTGATGGTGCTCGCTAGAGTGTGCACCACTGTGGTGGAGGTCACGGTGGGGTGTGATAAAGGGCACTGGACTTGAGGTTGGAAAGATAAGAACATTTTCGGAGATTACAAAGAGAGAAGGCTAAGAACCTCTCTATTATTCTAGAGAGAGAGTGGTTGAAGGTTTGAAGGATATTGGGAATCTTAATTATTCATTTTCTTACTTCACGGGGTGGTTTGCAAGTGAGAGAGGGAAAGCCTTTAGGTTCTGACATGGGAATGGACAAAAGAGAGCCGTTTGCTCGAGGCGAGTGGAAGGGGATCCAATGCGTGTTCAAGAATACCTAGAGTTTTTCAAATGACAGATGCAGCTGCTACACCAGTTTAAATTTTAGCTGTTTCTAGGATTAGACACACATGTGGACTTGTGCGGGTTGGTCAGCGCATCTTCACCATTTCTAGCTATTAGGTCTTGCGTTCGAAGCCCCGAGGTATCATGTAGTGGTTTATTCCTCCACATTTTTGTCAGCTCACATTGGCAAGCTCACAGTTCTTCTCTTCGAATCTCTGGTGTGTCAATTTTTTTTTCCTTTTCTTTTATTTTATGTTTTCTGTTTTATTTTTTTTCGTTTATTGTTTTTCTATTTCTCTTTTCTATTTTATTTTCTTAATTTTTTTTGTTTTATCTTTGATCGTCCTTCTACATTTCCTAGGATTTCGTAGTTTTGTTATTTTCTTGTTTGTTTTTCTTTATTTTATTTCCCACACCTTGAGGACAATGTGTGATTTAAGTTTGGGGGTGGGAAATAAGAAATTTTAGGTTTTTAATTTTTGTGTCAAGTTAAAATTTTTGTTTTTAAGTTAATATCTATAGTTTATTTTAAGCGTTAGAACAAATGGACAAGGTGAAGGTTAATTCCATATTAGAGTCTTTTCTATTTATCGTCAATTAGACATTAATTCACAAATTATACTTTGAAAATTTTCATTATATATAAATGATTATGGTGTGTTTAAACTTCTTTCATTAATTACTACATATTTTCTACACTCACAATGTTTGCCAGCTCGCTATATAATTAACTTAAATCAATTAAATCCACCATGCAATGCATTTCCTTCCATTTTTTGTGATAATCTAATAGATAATTGACTAAATAAACAATCTGCAAAGTTTCAATAAAAATTTCCAAGTTTTTCTTACAATTTCCATGGTTTTTATTCAATTTTTATTGATATCGATAATATCCTGATATTTCCATCGATATTTCCGTGTTTTTAGATTACCAATATTTCCGATATCATCAATATTTAATACTTTGTATTCAACAACATTTTTCCTCTTTCTCACACGCCCGAATAAAGTGAACTTGCTAGCTCAAGCATCATCATACTGTTGACATGACTAGGACTTTGCTTGTTGCGGCTTATGCTCCTCCCACTTTACGAGTTGAGGCCGTGCTCACTTTTGTTCACCTCATCCATTTACTTCCTACACCTACACTTCGTTGGTCCGCTCCCCACACTTTTTTGTTTGGTTGCTCTTCTTCTTACACTCACTTGCGTACCTTTGGTTGCTTATGTTGCTTATGTGTTCCTTATGTCAAAAATAAACTGATGAATCGATATATTGAATGTGTATGGTGGGATATAGTGGTTCTCATAAAGGTTATAGTGCCTTGATCCATGTTCGGAATGTGTTTACATTTCTCGACATGTTATGTTTCACGAGGCTGACTTTCCATATGTTAAGCCACATCATTCAGCCTCGTCCTCTTATGTGGAGCTATTAGTTGTTCCCATTTGCATAGGCCCACAACCCACAATACCATATTTGATGCCATCAAGTTTGTTTGCAAGTGTTTTTAAAATAACTGAAAGCGTTTTTAGAAAAAATATTTTTGGGTTCCAAAAGTACTTGAATTGCTTCTTGAAAGAAGCACCAGTTATGTACTTCTTCTAAAAAGCACTTCATGTGCTTTGGTTTGATGCTTACATCTCAGCTTACTCCGATGCGGACTGGTCCGGTTGTGTTGATACTCGTTGCTCAACAACGAGTTATTTAGTTTATCTTTGCAATAACTTAATTTCATGGTGTTGTAATAAGCAACCAACCGTGTCCAAGTCTAGTGCTGAGTCTGATTATCAAACATTCTCCCACCCGTGTGCTGAAACTACATGGTTATCTTATTTGTTTCTGCTCAATTTCCTATTTTTCTCTACTATAACAACCTCAACACCATATGCATGGCAGCAAACCCAGGTTTCCATGCTAGGACTCGTCATATTAAGTTGGATTATCACTTTGTTCTAGAACGAGTGGCCTTGGGCAGCCATCAAGTTCATTTTTTGCCTTCGGTTGATCAGCCTGCCGACTTGCTAACCAAGGGTCTTCTTAAGGCTCTTCATCTTCTACTTCGATTCAAACTTGTTTATCCTCCAATGCCAAGTTTGCAGGGCGGATATGTTAAACATGAGCCCATAATGGTTTTAGATTAGGATAATGTTAGGGATACTAAATTTTGCAAACTAAATGACATGAAAGTGGATGATTGTATTATTACTTAAGCTTTGACTAATGTGCTTAATTCTTATTGGTAACACATTATTTAGTTTACAAATTTAATTTATAAATTTAGTCTCCCTAGTAGTACCCTTTAGATTAAGTTTGTTTTAATATAAGTTGAAATATTTGTTATCTTGTATATGAGATATGGACGGAAAACTTATCATCCGAATAGGACTTTTTGTACTCTTAAACAGTGGTATCAATTTATAAGATCAATGAATGAAAGGCTACAACTTCCACAAATATTGTCTAACATGAACTAGCTTTTCTACACCTTTCAACTTCGATTTTTCAAATGAGAATATGTGCACAAAAAATTGATGGAGAAATCAACTCATTCGACAGATTTGACCAAAGTAAAAACATAACAAAAATGTAACAAAAATTACGTCCATGAATGAAAGTAAAAATTCAAGTAAAGATAGGAGTAGGGCTGGAAAAAAATCCCAAAAATCCCAAACCAAACCAAAAAAATCCTGATCCCAAACCAAAAAAATCCCAAACCAAAAATCCCGAAATTTTCGGGATGTCATCCGGAACCAAACCGAAATTTTCGGTATGGGATTCGGTATTGCATCTCCATTTTTCGGTATTCCCATACCGAACCGAAAAAAAAAAAAATATATATATATATATATTATTTTTTAATTATAAGAAAACTATATCAACCGTTGATTATTTTGGATTTAATCTATGCCGTTAATTTATTTTTAGGTCAAACGTTCACATCACATTTCCGTTCCATCGTTTCTTTCCTCCATCCGCAGGCCATCCTCCATCCAAACACAATCATCTCTCTCTCTCGTATCATCTCTCTCGTGTGATCCCTCCCTCACCGAGCCCTCATCATCATCTCTCTCGTCTCTCATCTGATCTCTCACCACACCCCTCCCTCACCGAGCCAACCGAGCGTCGTCCCCTTCACTTGACCTGAGCTGCTCACCCTCTCGCCGTTAACGAAGGATCACGAACCCTCTTCCTATTTAGATCTGCTGACCGCTCTTCCGCTGCCCACGATCCTGCCCGTCCAGTTACGCACGCATCCATGGCTTATCCGATCATCCCCCTACAAGCTACTCCGATTCAGATCCCTCATTGCAGTTAATAATTTCTCAGCACCCAATTGAACTGATCCAGTTTCAAAAAGTTCACTTTTTATTTGCATACTCTGCAAACTGTAAAAATCGTAAAAATTGAATCTTTCAATTTGTTACAGCAATGGAAAATGTATTGATCTTGTATCTTGTATTAAATATCTGTTCAACTCTATCGCTTTCGATTCCGTCGTTTGTATTAAAAATTGATGATTCGATTTTATTGTTTTGTATTGCAAGTGGGTTTTTACACAGTCGAATTGCTTGGGATTGGGGGCTTTTTCACCTCTTTAATTCAGAGGTGTGCTGGTTATAGAGTTAAATCTTTGAGGTTACTCTCATGATTTTTTGTGTCTACCAATATTTCCACTCACTCTAGTGACAATTGAATTGTTCTCTTGCTTGTATATTTTTCAAATTGCTTTACAAATACGGAATAATGAATTGGAAGTCAAATTATGAGGGGAACTTTGATAAATGAAAGAAAAAAGCGACATTGATTAATCTAGAATATAGTCGGGCCTGCTCTACTTTAATTTGTCGCTTCATTCCATTAGAATTTGTATGGGATGGTGTACTTGAACAAAAATTTCATTAGTGAACGTGACCACAAATGAGGCATTGAAACAAAGAATATCAGAAAAGATTAATGATGTTATTTAGTATTAAATGATTCTTTAACCCACATCGTGGCATTTGATATGAAGTAGTTAAGATCTCAGCATCTTGTAGTGGTCAAATTTGACACATTTAGACTCTTATCAATCAGTAATTCTATGTTCATAGATTTGAATTGAATTAGATTTTGCTTTAAAATAGATTTGTACAAACTAAATAGGCAGATGCTACAGTAGCTGCTCAAATTGTTTTTGGTTGAATCAGGAGACATTCAAAATGTACACATTCATATTTTACACAATTGGAATTTGGACATATTCATATTTTACATAATTGGGCTGGGCGGACAGATTTTGGGCATGGCCCAATATTGGTTTTTTGTCCAAAAAGTCCAAAAGCCCAAAAGCCCAAAACCATTTCGGGATTCCCGATTTGTCCCGAAATCCCGAAATTATTTCGGGATTCCCGAAAATTGGGATTCCCGAAAATTTGGTTTGGGATCGGTATTGAAATTGGGATTCCCGAAAATTTTGGTTTGGGAATCGGGATAAGGATTTCGGTATGGGATCCCATACCGAACCACCCCTAGATAGGAGTATGTTATTCACACACCACTTTTAATTTTTAATCGTCTAATTGAATAAATTAAAGAAGATTAAAAGACAGAAATTAATAATTAATGTACGAAAAGTAAGTAAAAATAGGTAAAGATATAAGCACTCAAAATCAAGTGGGTTTTATAAAAATTCTTAGCATCCACCCATTTCAGATTGAATCCCTTGTATTGCAAGTAAAGGGCATATTTTGCAGCCGAAATCAAAAACAAAAATATGCCATAAATTTTGTAATCCAAACAACAATAACTAACATCTATGAACAATCCGAATTAAAGAAGACGTGATCATAAAAAATAGGGTAAATTACAAAAAACTACTTTAACTATTGGGGTCACGACAGTTTCATACCTCATCTTTTAAAATTGACAATGTCATACCGCACATCTTACAAATTTGTGACAATGTCATACCTCCGTCAATTTTTCTGTTAGTTTTTCTGTTAAGTACTGACGTGGCTTGATTCGGAGCCCACTTTCTATTAAAAATTAATAAAATATTATTAAAAACTAAAATAAAATATTTAATATTTTTTAAATATTAAAATAATAAATAAAAGTAAAATAAAAAAAACCTTAGTCGTCCCTTCCCCCCTCTCTCTTTCCCATCTTCATTTCTTCCCTGCTTAATCTTTAACACACACAAAAAAATTTAAAACCCAACCCCAACACCCCCCCCCAAGGAGAAGGAGAAAGAATCGAAGAAGAAAAAGAAGGAAGAAGGAGGAGGAAGAAGAGGAAAAAAAATGGAAACTGCAACCCAAAAAAAAAATCCCAAAAGAAGGAAGAAGAAGAAGAAGAAGAAAACCCATCAACTCAACCCCCCCTCCCGGCCCGCCTGCGGAAGAAGAATAAGGAGGCGAAGAGGAAGAAGAAGAGGAGGACGAGAAAAAAAAAACCCAAATTGCAATCCAGAAGAAGAAGGAAGAAGGAAGAAGGAAGAAGAAGCAGAAAAAATTAAAACACCCCGTCCTGTGGAAGAAGAAGAATGAGAAAACAAAAGAAAAAAAAAACTCCAACTCAACCCAGTTCGTCCCCCCAACCCAACACGCACTCATCTCTCCTCCTCCATCTTCATCTTCATCTTCTTCCCCTTTTCCCTCTACCTGCAACCCAGAAGGAAAAAAAAATTTGAACCCAGTTTCGAGAAGAGGAGGAGAAGAAGAAGAAGAAGGAGGAAAAAAAAAATTTGAACCCAGTTTCGGGAGGAGAAGAAGATGAAGACGGTTTCGGGAGGAGGAGGAGGAGAAGAAGAAGAAGGAAAAAAAAAATTTGAAGAAGAAGAAGAAAAAAAAAAAATTGAAACTGGTGCGGGTGAAGGAAAGGGGATGCCGCACACCTAGGAAATTTTTTTTTTGTTTTTTATTCTTAAATTTTTAATATTTAATTATCAAAAATATATTTAATTATTTTTTAATCCAGCTGGATTAGTGAGTGGTCTTCATCTCTTGCCACGTCAGCACTTAACAGAAAAATTGACGGAGGTATAACATTGTCACAAATTCGTAAGATGCGGTATGACATTGTCAATTTTAAAAGATGAGGTATGAAACGTGACCCTAATAGTTGAGGCAATTTTTTTTTTTATCCTAAAAAATAAGAGAGGGGTTGGTGCTCAAACCAAGGATCGAGGCAGCGCCTGCCGAAACACGTTTTCGTCACCAACAAGCTGCGGATTCGGGTTGCTACCCGCGGCGGCTTTTCCACGACTAGGCCCACTCTTGAAAAGTTTACTGAGACATTTCATAAAGCGTGACTTCCTCTCTGTGTACGAAGAAACAAACTCCCCTGCTTACATCAAATATTTTAACATCTCCCAACTAAAAAAAAGTCCCTGCTCCAACAACATAAGAACATAAGAAAACAGAGCTTCAGAAAACAAATGTTCGAAAAAATTAAAGTTGAATATATATATATACACACACACACACGCATGTTATACCATAAATACAAGGGTGAGAAAGCAAGTTGGGTGATACCTGAAGGAGAGAGAAAGAGAGAGAGAGAGAGAGAGAGAGAGAGAGAGAGAGAGAGAGAGAGAGAGAGATGAACCTTAAGCTCCTTATGTATAGGAAGAGCCTAAGAGGACTTTGCCGGAATCACGAAGAACCTTGAAAGAGACGGTCAGAGAGAGAGAGATGAAACGGCTCAAAAGAAAAGAGGGAGGAGAACAAGGTACCAGGCATCGTAAAAAATTAAAAGGTCGAAAGAGAAAGCAAGAGAATCTCTGAGAGACACAGAAAGTGATTTTACAATGTAGACAAAGAGGTGCAGAGAAAGGCTCAGATTCTTGGCTTCCGAAGCAATGAAATTTGATTCATTTCTCTCAAACTCCAACTAAAACAAAACTTAAATTCATATATTTGTGTATGCACGTACAAATATACGTATTAGTCCTTCTACAGTAAGGGTAGTGTTTAAAATACCCACAAAATTGTCGATATTTTCGTTGAAATATTCAAAAAAATAAGGATTGATATAGAAATGGGAGGTGAAATGCAAAATTCACCTATATGATGAATTGAAAAGAAAAGAAAAAAGATGTGGTGTGTATATGCATCATCATGGATTGCACTTGGAGAGATGTAGATGGATTGAAGGGCCAGTTTAAGATTGCTACGTTTTAAAAAAAAAAAAAAAACTATTTATCTTGTGCTTGAAGATGATTAGTTATAAAATAAAGTAGTTGGACGTCTGATAAATTTTATTTCTAAAAGTGTTGTGAGTATGAAAAATACTAGAAAAATATTTGGTAAATTTTTAAAGTAAAAATCATGTAATTGTATATAATGACAAAAATAGACATGGTAGTAGGGGTGCATGGTGGCGATAACGGCGATGGCGAGGGTAATGGTGATGGTGATGGTGGCAACAATGGTGTTGGTGCGAATAGTAGAGTGTGGTGGTTGGAGTGTAGAGGTAAAAATGTGGTAGGGGCAACGGTAGCGGTTGTGGTGGCAGTGGTGGAGGTTGTGGTTATGGCAGATATGGTAGCAGTAGTGACAACGATGGAGGCGGCAATTATGGTCTGGTGTTGGTGGTGGTAGTGGTAGTATCAGTGGTGGTGTAAAGTTAGTGATTATAGTGGTAGGTGGTGGCAATCATTTTGTTCTCCAAGCGATAAATTGAGCATAAAGGTTAAACACTGTCATTTTTAAAAACTAATGAGGGTAATATAGCTGTTGAAGTTATTCTTTAAAAGCTCAACTCTATTTTTTATTAAAGTAGTTTTTAATAGCAACCAACATGATACTTTTGAAAGCTGCTGTTTGGAGGCTATTACTTTTAAAATAGGGAGTTTTAATGACACACCCCGACTTGGAATGTATACTAGGACTCTGAATCGAGCTGTGTTGGCCGACACCTAGAAGGTGATGAAGCCATCAAGTGTGATGATGTGGAAAAATATGAATAAATTTAAACTTAATAGTGCCTAAATATCAAAAGTGCGCTGGTGAGCGGGAGTGAAATCCATCTCACACGTGACGTCAGAGCATAAGTAAAGTACAGCAGAGTGGGTAAGAAATATACCCTCAGAGGTAACCACCAATTCTGAGATTTTCCAAAAGTCCTCGTTGAGACGAACGTTCATCAACTAAAACTTGGAGGGGCACAAAACAAAACATGTAAGTAGACAAAACAAAACTTTGAAACATCTTTCTTTTTAGAAATACAATAACCCCTCATTGAAATCCGTATAATTCCCAGAAAATAATAATACATATGTATATAAAAATCACGTTGAAGAATGGTAAAACCAAGGCATACCATGTCGAAGTATCTCAGCAACAACTATATAAGTAAGATGAAATAAATCAATATAAAATGAATTTCAGTCGGAGTCACCTATAGTGACCTGTACGACTTATTCATATCTCATCAATCTATATATCATCAATCAGGTGCTAACATATAAGTCGGAGTCACTTATAGTGACCTGTACGACTCAATCAATATTTCATCAATCAGGTGCTAGCACATAAGTCGGAGTCACCTATAGTGACCTGTACAACTCAATCAATATCTCATTAATCAGGTGCCAGCACACAAGTTGGAGTTACCTATAGTGACATGTACGACTCAATCAATATCTCATCAATCAGGTCCTACATACGAGTCGGAACCACCTAAAGTGGTCTGTACGACAGGCTGGGTGTATATATATAACCACGGTCGGTGCTACGATCACGTGAAGGTTGTGCTAAGTATCACAAGTCACCTACAAGTTAGAACCACCTAAAGTGGTCTGTACGGCAGACTGGCACCTACCTTGGAGTCCAAGGTAAGCGTAAGGTGCGGGGGGTGAACGATCATGTGAAGGCTGGCCCTGGCCTCGAGCGGAGCGCTAACACCGGGGTGCAAGACAATGAATTCTACTTAAATCCATTCATCACTAATTACTATTCGATTATACCAACACTATATACTCACCTGAACTTACCTTGGCCCCTGCATTGTGCAACACTGTGCAAAGTTGTACTAAATCATATGACACGCCCCAACCCGGAATGTCCACTAGGACTCCAAATCGAGCTGTGTTGGCCGACACCTAGAAGGTGATGAAGCCATAAAGTATAGTGATGTGGAAAGTATGAATAAATTTAAACCTAATAGTGCCAAAATATCAGAGTGTGCTAGTGAGCGGGAGCGAACCCATCTCACATATGATGACAAAGCATAAGTGAAGTACAATAAAGTGGGTAAGAATTATACCCGCAGAGGTAACCACCAATCTTCGGATTTGCCAAGAATCCTCATCGATACGAACCTCATTAGCTAAAACTTGGAGGAGCACAAACAGACATGTGAGTAGACAAAATAAAACTTCGTAAACATCTTTCTTTTTAGCAATACAATAACCCCTCGTTAAAGTCCGTGTAATTTCCTAGAGAATACCAATACTTAGGTATATAACAATCATGCCGAAGAATGGAAAATCAAAGCATACCATGTCGAGTATCTCAGCAACAACCATGTAAGATGAAATAAATCAATATAAATGAATGTTAGTCGTAGTCACTTACAGTGACCTATACGACTTATCCATAACTCATTCATCATATCACATCAATCAAGTGCTAGCACGTGAGTCGAAGTCACCTATAGTGACTTGTACGATGCACCCACATCTCATCAATCATATCACATAAATTAAGTGTTAGTACACAATTCGGAGTCACATATAGTGACCTATACGACGCACCCACATCTCATCAATCATATCACATAAATCAAGTGCTACCACACGAGTTGGAGTCGCCTATAGTGACCTGTACGACTCACCCACATCGTGAGTCGGAGTCACCTATAGTGACCTGTACGACTCACCCACATCTCATCAATCATATCATATAAATCAAGTGCTACCACACGAGTCGGAGTCACCTATAGTGACCTGTACGACTCACCCACATCTCATCAATCATATCACATAAATCAAGTGCTAGCACGTGAGTCTGAGTCACCTATAGTGACCTGTACGACTCACCCACATCTCATGAATCATATCACATAAATCAAGTGCTAGCACATGAGTCAAAGTCACCTACACACATCTCATGAATCATATCACATAAATCAAGTGCTAGCACGTGAGTCAGAGTCACCTATAATGACATGTACAACTCACCCACATCTCATCAATCATATCACATAAATTAAGTTCTGCACACGAGTCGGAACCACCTAAATTAGTCTGTACGACAGGCTGTGTGTAAATAAATACGCTCAAGTGTTATGATCACGTGTAGGCTGTGCGAAGTATCGCAAGTCACCTACGAGTCAGAACCACCTATAGTGGTCTATACGACAGGCTGGCACCTACCTTGGAATCCAAGGTGAGCGTAAGGTGCGGGAGGTGAACGATCACGACGTGAAGCCTGGCACTGGCCACAGGCAGAGCACTAACACCGGGGTGCAGGACAATGAATTCTACTTAAATCCATTCGTCACTAATTACCTTTCAATCATACCAACATTATAAACTCACCTGAACTTACCTTGATCTCCGCATTGTTGTGCCACGCTGTGCAAGCTGTATGAAATCACATACTAAAATATAAACTAATTAAGGCATAGCACTTATAAAATGTAATACCACAATTTCTCGTTTCATTGTACAAAGATTTATAGTCCACATGCAATCACCAATTCATAAAACTAAAACATACCTTTTTACCAATTTCCTTCACTTTACTCAATTCTTAAACAATGCTTTTGCCTTAATTATTATATGGCTGCATCTAACATCTCGTTAGACTGTCTACGTACCCTAAACAGGGATTAAGCCATTCGTAATTCACAACAATAATTATTTATAAGGAATACGTATATGGATACATCACGATATAATTTAAACTCAACCATCTCGTAGTAGTTATAACCTATAAATATATATCACATAACATAATTTCCATAGTTCCATTTTAAAGCATTTATGGAATTATCAATCATACACATATCTAATAAGAAGGAAAAGATCTACTCACCTTGAATCTGTGCTACAACTTCCTAGCATAAACATTGAGGCGTCACGAACAATCGGTGCATGTGGGCAATCATCAAATTACAACTCAGAATTCATATCGCTAACATACATGCTTTACCTAAAACATATCCCTACTTAATTCGATCCGGAAGATCCGCATAATAGATTTCCAATCCGTAAATTCCAAAGATACACATTATACTTCTAGAACAATACCTTAAAGTTTTGTTACGATTTAACGGTTGGATCTCCGCCAATTACCAAAACTAAGTGGCGGTTAACCTTTTTATTTACGAACTTACAATTCCAATTCAAGAAGGTCCGTACGACGGATTCCTTATCTGTAAATTCTCACATTCCTCAAATATTACGTACTATAACATACTAAAGTTTGGTGATGATCCAACAGTCGGATCGTTGATTTATACATTGACCTATTACCAAATCGTAACGAATTTAGGTCCTAACGATCAATCTACGTCAATCCATTTTCAAAACTAAATTTAAGGCATTGAATAATGCCTAAAAATATCATTGGCGGCCCTCTGGCCACGCGCCACCACTGGTGGTGGTTGGCCGCCCCGAGTCGTCGGATTTCTCCAAAAATTCTCAAAATTTTCAAAATTGAAGATCTCAAGGAGCAGAACAACTTTCATACCTGTAGGAAAGGAAAATGTGGCCTAGAAGTGCTTTAATTTCACCAAAACTCGTATGAACCCTAGAAACGGGGTGTACTCCAATTCGACCTCCAAAGCAATTCCAACGCTTCAAACACTGCTTGAGCTTTGTTCTAGGCCTCAAGAGGATGCTATGGGTGGTGGTAATTGAAGGAAATCATTTCAGAATTGGTGGATTTCGACCAAAAACTCATGTGGCACCCGTGGTGCGGTTTCTTCCAATTCTAAGTCTAATTTCCTATATTTTTTTGGTATAAAATGAAGAGGGAGGCATATAGAGTGTTTCCCATGTTGTGGTTTAATGTAATTCACCGGAAAAATGGCTTAGATCCGCTGGAATTAGCAAGGATGGCCAATAGGTCGGGTCGGGTCCTCGCGGGTCAATGATCCCTCGCACCTCTTTCTCTCATTTTTCCCTCATTTCTTCTCTCTTTGATTCGGCACCCCTTTCTCTATCCTCTCCTTATTCCTCCCCTTCTTTCCATGTTTCTCCTTTTCTTCCCATCTGCACCATCCATTACGAATCCCTTTAATCTGGGCCATACATGTGGCCCTCCAGATTTTTTTGGAGCTTGCCAAATAAATAGGAAAGTATCAATTTTTCCCTCGACTTCAAACCTTAAGAACTTCTTCGTTATAACTCCAAATCACATTCCGCCTGCGCCCACGCGTCCGTAGCGACGAGTACTATAAGGATATGCCAAGAAAATGAACCTTACATACCACTACATGACAATCAACAAGGGTCAACGCACTCGCCTCAAAGGGCATTTTCATAAACTTACTCATTAAAATTATAAAAAAAATCATAATTTTTAGGGACGGGCTGTTACATCACATACTAAAATATAAACTAATTATGGCATATAAGGTTAAAATCTCAAATTTTTCACTAGATTCCTTCACATTGCTCAATTTTTTCCAAACAAAGTTTTTGTCTCGATTATTTAATCTCACTTATTGCATAGCTACATATAACGTCTCGTTAGACTGCATACGTACCCTAAACAGGGATCAAGCCAATCGTAGTTCACAATAATTATTTGTAGGTAATATGTATATGGATACATCATGATATGATCTAAACTCAACCATCTCATAGTACTTTATAACATATAAATATATATATATAACAAGCATAAATTTCTTAGCTCAATTTAAATGCATTTGTGGAATTATCAATCATATATATATAAGAAGGAAAAGATCCACTCACCTAGAGTCCGCGCTACAACTTCCTAGAAAAAAACATTGAGGCATCATGAACGATTGGTGCCTAGAACAATTATCAAATCACATCTCAGAGTTTTTGTCGATAAAATACATAACTTACATAGAACATGTGTCTACGTAATTCGATCTGGAAGATTCACATATCATATTTATGATCCGTAACTTCCAAGGATACACATTATGCTTCTAGAATAATATAATAAATTTTCGGAACGATCCAACGGTCGGATCTCCGCCAATTGCCATAACCAAGTGGCGGTTAACATTTTATTTTACGGTCTTACAATTCTAATTCGGGAAGATCCGTATGATGGATTCCTGATCCGTAAATTCCTACATTCCTCAAATGTTATGAATAACAACCTATTAAAGTTTGATGACGATCCAACGGTCAGATCGTCGATTCATACAATGACCTATTAACGTATCGTAGCGAATCTAGGTTCTAACAATCAATCTACGTCAATCCATTCTCAAAATTGAACTCAAGGCATTTAATATAACCTAAAAATAATATCGACGGCTCTCTGGCCACGCGCCACCGCACGCGCCGCCATGGGTGGCGGTCGACCGCCCCAACTCGCCGGAAAAATCAACTTTTTCCAAAATTCTCAAATTTTACAGAAATGAAGATCTCAATGAGTAGAGTAACTTTCATACATGTGACCAAGGCCAATTCGGCCAGGAAAGGCTCCAATTTTGCTAAAACCCGTCAGAACCCTATACTTGGGTATGCTCGAATTCGACCTCGATACTTACTCTGATGCCTCCACCACTGCTTGGGCTTTGTTCCTGGGTTCTAGGGGAGTCTAGTGGTGGTGGCAATTGGAAGAAAACATTTTTTATTCGAACACAAAACCACCGCACCCCACCGTGCAGGTTCACCCACTTCCAAGGCCAAAATCCTTGATTTTGAGGTATAATAGGAAGAGAGAAGATCATGGAAGGTTTTCTAGGTAATGGATAGGTGTGTTTCGTCAGAAAACATGGAGGAATTTGGCCGGAATCACCCCGACCAAACAGGTTGGGTGTGTGGGTGCACAAATCCAACAAGTTGGGAGGGTTTTTGGGTTCCCTCCTTTCCCCTCCTTGCTCATTTTCTGATTGGGCATAGCCCAATTCCCCCACTCATGGCCCTCCACGTGGCCCTTTAGAAAAATCTGAAAAAATCCATATTATCATCAAATAATAATTCCAGTCCTAACTTTGCTCGCTTATAACTTTTTCGTTATAACGATTCTACTTGCGCCTACGCGTCCGTAGCGACGAGTACTACAAGGATATTCCAAGAAAATGAACCTTACGTGACACGACACGTCAGTCAACACAAGTCAACACCTTGCCTCGAAGGGCCTTTTCGTAAATTCACTTATTAAAATTATAAAAATCATAACTTTAGAGACGGGCTGTTACATTTAACGAAACACTCTCGGTATTGTTCACTTTTAACGAAAAACCACATTTTTACCTTTCACTAGTACAAACCACATTTTTACCTTTCACTAGTATTATTCACTACACCTTTATTTGTCATTTTTCATTAAAACTAAAGTTTTTTGAACTTTTTATTAGTTTTCCTTTTAAAATAAGCAGGATATTTTTTGTTTTTATTAAATTTTTTTTTATTGCTTAACTTTAAAGTGAAGCAGTTTTTTGTGAAAAAACAAGACCAAACATGATAAAAAGAATGTGCTTTTCACTTCTTTTTTTTCTTTGTTTTTCTATTTTCTTCCTTGTTTTGAATTTTAGAACAAATTTATGTTTTCCCGTATTTGCTTCTTCTTCTTTTTTTTACTTTTTGAACAAACGATATTATCTACACTATATGAGTGGGAGGCTGAGTTAAGCCTCACAATGTTCTAGTAATAATGTGGTTCAAATTCGCCTTGAGCGAGTGTCGAACCTAAAACCTCTCACTTACAAGTATTAAAAAATAAGGAAAACTAATGAAAAGGGCTTGAAAACTTTGAGTTTTAATGATAAGGACAAAATAAAGGATAAAGTGAATAGTAGCAGGATTGACTTTTTAGTGTAAAAATGTGATTTTTCGTTAAAGTGAACAGTACCGGGAGTTTTTCGTTAAAGTTCCCTAAAAAATATTACTAGACAGTAATACTATTTAAAACGTGGTCAGAGCATACTCTTTATTTACTGAAATACCATGGGCCTCCATCCCCTCATGTGGGTAAATATTAGGAATCGTCCTGGTTGTGCGGCTACATATTCATTAAGATGGTTGGTTTTCCCTTAAGTTGTATACGGCCGATCAGACCTAAGTTTTCACCTTTGCATGGCAGTTATGGCCAAGAAGTTCTTTAGTAATGTTGTCTCGCCATAACATGATTCAATTTAATTTTCTCCAAAAGCATATTGCATGTGCTTATTAATGTAGTTTTAGCATATGCATGATATATTAGTACTTTTTTTATTAATGTTATAACACGTAAATTCATATCATTATACAATGAAGTGATCATCACACTCAAACATTTCTTATCTTTTATTTTCGCCGAGTGGGTTGATGTTGTGTTTGGATAAAAGGAAAATGCGTGGCATTATATCCAAGAATCAGCATATATAAAAGCAGCCAAACAACACCTTTAAAGATTAAAAGTGTTCCTAATGGTGATCCATTGAAAATAGCTGGTTTTTATTCTCCCTTTTCCTCTCTTTTACCCCAATTTTTTTTTTCCATTTGGTTTGTCAAATACAATAATTAAATTCTCTTTGCTTCCAATGGAATTAGATACTCATCTATATATATAAAGAAAAGATAATATATATATTAGTTCTCTTTTCTTCTCATTTAGGTAACATGGCAACAATATTCTCTGAAAAAAAATGCCCCTTCTCATCAACATCTTAAGCAGGGAAATTTATATAATCACATCAAATATTGTAACTTTCCTTGACTAATGTGTGTGTGTGTGTCTATATATATATATATAATTTTATTTTTGATACTGCCAAAAGCATTGTGATTTCATATATCTTTGGAGCCGCGCGGACGTAGCCACCAAAACAAGGTGGATGAGCTATTTAGGGTAGGACGGAGTTTTGGAAAATAACTTATATGCAACAGAATTTTGATTGAATAAAATAAAATCTTGATATAAGTCTATCATTCTCCTAGCTTTGTACATGTTGTGAATAGTTTAAAACTTTGTGCATATAGTCAAACCCCACTTGGTACCTTGGAAGCTTATATATATGCTAACCAAAACGTTGTGATTTTTAAGACCATATAGTTGTGATTTTTTAGACCATATATAATATAATACAGCCATTGATATATTTCTAGAACAAAAAAAAAACTAAAAAAAACTAAAACAAGATTTACTAGAACGAATAAATTAAGTTCCTGGATTTGCATGGCCTCCATCATTTTTAAAATTCTTGTAGGTAGAAAATATGTATTCGTACCTTTTTTGATAAGGCACAAAGTAGCTGATACTTTATGTAGTTGTCTGCAACAGGCAACCAAAGACAAAGTCGGTGTTTTCATGGCAACTGTCCTACAATATTCCTATACTACACAATTCTGCGATATGATGACTCATTTCAGGATAAAAGGGGCCTTTTGCTAGCCGTCCATGTGCTTATTTTTCACTTATTTATTCATCTTGGCTAAAGCCTAAGAGAAAGTGTTTACATATATCCTGATATTTGATATACAATTGATCTCGTACCATCACGTGATTTATTAATTCATGTGTTATAACACGTACGAGCAGGGGCGGATGCATGAAGGGGCACGGGGGGTCAACTGACCCTCTTAATTCCCGTGGATCTTCATAGATGACTTGAATATTGTCCCTTTGAAGGTTTGAGTTGTCCCTTATACATGCCCTCCAATGGCTTGATAAAAAGTCTCAAAGAGGAATTACCCTTCTTATTATTATTTTTAAAAAGATTACCTGAAGAAAACGACATAGTTTTGGAACAAATTATTTCATAAGGAAAAAATAGACAAACAACAGCTTAAAAAAAGAGCAGGTCCGCATGCTCAACAAACCTAAATGCTTCATTCTTGACTTTTGATGAACAAAAACTAATTCGTTTTGCTCAATTTATTCGAATGAATTTTAACTCTTGGCACTTCCAATTGAAAGAATTGGTAGCGATGAGGAGGAATATAGTATGTAATCATGAATAGTTGTTAATTATTGTCTTTGTTTCTATTGGTTGCTATTGCTTTAGTGGAGAAAGCCTTGAATGAAAGATCAATGGTTGAGTGATATTATGATTGTTTATATTGAGAATAATGTTTTTTCTTCTGTTGATAATGAAGCTATAATGCAACATTTTCAAAATATGAAAACTCATCGTGGACAATTGTAACTTTTATTGTTATTTGTCCTATAAATTATGAATGATGAAACTATATTTTAATTTTTAAGATTATTATACTTTTAAGAAATGTTTGTGAACTTTTCACATATGAGCCCCTGAATA
Organism: Crataegus laevigata; assembly: GCA_963580275.1. NCBI lineage: Eukaryota > Viridiplantae > Streptophyta > Magnoliopsida > Rosales > Rosaceae > Crataegus > Crataegus laevigata. The sequence goes on along the minus strand of OY756947.1, from coordinate 30,343,064 downwards.
ATTTTTTCTGGATCCCCCACAGTACGAGTGCATGATTTGTTAATATTTTAGGGTCTCGTGTAACAACTAAAAATTTGTGTTATAATGTAATAGATTGGTTAAATTACATGGCGGTATGATGAAAATGAATCTACTTAGGAATATAATCTATCCAATAGGTTATGAATTGAACCATATTCGCAACAATTTTGGGAGCCTATAGCTAGGAACTTTTATTACTTTCAGAAGATTGGTTAAATTACATGGCGGTTTCTTCTTAAGGGCCCGACGTCCTCGTCAGCATATTCGCACCACACGACAAAGTGGCTTTGATACCATTATGTCACATCCTAGGCCGGCTTCGCCGTAGCACGATATTGTTCTCTTTGGGCCCGACCCGCACAATTTTATTTCTGGGAACTCACACGAGAACTTCCCAGTGGGTCACCCATCCTGGGATTGCTCTTGCCCGAACTTGCTTAACTTCGGAGTTCCGATGAAATCTAAAGCCAGTGAGTTCCCAAAAGGTCTCGTGTGAGATGTTACACCAAAAACAAACAAACCAAAAAGAAAACCTTTACATTCCTGCAACCGCCACCAACGCGCAGTCGAGAAACCACCACATACCAAAAATCCAACCCACCGCCATATATCCAGCCAACCAAATCCGCAAGAGTGAAAGAAAATGCGACTCCAACAACATCCAAATACCACCACAAAGATCGGCACAGCAACCAGAAACCAAAGGAAGCTAGTGAGAGATAACCCACCAGCAACAAACCGTCGAAGGCACCCAAGCCACCAAAGACAAATCCATAGGAGGTGGTGGTGCGAACACCCGAACCAGAGCTATAAGCACTTCCTGGGAGAATCGCGTCAAAACGCGTTAATGGTCCAAAGTTGCAGATCCGAAAATACATGGAATCAAGGAATGTTGGAACCAGGTGGGAAAGGTAAAAAAAGGATGGAACAAAAACATGGAGATTGATGGTGGGAAAAGAAAAAATAGGACGGGATAAGGAGATCGGAAGTGATGGCTGAGAAATTTAATTTTTAAAGCACAGAGGGTTAAAGGAAATGGCAGATCAAAGCAGAAGAAGCAAGAAAAACAAAAACAAAAAAAAATGAAGCAAGGAAGAAGGACCACCAACCTTGGCCCTAGCTAGGGCCAACGACAGAGAGGAAGCGGAAAAGTACAACCAAGCTCACACATAAAGGCAAGAAGAAACTCTCACAGTTGGGAGAGAAAACCTCTCACACGAGGAAGAGACATGGAATGTGGATTTAGGGAAAGATTTTCAACGTTGCGGGTATATTGTTATTTTATATTATTAAGTTATCCTTGATAACCAATTTTTTTAGAATACGTACCAGTGAGTTGTTCTAAAAATCAATCAATAGTTAAATTTTGTACGCATAGAGATCTAATAATTTTTTTTGCAATGATTATATTTTACATAAAACTTGTACTACTAAGTAGCACGTACCATTGTAGTCGTACTCTATTATAACGCATGTATTTTACTAAAACTATACCCTAAGTCCCTCCTTAATGTATCAACCATATATAATTATACCCTAAGTCTCTCCTTAATGTATCAACCATACGTAGTACACCATACTATAATACCTGAATATAATTGTAGACATCGAAATTTTGATAAATAAAATGTTGACTGATGGTCAAAGTTTCAACGCTCATGTATTATATAAATTTTACATGTAACGTGTGATTCAACGGAAATTGAAATGAGTCAGAAAAGCCGTCAAATAGGACACATGTCAACACTTGGCAGAGACGACTTATTTCATCTGGGATATTATATTCAAAATTAGGCCTTGGAAATTTATATAAATAGAAGGCTAATTCATTCATTCCAATTGACCAATACACAAATACATTTCTCTACTCCCAAATTGGAAGAGAATTGGTCCTTGAAGCTTTGAAGTTCCGAAGCTCTCAAGCATCCAGGTTTCCGAAGAATCGAGGAGGCTCTCTTCGTTCTTTGTTCTTGGCTTATCGTTCTTCCAAGATCAAGCCCCGACGGCCCTTGGATCAACAAATCATCCATCTTCAAGATCAAGCCCAAAAGCCCTTGAAGATCCGTTCATCCGTTCATCCAAGATCAAGCCCCGATGGCCCTTGGATCAACACAACTGTTCTTCAAGATCAAGCCCAAAAGCCCTTGAAGATCGTTCATCGTTTGTCATTCGTCGTTCATCCATTTTCAAGATCAAGCCCAAAAGCCCTTGAAGATCGCTCGACGTTCAACGTTCATCCACCTTCAAGATCAAGCTGCAACGGCCCATTGAAGCTCCATTCATCCACCTTCAGGATCAAGCTGTAACGGCCCCTGAAGATCCGCTCATCCACCTTCAAGGATCAAGCCCAAAAGCCCCTTGAAGTTCATCCACCGTTCATCGTTCTTCGTTCATCATTCATCCATCTTCAAGAACAAGCCCAAAAGCCCTTGAAGATCCGTTCGTCATTCAACGTTCATCCAACTTCAGGATTAAGCCCCAACGGCCTCTAAAGATCCGTTCATCCAACTTCAAGATCAGGCCACCAACGGCCCTTGAAGAAACCTCACCCAACTTCAAGATCAAGCCCAAAAGGCCTTGAAGAAACGTTCATCCGCCAAACTTCAAGATCAAGCCCAACGGCCCTTGAAGAAACTTCCCCCTGTTCATCCAAGATCAAGCCTCGACGGCCCTTGGATCAAGCCCACAAATCAAAGTCTTACGGAGATCGAATCAGAGGAATAAATAGAGATTGTAACCCAAAATCATCAAATACAAACACAAATATTATTTTGTAGACGCGTTATGTCCCCGTTGTCTCTCCTTCGGGAATTTTCCGTGTTCATAATAACACTGGACAACAATACAACCGTCACATTCAAAAAAATTCTATATTACCCAACAAAGAGTTCTTACTATTGGATTGTGGAACTATTTATGGAGAATATTTTTTTCTCACCATTCTGATACTCATCACTTTATTGATTATCGTTAAATAAGTTTAAATATCGAAATCGTGTAGTAAATAAATATCTCAAAATTTTAACTCATTTCTCTCCTTACTGTATCGACCATATATGTAATGCACCATACTATAATACCTAAATATAACACTGCATGACAATATAACCCGTCATATTCAAAAAAAAAATCTTTATTACCCAACAAAGAGTTCTCAGATTGTGGAACTACTTATGGAGAATATTTTTTTTCTCACCATTCTGATACTCATCACTTTATTGATCATTGTTAAATAAGTTTAAATATCAAAATCGTGTAGTAAATGGATACAAATTCCAAAAATTTAACTCATCTCTCTCCTTAATGTACCAACCATATATGTAATGCACCATACTATAATACCTGAATATAACACTGCATGACAATACAACCGTCACATTAAAAAAAAATTCTTTATTACCCAACAAAGAGTTCTCACTATTGGATTGTGGAACTATTTATGGAGAATATTATTTCTCACCATTCTGATACTCATCACTCTATTGATAATCGTTAAATAAATTTAAATCTCGAAATCGTATAGTAAATAAACACAAATCTTAAAATTTTAACTCATCTAAATAATGATAAATAGAATGATAATCTTTACCACACCACTTGATGGTAATAATAAAATGAACCCTTTAATTACAAACTAGATAAAATCATAAAATATGTCAATTGGTCAACGGGAAAGTCTACCTTTCTCTCTCTCTCTCTCTCTCTCTCTCTCTCTACCTCTCCTCATTCCATTAGTTCTCTCTTTTCTCGATCTCTCATTATTTGTGCATTTCTTATCCTTGATCATAGGCTGTGAGTTTTCCTTCTTATTCCACGATCCATCTATTAGACTACATATAAACATATATTTTTCATTTTTTTAATGAATTATGCATATCTACAGTTTATTATCTTCGTTAATATTGTCTTAATATTTTTATTTTATGTAAATAATTGCATGTTTGGTTTTATTTTCCCTAATTCATGAACTCACGGTCTCCTTCATTTATTTGCAGACCTGGAGCTTCAGTACTACTGCTAACTACTAGGGATCCCGAAGAGAAAACAAGGTAATTCTTTTTTTTTTTCCTTTTTTTAATAAATAACCGCGGTAAATTAGATGACCAGGTTATTATATTCATATTTGCATCCATTCATGGTTTTTGATTAATTAGATGAATCTCGAGCTCTGTTACTAAGGGCAGAGCCAGGATTATTTTTTTGGGTGGGCTAGCTGAAATTAGTGCTATAATTTTATATAATTTTTTTCTTATATAAAATTATATAATAATCAATATAAAAGAACAACAATAGAATATAAATTATTCTCAAAATCATAACCTAGCCGATAATTCAAGGACTATATAAATAATTAAACTAGTAATTAAATCAAGAATAAGTAAATAAAGAGATTAGGAACGTAACAAAAGTGATTTCATTGGAAAATTACAACAGAAAGTAAGGACTTGTGGAGATAGGGATTTAATTGTGGATTAAAAAAAACTATTTTTCTTTTCTTGGTAAGAAGCATAGAGACTAAATGGTCTTTTTCTTTTACAAATAGGATGAAGGGAGACATGAGATAGAACTAATTTATAATTTTTAGCATAAAAATTATTATTTATTACCTATCCTCTACTAAATTATACATTAAATAATAACCTGTATTGAAACTGAGTGGGGTATAAGCACAAAAGAATAATGTTATTCACACACTCATTTTTACCTCCTACACACTCTTATGAATTTTTTGTCATTGATCATCTTCAATTCATTTTATCCGACAGCTGAAAATTGAAAGAAGTGTGTGAGAAATAAAAATGAGTGTAAAAACCTCTCTGGGCTACAGCCCACCTTAGCCTTGTGGGTGGCTCCGCCATTGTCTGTTACAAGTTTCTGTGACTGCTAATGATTTGTAATTACTTCTGATGAAGGTTGGCTTCAGTTTCTTGACATTGGAAATTGTTGACAATTCTTAAGTAGACACTATGGGCGGTGGGCTTCGCTCAAACGTGAAGAGGTACGCTGTGAAACGCTCCACAACTTTGGATGCTGACACAGTGCATGAGAACGAGATCGTCGATAGCAGTTTGAGTGAGCCCCGAGGTTCCAAACCGTCCGAAGAAAAACTTGTGCATGAGAACGAGATCGTCGATAGCAATTTGAGTGAGCCCCGAGGTCCTAAACGGGCCGAAGAAAGACTTATGTGTAGTTGTTCCTGCCAAGTGACAGTGCAAAGTGGCACAACAACTCAATTAAAAGATGATACTTATGCGAGAAATAAAAAGTTAGCGTTGAATTTGGATGCAAACAATCTAACTGGATTGTTCTGCTACTTGGCACTACCACGTGCCAAAAAATAGGTCCCACACAAGTTTTTCTTCAACCCGCTAATGGTGCGGATAAGAATCCATTGCCAAAAAGAAACCTGTTTGTGTAGTATTTCCCTAGTTTTGAAAATCAAACTCTATGTTTCAAGACTTAGTTTCAACTGTCATGTATAACTAACAAAAGTGTTCGCGCGAAATTACGGTGTTCTTAAACAAATGAAGAAATCTAAGCAATGTTTGAAATGAAAGCTTGTCTGGTTTTTAAGTCGGTAATGCACTGGGATTATAATTGAGGGCAGCAATTTGAGTATTAAAAAGACCAGAGCGAATACGACATTGACCAGGGATACGTTTCAAATGCCTTTTATATACTATTGCTCAGCAATGGATATTCTCTCTATGGAGTCAGCTGATAAAATTGGAACAATATATAAAAGAATAGCATGGCCCTTGACACGCATAAATTGAGAAATAGTCTAGATTTTTTTGCCTTTTTTTTTTGTTGCCATTTCTCCTCTATTTGCATTCAAGGTCTTTCGAAGAACTAAATACAAAGTTGAGAGGTGAATACAGTTTTTTTTATAAATTTTGTGCGATTTTTCTACTGTAGAGTGTTTAAACATGTACACGAGGCATCTAAAACTATAGTTAATTTGTGTAACCCCTTAAAAAAAATTAATATTATTGGAAAACACTGAAGAATCAAATTATATGGAGAAAAGAACACACTTATAAGACATGGTGGAATAATAATTATGTACAAAGGATTTCTTCTTCAAATTATTTCATGATCCTTTGTTGTATTCAAGGTGCTTTTGAAGAGCAAGGACAAAGTTGAATGCAGTTTAGGTGGGGCGCTTTTTTACAACTACAGTTAATTAGTACCACACTTTGGCAACTGCTAATCTATATATAAACTACTTAATTATAGAACACCTTTTTGTCTATCAAAATTACAGAAAATTGACACACCCCGATTCGGAAACCGAGGCGTGCCGGCCGTCACGTGTGAGTGACGTAGCCATGTGCGTCAACGGAAGGAAATTTGGCATGAAGTGCAGTAGTGAAAGTCAAACTGATAATATACATATGATACAGAGCCGATCCTAGGTGCAGTCAGATTTAAACACATTATAACTACGAAAGAAATCCTACATAAGTGGTGGTCTGTCAGAACTGCCTTGGTGCCTCGCTAACCGTCCACGACGTTGCTACCTAATACCTGGAGGGGCGCAAAACATAAAAGGTGAGTGGGCAAAAACAAAGTTTTCCAAAACCATTTCATAAATCCATAAATAACCCCTCGCTGGAAATTAGTATAATTTCCCAGAAAATAATACGTATATAAAGTTATATACGAAACCATCGTCTACATATCAAAACTCATCAACGAGCTCAAGATTAAGCCATGTCAATAAACAAATTCCGAAAGTCATTATCATCAGGCAAGTAATATAAAACTAGGGTGTCCCTAGTGTCCTGTCAGCCAGAGTCACCTCTAATGACCTGTACGGCTGAATCTATAGCTCATCAAACATACTCAATCCCTATCAATTATTATCATCCTGCACACGAGTCGGAACCACCTATAGTGGTCTGTACGACAGGCTAGGTGTATAATATTACGCTCTGTGCTACGATCACGTGAAGGCTGTGCGACGAATCGCGGGTCACCAACGAGTTGGAACCACCTATTGTGGTCTGTACGACAGGCTAGGCACCTGCCTTGGATCCAAGGTGAGCGTACAGTGCGTGAGGTGAACGATCACGTGAAGGCTAGGCCCTACTCTGGCTGAGCACGAACACCCGAGGTGCAGGTGATTAGCTAAATCACAATTTATCATGATCTCAAACACTACCACAGTACTTACCTGACTTGCCTGGCCGTCCTCGGCGTCAGTGCATAATGAATGCAATTATAATCATATTTATACACTATAGTAGGCATACGACATGGCAATCTAATTATCAAATCCAATCAATTCGTAAATCAATCATTTATGTTTCTGGGAAAAACATCATTTATATATATACTGAAAACAAAAGCCCACTCGCTGATATGTCGACGGGTCGTATCCCCCGAGCCTAGAGTGACTGCGCTCGTCCGCTGGATACGTCTCACCTATACGTGAATTAATCGCAAAACCGTCATTAACAGCACATAAACGACCTACGTAAATAACTTTTCATACGAATGTCAATTTTGGTATTTAAATATACCAACGCGACCCACACGACGTCACGAACGTCGTGATATTTTTAGAATAATTTTAGGACACCGCACGCGCCCCCACGCGCCGGCCCAGGCACGGCCAGACGCGCCGGCCACGCGCGCCACGTGCTGCGCACGCCGAGGAATATTCCGTTAACTTCTAACGGCGTCAGTTAACGGTGTCAGAATATTCCGTCAACTTTGACGGAATATTCCGTCACCCCCTACCTCAGGTCGCCGGCCGGACTGGTTTTTCCGGCGACCGTCGCCGGCGCCGGCGACCGATTCTGGCCAAAACTTCCAAACGTCCGTTCTAGCTCATTTTTTATCCAAAATTCATGAAATTTATACCAAAATGCTCCAAATTCAACGTAGAACACATTTGTACCTTCAAATCCTTCGAAAAACCACGAGAAAATCGTTGGGAAAATTCTCCAAAATCGGTGAACTTCGAAACCTCTAACTCCGACGTCCAAATCTTGCCAACGAGGTACTCCGAGGTTCGTGGGACAGTTCTAAGATGATTGGTGATCTTGTTTTCACCTAAAACAAAGCCAAATCAAAGTTGATGAACAGAAGTCGTGGGAATGAAAGTGAGAGAGTTTGAAAGAGAGAAAGAGATAAGAAAGAAGAAAATCAGAATTGGTTTGGTGCACGTGTGTGCGTGCATGTATAGGGACAGGTGTCCCAACTTGAGTTTAAAGATTTAGGACACCCAGAAGCCCAATATCGTGTCCAAACGTACCCGTTCGCGCGTAGGTAAGGGCAAAATCGTCATTTCACATCGAGCGTATAGAAAATTCGGGACGGGATGTCACAACCTACCCTCCTTAATAAAATTTCGTCCCCGAAATTTACATAACACAAGCAAACACTAATAAACATAGAATAAGCGCGGATACATAACTCTCATCCGCTCCTCTAACTCCCAAGTAGCTTCCTCAACCGAATGGTTTCGCCACAACACCTTTACTAACCGAACCGTCTTGTTCCGTAGAACCTTATCCTTCCAGTCTAGGGTAGTCACCGGCTCCTCCTCGTACGTCAAATCAGGACTAACTTCTAACGGTTGCGGAGGTAGAACGTGAGACGGATCAGCAACGTAATGACGTAGCATTGAAACGTGAAACACGTTATGAACTCTGGATAGCTCTGGAGGCAACTCGAGTCTATACGCCACTTCACCTATCCGCTCGGTGATTAGGTATGGTCCGATATACCTGGGACTCAACTTCCCCTTCTTACCGAACCGTACAACTCCTTTCCACGGCGACAACTTCAGAAACACCCAATCGCCTACCTCGTAAACCCGATCTGTGGCATGTCTATCGGCTAAACTCTTCTGGCGATCCTGGGCCACTTTCAAGTTAGACTTGATTACCTGGATATTCTGAGTCGTCTCGTCAACTATCTCTGGGCCCTCAAGTACCCTCTCGCCGACCTCCGACCAACATAGGGGTGTACGACAAGCTCGGCCGTACAACGCTTCGAATGGTGACATTCCGATGCTCGAATGGTAACTATTGTTGTACGCGAACTCCATCAGATCCAAGCGTAGATGCCATGCATCACCAAACTGTAGTACGAAAGATCGTAACATATCCTCAAGCGTCTGAATGGTCCTCTCGGACTGTCCGTCCGTCTGTGGATGATAAGCCGTACTATACAGTAGCCTCGTGCCGAGGGCTTCATGGAATGCCGTCCAGAACTTGGATGTGAATCTCGGATCTCGATCTGAGATAATGCTGACTGGCACGCCATGATACTTGACTATCTTCGATACGAAAAGCTCGGCTAATCGTTGTAGAGAAAACTTCTCTCGAACCGGAATGAAGTGTGCAGATTTCGTAAGCCGATCAACTATTACCCACACACCGTCGTAACCATTCAGTGTACGGGGTAACTTATAGACGAAATCCATGGTGATGTTCTCCCATTTCCACTAAGGAACGGGAAGCGGTTGCATTCGTCCGAACAGTTTCTTCCTCTCGGCTTTAACCTGCTGACAAACAATACATCTGCTCACGTACTCGGCGATCTCCCTCTTCATACCAGGCCAATAGTAGAATGGTCGAATGGTATGATACATCTTGGTACTGCCCGGATGCATCGCATAAGCTGATACGTGTGCCTCATCGAGAATAGCCTTCTTTAACTCTGCGTCGTTTGGCACGTACATTCTGTTTCCTTGCATGAGCATACCATCGGTTTCTCGAATCCGTAGATCGGTCTTTTTACCTTCACCCCTCAATCGAATCAACTCCTGAGTCTCCGCGTCATTCAACTGAGCCTCGAGAATACGGTCAATCAGCATCGGTCTGACCTAAAAGTGAGCAAGTAACGCTTTCCCTCGATTCTCTGCCTTCGAACAGTCAATCTCCAATCCTACTCTGGTCGACCTCAACTCAGCCAACAAAGGAGCACGGCTCGCGTATATAGCATCCACTCTACCCTGAGACTTCCGGCTAAGTGCGTCAGCTACTACGTTTGCACGACCCGGATGATACTCAATCGTGCAATCGTAATCACTCAGCAACTCCATCCACCTTCGTTGACGAAGGTTCAGATCTCTCTGGGTGAACAAGTACTAGAGGCTCTTGTGGTCTGTAAAGATTCTGCACCTCTCACCGTAGAGGTAATGTCTCCAGATCTTCAACACAAATACAATCGCCGCCAACTCAAGATCATGAGTAGGATAGTTCATCTCGTGCGATTTCAACTGCCTCGATGCATAAGCGATCACTCTGCCATGTTGCATCAACACGCAACCTAGGCCGTTCAATGATGCGTCACTGTAAATCTCGAACTTACCACTATCGTCCGGAAGTGTTAGCACCGGAGCATGAGTAAGACAATGTTTTAACTGCTAAAAGCTCCGTTCGCAGCTATCATCCCACTCAAATCGAACATCTTTCCTGGTTAACTTCGTGAGAGGTAACGCAATCACTGAGAAATCTTGCACGAACCGCCGATAGTAGCCTGCTAATCCGAGGAAACTCCGTACCTCAGAAACAGTTCGTGGCTGTTCTCAATTCTCCACCGCTGCTATCTTCTGGGGATCCACCTGAATACCCTGTGCTGAAATAACGTGCCCCAAAAATGCCACCTGGTCTAACCAGAATTGACATTTACTGAACTTAGCGTATAATCGATGCTCCCTCAGCTTCTTCAGCACTAATGAAAGGTGCCGCATGTGATCTGACTCCGATTTAGAGTACACCAGAATGTCATCAATAAATACAATGACGAACCGATCCAAATACTGCTGAAATACCCGGTTCATCAAATCCATAAAAGCAGCTGGGGCGTTAGTCAAACCGAATGGCATGACTAAGAACTAGGGGTGGGCGCGGTGCGGTTTGGTGCGGTTTTGAGTGAAACCATAACCGAAACCGAAACATTTTGCGGTGCGGTGCGGTGCGGTTTTGAAGCCAAAACCAAAATGAAACCAAACCGTTCGGTTCGGTGCGGTGCGGTTTCAAACGGTTTCGGTTTGATTTTTGAGAAAAAAAATGTACAATTTAAAATATACACTTATTTATGCATAAGACGGTCTTATTTTCCTCGTATACATCATCATCATGCTCTACTATATAGCTAGAGAAAATGTAAGCTGGAAATAGAAGGCACATAACTGTCGGTCCTTCGAAAATGTAATGAACACAAGAACGATTAAGAATCCAAATTAATGATTAAGACTGACTTAATTATGCACATATAAACTGTGCTAAGACATGTATTGAGATTTAGAGGTTTAAAAATGTGGTTATAACGTGAGTCACTCACGAAGTACTACTTCTCCTTTTTCTCTGTAAGTAGAGATAGAAGACGAATCAAACTTAGCAAGATGAATCAAAATTTAATAAAGGGTCGACTACTTAAGATTAAGCCACTCAAACTTGGAATATCTAAGTTATGACCCACACTTAACTGATAACATGGAGGAATTCTTCATTTTTCCGGTGAAATATATGATGTAATTTTCCGTTTTGAAAGAACTTGTGGTGGTCTTGCCAGATTGCCTGGCGGATCACATTGGCTCACTCATTCCTGGAATTGAAAAAGCATTAAATGTAACTATCCTATTCTCTGAAACTGGAAGTTTACTCCCTAAAGTTTAATATAAGTTTCTCTAATGCTGCTATTTGTTCTCTTTAATTTTGTTTCTAGGATAAGTCCTCTACCTCCAATTTGAAGATTGAAGCTCTTATATTTACAAGATTGGTACGGTGACAGCAAGGGGTGGTGAAGCAAGGGGTGGTGAAGCAGGGGCGGAGGAATTAGTACTACTAGCTATATATATTATATATAGATCAAATATTGCAGAATGATGAATGATACAAGTTCTAAGTTCTTACCATATTGCAGAGCTTTTGATTTGCAGAGATTAGATTAGGGCTTGCAGATGAAGGGGATCTGGGCAATGGGCATGCAATCAGTGAGGTCGCGCAGTCGCAGAGGTAATCGCAAGCAGCAGGCAGGCAATCGCAAAGGAAATGATTGAGTTGAGGTGCGGTAATCGCATTTCACATAGGCAAAGGCAATCGCATAGGTTTTGAAAAGTTTTAAAAAGGTGAAAAGTTGAGGTGCGGTAATCGCAAGCAGGCAGGCAACCTAATTGAAAATGAAAAGTTTTAAAATATAAATTATATAACATTTATTTATTATATGGTGCGGTTTCGGTTTCGGTGCGGTTTAGAAAACCCAAAACCGAAACCAAACCGTTTTGTGTGCCGCGGTTCGGTTTTGAAACCGAAACCGTTTCAAAACCGCAAAACCAAACCGTTTGGTGCGGTTTGATTTGATTCGTGTTTCGGTTTCGGTTTTCGGTTCCAAGTGCCCACCCCTACTAAGAACTCGTAATGACCATATCTGGTTCGGAACGCCGTCTTCGGAACATCCTCGCTCTTAATCTTTAACTGGTGGTAGCCAGATCGTAGGTCGATCTTTGAAAATACACAAGTTCCTCGCAGCTGATCGAACAAATCGTCAATACGAGGTAATGGGTAACGGTTTTTAATCGTTACCCGATTCAGCTGTCGATAGTCGATACACAGCTGTAGAGTACCATCCTTCTTACGTACGAACAACACTGGAGCTCCCCAAGGTGAAATACTCGGCTGTATAAAACCTTGGTCTAACAGCTCTTGTAATTGGATTTTCAACTCTCGCAACTCAGCGGAGCCATTCGATAGGGAGTCAGAGATATAGGGTCTGTACCTGGCAATAAATCGATAGAGAACTCCACATCTCGATCCGGTGGCAAGCCTGGCAAATCGTCAGGAAATACGTCGGGAAATCGCCTGACCACCTTCACATCCTCTAAACTGACAGGAGCGCTATCGTTCAATATCATGTGAGCCAGATACCCCTGACAACCCTTATGCAACAATTTCTTAGCTCTCACGGCTGAAATGATGCCTTGCCTAACATTACTACGTTCGCTAGTGAATGTGACCACAGGTAACCCCGGCCGATGAAACGTAACTCTCTTCTCGTAACAATCTATGTTGGCTCGATGAAAATGTAGCCAATCAGTGCCCAAGATCACATCAAACTCGACAATATCCAACGGAATAAGATTAGCGGGCATCATCACATCCTCAATCAACACGAGGCACCCTGGGTACATCCAACTGACCAGACATGTCTCTCCCCTAGGCATCGACACCTCTAACTCAAATACGATGAGTGCAGACTCAGGTTGAGTCAATTTGGCAAATGAGTAAGAAATGACCGAATAAGTAGCACCGCAATCTATCAACACTCTAGCGAAATGACCAAGTACATTTAACTTACCCGTTATCAGATCCGGGTTATTTTGGGCGTCTTGCGCTGTGAGATTATGAATACGGCCCTGAGGCTGTTGTCGACCACCGCGACCTCTGCTCGGCTGACTAGCTCGTCCAGGCACACTACGACTGGATCCCGCAGGATTAGGCTGTCTAGATGATCCTGGGCTGTCTAGATGATCATGCGCTGCTAGAAGTAGCCTCTCCCTGCTGTGGCTGAACTCCCGAATACCACTGCGGTCCGCCGGCAGGATAAGGAGGATACGGGGTATACCCTCCAGGATACGGAGAATAGCTACTCTGATAACCGCCTGAATGGTACGGATCCGGAGGATATGGATACGATGCGGGAGTATAAGGGGTAATGTCACCCTGATACTGATAGGTACTACCACGACTCGGCTGACCATATGCACCAGGAGGTGGGACCTGCTGAATAGGAACTGGAGGTGGTAACGCAGGTAGTGGAGGTCTCGGCTGATTCTGCGGGCAATTCGCTGCGCGATGACCCTGCTGTCCACATGTAAAGCATCCACGAGCGCCCTGCCTGCACTCGCCATAATGCTGACTGTTGCATCTCCGACAGAATGGTGCATAAGGACCACCAGCATCTCGCTGCCTCTGAAAACGCTGACCCCCGGCGAATCCACCCCATCTCCTCTGACCTGGGGAACTCACACCCCCACTCGAAGAAGAACTCGAGCTAACACCACTTCTCTTGAAACTCTGGGTCCTCCGAGGCCCCTGTGATGCCACTCCTTTACCTTTGTCGTCTCTCCTCGGTTCCTCCTTCCCTTCCTCGTTGTCGCTATCACTCGGCAGATTCTCTGAATCTTCTATCTGCACCAAAACTGCGTAGAAGTCATGATAGGTCTCACAGTGCCTCGTAGTCGCCATCGTGCGCCATTTCTTTCGAGTGCCCAGCTTAAATCTCCGAAGCATCTCGGCCTGATTCCTAGCAATCTCAGGGTGGTAGCGAGAAAGATCAGTGAACTTCTTGTAGTACTCGTTCGCTGACATCTTTTTCTGCTTTAGACTCGTGAATTCTTGTTTCTTGCGATCAAGATAGGCGTCTGGGATAAATCGCTTGTAAAATAGCTGTCTGAACACCTCCCAGTCCTTGGCCTCTTCTGATGGCATCCTCTCAGCCAACTGTTCCCACCAGGTGGCAGGTTCCTTTCCCATGAACCAAGTAGCAGTCTCAACCCAAGTCCCCGCAGCTAGATTACCCTGACTGTGCAATACTCTGAAAGTCCGCTCTATCTGCAGAAACCAGCGCTCGGCACCTTCGTGCCCCTCGTCACCCTCATATCTCGGTAACCTCAAATTATGCGCACTCTCAAGAGGGGTCCTATGGGAAGGACGAAGGGTAGACTGAATAGCATGAGCAATAACATCTCCCAACTGAGAAAGGTCGGGAAAGCTAGGATCAACAGATGGACGTGGCTCTCGTCGAGGCGGCATCGTTCTGACAGAAAGCACCAAAATATTTAGAATATTCACAACTGCACAGGACTACCAAGACCTAGGCTCTGATACCAAACTGACACACCCCGATTCGGAAATCGAGGCGTGCCGGCCGTCACGTGTGAGTGACGTAGCCATGTGCGTCAGCGGAAGGAAATTTGGCATGAAGTGCAGTAGTGAAAGTCAAACTGATAATATACATATGATACAGAGCCGATCCTAGGTGCAGTCAGATTTAAACACATTATAACTACGAAAGAAATCCTACATAAGTGGTGGTCTGTCAGAACTGCCTTGGTGCCTCGCTAACCGTCCACGACGTTGCTACCTAGTACCTGGAGGGGCGCAAAACATAAAAGGTGAGTGGGCAAAAACAAAGTTTTCCAAAACCATTTCATAAATCCATAAATAACCCCTCGCTGGAAATTAGTATAATTTCCCAGAATATAATACGTATATAAAGTTATATACAAAAACATCGTCTACATATCAAAACTCATCAACGAGCTCAAGATTAAGCCATGTCAATAAACAAATTCCGAAAGTCATTATCATCAGGCAAGTAATATAAAACTAGGGTGTCCCTAGTGTCCTGTCAGCCGGAGTCACCTCTAATGACCTGTACGGCTGAATCTATAGCTCATCAAACATACTCAATCCCTATCAATTATTATCATCCTGCACACGAGTCGGAACCACCTATAGTGGTCTGTACGACAGGCTAGGTGTATAATATTACGCTCTGTGCTACGATCACGTGAAGGCTGTGCAACGAATCGCGGGTCACCAACGAGTCGGAACCACCTATTGTGGTCTGTACGACAGGCTAGGCACCTGCCTTGGATCCAAGGTGAGCGTACGGTGCGTGAGGTGAACGATCACGTGAAGGCTAGGCCCTACTCTGGCGGAGCACGAACACTCGAGGTGCAGGTGATTAGCTAAATCACAATTTATCATGATCTCAAACACTACCACAGTACTTACCTGACTTGCCTGGCCGTCCTCAGCGTCAGTGCATAATGAATGCAATTATAATCATATTTATACACTATAGTAGGCATACGACATGGCAATCTAATTATCAAATCCAATCAATTCGTAAATCAATCATTTATGTTTCTGGGAAAAACATCATTTATATATATACTGAAAACAAAAGCCCACTCACTGATATGTCGACGGGTCGTATCCCCCGAGCCTAGAGTGACTGCGCTCGTCCGCTGGATACGTCTCACCTATACGTGAATTAATCGCAAAACCGTCATTAACAGCACATAAACGACCTACGTAAATAACTTTTCATACGAAGGTCAATTTTGGTATTTAAATATACCAACGCGACCTACACGACGTCACGAACGTCGTGATATTTTTAGAATAATTTTAGGACACCGCACGCGCCCCCACGCGCCGGC
The DNA here is from genome assembly GCA_963580275.1 of Crataegus laevigata. Taxonomy (NCBI): domain Eukaryota; kingdom Viridiplantae; phylum Streptophyta; class Magnoliopsida; order Rosales; family Rosaceae; genus Crataegus; species Crataegus laevigata. The sequence goes on along the minus strand of OY756947.1, from coordinate 30,326,848 downwards.
CACGCGCGCCACGTGCTGCGCACGCCGAGGAATATTTCGTTAACTTCTAACGGCGTCAGTTAACGGCGTCAGAATATTTCGTCAACTTTGACGGAATATTCTGTCACCCCCTACCTCAGGTCGCCGGCCGGACTGGTTTTTCCGGCGACCGTCGCCGGCGCCGGTGACCGATTCCGGCCAAAACTTCCAAACGTCCGTTCTAGCTCATTTTTGATCCAAAATTCATGAAATTTATACCAAAATGCTCCAAATTCAACGTAGAACACATTTGTACCTTCAAATCCTTCGAAAAACCACGAGAAAATCGTTGGGAAAATTCTCCAAAATCGGTGAACTTCGAAACCTCTAACTCCGACGTCCAAATCTTGCCAACGAGGTACTCCGAGGTTCGTGGGACAGTTCTAAGATGATTGGTGATCTTGTTTTCACCTAAAACAAAGCCAAATCAAAGTTGATGAACAGTACCCTAATAAAAACTCACGGTTTCGATAGGTTTTCAAGGTTACTAAGCCTAAAACTTGTATCTACGAGTTCCACAGAGTCCAACGAGTTCAAATAAACTTACCTCAAGCCTTGATTGAGTTCGAAATGGTTTGTGTGTGTTCGTCCGTACATAGAAGTCGTGGGAATGAAAGTGAGAGAGTTTGAAAGAGAGAGAGAGAAGAAAGAAGAAAATCAGAATTGGTTTGGTGCACGTGTGTGCGTGCATGTATAGGGACAGGTGTCCCAACTTGAGTTTAAAGATTTAGGACACCCAGAAGCCCAATATCGTGTCCAAACGTACCCGTTCGCGCGTAGGTAAGGGCAAAATCGTCATTTCACATCGAGCGTATAGAAAATTCGGGACGGGATGTCACAAAAATACCATTCTAACTCTCTCTCTCTCTCTCTCACCAAAACTGAACAAAAATAAAAATAATAGGCAATTTAGTAATTACATGCAACATGAATTTTGTTGTTTTTTAAACTAACCTCACAACCATGCAAACATAGCAGAATTAAATAAAAAATTTATTCTAGCTTCTCCCAAGCACATTCGGTAGACCCAGCAGTTTCTGACACAACACGAAAATAACGGGTTTCGGATCAACATGATAACTAATCGGGTCATTATTTGGTGACCTGTTATTTCTTAACAGGTATACACGCAGGTAACACGTGGGCAATTCGTTTCGACCCGTTAAGAAACAAATTATTTTGATAGTTTTAAAGTTTAATTACTAAAAGATTTATTATAAAATACAATAGCCATATTAATATATATATATATATATATATATATATATATATATATAATATTCTATATTAAATATATAGTTTTGTATTATTATTCTATATAAGTTTTTTTTTTAAGTTTTAGTCATTATTTATTTTTATTATGAGAGTTCCTTATTATCATTATTAGGATAAATTTTACTTTACATGTTATTGTTCAAAATTAAAATAAACTAGTATAGTATTTGTATAGGCAAGAACTAAGAAGACATATATACAAATATGAAAAATGTGAAAGAATATATAAACACTTGTGATTTATCATTATTCGTCTACAAGTAGATAATGGTTACACTTACATTATCGTTTAGATTTTTAAAATCTTCCAAACCCTCATGAATAATGTTTTTTATTTGAGTGCAAAATTATTAAAATTAATAATAATTATTGTAAAAGTGTAAAAAAATGTATAAAAAAATATTATATAATCACTCATAGTGATAAGCTTTACAACTTTCATGAAGGGGTCAACTTCGAAATCCAACACTATAATCCATAAACCTTAAATTTGTATTTAACCATCGATCGACATTTACGCTTTATTCTTCTTACTGAATTTCATTTTTAAAATTTTCTTTTTTGAAAACATGATCATCCGGCGGATGTAAGAAGATGAATGGTTTAGATCTTTGATATCATGTTTCGATATTTAAGATTAACTAAAATATGAGTTGATGTCATATAGTTTGTAAAAACTTTATAAACATCAAGCAATATTTTCACTAACCGTAAAACTTTGAACATAATATTAACGATTCAAACCGTTCATCTTCCTGCATGTTCTAATAGTCATGTTTTCAAAAAATAAAATTTGAAAAAACAAAATTTAATGAGAAAAATAAAGCAGAAGAGAGTGCTAATGTGAAATGCCTTGCTGAAAACATTATGAATATAACTCTTGAAGACAATATTTCAAGCCAAAATTCCAATATTGTTTCCCATGGTGATTGAGGAAAATTGAAGGGTTTGATTGGAAGAAAATGTGCAAGGTTCCAATGTTCTAATGTTCCAATGTCCTTAATTTTGCAAATCTTTCGAACATTTGATATTTTGTAATGTTCTAATGTTTTTTTTTTGAGTAAATGACAAAAAACTACCTCAACTATTGGTGTCACGACACTTTCATACCTGATCTTTTAAAAGTGACAATGTCATACCTCATCTTACGAATTTGTGACAATGTCATACCTTCCGTTACTTGGCCGTTAATTTTTTCAGTTAAATGCTGACGTGGATTGATTCGGGACCCACTTTTTATTAAAAAATTAGTAAATTATTATTAAAAACTAATTTTTTTTTAATAATATTTTTAAAAATATTAAAATAATAAAAATATTTTTAAAAATACCTCCTCTCTCTCTCTCTCTCTCTCCATCAGCCTGCAGAAAGAAGAAGAAAAAGGAAGAAGAGGAAGGAGGAAGAAGAAGAAGAAGAAGAAAGGAAAAAAAAAAAACCCAGAAGCTACGCGGGGGCGCACGTGGGAGGGGGGGAAGAGGAAGAAGGAGGAGGAGAAGAAGAAGAAAGGAAAAAAAAACCAAGAACTGGGTTGCTGCACGGGGGGCGCATGCAGGGGGTTGGGGGAAGAGGAAGAAGGAGGAGGAGAAGAAGAAGAAAGGAAAAAAAAAAAAAAAAAACCAGAACTGGGTTGCTGCGCGGGGGCGCACACAGGGGGGAAGAGGAAGAAGCAGAAAGGAAAAAAAAAAAAACAACAACAACCCAGAACTGGGTTCGCGCACGCAGGGGGAGGAAGACGAAGGCCCCTTTTTTTATTATATTATTATTTTAAAAAAATATTAAATGATTTTTTTTAATAATTTTTTAATAGAAAATGGGTCACAAATCAAGCCACGCCAGCATTTAACTGAAAAATTAACGCCAAACTAACGGAAGGTATGACATTGTCACAAATTTGTAAGATGAGGTATGACATTGTCACTTTTAAAATATCAGGTATGAAAGTGTCTTGACACCCATAGTTGAGGTAGTTTTTTGTAATTTACCCTTTTTTTTATACTCTTCTTTTGGGTATGTAAATATATACTTAAAAGAAAATTGCGTTTTTATGTTTTGGATTTGACAATATGGTATGTATATACTTATTTAGTATTATGTTTTTCATTTGATTATTTATTGGTTTAAAATATATTTTCCTTGACACACCCCGATCCGAAAGTGGGGCATGCTGGCCGTCACGTGAGCGTGACGTAACCATGTGCACAGTACGGAAGCAAGATTCATAAGAACACGAACTAATTAAAACCAATCCACTAGCAACCTAAATGAGATAGTGTGCTAGAGAGAGATTATAGTACTTATACAGAACCAAAGCGTACTAAGTCAAAATGCAATCAAGCATGAAATAATAAATTCGGTGCCCTACATAAGAAGAAGTCTGTCAGAACTGCCGAACGATCCTCGTTAGCCACCAACGATACTCTAGCTACCTAGAACCTGGAAGGGCAAAAAACAAAGTTGAGTGGGTCAGCAAAACAAATCTTTTCAAAATCAATCTTTTCTCAAAAGTATAACCTCTCTCCGTAAAACTTGTATAAATTCCCATAATCAAAGTATATACTCGTATATAGATATTCTCGAAATCATGTTGTAAAATATGAATGTATGCCATGCCAAAGTATCATAACTAAATCTCAATCATAATTCTGTGGATGTGATTAAATGTCAGGTAATCATCTCGGCCCTTAGTCGTATATATATCTCATAATCAAACTCAATAATAAACTCAGCCCTCGGCTGCACATATAGCTCATAATGAACTCATCATATCATGTATATCAATCATGCACACAAATCAATACCACCACTAGTGGTCTACACATCATCACTGAATATATATAAGTATGCTATAGTGCTACAATCACGTGAAAACTGTGCGAATGATTCGCGGGTCACCTACGAGTCGAACCCACTTATAGTGGTTTATACGACAAGACTGTGCACCTAACTTGGATCCAAGGCGAGCATGCGGTGCGGGAGGTGAACAACACGTGAAAGACTGTGCCCTAACTCTGGGCGGGAGCACTAATATCAATGTGCAGGTGTATGAGCTCTAATCACATCTCATCATATCACATCACTTCGTTCATTCTCAACATAACAAGTAAATAAGCTTACCTGACACTTACATGTGCGTCCGGAGCACCATCATAACCATATACAATCACTAATGCATGATTATAATAAATAGATACTTTGCATGGCATTTCAAATCACATAAACGTTCATTTTCATTTTCTGGGAAAAATAGTAATATATAGGTATATACGGAAAAATAGCTGCCCACTCACTGATAGGTCGCCGAGTCGTAGCCCCCATGTCTAGCCTGGCTACGATCGTCCTCGAGATACGTCTCACCTATATGAGAATTTACTGAAAATACATTATTTTTGCACATAAACGGAACTACGGAAATAACTTCTCATACAAATCTCAATTTTGGTATTTGAATATACCAACGCGACCTACACGACATCATGAGCATCGACAAATTTTAGGATGGGCCACGCGCCCCCACGCGTGTCATCGTCTTCCTCTCGTCGCCGGCGCCGGAAAACCTGCAACTCGTCCGTTCTCACTCGTTTTTGCACCATTTTACGTGAAATTTTCACCAAAACACTCTAAATTAAGAGGGGAAAGAGTCTATACCTTCAAAACACCTTTAAAATGGCTGAAATCTCGTCGGTAAAAATCACAAAAACCGACCTCTTTGGTTCCACCCAATCCCGACATCCAAAACTTGCAAACGAAAGTCTCCAAGGTTTGTGGGAGAGTTCTAAGACTCGTGGTGATCTTGTTTTTCCCTAAAACATAACCATTGAAAAGTTGATGAATAGTACCTAAAATGGATCACGAGATATCGACGTGAAAACGAGTGTAATCTCACCTGAAAATGACACCACCGTGCTCGCAAGGACCTCAAGAATACAATGGTGGTCTTGGTGTCTACGATCTGTGGAGTTTTGAGGGACTTTGTGTGTGAGTCCGTACAATCTGTGAGGAGAGAGAGAGAGTCTTCGAGAGGGAGAGTGAGAGAATCTGAGAATTTGAGAGACAGAGAGTGACACGGGAATGAGGTGAGAGAGATGAATTTGTGTGGTGTAAAATCCACCAATCCAACAAATATCTTCCTAGTTTCTCATTGGCCCCAAAAGCTTAGGAAATTATGCAATTCGACCATTACATTAGTTCTCATTACAATCGTACCTCAACACTCAAGGGTAAATTCGTCATTTCACATTAACGATAAAAATTCTCGGGACGGGCTGTCACATTCCTTAACAAGTAACGGGTCAGGTTATATTACCTGTTAATATTATTGAGTCAATTTTGGGTCGGGTCATTTTACCTGTTTATTTTAACGAGTGTTACATAATACGACCCGTTAAGATATTCGGTATGACACGAAAACGACATGAATACGAAAAATAACACGAATCCCAAGTCTACATCCGAGATGTGTATAGTTTGCTAGTTATTTATTAACAAAACTCTTTTTGTCAACCAAAAGATGGTGAGAAAACAATTGGGTCCTCTATTCACAATTGCACATTGAAAGTATAAAAATAAAATAAAAATCATGAACATTAAGATGATTTCGCACAAAAAGAATTTTATTGTTTTTTTTTTCTTTCCTCTCGCATATGTCATGAAATCATCCCACCCCACCTCTCTCTCTAAATCACACGTTCCTCCCTCTCTTCTCTCCCTCAAAAATGAAAAAAAAAATTCAGTAAAAACACCAAATTAATTGACATTTATCTTCTCATTTGCTTCCGTAAAATTCAAAATTTTATACGCATACAATGACAATGTATGGACATTAAGAAGATCTTGCACAAAAATAATTTTGTTATTTTTTTTCCTTACCCATATGTCATCAAATCATCCACCCCACCTTCCTCTCTCTTTAAAATTTACACACGCATAATGTGTGGGCATTTTCTAGTGTTAAAGAACAAAACTCCCAAGAATCAAAATGAGCTTATTGAAAAACAAAGTATAGTCTATAAGTTTGAAATGTCATTATAAATTTTAAAAGTTGTTTTAAATTGGAATCAGTAAGTTAACAATTCAATGTGTCGTTTTCATATGGTGCCTTTACAAACTAGTTATTGGACTAAATACAACCAAAATAGATATATGAACAAACAACTAGAATACATAAAGAAACGAACCGCAGTGTTAAAATGTCATTGTTAAAAGAAGTTTCTTCGATTGATTACAATATACTGATACAGGCCCCTTCTCAAGACGGATCTCTATTTAAAAAAAAAAATTGGGGATACCCTATTCATCGTTAGATTTGACTTTAATGAAATTCTGTGGTTGAGATTAAATCACAGGCCACAGAATCTCAACTATAAAATTTCATTAAAGCCAAATATAACGGTCAAGAGGGGAAAAATGGGGATCCCTCTTGGGAAGGGATTCCTATACTGATATATATATATATATACACACACACACACACACAGGGAGCTTAAGGGGAGGGATCCTCATTTTTTTCAAAAAAATGAGGACACGCTCTCCACCGTTAGATTGGCTTTAATGAAATTGTGTGGTTGAGATTAAAACACAGGCCACACAATCTCAACCACACAATTTCATTAAAGTTAAATCCAACGGTGGGGAGCGTGTCCCCATTTTTTGAAAAAAATGGGGATCCCTTCCCTTAAGCAATTCCTATATATATATATATATATATATATATATGTATATATTTTTTAATTGTAAGTTTGAATTGCATATATTATGAATTCGATACTTATTTACAGCTAATTCATTGTGTACTTTGTTCAAATCTTCTTTCTCCAATATCGTTGTATTAAAAAAAGGAAAACTGTCAATATAGTCTATATATTATTACTCAAGTGAAATTAGGTTCCTAAACTATTTTTCAGAAAAATTAGTCCTTAAATTAATAAAAATATGTCAATTACATCCATAATATTAGATTCGAAGTTATCCTATTTAATTGTCTAAGTCAAGTAACTTGCACGTGATTCAATTTGAAAGGTAAATTTGTAGTTTTGCATAGTTTAAGAACCTATTTTTTCTGAATAAATAGAATATGAACTTAACTTTTGAGAGTAAATTTGACGCTATATTTGCAATCTATATGCAATGTTGAGGTTTTATAAGCAAGAAAATGATGACATTACCCTCTAAAATGTGCAATGTGACTTAAGTTTACGAAAAATTAGATAAAATAGCTTTTAATATAATATTATTATATTAGGAATGAAATTAGTAATTTTTATGAATTTAGAGATTTATTTTATCAAAAAAATAATTAAAAGACCTAATTTTTACTGATAATTTAAGAACTTAATCGACAAATTACAATATATATATATATATATATATATATATATAAATGTGTCGACAATGTTTTTTTTCATTTTTGGCCTTAACTAAGTACATCAGGTCCTCAACCAACCCAATTACACTTTTCCTCAAAAAATAAAAATAAAAAATAAAAAGAAGAAAAAGAAAAAAGCCAATTACACTTTTGGATGGACATCAAGCTCTTATAAATAATTGACCCGCTTCCGTAAAAGCAATTTTCCTAGGTGAATATAGGTTATCTCCAAGAGCTGTAGTTGGAGATTCCTTCCTTTATGGCCATAACATGTCAGAAGCTGCTGCAGTAGGCTGTGCCACTTGACTGGTGAATAATTACAGCCATATTAGAGGTCGTTGGTTTGTGAAATACCACTTATAGCTGCTCACTTATTTTTCATTTCTTAGGTCCTCACGTCAGGAATTTTTCACTGATGGTACTAGAAATGCAACGCTTAAATCCTCTATCAACTTTCAGGTGTGCAAAACCCCTACGCTCTATCCTTCAAAGTACCATTTGTTACACTTATAGAAGCTCGGTATTGCCTTTGAACTTGTTGTGTAGTGGTGGATTAAGAGTATGAGAGGCGATACTTGAATTCAAATTTGCCAATGTACACAATTCAAATACATAATAGTGTTTGGGTTTAAGTATAGTATTTGAGTTTATTGATAAATTTAAGTTTTATTATTAATTTTATTTTGTACTTAAAAGTAATTACGTAATAGAGTAAAATTGACAATTAACTTTTAAAATTTAAGTTGGGTGTAGAAATAGGTTACATGGATTTGATAGGAGCATATTTATGCTACTTATTTGGCTTGTTCTCGTGCATTTAAAGTGTGTTTACTTAGTTATTTTAGTGTTTAAAGTCACTTTTGTGTGTTTTCAGGTTCTAGGGCCAAAGTGTGCGAAAAGAAGCAAAATGGAGCCTTTTGGAGCAAATTAGAGCTTGGAATCCTACTTGAGCAAGGTTTCCTAGTTGGAGTAGGAAAATCCCTAATGGAGAAGGTTTCCTAGTTAAATTAGGATTCCTAGTTGAAATTGGTTTCCTAGTTGAATTAGGATTCCTAAAAGAACAAAGTTTCCTACTCAAACAAGGTTTCCTACTTGAAGTAGGAAAAGTGGAATCCCAAAGGCCTCAAATTGTCACAACAATGAAGTTTTCCTAGTCCTAGAAGGAAAAGGAATTCCAAGATGAAGTAGGATTAGTTTTCCTAATCCTAGTGCACAAAGGTTCCCTAAGCATTGTTGGAAACAAATTGGAAGTTCTAGATCATTCCTACTCCTTGCTGTGAGTTTCATGAAGTTTCTAGCAGTTTTGGGGCTTTCTAGAAGCCCTATCCTACTCCCTTGATCCATGCCGCACCCTAGCCTTCTAGATGGCCTAATCCCTTGCCTTGCAAGGCCTTCTAGAAGCCTTATCACCTTATCCCTAGCTGCCGCACCTTTTGCCCTATTTTCCCTTGGATTTCAGATTTAATTAGCCCTATTCCTTGTGGATTTGGGTTAATTGGGCCATAAACCCTTTTCCTTATTGGATTTACAATTTCTGCTAGACTTAGGAGGCCTAATCCATTAATTAAATGAAATCCAAGCCCTAACCTGAATTGACCTAGGGTTTAGGGTGCCTATTTATATTTCTCTTAGGTGTGCCGCACCCATCATCATTCATTCACGCCAGAAATCCATCCCCTACCTTTGCCGTGCCCAACCTTCATCCAAACCCCCCTAGCCGCACCATACACCCATCCTAGACACTTTTCCTCCATTCTACATCATTCAAACACATCCCAAACCATCTCCATACTTTGTGCCGCAGCAAGAAGGAAGAAGGAGTGCCCTTGAATGTGCTTGCTAGTCTCTTGCAGATTGCTGGAACTTTTAGGTGTAATCTTTCTTATGTTTTCAATGTTTCAATTCAATAAACTTTATGTTGTGAGTATGAGGAACTAAACCCCCTTAGTTGGGGGGTGATTCGAAACCATGTACATGCTTGCAATATGATTTGATTACATTCAGTTGTTATTTCATAAGTTGTGGATTCAATTCGTTCATCTATTTGATTGATAACTTATTTGTGTATGTTGATTGAGAGTGCACACTTAGTTTTCATGCATGAATATGATGCTAGATTATGAGGGAGTTTCACCTAATAGTTACAATCTTATAATCACAAGTAGTGAAGGTTGTTTCTCAACGATCGTGTTGAATGAATTCTTGGCATAAGTTTCATGCAATTCATAGTAACAAGTGCCTCGTCAATGTTTATGGTTTTCTGAGAACTTAATGATTTCTGCTTGTATCTCGTGTATGCAATTCATTGAGGGAACTTGTGGGGAATGTTTTGGGTTGTCGTATGCAATCATCCAATCCATTAACTTAAGGAAAATCTGAAAATTAATCTATGCAATTCATGGTTAATTTGGGGCATTGAGGATTTGTAACTCACTGGAAGAACAACTGAAAATCGTTTTGTTTGCAAGTGTGACATGTGTGGAGAAGAGCCTCCTAACTAGCCTTTTATCCATCCTTTTCATCCAAAAACGTTTTACAATCTGTTTGCTTTAAAGGTTCTGTGTTGATTTCAATTTACGTCCAAACCAAATCCCCCTTTACTTTCTTGTTCTAAAGTGTTTAGAATCTGTTTTATTTATGTTTTAGAAGGTTTTGAATCAACCCAAAACCTTATTTTCGTCTAAAGTTGTGTTTTTGCTAGAAACTGCCTAGTTTGTGTTTTTAGGCAGTTTTGAGTGTTTTTAATCCGTTTTAGTCTTTTGAACGTGTTCTGAAGTCCTAGAATACCTAGAAAGTGTTTTGAGTTGTGTTTCTAAGTATTTTGATTCGAGTTTTCACCCAAATTCGTCCAAGTTCTTGTTAGATTCTCAAAACTGTCCAGAAAGTGGTTTTTAGGCAGTTTTGAGTCATTAGGTTGCTGTTTTGAGTCTTTGCTTTGTTTTGGCGTTTTAACTTTTAATTTTGCATTCTTTGAGTCTAGTTTAGTGTTTTAAACTTTGTTTTTAAGTTTTTAAGTCAGTTTCCAAGTGTTAGCAATCCCTCCTAATCCCCGGTCCAGAACGATCCCTACTTACATACTTTACTACAATTGTCAAAAGAGGGTTTAATTTGAGTGCTAATTAATATCATATCAAATTTTGGCGCCGTTGCCGGGGATTAGCAATTTTGCTAATCCCTTGGATTGTTTTTGTTTCTTTTATTTTATTTTGCTTCAGATTTTTGTTTAGTTTCTGACCTATTTTGTTTCTTGTGTTCTAGGTACTAGTTTATGACTAGAAGTTCTCAAAAGGTTCGTGAGCACATCTTGGACTTTGACGACGATTTTGAGAGGAATTTGAGAAGAACTAGAAACCAACAAGAGCCCATCCCCGAACCTGTCCTTGAAGAAGACGTGCTAGAAGAGGAGGAAGAAGAGCAAGGAATGGCGGTAGACAACCGTACACTCAAAGAGCTCTCGGCCTCGGGATTGGATAATGCCGCACCCTTGTGCATCCAATATCCCACGGCTGCCCAAGGTAAGACGGACGAGTTTGAATTAAAATCAAGTTTGCTTCATCATATTCCTAAATACCATGGCTTGTCCATGGAAGATCCTAACAAACATTTGAAGGAATTTGAAGTAGTTTGCTCTAGCATGACTCCCGTCAATGTTGACGGAAATATTTTGAAGATGAAGGCTTTTCCATTCTCTTTGATGGATAAAGCCAAGGATTGGTTATATGAGTTAGCTCCCGGCACTGTAACATCTTGGGAGAGTATGAAGAGGGCGTTCTTGGAGAAGTTTTTTCCAACTTCTCGCATCATCCTCCTACGCAAAAAGATAAGCGGAATTCAGCAAGAAGAAGGTGAGTCTTTCCCTACATATTATGAACGGTTTAAATCACTTGTTGCTTCTTGTCCACAGCATCAGATGAAGGAGGAGTTGTTGTTGCAATACTTCTACGAGGGCCTCCTACCTTTAGAACGTCAAATGCTTGATGCATCGGCGGGGGGAGCATTGGTGGACAAAACACCCATGGCTGCCAAGATCTTGATCTCTAATCGAGCGTTGAACGCTCAACAATACGAGGGAGTAGGCCAAAGGGGACCCCCACGGCAACATGTGCATGAGGTAAGTACAAGTTCCGACCTTCATTCACAATTGGCTAATCTCACTTCTCTTGTGTCTCAGATGGCCGAGGGCATGAAGATGCAAGGACCAATTGTATGTGGCGTATGTTCCATCCAAGGACATGCCTCTGAAAAATGTCCACAATTGATTGAAAATGGTGGATGGGAAAGCGCCCATGCAATTGGTTTTCAAGGTCAAAACCAACCAAGGAACGATCCATATTCAAACACCTATAACCCCGGTTGGAGAGACCACCCCAATTTCAAGTGGAGGGAGCCCCAACAACCTCAAAACCAAGGAGGATTTAGGCAACAACCCCCGGGGTTCTTTTCCAAAACTTACGGCCAACCTCAGAATCAAGCCCAATCCAGCCCAAGTTCATCAGGTACGTCTCTTGACAATGATGCATTACTTAAGATACTAACTAAGTTGTCTAATGGGCAGGAAGATCAAGCTAAGGCCATGCAAAACCAAGATAAAAGGGTGGATCAACTTGAGAAACAAATTGGGCAGATTGCCGAGTTTGTAGGTAAGTTTAGAGAGCCCGGACAACTCCCTAGTAACACCATTCAAAATCCGAAGGGAGGATTCGAAAGTGCAAAGGCCATAATCTTGAGAAGTGGAAAAGAAATTGGGGCAGATCCTAGACCATCACAAACAGGCCCTAAAGGTGATATGAACGTCCAAATTGAGGAGGAGGAATCAACCATGCCCACGGCAAAAGTGGTTCCACCTTTGCCGCAAGTCCCCAAAGCCTCCAATCTGTCCAATTCGGCCACTAAGGGTAAGAATGTGTCCAATTCAGTTCATACTAATGTTTTCCCTTCAAATGTGCCTTTTCCTAGTAGGTTTATGCAAACAAAGAAGGAAGAAGCAGAAAAGGATATCCTTGAAACCTTTAGGAAAGTTCAAGTTAACATACCTTTGTTAGATGCAATCAAGCAAGTCCCGAGGTATGCTAAGTTCTTGAAAGAATTGTGCACCACTAGGAAGAGGTTTTCGACCAAAGAAGTGGTAAAGGTAGGTGAGAATGTGTCCGCTATCTTGCAACGCAAATTACCTCCCAAATGTAAGGATCCGGGTAGTTTTACCATTCCTTGTGTCATTGGTAACACTAGATTTGAATCTGCCATGCTTGACTTAGGTGCTTCTATAAATGTTATGCCATATTCCATTTATGCATCTATGAACTTAGGCGTGTTAAAAAATGATGGTGTTATCATACAATTGGCCGATAGATCTAATGCCTATCCAAAGGGAGTTTTGGAAGACGTTTTGGTGCAGGTTAACCATTTGATCTTTCCGGCGGATTTCTATGTCCTTGAGATGGATGAATCGGATCATGCACCCTCGCTGCCCATTCTACTTGGAAGGCCATTCATGAAGACAGCCCGGACTAAAATTGATGTGTTTCATGGAACTTTGTCCATGGAATTTGATGGGGAAGTTGTTAACTTCAATCTTTCTGATTCTATTAAGTATCCTTGTGAAGATCACTCATGTTTCTCTATTGATGTCGTTGACTCTTTGGCGCAGGGATATCTTGAAGATTTGAACGAGGATGTGCTTGAAAAAGTCATTACACAAGGCATGGAATGCAATGACAAAGGGGCAGATTGCATGCTAGGTCACGGCATGAATGAAACACTTCATGCCGTGCCCCCTAGTGAGGATGTAATTGAAGTGGTTGCTGCCCTTGAGTCCTCACCTAAGCTTGATGGTAAGTGTACTAACCGTGAGTCCATTCCCATTTCGACTAACAAATTGCTTCCATCTATAATTCAGGCACCTACCCTTGAACTCAAGCCTTTGCCAAGCCATTTGAAGTACATTTTCTTGGGGGAGAACAACACATTACCTGCCATCATCTCTTCCACACTCACGGCACATGAGGAAGACAAATTGCTTCGAGTTTTGAAGGAGTTCAAATCTGCCCTAGGGTGGACATTGGCCGATATCAAAGGTATAAGCCCTACGACTTGTATGCATCACATATTTCTTGAGGAGGGGGCCAAACCAACTAGAGAGGCTCAACGCCGTCTTAACCCTCCAATGATGGAAGTTGTGAAAAAGGAGATAATTAAACTTCTAGATTGTGGGGTGATTTATCCCATCTCCGATAGTCGTTGGGTGTCCCCTATCCAATGTGTGCCTAAGAAATCCGGAGTGACAGTTGTGGAAAATGCCGAGAATGAACTTGTACCCATGAGAATTCAAACCGGTTGGCGTGTATGCATTGATTATAGGAAGATAAACGCCACCACAAGGAAGGATCACTTTCCTTTGCCGTTTCTAGACCAAATGTTGGAAAGGTTAGCCGGTCATTCTTTTTATTGTTTTCTTGATGGATACTCAGGTTATAACCAAATTGTTATTGCTCCGGATGATCAAGAAAAGACCACTTTTACTTGTCCCTTTGGAACGTTTGCATATCGACGCATGCCATTTGGTTTGTGCAATGCTCCTGCCACGTTTCAAAGGTGTATGGTAAGCATATTTTCTGATTATGTTGAGAAGATTATTGAGATATTCATGGATGATTTTAGTGTGTTTGGTGATTCCTTTGATAAATGCTTGGATAATCTCACTTTAATCTTGAAACGTTGTGTTGAAACAAACCTTGTGTTGAATTGGGAAAAATGTCACTTTATGGTTAAACAAGGTATTGTTTTAGGTCATATAATCTCTGAAAAAGGAATTGAAGTTGATAAGTCTAAAGTGGATCTTGTACGTTACTTACCCTCTCCTACTTCGGTTAGAGAGGTTCGTTCGTTTCTTGGTCATGCAGGATTCTATAGAAGATTTATCAAGGACTTTTCCAAAATTGCACAACCTCTATGCCGCCTCCTCCAAAAGGATGTGTCCTTTGAGTTCAATGAGGCATGTGAGAAGGCATTCAAGCAACTCAAGGAGTCACTTACCACGGCACCCATCATCACTCCCCCGGATTGGTCCATTCCATTTGAATTGATGTGTGATGCCTCGGATTATGCCCTAGGGGCTGTTTTGGGTCAAAAGAAAAATAAACATTCCCATGTTATTTATTATGCTTCACGCACTTTAAATGATGCTCAATTAAATTATTCTACAACCGAAAAAGAACTTTTGGCGGTTGTATTTGCTTTAGATAAATTTAGATCATATCTAATTGGTACTAAAGTCATTGTTTTTACTGACCATGCAGCCTTGAAGTATCTTTTCACCAAAAAGGAGGCTAAACCAAGGCTCATTCGTTGGATGCTCCTACTTCAAGAGTTCGATATTGAGATTCGGGACAAGAAAGGTTGTGAAAACGTGGTGGCTGACCACTTGAGCAGATTGGTGCGTGAAGAAGAGTCCCTCCCCATTTCTGAGACATTTCCGGATGAACAACTTCTGTCCATTGAGGTAAGTACCCCTTGGTATGCCGATTTGGTCAATTTCTTGGTGTCAAAACGAATTCCAAGCACTTACACAAAGCACCAACGTGAAAAGCTTAGATATGATGCACGATTTTATGTATGGGATGATCCTTATCTTTGGAAATTCTGCCCTGATCAGATTGTACGTAGATGTGTGTCTAATTCTGAATTTCATTCCATTCTAAGCTTTTGTCATACATATGCATGTGGTGGACACTTTGGCACACAAAGAACAGCCCTTAAAGTATTGCAATGTGGATTCTATTGGCCTAATATCTTTAAGGATGCTAGAACATTTTGTTTAACATGTGATAAATGCCAAAGAACCGGAAATATAAGTGCAAAAGACCAAATGCCGCAAGTTTCTGTTCTTAATGTGGAAATATTTGATGTTTGGGGTATTGACTTTATGGGTCCCTTTCCTTCTTCATTTGGTTTCATGTATATCTTGCTTGCGGTTGATTATGTGTCAAAGTGGGTGGAAGCAAAAGCCACCCGGACTAACGATTCTAAAGTGGTCTCAGATTTTATTAGAACTAACATCTTTGCAAGATTTGGCATGCCACGTGTGATCATTAGTGATGGAGGGTCTCACTTTTGCAACCGGACCATTGAGGCCTTGTTGAGGAAGTACAATGTCAATCATAAGGTTTCCACACCTTACCACCCTCAAACAAATGGCCAAGCCGAGGTTTCCAACCGAGAGATCAAGCAAATCCTAGAAAAGACCGTTGGGCCTACAAGGAAGGATTGGAGCTTAAGGTTGGATGATGCACTATGGGCGTATCGTACGGCGTACAAAACACCAATAGGAATGTCCCCATTTCGGCTTGTCTATGGCAAGCCGTGCCACCTCCCTGTGGAATTGGAGCACAAAGCTCATTGGGCCGTGAAGAAATTCAATCTGGACATGGATGCCGCAGGTTGCCATAGGAAGCTCCAATTAAACGAACTTGATGAGATAAGACAAGAGGCATACGAGAATGCTAGCATTTACAAGGCGAAGACCAAGGCGTTTCATGACAAGATGATTAGAGGCAAAACATTCTCTATTGGGCAGAAAGTGTTGCTATTTAACTCCCGTCTTCGTCTATTTCCCGGTAAGCTGCGTTCTAAGTGGATTGGGCCATTTGTTATTACTAACATCTCTTCTTATGGTGCCATTCAGATTCAAAGTATCAAAACAGGTCATGAATTCCAAGTGAACGGACATCGATTGAAGCCTTATTTTGAGAACTTTGTGGAGCAAACCGTGGATGACATCTCCCTTGATGTCGTGGGCTCCAATGGGGCATGATCATGTTCTTCGTCCGGCTGCAAGACGTTAAAGAAAGCGCTACTTGGGAGGCAACCCATGCAAATCAACAAAGGAAGCCCTAGGAATCACTCCAATTCCAGATTTGCGTTCCTAAAACCCTTCACTTTGTTGCTTGTTTCTAATCTGCCCAGTTTGCTATGTACTTGCTGTTTGTGTGTTTCTTTTTGTTTAGTGTGTTTTTATGCTTGAAACATTGAGGACAATGTTTGATTTAAGTGTGGGGGGGTAACTAAGTGTTTTAATTGCAAATTCGTGGGATTTTATCACCCTTAACTTATAGACTAGTTCTTTGCTGTTTTTAAGTGTTTTTGGGCAGTTTTGGTGTGTTTTAGTGTGTTTTGAAGTAAAAATCCGAAAATCAAACAAAAATTTGAAAAATTTGTTTTAAAAACCCAAAAAGAGTTATTTTTGAGTTGTTTTTGTGTGTTTGTTTGTGTCTTAGGGTACCTTCCAACACAATGATGAGGATTCGGTTTGTAATTGCATGGCTGTTAAAGAGAGTGATTAACATGGATGAAAGTTTGATTTACTCTTTGTTTATGCTTAGTTGTGGTTATAACTTATGAATTCACATGCAATCATAAAGGAAAAATCAGTTTTTGTAACATGCTTGAAGGAACGAACTCAAACTAACGCTACAACCTTGTGAGACTTGAGCCTAAACGTTTATTTGGAGAGTTAAAATCTGTGCATTCTTTGTTTTCTAAGTCGTTGCATGATCTCATTATTCCTTGCTTGGTTGCTACTTAGAAGGCGTTTCATCATATAGTTCCAAATGCTAGAACTCATGCCCCTTTCATTCAAAGCATGTTAATTGATTTGCATAACACATTGTCAAGATGAAGTTGTGTAGTTACCACCACCTTAGCCAAATGCCGTGTGCCCTACATCATTTTGTGTTTAAGTTAACCCCGTTGAGCCTTGTTAGCCTTCATTCCTTGTTAAACCACATCATCCTCACCTAGCCTAGATTAGGACTTTCCACACCCTTGTTCTTAAAGCATAGGAAAGCATGATTCAAATTGAATTCCTTTTGACTAATGTTGGCAGAAAGCAAGTGTGGGGGAAGTGTTCTCATGTGTATTTGTGTGCCATAGGCACGGGTAGAAAGAAAAGAAAAAAAAAAAAAAAAAAAAATGAAGAAAAGTATGTGAAAAATATGAAAAAGAGTTGAAAAGTTGTGAAAAAGAGTACCAAAGTGATGTTTGTTGAAGTAAGGGTCCAAAACAATGAATTCGGCCCTAAGGAGTTGTTTAAGTCTTCCCAGTGGTTTTAAAGTTAGTTTCTGCAATCTAAGGAATTCTAAGTCTCAATTTCATTGCTTCGCTTACTATTGCTTAAAGAACGTTTGTTTTCCTTATCCTTTCCTTGTTAACCAAACACCCCAAGCCCCATTACAACCCTTAACTTCTATCTTGAGTGTTATGTGTTTCAATTTGTGGAGTTTGAATTTGGTAGGAGCATATGGTGTCACTGGTTCTCGCATTTAAGTAGTAGCATTCCAATCATGAGATCATATCTAAACATGCTCTTTAACTCTAGAAATTGCGTTCGTTGTGATACATATATGTGAGCATTCGTTTTCTTATCTACATCAATCTTCTCACATATGTCTAGTGTAGGGTGTGGAGTTAGAAAATCTGAGTGAAAATAGAGTGCATATCTTGTAAGGAATTGAGGGAATTCTCTAAGGCATGTTACTACATTCAAAGCATTGTTTTAATTGATTACGTATGAACTAGTAAGTAGTGGCTTTAATTAAGTATGTGCTCGTGTAAAGATAATTCAAATCTGTGGGGATAACAATCTTTAACATGTCATGTGCATTGGAAATCCCTGAGGCAAACGTTGGAAGGTTTAGGTTTTTGTTTTGGTTAGTTGTTTCGTTTTGTTTCCTTCCTTTTGTTTGTTTTGCTCGAGGACTAGCAAAATCTAAGTGTGGGGGAATTTGATAGGAGCATATTTATGCTACTTATTTGGCTTGTTCTCGTGCATTTAAAGTGTGTTTACTTAGTTATTTTAGTGTTTAAAGTCACTTTTGTGTGTTTTCAGGTTCTAGGGCCAAAGTGTGCGAAAAGAAGCAAAATGGAGCCTTTTGGAGCAAATTAGAGCTTGGAATCCTACTTGAGCAAGGTTTCCTAGTTGGAGTAGGAAAATCCCTAATGGAGAAGGTTTCCTAGTTAAATTAGGATTCCTAGTTGAAATTGGTTTCCTAGTTGAATTAGGATTCCTAAAAGAACAAAGTTTCCTACTCAAACAAGGTTTCCTACTTGAAGTAGGAAAAGTGGAATCCCAAAGGCCTCAAATTGTCACAACAATGAAGTTTTCCTAGTCCTAGAAGGAAAAGGAATTCCAAGATGAAGTAGGATTAGTTTTCCTAATCCTAGTGCACAAAGGTTCCCTAAGCATTGTTGGAAACAAATTGGAAGTTCTAGATCATTCCTACTCCTTGCTGTGAGTTTCATGAAGTTTCTAGCAGTTTTGGGGCTTTCTAGAAGCCCTATCCTACTCCCTTGATCCATGCCGCACCCTAGCCTTCTAGATGGCCTAATCCCTTGCCTTGCAAGGCCTTCTAGAAGCCTTATCACCTTATCCCTAGCTGCCGCACCTTTTGCCCTATTTTCCCTTGGATTTCAGATTTAATTAGCCCTATTCCTTGTGGATTTGGGTTAATTGGGCCATAAACCCTTTTCCTTATTGGATTTACAATTTCTGCTAGACTTAGGAGGCCTAATCCATTAATTAAATGAAATCCAAGCCCTAACCTGAATTGACCTAGGGTTTAGGGTGCCTATTTATATTTCTCTTAGGTGTGCCGCACCCATCATCATTCATTCACGCCAGAAATCCATCCCCTACCTTTGCCGTGCCCAACCTTCATCCAAACCCATATTTTCTGACCCCAAACCCCCCTAGCCGCACCATACACCCATCCTAGACACTTTTCCTCCATTCTACATCATTCAAACACATCCCAAACCATCTCCATACTTTGTGCCGCAGCAAGAAGGAAGAAGGAGTGCCCTTGAATACAAGTGAATTCTGAACTCAAAATATTTTCTCTAAAAACGTTTTCAATAAGATTAAAAACATTTTCAAACAAACTTCAAATTGTTTACAGCTGTGTGAGGTACGAGACTACGACGTCGTCACCAACCTCCGTCACATTGGAGTTGTAGCCGTCTGCATCCTCAATCTTTTGACGCTTTCTTCTCCCCAATCAAAAACCCTAATTTTTTATTCCCATTTTCTCCCCAATTTTCTCTTTCCCTTCACATTTTCGCCCCCGCTTTTTTCCCGAGAAAGTTCACTTTTTATTTTCTATACAAATATATTCTCCTTACAAATAAAAATAATTTAAAAAAAGACCCACCAAACCCAAAAGCCAAAATTCGAAGGGAGCCTCCATAACAGCTCAGACCAACCCTTTTTCGCAGTTGGGATTCTAGGGTTTCTTTCGAGGAGAAATCCGAGCCGTTCGAGGGAGGATCTGAGAACCCAATCGAATGGCATCGCAGGGGCAGGGAGCGATGGACCCTGCCGTGCTCGACGACATAATCAGGCGGCTCACGGAGGTCCGACTGGCCAGGCCGGGGAAGCAGGTTCAGCTCTCGGAGTCGGAGATCAAACAGCTCTGTGTCGCTTCCAGGGAAATCTTTCTTCAGCAGCCCAATTTGCTTGAGCTCGAGGCCCCAATCAAAATTTGCGGTAGGGTTTTTACATACCCACATACATTTTGATGTGGGTTTATTAATCCTGAATTTTAACTGGCACTAAATTCTACTGACTTATTATTTTTCACCTTTTGTGATTTTGCTTGTTTTGATGGGTTTTTTGTTTGATTTTTTCTGATGGGTTTTTGTTTATTACTTGTCTGCTATGAAATTACTGTTGGAAATATTGTAGCAGATTAGGGTTGAAGTTATCTGCGGTGATATTATAGTTTATGGGTACCCATATATCTTTTTCTTTTGATTGTCAAAGTTTTACTTTGAAAGGGAGAACATAAAATATGTTGCAGAAGTAGCTCAGCTTAACAGATGTCAGTGGCAAGCTACGTTAGAAATAATATATATATGTATATATATATATATATATACATATATATATATATATATATGGTGAATATGCGTTTTAGTTTCTGCTTACATATGTTCAGATAAACAAGTTATTGTTTTTCTCGTACAATGATATGATAGTTGTTCTGTATTTAATGTAGTTGTGACGAGATTGTGGCTTGTTGATGTTGTTATGTGTTCTGTAAGTTGGTTAACCCATGTTGCGTAGAAGTAAAAGCTTGAAACTTTTAAATTGTCGAACTATCATGTGTGTTTTCTCTTCATAACCGTTTGTACACTTAAACTGAAATCATTAATGTGCATAGTTGTATATTGTGTTCATCGAAACTAATGGTGCTTTCTACCTTCATTTGGGGAAATAAGGTTAGTTTAGTTGATTAAACACCATTGAGATTGAAAGTAATGGTGGTTTCTACTTTCATTTGGGGAAAATAAGGTATTTTATATTAATTTGAACATTATTGAGAATAAATTGTTTGAAAAAGTTTAGTGGAATTAGGATGGGGAGTTTTTTTTTTGGTGGGGTGGGGAGGTGAGGAGGGCATGATTACGTATGAAGAGAGTTGAATAATTTCTTTCGTAAGTTCTGGATTTATGGGTTTATCATGTAAGCATGATAAAGCATTGACACAGGTGATTCGGTGCATGCAATCTGAACCAGAAATTCTTGTCATGTCTTGTATGACGACAGCGTAAGGGTTGAAGAATAAAAAATTCTGCATCACACTATGACTGTTTAGTGAGTGAGTAGATCGTCCAAGGCATTGGGAGTTAATGATATTAAAAATTTCCAGGTATATATCTCTAGATATAGTGACTAGTTTGCTCGCTGCAGCTCATAGGTTTGTGGTTCACTATTGTACTCGTCCCTTTGTCCTAGGCTTTATGTTTCTGACCAGAGTTTTCCTTTTTATTTACAGGTGACATTCATGGGCAATACAGTGACCTTTTAAGGCTCTTTGAATATGGTGGTTTTCCCCCTAGTGTAAATTATCTGTTCCTAGGTGACTATGTGGATCGTGGCAAGCAGAGTTTAGAAACAATATGCCTCCTGCTCGCCTATAAAATTAAGTATCCAGAGAACTTCTTTCTGCTGAGAGGAAATCATGAATGTGCTTCTATTAATCGTATATATGGATTCTATGACGAGTGCAAGAGGCGATTTAACGTGAGACTTTGGAAATCCTTCACAGACAGCTTTAACTGTCTTCCTGTGGCAGCTCTTATAGATGACAAAATTTTATGCATGCATGGTGGTCTTTCCCCTGATTTGACAAACTTGGATCAGATCAGAAACTTACCTCGTCCAACTGCTGTTCCTGATACTGGATTGCTTTGCGATTTGCTCTGGTCAGATCCTGGTAGAGATGTTAAGGGATGGGGAATGAATGACAGAGGAGTCTCATATACATTCGGCCCTGATAAGGTGGCAGAATTTTTAACGAAGCATGATTTGGACCTTGTTTGTCGTGCCCATCAAGTTAGTGACTATCCTTCTTCCCCCTTTGTTCTACTCAAGTTAACTCGGCTTGGAACTGAAACAAGTTCTTTTTCTGTAGGTTGTGGAAGATGGTTACGAGTTCTTTGCGGACAGGCAACTTGTTACAATTTTTTCAGCTCCCAACTACTGTGGTGAGTTTGACAATGCTGGTGCGATGATGAGTGTAGATGAAAATTTATTGTGCTCTTTCCAGATTCTTAAGCCAGCTGAGAAAAAAGCTAAGTTCATGATGTCAACAAAAATGTGACGATTGCACTACCACTGCTCCAGTCTTGAACCAGGTCAGCTGATTATTGTTGCATTCACTAGCTCCGTGTGTGTGTGTGTGCGTGTGCATGCGCATCATGTCTTCGTTATTTTTAGTTCTTTTTGTATGTGTGCAATTGAATGTGCAGCTATATGGGAATATTATTACTTATTACACTAGCTGTGTGAGTGCGTGTGCCATGCCATATGCCATCTATGTTATTACTGTACTTCTTTTGCAAATTTTCTGGATGTGTGAAGGTTCATGTGCACCTATATGTGATTCTTATTATTCTTCATATCCTTGGAAGGCTTATGTAGTACACAAGCTCTGTTAGTTTGTTTATTAATCTATAAATTCAAGCTCCATTGATTTCCTATATGGTCTTCAATCAGTTTTGTTTCTTTTTCCTAGTTGTCTTCAAGCATTTTGGACCACTTTTATTTGAAAATGAAAACATTGAAGAGGCACTTGTAAGTTTTTACTTTGAAAGGCTTATAAATTTCTACTTTGAAAAGGTAGGTTGTTTTATTTTGTACTTTAGAAATTAACATATTTCAGCAGTTTTTATGCCACTTCATTAGAAGTTATGTTTTTCTGTAATGTAGGTAAGGGTCTTTTCTCTCAACTTTAGGAGATACATTTTATAGTTTGACATGCATTGCTGTATTTCTTTTAGAATGGAAGGAAATAACTGGCCTTACAATGAATATGATTTGGATTTCTCCGGTGGCACCCCAAAATCATTTGTTAAGGCACTTTTTGTTTTGCAAAATCATTGGATCATGTCTTCATCATTGTTCATCTAGTGTCAAACTATGAATAACCTTACATGCTTGTTGACTCATGATCTGGTACAAGTCATTAGTATATTTTGGGTCTTGCAAGTCAGGATCGAATTTCCTTACTCAATAATGATCTGGCAACAATACTTGCATGTATTTAATACAATCACCATCTAACGGTGATATATAATTTATGTGAATATATGTATTTGATACAATTACTGTCTGACTATCAAGATAGTGATTGTAATAAATACATGTAAGTATTGTAGCCGAATCCCTCAATAATATGGACCGGTAATATTGCAACTCATGTCCTTTCGAGTTTTAAAATTTAATGAACTTTTCACACTTTCATAATAAAAGAACGCACTCAACAATCATTGGTTTGAAAACAAGAAGACATGTTTTATAATATCATGGTATAAGTGGGTAGTTTTTTCCTGTATATAAGGCATCTCAAGATGCACTTTTTGGTGCAAGTCATTTTGGCCCCATCTTAATGGTCTACTCTCATGCCCCCGTGCTTTTTAACTATTCTGAGCATTGTGCTCGTAAAAAGATCCCTGTAGTTCTTGCGGTGACCTTGTGGTTTGCATATTCTTTGCAACATTGAAATGTTTATCGTGTGTTGAACATTGTGCTAGTCTAGTTGTGCCTACCGCAACACATCAATTTGTGTTCACTTTATCCCATTTCCCTCATTATTTACTTCTTTTTTTCCCTCTTGCAGGCATTTTCCCCCATTTTTTCTTGGGCAACTTAGTGGAAAATGAAGGTCGGCCAGCCTCGAAAACTTTCATTCACCTCTAGTAGACTCCAAGTATGTAAGCTGGGGTGAGGAGCCATAGAAGAAGTTGGTTTGGAGAAATACTCTGGAGTCGCCTGAGGCAGTAGAATTTTACGTTTCCTCGTTCACCTTTCTTTGTAATGCATATTCTGCAACATTTGTGTACATATAATTTGGTCCGTCAACTGAATGCTGTGCCTTCCATGGAGGCCAACAGCAATCCCGTTGTTTCGCTCCCCAAACAAGTCTCCAGTTTTCATAGATTATTAGGTAATATAACTCATTGATTGAACGGTTTGTTAACGACGCTTTAAGCTTACTTCATGTTAAAGAGATGGTCAATTGTCATTAGTGCCTGTGTTGCATCTTATTAATTGGGTCAAGGCATCGTGAACTTTTTTTTTCTCATGGTCAATGGCGACGATTTTGTTTCCGAAAACTTACTGATTTATATGTGGCGCTTTATATGTAAGGAGGACCAACGGACCGCAGTTTGACATGTTTGTTTAAACGTTTTCCATTGTGATTGTCAAATTAATTATGAGCGTGTCAAAATGTAATTTGCAAGGAAGGAAGAGTGACTCCTTACATTAACGGGCCTAACAGCCGAAATCCTCCAAGAAGATGAACTTGTGTTAGCTGATAGTTCTACATTGAGTGTCAAATTGTTGATAGTTCACATTGTTTTAGTTAAGTTAGATGTAACCATAAGTGGCCTAGTAGAAAAATGCAGACAGTAGCTCCCTAAAAAAAAAGGGAGAGGTCTTGGGTTTGATGCTTTTTAAGCTATGAATTTGCTTGTTCGTAGTCACAGGGGTCCTTCTTCCACCTCGAGAGGTGAATAATAGTGGTTCGTCACCAGTTGTTCACCTCATTTATCGTAAACTCCCACTTACTTACGAAAGTTTTTACACATGAATTAAAATATATTAGTAGTTTTAGAACTTACTAGTTCAAACGGTGGTGGGCAATTCTCCTTTACTTGTGCGAAATGTTTCTTTATTTAGAATGAATTCTAGAGTGTCGATTTTTGTAAATCGAAAATAGGTACCATCTCTTTTCTCTAACTAAATTAATTTATATTTTTCAAGTATAGGATTACGAGTTGTAATCTAAAAACAAAAAATCATGTAACATTTAAGTTTGTGTTTTTATTTTACCGCATCAATGTTATGTCTAAATAATCACACAAAAAAACTGTGAATCAGAAAAATTCTGATACTCATTTAAGTAACAAATAGGGGAGGGATGTGCAAAACTACTTTCATTTTGGTTTTGATATCAGAAAATTTGAGATGTAAAAAAAAAACGAAAAGCCTCCTCCATGCACCCAAAAATGGAGAAATGTAAAATTAATATTGATAAAAAAAAGAGAGAGAGAAATTATGAAATAAAATGGAATACGCGCTAAAGTTGTGGGCCTATGGGCCGTGGGACGTACAGATTTAAAATCTTCGCCCTCTTATTTTAACTTTCCCAGTAAGATTATTTTTCCATTCGACAAAACAAAACTCAATTGTTGGAGGAAATTTTAATAAAAAGTTTAAATAATATTTATTTTAACAAAAAATTATATTTTTATATTAAAAAGTTAATTTTGTTATTATTTATTTGTTAAAATTTAAATTATTTAAATTATTTTTATATTCAAACGAATAAATAAAAATTCAAAAAACCACCTTTTCCTTTTCGTATTTTCATTTCACAATTTCAAAGGCAATCCCAGAAATACTCATTACTGAATTTTCCGGGAATTGGAGTTTGGTAGATTCGAAAAAGGAAAAACTAAATCGGGGAAGTTGGGAAGAAAGAGGGAGGAATGAATACTGGGTTGGATCCGTCGATGACGTTGCTGGCAGCAAGCGGCGGCGACACCGTGAAGCTTTTCGATGTGTCGGACAAGTCCGCCGATCCCTTGGTTTTGAGCTACACTCCTTCTCTTGGTTCCCATGTCAATTCCCTCAAGTGGAATCACACCAGTCAGTCACCACTCTCTCTCTCTCTCTCTCCCCTCAATTGGATGATGGGTTTTGCTTTCTGCTGTCTGTGTTTATAGGCATTGAAACAAAATTTGATCTTTGTAGATGAGAAAATTTTGGGTCTTTTTTCCTGCATTTTCTTGGCTGCCAAACAGTGGGTTTAGTTTATTCAATGTGGGGTGTGTTTTGCAGATATGGTGGTGGCTAGTGCTGGAGATGATAAGAAGATATCGTTGTGGAATAAGAATGGGAAGAGCATGGGCACCATTCCGGTGGCCGGGACCGACAGCGGAGACGGCATTGAGGTAATTCAGTTACAATTATATCGTTGAAGTGTATTTGTATATTTGGTGTGACAGTAATGTGAAATGAATGAATGCCTGAGAGAAGGTTTTGGGTTAGTAGTTGATATTCTGCTGGTGGAACTATTTATGCAGGAGTCTATATTGGCTCTCAGCTTCGGTAACAAGGTTTCAAGATACATTTGTTCCGGTGGAACCGGTCAGGTTGTAAGAATATGGGATTTGCAGAGAAAGCGGTGTATCAAATGGTTGAGGGGTCACTCTAGTACAATTACGGGTGCAATGTACAATTGCAAAGATGAGCACTTGGCTTCCATCAGTCTTAATGGGAACCTCATACTTCACAACCTTGCATCTGGTACAAGGACTACTGAACTCAAGGACCCCAATCAACAGGTTGTCTTCTCGTTGCATATTTCCATTGATTATTACCATGGTCTTTGTGGCTTTGAATTCTTAGTTTCCAAACTAATTGGTTGTTTGCTGGTTTTTAAGACCAGGTACTAAGAGTGCTTGACTATTCCCGGATTAGTCGACACCTTCTTGTGACAGCGGGTGATGACGGGTCTGTACATTTGTGGGACACAACCGCTCGTAGCCCAAAGGTATGCAGTATGTTTAATCGAATATTGATGCTCTGCTGCGTTTTCTTGGGCAATTGTGTTTGCATCCCCATTGGGCAATGTTAAATTTTATTCCCAGTTCATATATGGAAAACAGGCATATCTGAAAGAGATTAATTACATTTCTTTATTTTTTACAACTTTCAACCTCCCCAAACCCAAAGAGAGCATTGATCTTGTCCCTTGATAGCAGTAATGGTCAAATATTATCCCTTTCCTAACTTCCTTGTTTATCACTTGCCTTATTAATCTAGGCAGAGTTGTTAAGTTTAAAAATACTCTATCACTTACCCATTTAGTCTTGTTTCTCTTAGTTTGTGTTTTGCTTGTAATTGAATTGGTTTGTTTCTTTTTTCTTTTTTTCCCTTTTTCGAACTCTTTTACGCAGGTTTCTTGGCTGAAGCAGCATTCCGCACCAGCTGCTGGTATCAGTTTCTCTCCATCTAATGACAAGGTCTCATAAGAACATGTAACTTTACATTTTATAGTCAATTATGTTTATAAGACAAGAAGGCTATTTGACCTTGTGCTACTAAATTGTGAAGATTTTTTTAGGGTCAGAATATGTAGAGAGGTATTAATTAAGCCTTCTGATTTTTAATATATTTTCCTGTTGATAGATGATAGCTACCGTTGGGCTTGATAAGAAGTTGTATACTTACGACTCAGGGTCGAGACAACCTTCACATTGTATTTCCTATAAAGCACCTTTCTCTTCTTTGGCATTTAGAGATGATGGGTGGGTATTGGCAGCTGGAACGAGCAGTGGTGATGTGGTGTTCTACGATGTCCGTGGTAAACCAGAGCCTTTCACTGGTATTCGTGCTTATAGTAGTTCAGAGGTAGCTCTCTCTCTCTCTCTCTCTCTCTCTCTGCACTGTTTCTTGAAACATTGAATTTTGGATAAACTTGTGTTGTCACTAATATTTTTGAATTTCCTATCCTTGGTAAATTCCAAATTATGTAACACTATAGGTGTCTTTTCCATCACTAAGTATCAAGATACCTCGTCATGAGGATTAGGAGTATACATGGTCAGATATATCCTTCTTATGGTCTGGCTCAAACTTTCAATCATCCCTGGTTAGGTAGATTTATCACGAGGATGTTCTCATGGGGACACACAATAGGGTGTTTAGCTTTTAACAAGCAGTCTGCATGAATGACACAGTTGGTTGTTTAACTTTGTTTATACTAATCATTTACAGTATTCATCAGGCTGTTACAAGTCTATGCTGGCAAAGGTCAAAACCTGTCTTTGTAAACGAAAGCAATTGTACTGTTGAGACTGCTCTTTTAGGAGATGCTGTTGAAGATTCAATCCTTATGCCTGACCAACTTCCTTCTGTGACTTCATCAAGTCTTCCTCCATCTATGGCAGTATCTAGTTCTCGAAATCCAGGCCGTTCAAGTTCATCTGCCAAGACATCAGCAGCTGGCAATGGATTAACATCAAGCACACTTTGTGTGTCTACGACAGAGGATACACCACAACGAGACCATTTGTGGCCTGGTAGAACGTTGCGTAGGTTGCATCCTCCTCGATCTACTTATAACTTCAAGGATGATATGGAGGTATTCTCCCCTCTTGTGGATGTTCATCCAATCACACCTACACTTGACAAGTTGTGGGATGATGAAAAATCAAAGAAGGATAATTTGTTTTCAGATAAGAAACCTTCGTCACTTTTATTTCCTTCGTCCGGTGGGAGATTCCCTTTTGCAGAAGATGGGGCCGCTGATCATCCAATATTTGACTGGAAACCCAGTTCAACATCTAAACAGGTCTCACTTATCCATATCTTTATTTTTATTTTTTTTATGAATGCTTAATGTGAAATGTTCCATCTTTTGAATTATAAATAGCAACCTTGTATGCAAACCTGGAATTTCTCATCCTTTATGCTGTTTTTGTAAATATAACTATTTTAATCTTTTTCACATTTACTTTTTCGACCAACAAATTTTCTTACCATTATGATTTCTGGATTAGCATTAGTCTTTATTGTTCTGTAAATGGTAAACCAAATGAAATGTTAGATCGATACGTAACCATGTATGCTAGATTGTAGTTACTCCTATATAAGTTGTAAGCTAAGTAAAGTGATTTTGCTATTTGTTGGGGTGGGGGTGTTAAATTTCTTGATGTCTTTATTACATATGCAATTGTTCTGAATGATCATGTTTGTTCCTTGGTGCAGGATGACATAAAATCGTCGTTTGCACTTTTAGAATCAACCCCTGCTCCATCTTCCAAGAGTGAAGACTCATCCATCACCCCTCCAGAAGCTTGGGGTGGTGAGAGATTTTCTGATAAGTTTCGCCAGCCAACCACTTTTCTATCTCGCATTGGGACGTCAGCTCAGACATCAGGATCAACTTTATCTGGACTGCCCGATATGTCTTTAACAGAAAATTTGCAAAGTTTGCGCACCAAAGGTTTGTCTTCCATTCAGGAGACTTCATTTGGATTTCCCGAACACATTTCCTCAACTGCCATGCCCATGTCCCCTGGTAACAAAGGCCTCTTGGGACAGCCTAACCTTGATGCACCAACATCTTTGACCTTTTCTCGGAGATTCTCTACTTATGCAGAGAGGATAAGCACTACATCTAACTTCAATGATCGAACATCCCTAGCAGTGAGTTCACCGAAAACAAAGAAAACAGGAGCCGAAGGAAGAGAAGAATTGTTGAATAGCTTCTTGTCAAAGTCAGATGCATCAACTGCTACAGAATTAGGGGCTCTCCCAGCAATTAACGTATGGGTAAAAGATTTGTTGGATAAGTCGTCATCTTTGAATTGGTCTGACTTTCCATTTAAATATGCTCCTTCTGAAGAAAAAAAAGGCAATTAAAACGTTAGAGCATGAATTGTTTGTTTTACTGATTTTGCTGATATACATGCTTTCACCTTTTGTGTTCTATAACAAGTGGGTCCCACTTGAAACGGTCGCTCTTGATTTTA
Source organism: Crataegus laevigata (assembly GCA_963580275.1). Lineage (NCBI taxonomy): Eukaryota > Viridiplantae > Streptophyta > Magnoliopsida > Rosales > Rosaceae > Crataegus > Crataegus laevigata. The sequence continues at coordinate 30,297,090 of OY756947.1, read as the reverse complement.
CGCTGCCATTTGAATGGAAACCAGTGATGAAATTTGTTAGGAGAAGCTTCCACAGATGTTTATCATGTTCCCCTTTTCTGTCATACCAGATTATTATAGTTAACACGACGATGATGATTGTGACAGGGAGGAAGCTCGCATCTCCAAAATGCAACCCAACAAGATGCACAGCAGGGAAGCTCCTTTACATTTCAGATTTTTCAACGGACTCTAGAAGAAACTCTGGATTCTTTTCAGAAATCCATACACGAAGATACGAGGAACCTTCATATAGAAATTTTAAGGCAATTTCATATGCAAGAGGTACGAATCTTCTCTCTTGTTGTTTTCATTTCCATTTAGTTCCTCATGCATTTTCTGGAATCGTTACACAGATGGAAATGTCAAATGTGATGAGGGCAGTGCTGGAAAACCAAGCTGAGCTGATGAAAGAAGTTAAGTCTCTCCGGAATGAAAACCAGCAGCTCCGGCAATTGCTTTGAGCATTGGTGACGATTGTTATTGTTTTGATTTTTTTTTTTTTTTTGTGTGGATTTGAATGCATGTTGTTTCAGCGTCATAATTTGCTCTCCATCAGTATAGGTAGACTAGAATTGCTTCTCTTGGCCCGGGGCGGAGACTAAAGAAAAGGTAGAAATGCAAGTGCAATAGGAAGTAGAGTTTGTGAGCATATGTACAGATTCAGAACGATCATTTCCTGCTGATGAATGAAGGCTTTGATTCGGGTGAAATTTACAAGCATTACGATGTTTCAGCTTTTACCTGGTTTTATTTGTTCATTTTTCCTTTCTCCTGTTTCCATCTTGGACTTTATCTTCTGCTCCTCCTGTCATATGACCGTGCTCGTGCTCGCCCACTATATCCGTTGGACGTGCTATCGGGGTAGAAGATCGTTACCTGCATCGAGTATCGAAGAAGGTATAGCGTCGTAGTCCCAATGGAAGAGTGCAGTAATGTTGGAAGTCTACAGCACTCGGGAGGAGCAGATGATAAAGATCGCTTCTTGTTGAGAGCTTGGCCTAGGACGCTTGTAACTTGCATTCATGGTTGGAAGCGTTGAAGGTCCGTTTGGAAGTGAATAACGAAAGAGCCATAATCACTTCTCGAGAGAAGCACGTATGCAGAAATGGTTATGGCCATTTCCACAATTACTTCCAAACGAACCCTAAGTCGGTTAGGTTATGAGGGAACTTTGAGGGACAATAAACTGATTTGCTTTTCTAATTTTTTTTCATTTTCCATTTTCTTTTAACTTTCAAATAAAAATTGAATAAGTTGAAGGTAATGTTCTAATTCTCAAATTATGAGTAATTAAATGTGGGCTTCGCATTTACCACGTCACCACTAATGGCCAATCTGACGGATTGACTAATAGTTGTATGACATTGATATGAAATTGTGAGCCGTTTTACGAAACTGAAAAAAAAATTGAAAGACGTATGAATTTGAAAAGTGTGGTTATAGCAATACAGTACAGGGGTGCGGAAATATCCCCACCCTCAAACAGAATGCAGGCATCAATTTTGTAACTCATTATCCTGAATGAACTGTAGTTCGCTAAAAATTGCCGACCTCAAATATGTGGCAGTTCAGAACATACAACATGTTGCAGAGGCACATCAGGGCAGTCGGTACTTTAAACCACGTCGGAGTCGTCGAGGAATTAGAACGGTTTCACGGCTCTTCCCATGACTCCATGAATACAGAACATCTTGCAGTTTGAAGGACTTGCAAATTTAGGGCTTCGGCTTCGTACTACGCCTCACTTCTTGATTAATCTCAACACGTCGCCGACAAGATGTAACGAACCAGTTACAAGGACCTGGTATATAAACCTTGGTTCCATGAAAATGAAAGATAATAAATGAAATAAATTTTCATCCAAAAATTAAAAAAACACAGCATTACCTGAAAACGAACAGATTTACTTTGTCGGACACTGTCCCTGAGCCATTGTATGGCTGACGGGAGAGAGGGAAAAACTGAACTATTTTCGCAACTTTTGACAGCGATTTCCTTATCATCTGTCTGTTCTTCACTACCGGTGGCTGCGCTATTGTCATCACCTCCTATTAAAGTAAAAAAAATAGAAACACTTCCAACTGAGAAATTCTATGGTACACGTGTGCGTATGTTGTCTGAAGACCAAGTTAACTTAATTGGCATTTATGTTACAAGTCACATACCTTTGTTACCCTGCATTAGATTTTCCCATACTTTTTGAAGAGCAAACTGCCACGACAAATCCACTTGAGAATCAGTCGGAGGTAAGGAATGTGAACCGACCTTGTAATACACTGATGTGTTTGGTACAAACAGAGCCTTCTTGAAGTAGACACCTAAAATATCAACCAAAATCTCATAAGTTTCTTTGAAACATGCTTGAAGAAAGTTTCTGACACCATTCAAGAGTGAAATTACCGATACTCTAGGATCACCACCATGAAACTTGATGGAAGTTTAGGTACCACCCTAAAACCAATTGGTAATAGGGGAGTGGCCTGATTCCTTATAAGTCCGTCTTAACTTTCCAATGTCGGATCCTCCCAAAATTCATTGCAGATTTAAATTCCATGCGTTTCCATTTTTCAATCAATAATGATTTTTAACCTATAAACTCCTTTTAGATCTTTAAAACTTACTGGACGTAAATACAGAAGATTACATCAAATAATGCGCTCACCATGACTAGCGCATGTTTTCATCAGATTCGGAAGAAGCAACTGAGGATCCCTCACTGACATACAATTAAACAGCAGTATCTGCAAGTATTTATCAACAAATTTTTCTCAGTAACAGCCAGGGAAAATGAAGATCTCCAAGGCTTGTAAAATAAAGCATCTACCTGTTCTAAATTCTTCCCGACTTTTTCAATAGGGTGCCTCTGTACCGGATCATGTGATGGTCCAGAAGTACCGGGTGGCTGAACAGAAAGAGAAAACCATCTTGCACATATTTCCATGCTTTCTGGGCTATGTGCACCGTCCAAATAAAACACAAGATCTTCAGGGCTTTCACTGTTAATAAAGCGATCAGGGACTATTTGAGCCCGTCCTTGTAAACTGACTGTAGCAGTTAGTCCTTTTATGAACTGCTCCGGCAGAGAGGTCTATTCCATTTGGATATGTATATAAATCAATCAACACAGAAATCAAGAATAAAACGGAGAATTGATTGTTCATAGAACTTACAGTATGTTCTGGGTATTCAAGGTGACCAGTCCTCTGGAGCCATGTAGAGGACAGTGCAATAGCAAGACCAGCATTAACATATTGGTGCTCGCCTGCAAGCCCAAGTTTTAAGCCATTCAGCATATTGGGATCCAACGGTTGTACCAGTTGAAGGGGTACCTGGAACCAGCATAATTTCTCAGTTCACTGAACACATTCTTTTTGTTTTGTATTTATCTCAAAACAAAGTAACTGCATCAATAATGATTTTATTTATATTTCTTTATAAGAACATCAATACCGAATTCAAAATAGTTAAATTTGACTTGGCATAGTGTAACTCCTCAAATTATTGAAATATTATTTGCTTAATAGATGGAAGGTACACCCCTAGAATATAGCCAAACTCCTTATACGTGTAGGTCAAATAGAACGGCATCTCTCAATTGAAAAAAGGCCTCAAGTTCCTTCGAACATGGCAGCTATGACTTGGCAACTTGTAGTCCATAACGAACCTAAATTTAGAATCCCAGGACTTCCGATAATCAAAAGTATCCTAGGACTGCAGAAGAATGAAAGCTGAGGCTTAAGCAGCAAAGGATGCCAGTGAAGATTTAAGAGCATGTCAGTACTTAAAGGGGTTATTAAAACAAATATACGCACAGAACCTGTCTCAAAACTTTGATTTAATTATCTGTTTGTTAGGAATTCATTCATCTACTTATTAGATGACTGCTTGTATATTACAGTTTCTAGAGAGACGTCAAATTTCTTTCATTCTGTATCATGCATTTTCAAGTTCTGAGATAAACAAAATCAATGAAGGGAACATCTTGCAACTCACATCCAACTGAGAAGCCTTCTCTTCTAGTACACGCATTGCTTCATCAGGTTGAGGCACAGTCAAGGCAGGAACCCTAGACTGAATTGAAAGAAGAAAAAAAATGGGCAGTAACAGAAGTGAGTGTAAATTCTGTTAGACATATGGCCAATCATCATATGCATTTAGAAAATGTAATTTAAGGAAAACCTTGAAGATTCCAGCCTTCTCCCCAGCAATTGCTCCCAGAGTATTTCCTATTTATAGTATCCAGCAGAGAAAACAAAAGCAATCATGTGTATCAGACATCTGTGGCCATGGGTATCAATGTTCTCATGTCGTGGCGCCAGATTGACAATCTGGACCACACATTCAAACAATTATCTACTTGATCAATGGCCCAAATTGACAGTTTGACACCATAACATGCCAAATTGTAATTGTATCACATTGCAAATACAGAACATTTGCATATGTTCTTTATATTTGTATTTTCAATTAAATGCCTCAATTACTCGTATGTAATTACATAGGTTCGAGAAAACACTAACCAAGAATCTCCATGTGGTCATATCCAAGGGAAGATATACCACAGACAACAGGCGCCTGAACCTGAAATGTTAATGCATCTATAGTTGGTTATTTGCAAAGCAATCAAAATAATGGATATCGTACTCAAATACCCATTTCACATACCACATTTGTTGCATCAAACTTTCCGCCTAACCCTACCTCCAAGATAGCAACGTCTACCTGCATAGTAGATTAAAATAAAAGCAACATCAGTGATTCACATCATCGATATCAATAACATTTCTGAAGAGGAAGAATCAAGGATATTATATGGAAGCAACTAAGAAGATATGCATCAAACCTGTTCTGCTGCGAATATCTTAAAGGCAAGCAAGGCAAGGAAGCGAAAGTAGGTGGGCATTGGTACATCGTCAGTAGATTTTTCCTGCATTTGAAATACACACTCACGTTTGACATAACCATCATGATTAAACAAATTAGGCAAAAGCATTGAACTAAAAAAGTTCAGGATACAAGAATGGACAATCTTTTGCATTGATCAGTATACAGCAGAACGAAAATGTGCTAATTAAAAAATACAGCAAACAAAAGATTTAAAAATATCACACATGGATTACCTTTAGTCTCTCGAAACACCACCAGAAATATGCTAAAAATTTCTCTTCACCGATGTCCAAACTGCATCATTCGACGAAAACAAGAAAAGTTAACATTACATGAAACTTGTTAACATGGATGTTAGATATAAAACTACTTGGCCTATACTTGTATAAAATAAAATAAAAAATCTCACCCATCCAACCGGAATCTTTCTCGAACATCAATGAGATGAGGAGACGTGAAAAGTCCAGTGCGAAAGCCGCAATGGCGTAATATCGACTCCGTGAAGGTGCAGGTGGATCCCTTTCCAATACCCAAAAACAAGAAAACAGCAATCAGTCCCACATCATACAGAAACAAGTAACCAAAGCCAGTGTATATATACAGAATCACACTACTAAAAATAAAGTTTGTTACTTCAAATATATTAACAATAAAGGGTAGCGATTTTAATACTTTTCTTTAACCGTCTGCACTCTAAACCGAATATTTTATAATTTTTTCAGCACTAGCAAGCAGTGGCGGGTCCAGAATTTTTCTCATTGGGACATTTCATCGAGCATGTACATGTTGAAGTTCGATTAGTAAAATGTAAAATTGTGTAAATACCTTGCCTTTGGTGCCAGCAACGTGAATAATCTTCATCCGTTCAATTGGCTCCTCCAACTCCAGGATCTGCATATTATTACGTAAACACCATTAATTAATAATTACTTGAATTTGCACACATGATCTCAAATGCGACGTCGTTGAGTTAGTGAATAAGGCTCTGTAGTTTTGACCTTGAGATAGTCGAAGAGGAGGTCGAAGCGGTCGCCCTTGTTGCTCTTATCGGCACGACTGCGTTTTGTAATCAAGGAGGATAGAGCGTCCAGTGCCTTCTCGTACGGAGTCGCCGGAGGCGGTGCCAAGGGTCCATATCCACCTACAAACAAACCAAAACAAAATGAATAGATAGAAGGAGGCGGAGGTGGCGGCGGCGGCGGGGGTTGTATTGTAACTTTGTAGTAATACCTGAATCCACCATGGCGAGTGGAGTTGGTGGCTTAGATCTGAATCGAACAAAAGTTGGACTGAGATAAAGGAATTGGGGTTGAAACTTAAAAGGTTGGACACAAAGACATTGTGACGTCCGTGGTGATTAGCAAACCAACAAAACCACTTCTTCAGTCCCAATACGTTGGATTCTTTAATTTATTTTATATTTTATACGGAGTGGCTGGGGCTGGGGCTGCTGCTGGACACAGATGAGGATCCTATTCGGATCTTTTTTGGTGAGGAGATCCTCGTCAGTTACTATTTAATTTTAATTTTAAATAAAAAAAATTAAATGATATCAAAATTTACGATATACAATGAATGAGTATAATATAAAAAAATTTAAATCTCACCATGTGAATCCGAATGAAATCCAAATCCTCCCAACAATACATCATATAGTTTAATGGACTCTCTATCGTGATATGCTCAATTTTCATTGAACACTATATCATAATTAGTGATTAATACGTAACACTATATTGTTCCGTATTAAAAAGATTTGATATGATACTCATCTCCAATCTTACGTTGCAAAATTTTTACACGATCAAACCAACTTATTACAAAAAAAAAAAAAAAAAGCTTAAATCAGCTTGAAATGTGTAAGAACCAAGCAAACCTAGCTTGGATATAAGCCCAATTACTGTGGTCGTGGACCCTAAACTTGCATTAGGCCCAAGGTGAAACCGAACAACAATATCAAATGGTATGCTCACAAAAATCCTTCCATCCATACGTCATACGTGAGCTCATTCTCTCCTGACGTATCTAACGGTGTGCCGTCTCAGCCACAGCTGATACATCAACGTATAAAAAGCATCGAACGGCTCCGGTGTCTCGTTCCACATAAAGTGCCGACTCGCAGCCACACCCAGCTCCCTCATCTTCTCGTGCCGCTCCCAGCACGCGCGCCCCAACACGCGCTTCAGCTCCCTCACTGCCCCTCCTCCATTACGTCCCACGAACACCGCGATCTCCTGCCACCTCAGCACGTCCGAGAACGGCAGGTCCTGGATCGGGCGGTCGGTGATCACCACCGGCACGCAACCAAAACGCAGCGCCTCCCCGATCCCCGACACATCGCCTTCTCCGTACTCGAACAAACAGAACTTACTCCCGCCGAGTCTGTCCGCGAAAGTATTGGGATCGGACGGCTTGGATTCGATCAGAAAATCGGGGTCGCTGCTCAATTGGTTGACTAACGTTGACTCCTTGACCCAATCGAACCTGGCGTACCCCAAGACGCTCGCCGTGTTGTTCGTCGGCGCGGGAGTGCTCGGGACCGGCGGAAGCGAAATGTCCTTGTGGGGAATAAACTTACCAGCCGGCGTCGGGAAGCACGAGATCTGGACCGAGTTTTTCTTGAGCTCCACGAGATTCCGGTCCGATTCGTACCCGATGCCGGCGCATGAGAGGTAGAAATGGTCGGCGCCGAGGGTGCGGTTCCAGTAGGGAAGCTCGGAGCGGAGGGATCTGATGAGGCGCGCGACGGAGCGCGGGGGGAGGTCGGAGGGGAAGGGGACGAAGAAGAGGTGGGCTTTTTCGGGGTTTTCGGTGGGGAAGTGGCTGTCAAGGAGGCGCGTGTAGAAGAGCGATTGGGATGGGGAGGTGAAGGGGAAGGTGCTGTTTGGGTTGTAGATGAAGATCTTGAAGAATTTGAACATGTTTTGGTAATTTGGGTGGATCGTGGCGGGTGAAAGGTAGGGGGAAGTGAGGGGTTTGGGGTGGGCGGCTAGGACGGAGGAAAGAGAGAATTGGAGGATGAAGAGGTGGAGGAGGCGGAATATGGAAGTGGTGGACATTTTAGAACAGCCACACAAAGTCTTAGACTGTGAAACCTCACTCTCTCTCACTGGTAAAGCGGGAGGTTGAAGACGAAAAGGAGATGTCAATTGTGAAATGGCGACGAAAAGGGGTAACGTGTTGGCAAGGTTGCGTCCCGCCACGCGGCAACGCGTGGTTTATTTGTTTATGATTTCGGACAATGACTGTATGATTAATACAATGCTGAGATAATCACCGCCACCACTACTACTTGTACTACTACTACTGCTACTATTACTACAACAAAACATTTTCTTACAAAATGGGGTCAGTTCATTTTCATAGAGATTCAACATAACCTAGGAGTGCCAGCTGTCGACTACCTGAACCCCCCTCCCCCTCCTCCTTTATCCGGGCTTGAGACCAACCAACAATGTAAGATAAACTTACACAGGCGGAGTTAAAATTAGATTAAGAATGTACTTGTTATTGTTAATTGAGAGATTTATATAGTAATATTCTTATAATTTCTAACAAAGTGATATTTTACATATAATGAGATCAATACTACATCGATAAAGATACTTTAAACATCTTAATTTAGATTTTTATCTTTAATGTAAAACGCTCACGATATGCATCTCAACGCGGTGTGCTTTGCACATAAAACAAAAATCACTGGCATCATATAAGAATGTAAGCGTGTAACCTAAATAGAATGTAAGCATCTAACAATCTCCTCCATAAATTGATTGGGTTTTTTTTGTCTATGAGGTGCAATGACTTACATATTAACTCATACATATCTTTTAACAAGAGGGTGGAGATCCTCTTTTAACTGTTAGATTGACTTTAATAAAATTGTGTGGTTGAGATTTAATATCAACTACATAATTTCATTAAAGCAAATCCAACGGTCAAGAGAGTGCCCCCCATTTGTTTTGAAAAATGAAAATCCCTCTTGTTAAAGGATCTGTTAACTCATATAAAGATCTCAAACTCACCATATCATTAACTTAATGGTGGATCAAATAATCAATCTGAATCAAATGCATTCGAATTATGCATAAAGAGAAAAGTAAAAGTTTCATCTCTTATTTTAAAAATCATCTCAAATATGAACGGTATGAAATATACTTAAATAAAAAAACTAATTAACTCGTTTGGAAGCGCTATTGAAGTAGTGAAAATATTTTTGAAATCAATCATTAGGAAAATGCAAGTGAATCCAGAAAAAAAAAAAAAAAAACTTAAAGTGCATTAGAAACCCAATAACATTTTTTCTAAAAATGCTTGAACCCTAAGAGCTTATAATTTCCATATAACTTGTTTGGATAATATGTGGATATCCGTCTGGGTGGTGTAGTCGGTTATCACGCTAGTCTCACACACTAGAGGTCCCCGGTTCGAACCCGGGCTCAGACACTTTTTTAAGTTTACCATATTTTATTTTTTTTCAATTCTTCGGGGCCTAAACTTGGTCCAATCCAATTAAACACAAGTCCATCCGCGAAGTAGCTCACGTGATATCCATGGTCCAGTCACGTGCAACAGTTGGAAAGCAAATCAAAGTAAACGCGCGCACAGAAGAAGCGCGCGTGGAGGGAAGTTATTACCGTTCAGTCGTCTTTTAGCTGTTTTCCTTCCAAATTACGAAAGGCAACGTCTTTCCGAGGGCTCGTCTCTCTGACTCGGTTCCAGCCCCCGACTCGGATCCATCGAGCTCGGAATCTTAACCCAGTGACTCTCTGAGCTTCGAAACGCGGCGTTTTGGTTTCCGTCTCAAATGGATGAGTCCTACGCTGGCCTCGCCACCAGCCATTTGCTCGGCTCAGTCCCTGTGAGTTCTCTGATCGATTTTGAGTTTGATTTTTTATGTAATTCTTTGCACCAATTCGCGAATCGTTGAATCGAACTTGTAGAATTGTACATGGTTGATTGGGTGCGTCTAGATTCTCTTTACATGAATGTAATTTGTGAGCTAAGTGATCTGAGAGCTTGTTTGTTTCCCGGGAAAATGAGGGAAAGTGAAGGAAAGGAAAATTTTGGAGTTCTGGATAATCAGTGGTTTCGACATTTTTTATATTATCTTTTGCCCCTTTTCTGAGCTGCCAATGTGAGGCTTAGAGTTTGATATAATTGAGATTTTGAGGAATTTCTTAATAATTTCTTACAATTAGGTATAATTTCGTTGCATGAATGTAATTTGTGAGCTAAAAATGAGAGAAAGTCAATGGCTTAGACAGTGTTTGATTAAATTTTTGCCCCTTTTCGGAGCAGCCAAAGTGTTACTTACAATTAGTTATAAGTGAGATTTTGAGGAATTTCTTAGTAATTTTTACAATTATTTATATTTCTTGATGCATTTCCATTTAAATATAACTACTTTCCAATTTAAGCAACCATTCTCTAAGTAATAGTTGCAATTTTTAATTATATTACTAAGAATTATTAACAATATGAACCCAAGCTATGAAAGTTGTTTCCCCCTTTGAATATGTTACTAAGAATTATTAACGATATGAACCCAAGCTATGAAAGTTGTTTCCCCCTTTGAAATGTTGAATAAATCACTTATCTTTGCTTTATCTTTTCCCCCCTTTTGGGTTTGATAGGCTGTTACTGAAGAAAAAGAAAAGAGCAACACAAGTTATGAAGGTATTATACTTGCTCACTGTGTTTTAAATTATTTTTTATTTTCTTTTTCAAAGTAAAAGTCCGGTGAAGGTTCACTGGAATCATTGTTTGTTTCCTGCTTTGAAGAATTTTCTTTGAACTCATGCAGCACCTGACGCAAATTTGCAAATCTTCCCGCCAAATAGTAATGGAGGAGAGAAAGGGGGCGGTTATCAAACTGTTGGAAGTACAAGTGGTATGGCATTCAAACAGATAATTTACATTCATGTGATTTATATGTAGATTTAGTTTTTAAGAAAACAGCAAAACTTAGTCAACCAATCATCCTCATTTATTTTCTGGTGAATTTAGTATTTTGGTTGTTTTTTAGGGACACTATAATAAATGTGTAATAGACTAGATTAGAGTTAGAGTGTTAAATTTGAGTGCTGTAAAAGCATGAAACCTAATTAATCAGCAGTGGAACAAATCCTGGAGTTATTTTCTATTTCCTGAACTGTACCTCGTTTTTGGGGAGTGCGGAAGGATTTGAATCTACCTCCTCCAACCCCGAGTTGAGTTTTTCATTGCAGAATAATGCAGATTGATGTTAATATTAGTGTCTTTGTAACATTGCAGAGTTTTTATGTACATTATCAAAGTTCTTATGCTTTCTTACCCCAAATAAAGTAGCTGGCATATTATCTTCCCCAAGTTATGTTCTATGAAATGATTTTCATGAGTGTCATACTTTTTCACTTTTCTTGGATTGAGTGGTACTAGGAGCCCGGTATACTAATGTATTAGGAATTTAGGATCGAGAAATGTCGTTGACCTTATCTGCTTGCTAAATGCATTGTTAACCTATTGCTTTTTTGGGACATCAAATCAAATTTTGAAAGGATTATTGGTGGATTTTCTTCTCTTTCTATGTTTATTTAATCTGCCTCTTTTGTTTATCTTAACTCTGTAAATTCTCTTTATTGATTTCACTTGCAAATTGCAATGCCTGCTACTTTATTTGCTTTGTATCTGATGATCTCTCGTTCTGTCTATCCATGCAGAAACATTTGAGCAACAACCAGCAAACAACTGGAGGGGAGTATTCAATATCGCATCATACACACAATACTTCAATGTGGATACAGACGTTGTCTTAACCAGATTGCTTAGTTCTTTATATCCCCATACTGGAGATTTTTTCAGCAAAATTGATGCCAACCCTGATCTGTGAGTTTCTGGTCTTTATTTCCCTTTTTTCCTTTTGTTTCTTTTATGTACATGTTTTTTCATTACTAAGAAAAGAAAAGAAAGAATCATGATCCTCAGTTCCGTTGAAGAGTTTGATATTCTCATGTAGGCTTTTGAATAGAGTTCACTGTAACCTTTATGATTATGCCATATTGTGCATAAAAAATATTGAGAAATACATACACAATGTCCTCTTCTGTAACATTGTAAGGTTAGATTTTTTTTTTTTTTTTTTAGGTTTATATTGTCTCATCTGCAAAATTTATGTTAATCACAAGAAGGAAATCTAGCTACTTGTGAAAAAGGCTAATATTAAGGCAGTATGTTCTTTATCTGTGCACGGCAATATGTAAATGTGAGCATCTAACATTTGACTTTCTTGGCGTGAGTTTCTGTAATGTGTAGATATGGGCTAATCTGGATTTCCACTACATTAGTGTTTGTGCTTGCTGCACTTGGTAACTGTGCCACCTACCTCATGGACAAGCGCACAGATAGCAGTACCACTTGGGGGTTTAATGTCAGTTATATGAGTTTGGCAGCCTATTCAGTCTACGGTTATGCAATTTTGGTGCCATTGGCATTCTATTTCTTGATACAGTACCTGGGCACCACAAATGCCAGCCTAGTTCAGTTTTGGTGTATGTGGGGATACTCTCTCTTCATTTTCGTTGCAGCCTCTGTAAGTGCTTGCCTCCTCTGCCTTTATGTCAGTTTTTGTGTTTTGCCATTTCCCCCTTTCTTGACTCTCCATTTGAATATTGATAATCATTGAAAGACCAAAAGCAGAAATAAGCAATCTTCTTTTGGATGAGTTGCTCTCAATACATTCAAATATTTATGTGCTGAACTGGACTTGTCCAAGTACTATCTTTTAAGCTCAAATTGAGGGGAAATAAATATCTGTTTAGGGTAAAATGTTTCATGTTCCCGGTTCTTGGGGATTATTGAATGCTAGTTAATTGACACTCGGGGAAATGATGTTCGGCAGGGACTTTTCTTTCCTGCCAGGCCACATGTTTGTATTCATTTTCAGGCAGAAAGTTGTGTTTTAGCCGGAACATTATTAATATTATCATACAATCTATTATTCCGTCATCTGATACTTATTTTCTGGGAACATTTTCAGTTTCTGCTGCTTATCCCAGTTGAGGCTCTTCGGTGGATCATTATAGTTCTCGTTGGTGGGTACTCTGCTTGCTTTGTTGCCTTCAATCTCAGGTCCAACATGGAGGGGAGTGATTTTTCACTTGTGGTGGTTGCTGCATTTCTCTTGCAACTGGCGCTGGCAGTCTTCTTTAAGGTCTACTTCTTTCCATGAGCGTTACCAAGTGCGCTCGGTCTCTGAATGACGAACCTCAACCAACTGCGTTTACTTGATTTCGGGTATTTATTTTTTATGTTGGCCAGAGTGTTACTTCTCTAGAGTCGAGGTTTTCGTGTGTGTTCAAATTCCGCAATTACTCACTCGGTTGTATTGTAGTCCAAGGAAGAGAGAACTTTTGCCCTGACGAGTAGGACTATTAAAGCTTGTATTTGTATGTCACGCTTTTCTTAATCTTTTAACTTTCCCCTTCAAACCTGAGTTTGTAAATAAATATGGAATAATGTCTTTTGCTTTAGAGAGCTTATTACTGTATCTTTGCATCAGGTAGATTTCTTATCCATTGATGGATTGCGGAAATCATTTCCTCAAGTATTTATTATTATTTTTATTGAGAAAGCCGAACGAAATCCGGAAGTTCCAAAGAGTGAATGCTTTCGTTATTTTGGATCTATCATGTAAAAGAATGGAGAATTGGATAGAGATCTCAACCAGAGAATATAAGTTAGATGGATGAAGTGGTAGAGTGTATTATTGGAATAAGTCAATGTGTGAGGAGAAATAGGAATGTAAATATTTTTCATTATTAGGGTCCGGTTTAGGGAGTCTTTTTTGTGCCCTTTATTTATTTCCTTTTGTAACAAGGATTGTATGTACCTATTTACTCAGTTTTTGTGGAATATACAAAATTAAGCCGTAAATTCAATTTGGTATCAGAGCCAAACTGTAACCCTAACCCACTGTGTTGCCGTGCTGTGTGTATCGCGAGGGAAGGAAGGACAGCAGCTAGTCTCTTCACTGCATACTTGCAGCAAGGATAGTTTGCCGAGAGTTTCTTTTTGTTGTGCAGTGTTGCCGTGACCTATGGCAAGTGACAAAGGTGACAAGGGGATGAAATCAGAGGGTGGATCATATGGTTCTACTCACGGTTTAGTCGTAAACCCAGTTGTTATTCAGAGTGATGCTTCTGCAGTACCTAATACTATAAAACTTAATGGTTCAAATTACCCACTGTGGTCTAAGGTGTTGGAGATGCATATTGCTAGACGTGGTAAGAAAGGGTTCGTGACTGGAAGCATTAAAGAGCCCAAGGAGGATAGTGCCGAGTATGAGGTTTGGGAGACGGGGAATGCCATCGTAAAAGGTTGGTTGATTAATTCCATGGATCCTACCATCATGGGTTTTTTCATCCAACTCCGTACTGCTAAAGAAGTGTGGGAAGAAGTTGCTCGAACGTATTATGATGGGTCTGATATCTCTCAGATTTATGAGTTGAAAGTGAAGTCATTCAGACTATTTGGCAAGAGTTGGATCAAAGGAGGCCAATCAAGATGGCGTGTGATGGTGACTTGAAGACACTTCGAGAGGAAATTCAACTAGATCGTGTGTATGCCTTCTTAGTAGGGCTTGATGATATATTTGATAAGGTGCGTAGTGATATCTTGAGATCACAACCTCTACCATCTGTGGAGGAAGTGTTCTCTATTGTAAGGCGGGAAGCACAACACCATGCAACAATGATGGGTGGCAATGGCGTTGGAAATCAGGGTGGAGTGTCACCTGTGGCTATGGTGTCTCGACCACCAACTGGTAGCCGGACCTTCAATCCTTCATCATCAACAACTTCTCGACCATTCGCTCGGGAAAATAAGGATGACTTGAAGTGTACTTTTTGTGGGCAAACCCGTCATACAGAAGATACATGTTTTCAGAAGCATGGCGTACCTAAATGGTTTCCGGAATTGAAGAAAAAGTTGCGTGCCAATGAGCGGTCTGCTGATGGAGTAGGTGGAGTCCGTGCATCCGTGGCTACTGTACCCAAGGATGCCGTGCTCCTTTCTGGTGATCCAAGTCAAAGTTTGCTGACTAGGACCACTCCTAGTGAAAACCCAGCCGTACCAGGTAGTATGGGGCATGTTTTTTTAGCCTCTGAAATGGAACATCATACAGGTTGGATTCTAGACTCAGGTGCAACTGATCATATGACCTTTGATAGGAATTTATTTTCTAGTATGACAACAAGCTCACGGACATGTATTACAACTGCAAATGGACAAACAGTACCAGTCATGGGGGCCGGCACAGTGCACCTCACGCTGGCCCTTCACCTTCATCATTGTCTACTTGTCCCCTCGTTGTCCCATAATTTATTATCTATTCCTCAGGTTACTGAGCAATTGGATTATGTTGTACTTATGTATCCTCTATTTTGTTTACTTCAGGATATTCAGACCAAGGAGATGATTGGGCGTGGCACTAAAAGAGAGGGGTTATATTATGTGGATGGCGTCGTTCCTGGCAAAGCTAATGCAGTTCGAGCATCCCGTACCAGTAATTTACAAGAAGTTTGGTTATTGCATCGTCGGTTAGGATATGCTTCATTTGGTTATTTAAGGCGCCTGTTGCCCAGTTTATTTCATACACTAAAAGAATCAGACTTACAGTGTGAAGTTTGTATTCTCGCTAAATGTCATCGTACTTCGTTCCCTTCTAGTATGAATAAGAGATTATTACCTTTTGAACTTGTGCACTCTGATGTTTGGGGTCCCTCGCCTATTAGTACTTTGTCTGGCATTAAATGGTTCGTTACATTCGTTGATGATTGCACACGTATGACATGGATTTATGTGATGAAAAATAAAAGTGATGTGAGTATGGTGTTTCAGTCATTATCCAAAATGGTTGCAACCCAATATTCCTCTATTATTAAAGTTCTTCGCTCTGATAATGGAGGTGAGTATATTGGTTCCGAGTTGTCTACCTTTCTCCGGAATCAAGGAATCCTGCATGAAACCACTTGTCCTCATACTCCACAACAAAATGGAGTTGCAGAAAGAAAGAACCGTCATATCCTGGAGACTGCCTGTGCCCTGCTCATTGGTGCATCTGTACCGAAACGGTTCTGGCAGGATGCGGTTTATGTCATTAACCGTATGCCATCCCGGGTGTTGGATTTTCATACACCTCTTCAAGTGTTAACGGAGTTTGTTCCCGTAGTATTCACCCATACCCTTACTCCTCGGATCTTTGGATGTGTAGCTTATGTTCATATTCATAAGATTCATCGGAGTAAGTTGGATCCATGTGCCCACCGGTGTGTTTTTCTTGGTTTTGCTCCTCAACAAAAAGGATATAAGTGCTACCATCCTGAGACTCACCATATGTATGTCACCATGGATGTAACGTTTTCGGAGTCCGAGTATTTCTATGGTTCTACTCCATCCCCTTCTGATCCCCAGGGGGAGAATAATATTGGTGATCTTGGATGGTTGGAAATATGTAGCTCTGGGCATGCGAGTAATGAAGATGAGAGTAGTGACAGCCCACGGCAAGAGTCACGGCAACAGTCTGCCGAGACCTTGGATGTAACTCGGTTTGAAGAGGTGCCTAAGGCTTCTCGGCTAGAGCTTGCCGAGTATGAAGGAGCAAGTCGGCATGAGGTTGCCGAGTCACTAGTCCCTCCCGTGCCTACTGAGTCCGTAATTCCCTCTCTCTCTCCACCAACAGTGCAACCCAATGAGTCTCCTCTGAATGTCCCTGAGGTAAGTACCACTGATACTCAAGTAACCAATCTAGATAATATTGTGAGTACATATAAGTTGCCACCAAGGCAAAATCGTGGTGTTCCTCCTGACAGGTTTTCTCCGGAGGGAAAAGTGAAGTATCCAATAGCTAATTATGTATCGTGCTCTAGTCTTGCCTCGAAACGCCAAGCCTGGGTAAATAATATAGAAGCAATCCAAGCACCAACTAGAGTTGAGGAAGTCTTGATGGATCCTAAATGGGCTGCTGCAATGGATGAAGAAATGATGGCATTACATAAGAATAATACATGGGAGGTAACGGAGCTACCCAAAGGAAAGAAACCAATTGGGTGTAGATGGGTTTTTACAATTAAATACAAGGCAGACAGATTAGTAGACAGGTATAAAGCAAGACTAGTGGCAAAGGGTTATACCCAGACGTATGGTGTGGATTATCAGGAAACTTTTTCCCCAGTGGCAAAGATGAATACGGTACGTGTCCTAATCTCTTTAGCTGCAAATCTGAATTGGCCACTGAAACAATTTGATGTGAAAAATGCTTTTCTTCATGGACATTTGGAAGAAGAAGTATATATGGATTTTCCTCCAGGGTTCAATACCAGAGGGAAAACCGGAGTGTGTATATTGTTAAAATCACTTTACGGACTTAAGCAGTCACTTCGTGCGTGGTTTGGAAGATTTACTCAAGTGATGAAAAGAATTGGGTATTATCAGAGTCACTCGGATCATACATTGTTTGTGAAACGGAGAAGTGGAAAAGTGACAGCCTTAACTATTTATGTGGATGACATGATAATAACAGGTGATGATATGGAGGAGATGGTGAATCTAGAACAGAACCTAGCAACCGAATTTGAGATGAAGAGTTTGGGAGATTTGAAATATTTCCTTGGTGTGGAAGTTGCTTGGTCATCTAAAGGTATTTTCTTATCTCAACGTAAATATGTCCTGGATTTATTAAAAGAAACAGGGATGATGGGGTGTAAACCGGTGGACACTCCCATTGTGGAAAAACATTATTTGGGAATTTATCCAGATCAAGAACCGGTTGACAAAGGTAGGTATCAAAGACTAGTGGGGAGACTGATTTATTTGTCTCACACACGACCGGATATTGCCTATGCTGTAAGTATGGTGAGTCAATTCATGCATTCACCAAGTGTAGATCATATGGCGGCAGTAATGAGAATCTTGGCGTATTTGAAGTCTGCACCTGGTAAAGGAATCTTGTATGTGTGTCACGGACATATGAAGATTGAGGGGTTCACGGATGCGGATTGGGCAGGTGACATGACTGATAGAAGGTCTACATCTGGGTATTTCACGTTTGTTGGAGAGAATTTGGTCACTTGGGGGAGTAAGAAGCATAACGTAGTATCGCGATCCTCTGCCGAAGCCGAGTTTAGATGAATGGCGCAAGGTGTGTGTGAGATCCTCTGGCTACAGAAGTTACTTTGGAGTCTTGGTTTCAAACAGACAAAAGCAATGAAGTTGTATTGTGATAATAAGTCCGCTAGAGAGATAGCTGAGAATCCAGTGCAACATGACAGGACTAAACATGTGGAGGTTGATAGACATTTTATTAAAGAAAAGCTGGAGAAGAAGATTGTGTCAATACCGTTTGTAAGCTCAGAAGAACAACTTGCAGATATTCTTACTCATGCAGTTTGTAGTAGGCGTTTTGGTGATTCACTAGTCAAGTTGGGCATGAGCAATATCTATGATCCAACTTGAGGGGGAGTATTGGAATAAGTCAATGTGTGAGGAGAAATAGGAATGTAAATATTTTTAATTATTAGGGTCCGGTTTAGGGAGTCTTTTTTGTGCCCTTTATTTATTTCCTTTTGTAACAAGGATTGTATGTACCTATTTACTCAGTTTTTGTGGAATATACAAAATTAAGCCGTAAATTCAATTTGTATTGGGTGTTTGTGCGACTGTCGTATGCTCTTAAAGCTCGAGGAAATTTTTTGTAGGACTGCAATAAAGTTGGCATGTTTTTGTGGCATGAAATGTTGGGCGGTCAAGCATCAACACATGCAAAAAGGATGAGTGTAACATATATATGAGAATGCTTTGCTGGATGGTGTGGGCACACGAGAAAGAACATGATTAAAAACGAGAATATCCGATGTAAAACATGAGTGACAGCAATTGAAGTGGTCGCAATTGCAGATAAGATAGGGAGAAAACCGGTTAAGGTGATTTAAACATGTGAAACAAAGATTAAGAGATGTTTTTGGTAGAAAATGTGAATATAAGACAAACGCTCAGGGCAAAGGTTGTAGAAGAAGACCCATGAAGATTTGAAAAGAGAGTTTAATAAAAGACATGAAGTACTTAAAGCTAGCGGAAAACGTTGCACAAACTTAAGCGCAATGACGTTCAAGAATTCATACAACTAATTCTAGTTAATAAAATAAGACTTTGTCGTTATTGTCGTCGTCTAAAAAAATAAAAATAAATAAAAAATAAAAAAGGGCACTGATATCCGTCACACTTCCACGTTGCCACACGACCAGATGAACCCACAATACAATTCGTTCAAGTTAAAAACTCGAAAGGTGGGTAAACTCCGCTGTCTTTGAGCCTTTAAGACGTGCCACCGTCCAACGTGCTGTCTGCCTTTCCCTGTCGATGCCGAGTGTCGACTCCGCACTGCATAGATAGTAAACCCCTTTTAAATCGTTACGTGTTTGTTTGGTTATAAATAAAAATAAAAATGGTTTACAGGTCGAATCCACCACGTAAACTAGTTTATTCGGATGGGAATACGGAATAGAGTGGAGGTGGGATGTGGAAACTCGGCCGTGTTTGGAAATTATTGGTTTGATTAGTACACAGTTACTTGCACACGGTTGGGTTGAGTTTCGTTTAGCTCCCCGACTCGGTGTTTCTTTTGGTTTTTAAAATTTTGATCGAGACAACTTTTCTTAAATGTCAATGGGAAGAACCCACTTTCATGACTTTGAGTTGGTGAGTAAAACAAGGGAAGTGTCTCTGTGGGCGATACATGTTTTAGAGAGAGAATCATCTCCGGATCCTTCAATCACGTGTTTTATCAGGTATTATTTATATTCAATTTTAAATAAATTTTTTTTACAGTGATTTCTGATCGCACGATGTACGATGCACGGATATAATTTGAAAATTATCGGGATCCTCAAAAAAATGATCTGGCGAGGATCTCTCTCCATATTTTAGACCATCTTTAAAGGAATGCTAAATTAAAAGAGTTAAATTATAATTGATGGCTATATGACAATCTAAAGTCTTATGTCAAATTTTGCGTTTCTCCAACCGAATTGTCAAATGCTAGTTTCTTATTTAAATAGAGCTTTAAATGATTGTAGTTATTAAAAAATTGTTGAAACAAAATTTTTATTGGTTGAAATGTTAGTGGAATAAAAGACTCACTATTAAAACGAATTAAAAATAAATTTGACATTGATGTCCAATTTGACTCGTAATCACAAAGCCTTCAAATCCATTATGCAAATAGCACTTTGATTGGATAGACTTTTTATGTCAAATATGTACAGTGGCATTTCACCTAAAATTTTGACATCTAAAGATGCTCTTAGATGCCAGTTTTGGAGTACTTTTAGAATGGTTCATTTTTATTTCGTTTTGTATCAAATCATTATTAATCATTTTAATATTCTTAGTAAAATAATAGCGTTAGTGGATTAAACAGTTATTTATTAGGAGAAAAGAGTATTGATGAAGATCGAACACGTAACAAGGTGCATAAGCATGATTAGTTTTCGTCAGTAATTTAACATTCACAAAAACTGAACTCTTCCAATGAAAGGTGATGTATATTTAAACTAACCTAAATAATAGGTTAATTTAAAATTAAACTTGCAAACGCATGAATCAATTGTAGAAATATATGCAAATACGAGGTCGATCTCACATGGATTGCTTTTAATACCAATTTAACCAAATGATTATGCAAAACTTAACTTAATTAGGAAATAAATGATTGATTAATTGATTATGAAAAATAATTAAAACTCCAACTCATAACCAAACCAGGAATATGAATAACGAAAACACAGTGAATGAAGGTTTAAACAAATTAATATGATGAAAGCCTAAGGTCATGAATCCACCACTAAAAATCCTATTCTCTTTTCTTCAAGTCTATTACTATCCAATTACCATGCCAATATTTAAGGTTATTCTATCTAAAATATGAATTAATCCATGGTTATGCATCAACTCGTGTGTCTATACATGACAACTATATCCAATTGGTTAGGCATACAGTTGAACACATAAAAACCCATTAAGCATTGAAGAATCATGTCAACCAAGTAGGACCAATTTGATATTGGTCATCCTCACTAGTTTGTCTACTCTTCTTAATCTTAATTCCAATAAATCTAATTAATTGGTCATCCTCTTAGATTTATCTAAATATCTAGAAACAAGTTCACAATGATGGCCAGTCACAAGAACATCTGAAACTAGAATAAATTAAACACAAAGATTAAGAATTAAACATGGCATGTAATTGAACAATAATCAACAAGATACTTCGAAAATAATCATGTCATGGTTTCATCATAAACCTTTAAAAAAGTAGTTTAGTTACACATAGTCATAATAAAAATCACAAAAGAAGCCATGGAAGAAGATAAAACCCGAAAAAGAATGGTAAAAGCACGTTAAGCTGAATGGTAAAAGCACGTTAAGCTTCCCTCATTCACTGTGGACGAATTTTTGTGTATTAAGTCCTCTCTCTTTGAGATAGCCTAGGGCAGTAAACCCCTAAAAAGTATGGTAGAAACTATCCTAAAAGAAAACAAATTCCTAAATAATCAATGAGAGAAACTAGGAAAGAATCTTTCTTAACTTGGGAAACACATCATCTAACTTGCACGCCAAGTTTGAGGTCAATTTATTTGGTGGAAAATTTTGTAAAAATATGGAAACATAGATTTATCTCTTATCTTTCCAGGCATGTATTGCATGCCACTAGGAAAAATCGAGAAAGCCTTCACCTCGTCATTCTCCCACAGCTGCGCAGTTTTGACGGGAAAACTATTTCTGCTGGATTAACTTTGAAAACTAGAACGTTTGGCTTCATGGAAAATTATGAAATTCAGACACAACGATCTTTGGCCTCTTAGGTTCCTTCTCCAATTGGCCTTGCATCAAAACTCTTCTGGAAAGTCGAATTATCACAAAAAAGTCATGCAGGCGCAAATTAGCTAAATTGAGAAAAGAAAAGTAATAAGGTTCTTTTAAGACCAATTCGTTAACAAAACATAGGGATAAATGATATGAAATATGTCACATCTAGGACTCAGTCCGCAAGGTAAGATATTGTCTACTTTGGGCCATACCCTCACGAATTTTTTCTTGGGCTTTCACCCAAAACACATCTCACTAAGAGAGGTGGGTATGTATATATAAGGCACATCATCTCCTCTTTCTCGGACGATGTGTGATCTTACAAAGAATAAGTAATGCACTTATTAAATGAGATAAGAAATAGCTTTTGGATACAACGAGAGAGATATAGTTATCATAATAAGAATGAAATTGAGTTAAATCACACAATAAGTACATCGTAATACTAAATTAAGAATATGTGTCTAGTTTTACGTTAATCAAAATTTTAAACATATTTTAATAGGTTCTAGGGTCGATAATATGCATTGAATTAGAACAATTTCAATCACCCATAGTAGCAAAATTGACAACGTCTTTCGGACCCGACCAACACTCATGGTTGACAAAAAAATAAACACCAACCCGCATGACATGTGGATCTAATCACATTGCCAACTTTGTCGTACTCGTCATCTCTCATCGTCTTGTCCACGCCGCCTGCCCGCCTCTCCGTGCATTTGAGCGCGGTCCAGTGCTACAATTACCATGAACAGGTGGGAGTAGGATTCTTTCTCTTACTGTAGTGGTAGAGACCGTGATAATACGTTGGCACGTTTCTGTTAGAAAGATGATATAAATAGATAGTGAAAATAACATTTTTGTTAATTACGTAACGCTGACAACCCTAGACCCTGCACCTCACTACTCAGAAACCGACACGTAGCTCTTTCCTTGCCGAACTTCCCATGCTAGGATCACTCATCCGCCATCCAACGACGTCGTCTCATTGGCGGAGCTGAAACTACTGGCCGAGGGTTGACTATGTGACGTCCTCTCCAACTCTACTTACTCAGTATAAATATCCTCCAAGCAACGTCTGCGTCCCAAAACAAATCTCTCGGATAACCGAAAAAAAAGGACCCGCGCGCTTCCGAGTTGCCTCGTTCTCAGGACTGAGTTTGGACTCGCCGCTGCCGACCTCCACCAGTCAAAAATGGAGGAAGTGGATCGTTCTCGAGCTTTCCTCAAAGACGTTAAGCGCATCGTTATCAAGGTACATATTTTCCCGCATTAATCATTCATTTCTGAATTCAATTTTTTTGTCATTTTTCGAAAAAATTGATAGTTTTATTTCCATTTTTGAACTGAATGGATCTTGATGCAAGCTTATTTTTGGCAAATTTGAAGTCTTCTTGGTAGATATTTATTCAAATTTTAGTTCCCCGGAGATTTGAAGCAGAAAATTTGATATCTTCAGAGTTTTAGTAGCGTGATTAGTAATGTGATTAATGATTTGTCGATGTTTTGGTTGGATTATGAAGGTCGGGACTGCCGTTGTGACTCGAAACGACGGAAGAATTGCTCTTGGAAGATTAGGCGCACTTTGTGAGCAGGTATGCAAATTGAGGAACAATACACTTTGATTTACTCTTGTACTGATTGCTAATGCAATTGAGCATTTTTTCGGATCTGAAAATGTTAATTTGATATGAAATGCAGCTGAAGGAGTTGAACTCTCAAGGATATGAGATTATATTGGTGTCATCTGGTGCTGTGGGCCTCGGCAGACAGCGGCTCAGATACCGGAAATTAGTTAACAGCAGGTTCGTATCGTGTCCCTAATTGACATTGCTGCCATTTTATTGGATAACTTTAAAGATATTTTCTTTAGAGGCTCTTATGTCTGAAAAATTTCGATTCTAGTTGATAGTTATTGAATTGCTGCAGCTTTGCTGATCTCCAGAAGCCACAAGTTGAAATTGATGGGAAGGCATGTGCAGCTGTTGGACAGAACTGTCTGATGGCTCTCT
This sequence comes from Crataegus laevigata, assembly GCA_963580275.1. Classification (NCBI taxonomy): domain Eukaryota; kingdom Viridiplantae; phylum Streptophyta; class Magnoliopsida; order Rosales; family Rosaceae; genus Crataegus; species Crataegus laevigata. Next base: position 30,273,268 of record OY756947.1, on the reverse strand, counting down.
ACGATACCTTGTTTAGTCAGGTGAATGCAATGATGCTCTGTTAAATCTGTTCTCAAGCTGTATCGAACCCTTGATTTGGACTTGACGTTTGGTTATTTAAGTTCTTACAAGCAAAGCTGGATCGTCAGATATGATTTTTCTAATTATTGCCCAATTCAGTTCAATTTGTCCTTTTCTTTTTCCTAAGCCTCATTTGTTCTCCCTTGCAGTTGGATGTGTCATCAGCTCAACTTCTTGTAACAGACAGCGATTTTAGGGATAGAGATTTCAGAAAGCAACTCAATGAAACTATGAAATCGTTGTTATCTCTGAAGGTTATTCCTATATTTAATGAAAACGACGCAGTCAGTACGAGGAGAGCTCCGTACGAGGTATAATACCCTTCTATGGTTGATGCGTTTATCACTTTGTTGTGGTAATGATATTCTCTGGGCAGAACTATCACAATCTTAGTCTTGCTATTATGGATATGGACAAAAGGAAATGTGGGAATCAAAAAGTGATTACGAAGAAAGAAAAGAAATATTGGGACTACTTAAGAACACAATATGTTACCTACACTATCTCATACTTATTTTCCTTTTCTAAACACTAAGGAATTTAAGTGTATTCATGCGATACGTATTCCATTCATTGCAGGATTCTTCTGGTATATTTTGGGATAATGACAGTTTGGCAGCTCTACTGGCTTTGGAGCTAAAGGCTGATCTTCTTATTCTTTTGAGTGATGTGGATGGTCTATATAGTGGGCCTCCAAGTGACCCACGTTCAAAGCTTATCCATACATACATAAAGGAGAAGCATCAGACTGAAATTACTTTCGGAGACAAATCTAGAGTGGGAAGAGGGGGTATGACTGCTAAAGTAAAAGCTGCTGTCAACGCAGCTTATGCTGGCATCCCTGTTGTTATCACCAGGTGTGTTTTGATATTTGGTTGTGTCATCGGAGTGATTAACTACTCTATTCTGTTGCATCAGTTTAACTATACAAATTCAATGTTATGATTATATCATTTCGTTGTAGTTTAAAAGAAAAATCATTATTCAACTTGTCTATGATAATGAGGTTATATGGGAGGGTTTATGAAAACTCAAAGGCAGTGTTAGTTTTCTGGTTGGTGAAAATTCACTGATAAAAAATAAAATATATATATATATATATATATATGTGGTTCACATCCTTCTTGCAAGTTAGAGTGCCAAATACTCCAAATTTCTAAATTAATACTTGTAGTTTTTGTTTTTAATGGCATTGCAATCTAAATTCGATATGCTGGCTCTGACTGTGTACTAATCTCTTTCTTTGTTAAGTGGGTTTGCTGCTGGAAACATCTTTAAAGTTCTTCAAGGGCAACGTATTGGTACCCTCTTTCATCAAAATGCACACTTATGGGCACCAGTTAAAGAAATTGATGCAAGAGGGATGGCAGTTGCAGCCAGGGAAAGTTCCAGACGGCTTCAGGTAGCTTTGTTTGCTTCGATTACAAAGTTTAATATTTTTAGTGCTGCTCATAAATACTTCTGCAGTCGTTGACAATCTTATTCCCATAATTGTTTAGCAATGGATATCCACTAAGTTTAGCAAAACAAGTAACTTGGTAACGCTTCCTCTGCAGGCCATGACTTCAGAAGAAAGGAAAAAAATTCTTCTGGATGTAGCTGATGCCCTTGAAACAAATGTAAAATTGATCAACGTTGAAAATGAAGCTGATGTTTCTGAGGCACAACGAGCAGGATATGAAAAATCTCTTATATCTCGGTTGGCTCTGAAGCCTAGGAAGGCAAGAGAGCCAACTTCTTTGCTATTTTAGATCAACGTTTAGTTTCATTCATTTTTTGTATTATTGTTACTAATCACTACCTTTTGGTTTATGTTTGTTGCCAATCTGTACAATTGCTGACTAGACTTTGTGTATTTGTGTCTGAAAACTGGGGTCCCCTTCTAATTCTTTTCTGAAATGTGCTCATACTGCAGATTACAAGTCTTGCAAAGTCTATACGTGTGCTTGCAAACATGGAAGATCCAATTGGTCGTGTTTTGAAAAAAACTGAGGTATGGGATGGGGTATAAGGATCAGTATTTTTGGCTTATGATATTCTTACACAACAATGCTCTCAAGAGTGTGGACAACGATTTAAGACAAACAAATAAAACAATAGATAGAGATAAATTAACTCCACTATCAATTTCTTACTTAGAGATATTTGCGATTATTGACATTTCTGTAATACATAGTCTTGAATCTGCAACTGAAATGATTTTATCTTTGTCAAGTGGGGCACCATAATCTGTTGTTGTGCTGATAACTAATCAATGATGCTTCTGTCTTGCTTCCAGCTTGCAGATGGTCTTGTCTTGGAGAAAACATCAAGCCCACTGGGTGTTCTTCTGATTGTATTTGAGTCTCGCCCTGAAGCGCTAGTACAGGTATACAGTGAAACTTTGGAATAAAAAACTGCATGTTATCTTAAGTCATTTAAATTTTGTTTGTTGTGTGTGGAAAGTGTAAAATAAATGTGGACAATTGAGATGCATAGTGGGAAAGATGCAGCTCAGTACCATCTGTAATCTAACAGCTTGGAAATGAGATCTCATTTAAAAACCTTAGACAAGGACTTTGAGGAAGACTTTTTTTGGTTCCTTATTTTAAATATTTCACGAAGCTCATATTAAGTCTCTGTCATTAGTTTTATGCTTTGGAGAAGACTTGCATTTCTTCGTCGTCATACACCTCAGGGTTTTTGTAACTTTTTTATGATTGAATAGATAGCTTCATTAGCAATCCGAAGTGGGAATGGACTTCTCTTGAAGGGGGGAAAGGAGGCTAAGAGATCAAATGCAATTTTGCACAAGGTTTGTTTTCTCTCAATCTAATGATTTGTACAAAATATATATAGAAATTATATTTGCATTCCCTTTTTGCATTGTCAGTGAAGTAATCATTTTATTAAAAGTATTTTTCATAAAAAATATGTAGATTATCACCGAAGCCATCCCAGAGAGTGTTGGTGGAAAACTAATTGGACTTGTGACTTCAAGAGAAGAGATTCCAGATTTGCTTAAGGTGAGTAAAGCATAGACTGATAATCCCGATTCCTCGGTCGATTTCAGATGATAATTAGTACTAACTAAAAAATTATTTCCAGCATGATGACGTGATTGATCTTGTGATCCCAAGAGGCAGCAATAAACTGGTTTCTCAAGTCAAGAATTTGACCAAGATTCCAGTTCTCGGTCATGCCGGTTAGATCTACTAGATTTATTCTTCACTTATAAATAATTGCATTATGTGCTCCATTTTTCCTGTATTCTTGTTTTGTGAGAGAATACGATGGCGGCTGCCATAGTAAAAAGAACAAATGCGTTTTTTTCTATGCAGATGGAATATGCCATGTGTATATTGATAAGTCTGCTAATATGGATATGGCAAAGAGAATTGTTTTGGATGCAAAAATAGATTATCCAGCAGCGTGTAATGCAATGGTAATTTATCTGTAATTTACAATTTCTGGATGGTAATATGTTTTGGTGGCATCTTACAATCTTTCTACTGCAGTTCAGAACTTACTTTGTAATTGCTAATTGATCATTTGTAACACTTTGTTGTTGTTGTGTGCGTTATTCTCAGGAAACACTTCTTGTCCATATCGATTTGAAGAGTACAACTGCGTTTAATGATCTTGTTGTTGAGCTTTGCATTGCAGGTACAATTTTCATGCATAAAAAACTTCTTTTGTTTTAAACAAGGGCATTGAGGTGGATGAGAGTTACTACATTTTCCAATCAGAATTGGCGATACTTGATACCGTTTATATGCCTTTTAACGAGAATTACTGAAAATTTCAAATCATGGGCATGTAACAGAACAATATTCTGTTACCCCCCTCCCCCCCACCCAAGCTTGGGACACACTTTTAAAGAGAAGCCAACAAAAATTGTTATAGTGAAACATGCCATCAGAAGGATTTAAAGAAAATAAACTCGGGTATCATTTGCAGGTGTTACTTTATATGGTGGACCAAGGGCAAGTGCCTTGCTCAGGATTCCAGAGGCGCATTCATTCCATCATGAGTACAATTCAATGGCTTGCACTGTTGAGTTTGTTGACGATGTGCACGCAGCGATTGGTCATATACATGAACACGGAAGGCACGTCAAAGTTTCCTTTTTTTAAATTTACATGTCGATCACTTGTATAAAGCTGTCATTTATCTTTTCTCCATTTTGCAGTGCACATACCGATTGCATAATTGCAGAAGACCAAGAAGTTGTGGATGCGTTTTTAGGTCAAGTCGACAGGTATGAATGATTCCAGTCTTCTTTTCAGAGGATCTATGCTTTCCATATCAATCAGAATATTCTGTAATCAGAGGCAATTACATAGAGTCAAGCCAACTAAAATGGTTGGACAGAAAAAAAAGGTCCTACTTGTTCGCTCTTTCGTGATGTTGACAAGTAAATTGTTATAAACGTTGGCAGTGCTGCTGTTTTCCACAATGCAAGCCCAAGATTCTGCGATGGTGCTCGATTTGGACTTGGTGCAGAGGTAGAAAGATGATCTAGCAGTAATTATTGAAGACAATTATATGCCAAGGTTTTGAGTCCTGTATCTATCTTCCCTTGCTCAACAGGTTGGGATAAGCACAAGTCGAATTCACGCTCGGGGTCCGGTAGGAGTAGAAGGATTGTTAACAACTCGATGGTAAGAAACCTCAGTTCATGTCGGTACATTTTCAGTTGGAAGTACAGAAGCACCTTGAAGAAGGAACTCCCCCCTTTGCCTAAAACAAAAATATTGACTTTTAGTATTTTGATTGGACGTGCAGGATTCTGCGAGGAAATGGACAGATTGTGGACGGTGATAAGGGGATTACTTACACACACAAGGACCTCCCAATTGAGTCCTAAATTTGCCATCAATCACAACCGTCCGTCCTCCCATCTCCATCTTCCCAGGTGGTCACTTGTGAGAGAGAGAGGGAGAGAGAATAAATTATCATGTAATATTGCTTATTAAATTATGATGCGTAATTTATCCCCACTCATACAAGTGTAGCAAATTCATAAAATCTTTTCTGTTTTTTTTTCTTTTAGAAAAATAATAAAATCATTTCATTACTTGTTCTTTTCATCGTCTTGAATGTACTTTCTAGTATCCACCGGTGTAGTGTATACCAGAATTCTTATACGTTAGATTTTTACTTATTAAAATTTTATTCACACATCTATTTATCTATTGCTCGGTGCACGCCATAGACGAACATAGTAGAATTTTGGCTTGTCTTCATGACACGTGTGCAATTTTTTAAAGTTTGACGATCGTTTCCTAATAATCAAAAGTTGTTATGGGCACTATGGAAAATTACTCTTGTTACATACATGTTTTAGACTTTTGGTTGATCTTTCCCTAATTATCGTAGACTGAAAATGTTACGAGCCATCTGAATGCGGTTTTACGATTCCTTTGGTCACATATACATTTTATTGAACCTAAATTTGGACAAAGGAAAAACCATCACAAGTATTTTCAATCCAAACATTAAGCCATTTGGAAACGGTCTTTTTATTTGTCGTGTCACGTAAATACTTATAATTCAAACTTTAATTCCAAAAAAATAGAAAGAAAAATGATCGAAAACACAAGTGAGACCAAGAACATTGCCAGAAACGAAAATCCGTCGATCAGAACGCACATCTAGCATGAATTTTGAGATACTTGTGATGAAATAGTGAGTGCACAAGAGATTGCCTACATAGTTATTTTCATATGAAAAGCAACTATTGTTTGCATAAAAGCCTCCCAACAAAAGACCACATCCCTCAAAGTTCAGTAAGAGTTCCAAAAACGCTAACCATGCAACCCCCCCCCCCCCCCCCAAATCTTTTCTAGCAGGAAACATCTTACGGTAAAAGTTCTACGCTTCGACGAAGCGCTTAAGTTGCTGCAACCAATTTGCATATTCTTTGCTGTCCTTGTTGAGCATGAACTCATGCAAGAAATTGGTTGTGCTGGGCTTGATTCCTCTCACCTCCAAATACTTGTGGAATGCCTTCTGAAGGTTCTCATCCAAATCACTGCAACACGGCAGACGTTTGCATGAATTCGAGAGAATTACATATACAATAATCTTCGATTAATGCTACAGAAGGATTAGTAATTTATGCTTACTGGAAGTCAGGCCCCTCGTAGGCAATTTGATCATCGGAATCTTCGGGATTTTTCACTGCCAAGCTGTCAATTTGAAACTCATCAGGGTAAGCAGTGACGCTAAACTCGAGAACTGGTCCGTTACCCTTGGAGACAGTTACGACCAACGGGATGCTGGATTGGTTGGCGTGTTCATCATTGTCATCGTTTTGGTTATCATCGTCGTCGTCTTCACCTGTGACCAGATCAGGCATGTGAACTTCAACCTGTATGTCTTCACCTTGATATGTTCTTTTCAGCGTCACTGTTTGGATTCCGGGAGTATCTTCAATTTTAAAAGGGAAGGATGATGGAATCTCCTCAACCTACAAATTGAGCACTCGAGTAGCGATAATTATGGTGATCTCACATAATTCAAATATCAGTAACACATCACTTCCCAAGTGCTTCAGAAGAGAAACTGAACAATAATTCATTAAAAGTCTCTCTCTCACACACACACACACACAAACATCTACTGCTGAATCGAACCACGAGCGAAAACACTCACACAATCCATGGACAAATTATCCAACATCACACGCAAACATCTATTACTAACATTCGAAGATCATGTAGTTGTTTTACAAGAAACCATTTTTCGAAATATATACATCTCAAGGGGCAAATCGAAACCAAGTAAGCGAACATAAAGGAAATATGAACTGGATTAAGGAAATTTGAACTCTAACTCAAGAAACCCTTCAATTTCTGCAATTCACTTCAAACTAGCAGTTCCCAAGCACGATTATTCAATTTAATTGAGATGGGGTTTTCATAATCCGCGAAACCAAACACAACAGAGCCACCACAACCTCATTTTCTTGCCCATTTCCCCAAATTTTCTCAGAAACCAACCAGTCCACAAAGCAAGAGAAAGTTATCTAAAAAACCCTCACCTTGTCGACATCCTCGGTCTCCTCAGCGCACTTGATCTCCGACTCGATCACCCTGATCAGAGACTGGTCCGAACTGTGGCTCGAGTAGTATCGAGGGGTGGGAAAAGGGGTCGGCTGAGTGTGCTTTCGGGAGAAATTGAAGTGGTTGACGGCGGTGGCAACAGCGCCGTGGTAAGACCGCTGGCCACGACCAAGGCGGCTGGCAAGTGGGGCCAGGGAGGAGGCCGATCGGCGGAGAATTGAAGTGAAAGCCATTTGGTTTGGAGGAGAAGCGAAGCGAGGGTTTAGCTAGGGTTTTAGAAACAGAGCTATGTTAGGTACTCAAGCCAAGGAAGAGCCAAACCCAAAAGACTAGTCCAATAGGTGGGAGCCAAACCCAAAAGACTAGTCCAATAGGTGGGTGGACCCCAAGGACTTAAGAACCCTTACACTCCCATAAGTGTAGTCAATGTGGGATCATAACATTACGCCACCCTTCGGAGGACCCGACGCCCACGACGGTAATCACGTCGCCCAGTCCCTCGTCACCAAGTCCCTTGGAGCCCATACTCCCAAGGCGGTAATCACGAGGCGGCACGTCACATCACCAAGACCCGCAGCGTCGGGCACCTAGGCTCTGATACCAATGTTAGGTACTCAAGCCCAAGGGAAGAGCCCAACCCAAAAGACTAGTTCAATAGGTGGGAGGACCCCAAGGACTTAAGAACCCCTACACTCCCATAAGTGTAGTCAATGTGGGATCATAACATTACACCACCCTTCGGAGGACCCGATGCCCACGGCGGTAATCACGTCGCCCAGTCCCTCGTCACCAAGTCCCTTGGAGCCCATACTCCCAAGGCGGTAATCACGAGGCGGCACGTCACGTCACCAAGACTTGCAGCGTCGGGCACCTAGGCTCTGATACCAATGTTAGGTACTCAAGCCCAAGGGAAGAGCCCAACCCAAAAGACTAGTCCAATAGGTGGGAGGAATTGAATTCCCAAGTTTAATAAACGAAAGTATATCTCATGATCAGAATCTAATTCCACAATTTGATTCTAATTACATTCTCGTAAACGCTGTTGAAGTCTCAAATTTGATTCCTTCTTCTTCACAAAAAATGAAAAAGAAAGGATAATGCTATATATACACGCCTATTTTCACTTCTCACATGTCTCTTTCATTTTTCAAACGTCAAATCAGAATAATTGAATAAGATCAATATTAAAAATTAATAAAAATGAGTGAGAAATAAAATTAAGAATACGAATAACAATATCCAAAAAAAAAAAAAATTTGAGTGGGCTCATACAAAATGCAATCTACCTATTGGGCTCCTCCAAGAATACAATTCTTTTCTTCTACTTTCTTCACATTGAGGGCTCAAATCTATCTATATTTTATATTTGATGGAGGACCAATGAGAGAGAGACCCATGAGAGAGAGAGAGAGAGAGAGAGAGAGAGAGAGAGAAAAAGCAGTCTCTCGGAGAGAGGATGAAAGCATTCCATTCCTGCCATCCCATCCCATGTCAAACATCTTTTTCTTCTCCAACCCAAAATCTCAACTTTATCTCCGAAGATCCCACATTTTAAGCCTCCCCTCCAAAAGTTGAGTTCTTTAGCTCTGATTGCATCAATGGTGGATTTATATGAAAGATAGGGCTCATTTGTAGGACTCAGAAAACGGTCCTTTTGAGCTTAGAGAGAGAAAATCTAGAGAGAGAGAGAGAGAGTGAGAGAGTGAAGGGAAGGGATGAAGAAGCTGTTTGGGAGCCCAGGGAAGGTGAGTGGGTTGGCACTGAGAATTGGGCAGTGCTGTTTTGCTGCTGCTGCTATTGGGGTGATGCTCTCTGCTCATGGATTCTTCAATGCCACTGCATTTTGGTATTTTGTTTTCCCCATCTTATTATCTCTTTCTGTTTTTACAAGAAAATTTTCGTAGATTCTGTTCTCCCCTGGTGGGTATTTTGAAATGGTTGAGTTTTTATTGATCGATTTCGGATTTGTTCAATTTGTACCAAAATTTAACCCAGCTGGGATTCTCCATTAATGGAAAAAATGGGTTTAATTAGAAAGGAAAGTGGTGTGGATTGGATCCCTTGCTAAGTTTTACGAATTGAAAAATGCTAAGGAGACTTGGACTCTCTACCACCTCACAGTTTAACGCAATTTCCATGCCAAAAAATTTATAAAACACTGCGAAAAACATGAGGTGAGAGAGATTATGGAGGGTTCCACTTTTGAGAGAGTCTCCTTAGCGTTTCTCTTTACCAATTACATAGAAATTAATGAGGAGGAAGTAAAAGAGAACAAATTTAAGTCTCCTAGTATTTAGAAATGTGGTTAATGGTTCTGAAAGTGGTAAAAGCAAATTTCATGTTGTTGCCCTTACCCTTGTTTTCGCTCTTATTTATACACTTACCAAGGTATTGTCTTAAAATGTCAAGCTAATCACTTACTAATGTATGCTTGGTTCTTGAGTTTTTCTATGGTTGATCTCTGAGCTTAAATCTGTACATGTTAAGGATAAGAATCTCCTCCTATTGAACCTATACCTTCCACATAGGAATAAAAAATCGTACGTTATTCCACCTTATTTTGTTTGCAGAAACCTGAACATTATAAGATGTCTTTGTACGGTGACAATGGCGAATTCAAGCTATAATTCTCTTTGCAGCATTCCTAAAAGTCATCCCAATGACCTCTCTCTCTCTCTCTATCACATAACCACAAGTCAATGAAGTCATTCCTACCATTCTGCTTCCTAGGTAGCTAATGATTTTCTTCCCCTACGAACAAATGATTTCAATTATTCCACTCATAGAGAGGTTTGAAGAAGTTTCTTGAGATATCGTGACTCTGTAGTTTTCATGTGTTAATGTGTGTGTTTACTTGATTTTCTGTTCATAAAGCCTTTCCCTAGTTTGTATGTGTTCTGATAAGCAGTAACACCTTCCCACCTCAATTTATTGATCAGTTGTGTTCATAGAACTTGGAAGTGTTATTTGTGAGCCTAACTTTTAAGGTGCATAGAGTTGCATGTCTTTGCCTATATGTCCACTATGTGTCCATTGGTGCATACTTGCGTTAGGACTTATAATCTGCTAATTTATTGGTTGCTGCCCCTGTGATGCTTAAGATTGTTCTTGTTATCCTTTCCCGTAAATGGTTTGAAGTTTACATGCTTCTAGGTTTGAATAGTTGTATAATTCTTACCTGCATTTATTCGGATGCAGCTATTTAATTGCCTCAATGGGGCTTCAAGTTGTTTGGAGTTTTGGACTTGCTTGCCTTGATTTACATGCTTTGAGGTCAAAGAGAAGCTTGCAGAATCCCATTTTAGTGAGCCTATTTGTTGTTGGGGATTGGGTAAGTTTCTTCATTTATTTATGGATTGTTTTTTGCATTTAGTTTTCAGAAACAAGTGTGCGTGCCATCGTTAATTTTAAGGGTTATGCATTATTTCTGATGGACTGGAGATGTTGGGAGAAGTTTTCAGAGAATTTATGCACTTATTAATTGAAACTTATTCTGATCACGCGGAACAAATGTTGGATCATCTGGACAACTAAGTAGCTGAAAAATGTTTGAGAAAACATGATCAGTCGAGAACTTCAATTCCGACGTGTGATCTTCAGGATACTGATCAACTTAGAAATGAATAAAACTTTTCGGGTGATCCTTTGTTACACTTAAAGACTACTACATGATATTTACTAAAATTTTCTGGAAAGAAATTATCACCTTCCCAAATGAAAGGTTTCATTGTGCTTTAACTGTTTCTTGTAGCTATTGCAGTATCACTACTAACAGATTGTTTACTTCAGAGTTTTGATTCTGTTTATGGTTCGGTGTATAAAAACCGAAGCGATTTCCTTATCAACTAATTCATGTTTAACAAAAATGAAAAATGCAGGTGACGTCTACTCTGTCATTAGCCGCTGCATGCTCATCAGCGGGGGTGACAGTTCTGTACTCGAGGGATTTGAATTACTGCAGGCCGCCAACGCATCTTCCATGCAGCAGGTTCCAAATCGCCGTTGCCTTTGCTTTCATCTCATGGTTCCTCCTTGCTGTCTCGTCCATTGTCATGTTTCGGTTGTTAGGCGCAGTATGAGCTTGACAAAATTCTATATGTTCTTCAATTTTCCCCTGTAAATACATCTGAGAACTGTTATCCCTATATGGAGATAAATTTACAACTACGGGGATGCCACTAGAGCAGTATCTAGAGCCAGCCGTGCAGTGTCATACATTTTAACATTTCTACGAGGCAGCACGAGATGTAGTTAGCTTGAGATACTGTTGTGATGGGTGATGGCATTCCCGTTGCATGAAAGTCCTTCTCCATCTTGTAGGTTCGTAAGGTTTTGATCTTCTGGATGGATTTCCACTTGTCAATCACAATTCTTGAGCAGCTCCATCCTTCGATTGGGACAAGAGGTGTGGGGTCCATGACTTGAAAATCATCACGTGTGTTAATTTTTGTAATGGAAGTAGGTCTGCGGTCTCTAGAGTGTAATCATTTTGCTGTACTATTGGCTCTCTTGCTTTGCTTTATTTTATTTGGTAGAATTTCACATGGTAGACCACACTTGCTAAGTTGCTTTTCCTTTTGTCATTCATTTTTTAATTTCCCATTTTACCCTTGTTTATTCATTTTCTTCTAATTAGGTTTCGTTTGAAAGTGCTTTTAAAATAGTTGAAACCCGTCATTCAGTGTTACAATCTGGTGTTATTCTTCTTTATTTGTAATTGAGAGGTCTTAGGTTTGAATTTCGTGAATGGTGAATTCGATACCAAATTAGATTGTTTATTGTATGGCTTAGTCGAACTTTTCCCCTCTCTAGTGTAAAGTATATTGTTGTATTAATAAAAAAAAAAGGGTTCAGCCTTTTTAGTAAAATTATTTTTGGAACTAATTCTTAATAAAATTGTAAGGGAATCTTAGAAATGCTTTTAGTAAGAAGTGCCTAACTTGTGTTTTTAATTCACAAATATTTTTTTTTAAAAATATTTTCAAATGAGTCCTTAATTAACACTAATTAGTGATACATAATCACCTCTCATGATCCTCGCCGGATTCATTCCCTATGGATCCTAGGGATTTTGCAATTTTGTCTGTTCATTTTATATCGTGCGGTCAGTTTTTGTTAGGTACTATTTATATTTGAATTTTAAATTTTAAATGATTTTTGACCGCACGATATACGATGAACGGCCACGATTGTAGAATTCTTAAGATTCATAGGGAATGAATCCGGCAAGGATCATGGTTCACGCAATCACAGCCTTCATTGTCCGTCAAAGTGTCAAATTCTGAGAGAGAAAGATGGCTGAGGTGCTCACTTACGTCACAAATAAATGTGTGGCAATAATAACACCTAACAGTAACACCTTCATATTTGGGTCTACAAATCGCTAATATTTATGTTTATGTTATGTCCCGCTCAGTCTCACTCACTTGAATAATACGCTGTTTTGGACCAAGCCAAACGAGTCATAGGATTTGCCTTGTGTGGCAGGAAGTAGGGATGGATGACAAGGGGTCCATGATTTCTCTTTCTCATTTTGATTGGACCAGAAAATGCAAAATATTCAAATCTGCAAAGGAAAGAGCGACCTAGAGCACTGACCCATGCACTCGAACTCTTGTATTTAAGTCTCCTCTCTTCTAGTATCGTTTGTGACAAAAGAAGAAATGTCAGGGATACGCCCATGAAATGCATTGCCTTTGTATTCTAACAAGGGTCTGTACGACACTGCTCTAATCGCCAAAAAATCTATTCAAACTAAGAGGCAGACACGCTGCATATTATTTTGACCAGCTGACATAATTCACGTAATCTATGCTGCCGACACTTTGATCAATGGTCATGGAATCTTCCCAGATCTAGTAGAGATACTGGAAGCAAAGTACCCACTTAATTAAAAAAATGCAAAAAAAACAAATATTAATATTAATAAAAAGGAATTCAATCTTGATTAACAAGTTACACAGCCAGAGAGGGACTGATAAATTTATTCCTATATACACCAAAAAAAATACACAATTCACAACAATTCCAAGTCACAGAGGACAACCAACGGCCCCAAAACTTCAAAAAACATCACAAATGAAGGAGCAGCAGAGCCTTTGCACTGTATAAACGGGAAGGATAAAATTAACAAATACATATCAAACAACATAACTTACTACATCTCTTGACACCAAATTCTGTTCTGTAATTTGAACATAAGCGACAGCGTACACCCTACATTACAATTTCCGGCTTCAAAATGCTCGACTTGATTTCTTTGTGGGGCAAAACCACACCTCCGTTGCTGTAAATCTCATCGCTCACGTGCACATCTTCTCCGAGGATGGTCATGTTCTCTACACGAGCCCACTGTCCAACGGTGGAGTGCCATCCGATTATACTGCTGGAAATGCATGCGTGGTTCTTGATGCGGACTCCACGCATTACTGTACAGCGAGAGAGCCTGACTCCCGACTCAATAATGCAGCCTGGACCGATTGCAACATCCGGTCCAATCAGGCATCCCTCGCCAATTTTGGCTGTCTCATCCACCAGAACGTTTCCCACAATGTGGGCGCCTCTGGCCAACTTGGATGAAGAGTTCTTCCTCAATGAATCCAGGTATAGTCTCAGGCCGGTAATATAATCCCTTGGTTGCCCAATGTCCATCCAAAACCCTGGAAGGACCATTGCGAATAGCTTATTCTCTGCTGCGATTTTTGGGAATACTTCTTTCTCAATTGAGGTTGGTCTGAGTTCAATTTTATCAAGAACGGAGGGGTTCAGCAGGTAAATTCCAGCATTGATTTTGTTACCAACAAACAACTTGGGTTTCTCTACAAATTTTTGAACTTTCCCTGTAGACTCTTCCATAACCACCACTCCATATTTCGACGGCTCATCCACCTATATGAAAAGAAGAAGTTATTTTCAGTGATATCAAGGCTGGAAGGAAGCTGAATGCAAAGTATCAGGTAGAATTACAACTCAATGTTACCTTGGTCACCATTATGGAAGCTTCTCCTCCATGGGCTTTATGGAATTCAATCATTTCCTTAAACGGGTACTCGCTAATAACATCACTGTTAAGGACAAAGAAGGGCTCGCCAGAATCGTCAATCAGTTTGTCCCTAGCAAGAGCCAGAGGTCCAGCAGTGCCAAGGGGCTCAGTCTCTTGTGAGCATGTGATCTTGATGCCAACCTTTTCCTCAAACTCCTTCAAGAAAGTCATCATCACCTGCAGAAATGATAAAGAGCATAAGCATTCAAAGAACCTTCGGTAGCATGACTCTCCTCAAGTATAAAATCAAACTTTTCACAAAATGATGGCCTAGCTTACCTCTGGTTGGTAATTGATAGCCAGAACCACTTCTGTCACACCAATTGCCTTAAGAGCCTCTATCTGAAAGCAAAAACAACAAAATTATATCAACTCATGATTTATGCGATCACAAAAGCATGCATACATAAAACACAGAGTGAGGATTTGAGGTAAGCACTATATTTTAAGGTTTTTGACAATTCCTCTTATACAAATAAGTAATAATGTTTAGGTTCAAGATCAACAAAAGGAAATCCACTCCAACAAACGGATAAAAAAAAAGATTTCTCAATTGCTAGAGCAATTGTACCTGATGCAGGATCATGGGTTTGTTAGCAAACTCAACAAGTGGCTTGGGAAAACTGAGTGTCAATGGCCGCAAACGCGTCCCGAAACCTCCAACAAGAATAAGTGCCTTCATTTTGATATGCCCTCTGCTTTCCCTGGTATATTAGTATAGTCAGAAAATCTTACAGGCAACTTCAACTTAGTTCAGATCATTTCTTTACCACCCCCCACCACACACAAAAACACATTAATCATCACAGAAATTCACATTCCCCGTTCACCGACATCCGAAAACCCAAAAAGCTCAACACTTCAGCTACCAAAGAAGCTAAAAAGCAGAAATTTCACACCAACAAAATCTAAAGAAAGACACATTCATACTTTCTACCTAAATAATTCCCCATTTACCAAATAAATTACGCAAATTTTCATGGCTCGAGCAACTTTAACCGGAAAAATTCCAACAGAAATCACAGAAACTCTATGTGCTGACATTACCACCGCAATTAATCACAGAAACTCCACCGGATCTGTCATTATACATTAAATTAATCCAAAAAATACTTCGACGACGAAATCAAAGCTCAAAATCCCAAGCAAATTCGCCAAAACATGCGAATCGAAGCAATCAAATCAATCAACTTTTTGAACAATTCAATCCAATCGACACCAAACACATTGCCAAAAAGTCCGATCGAATCGACGCCCAAAGAGCACTGAATTACCTCGGATCTCAACAGATCAAAACGCGAAGGGAGTCGGCCACAGCAGCTCGGGTTGGGACTCGGACGAGTGGGGGGACCGGGTCGCCGGGAGCGAGTTGGCGCTAGTGGTATTGCCTTTCCACCCTAACGGTTCATCCGTCAGGGTCCGAGCTGTGCAATGACGTTTGGTTGAGCAGAATGCTTCCGCATCGGATTTGTATTTATACGCGCCGAGGGAGGGTGATATTAACGAACCTCGTTTTCTGGCGGATCTCAAATTAAAATATTAATTCTAATTTTCTTCCAATTTCCGGGTCACGTCCGCTTGGCGCTAATGGTTTACGCGTAATTTCGGGGTAGTTTCGTACTTTCGTCTGTTTATGTTTGTGGATAAATTTGTACGGTAAAGCATCCCAAGAATGATTTTTTTTATAATCATATTATTTACACTGAAAAGTAGTTTAAGTTTTATAATGAGATAATTATAATTTGATTTAAATTTTTGTTTAGCGAGAATCAAACTTAAGACTACTCACTTACAACTGAAAATAAATATCACTATATTATAATACTAAATTGTCAAAGTATGATTCTTTTGTTTTGGGCGAAATTATAGATTCTAGAAAAAAAGGTCTATCTCAAAATATATATTAAAAAAAAGAGACGGAGTCTAGTTGGGGGAGGTGTAAATGAATTGATTACAATTATGGTAACGTTTCAGTTTAATAACATAATTTGTAATGGTAAGAAAATATTCGATATTGTGTTACTAGATCGATAACTGACCGTAAGATATACTAGATTCGTTTAAATTGTTCTAATAAATAGAAAAGGTTAAAAAAGGTGATGTGAATAATTATAGTAATCCTAATGTGTGGTGATTTTTTTATTATTTCATGAAGTACCACTTATATGTGTTGTGATAGCATAGAGTTGGCCGATCAACATCAAGGAATGACGATAATAATGATAGTGTCGTAATCAAACACAACCATCGTTGAAATAAATTTCTGTTTTTGTTTGCCTTTTAGAATAATACTTGGCTAAGGTGAGTAGAAATTTTTACTCAAAAGTGTTCACGGCCGAGTTATAGGACATTGTATTTATGATCAAAACCGTTCATATATAAATTCTCTATTAAACCTGTTTCTGCAAAAAAAAAAAATCAATTAAAATTAAGATTGTTTGTATGTTCTTGAAAGGTCTGTATGCACACAAGAAAGATTTATAATAGTGATTTTAAGGTTTCGACAAGAGAATTACCTATGTTTTTATTAACTTAGTATCTCAAATTCAAAACCAGAGAATAAATTTATCCTAAAATTCTACCTTAATTCCACTGAATCACTTATTGTGGTTAGTAACCGTCTTTCTATTTAAAGTTTGAGATACCCTTTCACCTTAGAGATAATTCTACATGGTAAATGTTTGGTCAATGCAAGTAATTATGGTTCACACAACCCAAACAAAGAGTTGATCGAGTTAATTCGTAGTACTCCTTCTAAAACTATGTGCCATGACCTTGATTTCTCAACTGTAGAAAAATAAAAAGTTTGTAGTCTAAAGATAAATGGAAAAATATATAAATGGGTAGGGATCTTAGAGGATGTGTGACATATTTAATTTGAGATCCACCGATCACTATTATTTTTATATCAACTTGCAAGTTGCAGCCAAATTTGCCAACGACGCAGAAAAAAGCATATTCCAGATAAAGTTGCGGCTAACACCAGAACAATTTTTCAATCCATCAATAACATAATTTGATAAGTGTAATAATATAATTGGTGTTGTGGTCCTATTTTTATTTGACAAGGAGAGAGAGGCCGGTGGCAGAGAAAGAGTGAAAAGAGAGATGTGTGTTTGTAGAATTGTAGAGGAATGTGTGTGTTTCCCTCCTACTTTGCACCTTTATTTATAATAATAATAAGATAAGGATATTCCTTAGAGATCAAAGAATATGAGATATAATAGGTAATGATAAATCCTAATCAAATCTTATCTAGGATTTACACAATCACACTTAAACTAGGAATGTTTACAACACTCCCCCTTGAGTGTGTAAATACTCAAGGTAGATTTAGCATCATGCAGAAGTTGATGAAGTCGACTTGTCAGTGCTGTTTCCAAGGAACAACGCTTATTCTCAATAAGGTAGGAATTTGCATAAGTAAGTAAGTCTCACAAAAAAAACCCTAAGGCTATGGCAAAAACCCGAGTAGGGACAAAATTCATAGTCTAAGGAAAAATGTGTGAGAAATACAAAGTCAAAAGAAACGTCTACAGGACGTCATCAGGGATATGACCAGCCCAATGTGGGTGCCTCGTTAAAACGTAGTTAGGTAGCAAAAACTCAGTGGGAAAAATGCTCCTAATCGTAGGGAAAAATAGTATATTAAGATCAAGCAAGTATCTACATGATACTCCCCCTGAGTTTGACATAATTCCAAAGAGAAATAGCAAAGTTACAACTCAGAAAATTTACGCATACCAATTCCATGAACAAGCTTCTGAAACGTCGCCTTCGTCGGTGATTTGGTGAAGAGGTCGGCCAGATTGTCTTGTGAACGGATTTGCGTGACTTCAATCTTCTGATGCTCTTGTTGTTGATGTGAAAAGAAAAACTTCGGCGCAATGTGCTTGGTGTTGTCTCCTTTGATGTCATGTAACCCTTCTTGAGCTGTTCGATGCATGCTGCGTTGTCTTCAAAGATCGTCGTCGGGACATCAACGGCGGGATAAAGATCGTAGGAAATTCGAATATGGCCCACTACTGATCTCAACAAAAAACATTCCCGAGTTGCTTCATGTAAGGCGAGAATTTCAGCATGGTTAGACGAAGTGGCAACTAAGGTCTGTTTCGTTGACCTCCAAGAGATTGCGGTGCCTTCAACGATAAAGACATAACCCGTTTGATAACGCGCCTTGTGCGGATCAGATAAGTATCATGCGTCGGCATAACCAATAAGGCGAGAATCAACTCGAGAAGCATAAGGTGTAGCATCATTTGAGGATTCGTAGGGATAGAACAAGCCCAGATCCGTAGTACCCTTAAGGTAACGGAAGATGTCTTTCACGCCAGTCCAGTGTCTGCGTGGTAGGTGCATTACTGTATCTTGCTAAAAGATTAACAACGAAGGAGATGTCGGGTCTAGTGCATTGAGCTAAGTACAATAAAGCGCCTATTGCACTTAGATAAGGAACTTCAGGCTCCAAAATCTCTTCATCATCCTCATTCGGACGAAATGGATCTCGTTTTGCATCTAGCGTACGAACGACCATAGGAGTACTCAAAGACTTCGCCTTATCCTCATTAAAGCGGCGCAACACCTTCTGGGTGTAGTTCGATTGATGTATTAGAATTCCATCCAAACAATGCTCTATCTTGAGACCGAGACAGTATCGAGTCTTACCTAGATCTTTCATCTCAAATTCCGACTTCAGGTGTGAAGCAGTTTGCGCGAGCTCTTCAGGAGTTCTAATTAGGTTCATGTCATCGACATATACTGCAACAATCACAAATCCGGAATGTGACTTCTTAATGAAAACGCAAGGGCATAAGTCGTTGTTCACATATCCCTGACTAGTCAAATACTCACTCAGACGGTTATACCACATTCTTCCGGATTGCTTCAAACCGTAGAGTGAACGCCTCAGCCAAATTGAGAGCGTGTTCCGGGGTTTGGAAATATTTGAACCAGTCAACGTAAGTCATTCAGGAACTTTCATATAAATTTTCGTATCAAGATCCCCATAGAGATACGTGGTTACTACGTCCATCAGCTGTATATCTAGTTTTTCGGAAACTACCAAACTGATAAGGTAGCAAAAAGTAATCACATCCATAACGGGTGAATAAGTTTCATTATAGTCAATCCCGAGGCGTTGTGAGAAGCCTTGCGCAACAAGACGAGCTTTGTAACGCACAATTTCGTTTTTCTCATTACGCTTCCGAATGAAAACCCATTTGTAGCCAACAGGCTTCACATGTGGAGGATTAGGAACTACAGGTCCAAACACCTTACGTTTTGCAAGCGAATCGAGTTCGACTTGGATTGCTTGTTTCCAGTTTGACCAATCAGCTCTACGTCGACATTCATCAACGGAACGCGGTTCAATGTCATCGCTCAACATGATCTCAATAGCTACTGCAAATGCTAATGCATCGTCGACAATCATCTCATTTCTACGCCACACATCATCTAAGCTAGCATAATAGACCGAAATCTCACGATTCTCGGGAGGAGGATTCGTCTCTTCAAGAACACTTCTGTAATCTAGAATTTCCTCATGAGTTGGGTAAAATGAGTAAGCGATAGTCGGATTCACGGTAGGCTATTTAGGACCTTGTGTCATGGTTTTCCTCTTCCGAGGGTGTGAATCCTTTGAACCAAGAGGTCTACCACGCTTTTGTGTAGGGGCAGATGATTGGCTAGCCGCTAATGTACGTGGATCACCAGAATTGGCGTCCCGGGCTTTCAGGAGGGCAGTCCGTCGTACATTTGGTACATCTATCTTTGCAGGCGTATTCGCAGCTGGAATGTGTGATCTTGTCACGCGCACTTGATCGGTGAAAGCATCTGGCATGCTCTGAAGATCTAATATGCGTTGCACTTCAATTTCAGACTAAGTGGTGCGGGGATCTAAGTAAGACAAAGTGGGAGTCGTCCATGATAATTCGCGTCGTTCATCAGGAACGTTGACGTTCTTATCTCCCCCTAACGACAGGAAGACTGTCTCATAGAGGTGACAATTCACAAAACGAGCGGTAAACAGATCGCTTGTCAAAGGTTCTAAGTAACGAATAATCGAAGGAGAATCATATCCGACATAGATTCTCATCCTTCGCTAAGGCCCCATTTTTGTACGTAAGGGTGGCGAGATCGACACATATACCGCACAACCAAAAACGCGCAGATGCGATAGTTGGGTTCGCATATGGTAACCAACTGAATGGCACTAAATGGTTGTGTCGCAACAGGCCTCAGGCGGACCAACTTTGCAGCGTGCAATATTGCATGGCCCCAAGCAACGATCGGGAGTTTGGTACGTATGACCAACAATCGAGCAATCATTTGTAAGCGCTTAATGAAATCCTCTGCCAGGTCATTCTGGGTGTGAACATGGGGTACTGGATGTTCAACTTCAACCCTAACCGACATGCAATAGTCATCAAAAGTTTTAGATGTGAATTCTCTAGCATTATCCAGTCAAATAGATTTGATTGGATAATCAGGGTGGTGAGCCCTGAGCTTGATAACCTGAGCCAACAGTTTGGAGAATGCAGCATTCATTGTGGACAACAAGTACACGTGTGACCAACGTGTGGAAACGTCAACCAAAACCATAAAATATCTAAATGGTCTGCATGGAGGTTGAATTGGTCCACAAATGTCCCCCTGAATCCGTTGTAGAAAAATGAAAGGATTCGAACGAATCTTGTCATAAGAAGGCTTAGTAATAAGCTTTCCCATAGAACATGTTTGACATGCAATTCCTTGGATCGAACCTAAACTTCGGGTTAGTGGATGCCCGTGTGATGATTTGAGGATACGGCGCATCGCTATTCGTCCAGGATGTCCCAAACGATCATGCCAAAGTGTAATTTCGTGCGCGGTCCCAGTAGTATGGCCGGCCATATAGTGGCATTCTATAGGGTGTATGGTTGTAGTATACAGACCACTCGGGATACGCTTCATATTCTCTAGAATACGCTTCTGGCCATATTCGTAGGAAGTTATGCACAAAAATTCAACTTTGTTTTCTACGTGGGTTTCAGCATCGTAATTGTTATCTCTAATGTCCTTGAAACTTAGTAATGTTCTTCCGGAACGTGGAGAATAGAGTGCCTCAGCAATGGTCAAGATTGTACCATGGGACAACATTACGTGCCTTACCGTATCCTTCGATCAGGTTGGATGGGCCTGAGAGGGTTGTTAGAGGTGCATTCTTAGGTATGAAGTTAGTGAAATAGATGCGTTCACGCAAAACAGTGTGTGTGGTTGCACTATCTGCCAGACAACTAACTTTCCCATTAGTCATACCTAGAATGAAAAAATTAATTTGAATCGTTCACATGCATAAAAGTTTATAAAACAATTATCAATTCAAAATAATATCATTTATTCAAGGATTAAAACTTAATATCCAAAAACAAATCACCAACTAACAATCCAAAACATAAAGGAAAATTGTTCAAAAATCAACCAAAAACAAAGGGGGGTTCGGCCACTAGGTGGAATTCAGCCTCATTTGTCTTACTTCAACTAAAAAAAATTAGTCTATGTCTAAGATTCTAATCCCCATAGGTGTGGTATCCTCCTGAAAGTCAGAAACCTCCATCTTTGTAGTCTCCGGTTCGTCCACTTGCATGAAGTTTGATTCAAACTTCTTACGACGAGAATGATATTCATCTACAACTTTCTTGGGAGCGTGGCAAACACGGGACCAATGGTCCTTTGAACCACAACGATAACACATATCGTCATCCATGGTTTTAGGTGCTTTGCCCTTATTCTTGAAGTTCTGGGCCTTGGGAGCGAGGTTTGGGCGCTTCTGGGCTTTGTTTCATCCCTTGGATGGGCCTTGGCTCTGTTGACCTTGGTGGGATGGCTTCTGGCCGCCCCTGCCACGCCTATTTTGGCGTTTTGGGTGCTGAGTAGTGATATAATGTGTTTCAGGCACAGCAGTAGCCTCAGTAGGTCGAGCTTGATGATTCTTCATCAACAACTAGTTCTGCTTTTCAGCGAGAATGAGAACAGAGATCAAATCTGAGAACTTGGTGAACTTCTGAGCTCTATATTGTTGCTGCAGGACAATATTAGAAGCATAGAAGGTTGAATAGGTATTCTCTAGGAGATCCTTTTCAGTCAAAGTTTCATTGCAAAACTTGAGAAGTGATCGGATTTGACAAACTTCATAATTATATTTATTCACAAACTTAAAGTCTTGGAAGCGCAAATGCTACCAGTCGTGTCTTGCTTCAGGCAAGAATATATTATTTTGGTGATCAAAATGATCAGCCAAAGCGACCTATAATGCACGTGGATCCTCCTCAGCAAGATACTCAGTTTGCAGAGCGTCATGGATGTGTCTTTGAATGAAGATCATAGCAGTGGCTTTTTCAGCTTCGCCAACAGGCTCATCTGTTGCTTCTTCAATGGCAAGACGCAAGTTCTTTGCAGTGAGGTGGAGCTTCACATCTTGAATCCACTTGAGGTAGTTCCTTCCAGAAACTTCTAAAGCAGTGAAGTCGAGTTTGTTCAAATTCGACATGTTCCTATCACAAAATAGATGGACAAGATGTACTAAGTGTAATGGAGAAAAATCAATCCATTCACATAGGAGTAGAACATACAGGTTCTAATAGACATGTATTGGTTTAATTTTGCATGAAAAACTTCGGGTTTTCATGGGTGATGTTTTTTAAATGAAAACTTCAAGTTTTCAAACAAGGCATGTTTATAAGAAACTTCAGGTTTCAAAGTAATTATGAACTTCAGGTTTATATATTCCTGCAGGCAAACACAAATATATATGCAAACAAGTATGCAACAAGTATATGCAAAAATATAACTTTAGGTTTACAATTATAATTGAATTTTAATTTATTTGGACTTCGGGCCAAATTAGATTGTGGGTGAAAAATATAAAAACCCATTGGGCCTAAGAATAATTAGGCAAATAAAATTCGGGGCCCAAAAAAAATGAAGCCACAGATGGCTAAAAAAAATTGGGCAGGGGAGGGTCTCGGGTGGGGCTGCAAGCCCACGGGAAGAACTGGGCTGCTTTAAGCAACCATTTTTTTTATAATGTGGGCCGCTGTAGGTGAGCCCAGAAACAAAACAATTTTTTTTTTCGCACAGGCCGAGGAGATGTAGCCCACTAGGGCTCGAGTTAATAGAAACAGAACAACCCAGCGGCGCTGGGTGTGCTTGGCCGAGGAAGAAGGCCGAAAAAATTGGACGGCGAAGCACGGGGGTCCAAATGGGGACCCAAATAGGAATGGAGATTTGAGAAATCTCATCGTTACATTAAAACCCTAGAATTTCGATTGTTTTTTTCAAAGAAAGAAAAAAACGAATTTCAGACCAAAAAAAAAACTCGTCGGGGACGACTGCAGGTTGTCGGGGGTAATTGGGCATGGCTGCATGCCATGTTGTTCGACAATTTCATGGGTGGCGACGCCTTCTGGGTGTTGTGCCTGGAGCCGTAACTCCAAGATGGGTTCTTGACTCGGGAAAACATGGGGTTGGCCCATCGTGGGTGATGGCACGAGTTTGGAGCTTCTGGCTCTGTGGGTTTTCTGAGAAGAAAGAGGGCTGCATGCTCTCGGTTTTGGGTGAAAGACCCCATCTGCAGGATGGTGGTCACGGGTTCGAAAGACCCCATCTGCAGGATGGTGGTCACGGGTTCGAAAGTAGCCTAGGTTCCCAAAATTGTTTTATATATATATTTTTTCAATTCATTTTTTATATAATTCAATTCAATATATATTTCAATGAATCATATATGTAAATCGATGTAGATGCAAAAATAATATTTTCAATGCATGTATATATGTAAGATTCAATTCATGGCAAATATCAAATTCACATAATTGAACAATTATGGTTATGAGGCATACACAATTTATGTAGAATCTAAAATACGTTAAACGTAAAGTTGGGTCATGTATCATGATGAATGTTCATGCTATTAGGGCTGCAAAATATTGAGTTAAAAGCCGTTGTTTTGAAAGAACCTGATTGCGTGATGATATGGATGAACTGGTTTGATGCAGAAAATTTCTCCAACGTCAGATTCCTAAGCGCAGCGGTAGGAGCGTGCT
This sequence comes from Crataegus laevigata, assembly GCA_963580275.1. Taxonomy (NCBI): domain Eukaryota; kingdom Viridiplantae; phylum Streptophyta; class Magnoliopsida; order Rosales; family Rosaceae; genus Crataegus; species Crataegus laevigata. Next base: position 30,249,035 of record OY756947.1, on the reverse strand, counting down.
GATAACGTGCTGTGGTCCTATTTTTATCTGACAAAGGGAGAAAGGCCGGCGGCAGAGAAAGAGTGAAAAGAGAGATGTGTGTTTGTAGAATTGTAGGGGAATGTGTGTGTTTTCCTCTTACTTTGCACCTTTATTTATAATAATAATAAGATAATGATATTCCTCGGAGATCAAGGAATATGAGATACAATAGGTAAAGATAAACCCTAATCAAATCTTATCTAGGATTTACACAATCACACTTAAACTAGGAATGTTTACAACAATTGGTTGAATTTTTTTTTTTAAATTTTTAACTAATTGTACTATTACTATTACGCTTGGTATATCAGACTGTATCCTCTTATACCACCATACCAAACCTACTGGGTTTTGCTTTTAATGCAAGATCCACATAAAGGTTTAAATTAACCCCAGATCAAAGGCAAAGTATATAAGCACAAACTCCAGCTAATTTCAGCTTTAAACTTTTGCTTGCCTCTTAAAAAATTGTCATTGTTTTGCACCAAAACAAAATCTCTGTTCCTGATACGAATGATGTTATTTGTACCATATTTACTGATTACTTTATCAGTTTTCGAATAAAGGTGAAAACTCAGATATATATATGTGTGAGACTTGCGTATATTTGAGAGGTCATCGACAATGTAATCAGTAAATGTGGTATGAATAGCATCACTCTTCTAATACTAGTAAGTACAAATACAGCCATGAGAAATTCAACCTCAAAGCAAGGTTAAAACTTTTAACAAAATGAAAACAATTTTTTTAGGAATTTTACATTGATTACATTACAACAAGAGGTTTGTAACTGAAGCAAATACAAGCGTTTATCTATGCACCCGAATCATACAATTAAGGAAACTTAGTTGTCTTGCGCCAAAAACTAAGGCTTACTTATGTTGGTCAATATCAGCATGTTCTAAATTTGCCGTCTTCATCCAAACAACCTAAACAATTCGTTGACCTTTTGGTGTTGGATCCCTTTGACAAAATTGCAAGTCATGCATGCATATATATTTGGTTATACTCCACTTCTAAGTAATGGCCTTGTGGCCGACCTCAAGTTAGAAATAGAACCTTTAACCTTTTAGTGTTGTTAAACCAAACAAACCAAAGGGGGTATGTATGTGTGAATGAGATTTGAAGTCTCCAATTGAAGTAATAATTTGGCTTTTTTTTTTGGTTATCTGTAGAACCATATTTTTTTTTTGGGTCGAAGTAAGGCAGATCGAAATATAAGTGTCTTAGAAATCCAGTTATAAACTCAACAGCTATGATTGGACTAAGCCTAGTAAATAGACCAATGATGCCCTACATCTTGTTGAGCTCTAGTATAGTAGGCAAGGTCTGCATACCTTGTTAATATGGACCATGCCTGTTTTGCAAGACATAGAAACCTGATCCAACTGGGGTTCATATTGGTTTCTTATATTCTTAGATATTCCCACCATCTAGGAAATGGTTTGTGCTACAAGTATTCACAATCATAAAAGGAGTTCTAAAATCTTTATACTAACTTGACCATCAAAAAGCCTTTGGCCTGGTACCACACTAGTACCTTAAGTTAATCACGATTGTTTATTCTTGTCTATGGCCGTATGTTCTCACATTCCCCACCATCCATGGCGGTGCGGAATTTTGGTTCCAACAATATCGTTTAAAAAAGATATGACATACATGAGTCAAATGGCAAGTCATCAACTTTTGCGAGCAAACTGCAACTTAAGTAATTAAAAGTAAAGGACAACTTAACGAACTGCACCCGAAATCACGTGTTCGATATTTCATACCCACCATTACTAATGAAGCCTTACGGAGCATATCATCTTCTTCAATACAATCACGAAGTGCAATGCCAGTTAAAATAGTAAAGGGACAAGTCATCCCAACTCATCTGTCTTCTGGAAAAAGCAAAAATAATGTGTGAATTTGGTCTTATTTGACTATTCAAAATCTTTAGGCTTTACTTCATATCGTCACCAACTTTCTTAATTTTATATATATATATATATATATATATATATAGAGAGAGAGAGAGAGAGAGAGAGAGAGAGAGAGAGAGAGAGAGGACAAGTTACCATTTTTAGTATAAACCAGAAATAATCGGGAGTAGAAAAAGTTCAAGACGATTAACAAATTAATTTAATCCGTATATTCTTTCTTTAACCAAAACAATGAAATATGCAATCTTATCATGGAGAAATTATAATGTGATCTTAGAACGTTGCCTCATAGCACGACCAGTTCACCACTAACGCGTGTTATTAATAATACAAGCTAAAATATAAAATAATCGTTCACCTATATTATAATATGAATGAATTAGTTATAAGGTCTGATTGTTCTAAGTGTGTTTACGGTGTCCATATAATTAGTCCGTTCAAAACCTATTTTTAGGTCTCACTTCTACTCATTACCTACTTAAGAAAGAATCAAAAGATTCAAAACTGAAGACCAGCCAAAGAAATCATTTGAAAGAGTTGATTGCAACCAATTAACAGCTCTGCTCGAGCTAAATCGCTCATTAGAAACTAAACCAGTGATTGATCAATGCCATCTTTCAGAATAAAAATGAAAACAAGCAAAAACCCTTTGACCACGAAGGCCCATCCACATAATTAGTGCTAATCTTTCTTTAAGCCCATAAGAAGTCCACCCATGTAATTGAGCTTCTTTCTAGAGAGAATATGCTTTGGATAAGAGAATCTCCGTGTCCCGCGCCCGAAGACCAAGAGATTCGAACTGTTGAAGGAAGACAAAGGTTTGGGCTCTTGATTTGTGTAAGGTGGATTAATAGGAGTCGCCAAATTTGATTGAGTAATTTGGATCTCCTAATTCTTAGGCTCCGGACATAGAGATCCAGACAGAATTTCAATGATATAATAATCATCACATGCTTTGTGTACACATGAATCACGAGTGTTGTAAACGCAATCGAATAACATACTTTCCCCTCTTTTTGGGTATGCCCATTGGCATATCCAATACTTCCAAAAAACTTCTTTAAGGCACGTCCCTAAACCCTAAATCCTAAACCAATGAACTCGCACACACACACACACACAAAAACCATACTCATATTTCAGCAAGCAAAACCTCCATCTCAAGCTGTACAAGCAGAACTCTGGTAATATATAACATACATATGCATCTGCCAAACAAAAACACACAATATCCAAATAGGACAGGTAACTGGAACAAAAATTAGACGTCAACAACCCTTTGCTGTGGCAATGCTTGCAATGTACTCAATCTCCTCCGCGACTTCTTTCATTGAAGGCCTGTTTCGAATTAATAAAGCAATGTCAAGTGAGCAAGTTAAAACACATAACATTGCATGATAGTTTAGAATACCGTCACCAGTGTTTTAGTTGCATGTAAGTCTCTCTCCTAGAAAATGAACTTATAAGAGTACAAAAAAACATAGAACGTTGATTTGCAATTTTGCACCAAACATCACATTACACAGATGAATCAAGGAAATTTCCATAGCATTCCTCACATAGCTGCATGTTCCCTAAGACAATAAAATACAGAACAATTACATAACATTTCCAGGCGTTTGGTTACATCACAGCCACTTCCAATTATACACAACCTTGGTTGTACATCGTCGAATTGATACATATTACGATATCCTAACCGTATTAGACGTGGAAGACGTCCGCCATGAAAGAATGAGGTACATGCATATACATACATAAATACATATCAACATGTATACACAATTCCATTCCAAACTAGTGTATGTACATGTAACCAATAAGTTACCAACTTCAATGAACACTGCTATCTAACAAAAATTGTACCGTGGCCTTTGGACTAGGAGAACTCAAGTAGGTTCAGCAAGCAGTAAGGTATGCCACCAGCCGCATGCCACATTTTTCGGCACACACCCGTGGATGGTGACTTGAGCCGGAATGTTGCGGTCGATCACATCACCCAGGCCAAGCTGGAATTTGCAACAGAAAACCACAGTATTAGTCTTGCAAGGCAATACGAGAAATGGGAACATTGCAGAGCAAAATACATTCATAGCATCGACATGAACTACTGATGGCAGCTGAATACCTGACCATACTTGTTCCATCCCCAGCCGAAAACTTTCCCATCCTCTACATGAAACACAAATAAATTAAGAATCTCTTTAGGTTTTAATCCACACAAGTTCAACATCTTCTAAACTAAAATTATGACCTAAACCAATATTTCTGTAAACCCAAGCAACTGATATCTCCACCTGAATGGATAATTTTATCCATACTACCTACAACTTCAGACACTTTCACTGTTGTTTGGTTCGTTTACTAACCTAAACACAATATTTGGAATTTTCTAAGGACTTGTGAAGGCTCTCATGAACTGACCAAATTTCCGTGTTTCTTTCTCCATAAATTACTTCCTGTTTTCTGGACCAATGCAGACGACCACATGTAACCAAATACAATCGAGGTAATCATATTTGCTTAACCACATTAAAATTGGAGATATACCATCTCTTCTTTAGCTTAAAGAAAGATAAAGTCGCTTATCATAAAAGAGTAAGGGAGCTTGTAAAAGTAGACGGTAGCATACCCGTGATTATGGCACTATGACGCGCCCCACAGGAAACAATCTTTGCATTCTCATTTTCCAGAATTGGAGCATCCAAAAGTCTTGGTATTGTCTGGTCCACAATTCAACAAAATTCAGTTCAACAGTTTCTCTGAAAGCAACATTCAATGAATATTGGCAATGATGATTTGAAAATACTGCAAAAGTAGCCACGTAAATATTATCGATTACTTAATTTATGTTACCCTAGTAACCCTACCTATATACTATTAACATTTTCTGGCCGAGTAAGGGAAAAATTAAAGGTTATAATCCCGTTGCGTCATTGCCTGAATGACAAACCTATGAATCAAAGCAATCATATCATATTCTAGTAACCTTATGACTTCTCAATTAGTGAGGATGTCAAAGTCTATAGCCAAACAAAGGATAGGTGTAGGTAAACTTCATAGTTTACCTCAGCTTGATCAGCTCCGGTTCCCAGCTGTCCAAACTGATTCCCGCCAAATGCATAAACATCGCCATCAGCTGAAATGCAGACAGTGTGCCACAGTCCTGCCGCGACACCCTCTATCCGGTTACCCAGTAATGAAGATACACAAATCAGACTTAACTCGTCATCTGTGCTTCCTTGCCCACACTTGAACAAAACAAAAGCGACAAGGAATTCAGTTTTATGCCTTATTTTAATAAGCCAAAATGTTCAGCAACAGTGCAATATTGGTAACGTTGAGAAGGAACAGAATAGATTAATCCATTTGAGTGAACCTCATCTTGAGCACCTACAGTGCTTTTTCTCCATCATTCCTATACCTACATAATAATACCGTAGAATGGTTAAGATTTGGGGAACACCTGCTAGTTGTTGTGTATGGAATTATGGATGGATACAAGTAAAAATTAGACATTCCAGCTTGATTGGTACTAATCCCGTAATACTATAGATAATGAATTTTTATATTGGTCATCAATAGCAGTTTTACCACCAACAAGCCAAAAGCACTATGATCAATGATTTTTCACTATGAAGTAATATGTTGTGCATAAGGATGAAATAAAATTAACGCAGACAGCGCATATGGTTTCTTGAAGAAGCAAAAGTGTGAGGCAAAGAATGCAATACTGCAGAAAACTCACCTGTCCATGCAGCCCCCAACCAAAAGCAAGTACTGCTCCAGAATCTGAAATGCAAGAAAGAAATCACAAACATATATGTAAAATAAAACATAAAAGCTAAAGTGCTAAAATTGTTTAACATCTCAGTTGTACCACATGATACGCTAACCACAGTACTGCCATTCCTGTGACAGTCAATTCTAATTCCCCACTTATAAACAGCTATAACTATGAAGTTTTTGAAAATGGCTCCCATGATTCCAATGATTGATCATTCACCTGATCCAGTGACTGCTTCTTCAGTATTTAATCTAATATCTCTTACATATAACACATTAACGGCATGAAATACCAATTGAGTATCTAAGATTAATTAAAGACATTAGCAGTAACAGTACTATCCAGCTCGGATGCCCATGCTTATACATAATTGGAGAAAGAAGTTAAAATTTGTAACTGTCTGTGATTACTAACTACACTGTGTCGCCCTCCACAGGCAATCCCCTTCACATAATTTCCAGGAACCCTAACACCAAATCCGTCTGAACCCATGGTTCCTCGAGACAGTGCTGCAGATCTATCTTTTCCGTAAGAGGACTCGATGCAAGGTACAGGATGAGGAGAGGACACCATACGTATGCGGGAGCCCAGACCAAGCTGCCCTTCACCTCCATAGCCCCATCCCCACACTTGTCCTATATCTGAAGTTTTGGGAAATTAGGATACATTATGTCTTGCTTGATATTATAAATATTCTAATTTTTAACTCGATACTTCAGCAGCAACACTGGCTATTCTAACTCCCGGGTTCAATGCCACAAGACAAGGCAATGCAATGTTATGAATAATACACGCTAAAATATAAAATAATCGTTCACCTATATTATAATATGAGTAAATTAGCTATAAGATTTAACTGTTCTATTGTCTTTTGTTTTAGGCACAACTCAAAGTGTGCTAGATGCGGTCTAAACGTGTGTACTTACAAGCTTGATTAATAAGTTACACAGCCAGAGAGGGACTGATAAATTTATTCCTATACACACAAAAAACTATACACAATTCACAACAATTACAGTCACAGATGACAACCAACGCCCCCAAACTTAAAAAAATACATCATAAATGAAGGAGCAGCAGAACCTTTGGCCTGTGCAAATAAATACAAATCAAACAACATAACTTCCTACATCTCGACACCAAATTCTGTTGTGTAATTTCTATCTACGCAATTCTCTGTCTTAGTTCGTGATCATGTTGGGCGAAAGGTTGTTGTAGAGGAGCGGCTGTGAAACGGTCTGTTGGGTAACTTGAACATAAGCGACAGCGTACACCCTACATTACAATTTCCGGCTTCAAAATGCTCGACTTGATTTCTTTGTGGGGCAAAACCACCCCTCCGTTGCTGTAAATCTCATCGCTCACGTGCACATCTTCTCCGAGGATGGTCATGTTCTCTACACGAGCCCACTGTCCAACGGTGGAGCGCCATCCGATTATACTGCTGGAAATGAATGCGTGGTTCTTGATGCGGACTCCACGCATTACTGTACAGCGAGAGAGCCTGACTCCCGACTCGATAATGCAGCCTGGACCGATTGCAACATCCGGTCCAATCAGGCATCCCTCGCCAATTTTGGCTGTCTCATCCACCAGAACGTTTCCCACAATGTGGGCGCCTCTGGCCAACTTGGATGAAGAGTTCTTCCTAAACGAATCCAGGTATAGTCTCAGGCCGCTAATATAATCCCTTGGTTGCCCAATGTCCATCCAAAACCCTGGAAGGACCATTGCGAAGAGCTTATTCTCTGCTGCGATTTTTGGGAATACTTTTTTCTCAATTGAGGTTGGTCTGAGCTTAATTTTATCAAGAACGGAGGGGTTCAGCAGGTAAATTCCAGCATTGATTTTGTTACCAACAAAAAACTTGGGTTTCTCTACAAATTTTTGAACTTTCCCTGTAGACTCGTCCATAACCACCACTCCATATTTCGACGGCTCATCCACCTATATGAAAAGAAGTTATTTTCAGTGGTATCAAGGCTGGAAGGAAGCTGAGTGCAAAGTATCAGGTAGAATTACAACTCAATGTTACCTTGGTCACCATTATGGAAGCTTCTCCTCCATGGGCTTTATGGAATTCAATCATTTCCTTAAACGGGTACTCGCCGATAACATCACTGTTAAGGACAAAGAAGGGCTCGCCAGAATCGTCAATCAGTTTGTCCCTAGCAAGAGCCAGAGGCCCAGCAGTGCCAAGGGGCTCAGTCTCTTGTGAGCATGTGATCTTGATGCCAACCTTTTCCTCAAACTCCTTCAAGAAAGTCATCATCACCTGCAGAAATGATAAAGAGCATAAGCATTCAAAGAACCTTCGGTAGCATGAATCTCGTCAAGTATAAAATCAAACTTTTCGCAAAACGATGGCCTGGCTTACCTCTGGTTGGTAATTGATAGCCAGAACCACTTCTGTCACGCCAACTGCCTTAAGAGCCTCTATCTGAAAGCAAAAACAACAAAATTGTATCAACTCGTGATTTATGCGATCACAGAAGCACCAGAAATCCACCTTAGGAGAGGCCTTTAAACCATATTAAAAAAATTAGACAAAATATAGCAATATAATTATTTGGAGAAAAACTAAAAAACAAAAATTATTCGTATGAAATATTTTAATCAAACAAATGTGATAGAGCTCTAAAATTTGTATGAAAAGTTCGGTATTAAGAAGATTATATCATAAGAGCATTACTTCTTTACAAGTTTTAATAAAAAAAGGGATTAAGGCTAGAACAAAAATGTAAGGTCATGTGAAAATTATTCCTATGAGATTTTCTTTTCAGCATAATTGGATCTTCTTTTAAGTTGTATATACCTTATTTTATATGAATTGACTAGAAACAAGAATTGGATTTTATATGGTAAAGCAAAAGACTAATTAAAAGGTTGAGTTAAAAAATAAATAAATAAATAAAAAATAAAAAAAAGGTAAGGTTGGCTTTAAAAGAAAAAAGAAGGTTATTAGGTCCAGCAAGTTTCGAACCCATCAACCATTTAGTATTGTGAAACTCTAATCACCAATAAACCACATGCTCTTTGTGATAAAAAGTGAACGATATATCTATATATAAACAAAATTCCAAGATGGGCCTAGCCCTACTTTGGTCTCCATGTGGCTCCGCCACTAGAAGCATGCGTACATAAAAAACAGAGTGAGGATTTGAGGTAAGCACTATATTTTGAGGTTTTTGACAATTCCTCTTATACAAAAAGTAATAATGTTTAGGCTCAAGATCAACAAAAGGAAATCCAATCCAACAAACGGATTTATAAAAATAAAAAAAAATAAAAAAACATTTCTCAATTGCTAGAGCAATTGTACCTGATGCAGGATCATGGGTTTGTTAGCAAACTCAACAAATGGCTCGGGAAAACTAAGTGTCAATGGCCGCAGACGCGTCCCGAAACCTCCAATAAGAATAAGTGCCTTCATTTTGATATGCCCTCTGCTTTCCCTGGTATATTAGAACAGTCAGAAAATCTTACAGGCAACTTCAACTAAGTTCAGATGAATTTCACACCAACAAAATCTAAAGACAGACATATTCATACTTTCTACCTAAATAATTCCCCATTAACCAAATAAATTACGTAAATTTTGATGGCTCCAGCAACTTTAACCGGAAAAATTCACCAAAACATGCGAATCGAAGCAATCAAATCAATTACCTTTTTGAACAATTCAATCCAATCGACCCCAAACACATCGCCAAAAGTCCGATCGAATCGACGCCCAAAGAGCACTGAATTGCCTCGGATCTCAACAAATCAAAACGCGAAGGGAGTCCGCCGCAGCAGCTTGGGTTGGGACTCGGACGAGTGGGGGGACCGGGTCGCCGGGAGCGAGTTGGCGCTAGTGGTATTGCCTTTCCACCCTAACGGATAAAATTATCCGTCAGGGTCCTTTGTATTTATAGGCGCGGAGAGGAGGGTCATTAATCAACCACTCAGAAACCGACACGTAGCTCTTTTGGAAAGAGCCGAACTACCCATACTAGGAGAGGAACAATCATCCGCCTTCCAACGACGTCGTCTCATTGGCGGAGCGGAAACTACTGGCTGAGGGTTGACTATTTGACTTCCTCTCCAACTTCACTTGCTCAGTATAAATATCCTCCCAGCAACGTTTGCGTCCCAAAACAAATCTCTCAGATAAAGCTTCCGAGTTGCCTCCTTCTCAGGACTGAGTTTGGACTCGCCGCTGCCGACCTCCACCAGTCAAAAATGGAGGAAGTGGATCGCTCTCGAGCTTTCCTCAAAGACGTTAAGCGCATCGTTATCAAGGTACATATTTTCCCGCATTAATCATTCATTTCTGAATTCAATTTTTTTTGTCATTTTTCGAAAAAATTGATAGTTTTATTTCCATTTTTGAACTGAATGGATCTTGAAACAAGCTTATTTTTGGCAAATTTGAAGTCTTTTTGGTAGATATTTATTGAAATTTTAGTTCCCCAAAGATTTGAAGCAGAAAATTTGATATCTTCAGAGTTTTAGTAGTGTGATTAGTAATGTGATTAATGTTTTGTGGATGTTTTGGTTGGATTATGAAATACCTCTTAATTTTTGTCTGTTAGATCTTCTTCAATTCATTCGTCGAAAAAAAATGTGAGAAAAGTAAAAAGCAGTGTGTGGATATCACACCCCAATTTGTTTTGGAGCTGGTGAACTTTTGTTTTGGAAATGGCGGTCCATCTTAGAATATAGGCTTAAATGTTATAATGGTCTCTTTGTTTTAGTTATTGGATCAATTTAGTTCATGTGTTTTCAATTTGGCCAATTTAGTCATTGTGTTTATTTCGTGAGTTAATTAAAGACATTTTCATCTAATATCTGTAAAAAAAATTCATAAATTATTATAAACTTAGTTATACAATTACCATGAACAGGTGAGAGTAAGATTATCTCTCTTACTCTGTGGTGGTAGAGACCGTAATAATACGCTGACACGTTTCTGTTAGAGCGATGATATAAATAGACGGTGAAAATAACATTTTTGTTAATTATGTAACGCTGACAACACTAGACCCTGCACCTCACCACTCAGAAATCGACACGTAGCTCTTTCCTTGCCGAACTTCCCATACTAATTCTAAAATTAAAACCATTTGGCCCTAATGGCGGATCTAAAATTAAAATATTAATTCTAATTTTCTTCCATTTTCCACGTCGCGTCCGCTTGGCCCTAATGGTTCACGCGTAATTATGGGGTAGTTTCGTACTTTCGTCTGTGTTATGTTTGTGGATAAATTTGTACGGCGAAGTATTCAAGGATGTGTGTGTTGTTGTAAAAGTTGCAGGGTGTATGTGTATGCTCACTTGCATTTGGCAAAAAGTGAAAAGAATAATATTCTATTTTGTTGCTATGTAACGTTGTCAAATGAGGCTTTAACCTCATGTTTGTTTGTTGGTACCGGAGTAGCTCTATATATAGAGCACTTCATGTGCTATCAAATTACACTACGAAAGAAAGTAAGAGAAATATTATCAGTATTTCTCTCTCTTTTTATCTGTCATCCTTTTGTGTTATAGCTACTAAAGTTATATTGTGATATTTTGCACCTACTTTACTCCTGTCCTTAGAAAGGTTATCTCTTTAACTTTTGCTTATACTTAAATAGTTCCCATCTCCCTTCACCGAAAGAAAGAAGAAGAAAAAATGCTTCTTTCAAGGTATTTCCTGTTTTTCTTCTTCTTCTACCTCATCTGTATGATGCACCCTCGTGATGAACTGCTAGCACCATGCCTACTTCTCGTTCTAAATTTAACAATTACTTATATCTTTGATTTCTTGTTTGGTGTAGTTTCTGATTATTAACCAAGTATTTAATTATATTAATTTTACTATAATCAAAGATGGTGCGGTACAATCGCCCATCTTGAACTGCAAATTTAATTTTCATTGTGATCAAAGATGGTGCTATACAATCGCACATCTTCAACTGCATATTTAATTTTACTGCAATTTTAGGTGGTGCGGTATAATTGTCCACCCTACTGCATATTCAAATTTTTCTACAATTTAATTTTACTAGGTGGTGCGGTATAATCGTCCACCCTGCTGCATATTTAAATTTTTTTGCAATTTAATTTTACGGCAATTTTAAGTGGTGCGGAATAATCGCTCATCATATGCTTGTTTCGATGAGAATGGTGCGGTACAATCGTCATTCTCATTAATCATGAAAATCTCGAGCCTGAAGTTTCGAGTGCTTATCAATTTTGGCCTAAAGATCAAAATGAAAAATTTGTAAGAACCAGAAGTTCTAACGCTATATTCCTCTAGGAATACATATTATTGCAAGTTCTTACACATCTCATTTTTCTTCCAAAAAAGAAAATGGAGAACTTGGTAAAACTTGATTTTGTTGCCCTGGACATTACTGGGAAGAATTATCTTACCTGGGTACTGGATACCATTAGGGAAGAAAACAGCTCATTCTTTCAAGATCGGGCGAAGACCGTGATCTTTATTCGTCGTCACCTTGATGAGGGACTAAAGAGCGAGTACTTAACGGTTGAAGATACATTAGCTCTCTGGAAGGCATTGAGAAACATATGCAATCACCAGACAACGGTGATTGCTTCAAGGCCTTGTTATGAGTGGACTCACCTAAGGATACAAGATTTCAAGTCAGTGGCTGAGTACAATTATGCGATGTTCAGAACTACCTTTCAGATAAAGCTCTATAGGGATACCATTACTGAGGAAGCTATACTGGAAAAGACTTTCAGTACATTTCGTGCCTCTAACGTGCTCCTGCAGCAGCAGTATAAAGAGCGAGGCTTCACTGAATACAACTAGCTGATGTTTGTGCTCCTGGTAGCTGAACAAAACAATGAGCTCCTGATAAAAAATCATCAGTCCCAACCTACTGGATCTGTACCATTCCCATAAGTGAATGATGATTCCCTCGAAGTGAATGCCACATTCTCTGGTGGAGATAATCATAAACGAGGACGTGGCCACAAGCGAGGCTGGTGGAACAGGAAAGGCAAGAACCATGGTGGTCAACTTCACAACCAGGTTCCAAGGTAAAATTCAAGCCCGAGCTTTAAAAATGGAAATTGTTACAAAGGCAAAGCTCATATGAACAATGCTCCTAGAAACTCTGATAGAGCCTGCTATAGTGGTGACGATGGGTATTGGGTGCGTACCTGTCATACCCTAAAATATCTAGTGGATCTATATCAACCCCTCCTCAAGGAGAAGCTTGTCAAGATTAATTTCCTCGACCATGCTAGACCAATGGATATACCTGATTCAATGTGCAACTTATCAGGACAATTGAACACAACCCACCTAGATGTCTCGGACTTCATTGTAGAAAGCGGGAATGAAATGTATCGGTCTGACTGAATCATTTATGTTTGATGTACTTTTATTATTCTAAACTTGTAGTTTAAAACTCGCATTTCAATTCAATAAAAGTGGTATTTAAATTTCCTGTTATAAGTTGTTTTTAACCGTGATCCCTTTTACTCAGAAAACATGGATAAAAATTATGGTTATTCTCAAAACATGAAAAAAGACGGAGATATTTGTCTTGCAAACAGTGCAACAACACATACAATACTTCGTAATCGAAAGTATTTCTCAAGCTTAATGCTTACAAAAGTAAGGGTAACAACAATATCAGGCCAATAAGATATAAAGGCTTAGGGAAAACCCAGATTATGTTACCAAATGGAACGATATTGTCCATACAAAATGCGTTGTATGCTACTCGATCTACTCGAAATTTATTGAGTTTCAAAGACGTTTAAATGAATACCACATTGAAACGAAAAGTGCAGAAAATGTGGAGTATCTATGCATTACCTCCAATGATACCCAGAAGCGTATATTGAAGAAGTTGTGTGGTTTGTCGAGTGGATTGTATTATACATGCATAAGGACAATTGAATCACATACTGTCATGAACCAGAAGTTCATTGATTCAAAAGTTTACATGCTTTGGCATAACTGTTTGGGTCATCCAGGATCCACCATGATGCGTAAGATCATTACCAACTCTAATGGACATCCATTATTGAGCAGAGACATTGTTATCTCAAATGATAACCCTTGCAAGGTTTGTTCTCAAGGGAAGTTGGTAATTAGACCATCACAACTAAAGGTTGATGCTGAGTCCCCATCATTTTTGCAAAGAATTCAAAGGGATATTTGTTGACCTATTCAACCATCTTGTGAACCATTTCGATATTTTATGATTTTGGTTGATTCATCTACCCGATGGTTACATGTTTGTCTCTTGTTTACTCGAAATGTAGCTTTTGCGAGACTTCTTGCTCAGATAATTAAGTTGCGAGCACAGTTCCCAAATTACCCCATTAAGTCAATACGACTTGATAACGCTAGTGAATTTACGTCTCAAACCTTTGATGATTACTGCATGACATTGGGCATTGATGTTGAACACCATGTTCCTCATGTCCATACTCAAAATGATTTAGCGGAAACATTGATCAAAAGGTCGCACTCTGCTCATGAAAACAAAACTGCCAGTTTCTGTATGGGGACATGCCATCTTACATGCTGCATTATTGGTTCGATTGAGGCCTATAACCAACCACCAATACTCCTCAGTACAACTCATGTTTGGGCATCAGCCAAACATTTCACATTTACGAGTTTCTGGTTGTGCTGTTTATGTGCCTATTGCACCGCCGCAACGCACTAAAATGGGACCTCAGCGTAGACTGAGAATTTATGTGGGTTTTGATTCACTATCTATCATTAGATATTTGAAACCCCTGACAGATGATATGTTTACAGCTCGTTTTGCTGATTGTCACTTTGATGAGACAATCTTCCCATCGTTAGGGGGGAGAAAAGACCGTTCCAGAAGAACAGCAAGAGCTAACATAGGTTGTACCCACCTTTGTCTCATTTTGATCTATGTAGCACTCAATGTGAAAATGAAGTGAAAATGATTTCATTCATCTTCAAAGTATTGCTAATCAAATGCCAGATGCATTTAATGATGCTATGAAAGTGACACAATCATATATACTGGCTGCAAATGCACTTGCAAGAATTGATGTCCCTATTGAAAAAAATAAAGTGGCAGCAAATGAGTCATCTGGTGCACGCCTGAAGCACGGTAGACCCCAGGTTCAAAAGATTCAACCCCTCGAAAAAGAAAGACAAAGACAAAGGCACATCTGAATCCAAATGAAATCATTCAAGAAGAGAAAATGAATGACAAATCCACAATTCATGATTCTGTACTTTCAGAAGAAAAAAAATGTCCTTGATGAGACACATGTCCCTGAAGAGACAACAGTATATGAAAGCAAAGAAATCTCCATAAATTATGCATGTACAAATGAATTATGGGATCGGAATGAAATAATCATCGATGATATGTTCGCATTCGCAGTAACCACTAAAATTATATTAAGTGATGAGCCCCGCTCTGTTGATGAATGCAAACAGAGACAAGATTGGCCTAAGTGGAAATATGCAATCTAGGCAGAATTAAATTCCTTGGAAAGGCGAAGTGTTTTTGGACCAATAGTCCAAACTCCGCCTGATGTAAATCACATGGGTTACAAATGGGTATTCACAAGAAAACGCAATGAGAAAAATGAGATTGCAAGATACAAAGCATAACTCATTGCACAAGGTTTTTCACAAAGACTTGGAATTGATTATGATGAGACATATTCTCCTGTAATTGACGTAATTACGTTCAGTTACTTAATAAGTTTAGTGGTTTCAGAAAAGCTTGACATGCGAATTATGGATGTCATCACTGCGTATCTATATGGAGAATTAGATACTGACATATACATAAAGGTCCCAGAAGGACTTAAGTTGCCTGAAACGACTAACAAACCACGAGGTATGCTCTCGATCAAATTAAGGCGATCATTGTATGGGCTGAAACAATCTGAACGAATGTGGTATAATCGTCTCAGTGAGTATTTGATCAAAGAAGGATATATCAACAATGTCATTTGCCCTTGTGTGTTCATTAAGAAATCCAATTCTGGATTTGCTATAGTGGTAGTATATGTCGATGATATGAACCTAGTTGGAACTCCTAAAGAGCTCAATAAAACTGCTGAATATCTGAAAAATGAATTTGTAATAAAAGACCTTGGGAAAACAAAATATTGTCTCGGCTTGCAGATCGAGCATTGTGCTAATGAAATTTTGGTCCACCAATCAACTTACTTTGAAAAAATCCTGAAGCGTTTTGGCATGGACAAGGCTTATCCACTCAGCACGCCAATGGTCGTTCGTTATTTGGACATTAAGAAAGATCCATTTTGTCCAAAAGAAGATGATGAAATGGTCATTGGTCCAGAAGTACCATATATGAGTGTAATATGTGCTTTACTGTATTTAGCACAATGTACTAGACCAGATATAGCTTTTTTGGTTAACTTTTTAGCAAGATATAGCTCTACTCCAACAATTCGTCATTGGAAATGAGTCAAAGATGTTTTGTGATACCTTCGTGGGATAACAGACATGGGTCTCTTCTACTCAGAGAAATCCACAAATGACCAGATCCTTGCTAGATATGCAGATGTTGGTTTCCTCTCTCATCCGCATAAAGCTCGCTCACAAACTGGATATGTGTTCACTAATAGAGATACAGTAATCTCATGGCGCTCAACAAAGCAAACATTAGTCGCTACATCTTCAAATCACTCAAAAATACTTGCTTTACATGAAGCAAGTCGTGAATGTTCTTAGTTAAGATCAATGATCCATCATATCCTGAATTCATGTGGTCTAACTTCGAAGATAGATAATCCAACTGCCATCCATGAAGATAATGCAGTCTGTGTTGCCCAAATGAAGGAAAGATTCATTAAAGGCGATAAGACTAAACACATATCTCCAAAGTTTTTCAGTACACATGAGTTTCAGAAGGCTAAAGTTATTGAAGTCAGACAAATCCGTTCTAATGAAAATCTGGCAAACTTGTTCACCAAATCTCTACCAAAGTGCACATTTTAGAAGTTAGTGCAGGGAATCGGATTACGTTGGCTTACCAATCAACTAAATTTGAAGAATGCATAATCATGAGGAGATACAATTCAGGGGGGAGTATCCATAATACATGCACGTTGTACTCTTTTTCCTTCGATTAAGATTTTTCCCATTGGGTTTTTCCTATCAAGGTTTTAACGAGGCAACATAAGCATACATAACATTATTTCAATAATCCAGGTAAAGTTGTACTTTTTTTCCTTCGCTGTGGTTTTTTCCCACTAGGTTTTTCCGAGCAAAATTTTAATGAGACAACTGACATTGATATGTGGGCATTTAATGGGGAGTGTTGTAAAAGTTGTAGGGTGTATTTGTATGCCCACTTGCATTTGGCAAAAAGTGAAAAAGAATAATAACCTATTTTGTTGCTATGTAACATTGTCAAAGGAGGCTATCACCTCATATTTGTTTGTTGGTACGGGAGTAAATAAAGCACTCCATGTGCTATCAAACTACACTGCAAAAGAAAGCAAGAGAAATATTATTAGTATCCCTCCCTCTCTTTATCTGTCGTCTTTTTGTGTTATAGCTACTAAAGTTATATTGTGATGTTTTGCACCTGCTTTGCTCCTGTCATTAGAAAGGTTATCTCTTTAATTTTTTCTTATTTATAACATGTGTGTATATATACAACCATATTATCTACACTAGAAAGTAGGTTAAGTCTTACAATGAGCTAGCTATAATGTGGTTCAAATTTTCGTTAAAACCTCTCACTTATAAGTGAAGAGCAATACCCCTATATTGTAGAACTAAATTGTCAAAGTATGATTCTTTTGCTTTGGGCAAAATTATAGATTCTAGAAAATGAGGTCCATTTACTTTGTTCGTTGCAGATTTGGACTTTGAGATGCTTGGTGGTGGAGGGTGGAACGGTCTTCTTTTCCAATTTGGAGCCTTTGTTTGGTTGGATCTCTGGTGCCAGCATCTGGGGTTGGTTTGTGGTCGGCAGCTTCGGCGGCGACAGAGTTGCTAGGTTTTTTTTTGCTTTTTGTTTGTATATTTTGGGCTCAATCTTTTGGTTGGGCTTTGTTTTAGTGGTGCTTTGGGGTCCATTTTTTAGTTTAGTACTTTCATTGTATTTGGACCTCTTTCTGTATGTTTGTTGTCGTGGTAATTGTGGATGCAAATTTCCGCCTTCTTCTTCTTGGACGAAAAGGCACCTACAAAACAATTAACACCTTGGGTCAAGGCCAAGAGCCTCACGCGTCCACGATGAATTTTGTTGGGGGGGCGCTTTGGCCAAAGAACCTATGATGCCAAAGTTAGAATTTGAGGAAAAGTGTTTAGAGAAATTTGGAGAATTTTGTAAGAGAATTGGAATTAGGTTTTTGGGAGAAATGAGAGCTATTTATATGGCGGCCCCTATTTGGAGAAAAGGGGTTCGGCCACTTATGGTGGTTTTTGGGTGTAATTGCAAAATATTATGTCAAAATAATATTTTGCAATCAATTAGAAAATTAATTAATTGATTAGGAAATTAATCAATTAATTTAGGTAATTAATCCTAATTTGAATGAATAATTAATGGTTACCTTGTGGCGATGATTTGATGAGGATTGATGAAATAAGTTTTGAATAAATACCTATTTTGATCACCTTTGACCTTGATTGAGTTGTTATTGCCCGTTGTTTGCGCATGGGAGTTCCAGTGTGCCTCGAGGGTAATTGTTTCTTTTTGACCCTAGGATCCACGTGTCGCTTCCATATTTTTCTTGATTATTTTTTGCTCCACAGATGCCCTCACACCTGTTGGGCTGTTCGCAGGACAAGGCAGTATGTGCAGACATCTTCTTGCTTCAGGAAACTGTTGAGCAAAAATTGTACACAATATGTAAACAAATAATTCACTCAACACAATTTCACCCTTGTTCATTTTTTCGAAGAGGGTTTTATCAATTTGAGTTCAACCCATTCTAGGCTACTCGCCTATTAATTACAACCTTTCTTTTGGGAAATGAATACCCTTTGATTCCAATATGAATAAATCGTAACTTGGGGATTTGAGTGTTTATTTGATTTTGCGACTGCACCTAGGTAGAGCCCTAGGTTGCCTACGTACCCTTATTGAGGGATCAAGTCACTCGTAGTTCCTTATGTATTTGTTGGGGTTTGATGCCTTGTGCAGTTTCAGCTCATGCAGGCGAGGAACATTTGATGCCTTGTGCAGTTTTAGCTCGTGCGGGCGAGGACTTTGATCCATTGGAGCGTTTGATGCCTTGTGTAGTTTTAGCTCATGTGGGCAAGGACTTTGAATCATTGGAGCATAACGCAGCTTCGTGACTTTTGAAACTCGTCGCGGCTTTGTGCCATTTGATATTTGATACATCTTCATGCCATTTGGGATTTGATATGACTTCGTGCCCTTTGAAACTTGATGTGACTTCGTGCCATTTGATTTTGGAACTGCTTTTTGCCATTTGTAATTTGAACCGGCTTTATGCAATTTGAAGTTTGATATGGCTTCGTGCCATTTGAGCGGCTTTGTGCCATTCGAGACTTGTCGTGGTGCAATCAATTTTATAGCTAGTCTTATCGGGCATGTAATCATGCTTGTCGTCTAGTTCTTTTGTTTTGATTAAGAAGAAACTGCATTGGGGCTTGCTAGTATCAATTGACTTTCTTTATGAGGCTTTCTTCCAATTCACTTTGCTGTTTTGGAATTTGGGCATTTCTATGGCGCTTTTCTTTACAGCTTGTTGTCTCTCTTCATGGAGCACAACCACTTTAGGTTTGATGTTAATGCTTCAAAGCTTTTCTTAAATTTGCATTTCCTCCACTTGAACTTTCCAAAAGCTATTTTTGGTGGCTTTGGATTCATGAAACATGCCATTTTGATGTGCTCTTTACTTTGGCCCAAATACTTCTCACTGGGGGCCATGCTCTGTGACACCCATGTGAGCAAGACTATTTCTTTCCTCCTCATTTTCTGGAACATCCTTTAAAGAATGGAGCAGCAACAACGAGCCAAATTCTTTGAGTCGTGCTCAACTTTTGCCAACAAGTTTTTGCATAGTTGGTGATTTAATGAAGGACAGGTTTCCGTGGACATGGTTTCCATACTTCTTGTTTTAAACCATTTGAAACCGGTGCCTTTACCATGATGTTAAGTGCCATCTTATTTGGCCCAATTCTTATTCATAGAGCCAAAAGTAATAAACTCCTACATGAATAAATAAAAGCTATTGGCTTTTTCTTCTCTTTATTTAATCTCCATGTGGAGCAATACTCCTATTTTATCTGGGGAGTAATTTGTTTGTAGCAGAACTCCATCCTTTCTTTTCTTTGTTGGATGCTTTGTCTTCTATGAATTCAACTAGGAGTTACAATATAACCACTTAAAAGAAAACAGCAACCCCATCGCCACTTCGGGAATTTGATCCATTTAACTTAGACACAGCGTAAGTCCGTTGAGTTTTGTGCTTTGAGATGGTTCACATCTACAGTATTTGAAGTGATTTACGTCATCCACTTTACTCCATGTCTGATTTTGGCTCGGTACCATATCTTTTACCTCGACATTTCTTGCTCCATGTTTAACTTTAACTTTATGAAGGCCATGCTTGTGATAAACTCACGTGAGAGGTATTTTATATTTCCTCTTCCTTTGCACCTTCGTTCTCCAATAGTCTTTGTAGTAATTCAATCCTATTTGAAATAGGACTTTGAAAGCATGAAAGCATGACGTTTTTTCATTGTGAAAAATACTTGTTTGACTTGTCTTTCCTTTGAGTTTAGTGGTTAACGTGAAAGGATTAGGGGACTTTGACTTCCCTGCAAGCACACTTGCCCATTTTTGTCTTTTACTGCAATCCTCCACTACTTTGGAGATTTGTCTTTTACTGCAATCTTCCACTACTTTGGAGAAGCATAATGGATTGAGTTTGGGGTGCTGATGTGTATAAGGGAAGAAAGAATGGAGGAGTTTTTTTTTTTCAAAAAACAATGGAGGAGTTTAAATAGTTGTTTATTTACCTTAACTTTAGGAAGGGATGAGATTTCAATTATCAACTTAAAATCCGGACAAAGCAATTAATACTAATTACAAAAAAAAAAATTAGGCAAATACTTTAACTAAAAATTAAACAAATATAGCAAAGTGTTGACATATAAATGTTTAAATTCCAAAATAATGACGTGGACAAAGTTAATGGACTTTGATTAAAAATAAAAATAAAAACAATAAAGTTTTAATTAATGTTATATAAAAATTAGGGATGTAAACCTAATTTTTTTTTTCATTTCATGAAATACCATTAACATTGGTTGTGATTGCATATGAGTTAACCAATTGTGACATCCCACATCGTCTAGGGGAGTGATCCTTAAATGTATATTATCTTACCTAGCACGAGGCCTTTTGGGAGCTCACTAGCTTTAGGTTTCGTAGGAATTCCGAAGTTAAGCGAGAAGTGGGCTAGAGCACTCCCATGATGGGTGACCAACTGAAAAGTTGCTCGTGAGTTCTCAAAAACAAAACTGTGAGGGCGTGGTCGGGGCCCAAAACGGACAATGTCGTGCTACAGTGGAGTGAGCCGGGTCGGGATGTGATACCAATCAACATTGCGGAATGACGGTAATAAGGATAATGTCCTAATCAAACACAACCATGAAAAATCCAACCACGTCCTTGATACAATCATCAAGTGCAATGCCAGTTAAAATTGTGAAGGACAAGTCAACCCAACTCATCCGTCTTCTGGAAAGAGCAAAAACAATGTGTGAATTTAGTCTTATTTGACAATTCCAAATCTTTAGGCTTTACTTCATATCGTCACCTACTTTCTTAATTATATAAAAAAAATATAACTATTCAAAATCTTTAGGCTTTACTTCATATCGTCACCTACTTTCTTAATTATATAAAAAAAAATATGACACGACAGGCTACCATTTTTAGTACAAGCCAGAAACAATCAGGAACAGAAAAAGTTTGAGGGTAAAACAAGGAGATTAACAAATTAATTTAATCCTTGTATTCTTTCTTTAACCAAAACAATGGAATATGCATTCTTATCATAGAGAAATTATAATGTGGTTTTAGAACGCTGCTTCATAGCATGACCAGTTCATAATACACGTTAAAATATAAAATAAACGTCCACCTATATTACAATATGAGTGAATTAGTTATAAGTTCTAATTGTTCCATTACTTTTTGTTTCAGGCACAACTCAAAGTGTGCTAAAAGCGGTCTAAATGTGTTTACAATGTCTAGGTAATTGGTCCGTTCAAAGCTTATTTTTAAGTCTCACTTCTACTCATTACCTACTTAAAAAAGAATCAAAAGATTCAAAACTGAAGACCAGCCAAAGAAATCATTTGAAAGAGTTGCTTGCAACCAATTAACAGCTCTGCTCGAGCTAATCGGTCATTAGAAACTAAACCAGTGATAAATCAATGCCATCTTTCAGAGTAAAAAAGAAAACAAGCAAAAACCCTTTGACCATGAGGGCCCATCTATATAATTAGTGATAATCTTTCTTTAGCCCATAAGTCCACCCAAAAAGCCCAACTACACAATTCCCATGCCCACTCATATAATTGAGCTTCTTTCTAGAGCGAATATGCTTTGGATTAGAGAATCTCTGTGTCAGACCAGGAGATTTGGGGAGACAAAGATTTGGGCTTTTAGTTTCTGTAAGGTGGGCTAATGGGAGTCACAAGATTTGAATGAGCAGTTCGAATTTTCTTGTCCTTATGCTCCGGACACAGAGATCCAGAAAGAATTTCAATGACATAATACTCATCACGTGCTTTGTGTACACATGAATCACGAGTGTTGTAAACACATGCGAATAACATACTTTCTCCTCTTTTTGGGTGGCATATCCAATACTTCCAAAAAATTCCTTTAAGGCCCGTCCCTAAACCCTAAACTCAAAAAAATAAAAAAATAAAAAAAACTCATATTTCGGCAAGCAAAACCTTCACCTCAAGCTGTATGAGCAGAACTCTGGTAATATATAACATACATATGCATCTGCTAAACAAAAACACAACCGTGCAATATCCAAGTAGGACAGGTAACTGGAACAAAAATTAGACATCAACAACACTTTGCTGTGGCAATGCTTGCAATGTACTCAATCTCCTCCGCGACTTCTTTCATTGAAGGCCTGTTTCGAATTAATAAAGTAATGTCAAGTGAGTGAGTTAAAACACATAACATTGCATGATAGTTTAGAATACCGTCACCAGCGTTTTAGTTGCATGTAAATCTCTCTCCTAGAAAATGAACTTTAAGAGTATAAAAAAACATAGAACGTTGATTTGCAATTTTGCACCAGACATCGCATTACACAGATGAATCAAAGAAATTTCCATAGCATTCCCCACATAGCTGCATGTTTCCTAAGACAATAAAATACAGAACAATTACATAACATTTCCAGGCGTTTGGTTACATCACAGCCACTTCCAATTATACGCAACCTTAGTTGTACATCGTCGAATTGATACATATTACGATATCCTAACCGTATTAGACGTGAAAGACGTCAGCCATGAAAGAATGAGGTACATGCATACACATACATAAATACATATCAACATGTATACACAATTCCATTCCAAACTAGTGTATGTACATGTAACCAATAAGTTACCAACTTCAATGAACACTGCTATCTAACAAAATTGTACCGTAGCCTTTGTACTAGGAGAACTCAAGTAGGTTCGGCAAGCAGTAAGGTGTGCCACCAGCCGCATGCCACATTTTTCGGCACACATCCGTCGATGGTGACTTGAGCCGGAATGTTGCGGTCGATCACATCACCGAGGCCAAGCTGGAATTTGCAACAGAAAACCACAGTATTAGTCTTGCAAGGCAATACGAGAAATGGGAACATTGCAGAGCAAAATACATTCATAGCATCGACATGAACTACTGATGGCAGCTGAATACCTGACCATACTTGTTCCATCCCCAGCCGAAAACTTTCCCATCCTCTACATGAAACACAAATAAATTAAGAATCTCTTTAGGTTTTAATCCACACAAGTTCAACATCAACATCTTCTAAACTAAAATTATGACATAAACCGATATTTCTGTAAACCCAAGCAACTGATATCTCCACCTGAATAGATATTTTTATCCATACTACCTACAACTTCAGACACTTTCACTGTTGTTTCGTTTGTTTACTAACCTAAACACAATATTTGGAAATTTCTAAGGACTTGTGAAGGCTCTCATGAGCTGACCAAATTTCCGTGTTTCTTTCTCCATAAATCACTTCCTGTTTTCTGGACCAATGCAGACGACCACATGTAACCAAATAAAATCGAGGTAATCATATTTTGCTTAACCACATTAAGATTGGATATATACCATCTCTTCTTTAGCTTAAAAGAAAGACTAGTTAGCTTAAAGAAATATAAAGGTCGCTTATCATAAAAGAGTAAGGGAGCTTGTAAAAGTAGACGGTAGCATACCCGTGATTATGGCACTATGACGCGCCCCACAGGAAACAATCTTTGCATTCTCATTTTCCAGAATTGGAGCATCCAAAAGTCTTGGTATTGTCTGGTCCACAATTCAACAAAATTCAGTTCAACAGTTTCTCTGAAAGCAACATACAATGAATATTGGCAATGATGATTTGAAAATACTGCAAAAGTAGCCACGTAAATATTATCGATTACTTAATTTATGTTACCCTAGTAACCCTACCTATATACTATTAACATTTTCTGGCCGAGTAAGGGAAAAATTAAGGGTTATCATCCCGTTGCGTCATTGCCTGAATGACAAACCTATGAATCAAAGCAATCATATCATATTCTAGTAACCTTATGACTTCTCAATTAGTGAGGATGTCAAAGTCTATAGCCAAATAAAGGATAGATGTAGGTAAACTTCATAGTTTACCTCAGCTTGATCAGCTCCGGTTCCCAGCTGTCCAAACTGATTCCCGCCAAATGCATAAACATCGCCATCAGCTGAAATGCAGACAGTGTGCCACAGTCCTGCCGCGACACCCTCTATCCGGATGCCCAGTAATGAAGATACACAAATCGGACTTAACTCGTCATCTGTGCTTCCTTGCCCACACTTGAACAAAACAAAAACGACAAGGAATTCAGTTTTATGCCTTATTTTAATAAGCCAAAATGTTCAGCAACAGTGAAATATTGGTAACGTTGAGAAGGAACAGAATAGATTAATCCATTTGAGTGAACCTCATCTTGAGCACCTACAGTGCTTTTTCTCCATCATTCCTATACCTACATAATGATACCGTAGAATGGTTAAGATTTGGGGAACACCTGCTAGTTGTTGTGTATGGAATTATGGATGGATACAAGTAAAAATTAGACATTCTGGCTTGATTGGTACACCGGTAACATCTTGTTTAGGTACTAATCCAGTAATACTATAGATAATGAATTTTTATATTGGTCATCAATAGCAGTTTTACCACCAACAAGCCAAAAGCACTATGATCAATGATTTTTCACTATGAAGTAATATGTTGTGCATAAGGATGAAATAAAATTAACGCAGACAGCACTTATGGTTTCTTGAAGAAGCAAAAGTGTGAGGCAAAGAGTGCAATACTGCAGAAAACTCACCTGTCCATACAGCCCCCAACCAAAAGCAAGTACTGCTCCAGAATCTGAAATGCAAGAAAGAAATCACAAATACATATGTAAAATAAAACATAAAAGCTAAAGTGCTAAAATTGTTCAGTTGTACCACATGATACACTAACCACAGTACTGCCATTCCTGTGACAGTCAATTCTAATTCCCCACTTATAAACAGCTATAACTATGAAGTTTTGAAAATGGCTCCCATGATTCCAATGATTGATCATTCACCTGATCTAGTGACTGATTCTTCAGTATTTAATCTAATATCTCTTACATATAACATATTAACGGCATGAAATATCAATTGAGTATGCTGGTTTGGTATTGTTGTGCTTTGAAAAAAAACTGTTTATGCTGTGCTGTGAGAATAAGCAGCTATGAAATAAAGCAGCAGAGTGTTTGGTAAACTTTTTTGTAAAAGCGCTTTTGAAAAAAAAAAAAAAAAAAAAAGTATTATAGTGTTTGGTAAACTTCTATGTAAAACAGCTATAAAAAAAAGCTGACTTTTCAAAGCTGGGTTTTGCAGCTTTGTGTTTTTGGCTTTTTTTCACCCCTGTGAAATAAAGCTAAAGCTAAATGCTTACCAAACATAAAAAAGCTCCCATCTTTTTTTGATACCCATTTTTATCAGAAGCACCTCAGTACCAAACCAGGGCTAAGATTAATTAAAGACGTTGGCAGTAACAATACTATCCAGCTCGGATGCCCATGCTTATACATAATTGGAGAAAGAAGTTAAAATTTGTACCTGTGATTACTACACTATGTCGCCCTCCACAGGCAATCCCCTTCACATAATTTCCAGGAACCCTAACACCAAATCCTGCAGATCTATCTTTTCCGTAAGAGGACTCGATGCAAGGTACAGGATGAGGAGAGGACACCATACGTATGCGGGAGCCCAGACCAAGCTGCCCTTCACCTCCATAGCCCCATCCCCATACTTGTCCTATATCTGAAGTTTTGGGAAATTAGGATACATTATGTCTTGCTTGATATTATAAATATTCTAATTTTTAAGTCGATACTTCATTCCACACTTATTTCATGACCACAATGCAAGGAGACTATGCATCGCATACAGGTAAAAATCAGAACTGGGTAAAATTACCTGATAATGCCAGAGTATGGCGCCCTCCAGCAGCAACACTGGCTATTCTAACTCCCGGGTTCAGTGCCACAAGACAAGGCAATGCTGACGGAGGTTCATCACCAGATGATGAAGTTTCAGCCGCTTGTTTTGCTGACAACAGTTTTCTTCGCTTTGTACTTTCTTCACTAGCAGAAACTGCCACAGCAGTGGATCGTGAGCCTTGAGAGCGAGGGCTAACTATATTATAAAAATAAATAAGTCAACAATGAACGAAAAACAAGCTTCTGTCATTGTCATGAAAAGAGGCCAAACATAAATTACCTTGCTCAGTCATAAAAGAATTCTGCCCTTCATAGGCATCCTTTACACCGTCTGAACCCATAGATTGCTCAAAGACCTTCCCAGATGGAACACACTCTTTCCATCCCCATGTGTAAACTCCTCCATTATCTGCATTAAAACCAAAATTTATTGACTGCCTCAATACTCATGATAGCTTAATAACGATGGAACACGGAAACTGAAATTGTTTCCACAATTCAACTAGTTACCAACTAATTGTTTCAGTCGGTCTAGTTTCATGCGCTTAATTCCAAACCCCCTTGGCATCTTCAGAAGAAATTAGTTGTCAGAAAAGGGTTCAGATGTTTCTAAACCTTTACTCACTACGTTGAATAAAAATCTAATATTTGAGAAAAATGCAGTTGGGAAATCAGCATTACCTGTGACAGCAACACAATGGGCCCAACCCGCGCCCGCCTGTACTATACAAGCTTCATTCGGAAGAGGAAAAGGCTCCGGGTTTTCCTTTAACAAGCAAAATTGAGAACAATGTCAATTAATTCCACCAACAAATTAACAGAATAAATCAATGAACGAACCAAGTGTCGTGTATCGCTTCAGTACCCCGTGCATCCCAGATGTCACATAGCTTTGGCCTAGATCATCTGTTGAGCCCCATGTAATAAGCTTTCCAGGCTCTGGGTGAAATCATACCAACAAAGAACCATGAGCAAAAAGAAACGTACTTTGCAGCACAACTAACAAACAAAAACATACACAAAGATATGGTAAAACAGCATTGGGGAAAAAAAACAATAGTGTATCATCTGCCTCAAATTTAGAATATATATATATATGTGTGTGTGTGTGTGTGTAGACTAAAATTATAATTCTTCCCCAATTTGAAATGTGGAAATGAAAATAGAAAAAGATACATAAAGTACAGCAGCAAATTTCAGACACAAAAACTCTGTATATTAAATTTACTAACTTTACTATGCTACAGAAAGCATAAAATTTCAAGCTTTATTTTCCCACATTTTCTCGGCATCCAAACAGCGGGTAAAACTGCGGTCAGAAAGTAAAAAACCGAGGCAGAGTTCGAAGAAAGCACCAGAAATGGCCATGGCGAAGCCGCAGCCGCCACCGCATACATCCTTCCACGCGTACTCGGCGCCGGCCGTCCGCACGACCTTCGGCGACAAAAGCGGAGACCTCTGGGGCAGAGCTCCGGGAAGATATCCCCACATGAACACCACCTTCTCTTTCCCCTCTTCCATCTTCACTTCCTCTCCCTCCGTATTTCCCTCCGCATTCATCGCTCGATAAAATCCGAAAACAGGGGACGGAAACGGATTCAGAATCCGAGTTTTCGTTTTTCGTTTTCGGAAATTTCAGAACTTTCTTGAAGTTTTTTTAGCTTCGGTGGACTTTTGGACTGCGTTTTTGGGAAGTGCCCTAATTTTTGCTGCGTTGCCACAAAAAGGGGCCGTATCAAATACAGGAAAATGGGGACGCCACGTCGGATTTCCGCGTGGTTGTGTGGACACGTGGCGCGTTTTGGACCCCAAGATGCCTCGGCATCTGCGAGCCAGTAGTTCCCGGAAGTTTCTGGAAGGTCGGGCTCCCCTATCTCCAGAGAGCATTGTTCGGGGCTGGCGTGGCCGTCTCTTCATCACACCACGTGGTGGAATCGGATGCGAGCCCCAATGATTATGTGGTACCACGTGTCCGCATTTTGATTAGGACCTCTCGAAATTGTTTTTCGATTCTTTCTTTCTATGACTTCTGTTTTTTATATTTATCTCAAAAATGTAGTGGGATTTTTTATTCAGTCATATTAAAGTAGGATATTGTTTTTCACGCACCTAGTTTTATGATAAATTTTTGTTAACTTTTATCATTGAACTTCTTCAATTTATTTAATTCAACGATTCAAAATTAAAATGGATGTGTGAGGAACAAAAATAAATGTGCAAACTCGTCATCTTGATAGAATAAATTTGAGACATTTTTACTTGAGAATTGTTATCATCACTCCAAAATAGATAGACTAATTTTAATCGAATAATTTACTTATTTCGAGGAGTAAATTATTTTTTGACCAATGAGAGAGAGTTCGGTTAAGCCACACAATAGGTAGCCTAATTTGATATCGAATTCGCCATTCACGGGATTTGAACCTAAAACCTCTCGCTTCTAAGTGAAAAGGAATACCACCAAATCTATAGTACTGAGTAACAATTTTATTAGAATGATATGTTATTAAATTTCTATTTTGTTCTATTATTAGAAAGATCCTAACAACTTGGCATGGTGGTCCCAAAATTTTAACATTTTAATTTTTGGAGTAAAATTATAAATAAAAAAATTCAAAAAAAAAATATCTGATAACAAACTACGATTATCTAACCCTTGCGAAACCGGAAAAGACTACAACCTCCCCACAATTACAAAGTATCGACACCTCCTTTGTCATACGTTATAAAGTTATCATATCATCAATTTGAGTATGTCTTTATTAGTAAAGCACTTTACACTACACACAAGCTTAAATTTTTACATAATTTAGAGCAAGCGATGTCTGATTAGACATTTGTCCAATCAGAGGCAAAACTTCGTGAAATGTTAGATACAGCTCTAGTCTAGCTCAAATTTCGTTATCCACTAAAAAGTTCCGTACATTGATTTATCTATTTCAACATCAATTTAGTCCGAACTTCGCCCGATATTCTACTCTCAAACCTCCTACTTTGTCATCCTGGTCTGCCGTTGTCTCCAACAATTACGAGTAGACCCTCACCCTCAATCGTATGGTTAACTTAGTGACACAACTTAGATAAAGCAAATCACGAGGCTAGGAATATATATAGTTTGATGATTGAGTTTAAGGGTCCCAAAGTCCCCACAATCAAGAGGTGGGTCACTATTTTTCAAGTGATCACGCATACGGATCCGTAAACACACCACATATTTAGAGTAATATCTAACAATATTACACATGTTTCATGTCTGAACCTCATGCAGCCGCACGACATGATACCCCAAATGCACCACGTCCGGGCCCTCCAATTATATGCGTCTCACTTAATCATCAGTCGGTCTCAGAACTGATCGCGTGGTTTGGATAACGTTATCGAATAAAGACTCGTACTAGGCACCATATGGCAACACGTACAAGTTGCTTATTCACACCCTTTAATTTAGTTTTGGTTTGGGATCATTTTATGGGGTCACTTGGGAGTTGAGATTGTGTCGGTGAAGTTCTGTGGTAGGGGCCAAATACCAGCTAGAGTTTTTAGGGTTTTGGTTCTCTTGAATCTTTTCGTTTTAAGAACAGCAAAAACATCACATAGTTGTCGAGAGCTCGGACAGAATTAGGTCTGGTTAGAGTAGTGCGTTGATGCTCGATTAACGCAATGGCTACTTCAACGAAGAGACGAACGTTGCAACAATTCGAATAAAAAAAAGAAAAGAAAAAGTAGCGTCGTATTGAATCTTGACCAATCCTCACTTATCAAGTATAATTTATCATTGTAAACTTACTCAACAGTTGACACAATTTAAGAGAGGTCTAAAGTTTGAATACATCCAGCACAACCGGAAAAAAAAGTCAAACCGTAATAACATAAGTGTGTAGATGCATGTTGTATGTGTTCCTTGTCTCCAATGCTTGGTTTAGCCTTCTTATTGGATTAGTGCCATGCTGTTCTCGTTAAGAATCTCTCTCTAGACATGCAGATGCACACATGCACGTAAATACCATGCTATGAGAAGGTATGCCAACCGATTCTTGTGAACCCTAATCATGCCTCTGGAGCCTTCAAGGACTAACTCTCATAAAATCTCTATAAATCAAGCTCACAACACCAAACTAAAAAACAGAAAACCGAATTTCTAGATCGAGCATAGTGATTAGTAAGAGCGGAAAAATCAGATGGAAAGCAGAAAAATGAGCAGCGGTGTGGGCTTCTTCAAGATGCCGCTTCACTACCCGAGATACACCAAAAAGGACTACGAGGGCATGGCTGAGTGGAAGCTCGACCGCCTTCTTGCCGAATATGGGTTGCCCATGCACGGTGACTTGGCGCACAAGCGAGAGTTTGCAATGGGTGCCTTCCTCTGGCCTGATACCACAGTTCAGGACGCTTCAAGTTCTCTTGGAGACAAAAAGCCCAAATAGCTACCTTCCTAGCAGTAGCATCTACTTTATGTGACTCAATATATTTCATGTAATTTTTTCTTTCTACCATGCTCCTAAAATTTGGTAATGAATTTGATTTCTATTACAATATTATGATTTTCATTGCAATATTAAAAAAGTGTGGCCAGTGGTAGAGCTAGAACTCTTTGTGTGTGAGGGCCTTTCGTATATGTATTGAGAAAATTTTCGCATCCTAACATTAGCAACTGAAGTAAACTTCACAAAACTGAAAGACCCATTAAATTTAATCGAAAGGATGAAAGAAGTGTGTCATATGGGGGCAGGGGGGCAGGGGGCACCGTAACTAGTAAAAAAATTGAAATTATAGGAAGAAAATACAAAGAAATCTGACCTTATACTACTTCAACCTACAAGCTCTTGTACTAACGATCGACGTTATACCTTTACACCAACAATGTATTGGATTCATTAGCACGTTAACGTATAACTTGAACTTTAGAAGAGTTCATATACATCTCTATGTTGGTAAACAGTGCACAACATCAAAGAAATTAACATTTCATATCAAATGTTCTTAAAAAAACCCCGAAGATGGACAAGTCCGAAATTGCCTTGGAGTTGCTTGTAACTTGAGCAAACATTAAGCTAAAACTGAGTAAGTAAATTTCAACACCTAAACACTCTATGCTTTTCAGTAAAAAATTCAGATTCCATTCGAAATGAGAGACTACCTACAATTCCTACATAACACACAATGTAACCATACAGTTCTCAGTTTTACATCCAACAACAGTGACCCCCCACAGAACCTTTATACAGGGAGTGCCTGACATAACGCAAGACGGTAAGTGACAAATACACACTCGCCATTCATGACCACCACTCCTTTCAGGCTTGTGGCCTCAAGGAAACTACATATGCTAAAACCGCCGCCTCACGCGCCTACCATTGGGATTTGCTGATTCTGCTACAGTCCCACCCCCATCTGCTGGCAAATCTAGTCCATATATGCTGCTGCCACTCCTCTTCCGACTTGACAGAAGACTAGAATTGTCATCCACCGCTGCAAATGTCTCCAGCAGCTCTACCAACATTGATGGGCAGCTCTCTTCTAGATGCTTGTACCCTTCTGATTGCATTACGGCTGCAAAAATCACGAGCATTCATGAGTCCTATATTCGGTTTTACAACATACACTACCAAATGAATAGAGTTACATGCACAGAAAATAAAAAATAATTCCTCTATGAAAGGATGAAAGTGATTGTTGCAGGAGGACGGATGTGGAAAATACAAGCTTTGAGAAGGAACACATGAAAATTTATGTTCACGGGTAGTAACATAAATTCATGTTGCAACAGGAAAACGTCCAGATTCATATCAAATGCATCACAAAGATAAGGTCAACCAATATTTTCAGCAGAATAACCATGACATTCAACCACGCAAGGATAAGGAACTACGGTTAAATCAATGCACACTAATGGAATTATAGGAACTCTGAGATGTTCCAGACCATTCAAAATGGTTATTCAATTATTAACCAACCCATATATGGCATTCATCGGTTAATCCCTCAAAAATTAGAACAAACTGATAACTGTATTCGAGTTTAAACATGGCAAACGGTGGATGGGGGAAGAGGTCAGTGCCTTGTTAAGACCAATTAACAGCACTTCTGGTTTAAACCAGTTTCCAGGGTCTAAAATATGGCAAATTGTAACAATTTCATGCAGGGTCCAACTTTTTGAATCAATCTTCTACCATTAGAGAGAGAAACAGTGAAATTCCTCGTAATTCTTTCCTTTCTTTAACTTAATGGAAAAAGAATGTATACGGGAAGAACCTATATACAATCAGCCAAAATAGAAATCCTACTATACCATTCTCAGAATGCTGCCCCTCGATCAGCCATCTATCAAGGTGTCACCATAGGCTGACCAGAGGACCCAGACGGAAAGGTTGACCAGAGGTCCCACCGTCCCAAATGGAAATATCATAAATTTTAAGGGAACATCCTTATTGACATCCTGAAACCATAGACATTGATAAGGACATCTGCAACATGCATGATGAGGCAGGCATGCATGATACTACATCAAGGATACTTGAGACACTAAGAAACAGAGACAATTCAAAACTGATATAACCTGAAAGCATGCACCATCAGAATCTATGGGTAACACCCACCTCCCAAGTTCGACGGATTTGCTGTAAATTTAAGACAGACATCCTTAAGCTGTCGGCATTGATGCTGTTCAGCAAGCGCAAGTGTAGTAGCCACTGTCTCAGTAGTGATTTCTTCACATAACTTTGATTCACACAACAATTTCAGTCGATCTAGATTATACAGGTCTGCAGCTGCCAACAGATGCTGCACCATGACAGTGAATGTGCACAAAGGTGATAAGCCCATAACTTCGTGTGTATCAGGAAGTTTGTCCGTGTAAATAAAGAGAAGCATTGCCTGGAAAAAAGGGTCAAGATCTCTATTAAATTCGTTAAACGTGTTCAAAATAAGAGCATACACAAATAAAACCATATGGATAAAACTTATCAGGAAAGGTCGGCATCACTGTGAATATTGGCCACAGGCCAAAGAGCGAACTTCTAGTCTAAATCTCAACTAATGAAATAAAGACAAATGGACCAGTGTAATATTCACAGTTACTGCTACTGAAACAAGCTCAAACAGGTTCAACTTTTCACTTATTTGAGGCCAGTTCTAAGCAATCAAGTCCCACGTGTACCCTTAATTACATGTTGAATCCGAATCCAGACATGCCATCAGCTACTTTTGATTTTTCACATTTGATTATATCTGTAAACAATCGAACAACAACAGTATAAAAACTCGAACCTTAAGATGACTCTATATAATTCATATTAGGGGATTCCTGCAATAATTATACCACCAACCAAGCAGACCCCAACGAGCACTGTAGTTTAAGTGCTAATGTGAACATGAGAAGAAACAAATATCACTTTCCCAGATAATCTTTAACCAATAGATAAGTTTTGAAATTTAAGTGAATTTAACAACTCAATGCATTCTATTAGAACTTGTAATTATTACCATCATTACTTTGTCTTGAAAGCTCCTAATCAAACAAAATAATACTAGCATTTGACTTTGATCATCCCAAGATTTCTTATTTGTTCAGTTGATAACTGAATTCAAAAAGAACCTTTTGACTACAATAAAAGTGTAAAAGGTGAATGTCAATTATGGAGAGACACAGAAGTGCACAAATGTTAATGCACTCTATTATTCAGATGGTAACAAGTGGAAGCAACAAGATCATGAAGCATTACCTTGAAGATGAAGGGCTCAACATCCTTCACAACTACTTTATCTACGTTACAATCCCCGACAAGTCCATAAAACTGCGCTCTAAATACACGAGACCGAGCAGCAAGTATCAACTTGTGA
Organism: Crataegus laevigata; assembly: GCA_963580275.1. Lineage (NCBI taxonomy): Eukaryota > Viridiplantae > Streptophyta > Magnoliopsida > Rosales > Rosaceae > Crataegus > Crataegus laevigata. Next base: position 30,214,714 of record OY756947.1, on the reverse strand, counting down.
GCTTTAAACTGTTCATCACCAACCTGAAAAACTATGTCACAACCAGCTTCAGAATCTAGAAAGTCCTTTAGGTCTCGTCCCATGTCTGATGATGGAACAGTGATTGTAAATTGTTTTGGTTGCTCAAGGCGAGTTCTGACAACTCCAACAGTGCAGTTCAATACAAGGCAATCATCCTTAAGGAACTCAGAAGTTTCTAGGATTGATCTTCTGAAGAATTTCTTGTAACCCCTGAAATTACAAAACTAAATCTAATTACGGAAACATGCAGAAAGTTCCCACCTGAACATAAATTCCCAATATTCGGAAATCAGTAAGCTTAACCAAAATTTAAAAATAGGTTACATAAACTGCAAGAAATCTATAAACAGTCTGATCAACAATAAACGATGAACTTCTCAAATTAGAACTTTGCAAAAACAGTTGACATGTAGACTTCTGTTTAACAATAGTATAGATTGTAGATATTGATAATGAAACGTTAGGTTTTTCCAAAATATAATCTTTAATATGATTAATATTCACCGGACAAAATAATATCTGTATATATAACATTTCTAAAGTAAATGTATCTCGGGTCTGAACTAAGCATATTACAAATAACTCAATCAGATCTTTAATATTATTATCACCATCACTTCTGGGGGGCTGTTTTACATTTTCTATGGAGAAAAAAAATCCTAACCAAAATCAGCTTTTCTTTCTTTAGTTGTGTTGATTTTCCAAGTGATTTATTAAATAAAAGTACAATTCAAACTAGGTTTTACTAACAACAATGTGAAAATGAAAACTGAAGAGGAATGGTTCATTTCAAGATTTGGATGAACATACACATTAGTACATCAGACTAAACAAGGATATATCTTAGTATCCATTTGAAGTTTTTGTACAGATTTATGCATTTTTTTCTCTCTCGTTTTTTTTGAAAGCAAAGCCTAAGGACTGGAGATAGGTAGACCGATGTCACAGAGAGCTCAACCACTTAAGCTATAAGCCCCAAATATAACAACTAGCATGCCAATCTAGCATAATCACATACATACCCACTGAAAGAACACCCATATCAATCACATTCAAATCCCAATTACCCAATTGATTACCAAGCTGCTAAATCACCATTATTTCACATAAAACACATTAAAACCAATCCGTAACCCACAATTCACCGGGAATGTACTCAATTTATCATAAAAATTGAAACTTTAAGGCTCGAAAACCCGCCAATTAACCCATTTAAACACATACCACATGCTGCCTCTGTACTTCAGCGTGTACGGCCCGCCCTCGAGAGCGCGATCAAAGTGACTGTGCACCTTGTCCTTCCCACTGTCCGTCTGATCCACCAACGTCAGCTCGAACAGAGCCCTCACATCCGTACCCTCACTAACCAAAGCAATGAAAACCGAGACGTACGCGTTGCTATCCTCGGGGTTTTTACCGTCGGGGTAAAAGTAAATTGCCCAATCGTATCCGCCCACCGTGAACGTATCACTCATCAGGTACTTCCCGGCTCCCATCCCCTTGGCCAGCGAATACCCTTTTATCGTGAACCGGTGGGAGCCGTTCACAGTCTCGCTGATCGATCTCGAGCACGATTCCTGGTCGGACCCAGGCTTCGAATTCCCCATGGATTCACCCGATTTCGCCCCTCTGGAATGTTTCCGAATCGGCGGCATCGGACGGTCGGGTCCGGGCTGAAACCCTAGAAAGCCAAGCGGTCAAAGCGCGGCCTCAGCATGGCATGCAAATTGCGCAAATTGGGAAAATGAAACCCCAATTTTGGGTTTTGAGTGGCGAATTGGGAGGAGAAACGATGCGTCGCCGGAAGAGATGAAGATTCGAGAAGACTGAAGAGGTTTTTTGGGGTTAGACGGGTCGTTTTTGGTTCCTGACGGGCCAGACGGGTTGGGGCTCGATTCGACTTTATACTTCTTTTCGGTTCGGGTGACGTGTCCGAATGGACTTGAGAAGATTTGATTCAATTTTAGTTCTTTTTGGGTTTTGGTCTCAAAGGATTATTTTTAAGGAAAATTAATAAAAGTGATTTGAAAATTTTGAGTTTTAACAATAAAGACAAAATAAAGGGTAAAGTAAATAGTATTATGATTGACTTTTTAGTGTAAAAATGGGATTTTTCATTAAAATGAACAGTACCATGAGCTTTTCGTTAAAGTTTTCTTATTTTTATTAGTGCAAATGACAGTTTACTACTCTCATGTTTAGTGGTTTTCAACATTTAGTACATCAATTTTTTTTCATCCTAGAGTCATACCTAAAGTGTAAATTTTGGAACAGTCTCATACACCCATTAGTCAAACTATTAGTTCTCCTGTTAAATGATGACGCGGTGCCCATGTAGACAATGACTGGGCGCCACGTGTCATTAAAAATATTGAAATAAAAATAATATTAAAAAGAAGGAGAAGGAGGAAGAAGAAGAAGAAGAAGAAGAATAAGGAAGAAGAAGAAGAAGGAGAAGGAGGAGGAAGAAGAAAAAAAAAATTATGGGTTAGGGACATGCACGCGGGGGGCGGGGGGGGAAGAAGGAAGAAGAAAAATGATGAGGAAGAAGAAGGAAGAAGAAGGAGAAGGAAGAGGAAGAAGAAATTTTTTTTATGGGTTTGGGGGCGTGCACAGTGGGGGGAAGAAGAAGGAAGAAGAAGAAGGAGAAGGAGGAGGAAGAAAGAAAAAAAAATCCGGGTTTGGGGGTGCCTCGGGGGGAAGGGGGAAAGATTTTTTTTTTAAAATTATTATTATTATTTACTTAAATAATTATTTTAATATTTTTAATGACACGTGGCGCCCAGTCATTGTTCACATGGGCGCCACGTCATCACTTAACGGGAGAACTAATAGTTTGACTAACGGATGTATAAGACCGTCCCAAAATTTACACTTTAAATATAACTCTGGGATGAAAAAAAATTGATGTACTAAATGTTGAAACCCATCAAACATTAGAGTAGTAAACAAAGATATACCATTTTTATTAAGTTTTAGGACTTGAAAGTAAATTAACTATAATTTGGTTAATTAGCAAACTTAGGCCCAAGTCTATTCGTTAATCACACGCATCATGGACGCAAATAATGCCTATGCATTAAAACATGGCTTTTTTTATTAGCACCCCACAAAATGTTGAATGCACCCCACATTAAAATTTAATATTAAATGACTTATTTATTTCACTATGCAATGACAATTTTGACCTTATTAGGTTTTTTAAAAAAAATTAAATACACCCCAAATCACTTTTAGCGTTCTTCTTAACTATCAAAAAATGTTTTGAGCTAAAAGCCATTAATAAAATTGGACTCTAAAAGTTCTGTAGTTCTTTCCTTTGTTTTTACTGGTTCTGATTGGCTAAGACGTGATTCACTCGGTGGTTGCTTGGTGCCTAGGACTTACCAAATCAGTCTATTCAGGTTGATCAGTAGTTCGTGGCTTGGTTGTGCTTCCTTAAGGCCACGGATTGGACAATAACATGCAACAATATGTAGGAGTATGCAGAAGGGCTAGTGATAGTAAAGTTGGCCAAATTTATACAAGCTTAGAACCCCTCACATAAATCACGATCATATTGAAGTTGGTGACGATGAACATGTATCATAAATTAACAGCACTCATACAAATAATTAAGTTTAATCAACTCATAAGGTATGTATAGAAAGCCCTAATTGGTGATCTGCTAATTACCCTTAGTCATATGACGATAAATCGAACATGAAAGATCATAGATTAGTAATTAATCACATTAATCTTGTAGTTGCGGATGTGTTGTTGTGGAGGAATATAAGGTGTATATTGAGAAATGTGAGGTGTATGTATAAAATATAAGGTGTATATTGAAAATGTGGGGTGTGGGGGTATTATGAAAAAGTATGTGGGGTGTATTAAGATAATTTTAAGTGAAAAAGCAAATGCGGGGTATATTGAGTATGTTGGATTTATTTAACAATTTGTGGGGTGTTTATATAATAAGCCTAAAACATATCTATTATGATTTTTTTTTGTCAATATCAATTATTATGATTTGGAATTTGAAATGTTAATGTGACTCTTTCAAAGTGGGACTCGCTATAAAGAGATTTTTCAATGTGTCAGAAACTCGATTCGGTACACCAAGTGACATAATACAAGTAGTTGGACATTTGAAAAATAAATTTTCAATTACTTGTATTATGACATTTGGTGTACCGACTGTGTTCTCCCACGTTGAAAATTTTCTCCTTTCTATAGACTCTTTGTCACTCCACAATTTAAAGTCACTTTTCAAGCCAACACGATAAAAATTTGTGTCAAAAACATTTAAATGGTAGAACGTCTATAAGAATTTTACTCTTAAGAAAGTCTCGATATCATTCTCATAAATTTAGAGCATATATACTAAAAATGGATATGCAATCAAATTACAAACATATTTTGCGTTTACTAATACAATGAAAAATAAGTGCATCGCACATCAAACTCGGGTGTGTCAGACATGAACACCATCAATACCATGGCGGAATTGGCTGGTTTTACTTACAATCTCACACATTGATGACTATTATGAGTCCCATTAAAACAATATGAATTGATTACAGTCGATGGCATTCATTTTGCTAGAATACAAGTTTGGTTTAGAATATGTGGGACCGTAAATTTTGGCCCATGCCACGTGGCATTTTGGGTGGTCAGAATATCCGAGAAACCCTCAACATTATCTCTGCCAAAGATAGTCAGGCACATGTCCATTAGTTTTAAGTTTGTTATAGATATTTCTTGTCTCCTAAACAAGGAAATCTTAATTCATGTCAAATTAGGATTTCGTGAGAATTAGGCAATGTAATTATAATTTTAGAATGATTTGATATCTTATTTTGGATTTCTTTCTAGATACTTTTCCGATTACATAAAGATTACTTTCCTTACAATGATTCAAGATTTCTATAAACACACTAATTTGGGTATAAGCAAAACACATAATTCGCTACATGAACGCATCTCTTACACGCCTGACCTAAGGCTCTTTTGTCAAGTATGGCTCACGATGTCACACCACTCATTCTCTAAAACTATAGTTGTGAAATTGGTTCCAACAGATCCCATGAACATGAACACTAGTGTGTTTATAATTTATAATGAGTATATACATACATTTATTGTTGAGTCATAAAATGAATTGTCAATATAAACAATATGTCATTATAACACAAACCGTATTGACATGTTATCGACAGTAAAGAATGAACGTCAGTCACATATAACAACATCATTTTTCAGTAACTATTCTCTAAAAAAATTTACATTTGAAATAATTTAACATATGAAAATTTAGATGATTATTTATTTGATCAAAACGCTAAATCCGTTTATATGTCTGACACTGCAAACTGATCAGTTTTTACAGTTTATTTGGATATTTACGCGCCCTTTAACGTGGAACATTCACCCCTGCCAACTGCTAATTAATTCACCCCTGGCAGTTGTACACGTGTCACCATCTCTCACTCCCTCCACAAAACAATTTCACACCTCCGTCGGTGACCGTAACATTAACAAGCCAGTCACAGTCTGTCTTCTTCTTCGGTCACACCACAACCACACTCAATCTTCAGATCCTCACTGCCCTCACTCTCAGACCACGCCAGTTCCGATTCCTCAACCCACCCAAACGCAGCGTTTCGTTTCGTTTCGATGCGTTCTTCGTTTCCGATTCCACCCAATTGAATTAAATAAAATAAATTACCTGAAAAATTAAAAGCATGGCGATTTTGGGCAATGGCGATTGGCTGCGAATCCCTTTGATCCTGAAAGTTTGGGGATTTGTGATGATAGCAGTCACCTGCTTCTACCTCGGGAAGCACTGGTCCGATGGGTCCCAGCAGCTCCTATTCTTCACCACCACCACGCGCCGAGCACCCTCCGCCGTCTCCGTCTCGCCCAATCTAGACAAGCCTTTCAATCTCTCCGCCCTCATAAACGAAACCCTGGCTCCACCTCCACTGCTTCCGCTTCCGCCTCCTCCGTCTCCGCCTCCTCCGCCGCCGCCCGATGTGGTCCGGAGGTTCGGGATCGTCGACGAGAACGGCACCATGTCCAACGAGTTCGAGGTGGGGGATTTTGATCCCGATGAGGTGGTGGAGAATTGGGGCAGCGAGAACAGGACTGTGCCCGAAAGCGAACCGAGTAGGTCGGGTCGGGTTAGTGTGAAGAGGTTCGAGCTCTGCCCGAAGACTATGAGCGAGTACATACCGTGTTTGGATAATGTGGAGGCGATTAAGAGGCTGAAATCGACGGAGAAAGGCGAGCGGTTCGAGCGGCATTGCCCGGAGGCTGGTCGGGGTTTGAATTGCCTGGTTCCGCCGCCCAACAGTTACAAGACCCCAATTCCATGGCCTAAAAGCCGGGACGAGGTATTTTCTGAGACTTTAAAGTTTTTAGCTTTCTCTACATAAGTATTTGTTTTTTAAGATTAAAGTATTAATCTTTTCGAACTTGGCTAACGAAATTGTCACTTCACTGCAGGTTTGGTACTTCAATGTGCCTCATACAAAATTAGTGGAAGATAAAGGGGGTCAGAACTGGATTACCAGACGGAAGAACAAGTTTAAGTTTCCGGGAGGTGGCACACAGTTTATACATGGAGCAATTGGTTACTTGAATGATATTTCTAAGGTTAATACTCTTTAAATTCGACGGAATTGGGAAATGTGTAATTTGAGCATTGGATTATTGTTCTTCTGATCATCTGATGGTCAAAGTATTAACTGTGCAGGCGGTCCCTGACATCACCTTTGGTCAGCATATACGAGTTGTTTTGGATGTTGGATGTGGTGTTGCGAGTTTTGGTGCGTATCTGCTGTCGCGAGATGTCCTTACCATGTCAGTTGCACCTAAAGACGTCCATGAGAACCAGATTCAATTTGCTCTTGAGCGCGGTGTGCCTGCCATGGTAGCAGCATTTGCAACTCACCGTTTGTTGTACCCGAGTCAGGCATTTGACTTGATACATTGCTCACGATGTAGGATTAACTGGACTCGTGACGGTATGCAAAACTTATACTAAACTTTTTAATTTCCTCTGAACTGCCTTAGTGACATGATGGTCACGCGGGGGATGTCTTCTGATTGTGTTTTCCTGATTGTGTTTTCTTTACCTCTTTCACTTCTTTGTTATGAAGATGGCATATTGCTGCTTGAGGTTAATAGGATGCTCAGGGCAGGAGGATACTTTGCTTGGGCAGCACAGCCAGTTTATAAGCACAAAGACGTTCTAGAGGAGCAGTGGCAAGGTATTACCGTGAAAAATTTCTTTGGTGAAACTTTTTAGTAGTGTATTGACTGCTAGTTAGTGTTTGAAAGTTCTGCAGTTTTTGTAGTTGCATTTCCTGGCCCAGATGAATTGAGAGCAAACTAACATTTTGTGCCTCCAGTTAATCACTTCATCCCACAAACTATAATTTCTGTTTGACTGTGAATCGCAAATATTCAATTTCAATTGTTTCTTGAAGACCTATACTAACTGACAAGCCAGCAAAACAACTTTGTTGCACATGCAACTTTCTAATCTATCGTTCCTTTAGGCATCAGGTATGACTCTGTTCCTAGTTTTGAGAGTGTGGAAGGATCGAGAAGAGAAGAAAAGTGGTCGCAAGGGTTTAGTAATCATATCTGGACCTGGGAAACAATTAAACCTTGTGTACTAACTTCTTGTTTGATGACAATCATGTCTGGGTCTGGGAAACAATAAAATCTGTTTTTCATTTTTCCTTTTCCAGAGATGCTTAACCTCACCAAGCGGCTTTGCTGGGAATTGGTGTCGAAGCAAGGCTACGTTGCAATATGGAAAAAGCCGGTTAACAACAGCTGTTATCTGAATCGGGATGAAGGAACCAAACCTCCACTATGTGATCCAAGTGATGACCCAGACAAAGTTTGGTACATCCGCTATTCCTCTCTTAATAATGATTTGATAATTTTTTTAAAGTAAGATAGGTTATTCATCAAATTCAGGTATAATTAAATGCATACCAACTGTTTTCAGTCCTACCACTTTCCTTTGCATTAAGGACATACATATTTTTTATTGGAGATAATTTGGAATAAACCTGCAAGGAACTCTTTGAAAATGTTGGACTCCCTTTTATCTTTTGTTTTTGGTTCTGAATTGACCTTTTGTTTGAGGTCTATTATGAGTTTAAAAGTTTATTTCTGCAGATCCAAAAGAGCTTTCATTTGCACGTAGAGCACTTGCCTCTTGTTCTCTGAAGGTTAATGGTATTCTTTGTATGATGATTCAGGTATGTTGATCTGAAGTCGTGCATTACAAGACTCCCTGAAAATGGTTATGGAGCAAATGTCACAGCATGGCCTGCGCGTTTGCAAACTCCTCCTGATCGGCTTCAGAGCATACAACTTGATGCCTATATATCCAGAAAGGAGCTCTTCAAAGCAGAATCCAGATATAACGATGAGTTAATTGGAGGTTACGTTCGTGGTTTAAAATGGAAGAAGTTTAAATTAAGAAACGTAATGGACATGAGAGCTGGCTTTGGAGGGTATTGTATTTATCTCGTGCTCTACTGGTCTTCCATTTCCATTTTTTTGCTAAAATTTTCTCATTGCTTCTGGTCTCTTAATTGGTTGGCAGATTTGCAGCGGCACTAATTGAACATGATTTGAATTGCTGGGTTATGAATGTGGTTCCTGTTAGCGGCCCCAACACCTTACCTGTTATATATGACCGTGGACTCATTGGAGTAATGCATGACTGGTACATTACCAACTGTTTTTCTTTGTATAGCATGATTGCTGCTTATAAGAAGTTCAGTTGATTTGAAAGTTACTCATTTGCATTAAATGTATCAGGTGTGAACCATTTGATACATACCCACGGACCTACGATTTATTGCATGCAGCCGGTCTTTTCTCTATTGAGAGAAAAAGGTGCTCTCTCACCCTTCCAATCTCAACATTTTCATTATTTTTTTAGTTTTATTTATTTCGCATCACTATCCTGTCATTGTGTGCTTTAGATAATACCGCACAAGAATTTTTGCTTAATAAGGGGAGTAACAGTTTACTGAGAACAAATATCCAAAATATCATTAGTTATGATTAATTTGACATAGAGCTACTTTAGAACAGCGTTGGATTTAACTTCTGATAAGTTGTTAATTTAAAGGTTGGGAAAATGGAAAGGCTATTTCTTGTTGAGTAGTAGTTAATCATGACTGGAAAAGGAAAGAAATGCAGAATTATATTTGATTTGTCGGGATCATCCCGCATGCCTTCTCTCTTTTGTTCGTTGGCTGAGGTTGAGGTTTATAACCATGCTGATGCTTGACTGTTTGATTTGAAGTTTTCATTCCATAATTTGACGTTTGGATTATCTGGATTTGTTCCTGGGGTGGGAGTGAGATGCATTGGGAGTAAAGTGGCGGTTTTACACCTTTGTTTTTGTTTTCTTTCTGTAAAGCCTGATTTGATTCACAACATTGTAACAGATGCGATATCTCTACAATCATGCTTGAGATGGACCGGATGCTAAGACCTGGTGGTCGTGTATACATCCGCGACTCTCTTTCCATCATGGATGAACTTCAAGCGATCGGAAATGCCATGGGTTGGCGTGTCAGTATACGAGACACATCTGAGGGGCCTCATGCAAGTTATAGACTCTTTATTGCCGAAAAACGCCTCTTGCATGGTTGAAGCATTGGGACATGATGACCAGATTGTACCTTACTACTCATCTTCTAAAAGGGAAAATGAGCAAACCAGATTGTCAAACACCATCGCTTGACGGTGCCATGGACCGGTAATGAGAGAGGTTGATAGAATTCTTCAGATCAGTGTCGAAACTCCGTCCGGATTAGAATCATCGTAGTCGTGAATTTAGATTATGATTTATTTATTCAAAATTTTCAATTTTTTGGCGCACGATGTACATATTGGTCGTATCGATATCGATTTTTTTATTTCTCAATGTTTAATATTTACGTGGTTCAAACAATTTGAGGCTGCGTTCTTATTGAAGGCTATCAGTTTCTTTGGTATAAATTTCTCATGATTTGCAAAATTCATTTCTAATTGACATCTTTTACAGAGATCAAAGAAACTCATTCAACGGAGATCAAGCTCATTGCATGGATAAAAGAGTGAAAGGAAAGACACGAAGGCCGTTAGAAGTGATTTTCACACACCTCTTCTTTCTATGTACACTTATTTATATCACATGAAAATCAATAGACATATATAAATAGGGGTGTGCAAAAAGAAAAATAGGTGCGAAAAGGTGATTTCTCATGTCCAAATTTTATTTTTGAACATGGTTGCTAAAGAAATTGATATCTTTTCAGTCATACTCTATACCACACCCTCAATATTACCTTATGCACATACATTTGTGCAGGAGAGAATGATTGATGAACCCTAAATCTAAACCCAAAACCTAAAACCCTAAACCAATTTGACTGAATCTTTGGTCCAGCATAGTCTTTCGGTCAATAAAATAAAATGGGAAAATGTTATTAGCACTTCAAAAATTTTGTTCTACACTCACACTAGGTGTGAAGATCCGAACAGAGTGCAAGATGAGATGAGATTTTTGGTGGTGAACCCAAACCAAACCAAACCAACTACACCCAGCCATTTATATAGGAGGTGAACAACTTATATAGCACCGATACACTGCTACATAAAATCACTGTCTTTATTTCATTAGTACAGAATGTCACTGTCACGGTATACTTGTGTCATATAAGTCATTCTCACATAGGAAAGGGAGCGACTTGACTCGCAAAGCCCAATTGTTCTCCTTCACCATACCATGTAAAGGCTCTTGAGCCCCTTGATGTAATATTTGAACCCTATACATACATACATATATATACATACACACAAATTACAGTGAATTTAGCTCTGTTCATGTTTATACTATGATTCATCTCACCCCTTGCACCTGTATTTGACCATCAATGTCCTTTGTTAACCTTACTAGTTTTAGCGTTAACAATATATATTCCAAATTATAATAGAAAAATTTCCAACTTCGATTTCATTCGAATTTAAAAATTATGATTCGATCCAAAACCTCTGAAATGAAAATTAGAAACCTTGTTTCTAATCCGATCCTTACAAAATCATTCACACAAAAATTAGAATTAGAAATTTTTATTCAAACCCTGCTTTCATCTCTCGACATCCAACTTAACATTTTAATGTAAATGATATTTTCTACTGTATTAGAAAATTACGAGAACATATGCTTTGTCAAATAATTCCGTAATCAGACCTAAATCTTTTTCTCAACATCTTAATCATCTAAGATAAACCAGAGAATGTGCTTAACTATACGTTTGAATATGACAACACGTTTTCTCGGGTTGTAAAGAAAACAATCGAACTCTTAATCTAACCTAATCCGAACGCGAACACAACGAAAAGGGTTCCTTTACTCTTCAGCTAACTAGGATAAAAAAATAAAAAAAAAGAGATCTGCAAGTGCTCAAAGTTTCAAACATTGCATGTGATGTGAAGACATTTGAGTTGCGACCGAACCCCCGTGCACTGCAATGCTGTCTACAAATTTATATCCCGTATGCATAACGATCCAGATTGAATTATATTAGAATAAACTGTCAATTTAATATCTGAATTATCACCTTAGTGAACATTAGGTCTCTAAACTATTTTTTTTTTTTAAATTAATCCCTGAATTATAAAAATTTGCCAATTACATCCCTAATGTTATATTCGAAGCTACTATATTCAATTTTCTGTCAATTTAAGTAACGTTACTTGCATGTGATACACATTGGATGGTATGTTGGTAGTCTTTCAAAAAGAAATAGTATATGGAGTTAACTTTGGAGGAAAAATTGGTAGTTTTTATAAAGAAATAATGCAAGTTAACTTTTGAGGGTAAATCACACACCCTGACCCGAAAGTGGGGCGTGCTGGCCGTCACCTGAGCGTGACGTAACCATATGCACAGTGAGGAAGCATGATTAACAATAGGAATACGAAGGAATTAAAACCAAATGACTAGCAGTTCAAGCTAAAGTAACGTGCTAGTGCGAGAATTCATAGTGCATTTACAAAACCAGAGCATAAATGGCCTACGTGCAGTCAAGCAGAAAGTTCTAAATGGAAATAACACCCGCAGGTGATCCTACATAAGTGAATTCTGTCAAAACGTCCGGGAGATCCTCGTATGCCACCAACGAACACTACTTAATACCTGGAGGGGCGAAAAACAAAGTTGAGTTGGTCAGTAAAACAAATCTTTTTCAAAACCATTCTTTTCTCAAATCACTGTAACCCCTCTCCGTAAAACCTATATAATTTCCCAGAAATAAAATATACTCATATACATATATATCTCAAAAACATGCTGGAAATATCTATAGGTATGCCATGCAAAAGTATCATAACTAATATTTCAACTGTATGCTCATATCGTAAATCTGTGATGTGAATAGTATCTGATAATCATCTCAGCCCTCGGCTGCATATATATATAGCTCATAACATCTCAATCTCATCATATATATACTCTGCACATACATAAATATCCTCATGAGGTCACTATCACATCACTGTATCAATATAAGAATGCTCTAGTGCTACAATCACGTGAAGACTGTGCGAATGATTCGCGGGTCACCTACGAGTCGAACCCACCTATAGTGGTCTATACGACATGACTGTGCACCTACTTGGATCCAAGGCGAGCGTGCGGTGCGGGAGGTGAATAACACGTGAAAGGCTGTGCCCCTAACTCTGGGCGTGAGCACTAACAATATGTGCAGGTGTATGAGCTTAAATCACATCATTTCATTCATTCGTATCACATCACATCATTTCATTCTCATCATAATTAGTATATAATCTTACCTGATACTTACCTGTGCGTCTGCAGCACCATCACAATTATATGCAAGTACTAATGCATAATTAAAATAAATAGATACTTGCATGGTATCTCAAATCATTTCATCGTTTAAATTCATTTTCTGGGAAAAATATCAATATATATATGTATGTACAGAAAACAAACTGCCCACTCACTTATAAATAGTCGGGTCGTAGCCCCCACGCCTAGCCTAGCTATGCTCGTCCTCGGGATAGGCCTCGCCTATATGAGAAGTAACTGAATAAACGTTATTTAACGTACATAGACGGAACGTTAGAAATAACTTCTCATACGTAGCTCAATTTTGGTATTTGAATATACCAACGTGATATACTCGACATCACGAACGTCCCCAAATTTTCAAAATAATTTTTTCCGGCCTCCACGCGCAGGGATTCCTGACAGAATTCCTTTAACACCGTTAGAATATTCCACGGCATATTCCGTTAAAACCTAACAGAATCTGTTAAACTTAACTAACGACGTCAGCATATTCCGTCAACTCTGATGGAATATGCCGTCGTCTTCTACCTTGGGACTCCGGCGAGTCTCCAGTCACCGGAAAACCATGAAATCTTGTTTTCGATATAACTTCTTCGATTTTAACCCAAAATGCATGAAATTTACACCAATGGAAAGATGGAGATGAGAAGAACAACGTTATACCTGTTTTGGGATCTAAATCTCACGGGATCTCGCCGGGGAAATCCCACGAACTCCGGCCAAACTCAAAACTCCGTCATCCGACGTCCAAATTGACTCAACGATACTCCCCGAGCTTCATGAGGGAGTTCTAAGACCTCCTATGATCTTAGAATTCACTGAAAATGTCACACATGAAAGTCGATGAATAGTACCAAAGTCGGAGGTTAATGGTTCGACGTGAAAACGAAGGTAATCTTACCTATTTTTGGTACCTTTGAACTCGTGAGGACCTTAGGAACACAATGGTATCATTTTCTTCTTCGATCTGTCACGTTCCATAGGTTTTCTGGGTTGTCCGTACAAAGTAAGAGAAAGAGAGAGATATAGTCTGTGAGATAGAGAGAGTCTACGGGAGAGAAGAGATAGAAAGTGAGGATTGGTTTGTGCGAGTGGTCCAAAAGCCACCAATCAAAAATAAATATTCCTTAGTTCCCAATTGGTCCCAAAAGTGTAGGAATTAACACAATTGGACCAATAACTTAACTTAAAAATACGAATACGTACTCCACGTTTGAGGGTAAATCTGTCAATTCACAACATAGATATGAAAAGTCCGAGACGAGCTATCACAGTAAATTAGACATTAAATTCGCAACCTATATTAAATGTTAAGGACTTATAGACAAGAAAATGATGGTATTAGTGTCAAGTGACTTAAGTTGATGAAAAATTGGATAAAATAACTTTGAATATGATAATAGGGATGAAATTAGCAATTTCTAATGAATTTAAAGATTTATTTTACCGAAAAAATAATTCAGGGACCTAATTTTTACTAAGGTGATAGTTCAGAAACTAAATCAACACTTCACCTAATAAATAATAATATTTTTGTAAAAAAGGCTTAATTGTAAGTTGTAACCATGACGCTTGAACTTTACTTCTAATTTAATTTTAGTCTATGAACTTTTATATTAGTTCTTTAGTCCTCGAATGTGTCACTAATGCTATCCTTTTTTTCATTAAATTTAAGTGTATATTAAGAACTTCAACTTAAAACTTTTCAAAAAAAAAAAAGGAAGCTAAAAAACAAATGAAAATTATAAATTAAAATCTAAAACTTATACCAAAATGAAATATGAACTACAAAAATGCAAATGAAAGAGGTTGAACTTTAGCAACTAGTAAATTAATGCAATGCGACTTCAAAGCTGGTAGGAAATCGAACCGTGGTTGAACATAACCTAACTTACAAATCACATAATGAACTACCGAAAAAAAAATTCCATGTATTCAATTTTCTTACAGAAAAAGAAATTCAGTTTTAGTTATGAGAGATGAAGTTCCTAAAGTATCCCTAATTTAACGGATAAATAGATGGTGTTAGCAAAAATGACAGATAGTTCCCAAATGGGGTGTGATATCCACACACCCCTTTTTACTTCTTATACACCCTTTTAATTTTCGGTCGTCAGATTGGATGAAATGAAGAAGATCAACAGACAAAAATTAATAAAGGAGTGTGTGAGAAGTAAAAAAGGGTGTGTGAATAGCACACCCCTTCCTAAATTTTCCATGATTTTCTAGGACTAAGAAATTAATATGAGAGTTTACGGGACTAATATGCGATTTCAAAGTTGGCAGGAAATCGAACCGTGTCTGAACTTAACCAACTAACAAATCACATAACGAACTACGGAAAAAAAATTCCACGTATTCAATTTTCTTACACAAAAAGAAATTCACTTTTAGTGCTGAGAGATAAAGTTCCTAAAAAGTACCCCTAATTTAACGGATAAATAGATGGTGTTAGCGAAAATGACAGATGGTTCCTAAATTTCCCATGATTTTCGAGGACTAATTGTGGTTTCACCATAAAACCAATTGGCAATATGGGGAGTAGCCCAAGACCATATAAGCACATAGCAAACCTTGTCCCTCACCAATGTGGGACAACTCTCAACACGCCCCCGCACGTGTGGCGGATTTTCAAGCCTACACGTGGACAACAACTGGGTGACGTGGAGCGCGTGTGGCCGTTGGGCTTCACACGTGGACAACCTTGCTCTGATACCATGATGAAATTGGGGTTCCACCATAAAACCAATTGGCAATATGGGGAGTAGCCCAAGACCATATAAGCACATAACAAACCTTATCCCTCACCAATATTGGACAACTCTCAACATAAGAAACTAATATGAGAGTTTACGGGACTAAAAACGAACTAGGTGTAAAGATATAATAAATTAATAATCATACAGTAAACCGTACATGGTTTTGCAAAACCAGGCGGAATAGAAGTTTCCAAGTGTACGAATCGTCGATCTTCTGACTTTGATTGCTTCCCAAGCAGCGACGTGGTCTTCAACCGTAATGAGTTAAATGGTATTAAATTCAAAATTGTAATTTAAGTCGAATACCTAATGCGCGGGTGCGTGATCTCATTTGTTTTCTTCTCTTTTAATTATTTCATTTCGTGATGCGTTTTCACTATTTGATTGGTCCACCTCACATGGTATTATTTTGTGTCCCCTCTTCTACTTCCAGTAAGAGTGCAACGTGGTTATATATGTACGGCAAAAACGTTTGTGTGTGCTTGTAAAAAACATTTACACGGGACATGTTCATCGTTATTGTAATAAGCTGAGAATCTACGTAATGGTGAATTTGTTTTATGCATCGCTTACAATATTAGTATTAATGAAAATATTGATATGCAAAATTGTGGAATCATCGACAGATATATTGATATTAGGTGTTTTTTTATATGAAAATAATGAAATTTAAAATGACATTTTAGAGAATGTCAAACACTGGTTTCAATAAAAAAATAAGAGTTTCTCTAATATTTAATTCACTTGTAAAAAATATCGACAAAATTTGTCGATTTTAGTTGAAATTTAAGAGTTTTTCCGATGGCCGTTCTATGTCTTTATCTAATTTCTTATATATTTTCACGAAAATATCGACTGTATAAACAAAAATCTCAAACATTGATTTTATGTAAGTCTTGTAGAGGGGATCCAATGAAGTTTTTCACCCTCTCTTCAAAAGAATGCAATTAGGTTAGAGGATTGAGGAGTGGGACACAACTAAATCCAAACAAAAAAAATCAAAATTGGAATTTTCAACTCGCAAGGAAGCAAGAAGGAACATAGTATCATAAAATTTGATTACTATTTCAATTTTCATAACACCAACCAATTGAAACTGGAGTTTTAATAATTTTGTAGTTGACAACACCGAGCTTTTAGAATCATATAATATCAAAATTTATAATTGATAATGATACGCATCTACGAGATTTGGTCACCTATCAAAATTTTAGTGATCACATGATACGTGTCTGCAAGCGTTGTACAACTTTTACGTGCTATTTGACGCTTCAGTCACTTGATTAGTTGTTCAACAATTGTCATGCATGAGATTTAAATTCACGATTACTTTTTACAACAAAATTGAAACAAAATGTGATTGGATTAACCAATCGTAGACGAGCATTTATTAGTTGCATCGGTTTTTCTCGAATTTACATATATTTAATGTTCAAACATATTTAACAATTAGATTTGATTTGCAGTTTAAACTAATTGAAGAAAAACCTTTTGGATTAAATTTGAAGATCATATATGTGCTGAAATTAAATGAATGTAGGCACTCAAGAAAAATTGGAGTTGTATCACAAGAAATACAAAAATATTACTCTTATCATATATTGACACCATCTTTTTAATAGAGATGAGACTCACATGTGTTTAGAAGCTCTGCCTCTATTGAAGAGGTGGTACAAATATGTTATAAGTATAGCATTAATCCAAAAAATATCATACCCATATTTACTTGGTATGATAAAAGGAAAAAGTTTTGACGGCTGCCAAGAAATATATTCACGTGCATAATTTTACACGTAACACTGTCACATAACAAGTAGTACACAAACATAGACTTCAAGTTGTATGCACATTTATCCCAAAGCATATAAAACGGCCGATCATTCAACCTTTTTTATTTTGTTCTCCTGCTCGTCTCAATTAAAGTAAGGATGCACTAACATGTCATACACCACCACCTAATTTCTTACCCTTTTGAAAAAGGGTTGGCATTATTAAAGTGGCAGAGAAAGCTCTTCTTCTTCTTCCTTAGTTTTTTTACGGTAACATTTGGGTCCATGCCCATCGCCATCGAAATCTAAACAAATCAAAGCCAGCTAAGAGATGTTGATGCCACAAGGCCAGCAACACATACGAAACGCTACGTGTAGGGATCCGATTGAGCAGGACAATGTGTGTGTTCCCCTAACGTTGTTGAGGAATAAAAATCGGTTGGTGGAACCCCCAAAATCTGCCCACTCAGCCACCTCAAAGGCCCGATAGGTAGGCCTATATCTATCCATCAAGCTGAGGCCATTCAGGCAGGGGCGGATCCACAGTGGGGTCAAAGGGGTCGCACGACCTCTTGGACGCCATGGAATTAACGTACTGAGTCCCTTGAAGCTGTTGGTGCGACCCCTTGGAGCTGCCGGAGCCGTGGTGCGACATGGTGGAGCTGCACTCCACCTGTTCGATGAAAGGCCCGAAAGAACCCAGCGCAAGGTTGAAGACGAAGGGCCGAAGGCTGGCGCGCGGAAAAAATTTAAAACACCTGGGCAAAACGACGTCGTTTTGGCCCAGGGAAATTTTTTTAAATGACCTGGCCAAAACGACGTCGTTTTGGGCCAGGTCTGAACAAAAACAAAATACCCAGCGTGTCCTGGGCAGGTCTGAACAAAAAACAAATTCCCAGCGTGTCCCCAATCCCCCCCCCCTTATGCACAGCAGCACATCCATTCCTCTAAAAGAAAAAACCCAATTTTCTTTTGTATATGTAGAATATATTTGATTTAATTGAAATTCAATTCATATTTATTTTGATTAAATTGATGGTTTGTTTATATTGTGAGTTTTTATTTTCATTATTTTGTATATGTAGAATATATTTAATTTAATTGAAACCTAATTCATATTTATTTTGATTATATTGGTGGTTTGATTATATTGTGAGTTTTTATTTTGATTATTTTGTATATGTAGAATATATTTGATTTAATTGAAATTCAATTCATATTTATTTTGATAAGTGTGTTTCTTTGTTAAGCATTCATATGGGAGCAATTTTGAAACATGTTAGTTACCACGCAAATGAGGCATTAACAAGTGTGCAATATGCCTTTCTAAATGACTTCAGGCCTACTAAGACTCGATGAAATGACAATATGCATTAAAAAAATTTTGCGCGCTACGCGCGCTTTTTTCTTACTGACCC
This sequence comes from Crataegus laevigata, assembly GCA_963580275.1. Classification (NCBI taxonomy): domain Eukaryota; kingdom Viridiplantae; phylum Streptophyta; class Magnoliopsida; order Rosales; family Rosaceae; genus Crataegus; species Crataegus laevigata. Next base: position 30,195,861 of record OY756947.1, on the reverse strand, counting down.
CTCAAACATTATTTCCTGGATCCGCCACTGCATTCAGGTGGCTGAGATTGAGCTCACAAACACAGTTATCCGCATACGGCGACAGCGGTGGTGGAGACAGAAGGAGTCCCAAAACAAGTCTTATTATTGTCATTGTAAATTTGTAATTTTGACATCAGTGGACTCAAATGTTCCTTCCATCGATTTTACAGCACATTCCGATGAAAAACCAAGCTCGTTACTCTTCGATGTTCTATTCGTGTCATCTAGACCTGTAAACGGGTCGGGTTTATCGGGTTTGAGTCGGATTGAACTCGACCCGTTAAGCTAACGGGTCATCTGAACCCGACCCATTAAGCTAACGGGGCACCCGAACCCGACCCGTTAAGCTAACGGGTCACCCGAACCCAACCCGTTAACAATTTTTTTTTTTTTTTTTTTTGCAGTTTATTTTTTTTTTGTTAAAATTTTATTGAAATTACTAAAACATCCTCAACTAACGGGTGCTAACGGAGCATATTTTCAAGGAAAGAAATTGTTTGACGGATGTTTTTGCTAATTTTAGTGCAATAATAGTAGTTTTATGTGGTGGGACTTGATATCTAATTTTTATAAGACGGCTTATAAAAGAAACTGTGTCGGGCTTTCACTTTCACTTTTCCGTTCGAGGTCACGAGGAGCAATTTGAGGAGCAATTTGATGATTAGGAGGTGGATATTGACAGTTAAATTATGAGCAACAAAATTATGAAAAGCCAATTTCAAATGACTAAAGCTAACGAATTCTTAAACCAGAACGAACTTAAAACCAGAACTTTATCAATTTCGTTAATTGTTTTTGGCAAACACCGGCCCGATCCCCTCATTGTTTTACTTTTCCTTTTTCTTCGTATTATTAACAAAATCTAGTAGTGAAGGATTTTCTAGGTGGAAAGTTCCTTCCTCCTTCGAAAAGAGCTAATCTCGCATAATATATACCACTCCACAAAATTTGCATAAATAGAAAAATAATCTTCGTGACGACGTTCATCACATTTGAAATTCAATGACACTCCAAGCAGACTCATTGATTTTGAGAAGCAACCAAACATCCAAAAGTACAAGAAGAAAAAACAATTTAGTTCGTATAATAACACATTTCTGCACGTTCTGCAGTCATGCGAATACTGTGAAATAAAAGAAAAACTAAAAATTAAGGAAAAAGAAAAACCAAACGACTCAGAGAAAGAAATCTAAATTTTCTTTCCTTCAACTCGTTAATTAAAAGAAAATTAAGAGCAGCCTACAACTAAAAATTAACAAATCCAAAGCCACTCTCTTTGTAATTTCCCTTTCTCTGAGGCTCGATCAGTAATTATATCATCATCGCCTAACCAAACGACACCGGATTTAGGACCGCCCCGGTCTTCTCAAATCCACGACGACGACGCTGACGTTGTCGCTGCTCTGCCTAGCCAAGGCCAACTTCGTCAACAACATGGATGCGTCCGAGCACGCCTTGTCGGAGCTCGCCGCCGCATCGCAGCGCAACTCCGACTGCGAAGCCGCCGTCTGCGCGCGCAGGCACATGCGCACGACCCCGCAGGCGGTGTCGTTAGATACCACGTCCCAAAGGCCGTCGCTGGCAAGGATAAGACACTCGTCCTCCGCCGTCCGATCCGTGACCGTCACCTCCGGCTCCGATATCACGTACGGCTTCAGGTAGTTGTCGCCGATGGCCCTCGACATGGCAAGAACTCCGAGGACTCGCGCGCCGTCCCAGTAGATCACGCGCCCGCCCGCTGCCTCGATCCGAACGAGCTCGTCGGGTCGATCCGGCTGCACAAACACAATCAATATAATCGCACGTTAGCTAACGTGTTGTGTACGCGCAATCAAAGTGCTAATTAGTTCACGCGCCAAAGCAACTGATTCGGTTCAATGAATTTGTCTCAGATTTTATTAGATCCGAAAAGTAACGATTATTTAATTTTATTCCGCTATTTGTGTCTGTTTCTCGGGAAAAAAGCGAGGGGAGCTAAAGGCTCACCTTATGATCGGAGGAAAGAGGGACCGCGGCGCCGCTTCGGCAAAGCACAGCGCGGGAATCGCCACAATTGGAGACGACGATCTTCTCCGGGGTGACGACGGCCACAACCGCCGTAGAACCGACGGCATCGCACTGCGGAGTCTGGAGCTCGCATCGGCAGTTCGAGCTCTGTGCCTTGAGGTTCCCTTCCTGGACCTCCTCGTCCATCTTCAAGAAGCTTCGCTCCATGGCGTCCTTCCACTGTACAGACTGGCCTTCGGTTTCGAGCTCTTGCTTTACGATCTCGTGCAATCGGTCCTTACACTTCAAGGCCACCTGAAGAAAAAAATCGAATTAAAAAAAAACAAAATTGAATTCCGAAACGAAAAATGAAAAATCGAAAGCGAAGCGGCCAAGTAAACAACGAAGATTAATTCGGCTAATTGAATAGAATTAGTGTGCTTACATGAGAGCAACCATGCCCGTCGAAAACGCCGTAGAAGTGAGTTCCGTTAGATTCCGGATTCTCCTTTTGCAAAAAAGACGGGTGAATCGAAACGGCGTCTTCCATGTCTCGTCTTCTCCCACACACCGAAGTCATACCGAACGGGAGACACTCCTGGACCGGCGCCTGAACCGCTTCGTTTTCCATAAGAACAGAAACAGACACATCATCACCACGTGTATCTTTTAAACCAGCATCATCTTCCGCAACACGCACCTTAGCACTAGGCTTCGACTCTTTGAGTCCCTCATTCGGGCTTTCGGCTGCGTTTTGTGGTACGGACGATAAGGACCGGTACAGATCGATCTTCTGCCGCTTCCGCCCGTTCTCCGCCGTCGGTTGGACGGCCATTTCAGCTATGTACTTAAGCGGCAAGAGGTCCAATCTCCTCCGCCGCGAGGTCCTGGAGCTCGCGTCCATCGTCGTCGTCGTCGTCGCCGACGCCTCGCTTTCTCCAACAACACCGCAGCACATTCCAGCCATCGCAAATCAAATCAATTAGGCCAAAACCAATATCGATCAACAAACAACGCCAACAGAAAACTAACAAACTCTCCTCTTGCTCGTTAGAGGGTGCTTGGTGTTCCCTGTATATAACGAGGGGAGAGATTTCAAACTCGCTAGGGTGAGAGAAAATGGATTTCAATAAAATGGGTTTCGATGGGAGCTTTTTCTAAACGAAGGAGAAGAGCGCCACCTCATCACCCCGCAACAATAACACCTGGGGGCCACCACGCCTAATCACGGGCAGCTTGCCCGTCACCGTCTCGGGCAGGATCCGACAGTGTCCAGTTGGTATGACGTCGAACTACTGAATAGTGAATACTAGAGCGCTCTCATCTCCGCCGTCCATCTCTCATTCCACCATCCCTCGATTTTGAACACGTGCTTCGTCCTTCTCGACACGTATACGTGGTCTGCTTTTGGGTTGACACGTTAGGTGTTGGAGGTGTCCTTTCTTTGACACGCATGTGGTCCACCACCGACCCCTCTCGCTTTTTAAAAATATTTTTCTAAATTTTATTTTAATCGCTGCTTCTGTATACCACCACGTGGCGTCATCGTGGATGTACGAGATTGGTTTTCTTTCCCACACGCCAGTAACACCAACAGCTAAAAGCTTTTTGTTGTGGACTTTCCCCATTGGGAAGAGGTCTAAATTTTAATTTTGAGCACCAGATTTTTGCATTCAATTTAATATATTAATTTCATACCACAAAAAAGATAATTCAATTTTGGGGTACGGAAGAAAAATGCGTTGATTATGACCTTTTTTTTTATATAGAGAGATTATATTCACACACCGTTGATTAAAAAAGTGTGAGAAAAGTAATTTGGAATGTGTGAATATAATATCTTTTTTTTCCGTTTAGACATGATTGTATTGTTTGGTTTCTATTTAATACTGAATGTTGATTTGTCATTTTTCTAAAATAATAAGTGGCAGAAGTTCTTATTTAAAATTATTCGTTATTAATGTTTACAATTTTATATTTATGATTAAAATTGTTTATATTATAAATTACATTATAAAGATCATTTTTTGCAAAAAGTCAATTAAATCAAAGTCGTTTCGTTATCGAACTGTACAAAAACAAATGAATAAAATTGATAAAAGCATTCCAAACCGTCTGTGTATTAGCTACAATAAATTGACTAAACGAAAATAATTTTAATTCAATTTTTTTGCAGAAATGATCTTTACAGCAAACTTCATAGTACGAAATATTCTAATTATAAACACAGAGCTCGATAATTTGAACTCAAATAATTTTGAGTAAGAGTTTCTAGTCATCATTGAATAGTGAAACATTATGTAACAGCCTGTCCCGTGATTTTTATTTCGACGATATGAAATGACTATTATGCCCTTGAGTGACGGGCGTATATTTTATGCATGAGTTAAATAATGTGGCCAATTGCATAACTCCCTAAAATCTAGGGGCCAATGAAAAATCAGTAGATAATTGTGTGATTGGTGGATTTGGTCCACACACACCCACCGACACCTTTTCTCTCTCCTCTCATCCCTCCAGTTCTCTCTCTCTGTCCCGAGTTCTCACTCTCCCTCTACCTTATGTACGGACGTACACCCAAAACCACCCAAATCTTCACGAATCGAAGGAAATAATTACACCATCGTCTTCATCTCATCGATACGAGTTCATCCATACAAGTTTCAGGTAAGAACTCCTCTGTTTTCACGTCGAAAACTCAAGCTCCGAGTTGAGCACTATTCATCAACTTTTCATATGTTGATTTTTAGGGGAATCCAAGATCACCACGAGCTTTGTTAGGGCCTTTAGAGGCTCGGAGACGTTCGTTTGCTAAGCTTTGACGCCGGGATCGACGGGAACGAAGGTGGCCAGTTTTGGAGGATTTCCTGACGAGATTTCAGTTGGTTTTCGAAGTTTTTGAAGGTATAGACTTGTTCTACTCTTAATTTTGAGCACGTAGGAAGAGAAATTGGACAAAATGGTTGAGAAATGAGTGAGAAAACATCGGTTGCAGGTTTCCGGCGACTGGCACGGGCGTCGAGAGGTAGGAGACGCGCGCGTGGGGGGGCGCGTGCACCCATGCCACGTCAGGCACATGGCCCACCCAAAAAAATTTCTAAAAATATCACGACGTCCGTGTAGGTCGCGTTGGTATATTCGTATGCAAAAATTGAGCTACGTATGAGAAGTTATTTCCGTATTTGCGCGTATGTGCTTAAATAACGTATTTTTAGTAATTTCTCATATAGGTGAAACGTATTCTGAGGATGAGCGTAGCTAGGCTAGACGTGGGGGCTACGACCCAGCGACCTATCAGTGAGTGGGCAACTTTTTTGTAAAACCTATATATATATACTATGATTTTCCCAGAATTAGCTTTTAAATGAAATGTACGTTTATATCGTCATTCACATGACTTAAAATTGATGCACGCATGTTCATACATTCATTTCATGCATATGTTGGTGCCGAGGACGCAAAGGTAAGTGTCAGGTAAGGGCATGCATTGATGAGAATCGATAAACGTACAATGATGAGATTTGATGTGAAATGATGAGATATTATGAATTGTTAGCTCATAGATCTGCACATATTACTAGTGCTTCCGCCTAGAGAGTAAGGGCACAGTCTTTCACGTGTCGTTCACCTCCTGCACCGCATGCTCGCCTTGGATCCAAGTTAGGTGCACAGTCCTGTCGTATAGGCCACCATAGGTGGATGTGACTCGTAGGTGACCCGCGTTAATTCGCACAGTCTTCACGTGATTGTAGCACTATAGAGCATAATTATATTGATTCAGAGATGTGATACAGGCTATAGATGATATTGATTTTATGTGCAGAGTATATATTGATGAAATTGAGTTGAGTATGAGCTATATATGCAGCCGAGGGCTGAGATGAGATATAATTGATGTTATGCATGATATTGAGACGATATTGAGATGATTTGCATTGATATTGAGATGTGATAGAGATTCAGATTGATATAAAGATGCATTACATGACATATTTGAATAACGCTTGATAATGAATGCGTTTGAGCAGGTTTTTACTATTTTCTGGGAAATTATACAGGTTTTACAGCGAGGGGTTAGATGTTTTGAGAAAAGAAAGGATTTGAAATGAATTGTTTTGCTGACCCACTCAGTTTTGTTTTTCACCCCTCCAGGTATTAAGTGAAGTATCATCGGTGGTTCACGAGGGCTTATCAGCGTTCTGACAGACCATCTTCTATGTAGGATTATCATTTGGATGTTAATTGAAACTTTAGAACCCTTTTGGCTTGACTGCATTAGATATTGCTCTGAATTGTAATTGTACACGTATTCTAGCACTATCACATATCCAGGTTAACTACTAGATGCTATGTTTGAGATTATTCGTATTGATATTCATGAATTCAGCTTCCGCACTGTGCACATGGTTACGTCACACTCACGTGACGGCCAGCATGCCCTACTTTTGGGTCGGGGTGTGTCACATTACTTTTGTTTTTTTTTTTTTTTTGAACAAACGATATTTTTTTTACTCTAAAAGATAGGGGTGGGCTTGACCTCATAATGAATTAGTAATAATGTGATTCAAACTCACATTTAATGGAAATATCATTAGACTATAGTATTAAATGGCGAAACATTACTTTTGTTATTCAGCCGTATAAAAAAGGCGAGGACAGCATAGGGGCCCAAACGTAATATATAGGAATAATCGGTGACCATCTGCCACGTAAAGGGTATGGGCTGTCAAGCAACGAGTTCCTGGTTCCCCACATGTGGCGACCCACAAGTGGGATGAAGTGCCACGTCAATGGTCACTAAAAGGTCAGTCACTGTCTCTGATTGACTCAACCTCAACGTCCTCCTCTGGCCATGGTTCACTTCAACCCGTCTTGGTTACTGGTTAGGTCCAGGGGTCCTATCCTCTCCTTTTTAATTCTATTTTCTTTTTCTTTTTTATTTCTTCGCTGCTCGTAATAATAAAATTTGGATATATAAGTACGTTTAACTCCATGCATTCTCGAGAGACGTGAGTGTTACTTTTTCACATTGAAACTCAACGTTTTTTATATTTGTTCAATTTAATTACTCAGCGATCTTATTTGATATCATTTAGTGCTCTGATTTAGTGGTATTTCGATTATCGCTAAAAACGATTTTGAGTCATATTATTGCTAACCCATTGTGAGACTAAACCTACTGTAATTTTTTTTTTGAATAAATGATATTATCTACACTAAAAGAGAGTAGGTGAGCTTAGCTTTATAAAGAACTAGCAATAATGTGGTTTAAATTCACCTTTAAAAAAAATCAAACCTACAACTTCTCACTTAAAAAACAGATTTAGAGCTTGCATCTTTTGGTTTTGAAAGGCCTTACCAAACGAGGCCTAAGATTCTAAGGGGGTGTTTGTTTGTCCTCACTAAAGGGTACTGGATTGGACTGGACTAAGGGTTAGTCCAGTCCCACGTTTGTTTCTGACAGTGACTAGGTTTAATGAGACCAAGTCTCACTAGCCTAGACTAAATCAGGGACTAGCTGGTCTTAGTGAAACCCCTCAAAAGCCACGGAACTAGCTAAGACTATCCCCTTTCTCCTCCTCGCCTTGCTCCTCGACCACTCACATTTGAAAGCCATTGGACTAGATGCTTTTCACAACCAATTTTCATATAAAATACCAAATTGAAGAAAAGATTGGAACAGACAAGGGAGAAAAAGATGGAGAAAAAGAGGGAGAGAATGGGGCGGTAAGGAAGGATTAGAGAGATAAAAAAATAAGATAAGAATAAAATATTAATAATTATGGATTAAATAATATAATATTAGAGTTTGTTAATTATTCTGCTTGTTAATCTGATACTGCACCAAACGCTTCACTAAGCTAGTCCAGTCCGAGATAGTCCGGTGCAACAAACGCACCATAAAAGACTAATAGATCATAGTCCAATTGAAAGTTTAAGTTTTAATTGAGAAAAAGTATTAAATTTTAGTTCGAATGATTTTTGCATAATGAAAAGCTCATCGTGGTGGTACTAATTTAATCATACTTTGTCATTAAAATGGCACGATTAAATATAAAGTTCATCACAAATATTAAATGCTTTACATGAATCAAACCTAACATTTTCACTTATAAAAAAAATAGTAATACTCTTAAATTCATTGTATAAAAGACAGTTAGGTTGGAAATTGGAATGGCTTTTTATTTAGTAATTGGACCGAAAAGCAATAATAATAACAATAAAAATTCCGTAAATTCCAGTCTATCAACATGCATCACGATGGCAACACGTATTGGAAATTCCTAATTCCCAACACCCACGACATTGCAGAAGGTGGGAGGAAGAGGAGAAGAGAAGACGTCCAAAAGGCTTCGATGGTTTTGGGCGACGTGGAGGGGTTGTTGCGTTGGTGTTTCAAAGTTGAAAGGGTGATGTTGGTTGCCACGTACAAACCCACTGACCCAGTTCCTCACGTCAATCACGACCAATTTTTTTGTGTGCTCGAAAAATGAAATAAAACGATACGTGTCATGATACAAGCAGTGATATATTTATTTTAAAAAAATTAACTACTTGAACAATTAAAATCTCTCTATTTATATAATTATGTGTGTTGTATCACTCGTGTTTTGAACCTAATATAAAATTTCTCGTCAATTATAACCGTTAAACCTGATAACCATCCGAATGGATTGAATTTCAGTATGAGAAAAAACCGTGAATATTATTTGGTTATAGTTTTAGATATAGTTATAAGGGTCTTCAATCCTTATCCGTCTTCAAATTCGAACTGAATAATATAATATAATATAATATAATTATGCAATATTAAAAAATTAAATAGTGTCCATTACCTTGAAAATTGCACCGAATCTATTATTTGAAAATACAAAAATTGCACTATGTGAGTTGCATTTTGGGGAAAAGTTCAAAAAAATTTATATGAATCAAAATATATAAGAATTCAATGGTACTTATAGGAAATATCAAAGATTAGCTAACATTATCACTGTTTAGCTTTAATTTTTATGCTCTACAAAATCCATTCACTAAATCAAAGACGAAATTAATATTTCCTAAATTATTATGCGAAAATTGAACAAATATATTTTTGTAACAAAGATAGATATAACAGTTAACCAATGAAGAATTCGTTACCTAATAAGTATAGTTATGAATAATATTTGATGATTAATTTATAGTAATGAATATGATTAATTTTTATAATTATGAAGATGAATATAATATTTTCGTCCTAAAATTCAACTGTTGCCATCCCTATCGCTCACTTGCTACTAGTTTTGCCTTGAAATGAAGAAACTTGGTTGGAAAAGGCGTTGTTTTGCTGGTAAGGTAGGTTCCTTTCACCAGAAAATATCTCACGTCTTCATCCTTGTGTACACCTGTCTATGCAATAAAGAAAGTTTTTTTTTTTGTTAAGTAATAAAGAAAGTATTTTCGTTTTCCATGCGGCGCCGTTATTAATTCTATGTTCTACTTTTTATGTCCAATTTTAATTCTACGTAGTATTTTCACAATCGTTAGATTTTCAGATTCATAAGCTATTTTTTATATAAAATATTTTAATTGTTAGATTTAATTTTTATATTTTAGAATGAATATTTAACTGTTAATATCTTGTCGGTTGAGAAGGTCTAAGTTTTCTGATCACCAAACTTTTATATAATACTTTTTTTTCCTCCAACAATCGTTATATTTTTAAATTTCTAGAGCAATCTAATTCAATCCAATCACATTGTATTAAGCATTGGCATCATTGGTGAAAGATTACCACAAATATACCAGCAAGGGTGTTGTTATTTACACTTCATTAAAATCATTATATACTACTCATCAGTAACAAAATTAACGAAAAAATGAGCGCCTAATGATCATTATAGAGCGTTAATAACCACTCCTTGAAATTGCAGCAATTTTATTCCAATGTTCCTCGAACATATTAACCTTCTGAAATTCATATGACCGACATCACTTAAAAAGATAAGGGTTCATTGCGCTAACAGTATGAGTAGTACAAATCCATTCATCCAAAAAATGTGCAAACATTAGGAAGCAAGCATGGTAAGAATGTGAAAGACAGAGGATCAAAATGGCCGGCTAGTAGGGTTGAAACTGTTTACAGTCATTCCTCCGTCCACAGAAATAATCTGACAGGTGATGTACGAAGCAGCCGGCAGGCAAAGGAATGCTACCAGAGATGAGACTTCCTCAGGCTCTGCAATGCGCTCATGAGGAGTTCGCGACGTTCTCTCTTCCAGCAACTGAAACCAGCTAGCAACTTTGTTAAATTATACTTACCCGACAACAGATCGATAAATAGAGAACAATGGTCAAACATAAACATAAAATGCACGGAATCAACGTCAATGTTAGGGATATTTTAGGAGATTAAAGTATCTCTTTCTTCAGTTACATGCCAGGAAATTGAATTCTGGACGTGTTTTAATTTGTATCTTAATCTTAACCCATTAGCCGAATCTTATTGTGCAATATCTAATGAGTGCTACTATAACCACCTCATAGTCTTATTTTCCCACTACTTATTTTCACCCGCCAGAAAAAAAATTTAAAAAAAACCAAACACTCTCTTCCCACCCACTTATATTCCTAAAACATCCCAAACAATTTTAAGTTTCAAATAAAATAAATATAAAAAAAATGATTGAGTTTTAGAGATTTTAAGAAAATGGAACCGCATGAAAGTCCTCTCCCAACCCAGTCGAATGCAACCCCCGACCAAACACCACATATGACGGCGGCAGCTCTTTTTCTCTTTGGTTGGGAAAATTGCATTCCTTTCTTTTTCTTCTCTTCTTTGTTTCTTTTTATCTCTTTCTTTCTGCCCCTACCAAAGCAGGATTTAAGACTCATATTCACATTTAATCCCGAATTCCAATTCAAGATAAGGATAAAAAAAGTAGGGAGAAAAGAAGTGAGAGAATTTGGGGGGTGTGGGGTGGAACAAAAGAGAAGAAGGCGGGACGAAAGAGTTAGAAAGCTGCGAGAGATGAAGATATAAAGGATTGGTTTGGTATTGTTGCGCTTTGAAAAAAATTGTTTTTGCTATGCTGTGAGACTAAGTAACTGTGAAATAAAGTAGTAAAGTGTTTGGTAAACTTTTTTGTAAAAGTGTTTTTGAAAAAAAAAGCAGTATTATAGTATTTGGTAAACTTTTATGTAAAACAGATGTGAAAAAAAACTGATTTTTTAAAACTGAGTTTTGCAGCTTCCTGTTTTTAGCTTTTTTCACCCAAAGCTGTGAAAAAAAACTGAAGCTGAATGTTTATCAAACACAAAAAAGCTGTCATCTTTTTTTTTATACCAGTTTTTTTTCAAAATCACCTCAGTATCAAATCAGGACAAAATGTGGAGGTTGTTGGGCAGCTTGATTCGTTTCTTATTTTAAGTTTTTTTAATTATTTTTCATTAAAAAGTGAGTGAGAAAATAAGACTAGGGGTGCCTACCATCACTCTATCTAATATGTCACAGTAAGAGATGTGTCATGTTGAATGTGCACTAAACTGGAGGAAAAAAAAAACAAAAACTCAGCACGATCCAGTGAAATGGTGGACAAGAACACTACTTTAGGTTTCAGTACTTGATTCCTGAGAACATGAGGTGCAAAAGGGAAAGGCAAACAAGATGACGATGCTTCAGTATGATGATAAAAGACTACCGGAAATGCAACACAACCATTGAGAGGAGGATCGATGGTGTTAAAAATACTCATTCCTCGCAAAGTAAACGTACACGTATGAGAAGGCAAAGAATTATTCTCCATGAGACAAAAAGAAATTCAACTTAGGTCCTTTGGCACATGTCTGCATATAGCACTCAGAAACTTGTGTCCCACTAAAATTAGTAAAAGGGCGACCTCAAACCAACAAGGCTCTCCGCTTTGCGAGAGTCAAGAGAGTAACGTCTATCGTACATAGCCTTACTCTTGCTTTTCAAAGAGGCTGTTTTTACAACTCAAAACCATAACCTTTTGGTCACAAAGAAACAACATTTCCGTTTCCACAACTTTAAACCACTAAAATTAGTAATTATCGAATGTCATTTGCAAGAAAAGCACACTGAGTGGGATATAGGTTAAAGCCCCCACAGCAGGGTCTACAAAATCATACCTTTATTCATCTTGAGATATTGTTCAGTCTTATATTTGAGTTGCTCATACCTCATACATTCTATCAGATAGTCTCTTGCCACTTTTCTAAGTTGAACACGACGTAAGAGGCATATGATTCCATTTGTAAGCATGAAACTCATATAAAATGCCTATCCGAATACCTAATAATCCGATAAAAGAGAACTAATATATTCGCAATCAACGTAATTTGCATTTAGACCTACTCCAACTCTTGAAGTAAAACTCTAATTTTAGGTTCTAAACCTACACCAACTTGCTCCAGCCCTTAGGCCAAAAAGGAGTTTTAGGGCAAATGCCAGCCAGGAATTGAGCCTAGGTTAGTGGGCTGACCCACTATTGAGAATAAAATGCGCCCAACTTTCGGCCAAACACAAAAAAAGTGACGCCTGAGACGCTCCCACTTTCTCAAAACAGACATGGTATGAAAGTACTGCTTTGAAGCGCATTTAGGGAAACACGAAAAGTTGTAATAGATAAGTACTGGATTACATGTATAGGTGTAGCACCTAAATGGCCATAGCGAGGAAAGAGAATTACATGTTCCACGAGTGAGGCTCTAGTGTACCAAGGGCAGACAGCATTGCTCCTGATATTTGTCTTTCGCCTACTCACAAGCCAGATGTTTCGTAAGCTGATTGATTGCAGCTGAAAAATGAAAATTGGAGACAAAACATAAAGACTTGGCTTTCTCCTTTCGCACTCAATCGAATATAATCATAATATGGGGCAAAAGAAGACACCAAAACGGAGCAATGCCTCACCTTTACTTACTGCATAAATGGTCCCGGAACCTATATCCGCCATCCCGGCAGCAGAGGATATAAACACAAGGCTTCCTTCCCCGGATGCTTTCAAGAGAGGAACTAGTTGGGAAAGATGGTAAGTAGATTCTAAGTTGGTAGCGATGAGTGATGAATATTCTTCAGAAGTGTACTTAGTGGTTGGCTTCCTGATGTTAGTCCCAACATTGTTTTGCCTAAATCCCACAACAAAACCCAAAGAAACCCAGTTCAGATTCTACAAAAGGTACCTATTTGATCCGAGAATCGAAGTCACAACCGCAACCCGTTTCTAATTATTCTAATCATATGAAAAATGAAAAAGTTTTCTTCTCTGGGGCACTCATACAAACATCTAGAGGGAATGGGCACGATTGCTTTACATTATAACGATAAAGCATCATCGGCTAATGGTTAGTGGTTTTTATGAGCAATCCATTATTTCTATATGGGGGAATGAAAACTAAGCATTTAAATATTAAATGTCTCATACCGATTTAGAAAAAATGAGTTGCTCATAAAAAATACTTGTGCATACTGAATTTGATACTAATTTATTAAAACAGACTCACTGTACAACTCAAATTTTTCGGCCGTCAATGTTAATATATCTTGTATTAAAAAAAATTGATTTATATTCATTTTGTTTTTGGTTGTTTGTTTTCATTTTTTACGTTAGACACAGAGAGGAATATGAGAAATAAAAGATAAGGAAAAAAAACGATAGTGATAGGCGTTAGTGTGATAGAGGTTGAAGAAATGTATATGTAATGTAATGATAATAAAATGAAAAACAACTTTGAGATTTCAAAGAGTTTGTAGCTCAAGTTTGTTAAAAAAAGAACTTGTAGCTCAAGCATTTAAAAACGTACTCCAAGAATAGGTCTATTGAAAAAATAACACAGCTTTTTGTTGAAGGATAGAGTCCCAAGTCAAAAATATAAAAGATAATATACATTTTATACGTGGAAATTCCACACTTAATATCATTGAGGTCTTTTTGATAAAACCTAACCTCTAGTAACATGTGTTTAAGTTGAGAGACCACACATGTTGAGTTTTATTACAAAAGAACTCAATAATATTAAGCGTAGACCATACTTGACTTAAAAATCTTATCAGAACCTTCATCTTTAGCCCATCGCATCCCAAATTCAAACCCTTTTTGTTTCGTGGATAAAGACTCTCTCTCTCTCTCTCTCTCTCTCTCTCTCTCTCTCTCTCTCTCTCTCTCTCTAATAAAAAAAAATTAAAGAAAAACGAAAAGGTTACCAATTCAATGCCATAAATCTTCATTCCATCAATGATACATGCTCGTTTGGGCTACATGCATCCTATAGACTCTCACACAAATACACAATCCTATAAGCATTTTGCCCAATTCTGGCCAACCCAAGTACGTAACACGCACCACTAGGGCTTCATATCACAGTTCAAATTTTGGACTTTTAGGCTGAATCAAGCTTTTCCTTCAAGAACAACAGTTGGGTCAGATGCCTGTATAAATGCAAAAGCGAAAATGCTGCAATGGTACTCTGCTTCGGTGTATATGATGCGCCAATGTACTAGATGGCTAGATTCGCTTGCATGACTAGATTTTGACAATCTTAATTCAACTGTTCAAACACTAAATACTGTAAAAAAATTCAAAGCAAAGCACCAATCCCAAGTAACCAACCAAAAACCACAAAACATTTATGAAAATCACTATCCAATTTGTCATAAGCTCAGTTAAAGCTGATCAGTACTGCTATATCTCCTCATTCCCTTGTAAAAATTTCCACTTCAGTGAAGGAAATAAACAGAGGAAAGAGAGAGACATCTCATATATCCATGTGATTTTCTGGCTCTACAACTGCATCTCAAATTAGCTTATCTCTCAATAATATTTTCAGACCTCGATAACCGGTAAAAAGTAAAACGAAACCAACCAAACAACTCGAACTGCCAGACCAGACACTGCCCCAAAATGATACCGTTAACTTTTCATACCCTCCCTCCGTCCCCCCTCCTTACACAGAAACAGCGCCCTCATCCAAACCAAAGTAAAACCAAAACCTCCATACCTATTTACCCTTTTTAACCACCTCGAAATTCATGCTCATGGAAATGTTCATGTGTGTGTGATGAAAGCATGCGCATCAAAGGGTCAAGTCTTTCCATTTTTCACGTCCGTCGCCTAAAAGTGGTAAAAATATTGTTGGGGTAACATAAATTCCCTCCAGAGAGTAGAGACCATCTGAAAGTGCATCAAAAGAGATGTTTCATCATCGTTTTACCTAATAAAGAAAACGTTGAAAAAACACACACATTAAAACCCTAGAGGGTATTCCCGTGTATTCTGCAAGAAGAAACCATTGTATGTATATTCTAGGTTTGCTGCATTACTATAACCAGATAGGAGTCTCATCTATATAGGGTTTCGAAATTTTGACATTAATTTTGGAAACTTATTAAGAGAAGACTTTTATGGCACAAGTTCACTACCACTGTATTGTCCCGTGCCAATAATATGATGCCACCTATATGTTACTTTTCGCATGACATCGTATCATTGACATCAAACGCTATGATAATAGTGTACATGTGCTATGAAAGTTGCTCTCCATTCTAAGACGCTTTTTCTTTTTTCTTTTTTTTTATAAATTTTTTTATTATTTTAAATATCTATAGGGCAGTTGGTGATTGGTCGTTGAGGGTTTCAACATGTAGCTAGAATGGTTCCAGAAGTAAAAACACTGGACTATTTGTTTCTCTCTGTGCCCGGATTATTTAACGGTGCTCTTAATTTGTTTGTTACATTAATTAATCGAATTTGATTCCATCGAGTTGATGGAATATTTGGACGATTAGAGATAATGATTACCATTGCATAGAAATACAGAAGAGATCAACAGATAGATATTCCATAGAAGTGCTTCTTCAAAACTTGGAATTTGATTTGATTTGATTTCATGTTAATTATAGACTATAATGTATATAGTATTAATTGATCTCTGAATTACTCAGTACACTATGGGATATTGTAGCTGAAATGACTTTTGATATCAGTTACTAGTCAGTTCTTTCAACAATATTTGCAGCTTCAGAGATACAGCTAAGTTCCCTAGTCTCTACCTCCCTTGGCAGGAAGATAAACAACGAAGGAAATAAACATAAAAACAAGCACAAAGAAGCCTCTCTCTCTCTCTCTCTCACGATTCAAGTAGTCTGAGAACTGGCAGTCAACTAATGGTAACTACTGTGTACTTGTTTGAATTTTTTACAACCTGAACAGAAACAGCAAGCCTGGTAGATCTGAAAAATTGATGGGAATTTTATATACCTTTGGACCTTCATCTATCTATAGTTATCTAACAGGTGGAACCGTGGAATGAAATATATATCACACCTCTCATAAACCCTAATGCAACACTACTTATCATATCTTTCCAAATTCCATGCCATATCAAGATATAAAATTCCAACTACTTCTTGTGTAGCTTTTTCAGTTTGCTCTCTGTCATTTAACTTCCAGTTTCATGCATAAAATGTTATCATCACATCAATATTAGCAATATATAGTAACTAATATACTGGAAACAAAAACCCATCGATCAGAACTGAAAAATGGATATTTGATTGACAAGACAAATAATTATGAAAATAAAGTGCAATCAATTAATCTTTAATTCAATTATGTGCACATGGAACCTCAATCTGGCATGTTCTGTTACCCTTGAATCTTTAATTAAGGGGTTTTCCAAGAAAGAGAAGGGAAAAGGTGGAGGAGAAAAAACAGAAATTGAAAGTGATTAATTTCTTCTAATTCTCTCCTAAAAACTAATTAAAAACATTAACTGCAACAATTAATATGATCAAGATGATTAGCTAGCCAATAATACAACTGCATGCCGATTGGCCAGGCCAACTATATACTTTCATTTCACCTTGGGAGGGTCACCAAGCCTGAGCTCAAGATCCAAATCTTCCATGGAGCTTGCCGCAAGTGCTCTAGTTACCTCCACTTCTGGTTGTAGAAAAAATGGAAATGATGAAGAAATAGATCTATTAGTAGTATTCCTAGGCCTCTTACAGCTTATGCTTGCTTCTTCCCCACAAGAACCACCTTGTGATCTGCTTCTGCTGACAGCCGAAACATTCAAGCCCACCGATAAGTCGGTTTCCACATTAAAGTGATCGCCATGATCATAATTACCTTGAAGGGATATGGAGTCTTCCCTGATATTCTCCTTTTCCAATTGGTCATCAGGTTTTGAATTATCTGATGACCAAGATGGAGCTGCAGTAGCAGTAGTAGTAGAAGAAAAAGGAGGAGAGAAAAAAAAAGCTGGTTCTTCAGTACCTGAATTCTCCTTTTGAATAGCTAGTAAATTAGCTGCAGATGAGGGAACCCTAGAAGAAGGTGAAGAAAAAGGACATGATATTGACGAGATATTATTAGGGTCAAGATTGTGACCTGAGGAGGCTATAGGCTGATGATCATGTACATCATGGATATGACGATGACGACGATGATGTGGGACATGATGATGATCATGTGTAGTGGCAGTAATATTAGGGTTAAAGCATTGCTTTAGTCTAGCTCTATCTCTCCTGTGGACATTCATGTGGCCACCCAAGGCTTGAGCTGACCTGAACTCTCTCATACAAAAACTGCAGGAGTAAGATCTTGGAGGCCATATGCAACTACCAAGAGGACCATGCCCTGCTGCATCTTCAGCAAAAGCCTTCTCTTCCCATGTTGTTGATGAGCTACTCATGAGTGCTGATGAGTTCATTGATGGTGCTGATGATGAGTTCAAGATCCTCTCTTTCCTGCTGTTTAGCCACATCCAGCACTGAACTTGTTCCATTCACAAGAGCTAGCAACCACAGAGAGAGAGAGAGAGAGAGAGAGAGAGAGACCAGCCTTATAAGACTAAAGTAGAGGTATATATGAGATCATGAGTTGAATATATAATTTGAGAATAACTTAAATAGTAAGTACTGATTAGTGAACCGGACTTGTAACTTAAGTGATCGAATAGGAGAGATCATTGTTAACCCTTGCAACCAAGATTAGAGTTTGAATCCTCCCCTATCTCTCTCATATTGGTCTCATTTGTAAACATGATGATGTAAAGATGATGATGGTGGGAAGTTGAGAATATATGAGTAAGAGAAAGAGGTCAGATGAAAGGGTCTTGGTACTAACTTTACGCCGTGGGTTTCCTACTTTCCTCTAATTTGGCTCTAGCAATGAAGCTACTCTTTTGGTTTTTAGCTCGTTTTCTACACAGTTCTTGTTTCTGGTATTATTTTGGGAATTTATAGAGGGCCCCCTTTACAAGCAACTGTCATGCATTTGCTTTGATCCACATGCTAGAAAACACTAACAATCGTTAATTTATATATATAAGAGGAATAAAAATAGAAATGTGCGCAAATAGTAATGCTGAAAATCAAATGCCTAAGTTGTGTAAGCTACCTATAGCTTGCTAGGTAGCCAGACGCACAAAATTATTCTGAATTGAGATAACAATTTTTATAATACGGTCACACTACGACATTTCATGTTAATAATACCATGTTATATTGAAAAAATTGCATGTGACATTGTCATTGTGTCATACAAATTATTCAGTTTTTTTTAGTACAACGATATATTTTACATTAAGAGGATGATAGAGTTCAGCTAAGCCACACAATGGACAACTAAATTTGGTATCGAATTTGTCATCCACAATATTCGAACCTAATACTTCTTCCTTATAAATAAAAAAAATATCATTAATACAGAGTAACCAAAATTCTTTTGTTAAAATAAAGGTCCTCATCAAACTATTTATATTTGGGGATATTATGAGGGTAAAAAAAGGAAAAATAAGAAGAGCATGACGACTCTATGGGAACCATTTTGTTTTTAGCTTAGAAGAAGATGAAGGATAGGAGCCATCCATCGCCGTAAACGTGGAAGGGAGAACAAACAAGACAAAGACCTGTGAAGTGAGGGTGAAATTGATATAACATATATATATATATATATTATAGCTAACTTGATCCACTTGGTGTCTTTTCTTGAATCTCTGGTTAGCTAGATGAGACATGTAAATTAATTTGATTATCAATGGTTTCAGTGCAAATTGTCCTAATCATTTAGTCCTTTTCGTGGTAAGTAAACGCCTAGGACGTTATCTAGACTACTATTTAGAAGAAGATTTCAACTATGAACAAATTGAATCTCACGTTACTTATATACATAACTATATAAATACATATTACCTTACCGGCTAGTTAGTGGAGAGGGTCATATTTTCGAACCATCAGACCAAGGCGGGGAAAGCCACAAAGTTTGATCGGTAAGGTAATATGTATTTATTGAACACCATAAATATGCCCATCTAGAGCTCAAAGAAACTGGTATCCCATGTCTCAAGGGATAATCCCATATTCATAGAGAGGGGGGGGGATATATATCTCAAGAAAGGGGGGGATATATATCTCAAGAAAGGATCTCACATCTCAAGATAACCCACAACTCATTCAGCGAATCTCTACATGGTTAGCACACCATTACATGCTCATTCATGGAACTACACGTGATTTGATTCTCCCTCTATGACGAGGAGATATGTAGGCAATCCTTCCCAGATTCAATCACTCCCCCTCCTCCCAAACACCCTATATAGTCTTTCATGGAATTCCGACGATTATTCATAGACCAATGT
Organism: Crataegus laevigata; assembly: GCA_963580275.1. Classification (NCBI taxonomy): domain Eukaryota; kingdom Viridiplantae; phylum Streptophyta; class Magnoliopsida; order Rosales; family Rosaceae; genus Crataegus; species Crataegus laevigata. The sequence continues at coordinate 30,176,211 of OY756947.1, read as the reverse complement.
CTGTGCACGAATTTCGTTCCATTATTCATTGAGTAATGGTTGTGCGCGAATTTCATTCCAATAGTTAAAGTTTAGTGTATTGCTTCTCATTAGAGGCGAATGTGATCAAGGTCTGGGGCACGTGCCCCAACCCCTCTCAGTTTTTTGTTTGAAAAAAATATACTTAGTTCCCAAAATATCTCTTTTTCAATAGTTTGTTTGCCGTAAAAACAGATGAGTTCAATAAACGTCAAACAATATCTTCATTTCTCCAGTGCAACTCTATCACTTGATCCTTGTCCAAGGCCATAAAGAGGTGAATATTTGAGTTGATTGCGGTAGCTCAATAAGAAGAAGACCCATTAACCATCTCTCCTCCCGTTCACCTTATAAATTTGATCTCCCAGCCCTATATATATATATATATATATATATGATATAACTCTTTGTTTTATTCATAAAAACATAATTAAAAGAGCATTAAAGGGCAGAAATGTGCGCTAAGTGCGCAATAGTATGGGTCAGCCAAGTGCTTGACGAAATGACTCACCGTAAAAACTAGAATAAAATAATTGGTGTGATGTGTGCTATTGTTGGAATGCAACAAGGATGAAGTCCTACATCCGCCTCTACTTAGTTATACCCTTATTAAGATGCCTACAATAGTATACAACTCCATTTCGCATGTCTTCTTCTTTTTGTTTTCTTTTGTGTTTACACAACCCTAGTAGTACGTAGGTCCTCGTCTACCCCAATGTCACGTGTTGGATCAAGCACCAAGGTTTATGGCACATAAATTGAATGTGGTGAAAACATCATTTTCATAAATTTCACATGATGATGCTTGTTCATTTGAAAGACCCAGTGAGTCTTGATATGATCATTTCAAATTTTCTTGTTATTGTAGAGAACGTGTGCAGAATTTTAGTAACTTTCCACCATATCACGCCAAGTTAACAAGTCAATATATATGACATTTTTGTTCAACATAAATAATAATTAATATATATTTTACTTCATAATGCAGAATTAGTGAGACTGTTAAGTGTTTGCTTATAGTTTCGTTATCTTAGTTAATATTAAAATATCCATTAAATTAGTTTTTGGTGAACTGGGTTTGAAGAAAAAGAATTAAAAAGGTCAAACATACTGATTACGTATATAATTAGAAATTGTTAACTACTACAAGTTGGGTAAGATTACTTCTTCACTTAGAACTATCAATTCTCCTCTCCCCAAGGCATTGTATAAAATTAGTTATCTTCGTAATAGCTTGATCAATTGTCAATATTTATAATCAGGGCCGGTTCATAGATTTTTGAGGCCCGGACCGATCCCAAAAAATATGCCCTAACTTTATATAAGAAAATTATTTATTTTCACACGTAAGACATCGATAAAATTATACTTAGAAAAACCCTTCAAACTCAATAATTTAGAAACACAGAAAGACTAATTTATTTTGTATCGAGATAAGGAAATAAAAAAACTCCGAGATTACAAGTAGATAGATGATGAGTTTTGTTTTGCATCTGAACTTTTAAAGTGTTTTTGTATAAATCGTGATGCGTTTTTTCTTATTTACTAACCTTGTCAATATGAGACTAAAAAAATAATGAAGTTTTCGAGTCTTTAATTGATATGTATAAATAATGAATGTGCACTAAATTAAACCTTGTGATGATAAGTCATATGGTTTGCGAATTTGCTCTAAAAATTTGGTCTACGCTACCTAGTAACTAAAAATAAATTAATAACCAAACAAAAATTCATAAAAACTGAAACAAATAAACACGCACATAGCATTTTGAACTTAGGACCTCTCGTTAATTTTAAACAACAAAAACCATTGCTTCTAATTAAACTTCTTTATCATTTAACCTAATTTTATAAATTTATTTTTCTTATGAAAAGAAAATTTTTACAAGAAAAGAAATTTGTAAAAATTGGAAAGTAAATAAACACATGTGGTTTTTTGAACCCAAGATCTCCTCATTAATTTCAAATGACAAAACCACCACTTCTAGTTAAATTTCTTTGTTAATGAACCAAATTTTATAAATTTATACTCTTATGAAAACATATATAAATATACCACCCTAATAATTTTGGTGCCCCCAATTTTTTTAGGCCCTAGACGGTCGCCTTGCCTGCACCGGGCCTGGGCCAGCCTTGTTTATAATGTGACACAGTGACAGTTAACGACTACTTCAATAGCATATATGTATGTGCAATGGAGCATATTCATGATTATAATATGGAAATCCTAAGTTGACAATAGTAGTAAAAAGTACACAGCATGAATGCATGCGGGACGTTTTAATAAATATTACCTTTTGGAGGCCCTTGATAAGAGCATATTTATACGACTTTATTATTTTATTTTTTTGCATTTACTTAGTTAATTTTCATTGATTATAACAATTTAAGTTATTTTCATATTATTGTAGGTCCAATTGGTAAAGATGACAATAGATGGCCAAAATGAGCAATTTGGAGTAGTTTTGGACTTGGATTGGATAGCATGCGTGGAGAACAATTAGGCTGGACGTTTTGGACATTTGTGGTGTTTAACATGTGCTAAATATGTGCTAAAATCTAGAGGAATCAAATTTGGAAGCTTGGAGGACAAGGAAATATCCAACATTATCCAACCTTATCCAAACATATCTTATCTTATCTAGTTTTATCTTATCTTATCCAACATTATCCTACTTTATCCAACATTATCTCATATTATCTCCAACAGAAAAAGGATTCCTTATCACATTCTAAATCCTTCCCATCTTATTTTAGGAGTCCTAATCCATTCAAACACCCTAATCCTTTTTCTCCTTGGTTTCTGCCAAACCCTACCCTATATATACCCATTCTTGTCGCAGCTTTCAGGGGCCAAACCCTACCCTATATATACCCATGCTTGTGCCGCATGTTTTCATCCAAAGTTTGAGCCGCTTATTGCATTCAACCATTAGAGATTTTCAGAGTTCTTTCTATCCTTATTTAGTTTTTTAATGTTTATTTTAGATTGCTTTTCAATTGTTATGAACAAAGTTTCTTTTTAGCTAGAGGTGCATTCGAAGCCATGATCATATGTTTTATATGAATTGATTACATCTAGTTATTGTTTCGTAAAACATGAATGCGATTTACTTATCTGTTTTATAGAGAACTTATCTTGTATGTTTATTAAGGATGCATACTTAGTTTGCATGCAGGGATTTGATGCTAAAATATAAGGGAATTTCACCTAATCGTTATGAACTTATATTTGCAAGTAGTAAAGGTCACTAGTCATGATTGAGTTAAGTAAATCCATGGCAAGAGTATCATGCTTTTCATAGTTACAAATGTCTTGTCAATACTTATGATTTTCACATAACTTAATGATCTTTGATATGTATCTCTGTCATGCTTTTCATAGTTAGGGAACTTGAGAAAAATAATTTGGTTGCGTCGCTGAGTCCAATTCAATGAACTTAGGAAAATCTGAGAGTTAACTAGTGCATTCACAATTAATTTGGGCCATTGTCATTCATGGTTTATAGAAAGAATAACTGAAAATCAATTTGTATGCATATGTTTCATGTGTGGAGAAGAATCCTCTAGCTAGCCTTTCACCCATATTCCCTTTACAATTCAATTTAGTTGCTGTTATTTACTTCGTTTCTTAAAATTCGTCCAAAAACCCCCTCATCATTGTTTTAGCGTTAGTTAGTTTTTAGGTTTTTAAGTCAAATTTGTGTTGATTAGCATCCCTTCTAATTCCCGGAATAGAACGATTCATATTTGCTTATACTACAATTGCATTAAAGGGTTTAGTTTGTGTGTTAGTTTCTATCACATCAGCCCTCTTTGATTTTGTTTGACATTATTTCTATCTTAATAAACCACTATCGTTTCAACTCAAAAAAAATAAAATATATATATATATATATATATTACTTTGCTACATGTACACTTAAATCGTATATGCATCCTCCCTACAAGTAATTTTTTACACCCCATATTTTAGAGAAAGTCCAAATTAAATATTTTGGTAATTAATTTCTATAAAATTTATTATGTTAGGATTGAAATTTTTAGTGACGAATTTGCCCTTTTAGATAAATAAAAAAAATTAAAATCTTGATTAAATTCATTATTTGATCAAATATGCATTAAAAAAATTTAAAGCTTGCAATTGCTCCCATAAAAACTTGAATTCATAAAAAATAACTTGTCAGTCATAGATTCCTGCTCTTCTAAGGTCCTAATTTTGAGGACTTGTGAGGACCAAATGTATATTAATGTCCATGGAATTATATTAGTTTAAATCCAAAGAAATATTTGACAACTTAGTAACGAAAAACGAGAAATTGATTTTTCTAATGGTTCGTGGATTTTAAGTTGGTTTTGATCTATTAAGTTGTCAAACATTTTAAGCTTCTGGATCAAAACTAATATAATCTTGTGGTTATTATGCACTTGGTCCTCTCAGGTCATCAAAATGATGACCTTAGGAGAGCAAGACTGGTCAGTCATAAAACCTATTGGCAAGGTAGAATTGAAATGTCTCTTAAACAAAACAAAAAACAAAACCAAGAAATTATCAACACATAGATACCTAGAGCTAGTTAATTGAAACCTTATCAATAGGTAAGAAAATCGTATCTATATCACCTCCGTGATAGGTATCAAAACCTATATATCCACATTATCTACACATTTGGTATCAAACCCATGCACATCACCTATATATTCGGTATCAAACTCATCCACATTACCTATATATAAGACTCAAAAGTAATAATTGTCAGCAAAAAATCAATTTGTTCCACATAAATGACACTAAATTAGAAAAATGATGGTTGACAAAAAATGTTTTATAAGGAATACAATAGGCATGAAAAAAATGACATATTGGAACTCTAGCTATTAGTTTACCTTATCATCTCCACTATATGCTAAGCTTTTTGACAAGCCAATGAGTCACATCCTAGACCGGCTCTGCCGTAGCACGATATTGTTCGCTTTGGACCCGGCCCGCACTGTTTTGTTTATGGGAACTCACACGAGAACTTCCCAGTGGGTCACCCATCCTGGGATTGCTCTCGCCCAAACTCGCTACAAACTCTAAAGCCAGTGAGTTTCTAAAAGGCCTCGTGCTATATGGAGGGGAGCATGTACATATAAAACACATTATCCCATCTCTGTTGGTTGATGTGGGATGTTACAATCCACTTTCCTTATGGGCCCAACGTTCCCGTTGGCACACTCGCACCACACAGCAGAGTGGCACTAATACTATTCTGTCACATCCCAAACCAGATCCGTCTTAGCACGATATTGTCCGCTTTGGGCCCGACCCACACGGTTTTGTTTCTAGGAACTCACACGAGAACTTCCCAGTGGATCACCCATCTTGGGATTGCTCTAGCCTGAACTCGCTTAACTTCGAAGTTCGAAACCCATGAGCTCCCAAAAGGCCTTGTGCTATATGGAGGGGAACATGTACATATAAGGCACATTACCCCCTCTTCGTTGGTCGATGTGGGATGTTACACAGCGCATGAGCCACCTGCCAACCCAAGGACCAAATGAATTAACGTATTCGATGAAGTAATCACTATATTAATTATGTATACATATGAGTATAAGAACTATCTCATCACATATTGATAACAAACTAATTACCTTTTCATGTAGTTTAGGTAGTTGGTGGAATACATGTGAGAGTTCGAACTCGAGTTGGAAATTCCAAATTTTTGCTCGTTTTTTACTAGGCTTTGGGTATACTCATATTAAGAGATGTGATTGAACTCGACATTCATGATATTCAAACTTAAGAACTTGACGTTACAAATGCAAAAAATATCACTTTTTTTGACAAAAAAATATATATAACTTAATTATAGTACTGAGTACCTTAATTAATACGTATATAAACCTAAGATTAGATTAGTCATCGAGTCAATTTAGTCCATGTGTTTTCAATTTGGACAATTTGGTCCTTGTGTTTATCTCTGTTAGCCAATTAAGGACATTTCCACCTAATTTCTATAAAAAATTATAAATTATTATAAACTTTTTTATATATATTTTTATATAATTTAAAATATTTAAAAATGAAAAAAAAATTACTCTCCTCCCAACTCCCGACCTCCTCCCTACATTACCCCCTCTTTTTTCTATATCACAACCTTAATCATTTTTTTAAAAGGAAAACTAATGAAAATGGTTTGAAAACTTCTTAATTGGCTAATATAGACAAACACGAGAACTAAATTAGCCAAAAAAAAATACAGAGACTAAATTAGCTATATAACTATAACACAAGAACTATTTTGACATTTAAGCCAAAATTAAAATAATAGGTTGTTGAATGGTCAAATATCTTGTTTGACGTAGTAGGAGTAGAACCCAGGTACCCAAACTTCTGAATTGTCCAACCGTTGGCTGGTACTGTTTAACTGTTCGACTGTAACAACATCGACTAACAGAATGCTTTTCGAGTTTCTCTCTTAAGCCAATGAAGGATAAATAAAACAAGAAACATTCGGAACCAATTGAGGGCATGTTTTAAAAGTGTTAATTTAAAAATGATTATTTTTAAAAAAAATGTTATTTGCTTTTAAAAAGCGATTTCAATTATTCAAAAACGCTTCTCTAATAAGTTATATGTCAATTCTTGATTTTAAAATCCACTTAATCACGTATTCTTAGGAATACAAAACTAAATTAATTTAATTATGGATTAGAGTACTACAATTTGCTCAACTGCAGCAGATTGAACAAAAAATGCTTTCATGGTAGCTAGGGATGTTAAAATACTCAAGCTAGGAGCTTAGAGCGAGATAATTTGGTGGACTTGATTCCCTTTCATTTAGTAGTGGCCAGATGTTTTATAATTCAAAATGTTTTCTGTTAATTGGGTTTGGCCAAGCTTTGTGTAAATCTAAAACCCTAAACAAATTAGAGAGTAAGGCTAGAGTACAAAATTATAATTTTAAGTTATTGCAGTTACTTACTTTGATTATGGTGTGTTGGAGGGAAAATCCGTAGGCTTGGTTTTTTAAAAATTACTATGAGCTGAAAGAAAGTAGACTATGATAGAAGTTCGACAATCAAACTTTTACGTGTAATTCGACTGACCTAATTCTTCACCGACTTCCATTGATTTTTACTTCTAGTTGTTCTCTTTGTATTGGTTTGCTTGTTCTCCTTCAATAATATATAATAAAAACAAAACACAGAAGGTACACAACATAGAATGCTCCATTTAATTGATCACAACATTGACTACTAAAGAATATATATGAATGCCTTCTTGATTTAATTTGATAAAAAAAAAACAAAAAAACAAAAAAAAATACTATAAGGATTGTCTTCTACTTGTAGGGTTCTATCTAAAATGTCTTCATTCTCAACTTGTGGAACGAGAAAATTTGAAAGGGAACGCGATAATGTTTGATATTTATAACTTTGATTACAAAAACAAGAAGGAAATGACTTAAAAAAACCTTATTAATTAAGAATAACCTAATTATTTAGAGATCTATAATTTTAATATTCTATGTGCCGACTGAGAGAAAGAGTCCAGTCATGGACTCGTATATATGACGTGACACTTGGTGACTAAAAGAAAGAAAATTGAAGCACTTGTTCAACTAAGTAAGGTTTGAATATTGTGACTAATTCAAGTTTTATAAGTATAGCATTGTTGTTCAAGTATAATTCGTTTATAGTAATCGATTAAAACAAGTAATAATAATGCATGGACCATAATCAAGAGTAAAACCAACTTGACAAAGAAATCAAGAGCAAAATCAATGAAGAGTCTTATCATGCTTGATTCTCTCTCACCCGATCTCGGTTGTTGACACTGGCGGAGGCACATGAAGGGCTACCATGTGCTGTAGCCCAGGTAGCTTTTAATATGAAATAATGTCTTACATGTAATTTTTATTGATTCTTGCATGTAACCCACCATATATTTAGTCACTAATTCAAATTCTCTCAGTTTAATTATATAATACAGTTTACAAACCATCTCTTTTTCTCACAACTTTTTTCTCATCGCTTCTTATATATGTTCAAGTTTAAATTTGTTTGAATAACAAAAGTTCTTGGCACACCTTGTGAAAATTTTCTTAAGCTAGCTGATACTGTAAAAATATAATATCAAGTTTCTTTGTTTATAAAGATTTAAATCTTTAAACTAGCCCACCCGGTGAAAAATTTCTGGCTCTGCCATTGGTTGTTGAGAAAAAAAAAACTTAGTATGGCACAATTTTAAGATCGTCAAATGTTGTCTACTAACTAACTCAGGGTCAACAATGGTTGGTTGAGTTGGTAAAGATTGTTCTCTTCACTGAATCAAGTTCTAAGTTCGAGTCCCGCTGCCAGCAATTTTTCTTGGTGGGAGATTTGTAAAAACAAGAAAAGAGGCTAAGACGCTATTCATAAATTATCAAAGTGGCTTGTGGTATGCCCTCACATTGGGATGGGGTAGCCTCCCCCCAAACTTTTGAAAACCCCAAAAAAAAAAATTAATTAATTAAGGGCACAAATAGCATAAGGCCGTAATTTTCTTTTGTAGTTTTTACCTTTAAACTTTGTGGGATTGGGCTATAATATTAACGTATATTTAATACAATCGTCATTTGACGGTCAGTGTGACATCCCGTCCCGTAGTTTTATACGTTCGAGGTAAAATGACGAAAATACCCTCACCTACGCGTGAACGGGTACGTTTGGACACGAAAATGGGTTTTGGGTGTCCTAAGTTTTTAAACCCAAAAAGTTGGGCTGTTAAACCCACACGTGTGCTTGCACATGCACACGTCCACGTACACACCCCCCACCTTTTCTTTCTTCCTTCTTCCTTATCTTTCTTTCTTTCTGAAACTCACTCTCTCAAACTCTCTCGACTTCTCCCTACGGACAAACACACACACAGGCCTTCTCGACACCTATCAAACTCAAGGTAAACCTATTTCTACTCTCTGAGACTCCCTGAGCTTATCTATATAAGTTTTAAGGTTTGAAACTCGTGAAAACTTATCGAAACCGTGACCTAAATTCAAAGTACTGTTCATGTACTTTTGTTTCAGAGTGTTTTAGACAAAAAGGAGATCACCAGTCATCCTAAAACCTTCCCACGGACCTCGGAGTACTTAGTTTGCAAAGCTTGGACGTCGGGATCACTGGTTTCAAGGTTGGCCGAACTTGGAAGGTTTCCTCGAGAAATTTCCAGCCATTTTTCAAGGTATTTGAGCTTATAAACATGTTCTACATTGAATTTAGAGCATGTAGGAAGAAAAACGAGTGAAAAAGGATGAAAAATGAAGGAGATAGGCTAGTTTGAAGTTTTGGCCGGAATCGGTCGCCGGAAAAACCAGTCCGGCCGGCGACCTGAGGTAGGGGATGACGGAATATTCCTTTGCTGTTAGGGAATATTCCCTGGCGCGTGCACAGCACGTGACAGCGCGTGGGGGCGCGTCTGTCTGTGCTATTCCTGGCGCGTGGGGGCGCGTGAGCAGTCCAAAAATTATTTTAAAAATATCACGACGATCGTGACGTCGTGTAGGTCGCGTTGGTATATTCAAATGCCAAAATTGACCTTCGTATGAAAAGTTATTTACGTAGGTCGTTTATGTGTTGTTATTGACGGTTTTGCGATTAATTCACGTATAGGTGAGACGTATCCGACGGACGAGCGCAGTCACACTAGGCTCGGGGGATACGACCCGTCGACATACCAGTGAGTGGGCTTTTGTTTTCAGTATATATATATATATATATATATATGACGTTTTTCCCAGAAACGTAAATTGATTGAATTACGAATTGTTTGGATGTGATAATTAGATTGCCATGTCGCATGCCTACTATAGTGTATAAATATGATTATGATTGCATTCATTATGCACTGACGCCGAGGACGGCCAGGTAAGTACCGTGGTAGTGCTTGCAATGATGTTAGATTGTGATTTAGTTAATCACCTGCACCTCGGGTGTTGTGCTCCGCCAGAGTAGGGCCTAGCCTTCACGTGATCGTTCACCTCACGCACCGTACGCTCAACTTGGATCCAAGATAGGTGCCTAGCCTGTCGTACAGACCACAATAGGTGGTTCCGACTCGTTGGTGACCCGCGATTCGTCGCACAGCCTTCACGTGATCGTAGCACAGAGCGTAATATTATACACCTAGCCTGTCGTACAGACCACAATAGGTGGTTCCGACTCGTGTGCAGGATGATGATAATGATAATGATTGATAGGGATTGAGTATGTTTGATATGGTCTAATCTTGAGCTTGATGATGAGTTGTGATATGTAGACGATGTTTTCGTATATACGTTTATATACGTACTATTTTCTGGGGAAAATTATACTGATTTCCAGCGAGGGGTTATTTATGGATCTTATAAAATGGTTTTGGAAAACTTTGTTTTTGCCCACTCACCTTTCATGTTTTGCGCCCCTCCAGGTACTAGGTAGCTACGTCGTGGACGTTTAGCGAGGCACCAAGGCGGTTCTGACAGACCACCACTTATGTAGGATTTCTTTCACAGTTGTAACGTTTGTTTTAACTTGACCGCACCTAGGATCGGCTCTGTATCATATGTATATTATAAACTTAATTTTCACTGCTGCACTTAATGCCAATTTTGCTTCCGCTGACGCACACGGCTACGTCACTTACACGTGACGGCCGGCACGCCTCGGTTTCCGGATCGGGGTGTGTCAACTAGATATAATTTTTATAAATTCCGGATCGGGGTGTGTCAGTCAGATATAATTTTTATAAATGTATGTATATAATACAATTACTATTTGACCGTAGAGATAGTAATTTTAATAAATACATGTACTTGTTATAGTCAAATCCAAATTTTGTTATATTTTTTTTTTAAATTGAAATACATTTGCATGAATTGAAGCCTAAGCTTGTAGCTGTCCTCCCTTGTTAACATAACATGAGAAGTTTAGTATTTGTTTTAGAATCTAATATGATCATGCTTATGAAAGTCTTAGGGGATGTCTCTTTCATTTTTTAGAATTCTACATTTAAAAAAAAAATGGAAATAAGTTAAGAGGTTGTTACCCTAAAAAACAAAGACATGCAATATCTAATAAGGCCAATGCAAAGGGCAAATAGTCCTAACTTGTATTGGGTTGGGTGTCCGCACGTGAATGATCAACTCACCTTAAAATGCATTTAACAATATAATTAAAATAAATGTTAAAATTGGCACTAACCAATTCGTTAGAGCAACCTCACTCCTACAAATTGCTCCACCTATTCAGTGATAGAGCCCCTCCAAAATCTGCGCATGCCAATTGCCTCACCTCTTGGGTGGGCTCATCTCCCACGGACCAAGCAATCGGGGTGAGAGTGACATGAGGCCCTACTTGAGGCAACATGACGTCAGGCTAACGCCACCCACGTTATAAAAAAAAAATTTACGTCAGGCGCATGGGCGCCAGTCGTCTGAGAATCCGGACAATTACATTTTTCAAATCCGACTGTTTATTTAATCCTAATTATAAAAAAAAAAAACTCAAAGAAAAATCTATAAAAGACTTTGTTGTCCACGTGGCACCACCTAGACTCTTGGATTGAAAAAAAATGTCATCCAACGGTCCATGTTAGTTCTATTATTAATAAATGTTTAAAACTTATAAATAAATAAATTTAAGAGAATATGAACCGTGGAATGAATGAGACAGAATTGTAATTTCAATAATAACACATGGCGTGAAGGGATTAGTTGAAAATCTTCTTCAAAAATTGAACATAATATTTTTTTAAATAATTTTTTAATGCCAATTGTCCAAGAAATTTATTTACATGGTGGAGATATTCTTGGGCAACTACTGTTCACCATTGCCAATTGCCCAATAGCCTAGGCAATTATATCGTTTGAAATAGGTTAAAATTTTAGATTTTAACTCAAAGGTTGAAGATTGTCTATGTGATAAAGATGCTCTTAGGTGCTTGTCATCTCATATTCCCATCAATAATACCAGTTAATTTGGGCTTATTGTTCATGCTGTGGACAATAATACCAGCTAATTTGGGCTTTTAAACATTTCGGCCAGTGGCCCAATAATCCTTAACAAACCCGATGCCGGCCTTTTTTCTAATATAATTTTTTTTTTGAAACTATTTTTCTAATATAATTTAAAACTTTTCTTCTTTATTTTTGTCATCATTTTTTATTTTAAATATAAAAAATTTATTTGACATCGATACGATTATTATACTATCTATTGCACACTTTGCTCATTTTATTTTACTATTATTTGGTTAATGTAGAGCATGTATGCTTGTTGAATTTCGCAGTTCTTACATGAGTAAATATGCATGATATCTTGACGAAAATTAAGTTTCAAATTAAGAGCATGTACCTAATCAACATAGAGCACCTACGACTAGGGTTTCACACGTGAATAAAAGAATTATGATAATAAGTTGAGTTTCCAATCCTAAAATCAATTGACAGTTACATTGTCCAAAAGTTCTTATATATCCTTACAAAATTTCTTCAATTTTCGACATAAACAACTCATTACATCCACACACAAAATCACGTATGAGGAACGGGGATAAAATTTATATCATGCAAATTAATATTTGCACAGTTGGACCACAGGGTTTATATGTCTCACTTTTAGGATAACAACTTATATGACATAGATATACTGCTACGTGGCGTCTCATGCCCAGAAACAAGGACATGTGGATAAAAAAAAAACTTTCATATATTGGCAGTGTACTAATACCATGTAAATCATTCTCTAGTTTTGGGGTACACTAAAAAAATATCTTCCTGGAAAAAATGTTATAGAAACCATATCTTATAGACTATGTCTAAACCATCTCTTTAATAGTAGCGTGATCTACTTGATTGTGAACTCTAATTCTATTAGCGAGATGATTTAAATGTGGTTTACAAAATATGATTTCTCTAGAATCATCTTAATTTGATGCACACATAAAGACAAATTCCACAATACATGACTCCGTCGAGTTTGCCGCCATTGAAGTAATCAGTTATACCTCCTTGCTCGACATTATATAAATTCCACCTTTCTATGTCCCACCTTTATTAGAAAAAGAATTTACAAAATATAATCTCTCTAACATTTTTACTTGTTAAACCCAGGACAAAATAAACAATTATATTCAAATCAGAAACAAGTAATTAGACCATGTATGCGGGACACGTGTACGTTTCCATCACTATCTTTGTCAAAATATTGAGTTTTCTACCCGATTTTTCAATCATGCAGAGGAATCACCTTCCTTCGTGATTCCATTTAGTTGGGTTCATCGTCCCAAACAACTAAAAAAGTAAAGATTTGGGTTTGTGCAGGGAAAAAGAAGAACAAGGAGGTGGCATTTTATCTGTTCATCGAATCTCTCATTTTACCAATAATTAAAGACCATTTGATTTGAAAGTACTTTTAAAATTATAAGAGAGTTTTTAGTGAAAGTATTTTTTGTATCAATTCTTGACAAAAATGCAAGTGAACATTGGAAAGCACTCCAAGTACTTTTGGAACTCAAAAATATATATATTTTAAAATCGTTTTCAGTCATTTTATAAGCATTTATAACAATCTCTTAATTCTGTTGGGTGCATATTGAAGGTAGTTCACATGCGGAGATTTGATTGGCGTTGATTTAATTTTCTAAATATTTAGTTAATTTGCTGGACATCGAACTTGTAACTCAAGTGATTCGGCATTCACTCCTGCACCATGATTCATTTTCGGAATCAAAATTTTTTGAGTCGTTCATGAACATGCGAACATGAATAACTTCCACGAGTAATATGACAACTACTGAGGCTTAGTCACTAACTAATGGATGATTCCAATGGTACTCATAATGTTTATACCAAGAAAATGACATTCTATAATATGAAAATCAAATTTAAAGTCATACGTATTTTTTTTCTCTCAAAACAACATCCACCTCTAGAGAAAATGATATTCAATACATATGAAAATCAAATTTAACCTCATAGGTTATGCTTTTCTCTTAAAACGACATCCACCTCCACAAATGACGGCCGCCTCTTTTGCGCATTTTTTGTTTTCGCCGATCGTCTGACTCATGTTAATATGTTAAATTTAAATATTTAATTCTCAAGTTCTGAGCTGTATACAACTTGAACTCGATAATAGGTCAAAACCAACATAAAATTTTTGAAAACTCGATGCACAACCTATACTAATAACTAGTCTAGTGAACGTTTCCATTGTCAATTTAAAGAGGAGTTGTCCGGACATCTTGCATTGAAAATATTTCTAGTTATACTTTTATATGTTTTACATAGATTTTTGATCGGACCATATTTATATATATTTTTATATCAAATTCACTCGTCTTTTCTTAGTTAGTTCGTTTTATTTTGAGCTATTTACGTTATTTTTATGTTTTAATAGAATTTATCTAGTTAAGAAAATAAAAATAGAATAAGTGAAATTTTTAGTAATAAAATTGTCATTATTGCTTTACCCTTTCTATTTGGTTAATAAATATAAGAAAGTATTATATTTATATATTTATATATTTATATATTTTTATATTTATTTATTTATATATATATATATTTATATTTATTAATGTAATATGTGTGCTTGTAGTTGGTGGAAAGAAGAAACAGGCAGATAGTCGGTGGGAAGAGGAAGGCTGGCATCCATGATTAAAAGAAAAAATAAAATAGTAAGCTGAGTGGGAGTGAATTAAAAAATGAAAGCAAAGCTGCTTTTGAAGCTTAAGAAGAGAAAAGCAGCGAGTCAAGGGGGGAGAGCAGCACAGAGCTGCTTTCGCAGCGCGCAGAGAGAAAACAAAACAGAAAATAAAAAAAAGGGCAGCGAGAAAAGGAGAAAACAGAAGGAAGAGTCCTGGGGGGAATTCAGAGGAGCTGCGGGAGCGCTGTCCGTGAAGGCCAGTAGGGGGAGAAAAGTCAAGGCCTCTGGAGTGCAGAGGCGTCAGCCAATAGAGAGAAAACAGGGGGGAGCTCCTCGGAGCTTGTAGATCAATACGGAAGGAGAAGCACGGGGACAAAAGCTGGCAGCGGCCAGAGAACAGAAGCAGCGCACAGAAAATAGGAAGGGCAGCGCCCATTTCCTAGAAAGGCAGCTACACGGACAGAGGAAGAATTGCACAGAAACCCTTATCCCCGTTTCGGTTTAATCCTTCTAAACTTAATGTTAAATTTCTGTTTTTAATTTATAAATATGTGTAATTAATTTATATTGGCTAGAGGTTAATTTGAAACCATGATTATATTTGTAATTTGAATTGGTAACTTTCAGTTGTGATTTCTAAGTTGTGATTTAATTTGCTTAACTGCTTGATTAATAACTTATTTGTGTTTGTCGATTAAGAATGCAAACTTAATTTACATGCATGAATTTGATACTAGAATATAAGTGAATTTCACCTAATCGTTATGAACTTATATTCATGAGTAGTGAAGGTTGCTAGTCACAATCGCGTTAAGTAAATTCCTGGCAAACGTATCATGCTGTTCATAGTTACGAATGTCTTGTCAACACTTATGATTTTCTTAGAACTTAATGATTCTCGCTTGTATCTCTATTATGCAATTCATGTAGGGAACTTGTGGGGAATGTTTTGGGTTGTCGTATGCAATCATCCAATCCATTAACTTAAGGAAAATCTGAGAATTAATCTATGCAATTCATGGTTAATTTGGGGCGTTGAAAATTCATAATTTATTGAAAGAACAACTGAAAGTCAATTTAGATTACATTTGTGTCATGTGTGGAGAAAAACCCTCTAGCCAATCCGTCGTCCATCCTTTCACTTTTATTTTATGTTTTTGTCAATTTTGTAATTTATTTAAGTTTAATTTACGTTTCTTCAAAAATCAATCCCCCCATTATTAAAATATTATTATTTAGTTAGTTTTTATTATTTTTAATCTTTTAATTTAATTTCCGTCTAATTAATTTCCTAGTTTTTATTTTAAATTGTTTTCATTATTTTGAGTCATTTTTAGTGTGTTTCGAGTTTTTATTTTAGTTTTGTGTTTTAAACTTTGTTTTTACTTTTTTAAATTAATTTTAGAGTGATTAGCAATCCCTCCTAATCCCCGGCCTAGAACGATACCCTACTTACATCTATACTACATCTGTCAAAAAGAGGGTTAAATTTGTGCGGTAATAAATTACCCATCAAATTTTGGCGCCGTTGCCGGGGATTAGTAACTTTGCTAATCCCTTTATTTTTGTTTGTGTTTATTTTTTTATATTTGTGTTTTTGTATTTTACTTGTGGTATTTGATTTATTTTTCTTTCTTTGATTTTAGGTATAATTGGAGCAAGACATGGATTTTGATAGTATTCAAGCTCAATTGGCGCAGCTCACTGCTCAATTGACTCATAATGCCGAAAGGACCTCAATGCCAAATGTCTCTACATTTGATGTGCCCTATGGGCAAGGATATCAAACTCAGCAATATCCTCAATTTTCTGCATATGAAGATGATTGGGGATATCACGGCCACAGCCAATCAAGGGGCAACATGTATTCCAACGCTTGCAATTCGGATTGGAGAGGTTATTCAAATCAGATGTGGGATGAACCTCAGCAATTTCAACAAAGTGGATATTGGCAGCAAGACGAGTTCTATTCCAGACCTATGCAGCCACCACAACATCCCCCACAACAATTCCAATCGAATTCAAGTATGCCCGTGGATTATAATCAAATTCTTAACGAATTAAACTCTTTGGTGCAGGGGTCACAAAATCAAGCTGAAGAGACTTACCAAGGAGAATATTGGCAGCCGTATGATGAGTTCTATACATCACCACCACAGCCTCCGCAACAATTTGCCCAATTCGATTCAGGTACATCTCTGGATAATGATGCATTTAATAAGTTACTTTCCTCTTTGAATCAGGGAGTGGAAAATCGAATCCAAGAGATGCAAGACCGGACCAACAGAGTGGACGAATTGGATATACAAGTTGGGCAAATTATGGAATTCATGGCACAGATTAAAGATCAAAGTGAACTTTCCAACTCCACATTTGCAAATTCAAAGGGAGAAGTGGAAATCGATGAAGCCATAAGTGATGTGGAGGATGAAGTTGTTCCAGAACCATCAAAACACAGCCCAAACTTGGACGAATCACCGCTGCAAGAGGAGGAGGACAACCTAGGCAGTTTAGAAGAATTCTTGTCTCAAACCCCTGAAGTCCCTATGTTGTCCAACCTCGGTAATGATGTTCCAAATGAAATTCATTCTAACATTATTCCACTAAATGTCCCTTTTCCTTGTAGAATTTTAATTCCAAATATCGAAGAGAGTGAAAAAGACATTGTGGAAGCTCTTCCAGAAGTCCAAAGTGATATCTCAATTCTTGGTGCACCAAAACAAGTTCCTGAACCTTGCACACCAAGAAAAGAGATTCAAGAGAATGAAGTGGCTGAAGCATATCAAAAATACATCCAAGAGGCTGTGCATGAGACAATTAAGCCCAAAGAAATTGAGTTTGATGACACGGGACAGGCCACAACCATCATAGTAAACCTGGCCAAGTGCAAAATCCCGGAATTGTCCAAAGGCGTAATTTTTGTTATTGAATTCATGTCGGAGAATGACAGTAAGCCATCTTCTCCAATTTTAATTTTAATTTTTACTAACAATTTAATTTTGATGATTCAGGCACCGTCATTGGAACTCAGACCGTTGTCAGATCATTTCAAATACCACCGTCCGTTCAATGATAAATCCATGCATTTGAATCAAGAAGGGAGGCCTAGGAATCACCCACAATCAGATTTGCATTCCTAAACCCTTCTCTTTACTGCTTTCATTTTGTTTTGTTTAGTTAGTTGTGTTATTTGGTTGATTTTTGTTTAGTTTGTGTTAAAATAAATTAAGGGCAATGTTTATTTTAAGTGCGGGTAAACAAAGTCTTTTTACATTAATTTACATTTATTTACTCTACATATTTTAATTTGCTTAAAATAAACCTGAAAAAAAAAAAAATAAACAAAAAAAAATAAAATAATAATAATAATATTAGTAACATATATATATATATATATATATATATATATATATAGTTAAATAAACATTAAAAGCATAAAAAAAAATATTACAATAATACGAAAAACTAATAGCAATCATTGGTTTTGGTTAGGTGGCGCCTCAGAGGTTGACGGAGCTCCGGGAAGACGAAGAGCCAGAGTTGGAATCTCCGGAGCCGGAACGCTTGGTGTTGCTCCAGAGGACGAAGGCAACATAAACCGTGGGAGTAGCGCCATGAACCTTTCATGATCGCTCTGAATCCGACCGTCCGACTCTTGCAGCTGGTCCAGCTTCCTCTTCATGCTGGTCGAGTAGCTAGTTGCGAGCATGTGCAACTCCTTGTTCTCGTGCCTGAGTCCTCTGACTTCTTGCCGAAGACTGACCACCTCCGCCATTAGCGACTCCACCTGACGAGATCTTGCAAGCAGGCGCTGACCCATGTTTGAAACTGAGCCTGCACACTGGACACTGAGAGCCAGTGAGTCTTGAACAGCCAGCTCGTCTGACCGCATAGACAGCAACCTAGTGTCTCTGGGAGTAAGAAGGTTTCTTGCAACCACCGTTGCGGTTATATCGTTCCTCATCATTGTGTCCCCGACTGTAAGAGGACTATTGAGGGATATGAAGGATGGATTCCAAATGTTGTTCGGAGAAGACGAGTCATCGTCTTCCCCGACATTCAAGTTTAGGCGACGGTCGGAAGGGCAAGACATTTTTTAGAGGGGGTTGAGGAAGAAGAGTTCGGAAAAATTAAGATTGCTGAAGCGGAAGAAGAGTTCGGAAAGATTAAAAGTGCAGAAGTGCAGGAAGAGAGCGGAAGGAGTAAGATTAAGAAGTGCAGAAGAGAGTGTTTACAGAGGAGAGTGTTTGAGGAAGGGAGTTCAAGTGTGATGTGAAGCAGAATTAGCGCCTCTATAAAAAGAAGCAAATCAAAGAGAGGCGCTCCTCGGAGGTTGAAGACGCGTCCTCACGCAATTCGGAAAAGCTGGACGCTCCTTTCTCAAAAGAGCCGTTTCCTTTCTCAAAAGCTGGGCTTGACTCAGCAATCACGTGGCATCACGAGGGCTCAGCTTTTCCAGTTTGTCGTGACTCATCACGTGCAGCGTGGAGCGTTGCGAAAACCATGAGCCGCACCCGGTTTTGAACCCCGGTTTTCAAAAGATCATCATTCCAATTTGTCGTCACTCGTCGCCTGCACCGTTAGCCCTGCGGAATTTACGGACGCTTTGTCAGAAAGCGCGTAACGGGCACTGTTCATCCATTCACCGGCTGCCGACAAATAGTGAAGGAATAGTTCCGGTTGTGAAGCCAAATTTCTATAAGTTCGACCTTCGCCTTCCACAGCAAAGGCACACCTTCATACCCTCTCCACCTCTCAAACCTCTCTTCCTCTCTTCATCTCCGATAATGTCTTCCCAAAGAAAGCTTTCGAGTTACTCAGTGTTCTTCATCCCTTGGATCACCCCAGAAAACAAACCTTCCAGAGCAAAAGTATTTCATATTAAAAAGGTTAAAAGCAAAAGTATCTCATATTATGCTTTCTCCTCTCCTTCATCTGAGGAACGTGGAGAAAGTGAGATCCTGATTGCTTACCTAGTCTTGCTCTCGAGTACTCATCTCAGACCCCTCCCAACCCACTTCAAAAATAAACCTGTGTTGAGGTACTTCTTCAAAAACAAAAGTACCTCAGAGACGAAGCAGGAGGAGTCTGAGGTGCACCCAAGAGCAGATGAGTCTGGGTTGATCCAAGAGTTCAAGAAGATGCCACACCTGCGTGGAGACCGAACTACTTGAAGCATGTGGAGACAACGTGCTGATTCATCCTCAACTAAGCCGAGGATCACTTGCAAGAAAGAGGCCCATCCAGTTCAAGATGAAAGCTGTGGAAAATCAACAGTCATGACCAATGACCACCTATTAGTTCTTTTCGTTATCTTTTATTTTCATTTTCAATTTTCGTTTGCATTTTCTATATTTTCTTGCGTGCTTAACTGATTTATTTCTTTTCTTTGCAGGAACGTTTGGTTATTTCCTCCCTTGAAGTTGATTGCAAAATTTACGCTTGGGGGTCATCGCTTGGTTTTCTGCAAATTAGAGAAGTTTTCAGTCACTTTGCTCTATTTTGTTTCGTTTTATTTATTCATTTTATTTTTATTTGCATTTTATTGTTTTCTGACATTGGGGACAATGTCTAGTTTAAGTGTGGGGGTATCAAGATAAAAAATTGACCAAATTGAAAATTTTTGTACCTTCGACTTTGAACTGGTTTCATTTGTTTCCGTGTTGTTGCTTTTTGTTTTCTTAGTGTTTTATGCTGTTTTGGTGTGTTTTATTGTGTTTTGAGGAAATCTTACGAAAATGACATAAAAATTTGAAAAATATTTTGAAAAACCCAAAAAGAATTTTTTTTAGTTATTTTTGTGTGTTTGTGTCTTAGGTACCTTCCAACACAATGATGAGGATTTGGTTTTTAATTGCATGACTGTTAAAGAAAGTTATAAACATGGATGGAAGTTTGATATGCTCTTGGTTTATGCTTAGTTGTAGTTGTTGTTTATGAATTTAAATTTGATCACAAAAGGATAAAATTAGTTTTTGTAACATGCTTGAAGGAAGGAACTCAAACTAATGCTACATCCCTGTGAGACTTGAGCTTATACCTTGTTTGGAGAGTTATTAATCTTGATGTTTTTGTTTTCTAAAGTCGTTGCATGATCTCATTATTCTTTGCTTGGTTGCTACTTAGAAGGCGTTTTATCATCTTAGTTCCAGATACTAGAACTCATATCCGTTTCATTCAAAGCATGACATTGAATTGCATAACACATATCAAGATGAAGTTGTTTAGTGAACCACCACATCCCAAAAAGCCTTACCCTCCATCTTTCTTATGTTTTGTAGGTTTAACCACTTTCGAGCCCTGTTCAGCCTATTTTTGTTGTTAACCACTTTAAACCGCCCCTAACCGTCCGCACCCTTGTTCTTAAAGAATAGTGAGCAAGACTTAAAAAGAATTCATTTTATTCTACACTATGCAGAAAAACAAGTGTGGGGGAGAGATTGGTTGTTTCGAGATCAATTGTACGTTTTGGGTTTAATAAATAAAAAAAGAAAAGAAAAAAAAAAGAAGAGAAAAACGCGTGAAAAGAAAAGAAAGAAGAAAAAGAGTTTGAAATTTGGCCATAAAATGTGTGAATCCTCCCCTCGGGTTTAGAGTTGAATTTTCATTCAAAAGTGAATTCTATGTGTTAACCTTATTACTTTGCTTACTATTTCTTTAAGAACCTTTGTTTTTCCATATCTTTCCTTTGTTAGCCTATATCCTTAGCCCCGTTACAACCCTTTGACTTCTATCTTGGTTGTTGTGTGTTCAATATGTGGAGTTTGGGATTGGTATGAGCATATGGTGTCCCTGGTTCTCGCATCTAAGTAGTAGCATTCCGTTCATGAGATCATATTCATATGTACATTAATAACTCCAGAAAATGCTTTCTTTGCTATAACATATGTGAGTGATCGTTTCCTTGTTTACATCAATCTTCTCACATATACCTAGTGTAGGGAGTGTAGTCAGAAAATCTGAGCGAAAAAATTGAGTGCATATCTAGTAAGGAATTGAGTAAATTCTCTAAGGCATGTTACGACATTCAAAATGTTGTTTTAATTGATTAAATGCGAACTAATAAATGGTGACTGTGATTAAGTATGTGCTTAAGGGTATGGATTGCCAAAATCTGTGTAAGTGATGATTTTTAATTTGTCATGTCCATTGGAAATCCCTGAGATAAATGTTGGAAGGTTTAGATTGAGTTTTGTTTTTGTTTCTTTGTTTTGCTCGAGGACTAGCAAAAGCTAAGTGTGGGGGTATTTGATCGGACCATATTTATATATATTTTTATATCAAATTCACTCGTCTTTTCTTAGTTAGTTCGTTTTATTTTGAGCTATTTACGTTATTTTTATGTTTTAATAGAATTTATCTAGTTAAGAAAATAAAAATAGAATAAGTGAAATTTTTAGTAATAAAATTGTCATTATTGCTTTACC
This sequence comes from Crataegus laevigata, assembly GCA_963580275.1. Lineage (NCBI taxonomy): Eukaryota > Viridiplantae > Streptophyta > Magnoliopsida > Rosales > Rosaceae > Crataegus > Crataegus laevigata. The sequence continues at coordinate 30,154,111 of OY756947.1, read as the reverse complement.
CTTTCTATTTGGTTAATAAATATAAGAAAGTATTATATTTATATATTTATATATTTATATATTTTTATATTTATTTATTTATATATATATATATATTTATATTTATTAATGTAATATGTGTGCTTGTAGTTGGTGGAAAGAAGAAACAGGCAGATAGTCGGTGGGAAGAGGAAGGCTGGCATCCATGATTAAAAGAAAAAATAAAATAGTAAGCTGAGTGGGAGTGAATTAAAAAATGAAAGCAAAGCTGCTTTTGAAGCTTAAGAAGAGAAAAGCAGCGAGTCAAGGGGGGAGAGCAGCACAGAGCTGCTTTCGCAGCGCGCAGAGAGAAAACAAAACAGAAAATAAAAAAAAGGGCAGCGAGAAAAGGAGAAAACAGAAGGAAGAGTCCTGGGGGGAATTCAGAGGAGCTGCGGGAGCGCTGTCCGTGAAGGCCAGTAGGGGGAGAAAAGTCAAGGCCTCTGGAGTGCAGAGGCGTCAGCCAATAGAGAGAAAACAGGGGGGAGCTCCTCGGAGCTTGTAGATCAATACGGAAGGAGAAGCACGGGGACAAAAGCTGGCAGCGGCCAGAGAACAGAAGCAGCGCACAGAAAATAGGAAGGGCAGCGCCCATTTCCTAGAAAGGCAGCTACACGGACAGAGGAAGAATTGCACAGAAACCCTTATCCCCGTTTCGGTTTAATCCTTCTAAACTTAATGTTAAATTTCTGTTTTTAATTTATAAATATGTGTAATTAATTTATATTGGCTAGAGGTTAATTTGAAACCATGATTATATTTGTAATTTGAATTGGTAACTTTCAGTTGTGATTTCTAAGTTGTGATTTAATTTGCTTAACTGCTTGATTAATAACTTATTTGTGTTTGTCGATTAAGAATGCAAACTTAATTTACATGCATGAATTTGATACTAGAATATAAGTGAATTTCACCTAATCGTTATGAACTTATATTCATGAGTAGTGAAGGTTGCTAGTCACAATCGCGTTAAGTAAATTCCTGGCAAACGTATCATGCTGTTCATAGTTACGAATGTCTTGTCAACACTTATGATTTTCTTAGAACTTAATGATTCTCGCTTGTATCTCTATTATGCAATTCATGTAGGGAACTTGTGGGGAATGTTTTGGGTTGTCGTATGCAATCATCCAATCCATTAACTTAAGGAAAATCTGAGAATTAATCTATGCAATTCATGGTTAATTTGGGGCGTTGAAAATTCATAATTTATTGAAAGAACAACTGAAAGTCAATTTAGATTACATTTGTGTCATGTGTGGAGAAAAACCCTCTAGCCAATCCGTCGTCCATCCTTTCACTTTTATTTTATGTTTTTGTCAATTTTGTAATTTATTTAAGTTTAATTTACGTTTCTTCAAAAATCAATCCCCCCATTATTAAAATATTATTATTTAGTTAGTTTTTATTATTTTTAATCTTTTAATTTAATTTCCGTCTAATTAATTTCCTAGTTTTTATTTTAAATTGTTTTCATTATTTTGAGTCATTTTTAGTGTGTTTCGAGTTTTTATTTTAGTTTTGTGTTTTAAACTTTGTTTTTACTTTTTTAAATTAATTTTAGAGTGATTAGCAATCCCTCCTAATCCCCGGCCTAGAACGATACCCTACTTACATCTATACTACATCTGTCAAAAAGAGGGTTAAATTTGTGCGGTAATAAATTACCCATCAATTTTGTTTTTTCTCAATAATTTACATGAAATGACGCATGACGATTTCTTTGAAATAAGAACCACAATCCTCTTAACAAAATTGCTATAGTGCATAATTATTTACAAGTAACGTAATACGTGCGACTATCATTCAAATAATACACATTACTTATCACGTCAAATAATTATTTTCTTAACATTTTTCTTATTTATTAATTACAGACACTAAAAATCAAATAAAATATGTTAAAGTAGAATGTTCTATGAACACATTTCTATATATTTCCCCTCCCCGCCTCATATTTTTCCATATTTACACCTATAAAAAATCAAAACGAACGACACCCCAAAAATTGCGTACATATAGTTACCCTGCCAGCACAAACCACACCCAATATTTTCCCATCTCTGTAAACAGTAAAAGCCAGCTTTCTCACTCCTCCTTCATATATTTTCTTCTTTCTTCCTCCCACAACCCAATTCCCATACTTTCTCTCTCTAAAACCCATTTGTTCTTACTCTTTATCATTGTACGGATTCTTCCCTCTTCTCCTCCTACCCTGACCCTTTCATCGTCTCTCAACCAGAAGCTCTGATACGCGAATTTCTGGGTCTGGGCGTACATGAGAGATTTTGTGCAGTCCGGGGCAATTTCAAAAATACCCGATTCCCCGGGGACTTACCGGTTTCAAAATAGAACTTGTGCAGGGGGTTTTGGGCAAAAGTGAGATAAAAAAAATGCAGAAAACGAGTCCGACTCGGCAGGACCAGCTCAAAGCTTCCAACTTGTTCGCCTTCCCCGAAAAAACGAGCGACTGCTTCGTCCTCTGCCTGCGCTTGGGCCTCCTCCTTTGCCTCGTCACGTCGATTTCACTCGCGCTCTTCTCCGCCTTCTCCACCAAGTCACACTGGTTCCCCATGCCGGACCTAGTCCGGACCCGAGCCGACTCTGTAGCTCCGGGACGGGGACCTGAACCGGAACCCACTAACATAACCCACATTCTCTTCGGCATCGGCGCCTCCCTCACCACGTGGCTTGACCGCAGCCTGTCAGCGGAACTCTGGTGGGACCCGAACACAACCCGCGGGTTCGTATGGCTCGACGCGAAACCCAAAAACGAAACGGACTTCTCCGGTTCGATTCCGTACCGGGTGTCGGAGGACTGGACCCGATTCAAGTACTCGAGTTCCCAATCGGCGGTTCGTATCGCCCGGATTGTGTACGAGAGCTTTAAACTCGGGTTGCCCAACGTGCGGTGGTTCGTGATGGGGGACGACGACACGGTGTTTTTCACCGACAACCTAGTTTCGGTGCTGGCGAGGTACGACCACGACCGGATGTACTACATTGGCGGGAATTCGGAGAGCGTGGAGCAGGACGTGATGCACGCGTACGACATGGCGTTTGGCGGCGGCGGGTTCGCGATCAGCTACCCACTCGCGGCGCGGCTGGTCGAGCTGATGGACGGGTGTCTGGATAGGTACTCTAATTTCTACGGCTCCGATGAGCGGGTATCGGCCTGCGTCAGCGAGATGGGTGTGCCGCTCACTAAACTCGGTGGGTTCCACCAGGTACGTTATACTTTTCTTGCTTTTTTTTTGTTACACGCGGCGGTGCTCGGTGGTTTTAGTTACTTAGCTGCTAGGGGAAAAGGTGACGGAAACAGAGTTCGGTTTTGTTAGCGGAAAGATTTAAATAAAATAAAAATAAAAATAAATATAAAAAGATTTCGCTGCTGAGAAGATCAGCAAAGATTTTTAAAAAAAAAATCAAGACTTCGCAGCATTGTTTCCTTAAAAAAATGTGTCCGAATCACGAAAAAATATCACATAAGTGCTATGTTTTCTGATGCATATTTAACGACAAGCGCGGGCGGGTCATTGGGTTAGCGCCACGTGTGTGGAGTAACGACATGGATTTGAATTTCGGTTGGATGACCCAATGGTGAGCCGCCACCTCACCTCGCCAATCATCATAACAGATAGTTTTAATTAATTGACTCGAGCGTCAATTGTGTTGGAAAAACTTGACAACCCACGTTTAGAAAGCTCGTCCCAAAATTTGAACTCAGACAACAATAATGATTAGAACTAAATACCGTTCAATTATTAGTGTAACAGTATTTCTCTTTGAATTTCAAATGAATAAATCTCACATAAGAAATTGACAACTATTGACAAATAGCGACATAAAACTAGAATTAAAATACGTTCTAATTCTAAGGCAAAATTTGGAAGAAAGAAATTTACTGCTTAGAGCGTCATGTCCAATTTCAAGTTTACTTGGATCTTTGAGTAAATAATAATAGCTCATTTGTACAAAAAAATTAGTTTGCTCTTGTTCCGGTGAATATTTTAAGCTCCTGAACCATATTACAATTGGTAGGTATTACAGTTGCTCTTCTTTTTTTTAAATATTTTAGGAATTTACGAGCTGCATGCATGTGTTCGGTTTGTCGTGTCCCATAGCAAAAAGGTTGGATACGTGTCCTTGAAGTTGCATTTTTTACTTCATTGGATTACTTTCTTTATGAATAATCTGTATTACTTTATTAGGACAGATATTAGTGTGTTTAGTGGCCTAAAACATAATGACCATGAAATCGCTCTCCTTTGTCTTTAACCACTTTCCTTCGAAATATTATTTGGTTACCCAAACAATGCGAAAGATTCTTACTCAAAACAGTTTGTTGTTAATTTAAGTAACTTTATGTTTACGATTGAAATCCTTCACACTATGAATTGGTACAAAGTTCGTATTTGCAAAATATCAATTAAAATTAAAGTTGTCTAGTCATCGAATTGTAGAAAAACAGATGAACGAAATTAGTAAAAGTATTACGAACCGTCTATGTATTTCTACACTAGATTGACTATACGACCTCAGGTTTAATGCATTTTTTGTAGAGATAATTTTTACATAATGATTTATAATATGAATAATTCTGACTAAAATTTTTAGGGTAGGAATTCTTACTATTTTTTAATAGTCAAGAATTATTTTTTGGAATATGTACCTATTTACTCTACCAGTTTTTGTGGCCTTTATGGAGCCATGGAATTAAAAAAAGTTGGCAGCTAATTGCTTTGCTTCCACCCATCAGTCGTAAAGCATTCCAGTGATCCAGTCCACACTTTAAGATTGGAAAACTTTCGTTGTTCCATGCAACTGAAACGCGACAATAACCATATTTTAAAGCGTGTGCATTCACACATTCTATTATATTTTTCATATGTATATTTTTCATATGTATTTCTCTTTGGATACCACGTCATTATTTTAAACTGGTCTCGCACAATTTCACTAACATGAGAGAAAATTAAAATTTTATGTGCGTCGTGGCTTGAGATAAAAATGTATAATACTTATGATATCTCATTTATATGTGCGTTTCTCTCGTAAGGTTGAGCTATTTCGCGGTCATTGTTGATCAACCATGAACGGTAAGTTAGTCGCTCGTACGTGTGATACTGACTGTTTCAAAATTTATTGGAGGTTTCTCTGGTGGCCCTGGTGTAAATAAGGGCTCTGCTTTGTCTTTGTGTACTGTCTTCCTCCATGCTTCGTAGCATTTCAAGTTTTCCAACCATTTACGCAAGATGGTTGGTGGGTGAATTTTGAAAAGGCAGTAGCTTTCACCGGCACAATTGTATGGTCGAAATTAATGATACGATAACAATAAAGTCTTATCCTGTTAAGTAAGGTCGGTTGTATAAATTCTAGAAAGTCACTGTGCTAGGTTTTTTGCCAAATATTCTGTTAGATCCAAGTATTCCAAGTCTTTTCTTTATAGCCTTTTGTCCAAGTCTTATGAGGTTCTTCTACCATTTTAACCTTAAGCCTTTATCTTGTAATCGCATTTTTTAATTGGAGAGTGTCTGTAAGTCTTCGTTTGACATGTCCAAACAACATTAACTAATTTTCTCTCATCTTATTAAGAGTATTAAAATTATAAAAAAAATATCCTATAATTCAATTGCTAAACACGATTATTTAGTCTAGCAGTATTCAATCTTAGTAAAACTTAGTAAGATGGTGGTACCACGTCATTACGTTAATATTTTATGATTTTATAAATCAAAATGCTTATTGTATTTTTTTGTCTGGTATATTGTAATTTTTCAGTTTGATATCAGAGGTGACCCGTACGGCATCTTAGCTGCGCACCCATTGACACCACTTGTGTCACTTCACCACCTGGACTCCATGAAACCCATGTTCCCGAACCAGACCCATTTAGACTCACTCAAGTCCCTCCTTCGTGCATACCGGCTCGACCCGGGCCGGATCCTACAACAAAGTTTTTGCTACGACCACCGGCGTAAATGGTCAATGTCCGTTTCATGGGGCTACACCATTCAGCTTTACCCGTCGTTGATCGGAGCTATGGATCTTCAGATGCCGTTGCAGACGTTCAAGACGTGGGGGACCTGGAGTGACGGACCATTCACATTCAATACCCGACCCGTGAGGTCCGACCCGTGTCAGCAGCCCATCATTTATTTCTTGGACCAGGTTATATTTATTAGGGATTGGTCTGTGACTATTTACAAGAGGTTTGGGGCCAGTGAAGGGAAACAATGCGAGAGAGCAGAATATGCCCACGCTCTGCAGAGGATTGTGGTCTCCTCAAAGAAGATGGACCCTCGCTATTGGACAAAGGTAACCCTAGCTGTTTTCATAAATGATAATACTCCTCTTGTTTTGCACGAGTCTTATATGTGTTTTTGAGTTTTTTGTTAGATGAACTCGTTTGAAAGTGCTTTTAAAATGACTTAAAGCGATTTTAGAGAAAATGTTTTGGGGTTGTAAAAGAACTTGAAGTGATTCCTAGAGTTGTGTCCTCCCAAGAAGTACTTCAAGTGCTTTTCCAGGATTCACTTGGGTTTTTATAAGGGAGGTTTAATAAAACACCTCCGGTGCTGTTTACTTTTAACGAAAAACTGCTTTTTTACCTTTAACTGTCACTATTCACTATACCTTTAAAAGTGGCTTTTGGTTAAAAGAGAAGTTTTCAAGCCCCTTTCGTTAGTTTTCCTTTTTTTATAAAGGATTGGTTTTAAAAACATTCTCACCAAAAACGTTTTCGGTCATTTTAAAACACTTCTAAACGAGCCCTAAACTTATATGCATTAAGAATGCTATGGCGACATCATTTCAAATTAATCATGCATAGTCATATGTTGTTATTCACACGACATGAGTAACTAACTGAACGTACTTCCCCAATCATCCCCGTTGTAGGGGAGTTGTTCACATGTTGCACAGTATATTAATGGATATGTTTTCAGATTAATTTGTGATTAGTGGTCTAATCTAATGGGTGTGATTTTTTAGGAGGCGGCTCCACGTAGGCAATGCTGTGAGATTAAGAACCGAGGAATCATAACGAATGGAGATCTGGAGATTAGGATTAGGACATGCAAACCCACGGAATCAATCACCATGTCTGTTTAGGATATTTGGCAATGCTGCGGGACTACGTAATTTAGAGGCCTTTTGTGGGGGGCTTAGCATACTAATAGATTAGCAGTTTTTTCCGCCAAACTAGTTTTTGATATTTGAAATCGATATAAATAGTTCATGAAATTGTCTACCATTAATTGTTTTAGTCATTTCGTGATAAATATCCGTTAAATTGATGATATTCTAGTCAAATCAACTCATTCACTTGAACTAGTGGTTTTTTCAATTCCATGGATATTTTTCACATAATAGCCAAAATGTTTGACGGTGCACAATTTTCGGGACCACTTTTATTAATTTTAAATCTCAGAGACCAAAGTATGACATTTCAGAGACCATTTTAACTAAAAAGCCTAGATTAGCCTATTCAACCGTTCCCCTTATGTAACTAATTCAAGCAATAATCGAAGGATTAGATTAGTCCACACTTAAGCAACTACCGTTCGTAATTTCTCTCTTCTTTATTTCTGCTAAAGAAAGTAATCCTCAAGAAGCATTAGGTAGGAATACGATCACGTGATATAACTAGTCTACTTGTGTTAATAAAAACGAACGGCAAAGCTAATGTGTCTAAACAGGCTCATACAAACCCCACATTATACCACACAAACTAATTATATCACGTGATCGTATTCTTATAGCACACAATAATAAGGTGTCATTTTTTTATGTCCTTGTATGTGTGTGTGTCAATTTTTCAAAGTTTGAATGGGGGTGGCCTTAGTTTTAGTGGTAGAGCGAACACTAGGCTCATATCAACAACAAAAGTTAAAATTGCACTTGCAACTTGACCACTTGGAGCTAAACACACCAAATGGCCTGAAAGCAGCCGCACTAATACTAGTAAATGAAGAATACACACGATAATGCATAGCATTAACAGGTTTACTGTTGTTTGCTATTTGCTAATCTAGGTGGAGCTAAACTCTCTTTGTTCCATTGGTAAGTGAAAGCTAAAAGCAGATTACTATTGTCACCGAAGAAAATTTGCGATAAATGTAAGACGCAATACCTGGTGAAAGACGATGCCAATAATGGTTTCCTTGTCAATGGAGGAGAAACAATGAACAGATAAGAGTTCAGCTGACTGCCCACCTCAGCCTCTGACAATGGTTACTTACATGAAACAGGGTGACATGGTGAAAGGTGCAGAAAGTCAACTGATAAAAGTATCTGTATCAAACCGTACCTGGTTGGCCATAGTTTACGTGTGTTCATGTATTCATTTGAATAAATGGAAGGAACAATTACTTACATACCATATAATAGTTACATCAGATTAAGTAACAAGCTCCATTCCTGAAAATTGCAGCTTCCCGTGTATCCAACAATAACCAATTCCGTCTTTAAAATGTCGTTCTATATTTTGATCAATGATCTATTAATTGCAAAGCAAGGTTTCACGTGTTGGATTTCCAGTTGTCGGATTCACCCTGTTAACAGAACAGTGGCTTCACTGTAAAATGGAGCAGATTTGCGAAGATGAATGTGTATAAATACAGTATCGTATTCTTACCCATCGGCAACTTTGCAAAGATATTCCCGTTGATCTTCTCTCAGAGGCACATCTGTGAAGTCTGCCAACATAGATAGAAAACCATCCAAAATTGGTTATGCTTGGTTCGCCCCAAGGAAATAGAAACATTCCATTATCTTTTTTCCATGGAAACAAGCCAAAGAAAACTGAAGCTACTGTGTATAATGGAGAGAAAACTAGATACAGCAACGAGATGAAAAGCTTATCTTTTTTTTGTTGTCTAATTTTCCATTTTCTTTGTAGTATTAAACGTAGCTCGAATGGATTAGAGTAAACCTTGGGATGAAGTCCCGAATGGTAAGGGTTAAGTCAAAGCATTAGGAAATATTAGCATTGAGCAAAATCTTGACATACCTGCACCCGTAATATTTGACCCTTTGAAAGATGTGTTGCCTGTGGCTACTGCACCTTCTAAGTTAGCGTTGCTCAGATTTGCCTGTAGAAGTGGAACATGTGTGAGTGAGAAGTTAGAACATTTTGGAAACCTTTCCTTCTTCATTTTTTATGCTTGGACATGTGAACTTTGGGACTAGTGGAACCTCAACCCAACTGTTACTACCAACACCTGAGGCATTGACCAAGGGATGGGAACGTAACTGCATTCGGGTGAAAACTAACAGAACTGTAAAACTGGGAATGCGGAAAATTTATAAGGTTCAGCTAAACTAGTTGACGAAAGCATTTTCCACCACTGAAGGCTAGCTGTCTGATTGAATGACTACTGTTTTCTACAAATTATGATGCTATTGTAGGGTAAATTCCTCAAAATTCTCTAATGAACTTGATTGGAAAGCTCTACCAATTTCATTCTCGTTGCAATCTCAAAAACGGAAAACACATGAAACTCCATTAAGAATGCTATTGCGAACTTGCTTGAAGGGCACTTGCATCACAAGTTAACCAGACTCCGATCAAAACAAACCTGATAAAGCATGAAACTCCATCACTCTAACCCACCTCAAATCTCTTTTTCCCTCTAATATCCTCGAAAAATTACAACACAGAGAGCTTCCGACTGACAATTTTCTAAAGGTGTGCAGGTATTCGTGATTAACAATTCGAGCCTTGAAATCTTACTAAGAAACAAAACTGAGAGCCAAGTTAAATAGTAGAGAAAAAGAAGTAAAATTCTCCATAAAAGTGGCCCCCCTATGTTGCGAACTTAAGAGGACTCAAACAACGGATTACAGCCAGGATTCTCTCATCCCTCTGCTTATTATTCCACATTGTAACCCCATAACTCCTGGAAATTGGAACTTCAGACTCATCGACTGAATATTCGTAAGTTACTGGGAACACTTTCAGTCCCATTATTATCCCCTTATCTACAATTTTCACCATTTACCACAAAACTGATGGCGGAACGCCGGAACATCTAAATTAGGGTTTATTATTAATCAAATTTAAAATTGAATGTTCCATCAAAGTTCACCTTTGTCACATTGGCCAAAGAAAAGTCCACAGCTCTTAGATCTGCATCAGAAAGATCAGCCCCTGGAAAGAGAATATTACAGTAAACAAAACAACCGATTAACCGTGTTCTGCCTAAACATTTGCAACACGTACCAACGCCACTCGAAGGTTACAGCATTCGTGATGATAAATAACTGAAAACAAATGTACCTGTTAAATCAGCATCAAAGAAGCTAGCACCTAATAACTTGGCGCCCTTGAAATTCGCTTGTCTCAATATCGACTGCAACAAAATCAACACACAAAGATTCAAAATTTTCGAATGTAAAAGCATCAAACGCTTTGCATATAACAAATTCGATCGATTTTGGACCGTTTTGAAGTCTTGCTTGATCAAAGTCTTGCCGCTAAAGTCCTTGCCGGTGAGGTCCTGGCCTCTAGTCACCTCCGAACCGTACGGACCCCCACCCTTTCACCAACAACGAGACGAAATCTTAGTACATTGAGTAATTTTCCTTCACTTTCTCGGGAACCAAACAGATTATTGGAATTCAGGATTAAACACTTACCTTAAAGGCGAATGCAGGATTGGCTACGAACAGAGAAGCCGAGAGCAGACCGACCAGGCTCGCCTTACAGACGGACTCTCCCAGCGACAACACAGAGTTTCCAGAAGTTTCCAGGCGATTCTTTACAACCTGTGTAAGAAATTTGAAAGGTGAGAATTCACCAGAACGAATTGGCTAACGTACGCGGGTGTGCGCAGTGCGAGATAAGCGGAAAAAGAGGAGAGAAGGAGGCGAGGTAGCGCAGTGTACCTGTGGCGGAGGATAGCCGGCGGAGAGAGGGAGGAGTTGGCGGGAAGGGTGAGGTTTATGGGGGAGAGAGAGGAAGGGTTTTGGGGGGAGTTTGGAAGAGCAGATGGAGACGTTGAGAAGCGCCATTTGCGAATTTCTAGTCGGATTTTTTTTCTCTGTTTTTGTGTCAGCGGATAACGAGCGAGATCTGAATATGGATAAATGGGGCCGGGGTTCTGTCCACTTGCTCACACCTATGAGTGAGAGCCCCAAATCCTGCAATTTGAATTTATACGTGGAATTTAATACCGCGTGTACTTATAACTATAGGGGCCGTTTGTTTGGCTTCACTAAGTATCTTTGGACTGGACTGGATTAACTTTTAGTGTAGTCCAGCGTTTGTTGTAACGAGGGACTAATATTAATGAGATTAGCTGGGACTCGCCCAGACTAACGGCATCGCTAGCAGTTCTTAGCGAGAGTCCCCGAAAACCACGGGACTCGCTAAGACCTGCTTCGTCCTACTCCCGTTGCTCTGCTGGTGTCCTCTCTGCAACCACAGCTTCAACTTCTTTGCGACCACAACTTCATCTTCTCTGCAACCATGGCGTCCTCACTCTGCACACATCTGCACATCTCTGCACACATCTTCGCTAAGATTGCAAAACCCATATTTGAATCGCAAAACCCAGACACAAATTGCAAATCCTAGATTCGAATTGCAAACCCAGATTCGAATTGCAAAACCAAGTTCGTTTGAATCTCTGCAAAACCCAGATTTGATAGGAAAATTTTGTGGCCTCAAATCCAAAAGGAAATAACCAAAACCAAGGGTGCTCTGCATACCAAATTCTTTCTGCAACTTTCGAGAGAGAGATGGAGATTCTAGATAGGGAAATTGGGGCACAATTTCTTCTTTTTTTTTTGGATCCATTTGGTGCACAATTATATATGTACAAAGTTCCTTTGTTTTCGAGAGAAGGAATGCAGTTGACTAGAAAAAAGAGAAAGAAAAAGGAATAAAAAAGAAAAAAGAGAATTATTTTTTATTATTTTGGTGATTAGTCCGACACTGCACCAAACGCTACACTAAATTAGTCCAGCTTAGTCTAGTCTAAGTCAGTCTAGCTTAGTCCCTGAAGCTAGTCCAGTCCGAGATAGTCCGGTGCAACAAACGCACCCATAGAGAAATATATCATCGTAATATTTTTTTCGAACAAATAATATTATCTACTCTCAAGAGGTAAGGGAGTGGGTCAAGCCTGTGGTTTATCATTGTCTTTGGCAAGAATTGAATCTAAGACATTTTCACTTACAAGTGAAGAGAAATATCACTAGCATATTACTAAGTGGTAATTTTTTAATATCGTAGAATAAGCAAATTTTGTGATGTTACAAATAGAAAATAAGCACAGTAATCAACATTTATGTATCAAATCGAAAAAAAAAAGTTGTTTTCTCTCACAATCTCCCAAACACGAATTAAATAATAAGTTTTTTTTAGCCAAAATAGTCATTGAGATTTATTTAGATAATTTTTTGTTAAATCAACTCCTCAACTTGTACGGGTGGTTTCTTCAATTTGATGAATTTTTTTAATAAAAGAATTAAAACGATTGACGATGGGATCACTTTTATTGGTTTTAAACCTCACGATTAAAGTGAAGAGTTATGCCAATCTAAAATAACTATTTTGGCTAAAAAGTAAAAAGTAGAAAAAGTGTGAGATTGTCTTTCTGATTTCTCAACCTTGCAAACTCCCTTGCCATTGGCCTCAGCCTTTGGCTTGAGTGCCAGTGGCTATCCTTGCCCAAGTTACTTGTTCTCCTCTTTCCCTCTTTCTACTGATTATCTTATCTCTTTTTCAATTTTCCCCTTAGATTTTTCTCAGTTTCCTTGAGCTTTGTCTCAAACTTTTCTGTGAGTTTGTCTCACTTTTTGACTTTATATCCCTCATCTCCACCCATCCCTTTTCCTCTGGTCGTTCTTTTCCAAATCCAAAACTTCATATCCCTTCACGTTTCCCCCTGTATCCCTTCCCCATAAACCATCCTCACCACATCTTTTGCTTTGATATGCAGACTCCGGGTCAAATATGGTTGCCAGCTTTATTTACCTTCCTCATTGTCCCCCACCCCTTCCATCGAGTGTACTGCAGTTTCGACCAAAGTAAGGGTATTTTACACATCCATTAGCCTCATCTTTTATCCATGTGTTACTGTGTTTGCATATATTTGTCGGGATTCGTGAATGATATTTGAATCTGGTGCCTATCTTTTAGTTATGCATCTTTGATGAAGAAATCTGGATGCGGTGTGCTTCGTGTTGCAGGTTTGGTACTTTTGTGCTATGGTGTATTGTTCGTTTTCACCCCTCAGTCGTTTTCTCTTGTGTTACTACTTTGGTAGTTGCAAACAAGACTTTTATAGCGGTGACGGCGATGAACGCTACTTTCTACGGTCGGAAATTAGAAATTTGGGTTCTCATCTTAGGGGGTGTAGTCAAACTAAGAGGGGGTGTAGTTAAACTCGGATTTGAGAAGGTTTTAAAAGACTTTAAAATCCTAGTGTAGTTAATTAAAAGATTTTAAAGGATTTTAGAATCCATTCAAATCTAGGTGTAGTCAATTAAAGGATTTTAGAATCCTTTAAAATCTAGGTGTAGTTAATTAAAAGATTTTAAATTCCATCCAAATCTAAGTGTATTAAAAAAATTAAGATTTTGAAGGATTTCAATAAGTTGTGGATTTTGTGGGATTTGAGAGCCAAAAGTATATATAACCACCTTCCACCACAATCCATTCAAATTCTTTAAAAATCCATATGAATTTTGTATAAGTCTTTAATCCTCTTAAATCTTATCAAATCTATCACTTATAAAATCCTTTAAAATCTTAGTTTGACTACACCCCCTAAGATTTAAAAAAAAACATGGTGTTAGATTGAATATTGATTTTAGTCCCTAATGTGTCATTAATTCAAAATTATTGTGCATTTTATTTAATATCTCCCATTAAATATTTAAATTTATTAATACACAAATTTTAATTTATTTTTTGACCAAAAAAGAGTTTTAATTTAGGCTTATTATATTAACACCCCACATATTGTTGAATAAACCCCACATACTCAATACACCCCACATTTACTTTTTCAACTAAAAATTATCTTAACACACCCCACATACTTTTCCATAATACCCTCACACCCACATTCTCAACATACACCTTACATTTTCACATACACCCCACATTCTTTAAAATTTATTATATTAAAGTTCTGTTAGTCGATGCATCTGTTACCTTAAATAAAACATTATAAAAATTTGATCTAACCTTATATTCTTGCTTATGTGGTTTTCATTATTTTTCATGGAATGATCTTTCGTTTTCTTCTTTTTGTCCAACAAATAGTTTTGCTACTTTGGCTTTCTCTTTTACTTCTATTTAACATGTTGAACTATATCCTCTCGGTGACTCGTGTTAACATAGGGGACTAGGTGTTGGCATCTTGTTTGGGATGATGGTATTCACTTGCTTTGTTTAAATACCGGTTTAGCCATGAAGATCATTTTCTTTTATTAAAGCTCATAATTTACTAATCTATCTAAATGTCAAATCCGAAAAAAATTCAATTATGCAATCATGCCCATCCTAAGAAATAAACAGCAAGCATGCTTAAAAAAATTAGCAAAAGAAAAAAAAAACACTACTAAACAATCTCAAAGAAGATTTGAATATTTCAGAATATATCTTTGCCTGTTATGTTGTAGAATACTTAACAGTTAATAAAAAAACATAATGACAAGACATTGTGAGTGCAGATGTGTACAAAATTATAAATAAACTTACAGGTAGTTTTAGGATTTTATTTTGGGTAAATTACAAAAAACTACCTCAACTATTGGTGTCACGACATTTTCATACCTCATTTTTTTAAGTTGACAATGTCATAGCTTGATCCGGGACCCAATTTTTTATTAAAAAATTATTAAAAACTAAAAAAAATCATATAATATTTTTTTAAATATTAAAATAAAAAAAAAGTTATAAAAAAAAAACTAAGAAAATCCGTTTTTTTAATCCAATTGTTCATTCCCGAGCCCCCTTCTTTCTTCTCTCTCTTCTCCTCCATTTCTTCTTCCCCTATATGGAAACCCATAAAATAGAAGAACAAAACAAAAACAAAAAAAACTCAATTCGTCTCGTT
Organism: Crataegus laevigata; assembly: GCA_963580275.1. Lineage (NCBI taxonomy): Eukaryota > Viridiplantae > Streptophyta > Magnoliopsida > Rosales > Rosaceae > Crataegus > Crataegus laevigata. The sequence continues at coordinate 30,139,016 of OY756947.1, read as the reverse complement.
CCCCCTTCTTTCTTCTCTTTCTTCTCCCCCATTTCTTCTTCCCCTTTTTGGAAACCCAAAAAACAGAAGAACAAAAAAATAAAATAATAATAACTCAATTCATCCCGTTCCCCCCTTATTTCTTCTCTCTCTTCTCCCCCATTTCTTCTTCCCTTTTCTGGAAACCCAGAAAACAGAAGAACAAAAAAAAAAAGAAAAAAAAAAAAGCGTTTTGTCTTCCCCCCCTCCCTACCTTCTCCACCCCCTCCACCCCCTATTCTCCCCGCACCCAACCTCGCACCCACATTCTTCCCTCCACACCCATTCCCCCAATTTCTCCGCGCCCAGTTCTCCACCTTCGGAATCGGGAATCTGGGTGTTTTTTTTTTGGTTCTTTTTTCTCGGTTGCAAAGGGGGAAGAAAATGGGGTGAGAGGCGGAGAAGATGAAATGGGGGAGAAGAGGGGGGGCAGACGAACTGGGTGTTCCTTTTTTTTTTATTTTCTCTTTTTTTTTTCTTCTTCTTCTGCAGGTTGGGTGGGTGGAGGTGAGGGGTGGGGGGTGGGGCGGAGTGGGGCGGAATAACTGGGTGTTTCCTCTTTTTTTTTTCTTTTTCTTTCTTCTTCTTCTTCTTCCTCTCTTCCTCCTTCTTCCTCATTTTTCTTCTTCTTTCTGGGTTGCATGAAGATGGGGAGAAAGAGGGGAGGAACGAACTGACCTGAGGGTTTTTTTTTAACTTTATTATTATTTTAATATTTAAAAAATTTTAAATAAATTTTTTAATAATAATTTTTTAATTTTTAAATAAAAAATGGGCCCCGAACAAGCCATGTCAGCATTTAACTAAAAAATTCACGGCCAATTAACGGAAGGTATAACATTGGCATAAATTCGTAAGACGAGGTATGACATTGTCAACTTTAAAATATGAGGCATGAAAGTGTCGTGACACCAATACTTGAGGTAGTTTTTTGTCATTTACCCTTTTATTTTTCATGACTTGAGGTGTAGGAAGAAAATAATTTCTTTTTTTTATAGATTTTTTGGAGAAAAAATAGGGCTTAAATAGTCATTTTATACAAGTCATTTAACATTAAATATTAAGTGGGGTGTATTCAACAATTTGTGGGGTGTTATTAAAAAACCCTTAATTTATTAATTTTGTCACACCCGCCCCTCGATTATATTGAAATTTTAGAAATTTATCCTCTTTTTCCTTTTAATTATTAAATTGTTTTGTTCCGTATTTTGGGGAGCCAAGGGGCCTACCCCTGTGTTTGTTTCCTTCCCCGAATCTCTCGAACTCTCTGTCTCTCTCTGCACTCTCTCACTTCTCTCTCCCGTAACCAAAAGCCTCTCGTCTGCACTCACGATCGCATGCCAGCGCACCACCAGCATCATCACCATCACCCTTGTGCTCTCAAAAACGAAGAACGAACACCCAAAAACCAAGCTCCGACAACTCCAGCGACTTTCGAGCCAATTTCCGGCCAAACCACGGAGAGTTGGCCGGCGTGCGAGGTATCAATCTCTTCGTCTTGTCGAGTACTATAACTTTCCTTTTTGTTTCACCCAATTTCGTTGAGTATTGAAGAAGTTATACTCATTTGAATCTTACCCAGTTTCCGGCGAGTCCGACGGCTTTCGAGGCGATTTCCGGCCAAACCACGGCGAGTTAGACGTCGTGCGAGGTACCATTCTCTTCGTCTCTTCGAGAACTACAACTTTCGTTTTTGTTTGACTTGATTTCGTCGAGTATTGGTAAAGTTATGGACGTTTGAAGATGGTATGGTATTTCGGCCGAAATTCCGGCCTTCTTCTCCGTTCAACCCAGGCCTTTGGGCCATTTCAGAAACCCACGGGCCTTAGGCCCGTTTCAAACCCCAGCCCAGTTTTATATTTCATTTTCTGTTTTAGTTTAATGTTAAGGCCTTGGGCCTTTGTTTATTTAGGGCCTTTGGCCCGTGACTATTGAAACCCAAAACCCTATTGGGCTAACCCATGTTATAAACCCAATAACCCAAACCCTTTAACCCGGATCCAACCCTGATCCGTGGACCCTGACCCAGGTTTGACCCGACCCGCGGACTCTGACCCGACCCGGTTGACTGACCCGTTGACTTGGTCAACGGTCAACGTTGACTTTGACCGGTCAACGGTCAACGTTGACTTTCGGTTGACTTTTTTGGATTTTGTCCGGGACCCCTCCTAGGCTAATTTCGACGTCCCGGACCCGTTTTTGAAGTCCGTTTTCCCAAATAAATTCGTTTGAATAGAGTTTGACTATATTGAACCTTTTATGTACTAGGTGCATATATTGTAGCTTTACAAGATTCGCTAGCAGCGCCGCGTGGGATGACTAAGTACGGTGAGTGGGCAGTTTTATTTTGTATATATATATATACTTGACGTTTGCCCATAAATTGAATTTAAATGAAAATATGCTTAAAATGAAATGTGTATAAGTGATGTGAAAAACGGGAATTTAAATGCCATGCATAGATTCATATGAAAATATAATTCGAAATGCTATGCATAGAAGTATGTGAAAAGTATATAGAAATGTGAATCGAATTGCCATGCATGAAATGATATGAAAATAGGAATTGATATATGATGCATATATATGAATTGGTGCGGTGGACGCACAGGTGAGTATATATTACTGTTATGATGATGTTGAGATATGTTGAGCTCATAACCTGCACCATGGTATTAGTGCTTATATTATTCACCGCATCGCACGCTCGCCTTGGATCCAAGTAGATGCTAGTCGTACAGACCATAGGAGGTGGTTCCGACAGGCCAGTCGTACAGACCTTTAGAGAGGTTCCGACTGGTGGGTGACCTTAGATTATGTGCACAGATGATTGATGAGAAAAGCACTAGAGCGTAATATTAACCATTAAGCCGTACAGACTACATTAGGTGGTTCCGACTTATGTGCAGAAGGCCGTACAGGTCACAGGTGGTGACTCCGGCAAGATGAGATTTTGAGCATGATGAGATTTTGAGCTCTAGATTCAACCGTACAGGGCCATTAGAGGGTCTCCGGTTGATTAGTTTCTTCCACCTGATTTATGTTAATACATTCATACTATACTGTTGAATTTAGACATGGCATGGCATATTGTATTGAAAATAATGTTGAGATAGTGATTTAAGTTTTAAGAATATATATGTATATATATATTGATATTTTACATTTCTGGAAAAGTATACAGGTTTTACGGAGAGGGGTTACAACGTTTTGATAAATGTTTGGATTTGGAAAAGATTGGTTTTACTGACCCACTCAACTTGGTTTTGCGCCCCTCCAGGTTCAAGATAGCAGAGGTATGGTGACTACGAGGAAATTCAACGGGGTTCTGACAGAATGGACAAAATTAGGTCTCACCTACGGGTGTTTCATCTTAGAAGTGATATATTTAAAGCTTCTGTACTGTGTAAATGGTTACGTCACTCCCACGTGACGGCCAGCATGCCCTCCTTCGGGACGGGGTGTGTCAAATTTTATTTAACATTCTTCAAATTTAAAAGACTCAATTAATGTACCTAAATGTTAGTACCAAAATGTATTATATTGAACTAATATATTTAAATCTTAGTACTGAAATGTATGTACTGAAATATATGCACCGAAATGTATTAATATTAAATTAATGTACCTAATGTGTGTACCGAAATGTATTATATTGAATTAATGTACCTAAATGTTTGTATCGAAATGTATGTACTGAAATATGTGTACCTAAATGTATGCACCGAAATGTATTATAATGAATTTAATGTACCTAAATGAAGAAGATAAAGTATATCGAAATATATTGTATAACAAAAATTAGTTTATCTAAATGTTCACAACAAAAAATATTAAGATGAATGAAATAAAATTAATATATTAAAAATTAGAAAGAAAAAGATAAATAATGACACACCCCGACCTGAAAGTGGGGCGTGTTGGCCGTCACGTGAGCGTGACGTAACCATATGCATGCACAGTGCGGAAGCAAGATTGATTAGAAAGATACGAACCAACTAAAACCAAACCACTAGCAATCGAATAAAAGAGAGTGTGCTAGTGCGAGAGTTTATAGTGCTTATACAAATTCAGAGCATAAATGACCTACGTGCAGTCAAGCATAAAGTACTAAATGGAATTAACACCCGCAGGTGATCCTACATGAGTGAATTCTGTCAGAACGTCCGGCAGATCCTCGTATGCCACCAACGAACACTACTTAATACCTGGAGGGGCGAAAAACAAAGTTGAGTGGGTCAGTAAAACAAATCTTTTTCAAAACCATTCTTTTCTCAAATCACTGTTACCCCTCTCCGTAAAACCTGTATAATTTCCCAGAAATAAAATATACTCATATACATATATATCTCAAAATCATGCTGAAAATATTTGTAGGTATGCCATGCAAAAGTATCATAACTAATATCTCAACTGTATGCTCATATCGTAAATCTGTGATGTGAATAGTATCTGATAATCATCTCAGCCCTCGGCTGCATATATATATATATATATATATATGTATATATATATATATAGCTCATAACATCTCAATCTCATCATATATATACTCTGCACATACATCAATATCCTCATGAGGTGACAATCATATCGCTGTATCAATATAAGAATGTTCTGGTGCTACAATCACGTGAAGACTGTGCGAATGATTCGCAGGTCACCTACGAGTCGAACCCACCTATAATGGTCTATACGACAGGATTGTGCACCTACTTAGATCCAAGGCGAGCATGCGGTGCAGGAGGTGAACGACACGTGAAAGACTGTGCCCCTAACTCTGGGCGGGAGCACTAATATAAATGTGCAGGTATATGAACTCAAATCACATCATTTCATTCATTAGTATCACATCACATCATTTCATTCTCATCATAACTAGTATACTTACCTATGCGTTTGCAGCACCATCACAATTATATGCAAGTACTAATGCATAATTAAAATAAATAGATACTTGCATGGCATCTCAAATCATTTCATCGTTTAAATTCATTTTTCTGGGAAAATAGCAATATATATAGGTATGTACGGAAAACAAACTGCCCATTCATTGATAAATAGCCGGATCGTAGTCCCCACGCCTAGCCTAGCTACGCTCGTCCTCGGGATAGGCCTCGCCTATATAAGAAGTAACTGAATAAACGTTAATTAACGTACATAAACGGAACTTTAGAAATAACTTCTCATACGTTGATCAATTTTGGCATACGAGTATACCAACGCGACCTACTCGACGTCAACATATTTTTAAAATAATTTTTGGGTGTGTCACGCGCCCCCACGCACCTGGGAAGCCACGGACCCACGCGCCCCATGCGCGTCCTCCCTAACCTTGGTTCGTCGAAAAAGTTGCCAGCGCCGGAAAACCTGCAACTTGGGTTTTCTCGGCCATTTTTGCACCATTTTGTCCCATTTTTCTTCCTACATACTCTAAATCAAATGATGAACAAGTTTATACCTTTAAAAATCACGAAAAACCTCTGAAAACTCGCTGAAAAAATCTCCAAAACCGGCCTATTTGGTTCAGTGCTATCCCAACGTCCAAGCTTGACCAATGATAGCCTCCGAGACTCCTGGGAACCTTCCAAGGCTTGTGGTGAGCTTAGATTTGCCTAAAACATAACCCATAAAAAGTTGATGAACAGTGAAAAACTTAGGGAGTGAGTTTTCGACGTGAAAATGATGAAGTTCATACCTGAAATGGGCGTCGATAAACTCATCTCGACTCCAGGAATCCAATGGTAGCCTTGGTTACTTCGATCTGTGAAGTGTTGGCCTCCTTTAGCCTTGGTCCGTACGAAAGAGGCGAGAGAGAGAGAGTTTCGAGAGGTAAGAGAGAGAGTCTGAGAGTGATGAGAGGTACGGGAGAGAGAGTGTGAGGCTATGTGTGTGGACCAAAACCATCCATTAATCAAAGGGTATAAAAATATCTCATTGGTTCCCATTATTGAGGGCCACAAATAATTGGTCCTCACACAAAACACATGCATACATACACGACCCAGAATGCGTAATTTCGTCAATTCATAACTTAAATAATATATGTATCGGGACGGGTTGTCACAAATAATTAAAAAATCAAAATATAATTAATATATAAGGTTATTAATGTATCAAGAGACTAAATTTAGATTTTAATCTTACGTTTAATTTTTATTTAAAAATCACATTTGTCAAAGATTAAAATAAATTTTTTTATTTATTTAATTAGACTAAACTTTTATATATTTAATTTTTCTCAATATATTTGAGTTATTTCGCCTTGCTTTGAGTTAGCCACTAACCTGCTATCGGATTAATACATTTATCTTTTCAACCGAAAAAAAGCCAAACTAATAAAACACGGTGGAATTCTTCTTCTTTTCCTTGTTTACTTTCTTGTTCATTTCTTTTCTTCCTCCTCTAGATCCGTGGCCGGACTCTAGGGATTCGACCTCGCTCTTCCACTTTTCCAACCAAGGTAAAATTTTCTCTCTCACGCAACTTCACTCGCATGAAATCTCCTTCGCATTCCGATTTTTTATTTTTTATTTTTTGCATTTTTTATCTTCCTGATTTTAATGGATCGCGCCGGATCTGTTACCAGAGAAGTGGAGTGGTCGAACCCGAAGCTTGCAGTTGTGCTTGAACCGGTGGGGGAGAGGAAGGAACCGGATTTGGGAGGCGTCAGGCTCGGGATCGCCGGCGAGGTGGAAAGCAGGACTGTTTGGTAAGTAGCCAAACGAAAATTTGGAATTTGAATTTTCAGTCTCTGCTAAATCTGATGTTTGGAGCACATTTGGCGTCCGAATTTGGGATTCAGCATTGGAAGGGCCAATGTCGAAATCAAAGGAACCAAACAGAGCCAATTTTAGCTCTTTTTCTGTTTTTTGGTGGGAGGGAGCTCTTTTAGGTTTTAAGTTATCTGTTTACATTCAAATCTTTACTTTTTCAAATGGAAATTTACGAGTAATTTTCGGTTGCGTGAAATTTTAGTTTTATTCAACTGATAGTTGGAATTTAAGTATGATGCATACCACCTGACTATGTTTTTATTAGTGAAGGTAGTGTAGGTTTTAAATGTTGTTTATAGTGTGTTGTGTACATGTAAATTGTAAAGACATACAAATTATAGAGCCAGACATTTAAATTATAGAGCGAGACAGGAAGTTATGGTTGTGATATTGGTTACAGTGGCAATAAGGGTGGGTACCGGGCAGTCATGGCTGTTGAAAATCAGTGGTAGTGGTTATGGCAGTTTAAATGTCTGCATATGATATGATTACGATCATTTTGAATTACGCTTGTTGATTAATTGTTATACTTCAGTTAGCTTACTTGGTATGTTGAATTTCAACTAGGTATGTGTTGCCTATGCTTCTTTGCCTTCTCTTTATAGAAGGCGGTAAATACAGCTGGAACTTTGGTTCTATTCAAAAGAATATTGTTCAGAGATGGGGCGTCTGAAGCTGCACACTGGCATCAAGGCAATTGAAGAAGAATCCGAGGACTTTGAGGCAACAAATTCAAATAAAGCTACATTGGCATGCATCATCAATTCAGAAATAGGTTCTGTATTAGCGGTTATGAGGAGGAATGTAAGATGGGGTGGGCGCTATATATCGGGTGATGATCAGCTGGAACACTCTTTAATCCAGTCTTTAAAGGCATTGCGCAAGCAAATTTTTTCATGGCAGCATCAGTGGCATACCATTAATCCTGTTGTGTATCTCCAGCCATTTTTGGATGTGATTAGATCGGATGAAACTGGTGCACCAATCACTGGTGTCGCTTTGTCATCTGTTTATAATATCTTAACACTTGATGTGATTGATCAAAATTCCGTAAATGTTGAAGATGCCATGAACTTGTTAGTTGATGCCATCACTAGTTGCCGATTTGAGGTCACCGATCCTGCATCAGAGGAAGTGGTATTGATGAAGATATTACAGGTTCTTCTGGCTTGCATGAAGAGTAAAGCATCTGTTATGTTGAGTAACCAGCACGTTTGCACTATAGTGAATACATGTTTCCGTATAGTTCATCAAGCAGGAACAAAAGGCGAGTTGTTGCAACGGATAGCTCGCCACACAATGCATGAACTTGTTAGATGTATTTTCTCACACCTTCCTGATGTTCATGACGCTGAACATACACTGTTAAATGGAAGCACTAATAGAAAACAAGAGGTACTGCGACTAACAAAGTTTGCATGCATTAGGTCTTAGCCTAGATGTGTTCTGTTGATTATATAGTTTAAACTTATTAATTGATGCGCAAGTGTCCAATGTTTAGAACTTCTTTGTGAATCTGTGGTTGTTTTTTCTTGTGCAGATTGCCGGCCTAAATAATGAGTATGCTTTTGGGAGTAGACAATTGGAGAATGGCAATGTGAGTTCTGGGTACGATAGTCAGCCATTATCCACTAGTCCTGCATCAAATGCTTCTTCAGGCCTGGTAGCACCTGGGATTGATGAAAATGCACTAACGGTCTCTACTGGGAAGGAGGCTGTTCAATATGATTTGCATCTCATGACCGAGCCATATGGGGTACCCTGCATGGTGGAAATATTTCACTTTCTGTGCTCTTTGTTAAATGTTTCTGAGCATATGGGAATGGGACCTAGATCTAATACCATAGCATTTGATGAAGATGTGCCTCTTTTTGGCTTGGTTTTGATTAATTCAGCTTTAGAATTGGGTGGATCCCACATTCAGAATCATCCCAAGTTATTGAGTTTAGTTCAGGATGAATTGTTTCGAAATCTTATGCAGTTTGGTTTGTCAACGAGTCCACTTATTCTTTCAATGGTATGCAGCATTGTTCTTAATTTGTACCACCATTTGCGCACTGAACTTAAACTACAGCTTGAGGCTTTCTTTTCATGTGTGATATTGAGGCTTGCACAAAGTAGATATGGAGCTTCTTATCAGCAGCAGGAGGTTGCTATGGAGGCTCTTGTTGACTTCTGCAGGCAGAAAAATTTCATGGTGGAGATGTATGCTAACTTAGATTGTGACATAACATGCAGCAATGTCTTTGAAGAACTTGCTAATCTGTTGTCAAAGAGTGCATTCCCTGTCAATTGCCCTTTGTCTTCAATTCACATTCTTGCTTTGGATGGCCTTATCGCTGTTATTCAAGGAATGGCCGAGAGGGTGGGGAATGGATCTGTTTCTGCACATACGCCAGTGAATCTGGAAGAGTATACTCCGTTCTGGATGGTGAAGTGTGACAACTACAGTGATCCTAGTAATTGGGTTCCATTTGTTCGCCGGAGGAAGTACATAAAGAGAAGGTTAATGATTGGAGCTGATCATTTTAACCGTGACCCAAAGAAAGGACTGGAGTTCCTCCAAGGAACATATCTGTTGCCCGACAAACTTGATCCACAAAGCGTGGCCTGCTTTTTCAGGTACACTGCTGGGTTGGACAAGAATCTAGTTGGGGATTTCTTGGGAAATCATGACGAGTTTTGTGTTCAGGTTCTTCATAAATTTGCCGGTACCTTTGATTTCGCAGATATGAACTTGGATACCGCACTCCGACTGTTTTTGGAGACATTTCGATTGCCTGGAGAATCACAAAAGATACAGAGGGTGCTTGAAGCATTCTCAGAGAGATATTATGAGCAATCACCACTAATTCTAGCTAACAAGGATGCTGCGCTTTTGCTGTCATATTCACTCATAATGCTCAATACAGATCAACACAATGTTCAGGTAAAGAAGAAAATGACGGAGGAGGATTTCATTCGGAATAATCGGCACATCAATGGAGGCAGTGATCTTCCTCGAGAATTCCTGACAGAGCTTTACCACTCAATATGCAAGAATGAGATCCGAACAACTCCAGAACAAGGTGCTGGTTATCCTGAAATGACCCCAAGCCGGTGGATTGATTTAATGCACAAATCTAAGAAGAGTGCTCCATTTATCATGTCTGATTCCAGAGCCTACCTAGACCACGATATGTTTGCCATAATGTCTGGCCCTACCATTGCTGCTATCTCTGTGGTATTTGATCACGCAGAACACGAAGAGATTTACCAAACTTGCATCGATGGATTTTTAGCCATTGCAAAGATTTCAGCATGCCATCATCTTGAAGATGTTCTGGATGATCTGGTTGTATCCCTCTGTAAGTTTACCACCCTTTTAAACCCATCATCTGCTGAGGAGCCTGTGTTAGCCTTTGGTGATGATATAAAAGCAAGAATGGCAACTGTGACTCTATTCACAATTGCCAATAGGTATGGTGATTACATCCGCACAGGTTGGAGAAATATTCTGGACTGCATCTTAAGATTACACAAGCTTGGTCTTCTTCCAGCTCGTGTGGCCAGTGATGCAGCTGATGAGTCGGAGTTTTCTGCTGACACAGGGCCTGGGAAGCCTATATCAAATTCTCTCTCTTCTGTTCATGTACCTTCCATAGGCACTCCTAGGAGATCCTCTGGATTGATGGGTCGGTTTAGTCAGCTCTTATCTCTTGAGACAGAGGAGCCGAGATTGCAGCCTACTGAACAACAACTTGCTGCTCATCAACGCACCGTTCAGACAATTCAAAAGTGCCATATTGACAGCATATTTACTGAGAGCAAGTTTCTGCAGGCTGAATCCCTCTTACAGCTTGCACGCGCACTGATTTGGGCTGCAGGACGACCCCAGAAAGGGAACAGCTCTCCTGAGGACGAGGATACTGCAGTTTTCTGTTTGGAGTTGCTGATTGCTATTACCCTAAATAATAGGGATAGGATTGATCTTCTTTGGCAGGGAGTGTATGAGCACATATCGAACATTGTTCAGTCAACCGTGATGCCTTGTGCTCTGGTAGAGAAGGCTGTTTTTGGACTAATTCGGATTTGCCAGCGGCTGCTTCCCTATAAAGAGAACCTTGCTGATGATCTCTTGAAGTCCCTGCAGCTTGTCTTGAATGCTCGGGTTGCTGATGCTTACTGTGAGCAAATTACGCAGGAAGTCAGTCGCCTTGTGAAAGCAAATGCCTCTCACATCAGATCCCATGGGGGGTGGCGCACAATTACATCCTTACTCTCTATCACAGCCCGGCACCTTGATGCTTCTGAGGCTGGGTTTAACGCACTCTTCTTCGTTATGTCAGAAGGAACCCACTTGTTGCCGGCCAACTATGTTCTGTGTGTTGATGCTTCAAGGCAGTTTGCAGAATCTCGCGTTGGGCAGGCAGAACGATCTGTGCGCGCACTTGATCTTATGGCAGGTTCTGTTGATTGTTTAGCAAGGTGGGCCCGTGAGGCTAAGCAAGCTGTGAACGAGGAGGAAGCAGTGAAAATGTCTGAGGATATTGGGGAAATGTGGTTCCGACTTGTTCAGGCACTAAGAAAAGTTTGTTTGGACCAGAGAGAAGATGTCAGGAACCATGCTTTGTTGTTGTTGCAGAAGTGCTTGACTGGAGTGGATGGGATCCCTCTTCTACACGGTCTCTGGCTACAGTGCTTTGATGCGGTGATCTTCACAATGCTTGATGACTTGCTTGAAATTGCACAGGGACACTCCCAAAAGGACTACCGCAATATGGAAGGCACTCTTATCCTTGCAATGGAGCTCTTGTCCAAGGTGTTCTTACAGCTACTTCCTGATCTATCACAGTTAACAACCTTCTGCAAACTATGGCTGGGTGTTCTCAATCGAATGGAAAAGTATATGAAGGTGAAAGTTAGAGGGAAAAAAAATGAGAAGCTTCAGGACCAAGTACCCAAACTACTTAAGAACACCTTGCTTGTGATGAATTTAAAGGGAGTTCTCGTGCAAAGGAGCGCTCTAGGAGGTGACAGCTTGTGGGAGTTGACATGGCTACATGTCAATAACATTGCTCCATCCTTGCAATCTGAGGTTTTCCCTGATCAAGGTTCAGAGCAGCCCGAGACTAAGCTGGGTGAAAACGGAGGTCTAGTTTCGGATGAAAAGGGTAATGTACTTGCAACTGAAATGGCGTCGCCAGAAGTTTCTGGCACTGCAAATTAGCTTGTTGTATAGTTGTTTGGCCCTGTTCGTGCACGTTAATAAGCGCGCGTGATCCCGAATACTTAGTTATTTTAGGAGGCATCCTGTTATGAAACTTTTATGTTACAGAAACTTGCAGACGACATCTTTGATTGTTTTTTTTTGTAGACCTGCTAGATGTGGATTATTACAGAGGGAACTGATATACATACTAGTGTTTGAAAAACCCGGCGGACTGGTGGTTTCTTTGTTCTCATCTTCGTCTTCCTTCATTTGCCTCCGGATTATTCTGTTGCAGTGTTACTCTTTGCCTAAAGGTAGCTAGTGAATCCACCTATGTCTCTGTACTGCCTTGTTCATCAATGTACAGAATTCGACGATTGCCACGCGTGACTCGTTTTTTTTACTCGGTATCTTTCGTGCCATGTTTGACATCGATAATTCCGATTTCGTGCACCGCAAATTGTTGGTTCGTTCTAACTTCTACTGACGTGGTTGTTTGAAAGATGTTTGGTTGCGAAAGTTGGTATTTTATGATGCAGTTTTGAGTCTTGTGTGGTTACTGTGGTGGAGGAGGAATTAGATTGCGGGCAATACAGCTCTTCCCCCAGCATTTGAATTCAACTTTTGACGCTTTCACAACCAGATGGGTTCAACAATGTGACGCAACTTTTTATTTTTTATTCGATGAAATTGCTTCGACATAATTATTTTAAAAACCGTCATTCTAAGCAAACTACAAGGTTATAATATTTTTTTAACCCGCTGCATTTTGAGTTCAAACTCTTTTTTTTTTCCGTTAACGTAAATCAAACCTGGCAAACGTGTTACACTTCAAGCTTCCTTGTTTCTTAAACCTGAGCTTGGCTTTTTCGTTTTGAGCCCTCAAGCTGATTTACAAAATAACATGATATTTTGAATTTTAGCCGTATCATAACAAGTTTATAATTATGAATAAATCAAAACTAACATAATACTAATGAGGACTGTTATTAACGCTTCAAAAATTTCATTCAACACTCGTTGCATTTTTTTTTTTTTTAAGTTTGGAGTGCTAAATTAGATTTTTGGAGTGTTAATAACAATTTTCATACTAATTACTGTACAATTTAGTAATATTTTTCATTTTTATATCTTAGAAGTCCCAAATTTGACCGATAATAATTGTCTTGAGTTCGATTTCTTTACGATTTTACTACGTATCTTTTGATCTTGAAGGCCAAAAAACAGCGGAAACCATTGTTTTACAGTTCACCAGGACATCTGGTACCAAGGTGGTTGGTGAACGGGTCGAACCCGAACTTGACAATTAGAGCCTGGAACCGCCGCGAACCGGACTCAGAGGCTTCTGGCATGAGATCGCCGTCGACGTCGAAAGGCGGGAATCTTCCGGGTTAGTGCCCATATGAAAATCGGAATTTGAATTTCCTTTTCTCACCCAAATCCGATGCATTTCTTTGGGAGCTGCTGATTAGCATGTGTTTAGTTTCAAATTTTCTAATTAGAATCGAATCTTGGGTTTTTGGAATATGAATTATATTGTTATTAGAATCGAAATTGTCGAATACTTTGAGGTTTGGTGAAGATTTATAATGTCATTGTATGATTCCTTGGTAAATAGTTAGTTGTGATTAAGTATGAAGCATGATTTCCTTGTCATTTCTTTTTGTATTTTGTGTTAGATGTGAACAGTTATGAACTCGTGGGTAGTCTCATTTCCCGGTTAGCTGATATGTTTGATTTCTACTAGGGATGCTAGCCTTGGTAGATCTTAAAGGTATGCGATACCCATATGCTACTTTGCTTCGCTCGTAGAAGTTGGGAAATACTGGTAGAATCTGGGTTCTGTTGAGCGATGGGGCTTCTGAAGCTGCAAAGTGGAATCCAGAAAATTGAGGAAGAACATGTGGAATATGATGCAACGCATTCTAATCATGCTACTTTAGCATGCATCATTAATTCAGAAATAGGCACTGTATTAGCGGTTATGAGGAGGAATGTAAGATGGGGAAGACGCTATATGTCTGGTGATGATCAGCTGGAGCACCCTCTGATCCAATCTTTAAAGGCGTTACGTGAGCAAATCTTTTCATGGAAGCACCATATGAATTCCGTCAATCCTTCTGCGTATCTCTGGCCATTTTTGGATGTGATAAGGTCGGATGAAACTGGTGCACCAATTACTGGTGTGGCTTTGTCTTCTGTTTACAATATCTTAACACTTGATGTAATCAATCAAAATTCCTTAAATGTTGAAGATGCCATGCACTTATTAGTTAATGCAATCACTGGCTGCCGTTTTGAGGTGACTGATCCTGCATCAGAAGAAGTGGTATTGATGAAGATACTGCAGGTTCTTCTAGCTTGCATGAAGAGTAAAGCATCTGTTATATTGACCAATCAGCATGTTTGCATTATAGTGAACACATGTTTCCGTATTGTCCATCAAGCGGGAACAAAAGGTGAGTTGTTGCAGCGGATATCTCGCCACACAATGCATGAACTTGTTAGATGTATTTTCTCACACCTTCCAGATTTTCACCATGCTGAACATGCATTGCCAAATGGAAGCAATACCATCAAGGGAGAGGTACTTCTAATATCAAAATTGACAAGCATTATTGGGTCTTAGCATAGAGGTGATCTGTTAATTCTCGAGAGTGAAACAATAAGTTAAACCTGCAGATGTCCAGTCTTAACTACTATTCTTATTCACGAATTTATGGTGTTTTTCTTGTGCAGATTGCAGGGCAAAATAATGAGCATGCTTCTGGGAGTAGACAATTGGAGAATGGCAACATGATTTCTGAGTTTGATAGTCAGCTATTATCTACAAATCCTGCTTTGCATGCTTCCTCAGGTCTTGTAGAATCTGGGATTGATGAAAAGACAGCTGGTGGTTCTAGCAGGAAGGAGGCTGATCAATATGACGTGCAACTCATGGCTGAGCCATTTGGGATTCCCTGCATGGTGGAAATATTTAACTTCCTGTGTTCTTTGTTAAATGTGGTTGAGCATATAGGAATGGGTCCCAGGTATAATACCATAGCTTTTGATGAAGATGTCCCCCTTTTTGCACTGGGTTTGGTTAATTGCGCTATAGAGTTAGGTGGGTCCTCCGTTCGGCATCACCCCAAGATATTAAGTTTGGTTCAGGATGAATTGTTTCAAAATTTGATGCAGTTTGGCCTATCAACAAGTCCACTTATTCTTTCAATGGTATGCAGCATTGTCCTCAATCTGTATCACCATCTCCGCACTGAACTTAAGCTACAGCTTGAGGCTTTCTTTTCATGTGTGATATTTAGGCTTGTGCAAAGCAGGTATGGGGCTTCTTCTCAGCAGCAGGAGGTTGCCATGGAGGCTGTTGTGGACTTCTGCCGGCAGAAAACTTTCATGGTGGAGATGTATGCAAACTTAGATTGCGACATAACTTGCAATAATGCCTTTGAAGAGTTTGCTAATCTGTTGTCAAAGAGTGCATTCCCTGTTAATTTGCTTTTGTCTTCAATTCACATTCTTGCTTTGGATGGTCTTATTGCTATTATTCGGGGAATGGCAGAGAGGGCAGGGAATGGCACAGTAAGTGCTGTTCAGGCTCCCCTTATGAATCTTGATGAGTATACTCCATTCTGGTTGATGAAATGTGACAACTACAGTGATCCGAATCATTGGGTTCCATTTGTTCGCCAAAGGAAGCACATAAAGAGAAGGCTAATGATCGGAGCCGATCATTTTAACCATGACCCAAAGAAAGGGCTGGAGTTCCTCCAAGGAACCCATCTCTTGCCTGACAAACTTGATCCTGAAAGTGTGGCCTGTTTTTTCAGGTACACTGCTGCGTTGGACAAGAATCTTGTTGGGGATTTCCTGGGAAACCATGATGAGTTTTGTATTCAGGTTCTTAATAAATTTGCTGGTACCTTTGATTTCCAAGGCATGCATTTGGATACTGCACTGCGACTATTTCTGGAGACATTTCGGTTGCCTGGAGAATCACAAAAAATACAAAGGGTGCTTGAAGCATTCTCAGAGAGATATTATGAGCAATCACCACAAATTCTAGCTAACAAGGATGCTGCTCTCCTGTTATCATATTCAATTATATTGCTCAACACAGACCAGCATAATGTTCAGGTGAAGAAGAAGATGACAGAGGAGGATTTCATTCGGAATAATCGACACATCAATGGAGGTGATGATTTACCTCGAGAATTCCTTTCAGAGCTTTACCACTCAATATGCAAGAATGAGATCCGCACAACTCCAGAACAAGGTGCTGGTTATCCTGAAATGAACCCAAGCCGTTGGATTGATTTAATACACAAATCTAAGAAGAATGCTCCATTCATTGTATCCGATACCAGAGCCTACCTTGACCAGGATATGTTTGCTATAATGTCAGGCCCCACAATTGCTGCCATTTCTGTGGTATTTGATCATGCAGAACATGAAGAGATTTACCAAAAATGCATTGATGGATTTTTATCTGTTGCAAAGATTGCAGCATGCTATCATTTTGAAGATGTGCTCGACCATCTGGTTGTGTCTCTTTGTAAGTTTACAACCCTTTTAAACCCATCATCTTATGAGGAACCTGTTTTAGCCTTTGGTGATGACCCAAAAGCTAGAATGTCAACAGTGACAGTTTTCACGATTGCCAATACATATGGTGATCACATTCGCACAGGCTGGAGAAATGTTCTCGACTGTATCTTAAGATTACACAAACTTGGTCTTCTGTCGGCTTTTGTGGCCAGTGAAGCAGCTGGTGATTCTGAGTTTTCTGCTGACACAGGTCATGGCAAGGCCATAACCAATTCTCTAGCATCTGTTCCTATGCCCCCTGTGAGTACTCCTAGGAAATCCTCTGGATTAATGGGCCGGTTTACTCAGCTATTATCTCTTGACACTGAGGAGCTGAGATCACAACCTACTGAAGAACTTGTGGCTCATCAGCGCACCCTTCAGACAATTCAAAAGTGCCACATTGATGGCATATTTTCAGAGAGCAAGTTTCTGCAGGCTAAATCCCTGTTACAGCTTGCACAGGCACTCATCTGGGCTGGAGGACGACCCCAGAAAGGGAGCAGCTCACCTGAGGATGAAGATACTGCAGTTTTCTGTTTGGAGTTGCTGATAGCTGTTACCCTAAATAACAGGGATAGGATTATGCTTCTTTGGCAGATTGTATATGAGCACATATCGAACATTGTTCAGTCTACCGTGATGCCTTGTGCCCTGGTAGAGAAGGCTGTTTTTGGACTTCTTCGGATTTGCCAGCGGCTGCTTCCCTATAAGGAGGACCTTGCTGATGATCTTTTGCGATCATTGCAACTTGTTTTGAAGCTTGATGCTCGGGTTGCGGATGCATACTGTGAGCAAATTACGCAGGAAGTCGGTCGCCTTGTGAAAGCAAATGCCTCTCACATAAGATCACAATTGGGGTGGCGCATAACTACATCACTACTCTCCATTACTGCTCGGCACCCAGAAGCTTCAGAGGCTGGGTTCGATGCACTGTTCTTCATTATGTCTGAAGGAGCTCATTTGTTGCCTGCCAATTATGTTTTCTGTGTTGACGCATCAAGGCAGTTTGCTGAGTCTCGTGTTGGACAGGTGGAGCGATCTGTGTGCGCACTGGATCTTATGGCGGGTTCTGTTGATTGTTTATCAAGGTGGGCCTCCGACGGTAACCAATCTATGAATGAGGAAGAAGCTGTGAAAATGTCTCAGGATATTGGACAAATGTGGTTGCGGCTTGTTCAGGGGTTGAGAAAAGTTTGTTTGGACCAGAGAGAAGAGGTTAGGAACCATGCTTTGTCCATGTTACGGAAGTGCTTGACTGGAGTGGCTGGGATTCCTCTTCCACATGGCCTGTGGTTACAGTGCTTTGACACGGTGATCTTCACAATGCTTGATGACTTGCTTGAAATTGCACAGGGACACTCCCCAAAGGAATACCGCTACATAGAAGGCACCCTTATCCTAGCCTTGAAGCTCTTGTCCAAAGTTTTTCTGGAGCTACTACCCAAGCTATCGCAGTTGACAACCTTCAGCAAACTATGGCTGGGTGTTCTCAATCGAATGGAAAATTATATGAATGTGAAAGTTGGAGGGAGAAAATGTGAGAAGCTACGGGACCACGTGCCGGAGCTACTTAAGAACACCTTAATCGTAATGATTTTAAGGCGAGTTCTTGTGGAGAAAAGTGACGCAGGAGATGATAGCTTGTGGGAGTTGACATGGCTGCATGTAAATAAAATTGCTCCATCCTTGCAGTCTGAAGTCTCCCGTGATCCAATTTCAGAGCAGTCAGAGACTAAGCAGGGTGAATCAGGGCGTGTCTCTGATGCAACGGGCACCATACTTCCAACTGAAACCGTTCCTGCTGAAAGTTCCGGCAGTGGAGGGTAAAACTGTTGTGTAGTCATTGGAACTGAATCTGTTTTCTTCAAGGTTCTAAAAGACGCTAGTTGCTAGTCGGGCGGCGGACTGGGTCCTAGCACCTAAGCGGCTAGACGGCCGCTTAAGCGGATTAGACGGATTTAAGTAATTATATTATATTTCATGTAAATAATTGTTTTTTTTACTTAAAATATATATAATTTCATCATAAACTACAAAATAGAATGACATATATATTATGAAATATTGAAACATAATGAAAACATAGGGAATAAGTCTATAATGTGTGTTTATTTAAGTATTCAACAAGTCTAGTACAATTTATTTTAAAAAAAATTCAAAATTAAAGTTATCTATTTTCTATCTAAGTGAGTTGCAATCTAGGCGGGTGCTTGGACGGTCTAAGAGGGCGCCTCAGTAGGTTTAGGCGTCCTTTCTTAATTTTCAAACGTTTAGACATTAATTGGTGCGGTGACCAGTCGCCTGACCTAGGTGGAAATTTTTAGAACAGTGGTTTTCTTTAAGGCATATTAGTAAGCACATGGTCGTCACCATCTAGTAGTATAGAGGGAGGCGGTCTTGTTCCAACAAGCTACCTCTTAATTTTGGGCGTAGAGCTGCAAGACGTGGGATTTAGCACAGATGGAACTGCTATACCCAGTGGTCGGGGAAAACTCAAACGGATAAAACTTTATTTTAGTAATCATCTTTAACTTCCTTCAAATACTGTCTTCATCTCTACGCCGTCCCTACAACTTTGTTGTCTGAAGATATCATATATGTCGTGTTCCGGAGTAGGGTACTTAGGCCCCTCTTTTAACTCCCCACACCCCAATTTTTTGTTATGTGGAGAAAATCTGGAAGGGAAGGATTCATTTCTTGCCAGAGTGGTGAAATATTTTTGTTTGATTTGTGTACAATGCACAGAACTTGAGATTGCTAGTTCTAACTAGTACTTTTACCCGGTGTCGAACTTTTTTTTGTGCTAGTGTTTGACATTGGTATTTTCAGGTTGATGAATCGCAATTTGTTGATCAAATCGGTGCAATAAACTAGTTAAAAACTAAAATGGTTATCAGACGGATTCTAAACTTGTAGACTAGTTTTGTTTAGTGTCAAAATTATTTTCTTTTGTTGCCAATTGCCCGTCTGACTTTCAAAATTATACCTAATGACTAATGAGGACACTAGTGACGTTGCTACAAAAGTGAACGTAAGTAGTGACGTGCTGAACCCTTCAGTCAACCTATTTGACACTGATTTGAATATTCTCCACTGATAAAAGGAAAATGATAATTACTTTTTTTTTCTTCTCACTTTTTGTAATTTTGGTTATCGAATTGAATAAATAAAATAAAACAACAAATATGAGTAAACATAATTAAGTATGTACAACTGCAGAAAAGAGGGATAAAAAGGGATATAGCAAACACGTAAATGGATCTGTTCCGCTTTGGGATCAAAACGGATATGTTCTGCTTTAGAATGAAAGAAATTTTAACATCAACTTTAAATTATCACATCAGTCTTCAAATAAAACTTTGACAAATCATATTTGACATTCTAAGGCTGTTTCTAACCGAAGCGTCCAGAGGGCCAGAGAGCCGAAAATAGCTTAAAAATTGTCTCCAACCGAGAGCTAGGCCAGAGGGCTCGTGGGCCCGACGGAATCTCAAAGGGCTAGCCATAAAAAAAAATTTTGTGTTAGATTTCCTATTGGTTATAACCGACAAGAATGCTAAAACTAAAATTTGAATCCAACGTAGTCAGCCATTGGATTCAATTTTTTTTTTTGGTTTTTTGGGCCAATTTTTGTTTTGTTTTAAATTCTTAAAAATTCTAATTTTTTTTCCTATAAATACCTAAACTATTCATTCACCATTCCTACACCATTAATTTGTAGTTTTTAAATATAAGTTGTAGTTTTTTTAATTTAAGTTGTTTTTGTTTTTAAATTTATGTTGTTGTAGTTCTTAAATTTAAATAATGAATTATGTTTGGCCCTATGGCCCTCGGTTGAAGACGGAGGCAAATATGGCACTGTACTGTTTATTAAAATATTAATATCTTAGAGGATCAGAGAGCCAAAACGAGCCATCTGGCCAGCCTTCGGTTGGAGACGGCCTAAAAATTCTCCTAAGAGCTCCTAAATCTAGAGAATGAAAAAGAAGCTCCCAATGTTTATTACTAATGTTTCAATAAGAATATTCTTATCGTCCACAATTATTATGACCGCTTAAATTATAGAGTATAATCAATTTTTTTTTAGGGAGCTAAGTTACTTTATAGTCTTTTTAGTTAAAAACTTAATCAAGAAATAAAGAGCATGATTGAAGATGCTCTTACAAAATTTTAATTTTCTTCTAATGTTTTATGTAATTTTTGTGTTGACTTAGATGCCACAATTACACTATGTTAACCAACAATAGTCAACAATAATCATGAAGTTTTACTTTTAGCTATTCTTCAAATTGATATTTTGTATTCCAAAACGACAATTAGATGCACACCGTGATATGCAAATATGATTTTTCCATCTCCTCAGTCTATATGAAGAATTCTAACATTTGACACGCACCAAACATAGAGAAAATATCAACTGATGCAATTTCAAAATCTTGTGAGGATAAAAACTTTCATGACTCCGTTTTAGAAACTATCCAGAAGAAAACATAAAGGGTAAAAATGTAAAAATGGGTTAATGTTTGAAACGTTGATATACTAATTTAAACTACCTATTAATAAAAATTTATTTGTCAACTAAAAAATGGTGAAAAGACTATTAATTTTCTATCACAAAAAAAAAATGTTGATGAGCAATAATCTAAACCAAATTTTGCTGTTTTTATTGAAGCTCACCTACATTTAATGTCACATTCCGGCTCCGGCGGGACCACTTTCCGGGCCCGCTCCACCACCGTAGCACGATATTGTCCGCTTTGGGCCCCGACCACGCCCTCACGGTTTTGTTTTTGGGAACTCACGAGCAACTTTCTAGTGGGTCACCCATCATAGGAGTGCTCTAACCCCCTTCTCGCTTAACTTCGGAGTTCCTACGGAACCCGAAGCCAGTGAGCTCCTAAAAGGCCTCGTGCTAGGTAGGGATGGAAATATACATTTAAGGATCACTCTCCTGGGCGATGTGGGATGTCACAATCCACCCCTCTTAGGGGCCCGACGTCCTCGTCGGCACACTTCCCGCCAGGGATAGGCTCTGATACCAATTGTCACATCCCGGCCCGGGCGGGACCACTTCCCGGGCCTGCTCCACCACCGTAGCACGATATTGTCCGCTTTAGGCCCCGACCACGCCCTCACGATTTTGTTTTTGGGAACTCACGAGCAACTTTCCAGTGGGTCACCCATCATGGGAGTGCTCTAACCCCCTTCCCGCTTAACTTCGGAGTTCCTACGGAACCCGAAGCCGGTGAGCTCCCAAAAGGCTTCGTGCTAGGTAGGAATTGAAATATACATTTAAAGATTACTCACCTGGGCGATGTGGGATGTCACATTTAATTTTAGCATATATCTCATATTAAAAAAATAAAAAAGAAAAACAAAAAAACTCTCTTTCCAATCCCTCGTTCCCTCTCATTTTTTTCTCTTTAATAAAAATTATATTTACACACACAATACTCTCATTTTTTTCTCTTTAAAAAAATTATATTTACACACACAATGTGCGTAGGCATATACTAGCTGCTAATTACTATCTTCTCTAAGACCATCTCCAATGGTTGAGCTAAAAGCCAAATATTTTAGCCCGAAAAATTTAGCGTTTAGCCTAGAAACAATTTTTCTGCTCCAACCGTTCTAGCCTAAAATTTTAGCTCAGGATTATTAAAGAATAAATTTAGGCTATTTTTTCTTAAATTAAATTAAAAAAAAATGTAGACTATCTTAAATTAATTTTATGAACATTTTAATTAAAAAAAATTCGATAAATATTTTCACTCGATTCTGTAGAGCCCACACTGGTTTCTGGGCTAAATTTTGGGAGAATTTGGCCTTAGTTTAGCATTTAGCCCAAATTTTCTCATTGGGTTGGAGTGAGTTTGAGGGAAAATTTTAGGGAATAATTTGGCTTTTAGCCTACCATTAGAGATGATCTAAAGAAGTTAGATAAAATTTCTTATAAATTGTCCTTCGTTCTTCTATTTGTCAACTCATTCTTCAATCAACTCACCATATTTTAATGGGAACTTTAATGAAAAGTTCTCAGTACTGTTTATTTTAACGAAAAATCATATTTTTACACAAAAAATCAATATTAGTACTATTTACTTTATCATTTATTTTGTCTTTATCGTTAAAACTCAAAATTTTCAAATCATTTTCATTTGTTTATCTTATTTTAATTACTTAAAAGAAATAGCAAGTACTAGTAGCGTTATAAATATACTAGATCACTTGCTACTTTGTTAATTTGTAAATTAGACTGTTATCTCTGTTAAAAACGGTTTTCTTTTTCTTTGTTTTCACGTGGTGTAACAAATATAATTTTATTATTCAATACTTACTCTTCTACGGAAAAAAAGTTAACATTCTACTATAAAATAAATTTGTAATATAGAAAGTAATTTGAGTTACTTATAAGCTCTTGTAAAATCTCTATCTTATTAATGTGATATTCATTTTTAACACGTTTTTTACAAGCGTGACAAATTTTTAAGCCTAATATGTAAACAACACTAGAGCACATGCAGCCGTTGACCTAACCTGCTATTATTTTATAAAAAAATTTAGATTATACTATAAAAATTAATTGGTAATACATAAAGTAGCCCAACTTATTTCCATCAACGTGAAATTCATTCTCAACTACTTAGAAATACTACACTGTATGTAGGACAATAGAAGGTAAATTACGTCCTTAAAGTTAAAGATGGTAAGAACCTGTCACAGAGCAGTGGCCAAAGTTTGGTAATAAGGCCCCATCAACTTTCCAATAGACTGTCCGCAGTAGCTACTACCTAGGCTTAGGACGGTCTCATTAGGCTTAGCATTGGTAAAGCAAACAAAACCAAATACTAACACGAACCCCAAATAAATTTTATGATACATTTTTATTTTTTTGGGGATTAAAATTGAACGGCAAGTGATTAAAATGTTCTTAAATTTTTTAAACTTGAAAAAAAATAGAATTTGCATTTTTTAAAGTAAAAACTAAACCCGAAGCATCTAAAATTTGGGGTAAGATAGTTGGACCAATTGGTTAATAATCCTGATCATTGGTATAATGGAATATATTAAAGTTGTGCTACTCAACCATCAAATTACATTTTTTTTGCTAAGTCGATTTGAAGAGTGATATAAAATCGGTCAATTTTCAGGTTAGCGTTCACATTTTGACGTTGTTTGGATACAAAACTATTGATATCACCTTTGACAATATTAATGGTGAAAATATAGGAGCAAGTAACAGACAATGACAATTCAACATTATTTGATTTGATTAGCCGCCCAACTCAAGGTTTTTCCTCTTACAATTTGCAATGTAATATAAGGGTTTTGACTTTTCCAGATCTTGTTATAAATCGTTGAAGTTATCAATATATTTGGATAACGGATCTTTAAATTTTTGTGATAAAAGACGAACAAGTCGTATGACTCGTGTGACAATGTAGGCCATTTCCAGAAAAAAAAAAATTATACGCCATTTTTAGTCTGAACAAAGGCCAAAACAAATATGTGAAGACCATCTCAAACCAAAGATTACATGGCACTTTTTGCTCCAATTTGCGAACTTTGTCTCCAGCAGTGCCAACATGAAAAATATAAAAATTGACATTAATAATAAAATAATATTTAACAATTAATTAAAAAAATATAAAAATTGACATCAAACGTCAAACGTCAAATTGTTACATTAACCGATAATTATAATTTAAGTGTTGTAATTTGACATTTCTTACGAAGAATCGACGGGCTTCAACATATTCATTTCACGTATTCTTGAAGCTTCCTACATGACTGGAGACGGCATTAAGTATGGGTCATCGGTCGTGGTTTTTGGCGGTGATGTTTTCAGACATTGGCAGTCGATACCTTGTCGCGACTCGCAGACAATGACGACTTCCCACTACTCCAAGCGCACGTTACCCCACACTCCTCTCTCTCTCTCTCTTCTCCCTCTGTATAAATTCAAAAAAGGAGAGATAAACTCCAATTCGTAAGCTTGGCTTGCACACTTCCTCTGCACCTTTCCACTGTCCCTGCTTTCTCAACGTCAAATCAAATTCCCGCACGTCACCTCAGGAGGGCACAACGGTAATTCCGATATACAAAGATGCGTTTTTTCTTCCTGGTGGTTGGCTGCGGTTGGAGAGTCCAGTTGGTGATGACTGTAGAGGATTAAAATCTCACTCAACTTGGCAGCTCGGAACTTGTAAAGGCAAAACCGGGTGGACAAGAAAAAACCAGGTACTCTCTGCCAAACCGCCTTTTTCTTTTCCCCTCATAATTTTTTTGTTTTGTTTTTATTTTATTTTGTGTTTTGTTTTTACAAGTTTAAAGATGTGTTATCGTACGCCAGGGGGCGTTGGGACCCTTAACGTACGCCACCCGGCAGCCCCCGAAGTGGTAAAAAGGTGCAGTCTTGCAGTAGAAAGAAAAAGAGAACGAGAAAGAAAAGAAAAGAGAGAGAGATAAGACTGAAAATACAGAGGAGAAGAGGCCCCAACCACAAAAACAAAATCTTTGGGTTAGTTTGCTCGTACTAGCCAACCAAGCTCCAAGGAAGAAAGAAGAAAAGCAAGAAGCTGCTCGAACTCAAAAAGCTTATCAGAGAAGAACACAAGGGATGCACTGTGTGGGTACCCAATAATATACATACTTATATATATATATATATATATATATATATATATATATATTTTACTGTTGTGAGCTCAAATATGTGAATCGTTGGGTATTTTGGGAGGTGGGTTTTGAAGAGGGTTGAGGTTGGATTTGGTTTTTGAACAACTGGGGTTAGGGTTGTTGGATTCTAAATGGGGTTTGTTGGATCTAATATTTCTGGGTTTTTTAGCTTTTAGGGTTTTCAAGTAATAAAAAGGAGACTGGGTTTAGGTTGGTTTTGCGAAAAGGGATAAGGTTTTTGGATTCTATCTGTTGGATTTGGAGATTGTTTTTATACTGCTTATTGGAGAGAGATCTTTCAAACTGTTCGTGCAAGCAAACAAAGAAGAAGAAGAAGGAGAGAGAGAGAGAGAGAGAGAGAGAGAGAGAGAGAGAGAGAGAGAGAGAGAGAAGAGGTGCAATATTAAAGAGAAGATAAAGAGAGAAAAGAGGTGCAATATTAAAGAGAAGATAAAGATTTTATCTTTACCTTCCTTAATTAGCTAGATAGGTGGTTCAACCGTGGTTGTCGTTTTGCATCCAAAAACAGAAAGTGTTTGAAAGCAAGAGCTTGTATTTGGATTTGTTTCCTTTCTTGCCTGGATTTGGATTTTGGTTTCTAGGTTTTTTTATTATATATTTTCCCAAGATTTAATTAGAAGAAGGCCATGGCGAATCGATGGTGGGCTGGAAATGTTTCCATGGGCGGAGGAGGTCATGTGGATTCAATCTCCTTGACTCCGCCGTCTCTCCACCTCAGAAACACCGAGGAACAACTAGACGACCAAGACAACACCACCACTACTCCCACCAACGGCAGCACCAGCCCTCACAAGCAGAACAACACACACCACGAAGATGGTCGGGACAACTATGACCTGGAAGGCGACGATCAAGGTCCTAACACTGGTAGCGGCAGCCATGACAGCCTCGAGCCAGGAAGTAGCAACCGGAGGCCGCGTGGCCGCCCCCCTGGTTCCAAAAACAAGCCCAAACCGCCCATTGTCATCACTAAAGAGAGCCCCAACGCTCTCCGAAGCCACGTCTTGGAAATCAGCAGCGGCAGCGACATTGTAGACAGCATTGCCACCTTTTCTCAAAGACGGCATAGAGGCGTCTCTGTCCTGAGCGGCAGCGGCCTTGTCTCTAATGTAACTCTTCGGCAACCAGCAGCGCCAACTGGATTGATTACATTGCACGGAAGGTTTGAGATACTATCGTTGTCAGGGGCGTTCCTACCCGCCCCATCACCGCCCGGCGCGACAGGACTGACTGTGTACTTGGCGGGCGGCCAGGGGCAGGTGGTGGGAGGCACCGTGATGGGAGCATTGGTGGCTTCTGGTCCGGTGATGGTTATTGCAGCTACGTTCACAAATGCAACATATGAGAGGCTGCCACTCGAGGAAGAGCAAGGTGGAGAAGGAGGAATGCAGATACAGCAGCAATCAGGTGTGAATTCGGCAGGGACAGGAACGAATTCGGGATCTCGAGGTGTGGGTGAGAATACTAGTGCAATGGCTACTTACAATCTGCCTCCGAATTTACTTGCGAATGGCGGTCAGATCCCTCATGATGTTTTCTGGGGTCCCCCGCCTCCGAGACCTCCTCCATCTTACTGAGACAACAAAGATTTAGAGAGAAAAAGAGAGAGATACTTGGTTTGATCACTGACTTCTTGTTTTTTGGTTTTGTGCAAAATTATGTTTTGGCAGCTTTTGTAGGCACAGCAAGCAAAGGTAGGAGGTCTATGTTGTTTATATCTTTTGCTTGTTAAATCTCAAATCTCTGTAGTTTTGTTGTTAGGTTTTATTTATATTTTCTTTTCTTTATCAGTAGCTATGTTTCGAAACCCGTGAATCATATGGATGTATTTTGTGCGCTCTTTCATTTAATTATCTGTTGAAGAATATATTGGTGATGGTGTAGGGGAAACGAAGAAGAAATAGTCAAGAAGATGGAGGGGTTTGGAGCTATTGAAATTTCCATTGCAATTTGTTTGTGAAAATTATTCGTTTTTGGTAAGCTTTGCAAAAGACTCTTTCTATGCATTGCTTTTGGTGTCTCCGGTTCACTCAATAACTTACATGAATTATGAATTCTTAAGCTTGTATGCACCGTTAGATTCAGTAATGCAAGCCAACCGTTGATCTTCTGCATATTGTCATCTGCCTCTTCCCAAAATGGTCGTTTCATGGATAATTATTGAAAGTTGAGTTTCCAGTTAAGTGCATGCTCCGACAGGAATATCATTGAGGTTTATTTGGATGGGTGATAACTTGAGACCAGGTTGGTATCGACGCCTTTATGCTTGCCAGGTTTTAGGGCTTAGGGCTGTATGATTTGATGGGTCGATCGACAGATTTGACAGTGTGTAGAGACTTCCTGTGTGGTCTTAGATAATTGTTTACATAATTGATGAACCTGAGTGTAGAAAACTTTAGAAAACTTTAATCAACTTGACTGTAAATTACTTACAAGCCTTTTGTTTAATAGAATTTACTCAGATGATTGTATGTGCTTTCCCTTCATGCTTGATCAAGTAATGTTTGAGTAACAAGAAACTTCGGATTGTTACAATTGGATGTGAGAATTTTTTAGATGAATTTTAGATGGTGTTTGGTTTAGAATTAAATCTTTTTGGTTTTTGTCACTCTCCTTTTTTCCTGACACTTGTTTCTTTAAACAAGTGGCAAAAGAAATAATTGGTGGTGTTGGTCGCCAGACTTGACTGTTTTGGGTCATCAAGTTATTTGGATTATTTTCCCCCTTCATATATGCCAATTTTACAGTTTATTACTATTTGTTAGAAGTGAGTTGTTGTATGGGTGGGCACACTAAAAAGGATAAGATTATGAATGAGAATATCTGAAGTAAAGTAGTAGTCAAAATTGAAGGAAAGATTAGAGAAAATTGGTTACGGTGAGTTGGACATATGCAATGAAGGCCTATTGACGCATTGGTTAGATGATGCGACTACAGGATAGAGGTCCAAGGTTGAAGGGGTTGAGGAAGACTTGGAGGAAGATTTTAGAAGAGACTCTAAGAAAAGACTTAAGAGTACTTGGATCTAACGGAAGATATGATTTAACACCGAGCACAATAGCGTTTTAGAATTCATACAACCGACCCCGACCCTTAGTTATTGGAAAACTGTTTTTTTTTTTTTTTTTTGGTTTAATTTCTAATATTTATTTGGGCGATGTCAAGAAAAAAAAAATGGTGGGCAAATTTCACTAATGTCAATGCGTGATGGTCAATTTTATGGAATTTTGATATGGAATTTTGTTAACTCACAGGGAAATGATGGCTATACACTCGGGGTGTTTCTTTGTCCTCACTAAGTGTACTGAACTGGACTAAGTGTTAGTCAAGTTTCAAGTTTGACTAGGTTTAATGAGATTAAGTCTCACTCGCTTAGACTAAATTAGGGACTAGTTAGTCTTAGTGAGACCCTTTGAAAATTATGGGACTAGCTAAGACTGTCCCCTCTCTCCCCCTTTCCTTCTTGCCTTGCTCCTCGACCACTCATCTTCAAAAACCATTAGACAAGATGCTATTCACAATCAATTTTCATATAAAATACCAAATTGAAGATGGGAGTGAGGGGATTGCAATTCTACTTGAATCGTGGCCAAAAGGTGGTCGGAGGTGGCAAAAAAATGGCCTAGAAGTCTCGGCCAGTTTGGGTTTTTTTTGAATCCATGACAAATTCGAGCATGCAAAGCTCGGATTTGGAACCAGAGATGGGGAAGAGTTTGTTAGTGGTACAAATCTCATTAATCTGACGAGGTTTAGTTGGAAAACTCGTCGGGAAACTTGCAACTCATCGAAAAAAATGGAGTCGTGAGGGTTCCATTCGACTAGCGCAGATCTAGAGAGAAAGAAGGGGAGGAAAGAGATGCAGATTGAAATTGAGAGGGAGGGAGGATAGAGGCTAGAATCGAGAGGTTTAATTTGGGGAGGAAAGGATTGGAATGAAAAAGGGAGAAAAAGATGGAGAAAAAGAGGGAGAGAATGGGACGGTAAGAGAGGATTAGATGGATAAAAAAAAGGATAAAAATAAAATATTAATAATTATGGATTAAATAATTTAATATTAGAGTTTGTTAATTATCCTGCTTGTCAGTTCGACAGTGAACCAAACGCTTTATTAAGCTAGTCCAATTTAGTCTAGTCTAAGCCAATACAACTTAGTCTCTGAAGCTAGTCTAGTCCAAGACAGTTCGGTGCAACAAACGCACCACCAGTGTCTTCCTATGCATTTCTGTTTAATCATGTTTTTATCAAATCAAGTGCTTAGAAGTAAAGAGCGGTGTAGGAGAAAACTAGCGTGAAATTATCATCGCCCAAATCTTATGTACAATGGGGATGTTCTTATAACAATATTTCAAACTACTCATATATACATTGCTATGCGATTGAGAATTGTTATTGACACTTCATAATTCTCATTTGGCACTTTAAACTTTTTATATTTGAAAAATAAAAAACTTGTGAGGAGTGTAAAATGAAATTTTTAGAGTGATAATAATAGTTATCATGCATTTTAACTTTCTTATAAAATACAATCACAATTGCATATTTCGCTATAATTTCGGGGTATTTTCCTCTTTTGGTTCTTCACCAACTCTCCCCCTCCGAAAGGGGCAAAAAATGTAAGTTCGGGTCAAGGGTTGTTAAACAAGAGTATGGCAGTCGCCAAGTTGGTAAATCAAATTGAAAAGTAAGGACAGGACAAGGAGCGGTTAGCATCTCCATGAATTCAATTGACTTCTGCTGCATTTGCACTGACTGAAGAAAATGCATAGGTGTCATGGTGTTTTTCTTCTTTTTCACGATTAGCATGAATTGACTGAGTGTTACGACTCAGTATATCGAAGGAAAATGATAAACACATTCTTTGTATCCATCTAAAAGCTTTTAAAGAGGGGTATGCGAGTCTAAAAGTGGCACGAAAGTCAGCAATGAATGTGGATGTTAGCAATCTTCGATTTGGACTATTTTTAATGATGTTTCTTTTTTTCTTTTCTTTTTACGATTTTAGTTTATGATTAGAACTGTTTATTTTTACATCATTGTTAATGATTAACTACAACAAATTAACCATGCTAGAAATTTTATGTTTTTTTTTATAAACGATATTATTAGTGAGTCAAATTGTTAGTTGTTAGGAAAGAAGAGGAACAATTTGACAGAATCTACACCAGAGTGCAAAAGTATGGCCGTTTTTTGCCACTGCGATAAAGCATCATTTACTATGCTAGAAATTGTTAAAATGTTCTGATTAACAAAGTTAACACTTTTTAGTGTTGAATTATTATTTAGTTATAATGATGAAAAAGAGAGGAAGTAATGGCCTATTTATTATAAAATGCTGATAAACTCACCCCTGTCTATTCTTTTCACCCAAATTTTAATAAATAAATTAATATCAATTTACCTCGTGGAAAATAATATTTAAGGACTAAAGCAAAAAGAGAATAAAAAAAGATCTTTTGTCTATTTACCATTTCACTGCAACTGTCTCAATTCTTTTAAACAAACATTTAAAAAAAAGAAACGTTTCATTTTTTACTTTTCTAGTTTAATCATATATAAGAGTTATTCACAACATTTTACTAATAAAATAATTATCTAAATCTTTGAAAAATGAAATTAGAGACCAGAAGAAGAAAAATCGGGATGGAAGGCCTTTATGCTAGGCTTATCAGCACTCTAATATTTATTATTCTAACAAAAGAAAAAAGAATTTATATATATATATATATATATATATATCTATATATATAAAGGGAGAGCCCCAAAATGGTGAAGCATTCAAAATACCATAAATTACCCTTTAAGAATTTCATAAATTACAATTGAACCAAAAGAAGCTAAAGTATTTAACCATATTTTTATTTTGAATGAATTTAATATTTAAAATTATAGAAAAAAAAAAAACACAAAAACAAAACCTTCCACATTAGTGGGTGGTTTCATGTCTTTAATTCATTTTTTTAATAATTTTAAAAAAAATATGTAAATTCGTTATTTAAATAAAAAATATATAAAAAGGCCAATTGCCACACGCATACGCGTGTGGCAAGAGGCTAGTATATATATATATTAGAGGTTATTTTAGAAATAATAATGGGTGGAAAAATAGCACTTCAATTTTTAATTTTTTGTGAAGGATGAGATTATAATGTGAGTGAGAAACTAAGATATTGAGGTGGGTCTTGTTATTATATAGTAATAGGGAGATGATTAATTGAATTTGAATTTAGTTACTTCTTTTTGTAGAAATTACTTTTAAAAAGTAGTTTGGAAAATAGAAGATTTGGATATCATATAACACTTACAAAGATGAGAAATTAAAATGAGAAAGTTGCTAGCATTGTATGTCTTCGTTTGTGCGTTTGGGTATTGCCAACCTTTTTAGTTGAGCTTATAAGGCCCTCCATGATTTGGAAATTTTGAGTGAGAAATGTTTAGGAGTCTCTCTAAAAAATTGGACTTTCTATGAATTCTCTGTCACCTCATGTTTTTGCCACAATATTTAATAATGTTGGCACGAAAATTGACATTAAACAGTGAGGTGATAAACAGTCTATAAAAAGTCTCACTTTGAAAGAGTCTCCTTAGAATTTCTCATTTTGAGTTTGATATTTGAAAATAGATGAAACTTGGTATACTAAGCATGAAACTTTGAGTTGAATAAAAGAGAATTCATTCTTTACTGTAATGCATCGATTGTATATCAAGGATGTGGGGGGAGTGGGTTAAGCCTATTAAGGAGGTGAGGAAGTGAGTTAAGCCTCACAATAGGCTAGCAATAATGAGGTTCAAATTCGTCTTTGACGAGAATCGTATCTAAGGCCTCTCATTTACAAATGAAGAGGAATACTATTAGACCATAGTACTAAGTGGCCAATTATATAAAAAGCTAAAATCATTACAATAACAATGTTATACCATTATTATAAATCAAGTTCATATCATTATATAAACAAGAGAAATGTTAGAGAGACTCTTTAAAAAGTGGAACTCTCTATAAATTCTATGACACTTTATATTTTTACACAATTATTTATAATATTAATACAAAAATTAATATTAAATTATCATGTGATAAAGAATTAAAAAAAATCACACTTCGAGAAAATCACAACCAACTTTGAGCCTTTGAGAGTCGCACCATAACATCATTACAGTGTTACATAATTCGCGAATGAAATTCATATACACAAACCGCGAGAAAGATGGCACAGATTCTTGCCTACCTCTCTAACACAAAGTGCACTTAGTCGTTGGTTGACTAATCCCAAGAAAGTGTGCGTCCCACCAGCTTCGAGAAGTGACGCAAGTAAAACCATTTCTAAACAAAATATTAAATTTTAAACATAAAATTTAAATTTTGACAACTCATATGACACTTTGACATCTTTTTAAATTTTGTTCTCTAACCGATATGTTAAATTAAATTATTATTTTATAAATAAATTATTAAACTAATTAAAATTTAATAAAAGATATTTAAAGTTTAATCAGTAATCTGTTCACCTTTTTTAATTAAAAAGAAAAAAAAAAGAATAATTGCATCGCTCAACTCAACATTAATTATAATAAATAATTAAACTAATTAAAAATTTATAAAATACATTTAATAATTAATAAAGAAACATTTGAAGCTGTTGCGACAGCCGCACATGTCATTGCCACATAAGATTTGGTACTTCGATTGAAGAATATTAGTGTGATGTTTTTTTTTTTATTATAGCTAATAAGTATATTTTGATATTTTTTTTGGAAATGCTCCAAGGTTGGTTGGACCCATTTTTGGTCTGCGCTCTGTGCTCGTCTTTTTATCCAGGGATAGGTTGGACCTAGTTCAGGCTTGACTGGAACAATAATGTTATTCCGCCATACCTTTAACTCGCGGTCGCATTATTAAGGTAGACTTGGTCCGTATAGATTACGCCGGTCTCAATCGTACACATACAAAGTTCATTAAATTAGTCCTTTTTTTTTTTTTGTTTTTGAAAAAAAATTAAATTAGTCCTTTTGGGGAAGGATTTTCATGAAATGAGTGTACCGCTATCAAGACGTTACTATGGTGTTGCACTCATTTATGCAAGTCGGAAACCATTTGGCATAAGCAGGAGTATTGGATTATCTTTAATGTAATCTTATCTTTAGTACTTATGGCTCAATCTTATGACTTTAGACTCAAGTTTCGGACCCAAGACCTCCTAACTAAGCTGGACACCGACCTAGGACCTAGCACTTAAAGACCGGACCAAGGGTATCAAAACGCAACTTCAAATGATATTGTTCAATGAAGGTACCTCTTTAATCTTATGTTATGCAAAATATTAACATTGTATGGTTATTAAAATTGTCCTATCCAATCTAGTGCTATCCCATCTCATTCAATCTCCTAATGAAAATCCAATACAATCATGAGTACTAAGGGAAACCTTGGTTTTGAGGTTGATTTACAGGCCAAGTAACTCGGAAGGAATGTAAACAAAGACGGTTATTCACTTATTTACTATTCACGAGATTTAAATCCAAAGTCTCGCTTATAATTTACAACTGAAGAAGAATATTCCCATTGGTGAAAATAGTAGATGGGAAAATCAATGTTGTAGACTTTTAGTTTCCACCTTTGCTAATAGTTTATCACACTCCATGGTATTACGTGTTGGTACTATGGATGCAAATTTTTCGTCTATTTTTCTTGGACAAAATTGTACCTATAAAACAATTAACACCTTTGGTTAAGGCCAAGAGCCTCATGCGCCCACGATGAATTGGAGGGGGGGTTTTGGCCGAAGAACCTCTGATGCCAAAGTTAGAATTGAGAGAGAAAAGTGTTTAGAGAGTTTTTGGGAGTTTGGAAAGAGTGTGGACTAGTTTTTTGAGAAAATGGGGTGATATATATAGGGCATGGCCGGTCCCCTTTGGAGAAAAGGTGGCCGGCCCTTTGGTGTATTTTTGTGTGAAAATGGGTGATTAATGGATTACTTAGGAATAAATCCATTAATTAGCCAATTAACTCAATTTATATGGAATGTTTTGAAGGTTATGGAATAAATACCTTGTAGGGAATATAGGATGAGGATTGACGAAATAGTTTTGAATTTGTTACCTTTTTTGGGCATTTTGACTTGGTTGAGGGATGATTGCCTGCTGCTCGCACATAGGAATCTTGGTATGCCTCAATGATATTTTTGTCATTTTTATCCAAAAATCCATGTGTCGCCTTGTGAATATTTTTGGCTCCACAAATGCCCCCACACCTGTTGGGTTACTTGCAGAAAAAGGCAGCATATGTAGAGATCTTCTTGCTTTAGGAAACTTAGGATTGCTTCCTATTTTGATGTAGATTCCCTCTTTAATAGGAAATTAGATCCTTCTAGGAAAGGGAAATAAATTTCTCTCAAAGCCTATTTAAGTCCACCTTAAATGGGTTATTAAATCAACTTTGGAGAGCGATTTATTCTACCCTACTAGAGAGAGATAGCTTAGAGGATATTTGTTCTCCCTCATC
This sequence comes from Crataegus laevigata, assembly GCA_963580275.1. Lineage (NCBI taxonomy): Eukaryota > Viridiplantae > Streptophyta > Magnoliopsida > Rosales > Rosaceae > Crataegus > Crataegus laevigata. Next base: position 30,104,248 of record OY756947.1, on the reverse strand, counting down.
TAGTAATCTTTTACATATTGCCTGTGCAAAAGACTAGAGGATATTTGTTCTCCCTCCTCTAGTAATCTTTTACATATTGCCTGTGCAAAGGACTATCTTTCGTTGCTTTCTTTGTCTTCTCCGTGCAGCACCGATGTAAGACAAATTTAATTTTTCTTGACTTCTTCTTGGATAGTGTTGTCGCGGGGCAACTGTCGAGGTGGTGCGACACGTCGGCTGGCAGGGGCCAAGAGCCGTGCAAAGGACTATCTTTCGTTGCTTTCTTTGTCTTCTCCGTGCAGCGCCGATGTAAGACAAATTTAATTTTTCTTGACTTCTTCTTGGATAGTGTTGTCGAGGTAGTGCGACACGTTGGCTGGCAGGGGCCAAGAGTGGGCTCGGTATGGGCTGAGGAAGTGTTATGGTGGAGACCATTGCTTTAGGCTGTTTGGCTTGACTAGAGCCAAAGGCAGCTTGTGTGGCTAGGGCCGCGGATTGTGGCGCTGGGGAGCAGTGCTAGGTGAGTCGCATGACTCATGTCATTTGGGCTCTTGGACCTGACATGGGCTAGGCCGACGATCGGGATAAATAAGGAGGTCGCGGTCCTCATGGGTTGCTGGAATGTTGGGCTGCAAGCCTCCTGCCTTCTAGTCTGAGAGAAAAAATGAGGGAAAAACTAGTATGGGTTAAGCTCCCTTGCTGAGTACCGTGAATAGCATTGGTTGCTTAGTTCTCTTTACCAGGAAAAAAAGTGAGCTGCTCCCGATATAGGAGATGAATAGGATTAAGGCAGATGCATTGGCTCGTCCAATCGTTGTTTTGGATCTCACTGCAAGTGAAGGTGGGAAAAAAGATCTTCCCTGCCTGCTCAAGAGATGCTTGCTGAGAAAAAACTAAAGATTTCTTCCGCTGCTCACGAGGGTTCGCTGATTGCTCCCAAGCTTGTGATTGGCTTGACTTTTTTTTAAGGGAATGGAAGATGGGGTTGCTAGATTTGAGCCAACGACGCCTGCCATGCCAAATATGGTTAGTTCGATTCCTGATAGGGTTGCTCAGCGTAAAGGTCCTATCATGCCCTCAGTGGCGAAGTCTGTACCAAGACGTCCGTTGGGAGCTAAGTTTGGTTCACCTTCAGAGAGGCTTGCTATTATGAAGAGCGATAAGGTGGACTCTGCTACTAAAATAGTGCCAAGGCTCGCTCGTCCTGCTGCTGAGACTGAATCGCCTAATGGGAAAGAGAAGGCTGCTCGCGTGGGCAGTTGTGAGAAATCCACTAAGCCTGCTTCTGGGGAAGCTGCTGATATCTATGCGCTTTTGAAACCAGATCTGTTTGAAGACATGGACGCTTATTGATGGCATTAGAGGGATTGTTTGCCCAAGTGCTTTTGCGAAGCATACGACTGAGTATAGGAAGACTACCCTACTTACCATGATGCAGAAGACGACTATTTTGGTAGTCGAGTCTATGGTCCTTGACCAAATGGATACCAAGGTTGCCAAAGAGGTGGCAAAGACTGTGGCAGCTGAAGCTTATTCTTCTGCCAAGAAGATCAAGAGGTTAGAATCTGAGCTCATTGTTTTGAAGGGGTCTAATATCTTTGCCCTCACTTCTTTGTAGCTTGAGACCGCTCGCCAAGAAATCGTTGATTTGAAGACTAAGCTTAACGCGATCCAAGTATGAAAATGCAGAGAAAGAGATCAGGTGTTACATAACTCAGATTCTAGATCTTAAGTGTGCCGTTTCTAAGCTTCGTTATGCTGCTTATGCAAGTGTCTCGTTTTTGAGCTTCGTTCCGCTGCTTATGCAAAGGATAAATAGTTGATTACTGCTTATAACCAAGTGATCTACTTGAAGAAGGTTGTTGTCAGGCTTGAACCCTAAATGTTGGAACTACAAGGTGCATTGAAGATCAATGAAAGTTTGAAGAAAGAAGTGGATGAGCTGCAGTGCGTCCATGTTGGTCTACTCAAGGAGATCGGGCATCTGAAAGGTGAGAAAGTTAGGCCCGAGGCTCCGTTTGTTCAAATTGAGGCCAATTTTTACAAACTGGGATATGTAGATGATCTCTTTGGTAGGCCGTTTGACTTTGAGTTTGCTGGGAAAGACTTCGAAACCTTATCTATTTCTCCAGAAAACTTGTTTGCCTTTACTTTTGAGGCCTCTATTGGTGAAGTAGCCGGAGATGTTGGTGCCTAGGCTGGAGCAGCCGGGGGTGAAGCGCTGGATGGTACCGTTGCTGAGAATTTTGCAACTGCTGAAGGTGTTGCGACCGAGTAGTCGTGGAGTGTCCAAGCTGCCAAAGAATAATCTTCTAGGTAGTCTTTAAGATTTTCTTTGTTTCCCTCCATCTTTGTTTTTTTTTGTTCATGCCCTAACCTTTAGACTTTATAGACCAGTGGCATGCATGTTACTTTTTTATAAGCAGACAGGCCTGCGTAGCCGATGTAGCCGTAGGTGTTGGTGTAGAACTTTGTAAAGTTGTTAGCCATAGAGTCAGTAGCCGGATGCCTTACTTACAGAAGTAGGCAAGTCCACGTGACCACTAGGCTGTTAACCTTGGCTTTTTCCAATTATGTAGGTTGCGTAGCAAGTATCACAACACTTTAGGAATTGGTGTAGATTGTTCCGTGCTTGGCAGAGGTGAAGCTTATCGACTACGTAGCATGTCGGAAGTGGATAAAGCTTTATATATGCACACTAGCTTGTTTAACCTTTCACAAGAATGTGCTGTTGTATAAGTCGAGCGTGGCTTTACTGCTCGAAGGGCAAGCCATAGACAGTCTTTTGGAAACCGTAGGCTACCTTAGTGCACTTGGTAGAAGCTTTAGGGTTCCAGGGCAGCCATCTCTAGAGCCTAGTTCCCCGCGAATTAGGCCAAGATACCTAAAATCCTTCAGTTAGCTAGGCCTTGAAAAAGACCATTATGGCTATTTCTAGGAATTTTGGCGCAATCCATCGTGCTTGTTATATTAGGGCAGCCCGACTCATCCACGTTTGGATATTCGTAGTGTGGAGTTTTTCCTCCCGTTTTAGAGAGCAGACCCATATGGGTGTCGGGGAATTGGTTTACCCTCTCGCACTAGAGAGTATGGTTGGTCCATCGGGGGGTGCAATTCTTGCGATGAGTCCCTAAGAAGAGCGCAGTCTTCTTTTGAAGTGTAGGATGATTAGTTGTTGTAGGCATGTAATTTAGCCAAGTTGCAAATTACTTCTGAATTCCTCATTGAAAAAAATGAGTGAAACAAACGAATAACTTAGCTGTAAAAGACTACATAACAATTGGATAGTTCTCGGCTTACGAAGTGGTGCTCGTTAAGCTGCTTGAGTCTTCGGGTCTTGATATAGTGGGAGGTCATACATGGTACTTCCTCAGGTTGTAGGTGTTCCATTACTTCTCGATCTTTTTGCTGATCTTGTACGAACTTTCCCAGTTGTGATTCATCTTTTTTGGAGCCTTCTCTGCGGGCAATGATGAAGGTTTTTGGTAAGACTAGATCTCCGGGTCGGAACTGCCAGATCTTGGCCCTTTTGTTGTAGGTGGAGAGAAGGATCTGCTGGTAGGCTGCGATACGGGTGATGGTCTGCTCGCGCTTCTTCTCTGCCAGATCTAAGCTTGTGGCCATTTCTTTACTGTTCTGCTCAATGCTTTGGCAGTTGAGTGCTAATACTTGGCATGATGACATTTGGATGAATGATTGCTTCTGAACCAAATGCCAAAAAGAAAAGAGTATCACCAGTAGCTCATCGTTTGGTGGTGTGATATGCCCACAAACATCTGAGGCGTTCATCTGGCCATTTTCCCTTCTTGTCGAAGAGGGATTTCTTGAGGCAATCGAGGATCATCTTGTTGGATGTTTCGGCCTGCCCATTGCCTTGAAGATATCTTAACGTGGACATGTGCTGTTTGATGTTATACTTTTAGAAGAACTTCACTAAATATTTGCCCACGAATTGCAAGCCGTTGTCGGTGACGATGGACTGAGGGATGCCAAATTGGCAAATGATGTTCCTTCATATGAAGCGCTCTATGTTCGTTTGAGTTTTGGTTGTCATGGGCTCTGCTTCTACCCATTTGGTGAAGTAATCGGTTGCCACAATCAGTATGCATTTGCCCTCAGTAGCGGAAGACATAGGTTCTACCAAGTCGATTGCCTATTGCATGAATGGCTATGGACTCATCTGCGGGTGTAGTTCGCTAGCAGGTAGTGCTGGTATCGGCTTGAAGCGTTGGTAGAAGTCGCACTTCTGGGCTAACTTCATAGCATCTTGGCGCATGATGGGCTAGTAGTAGTCTGCGTTGAGAGCCTTCTATGTTAAGGATTGGCCTCCGGAGTGATTTCCACAAACGCCTTCGTAGATTGAGCTTAAAACCTTCAAGTTATTGGGAGGCGTTAGGTAGTGAAGATGTGATCCGGTGTAGGATCTTCGGATAAGAATGTTGTTCCACATGTAGTAGCATGCTACCTTTATTTGGAGCTTTTTGGACTCCAATCTTTCCATAGGGAATGTGCCATTGGCCAGTTAGTCCATAATAGAACTTTGCCAGTTTGGAGTTGTATTAACCTATGAAGTTTCGGCTGTCGGCTTCACCTCTATGCTTGGCTAGCGTTTGAGTTGGTGGTCGAAGGCAGAGCCTAGGCCGGCTAGTGCGTCTGCGTGGGCATTGTCTGCCCGTGAAACTTGAATGAGGTGTAAGTCTGAAATGCCACAAGTTGCTTGCGTACTTTTTCTAGGTATTGCGCTATCGTTGGATGTTTTGCCGTGTACTCCCTGGTATTTTGGCTGGTGATTAGCTAGGAATTGGAATGAATTGCGAGCTTTTTCACTGCCAGGTCTTTTGCTATTAAGAGGTCTGCTAATAAGGCCTCATACTCCGCTTCGTTGTTGGATGGTTTAAAGCCTAGAGTGATCAACTGCTCGGGTATTGAACCGTTTGGGGTGAAAAGGACCACACCTACCTCTGAACCTTTGTAATTGGATGCTTCGTCGATATGCAAATGCCAGAAGTCTTCATTGGGTGGAGTAGGTGCGGCTAGGGTGTGCTCGGCTTGTTGGGCTGCTTTGTTGTGTTGCCTAGGCTAGGCATGAATGCGTGATAGAGAGTCGTGGAGTTGGGCCATATAACATGTAGCAGGAGATGCTCACCTGCCGGTATTGAGCCACTCTAGAGTTGAATTATAGACCAAGGGTCAGCTGGGGCCGTGTGACACGTAGCAGAAGGTGATGTTCAACTGCCGGTACATGTTGCTCCTAAGTAGAATCTTTTGGAGCGACGAGGACAAAACTTAGGCGATGAGAACAAAACTTGCTTTTGAGTGTGTCTTTCTAGTGTTTGTCTGCCGTTGGCGCGCTTTTTGGGCCGAGTTATTGCATTTGTAAAAAACTTTGCATCCACTAGTGTCTACGCTTTTATCGTTGCACGTCTAGATTGGGCGGAGTAGTGCGTCATAAGGATGATTGCTTGCGTCTGAAGGTAAAACTTGAGGTTCCAGGTTGCAATAACTATTGCCAAAGTTATCTTTTGAATTTTTGGTAACATCGAGGAGAGTTTTTGAACTATGAAATACAGGTAGTCGGGCCCCAGCCCTTCTCGTATGATGGTAGAGCTTATTGCTGCTTCAGATACTATCAAACATGTGAATAGGTCCTTCACTGCTTCCGATTTGGATAGTAGAAAGGTGATGTCAGGTTCTTCTTCAAGTTTTTGAATGTGAATCAGTGAGCCTCGTCCCAAAGGGCATGTTTCTCTGCCAGAGCAAAAGAGTCAGCCAGAGTTAGTTATTCTTTCATGATCAATTTTCCGAACAGTGGGTGGTCTACTTGAAGTCATTTTTGGAAGGATGCTCTAGCTATCAAGTCGTTGCATCCGACTATCCTTGCCTTCTTTGCTTTGAACCTCTTCACATAGTCGTGAAATTACTCATTTGGGTTTTTCTTGACATTGAACAAATGGTTGGATTTCTTCTTGATCGAGCGATAAGATGAATATTCTTTGGTGAAAACCAAAAAAAGTTCGTCAAAACTCTAGATGGATTGTGGCGGCATAGTGTAGAACTAATCTTGTGCATCGACTTGTAGAGTAGTGGCGAATATCTTGCATATGAGATCATCGTTGTTTTAATAAAGGATCATTGCACTTCAGTAGTGCTTTAAGTGTCTCTCCAGGTCTTTTCCCCTTTGAAAGATGTGAAATGTGGCATGCTGAACTCGCGTGAAGGCTCTTCCTGCTCGGTTTCGTCCGTGAAGGGTGACTGCTTATGTTGGATATGTTCCGTCGTAGTGCCTTGTCAGTGACCTCGTTGTGTCAAAAATTGCACAATCGCTTGGTCAAGAGTTTCTCTACTTCTTCCTGAATTTATCTTTGTTGGGGTAGCGAATCTATTGGCTACCCTTAGTTGTGACTTGTTGGTCTAGGCTGCTCTTTCATTTGTTTGGCTCGTCTATGTCGCGGATGCGATGCTTGTGGTGTATTTCTAGTAGGTAAGCCAGTTCTTCACAAATTGCCAGTTGAACTTGAGCCCGATTGAGTGACTACTTCTCTCTGTCTGTCGTGTTGCCTACTCCGATGTGAGGTTGCGAGCTTAGCCGCGAATGAACACTTCGCCTGGAAGGTTACTCATGCTAATTATCGGAGTATGACCCCAACCGTGAATGTATGTTTGTCTGTGAGCCTAGTCGAGAGTGCATGCTCATCCGCGCGTTAAGACGAGAGTATATGATATCTCAAGGGCCCAATCGGGAGTGTACACCACCCAAAAGCTCGGTTTGTGGCTGGTCGAGTAGCTGCTTACCGGGACGTTGCTGGAGAGGTTTGTTTGCCTTTTTCCTACTTCGGGACACCTCTTCTGGAGCATGTTGCATCTTGGTGAGCAGCAATAGCTAATTCACCAAGGTCGTCTACTGTGCAAGGGCATTTGTCAACTCTATGACTTGTCGAGACAAATGTTGTTCACTATTTGGATTGAAAGAGCTTGGAAAAAATGTATCTCCTTAAGCAGTGGAAAGTGTGGTAGACGCCGGGCACGAGATTTGAGTTGGGAAATGTTAGATTTGCGGAGAAATGTGGTGAAAATGCCCTCGGTTCGATCGTGGGTCTCGAAACTTGGAGTTGGGACAGTTGTGCTACTTTTGAGCCGACTTGGGCTGCTTGGCATGTAGCCCACATGGGTGTGAGGCTTGGGCTCGGCTTGACAATGCATTAGGCTCGTGTTGGGCTTAAAGTAACATGGCTTGGGCCGTGATTTTGGTGCCATGGACCTCACCGCGAGTGGTTGCCAGTGGCCACCACGGTGGTTGTCATGGTGGAGCCTCGTAGCAGTGGTGCCGCTCCACCTAAGATCACATTTAGTCTCGCGGATCACCGTGGTCCCATTTCTTGAATATTGGAATTTTCACTCGGGGAATTTTCTAAATTTTTAGCCATTGTATTTCTCTTTTACGTTTTATCAAAGAATCTTTGCAAATAAAAAATTCTAATAATAAGAATGTATGAAAAAATGCAAGTGGACTAGTAAATAGACAAAAAACCTGTTTATGCGAGAGTTTTCTACGAGTGTGGATCTCTTCTCTCAATGAAAGCACTAATTTATGGATGCAAATTTCTGTCTCATTTTTCTTGGATAAAATTGCACCTACAAAAAAATTAACACCTTTGGTTAAGGTCAAGAGCCTCACATGACCACGATGAATTGGGGGGGGGGGGCTTTGGCCAAAGAACCTCCTATGCCAAAGTTAGAATTTAGAGAGAAAAGTGTTTAGAGAGTTTTTGGGAGTTTTGCAAGAGTGTGGACCTAGCTTTTTGGAGAAAATGGGTGATATATATAGGGCATGGCCGGTCCCCTTTGGAGAAAAGGTGGCCGGCCCTTTGGTGTATTTTTGTGTGAAAATGGGTGATTTAATTGGTGATTAATGGATTAATTAGGAATAAGTCCATTAAATAACCAATTAACTCATTTTATATGGAATGTTTTGAAGGTTATGGAATAAATACCTTGTAGGGAATATAGGATGAGGATTGATGAAATAGTTTTGAATTTGTTACCTATTTTGGGTATTTTGACATGGTTGAGGGGTGATTGCCCATTGGTCGCGCGTAGGAATCCCGGTATGCCTCAAGGGTATTTTTGTCCTCTTTTATTCAAAAATCCACTTGTCGCCTTGTGAATATTTTTGGCTCCACAGGTACGATTGAGGCATGTTGTATACAAAATTCTTTATTTTCTCAATGATGAATTGCAGTTTGAATCAAGGAGAATTCAAATGAATAATGCTCGTGTTTCTAGTTTCCCCATCTATGATTAACATATCTTCACCGGACAACCATAATAATTCAAACTATTCATTCTTTTTATCATCATCCAAGGATCATATATGAGACAATTCTTTCAATTTGGAGGTCGTTTAGTCATTCATGTGCAAAAAACAAGTGAGCAATTCATTATGAGGATGTTAGCTACCTGTTATCAAAACCGTTAAAAGTGACATGGATGGATGACTAAACGATCTCTAAATTGAATAATTTTTTGCATATCTGATCTTTAGATGATGATGAAGAGAATGAATGGTTCAAATTATAATCATAGGTGAAGGGTGAAGGGAAATTATGAGATTTATGAGGGATTTCTAGTGACTAGCATGCATATACAATTCAAAATTTATATACATAAGCAACGGAAGCATATTATCACATATTATCAAAGCAATAGTCATGCAAATCCCTTTCAAGAAGCATAGGTTCATAGTTGATGCATCTTATAAAATATTGAAGAACAAAGTGTAGGTGAAGTTTTATACCTCTTGATATAGACTTTAGACCAAGGATGGACCACCTCCAAGCTCTTTGTTCTTGGAACTCCTTCAGCCTAGCCTACCTCCAACAAAGGGACAAGTAAGTTCTTCTGTAAGGGAACATAAGCATTATTCAATTTAAAAACCGCGAATTCTTCCAAGAAGAGATCATTAACTAGTAAATGGGCAAACCCTATCCTCACCCAGAGACAGAATAAACAACAAACAACCTATAGTGATGTCTTTTCATTCAAGTTTACTTTCCCAAAAAAAAAAGGAATGTGTCTTTGTTACCCAAAGAATTCTGTTTTATTTGATGAGATCGTACTAGTGGGGACTAAAAAAGGAATTATCATAAAATTAAAGCATCTTCTAATTTTTGTATTATATGTAATTATCAACATGTTCAAAGGTGGCAAATAGTGGATTGCTTTGATGGATAAGATTTTTCTCTTAAATTCACTATATTGTGTTTTAAGTTTAAACTCTTTTCATTTTTGCAGTTTAGATGCCATAGTGGTGACAATACAAACTTCTCTCCCCTCTCTACTCTTGGCAAAACCTTAACCTTGCAAACCTCAGCCGCCGGTCCCTTGCTTAGGCTTGGGCTAGCGGCAGCCCCTTCCACCTCCTTTTACCATTCCCCTCATCCTAGCCTCTCCACCCCTTGCTCATTCTTCCTCCCCTTGCTACGACCACCTCACGCCCGAGCCCAAACTCCCTTCACTCGCTGCTCTATTTTCTTTTCTGTTTTCTTGGTTTGCCCAGCATCCTCTCTCTGCACTCTTCTGTGCGCAACCGATTCCCAGGGTTTTGATGTCGAGCCTCCGATCCATTTTGTCGTTTTATTGCTACACATGGCTCCTATCTTGCCATGTGGGTATTTGGGTGGGTATTTGGGTTGTTTAGTGGGTATTTGACATGCTTTTCTTTTCGATCTTGCTAGGTTGGTGGCGGTGTCGCCTCTGGAGGTTTTGTTTATTCGGCTTTGTGTAACTCCTGGGTAGGGTTTGCACATGGAGCTCATTGGTCTCCTGCTGTGTGGGTGTGCATATTTTCCAGTGTTTTTTACTCGGTTGTTGGACATCCGAGGGCTCTGTCATTGGAACTATCGTTTTGTCCTTTTTTGGGTTCGTGGTGGTGGTGAGGGTGGCGGTTCAGTGGCGTGGGTGGTCTTGGCTTGGCAACCCTTTTTTCCACCCATGTGGTTGCTGTTATTTCTTGTCATTACAGTGACTAACTCCGGTCGGAGGAATCTTTGGTGGCCTTCTGTACTATTATGTTGGTTTGGTTTGTGGTGGCGTTCCGACAACTACGGTGGCTCTGGCTGGAACCCTTTCCTCCCTATCTCTCTCAGTTCATCCCAGCTATAGCTGGCGTCACACTCTTCTCGACATTTCTGCACATGCCCTGGTTTTGCTTCCCACGCCTCTACCAACTTGCAGCTGCACCACCTGTTTCTTTTGTTTTTTAGTTTAGTTTTATTACTGGTCTGTTGCTTCGGCCTTCGTGTCGCTTATGCGAATTTGTTTGTAGCCTCACTATCTCGCGTAGGTTTTTGTGTCGCTTAGGTGGTTTTGTAGCCTTGCTGTCTCGCGTAGGTTTTGGTGAGGGTTTCGTTGCTTGGTATGTCACTTGTCTATGGAACATATTAACTTCGAGATTTCTCATTTTAGTGGTGTGTTTTGTGTGATGTCCATATAAGGTTTTCAAATCATTTGTATTTGTGCTTATTACCTTCAGATCAAGAAATTGATCACTGAAGTATATGTACCCATCTGACATCCTTGTAAATGATTGGTTATGTTAATGAAATTCCATCGTTTCTCTAAAAAAAATGAAAAAAGAAGATGATTTTAATGTAACTTATCATATTATTTGTATAAACAAAAATAGAGTATAGTAAATCGTAGCAATGGTCCCTTAACTCTACTCCAATTGGAGCAATGCTCCCTCAACTAAAAATCATTACTATTGGTCCCCCAACTCATCAAAATGTGCAACTATGGTTCTTTTTGTCAATTCAGTCAAAATGTGTCATGCATGTGAGTCTAAATCAAGGGGCAAATATGAAAAATCAAATAAGAAATTTTGTATCAATGGTCTCTCAACTTTAATCTAACTGGAGAAATGGTCCCTCAAATTTAACCCAATTGAAGCAGTAGTCTCTCAACTTTAACCCAATTGTAGCAATGGTCCTTCCAACACAACTCAATTTGACAGAATTCTGACGGAGTTGATGAAACCATAGCTACACATTTTGATGAGTTGAGAGACCAATTGTAATGAATTTTTAGTTGAGGAACTATTACCCCAATTTGATTAAAGTTAAGAAACCATTGATACAATTTATTAAAAAAAATATGGGATAAAAATTGCTTCTGAAATTATCAGTAATTCCCTTGTAAAAGTACTTAGGAATTCCTTCTAATTTTTGTCTAAATTTTATGTTTATTGTCTTATCTAGACAATGACATTTTTGATAGAAATGAAAAACCAAAAACATTCAATAAATAAGGGCTTTCCACATATTCACGTGCATTTGTGTTTTAGAGCAATTTCAGCGGTACAAAAAAGGCAAAAGCAAGGGCAATTCTAATGCGCCAAACCCAGCAAAGTTGATACAACGGTCCAAATAATGGAGGGCAAATTGTGATATTTTGCCTTAATTTTGTCTTACCATGACAAAATGGGGGAGAAAATTTTTAGTTGTGTTCATACTTTGCAAGCTTTTTATCCATGATAAATTTCACTTGCTCTTGTCAAGATTTTTTGTTTTGTAAGATCCATTCCTTTGTTCATCTCTTGGGTGTGGATGAGTGAAATTAGTTTTAGGCTTGAGGTATTTTGTCAAGGAAACCAAAGAGAGAGATTGTGAAGTATATAATTATTGTTTGGCTTTCCTTGTTAATTCTTGTAAATTGTACCACACATGTTCTAGATAGTTTTAAGGTTAAAATGCTTCTTTTGGATCATACTGCTAGAAATATTCATCTCAAGAGCTTAACTTCTCACATTAAAGGTTTGTTCATACATGGCATTTCATGCTAATATTTCCAGTTCATTATGTCTAGTGGTTTTGTCTTGTCCAAATATCTGTTTCTTTCTAGTTTATTGGGCACACACTTTAAGACAGCCCACATAGGTCAAATGACACCTTTTTCCTGAGAATGATTTTTAACCTCAGATCTTTCCTAATTGTCTATAGACTTGACACGTGTCTCTTTGTTCCCTTTATTTGAAATATCCATGCCTCTCTTTATAAAGATCATGCTAGGGTTCATTTGGTTTTTGGGGTTTGAGATTAGAAAAGTTTTTAAAGCTTTATTTTCATCTCCATCTCAGATCTCCTAGGAGCATCAAACATATTTTATGGGTAATGTTCTTCATTGAATATTTCTAAATCTATCTTTGAAATTGATTGCTTAAATTTGTTTTATATGCTCATTTGTTTTGGTTAGGAGTTTTACATTTTCATAAAAGAGTTGTTTTCAGCTTGGAGCTGCCTCTTTGTTCTTACTTGAAAACCCTAGCCACAAAATCACATTCATGCACTAAATACCCATATCATTGCATATTAGGATATCATTGCGTTCGTGATTTTGATATTTGTTTTTAGGTCAAGTTTTTCAAGTTTCAAATATTCAAACTGACCTATTTTTTAGATTTGTGTCAGTTTCATCTTTCAAGTGTTTGACCAGTGAAATTGCTAGACATTCAAACCTAGATTTGTATATCATTGCCATATCATCACATGCATAGTTTGTGTGTTGGTCTCAGTGCCACAAGGTGAAGAGTTCAACATGAGCTGCCATCTTATGAAGACTGGAGACAACACTATTTTGGTGCCACAAATTGAAGAGCTCATGAGGAGCTGCCACTTCGTGAAGACCGAAGGAATCCATCTCGTGTAAGGCAAGGTTGCACAAAGGTAAAGCTGCTTCATGGATAGGGATCTAGGAATTGAGCTTGTGTGGTCTTTGTATAAACTATGATTATACTAGTGGATTGAACTCAGTGAAGAGTCCCCAATTTTTTAACCTATAGTTTGTGTGTTGGTCTCGGTGCCACAAGGTGAAGAGTTCAAGAGGAGTTGTCATCTTGTGAAGACTAGAGATAACATTATTTTGGTGCCACAAGGTGAAGAGGTCAAGAGGACCTGCCATTTTGTGAAGACCAAATGAATCCATTTTATGTAAGGCAAGGTTGCACAAAGGTAAAGCTGCTCCATAGATAGGGATCTAGGAATTGAGCTTGTGTGGTCTTTGTATGAACCTTGATTATACTAGTGGATTGGACTAAGTGGAGAGTCCCCGGTTTTTTAACCCAGATGTGAGTTTTTTAGGCGAACAACTTCTTGCGTTTGTTGTCTCTTAAGCTTGTCTACATATCTTATTTGCTTGCATATATTTCATGTATCTTATGAATTATTAGATAATAGTGTTAGACTAAGTTTACACTGCATATTATGAGCAATGAACTGAATTGTTGTTGACTAGGATAACTTGTAGTGAACTAAGTTTGATTCATAGAATTGCATTTGATTAACTAATGCATCTGTACTTAGTTGACTAGTGAGCTTGACTAGTCAATCTAGTATACTTTAATTCATAATTGCTTTATCATTGCTGTTTGCATAATGAACTAATTTGTAAATGTGTTCAAGCTTAGGAATTATTGTTGTGAAACTAATCTAGACAGACTATGATTAGTGGTCAGTTAGGTTTTGTTCTTGCAACTGCACTTTATATCACTGACTAAATTGTAGCTAGTTGACTAGCTCATTTGACTAGTCTACTTTGCAAAGTTAAATTTTTATTTGCAGAATATTCCGCTTAGTACCCAATTTCATAAGTGTTAGGCTCTACCAAGCCCGTTTAAATGCCTGACCTTCTTTGCTAGGCCTTGCGTCTGCTAGCTTAGGGCAATGTCAGCATGGCATTAACAACCAAAAAGCAAGTCTTGCAGCTTTTCTTTAAATCAGAGCCCAAAGGCTCTTTGCTAGGTTTGGCCACAATCGTTGAATTTTCAAAAGCCTAATGGTATGGACCATTGGGTTTTCAACGGTAAAAGCAATTGAAAATATGATCGGTGTGTCACATGGCACAACCTGGTGCGTTTAATTTTTAGATGAGTAAGGAAATCAATGGTTAGGATCAATCCAATAGTAGAAAATGGGAAAATAGAAAGAAAAAAAATGACTTTCACTATCAGGGAAGATGTTTCTTTGCTTGAGGCTTGGGTGCGTGTTGCTCATGACCTAATCGCGAGAAATGAGGTGAGTATGCGACAAATGTGGAAGAAGATTCATGCACAATTTTTCGAGCAATTCAAGGCACAATATCTAACGTTGGATGTCCTATGTTGTAGGCTATTGAGAATAATATTATTTTAATATCGTATTTGGTTATATTAGTAGGCTAGGATTCGCCTTTTTTTTAATTAACTATGCTTGTTATAATGCTATGTTTTGTTTTGTATTTGAAATTAAATTATTGGAGTTAAACATGAAGTTTTATTTTCAAATAACAAACTTACAAAGTTCACACTTAAACACACTACAAGGCATAAATTTATCTATATATATATATATATATATATATATATTTGTGAATAGTAATTGCCCTTGCCTTTGCCCAATGGGTGGAGTTGCATAAATTTAATTACTTTTCAGATTGACAATTACATATCATTGCCCTTGCCCTTTTCCAACGGGTGGAATTACTTTTATGAAATCACTAATTAAAGCACTTCCAGCGATACATGCACAAATATTGCCTAACAAAAAATGTTCTGCCAATTGCAAAAATGGGGGCAATTCCTGGGACCCATAGATCCCGATTGCTTGCCCAATTGATGGTTGTCTGTGGTTGTGCCAGTTGGCGATGCTAACGTCATTGTGATGTCAACCACGTTTTTTTTTTTTTTTGAATCCGGATCCTTGCTAAATTCTCTTTGTGAGGATCTCGGGGATCCGTCAATCTTGTCTGTTCATTGTACATCATGCAGTTATAAATTATTTAAATAGTTTTATTTAAAATTAAACTCAAATAGTACTTGACAAAAACTGACTGCACGATGTACGATGAACGGACACGATTCATGGATCCCCAAGATTCTCATCAAAATGATCCAGAGAGGATCCTGTTGGCTTTTTTTTTGTCTAGCGCTAAACATGCTAAAGAGAAAGTGAAGCCGATAAATTTTGTTATTGTGGGGCCCGCATGGCTTTAATACAACAAAGTAGCAAAAGCTTTTCCATGTGGCTTGTCCTCTATTGTTTGATCTTCAATGGTCAGTAGATTGAATGATTCTATAATATGCGATTTATAAAATAAAAAATAAAAAAATTGTAAACAATTTGAAAATTTAAGAAAATATGAGAACACTATTTATAACAATACTAAAATATTATATTGTTATAGGCCTATTTGATTGAACTATTCTAGGGAATAGAGAAAGGGAGGCTGGCGGGAATAAGAGAGAAAGAGAGAGAGAGAGACTTAATTGTGAGGTGTATGTTGTATCACCCATTGTGTCTTTATTTATAGTAGTAGGATAAGTTAAATCCTTACCCTTTTAGGATTACAACTCTAATAGGATATTAACTACTAAACGGAATATTCAAAGATATCCCTAGATATACTATGATTTACACAATCACATTCCTATTTAAATATGACTGCAACACTTCCCCTTGAGTGTGTAAACACTCAAACAAAACATCATATCAGATCTTCAGCAGATAAGGTATAACAGTTGATGAAGTTGGCGGCACAACTGGCGAATGCGAGTCTCAAATTTAAAGAAAGTAAGCATTGGTAGTAAAACTCACAAAATCTTGCTATGGTAAAACCCAAGGTAGGTGAACCATAGACTAAGGAGAAAAGTGAGAAGTATGCATAATGTTTAAAACAAATGTCAAACATGATAAAAGTAGTGAATTCAACGAAGTATGACCATCCCAGGATAAGTGCCTCATCAAAACTTCGTTAGGTAGCAAAAACTCAATGGGAAAAATGCTCCTACTTGTAGGAAAAAAAAAGGTCATTAAGATCAAGTGAGTATGCTTTTGGATACTCCCCCCGAGTTAGACATAATTTCCAAATAAGAGAACTACAAGCAATTCAACTCAGATAATTTACGCATACTGATTCCTTGGACGAGTTTCTGAAAATTAGACTTGGGCAGTGACTTGGTGAAGAGATCAGTCAGGTTGTCCTAGGAATGGATTTGCTATACTTCAATGTTCTGATGTTGTTGTTGCTGGTGAGAATAAAAGAACTTTGACGCTATGTGCTTGGTGTTATCTCCCTTTATGTATCCATTCTTTAACTGCTTGATACATGCTGCATTGTCTTCAAAGATCGTCGTAAGAAGATTAATGAAAGAAGTAAGACCATTAGTGCTTTGGATATGTTCCATGATTGCTTTCAACTAAAAGCACTTACGCGATGCTTTATGCAGGGCGAGAATCTCAACATGGTTCGAAGAAGTCTTAACTAGTATATAGAGGTGTCTTTAACGGTAGAGACATAGCTCGTTTGAGAACGTGCCATATGTGGGTCAGACAGATATCCAACATCTGGGTAACCAACAAGGTGGGAATCAACCCGAGCACTGAGAGGGCAACACCTCTCGAGGATTCGTGGGTGTAGAACAAGCCCAAATCCGTTGTACCCTTGAAGTAGCGAAAAATATCTTTAACACTATTCTAGTGTCTGCGTGTGGGTGCATTATTGTATCTACCCAAAAGATTAACAGTAAATAAGTTGTTGGGTTTAGTGCATTGAGCCAAGTAAAAACCTTTTTTGGGCGGAAGGGATCTCGTTTAGCATCTAGAGTCCAAACGACCATAAGAGTACTCGAAGGCTTTACTTTATCCTCATTAAAACGTCGTAACACCTTTTGGGTGT
The DNA here is from genome assembly GCA_963580275.1 of Crataegus laevigata. Lineage (NCBI taxonomy): Eukaryota > Viridiplantae > Streptophyta > Magnoliopsida > Rosales > Rosaceae > Crataegus > Crataegus laevigata. Next base: position 30,087,565 of record OY756947.1, on the reverse strand, counting down.
AGTTCAATTGATGTACTAGGATTTAATCCAAATAATGCTCGATCTCCAGGCTGCGGCAATATTGAGTTTTTCCAAGATCTTTCATCTCAAATTCTAATTTCAAGTGAACGACAATTTCCTCAAGCTCTGTAAGAGTTTCGATGAGGTTCATGTTGTCAACATAAACTACAATGATTGCAAAGCCAAAATGTGACTTCTTTATGAACATGCATGGGCATAATTTATTGTTCACATAACCTTGACTTGTCAAATATTCACTTAGACGGTTATACCACATTCACCCAGATTATTTCAATCCATAGAGTGATCTCCTTAATCTAATAAAGAGAGTGTTTTGTGGTCCAGAACTATTTGAACCAGTCAATGGAAGTCCTTCTGGAACTTTCATGTAAATTTTCGTATCTAGATCCCCATAGAGATATGTGGTTACCACGTCCATAAGCTGCATATTCAATTTTTTTGGAAACTACCAAACTGATTAGGTAGCGGAACGTTATGACGTCCATTATGGAGGAATACATCTCCTCGTAATCAATCCTAGGGCATTGAAAGAAGCCTTGTGCTACAAGGCGTGCTTTGTACTGCATTATTTCATTATTCTCATTTCGCTTCTACACGAAAACCCACTTATAGCCCATTGGGTTCACATGTGATGGAGTAGGAGTTATAGGTCCAAACACTTTACGTTTCGCAAGTGAATTGAGTTCAACCTAGATTGCTTGTTCCCAGTTTGACCAATCCGTTCTACGTCGACATTTATCAACGAAACATAGTTCAATGTCATTGCTAAGCATGATGTCAGTAGCTACTATGTACGCAAATGCATCGTCGATGATCATCTTATTCCAATTCAAATCCCCATCTAATACTACGTAGTGGACCGAAATCTCACGATTCTCGGGAGGTCAAGTTGTCTAATCTAAGACATCACCATAATCTAGAATAACTTTATGTGTTGGAACAGATGAGTGAACGATGGTCAGATTCAAACTAGGGTCACTAGTTGGTGCCGATTTCCTCTTCCAGGGTTGTGAATCCTTTGAACCAAGGGGTTTGCCATACTTCAGGGTCGGAACAGTTGATTGGCTAGCAGCTAATGTACAGGGCCAGGTGGAAGTTGCAGCTTCCCCACCTTTAGGAACGGTTTGGCTTTACTAGATGGTGTTACGACGTACGCATGGTACATCTATCCTTGTAGGTGCGTTTGCAATAGGTATGTGTGATCTTGTCACCTTAGCTAGATCAGTAAAGGCATCCGGAATATTCTGAGCAATGCTCTGAAGATCTATAATTCGTCACACTTCAGTTTCAGATTGGGCAGTGCAGGGATCTAGATGAGACATAGTGGAAGCATACTATAACAATTCGCAACATTCTCTAGAAACATTAGCATGCTTATCTCCATCTAACAACGGGAAAATTGTCTCATCAAAGTGACAATCCGCAAAACATGAGATAAAGAGATCTCCTGTCAAGGGCTCTAAATAACGAATAATTGATGGTGAATCATAATTGAAATAGATTCCCATTTTTCTTTGAGGACCCACTTTGGTACGTAGTGGCAGCAGTATTAGCACATAGACTGCGTACCTAAACACACGTAAATGCGAGACGTCAGGCTCATATCCAGTAACTAATTATAACAGTGAATAAGGTTGGGCGAACCAGCATAGCTGTGTGCAATATTGTATAGCCCAGGCAAATACTGGCAGTTTGGTTCGCATAACCAAAGTCTGAGCTATTAATTGAAGGCGCTTTATGAAATCTTCTACCAGGCTATTTTGGGTGTGAACATGGGGTACATGATGTTCCATTTCAATCCTTACTGATATGCAATAATCGTCAAAAGTCTGTGACATAAACTCTCTAGCGTTATCTAGTCTAATCGACTTGATCAGATAATTAGGGTGGTGAGCCCTTAGCTTAATAATTTGTGCTAGAAGTTTCACAAATAAAGCGTTGCGTGACAACAGGCAAACATGTGACCATCGTATCGATGCATAATGTATCTAAATGGTTTGCATGTTGGTTGGATAGGTCCATAAATATCCCCTTGAATCATCTGAAGAAACTTAGGAGGGTTGTGATAATCTTTGTAATTGAGGGTTGAGTATTCAACTTCCCTAAAGAACACGTTTTACATGGTGGGAATCCAATGTAGGGATGTAAATGATGCCCATGTGATGATTTGAGGATACGGTGCTTCATGTCACGTCCGGGATGTCCCATACGGTCATGCCAAAGTAGCAAAGTGCTCTGGAACTCAAGCACAGGGCCGGCCACATGGTGGGCTTTTATGCTGCGAATGGTTGTTATGTACAACCTACTCGGGAGACATTCCAACTTCTCATGAATACACTTCTAGCCATACTTGTAAGAAGTTATACAAATAAATTCAAAACCATTGTCTTTAGTGGTTTCAATAGGATATTGATTATCTCGAATATCTCTAAAACTCAGCAACGTTCTTCCGGAACGTGGAGAATATAGGGCATCTTTAATGATTAAGATGGTACCATTGGACAACATGATACGGGTCTTTCCGTATCCTTCAATTAGGTTGGATGAGCCTGAGAGAGTTTTCAGAGGTGCGTTCTTAGGTACAAAGTTAGTAAAATAGTGTCGCTCACGCAATATGGTTTGCGTGGTAGCACTATAAGTTAAACAATTGACTTCCCCACTAGACATGCCTAGAAATAAATTCATTGAATTGGTCACATGCATAAATATAATTCTATTCATTCAATTAATCAATTCAAGAAATAATATCCATAATTCAAAACAAACCAAATCAAACAAATTATTCCAAATACTTAGAAAAATTGTCCAAAAATTAAACCATAAACCTAGGAATTAGGAGGGGTTCAGCCACTCCTAGTGGGTTCGGCCACTAGGGGGTAAAACACCCTAAAAACATGTCTAGAAGAATAAAAACTTATTCGTCCATAGGAGCTGATGCCTCCTGAAAATTTAATATCTCCATGGATGTAGTAACATATTCGGGGTGATCCACATGCGCAAAGTTAGACTCACGACATGAATGATACTTAGCAATGGCCTCATGGGTAGCTCTGCATACCCGTGACCAATGATCTTTTGATCCACAGCGGTATCACATGTTTATTTTAGTGGAAGCAGATTGAACACTAGTTTTTCCATTGTTCTTGAAGTTTGAGGCCTTAGGGGTAAGTGGTTGACGCTTTTGGGTCAAATTTCCCCTCTTGGATGGGCCTTGGCTCTGTTGACCTTGGGCTCGTGGTGGGACTTGCTGCCTATTGCCACAGCCACGACAATTTTTGCGTCGTTTGTGGCTGCTAGAATTGGTCGCATGCTCTTTAGGCGTGGCGTTCAAGCTAGTGGGCGAGCTTGATGATATTTCATCAAAAGCTAGTTCTACTTTTCAGCAAGAAGTAAAATATAGATCAAATCAAAAAATTTGGCAAACCTCTATGCCCTATATTGTTGGTGCAGGACAATATTAGTGGCTTGAAAGGTTGAATAGGTCTTCTCCAGGAGATCTGATAGTGTACTTTACAGAACTTAAGCAGTGATCGGATTCTACAAACTTCAGAATTGTATTCATTCACGGACTTAAAGTCTTAGAAGCGTAGATGCTGCCAGACATGTCTTGCTTTAGGCAAGTAAATGTCTTTTTGGTAATCGAAACGGTCTGCCAGAGCAAGCCAGAAAGTGCGTAAGTCTTCCTTAGTGAGGTACTCAGTCAGCAGTGCATTATGTATGTGTCTTCGAATGAAAATCAGTAGGTCTGCAGTGTATCATGGATGTGTCTTCGAATGAAGATCATTGCAATAGCTGTGTGAGCTTCGTCGACAGGTTTGTCGTCGGTAGATGCCTCGATTGTAGCTCTAATACATCTTAGTAGTAAGATGGAGCTTCACGTTTTAAACCCACTTCAGGTAGTTTCTTCCAGATACTTCCAGAGTGGTGAAATCGAGCTTGTACAAATTCGATATGTCCTTAAAATTGGCGTTGGGTCAAAAAAGGTAATGCGGCCCAGCCAAAAATAGGCTGGCTGCGATGTAGGGATCGGCTCTGCAGCACGGTTGCAGACCATAGGCCATGGAAAAGATTACAGGCCTCGAGCCAAGGGATCTAGGTGAGCCAAGCAACAAAAGTTATTGGTTTAGGCCTAAAAGCCATGCACGGATCAACCCTAGCCCAAAGCTGGCTTGCGGGTTGGTGTGAGGAAGCCCAGCCGAAGTGGGGTTTTGAGTTTTTGGGTCAGGGCAAGTCAAGCCCAGCATCATAAGGCTACTGGTGAGTGGGCCGAGGCACGGGCAAAGCTCAACAAGCAAAACAGGCTTGTTGCAGGTGGGCCAAAGGCGCAAAATCAGGCCTCGTAACATATGAGTTGCTTGTGATGAGCCATGGGTGCTAGGGCAGAGCCCAACAAATGGCTGTGGGGGCGTGCTGGTAGGTGGGTTAGGGATGCAGGCCCAATTCGAACCAAACTCAAGCTAAGAAGGTCGGGTTGTCTGTGCTTACAGCAAGCTCAACAGGCTGCAACCATAGGTCAGACGTCAAAACGACGTCGTCCTGGTGGCGTGCTCCACGCGGTTAGGCTGCAGGCTAGGATGGTAGTCAGCGGCAATGCCATGATGGTGGTGCAATGGCCGTGCCACACAGTTTCCCATAATTGTTTTTTTTTCTTCGACATAACTAGGGTTTGAAAACCCTAAATTGCTTCTAATTTATTTATATGCTTTGATTCACAAATTCCACATAGCAATATAATTGCATAATGCATGAAACATATATATATATATATATATATATATATATATATATATATATATTGGAAGGAAAATATAAACATAGAAGGGTTTGTGTATCATGGGGAATGTTTTCATGCTTCGTGGACGTTTCAAATATCTTCCTTTATTTTAAACGTACTTGATTGGCAGAAAACAAATAAAAGCCTTTGAATTTTGTAGAAGAGAGCTTCCTCATACGATCCTTCAGTTCCTAAGATTTTGGCAAGAGCATGCTGATAAGGTGTTTTAGGCCTATTTGACTGAACTATTCTAGGGAATAGAGAGAGGGAGGCAGACGGCAATAAGAGAGAAAGAGAGATTTAATTGTGAGGTGTGTGTTGTATCACCCTATTGTGCCTTTATTTATAGTAGTAGGATATGTTAAATCTTTACCCTTTTAGGATTACAACTCTAATAGAATATTAACTACTCAAAGAAATATTCAAAGATGTTCCTTGATACACTAAGATTTACACAATCACATTCTTATTTTAAATATGATTGCAACATATATAATATTTTTCTTTTATAAATACCCAACCATCTTTCTCACTCCAAAACAAAAAATAATCTAACATGTTCGCTAATTATTAAATAACTTTATTGTGCACAAAGGCAACTACTTTTCGCCATGGTAATGACAAACATGTAGAGTTGCACAAAAACAATTATATATTTTTTAGAATGAACAGTAACATCGTCGAACTGCCATTACCTACCTGGACAATAGTAAAACGGAAGGAAGTTTTCTTAACTTCATAAACAGTAACATCTTAGTACTTCCTCAAAGGCCTCAAAACACCTGACTTCATAAAAAGTGCTTTAATTAGTTAGTTGAAATCAACTTTCAACACTCCCGTAATCAGAGTCTTAATGATACTCACTCTCAACTGACTGCAAAAGTTTGGCGTAGGTATTATAAAACATAATAAAGGTTTCATGTTGTATATGATCTTGGAAAAGGTAAAAGTAGGGTAGACACACAATACAAGGATATTTTTACATATTCAAGCTAAGAAGGTTCAACGACTCAGAACCTGAATCGACTAACAAAAACCAAAGGAGAAGAAACAAACTAATAGAACATTTGCCTTTTCCTATACGGAATTCTAGCACGAACACGAGGATTTATCCACTTGCTTTTTATCTCACACTCACGTGATTGTAAGAGATAGAGACAAAAGAATAAATCTCCAGCTGCAAATAAGTTTTTCTCCTGTCGACCTACGCTCGTATTGAACTAGCTCTCCTGCATTTTTCTGAGAGCTAATTAATATAAATCCCTTGTAGCAGTCTCATTTGACCATGGATTGTCTCCCAACATGTCTTGCTCCATGGCTTCAAGAAATCTTTTTAAAGGATCTGGTGTAGAGTGATCACCAAATAACTTCACTTCTTCCCATTCATGTACAGGAGGCATCTCTATATCCATCTCACTATTAAACCCTTGGTTGGCAGCTGCAGTTCCTATGTGTGGAAATATTGGTAGTTCTGGTAACTGATTCTGGATATGTTGTGTGTCAACAGCACCATTTTGTGAAAGTACTTGCAACTGATCAGTGAAAGTGTTGCTGCTATTACTTGGATGGCAAGTTGCAAAATTAACCATTTGGCTCCCAAGAGTTTCGATCTCCTCTTGTAAGTACGCGACCTGCAAGGAAAGGTTGATGGATCAATGGCGTGCACAAAATTAAGTGAGAAGTTTGGAGTAAATTAGCAGCATGGAAACCTGTTGCTGGAGTGCAAAGATTTGTGAGACACATCCATACACAGGATCGTACATTCGAGCTAGCGCTTCGTAAGACATGGTGATGGCAGCATCACTTCGATTTTGTACTGGTAAGTGTAGTAGCATCTTGGACACATTGCTTGCACCAAACACTTTGTGCACTGCTGCAAAGTGGTCTGCAGCTTGGTCATAGCAGAAGTAAGGAGCGAACACGCATTCGCTTGTGCACTTTCGCCGTAGGAATTTGCATGCTCCACATGAAAAACCTAATCCTGTCATAGTCCTAAGCTTTTAGTACTAAACCTGTGATGACAAGGGTTTTTTTCAGGTGGTACTATAAATTGACTGGTTCATATCCAAAGTTTAGATTGTCTTTATAGCCATCACTTGGAAGGGTCAAGTATTCCTTTTGTTTTCTAAAGAGGACATCCTCACTTTGGTGAAAGCTATTGTTCTTTTGGGTCTCCTTTATGGGGTACATCATCAATCTCAAATTGGGTAAGCATTTCCTGATTAATTAATGCCTCTAAATTAAGGGTCCTTATTCTTAAAAAATCTTCAAGAACGAGTCCAATATACTTGATGGAAGACCTAATCATTATCATCATAAGTTGGAAAATGAGAATCATATATAGCTCTAATTAGTACATTATTCTTGAATATCTAGTAGAGACAAGTACAACAGCTATACATTTCTTTCCCGTATATGGAAAGTATATCTTGCCCAAAATAAACTTAATTAGGTAAAGTATGAGAACGGGTAAGAAACTTTTTTAACTTAAAGGGTTCGATCCATAGAGATAACCTTAATTAATCTTGTTTCTGTACCAAATGTGGGTTCTAACAGTTGGCTAGAGCAGTAGATCCCCACTTCCTTGCATTTGCGTTAATCTTTTTCTATGTAAATTAGAATAGTTTAGAATATCAAATTGTAAAAGAAAGAAGAAGCCATTATTAGTCAGAATTTCAGGGCTGCAAATATCAAATTGAACTACTTTTCTACAACCTTCATTAATGTAATTAAACTATTTTACTCTACTAAAAGTTCATTAGTAGTAGATGGCCATGGAATTCTCCTCTATTCCACTTACTAGGGCAGCCATTTGACGAGTCGATAAGCCAGTGCATGAGGAGCTCATGAAAAAACACTTTGTTGCAAATTATAATATACCTTGAGTCAAAATCAAATGATGGGGTGGGTGGATTTCTGCTATGTCATTCTTTCCTTAACTAATGAGATTAGTTTTCTTATTAATTAATTAACCCTAGTTTCCTAGCATAGGGATTGGATATAGAGCCTGTGACTCATGGCGTCTAATTGTCGTTATGCCACTCAATTCTGCATTATTAACCTTGTTTTAACTCCATAATACGACGTCTTAAGTCCCCATGTTTATATTTTAATTTTACATTATCAGGTTGGCTGTTGGCCACTTAATTCCGGGCGGGCCGGTGCTAAGATGACTGTTCTTGTCTCTGGAACACCACAAAAAGCTTCAAAAATTGCAAGCTGTTAATTCCCACCCACCCCCCCCCCCCCCCCCCCCCCCCCCACAAAAACCCTAGCTATCTCCTGCGTTTGGCAAGGAGTTGTAATAAGTGCCTAATTAAAATCCCCCCACAAACCGTAGCTATCTCCTGTTTGGCAAGGAGTAGTACTAAGTGCATAGACTTCTTATTCAGGGCTCTAGGTTATAAAAACAGAAATATTAGGGCAAATGAGAGAGTGAGTTGGAGGGGACAAAACGCTATTTTCAGCAAAATGTATGAACTTTTCTGCTTTCTGTCATTTCACATTTCACAACTGTGAAATTCCTTTTGGAGTCGAGTGAGAATTAATTGATGCATGAGAAAGGAATGTATGAGGGGGATGGTGGGGCGGGAACTTTCCGTTTTCGGGTTTCGAGTTTAACGATAAAAGTGTCTTTCCCTATCATGGCTCAATTATGCATCGATCCTTTTTAGTTTTACCCAGCTGCAATGGTAGCTAGCTAGGGTTTGCTAGCTTAGCTCACATTTTTTTTGGTGTCTGTTTGTGCTTGTTTGTTCCTAATGCCATAGTTTCTGGCTTTAAGGCTGCTGCATGTGAACCCTTTTTTTCCCTTGTGTTCTTGATAAACATTTGAGCTGTCATCAACTGAAGTAATCAAGTTGATCACAGTTTGTCATTTTAATTCTACACCGCACACTGCTGGGTCTTGAGAGTATTTAAGAGTATTTAATCATAAGAAAAAAGATAATAAAGTTAAAAGAATCATGGGAATTGGGAAGTATGTGGTTTTGTGAGTCATCTGGATTAAGAAGTGTGGTTTCCAGTTTTTCCATGTTTTTATTTTTAATTTTTATATATATTGAGTGATGTTCTACATTAAATTAATCTAAACTATGGGAACGGAGATTCAAATTTGCGTGTAGAGCAGGGAGCACATTGTTTTGACTAGCCCACGTCTCTGCTCCAGGTTTTCTATATGTTAATTTGCACGCTGCGTTTTCTTTCTTGTCCTGCATATTCAACAGCAAATGGTTTCAGTAAGACACGAACCTAATATTGAAGATTTAAAAATAAAAAAAAATAACGTCTCTGTTTGTTACAAGTTGTGTATGTCAATCAGTTTTTGTTTTCAATATCATGTTTATGTTGTGTGACTAACCATCTTAATAAACGGCAGGGAATTTTTTTTTTAAAAATGAACAATATTCATACCAAGGTTCTAAAAAACGCTAGCGACTAGTCGGGCAACGGGTTGGGGTCTAGTGCCTAGACGGTTAGGTGGGCGCTTAAGCGGACTATGCGAATTTAAGTAAATCTATTATATATTGTATAAATAAGTGTCAGTTTATACATAATATATATAATTTATTCCTAAACTACAAAATAGAATGACATGTATATTATGAAGTATTGGAACATAATGAAAACATGGGGAACATGCATATAATGTGTGTTCATTTAAGTATTCAACAAGTCTCTTACAATTTATTGAAAAGAATATAATGCAAAATGAAAATTATCTATTTCTTGTCTGAGTGAGTCGCAACCTAGGTGGGTGCTTAGGCGGGTCTGGGCGGGTTAGGCGAGTGCTTAGTCGGCCTAGGCGGGCTAGGCGAGTGCTTAGTCCACCTAGGCGGGCACCTCAACAGGTTTAGGTACTCTTTCTTAATTTTCAAACATCTAGGCATTAATCGGGGCAGTGGTCAGCCGCCTAGTGCCTAGGTGGGAATTTTTTGAATAGTGATTCATACTTCAATAATGCTATTCTTACCACATTATTATACCACCTTATGTGGCGACTGAGTTGGACATACACATCACTTAATTATAGTATACTTGGATTTCTATATAGGTTTTACTAATTTTTATTAGTTTTTGGTAGGAAACAGATATTAATTTGAATTTTTTGAGATGGGATATTAATTTGAATTAAAACACTTCAATTTTTATATTTTTCCCTCTCTCGCCCAGTCATCCTCAATTACTCTTGTCGTCATCCTCAATCTCCTCCTCCCTCCTTAAAGTTCCTCTAGTTGTCTTGGACTCCTTGTGCTTCTTCATCCTTCTTCCTCGTCTTTTCCAGAACAAATAGAAAAACATAATTAAAAAAATAAACAAAAGGCCAATTGAGAAAGAAGAAGAAAGCACAATTAATTGCAATAATTGGCTAGCAAAGCAACTGCAGCACAAATCTGAGGATTTTTCAACAAGAATAGTGACCCCATAACCTTCAATCTGATAGAAAACTTGTTCATTTTGACTCCTCCAATTTTTCAAATATGCATAAGGGCATTGTTCAATGAAACAATTAGCCAACCCTTATTTTACGACAATGAAAAGAAAAACAAATATGATCACCTATAAATGAAAAAAAATTGACAAAAAAATGGAGATTGGCCATGAGAGGGACTGGAAAAGGAACGTGAGACCTAATCAATCCCTTATATGGGAAATTTGGAAAAATAACCAAATTTTAGATCTCATATAGAATTATAACCAGTATTTTAATTTTATGGTAATTATAACCAAAACTTGATGTAAAAGTATTAATATACCCTTAATACTAGGGTTTCTCACAACAACCACAACACAACCTTTAAATTACCTTAAAATGTTGAGAATTATCGCAGGTTGAGGCCACTGAATTAGCTTTCTCTTTAATTAGCACGACAAGCTATGAGAATGTTCTTAAGAAGGTACTAATTCCATGGCTAATTATTATTATTATTTTTAATTAGATACTTGGATTTAGTGTTTCACTGACTAAATTGCATACATTCTGATATATTTTTCCAGTGAATGAAGAAAGAATACGAAATTGCATATGCAAAGTGAATAGTGAAAACAAAAAAAAGTGATGAAGATTAATTTCTCATTTTAAGATAGTTTAAAGGTTTGTTTTGGTTGTTGTGAGAAACCCTAATATTAAGGGTATATTAGTACTTCTACATCAAGTTTTGGTTATAATTATCATAAAATTAAAATAGTGGCTATAATTCTATATGGGGTCTAAAATTTGGTCATTTTTTCAAATTTCCCATTCTAATTAGCTTTTTCATTATTTTTTTTTTTTGAAGAATGTGTTTAAATTATTCAGATAATAAAATTAAAACTAAAGATGTGGTATGTCCACGTAAATTGCCACATAAGGTGGTATGAAAATTATGATAATAATAATGGAGAGCATTTTTGCTCACCACCATAAAATATAATGTATGTTTATTATATACCTAATCATTTGCCATGTGCCCTTTCACTTAACCTTAGTTAATTTTTTTTCAAAACTCAAAAAGTAACATTTAACGTGAAAGTTAACTAGAGTTATATGAAATGAAACGTGACAGATAATTAGGTATATGGTGAACATATATACACCATAGTTATGGTGGTGAGAAAAAATGCTCCTATAATAATGTGGTAAGAGTAGCATTACTTATCATAACTTATATTAGTATTATAACTGACAAACGTAAGTTTTGTCCTTTATATATAGTCCATTAATATACAGAATTAGAATGGAACATAGGTTTTCTCATGTCGTTTTAATGAGTGAAAATTTGATTAAAGATTTCTGCTTGTGAAATTGAGTTGTGTGGTCGTGTTAACGAGTTAAAAGGTTGCATAAAAAGGATTGCTTAAGCGCTAATTAATTAATAATTTAAGACGCTAATCACTCCTTTAAGCCCGCTCGACAGAGTGGTCTCTTGATTTGAATCATTCATTTTGTTGGTCCTCATTGATAGATCCTTCTTAAAATAATGTACTCAATTGGAAATCATTTAGCCTTTTAACTATTATTGTAAATTTTATTGTTTACCAACAACACTGTAATTATCAGGTCGCAGTCAGATAACTGAATGGTGGTGCTCAGTTTTAATGAAATTTGCCCAGATCATTTTTCATTGATAACCTAGAGAATTGTCGGTTCATATTATGAAAAAATGTTGTGGAGTAGGTCTAAGTAAATGGTTAAAGCCATATTAAGTTACTAGCTTGTTGGAAGAGTTTTTATTTTTCTTGCAAGTGATATTCTACAAAAATATGCACAAAAGAGATAAGGAAGGTTTGATTGCAAGCAATCCACCACTTGTACTAGTTTGATGAGTTTTACTTGCACAATCGAATTGTGTTATGTCATGTTAATGAATGAAATGGTCGATAGGTTTGAGATATGGCCAGGCTAGGACTCTTAGGGGGCGTTTGTTTGCCCTCACTAAAGGGTACTGGACTGGACTGGACTAAGGGTTAGTCCAGTCCCATGTTTGTTCCTGACAGGGACTAGGTTTAATGAGACTGAGTCTCACTAGCCTAGACTAAATCAGGGTCTAGCTGGTCTTAGTGAGACCCCTCAACAACCATGGGACTAGCTAAGACTGTCTCATTTCTCCTCCTCACCTTGCTCCTCGACCACTCACATTCGAAAGCCATTGGACTAGATGCTTTTCACAACCAATTTTCATATAAAATACCAAATTGAAGAATAGATTGGAACAGATAAGGGAGAAAAAGATGGAGAAAAAGAGGGAGAGAATGGGGGGGGGTGGGTAAGGAAGTATTAGAGGGATAAAAAAAAGGATAAAAATAAAATATTAATAATTATGAATTAAATAATATAATATTAGAGTTTTTTAATTATCTTGCTTGTTAGTCCGACACTGCTCCAAACGCTTCAATAAGTTAGTCCAGCTTAGTCTAGTCTAAGCCAGTACAGCTTAGTCCCTGAAGCTAGTCCAGTCCGAGACAGTCCGGTGCAACAAACGCACCCTTAGAGATTATTATCAGTGTAGATTTATGAGGCCATGACTCTGGCTCGTAGGAACAAAATAGCCAGCCCAATATGGTCTGATGCAGTGGCGAAGCTAAGTGAGGGCGAGGAGTGGCGGCCGCCATTCCCCACACCGGAAATCAAGCCCAGGAACGGTGGTTCTACCTCTCCAGTCTCGTCGAAAGTGATGAAATTTTGTGTGGTTTTCTGGCGTTTTGAGTTTCTCTGCTCTATTGCACCACTGACTGATCGTGATCTCTCTTTTTTCCAAAAAAGGAAATACCTAGGCCAAAGAAAGGAGGAACAAAGATCTGCATTTTGCAGCTTCTGTAAAGGGAGAGGTTATGACGACGAAGAAGAGAAAGGAAGAAGAGAGAGACTTTCTCTCTCTCCCATCCCACCCCACGTGCAATTACAATTTTTTTTAACTAGTGGCCAATCAATTTGTGCCACCTAACTTGCTATTACTTATTTATATTGGAATTTGTTTTGTTTTTTAATTATTGTCCAATTAATTTGACCACTCTTCCAATATTTTTTTAGCCCCTTATTTAACACTATTATTTATCTAAAAAATTCACTATAAATTCATATGAGCTTCAAAAAATAATTTGTAAAATATTACGAACTCGTAATTATTTGTTTTTCTCTTACCATCAAATACAACAAAGTAATAAAGAATTTTTTTTAAATATTTAAATATTATATGTTTTATAATCAATGTTTTTCAGATATTATAGGGTGTATAATAAATAGACAATTATTTATACGGTATATAATACATTTGTTCAAATTTACCTATGTCCTCGCCTAAGTGTAAAGTCATGTTCACCGCTCAACTAGAGCTTAGCATCTTTTTAAACTTTGCTAATTATACAGTTAAGTAATAGGACGATACAACAAGAAACGGTGCTAAATCATTCTTCAAATAATATTGTTGTTCAAACCCTACTTCGACTATTTTGAGTAGTCCAAATCCTCTTGAATATTTCGGTTAGTGCAAATTCTCCTATAAATATTACGGGTAGTTCAAATAATCTTCTTGCAAATCCTGGACTTAGACCTCGAATGAATGTTCACATTTTTCCAGGACCCTAAACTTTTTAAATTTTGCCCCTCCCCTCAAGAATTTCTGGCTTGACCACTGGATCTAGGCCTTGTGCTCTCTAAACACTTTGATTGACTGAACTTTTTGCCCTAGGTTCCTAGCATAACACAAACATTTTTGTTAAAATTCTTCCACAAATCCATTTTTTTAAGGAAATGAATTGTTGCTAGTCACAAACATTTTATTTCCTGTAATATGGAAGAAAAAGAGAGAAAAAACACTAAGTAACAACTAGTTTAGCTCTAGCGATGCTAGAGCCGTCATTTAAAAGAGTTTGAACTAAACCAGGAGGAGGCTCAGCAAGCTCTTAAAAATTCATCGCGTTACTTAAACCCAACTTGGCTAGCTAACCCGTCAGCTACAAAATTACGCTCTCTATGAACATGCTTCAAATTGTAGCTTCAGTTCTCTTTGATCAAACTTCTACATCCCGAGACAAGACCGCATAGATGATGATTAAAGCTAGGGGAGCCATGAATGAGAGAAACCATCAAAGCAGAATCAACCTTCACAATAAGATGAGAAAAATTTCTAGCTATAGCTATCTTAAACTCATAAAACAAAGCCCAAAACTCTGAATGGAGATTTCCCCAACTATTTTTTAAAGCAATAAAACCAGTGATTCAATCACTGTGTTAATCCTAATTAATCCTCCAATTTCAATCATCCCAATAGAACCAAGCCTAGCACCATTCACATTTAACGTGAAGTCCTAGACAGAGGAGGAACCCAAGCCAAGAGAACTTGGACATTACTATGTTCCGTAACCTCCAACCGGAATTAGCAAGATCTCTCCATGCATTTCCATTATAAGAAAACAACAAAATAAAACCCCACAATAATAGACATGGGCTTTTCCAGTCTCTTCTATTCTCAATTCCGTGGCCAATAAATTACCTAATTTTTACTTTTTTTTTTGTTACAAAAATTGCCTAATTTTGTGTGTAGAAGAAGAGAGCTTAAACACTAACCTCAAGTACCAGGAAATGAGTCAAATGACTGAGTTTCCATGCACTCTTTGTTTGACACGTATCATCAAGGCGATCTTGATTGATTCTATGGTCTCAAACCATTCAACAAGCAAAATCCAAAGGATATCAAATTCTGTACACTAAAAAACAAGTACCATAAGTACAAACCAGTTCTCATTTCTTTTCCCTCCAAAACACAAGAATAGCATACTGTGTTTGCAGGCAACCGGGAGTGCCCCCTCCTCTCTGTTACTCACACTAGAAAACAACCGTCCGACCCAACGGAGATCATGGCCACTGCTGTCTCTACCATTGCAGCTGTCAACCGAGCACCGGTATTACACCTTTTCCGCCTATTTTATGGCTTAACTCTTTATTTTTTGTGTGCTGTCAATCGCCAGCTTAGAAGCTAAACAGTAGTTGGTTGTCCTTGATTATATTTAGTTACCTAGCCACCTAGGGTAATGTTTTGTCAGACTTATGTTTTCAAGTCTTCTAGATAAATACTTATGTTGTCCTATGAATCCAAACTACATATACAACCAAGAATCTATAGAAAACTAAGAACACTATATTTCTACATGTTTACTTTCTCATTGAATGAATTAAAATAATTACATCATGAGTTGTATATATAGCCACATCTATGTACAATAATCTTTCTAACAGGTCAAACAGATTTGTACACATGGCACACTATAATTAGCTAACTAAAAACATAATACATGTTATGATTTGGCATCCTCATCTTTACACCCCCTCAAACTGAGCTTGGAAGATGTTGGAGTTCCAAGAGATAGCTTCGATTGAAGGAGAAAAAACCGGTTCTTGGTTAAAGACTTAGTGTGAATATCTGCTATTTCACTACTACAATATTAGCTTTAGATGGCGGAAGATGGTGGCGGATATTAGAAAATCTTGTCGGATAAATTATATCCGACACATCATTTAATTAGTGGCGGATATTAGAAAAATACTGTCGGTTATATCCGACATAAATTCCTAGCGGATATTTAGTGGCGGATATCAAAAAATACTGTCGGTTAACCGACAGTATTTTTGAATCCTTTTATTAAATATTTTTTTACAGATGCTGGCGGTTTTTAAGTTAATGGTGGCGGATATAACCGATAGAAATTGATTATTTTATTATTTTACTTTCTGGCGGTTATCATTTTACTATTCTGGCGGTTATAACCGACAAAAATTAAAAAATTTATTATTTTAAAATGTTATTGATAAAAAATAAATATTTTTTATTTTATTTTTTTAAAATCATAACAAAATTTTGGGAAAGGGAACTTAAAATTTTGGAGATTTTTGCCCCCATTTTTTTTTTTCTGTCAGTCCCTACTCAGACGCCCTCTCTCCCTCTCTCTCTTTCATTTATTCATTATTCTTCCAAATTTTTCCAATTCCTCCTCTGAAATCCCCAAAAACACATACCCAGCTGCAGTCTTCATCTCTCCACTAATGAAAATTCAAATCCAAGCCTAGCGCCATTTAGCATTGCCCCAGACCTCCTCTATCATCATCCTCATTTCTCACCCCTGGCATGGCGATTTCCTCAAAGCTGAGGTTTGCACTGGCGATTTTTGATTCCATTCTCTCAGAGGTAAAGGTTCTCCCATTTTCTTTTTTGATTTTATTGTCGAAACGTAAATCACAAGAACAAAAAGAAGAAATTACCCATGCATGCTTCTCCTTTGTGCAGGAGATTCGGATCTGTGAAACATCTGAGAGAGATGGTGAAGATAACCACTGCATGTCATACATCCAAGAAGCGTGAAGGTTCCAGATCAGAAAAACAAGGTAAAAAAAACAAAGAAATGACCGACTTCGTCCCAATTCCTTCAGATCTTCAGATCTTCGCCTCCTCCTTACCAATTTCATCAAATCCTTCAGATCCGAACCGGGTCTGGGTCGTCGGATTTGCTCGAATCTGGAAATGTTATACCCATCAAGGCAATTTCTCATTTTCTTCGTACATTTATAATTTTCATATATATATAGATTGAAAATTTATGAGTGATTTGAATTTTGGGGTGTTTGATTATGTAGATTACAGGGACTAGGAGAGTGGGAAGATTCTGAATTTGGTGTTTGTTTGGGCGGATGAGGGCTCCGAGCTCAAAGTTGATGTCCCTGTTGTTTTCAAAGGTGAAGATGTTTGTCTTGGTCTCAAAAAAGGTAATTTAATTTTCTTTGGTTGCACATTGTTTGGTTTGTTTCATATCATTGGTAAACAAAAGTTGCGTATTTGATCCCAAACTCGTAACATTAAAGTTGGATTGTTTAGGAATAGGTAGAAAATGTGGTCATCGATGTGATACATTGCTTGATTTAAGGGTTGTTTTATCATCTTTTGTGCAATTTCGTCCCAAAATTGCATAAGAGAGTGAAGAAAAGCGAGAGGCTCTGTTGATGGCCACTGCTTCTCTGTTTTCTTTCTTCTTTCTGTGTTGATAACCACGTTGTGCGGGAAGGAAGGAAAGAACTGTCTTATCATCTCTATCTCTGGCGCAACTTGAAAGGGAAAGAAATAATTCAGAAAGTTGTTTATATTTTTTTTTATTATTATATTTTCTGTCGGATTTATCCGACAAGAATGCTTTTATTTATTCTTATTAATAAATTTTCTGTCGGTTATATCCGACAGAAGTTCTGTCGGTTTTAGTATTTTCTGTCGGTTTTATCCGACAGAGAATGCTCTAATTTATTGTTTATTTAAATATTCTCTGGCGGTTATAACCGACACCATTTCTGTCGGTTTTAGAGTATTTTCTGTCGGATTTTTCATTTCCTGACGCAGGCAATGCTGTCGCTTATTATATCCGTCACTGCACACATTTTCTGTCGGATTTTGCTTAATTTTCGACAGTATTATACGTTTCTTGTCGGTTTTTAAACCGACACTAATGGGTACTTTTGTATCCTCACTGCACACATACTGAACTTGAAGAAGATTAGCAAGGACTAACTTGCGAATGTAATGATAATCAATTTCAACATGCTTTGTCTGAGCATGGAAAATGGGATTAGAAGCAAGAGAGATAGCAGATATGTTATCACACCAGATGGTAGATTTGAAAGATAAGGGAAACCCAAAATCATGGAAAAACCGTACAGATCCATGTAATTCCAGCTGCAGTGTGAGCCAGAGATTGGTATTCAGCTTCAGTGGAAGATCTGGCCATTGTAGGCTGCTTCTTAGCACCCCAGTTGATTAAGTTGGATCTAAGAAAAACACAAAAACCACTGGTTGATCGTTGGTCAAAGATACAACCAGCCCAATTTGGCCACTGTAAGTTGCTTCTTAGCACCCTAGCTAATTAAGTTGGATCCAAGAAAAACACAAAAACCACTGGTTGATCATCGGTCAAAGATACAACCAGCCCAATCTGCATTAGAGAAGGCTGATAGATTAAGATTACTTTACTGAAACCACAAACCATGTGAAGATGTGCCTTTGAGAAATCTGAGAATCCTTTTGGCAGCTTGTATATGAAGATCAATGGGAGTATGCATGAATTGACATACTTGATTTAGCGCAAAATAAATATAAGGCCTAGTCCATGTCAAATACTATAAGGCACCTTCAAGGGATCGATATTCAGTGGGATTTGATAAAGGAATGCCACTGTGATCCAGTTTAGTAGTACTAAAAGGTGTGCAACATGGCTTGGCACCTTCTATCTTTGTTTTCTGCAATAAATCTAGAAGGTATTTGCCTTGATGAAGGAATAGACCTTGTGATGATCTTTGAACTTCCAACCCCAGAAAATAGTGAAGGGAACCTAAGTCCTTGACTAGAAATAGATAACCGAGTTTCTGAATAAACAGATTACACACAGAGGAGTCTAGACCACTGACCAATATGTAATCTACATAAACCAGGACTATAACAAGAACATGATCATTAATGACAAAGAGAGATGCATAAGAACAAGATTGAGTAAAACCAAAGGACTTGAGAGCTTGAAAAAGTTTATCAAACCATGCCCTTGGAGCCTATTTGAGGCCATACAAGGACTTTCTGAGCTTACACACATGATTTGGCAGATTTGGATCAGTGAAACCAAATAAACACCTCTTCCTTCAAGTCGCCATGGAGAAATGCATTGCTTATATCAAGCTGACGTAGAAACCAATTAAACTGAACTGCAAAAGTTAACAGAATTCTCATAGTAACTGGCTTTGCTATAGGACTAAAGGTTTCTTGATAATCAAGCCTTTCTTGTTGGTGAAAACCCTTGGCAACCAATCAAGCCTTATATCTTTCAATAGAACCATTAGGTTTTTTCTTAATTCGAAAAACCCATTTGCAACCGACCACATTTTGAGAGGGTGATGAAGGAACTAGAGACCAAGTTCCAGTGGATTGAAGGGCATTAAACTCATTTTGCATAGCTAATCTCCATTCACTATGCTTGGAAGCTTGATTATAAGTAGTGAGAATATAATCGACAATGCATGGCAAACGATGTTTAGTAGTAGATAAGGCTTTGGGTCGAAAAATACCATTTTTTAACCGAGTAACCATTGGATGAACGTTGGTGACCGGTATAGGAAAAGAATGGTCAACAGTAACAGAAGTAGGAGAAGGGAATTGATCAATGGATTGAGAAGATGAGCTTGAGGGAATAGGTTGAACAATAAGGGGAGCGAATTGAGTTGGAGGTGAAGTTGATGTGTGAGAAATAGGAAAGTGAAGATCAATAATAGAAGGAACAGTGATAGTGGATTGGGAGAACAAGACATGCTGAGATATGTATACTCGATTCGTGAGCAGATCCAAGTATCTATAGCCTTTATGTTGCATACTATATCCAAGGAAGACATATTCCTTACTTTTACCATCCAACTTAGAGGAAGCATAGGGTTTTAACCAAGGGTAGCAGTTGCAACCAAAGACCTTAAGCCTAGTATAATCTGGAAAGGTATGAAACATCAATTCTAATGGAGAACAAAGAAGACCAGAAATAGGAAATCGATTAATCAAATAGAGAGCATTAGATATAGCTTCAACCCAATATTTGTAAGGAACATGGGATGCAACTAAGAAAGTTCGAGCTGTCTCTATTAAATGTCTGTGTTTTCTTTCTACACGTCCATTTTGCTCCAGAGTATGTGGACAACTAAGTTGATGAGAAATACCATGCAAACGAAGATAAGCTTGAAATGAAGAACTAACAAATTTCCAATATCATTTTCTACATATGTTTTGAAGTTTACAAATGTAGAATACACCTTAGATTTTGCTTGCAATGGGAAAAACCAGTTATACTTATTATGATCATCAACTATCAACAAGTAATAGTGAAAACCACTAACAGAAAGTACATAGGCGGGTCCTAAAACATCACAGTGAAGTAGTGACAAGCTTTGAGATGCAGAGGAACTTACAACTTTGAAGGCAACTAAAAATTCAACTGAAGATGCTCTTTGCACAGCAAGTTTATTCCTAGAGATAACCTTGCGAAATATAGGAGAAGAGGGATGGCCCAATCTGCTATGCAAATCATTACTGGAGCTTTAATTCTAACTAAAGCTGATGCAGTGAGTGAAGGAAGAACAATACCATAAGCAGAAGTACCAGTTGTAGGAGTATATTGCAGAATATATAAACCTTCTTTAACTGAGCCCCGTAAAAATGTCTTCCCCATATAACTATCCTTAACAATGGATCTATCAGAATCAAGGGTTAATGAACAATAATTGTCTTGGAGAAATTGATAAACATACAACAAATTGTGCTTCATGTGAGGGACATGAAGAACATTGTTTAATTTAAAGGAAGCAACAGGTTATGTGATGTAGATGAGCCAACGTGAGAAATAGACAGATCTTTACCATCACCAATGTATAATCTTTCTTCACCAGTGTAGGGAGTAGGAGAGTTGATGTTTGAGATGTCATTGGTGATGTGCGAGGTAGCGCCAGAGTCAATCAACCAAGAAGGAGAGGGCTTTGTAGTGTAGTGGGCACACATTGCTTGAAGTTTGGCAAGAAGAATACGACTAGAAATCTCTAGATTCATGCAATCAAAACAATCGAGAGCTTCATGACTAGGATTTCCACATATTTGACATGGAGCTCGAGAACCAGAAGATGAACCACATATTCCACATATTTTCTATTCTTTGGTCCTATGAAATCAGTTAACATGCTTCCACAATAAAAGTATTTATATAATCACTAAGTTTATTATGTTTATATAATCACTAAGTTTATTATGTTTATATTTTGTGGAAGAATAAAAGTATTTATATAATCAAGCTCAATATTGTTTTCGTACTTCACAGTGAAAAGAAAATTTCGTTTCGAATTGCATTATGACATGGTTTCTTTTCGAATTGCAACAAATTTTGTAAAATAATTGCAGGTTTTGATGGCGTTTGACCAAACCTAATCTTGGATGATATTTGGATTTATTATATAATCCTCTTATTATCGATTTAGATGCAATAATTCTATTTAATTAGTATTAATTAAAAACAGGGTGAGATGTGGCGTTGAAACAGTACGGGGTCATCTCCCTCGCGTGAGGTTTTTAGTTCTCTCTTGCAAAACTCCTCAACAGTGGTTTTTTGGATGTATTCGGTGTTTTTAGTAAAAATTCTCTCTGAAAAAGGTATGAAATCTGGCAATTTAGTCTACCAAATTTGGTTGAGTTAAAATTAAGCTTTTGATTACACCTAAATTTTGAATTAGATAAAGGTGTTGTTAATTGACACACCCCGGCCTGTGAAGGTCGAAGCATGTTGGCCATCACCGTGAGGTGACGTAACCATAGGGGTAAGTGATGTAAGAAGTGAACAAATTTAAACTAAACTAGAACTAATTCAAATCAAATAGTGATAAAGTGCGCATTCATGAGAGTAACCCACTACAGTTATCTATAGCATTAAAAGACAGTACGACTACCCAAGGGTAGTCAAGTAGCTAAAGTATATTTATTACACAACAGTGATAAGTTCATACATCTAAACCCGAAGGTAAAGTCAAACTGCCAAGATTCCTCGAGTGCCCTTAAGAAACAGCTATCTAGGTCCTAGAGGGGCGAAAAACAAAGATGAGTGGGTTAGCAAAACAATGCTTATATGAAAACCTTTATTTTTGAATATACTAACCCCTCGCTGTAAAACAAGTATAGTTTCCTTTGAAAAGAACATACTACTTAAGTGAGTGCATATCCACAATACTATAGTCAAAATATCAATGATAGTGTATGCCAAGTTATGATAAGATCAATGCCATAGTAATATAATCATGTGATAATCAAGTATAATCAATTGCTCATCATCTAGGCTAGCACATGAGTCGGAGTTGCCTAGTGCAACCTGTACGACAAGACTGGGTGTAATAATACGCTCTAGTACTACAATCATGTAAAGACTGATGCTAAGCACGGTCATATACAATTCGAAACTGCCTAATGCAGTCTGTACGACAAAACTGGCGCCTAACTTGGATCCAAGGTGAGCAAACGATGCAGATGTGAACATACACGTGAAAGATTGGCCCTGGCCCTGGCCTTGGGTGGAGTACCAACACCGAGGTGTAGCAAGATGAGCATGTATACAGATATGTATGAATGTCATGACAAGTAAATCCTAACCATATAGCAGCATTTATCACAATTATATCGCAATTATCAATTACCTGGCAATATATATGTAAAGTGATGTATTTATGCAATTCTGGAAATTATAAATACGTATAGATATAAAAACAAACTGCCCACTCACAAGTACGTTGCTGGGCCGTAACCCCCGAGCCTAGCCTGACCTCGTACATCCTCGGGATACATTTTCCCTATATGTGAAATAACTAATATCGAATTAATTAAAGCACATATACATAAACCTAAATAAAACCCTCATAATTTTCTCAAACCTAGGGTTTAAATATACCAACGTGACCTACTCAACGTCACGAACATCCCTATAATTTTAAAATAATTTTTGGACTGCTCACGCGCCCCCATGCGCCAGCTATGGCACGGCCAGATGCGCCTCCACACGTAGGCTAGTGCCATCAGCTAGCCTGACACCGTAAAAAATATTCCTCGAAATATTTTGTTAAATACTAATAGAGATTAACAGCGTTACCTGACGCTGTCAGGAATATTTCGTCACCTTCCCTGGTGAGCCTAGCCGGCTGCAACTTGTCGGAATCTGGAAAAGTTGCTAGATTTCTGGAAAAAAATCAAATGAACATAACTTCTTCATTTTCCATCTATTTTCGACCTACTTTATATGAATTTGAAGCTCATGAAGTGTAGAATGGTATTATACCTGTTTGGAGTCCAAAAAGTGGACATAGGTCACCGAAAAATACCTTGAAAGCTCCGACCAAACTGGAACTCTTTGAAACTCAGTTATTTTGATGTTATTTCTTCACCAAAACTCCACTAAGGAGCTCGAGGAGTTCAATGAATCCCTTTAGAGTTCCTAAAACCTTGTAACTCGGTCACAAACTCGTTGAACTCAAAGCACTGAGTTCGGACCTCACAAGTTCGACATTGAAAACTCATCCATTATGAGTTTTAAAAACATGGTTGTGTTCATGAGGATGATGGGAGTACAATGGAGTGATTTTTGGGTTCGATCTGTGAGGTTTAGGGTTCGTTCAAAGGGCTTGCAGAAAGAGAGAGTATACATGAGAGAGAGAGAGAGAGAGATAGAGAGAGAGAGAGAGAGAGAGAGAGAGAGATAGAGAGCTTTTGCTTTTGCCTTTTCTGATTGGTGGTTGAGATGAGGGAGTGGACAGGACTGGTTGGTTTGAGTGAATTAAGGGAAATGATTGGTGAGTGGAATAAAAGGGAGATGGGTGCAAGGGTAGACTTAAAGAAACCAATGATAGGGTTTTGGATTTCCTACTGTAAAGGAAATCAAACACTATTCGAAGTAGATATTTTCTACACTGATAAAATCACACACACTCAAAACAACGTGTGATATTTAAATTATGGAGTGAGAAAATAAATAAGGAAGAAATAAACACGTCCACGTCATTTGCCACTAAGGGTATAACCGTCAATACACATGCTTGGGGAGAAATTACATAGGAAAATTAGGGACGGGCTGTCACATTGATTCTGGGCAATCAACCTTTATTTTCGTATTTAATTTCTTCATCTCAAAATTGATTAAGTTGAGAATTTACGCTTTCGCTTATTGCGTTGCAAAATCTAGCCTTTAAAAAAATTTAAATTTTTTTGTTAGTTTGCTTATATTTTAGGTTGTTCTCTGTTAGGATTCTATCAAATTATCGAATTAACCCTTGTAGATGTGAGGTTTTAGGATGAATATTGTATTGGATTTCATGCTTTAAAATTTGGATTTACTATTGTTAACTAACATGTTCTAAAATGCATTCCCAATTTGTTTGTTTTTTATGAACTGATAGCTGAAACTATTTGGCAACTTACGTATATATAAACAAATTATTGTATTATGGAGGATTGCGTGCTGTCATAATTTTGATGTGTGATTAATTACATTATTATGAATTGCTTTCAGTCAATTCGAATTAGGGTTTTCAATTTTGTAAGAAATTCAATTGTGGTGTGAATTATTTTTCCCTAAACTTTTGTCAAAATTAATCATGCTAAATTATAATCTTTTCAAACTATAATTATTATAAGGGTTGTTATAAATAGGCAAAAGTTAGAGAAATAACCTTTGCTAAAAGCGAGGGCGAAGTGAGTGCAAAATATCACACTGTTTAGTTTTGTACTACCACCACAAAAGAATTGCAGGAATTAGAAAATGAGGGATACTGAGAGTATTATATTTTTCTTTTCTCTTTCTGATGTTCTTCTACTTTGAACAATCGAAATGCTCTATTTATAGAGCCACTTAAATGAAAACTTACAAAAATTACTATTTAGCATGTGAAACTTTACTATATATATGTGGGTAAACATACCCTCTATTTACAACAGGGGTATGATTATAATCTTGTACACCAACAGCCAAAGTCGTGTCTCCATTAAAGTCTCATTGAAAGGAATTAATTATATATTTAATTCTCAAATTTAGATTTTATGCATCATTATAGTGTTTTCATTTGGGATTAATTCAATTTTGCATTTTTCGACTCTTTATCCTTATATTGCATATGCAAATGAATAAGTAAGTTTTGGTTTTTGGTTATTTCTTTATGAAATGATAGTGGCTTCTATTATTGCAATGAATATTACTTTTAGTGTTCTATATAACTGATGTCATTTTCATAAGAAAACCCAATCATGTCAGTAACTTGGGCTGGATAGACTTTCATAACTCCAAATATTATGAAATTTTGTGATGTTGTAATATCGAATGGATTGTAGACGCTGGTTTTTTTTTCCCATTTTTTGGACAAGAAATGAATTTATGGTAAATTTATAAGTGTGATACTATGTTGCTGGAAGTCTGTAGACTTCTGCAGAATAGTGTGTTTGTAATATTATTTTGATATATTTATGTAATTGATAAATTATGAAATTTTAGTATGATATACATTGAGATATTTATTTCAAATTTAGAAATTTTCATGAGCATTGGTTTGAAAATGAATTATTAGTGATTTTTTTTTTAATCTCGAGACTGTCCTGCAGAAAGAATTTATGCGGTTTCTGCAGCAAATTCCATTTCGATTTTATATTTAGCCCATTTTTAAAAATGAAAAAATCATGGAATTTTGGATGACAATAAATTTATATGTCTAATTTATTTCTGAAAATTTTCATGCATATTGGAGAAAATTTGAATTTTTGGTGAATTATTTAGTCTCCGGTATGTACTGCAGAATTTTTGCCGTTTCTGCAGCACATCCCATTTCGTATTTTCTTTTAGTACACTTGTAAAGTCTCAAAAATTATGAAATTTTGGAAATTAACATATTTGTATGTTTACTTTATGTCTGAAAATTTTCATGCATATCGCATGAACAATGAATATTTGGTGAATTTGTAATCTCAGGTCTGTACTGAACATTTTCTGCAGCACCTCACTTTTCGAAAGAGACTTATAAAATTGGATCCATATCAAAAGACCCATAGGGTTCAAAATCTGAATCCAAGTCTTGATCGAAATGGGAATGGGAGAACCAATTTCAATTAAATTATCTTCCTTTTTTTTATTTTAGTTTTAATTTTCCTAGCAAAAAATAAGAACCATCTCAGCCGGCTCTCCATCCGTTCTTGGTTGGAAGAAGAAAAAAAAACATTAGTTAATGATTTTTTTTATTAGGGTTCAAAGTTTGAATCCAAGTCTTGATCGAAATAAGAATGGGAGAACCAATTTCAGTTAAAGTTTCTTCCTTTTTTAGTTTTAGTTTTAATTTTCTAGATTTTATGTTTTTTCAACTTTATATTATCTTTAATATTAGTTAAAACATAAGCATTATTGTCATTTAATGAATAAATAAGAACCATTGGATGTCATGTAATCAAAAGGCTTAAAAAGAGTGTAAAAGTATTTGTAAAAATATTTGTCCCTTGATCCTTTCCCATTAAATAAGAATAATTGTCTAAAACAAAGTCGATTAAAATAAACATTTAGATATCTCAATAACATTAATTTTTCAACAATAATTTTAATCCAATTTAGAACTCAGAGAAAATTAAGGCAAAAGATTGGCAAATCTACCTACTCATTCTCGATTCTGCAAGATTCATCATGGAAGTAGTCGAGTTGTGGACGATTGAACCAAATGCAAATTGCATGATTGTTACACCTTTGGGTAGAAACCAATCATGCAAAGAAAATACATGCATAGCTAGCCAAAACATAAAATACACAAAATACATATAGCTTCAACAGCTTTGGCCAAATGAAAATATGTTAGAAGTACTTTATGTTGCTATAATATTAATTTATAGTTGGTAAATGATTTCTTGAAATTCTCTTTGGGACAAAAGTATTCACCATATAAATTAGAATTTTGATTTTCAAAATAATCCTTTAGAACAATATTAAATAACCGTTTTGTTAGATATTTAATGATTCTCAAAAAGATTAAATCAGACACAAAAGTATGTCATTATTGACATTAAACAGTAGAGTTCTCAAAAAAAGAAACCTGATTATTCAGTTATTCGATAGAGACCAAAATGATTAATTAATAAATTGATATCACTTTCCAATTTTTGTCTCAAAAGATAGTGATCATCATAATCATAATTGATGACCAAACAGAATATTTGACACACCCCGACCCAAAAGTGGGGCGTGCTGGCCGTCACGTGAGTGTGACGTAGCCATGTGCACGGTGCGGAAGCGAGAATCAATAACTAAGTACGAACTAATTAAAACCAAAACCACTAGCAACCTAGGTAAGATAGTGTACTAGAGGCATAATAAGGTACTTATACATAATCAGAGCATTCTAAGTTCGAATGCAGTCAAGCATGAAATAAGTTTAGATAACACCACCGGTGTCATACATAAATGAATGTGTCAGAACTGCCGAGAAGCCCTCGCGTCCACCAAAAGAACCTCTAGCTACCTAGTACCTGGAGGGGCGAAAAACAAAACTGAGTGGGTCAGCAAAACAATTCCTTTCAAAACTAATCTTTACTCAAACATATAGCCCCTCACCGTAAAACCTGTATAATTTCCCAGAATCAAAATATATACTCATATATACATATAGGTTCTCAAAATCATGCTGAAAAGTATATGTACGCCATGCCGAAGTATCCAAAACAGAAACTCAATCATAAACTGTTGATGTGATCAAATGCCAGGTAATCATCTTGGCCCTCGGCCATCTAATCTCATATAGCTCATAACATCATGTATATCAATACTGCACAATCATCACTACCACATATGGTGGTCTACTCATCATCATGTATATCAAGTAAATATGCTCTAGTGCTACAATCACATGAAGACTGTGCGAATGATTCGCGGGTCACCTACGAGTCGAACCCACTCAAAGGTGGCCTATACGACAAGACTGTGCACCTAACTTGGATCCAAGGCGAGCATGCGGTGCGAGAGGTGAACGACACGTGAAAGACTATGCCCCTAACTCTGGGCGGGAGCACTAATATCAATGTGCAAGTATATGAGCTCTAATCACATCATATCACATCATTCCCATCATAACCAGCATATAATCTTACCTGCCACTTACCTGTGCGTCCGCAGCACCAACATATGAATATGCAATCATTAATGCATCAATAATAATATATGAATACTTTGCATGGCATTAAAATCACATAAACGTTCATTTATCGTTTTCTGGGAAAATAATAATAACATATAGGTAAATACGGTAAATAGCTGCCCACTCACTGATAAGTCGCTGGGTCGTAGCCCCCGCGTCTAGCCTGGCTACGCTCGTCCTCGGTATATGTCTCACCTATATGAGAAATTACTATAAATACGTTATTTAAGCACATACACGCAAATACAGGAATAACTTCTCATACATAGCTCAATTTTGGCATACGAATATACCAACGCGACCTACACGACGTCACGGACGTCGTGATATTTTTAGAAAATTTTTAGGGTCCCGCGCCCCCACGCGCCAGGAATGCCACGGGGCTACGCGCCCCCCCACGCGCCTTCTCCGACTGTCCTCACCCGACTGGTTTTTCCGGTGATCAGAAAACTTCCGTGTGTGATTTTTCACTCGTTTCTCAACCATTCTTCATGAAATTTTCACCAAAATGCTCTAAATTGAGAGTAGAACAAGTCTATACCTTCAAAAACTTCGAAAACCAACGAGAATCTCGTCGAGAAATCTCCAAGTTTCGGCCTATCCTTGTTCTCGACAATCCCGACGTCAAAGCTTGTCAAACGAACGTCACCGAGCCTCTAGAGGACCCAACAAACACTCCTGTGATCTCAGATTTTCCTAAAATGCAACGTATAAAAAGTTGATGAATAGTGCCAAATATAAACCTTGAGTTTTGGACGTGAAATCATCGTAGTTCTTACCTGAAATTGGTATGGTTGAGTTCGTAAGGACTTCACGAGTCTAAATATATAATTTGTTTGGTCGATCTACGAGTTTTTGGTATGGGTAGTGTGTGAGCCGTGTGTTATGGTAGAGAGAGAGAGGCAGTCGAGAGATATGAGAGGGAGAGAGAGTCTGAGAGACGTGAGAGAGAGAGGAGTGTCGGTGGTGAGGTGAATCAAGACCACCAATCACCACAATTATTTTCCTAACTGTTCATTGGCCCCCAATAATTAGGATAATTCTATAATTGGCCCAAAAATTATTAAACTCATGCATAAACGTTCGCCCGAACTCAAGGGCATAATGGTCATTTCATAACGTCGAAATAAAAATTCCGGGACGGGTTGTTACAATATTGGTTTGAGCAAAATAAACCAATAAATCTTTAAATCAAAACTTAATCGGTGTTGCCTAATAAAAGTAATTACTATTGAGAATTTGCATAAAATAAGGACATATTGGAACTATAAACTTGTATAATAATCGGTACCAATAGATGTGCATAAATCACTGAAATAATATCTCAAAACATGACCAATTGTTTGAAGTCCCAAAATTCAGCAGTACTAAACTATTTTGTAAATTCACTGAAAACTCAATTCTTGTTAGGTTGTCGTGAAAAATTTCAAGTATGAACTAGACATATATGACTACTATTTTGCAAAACTTCATGATTTTTAAAATTTTATAAGCGAGCCAAAAACTTGGATTCATGAAACATCATTTAACTGATGTTTTTTTTTCTTCTTCCAACCAGGAATGGATGGAGAGCCGGCTGAGATGGTTCTTATTTTTTGATAGGAAAATTAAAACTAAAATTAAAAAAGGAAGATAATTTAACTGAAATTGGTTCTCTCATTCCCATTTTGATCAAGACTTGGATTCAGACTTTGAACCCTGATAAAAAAATCATGAAACTTCTTCTTTGCGGATAAGGAAGCTTGATGGAATCTCTTCTCTCATTTTATCAAAAATAAACCCTAACAACACCATCGCCCCCTTGTTCGCTTCTATTGCTAATTTGCTAGTGCGGCAGTCCAATTAAATCTTACCACCACCATCCACCATCAAGATCAGCTTTACATTTTCACAACTATTTTTTCGTTTAAAAGTATTGGATAGTTGTCTAAAACCCGTAAGCGCTTGAACGGTAATTTGCTCTCTATGTTCATTGAAGCTACAATTTTTTTTGCTTCCGGAAATTCCAAGTTGGCAGTGTGTATATTTTTGAAGGTTTTAATTGCTAATAAGTAATATCCTTGTTTATACTTCAATAAATGTCCTTGCAAGTCTGGTAATTGTATCTTTCTCTGGAAAAAAAAATTTGTCTTTTTTTTTTCTCATGTCACCAGGGCTGATCATTTTACCAGACCACGTACTCATTCGTTTTCCGTTTCTCTATATTCGTTTCGGCGCACTTTGGTGTGCCTATAAAAATGGAGGATGCATATAGTTTTAGGGATGAAAGTTTGTTCCTGATTGCTTGGCCTGCGCAGTATCCTCAATTTATGTTTTGAACCAATTCGTACATATGAAAGTACGAGGACACGTTATTCCTTTTTTTAATTTTAGTTTTAATTTTCCAAATTTTATGTTTTATTTTAGTTTTATTTTATCATTAATATTAAAATTCACATAAGCATTCATGTCATTTAATGAATAAATAAGAACCATTGAATGTCATTTAATCAAAAGGCTTAAAAAGAGTGTAAAAGTATTTGTAAAGAAAAACTAATAAAAAGGGTTTAAAAACTTTGAGTTTTAACGATAAGAACAAAATAAAGGGTAAAGTGAATAGTACTAGTATTGACTTTTTAGTGTAAAAATGTGATTTTTCGTTAAAGTGAACAGTACCGGAAGCTTTTCGTTAAAGTTCCTTTAATATATTGAAGCAAACGGTAGTATGAAGCATATAGCACATATAAAACCAGCTTAACTTTAAATTTACCCAAGATAGAGTGAACAGGTTTTCTATTACTTTTACATTTCATCGGGACGAGAACTAGATTGGAAATTTCATCTTTCTAACAACATTTTAGTTGCTACAAACTATCCGCATAAAATGATCAGCTACAATGCACTACACTCTAAAAATGAAAACTACCTGTGTGGAGGCTTCAAAATTTTCCAGACACAACATGCACATCTACTTAACTACATCTTCCTCTGCTCGGTTGCAAACTACAAGGCGATGATTCGTAACCATGGGTCCTTGATGTCGATAACTTACTCATGGATAAGGCTCTAATGATTTTCTACATTGTCTTCAATAATTTCCCCTTCACCGTGCTTTGCTCTACTAAAGATCTCATAATCATAAAAACCTGCATATATAGACCAAGGTTAATCAGTGTACAATGTGATTAAGAACAAAGCTCATTTGAGTTTTAGCAACTGTCCACTTCCAAGCATAAAATTACCAGAGCCCAAGTCATCGGCATCATCATTTGACGGCCCTAAAAGCATTGTGCTGGCAGAGGTTGAATCGAGTTCCATCCAATCGAAACTACCATTGTCATCTAACCACGCGTCCTTCCCAGTAACCCAGTCTTCTGTCATGCTAATGTTTTCAAATGATATGGGATCCATAACATCTTGTTCGCTGTTCTTACCAACCCTGTGCAGAAACAAAAATTATTATTAGCCAAAGGAAAGGAATTTCTCCCCACTATTTTTAAACCACCATTCTTAATTCCATACAGTATTGCTTTGTGCTTACATTTGTTTCAGTCGCAAGTTATACTGAACAAATACAAGGTCACTGAGACGTTGACGCTCAAGGCAGTTCCTTGTGTTGTGTGCTTTCTCAAAAGGAATCTCATTTCGCCTGCACCCAATCGAACTGCAAGTTTGACTAAGAATTCGGATTGCCAAGCGTGTCAAATTTGGGCAACCTCCTCCATATGTTGACCACCATTCAGCTAAGACAAAAGTACATTGGATAAAATTAGCTAAACGTGAGAGGTTCAAAAACGAAGAACAGAATACAGTGATGACAAGTTCAGTTTCTGTTCCAAATACTTTCAATATGTGCAAGAAAGGTAATTTGGCATCGTGGTTACACCAAATACACCCAAAAGATTAAAGAGCTTCCGATTTTACTGGCAGTAAACAAAATTGAAGGCTTGAATTGATCTAGTATATAAAAATGCTTAAAAATGGTTATACTTGAATTGGAACAGCAATATTTATCGGACTTAGCAGTTAGCATGCACGAATGCATATCGAATGGATTATTCGAATGTGCTAGTACTTAAATCATTGCGAGCTAAGTCATGACACAGAAGTTAGAAATAACAAAACAATCGATAAGATTAGGCCCTCACCAGGAAGCAGAGTGTCTCTAGCCCTAATTGCCATCTTCCTTCGAAAATCTCCAGCAGCGCTTTTGTACAAATTTAGCTCTTTGATGATTTTATCTTGGACTTTTGTATCAGGAACCAATCTCTCGATGCAATCAAACATATGCGAGAGGATATCACCATGCATATCTCCTTCGAAACTATAAAATATTTTGGGGTTAAGGTAGAAGCCTGCAGCATGAAGAGGAGAACGCCAATGCTGTTCCCATCGTTGATCTATGATATTCCAGTATATCATGTACTCCTCTCTCTTGACGAGTTCTTTCTTAATTGTTTCTTTTGCCCGATACATTCCAGCATACACGTATCCCATTGCAGGCCTCTTCTCAGTACCAACCATTCTCAAAACCCGCAAGAGAGGATTTGTCAGGCAAACAATCAGGATGCATGAGGACCAAAAGGACTGATTACTAATAAGATCTAACATCTCCAGTCCCCCCGGTTCCTTTGAATATAGGGAGTCCATCCACTCCTGTGAAGTAACCATAACCTGTAAACAGTGTTTTAGATCAACCAGCCGTTTTAGTGTGGTAAAGTTTGTTGAGAAGCGAGTGGTGCCTGGTTCTACAATATCATTGCCAAAAGTAGACCTTCTGACCATATTCAACACTTCACTATGATTGTACACAAACTTTGTAATGGACCTTGCTTGTTCAATGACCGTATTTATCCACTCAATGTTACCAAAATCTTCGAGCATTAGATCTAAGCACCGAGCTGCACATGGAGTCCAATATAGCGTAGGGAAAGTATCAGTCAACCTTCTCCCTGCAACCATACATTGCTCTTCACCACTAGTAATCACTTGCAACACGTCTTTTACTCCAACTTCTTCTACCACTCTCCTAAGCAGTTCATAAAGGGCATCTGATGAATTTATAATGTCTGATGCATCCACAGATTCCCAAAAAACCGTTCCTTCAGGACAGTACACCAAAAAACTTAGCAAAACCTTACCCAACTCCGTGTTCCACTGATCGACCAAGACTGAACAACCAGTTCTTCCCCATGTTTCCCTATGTTTATCAATATTGTTCCTCACTTCTTCAACCGAATTCTTCAATATCCAACTACGAATATCATGGTACGTAGGAGGCACAACCCCAGAACCACCTGAAGCAATTGCATCAATCATCGGTTGGAAATACGCAGAGTTCACAGCATCTGGAGGGGCCCCAATATCATACAAAAATCTTCCAATTGCCTCGTGAACAAAATTGTTCACCTTTGGAGGACCTAATCCAACACTATTACTAACAACAAGAGCACTATGTCCTGCACAAGAACTTTTGCCTCTCCCCCTTTTCCTTCTCTCCAAACTCCTCCCACTTGTCATTCCTTCTTGATTCCCCAACAACCCCTTGTGCTCAAGGGTTTCGGGAACTCCAATCAACTGTACCCCATTGCTCACATCATTCTGAACAGCAATCAATTCCCCCTCACCCTGAGGTGAGGGGTTAATGTTAGTAATCTCCTCATCAAGCTTCTGCCTATTCCTCTTCTTCACCACAACCCCATCTAGACTCTGCTGCATTTGAGCCCGAACATCCGGTGGAACTCTCAGACAAGTCGAAGCATTACCCTTCTGACCGGCAAGGTGTTCCTTAATCCTATGAATCCCACCACCCTTAAACAATTTGTTACAATATATGCACTTCAGCTGAACCCTCTCCCCAATCTTAAACATTTGACAGTGCTTCCATGCCGGGTCGTGTTTTTGCGACGTTATCGGCACGGGCTCCATTACCATACCCGACGCCATGGCCAAAACCTCAGAGAATTAACTAGTTTATGCAAAAATGCCAAAACCCATCACAACAAAGACATGAACTTTCTTCTTTAATTAGAATTAAACCAAAGAATTAACAGAAACCCAGCAACCAAATGAAGCACATAATACACTCAATTAAATTAATTGAATTAAAATTGAGAGGGAGAGACAGACAGACAGAGAGATAGCTTACTTGTTTCTGGTTTGAATGCCTTCAGATAAACAGAGAGGGAGGGAAACAGAACCGAGTTAGGGAGGTTAGAAGGAGGGCGACGAGACCGGATGGACCGGTTAGGGTTGGCTCAACCGGTTATTTTGGCCATTATTTTGGGTTTTTTTTGTCCGAAAGACCCGGTCAGGTATTAGTTGATAGTTGTAGCGGTTTTGGATAACGAGAAACCGAACCTTCCGGTTGCCTGGCTGACGAGCCGTGATTGTACTCTAAACTCGAGCCGGCCGCCGCGGGAAACTGAGTGAACCAGCGATTCGTGGTAGTTAAACTTACGGGTCTAAGTCTCATTTCTATTTCGTTCTGTCTAATAATATATATAGGAGTATGTTATTCACACGTCTCTTTTTAATTTCTGTCCGTTGATTATTTTTATTTCATTCAATATGAAGAGCTAAAAATTAGAAGAGTGTGAAAAATAAAAAAAAATGTGTATAAATATCACACCCCTTACATTTTTTTGTATGTAAAATTTTTGGCTGACTTTTGGTAGTTTTCAGTTTGTACAGTTTGCAAGTCACATTAATTGATGAATACAAAACTAGAATTAATGATGTTCATTTACGTCAAAATGGGTATCAAAATTATTTTGATTATGAGCTTCTAGCATTTACTGAAATACGGGTCTTCAAATTACTTCAGTTAATGACTTTTTAAGTATTTACTAACACGTTTATAGTGAGTTTCACGTAGTTATGTTTAGTATGCTAAAAGAATTCATAGAAAATTATGTTAATATTATCACTTTTTGGGATATAACAGACATTTTAAATTGTCAATGAGGACATATTTGTTGTGAAAATATACGAATTAATGTTTTTTTTTCCTTGAGGAAAGAAAGCGAATACCAAGGGGGTGGAGGGATTCACTTTATCCCAATTTTTCATTTTTTTCCACATCCCAAACGTAACATTAAATCAGTAATTCAATTTTCATAATCAACTTATTAATCTGTATTGATTCCTTATTTTGCTCCCCGATTCATGATTTCTCACATTTTAAGTGAGAAAAGATGTATAAAAGCTATAACATTGTTCAATTATGTGTTTATATCTTTCATTCCGTGTATGTGGTACAAACGAAGAGAGAGGGAGAGAAGTGATTTTTGCACTCTCATTTTCTCACAATACACTTCTTCATTATTGTTATAGTTTCAGGATTAAATAGATCAAAGAATTAATGAATAAAAAACAAAGAAATGCATATTTGTTTCATGTAATTTTTTTTTTCTTTTTCTCTTTTTTTTCTCCGAACCTACTTCCTTGTTGGGAACTATTCATACACATTATTTCCCCAACATCATCTCTTCGCTTTTTTTCACTTAATAAGCAATCCTCTTTTTATGTAGACAATCTTCATGACGTTCACAGATCCAATCCACGTGAACAGAGCTGCTATTGTAAAGGGACCCTAGAACAGTAAAGGATAAACTTATTCTCAAAGTGGAAAGCATCATTGGTTATGTTGAACTATCATGGCATCCTCCTTCAAGCTTTAGTAGGATGGCTTCCCTTTAGCTTTTCGAATTATCTCAAAAGGTACCAAATACCTTGATAGCTTTTTTGCTAACATACCAACTAAGATTTATAGAAAGAGAAATTTGAATTTAAGTGCAAAAATACAAGTGTAATGTTCTGATCGACTCATCTAACTCACGTTCAATGCTCCAATAAATATCAATCTCATTCAAATTACCTGTTAATGAAATTCTATTTGTCAACCAAAATTCTATCATATTACCATTCTAATCTCTCACCAAAACTGAACAAATATGAAAATCATGAGAAATTTAGTAATTACCTGCAACATAAATTTTGTTGTTTTGTACGCCAATCTCACAACCATGTAAACATAGCATGCCTTGTTATGAAATTGAAAAGTAAATAAAAATAAAAAATATACCGGGGTTAAAAGGAAACTGCTCTATCAGTGTGGGCATTTGCCAGTCTTTTTTATAAAATGGAAAATCTAGAACTCTTGCAATTTGCAAACCGCCATTGCATGTGCAGTTGTTCGTAAAGTTACCACTCCTTTCCGTGATGGCGAGAAAGAAGGAGCCTTCCCCTTTTCACTTCTCCACACGTAGTAAATAAAAGAGCCTCCCAGTTACCAAACTCACATCTCCATTGCTCATATGAACAAATGCCAATCTCACCTGTAATCTTCTTCCTCCTCTCCTTTCTCATCTCCCTCTCATTCACAGGTAATCAAATTGTCTCTCCTTTTTATGCGAATTTTTCGGTTACATTGGAGAGAATCGAACGCCGAACGTTCCTTATTTGGTGGTTTCTGTAAAATTTAGATTGACAAATAGCATTGTTTTTTGCAGAAGGGACTCAACTCGTCATAGTGAACAACTGCAAGGAAAGCATATGGCCCGGAATCCTTGGCAATGCAGGCCACACAACACCTCAAGACGGCGGCTTCCACCTCTCCAGCGGCGAGCAACAAGTCATTAACGTCCCCAAAAACTGGTCAGGCAGACTATGGGGCAGGCAAGGCTGCTGCTTTGATGAAAAAACCGGCAAAGGCGCATGCCAAACGGGTGATTGTGTCGGGCTCTTACAATGCAGGGGACTCGGCGGAGTCCCTCCAGCCACACTCGTTGAAATGACACTCGGAACCTCGAAATCCGACTTGCATTACTACGATGTGAGTTTGGTTGACGGTTTCAATGTGCCGGTTTCAATGAGGCCAGTAGGTGGTCGTGGCGGTGGTGGGTGTGGAGTTGCTGCCTGTGAGGCTGACTTGAACGTTTGCTGCCCGCTTGCCTTGGTGGTCAAGAAACAAGGTAAGGTTGTGGGGTGCAAGAGCGCTTGCTTGGCAGGGAAATCGGACCGGTATTGCTGCAGAGGGGAGTTTGCAGATCCAGAGAGTTGCAAGCCTACTGTGTTTGGGCATCTTTTTAAGGCTATTTGTCCTGGGGCTTATAGCTACGCCTTTGATGAATCTACAGGGCTTAAGACTTGTTCGGCTCCTAGGTATGTCATTACGTTTTGCCCTCCTAAACATGGTTGATTTGAGCAGACCAAACCCTAGTGCAAAATGCTGGGTAGGTTTGGTGGGGTTTTCTTGTATTGTCATTGCTATGTATTACTTTGGTTCTTTGGTACTGTGGTTTCAGTTTTCTTTTTAACTTTTTTGTTGCGGCCTCCAGTTTGTATATTTGGGCAACCATACATGCCCATTCTTAATAAATAAACACAGGAAAATGATACTGCAATTCATCCTTTCTTCCGATACACTCCGCTCTGTTCTAGCCGTTGATTGAATAAATCAAAGAATAATCAACACACTAAAACGAAAGAGTGCATAAGTAGGAAAAAGGGGAATGCGAAAATAATGAGGACAGACGAAACGAAACATTTGAGATTTCACACAACAGCATGACATAATGACTGTAAAAAGAATCTCAACTCGAAAAATTGTTCGAATAAAAAAAAGTTGATTAGAAAATAACCAATGCCATACATCAGAAAAATTTATGGAGGACTCCACCTGATAAAACATTTGTACAGTCACGACCACAAATTCTACTACCGCCTCGCTTTTTACACCCTTAAAACTTGTACACTAAATTTATCTCCTCTGCAGGGGGCCTCAGGTGTGTTCACCGTCTGAGCCGCGACTACTCTAAGGTATATCCTCAAACTAACAATGTACAGTTTTAAGTACAACCAACAATCTTTATTTCCGTTGTGCCTTATCCATCTCAATACATAGACAGAGCCTTTACTTGACATGCATGAAACAGAGGCGCTCACATTATCCTCAGTTAGCTGTACAACTTCGTTCCCGCGCCCCGTCTAAGCAGCAGATGCCTGGGGAGCCAGAATGCTAATCCTCCTCTCTGCATAAGATTGAGCACCTTGTTAGCGATTTGAGAAAACCCGGATTCATATATCAGTAGCATAAGAATCCAAACATGAGCAAGGAAGAACAATACATATTACATTAGAAAATCATATTATTTATGCTAGAAACGACAATAAGTATAAAGAAGTAATAAGACAGCGAAAAAGTACCCCCAGCAGCAACAAGTTTCTCTACACGTGCAACTATATGCTTCCCATAAGTATACTTCTTCAGAGCATTCAGATGAACCTTAATTCGGTTAAGGATTAGTTCAAGTTGCTGATCATCACAAGTTTCCAGCACTTTCTGTACAACATAGTTTGCGAACTGATCCTTCATCATCGCCTAAATTCAAACAGAACGAGAATAAGCAAGGATGTTGAAAGACCCTAGTCTATGCATATGACCGTCTTAAAAACCAATCCCTGGCAAATCATTTTCCTAGAGCCACGTAGTATTTGGAAAGTTTGATAATAACAAACTGAAAAACCATCACAATTTAAAAGTTTGTCGAACTCATTTGAAAAGTAGGCAATGTTAATAAAAAAAGGAAAATGATATGCATTAACAAATTCAAGCTTTGAACGGTCATTACTAGCACATTGTTCAATCTTTATTACATACTAAGGACACGATCCAAATAATTTGTCAAAACAGCTAGATGCATCAAAAAGTAAATGATTCGCAAAGATGAGGTAAATTGTCGTTGAGACTTTTAGAGGGAACAGTTAACTTTTATGTGTCATAAGATATAACAGACAACATCATAGCTATTGATCAAAGATAATAACTGGAAGTAAACCCAATGAGTTCACTAGTATTCAAATGAATTCAAAAGTTAGAAACCATCATTTCAGGTAACAGCATAATCATAATGAAAGTAATCATAAGAGCTTCGGATGTGTATGGATAAGTCACTTCAAATTGTAACAGTATTACAAGTATTATCATAAAATCCCCAAAAGTTAGAGATGTCGACTCTCTTCAGCACTTTGAAAAGGATCCCACTTAGTTCGGGAAACCCAAATACGCAAACTTGACCCGAATAATTGAAGATTTCACATTGAGATAAGAAAAGCAGTAAAGATAAAAATAATAATACAGAAAATTATAATCCAATGAAAGAATATGTTGATCACACTAAAGTTTATAGTAACCAGCAAACCTGAAGGGGCTCATTTTCATCAGTGGTACCAAGCATCTCAGTTACAAGGGCCTGGCGCTCAGCAAGAGTTCCAAAACTTAAACACTTTTCTATGACATTTGACGCAAACTTTTGCTGGCTCATTTGAACAATCTGCCCAGTTAGTTCCTTAATTATACATGACCGTTCATGTGGCAATCCATGTTCCAGCACATGCTGTAAAAGTAATTACAATCAGTTAACTGAGTTCAATGTAAACCAAGAACAAAACACATAATTTACTTAATACAGCAAAGGCTACATATTGTAGTTTCCAAATTCAACACAATTTAAAGTATCCACAACTCCTTTCTGGGATAAGTAAAAAAAGAAAGTTCATGAAACCAGTTATTACATGCATGTCCTTAAGGTAAACGTCAAGCTACCAACTTAGGGGACATTGGATCAGTTGTAGTGGCAGCTTATTTATTTTTACAGTTTCTGAGTTGGCTTATGCAAACCTATTCTTAAATCTACAGCAAGTAAAGTTTATAAAGCACAAAGGACCAAAGGTATAAAACATTTATTAGTTCTTTTAAAAAAATATTATGTCATCAACCTGATGTAATGGCTCTGGTACAAAACCAGAGGCAGGGAGGTAACTCTCTGAGTAACAGTTCTATGGCATGTGATTACGGTTCAATCAACAACAGCATCTATCAAATTATACTTCCACAGATCATCACTAAATATATTATTTGTCTTTCGACTCATTGTAAATGCAAACAAAAACGTATTAAGTTAATAAATTGCACCAGGAAACAATCAAGTATGGGTGCAAAAACTCATTCAATGAACCAAGTAAGGTGTATAAACATAGCTCAAAGAAAATAAATATGAAAACACTAAATTGGTGGGCGAGGGGTGGACTGGAGCTGAAATCATCTCATTTAAATAGAGAGCTCTATTTGATACTAATGTCAAGAACCATATCTCACCAATGGGGTATTATTCTTTTTAACACTCCAAATCCAGGCTAAATTGAACTGTGACTGATGAAAAAGCTGGAATCACGCCCATAGAATGAACATGATGGACACTAACAGTCCCATTATTAGTATGATATCGGAACTTGATTGAAAGGTTAAGTGAAGTCACAAATGCATGAACAGCCCAAAAAAACTTGAGCTTAAGGTGAGACCAGAATGTGTAGAGAAATCAAATTTGAACCTCTATAAAATAAGAACCAAAATAACATCCAACAATGAAAGTTAGTCGATTAAGTTAAGAGGTCTGTTTGATACTTCACAACAGATTCCATCTAACCACTGTGGGCTCATTCTATTTAACAATAAGAAGGTAGAGTGACAAAAGTTTCTTAGAAATGAAACAAACCTGCACGACATAATTTCCATACTGGTCTTGTGCCAAAATGCAAACGGACTGCAAAATCTCATCCATCATTATTTGCTGCGTTTTGGGGTCATGGCAGTGCTCCAAAACTCTCTGTCAAATCAAAGTTACTACCATTTAGAATGGCAATAGTTGCATTCATAATCATTTATCTTCAACATATCCAACATATATGATCAATAGGCATATGCAAAAGTATGAAGGCGTGAGTCAGAAAACACAGAGGTTTTTAACCTGTATGACACGACAACCATATGGATGAGTTGAGAGTGTCACGACTTGATCATAAAAAGTTGAAACAACAAACTGGATGGCATCTTCAGGTACACATTCAATACACTTCTGGACAACATGGTTGCCATTTTGATCACGAACACAACGCATAACATGACCATCCAGTTCAGCTACCATTTTAGTCTGCTGGTCCAGCTCAACAAATTCTATAGCCTGAACAGAAAAATGAAAGCACATGAAAGCCGAGTTCTGGTGATATGATAGATATCATCAACCATTTATTTTTCCTCGAAACCTAAAAAAGAAAAGAATCTACATAATTATGAAAGTAAGAAACATAAGCATTTTTCTCTAAAATCTTAGATGATCCATATCTACTAGGTTGTATTCCGATTCCCAGGAAGTACAAGAACAATGAGCTCAACTGTTGTGACTCATGAAATTCAAACTTGAGAAAACCCAAAATTAAATGGTGTTTTCTTAAGAGACCGAAAAAGTTTGTTCGTTTTACTAACAATTAATTTCCAGGGATACCCCCAAACATATTAGGTTCGACACTTATCTTGTCTCCTGCAACACATACAAATCTGTAGAAGGTAATCCTTCTAAGTTTGTATGATAGCCAGATAGTAAAACTTGCAAGGGAATATCAATATGATAAATTAATAACTGTCTTCAGTCAACTAACTATCCACACCTTCTGGATCACTCGACAGCCATACATTTGAAGGCTAAGGGTCAGCACATGCCCAGTGAGCTGGTCCGCAAGTTCTCTTATTTGTGCTGGAGTTCCATGCTCAAAAAACTGAACTCAAAGTGCAAAAGTCAGACATATAAAAGAAAAACTGCAAAACTTATTTTCATTCAGGCACTACACCACTGCATATCATGGACATGCTAATACACAGAACACATAGCACATAAAGGCAAATCAAACTAAGGGCAAAAGGTACCTTCTGAATCACATAATTACCAAACACATCAGTCATAAGAGATAGGGCTTGCGGCATAATTTCATCAAAAACCATGTTCTTTTCTTCAATTGTGGCAGTTTCAAGTTTCTGTTGAATAAACCGGCTTCCATACTGGTCGGCACTGTTCAAGTTATTATATGAGTGAATTAAGTTGTGGATATCTGGAAGCATATAAGGCACAAAGTTTTAAAGAAACAGCGACAAATATTTACCTGAACTCAACAACATGCCCTGCAATCTCTGAAAGTTCAAAACATCTAGTCTTATTGCTTTTGAACTCATCTAGTAAAGAGGACGCAAAACTTTCATCCAAATTTCCACCAGTTTCGGAGTGCCAAGCTCCCATGAGACCTCCACCCATGTTCCTCAACCCAGAAGAAAAACGCAAGTTCCTCTCACCATGCCTGGCAGGACTACCAGGTCCAACAGGAGAGTTTGGAAGAAGGGGACCACCCAATGGTGTTCCAGAATAAGACATCCCATGCCCATATGCTGGATTTCCATAATAACCGTGATTCAAGCTGGCAGACTTGCCAACGTAGGGAGCACCAAATTGTGATTTTTGGGGTGTGAGGAATTGCCCTAAATAAGCTTTTTGCAAACCAAGTAAGTCCATGTACCTGCTACCCATGCCTTCCCTATCTTTTGTGGGATCATTAAGGGCTGCAAGCTGTGCAGCTGCATATTCATTTGATCTCAAGTACTGAACATACAATGGATCCATCATGGGAACCTGAAGAGCACTCCCAGTACCATGATTTCCAACCCTAATGTTCTGCAATTCAGCGGCTGCCGCCAACAGATTTGGTCCTAGAGACATACCTCCAAATGCTCCGGAGTCCAAGCCACCCATTGCAGAAGCAGCAGCAGCATTTTCAAATAAGGGCGGTAAACTACCATTACCAAGGGGACTACCCATCATGGATGGAGACGAAGGACTACCAGAATAGCCGTAGTTCGGAAGTGAGGTATTGTCTACATTCTGATAGTGGGAGTGTGAGCTTCCTTGGCCATGAAGAGTTGGCACAGGTCCTCTTAAGTATGAATTCGCAGAAGATACAACAGGATTATTAATATTAACTAGATCATCGGACATATATGAAGGGCTATTCAGATCCCTACCAAATCCACTGCCTCTTGCCATTTTCTGATAAGACTTGTTAGAAGATTGGGAAGCAGAATGCAGATGAAAACTCCCAGAATCAGACTTATTCAAGTACGAATTTTGTTTATTATGGTTCCGATCACCTTGCATATCATAACGGTTATGGTGAAAATCAATTTGTGATCGTGCATGATTCTCCTCATCCATCCTACCATTAGTTGACAGGTTCATACCAGATAAAGCAGCTGCCAGATCTGCAGACTCATTCGCATTGGGCAAGGCACCAATGAATGAGTTTTGACCATTGCCAATTTTTTTATCCATGGAGGAAGTCCTTCCTCCCCCAACTGGTGGAATTCGAGGACTAGGAGCCCTAGCTGCAAGCTGAGGGTCTGCTGTATTGCTTCTCAACAATGAAGCACCCAGAGCAGAAGCATATGTATGAGAACTGGATGAACCCCCGTTCTGAACAGCTGACATTCCCTGTAAATGGGCAAACTGGGTATCTGAAGCATCAACACCATCATCAAATGCATTCTGGCTAGCTGGACGAGAAGGGTGCCTTGAGACGTTTGTATTATGTATATCATCCTGCATTAAAATATCAAGAGTTTTAGACAGCATATCTGATAAACAAATTCAATTTTTATTTTGCAAAATTTCTAGCAGACAATCAAACTTAACCAGGAAAAACAAGCACACAACAAAAAGACCACTACATCCAAATACCTTAAGCAGAATGAGTTTCCATTCCAATTAACTTTATATTTTACTGGTGAAACATTTATGCAGAATGAAAATTATAACTAACAAGCAAGATAAAAGCATTACTGAAAAACAATTCCACTTTCAATATCAGTGTCTACAGCAAATAAGCTGATAAATTAAAAAAACTTGAACCAGCATCAGGAGAACTAGTTCAATCTCTCGTCCCAATGAGCACTTCCATCTCATGGAATTAGTCTCATAGGCTAACGATTTAGAGAACCCACTGTCAAGGGCACTAATCATTGACTTGTTCCATTTCATTAGGATAACCGAAAGGCGCACCCTGCTTAGAGGAGCTGAGCTAGGTATCGAGTAATCATCATATAATGGTCAAAACACAAAACATAAGCAAAAAAATCAACGAAGAAACGTAAAGACTAAGCCTTTATAAAACACAAATTAGAGATGACATCTAATCACACCAGTAAGCTTAAGCTTATCACACTACCATTACAACAAGAAAACGAACATGAATACATATAAAATTTCCTAAGGCAAACAACATTCAACATTCAAGATAACAAGCTATCATATAAACCATTAAAAAAAACAAACTTTAATAACACTTAACCTGAATAATCTCTGCAATACTCTTCTGCCTACTCCCAAGTCCCAACCCCGGCAACCCAATCAACCCATCACCGCCCCACTCCGCAGCACCCTTCCTCGCCGCCACCCCATTCTCCTCCTTCCCTCCAATCCCCGGCTGCACAGAAAAAAGTGACCCTTCACCACCACTCCTGCCACCTATCCTCCTATCTCCAACCGCCGAACCTCCACCTCCGCCTTGCAACCGCTGCGCAAAACGCCAGTCCTCCTTTGAAAGGAGCGGCGGCGGAAGCCGCGGATTGAGATTGACATTGGAATAATAGTAATTCACATAAGTTGGATCGGCGCGAAGCTCCTCCTCGGTTGCAAACCCTTTGCTGTCATTTTTCGTGAAACCCGACAGCGAGGACGCCTCGAACAAGCCACCGACCGCATTTAACGAACCTTCCACGGTAGGCGGCGCCGACCCACTTCTGTATATATTCAGTTCCTGCTCCCGCTCACTTGCTTCGTCCTGGCGCCTCTTTTCGCGAATCAACATGCTCAAATCTTCATTGTACTCGCCGCTTTTCAACATCGATCTCATAGACACGTCGGACATCATCGAATAAGTATCGGTGACCATATCATACAATCAAAAACAACGACAAAAAATCATAAAAAAAAATCGAATAAAAACCACTGAAAAGTGAACAAAAAT
Source organism: Crataegus laevigata (assembly GCA_963580275.1). Taxonomy (NCBI): domain Eukaryota; kingdom Viridiplantae; phylum Streptophyta; class Magnoliopsida; order Rosales; family Rosaceae; genus Crataegus; species Crataegus laevigata. Next base: position 30,042,668 of record OY756947.1, on the reverse strand, counting down.
TGAAACTTTCAGCTCGGGTTTAGGCTACGAAACAAGTGTGAATGCTCCAAAACATACATTGGATAAAGTGATTTTCTCCATCAAAAACTACGAATCCATTTCTCAGAATTACTGAAAAGATTGGTTTAAAGTTTAGATTTTTGTAGTGAGTGAGACGAGAATCGAAAGCTTAGATGATCAAAAATATGGATTCAGCCATTTTTTTGACCAAGGAGAGAAAAGAAAGAGGGAGACGGGAGACAGTGAAATGAGAAAGAGGCAATGATAAGCACAAGAGGTGGAGGAATCTGAGCCGTTGGATACCAGAAATGACGGCCAGGATTTGGTTCCAACAAAGAGGTCCTTTAGGGTTCTGTTCATCGACTTCTGCAGCCCCTCCTGCCTGTTTTTTCTTGGGATTAATTTTTGTTTTCTCTTACTCGGCATAAATTAATTAACTTAATTCAAGGTTTTAAAATTAAAAATAATTAGTAAATTGCATGTATGGGTACAATTGTTCCTACGTTACAGTGCTGCAATTCAAGTTTACGAAGTATATAGTGATGAATTAGGTCAGGTTACGGCTTTACTTTACTAAACCATCTCAACAGTTTAGAATTTTTTCCATGTGTCCGATATTCGGAGCAGTACACCGTATGGCATCACACTTACACAAGTGGAGAAGCACTTAAAAAATAAAATTTTTCTTTACTTATATAATGACATGTTGTGTATCATTTCGTATTTCAATCATATTAACAAATCTCTACTCGAAAAACTTGTTGCATAACTTTTTTTTCGACAAAAGTACTTACTTCTTTTGAATCATTCATCTGTATGTACTTGTTCAAAAAACTCGGTTTGATGTTTTGTGGTACAAAAATGTGGTGTTTTCACGTTATGGTTGCGTTCGAGGTTCCGAGCTTAAAACCATTAATTCAACACATCTCAGTAATCATCCTAGATTGATTTTGAGAACCCAGCTAAACATAGCTGCTTGGTTGAAGGTGTGATACCTAATTGCAGTAAGAGTCGCAAAACACAATTAGGGCCACAAGAATTCTTCAATACACAGGCTTTTAACTTTTCATTACAAATATTTATTGTTGTCGCATCTATCCAAATTATCAAGACATTTTTATAATCAAATAGAAACTAAATGCCCCTAGACTAATTGATCGTGACTGATTTTTTATGATCGACGTTGATGAAATATTCAATATAATACTCTATTTCAACATCAAGAAGATAGGTATCGCTAAATGAAGCTCCAAAATTTTTCTACTTCTTTTCTAATAGAATGATATAATATATCTCAACTCGACGGTTGAATATAAAAACTCAACTAATTTTAGCATATATCAACGTAATTTAAAAATGGAATGATGACTAACTTATTTTAAACTTTCACTAACTCTGCCACCAGCTAAAAACCCACAGAAGTATAAACTTCAGGATGCAACTAAACCCTAGCTACCAACCCTACCACCAAGACCTCAAACCATGGGCAAAGAAGATGCTTTTTTCTTTTTTTCTTTTATATATATATAGAGAGAGAGAGAGACCAGAAAAAGGTACTGATAAAAAAGAAGAATAAAATACAGAAAGGGCATACGTATTACGTATTGTGATAATGTTAAAAAAGAAGAAGAAAAATACAGAAAAGGGCATACGTATTACGTATTGTGATAACGTTAGTTTTGTGTTTACATTTACAATAATTTAGCTGAAACTGTGGATAAATATGACATTTCATACATCTTTCAATGAGTCACTTCATCCATCATATTCTTTCTTTCGTTTATGAGAGGGTCACTTGACTTGACTTGTCTGTGCTTTCTACATGATCTACGAACTAGTCCACGCACCTTCTTATCATTTATATATTCCGTCTGCAGTTCGTGGGTTAAAACCCTGAGAATCGTGTGCCTTAATTATGCTTAAACACGACTACTACCCAGAAAATGAGTATATAAATTTGTATTAGCAGATTTCCTTTATCTGTTTAAGCAAAAATAAATAAACAAATAAAACACTTCAATTATTTATGTTATCTTTTATATTCCTAATTTTCGGTGTCCACTCATATGCAGATATACAGATATTTTAGTAAGGAAATCAAAGGAATAGATTTATATATACACATAAAAAGAATAGATGGGAGGGTGAGGCATAACCTCGAAATTTGGCAAGCGCAATTCATGGCTAGCCATATCTCTCATAAGGATCTTATGATGCTTATCCATAGTAGGTAACTGCACACGGTAATGATCTTTTCATTGCTTACCTTACTGTCAATAATGTATATATTAAATATACTATACACTCACGCATCCATCTCTAATCTTATCTTAATCTTTTAGTTAGATTTTCAACCTTGAGCCTAGGAATCGAGCAACTTCAACCCAGCAGATATGTTGACCTGATTGTGATCTTTGTTGATTTGAAAGGTTGGTGAAGTCTGGAAAGAAAGTAACGACCTAGCTAGTTTACTCTTTTACGTGGTTTCAATTTTTCTTCGGTGTACCGTACCTGGTTTTTCTAATTTAAAATATATATGATAAAACAAGGGCAATGGCAGATAAGGGGTTACAACAATTTGCTTTTGACTTTATAAATGTGAAGTGTCACATTCTGATTGGCTGGAAAAAAAAAAGAAAAAGAGAATTTTATTGAGAGATTCAGAACATGGAACGGAACCATACATGTTATTGAACAAGAAATACTTCATAACAAAATCTCAAATTGTATAATATCATCATATGTAATGTTCTTTATAATTTGTGGAATTCCATCGCTTCTTCCAATCTCTAACGTCTTTCTCCCATTCCTTTAGCTCTCCATCACAAAACCAGAGTTTGAATTCCAAATGTCCTCAGTTTCTAAGACAATGCCTTGGAACAGGAACCCAAGAGCTTATAGCCGTAAACTTTTAAAACCCACAAATGAATAAATCCAACATCTAACTCTTTGTATCATACTTCACCAATTCCGTTACTACTGATCATGGAGCAACTTCATATCTTTAGTGAACCTTGAAGGATTGGTGTGTGCAGGGGTGGATCTATTAAGGGACCTGGGTGGTCCTGGGACCACCTGGAAACCTGAATAAGTAGTTGTGAGGACCTCCGAGGACCACCCAAGTCTGGGTATATGGTGGAGGGGGAGCAGTTGCTGCTGCACTGTTCAGTCATCCTACAAACCAAAAGAAGAAGACGAACGAAACGGTGTGTTTTGGCCAAGTGAGAAGAACAAGAAGGTTACTTTTTTTTAAATGAAACGGTGTGTTGCGGCCGTGTTGTTTAAATAAAAAGGTGTGCTTTGATACATGATTTGGAAACACGTGTTCGACTTTCACAAGTGTTTATGTCTAAATAATTTAAATGAAGGCACACCTCAACATTTTTTATTAAATATATAGAAGTGTTTAACTTTCAAATTCTGTCTGCTATCTTTTTCTCTGAACAAGGTCTTTGCCGGATCCCTTCCTTAGGGATTCTACAATTATGTATGTTCATTGTATATCGTGTGATAAAAAATCATTTAAAATTTAAAATTCAAATATAAATCGTATCTAACGAAAAAATGACCACACGATTGCGGGATCCCTAGAAAAGGGATCCGGCAAGGATCCTTGTTCTTTTTCTCCACCACCATTTAATTCCCTTTTTTCTAAATTTAATGAAGTTTTTTTATTTTTTTTATTTGAACAAACCTTATTATCTAACTAAGGTAAACAGAGTTGGACTTAACCTCACAATGACGAACAATAATGTAGTTTAAATTTGCTTTAGCGAGAATCGAACTTAAAACTTATCACTTACAAGTGAAGAAGAATAATGCTAGACTATAGTACTTTGTGCCCAAGTTTTTAAGTAAGTTAACTAGTTAAGTAAGTTTTTTATTTTAATCTAAATAAACATATGAAATGTTAAATTCATAATAGAGTATAATTTGGGCCTATAATTTTTATTAATTTATTATGATTTTTTATATTGTTTGTTCTTTCATATTTTTTAGCTTCATCAACATATGTTTTTAATTTTGATTAATTGATATGCGTATAATTAGAAATACAAAACGATATTACATGCGAAAATCATTGTCAATTAATACAAAAATTGTAAAACAAAAGTTGTAGTTCATCGTTTAATTATTTAATGTTAGTTTTTTTTTCTTAGTGTTTTTATATCAATATTAAAATCCTAGATCCGCCACTAGGTGTGTGTTGAGGAAAACATGCCAAAGCACAATAATTTCTCTCCAACTAGGAGGTCATTCTCATACAATTAATCTATAATACCATTATTGTGCTTAAACTCGTCATTAAAACTCACTAATGATGACTATTGACACACCCTGATCTCGATGTCCTGTAGACATCGAGATGGTCACGTGTTGGCCGACACTCGAGGGGTAACGTAAGCCTTTCAAAAACAAGCAAAAACCCAGAAAAAAAGCTCACACGCATGCATAACATAGCTAAAACGAGAGTAATTAAACATAAAGCAGCAGAAACATAATCACACTAAAATAATATTCAACTGTCAACACTTAAATTAGCAGGATACAACATAAACATGTCCAGAGCATAAGTCTAATACAAATTACGAACGGAAATTAGGATAGGGAAGTGTTATTACACAAAGTGTCGAAACAGGAAGAAGATAGCACAAGATCACTGGTAGGGGAACGCCTCGTAGCTTAGATCGTAATCCTCGTTCCTACCTCCTGAAGGGGGCGCAAAACAAAGGTGAGTGGACCAATTTGATATACATATAAGAAAATAGTTATCAACATACTAACCCCCAGGTTTTATGAAAACTCATATAGCATGTAAATGTCATGATAAATATAGGTTTTTCCAAAACCTAGAATGTCGTGAAATATCTCAAATCATAACTCATATATATTAATCGCTAGTTTCGAATGTCCACATATCCCTCCAGGCCCTATGCCATATCCCCGTCTCTGAGCATACAGTCAGAGGAAAAATACCTCTAGGCCCTATGCCATCTCCCCGTCCTTGTGCTAATAGCCAGAGGAAAACCACTTCAGGCCCTATGCCAACACCATAACCGTCGCCCGGGATGGACCGGAATCTATCCCTTCATCCCGTAGCAGAAATTGGGACCACTAGGTAGTACAAAACCACTGAACATACATTTATGAAAAGTGACGTCATAAATCATGCTTATACTCTCATGCTTTTCATGCGTGCAATTCTACTAATAAAACATGTATTTTAGAAGGGGTCCACTCACATATTGCACTAACGAATCCTACGTTGCTAGCGAAGAAACAGTTGCCACAATATATGCACCTAAGCACGTAAAGGGTTTAACTCAGTCAAACTCTATTCAAGCGAATTTATTAGGGAAAACGAACCTAAAAAACGAGTCCAGAACGTTGAAATTAGCCTAGAATGGGTCTCGGAAGAAACCCGAAAAAGTCAACCGAGAAAGTCAACGGTCAACCGGGTCAGCGGGTCGAGTCAACAGGTCAAAGTCAAACTAGGTCGGGTCAACCTGGGTCAACTGGGTTTGGGTTGGATCCAGGTTAGGCCCTAAACGGTTTTGGGTTTAGCCTAAATGGGTTTGGGCTTTAGGGTTACGGGCCTAGGGCCTTAGTTTAAAGAACCCAAAAAGGGTTTCCTGGGTTTAGGTTGCACGGGCCAAAGGCCCTGATCTTCATACGGCCTGAAGGCCTGCACAAGGTTAAAGGGTTTTGGGTTCAGTCGACGGGCCAAGGGCCCTAATTGAAACAGTCCGTAGGCCTTTTAGTTTTTAAAATAACTTAAAATAAAAATGGTACGAGTTGGGGAATTGGGTTAGTCCAAAACGGGCCTAAGGCCCAAAGTTCCTACAAGGGCCCGAAGGCCTAGGCTCTACGAAAAATCGAAGAAGAACGCTGGAGTTTCTACAGCTCCGGCCGACTATAAACGGAGGTCCTAGGTTCCAATCTAGCTACCAACACGAAGAGGAAAGAAAGAGGAGCAAGATAGTACCTTCTGATCGACGTGAAACGACCAGATGAGCTCGAAAAAACCCTCGAGGCTCACGGGTTCATTGAAAAATGGGTGCACCTTTCTCCGAGTTGATCTCAACCTAAAACCTCGGAAAAATTACGAAAATCACTTCCAAATTCTCAACCAACAACAAATCAACCCTGAGAGAGGAAGATTTGAGGCTTACCTAGCCGAAAAATGAAGAAACTCGTCGGGGAGTTTTTGGGTCCGTGCTGACCTTGCTGCAACGGAAGAAAATGAAAGAGAACGAGATGAGGACGAAAGAGGGACGAAGATGGGTGCGCTGGCGTGCGTGCGTTCACGGGAGAGTGAGAGAGATGAGAGGGTTTCAGGAGAGAGTGAGTTTCGAGAGAAATTAAGAGTGAAACAGAAAAGAAAAAAAAAAGAGAGAGAGAGATGAGTTATGGGGTAGGAGACAGAAAATACAAAAAGGGATGAGGGTTAGGGAGCTGCCACGTGGCAGTTTGGGACAATGGAAAGAATCCCCTTTTTAGATCCTGATTGGATAAAAAGAGGGGGACCAAAATGATAATTCGATAAATTTCTGGGGCAAAATCTGAAATTATACATTAATAAGAGGGCAGGTGTAACAATTCTACCCTTCTTACAAAAAATTTCGTCCCCAAAATTACAAACTTAATAAAATAAAAACGGGTACTGATTCATCATCAGATCATCTGCTTCCCACGTCGCTTCCTCAACAGCATGGTTCATCCAGAGTGCTTTTACCATACGGATAATTTTGTTTCTCAAAATCTTATCCCGTCGATCAATGATGGCCACTGGTTCTTCAACATAACTGGCATCCTGATTCACCTCCAATGGCTCTACCTGGATAACATGGGAAAGATCTAGCACATATTTTCGAAGCATGGAAACATGGAATACATTGTGAATCATCGACAACTCAGGCGGTAGCTCCAACCTGTAGGCAACTGCACCGATTCTCTCGGAAATTTGATAAGGACCAATGTATCGAGGGCTCAACTTCCCTCGCTTGCCAAAACAAACCACACCTTTCCAGAGAGATAACTTCAAGAACACAAAGTCACCCACCTTATACTCGCGGTCTTTGGAATGTCTATTTGCAATACTCTTTTGTCGGTCTTGTGTTGCCTTTAGGTTCTTCTTAATCATCTGGATGTTAGCATTTGTGGTGTCCACAATCTCAGGTCCTACTAACACCCACTCGCCGACCTCAGACCAACATAAAGGCGTCCGACACACATTTCCATACAGCGCCTCAAAAGGTTCCATGCCGATACTCGAATGGTAGCTGTTGTTGTAAGCAAACTCCACTAGCGGTAAATAGTTATCCCAACTACCCTTCCACTGGAGAACAGATACTCTCAACATGTCTTTCAAGGTCTGAATCGTCCGTTCGGATTGACCGTCAGTTTGTGGATGGTAGGCGGTGCTATACAACAGCTGAGTATTCATGGCAGCATTAAATGCTCTCAAAAACCTGGAAGTAAACCTGGGATCTCTGTCTGATACAATTGAGACAGGTACGCCATGAAGTCTGACAATATTATCGATGAACAACCTTGCCAGCTTCTCCAGTGAATAAGTCTGTCGGACAGGCAAGAAATGAGCGAATTTAGTAAGCCGATCCACTATCACCCAAATTCCATCCAACCTCAACTGCGTCCTCGGCAGACCATATGTAAAATCCATGGTTATGTCCTCCCATTTCTATGCCGGTATCGGAAGGTTCTGCTGTAATCCTCCAAGCATCTGCCTATCAGCTTTCACTTGCTGGCAAATGATGCACCTACTCACATACTCCACTATATCCCGTTTCATTCTGACCCAGTAATAGAACGGACGGATGGTACGGTAGAGTTTGGTGCTTCCCAGATGCATGGCATATGTCGAGAGGTGCACCTCATCCAAGATTTCCTTTTTCACTACCTTATTATCCGCAGGTACATACAACCTATTTTCCAACATCAAGGCTCTATCATCTCAGATATTAAAATCATCTCTCATCCCTTTTTCAACCAACCGCTTCAAATCTGCACACTCCTCGTCCAGCTCCTGAGCTTCTAAAACCATATCCACGAGAATAGGTCTCACTTGAAAGTGTGCTAACCAAGCTCCTCGCTTACCTGGTTCCACCGAAACTCCAGTTTCTCGAAGCGAAAACAGTAGCGGCACATGGATAGCTAGAAGAGAGACAAGATGTCCATGATATTTCCTGCTAAATGCGTCCGCCACCACGTTAATGAGCTCCATCCATCTTCTCTGCCTCAAATTCATCTTCGATTAAGTGAAGATATACTTCAAACTTTTGTGGTCCGTGAAGATGCGACACTTCTCACCGTACAAGTAGTGCCTTCAGATTTTCAGAGCAAACACCACTGCTCCAAGTTCCAGATCATGAGTGGGGTAGTTTCTCTTGTGAGTTTTGAGCTGCCTGGAAGCATAGGCGATGACTTTCCCATGCTGTATCAGTACGCAACCCAATCCTGATAGTGATACGTTAGTGTAAACTTTAAACTCAACACCCTCTTCTGGAAGAGTGAGGACGGGAGCTTGAGTAAGGCACTGCTTCAATTCCTGAAAACTCTTTTCACATTCTTCATCCCACTCAAATTTTACCTCTTTCCGAGTCAATTTAGTCAGAGGTAGAGCAATCGAAGAGAAGCCATGAACAAACCGTCGATAATAGCTAGCCAGTCCCAGAAAACTCCTCACTTCGGTAACATTCCTCTGTTGTTCCCAATTAGCCACTGCTGAAACCTGCTGGGGATCTACGCTAATCCAATCACCAGATACTATATGCCCGAGAAAGCTAATCTGGTTCAGCCAAAACTGACATTTGTTGAATTTAGCGTACAACTGCTCACTTCTCAGAGTTTCCAGCGCTGTCCTCAAATGCTTCATGTGCTTAGCGATACTTTTAGAATAGATTAAGATGTCATCGATGAACACTATCATGAACTGATCTAGATACGGTCTAAAGACCTTGTTCATCAAATCTATGAACGTTGCAGGTGCATTCGTCAGTCCAAAAGGCATGGCACGAAATTCATAATGTCCATACCTAGTGTGGAAAGTAGTCTTCGGCACATCTTCTTCCCGGATTAGTAACTGATGGTGACCTAAGCGAAGATCAATTTTAGAAAAGATTTGAGCACCCTTCAACTGATCAAAGAGATCATCAATCCGAGGTAAAGGATAACGGTTCTTCACCGTCACCCGGTTCAACTGTCGATAATCGATGCAAAGTCTCATTGATCTATCCTTTTTATTCACGAACATAACAGGAGCACCCCAGGAGGATACATTGGGCTAGATATAACCCTTATCCACTAGCTCCTGAAGTTATGTCTTTAGTTCCCTCAGTTCTGCTGGTGTCATCCGATAAGGTGGTAAAGAGATAGGGTTTGTACCCAGAAGTAAATCGATAGTGAAATCGATTTCCCTAGCAGGTGGTAACCCTGGCAAATCCTCAGGAAAAACATCAGTGAATTTCTTTACCACTAGCACATATTCGGGGCTCAACGAAGGTTCTTCCCTCGCCACTATGTGGGCTAAGAATCCCACACACCCCTTATGTAACAATATAGTCGCCTGGATAGCAGAAATAATACAACTACGAAGAATTCATCGCTCACCTTGAAACGTGATCGACGACTGTCCAGGTCGATTAAAAGTCACCAATTTCTCCCTGCAACCGACATAAGCATTATGTCTGGAAAGTCAATCCATTCCTAAGATAACATCGAATTCCGCCAAGTTGAAAGGAACGAGATTAGCCTTCAATGTCTCACATTCTACCAAAACCGGGCAATTCCTATATTCCCACTGAGCGCATAAAAGTTCACCTTGTGGCATTTGTACAATCATATCAAAATCAAGCGGAGTAGGTTGCAATTCTAACCTTCGTGTAAATGATGAAGACACAAAAGAAAAAGTATCACCCGGGTCAATTAAAACTCTTGCCCAACAACCATAAATAAGCAACCTACCCATGATGACTGTGGGTCCTGTTCAGCCTCCTTAGCAACCCTGACGTCCTGAACTACTGTTACGGCCACCCCGAGCTCGAAAACCCTGGTTGTTGCGACCACCCCGATTCTCCTGAGTGCGGCTGCCTGAAACTACGCCCCGCTATTGCGGTTGTCTCTGAGTAGAAAATGAAGTACTCTGACTTCCACTCCCACCATAAATCTAAGAAGAACTACCACCATAGTTCTGAGAAGAACTACTGCCATAGTTTTGAGACTGACTGCCACCATAGCTGGAACTCGGGTTACTCCAACTGCCATAATTTGGAACAGAAGAATAGCTCTCAGGTGGTGGAGCCGAAGAACACTCTCTAGCATAGTGTCCCGTGCCTCCACACCTGTGGCATGTGATCGCCGATCTGAAGTGACTAAAAGAGCGTCTCGCTGACTCATTGCCTGATCCTTCACTCGATGAACCTAAACCTTGACCCTGACGTTTAAAAGAAAATGAGTGTCTAGAGCCAAATGAACTAGAAGAACTACCAGATTCTCGTGTGCTTCGGGATCGAAAACCACGACCTCCCTGGTTCTAATTTCGAGGTTGATACTGATTCTGGGGTTGGTTCTGAGCCTAAGCCTAAAATTGGTATAATGCAATAAATTATGAATGCAATGAGAGCTATGATTACCAATTGGTATAATGGAGTCCTAAGAATGCTCTGAACAACTCCTCTGATACCAATCTGACACGCCCCGATTCCGATGTCCTGTAGACATCGGGATGGTCAAGTGTTGGCCGACACTCGATAGGTGACGTAAGTCATTCAAAAACAAGAAAAAAACCCAGAAAAAAGCTCACACGCATGCATAACATAGCTAAAACGAGAGTAATTAAACATAAAGCAGTAGAAACATAATCACACTAAAATAATATTCAACTGCCAACACTGAAATTAGCAGGATACAACATAAACATGTCCAGAGCATAAGTCTAATACAGATTACAAACGGAAATTAAGATAGGGAAGTGCTATTACACAAAGTGTCGAAACAGGAAGAAGATAGCACAAGATCACTGGTAGGGGAACGCCTCATAGCTCAGATCGTAATCCTCGTTCCTACCTCCTGAAGGGGGCGCAAAACAAAGGTAAGTGGACCAATTTGATATACATATAAGAAAATAGTTATCAACATACTAACCCCCAGATTTTATGAAAACTCATATAGCATGTAAATGTCATGATAAATATAGGTTTTTCCGAAACCTAGAATGCCGTGTAATATCTCAAATCATAACTCATATATATTAATCTCTAGTGTCGAATGTCCACATATCCCTCCAAGCCCTATGCCATCTCCCCGTCCTTGTGCTAATAGCCAAAGGAAAACCACTTCGGGCCCTATGCCAACACCATAACCGTCACCCGGGATGGACCAGAATCTATCCATTCATCCCATAGCAGAAATTGGGACCACTAGGTAGTACAAAACCACTGAACATACATTTATGAAAAGTAACGTCATAAATCATGCTTATACTCTCATGCTTTTCATGCATGCAATTCTACTAATAAAACATGTATTTTAGAAGGGGTCCACTCATAGTATTGCACTAACGAACCCTGCGCTGCTAGCGAAGAAACAGTTGCCACAATATATGCACCTAAGCACGTAAAGGGTTCAATTGAGTCAAACTCTATTCAAACGAATTTATTAGGGAAAACGAACCTAAAAAACGAGTCCATAATGTTGAAATTAGCCTAGGAAGAGTCTCGGCGAAACCCGAAAAAGTCAACTGAGAAAGTCAACGGTCAAACGGGTCAACGGTCAAACGGGTCAACAGTCAACCGGGTCAGCGGGTCAGGTCAATGGGTCAAAGTCAAACCGGGTCTGAGTCAAATCGGGTCGAGTTAACCCGGGTCAACTGGGTTTGGGTTGGATCCGGGTTAGGCCCTAAAGGGTTTTGGGTTTGGGCTTTAAGGTTACGGGCCTAGGGCCCTTGTTTAAAGAACCCAAAAAGGGTTTCCTGGGTTTAGGTTGCATGGGCCAAAGATCTTGATCTTCATACGGCCCGAAGGCCTGCACAAGGTTAAAAGGTTTTAGGTTCAGTCGACGGGCCAATGGCCCTAATTGAAATGGCTTACAGGTCTTTTAGTTTTTAAAATAACTTAAAATAAAAATGGTACGGGCTGGGGAATTGGGTTGGTCCAAAACGGGCCTAAGACCCGAAGTTCCTACAATGGCTCGAAGGCCTGGGCTCGACGAAAAATCGAAGAAGAAAGTCGGAGCTTCTACAGCTTCGGCCGATTGCAAACGGAGGTCCTAGGCTCTGATCTAACTACCAACGCAAAGAGGAAAGAAAGAGGAGCAAGATTACGAAAATCACTTCCAAATTATCAACCTAAAACCTCAGAAAAATTACGAAAATCACTTCCAAATTCTCAACCAACAACAAATCAACCCTGAGAGAGGAAGATCGGAGGCTTACCTAGCCGAAAAATGAAGAAACTTGCCGGGGAGTTTCTGGGTCCTTACTGACCTTGCTGCGACGGGAGAAAATGAGAGATAACGAGATGAGGGCGAAAGAGAGACGAAGATGGGTGCGCTGGCTTGCGTGCGTTCATGGGAGAGTGAGAGAGATGAGAGGGTTTCGGGAGAAAGGAAAGAGTGAGTTTCGAGAAAGACTGAAAGTGAAACAGAATGAGATAGAAAGATGGGTTACAGGGTAGAAGGTAGGGGACAGAAAATACAAAAAGGGATGAGGGTTAGGGAGCTACCACGTGGCAGTTTGGGACAAGGGAAAGAATCCTCTTGTTAGATCCTGACTGGATAAAAAGAGGGGGACCAAAATGATAATTCGATAAATTTCTGGGGCAAAATATGAAATTATACATTAATAAGGGGGCGGGTGTAACAATTATGCTTGAACCTATGTATTGTGTAAACTTTTAACAATTAATAAGAACTAATCTATCCTTATGGACGTACTGTGTTTGTTTCCTTATCTTGATCTCTTCACCTATTATCCTCACTAGATCACAAACTTACGAAGGTTAAAAACTTGACACTTTTACGTTTTTCTAAAATCTCATTGATTTTGTGCCATTAACATGATTTGCTAAAACGACTGTTGTAGTTCAACTGAAAACTTTCTTTGAAACCAAGAAAAATTGGTTTGCTATCACCAGGGCTGGCCCAAGTCCAGTGCTGGCAGGACGACCATCCGGGGCCCAAAATAATTGGGGACAACAAAATTATTAGGGCGGTATATTTATATATGTTTTCATAAGAGTATAAATTTATAAAATTTGGTTCAATGACAAAGAAATTGAACTAGAATTGGTGGTTTTGTTGTTTGAAATTAATGAGGAGGTCTTGGGTTCAAAACACCATGTGTGTTTATTTATTTTTTAATATTTACAAATTTCTTTTCATCATAAGAGTATAAATATATAAAATTTGACTAAATGATCAAAAAGTTTAATTAGAATCAATGGTTTTTGTTGTTTAAAATTAACAAGATGTCCTAAGTTCGAAATGCTAAGTGCACGTTTATTATTTTCAATTTTTACAAATTTTTGTTTAGTTGTTAATTTATTTTTAATTAGTAACTAGTAGCGATGTGGGTTGTTATTTTTTAAACATTTGTTCCATTTCAAGTCTAATCTTCAATAAAGAGTCATGCGTTGACCAAATTTTTAGACCAAATTTGCAAATCATATGACGTGTCATCAAAAAGTTTAATTTAGTACCCATTTATTACTTACTTATACATATCAATTAAAGACTCAAAACATCATTATTTTTTTAGTCCCATATTGCCAAGGTTAGTAAATAAGAAAAACACCTCTTGATTTATACAAAAACACTTTAAAAGTTCAAATTAAAAACAAAATGCACATCTATCTACTTGTAAACCCGGAGTTTTTTTTTTTTTTGTTTCCTTCTCACTATACAAAATAAATTAGTTTTTCCGTGTTTATAAATTATTAAGTTTGAAGTGCTTTTCTAAGTATAATTTTATCGATGACTTAAGTGTGAAAACAAATAATTTTCTTACATAAAGTGAAGGCACATTTTTTTACGTCGCCCCGTGCCTCAAAGATCTCTAGACTTGTCCTGGCAATCATGTAGCAGTCGCATCCGTGGAATAGGACAACGAGGTCCAGTCTCCATCATCGGCGTTTTGGTGGAAGTTGGGTTACTTAAGATTGTCAAAAAAGACGAATGATTTTCAATAGTCGTCGCGAAGAAAATGATCGGCTTCATCGCAGGCGATGCATATGTGTTTGGGCCCAAAATAATGGTTTGGGCCGAGCATGAAGTGTTTCTCGGCCTAGAGGCTTAGTTTGAAAGATGTCGTGGGATATCCGGTTTGTGGGCCGACTAACTGGGGTTGGCCAAGTCCTATTAGGAAAATGAGTCGTCCAGATAAGGATAAGGGAATAAATTCCTAGTATAGTAAAGAGTCTCGGCGATATGGGGATGCTGAGGTATAAATGTGGCTTGATAAAGGGTCAGGTTCGAAATCCTAACAGAATGAGGACTAGCCAAGGTAGGGTCGGATCAGGGCGATGAGTCCTAGTCCGAGTAAGGTTATGATTCAATCGGATGAGGCTTTGCTGCTATAAATAGAGGGGTAAGGGCAACATTCAAGGGACCTCCAACTCAACACACAAATCTGCCCTACGCAAACTCTCGCTCTACGCGAAACCTCTCAACAACCTTGAAATTTTTATTTTCTTTTTCTGCCTTCACATCTTCAGTTTGGATAAATAGCACTATTATCGTAGAAATAGCCGACCTCGAAGCACCTTTAGTTTGGATAAACAGCACTGCGTCAAGGTCGACTGGTTATCTATCCAAGTCTCAGTCAAGAAGGATTTTCGAGTCTTTTTTGGCAGAGGTCATCTCATTAGCCTTCTCGGCGAAGTGAGATGTTACCAAGTTACTACATTCGGCACATTGAAAGCCAAATTTGATATTGAACTTCACAGAGATAGCAACCTTATCTTCATGTTTTAGAATCCAAAGGCCGAGACGTGTTCCTTCCTCGACCGCAATCGCAGGACATAGAAGTCAGCCGCGCGCATCAACGCAGCACATCAGCATATTTTTACTCCCGGCCAAGCTCGGCCGACGAGTTGGCACGCCCCGCACACATATGAAGGACGTAGTTAGCTTATTAATTACTTAGCCTACGCGCCGTATAGGTTAAGTAGTTTTTAGAGTCAACAATATGATTGTTCAAGATTATCTCTACCCTTATGCTCCATCCCATTATAAAGCATCCGACTTTCGAACCCGTCAGCCGATTTCCTGCGATTTCATTATTTGAGTAATATAATAGTCTATAACAAGTCAACAAGTCACTCAACGAAGCCCCATGATCAAATCAGAGGGTGAGAAAATTTTCTGTATTCATACATATTTGTACCATACTTCACCAATTTCAAGTTACCGAGCACACTTCACAATCATGAAGCCGTTAAGCACCAGTTAACTCGCAACCCCATGATTAAATCAAACGATGAGAAAATTTTCTGTATTCATACATGTTTGTACCATACTTTACCAATTACGCGCTACCGAGCACACTTCACCAATCACGAAGCTACCGAGCACAAATTAACTTCATACCTTTAGGGACCCACTAAAGGACTGGTGTTGAGACACTCCTGTCGAAGCACAATAGTTTCTTTCCAACCAGGAAACCAATCACAACTCAACATGAGTCAACATCAGAATAAAGCTCCTAGAGTCCCACATCAACACAGACAGAAGTCGGAGACTCTCCTCAACTATAAAAGAAGACTTTTTTCCAATAATTAATCCCTAATGCCATTATTGTACTTAAACTCGTCATTAGAACTCACTAATGATGATTATGCTTGAACCTATGTATTGTGTAAACTCTTCACTGTTACTGGGAACTCCTTTACCCCCATAGAAGTAACCCAACTTAGGGTAAACCATGTACATCCTGTGTTTACTTTCCTATCTCTATCTCTTTATATATTATCCTCACTAAATGATCGGACCAACCTTGCGAAAATCAAAAACTTAACACTTTATATTGTTCCAACACCTCACTGATTTTGTGCATCAACAATAGCCAGTTGCACCAAAATATGATGAAATACACGCATGCTATCACGCTACTAACAAAAAGAAGGATTAAATTAGGTCAAGCGTTCGAATATCTGCAATGTAATTGAAAATATAAATCATGCATGCTAACAATGGCGTTGTTATCAGCTGTCCACGACCAGCTTGTGGTTCTTGTTGTTCTATTGTATGCCATCAGTTTCGTTTAGGTCATCATAGATCAACTTGCATGCTTCTGCATTCTGTTTAATGAACAATGATTACAAACCCTACAACCAGAACCGCAAAAGATCTCAGCCATTTCAACATTTTGGTGAGTTGGGCTAAAAACAATTTTCCTCTTTAAGGCCTGGTCTACCTATGTTGGGCCTATTTTGGGTTTGGGAAATTGAACTTCGTTGTAGAGTAGTTTTATACAAATACATTTTTTAACATCTCACACACTTTCTGTTAATTTATGTTATATGATTTTCTTCAATTAATTTGATTCGGAGGCTGAAAATTGAGAAAGGTGTATGAGATGTAAAAAGATGTGTATGGATAGCACTACCCTAATTATATGCTACCACTTCTTTAGACTAATCTAAATACATCTACCTGCCAAAAAACGTACGTGTAACGGTGTATGCCGAAGCATGTGACTGCAGCTTGTGACAACTAAAAGTATGAAATACAAATAGAAATTGGGTTTGTGATTACTGATTTTTTTAGTATTGTCTGGCGTATCTTATACACAGAGTTTTAGCCGTTAGAGACACCATAACATATTCTTCACAATTGCATATTGTTGCGGAGAAACTAATACAATAACATACAATATGTATATTTTTTTGCTAAAACTGAAAGGTTGGTTTTCATCATCTATTCAAAACAACCTTTAACTAACTTGGAGCAGAAATCTTCCGTGTCAATCTGATAAAGCAAATTAGCAGCATGTATGCTTGATTGCACGAATGCCGGAGACGGCAAATGGCTAGATTGGTTAACCTACTTTGAATTGATTTTTCTTGCAAGCTTTGATAATTGCTTTGCATGTATATGCATGTGTTGCTTGATTTGAGGATCAGTAGGAGATTTTACCGAATTCATTTTAACAAGTGATTCGACTTTCTGTGTTTGATATGTTTTCCTATTGATTACGATCTATTACGATCCTACTTTGAATTCTATAGGAGATCTATTAGGTATGACCTACGCGAATTTGATATGTTTTCCTTATTGATTACGATCTTATTTAATCAACACAAAAACTTGATATTGAAGATATTCATTACCATTGCAAAACAATTTCCAAGGATACGAATCCTCTCGCTTTTACTTGACTTTTAACCAAAGTTAGCTTTCCTTAACTCACATGTTGAAGTTCAACCTTATCTTATCTTGTTTACACTTAGATCATGAAGAAAATAATTTGTTTGCTGATACACGGACGTGCATGAACAAGGACGGATGCACATTGGGACTAAGGTGGTTTCAGACTATTCGAAGGCCCAGGAAACAAGCACGTTAAGGTCTTTAGGAAACTCTCTGAATGTTTGGTACGAGTTTTTTTTGTATTCTCCAAGTGTTTTAATGTAATGCCTGCTAAGCATATCTCGGTAGCACTCGACAAGTTGCTTCACTCGAAAACGCTCTTGATAACACTCATCAGATTGCTCTGGCAAATATTGATATATGTTGACATATCTACAACATAGTTCAACTGACACAGACCAACAAGTGTTTGATAAAATGCATCCGTGAATAAACTGAAACTTATTTGAGCTATTCGCGCTATGTTTTTGTCAAAAAAATTTGAACCTTTAACATTGGAACCCCAACAAGTTTCAAATTCTAAATCTGCCACGGGCCATGAAAGTCAAATATTGTCAAAACAAAGTATATGAAATATTCCGCTTGTTTTTATGTAATTTTTGTATTGGAAACGAACGAAAACCTTTACTCATGCGAAGTAAGTATGATTGATGTATGTCATTTGGCTATTATTCTCCGTCATTTTCTAAACCTACATCTCTAAGGTCTTTGTACTATGTCCATGTAAACTGTATGACGAAATCTCCAATTTTGACAAAACATCAATCATGCTAGTTTGTAAATAAGAGAAGGCAAAAAGAAAATTCGTACAATGTTCTTAATGGGGAAAGAAGAAACTCCGTTGATTCTATTAAGAACAAGGAAATGCCATACAAAACAATATATATCAAAATCTAAGACGTGGAAAAAACCAAAAGAGACAATCGAAACCGAAATTTCGCAGAAATTTCCTCATCAGACAGCTATATTGGGTAATTGGAGTCTTAATTCCCCATTCAACATGAACGTGGGGTGACCAAACCATTGTTACAGAACTTTTTGTAAGCCTTATTTACGAAGATTAATCGAATAACATGTTTACTAATCACGTTGTAAAATGTTAAAGCAAGTGACCTAATTAAAGGCACCAAGTCAGACCTAAGGTGTGTACAGATGGACTTTTTGTGTCACAAATTAAAGGCCGCCCACGTCACCGAAGTAGTTGGGGTTAAGTAATCCATCTTTTGTGTTTATTTACGTGGCGTATAATACTTTTTTCGCTGCAGCTACATCCACCTCAAAAACGCAAAAGCAAATAGATCGAATTAGAGTGAGAAAGACTGATCACAAAACTTTTTATAAAGTAATTAGGGTTGTTGTAAACTGATAAACCGATTCACTCCTACATTGTTCAAACCAGTCAAATACTCATAACCCAAGCCAAATATAGTACTTATAACCACATGATCCTTGGCTTAATTAATCCCAAACCGAGAAAAACAAGAAAGCCAAGAAAAACAATGCAAACAATTACTAGCTCAATGGAGTCTGTCGTTTCGGAGCTCGAAGGAACACTTTTAAGGGATCCTGACCCCTTCTCCTACTTCATGTTGGTAGCATTTGAGGCTTGGGGTTTGATACGGTTTGCCGCCTTGTTAATGATGTGGCCGGTTATTCGGTTACTGGAGATGATAGGTATGGAGGAAGCCGGGCATAGGCTGATGATTTTTGTGGCTGTTTTTGGTGTTCAAGCATCAGAGATTGAGTCCGTGGCTAAAGCGGTTTTGCCAAAGTTTTACATGGATGATTTAGATATGGAGGCCTGGAAAGTGTTTAGCTCATATGATAGGAGGGTTGTGGTGACTAAAATGCCAAGGATTATGGTGGAGAGGTTTGTTAAGGAGCATTTGAGAGCTGATGAAGTCATTGGTATTGAGCTTATTGTAAACCGATTTGGGTTTGCAACCGGCTTTGTTAAAGGTGAAGTTAACATATACAACCGAGTGGCCAATCTGTTTGTGGATGAGGAACAACCGACGTTAGGGTTGGGAAGGACTTCATCATCTGGTTCTTCATTTTTATCCCTATGCAAGGTACGTACATATTTGAAATGAAAAGCATTATTAATAAATGACGTGACACAACATATATAGGATCTAAACTATATCAATTGAGGTAGCACATAACATAATGGTGCATGCTTACAAATTAAGAAAATTATCTTGGTCCCGTACTAATGGAGGAGTAAGTTAATTATGCCTGCATGGCTTGTCACTGCAGGAAGAAATCCACCCACCATTTATGATCACCAACAAAAAGCATGATGAGCAGCAAGTCCTCCGACCACTCCCGGTGATCTTCCACGACGGTCGACTAGTTAAGCGCCCTACCCCTACAACCGCCCTTTTAATCCTCCTATGGATGCCCGTAGGCATCTCACTTGCCTTCATTCGCTTATTCATGGGATTGATATTGCCAATGAAGGCTATACCCTACATGTCTCAACTATTTGGTGGCAAAGTAATCGTGAAAGGCAAACCCCCACCTCCCTTCTCCGGTGGAAACTCCGGCGTGCTATTCGTCTGCACTCACCGAACCCTAATGGATCCCGTTATACTCTCCACCGTACTTAAACGTAGAATTCCAGCAGTCACATACTCTATCTCTCGACTATCAGAGCTCTTATCCCCAATCCCCACGGTTCGATTAACTCGTGTTCGGCATGTCGATGCTGAGAGAATCAAGCGTGAACTAACCAAAGGGGACTTGGTCGTTTGCCCCGAAGGAACGACGTGTCGTGAACCTTTTCTGTTGAGGTTTAGTGCACTCTTTGCTGAGCTTACAAACCGAATCGTCCCGGTGGCCATGAACTACAGGGTAGGGTTTTTCCATGCAACGACAGCTAAGGGCTGGAAAGCTTTGGACCCCATATTCTTCTTCATGAACCCTAGGCCAGTTTACGAAGTTACGTTCTTGAACCAGTTGCCTGTGGAAGCCACGTGTTCGTCTGGAAAAAGCCCTCATGATGTTGCAAATTACGTGCAAAGAATCTTGGCTTCCGCGTTAGGGTTTGAATGCACCAACTTCACAAGGAAGGACAAGTACAAAGTGCTTGCGGGGAATGATGGTACCGTTTCGTATACTTCGTTTGTCGATCAGTTTAAGGAGATGATGAGCATCTTTAACCATAAGACAATGAAAGAATAAGATTTCTTTGTTTCTAGGACCGCCGTACGTGGATGTACAAATGAATATTAATTTCGTCGGGGTTAATTTGTAATTTTATTTTTTGTTTTTGGTTAATTAATTATTATTGCTTGAATTGTTCAATAAAGTATATGATTGTAAATGCTGATCATTTTGTTTTTAACTGATTTTGGGACTTTTTTTAATTGTTAATTAAAGTATATGATGATTTTCTTTGGGTGTAAATTAACCATGTGCTTACTTTGGGTTTGTTTGTTGTAATTAACCTCTTTGGAAGGTGTTTGGTTCCAAATTTATCTTTTTTCTATTTTCAACTTGTTTGGGATGAAGGCTGTGTTGTAGAACGAATTCCACCTTGATAGGATAAGAGACATTGCAGGAGCTTATAAGTAAGTTAAGTTACTTTTTGTATTGCTAATTGGTTTTATGATGGAACCTCAACTTTCGTCATGGTATCAAAGCAGATTGTCCTACATGTGAAGACAAATGGCGCACGCGCCCCACGTCACTTCGTTGAGTTGTCCACGTGTAAAGGCTTGAAAATTTGCTATTAGTGAATGGTCGTGTTAAGAATGAATCTCATATTGATGGAGGAGACTTTGCATAGGTTTATACCTAAGTTAGACTGCTCCTCATATTACCAGTTGATTTTATGGTGAAACCTTAATGATCTGTACTTTGATAAGTGGTTATATTACGATTAGTGGTTACAATGAACTTGCATAGGTGTATACCTAAGTTAGGCTACTTTCTTCAGGTTGTTGATATTTGGAAGTGGAATGTGATTCTCATACTACTGTTTTTGTGATTGATGATCAATGATCTTTACTTTGATTAGGGGTTATATTATGCATTATAAGATTTACCGTTCACTAGCCCACTAAAAGCCTTTTCTCTACCATTAGTGACAACTAAGGCTTCACCCGCAATCGAGTTCTTGGTCTCACCTAGCTTAAAAGAGAATCGAATCCAAGTGTACCAAATAGAAGATCATAAAGGTCCATATCGTTGCGTTGGACAAAACGGCGCTGTCTCACTTCGAGTTCCTTCCTTTGTAGTAAAATCAGATGATATGCTTTGGCGACGTTTTAAAAGAGTGAAAATGCGAAAGAACTTTGTATTTATGTTCCTACCTTGTAACCAAGGACTTCTGTTTTCAAAACTAGTTATCCTAATCTATAAAAATTTCATACTCCTGATAATTATGCTCTAGTTGAATTAAGAAAGGAAAATATCTTCTACAAAGAGCCATTCCTTGCATTCTGGCCATTTTATATGACTGAAAGTTCTGTAGTGCTATTCTGGAGGACTATAGAGTGGGGCCAGACCTTGGGCCGTGATATTGCCAGCTAGTCTTTTACTTTTTGGGCTTAGTCCGCACCCAAAATAATTTCTCTCTCTTTTACCACTATTCTTTCTTAATTAATAATATTAAAAATAAACAATCATAATATCATATACACCGAATAAAGAATATTTGCGAAAATCACTTCTCTCGCGTACAAAATAGTTGCATGAGTGATCAAACCAATAATTTCGTCTGCACACAGCTTTCAAAAAAATAAGAACACGTTCCTCATCGTTAGATTAGTTTCAATGAAATTGTGTGGTTGAGATTAAAACACAGGCCACACAATCTCAACTACGCAATTTTATTAAAGTTAAATCCAACGGTGAGGAGCGTGTTTCCATTTTTTTAGAAAAATGAAAATACCTCTCCTTAAGCAATCTATATATATATATATATATATATATATATATATATATATATATATATATATCTATCTTATTGATTAGTGGATCAAGTAAGGATTATTTTACCAAAAAACATCAGAAAATTGTAAATATTTTACAATATTCCAGCAATTAATGGTCGGTTTGTTCAAATTATCAATATCAAAAGAGCTCGTCTAACAGTTGCACCCGAAATCAGAGGAATCTGGCGTTTTCAATTATTCCCCAGAACCAATCTTTGCCCTCCTTCTGAATTTCTATATAAACTTCTATGCAAATTACTCAAAGCATTTTCCTTACATTTTTTGTTACCGAATAATTTATAAATGATTTGACGATATATTTTGGAAACATCCTTTCAAACTTCTCATACATGTCTTTATTTCTAATCAAACAGAATCAATGGTCATAATTAAACAAGAGTGTGTAAGAAACTAAATAAGATGGTATTATTAGTCATAATAAATCAATATGGAGTAATTTTATTTGATTTTTTACTATGCAAAATTGATAACAAAAAGGATTGATGTGTACATTTTTGTATGTGAATATATTTTTCTTTATAAAAGTGAACGCTAAGTTCAAGTAAATTGCAGAGAAAAATATTCGAACTTTAATGCAAAAATGACAAGTCAATTCATAATTTTCAAGTCCTTACTAAGAATAACCCATTTTATTGAAATAGGCCTGATTCATTGAGTTTAGGATTATTATTTATTTTTGTTATTTTTTTCTTCTTCTTCATGCTTTAAATCCAATTCATAATTTTTTTTCTTATAATCAACCCATATCACATACTAATTGTATTATGTTTTTGTACATTTTATCCTATATTATGCAGGTGAGTTTATGTTAATTTTAGTATTTTTTTGGAAGTTATTAGAAAGATAGAAAATAAACTAATTTTTAAATATTCAAATTTAAAAATAAAAAAAATATGCATGAATTTAGAATGTTTTAATTTAGTTTTAAAATTTTAAAATGAGGTACAAATTTAAATGAAGTTTACGAATAAAATACAAAACAACGTCTTTGTTACTTGGTTAATTAAAATACAAAATGAATGAGTGAATGGAAGCAAACGCAGGCATGCAATGGAAAAAAAAGACAAAGAAGCATGCAATGTGAGGAAATGATGATGACGTGTTGGACAACGAACTAGTTCAAATCATGACTCAGCTAGTTAGCCGTGCCACATTCCCATCCTCAGCCGAGCCGCTTCTCACTCCAGCTCTCCCATTTAGACCCTTTTTTTTTTATGAAATGTAAACTTCATTAAACCGAAAGAAGGTTACATGTCAATACAAAGGAAGGCAAAATAATTTAAATACATTAAGGGAACCAGATACATAAAAGTTTAGCCTAATTAAATAAGCAAAACGAAAACCCGAATCCTTAATCTCCAACTACATAAAGCAGTGTCCGATGCCATCACCACCACAAAAGTCATGCCAGCATCTGTCGAAACTACAACACTAAAGAAAACGACTAAGTGGTGAAACCAACCAAGACATCGCCGCACCAAAGTACCAAACCCGCAACCAAAAGCACACCACCTCCAGATTTCATTCACCAATCCCTACAAATATATATAAATAAAGTAACATATGGATAGAAGGTGAGGCTAATATATATAAATAAAGTAACACGTGCATAGAAGGTGGGGCTAAGGGTATGTAAAATATCCTTACTTTGACTGTAGCTGCAAAACATTTGGCCTCGAGGGAAATCCGATGTGCATGTTGGGGGAAGGAACGTGAGGGAGGGAATTAAATTTGGCAACCATATCCGGCCTAGAGTCGGCATATCAGAGCAAAGGATAAGGAGGGTATGGATTATAAGGAAGGGAGGCAGAGGGAAAAAGTGAGGGAGGTGGACTTTTGAGTTTGTAAAGTAATAACCATAAGATAAGGAGGGGAGGGGAGGAGGGACATGAAGCCCAAAGTTGAGACAAACTCACAGGAAAATTGTAAATAGAGCTCCCGAAAACTGAGAAAAATCTCAGGAAAAAAGTGAAAAAGAGAGAAAGGAAACAAGAGAATGAGGGAAAGAGGAAGAAGATTTGACAAGGTAGCCACCAAAACCCAAGCCAAAGGCTAGGTGAGTGATTGCATGACACACCCCGACCCGGAAAGTCCACTAAGACTTCGAATTCAAGTTGTGCTGGCCGACACCTGGAAGGTGACGAAGCCATAAAGTGTGGTGATGTGGGAAAATGTGAATAAATTTAAACCTAATGGTGTATAAATATCAAAGTGCGCTAGTGAGCGGGAGTAAACCCATCTCACACGTGACGTCAGAGCATAAGTAAGGTACAATATAATGGGTAAGAAACCTCATAGGTAACCACCAATTATGAGATTTGCCAAAATCCTCGTCCAAACGAACGTCTAGTAACTAAAACTTGAAGGGGCACAAAACAGAACATGTGAGTAGGCAAAACAGAACTTGAAAACATCTTTCTTTTTAGACATGCAATAACCCCTCACCGAAATTTGTATAATTCCCCAAGAATTAACAATACATATGTATATAAAAACCATGCTGAAGAATGGTAACACCAAGGTATGCCATATCGAAGTATCTCAGTAACAATCATATAAGCAAGATGAAATAAATCAATATAAAATGGGTGTCAACTGAAGTCACCTATAGTGACCTGTACGACTCATTCATATCTCATCAATCGGGTCAAGCACACGAGTTGGAACCACCTAAAGTGGTCTATACGACATGCTAGGTGTAAATAAATAAGCTTAAGTGCTACGATCACGTGAAGGCTATGCGAAGTATTGCAAGTCACCTACAAGTCAGAACCACCTAAAGTGGTTTGTATGACAGGCTGACACCGACCTTGGAATCCAAGGTGAGCGTAAGGTGCAGGAGGTGAACGATCACGTGAAGGCTACACCCTGGCCTCGGGCGGAGCACTAACACCGGGATGCAGGACAATGAATTCTACGCAAATCCATTAATCACTAATTACCATTCGATCATACCAACATTATATACTCACCTGAACTTACCTTGGCCTCCGCATTGGTGTACAACACTATGCAAAGTTGTACTAAATCACATGCTAAAATTGTAAACTAATTATGGCATAGTATTTATAAAACTTAAAACCACAATTTCTCGTTTCCTCACACAATGATTTATAACCAGCATTAAAATCACCAAATCATAAGGTTAAATTTCACATTTCTCACCAGATTTCTTCACATTGCTCAATTTTCCAAACAAAGCTTTTGTCTTGATTATTTAATCTCACCTATTACATGGATGCATCTAACTTATCGTTAGACTGCCTACGTACCCTAAGCAGGGATCAAGCTAATCGTAGTTCATAGTAATTCTTTATAGGTTATACGCATATGGATATATCATGATATAATCTAAACTCAACCATCTCATAGTACTTTATAACATATAAATATATATAACATGGCATAAACCGCTTAGTTCAATTTAAAAGCATTTGTGGAATTATCAATCACATATAAATATGATAAGAAGGAAAAGATCCACTCACCTGGAGTTCGCGCTACAACTTCCTAGCACAAACATTGAGGTGTCATGAACGATCGGCACCTAGAACAATTATCAAATCATATATCAGAATTCTTGTCGATAAAATACATAACTTACATAGAACCTGTGTCTACGTAATTCAATCCAGAAGATCCACATATTAAATTTCTGATCCGTAACTTCCAAAGATACACATTATGTTTCTAGAATAACATACTAAAGTTTCGGAACGATCCAACGGTCGGATCTCCACCAATTGCCAAAACCAAGTGGCGATTAACATTTTATTTTACGAACTTACAAATCCAATTTGGGAAGATCCGTACGACAGATTCCCAATCTATACGATTGATTCCTAATCCGTAAGTTAATACATTCCTCAAATATTATGAATAACAACCTATTAAAGTTTGGTGACGATTCAATAGTTGGATCGTCGATTCATATAATGACATATTAACGTATCATAGCGAATTTAGGTTCTAATGATCAATTCATGTCAATCCGTTCTCAAAACTAAACTCAAGGCACCTAATAAAACCTAAAAATAATATTTTGGCCACGCGCCGCCGTGAGTGGCGGTCGGCTGCCTCGACTCGCTGGAAAAATCAACTATCTCCAAAAATTCTCAAAATTTATAGAATTGAAGATCTCAAGGAGTACAGCAACTTTCATACCTGTGACCATGACCAATTTTTCCTAGAAAGGCTCCAATTTCATCAAAACCCGTTGGAACCCTATAATTGGGTGTGCTCCAATTCGACCTTCATACTTACTCCAACGCCTCCACCATAGCTTGGGCTTTGTTCCTGGGTTCTAGGGGAGTGTTTTGGTAGTGGTAATTGAAGGAAAACGTTTCACAATTGGTAGATTTCGAGTAAGGTTCCCTGCGGCACCCATACGGGTGAATTTCTTGCGAATTCAAGGCCAAATTGCATGAATTTTGGTATGAAATTAATATAGGGAAGCTAGGAAGTTGTTTCCAAGTGGTGATTTGGCTCAATTTGCTGTGAAAACACCATGAATGGTGTCGGGAAGCATGGAGCGCCGCCGGTCGGGTTGAAACAAAACGGGTCGAGGATCTGATCCCGTGCGCCCCCTTTCCCTCATTTCCCTTCTTTCTTTCTTCCCTGATTCGTTCTCTTGCTTCCTCTCTCCTCCCCTAATTCGTCCCACCTCCCTCCATTTCTCTCCGGTTCTCTCTTTTTTCTCTCTTCACCGCTGCCATCATGCATTTTTCCTCATTTTTTTCTTTTCTAATTGGGTAGCTCTTCCTCACCTTGTTACAGCCTTCCAAATGGCTTAAAGTGTGACCTTGTCACATTGTAGATTAGGAAACTAGAGAGAATTTTACACGGTTTCTAAGGAGAGATAGAAGGGAGTCTTAGTGACTTTATAACAACTTAGATCTAACTTTTTAGTTTTAAGTGAGTGAGTGATTAAATTCGCAATAAATTAGGTATACTAATTTAATTTAAATTTATTTTTAGCGAGATTTTAATTTAAAATTTTTTACTTATAAAAGTTTTATATATTTCATTAGTCTAATAGTTCTAGTTTGATCTTATAAACTAATGAGTAGAAATAAATGGGAATCGGATCGATGACCCTTTTTTCCTTCTCTTTTCTTCCAAAAATAAAAATAAACATAAAAATATCAAAGCAATGTGCTAATTTGAAGATATGGGCAAGCCCAAAAGTCATGTGATACAAGTAACCTAATTATTTTTGTATATTAACTCTTTGTCTTATCAGAGAGTTTAATTTGTTTCATTTACCTAACACGTTTTCCCATAAATAGGAAAACAAAATAAATATAACTTCAAAAGAATCTAAAATAAGAAAAGTCTTGCCACGTCGGCCTGTTTACAAGAAGCCTCTAACTTTTCGCGCCAGCTCGCATGGCTCAACTAACAACTGAAAAACGGCGCAGCCCTTTCTTCCCGCGGCTTCCGAAACTCCGTTCCGTTTCCACCTGGAAACGCGCCGTCTCCTCCAAAACTCGATCGACTGATATCTAACGCTACTAAACGTCGTTATGCGCTGAGCCAATCAAGCCCCCACGTGTCGGAGAGTTACAGCATTCTCACCATGCTAACGAAGACGACGCGGTTTTGCCGTTAATACCTCCATAAATCTTTTTCCGTCTTTGTCTTTTCAACACGCAAAATATCAAATTTGACCTTCCGAAAAAACCCTTTGTATATTTTTCTCTCGGCTTTTTGTTCTTTTCCCGTCTCCCAAACCGGACCTTTACGATTGCGAAAATTCGATCCCGTTCAGCGGCGGTGTTTTGTTTTACGATCTCGAGAGCGTTGATTGGCCGTCTCCATGTCCGTGGCGACGCCGTCTTACTGGTGCTACAGATGTAGCCGCTTCGTTAGGGTTTTCAACGACGCCGACGTTTCCACCGTCTCCGCCGTATCTTCCTCAGTGTTGTGCCCGGACTGCGAGAGTGGCTTCGTGGAGGAGATCGACAACCCGACCCGCTCCGGAAACGTGGACTCGCGCCGCAGCAGGAGGATCCCAGCTGCCGCGATGAACATGATTGGAGCCAACAATGGCTCCGGTTCCAATCCGGATCATACCGCTTCCGGTCCTTCGGGACCTCGAAGAGTTCGACGAAACAACGGCGACCGCTCACCGTTCAATCCAGTCATCGTCCTCCGCGGAACAATGGCGGACAACGCCGCCACCACCGAGGAAGGCCGCGGATTCGACCTTTTTTACGACGACGGCAGCGGCTCGGGGCTCCGGCCCTTGCCTGCAAGCATGTCCGAGTTTTTACTCGGGTCCGGGTTCGACCGCCTACTCGAACAGCTGTCGCAGATTGAGATCAACGGAATCGGCGGATGCGAGCAGAGATCGGCGTCAAGATTGGCGATTGAGTCGATGCCAACGGTCAAACTCGACGACGCTCATATAACGGCGGAGCATCACTGCGCCGTGTGCAAAGAAGCGTTCGAAGTAGGCACGGAAGCTCGGGAAATGCCCTGCAAGCATATATACCACTCCGATTGTATTCTGCCGTGGCTTGCGCTCCGGAATTCGTGTCCCGTATGCAGACACGAGCTGCCGGCCGATTCGTCGCCCGATACGGGTCAGGGTCCGGGTCAGCAGGAAGACGAAAACGCTGGTCTTACGATCTGGAGGCTGCCTGGGGGCGGATTCGCGGTGGGGAGATATAGCGGGGGGAGAAGAGGCGCCGAGAGAGAGCTGCCGGTGGTGTATACCGAGATGGACGGCGGGTTTAGCGGCGGCGGAGCTCCAAGGAGGATTTCGTGGTCGAGAAATGATGGAAGGCGGAGACGGAGCGGTGGGTTGAGGGGGTTTTTTATGAATCTGTTTGGTTGTTTTAGCGGGGGTGAGTCGTCGGCAGCGAGTTTGGGTACGGGTTCGGAAATGAGGCTTGGAACGCCGACGCCACCTCCGTCGACGAGTCATCAAAGACTGAGGTTCATGGAATTGGAACCGGCGGAGACGTCGACCCCAAGGCGGCGGAGGACTTGGTCTATGGACGTGAATAGCGGTATTGTGAGATGGTGACACGTGGAAAATGTAGTCGTTTCCGTTCGTTGATTCACTCGTGCTGTAAATATTGGGGGGAAAACGAGTGAATGTGAATGGACCTTTTGTGACGATTTGGCCGATTAATTAACGATTAATTGAGCTGTGGGGAAAGGGCCTGAAAATCCCCAAGAAATTACTAAAGCTAGTTAAAGTAAAATCCAAGAGAAAAGCAGAAAAAATTGGAGAAGGACCTCCAGTTGAAATTTCAAGAAATCTAAAATCAGAATTTAGATTTGGTGCTTTTTCATAGACATTCTATTAAAAACGTCTTTTAATTTCCTTGAATTTGTAATTTGTAGGTAAATTCAGTTTGTTATTTTCATATTACTCCCTTCCTACTTCCTAGTATAGTACCTGTCATTATTTTTTCAAAAAATGTATAATGCCCAAGGCATAACCATTTTTTGTTCGGAAAATTCTACCGTACGACAATGTATGCAATATTGTTTATGTAATATATAAAACAGTTTAACTATACGACTAGTCGGTCTCATAATTTACCGTTTGATTTTCGACGCATGTCATATTCGAGTTCTTGCATTACTTAGAGGAAAGGAATATTGCTTGGAATCACAATTAAGAATAATTCCGGAATAATGCTTTGCCGAATTCACATTGGAAATATGGAAATGTTGGTTTATCTTGTTGTATTTGGTATGTGTTCCAAACGAGCGACAAAGATTGAGGGTACGTTTGTCGGTTGCCAATAAACTCCACAGGGACACTGGGACAGTGACAAAGGAAAAAAGACAAGGATTTCAGTATCCAAGTTAGAAATACAATGCTGCGTTTGATAATTCAGATTTTCCCACTGGGGAAGTAGGGAAAAGGCCACTTTATACTCTTTAGGCTTAGCTGGGGTTTTCAGGCTTTTTTGCCCTCTCTCTTTTGGGTTCGATGAACGCTGACGGAAGTGCTCTCCTTTTTTTCCTCTCTTTCAGGTTCTGTCGTCAATGACTACAGTATTAGAGATACTCTCGTGCGCACGACGTTGCATGACAAACATTCATTGGATAGTCAGAGTAATTTTTTAACATGGAACAGCATTCAAGGCCGATGACACCATTGAGATTATACATTGGTTTCAAAACAGAATCTCTCGTGTAGTAAACAATGGTTTCCAGTTATTGATTCATGGATTTATGGAAAATTCCCTCATCGAATAGATGACATGCAAACAAACATGTCTGAACAGTGTTCGACATGAAACGTATTTGCTCTCTGCAAGAGGTGGCCGGGTTTTATAGCAGATGGGCAATTGCAATTTCTTATTTGTTATTGTCATGTAAGTTCCTGATTAACCACTTCTTGTTGGTTTAGAATTATTCCCAAACAACTACCTTGCTAGCATAGTTGACAAAGAAACCAATACCCAAATTGATCGCCTACAATTACCAAGAAACGAATCATAGCGCATGCCGGACGTACTTATAGTTATAAATTGGTCCCAACAGCGTCCCTAACCGATAAATACCTCGAAGGGATTTGGAACTCGATTTGATTCGATCCTCAGCTAATTTGTGTTGTTTCAGTTCCTTCTTTCTTCGGCCACATATTTTGATTGGGAGAGTTAACGGATATTGTTTCGTCGGACAGGAGTTGACGGATTATGGTTACATAACAAATGTGCACCAACTCCTATGTCGCATTCAGCGTCTCAAGCGTCACTCATGTGATTAAATCGTTGTAAGACGCCTCACGTGTGATCGTGTGACTGGTTGTGGTAAGAGATTCGTTGAAACCTGTATTTTGTTTGAACACCTGAGAGGTTCTATTTTTTCCCAATTTCTGCTTTCACTTCTCTGTTCCTACTTGTATACATAATGGGCCATGAGTTTCCCCACGACAACCCATACCCCTTTGTCCTTTCTCATAAGTCCAAAAAAGACAGTTAGCCCATCTGCCCTCAACCCTTGTCAACTTGTGGGCTTTCAGTATTATGCAAGGTTGTTTACGAATTTGGGACAAGACGGGCTTCTGAGTGTATTCGGAACACGAGGTAATACATCATGTGGGTTACCATCCGCGTTACTAAATAAGTGGTGATATAATTGTTTTTAATGAACAAATTAAAAAAATAATGAGTGTCCTTTCAAGGGTTTCATACTTGAACTTCAATCGTTATAAATAATGAGTATCCATTCTCTTTATGCACCCGAGTTTGAATTTTCAACTCCAGTGTTAAAGTTTATTTTAAAGAGAATATCACCTATATGAGGAAAGCTAAACTATGTCAATTGTACGTTGTTTAATCTGTGCCAATTTTACATAGCCTACATAAGCACCAAAGAGAGAAAATTGGAAATAAGACCATTGGGTTTTATATAATAACACGTGATGTGTCATTAGTGTTCCGGGTACAATGAAAAATTTCTCAACAACTAATGGCGAACCACGCAACGACGGAACTAGGTAGAAGGCTACACTGGGTTCCAGCCTAGGGGAGTTTTATGCACTAATTCATTTTACCTCATGTATTTTTTTCATTTTTTTTCCAGTTTAACCACCTCTAGCCCACCCATATTCACATTAAAAAGCTCAATGACATTAATCATACAACAAACTTCCTTGATCCCAATGAGTCCAATGTTATTTTTAGGAAAACTAACGAAAGAGACTAGTTGGCTAGGCCTAGAACAGTAGTTAAATTTTGATTGGAATGGTTTCTATTCAGACCAATTCGTTAACCGTGTTTCTTACATACTGACACTTATCTTCTCAATTTTAAAAGAGATCGTTCGAATTTCATTTTCGTGCTAGACGAAACAACAATGCTCATTCAATAAAAGAAATGTGGGACACTGAGCTGGTTGAAGACGGTGGACATCATGGTCGACCTAATTACTTTCATACTTTGTCAAAGTCGGTTGGTACTTAATCAATTTTTAAGTTAAGCCATAGATTTTTAAACCTAATGTCAACAACCCCATAAAATTATATATGGTGGGCAAACACTTCTACACTGTCATTATTAATGTAATACTATTTCTCCCATGCAACACAACGCTTCATGAAGATGTGATTTTATGAAAACAAAATAAGATCTTTTTTAATAATGTAACATTATCATTTCAATCATTGACTAGGGGTTTTTTCATTTGTACTTTTTTTTAATCTTGTTCTAAGAAACATAAGATATTTTTATAACGACACGATAAAAGTTGAAGTTTCAATTTAAAATTAATTGGTCAATTGGAAAATAGTGGGAGAGATTTCATTGTAGGAGTCACACTTTCAATATGATGAAGTTTTAATATAAAACTAATTAGCCAGTAACATGTCAGATGTTTTTTAACTCACGCACTCATGTGTGGGCAAGACGACTATTTTGGACAACTTGTTCTAAAACATACAAAAAAGTTGAGATTTCATTCTAAATTTAACTTGTAATCTAAAAAAAGGACTTCACTCCTTATAATATACCAATACAAAATCTCTCAACTTTTCAGCGTGAGATTCATACTCTCAACGCAACTTGGAGAAATAACAAATTAGTTGGTGATCGATTGCCAAACCGCGTTTGCACTTGGAAATTGAAAAAGAGTCGTCGACTGAGGAGGAATCCAACTCACGTCACGTATATAAAAGCTTTGCATGCAACTAATCTTTCCTCTCTGGTCCCTTGAGTTTGTCTGATTGATTGAGAAAGCATACCCAATTCAACTGTTTAGTTCTATCCAACTCTCTAGCACTGTTAAAGCTAACCATCATTATTCAATCACACAAGTAACTATCATTTTTGCTTTTGATAACATCTTTAGTGACCTCAAAATCACTAGAATAATCAAAAGCAACTTACCTACGTAGCTTTGACCTTCTTTTTCTTAAAAGAAAAATGGATACTAGAACCTTTTATTCTCATAATATAAATACAAAAGTTCAATTTTTTTTTTAAAGAGTTAATTTTTTTGTCGAATGTCTCACATGTTATTTGATAACCATACATATCTTGTCTAATGAGTATAATGCACAAAACGTAAACGCAGATCTCAGTTTAATATCATCTTAAACATTCAACCATCTTAATTCATAGTTTAATATTATAACATACAAGATAATCTCCAGGAAATAATGAAAAGTTGAATTCTAGCGAAATTCCCCTAAAACTTTCTCACTTTGTATGCTAAAATTTCCTCCAATTATGTGGCAACTCTTTGTCCCATTGTCTAGGAATTAAGGAGTTGAAGACTTTGGAAATATTTCCAAATCAACTTGTCCATGCATGCTAATAAATTTTGGTTTTTTTGCATTCAACGAAGAAAACTTCAAACCCTACAAAGTGAGGGCGCTTTCATTGGCATTGACAATGCAGATGGTCCCTAAGAGTAACTAAGCTAATGGACAAGAACAAAAACAAGTTGATGGACGCACACAGGGACATGTGGTTGGCCATGGAAGCTTGAGTGCTTGACTTGATAACATATGTGCACGTAACTTGAAAGCCTTCAAACTATTAGGTTTGAAGATTATCATCGATCGCAGCTATGTCTTTCCTGTGAGGCATTTAGTTTTGTCATAGTTGCTGTCAAAGCATGCTGCATGCCTAGGTATTGTGATGGGAAGGGAAACATCATCAGAGAACGCGCACGATTCCCTTTCAGTCAGAGTCTTTTTGGTATTAGTATGCTTCACATTATTTGAAGATTTTGACCCCTAATCCGTGTGGGAACCAGCATATTAATTAAGCGGTAATCAAGCTTGTTGACGAGATTATGCATCATCCATCTTCTTTTTGGTAGCTAATTGAGTACACCAATCATTATTCAGCAATTATGATATATACATTTAGACGACACATTCTTACAATGACTCGATTTATAACCATGTCATTATATTCAGAATTTAGACTTACACATTCTAACGATAACTCGATTTATCTAAAGTGAAAATCATTTTCCACTGAAGGACTGGTCCAATAATCCTATTAACTAGTAAACATCACTATTCTCCGCTACTTGAATATGAAACATAACATCAGATAGGAATAAAACAACTATGATCTGTGGTTGAAATTGACAATCTCAAATAACACAAAATTAACAATTTAACAATATAATATGTTGTGTTATACTTTGAGTTCAGATTATAAATTTGAATAATAACTGAAATGATGAGCGACTCAAATTAACAAGAAGTTAGATTGACTGACTGACTAAAATGGCTTATGGTATGTCAAGACTGTCATGCAATAAAGCATTTCTCAATAAAGTAGAAGGTTCTGAATGACACTTCATTTGACTGATTAACAGAACCAGGGAGGGGGATGCCTTCAAGACCAAAGTCTAGGGTTTACATGTATGCCGAAAGTTCAAACATTTGTTTAATATTGGTGCCGGGTTGACAGTATAATACATACTTAACAGTAGTTAATAAAATAATTGTCTCCTAAAAAGGTTTAAGAGTCGAGGCTTAAATTAATAATGTAAGTTTCTCATCTCCAAGCAACATATACATTTTTGTCTCCAGTTGTACCTTCCAGATAATGCCTTCTCAAAGGGTATGTCGGCAATTCACGAATCTCTAGCTCACATAAGTCAGATTGGTTGCTAATCACCAGCTCATCTAATTAAGATTAGAGAGATAATTGAAATTCATTAAGTTTCATTTTCATATTAATACAATAACCATGAAGTGGAACAGGAAAGAAGAAAAAAAGACTAAAGTAGTATAACATTAATATTACAGAGTAATGTTTAGTGTGGGATACTATTTTTTCCTTTAATCGAGTTGAAATCTTTGAACGGTTTTTACCGTCTTTGTACTTAGTCATTCACCAAAATAATGAATATCTTACTAAAACTAAAAAAAGTGGTAAAACGTTAAAAAAAAATTCAATGTAAATTATTAAAAGAAAAATCATGAACAATGGAAATAAGTTGTTTGATTAGTGCAAAGTACAGAAAAAATTGAAGAAAATCAGAGCATAATTGAGGTGATGCTTTCTCCATAAGGAGATTTGATTTGAAACTTAATTTATGAACAAGATTGTTAGGAGTAGTAATAGGTGAATAATTCTTTTCAAAGTTTAGTCACCTTTTTGGGCTGTTGGATTCGAAGCTTAATCAATCAGAAAGGGAAGAATTAAGCACAGTCTAGCCACTAATAAATTCATGGCTCGTAATAAACAAGCAAATAGCAAAGCATATCGTCAGATGGAACGTCTATTGTACGCAGTCTTATTCTTATTTTGTAAAGAAGTTGTTTTCACGACTTAAACTTGTGATCTTTTGATCACGAAGTAGCAACATTTTCATTGTACCAAGGTTCGCCTTCACATTAGAAATTTAGAAGGTAAGAATATAAAAATTTTACCTTTAAATTGTTCATCCAAGGCAAAGAAAGCAGAAGAGTAAAAACCAATTTTTATATACGAACAATGTTAGATTATAAGTAAAGAAATGCACCAACTTCAACCTGAAAACATACGTATGTGAAAAGGGAAGACTCCATCACCAAAAACCCCATACCTTCAAAGACGTATGAGAAAGAATTAAGTTATAAAGATTGACAACAAAAAAAAAAAAATAATAATTACGTTAAAGACAATGAAAACAAGAGAAGGGAATGAAACATAAGTTCTCGGATACAAAATACAATATAACTGCTTTTAAGCACACCTCAATATTAT
This sequence comes from Crataegus laevigata, assembly GCA_963580275.1. NCBI lineage: Eukaryota > Viridiplantae > Streptophyta > Magnoliopsida > Rosales > Rosaceae > Crataegus > Crataegus laevigata. The sequence continues at coordinate 30,006,634 of OY756947.1, read as the reverse complement.
GCAATGTTTACTTACTAGTAATGAGTATGCGAAGAGAAATATCGTCTCTTTCTGAGAAAATCAATAATACAATATTCTAAAAATTATGAATGAGACTTATTCCTTACTTTCTGCATCCCTAAGTATTTAAAGTTCTTACTCGTTCCTAAATTTCCCATTCCTTTCCTAAATCAGCAGTTGTTTTTTAGTTTCCTAATCATATATATAATGGATACGGGTTACAAAAGTATGCTTTTAACCGTTTATTACGAAAGTAAACGTTTTTAAGAGCTTGATTAATTACAAACCCCTTGCAATAAAATCAGAGCTTTGATTACATAACATCTCTTTATTGGTACAAATACATAATCATGTGATTTGCATGTATGAATTTTCTCAAACCAAATTTTGGGAGAAAGGGAGAGAGAGTAAGTAGTATATAAGAAACCAAAAATCGTACCTTTCACCACTCACGCACACCTGCAACAAATACAAAGACCCCGCCACAAACTCTCTCTCTCCTCTCTCACCAATCTCTCAAACTCCCCTGCAACACCAACGCATTCAAATCCCAAATCCCACAGAAAAAAAAAAAAAAAAAAAAAAAAAACATACATTCCAGTCGATTGCAGTTCCCCAATTCGTAGTTACACCAAAAACCATGCTTATTCTCCTACCCTTCCTTCTTCTTCTTCAACTCCTCACCACCCTCTGTTTCTCTGCTCCAAAACCAGAAACTCTAATCCTACCCCTCAAAACACAAACCCTCCCTCAAGGATACCTCCCAAAATCCACCAACAAGCTCTCCTTCCACCACAACGTCACCCTCACAATCTCCCTTTCGGTCGGCTCGCCGCCGCAGCAAGTCACCATGGTCCTTGACACCGGCAGCGAGCTCTCCTGGCTCCGCTGCAAAAAAGCTCCCAACTTCAACTTCGTTTTTAACCCACTCGCATCCAAGTCCTACTCCCCAGTCCCCTGCACCTCTCCCGTCTGCCGGACCCGAACCAGCGACTTCCCCAATCCCGTTTCCTGCGACCCGAAAAAGCTCTGCCACGCCATTCTCTCCTACGCCGACGGTTCCTCCATCGAAGGCAACCTCGCATTGGAAACTTTCAATATCGGCTCGTCAGCCCAACCCGGTACGATATTCGGGTGCATGGATTCCGGGTCCAGTTCGAACGCCGACGAGGACGCTAAGACAACCGGGTTAATGGGCATGAACCGCGGGTCATTGTCCTTCGTAACACAGATGGGATTTCCGAAATTTTCCTACTGCATATCGGATCGCGACTCGTCCGGTATTTTGCTTTTCGGCGAAGCGAAATTCGATTGGCTCAAACCGTTAAATTACACCCCTCTGGTTCAGATATCGACACCATTACCGTACTTCGACCGGGTCGCGTATTCGGTGCAGCTGGAGGGGATCCGGGTTGGACGTAAGGTGTTACCGCTCCCGAAATCGGTTTTCGTACCGGACCATACCGGGGCGGGTCAAACAATGGTCGACTCGGGGACCCAGTTCACTTTCCTACTCGGTCCGGTTTACACCGCGCTGAAAAACGAATTCGCTCAGCAGACCAAACCGGTTCTGAAAACTTTGGACGACCCGAATTTCGTGTTCCAAGGAGCGATGGATTTGTGTTTCCAAGTCCCCACTAACCGGCCGAGCCTGCCCGAGTTGCCGACAGTGACGCTGATGTTTCGGGGGGCCGAGATAAGCGTATCGGGGGAGAGGCTGCTGTATCGGGTGGCGGGAATGGTGAGGGGCGGGAATCAGGTGTATTGCTTCACATACGGGAACTCTGACTTGCTGGGCATAGAAGCGTTTGTGATTGGTCACTATCATCAGCAGAACCTGTGGATGGAATTTGATCTGGCGAAATCTAGGGTGGGAGTGGCTGAGGTTAGGTGTGATCTTGCTAGGCAAAAGCTTGGCATAGGTGCTTAAGTGGGACCCGTTCTGGGTCTGAGCTGGCAAAGTTTTTGTGACTTACAAATCCATACTTGAATGTGAAGGTATCTCAAACCAACGGCGTATGCGAACGGCAAAGGATAGGATTCATTGGTTTATTGTGTGGACCATGATAGGCCCAACAAAGTGTTGGTACTAAGATAGGTGGCCCATTTTGTTCAGATCTTATGTGGTCCTGGGGATTTGCGTAAATATTAAAAATTAGGTGGAACTTTGAATAGTTTAACTTTTCTGTTTTAGTAATTTTGTAGTTTATTTTAATTTTTTAACAGCGAGATTCTGTAACTCTGTGTTGGGCAATGAATATTAGAATATGTATTTTAGTGAGGGCAGGTGGGGCAGGAGGGGTACAATGTTGCAGGGTTCGATTGCCCAAGATTCCAACTCCAATGGTGGATTTTGGACTTTCTGTGGGACCCACGAGGATGATGAAGGGTGCATGATCTATCAATATTCATGAAGATGGAGTTGCAAGAGTTGCATGTATTATAAAATCATTCATTAATTTGCTCTTGAATTGTCTCCCTCCCCTATGTTTTGCTCAATTTACCCTACATATGTGATAAAAGATGATATGCAATTTTCATAGTCTCAAAATTTCATTGAGATTGATACACAATGTACTAAATCCGTTGTTAGTAAAATATGTTTTAAATTTAATGATCAAGTCATGAAAATCAATGTAGATGATTTAATATCCTACTAAATAAGGTGTTGAGTTTTTATCCGTATGTTTCGGGTTTAAAACCCTCCCCCCTTCCCATATATATATATATATATATGTATATGGATTCAGCCATATATATATGATTTAATATCCTATTATGTCCTGAATGATGGGATATAGATTTTCTAAAACCATTCATTTCATTGATGGAGTATGATGCCATTTTGGATACTCATATTGGTGATTCTAATTTACGGGACATGTTGATTTAGCCTCATGATAGACGTGGGGTTTATTCTGTAAAATCGGGCTACCACTGTGCTGAGGGTCAACTTGGGATCATCTTCCTTCTTGTCTATACCGAGAAATATTTGGAAGCTTCATAACCCTCTGATGTTTCATGTGGAAGACAATGCATAATGCTCTGGCAACGTCGGCGGGCCTTTTTAGGAGAAAGTCTGCTCCCTCACCTCTTTGTCTTATATGCAAATCTCATGAGGAGACTATTGAGCATCTCTTTCTTCTCTGCCCTGGGTGGAATTGGTATGGTTTGGTGGTATGTTGAACTACAAGGTTAATCAGAATGTTATCACAACTTGGGTGAATTGGCTTCTTACTCTAACTAAATCCATCAAGACTTCGAAGGTTGATTTGGATAGAATATTGTCCTGTGTTGCATTCACTTGCTGATAGATTTGGAAAGCTAGATGCTGTTTTCTTTTCCAAAATCAACCTATTAATCCAAGACAAGTGCTCGCAACCATTACAACTACTGCCTGTGCTTTCCATGAGGCATCTCGGGTCCCGATGGGAATTCCTGCACAAGCTAGCCCTGTTACCTAGGAACAGGCTCGTTGGGCTCCTCCGCCTTTTCAGTATGTCAAGTTTAATGTCGATGCTAGTTGGGTGACGTTAATGAGCACGAGATTTACTGGGGTTGTTGCTCGGGACTCTTCTGGCACCTTTATTGCTGCTAGGAAAAGTAGTATTGATGTTCATTCGGCTGCTGTAGCTGAATCGGTTGCAATCCACCATAGTTGCGAGTTGGCTGTTGCATTGGGTGCAAATCATATTGCGATTGAATCTGACTCCCTACATACAATTTCTTGCCTTAAGGGTAAGATTTCAAATGGCAGGTGGGAGGCTTTCCCAGCGCTAACGAGGTGTAAGTTGCTTGGGGAATCCTTTCAAGATTGTCACTAGTCTTGGACTTCAAGACCAGTCAATATGGCGGCGAACCGCTTGGCGTCACGAAGAAATATGGAGATGTGTGACTTTACTTAGGTCGATAGGCCCCAATCTTCACTAGTTCATGTATTATGTAATGATGAACTTCCTTGCCCTCAGTAATTTAGTTGTGATAATGGATGGGGTGACGTCTTTAGTTTTGCTTGATGCGTCTGGTTCATTCATCCCCTTGCATTACTCGATTTATTTCTGTTGCTTGCCTCCTTGTAGGCCTCATTGTGTACAATTAGCATCTTTGCCCTGAGTATAATGCATTTCCAGTTATCAAAAATAAATAAATAAATAAATAAAAGAGAAAGAGAAAAGAATCCCCGAGATTTCGCAGTCAAAGCAGCCGTTAAAGACTAACCAGGAGGAAACGGTGTCGTAGCGAAACACTAATTGAACTAAAATCTTCGTAGAGTTGTTAAACAAACCAAACAGTTCCGACAGACAAAACAAAAAGATTAAAGCTTTTTCCGCGGCAAAACGCGTCCGAGTCGACTCAGATCTCTGCACGCTCCAACTCGCTCCCTTTCTTCCACCGAAGAAGCGCTTGCATGGCGTTTTGGTGAAAACGCTGCCGTTTCTTGTGATCTGAGCCATCTGAAGTCGTTTCTTTTCTGTGAGTCCTTTGTCTATTCGCATTTCTCAGTCCCTAGTTTAATTTCTGATTGCTTTAATTTTCTTGATCGTAGCTTGGAAAGCTTCTTCTAATATGCCTCTGTAATTCTTAATCTCTCACAGCATTCGATTGCGACCTGAATTACTAGAGTTCAAAGAATATTTTTTTTGTGGTTAATTGGATAGTTAAGGGAACGTGATTTGGTGATTAGGGTTCTTATTGATTTGTGATTTTGTATCAGGAATTTGGAATTAATTGGGTTTTAGTTTATTATTTTTTTTCACTCGTGATTTTCTTACTGCATGTCAATTGGGAATCTTGAGTTACGTTTTACCAGTATTTTGCTTCTTTTTGTGTATGGATTATGAGGATTACTGATTGTATGTGTTTTCTTGGCGTGCTTCAGTTCAGTGAATTGGAAAGTCAGTGACGTCGTAGTTTGAGCAGATAGGGCTTTGGAACTCTACAGACATGAGTTTTGTATTCCGGGGTTCCAGGGCAGATATCGAAAGTGGATTCCCGGAATTTATACCAGAGCGGCGTGCAATGGTACATTTCTTGTATTTCACATATTTCCATCGACTTTGGCCCTAATTCGACCTTTTTCAATGGTGGAGGTTTGAATTTCATGTTTTAATCCATGGCCAGTGTGTATGCAATTTTCTGTTTTTCTCATTTGCCAATACCCTTTGGTCCCAATTGCACCTTCTCCCTTTTAAAGGCAAGGGTGGAGGGTGAGTTCTGGGGGCAATGCATGTAAATTATCTACGGGAACAGGGGCAAAGTTATTATTATTCATTAATTTGTACTGATATTGGTTGTTTTATCTCAGCGTGTTCATCCACCACGCTCTGTCAATTCCAACTCACTTGCTTTTCTTGTTACAGGTGCCTATCATATTACCCTTTGTTTAGTCTTGTAATTTTGTTGGTTGGTACTGATATCTGTTTATGTATTGTCTTATGGCCAGTTCTTCTGCTGTTCATGATACTGAACTCACACCAGATGTCACCAAATTTTCTGGTATTGTCTTTCTCTGAGTGTGTTAAATTGGTTTGCTACATTTACTGGTCAAGGTCGCGGTTCATTTAGGTTGTTTTATGAGAAATTTAAACATCGTTCTTTTAAAATTATGCATGTAGCTGTGGCTAGTTCTTGGTGTCTTTTTGATGGCTACAACATTAAGGATGTATGCAACCTGTCAACAACTTCAATCTCAAGCACAGGCTCATGTGGCTGCAGCCAGTGGCCTTCTTGGCCATACTGAACTGCGGTTGCATATGCCACCATCGATAGCCCTGGCAACAAGAGGGCGTCTTCAAGGCCTCAGACTTCAGCTTGCACTTCTTGACCGGGAATTTGATGACCTAGGTTGGTAGTTAAATCCATCTAAAAATGACTTTTATATCTTGAAACCCCATACTTAGCTGTTATAAATTTTACTAGCCAAACCATATCTTTGTCTCTTAATATTTTATATAACCTTTAGTTTGATGCCAAACTACTCTTCTGTCCAATACCAGATTATGAAACCTTGCGAGCTCTGGATTCTGATAATGTTCCAGCAGCTTCTTCTATGAGTGAGGAAGAGATAAATGCTCTTCCGGTCCATAAATACAAGGTGCCAGGTCCTCAAATGTAAGTTCTCAAAAAAAATTTCCTTCAGTGGTTGATATAGACAAAGAGTCTAAAGATTTTCGTGGCAAATGAAAGAATGAATTGAATTATAGTTGTTTAGCCTTTGCTCTTTGAATACATTTGTTTTATTATGGTTTTGTTCTGTATGCAGTGGTGCTTCATCCATGCAACAAGCTTCATCTTCAGCACCTGCTGAGGTATTGGCTATATATTATCCCTCTTTCCTTTTGTATTTTTCATCCTTCTGCCACTCTATAAGAGTAAAGATTCTCCTGCATTTCATTTTGTTTGAGTACAGCCGGAAGAAGTTTGTGTACGATATAATATCATATGATATGATAGCATTGCATTTATTCTGTGGCATTGTATCTTTCTGTTCTATTTTGCAGAAGAAGCAAGAAACTGTCGACACGGTTGGGAGCACAAAAGCCGTGGAAGATGAAGATGAACTGACTTGTAGCGTTTGCCTGGAGCAAGTTACTGCGGGAGAACTAATTCGCAGCCTTCCATGCTTGCATCAGGTTCAGTTATCTTTTCAGTAGCTTGACATTCTTAGGCTGATTTTTCCTGTATTTTTCAGTTGCGAGTTTTAGGGATTTCTTGCTGAACTAGTATGTTTGCAAAGAAGTTCTTCTTATGCGGAGTAATGTGTGATTGATTTCAGCTACAAAATGCATCTAGTTCTGATCGACCCCACATACACACACACATGTACCCACACTGCATCTAGCTCTGTAACACTCACGCAAATTATGAACCTAAAACACATCATCTGAAGAATTGATCTAGCTAACTGGATTAGAGGAGTCTCATTTTGCATTCCAAACCTTGTATGGTGCATTGATGTGATAGAAGACACTTCTTTGTAATGCTGCTCTGTATTCTAAAATCTCGTTTTATTATTGTGTTTTTTCCGCCGTTTTGCTGCAGTTCCATGCTAGTTGCATTGATCCATGGCTGAGGCAGCAGGGAACCTGCCCGGTATGTAAATTCCGAGCAGGATCAGGGTGGCGTGAAAATGGACAAGATGGAACGGATGGTTCTTACGCGGTGTAATTATAACAGTGTAACTAGTAGATGTACCTTCGTGCATAGTTAGGCACAGTGATTGATCAGATTCAATGGTTTTGCCCAGGATTGGCATTGCTGTAATTATCTTGATACATAGGCATTGGAATGACTGAATATATTACAAGAAGTTTTGACAAAAGCTTGTTTACCGATCACTTGTAGATTCCGATAAAAATAGATTTTCGAAATGGATTTCCGTTCTTTTAAATTTATAGAATTGTTATTGACACTCCAAAATAGTCTTGCCTTCTGCTCGTATTTTTTTTTCTCTAGGGAGTGCAGGATGAATTTTCCGGAGAGCCGATAACCTCTCGGTTCCATGCAAACATGGCTTTTTTAGTTCTTGTGATTGGATTAAAATTGAAAAACTCATAAATCTAAGGCTTTTCTAGTACTACCGTGTTGGGGGAAATTGCAAATTAAAACACTCGAAGCAACATGCATATCCCAAATCAACGAAAAACAATCATAACAATAACAATTTTCACCGATGCTGAAAGCAATTGCCGGAGCTGCTAGTTTTCTTTCCTTTCATCAGCTCAGCTTTTGGTTTTCCAGAAAATGAAGAAGGGAACAAGAAGATAACAGCTTTTGGTTTTCTAAAGACTTACGATACCTTGTCATTCGATGTTGAAGCCTTGCAATAAAAGTTGTGTGTATTTGATTGAAATCTCCTTGTTAAAGCCTTGAGATTCATATAATTCCCAAATTTGGAACTTTTGTCAAGAATTCAGCTGCCGGAAATTACTGGAATCGAAATTTCCGATCTAGGAAATTTCAGTCGGGCCGATTAATTCCAGGCAGCGCAGTAAAAAAATGCAAAAATTCAGCATAGACAAATAAAAGCATGGATTATGTAATAATTCTACACCTCATATTTCAATAGCACATCAATAACATCTTTTCTGGTCCGAAAATAACTTATTTATGGAGGACATAGTTCGGTCCAACTCGCAAATTAAATTTATTTATTGTATGTACTTAAATATGAAGGATCAAGCTCATGCAAACATGCGAGTCCGCGACTGAGTGCCTACTTTGCTTTCCCTTTTCCCTTTCCTCCGCCCTTCTTGGCATCTAACTTTGCTTGAATACGAGCAGCAGCAGTAGCTTTGGCCTCTTCTCTCTTCTTCTTCTCTTCCTCTTTGTTTGCAGCAACTAACTCCCTCTGTTTCTTCAGTTCTCTGTTGTGAGCACCAACGTAATTCAATCAGTCATACTGTTTATGAAAAAGTTGGTAGATCTCAACGGAACCAACAAAAAGTTTAATGGTAACAATAAGACTTGCATTATATATCTGGAATATAAGTTATGGAGAAGATGAAAGTAAATGGACTTACTCTAGCCTAGCCCTTTCCTCTGAAGCACTACCCAAACTTAATCCCTTCCGCGGATTGCAAGCAACTAACTCCACTTCAAATACAAGGGTTGCACTGCAGGAGAAATTTGTAATGGACGATGAATTAATTCCAAAGACATTGTTGAGAGACACCTTTTGTGACAAGAAATAAAACATGATTGACCAAGAAAATTGATGCAGACTTTTACGAACACTTGGATACAGTCATAAACCAGAATGCTTAATGCACAAATTGGCAAGTATCCTGCATGAAGACCCTCCCCCGTCTTACCACCTGGAATTTATGTACATTTGTATTCAACGTGCTTCCGGATATTTTACATCTATTCAACAAATATCTTGGTCTATAGTTGGGAATCGAAGATCACCAACCAAATAACTCTTATATCATAGACTAAGATGCAGTTGTTTACTATAAGCATACACTATCCATGTTTAGGAGAGAATTATGTCTGGACAGTGTTGTTTTGGCATATCGATGTGCAAACATATTTTTAACTTAACAAAGCTACTAGAACTCCTAGTGTCCCTTAATAAAAAAATTTGACAGAAATATAATGAATAGAACAATGGCATTACCCTGGTGGGATATCTGGAGGAGAACCCACAGTTCCATAGGCATATTCTGGCTTGCAAGTGATCTTAGCAATCTCCCCAACCTGATGAAACCATCAAAAGAGAAAACATGTAACAGGGGACTTAAAACCTTCACAAAATTTCCTCAAAGAGTCAAAGAGAAGCTTATTTTCACCTTCATGGTTTTCACTGCAATATCCCAAGCCTTGATCACACTGCCCTTCCCAATCTCAAATGAGAAAATTGTATTATCTTCATGCGTCGTGTCAAAGACTTCGCCGGTTTCCTCAAGAATGCCTTCGTAATGAACTGCCAACATAATGTATGTGATTACTAACAAGTTGAACATAAGTTTGCTTGGTCATTCCACTCAACCTAATCACAAAATGTTCCTACTGCACAAACGAAAAATAAATATGATCAGCAACAACACTCTAGCCCTTACCATCAACGAGTGGAAGGTCTTGGGTTGGAGCAATCGCATCTGGCTTTGCACGCCTTACAATTTTCTTGAGAACACCGCCATCCCCGGATAAATCAATTGCATCACTCATGGCTGCAGCAGTTGCAATCTTCAATGTTCTGGTCATGTCATAGACATACAAACATGAATCCATGACATGATAAAATGGATATGAAAAAGGCAAATCCACCACATCATTACTTAGCATAAAAAACACCCTCCAGAAAGGTTGTATCTTTGGAATAAAATTTCCATTAACTAATGATAAATTGCAGGACATTAATTAAAAATTTCAAAAGCCTAGAGGAATTTCCATTAACTAATGATAAATTGCAAGACATCAATAAAAAAAATTCAAAACCCTAGTGGGTTTTAGATACAATTACAAACAAAAACCCCCAAAAGTTTTAAATTTTGTTGTTCTAAACAGAAATTAACAAGTAATTGAAGCTAAACTAATAAAATTAGGGTTTTTAAAAACTAAAATCCACCAATTACTTCAATCTCAAACCAACCAGGTGAGAAAAAAAAATACAAAACATCAGTAATTTTGGGAGTGAGAGTGAGAGAGTTCGAGTTCGACTGACCCGTTTCGAGGCTATAAAGGAGCTTCGGAAACGGAGAGGGGCAATCGGGTCGTCGGGTTGAAAGGGAGACGATAAATCGGGTGGTATAGCCGGGAGCTTCGGTGGCCATCGGCTTCTGACGAAGGATGTGCTCGACGCAGAAAGATGGCGTTTTTTATAACGATGACTCGATGATGATGATGAAATTCCCACGCGCACGTGTAGCGTGTGATTCAGCAGATGCTGAAAAGTACCAGCGGATGAAGCTTAAAGTACCGCCCAAGTTTTTACTCTACCACGATTAATGTTAGGGAGATCAATTAGATTAATTTTTCAGTCCAAATTATAAATTATATGATGTGTCATCAATAAAAATAAGTACGTTAATTAATATTTAGTTAATAATTTAATCATCAGCAACCACACATGCAAAAACCTGATCTGAATTTGTCATTGAAGTTGAGAGAACATGCTAGAATTTGTTTGACGACATTGAAGTGTGGGAGACTATGAGATAAGTTAGATAACTCACTCTATTTGAGATTCGTAACCTATTTTGTCCTATCATATCCAAGTTACGATCTTACACAACAAACATCGGTTGAGTTATGTTCAATTAAAACGACAAACATCAGTTTGATTACAAGTCCAATTTAATTGGATATAACTCATCACATCCTACCTACCAAAAGAGAATGGGATCCTTCCGAATCCCTTCCTCCCAATCCACCAAATTCGAGAATCTGGACCGTTGAAATTTGATCCAATGACTACAAACAGGAGTCCACTTTAAAAGTTATAATAGCTTTAGTCGTTAGATGAAATTTCAACGACCCGGATTCCAGAACTTAATGGATTAGAAGGAAGGGTTTCGGAAAGGATCCCTTTCCTACCCAAAAAAGTCCTAATAGTAGTTGGATTTATGTTGAAAACTTAAAAGCTGCCGTTTCTCTTTTCTCTAGCCCCAAAACCGGTTCTTTTCTTTTTCCTGTTCGCTGACAAACAAGAACAACCAGTCCTTTTCATTTCACATTGATGATTTGGATACTTCATGAGCAGAGATCCGGATGGACGCTTTGCTGCCCAACCGAAATTTGAGACAAAAGGCTAATACTTACGGGGATTAGCCCATTCAGCCCACCCCAGTTCCATACCCAACCCAGATAGGCCATAAAATAACAAATTACTCCCCAATTTCCAGATTAGACTCCAACCCATCAGCCTTTTTCTCCTTTCACTCCCTCCACCTCTTGTCTTCAAAGTTGAGTCCACCGGTGTTTAAAATTCTGGGTCCATCCCTGTGCATGAAGCATGCAACGGCAGAGACCCACGTAGGAGTTCTGCTCCCGGGTGATCGTGGGGTCCTAGACGAATGTACACATCAAAAAATTAATAATTAGAATGCCCGTTTAACTTCCAAACTAATGAACAAACTCACATAGCAACACAAAAACCGCTACTATTTCGTTAGTCTTCTATATCCCCTTCAAGCTACCAACATACCATATCTGATGATTCAGATTACAAAACAGGACCCTGACCCCTTCTGCCAACTTTATAAATACTACCTCCAACATTAATATCTCTGATTATAATCATTTGGAAAAAGCAGAAAACCCACCATTACCCCTTACCAATTAATTCAAAGCCTGAACGTGCTGTAGCCTCCTCCTAGACCAGACGATCCATAACTGCCGCCATAGGGTTGTGAGGGTAGTGACGATGATGGGTATGATGGAGCACCTAACTGAGAGTAGGATGACCTCAATCCAGTATCCATCACGCCATAGTTACTTGTAACCGGTTCCTTCCGACTGTTTATTACCTCCTAAAACACACACAAGAAAAGATAACCAAGTGTCAAAAATTTCCGAACCATGAATCACTCCCTGTTGAAATTACATATTATTCAATGTTTTTTAACTTGCCAAATATTCAACTCTGCCAGCATGCCAATATGCAATATTATTTCCCTAATGAAATTTTTTAAATACAAATCGGTAAACTACCACCTTCTGTAACTTAAACATGGTAATTCATCTTTCATTATCTCAGAGTCGTAACGGGTCTTTATTAAACAAACAAACAAACAAACAAACAAAAATGTGTTTGTTTCCGCTCCTTGCCTCCTCCTTGATATTTGAAAAGAAATACTCATTGGTAAGCATACCTGAATCAATTGTTGAGCCATCTGAACCTGTGATGAGGTGCCTTTTATTTCTACGGTAATTTCATCAGGTAGTCCCCTACTCTCTTGCACAGTTAAGATGGCTCCACTACTACGACGAATGAATGCAATATTTGACCCTTCAACCCCAATAATGTCCTCAGCATAAGATAGAGGAATTTGCATTGTTTGTGCAATCTGATTGTAGAATGCAACACATAAAATATTACAACCAAGACTATATAAATAGAGAACGGAAGTACAACAATGTAAACAGAATATTCCTCTTTCTACATAGCCCTATTTGCACTTAATTTTTTTCTTAATGAACAATCAGAGTATAAATGCAGATATTGACCCACGTAACACAGGCCTGATGCAATCTGATACACTTTAGTTTTCCAATTGAAGACAAATTTTCCAGGCATCATACATCAAGACATTTTTCCTCAAATGGACGAGTCAGTAAGACATACATACAGCCTATGCATATCCTCAGATATATAGTTATAAACAAGACACGTATTCCTACTGTCGCCAAGTAAATCAAGGTCTAGACAGTAAAAAATCCCCCAGCATCCTCATAAGGAAGCAAAATATACAACACTGTTGACCCCGTAATTTAAATAAAAGTTACAGCAAAGTTAGACTATCCTTGTGTGTATGCATGCTGTGAAGACCCAAATAAGCTCATTACAAGGAAGTACGAAGTTGAGATAAAATGCCAAACAGTTAGAACAACTAACCTGAGTAACAATAGGAGCACCAGGACGACTAATTCCTGAAGAACGAAGAGAACCAAGATCTTGTCCATAAATAGACCCTTGTCCGTAAATAGAAGTGTCTTGTCCATAAATAGGAGGATCTTTTCCATAAATTGAAGGATCTTTTCCATAAATTGAAATTCCAGAGGAAGGGAGTTGTGATTCCAATTGAGTTTCACGATCAAAAAACAAAGACTCCCTCTTTGCTGAGAGAGTATAATTAGTGCCAACTCCAGTTTGAGAAGCAGTATGCAGCAATGACTTGTCAGCCCAGGTAGTATCTGGTTGGCGCTCTTGTGAGTTTGTCGCATACTAAAGATGCACGATCCAGTTATTAATACACAGCAATACAAAGAAATGAAAATACAGCAGACATCAGTGGGAAATAAGCTTACAGTCTTCTCAAAAAGTGGAATAACACTATGATCAACCAAGAACTTCCTCAGGTGAGCCACTACCGCTTCTACAGCTTTGAGAACCTTCAAAGCTTCACCCTGCAATTCAACAATCCTCTCATCTGTGGCAGCATAAAATGGAACCTCCTCTGCACAAATAAAAATAAGGTATCAGAGAATGAAGAAAGGAAGAAAGGGAATAGAGACTAGTTTCATAAATAAGGATCTGAATACACTGAATAACATGACAGAGCATTTCTAAAAGGGACAACAAATATGACCAAGGCTTGTTTTTCAAAAATACAGCTAATTAATTTTTTGACGAGTATAAGCATCATGCATTCTGAAGTTAAAGGACTCTAACATGGAAAACGGATCCACAACTCCGATGTAGGAAAGGCAAAGAGAGAAGAATTTAAACTCCACAATATACTAGGAATAATAATATACTTATCTTCACTAGTATGATCACCGAACTTATAAATTACCAACGGAAAAGCTAAGTCAGTATAAGTAGGAGCACAGAAGTAACTCGAAATAAAGAAAACAAATACGGAAACTTAATTATCATTTTAGGTCTAATTTCCAATAAGTAAGCCCTTCGCTCAGTTGTTCGTTGTATAACCAATCTGGCCACTTCAGTTATAAATCATAAAAACAGCAATGAAACACACTATCCATAGAGTTGGGGAAAAGGTGATGAAATAGGCAGATATTTTCAACCATTGGTATTTTACTGAATAGAGAAAACCTGTATCATGTAACAATACGAACATACCTCCAGACAATACTCGCACAGACGATCCAGTACTCTCTTGTATAGATTTGATTAATGATCCTTGTTTTCCAATTAAATTAATTGCTTGGGTAGATGCTACCAACAACCGGATGGAACAGAAGGCAACTCCAGCAGCACCAGACCCCTCACTCTCAGATAATCCAGAGACACGTTTGAATATTCTTATTACAGCATCCATTGCAGGGGAAAGAGGTGCATCTGGCTCTTCCCTTCCAGAGATCAGCACCTAAAAAGAAATGTGTATTAGAAAGATTGTAGCATAGAATGATATCACGATAAACAGTTTCTGGTTCAATGGCCTCACACACTGATAGATCACAAGCAAGTAGAAAGAAGCTTCACAGCCAGTAAGATAGTGATGAACCACTTTGAGATTAAGACTAAAAAGGAAATATAAGATACAGAACCACAGATTGGTTCAAGCATGCAAGAAAAAGGTGATGTTTGGAAATCTAATCAGCACTAATGGGTTGGTAAAGAAGTTGATATACCTTTGTGATGTTGATACCCATGGAAACTGTTGGGTTTGTTTTTCCAGCCCATGTTAAGTTGTCCTAAGTCTATTGGGAATTAATAGTCTTAGAGGATTAAATTGTTTTTCCCAATTGGAGTTGTTTTCCCAGTTGGAGTTGTTTACCCAATTGGAGTTGGTTTTGTCAATTGGAGAAGGATTCTTAACTAGATTCCAATTAGGATTAGTAATCCTTATTGAAGAAGACCTTTATTATGTCTATATAAAGGGGCTATTGTACTAGGTTTGAATTGGAGGAGCAAAAACAATAAGTGAGTGAGAGAAAAGAAAAGAGAGTATTTCTTGTTCTTGTTCTTTCAGGTTTTTCGTCAAGTCCTAGTTCTAGAGATTTGGCAAGATTATTGGTTGTACTCATTATTGATATAGTGAAAGATTGTTGTTGTTGTCCCGTGGACGTAGGCACATATTGCCGAACCACGTAAATTGTTGGTGTTATTTATCTTGGTTATTTGTTTCTCGATTTCCGGAGTTTGTTCTTATTTTCCCATTCTTAAACGCGATATTCTCAACAGAAACTTTGTTAGGAAGGTATCAAATCTTATAAATACCAATTAAACAATTCGTAAAAACAATGATTTAGTCTTGTAACTAGATTGTTAATCGTCTTATAGTATAGCCCTTACTATGTTTTGAGTGTTTGAATAAAACCACAAGCCCGGTGCAAAAGAGTTCACATTATAATAGGTCATCTTGACATAGCAGAATACCAGATACTTATTGTCATTCTCATCTTATGCCCCGCTAACGAATTAAGTGATTGAGTAAAACTCTGAGATGGATGCAAAGGACTTTGCCTAGAAACGAGTCATCTTCAGATAGCAGAAAACTCAACACTGATCAAGTCTCGTTTCAGACTTGAGATTGTCTTATATCTTCATTTCTTTAAAAATTCGACAAAGTTACTGATCTTATGCACATTACTAACACATTGAATGATTGAACAAAACTATGAGCTGGGTGCCATAGCCTCTTCTAAGCAATAACACCTGTGAACCAAATGCTAGCATTAAACTAACTTTAATTTTAGGGTTTCTGTAACCTCGTGACAGAACTAAATTCCCAAAATCCAAATTCTAAATTTCAATCTTTACTCTTCCCACCCACTTGCTAGCAACAACAAAGCTTAATTAGGGACCCTGAATTGTCATTGTGCCACAATTAAACAGAGGATAACACAAAGGAATCTGAAAATTACAAACCCTAGGGTTCAACGCAACCATAAAACCAGTTTAAACGCAGCATCTTGGAGCAAATTACGAGAACACAAAAAACCAAACCCTGGAAAGGAAGAAATCGAGGAAAAACTCACGATGCGATCAGGATTTCCAACGGCGCCGTCGAGGACTCGAATGCGAGCTCGGGTCTCCTCACACATCTTCTTAATGAGCTCGCCTTTGCGGCCGATAATGCTACCGACCTTCAGAACCGGCACAATTAGCCGAAACACAGAGTCACCGGGCCAACCCGGCCATCGTATATCGGCTACTGAGGTGGCATCGTTCCCGACATTCGTTGCGGTTGTAACAGCCCCGGCGTCCGATACGGGTTCGGGATTTTGGTTCGGATTGTTATCGGTTGTTGTTGTTGTTGGGTCGGACTCGGGCGCTGTAATTGGGGCGGTGGTGATTTCGGATGTGAGTGGTTGCGCGTCGGCTTTCGCAGCCTTGGCGGAGCCGTTCTCGGTGGGTTGGGCGGTGGCCATGCTAGGGTTAGGGTAAAAGGTTTAATTGGACAGTGATGCCTGAAAACCGAAGGGGGGTTTTGTTGGTGGTGTTGCAGCTGTGTGTCTGCAAAAGGAAAGAGAGAAATTATTGGGTAATTCTGTATTGCCACTTCATTCGTGGTACTCCCATTTAAAATTGGCTAAATAGCCAAAATAGCTCTGGGATTTGCATAACACGTCACTTTAGTCTTTGAGATTGAAAATCAATAGAAATGGTTTCTGAGACTGTCCACTATCCATTATTTTGGTCATTCCGTTAAAAACTCCGTTAAGTGTCACAGAGCTTTTGGCCGAAAATTTGGATAATTTTCAAAGCTTCATAACTCAATCATTTTTTTAACTAAATTCGATCAATAATATATCAAAATGAAGATAGAAAAGTGTAGAATAAGAGTATACCTATTTGGAAGCCCAATGATTTTCGGAGATAGCCGGAAAATAGCCTAAAAGGTGACTGGTCCGTGGGAAAGCTGGAAAACTCGCCAAAAACTAAGTAAATTTTAAATGTTCATAACTTCTTCAATACTCAACGAAATCAAGTGATTCAAAAACAAAAATCATACTTCTCGACAAGATGAAGAGAATGGTACCTTTTTCGGTGGCTAAATCGCCATGGTTTGCCTAAAAATGGCTTGAAATTGGCTGTCTTGGTCTTAAGTTAGCCACTTTCAAGCAGTTTTTTGGCTTACCATTCTCTTCGTCTCGTTGATAATTATGATTTTTATTTTTGAATCACTCGATTTCATTGAGTATTGAAGAAGTTATGAATGTTTAAAAATTTACCCAATTTTCGGCGAGTTTTCTAGTTTTTCCGCGAACCAGTCACCTTTCAAACTATTTTCCGACCATCTCTGGCAACCATTGGGCTTCTAAATGGGTATAAACTTGTTCTAAACTTTCCTATCTTTATTTTGATATATTATGAGTCGAAATTTGGTTGAGAAATGATTGAGTTACGAAGTTTTAAAAATTGCTCAAACTTCTGGCCAAGAGCCTCGGGACACTTAATAGAGTTTTTAAAGGAAGGACCAAAATAATGGATGGTGGACAATCTCAGGGACTATTTCTATTGATTTTCAATCTCAGGGACCAAAGTGATGTGTTATGCAAATCTCATGGACCATTTTGACTAAAAAGCCTTTAAAATTTGACATGTATTCACATCAATAAATTATGAGCATTCCTAATGGAAGAATTTTTTTATTGTGATTGGAACACGGATGGTACACCAATTGTTTTTATATAAATTGTGGGATTTTTTTTAAGTTATTAACTTTTTAACACACATATCCCACCATTTATATAGTGACACGTGGTGTACCACTTTGTGTTTTGATCACACTGAAAAATCTCTCCTCTAATGGGGTTTTTTCTTGCTACTACATTTCAAGCCTTAGTAAGAAATTTCATCAGAAATGAGCCGGAAAATGGAACTAGATCCAACACTGGGGCTAACAACTTCCTTTCTTAGGTAGCATAAAATTGGGCTAGATGTAGCTTTAAAAAACAGCGAGTCCCATAAAAAGTAGTAACACATGTGAGCAAAATTCTCACTCTCCCCCTAATTGCGAATACACTTATACTCTCATTTTATTCTTTTTTTAATTATTTTTTCTTACATATTTTTCTTGCAATTTGGCTAATTAATTATTGTTTTAAATTTCATAAGAAATAAAATTTCAAACTGATTTAACGTTCATGGGCATTGGTGGGTGAAATTTTCAAATAATTTTTTTCAAAATAGTATGATACTAATGTACTAATTGGTGCTAGGTAAATTGTTGTGTTGTACGTGAAAATCAAATTATTTCAAAAGGTGAAGTGGGGGTTTGTATCTTTCAAGGAATGTGATTGAGATAAAAGAATCTAATCCAACGAACGGTTCATAAGTGATGGAATCTAACTTTGTCACAATTTGAACTATTTTAAGTTGAAAGGTTCCAAAAATAATAATAATAATAATAAGATCGCACATCCAAAATTGAACTTAAGAAAAGTTTAACACAACAAGAAAATTATCGCATAAATAAATAAATAAATATATATATATATATAGCCCCATATAGAGCCCGAAAGAAATATCCCATCATTGGGAGAAATTCTTTTATAAAGCTCCAAAGATTCCTCGAAGCTCTAAAATGTATTATCCACCACTTTTCTAGCCCCATATAAAGCCCCTCACTAGGATGCTCTTAGTGAATTAAAAATAAA
Source organism: Crataegus laevigata (assembly GCA_963580275.1). NCBI lineage: Eukaryota > Viridiplantae > Streptophyta > Magnoliopsida > Rosales > Rosaceae > Crataegus > Crataegus laevigata. The sequence goes on along the minus strand of OY756947.1, from coordinate 29,987,896 downwards.
TTCAATACTTATATATAAAATTATTAGTAACCACCATTAGTCCTCGATAAACACCGATCCCAATCCTCTGCCTCCATAGCTTCAACCCTACATGCATGCCACTGATTGCCATGAAAAAAAAGAAAAGGAAGAGTAGACAACCATGGCAACCAAAGATTTGGCAAGTGGGGTTGGAGTCGTGAAGGTGGATGGCTGAGATTGGTATTTGTCGGGAACTGAGGATGGTTGCTAGGAGTTTTATTTTTTAAATATTTAAATCCCTTAACAAATTATGTCCAATTGTGAATAAAATGGTCCACATGCCATACTTCAAATGGAAGTATAACTAACACACCCCAACCCGTATTGTCCACTAGGACTCCGAAATCGAGCTGTGCTAGCCGACACCTAGAAGGTGACGAAGCCATAAAGTGTAGTGATGTGGAAAATGTGAATAAATTTAAGCCTAAAAGTGCCTAAACACTAGATTGTGCTGGTGAACGGAAACAAACCCATCTTACACGTGACTGCAGAGCATAAGTAAAGTACAATAAAACGGGTAAGAATTATACCCTTAGAAGTAGCCACCAATCTTGAGATTTGCCAAGAATCCTCGTCAATACGAACCTCATCAGCTAAAACCTGGAGGGGCACAAAACAGACATGTGAGTAGACAAAACAAAACTTTAAAAACATCTTTCTTTTTAGTAATACAATAACCCCTCGTTGAAATCCGTATAATTCCCCAGAGAATACCAATACATATGTATATAACAATCATGTTGAAGAATGGTAAAACCAAAGTATACCATGTCGAGTATCTCAGCAACAACCATATAAGCAAGATGAAATAAATCAATAAAAAATGAATGTCAGTCGGAGTCACCAATAGTGACCTGTACGACTTATCCATATCTCATCCATCATATCACATTAATCAGGTGCTAGCACATATCTCATCAATCATATCACATCAATCAGGTGCTAGCACGTGAGTCGGAGTCACCTATAGTGACCTGTACGACTCATCCATATCTCATCAATCATATCACATCAATCATGTACTAGCACATATCTCATCAATCATATCACATCAATCAAGTGCTAGCACGTGAGTCGGAGTCACCTATAGTGACCTGTACGACTCATCCACATCTCATCAATCATATCACATCAATCAGGTGCTAGCACGTGATTCGGAGTCACCTATAGTGACCTATATGACTCATCCACATCTCATCAATCAGGTGCTAGCACATATCTCATCAATCAGGTCCTGCACACGATTCAGAACCACATAAAGTGGTCTGTACGACATGCTTGGTGTAAATAAATACGCTCAAGTGCTACGATCACGTGAAGGCTATGCGAAGTATCCCAAGTCACCTAAGAATCGGAACCACCTAAAGTGGTCTGTACGACAGGCTGGCACTTACCTTGGAATCCAAGGTGAGCGTAAGGTGTGAGAGGTGAACGATTACGTAAAGGCTGGCCCTGGCCACGGGCAGGAGCACTAACACCAGGGTGCATGACAATGAATTCTCCTCATATCCATTTATCAATAATTACCATTCGATCATACTAACATTATATACTCACCTGATCTTACCTTGGCCTCCGTATTGTTGCGCATCACTGTGTAAAGCTGTACTAATCACACACTAAAATATAAACCAATTATGGTCTAGCATTTATAAAACATAAAACCACCATTTCACATTTCCTCACACAAGAATTTATAACCAATACTAACTCACCAAGTCATAAGGTTCAAATCTCATATTTTTCATCAGATTCCTTCACATTGCTCAATTTTCCAAACAAAGCTTTTGCCTTGATTATTTAATCTCACTTATCGCATGGCTGCATCTCACATCTCGTTAGACTACCTACATACCCTAAACAAGGATCAAGCCAATCATAGTTCACAATAATTATTTACAGGTAATAGCGTATGAATATATCGTGATATAATCTTCACTTAACATTCTCATGGTATTTCATAATATATGAATATATATATATATATATATATATATATATATAACACGGCATAAATTTCTTAATCTATATATAATCAGAAGGAAAAAAATCCACTCACTTGGAGTCTGCGCTACAGCTTCCTAGCACAAACATTGAGGCGTCACGAACGATCGGTGCCTAGAACAATTATCAAATCACATCTCAGAATTCTTGTCGATAAAATACATAACTTACATAGAACATATGTCTACATAATTCAATCTGGAAGTTCCACATATCAGATTTCTGATCCGTAACTTCCAAGGATCCACATTATGCTTCAAGAATAACATACTAAAGTTTCGGAACGATCCAACTGTCGGATCTCTGCCAATTGCCAAAACCAAGCGGCGATTAACATTTTATTTTATGATCTTACAAATCTAATTCGGGAAGATTCGTACAACGGATTCCCAATCCATAAATTCCTACATTCCTCAAATATTATGAATAGTACCCTATCAAAGTTTGGGGACGATCCAACGGTTGGATCGTCGGTTGATACATTGACCTATTAACGTATCGTAGCGAATTTAGGTCCTAACGATCAATCTACGTCAATCCATTCTTAAAAATAAATTCAAGGCATTGAATAATGCTTAAAAATATCATTGGCGGTCTTTTGGCCACGCGCCGCCGTGGGTGGCGATCGGCCACCCCCACTCGCCGGAAAATTCAACTTTCTCCAAAAATTTCTAAAATTTGCGAAATTAAAGATCTCAATGAGTAGAACAACTTTCATACCTGTGCCCAAGGCCAATTTGGCCTGGAAAGGCTCTAATTTCATCACACCCACCTCGAATGAGTGTGTTCCAATTCGACCTCCAATCAACTCCAACGCCTCCACCACTACCTAGGCTTTGTTCCTAGGTTCTAAGGGTGTCTAATGGTGGTGTTAATTGAAAGAAAACGTTTCAGGTTTGAAGGATTTTGAGCACAAAGGTCCTGCATCCACCATGCGGTTTTCTCCATTTTGGATGCCAAATCTCACCCAATTTTGGGATGAAATGGGTGGAGGGAAAGTTGTGAAGTTAGTTCTAGGTGGTTAGGTGGTGTAATTCATTGAAAATCCGATGAAAAACCGCCGGATTCCATGTCCCCCGTGAGTCGGGTCGGAGAAGAAGAGAAGGGTTAGGGTTCCTATGCTTCTCCCCCTTCTCCCTTTTCCTCTTTTCCTATTTTCTAATTGGTCAAACTCTTCCTCTCTATTCTCCCCATTAGTCACCATTCCCTCATTTCTCTCCTTCATCTCCAATCCGCACCACCTATTTCCTTCCTTCTTCTAATCTGGTCATACACGTGGTACCCCAAGGTTTCTAAAATTTTCCAGAAATTAATAATTTTACAATTTTGTCCCTAACTTTGAATGTTAATAACTTCTTCGTTATAACTCCAAATCACGTTCTGTCTACGCCCGTGCGTCCGTATCGATGAGTACTACAAGGATATGCCAAGAAAGTGAACCTTACATGTCACTACAAGGCGGTCAACATAAATCGACGTACGTGCCTTGAAGGGCATTTTCGTAAACTCATTTATTAAAATTACAAAAATTATAATTTTTAGGGACGGGCTGTTACAATAATGGATGCGGTAGTACAGTATTACCTAATAACTTCTCTTAAAAGATACCGTACTGGTTTTTTTTTAACAAACGATAGTATCTATACTAAGAGGGTGGATGAGTGAGTTAAGTGTTACAATGGACTTGCCATAATAATGTGGTTCAACTTTGCCTTTGGCAAGAATCAACCTAAAACCTCTCACTTCGAAGTGAAGAGGAATATCAAATATGAATGACACATGTTATAGCATGTGATCTCACTCTTTCTAATTCTATGCAAATTGTTATAGCAAATTCATCCATTGGTGAAAGGTAAAGGCAAGGGCAAGGGCCTAAAGTTGCCATAAAAAAATGCTCCAACTGGCCTAGAAGAAGTGGGCAAGTGGTGGGCCATGTGAAGCCCGTCCAAGATGCCCATACAACTTATGTTTGACCTTGCACTAGCGGGCAAGCTGATGACAGCCACATTGTTTTATTTTTTTGTGTCTAGCATGTGCAATGCATGTGTGAACTTGGCAAGTGGGCCAACACTTCTGTTGTCGTGTTTGCTGCAACAGTCCAACAACCACCACAACGTGGCAATTTATGAGTCGTTGGATTTTCAATAGCCGAATGTTCTGGATCGTATAAAATGTTATCGTTATGTTACAAGACCTCTTGTTGGGAATTTGACATAAGAAAAGGAACTAGCAAGTACATGGAAGATAAGAAAATAGAAATCAATTTTATTATGTGATTACGTGTGTTGACAAAGAATGATGATGATTATTGATCATTTGTGGAATTAAGGCTTTTATATAAAGATTAGTGGTGAATGGTAGTGAATTAGATAAATATTTTAAATTTTGGGCTTACCATCAAAATTAATTCCCAAAATAAATATTTCGAGGGCGGGGTGTTACACGTTATGCCATGTGGAATGTTCTAGTGCATCGAATTTCAGGTGAGTAGAAAATCAACGGCCATGATTAATACAACAGTAAAAAAAATTTAAAATTTGAAAAAAAAATGATTTTTGTTTATTATTATTCTATAAATACCCAACATCTTTTTCATTCCCACATCAGAACTCAATATAATTTTTATTACAATCTTCTATATTTGTTTTTCACTTTACAAATCCTTTTTCTACCAAAAAAAATGAGTGAGAAAGCAATTTGGTTGATCGGGGAAGACGTTACTTTGTTTGAGGTTTTGTGTGTATGTTACTTATGACCTGGTCACAGGAATGATATGAGGGTGCAAAAAATGTGAAAGAAGATTTATGCACAATTTATCAAGCAGATTCAAGGCACATCCCAGACCGAGCAATCTTTGTTGAGTAGGTATAAACATCTACATAAATATTTGAAACCTTGGCAAGAATCCCTTGCAAAAACGGATAGAGTTTATCAAAGTGGCGATAATCTAGCCAATAAGGTAATAACATTTTTTTATTAATAAACTTAAAATGTAATTACCATGTTATTATTTAGACCTGTATGTTGTTTCACAATTTTTATTTCAGTTACTACAAGTACAAATGTCGTTCAATCTTGAAAATAAGAAATCATAAGGCACGAATGTTGGAACATTGCAAAGCATACTCTAAAGTACAAAGTTCTACCTAGTGGTCCACAAGTTGGGTTGAATGAGACTCCCTTTCATGAATCTAGTACTGAATAGTCAGCTTGAAGGCACCATTGGAGACCCCGATTGAGTTGTTCGCATAAAACCAAGATGCACTAAATATGGAACAAGACAGGTTATTTACGAGTAAAACAAGGCTAGATTTGAAACAAAGGCAAGAGAAAGAGAGTTAAATAGGCAAGAAAAGCAAATATCATGTCCCGCTGCCTTGACAATATGTCTCTTGATTTTCAAAATGTTTTTGGAAAAGCGAAAAAAATACTGTCATGAGTGAATGTTTTCTAAGGAAGATGAGGGAGTTCCATACGTTCCAAGGGAAAATGGATGTGACATCCCGTCCCGAAATTTAATGTTTTTATTTCTGATAGCAATAAAATTTCTAAAATGCCCATGAGATGCCACGTAAGCCTTCCACGTGGATCTCAATTTTCCTTTCACTTTACCACTTTTATTTACTATTTTTGAACAATACTTATTTTTTCGAACATGTGGCCACAGATAGAACTCAATTCAGAGTTATAACGAACAAGTTATGTTCAAAATTGTGGAAAAAAAAATACCCGAGATGAAATTCAAAACTTGGAACTTTCCCATGTAGCGCGCACCAATGCATGAGTCCTATTTGGAACACTGAAATCTGCCTTTGTGCATAGAGAATTGCATGTACTGACTATTTGGTTAATGTGATGCAAGTGGCAATAAAAAAATGACTTGTTTGGGTTTTAAAATCCCTTACTTGTTCCATCAACTTACACACATCACCATCACTCTTTCATTTTTTTTCTTCTAGGAGTAGGATTCTCTTCCCTCTTTTTCCCCTCCCCTTCCCTCCCTTCCTATTTGAACGGTCACGGTTAAGTTACGTCAGCATCTTATTTTAGTTTTTTATATAAAGAGAAACACAAAATAGAGAATGTGAGAAGAGAGGTTGGAAAGAGGAAGGGAGAGAATCCTAATCCTTTTTTTCTAGCCGGCTCTCTCCTCTCTTTCTCTCTCTCATTACACAACCATCAATTCCATCGTAACACTCCGTCATTTTCTCTCTCCACCCATTAAACTCTTTCTCACGCATCTCTTAGTTCTCTCTCCCGTAGCTCTCTCCTCACTCTCTCCCTCTTGGACACACGCACCAAACCACCATACCACTCCTAAAAATTTCACAAACTCACCCAAAAGCTTCCTAATGATCTCTGCAACTTGTCCAAAAACTTGTGGTTGTGGCTAGCTTGGGAAAAATATGAAATTTTCGTTATGTATCTCGACGTAACTAATGAACCAAACCACTTCTATCTCGGTAAGCTTTGACTTTCTTTATCAAGGTTTCTTCAAGTTCTAGTGAGGTTTCATGCATGTTTTGGTGAACGAATAGACGATTTCCTAACCCACCATGTTTTTCGGTGAGTTGTAGAATTTTTTTCCAAGCTAAGCCCAACCAAACCTTGTTGATGTGGTCGAGTTTAAAGGTGTAGGATGACTTCCCACAACCCCTAGGCTACGTGTTTGAGCTTGCATGCTGAAATTCACTTCGAAACTGAAAAAAATGAAGAACTCCAACTCGGGCCGTCATTTTCATGTCATTTTTCGATGATCTCCGACCAACTTTTGACCTTGAAATAGGTATAATCTTATTCCTCTCTTCCTAAACTTCGTTTTGATATATGGGCAAAATTTGGTTGTGAAATGGCTTTGAACGGAGCGTTTGAATTTTTCTCAAAAAATCCAACGAAAATTTGCAACAAACCAAACCGAATCCGACCTAAATCCATTTCAGAACCTAGACAGAATATTCTCATGTATATTCCGTTGACTTAATATAATATTCCATCAGGCAACTGAATATTTCGTTGAAATTGATTGTTGACCGTTAGTTGATAAAAGTTGACTTTTTTGAAAAATCGCCCGGGACGCTTCCTAAGGTATTTCAACGCGCTGATTTAGTTTTCACACTTTGGTTTTCCAAATTTAATACCGATTGTCTCCAAATTCTATTTTTGAGCAAAGTAAGGAAAAACTTAGGTGTTTTGCATCAATTATTATTAGTTTAATGATTAGTATAGTAATTTCCTATATAGAAGAGGACCACCCAAAGGAGTACCGCGGGCAAAATAGGTTGGGCGGCTATTACCCTGCGACATACTAGTGAATGGCTCTTTTGATTTTAAATATATCTATATATATATGATTTTTTGCATAACTGTTTTCTTACATAATTGATGTGACATGCCATGTTTATCTTATTATTAGATTTTCTACACTTTATGTTTTTACTAACTGCGAGTATAAAAATGTGGCATGACATCTTTATTTATTATATATGCTCATTGTTACATGTTTGCATGGTGTTTATTAGTTAGTTGTATTGTTCTGGGCCAAGGACAAGCTTCATGTGTATGTTCACAAGTACCGTTTACGTTTGCTTTGGATCCAGAATTAGGTGCCAACATGTCCCTAGGTTTGTTCATTAGACTTGTATGTGATGCGCGTAGCGCCATCTTCACGTGAGGTAGCACTAGAACGAAAAACCTACACCCAGCCTATTCATGCAGCTACTTTTTGTATTATTTTTGTGCTTACTTAGATAATGAGTAGTGATTTTCATAGTGTGATTTTTAATGATTTTCATAACTGTGATTTTATGACAACGATTTGAGTTGTTGATGTGATATTTCGTAGTAGCACTCTAAATCCTTTAACTCATTTGTGCTGCAGGGTTCCCTACTTTTAGGGATTATTTGTGATAAAAATATAAAATTAAAAAAAAACAGACTTATGGGGTCCATTTATGTGTCACCATTTTTGACAGAATTATGACGAAATGACTACATTGATTTGCAACACCTATTTTCAAGGAATACATTGCTCAATTTTCAATTTCATGGACTATCCTGATAATATGGGTCAATTTCAATGACCATTTGTGATAAAAACCCGATAATTTGTTTGTAATTTTGTTATTTTTGTATTATTCAATCATAAGCTTGAGTTTTCTTATACTTTCTTCCAGATTATAGTTTTCGAATTAATTTTAAAGGTTTTTAGTTGAATTCTAATCTTTAAGGCTATGGTTTAATTGTAGTAATGGTCCTTTAACTCTAATTCAATTGGAGCAATGGTCCCTTAACTAGAAATCCATTATCATTGGTCCCTCAACTTATCAAAACGTGCAGTTATGGTCCCTCAACTAAAAATTCATTACCATTGGTCTCTCAACTTTAATCCAATTGAATCAATGGTCCCTTAATTTTAACTCAATTGTAGCAATGCTCCTTCCAACATAACTCATTTTGACAAAATTATGATGAAGTTGACAAAATGATCATAACTATACGTTTTGATGAGTTTATGAATCCCAATTATAGCAATGATCCTTCCAACAACTTATTTTGATAAAATTCTAACGAAGTTGATGAAAAGGACCATAGCTACACATTTTGATGAATTGAGGGACCTATGGTAATTGATTTTTAGTTGAGGCGCCATTGCTTCAATTTGATTAAAGTTGAGGGACCATTGCTACAATTTACTCATGGTTTAATTTCCTTCTATTGTCACATTACACCAAGAGATATATTTCTTGGGTTTGGAGCAAAGAGCGCAACTTGGTGTATCTAAAAATAGTATCAACATGTTCCTCAAGATGCATTTTGTGTGCATGGTTGCGCATGATTCGGTTGGGTCTAACGATGCCATAACGACACTACAACAACAACAATCTGACACCATAATGACATATTATATAACAACAATAGTAAAGTAGGGTCATGCGTAACCCATGGCAGTGTTGTCGTTGTATTATTGGAGTATCATTGTTGTGTAATTGTGGCGTTGTACACTATTGTTGGAGTATGGTTATGGCATCATTAGATTGAACTGGTTCATGCACAACCCATGCACACATGACTTGGTGCACAGGAGAGGAAGTCTATATATGTATATATGGTCCCTTGTAGACTGTTGTTGGAGTACGGTTATGGCATCATTAGATTGAACTGGTTATGCACAACCCATGCACACATGAGTTGGTGCACAGGAGAGAAAGTCTGTATATATGTATATATGGTCCCAATACTCACTCCTAGCTAGCCCTAGGCATGTGATTATACTATGCATGGATCTTTCCATAACAGGTGGTCCGGTCTCAGGATTATAGTTTGTTTGGCCATTCACTTTTACGTATATTAAATTCAAGCAAAATCCATGCTGTCTATTCACATCTCAGAAGCTCACTTCTTTAGGAAGATAGGCAGAATGGGTAGCTGCCCACGTTTTAGCCTTCAAGTTTCAGACTATCTAGTTATCTTGAAAAAGAATGGGGCCATTGCCTTGGAAATTTAGCACGATCGAGTAGCATTTTCATGGCCACATTCCATTCCAGAAAGGATCAGTGCTCATCGGTTGTGTCTTTTCTGCACCTACTGTTTGCTGTATATATACACAAACAGCAGGTTTCTTGTTTTTCTTAGGCACGTACACAGACTATTTTTAGATAAAGGCTAATGGATCTACTAGTTCTATCACTTGGTTATCTCATTGTTTAGAGTTGTATGCTGAAATTAACAAGGGGCTAGTTAATTACATCGTTGAACTTAACTAATCAAGGTTAAGAACTTGTACCCTCAATTTGGTATATGATGGATAGACAGTCTCTCTTTTGATGACCAACGAAACAGGAGGATTCGAATAGGTTCTCTTTCGATATTAGAAACAGAAGTATTGCTAATTGGTTTATATGGCAACTCTTGCCTAATTAATTATATAAAACGAAGCATATATATCTTAGACTGCTGAAGTTTATGTCATTTTTAGGAATATGTGTGGTATAGCGCATATGTGGTTAGACCAATTGGTTTTGGTAGAGTCTTATATAGTTACGCTCGTATTTTGGTTTCTCATCTTTTTACACTAAAGTGGTTATTGGTTAGAAGAAAATTTTATTGTGCTCTATAGTATAAAATACTCCTAATATTTTAAGTTTTAACCATTATTAGCTAATCAAGATTTAACGACTTAAAAATTCAAAATATCTAATACTCTATAGTATTGATTAGAATATCACTTTGTAAGAAAACTCTTGGTGTAATTAGGGCTGGAAAAAATTTCTGAAAATTCCAAACCAAACCGAAAAAGTCCCGAACCCAAACTGAAAAAACCCCAAACCAAAACCATCCCAAAGTTCGGTAATCCCATCCCAAAAAATACCGAAATTTTCGGTATGGGATTGGTTTTCAAACCCTATTTGTTTGGTAATCCCGAAATCTTGAAAAATACTGAAGTATTCAATTTCCTATTGACTTTTGGGTTTCAGTTCCCATTTCCCAACTCAAAAAGCAGAGCGTTATGGATCCCACTAACACAAGGCACAAAATAATATTAATAAAAAAAAGTGAAGGCACGGTTCCCACTTCCCTAACTCAAAAGAAGGCTCCTACTTCCCAACTCAAAAAGGAGCATTTTGGCGCACAAAATAATATTAATAAATTAAAAAAAAGTGAAGGCACAGTTCTCACTTCCCAACTCAAAAGAAGGCTCCCACTTCCCAACTCAAAAAAGGAACCTTTTGGCTCCCACTAACAGAAGGAGGAAGGAGCAGACGGAGGATGGAGTAGAAAGAGGATGAAGCAGCACTCTTCATGTTGAGAAGCAGAGAGAGGAAGGAGCTACTACTACCAAAAGCTCTCTCAAATCTTCGAAGCTCTCTCGTCTCTAATATCGACCCATCTCCTTCTCTATCCTCTCTAAAGCTTTCTCTGAATTAGGGTTCGAATGAGGATTTACAAATTAGGGATTTGTGATTTAGAGCTTTTGATTTTTCAATTTGGATTTGGATTTGGATTTCTTGATTAATTTTCTGGGGATTTCTAGATTAGTTTTATGTGGATTTGGTTGATTTGTATTTTTGGAATTCCATGGTCGATTTCTGCTTTGCATGTTCGATTTCTTTTCTGCTTTGCATGCTTGATATGTAGGTTTGAATTGAATTTATTAGCTTTTTCCATTAACAAGAAGCCAAATTTCTACCCTACTAAAATCCCGAAACCATACTGAAATCCCTAATTTATTTCGGGAATCCCGAAATTTGGTATTACCTAAGGATTGGTTTGGGATTCGGGATCCCATTTTCGGGACGGGATCCCATACCGAACCGGCCCTAGGTGTAATACCGTAAATTGAATGCTATGCTATTACTGATGAAAAGAGAAGAATACTGGCAATCTAATTGTAACAATGTCAGGGTGTCTATACAATGCAAGAACCATAAGAATCTATTTTAAATTTGAAGATTAGTCAATTTGATAGAGAAATACTGAACTGAAGTGATATTAGGTAATGAAAAGACTCGTGATCTCGTGATGAGTGCGTGCTCCATCTCTTTCTACATCATGTGATGTTGAAGGTAATAATGTGTGAGTATTATTGATTAAAGCAGAAAAAGATAGGATGCAAAAATTTGGGTTAACTGGATTTTGCACCACAGGGTTTGGAGGTCATTTTGTAAATCATTTTGTAAAAATAAGCTACGAGTTTTAATTTTAGCATATTACACTATATTGTTTTTGAATTGCACCAATTTAACCTTTCTATCAAATCACCATCTAGTTAGCTACTAATGACGTGAAATACTGTGGTCCCACATTTGTAACACACCTTGATAGTCAATTTCACTGTTGTACTTTATTTTAACTTTTATGAAAGGGGTGTTCCACACCCCTTTTTCCTTCGTATACACCTTTTTAATTTGCGGTCGTTGGATTAACTGAATTAAAAAAGATCAAACGGTAGCAATTAACAAAGGGTGTGTGAGAAGTAAAATCTTTTATGAAATTGACGGAGATGTTACATTGGTGTCATTAAAAAACCACGTGGTGTAATATGCGAAAATTGAAACCTCGTGGCTCATTTGCAAATAATTCCAAAACCTTGTAGTGCAAAATGTAGTTGACCCAAAATAGTAAATGTGATAATATACGTCATTTATTAGTACTACAATTTAGTAATACTCTTCTTTATTTTGTAAGTAACGGTCTTAAGTTTGACTTATGTAGATAACGAGTTTGATATCAAATTATTGCAGCTAACCAAGTATTTTAAGTCTTTCAACCCAGAGAGGGGAGGGACGGAAGGATTATGGGTGTAATAGAATATCCTTCAAAGAAGAGTATATGCCTCGCACGTGCCTATTGACGAAAAGCTAATCTCGCATAATTTTTTAGTCATATGTTGTTGTTGGATGAACTTGTGTTTATCCGATTTGAAGGGCTGTGGGATCTCCAAGTCACCTTTGTAAAGATATTAAGATAAGGAGGGAGGGAAGTGTGTTCTTTCAGTCATTATTTTGACGAGGATCGTTCATGCAGTACTATTGACTCCTATGCTTACAAAAGCGTGGGCAATGCTATTGGCCCAGTTGCCCACTTTTCACCCAGTTTATAATTAAATTCTCAAAATTCAAACTATTTTTGAATGCTTCAGAATTCGTATTTTACACTCACTATTTTGAGAAACATTTTAATTACCATTTTACCCTTTAAGAAACTGCAAGAAAAGTAAATATGGACGGCCAGTTTTATTTTAAAACTTCTACCATTGCTGTTGATTTTGGTTATGATTGCTTGCACAACCAAGGAAATTTTGTATTGTTGATTTTGAATATAATAAATATTATACAATTTATATATAAGATATTTCGCCCCTAATTTTAGTAAGATTTTTTATAATAAAATTTTTACACTTAGTAATAAGTAGTTGAGAACAATATTATTAAAATCACTAGTAGACCATAATGTGACGACCCGTCCCTAATTTTACGTTTTTATTAATTTTAAAAGCGTGAATTTATGAAAATGCCCTTAGAGGCGATAACCTTGACTTCCGTTGACCATCGCCAAAGGAAGATTATGACTTGTTCTTTTCGTGTATCCTCGTAGTACTCGTCACTACGAACGCGTGAACGCGTGTTAGACTCGAATCGAATCTGTAATGAAAAGTTACATTCCGTTAAAGTATGTTAATTACGGTATCCTTGTACAAGCGCGTACAAATTAATAGTGTTGAAAACACTGTAAGAAATCAGATTTTGTACATTAAAATTGTACAAAATCCAATCCTCCTCTGAATTGTGGATCTGAGTTCCCCTTTTTCCCTCCAACCCGTCAGCTTTTTCCCCAAAACTCTCTTCTCTACTCACCACCAATCACCATCCCTCCTCTTATTTGGCATCCAATCAGAAAAAGGAAGAAAAGAAAAGAAAAAAAAAACTCGGGTTGGCCGACTTACTTGTCAACGCTGATGACTGATGCCAAACAAGAAAGGCATCAGGCTGCGGTTTTGTCCACCATGGAATAACTGCTGGCCCATTGGTATGCTATTTCTATGCAACCAAACTCAGGCATAAACTTCATCAAATTTCTGGCCGAAAGAGATAACGGCCCAGTTCTATCATTAGATAAAGTTCAGTCTGCACCGGCCTAACTCGAGGACAGTCAGCCTCAGGTCAAGTACTCATTGGAAGAAATAAATGTTGTAATGGCCGAGAACCCACGGCCTTTATTTATTAATGCTTTGTTACCCCAACATATAAAAGACGAGCTTTGTAATTTACTTAAGGAATTTAAAGATTGTTTTGCTTGGAGTTACCATGAGATGCCTGGCTTAGATCGAACGCTCGTTGAGCATGAGTTACGCATTAAACCTGGGTGTAAACCATTTTGTCAACCATCTCGATGATTCTCAACCGAAGTACAACTCGACATAAAGGATGAACTCGTTCGACTTCTAAAAGCCGGGTTCATTCGGATAGCTCAATACGTCGAATGGTTAGCAAATATCATTCCAGTTTTAAAGAAAAGTGGTGTTTTATGTACTTGTATCAATTTCTGAAATCTGAACTTGGCAACTCCCAAAGATGAACATCCAATACTGATTTTAGATTTGTTAATCGACGCAGCAACAAACCACGAGATCTTATCTTTTATGGACGGGCATGTTAGTTACAACCAGATTTTCATTGTCAAGGCCGATGTTCACAAGATAGTTTTTCGTTGTCGGGGGCACTCGGCACTTACAAATGGGTTGTCATGCCATTCGGCCTCAAGACCATCGGCGCCACATACCAACGAGTGATGAACACTATATTCCATGATTTAATCGGAACCACCGTCGAAGTCTACATTGACGATGTTGTAGTCAAATCAAAACGTCGATAGACACATTTGGATGATCTTCGACAAGCTTTCTTGGATATGCGCCAGCACAATCTGAAAATGAATCTTGCCAAATGTGCTTCGGCGTAACAAACGGTAATTTTTTAGGATTCCTTGTACATCACTGTGGTATTGAGGTCGACGAAAATAACACTCAAGTAATCATCAATGCTCCACCCCCTGCGACCAAAAATCAATTATAGTCGTTGCTCGGTAAGATTAACTTCCTCCGCTGATTCATTGTTAATTCGGTAGGGAAAATGCGAACCTTTTCCACACTTTTAAAACTTAAGGATTCTACCACTTTCGAATGGCGGACTGAACATTAAGAGGCTTTTACACAACTCAAGGTTTCTCTCATAACCCCACATGTCCTTGTGCCACCTCGACGAGGGCCTCTCAAATTATATATCTCTGCAGCCGAAGAATCCATCGGTTGCATTATGGTGCAAGACAATGACATTGGGCGTGAGCAGGCTATTGTTTATCTTAGCCGAAACCTCAATGCTCCTGAGATCAACTACCCGGTCATCGAAAAGCTTTGCCTATCTTTTTTTCTGTCATGTCAAAACTCAGGCATTATATGCTTCCATCAGTCACTCAGGTCATCACCCAAACCGACGTCATTTGTTACATGCTCACTCGACCAATAGTCAAAGGCCGAATTGGGAAGTGGATAATGGCGCTATCTGAATTCAGCTTGCAATACGTGCCCCAGAAAACGGTCAAGGACCAAGCATTGGCCGATTTCTTGGCCCAACACCCGTCTCTATATGGTTTTAGGGGCAATGACGTCGAAATCGGCATGGTGGAGACTTAAGATAATTATTGGACAATGTATTTTGATGGTTTTAGAACCTTCATTTCTGTTGGTGTTGGGATAGTCATTAAGTCCCCAAATCACTGCTGTTGGTATTTTTCTCTCAAGCTCGACTTCGACTGTTCGAATAATCAGGCCAAAACGAGGCCCTTATCATCGGTCTTAGTGTCCTTCACGACTTGCAAGCAACCTACGTCCTCGCCCCAGTGATTTAGTGAAAGATTATTTTTGGAATACATGTTCATATAAGCAATATCAATAGCATGCAATTAACAAATTAAAGGCGGAATCATGCTTGCATATACTTAAAAACAAAACATTACCCATGAATGTTCAAAGCCTAATAGTTTGGTGAACCAATAATCAACTCAAAAACAAAGTGAGTTGAAATTATACCTTTGTAGATTCCTCTTTGCATAAGCAAAGGCTAATCACCCAAAGAGAGGGCCTTCATTCCTTGCATCTTAGATCCATGGTTATGGATGGAAGAATAGGTTTCTCCAAAATTCCCAAAATTGAGAATCTCTAAGTTTCCACACCAAGGTTAGATTTAAGAAGAGATGAGTGACCTTGGAGGAGTAGAATTGCTAGATTATTCATCCAAGGTGGCCGGCCATTTTGAGATAGAAAGGAGCTTGTGTTTTACTAATTTCCCCAAAAAACAACCCTTAATGAATTTTGGCTATAAAATCATATTCATACCTTAATTCATTTGAGTGGCAAACTTGTAAATAAGTCCAAGTTTGCTACCCTTACTATCATGGCCGGCCTTAGGGATTAATTGGGCTATTTGGGCCTTTGTGAATCATTATTCATTAAGTTGTCATACAACTTAAGTCAATGGACTTGACGTTCGAAGCCCATTGGGCTTTAAGGTCCAAAACCATCCCGAGGTCTTTAACGAACTTATTCGTTTTGATTAATTAACATATTAATTAATCCTTGCCATAAATAATTAAACCATTTAATTATTCTTACTCATCTCCTTTGAATCTTCAATCTCTACCTTACACGGTGTACGATCCATTAGGTTCCTTTTAGCGAGGCAGTGGGCGATTCAAACTCTTTCAAATCGATTGTGAATTTGAAACTTCTTTCAATCTCCCTTTAGTGTTTACACACGTTTAGGGCTTCCACAAACCATGAGTGACACCTAGCAGCATATCATGGTTACCCAAGCTAATCAGAAGAGGTGGAGAACCTATTCAGTTTAGGATTACAAATGCAATACGGTCCTTCTCTAATACAATACTCCTGACCACATTGTTTGGTTTGATAGTTTATTCATGTCTACTATCCAATGTGAATCTTGTATTTATATGATTACCTTGAATGTGATTTGGAACGTATTCCAACATCTCATTCATACTCTGGCCAGAGATTCTAAATCATATCATAGAGTATTCTCCCTCAAACAGTTTGAAGGTTAGAGATCCCTTGTTTGTGCATTCATATGCCTACATGACTAGATAGCTTGACCCCAACCATGCCGTGGACACTCCAAAGGAATGCCATTTGACATGATCAAAGATCAAGGACCTAACCATTAGACATCTATGATGCCTCAGGTCAAAGGACTACTTTGCATTATCCCAACCATGAGTTCTCATGTGACATGAGTATGAGAACTCCTCGTTGATCATTTTCAGTGAACTCATTCTCTATTGAGCACCTACGTACTTGTCTTGGTGTCAGACACACCAATGACTCGAGACTAGTCACTCTCCCTAAGAGAAGACACAGCACGTACTGATCTTAACGGACTGTCAATGCCCAATTGGCAATCCTATGATCAGGAACGTATAGGATGTGTCTACGAAAGAATGGTCTCTTGAATCTAACTTCTTTAGATCGCATTCTCCCAATCACATATTCCTTGGACTTATCGTTTAAGCATATAACATTTATATGAGACGGCTCAAACAATAACCTTTGCCCTTTATATTTAAACTACATTAGTTTAACTTTGTGAAATGTCCGTAAAGTATCATCATATGATTGGTTTTAGGGCACATTTCCAACATTTAGAACTTGTGATTAACCAACTCAATGACACTTTTCGTTGCATGAGTTGCACTCTAGAGCCCTATCACATGGTTGCCAGCTAGTTTAGTGTTGGAAGTATGCCCACAAAGCCACTCATTTGATGTAATAGCTTTTTGGAATACTAATTGTGTTAAACTATTATATGTTTAATAGAGGGTAAAGCTTATTGTTAATCACAATTTATTGTATTATGTGTTTAAGTAATAAGGGAATCCAAGGAATGTATTTAATCTAAAAGAGAAGTGATCTAAGTGAATTGGATTAACGAGACCTTTCTCTTATGTTCATTCCTAAAACGTTCCTAGCCATAGGATTGACAATTGGGCATTGACAATCCGCTAAGGTTAGTATGTGTTATGTTAACTCAAGCGTGAGTATGACTAGTCTCAAGTCATTTAGTGTTGGACACTGAGGCAAACACATAAGTGCTCAAAAGCTAATTGAGTACACTGAATAACGATCAAAAGGAGTTCGAACATACATGTCATGTAAGAACTCGTAAGTTGCAATATGCAAAGTAGTTCTCTGACCTAAGGCATCATAGATGTCTAATGGTTAGGTCCTTGATCTTTGATCATGTCAAAGGCATTCCATTGAGAGTGTCCACGACATTGTTGGGGTCAAGCTATCTAGTCATGTAGGTATATGAATGCACAACAAGGGATCTCTGACCTTCCATGGTGGAAGGAGAACACTCTGAGATATGATTCGAGAGTCTTTGGCCAAAGCATATGAATATGACTTAGGAAGTTTGTTCCAAATCATATTCAATTGAATCATATAGAGAAGTATCACATTGGATAGTAGACATGAAACAAACTATCACTTAAACAATGTGATGAAGAGTATTGTATTATAGAAGGACCGTATTGCGTTGTAGTTGTAACTGGATAGGTTCTCCAACCACTTCTACTTAGCTTGGGTAGCCATGACATACTGCTAGGTGTCACTCATGGTTTGTGGAAGCCTTGAGGATTAGCAAACACTAATCTTCATCAAAGGGAGAATTGAAATGTAGTTTCAATTCACAATCGATCGTTAAGAGTAACAATCGCCCACTGCCTCGCTAAATGGAACCTAATGGATCGTACACCGAGTAAGGATGAATGTGAAGATATAAAAGAGATGGATAAGCAATTAAATGGTTTAATTGAGAATGGTCAAGATTAATTAATTAGTTAATTAATTATACGAAAGGTTCGTATTGGGCTTTTAAGTTGGTTTTGGGTTTCGGGGCCCAAAAGGGTTTTTGGTCCACAAGGCCCATTGAGTTTAGGTTGTGTGACAACTAAAAACTAAATGGAAATTAACCCAAAAACAAAGCCAAAACCGGCCTAGGATGAAGGGGTAGCAAACTTGGGTTAATTGCAAGTTTGCCACTCACATGTGAGGTGGTATAAAAGTAACTTTATAGCCATTCTCTCACTAGGGTTTTCTTGAGGCAAAGAAGAGAAACATTTTCTCTCTTTTTCTCCATAGAGGCCGGCCACTTAGGGGGTTTTTCACTAGCATCAAAAACTCTCTAAGTCATCCATCTTCTCTTCACACTACATCCTTGGTGTGGAGACTTAGAGACACCAAATCTTTGGTGTTCTTGGAGATCCTTTCCTCACATCCTCAAGGAGCAAAGGAGCATCAATAAAGAAGAAAATCACAAGGAAGATCCAAGGGGCTAGGAGGTGACTTAAAGGCCCTCCACTTGGGTGAATCCCTTGTGTAAACAAGGATGAGCTTCAAAGGTAATGAATCTCAAATCCTTCCTTCTCTTTAATGTTGTTAAAGAGTCTTATGGTTCACCATTCTCTAGGCTTTGAAAGTCATGGGTTTTAGAATTTTTTTTAATGCATGCCTACTTTAAAGTGTTAATAGTTTGCATATGTGTTCAAATGTTCTCACATGTTCTTAGCTAGGACAAAAAATTTCCTTCAAGTGGTATCAAGAGCCTAGGTCTAGAGTATGGTGAATCCTTTTGGGTTTTGTGTTTTTCATATTTTATGATTTAAATGTTGTAAATGTTACAAGCTTTGTTCTTGCTTTTGAATATAAATTTTGCTTGAAAATTTAGCATCTCAAATGTTGTAGATATAGTTCATTTAAGCATGAATATTGGAAAATTCGGCCAAATCCAAAGGGTGGATTTTTGGGTTCATGTTAGTCTTGTTAAAAGTGTTTTAAAGTGACTTTTGGAACCCCTAAGTACCCTAGGATGTTAACCCTCTTTTGAGTAGTGAAAATTTGAATTTTATTGAGTGAAAACATTCATGGAGCTCTTATGAGTTTTCATGTGTGTTATTGATGTTCTTACCAAGAACAAAAAGGTTTGGTGTTTTGATTCAAAGTGTTTCTTGTTTTTTTTAATAAAGTTTTGTTTATGGTGGTTGGTGTGACTTTATTGTGATGGATGGTATGACATGATTTGTACTTTTTCAATCAACACCCATACCAATCACCTTTTCCACACCTACCTATCACATTTTTCCATACAATTTGAAAATTTGAATTTTCACCAAAACCAACCCCCCTTTTACCACTACCAAAACCGGCCACCTTATAAAATAAGGTACTTTTGGGTCTTTTATGTAATTACATAAAGTTTTGATACTTTTGTGTATTTGCACTTTGACCCGAAAGTTTACATTTTTACGTAAAGGCCCAAAATCACTAAAGGACAAATTGTTTTGCTCCCTTAATGAAGTTTTTATAATTGTTGAAATTTTTGGGTTCTAGTTGTAATTACATGAAGTTGTGGACTCTTGTGTTCTTACAAAGTGACCCCAAAAGTTTATGTTTTAGCATTGTAGTCCAATAGTTGTGGTCATTGCTTTTTCGGCCCAAATTGTGATGAGAACAAAATTGTTTTGTCTCTTTAATGAGAATTGGATTTTCATTTCATTTAGTTCCATTTAAATCAATTCTATGAATCCAAAAACCAATTGTTTAAGTTGCTTTCTTAGTTAATGTGATTGATTAAGAAAAAGGGTGATTATGAACCAAATGCCTCGATAATTGAGCTATGTAATTGGCCGATTTACATTATGAATGTTTGGGTTAAGTAGCTAAGATTTGAATGTAATTTGATTAATTCAAATATGTTGTAAAAGGGCATAAGTCCTTCTCTTTATTTCATGTATTCCTTTTTGTTTATTTGTATGCAAATTGGAATAGTTGGGTCCAACGCCCAATAGGAAATGACGGTTTAATTAGATTAAACGCATAACTAAAATCAACAACTACCTACCTTAGACCCAAGGTCCAACACAAGGCTCGTGTTGGATCAAATCAAACGGTTCATAATCATCCAAAGTCCTTTTAATAAGATTAAAATGAAATTGATGTAGCCCAACACTACTCCCTCAACAAAACGAATATTAAGTTGATAAGCGAGAGATGCTTTGAACATCTCTTCGTAGGCCTTCCACCGTGGTGGGCTCCAATCGTTTGTGACTCATACACCGGCTTCACCCTATCATGGGGAAGTTCAAAGTATATGCTTACCTAAAGGAGGAGTCCATATGAACATACATGATGTGGTGAGGTAGGCAACGAGGATGGCCAACATCGTATCATTGTAGGGCTATTCTTGAACCCCTACACGAACTAGCATGGTGGGAATAACTTAACTAAGTGCAATGGTGCCAACATCATATCATTGTGAGGCATCATTTAAATGACTAAAGCGTTATTCTCTCATCATTATTTTTGCTAACCAACATCATATCATTGTGAGGTGGGCTTGGTAATGATGAGCCTCTCATACCCCGCTAAGAGTTCAACATAACTCTCGGATTCCATTGAGGGATGTGGAATTTGCCAAAAATAGTGGGTGGTACTATTTGATTTAAGACCCAATCAAGTAGTTATAAAATCAACAATCTAATACGATTTCTGTTATGTTATGTAGTTAACGACACGCCTAAAATTACACCTACCATTATACTTAACAAAAATGGCCTTAGAGGCCAACGTTTCCTTGCTTGGTATAATCACATTGAGAATGTCTCAAAGATGAATGACATATCGTATGTGCTCAAGCAATCCCCTCCTCATGTACCTCTTAGGAAACTAGCTTTAAAAGAGGAGTGTCAAAATTACACTAGACACTATGAGAGGAGAGTTACCATAACATAATTATACCTCTTCTAGGATAATCGTTGAATTTTTTGGGAGATTCTCTCTGGCCGAAGGGGTCACCTCTTCCAAGACAGGTGCAACAGCCAACCCCAGAACTGCAGGTTTCTCGACCAGCGGGGTAGTAACTAGTTCGACCACCATTTGAGGGATGGGTCAAATTTTAGGTGATTAGCCAATTGGAGTTGGCTGCATATCCGTCGAGGCCTGGACGACGAGAGCAAGAGGAGAGACACTAAAAGCGGTCGCTCCTGTGATTTGGCTGGAGATGACGTGAATCTTCCGTTCTATCTTTTTTTTCCAATTTCTTGATACGTTTTGTGCGTCGGGGATTTTCACTTATTGTCTTGGCCTTTTAGCGAGGCCGTTTGCTCAACTGGGCCTGCGCGGTGATTTTGGTTTTCTTGCAAGAGGGGAGCCAGCTTTTTCTTGGCCGTAATCGCAGCTATCACTTCCACTTGTTTCAGCACACGATCGCTTGAGAAAGCTAAATCAAATCAGTAAAGTTGAGTGAATGTTTGAAAGAAGAAGATAGAGATAGACATATACCATGGTTTATCTCTTTGAATTGTGGGACATGAGCTTTTTGAGTCGGTATCCAAAGGTTTTGTTGACGACGTCTTCGACCGAAGTGTCAAAGAAGTCCTAGGTGCATTCTTCCTACCAATCGGCAAAGGTGTCAGTGCCGAGAGATTCAGGGACAGTTGGCCGAAGGTGGAATTTCTTGTACTTTTCCTGGAACACTCGCAGAGCATCTTTTCACTCCCTCTCTGAAGTAAGCAGAGGCATCGGGCAACCTTGAAGGTGGTCGAGTTGTCGAGCAGTGAAGTGAAGGTGGTAAACTTGCCAGCTTGCTCGACGAACATCGCAACCAAGGAGAAGGTCGCGTGTTAACACGAACGACCCCTAGTTTTGACGAAGATTAGCATCTTCAGCGTCACTCCATGCTGATGATGGAAACATGATTGAGGAGAGGGTACTCTTGACGATGACATACTAAAAATTTGTCGTCAGAGAGGTCTTTTAGGCCGAAGAAGTATTTGAAGACTTCTTCGGCCCGGTGAGGAAGCACTGGTCGAGAGACCAACTGAAGGCCGAGCGCTTCAGTGGATTGGAAGTTGGGGATCTTTGGCCGAAGTGTGGCAAAATAAACATGCAGCCAGAGTTGGAAAACCCAGAAAGAGCCGTTCTGGTGCGAGTCAATTTTGTTGATGGTCGCTTCGGCCAGGCAACGCAGGAGGTTGGCGAAGACGGCTGAACTAAGGGCCAATGTGTGACCGCTAGCCAGGGCTTCAACCACCGGCATGTTCTCGACCAAGCACTTATTCGACTTGGTACAACAAATAAATTTGTTGTACCAATAAAATAAGAAAGCTTCATGCTCTCCATTCCGAAGGCTTTCTTCCCCTCAGCTAGCAAAATGGAGAATGAGGGTGTTGTAGTTGAAGAAGTTCTTGTGCAACTTCTGAACTTCTTCTTTTGAAGGTTCTTAGCTTTCTTTGCTCAGTGTTTCGATGGCCCGTTCGTCGAATAATGCCTTGAGGCCGAGATTAGATGGGCACTCAGAGATGGCAGCGTCAACTGGGAAGCCAGAATGGGAAGTCTCAAGAATAGCTGAGACATCGAAGATAGTGGGGCCGATAAGACTTAAGGGGAGGACCATGGTGTTTGTGCCCGAGCACTAGAAGCCCAGAGCTGCCATGATGAGCTCTTTGTCCATTGCGATCTCTACTGTCGAGAGTCTAATATCATCATAGATACCAAGAACCTTCCATTCCTGGCAGAAGAATTTTTCCATCCGCGTGACCAAGGCTACCCAGGTTACAATGGTTGAAGGCCATGCTACTTGGGGCTTGTTCAGATCCCACTTCGCCCAATCGAACCCTTACAGTAAGGGTGCCAGGCAATGAGCCTTGAGGTGGCTAGTGATGGACGATGACATGGCGTCCTTGAAGAGTGGCCCTAGGATTTGATGAATGGTGCTCAAATCACTCTCGAAGCGCAGAGTCTTGATGGCGCTCCGGTCGATGAAGTCCTTACAATTGTTGCACTCGTCGATAAGCTTAGAGATGAAGGTGTTGGAAGCCATTGGTGAGAACTCAAAAGATTTTCAGGGTTTGAGGAAAAAATTTTGGGTTGAAAGCTTTTTGGGTTTTCTAGGATTTTGAAAGCGAAATGGCAAGAGGGTTTCAAGGGTTTTGGAAGCGTAAGGTACAAATGGAAGGGATTCAAGTATTTATAGGCATTTTGGAGGGAAGGTCAAACGTTTGATTTTCAAAATTAGGGATAGAATCGACCAGGAAAGTTGCTAATCATTATGGATATTCAGAGAATCCAAGTGAAAAATTGAGGTTTTTACAGTTTGAGGACACACGATTGCATGTGGCGGTAGATTTAACGGTGAGAGACATTTCGATGATCGCACGTTTCAAAAGTCATTATTAAAAGCTGCTAGGTTAACCAAGGGACCAACACATGGCAGGATGTTCAGGAAAATAGAGAAAGTGAGATAATGTTTCATAAATGCGCATGGTTGTGATTCTCGAGAGTGTTCAATGCTTATTTTTAAGATGCCAAAGGTTAGTTTTGCTTCTTCAAAGCCAGGGCTCGACCAAGGATTATAGGTCGACGGCCTCAGAAGCTAGGAGGCAATGTTTGGGCCCAAAATATTGGTTTGGGCCGAGTAGGTTGTTCTCGACCCAAAAGTCTTGCTTTAAGGTCAATGTGGTATTCCGGTTTGTGGGCCTCCTAGCCGAGGCTGGCCTAATCCTATTGCAGGACGAAGTGGTTGGGATAAAGATGAAATGAGTGAGTCCCACTGCGAGACAGATGAATAAGATAGATAAATCATAATGCAATAAGGAGTCTCGACAAGATGAGGATGCTGAAACTTGGAAATGAATGCGGCTTGATAAAGGACACCCTAATGGAAGTAGGATTGGCCGAGATAAGATTGGATCGGAATGGGGAGTCCTAATTCGAGTATAATTTGAACTTGATCGCAAAGAGGTTTGCTACTATAAATAGAGGGGGGAGTGCACCATTCAAGCCTCTTTAATTTAACACACAAACTGCCCTGTGCAAACTCTCGCTCTATGCTAAACTTCTCAACAACCTTGAGATTTTTATTCTTTTCTCGCCAACACACCTTCAGTTTGGATAAATATCATTGTGAAGGCAACTAGTGATATCTTCAGTTTGGATAAACAACATTGCGTCGAGGCCGACTGGTTAACTATCTAAGTCATAGTCAAAAAGGATTTTCGAATCCTTATTGATAGAGGTCATCTCATTAGCCTTTTCGGCAAAGTGAGATGATATAGATTACTGGGCTCGGCGCTTTGAACGCCAAGTTGCTTTATGATTGGATACTCGCAAGTGGGTTTTAGAGTTTGGCATTCCGACGACCTAACCACATTCACAATTAAGATGTATATCTGTTTCGACTGCCTGTGCCCATATACTTTGGTGTCGATTCGGCATGAGTTCACCCTTACGAATACAATCACTGTGACCGAATCCGGTGCCGACGATTTGTGAACTTCGCAGAGCTAGCAGCCTTGTCTTCAGGCTCTAGAACCTGAAGGCCGAGACGTGTTCCTTCCTCGACCGCAGTCGCAAGATCGAGAAGTCAACCGTGCGCTCAATGCAACATCAACACATTTTACTCCCCGGCGGAGCTCTGCCGAGGAGTTGGCACGCCCCGTACACAACTGAATGACGTAGTTAGCTTATTAGTTAACAAAACCTCACATACTTAATACACCCCACATTTGCTTTTTCAATGAAAAATTATCTTAATACATTGTACACCCCACATACTTTCCCATAATACCCTCACACCCCACATTCTAAATATACACCTTACATTTTTTATATGCACCCCATATTTTCTATACACCCCACATTTCTCAAATCTTATAAAGCTTTTAATTTGGACAAAAAATGCCGACTGGAATTTTGACAAAAGATGCCGCCTAGGATTTAAAGCATATGTGGGTTGTTTTCAATTCCACCATTAAAACTCATGTCGTTTGTTTTTAATATTTGGCGATAATTTTAGGTGTTTAATTCTTCATGTAATCCATGTGATCCCTAAAAGATGAATACGGACATAGAAGCTTGAATAACGCAGCAAAAATAAGATTAAATAATTATCGATGTCGTCAAAATCACTAAAACAATAAAAAAAATATGAAGTCTTACCTCATGTGAAGCTTCCGAAACTTCGATTTCTTGTTTCATTTGTCAAAAATAATTTTTCTCAATCAACATGTTTGTAGTTTCATTGGTTAGGGTTTTGTTCAACAATGGAAGGTCGAAGGGATTTTGATAGTTGAAAAAGATAAATAATACGTTAAAAGTGATTTGGGGTATATTTAGATTTTTTTTTTAACCTAACAAGGTCAAAATTGTCATTGCATAGTAGGGTAAATAAGTCATTCAATATTAAATTTTAATGTGGGGGTGCATTCAACATTTTGTGGGGTGCTAATATAAAAAACCTAAGTTTAAGGCTTTTTAACCAAAATAGTCTCTGAGATTTGCGTAACACATCACTTTGGTCCTTGAGTACTTGAGATTTGAAATCAATAGAAGTGGTCCCTGAGATTGTCCATCATTAATCATTTTGGTACTTCGGTGCAAAATTATGTTAAATAAAGATCAAAATGACAAATATGCCCTCAATTTAATAAACAATAGACCAAAATTGCTTGACAAAATTAAGGGTATTTTGGTCATTCTATTCTTATTTAATGAAGAATTTTCAAGGAATGACCAAAATGATTGATGGTGGACAAACTCAGAGACCAATTCTATTGATTTCAAATCTCAAGGACCAAAATGAAGAGTTATACAAATCTCAGAGACCATTTTGGCTAAAAAAACCTAAGTTTAAAGTATTACTAATTACTAATATCTAGTTTGTGATGTTGTAACATGTTTTTTTTTTTATTAAGTTGCTATATCTCCATTTCAAAAGACAAAAGTTTAAGAGTTATAAATCAAGCACCAAATCTTTCTTTGGATTGCTTCTTTCGCCTCTTTTGCCGTCAAAGATTTGGTCAGTATACGATGGTGCAAGAAGTAGGATGTTAAAATTGCCTTGTAATTCTTACCCTTATGGATTAGAGAGGAACGAAGTCAATTTTAGAGTAATCTAGAGTTATAAAACTAAGTTCAATTATGACTTTCCATATAGCACGAAGTCAAATATGACTCATTTTCATTGTGCATTAGAATGAGATTGAGTCAAATTTAAATACATTTATAATTTTTAGTGAATTTCAAAAGGGTTGTTTTATTCACACCCCACGTTTTGTTGACTACACCTCATATATTTAATACACACCACATTTACTTTTTAGACCAAAAATTATCTTAATACACCCCACATACTTTCCAATGCTATCCTCACATGCCACACTTTCTACATATATCCCACACTCTCCACTTAAAATTCAAATCAAATCATGTGTTCGTCTCACAGGCTCATCTTCTCCACCATTTTCGGAAACGAGTATTGTCGAATGATCATGGGTAAAAATTTGTATGAGGTGTAAAGAGAAAGTGCTTCATCTTCAAATCAATGGTTTAGGGTTTATGAAGAAAATTTTTGACCAAACTCCATTAGTATCATCTTACTTCTCTCTTTGTGCATCTTTAAGGACTCCACTTTTTCCTCTAATCTGGAATTGTTGGACTTGAGATATGTCGAGTTAAGAGGTTTCTCAAATGGTTTATCATCTATAAAGAAACTCGAATCATAAAAGAAAATTTTCTCATATTCTTTTTTTAATTTTTAATTATTCCATTTTGGAGTTTCTATCAATTAAGAATTTTAGAGTTTCTTTATTCAATTAACTACAAAGAACTTTGTCCATTTTGCGGGGTTAGTTTTCAATAAACTTCATCGATTTCTATCAATTAGGGATTTTAGATTTCACATGTGTGTGTGTGTGTGTGTATATATATATATATCTATACTCATCGTGTTTTCAAATGTGGCCTAAATAGTCATTTCATAATAAGATATATCAGTCATTTAATAATAAATTTTTATGTCGGGTGTTAATAAAAAAACCTTCGAAAAAAAAATTACTTTAAAATTGAAGTGTTACCTTGAAAGTTCCTCATCTAAATATATGGTAACGTTCAAATTCAAAATTAATTACATTTAATTATTGTCAATTAAAAATAGTCCAAGCACAAAACAAACTGTACAAAAATTAATTTGGTGACATGAGAAACTTAATCAATACCATAAAAGAAACCATCATTTTGACTACTTAATAAGAAGAAAAACTCAACTTTCTTTCGAGCATTAAAGAGATCATATTTAGTACTATCTTATATATTATGCATGTAGTGAGAATGGAATCGGGCGCGTTTTAATGAAGTACATAAATACAATCTCGCTCTCAGTTTTGTCTCACTCGTTACAAACTGCCCTTGACACACAAGTCTATTGGCTGATTGAGGGAGACTAGTGGGTGATTCTCTATCTTGTTCTATGGTGCAAATTTTGTGTGATTTGGTTAATTATAATTGGAACACGAGGAATAATGGGATGTGGGTCACAGGATTGTGCAAACGCCATAACAATTTGATATTGTAATCTTTAAGTTATTGAACCTAATAAGCTCAACGTAGGATTCCCATCGACCGCACACTGCAATTGGCAAAAGTCACCAAACAACAAAAAAGGTTCAAATCATTGCAAGAGATCCAGAAACCCACCTTAGTTTTTGATACACGTGACTATCATCCAAACCCTAAAAACGCAGTCCAGTCAGCCCTAGAAATCTCGACCGCCCAATCAGGAGTCTACACGTTAGTAGATAAGAAAAGGGATTTCCCCATAAAATCTCAAGTCACTTTTGCAGGTGGTATGGGTGGCATACTAAGAATCATCCAAACAAGACATCCATCCATGATTGTCCCATGGCTAAGATTGGATGAGATTTGAGAATATCTGGATCGCCAATATTTTTCACCACAATATTCTAGTGTTATCTCATTGTTATTTTCATATTTTCTTAAATCCATCAATGCCACTTTGATAATTTGTTTACGTGAATAATACGAGCTTCAAATCTAGACTAATATTTCGCTGATTTCACGTCACTTGAGTCATGGAACTATTTTCACATGAATTTCAAACATCTTACACGCTTTTTTTTCTTTTTGTTTTTTGTTATTATTAAATAAATCAAACAAAAACAATGAACATAATTGAATACAAGTGTGTAGAAGAAAAAAAAAATGTGTTTATCATGTCCCTCCTCTTTCTTTATACTTACACAAGCTAAGTAACCATACTTCAATTTTGCTCTATGTCTTTATCTAGTATTTTTCTCTATGGATTACAATCATAATCACAATGAGACATTGTAAGCCATTTTAATTTGGAAAAAGAAAAACCATTTCTTTGAAAAAACCATTTTTTATTTGTAGTTTTTAATTTTCGGTTAGGATAAAGAGGAAATATAAGAAAGTTGTATGTAGTCTAATATTCTAGTGGATAGAGTATTAGGTTTCTACTCATGTGTCCCGGGTTCAAAATCTCCTCATCTCTAAATTATTGTAATAGTTTCAAAATCTCCCATTTCTTTTAATAATAGTACAATTTAAAAAAAAAGAAATATAAGGAAGAAATGAGGATGAAGAAGGATAGAAGAAGGGATGTGGAAGAATATGGTATACACCATGGGAATAGAAAAACAAGAAATGAAAACAATTTCTAGTACCGTTTCTTTTCTGGTTTTTTTTTCTTTTCACCTTGTATGTTCATTCATGTACAGTGCTCCTTCTCCCTTCACATTCTTGATTCACCATCCTTCCATCTACTTTCTTTCTATATAAGTGAAGATTGAAAAACAAAAATAAAATTGTTATCGAACGCATAACAGATTTGGTGTCTTCCTTTATGAACATTAGATTTGGTGTTTGATGATGTGTAAAATCTGTAGTAACAGACTAATGTATATAAGTCAGAAATAGAATGTTGGAAACTAAGTAATTTTAAAACGGACTTACATAAAATAGTTAACAGTCTTTTTGGTATTTTATGCTATTTGTGGATACCCTTTTTTGTTTGTTTTAATCAGCTTGAGAAAATCCTTTTAAGTTGTTCCCAATAATTGGGTTGTTGTTGCTCTATTATTATTTAATCATGTATGGAACTTGTGACAATTGGGAATTTTATTAACCCCAAAATTAGTGTGAATTTAATTGACGTGAAAGGGCAACAAAAAGGTATCCTCCTGTTTACTCAAAAAAATAAAAATGATTTCCTAACATGAAAAAGGGCAAAATGTTAAAAATGCAAGAGCCGAAGGTGAGCAAAATCAAATGATGTTTTTTTTTGGATCTCATGATTAATTTGTTGGACATTATGATAAAAAGTAACACTTTTTTCACCACTATAATAAAATACTATTTAATATATATATATATATATATATATATTTATTTTTTTTCTGAGATACAAGATAAAATGATTGAAATGGCAAAAAGATATTTTGAAAATTAGAGAAAGAAAGGGCAGAAGAAAGAAAAGGGGTCCCACAACCAGAACTGCTGAAACTGAGCATTGTCTCTTCCCCTGTCTCATATCCATCACTCATACATAGGCACTTCCCAGTCTCCCAGTGCCCCTCTGCCTCTGGTCTGTAGAGAGAGAGAGAGAGAGAGAGAGAGAGAGGGGGAGAATCAGTGTCTCTTCATATGCTTGTGGTATATTTACAGGCTTCCCAACGGTTCTTTACAGCCTTTTATTTGGTTCGCCCCGTGACCTACTCTGCAAAAAATCCACCTCCTCTGTCTCTCCCCATCTCTCTCTCTCCTTCTCTCCCCTCTTTTGGTGCTGAATTTTCACAGTATATACAGTCTTCGATTTTCTTTATTGGGTAACTTTCCTTTCTGGGATATATAAAATCCTTTTTCTGCATCAGCCAATACCCAATTTACTCTTTCCCTTGGATATAGTTTCAGTCACCTGGGTTTTCTTCTCTCTCGAGGGTTTTGGGATACTCTGTTTTTCAAGAGAAAATAGAAAAGTAACTGGGTTTTTTTGAATAAACCTTTCAACATGTGTCCCATCAAATTTTAATTCCTTTGCTCCAATTTTGCAATTCCAGAAAAAACCCAATTCTCAGGGGTTATTTCTATTTCAATCACACAAAAGCTGCTTGGCCTTTTCCCACTTTTCATTTCAAAATTCAGACCCAATACCTTTTCTTTCCTCTACTTTTAGGGTTTAGGGTTTTGTACCTTCTGAGTATTTTGGCTTTTTAGATTTTACTCCTCCAGACAACTTGAATTCAACAATTCCATGACTTCATCTCCTCTGTTTTCTGTGTTCTTCAGCTGAAGAATCTGAATTTTTGGTTTCTAAATTCTCTGTCTTTGCCTGTTGTTCCTCGGAATCATCAAAAGATGTCTTCGTGCCTAAGCGGCGGCGGAAGAACCTATGCGTTCGAGCTGGACATAGTTAAATCGCCGTCCACTTCAACCTTCACCTCCACCTCTTCTCCCTCCTCAACTCTCTCGGAATCCAGCAACTCCGGCCTCGCAATCTCGACACGAAAACCTCGTACCCCCCGAAAACGGCCCAACCAAACTTACAATGAAGCCGCCGCATTGCTCTCCACAGCGTACCCCAACATCTTCTCCTCCAAAAGTTTCACAAATCCCAGAAAATTCACCAAACCTCACGACTCCTTCTTTGACCAATCCGCGGAGTTGCTCCTGCCGTTCAGAGTCATCGAGGCCGAAAACTCTGGGTTCTTGCTCCACCACCAACTACGGGAAAAACCCAGTTCCCGATTCGAGCCCAAGTCCCTGAACTCGTTCGAGAAGCCGTGCCGGAGTCCGGGGGAATTCGAGTCCCAACCGAATTGCAATTCCGATTCCATGGAGTTGAGTGATGGGTATAATTTCCAAGAGGAAGATTTCGATGCGGAGTCGATTCTCGACGAGGAAATTGAAGAGGGGATTGATAGCATCATGGGAAGTATGAGTGTGAACATGGACTTGGAGGAGGAGTCTAACAATGGCGGAGGTGGGCAAATGAAGAATTCGAATCCAACCCCGAATTTGACTTGGAATTCCTGTTATGGGTACCCAATGGGGCTCGGATTTGGCGGGAAATTCGAGTTCGGGTCCAGAAGAGGAGGAGTGAGGCCGTTGAGGCGCGTCGACGAGGGGAACTGGTGGAGTTTTCCCACCGTAGATGTTCTTGAAATCTCGCCCAGATTCAACAAATCTCTGTCATCTTCCGCCCCGGCTCCGGCAGCGGCCACAGCCAAGAAGAAGAAGAAGAAGAAGGTGGAGAAACTGTCGGTCCTGGAATCGAGAATCACCGAGGAATCGCCGAAGGAGACGAGTCCGATTCCCAAGCCCCCGGCGGAGGAAGAGCCCGGGCTGATGTTGAAGTTGGACTACGACGACGTTTTGAATGCCTGGTCGGACAAAGCGTCGCCGTTTTCGGAGGAAATGCCTGGTGCGGCGGGGAATGATGTCGCTGTATGTTTCTAATCTCTTGCCGGGGAATCGAATTCCGGGAAAACTTAAACCTGTTCAAAGTCTGGAGCTTATTAAAAACAAAAAAAAATAAAAAAATCTGCTCTGTTTTTTTTGTCAGTCTAATAAAGTGGGTGCCCTTTACAAAATGAACTCAGTTTTTTATTGGTCCATTTTTGTTTTGGGCTTTAATTTATTTTTGGTTACCATTTTTTACGTTCCTTAAATCTTCGCTCTTAAAAATTTAGGTGTAAAGTTGGTTAAATTATTCTTCTCACAAATACGCACCTCGCGTAATACTATAATAGTAACTAATCATATATTTACATCCGCTTAATTTCTTAACTTATATAAAAATAGAAACTTAGGAGCTATAATTAGTAACTTATAAAATAAGTGTTTCAAGCTTCTTTTTTTCCTCTGACTTTACAATATTTTAAGCTCAAATGACGGAAAAGTCACTTGTAATTTTGCCAAGTCGATTGCTTTGCCGTAAGTGCCCAAGTATTTATTAGTCTAAAACAAAGCATATGTTTAATATTCAATATACGATTAATTACATTTTTTTAATCGTGGTATCATTTTTGGGTCGAAATCATAGAATTCATTATGTTCTTCTTTTTGGACTCAAGTCATAATATTTATTATTTTATTGAAGGCGGTATTGGTCATTTTCTGGGTCTGTAATCTTTTGAGAAAATACAAAATATGAATAGAATGATAGAAATCTCCTTCTCATTTTGTCTCTAAATTATTATTTTGTTGATAATTGGGTTTTTTTTGGGCAGGCCAGGCTAGCGCAGATTGATTTATTCTCTGACGTCGGAGGACTGAGGGAGGCTAGCGTGTTGCGCTACAAGGAGAAACGCCGTACTCGCCTTTTCTCTAAGAAGATCAGATACCAAGTTAGAAAAGTCAATGCCGATCAACGACCCAGAATGAAGGTACTTCTGTTCTCCCAAAACATTCTTCATCGTTTTTTTTTTTCTACAAACTATAAGATACACACTAATTTATCTAAAATAGAGTAAACCTGACACTCGAATTGATTAATTTTGTTTCAAATTAAATAAGAAATAAATAAAAGATAAATAAAGATGTCATGATGGTTGTGATGATTTGCTTTACAACACATTTCTCATGACTAGTATTTATGTTTCCTTTTTTTTTTTTTCTTTTTCCCTCCCTATCTTTTTCTCTCATTATGAAGTTGTGAGCAATCCATGTCCACATTTGGGAAAATTCTTCCATAATACATAGCATCCTATTATACCAGTATGTAATATTACAAGCATTGTGGATATTTTGAAGAAAACTTGTGTAAGACATATTATTCGTATAATTGATACTATCGATAATCCAAATTCTGATTGTGGATATTTTGTTAATATTCATGTTAGTAAATACTCACTTAGAGAAGTAACTAATGATCTACGTAAACACGATCTTATTAACAAAAAATAGAAATTCAATTGAAACAAATTTGATCATCTCAATAGAATAAAACGAAGCTTATTTTAATATAAGTGATATATTCTATTTTAGTTTAATTTGAATTGCGGAAAGAAAAATTCCAACTTATAGGAGTTTTCGTTCTAACTAATATCACTATGCTCACGTTTACAACACAAAACCTCATTTTACTTGTACTTGTTCCCCATCATAGAAACTCTTTTTGTTTCAGGGACTGAATAATGGTTTTCTTATTTTGTTTCAGGGTCGATTTGTTAGAAGGCCACATTCTAGCACAAATGCTCAACGACAAAAGGAAATATGATGATTTTCTCTTTGGATCATGGCCATAGGACACACTTTCTGGCCCCTCTTTCTCTCTTTCCCTTTGTTGTATTAATTAATCAATTAGTCTCCTATTTTGTTAATTAATTTTTATTTTTATGTTTCTCACACTAGCTAAGAAGCCAAAGAGATGAAAACTAGACTAGTTAATTAAGAAGGGGAGCATGGAGAATCCATCAACTTTTTAGTGTCTAGGTTCTCATTTTCCGTTCATGTTTCTCTCTTTTTTAATTTCTACTCTCATTTTCCGTACATGTTTCTCTCTTTTTTAAATTCTACTCTGGTTCTCAAGCCATGAATACCTTTTGATAGGTAAAAGAGATTTTGCTGTAGGAGGCACAAGTAGCACATAAATGAAGTTATTTTAGTTGAATTTACTTGGGTTGTTCTCTTCTGTATTAGGGTTTCAGTTTTTATATGCGTATTTATATTTTCTTTGAAAAGTTGGATCGCATACTTTTGCATTCCAACTAAATTTACCTACGACTCATAATCAATCCTTATATTTTTACTAACTAGTTGTTACGTTAGTGGTATTTGTCACTGGCGGATCCATTAAGGGGAGGGGGTCAACTTACCCTCTGAACTTAGGTGAATTTTCATGGATGACATAGATGTTGTCCCTTTAGAAGTTAGAGTTGCTCTTCATACATGTCATCCAACAGCTTGACCTCTTTTCTATTTGAATGAGAAAATTGGAGCACCCACCATAAGATTGAAAGATCTAAACCTTCCTCTTCACAACGGAAATGGATTCAGAGAGATAGACATGAAATGAATGGAGTCTCACAAAGTCCTCTAGCTCCGTTCTGGCCAATTGAGACTTACAAGGATAGCTTAATAAAGAAAAGGAGAACGAAACTTGGAGTTGATAGTTCAATCCACCCATAGAAAAGTAAGAAGGTTTTTGGAACTTGGCTCCATGATAAGAGGAGTTGCCCTTCTTCTTATTATTATTTTTTAAATATCAACTTTGGCATTATATTCTTGATACGTGTTCAAATAGTAAATTTTCTCAATTGAAAAGAATTGGTAGTTTTTTCAAAAAAAAAAAAAGGCTGAGAAGAGGAATAAAGTATATTTTGGTTCTAACGGTTGCTATTGCTTCATTGGAGAGGACATTTTTCGTTATGAATATTGAGAAAGTCTATTGCATAACCGAATGAGAGATTAATGATTGAGTGATAGCGTGGTAGTTTATATTTAGAGCAGTGTTTTTTCTTCTATTGATAATGAAGTTATAATGTAGCGTTTTCAGAATATAAAAACGAGCCGCAAACAATTGTAACTTGTATTGCTATTTGTTCTATAAGTTATGAATGATGAAACTATGGTTTAATTTTTAAAATTATTATAAGTCTAAAAAATATTTGTGAACTTTTACATGTGACCCTCAAAATAACTTTTCTGACATCTCTATTTCAATGTTGAAAAAAGTATAAAGTTTGAAGGTGTTCAAGAGCATATGGGAATAAGTTAAAGTTGACTTTAGGGGTAGGACCGTAGGATGGGCTAAATTTCCAGTTTAACCAAATATTGACGGAGTGTGTTGGGGGGGGGGGGGGAATGATGAAATATTCAAACTCTCAAAATATCCATCCCTACTTAGAATTTTTAAGCTGCGTTTATTACACCGAATTAACTCAGACTGAATCAGTTTTAGGGATTAAGTTAGATTGACTTGGACTAGATTAAGTTGGACTAATTTAGTAAAGCATTTGGTAGAATGTCAGACTTAAAAAAAAAGTTAACTAATATAATATTATACTATTTAATACACATCTAATAATATTTTATTATTAATTCAATAATATTTTATTTTTATTTAAGCTTTTACTGTGTGTTTTCTAGAGTGTCTAGAACTCTCAACATCTATTTGGACTCTCCTTGGAGTTCTTTTTTTTTCTTCCTCGTAAGTGCCATCCCCTGATACTCCTTTTTTCCATTTTTTTCTTGCAAAACGATATCCTTCAAAGTGATTTTTCCTGCAAAATCGTCCCTAAAGCTATTGTCTCCTCCGTCTCTCCATTTCTCTTTGTACCAAAGTTACTCTCGCCCTTTCTCTATCCATTTATTGGGAATTTTCTAGGAATTATCAAGAATAAGGAAGAAATTTTACATTGGGATTGTTGTTGTTTTTGTTTTTCAATATTTTTGGTGTTGAGATTTAGACAATGGGTGGGGCTGGGTTTCATATTTGGGAAATGGGTTGGCAAACAGAGTTGCCCAGAAGCATGCTTGCAGTGTTCATAAGAGCGTGCGATTGTCAGGTTTGGGGGGCTTAGCTAAGACCGGCCAGCCCTTGTTTTAGTCTAGGCAAGTGAGAATTAGTCTCATTAAATGCAGTCTTAATTGCTAACAAAAATGGGACTGGACTAACTGTTAATCTAGTCTAGTCCAGCCCAGTGAGGACTATTGAAGGGAAACAAACACATCCTTAGAGAATGCAACTTAGGTTTGAATTTGAAGGTCTATGGAATTTTATAGAGTTATCTAGACTCCATTTATATTTTTCTTTTTATTTCTCTCCAATTAGGCCTAAATAACCCTTATAGAGACCCAAATGCACCAGGAAACTTATTGAGGCCCAATGGACCGTTTACATGATAACTACACAATCAAGTTTCAACACTAAGCAATGTGACTCTGTTTGTGTTATTCATGGTTGTAATAAATAAATTCTTGAGCGCTCACTCACTGCAGATATGCATATAGGGTTCAATTCATCTTACCAAAATTCTCAATTTTTCTCTTGTTTGTCTTCGATTGTTTGAATTCTAAATTTCACTGATTTCGGGTCGACTTTGAATGGACGTTGATTTTGGGAAGTTTTGATTGTGGTTTTGGTGCAACGAGTCAAATCATCTTTCCAATGGTTCAATATTTTGCTAGTTATTTGTTGTCCACGCTCCATCAAGATAGCAACTTTCATAAAACGGATACAATACGTTGCCATTTGGAGAGCAACACGTAACTGGCAAGATATGCATTGCACCCATTCTATATAAGTTGCTCAACAAGTTGCTGTGTGTTACAGTCTTCTCACATGGGACAAATATCTTTATTTGTTGCACTATCAAAATAATTAGGCTTAAGTTGATTACTCATGAAAAAAAAGTTGTGATTTTTCAATGAAAATATTTATAATTGGAAACTGAAACCAGAACGCTACTTTCTTGTTTGTTTGTTTGTGGGTGCCTCTATTTTCTAAGGAATTCGCAAAAGATGCAGTGCAGCAGTGTCGCTATTGGTGTTGGTTCAACATTTTTTAAGGATTCTCATATTTAGCATTCAAACTGTACCCATAAAAACTCGAGATTTGAGTAACTGCTGCTAATTAGTTTATCTTCAATCATGACCCATACCTAATAACTTGTTCCAACATTCCTTTAAATTTGCTATATATATGTGTGTGTGTATATACATACATATATATATATATATATATATATATATTTGTAGTTACTACGCATTCAATGTAGGTTGTGTGGTAAGAAGTATTGATTTCTTATTCTGATTAAATTGCAGATAAAACCAGAAAATTGAACCGCTATTTACTTTATCAGAAGAATGACCACTGATATAAGTTGCCAAGGGGACGAAAATGCTGGCAGTTACGCTGAAATAGTCTTGTTGGCGTTGTGGTGAGAATCCGGATACTGCCCACCCTTTTGATCGAGAAATCGCAACAAGAGCATAAACATTGGCTTAACTTTTTCTATTGTTTGAGTGAGCGACTTAATCTGTGTCAAATATAACAACTACTTGTTTGTTTAATTATGTAAGTTTGGTTGAGGTTTTGTTTGGATTTGGGACAAGTAGCACACAATGGAGCTATTTTCGTTGAAATTTACTTGGGTGGTTCTTGACACACTCCGTCCTAACTTGAGGCGTGCTGGCCATCACGTGAGGGTGACGTAGCCATGTGTACAATGCAAAAGTGAGTGAGATATAAAAATGTGAGTAAATAAAAAACCAAACTAACTAATTTAAACTAGGTGAATAAAAGTGAGTGTGAAGGTAATTAAAATAGTGATACACACATATTCAAAGCATATATGTCCTAGGAGCAGTCCAGCATCAAGTAATAACTTATAGGTCACAAAAGAAAGTTCCCTACATCAATACAGCACTGTTAAAACTGTCGTGGGTCCTCGCAAGCCACTAGCACGAACGTCTATCTAGAACCTGGATGGGCGTAAAACGGAAAGTGCGAGTGGGCAGAAATAAAGGTTTTGAAAACACATTTTCATGTAAACATAATAACCCCTCACTGTAAAACACCGTATAATTCCCCAGAAAAAAAATAACAATACATATGTATATAAAAATCATGCTCAAGAGCAGTAAGAACCAAGGCAAGCCATGTCGAAGTATCTCAAACAACCATATAAGCAAGATGAAATAATTCAATATAAAATGATATGTCAGCCAGAGTCATCTAACGTGACATATACGGCTGAATCTATCTAGCCGGAGTGACCTGTACGGCTGTATCTATCTAGCTGAAGTCACCTAACGTGACATGTACGACTATATCCATCTAGTCGGAGTGACCTATACGGTTGTATCCATCTAGCTAGCCGGAGTCACCTGTACGGCAGTATTTGTCTAGTCGGAGTCACTTAATGTGACCTATACGGTTATATCCATCTAGCCTGAGACATTTACGGCTAATTCCCTAACTCATCAATCTATCTATATGTACTCACTTGAACTTACCTCGGTCTCCGTACCGTCGCATAATGCAATATAATCATGCTAATGGGATACTAGAATGTAGTGCATGTATGATATGGCATTTAAATCACAATTTCATATACAAATAGTTTATGGGAAATATAAGCACATATATGTATATATATAAAACCCAAAAGCCCACTCACTGCTATGTAGCAGGATCGTAACCCCTGAGCCTTGCTTGACTGCGCTCGTCCTCTGATACGTCTCACCTATATGAGAACATATTGATTTAGCGTTATTTATAACACACATATACGAAACCTAGGCTAACTTTCTCATACATTGCTTAAATGGGGGGTGTTTGGATATACCAATGTGATCTACACAACACCACGAACACCCCTATATTTTTAGAATAATTTTTCGATGTCCCACGCGCCGCCACGCGACAGTCAAGGTATGGCCATACGCGCCGGCGACATGCGGGCACGTACCTGGCACACTGACAATGACTTTGACGCCGTCAGGGAATATTCTATTAAATATCGGAATATGCCTTTAGATATTACTGACACCGTTAAGAATAGTCCATCAATTCTTCGATACCTCATTGGACTTTGGCGTTGGCCACCGCTGCGTCGCCGGTTTCTAGAAAACTAAAATTTCCTAATTTCTCCTTCATTTTAGCATCATATTTTATGAATTTTATATCTATGCGAAGCTCTCAACAAGTAGATTAAGTTCTTACCTATCTGGGTCCTAAGCTTGACGGAAAAAGCTCGAAATATTTCTTGGAATTCCGACAACACCTGTAACTCAATAAATCCACGTTCTCTGATGTTAAAATTACTCCAACATCACTTCAAAATGTTAGGGAAGTTAGACCATTACCTTCTCGAGCCCCATAACTAACTGAATCAACCACTATCACTTCGGGGTCACTGTGTACCTCACCGAAGTTTATGGTTCTTGGGTTTTCAAAGTCCTTTCTCTAAGCTAATGGTATGTATGAGTTCGTGAGGTCACAAGGGAGATGATGGTATGCTCCAATCACTCGATCTATGAGTGTCTTGATGAATTTGAAGGCGTTAGGCTATGGTTGTACGGACAGAGAGGTTTCAAGAAGAGAGAGGAGAGAAGGTTACGTGTATATGCACGTGTGTGTGTGTGTGTTTCTGTATGTAAGGCCACAGGTTGGCCTAAAACCAAAATGAACAAGGCCCTGATTAGGTCATAAGGTTTAGGGTTTAACAAATGGGTCCTAATTAAACTAAAACTAACTCAATTTTGATTAGGTCCAAAAATATAGGAACCAAAATGATTGGTTTGGGCTTTAGGTTTCTTATTTTGGCCCAACTGCCAAATAATGTTCGTAACTCTTTTGTTACGAATCCGATTCGGCCCTAATTCGTGTCGATGTGTTCGTGACGATGCGTACTATTTAACAAGGTTCTAAAAGACGCTAGGCGCTAGTCGGGCGGCGGGCTGGGGCCTAGCGCCTAGGCGGCTAGGCGGAATCTAGGCGGGCGCCTAGGCGGACTAGGCGGATTTAACTAAATCTGTTATATTTTGTGTAAATAAGTGTTTGTTTATACTTAAAATATATATAATTTCATCATAAACTACAAAACAAAATAATATATATATTATAAAGTATTTGAACATAATAAAAACATGGGGAACAAGCATATAATGTGTGCTCATTTAACTATTCAACAAGTTTCTTACAATTTATTAAAAAAATAAAATCCAAAATAAAAGTTATCTATTTTCTGTCTAAGTGAGTCGCAACCTAAGCGGGTGCCTAGGCGGGTCTAGTCGGGTTAGGC
This sequence comes from Crataegus laevigata, assembly GCA_963580275.1. Taxonomy (NCBI): domain Eukaryota; kingdom Viridiplantae; phylum Streptophyta; class Magnoliopsida; order Rosales; family Rosaceae; genus Crataegus; species Crataegus laevigata. The sequence continues at coordinate 29,947,672 of OY756947.1, read as the reverse complement.
GGGTGCTTAGGCGGTCTAGGCGGGCGCCTTAGCAGGTCTAGACGGCCTTTCTTAATTTTCAAACGCTTAGGAATTAATCGGGGTGATGGCCAAGCGCCTAGCGCCTAGGCGGGGCCTAGGTGGAGCTAGGCGGGGATTTTTAGAACACTGCTATTTAATTACGCTAGGGAGACAAATTATTTAATTCTAATTATATACATCCACGTCACTAAACCTCGAGGACATTTTCGTCATTTCACACGCTCGGGAATAAAATATATACAAATTCGATACGGGCTGTTACAGTTCTCCTCTATATTGTGGTTTTGGCTTTCATATGCTTATAATCTTTATTTTGAAAAATTGGATCTCGAATATTATATAATATATTATACCTATACTAAAAGCCGGTGGAAAAAGCACTGTTCATTAACAGTGCCGTTCCGGTTTTGCCCCTCTTTCACTTCATGTTTTATAGGCTTTAGTGGGATTGTATAGTAAATTGGCCATTTTGCCCCTCTCTCATTTTTCTTCCCGTCCGTGCGTGTTGTTTTTTTCTAGGGCTCCAGTATCTTCCATTTTCACTTTCCTCTTCTTTTCTGCTCTTTCCGTTTCTCTCTGTTTTCTCATCTGTCTATTGGTTTCGATTACGATCGAATTCTCTACAAGTTGTTTGCCATTTTTTTCCACCTGTTTTCTGCGAAGGAATCGCTTGCGTCTAGGTATGTTGATTTATACATTTGTTTGGTTAGGAAGAAAATTTTATAATTGATTGTTGTAAAGTTCGGCTCTTCATCTTTTTTGCCAAGCGTTTTCTTTGTTTTTTCGTGCTCTACGTCTGGTTGTTATCTCTAATTTTGTATTTTGGTTGCAGGAAACCTTCTTCTTCCAATTTTAGGGTTTTATTCTCTGAGCTTCCGTGACTTTTATAGCTCAGGTATGTAATTTATCTCTTTGGTTTTTTGATTGTCTGTGGAACGATCTTTGCCTGAAAGGCATGTTGATCCTTAATTTTTGAGTTTTGCTTTGGATGTTTTTTGGTGAGGGTGAGGAATTTGTTTTTTGTTTTGATGTGTTTTAGTTAAAGGTCTAAACATTTATCAGAAACACGTGTGGGTGATATGGATGGTGATCCTTTAATTTTTGGGTTTTGCTTTCCATGTTTCGGTTTTTTTTTTGTGGGTGAGGAATTTTTTGTTTGTTTGTGTGTTTTAGTTAAGAAGCTAAACATTTATCAGAAACACATGTGGATGATCATATGATTAATTTTTGGGAAGAGAGAAAGAGAGCGGTTACAAAACTTAGTCTATGTGAGTTTACATAAATTTTCTTTCACAGTTTCTTTGTGGCCCAGATTAGCTTAACCATAATTTCATAAGAGTTAGAAAGGTTATCCAGAGGATTACCTGTTATAGGTTAAAAATTGAGGAGACAATATGACTAATAGATGAGGACAAAAACTGTGTATTTTATAGTAGCAAGTTTGCCAAACTAAGTGAAGCCTTCTTTTAGTGTGGTAAACTATTTTATTTAGGTTTAAAAGTCAAACCATTACCTGTAGCTTTATTTTTCCATTATGAGGACTAAGACAGTATGATTCAAACCATTTCCTGTAGTTTTATTTTTCCATTACGAGGACTATGAGAGTATGATATGTGATCGACATTTACACTAAAATCTGAAAACACATGGTATTGGACCCATGAACCTTATATGTGGATCGCTTTATTTTCTGTTTGGTATTGGACTCATGAATGCTTCTGCATTGTGAATTGCGAATTCAATAAAATCTTAATCTTCATGTATGAATGCTTCTGCTTATTTAGATTGTTGCATTGATCTTTCTCTTTACTAGATTTTATTTTTCAATGTTATTTGGTAGATTATCGTGTTACTTTATTCTTAATAAAACTAATTTGGTTTTGTAGATTAAGATTTTTAAGCGAGAGAACCAAGTTCAAAATTCAATTGAAGTATGAATGTTTCCGCTTATCTGGGTTATTGAATTCATCCTTCCTTTTACTGCATTTTTTTTTACTGTTGTTTGGTGCATTGTGAATTTTAACTGATTATTTGGATTTTTAACTACGAGAAGGATCTGGTGGGTTTTTAAGAGAATCAAATCAGTTTGAGATTTTTGCTACTTTTCTGTGCATGGTTCTGGCTGCTCTATATATATGTTTTTCAATTGTTTGCATTTATTTTTTTCTTTCGTTTTTACTCAATTTTTTTTACTTTTTCTCAATGTGTTTTGTTCATGTGTATGTTTATCAATTTTTTGAATTTACTTTTTACCTTCAGTTTTTACTAAAATATTGACTTTTTGTGCATGGGTTAATCTATCTGTTATATGTCATGGTTAAATTTTGGTTTCTTTCGTTTTTTTTTTTACCAAACCTCTCTCTTTATTATTTAAATTGAATTATTTTGGCATCTATGGATTTCAGCATCGTGTTTCTTAGACCTTAATTTTTTTTTTTGTAAGTAGTTTTATGGTTTAATGTCTAAAATATTATCTTCGGATATAAATATTTGCTGCTTTATATTCCAACTGATTTTGATAACATTTATAATGTTATATAAATTTGCTGGATTAATATTGCAGTTTAATAGTCTTGCTTATTCTGTATGACAAGTTATTTTAGTAACATATACACTGTTATCTGTTATGATTAGACTTTCAGTTTGTTTCTTTTTTATTTTGTAAATCCTCTCTGTTTTGTGCTCAAATTGGATTATACTAATCTGCATAAAATTGAGAGTTACGTTGATAAAAGCTTCGTTTTTATTCTCCTGTTATTGAAAGTATCCTTGAAATATTTTAAGTGTTTTATCTTTATTTGAAAATGAATTATTTTCGTGTTTGTGATTATCTGCAGATTAATTTCAATTTGAAAAAATCTCTGCTGCATCTCGGTTCCTATAGAAATTTTAGCTGCCAAGGTAGCTTTCAGCTGTCAAGTTTACAAGCAATTGAGTGTGTTTGTAAGTGCTTTTCCTTTTCGTAAGATTGTGTGAAAGATTATATTTCTTCCTTTTCTTTGACAATTGTCTGGTTGTTGTCAATACTATGGCTTTAAATAGTATATGGAATCATTCTTTTCACATATTTCTTTGCTTGAGTTATAATCTACACCTACTTTTATGTTATAGTTTTATAATTGATAGTGCATTATTACAAAAATAAAATGTCTTTTATCAATGTTATCTATGCAGTGTAGTTTTTTTTCCCTTTCTGTATATTACCTTTTTATCTGAGAAGTTAGTTTTAATTTTAACTTATACATGTTAAACCCAACTATTCTTTATCTTTGCAGTTTCCGCTCAGCGTGCACAAGACAAGTCAAAAGTGATACTTTTGCTGAAAACTAATCTGCAAAGTAAATTTTGCTTCTGTGGTTGCATGGTGCATTAATGCATAATTTTCCAACTCCATTATAAAAGGTAAGAATGTAGTTACCTTATTACTTTGAAAATTCTGTTCAACATGTTTTTTTTTCTAATTTTTTTTCATATCTTGCATCTTGAACTTTCTTAATTTTCTATTATTGTTTATTGAACTTGGTAGCTACAGGTCAAATAATTTATGGATAAACAAGTTTACATTTTCCTAACTGTTTTCTTAGATAAAAATAATTTTGGAGATCTTTGGTTTAAATTTTTATAAATGCTTTGTGTTGGTGATTGAGTTCAGCGTTTTGTTATTTTTAATTGCATTATTAACTTGAGTGGTCTCTACATTATAGTTTTTGTGTTCTGCTATATAATGGTTCGAAAATGAGATCTCTTTTGTGAATAAAATTTCTGTATTTTCAGTTTTTCCATTGTGTAAACAATGCTTTTGTACAATAATTGGCAATGCAACTTTTCCCTTCGTGATTGCATTGTCTATCGCTACAACATTTTAAATGGTTGCAATGCAGTTATTTTATTTTCTAATTCAATTTATTTATAATATAGCCACATTTTCATTCTATTTGTAAGATTTAACAACTATGATATAGTTTGATTTCAATTCATAATTACTTATTTTGTTAAATTTAACCTCAAATTTGTTAGTAAATCTTTCTACTTTATGTGCAAATACAAATATAATCTTTTATTTATAATTTTTATAATGTTGTTAAAAACATTTTTACTGTCTTCTTTTTGTCTGTAGATGGTGAAAACCACGCAGTTCACAGATGCAAAACAGGGGACATCTTTTACTTCATATGAGAACAAGAGATTAGTTCGATTGTGATTGTTTTTCTGATTTGGTTAAATTCGAAATTAGTTGGCTCGCGTCTAATTTAGTTGTTTGCACATGTCGTCGTTTTCTAACTTAGTTCATCAGAATATGTCATAAAATTTTCAATCTTGCAGCAACGTGTGTGTCACATTTCCCGCAGCAACGCGCGGGCTACACTTTCTAGTACATATACTAAAACCCGGTTTCGTTGGTACTATTTTTCACTGTTCGTGAACAGTGAAATGACAGTGTTGCCCTTCGCTTCTGCTGATTCTCAACTTCAAGTTTCTGTGTTGCACAGTGAAATGACAATTTTACCCGTGTTGATCATCGCGTAATGGGAAGGAGGGTGCAAAAGCCGAAGCCCTCTCTCCCTCTCTCCCTCTTCCTCAAAGGTCGCTCTCTTCTTTTATCAAAAAAAAAGGTCCCTCTCTTCTTCTTCCTTTGATCTGAAACCAATCACAGTCAGATTCTCTCTTCCCACACCCACATCAAATTTGGTAGGGTTTCCACGACCTCCTAAAACCTTTTGTTTCACTAGGCAAGTCATTATTATTTAATTTTCCCGATAATTTTATGCTAATTTGGCCTGTTTCCCGTCCTGATTCTCTCAGTCTTTGCTCCATCTTCTCGAGCTCTCTCTCGCAGGATTGGAGCTGTTGGGATTTTGAAACAATTGGGAGTAATTTTTCTTTTGGGTTTCGTCTCTTTGGTATTTATACTGAAGCCAAAACCCCAAAAGATTTTTGAACTTTTAGATTAATTTACCTTTTTATTATTATTTTTTTCTTTTTGGAGAATTTGTGTAAATTGCTGCCATTGTTGTTAGAATTTTTACAGTCGACTGACTGTTCTGCACTTTGCATCCACGCGTTCACCATCGACCCACCCTCTATTTCGGTTGTATGTTCTAGGGTTTTCCATTTGTTTCCGCTGCTCTCACAGATCTCTTTTATATCATTCTGGAACTTGCTCTTCACTCTGTTTTAAGGTGTTTTTTTTTTTCCTTTGCTGAATTTAGAGTTGGTTAAATTTTGTTGATTTCTTTTTATCTCTGTAGGAAATTTTAGCGTTGTGGTCGTATCACCCTTCAAACTCTGCGTGGCATCTGTGTGCCCATCAAAAGGTTTATAAACAATCAAAGGATTATTGAAAACGGGCTTCCGTCTGAGGTAGTGGTGGATATTTCCCAATATTACTTTTCTTTGCTGATTTGGGTTGATATTATCAATGTGATTTGCTTTTAAATGTTTTGACTATGAATTTAGTTTTGAATTTTGTGTTTGGCTGGATATGTTAAAAAATATATGCATTTGAGAAAGACAAACGGACAGATAAGCTCTGAATTAACCAAGATACATGCATCTCATAAATGCAATAGATATATAAAAATGGTACAACACGTGTGTGTGTGTGTGTGTGTGTGTGTGTGTATTGTAAGAAATGTGAAATTATATATAGGTAAGATAATTATCATGAAAATTAAGGAAGAATAGTTTTACCAGAAGCAGAGGTTGTGTTTGGGGTAGTCGTGGTCTTTTGATAGCCATGGAAACCTCCTGATCGTTCCATTCCATTGTATTTTCCTGCCTGAGAAGACACAAACAATTTGGTCGATTGCATAGGATTTGTGCATATTAAAACTGCACATGTATAGTCTCTTTTTATATTACCTTCAACTAATGAAAAATGATGGTTATATTCGTTAATTCGAGGAGATAGCAACTGTTTTCAACTAATGAAAAATGATGGTTATATTCGTTAATTCGAGGAGATAGCAATTGTTTGTCGTTGATTCAAGATGACATTGGTTTCTCCTCAACTAATGGCTGTCCTTTTTTTTAAAATTTTAATTCTACTTTTATGTTTGTCTTTTTTGTTAACAAATACCTTCAACTAATGTAAAATCGTACTTATTTTTGTTTACTCAAGAAGGTAACAACTGTTTGTCATTCATTTGAGCCAACATTAGTATAGATTATAGTAAAATGATAGTAAAACGAAGTTTGAAAAATATAAGTTTTTTTAGGATATGCAAAAACTACGAAAAAAAATAAAAATATTGTATTCAAATTCTTGGTGGAACAAATTGAGTTTTGCTGTGGAATCACCAATCTATATGTTTTTAGTTATTTTAATAATGTTTGAATTATGCTTTTTAACTTTTCATAGGGTTTTTCTACACTGAATTGGATAAATGGTTGATGGGTTTGGTGTCATATTTATTTAAAAAAATGAAAAACGGTGACAAGGGAGCGGAACACAACTATATATAGCATTGCTTAATTTTCTTTCAAATCAAAGATGTGCCAACGGCGTTGAGAACAATGGCTAATTTAGTTTGATTGATTGATAGGTTTGGTTCTGTATTTATTAGGGGAAGCTGATAGAGAAAAAAAATTTATGTTAGGAACAGTGGTCCATTTGAACATCGGAGTAGGGAAAGTAGAATTGGAAGGGGAAGTGCGGTAAATGAAAGTACTCCGTTATTTTCTTTTCACGAATGAGCTCTTTCCGCTTTTCATTCCTCTTGCACTGAGAAGGTTGTAAATTGATTGAGGTTAATATAATTCATTGGATAACATTGTTTATAGTTGAAAAACTTTGTGTCTTTTAGTAAGTTTCTATCATTTGAACCAAGTGAAAAAAGAAGTTAAATTGAAATAGGCAGGGAGAGAAAAATTGGAACTAAAAGCTGTGATATTTATAAATGTGAACATTAAAACTGATCATTGTGCAAAAAAAGAAAAGGGTGTTGGTCTTTCTCAGTAATAGAGCTTTGTAAATATTTATATTTCAGTTTGAAAATGTATGGATTACTTCATATTGGTTCTCTCCCTAATTCATTATAGTAGGCACAATTGAAATAATGTATGCAGTTCTCAATGATATTTTCTTTTTACTAACATGTGTTTTCTTTTTAATGGTATACGAACATAAAAAGCTCTCCAAACTTTCAAAGAAAGCAGCAAGATCTTTAAAAAAATTGCAAGACACAAACTCTGCAGAGTTTGAGAATCACTGTGAGCACAGTCATTCAGCTGTTTGGGCTCCTTTCCTCCTCCAACAAAATATCTAGGTATTTTTCCACATTTTACCTTTCTCAGATTCAATCTTTTTGACTTTTTAATTTTCGATCTTTGAATTTTATGTGAGGTTGACAATTGGGAATAATTCTGTAGTGTTATAAATTATCGTTAATTAGTTGGGGTTTAGGGGAAGGCAGAATGAAAAAAAAAAACTGAGAGAAATGGAAGAAAGGTAGTTGAGAGAAGGCAGAGAAAATGGCTGGGTCTTTTACTTGGGGTTTACATTTTAAGCAACAAAAATCAATTTGGCAAGTATTGCTCCCTGCTTCCGTGCTTTCTTATTTTATGATTTTATATAGCTTAAAATTTTTATTTGACAATAGAGGTTCTTTTAATTATGATTGGCTATGTGACGGTAACTGTGGTGGTATAATGAAATTTTAATTGTGCTATCAATTTTAATTCTAAATCAATTTAATTTCTTTGGTTATAAAGTTTATAGTCTGGAATTTAATAGTTTTTTATTTTGTTTTAGTGTCACTTTTTTTCTTACTGTGAAATGTTAGTTAGTGTTTTTAAATTATTGTACTTTTTTTGGTCCTTTTTTTTTCTAGGCTGACTAATGCATGTGTCCAAAAGTAAGATTTTATGGTTATTATGCTCTTCAAATTTATCATTGGTGTAAAATTTTTAAGCTTTAAAATTATCTTTATCAGGCCTGATAAAATTTTGTGAACTTATGGTATGTAGTTTTTTTCTTTTTTTCCTTTTACAGAACTTGAGGGAATTCTCTTTTATAACCTCTTGAAGTGTTGTTTTTGGCATGGAGGACATTCTGTGCTATAAGTAATTTAAACTTCTAATATACTTTGATTCCAAGTTTCATTATATAGTTTTATATACTTTTTTCTCACCAGAGTCGACCTTTGTATTGTGTTTATGTTTGTTTAGATCAAACTTTGGTTTTGAGGTATTGTTTAGATTCCTATGTTGTTTTAGTATATGTGTTATATCTTTATTAATTTTTTATTTTGTTTGAATTGTACTTTGCAGCAGTTTGTTTTTGAATTGGCTGTAAAAATTGGTTTGCATCATGTCTAAAAGATTTTTAAATATTGGAACAAATGATAGTTTATAACAAAAAGAAAACATTGGCAATAGTGGATATAATGTTTTCCTTGAGCATAACCAACAACCAAAAAAATTGTGTAGAAGCACTTATATGCAAAATTCTGAAAACACATCTTTTTGTGAAACTGATTCGTTAGTTTGTCAATATTCATGAGGTGAATATCAGTGTAGTACAAGCAGATCTCTTGCTGATGATTCTATTGTTGAGCATTTTGATAATGAATTATATACAACCACTTATATGTGTACAGTCATTTCTTTGCGTTTTTTCATTATATTGCTTGGGTCACAATTTGGAACAAAAATGATGAGGGAAAAAGTTTAATCATTTAATTTCAGCAAAACATTTGTATTTGAGCTTGCTTAGATGTTAAGAATTAAACCAAATGAGATGTCATCTATCTTTGTCTAAAATGTGAGTTCATTGGTCATGAATGAGCTTGTGGTGTCAAAGTAATTGAGAAACTAAAGAGATGGTGTGAAAATTATTAAGCTTGGTTAGTGAGGTGTATTGTTTTGTTGAGATTCACTAATTTGGTCATTTGATATTAATTTCATGGTTTGTGATGGTTGATTGACTAAGATAACTGAGTATGACCAGTTCATTTTTATTATTTTTCACTATATTTTGACCGCTTTTTCAACCTAATTTACTAAATATTTTTAAATCAATTATGCATCTGCTGGGTTTAAAGTGTTTAGTGTCTACTTGAATCAAATTATGTTTGATCATGGTTAATGTTCTTTTTTTATACAGGGTGTCAAAAATCTTGGTTATTCTGGATTTTGCCCTATTTGTTCTTCACTTTCAAGGTGCTTTGTCGTCAAGGTAACTAATTAAAACAAAAAAGAAAAAAAAACAGCTTAACAAGTTATTTGCCATCTATCTAATACTTCATAAAAACATATGCATGAAAAGATGGTCTATACTTAAAAAAACATATTAATATAAATCTCTTTATTGCTAAAAATTAGGTTTTGACAGCCAATCATCTACTCTGTTTCTCCTGTGGACACACCTGTATAACTACCGAAGGTATCTCAAAATACTCAGAAATTTCTACTTTTTTTCATTAATGTTTTATGTTTAAGTTCTACCTTCACTAATGTTTCTCTTCAGGGAAATTGGCTATTACCAATGTATGCACACACTATCTTCATTTCATCTACTCTGAACACATGTCCAATTACCTTTTTTCCCACTAATGAGTTAACCTGGACATCCAAAGCATTGGTGAACACACTGTCACCAAAAATGCACCCATTCCACATGCCTTAATTAACCCAAACAATATTAAAACAATGAATTTTCCTTTTGAATTCTGTTGTTCCTATCATGTCTTTTAATTCAATTAAATCATGTGGAGACAATATAGATTTACTTAAAATATCTACATTTATACTTTTGGATGTCCATGTTAAACCCTTTAGTGATGAACCAAGTAATTTGACATGTATTCATAGCACATCAAACGAAGAAAGTGTTTGTGTATAAATTTGTAACAGTCAATTCCTCTGAAGAGGAAAGATAGAAATGATGATTGTTTATCTACACCAAGTGAGTTCTATTTGATCCATCTTTCAACATTCTTCATCGCCATTATTACAACAAAAATCACCATAGTACTGCGTTGCATATCTTCTTCCACTATACTCCCATTTTTTTGATCCATTTTGAATAAAACTTTTCAATCTTTTTCACCTTCTATTCTACTCATTTAATAATGATTTGCTTGAAATTTAACAATCATTTTACCCACTTATCCATGATTCTCCACCACAAGTTTACATCGATATCATAACACTTTTAACACAATTTTATGATTAGTATGTAATATTTTGTTTACCAATGTTCATATTTTTTCTGTAAGCTGCTAATATTACAATAAATTACCCTTTGCTCTCCTTTGTTGTCTCCAATAATATTTGAATATCTTAACTGCAAACCATTCGTGATTTAGTTTACAAAAACCTCTTATCAGCCTTCTTGGTAATTTCATAGATCAAAATGACTATTGAGTTTATTTCTCTTTGGGTTTCCTCTTATTAAAAACCCAAACAATGCCAAACAAAGAAGAGTTCTTGATTTCATGGATTTTCTTTGTGGTCCATGCTTCGACAGCAGTTCTACATCTATTTAAACCTAGGGTTTTTTTAGAAGACTCATAAAATTGGTTTCCAACGTTTTCAAAGTTGCAAACAGAGAGCCAAGAATTAAGTGTTTGTCTTTTCTGTTGGGCCTTTCCCAGATAAGAGAGTATTTTGCATTTTGCTTGCTCAAGTGATAAATTTGAGTTTCCCTAGCACCTGTAATGCTGCTCTTATATTTTGGGTAAGTTTTATGTCTTGCTTTTTTTCAATTTTCAAATGCATTGATAATTGTTGGATTAAAATGGATTTACAATTTTTGGGAAGAAATGAGAGGATTTGTTGGAATTTTTGAATGCTTTGTCTTTTCGTTGAAAACATTAGTTTAGATTACAATTTTAAAACTATTTGTGTTGTTAGTGCGGAAACCTATGTATTTTGTTGCGAAATTGATAATATGTGAAGTTATTAGAATTTTGGAAAACTTTGTCTTTCTCACTTTTATCTGGCAGATGCAACACAACTCTTACATATATAATGTCAAGTTTTTCCTTTAGAAATTTAACCTCTATTGTATACATGAGGTATACGAGTCTGTTTTGGATATTTTCAAGTTGTAATGATTCCTGAAGAAAAAAAAAAGCATACTTAAAGAGTAATTATAATTTTTATTGAATTCAGGTAACTGCTTTCTGGTGAGTTCTTCGAGTTCAATATGTGGCGGCTTTGTTTTGTTCAAATTTGGGACGTTTGTGATATCAGATTTATATACTCTTTATCAACTCTATATCTTGAATTAGGCTTCTATTAATGTTCAATTAATCAAAGTTCAGAATCAGTACATATGTTTTTCAATGTTTTTATTCCTATTTAAAAATGTGATTTAATGGTGCGATGCTGATTTAGGCTATAAATTCAGAGCCTTTTCAATAGCCGAGTTTGCAACGTGGAATTTAGACACTTTGTATCATTAGTTGAAATATGCTAAATGAAATCCTCATACATCATTTTTCACTTTGATTAACATGTGTACCTACCTTCTCAGTACAAAACTAAGTTACATATCATTTTACATCATATTCTCATGTTTTTTATGCATTTTTACATCCAGTACTTTTAACACCCGCAACAACGCGCGGGCACTATTCCTAGTATATACTAAAACTTAGTTTTCAGGTGGCACTATTGATCTATAGTTTGCGGACAAAAATGCCCCTGATTGTTTGCTTGATTTTCCGTTTTGCCCTTCTTTAGTTCTTTAGCCACTAGGTTTTTTTCTTCCCTTTTAACTTTCCGTTGGCTGTTGTCTGTCGCAGCTAATCTTTGCTTCGATCTGTCTTCTTTCCACCAGTTAGCACTGCGATTGGGCGGATTTCATGGTCCTCCCTACTGGAAGATCCACGTGCCATGTTAAGAACATCGCTCAAGCCCTAATTTACAATGCAAGTCCAAATTTCTTTCTAATTTCAATTCCTAATTTCTGTTTGGTTGCCGAGAATCGAATGCAATTGGAAGAGAGTGAAATGCTAAGTCTTATTTTCTGTGGACCTGGGTGTTTGTATTTTTGTCTTCCTTTTGATCTTTTTTTTGTTTTGTCATCTGGGTATTTGTTTATGTTTCTCATTGATTTAATTGTTGAGCTTTGCCCCTTTTTGTCATTGATGTTCGAGTGCTCAATTTCTTGGTGGACGTCACTTGGGTGTGTCTAATTTCTGGATATAAAGGTTTTGTATTTTCTGTTTTTGAGATGATTTTCGTTCTGAGTTGGTGGTATTCATCTGTGTATGGTTTTTCTACAGCTTTCGTTTCACTTTTTCACATACTATCTACTCTTGGTGTCTTTCAGATTACTATTAGGTAAGGTTGGTGTTTTAATGTATGGATGATCTACGAGCGGGGTGTTTAAATTGCTTAGGGAAAATGATGAGTGAGACTTCATCAATTGTCTTAACTGGATGAGCAAAATGAACAACATCAACTTATCAACTCTTACATAGGGTGTCCCTGTTAAGTTTTGCTTTTGCTCTCTACATTTTCCTGCTTTAAGGCCCCAACCGTTTTAAACATTTAGGTTAAATAGGTAAGGCTAATTCTTACTCATACTGTACGCAGTGCTGATAATAGCATATCTTTATTTATATGAAGAGAAAGGCTTAGAAATACTGTTTGATAGATTATTGTCGTTGATTTCTTGAAATAATTGAAAGATAAAAGAAGAGTAGAATTATTGTGAAGAGTGGTCTGCAGAAAAAGGCAAAAAAAAGGAATGAATCTAGAGGAAAGCGGGGATTGCACTGGGCAAGTGCTTGAACAAATTTTTTTAATTGAATTGTAAATTTTGTTTCACTATTAGACTTTGTATGAATATGAATTTGAATAATCATTTTTCAGTTTTTAAATAAATGAGTTTTTTGAAATAAACCCATTATTAAACACGTTTTAACAACTGGTCTTTGGTTCTATATGTTTTAACTCGGTGTTGATTCGATGAAAATTTCAAGCCCAGTAAAAGATAGTGTTTCCTGGTATCGATTTGGGGGTAATTCTCTGCTTACAATTTTGTGGTGTAGGATTCTAAGATGGAAATTAATCGTAGAGGTGAACTTCAACAAGTTGTTTCCTATTTCTCCCTGTCTATATATTTTAAATGATTTAATAAGTGTGTTAGGTTTTGTTATTTAGGTTATTTGAGTTTATTTTGCAATGAATTATAATCTGTATTAGCATATATTGTAAGGTTTTTCTGCCTTGCTAACATTCATGAAAGTTAATTTTTAAGTGGATTTTTTTCGAAGGCATTTAAAGTTGTCATCAGTTGTTCGGTCTATTTGTGATCGAAAAATTTGGGAGCATCTTTATCTGTTTATTTGTCATGTTTTAATTGAATTAAATTTTAGGTTGTCCAAATTATATGCTATTGTCCAAATTATAAGCTATGTTTTATTCTCATATATCAATTTGGTTGGCTCTTATGTTTATGATGATTCTGATATAGCAGTTTGATTAAATTTTAGGTTCTCCAAATTACAAGCTGCGTTTTATTTTGATATACCAATTTGGTTGCCTCTTATGTTTATATCAATTTGGTTGCCTATTATGTTTATGATGGTTCTGATATAGCAGTTTGATTAAATTTTAGGTTCTCCAAATTCTAAGCTACGTTTTATTTTGATATACCAATTTGATTGCCTCTTATATTTATGATGGTTCTCACAAATTGGTTTTCCATTTGGGTAATTTTTTATCTCGACAGTTGTATTTGTTTGAAAAAAAAAACACTGGTATCAGTTCAGTTGATGCTGTTTTTCTGATTGGTTCTGATTGGTGTGTGTTGTTGTTTTAGAATTTAATCGGTTTTTAACAAAACAGACTCCCTTGGTTTTTCAGTTATTTTTTTTAAATTGTTTTTAGTTATTGAACATAAAAATGTAAATAGATTTTAATATATTTCGCATGTTGAATACGGTCCCGCAGCATCACGTGGGCCGAATTGCTAGTTCTAACTATTTGTACACACTTCTCGTGGTAAATCTTTATAGATGTGCTAGCTAGGTCTTATGCTTTCGGTATCTCTCTTTGTTTTGGAAAATTGGATGTAGAATATTCTAGATATTTTCTTCTGTTTGGACTCCTTTCCTTCACAAATGTATCCTTTTGTTGCTCTCCATCGTGGTCTCTCTCTCTCAAATCTTTTGTCCTTTTATTTCTCCCAAAATCCAACCGAAGGAAACCCAGTTCTTTGCTTTGTTTCTAGATGTTTGCACCCTCCATCTTCTGAGGAGTGGTTGATTTTTTTGGAAGAAGTGGTTGTTCTTTTTTTTTCTCGCAAAATCCAACCGAAGGAAACCCAGTTCTTTGCTTTGTTTCTAGATGTTTGCACCCTCCATCTTGTGAGGAGTGGTTGATTTTGTTGGAAGCTCTTCAAAGCTAGGTTTGTCAGCGTTTGTGCAAAACCTCTGGTCGTTGCCGAAAAAAGCTTACAATTCAATTCTATTTTACTTTCCAACAAAGGAATTGGGATCGGACTCGAAGAGTTTTGTGTGTTTACCCTTTTCAAGGTATGGTCTTCATCGATCTCAGCTTTTAATGTGTTTTTTAATTTTATTTCATTTTAGATTTGTTAATTTATCTTTTTATGCATCTGAATATGTGATTTGGTGTTTTAGATTGGATTTTTGTGGTTTGAGTTTGTGGGTATTTTTCTGAGAAAATGTCATTCAATGGTTTGATTGAGCATTTTTCCTCTTTCTATTGCAACTTTGCTGTCTTTATGCCCCTTTGTGAGACTTTCTTTTGTCTTTTTTTTTCCTCTTCTCTGTGCAGCTTTTGTAAGATTGAAGTATTTGTTTTCGATTTGAGATTGAATTGAAGTGTTTAGAATTTGATTGAAGAAAATTTAGTTTGGTTTCATGACATTTAAGTGTTTGATAGCTACTGCTTGACCATTAGATGAAATTGAAACTTACAGTTCAGAGGTTGGGAGTGATAGACTCTTAGAATTTTAGTTGATGCATTGGTTGGTTAATGTATGTATAATTTAGTCTCAATTAATCTGACCAAAGGAAAAAGAAAAGCTTTAACAATTGTAAATAAAAAACCACAAAGTCCAACTTGCTTTTCCTTTTGCTACCTCCCAGACAAAATGATCCATGTCCTCTCCTTGATGGCTTCCACGATTTGCACCGAAAGTCGATACCACTGAAAGGTTGTGGCATCCAGTTATTTCCAACTCACCTAGGATAGAGCCACACAGTTAGAAATAATTTTTTTTATTCATTCATGTTTTTTCCTTTCTTCCTAGTATATACTAAAACTCAGTTTTAGGGTTACTATTGATCTATAGTGTGCAGATTTTGTCCCTCATTTTCTTCACTGATCTCTGATTTTGGTTGGATTGTGCAGTAAATTGGCCATTTTGCCCTTGGCCATTTGCTTTTGGATTAGATGCTCTGGACCTTTCTTTTGCTTTGGGATTAGATGCTTTGGGATTGTGCAGTAAATTGGCCATTTTGCCCTTGGCCATCTGCTTCGGTAAAGCGCCCAACGACGGTAAAGTTCTTCCTCTTGCATGTGTTCGACCTTTGATCCTTTGCACATCTATGGTAATGGTGTTCCAATTTCTTATATATACAATTATACATACATACATACATATATATATATATATATATATATTCTTGTTTTTGGTTTTCTTAGTTTAGTTTTAAATGTTTTATTCTTTTCTGCATATCATAGTTTTCCCCTATAATTTTATGCGATTAATTACTAACATTGATGCCATTTATTGTCGAAATTTGTATAAACCCCAATTGAGTACGGATCTAGGTTGCTTTTCCCAGTTGGGGTTGACCAAATTGGGTCCATATCCATGCCTTTGCCCCCCGTTTGTTAGATTTACTTTACATTGATTTGGTTTAGTTTTGATATAGGAAAAACGAAATCAAAATTCTGGTTGTTTTAGACTCAGTGCCTGGAATTGGGGTTCAATGTCACCACCTATTGTTGGAACTAGATTTTAGTTGGTCTTTGTGGAACAGTTTTGAGTGATTGATCTTATTTGGTGTCTGTATTTATTTCACATCAGAGAAACAAAACATCAGAGAATAAAAAGGGAAATACAGAGTTTGAAGTGATGTTGTCACAGAAATGTAGAAACACAAGTTCCTTGAAAATTGAAACCAAATCACATCCCACAGTTTATAAACCTCCCCTAGTTTAAGATGTTAATAGTAGCTATTGTAATTTACCGATTACTATCCAACAACTTAAGGTTATAGCCTGCTAATGTGAAGTCGCAACATTACCTGTTCTATAGCAAGACGCATAAATTTAAGGGTGTCGTCAAGGTACTCTTCTCCAAGAGATGCCATCTGTTGAAAGCAATTAAAAGATTACAGAAATACTGTAATTACAAAAATCGAACACAAAAATGTAAAGTTTGTCGATTTTTTTCCCCATAACGGGGTTGGGTGCATGCTCAAACGCGCCAACACCCAAAAAAATCCCCAATTACGCTAGCCCTAATTTCAACAAACAAACAAAAAAAATTGAATCCCAAATTATGGCAATCGTAATTTGAACAAAATCTCTAACAATCAATCACAAATTCAAGGGGAAATCGTAAGAAATTAAATAAAAAATAAAATAAATTTGAGAGAGCAATTTAGGAAAGAAGAGTACCAGGTGGAAGACTGGAGTGCGAGTGTGTTGCTTGCTGTTGATGTGGAAAAACTAATAACATACGAAAACATTGGCTCAATTACATTGCTGCGGTATCGCGCCAAATAATTTGAGGGCAACAGGCTGCGGCGTTTCGTTCTTTCTTATTAAAACGGATATGTCTCTCTGGATCCGTCCGAGTCATCTAATCTAGGACGTTCCCCTGTATCACCACACATAAATTAAAAGTTTAACACGTCCCTTATGCATATCATAGAAAACCACACGCTTTCCATATTTGTTTCCTGCACATATTTCTTTGATTGCAATACTTAGTATTTAATAACATGGTAAGAACAGATTCTTTGCATTTACGGTTGTTACTTAAAAGGAAACTATTCATTCGATGCCAATATGGAACCTAGATAGACATACAGTTAAACTTCTACGACATTTTTTTGGGTTTCATTAACTACGATAAAATAATCACCGAATAAATTTGTTGAATTCTCTACTTTTGCATTCTTTCTTCATACATTACGATGGATGTGAAATAAATACAGAAACCAAATAAGATCAATCACTCAAAACTGTTCCACAAAGACCAACTAAAATCTGGTTCCAACAATACGTGGTGACATTCAACCCCAATTCCAGGCACAGAGTCTAAAACAACCAAAATTTTGATTTCGTTTTTCCTATATCAAAACTAAACCAAATTTTCTTCAATCAAATTCTAAACACTTCAATCTCAAATCGAAAAAAAATACTTCAATCTTACAAAAGCTGCACAGAGAAAAGGAAAAAAAAAAGACAAAAGAAAGTCTCACAAAGGGGCATAAAGACAGCAAAGTTGCAATAGAAAGAGGAGAAATGCTCAATCAAACCATTGAATGACATTTTCTCAGGAAAATACCCACAAACTCAAACCACAAAAATCTAATCTAAAACACCAAATCACATATTCAGATGCATAAAAAGATAAATTAACAAATCTAAAATGAAATAAAATTCAGAAACACATTAAAAGCTGAGATCGATGAAGACCATACCTTGAAAAGGGTAAACACACAAAACTCTTCGAGTCCGATCCCAATTCCTTTGTTGGAAAGTAAAATAGAATTGAATTGTAAGCTTTTTTCGGCAACGACCAGAGGTTTGCACAAACGTTGACAAACCTAGCTTTGAAGAGCTTCCAAAAAAATCAACCACTCCTCAAAAGATGGAGGGTGCAAACATCTAGAAACAAAGCAAAGAACTGGGTTTCCTTCGGTTGGATTTTGCGAGAAAAAAAAGGACAACCACTTCTTCCAAAAAAATCAACCACTCAAAAGATGGAGGGTGCAAACATCTAGAAACAAAGCAAAGAACTGGCTTTCCTTCGGTTGGATTTTGCGAGAAAAAAAAGGACAACCACTTCTTCCAAAAAAATCAACCACTCAAAAGATGGAGGGGTTTTGCGAGAAAAAAAAGGACAAAAGATTTGAGAGAGAGAGAGACCACGATGGAGAGCAACAAAATGATACATTTGTGAAGGAAAGGAGCCCAAACAGAAGAAAATATCTAGAATATTCAACATCCAATTTTCCAAAACAAAGAGAGATACCGAAAGCATAAGACCTAGCTAGCACATCTATAAAGATTTACCACGAGAAGTGTGTACAAATAGTTAGAACTAGCAATTCAGCCCGCGTGATGCTGCGGGACCGTATTCAACATGCGAAATATATTAAAATCTATTTACATTTATATACATATCTATTTACATTTTTATGTTCAATAACTGAAAAACTAAAGGAGTCTGTTTTGTTAAAAACCGATTAAATTCTAAAACAACACACACCAATCAGAACCAATCAGAAAAACAACACCAACTGAACTGATACCAGTGTTTTTTTTTCAAACAAATACAACTGTCGAGAAAAAAAATTACCCAAATGGAAAACCATCATAAATATAAGAGGCAATCAAATTGGTATATCAAAATAAAACGTAGCTTAGAATTTGGAGAACCTAAAATTTAATCAAACTGCTATATCAGAACCATCATAAACATAAGAGGCAACCAAATTGATATAAACATAAGAGGCAACCAAACTGGTATATCAAAATAAAACGCAGCTTGTAATTTGGAGAACCTAAAATTTAATCAAACTGTTATATCAGAACCATCATAAACATAAGAGCCAACCAAATTGATATATGAGAATAAAACATAGCTTATAATTTGGACAATAACTTATAATTTGGACAACCTAAAATTTAATTCAATTAAAACATGACAAATAAACAGATAAAGATGCTCCCAAATTTTTCGATCACAAATAGACCGAACAACTGATGACAACTTTAAATGCCTTCGAAAAAAATCCACTTAAAAATTAACTTTCATGAATATTAGCAAGGCAGAAAAACCTTACAGTATATGCTAATACAGATTATAATTCATTGCAGAATAAACTCAAATAACCTAAATAACAAAACCTAACACACTTATTAAATCATTTAAAATATATAGACGGAGAAATAGGAAACAACTTGTTGAAGTTCATCTCTACGATTAATTTCCATCTTAGAATCCTACACCACAAAATTGTAAGCAGAGAATTACTCCCAAATCGATACCAGGAAACACTATCTTTTACTGGGCTTGAAATTTTCATCGAATCAACACCGAGTTAAAACATATAGAACCAAAGACCAGTTGTTAAAACGTGTTATATGGGTTTATTTCAAAAAACTCATTTATTTAAAAACTGAAAAATGATTATTCAAATTCATATTCATACAAAGTCTAATAGTGAAACAAAATTTACAATTTAATTAAAAAAATTTGTTCCAGCACTTGCTCAGTGCAGTCCCCGCTTTCCTCCAGATTCATTCCCTTTTTTTGCCTTTTTCTGCAGACCACTCTTCACAATAATTCTACTCTTTTATATTTCAATTATTTCAAGAAATCAACGACAATAATCTATCAAACAGTATTTCTAAGCCTTTCTCTTAATATAAATAAAGATATGCTATTATCAGCACTGCGTACAGTATGAGTAAGAATTAGCCTTACCTATTTAACCTAAATGTTTAAGACGGTTGGGGCCTTAAAGCAGGAAAATGTAGAGAGCAAAAGCAAAACTTAACAGGGACACCCTATGTAAGAGTTGATAAGTTGATGTTCATTTTGCTCATCCAGTTAAGACAATAGATGAAGTCTCACTCATCGTTTTCCCTAAGCAATTTAAACACCTCGCCCGTAGATCATCCATACATTAAAACACCAACCTTACCTAATAGTAATCTGAAAGACACCAAGCGTAGATAATATGTGAAAAAGTGGAACGAAAGCTGTAGAAAAACCATACCGAGATGAATACCACCAACTCAGAACGAAAATCATCTCGAAAACAGAAAATACAAAACCTTTATATCCAGAAATTAGACACACCCAAGTGACGTCCACCAAGAAATTGAGCACTCGAACATCAATGACAAAAAGGGGCAAAGCTCAACAATTAAATCAATGAGAAACATAAACAAATACCCAGATGACAAAACAGAAAAAAGATCAAAAGGAAGACAAAAATACAAACACCCAGGTCCACAGAAAATAAGAGTCAGCATTTCACTCTCTTCCAATTGCATTCGATTCTCGACAACCAAACAGAAATTAGGAATTGAAATTAGAAAGAAATTTGGACTTGCATTGTAAATTAGGGCTTGAGTGATGTTCTTAACATGGCACGTGGATCTTCCGGTAGGGAGGACCATGAAATCTGCCCAATCGCAGTGCTAACTGGTGGAGAGAAGACAGATCGAAGCAAAGATTGGCGGCGAGAGACAACAGCCAACGGAAAGTTAAAGGGAAGAAAAAAGGAAGCTTTAATAAAAAGGGCTTGAACTAAGTTTATTTTAACCAAAAACCATCATATAACTTTTTTTAACCAAAAACCATCCCAGAACAAAGTAAAACCAACCAAACCAACAGACAGCTCGACCACCAGCCAGTCACTCATGGCTCTCCTGTGGCCCTCATCCTCCTCCTCATCCTCTTTGTATCGCTGAGTACTACAACGTTCCTTTTTGAATCACCATATTTCGTTAAGTATTGAAGAAGTTATATCCATTTGAATCACCAGTTTCCGGCAACCTCCGAGGCTTTCAAGGCTTTTTTCGGCCAAACCACAGCGAGTTAGCCATCGTCCAAGGTACCATTCTCTTCGTCTCTTTGAAAACTACGATTTTCGTTTTTGAAAAACTAGATTTCGTTGAGTATTGAAGAAGTTATGTCCATTTGAATCTTATCCAGTTTTCGGCGACTTCCGAGGCTTTCGAGGTGTTTTTCGGCCAAACCATGGCGAGTTAGCCATCGTGCGAGATACCATTCTCTTCGTCTCTTCGATGAGAACTACGATTATCACTCGATTTTGTTGAGTATTGACAAAATTATGAGCGTTTAAAGTTTGTCCAACTTTTCAATGTTTTTATTCCTATTTAAAAATGTGATTTAATGGTGCGATGCTAATTTAGGCTATAAATTCAGAGCCTTTTCAATAGCCGAGTTTGCAACGTGGAATTTAGACACTTTGTATCATTAGTTCAAAAATGCTAAATGAAATCCTCATACATCATTTTTCACTTTGATTAACATGTGTACCTACCTTCTCAGTACAAAACTAAGTTACATATCATTTTACATCATATTCTCATGTTTTTTATGCATTTTTACATCCAGTACTTTTAACAAAATCAACTGTATAAACTGGATGAGCAAAATGAACAAAATCAACTTATCAACTCTTACATAGGGTGTCCCTGTTAAGTTTTGCTTTTGCTCTCTACATTTTCCTGCTTTAAGGCCCCAACCATCTTAAACATTTAGGTTAAATAGGTAAGGCTAATTCTTACTCATACTGTACGCAGTGCTGATAATAGCATATCTTTATTTATATGAAGAGAAAGGCTTAGAAATACTGTTTGATAGATTATTGTCGTTGATTTCTTGAAATAATTGAAAGATAAAAGAAGAGTAGAATTATTGTGAAGAGTGGTCTGCAGAAAAAGGGAATGTATCTGGAGGAAAGCGGGGACTGCACTGAGCAAGTGCTTGAACAAATTTTTTTAATTGAATTGTAAATTTTGTTTCACTATTAGACTTTGTATGAATATGAATTTGAATAATCATTTTCAGTATTTAAATAAATGAGTTTTTTGAAATAAACCCATATAACACGTTTTAACAACTGGTCTTTGGTTCTATATGTTTTAACTCGGTGTTGATTCGATGAAAATTTCAAGCCCAGTAAAAGATAGTGTTTCTTGGTATCGATTTGGGAGTAATTCTCTGCTTACAATTTTGTGGTGTAGGATTCTAAGATGGAAATTAATCGTAGAGGTGAACTTCAACAAGTTGTTTCCTATTTCTCCCTGTCTATATATTTTAAATGATTTAATAAGTGTGTTAGGTTTTGTTATTTAGGTTATTTGAGTTTATTCTGCAATGAATTATAATCTGTATTAGCATATACTGTAAGGTTTTTCTGCCTTGCTAACATTCATGAAAGTTAATTTTTAAGTTGATTTTTTTCGAAGGCATTTAAAGTTGTCATCAGTTGTTCGGTCTATTTGTGATCGAAAAATTTGGGAGCATCTTTATCTGTTTATTTGTCATGTTTTAATTGAATTAAATTTTAGGTTGTCCAAATTATAAGTTATTGTCCAAATGATAAGCTATGTTTTATTCTCATATATCAATTTGGTTGGCTCTTATGTTTATGATGGTTCTGATATAACAGTTTGATTTAATTTTAGGTTCTCCAAATTACAAGCTGCGTTTTATTTTGATATACCAGTTTGGTTGCCTCTTATGTTTATGATGGTTCTGATATAGCAGTTTGATTAAATTTTAGGTTCTCCAAATTCTAAGCTACGTTTTATTTTGATATACCAATTTGATTGCCTCTTATATTTATGATGGTTTTCCATTTGGGTAATTTTTTTTCTCGACAGTTGTATTTGTTTGAAAAAAAAACACTGGTATCAGTTCAGTTGGTGCTGTTTTTCTGATTGGTGTGTGTTGTTTTAAAATTTAATCGGTTTTTAACAAAACAGACTCCTTTGGTTTTTCAGTTATTGAACATAAAAATGTAAATAGATATGGATATAAATGTAAATAGATTTTAATATATTTCGCATGTTGAATACGGCCCCGCAGCATCACGCGAGCCGAATTGCTAGTTCTAACTATTTGTACACACTTCTCGTGGTAAATCTTTATAGATGTGCTAGCTAGGTATTATGCTTTCGGTATCTCTCTTTGTTTTGGAAAATTGGATGTCGAATATTCTAGATATTTTCTTCTGTTTGGGCTCCTTTCTTTCACAAATGTAAGCTTTTGTTGCTCTCCATCGTGGTCTCTCTCTCTCTAAAATCTTTTGTCCTTTTTTTTCTCGCAAAATCCAACCGAAGGAAACCTAGTTCTTTGCTTTGTTTCTAGATGTTTGCACCCTCCATCTTCTGAGGAGTGGTTGATTTTTTTGGAAGAAGTGGTTGTCCTTTTTTTTCTCGCAAAATCCAACCGAAGGAAACCTAGTTCTTTGCTTTGTTTCTAGATGTTTGCACCCTCCATCTTCTGAGGAGTGGTTGATTTTTTTGGAAGCTCTTCAAAGCTATGTTTGTCAGCGTTTGTGCAAACCTCTGGTCGTTGCCGAAAATAGCTTACAATTCAATTCTATTTTACTTTCCAACAAAGGAATTGAGATCGGACTCTTAGAGTTTTGTGTGTTTACCCTTTTCAAGGTATGGTCTTCTTCGATCTCAGCTTTTAATGTGTTTCTGAATTTTATTTCATTTTAGATTTGTTAATTTATCTTTTTATGCATCTGAATATGTGATTTGGTGTTTTAGATTGGATTTTTGTGGTTTGAGTTTGTGGGTATTTTCCTGAGAAAATGTCATTCAATGGTTTGATTGAGCATTTTTGCTCTTTCTATTGCAACTTTGCTGTCTTTATGCCCCTTTGAGTGATTGATCTTATTTGGTTTCTGTATTTATTTCACATCCATTGTAATGTATGAAGAAAGACTGCAAAAGTAGAGAATTGAGCAAATTTATTCGGTGATTATTTTATCGGAGTTAATGAAACTCAAAAAAATGTCGTGGAAGTTTAACTGTATGTCTATCTAGGTTCCATATTGGCATCGAATGAATAGTTTCCTTTTAAGTAATAACTGTAAATGCAAAGAATATGTTCTTTCCATGTTATTAAATACTAAGTATTGCGATCAAAGAAAAATGTGCAGGAAACAAATATGGAAAGCGTGTGGTTTTCTATGATATGCATAGGGGACGTGTTAAACTTTTAATTTATGTGTAGTGATACAGGGGAACGTCCTAGATTAGATGACTCGGACGGATCCAGAGAAATCCGTTTTAATAAGAAAGAACGAAACGCCGCAGCCTGTTGCCCTCAAATTATTTGGCGCGATACTGCAGCAATGTAATTGAGCCAATGTTTCCGTATGTTATTAGTTTTTTCACATCAACAGCAAGCAACACACTCGCACTCTAGTCTTCCACCTGGTACTCTTCTTTCCTAAATTTCTCTCTCAAATTTATTTTATTTTTTATTTAATTTCTTACGATTTCCCCTTGAATTTGTGATTGATTGTTAGAGATTTTGTTCAAATTACGATTGCCATAATTTGGGATTCAATTTTTTTTGTTTGTTTGTTGAATTTAGGGCTAGCCGACATTCACCTCTCCCAGACCCTGCGTAAAGCGGGAGCCTTGTGCACTGGGTACGACCTTTTTGTTTGTTGAATTTAGGGCTAGCGTAATTGGGGATTTTTTTGGGTGTTGGCGCGTTTGAGCATGCACCCAACCTCGTTATGGGGAAAAAAATCGACAAACTTTACATTTTTGTGTTCGATTTTTGTAATTACAGTATTTCTGTAATCTTTTAATTGCTTTCAACAGATGGCATCTCTTGGAGAAGAGTACCTTGACGACACCATTAAATTTATGCGTCTTGCTATAGAACAGGTAATGCTGCGACTTCACATTAGCAGGCTATAACCTTAAGTTGTTGGATAGTAATCGGTAAATTACAATAGCTACTATTAACATCTTAAACTAGGGGAGGTTTATAAACTGTGGGATGTGATTTGGTTTCAATTTTCAAGGAACTTGTGTTTCTACATTTCTGTGACAGCATCACTTCAAACTCTGTATTTCCCTTTTTATTCTCTGATGTTTTGTTTCTCTGATGTGAAATAAATACAGAAACCAAATAAGATCAATCACTCAAAACTGTTCCACAAAGACCAACTAAAATCTGGTTCCAACAATAGGTGGTGACATTCAACCCCAATTCCAGGCACAGAGTCTAAAACAACTAGAATTTTGATTTCGTTTTTCCTATATTAAAACTAAACCAAATCAATGTAAAGTAAATCTAACAAACGGGGGGCAAAGGCATGGATATGGACCCAATTTGGTCAACCCCAACTGGGAAAAGCAACCTAGATCCGTACTCAATTGGGGTTTATACAAATTTCGACAATAAATGGCATCAATGTTAGTAATTAATCGCATAAAATTATAGGGGAAAACTATGATATGCAGAAAAGAATAAAACATTTAAAACTAAACTAAGAAAACCAAAAACAAGAATATATATATATATATATATATATATATATGTATGTATGTATAATTGTATATATAAGAAATTGGGACACCATTACCATAGATGTGCAAAGGATCCAAGGCCGAACACATGCAAGAGGAAGAACTTTACCGTTGTTGGGCGCTTTACCGAAGCAGATGGCCAAGGGCAAAATGGCCAATTTACTGCACAATCCCAAAGCATCTAATCCCAAAGCAAAAGAAAGGTCCAGAGCATCTAATCCAAAAGCAGATGGCCAAGGGCAAAATGGCCAATTTACTGCACAATCCAACCAAAATCAGAGATCAGTGAAGAAAATAAAGTGTCAAATGACTAAGAATGTTATAGAAACTTTCTTTTTGAACGATTCCACTCAAAGTTGTTTGGAAACATCTGCTGCCATCAATTTTGCCCCAGACAGATAAAAGAAGTATTTTGACCTTACTAGACGTGTGAGTCAAAGAATCTAGGACATGGGGGTAGGGTTCAAGAGAGTAAAATGCGTTTAGGAATGTGGAATATAGGAACCTTAATGAGAAAATCTGTGGAAATTATGGTGAGGAGAAATATAAGTATTATGTGCCTCTAAGAAACTAAGTAGGTTGGTCTTAAGGCAAAAGAACTTGAAGACTCGAGTTTTAAGTTTCAGTATTCGGGCACAAACAAATCCAGAAACGGTATAAGACTCTAACAAGAGATGTTGTAGATGTTAAGAGGGTCTGGGATAGAATTATAGCGATCATAGGACAAGAACTCATCAATGTGATTAGTACGCATGCTATTTGATTTTTCCAACCTATGATGAGTTGTCTCGAGTCTATTAGGAATTATAGTTGTAGAAGATTAAATTATTTATTGAATTGAAGTTGTTTTCCAAATTGAAGTTGTTAATCCAATTTAAATTGTTTACCCAATTGAAGTTATTTTTCCAATTGGAGTTGGTTTCTCAATTGGAGAATGATTCATAACTAAATTCCAATTAGGATTATAATCCTTATTGAAGAAGACCTTTATATGTCTACATAAATGATCTATTGCACTAGTTTTGAATTGGAGCAAAACAATAAATTGTATACTACTCAATGAGTAAAGAGAATATTGTAAGGAAAAAGTGTGTGCGAGAGAAAAGAAAAGAGATAAAAAGTGTATTTTTTGTTCTTGTTCTTTCTTTTTTTTCGTTAAGTCTTTATCTTAGAGGCTTGACAAAATTATTCATCTTACTCATTGATATATTGAAATATTGTTGTTGCTGCCCCGTGGATGTAGGCACATACAGCTGAACCACGGTAATTCTTGGTGTTATTTATCATGGTTATTTTATTTTTAACTTCTGAGTTTGTTTTGTTTTTTGCATTTTAAATGCAATATTCACAACACATGCACTTCAAGTTGGGGTTGGATGGGAGTATGAAGAAGAAATTTTGGAAAGATCTTAGACAATTGGTCTAAGGAATCTCCCAGACAAAGAAGGTACTCATAGGAGGAGATTTAAATGGACATGAAGACAAGGAGAATCAACTACAAAGGTTTCCATGGTGGCCATGGTTTTGGGGAGAGTAATGAGGAGGGGATGTCATTTTTTGCAATGGCATACGATCTCTTTCTAGCCAATACTTTTTAAAAAAAGAGGAGCATGTGATCACCTATAAGAATAGGTCATCAAAAACACAAATAGATTTCTTTTTAATGAGGAAGGGGGATTGTGAGATAGAAGAAAGAATAAGACCTTAAAGTGTCCAAGAATTAGATGGTGAAATCTAAAAGGAGAAAAACAAGTCACTTTCAAAGAGAAAGTACTTGCCCAAGGCGTTCAGGATACAGAGGGGAACACTAGCCAATGTGGGATTCCATGGCTAGCTGTATTTAGGGTATTAGGAGAGTCCAAGGTTTTGCTCCACATTAAAAGGAATCTTGGTGGTGGAAAGGTGAGGTACAAGAAAAAGTTAAGGTTAAGAAGGAATGTTATAAAACCTTATACAAGGATAGAACTGATGAACATTGTGAGAGGTATATAGTAGTGAAGAAGGCAAAGAAAGCCATGAGAGAAGCGAAACTGATGGCCTTTGGCAATATGGACAAGTCTTTGGATACCAACGAAGGAGAGGTGAATATCTATAAATTGACGAGACCAAGGAAAAGGAAGACAAAGAGACTTGAGGCTCAATGTATATATTAAAAAATTTAGGTCCCGTGAGGTTTTGCCTCACGCCTAGGCTGGGCTATCCCTCGGGCACCTCGCCCACGCCTCACACTTTAAATACATTGACGAAAATAGAGGTGGCATACAAAATTGCATGAATTATAGGAGTATTAAGTTAATGAGTCATATAATATAGCTTTGGAAGAGAGTTATTGAGTATAGACTGAGGCAAAAGACACGGGCCTCAGACAACCAATTTGGGTACATGCAAGGTGCTCGACTATGGAGGCAACCTAGCTCAATCATTCAACGTCGTTTCCAAGTACATGACAAATCCAGGAAAGCAATTCGGGATGCAGTCAAGTGGATTATGCTACTTGAAAGGTTCCTGGTGACAAGGGATTATGTTTGAGAAGTAAAAAGAAAATGTAGCGTTGTTGGGATATGTTGATGTTGACTGTGCAGGGGACTTTGACAAGAAAAGGTCAACTTTTGATTATGTCTTTACATGCGTAGGAAGACCAATCAGTTGGAGGGCACTACTACAACCAGTTACAGCTTTGTCGACCACAAAAGCAAAGTACATTGCTCTGGCCAAAACGAAGCAATTTGGCGTAGTGGCTTGGTAAGCCAAATGGGAATCACTCAGGATTACGTGAAGTTGAAATGTGTCAGTCAAAGTGTCATTCACTTGACAAAGAATCAGGTTTTCCATGGAAGATCAAAGCACATTGGACTAAGTTATCACAAATTCTGGGATTGGGTTGAGTCTAAGGGGATTTGGGTTGAAAAGGTCACATGGATGACAGTCATGCAGATTACCTTACAAAGATAGTGTCGGCCAAGAAATTCGAGCATTGCTTGAACTTGATCAATCTCGTTGATTGATTAAGGTTCAACCTCCTCACTTGAGGTGCAATGAGGCGAGAAGAAGCTTGCCCTCCTCATTTGAGGTGCAATGAGGCGAGAAGAAGTTTGCCAAGGTGTAAGTTTTCTGGAGCTGCTTTAAGAAGGTTTGAAGATACTCTGGGCTGCAACCATCATGATTTGGTTTGACTCACCAAGGTGGAGATTGTTAGGATTTGGTTTGTCTTTTGTTAAAGTCTTATTTTGTTTAGGCTTGTATTAGAAAAGCTAAAGGTGCATAGATTCTTGTCCTACAAGGATTATGAAAGAATGTACAATTAGACTAGGAATCTTAGAAGCCAAATTAGAATAGAAAAGAAAGTCTACTTTCCTATCCCATATAGAATAGGAAACCTAATCAGAAAATATGATGTAAACTGCACCTATACTTATAAATGGAGGTGTGGAAAAGGCTGAAAGCTTGTGAGAAAACAGAGAGACAACCAAAAGAAGAGAGCAAGATCCAGAAGGGGGTTGACATTCTAACAGATCAAGGGAATGATATAGAGATATGCAAAAGGATTTGCACATGGTCATTATGCATTTGGAAAAAGCGTATGAGAGGTCCCATAGGAAATTTTTTGGAGGATTGTAGAGAAGAAAGGTGAATGAATAACATATATCCAAGCAATAAAAGATACGTATGATGGAGCAAGGACTGTAATGGGAACTCATGAAGGACAAATCGAAAGTTTTCCCTTAACCATAGGGTTACATCATGGCTCAGCTTTAAGTCCTTACCTTTTGCATTGGTAATGGATGAGTTAATTAGACATATTCAAGATGATATCCTTTGGTGTATGCTTTTCGCAGAGGTTATAATACTAATAGATGAAACACATGACATAGTATATACGAAGCTTAACCTTTAGCTGGAAGTGTTGGAATTTAAAAGTCTCCGCCTAAGTAGGTCAAAGGCAGTATATGTAGTGCAAGTTAAGTCGAATAGAGGTCCAAGCAAGATAGGGGTGAAGATTGGTGATCAACAAATACCAAAGAGTGAACGCTTTTGCTATCTTAGATCTATGTTGTAAATGAATTGGATGGAGATCTCAGTCATTGAATACAAATTGGATGGACAAAATGGAAGAGTGCATCGGGTGTGTTGTGCGACCATCGTATGCCACTATATCTCAAGGAAATTTTTTATATGATGGCAATAAGGCCATCAATGCTTTATGACATAGAATATTGGGCGGTCAATTATCAAACACGTGCAAAAAATGAGTGTAGCAGAGATAAGAATGCTTCGTTGAATGTGTGGGAATGTGAGAAAGGGAATGATTAAGAAAGATGGTATCGAAGGTAAAGTAGAAGTGCCTGTATTTGAAGATGAGTGAAAAATCGGTTAAGGTGGTTTGGACATGGAAAACGAAGACCTACGGATGTTCCAGTTAGAAAATGCGATTACAAGACAGAGAAAAAAGGGTAGGGAAAGACCTAGGGACTTGGACAGTGACTTTAAGAAAGACATGGAGTATTCAGAGCTCATGGAAGATTAGGGCAAAACCGAGCACAGTGGCATTCTAGGGCTGTTCTGGTTCCAATCATCTAACAGAAATTTGTGTTTCAGGCTATCAGATGATGGAAACTTTATGCATCATGTGAATTCAATGCTGTGCATGCCACTTTATTTTTTTTAATAGTTATTTTTGGCCGATTAAATTTGGTATGCTTTCCGGTATATAATTTCCATATTTGGTCCCGCTTTCGGTTTGCAGGCAAATGAAGCTGTGGACAGCCTTGAAGTTCCTGTTGGGTAAGTTTTCCGTTAATTGCATAAACTGTGTTTGCCACACTTTTACGAGTCTTTATACTCCTGAGCTTTATACTCACCCGTTTTGGCCATTTGATCACATAACTGCTGGAAATAGGTTAACATACCTTGTTATATATGCGTAGCTTGAAAATTATTCTCTTCTGAATTTTGAAAGCAGCCCTGTTGCTCATTTAGGGCAAGAATGTAGGGGTAACACAACTTTTCACTTTATTAAGCTTCGCAAGCCAAATTAAAAAATTTAAAGTATCATATAGCCATCTTATCTTTTTATTCTTCTGATCACCTTCTTGAAGTTTGATATGACATGCGCTCAATTGCTTCTTGTGTTAAAAATCAAGGGTCTACTTTGTATTAATGCACTTTTCTAATCTATAACTTTGATTGAATAGCTGTGTGATTGTTGAAGATGGGAAGGTCATAGCCTTGGGAAGAAATCGAACTAATGAGACACGAAATGTAAGTTTACCATTGGTTCTGATGTTGAAGAAATAATTGTTCCTGTTTATCTGGATATTTGTTTCTGAGCCTTCTTTTCATTTGGCAAAAATCCCAATACCTTGTCATGTCTCTGGTTTGCCCATAAAAATAATTTTCACATCTCAATTGCTTATTCTCTTAAGTTTTGTTTGGGGGAGGGACTTCAAAATTCCAAGGCATATAGGCAAAATAAAGAAGAAATGAATCACAAAAAGTTAGATAGGAGGAACTAGAAAATGCACCACATGTGCATAACAAAGGCACGTAAGAGGAATTTGTAAAATGACTCCTTTAAAGTAGTCATTTGCAAATCCCTCTCGCATGCCTTTTCCTTTTGTAGTCCTCATGTGGTGCTTTGTAATCCTCCCATTAAACTTTTTGTGATCCATTTCTTCGTCACTATGTCTAAATCCCTTGAATTTAAAAGTTCCTCACCCAAATGTACCCTTAAAGACAGTTTTCCTTGGAACCACAAGGAAATAGTGGGACCCAGTTAATGCATTAACTCGAATATCTTTAGGATTGTTCATTGTTTGTGTACATATGCTTGCATCTTTAATGCCTTACCAATTTCAATGAGGGTGGGTGGGTGTTCAGTTCGATCTTGGTACTTTACTGTTCTTATATTTTTCCTGTCTTCTACTTTGACTCAAAAGTACAGTTCTATGGTTAAATTCTTGGATCAAATGTTTCAAAATAATAGATGAAATTCTTGGATCAAATGTTTCAAAATATACTGACTGTATATTGCATTCTTTGGAGTCTTTCTTACAATTATAGCGTAATAATAATTCATAATATATCTGTTTGGCACTTGCTTGCTTTCTTTAATGTTCATGAGAACTCTGTTTCCTATGTAAGCCTTTTGAACTTGGAACTCATGAGTTTCTAATCTAACATGCTTGCCATAAAAATGCAGGCTACAAGGCATGCAGAGATGGAAGCCATTGATACTCTTCTTGAGAAGTGGAGAGAACAGAGGCTTTCAAAGTCACAAGTTGCCGAAAAGTTTTCAAAATGTAGACTCTATGTTACATGTGAGCCATGCATAATGTGTGCAGCAGCTTTATCATTTATTGGTATGCTCCTTTCCTTATAATCTGCAAATAAATGTTGACACTTTTTTATCTTCCTTTTGTCACTTGGATTAATGTATAGGTGACACTTCCTCCCATGTTTAGGAATACGGGAAGTATTTTATGGTTGTGCCAATGACAAATTTGGTGGGTGTGGATCAATATTGTCGTTGCACTCAAGTAGCTCTGAGCCACAAACGAGGTTCATTTCTGAACCCACATCACAATCAAGATTTGATTGAGTTTCTGTAGTGTCTTCCCTAATCATTGCTTTTTCTCTGGGTGATCTTTAACGAATTGTTTGCTTGTTTTGGTGTACCTTTCCGGGAGACTCTTTCTGAATAACATAATGCAGGGAACCACATAAGTATCTATATATAGTAACTGCTGTGAATGACAGACACACCACAAAATTCATAGATATATGCACATAATTGCCATCAACAATTTAATATCACAAAACATGAAACCTCTCACTAAAGATGGGGTGTTGAGGACATCTGATGAAATCTTTTCGTCATTGAGATTGTGCTGATTCTTATTGGAGGAATGTGCTGATGAGAAGAGTTCAGGCATATGTATATCTTGAATCCTTGATATCTGGATGTTATGCGAGGGCTCAAGCCTTAAAATTGGTCTTAACGTTGATTGTTTCCCACTGGTATAGTGGTAGGATGTCTGCACCTAATTAGTGGGTTCTTAATAAGTTAATCAATACATTCAGCCAAAAAGAAAACTAGTTAGACAGTACAAACAATCCTACCATACAGAAACCATGTTGCCTATTTATTGACTTGGCTGTAAGAGGTAAGCTGGACGTGTTTTTTGGTGATTCCTTAGTTGTAGCTAATGCTAAGGACGGTGTGGAATTCTCCGATTTTCTAACCAACATGATTGTCTCTCAGTCTCACCTTCTGTTTGTTGTATAGCGGTGGAGCTCCAGAGGGGAAAGGATTCAAATGCACTGGAGGGATAATGGCAACAGAAGCAGTCTCACTTTTTCGCAGTTTTTATGAGCAGGGAAACCCTAATGGTATCTAGTTCATGTTTAATTTATATTTTTCTGGAAGCTAATCGTCACTTTTACATTTTATAGTTGGTCAACTCCTGCTCATTGGAGGGTTTCAATACGTAGCACAAATTTTTGTCAGATTCATCGCCTTTGTTCATATTCGTTACTTAGAATTTTTCATCATTTGGTTAAAGTATATGAGCTTTCTCTGCATGTCTTTAATTTACTGTATTGTTTGGTTTCTTTCAGCTCCAAAGCCTCATAGGCCTCTTGCTCAACAAGCAGCGCAATGAGTACGTAGAGATTCAGTGGTTTCTCACCTCATTTATTAAATGGTACTGTCGAGTCTTTTCGAGTTCTTTCTCTTTTAATTTGATTGTTTTCTTGCTCGCTTTGCAGTTTCTATTATGTTAACGTTCTGTTTGTGCCCTTTTTTCCTCCTCTTTTTTCTCCTTTTTTTTCACTGTTTAATGTAACAATTGTTAGTTTGATTTCAGAGGTCAAAAATAAAGTGCAAGACCAAAGCAAGACCTTCCTAAGGTTTGCAACAGCCCAAAATTGGATTTTGCGGACTTCGTAAAGGGAAACGGATGAAAACTTTGGGAAAAACTACACGAAATATGGATCTCTTCGATATTTTCTACTATCACTACAATTATATAATCCAAAGTTAGTTGAATTTATAAAATTTTGGAATAAGCTTAGTAGAACTGTAGAATTTGAGAATAGGCTATTGTGGTTTGTGTTTTTCCTTCCATGTCATTCTAACTTATGGGTGTAAGCTTTCTAGAAGAACAATTGTTCTTCAGAAATTTGACATCCTGGGTTGTCTGACAATCACGTTAGATTTTACATTCAGACGTTCAAATAAGTAATGTTTTCTTTCTGTGTAACTTTGTGGTAAGAAGCCAACTCTTTTTTTTTTTCTTTCTATTTCATGTTTCAGAAATTTATCAAGAACCAGATATAACATGAATTAAGACATTGTCAAATGTTTCCTTTGAAAATATTGTTTAGACTTCAATTCTTCAGAATTATTTTCAATGAATAAATTAAGTTAATTCGATTGGATTAAATAAAATGAATTAATTCGCCATTCACAAATAATGTGGCTATAATTAGTTAATGTGATATAATAAAAGTGTTGGAGTAGGAGCTCGGTTCTTGGGTGATGCAAATTGTTTGTATCAAGCTATTGAATTCACAAGGGTTGTTTTGAAATGAATGTCATGGTGATAATGCAACTTAAGAAGCTCGTTTGATGTTTAGGATAGGTTTGGCTTGGACGGCTCACTAGATTTAATGAATGTCGAGTACAAGATATGTATGTTGCATATTTTGTCGAAATGGCGGTAGAAGATGGAGAAGTCACAAAACAAACTGGTCTCACTCAATCCTACTATTTTTTGGGGGATTGAGAGGGACAAATTTTCTTCATGATTTCTCCATCTTCAACCTTTACCTAGATAAAATATGCAAGTTTGCATCCATATTTTCATTCAACATTCTTTGGAATTTAGTGACATGTCCAAGCCAAGCCAATCCTAAACATCAGATGATGCCGATGTCCTAAGTAAGGCTGTTTGGAGAGTCCATAATTCATAGTTCAATTCGAAGTCCTAAACTAATGAGAGTATCGAACTCCTTTAATCGCAGACTTTATGGGCTGATAGCTTAAGCCACAGAACATATACATTTCATGGAGAAATTCCTAACTACATAGTTCATATGGTATTGACACATGCATAAGTGTAGTGGAACCCAATTTGTAACAATTGCCTGATGCATATAGCTGGAATGAGATTCGTAAGTGTATGTCATGAGTGTCAGTTACCTTTTGTGCAAGTGCGAGATTGTTGAAGCATGTTCGAAAAGCAATTGGTGTACCAACACATAAGTGGTTATTCTTGGAAATGCAAGGGAGAACATTTGCCGGTCAAACAGATGACCTAATAGAAGATTAGCGCTATTAGGGTGAGTCCAAGGAGTACCTTAAGATATAGAGACGAGAAAGTAAGGAAGTTACAATTTGAGACACATGCCCTACGATTCTAAAATCCTAAAGTAATTTTCTAGTCAAAGGATGATTTATTGGGCTATTGAACATCTGCAAATGTATATTTATGTCATTTTTGGTTTTTAATCTTGAACAAAATATGTAGAGACGCTAACTAAACATAACGGTTTTTGTTTATGAAATCTGACACACCCCGACCTAAATCAAGGCATGCTGGCCATCACGTGAGTAGTGCGAAAGCATGATTAATAATAGAAATTTTGAACGATTTAAAACCAGGCCACTAGCAACCTAATTAAGATAGTGTGCTAGAGCGAGAATTATAGTGCTTATACAGAACCAGAGCATACTAAATCAAATGCAGTCAAGCAGGAAATAAGAAGTCCAAATAACACCAAATGGTGTCCTACATAATGAGTAGTCTGTCAGAACTGCTGGACAATCCTCGTTAGCCACCAACGACAAAAGCTACCTAGAACCTGGAGGGGCTGACACACCCGCACCCGAGAGTGGGGCGTGCTGGCCGTCACGTGGGTGTGACGTAGCCATGTGCGCTGTGCGGAAGCTAGGATCGAAACTAAGAACGAACCAATTAAAACGAAACCACTAGCAACCTAGATACGATAGTGTACTAGATGCATAAAAAGATACTTATACATAATCAGAGCGTTCTAAGTTCAACTGCAGTCAAGCATGAATAAAAAGGGTTTAATTACACCCTCAGAGCCATACATATGAATAAAGCTGTCAGAAAGCCGGGAGTCCTCGAAGTGCCAAACTCGAATCTCACGCTACCTAGAACCTGGAGGGGTGAAAAACAAAACTGAGTGGGTCAGTAAAACAATTCCTTTTTCAAAACCATTCTTTACTCAAATCGTATAGCCCCTCACCGTAAAACCTGTATAATTTCCCAGAATCAAAATATACTCGTATATACGTATAATTTCTCAAATCATGCTGAAAAGTATATGAATGCCGTGCCAAAGTATTCCAATCGAACTCAATCATAATGTATTGATGTGATAAATGACATGTAATCATCTAGGCCCTCGGCCGTCTAATATTTCACATAGCTCTTAGCATTATCTATATCAATATTGCACAATCATCACTACCACATCTGGTGGTCTACTCATCATCATATATATCAAGAAATTATGCTCTAGTGCTACATTCACGTGAGGACTGTGCGAATAATTCGCGGGTCACCTACATGTCATACCCACTCAAAAGTGGCCTATACGACAAGACTGTGCACCTACTTGGATCCAAGACGAGCATACGGTGCGGGAGGTGAACGACACGTGAAAGACTATGCCCCTAACTCTGGGCGGGAGCACTAACATCAATGTGCAAATATATGAGCTCTAATCACATCGTATCACATCAATCTCAGCATAATCAGCATATAATCTTACCTGAAACTTACCTGTGCGTCCTCGGCACTAATATAGGAATATGCAATCATTAATGCATAAAATAATATATGAATACTTTGCATGGCATTAAATTCTCATAAACGTTCATTTATTTCTTTCTGGGAAAAATAATAATAAAATATAAGAAATACGATAAAAACTGCCCACTCACTGATAGGTCGCCGGGTCGTAGCCCCCGCGTCTAGCCTGGCTACGCTCGTCCTCGGTGTATGTCTCACCTATATGAGAAATTACTATAAATACGTTATTTAAGCACATACACGTAACTACGGAATTAACTTCTCATACATAGCTCAATTTTGGCATACGAATATACCAACGCGACCTACTCGACGTCACGAGCGTCGCTATATTTTTAAAATAATTTTTGGAGGTCTCACGCGCCCCCACGCGCCAGCACAGGCACGGGGCTACGCGCCCCCCACGCGCAGGCGCGTAAGCGCCACGCGCCTTCTTCCTCGAGCTCGCCGAAGCTCCGCCGGCGCCGGCCACCGTCGCCGGAAAACCTGCAACTCCATTTTTCTGGGCCATTCTTCACCATTTTCTCTCATTTTTCTTCCTACGTACTCTAAATTAAGTGTAGAATAAGTCTATACCTTCAAAAACCTCGAAAACCAACGAGAATCTCGTCGGGAATTTCTCCAAAATCGGCCACCTCCGTTCTCGACGATCCCGACGTCAACGCTTAGCAAACGAACGTCCCCGAGCCTCCTGGACACCTTCTAAGACTCGTGGTGAGCTTAGTTTTTCCTAAAACACAACGTATGAAAAGTTCATGAACAGTGCCAAAATCGTACATCGTGAGAACGACGTGAAAACGAACGAAATCTCACCTGAAATGGGTGTCAACGTACTCGTAGGAGCCTCAGGAGTCGAATGGTGGTGATGGATGATTCGATCTGTGAAGTTTTGAGGGTTTTTGGGCTTGGCCGTACGTTTTGGCGAGGGAGAGAGAGAGACAGTCGAGGGAGGAGAGAGAGAGAGTCAGATGGATGAGAGAGAGTGTGTGGGGTGTCGGTGAGGGTGTGAAAATAATAAGTGTGTGGTCCAATACATACACACACAAGCACACGTGTTAAATTCCCCGAAGGGGTAGTTCTGTCATTTCACCATTAATATTTAAAATATGTCGGGACGGGTCGTCACAGGGGCGAAAAACAAAGTTGAGTGGGTCAGCAAAACAAATCCTTTTAAAAATTATTCTTTTCTCAAAAGTTATAACCCCTCTCCGTAAAACCTGTATAATTTCCCAAAAATAAAGTATATACTCATATATATAAATCTCGAAATCATGCTGGAAAATATGTATGTATGCCATGCCAAAGTATCATAACTGAATGCCTAATTTATAACTCTGTTGAAGTGATCAAGTGCCAGATAATCAACTCAGCCCTCGACTGTATATAGCTCATAATAATCCCATCATATCATATAGCTCATAATCAACTCAATCATATCGTATATCCTGCACACAAATCAATACCACCTCTAGTGGTCTGCACAACATCACTGAATATATAATAATATGCTCTAGTGCTACAATCACGTGAAGACTGTGCGAATGATTCGCGGGTCACGTACGAGTCAAACCCACATCTAGTGGTCTATACAACAGAACTGTGCACCTAACTTGGATCCAAGGCAAGCATGTGGTGCGGGAGGTGAACATCACATGAAAGACTATGCCCCTAACTGTGGGCGGGAGCACTAATATCAAGGTGCAGATATATGAGCTCTCATCACATCACATCACATCATTCTCATCATAACTAGTATAAAAACTTACCTGACACTTACATGTGCGTCTGCAACACCAATCATAAATATATGCAATCACTAATGCATCATTAAAATAAATAGAAACTTTGCATGACATTTCAAAACGTATAATCATTTAAGTTCATTTTCTGGGAAAAATAGCAGTATATAGGTATATACGGAAAACAACTGCCCACTCACTGATAAGTAGTCGGATCGTAGCCCCCACGCCTAGCCTGGCCATGCTCGTCCTCGGGATAGGTCTCGCCTATATGAGAATTAACTGAATAAACGTTATTTAAGCACATAAACGGAACTTCGGAAATAACTTCTCATACATAGCTCAATTTTGGTATTTGAATATACCAACGTAACCTACACAACGTCACGAATACGCACAAATTTTTAAAATAATTTTTCATGGTCTCACGCGCCCTCACGCGCCCCCCACGCACATCACCTTCAACCTCCAAACACCGGAACAGTGTCGCCGGCGCCGGGTTCTAGGCAGACCTGCAACTGCCTTTTTCTCGCTCATTTTTGCACCATTTTTCACGAAATTTTCACCAAAATGTCACAAATCACGGGAGGAAGAAGGTTATACCTATTTGGAGCTCCAAATCCCTCGAAATCTCGTTGGAAAAATTCTACCAAAACCGGCCACCTTCGAACCTCGTGATCCCGATGTCAAAACCGAGCCAACGAAGCACTCCGAGCTTCGTGAGAACGTCCTAGAGCTCGCTGTGAGCTTGGATTATCCTAAAACACAACCATTCAAAAGTTCATGAACAGTGCTCAACTCGGAGCTAGGATATTTCACGTGAAAACGAAAAAGACCCTACCTGAAACTGGAGTCTTTGTGTTCCTGAGCTTGCAAGGAACACGATGATACCTTTATCGACCTCGATCTACAAAGTTTGGGGTGGTTTTGGGTGTCGTTCGAACGTGAGGGAAGAGAGAGAGTGAGAGTTCGAGAGAAAGAGAGTGTCTGAGAGTTAGAGAGAGACACGGGAGTGAGAGAGAGAAGTGATGTGTGATCTATTCTCATCGACCAATCAAAAATAATAATTTTTCCAACTTCTCATTGGCCCCAAGAATAAAGGAATTTATGCAATTGGGCCAACACTTTAGTTTAAAACACAAATACACACCCAACGCTCAAGGGGATAATAGTAACTTCACATTAACGATATACAAAATTCGAGACAGGCTGTCACAAAATCAACACTAAAGAAAGCTAAGAGGAGAAAAACGGTGCATGTTTATTTTTCAATATACTTATTGAGCAACAACAAAAATAATCAATCTATATATATTGGATTAAATTGGTTAATGGACCTTTTGATCTTGAAACTTGTGAAAGGAAAACCCATGGAAAAAAAGTGTATAAAAAGGCATAAAACCCATCTCCCACTCTGTCTTCGGCTCTTCGTTTGTTTTCCGTAAACCCCTGTTCTTCGTCCTTGCCTGCAGACAAACAACAGACAATGGCACCTCTGCAGCATTCTTGTCTGTAGTTGAAAGCGCCCAACGACGGTAAAGTTGTTCCTCTTGCATGTGTTGGGCCTTTGATCCTTTGCACATCTATGGTAATGGTGTCCCAATTTCTTATATATACAATTATACACACATATATATACATATATATGTTCTTGTTTTTGGTTTTCTTAGTTTAGTTTTAAATGTTTTACTCTTTTCTGCATATCATAGTTTTTCCCTATAATTTTATGCGATTAATTACTAACATTGATGCCATTTATTGTTGAAATTTGTATAAACCCCAATTGAGTACGGATCTAGGTTGCTTTTCCCAGTTGGGGTTGACCAAATTGGGTCCATATCCATGCCTTTGCCCCCCGTTTGTTAGATTTACTTTACACTGATTTGGTTTAGTTTTGATATAGGAAAAAGGAAATCAAAATTCTGGTTGTTTTAGACTCTGCCTGGAATTGGGGTTGAATGTCACCA
This sequence comes from Crataegus laevigata, assembly GCA_963580275.1. Classification (NCBI taxonomy): domain Eukaryota; kingdom Viridiplantae; phylum Streptophyta; class Magnoliopsida; order Rosales; family Rosaceae; genus Crataegus; species Crataegus laevigata. The sequence goes on along the minus strand of OY756947.1, from coordinate 29,907,820 downwards.
CCTATTGTTGGAACCAGATTTTAGTTGGTCTTTGTGGAACAGTTTTGAGTGATTGATCGTATTTGGTTTCTGTATTTATTTCCCATCCATCGTAATGTATGAAGAAAGACTGCAAAAGTAGAGAATTCAGCAAATTTATTCAGTGATTATTTTATCGTAGTTAATGAAACTCAAAAAAATGTCGTAAAAGTTTAACTGTATGTCTATCTAGGTTCCACATTGGCATCGAATGAATAGTTTCCTTTTAAGTAATAACCGTAAATGCAAAGAATCTGTTCTTTCCATGTTATTAAATACTAAGTATTGCGATCAAAGAAAAATGTACAGGAAACAAATATGGAAAGCGTGTGGTTTTCTATGATATGCATAGGGGATGTGTTAAACTTTTAATTTATGTGTGGTGCTACACACTACCCTACCCACCTTGAATTTGGTCTTTGTAGCATGCCTCAGTGCTAATTTGAAAAATAGATAATACTAAATTTTAGTCCATATAACATTGCTGAATAAATAAAATGCAATCATCTAATTGATATGTTTCTTAATTTCACAGCTTAAATAGAATGCATAGATTTCTTCAGGGCATTAGAGAATATGTTAAGCAGACAAAAAGAACCAAAAGTTTCGCTGATAGTTATGCTTTATGATTTGGTGGCTTATGCCCACAACCTGATGACGTTTTAGTATTCTTGTCCAGTTACATTTGGATGGTTGAGTTTATTAATGCTTTTAAGTCCTGCAAAATTAGGCGTACAAATTATGTTGGTTCTAGATAAACTATGATTTGACCTGAAAAAAGAATGAATTGAGATAACGCTGATAAATATAACCGGTGTGAGTTTCAACAAAGTGATGTATCTTCTTGGATATGTCATGCTACAAAGCAATTATATTTGTTCACTAAGTGCATTGTGCTTGCATAATGTAAGTTATTGGGAAGTTATTGCTCTGCATCGCTTCTCCTTTTCTAGGGGTTTGAGGTTTTGCCTTAAGGCAGAACAGGGGCATTGAAAACTGAAAGTTCAATTCCTTTGTCTGCGGACGTGTAGCTCTTGTGGAGATTTGATTGGGAATAGAATTCTGATGAGGAGTTCGGTGGTTGGAGCACAAAGATTGGTGTATCACTTAGTAGCAGATTGTAAGCATGTATATTTTGTGCATGATATGTGGTGTGGAAATGCCCAATGTTTGATTTGGAAGGTAACACATGATTTTGTCTATTATGGACTTGTGCCTCTTGAACCCTATCTTTTAACTTTTATAAACTTGAATCACTTGTTTTGGTTGAGGATTTCTTCTAAGACTTTAATTGGAGTGAAAGTTTGTGGACTTGTGGTCTGGGGGACAGTTGGGTGAAGTGGAGTTTTAATATGGAGAAGAGCTTGGGTCTAAAAATTTTGTTACTGCTCTTTTGGGGATTCATTATCATAAGGAAGCTTAACCTTTGTGTATGCTTTTCGTTGACGATATAGTGTTGATAGATGAAACTCAAGAGGAGTAAATGCGAAGCTTAACCTTTGGCGGTAAGTGTTGGAATCTAAAGGTCTTCGCCTAAGTAGGTTAAAGATTAAGTATATGGAGTGCAAGTTCAATGGGAACAGAGGTTCAAATGAGTTAGGAGTGAGGATTGAAGATCAAGAAGTACCAAAGAGCGAACGCTTTATCTATCTTGGATCTATCTTGCAAAAGAAAAGAGAATTGGATGGAGACCCTCAATCATAGAATACAAGCTGGATGGATGAAGTGGAAGAGTGCATCGGGTGTATTGTGTGACTATCGTATGCCACTAAAGCTCAAGGGAAAAATTTACAGGACGACAACAAGGCCAACAATGCTTTATGACACGGAATGTTGGGCAGTGAAGCATCAACACGTGCACAAAATGAGTGTAGCAGAAATGAGAATGCTTCTATGCTCCGTTGGATGTGTGGGCACACGAGAAATGACAAGATTAGGAACGAGAATATCCGAGGTAAATTAGGAGTAGCTGAAATTGAAGATAAGATGAGTGAAAATCGGTTAAGGTGGTTTGGACATGGGAAATGAAGACCTACAGACGCTCTGGTTAGAAGATGTGATTATGAGACTGAGTCTCAGGGCCAAAGGGGTAGAGGAAGACCTAGGAAGACTTGGAAAGAGACTCTAAGAAAAGACTTGAACTACTTGGATCTAACAGAAGACACGGCACAAAACCGATCACAGTGGCGTTCTAGGATTCATATAGTTGACCCCACTTAGTAGGATAAGACTTTGTTGTTGTTGTTGTTGCTGCTGCTCTTTTGGGCAGGGGACATTATTCATTAGAGGATTTTTGATGATTGAAAATTTGATCTAAATGATCGGGGTACTAATTAATAGATGCTATATGTGGAAGAACATTTTGTTTATTGGTATCGTGAAAATAGTTTCCTCGTAAGTAGCATTTCTTAAGTATAAGGACTTAATTTTCATTTTAATTAGATTTCCAATTATTGCAATAAGAAAACATACGCATCTATGGGTATGCAGGGAATAGCTGAGGAAAGTGTGTGGTGTTCCACGAAATTTTACTAATTTTTTTTTTTATTTTTTTTTATGGGCATGCCAGTTGAAATTTTACTTACGTGTTGCATTACCCAATAACCCACCTCCCTTGAATTTGGTGTTTGTGGTAGGCTGCAATGCTGATGTGTATAACAGACATGCTACAAATTTTTGGTACATATGGCATTTCTCAATCAGTAAATGTGTGGTTTTTCTAGTTAAGATGTTTCTGTTTTAGTTTTGATATGCTTATCAAAAAAATTACAAGGAAAATGTTGCAGTGAGTGTGGGAGATGATGAGGTATCGACTCCATGTAGAAGTTCTAGGAAAATCTGCTTTCGGGTCCAAGTTAAATTTGTTTCGGACAATACAGTGCGTTGATTTCTCCAAGACATTGACGATATGTTTGACAGAAAATGTCCAAAGGCTTTTCTCATAGTTATGTTTTGTGAGTTGGTGTCTCATGCCATGACTTGATTGTTTTTAGTTATTCTCTGCCAGCTCCATTGTTGCATCTTGATTTTAGTCTCAACCAGAAACTTAGCAATCTCAGGTGTCATGATTTGTTGATGATTTTACACGGTGCTAAGCTTGTGCTGATACTGGTTATTGATCGATATAAAAATAGTAATTATGAATATACCAGATGTCATATTTCGACAAATTTGATGCATGCCAAAGTGACAATTTTCATATTGGCAGGGTGGTATCTAATGCTTAAGTGACTGTTGCTTAAATATGTTTGTTTTAGGTCTTTTGGGCATGCACAAGGCTCATTTAGGTTATTAACTGAAATTATTGCAGTGCATCACTTGTTCTTATAGGAGTTTTGAAATTTGGAGCAATTTGATGGGTTGAAGAAACTGATTGCCTCTTGCGAATAGGGGCTTCGCATCCTGGAAGCTTAATTGGTTTTACGATGTGGACTTGAAGAGCTTGTGAAGATATTTTTGGGGAAAAATTTCTGATGAGGATTTCGGTGGTTGTATCACAAAGATAGTTATATAGCACATAAGAGAAGTTTGTATTTCAGATAACACTTGGTAGGCGAGTGCATGTTATCAAGATGTGCGGTGTGGAAATGCCCATTGAAGAGTGCTGACCATAATTTGTTTCATTTAAAAGCTGTAAAAAATGAGTGTATGTGTGTGATGAAGGTGGCATTTCTTGAATCCCTATATTTATTGTGGATTTCTTTCAATACTTCAATCGTGGTGAAGATGGTGGAATTGAGGACCTTCGTTAGGACTTTTTTAGTTTTGTACCAAAATTCTTTTCATTGGAAATAAATTTGGTACGAGATCCCACAAAGAGTGGAACTTTTTTTTGGATTTGTTTACCAGAGGATTGTGATGATTAGTTCATCAAAAAGGGAAGATGCTAGTTATTGGTCGACGATGCTTTGAAATTGCATATGTTATTTCTTTGGGTCTCGTATTGATGTTGGGATATATCAGAAGGAGAGAGATTCTGTAAGCAGTGTCAATGCATTTTTTCTTGTGTTTGTGGTCCACATTGCATTAGAAGAGTCATAGCACTCTGAGGAATGCGAGGAATATGGGTCAAGGGTGTTTAGTGTTTCATGTCTATGGCTTTAAATAAATTCCGCTGATGTATGGTTCCAGCAGGCCCTTAGTCTTTAATTTCTTTTTTCTTTAGGATTCGGTTATTTCCTGTTTTATTAGGTTTAGGTCTTGATTAATTACACCCTTATGATTCCCTTTAGACAGATTTAGTGATTGAATAAAATTGATGGAACTTTGCTTCTCTGTAGGTTTGTGTGATTCCTAGAATCCCTATTGGTGTAACCCTAGCAGTTTCTATCCTCTTCTCATATTGTTCTCTAACCGTTTTCTCTAGCCCCTTCAATTTTTTTAATCTTTTCCTGTGCTTTCTATAAACAAATAATGCGTTCATCAAGAAATCTAAAGGGGTTGGCATCCTTTTCTGTTAGAAACTGAGCTTGTCGTGCTTTGTACTGTGTCACAGAGTTAAAAGATATTAAAAAGATTATTCTCATCATTTGTTATTTTGGAACCTTTAAAAAAATTTGTTTACTCATTTATGGGGTGGTTGTATTTATTTTATTTTGTTGAAACTTCTCTTGGCAATGCGGGATGAAAGTGGGGTGTTTATCCAAAAAAGGGTGTTTGAGGATATTGCTTACTACAAAGAAATCAATTAGGGTTTAGTCCTTTTGCTTTCCTTGTAGTGAAATTTTATAATATTGGCCCACCTAAGGCGGCTTCTTAAGTAGGTTTGACTGTAGATATTGTAAGCAAACAGTGGAATCTGTAAATTACTTTTTCTTTGTTTGGTTGCCCCCTACCTTATTAGAATTCCTTGGGTGATGTTGATAGGATGCTGACTAGGATAATGTGTCAGCCATATATTGAGGTGGTTAATTGGTTAGTTGGGATGGAAAGAGATAAGGTTGTTAGACAATTACTAGTAGCTAAGCATGTTTAGTTACTATATAGAGGGAAGGGTACGAAGAGAAAGGTTTGTGAATGAAAAGTATATTGTGATATTACATTGTATCAATACACTGAGCAAGACGTGAAGTGAGGGTCGTATCATTGGTATCGAGCCGGTGTTTTCGATCCTGCTTAATCCTTCCTCGTGTATGCCTCGCCTTGCTTCCCGGAAATCCATGGAGTCTCGGGTGTCATCTCTCGAAGCCCACTTTGCCGATTTCCAGAAGGAATTCCAAGCGTCGCGAATCGAATTTGCTGAATCTCGAAATGAATTTCGAGCGTCTCATGATCTGATCTTGCAACAATTGCATGCCTTGTCGTCGAAGGGTAATGGGTCAGTCGGTGAATCGTCTGATGCTACACAATCCGATCGAATGCGACGAATGGGGGTGGATCCGAATCTGGGCAATCCTCCAAATCGCCAAGAAATTCAGCGTCCTCCATTTCTTAAGATGGAATTTCCAAGATTTGGGGATGGCGATGATCCTTTGAGTTGGATTTATAAGGCAGATCACTATTTTGATTTCTTCAGTATTGAGGAGTGCCGGAAAGTAAAGATGGCGTCGTTTCATTTTGAAGGAGAGCCACTGCAATGGTTTCAGTGGGCCAATTGCATTGCCCGATATCCCAATTGGGAGGATTTTACGAAAGCTTTATGTCAAGAATTCGGGCCTTCTGAGTTCGAAGATTCTGCGGAAAGTCTGGTGAAGCTGCGCCAAACAGGTCTTTTAAGGGATTACATTCTGGAATTCCGACGGTTGGCTAATAGAACGCGCGGTTTGAGCCCCTCTCTCTTGAAATCTTGCTTCATAGGTGGTTTAAAGTCAGAATTACGGCATGATGTCAAGATCTTGAAGCCCAAGGATGTCTTGGAAGCTACTGCCTATGCCCAGCAATTGGATGCCAAACTTGCGGATCTCAAGGTTAAAAATTTCTCTCGTTCTTATGGTGCTAATTCTGTTCGATCTCCTTTATCCAATGTTACTAATATACATACTGGGGATGTTAAGAACAAATCTGATACTGTGCGTCGATTAACGCCTGAAGAGGTGGAATTCTGTCGGAAAAATGGTCTGTGTTTTCATTGTAAAGAGAAATACCATAGAGGTCATTCTTGTGAGAAAAAACAGTTATTGCTTATTGATATTCAAGATTCTGATGAACCTGAAGAGGTAGAAGAAGTCAATTTTGAACCTGAAATAACTGCTTGTGCATTGTTTGGGACCCCTCCGCCTAAATCAATCAAAACGATGAAAGTCTGTGGTCTGATCAAGAATTGTTCTGTAGTTATTCTCATTGATTCGGGGAGCTCTCATAATTTCATTGATCTGTCATTGGTGAAGAAAATTCGAGGGCAATTGGATACCACTCATTCTTTTCCTGTTAAGATAGCGGATGGGGGAAAGGTCACTACTTTGGGCACCTTAGGCGCTGTGCCACTTAAGATTCAAGACTATCAATGCATCACCGATTTTTATGCCATGTCATTGGGGGGTTGTGATATCGTCTTGGGCGTACAATGGTTACGGACCCTTGGTCCTGTTTTGTGGGATTTTGACAAACTTTACATGAAGTTTCAGCAAGGCAATAAGACCTTCTGTATTTCCACTCCTGAAGTTTCTGGGGATCCCATTCAAGATGTCAGTGCATTTCGAATGGAACGATTGTTGCTGCAAGAACCATCAATTGGGGCTATTCTGTTTCAAATCCAACCTGAGATAGTTGATCAGCACGAAGACAATCTGTCTTTGCGGCAACAACAGCAGTTGCAGCAGCTTTTACAACAATATGAAGTGGTCTTCCTTACTCCTAGTGTCTTACCTCCAGTTAGATCGCATGACCATCGAATTCCCTTACTTGAAGGCAGTCGACCACCCAGTATACGACCTTATCGGTATGGGCCTCTACAGAAGACTGAAATTGAAAAATGTGTACAGGAATTATTGAGTGCTGGTTTTATCAGAGTAAGTAATAGCCCTTATTCTTCTCCGGTTATTTTGGTTAAGAAAAAAGAAGGGACATGGAGGATGTGCATGGATTATCGCAATCTCAACACCATCACTATTAAAGATAAATTCCCAATTCCGTTGATTGATGAATTGCTAGATGAATTGTTTGGGGCTGAATTTTTTTCTAAGTTGGATCTCAGATCGGGCTACCATCAGATACGGATGCATCCAGCTGACATTGAAAAAACGGCTTTTCGAACTCATGATGGCCATTATGAGTTTTTAGTCATGCCCTTTGGTTTGACGAATGCCCCTGCCACTTTTCAGTGCTTAATGAATGAGATATTCAGACCCCATTTGCGAAAGTTCATTTTGGTGTTTTTTGATGATATTCTCGTTTATAGCAAGTCTTGGGAATTGCATTTAGAGCATCTGCGCACAGTTTTTGAGATCTTACAGTCTCAAACTCTTTTTGTCAAGCAGTCTAAATGTGCATTTGGGAAAAATCGTGTGGAATATTTGGGACATATAGTATCCAAGGACGGTGTGGCAGCTGACCCCTCTAAACTCGATGCTATCGCTCAGTGGCCTCTTCCCACTACTGTGAAAGCTTTACGAGGATTTTTGGGTTTGACTGGGTACTACAGGAAATTCATTCCTCATTTTGGCAAGATTATCAGTCCTTTGACAGTTCTTACAAAAAAGGATAATTTCAAGTGGAGTGCAGCAGCCACAGATGCATTCAACACACTCAAACAAGCTATGCTTTCGCCGCAGGTGTTAGCTTTGCCAGATTTCACCCAACCTTTTATAATTGAGAGTGACGCATCGGGTTTTGGCATTGGCGCTGTCTTACAACAAAATGGCAAACCTATTGCATTTACTAGTCAAGCATTGAGTGTTCGGAATCAATCTTTATCGGCTTATGAACGGGAGATGATGGCTATCCTTCATGCTATCAAGAAATGGCAATCCTACCTTGTAGGCCGACACTTCATCATTAAAACAGACCACCATAGTTTGAAGTATTTTCTACAACAGCGGGCCAACACTCCTTTTCAACAGAAGTGGGTGTCTAAACTATTGGGTTTTGATTACGAAATTCAGTATAAACAGGGTTGTGATAATCAAGTCGCTGATGCTTTGTCCCGAATTCCTGTTGCCGCCTCTGTTAGTCAGTCCAGTCCTCCAGTGGATCCGTTGGTTTGTTTGGCTATTTCTTACCCTTATCTGAGTTGGATGGACGACTTGCGACGACACATCGAACAGGACTCTTGGATTTTGACAAAAATTCAGGAAGTGAAGCATCTTTCTGATTCGTCTCCTTTATCTCTGTTAAGGTATAAAGTTGACAATGGGTTTCTCAAATACAAAGATCGAATTGTCTTGAGTCCCACCAGTTCTTGGCGACAACGTGTGTTTGACGAACATCATAGCAGCCCCTCTGCAGGCCACTCTGGATTTTTGAAGACCTATAAACGGCTTTCACGGTCTTTCTATTGGATGGGCATGAAGACTGATATCAAAACCATGGTAGCACATTGTTCTGTTTGCCAGCAACAAAAGTATGAAACTTTGGCTCCTGCCGGATTAATTCAACCTCTGCCCATTCCTTCACGAGTTTGGACTGATATTTCCATGGATTTCATCGTGGGCTTGCCTCCTTGCCGAGGTAAAACAGTTATATGGGTGATTGTGGACAGACTTTCTAAATATGCCCATTTTCTCGCTTTATCCCATCCTTTCTCAGCAGCTTCTATTGCTAATCTTTTCGTGGAGCATATTTTCAAGTTACATGGGATGCCTGCTTCCATAGTTTGTGATCGGGACCCAATTTTCATGAGTGCATTCTGGAACACATTTTTTAAGTTGCAAGGCTCTTCCCTGTGCCATAGCTCTGGGTACCATCCTCAAACCGATGGTCAAACGGAGGTTGTTAATCGCTGTCTTGAGACTTATCTCCGCTGTTTCTGTAGTCTCCAACCCAAGAAGTGGTCTTTCTGGTTACCATGGGCTGAATGGAGCTATAATACAACCCTTCATTCTGCTACCAAACTGTCTCCATATGAAGTTGTGTACGGCCAACCTCCTCCACATCTTCCAGTGTATGAGGCTGGTACTACTAAGTTGGAAATGGTTGACAGGAGTTTATTAGAACGGAATCGCCTGCTGTCTTTGCTTAAATCGAATTTGATAGCTGCTCAGAACCGAATGACAGTGCAGGCCAACAAGCATCGGACTGAACGGGTTTTTCAGGTGGGGGATTTGGTCTACTTGCGGTTGGTTCCTTATCAACACATGTCTTTGGCTTCTCATCCTTTTCATAAGCTGCAGCCCCGATTCTATGGTCCATTTGAAATTTTGGCGAAAGTAGGTTCTGTTGCTTATAAATTGCGGCTTCCAGATACATCCAAGTTGCATCCGGTATTTCATGTTTCCTGTTTGAAGAAACATCTGGGACCACATATTCAACCTACAGTTCCCTTGCCCGTTTTGACCGATGATGGCATTTTACAAGATGTACCACTGGCCATCTTAGAGCGACGCTTGGTTAGGAAGGGCAATGCAGCTACTACCGAAGTGTTGGTCCACTGGCAGCACCACCCGGCTGAAGACGCGACGTGGGAGGATTATGCAGACTTGACGCGTCGTTTTCCTTCTGTTGCTCAGTTCTGAGGCTTTGCGTACCATCTTTGTCTTTTCAGATTTCCTGTTTTGTTTGTTCTTTCTGTTGTTTTTCAGTCTTGTTGTACAAGCCTCATTTCAAGGGGGGGGTATTGATAGGATGCTGACTAGGATAATGTGTCAGCCATATATTGAGGTGGTTAATTGGTTAGTTGGGATGGAAAGAGATAAGGTTGTTAGACAATTACTAGTAGCTAAGCATGTTTAGTTACTATATAGAGGGAAGGGTACGAAGAGAAAGGTTTGTGAATGAAAAGTATATTGTGATATTACATTGTATCAATACACTGAGCAAGACGTGAAGTGAGGGTCGTATCAGATGTAGCTATTGTTGGTGATGTGTTTGTGGAGTACCATGTAGAGTTTCGTCATGGTGTGTGTGTGTGTGTCTCAAGCAAGTTTTTGTTACCTGTTTTCTTGAACGATGAGGACTCTCACTTTCTTTTTTTTTCTTTTTTTTTCCCGTCTGCATTGCGAAACTTGTCTTACATATAAAATTGAATATTATTCAACTAAAGAAGTGCATGAAATTGTACAATATGATCCCCATTTTTAAAACTTGTTTTGCTTGTTGGAAACAGAGAGGTTGATGCAGTAGAATGAGGAAACCTTTGGGGGATGCCTCTTCTGTCATATGAAACTCACATTTCAAACATATTATAGAGTGATTCAGCGTGTTACTGTGGTACTTTGAAGCAACAGACACCAGGTATTAGTGAGGTGGTTTCAGGTGAAATGTTGAGTCTGAGTTTCCTTCCTAGTTCAATTGAAGCTGCTATATTTTGTGTATCTAACTGTGGGTCACATGATGACTTATGTGATTCGGTGCCTGGTGCTGAAACTTGGCAGATGTGTACAAAATGCGATGATCATTGCAGCTGCAGAAGAGCTCAACCAATCTCTGAGGAAAACAAGAATTTTGATGATTCCCGCTCCTTGATTTTTAAAAGTAGCTCTTCCCAGCTTTCAGCAGTCACCATGTCCGAAAGTTCTGCACCTAATCTCATTTATAAAAGGAGGAAGTTGCAAGGAAACCCTGTCACCGGATTTCCAGGAGGTCAAGAAAACACTATAAGTGGTGATTATTTTTCTTTTCTAAATTCTGAAGCTTCTGCAGTTGCTGGTAAGGAACGACTTGCTTCTCAATTAGAGCATGAAACTGAAGCCACTCGAGCTCATTTTGTAGCTCCTCGTTAATGCAAGAGAGTCTCTCATGTTTTAAATTCAGAATCTTGTAATGGATGTTCTGCTGCTGGTGAGGAATTAGTTTCTGATGAAGCACCTAAAAATAACGTGCAAAAACTTTTAGAGGTAAGCAGTGTAAATGATAGTTGTTCATCATCGAAGTAAAATATGGAGCATGCTTCAACTTCCGTGAAGACTGAAGTACATGAAACAGGTGAGTGCTCCTCTTCTGGTGCAGTAGTATTGGAGGTTGTGGGAGACCTGTCTGAAAAGGATCTATGCATCTCTATTCTTAGAAGTCATGGACTGCTTGGGGATTCCCAGGCTACCATGAACAGTGGTTCTGCTGAAGACACTGACACCATTGGCAGTGACATCCATCGCCGGTCATGCACAATTTGTAGTCGTTCTGGAACCACTTTGAAAATACTAATTTGTGATCATTGTGAAGAGGCATTTCTCATGTCGTGCTGCCACCCCCGTATGAAGAAACCACCTATTGATGAATGGTTCTGTCATTCTTGTTTGAAAAAGAAACATAAGATTTTACAGTAGTAAGTGACCCAAAAATCGCCAAATATCATGAGTTTCATGAGTAGGGAAGCATCACCCAAGGGCCAAATGAATCCCATAATGTTAATGTTGAGAGACATTGAACCGTATAGAACTAGTGTTCGGGTTGGCAAAGGGTTTCAAGCGGAAGTTCCTAACTGGTCTGGCCCAACAAATGGGTATGTTTATTCCGTTATTTACCTTTGATGCAGTTGAAGTTTATAGACTGCCTTCACTAGTTGGATTACTTGTCTCTCTTCCCTTCGATTGGTCATGTTTCAAATGATATGTACTAAGAAGGTAGCCACTACGTGGTTTATATAGGAGGGTAAGTAGTTTCATTTGGTTTTGTGCTTTGAATCCTTGTTTTCAGAGGACTTAGCATGCCAGGTAGGACATATCTTCTTGTTTCTGCTGCTTGTATTCCTACCGTTGGCTTGCTGTCCTGCATAGTTACCTGTGTGGGATCTTTTTTTCTCATGCGTTCTAGGAAATAAAATTGTCATCATCTGCCTTTCCTAACTCTGTTTCGAATCATTATTTTCTTTCATTTTGCATGTTGCTTACATTGTACAGCTTTTGTTATTTTGATTTGATATAGGGTTATCAATGGCATTGGTGAACCATTGGAAATAGATTCGTCAGAATATGCTAGATTCCATGTAAGTACTTGACGTGTCTCTATTTGTAATCAGCTTTTCATTTGGCATGAGAGATTTGGAAATTTTATGGAGTAATGACACATCTTTCCGTTGTAGGGGCTGAACTGCAATAAACCTTCTAGACATAGCTCTATCGGTAATTGGCTTCAATGTCGAGAAGTTGTAGATCGCGCAAACAGAACTATTTGTTGAAAGTGGCGCAGGTAATTTATTTATAGTTGTGTTAACACTTAACTGGAACCTGTGAAGTTTGTGATCTGATTATTTAGTTGCCAGTTTTCTGATATTTATGGTAATATATTTGAGTGACATTACTTTAATGGAGAACATGAAACACCGATACGAATGTATGCATGTTGTTTTTGACTTGTCAACCTGATCGTTGTAAAATATTTGAGAGATAACCCCAATCCAAGACTGATGGTACTTTAGATACTGGAAGAATGCATCAAAGCTTCTCTTCTCTCCTTTCCTTACTCTTGATGGGTGTTTTTATTCGTTTTCCATCTCTCATTCTTTGGTCTTAGTGATTGAAGATTGAGTAAGACTTGACACTGTGGAACTGGAAAACCAATTTGGATGCCAAAAAATCAACAATGGGACTTATTTATTTGATGAGAGTAACACACTGCAACCTCAAAGACTTGAGGCATTTAAAAAATTTAGCAACAATTTCTCAAATCTATAGGTTGCAACAAGGCTCATCTCTATTTATAGACTAGTTTTGAATTTGTAGATCTTTCGTATAAAACTCTTAGAATTAGAGGAGTAACACTAGTAGGTATGCATCCACGCAAATTCTCTTATAGGATCCTTAAACGCGATCACATTTTTTCTGTGACTCAAAGGAATGGATCACATTCTGAACTGCTAGATTAGATATAAATGGTTGGGATTGCATCTCAACAATTGTGCACCTCAACTATCCATATCGAACCTACTGAGGGTTGTTGGGATTTCATTCAGTCGGATTGCGATATGACATGTCTGAGATGTAGTCATTAGGGTAGACCACTTCAGTATTGTATTATGTCAATGTATTTTGCTTCCTTCACTTTGATTTTATCTTTGTTCTGTGCTTTCTTCACTTTCATTATAAGCTGGTCTGTGTGGTGTCCATCTTTAAATCTAACGTCATCCCTCTTCTTTTGTGTTCGTTCAAGTTGTATAAAATGATGAGTGCTGACTATCAGGAACCAAGACTACCCTTTGAATTCAATCTTATTTATTTTTGTCAGGGTAGGCATGGGTAGATTTAGCAAGAGAGTTGAAATGAGAAGCAAAAGTTTAGTATTCAAATTGGTTTCAAATTCATGTGCTTTTGCTTGAAAATCCTTTTCTGAATTCTTATATATGCCTAATTGCCCGTAGGAGCATAATATTATCGTACTGGTTTTTCTTTGGGTTCTTATTAATTTCTTATCGTGTGTAGCTGAGGCCCCGGTTATCTGCTAAACGGCAGAGACCCACGTATTGACGAACTTATGTTCCGATCAGATTCCAAGGAGCTTATCATATCCTTCAGGCTGGCGCGTCCGTGAGGTGACCGTTGACCAACCGCAGTTTCACTCCAGAGTGTTCTACTTCTATGGAAAACGATCCTCTCTCAATGCATTATGCGGAGATCCTAGGAATTCTCGCATCTCAGCCGTTCATCGTCTATCTGATGTGGTAGAAACTAATACACAAATTAAACTTTATATATTATGCAATCGTAGTAGGAGTAAGTAGGGATGATTCTATTCTAGAGATTAGAAGGAATGTTAATCAACACAAATTAAACTTATAAAACTGAAAACTAATTTTAACAACAAAACAATGACTGTGGGGGATTTTGGACGAATTTAACTAAAACAAATGGCAACAAGTAAATTAAGTTGTGAATGAAATATAGATGAAATGATAGCTAAAAGATTCTTCTCCGCACATAAATCATATGCATACTAATTGTTGTAAACTGAAATAAAAGGAATGAAGTTACTTGAAAAATGTAGAAGCCTTGAGTGGTGAATGATTATTGGAATGAGTCGCGGACTAAGTTGTTTTCTTTAAGACGTTTCGCGGTTCTACTCAAACTGTGCAAGCAGTTCACAAACACCAAGTTGTTCACAAACATCAAGTTGTCTCCAGGATAAAATAGTCTAGAACCTTCTTCTGATAAGATTCTTCCTTGCACAATGGAAGAACCTTCAAACTTGCATCCTTTCGATATGTTGCTATGAATTCAATATATGTAAAACTTGTATTTTTTTTCTTATTCCTTTTACTTCACTTCTACGGACTAATATCTATACACACATATATATATATAATAAAGAAAGGGACGTTCAGGAAGTTAACTGAGGTTGCAAAACCGTAAGAAATAAAGAGAATTATTGGGGGTGAAAACCTGTAAGAAATCAAAAGGAAAAAACGAAACGGAAGAGATCAAAGCCGAAAGAAAATCATGACTAATGATTTTTACTACTTGCAAGTATAAGTTCATAACGATTAGGTGAAATTCTCTTATATTCTAACATCAAATCCCTGCATGCAAACTAAGTATGCATCCTTAATAAACATACAAGAACAAGTTTTCTATAAAGCAGATAATTAAATCACATTCAAGTTTTATGAACTAATAACTGAATGTAATCAATTTTTATAAATCATATGATCATGACTTTGAATTCACATCTAGCTAAAAAGAAACTTAGTTACACATGTTCATCATAACTAAAAAGCAATCTAAAATAAACATTGAAACTTAAAATAAAGAGATAACGAACTCTGAAAATTCCAACAACTTCAATGAATGAATGGTAGGCACGGCTCCCCCTCAAACGTTGTAGGACACTTCATATATATATATATATATATAACGCACGGCTAGGTTTTTTTAGAGTGAATGAAAAGAGAGGAAAAATAGGTAAGCAAAATTGTGTAATTCGTCCAGAATAAAAAGGGCATGTCAAAGTGGCTAAAAGGCTAGTTTTTATGGGTAAAAGAGGTTGCAAGATAAGTGATCCCAACAACTTAGCTTTTATTTTGCACGTTTTTGCCTTATCTAGCATCTCCAAATTAGGCTAGATATCCTAATTCCTTTCCCATTATGATCTTGGTCTTCTAACAAGCCAGATTCGTCTTGGATTCTTTATTTGGACTTCAAAACAAGTAACAACTATATTTGAGCTCCAAACCTGCTCCAAATTGCTCCATTTGACTATTTATTTTCATCTTTACCAACTAGACCTACAATAATATGAAAATAACTTAAATTACTATAATAAATAGAAATTAACTAACTAAATGCAAAGAAATAAGATAACAAAGTCGCATAAATATGCTTTTATCACTATCGTGCGTTCAGTTTTTATCAGGTACTATTTGTGTTTAATTTAAAATAATAAAGTCAAATGATTTCTGACCGCACGATAAAGATGAACGGCTAAGATGTGAAGATCTCTAGGATCCCCACATAACAGATCCAGAGGGGATCCTTTTCCTACTTCTACCATCATAAATCAGAGCCATTGCTGATAATTACATTTTGGTAAATATGTTAAGGAATTTAGATTGGGAAAGGATAATGAACAATGGTTGGGTAGCTTCAGTAAAAATCATAACTAATGTAACACATATTTTCTTGTTTTTCAAATGACAAAAGTGACTAATATGTGTTGCAAAGCGTATAAACAAAAGTAGAAAAAAACATTCGACAAAGAAGTGATTTTTACGCACAATTTTTTTATATAAATTTTTAACCGTCAAATTAGATAAATTAATCAAGAACAAGAGTCAAAATGGAACAAAATTGTATGCCTAGCTAAAAACATGTATTTTTATCATTTTGCCATTCGATATTGTTTTCGCTTCAAGTGTTATACTAGCTGAAGTACTTATGAAAGTTTTTATGATGGACCCATAAAGCATGGAAAAATCTTGATCAGTGCCCCCCAAAGAAAGGATAAGAGTGGGTCGGCGTTTATGATTGCAAAATGTCACGAATCTCGTTCTAGCTTCCTAACTCTGGGCACTGGATATGCCTCTTTGCATGCACGACGAACATTCGCTAAGTTGTGCATAAGCAATTGTCCGTGGCAAAATCTTACAACCATCTATACTTTATCATGCATCACATTTTGCCTAATGTTACTAATCAATTTTGTGCATGCCAACCAAGTAAATTGTACAATGCAAGAACCGCGTAATTAAAACTACCGGTCTAGCATGCACGTGACGACTATTGATATCATACGGTTCTCCGTTCACATTAAGTAAACAATGTTTCAACATCAAATGTTTGTGGTAAAACTATAGTTAATGAGATGGAATAAAAAGGAAGGATCATTCAGTTTACGGTCCAAGGGACATCCAAAAATCCACTAGCATCTCTAATCATACAAAAAGATTTAGATTTGTGTGAAGATTTGATTCTCACTTTTACCTTGATGAATCTATTGGGTCCTTCTCCTTCTGATTTCCTCTCCATAGTCCAAATGCCAGATCCCTTTTTTTCCTTTTCTTTTTGTTCGTTTTCGGCTCCTTCGGCACGCCAAGCTAAATCCCAATGATTAACAGTCAAACCCTAATCAAGCATGATCTTTCGAATTGATGGTTGTTTGATTGCCTCTAATTAAAGTGCATAAAAAGGATCACGGTTTAGCAAAGCAAAGCTTTCTCTTTGACCACCTCGGCCAATATATATATATATTATACACAACCATCAGAAAATAACAATAATAAAAGACAATGATAGAAAAAAAGAAGAAGAAAAAAATAGAGATAGAGGAAGAGAAAAGCCTAAGAAATAGCAAAAAAGCAGATGGAAAGAAGCGTGGGAAATGGTAATGCATGAGTTATGATTAGGTTTACTATTTTACAAAACCCTCCCTCAAAATATAACGTAAACATCTTTGCTTTTCAAACGATGTGTATGAAGCTTTGAGTGCGATTCTTTTCAAACGATGTGTATACGAACGCAAGAGAAACAAAATTCGTGTTTTTTTTTCTAAAAGGAAAATTATCTACTTAGAGCAAAATTCGTGCTTTTTATCTTCTATTTTTCCCTTCTTTCTTATCAAGGAAAGACTTTTGAGTGTGTGAACCATGTGTAGATGTTGCTTCGGCATGCCTTGTCAGCCAGTATGCCAACTTGGCACTCCCTCCCATGGTACTTCTCTACACCAAGTTTTTCTAATTCAAGTTTCCTGCTTGATTAGAAAAAATTGGCCCTACTTATGAGTGATGGTTCGATGTGACCACGCTTGTGAGTGATTCTATGTTGTAGTCTCGTTTGTCAGCGATTATTTGATGTGATCTTGTTTGTTAGCAGTGGTTTGATGTGGTCGCGTTTTTTTTGCGGTGACATTACGTGTGCCCTAGTATAGGACTGTAGTATGTGCCGTCTTTATAACATATTTGTACAGGTGGTGTTCGTGATTGTGTTGTGTACGCTTGTGATAACCAATTAAGAAATTATTATTAATGCTTGTTTGTGTGAATTACTTTCGTATCAAAGATATGGTCACTGAATATTGTACCCAATATAACTTATACATTAAGAGTTTTAGTTGTTAAATTTTTGCGATTAAATCATCGGCTATGAATTTAACTAGGGGTGGGCACTTAGAACCGAAAATCGAAACCAAAACACGAACCAAATCAAACTGCACAAAACGGTTTGGTTTTGCAGTTTTGAAACCGAACCGCAATATAGAAAATGATTTGGTTTCGGTTTTGGCTTTTGAAAACCGCACCGAAACCAAACCGCACCGCAAATATTAATAATCATTTAATTAAATGTCCATATTAGATTTCATATTTTAATTGGTCGTTTGTTAGAATCCATAACTTAGTATGGACTCAACCACACTAGAATATCATCATTCATCACTTTCTTTTGTTTATTAACTTGAAGGACCTTTGTTATTTTACACACACACACATATATATATACACAAGGGTAGACTAATTTTGTTATCAACAGTAGAACAATGATCTAATGAAGTTCACTCATTTGAAGCATGATATCAAATATTCTAATATGAAAGTTTCGCTCACGTTTAATGAGTTCAAATTTATTCAACTTGTTTTATGAAAAACATTGTAAGTGATACCCTTTTGTTGCACAAACATGTTTTAAAATCACAATTGCATGCAACATGCTAATGGTTTACATAACAAATGTCTTTTTCCTATTACTATTGGGAAATGCTTATTAATATGTTAAATTGCAAATTGTACATTTTTTCTTAAAAACCAAACTGAAACCATTTGAAACCGCACCAAACCAAACCAAACGGTTTGGTTTCATTTCGGTTTTGGCTTCAAAACCGCACCGAACCAAACTGCAAAAACTTACGGTTTTGGTTTTGGTTTCACTCAAAACCGCACCAAACCGAACCGCGCACACCCCTAGATTTAACACCAAAAAATTTAACGTACAAAATACATTATAACATATTAGAAAATTCTTACATTTAACTGTAGCTTCTACTTATTTTAGTAGATTATTATTAAATAAAAACTAACTAAAACTCCAAAAAAAATTTCATTTTAATGAAAAGTCATTTTTTTAAGATATAATGAATAGTACCAAGAAAAGGTAAAAATATAATTTTTCGTTAAAAGTGAACAATACTTAAAATATTTTGTTAAAACTTCATATTATTGTTGGCACATGTACCTGTTTTAGTAATTTCAGCTTTTAGATTTCCCAAAGCTTCCCCTGCCCATTTTTAACGAATGGTCCGATTCATGACATCACTGCCACCACTCAAGAAATAAACTAGGAACAAAGCCAGCTGTCAACTTCTGAATTGACGAAAATGCCCCCTCACATGCATAGTAATCAAGACTGCCTCACAGCAGAGGCAGATTCTCTGCTCTCCCATTTCCCATACACTTCTATACTCTCTTATTTGTACGATTACGATTATGTTACATTAATATTTTATATTACTATTATTTTTTTTTCTTATTACTTTCATAAAAAAAAATTAATATAAAATATTAACGTGACTTAAACTTGACCGCACAAATAAAAAAAATAAAAATGTATGAAAATTGAGATCTGCCTCTACGTTGAGCAGAGCAGTTTGGGAATCCGAATAGTAATATATATATACAAACAATGAAGCCGGGAAAAGGTTCCGAGACTGCCCCTGTCCAGCCATACTAGATAAGTGGTCAAAGTGGTCCTCTACTGGTCAAACAACTAAAATATCTAGGGACAAATTGGTCATTTTAGTTACAGAAGCATTGGAGATAGAAGTGGAAGGCTGATTGCGGTATGCTTTGGTTGCACACGACATTTTTACCATATTTCGTACAACATTGAAATTGTAATGCAAGCAACCAAGGCATCTTTTGTGCATTCTGATATAGAAAGTGAACTATGGTTAGGATAGTGTGCTCATACTTTTACATTTAAATTCAAAATTTTCCTTGACGTTCGAGCTTAAGATTTTGTATCTGTAAATTATAGTAGTTTACAATTTTCTATCATATTGTAAAATGAGAAAAAATTCAAAATTTACTCTTACGTTCCAATTCAGAATCTTGTTTCCGGAGTTCAGAATTTTACTTCATTGTTTTTGAACATGAAAATCAAGACCAAAAAACAACCGAACAAAAAAAAAAACAGAAGTGTGAAAATCACCATCTTTCATGCGTAGATGTAACCTCTCTATCTTCTCTCTCTCCCATGTTGGTCCAGCTTCTACTGAGAATTTCTCATTTTTATATTAATCTCTAACATACATGATTCACATTAACAATTTTTTTTTTTTGGAAACAGATTCACATTAACAATTAAGAAAATACAAATTCAATGAAAAATTAATCCTACTTGCGTCAGCCTAGCTCACCATATCCACAATTACATCAGCTACAAAGCCTGCAACACATTTGAATTACGGAAAAAAGGAATCTCCCCCTCTCGTTATGCTAAATAAAATATTTCAACCATAACCCCATCACTTCAAACTCAAAATTCAAGATCAACTGATTAGCCCAAACCCAGAAAAAGCAAGAACTTTACCATAAATAGCAAGAAAATCAAAAGGAAAATAAGGGAAGACTAAGAAATTAGAATTAGACCTCAAAAGCTCTATTTTCATTGAAATATGTCTCATAATTTTCAAGAAGCCATCTCATCTTCTTTGCTTTGAGATTCAGAGGCCAAAAAAAAAAGAAAAAAAATCTAAATTCTAATCAATAAAAGCAAAAAACAGAGCAAAAATTTATGTACAAGTATAAATCTCTCCCCTCCTGCTCGTTCCTCAAGAAAAAAAGCTGACTCTGAACTGGGTTTTCTGCAGCAAACAAAACCCAGAAAGTTCTAACAAAAACACAGGCAAAAGATTGCGACTTTCTCTCTCTCTAGACCTTCTCTTTGTCCCTCCTCTGTTTATGAATCGCTGTAATCGTGCCAGCAGATGAGCATGGTGACGCAGCGCCTCACGATGTAGAACCGAGCTCTCTGCTCCTTCACCAACCTCGCACACTTTCTGGAAAACGAGCACCGTCGATTCGACCGCGATGAATTCTTCATCAGATGAATAGAAGACGATGAACGGCTCGATCTCGACGACCCTTCTTTCTTCGACAGCTTCCACTTCTCGTCGAAGTAAAAGGGAGGCGGATGGTGATGAGAAGCGCTTGCAGTAGCAGCACTGCCGCCAGCAGCAGGTACAGAAACAGAAGCCATTTCTCTAAAAAGCTGGTATCTTTTGTGATTCTGATCACTTGGGTTTTTAAAGAGAGAGAAAAGGAAGATCGCAAGTGAAATATCAGTGGGGTTTTGTGAGTAAATTTGGGAAGGAATGGCGAGTGAGATTCGTATTTATAAGGAGGTGGAGGAGAAAAACTGAGGAGGTTGCAGATGAGTGTGGCAGTGGGCATCGCCTGGGGCCTTCTGTGCCTCGAGAGGTCCACCATAATTGATTTTCTTAATCTAAATTATAAAACTGGGGAAAATGTCATTGCTAAATTACAATTTTGGGAAATTTTTGTTGCTTTTTAATAATATATTTTGGTTGTTTATTAGGAAGATAATATTATTGTGATGTGGTGGGTTCCCAAAGCACACGTCATGGAGTAGTTTAGGTCAGTGAAACAGAGGAGGCGAAGGGAACTTAAATGCGGCAATTCTCACTTCGCTTGTCACAGTAAACTGTGAATTTCTAGGGCTTGGGTAAAAAAAGATCTATGGAGAGATGAGTGAAAGGATTGACGCTCTCTAATATTTTAGTGAATAGAATGTTAATTTTTATTTATGCATTTAGAGTTTGAATTTTTTTTTAAATTGTTGTAAAAGTATTAAACTGTTTAAAAATTATATAATTATAACTGTTGAATTAAATTTTAATAATCCAGATGCACTGTTCAATAGGCTCAGATTTTTTTAGAATAAGAGGGAATCCAGTTCCCAAATAAGAGGTATACCTTTCCTAAAAGTTGAAGTTATTTGGCAGAAAAGTGAATTTTTAGATGATGGTATTTATACTACTTTAACTAATTAAAATGGTAATTCGATTTTGCATGAAAGGAGATCAGCACAATTATTTGGCCAATTGATATAACACATCAAGAAAAATGGAGATTTTATCATAACAAATTTTGATGATAATTTGTAAATAATGCAGAAAATGTAAACAAAGAAACAAGATTCATGTGCATATGTATGGTTTGTGTCTACTCTTATGAATTTTTCTAATGCAGAAAATTATATAGTGTGAGACAACGAACCCTAAAAATTTGTGAATTTGACACCCATTTATGTCATAATATGGGATCCACAAAAATCTGAGAGTCCCCAACGTCTTTATTGCCAAAGACAGATGCATTTTTGGGTTCCTTTCACAAAGTAAATCCAAGATCCAAAACTTAATATGTAGCTTGCATTTGAGTTCAATTCATTCATTTCTGTAATTTAAAATATCCTTCTCCCGAAATTTAGAATTCAAAAACATAAATAATTGCTTGTAATTTTTTCACAAGAAAAATTACAACGAAAAACTTCTAGAACAAGTAAAAGAAAGACAATCCCAACACCAAGCCGACTGAGCTTTCATGTGAAGAGACTTCACCCATAAACAAACATTCGAGGAATTTTGTCCAACCGCTACAAGCGTACAACAACAAAGTTCGCCTCACAATAAATTTGAGTATGCATAGTTGCTTATAGATGCTTTAAATTTTTTATTTTTCTTATGAAATGATTTATGTACACACTCTCTCTTCTTTTACACATTTTTGTTAATTTATATTTATTAATTCTCATTGATTTATAAAAAATAAAAATAAAAAGTTACTATTTTTTTAATTCAAAAATAAATTGAAGTGGGTGCAAATTAATTAAAATGCTTGTGTAGGGATGTGACATTACGTGAGAGTCGGGGGGCCAGACATATGTCCCTTTGTATGGCTGGATGAACGAAAAAATGGCTTTGAGATCATCTGTAGCGACGTATCATCAGGTAAGGTCTGATGAATCAGCAGATCTAGCTTAACCGCATGCAAAATACACGTTGATTGAATTCAGCAATCTAGCGTAAGTCCAGTCAGCTGATGGGAGATATCATTCGACTGCTTTCAGTAGCACTCTCTACGATCGACCTACAACTTTCTTTGTATTTCTAGAGCTCGCCTTGTATTATTACGATCGAGCAACCATTATCGTTGCCACGACCGTTGCTGCTATCGTTACCGCCACTGCTATCATATAATGATAGTCGATATCGTTATTATTATTGTTATCATGACGACAGTCGCTCTCACTGCCATACAACTACAACCGTGACAATTGTTATTGTCGTCGTCCTTTATTATCATTGTTTACCTCTAAACCCCAATCACCACCTCCCAATATTGACACCATCATATTCCTACCTTTTTTGTTGCCATTACCATTGCCACCACCCTCACCATCACTGTGACAGCCTATCCCGAAAATTTGGTATCATTGATGTGAATTGACATGTTTACCCTTGAGCGTTGGGTGTATATTTGCATTTTAAGCTAAGGTTTGGTCCAATTATCTTTAATCCTAATTAATTGGACCCAATAGGAGGAAAGATAATTATTGTTTTTGATTGGTTGGTGGCAATTGGACCACACAAACACACCTACTCTCTCCCTCTCTCTCCTTCCCCGTGTTCTCTCTCTCGAACTCACTCTCTCTCTTCCCTCTTTCGTACGGACAAGCACAAAAGGGACCCAAACCTTGCAGATCAAAGGATCCAAGGTCACCATTGGATTGCTTGGAACCTCACGAGTACATTGGTACCAGTTTTAGGTAAGAACACCCTCGATTTCACGTAAAAACCGTAACCTCCATACATGCACTGTTCTTGCATTTTCTTATGCGTGGTTTTTAGGAGATTTCAAGCTTCTAGGAAGCTTTAGAAGGTTCATATGAGGCTCGGGACGTTCGTTTGAAGGATTTGGACGTCGAAAAATGTAGAACGAAGGAGTTAAAGAGGTAGCCGGACTTTTGAGAGTTCTCTGGCGAGATCCAGAGATCTTTGGAGCTTTAAATTGGTACGATCTTGTTCTAAATGTTGTAAGCTTTCATTTGGGACTAATTTCATGCAAAATGGTTGAGAAATGGTCGAGATTTCACGATTAAAAAAATTCTCAGTTTTCCGGTGACGGTGACGGTGACGGTCGCCGAAGGTTTGAGGAAGAAGACGACAGAATATTCCAACATCGTCCGTTAAAGTTGATGGTTTCCGTTAAGACATAACGAAATATTCCTAACTTCTTTTGCTGTTCCGTTACACGTGCCAGGCACGTGGCCGCGAGTGAGGGCTCGGAAAAGTTTTCTAAAAATTTGTGGAGGTTCGTGAGATTGTGTAGATCACGTTGGTATATTCAAATACCAAAATTGAGCTATGTATGAGAAGTTATTTCCAAAGTTCCGTTTATGTGCTTAAATAACGTTATTTCAGTTACTTCTCATATAGGCGAGACCTATCCGGAGGACAAGCGTAGCCAGGCTAGGCGTGGGGGTTACGACCCGGCTACTTACCAGTGAGTGGGCTTTTGATTTTCCGTATATACCTATATACTTACTGTTTTTCCCAGAAAATGAAATTGAATGTATATATGATTTGAAACGCTATGCAAAGTATCTGTCTATTTTATTATGCATTCATTGTTGCATATATTTATGATTGGTGCTGCGGACGCATAGGTAAGTTTCAGGTAAGTTTATATACTGGTTATGATGAGAATGATGTGATATGATGTGATGAGAGCTCATAAACCTGCACATTGATATTAGTGCTCCTACCCAAAGGTAGAGCACAGTCTTTCACGTGATGTTCACCTCTCGCACCGCATGCTCGCCTTGGATCCAAGTTAGGTGCACAGTCCTGTCGTATAGACCACTATAAGTGGGTTCGACTTGTAGGTGACCCGCGATTATTCGCACAGTCTTCACGTGATTGTAGTACTAGAGCATACTTATTCTATATTAAGTTATGTTGTGCAGACTACTAGAGGTCGTATTGATTGTGTGCAGGATATATATGATATGATTGAGTTGACTATGAGCTATATGATATGATGAGATTGAGTATGAACTATATATATTCAGCCGAGGGCTGATTTGATAATGTACTTGGTCATCAAGTTACGATTAGCATTCAGTGGCAATACTTGGCCTGTCATATATGTTTTCATGGCAGGATTTTGAGATATATATGTATATGAATATGTATTTTATTTCTGGGAAATTATACAGGTTTTACGGTGAGGAGTTATAACTTTTGAGAAATGAATGATTTTGAAAAGCTTTGTTTTTGCCCACTCAAGCTTTTGTTTTTCACCTCTCTAGGTTCTAGGTAGTATTCCTTGGTGGCTACGAGGTTTTGCCGCGGCAGTTCTGATAGACCACTCATTATGTAGGACACCCTTTGGTGTTATTTGAACTTATTATTTCTTGCTTGACTACATTAGACTAATTATGATCTGGTTCTGTAAAAGCACTACAAATTCTCGCACTAACACGTTACCTTAGCTCGGATTGCTAGTCATTTGGTTTTAATTCGTTCGTATTTCTCTTATTTATCTTGCTTCCGCGTTGTGCTCATGGTTACGTCACGCCCACATGACGGCCAGCATGCCTTGATTTAGGTCGGAGTGTGTCAATCACGATCCTCACTACCGTTGTCACTACTACTACTCTCACTACCATGTCTATATCTGTCATTATATATATATACACACACACACACACTAATATCACTTTCATTAAATTCTAAAACGATTTTATACTATTTTTTATACTCACACCGCTTTTAAAATAATTTATCAAACGATCAATTGTTTTATTTTACACATAATTATTCTTAAATCACATCAAAAACAGTTTTTTTCTTTCTAAAAAGCGTTGCAATCTCAAACTAGCCTTACCCTAGTGATTGTGCTTGCAACTATAGTCTTAGTCCAAATTGGATTTTCAGTCAAAATTCAGTTCAATTTAAGCCTATTCGTGCATCACGTGCAGGGATAAAATTTGTTCATTAAAGGATATTTTACCTTTACACATTACAGGTGTTGAACAAATAGGTAAACACAAAATTGTTGGAAATTTCGATTTGTACTGGTTTTGAAACAAGCTTTAACCACGACAATGTCATTGAAAGTTTTTCCTACCATATGAGCTACTTATTTTTTTATATTTTTTTATTTTTTTAACAAACGATATACACTAACAGGAAAGGAATATGCTGAGTCTACATGAGTTAGCAATAATATAATTCAAATTCGTTTAAATAAGCTACGTTGATATATAACGATATCAGTTGTCACATAGATGATATGTCTAATGTAGTCATTTAATTTTAGGGGTGTGCTATCCACACATCCCTTTTTACTTCTCACACACTCCTATTACTTTTTGTTCGTTAGATCTTCTTCAATTCATCCAATCTGACAGCCGAAATTCAAAAAGGCGTGAGAGAAGTAAAAAGGGGTGTGTGGACATCACACCCCTAATTTTATTATTACAAATGATAATACTATACTAATTTATACAACACTAAGAGGTGGATATGACGTTGAATTCATGAAGCAATTAGTTAAAAAAGAATATCTCTTCTACTAGAACAATCGACCTCTTACAACGTAGCCTTCTTTTATACTATTATTTATAGATTATAGACAACATATGTACAATTTCTAGTGTCAATGATACAAAGGAATTTGTGTTATAAATGGCATATAGTAGAGTGGAGTGGGTTGGGCCTTTTCGCATAGGAGGTTGGGGCTTTTATTTTTTAATTTTTTTTATATGTCATCCCTTGAACTACTTTACTTCTTTACCTTTGCATAATACACATTTATAGTATTTGATGATTTATTAATTAATTAATTTACAATCAAATCTCAATGTTCTAATGGTAACATATTAGATTTTTTTAAGAGGATAAGCGGGTGGTTTCATCATGATATTTCATTCTTTTTAGTGGTCTAAAGATTTTTACAACGACATTTCAGTTTACTAGTCATCATCGTGTAATTCACCAGCGCAGTAAATTGAATCAAAGATGTACTGTGTGAGTCCAAAGATTTTCACATAGAAATTTCAGTTTACTAGCACTATCGTGTAATTTACTAGCGCAACAAATTGAACCTAAGATGTACTGTGTAGAATACAAGTCTGAAATTCGTCTCCAATTAGTAAACTACTTGGTGGTGGTTAGATTTTATTTTATTTTTTTGGGTTTTTCGTTTTATGGGCAAATGATTTGTTTTAAAATGGTCGGATTTGTTTACCCCCACAAGCCCATACCTCCAAAAAATTAGATAAGAAAATGTGTGCAAAGCAAATTGAGATTAGGTTAATTATTTTAGTTGTGAGGATAGGGTGCGATCACATGCTGCACATGGCAACAGTGTCGTGGGCCCGGGTTTTTACGGTTGTTAGTACGTTAAAATAGGAGCTCTATGTCCCCGGTTGCTCGGACCAAAACTCCCTCCTGGGCTTTACTTTTTGGTCAAACGTCAACGTTTTCATCTGAGAGAAGATCCTCTGCCTACACGTGTACATAAATGGTAACATGGATTTGGAGATTTGAGATTAGTTTTTATTTTTAAGTGCATGAAAATTAAATTTTAAAAACCGTATGATTCCTCCTTGGCTTCTTTGTCAATTAAAGCTGCGGAAAAGTCTGTAAGCTCTAATTACTTATAATTGTAACCACGAGCTGGTAGTCAAGTATTGTAGTCTTGTGATAAATAGTGAATTATAAATCTTCATTAAAATAAAAAATTAAAAGTTTTAGATTCGAAATTCGCTGATGGTGTGGAAGCCAAACTTGTGGCTAGGTGATGTTAAAATGTCTTTGTGAGTCTTTCTAGCCTCCGAAAAGGTGAATAACCGTAACTTACTACTAGTTATCCTATTTGTTAAAAAAAAAAAACTTATAATTCTCTCTATATAATTTTTTTTTTTCTCCCAACATTCATATGCATATGGATCGTATGTGTTTGAGAAAAATAAATTATATACAACCACCATACGAATTATGAAGTAAAATTTTTTAAACTTTCAATCTAAATCTATAGGAACAATTAGGGAATCAGATTTTACAACAGTTTAACAAGCGTAAGTCTAAAAATCATATTCTGAGTTTCTGAAGTCTTCCACTCCGAAGCTCGATTTAAATGCAAGATGTACTGTTTTGAAGATACAAGGAAGTGGACTAGGGCATTTGGTGCATTATGAAGTTTGTTTGATAGGTAAACTCCTTTATTTTCCATTTTTATTGATTTCAACAATTTGGTAATTTTGTTTTTCATTTTATTTTAGGGAGGCTGATATGCCCTAATATTAATGTACAACAAAACCATTGTATTCAGACATTTTGGTCGAGTTCGTTGATTAAGTTAAGTGCATGTAGACGAACAGTGTTCACATATTCATGCTGTATGAAAATTTACATCTACTTCTCATGAATAAGCAGCGCATATATATATATATATCTCTCTCTCTCTCTCTCTCTCTCTCTCTCTCTCTCTCTCTCTCTGTATATATTCTGTATATATATATCTCATGTCTCAGAGAACCTTTCATGGCCAAAACATGAAAATCTTTACCTGCTAGTCAGTGGCGGATCCAGGAAATAATGTTTGAGGGGTCAATAAGGATAGCGCGCGCAGCGCGAAATTTTTTTTTAACAGAAACGGCATGCATATCGTCATTTCATCGGGTCTTGGTAGGATAACGCGACCATCTACTCCAAAATCCTTGTTCAAAGGTCCTGAACATTCAAACAAGGAGGAAGAGATTGCTTCAACTTGTCGGCCTTCTCGGAGGGAGGGGCGAAATTTAAAAAATTTAGGGTCCCGAAAAAATGTGTGAACATTTATTCGAGGTCTAAGTCCAGAATTTGCAAGAAGATTATTTGAACTACCCCTAATATTCATAGGAGAATTTGCACTAACTGAAAATTTCAAAAGAGGATTTGGACTACTGAAAATAGTCAAAGGAGGGTTTGAACAACAATATTATTTGAATGATGATTTAGCACCACTTCTTGCTGTATCGTTCTATTACTTAATTGTATAATTAGCAAAATTTTAAAAGATGATAGACATGACTTTACAAATTGTAATTTTGAAACTTTGCTAATTATTAGCAAATTTGAATAAATTTATTATAAATCAGTTAGGTGGACATGACTCTACCCGTATATAATAAATGTTTTAAAATTTGCTAATAAAACAAATTCAAATATAAATTAGTTAAGTGGGACAATTTGATTGGCCAATATTTAAAAAAAAATTGTCATTTTGAAAAGTCACACGTGGGTGGGATGGGAGAGAGAGAAAGTCTCTCTCTTCTTCCTTTCTCTTCTTCTTCGTTAGAAACAAACCAGAGAACCAAAAGGCCAGAAAACCAAAAGCCAGAAAACCAGATCTTCCGACGACCGAAGGGGAGGATTCCTCGCTCTCCAAGGGGTCGCACCAGCAGCTCGAAGGGACGTAGAAGGTTATTTCCATGGCTTCCAAGAGGTCGCGCGACCCCTCCGACCCCAGTGTGGCGCTTGTTACAGTTGCTACCGTATGAACAGTGATAAATGTCTCCACGTTCTACATTCTCTAACTATTTCATCAACAAAAGGTCAACTGAACTCATTCATATTGATAAACGATTATTATCCTTGATTGTTAATTATCTAAGTATGTTATTCATGTACTTTGTTATTATCCCATATTGCTTTGTACTTAGAAGAATATAAAGCTGAACTCAATATATAGCATTGTAAACCATATTGTATTTATTATGATATAAATATACAGCTGAAACTCAAAAGTCACAAACCACAAAGAACTTTGAGAAATAATTGAACTTATGATCGGTAAATTGGACGTTGGCAATTTTGTTCAATTAATATATAGTGACACATTAGAGTGAATTTGTCACGCTCTATATCTTGCTAAGCACAATAAATATGAGATAATAACAAAATGCATGAACGACACAATAAAAAATACATATCGACATATATCAGTTTTTTTAAGCGCAGAAGTACCATAACCAATGACCATTCCGACTGTTATACATGCAGAACCCCTCTTTAAACATGCCATGTTCATGAAATGGGGAACAGCTTGCTATAAAAATACTTCTTAAGCTTTTCTTCCATTGGATTTCATGAGTATCTTTGTTTTGCTTTTCCATTGAATGGATTAACTTAACCAGTAAATAATAAGAATTGTTATATATTAATGCATGCCGCCGCTCAAAAAGGTACTAACATGCATGCAGCCATATACCTCCCACATGAAATAAGAACCTAATGAAAAAGTCTAGATTCTAGAACCTAAATCAGCAACCAGTAGGAGGGCATCTAGGATCATGGGTTAGTCAATTCAATCCTTATTAGACTTGATTAATCAAGTTTTAGAATTGATTAACTCAGTTTGTCCTACTCGGTCCTTTGTCCTTTCTGTTACTATTTAATTTTTTGTTTTTAATGTAAGGTTTGGAAACTAATAGTGCTAGATTTTCAATTTTCAGGGAGGCAAATAGTAGTAGAGATTTTATATATTCCTCTCTTCTAAGATGTGCTTATGTATATTGCTGTTGTTTTTGATCGAATTGTTGAACATGTGCGTTGGATTCTTGTATTGAATTTTGAATCCAATAATAAGAAAAGAAAACTAATGAAAATGACTTGAAAATTTTGAGTTTTAACGATAAAGACAAAATAAAGGGTAATTGTCACATCCCGGCCCGGGCTGGACCACTTCCCGGGCTCAACTCCACCATAGCATGATATTGTCCGTTTTGGGCCCCGACCATGCCCTCACAATTTTGTTTCTAGGAACTCACGAGCAACTTCCCAGGGGGTCACCCATCCTGGAATTGCTCTCACGCGAACTCGCTTAACTTCGGAGTTTCGATGGAACACGAAGCCAGTGAGCTCCCAAAAAGCCTCGTGCTAGGTAGAGATGAGAATATACATTTAAGGCTTACAGGATCATCTCCCTTGGGCTATGTGGGATGTTACAATCCACCCCCCTAGGGGCCCGATGTCCTCGTCGGCACACTTCCGGCCAGGGATTGGCTCTTATACCAAACTGTCACATCCCGGCTAGGGCTGGACCACTTCCCAGGCTCGACTCTGCCATAGCACGTTATTGTCCGCTTTGGGCCCCGACCACGCCCTCACGGTTTTGTTTCTGGGAACTAACGAGCAACTTCACAGGGGGGTCACTCATCCTGGGATTGTTCTCGCACTAACTCGCTTAACTTCGGAGTTTTGATGGAACACGAAGCCAGTGAGTTCCCAAAAGGTCTCGTGCTAGGTAGAGATGGGAATATACATTTAAGGCGTACAAGATCCTCTCCCTTGGGCGATGTGAGATGTTACAGTAAAGTGAATAGGACCAGGATTGACTTTTTAGTGTAAAAATGTAGTTTTTCGTTAAAGTGAACAGTACCATAAACTTTTCGTTAAATTTCACTAATAAGAATGAGACACAATATTAATATGGGCAAGGTAGCTGCAAATTAGTGAGAGAGAGTAAAATAAAAATTATAATCAATAATTCCGTTCTTAATTAATGGGCGGACTGTCAATAAATTGCCATTAACATTAGTTGATAATATAATTAATATTTCAGCAACAAAACGTTCGACATGTTATCAATATCTTATCAATTTTTTCAATATCAATATTATGGATAAATTGCCACTTAATACTACGGTCTAATAGTATTAATCTTTATTTATAAGTGAAAGGTTTTATGTTTAATTTTTGCAAAAGGCAAAGTCGAACCACATTATTATGGCAAACTTATTGTAAGACTTAGCCCACTTCCTTACCCTATTAGTGTAAATACTATCGTTTGTTTAAAAAAAATTACGAATAAATTGGCCATGCTTAGAGAGAATTCTTGTCATATATGAATCCACAAAACGCTTATCAGAGTCTTTTATTAAGTCTGAAAATTAATACCAAATAATATTGATATATCTGCAAAAACAATATGCAACAGTTGCAAAACAAAGTGCAGCCAAACCAGCCACCTTCTAGCATGCCATGTTAATGGGAGGGGGAACACTAGAACTCTAAAAATATTTATCAAGAAATATTTTTCTTATCTATTTATTTATTTTCATATGGACCTTATGCGTACCTCCATTTGACTTGGAAAATAGTTAACCTGGTGGGGAGGGCCGCGAGGCCAGTCAAAAGTATTCATCACCAAGAAACGTTTTAATTATGTACAAAGATGCCATGCACATGCGGATAGTACTCCAAGAGCCAATTTAACAAATGAAGAGTTAGAATCTTTGATTTGATTAATGTATTAATCTACTGCCTCTTGCCCTCTAAATTAAGCTTAATTAGCTAAGAGTTTTCTAATTGATATGATCCTCAGTTGTCTCCATTTCTCATCAAATTAATATTTATTTTTCTGCTTGATTATTAGCATGTATGATCGTTCCACCAAATTTTTATTCTATTTATTGAACAGAAATAGATTACTGTACTCAGTTCTTAGTTATATATATACATATATGAAATTGGTATCTTTACGTTGTTTGACTGTCTGCTATACAAATTGCAGACACCCCCACAATTTTAATTACCCCCAAACAATAAAAGATTTGCTGTGTTTAACCTTGCAGATATATATAATACCATATGCATAAGTGAAACTTATATCTTTCTTGGTTGATTATGTGACTTAATTAATGATAATTCCGCCGATGATTTCTTGAGATTATGAATCTCCATGTTCATTTGTATCTTCTCATAATTAAAAATCATGTACATAGACTCGATGCAAATGCTCTCACTAGATTTGCGACTCGATGCAAATGCTCTCACTAGATTTGCTGCATGTTCTTCTGTAGATCACTGATTTTTTTTTCTTTCATTTTTTTTAACTTGATTGAGCTATCAATATTCGTGGGCAATATTGTGACAACGTTGTCATTACTTGATTCATGAAGCAACTGATCTAGTTTTTACCAATAAAAGAAGTGCAACTTTGTGCAGTGAGCAAATAAAAGAGAGCAAATTATACAAATGAAGCATGTTGTAAACTAAACCAAAAACCAATCAAGCAATAAACAAAACACAAGAATTTTAGAGTTCCTTACCTCTCTAACAACGGAAGCTTCATTGATTACCAACAAATACAAGAGAACTCACAAACACAAAGTGCTCTCAAGTATACAAACTTATGCCTCTCACAACTTTCACAGACAAAACTCTATCTCACATCTATCTATTTATATTAATAGATGTCATAGGTTTACACAAAGTCCCTAGAATACGGGAAATCAAATCCTATGTTAAAACCAAATCCCAAACCAACTAGGAAATACAAATCCAAATATCTTGCATCCAAGATATCCTAATCCTTGTTTGATTCTTGTTTTATTTTAGGCATGTTGATTTAATGCCAAATCCAACAAAGCATTCACTTGGGGTGTGAAATTATGTTCGTACTCAACGTAGTCTCAACTTTCGTCCGAATTGGATGTACCGGACGAAACGAGAACACATTGTCTGTGTGAAGCGAGGCATAATTAGTTGATTATTTATTTATTCAGTGAAGCAGCAAAGTTTCCTTGCTTTCCTCCAAGGGACTGATTTTTCTTGGAATTCTTAGATTGATTTAATTGCACTATGATACTTTTACACACATGCAACTAATGCCAGACGGTGATTTTTTTTTTCCGCTCATTGATTAGTTTCATGCAAATTGACGATTCTCTCTTTGAACAAACATTTATCTTCTTTTACAGCAACAATTTCTGCTTGACTATTGCAAACAAATCTTTATTAGACTACTTTGCTAAGATTAAGTCCGATACGTTGCAAACAATCCATTGATCCTTCCCTTTTCCTCCATCAAAATCAATGGAATAGCAGCTCCAAATGTGTTGCTATCTTTCCTTATTGCTTGTGATGAGAGCTCATCATTGACATATATAAAACACCGGAGTTGTTTATGCTATATATCAACTCGGAAAGATCTCAGCTGTAGCTTGATCATGAGCGAATTTTTATTGATGTTGCACCCACGAAGTATGGAAAGTGCCAAACATTAGGAACTACTTACCCTAGGAGGAGTTAGGAACAGGAAGAACAGCTAGCTAAATGAAACATACCCATACGTACCAAGAGTTTGATTTTCATAGTACTAGCTAAATGAAAGATACTGATCGATAACTACCATGAGTTTGATTTTCATAGTGCTGTGCAGACTGTAAAATTAATAAACAGATTTCTAACTGATCCACAAAGTTTTGAGGATTTTTTGACTAAATATTCTGATTGATTGAAGTTAATTAGCACTCATATATGTTGTCTGATCTGGTCATGTCCTATTTGGCTATTTGGAATCATACTATTTAAACAGAAGTTGATGAATGTTTCTGGTGTAGCAATCTTATAGCAGATTAATTAATTATTTATAATTGTTACTTAACTAAATAATCATGCATCATGTGCTCGCTCCTCCTCTTCTTGTGTTTTTGTTTGAAAGTGAATTAGTCACGAGCTAGCAAAGGACATTCCCATGCATGCATTTCCTTTTATTGCTTTACTTAGTTTTAGTTTAACTTCGCAGAAGCAAAGGGTGCTGAAATTTACATGAGCTTAATTAATTACGAGAAGAAGATTGAATTTCTTCCTAATGATGCATGAGTTCAAGTTAGAATTTACTTAGCTGCATTAGTTATTTGCTTAAGATTCTAATCAAATGGGAAAAGATTAGAATATCTCAGACGACACCATGTGAGCTACATGCTCCAAAGAATCCAAACCTCTCCAGATGCAAGCGACTAATTGCTCCTGGGATTAACACAAAAGAACTAAAACATCTACCAACCAAAACTCAGTCAACTTATATATATATGTGTGTGTGTGGGTAGAGAGAGAGAGAGAGAGAGAGAGAGAGAGAGAGAGAGAGAGAGAGAGAGAGAGAGAGAGAGATGTTAAGGGGACATGAGACACCTTTCCCCATATATTTGTTGAAATGAAAACTTATTTTCATATTGCTGTCGACTACTTGTTAACATATTAACTTAAATGAGAATGAAGTGGAGCAACAAGAAATCATCTTATAATTATGATTAATATAAGTGAATGCGTTATAATATTTTAATTTAGTTTTTCTAACAATTGCGTGATCTTATGGTTGATTATGATCATATTGAAGGAGATTTTGTTCTCCTTTCTTAGATCATTTGCTAAGACATACATATATATAGCTAGGTGTTTAAAGATGTCATTCCTCCTAATCGTTGCAAATCACATCTTTGAATATTTTATGCGGAAGTTATATATAGTTTCTTATTATTACTAAATGTGAATTGGACAAAGCATACACGTTTGATATGAGCGCGACATCTAATTGAAGAAAATTGAGGTCCAACAGTAAAATCAATTGATAATATAGAGTAGCCCAACTTATTTATAAGTCCATGCAAGATCTTTCTTTTCATCAATGTCGAATTCACTTTCAACACGTCCCATCATGTGTGGTGAATTTTCAAGTCTAACACATGAACAACACAACAGGGTGACGTGAAGTGCATGTGACTATTAGGCTTCACATGTGGGACAACCTACTTTGATACCATGAAGAAAGTTGAGGCCCTACCATAAAACCAATTAGTAATATGAGGACTAGCCCAACTTACTTATAAGCACATGCACTCCACGTCAACCTGTTATGTTGTCCACGTGTTTGACTTGAAAACTCGCCACACATGAGGGGGCGTGTTAAGAGTGAGTCCCACATTGAAGAGATGAAGGATCTTGCATGGGCTTATAAGTAAGTGGGGCTAGTCCCGTTATTCCCAGATGAAGTCGTTTCTTCTGGGTCACAATTTATTTGGTTACATTGATGGCACAAATCCAGCCCCTACCGCCACTCATGGGCGAAGTCGTGAAAGGACCAGAATGGTCTTAGCCTACCTTGAATTTTTTTTTTCACACAAAAAACTAGAGTTATTCCTTTGATTTCCAAAGATTTTTCATAGAATAAGGGCCCCAACTAGAATTTTTTTCCTTATTTCTTTCATAGGGTTCGATTTGAGGCCGTTGTTGAACAAAAAGAGTATCCAAGATAACTCTAATTATTCCAAGAAGAAGAAAATAAAGCACACTCTAAAGAAAGCTCACAAAAACACTAATTAGCAAAGCTTTTCTTATTTAGCACTTAGCTTTGTTTTTGCTTTGGATGAATTACAAGGCTAGGGGACTTGGGTATTTATAGCAAACCAAATGGAAACTATACCACACATTTTAATTAAACTAAGATTATTTACTACCACACAAAACACATTAATTGCACCTATTTGTTTTCACACACAACCTAACTTGCCTAACTTTGCTTTGTTTCCACACACAACCTAACTTTGCAATTGTAAGCACTTACATCATCAAACTAGATATGGACTTGGACTTTAGATTGGGTTGTGGATTACTTATTGTTTTGGGCTTGACATTGATTTTCAACACTCCCCCTCAATGTCAGCTCTCATTCTTTTCTCCATGCTGAGTTGACGACGAAGCTTTTCTTGCACACCCATTTGCATGATATGGGTTTCACATCTCTTCGCTTTGGCACTAGATTCCAAGCTTGATTTAGCTCTGTTGCAGTGACCTCTTCTCTCAACTTTGAACCACTCAGGTTCAACTGCTTCTTCTTCTATGGCTACGTTGGCGTATTTAGGATTTGGCCTCCGGATTCTTGTTGACCTCCTTGGTTGTGATTGTGGAGTCGATACTTCCACTTCACTAGGTCTTTCTTCTTCTGGTTGTTGACATACGCCACCTTGCCAATGGTTTTGAGGTACTGCTCGCTCGACATCATCATCATCAAGCGAATCCTCAGACTCATCTGGTCTCGACTGGATTCGAACAGTTTGCTCCCCCATCTTTTGCTGCAACTTATCTTCAATCTCTCTTGAATTAGGCAATGCCTCATTTTCTGAGGACCACCAAGAAGATGCTTCATCAAACACCACATCTCGTGAGGTGTAACACCTTCCAGTCGTAGGATCATAACATTTCCACCCTTTTCTTTGGCTGTCGTATCCCACAAAGATACATTGGACTGCCTTCTTGTCAAACTTGCTACGTAGGTGACTTGGAACAAATACGTAGCACACACAGCCAAATACTCGAAAATAACTAACTGTAGGTTTCATATCCCACAGTATCTCAAAGGATGAAACAAATTCTAACCTTGGTTGAGGAAGTCTGTTGATCACAAAGGCTGTAGTCCTCATTGCTTCAGCCCAAAACCTTCCTGGTACATTCTTGGCATGGAGCATACTTCGACATATCTCTACAAGATGCCGGTTCTTTCTTTCTGCTACGCCATTCTGTTGTGGTGTGTTAGCACATGTGAACTGGTGACGTATTCTACATTCTCGTAGATATTGGGAAAACTCATTCGAGGTATATTCTCCTCCATTATCCGTGCGTATGCAATGAATCTTCTTTCCCACTTCTCCTTCAACTGTCTCTTTAAACTCTTTAAATTTTGAAAATGTTTCAGATTTTTCTTTCATAAAGAAAACCCACACATACCTGGAGTAGTCATCTATGAACGTCACCATGTATCGCATCCCACTTATCGATGGTTGCTTGACTGGCCCGAACACATCGGAATGGACTAACTCCAACGGTTCTTTCGCTTTAAACTTCGACTCTTCGTATGGTAGTTGATGTGCTTTACCATACTGGCATCCTGCACAAACCGTGTCTACTCTCACGTCAAGCTGAGGTAGCCCCTTAAGCATTGACTTCTTCATCATCACATTTAGCTTATGATAGCTAACGTGACCTAATCTCATGTGCCATAAATCTGCTGTCTCATTCTTCCTTGTCTTGTCTACGTATGCAGTTTCTGCTGACATTACATAGACAGACTGCAATCGCCGTCCCTCCATTGTTGGCGTCCCTAAGATCTTGAGGTGTCGATACACCTTCACATCTCGTGGACCAAACAAGACATAATTTCCTAATGACGTTAGTTGCGGCACTGAAAGCAGATTTTTCTTCATACCTGGAACATGGTAGACATCTTGAAGTGGCACGTGGTTAGTGTTGTATCGGGGCTCAATTATTGTCTTACCGATGTGAGCAATCGGTAACCTTGAGTTGTCAGCTGTCACCACCACATGACTTCCCTTGTACTCAGATAGGTTTTGCAACTTCTGTTTATCACCCGTCATGTGATTTGAGCAGCCTGAATCTACGATCCAATCATTTTTGTAGTTAATCCGTTCTTGTGTTGTTACCGTGAGGGCTAATTCTTCTTCCTCGGTAGCAAATGATGCTTCAGCATCCCAACCATCTTCACTATTCTCCTTCGAACTGGAAGTAGCAGTATTACTTTCAACAGGCTTTTTCTTGGCCCAACAATCTTTCGCCATGTGGCCCATCTTCCCGCAGTTGTAACACTCGCCATCGAACTTTTTATTATTAGCGATTCTTCGAAGCTCCCCCTGGACGAAAGCCTCCATTTCCTTGGTGATTTTTCATCTTGTCACCATCATTTTTAGATCCACCACCAGTGTGCCGCTTGAGGCTGCCTTTGCTTTTGTTGGTGTAGAGCGCTTCCTCTTCACCCTTCAGCAAGACTCCTCCCATTTGCTTGGCCATAGCTTCTTGACCTGTAAGCAAATTCTCAAACTCAACAAGTGATGGTTGTATCGGCCATCCTTGTATAGCGGCAACAAACCCTCGGTATTCGGGTCTCAAACCATGGATAATTATTCTCTTTATCCTGGCTTCCCCAATAGAAGCTGTTGGATCTAACTCTGAAATTTCGCGGCATATCGACTTCAACTTGTGAAAGTACTGGGCAATCGTCATGTCGCGTTGCGCCATCGATAGCAGCTCGTTCTCGAGAAGTTGCAGTCTTGCATCATTCTTCTTTGAAAAGAGTGTAGCAAAAGTGTCCCATGCTTCCTTCGGTGCTTTGGCATCCCGGATGTGCTCCAACATTTCTTCTTCAATTGTGGTCTTTAAAGCAAACATTGCTTTGTCTGCTTTAATTTTCCACTTTCGCAAGACGCCATTGGCATCTTCTGTCGTCGGTTGTGTAACTTCACCACCATCGACAACCTCCCAAAGGTCCTGACCTTGTAAGTAGGACTCCATACATGTTGACCACATGTTGTAGTTTTTGTTGTTGAGCTTCTTGATTCCTCCAACTACTTGAAGGTCACCCATCGTGCCGGCAAGACTTCGACTATACCGATCAAGCTTGACTAACAAACTTGCAGATTACCAAACTCCTCACGACTCAAGATAGCTCCACCAAGAATGATCCCTGACCGACTTGGCTCTGATACCAATTGTTGAACAAAAAGAGTATCCAAGATAACTCTAATTATTCCAAGAAGAAGAAAATAAAGCACACTCTAAAGAAAGCTCACAAAAACACTAATTAGCAAAGCTTTTCTTATTTAGCACTTAGCTTTGTTTTTGCTTTGGATGAATTACAAGGCTAGGGGACTTGGGTATTTATAGCAAACCAAATGGAAACTATACCACACATTTTAATTAAACTAAGATTATTTACTACCACACAAAACACATTAATTGCACCTATTTGTTTTCACACACAACCTAACTTGCCTAACTTTGCTTTGTTTTCACACACAACCTAACTTTGCAATTGTAAGCACTTACATCATCAAACTAGATATGGACTTGGACTTTAGATTGGGTTGTGGATTACTTATTGTTTTGGGCTTGACATTGATTTTCAACAGCCGTGACTTCCAAGTTCCATGCAATTAACCAACGTTATTGTGAGTTTTGCTGGACTTAGGAACGTTATTGTGAGTTTTGCTGGACTTAGGTGAGAGAGAGAGAGAGAGAGAGAGAGAGAGAGAGAGAGAGAGAGAGAGAGTAGACGAGATAACTAGTTTTTATTTTTATATTTGCTTTATTCTCCTCCTCCTTCCTTCCTCCGCTCCCCACTTACAAGAACTTTAATTTGTATCTAAGTCATGATACTGGGCATAAGGGTTGAGTTGAGAAAAATGATGACAAGAAAGACGTCACACCAAACCAAAATAACGGTGGTCATAGCTTAGGACACGACAAACCTTTATTTTTCTCATGTCAGGAGAGCATTATAGGATAAGATTTTTAGGCCCCTCTTGAGCTAAAATTCTTGCTCCACCACTCTTCCTGCTGCTGACAAGGAGCCTGTCAAACAGCGACAAGTGAATAATTTTCTCAAACAACAAAATCCAGGACGCTAGGAATCCGAGACAAGCGATTAATTTTCTCAAATATTCATGTATGTGTGTGTCCTCAATTAATCAAGTTTTGAATTGATTAAACCAGTTTGTCCGACTTGGTTCTCTATGCTTAATTTCCCCTTGTTCTTTATTAAATTCAAGGTTTGGGACCACTAATAATGCTAGATTTTCAGTTTTATGGGAAGCAATAGCAAAGATTATGGATTCTCCGCTATTCTAATATGTACTTACTAGCTCTAGATATTTCTATTTGTTTCTGATTAAATTGTTAAACAGGTGCTTGATTCTTGCATTGAATTCTGAAAACATTAACAAAAAAGAAACACAATTAACAGGATCCAAATCAACAAACCCTCCTATAAATCAGTTTTTGTTATAAATAGGTAAAAGTTAGAGAAATAACCTTTGCTAAGAGCGAGGGCGAAGTGGGTGTAAAGTATTACATTGTTTAGTTTTGTACTATCACCACAAAAGTATTGCAGGTATTAGAAAATGAGGGATACTAAGAGTATTATATTTCTTCCTTTTTTCTTTCTGATATTCTTCTACTTTGAACAATCGAAGTGCTCTATTTATAGAGCCACTTCATTGAAAACTTACAAAATTTACTATATACATGTAGGCAAACATACCAACTGTTTACAACACTCCCCTTTGGATGCCCACACATCAACATCAGTTTGCCTCATTAAAACCTTGCTTGGAAAATTCTAGTGGGAAAAAACTATAACGAAGAAAAAAGAGTACAACTTTACCCGAATTGTTGATATGGTGTTAAGCATGCTTATGTTGCCTCGTTAAAACCTTGATAGGAAAAACCCAAATCGAAGGAAAAAGAGTACAACATGCATGTATCATGGATGCTCCCCCTGAATTGTATCTCCCCCTGACTCTGCATTCTTCAAATTTAGTTGATTAGAAAGCCGACGTAATCCGACTCCCTGCACCAACTTCTGAAATGTGCACTTTGGTAGAGATTTAGTGAACAAGTCTGCCAAATTTTCATTGGAACAGATTTGTTTGACTTCAAATACTTTAGCCTTCTGAAGCTTATGTGCAATGAAAAACTTCGGAGATATATGTTTATTTTTATTGCCCTTGATGAATCCTTCCTTCATTTGGGCAACACAGGCGGCATTATCTTCATAGATGACAGTTGGAGTGTCTGTCTTTAATGGTAAACCACATGAATTCTGAATGTGATGGATCATTGATCTTAACCAAGAACATTCACGACTTGCTTCATGCAAAGTAAGTATTTTCGAGTGATTAGAAGATGTAGCAACTAGTGTTTACTTTGTTGAGCGTCGTGAGATTGCTGTATCTCCATTAATGAACACATATCCAGTTGTGAGTGGGCTTTATGCTGATCAAAGAGAAAACCAGCATCTGTATATCCAGCAAGGATCTGATCATTTGTGGATTTCTCTGAGTAGAAGAGACCCATGTATGTTGTCCCACGAAGGTATTGTAGAACATCTTTGACTCCCTTCCAACGACGAATTGTTGGAGCAGAGCTATACCTATCTAACAAGTTTACTGAAAAAGCTATATCTGGTCCAGTACATTGTGCCAAATATAATAAAGCACCTATTGCACTCAGATATGGTACTTCTGGACCAAAGACCATTTCATCATCTTCTTTTGGATGGAATAAATCTTTCTTAATGTCCAAAGAACGAACGACCATTGATGTGCTGAGTGGATGAGCCTTGTCTATGCCAAATTGCTTCAGGATTTTTTTCAATGTAAGCTGATTGGTGGACCAAAATTCCACACACTGCTCGATTTGCAGGCTGAGACAATATTTTGTTTTCCCAAGGTCTTTCATTTCAAATTCGCTTATCAAATATTCAGCAGTTTTATTGAGCTATTTAGGAGTTCCAACTAGGTTCATATCGTCGATATATACTACCACTATAGCAAATCCAGAATTGGATTTCTGAATGAACACACAAGGGCAAATAACATTGTTGATATACCCTTCTTTGATCAAGTATTCACTGAGACAATTATACCACATTCGTCCAGATTGTTTCAGCCCATACAATGATCGCCTTAATTTGATCGAGAGCATACCTCGTGGTTTGTTAGTTGTTTCAAGAAACTTAAGTTATTCTAGGACTTTCATGTATATGTCAGTATCTAATTCTCCATATAGATACGCAGTGATGACATCCATAAGTCGCATGTCAAGCTTTTCTAAAACCACTAAACTTATTAAGTAACGGAACGTAATTGCGTCCATTACAGTAGAGTATGTCTCCTCATAATCAATTCTAGATCTTTGTGAAAAGCCTTGTGCAACCAGTCGTGCTTTATATCTTGCAATCTCGTTTTTCTCATTGTGTTTTCTTGTGAATACCCATTTGTAACCTACGAGTTTTACATCAGGCAGAGTTTGGACTAATGGTCCAAAAACACATTGCCTTTCTAAGGAATTTAATTCTGCTTGGATTGCATCTTTCCACTTAGGCCAATTTTGTCTCTGTTTGCATTCATCAACAGAGCGAGGCTCAATATGATCACGTAATATGATTTCAGTGGCTACTGCGAATGCGAACATATCATCGATGATTATTTCATTCCGATCCCACAATTCATTTGTACATACATAATTTATGGAGATTTCTTTGCTTTCATGTACTGCTATCTCTTCAGGGATATGTGCCTCATCAAGGACATTTTCTTTTTCTAGAAGTACAGAATCATAAATTATGGATTTGTCATTCATTTTCTCTTCCTGAATGATTTCATTTGGATTCAGTTGTGCCCTTGTCTTTCTCTTTCGAGGGGCTGAATCTTTTGAACATAAGGGTCTACCACGCTTCAGGCATGCACCAGATGAATCATTCGCTACCACTTTATTTTGTCCAACAGGGACATCAATTCTTACAGGTGCATTTGCAGCTGGTATATGTAATTTTGTCACTTTCATAGCAACATTAAATGCATCTGGCATTTGATTGGCAATACTTTGAAGATGAACGATTCTTTTCACTTCATTTT
Source organism: Crataegus laevigata (assembly GCA_963580275.1). Taxonomy (NCBI): domain Eukaryota; kingdom Viridiplantae; phylum Streptophyta; class Magnoliopsida; order Rosales; family Rosaceae; genus Crataegus; species Crataegus laevigata. The sequence continues at coordinate 29,865,014 of OY756947.1, read as the reverse complement.
CACATTCAATGCTACGTGGATTAAAATGAGATAAGGTGGGTACAACCCATGTCAATTATTTCCGTTCTTCTAGAATGGTCTTTTCTCCCCTTAACAACCAGAAGACTGTCTCATCAAAGTGACAATCAGCAAAACGAGTTGTAAAAATATCACTTGTCAGGGGTTCCAAATATCTCATGATAGATGGTGAATCAAAACCCACATAAATTCCTAGTCTACATTGAGGTCTCATTTTAGTGCATTGTGGCGATGCAATAGGCACATAAACAGCACAACCAAAAACTCGTAAATGTGAAATATTTGGCTGATGCCCAAACACGAGTTGTATCGAAGAGTATTGGTGGTTGGCTATAGGTCTCAATCGAACTAATGCTGCAACATGTAAGATGGCATGTCCCCATGCAGAAACTGGAAAGTTTGTTTTCATGAGCAAAGTGCGAGCTATTAACTGAAGCCGCTTGATTAATGCTTCTGCTAAACTATTTTAAGTATGGACATAAAAAATAGGGTGTTCAACATCAATGCCTAATGTCATGCAGTAATCATCAAAGGTTCGAGACGTAAATTAACTAGCGTTATCAAGTCGGATTGACTTAATGGGATAATCTAGGAACTGTGCTCATAACTTAATTATCTGAGCAACAAGTTTTGCAAAAGCTACATTTCGAGTAGACAAGAGACAAACATTTGACCATCTAGTAGATGCATCAACCAAAACCATAAAAGATCGAAATGATCCACAAGATGGTTGAATAGGTCCACAAATATCCCCTTGAATTCTTTGCAAAAATGATGGGGATTCAGCATCAATCTTTAGTTGTGATGGACTAATTACCAACTTCCCTTGAGAACAAGCCTTGCAAGGGTTATCATTTGAGATAGCAACGTCTTTGCTCAATAATGGATGTCCATTAGAGTTGGTATCTCCAAGATTCCCTGCTTCCAGATGGATCTTGGTATTCAGTACCCAGGTAAGGTAATTCTTCCCAGTAATGTCTAGGGCAGCAAAATCAAGCTTTGCCAAGTTCGACATTTTCTTTTCTTTCTGAAAGAAAAAATGAGATGTGTAAGAACTTGCAATAATATGTATTCTTAGAGGAATCTAGCGTTAGAACTTCTGGTTCTTACAAATTTTTCATTTTGATCTTCAGGTCAAAAATGATAAGCACTCGAAACTTCAGGCTCGAGATTTTCATGATTAATGAGAAGGGCGATTGTACCGCACTATTCTCATCGAAACAAGCATAGGATGGGTGATTATTCCGCACCACTTAAACATAAGAAAAATTTTAATATGCAGAGCATGGTGGACGATTATACCGCACCACCTAAAATTGCAGTAAAATTAAATTACAGAAAAATTTAAATATGCAGTTCAAGATAGGCGATTATACCGTACCATCTTTGATTACAGTAAAATTAATATAATTAAATACTGGGTTAGTAATCAGGAACTAAACCAAACAAGAAATCAAAGATATAAGTAATTGTTAAATTTAGAACGAGAAGTAAGCATGGTGCTAGCAGTTCATCGCGAGGGTGCATCATGCAGATGAAGCAGAGAAAGAAGAAGAATACGAAAAACCTTGAAGGAAACTTTTTTTTTTTTTGGATAAATTACATCATACCCCTCAGGTTTGAGGTCTATTACAATCCCATACAACATCTTTAAAACATTTCACTTTCATACCTCAAGTACTAATTTATTTCAATTTCATACATCCGTTACATTTTTCATCCATTGATCAATTAAGTGCTGACGTGACTGCCAACTGTGTGCCACGTGGCAAAAAAAAATTTATTTTAAAATTTATTTTAAACCTGAATTTTTACACCAAACAAAAAGCCTAGGTACTAGATCTGGAAGAAGAAGAAGAAGAAGAAGAAGAAGAAGAAAAGCAAAATAAAAAAAAATTGAACCCCCTCCCCCTAGCGACTGCAAGAAGAATAAGAAGAAGAAGAAGAAAGAAAAGAAAGAAATTTTTTTTAAACACCCCTTCCCTAGCGACTGTAAGAAGAAGAAGAAAAAAAAATTTGAACCCCTCCCCCCCCCCACCCCCCAAAAGCGAGCAACTACAACAAGAAGAAGAAAAAAGAAAAAAAAAATTAAACCCCCCTTCCCCAGCGACTGCAAGAAGAAGAAGAATTTTTTTTAGGTGTAAAAATTCAGGTTTAAAAAAAATATATATTTGCCACGTGGCACACAATTGGCAACTACGTCAGCACTTAACAGATCAATGGATAGAAAATGTAACGGATGTATGAAATTGAAATAAAATAGTATTTGAGGAATGAAAATGAAATGTTTTAAAGATGTATGAGGTTGTAATAGAACTCAAACCTGAGGGGTTATGGTGTAATTTACCCTTTTTTTTTCCTTTCTTTCGGTGAAGGGAGATGAGAACTATTTAAGGTTAAAGAGTCGTGCTGATAACGTGTTATAAATAGGTAAAAGTTAGAAAAATAACATTTTCTAAAAGCGAGGGCAAAGTGGGTGCAAAGTATTACACTGTTTAATTTTGTACTACCACCACAAAAGTATTGCAGATATTAGAAAATGAGGGATACTGAGTGTATTATATTTCTTCCTTTTTTCTTTCTGATATTCTTCTACTTTGAGCAATCGAAGTGCTCTATTTATAGAGCCACTTCATTGAAAACTTACAAAATTTACTATATACATGTGGGCAAACATACCTACTGTTTATAACAGTTTTTTTATAGGCCTAGAAAATGGGGTCGTGTCTGTCGTGTTCGTGTCGTTTTCGTGTAACACCTGTTATTTTAATGAGTCGTGTCGTGTCACACTCGTTGTCTTAACGGGTCCTTAACAGGTCGGATCGGTTTATCCACTGGGTAAGTGACCCGACCCGTTATGACCCGTTAAGAATTTTTTTTTAATTTGCACATACCACACATTGCCATGTAAATATTACTTCAAAATATTAAAACATTTGTCGTTTAAGTATTATATCTATACTCGAAAATAAGAGTCTAATAAAAAAATAATACATACACTACTAATCTATTACAAATATTAAATGTGCAAGGATAAGCAAAATGAAAGAGTTTTTGTTTTCAAGGTTGTAAGTCTTCTCAAAATTTTAAACCTCAATTTACAAAATCTTCAATTTACATCAATCATCATGAAATTTTATTGGAACTTTGGTTTGATCTATTGCCTTCAACTTCAAGAGTTATTTTAAATTGAAGATCGAATTCATTCATTGTATTCATATAGGGTCAATGAGTGTAGCTGTAAAAAACAAGGTTCTAAAAGACGCTAGGCGCTAGTCGGGCGGTGGGCTAGGGCCTAGCGCCTAGGCGGCTAGGTGGGGTCTAGGCAGGCGCCTAGGCGGACTAGGCGGATTCAAGTAAACTCATTATATTTTGTGTAAATAAGTGTTTGTTTATATTTAAATATATATAATTTCATCATAAACTACAAAATAGAATGACATATGTATTATGAAGTATTGAAACATAATGAAAACATAGGGAACAAGCATATAGTATGTACTCATTTAAGTATTCAATAAGTCTCTTACAATTTATTGAAAAAAAATTAAATGCAAATTGAAAGTTATCTATTTTCTGTTTAAGTGAGTCGCAACCTAAGCAGGTGCCTAGGCGGGTGCCTAAGCGGTCTAGGCGGGCACTTCAGCTGATCTAGACGCCCTTTCTTAATTTTCAAACGTCTAGGCATTAATCGGGGATTTTGAGAACAGTGGTAAAAAATCATCAAAATCAGAGTTAAAATAACCGTTAAATCGTGATTTTTCATTTATAACCGTCGAAAAGTTTTGTCCCGTTACTTGATCTCTGAATGTTTGTTTTTGTGATTTTTTGCTGATGTGATCTCGAAGCATATACAAACAAGTTTGACGGTTGGGATCGTTGAAATTAGTTTCGGAGAATTTGTGTCCTATTAAAACGATAGATTCACTAACATTTAAGAGTTTATTTATACTTTCATTTAAGTATAATATAAGATTTTGTGGTATCCAGTTGTGTAAATATTTTAAATTGAAGATCAAATTTATTCATTGTATTCATATAGGGTCAAGGAGTTTAGTTGTAAAAAATCATCAAAATCAGAGTTAAAATAACCGTAAAATCGTGAACTTTCGTTTATAACCGTCGAAAAGCTTTGTCTCGTTACTTGATCTCTGAATGTTTGTTTTTTGTGATTTTTTTTGCTGATGTGATTTTGAATCATATACAAATAAGTTTGACAGTTGTGATCGTTGAAATTAGTTTCGGAGAATTCGTATCCCATTAAAACGATAGATTTACTAACACTTAAGAGTTTATTTATACTTTCATTAAGCATAATATAAGATTTTGTGGTATACACTTGTGTAAATATTTTAAATTGGAAATCGAATTCATTCATTGTATTCATATAGGGTCAATGGGTGTAATTGTAAAAAATCATCAAAATCAGAGTTAAAATAAACGTTAAATCGTGATTTTTCGTTTATAACCGTCAAAAAGCTTTGTCCTGTTACTTGATCTCTGAATGTTTGTTTTTTGTGATTTTTTATTGATGTGATCTCGAAGCATATACAAACAAGTTTGACGGCTGGGATCGTTGAAATTAGTTTCGAAGAATTCGTATCTCATCAAAACGATAGATTCACTAACACTTAGAGTTTATTTATATTTTCATTAAGTATAACATAAGATTTTGTGGTATCCACTTGTGTAAATATTTTAAATTGAAAATTGAATTCATTCATTGTATTCATGTAGGGTCAAGGAGTGGCTGTAAAAAATCATCAAAATCGGAGTTAAAATAGCCGTTAAATCGTGATTTTTCGTTTATAACCATCGAAAAGCTTTGTCCCGTTATTTGATCTTTTGTGATTTTTTGCTGATGTGATCTCGAAGCATATACAAACAAGTTCGACTGTTGGGATCGTTGAAATTAGTTTCGGAAAATTCGTATCCCATTAAAACGATAGATTCACTAACACTTAGAGTTTATTTATACTTTCATAAGATTTTGTGGTATCCACTTGTGTAAATATTTTAAATTAAAGATCAAATTTATTCATTGTATTCATATAGAGTCAAGGAATGTAGTTGTAAAAAATCATCAAAATCAGAGTTAAAATAACCGTTAAATCGTGATTTTTCGTTTATAACCATAAAAAAGCTTTGTCCCGTTACTTGATCTTTGAATATTTGTTTTTTGTGATTTTTTGCTGATGTGATCTCGAATCATATACAAACAAGTTTGACAGTTGGGATCGTTGAAATTAGTTTCGGAGAATTCTTATCCCATTAAAACGATAGATTCACTAACACTTAAAAGTTTATTTATACTTTCATTAAGTATAATATAAGATTTTGTGGTATCCATTTGTGTAAATATTTTAAATTGAAAATCGAATTCATTCATTGTATTCATATAGGGTCAATGAGTGTAATTGTAAAAAATCATCAAAATTAGAGTTAAAATAACCGTTAAATCCTGATTTTTCGTTTATAACCGTCGAAAAGCTTTGTCCTGTTACTTGATCTCTGAATGTTTGTTTTTTGTGATTTTTTGCTGATGTGATCTCGAAGCATATACAAACAAGTTCGACGGTTGAGATCGTTGAAATTAGTGTCGGAGAATTCGTATCCCATTAAAACGATAGATTCACTAACAATTAGAGTTTATTTATACTTTCATTAAGTATAATATAAGAATTTGTGGTATCCACTTGTGTAAATATTTTAAATTGAAGATCGAATTTATTCATTGTATTCATATAGGGTCAAGGAGTGTAGTTGTAAAAAATCATCAAAATCGGAGTTAAAATAATCGTTAAATCGTGATTTTTCGTTTATAACCATCAAAAAGCTTTGTCCTGTTACTTGATATCTGAATGTTTGTTTTTTGTGATTTTTTTGCTAATGTGATCTCGAATCATATACAAACAAGTTTGACAGTCGGGATCGTTGAAATTAGTTTCGGAGAATTCGTATCCCATTAAAATGATAGATTCACTAACACTTAAGAGTTTATTTATACTTTCATTAAGTATAATATAAGATTTTTTGGTATACACTTGTGTAAATATTTTAAATTGAAAATCGAATTCATTCATTGTATTCATATAGGGTCAATGAGTGTAACTGTAAAAAATCATCAAAATCGGAGTTAAAATAACCATTAAATTGTGATTTTTCATTTATAACTGTCGAAAAGCTTTGTCCCGTTACTTGATCTCTGAATGTTTGTTTTTGTGATTTTTTTCTAATGTGATCTCGAAACATATACAAACAAGTTTGACGGTTGGGATTGTTGAAATTAGTTTCGGAGAATTCGTATCCTATCAAGTTCAATGGTGTGTGTATATATATATTTATTTATTAAGTAGATTTAAATCTATTTATTTTGTACGTATAATTAACTGGTACACGGAGTAGTACATCACGTCACATGTCATTATAAAAATAGTGGGATATGTCATATGCGTGATAAAAAACTAATAACTTTAAAATAAATAAAAAAATTTCTCACCACTTCTATTAATTTTCATTTTTCCCTCTCTTTTTTGTTTCCTTTTCAACTTATCTTATCATTTTCATTTTGCCCCCTTTTGTCTTCAAAAAGGGCGGCACTGGGAATGAAATGGAATCAAATCAATAGATTATAGATACATATTATTAATTAATAATTATTATAGTTTTTAAAAAAATTTAATTCAAAATTTAATATATATATATATATATATATTTATAATTATTATAGATAGTTAATATTTTGGGGGTATAATTATTATAATTATTATAGTTAATTTAATATATATATATATTTATCATAGTTTTTAGGGGTATAAAATTGTTAAATTAATATATATAATTATTATAGAATTTTTTTAGAGTTATAAAATTATAAAATTGATGTTCTGCTTATCGTATATCGTGTTACTCACGTGTATACCCAAATCAACCCGTTGATGACCCTATTCATTATCGTGTAGACCCGAACACCTATTAATTTCGTGTTGTGTCGAGTTATCGGATCGTGTAAAAAATTGCAAGGCCTAGTTTTTTTATTTCAACAGTTACCTTATATAGTGCACCCAGCCAGCGACCTTTTAACATGCCATGTGTTAATTGGATGGGGGAACAACGCTAGTACATAAAAACTAATTATTGAGATTATCTTATTTATTTAAATTTCATGTGGACTTATGGTGTATGCATACCCCCATAATTTGGCTTGATATAAGATGACTTGGTAAACAAGTCAGCAGCTGCATCAGAAACGTTTTGATTTGATTTGATTAGGAGTCTTAATCTGTTTGAATAGGAATATATATATATATATATATATATATATATATATATATATATATATATATATATATATATCTTTATGTTGTTTAGCTGTCTGCTATACAGATTACCACAAAACAACAAAGATTTAATTGCAAGGAAAATAAACTAATAATTCTCTCTTAATTAGTGCTGCAAAATCTGTCTTGGGTCAATAAGCTTCCAGCATTACCTCCTCCGCTGTGTTTAGCTATGTAGATACTGAAATCTTTTACAGAGAGACAAAGAAAGTAAGAGAATGACTAACTTATCTTTGCTTAAATTAACATATGAATCAGCAGGAAATCATTTAAGTCAATCGCAGACAATTTTTCTATTCCGATAACTTCATTTTCAAGGTTGATTACTGGACTTAATGATAATCACGACAATGATTCGTTTAAAACTTTTAATTTCTATGTTCATTGTATCGTCTCCTAATTCAATTCTCACTAACATGTTCTTCTTTTCAATTTATTAATTTATTTTTTGATGAAATTCATCGATATTTGTGGCCAATATTGTGACAATATTTGCAATGTGATTACTTTTCAATAGTTTTCAATAGTTTTCTTTGTAGTTTACTATTTGTTTACAAGTCAAAGCTTCAGCGAAGCAGCAAAGCAAAGTTTCCTTTGCTTCCCTCCAAGAGTCCTATTTTTTTGTGAATCTTGATTGATTGATTTAGTGGTACTTTAACACACATGCACCAAAATCCCACACAACGATGTATATAATTTTTCCACTCATTGGTTAAACACTCAAAAATTGATGATTCTCTGTGTGAACAAACATTATTATCTGCTTTTGCAGCAACATTTTCTGCATAGAGTACTCTTAATTTCCATGAACCATTTTCTGCAGCAAACTCCATCATTACCAGCTCCTACATAAAAATTGAGTTGTGTCCCTCCAAGTGGATTCAGTTGCGCTCCATATTTATAAGGTCAATTACTTTTACTCACATGGACCTAATCCCAAACAGAGATTTCTACTTCTTCAATAGCTTTAAACGCACACACAAATAACAAGTTGACGAATCTCTATGTGAACAAATCTTTATCTTCTTTTGCAGCAACACTTCCTTCTTGATTATAGCAAAGAAATCCTGCATTGATTACTTTCCATGGACCAAAAGTTCGATACGTTGCAAACAATTCGTTGGACCCTCCTTTTGTCCGGCACCAAACTCAATCATTAGAATCTCCCTTAAGTTATGCCATGTTACTAATTGGATGAAGAAACATATGATAATACCCTTCAAATCTTTCTGCATGGTATCTTTCTTTCTGCTTAATTAGTGATTAGGGCTAATGATTGACAGAAAAGTTGCTTATGCTTACTGCATGCTATCAACTTGGAAAAACTCAAACAGCTAAACGAAAGATACGTATACCCTGAGATTGATTTGCATATTTGCAAACTTGAAAAGTAATTTCAGCAGTGGATAATAATAATAATAATGATCTTTTATATATCCAGGATTTACAAGATATCTTATATCAGAACACGGTTTTCTACAATGTTAGGATTGTTTGACTGAGTAACAATGTGATTGATTCAAATTAATTAACATTTATACGTTGTCCTATTCGGTCGCGTCCTATTTAGCAATTTAATTAATTAGATTAAGAATAGTATGTATTTATCAGAAGTTCAAGAATATGCTTCTGGCCTGGGAAGATTGGTATTTTTGTATAAGCATAGCAAGATTTTATTTCTAATGGTGATTAAATTACATTTAGATCCTTGTCTAATTTGATCAAGCGGGAAGAGATAACTATCTATCTCCATGTGAGTTACGTGTGCATATGACCACTACCCACATAAAACTTAAAAACAAACACAATATAAACCAAAACAATTAACAACCAAGTAGCAACCAAAACTCATTCAACTTTCAAGCAAGATTGAGAGAGAATTCTAACCAAATTAACTAATCAAATTAAGAGAATTGATTAGAGCGACAAGGAATCGACTAAGGCGATTTAGTGCCTTATCATGTTTTAATTTTAGTTCTTGTTCTTGGTTAATATTTTCTGATATCTTAGTTTGATTATGGTCATGATTGGAAGTGATATTGTTCCCCTTCCTCAGACCCAAAAATGATATTGTCCTATGGTAAGAACATGCAAATTGGTATATGAAAATGTTGATTCCTCGTGCTTTTTGCATCTAATCTGATCTTTCTGTTTCAAATACCCTTTAAGGCATGTTTAGCACTTTTTAAAAATAGTAAAAAGTGTTTCTTGCTTTCATATAACAAATATTTTTTTAGTTATAAAAGTAATTTTGTGTGCTAAAGAATTATATACTTTCATGTCCTTTTTTAAAAATGACAAATTTAAAAAAAAAAATCTAGGTACTTGAATAAAAAAACACTTTCAACAAAAATCACTTGTGAGCATAAAGACTATCTCCAATGCAAATGGCTAAACGTCTAAAATTCAAAAAATGATCTAATTTGTCTAAAAACTCATCTCCAGCTGATAATTGTGTTATAATTCTATGGAACTCACTATACCATTATTTGGCCAAAGGGGCATTTGGCCCAAATGTAGCCTCCTCTTAATTAGCCCATTCTTTGGGGGCCCATCTCCTTATTTTCAATAATTAATTCAAATTCAACGGCTAAATTTGAAAAGATCTAACGGTTAATTAAATTAGCCAATAAATTTAAAACTAATAAATTATTGAGGATACTATGTTTAGCCCCTTCAGTTGGATACAGTATATAAGTATGGCGTGTTCATTTAAAAATAATTTTGTGCATGATTATATAATTTCAAGCTATGTTTAGCTATTTTGGATAGAGATGACCTAAGTTGATGTAGATATACAGCCACTGAGATTTGGATACAAAGGATGAGTTTCCCTAAACATACTATGTGTACAAAAAGACCAAATTAAAATATAGCCCAATAAATTTACCTTCACCCAATAGGTTGGGCTTTCTACCTTCACTCAACAAGACAACAACTTAGAGCCCAGTCTGTACAATTTATGATTCCAAAGAGAAATTCACTCTCTATTTCTACCCATTTACTCCTCGACTTGTTTCTATACCTTAATTTACAGTTCGTAATTTAATCTTGTGCCTTGAAACAAAGTGGAGAGCGTGAAGATGCAAAAGGAGTGTGCAAATATTCCTCAGAAGAAAAATTAAGGGAGGAATCCATAGAAGTTGCCTCCAGTACTGATCCAAGGCCAAACCATATTAAAAAGTACTTTTCAACAACTTATGGAAAATCATATAAGTTTATTTCCACCAACGTATTGATTGGAAGACATGCATCAGATTACAATTTAATCAAAACGCATCATTAATTGGTTCAGAGAGAGATGTAGAAGAGAAAAACATATCAACAGTTTTTTTAATGTTTTTCTTTCAGTTTATTTCTGTTTTTATATTTGTACAAGAACCAAACATGATAAAAGAAGGCGGATTCTCTCAAGACTGTCCGTTGAACACAAATGTATAACCCTAAAAATTCCTCCATGCATGCGATCAGCTGCATGTATATGGTGTCATCAAACCTACTGAACTAGTTTTGGCATGTCGATACTCCTCTTCTCAATGATGGAAGAGATTCCAAAGATTGAATCACCATTCCACAATGGTAAACAATAAAGGGGAAGTCTCATCCTCTCCATCTATCACTCCTCCATCATGTCTCCATACCTCTTTCCTATTGGTCATATGCATTCCAAACCGCTGTTTACCTTATCAATCGTATGCTTACACAAACACTTACCAACGTCTCTCTTCCTACACCACTCTCTTTGGACTACATTATCACAAACTTCGTGCATTTGGGTGCCAATGTTTTCCATGGCTAAGACCCCACGACTATACTAAACTAGAACCCAGTTCACGCCCTTGTCTCTATCTCGTCTACTCCACCTCTCAAAGTCGTCAGTTTATATCCTGTCATGTCAAATTGAATAAGACTTTTAAACAAAAGGTGTCATCCAGCTATCTAACTGCTATACCAAAAATAAACACAAAATGGCACTCAAATCTTCTTCCAAACAGCGTACAAAAACAACATAAATGTACAATTTTTTGAAGCATATATGCACATAATCGCATAGAACAGGTTCCATAGAACACACACACACACACACGATATCTCAAGGACAAAGGAAATTCACGCTTGAGATAGGTGAGCTCAGTAATGTATTATTGGGTACAAGTTTTCCCGTGTTTAAATGTCCTAATGTTAAAACATTTACGCACATTAAAAGGTTTCTGGCTCTATATGTTTCTTGAAGTATGAATAAATGCTCACAACTGATTGTTGCTGCTCTGGATCTCTCAAAACAATATGCAAACAAGTAATGCTAAAAAATTACTTCAGTACGTTTATAACAATTTCTGACATGTTAATATATGCTACGTACTATTTGTGTAAATGAGCCCCATCAAATAAGAACAACTCACCTTCAGAAATGAAAACTCCTGCAACATCAAGAGACCTAAAAAGTGTGTAATAATTAGGAAAATGATAAACACTCTTTTTAGCTACTCATACACTCCCTCACACACACATATTATATATTCGATGATTTTGTTTGATTTACCGAATATGTTGCCCATAAACTAAGAGGGTCTGTGAGAAGCCAAAACGGGTGAGCAAAATTCACCTCCCTAATAATTATTGCCAACAAGCTTATGCATCATATTAATGAAATACTTCAAACAAATATTGCATCAAATTAACAAGATATTCAGCATAATTGGTAGTAACAGTAAGTAAATTAAAACCCAATTAAGAAAGATAAACAAGACAGACAGTTCTAAGCAATGTAAATTATACATTTATGAAAACAAAACAAGTCACATATATAGCGACAGCTTTGGCTTCTCTAAACCCTAAAGTACCATATCTATAATGAAAACTCGAAGTCAAATTTTTTTATATTCAAAACCTCAGGATCCCATAAGCGCACCATATAAACTCAAACAAAAAATATACAAAAAAATTGCAAAAAATATGTAGAAAGATCTCCTGAGAACGAAACAAACTAAAATTCAGCTATCTTTTCGTAAGGATGCAAAACCATGATTGGTATGTGTGACTTTCTTTCATATTCCAAATAAATCATGTCTAACTATAAGGGCAAAAGCTGGCCACAAATCTGAACGCCATAGGAGATGGTAAAAATCGATCTAGAGTAGGAAAACCAAAGGCAAAATAAAAGGGGATATTTAGAGAGCTCAAAAGTACCCAATAAACAAAAGGTGCTCATGATTTCTTGTACGATTTTCGACCAAAGTACAGACAGTCTTCAGATCAGGACAAGGTTTACAGTTTCAGAAAATCAAACCCCATCTGAAAAAACAGTCCATTACTTTTCTTTTCTCGAAAATGACAGCATCGCAAAACTCTAAATGGTGGAGGTGGAAGCCAAGCAAACCGACACAGAACCCAAACCATAAACATGTGTGGTTAGCTGGTTAAACAAATCAACATGCGAATAGGCAATAGAAACATAAAACAAAGCAGCAATGTCAAGATTAATGACCTTAAACATAGATTAGAGTTATTTAAAAGCAAATTAAAACGATAATAATGCCATTCTCTCATATAAATAACCAACATAACCCAAAAAATTGTAAAAATAAATATTCGCCCGTATTTGAAGGAGTTACCCTCTAGTGGTAAGTATCCAGTCTGCACCCCATGATGCTGATGATCCACCATAACCCTAAAACATATGATGATATTAGTCATTTATTGCTGCTGCAGCATCATCAAGATTCTCATATCATCAAATGGGGTTAAAATTAGAACCCAAGTAAGATTGTGAATCTTGATGATGCTCCACCCGCAAAAAAGTGACTGGGTTTTCTTTCTTGTATTTAGATGGAATTTTTCTATTGGCATCCATCATCACTCCCATACTAAAGAGGCTTGAAAAAAAAATCGATCGAATCGACAGGAGGTAGAGGAAACCCTAGATATCGATCTAACCCTAAATCTCATCGAGAGAGAAATTAAGGGAGGGGGAGGAGGGATGACTGAAAAGGACTTTATATACAGAAAGTAAAGGTATAGTAATGTGAATAATTATATATACAGACCCATTGACCACACGGTGAAAAGAGAAAAAAGAAGAAGAAAGGGTAAAGCCTTATATAGTTTTTCTCTGTGCTTAAACAGGCTATGAAAGAGTGAAATATAAAAGAATTCATTTGGAGGCTCAAAGGGAAGTAGATGTAGAAGAAGACTGAGGGAGTGATGAGAGTCGGAGGGCATGAATATATAGGGATTCAGCAGAGCGAGTAGGGTGGTAATTTGATGAGAGAGAGAGAGAGAGAGAGAGAGAGAGAGAGAGAGAGGGGGATTGGTTGGTGACGAGAGATATGAGGAGGAGTAACAGTTATCAATCGTAATCCTTGGTACCAAATTGACCAAAAACTTTAATCCTCCCTGACCCAGTCTGTGCTCCGCAGATGTAAAAAAATCAGAAAAAGAATTAAGAGCCACCTCTCTCTCTCTCTCTCTCTCTCTCTCTCTCTCTCTCTCTCTCTCTAATCAATTAATTAAAGCGAAATTTTATTTAAACCTATTTAATCTTTTTTTATATTTAACTTAAATTTTAAATGTTAATTGTCTATTTTATCTTATTGCATAATTACTATTAAGTACAAAATGAAATTAATAATAAAACTTAAATTTATCAATAAATTCTACGATCATTCTTTGTTTATCCTATGTTCATTCTGGCTAAAACCCTAATAACTCTCATAGAGAAAAATAAGTTTTTTTTATTGATGGATAGTGATTTTGAAGTTTTGAATCCTCTAACCAAAGTATGACTCAATTTATGAATTTTTTTCTCTCCGATCACATTGTTAACCACCTCTCTAATTCGAGTTTTTCTTTCTCACCATACTGATAAGAGCGAATTAATCCGCTCATATATCACCCCAAGTCCACGGTATATAATATACCAGCACTCCTTAAATTATTGAAAATTGAATCAGAACAAGGATGCAATATGATATGACGGATTACCAAAGTCAATGGATGAGCCTAGGGCTGGAAAAAAATCCCAAAAATCCCAAACCAAACCGAAAAATTCCCGAAACCAAACCAAAAAAATCCCAAACCGAAATTCCCGAAAATTTCGGTATCCAATACCGAACTGATCCCGAAATTTTGGTACGGGAATCGGTCTCAAGTTTTTGGGATTTCGGTATTCCCAAACCAAACCGAAAAAAAAATATATATATATTATTTAATTTTTAAATATATAGGAGCACATTTTTAAGGGGAACATCATCTACCTACAATAGTGAAAATTGAAATACTGAAGGAGCATTGGAAATCGATGATGGGACATATACAGGAAGGAGCCCTAAGATAGATAGTGGAACATGTGCAGAATTTTTAAATCACAGGAGATTGATAAATGGATATATAGATGCAGAATAAACACGGGAGATTGATAGATGGATACATGGATAGATTATAAGTTACAATTTGCTTGAGAAAACTTTACATCTATCTATAATATTTATATTATATATGTACAAAAGTTTACTCAAGTATATATTGACGTTTTAGACGTAATTTTGGGGACAGACATGATTATAGATAGATATATTAATTTACTCAAGCACATATTAACGTTTCATATTGGCATATTGCTTTTGAATAGGCAGAAACAAATAGGCAAATACTAACTGGGGCTTGCCATTTGATTAGCAGATTTGTGTGCACAGATTAGTAGAAACAAAATAGCAAATTGGGTTTGCCTATATGTCAATTTTTAAATATAAATGGTTGAATTATAGCCCAAAAGCATAATATATCAAATTTTAGTCCAAAAGCCCAAAATAATTTCGGGATTCCCGATTTGTCCCGAAATCCCGAAACTATTTTGGGATTCTCGAAAATTTGGTTTGGGACTCGGGACAAGTGGTTCGGTATGGGATATTTCGGGATTCCCGAAAATTGGGAATCCCGAAAATTTGGTTTGGGATTGGTATTGAAATTGGGATTCCTGAAAATTTCGGTTTGGGAATCGGGACAAGGGTTTTGGTATGGGATCCCATACCGAACCACCCCTAGATGAGCCAACCGCTGCCTTATCAAATAACTTCCATATTTTCGATCTCCCAGCAATCCAAAAAGACGTTGCAACCTAACCAGAAATATTGCACACAGAATTCTAAAATGTTCATAGTTTCATGTAAAGCAGATATTTTGTGCATGTAATACGCATGCCAGAAAAGGTAGGATACAAAAATGGCAGAATCAGTTATATGCTTTGTGATCGATAAGTTAATTTCACTGCTCATCACCACAGAATCACATGAATGATGGGTCCACTGAATGCCTTTCTTTAGGATCAAGCCTATTTAGATATTAACTTATGAAGCAATTGTTGAAGAAATGGGTGTAAAAATAAATCCACATATTGAATTGGGTTTATGAGGATATATTAGGTATCAAATTTGGGTTTAAAGAGATATTAATAGTTTAGTTAAAAATCAAATGGGTGCAAAGAGTAAGTTGGGTGTAGAAATAGGTTAGATGAATTTAAATAAAATTTCCCTTAATTAAATTAAGATGATATTGGAAAATGATATT
Source organism: Crataegus laevigata (assembly GCA_963580275.1). Classification (NCBI taxonomy): domain Eukaryota; kingdom Viridiplantae; phylum Streptophyta; class Magnoliopsida; order Rosales; family Rosaceae; genus Crataegus; species Crataegus laevigata. Next base: position 29,849,091 of record OY756947.1, on the reverse strand, counting down.
TTTTTTTTAACAAACGATATTATCTACACTACTGTGGATACAAATTTTCATCTTCTTCTTGGACGAAAATGCACTTGCAAAGCAATTAACACCTTAGGTCAAGGCCAAGAGCTTCAAGTGCCCACGATGAAGTGGGGGCTTTGGCCAAAGAACCTTCGATGCCAAAGTTAGAATTTGAGGGAAAAAGTGTTTAGAGAAACTAGGAGAATTTTGCAAGAGAGTTGGAATTAGGTTTTTGGAGAAATGAGGTGGCATTTATAGGGGTGTGGTGGGCCCCCTTTGGAGAGATGGAACTGGCCACATTTGGTGGGTTTTAGGTGTAATTGCAAGATATTATGTCACAATAACATCTTGCAATAAATTAGGAAATTAATTAGAAAATTAATTAATTAACTAATTATGGAATTAATCAATTAATTTAGGTGATTAATCCTATTTTGAATAAATAATTTGAAGGTTACCTTGTGCGGAGGATTTGATGAGGATAGATGAAATAGGTTTTGAATAAATACCTATTTTGATCACTTTTGACCTTGATTGTGCCTCAATTGTCCAAGAATCCATGTGTCACTCCATATTTTTCTCTCTGCTTTAAGGTAATAAAAAACTAATTTTCCTTGTCTTCTTAATTCTTGAGAGCCTTGGGGCTTGAAATTTAGCTCAACGGGGGTCGAGTTGGCTCGAGCTATGGGCTGGCTCAGGTTTAGGCGCTAGGGCGCCATGGCTTGTGCCGGCGATTGGATCGTTGGGCTTAGGCTCGTGCATGAGAGGTGAGAGAAAGTGTGGGGGCGCTAGCCCCCTTGTTGTTGGATGAGGTCGCGAGGCTTATGGGCTGAGATGGTGAGAAATGAGCCAAGTGGGCTAGGCTCCTTAGGTTGTTGTCCTTAGACCGTGGGGCTTAAATGCCTTTTTTTGTTTTTTTTTGTTGGACTTAGGCCCGTCTGTGAGAAGAAAGAGAAAGAGAGAAGCCGTGAGCCCTGTTGGGCCATGAGGCATGTTGTGACGTGCCTCTTCCATTTTTTTGTGTGCATCTGTCTAACGAATTTACCTCGCTTTTATGTAGAATTTCTTCAAGCATGTCTTCCTCGAGCCATAAGAATGATGATGGTGTGTCGCCATTGTATCGTCAACCAAGGTAGGCTACTTCAAGGCTGCTTACTTCAAAATTAGCTCCGATGATTCATTTACAGACTTCCTTTTGGCATATAGGCATGACATTTCGTTTGGGGTGCGTGTGAGACGCGTCAAGGAAAGTAGCAGCTGTGAGCCATATGGTAGGGATCAGAGACCCATTAAGTTCCATCCTTATTACTTTGTATTAGGATTCACTTTTCCTTTGTCGCGCTTCTTCCAAGAGGTGCTCTACTCTATGAAGTGTGCCCCTGCTCAATGTTCTCCTAATGTGGTTCGCGTGATGGTGATATTTCACAATTTAAGCCAATTCTTTGACTTGGATTTGACTGTCAATGAATTTAGGTATTTCTTTAACATTGGCCACGTTGAAAGAGTTGGGCAGTTGTGATCTTGCCATAGGCTATTTGATCACTTGAGTAAGGGAGACCATGACTGGGCCAAGGAGACTTTGGAGATAAACGGAGAATGAGAGTTTGATTTTTCCCTCGAGCTGCGTGTTTCGACAGTTTTCATCTCTGATAAGTAGACTGCCCAATCATTCAGTTGCTTTGTACTTTTACTAAGTTGCTATTTAATTTACTGATTATCTTTCTTTGCTCTTATAGACTAAGAATTCGGCTCAACTCCTAGGACTTCTCCAGACATGAAAAAGGTGCATATTGCACTATGTATCCCTTTTGAGTATCGTGAGTGGCGTTGGCTGCTTAGTTTTTTTCGCCGGGAGAAAAGTGGGCTACCCCTGAGAGATGAGATAAAGCGAGTCAAGGCTGATGCGTTGGCTCGCCCGATCACTGTTGTAGAGCCTGCTGCAAATGAAGGTGGGAAAAAAAGATCTTCCCCGCCTGCTCAAGAGGTGTCGGCTGAGAAAAAGCCAAAAACTTCTTCCGCTGCTATCGAAGGTTTGCCGGCTGCTCCTAAGCTCGTGATTGACTTTACTTCTTCCAAAGGCAAGAAAGAAGAGGCTACTAGATATGTGCCAGTGACGTCTGCCATTCTGAAAGCAACTAGTTTGATTGCTGATATGATTACTCAGTGTAAGAGTTTTGCCATGCCCACATGCCGAAATTCGTACCCAAACGTTCGTATGGGGCTACGTTTGGTTTACCTTCGGAAATGCTTGCTATAATGAAGAGCGACAAGGTGCCTTTGCCTACTAAAGTGGCGCCAAAACCTGTTTTCTCTATTGCTGAGACCGATTCGTTTATTGAGAAGAAGAATACTGCTCGTGTAGGCATTTATGAGAAATTCACCAAGATTGCTTCTAGAGAAACTGCTGAGATTTGTGCATTCTTGAAACCAGGTTTGCTTGAAGACATGGATGTGTGTGCCAAGTTTGTTGATGGCATCAAATGGGTGGTTGGCCCAAATTCCTTTGTGAAGCACACGACTGAATATAGGAAGACTGTTCTGTTAGCTATGATGCAGAAGATGGCGATTCTAGCAGTCGAGTCTTTGCTCTTTGATCAAGAGGACACCAAGGCTGCCAATGAGGTGGTAAAGATTGTGGCAACCGAGGCTTACTCTTCAGCCGAAAAGGTCAAAAGGTTAGAATCTAAGCTTGCTGCTTTGAACGTGTGGATTTGAATACTAGGCTTGACACGATCCAAGTAAAGTATGAAAGTGCAGAGAAGGAGATCGGGTGTTACATACCTCAGATTCAAGACCTTGAGCGTGCCATCTCTGAGTTTCGCTTCACTGCTTATGCAAAGGATAAAGAATTGATCGCTACTTATAACCAAGTGATCTATTTCAGGAAGGTCGTTAATAGGCTTGAACCTCAAGTGTTGGAACTCCAAGGTGCTTTGAAGATCAACAACAGTCTAAAAAAGGAAATAGAGGAGCTGCAGCGAGTCCGTGCTGGTCTGCTCAAGGAGAATGAGCAGTTGAAGGGTTCGAGGCTGGGTTCGAGGCTTCACTTCTTAAAGTCAAGCCGATTTCTACAAGCTGAGTTATGTAGACCATCTTTTTGGGAGGTTGTCTGACTTTGAGTTTTCTGGTATTGACTTTGAAACCTTCTTCATTTCTCCAGAAGACTTGTTCACCTTTATTTTTTAGGCTTCAATTGGTGAAGTAGTCAAAGAAGCTGATGCCCAAGCTGAAGTAGTCGGGGTGAAGCGCCGGATGGTGCCGCTGCTAAGGGTGCCGCGACTACTGAAGGTATGGCGATTGAGTAATCGGGGATCGTTCAAGCTGCTGAAGTGTAGTCTTCTAGGTAGTCTTTAGGAGTTTCTTTGTTTTCCTTGTTGCTTTTTGCTTGAACTTTTTCGGTCTTTGCTAGTTGTTTATCAATTTTGCTAGAAAATTTAATAAATTTGCTTCTTTCGCTTTTCTCTATCTTCGCTTCTTTTGTTTATGACCTAACCTTAGACTTTATAGACTAGTGGTCGGCGTGTTACTTTTCTATAAGCAAGCAGACCTATGTAGCCTATGCAGCCGTAGGTATTGGTATAGAACTTTACAAAGTTGTTAGCCATAGGATCGGCAGCCGGATGCCTTACTTATAAAAGCAAACGTGTCTACATGACCACTTGGCTGTTAACTTTGGCTTTCTTTAATTTCGTGGGTTGCGTAGCAAGTATCACAATACTTTAGGGCTTAGCGTAGGTCATTCTGCGCTTTGGCAGAAGTAAAGTCCATCGACTGCGTAGCATGTCAGCAATGGATGGAGCTTCGTATGTGCTCGCTAACTTGTTTAACCTTTCACATAAATGTGTGGTTGTATAAGTTTAGCGTGACTTACAGCCCGAAGGGCAAGCCGTAAGCAGTCTTCTTGAAACCGTAGGCTACCTTAGTGCACTCGGTAGCAGCTTTAAGGTTCCAGGGCAGCCGTCCATAGGGCATACTGAGTAATATTCCTTCTCCGTCTCCAAGGCCCGGTTCTCCGTGGATTAGGCCAAGAGACCCAAAATCCTTCAATTAGCTAAGACTTGAAAAATACCATTGTGGCTACTTCTGGGAATCCTAACACAAGCTATTATGCATCTAGTTATACTAGAACAGCCCGACTTATCCACGTCTGGATACTCGGAGTATAGAGTTTATCATTCCGCTTTTGAAAGCAGACCCATATGGGTGTCGGGAAATTGGTTTACCCTCTCACATTAGAGAGCATGGTTGGTTTCTTAATGGGTGTAATTCCTTTGATTAGTCCCTAAGAAGGGCGCAGTCTTCTTTTTGAAGTGCAGGAGAGATCAGTTGTTGTAGACATGTAGTCGAGCCAAGTTGTAAATTACTTCTGAATTTCTTATTGAAAAACGTGTGAAACGAAATAAAACTTAGTTATAAAGTAGAGACTGCATAACAACTTGATAATCTTCGGCTCCCGAGCTGGTACCCATTGAGCTACTTGAGTTCTTTGAGGTTTGATATAACGGGATGTTACATATGGTACTTTCTCAGATGGTAGGCGTTCCACTGTTTTTCGATCTCTTTATCGTTCATGATAGCGAGGCTGTAATTACCCTTGCTGCTTACTCTGCTAATCTTGTACGGACCTTCCTAGATGGGATCCATCTTTTTAGAGCCTTCCCTGCAGGCAGTGATGAAGGATTTTATTGGGACTAAATCTCCAAGTTTGAACTACCGGATCTTGGCCTTTTTGTTGTAGCTGGATATGAGTTGCTGCTGGTAAGCTGTGATGCAGGTGATGGTCTGCTCGCGCTTCTCCTCTGCCAGATCTAAGCTTGTGGCCATCTCCTTATTGTTTTGCTCAATGCTTGGCAGTAGAATGCTAATACTTGGCACGATGACATTGGGAGGAATGATTGTTCAGAACTAAATGCCAAAAAGAAAGAAATCTCACCAGTGGCTCGTCGTTTAGTGGTACGATACTCACATAGACATCCAGGGAGTTCGTCTGGCCATTTTTCTTTTTTTTTTCGATGAGGAATTTCTTAAGGCAGTCGAAGATCGTCTTGTTGGATATCTTGGTGTGGACATGTGATGCTTGATGACATACTTTTGGAAGAACTTTGCCAAATCTTTACCCACGAATTGTGAGCCATTATCGGTGATGATGGATTGAGGGATTTCAAATCGACAAATGATGTTCCTTTATATGAACTACTCTATGTTTGCCTGAGTCGTGGTCGTCATGGGCTCTGCTTCTACCCATTTGGTAAAGTAATCGGTTGCCACGATCATCATGCCCCTGCTCCCAGTAGCACGTAACATTGGCCCTACCAAGTCGATTGCCCACTGCATGAACGGCCAAGGACTCGCCTGTGGATGCAGCTCGCTGGCAGGCAGTGCTGGTATCGGTTTGTAGCGTTGGCAGCGGTCGTAATTTTGCACTAACTCCTTATTGTCTTGATGCATTGTAGGCTAGTAGTAACCTGCGTTAAGGATCGAGCTCCAGAGTGATTTCCACAAACGCATTTATGGATTGAGCTTAGAACCTTTAGGTAATCGAGATGCGCTAGGCAGCAGAGATGTGGTCCGGTGTAAGATCTTCGGATGAGAATGTCATTCCATATGTAGTAGCGTGCTGCCTTTATTTGGAGCTTTATAGACTCCAACCTTTCCATAGGGAGTATGCCATTGACTAGGTAGTCTATAATAGAACTTTGCCAGTTTGGAGTTATATTAACATGTGACACTTCGGCTAGCGGCTCCTTCTGTATGCTTAGCTTGTTTAGATACTTTAACGGAATATGGCGTTTGAATTGGTGGTCAAGGGCGGAACTTAGGTCGGCTAGCATCTACGTGGACATTGTCTGCCCATGAAACTTGAGTGAGAGTGCAAGTCTGAAATGCTTTAAGTTACTTGTATACCTTCTCTATAGTAGTCTAGCTGGTGATTAGCTAGGAATCGGAATGAATCACGAGTTTTTTCACAGGCAAGTCTTTTTCCATTTTGAGGCCTGCTAGTAGAGCCTTGTATTCTGCTTCGTTATTAAATGCCTTGAAGCTTAGAGTGATCACCTGCTCAAGCATCGAACTGTTTGGGGTGACAAAGACTATGCCTACTCCCAAGACTTTGTAGTTGGATGCGCCGTCAACATGCAAATGCCAAAAGTCTCCATTGGAGGGAGCAGGCGTGGCTAAAGTATGCTTGGTTGCTTTCAGGGCGTCGTTGGGCTGCTCTGTTGTGTCGCATAGGCTAGGTGTGAATTCCGCTATGAAGTTCGTCGCGGCTTAGACCTTTATTGTTGTGCGGGGTTGGAAAGCTAAATCGTATTGGTCAAGTTCCAACGCCTATTTCATCACTCGTTGAGAAGCATTCGGACTATGTAAGATTGATCATAGAGGATATTAAGTCGTGATGACGACCGTATGAGCTTGAAAGTACAGTTTGATATTTCGAGCCGCAACAACTAGTGCCAAAATTAATTTCTCGATCTTTGAATATCTAGTTTCTACATCGAGAAGAGCTTTAGAAGTGTAGAATACCGGCAGTTAGGTTCCCAACTCTTTTCGTATAAGGGCAATCTCACTGCTACTTCAGAGACTACCAAGTAGATGTATAAGTCTTCCGCCGCTTACAACTTCGATAGTAAGAGAGGTGATGTGAAATGCTTCTTCAGGTATTGGAAAGCTCTTTCGCACTCATCATCCCATTTGTCTCGTTGTGCCCTCTTGATGGCCTTGAAAAAGGGTTTACATCGATTAGTGGACTGCGAAAGAAAGCAGTTGAGGGCAGCTACAAGTCTGGTCAAGCTTAGAGATTTCATCTCTAGGATTGCTCAGATTTGCTTGGGATGTGCTTCGATTCCTCATTGGGTTAGTAGGTACCCTAAGAATTTTCCTGAAGATATTCCTGCCTGAAGATATTCCAAATGTGCATTTGGCGGGATTAAGCTTCATCTTGAACTTTCTAAGGATGTTGAAATTTTCTACCAGATTGTTGATGTGATATGATCGCTCAATGCCTTTCATTATAATGTTGTCGACATTAGGGCTGGGCACGGGCCAGGCCGGGCTGAAATTTAGAGGTACTAGCCCTATCCGTTTTAAAATGTAACGGGGAGAGGCGGGTAAAGAGCTTTAGAATTTTAGTATCGGACCTAACCCGGTCCGTTTTAAACAGGCCGGTTCGGAGTGAGTCCATGGTTCCTATTACCTTTTTTTGTATGAAATGGCCCAAATAAACTTTAAACACATAACAAAAAGTTAGCTAGCTTTCTCCAACACTAAACGAAAGCCCAACCCAAGAGAAAACCCTAGACACGTGGTAGGGGAACAATGCTGATTTCGGTTTCTATGGCACCGAACCGTTTTAACCTCACTGCTCGAGTTGACTCAGCAACATTTTCTCTCTGCCATCCAATCTCAACAGAGTCATATTCTCCGAAACCCAGAACCAATTGCCAACGTGAACTCTGCTGCCACCACAACAACTACACCAGGTTTCGATTAAAGAATCCAAATCAGCAAACCATCATTCACTAAAAAATGACGTCGTCGGGGTATCATTATGGTTACCTGAGATTGAGTGAGCACCGCCATTGCTTAAAACCTTACTCAACTGCACCAAGCTTACCGAGTCGGACACCGATTGCGTCGTCAAATCACTGATTCGACACATGGAATTAATCTCAGACCAGGAAGATCCAAGTGAAAGAGTCGTATTTTAATTTGCCAAAGTGCTGCACAACAGAGTATGGTTCTGCAATTAGACACGAGCTTTACAACGGCATACGACACTCCCTACGAGAACTTCATGTTGTTGTACCAAGCATGGGAGAATTCAAGGTCGAGATGAGTCATGAGGACTCTAGAGACCGACTAACCCCCGACGACTGGAAGTGTCAAGGTCTGGAGGCTGGAAATGGTTGCTGAAATGGAGAAGAACGCCGGAGTTAATGAACAGAGAGAATTCAAGATAGAGGTCAAAAGAACTCTTGGAGTCCGGAGAATTCGACATAACATATGTGTTAGAAAAAATGGTGGAGATTCAATCTCCCCATAATTAACGGTGGAAAAAGTTCGGGCTCGGGGCCTGTTTTCTCCGAAATTTGTACCTGCCCCGCCCCGTTAATTAAATGGACCCGACCCGCTTCGCTCTGTTTTGAATTTATAATATATGTACCACCTTGTACCCACCTCAAATTGGCATTACTCGTCCCGACTAGCGGATGCAAGACTCGTTTGCCCATCCTAGTCGACATAGACTTCCGTGGTTACTCCAATTTGCTTCTTGAACATCATGTTTACTAACCTTTGGTAAGCGGTTCCCAAGTTTTTTATGCCAGAGGGCATGACCTTGTAGCAGTAGGTGCCTCGCTCGATCCGAACGCGATTTTCCCTTTATCAAGCTTGTATTTGGCTATTTGGTTGTAGCTGGAGTAGACGTCCAAGAAACTGAGTAGCTGGTTCCTAGAAGTCAAATTTACTAATTGATCGATTCAGAGAAGTGGATAAGGATTTTTTTGGGCATGCCTTGTTGAGGTTGGTGTAGTCTACGCAAATCCTCCATTTTCCGTTCTCTTTCTTCTTTACTAGCACAACGTTGGCAAGCCATGCTGAGTGTGCTACCTCTTTTATGAATCCGGCCTCCAATAGCTTGTCAATTTTCTCTTCAATGATCGTCACTCGTTCGGGTGTAAAATGTCTTTTTTTTTTAGATCACTGGCCTAGTAGCAAGGTCGACGTGCAACTTATGGCAAGCTATCTTGGGGTCGATGTCGGGCATGTCGAAAGGTGACCACGCGAAGATGTCATGATTTTCCCTAAGAGCAACTCCAGTGTAGGAGCCCTCCCCCCAGGCAATGCACTATTCAATCCACTTAGTGAACAGTAACTGCCTTAATGAACAGTGTATTCCCCTGGCAATAGCCTTTTTGCATCTCCACCCATGCACTTGAATAGCCCTGGCAATTGGCAATAAAATATTAGTATTTTATTTATTTTACATAATATTTTTAATCGTTCTCGTGACGCCACGTGTCATTATTCGAAAAGCGAATACCAATAATAAAAAAATTCAAAATAATTTTATTTGTTATTTCGAATTATGGTGTAAGGTAGATGTTAATGACAAGGTATTTATAGAAAAGTAAAAAAAAAAAAATTACAGATTTTTTACAATTTTTTAAATTTTTTTATTCAACTAATTAATCTCTGCCCTTGGATTTAAAACAAATTGAATTTCAACACTCCAGATTGTGCCAGGTGTCACAACGGTAACATTTCTGAATTTTAAAACTATTTTTTCTTTTTCTTTTTTAATTTATAAAGCAGAATAATATCAACCATTGATCTGAGATCCAACGGTTGATATTAAATAAGATTTTTTTTACAGTTGCAAATCGGACGGTCCAAATTAAATAGCCGTTGGGATCGAACGGACCGTGGGAAGCCACATGGCTTCCCAACGGTAACAAACAAAGACTGAAAAGTTTTTTTTTTTCTTTCTGAAAAGTTGTCAGGCGACGCGCCTCCACGCCCGAGTGGGGTGCATGCGCTTGACAGAAAAAAAATTAAAAAATAGCGTGACGTCAGGTTGACGTCATCATCCACTGGGTGGCTGGGTCAGTCAATTTTCCACAGGCCTGTCCCTCGGGCCCGAGCACGCTGGAGATTGCAGGCCGGGTGGCGTGGCCTTTTTCGCCCACCTTCCCTCGAGCAGGAGTTCCCGGTAGAGCTGCTCTAAGGAAAGCTATGAGTTCTTCCTTTTCCTTCGGGCTCAGACGTGAGCCAATACTAGTAGTTTTCTCCAGCTGCTCGGGATTAAGAATGATGTGTTCGGCGTCCTCTTCGGGTTTCCATCATATCTCGTCTATTGGCACGTTGGTTTAGGCATTATCTTCTTGATCTACTTGTTGCAATTGCTATTTGGTAGCTCAATCGTCCCTTTGAACCTCGATAGCCTCTACGGGGGTAAAGGTCTTCTTCTTTGATTCTTTCAATACTTGTACAATGTATCGTCGAGATGCTGCCTGGTCAGACTTGATTTCTCCGACTCTTCTTCCCAAGATGTGGAATCAAATTTTTTTATACTTGACGGAAGTGAGGACATCCAGCTTTATTAGCCAAGGTTTTCCTAAAATCCATCCCTTACTATTGTGAATGTCTGCTTTGAGACAAATGGTGGTGTTTTCACATCAAGTGTGATGTGGTAAATGACAATTGAGGAATGTCCGTTGAATCCGGTAAGTGTCTCCGCTAGACGTATGATTGTGCTTTCCAGACTTGTCTTCTGAATTACTGAGAGTTAAAGTAAGTTGACCGCGCTTCCATTGTCAACCATTATTCTATCGACTATAGCATGGGCCAGTTGGACAGATACCACCAGTGCGTTGTCGTGTGAGAAATCGACGCATTCGGTATCCTGCTCAGTGAAGCCAATAATGGGTCTATGTTGGGTGTCAACTGCTTGGACTTGCGAGACTAGTATAGCCTACTAGATCTTCCTCTTCTTCGAATTGTTAGTGGCCCATAAGTGCTCAGATTCAGCGAAGATGTTATTGATCTGAATCGTCATGTTGGGTGGTTCTTTGTCTGCATATGTGTTCTTTCTAGGTTGCACAGCCGGTTTATCTAAGTATCTGTCGACTTTGCCTTCTTTCACAAGCTTCTCTAGGTAGTTCTTCCAAGTGTAGCACTCGTCAGTTGTGTGACCATGACCTCGGTGGAACATGCAGTATTTGGTGTGATCCAACTTAGAAGTATCTCCTTTTGATTGTTTCGGCAACTTAAACCATGGCTCGTTCTTGATGTCGCGAAGGATTTGGTGGATCGAGATTGAGAACTTAGAGTAGTTCTTGGTTGTCGGGCCTTCTTTGGTCGTGGGTCGGTCCCTACGCTTGGCCTCCAACCTGCTTTTGTTGTATTACTTCCCATCCTCCTTCTTTTGAGCCACTGTCAACTCTTTTCAAGGCTATTCGGGTGCCTTATCTGTTCACCGAGCCTCGTCCCAAAGTGATGCTTCTCTGCCATAGTGAAAGAGTCTGCCAGAGTTAGATCTTCTTTCATGATCAATTCCCTAAATAGAAAGTGGTCTGTTGGAAGTCTTTTTTTGGAAGGTTGCACTTGCTATTGAGTCGTCACATCTAACCATATTCGCCTTCTCTTCTTTAAACCTTTTCACGTAGTCGCAAAACGACTCATTTGGGTTCTTTTTCATGTTAAACAAGTGGTCAGACTTTTTTCTTGATTAAGCGATATGATGAGTATTCTTTGGTGAAAACCAAAGAAAGACCATCAAAACTCTGGATGGATGGTGGTGATAAGGTGTGGAACCAATCTTGCACCTCACTTTGTAAAGTGGTGGCAAATATCTTGCACATAAGAGCATCGTTATTCCGCTAAAGTACCATCGTGCTTCAGTAGTGCTTTAAGTGCCTATCTGGATTCTCATCTCATTTGAAAGATGTGAAATGTGGCATGTTAAACTTGCGTGGAGGTTCTGCCTACTCGATATCGTCCGTGAAGGGTGACTTGCTCATGTTGTTCATGTTCCGTTGTAGTGCCACATCAGTGACTTCATTGCATTGGAAGTCACGCAATCACTCATTTAAGAGCCTATTTACCTCTTCCTGAATTTTCTTGTGTTGGGGTAGTAGAGCTCTCAATTGCCTTGACATGCTAGTCTAGGTTACTCTTTTACGTGCTCGGTTAATCTGTGTTGTGGTGGTGCATATGGTTCGTTCTTACCAGGCGAAAGAATTCTTCGTATGCTGTTAGTTGAACTTGAGCCGGATTGAGTGACTGTTTCTCTCTGTCTTCCGTGCTGCCTACTCCGATGTGAGGTAGATGATGCTCTTTGAGGGCCTAACTGCGAATGAACACTTCACCTAGAAAGTTGCTCATGTTGATTATCGGAGTGTGGTCCCAATCGTGAATGTATGCTTGTCTGTAGGCCAAGTTGAGAGTGCATGTTCCTCTGTGCACTAAGATGAAAGTATACACTATCTTATGGGCCTAGTCAGGAGTGTACATTACCAAAACGCTCAGTTCGTGGTTGGTCGAGTGGCTATTTACCAAGACACTGCTTGAGGGGTTCTTCGTCTGCCCTTGTCCTACTTCAAGACACCTCGTCTGGGGCACATTGCATCTCGGCGCGCTGCAAGAGCTGATTCATCAAGGTCGTCTACTGGGTAATGGTGCTTGTCAACTCCATGACTTGTCGAGACAAGTGTTGTTCCTCATTTGGGTTGGAAAAGCTTGGAAGGAATGCGTCTCCTTAAGCAGTGGATGTGTGGTAGACTCCGGGCGCGAGATTTGAGTTGAAAAATGTCAAATTCACAGAGAAATGTAGTGAAAATGCCCCCGGTTCAATCGTCGGCCAAAAAATCTAAAGCCGGGACAGTTAGACCGGTTTGGGTTGCTTGGAAGGCCACGAGAGTGTGCAAGGTCACGGGAGTAGGCTAGGCCATAGAAGTGGGTTGCTCGGCGTGCAGTGTACGTAAGTGCGAGGCTAGGGCTCGGCTCGACAATGTGTTGGGCTCGCGTTGGGCTTGAGTGGCTCGGGCCGACTCACCTTGGACTTAGGCCCTAGTGGGCTTGGATGGCACGGCTTAGCAGTATTCATGGTGTCGTGGACCTTGCCAATGATGGCTGCCATAGTGGCCACCGTGGTGGTTGCTACAGTGGTGACCTGTGGGGGTGGTGCCACTTCACTTATCGTCGTGTTGAGTCTTGTGGATCACATGGTCCTAATTCTTGAACGTTGGAATTTCCATTCGTCGAGGTTTCCGAATCTCTTGCCATTGTACTTTTCTTTTACGTTTTATCGAAGAATTTTTATAAATAAAAATTTCAAGAATAAGAATGTACAAAAAATCTATAAACGAACAAGAAAACGAAAAACCTTGAATGCGAGAGTCTTCTACGAGTGTGTGACTCAAACTCTCAATGAAAACACCAATTTGTGGATGCAAATTTCTGCCTTCTTCTTCTTGGACGAAAAATGCACCTGCAAAATAATTAACACCTTAGGTCAAGGCCAAGAGCCTCATGCGCCCACGATGAATTGAGAGGGGGCTTTGGCCGAAGAACCTCCGATGCCAAAGTTAGAATTTTAGGGAAACGTGTTTAGAGAAACTTGGAGAATTTTGCAAGAGAGTTGGAATTAGGTTTTTGGAGAAATGAGGTGGTATTTATAGGAGTGTGGTAGGCCCCTTTTGGAGAAATGGGAACCGGCCACATTTGGTAGCTTTTGGGTGTAATTGTAAGATATTATGTTAAAATAATATCTTGCAATCAATTAGGAAATTAATTAGAAAATTAATTAATTAATTAATTAATTAGGGAATTAATCAATTAATTTAGGTAATTAATCCTATTTTGAATAAATAATTTGAAGGTTATCTTGTGGGGAGGATTTGATGAGGATGGATGAAATAGGTTTTAAATAAATACCTATTTTGATCACTTTTGACCTTGATTGTGCTATGATTGTCTGCTGCTTGAGTGTAGAAGTTCCGGTGTGCCTCGATGGTAATTTTGTCCTTTTTTACCCAAGAAACCACATCTCGCCTCCATATTTTTCTCGATTATTTTTGGCTCCACAACTGCGAAACTGTTCAAATTCGCTTTTAGTAAGAATCGAACTTAAGACCTCTTACTTACAAGTGAAGATAAATACCACGACCATAGTACTAAGTGGCTTGGAAAACGAAAACTTAACCAGTAATAGTCCACTTGGTTATGGTGATCTTGTTCAAATATTATTGCTGTTGATGTTTGGGGTAGTGTGGGGATGGCGTTTAGGTTTGGAGGATAAATATGTTGCGTCCTCCACAAGCATATTTCTTTTTCTTGAGGGTGGGGATCAATTGACAGGCCCCTTTCACCCAGACCCCTGACCTTCGTGAATTAATTAATTGAGACCCTATATATCTAATTTTAGCTAGGGTTTAAGGTTCCTTGTGTCTAGTTTATGCCCTTTATGTCCAATAATCTAAACATCTAATCCATCTTAGTCTTCCTAAGCGCCACTCTATTCTCCTTGTGTTTATGTTTACTTTCGCTCAAGTCACCCCCAATTCTTGAAGGTTAATTATTTTCCCATCAATCAGTACGCACCTGTTAATAATAGAAAATTTAACGAAAAGTTTTCGGGACTGTTCACTTTAACGAAAAATCATATATTTACTCTAAAAAGTCAATCTTCATACGATTCACTTACAACACTTTTTTATCATTTTTGTTAAAACTCAAAGTTTTCATACTCTTTTCATTAGTTTTTCTATTAATAATTTATAATAAGCAATCCCATTGATTTTCTTTTTATGTTTTTAGCTGAGCTTAGTTACTTGTTAGGGAAATCTAGTTTTATTAATGTGACGAGTAATATTTCTAAAGACATTAATTATGATAAACACGTGGGAATGTGCCTCACGCGCTGCGACCCAAATACCCAGAACCTTTTCTTCGTGATTTCCGATCGGTGAAAGTGGCGGAACCAGTGGAGCCTGGTGAACAGGCGGGGGATTCGTGGATGGGTAGAGATTCGAGCCCTCCACCATTTGTTTTTGGCGCTGCGGTGACTGAATCCTCCAGATCTGGGAAACGACCTCGTGGGTCTGATGGGTCGAAATTGAGCGTCGAGCGTGATCTGACTAACATGCAATTGGAGCCTCAGGTTAGTTTCAAGGATAAGCTTATGAAATCATCTCGAAGAGTTGAATCGGTGAATGTTCATGCGTTTGATTTCGATTCTGATATGGTAGATGAAGATGTTTCTTTTTCTCGTGCTGTGAAAGGGCCGAGTGTTACATTCTCTGACAAAGCTGTGATGAAGTTGGGTAAGGATTGGCAGGATGCTCTGGTTATCAAGCTTCTTGGGCGTTCACATTCTTATAACTTTTTGCAGAATAGGTTGAAGCATAAATGGTAGCTTAAGGGTGGCATGCAGCTGATTGACATTGATTTTGATTTCTATATTGTTAAGTTTGATTTGCCAGAGGATAAGGAGTTTGTGTTAACTGGGGGACCCTGGATAATTGCAGGACAATACCTGACGATTCAAAATTGGAGGCCAGGATTCGTGCCTGCTTCTGAGGTCATTTCTCGTATGGCTGTGTGGGTGAGAATTATGGGTGTGCCGATTGAGTTTTTTAATATCTGGGCAATGAGGACGATTGGTAGTGTTTTGGGTAAGTTGTTGAAGATTGATGTTAACACTAATTCTCAGTATAGAGGTAAATTTGCTCGTATCTGTGTTGAAATTGATGTGACTAAGCCTTTGGAAGCTTTTATACAAATTAATGACAGATGGTATAATCTAGAGTATGAGGATATGCCAGAAATATGTTTTCACTGTGGTCGATATGGGCATAAGAGGGAATGTTGTCCCTGGAATGGTGATGGGAGGGGGGATAAGGTTGGTGATGGTGGAAATGTAAGAAGTAATATGAATTTGGATGTGCCTAGTGCTATGCCTGCTCAAAATGGAGGGGAGGTTGATGCTATTCATGGCATCTGGATGTAAGTCAAGCCGAGAGGGAGAAATCGTAAATTTTTTAATGGGAAGGATGGTGGAGATGCCTATACTAGTGGGCAAGGGTTAAGGTTTAGTGCCCTTGGTAGTGATGAGCAATGTCTGACTGAGGAGTGTGTGGAATATGATACTGTTGGTGTGAAGGGTGATGGGTACGGCGAGAGGAAAGCTTGGGGGGGGCAAGGAAGAAAAAGGAAACTGGGTCTATGGATGCTCTGAAGGACATTTCTAATTGTGGTGGATTGTCAAGTGATCAACCTCGAACTGCCAATGGGAAGTTAGGGCTTTCTGCCAAACTGTGGTGGGAGGGGTAAGATCTAAGGTAGGTAGTATCACTAATGATCTGCCACTCCAGGTTAATGATAATGTTGTTAAGACGGACATGTATTATGGTTTGAACATGGCGAAGGGAACCTGTATTTTCAGTGATCAATCTTCCAAGGCTAGTGGTAGTAGTATGGTAATTGAAGCCTGCGATCTGGATTCGGGTGAAGGGATATTGTACCCTGTTTTGGTAAGTTCAGATTCTTCTATTCAGAAATCTCGATTATCTGAGAATGATTATTCAGCTAAGTCTGATGATTTGTGTGCCTCCCATGTGGGGGATCATTCCATGGATTGCTAGGCTTCTTGCCTTATTTCTATCTTCTTATTTCTTGATTATGATGAATATTGTGGTTTGGAATTCTAGAGGTGCTGGTTGCACCAAGTTTAAAGATAATGTTACTGAGTTAATTAAGGTTCATCGAATATCTTGGTAATCTGTGAGCCTAGGATTAGTGGTCAGAAAGCTGTGTCTGCTGTGAAATCTCTTGGATTTCCGTGCTTTGAGATTGTGGATGTCGTGGGGTTCTCAGGGGGTGTATGGATGTTATGGAAGGATGCTAGTCTTAAGGTGGATGTTATTGGCACTACGGATCAATCTATTTCTGTTGTGGTTTATGGTACTGGCCTGAAACATTGGATGTTTACTGCTGTCTATGCTAGTCCTTCTATTGCGAAAAGAGAGAGATTGTGGGATTACCTAGACTTTATTGTCGGTTGTCATCAGATGCCTTGGTTGGTTGCTGGGGACTTCAATGAAATGTTGTATGTGGCTGATAAGATCGGTGGTGCCCCTTTATGCAGGTTAAAAGGCTTTAAGTCTTGGGTGGATAGGAATTTTATGCTTGATTTGGATTTTGTTGGACCTAAATTTACTTGGACGAACAAGCGAGTCTTTGAAAGAATTGATCGGGGGGTTTGTAATTTGAGTTGGAGGAACTTGTATTCTGATGCTTATGTCCATCATCTCCCTCGCACTAAGTCTGATCACTGCCCTATCAAGATTTGCTTGAAGTCCCACGTTTCTCTTTCCCCCAAGCTTCGTCCCTTCCGTTTTGAAGCTATGTGGTTGAGGCATGGGAACTTCAAGGCATTTGTGGATGGTGCTTGGAGCAATAGTGTTGGTTCGGCGATTGATAAAACTTATGCTCTTGTTTATCCTCTTAAGGAATGGAATTCTCAGGTTTTTGGGCATCTCAAGATGAAAAAAAAGTAAGCTGCTTGCTAGAATTGGTGGAATACAAAAAGCGCTGTGTTGTGGGCCGAATAAATTTCTTTCTAACTTGAAGGATGAGTTGGTTTCTGAGTATAATGAGGTTCTTAACCAGGAGGCTTTTTTTGGCACCAAAAGTCTCGAGTGAGGTGGATCCAATAAGGTGATCGTAATACAAAAAATTTTCACCTCACTACTATTGTTCGGCGAAGAAGAAACCGAATTGAGGGGCTTTTTAACTACTCCGGGGATTGGATTTCTGACTTTAATGAACTGAAAATGTTGGTTGTTGCTTATTTTCAGACTTTGTTTTCGCATGGGCAAAAGTCTCATCAGTTGAACTCTCTCCCTAATCTTTTTCCTGAAATTCATGTTGCTGATCGTGCTGGTCTTATTAAGGATGTGGATATGGCGGAAGTCAAGGAGAGTCTCTTTAATATTGGTGGCCTTAAAGCTCCTGGTATTGATGGGTTTCCTGCTTGTTTTTATCAGGATCAATGGAACTTGTGTGCTAACGATCTGTTTGATATGGTTTCTAATGCTTTTCAAGCTATGAAACTCCCTGCGGGGTTAAACAGCACTCTGATTACGCTAGTTCCTAAAATTGATAATCCTAAGCGGATGTTAAATTTCAGGCCCATCAGTTTGTGCAATACTCTCTATAAGGTGATTTCTAAAGTTATTGTTGCTAGAATCAGATCCCTCTTTCCTCACTTGATTAGTCTTAATCAAGCTAGTTTTGTTCCTGGAAGACAAATCACTGATAATATTCTCGTTACTCAAGAAATCCTTCATAAGTTTAGACTTTCTAAAGGACGGAAGGGCTTTCTTGCCTGGAAGATTGATCTTTCTAAGGCTTATGACAGACTTAACTGGGAGTTTATTGAATCTGTGTTAATTAAGGTGGGTTTACCTTTGAACCTGGTCCAACTTATCATGGCATGTGTCTCTTCTGTGAAGTATCAAATCTGCTTTAATGGAGAGTTAACTGATAGTTTTTCTCCTCAGAATGGTATCTGCCAAGGGGATCCTATGTCCCCTTATCTGTTTGTGCTTTGTATTGAGAAACTTTCTCATTTAATTTCTGATAATGTGAACAGAGGATTGTGGAAACCTGTTAAGGCTTCGCAATCTGGTCCAGGGGTTTCTCACTTATTTTTTGCTGATGATTTAATGCTCTTCTCTGATGCCATTCCAAAGCAGGCGAGACTTATGAAGCGTTCCACTGATAAATTCTGTAAAGTCTCTGGTCAAGCTGTCAATTTTGATAAATCTGTCTTGTATTGTTCCCCTAATACTTCCAGGGAGGTTATTAGAAGTATTAGTACTATTTGTAGCTTCCTTGCCTCCGAGTGCTTGGGGAATTATTTAGGAATGCCTCTTATCCATGCAAGAGTCTCAAGGGCTACGTACTTGGGTATTATTGATAAAGTGCAAAAGAGACTAGCTACTTGGAAGAGTAAGGTTTTATCTATGGCTGGTATATGCACTTTGATCCAATCTGTTACTTCCTCCATCCCGGTGTATGCCATGCAAACGGCCAAGCTTCCTGTCAATGTGTGTAATGATTTAGACAAGTTGAACAGGGATTTTCTGTGGGGGGATTCTACCCAAAAGAGGAAAGTTCATTTATGCAAGTGGAGTTTGGTGTAGAGAATTCATGCTAAAGACTCCGGGTTGTGGGCACAAATTTATCAAGCTAAGTATTTGAAAGGCTCTTCCATCATAGACCCCAAAATACATGAACGATCTGGGAGCTCTTACTCGTGGAAAGGAATTCTGTATGGTTCCAATTTGCTTAGGAAAAGTATGATTTGGAGGATAGGCAGTGGTGATAATGTAAAGTTTTGGAATGACTCTTGGTTATCGAATGTTCCCTTGGTTGACTCCGTTGAAAATGTGGTTATTTCTGATGATGATTGTGCTGTTTCTGATTTCTTCAACAATGGGTGGTGGGATATTGATAAGCTCAGAGCAGTATTACCAGATGACCTGGTTCAAAAGATTACTAGTTGGCTTGCTGGTACTTTTGGTGCAGGATTGGATAAACTTATATGGAGGTGTACTGCTAATGGCGCTTTCTCGGTTAAGTCAGCCTATAACCTGTTAGTTGATCGAGAGGATGTGCCTGATTCGCGTTGGGATTTTATCTGGCGAATTACTGTTCCGCTTAAGCTAAAAGTCTTTCTTTGGTTGCTAAGTATTGGATGTTTGCTTTCCAATGAGCAACGTGTGAAAAGGCAAATTGCTTCCGATTATTCATGTGTTAATTGTAGTGGTCCAGTCGAATCCATTGCTCATATTTTTAAAGATTGTCCTAGGGCGAAGGGTATTTGGGATAGTTTGAGAATTCCTTGGCAGTTGAGGAATTCTCAGCTTCTTGATCTCAATGGCTGGTTGTTGGCTAATCTGAAAACAAGGGTGAGAAGGAACACTGAAGGTGAGTGGTGTATTTTATTCCTCTTCACATGCTGGCATATTTGGAAATGGAGGAATAAGCAGATCTTTGATATTAATTTTGTCATGCCTTTTGATCGAAAGGCAATTATCTTGAGTGAGACGGATGCGTGGCTAAAGGCTTGTAGAAAGATTTATGTAGAAGCTATTAAGAGGCAAATCTCGCTTTCATGGGAGCCTCCGAGTGAGGGTTGGTGTAAGCTCAATACTGATGGGTCTAGAAGGGCCAGCACCAGTCAAATTGGCGCGGGTGGACTGTTAAGAGATCATGAGGGTAATTGGCTGGGTGGATTTGCGGTGAACATGGGACAAGGGCAGGTGTATGAGGCTGAGCTTTGGAGTCTATATTTTGGGCTTCAACTTGCTTCTGCTAAGGGCATTACCGATCTTCATATTGAGATGGATTCTATGTCTGTTGTGATGTTGTTGAAGCAAACCCAGGTTGATAATTTCCATCCTCTGGAGACAGTTGTGCACAGCTGCCGAGTTATGATGGGTCAACTAAGAAGGTGTGTGCTGGTCCATATTTTTAGAGAGAATAATCAAGTGGCGGATATACTAGCTAACTAGAGTTATAACATGGATATTGGAGTGCTCTTTTTTGATGAGCCCCATTTATGGCTTAGTTCTGCTCTTTTGGATGATGCAGATGGAGTCCCACGGACTCGTTTAGTTACTGACTTGTAGTTTTCTTTTGGGTTATAAGCCTCGATTGTTTCACCAAAAAAAAAGACATTAATTATGTGATGGTACGACAAATACACTGAAAAGCTTTATCACATAATCTTCCACAAGTAGATGGAACTTGTCACATAATTTTTCACTAGTGAACAAGTTTTATTGTTTTTTTTTCTTTTTCCAAACCCCATTCCACTCAATACGTGGAGCATTTACATGATTATATCTTGTCAACTCATGCAATATGCGCATAGTGATGAGCGGTTTTTGATCCCCACCCAAACCCACTTCTATAAGAGCAACTCCACTGGGGGAGTTTGCTTAGGGGACTGTGGAGAAACAAGGGCCCGAGGCCCTGTGAATTTGGTTCAGCGGGCAAGGCCCCCGTGTGAAGGTGGAGGCTCGAGCAAAAGGCCTGTAAAAAATTGACTGCCCGACCCACTGGGTGGATATGACGCCAGCATGACGTCATGCTGGCGTGTGGGCAATTTTAAATTTTTTTTTGTCAGGCGCGTGCACCCCACTCGCGCGTCGCCCGACATTTTTTTAGAAAAACAGCAGCTTTTTCAGAAAATGACAGAAAATTTTCAGAAAATTTGTTACCGTTGGGAAGCCACGTGGCTTCCCACGGTCCGTTCAATCCCAACGGCTCTTTAATTTTGACCGTCCGATTTTAACGTTAATAAAAATAAAAAAAATCTTATTTAATATCAACCGTTGGATCTCAGATCAACGGTTGATATTATTCTGTAAAAAATTGAAAAAAATTGTAAAAAATTGCAAAAAAATCGTAAAAAATTGTAAAAAAATTGTAAAAATTTGTAAAAAAATTTGTAAATTTTTATTTTTTATTTTTTTACTTTTCTATAAATACCTTATCATTAACATCTACCTTACACCACAATTCCATATTTTCTCAACTATTTCTCCTCACATTCAAAAGCCTTTCTCTCAAAGTTTGAAGCCAATTTTTTTTTCAAACAAAATGAGTACTGGTGCAGGTACGAATTGGACGCTTCTTGAAGATGTTGCGTTGTGTGCTAGTTGGGTTAAAATTACTCATGATTCACTTTCGGGTAATGAGATGCAGTTGCGAGAAATGTGGAGTCTTATTCATACCAATTATATTGAGATAATGGGTGGGCAAAGAACCAAAGATTCACTGTCCAGTCGTTGGAAATTACTGAATATATTGTTTAGTTTGTGGAGAGACGCATTGACACAAGCTAGTTCTAATCGTCGAAGTGGGGAAAGTTTAGCGGATCAGATAACAATATATTACTTATTTGTTTGTATTAATTAATTGTTAGTTATTTTCATATTATTTATTTATTTGTTTGTATTAATTATTTGTTACCTCTTTTCATTATAATTATTATGTTGTATTAATTAATTGTTACCTAGTTTCATTATAATTATTTGTTAGCTATTTTCATATTATTTATTTGTTTGTATTAATTATTTGTTAGCTAGTTTCATTATAATTATTTGTTAGCTATTTTCATATTATTTATTTGTTTGTATTAATTATTTGTTACCTATTTTCATTATAATTATTATGTTGTATTAATTATTTGTTAGCTAGTTTCATTATAATTATTTGTTAGCTATTTTCATATTATTTATTTGTTTGTATTAATTATTTGTTACCTATTTTCATTATAATTATTATGTTGTATTAATTATTTGTTAGCTAGTTTCATTATAATTATTTGTTAGCTATTTTCATATTATTTATTTGTTTGTATTAATTATTTGTTACCTATTTTCATTATAATTATTATGTTGTATTAATTATTTGTTAGCTAGTTTCATTATAATTATTTGTTAGCTATTTTCATATTATTTATTTGTTTGTATTAATTATTTGTTACCTACTTTCATTATAATTATTTGTTTGTATTATTTATTTGTTACCTATTTTCATCATAATTATTTTATCTCCCGCATTGTATAGGAACTTCAAGCACAAGCTTGGTATGGTGCCAAAACCAAAAGCAAAAACAAAACATTCACCCGGTTTGAATGTTGGAATGTGGTCAAAGATTGTCCTAAATTCAGAGTTGTGCCTGTCGGTCCAGAAGTTTTCATGAACAGCACCCCTCTACACTCTACACCCGATCATGCCTCGCATGATCATGATGAAGATGATGCAGAAGAAGTGCCTGAAACGCCCCCCGTTGAACAAGCGTCGGGGTCAACCCGTTTTCCAATTAGGCCTCAAGGTAAGAAGGCTGCATAGAGAAAAGTTAATACTTCAAAGAAAGATTATGGAAAGTTTATGGAAAACCTTGCCCGCCAAGGTGAATTGACTTTGGCCCGAGAAATGGCTAAATATGAGGCCGATAAGGCTAGAGAGGATGCAAAAGATGCAGCTTTTCAGAAAAAATTTGAAGCTGATGAGAGAGAAAGAGAACTACTTCAGCAAGAAAGGGAACGTAGAAGAGAAGAAAGAATGGCTGAACAAGATTGTAACATTATGAAAGAGCCTTTAGAAGGGAAGTCTCCAAATTCTAAATATTTTTGGAAGTCGGAGAAAGAAGACGTGGTGCGAAGGAGGCGTGCAAGAGAAGCAAGAGCAAGAGGAGATGGTCCTAGCACGACAAGAGAAGATCATCCTAGCACCACAAATTGGTTAAGCACGACAAGAAAGGATCATCCTAGCACCACAAATTGGTTAAGTGATGATTATTGAATTTAGGTTGTAATTTCTTATTGATTGAATTTAGTACTTTATGTTGTTTCTAATTTATCGAATTTAGTACTTTATGTTATTTCCAATCTACTGAATTTAGTACTTTATATTATTTCCAATTTATTGAATTTAGTACTTTATGTTATTTCCAATTTATTGAATTTAGTACTTTATTCATAACACATTTAAACACACCAAATAAAATAACATCAACATACCAAATAAAATTACATCACACACCAAATAAAAAGCACAATAAATGAACTAAATAAACACACGACATGAAATAAAATAAAACACCCCAAATAAAAACAAACACTAATGAACTTAAGTATCTTCGACACCCCTCAATTTCCACTGGTGTTCTATCAAGTCAATTTGGCGAGCATTGTGCATATATGGCTTTTGCATTGCAGTATATCGTTGAATGACTCTATCATTGAAACGTCCATCCCGCAGTATTGGGTCGTGTTGCACGGGTTCTTCGGTGGCGTCATGAGCACAATATATTCGTGTTTTGGAATTGTTCATCGTGTCTGGCTCATATTCATCAACAGCATCATAATCGTACTCATCTTCCACAATCATGTTGTGAAGAATGATGCACGTCATCATGATAGATCGAAGCGACTCCACATCAAACATTCTGGCAGCACCTCTAACAATAGCCCAACGAGCTTGGAGTATACCAAAACAACGCTCCACATCCTTCCTGCATCCTTCTTGACAGCTTGCAAAGTATTTTTCCTTTGCACTTTGTGGACGTGGCACTGTTTTGACAAAGCATTCCCACCTTGGGTAAATGTCGTCTGCTAGGTAGTATGGCCCGTCGTACTTACGTTCGTTGACCCAGTATGTGACTTTTGGTGCCTTTCCTTGCAGGACTTCATCGAACACTGGGGATTGGGCAAGGACATTAAGATCATTTTGAGCTCCCAGAACCCCGAAAAAGGCGTGCCAAATCCAAGTATCAAAAGATGCCACCGCCTCCAAAATGATACTTTTCGATCCTTTTCTATCCCCATAAGCGCCTTGCCATGCACTTGGACAGTTTTTCCAAGTCCAGTGCATACAATCAATGCTTCCAATCATCCTTGGAAAACCTCGCATCTCGCCATTCTTCAAAAGCCTTTCCAAGTCCATATGAGTAGGCCTCCGGGGGTACTCATTGGTGTAGATAGATTCGATTGCCGAGCAAAACCTCATCAGGGACTTAAGAATGGTTGATTTTCCCATCCTCGTTATCTCGTCCACTTGGTCTGCAGCTGCTCCATATGCAAGCATCCTCAAAGCAGCAGTAATTTTTTGCTCAGGCAGGAGACCTAAAGCACCAAATGCATCCGGCTTTTGCACAAAATATGAATCATGGTTGCAAATAGCGCCCATGATTCTGTTGAACAAATGTCGTTCCATTCTAAAACGACGTCGGAAGTACGTATCAGGGAATGCACTGTTTCGGACAAAATAATCGTCCAAGAGCTCCTGACCTCGTCGTTGCCTATTTCTATCTATGTTTCCAGCACGGTTGGGCCTGCAGATCTGAGCCACAGCTTGGACGACTCGACGGGAATGTGAGGCTCGTGCCATTCTTGATTCGTCATCTCTCCGTCTACGCTCATCATCCTCTTCCATCTCATTTTGGGCCCAATCCCCAGCATTGAACATTCCTTCTGATTGGTTAAACAATTCTTCCTCTTCTTGATCGATTTCCCACATCATCTTTGAAGAAGAAGAAGACATTGGTGAATAAGGAAGCAGAAACTATGAATAATGAAAGGGATTTTGGTGAAGAAGGAAGCAGAAACTATGAATAATGATAGAGAGCTTGAGAAAATTGGTGTGAGATTTCTGAGGATGGAGGGTTTCATTATATGGAGGATTTGGGCAAGGATTAGGTTGTAGATAATGACACGTGGCATGCCGTCATTCGTTAAAAATCTAGAGGAAATCTATCCTCAAAGATTGTAATCGGATTGTGACACGTGGCACGACGTGATTGGTTACAAATCTTATCGGAAATCCCTCACCAATAATTGTCCTTTCAGATAATGACACGTGGCATGCCGTCATTCGTTAAAAATCTGGTGGAAATCTATCCTCAAAGATTGTAATCGGATTGTGACACGCGGCACGACGTGATTGGTTACAAATCTTATCAGAAATCTGTCACCAATAATTGTCCTTTCAGATAATGACACGTGGCATGCCATCATTCGTTAAAAATCAGGTGGAAATCTATCCTCAAATATTGTAATCGGATTGTGACACGTGGCACGACGTGATTGGTTACAAATTTTATCGGAAATCCAAAATTACAAATAAAATTATTTTGAATTTTTTTTTATAAATAAAAAAATCCAAATATTTTATTGCTATTGGTTTTTCGGATAATGACACGTTGCGCAACGAGAACGATTAAAAATATTATCTGAAATTACAAATAAAATTATTATGTATTATTTTATAAATAAAAAAATACTAATATTTTATTGCCAATTGCCAGGGCTATTCAAGTGCAGGGGTGGAGATGCAAAAAGGCTATTGCCAGGGGAATACACTGTTCATTAAGGCAATTACTGTTCATTAGGTGGATTGAATAGTGTATTGCCTGGGGGGAGGGCTCCTACACTGGAGTTGCTCTAAGGTTATTGTAAATTTGTAAACCTTAATGAATATTATTGATAGCACAAAGTGCGTTTATGACATAAGAAATAGTAACTTAATACATAAGAAATACAATTATGAAAGGATTCTTAAAACTAAGGAGAGCTGGTTTCCTTAAGTAACCCGCCACCTTTATCATGCCCCCGCAATCTTGACGGTTGAGAAAAGACAAGTTTGTGCGTCCCAAGTTTAACCCTCTCACGAACAAAATGGTAATCTAATTCGATATGCTTAGTATGAGTATGAAATACCAGATTAGCTGCCATCACAAAACAAAATTTTGGGTGGAAGAGTCAAGAATTACAATTCATGAAGCAAATAAGAGACCCAAATGGACTCAGCATAGGCATGAGCAAGAACACAATACTCGGATTCAACACTGGAATGCGACACTGTTGATTGTTTAGTAGAGCTCCACCAGCCCAATCTGTATCAATAGCCACGGAGAAGAAGAGGACCCTTATAAGGCCTAAAAACAAGCCAAGCTCCAAAGAACTCTTAACATATCGATCGAAGGATCTTTTTTGCAACAATAAGGTGTGTCATGGTGGGACGAGACATAAACTGAGCAATATGATTGATAGTTAAAGCAATGTCCAACGCGTCATGGTAAGATATTGCAGGGAGCCAAGAATTTTCGAAACTTCAAGGGATTCGAAAGAAGAGTACCATCATGATTTGACAATCGCGATCGTGAAGCAATATGAGTAGTGGTTGGTTTGCAGTCAAGCATGTTAGTGCGATGGAGAAGGTTAACGATATACTTTCTGTAAGTATGAGATGAAGGCCAGTAGAAGACCGTTGAACTTTAATGCCCAAAAAGTAATGCAGCGGGCTAGGATCTTTGAGTTCTAATTCCTTGCTAATTAAGCAAAGAAATAAACGAGACAATGGAAGAAGGCAAGTTTCCAGTGACGACAATATCATCAACATATAAAAGTACATCAAACAATTTTCCTAATGAAAAATAAAAAAGGGAATGATTTGCCTGACTTTGTCGAAATCCATTGCGAATAATAAATAAGCTAATCTAGTGAAACTGTGCCCAAGGTGCTTGCTTAAGCCCATAGATACATGCAATTTACAAACATGAGAAGGAAAACTAGGGTCAACAAAACTTAGTGGTTGACCCACATACACATCCTCATTGAGAAACCCCATTTAAAAATGTATTCTTGACACCCAACTAACGAAAAAAACCACCCTCAAGAAGTAGCCAAGCTAAGTACAAAATGAATGGTTGTAGGCTTCATTACCGGACTGAATGTCTCATCATAATCAAAACCATGTTGTTGATGGAAGCCTTTCATCACAAGGCATGCTTTATAATGCTCAATAGAGTCATCTTTATGTTTGCTTTTAATTACCCACTTACACCCAACAGTAATTTGAAAAGGATAAGATGGAACAAGAACTCATGTGTGGTTTGCATTGAGTTCGTCAGTCATGGCTGCACTCCATTCAGGAAAGCGAACTGCTGAGTGTAGTAAGTGGGCTTTGCATGTATTAGTATGAAGGTACATGAATGTACAATAAAGAATTTATCACTTTTTGGTATTTGTCTAATAGAAGAAGATATCCCTCTCAAAGCCACTTGAAGATTTATCTTGGAAATCTCTGGCGAGAGTAATTGTTGATCAAGTTATGTTTGTAAGAACTGCTTCAACATGAGATTCATCATGGCGATCATAAATGATTTTATGTGGTTTGACATAAACCCATATCACATAAATCTTGAGTGGGATATGGATGATAGATGACTGTATGTGATTTGACATAAACCCATATCACATAAATCTTGAGTGAGATATGGATGATAGAAGAACCGAATTACATTGTAACTACAATCAAGGTTCGAAGGAGTATCATGATTAATTCGCGTATATTTATACTAATCTTGACAATCATGAAATGTTGCTAGGTGTTACTCATGGTTTGTGGAGTTAAATTAATTCGTTACTTAATTTCATTGCCGACTTTAGTTATAACCTAAGAGGTCACACACATATGATAAGTTCTAATAACTTTATTTGGATGTTGATTAGATATGCTTATAATTAATTGGTAGTTATATTAGATTAATTATTTGGGTTTATTTGACATGGTTTTTGTTAATGCACAAAATCAGTGAAGACTTTGGAACAACGTAAAGTATAAAGTTTGTGACCTTCGCTCGATTGCTGCGGTCACCTGGTGATGGTAATATGTAAAGAGATAGAGATAGGGAAGCAAACACAAGGTGTACGTGGTTCACCCTAAATCTGGCTACGTCCACAGAGTAAAGGAGTTCTCATTAATAGTGAAAGGTTTACACAAACACATAAGTTTAAGCATAATTATCATCAGTGGGTTCTAATGACTAGTTTAAGTATAATAATGACATTTGTCCTTAACTGTAGGAAAATGGTCTTCTTTTATAGTTGAGGAGAGTCTTTGGCTTTCGTTCGCGGTCGATGTGGGACTCTATGAGCTTTATTCTAACGTTGACATGTGTCGTGATGTGATTGGCCTCCTGGGTGGCAGGAAACTCTTGTGCTTCAGCAGCGGTTCCTCAACATGAATCCCTCAGTAGGTCCTTGAAGGTATGAAGTTGACCAGTGCTTGGTAGTTTCGAGATTGGATAAGTATGGTACAAAGTGTTTTAACTAAATAGACATTGAGCTTTATGAAATTAAAAAAGGGTCCAAGTTATAAACCTAAAGTGAGTAAGTGATTGGGCTAGGCGCATGGAACAAGTCCATGCCGCCTCACCCTAAGGAGGTGTGTCAAGAAATCTATAAATACTCCTTATGCTTCTTTCATAACCACAATGCAAAAGTTGTTCAATTTTGTCCCTTGGAGAAAAGAGAGAAAAATCATGAGCCAAAACACCTTGTGTGACGCCTATTCTATATTGATCCAAGTGAGAGGTACTGCTAGCAAATCTACTCAATCACTCCATCATCCATTGCTAATTTTATTAGTGTGGATACTATTGGAGACTCAACACTTAAAGAGCTTCGGATGATTAGTCATGAGGAGGAAGATTGCAAGCATAGGGGTGATCCAATCCTGTGGCACATGGCTAAATATTCGAGTAAGTTAATCTCTTTGACTTCTTACTTTGTTGCTTTACCAATTACAACCAATCAGATATATAATTGAGTTAACATATTGTATGTTATTTATTATTTTCTACTGCTTACTTAATTATTCAAATGAAATTAATCCCAATAATATGCCCGGAAACCCAACAGATTCTGGTTTAAAGCTTCGGCTGTACAGACTATCAGGAAGGGGCGGTGGCAACTAGTTGGGCAGAGAGCGACGACGGGGATCAGGGGGAGTTGGCGAGTTAGATGGGCAAGTTGAAAGCGTATGAAGGGAGGTTTTCGTTTGTTTTGGGCTTATGGGGTGTATTCAATTGAGAATTTGAGAAATTTTAATGGATTTTTATGGAGTCTAATTAATTTGTAGAGATTCAATGTAAAATTTTGATTCAATTCCCTCAAAATCTTTTGGAGAGAGGTGAGATTTGTGGAGACTTAGTCTCACCCAAAAAAAATAAAATAGGGTAATGAAATAAGCTTATGCTCAAATCGGACCATACCCACCTCTATTTGGTAGCGGAATCACAAAAAAGAGACCGGAATGATTGATACATGTAGATTGTAAAACTGAATGAATATTATTGATACCATTGTTAAGGATAAAGAAGGTCTACCAGGTTAAATCTTAGCTTAGCTATTAAGATAAGATTGTTAGGAAGGTTAGTTAGGTGTTATACTCAGTATATATAGTTGAATATCAGAGTGCGGAACAAACGAGATTACAAAAATAATAAGAATATTATTAAACATCTGAGAATGCCGGAACGGCTACAAAACTCTAAAGGCTACATTGTGACTAACTTGATTTCTAATGAATAACAAAACACCCTATTTATAATAAACTAACCCTAATCTTTAACAAAACCTAATTCTAACGGGCTAAGCCCAGAAAACCAGATATTCAAATAAAGTAAAATACTAATACTTTCCAACACCCCCCCCCCGGTCAAACTCATGGCGGTATACGTCATGGGTTTGCAAACAAGTAGATGTGGATGCAAAACTTCAAATTCTAGTGCCAATGCCGATGCCGATGCCGATGCCGATGCCGAATGCCGAAGCCGATGCCGATGCCGAATGTCGAATGCCCAATGCCGATGCCGATGCCGATTCAAGCTACCATGCCCAATGCAAGAATACATGGGCCACAAAACCTCAAAATAACCATTTTTTCCTTCCTTCTACCTTCCTTTTTTCCTTCTGTGCGAAGCAACAACATATGGTTCTGCAGGCTGTGGCGTTATTTTTCTCATTCCCGTTTTTTCCTTTTTTTTTTTTTTTTTTTTTTTTGTACAAAACCCCTTTTTTCCTTCTTTTTTCTCATTCCTTTCCTCTGCAGCAATGCAGACTTGCGGATGCTCCTGCGTTCAAAGGTGCATAAGCAAATGGTGGTGCGGGTATGCGGACAAGATTGCGTGGGTGCAGGTCAGAGAACAGATTACGGAACAAAAAACGAACGAACAAAGGCAAACAAATTGATACCAACAAGAACGGATTGAACCCTAAGGATCGAACCCGCTCTGATACCAAGTTGAATATCAGAGTGCGGAACAAACGAGATTACAAAAATAATAAGAATATTATTAAACATCTAAGAATGCCGGAACGGCTACAAAACCCTAAAGGCTACATTGTGACTAACTTGATTTCTAATGAATAACAAAACACCCTATTTATAATAAACTAACCCTAATCTCTAACAAAACCTAATTCTAACGGGCTAAGCCCAGAAAACCAGATATTCAAATAAAGTAAAATACTAATACTTTCCAACATATATTACAATGTATTTATACATGTGTACCAATCCATTAAATGTAATGTAAACATAACTTTAATTACTCTCTCTCTCTACAATTTCTCTCTCTCTATTTTCTCTCAGATTCATGAGTTTCTACAACCACAAGGTGCGTTTATATACACGCGTGATACTTGACGTACAAGAAACAATAACTTAATTACTACTACTGAATGTCTGCCTTGAGTCCTTGATACAATGACACTAACCACGTTTCATGTTAATTATTATGTGACCTGTAAGTATACTTAATCGGCCATTAAGCACGACTCAAAAGTCATTTGAATACTCATTTTTCCCATTTTCAGTGGACAGCTGCAGTGGTCCAAAATTAGAATAAATGGAAATATGCAGTGCATCGTAGCAGGGGGAGGGGGTCATTTTCTGAAAGGTACACATTTGAAACCAAGTTTTATTTTACTTCTAAGTGGATTAATTAAGAAAAGATTAAACGAATCTTGTTATATTATAACTTTTCGATATATCGTCCTACTACTCACAAACACATACAGGACATGCGCTATGGAAGGTACAATTACCTGGGAGTAAGGTATCATTTTCAACCAAAGAAAAAGGATTTGGAAGAGAATCATAATTATGGCGTCTAAGATCAGCTTTATTAAAGGAACAAATTGAAATTCACTAGCTTTAAGAACCTTTCTTGAAAAATGTTTAAGTTTTATTAGTTTAGATTGCGAGTTCGATGTGAACTTGTTATGACTAATTTATTATATGAATTAGTTCAAATTTCTCAACCCTTTAATAATAAATATACCCCAAGCATCAAAAAGAATAAAAAAACCAATTGAACAAATAGATTTTGATAAATTTGCATTAGGGTCGCCAATTCATATTTTATATAATACAAAGACCATAAATCAACTGTTTCACTCCAAACAATAAAAGAACAATAGTTTCAGATTAGTACAAAGCAGTAGAAGTCCCACTATAATTTTACAAAGCTTTTTTTATTTGGAAATGGATCATCTCCGAATCTTTTCCTTCTAATACATCAAATTTGAAAATCCGGACAATTGAAATTTGATCCAACGGTTACAAACAGAAATCCACTTTAAAAGTTATAATAACCTTAGCCGTTAAATCAAATTTCAATTATCCGAATCTCTAAATTAAGTGGATTAAAAAAAAAAGAATCCGATCCTTTTCATTTTTATTGGGCGGAGGGTGTGGGAATCTATCAACTTTGAAGCAGGTGAGATCCATATATATATATATATATATATATATATATATATATATATATATATTAAAGAGTTGGTGTGACTGAAATTGTACGGATGCATGGGTTAGAGAGAGGGACATGGCGTCGAAGACGGAGAAGCTGATCAAAGCGAGCAACCCGTGCGCACAGAAAACACTCTTGGTCTCCAGTCCTGAGACTCCACCTCGTACGGGTTGTTGAGGTTTCTGCTAATCAGCTCTTAGATCAAGGCAAAGTTTACCTTATTGTTCTTTAATCCTAAATCAACTCCTTCTCACTACTGTTTTTTTCTTTAGTAGGGAAATACTTCACTGGAGTCCTGAGATTTTTTGTTGGTTCACAAGCTTTCACACTTATTTTTATTTCTCACACTTTCTTAATTTTCATTGTCGAATCAAATTAATTGAAATAGATTAAGAATACAAACTAATAAGAGTGTATGAGACACACCCTCTTAACTGAATCAAATTAATTGAAATAGCTTAAGAACAAAAGCTAATAAGAGTGTATGAGACAAACCTTCTTAATTTTCAGCGTTGAAATAGATTAAGAACACAAGTTAATAAGAGTGTATGAGAGGTAAAAAAAATGTGTCAATATCACTACCCTAATTACATCACTTGCATCTTTTCTGATGTTTCCTCTAAAGGAAGTTTATTTATGACCTACCAATGAATAAAAATTTAAAAATTTGTAGCTTCGACATTCACTTTAGCGTTTGAAGTCTTTAGTTCAAATTCGCCTCCTAATATCACTTATAGAACAAATAATATATATATATATATATATATATATATATATAAATCTATGTATTCTGATTAGTTTACATAGTTGTAACCAAAATGAACTAGGATTAGAGTTATAATTAGTGAACTATTCCATATGCCACAAGGAAGAGTGAAACCAAATTAATTCGTATAGGCTAAGTGTGTGTTTGGTACGCAGACGGGACGGGACAGGACGGAACAGGACGGGACAGATGTTGTAAATTTTGAAAAAGACAAGGGGCATTGTTGTCCTAAAATGTTAAAAATTTATGTCCCACAGACGTGGAACAACCCCGTTCCAGGAGGGGAGGTGGAACCAAAAATCATCCAAAACTTGTCCCGTGGAACGCCTCGTCCCACTCCTTTTAGGCGTACCAAACGCGGGACGGAACGCCTCGTCCCGTCCCGTCCCGCGTACCAAACGCACCCTAAGGGAACTTGCGTGGAATACAATTTTATGGGCTTTATTATTCTAGTTATAGGCACATTAGGATTTCTAGAATCCGTTAATGTCTAGGATCCTTGAGACAGATGCCTACATAATTTGGAGGCAGATTCTCTGCTCTCCCACTTCTCATACACTTCCATTCTCCTCCTATTTGTGCGGTCATTTCTATAAAAAAAAATCAATATAAAATGTTGACGTGGCTTAATTGTGACCGCACAAATAGGAGATGATGGAAGTGTATGAGAAGTGGGAGAGCAGAGGATCTGCCTCCTCATAAGTTTGAGGTCCCTATGCACTGTAACACTTCACAAACTCTAAAACTCAGCATGAATAATTAAGGAGCAACAACAAATAGAATTACTTCAAGCTAACTAGTCCTCGTCTTTGATCGTCTAGCCATTCATCTCATGTCGTCTTCTCCAGATATATAAAGCTTCTTTCTTTTGATTAGCATGAACTTATAAAGTCTACAATATATTCATGTACTGGGACCATGTTGGGTCTACATATATATAATTGATGGCTCTGTTTTATTTGAAGTATTGAACCATCAAGGTCTTAATCATGCACTGCTCTAAATATTATATCTTTCCAAGATATAATCATTAACGTTTCTAAAAATAAAAATAAAAAGAATAAAAAATTGCCTCAAAGTATATTCCCGGCAACTTTGTCAATATATAGCTTCAACAATTATAATTATAATTAATATGGCATCACATATTTAATCATATCAGTTGGATGTCTCTCTCAACCGTTCTTTGAGGTATATATATTGAACCTAACGTTAGGTATATCTCGTGCAACAACTCAGGAGAGTTATGTTGGTTTACAATGAGTTCGTTTGAAAGTATTTTTAAAATAATTAAAAGTGTTTTTGAGATACATTGAAGTGCTTTTTCAGAATTTACTTGTGCTTTTACTAAGAATTACTCTAAAAAAACTTTCAGTTATTTTAAAAGCACATTCAAACAAACTGAATATAAATAGTGGATCTATCGAATGAAATTATTAAGCTGCAGCTTTTGGAACTATTCTAATGAAATTAAAATGAGTAAATTACATTTTGCACGTTTAAGTTCAGATAGCATTGTCATCACATCCATTCATTAATCCATTTATTTGACTATTAAGTGATGATGTGACAAACTTAAAATCTACAATTATGCTAGTGTGGATGTCATAATTTTGCCACATAGGAAAAAATAAAAAGTAGAATTAAGTGCTCACTAATTGTCCTCGTACTGTAATTTTATGAGAAACAAAACATATGAAGCTAGAGACGAGGACGGTGAACGGATCTGGGAAGAGGTGTGGACTGGCGAAGGTTGTCTGTCCGGTAGGTTAGGATGGGGAACGAGGTATCGAGGATGCATGGGTCTGAGTTAGTGGTGGATTGTTGGGGGGAGGGGTTCACTCTTTTTTACTTTATTTTATTTATTTATTTCCAAATTCATTTTTCCATGTGTGAAAATTTTGACATCTACATCGGCATAAATTTGGGTTCTAAACTTCTCAAATTATCATTTAACAATTAAACAAACGGATTCACTAATGACTATTTGATTGATGGATGCATGACATTTCAACGAAATCATAAGTCTGTGTATGACATTGTAACGTTTTAAAAATAAAGTTTAAAGTTGTAATAGAACATAAACTTAAAAGTGCAAAATGTAAATTTATTCAATTAAAATATATATATTCAGAAAGCGTTAGGAGCCCAAGTATGCTGACATGGATCATTTTCACATGCCAATGCCATTTCCACAGTTCAAGAGGAAAAACAGAAGGATCTGAATATCTATCAGCTGGGTGTTCACAGAGAGAGACGTTTTGTGTTTTGATCTGCTGAGAAATATTCCTTTTAAACCAGTGGCCAGTGGGGACTACGTGCTCTTCTCGTGCTCTACAACCTTGTCTTCTTTTAAAACGAAATTAAAGCCTGCTATATATTTTCGTAAGCACTACCTCCAAACAAATCCTCCAATTTTCTTTTTCCTTTTTGTTTTGTTCTAATGAGCACCATCTTAGGATGCATAGTTTATGCTTAAATCTTTGACCGCATCCATCTAGCTAACCTTCAGTTGCGTCGGTGGCCCGGTAAATTCATATATACAATGGAGCACAATAATTTATTTTTTTCACAAAACCCTAACATAGCGTTCTACTTTCTCTTGGGGCGCACGGCCTAAACTGGTTTTCGAAATGATTTGTCAAAAACGAAGCCCTGAAATCTCGCTGAGGACTTGGACTGTGTTTTGACGCAACTGCAGGCAGCGAAGTTGGCTTACAATTTGCACTTGTATATATAGGTTTAGCTTACCCCATTTAGAAACTACAATGTCCTCGCTCTGCACATCGTATAGCCTCATTTCAGCTGCTCTTTTTTCTTTCATTTCTTCTCAACACGCTATCTCATTTTTCTTTCCCACCTTTTCTTTTGTTTTTTGCTTTGGTGTATATATCTGTACGTTAGCTCAGCTCAGATGCATTATGCGCGCACTTTTTTTTTTTTTTAAACCAAGGCAGAATATATTAAATCCGAATAGAAATGTTTACATCCTTAGCTAGAATGTTGAACAGAAACTCTGGGCCAATATAGTCGCAAACATAGGAATGACCCTCTTTTAGAGTGTACTTAGCCACCGAGCAAGCAGCATAATTGCTCTCTCTAGGAACGAAGGAGAATGAAACCGCCACCAGCCTTCGAGCTAGAATCTCAATATCACCAAGGATACACTCAAGACTAAAATCAGAAGGCAGTTCCTTCCTAATCATTTGGATAATTAGCTTGGCATCAGATTCAATGACAACCTTATCAAACCCATTAGCAATGCAGGCGTGCAGCGCCTCCCTAATAGCATGCGCCTCAACCGCAGCAGCATAGTGGGACCATCCACCCCCCGAGCCACCCGCCGCATGGAGAATTCCTGCAAAATCACGGCAAACCCATTCCACACCCATCTTTGAGGATTGTTTACACCAGGCCGCGTCCGTGTTCACTTTCATAGTTCCAAAGGCAGGCTTGGTCCACTAGGTAGTAGTGCGCCCGTGCTTGGGGATACTCTCGTCAGCCATTGCAACCTTCCCATTAGTCATAGAGATATTTGCTTCTCTGAACTCATGGACAGTTTTGCTCCAGATATCCATAATCCCCAAAGGTTGGCGTGTTACCCCGTTGAACACGGATTCATTCCTATTTTTCCACAACCTCCATAAACCAAAGGCAAATTCCTACATAATCTCACCGGCATTTTTCCTGTTCTGGAGGGGAGAGCAGAACCAAAATTTGTGGCTAAGGTCACAAAGGAAAATCAGATGGTTCTCAGTTTCATCTACCATATTGCACACACCACACACATTGTCGACCCTCATATTCTGTCTTTGAAGATTATGTCTAACAGCCAGTGCATGGTTGCAACACTTCCATACGAAGATTTTGATTTTGTTGGGAACGTTCAACATCCATATAGTGTTCCACACGTTGGAGTTTTTCATATATTCACTAGGCATCCCACGTCCTTTTTTCCCAAGGGCCCCATTCTCCATTAATCTTACTGCCACTCCATATCCGGATTTGACAGAGTATTCTCCATTCGCATTGTAATGCCAAACCAGTCTGTCACAGGCATCAAATCTGCTCAGAGGAATGCATAATATCGGGGTCACATCTTCCTGGTTGAATCCCTCGGTTATCATATCCGTCCTCCAGGTATGTAAGGCAGGGTTGATAAGATCGCTAACCGTAGTGCCATGAAGGCACTCCTTCGGTCTAACCTTGAAGGTAGAGGGTTTGGGGAACCAGGGATCCTCCCATAAATTGATATTGTGCCCATTATCAACACGCCACCTTAAGCCTTGCACTAGCACTTTACGTGCGTCAAATATACCTTTCCACCCCCAGGAGGTACTCCTCCCTTTATAGTTTTTCAAAAATGAGCTTCCAGGGAAGTATTTTTCTCTCAACACAGTGGCAAGAAGGGAGCCAGGATGATGGATCAGGCGCCAACCAATCTTAGCAAGGAAGGCCAAATTGAAACATTGAATATCCCTAAATCCCAGTCCACCGTTCCTCTGCTGCCGCATTAGCCTTTCCCATGAAATCCAATGCATTCCTTTCCTATGCTCCGTGCTTCTCCACCAGTAATTACGGATAACCCTTTCCATGTCTCTACAAACACTGATAGGCAATTTGAAGTAGCTCATGGCGTAGTTCGGTAGAGCCATGGCAACCGCTTTGACTAAGACCTCATTACCTGCTTGAGACAGGAATTGCTCTGCCCATCCAGCCGTGCGGGTCTCAATTCAGTCGTGAATCTCCTCAAAGACAGCTTTTTTAGAGTGTCCAAAGTCGGCTTGTAATCCTAGGTATTTCCCGAAACCTTTCTTGCTCTGTATACCTAGAGT
This sequence comes from Crataegus laevigata, assembly GCA_963580275.1. Lineage (NCBI taxonomy): Eukaryota > Viridiplantae > Streptophyta > Magnoliopsida > Rosales > Rosaceae > Crataegus > Crataegus laevigata. The sequence goes on along the minus strand of OY756947.1, from coordinate 29,811,806 downwards.
CTCCTCAATTCTCTTCCTAACTCTTTTCTTTGTCTTTGAACCGAAGAAAATTGAGCTTTTTGACAAATTTACTATCTGCCCCGAGCCTTTGGCATATGATTCCAAAACCTCCATAACACCGTGAGCCTCCTCCACAGTTGCATTACCAAAGAGCACAAAGTCATTGGCAAAAAATAGATGAGAGATTAGTTCATCGTTAGGGGTGACCTTATACCCATGGAGAGCACCCCATTTCCCATCCATTCCTGATCAACATGGAGAATCCCTCAGTACAAATGAGGAAGAGATAAGGGGATAGGGGATCGCCTTGTCTCAGGCCCCTCATTGGGATAATATGACCGGTAGGGCGCCCATTCACCAGAATGCTAAAGGAGGTAGAGGAAATACACTCTTTGATCCACCTGCAAAATAACGGCGCAAAGCCCATTTTATCCATCATCATCAGTAAGAATCCATGTTCCACACGATCGTACGCCTTAGACATGTCTAACTTAATAGCCATCCCAGCATGTTCCTCCTTCTTTTGATGAAGTGGCGAGTGTATAATTTCATGTACCACCAAGATATTGTCCTAAATATGCTTACCCGCAACGAAGGCGGATTGGTTATCGTTTATCACCTTAGGCATCACCAGCTTAAGTCTATTAGTGAGGACTTTGGCAAGGACCTTGTAGATGACATTACATAACGCAATAGGTCTGAACTGCGACATGGTCTTGGGGCATTTAACCTTAGGGATCAGCACCAGGTTAGTGTGGTTGAGCCTTCTTAATAGCCTCCTGGAGTGCCAGAACGCCTTAATGATTTTCACCACATCAGGTCCCACGGTAGGCCAGTGGTCCTGATAAAAACAGCCCGAGTACCCATCAAGTCCCGGATAGCAACTTTCTAATCATCCGGTGTCATCGATATTTCGACCAAAAAAATATCATGCTAGAGTTATTAATTTTGTTCACTTAATAATTCATCAAAAGACCCAACACACGAGAGATTTTTAGTGTACTTGGAACATAAATCGGCACATCACATATTATAATATAGGTGGAGAGAAGATAAATTGTTAAATGTTTATCAACATGGCTATAGATCTTAATTTTTATACGTTATAATAAGTGAAAGCCTTAGGTTTAAATAAGATATTATGAATAAATGAAAAATACTTTATATCATTAAATAATCTAAATTAAGTGGTTAAAATAAATAAATAAATAAACTAACTACTAAATTTAATGGGTATATATATATATATATATATATATATATATATATATATAATGTATTTTTTAAGGGAGAACGAAAAATAAAGATTACAGAGTGAAGCCTCTAGGGCAACAAAAACGAGCGAAATCCCAAAGTGGTAGAGCCCTACTTCAACCTTTACTCCAATGCAAGATATACTAACAAGAACACTAATACAATCAAATATTCATTCACCCTTTGCATTTGCACATATCTCAGCTTATATAGCTGGTTGCAGGCTAAAGAAATCCAACTCAACAATTGACACCTAGGCTAACTAAGTGATGCAACTTGGCATCCTAACACAAAGCTACGCTGGTCTCACCTCAGCAGGAAGGGAATTCAACCAAATAGAAGGGATTGAAGACGAATGACCCATAGACGCCAAACATCAACGACAAATTAAGTTTAATTCCCATTAGACATGATGAAAATATATATTATGAAATCTGCACGCCAACTTCTGGACTTTGAAAATCAAAGTGAGAAGATGCCAGGGAGTTGGAGAAACACCGTTCAAAGCATCAATAAGAATTTTCGAGTCTCCCTCCACTTCCAGATTCAGAGACCCTTTGAGAGCACCATACGAAGACCATCAATCAGTTTTTTTTTTTTTTTTTTTTGAATAAACAATAATATCTACACTAAGTTCACTTTTAACAAGAATCAACTAATTATTAGACTTGCAAATTTTGCGCAAAGCAGCGAAAGTATATACATGTACCATTGCTCATTGCGGTTTGATGATTAAAAAATTTCTAACTGTATGGTTAAATGTGAATCTCAAATGATTTTGGCTAGAAATCTTTAAGGGCCTGTTTGGTATCTTATTTGAAAATTTTTATCATTTCTCAAAACATTTCTTAAGAACATTTCTTGAAAACAATTTTCTTTAAGACTAAAAAACTTGATTGGTTTGTGATTTAAAATTTTTAAATCTTATGACTTAAACTTGATTGGATTGGAGTAGAGACAAAAAAAAAGTAAAAAAAAAAAGAGAAAGAAGGAAGAAAAGAGAGATATATTTGGAGTGAGAGGGGAGGAGAGAGAGAAAAGAAATGAGTGAGTTTAAGTTTAAAAACTCACTTTTTATGTTTTTAAGGAATAGACTATATTTTTTAGTTAGTCTTGAGTTCAGTTTTTAAAAATAGTCATACCAAACAAGTTTTTAAGACCTAAAATTTGAAAACTGTTTTTTAGTTTAAAAAGTTGAATTCAAATACACTACCAAACAGGCCCTAACGGTTCTCTGTGTCTTACAATCTTGCTCTCCACTTTTTCAAACCTAAACCCGCGTTGAGGGAAAAAAAACTTGTCGCAACAGAATTGAAAGTACATAAAAAAAAACCATTAATTGTTGTAGTAATACCATGTGTTTAGAACTTTAGATCAACTAATTAGGATATAAGTTACAAGTCTTGACTTGTTTGTGTGTTTGCAAATGGAGAATTTTTAGGTGCTGTGGTGACAAAGATATATGTCAAATCAGCGATCCCATGCATCGAGAGTCGACAGATGGATGATCACAGGAGCAATCTGACTCTGACAGAGTATACGTACGTAGGTATATATTAATTGTGTTGTGGTGGAAGACACGAACCGTGCCATTCGGGGCTCTTGCTCGTAAGGTTCATATTTCCCGTTTTGGTAGGTCCTTTCTTTTACACAGTTCTTGAACTGCTCTTTCTATCTCTCTCTCGTATTTATATATTTAGTTTATATTTAGATTTACTTTTTTAGTAATCAAATCCAACAGTTTCAACCATAGCAATGATGGATGGGTAAAAAGTAAAAGTACGTATAAATTGGGTAGTAATTGTTCGTGATGCCATGCAATGCAAATCTCATGGCATAGCTATGTGGCATAGGGAAGGGTTTCATCTCTGCGAGAAAAAAAAAGCTATGGTTTGGAAATATCTTTTACATTTCCCTATTTCTCTGGCCATTTTGTTCCATCAGATGCGATGCTATGACGCCATGTTACCTCATAACATATCTAAGAAAATGTCTTATTGGCCTGTCACTCTGAGTCATCTTATTTAATTAGCTCTCTCTCTCTCTCTCTCTCTCTCTCTCTCTCTCTCTCTCTCTCTCTCGACTGCTACGTACAAACAACTTGCCATGGTATGGTACGAAAGTGATCATATTCTTTGGGGTTTTGCACGTGGCAAAAGGAAACTGGTTAAAAGAGGTAAACCCCAATTTCACTCTTCCAAAGTACAAGCTGGATGTAACATTTGGGGGTTCAAAGATTAAGAATTTCAATGGTATGTTTAATTAATTAATTTGAAGACAGCCAAAAGTGCTTTCAGTTACAAAAACGTATTAAGGATTACTTAATTGAAGAGGATCGGTAAGTACTCTTGAAGAGTGAAACAAAAGTGGTATCCAATGCGAGATATATCTAAAACTAGCAGATAACAATGCACATATATCGATCCCCAAACCTCAATGATTCCCTAGTAGAACAATAAGATCACTGAGTGAGATACAATAATTCAATCCCTAAAGGACGATATCCTCACCTGCTATGTTTCATCACCACGCCTTAGTTTCAATGCCTTTATCATTACTTTCATTATTTGTCCTTCCCTTTCACATGTGAACTCCATGTCTGTTGGACTATTATTATAGTTTCAACAAGTAAATGTTAGACGATGTTAATTGTGTTTTTATTTACAAATGACATTATCTACACTAAGATGGTGATATTCAATGTTAATTTTGGATTTTTCAAAATTATAAACCAATTTTCATGATTCTCAAATCACTAGTAGGTAGGCTCCTAAAGTAGCAAGATCATACTGAGAAAGTCGCCTCTATTACAGAAACGAAAGGGATGCGCCCTATTGACCAGCCGGAGAGCATCCAGTATCGGCATCGGCAACATTCACAACTGAGCGGATCCTATCACTCTCACTTGCTACATACAAGCAAGCTTGAATCCTATTATCTTAACGGAGAATGTTGTAACTTATACGCAATTCAAGATTTTGTTTGTGTTGATATTGTCGGTTTCTTATGTGAATTCGGTAGGTCGTCCCCCTCCCCTTTCCACGATCATAAAGCCCCCGGATCCCTTTCAAGAAATGTTCGGAACAGATTTCAGGGCTCAACTCTAGGCAGATGATGGAGAAATTAACGAGACAATGAATGTTTTCCAACGGAGCGGTAAAATGAGATAAGAAAGAACACCGACCACGATCAAGTGGCTTTTAAGAGATTAACTCTTTGGTTTTGAGTTTCGTTAAACGATAAGTTAGGCCCCATTGACAATGATCCTGTGAAAGTTGATGTAAGATTTGATTGTGGAATTGCAAAATTTTCATATTTATTACTATTATTATTATTATTTTTTTTATTTTTTTACGCAAAGAGTTTGTAATTAAAGTGATTCACAACGTACATTTATTCATAATTTCATGCACTTTAGGTATTCTGTTCGATTCCTGGCTCATGTTCTCCAATATCACTTGTACAACGTGAATGTAAATTCCATGCAACCCAGAGGGACACAAAACAATACTATGGGCTTTGTCTGAGCCCAATTTAGCCCAGTCTTTTGGGGGCCCAGCAGAGTAGAAAAGCGTGAGGAACTTCCTGAGTGGGCTTCAACATTTTGGCGGCTGCGAAACTTCAGTTCAGTCAGCTTGAAACCCGACCCGGTTCAATTCTGGTACTGTGCATGTCCGCTGCTTCTTTACCATGGTTGAACACTCGAACTGCAACAGAAGAAGCAGAGAAAGCTAGGGCACAAAACGCAAGCGCGGCGTCGGCTTCCTCCATTCGAAATGCCGTTTATCTCCAAAATTCAACGGCAGTATGATTACAGACGCTTCCCCTCCTCCAATCCCATCGTCATCGACAATGGCGCCTCCTATTTCCGCATCGGGTATAGCCTCGCAAGAACCCTAATTTCAACTTCTGTGTGCGTAAATTTGTGGCTATTTTTGTTCATTTCTTCGTTTTTATTTGGGAGCAATTTTCAGGTGGGCAGGAGAGACCGAGCCTCGTGTTATTTTCCGCAACATTGTTCGGAGACCTCGCCACAAGGCCACTGGTACGGTTGATTTTCTCATTGTTATGTATTTTGGGTGCTTAATTTGCAACATTCAAGAAGCTTTTTCGTGTATAATTTTGTATTATTATCGAAGGTGGTAACTTTAAAAAAATATCAAAAAATTAAAATATAAAAGAAAGAAGAAAAAAAAAAACTCTATTCAGGGGAAACTGTGACCATTGTTGGGGACCATGATCCTGCATTGTTGAAATACTTTGATTGCACGCGATCGGGACCTCGCTCCGCTTTTGAAAACAATGTTGTTTTCCAGTTTGAAATTATGGAATATGTAAGTTCAGTTTACCGTTGATTGTTTTCTATATTGGTAGCCGCACTCAATCAATTCGTATTTAGGTTGGAAACGCCTCGAAAAGAAAGGTTTACAAGATTTTACTTAGTATATACCGTGTCTAAAATATAGAATGCAGCAATATTTACGGGTTTGCTTGCAGTAATCTTAGAATTGTAGCCTTACTTATATTCTCTTGCATCTGTAGATTCTTGACTTTGCCTTTGATCGGGTGCAAATGGATCACAGGTATGATTCAAAATGGACCATTCGTTTCTTCGTTTTACTATACTTGCTGAAGCTCTAGATTTTGATTATGAAGGTTCTCTTTGTTAAAAGCAGATTCCTTTTCTACCATGATTTTGTCTATCTTGAAGCCAGTTCTTTTTAATGATAGATTGCCAACATCAGTTTGCATGAATGATATACAATAGTGTGTTCTTGTTTTTCTAGATCGTTACAAGTATATTTGAATTTAATGCTTTTTAATTTTTTTTATGCAAGTTTTCATATCAGTTTGTATATTCATAATACCTTTTCCTTAAGTTTGTGTTCATTTGAGGGCAGAACAGATTGATCATCCGACCCTGATAACTGAATGCGTGTGCAACCCATTTCACTCTCGTAGTAAATGGCTGAACTTTTGTTTGAGACATATGGAGTTCCATCTATAGGTATCAACCGTAACTTAAAATTTTACCTCTCTTTGGACATGCTTCCACACTGGGTCTTTGGTCCTGTGTAGTTTTTGCTCCCTCAAATGTCTATTTTTGTTCAGATTTTTAATTTTTCTTCATTTCCATACTTACAGCATATGGTGTTGATGCTGCATTCAGCCATAAGTATAATCAGCGGCATGGGGTTTGTGATAACGATGGTCTTGCTATCTGTCCTGGCTTTACCACTACTCATGTTATTCCGGTATGGTCTTGCTATTCAGGTATTGTTGATTGCCTTTTCCAGTCCACTCACCTATCCCAATCTCGTGAACTAACAGTTGATATATTTTTTGTTTTCACAGAAGGCGGCTAAGGAAGCTGAAGATAAAACAAGGTTGTGGCAGCTCCCATGTGTTCCACCACCTACTGAGGAGCTCCCTTCTGAAGACGAGATTGCATGAAAGGCAGCTATTAAAGAGAAACAAGGTCAAAGATTGCGAGAAATGGCTGAGGCGAAGAGATCTTCTAGGATAAATGAACTAGAGAATGAATCACATGGGTTGGAGTTTCTTCTAAAACAGCTTGAACAGGTGGAAGAGCCTGATATACCATTTTTCTTGTCAGCCACTGGCTATGTCTCCAAGAAGGAAGTAGAATCTGTCCTTTTCAAGGTAAGACAATCTTTACTGAAAGCGAAAGGTGAATCAAAGAGTGAACAAGCTGAGCTTGAGGAGAAGACAGAGCCTGCAGGAAGCGAAAGGTTTCCTCTTTTAAATGTACCTGACAACATGCTCGCACCTGAGCAGGTATATGCCAACTCTCCTTCACATTCCCCACCATTTTGAAGTCGTTGTCTATTGAACTTTCAAGATGTATGCATAGTCTGCCCACAATTTATTGCTCTGAAACTTATTTACAACTCAAAAAACCTGAAGTCCTCTCCATAAACCCAACATTTGAAGACAGCATCAACCAGAGGGCGTCAGAGCTTTCTCCTTATTTCATCTTACTTTTAGGTTTCCTCTTGTCATTAATGTAGTCGTTTGGTATTGTTCTCTTGACAGCTGAAGGAGAAAAAGAGAGCTGTTCCTAAAAACCATATCTGAAGACCAGCAGCGAGCTAAACAGAAAGGTCATGAAGAAGAACTAGAGCGGGAAAAGAAAAATCAACAAATTGAGCAAAAACAATTGTATGTGACATGATTTTTTTTAATTTCTCGACCAGAAAAAAAAAAAATCGATTTGTTGTGGTCACACTTTAAGGAGGGAAGGGTTAATTCATGTTTTCCAAAATTAAGATTTTGTGTGGTTCACTGCTTAGCATGCTAGATTCCTCTTGATTATTTTAGGGATTTTGGAATGTGTACTTTCTCCTCATCGATTAGTTTCGTATTCTCCTTTTCTCTTTATTGTAGAGAAAACCCAGAACTTCATCTGGAGCAGTTGCATGCTAAATATAAAGATCTTTCTGAGAAAGTTGAACAACGAAAACGACTTAAGACAAATGGTGGGGGCCATACAAATGGAAAAATTTTCTGGAAATGTTGGCCGTGGGGAGAGATTAAATGCTGCACAAAGGGAAAGGATGCGCCTTTTGACAACAGCAGCTTTTGATCGCTGCAAGGGTGAGGATACTTTCGGTGCCAAAGATGAAGATTGGCAACTGTACAAACTCATGAGCAAAGATAACGATGATGATGACGAGGGACCAGATGTGGATGAAGCAGAGCTAGCACGTCTATCTTCGAGGCTCGAGGTCAGTTTATTCTGGTTCACTTATGTGTTGACTGTGATTACCATTGTTGTTCGGTTCATGATTATTTATCTTGGATCATTGCTTTGACAGGAAGTGGACCCAACATTTGTTCCCAAATCAGATAATGCAAACCCTCATTCTGTTCAAGCACCATGGTTTCGTCCTCTCACCCAGGAAGATTTTCAAAATGTTTTCGGCATTGAAAGGTTCAGATTCCCAGAGATCTTATTTCGTCCCAACTGGATTGGGATCGACCAGGCAGGCTTAGATGAGATGGCCGGGTTGTCACTGAGGAGGCTGCCAACTGAGTTCCAAGGGCTGGAGGAGAGGCTAACCGGTTCAATATTTATGACTGGTGGGAGTAGTCTTTTTCCTGGCATGAGCGAGCGCTTGGAGGCAGGAATCCGGATGACTCGGCCGTGTGGTTCTCCCATAAGGATAGCCAGGGCATTGGATCCGAAATTCGATTACGCTGCCGCCTCCCATTTCCCGACACAAACTTTCAGCAAGGAAGAGTATTATGAGTAGGGTGAAGACTGTGTCCGGTGATACCAGTTTCGGTATTATACATTGTAGTTGTTTTGTTTTGGTCACCCTTCTTCCTGTATGTCCATTGAATGGCACTAAACTCAGCTTCTTCCGTAACAGACTTATATTGTATGGCATTATTGATGTTGTTGAACCTAGATGCATACAACATATTACTATCGTCGATGAAATAGCCTCAGTAACATTTTTGTGTGTTTTATGGTCCTTGGAATGCTAATGTTCTATCTCTCACACTTTTAAAACTTCACGCATGTCTCTCTTGACGTGAGAGTAGCCCTAATATGCGGTACTCGGGCGACAATTGTACTCGTTCAAACCAAACCCAAACCCTAAAAGAACTTTATTGGAAAAGAATGACACAATAATGTTGCGTTACAAATACATCAATATTTAATACTAAAATACGTTGTATTTAATATATTATTGCTTGAGATATAAATTCGTTGTTAGTCGTATCATAACAGGTGGGTTAGTATCACTACTAGTTCATAATTACTCGATTCCTAGATAAAAATAGAAAGAATATATGGTAAAAAGCAAAGGGGTAGCTCTTTGTTGCCAAAAATTCAACTGTATTTTAGTATACGACGCGTGCTGAATGTACAGTCATGAATTTAAAGAATAAGGATTCAACGACAAAAAATTCTGATGCATTGAATCACAATAGATTCAAAGGCCAAACAACTTTTGGTAACTACACCAAACTGCCAGCTTTAGACGAGCTCGATCAATGCAAAAAAATTGACCGTTGTAGCATTCTATACGTGCACATTGCGCATCTTACATTTTTATTTACAGAAATTTAAAAAATTAAATTAAAAGAAAAAAGCCCAGCACCGCTCCTATAAACCCCACTGTTATTCGACCGTTACAAGTCTTCCTCCACACTGAACCAAGAGAGAGAAACTCTAGAGAGAGAGGCCGGACTTTCCATCCATTGCTGGTCCTTTGGCCTCCTCTTTCTCCCTTCAAAAACCCCATTAATTATACCTATATGATATCGTCACATTCTTCAGACCCAGCAACCCAGCACCTCCTCCTCCAAGCAACCAAGAACCGCATCCGAGAAAACCCGGCAATGGAGTCACCTCAAACGAGGAAATCCGGGCTCAACCTCCCCACCGGGATGTCCGAGACACTGCTCCGCCTCGATTCCGTACCGGTTTCCTTTCGGGCGGTTTCCAGTCTCTCAGCGTCGCCCGGTTCTTGTCGGGCGATTTCGAACCTGTCCTCGCCGTCCAAGTCCTCGACTTGCAGCGACAGATTCATCCCCTGCAGATCCTCTTCGCGGCTTCACACATTCGGGCTCAACGAGAAGGCCTCGCCGGTGAAAGAAGGCGGCAACGAGGCGTATGCCAGGTTGTTGAAATCGGAGCTTTTCGGGTCTGATTTCGGGTCTTTTTCTCCTGCAGGTGGTGGCAGCGGCGGTGCGGCGTCCCCAATGAGTCCCAGCAAGAACATGTTGCGGTTCAAGACGGAGAACTCAGGACCCAACTCGCCGTATTCGCCTTCCCTTCTGAGAAATGACAGTGGGTTTTCCAGTGAGACGACGCCTCCCAAGCCTCCTCGCAAGGTCCCTAAGACACCCCATAAGGTAATTAATTATCCCCTGTGACCTGTTCTTCCCTCTTTAGATCTTTAATTTTTAATGTTAATTTTGAGAATTTGGGAGCTTGGGAATATGAAAGATCGAACCTTGCTAAAAAATGTGATTAAAATAGTTTAATTTAGCTCATTATAGCTTAATTCAGCTCAATTTTGCTTAATTAGCTTAATTGTAATGCAGTAGCAAGTTGATCTGATGGATTAGATTACGAGAATGGTTGATTTGAAACCTGCATTTCCTATGCTAGTTTGCAGGATACTCGATATATGTCATCATTTGTTTTTTATAAATCGATATATGTCATCATATTAGTATCGATATATTGTCGATACTGTGTTTTTATTTTGTTATAGATGTAGATATGGATGTCACATGTGCCGTTGTGATGTTGATATGGTGTCAGTAATATGATATCTTGATATTTTGTTGGTATGACTATCGATATATTGTTGATAATCCGGCTTCATGAACAGTGGAACGGGATCCCTCCTAAGAAGGGGTTTGTAGGGGAAAATTGAAATGGTTATCTTAAAAGGCTTAATGGGTTGCAGGTTCTGGATGCTCCATCACTACAAGATGACTTTTATTTGAACCTTGTGGACTGGTCTTCCCAAAATGTCCTTGCAGTTGGACTGGGAACCAGTGTTTATCTTTGGAGTGCATCAAACAGCAAGGTGAGATTAAACATAGATTTCCAACTTTTTGATTCTGTGGTTTCGAAGTCTAATTCAAAAGCGCTCTGCCACTTTCTTCAGTTTGTAGTAGTTTGTGATGCATTGTTTTTCCTCAGGTAACAAAACTGTGTGACTTGGGGCCTAATGACGGCGTGTGCTCTGTCCAATGGACACGGGAGGGGTCATACTTGTCAATTGGTACAAGTCTTGGTCGAGTTCAGGTAGCTATTTGTTTGAATCGATAGTCCTCTGATTTTATACACGGATGGCCATTAATTGTGTGTTTTGTTCTAGGTTTGGGATGGGACGCAGGGCAAGAGGGTTCGAACGATGGGCGGGCATCAAACAAGGACTGGAGTTTTGGCGTGGAACTCGCGCATATTAGCTTCAGGAAGCCGAGACCGGAACATACTTCAACACGATCTTCGAGTCCCAGACAATTACATCAGCAAGCTTGTTGGCCACAAGTCTGAGGTATGAAGACTTCAAAAGGCTTTGTGATTAAATGAGGTTCTTGGGAAAATGCAAACAAAATTAACTTTTCTTCAAATTTCAATTCTTCAGGTATGTGGGCTCAAATGGTCCAATGATGACAGGGAACTTGCATCCGGTGGCAATGATAACCAGGTAGCCATTACTAAGTTGTTTATTTTTTTTCCCCGTTCGTTTTCTCTTCTCTTGCTCTCTTCTATGTTTCAGTCAATGGCTAACTTAGTGGCTTTGTTCGTGACCAGCTCTTGGTCTGGAACCAGCATTCTCAGCAACCGGCTTTGAGGCTGACAGAGCACACAGCTGCTGTCAAGGCCATTGCTTGGTCACCTCACCAGAGTGGCCTTCTCGCATCTGGAGGCGGGACTGCTGACAGATGTATTCGGTTCTGGAACACTACAAACGGCCACCAATTGAAATGCATCGACACAGGAAGCCAGGTACATTTCAGTTCAGTTATTCCTACAAGCATAGAAGAGAATAACCCCAACTCACTCAAATCGACTTAAACTTACAGGTCTGCAATCTTGCATGGAGTAAGAATGTGAATGAGATAGTCAGCACTCATGGGTACTCCCAGAATCAAATTATGGTTTGGAAGTATCCATCCATGGGAAAGGTTAGCCTTTTCTAGTGATTTTGAACTTTGTAAATCTTCATAACGACTTGAAGCATAAGAAAATGCACAAAAATACCTTTTCTGGTTTTCCATCTAATTCCTTCTGGAATGTCCTCTTGTATAGGTTGCCACTTTAACCGGCCATAGCATGCGAGTTCTGTACCTTGCAATGTCACCAGATGGTCAGGTATTGCACCATTTTTGCCAGCCCGTATACGCACAAGTTCTTGTTTGTTTAAGCCTAAATTTCTGTTGTAACCCAAATAAAATTCCTTTTACTGCAGACAATAGTCACGGGTGCTGGGGATGAGACTCTAAGATTCTGGAACGTCTTCCCATCTGTGAAGACACATGTAAGCATGAATATCATGATCCAATCTTCCCTCCCAAATCTGTTACGACTTCTTTTCTGATCCTTTTCTTTTCGTTTGTTATTTCAGACATCAGTGAAGGATACAGGTCTTTGGTCACTCGGACGAACTCAGATTAGATGATTCTCTTGCACATATACATGAAGCGATATCTTGTAAATGGAGATAGATGCTCTTATTTTCTTTGTGGTCAGAAGAATACTGTAATTTATCAGTAGTGATAACATAAATTTTCTTCTTTTTCTTTGGTTCTTTTGCCCCACACGAAGTTTTTGGATTTTGTAAAGTGTTCCCGTCTGATTAAGAAATTCAATAATATACATTTTCAGTGTTCATTTCCAGAGCCTCCTGTCTAACTTTCATAATTTTCATCAGTTCCTTTCTGTTAGTTCAAAGATCTGAGAAATGTGTACGACATCACAACTTGGTTCATAAAATATAAGTGAAAACCAAATAACATCAGTAACGTTCAAATCGTAATCTTTCGAAAGACACATTTTGTACAAGATTGTTGAAAGGAAAGGAATGTGGTATGGTTCAATTCAGGACACAATAATTCACAGCAGCCAATCGATCAGTTTATCGTCTTGCAATACACCTACGATGTTCACAAATGCGGACTCCTAACTTTGGGGTGCAATCTTCGTTCTAAGTCTTTGCCTGCGACTGCAGACCTTGACATATCAAATAAATCTCTCTTGACGATGATCTTGTAGCTTTAGGCCTCAACAACGATGCCTTTCTAAACAGCGGTTTGCAAATCTTGTTGATTTCTACAGAACAAACGGCCAGAAGACGGGTAAAAAAACATATCCAAACAGAGCTTCAACGGAGCAATTACCGGTATTATGTTACCAGAACAAAGGGGAAAAACAAGAAAGGAATTAAGAAAAGGACCTTGCACATCTTCACTCTCTAAAAGCTTTATCACAAGATTGCCTCCCCTTCGCAATACACCGTTATCATCTGAAATTGTAGTTGGCCCATCATTACTTTCCTCTGTTTGAATTTCGTTATTGGAATGAGCTAAGGCAGCTCCACCAACAGCCAAATTCAGTGCTTGCATACCTAACTCGAGCGATAAAGATGCATCTTTACTTGAGATTCCAGAAACGAGGGGACACATATCCGAGAGTACCACAGAAAACCCTTTCTGCTGCACAAACACAATGGCAAAACCATGAATCTCTTCCCTACTCCTATCCTACATCTGCAAGAGGATCCTAGAAACGTTTTCCTTCGCAAACAACTAAGGTTGGTTTTTATTAAGTTGGAAATTCATGGGCACATGGTACAATGTCAAAAGTTGGCAAGGAAGCAAAATATTATTTGTTTCACAAATTTGAAACATCCTGAAACAGGGTTGAAGGACAACGTGATCATAAATCGAAACAACAGCATAATTAACCAAGTTTCTAACAATTCTTGGACATAAAAAGTTGCTGTGAAGATTTGAATTGTTCTCACAATCGAAAGACGTAAATTAGCACAAGCATTTTGAACCATTGTTAATTAAAGCTAAGAAGCCAAGACAACAATACCTGTGGAGATAGTTCCCTGACATGGGATCTGGGGAGTTTCATCACATCGGCGCAAACAGTTTGAACCCTCGAATCACAATGCTCACCTGGAACCTTCACCTTCTGTTCTGCAAATTCCGCATTTCACAACTCAATTACTCTACATAAATTATCGAATAAACAAAAAAAGCACGAAAATTTAACTCGAAAGGATAGTGAAAAAGAGACCTTGAGATCAATCCCGACAACAAGGCCGCCATTTTTTAGGGGACCCAAGCTCTGGCAAGCCACCTGCAAATTACAACAAAAACCCACGAATGCGATGAGGAGACATTGAGATTTGAGTATAAAGTTTGGATTTTGAAATGACCAAAAACGACCTGAAGCCAAGCGCCGGGAGCACAGCCGAGGTCGAGAACAGAGGAGCCAGGGGTTATGAGCTTGTACTGTTTCTGCATCTGAAGCAGCTGTTGAAAGATGCGGGTGGGTTAGTGGCAATTAGAGACATGAATTTTGGGTACAAAGGTAAATCAATGAATACCTTGAAGGCCGAGCGAGCTACATAGCCCAGACGTTGAGCCTCTCTGTAGAAGAAATCTGGTTTTCCTGCCCCACTCATCTTACCCCTTTCTTTCTCTCTGTTTCTTCTTCGCAATAAAACCCTAAACCCCAACCAACAGCGTGTTTTTTTTTACTTGTATATGACCAAAGTATAAAATATCGATCATATCGGAAATATCGGTAGTCTGGAAACACGGAAATATCGACAGAAATATCGAATAATATCGATATCGATAAAAATTCAATGGAAACTACGGAAATTGTAAGAAAAAGTTGGGAATTTTTATTGAAACTTTGCAGGATGTTTATTTAGTCAATTATCTATTAGTTTATCACAAAAAATTGGAAGGAAATACATTGCATGATGGATTTAACTGATTTAAGTTGATTATATAGCGAGCTGGCAAACATTGTGAGTGTAGAAAATATGTAAATATTTTAGCATATTTTCACAAGAACATAACTGATATGGTGGTCAAGGTGTTGAAGGAGTAAAATGGGAGGGGTTCGAATCCCCTTGGTGTTTTAAAAAGGGAACGGGCCAAATGCCGCAAATTAAAATGGCCCAAAGCATTTTAAACAATTTAAATAAAAACAGAAAAGGAAAAAGAAATGGGTTGGGGCTACCCAGGTTTTGGGCTTGGCAGGAACGGCCCAAAGGGCCTAAGGTTGATGAGTCGCCGGACCCAAGGAAGAAGAAGGCCGGAGTTCGGCCGGAATTCTACCCTAACTTTGAACGTCCATAACTTCTTCGTTACTCAACCAAATTAAGTGATCCAAACATGAAAGGGGCGGTGCTCGTCGGAAAACTGGGTTTGGGGCCGAAGGTTTGGGCAATTTTCAAAGCTTTGTAACTTCTTCGTTTCTTAACCAAATTGAGTGATTCAAAAGCTAAAATGTAGTTAGGAATGTGGAGAAGAGGTTCATACCAAGTGAGGACCGAGTGGTGGGCGGTGTTTACCGGAAAATGACCTGAAAGATGGCTAAACGACCACGGTTTATAAGTTCGGCCAGAATTCTACTCTAACTTTGAACGTCCATAACTTCTTCGTTACTCAACCAAATTAAGTGATCCAAACATGAAAGTTGTAGTACTCGACGAGATGAAGAGATTGATACCCTGCACGCCGGACAAATAGTCGTGGTTTGGCCGGAAAACACCTCGAAAGGGGCGGTGCTCGTAGGAAAACTGGGTTTGGGGCCGAAGGTTTGGGCAATTTTCAGAGCTTTGTAACTTCTTCGTTTCTTAACCAAATTGAGTGATTCAAAAGCTAAAATATAGTTAGGAATGTGGAGAAGAGGTTCATACCACGTGAGGACCGAGTGGTGGCCGGAGTTAACCGGAAAATGACCTGAAAGATGGCCAAACGACCACGGTTTATCGCCGGAAACTGGGTTGGATTCAAACAAGTATAACTTCTTCAATACTCAATGAAATTGGGTGAAACAAAAAGGAAAATTGTAGTTCTCGAAGAGACGAAGAGAATGGTACCTCAGATGACGTCTAACTCATCGTGGTTTGGCCGGAAACGACCTCTCCGTCCGGCATGGTCAAAACCGGCCTCGTCCCACATCGCCCAAAACCGGCCTCGTCAAGCTGGTTTAGAGTTATAAAAAGGACCCGAGGCCTAACCATCATTGCCTCGAAGAAGAATATCGCGATAATATTCAAAATATCGTGATATTTTCGATATTATCGCGATATTTTAAAGATATTTTATTTTTACTCAAAAAAATATCGTCTGGTCAAAAAAATGATATTTCGCGGATAATATTGTTTTTTAAGACACTAATATGACCAAAAGCGTCGCCTGAGGTGAACTCCTTTTTTTTTCCTTCCAAAAATCACTCTTAATCTCCTTAATTAAATTGATAATGTGACTAAATATTAATCGAGGAGAAAACGAAACTCCATGGTGACAATGTTTTGTTTATGCTAGTTTGGTTTCCAAGCCAACCCACAAATGAATCGATATTTATCACGTCATTATTTTGACAAACAATTGGATTAGCAAATAACTAAAAGACATATATGAGTACGACCTTTTGTTTTTTTTAACAAACGATATTATCTACATTAAGAGGCGAGAGAGTGGCTAAATCTCACGATGAGCTAGCAATAATGTGGTTCAATTTTGTCTTTAACGAAAATTGAACTTAAGACTTTCTACTTACAAGTGAAGAGAAATATCAATATACCGTAATACTAAATGGCATATGAGTACTACTTTTAACTCTCATAGTACAATGTAAGGAAATTGAAACTCTATTACTCATTCCCAAGGTATTAAATATCGATGATATCGGAAATATCGGTAGTCCAAAAACACGAAAATTTCGATGGAAATATCGGGATATTATCGATATCGATAAAAATTGAAAATAAACCATGGAAATTGTAAGAAAAAGTTGGAAATTTTTATTGAAACTTTGCAGGATGTTTATTTAGTCAATTATCTATTAGTTTATCACAAAAAATTGGAAGGAAATGCATTGCATGATGAATTTAACTGATTTAAGTTGATTATATAGCGAGCTGGCAAACATTGTGAGTGTAGAAAATATGTAAATATTTTAGCATATTTTCACAAAAACATATGTGATATGGTGGTCAAGGTGTTGAAGGAGTAAAATGGGAGGGGTTTGAATCCCCTTGGTGTTTTTTTAAATATAGAAATTTAAAAAACACGGAAATTTCAATGGAAATATCGATAGTCCAAAAACACAAAAATTTCGATGGAAATATCGGGATATTATGGATATTTTATACCTTGCTCATTCCCAACCTAAGAAGGTGTAAATCGTAATAGCGCTAAATTCTTTGGTGGGTTATTGCCTAGAATAAAACGCAATTTTCTTTGGTGGGTTATTGCCTAGAATAAAACGCAATTTTGTTGGATAAAGTAGGTAGCCGTTGAATGGGGAAAGCGAGGAATACAATACAACTGGTGAGATAAAGTTGTTGCTGTTGTCCCACATCGCCCAGAGATAGATGAGAAGCTGCTGGAGAGACTATAAAACGGAACAGAAGCGAGCCCTCTAAACCATCTTTGCGCTTGGGGCAATGACGCAGCTTATGAGGTTCTAACCGAGGCGCGTCTATTGCTGGTTGAAAACTATTTCCAAACCCCCTCACTGGCCTGGGCTCAGCCTTGGCCTCTGAGAATTTCTGGAAGGGCTCCCTTCGGGGTAAAGCCCTACAATTCTAAGTTCAAATTTCTTCCTCTCAATGTTTTATTGAAATAAATTAATAGGGTATAATATTTCAATGTAAGATTAAAGTACGACGATGCACTTCTCGCACGAAGGACATGCGCAGTTGCAGCTGCCGACCGATATTATGATTCCGAGTAATCTGGTTAGCAGGAACTGTCTCTGGCAATTTGTTGATCATCTTACGCGACACAAATTGACAAATGACAGAGAGAGGATGTCCTTTGCTACCTTCGCAGTCTCCTGATTCAAAGTTGCGTAAACCGTCCCCTCAGATTCCTCACCTGCCACCGCCTGTATGTCTGGTCTCTCAATCCTCTCACACGCAATGACATTCATTGCCGGTCCTCCCGAAATCCCCAATGTGTAGATATCCGGATTTATGGTCCTAATCAGTTTTTGAACAATATCTTTCGGACTTTCTACCATCAGTCTCATCAAGCAGTTTACTTTAGCTGTGTATCGAGTTCACAACAAGCACCTCGTCACGATCAATTTTAAGATCCTCGATTTGAATGGTGTCCCACTTTTGTGCTATTGCATTGAACTGAAATGGAACTTTATAAGTTTCCACATACTTTTTTGCTTGTGCTGGTCGGAAACCAGGTTGTGGAAGATCGTCACCAGTAATCCGAAGCTTTGGAGGTCCGCCAGGCCAAGATGAGAGACTTTGCATAGGGCAAGGCCATTGAAAACCATATGCTATACCAATATCAATTATGTGGATCCTTGTTGCTTTCTCAGCTACTTCCATTATTGTCTTGGTTGAGAAGAAAGGCGATAGCCTCTTAAACGACACGCAACAAGATACGGATAGTAAGCCTTCAAGACATCCGCAGCTGATGCTGGCTTGGACACAAGATCTTTGTAAATCTGAGCACCGGATCCAGCCATGCGTGGCTCAAGACCATCAGCAAAATAGTGAGCTAGTCTTTGCATCGGGTTTCCCATTGCCGTAAGAGAAGAATGCTGTCTGATATGCTTAAGCAACTCATTGCGCGTCCTCTTATCATTAGCTGCAACCGCTCGTGCACCAAGAGTCAAAAGAGTTCTCAAATCCACCGCATCCTTTTTCCATCCCCGCTTCTTTCCGCGGCCTTTTCTACCACTTGCCTCATTCGACTGACCATGCTGTTGTACATTCTTGATTGTCCCGTTCTGCAATGTTTCACGAAGAGCAGATTGTTCCTGTCCGCAGTTTATAAAACCATATCAACCATTTCCGAACTCACAGTTGATTGAGTGTAAACTGCTGATTGCTTTTTACAGCTCCCATACGTATAGCGTCTGCCTTCCCCTCGTTAAGTAACATCTTGTTACTTTCCAAATCCACAATCTGTCCATTACCATTTGGAAGAAACCTACTCGCTTCGTCAAAGCCTCTTAAATTGCACAGCAGACGCAGTCTCATTCAAAAAGTCAGGAACTCTAAGAGTGCTCGGAAAAGAATTCACACCCTTGTCTACAATACTACCACTTCCATTTGATGAGGCATGGAATGACAGAATTGGACCGAGAAGCAACATGTAAGGATTTATACTCACACAAATCACAACCCCGAAGGCCAATCCAAGAGGTAGTATTGTAATCACTAGAACGCGAAGGATGACATTCATCTCGGTTTTCATTGTTTTGATCAGCATACGAAGTCATGTCACGAGGAGGAGAAAGAGAGTGCTTCTCTCCAAGAAGCTCATAAAATGATTGCTCTGCAGCTTCAAGTGCTGTAGGCTCATGATATATTTCGGTCTTTTCTTCCATAAGAATTTGGTTAATGTACTTGAGAACTACATCACTAAAATCGCAGTCCTCGTATGATTCCCCATCTGAATTCGTGCTCAAATCCGGGCCCAAATTACTCGAAATTGGATGGGAAGGTGCACAATTTTGATCAAGAAACTTACCTGTTGTGTCATATACATTATCTCAGATACATTACCTAAATTCTGGTTAGTATTGCTGAACACAACATGTTGTCTCAGATACATTATAACATTCAAAGTTAGTATTCACAAGCGTAAGTGATTGTCAATTATTGATGCATGTGAGTCTTATAATATATTAACAAATAATATCACTCGCATGCATGTTAATTAGCCCTTTCCTCCCTCTTCATCACAACCAATTACATTTAATGTCCTCTTTAGTTACTTACACACTTGTTGCCTGTACGAGTCACACCAAGCTCAACTCAATTTAAGTCTTTCATTTTTTAATTATTCTTTTTTTTGTGTTATTTTGTTTTAATTTTTTAATTTTGGTCCAAAGGCCCAAAGATAATATGGCCATGTGATCAAGAGTGATGAGATCAGATTCTCAGAAGCCCCTTCCATATAGGTGAACAGAACAACATTGTTTCAAGAATTCAACTTTTATTTAGGGCCCTCGTGCATACCTAATGTGGGCTTTTGACAGTAACACTTTCGGTAGGAAGGTATCCGGGAACACATATCCATAAACGATGAACTTTTCCTCACACACGGATATTTATAAAGATACTTTTAACAACATAAGGTTAACTCGCACATCAGCCACAACTTAATATTAAAATCACAACAAATATATAGAGAAACGGGTGACCCAAACCCGCACCAGTTTTAGGTGTTTTAGATCCAATTTAGTTCCTTGGTGATATGCTGGCCAATTCAAAATATGTAGGCAAGTAGGCAAGAAGAAGTTGAGCAGTACACTACAACCTTTGCCAGATAGCAACTCAACAGGATAAATTTCTTTTTTCGCAACTATGCACGTGCCAAATGTGCTAATATGTCAGAGCCACCGCCCAAGTTAGTTGGCCAATTAAAAAAAATTAAACAAATAATTAGTCCAACGGAAAAGGTGTAAATTATACGCAACTCAATCATGCAATTGCAACCCATCTTTGAATCGAAAACAATGACGTTGGTTGACTTGCAATGCAAGTAACTCGCATCACATTCACATGGAAGTTACTAAAACAGAAGCAACATATTGAAGATAATTAAAACAAGTTTATTCCTGTTTATGAACATTCACATTTCTCTACATTACAAGTTGGTGAAATAAAAACAAATTGAATTCAAACAACTGTGAGTTTCTGTTAGACTGATCTTTATTCCGACGAACCATTTACATTTGCCGGCCGCCCTCAGACAGAGACGCCCGCAATTGAATTTAAACTGTGGGGGTGAGGATGTTACACAAATTTTGGGTCATTTGTACATTTGTCTTTTTCTTTCCCTGTTTCTGTCAACGTTTACTGTTTTTTTCTACATCATACAATCGGATACCTTTCAGCTCCATGCCTATAGGTCGGGTGCGTCTGTGATCTTCAGAATGCTGGCAAGGCCGGGTGCTTGCCGTGTTGCTTTGCTTGGTGTTGGCACCAGTAAGAATGGGCAGCCAACACTCGGTCCAAAAGCTCCTGAGGAACAGGCTCTCCCCTTCTTTGCTGAGGAGATATTTTTGCGGTGTGGACTAAGGTTTTCCATTTATCCTGCATAAAACCACCACACAGCACATCAAATACAACATAAATCATGTAACTTGTGCTTTCCAGAGAAGCACTCAATGGCAATGTAAAATTCCATCGCGCCACCTGCAAACAAAATAATGATCGAGTGATGTAGGACAAGATAACCATACAAACAAAATTTACCTTCAGGTCCACATAAGTTCGATGATCTGCATTATCAAATGCGCGCAATTTAACATCGCGCCACCTGCAGATTCAGGACATTGTTAAACCACTAAATCCTTCAAAATGGAATCATACATCTCCCACTGATCCTGTTTAAGTGGTAAAGAACATCACACCTTCCAGTTCCAAGCTCCTCAACTGCCGTCACCAATGCTTCGACTTCTGAGACAGAGAATGGTCTCCTAGTTCGACGCTGCGCAAGCTCAGATCGCTTAGTTTTCTGACTGACAGGAACTATGGCTAGTGGCTCCATGCTCATTTCTGGAATAGCAACTAGCGCCTGGGATTCCAGCATTGTTTTGTTGGTCAATATGTCAATGGAAACTGGTTCCTGCTTAGTTTCAGCAAGACTGCCTGAATTGCTTATATGAGGAGCGTCAGACAACACATCAGACATTGGAGAGTCCAAGACGGGTGTACCTGGGGACCTGAAACAACGATGCATATTTGCTATAATGAGAACATACGTGAAAAGCCGTGAATCAAGTCAAACCATCATCATGAATAATTAGCATACACTCTCGCCTATCCAAAACTTGTCCTATCCATTGAGATTAAAGCTCAACAATTTTTTCCACATATGCATCATAACACCATCATCATGAATAATTAGCACACACTATCGCCTACAAAATTGCATTCATTAAGAATTTTATGATACTAAATCAAATAACGCATACCAGAGGGAAGTTCATCTATCAGTTGTCTAACCAGCCTTAAATATACTGTATAAGCAGCTACAGGTTTAAATAAATACAGAAAAGAAACGTCATAAATTCCAGCAGAAAAATACCATCTCAGCATGCACATCAACAACTATGAAAGAAAACAAGGTCGACCCAAATGGGCAATAAAAAATATTCCAACGTTAGACAAGGGCATTCTCACAACACATCAATTACCTGGTCACCATCTCACAGGAAAATGAAGGAGGATCGCCAGAACACAAAAATGGAGGACCATGCACGGGGCTAGGCTCCAACATAAAACCAAGAGAATCCAAACTGTCTTTGGAAGAAATTCCCATCTGCATTAGAGTTCTGTTGTCATCTCTTATCTTTTTCCCTTGAACAAGTACTCCAACACTTAAACCATCCCTAAGTATGGCATTCACTGCATCCATGACTGTCCTCTGTAAAATTCCATATCACAAATGTAAATATTTAGGCCCAGATGTGACGAATAGTCAACAACTACTTGCTAAACAAGACTCAATACTAGCGAATAAACAAGCATATTCCATGCCATTTGAAGAAAATTCTTATTGTAAACAGGAAGGAGAAAACCTGCGACTGTACATTATTTTATGGCCAATGGCACGTAAAATAAAATAATGCGTCTGAATTAATACCTTCAATGAACCGACTGTTTCAGTTTCTGGGACCTCAATGACAAGCTCTGGAACCCTAAAGGTTTTGATTCTCAATTTCACTGTAGAAGGAAAGATAATGCACAATGACACTGGTCATGCAATCGAATAAGGAAAGTGTTTAACACCAAATCTTCAAAACTTTAATTACCATGAGATTCCTCAGAGCGGAAAGATGCTTGATGACCAATAACTGAAGCTGACACTCCGTTTGCTGCACAGAAGAATAACTATGAAGAAAAACCAATACCACAAGCCTCAAGTCCCAAAACACACAAAGTAACAGTAACAACAAAATATCTACATAATTGTGCCAATGTAGCATACCAGCTGGACCAGTTTTATCTCCGTTATCAGGTGAGTTAGAAACACTTTCACCACTAAACCCTCCATCAGAAGTCACTACTGAACTCCGGTCAACCAGTTTCCTCCTCTTATAAAGAGTGTCACGTTGAGATCTTTCACGGATGTAAAAGGTTTTCCTTTTGTGATAAATAGTTTTTCCTCCCCCATCTAGAAAAACCAAAAACATAAGCTCAACAGTAAATGAATTTGTATCGATTTATGATGGTAACCAAAGCACAATAAGAAACTTACCATATCTATAGTGCTCACATTCCCTCAACTTTGGAGCCACTTTCCAGTACTTGGATGTCAGTAACTTCCTTATTCTTCGGTCTCCAACACGTGGTGGAGGCCTAAAGACCTTCACCCTGTCGCTAGGTTTAATGCACCTAGTAAAGTTTTCGTCATCATCTCTACTACCTAATTCAATATCATTCCTATGCCTGGAAAAAGAAGCATTAGGAACAGGATCCCTGAACAATGACAATTGGACATTGCTGTCTCCATTGAGCATTGCAGGATATTTTGCATGCAGTTCAGTTGGATCCTTGGAACTGCATGGGTTAGCTATCTTCAAAGCTCCAGTTTCTAACGGCTTACTATCTTCCTGTACTTCAATTCCATTTGCTACATTACCATAACAGGACTCCACAATACACGGGGATCGCCCCTCTACCTTACCAGAATAATTTTGAAATGTGGGCCTGCTACTGGAAATTACAGACTTTGCCCGGCGCCCAGCTTTTGCAGAGCTGTCTGAACTTGTAATAACTGAAGTGCGTTCCAAAACAGTATCACAGTCAGCACATGGCATTTCTTTTAGAATGCCCTTCTGATCAACGTTTTGGGATGTCATCCCTAAAGAAACGCTTTCTTCAGAGCTTCCCTGATCAGGGCACTCTTCTTTCAGAGGTTTATGTTCATCTTGTCTTTCCTGCTTAACGTCTATGCCAAAGGCAGGCTGCAAATTTCCTTCAGAAGCATTACTGGAGGCAGAACTTTCACTCTCCTGCAATAACTTTCCAGCTAAAGAGGCCAATAATTCAAATGCACAGAATTGGCCATCCTCGACCGACTTCCTATGTGGGCCCCTCTGAAACCAGTAACCAAAATTCGTGAATTCAATAAAGGGTTTATCATCCAAAACCAAAAAGGTAAGGAGAAAACAAAAAGAAGCAACCCTAGAATTTCAGGAATGCTCACCCTAGCTGATCTGGGAGCTCTAGGTATAGTAAGGACCTGGAAGCCATTAAATCCAAAATCAAGCCTCTTCTTCAACACCATATCTCAAGCATACATGGCAATTTGAACTCATCAAACACAAAGAAGCATCAACCCCGCATTTAGTTCACTGTCATAAGATATTCATTTCATAGAAAGAACACGTGTCAGGCTTAGCTTGGGGAAAATGTGTTTGCATAATGGAAACAAAATCTCATTGATCACAAAAGGACGATAACAATAAATTCGGAATCCTACGTCATACTACCATATCAAAACCAACATAAAACAAAATCCCACAATGAGATCGAAGTACCAATATAATGTTCCTTCTTTAAAGATGCATATATTAACTAAAAATATAGCAAGAATGCCTCCGCGATCCATAACGTAAAACTCATGATTAGCCCTCCAAGTCTCCTAACCACCAAACCACCCCTCTAGGTTTAAGTGCCTAATCATTCCCATAATTCTTAGAAATGAAACAGATCCCTCCGATTGATTAAAGAACAATAGCAAAATCCACCACGGTAAGATTTGGAATATAAAACTACTCGAAAGACTTGAACCAAAGCTTGAAACGAAAACTTGACAAAAACTAAACTAATCTGCTCCGCGGTATGCAGAAAATCATAAACCAGATCTTAAGACCCTAATCAGAGGTCTTTTCAAAAGAAAATTCCAGGTAATTGAACAGATACAATATCAAGCATGAACCGGAACCAAATTGAAAGTCAAGGCTCCAATCACATCTGAAACTAGTTGTTTAATATACAAAGAACTTAGAAATGTAAACTGCATTTAACTTCATAAACCCAAAACCCAGAAAACGAATTCCCATTTGATAAATTGAATACACAACAAGAAGAATTCCAAATCAAATCCAATTCAGCAAAAGAAATTACAAATCCAACGCCAATTCCGATCTTAGTTCTGTAATCTGTTTTACGCAGCGATGAATGAATTCAAAGCAAAACTAAAATCCCATAAACCTCAGATCAAAAGAAATGGACTTCATGCAAAACAAAACCCATGATTCTGATCACGACCACAAATTCTAAATCAAACCCAATTCAGCACATCTAAACACGACCCAAATTCCCCAATCAGATCCCGATCTCAATCGAAATTCAAAATTGCATGCAGTAATTGAACACACCCAATTGCTCATCCATAAGTTATTGACCAGAACAACGCTGAATTCTCAAAAACTGAAACCCCAATTGCATCAAACCAAAATCCCAGCAGAGAAACTCGATTTACTCACCTCTTGGACAAAGATCTTCTTCCGGGCTAAATCTAAAACCAATATATCTACAAATTTTCAGGGAAAGAAAAAACAGAAAATCTGGGAAATGTGTAAGAGATCTGCGAGAATATGAAGCAAGAATTGGTAGTTTCTCTCTCTAAATCTCTCTGCGAAAAGGAAAAAGGAAAAACCCAATTGGATTGTAAAATGTTAATAAATTTGTCTATACAAAAACCATGCAGAAGAAACAGTGGCCTTAAACCCCTTCTTATATATGTTTCATGGTTTTCTGACCACAAAAGCGGGCGAGCCAGTAAAAGGGCATTAATGTCCGGGTAATTGCAGGTTCCTAAACCCCCTCTTCCTTTTTTCCTTTTTTTTTTCTCTCGGTCTCTCTCTCTCTCTTGGACCAGTTCTTCCTCTTCTTCCTTCCCTCCTCTTCTTGTACATCCATCAATCCACCAGCTGAGGTGGAGATAGAGCTCTCTTGCCACGTATACCTCCCATGTCATATTTTGTTTTCCTTTTATTTTTGGGGAAATTTTATTTCATACTTGTCACAGATGTTGTCTTTTTTTTTTTTTTTAATATAAAATGTTTGTAATGTAAAACGGGAATTTTAGAATGCTAACAATAATTTTTTTATTTTTAGACGATATTTTTTGTTGGAATGTGTAATGAAAATGAAAAAAAGAAATTGTTAATGAGTTTATTTCAAAGTGCAACTCTTCATAGTCTCTCTTCAACTACAAAATGTTTCTTCTTCTTTTATCATCACTCACTCAGATTTATTTTGTAAAAGAGGAAGATGGAGTATTTGTTAATTTATTCCTTCATCTTTATATGTAAAGTCAACAGCCCATTATGGGATCACAAGCTTCATCAAAATATTTGGACAAAAATACTCTAAAATAAAAAATTTCAAAAGCAACTCAAAATAATGCAATAGTATTTTCATCATTTTAACAGTGTATTTTTTTTTCATAATTAATTCTTTTTTGTACAGTGTTTTTTTAATTAGTAACTCACAATAAGCTAGCAATAATGTGATTCAATCAATTGTTCATTAAAAATTATTTTCTCTATTTTTAAACATATTCAAAACATTTTAAGAGGCGTGTAGTGTCGGTTATAAAAAAAGATCTTTCACACGTGCATAATAATGTGGTTAAATCAGTTGTCAATTTTTTTTAAGGAACAATATTATCTATACTAAGGGGGAAGGAGTGAGTTTATGACACACCCCGATCCGGAAACCGAGGCGTGCCGGCCGTCACGTGTGAGTGACGTAGCCGTGTGCGTCAGCGGAAGCGAATTTGGCATAAAGTGCAGCAGTGAAAGTTAAGTTTATAATATACATATGATACAGAGCCGATCCTATGTGCAGTCAAGTTTAAACAAACATTACAACTACGAAAGAAAATCCTACATAGGTGGTGGTAGTCTGTCAGAACTGCCTTAGCGCCTCGCTAGCGTCCACAACGTTGCTACCTAGTACCTGGAGGGGCGTAAAACATAAAAGGTGAGTGGGCAAAAACAAAGTTTTCCAAAACCATTTCATAAGATCCATAAATAACCCCTCGCTGTAAATCAGTATAATTTTCCCAGAAAATAGTACGTATATAAACTTATATACGAAAACTCGTCTTAACATCAAATCTCGTTATCAAAACGTAATAATAGGTCATGTCGATGTACGAACTCATAACCATTATCATCATCAGGCAAGTAATATAAAACTAGGGTGTCCCTAGTGCCCTATCAGCCGGAGTCAACCCTAATGACCTGTACGGCCGAATCTATAGCTCAACAAACATACTCAATCATATCAATCATCATTATCACTATCATCATCATCCTGCACACGAGTCGGAACCACCTATTGTGGTCTGTACGACAGGCTAGGTGTATAATATTACGCTCTGTGCTACGATCACGTGAAGGCTGTGCGACGAATCGCGGGTCACCAACGAGTCGGAACCACCTATTGTGGTCTGTACGACAGGCTAGGCACCTATCTTGGATCCAAGTTGAGCGTACAGTGCGTGAGGTGAACGATCACGTGAAGGCTAGGCCCTACTCTGGCGGAGCACAACACCCGAGGTGCAGGTGATTAACTAATCATAATCTATCATCATTTCAAACATTACCACATTACTTACCTGGCCGTCTTCGGCATCAGTGCATAATGAATGCAATCATAATCACAGGCATAAAAACATAATTGGCATACGACTGGACAATTCAATTATAAAATCCGTTCAATTCGTAAATCAATCTATTTACGTTTCTGGGAAAAACGTCATATATATATATACTGAAAACAAAAGCCCACTCACTGGTATGTTGACGGGTCGTATCCCCCGAGCCTAGAGTGACTGCGCTCGTCCGCCGGATACGTCTCACCTATACGTGAATTAATCGCAAAACCGTCATTAACAGCACATAAACGACCTACGTAAATAACTTTTCATACGAAGGTCAATTTTGGCATTTGAATATACCAACGCGACCTACACGACGTCACGAGCGTCGTGATATTTTTAGAATAATTTTAGGACTACTCACGCGCCCCCACGCGCCTGGAATTGCACGGACAGACGCGCCCCCACGCGCTGTCACGTGCTGTGCACGCGTCGAGGAATATTCCGTTGGAATATTCCGTTAACTCCTAACGGCGTCAGTTAACGGCGTTAGTTAACGGCGTTGGAATATTCCGTCAACTTTGACGGAATATTTCGTCACCCCCTACCTCAGGTCGCCGGCCGGACTGGTTTTTCCGGCGACCGATTCCGGCCAAACTTCAAACTAGCCTATCTCCTTCATTTTTCATCCAAAATTTGTGAAATTTATACCAAAATGCTCCAAATTCAACATAGAACACATTTGTACCTTCAAATCCTTCGAAAAACCACTGGAAATTCCTCGGGGAATTTCTCCAAATTCGGCCAAACTGAGACCCAGTGATCCCGACGTCAAAACCTTGTCACCGAGGCACTCCGAGCTTCGCGGGAAGGTTTTAAGTTGACTGGTGATCTTTGTTTTACCTAAAACGATCCAAAACAAAACTTGTTGAACAATGCTCAAAGTTCAAATCACGGTTTCGATAGGTTTTCAAGGGTTTCAAACCTTAAAACTTATATAGATAGGTTCAGGGAGTCTCAGAGAGTAAGTTTAGGCTTACCTTATGCTTCGATCGAGTTCGAGGTGGTTGTGTGTGTTCGTCCGTACCATAAAGTCGAAAGAGTTTGAGAGAGTTTGAGAACGAGAGAGAGATAAGGAAGAACAGAAAAGTAGGGATGGTTTGGTGCACGTGTACATGTGCATGTATAGGGACAGGTGTCCCAGCTTTAGGTTTAAGGATTTAGGACACCCCAAAAACCCAATATCGTGCCCAAACGTATCCGTTCACGCGTAGGTGAGGGTATTTTCGTCATTTCACATCGTCCGTATAAAAGTTCGGGACGGGATGTCACAGTTTAGCCTCACAATGAGTAAGCAATAATGTAATTTAATCAGTTGTTTATTAAATATTATTTTTTTATATTCTTAATGTAAATTCAATAGAATGTAAATGGAAATTAAAAGACTAATTTTATTATGTGAATTCAACTACTTTGATTGGTTTGTGAGTGGTTTTTTCTAGCATGATCTAAAATTATTCATTTACTTCAAATATTTGACTTTCCTTTTGTCAATTCACGCATATAAATATATTTAAAACGTGTAAGTCGCGTGCATGAAGGCTAGTCTTCTTAAAGCTAAGTCTAACCCTTTTGCTTTGTACCAGTGAGATACAACCATAGAATCAGAGCTCATTTGAATGTGTTTTTAAAATGACTGAAAGCATTTTTGGTAAAAATATTTTTAGAACCAATCCTTAGTAAAAATGCAAGTAAATCCTGGAAAGTACTTAAAGTGCTTTATTAAAAAAACACATAATTAGTGTTTATTACAGAAAGCACTTAAACTAATTTTGGAATTCAAAAAAGTTTTCTCTAAAAGCGTTTCTAGTCATTTTAAAAACATATCTACACAAGCTCTAATCTCTAATACAGTTAAAATGAATAGTAGTATTATATCACTCATGAATCAGTGATCGATCGATGGATAGATATTAGAATAATTAGAATATGCAAATGAATAAAATATTTAACCTTTGACATCACCCACATACATCTCCATTGGCTATAGCCATGTGATCATAGATTTATTCCCCCAATTATTTGTGATTGTATATTCTAAAGTAATTAAGTGTCTAATCAAATTAAGAAAATACACTTCAAACAAATCACAGTTATGCATTAATATTGTTGGACCAAATTCAACTCAGGTTGGCGAGTGAACCTGCAAGAACAAAGACAAGGGAAGGATCACGAAGCTAGACGTTGGGGAGGACAGTTCTCGGCCTAGATGCTCCGACGATCAAGTTAGAAACGAGTGATGGATGGTAGATTATATATTCTGAGAGGGATGTGAGTGTCTAATCTAGGAGTCATCTGAGTGGGAGTTGTTGGGCACGATGCAGAGTATACTCACTCCGGTTGGAGAGCCTGCGGGCGACGGACTCGCAGAGAACCATGCCATGTCGACATGTTGTTATAGTAACATCCGGAGTGCACGACTATTCCAGAGAGGTAGAAATTATGGTCTCACAGATATATTTAATTATATTCTAATATGGCCCATTATTTAAATGAAAGAACAGATTCAACCTATCGTATACATGGGATGCCAACTTGTTTGTATAATAACACTTTATGACATGTTCGTCTATCCGTAATGGAAATAAATATAGGGAATTAGATTTCAATTACGAAGTATTCAAGCGTTTCTTAACTTTGAAGGAATCAAGAGAGTGGTGGAGCCTGCACAAATTAAGGAATTCAATTCCTAAAAGTGGAGGAATTGGATTCCCTATATTGATGAGGTATTTGAATTCCATGAGGGTGAGAGAATCGGGAATGCAAGTTTTCTTCCTACTATACCCTCAAAATGCTAACTGTCTGATGGCATTGTGTTTTCCCTTCTCTGCTGCTGCCAAAAGCCATTTCCTTCTATTTTTCTTCTCTTTTTTTTCTTGATCCAAACCATAACACAATTGATTAGGTTATATTCAAACCAGAGTTTCGGTTTTTTATTTTTTTTTTTCAAAGAAAATTTGATTATGATTTCAGAACTGGGAGAGTGATGATTGGAGGATTGGAGTAAAAAATCAAGAAGACATGGTGGTGCTGAGGAGGTGGACGAGGGCATTGTAAAATAACTAATTAAAATGTTATTAAAAATAAATATAGATGAAATAAAACAAAAAAGAACAAGGGCATTTTAGTGATTTCCATTCCAATTCAGGTGAATTGGTAAACAACTTATATGAACTTAGTTTCATTCCTACTCCGATTCCAGAACATTTAAGTAAACAGCTTTAACAAAAATTCAATTATGACTCCTCATTTCAACTCCTCCTCAGTTCAATTCCTCATATTTTGATTACAGATACGTAAACGAGTCATTAGTCTGTTCCTAAGCAGCAGCTTTTAATAGTTTATACACTAGCTTTTAATGGTTTATACACTATTTATCCAGTCACTAATAAGATTATTTTTATTACCATTACTTTGTCTCTAGAAAAAAAAAACACAGTGATTATAAACTTCTATATAGCGAGATTATTTAAAAATCTTAAGGTCTGTTTGGTAACTGTCTTGCGACATGACAAAATGAGGGTTAAAATATAACATATGTAATAGATCCCGACTTATTTATCAAAACATTTTAACTACAACTCATTTAACGTCACATGATGTCCCCAACCAGAGATTACCTAAGAGGAAATTCTAGCTATCATACAAATACAAGAACAACCAACAATTTGCCTTATTTCTATCTCTTAAATTGCGTAAATAAATCACTTGACGAAAGACAGAGAAAGTGATTATATTTCTCAGATAAAGGGATAAGGGGACGTTGCAGAGGCTTAGGCATGTTTTGATAATATTTTGTTTAATGGTTTGAGAGGGGTTAGTAAAATGAATCAGTAAAACCACATAAACCTAAGAACAAATCAACCACCCAGATCCTCTCCGAATCTGTGCAACTGGAGCTTCGGGATCAATAGATCCAGACTATTGAAATTTGATCAAACAATTATAATTATTATAACTTTTAGAAGAGTTTCTTATTTATAGTCGTTGTATCAAATTTTAATGGCACGAATCCATTGATCCCCAGGCTCTGGTTGCACAGATGAAGAGAGAATCTATGTTCCAAATTAATGACCTAAAACGACTTAAACTAAACCTATAATTCTAACACCACACGACTGATTAAGATTACGATGTTTTGCCATGTGGAATTAGTGCGTCACTTTTTCATGACTTGTCGTCGGTCCTCGTCGGACATAGATGCAGAAGTGGTGGTAGTGGAAAAAAACACGGATTAAGGCAGAGAATATTTGACGGCGTTAGTTACTAGGAGGACGGGATTTCATTGGGCGGCGCGTAGAAAAGGCATAGAAGATAACGGAATGAGTGGCCAAATGCGGTTTCGCGATTATCCCGTCAAAACTATCTGGATTAGCAGTTGTCTTACACGTTTCCTCACTTTCTTCGAGAAACCCACAGTAACTGTCCTGCCACGCCCGCCAACGTATCCGGTAGCCAGTCACCCTCTTGCTTTTTATACGCGTGTCGGTTACATTTTGGACTGGTTGGTGGATGAGTGGCTGCGAGTGGATTGGGTTTATGGTCTACTGGAGTTTGGGCTTCACCTACCTCCTTTTCTTTCTTTTTTTAAAAAAAAAAAATGAGAAATGAGCTTCATGTGTTTTTGTATTATTTTATTTTTTGAGATTCATGTACTTTGATTAATGTTACGTGTGATTTAAGCAAGTCTCATCTTTTTTATATGCAACGATAGTTTTACTTTTATAACAAAGTGATGAAGATTTGAATTAAATGCACCGAAGCGTCAACATAATAAATTGGTGTTAAACTAATTATTTTTGAGAGTCATACATAAATCATTTTATTTAGAGCAACTTCAATGTAGGAGCCCTTTCCCAGGTAATACATTATTCAATCCACCCAGTGAACAGTAACTGTTCTTAATGAACAGTGTATTTCCCTGACAATTGCCTTTTGCATCTCTACCCCTGCACTTGAATAGTCTTGGCAATTGACAATAAAATATTAGTATTTTTTTATTTATAAAATAATACATAATAATTTTATTTGTAATTTCGGATAATATTTTTAATCGTTCTCATTACGTTACGTGTCATTATCCGCAAAGACAATTATTGGTGGTGGATTTCTGATAAGATTTTTAATCGATGTCGTTGCGCCACGTGTCATTATCTGAAAAGACAATTATTGGTGAGGGATTTCCGATAAGATTTGTAACCAATCACGTCGTGCCACGTGTCACAATCCGATTACAATCTTTGAGGATAGATTTGTAACCTGTATGGATAATCATCACCTAACCAATTTGTGGTGCTAGGATGATCTTCTCTTGTCGTGCTAGGATAATCTTGTGTTGTCGTGCTAGGACCATCTCCTCTTGCTCTCGCTTCTCTTGCACGCCTCCTTTGCACCACGTCCGCTTTCTCCGACTTCCAAAAATATTTAGAGTTCGGAGACTTGCCTTCTAAAGGCTCCTTCATAATGTCACGATCATGTTGGGCCTCTCTTTCTTGTCTTCTATGTTCCCTTTCTTGCCGAAGTAGTTCTCTTTCTCTCTCATCAGCTGCAAATTTTTTCTCAAGAGCTGCAACTTTTGCATCCTCTCTGGCATTATCAGCCTCAAATTTAGCCATTTCCCGGGCTATAGTCAATTCACCTTGGCGGGCAAGGTCTTCCATATACTTTGCATAATCATTCTTTGAAGCATTACCTTTTCTCTTTGAAGCCTTCTTACCTTGAGGCCTAATTGGAAAACGGGTCGACCCTGACGCTTGTTCAACGGGGGGCATTTCAGGCACTTCTTCGGCATCATCTTCATCAAGATCATGCGAGGCATGATTGGGTGTAGAGTGTAGAGGGGTGCTGTTCATGAAAACTTCTGGACCGACAGGCACAACTCTAAATTTAGAACAATCTTTGACAATATTCCAACATTCAAACCGGGTGAATGTTTTGTTTTTGCTTTTGGTTTTGGCACCATACCAAGCTTGTGCTTGAAGTTCCTATACAATGTAGGAGAATAAATAATTATAACGAAAATAGGTAACAAATAAATCATACAAACAAATAATTATAATGAAAGTAGGTAACAAATAAATCATACAAACAAATAATTATAATGAAAATAGGTAACAAATAAATAATACAAACAAATAATTATAATGAAAGTAGGTAACAAATAAATTATACAAACAAATAATTATAATGAAAATAGGTAACAAATAAATAATACAAACAAATAATTATAATGAAATTAGGTAACAAATAAATCATACAAACAATGACACACCCGTACCCGAAAGTAGGGCATGCTGGCCGTCACGTGAGTGTGACGTAGCCATGTGCGCTGTGCGGAAGCGAAGATCGATGACGAAGTATGAATGAATTAAAACCGAAGTCTAGCAACCCAGAAATGAATGTGTGCTAGAAGTATTACAATACTTATACATATTCAGAGCGTACTAGGTCGACTGCAGTCAAGCATGAATAAAAGGGTTATTTACACCATCGGTGCCCTACATATGTCAATCTGTCAGAAAGGCCGAAGGATCCTCGATGTGCCCAACTCGGAATTCAAGCTATCTAGAACCTGGAGGGGCGAAAAACAAAGGGAGTGGGTCAGCAAAAACAAATCCTTTTCAAAATCATTCTTTTCTCAAAATTCTAACCCCTCTCCGTAAAACCTGTATAATTCCCAGAAAATAATACGTACATATTTATCTCAATCTTTCTCAGCATAAAACGTTTTCAAAGTATCTCAATGTATGCCGTGCAATGCAATTCAATGCCATCAGAATCTCATAAACAATGCCATACTATGCATTTCAATAATCATATCTCTACTGCATGTTATCTCAGCCCTCGGCTGTAAGTATAGCTCATAACATCTCTATCTCATAATCATATATACTCTGCACATGTATCCATCCCACATCTGGTGATCTACTCGTCATATCATGTATAATCAAGTAAGTATGCTCTAGTGCTACAATCACGTGAAGACTGTGCGAATAAACGCGGGTCACCTACATGTCATACCCACTACTAAGTGGTCTATACGATAAGACTGTGCACCTAACTTGGATCCAAGGCGAGCATGCGGTGCGGGAGGTGAACATCACGTGAAAGACTGTGCCCCTCTCTGGGCGGAAGCACTACTATAACTGTGCAGGTCTATGAGCTAACAAATCATGATATCTGATCATGTCACATCATATTTCATCACTGTTCGTTCTCTACTATGCATGTACCTACCTGGTACTTACCTGGCGTCCTCGGCACCAACATATGCATAAAATGTATAATTAAATACTCATGCATCAAAATCAAGTCATATGCATAGCTTAAAAACGTACTTTGCATTTAAAATGTGATTCTGGGAAAATCATTATGTATATATAGGTTATACAGAAAATAATACTGCCCACTCACAGATACGTAGTCGAGACGAAGCCTCCTAGCTTGGCTCAATCACATACGTCCTCGGAATACGTTTCCCTATACGTGAAATTTCTAATTAACTTAGTTTAATAACACATAAACGGAAACGTAAATAAAATCTTCATAGATTGTCCAAATATAGAGTTTAAATATATGAAATCGATCTACTCGACATCACGAACGTCGTGGTATTTTTAGAAAAATTTTTAGAGCTCCCACGATCCCCCACACGCCAGCACAGTGCACGGCACACGCGCAGCGCATGCAGGCCACCCGCCCCTGTCCTCTTGTCTCGCCGGACTGGTTTTTCCGGTGATCGGAAAAACTTCCGTGTGCGATATCTCACTCATTTCTCAACCATTTTGTCCCATTTTTCTTCCTACATGCTCTAAATTAAGAGTACTACAAGTCTATACCTTCAAAAATCTCGAAAACTAACGAGAAACTCGTTGGGAAATCTCTAAGAATCCGGCCATCTCCGTTCTACGTGATCCTGACGTCCAAACACATCCAACGCACCATTCCGAGCCTCCTTGGGACCTCACAAAGGTCGCTGTGATTTCAGATTTTCCTAAAACGCAACGTAGAAAAAGTTGATGAATAGTGCCATTTACAAAACTTGAATTTTGGACGTGAAATCGTCGTAGTTCTTACCTGAAAATGGTATGGTTGAGTTCGTATGGACGTCACGATCAAGAATATGTAATTTGTTTTGTCGATCTATGAAGTTTTGAAAATGGGTGTGGGTGTGCCATAAGTTTGCTATGGGAGAGAGAGAGAGAGTGAAACGTGAGGGAAGAGAGAGAAGATGTTTGAGAGTGAGAGAGAGATAGTGTCGGTGGGGGTAACCACCAATCACACAATTATTTTTCTTAACTTCCTCATTGGCCCCCAAAAGTTTGGAAAACACATAATTGGCCCAAATTTAATAAACTCAATATATATTCGGGACGGGTTGTTACAAACAATTATAAGGAAAATAGGTAACAACTAAATAATACAAACAAATAATTATAATGAAAGTCGCTAACAAATAATTATAATGAAAGTAGCTAACAATTAAATTATACAAACAAAGGAAAAGTATATTGTTACCTGATCCGCTAAATTTTCCCCACTTCGAAGATTACCACTAGCATATGCCAAGGCGTCTCTCCACGTAGTAAACGATGTATTAAGTAATTTCCAACGACTGGACAACGATTCTTTAGTTATTTGCCCTCCCATTAAATTGTGATAATTGGTATGAATAAGACTCCACATTTCTCGCAATTACATCTCAT
The DNA here is from genome assembly GCA_963580275.1 of Crataegus laevigata. Lineage (NCBI taxonomy): Eukaryota > Viridiplantae > Streptophyta > Magnoliopsida > Rosales > Rosaceae > Crataegus > Crataegus laevigata. The sequence continues at coordinate 29,775,429 of OY756947.1, read as the reverse complement.
TACCCATAAGCGAATCATGAGTAACTTTAAACCAGCTAGCACACAACGCAACATCTTATGAAAGCGTCCAATTCGAACCTACAGCAGTAGTCATTTTGTTTGAAAAAATTTGGATTGAAACTTTGAGAGAAAGATAGGAATGTGATTGAAAGTAGTTGAGAAAATATGAAATTGTGGTGTAAGGTAGATAAAAATGACAAGGTATTTATAGAAAAGTTAAAAAAAAATTTGAATTTTTTAAAAAAAAATTTCAGATTTTTATTCATTTTTTACAATTTTTAAAATTTTTTAATTCAACTAATTAATCTCTACCGTTGGATTTAAAAAAAATTGAATTCCAACACTCCAGATTGTGCCACGTGGCACAACGGTAACATTTCTTAATTTTAAAACTATTTTTTCTTTTTCTTTTTTAATTTATAAAGGAGATTAATATCAATCGTTGATCTCAGATCTAACAATTGATATTAAATAAGAGTTTTTTTTTTACCGTTGCAAATCGGACGGTTAATATTAAGTAGTTGTTGAGATCGTATGCATTGTGGGAAGCCACGTGGCTTCCCAACAGTAACATTGCTGCAAGTGGGCTGCGGGCCCAGGCTCTGTTTTGCTGTCGGCTCACGCTCGCCCACGCGCGCGTGACACGCATGCGCCTGGCACAGAGCTCGGGCTCTCGGGCTGGCAATCCTCGCGGGGCCTGTGACACGGGCCTTGCCTGTTGCTATGGCTGCCCAACGCTGGAGAATACTGGACAGGCTATATGGCCCTGTTCCTTCCACTGTCCCCCGAGCAATTGTCCCCGGTGGACTTGCTCTTATAAGTTAATTGAATATGAATATAATTAAATTGTAGTAGTACTGGCAATCAAGTTGCATTTTGAGAGTGCTTGTGGAGAGAATGTGCCTACAACCGAGATATGTCATCTTATGTTTACAACGCTTATTAAGGGTTTGTTCGAGATTGCATCTAAAATTGCTAATTTTTTTATTCAATTTCTGACATTCAAAATCACTTCTGAATATGCTTGATAGAAAAACTTAGAAGTGCTTATGGCTCATAAAAACACTTTTTTAAAGAAGCACATGTTAAATGCTCCTTCAAAAAACACTTTCAAATGCTTTTCTAAGTAATTGAATTAAAAAAAATATCAACGCAATTATAATTAAAGCACTTATGTTCACATAATTGCTTCTGCAGAATGAATCTCAAATAGGTCTTAAGTATTCACAACACAAATTATGGTCCTGCGGTAAGTTTGGTAGAGAAAAGATTGGGATTTTTAGTTTAAATACCAATTTTAAGAAAACATTTAGCTAACATATCATATTTTTAGTTCAGGTACCAATATAAAAGTCAACTAAAATAATTCTAAAAATAAATTATAATTCAAAATAATTATATGATTGTCACTCAATCATACCATGCTTTTCAACCGGCCAAATTTTCTTGCGACCGGTTGATTAAATTTTATGGTCTCAACTTTAACGTCCAATAGTAACCTTAAAAAAACTTATTAAGTAATGAATTTTCTCATAAGTACTCTAATTTTTTTGTGTATACATCTAAAGAAATAATAAACTCACACATCAAAACATAATTGAAGATGAAAATGTTGCACATACATTTTTTTTTTTGGTAGTATTGAACTAGAATGGGAAGAGATTGATAGTTTTCCTTCAAGTTGGTATTTTTCTTACAACCTAAAGTCTTGTTACATTTCTTTACTACTCATCATGCATGTTGCATAATGAATACTAAAAGAAGAAAGAGTATACACATATTGTATTAAGTTATTATCATACTGATTATGTGTGACGGTGAGAAATGTTTTAGTTACACGAACAAACGAATAATATCATCTTGAGATATATCGCTAAGACTGACATTATTAGCAATTAATTTTGTGATTATAAAGATCATAAATTTTGTCTCGTAATTAGAGTTTAGTGGCGACATATTAAAGAAAATTCTAATTAGAAATCTTGATATATAGAAATAGTATATTCACAAATAGGTAATCATCAATAATGCAAGTGATAGTTGTCAAGTCACTTAAAGACACTAAGTAAATGAATAAAGAAGGGGTGATTAGTGTACTAAACAAATGGATTAAGCCAATGACTCGCCAACAAATTGGGAACCAAGTGGGACTGGGGGAGTGTGTTTGCTCAATTAGCTAGCAATCACGCGCCCTTTTCTTTTGTTCTGGGACATATCACCTTTCCATGCACCATACATTTCACGTAAATCTTTATTAATTTTCTTCTTAAATCCATCAAATCTTTTGTTTGCAATATTCCTTTCTTGTTGATAGACCCTTATCGTCGTTGCCTTTTGGTAGCTCCGCCCAAGCTTTGGCTAGCTAGCTGTGCCATTTGTCCCATGTCCCATGAGAGAGAGAGAGACAGATTGCAGCTAAAACAAAAGGGATGGAAGGGTGGGCAGCAGGATGGAAGGAACCATTTGCCTATTTAATTATTATTATAAAATTTATTATTTTTTAGATAACAAAGTGTTCGTCAATTTTTTTTTGAACTCAATTAGATGTTTCGAATATTTTTGATTTGACTAATATTTTGCAAAGACAATTTATGAGGTGTAACTTGAAAAATAAACTGTCTGAATCGTTAAAGTTCGACGTAGTGTGACCCCACAACTAATCTCTATTTTCTTATATAAAAATGAGAATCTCTTTAGATAAATGGCCTGATATATATATGCTTGCTAGTTGCTTTTCAAGAATCAACACAACAACAAGGATCATGGGTGAATAATTCCTTAGAATCTTGAATATATTACTTATATATTTGTATATAAGAGTTATGTTAATTAGCATTTGTCTCTCAATGGCCTAAACTACAAGAAATTCTTGTATAAGTCGACTACTACTGACGAAGTTTTATTAAAAATGGTCGGTACAGATAGTGGTACAGTTATTCATTATTTATTTTATTCTAGTTTGTTAATTTTTTATGAGAAATTTTTAGATTTTTCAACACGTCTCTACAAGTAAGAACACCAAATAGTGGGCCACAATCGCAATCAATTTCACATAAATCATTGATATTAAATCAGGCAACTCAAGTAAAGCCCCTCTAACTTGAGCCCGATTAACCAGCTTGCTATCATACTACGTCAATATTTATGACAGATGGATATGCCTATTACTAACATTGATATTACCTCCTACCTGCACATCTCCAGATGATGTTTATCACAAAATGCCTTATCGTAATCAAGGAATATTTTTGCTCACCACCCTCAAGTGGTGGTGATGATGATATTCACCACCTTATTTATTAGCGTTATATGAATTTAAATATCAAATTTTGTGTAGTGAATAAATATAAATTTTAAAATTTAAACTCACCTAACGATAGTAAATAAAATGATGAACATTACCGCCACTTGAAGGTGGTGAGCAAAAACATTCTTTGCTATCATAATTTATTTTGTCAAATTTTCCGTGGCTAGATTTTTGTGAAATGCTTCTGTCTTTGGGGCTCTTTACTTAGTTAAAATCTAACAAGCCCAACCCAAGCCTTGACAGTTGAGTAGCTTTTTGTTCTCTCAAGCTGCCCAAAAATGCTTTTGGGCTCCAATTGGATGAGGTGGTCCGGGGTAATTTGGGAAGACCAACCCAACTTCAAATCCTTTATGTCAAAGTTGTTGCATAGCATTGGTTCCATGTCCTACCACGTAAGCATATTGGTTTTGCGGAGGAACTAATGCGCCACATTTTGTAAAATTTAAATATCTCAGGGCACGTTTGATAACAATTTGGTTTTAGTCCTACCACGTAAGCAAATTGGTTTCTGGAAGGAAGTAATGCTTCGCATTTGTAGAATTAAATATCTCAGGGCACGTTTGAGAACAATTTAGTTTACGTTACTTTCACTTTTAAAATTTTGTTTTCATTATTTCTTTCCTTTCTCAAACCACTCTTATGTATCCCTTTATTCTTCCATACACTTTTCCTGCAACTCAAGCACGGAAAAAAAATAAAATAAATAAAAACTAACCAAATGTTTACCAAACCGACTTTTGGTTCAGGAACCAAATCTAATCTAGAGAAATTTCATGACAAAAAATAAATCAGAATATCACAGCTATGTAGATAAAAAAAACACAATCATGTCAAATGATACTTAATACAAGCAAACACTAGTTCTATATACTAATTATACACTAAACTGCATTACGTTCCCTTGATCCAAAAGCAAGGAAATTAATTACATGGTTTAATTTAGTTCTTTTGATTATCATTAATATTTTATATTCCTGACGAAGCCTCCAATCCTTGTAACTCCATTCAAATTTTCAAGTGCATTGGTCCAATGGTTCTCAAAGCTTCAAATGTTTCATTGTAAAGTGATCCACCCACCTAATCTATCTTTGTATATATTCTTTCGACTCACAAAATTGACATACTTACAAACACATTATCTTCGAAATAGATAAGATCTCAAGTCTCCGTCATCTAATCTATCCTTTCTTGGGTACTTTTGTTTATGCAATATAATTTTTTATTAGCATTATAAAAAAAAATTTACTATTGTTTTTATAAGAGGAATTTAATTTTTACCACGTTTTAGTCGTTTTTTTATTTATTATTTTTATCTGTAACTCACGTTTCAAATTCAAAATTTACTACCGACTCCAAATTCAAGACGTGACAGGTCATCTGAGCAATAAATCAACTAGTAGGTTAGTTGTGTGTTATATTCAGAACCGGATTCCCTCCGGATCCCCAAAAACTAAGCAACCTGAGCAATAAATCAGCGTCGTTGAAATTTGATTCAACGACTACAATTATTATAACTTTTAGAGGGGCCCCCTGTTTGTAGTCGTTAAATCAAGTTTCTACGGCCCAAAATCATTGTTTAAGTGCTCAGTTTTTAGGGATCTGGAGAGAATCCGGTTCCGTCATATTCAACAAGCAAGTATGCATGTGCCTCTCAGAAGCAAATGTCAAACAAATGTATATATTAACATAAAAAAATCCCTTTGACTTAAACAAAAAAACCTTAAAATATTCCCATAAAAAACTTAAATTTAATTACGAACTGGGTTTTTGCCTCATAAGTACTAATGTATATATGCACATTCTCTTGGCAACAAAGTCATGTGCACCATGTGGTTTCATAGCGTAAAGCACTGGCTAGCTAGCTCATGTTCATCGATGAATATTTGACGTAATTAGCAATATGAAAAATGTTTAATTTCCTTCTCAACGTGCCCAATTGATATAAAATAAGATAGATAAATTGACCTCAAATGCCCAAAAAATGGAAAATAAAATTGGAGTTCTTCAATATTATTGACTTGACTCTCTCTGAAAATGATTTGTAATTTGGTCCTTAGCCCTATAAATGTGGGTGGTAGTTAGACTAGTTGATGTGGTAGTTATAGTCCTCATGAGGCACTTTTATCTTTACCAATTGGCCTACATAAACATAAACAATAAATAAAGAAATCAAAATTAAATATGATTACAGTCAATTAGTATTACGGTCTTTATTTGTTAATGAGAGGTCTTACTGTCTTAGGTTTGAATTTCTTAGATGACGAGTTTAATACTATTTTTTTTCATCTCACCCCTAATAGTAAGTATATCGTTGTATATATATAAAAAAAAAGGGTGATGCTATCCACACACCTATTTTTACCTCTCACACACTGCTCTCAATTTGTAGTTGTCGATCGAATGGGTTAAAGAGGATCAATGGACAAAACGTAATAATGGTGTGTGGAAGGTAAAAAAAAAGTGTTTGAATAGCTACCTTAAAAGAAAAAGTTAATTATGACTGCAATGAGTGCATAACTCAGTTAGTTAAAAACATTCTCTTTACACTCGAGACCCTGTTTTGCGAATCCTCTCCTCAAATATCACTTGTATTATTGTATATAGAATAAAATTATAAAAGCTAGAGTATAATAAACCTAGTGGTGGTGGTGTGGTGCATGAAAAGGAAGAAAGTTGAAGATATGATTCTAAATTTGCTTGCTTGAGAAACTTGGAATTTATTTATTTATCCATGGTAGGGGCTTTGCGTAAAACTCAATGGAGCCTAGACATATAGTTGCATGCCTCTCTTTTTTTCATCTAAAGATGAGACATCAAAATATAGTAAATGGTCCCCTTGCTAGGTCTAGTAAAGATGAGGCAAGTTTTCAACCAATTCCAAAGCATGAATGATGAGCTTTCTAATAGTAAGAAAAAACATTAATTAATTAGTTCAATTTGTTTTAGGACTGTAATTTTACAACCACCACATGCATTTGGTGCCATTTTTGGCACATTGAGTGATTCAATTGTTTTGATTAGTTGGAGATATAAGCTTTTGATTTGGTGCCTTTTTTTAGCGTCCTCCAAAAGATGAACTGTCGTGACGAAACCATCAGCTATTCTCATTTAAAAATATATATATATTATGATTAAACAATCTCTCAAATAATGGTTTGTTTTATTATTATTTTTTTTTAATTTTTTTTATAGTGTTAAATGGAGTGTACCAACTACCAAACCTTGAATAAACGTAGTAAACTTTTTGGTATTCAGTTATTATACTACATAATTATATGAATTGCTTGCCAAGTGAGAAATGATGTTACATACTTGAAAAGCTAGTTAGTAATCTACAATTCTCTTAAAATTGAGAGAATTTTTTTCGCTTTCTAGCCAAAATGATTTCTAAAATTAGCATAACTCTTTATTTTGGTCATTGACAATGAAAATCGATAGGATTGGTCCTTGAGTTTGCCCACTGTAAATCATTTTGGTCCTTTCATGAAACATCAGTCAACATCCTCGTTAGATTGTCATGTGAGAGACCATGTTACCACTGTTTTAAGAGTATTTTTGTCAAACCAACCCCTCCACTTAACAAGGATATTGATAGATTTTTTACAAAAAGACCAAAATAATTTACAGTGAACAAACTCAATGACCAGTTCTATCGATTTTCATTATCAGGAACCAAAGTGAGGAGTTATTGATGTCGATCTTAGAGACCATTTGACTAAAAGCCAATTTTCTCTAAAGTTGTCCATGCTATAATCACTTCTTATTAAAAATATTAAATTTCTCCGCTGCATACAGTAAAATGAGTGAATCTCATAATACTCGCATATCTGATTGCATAACTGCATAACACACACACACAAGAAGACATGCAGCCGGTTACATATCAACTACTACTACGTATAAAGTACTTATGCGTGATGAAACTAATAAGTGTCACAGTTAACAGAATCACAGACAAAGTAAACAACAACATCAACATCCTTCCCAGCTTCAAAGGAGATCAATAATGTCATGTGTTCTAGCTACCAAGCCACGCTGACTCACAAGTAAAATTTAAGTCTCTCTCTCTCTCTCTATCTCTCTCTCTCTCTCTCTCTCTCTCTCTCTCTCTCCAATGCACAACACGTAAAACACAAACGAAAGACCTAGAAAATAATTAAACAAGACTTTTAGTCGTGAAAAATATTCACATGCATTGAGATGGTGTTTTCATGGGACTGAATCCAACACAGGGTGACTGGGCGATCGAAGGGGTTTGGTGATGTGTTGTTGAACAACACAGCTAAATGATCTTGCGAGATGCGATGACGTGGTGAATATCTCTCTTAGATTTTGTTGATGGGTACGAAATAAACTCTTTCTGTCAACCCAAATCGACATCCTTGATCCAAAAAGGGCAGCAAAGCATTACCTTCCTAACCGTTTTTGTGGCTTTTCTGTGTCCACTTTCTTTAGTAAAAAGCTATATGTGTGTTGTCGAGTAGAAATGCCACCCTCTCCTTTGTCCTCCCTCTTCCAATTCATGATTGTGCGATGCTAGATCTTGAGTTTCTAACAGAATGCGACCATTCGTGACAACATATATTAAGTGACGTGAAAGTACGTGGATTATTGGATTCAACGCGTGAATAAATGTTATAATTCTCTCAAAAATGAGACTTTTCATATTAGCACGAAAATTGATGTTAAATTGTAAGTGACAGAGAATTTATGAAGAGTTCGACTTTGAGAGAGTCACCTTAGTAGTTTTTTTATTCTAAACTAATTTAAATAAAAGAGAGAAGCCCATGATTATTAAACTATTAAGAATATTTCTCCTCTTCAATGTGAGATTCATACTGTAAACAATTCTATATATGCAATTAAGTGCAAGATCAAATTCAATGATACAAAAAAAATTCCTATCTTTTTTCATCTTGTATTAATGAAGTAGAAATTATGTTCTACATGCACAGTAACATTCATACCAAGCGACAAGAATGTTACTTAGGTATGAAGTAGAAATAATTACTTATGAAGTAGAAATTATTAATGTGTATAAGTTCTATCTTTTTTCTTTTTTTTGGAATGAAGTAGAAATAATGTGTAATAAGATAGAACTTATGGTGATGGTACAAGAGAGTTTCTTAGGGAGCTTCAACAGTAATGATTTATGTACTCTTTTTCACTTATATATATATTTGTGTGTATATCTGTGTGAGTAATCAGTGGATTAAACAAATCATAACTGAATCGAGGGTAAATATTAACATGAACATGTAGAAAGTGAAAAGTTGTGTGCAAAACATCGCTCTTTTATTATAAATCAACAAAAATAAAAATAGAAAACAAGACGCAAACATGCTACCAAGTATCCTTAATAATGACGTCCCCAATAAGATCTGGTGATACATTGACTTAATTATCAATAATATTGTCCAAAATCCCTACAATTATTGTTTGCTTTTGTTAGAAATATTCTTTCAATTATGAGTTAGGTTAATTATAATTAGATAAAACAAATCACTTAATATGATGGATAATTGGGTTACATATAATAATTATACATATATATATATATATGTTGGATTAAAGTAGGTGTCACAACTCACAAAGCAAATACTGAGTATTTGACCTGGAGCTCAGAGTGACGTAAGCAAATACGTAGGTCCACCGTACCCATGTGCTGTGTACGCAGTTGTACGACAGATGCACGGCGTAATGCGAGCACCGACGAATGCGGAAATGATTGGGCCCCGTTGAAGGTCCGATAAAGTCCAATCCGCACCCTTTGAAAATTGAAGAAAAATGGACAATTTGTGGATGAGTTGTTGCTGCGTCAAAAGCTCAAAGGTCTGTGCCCATTGGAATCTTATTTCCTCTTTTAGAAAAGTGGGAAGCTATTTTTCCCCACCGATTTCTAGACTCAGGACTGGTTTGGTATTGTTGTTTTTAAAAAAATATTACTTCTGTTGTATTATGAGAATAAACAGTTGTGAAATAAAGCTGCAGAGTATTTGGTAAATTTTTTTGTAAAAGTGCTTTTGAAAAAAAAAACAGTATTATAGTATTTGATAAACTTTTATGTAAAACAGATGTGGAAAAAAGCTGGTTTTTCAAAGCTGGGTTTTGCAGCTTTGTCTTTTTGACTTTTTTCACCCAAAACTGTGAAAAAAAAGCTGAAGCTGAATGTTTATCAAACATAAAAAAGTGTATGTAGCCATTTTTTTTCAAAACCACCTCAGTACCAAACTAGGGTTCACTCTTAACTTTATTTTTGACAATACAAATGTAAACCGACTGGTTATATTGTGAGATTATACCGACATGTTATGTTGTAAAATTATTTGTGTAAATTTCAAATTTTTAGAGTGATTTGGTGTAACTTTTCGTAACGTGACAAGTAATTATCATTAATAGTATTGAGCCGAATTTCATATTATATCATATTCGTTAAATGCAAGGGCACTATTGGCAACATTGTGTTATTTTCAAAGAAATCATTTTATAATTACAATGCTCAATCAAAACAATATGAATAAACGTGCATTACTCCACTCACTACACAGTCCACGATGCAAACATGACAAGGTAATGGATAAGAGGCAAACATGACAAGGGTAATGGATAAGAACGTAAAATTTAAACGAAAACTAACGAAATGTTTAAAAAAATTCTCTTTTAACGAAAAATCGTTTTTAAAAATATAATAAATAGTGACAATTAAAAGTAAAAAGTAATTTTTCGTTAAAAGGCAACAGTACCGATGATTTTTTATTAAACTTCCCAAAATTTAAATGATATCGAGAGAACCGTGAGCAAATCAACACATAGAGAAACCAAACCTGCTCAAGTCGCAATACAGAGCAATCGAACTCTGCAGTGTTTTTTTTTTTTTTATAAATAATTTTTAAAGAGAACATTGTATCCGTACCATTGAGTTGGCTGCAGGCCAAGCAAAGTCTTCCCTCCTATTCACTATACAGTCCACGATGCACCCACTGCCACTGTCTAGAAAGTCAAGACACAAAAGCGAGGGAACAAAAAGAAAGAAAATCCTTCCTTGGTAGCCAAAGAGAGAAAGAGGGCGCAGTTGATGCCACAACTTGCAAACCAAGCAAACCGGTTTCTTCCAATATCATCACAACTCCCTTGAGCCCCGACCTTGTTGACCCTACATTTACCACCCTCCCTTTTTACACAAAATCCCCATCTTTCTTTTCTGATTTTCTCTTTAAAGAAAGATCGAAATAATTTTATTGACGGAACAGAACAATCTGATGATAAATTAACATGAGACGAACAAATTCAGACAATGAGATTCAATCGTTGATTACTATTCTTTCAAGCAGCATATTCTTTTTCCACTCAGAGCAATTGAAGTGAACCAAACTCCTATCTCCTCAAATGCACCAAGATCATAATGTGAGGTGTACAATCCTCACCATAAAACTTGTTTAAATGAAGGTATTTTTATTCAAAATGGTCTCTCAGATTGACGTAACTTCTCAATTGGGTCTCTGAGATTTAAAATCGGCAGAAGTAGTCCCTGAGATTGTCCACCGTCAATCATTTTGGTCATTCTATAAGAATTCTCCGTTAAATTGAGGGTTTTTTTTTGTCAAATTAACATCTTCCCTTGAACTGATAGTTTCTTGAATTTAACAGAAATTTTTTAAAGAACCAAAATAATTGACGGTGGACAATCTTAGAGACCACTTCAATCAATTTTAAATCTCAAATACCAAAATGAAGAATTATACTAATTTAAGATACCATTGAAGCTAAAAAAACCTAAAATGAATGGCATTTCCGTCAGTTGAGAATAGAAGAGTTGAACGGAATTACCGCCAAAGAAATGCTTCAACAACTCGGGGGAGACCAAACACCAAAGCCACATTAATTAAGGTGATGATTTTGGTCACTTTTTGACAATTGTCTCTTCATCTTTGTTCATAAATACCACCCCACCCCTCTGCTTTCTCCTCACACCCAAACCCTCCACAGCAGAAAAACCCCACTTCTCTCTCTCTCTCTCTCTCTCTGTAGAAAGCAATGGCCGCCATGGCTCCTCTGCTCTGCATTGTTTCTCTCATGGCACTGGCGAGTACCATTGTAGTCGACGCCAGAATTCCCGGTGTTTACACTGGCGCCGCGTGGCAGGATGCTCATGCTACTTTCTATGGCGGCAGTGATGCCTCAGGAACTATGGGTAAGCCCAAAACATTTCATGACCCCCATGCATTTTTCTAAGCATAACATTACATAAAGTTCATTTCTTTTGGATTTGCACCCCCAATTTCAAAGACCCACATCAAAATTTCCCAATTTGTTTAACAATATTTCAATTTAGTCCACTCCCCTTAATTGTTTGTGTGTAATATATAGGAGGAGCTTGTGGGTACGGAAATCTGTACAGCCAGGGCTACGGAGTGAACACGGCTGCGCTGAGCACGGCTCTCTTTAACAACGGCTTGAGCTGTGGAGCTTGCTTCGAACTCAAGTGCGCAAATCAGCCACAGTGGTGCAAATCTGGCAGTCCCTCCATTTTTGTCACGGCCACAAACTTTTGCCCGCCAAACTTCGCCCAGCCCAGCGACAATGGCGGCTGGTGCAACCCGCCTCGCACCCACTTCGATCTCGCCATGCCCATGTTCCTCAAGATCGCTGAGTACCGCGCCGGCATTGTCCCCGTTTCTTACCGCCGGTGAGCTTGCTAGTCAAAATTACAAATTTAAGTTTATTGAACAAATTGAATTTTTCCTCTTTTTTGCAAAGTTACGAATGACATCTCGTCTCTTGTAAATAGCCAATTGACTAAAATACCCTCTCTGCGCAGAGTGCCATGCCGGAAGCAAGGTGGAATCAGGTTCACAATCAACGGTCACAAGTACTTCAACTTGGTTCTGATCCACAACGTCGCGGGCGCAGGGGATATAGTGAAGGCGTACGTTAAAGGGGCGAACACCCCGTGGATGAGCCTGAGCCGCAACTGGGGTCAGAACTGGCAGTCAAACTCAGTCCTGGTTGGACAGTCACTCTCCTTCAGGGTGACAGGCAGCGACCGACGCACCTCCACTTCCTGGAACATCGTCCCTTCCAACTGGCAGTTCGGCCAAACCTTCACCGGCAAGAACTTCAGGGTCTAATTATTCAATTTTCCCGCTTTTTAATGTATCTGGTTTCGGTAAAAGAGAGAGTGAGAAAGTAAAAGTACGGTTTGAGGGCGGGGTTAAAGTTAAAACCTTTTTTTTTAACTGCCGGTGGAGTGAAAAAAGCTCGAAGCCAGAAAGTGAAAGTTGTGAGCAGCTGAGGTGGCTGTAAAGGTCGTGTAGCCCGCTGCTTTGGTTATCTGATCATGATTATAATTAATATACTTTAATTTTATAGACAATTAGACACCATGGAGTATTTTTCTGTTTTCTGTTTTTTTGCTTTTGATTTTGTTCTGCGTTTTGTGCTTTTCGGGATGCTCTGCAAATTGCAGCTCTGCATTTGGGGTGTTGTTTTACCGGCAATCATAGACTCTGAAGGGATGTCTGCCACCAGCGGCGGAATAAGAATAAACTTTTTGACCGATTAGTGTTTGTTTCACATTTCGCTCGGGGAGATTTTAGGTCAGGTGGCCTGATCACGTGTTTTGTCCGACCATCTAATAAAATATCATTACATCGTCACTTATTCTTCATATAGATTTATCTTGACAAACATATGACACGGTATATAAGTATCGATATCAGTAATATACATGACATGTCGACAGTAGATAATGTATCTATGTACTTGTTGATATTTGATGGTCGAACGCGATATATGGTCCAACAGTCGAAGCCAAGTTTCACTCTTTCACACCACTAAGCTGACAAACCGTGACTACTTTTCTAGATGCTCTACTATAGTTGGATTCTTTGCGTGTTGAAGTCTAAATGAGTTTAAGTTGGTACCACATCAGGCTGGATTAGGTGCTATAGTCATATAACTTTTTCTCGCCTATTTACTACGGCGACAAAGAATTAAATTATCACTATATTTATTCTTTTTTCTACTTCTACTTCTAAGATCATTTTATCGGGAAATGGGGCTACTCTAAATATTCCATTAGTTATATATCAACGTTCCAACAAAAATACTTGTATGCACCATAAACCTCAGGTTCAGCGAGGTAAATGTATTAAAAAGGGACAAATTTTATATATCTCTAGTTATTTGGGATGAGGCCTTATTTACCTCACCTCTTTGGACTTCTATTGAATTGAGAAATCGGTTTGATTGTCCATCTTTTTTATATAATAGTATACATTTAAATTTTTGAATGAGTTGATACCAATTTCCTCCTTGGAGAGCAACTTAGATGTTAGGACCAATCAAATTAACAGGTATATAAATATATAACAATTGCACAGATTATGTCGAATGAAAGTTTCACAACATATACAAAATATCTAAAATATGAACAAGTAACGAAATTGAATAATAAATCACACAACACTGACTTGCTTATGAAGATAGAGGCTTGCAGAGCAATTTCCTAAGACAAAAATTCGTCCTTACACGAGTGCAGTAGTTCAATGGACGCCTATCTTGCATGATACAACTATCAAATCCAAGTTCTTACACTCGAACTTGGATTCTTGGCGAACTGATTGTATGATTTCTTTGTGAATGGAAGCAAAATAAATTGATATTTTGTTTCTGATATAAACGCCATATATATAATGGCATTCGTGAATAGTTATAACTGTTCACACTTATCCTTTCAGTTATTAACCATAACTGTTAAAAACTGAATCCATAAAATCAAAAACGAAAAATATTAGACTTTTAAGTTTTGTCCATCCGAGCCCAAGGCCAATCTTTGACATTTAATATATATACCCAAACCCTCCATGTCTAAAGCCCAAGGTTCATGGCTTTGCCCCAATTTCTTTCAAACCATAAAGGAGGGAAAAACACTTATAAAGGTTATATAAACAGCCAGAATGGGCGATGTGGGACTAAGTCCCACTCACAAGTTCCAACATTAGATACTTCCTCCTTGGAAGGCAACTTAGATGGACATAGTGGATACATCTTGGATAGCAACTTAGGCCATCTCCAACCGATCTGGCCAAATGGCCATAGGCAAAAAAATTGCCGGTTTTGACACTAAAACCGTCTCTAACCGAGGGCTAGGTCTAAGAGCAGCCAGCCAACTAGCTCTATAACCCAGCCCAAACACATGCTACCTGACGTCATGCTAACGTCAGTTTTCTGTTGGATTTGACTTTTTTCTTTTAGACGACATATAAATACCTAAGTCATTTCTACCTCATTTCTCACATCCTTTTTACCTTTTCATACTATCTTATCTCATTTTATTTCAATTATTCACCAATTTTTTACATCATTTTCATTATATAAAGACAAGAAATTTAGAGACTTATTAATTTAGCAATAAGGGGCACTCAAAATATGTTCAAAAACCTTATTTTAATATAATAGTTTAATTCAATTAACCATATTATTTTAATTAAAATAATAAATTATTGACGAGGCTAAAAAATAGCTCCATTCGGTTGGAGATGAGTTTTCCTATCAAACGAGCTGTGTTTTGACCTAACCCTCTGTTGGAGATGATATAAAATATAGTCTGACACTGTTCATCAAAAAAAAAATTCTTGTAGAGTTACAAAGCTAAACATGACAATTTATGTCACAGCCTGTCCCAAATTAAGGTATATTTTAATCCCTGAGCATGTGAAATGACGAATATGCCCTCGAGGCTTAGTGACGTGGATGTATATAATTTGGTATGAAATAAATTGTCTCCCTAGCGTAAATATATAGTACGCATCATCACAAGTGTGTGGACGCGAATTATGGCTGAATCGGGTCCATAACAAAAAAGTTACAAACTTTAGAATGTTGTTGGACTAAAATAAGAAAAACTAAACCTAGACTTCCTACATTTTTGGATCCAATTAAAATGTTTGGGTGGACTTTTATGTTGTTTGGTGGACCAATTAGTTTAGTCAAAACCATTTAGCCCAATTGGGGCCTTGGTCCTTTATTTCTGCCCAATCCTATGACACGCTCACATACACACACGCGTACACTCTCCCTTCTTCTTAAGACTTCGTCTGTTCCCTCTTTTCGTCCGTACACCGTTGCAACCATACACCCAACCACCACCAAACTTGCACGGATCGACCTTGTTGAACTTACCATCACCTTCCCCTCGACTTCACGAACCTGGTGGTACCATTTGTGGGAAGAAAGGACGTCGGGAAGCCAAGTTTCATAAACTCCGGTGAGGAACTAAATTTGTTCAGACATGATCGTGGGTGTTTCAAGGAGTTTTAGCGCATATGAGGGTCTTAAATCAATTCTATAAGGACCTTGGGACGATTTTGGAAGGTGTTGGCATCGAGATAGGCCTGCACCTCGAGTTGCAGGTTTTGCCGAAAATTCCAAGCTATTTTTCGACTGGTTTTCGTCAGTTTTGGCACCTCAAAGAGATAAGAGCGTATTCCTCTTGTTGGAGAGCTTTGTTTTGGTACAAAATTTGAGAAGTTTGGTGTTAAATGAACTGAGATATTAAGACTTCAAGTTTTTTTCCAGTTTTCGGTGTAACAGACAGCCGGTGGCGGATTCTGGCAACCCACCAGAAAAGAAAGGAGAACATTCCATTAAAGTTAACAAAATATTCTTAACGGCGTCAAGTAAATATAACGGTATATTCCATTATTTAATGGAATATTCCCTAACGGCTTTAAAGGTTTCGTTCGTGTTCTTGGCACGTGCCTGCGCATGGCTGGCGCGTGACGGTGCGTGAGTGGTCAGAAAAATTTTCTAAAAATATGGGGATGTTCATGGGGTTAAGTAGGCCATGTTGGTATATTCAAACACTCCAATTGAGCAACTTATGAGAAGTTATTGCATAGTTTTGGTTATGTGTTTAAATTAACGTTAAAACAGTGGTTTCTCATATAGGTAAGACGTTTTCCGAGGACGAGCGCAGTCAGGCGAGGCTCGGGGGTTACGACCCTGTGACATATCAGTGAGTGAGATTTTAGTTTTATATATATACGTATATATATGCTTTACATTTCCCAGAAAATGTGCTTTAAATGGAATTCGTTTTAAATGCCATGTCTATTGCATCATACTTTAGTTTATGCATTAGTATAGAAATGTATGATGTTGCTTGACGCTGCAAACGCTCAGGTAAGTTCCAGGTGAGTATATTATGTTGATAGTGATTACGGTGAGTATGGCTATGATTAGTTGTGTTTAGAGCTCATTAACTTGCACCTCAGTGTTAGTGCTCATGCCCGTGGCCAGGGCACAGTCCTTCATGCGATGTTCATCTCCCACACCATACGCTCACCTTGGATCCAAGTCAGGTGCACAGTCCTGTCGTATAGACCACTATATGTGGTTTCGACTCGTAGGTGACCCGCGATTCATCGCACAGTCTTCACGTGATTGTAGCACTTGAGCGTATTTATTTACACCCAGTCCTGTCGTACAGACTACTTTAGGTGGTTCCGACTCGTGTGCAGGCATATTTGATGAGTTATAGGTTCAGCCGTACATGCCACACTAGGTGGATCCGATTGACATATTACTTTTCATTGATTTACTTCGTCTGGTTTATTTATTTTATTATGTTGAGATATTGACATGACATATATGTGGATTTTACTATTTCGAGTTTGATTTCGATATAGCTATGTATTCTATTTTTTGGGAAACTATACGGGTTTTACAGCTAAGGGTTATTACTTTTGATAAGTGAAAGGTTTTGGAAAGCTTTGTTTTTGCCCACTCACACTTTCTGTTTTGCGCCCCTCCAGGTTCTAGGTAGGAGTGCTTGCTGGTGGCTTACGAGGAGTTGATGGCGGTTCTGACAGACCATATCTTATGTAGGACTATTTCTGGTATTGTATAATTAGTGCTTGTGCTTCTGGACTGCACTTATGTTACCTACGCTCTGATTATGTGTAATTATCTTTAATTATCGTCACTCTCACTTGTTTATCCCCTTAGTGTGAATTATTTAGTTTGGTTTTTATTCACTCGCATTTTCATATTATCACTCGCATTTAGTTTGGCTACATCACCTAACATGACGGCCAACATGTCCTAATTTGGGTCGTGTGTGTCACTTTAGCTCCCTTTTTATTGAAAATGGCCTTAGATGAACAGAGCAAAGCGGTGAGTCAGATAGAGCCAACTAAAATTTACAATAACAATTCTTACTTTTCCAGACCAATTGCTCTTTACTTTTCCGTTTCATGCAAGTCCTCGAATCCTTCGCAATTCATGAAGTACTTGAATCCTCATTTCATGCAAGTTCTTCTACCTCTTCCGGACATTGTTCACCTTTGTTCAGATTTATTGTTTAGGGTTTATGATTTGTTTCACAAAACAGGGGTTTTAGGGTCATTGATCATCATGCTCAAGCAGTCCAGGTTCCAATCCAAAATTCAAAAATCCAACGATGAAACATAATACATAACCCTTAATTACATGATTATATTTCGATTTTCAATCACAGAAAAAAAAAATTCAAGTAAAAAAAAAAGTTAATGGGATAAATTGATTGAAAAATAAGAAAATGTGAGATGGAATTTAGTAGAAAAACGGGACAGAGAGAACCCGCCATCTGTGGATACCATCGCTACGGTTGTCTGGCCGCTGCCCGACTCCCACCGAAACGGTGCGAATCGGACCTTCACTGTAAGCACCATTGGTCTCCGCGAGAAAGCAAATCGAAATCGCTTCCTCTGAAAAACCCAACAAGTGCCATATATTCCCAAAACCCTAATATCACACACACAGAAAACCCTAAAATAAAAAAAAATAAAATCCCTCTCTACCGAAAAATGGGGAGCGGGGGCTGGGGGGCGTTCATATCAAGTGTATAGAATTGGATGGCCTGTCATTGCGGGTCGGACCCAATCGGGTAGAAAGAGTCGAGGAGCGCAAAAGTTTTGGCAGAGACGCCAAAAGCCTGCAATTCAGGTGAAAAGCGGCGGCGAGTGTTCTGCTTTCTCTTTGATCTCCTTGAAACTTTTGACCAATTAGGTTTTCCAGCGTCGGTCTGGAGGAACCGCCGCTCAAGCCTCTCTCTTTCTAATCACAGCCCTAATTTTTTTTACAGAAGACGTAGGCGATGGAGATCTGAGGTTTTGAGTAGACAGAACACGAATATATATAGCACTAGGGTTAATTTTGGAGAGTGGAAAAGAAAAACGGCGTCGTTCTGCGTAAAAGAATGGGAGTTTTAACGAAAAGCCCGTGGTACTGTTCACTTTAACGAAAAACCACATTTTTACACTAAAAAGTCAAACCTGGTACTATTCACTTTACTCTTTATTTTGTTTTTATCGTTAAAACTCAAAATTTTCATTCCCTTTTCATTAGTTTTCTAAGAATTTTCTCATGTTGTCCGACGTCGTTTGCACTTTGCAGCACTCTCTCTCCCGTTCAGTGTGACGGAAATATTATTTTTATTTTACTTTTGTTTGCTCTTTATTGTACAACAAAAGATAATGATTATTGTGTGTGGCCTCCTTTTGTTTTCTCGTGCTTCCTTTTGTTTGTGGCTTTCTTTCATGTAATTTTGCTTTGTTGGCAATGAAATTACCCTTGATAAAAAAAAGAAAAAGATAATGATTATTGAGCGTCAAACTCAGGACCTCGAATGCATAATGTGAACGTGAATTGGAAACCTCGAAATGATTAATTGATGAGTAAACAAGTTCTCTGTTTTTATTTGTACTAACTACATGGTTAACAATTTACGCGTTATGATATGACTGGCTGATAAATTTTTATTAGCTCGTACCCTATTACCATTTTCAGGTAGTCGTTAACCAAGAAAGAAAACTGATTCAACTATAATCGGATGGAGAAAACCTTGTCTTGTAAGGTGTGTACACTTCTCCGCAAGGAGAGCGAGAAACAAAGTGTACACACCCCACTACAGGCTAGTTTTTCTCGACCCGAAGACTCAAAGTCCATGGGACTAGCATCAAGATTCAGGTAGCAATTGTTAGACAAAGGAACTGAATAGCTTGCAGTACTATTGTACATTGTTAAATACTGATACACCCAAAGTCAGATACCGACAGTTCGCTCTCAGGAACAAATTTTTATGGAGGTGAGGTGATGAAACTGTTCCGTTCCCTGAGAGTTTGAATAATAAGTTGGGCACTGTCCACATATGGACTGGGAAAGCTTACACTACTAATGCTTTATTTGAAGTGCAAAGTTCACGAGCAACGAAAACGAATACGTCTAAAGGCAGAGTCCTCCTTCAGGTTAACCACTTATTCAAGAAATCTGTGTTGGAAGGATGATCCATTAAGCTGGCCAGAGGGAACTGCAGAAACAGAAATGGAAAATACGCAAATCAATCATCAATTAGACTAATAAATTTATGTCAAATCGGTAGAAAAGCTATTACAAACATCGAATACCGACCTTCAGTATTCCAGCTCCATCCGCCGCTTCTTTGTTTTCCACTGATTCAGAATAAATACAACACCTTCTTTTAGTGAAGCTCTTCGTCCCTCCTTATAGTTCCACAATTCCGACGTTATGTACCTCCCACTAGGATTGTATTCATTGATCTCTGTTAGAGCTGATGTTACAGCGTTGTACACTTCCTCACCTAGTTCTTTCTTCAAATCTTTCAATTTTTCGTCCTCGACGGATATAACTTCCTGAATATAAAAACATAAACTAGTGAAAAGGAAGCAAAGGGGACAGCGAGCAAGTGCCAATGATTCACAAGGAAAAGCACTGAGATCCATTAGAATATGATTAAAAGAATTAGACGATTCAATAATAGCATAAGACCCAAATTTATGCAGACATTTTTTTGTATGTGAAATAATGCTGCAAATATCTTTGCTCTCAAGGCAGATTTATCGACAACAGTAATTGATATATGCTCACATTGTAATGCATAATGCGTTAAGACAGCAGGGAGTCCATTTCCAACCAGAAATTATAAATGACATTAAAACACAAACCAATTAAGCATGTGAGTGGAGATTGTATTTGATGAACATCAGCTACGCCACTGGGAAAGGATTTTGCCACCACGATCACAAATTTTGCACAACTAGTTTTATAAGTAACTCACAGGGATAGCCAAACTACTTCAATCTAAGAAATATTTTTAATTATGCCAACATATTGGATACTTTTTTCGTCAGATGCTTTCTTGTGCTAAGAAAAACAGCAAAAGAACCCCAACACAATGAAATAATGATATTAGAAAGTACCTTATGTTTCCCGTCGACTGTAGTAACTTTGAAAGGATGCCATTCTGGGTCCTTCAGGTATTCTTCCCACAAGGAGCACAGCTCCGTTGCTTTCTCTTCTGCTTCTTCCTCATTATACTTTCTCTTCATTGCTTCTTGGAACGGTTTACTGTCAAGCTCACCCATTCTCCTAACTCCAATATGTGCACTACTTGATATTTCCTTCAATCCCTGCAGATTAAAAATATTAATAGCTTATCATAAGCATTAGAAACCAAGAACAGAACTTTAAGAAATATCTGATGCACAAAGGGTCATATTCCACATTACAGTACATAACTAAAGATCCCAATTTCAGTCAAATATCAACCAGTTTTTGCAAACATACAAGTAAGGACACATAATTACATCCTGAATTCTTGTAAGATCATCTGAAATGTCAGTCGTCTTTTTTAGTATAAAGAATAGTAACTGAGCAACATTTATATTAAAAATCAAACAGACAAAAAAACTTACATTAATCAATTCCCTCCGGGCTTCCTGCAGCTCATCATTGCTCTTGCG
The DNA here is from genome assembly GCA_963580275.1 of Crataegus laevigata. Lineage (NCBI taxonomy): Eukaryota > Viridiplantae > Streptophyta > Magnoliopsida > Rosales > Rosaceae > Crataegus > Crataegus laevigata. Next base: position 29,754,318 of record OY756947.1, on the reverse strand, counting down.
CTCCTTTACAATTAAAGTTTGATTTAAAGCTTCTAAATCGTCTAGTGATTCTTCCTTTTCTCTCAAGCCTTTGATCATGTTGTCCACCTTTTTCAGCACTTCAACATCACCATCATCTCCCATGCGCCTTACAACATTTAAATTCACTCTTAGTTGCTCAATTTCCAATTCAAGAGTTTGCTTTGTATCCAGTTGCTGTTGCAGTTTAATTATTTTATTGTGGAGCTGTTCCTTTTGCCTCTGGATCAAAATGGTTGTCACATACATCAAAGATCTTCTCTGAATCTATAAATAACATTCAGATCATTTTTAAGCACTTAAAAATAGCCAACAAACCTTTTGATCTTCAGCCAGTTTCAATAAATTTGCATTAGCCTTCAGTTGCTCCATAGAAGCCAAGTGAAGTGAACTATTTTTAATGGAATTCTACAAGAACAAACAACATCGCTGTTATCAAGTGTTTGAAACCATCCTTCAAGGCTTCAACAACAGTGACTACAAATAAATGCAACTCATGTTGCAATCGAAATGTAACCAAGACAAAAACATCACACACTATAAAAAAATTAAACACAAGTGCATAAAGCCCAAATTATTCATGATCCGATTTGATGACACTTGAATAGCATGCTAATTTTTAGTAACATTCAACAAAGTAGTTTCCATCCCATCAATATTCATAATTTTTATATAAGCTCACAAGAATTGAATCATGAAATCTAAGACAACATGTGCAACAATGAAGCACAAGTTAGTAAACCTTTTCAATCTCCTCAGCAAGCTTCCTACTTTCATCTTCGTTGGCAACTGCACGCTTCTCCATTTCTTCTATGCGGGACTCTAGCTCTTTCTTTTGAGTTTCGAGTTGCAACTTCAGTTTTTCATGGTCGCCAAAAATCCTCTGAAAGTGATCCCGAGCACTTGTTTGTATCTTTTTAATCTCTATCAAAACAAAATGCATGGCATGAATTAAGGTCGCTACAGCATCAGACCAGTAGAAAATGATAATGAAATATAATAAACCCAAAATGGTGAAAACCAAGCCACTTTATCCAAATCATACGGACACTGTACAGCTGCAGAAATAGAATATAACAAATGTAATAGATACTCGGGATTCAACTCTAATGAGGAATCAGAAAAGCAAGCCAAAAAAAATATAAACTCATTCTTTCATTTGATACGTAGCACTCTTCCCTTTTTTGAATAAATAAAACTAAACCTTACCTTCATTATAAGTCTGAACGATCTTTTCTTTCTCTGTGATTACGCTCTTAATGGAATTTGTAGTTTCACTACATTTCAGCTCCATCTCTTCCAAGTCTTTGTACTTGACCTCAATGATGTTGTTAAGATTAGTTACTAGTCTATCCTGCTTCCTGGCTTCTTCCTCCGTAATTTCAGAAATTGATTTAAGGTCTCCAATCTTGCGGAGGTGTTCTCCGACAATATTGGAAGCTTTATAGTCATCTGAACGAGCAACCCAAGCATAAAGTCCAGATTTTTGGTCACTATTAGCTTCCCAGTCCTTTTTTCCATGATGGTCTACATCATAAGCCTTCTCAAATGACATGGCATTAACATAACCTGGCCAATCTTTCCTAAACTCTACAACGGCACTTCCCGAGTGACCCCGATAATTCCATAAAGGGTGCACCCTTAAGGGATTGAATCCCCTCCTTTTTAGCTCATCTCTCAGTTTCGATCCACTTTCTCCGACGTATCGTCCATCATTGGCCCGTCTGGTTGTAATATTAACCACAACCCCTGTCCAAGGCCACACTAACTTTTCATCCTGGTCACAATCAATTGGCGGTTCTTCAGCCACAGGTTTAGATGGACCACCTTCAGCTGCTAGATCTTTTTCCAAATATTTCACCACAGCTAAGTGTTTGGCCTTTTCTTCCGTGCTTCTCTTATCTGAAGTACTCTTTCCCACCCCAGAAGCATGTTGGAGAAGTTCCTTGAGAACAAAATCCCGCTTTTTCTTACTCGGGCAGAAAGGGCAAGTGTATCTCCCATCTGAGCTTCTCACACTGTGTTTTCCATTCTTCAGCTCTTCATAATATTCTTCTATCTCCTCATCCAGTTCTGTTTCGCTCATATCCGTATCATCTTCAGAGCTATGATCCGCCACGCTCCCCATTTGAACAGTACTTAAAGAGCACTAAACCCTGAAAACAGAAAATACAAAATATCAACGTCACTAGTCATTATGTGAATTAGATGATTTTGAATAGTTCATTTTCTGGCAAGATGAACATGTGCACCCGCGGTTAAAGTGAATAAGTAAGTGTTTAGTTGCTGCTGTTCAGTTTGGAGAGTTCAGGATACTGTTAATCTAATTTCTTTCGAACTTAACAATATTTGCACCAAAAAAACCCACAATAAATGTTCCCAAAACAGTTCATGGAAAAGAAAGGCATATGGGTAAATTTGTTGTTCCCTGAATCAGAGAATCAAGGGGTTTCAAAAATAAAAGCAACTTACAAGTTACAGGTTACAAGCTGAAAGATCGAACCCACAAAAAGAAAGGACATGCATAACCACCATTCAGGATACATGAAGAAATCACACAAATAAAGGCTTAGGGTTTCACAAGCTTAGGCCTTGTACAGCAGTGAAAGCTTTATATATAGAATTCGGTTCAGTCTCCGCATCATTCCTCATTTCTCTACTGTAAAATCACTCATAAGACAATTTCCAAAATAAAATCCATTTTTGCCTTAAAAGAAACATCTTGCCATATGAAACCGCATTGTACACAAAATTCACACAAGCCCAAAAAATCATAAAAACTCGAAAAGAAAAATACTCACAAATTGAAAGAAAACAGTACATAAATAGTGTCCTAATTGTTATTCCTGCAACCAAACACACACGCACAAAAATTATACAAGCAGATGCCGCAGATCAGTGAAAACACAGAACAAAACGGAGACTGAAGCTGCAAAACTCGAACCCAAACAACACAGAAACCCAAAATTAACAATGCATGCTGTAAATTCAACATTTCAACCAAACAAGCAGGTGCATGTAGCGGAACAAGCAAACCCAACAGCGATCAGCTAAATTGTAGAGAGAGAGAGAGAGAGAGAGAGAGAGAGATTGACCTGCGGAAACCGGAGCTCCTGAGCTCCAAATTAGGGTTTGTGGAGAAGAAGAATTGGGGGCAGGGCTCTGAGAGATTCGCAGCAGCTCAGTGCTCAGAAGAGGCCATAAAAGCGAAAGAGTAAATTGGCAATTGGAGCACTGTGGTGTGCGTGACAAGTGAGAACATTGGGAAGGCGACAAATGTATGAAGTTGGAGACGTCAACGACCCTTTGACTGAATCGGGAGTGATGAGATGAGTTGGTAAAAGTTATGAAAGTTGGGGAAATTTTATGGATTTCCGAGTTAAAATTTATGGATTTGAGGTGGGGACATGTCTTATCCAATCTGTTACTTTTCCTGACTTGTTTAATTACCTAGCTCAGGCAGATTTCTCTTTAACCTATGGCAGAGAAATGCGATGTTCTCAAAAAGTAAGATTTTTTTTTATATAAATTTTTAAATAAATTTCAGTTTACTATTTTTAAGTTTTGTGATTTTTAATTTTTAATTTTTTTCGTTCCAAAGTTATAATTAAAGTGTTAATTTTGAAACAATCTCATACATCTGTTAATCTAACGGTTAAGTTTTCTATTAACTGATAACACGACGCATAATAACTGGACACCATTTTTATTTTTTATTTTTTTTTTGAACAAAACGAGAGATTCGCAGCTGCTCAGTGCTTAGCAGAGGCCATAAAAACGAAAGAGGAAATTGGTACTTGGAGCACTGTGGTGTGCGTGACGTGTGGGAACATGAGGAAGACGACAAATGCATGAACTTAGAGACAACAACGAGTCAACGACCGTTTGACTGAATCAGGAGTGAGAGTTGAGTTGGTAAAAGTTATGAAAGTAGGGGAAAATTTATGGATTTCTGAGTAAAAATTTATGGATTTGGGGTAAATTTTGATGGGGTCCGGTGGGGGACATGTCTTATCCGATCTGTTAATTTTCAGCTAGCTCAGGTGGATTTCTCCTTAATCTATGGCATAAGAAATGCTAAAAATACTTTTATAAAAGTGAGATTTTCTGTGTAATTTCTTCTGATTCATATTTTTTTTACAATATTTTATAATATTGAAATAAAAATTAACGTGTGTATTAAGTGTCAAAGAATCTCATTTGGAGAAAGTCTTCTGAGCATTTCTCGTTATGACATTTCATCATTATTGTTTTACACAGTTTTAGAAATAATTTATTTTGATAAAATTTTAGAAATAATTTAATAAAATTATTTAAACCGTCAAACCTAATTTACACATGTAACCGTTCCGAATAGTTCGGTTTCAAAGATTAAATTTTGGGTATTTCATGGTTACGAATAACTGTTGTGTAAATTTTTCAGTTTCAAGTTCGATTATAGTTATTGAGGTATTCGCCTCGAAACTGAACCGTTTTCATCTTTTAATAAAAATTATAAATATTTATCATATGGAGAAGCAAATTATCATTAATCATATTTTTTATAATTATAAATTATGATTTATATGATGCTTATTAATCATTACTAGTACAAATATTTTTATGATAAAGAAGATATTTGATATTATTTATTATCTATACTATTATTAAGAGAAGGGGTCTTGTCAACATTTTCTCAAAATGATAATTATATCCCCAATATTCTTATTTTACCCTCACTTTTGATACACAATATTTAGAAAACGAGGACAAAATAGTAATTATGTTCCTTTTGATAAAATGACAATCATATCCCTATTTTTCTTATTTTACCCTCACTTTTGATACACAATATTTACATAAGGATGATAAAACAGTAATTATGTAATATTAAGAAAAAAAATATGCTCTTATTAAGAGAAATTGTCTCATCATCATTGTCTTATACTTTTTTTTTAATTTTAAAAACTAATCACACTCCTTAATAATAAAAAATGAAATTGTTCACTATTTTATTTTGTTTTTATCTAAAATCCTCTATTTAATTAATAATATATATATATATATATATATATAATATAGAATTATTGTAATGGAAAAACTCGTTACTATATTGAAAATCTATTATCTGACGAGTTTGGTTACGAGAAAAACTCGTTTGGGAATTCTACGAATTTTTTTTGTTGAACAAATGATATTATATACACTAAGTGGATGGAGAGTGAGCTAAGATTCACCATAGCCTAGTAATAATGTAGTTCAAATTTATCTTTAGCGATAATTACACTTAAGATGTCACATCCCCGCTAGGGCTCGACACCACCATAGCACGATATTGTCTGCTTTGGGCCCCTACCACACCCTCACAGTTTTGTTTCTGGGAACTCACACGAGAACTTTCCAATGGGTCACCCATCATAGGAATGCTCTCGCCCGAACTCGCTTAACTTCGGAGTTTATAAACTCCGAAGCCAATGAGCTCTTGAAAAGTCTCGTGCTAATTGGAGGTGGGAATATAGATATAAAGCTTACAGGATCTTCACCCCTGGGCGATGTGGAATCTTACATAAGACCCATTTCTTACAAGTGAAGAGGAATACCATTAAACAGTAGTACTAAGTGGCAGCAATTCTATAATTTTGGATTTAGATAAATGAGTTTAGGTATAGAGTGGAACGTCCGAGCCCAATCCGCTTTGTTGCCATCCATACGTGTGTAGCAATGGAAATGGTGTGGGAAGGATTAAGTGAGCCCCTAATTAGAGCATTTCTAATAGGCGATGCAAAACCTCTTTCGCATGCCATTTTCATGTCCAATTGAAGTAAATAGTTTGGTTCTAATGACGAATATGTATATATAATATATTGGATTCAAAGTTGATTTACGCACTGTTTGTATATAATTTTGATGTGTGTAAGTTTAGTTTCGACTAAATGTGATGGTGGTAGTAAAAAAGAGTTCAAGTCATTTATTTTTTTTAGGAGAAAGAGCAAGTGCTATAGTAAAAAAGATACGTTATGTGCGTTCTAGGTTTGCCGTTTTCCAACTATGTCAGACGAGTGCAAGTAACTTGTGATTGACTCACACGTTTGACATCTTCAGCTGCGTTTCACATGCAACACATTTTTTCTCTCCTTAATTAGTTTATTAAACCATGCACTTGTGAATGTAACGTCTAGTAGTCAATGTTTGGTTTTTTTACTTTGACTCGCGAGATGCGGCCTTCACATTCTTAAATTTTTGTGTGTTGAAACACATGTTGTGGGTGGATAGAGTGCAAATGTTACATATAGGTTATTGCTTCTCATATTGGAAATATAGAGTGAGTGAGAAATATAACATATCAATGACATAGTAACACTTAATATTTATAGTAAATGGCGTTTTATCGCATTTGCGAAAAACAATAATGGTGTGGATTCAATTGTCATAAACTCCTCCTAACAACTGAGTTTTTAACTTAATAACTAGGGGTGGGCACGGGCCAAGCCCAAATTTGGAGGGATCGGACTAGACCCGCTTAAAAAGGAAACAGGAGGGGCGGGGCCGGGTATTACAAATCTAATCACTGAAACCGGGCCTAACCTGGCTCGTTTCAAACGGGTCGGTTCGAGATAGGTCCACGGGTCCTCTTACTTTTTTTTTATTGCCTCCCGGACTCACTCATCCTCCAGATCTTTGACTTGGTCTCCGACATCAAGACCCTTATCGATTTTGTTCTCTTCTTCTTTAACTTTCCCGACGAGCTAGTTCGGATCGAAACAGTGGGCGGGCGCGTGATCTACTGGGATAGCACGAGGGTCCTCGAAGTTCTAGCCATGTCGAGGGCCATTGACGACAACTATCTGAAGCCGTATGTGATATCGAAGTTGGAGGTGATGGTCACAAATTGTGCGACAGAGGACGAGTGTCTTATCCTTGCCAGAGACGACCTTTGGGACGTGGAATCGAATGAAACCGCCTGCAGCATCGTCTGCATGTGCTTGCTTGAGCAGATGGCAGCGGCTTCATAGAAAATTCAATCTCATTCTGGGTGAACTTTCAGCTTCCATTTTTTTTCTTCAAATCAATCACTCACAACACCAATTCAACAAAAAATTACAATATCTATATCTATCTATCTAATATCTATATGTGTATAAATGTGGTTGTAATAAAAGATCAAACGGAGCTAGTTTCAACTCACAATGCAAAACCTAGAAGCCAAATTCACACGAAAAGATTTACCAGCACTACAGATCTGAGAGTGGTCGAAGAGTACAAGGGCTTCGGCGACGTGGCAGCGGGGCTAAGCGACAATATTAGTGTCGTCGTCGTGTATTTGAGGAGATCGGGTAGCAGTGTCTTTAACGACGGTGATAAGACACTCATCGTGGTTCTAGGACCTGTGTTTTCTAGGATGTCGTCGAATAAGATGGCTGAATGGGTAGTGTCATTGTGTTGATCGCAATGGCGGTGATAAGCTGGGTGATTTTTGTGAGGTGAGGTTGGCGAGCACTATGAGGAGGAAAAGACAATTGAGAGTTGGAGTCGATGGAGTCAAGGGACTGAGAGTCTTATTTTGGAACTCAGGAGGAATTGACTAGGGTTAAAACTAATGGTTGAGATTGAATGATAAGTTATCATTGAATCTTAGCCGTTCATTATAATTAGAAACGGATCGGCATGGAGCATTTTTTTTAATTATATGGACCTAGCCCACCCCGTAATTAATAGTGCCTCGGCTCGATCCGTTTTCATTATATAATTTTTGAAATAGGCCCGTACCCGCCTCGAACCTAGAATATCTACCCCAACCCGTGGTTCCTTTACCCGTTTGCCCAGCCCTACTAATAATCCTATCACTCTACTAAAAATATAATTTAGAATTAGTCCTTGAATTTACACTTTAGTTTAGGTTTCGTCCCTAAATTAAAATTCATTAATTAAGATAGGTGAATTTAACAAAATGTGCAACATTAGTCCGTTAGTAAAACTTTTAGTTAACGAAAAAGACTAATACCACATATTTTATTAAATTCGATCTCAATTAATGAATTTTTAGTTGAGACACGACGAAATCAAACTAAAGTGCAAGTCAAGAATCAGTTCTAAAATTAACAAAAAAATTCAATATTTAGTAATGGTTTGGTACTGAGGTGATTTTATAAAAAAAAAAAGTGGGTATAAAAAAAAAGCCAAGCTCAAAAAGGTGTTTGGTTAACACTTAAAAACAACTTATTTTCATAGTTTTAGGTGGAAAAAAACCTGAGAACGTGAAGCAGCAAAAATAAGCTTTGAAAGTGTAATACCCTGAAAAATTTAAAATATATAATTATGAGAAAAATCTTTATCGGAAAGTGAAATGACAATAATGTCCCTTGTTGACTTAACGTAATTATACGATGACGTATTTTATCCTCACATATTTTATTGTATTTCTTGATGTATTTGGATAGAGCTCGACGTCATGAGCATGTAGGCAAAAACCGTTCGTGAAATGGAGTTATAATGAAGAAGATATAAATGAGCAAAGAAAATGGTGAAATGGTCATTTGACCATTTTCTGGAGAGCTCCATATTTTTTGGAGCAGAGAATTGTGACGCCATGTGGAGGGCTGTGGGAGAGGGAAATAGGGAAGGCTCAATCAGAAAACAAGAAAAGAAGAAAAAAAAGGTGAGGGGGAGGGGAAAAACTCTCTGCTTTCCTGTGCACCCATGCACCAACCCGACTCCATTTCCAGCGGTTTCCGCCATTCTTTCCGTTGATTTATCACCATCCATTGCCTAAACCCTCTTCCCCAACCTTCCCTCTTCCATCTCCACCCAAATTTAAGGATTTTTAAGGTCCAATTCATGTAAAACCCCACTGGAGCACCGGAGGTGCTCGACGGTAACTCCTCCAATCTGGCGAGTTTCACCACCCATCACCACCCTTAATCAACTCCCCTTGGACCTAGGAACAAGACCCAACAGGTTGTAGGGGCATTGGAACACCGAGGAAGTCAAATTGAAGAACACCTACCTTAGGGTTTCCGACGAGTTTGATTCAATTTGGCGCTTTTCCAGGCCAAATTGGACTTGGCCACATGTATAAATTTTGCTTTGCTCTTTGAGATATTTATTTCTATAAAATTTGAGAATTTTTAGAAATAGTTGATTTTTCCAGTGAGTCGGGGCGGCCAGCCGCAATGTGCGGCGGCGCGTGGACCGAGGTACCCCATAACCTTTCTAGGCTAAATTTGATATCCTAATTCCATATTCGATTGAGGAAATCTCATCGCTTGAACATAGTTTTGTTAGAGACTGCCACTAGGTCATTATATGAATCGACAATCCGACCGTTAGATCGTCATCAAACTTTAATAGGTTATTATTCGTAATATTTGAGGACCTTAGGAACTTAAGGATCAAGAATTTGACATACAGATCTTCTTGGACTAGATTTGTAAGTTTGTAAAATAAACCGTCTACTGCCACTTAAATTCGTGATCGGCGTAGATCCAACCGTTGGATCGTAATGAAATTTTAGTATATTATTCTTGAGGCATAATGTGAACTATAAATGGCTTGATCCCTTCATGGGGTACGTAGGCAGTCTAACACAAAGGTTAGATGCAACCATAAAATAACCCAAATTTAATATTGTTCTTAATATGTTAAGGAAAGAAATTTATTCTGGTTAATAGCGTATGGATTAACCATGATTTTATATTAATAGCGTATGGAAAGAAATTTGGGTTGTTACAAAGTGGTATCAGAGCGAATGATCATATTTCCCAATTTGTTATATTAATAGGTTCTTATTGATGTGAATATATGATTTGCATTGTGGTTGCATTCTTTCATAATTTTGTGAATAAAGTGGCATTCATGTGATATGTGTGTGTGTGTGTGTGTGTGTGTGTGTGTGTGTGTGTGTGATGCATATATGATTTGCATTATGATTGTGGTGCAATTTCCATGGTGAGTATGGAATTCCGTTAGTGGGAATTATGATTTACATTGATTTCTATATACATGTGATATATATATATATATATATATATATATATATGTTGTGAATCACTCACGTGTGGGGATGTGAGTTCATGTTTTGTGGATTGGAAATGCAGGTTCCATGGATGATTTGGATGACCTGAGAGTGTGACATCCCACATCGCCCAAGGGAGTGATCCTTAAATGTATATTCTCATCCCTACCTAGCATGAGGCCTTTTGGGAGCTCACTGGCTTCGGGTTCCGTAGGAACTCCGAAGTTAAGCGAGAAGGGGGCTAGAGCATTCCCATGATGGGTGACCCACTGGGAAGTTGCTCGTGAGTTCCCAGAAACAAAACCGTGAGGGCGTGGTCGGGGCCCAAAAAGGACAATATCGTGCTACGGTGGTGGAGCGGGCCCAGGAAGTGGTCCCGCTCGGGCCGGGATGTGACAATTGGTATCAGAGCCAAACCCTGGCCGTGGTGTGCCGACGAGGACGTCGGGCCCCTAAGGGGGGTGGATTGTGACATCCCACATCGCCCAGGGGAGTGATCCTGAAATGTATATTCCATCCCTACCTAGCACGAGGCCTTTTGGGAGCTTACTGGCTTCTGGTTTCGTAGGAACTTCGAAGTTAAGCGAGAAGGGGGCTAGAGCACTCCTATGTTGGGTGACCCACTGAGAAGTTGCTCGTGAGTTCCCAGAAACAAAACCGTGAGGGCGTGGTCGGGGCCCAAAGCGAACAATATCGTGCTACGGTGGTGGAGCGGGCCCGGGAAGTGGTCATACCCGGGCCGTGATGTGACAAAGAGTGAAAGAGACTGTGAGATTTCCCTGGGTTTCAATCCCCTAAACCTTCAGAGGGTGTTATACAGACGGGCTACTCCTGCGGGATATTCTATGTGGTATAGCTGTTGGAAAATGGACACTTTTGGTTTGAGAGGCACTAGAAGTGAGGAGCATCGCGCGTTGCCTTGTGTTTCGATCCCCTAAACTTCTAGAGGCCTACATGAACGAACTTGTACCATATCTCGTGGGGAGGGTACTTGGATCTATGGTGTAGGATTAAATGGACACTCTCGTTAACCTACTTCGTGCTGTTGTGGTTAGACTGAGGTGAAGGTAATCAGCCCGGGACCGATCATCACGTTGGATTATGTGGCACCTGAGTTCTGAGAGGGAATCGTGGTGACGGCTATGTATAGCTAATGATGGTAAGTGATTTTACCAGTGATTGTGATTGGAAATTCCAATGAATTTGGCTAGAATTTCTAATAGGGGTGTGATATTCGCACACCCCTTTTTACTTCTCTCACACCTTTTTGGATTTCGGTCGTCGGATCGGATGAATTGAAGAAGATCTAACGAACAAAAATTAATAGGGGTGTGAGAGAAGTAAAAAGGGGTGTGTGGATAGCACACCCTTTTCTAATATTTGATTTGCCAAATTTAATTGTTTGGCTTGAAATTGTGATATTTATTTTGAAGGAAAATTTGTGAAAAACAAGTTCATTTGAGCAACATCAACAACATGCAATTAACAGTTAAAGGCGGAATCATGTTTATATGCACTCAAAAACAAAACTTAACCCATGAAATTCAAAGCCTAGTAGATAAGTGAACCAAGACTCAACTCAAGAACAAAGTGAGTTGAGAAATCTTATACCTTTGTTGATTCCTCTTTGCATAAGCAAAGGCTAATCACCCAATGAGAGGGTCTTCATTCCTTGTTTCTTAGCTCCATGGATTTCTTGGAGGAGGATGGTAGAATGGATTCTCCAAGTTCCCAAGAAAGGGAACCTCTAAGTCTCCACACCAAGGAGATGATTTAGAAGAGATGAGTGACCTTGGAGGAGGAAGGATTGCTAGTTAATCCCCTCCAAGGGGGCTAGCCTCCTAGAGAGAAATAGAGAGACATGTTTTCTCCAATTTTCTCAAAAAAAACCCTAATGAAGAAAAGGCTATAAAGTCATATTTATACCTACCTTCATTGGAGTGGCAAACTTGTAATAAGTCCAAAACCCACTCCATTCTCTATGTGGCCGGCCTCTTAGAGTCTTTGTGACACGCCCCGACCCCGATGTCCTGTAGACATCGGGGTGGTCACGTGCTGGCCGACACCCAAGGGGTGACGGAAGCCATTTCATTAAATCAAAACCCAAAATTTATGTTCACAAGCATGCATAATATATTTAAAACAATAGTAATTAAACATAAAGCAGCAGAAACATAATTACCCTAAAATAATATTCAACTGCCAACACTGAAATTATCAGGATACAACAGACCCTGTCCAAAGCATACGTCTATTAGAGATTACAAAGGAAAGAATACAAAAATGAATAAACATAAGGAGTAGGTCCTACACCGAGAGGACTCGAAGATGCCGAAATGGAAGTGCCTTGATGCCGTAATTGTACGCCTCGAATCTAAGCCCTGAAGGGGGCGCAAAACAAAGGTGAGTGGACCAATTTGATATACATATAAGAAAATAGCTATCAAGATACTAACCCCCAAGTTAGAAAACAAAAACATGATATATAGGTAAGTTTTCCTAAGCCTACCATACAGTGCAGTATCTCAATCACAACTCATACATATAACAATAATCATTTCTCATCGTACAATGTGGGCTTAGCCTTACAAAGGGCTAGCAATAATGTGATTCGATTAGTTGTTTATTAAATATTATTTTCTCTATTTTTAAACATGTTCAAAACATCCTAAGAAGTGTGTAATGCTGGTTATAAAAAAAGGTATTCCGCATGCAGATAATAATGTGATTAAATTAATTGTCAAATAATTATTTTTTAAAACAAACAATTTTATCTACACTAAGGGGGAGAGGTGAGATTGACCTCACAATGGCTAGCAATAATGTAATTCAATCAATTGTTTATTAAATATTATTTTCTATATTCTTAATGTAAATTCTATATAGACTGATTTTATTATATGAATTCAGCTACTTTAATTGGTTTGTGAAAGGTTACTTCTAGCATGATCTAAAATTATTCATTTACTTCAAATATTTGACTTTCCTTTTGTCAATTTACGCATATAAATACATTTAAAACTTGTAAGTTGCACGTAGCACGTCGTGATTCAAAAAATGTCTTCTGCACGCGCATGAAGGCTAGTAAAAAATAAAGTTACAGAGTTTTGTATCTGAATTGGCACAAAATAAAGTTACGACATGGTTAAAATCCATGCGCTCTACCAGCTGAGTTAAGATAGCAGATGATAATGATGTGTGTAATGAATAATTTTGATTTGCAGTGTTAATACTTAATCCTTCTCACGAAGAAATTTTTCACTGTGCCCAAAACACGGGTGGTCCACTACGTGTTATTATATAAGTGAAGAGAAGTTTTATTTCTTAGGTTGTTATTTTTTTTAACACAAGAAGCTCACCACTTGAATAGTGCACGTAGTGTATCACCCTGTATTCCAGACACACTGAAAAATCTCTCATTCACCTGAGTTATTACATAGACTTTGGAAATGTGTGTGTAAGACAGTTGGGGAGTTGGCACTAATGCACAAAGCAAACCAAATAACTCTTTTCTTACTCAAAAGAGGCCGAAATATTTTTTGATACAAGCAATGGTAAAGGAAGGAAATCAGATACATAACCTCAAAGACAGGATATTTGTAAGAAAATAATATCATTACGGACTAAGTCGTCAAAGACGGATGTTTTTGCTTCCAAATCTATGAATTTGAGAGATCACAAGGAGGCTCAAGACCCCCCAACAAACAAATACTAAAGTGGAAATAAGCCTAGGCATAGCAACACCAGCCCTTGCCATGCCCCAAAATCCTCTCCGAAGGAACTTAAACTCTACCTTGCTATGCAATCCCATCGGCAGAAGTATTGTTTCTCTATTGATATGAAGTACTATGCTTCCATCCTCCAAACGTTTGTCCCCCATAATCCTGTTCTACCTGCAAAATGCAGCAAAAAAACCACACACACATCAATCAAATAAGAATTGGTTATGTTGAAAATGTTGTACTAAACTTAAAGGGATAAAAATGAAGCGAAAAGAAGTTACCCTCGGAGTGAAAGTTAGACCGACTTTAATCTCCCCACGATAAGTATTATCAGCACGAACAACGCTATATTTAAGAGGATGTAACTCTGCAGTTCCGTTCTGCACTCCCTGTGCCAATAAATCCTTCACATATACTCTGCAAATTAAGACCAAATTTGATCTCCCATATATCAGTCATAACGAATTAAGGAGAACATATCTATTTTCGGTAATAGATAGGTCCTTGTACCACGTTTCATCCATCCATATTATAACACATGGATTAGTAACATCACAAGACTAAAAAAAATTTGTGTTTAGGCTGTGATTCATTAAAATAAAAACAAAATCATACATGTGTATTGATCACAGTAATCTACTGTAATTAAGAATCTGAGCTCTAAACTGTAATTAAGAATCTGAGCTCTAAGTCAAATTATATATGAAATAATAATATTTTGACTTACGTTGCTTGGCCGATGTAGTCATCAGAAGTGAAGGTGTCTTTGTCCATGATCTTGAGGGTGATCTTATACTGCTCCCCTGACCCTGGATATTCTGCCCTGAATGTAAATTTCTCGTTCCACTCCGGATTGCTTCCTTGTTCTGCGTCACCATTTCAAATCAGTACATCTACTCTTTGTTGTTTCCGCACAAACACAACACGAAAGTTGAAGTTGCCACAATGATTATGTATCACAATGAGAATTTTATTATAACAACCAGGGCTTTCGTGCCGTGATCATCTGATGTAATTGATTAATTATGTAAGCGTTTATGCAGGCCGTGAGTTTTATAAGTACTTCAGCAACCGGGCCACGCCGTTTTAATGATTTACAAGTTATAAGGGAAGGAGAAAGCTTTGACCAACATATTAATACGTCTACCAGATTAAACAGCGTAGAGTATAGGGGAGATTTCCCATCTAATAGTAATCTATCTGATCTGGTTGTGCCAGAAAAAGTCTACTGTTAGTTAAGTTCGATGCATGACGCAACAAAGCATAGAATGTATTTGCAAATAAGATTTGAATTTATTGTTACAAGATTATACCAATAATTGTTCTTATTTAGTTGACTTGCCTTGTTCGTCCAAAAACTCAAGAAACCAGATTTACGAAAAGCATTTTGTTCGGAAGTTCGGTGCAAGTGGAGGTGAATTAGAAACGTTAGAAGTTACCTCTTGCGACGGTGCTCTTTTTCTCTTGGCCTTTGTATTGAATCACGACATACGGATCCATACGAGCTGCGAAATCATACTTTGTGTTAAAATACAATCATTCCAGACTCAGAACAGCAACAACCACCAACAAAAAAGAAGTAACTTTTCATGCAGAAATTGATGCGCATGTCTAGCAGAGCCAAAAAGCACTTCTGTAAGCCACCGGCATTAGCCTAGTGGTGCGGGTGGGTATGGTGACGGGTTGGATTAGGCTAGATCTCGTAGCAAAAACATAAAAAAAACTTCTCCTGGTAAATATGTGTGCATTTAACAGTTGCTACTGAAATTTTTGAAGCAATCCGGAAAATTTCGGGTTGCTGGAGACGAAAATGCAAATTGTGGAGAGCAAAATGGTTGACCAAATTTAAAAAAAGGAAAGAAAAAAAAACAGCATTAAGTATTGAGCATGTTAAGAAGAAAACACAAGAAATCAAAATTTTGAAGAACCCCATCAAGGTTTATGAACGCTTTCAACTAATTACGACCTCAAACAAATGAACAAATCATTGAGGTTTAATTTGAACAACATATTGCTAATAAAAGAAAGAAAAGAAAGAGGAGAGAAAATTATACTGAATAAATCGGTGTCTCCAAGGCCCTTTGCACTCACAAGATTCACCTCCAGTAACCCAACTGCCATCTTTCTCTCTCTCTCTCTCTCTCTCTCTCTCTCTCTCACTTCTGAGAAATGGGAATTTCAATGGAATTCTTGTAATAAAGATGAATGCTTTGACGTATTTGTAACGAAGGATTCCATGTTATAATATAAACAAGAGGGCAGTTCATTCTTCTACGACGGGCGGTCAACTCAAGGCCAGGTCTTCCCATTAACTCAAACCACAAGTACACGTTTGAATTTATGGGGAGAAAACAAATAATATAGAGTGGTACTAGAGAGATATTAAATTCGTAGACTAATTTTGTAAACTAAATGACATGAAAGTTGATGATTGAATTATTACTTAAATGTTGATAAAAGTGTTCATTTCCTATCGTTAACATATTATTTAGTTTGTAAATTTAGTTTACAAATTTAATCTCCTTAGTATTACTCAATAATTTAATCTCTTTAGTATTTAGTCTACAAATTTACTCAATAATACATGTCATGGATTTGGCAAAGCAGGTGCACTTTTTGACTCGGACAACCTTGACATTAAAATAAAGGCTTGGCCTCTCCAACCCAAAACATCGACAAGAAAACAACTACGCTATAGTATACTTGTTTTTCTCATTTATATGTAGCTTTAGAGTTATGTTCATGATGCATTTGCTTATGGACATAATTAGTTAAAAGCGGCGGATCTAGAAAATATTATTGAGGGGGCCAGTAAGATAGCGTGCGCATAGTGCAAATTTTTTTTAACGTGACAAAATATGTCGAGTGAGTATGTTCAGAGTCAATAGAGGCAATTCGTCAAGCAATTGGTAGGCATATTTTAATGACACCACAAATTTTAAATGGAAGCACCAACGGTCCTAAATCTTCCATTGAGGATTTCTAAGCTCATCTCGGGGGTCATATGACCCACCTTGTCTCAAAGTAGATCCAACCCTGGTCAAAGTGACTTACTGAAATTGTGTTTTGCGCTGGAGATTAAACTGCTATTAATAAGTTTACTATAAAACCTATGAAAGCACAATCAAGTTTCTGCCCCAGTCAACAATCGGATAACCATGTGTTTATATCTCTCATTACGCTAACATAATTTTGTACAACCATATACTTATATCTCTCGACATAAGTGTGTACAAGCATGTGTCTGTATCTCTCGCAACGTAAACTGATTCTGTACAAACAGTGCTCGAACAGATTTTCTACTTGATACAAGCCACAATGCCATTTTCAGTTTCTCATTCAGCAAATTTCTTGATTACATAAGCGTGCTTGTATCAATTGAGTAGCGGATTTGACCTGCGTACGAATTAACATTATTATTATTTGTTTCAATTTAAGACGCATCAAATGAAACCATAGAACTTTCGAGGTCCAAAGAAACGAAACCGAGGTTTTAATTGTTCCAAATGTTAGCACACAAGCCTACTACTTCAAGCACACCATACTGATCTTACAAACCCGAAAAATTCAAAAATCTTCCAAACATCATTGAACGAAGTTGATGCATTCACACGACAGCCTTTTTCCTCATCTGCTGCGCGCAGGTGATAACTCAGCAGATCTGGACCTAGATCCCGATGGCGATCTTGATGCTCTATCAGGAGACCTCCAGTGATCTCTTCCGTCCTTTTCTTCGCGCATAGGTTTCCTACAACAGCATAACAAGAACATACGGCCAACATAAAAGATCAGCATTACGTTCACATACATGCTAGATAAAAAACCATCACTTTATAATGACGGCATCATCCAAAAGATAATGCATATTGAGAGACCTGCAGTATAAGCTAGAAAAGTGAAGCAATTGGAGACTCACTTGTCATTTGGTCCAGCACCATTGTCATAACCTGGAGAATAGGGTCGGCGATCATGATCACCATCTCGCACTGGTGGAAGATCTCGGGGTGATCTTGGGTTGTCTCGCCGCCTTCTGCTTGGAGAAATAGAGTCGCCTCGGCGTCTTGGAGCAGGAGAATAGGACCTGAGAAAGTTATTTGCCAATGTATCCACCTGCATCAGTGGGTGTCCCAAAACTAATATAAAATGAAATCAGGGAAATCCGTCACCTTCAAAGCTTACCTTGAGCGGTACCGACTTCTAGAACCTGATGGATAGCGTGGAGAGTGTGAACGAGAACGTGAACGTCCTGTGACATATCAGATACAGAATGGTGATTAGTGTTTAACAGAAATGGCATTGCAGATTTAACAAACCATTTCTCAGCTAATTTGTTTATTCACTTCAGCAATGAATAGGAAGGCAATCATATGGCCCTGGATTTCCGATGGTCAGAAACAGCATACCATAATGAATATAACTTGTACTATCAGAAGAAACATACCATAATAAGATGATCGTCTTCCCCCATGATCTGATGGCTCTCTGAAAAAATTAAAACAGGAAATTGGTATTCCAAACATACAGAACCAAGTTAATAAGAAAGATACCGAGAGAGTGAGAGTGAGAGTGAGAGAGAATAGCAGAAACTACCTAACCCTAGTCCTTTGCCGCATCTCCTCCGGCCTTTTCCTTGTCTCTGCTGCAACAACCACAGATATCTCCCTCCCAGCAAAAATCTTCCCATTCATATGATACTGAGCCTCGGCAGCCTCATAAGAATCCACAAACTGAATAAATGCAAATCCCCGAGGTTCCCTACATAGAAGTTCAAAAAAGCTTAGTACAGTACAAAGTAGCAGAAATCAAGAGTGAGTAAAGACAGAATATATAAAGCAGTGACTTTTCAAATTAAGCATAGTAAGTTACCACCACAATGTCATTACTCAGTATACCTTTCTTCACATATCTTACATCAGCTCTGGAGCACTTCCACTTAAGTGGATGCTGAATTTACGTAAAGCAGGTTAAACCGAAGCTTAGTGGCTGACCTTTCTTTATAGTCAAGTATGAAAGGCAACTTGAAAACATGCAAGTAACTTGGAAATTCTTCTCATTCTTTAAGAAGCACTTGAAATCAACGTTGGCCACAAATTCTTCACATTCTTGTGATTATAAGAAGCACTTGAAATCAACGTTGTCCTCACCAAACTTCTATTGGATTGTTGTAATTATATAATTTCGCTTCATAAAAAAGAACATTCTTCATTTGAACATTACTCCTAACTCGCTTGGAGTACCACTATGTTAGGCAACGATAAACAGTAGGCCTTCATCAAATGTGAGGCTTGGACTTGTTTTAACTTCAAAGTTCAAACTTCAAACCAACACAACCCCTGACAAACCAGTTCAAAATTTCACTATGAAAGTAAAAAATAAATATTAAAAAAAAAATAGTTTACGAAATTCCACATACATTGCACATTCTAAGGAAGGATGCCAACAACGTAGGAAGTACGGAATCTGAAAGAACTAAAATTTCAAATAGCGTGCTTATCAACCAAGTTTCAATTGCATGAACTATAAGCACGATAAGTAAATAGATGTCGACTTCAAACAAACAAATTCATCCATTCGAAGCTTTTAAATGATATGGGCAGTGCTCATTCACTTGTCAAACACAGCAAGCTCAGGTTTATTTTTCAAGATTATCACCTATGAAACCATTATCGACACACACGAACAAGCATTAACAAAAGTAAAGCTCACCCAGTGTAGTAGTCCTTGGGAATGTAGACATCCCGAACTTCCCCATATCTTTCAAAGGGAGCTCTCAGCTCTTCAGCTCTGCAAAATTAAACAAAACCCCAATTTCAGAAAACAGAACAGTGAAAACCACCAAAAAAATCCAAACTTTCCGTTCACAGGACCTGCAATCCAGAGGAATGTTCCGGACCAAAAGACTTCCAGTATTCTGCTCCTTGCGCCTTCTTGGGGGGCTCCTCCCTCGCCCACCTCCTCCTCCTCCGCCACCGCCGTAGCTCCTCCTCGGAGGACTATAGTACTGTGGGCTGTACCTCCTCATATCCAACACTACAAAAGTACCCAACTCGATTGGTTTCAAGATCACATAGCACGAAGAAGAAACAACCGTTGGAATTAGGGTTTTGTCAAATTTTCTGATAGGGTGAAGACTTTGAAGATTCAAGAGAAGAAATTTACCTGTGAGCTTCCTGAAGACAGTGAATCGTACGGACGGCGAGAGAGCTTCGAAGAAACTGTACTTTTTTGGATCTGGAATTTCTGAAGAGAGAGACTGTTTCAAACAATCGAATCGCAACCCTGAATTTAAGAGCCGGCTCGCAGGTTCGACTCTTCAGTTCGGACACTCCACCCGATGACGTACTTTTGATGCGCCGTTGGGCCGGGTTTTCTTTTACCAGTTTTTTCGGGCCTTTGTTTCATTTCGTACCTTCTTGTACATCTCTTTCAATTTCTCATAGTCAAATTAAATGAATTTAAAAAGTTTAATAAAAAATTAAGGTAAATTACATAGAAACTCCTCAGGTTTGAGGTCTATTATAACCTCATACAACATCTTTAAAACATTTCACTTTCATACCTCATGTACTATTTTATTTCAAAATAACATCTCCGTTGGATTTTTCATCCAATGATTTGTTAAATGATGACATGGCTACCACATTTGTGTTGATGTAGCTGCCACGTGGCAAAAAAATAATTTTTTATACATTAACAATATTATAATATTAACCCTATTATAAAAAAATATTTATAAAAAAACCAAAAAAATCGGAACCCAAATCTCCTTCCCCGCAAAATCACAACCCACAACCTAAATAACATCTCCTACCTGCAAAATGTCATTTTGACTAACAACCCACAAAATTAAATAACATCTCCTACCTGCAAAATCACAACCCCTGCAAAATTAAATAATTCAAAGATTTTTTTCAAAATAACATCTCCTACCTGCAAAATCACAACCCACAACCCAAATACCTGCAACCCACTACTGGCTGGAGCTTGTCGCCGGGGGTGGTTCCCAGAAGCTTGTCGTCGCCGTAGGGGGAGGTGTTTCTCAGGAAGCGAGTCGTCGCGGGAGGGGGGTGAAGGTAGGGAGGAAGGGAACGGATAAGTTTGCTCCTCCTTCTCTTTTTTCCTCCTCCTTCTTCTCCTTCTCCTTCTCTTTCTTTCTTCTTCTTTTGGGGGAAGGGATTTTGTAAATAGGAGTTACAGAGAGGTGAGGGGGATCTAGGTTTTTTTGAGTTTTTTAATATTTATTTATTTTAAGGATTAATATTATAATATTGTTAATGTATAAAAAATTTATTTTTTTGCCACGTGGCAGCCACATCAACACAAATGTGGCAGCCACGTCAGCATTTAACAGACTATTGGATGGAAAATCTAACAGATGTGTTATTTTGAAATAAAATAGTACGTGAGGTATGAAAGTGAAACGTTTTAAAGATATTGTATGAGATTGTAATGGATTTCAAACCTGAGGGGTTTCTATGTAATTTATCCAAAAAATTACTAAGAAAGGCATGTTGTGTGAAGGCAAGTGATAGTTTATTTATTCAGAAATCGTAAGAAGATGTATTTCATGGGATATACTTTAAATGGAAGATGTAGTTCATGGGATATACTTTAAATTGTTCTTTCTTTTTTTTGCTTTTTAGGGTTATACACCCATTCTCCTCTCATAATCTTCATTGTGTTTTCAATTATTTGAAGTTATCTTTGATGGTTCTTAAATCCTCAATACATGTTCAATTTATGTAGGCTCTTCTCAACATCACAAAAGTAAAGATTCTTAATCCTTTAGGTATCGTTTGGTACGCAGACGAGACAAAACGGGACGGTACATGATGGGACGAAGTAGTGGTTCCATGTTATGTTTGGTATGCGTAAGACAGAACGGGAGAGTTGTTCCGTTCTGTATTTGGTAAGCGCATGACGAAACGAAACCAAAAGATTAAAATGAATAACTTACCCCTGTTCCGTCTGTTGTTTGGTATAAATGTTAGGCTTGGGACGGGACAGAACTATGCAAAACCCTAGTCCGTACATCTCTCTCCTCAATCACATCCACCCTCAGAACCAATCAACCCACCGTCTCTCTCCTCCACTCCCCCTCCCTCATCTTATATTCGCTTCCTTCCAACCAAGGTACTCTCTCTCTCTCGACACTCATATACACATTTCTAACTCAATTTTGTGATTTGAATTTGAAATTAGCGCTCATGCTTGCTCCATACAATTTTCCTTCGCGGCCGTACGCTTCAATTTCATCTGAAGCAGATGCCGCAGGTTTCACAGACAAAGCTCACTCTGCAGACTTAACCTTAGAACCGCCGGAGAACCCGACTCAGAAAATTGTGGAAGAGCTTCTGAGGAAGAAAAACGAGGTCGCGCGCCTGATGAAAATGGAATGCTGCCACGAGTCCGCGCACCAAATCAGCGATCGGTGGTTCCAGTATCTAGACAAGTTCAGCTGCGGTGAAGGTGCTTTTCTCAACAACGGTGAGGTGCTTGAAGCAGTGGATCCGTACATAATGGATGTGAGGAAAGAGAAGTTTAGGAAAGTGGTGAAGAATCGGAGCTACAGGGTGTGTTTGGTGGTTGAAGGATTAGGAGATTTCGGCAATGTATCGGCGGTGTTTCAGTCTGCAGATGAGCTCGAGTTTTAGTCGATTCATGTGGTATCATGCGACTCCAAAAGGTGCAACGACATTTAAGGTGAAAGGGGTCTAGTTTTGGGTTAAACTTTTG
This sequence comes from Crataegus laevigata, assembly GCA_963580275.1. Lineage (NCBI taxonomy): Eukaryota > Viridiplantae > Streptophyta > Magnoliopsida > Rosales > Rosaceae > Crataegus > Crataegus laevigata. The sequence goes on along the minus strand of OY756947.1, from coordinate 29,731,851 downwards.
AAAAAAAAACCAGAAAGAAGATTTTTTTTCTTTCTAAATTGTTTTTTGGTATGTGGTTGTTTAGTGAATTGGTAATCGGGGGTTGGCTTTGTTTAATTTGTATTAGAAGTTTAATTGAAGTTGTCCGGTTCTTAGTTGTCGAATTAACTTTGTTAACCTCAGCGTGATCTTGTTTCAGATATAGAGACAATCGCCATGTCAGTATGGGAGCGGAGAAATTTGTTGGACATTGAAATTTGGAACTCTACTGTTGAGTGCTTTGAAGTTTTGAAATCGCGAAGGTATCAAATTGCCACAACGCATAATGGACGCGGTAATTATCCACTTTCTTCTGCTGTGTATTTTGTTTGTTTTGAAAAGATGTTCCACAGTTTTTAACTCAAGCATGTGTCTGAGTTATTCTTCCATTTTGTATTTTAAGGTTTTTATATAGAAATTCAACTAAGAAAAAGTTAGTAACATGAAGAAAATTACATCTTAGATATGTTCTTCTTCGATATTAATTTGAATGCAATGTCTAATTTAGGGGAATAAGTGATGAGGCCCTGGCTTTGTCAGATTTGCATTGCAGTATTCCAATGAAAGGCATGGTCGACTCTTTCTCAATGTTTCAGTTGTTGTAGGCCTTCTCATGCACCATGCAGTTTGTGATAGAACATCTCGCCGGGCAACGACTATACTGCTATTCTTTATGTACTGAATAATGCATCCACTCTTTTTATTGTTTTCTTTTTATTTAGAAATTTACATTCACGACTGTTTAATCATCTTCATTTATTGGATTTTTACAGTGGAAAAGGCATTGACAATAAATTACAAGACAATTATAAACCCTACATTTATTGTCGGTTATTGATATTGTTTTGTGTGCAATTGAACTTCCATTTTGCATTGCATAATGTGAAGCCTGAATCAGTTCTCAACCCTCTCTTCTTGCCTCGTTTTTCTACAATCCTGTGTTGGTCCTGAAGTTGCTGGATTCTTTCTACTATGGGTCAAGACTACAGCAACATTCATGTCAAAGTTTATATTAGGCACTAGACAATTTGCAACTCAATTTCACTGTATTTTGTGACGTTCTATTTTTCGCAAAAGGAATAGTAATCGTACAAAGCAGTTGTGTGCTTACTTAAATTTTAAGCATTAGATGTTAATAATTGTTGCCCGCAAATATACAGGGTAGCCATGGGGATCTGACATTTGAAGAGAGCCAAATTCTACTCACTGAATTCTCTCTGTGGCATAGCAATAGTTCAATTAGCATTGCACGTGAGTATGTAAAGCGGAAGGCATCTATGCTCCCATCAAGGATTTGAAAGACCTTTTTCTCTCACCAAAAGGAGCAGAAGATAACAAGAATCCTCTTAAGCCAACCAATAGGACAAAGTGGTTATGTCCGGTTGAAAGCTTACCTTAGTAAACAAGAGTTATTCGGTCTAGAGAATGCGGCATGAAAGCTTACCTTGGTAAACAAGCATTATTCGTGCCAAGAATAGTCTTTTCGATTTCTATTCTCTTGATGATTCTTTACTTTCTAGCGATAGATAGGACAGCTTGAATCAATGAAATTAATTTACCTAGTTGTTCTTCAGAAGAACTTCTTCTCCGGTTATTTCTAAGGTCGGGTATTGGATAAATTGAATTGAGCATCGGTCGTTGGTTCCTTCAGTTTTGTATTCACTAGTTGTATTTATATATATTATCTTGGAACCAATGAAGCCGGCAAGCCTCAACGACTTTTTTCTTTTACGTGAGAGAAATGCTAAAGGGTGTCTATGGAGAACACGGATTCCCTCCAGATCCATTATGTGGGGGCTCAAAAGAATCATTGTTTCTCATTATCTTAAACATAATGTCACCTGCAAGTATTAATGACAAACCTTTGAGCTATAGCTCTGTCTCAGTAACTTTATATATATATATATATATATATATATATATATATTATTCTTGTAGATCACTATATACTGCTTAATAACAGTTACTGTAAATGAAACGGCTATTTTTCACTACAAATTTACAGTCCAAAAATTGCATATTAGCGAAGCACCTCACCTCCGGAATCTAGGACAGAATCACCTGCCCTAAATCACCCTGTAATTGAGAACCAAGTCCTTAGATTTCTTCTATATATAAGTCCGCACCATGGCTAAGTTTAATGATATTATCTTATTCATGAGAATCATGTAATGGTTGTCGTGCAAGGATGAAAAATATATAATTTTAATCATATTATCTTGCTAAAGCAATCAACATGAAATATCTAGAACTTAAACATGAAATCCCAAATTAAACATTCGTCCTGACTTAAGAAAGAAAAAAAGAAGATAAGGTCTTACTAAGCCCCAGAAGTTGATATAGTTCATATCATACTAAACTCCCATAATGCTTAGATGTCATCCATAAATATTTTAATGAAATCTGGCTTTTCAGAGTCATCCAGGGTACACTAAAAACTCAACATATCAGTATCTTTCACTAACTTCATTGAAATTTTCAGCACTTGATCATATGGGATACCCATGGCCTTAAGCTGAGAATGTAACTTGGCTTTAGCTTCTCTTAAAGAAAAAATTTCCCCTAAATTCTTCATTTCAGTAACTGCTTTATCCCAACCTTCACGAATAACAGCTACAATATTTGCATCCGCATCATTCTTATTCCTCTTCCTCTTCCTCTTCCTAATAGATTGAGATGCACTGGATGTACCAACATAAGGAGATGGGGTAGGTGAAGTCGAAGGCATCTCGAAGATCTCATCGCAATCCTCATTTTCCAGTCCCATGTTTTCCATTGCATCTACTGCTGATTCAGCCATACTACCCGTTGCTTGGTCTCTCCCAAACACCGTACACAAGCGTGGATACAACGGAAATGACTTATTTGGTTTGTAAGATGCATTAGGATGTTTCTACAATAAGAACCCAAAGAAATCAAAGTTATGACTTCAAAGAAATCAAATATTGAAATTAAATATTTTAAAATAAAATTGAACTTAGTAGAACCTGTGCAAGATTATGCACGTGCAACTGTGCAAGATTGTGTTTTTGAGACAACTATATATATTGGGAAGGGTGAGACAGCTATATATATTGGGAAGGGGCCTATGAGTTAATAATAATTTGGTATTTAACTACAAATGAAGAAAAATCTTATAAAAGCAACTAATTGAAAAAGAATAAGAAACAAAATGTAGCTTCACCCCACAGCTGTAGTACATCGTCACTATCCACAACAACACTTTTTTTTTCGTCATTCCAACCAAATCCAGAGGTATTCATCATGTCATATGCAAAGGAATACTTTTCTTTTAGACGCTTCAGCTTGTTTTGTATATGCTTTGGCTCTATATTAATTCCCGAAATCATCTCCCTCATCTTGGTGGCAACCATTACAAATGTACCAGCCTTAAAACTGCCGGTCTCACACCTAACACCATCAACTACCATCTCCTCGAGGATGGTAAGCAGCACATCCTCCTCATTATCATTCCAATTACATGAGGTGGCCATATAATCTATCAAAGAAGCCATAATATTACATATGAAAAACAAAGAAACATATTGTTAGCGGAGCAAACATGATGCAATTGCGTTAATATCTGCCTACAGCTTTTTACAAAGCTAAATTACTTCCTAGTGGAAAAGGTAATCAATTATCAATTTATTATCCATGTACTCAAGGCTACATGGCAACACCAAGGGATAACACTTACAAAAAAAAAAATTAACGAACAGAGAAAATGCACATTAAACAGTAAACTGGTGATAAACACATATCACGAGGACTGAAATAAAACAATGTTATCTAAGTTAGGTTTTTGGTTAGCAACAATATATTTAGTAAGCATAACTATATTCTAAATTATCCATTCTTGTGGTTTGTTTCCAGCCTGGCTGTAGATAGATAAAGTACTAGGGTCAGATAAACTTTTAAGTAGTTAATCAAATTTAAAGTTTTAAACAATGTTTCTAATTCCTACATATAACAACACCGGGCTTTATCAGCCATAACATCCAAATAACTCCCAATTACCACATTACAAATCCACTTAATAAACATCTCAATAGTCTTCAAACAATAAAAAACAATTACAGCAATCATTTCAGTAAAATCTCATCAAACAATAAAAGACAATTACAACAACTACTATGTCAACCAATTTTCAAGCCCTCCTTCCTCTCCACTCATCATATATTTCTCTTGCAAGATCATCCCTCCATTGAGTCCATGTTTGGCTTGACTTAATGGTTTCAATGTAGGCTAATACTTCTGGTAAATCTTCCATTATAGGCAATTCATCAAATGCAAGCCTTGCATTTTCCTCAAGATCAACCGCCATATACATTCTGATAAAATTATGAAGTAAACTACATGCAGTGATCATTCGTCCCTAAATCTTGATTGGATAGTAGGAAGGACTTCGCAAGATAGCCCAACGTCTTTTGAGGAGACCAAAACATCTCTCAATGACATTCCTAGCACCTGAGTGTTTCATATTAAAATATTCTTCATGATTCGTAGGTGCACGTGAATTGTCTTCCCACTCTTGCAAATGGTATCTAGTGCCTCTATATGGTGCCAGAAAACCCTCACCATTGGTATATCTGGAATCAACCAAATAGTATGTACCTACATTAGTTGATAATAAATTTTAGTTGTTGGCCAACAAAGGTAAAGAATAATACTAGGTCTTGTCTATCTTACCGGTTAGGACCTTGGCCATTAGCTCTAGTAACAGCGTCACCAAGAACTCTCGAATCAGTAGCTAATCCCTCCCAACCGGATAACACATATACGAATTTGAGGTCATGTGTGCATACGCCTAACACATTAGTTGCTATATGACCCTTCCTTGTTCTATATCTTGGTCTATCGACCTCAGGCATAGTGACCCCTATGTATGTTCCATCTAGCGCTTCTAAGCAACCCTAGACAATAGAAAAACTTATATTAATTACCAACTACAAATAATTATGTTATTAATGATTTTACTATGATGCTTACCTTAAAGCATTTCCATCTCGATTTCGTGCAATCCTTTGGGATAGGGGTTGGTTTTGCGAACAACACCTCTTGCAAATTGAGCAACGCACGCAATACTCTGTGAATATACCGACTAATAGTTTCACCAGACCTAATGAATCTAACTTGCATTGACTTGTTTTTATTGTGGTGGGCTAATATGTTAACAAAAGTAGCAACTTGCTCCTCTGTTGTAACATGACCATCATCTACCAACCCACCACAAGTTTGTAGTAAACACATAAAATTGCAAATGCATTCCTATCCATTCGCAACTCCCACAAATAGTTAGTATCACTCAATTGCGTGATACGATTTATTTCCTCTCTCCTAACTTGAAGTCTAACAAATGTCCTTTGCTCTAAATTAGCTCTTTCCCGTTGTCTCCTTTGTTGTTGTCTATACCTCAACAATTGGCAATTCATACTAAAAACTTGTGTCATTATAATCCAAACGTTCAAAAGAACAAAGAATTGAGTCTTATATTCATCCATACCTTCACATGAAAAAAAAAACATACGCAGGATTCAATTATTGAATGAATCAAAATATGTTACTATATTTTCAGAAACATCGAAAGAACCCTAATAGGAATTGATAATGATAAAAGTGTCCAAACTAAAACCTGGGATGACATATTGTGAACCACAAAGAGTAAATTGCAAATAAAAAACAAAGTCAACATAGGGTCAGTGGATACTATACCTTAAAAAAATATGTTCAAGAGTGATCTGTACTACACCAATTACTACAGTGGTCCTCATTAGTTAGTACATAGTGAAAACTTATAAGCCCTTAATCTCAACCTAACCACATATTGAACCTCCTTAAAAATGGAATTCTCATCACTACCTTCTGATTCACCTAGTAATCCCCTCTTCTATAATAGTAACAAAAATAAAACTAATAACTTGTGGTAAAGGATATTGACCAACTTGCACATGGAGATATCAAGGAATTACGGTAGGGGAAAATTCATTTATTGCAAACTTGCGGCAACTATAATTACCATCATTATCTCAGCGACAACTAAAGTTTAAACTCCCATGTAAGTAAAGAGGAAAAACAAAACTAATCAACACCAATTTTGTAAAGCATTACGCCTAACGATCCAATGGCCCCTCATACCACGTGAAAGCATCCCAAACCTTCTTAAAATTTTGCAGAACAGTTTTCCAAAGTAAGTAGCTCATTGCCACCCAACCAAATCTACAACAACCAACCCCAATTTAACAATTTCACAAACCTAAATTTTTATTTTTCCTTCTATTTCCTCCTTAAGCATTTATATCTATACACACTTATTCAGCTACTCATGATCGATCCAACAGAACCCAAAGACATCAGATTTGTAGATTTTAGCACATAAAAATCAAAACATGAACACTGAAAAAAATCCAACATAATCCAAAACATAATCTAATCCAATAGAACCCAAAGACATCAGATTTGTAGATTTCAGCATATAAAAATCGAAACTTAAACACTGAAAAAAATGAATCTGGATAGAGAGATACCTCTGAATGTAGTACTGCTCAATAGAGAGAGTGGAAGCAGATAAACAGAGGCGGATCTTTGGTTGCAGATGTAGTATTGGGCAAATCAAAGCACTACAACATACAAAGAAATCAAAACAAGTAAATCAGAAAAGAATACAAAGAAATCGAAGCACTACAAAATACAAAGAAATTCAGCAGAATTAGGAATTGGGTATTAATAAAATCGAAACAAACAAATCACAAAAGAATAAAAATGTCACTTCAAATTTACATCAAAATTAATTAAAGATATGAACAGAGGGTCGGCGGTGAGAGCCCTAGCTAGGGGTGGGTTTAAAAACCCAAAAACCGAAATGAACTGAACCGAAAAAAAATATATATATAAATACTAAAAAAACATGTTGGCATCAGGGTTTGAACCCCCTGCAAGTTGGGGTTAGTAGCAGCAAGCCAACTTGACTGAAGGCTTTGTGTTGTTATAATTGTACCAGTAAGCTATTTATAGGTTTCTTATGTTTAATGCTTTATAAAATTTCTTAACTTTACAAACCCTAGCCGTCTCACTAGTCACTCTCTCATTTCAGATCTATTCCGTCCGCTGCTTCCTCAGTCTCTCTCTCCCCCCTCTCTTCCTCCAAATCACTGTCTCTCCAGTCTTCTCCTGTCCTCGCGGATTCCTTCTTTCAAACCATGATTTTCCCTCGCCCCTTTCGAGACCCAACGAAAAGAGGAATTGTAAGAGCTTGCGACGATCACAATGATATCGTTGCAGCAAAGGTTGTGGGTTTTATTTATTTTTCAGTTCATGGATTTTTAATTTTATGGTTACCCATTTGAAATTTATGTAATTTAAGGTGGAAAAGTTTGTATTTTTCTCTGAATATGTTTTGGAATTTTCTAGATCTATTGTGGACTTGACTATGAATTTGAATGTGGGCACTGGGCATGCGATATTGGAGTCCGATTATGGCATTTAGACGAATCCATTTGCTTTTTTTTTGTTTCGATCTGCATCGATCTGTTAATTTGTTGAATTATTTCATAATTTTAAAATTTTAAAGTTTTATAATTTTGAATCCTGGTGTGGTGATGTACATTTCCTTAAAGAATATATGTTTATGTATTTGCTTAAGTTTTGAAAATTTGAATATATGTTTCTGCTTGATCATAAGTAGTTGACTTAATATATTCATGATTTTGAGGCTCTTAGGCACATTGTAAATATTTTAGGGCTTCAATATATGTTTCTGCTTGATCATAAATGATTTTAGGGTTTCAATATTTTAGGGCTTCTGCTGCAAGTTCTTGTGTCTTGCTTTCCAGTATGATCTGTTTTTGGGCAAAGTTGGTTTTAGCTGTTGTAGCAATATATCTTCTTATGGGTGTTTTTCCTGCAACTTCTACATTAATTCCTACTGGTAATAATATCTTATTGTGATTAGCAGGGACGAAGCCAAATATTTGTATTAGTGGGGGCATCCACAAACAACAAAGTCACAGTTAAATTTTTTTTTTTTTTAAATTACTGAACAAAACACTTTTAATTCACAAAGGTTTTAATACAAAACACTTAGAATAATTGTTTTCGAAGTCAGTCATATTGTTACCAAGAGAAATGCTAAGAAGACTTTCTCAAAATGGGCTTTCTATGGACTCTTTGTCACCTCATGTTTTTGGCAGAATGTTTTATAATGTTGGTACAAAAATTGTGCAAAAAACATGTGATTGTGGAGAGTCTATGGAGAAACTCACCTTTTAAAAGAATTTCCTTAGCATTTCCCTTGATAGGAAAAATTAACATATAAAGTTTGATCGTATTTTATCTAGGGTTGGTCATAGGATGCAAAACTGAAAGAAAGAAAAAAAAAAGAAAAAAAAACTGAGTGGGGGCATCCGTCCCCTCTAGGCCTATAGTAGCTCCGTCCATGGTGATTAGATCTGTAGTGGCATTGCATTGTGCATTGTGCATTTACATGTTTTGTAGAGAAATCACAGGGCTTTACATTTCCACTTTAATATATCAAACTTTTAGAGGATTAAACTTACTGGGTACTAACATGTCTTTCCTGATTTTCGCATGGCGGAAGGTGGTGCAAAGATTTTCACATGTTGATTGTTGAGTTCGCTTGAAGATAATTGGAAGAAAAGGGCAGCTTTGGGTGTCAAAGTCAGATTGTTAGCAATAAAGGTGCCCATACACAGCCTAAGAGCCGCCGTTAAATCCTTGCCAACATCTCTCATTGATATATGAGAATTGGGAGGTTGATAATTTTTTGAAAAAAAAAAACCGAAACCGAAACCGAAAAAACTGAACTGAAAAAAAAATTAACCGAACCGAAATTTCGGTTCGATTTCGGCAAAAATTGAACCGATTTGAACCGAACCGAGCCCTAGCCCTAGCCAACCAACAATGCATGATGGTTGGGTTGATTAGCACTGCATCAATGTTGAAAAAAATAGAAAATAGATAGCTGCATGCACCATCTTGATCAATCAAGGTTTCAGAACATGCAATGACTTGATGGCAACCCTAATTTTGGTTTTGCATAGCTAACCCTAGACAAGTACTGGACCCTTTAACTTTGCCGCCACTTGGGGTCAGGATTTGTAAGAATATGGGGTTTAGTTTCAACAATTGCGGCATGGAAGGTGGATGAGTCAGTCCGTCCAAATGGGGTAGGGTTTCCGATTAGGAGCCTCCAAAAAGTGGTATGAGGACTGAGAAAGTTACGTAGATACTCAAGCAACACCAAACACCAAACCAAGAGAGAAACAAAAAGTACTACAAAATACAAAGAAAGAGAGACCGAGAGGCTATACAATGACAATCAGATCGAACCTGGAACAGAGATGCAGAGCTGAAGTTCGCGGAGAGGCACACGGAAGAGGAGGAAGGTTGCGAAGGGGAGATGCAGGGATGAAGAACTTCATAGCGGCAGAGGAGAAGAGGATATATAGGGTTTGTTGTATGATTTAGAAGGTGTAAATATTGAAAAAGCTAAGGGGTATTGTTGTCTTAAACTTTATGATTTTTGTGTTCCACGGGATGGAAAAACCCGTTCCAGGGGGAGGGGGAACCAAAATTTAATCAATTTTCATTCCGTGGGACACGTGTTCCACATAATTTTAGCGCACCAAACATGGGATAGAACGCGTCCGTCCCACTCTATTCCGTCTCATCCCACGTACCAAACACACCCTTGGCGGTCCTCCTGTTTCTCAAAATGTCCCCCTTCAAGGTTCTAGATTTATTTCTCAAATGGGAAAAAAAAATTAACTAAAAATTCCTAAAAACTTTTAGTTTTAATAAAAATAACAAATAAAAGTGTAAATAAATAGTAACAAAAAGAATAAAATATTTTTTTTCGTTAAAAGTGAATAATATCAAAAAAAAATTGTTAAAATTCTCGAAAAAAAATCACCAAATTTCGCAAGTTTAAGAGCAAGTCCACCCCTAAGACTGGGTGCCAGCACCCAGCGCATTTATCCACTCAAGTAAACAGTAATAGACTGGAGTGAATAGTAATAGGCTTCTGCATCTCCACCCCTAAAAAAATGCGCTGGCACCCAGCGCATTTATTTGGTATGTTTTTTTTTAAAAGTTTATTTCGGATAAGATTTTTAACCAATTTCGGATAAAATTTCAAATAAACTTAAAAAAACACACTAAAATAAAATTACATACTCATCAAATAAACTTAAAAAAAACACACTAAAATAAAATTACATAAACTCATCAAATAAACTATAGAAAAAAAATTTATGTATTTTTTAATAATTTTTCTGTATTTTTTAATAAATTTTAATTAAGTTAATTAATTTGGACCTTTGATCTGTGATCGGACGGTCTATTTTAAAAATCAAATTTAATTTTTTTTTACCATTGGAAATCCAACGGCCTAGAAAAACTAGCCGTTGGAAATCCAACGGCTCTCAGCTAGCCACGTCTCTCCCACGCAAGTGGGCTGACAAGTTGCGCAGGCTGTGTGTCAGCCACTCGCCACCACTCGCGCGTTTGGTGCACGCGCCAGCCATAGAGACTGGTCTCTGGGTCTGTCCGAATTGGGCTGGCCTGTTGCCTGGCTTGGGCTGGGTGCCAGGCAAACCCACGGACTGGAGCAAGTTGACAGACCCTCAGTGGGGTTTTCCACTTTGTGCTGGGCAATTTGAGGCTCCGGTGGACTTGCTCTTAGAATGAGCAATGCAGACACAAACAATGAACAAGTGGCACGAGTACCACAATTTGCGGTAATTTATGTTGTTAGCGAATGGAAGGATCGAGTTGATCGAGTTGATCGAGTTGATCGAACGGTTCTTCCGAAACCACGTGACCGCATTCCGACAAACAGGAAAGAGAATTGGAGCCATGTTGAATTTTAGCGTTTCTGCAGCACCTTTGTCAGTGGATAGGCTGTATCCCATTACTTGAAAAAACTCCTATATATGGTAATAACGTAATACTAAAAGGGTGTGAAATCCACGTACCTTATTTTACTTCTCAAACATTTTTTAAATTTTTAGTCGTTGGATCAGATGAATTGAAAAAGATCAACGGATAGAAATTAATAAGGATGTGTGAGAAGTAATTTGAAGTGTGTAGATAACACATCTCAGACTAAATGATGGAAATAAAATTATAGTTTTAGATCGTGGCTTATGAAATGGATCAAACCTATGATGTAAAGGACCATGTTTGATTCAAAAATAATTAGTTGAAAACGAGCTTTTTGATAAGCTCACTTTGAAGAGAATCCCAAAATTCAAATGAATGAAGCCGGAAGTCGGTAAAAAACTACTAACAGACGATAAAACTTTCTTGAACACAAATTAATTTTTTGAAGATAACAGATTTTTATGATTTTAGATATTCAAAACAAAATTACAAACCATGAGATATTCTAATCTGTTATCTTGATGGAGGACAGAGGAGTATGCATATGGTGATTCTAGAGCGCGTCCAACTCCTGCCAGCCACCCACTGCCTGTAGGCTGGCGTCGTCTATGTGGAACCATGGTTTGATGTTGAGTAATCTACAAGTATTTTGAACTCATTTGTTCAGACTTAGGTTTTATACCATTGTTCGAGTGTTTAAACACGAATTATAAGAGATTTTACACCGAAAAATATATTTTGTAGAACATAAAGGCGACAAATTGGTGTTATGGCAGGGGAAAGAAAAACAAATCAAAACAAAAACTCGAAGAAAAAAAAATTGAAAAAGGGAAGGAGGAGAGCGCTATAATCTTGTGTGGAGAAAGTGCTATGATCTTGTGCCTTCGCGAGCCGTAGATAACCAACACCACTGCGTTATCAGAGACACGGAATATTCATCCCCAACCCTCCGAATCTGTACAGGAGAAAGTTGGTTTCTGCACCAACGCGCTTCAAATAGGGAAAATATCGCTCTACCAGTAGTAAAAGTAGACGATGCAGACCACCACCAACTTTGAACAACACTGTTAACAAGTTTCTTACAGATGAAGGGGCAAGAACACGCAATGTGTGACGCACAGCCCACCGCGCAGAGGAGCAAACGGTTGACAACGACGTCAACATGCAACTGCAACTGCAACTGCAACATCTTCTTCGGTTTGTAAGTTGTCAGAGTCATCGGGCAAAGGACTCTTCTGGAACTTATTTCTTAGCTGACCACAAGCTGCATCTGCATCCAAGCCCCTTGTTTGACGTGTGCTGACCGTTACTTTATTGTTCTCCAGAGCAGCTGCAAATGCTTGCACCTGCCAAATGAAATTTTGTCACAAACCACAACAAATCGGGTGAATAAAAAGCAGATTTAAATCAACAAAAAAGAAAATATTGGAGTAAAGAGGTTTCATGTTTAAAAACAAAATTACATACCGCTTTCTTGGATGGGCGTTTATACTCAGAGCCTTCTATTGGATTAAATGGTATCAGGTTCACATGAGAACCTCGTCCCCACTCATGGAGTAGCTCTGCAAGTTCTACCGCGTGGTCTACTGCATCATTGACTCCAGCTGCTCAAAATAAAAATCAATGTCAGGTTGTTAAAGAAAGCATACGGATCAAAAGAGACGAACATAATTTTTCTAAATCTGATTCCAGTACCTAAGAGTGCATACTCAAAGGAAACCCGTCTACCAGTTTCAGTGAAATAGTCCCTGCAATCCCTCATAAGTGCACTCAGAGGGTATGCTTTTGCACTTGGCACGATTGTTTCCCTCAGCTTCTGGTTAGGAGCATGCAGGCTGATGCACAATAATATGAGAAAAGTTTAGCAGGGATTTAACTTCAGATTTTTTTATTTTTTATTTTCTCAACAGGCAGTTCAACAAAAATGCCACAATAAATACAAATACCTCTTTACCATTTAAAAATAATATACCTGACAGCCAATGTCGACTGAAGTTTGTGAGATGCCAGCTTTTTAATTGTATTCGGAACCCCCACTGTAGAAATTGTGATCATTCTTTGCCCAATTTGAATATCCTATAGAAAATAAAGTCCAACATAAATAAGCTTTCACTTAGATCATAATGCTAATAATTTTTGCATATTTATAAAATAGCATTCCACTTTAATACTAGTAGGAGTTTCATGTCACAAAAGTCAAGTTCTTGATTCTATACATAAAACATGGAAACGAAGCAACTATTAAAAACCACAAGTAGGGCACCTTGTTTAAACACTGATGCGCTTCAAGAACCGCCTTCAGGTTCATCATCGGTTCACCCATTCCCATGAACACCACATTAGTCACCCTATGGTTGAAGATTTCCTCAATAGCCAAAACCTGGTAATATGAAGGTATCCAGAATCAAAATGTATATTGAGATTACTAGCATACAACAATGGTAACCCTTACATAAAATTTCAATCATGTCTGCGCACAAATTAGATAAACAAGCGAGCATGCAAACAGAACTTACTCATAACGGATTTTGAAGAATGGAAAAGACAGTTGATACCTGCTCAACAATTTCATGCCTCTTGAGGTTTCTTGAAAATCCTCCTTTTCCCGTGGCACAAAAAGAGCAACGAAGAGGGCATCCCACCTGTTTCACCCAAATTAATAAGAAATACTATACGAACTGCACTGCAGTGAACCATGCACAAAACAAATACTAAAACATAACTGCAGGGAAATTTTATTTCAATGGCTAAATCTCATCTCAGAAATCACCTGTGATGAGACACACGCTGTAAGGCGCATCACACCCTTCTCATCTTTCACTGGTATGCCAACAGTTTCAATCAATCTGTTATCCTCCAACTTTATCAACAACTGCAAGAATCAAGGGCACAACTTTTAACCGCTAATACGGTAACCCACAAATTATTTACTGGCAACCAAACGGCCCCCTTTTATAAACAATCAAGATCCATGGGAACCATTCAACTTCAAATCGAGTTATAAAAAGATATCCCAACAAAAAATATTCCATAAAAAAAGTCTCAGAATTATCCAGTAACCATGTTCCAAGAAATTACCTTGACAGTGCCATCAGCAGCAGTGACGCTCTGGTAAATGGGTGACCTCCCAACTTTCCATCCAGCTTCCTCAAGCTCATTTCTGAATGCCAGAGGCACTGCATCACAAAACCCCACAGTGATTTAGCATTGCCCCACAAAACACAAAAAACCCAGAACAGAAAGAAAGAAAAAAACATTTTTCTAGAGAGAGAGAGATGGAGAGAGAAAGTTACCCTGATTGAAATCCTGAATATCTTTAATCTTTCTTTTGTAAATAAGATGATGGAGCTGCTTCCCTCTGTAGCCTTGCTGTAAATACATTTTCAGAAACAGAAATTAAGTAAATAAATTCAGTAACTTTCAATTCTGCCCAAACAAATTGGGAGCATTTTTTGCTCGTTTACCTGACTGAAGTCGATTGCGAGCTGCTGGAGCTCCGGTTCCGACAATCCTAGGAGGACTTGGGGGTCGGCCCGTTTGGCTAGGGAGGGAGCGGTGGTGGTGGTGGTGGGCAGGTTCACGCTCGCCGCTGCCATGGCGCGAGTGCGGGCCGCGCGTGCGAGAGGAACGGCGCAGACGCGCTGAATTAGCGATGTTGACGAGGCTGCCATCGTTGTGCTGTATTGGGTTTCTGGCTTCGCGCGAGACGAAGAAGATGAAGCAGAGGAAGAAAGAGCGTGGTGTGGCTAAAACCACAGCGGTTTACTGATATTGGACTTGATATGGGCTTCAGAGCAATTCCACCGGGGGTGGTTAGGCCGGCACTCAGCCAATCCAGCCCGTTCTACTGACTTGCACCCAGCCCAAGCTGGTCTCCAGGTCAGCCCAAAATTGACAGACTTTGGGACTGGCCCAAGTGACGCTTTGCTGACGCCAGTGTGGCGTCGAAAGGCAAGGAGCCACAGAGGGAGAGGAGCTCGTCGCTGCGTCCATCTTTCGTACAGCGGGAAGCTCCTGATGCAGAGCGACTTGGACATGCTTTCCGCAAGACTCGATATTCATGCAAGAAACCTATCGGAGGTTTACAACACCATCGTTTTGACACGGCGGTTCGCGATCGTCGTTTCGAGGCCCGGCAACGGAGCTTGCAGAGACGACATGAGGTTGTCTGCAAAGATTGTTTCTGTTATTTCCGGGTTTCGTTCATACAAGGTTGTTCTGATCGGAGTCGGGATTATTGCGCCGTTGATTCGGGTTTTGGAGTGTGGGAGTGAGGTTGGGAAAGAAGAAGCGGCAAAGAGTTTACAAAGATTAAAGTCATAAATTAAAAATAAAATAATTATTTTAATAAAATTGACTAGGCTATTTTTTGTTAGGGGTAGAGATGTTTTGGTTTATTACTGTTTATTGGAGTATATTACTGTTCACTGAGTGGATAAATAAGCTAAATTTTAGCGCTTTTTTTCAGGGGTGAAATTGTTTTTAGGCCTAAATTAGATCAAGCCCATAAATTAGGTCTCGACTCTCGATTAGTTCGTAACCATGGTAAGAGAAATGCTAAAGGGACTCACTTAAAAGTGGAACTATTGGTTGGTTTGGTATTGTTGTGCTTTGAAAAAAAACTGCTTCTGCTGTGCTATGAGAATAAGCAGCTGTGAAATAAAGCAGCAGAATGTTTAGTAAACTTTTTTGTAAAAGTGCTTTCGAAAAAAAAAACAGTATTATAGTGTTTGGTAAACTTTTATGTAAAAGAGATGTGAAAAAAAAGCCAGTTTTTCAAAGCTGAGTTTTGCAGCTTCCTGTTTTTGGTTTTTTTTCACCCAAAACTATGAAAAAAAACTGAAGCTTAATGTTTACCAAACACAAAAAGCTGCCTTTTTTTTATTAGCAGCTTTTTCAAAATCACCTCAGTACCAAACCAGGCCTATGTGACATCATTTTTTTGCATAATATTTTATAATGTTGACAAAATAGTTGATGTTAACTATGAGGTGGTAGAGAGTCCCCTTAGCATTTCTTAACATGGTAGAGGGTGGCAATGGATCATGATCGAGTTTACGTATTTATGTTTCGTGTCAATTGATTAATACGTGAATGATATAAGAACTAATAAAATAATATACTAGTATAAAATACTATTATTCATCATAAGAAAAATTGTTTTTTTAGTAATATAATATTAGTTGAACAATGTTAGTCGTGTGTTTAATTATGTATTGTATACACTATACACCTCAATTCTTGTACATAACTATGAGAATGATTGTTGAGATCTTAAGCAACTGACAATCACAAACGATTAGTCTCAGCATTGATATTGTACATAACTTAACCACGTATACTTATCATTCATATAATTATCTTCAAGTTCTTTACTTTATTTTATAAGCAACATTGAGAGAGGGAGAATTGAACTCGAGTCTTTAGGTGCATTGGTTGAAGCCCTTAGCTAACAGAGTTACAAGTCCTTTGCAATCATGTAGCTTCAATTAGTAAGTCAAAGTAAAAGGAACAAATGGACAGCAACATTTTGAAGTGTAGATGTAAAGAAGGGCAAATCCTATACGATATGGATGCCTGATTAGGTGCTCAAGTTGGATCGAGTCCTTCATGACTGATGCTGAAAAATCCACAAAAGATTTGTGGAGGAATGGCACAAAATAAAGGGCGAGCTACCTGTTGTGTGTTTTTTATGCCGACTGCTGAAAACTGAAATTGTTGAGTCATAAGTGGTAGGCGAGTCCCACATCGGAAAGACCAGAAAGAACGAGCTAGCGTTGGCACTAGAAAAGAAGGCAGCCTAAGACGGTAAAAGAGCACGGAGCCATGCGTTGAGCACAAAGCGAACTATTCTTTCGCCTTTTACTAAAAAATACCGTGTGTTCGTCGCTTTAAGTGGCATACGCCTATTTTTAGAGGGGTCACCTCTGTGGGTGCCCCTTACAATTCAAGTTCATAATTTATTACCCTGCAGTGAATGTTATAACATACGAAGTTCGAATCCTACTAAACGAGTACGAGGGATCAGAGTGTTCCAAAACATGTAAATGGTTATGTAGGGTTAAACCTCGATGTTCCTTATATTCCAGGCAGACAAAAAAATGCTCCAGAGAATAGGAACCAAGAAGACATTCACAAAACAAAACTGTACAATAATCAACTGTCTGTCTGCAGTTACGTACAATTTTCAATATACACCATCTGCCGCCTGCCTTCTTCCTATTTCTTTTCCATTCCTTTCCTTTCAGACTGAATCCCCCTCTTCCATTGGACCAATAAAACTAATGATAAAGCATGCATGGATGATGAATGTCTCATGTAGGGGTGCGGGAAGCGGATGCCCTGGGATGATAAGGAGTTGATGCTTTGTTGACTCCGTTGATACTGCGCCTGCGATGTCTGGGAGCGTGGTTTGGATTTGCATGAGGGTTCGAGCGATGTTCATTTGGAGAGATACCTGCACCCTCCGAGTCAATGGGTTGCTGAAGTTGCTCCAACGCTTTTACCACGTCATTCATGTTTGGCCTAGACTTGGGTTCTACAGCTAAGCATCGAATTGCAAGGTTAACTGCTCTGAGGGCTTCACCCAAAGAGTATTGGCCTTCAATACGAACGTCAAATATTTGGAGAAATTTGCGTTTGCTTGCAAGGTAAGGTTTGGCCCATTCAACTAAATTGTGTTCTCCCTTTGGCCGGTTCTTGTCCACAGCTCGTCTGCCAGATAATAGTTCGAGCATAACAACCCCAAAGCTATACACATCACTTTTTGCAGTTAAATGACCTAAAAACAAAATAAAATAAGGATCAGCAGGGAGCAATCATGCCTTCTTGACCATATTTAAGATGAAAATAAAGCATTCTGGTAGCTGCAGCACCGATTAAGACGATGAAACATAGGGACGTAGCTCTTATAAAGCAGAAGTGTGATAGGAAAACAAAGTAATCTAAGGAGAACAAATTGTTTCAACACAGCGAAGTGAGGAGTAAGTCAATCATGTATCCAAAAAGTACAGCGAAACTTTCTGCAACTATATGGAGGTGAAACAAATGAACAAGAAAATTAAAACCAAATGCTGGTCATTCATTAGGGGACTGCTGAAGGGAAATCATCAGAATTAGCCTTTTTTTATTTCTAATATTGATCGGAACCTGGCTGTGGTTAGAGCCTAGAACTATTTGGTTAGTATTATTAAGTGGTCACAATTAGACTGAATTGGTGAACGGTAGATGAAGCTGCAAACAAATATTAAGTTGCTTTTGTATGTGAACTCAATCCTGTTAACTAAACGTACCTGTGGCCATATACTCAGGCGCTGCGTACCCATATGTCCCCATGATTCTTGTTGAGACATGGCTTGTATCATCAGCTGGGCCATCCTTGGCTAGTCCAAAATCAGAAAGTTTGGCATTGTACGTCTGTTGTTTTTCAATTAAAATTGTGTCAGAAAGTCTTATACCAGAATTCATCTAGAAGCAATGAAACTCAACAATTAAAAGTCTCACTTACCGAATCCAGTAGGATATTACCAGTTTTAAAGTCCCGATATATCACTTTTGCCTCATCACTGTGAAGAAATGCTAGACCCTTAGCAGCACCAAAAGCAATCTTCATACGAAGGTTCCAGGAAAGAGGTTGAAAGTAAGACGCCCCTGTTCCACCAATAACATTTTAAGCAATAAGTTATACTTACATAGTTCATATTGAAATATTTGATTGCCTGAGCAATGGTACTGCTTATTCTAAAAGCAAAGGCTACAAAGTGAAGGAAGTTCATAACTCACTTCTAAATAGATGATTATCCAAGCTTCCACGAGGCATAAATTCATACACCAAAATACGGTGGTCATCCTCTAAGCAGTAACCAATCAACCTTACAAGATTTTCGTGATGCAGCTGCCCAAGGTAGTTGATTTCCGTCTATAGTTCAAGAGGCTCCACAAAGTTAATAAATTATTCTCTGAAAATATTACATATAACGTTATATACACGCAAAAACTATAATGGAGGAAGATTCATTCAGGTTGGTTCAATATATTAGCCTTTTGAACTGAAAACATCTGTTTAGATTTTCAAATATTTGATTGCACCCAAAAAAGATCAATCAAATATTCGTAAAGTGAATGTAAGCTAAAGAAGGATAGAAGTAATACTCACCAACCATTCCTTGTGACCCTGGATACCTTCTTGGTTTAGCCTTTTCGCAGCAATAACCAAGCCAGTACCAGGCTTGGCAGCTGTTAATGAATCCTCATCAACCCACCCCTTAAAGACACAACCGAAACCCCCTTCACCCACCATACTATCAGGACGGAAGTTCCTGGTGGCATTTTTCAGTTCGTTAAAGCAGAAGTTCTTCAAATTGGAGGACTGCAGGATCTCGCCCTCTGTCCGAGGAGTTGAAGGCACTGAGACAGACGACACCTTGCTATTTGAATGTAATCCTACACATTTCAAATACCATATAACTTGTAAATAATGCTCAACATTCATCCATCATATAAAAGTTCTAAAAATAATCTACAACATCACAATAAAAAGAGTAAGGCCAAGTTAGTTGCTTCTGTATACAGTACAGAAACTAAAATCTCAATTTTGGCATCGATTGACTTTCAACAACAAAATGGTTAGCTTTTGATGATGCCACAGCTTATGAAGTACAATGGTAATCTAACGTGGTGTTCGAGGTTCGGTTCCAAGAGGTCTTGCTTTGAAACCTCTAGTCCCCCACTCCCCAATTGATGAGGAAAACATACAAGCTCCATTAAATCCTAGAAAATAATCCAATACATATCAACAAAAGGGTGTAATAAAAACCAGCAAGTCCATGCAAATCTGAGTTAAACTCGATCGTAACGAACTTAAAAGCTCTAGCCCTTGATATGCCTCTATATAGCAAAAGAAATGGAAGCCAATAAAATTCAAGTTTCTTATTAACTTTTAATAACTTTCTTATTTGGGAGAATCAGAGCAGTAACAATCACAATATCATATAACTCCAGAAGTAGAACCCAACACAGAATTGCTCAAAACAAAAATTCCAAACAAAATCAACTCTTTCAGCAAAAACAAAACAGAAAACAGCTAGCTGAGCTGCTATAAGCTCCGGAACTGCATGTTTCATTAATCAAATCCGACCAACTTCAGTCAAAGTTCAAAACTTTTAATTAACAGAGTTAATCAGAAACTTGTTGATTAAACTTAATTACCATTGTGGAGGGGGCTGTGAGCTTTGATTCTAGAACTTAAGCAAGGACCCATCACTAGAAAACGCCTGAAAACGGGTCTTTCCGGACCCAACTGCCAGAAGAGGAGGAAGAAATAGAAACCCAAATTTGCAAACAAGTTGAAAAGCGCAAGCAAAAGCAGAAGCCCGTGAATCAAAGATGATGTTCTCACCAATCGGTGTGAAAGCTCTCTCAGCTAGGCTTTTTCGCAAACACCTAGCTGTCACGAGCACGCAATAACCCACTAATCGAATAGCGGAAAAAAATTGAAGGAATCAAAGAAAGCTATTTGCTTTGAACACGGAAGATTTTCGAGGTATATGGGGGTGTTTGGTTGCTGGGAAGGTTCTTTTGTTAGACCTTCGAGAAGGACAAAAGTGGGTTGACTTGGCATCTCCCATTTGAGTTTTTCTTTGTCTGCGAATTCCAGATGCCTAATTTGGATACGCCCCAACACTCTTTTCTTTGTCATTTTCCAATCCACCGCCCCTCTCTCTCTCATCGTGTGTTAGGCAGCTTTTGCATGGCTGCATCCACTGCTGTGCGTTTTACTTCTCTTCCAGCCTTGGATCATCGGCAATGCAATTTTTTTAAAACGAAAACTGAAAGCCGACTCTCTCACTCAGGTTACAGGTTTACTGTTGGTTTAATCATGCTGATGATAATGATTAACCACGAGAATTATTTTGACCCACGGATCATCAGCTCACTAATAATTATTGTGATATCATTTTTAATTTACATATTATCACGTATAGCGTAATAAATATGAGCTTTTATTAGATCATCTTCAATTGTTGGACTAAAAGTTAAATATTTTAGTCTAAAAAATTTAGTTTTTAGCTTAGAAACAGTTTTTCTGCTTCAACCGTTATAGTTTAAAATTTTAGCCTGGAATTATTAAAAAATAAACTTAGGCTAATTTTTTTTCTTAAATTAAATTTAAAAAAAATAAATATGTAAACTATCGTAAATTAATTTTATGAACATTTTAATAAAAAAAATTTAAATTCCAATAAATATTTTCACTCGGTTCGGTGGAGCCCATACCGATTTCTGAGCTAAATTCTGGGGAGAATCTAGCCTTGGTTTAGCTTTTAGTCCAAATTTTCCCTTTAGGTTTGGAGTGAGTTTGAGAGAAAATTTTGAAGAGTAATTTGACTTTTAGCCTACCATTGGAGATGGTCTTACAAACAATATCAACATCTAGAGTATTAAAACTATCATTATAAAATGAAATATCAAATTCCGACGTCAAATTTTTAACCATAATTTACATTCTTCAATAGCGGAAAAGTATGTTGACTTTCTTAAAAGCAATTCCAAGCACAATGTTCCAACGACAATTATTTGGATTTTATATAAAAGAAATAATTTCTTCTAAAATATTAATCGCAATGCTATATGCATAAAAACTTCTCTGTGTTGAAAAATAAATGTTTTTGTATGCATTTGACTGTGATTTGAAATAAATACGAATGACTTATTACATAATATGCGCGAAAGAAGAAATGTTGAGGATAATATCTCAAAGTGAGACTCTTACTGAACTCTTTGCCAGCTCACAATTTAACATCAATTTTAATGTCAATATTATAAAACATTATGTCGAGAACATAAGATAACAAATAACCCATAGAGTATATACTTCTCTGATCAGCCGATGTGTCAAAGTGGGCCCTCCTTTGAAATAGATATTGTATTTGTACCATAATTGTTGTGAGGCTTCTTCTATTGGCACCCCAACTCTTAAAACAATTTTTAAAACAAAATCTACCCAAAGTAAATGCATGAAAATGACATTTTTATTTTTTTTTAAAATGAATTTTATTTAAATTTAATTTGTCTATACTCTACAAGTTAAAGAAATGATGAACATATAAAAGTCCCCATTTCGTACGGTCAGAACAAGTGGGTAGACAATTATAAATAAACAGTCAAATATTTGTTTTCATTTTTCTATGGGGTCAATTTATGAGGCTGTCATAAAGTTTAGCAAATTAACTATTCAGCAATACAATATTTTTCAATAAAAAGCTGGCACCCGAAGTCCCGGTGAACCGCGACTGTAACTATAATATTCCTAATATAGCGAAAAATAAAAGTTGTGGCCATTATATAATGAGAGTGGATGAATTTAACGTAGGGAAAAAAAAAGCCAAGAAAATTAGTGATTATATGACTTTTGATCTTTAGGCTTAGCTTAAAGTTTTGTCTTTCCAAAAGGGTGCAAAAGACAAGTTGAATATTGTGATTCAATTTTATAAGTACATAATTGTGATAAAAGATTGATTAAAGTCTGTTAATATTTGGTAATTCTTGACCCCCATGCTAATATTATAATTTTTTTTTTTTAGTCTTGTACACACCCAACTCCCCTAATCAAATTCTGTTCAATATTATTGAAAAGTATATATTTTTTTGTTGTTGAAAACTTATTGAAAAATTATGATTGGAAAGGTCATATGCACACAGAATAGGCGTCACATATAGAATATGAGCAACGACAGCAACTCACGAGAGATGTGGCTCACAGGCGACTGTTATGCTTTTCCGGACAGAGGCTGTACAACCAGTGCCACCGACCTCATCTATCCATCGTAAGCGAGATTCTTACATATAGTCGAAGATATGTCACTTTGGCTCTATAACATTCATCACGTGATCGTAGAGGAGGGAGGTGTATCTTTGAGCACAACCAAGAATCTTTCTAATTGCGAGAGATGCGCTAGGCTCAGTCTCCGTAATGTGTGTAGATCAGTCATAACTATGAGTTGTGTTCAATTGCATTAACCGCTCAAAATCACCTTTTAAACATCGACTAAGCCTAGCAATTCATATTTCGTTTCATTGTAATCACAACATTCATGCATTGTATGAATAATATCTTTGCAAGACTTTGGATCTTGTGAAAGCTCTTCTTTCTTTCTTTTTTTTTACGTTTTTATTAACAGACTCTTTTGGTAGCATTTATCACGTGATCATAGAGAGACGTATTCAGAAAAAGAACAAATGTTTCCGTGTCACGGGCCACAAGTCAACTCCAAAATCTGTATAAAGATATTTGGGGGCACCACACGGGATAAAATCCTCTCAATGAGAAAAACTTGGGAATATTTATTAATACAGAAAAACTCATATCCAGGTGCTGAACCAAAAAACAAAGATACATAATTATTTCCTCAAAACAAGTGCGAGTAAAATTGTACGGAAACTATTCGCTACCTCCCAAATAAGAGATCTAAAAGTCACACCAGATCCAACTCTTCAGTCTTTTAAGCACTCTTCTTCACCTCAGCAGACTTGATAATGTCAATAAACTCGGGCTGGAGAGAAAAACACAAATGTTAGAATACGGCAATAACCAAACTTCTATTGACTAGGGATACCCAAACTTTTTCTGACTAACGAAACTGGGAGAACGCAATTAGTATGCATAACCTATGATCATTACCTTTAGAGAAGCTCCACCAACCAAAAATCCGTCGATATCAGGCTGACCTGCGAGTTCTTTGCTGTTTGCACCGTTCACAGACCCTGAAAAAATTATTCGATTCACCCAATTGTTGTGAAAGTGAACAGAGAAAGATAAGTTCACTTATCTTTCCCATATGTACAAACACCAGACATGAAAACTGAGTGGATTCCTTAATTCAAATTTCAAACAAAAAGACATAAAGAATTCTTGGCAAGAGAACAGATATATTTATAACTAAAAATGATTTTGGCACATGATAGCCTCCATCCACACAACAGATTAAACCTATCCTCTAGCACCTTTCGAGTTTAGATCTTTCACCCAAGTCAGTCAAGGTAAATTGTGTTTTAAATTAATAAGCATCCTTTCTTGCACTATTAGCAGAAAGTTGTAATAGAGAAAAGGACGGGATGTACAAGCAGATGAACAAAAAATGATGCAGTAATGGTGTAAAAAGATACCTCCATAAATAATCCGGGTTGATGCAGCAACTTCAGAACTGACGTTTGCTTGGAGCCATTTCCTTAATTCAGAATGCACCTGTTGTATGGAGAAACATTTGTGTGAAACAGACGGAGAAATATGTATATACACACGCACGCGCGCACACACACATGCAAACTCGTATATAATGAATGCATAAAATCAGTATATGACCCAGGAAATCCCAACTGAAATAGTGGGTTGCTGACAGTCTAGAAAGAATTGCATATTCAAGCAGTGTTTAATTCAGTTTTATCAGACCTTAGAGTAAAAGAAGCTTTAAACGATCTCCTCAATTGTGCCCATTTTATTTTTATCTTTTTACTGATAACACTTTTGCCTTGATCTAACATACACAAACAACATCGAGTTCAAACTGAAGCTAATAAACAAAACCACATCCAGATATCAGATAAAGGTATCACTTACTTCCTGAGCCTGAGCTGGAGATGCAACTTTCCCAGTTCCAATGGCCCAGACAGGCTCATAGGCCAAAACGATATTGGTCCAATCTTTCACTTTCTCTGCAATAGAAAGCATCACTTAAATGAGTACACAAAGAAAATAAAGCAGTCTCACATCAACACACAACAAATATTCTTCACACAAACAGAAGGCCAAGAAATTAGAGTTCTGCTTGCGTTATGCACCTGCAATTGCCTTGGTTTGTGCGGCTACAACCTCCACAGTAGTGCCAGCTTCTCGCTGTTCAAGGGTCTCACCGACACAAGCTATTACCTTCAAACCTTGAGAAAGTGCATATGCAACCTTGTCCGCAACAAACTGAAACGAAGTGTGTGATATGAGAAACTATCACGCAATTGTTAATGACAAACTGATTAGATTTACAGGCGCAGAGAATACCTCATTGGATTCACCCAAAATAAGTCTTCTTTCAGAATGACCAAGAATAACCCAAGGAACCTCGAGATTGACTAGCATCTCAGCACTGAACAACGTACACAAAAATCAACTTGTAAGCTTACTTATACAGAGTAGAATGGGAACCAGTAAAAAAAATCAATAGACAAGACATATGATGCACATTCGACATGCTTAAATGTATCTAACTCGTTAAATTCCATCACATCCGGTTTAAAACGAACCACCTTCACAGATTGATGCTTCCTTCTAATTGTATTCAGTTTTTTCTATATCTAAAGTATCAGTATCTAAACACATCATTAAATCATTAAAACTACACAAAAATCAGCAACATACATTCTCAATTTTCACAATTCACCAAGTTAAAAAGCAGATGTCAACACCGCAACGAATCGAAAGCTAGTAAATCATAAACATACACACCTAACTTCACCAGTGAAGGCACCGCCCTTCTTGACCCAGCAGTTTTGTGCCGCGACATGGAAATCGGGCCTCAATAAACTCTTCACCACTGGAATAAACACATACGGTGGGCTAACCACAACCTCTGCAACCATAAAAACCACAGAACAGATTAACACTCTGATAACCCGCACAGATCAGTAAATCGCATGAGCTGATTAAAGCAGAAAAAGGCTAACAAATCAAATCCAAATCAGAAGTAAATAAACGGAGCGATCAACTCACCCACAACATCTTGCGATGGAACTTGTCCCTCATTCAGTATGTTGACGATCTTCTTCACCTCATCGAAGGTTCCGTTCTACAAAGAGATTCAGAGTCAGATTCAGATTCAGCTCAGATTAACTAAATCATCACTCGGTTCGATCGAAATCAGAGCATAAAACAGATCGGAATAGAAAATTCAAGCATCTGTTTGGTTGATGAGAAAGTATCGGAAAATCGATCGATGGAGACTACGATAAATATTAGGAATCTGATTATTTTCCGAGACTTTCTTTGATTTTCTCAGCAACCAAACAGATTGAAAGAAAAGATGACAGGAGATAACGAATCACAAAACTCACGCATTTCCAGTTGCCGCCGACGAAGAACTTCCTGCCCATCTTTTCTCGATAATCTCGAAATCGCACAGCCGATAGTGTAAAACTGTGTGTGTAAGCCTTTCGGATTTTTGGGGTCTGATTTAACTTGCGGCTTTTCTTGGTGCCCAACCCATGGGCGGGGTATACGTGGATTCCAGTTGCTTGGGCCCACGTCATAGAGCGAAATTACGGTTTTGCTCTAGGAATTTGGAATATGCTTTGGCGCATTGACTGGTATATGGGGAAGAATGAGGGGTAGTTTCGTCTATCTGACATGGTATTAAAAGTGACTGTTATGGCCCACGGGTTTTCTTTCCTGTGTGTCACAAGAAGCGGGTGGGTATTATCGGATTAGGTGGAGCCAAGGCGAGCTGAGTCCATGGAGTTCAGTGTGTAGTGTGTACCACATTCAGATGGAATAGGATCATTTCCGGATTTTTTTTCGGGAATTCACATGATTAATTAAAACATTTTACGGTTATAAATTATTTTAAAATTTTAAAATTAAATATAAACAATACTTAATAAAAACTGACCGTACGATATTCGATGAATAAACACGATTAATTGATCCTTAAATTCTCACAAAGAAGATCTGGAGAAAATCCTTGTCCCATTCAGATGGGCACTGCACACCCATCGAAGGGCATGAGTCATTGCTGTTGGGCTTGTTTGCACATTATGGCTGAAATTTAACTAAATTTTTGTTTTTGTACATGCGCATTACTTTCTTAGAGCGGCGTAAAAGTTTTTGAGCGCCCTTATCTTACAAGTCGGTTTTTAGGAGTAAGTTATACTTATGAGCTCTTAACAGTTGATAAGCTACTATTAGAGCACAGTTTCACCACGCAAATTGTGCCCGTACTCTGTGAAAGATGCAACCTACGAGCTGAATTAGAATGGTCGATGTTATGTGTGTGCAATCGTCAATACAAGCAAACAAAATTAAGTAGCCTCAAAGGAAAGGAAGGGCAATTGTGACATACACTGATACTCAATTTGACAATTAGCAATTCAATTGTTATTTCACTGTGAAAGAGGTTTCATAACAAATTTCATACCGATTATATTATAAAGGAAACAGTCGAACGCTTTTATAAGAAAATTTCATCGAGACAATATTAATATGGGGTGTGATATTCACACACCCCTTTTTATTTCTCTCACACCTTTTTGGATTTCGGCCGTCCGATCGGATAAATTGAAAAAGATCTAACGGACAGAAATTAACAAAAGTGTATTAGAAGTAAAAAAAGGTGTATGGATAACACACCCCTATTAATATAGTAAACTAACGAGAACGTTGAATATAGAACTGTGGTGGAACTTTCGAATTCAATTGTCTCACATTGTAAAAATAGCATAATTTTAGCGGTTTTAGATCTCTTTGGCACACTTACCTTACAGATCGATTTTGGACGTTGACACAAAATCATGAAATTTCTAATGTCAGGCTGTCAGTCCTGACGACTATTTGCATGCGGGGTATTTTCTTTTAGTGCACGCCAATTGCGGCAATGCGGAGTATGTAGTTACACGTAACACTCTTACGTCACGCCTACTAGTGTTATATGCATGTTTGGTGTTTTATATTCCTCTGTTTTTATTTGACCATATGTTTGCTCTTTGCAGTGCATCTTTGACATTTTGCTTCCAGGACCATGCCAACTTTTTTTGGTGAGGCGATATGTTTTGTTATATTAAATATTAAATTAGTTATCAATAAAGTTTGAACTCACACTATCATGTAATACTCAACATTTTTCTATTACTATAACAAATGGCCGCTTGTTGTAGCATGTCACATAATCGTTTTGTTGGATATAAGATATACTCTCTGAACTTTGAGATGTACTCCTAGTTGGATATATTTATCAATATATTAAGTGTGTCTGAGTTAAGTAATATCTATTAGTTTGGTGTTGGATGCTATGAGTATAGGGTCCTATGCCAAAGACACAAGCTCCGAGCCTCCGTGCATGTGACATGGTCCGAAATGCCGATATTATCGGCGAAATATCGCCGATAATATCGGTTTTTTGGGTCACCGATATTCTAATGCTTATCCAATGATATTTCGTCAAAATATCGCGATATTATCGATATTATCGATAATATCGCGATATTACCGATAAAATTGCGATAATTTCGATATTATCGCGAGGTGGGCTCGCCGACTAGGAAGAAGAAAGAGCAAAGCTGGAAAAGGCGGAGGAGGTCTAGAGGATCTCACAGCAACCAACACAGAAACAGGATTCAACAAAAACAAATCCAATAAACAACAAGCAATTTACAATTTCAACCGCAATAGATCATCCATTTCAAACAACAGGTAAGCTAGAAAAATCCTACATGGAGATAAGGGTGGATAAACATGAACAAACACATCATGCACGCAGGAGATCGAGAGGATCTAAAAGCAAGCATGTAAAATTACTGAACGCTAACTGAGATCAGAAATGGAGGGAGGCTAAGCTGGATCGGTTGAGGGAGGCCTTCTTGTGGGCGACGATGAAGGGCAAGTCGAGGCTCGCGAGCGACGACATGAATAGCAAGAGAGCTACCACCGTTGAGAGGAGAGCGCTACCGATCGGAATCGCCATTTGGATTTTGGAGAGAAATGGAGTAGAGAGCGGCTCTGGTTTTCTAACTTTCTAGACAAAGAGAGAGGGATTTGAAATGAGATAAATGAGGGTTGAGGCTCTGGTTCACATGGGATGCTCTGACATGAAAAAAAAAATGCAAAAGCCGTGTGATTGAGATGCAGAGAGCCATTCGGCTCTGACATGAGAACATGCAGCATAATAAAAAAAATTGCAATCAGACTACCTTTTTCTTTTGTCTAAACAAGTCATGTAGCTTTGGTTTCTACACCATAATAAAAAAAAATGTAATCAGACTACTTTTTTCTTTTGTTTAAACAAGTTATGTAGCTTTGGTTTCTACACCATAATAAAAAAAATGCAATGGGAAGGACATAAAGAGCTGTGCGGCTCCGGGTTTGGTGAGACAAAGAAAATATCATAAAAATTAAGGTAGCCGTTGGCTGTGTTCTGGGATCGAGACAGAGGGATACAGAGGGATGTAGAGCATCCAAGGTGCATTCAGGTTATTATGGTGCATGGTGTATGTGTATAAAGTGTAAAATATTGTATTAATTTATTATATATAAATAATTATGGTGTGTTTAAACTTCTTTTATTAATTACTACATATTTTCTACACTCACAATATTTGTCAGCTCGCTATATAATTAACTTAAATAAGTTAAAACCATTATGCAATGCATTTTCTTCCAATTTTTTGTGATAAACTAATAGATAATTGACTAAATAAACATCTTGCAAAGTTTCAATAAAAATTTCCAACTTTTTCTTACAATTTCCGTGGTTTCCATTGGATTTTTATCGATATCGATATTATCCCGATATTTCCGTCGATATTTCCGTGTTTCCGGACTACCGATATTTCCGATATTATCGATATTTTATACCTTGCATGTGACCATATGAGTATAAGCGCCTAGTCCAATGGTATAGGTCATAGACTCATATGTTCGGAACCCATTTTATTTATTTTTGGGTAAATTACATAGAAATCTCTCATATTTGAGGTATATTACAACTTCATACAACATTATAAAAACATTTCACTTTCATACCTCACGTACTATTTTATTTCAAAATAATACATCCGTTACATTTTCCATCAATTGATCTGTTAAATGCCGACGTGGCTGCCACATTTGTGCTAATGTGGTTGCCACGTGGCAAATTTGTTTTTATTATTATATATATGAAAAATATTATAATATTAACCCTATTGAAAAAAAAAACAGAAAACCCAAATCCATAAATCATTCCCCGCAACCCCACATCCCACCCCCACCCCTTACACATCATTCCTGTTTGTCCGTTCCTTCCACCCCTCCATCCATCCCCTCCACCCCTCCACAAAAGCTGAAACTCGCAACCCCCGCACCTCCCTTCCCTCTCCCCCGAAGAAGAAGAAGAGGAAAAGAAAAAAAAAAAACCCGAGCCCAACCCACGTTGTGCCTCCCCCCTTCCATCTCTCATTACTGATGCATATTTTGCACTTGTCTCTTTTCTATTCACCCTTTTTCTTGTTTTCCCAACAACATTTTTCCCCCGTCCGCTCGTGGTAGACTCACACCCCTCCCCACATAACCCACCTCACCCCCTCCCCCCCCCCCTCACTCCTTAAATCCACACCCACTCCTCCCATTTTCACCTCACGAACTCGACGATGGCGACGTAGACGGGTTATGGGGTTTTTCTTTTCTTTTCTGGGTTGCAGGTAGAGGGCTTGGGGGAAGAAGCTGAAGATGGGAGAGAAGAGAGGAGGAGAGGGAGGGAGGTATGCTTGCGTTTTCTAAGGGTTTTATTTTTATAATTAGAAGATTCAAGTTTTTTTTTGCCACATGGCACAAATGTGACAGCCACGTCAGCACTTAACAGATTAATGGATGAAAAATGTAACAGAGGTATTATTTTGAAATAAAATAGTACGTGAGGTATGAAAGTGAAATATTTTAAAGATGTTGTATGAAGTTGTAATAGACCTCAAACCTAAGGAGTTTCTATGTAATTTACCCTTTATTTTTTTTAACTCGTTTATGAAATTGTTCAAGAAAATTCACCAAATCTTATCTTTAATTCTGAAATGAACAATTTCGTAATGGATTTGGGCCACCACACCCATCCTTGATCAAAAGGAGTTGGGCCTAACTCTTCCAAAATTTTAAGTTAGGCCTGATTTAAAATGACTTGGGCCTGCCAAATCTGTTAATTTAATATCTTCAATTTTTTGTTATTTACAATTGTTTTATTATAAGTGATATCTTGCATTAAAGACTTGTTTGAAAGTATTTAAAAAATAACTAGCAGTTTTAAAGAAAATATTTTTGAATTTCAAAAAAGTATTTGAAGTATTTTTTGCAAGAAGTGACACACCCGTACCCGAAAGTAGGGCATGCTGGCCGTCACGTGAGTGTGACGTAGCCATGTGCACTGTGCGGAAGCTAGGATCGAAAACTAAGAACGAACTAATTAAAAACAAAACCACTAGCAACCCAGATACGATAGTGTACTAGAGGCATAATAAAGTACTTATACATAGTCAGAGCGTTCTAAGTTCAACTGCAGTCAAGCATAAATAAAAAGGGTTTAATTACACCCTCGGTGCCATACATATGAATAAAGCTGTCAGAAAGCCGACAGTCCTCGAAGTGCCAACCTCGTATCTCACGCTACCTAGAACCTGGAGGGGCGAAAAACAAAACTGAGTGGGTCAGCAAAACAATTCTCTTTTAAAACCAATCTTTGCTCAAAATATATAGTCCCTCACCGTAAAACCTGTATAATTTCCCAGAATCAAAATATATACTCAATGTACGTAGGTTCTTAAAATCATGCTGAAAAGAGTATGTATGCCATGCCAAAGTATTCAAAACAGAAACTCAATCATAAACTATTGATGTGATTAAAAGTCAGGTAATCATCTCAGCCCTCGGCTGCATATAAATCTCATAATCATCTCAGCTCTCGGCTGCATATATATCTCATAATCATTTCAGCCCTCGGCTGCATATATATCTCATAATCATCTCAGCTCTCGGCTGCATATATATCTCATAATCATCTCAGCCCTCGGCTGCATATATATATATATCTCATTCATTCTCATCAATCTCATCAATCTCATCACTGTTAGTTTATCGATTCTCATTAATGCATGCCCTCACCTGGCACTTACCTGTGCGTCCGCCGCACCAACATGCGAATATGCAATCATTAATGCATTAATATAGTATATGAACACTTTGCATGGCATCAAAATCATATAATTGCTCATTTATCGTTTTCTGGGAAAGCAAGTATAATATATAGGTAAATACGGTAAATAGCTGCCCACTCACCGATAAGTCGCTGGGTCGTAGCCCCCGCGTCGAGCTTGGCTACGCTCGTCCTCAAAATACGTTTCACCTATATGAGAAATTATTGAATAAACGTTATTTAAGCACCTACGCACTAAAACGGAAATAACTTCTCGCACATAGCTCCAAAAATGACATGTAAATATACCACGGTGAACTACACGACGTCACGAACACGTGACAATTTTCAGAACTGGATTTGGAGCCCGCACGCGCCCTCACGCGCCCCAAGAAGATCTGCCCACTCGCGTCGTCTTCTTCCTTGATTCGCCGGACTGGTTTCGCCGGAAGTGGGTGTTTTGCCGGAATTTCTGGGCAAACTTCAAAGTGTCATAACTTCTTCATTTCTTAACCATTTTCGACGTACTTTATATCAAAATGAAGGTATTGACGAGACGAACACATCCATACCTATCTCGACCCCTAACTCGCTGGGGATTCACCGGAAAAAGCCTCGAAAGCTCCGGCCAAACTTTGAACTCGTCGATCTCCGTGTTCCTTCGTCCAAAAACTTCCAACGAACTACTCCAAGCCTCCTAAGGACCTCACCAAGCACTCTATAAGCTTAGAATCTCCTAAAAATCAACCAAGAAAAAGTTCATGAATAGTACCCAAATCGGAGGTGGCGATTCCGACGTGAAAACGACTTGGTTCTTACCTGAAATTGGTATGGTTGAGTTCGTATGGCCTCCACGAGTCTGAATATATACTTTGTTTGGTCGATCTACGAGTTTTTGATCTGGGTTGTGGGTGTGTGCCTTGTGCTAGGCGACGGGAGAGAGAGATCATGAGAGGAGAGAGAGAGAGAAAAGACAGGGAAAGTGACGGGAGAGTGAGGGTGAGGGTGGTGTGTGTGGTCCTAAAATATTCACACATACACACGTACATAACCCCGAATGGGTA
This sequence comes from Crataegus laevigata, assembly GCA_963580275.1. Classification (NCBI taxonomy): domain Eukaryota; kingdom Viridiplantae; phylum Streptophyta; class Magnoliopsida; order Rosales; family Rosaceae; genus Crataegus; species Crataegus laevigata. Next base: position 29,698,958 of record OY756947.1, on the reverse strand, counting down.
ATTCCGTCATTTCACAATTAATAATTAATTATATCGGGACGGGTCGTCACAAGAAGCACATAAAAACACTTCAAGTGTTTTTTCAAAATTCATTTGCATTTTAAACAAAAGCATTTTTAATCATTTTAAAAGTACTTCCAAATGATCTTAAAGAATATTGGAAACTATGATGCAGTGCGTTGATGATGAAGAGTGTGATCGTCCATCCACCGCTTTTGGATTCGTTATTTACAATTATATACATAAACTTTGTAGCAAGAAATAACAATTTAAAGGAAAAATAACGATTTATCACTCTATCAGCAATGAGATATGAGGAATTAGCTCAAACATTTCAAAAAAATATACAACGTGACTATGAAAGTAAACAAAAGGGTTTTTTTATTCACACCCCACAATTTGTTGAAAACACCCCACAATTAAAATTTATCCCTACAATTCCAACTTTACCCTTCTTTTTGTTGAATTCACCCCATCTCCCAAAAACAAAAAATCTCACACAGTCACCCACCCACCACCACCCTTCTTCAGTGACTCCATTCAACCTAACCAAAACACAAAATTTAAATTTCATGCAATTAGCTATACACTTTATAAATCTAAACTAGCTTAACAGGAAAGATAAAATTTCATCACAACATCCAAATAATCTATCATAGAAATGATAGAAAGGGGTTTTTAACAATTTTCTAGGCTGCATTTTCATCCATAATCGCAGTAGCCCAATGCATGTATGATCATTCCCCTCAATCCTATGTCAAATGCTAACCAAAAGCATAACAATGAAAGAAATAAAATTAAGATTGAATGGAGTCATCGACGACGTTGTAGTTGTGGGGTGGGTAGCTGTGAGATTTTATTGTTTGTGAGAGGTGAGGTGGATTCAACAAAATGAAGGTTAAAGCTAGAATTGTAAGAATAAATTTTGAATGTGAGGTGTTTTCAATAAATTGTGAGGTTTAAATAAAACAACCCTAAACAATATTTAAATGTCAATGAAAACCAATTTTCCCGCCACCAAAAGTTGGGGTTTATAAATCCCCAATTGTGCGGCGCCATTTATGATACACGCGTCCACGCCATTCCATTCCGCATCCCCAAATATATGACTTAACTCGAGTTCAAATTGCAACGCTATCGCTCTCAATTCTTCACCGGTGTCGATATTTCAAGGGATGGCCGGCCAAACCGATCCCGGCCTGTCTGTCTTTTGCGGCGAAGAGGTTCAGCTCCCTCCCACTGCGTGTTCATCTGTTTTATTAGCTTAATGTGGTTGTTTGGTTTTTAATTTCGATCGTTTTTGTGAATTTAATTTGAATTTTCGAAATCGCAGGTCGAGTTTATGGCCGAAGATGAAATGGTGGAGATTGTCCCCAATATGCGAATGGACCCTCTCAACATGCTTTGTGTATGTTCTTCGCTCTGCTCATGTTATTTATGGTGGATTGAGCTGGTTTATTGCAGGTGGGTAACTTGTATCATGGATTTACAGGGAGATTTCGGTCCATTCTATCCGCAAATGGCGGCCCAAGTACCGTTGTGGCTGGCGATTTCTATGAAGAAGAGAGGGAAATGTACAATTCGGCCCCCAGAGTGGATGTCTATCGGTGAGTCCTGCTTCTTTGGTGTTAGTTTGATTAATAGTTCTGTGTTTTTGACACATTTATATAAGAGTATCGAGGAAATGTGCTAAAACAGATTGACTTGTTTTAATGTCTCGTAGATTTTCTATGCTTTGATGATGGATGGATTTGGGTGGTTAGTGGTTACCATGCTTCCTTTTTAATTGCAATTAGTTCAAACTTTGTCTTGCTTCTTTTGGCTGCCGTTGTGGGGTATTTTGTTGGAATTGCTTGTGAGTCTTATCATCAGCAGTTAAAATGTTAGAGTGTTTAGGGTTAACATGTGTTTTTTTCAATGTAGTAATGCAATATTGAAATAATACGTATTTAATTATCTTAGGCCTTTACCAGAAAATAATATGTATTTAATTGGAACCTTTTCATTTGTTGAATTTGGTAGTACTTTTTACTTAACATGGGATTGGAAATCAATTGCATTTCCATTATGTCAAACTCTCTAGCCATATGCTATAAGTAATCTAACGCATTCCGTTCATTTAACTTATGTTTGGGAATAGAAAACTTGACTCAGATTTTGGAAGCTGAGCGCGATTCGCAGTCAGCATTTCAAGTTCTACCTTTCCATTATGTTGAAATCTCTAGCCTTCTTTTTGAATAGTAAGTTGTGAAACATTGTACATATTCTATATTTCATCGTAAAATATGTTGATGGCATCTCTAACTTTTTTTATGATAGTGCACCTGGTGACATTCCTGACATGTATATGGTGAGTTCAAGACTCTTTTTTTAACCTGTATTTAACTATCAATCCTATTTGCAATGATCTCACTGTAGTTATTTCTAATAGGTGAGGTCTCTTATTAACGACATAAAGGATGTAAGGTTTCATAAGGTTGAGACTAGCTTAGAATCATTCGAGGAAGCTCACTCTTCTGCAGTGATGGTAGGTGCGTTTATTTATGGTGCAATTGGATGAGCTGATTCGGAGCCACTTCGAATGAATTGATATATAATATGGAATTCCCTTTTGAGCGGTGCTCTTGAGCAGATTTGATTTGTACTTGCAGGTGAAGGATCTATCTGCCATGGAAGTGAATTTAGTTCGCCCATTTGTTGGAAGAGCCTTACAGGCATTTTATAAGCATGGCAGTCCAGAGCTGGTTCCAAATCCAGATGGAATGTCTACCAGAAGGCCACAAGCAACTGACAATATACCAAGAGTATGTGGCTATGTGATCCATACTTCTCTTTTCTTTGGTTAGTAGAATTGCGAAGGTGAAGCGATTATATGTGTTATTTGTTGGGAGAGACAATTTGTCTCACTAACAACTGTGACTGGTTGTATTTAATTTTGTGTATCTAAGACACATATTGTTTATAAAAGGTTTATTAACTCTATTTTCTTTTTTTTCAGCGCCCTCTGCGGAGACGGTAAAAGCTTTCGTAGAGGCAACACGTACCTTTCAATTCAGCGAACCACTAATTTCAGTATGTTCGCAAGGAAAGTACTTCTTTCACCGAAAGCCATTTTTAGTAATAACCCTGTGACTACAGAAAGATTGTACACATAGGTGCATGTTTCCTTGTCTTCATTTGCCTATTTCATCCTGTTACCTAGGGTCTAGCTTTTTCGATCACTTTGTTTATGTAATATTGGCCTGTGATAGGTTGATTGCTTGGTGTTCGATCCATAGACCACTAATCTCTTTAGGGCCTTCCTCCTTTTCCAGTTCATTGGTGTTTGATAACTTAACAGCACTTTAGAAGCTTTTAACCAGTCTATTCCAATGAACTTTTTACCAAACGCAAAAACGATAACTGAGTGATTGTAACTCATGATGCAAGCTTATTTTGTTGAAATTATAGCTCTCTCTCTCTCTCTCTCTCTCTCTCTCTCATGGTACGCATGTATTCAGAAACATATAAGAACAGATATTAGCTGTATGCATAAACTATTGGATCAAGACTCTCTGCCTGTTTCTATTGTTGATGCTTTTCTTGTGTACCTAGATAGGTGGGAATAAGTTTTATATAGCATATAGGTTGCTTCCTCATGCACTTCGGAGAGAATCACTACTCCAAATCTATAATTTTGAAATATCTTTAGGAAAGAACAATTTGCTGCTTCAATATTTTTCTAAAAAATAGCTTTGAGAATAATTAGCTGCAATAATTGTGGTGGCCTCAAATCAACAGGAATTAGACATAGAAAACTGTAAATAATTGTGTCTGCTACTTTTTTTTATAAATTAATTTTTTGGTTGATGTCTATCTTTATTTCCAGAATCATGAAAGGGAATCTTGTTTTTAAAAAGACTGGATTGATATTTGGTGACATTTGGATATTCCTCAGTGGTCCAAATTGATTGGGTCATAACATGCCTCCTGTTCCCTCTGCCCCCACGCTATATTGAAGGGGCAATTTATACGAGTCTGTTTGCCACATGCATTTTGGTTGTCCAGTTTTGTGTTCAATGTTAGGCCAAAATACAACCCATAAACAGAGGGGAATTGATGGATTTTTGATGTCTAATGCTCAAGTTCTAGGAAAAGAAAATTAAATTGAATGGCATATTGGGATTTAGAAAGTGCTTTTTCGATAGCTAAAAGAACTTTTAGATAACTAAGAAAAAATTGATAAGTGTGTAGATTCTAAATGCGTTTAGAAACTACTTAAATTTTTATTGAAAATTTGACGTCTTTAATAGAAGTGCTTCCAGCAAAAGTGCTTATGAGAAAAACTTTAAGAGTATTCATAGAATAACGTATGATTAGGATATATGCCTAGTTGTTTTTGATAAATAATGCCAAGGTCTTATTTTATTGGTAATTATTGTATTCCCCCTTTTGAGGTCCCAATTTTGCTCCCTTTGACAGAAGAATGTTATTATATTGCTCATAAGCTTATCCGAATGGGAAAAACCTTGAGATTTCAGATTGATAGGTGAGTATTTGAATTATGTTTAGTTCCAGTGAGCCGTTGCATATGCTTAGCTAGCAAGGCTTCCAGCCTGGCTAATTGCAACATGGTATTTCCTAGCGTGCTGTGTTCTAAGGATGTTGCGTGGTGATTTGTTTAGAGAGATTTGGTTAAAATCTACCTTCTGCATTCCTATTCGACGGAAAAAAAAAACTATTTAATTCCCATTTTAGTGAATTGTTAACCTTTATTTATTGAAAATTTGAATTTTATTGAATAATTGATCCTCAAGAAAATGTGTGGTATGCTTTGTTGGCTTTTTTTTTTAAATTTTTGTTAGACGGTGACCTTTTCTTTTAGTTGAACTTCAAGTCTTGGATGGTGACCGAGAATTAAGTATTTGAATTGGAAAGAAAAATACAAGTTTGGCATGCGGTTGACCTTATTTATTCAGAGTTGGTTTGTAACCAAACAAAGGGGGAAATAATTATGTACAGTGATGATGACGTTTTCTTTATTCATATTTGGTTCTTAGTTGTTTTCTAATGTGTATATTCACATCGCACAATTTTTTTCATTCAATTTATTATAGATGCTAGCTTGTACTAGTTTTTACATTAGGACTCGTTTGTGACACGCTTAGTGCCAGTTTCACGAGAATGCAGTACTTGAGTGTAGATTAATACACCTAGTTTGTTCATATAACTGCCTTCTGTATGAACTCGAGCGTCTTTCTAATTTTGATGAGCATAGTATTGCATTATTCAGATATTTATGATTTACTGCTCTTACACATTTTGCTTTGATTTTTCTAACTTATTTGTGGCATGCTTTTTTACACGTCATTAGCATGTTATGGCTTTTGTCACTCTCTAAGTGTTAGCCAACATGCTTTCATTTTGGTAATTTCGATATTCGGGCCAACATGTGTTGAAATAAAATATATCATGTCTATAATAATTTGGTTGATCATACATTTGTAATGCACCGTGCGTCTCTTAATAGTTTCCATTTTCCATGGTTTTCAAATTGCGGACACTCTTAAAAGTGGAATTTTCTGTCACTTCATATTTTTGTATAATTTTCATGACAACATTATAAAACATTATACCAAAAATATAAGATTTTAAAAAATTCATAAAAAGTCCCATTTGAGAGTCTTTTTAGAATTTCTCAATTAACAAATGTCATTCATCAAGTTTGAACTTGTAACTTGTCATCAATATTAAAGTTGGACGCTACTAACCAAACAGTCATGGATTTGGACTTAATCGAGTTGGCCAATGATATGCTTCTCTCCTTGAATTCAAAATCAAATCACTCTTCCCAATTTAAATAAATTTAGGACTAGTCTGGTATTCTTTGATGTTCCACATTTTTAAATAAGTTATTTTTTTTAAAGCACAACAATTTCAAACCAGCGTTAATGTGACCTGTACGATAAGAATAAGTGTAATAATATACGTCCTGATGTTACAATCATGTGAAGACTAACTTTATTCGCTGTCACATACGAGTTGAAATTGCCTATTGCAATTTGTAATACCGGACTAGCACTTATTTAAATCCAAAACAGGCGTGTAGTGCTGATGTGAACAATTTGTTAAAGACTAACGTGTCATCAAAATGACCATGGACAACGAAAAAGTTGAGGGTTTGGCAACTAGCGCGTGAGCCACGTGAACGTAGCTGAAAGTGGGGCTTCGGGCAGAGGGAAGGAAAGCCATGGGATTCTTCTCGGCGGTCCAAAACTGACAACCCATCCAATACGTAATGCATGAGTATTTGCACACTTGCCTCGGTCATCTTCTTTCAAACCTACATAAGGCGAGAAAGTGAAAGATACTGCCTAGCAGCCGCGTGTGGTCCCACACTGACGCGTCTGCTATTATTAGCGCCAAAATTCATTTGTTTTTGTGTTTCTCTTTTACAAACCGTTATTTTAAACGGAAATGGTTTGCTCATCGCCTTTACATGATGGCAATCTTTGGCATTTATTTATTATCGTTAGATAAGTTTAAATTTTGATATTGTATAATGAATAGACATAAGTATTAAAATTTAAACTCATCTGTCATTTTATTATTTATATTGGTTGTACAATCCTTTAAATTTGAGACAGGTAAAAGTTAAGGACCTATTTGGTATCTAACTTGAGAACATAACTCAAAATTTTGATTTTTTTTAAACACATGTTTTGTTTTAAAAATTTTAAATTCAAAACTTTGTTTGGTATGCAACTTCTCAAAACTAATTCAAAACAGGAAAAATCAAACTTTGTTTGGTGGTTATGGTGGATGCACGTGGGAAGAGGTTGAAGACAGTGGCGGAGCCACATGGAGACCAAGATGGGCTCGGGCCTATCCTGAAATGTTGTTTTATATACCTTATTTGTTGATTTTATAACTAAAGAATGTGCGGCGCAGTGGTTGAAGGGCTTTTTGTACCCCTGCAGGTCAGGGGTTCGAAATTTGCTGGGTGAACCTCCTTCAAGTTCTTTATCAGCAATTGTTTTTTGGTTAGTTGACACAGAACAAGATTAATTTATGTTGAAGAAAAATCTCATATCTCATAATAATAGTATTGAGCCATGATTTTAAATTTTTGTTTGAAATTAATGTTAACTTTATTGTTAATCTCGTAACAAGTTTTGTTTTTATGATATAATTATTTTAATACTAAATTTTTTCATACATGTTAAAGATCTACCAGTCTTGTTTGATTAAAAAATTTATGCCAATACAAGAAAGGAATCTTTAATTTTCTCTCATTAGTTATATTGCTATATTTTTGTCTAATTTTTTTATATGATTTAAAGGCCCATCCTAGTCTGAATTCCTGGCTCTACCACTGGTTGAAGAGGTTATAGAGAAGAGAGTATTGACATAGAGGGGTAAGAGAGAGAGAAAAGGTAAGAGAGAGAGAGACGGGATTGAGTGGTAGAGAGAGACATAGAGAGAGAAAGAGACAGAGGGAGAGAGAGGGGGAGTGAGTGGTAAAGAGAGACAGGGGAGTGGAGAATCCTGGAAAAAAAAAGTCTAAAAACACACTTTTTGTGTTTTCAACAAATAAGCTTTGTTTTCAAATATTTTTGAGTTGTGGTTTTGAGAATTATATTCCAATCAAATACCAAACAAAGACTTCAATTTGTGACTCAAAACTTGTTTTTGAGTTAAAAACATTGAATCTAAATCAAATACTAAACATGTCACATCCCGGCCCGAGGCGGACCATTTCCCGGGCCCGCTCCACCACTATAGCACGATATTGTCCGCTTTGGGCCCCGACCACGCCCTCACAGTTTTGTTTATGGGAACTCACGAGCAACTTCCTAGTGGGTCACCCATTATGGGAGTGCTCTAGCCCCATTCTCGCTTAACTTCGGAGTTCCAACGGAACTCGAAGTCAGTGAGCTCCCAAGAGGCCTCGTGCTAGGTAGGGATGAGAATATACATTTAAGGATCACTCCCCTGAGCGATGTGTCGTCGGCGAACCAAGGAAAGAGACGGAGAATATTTTGTCAAATCTGACGGAATATTCTGACGCCGTCAGTCAAGTTTGACAGTTACCGTTAGAAGTTAATGGAATATTCCTGACGCCGTTAGCCTTTCCGTCACACGTACCAGGCATGTGCCGTGCGTGGTCGGCGCGTGAGGGCGCATGCGCGATCAGAAATTTTTTATAAAAATATGGGGGTGTTTGTGGGAGTGAGTAGAGCATGTTAGTATATTCAAACACCCTATTTGAACATTGGTTGAGAAGTTATTATCTAAATTAGGTTATGTGCTTTTACGTGACGGTTTTATAGTTGTTTCACATATAGGTGAGATGTATTCAGAGGACGAGCGCAGCCACGCTAGGCTCGGGGGATACGACCCGTCGACTTACTAGTGAGTGGGCTTTTGTTTTCAGTATATATATATATATATATATATATATATATATATATATAACTGCTGTTTTCCTAGAAACTTGATTTGAATGATTTGCGAATTGAATTGATTTTATAATCGAATTGCCATGTCGTATGCCAAATTATATTTTAGCATTATGATTGTGATTGTATTGATTATGCTTCAGCGCCGTTGACGCCAGGTAAGTCAGGTAAGTATGATAGCTAGTGATAGTGATGATGGTGAGATTGAGATATAGCTCATTTACCTGCACCTCGGGTGTTTGTGCTCCGCCAGAGTAGGGCCTAGCCTTCACGTGATCATTCACCTCCCGCACCGTACGCTCACCTTGGATTCAAGGTAGGTGCCAGCATGTCGTACAGACCACTATAGGTGGTTCCGACTCGTAGGTGACCCGCGATTCGTCGCACAGCCTTCACGTGATCGTAGCACTGAGCGTAATATTATACACCTAGCACTGAGCGTAATATTATACACCTAGCACTGAGCGTAGTGAGGAGCTATAGATTCAGCCGTACAGGTCACTATAGGTGACTCTGGCTGACGTATTATATTGTCGGCATATTATGATTACTGATTTATCTCACCTGCCTGATGTTGCTTGCTTTTGAGTTGGTATATCGACATGGCTTACTTTCACATGAAGGCCAGCACGCTTCGACATTTGGGTCGGGGTGTGTCAAAACATGCCTTAATATATTTTTACTTGTTCACTCTGGTATATTGCCTTCTTCATATTTTCTTGATTATCTTTACCACTGCTTGATGTATTGTTCCATCTTCCCTGTCAACTACTGGATTTCCAAAGGGAAACTCATTCGGTTACTAGTAGCTGAAAGACTGGTATAAGAGAAAGCACCATTTTTAGGTTTTGCCATGAGAACTCTTCATCTAATAGAGTTTTGGTTTTTTAATTTATTAGGTTTAAAGCTTAATGGTATTTGTGCCTATTTAAGTGATATTTTGGATATATTTGTAAGTTTTTATAAAAAATGACATTTTTGAAATTAGGAGCTAATATTTGATAAATACTTCATTCTAAATAGGGGTGGGCGCGGTTCGGTTTGGTGCGGTTTTGAGTGAAACCAAAACCAAAACCGCAAGTTTTTGCGGTTTAGTTTGGTGCGATTTTGAAGCTAAAACCGAAATGAAACCAAACCGTTTGGTTCGGTTCAGTGCGGTTTCAAACGGTTTTGGTTTGGTTTTTAAGAAAAAATGTACAATTTACAATTTAACATATTAATAAGCATTTCCCAATAGTAATAGGAAAAGACATTTGTTATGTAAACAATTAGCATGTTGCATGCAGCCGTGATGTTAAAACATGTTTGTGCAACAAAAAGGTGTCCCTTACAATGTTTTTCATAAAACAAGTTGAATAAATTTGAATTCATTAAATGTGAGCGAAAGTTTCATACTAGAATATGTGATATCATGCTTCAAATGAGTGGACTTCATTAGATCATTGTTCGACTCTTGATAACAAGATTAGTCCACCCTTGTATATATATATTTGTGTGTGATGGTATAAAATAACAAAGGTCCTTCAAGTTAATGAATAAAAGAAAGTCATGAATAATGATATTCTAGTGTGGTTGAGTCCATACTAAGTGTATGGATTCTAACAAATGACCAATTAAAACATGAAATCTAATATGGACATTTAATTAAATGTTTATTAATATTTGCGGTGCGGTTTTCAAAAGCCAAAACTGAAACCAAACCGTTTTCTGTGTTGCGGTTCGGTTTCAAAACCGCAAAACCAAACCGTTCCGTGTGGTTCGATTTGGTTTGTGTTTTGGTTTTGGTTTTCGGTTTTCGGTTCTAAGTGCCCACCCCTAATTCTAAATCAACCTTACTGTACCAAGAAGGAAACTTTGAACTCAAACTTGATGCAAAAAGAGTAAAACATATTGTCTTGATTAACTGACTTAATTCATATTTATTTTGTTTATTATATAGAGCGTTTAATATCGACGAAATTGTCAATTCTTGAATGTTTTCCTGAATTTTATATATCAATATTGTCATTGATATTTAATATTTTAAACACTAATTGTATGTTACATCTCAAAGAAGCTATTGTTAGGAGCCTTGACAATCGAAAAGTAAACTTTGTTAATTGGACTTGTGCAATACTATTTTAAGTTGATTGTGGTTCAAATTTGCCTTAAACGACAATTGAACTAAAGATATCTTCCTCACAAGTATAAAAACATATTATTAAACTATAATATTAAGTGACAATGAGAATGAGTTTTAATAAAACAATGTGTTTCTTATAGAAAGAGACACCAACATACTTTAAAGGAACGTCCTGAACCTTAACAAGATCAAGAGCCACCTCACATCAAAAAAGTCACTCCATACAGAATTACTCACATGGTGCATGTACTACGCAACACTATATGTACTTTGTGCTAATGACACAATAAAATTCTTAAGATTCTCACACATAATACCATATAATTGATACAGTATATTATAATAACGATACATTCGTGTCATATAATTTATTTCTCACTCGACAAATTAAGCATACTAACCTAACCAAGTGCTGCCGGTTTGTAGCTTGCGCTACTTCGACAACAAGTGCATCATCCATTGTTTCTGCATCGTCCATCGGTTTTTTTTGCCACAAGTTTTTTCTTCTTCTAATAATTACATATTTTTCAAATAATAAATGCATCGCTGTCCCGAAAACGATATTCCCCTAATAATATGAATAGATTTCTTAAAAAAAAAAGAAAGAATAAATAAATACAAGTGCTGGCTGAATACTTGAAGTTATCCTGGAAAAAGGTGTCAAAAAAAGAAAATGGATTCTCTCCGGATCCATTCTTCTTAATTCATCAAATCAAGAGATTCGTACGGTTAAAATTGAATTTAACGGCTAACGTTATTATAATTTTTAAAGTAAGTCTCTATTTGAAGTTGTTAGATCAAATTTTAACAGCATGAATTCTCTTATTTGGTAGATTAAGAGGAAGGGATCCGAAGATCTCTTTCCTCAAAAAAAAAAAAAAAAAAATACAAGACACCTGTGCAATTTGTTTTGGGTTGTGATTTTCACACACCTTTAACTACTTTTCCCACACCCTCTTTATTTTTTAATATTTAATTAGTATCTTACTATTTAATCTTTCATATATACCCCTCCTACTTTTTGACTTTTGAAAGAGTCAGGGTTATCATGAAAGGGTATATATGGAAGATTAAATAGTTCAATACAAATTAAGTATTAAAAAATAAAAAAGGATGTGGAAAAAGTAGTTAAGGGTGTGTGAAAATCACAACCCTGTGTTTTAATTAGTTAATAGCTGTCAACAAAAGGAGGGATCTACGTGTAACTTGCGGGTCACGTCATCTTCCATTCAGGCGGCGACCGTGCCCTATGTTTTTCATCTTTCGTTTTCTCCCTTTGTTTGGTCCCCGAGCCCAAGGGGATATATATGTATTCATGGAATTCCCATCTTGCCCATGTCCTTATCAACATAATTGTCATAATAAAAAGTGTGTGTTTTATATTTCAATTTTAGTCAGAGCAATTGGTTGATGAAAAGGTTAGGCCAAAATCAATTTTTCTTTTTATTTTTTTATTTTTTTAATGTTTAGAAGGAGATTAGTTAGCATGACATATCTAAAATTTCATGCCAGAAGGACTTACGTGTAGTAACGAGCATACAAATGTATAGATTCTAGACCAACGAGAATTGCTGATAATTCTACGCATGTTGATATTTTAAACACGATAAGCACCACATATTGTCTAATGTGAACATTAAATTTAGCATAATCCTAACTTTTGTTTTTTTAGTCAAACAATAACGTTAGTAAGTTAAATTAGTTACCGACAATGATCGAATTCACACTGTCATGCAAGGACATAATTCTTAACTATGAATGCATGTGTTATGAAACTATAATTCTTTATTTTTAGAGTTCCATTAGCATTTGAATTGGAGAGGTTAGAATATTCTTAAAACCCAACAAATACACCAATTACGACTAAAAAACAAAACAAATACACCAATTAGGAACCAAATTGTTACTAATGACAGATATTTACGTTAATTAAGTAATAAAGTCCAGTAGCCAACCAAACACCATAAACGAGTTAAGAACCCACACCTAGTTACCGTACAAATACAGTTTCCGCCTTATCCATTTTGCCTCGATTATTTCGGTGGGAGCGCCCGAGGATTTCTTGGTCCCAAAGCAACTCCCCAGGGTACTTCCGTCATTTCCCATCTCCCTCCTCCCCCGCTTTATATGTAAGTTCTTGCTTCCTATTCCATTGCTTTCGTTCCGGCTTCCTTCTCTCTCCCTCTGAAAAAAAATCAAATCAAATTTTGCCAAAAAATCACGTTTCTGATAACCAAATCAAAATTCGGAAAGAACCCAACAATTCGGGACATTTTATTTTAATTTTATGAATTTGTGGAATTTTATTCGGTTTTTTTTGAGAAATTAGGAGGCTTTGTTGTTAAATTTCCAGCTGGGGTTGAGCTAGCTAGGGTTTTGTGAGGAGGAATATGATCGGGTGCGGCGAGCTCTAACATTGGATTTAGGAGATGATTGCCACGCGCGAGGAAGAGGAAGGGTCGCGGTGATTGTTGTTAGAGAAGAAACAAAGGCGTGTTTGGGGTTGGAATGGACTGCCGGATAGTGTGCATGGCAGGCGGCGACGTGTGGATGAGGGGTCAGATCGGAGGGGGTTTCAGCCACGAGAGCGAGCATGACCTCGCTCTCATGGTCACTGATTTTTTGGAAAACGGTAGCGTTGGAGCTGAGTCGTGGTGCAGCAGCGACAGCGATTCTGCTCTCTCCGATCTCGGTCACCTTGCCGATAAAATTCCGGTAAGAATTCGATTTTGTTCGTTTATTTTGTTTTGTAAAATTAGAAACTTTAGTAATTTCAGAGCAGTTAATTGCTTGTTTGTTAACTGGGTTTTGACTAATTTGTAATTTGAGTCAAAATTTTGACCGTTTGAAGTTGAATTCAGCTTTTCGAATGCGAAAGCAATAATTTTTACTCCCAATTTGACGTGCTGAATTGTTCAGCTTCATATTTTGCCTCTAATTTATGCAGAATTTTGAATGGTGATTTTGGGTTGTATTGCAGTTTTTCAAGCGTTCAGTGGCTCAGTACGAAAGCGATTTGATGTCAGTGGTTCATTCTTTGATAATGTCCATCAGGGAGAATGATCTTATTTTTGATAAGTCAGGTCAATGCAATTCCAGCTGCCTCAAGTTTGCTCTGGTTAAGCTTCTGAGGCTTTCTGGCTATGATGCTGCCGTGTGCACGGCTCGGTGGCAGGGCAGTGGCAAGGTCCCCGGAGGTATGCCATTTATCTCAATCCCGCAAAACCTTCTTTTGTAGTATTGGGTGCGTGGAACACTGTCTGTTTATATCTTTGTTAGTTGTAAACTAAACTTCGAGCTTACCAATATACCGATTCTGTGATCCCACGAACTTTGTCAGCAATCAGTAGAAAATGTATCACAAAATATCTCATAGGCTTGTGAGATCCTGTCTGCTCAATTTAATTGGGTCCGATAGGTTTCTGATTGCAATTGAAGTGTAGGAATTTTCGAGTTCAATCATTTTGAGAGTATGTTTTCGTGTCATCGTTGTGCAGGGGATCATGAATATATTGATGTGGTGAACTACAACAATTTGGGGAGCTCTGAGCGTCTCATCGTTGATCTTGATTTTCGAAGCCACTTTGAAATAGCTAGAGCTGTTCAATCGTATGATAGAATATTGAATTCACTACCAGTTGTTTATGTGGGATCCTTGACTAGGCTGAAACAGTTCCTTCAAGTTATGGCTGAAGCTGCTAGATCTTCCCTAAAGCAGAACTCGATGCCTCTTCCTCCGTGGAGATCGCTTGCGTATCTGCAAGCGAAATGGCAGTCGCCATACCAGCGACAGTTTAATCTAGAAGAACAGAATGTTAATGGTTCCTACAATTTTGACCACAAGAAATGCAGTGCACATTTGAAGATGCTGCAGTCTCTGCTTCAGTCTGAAATTGAAGCAGATAGGCTGTTGAAGCCCATAAATAACGATCATATTAGGAGGCACAAGCCCGATAGGCGGAGGCACTCTTTGTTCAGGACTCACTGAGAATGTACATTTTTCGGCTCTTGAGGCAAGAGATCTTGGAGAGACTTAATTGTATTGCGGCTTTTCAGAATTTTGTTTTCCCAGACCTTAAATAAGCGTGAATCGGAGATTCATAAAGATGGCCATGTTCATAAGGCCAACATGAACAGTAACAAGGCATACTATAGTTGATAAGTTTTCACTGTTCGTTCTTGCTGGGGAGCCCTCTCGTTTTGTTTTACTTTGCACTCGCGTCAAGTAGCACCATCGGGTTTTTGGAATTTCTGCAGGTTGAGTCCGAGAGCATCAACGGCCGATCAAGTTGGTAACAGTTCTTGCTTGACTACGGTGCATCAAGTTTTCAATTGTATCTGTTTTTTGTCCTTTGATATCCTCTTGAATGTATCCCTTTTCCCTAATTTTTCTGGGCCAAGGAAGTTTTGTCACTGTATCTTTCGTATTTTTGTATTCCTTTTCTGCAATGTTGAGTTGCATAACTTCCCCAGCAGGACAATTAGAATATTTACTTGAATTATAAAATTTGTTTTTACCCCAATAATTATGTTGATGTGTACATTTATGCTATATTATTTCTGGCCTTACCATGTGAGAGAATCAGCTAGCACAAGTTTGTTCTTGTCATTGTATTGGATCTAGAAGTTGGTATTATTCTTTAGAAATGCCAAGGGCTCCCTCAAAAGTAAGACTCTTCATAGACGCTGCCTCCTCATTCTTTTGGCATGCGAATTGATGTTTGATTGTGAGGTAATAGGGAATTCATGGAGAGTGTCAAATAATTAGCATTTCTCATTGTTCTAAGGTTCTTCTAAAGTATTTTAAGAGAAGGGAATCGATTGAGTGGGCGGGTTTCGTTTACTTTCTTTAGTTGGATGAATAATATTGAGGTAATATATTGTTGAACTATCTAAAGGAAGAGCTCATTCTCCAGTGCTTTCTCGAGCTTTCTTATGGATGAAGACCTAACAATGTCATTTGGGATGGGGTATGAATGTAAGCGTGTCAGGGCCAAAAGATCAAGCGTTATTTCGTTTTAGGTGTGCGCGACCTGAGCTTCTTGTTCAAACCATCACGGCCGAGGAAGGAAAAGCAAAAGATACTCGAACGTCACTATAGTCGTGATAACAAACCAGGTTCAGCCGTGCTCATGCCAAATTTGAACAAGCTAAGAACACCAACTTGCCTTTGAAACCAAGCAAGCGACACATCTAGCATGTTTATTTATTCATTTCTTGGCCAGGACTACAAGCGACACCTCTAGCATTTTAGGCTCATCACATTTGCAAGATCCAGCTCTAAAACCGAGTAAAAGTTCTCGAATGTCTCAGCATCCATATCTTTTAGGTAATGGAGCAGATCTTGGGTTCCAATGGCATGTTTTGCTCTCTACATGGCTTACTTGCATTATAGGGTGTGTAAGCAGGCGTATGAACAAGGGGATACGATTTATAAGTTGATGAAACTTGAAAAATAAACATAAATAGATAAAAATGAAAACTGAATAAAAGAGCTATAAAAGTTAATGTGCTTGTGGTCAATTATATATACGATTTTTGAGAATTGTACATGGTTTAAGTGCTTGAGATTTATCTGTAAACATGAATTTCCTGCGACAAATGAAACAAGAACATGTGTACAAAGTAAATTTTGTATTAATGAATTTGTAGGTTACAATCTCTTTTTCAACTTGATCCTCTAATTTGATTTCCGTAAGGTGTAAATGTGTGGATATGTTGTTGATCCAAGAGTCGCGATGACTTGATCTTGGATGAATAAGAGCCTCAAAGATTTGGCTTGTGGCAAAGGAAGAACCGGCACGTGTAGTTGTGTTTGTTGATTCTTGTGATGTAGGGGTTGTTGATCCAAGGGTCGTGATGACTTGATCTTGGATGAACGATTGCCTCAAGGTTTTTGGCTTGCAGTGAAGGAGGAACCGGCACGTGTAGTTGTGCTTGTTGATTCTTCACGGGTTGTTGTTGATCTAAGGGTTGCGATGACTTGATCTTGGATGAACGGTTGCCTCAAGGATTTAGCTTGCAGTGAAGGAAGAACCAACACGTGTAGTTGTGCTTGTTGATTCTTGAAAGGTGTTGGCGAAGAACGAAGAGTGCTTTCTCATTCTTCGGAATTCTTGGGAATTTGGGAGGTTGGATGCTTGAGAGCTTTAGAGTTTCAAAGCTTCAAGGTTTTTGGGTGTGTGGAGTGAATGTGGGAATGAATTGTGAATTGGTGAGAATGAATGAATTCTTCCTCCTATTTATAGACATTTTTCAAGCCTTGGTCTTTAATTTATTTAACATTAAATTAAATAAATCATTTATGCCAAATGTTAACACGTGTTCTTCTTGATGACTTGTTTGATTTTGTTGAGTCACATGTCATGTGTACAATTTATGCGACACGTGGCACATGCCATGTAGGCCCTGACACGCCAAAACTTTAATGCATTGGTTAATATTTATTTCACCGAAATTTCGATGTCTACAAATGCCCCTACTTCAAGGCGCGTCGTATACACGTGCTTGTCACAAGTAGAATATGTGTTTTGAAGTTTCTCAATGTAGATGTCGATTCAAGAACCGTCGAGCCTTGATCTTGAATTGGGTTGGGAGTTTTTTTAAGAGTCGTCGACGCTTAGTCTTGAATTAGGCTGAAAGTTTCTTCAAGGGCGTTGGGGCTTGATCTTGAATAAAATGGGACCACAAGCGGTTTCATGTGGTGGGTGATCTTCGGCTTTGCTGGGATGAATCGACATGTGTATTTGTTGTGCTTGTTAACTCTCTACGAATTCGATGTATCATTTTCATTTGCCTTATATGTTCCTTAGGCAGAAGCGGTATCATCTCTGAAAGTATATCACAACTGAAGATAACTACTAGAGAGTAATGCAAGGTAAGAAATTAGGGAAAGGTTTCAAGCAATCAGTTCTAGATCAAAAATTTGATTTCAAGTTCTAATTGATTGCTCTCTTTCTCCTTGTCTTGCAGGCAAAAACAAGGACAAAGAAAATGACAGGGAAAAAACATGATATGAGATAGTTTTGCTTTTGAAGAAGTAGCAGATAAATTGGCACGTGTTTTGTTGCACTTGTTGATTTTCCACAGGCTTGATCTTGAATTGGGCTTGAGGGTTTTCTGGTTTCCTCTAAAGGTCTGAATTTACTTTCCATAGGCTTACTTTTGAACTGGGCTGGAAGATCTGAGCAAGGAAGAGGAGAGTTCCCAGGCAGTTGTGGCGATTTGACGATGTTGCATGGAGAGGCTTTGCTCTTCGGCGACGATGCCAGTGAAAGGCTATTGAAGCTTCTCGAGCTTTTTGATTAGAGCAACGATGCCGAGCTTGGATTAAACTTAGACTCTTCCGTCTAGATTATGCGGTTCTGCAGGGAAAGGCGTCATGCTATAATGATTTGTTCCAGCTCATCATTGTGCTCAGGCTCCGATGAAGAGCTTGCAGTTTCCTTTGTCAATTGTTTCAAAGATGACCAAGCTATCATTGCTGCATTCTTTTCTGCTTGACTTGTAAATGTGATTCCAGCCAATTCAACTACCCCGATGAAAAAAGATAGGTGGCCTAGGCAGGATCTGAAGGTTTTGTACTGTGGCAACGGAGACATGTTGCTTGTTGCGGTTGTTCAAAACCGTCCTTGTATTGTCGGCGAGCTTTGAGACCACAGCTGAGCATGTGTACTTAATTCAAATTCATATTATATTTTTGTTTTAATATTTAATAGATATCTTATTTAATGTCATTACATTAAATTTTAAATTCAGTATTATACACATTTTAATTCATTAATTTTATTTAATTTCCTCTAATTAGTGTACCTAAACGCCTGTATCATAATATATTTTACTAAATTAGTGTACCGAAATGGCCGTACTAAATATATAGTAGTGAATTAATGGCACATAAGAAAATATGCAAAAACATAAGTGTATAAAAAATTCCGTACCTAAATATATGATATTAAACTAGTGTACTGAAACATTGGTATCTAAAAATATTATACTAAACTAATGTATCTAAATGTTCGTCCCTAAACATATTATACTAATCTTGTGACAGCCCGTCCCGATACATATTATTTTGAGATGTGAAAAGACGATGTCACCCTTGAGCGTTGAGGTACGATTGTAAGAGAACTAAGGTTGGTCCAATTACATAATTTCCTTTGTTTTTGGGACCAATTGGAAACTTAGAAAATTTATGTTGTGATTGGTTGATGAGATTGCATTTTGGCCATTCATCTCATCTCTATATTCTCTCACTTCCGTGTCCCTCTCAATCTCTCAGACACTTTCTCTTTCCTCTCTTCGAACTCACTCACTCTCTCCCATTTCTTGTACGGACACACCCATAACCATTGCAAATCTCGCAGATCGAAGAAACAAAGACCATATTCGTGCTCCTTGAGACCAGACGAACACATTGGTATCCATTTCAGGTAAGAACTCGTTCGATTTCACATGAAAAATCAAGCGCCGAGTTGAGTACTGTTCATGAAGTTTTTATTGGTTGCGTTTTAGGGGAATCCAAACTCACAGCGAGCCTTAGAACTCTCCCACGAGTCTCGGAGACCATCGTTTGCACGAGTTGGACGTCGGGATAGCTCAGTTCGAGTTTGGCCGGTTTTGGAGAATTTTTCGATAAGATTTCAGACGTTTTTGAGATGTTTTATAGGTATAGCCCTCTTCCCCTCATGATTTAGAGTGTTGTGGTGAAAATTTCATGGAAAATGGTGTAGAAACGAGCGAGAAACAAGCGAGAAAAAAGCAATTACAGGTTGTCCAGAATCCGGCGCCGGTGGCACTGTTCCGGCGTCTGGGTGAAGAAGATGATGCACGTGGGTTCGTGGCCTCCCCGGCGCGTGGCCCACTGAAAAATTATTTTAAAAAGTTATCGACGCTCGTGACGTCGTGTAGGCCACGTTGGTATATTCGAATGCCAAAATTGAGCTACGTATGAGAAGTTATTATCGAGTTTCATTTATGTACGTTTAAATAACGTTTATTCAATTATTTCTCGTATAGGCGAGACCTATCCGGAGGACGAGCGTAGCCAGGCTAGGCACGAGGACTACGACCCGTTGACATATCAGTGAGTGGGCAGTTTGTTTTCCGTATATACCTATATATATTGCTATTTTCCTATAAAGTGAAATTGAACGTTTAAAGGATTTGAATTGCCATGCAAAGTATCTATTTATCTTATTTATGCATTAATGATTGCATATATGTATATTGGTGCTGCGGACGCACAGGTAAGTGTTAGGTAAGTTTAAATAATGGTTATGATGAGAATGATGTGATGTGATACGAATGAATGAAATGATGTGATTTGAGCTCATACACCTGCACATTTATATTAGTGCTCCCGCCCAGAGTTAGGGGCACAGTCTTTCATGTGTCGTTCACCTCCTGCATTGCATGCTCGCCTTGGATCCAAGTAGGTGCACAGTCCTATCGTATAACCACTATAGGTGGGTTCAACTAGTAGGTAACCCGCGAATCATTCGCACAGTCTTCACGTGATTGTAGCACTAGAGCATATTATGTTATATACAAAGATGAGTTGCAGACCACTAGAGGTGGTATTGATTTATGTGCAGGATATATATATATATATATATATATATATATATATATATATATATATATATATTTACAGCCGAGGGCTGAGTTGATATGATGAGATGATTATGAGCTATATATGCAGCCGAGGGCTGAGATGATTATCAGATATTTATTCACATCACAGAAATACGATAAGAGCATACAGTTGAGATATTAGTTATGATACTTTGGCATGACATACATACAGATATTTCCGGCATGATTTTGAGATATATATGTATATGAGTATATTTTATTTTTGGGAAATTATACAGGTACGGAGAGGGGTTACAGTTTTTGAGAAAAGAATGGTTTTGAAAAAGATTTGTTTCACTGACCCACTCATCTTTGTTTTTCGCCCCTCCAGGTATTAAGTAGTGTTCATTGGCAGCATACGAGGATCTCCCGGACGTTCTGACAGAATTCTCTTATGTAGGATCACCTGCGGGTGTTATTTCTATTTAGTACTTTCTGCTTGACTGCATGTAGACCATTTATGCTCTGGTTGTAAAAGCACCTTAACTCTCGCACTAGCACACTCTCTTTTATTGGATTGCTAGTAGCTTGGTTTTAGTTGGTTCGTATCTTTCTAATCAATCTTGCTTCCACACACTCTCTTTTATTGGATTGCACGTGACGGCCAACACCCCCCACTTTCGGGTTGGGGTGTGTACTGAAATGTTTGTACATAAATATATTGTAGTGAATTAGTGGCACATAAGGAAATATGCAAAAACATAAGTGTACCGAAAAAATTCTATGAAAATATTTTTTTATATAAAATACTTACCATAATGAGAATCTCCAAATGGGACCCTGGTCATCCACCGTATAGTACCTCGGGGTTAGTAGCAAATGAAAGCAAGCACAAAAGGAAGGCTTAGACCAGCTCCTTGTAGGGTGTAATTCCAATTGTCTTTGTCCCAATGTCTGTGTTTAAAATTTATAATATTTTCATAAAATTTAATTTAGGAACACCATAAAATTATAAATAAAAAAAGAGAGACATTGAATACATATGCTGACATTAAAGAAAGTCTAGAGACTAAAAACAGTTTTCAATCTTATTTTCTAAACTTCATCTTATTTAAGGATTAAAAGTTAGGTTTCTACCATACATACATGGGATAAGGTTAAGAGACAAATATTTTAACAATTTATTGTAGCTTTTGAATCTTATAACATCCGACGGTCATAACTAAATGTTAAAGTCACATAAATATTTATGGGTCCTTGTTTTATCTACTTTTTTTTTTCTTGAATATTTCTCGAACAATTCTTAGATACACTCATTGGCCATCCAGTAATGATCAACGAATTTGTATACGTGAAGAAGTTGATCAATAGCCACTTTGCAAAATAAAACACACACATGCATGAAGAACCTGGTTACTTTTCTCAATAATTCATTGAGTTAAAGAAACAACGACATTATAATTTCAACAATCTCATAACAAAGAAAAGGCTTATAATACCAATGAATATATACGAGTACTATCTGTTTATATTTTTTCTTCTTGTTCTTTTTTTGTTTTGTTTACAGAGGTGATAAAAATCCAGAAAGTTGAATTCAAACAAAATTCAGTAGTAAAATGTCTTAAGTTCGATTCTCACTAAAATGTGAATTTGAACAAAATTATTATGGCTAGCTAAATGTGAGTTTTAACTTACTCCCTTATCCCTTTATGTAGATAATATCATATGTATTGAAAAAGTTATCTTTATCAATTGAGATGTAAACCATGAAAAAATAATTGTTATTAACATTCCATAAAATTCATCATGCGCTCATCTCTTTTTGAGGAAGAATTGGTCAAATTACATTGATTAAAGAGGAGTATAAGATACCTAGCTGTCGGCAGTTCTCGTTAGTGCGTGATATGTAAATTTCTTCGTAAATCCATACCTGTAGCAGCTGGAAGTTAGGAGTTACACGTAAGTCTTTCCGACTTGAGATTGTGGATTTGCCCTAACGCTCATTCTGAGAGTAGCCAATCACCTCTTAAATTTTTGTTTACCAAAAAAAAAAAGGAAAAAAAAAAGGTGAGTGATAATAGACAGCATGGGCAGTAGCGAATTAGACTATAACAACACCAGCCTACAACCCAAGCCAAAATAAGCAACAAGCATTATAATTCTCAATCAAAACATCACTTAAAAAATCGTTCCTCGAACCAAATCTGCTCCGTGATCATGCAATTCTCCTTAGCTCCAAAAAATAAAATAAAGAAAATTCAACGTATTGATCTACTATTGAATTTGTGATGAAGGGCCTATTATGATTTGTCTAAGTGGCCATAACCTCTTATTGAATTTGAAGTCTTCAACCAAATGGAGGATAATGGCGGTGAAGAAGTTCACTTTTAATATGAGAATCATTGCTTGTCGCCAATGTCATTGGCAACTGCACGAAAAGTTGAACCAAAGGTACGCCGGAGGGCGAGGAGGAACAGGGCAATGCCCCTTACATCCACCCTCTATGACCACACCATTCATAAACACAGCCGGCTATTTTCCGACTGGATGATAGAGGAAAGGGTAATGATGTGAAGCCTTTTACATTCATCGTCCATATTACCCGCAGAGCCTGCCGGCTTGCATCATTATCCTCTTCTCTACAATTCAGCTGGAAAGCAGACAACTATATTTACGAGAGGTGTGGTCATAAAGGGTGGATGTAAAGGGCTTCGCCTCATGCTTCATTTTTTCCTAGCTTACCTTTGGTTCCACTTTGCCTGCAGCCGCCAATGATACTAGCTACAAACAATGACTTTCAAATTCAAAATGAACCTTTTGACCACCATTATTTGCCATTCGGTGACTCCCTTGAGAGAAGAAACTAAACTTTGTCAAGAGAAGACCACATAATATCTGTGAATTTATATGATGAAGAAGAAAGGCGAATGATGTGAATCGGCATGCTTTACAAGGTAAACATACGAAGATGAAGAGTCTAGAATGGCAATTTTGAAAGCATTGTGGGCTTGTGTGCAGTAATTTTTTTTTTTTTTTTGTCAAAATTCTGTGCGGTATTAAGTTTTGATACATCGTATCTAGTTTTGTTTTTCCATACTTGTTTCACAATGGCTCATTTTTATCTTTACATTGATTACTTGACGTTGAAAGAAATCTTTACGAATTTATTGAAACAAATGTCAAACACGTTTTTTTATATTTATATAGAGAAATTCATTGTATGAAGTAATAAGAAATAGGAAAGAAAAAAACTTAGCGTAATTTATAATTAACATACCATTCATAAATATAGTAAAATATCTTTAAAGAGAAAAATGTAGATTTTTATATGTCACTCCTTTCATTATGTGTTGAAGAAAAATGTGGTAATACACCAAATGAAATACTTAGTATAATGAAAAACTAATAATAAAAAGTTAAGTCCAAAACGATAAGGTTTATATTTTCCTTATTCCTTATTCCTTATTCCTTATTCCTTATTCAAACATATTATTATGGTAGTATGGAGGTTTGTGCCTGGGGAGTAATGGAGTGAGTGTCTGGCAAGTACTTGTATAAAGAAAGCGTTGAGCAGTATGAGTTTTGGAACACTTTGGCTCGTGCTCTCGATAACTTGGCCAAGATGAAGATTGTTGGATTAGTGGTCAAGTGGACAACAAGCTAAATGGCTTTCGGCTAATAAAATAGAATAAGAAAAAGAGGAGACATCAATTATGTTGTTCCTTGCTTTGTGACGATGACAAATGATGATGCTTTTAAGGAACAAGAAAAAGGATGGTTTTATTAAGCTATTTTCGGTTTTGAGAGATATTGAGAGAGCACCAGAGAAATGAGAGCTGCCGAGAGCAGGGAGAGTTGCAGAGAGCCCAAAAAGAAGAAGTTGCTGCTTCATTTGGTTAGTAATCATTCACCAAAGTAGTTGTTGTAATAGCTTTGAGTAATATGTATAGAGAAAAAATTATTCATTATATTTGTTTTTTTCGTGTGTTAGAGCTATTGGGTGTATTGAGCTTTTGAGTTATGAGATTGTCATCGTCACAAAGCAAGGAACAAAATAATTGATGTCTCCCCTTTTTCTTATTCTATTTTATTAGCCGAAAGCCATTTGGCTTGTTGTCCACTTGGCCACTAATCCAACAGAATCACTAGAGGAGGGAGAATTAAGAGAGGACACTGCGATGGTAGAAGTACAGAGGGAGACAACAAATATGGGTGAGCTACAACAGTTAAATGAAGATGAAGATACCCAGAGCATTCACCGCACAGCAGCCTCTGTAAATCATCATCTTCATCGAACTATTTTCTAGCTCCCCCATTTTTGCTGTCTCCATCTTTACTTTTACCATCACCGTTTTTTCTTTCAATTGTCCCTCCTCTAATGATTCATCTTCTTCCACTTCCTAACTACTATATCTTCCTTTTTCTTTTAAGTGGTTGCTGCATCTAGATGTTGCATCTAATAGAAGTTGCTGCACCTTTCTTATAAGTCTAATAAAAGATGCACCAAAAGAAGTGGAAGCTGAAGATCAGAGCTCATGGTGCATCTTCAACTTCAACTTCTCTGGTGCATCTTCTTTTAGAGCTTTTGGTTCTTCGCTGAGTAACTCAACCCCCTCCCCTATTTATATCCCATCTGTGTCTAATAGAAGTCGCTGCATCTTTCTTGTAAGGTCTAATAAAGGATGCGTACCAGTAGAAGTTGAAGCTGAAGATCAGATCAGCTTATATGGTGCATCTTCTACTTCAACTTCTCTGGTGCACATCTTCTTTTAGAGCTTATGGTGCGCTTCTGATTTACTCATCAACCCCCATCTCCTATTTATATTCAAATGTGTAAATGCATTCGTTGTCAACTTTGCCTCTAAGTACCTTATAAAAGTTTGATTTCGTTCATGCCCTTGGTATATTGTTCTATTTGCTAAATATCCAAGCACGGCAAGAAAAATATTAACCTACATAATATGGGTGCTTGTGGTTTTTTTACCACGAATAATACATATGAAAATTACATATGGGGTTGGAAAATATATTGGCAAAACATATTAATATTCACTACATACCACATATGTTTATTCAATCACTTAGTGCTCTTTGCATGTTAGTTTTTAATTAAGCATACATTAGCGTTTTTGAGCTTTAACTTAGTGGCATGAGATGAGTGAACACTAGATCCAATTTTTTATTTTTTATTAACTTACTTACAGAGATATAAGTAGTGTAATCGTACATTGGTAAATGAAATAAAAGAGTTCAGACTTATGGTACGCAGCAATATTAGCATGCTCACATGTAACAATTTGGAACTCCTAGGTAAGATTTTATTATAAAAGCACTCGGTTTTGACAGCTAACCACTTGTACGGTTTTACAATATCCAAAAATGTACTTGTACGGTTCTTCTAAAAAAAAAAAATGTACTTGTACGGTTATAGGAAAATGAAAAAAAATATTAGATTTTAAAAACGCTTTAATACTTGTTGTCACTCTCTGTCTATGTTTGATTTATAATTTTATTTTAAAATTAGTCTCAGTTTACCACTCTAAATAGTATTCTACCTAAGAAATTAGGAATATACTTAACAAAAATTTCATGATATAAGTTCTACCTAGTAATTAGGAATTTACTTGAACAAATATTTGAGAAGGCACTTTAACCAACATAGGGGTATTTTTTGGAAGCTAGGATCAATATCGGTTTTTATTAGAAAATAGAGAAAATTAAGGGCAAATTGTTAATATGTTTATACTTTAACGGGCACTAGTGCAAAATTAGAGATAATTACGAATCCAAAAATTTAGATGACACCATTTCCATATATGGACAAAATCGGTTGTAAATATTTAATACATAAACTGATGTAGACCATGCATAACCGTTACAATTGCAGTCCACATAAACGTTACGCTAGGAGTGCACCTCACTTTTCACCGGTTTCATTTCACGCCAAATCAAGGTCTAAAATATCCATAATATCTCGATATTTTCATCGAAATTTCTATATTTTTGGACTACTGATATTTTCATCGAAATTTCCGTGTTTTTTAAATTTCTATATTTAAAAAAACATAAGGGAATTCCCTCCCATTTTACTCCTTCAACACCTTGACCACCATATCACTTATGTTTTTGTGAAAATATACTAAAATATTTACATATTTTCTAAACTCACAATGTTTGCCAGCTCGCTGCATTTCCTTCCAATTTTTTGTGATAAACTAATAGATAATTGACTAAATAAACATCCTGCAAAGTTTCAATAAAAATTTCCAAGTTTTTCTTACAATTTCCGTGGTTTTTATTCAATTTTTATCGATATTGATAATATCCCGATATTTTCATAAAAAATTCCGTGTTTTTAGACTACCGATATTTCCGATATCATCGATATTTTAAACTTTGCACCAAACTCACCCCCACACGCATGCAATAGAATGGTCATCTAATGAGCTTCCCATATAAGACAAGTAATTTTTTCCAATAACATAACAAAAATGTCATTTTTATTTATTTTTATTAAAGAGATGATATAATTAAATGATAATGTAATGAACCAAACAAATACATATATATATTTTTTTCTAAAATGAAAAAGAAAATGGGGGATGAATACAAATTTCTTTTTCCTTTAACAAAATAATTTGAATAAGCTTCTAGATGTGCGTGATGTCTATCACATCGAGATTTTTTTTCCTTTTTAATACAACGGTTTATTTATCTTTAGAAGTGTAAGATTAGACTAATTCATACAATGTACTAGTTAGAATAATTTGATAACGAACGCATCATTTACAAAAATTAAACTTAAGATCTCTCTGTAGACAGTGAAATTTCGGTAAATAAAATGTTGACCGATGGTCAAAGTTTCAACACTCATGTATTACATAAATTGTACATGTAGTATGTGATTTGACGAAAATTCGAAAAAAGTTAGAAAAGCTGTCAAACAGGACATGTGTCTACACCCGTCAGAAACGACTTATTTCATCTGATTATTTAAATCCAAAAATCAAGTTTTGGAATTCTATAAATAGAGACCATTCCACACCAATTGAAAGGAGGAATAGACACACATTTTTCTCTACTCCCAAATTGGAAGAGAATTATCTTGAAGTTCGTTCTTCGTTCTTCGTTCTTCGTTCATCGTTCTTCAAGATCAAGCCCCAACGGCCCTTGAAGAAGCATTCATCCACCTTCCAAGATCAAGCCCCGATGACCCTTGGATCCACACATCCATTCTTCAAGAATCAAGCCCAAAAGCCCCTTGAAGTTCATCCATCGTTCATCGTTCGTCGTTCATCCATCTTCAAGAACAAGCCCAAAAGCCCTTAAAGATCCATTCATCGTTCATCCGTTCATCAGTTCTTCAAGAATCAAGCCCAAAAGGCACCTGAAGAAGCGTTCATTCGCCAAACTTCAAGATTAAGCTCAACGGCCCCTTAAAGAACAATTTATCCCAAGAATCAAGCCCCCCAACGGCCCTTTGGATCAACGACTCATCAACGAATCCATATCTCACGAAGATAGAATCAGAGGAACAAAAAGAGATTGTAACCCAAAATTAATCAAATACAAATATATTTTGTACACGTTTTTCTCGTTGTTTTCAGGAAATTTTCGTGTTTACAAATTTGGCACGCCCAGTGGGACAATCTCTACCTCTCATCTCTTTCTCCGTTCAAGAAATCCAAAGCACATTTCAAGCACAATGGCTTCAGACAAGGAACAAGTCATCGGCGCCACCTCCATCGAAGAACAGCTGATTCAGATGAAGTAGATGTTTGCAATGATGACGAAAACCCTTGAAGAAAAAGATTTGAAGATCGCTATGCTCGTGAGCAAATTTAGGGCACAGCATGATGAAGGATCCGGTTTTGGCTCTAAGAAAGGTGGTGACGAAGAAGAAGAGCCTCTGGTGGAGAAGGTTAAAGAAAAGTCAGAACCAGACCAAGCAGCGGCGCTCATGGGATCTCTCTCAATCAAGCAGTTGCAAGAGATGATCGCCAACACAGTCAAGGCACAGTACCAAGGGAGCTCAAATACCTCTGGGTTGTACTTAAAGCCTTATTCTAAGAAGATTGATGCCCTGAAGATGCCAAGGGGATATCAACCACCCAAATTCATGCAGTTCGATGGAATGGGGAACCCGAAACAGCACATCGCCCACTTCGTTGAAACTTGCAACAATGCGGGCACTGAAGGGGACTACCTTGCCAAGCAGTTCGTGCGCTCGCTGAAAAGTAATGCCTTCGATTGGTACACCGATCTCGAGCCCGAATCCATTGACAGCTGGGAGCAAATGGAGCGAGAATTCCTCAACCGCTTCTACAGCACCCGCCGCACAGTCAGCATGCTGGAGCTAACAAGCACAAAGCAGTGGAAGGATGAGCCAGTTGTGGACTACATCAGCCGATGGTGCACCCTTAGCCTCGACTGCAAAGATAGACTCTTAGAGCCCTCTTCGATCGAGATGTGCATCCAAGGCATGTAATGGGGATTGCACTACATCCTCAAAGGCATCAAACCGCGGACCTTCGAAGAGCTAGCAACCCGCGCCCATGACATGGAGTTGAGCATCGCCAACCATGGAAAAAAAGAGCCAACCACCAACTTCAAAGAGAAAGTGTTTGCCCCGAAGGTGGACGAGACTGGGAAGAAGCCCGCCAAAGAAGCTTTTACCGTCAACACCCCGTCAAAATCTCGTCCAAGTACAAAACGAGGGAGATAAAGAAAGGAGAGCCTTCTCGCACCCAAGACAGGTACAAAAATACCTTAAGGGAACTAGAGCAGAAGACGTATCCTTTTTCGGACTTCGACGTGGCCGCAATGCTGGATGACTTGTTGGAGAAGAAGGTGATCGATTTACCCGAATGCCGATGGCCGAAAGAAATAAATCGCATTGACAACCCAAGGTACTGCAAGTACCACCGCTTCATCAGCCATCCAACAGAAAAATGCTTCGTGCTGAAAGATCTCATCATGAGGCTGGCTTAGCAAGGAATCATCGAGCTGGATCTTGACGATGTGGTAAAGTCAAATTATACCACCGTCACTTCTGGAACATTTGATTCGAAGTCTTCATCGCCACCGCTGGGGGCATGCTCCGAATCAAGCAAAGCTGAAGGATGGATTCATGTTGCTCCAAAGAAATGGCACATGAAGCCTATGCCTCCACCACAAGTCCACCAACCGGAAAGGGGGCAAAACAGATTTTGCCAGTCTCCGAAGCAACGGGAAATTGTTGAAGACGATGGAAATTCAACACAAAGATCGCCCATCCCCATCACGATGCGCGATTTCCTCCCGGAAGATTTCTTCAAACACCCGGTCAAAGCTCCTTGCTATAAAGATTGCGAGGAACGCTTCTCCAAAATGGCTTGACAAATCCGTGCGTTGCTCCTTGTTCGCACGAGCCTAAACTGCATGAACGGATGCTCCTTGTCTGCAAGAGCCTAAACTGCAAGACAACATGCTCCTTGTTCGTACGAGCTTAAACTGCATGAATGAAGGCTCCTCGCCAGCACGAACCCAAACTGCATGGCACAACACTCCTAGCTCACAAGAGCATAAACTGTTTACTAAAAAAAAAATGCATGTATTTGAACTACGTTTTGACTTGATCTTTTTTTTAAAGGGGTACGTAGGCAGCTTGAACATTCAAATTCGAGTTCAGTCAAAACGTTTATGCTCTTGTGAGCTAGGAGTGTTGTGCCATGCAGTTTGGGTTCATGCTGGCGAGGAGCCTTCGTTCATGCAGTTTAAGCTCGTACGAACAAGGAGCATGTTGTCTTGCAGTTTAGGCTCTTGCAGACAAGGAGCATCCGTTCATGCAGTTTAGGCTCGTGCGAACAAGGAGCAACGCACGGATTTGTCAAGCCATTTTGGAGAAGCGTTCCTCGCAATCTTTGTAGCAAGGAGCTTTGACCGGGTGTTTGAAGAAATCTTCCGGGAGGAAATCGCGCATCGTGATGGGGATGGGCGATCTTTGTGTTGAATTTCCATCGTCTTCAACAATTTTCCGTTGCTTCGGAGACTGGCAAAAGCTGTTTTGCCCCCTTTCCGGTTGGTGGACTTGTGGTGGAGGCATAGGCTTCATGTGCCATTTCTTTGGAGCAACATGAATCCATCCTTCAGCTTTGCTTGATTCGGAGCATGCCCCCAGCGGTGGCGATGAAGACTTCGAATCAAATGTTCCAGAAGTGACGGTGGTATAATTTGACTTTACCACATCGTCAAGATCCAGCTCGATGATTCCTTGCTAAGCCAGCCTTATGATGAGATCTTTCAGCACGAAGCATTTTTCTGTTGGATGGCTGATGAAGCGGTGGTACTTGCAGTACCTTGGGTTGTCAGTGCGATTTATTTCTTTCGGCCATCGGCATTCGGGTAAATCGATCACCTTCTTCTCCAACAAGTCATCCAGCATTGCGGCCACGTCGAAGTCCGAAAAAGGATACGTCTTCTGCTCTAGTTCCCTTAAGGTATTTTTGTACCTGTCTTGGGTGCGAGAAGGCTCTCCTTTCTTTATCTCCCTCGTTTTGTACTTGGACGAGATTTTGACGGGGTGTTGACGGTAAAAGCTTCTTTGGCGGGCTTCTTCCCAGTCTCGTCCACCTTCGGGGCAAACACTTTCTCTTTGAAGTTGGTGGTTGGCTCTTTTTTTCCATGGTTGGCGATGCTCAACTCCATGTCATGGGCGCGGGTTGCTAGCTCTTCGAAGGTCCGCGGTTTGATGCCTTTGAGGATGTAGTGCAATCCCCATTACATGCCTTGGATGCACATCTCGATCGAAGAGGGCTCTAAGAGTCTATCTTTGCAGTCGAGGCTAAGGGTGCACCATCGGCTGATGTAGTCCACAACTGGCTCATCCTTCCACTGCTTTGTGCTTGTTAGCTCCAGCATGCTGACTGTGCGGCGGGTGCTGTAGAAGCGGTTGAGGAATTCTCGCTCCATTTGCTCCCAGCTGTCAATGGATTCAGGCTCGAGATCGGTGTACCAATCGAAGGCATTACTTTTCAGCGAGCGCACGAACTGCTTGGCAAGGTAGTCCCCTTCAGTGCCCGCATTGTTGCAAGTTTCAACGAAGTGGGCGATGTGCTGTTTCGGGTTCCCCATTCCATCGAACTGCATGAATTTGGGTGGTTGATATCCCCTTGGCATCTTCAGGGCATCAATCTTCTTAGAATAAGGCTTTAAGTACAACTCGGAGGTATTTGAGCTCCCTTGGTACTGTGCCTTGACTGTGTTGGCGATCATCTCTTGCAACTGCTTGATTGAGAGAGATCCCATGAGCGCCGCTGCTTGGTCTGGTTCTGACTTTTCTTTAACCTTCTCCACCGGAGGCTCTTCTTCTTCGTCACCACCTTTCTTAGAGCCAGAACCGGATCCTTCATCATGCTGTGCCCCAAATTTGCTCACGAGCATAGCGATCTTCAAATCTTTTTCTTCAAGGGTTTTCGTCATCATTGCAAACATCTACTTCATCTGAATCAGCTGTTCTTCGATGGAGGTGGCGCCGATGACTTGTTCCTTGTCTGAAGCCATTGTGCTTGAAGTGTGCTTTAGATTTCTTGAAAACAACAAGAACAACGTGTACAAAATATATTTGTATTTGATTGATTTTGGGTTACAATATCTTTTTGTTCCTCTGATTCTATCTTCGTGAGATATGGATTCGTTGATGAGTCGTTGATCCAAAGGGCCGTTGGGGGGCTTAATTCTTGGGATAAACTGTTCTTTAAGGGGCCGTTGGGCTTGATCTTGAAGTTTGGCGGATGAACGCTTCTTCAGGTGCCTTTTGGGCTTGATTCTTGAAGAACTGATGAACGGATGAACGATGAATGGATCTTCAAGGGTTTTTGGGCTTTTTCTTGAAGATGGATGAACGACGAACGACGAACGATGAACGATGGATGAACTTCAAGAGGCTTTTGGGCTTGATTCTTAAAGAATGGATGTGTGGATCCAAGGGTCGTCGGGGCTTGATCTTGGAAGGTGGATGAATGCTTCTTCAAGGGCCGTTGGGGCTTGATCTCGAAGAACGATGAACGAAGAACGAAGAACGAAGAACGAACTTCAAGAGAATTCTCTTCCAATTTGGGAGTAGAGAAAAATGTGTGTCTATTCCCCCTTTCAATTGGTGTGGAATGGTCTCTATTTATAGAATTCCAAAACTTTTTTTTTGGATTTAAATAATCAGATGAAATAAGTCGTTTCTGCCGGGTGTTGACACGTGTCCTGTTTGACAGCTTTTCTAACTATTTTCAAATTTTCGTCAAATCACACACTACGTGTACAATTTATGTAATACATGAGTGTTGAAACTTTGACCATCGGTCAACATTTTATTTACCGAAATTTCACTGTCTACACTCTCATAATGAATAAAAATACAACTACTACACCATATAAAGTGGCACATTGAGACTACATAACTATTTTAGTTACCCACATATTTGAAGGAATAATTAGTTACAAGTTATCTACGATACGCATTGGCAAAGAAACACAAAATCGAATTGCCCCAACATGAGACCCCGATCCGGAATGTCCACTAGGACTTCGAATCGAGCTGTGTTGGCCGATATCTAGAAGGTGACGAAGCCATAAAGTGTAGTGACGTGAAAAATGTGAATAAATTTAAACTTAAGAGTGCCCAAATACAAGAGTGCGCTGGTGAACGGGAATGAACTCACTTCACACGTGACGTCAGAGCATAAATAAAGTACAGTAGAGTGAGTAAGGATTATACCCTCAGAGGTAGCAACCCATACTAAAATTCTCCAAGAATCCTTGTTGATACAAATGTACAACAGCTAACACCTGGAGGGGCGAAAAAAACAAGGGTGAGTGGACCTGAAAATAAAGTTTTAATAAAAACCTTTTGAAAACGTTATAACCCCTTGCTGTAAAACTCGTATAGTTTCAAAAAATAAAAAAAATAAAACGTACGTATATAAAACAATGCTTAGAAGTAGTGAGGACAGAGGTATGTCATGACATAAAGTTCAGCACTAAAACATGTAAGCCAGGTGAAAAGTCGGTTTAAAAAAATATGACAGCCGAATTCACCTAACGTGACCTGTATGGCTGGATCTATAGCTCATCAACCTAGGCTTGCACATGATTCAAAGTCACCTAATGTGACCTATACGACAGGCTGGGTGTAAATAAATACGCTCAAGTGCTACAATCACATGAAAGTTGTGTGATAGATCACGGGTCACCTACGAGTCAGAACCACATATTGTGATCTGTACGACAGGCTGGCACCAGACTTAGATCCAAGGTGAGCGTGCAGTGCGGAAGGTGAACAATCACAGGAAGGCTGTGCCCTGCCTCTGGCGGGAGCACTAACACCGAGGTGCAAGATAATAAGCTCTAAATGCATCTATGCATAACAATGCAATGTAACTAATCATTCACATGCTAACTCACCTGAAGCTTACCTGAGCCTCTGTAGCATCATTCAATATAATACATAACATTAGTAAAGCAATACTAAAAATATAATTCATTCATGACATGGCATTCCAAAGCATAGTTTATATAAAAAACGTTTCTGGAGACTGTAAAGCATATATATATATATACTATAAAAAGGAAGAAGACCCACTCACCTAGAGTCTGCGCTACAACTCCCTAGCATGAACATTGAGGCATCACGAACAATCAGCGCCTAGAACACGTCTTAGAATTCTTATCAATATAACACGTAACCTACATAAAGCACATCCCCAAGGACGGTCTAGAATTTCCAATCCGTAACTTACAAAGATCCACATTATAATTCTAGAATAACATACTAAAATCTTACTACGATCCAACGGTCAGATCTCTGTCAATTGCTAAAATTAAGTAAGCCGACATTTTATTCAGGGTTTAGGGTAGAATTCTTATCAATATAACACGTAACCTACATAAAGCACATCCCCAAGGACGGTCTAGAATTTCCAATCCGTAACTTACAAAGATCCACATTATAATTCTAGAATAACATACTAAAATCTCACTATGATCCAACGGTCAGATCTCTGTCAATTGCTAAAATTAAGTGAGCCGACATTTTATTTTACGAACTTACAAATCCAATTCGGGAAGATCCGTATGTCGGATTTCCGATCCATAAGTTCCTATGGTCCTCTAATGTTACGTACCATAATGTATTAAAGTTTAGTGATGATCCAATTGTCAGATCGTCAATTGTTATACTACTCAATTGACGGACCTTAATGGAACTAAGTTCAAACGATGGAATTTCGTCAATTGGACTTCACATATGGAATTGGAGTATCAAATTTAGCCTAGTAAGGTCAGGGATGCCTCGGTCCAAACGTTGTCGCCACGCGCCACCGTACGTGACGGTTGGCCACCCCGACTCGCCGGAAAAATCCAACTATTTATAAAAATTACCAAAATTTATAGGAATGAAGATCTCAATGAGTAGAGTAAGTTCTATACATGTGGCAAGTCCAATTTGGCTGGGAAAGGCCCCAATTTCATCAAACCTGCTAAAAAACCCTAGAATTGATGTGCTTCAATTCGTCGAATCCGAAGTTTCGCTGCACCATCCAATGCTTGGGCCTTGTTCCTGGAGTTATGGGAAGTCTATTAGGGGTGGTGATCGACAAATTTTGCTTCAGGAATGGTGGATTTCGCCGTGGCACCCTTCAGAACCCTCGCGGGTTTGATGGCTTCATTCTCCTCAAATTGAGGGTTAATGGAACTGGGTTTTGTGTGGAAATGGAAGAGGTGTTGATGTTGAGTGACTTCTAGGTGGTGGGTGGCCGTGAATCGCCTGAAAAACTGCCCAAAAGGGTATCGAAAAACATGGTGGAAGTCGACCGGGTCGTGCACAGGAAACGGATCAAGGTGGATCTAGTGCCTCTCCTCCACCTTTTCCCCTCCTATTCTCCCCTCTGATTGGTCCTCCCTCACTCTTGTTCCGATTGGGCAGCTTTGCCCTCTCACCTCTCCCTCATTCTTTCTCTTCCACCCCAGTTCCTTTTTTTTTCTTCCCCACTCAGCCACACCTATGTGGCATAAAAATCTAGTAGTACAAAATAAAATAATATAATTAAAATAATAATTTCTTCCAAAAAATCTTTCAAATTCATAGCTCTGTAAAACTTTAATTGTAACTCCAAATTTGCTTCTGCTCGTGCCTACGCGTCCGTATCGGCGAGTACTTCAAGAATGTGCCAAGAAAATAGATCTTACATGACATGACAAGGCGGTCAAACAAAGTCAACGCATTTGCCTTGAAGGATATTTTCGTAAATTTACTTATTAAAATTATAAAAAGCATAAAATTGGGAGCGGGTCGTTACACAACATGTAATTATTAGGAAAAATCATGCATTGCACAACCAACAAGTTCTTATGGAAGTCAGTTTCGAACATAAATAATACTAATAAGATTAGAAGAGGATCGTCTTTGTAATGTTTTTAGTTGTTAAAAAAATGAACATAGCAATACTGAGCATTATTTCAAAAGGCAATCAAATTTCATGCAACCGATTTAGACGAAGGGACAACTTCATCAACAAAAGCATGGTACTCCGGGTCAGAAAGCCAGAGGTTAGCCAAATGAGTGTAAGAAGTGCAACGCCTGTGGACTTCTTCAACATCCCAAATGGTAGATTCAGCTCTCCTAGGATGAATAATGCTGCCCATTGGCTTCTCTGCATCCACAGTGCCAATTCTCGATTGCTCCCACTGCTTTACAAGAACATGAGTGAGGTAGTGCAACGGTTGCCCGTAAAATTGCTTCATAGAACTTGCGAGGGCAAGTCAACTGACGAAGATGGCGTCTTTCCGGCGTGTCATGGGGACTGGAATCTGCTTCATCAGTTCTTGATAATCTCTTGCCATCTTCACTAGTTCTGTATCACAAAATCTTTCTTGTTGTTTCATGGAAATGGAAAACATTTTAAAATGAAAAATAAATAAAACTGTTGCACAAGCAACATGCATGTAATGCTTGTGTTTTGATATTTAATATCAAAATATTTTGGTTTATCAAATTGGATTTTCCTTTTGCATTTTTCATATAAGTGATAGCCTCAGATCAATGCATTTTGTTGTAGAGTTAAAGAAAAAAATAGTTCTTATTTATTTATTTACTAAATCAAATATAAAAAATTGGGAGAACTACAGAGAATATATTGTCAAGGGGATTAGCTTCAAGACAAAGGTATCTCTAAAATTGACTATCTTGATATATCAGAGATGAAAATCATTGTTTTTTATTTTATTTTTAAAATATTGTTTTCTTGGTATAACTAGTGTTTGGGTTTACAACTAAAAATCCATAAATCACGAGTTAAAATCCAAAACTAAGAGTACGAAAATTCATGATGAGGAAGTGAATTTTACAGTCTCTTTCTCTTCTCCACCTGATGTTTATTTTTTTTATTTTAAATTAAATAAATTAAAGAAGGATTAAGAGATAGAAATAAACAAAAATGTATAAAAGAACAAAAAAATGTGCAAAAATAATTACATTCAATGTTGTATACACATCAAAGAAGTGTGCAGATGTGTTAGATATCAAATGATAATTAACAATTCCGAACCTGGATCTTCCTTCAATGCTTTTGTAGCACCACATATTCGTCCATTGCTTTTTTCATTCAAGTGTTCGCTTAAATCATCCGATTCTGTCTCCGAGTCAGATATTAGTATGTGCTGGTACCACAGAGGTCTGCGCCAGAACATCTTAATAATCAGGTGAGAGAGTTCGAGTGTTCAGAAGGATTATGATGCGGTTCATATATATCCTTTCATGTCTTTTTATTACGTGTTACTCATCTGATGAGGCTATTGCCAGTGGAGGATAGCGAATTCTTTGTGACTCATTAAATATATTTTTTTCTTTCGAATCAAGACTAAGAGAGTAAACTTTTTATTTGATTGACAACACCGTGACATTGTTATTAATTCACTCATGTAGGCCTATAAAATATTAATTAATGGACATGGTTTAGTATAACCTATTATATATATAATACAGATAGAAAAAGGACTATAATTTAAGGAAAACTAACGAAAAGTCCCTAAATAGTGACAGTTTTAATGAAAAGTCCTTTTTAAAGGTATAATGAATAGTGACAGTTAAAGGTAAAAAAGTGGTTTTTCGTTAAAAGTAAACAGTGCCATGAGTGTTTTATTAAAGCTCCCAATAATTTAACCATCAGACTAAAAAGATTCCATATTACTTTATCTGGGGAATGTTTTGGCATTTTTTTATATTTGGAGATTTACTAACACACATTAAGAAGAAGTCATTAACTCATCCATAACATGTCACAGAGGGTCACAAATTAAGTCACTCCAAATATGATTGTCAGAAACAAAAACTATATCTTAAAAAAGAAAAGAAAAAAGACACTGCTTAAAATATTATCAAAGAGCTAGACAAAGTAGAAAATACACACAAACAATCAAAACTACATGTATGCAGTGCCTTCCAAAAACAAAGAAAACACCAAGCTAGAGTTTTTCACTAATGTTCCATTTTGAAAAGAGGCAAATGCCTTGTCATTCAAGTATGTACAAGGTATAAACTCCACCTAATATAAGGTCACGCGCGATCCCAAAACAAGTTGAATAGTATGCATGTCAGCCATTTGTCATTCTTTTAAAAATAACGAATATGTGTAAAATCGACGGTGTGTGCAGTAGAATAAATGAAACAAAACACAAATTTTACAAGGTTTCTCCACAGTCAGTGTGACTGGAGTACATCCTCAGAGCAGCACTGATACTTTTATTTATAATTTGAAATAATAGGAGTACAAAGATAACTCTCTCTATTCTTTCCTCTCTTCTACCTCTCTTTTCCTTTCCTCTTTCTTCTTTCACAATCTCTTCCGTGAACTTATCGCTTTGGTGTTGTGTGGGGTTTGTATTTATATAGAAAATAGGAGTAGTGTGCAGCAAGCTTCAGCAGACAATGGAAGGACAACTTGCCCGTTATTTAATTCTTGGAGTGTACATCTACTATTTTACAACACTCCCCCTTGGTTGGTCACAAGTCTTAGATTGACTTGTTAAAATCTTGATCTGTTTTTTGGATGCTCCCTGATGAGTAGTAACATATCCGTTGTACTTGTTGACTTTCCACAAGCTTAATCTTAAACTGGGCTAGAAGGTCTTTTTACTGGCAGAGGGAGTAAAGGACCAAGGATTGTCTGGGCCTATCTTGGCTTTCTAAAACAAATATATATATATATATTAGGAAATTGTGCATCTTTCTATTGCTTTTATATATATATATATATATGGGAATTATGTATCTTTCTATTGCTTCAAGTTCTGCTTTCCAAGTTTCAAGCATAACCCCTCCCAATTAGCTTTAATATTTTTTCTATCTCCTTGACACAAATTAATAGCATTTAAAATCAAAGCAATATTTCACCTTTCTTTAAATATAAAACATTCAATTTTAATCATGAAAATTTAAAAAACTCCCCTTTTCTTTTTGATATCTCATACATTTTATAATCCTAAATTCAAAATCTATTCAACAAATAAGTTTTAAATTTCTTTGTTTCTCTATTGTTTCTGCTTTATTCTACACATTATATGAGAATTATTGTTCTAAAGTTTTTATTTATCTCATTGAGTTTAATAGTATAGGCAACGGGGTTATAATAAAATGATTTTAAAATATAAAAACTTGTCAAGGACAATTATAATTTTTGTGAGTATGTAATATTATATGTGCATATGTTGTTTTGAACATTTGATTTTGATATATATATATATATATATATATAATATTATCTTTATGAGAGTCCCCTCCTCACCGAAAATTCTAGCTCCACCACTAGGTCTTTTGGTTTCCTCCAAATGTCTGAATTTACTTTATTTATCTAGAGCTAAATTTGATTCAAGGGTGGTGGACATTTGATCTTGAATGAAATTGGACCATGAGGAGCTTCACGTGGCAAGTGATCTTCGGCTTTGTTGAGGATGAATCGGCACGTGTTTGTTGCACTTGTTGAATCTCCACAAGTTTCGATGTATCATTTTCACTTGCCTTATATTTTTCCCTTGTAGAAGTGGTATTTTCCTAGTTTTCCCACATGCAGGTGTGGCATCTTATCTTGCAGTATTTGTTCATGATGCAAGAGTGGTATCTTCTCTGGAAGTATATCAATAGTTAAGGATGACTACTTGAGAGCAATGATAGGTAAGCAATCAGGGAAGGATTCCAGGCAATCAGTTCCAGATCGAAAGCTTGATTCCAAGTGGCGGCTGATTGCTCTCTTTCTCTTTGTCTTGCAAGTAAGAGCAACAACAAAGAAAAAAGACAAGGGAAAGCATGATATGATATGTTTTTGCTTTCAATCCTGATGATATGAGATACTTTTGCTATAGTGTGACTTGTTTGAAGAGATATTCTCGGAGAGGAAGAAAACTGAGTATTTTGAGATACTTTGTTGAAAATGCATTCTCGAAGATGAGGAAGAGTTAGACATTTTGTAGGTCTACCTTGCCATGGAGGACGAAGGTCGACATATATAGGGATTTCTCAATAGCAAGTAGTGGTGCTGTGCCTTTACTCTTGTCAGCAACTATGGTGTAATCAAGGTTTTAAAAATCGATAGGCGCTAGTCGGGCGGCGAGCAGGGGCTTACGCCTAGGGGGCCTAGGCGGCCTATGCGGATTTTTGTAAATTTATTATATATCTTATAAATAAGTGCCTATTTACACCTAAAAAAATATACTTGTATGGATAATAAAAGAATGATAAATGCAAAAATAGAAGTAGAAGAATACACAAATTATATACATCCAAAAAGTTCAATATTTAAAATACAGTGAGCATAGAATCATAATAAGGAAGATTTTGGATGATAGACTAAATTCTTCTTATTCATGAATCATGATCCTTGTATTGGATTAGACATAGACTAAATTATTTAACCTTGTTGTGTCTAGTTTATTTCTTTTATTTGTATGTATCCCCTCAAAAGTGCTCCAATTCGTTTCACTATTGGATGAACTTGTAGTAAATTTATCATTTGCAAATTAGGTACATCATTTCCATAAGTATACCACCATGAAACCAAAAAAGAAAAAAGAACACAATTAATATAAAATATATATAAAAAAAACCGCCTAGGACTGCCTAGGTGCCGCCTAGGCCCGCCTAGCTTCCAACCGATTTTTCCACATGCCTTGCCCAAAATCGGGGCGGGGCTCTACTGCCTAGCGCTTAGGCGCTGCATAGGCCTATTTTTAGAACAGTGGGTGTAATTAGAACATTAAGATTCACGCGTTTTCAACTTTGTAAGAGATCTTTGACAAAGTTGCACATGATATTCAAAAAGCTGAGATTGCGTCTGAAAAGTGGCAACGAACTTTATTCAAGAAAATCTAGCTTTTGAAATTTGGAGAGCGGCGCCTCTTCCATTTTTCAACAAGTGGCTTTGTTGCCTCTTCTTTTATAGAGGCATCAATTGTGCTTAAAATATATGCTCGGAAAACTGTTGCCCATAGAATTTTCCCCTCTTCCCTTTCTAAGATTTTATCTGACCTCATTGTTTCTTCATCATTTTTGAAAATGGCTTACCCATTAAACATTTGCTTAGATTTGAGTCTTAGGAGTGATACAAACGAACTGCGTCAGATTAATATACGGCGTCCGTCCTTCTTATCTTCTAATGACATTCTTACAGTTGGGGACTCTGTGACGAAGAATAACATAACCGCTACAATGGTAGCTAGAAATCTTCTCACTCCCAAGAATAACATGATACTTTCAAACAAGTCTGATGAATTAGCTGTTCAAGACTCTTTGGCTTTAAGTGTTCAGTGTGCGGGCTCTGTTTCTAATATGGGACAGCGCCTACTTGCTCGAACTTGCCAAGTTGAATCATTGATGACTGAGGTGGCAAGTGCTCAAGAATAGAGAGTTGCATATGCTTGCAAATAATTACTCAATGAGCATGAAAAGAAAGCTCGATCAATTGCTGGAATCTGAAAGTTGGATTCAAAGTGATCACCTGAGGTTCGTTGCTAGATTTCGAAGGCAATTGATGCCTTTCCCTTCTGGTGTTTTGCCAAGTACTAAGGCGTCACATGATCAATCTCCAGTACCTCCTCATTCTGGGGTACTGCCAAGTACTGAGACTTCACATGAGCAACATTTGTGAAGGATTCTTTCTGTTTGTTCATCTTAACTCATGTGCATGCACATATCTGTAATTTCTCGGAGATATCAATAGATAAGCTTTATTTCATTCAATGTATTGTGCCAAATATAATAAAGTATATACTTCACTAAGGTGTGGTACTTATGGACCAAATATCAATTCATCTTTACCCTCACGAATATAAATGATCATTCTTAGCGTCTAAATTATTTGAGTATTCAGCTCATAATCATCAATCTATATGATTCTTTAATATCATAAATATCATGGATAAGATTCAGGTTGGCATATTGTTCGATTCTGCAATTCGAGACAATATATCTCTCAACACTTTATAAGCTTTCTAGACTCTTCAAGAGTCTCAATTTAATATCATCAACTCTTGCAAGAGATTTAGTGTGTTGCAACAATATCATAATAATAGTACTTACTAAGGCAATTTATAACGCCCATTGGTATTGAGTACATAATTTGTGCTTTACCCTTCTTGGGCTTACTTCAAGCAACTTGAATCCTTCATGGATTTTCTACATTTCATGACACATTACCCTTTTAGAATTTATATAGAGCAATTTGCTCCCATGTATACTTGATGGTTTACTTATGAAGATATGATATGGGCGACTCAAAAACCCGTCGTATGTAATTCTCCATTCATATGAACTCGTTTACAAGAGTATAATTTCAGGTTTCAATTAGTAACCTTATGTCATATAATGTGAGTGTATTTCACTGTATTACAAATGTCCATATGTAACTTCCTTGGTTCAACATCTTTTGGCTATTTGTATTGTATTCAAGTATATATGTCCATTTTTCTACGTTCTCATAAAATTGTAATGGAATTGCCTTTCTCCATTTTTGGCCAATAATCTTTCCTTTCATTGATGAAAAAGAACGGGACTCAATATCGAACATAGCTCAATGATGAATTTAGTAGCTATTTGTAAAAACTAAAATTACCATTGATTATCATTAATCTGTGATCCCATATTCTCATGTGCATGCGCATGCATAAAAGTTTTTCATTTGTTTGGATATCCATTGCCTCTTTAAAGGCATTACACTATCTCTTCCAAGATAGTTATAGTTTAGAGAATGCGGATTATAACCTCATCTTGAGCGTTATAGAGCTTGGATTTTAATCTCCACTTCTAGAAGTTGAGACATTGGAACCTATACATCTATCTTGCTTCATGCATGAGACATCAACATTCCCATGTTGGCGAATTGTCATTTCTGGGATGTGTATCCATGCGGCGACTGTCATGCTTCCGACATGTAACAGTTATGCTTCGTAAATGCAATAATTCAGTAGTGTCATATTCTTATTCTTTTCAAAGTCTGAACCCTTTGAGTCTGAGGGAGGTCTATCACGCTTCAGGCGTGCAACATATAAATCATTTGTTGCCACATTATTTTGTTCAACAGGGACATCAATTCTTGTAGGCACATTTGCAACAAATATATGTGATTTTATTACTTTCGTTACATCATTAAATGCATATGGCATTTGATTGACAATCGTTGCATCATTCAATTATTTGCATCATTCAATTATTCTTACTTCATTTTCTCATTGATTGCTTTGTTCTTTGGAATGATCTTTTCTCGTCGTTCTTTTGAAACGGTATGTCTCCCCCCAACAGCAAAAAAATTGTCTTATCAAAATGACAGTCTGCAAACCACACAGTAAACATATCCCCAATCAAGGGTTCCAAATATTGAATAATAGATGGTGAATTTAATCTAACATAAATTTCCATTTTGTGTTGATGCCTCATTTTAATATATTGTGGCAGTTCAATAGGCACATAGATAACACAACCAAGAACTCATAAATATGTAATGTTTGGCTGATACCCAAACACTAGTTGTACTAAGAAGTATTAATGGTTGGCAACATGTCTCAACCAAACTAATAATGCAGCGTGTAAAATGACATGTCCCTGTGTAGAAAACTTGGTTGTTTCGTTTTCATGAGCAGAGTGTGTGTAGTCAATTTCATATGATTAATAAATGCTTATGCTAAACCGTTTTGAGTATAAACATGAGGAACTTCTAGTCATGTATACACTCATCGTAACAAAAGAAGTACAATAAGTAAATTAAAGCAATAGGCGGTAATTCCAGCCATATTAAATTAATTGCATATAAGTAAATAAATCTTGTGATGACACACCCCGACCCGGAATATCCACTAGGATTCCGAAGTCGAGCTGTGTTGCCCGACACCTGGAAGGTGACGAAGCCATAAAGTGTAGTGATGTGGAAAATGTGAATAAATTTAAACTTAAAAGTGTCTAAACACCAGAGTGCGCTGGTGAGCGGGAGTGAACCCATCTCACACGTGACATCAGAGCATAAGTAAAGTACAGTAGAGCGGGTAAGAGTTATACCCTCGGAGGTAGCCATCAATCCTGAGATTTGCCAAGAATCCTTGTCGAGACGAACGTTCAGTAACTAAAACCTGGAGAGGCACAAAACAGAACATGTT
Source organism: Crataegus laevigata (assembly GCA_963580275.1). Classification (NCBI taxonomy): domain Eukaryota; kingdom Viridiplantae; phylum Streptophyta; class Magnoliopsida; order Rosales; family Rosaceae; genus Crataegus; species Crataegus laevigata. The sequence goes on along the minus strand of OY756947.1, from coordinate 29,655,158 downwards.
AGTAGAAAAAACGAAGCTTTGCAAACATCTTACCTTATAGAAATACAATAACCCTCACCGAAATTCGTATAATTCCTCAGAAAATAACAATACATATACATATATAAACCATGCTGAAGAATGGTAACACCTAGGTATATAATGTCAAAGTATCTCAGCAATAACCATATAAGCAAGATGAAATAAATCAATATAAAATGAATATAAGTCGGAGTCACCTATAGTGACTTGTACGACTTATCCATATTTCATCAATCTATATCTCATCAATCAATATCTCATCAATATGTGCTAGCACATATCTCATTAATCAATGCTAGCACATAGCTAGCACATATCTCATCAATCAATGCTAGCATATATCTAATCAATCAATGCTAGCATATATCTCATCAATCAAGTCCTGCACAAGAGTCGGAACCACCTAAAGTGGTCTGTACGATAGACTAGGTGTAAATGAGTACGCTTAAGTGCTACAATCACGTGAAGACTGTGTGAAGTATCACAAGTCATCTACGAGTCAAAACCATCTACAGTGGTCTGTACGATAGGTTGGCACCTACCATGAAATCCAAGGTGAGCGTAAGGTGTGGGAGGTGAACGATCACGTGAAGGCTGGCCCTAGCCTCGGGCGGAGCATTGACACCAGGGTGCAGGATAATTAATTTTACTCAAATCTATTCATCATCAATTACCATTCGATCGTACTAATAATATATACTCACCTAAACTTAACTTAGCCTCCGCATTAGTGTGCAACACTATGCAATGTTGTACTAAAACACATATTAAAATGTAAACTAATTATGGCATGGCATTTATAAAACGTAAAACCACGATTTCCCATTTCCTCACACAATGATTTATAACCAACATTAACTCACCAAGTCTTAAGATTAAATCTCACATTTTTTTTCATCAGGTTCCTTGACATTGCTCAATTTTCCAAACAAAGCTTCTGCCTCGATTATTTAATCTCAATTATTGCATGGCTGCATCTAACGTCTCGTTAGACTGCTTACGTACCCTAAGCAGGGATCAAGCCAATCGTAGTTCATAGTAATTATTGTAGGTAATATGCATAAAGATATATCATGTTATAATCTAAACTCAACCATCTCTTAGTACTTTATAACATATAATTATATATAAAAAGTATGAATTTCTTAGTTCAATTTAAAAGCATTAATAGAATTATCAATCGCATATATGTATATATATATATATATATATATAATAAGAAGGAAAAGATCCACTCATCTGGAGTCCACGCTACAACTTCCTAGCACCAACATTGAGGTGTCACAAATGATCAGTGCCTAGAACAATTATCAAATCACATCTCAGAATTCTTGTCTATAAAATACATAATTTACATAGAACATTTGTCTATGTACTTCAATCCGAAAGATCCACATATCAAATTTTTGATCTGTAACTTCCAAGGATCCACATTATACTTTTAGAATAACATATTAAAGTTTCGGAACGATTCAACGGTCGGATCTCCGCCAATTGTCAAAACCAAATGGCGGTTAACATTTTATTTACGAATTTACAATTCCAATTCGAGAAGATCCGTACGACGGATTCCCGATCCGTAAATTCCTACATTCCTCAAATATTATGAATAATAACCTACTGAAGTTTGGTGACGATCCAACGGTTGGATCGTCGATTCATATAGTGACCTATTAACGTAACGTAGCGAATTTAGGTTCTAACGATCAATGTACATCAATCCATTCTCAAAACTAAACTCAAGGCATTTAATATAGCCTAAAAATAATATTGGCGGCCCTCTGGCCACGCACCACCGTGGGTGGCAGTCGGGCGCCCCGACTCGCCGGAAAATTCAACTTTCTCCAAAAATTCTCAAAATTTTTAGAATTGAATATCTCAATGAGTAGAACAACTTTCATCCCTGTGACCAATGCCAATTTGGCCTAGAAAGGCTCCAATTTCATCAAAACTCATCGGAACCCTAGAATTGGGTGTGCTCCAATTTGATCTCCAAAGCAACTCCAACGCATCAAACATTGCTTGGGATTTGTTCTAGACCTTGAGGGAAGTCTAATGGAAGTGGTAATTGAAGGAAAACATTTCGGGATTGGTGAATTTCGAACATGAGGCCGCCGCACCCACCGTGCGGTTTCACCCATTTTGAAAGCCAAATCTTCCCAAATTTGACGTGGAATGGATATAGGGAAGGTCGATATAGGGATTGGGAGTGGTGGTTTGGTCCAATTTGAGGGAAATCCGGTGGAAAAACTACCGAAAAGTATGAAGAAAAAGGTCTATGCGCGGGTCAAGGGGAAACCTGGTTTCCCCCCTTTCTTTTTCTCCCTACTTTCCCTCATTGCTCTAATTTCTGATTAGGCCATCCGAACCCTCATTCTTTCCTTTCTTTCCTTTTTTATCTTAGCCACACATCTTACTCCTCTTTACATCTCAGCCACACATGTGGCACTCCATATTTTCTGTAGTCTTCCAAATAAATGGAAAAGTATCAATTTTGCCCTCGACTTCAATCCTTAATAATTTCTTCGTTATAACTCCAAATCACGTTCTGTATGTGCCCACGAGTCTGTAGTGATGAGTACTATAAGAATATGCCAAGAAAATGAACCTTACGTGTCACTACAAGGCGGTCAACAAAAGTCAACACTTTACCTCAAAGAGCATTTTCGTAAACTTACTTATTACAATTATAAAAATCATAATTGTTAAAAATGGGCTGTCACATGTGACAATGACTTTGATTCAGCATTATTCACATAAATTAAAACTTAAAGCAGTAGGCGGTAATACCGTCCATAGTAAATAAATTGCTTTAAAGTAAATAGAACTTGTAAAAGGATTTTAAACCAACAGTATTCACAAAAATTAATATATATATAGGGAGATTATATTCACACACCCCAAATTACTTCCCTCACACCCTTTTAATTTTTTAATATTTTTCTATCAAGTGTTTACGGTGGGTAGAAAATATTAAAAAATTAAAAAGGTGTGGGAGAAGTAATTTGGGGTGTGTGAATATAATCTCTCATATATATATGTATTTTTTTTTTCTTTTCAGATGGTACGACACCATTAAAAAAGCCTTTGCCTTTTTGTTTTTTGTTTTTATTACTTTTTCTTATTCAAATGGTGTAGATGCATCATTTTGCCTTTTCCATTTTTTATTTCTTGCTTTTTCAAATGGTGCCGTGTACGATTGCCTTTTTTCAGATGGTGCCATGCATATTCCATAAACTTCCCTTTTTTTTTTCTTTGTCTATCTCTACCAATCTCGAACCTAGGGCTAGCTGGGTTGTTGTAGAGGTCGCACAAATCCAATTCAATCCAAAGGGCTACCAAAGACTGGCGTTGTTTTTGCATGGCCCAGAGAACATGGCATCGCTAAGTAAGAACCTCCCTATAGATGATAGTCAGGTTGACAAAGGCACAAGAGAGGGAGGCCTGTGTGGAGTCAGTCTTGCCATCACCATCTCAGACAACTGAGGATTCATGGAGGTCCTCGAGATCCGTTGAAATCGACGCGATCTGGGTTTCAAAGTTTGATGAGATTCTTCTAGATCTCTGGAAACCAGTTGTCAAATACGAGTTTTCTCATCTCGTGACGACTACAGTCGTTGTAAATTTCAATTATTACAGGAATTCGGTGGGGCACTTTTGGCGTAGTGGGAGAGACAAAAAATGGACATAACTTTTATTCTGTGAAATTTTAGCTGATAGAGATGAGAGGTAGATAGTGCTACACCGGATTTATGGCGTTGTGCTTTCCACTGACATGAGAGCTTTTGTGTAGATAACGTGTTGTAAAATCGACGGCATGTGCAATGGAATAAATGAAACAAGACACAAATTTTACGAGGTTCCTCTACAGTCAGTGTGATTGGAGTACATTCTCGGAGCAGCAGTGATACTTTTCTTTATAATCTAGAATAATAGAAGTACAAAGATAACTTTCTTTATTCTCTCCTATCTTCTTCCTTTCCTCTTTCTTCTTTCACAATCTCTTCCATGAACTTATCACTTTGGTGTTGTGTGGGATTTGTATTTATATAGAAAATAAAAGTAGTGTGCAGCAAGCTTCAGCAAACAATGGAATGACAACTTGCCTATTATTTAATTCTTTGAGTGGACATCCACTGTTTTACAACAGAAGACGACCAATTAGAGTGTATACGCATGTAACTACCTTGTATTTTATGTTTAAACTTAAGGTTAATCAAAGTTATTTATTTTAGAATTGTATATCTTGAGCATTATTGTAATTCTTTATGTTTAAACAAAAACTATATCGCTCTTATTTGTCAAAGGTAGAATTGGACTAAATCCAAAAACCATATAAACGACCAGAATCATCCCAATCAATCCCATTGGCTATTAAATTAAGCAGCCTGGGACGACTATCCAAATCGGGCTACAAAATTATGAAACCCTAAATAGAAACTCTTTTAGACAAGAAAACAAGGCGAAACAGGGTAGAGTTACACGGTTTCTCTCTCCCTTTGTGAACTCCAAATCCTAGATCCATAAGCACCCCCCCTCAGTTTGAAGTTTCAGCAGTCACCCTTTGCTCTTGCTCGGGGTAGGCGGCAACCCGCTACTCCTCATTTTCCTTCTCATTCCCTCATCTCTTCTTTGCCCCTTTCTTCATTATCCTTCCTTCTCATCTCCTCTACCTTTCCCCCTCCCTGCATCTACCTCATCTTCCTTCCCCTTTCTTGTCTCCTTCATTTGTTTTCATTCTCGGTTCTCTCCTAAGTTTTATCTCAGTTTTTCCTAAGCCATATCTCAACTATCCCTGAGCTTGTCTCAGATAAAGGCTTCATAATTTTGCATGCTTTTATTGCTTTCTATCTTTTAATTTTTTGCTCCCTTCTCCCCATCTCATTAGAAATTAGATATTAGATCCACTTCCCTCACTCACTTCCCTTCCCCCAATTGGCATACAGGATCCCCATCGAGGCCAAGAGTTTGGTATGTAAAATATACCTGTTTGTATCATTCTCTACACATAAAATACTTTATTTGTATGTATTTGCAAGGTCGTGAATAGGACTTGAATATGGTGTCTACTCTCTCAGTTCAAAGTTTAGCTTTCTCTGAAAACGTAACAAGGACGTTAATGTGGTTTATTTTGAGCCTTATACTTAGTGATAAATATCTTACTTGACAAAAAAAAAAAAAAAAAAAAAAATCTCTGTTTCTTGGTACCTAGCAGAAAAATAACAAGAGTAAGTGCCTTGCGACTAATGTGCTAGCTGCGTGCCGACCTTTGTGTTATTGGACATTTTAGCCCTCACCATCAGCCTCTCATAATCTGCAACGTTGCAAACTAGACACCGCGTAAAGATACTCGGAACACATCACTTTATTGCTTTACAGACAACAAAGGAAGAAAAGTAAAATGACAACAAAATCAATGTGCGCAATTCCAGCGCCATAATTTTTTTCTGTCGCGGCCCCATCTTTTAGACAATTATTTTTCTGGGCAGCCAATGGAAATCCAACACGGAGTCTACACGGGCAAGTATCGGTCAAAAGGTTTCTGTCGTGTTCCCAGTTGGAACATCGAAGTTTTGGAGATGCTTTGCTCACTTGAGATTTAAACGCGTGGAATCAAACATGGTCGAAGGACGACGGTGAGGTATCGGATGCCAAAGCTTATGGTCCCGGTCCAAGTTTGACATCTGTTTTTGACCGCACATCATCAAACACGCCACCCAAATGCTTATATAATTAATCATATATACTTCTATCATTCTTTTATTTGTTTAGTCACGATTAAGTTACGTTTTTTTGTCTTATTATATTTATAAAAAAAATTAATATAAAATATTAACGTGACTTAACCGTAACCATACAAATAAAAAGAGAATAGAAGTGTATGGAAAAAAAGAAAGATAGAATCCTCCTCTGTAGGGATTATGTAACAGAAATTGGTGAGTGTTAGATTAATATCGTTGTATGTAGTGTTATTAATTTATACACAACGCTGCAGTGTAATAATGTTGTAATATCATCAATATAATAATCATATCATATTCAATCTTTGCCAAAAGAACATGGGTTATGATACAAAGATGTTTAAATCTTACAACGGCTAGTTTTGTCCCTAGAAAAGTGCCAAAGATGAGTTGGTATGTATCATCAAACCAAACCAAAGCCAAAAGTTAACATTTCAATTTCTCAACGTCTAGAGATGCTTCTCTATGCATTGCACTTGATTCTACCTTGAGCTTTTTGAGATGTGATGAGCCCCAAACAATTTGTAAACAAATTATAGGTAACCTAGCTTAGGATTCAGGGTAATCAAGCAACAAAAGCAAACGAAATTTCTGAGAATTTGTTTATGACGTATTTTTTCTTTATGTGATGATAAGAGACGAGAGAAAAAGATTAGTAAAATTACATCCATTCCAACTATATAATTTTTTTCTATAATATTCGTTTTAGGGTTGTTATTTTCAGGTATAGGAGTGTAATAAAAAGATCAAATTCATCCTGATAATTAACATATATCAAGAAAATTCAACATAATTTAGCAGTAAATAAAATTATAAGGATAATTCTAGTAAAAGTAAATTTAAAGATAAAATTTATAAATTAAATAATGTATCGCAAAATAAAATACATTTATCAACGTTTAAATAATAAATCAATTATTAACCTGCATATCAGTTTTCGAATTTTGTTCATTGCCCAAATCACAAACAAAAGTGATATCTGCCCAACTACATGTCGCAATCCCATTCGTCCCTTATCTTCTTATGTCCTATCCCTTTCCCACTATAAAAACGACTACCAAGTTGCCGACTCCCCAATCCTACAAAAGGAAAAGGAGAGGATCCACCGCCTCCCAAAACCCCACAACAAAAAGAAAAAAAGCAACCATGCCCACCACCAAGCTCCTTCTCTCCCTTCTCCTCGTCCAGCTCGCCGCCACAGCCTACTCCATCGGCGTAAACTACGGTACTCTCGCCGACAACCTCCCGCCACCGGCCCAAGTCGCCAACTTCATCAAAACCCAAACCAACATCGACGCCGTCAAGCTCTTCGACGCCAACCCCGACATCATCAAGGCCTTCGCCAACACCAACATCTCCTTGACGATTACCATCCCCAACGGAGACATTCCGAGCCTCACAAATCTACGCACAGCTCGCCATTGGATCATTGATCACGTCAAGCCGTTTTACCCGGCAACCAAAATCAAATACATTGCTATGGGCAGCGAGGTCCTCCACTGGGGGGACGACGCTCTCAAGTCGAGCCTCGTCCCTGCCATGAGGACCTTCCACAACGCTTTAATCCGCGAAGGGATCAAAAACGTCAAGGTCTCGACCCCTCACTCGCTCGGAATGATGTTGTCTTCCGACCCGCCCAGCACAGGCCGATTCAGACCGGAGGTGCTTCCAATTCTGGCCCAAATGCTCCTGTTCTGTCGCCAGACCAAGTCGCCTTTCATGGTTAACCCGTACCCGTTTTTCGGGTGGTCACCGGCAAAGGAGAACTACGCTCTCTTCAGACCCAACAGTGGTGTGCACGATAAATTCACCGGCAAGTTTTACACTAACATGTTCGATGGGTTGATGGACGCGGTTTACTCAGCTGCCAAGGCAATCGGGTTCGGTGATGTGGACTTGATTGCGGGCGAGACCGGTTGGCCTTCGGCTTGCGAGCTCCCAGTCTGCTCGGTTCAGAACGCTGCGGACTACAACGGTAACTTGATCAAGCATATTGAGTCCGGTAAGGGTACGCCATTGATGCCGAACCGGACGATCGAGACTTACATCTTTGCTTTGTTTAATGAGAACCAGAAACCCGGCTCGGCCGCTGAGAAGAACTTTGGGCTGTTCAAACCGGACATGACTCCGGTTTACAATGCTGGCGTTATGCGCAATCAACAGGTTGGTTCTTGATTAAATATTTTTTTTGTATTAAATATTTATTTGTTAATTCGTACGCTTTTTACTTTAAAATGTCGGTCACATGCACCGTTGATTAAGCAAATTTTCTAGATTCGGTGTCTTGTTTCTTGTGTTAAATTCAATAATGTTTCAGGGAACGTTTCTGCACCCAGAATTGAATTCCTCTCAATGATGAGGATTTTCATGTTCTAACGGTTACAAATAGCAATGTTCTTTTAAATTATAATAATTATAATCGTTGAATTTTGATTCAATAGTTTTTGTTAATGAGTTACGAGAATTCTTACCATCATTTAGTAATAGGAAGGAATCCAATTCCTCTGCACCCCGCCAAAGCAATGTGAAAAATAATATAATTCACAAAAAATAATAATTTAATTTAATTCATCCGGTTTGTTGAATTAAATTGCTTACCAAATAACGTGTAAAGTGAACAAATGATATCAGTTTTTAGGCGAATATTTTTGCTCACTATTATAATGAAGATGAATGTTTTATTATGCGTCTAATCATTTGTCAGATTTTTTTATTTAATTTTAATTAATTTTCACATTAACTGTTATTTTTTTATTTAAAATTTTTTTAATCATAGTTAAGTAAAATGATGTATAATAAGCATACTCAAAAGTTTGAAGTGGTGAGCAAAAATGTTCCTAGGTTTTAGTTATGATTTTTAGGAAAATCTTAAGCCGTACGAGGTGAGCTTTGTTGAATCACAAAATAAAAAGTTACATCCAGTTAGAGAGACATAATCAGTTTTTGGTTATTAAATATGTGTAAATTTCTAATTTAAATGTAATAATTATGTGTCATAATGAGTCAAGAAACAAATAACATTGTCATATTAGCTAATATAGTAAAAAGTAGTGTCGTCGGTACTACTCAAACCTTATTTGTTGAATTGGCATTTGATGCAAACATATAATTTCAGTAGTTACTTCATGTTCTTTGTTAGGTTACATATTAACCAAATTGAATTGTCATCATACAAATTTTGAATTTGTACCGAAGATGTATTTTTATTGATATTTTAGAGCGACGGGCATACTGCCTTAACACTCTGACTTAACTCACATATCTACATTGTTTTGCTAGAATGATGTTAGTCTTATGTATATACTAAATCGTTGTGTGATTTAGGATGGTGCAACTCCGGGAAAGCCTGCCGGACCAGCAAAACCATCAACACCAGCGACGCCGACAACACCGGTAGCGGGAGGCAAGAAGTGGTGCGTGGCAAAATCAGCAGCCAGCAACCAAGCATTGCAATCAAACATTGACTACGTCTGCAGCACCGGCGTTGATTGCAAGTCCATCCAGCCAGGCGGCGCTTGCTTTGATAACGATGTCAGAGCCCGCGCGTCTTACCTCATGAATGCTTACTATCAGACTAACGGCCGTCACGACTTCAACTGTGATTTCTCTGGGTCGGGACAAATCACCACCACCGACCCAAGCCACGGCTCTTGTAAATACAACGCTTGAGCGAGGAACGGAAGATATGGTGTTGACCGTGACTTATTTTTCTTTCTAATTTTTTTTAAATTTTTTTGTGGAATGTTGATGACTATGGTGTCTTTGGAATTTAGTTAGTATATGATGGTTAAGAGCATTTGCTCATGCGCTCGAAGTTCTGTGTTTGAATCTCTTCTCGTATTTTAAATGAATTCAATATAATTATCTTATTATTTGTCCAAAAATAAAGGAAATTTGTTGTCCTGATCCCTAATTAGCTAAAATAGGACTGAAATCAATTTTTTTTTCAAAGAAGAAGATTAAAAATATCAATGTACTTTAAAAAAATTAAGATATTTCATTTATTGATAAAAAGGTTATTACAAGTATATGTTTATTAAGAATTCAGCCTTAAAGGGATCCTCGCAAACTATATTTGAAAATATTACAATAAAGCATCACTAAACGAAATTTAATGGGTAGGCTTCAAACATCATCCGACGAGAAATTTAATGGGTAGGCTTCAAACATCATCCGACGAGACATGGGGATTGGATTCTGCTTATCTGTTCTTGATAATCTCTTGCCATCTTCACAACAACTTCTGAATTACAAAATCTTTCTTGTTTCATGGAAATGGAGATAATTTTAGAATGAAAAATAAATGAACTGTGTGACAAGTGAGTGCAACATGCATGTAATGCATGTAATTGTTTGTGTTTTGATATTTAATCATTTGATGACTTAGTTGAATCTTTACAATAATATTTTGGTTTATCAAATTGATTTAGTTAAATCTTCACAATAATATTTTGGTTTATCAAATTGGACTTTCCATTTGCATTTTTCCCATAAGTGATAGGCTCAGATCAATACATTTTGTTGTAAATAGTTTTTTGGCCAAAAAAAAGAAAAATTAGTTCTTATATTTCTTTATAAAATCAAATATAAAAATTTGGGAAAACTAAATAGAATATATTTGTGACAGCCCGTCTCGAATTTATTTAATCGACGGCGTGAATTGACGTTTTTACCCTTGTTTGTGCGTGAACGTATGTGTGTGATTGGGCCATGTTTTGGACCCATTAGTTGTCCCATATTGTTGGACCCAATAAGAACTTGGGTTGGTTGAAAAATTATATGCACACACTCACGCGCACACGTGCACACTTAATTTCCTTGTTTCTGTCAACACCCTCTTTCTTTCTCTCGAACTCTCTTCTCCTTTCTCACCATTTTGTACGAACAACCCTTCACCTCGTGATCTTGGCACAGATCGAGGTTTTGGATGACATTTTTGGACTCCTCGCGACTTGGTGAGTTTACTAGTACCATTTATTTGACTTGAAACACGTAAAACATTTGAAAACCGAGAACACTCTTAGTGGCACTATTCACAAACTTTTAATCGTGAGCTTTTTAATGAATTTGGAGATCACAAGAAGCTTCTAGGCATCCACACGAAGCTCGGGGTGTATCGTTGAGGTGATTTGGACGCCAGAGGGCCGAGTTTCAGAGTTGGCCGGATTTTACGAATTTTCTTCGGAGAGATTCTGGCGTTATTGAGGCTTGAAAGTGGTAAGGTTTTGTTCTAATTATTGTGGGCGTCATTTTGGTATAAATTTCATAAATTTTGGTTGAAAAACGAGTGAGAAAATCGAGTTTGATAATTTCCCAGTTTCCGGCGATAACAGCGATCGTCGGCGCTGAACTCTGGCGACTGGAGGTAGGAGAGACGAATATTCCATCAAGTTTGATAGAATATTCTAACAGCATTAGTTAGATTTGACAGAAGCTGTTAGGTTTTAACAGAATATTCCTAACTGCCGTTAACTATTTCGTTAGGGTTGGCCACGCGTGGGGGCGCATGGGCCATCGAAAAAATTTTCTTAAAATATGGGGGTGTTCGTGGGATCGAGTAGAGCATGTTGGTATATTCAAACACCCCAATTGAGCAATGTATGAGAAGTTATTACCTAAAATTGGTTATGTGCGTATAATTGACGGTTTTATAGTTGTTTCGCATATAAGTGAGACATACCCAGAGGACGAGCGCAGCCACGCCAAGCTCAGGGGCTATGACCCTTCTACTTATCAGTGAGTGGGCTTTTGTTTTTAGTATATGCATATATGATTAATGTTTTTCCCAGAAATTACGTTTTATTTGGCTTGGGATTGAAATGGTTTTATAATTGAGATGCCATGTCGAATACCATTGATATTGTTATTAGGGTAAATTACACCATACCCTCTCAGGTTTGAGATCTATTACAACTAGGGGTGGGTTCGGTTTTTTGCCAAAATCGAAACCGAACTGAAATTTCGGTTCGGTTCATTTTTTTTTTCGGTTTGGTTTTTTTTCGGTTCGGTTTTTTTCGGTTCGGTTTCGGTTTTTTTCCACATCATGGTTGGGTTTAAAAAAAAAAAAGTATACATAGGGTTAATCCTTGTTTGGTTCTTGAGAAATTGGATTTAAAAAGTAATGATATTTTAAATTCTCTTTTTCTCAGTATTATTTATTTAATTATTTGTTTTGGATTTTTTTTTATTTTCACATCAAGCAAACAAACAAAGTATACATAGGGTTAATCCTTGTTTGGGTGTAAAAATTTAGGTTTTAAAAAAAATTAAAAAATTATTATTTTTGCCACATCAGCACTTAACAGATTAATGGATGGAAAATGTAACAGAGGTATGAAATTGAAATAAAATAGTACTTAAGGTATGAAAGTGAAATGTTTTAAAGATGTTGAAAAAATCGAAAACCAAACCGAACCGAAAATAAAATACTTGAGGTATGAAAATAAAATAGCCTTCACGTGATCATTCACCTCTCGCACCGTACGCTCACCTTGGATCCAAGGCAGGTGCCAGCCTGTCGTACAGACCACTATAGGTGGTTTCGACTCGTAGGTGACTCGCGATTTGTCGCACAGCCTTCACGTGATCGTAGCACTGAACGTAATATTATACACCCAACCTGTCGTATAGACCACTAAAGGTGGTTCCGACTCGTGTGCATCATTTGGTTGAGGAGCTATAGATTCAGTCATACAGGTCACGTTAGGTGACTCCGGCTGGTGTATTGAGTTTTCCAGCATATTTTGATTTGATTTACCTCACCTGTTTGATACTTATTTTATTTGATTGGGTACTTCGACACGGCGTATTTTGACTTGTTATATTTGAGGTTTATCATTTTCCAGCATGATTTTGGTATATGAGTATGAATATTATTTCCTGAGAAAATATACTTGTGTTACAGTGAGGGGTTACTACTTTGATTTTGAAATGGTTTTTGGAAAGGATTTGTTTTTGCCCACTCACGTTTTCTATTTTGCGCCCCTCCAGATTTTAGGTAGCGGTGACATTGGTGGCGAACGAGGCATCAAGGCAAATCTAACAGAACGCCATCTATGTAGGATTTCTCTGGTTATCTTTTCAGCGTTAGTTTAATTTGGACTGCACCTAGGGTTTTTGCACTCTGATGTTGTGTTGTTATGCTTCCGTTTCATCTTTCACTCTCACTTGTCTTATTGTAAATTATCCTGCTTGGTTTGTATTTCTGCACATCTTTCGTTATTGCTTTCCGCACTATGCACTTGGCTACGTTACCCTCACATGACGGCCAGCACGCCTCGATATTTCAGGTCGGGGTGTGTCAATATTATCATGGGAATTAGCTTGAAGCAAAAGTTCCTCTAAGTTGACTATCTTCATAGAATTAGAGATAAAAATTGCTCATTTTTTAATTTTATAATAATGTTTTCTTGGCAGAACTATATACTTGAGTTTACAATTAAAATGCCATAGATCATGAGTTAAAATCCAAAACTGAGTACAAATTCGAGATAAGGAAATAATTTTTACCCTTGTTTCTTTTTTATAATTTAAATTAAATAAATAAAAAAAGATTAAGAAATGCAAATAAATAAAAATTTACAGAAGAAGAAAAAGTGTGCAAAAATTATTACCTTTAATGATATTGTATATATACATCAAAGAGTTGTGAAAGGTATTAGATATCAAATGATAATTAACAATTCCGAACCTGGATTTTCCTCGAATGCTTTTGCATCCCCATGTTTTTTTTCGTTACTTTCCCTCTTACTTCTACAACTTTTCCCCTCAATTTGTTTTCCCAATCGTTTCACCAATGAGGCTTGAGCGTTAAAGTGTGTGCTTAAATCATCAAATTCTGTCTTCGATTCAAACATTAGTATGTGCTTGTAGTGCATACGACTACACCACCGCAACTTGTGATCGGAAGGGTTACGATGCGGTCCTTGTATATCATTTTCGTCATGTCTATTTGTCACATTTTATTCATGTCATAAGGCTATTGCCAATAAAGGATATTGAATTCTTTTTTACTCATTATAGATTTGTTTTCCGAATCAAGCTTAAGACAATAATTCTTTTATTTGACTAACCAGACAATCATTTTGTGTTATTAATTCACTCATGTAAGCATATAAAATATTAACATTAAAAAGGACTATAGTTTCTTTCTTTTTTTCAACAAAAAAAAAAGACTACAGTTTAATGGACAAGGTTTGGTATAAACCATATATATATACAAAGAGCTTAAGAGGAGGGATCCCCATATTTTAAAAAAAAAGGGACACGCTCTCCACCATTAGATTTAATTTTAATGAAATTGTGTGGTTGAGATTGTGAGGTCTGTGTTTTAATCTCAACCACACAATTTCATTAAAGTCAATCTAACGGTGGGGAGCGTGTTCCCATTTTTTTTTTGAAAAAATAGGGATCCCTCCCCTTAAGCTCTCCCTATATATATATTTTTTTATTTTTTATTTGTTCAAAAAACCATTTTATATATAATACAGAGAAAAAGGACTATAGTTTAACCATCACAATAAAAGATTCCAAATTGCTTACCTAGGGAATGTTTTGACAATTTTGTTTTTATTTTTTAACTTGGAGATTTGGAAATACACATAAAGAAGATGTGGTTATCTCATCCGCAAGAAGTCACACGGGCCACTAATTATTATTATTTTTCAAATAAATGATATTATCTATACTAATAAGGAGAGAGAATGAACTTAACCTTATAATGGGCTAGCAATCATATGGTTCAAATTCGTTTTTGACGAAAATCAAATATAAAACTTTTCACTTATAGGTAAAGAGAAATACAACAAAACCGTAGTACTAAATGACCACAAATTATTATTGAACTCACTCCAAACATGATTATTGATAAATAAAGACAAAAGCTAAATCTTTAAAAGACACACTGCTCAAAATATTATGACGGAGCTAGACACAAACAATAAGAGTTGGTGCCTGGTAGTCTTGGTGTGCTAGAGTTGGTGCCTTGTAGTCTTGGTGTGCTAAAGCATTCTCAGTGGCGTTTTATCCTTCTTGAAGCTTCTATATTTGAAGTATTATGAACTGAGCTAAAAAATTGAGACTACATCCGTCATATAGTTTTGCAATTTTCTTACTTAGGTAGTAAAAATTAGGTCACGTCTAGCACCAAAATTCAGTTAGACCTGCCAGATGGGAGGGTGTACACTGGCCCTCGGATGGGAGGGTGTACAAAAAAGAGGAAAGAAGTGTATGAAAAAAAAGAAGGAGAGAATCCACTTTCGTACAAAAAAAATAGAGATGGGTTTGAGTTTAGGGATTCTGCTAGGGATGCTTCTCTACACATTGCACTTCATTCTACCTTAAGCTTTTTCAGATGTTATGAGCCCCAAACAATTTTGTCAACAAATTACACGTAACCTAGCTACATTAGGATTCAAGGTAATCAAGCAACAAAAGCAAACGAAATTATCGTAAGCCAAGTTTAGGACGAATTTTTTTCATTTACGTGATAATAATGATAGACAAGAGATAAAAAAAAAAAAGAAGTTATAGATACATTCATCCCAACTATCTGATAAATTGTTTTTATGCTAATAACATGATCAAATAAATAAAAAAAAAAAATAAAAGAGACCCGTTAGTGGTTTTACTAGCACAGTCTACGCTTCCGGAACATGAAAGACTAGGTATTTCAACATTCGGACTGAGGACGTGAAGTTATTTTTAGGTTTTGATGTGTAATAAAAAGAAAAAATTCCTCCAAATAATTAGCATACATCAAGAAAATCCAACAGAATTTAGCAGTAAATAGAAATCACAAATAAAATAGAAATTTGACCAACTACATGTCACGATCACATTCGTCCCTTATCTTCTTATTTCCTGTCCTCAATTTCTTTCCCCTCTCTCCCCACTATAAATACATTGACCACAAACTCCCAAGTCCTCCAAAGAAAAAGGAGAGCATCCACCACCTCCCGAAACACCACGACAAAAAGAAAAAAAAACCAACCATGGCTACTACCAAGTTCCTCCTATCCCTTCTCCTCCTCGTCCAGCTCGCCGCCACAGCCTACTCCATCGGTGTAAACTACGGTACTCTCGCCGACAACCTCCCGCCACCGGCCAAAGTCGCCGACTTCATCAAAACCCAAACCAACATCGACGCCGTCAAACTCTTCGACGCCAACCCCGACATCATCAAGGCTTTCGCCAACACCAACATCGCCTTGACGATTACCGTCCCCAACGGAGAAATCCCGAGCCTCAAAAACCTAGAGACCGCTCGCCGTTGGATCACTAATCATGTCAAGCCGTTTTACCCGGCAAGCAAAATCAAATACATTGCCTTGGGCAACGAGGTCCTCCACTGGGGGGACGACGCTCTCAAGTCGAGCCTAGTTCCTGCCATGGAGACCTTCAACAGCGCTTTGGCCCAAGAGGGGATCAAAGACGTAAAGGTCTCGACCCCTCACTCGCTGGGAATCATGTTGTCTTCTGAACCGCCCAGCGCGGGCCGATTCAGACCGGAGGTGATTCCAATTCTGACTCAAATGCTTCGGTTCTGTACCCAGACCAAGTCGCCTTTCATGGTTAACCCGTACCCGTATTTCGGGTGGTCACCCGAAAAAGAGAACTACGCTCTCTTCAGACCCAATCAGGGCGTGCATGATACAGTCACCGGCAAGTTTTACACTAACATGTTCGATGGGTTGATGGACGCGGTTTACTCAGCTGCAAAGGCAATCGGGTTCGGTGACGTGGACTTGATTGCGGCCGAGACCGGTTGGCCTTCGGCTTGCGAGTTCCCAGTGTGCTCGGTTCAGAACGCTGTAGACTACAACGGTAACTTGATCAAGCATGTTGAGTCCGGGAAGGGTACGCCTTTGATGCCGAACCGGAAGTTCGAGACTTACATCTTTGCTTTGTTTAATGAGAATCAGAAACCCGGTCCGTCTGCTGAGAAGAACTGGGGGCTATTCAAACCGGACATGACTCCGGTGTACAATGCTGGGGTTATGCGCAATCAACAGGTTGGTTATTGATTAATCGTCTTTTGATTTTCCATTTTGCTTTTGTTTCTTTGTTTAGCTCATCTCATCATTGTTGTCTTAAATATTTAATTGTTAAATGCTGGGATTAGTAGAGTGGGCTTATAATTAAGGTACTAAAAGAGAATTTTTTTAGTGTTATCAGAACACGGTGGCACACCACTCATTTTTATATAAGTGATATGAAATTGTATTTTTTAAGTTATTAACTTTTTAATACACATATTCCATCATTTGTATAATGACACATGGTGTATCACTCTGTGTTCCAGTTAAATTGAAAAATCTCTCATATTAAAGTGATTGGTTGCCTGCATGAAGTCTAATTTAGAAGGGCACATAGTACTACTACTAGTAATATTATTTTTTATTTGTAAATAAAAGGTTTTATAACTGATTTTCGTTAAAAATGAAATTGAATCACATTATCAAGGCTAGTGCATTGAAACTTAGATCCATCATCCGGCTACCATCAGTTGGTCAAAAAATATTTGTTTTAAAATGTCGGTCACGTGCACCGCAGATTAAGTAAAATTTCTAGATTCGATGTTTTGTTTCTTGTGTTTTATTAAATATTGTTGAATGTAAAAATAATAAGATAATTTAATTCATCCAATTTGTTGAATTAAATAACACACCGAATAATGTGTAAAGTGAACAAATGACATCAGTTTTGGCTTCTTTTTTTTATTTATAAGGAAAGCCTAAGCTGTACAAGGTGAGTTTTATTGAGTTACAGGAAAAGGTTACACTTAATTAGCTGGAGTTAATTAGTTATGTATTTATTAATTAATATATAAATGTCTAATTAATGAAAATGATTATGTGTTGAACAAAATTTGTGGATATACAAGTAAAGTAATCGCACAAAAATGTTAGAATGTGAATTGGCATTTGATGCAAACATATTATTTTAATAGTTACTTCATGTTCTTTGTTGGGATACAAATTAACCAAATTGAATTGTCACCATGTCAATTTTGAATTTGCAAAAAAGATGTATTTTAATCAATATTTCAAAATAATAGATAACATTCTGAGCTAACTCACATATATTATATTCTTATTGCTAGAATAATGTTAGTCTTATGCATAATAACTTGTTGCATGATTTAGGGTGGTGCGACTCCTGGACCAACAATGCAAATTCCAGCACAGCCTTCTACACCAGCTGGACCAACTACACCAGCTGCTCCAAAACAGGGGAAGAAGGGAAAGCCTGCCAAACCAGCCAAAACACCAAAACCAGCAAAACCATCAACACCAGCAACGCCGGCAACACCGACAGCAGGAGGCGGCAAGAAGTGGTGCGTGGCAAAACCAGCAGCCAGCAACCAAGCATTGCAATCAAACATTGATTACGTCTGCGGCACCGGCGTTGACTGCAAGTCCATCCAGCCGGGTAGTGCTTGCTTCGATAACGACATTAGAGCCCGCGCGTCTTACATCATGAATGCTTATTACCAGGCTAACGGCCGTCACGACTTTAACTGTGATTTCTCTGGGTCCGGACAAATTACCACCACCGACCCAAGCCGCGGGTCTTGTAAATACAACGCTTGAGCTTGAGGAGATGATTTGAGGAAAGGAAGATATGGTATTGACCATGATTTTTTGATGACTATGGTCTTTTTTCATTTTTAAATTTTTTTTTAAAGAACATTACTCATGCACTCGAGGTTCCGTGCTTGAAATTTTTTTAGATGAATTCAATATAAATTATTTTATAATAAAAGAAAATTAATATTTGGTTCCTAGTTACTAATGCTTGTTGACTGAGATCTTATTAGTTTTCAGATTTTAATAAAAGTCTCTAGTATTAATGTAATAATAAGTTTACATGTTAATTACATAATTTTTTTGAATAAAAATTAGTAATTGATTTAGTGTTTTAATACTCACACCTTTATTAAACTACTAATTAATTTCAATTCAAAACATTTCCCAAAAAAAAAAAGAATAAGTTTCTACCCGTTAGTTTTTTATAAAAATATTTTCAATTTTTTAATCTTAAATATACCCATTCATATAATTTTACAATTTTTTTTAAATCTTAAATGTACCCATCTTAAATATACCAATTTGTTATACGTAAAATGTACTATTTTTTTATATATAAAATCCATTCAATTTTTTAACCCATTTTTAATCTATGGCTACATTCTTTTTCATTGACTGCAAAATGTATCCATGTCAAGTTTAATCTAAGAAATTTATTAATATTATTAAGCCTAATATCTATGTTTTTGTGGTTTTGAAGAATGTATCCATGTTTATATGTGTCTGTGTGTACAATATATTGGAGAGTATAATTTATAATTTAATATTTTTAATCCCACAAATTATGAGTTTTATTTAAAATCTCATTAATATAAATAACTACAAATTTTAGTTTTTAATTTAAAAAATATAGTAACCTACATAGAAATACTATTACATTAATGTCTGGTACTTCGATCAAAAATTGAAAACCAATAAAATTTCAATAAAATAACATTAATAACCAAGAACTGCATCCAAAGTATCTCAAAATAAAAACTCATCTTTAAAATGACACATTGCTTAAAATATTATCACGAAGCTAGCTAGACAACACAGAAAATATTCACAAACAATCAAAACTATATGTAATGCATTGCCTTCCAAAAACAAAGAAAACACCAAAGCTAGTAGGCCTGGGCACGGTTCGGTACCGAGGTAGTACCGAAACCGAACCCATAGCAAAAATTCGGTACGGTTCGGTACGGTATAAATGGTTGTACCGACTTAATACCGAACCTATTAGGTTCAGTTCGGTTCGGTACGTTTATAGGTTCGGTTCGGTTCTGGGCCTATGACAAGGCATGTTTTTCAATTTTTGTAAAAAAAAAAGCCCAAATCAATTTTTAGCCCAATATTAACAAAATCAAGATTTGGCTCAGATTTACAGCAACAATTCAACAAATATATGCCTAACCCCATCAATTCAACAAGATTTGGCCCAAAAAGACAAACGAAGAATGCGTTCCCCCACTTGGTTCTGGGCCTAAGGATGTGATATTGTGATGTTTGGAAAATACATGCACAGAATGCTTGAAAATATCTTGTGCTCACTGCTCAGGATGCTTGAAAATATATGCCAAGCTTGCTAGCTTTATATATTATTATATATCCACTTATGCAATCTCCCTCCCTCCTTCCCTTTGCCAAAGTAAAATTTGACCGTTTGGTTGGGGAAAGTGACAGAGAAGTGGCATTCATTCATCAAACATCAAACATAAATTTAATCCCATCAACAATTCAATCCAACAACATTAAACATCAAAAAATTCAATTCAACAACATCAAACATAAACAAATTCAATCCAACAACAAAGTTCAAGTCAAAGCCTTATGGCATTAATACAATCCAAATATAATAGCAAACATCAAACTAAATGCCTTAATAACTAATAAGTTCAATTCATATAAGATAAAAGCAATTACTCTTTAAGGGCCTTACGCTTGACACCCTTGGTGGTTAGAGGTTTGTGAGGCTTTGAAGCTCGAGGAAGTCGGGTAGAAGCTTGTGAAGCGGATACTTGAGAAGGCCGGGTAAGAGGTTGTGAAGACGACGCTTGTTGTTCCGGATTATTAGAGAGACAAGAGATGCTTGATGTCAACAACTCTACATAATACAAAAATATACACAACTTGTAAACACAAAGAATAAAATCTAAAAAATTATAACAAACAAAAATTAAGAAGAGAAATAAGAAATTACCCGCTTCAATACTTTTATAGAACTCTAAGTGCTCCAATGAAGGTGCATCATCTTCTAAGGTGATAACACCATCACCCCTCATCCAATTATTCATGCAAATTAAGGCCTCCACCGATTTAGGAGTTAAAGAACTCCTAAAATCCGAAATTACTCTCCCCCCGGTACTAAAAGCACTCTCCGAAGCCACACATCTCTTATCTCCTTAGTTTTCAAATGAACATCAACTTCCAATAATTGCTTTTTAAGGAGATGAGTGACATGCCTTAACTTGAATCTTGGATCTAAAATAAGAGCAACCACTAGCAAATTGTTCAATTGAAGGTAAGAGCCAAAATATTTGTCATACTTTGCTTTCATGTCGGTTGCCATTTGCTTCAAAAGTACCTCCATTGGTGAACCGATTTGCACATTGGGTGGGAGAACCAAATTCTTGATAGCCGTCTCTATTTTGAGGACATCATGGAGAGCGGTATGAGCCGTGGGGATTAAAGAATGACTCACCCGCAATGTCACCTCATAGAAAACCCGTAAAAACCGAATAAACACCTCCGCCTTTTCCCAATCTTCTCCGGTTGGTGGTCCAACCCTTCTTTGACCTTTAATAGCAACCATTCCATCTTCATCCTTTTCTTCTTCAAATTCTTTGAAATACACGTTAAAAGGAGTATCACTTTCCTCCCCCATTCTAGTAAAGGTCTTCTTAAATTTTATGGCTACTTCCAACATATGAAATGTGGAATTCCATCTTGTGGGGCAATCTAAGCAAACACTTGCTTTGCATGTCAACTTCTCCATAAACACGGCTTGCTTGAAATACTCTAACCTTTGTGGAGAGCTCCTCACAAATCTCACACAATTTCTTATGGCTAAGAGGCATTTGGTTAGCCTCTTCATCCCTTGACCCACAATTAAATTGGTTATGTGAGCGACACACCTCACATGTAAATACTCCCCATGCAAAATGGCTTGTGAATTTTCCCACCTATTCATTGTTGACCTAAGTTGATCCAATGCAACTTTATTTGCGGAAGCATTGTCCACCGTGATGGTAAGTACTTTATCTATGCCCCATTCCAACAAACAAGTTTCAATCAACTTAGCTATTGTGGCTCCCGAGTGGTTAGTAATAAGACAAAAATTAATGATCCTCTTATGCATATTCCATTCATCATCAATAAAGTGTGCGGTGAGGACCATATAATTGATGTTTTGAGTGCTTGTCCAAGTGTCGGTGGTAAGAGAAATTCGGTGAGCATGCAATTCCTTTTTCAAGCTATCCTTAGATTGAGCATACATTCTAAGGAAAGTTCTAACAAGAGTCCTCCTAGAAGGCACACGAAATAATGGACATGCAACACTACAAAATCTATTGAATCCTATCTTCTCAACGGTACTAAAGGGTACCTAATCGAGAACAATCATCTCTACACATGCTTCCAAACAATCGGATTGGTTAAATACCCTATTAACCAAAGTTGTACCCCCTTTCTTCTCCTCATAAAGAAGTTTTTTATTTTTCCTCAAGTTGGCATGATAATATTTACATTGTCGATTAAGATGTTTTCTCATTCCGGATGTACCATTAGTGCTTCAATCGGCCGCATAGTCACCATCATTTGTATGTTTCGGGCAATAGACACATTTAGCCCTAAGTCTTACATGTGGAACCATTACCAGTTCATCATGTTCATCTTTTACAACATTACCTTCTTGATCCTTGAGGCTTACTAGGGTCTTAACTTGATAAGGTCTAAAGTGCTCCCAAACCTTACTACGTTTACCCTGTAGGAGTTGGGAGACACTTACCTCATCTTGATCTCCTTCGCTTTCGACCTCACATTTGCTTCCCCCTGATTCATATTCCAAATCAATTGCATCATCTACAGAATCTACACGGTCTGAAGCCTGCATCCAATCAATACAAAAATATCAATTATGATTACAAACATCAAAGCCCCTATTGTTCCTGATAATATCAGTGGATCCTTCTAAAGGCCAACATATTACATTATCCCTAATTTTAGCAAACTTCTACCTCAGTAAGCATTAAAATGCACACATAAAAGTAACAAAATAAATAAAATAAGACACAGTTAACAGGCGTGCAACTGTCTTGTAAAAGTGTCAGAACATCAACAATCAGACACCACACCAACACCGAAAGAACCCAATTGAAGACATTTCAGAAAGCAGTTCAATTCCAGTTTCAGTTTTGGGAATCTGAAAGCACCCCCCTAATAGGAATGCATCCCCCTAATATATGCCTAACCCCAACAATCATCATAACTAACATTAGAAATTTCTCCTTAAATTTTCCACACAAAGAACTTTCTCCTTAAATTTTCATTCATGCAGAGACTATAAATATCGACCTCTCTAGCTTTCAATTACAACTTAACATTAGAAATTGGCTTTAGTCACCACATTCGAATTTCTTACATATATCAATGGGAAGTAGTGAAGCAAAACACCAATAACATCGCAAGCATTACGAATTGGAACGGCACAAGTGCACAAGGGAGAGATGAATTTGGAAGACAATGATGCATTTGTCAAAACCCATTTTCCCAATTGAAAAAACCCAGAAAGGAAACAAATTCAGAGAAACTCCCAATTCGGAATTAAAATCCTAATTTTATAAAATGCAGATTGACTTATGTGTAAACATCCCCAAATTTCAGACGGATGCGTAAACATTAAAACCCTAATTTTATAAAATGCAGATTGACTTACCATGAGAGAAGACGAGGAGATGAGACCGTGAAATGCTGAGAGATTGGAGATGAGGAGAAGTGGTGGTTGCAGAGAGTTTGACAAGGTTGCAACTGAGGGAGAGATCTGAGAGTCTGAGAAATGTTAAAGTGCAAAGGCCAAAAAGCAATATGAGAGTCTAAAAAAGTGAGACTGCGAATTTGATCATTTTAATTTAAAAATTAAATCGGTACGGTTCGGTATCAAATATAAAACCGAAACCGAACCGGTTGAACACCAAACCGAACCGAATAAGAACCCATACCGAAAGAACCGAAAAAAAAACCGAACCGATCGGGTTCGGTTCGGTTCTCGGTATTTTTTGCCCAGGCCTAAAAGCTAGAGTTTTACACTAATGTTCCATTTTGAAAAGAGGCAAATGCCTTGTCATTCAAGTATGTACAAGGTATAAACTCCTTCTAAGACGTGAAATGTGTGAATGTAATTAATGTGGTCTCATACACACCAAATTTACTATAGTCACGATCCAAAAACAAGATGAATAGTTTGCAATTTTGCATGTCAGTCATTTGTCATGTTCTTTAAAAGGAATGAATGCGACCAATTAGAGTGTATCCGTATATAATTATCCTGTTTTTCAAGTTTAAACTTAGTGTTGATAAAAGTGTATCCGTATATAGCCACCATGTGACAACCCGTCCTTAACTTTACAATTTTATTAATTTTAAATGAGGGAATTGACGAAAATGCCCCTAGAGTCGAGATCATTGACTTTCGTTGACCATTATTTTGGGACGCATATGAGCTACTATTTTACCGTATTTTCAAAGTACTCGTCGTTACGAATGGGTGGGCGTAAGCGTAATCAAATTTGGAGTTATAACGAAGAAGTTATTAACGAAAGAAATCGAGGGCATAATGGTCATTTGACCATAAATCTGTGCCACATGTGTGGCTGGGTCAGAAAAGAAAGAAAGAAAAAGACAAAAAAGGAAGAGGGAGCTGCCCAATCGGGGAAGAAGAAGAATGAGTTGTGGAAGAGAAGAGAAGAACTAGGGGGATGAAAGAGGAAGTAGGAAGCTAATCAGAAACAAGAGAAGGGAGAGAGGGGGAAATGTGTGGAACACCGGATCCCATCGACCCATACACCCTACTGACTCTAACCCATTTTCTAACGACTTTCTGTCATCATTTTCGTTAGATTTCCGGCGATTTGAAGCTATCTAACACCACAGCCACATTGATGTCTTCTCCTGCTTTCCCATCCAAACCCGACTGGGTTTCACCCCAGTTTTGTGATAAATCGCATTAGTGACTGCGACGAACACCCAACGACGATCCATCGAATCTGAAGGTCTCGACCACCACCACCACTCCCAAATCACTCATTGGGTGCCAGGAACAAATCCCAAACAACTGTAGGGGCAATGGAACACCGGTCGTGACAAATCGAGGCATACCCTTTCAAGGGTTTCCGACCGATTTGAGTGAAATTAGAGCTTTTCCCTGCTGAATTGGCCTTGGCCACATGTATAAAAATTGTTCCCCATTGACTTGCTCTACATGCTTGTAAAATTTGGTAATTTTTAGAAATAGTAGGATTTTGCGGTGAGTCGGGGCGGCAGGCCGCCATGTGCAGCAACGCGTGGGTCGAGACCGGACCTGGCCATCCTAGGCTAATTTTGATGTTCTGATTTCATATTTGACATCCGTTTAATAAAATTACGATGCTTTAGTATAGTTTCGTAGTTGGCCGCCACGAGGTCCTTATATGAATTGACGATCCAACATTTGGATCATCACCTAACCTTAATACATTATAGTACGAAATATTTAAGGACCATAGGAACTGACAGATTAGGAATCCAACGTACGGATCTTCCCACACTGGAATAGTAAGTTCGTAAATAAAGCATTAACCGCCATTTGAATTGTGATTGACGGAGATCTAACCGTCATATCATGGTAAGATTTTAGTATGTTGTTTTAGAAGAATAATGTGGATATTTGGAAGTTACGGATCAGAAATATGAGGTACGGATCTTCCAGATTGAGTTACGTAGGGTTGTGGACCTTACCGTCGACCTTCGACTGACGGTTGACTTTTGGTCGATGGGTTTCAAATCATTCTAGAACGTCCTTCGGGATGTGTTTTATGTAAATTACGTGTTATATCAATAAGAATTCTGAGACGTGATTTGATATTTGTTTTAGGCAACGATCGTTCGTGACGTCTCGATATTTGTGCTAGGGAATTGTAATGCGAACTTCAGGTGAGTGTGTCTTTTCCTTTTTATAGTGTGTGTCCATATATATATATATATATATATGATTGATAGTTTCCATTTATGCATTTGAAAAAGAATTTCTTACGTATGCCTGGATTAGACTAAAATTTATAAGAATTTACGAAATGACAAAAGTTATGAAATATGCTACATCCTACGGGATGCACAAGTATGCTTATAATCTTTGATGCCAAATTATACCTACGTCTATGAATGTTAGTATGTTGCTTAGCATTATTGAATCATTATGGCATGCTCATATTTATATAGTTTGCTCATCATTGCTGCACCCCGGTGTTAATGTTCACCTAGGGCCAGGGCCAGTCTTTCACTTGTATGTTCACATCCACACCGCACTTTTACCTTGGATTTAAGTATGTGTCAGTCTTGTCGTATATGTTGCATTAGGCAACTCTGACTCATATGTGACCGCGAATAGTGTCAGTCTTCACGTGATTGTAGCACTAGAACGTATATTATGATTACACCCAGTCATGTTGTACATGTTGCATTAGACAACTCCGACTTGTGTGCTAGCATAGGTTGATGAGCATCAGTTCAGTCGTACAGATCGCATCAGGCGACTCCGATTTGTGTGCTAGAATAATTGTTAAGCACTTGATTTTATTTAGGGTGAAGTGCCGATTTAGTCTCTAAACTATCACCTCAATGAAAATTAGGTCTCTAAATTATTTTTTCGGTAAAATAAGTCTCTAAATTCATTAGAAATTGCTAATTTCATCCATACTCTTATATTCAAAGAAATTTTATCCAATTCTTCGTCAACTTAAGTCACTTGACACACTTTAGAGTGTACTACCATCATTTTCTCATCTATACGTGCTTAACATTTCATATAGGTTGCAAATTTAGTGTCTAATTTACCCTCAAAAGTTAACTTACACTATTTCTTTATGAAAAATTACCAATTTCTCCTCCAAAGTTAACTTCATGCACTATTTCTTTATCAAAAACTACCAATCTACCCTCCAATGTGTATCACATGCAAGTAACGTGACTTAAATTGACAGAAAATTGAATATACTAGCTTCGAATATAATATTAGGGATGTAATTGGTAGATTTTTATAATTCAAGGACTAATTTTTCTGAAAAAATTGTTTAGGGACCTAATTTTCACTAAGGTGATAATTCTGGGACTAAATTGACAGTTTGCCCTTTTATTTATACTACTGTTGAGATTATGTGATTTTAGATGTCGTGCACTTATTTACGAGACATGAAGTCGTATTTAATTATTGAGATATTGCTAGCTATGGTAAGTAATTTCTCACTATACGTAGTATGTATATTTTGAAAGCTATACATGTGTTACGGCGATGGGTTATTATGTTTTCGAAATGGTTTTACAAAACTTCATTTTTTAGGCCCACTCACCCTTGTTTTTTGCCTCTCCAGGTTTTAGCAGCTCAGCTTTCTTATAGATGAGGATTATTGGCAAACTTCGGTATTGGAGATTACCTTTAGTGGTATAATTCTCGTCTTACCTCTACTGTACTTTACTTATGCTCTGCATCACGTGTGAATTGGGTTCAATGCCACTCACACGTGCACTCTTATATTTATGCACTTTTAGATTTAAATTTATACACATTTTCCACATCATACACTTTATAGTTTCGTCACCTTCAAGATATCGGCCAACACAGCTCTATTCGGAGTCCTAGTGAACATCTTGGGTCGGGGTGTGTCACACCACCTACGTCAACTATAAAGTAAATATTAAAAAAAAAGAAAACTAACAACACTATAACGGTGTGATAGTATCATTAACGTATATCGGTTTGTGATATATAAGCTTTGTGTCAATACATAATCATATCGCATTTCGTCTTTGCCAAGCGAACTTGGGTTATGATATACTAGTTTTTTATTTTATTTTAATTTTATTTTAAATTACAATTGACACAACTTAAGCATGTTCGTCTATGGAATTTCAGGGGTTCTGTGCAAAATTTATAAATGGTCTCCTTCTTAAGATAGTTTTTCAAAAAAATTAGGACATCGTATTGATGCAAGAAAGCAATAATTTAAATTAAAAAAAAATAAACTTGAGGACTCACTAAATTGTATGTTTACAAATCTCATTAAATAATAAGTAAAAAGAGCTACAAACATAACATTTACTGAATAATTAAAAAAAAAGTTCAATTTTAAACAACCAAACAAGAAAAAATGCTTTAAAAACTCTAACTTTAAAGTTTCACTTGAATATATAGCATTATTATACAAAAAATTTAAAAAAAAATCATTTTAGGGCGTTATTATTGGCACTTTAAATATCTTATTCTACACTCCAAACTTTTATTTTCAGAAAAAAAAAATCACATTTATAAGGAGTGCACAATGAAATTTTATAGTGTAAATAAAAACAATTTTACAAGTGGTCCTTTATCAAAGTGGTGCAAAGGGGTTGAGCTTTCGCATGACGGCGTGTGAATTCTGTCATAACTTATTTAACAAAATCTATCGGTTGACAAAAAAATATATATCAATTTTTAAATATATATCATATTAACATTATTACTTGTAAATATTAGATAGCAAAATTTTTTAAGGACTCCTTCAAATTTCGGATCTATATATGCAATTGCACCCTTCGCTCTTCCATCACCGAACATATGAAAAAAAAAAACACCTCTGAACATAAGAAAGAGCCCCCTCTTATTTTAATACGACTCAAAGATGTTTTCAGTCTTACAACAACGGCTCGTTTTGTACCTAACCAAGTGCCAAAGATGAGTTGGAGTGCAGCGTCAACCCAATGCCAAAAGTTAACATTTCAATATCTCAACATCTGCTAGAGATGCTTCCCTGTGCACTGAACTTCATTCTACCTTAAGCCTTTTCAAATGTTATGAGCCCCCGAACAATTTTGTAAACAAATTACAGGTAGCCTGGCTGTATTAGGATTCAGGGTAATCAAGCAACAAAATCAAGCAAAATTATCATAAAACAAGTTTATGACGTCTTTACGTGATACTAAGAGAGGAGAGATAAAAAAAGTTAAATACACATCCATTCCAACTATTTGATAAATTATTTGTACGTGATAACATGACCAAATAGATAATTCGTTTTAGGGTAGTTAGATTTAGGCTTTGATGCGTAATAAAAACAATTCCTCCTAATAACTAGGGTACATCAAGAAAATCCAACAGAATTTAGCAGTAAATAGAAATCACAAATAAAATTGATATTTGACCAACTACTTGTCACGATCCCATTCGTCCCTTATCTTCTTATTTCCTCCTCAATTTCTTTCCTCTCTTCCCACTATAAATAATTTGACCACCAACTTCCCTTTCCTCCAAAGGAAAAGGAGAGGATCCACCATCTGCCAAAACACCACCACAAAAAGGAAAAAAAAAAAAAAACCATGGCTAACACCAAGCTCCTCCTCTCCCTTCTCCTCCTCGTCCAGCTCGCCGCCACAACCTACTCCATCGGTGTAAACTACGGTACTCTCGGCGACAACCTCCCGCCACCAGCCAAAGTCGCTGACTTCATCAAAACCCAAACCAACATCGACGCTATCAAAATCTTCGACACCAACCCCGACATCATCAAGGCCTTTGCCAACACCAACATCTCCTTGACGATTACCATCCCTAACGGAGACATCCCGAAACTCATAAAGCTACGCACCGCTCGCGGTTGGATCGTTGATCATGTCAAGCCGTTTTACCCGGCAAGCAAAATCAAATACATTGCCATGGGCAACGAGGTGCTTCACTGGGGGGATGATGCTCTCAAGTCGAACCTCGTCCCTGCCATGAAGACCTTACACAATGCTTTGGTCCGCGAGGGGATCAAAGACGTCAAAGTATCAACCCCTCACTCGCTCGGAATCATGTTGTCTTCCGAGCCACCCAGCATGGGCCGGTTCAGACCGGAGGCGATTCCAATACTGACCCAAATGCTCCGATTTTGTCGCCAGACCAAGTCGCCTTTCATGGTTAACCCGTACCCATATTTCGGGTGGTCACCCGAAAAGGAGAGCTACGCTCTCTTTAGACCCAACAATGGTGTGCACGATAAATTCACCGGCAAGTTTTACACTAACATGTTCGATGGGTTGATGGACGCGGTTTACTCAGCTGCCAAGGCAATTGGGTTCGGTGACGTGAACTTGATCGCTGCCGAGACCGGTTGGCCTTCGGCTTGCGAGTTCCCAGTCTGCTCGGTTCAGAACGCTGTGGACTACAACGGTCACTTGATCAAGCATATTGAGTCCGGGAGGGGTACGCCTTTGATGCCAAACCGGAAGTTCGAGACTTACATCTTTGCTCTGTTTAATGAAAACCAGAAACCTGGTCCGGCCGCGGAGAAGAACTTTGGGCTGTTCAAACCAGATATGACTCCGGTTTACAATGCTGGGGTTATGCGCAATCAACAGGTTGGTTCTTGATTAAATATTTAATTTTTAATTGATACATTTTTTGATCCGTCACCTGTACGTTAGATTTAAGCAAATTTTCTAGATTCGGTGTTTTGTTTATTGGGTTAAATTAAATAATGTTGCATGGGACATTTCTGCATGCGACTGAAAAAAATGTGGAAAATAATATAATTAACAAAAAAAAATGTCAAGAGTGAACCGATGACATCGGTTGTTGGTTTGTTTTGTTTTTTTTTTTAAGGACAATTTCAACATTTCGAGATGAGTTTTACTGAATTAAAAAAAAAGTTACATCAAATAAGAAGGGACACAATCAGTTTTTAGTTACTAATTTATGTGAAATTTCTAATTTAATGTAAATAATTAGAGGAATGTTACGAGGATTCTCTTAATTGTGGGATTTTCTAACACCTCATAGTTTAGAGTAATGTTAGAGAGACTAAATTAGCAAACCAAATGAGGTGTCACCAATAGAAAATGAGTACGTTTATTAACGATTAAGTAATAATCCAATCACCAACTTCTATGTCATTTAGTTTATAAAATTTAGTCTACAAATTTAGTCTCCTTAGCATTACTCCATAAGTTAACGTTAATTTTCTTTCTAATATTATAAAATATTGTGTCAAAAGCATGAGGTGGTAGAGAGTAGATGGAGAGTCTCACTTTTGAGAAATTCCCATTAACATTTCTCAAATAATTATGTTTCATAATGAGTCAAAATAAGAAACAAATAAAAAGCATCGGTACTAAACATTATTTGTTGAACAATATTTGTGGATATCCAAGTAATCACACAAAAATGCTAGAATGTGAATTGGCATTTGATGCAAACGTATAATTTTAGTAGTTACTTCATGTTCTTTGTTAGGGTACAAATTAACCGAATAGAATTCTCATCGTATCAATTTAAGAAGATGTATTTTAATCGATATTTCAATTTACACCCAATTATAAAAAAGAATTTTGAACTTTTGAGTGCAATATGACAAATATATTGTCTTAACACACTAACCTAACTCGCATATTGTATTATTGTTATTGCTAGAATGATATTGTCTTATGTATACTAAATTGTTGTATGATTTAGGGTGGTGCAACTCCTGGACCAACAATGCAAATTCCAACACGACCTTCTACACCAGCTGCACCTAAACGCGGGAAAAAGGGAAAGCCTGCTGGACCAGCAAAATCAACAACACCAGCAACGCCCGCAACACCCGTAGCAGGAGGCAAAAAGCCGTAAATACAAAGCTTGAGCTTTGAGGAGATGATTTGAGGAACGGAAGATATGGTGTTGACCATTTTTTTTTCAAATTTTTTATTTTATTTTATTTATTTATTTTTTGGTGGAATGTTGGTGACTATGGCGCCTTTGGAAATTAATTAGTATATGATTTAATTTTTAGTTAATTATACTTTACCACCTTGATTTTGAATCACATTACAAACTTATACCTCATCTTTTCAACATTACAATATCATATATCAACTTACGAATTCGTTGCAATGTCAATTCCATCGTTAATCAATGTATTAAATTGACTGTTAATTGCTTATGTGGCATACGCGAAGCCCACTCCCTCGCCTAGCTGGATTGAAAAATTAATTAAATACTGATAAATAATATACCATTTAATTTTAAACAAGGTTCTAAAAGACGCTAGGCGCTAGTCGGGCGGTGGGTAGGGGCCTAGCGCCTAGGCGGCTAGGCGGGGTTTAGGCGGACGCCTAGGCGGACTAGACGGATTTAATTCAATCTATATATTTTGTGTAAATAAATGTCTGTTTATACTTAAAATATATATGATTTCATCATAAACTACAAAATAGAATGACATATATATTATGAGTTATTGGAACATAATAAAAACATGGTGAACAAGTATATAATGTGTGTTCCCTTTAAGTATTCAATAAGTCTCTTACAATTTATTGAAAAAATAAAATGCAAAATGAAAGTTATCTATTTTCTGTCTAAGTGAGTCGGAACCTAGGCGGGTGTCTAGACGGGTCTAGGCGGGTGCCTAGGCGGTCTAGGCAAGTGCCTTAGTCAGTCTAGGCGCCCTTTCTTAATTTCTAAACGCCTAGGCATTAATCGGGGCGGTGGCCAACCGCCTAGCGCCTAGGCGGTGCTAGGCGGGGATTTTTAGAACAGTGATTTTAAAACAGCTAGCCCCCACCCCTACCAACCAAATTAAGGAGAGATCCTCTCCGAATCTCTTCCACCAAGGTCACCGGACCAAGTAATCCGGGCTTTTGAAATTTCATCTAACGGACCACCTGTTTTGACCCTTTAAAAGCTATAATAATTTTTGGCTGTTTGATGAAATTTCAAAGGCCTAGATCACTTGATCTGGTGGTCTTGATGGCAAAGATCCAGAGAGTATCTCTTCTCAACCAAATTAGTCACTGACACTGCTATTTTTCCTGTGTGATATGGGGAGAAGAGAAGCAAGGAGAGAAGAAGAGGGAAAGAGTTTATTTTTAATTGATTTTATTTTTGTTCAGATAAAATAATCTTAATTTATTAATACTTAATTAATTTCTCAATCAAATTGAGCGAGAGAGTGGGCTTCACGCCCTACTTCATTATTTTACAATCAGACTGATAGAAATTTAGCGAAGGTCATATATTGCAACAAATTCGTAAGTTGTAATGTTTATAAATAAGGTATGAATTTGTTATGCGACTCTAAGTGAAGATGATAAAATGTAATTTACTCTTTAATTTTATATTACAAAACAATTTGAGATGCTTTATTAATTTGAGATCTTTTTTATTGTAATTGTCGGAAACCAAATTTTTGGAAAAAAAAAGAGTGAAAAAAATCGGAAATTATTTGTATTTGTTTCAAATTTCAAACCCTAGTGTAGTTAAATTGGATATATATAATGTTTCGTCTCTATACTCAAGTTTTGGTCTTTCTTTCCGTACTTTAGATTGGAAAAGAATGAACATAAAGCAATCAAGAATTACTTCTTACAAATCTGCCTAAAAAATTAACAACTTAAACTTAAAAGCAACATCGCTAAACGAAAAAAAATAAAAATCTTAAAAGCAACAAAATACATTTTGGGCTGTGCTAAATCCAGTTCTCAAATCCCATTCTTGAGAATTAAGCAAGTCTTGCCAGGCCAAGACTATTGGTACAAGAGTTATCTTTGGGCTTTGACAACATTTAGACCAAAAGACACTAAAAGAAAATATCACTTACTTGTGAATGATACGAAGTAGAATGCTGAAAAAACATCTTAAGTTTGAATCATCATGCGATAAATGAAAGTAAATAGTGCGTGAAAGCATAATATATTGCTTACAAACCAAGGGCCCCGTGATAATGTATTTATATGGATCATACAAATTCATTCACTAATTTCCTTTGAATGAATTATTGCTTTCAAGCACTGTTTTAAAAATCTCCGCCTAGGCGCTAGACGGTTGGTCATCGTCCCGATTAATGCCTAAGCATTTAGAAATTAAGAAATGACGTCTAGACCTACTAAGGCGCCCTCCTAGACTGCCTAGGCACCCGCTTAGCCCACCCAGACCCGCCTAGACATCTGCCTAGGTTGCGACTCACTTTAACAGAAAATAAAAAACTTTCATTTTGCATTTTATTTTTTTCAATAAATTGTAAGAGACTTGTTGAATACTTAAAGGAACGCACATTATACACTTGTTCGCCTTGTTTTCATTATGTTCCAATAGCTTATAATATATATGTCATTTCATTTTGTAGTTTATGATGAAATCATATATATTTTAAGTATAAACAGACACTTATTTACACAAAATATACTAGATTTAATTAAATCCGCCTAGTTCATCTAGTCGCCTAGGCGCTATGCCCCAACCCGCTGCCCGACTAGCACCTAGAGTCTTTTAGAACCTTTCTTTCAAGTTTCTTCTCCATGTTGCCAACGTCGAGGAGTGCCGTCGAAGGATGGAAATCTAATCCTAAAGTAGATTAACAGTTGCAGGCTCATTTTCATGCTGTATTGTACTTGGCATCATCAGGAATGGTTTCTATGAAAGTGGCCAGTTGTTTTCTGGATTGATTGTTAATATTATATGTTGGTTTCTTGTGTTTTAAGCAAGTATAGACATAAAATGCTTCTTTGGTAAGTCGATCTCAATTAATCTGAGATGACTTTGTTAGGAATGTAAACTGCATGCCTCTCATAATTTCTCTTCCACAGAATATATATTCATAGCTGGTACTCTTGCAATCAATTTACCAACTCAATAAATAAAACAAAATTATGAGGATATCCAGTACACAATCTTATGTATATAACACGTAATGTTTCTTTACTCCAAAAAAAAAAAATGTAATGTTTCTTCACATACATTAATTTGGAAAAAGAGAATATAAATACTGCATATATCAAATCGGTAGGTTTCGATCTATGCAAAGTAATTTGATCACGGTAGGAAGTATCATGTATTAATTTACGTGCATATTTGGACGTAGTATTTCTATTTTTTGTTATATTCCTTGTACATTTTTTCCGGTTATAAGGTTCCTTTATATGTCACTCCGAGAGAGGATAAGAGTTGAGTTTTTATCATGTTGTGAGTAAGAGCTCTATCATTAAACTTATATTAGTAGAGTGAAAAATAAGGCAAATCGTGTATATCTATACTTTAGTTACACGTATTGAAGAATTATCTTCAACCCATGAAATCTCAACATTCACTTACCAAATCATACCACTATCATCCCATTCCATAGTTTAGCCTTAAGAAGAAGTGAAAAAGAAAAACGAGAGCGAAATCACTACCTCGATATCCATTCTTATATGATATCTCTTTATCTTTTTCCTTTGTTTTAAAAAGGTGGATGCACCATTGACAGATAGACTCCCATTTAACTTCTGAGTTTCATTTTTATAAATATTTTACACACGTGTTGTACTATTTAGTGCTTCAAAATGACAGACCTATCAAAATAAATTTTGCTTGGCCCCCTTATTGCCTGTCGGAATATCTTGTAAGAGTTGTTTGTTCGGTCCTCTCATAAGCTCTAGTCTAGCACATCTTTCCCATGAATTGATTGAAGGCAACGGTGACTTTGGAAGGAAACCACTTTAATATAAGACTGTTGGGTTGTCATCATATGAGTCACATATGAGGCAACCATACCTTATCTCTCTACTACATAATGTTAAATATTCTCCATTGTATATAAATCTTTCCTCTCATACTAACAGAAGTTTTTAAGCAAATTGTCGTATTTGTTAACTAATATGTATAGAAATTATATGTACAGGGCAATCGTCTTTTTTTGTTAAAGGATGAATTTTTG
Organism: Crataegus laevigata; assembly: GCA_963580275.1. NCBI lineage: Eukaryota > Viridiplantae > Streptophyta > Magnoliopsida > Rosales > Rosaceae > Crataegus > Crataegus laevigata. Next base: position 29,619,890 of record OY756947.1, on the reverse strand, counting down.
TATAGATAACACTTTGATATATTCACTATTGATGTCTTATCAACACAATATCAATAGTTTGTTCTTAATTAAAAACCGAACATCCTAATAAAAAAAGAACTGTTAATTCATGTATGTGAATCTCATATTGCATTAGCAGTTGAAATTAGGGATTGATGATAAATGAATGTGAGCAAATGGGTGCAATTATGATCGGAGGAGTCTCAAAAATGTGGTAAATCATCATTTACAAACCCAAAATCTTCTATTTAGTTGCTCATGTTATGTTTCTGAATTGTAGTAAAGGGAGAAAAAGAATAACTGCCTTTTGGTTCATCAGAGAGAAGTCAGCTGAATCTTAAGTAGATCAGTTTGGTGTCTTGCCAAAATCCATGCCAACTATTTTGGTGAGCCAAACCCTATATAATTCAAGGACCAACCCGACCTATAACTGTTGAATCCCTCATTGGCCATACAAAAAAAGAAAAGTAATAGTTTAAATATCCTAACCCCACTCTAACTAACTTTGAGGCCTTTTGTGATAAAACCTCGCACCTGACGGATTGTGCAGGTGGTAATTCTACATTGTATCAGAGCCAGGGAGGGGCCCATACTATACTGCCACGTGATGGGTGGGTCCCCTTGGTCCCGCGCGATGATGGTGGGTCATTTGGCCTCCCGTGTAGGGTGAGTCCCCTTGGCTCCACGTGGTAGCCGATGTGTTGGGTCTCACATGAGGGGGCGTGTTGAATCCCACATCGGCTGTACAAAAAGAAAAGTAATAGTTTAAATATCTTAACCCCACGCTAACTAACACCGAGGCCTTTTGTGATAAAACCCCATACCTGACGGATTGTGCAGGTGGTAATTACCAAGTTGGGGACAATATCATTGTTGTTGGAAGTGGGCTGTATGGCCCGTCTCTCTAATAATTCTACAATAAATTGTGCAGGTGGTAATTACCAAATTGGGGACAATATCGTTGTTGTTGGAAGTGGGCTGTATGGCCCGTCTCTCTGATAATTCTACAATAACCTATTTCAACTTTACATGAACATAACAGTGTAAATAATGTGCACATAAATTATACATCTTACTTTTACATAATACATGCACAATGTCTTGTGGCATAATCAAACCTATATAAAAAGCAAGGGATAAATTTTTTTGGAGAAAATGTGTCGTATATTTCACACCAATTTTTATAAGTGTATGTTCATTTCTCTCATCATGTACATTATTAGAGCAAAATGTCAAGTAACACTAATGGTTATCCCGCATCACCATGAACCTCCCCTTTAAAAGGGGTCTCCATGTAAAGAATCAAAGATACAAATAGGAGAAAAGATGAAGTTTAAGTAATAAGAAAAGTAGACATGTAATTGTATACAACTCATGATAAATATATTTTGATTATCTTGTGTCACCTAAGAATTGATCCCCTAAAGAAGGGGAGATTCCCTCATTTTACAAACTCACTGTGTATTTGACGAACAATGCCCTTTTTGAATACGTGACAAATATTTATTAAATAATGATGTCGCTAAGAGTAAACTTAGTTGCATGAAAAAATCTTGAGTCTCAATCTAAAGATGCAGTGGCAGCAACATCACCCATTTATTATTCTTTTCCGTTGATTGAATAAAATAAACTAATCACATTTATATAATATTGGATTAGAAAAACTAAAAAGAGAAAAGGATCCTCTCCTGAGCGGGGATCCTCCTGACTATGTGATCTATGTCTTTCAAATTTAATCCAACGGCTCCAAACAGAGGAACTCTCAAAAAATTATAATAATTACAACCGTTGAATTAAATTTAAACGGTCCAGATCAAGTGGTCAGGAGGATCTTCTTTCCTAAAGAGAAACACTAAAACTCCAATACAATATACCATCCAAAACTATAGTTATCATACACTAACAAAAACCCACCAAGCATCACCCACCAAAAACCCAAGATATTCCTCCTCTACAAACAAATCATGGGAGAGAAAGAGAAGAAGATCAACAACAAAAACAAGAAGCAAAAACACCAACATCCAAATTTTCCTAAAGAGAAACACTAAAACTCCAATACAATATACCATCCAAAACTATAGTTATCATACACTAACAAAAACCCACCAAGCATCACCCACCAAAAACCCAAGATATTCCTCGTCTAGAAACAAATCATGGGAGAGAAAGAGAAGAAGATCAACAACAAAATCAAGAAGCAAAAACACCAACATCCAAATGACCAAACAACAAAAACAGCGTCAGAATTTTCCTTCAAGCCAAGCTCTGAAGTCAAAGGCCTTCGCTTTGGAGGCCAGTTCGTCGTCAAATCCTTCACAATCCGTCGAGCAAGGCCATTGGAGCTTTTCCAACTCCTCTCATTCCCACCCAGCAAACCCAGCAACGATAAGCTTCCTTTCCCTTCCACCACAGCTTTTCTCCCCACAAACTTCACTATCTTGGCGCACCAAGCTTGGCACACCCTCACATTAGGCCTTGGCACCAAGAAGTCCAAGGTGGTTCTGTTCGTTTTCCAAACCGAGGACATGAAGGCCGCCGTGGACCGCCTTTGGCCGCCGGAAATCCCACTTGGGGAAGTGAATAAGCGGCTCATCAGAGGGCTGAGTGGCTGTGAGATGGCTAGGTTTAAATTCAGAAAAGGGTGCATTACTTTTTATGTGTATGCAGTCAGACAAGTTGGAAACTTGGGTTTCTCAAGTGCTGATGATCTCAGAACAATTTTGCAGTCTGTGGTGGCGCTTCAAGATTTCTTGGATCACACTGCTATGCTTGCCATGCCTAACCAGAGAACCATTAACTATGCAAATGCTCATCCTGTGGCCATGGCTCACTAGGAAAAGTTTCATAATTTTTAACTTCTTTTTTTATGAACATTATTATCTTCTATTAGGGTTTTAATTTGCTTAATTGGGTTGTTGACCTTTTTTCTTGGGTTTTGTTATTATGATGGGGGAAAATTGGTTTATTTGTTGAAGATGTAAATCGTTAATTTTGTTGAAGCAAATTGTGTATTTTAGTATGAATAAAGGATTCTGTTATTTATAGTGAATTGAGCTTCCCTATATGTTCATATATCGGTGTTCACTGTATACGGCACATGCTGCTGCAGAATTCTGAATTCAGCTGAGGCAAGTGACAGATTTTGCGACAGTTTTTTATTGATGTTAAAATTTAAAAATTCAAGTCCATCTTTGTAATTCAGCTGAGGTAAGTGACAGATTTTGCGACAGTTTTTCATTCATATTTTAGCTCAAATTACATGAGAAAACCTCGCATGCAACGCATTTCATAGCCTTGCATCTCTGATCCCGTATAGTGAGAATGTGACGAGAGATTGCAGGTAAGTTTTACTCAAATTATGGAGGATTAGTACCTGAATTATCGAAGAGTTTGCATGATAATTAGTACCTGAATTATATAAATATTTCTGATTCTGAAACCTGACACAGCTATTTAGTAAATTGTCCCCAGATTTTAACCCCCGTGAACTAAACATCGAAGCTACAAAGCCACACATCCTGCCCATTGGTTTAGAACAAAGTTCTGTTTTTTTTATCTTATTATATTTACGGCTAAAATTTCTTGAGAGGTTAAAACATAAAATGTTCCTCTAAATAAATAAAAACCAATAATTTAGTTATTAATAAGTTCCAATGTATGGTGCATGAATGATCATGGATGTGAATGTGATGAGTGATGAGTGATGAGTGATGAGTGATGAGGATGGTTCGTAAAAGGTCTGTCTGGCACGATGAAAAAAGCAAGAAAAATGGGGTAGGGTTTGAAGGTTGAATGGCCAATTTCTCCATCTATTTGCTCCTTTTTTTTCCCTAAAATTTATTAATTTCCATTCTTGTGGCTTTAATCATGACCATTCCTTGAGAGAAGGCCCATCTTCTCAACAACCTTTATTTTCGAAGGAATTGTGGACATCTCTGTCCCCTCCATTGTTGCCAACTTTACTGGACTGAGCTGCTTTATGTATACGGCTACATGTACATGTAACACATATGAGTGGGGGTAATAAGTGTTCTACACCACCTCTATGTTGGACTCATAATTAGGGCGTAAGATATCATATGTTGTCACATGCAATACTTCATCCACAGAAAAGTTCTTACTCCGAGAGACTTGTAGCTTAGTTAAGAACGTAAACATATTTGCAACTGAAAACAAAAAAAATTTATTTATATATTTTAGAGATATCATTTGGGCCGAATTGTAAGTCACGATCATATATTTTAACTTTCTCATATCAAAATACATTTTACTGTCATAATAGCATCTCTGTTGCATGAACGTTGATGTCATATCTTCAATGCCACCATCCCCATATCGCTGGTATATGGAAAAGAAAAAATGAACACCAAGTTATAAAAGGTTGGTAAAATGAAAACCGGTGCATTGTTTGTGGTTTTAACATCTAAACTTGACATACATGTGGAGTTTTCGTGTTGATACACCTATTAGCCTGAATTGTTTTGTTTGTGTCATGTACAAGTTACAGCAGCTATACAAACACAGAAATGCGAAGAAAACCAGAAGATATGGTAATTACCTGTTTGTATGCTAATTTCTGTTGGAACAGAAGAAAGCAGCTCATATACAAAAGGCCGAAGAAGTCCTTAACTAGTTTGTAAAGATAGTCCACAGGCCTCCATAGTCAAGACTCAGGAATCAGTTAAAGAGCCAAAGCAATGAGTAGGTTACAGTCAAAATGCGACATTTAGACCACCCAAAGATAAAATAAAAGTTAGTTGACCAAAATATAGAGGTCACAAAATCACAAGAAGTTAAAAGCACTTGTAAAAACACATGCGAGTTGGATCAGTTTTAATTTGACGGCCAAAAAACAAAAAAGACGAGTGATCTCATCGAACACAATTAGACTAAACATTCTCTTACTCTTTTGATAACCAAAAAATGTATTGTCACTCTCACTTTTAATAAGAACGTCAAGGAAAATGAAACATAAAAAGTTAGAAACGCCCACCGTGGGGCTCGAACCCACGACCACAAGGTTAAGAGCCTTGCGCTCTACCAACTGAGCTAGACGGGCTTGTTGAACTTAAACCCATTTTTTGTATATTGCTTTTCTTTTGAAGTTTTTTTGGTCAAACATCAAATTGGCCGGGAGGCTGCTGGTGCAGGACTGACTTCATTTTTAAACTCGGAACGAAAGACCAGAGCCGCCACCGTCTCCCACTTTTGGACCTGCAAAGTTCAAACCAACAACAACAATGGAGTTTGTAATTGTATGGACGATGGTGGAGCTCCTCCTCACCCTCATTCTCGTCGTCGCCACAGCCTTCATTTCTGCCGTCTTCTTCGAAGCTTATCGCAGAAAAAACAACAACGCGTACGTTCTGCAATCCCCCTTTTAATTCCCTCCCTCTTAATCCTTGCTAAAAGATTACTTCTTCGACTTGAATATGATGTATTGAATTTATATTTTGTTAGGCATGTTGAAGCTCCCGCGATCTTCGAGGATCCCAATTCGTTGAAACAGGTACATTTAGATTGCGGTAATTCAATTGGTTCATGGTTCAAAATTCATGTTTTTTTGCTTCAATTAGGGTTTGTGGATGTTGATGGAAACTTTTGGATTTGGGTTTTGTTCCCAAGGTTATGCAAGTCAACCCTTTCGATTTCAATTGTAAAATGGTCTTTTGATGTGTTACTGAATCTTCTAGAGGCGTGTCTGTGTTAGGTTCCTTGCCCTTCGATTTTTGATCCGGCGGAGAAGTATTTATCTTTGATTGTCCCTGCATTCAATGAGGAGCTTAGGCTTCCCGGAGCACTTGACGAAACCATGAAGTAAGTTGAAGTTTAGCTAATTGCATTTCACTTCCACTTCATAAATCTATCACGATTCAGTTTTCTTTGTTTCCCTGCGCCATTCCCATTTGATGATCATATTGATGGGTGTTTGATAGAAAGATCATATTATATAGTAATGACGTTTAAACCTTACTCTGTAGTTATCTTCAACAACGTGCTGCTAAGGATAAGTCTTTTACTTATGAGGTACTCTTTTGGTTCATTTGAATCCATTTTGACAGCTGTTTCCTTAGCACCCTAATTGATAGCGTAATGATACGATGAACTCATATAATTTTACCTCCATCAAGTACCTAGATATTCGAAACTTCATTGGTGAACTACTGCAGTATTACTAAAATTTAGTAGTAATAGTTACTGATTAGTAAACACTTCAGAACACAGTTACATTACATGCCCGGTTCCTTGTTCAGCTCCTTTGCTTTACTTGAGATATCTTCTTGTGGACAGGTGGTGATTGTTGATGATGGAAGTGTTGACGGGACAAAAAGAGTAGCATTTGAATTTGTAAAGAAATACAGTGTGGATAATGTGAGGATTATCCTTCTCGGTAGAAATCATGGAAAGGGAGAAGCTATTAGAAAAGTGAGTCTAATCCGAACCAGGCCCTTGTAATTATATCGGATGTTATTAAAGGGCCCATCCTTTTCCCCTTACTCGTAACGATAATTGATTGAAGCTTTTTACGTATGTGAAAGCATTGTAAAACAGGGAATGCTACATTCACGTGGTGAGCTACTTCTAATGCTGGATGCTGATGGAGCAACCAAGGTTAATGATGTAGAAAAACTTGAAAAACAGGTTTGTACCAAACCATCCTAGACAAATTTTTCCATCCAACATTTGCTTCCAAGTCTTGATGAAATTCTAACAAAGCTCATACATACTACCTTGGAGACTCTTAAGCGTGACAATATTTTGTTTCATTCCAGATTCATGCAGTTGCCGAACAGGATAAGTTTAGGGACTCTTCTGCTGGTAATTCAAGTTTTAGAATATCTGATATCCCCATTGCTGCATTTGGTTCTCGTGCTCATCTTGAGGGGAAAGCCCTGGCTACAGTTGAGTCTTGCCTATTCTGCTTGCAGCTATCTGTATATTTCAATTCTCATCATGCTTAATTTTTAAAAATATTTTAACTGATCCAGTTGGTTAATGTTTCAGAGGAAGTGGTACCGCAATTTTTTGATGAAAGGTTTTCATCTTGTGGTACTTTTGGCTGCTGGTCCTGGAATTCGGGATACACAGGTATGACTTTTTCTCCTGTTTTTACATATATTTTGTGCTTTCTTGTATTATTTCTTCTTCCAGTTTGAGAACAGCGCACATGGTTACTAGTTTTTGCTTTTTCTCATAGATAGCCTACTAGGTTTTAAATAAGGCATGTAGCTGTTAATCCTGACATGGTATTCTTCATGCATGACAGTGTGGTTTTAAGATGTTCACTAGGGCTGCTGCTAGGAAGCTTTTCACTAACATCCGTTTGAACAGGTAAATCATCATTAGATTGTATATATGGCAATTTGTTTGAATAGGGAACTGCACTAAATATGGAAAAGTGGCATAGTTTATGCTCACTTCTGTTGCTTCCCATTTAAATTACAAGCATTTTTTTACTGGTCCATGTTATTTTTCATTGAGTGCCGTGTAGCTTATGCTGCTTAGAAGTTTGGAAGTTGAAGGCTGGCTGTGAGTAGACATTTTTTCAAAACTTTAAAATTTCCAGGTGGCCATTTGATAGAGTTTCTTTATTTTATTTTTTTTTTTAAGGGAAGGGGAAAAAAAGAGGAAAACTGAGCTTAGAAGATGGTGAAGTATTCAGTGTGAGACTAATAAATGCATTCATAGGGTATCACATATACGGTGTATTGTATCTAAGTAAATTTGGAACTTTCACGCGGTGGTATGGCCTCATTTGGTTGGTATAATTTTGGGCTACTATGGGTGATTGAATTGATGAATACCTTCTAAAGTATTTGGTAAAATTTAGTATGAAATGCATGCAGAAGGCCACATATTTTGTAGTGCTGCGCAGTTTTGAAATCTGATAGGTGCATCAGTTCAATGTTTTGATGTGTTTAATGTTGTCCAAGCGGCTTGTAGGATGACTAATATATTCTGATTTTCTGTGCTTCAATGATATTAGAGATTTTTTTTTTACTGATCGGATGCGGATTTTCTGCAGATGGTGCTTTGATGTTGAGGTGGTATACCTTTGCAAATGGTTCAAAATTCCAATGCTTGAGATATCTGTAAGCTGGTCCGAAATTCCTGGATCGAAGGTGAACCCGTTGAGCATCCCAAATATGCTTTGGGAGCTTGTGCTCATGTCTGTTGGGTATAGAACCGGCATGTGGAAAATTCGTAGCTGATTATTGTACTTATCAAACGCCAGCGGAAAGAAAATACTCATTAGACAACTACAAGGCACCTGGTTCTTTTCCCACCAAAGCCTTTGAAGAGAGAAAATATAGAGGGTTTTCATTTCAAAGCCTCTTTGGGCAAAGTCGCGATCTAACAACCGCGATTTTTGTAAGTAAAATCATATGGGGGGCAACTCCAGTTTCTTCTAATCATACATTTTACGTATTCGACTTCACAATAGTGTCCCTTTTTCAACGAGCTTGAAAGTTGTAAACTTGTACGACTATGAATGGCCATGACCGCAAAACTTTCTGAAACATAATTTGGCTTAGCAATTTGTGCCTAACTGCTGTCTACCGGTGGCTCGAACAGTCATAACTTACAAGCCATTGCTTTTTGAAAGGTTGTGATTTACAGGTAAAGAGGAATGTCTTAGTGTTGCAGCTTATATAACTTGGTCTAGTGCCTGTCAATAGGTTTGCCTCAAAGCCTAACGCATCCGAGTCGATGATATTTCTGATCCTTACGGGTGCGTTTGGTACGCAGACGGAATGGGACGGGACGGAACAGGACGGGACGGATGTTGTAAATTTTGAAAAAGACAAGGGGCATTGTTGTCCTAAAATGTTAAAAATTTCTGTCCTACAGACGTGGAACAACCCCGTTCTAGGGGGGAGGTGGAACAAAAAATCATCCAAAACTTGTCCCGTGGAACGCCTCGTCCCACTCGTTTTAAGCGTACCAAACGCGGGACGGAACGCCTCGTCCCGTCCCGTCCCGCGTACCAAACGCACCCGGGAATGCTTCCGCGTATCCGATTCCTTTCAAATGTCATTCGCCTGAGCTTTGTTGAGAGATTGCTGTTTGATTCCGGCAGCGCTCCTCCAAAATTATCGTCATCAACATATAATCTTTCTAAATTGGTGCAATTAACTCGAATATATACTTTTACTTATGGTGACGTTCCATTCAACATATCACCACGGAAGGAGTTGTTGTAAAGGTGTAGTTGTTGCAGGCGGAACAAACGACCAATTTCTCGAGGGATGATGTGGCTAACGCTATTGTTTTGGAGGTTTAATATCCCGAGGAAGCTCAAGGTTCCAAAGTGGGGAGATTGAGTACCTTCAAGCCGGCTTGACCGGGGGTCCAAAGCACTGTGACTCTCTGGTGTCTTACGATCGGACATGCATGCATTGTTCCATGAACTGAAGAAGTAAGCCTCTTCCTTCTTGAAAGAGAAGATGAAAACCGCTCGTTTGGCGCTGACTGATGTAACGCCTGCAGAACTGTAAGTGTGTTCGTTGTTCCGAGTCTTCCTTATGTGGGATCTTGACTTGAATTTTTAATGAGAGATCATGTCGATGGAGTTTATAGAATGACAGAAGCCACAAATGAGAATCCATGGCCACCAGACACACGTACCGTTGGAGTACTATCAAGGGCTGCCTTCGAAATTGATGATTATTGCAGGATTGTGTACATTCTACGTAAGAGATTTGTCCAATTTCAAAGAGACGGGTCAATGGTCTAAATTGATACGGTTCTCAATTTAACAAGCAGGTGTGAAGTTTTATTCCAAGATGTTTCGGCATTAGAAAAGAAATTATTTATCGTGCTTACTGTCTTAATCCTTCATTATTATCTGCATTCATCGTTTCATGAGCTCGTGCTTGGTAACACAACATTTAGTTTGCAAATTTAGTTTTCCTAACATAACCCTAGGTTTAACTGGGGGTTGAGCCTGAGAAAGTATCGAAAGGAGTACTGAAACTTGTTGAAGATGAGCCTGATGAGGTGCTTTTCAGGGAAGAGAGGGCCATAGCTAGGAATCTAAAAGCATTTCCAATAGAAGCTCCTATTTAGAGACTCTCGCCACTTTTTAAGTACTCATTTAAGGACTTAAAAGGGAATCTTTGTGTCTCAGAAAGTATATTGCCTCCAATGGTAGAGTCTTTATAGTAAAGTCCCTAAATGTAAAGTTTTTATGATTTTATGTGATAATTTGATTATGTGCACATTTTTTGTTTATGTTAACCTTTTTTTAATTAATTAAAAGCATTAAAATTAAAATCATTAAGATTTTCAATCTCTATGAGTCCCGTTTTTCACTCAAGGTGCACATTTTTTTGTTTATGTTAATCATTTTTAATTAATTAAAAGCACTAAAAGCTTCAATCAAGATTGTGGGTCATGTTTTCCACTCAAGGTTGTCTCTATATAGTCCTTATAAGTGGGGACATACACTATGTAATTGGTGAATCCCTATACTTTAGAGACTCACTTTCCGATTCATTGGAGATTATTTTGTCCCTCTATTTGTTTTATACCCATTTTATATGATGGTTGTCCTTATTTAGCGAGCCTGCAGTGTTCTATGGTAGATTAAAGCTTGGATCACTTGCTTTCTGAAACGTATGAGAGGCGTAATTCTCACTAGAACGATCATCAAAGTCATGAAAGTAAATTCTTGGGCTCAAACAAGAAGTTTGTAATGAAACAAGAGACGGAGAAACGGCAGCAAAATGATGATCACGACATCTCAAAACCTGGAATGAATATTGACATAGGGGATCACCCATTTTGTTTTGCGAGGGTGAGCATCAGACGGCAGAGTCCCCCCTTTCGACGGTAAAAGAAGCTTGAAATTCCCGGTGCTGTGAGTAAGATAACCTACTTGTATATGTTTCGATACAGTTGAATATACATACATGTTCAGTGATCGTAAATCCGGACAATAACCAAGTGGTACCAACGGAAACGAGCACTATGAACAGATAAAACCAATTTGCAAGATATTAACCAAAGAATCGGCAAGAGGGATGGCAGAAATATGAACTCAGCATGGAAATAAACCAAAGAAAAACGATAAAAACGAATAACACCTAAGATTCTCAAAGTTATAGCACCGATAGGTGAATAGCATAGAAGGGTAACAAACTTGGACATAATTCTCTCCATGATTCTATTGTCGTAAAATTTAAAAGCATTTCCTATGAACAATAGATGGCCCAGACTCATCGTACTCTGCTTTTGCAATCCACATCTGCAATCAAGAAAACAAACGGAAAGCTCGAATTAGTAATCATCCAAGATCAACTTGGAACAGGATGCAGAAACACAGAAATGTAGAAATGAATACAAACCTGCTGGAAGGTACTAAGGGAAGCCAAGATTGAGCCTCCGATCCAGACACTGTATTTCCTCTCGGGTGGTGCCACCACCTTGATCTTCATACTGCTTGGGGCAAGGGCAGTAATTTCCTTGCTCATTCTATCAGCAATGCCTGGAAACATGGTTGAACCACCAGAGAGTACAATGTTTCCGTACAGGTCTTTCCTGATATCGACATCGCACTTCATGATGGAGTTATAAGTGGTTTCGTGAATGCCTGCTGCTTCCATTCCAATCATTGATGGTTGGAAAAGGACTTCTGGGCATCGGAACCGCTCTGCACCAATGGTAATGACCTGCCCATCTGGCAACTCGTAGCTCTTCTCAACTGCAGAGCTGGTTTTGGAAGTCTCAATCTCCTGCTCATAGTCAAGGGCAATGTAAGAGAGTTTTTCCTTCATGTCTCTAACAATTTCACGCTCAGCAGTGGTAGTGAAGGAATATCCACGCTCCGTAAGAATTTTCATCAAGTGATCAGTGAGGTCACGACCAGCAAGGTCAAGACGAAGGATGGCATGGGGGAGGGCATACCCTTCATAAATGGGGACTGTATGGCTGACACCATCACCAGAGTCAAGTACAATACCTTCACAGCAAAGCCAAAACACACCCGTAAGTAGAGACGAGAAGAAGATGATTTAGATTAACATATTTTAAACCCAGGTCAACATGTAAAGACAAACAATCATGCATGCCATTTTTTGGTTATTGGAGACAATTTCATTAATACCCTTTCTGCAGGGAAGACTAATCAATATGCTTACCGGTTGTACGACCACTTGCATACAGGGACAGAACAGCTTGAATGGCTACATACATAGCAGGAGTGTTAAAGGTCTCAAACATTATTTGGGTCATCTTCTCACGATTGGCCTTAGGATTCAGAGGTGCCTCAGTTAGAAGAACTGGGTGCTCTTCTGGGGCAACACGAAGCTCATTATAGAAGGTGTGATGCCATATCTTCTCCATGTCATCCCAGTTGCTCACAATACCATGCTCAATAGGGTATTTCAAAGTTAAAATACCACGCTTGGACTGAGCCTCATCACCAACATAAGCATCTTTCTGGCCCATGCCAACCATGACACCAGTGTGACGAGGGCGGCCTACAATGCTAGGGAACACAGCTCGTGGAGCATCATCTCCAGCAAATCCAGCCTAAACAGTAACATTAAAAACAAGCGTTAAAATACAATGTCCAGAAAAGAAAGAGAAAAAAAGGCACAATCATCCAAACCATCTGCACATCAAATTTAAATTCTAGTCAAACAGAAATAAACATATTTTAATACCTTGACCATTCCCGTTCCATTATCACACACGAGTGGCTGAATGTCCTCAGCTTCTGCCATCTTCTTCTACCAGCTAGGCACACAAGAATCTATTACATCAGTTCCCTCTATGTTTAAGGCCAAGAAACAATTTCCTCATATGAAAAGAAAAGAAACCAAAATTTTCCCAATTGCTTTACCAAAAGTTTTCTCTTGCAGCTAAATATAGAAAACTTAACAAAGAGGAGTTCCAATCCAATCCAAATGAACGACTGCTTAAAAGCAATGGAAAGGAATTCAGGGAGTCAAGGTTACAAGTGGAACACACAAACACAACCATTATGGTAGCATAAAAGCAGAACAGGAAAACATAAACCGAAAATAATATGATTCTTAAAAGAATGTTTGCGAGATGCAAGATGCCCAAGTGCAATCAACAAGTATCCAAAACTAATATAGAAACAATCATATCCAAAACAACAATGAAATGATCCAAGACACTGAACAAGATCAAATGGCCAAGGGTGAAACATGTACCGCTAAATCTCAATGCAACAACAAAACAAGCGGTACAAGACTGGACTTCACGGTGTCTAGAACCAACCATTGAACTTGTAATCAAATATACTGATAACAATCCACATGGACTAAAAGTTATTCAAAAATACGAAACAAAGGGACAACAACAATGCTGCAAGTTTATCTCTTTTTGTGTGCATTCCAGTTATTCCAAAATCTTCAATTATTCATATCTCTGCAATACCACTTATGTAATGAACCAATGGTGTTGTATACATGGCAATATTACATCATATATTTAAACATGATTCAAAACATACACAACCCATCAAATGTAAACACCCATTTTATTCAGCACAAAAGGGAAATGAGCAAATCCCAAGTCACCATTTCAGCATACGAACAATAGGAAGAAAAAAAAAAATCTTTCAATCTGAAACGGGATCAAACCCCACAATATTCAACCCAAGAACCAAAAACTCCCAAAACAAACAATGCAGCAATGAAATCCTAAAAAAAATTACACACATGCAACTAAAAAAAATCATTAAAAAGGGAACCCAGAAACCAATATCTAAAGCGCCATGAATCAGAGAAATAAACAGAGAGGGGTTAGAAAATTGACCTTCTTTCTGTGAATGCGACGAGGGAGATAGCAGGCGAGAGAGAGAGAGAGAGAGAGAGAGAGTATGTTAGGGACGGACAGAGTGGCGTTTGAGAGTGGGCGGAGGAGGAGGAGGAGGAGGAGGAGGAGGGTGGAGTAGTAATAAGAAGGGAGGCCGACTTCAAATTTGGGCCGTTGGATTTTGGTGGAAATGCAGAAGACTTCAGACCGCGTCCAATGGGTTGTATTGGGCTCCCACGCCTTCCGTTGTTCCAGTCATTTTTCTCATCTGGTTTGACCCTTCTGCCCCTAGTATTCCTATTTTCATTATTCCACTACCTCATCAATCTCTACCCTTTTTTTTGAAAAAAAAAATGAAAAAAGGAATTATTGCATTATGGATAATTCGACTCTATTTGTGACGACGTGATAACTTCTTAATGGCTTATCCTACATGCTTAACTTGTTAGCTTAGACTTTCATTTTACTTATAAGCATTACCTCAAAACGTTTAACTATCAACACATAGTATATGAGTAGACGAGTCTACTTATGTGAATAAGCTATGTAGTTTCATGAATGTCGTTTTTTCAATTCAAAGTCATTTCAGCATTTATTTGCATATGAGTTTAAACTCAATATTATTAACACACGTAAACTCAAAATGTTTAACCATCAATGTGGTATGAGCAAATGATCCTATTGAACGTGCAATAAGGAATCTATTCGTCATTAGTGATGCCAGGCTAGCAAATGATTAGATTTGGAATGCACACAAGTAACACATCATCACTCTCCATGCATTCATGCTCTTCACGCTTTTCATACCGATGTGGTTTGATTGCCAACTTGAACATTATTTCAGAAAGCTGTAACGTTGGGCTAACATTAAAAAACATTATTGAGTAAAAAGGTAAGGCAATGAACAACATTTTAGATGTCAAGGAGGATCCACTTAAAAGTCACACAAATGTTGTTGGCAGAATACAAATCCTCACTGTCACCAGCTAGGCCATGTTCTTCTTAAATGTGTTCTTATAGCGTGGACCGAAGCGAGATTCTAAGCTACTATAATCTACAGAGAAAAAGATTTGAGCTTTCGTGCAAGTTGTTTATGAAATCATTGATTACGACTAATATAATAAGAATTTAAGAAGAAAAAAAAAGAGAAATGTCATAGATGGTCTAGAAGTACAAATTACAAAACAGTTCAAATGGGAAGAACAAGACGACCTATGTTTCATAGATCGACAAGAAAATCCTACGTTTCAAATGAAATGCTAAGATCGTCTGAAATTGACTTCTTCCAGTTCCAGCACCAATCCGGCGCGGGTGCAATCCAGGAGTCAATGGCTTCTACAGGAATGGAGGTAGGATCACCCATCGGCGCGGATACTTGGGTCTTCCGTCTTTCCCGTCAAATATCTGCGATGGCAAAAATCGTGTTAAAACCTATAAATGTTAAATATGCTCATCCATCGGATATGGTTTTTCCACATTCCTATAAAATAGAAATAGAACAACAGCGGCAGGCAATTGTATGTTTGTCACGAAAGCTAATTTTGAACCAATCGTAACATAATAAGAACCGACAACCTTGATATCACATCCCATCGAAGTTCAGCTTAACATGAAACTATCCGTGCAGTGATACACAATCTAAACATGAAACTATCACATACAAGTATGTATGTAACTATATATAGAGTTGTTCTCTAACAAGGACTTACACGAAGTCCTTCATTAAGAACACGTTTAATCGCACACCGAGAAACAAATCTTTCATCAAGAACCTTATTGCAGAATAAGGATGCACGTAAGAATAAAGAATTTGATTTGTTGAGCACAAAAGTCTGTAAGATTACCTTCTTAAGACGGCGGTGCTTAGCAAGGGCCCAGTTGGTCATGATAGAAGCAGCAACTATGAGAAAGATGTACCCAGCAACTGTCTGTGTTGCTATATTGAAACCCAACCATTGATAGATCTCTGTAGTGTAATTTGCACATGTCACAATATTGAACAGAAAACCACGTGGGATCTGATATCCACCATTCCCATCAGGGCTTCGCAGGTTCCTCAAAAGGATATGGCAATACAAGTTCGAGATTTGACATATTATCCCAATACCAAACCCAATCTTCATTTGGAGGTCACTAACAGGGGTGTAAAGTGGGTGATTCAGGCAGTAAGCTATGAAAGCGCCAAAGCTCCAATAGTAAGCACAATTACGGAATACATTGGAGAGTGGTGAGGTTGCATGGCTGAAGCGATGTACGAAAAATGTTTCCATAATACGTTTGAAGTAGTGGAAGCACCAGTAGTATAGGGCATATGTCTGGACAGGGTGGATGACACGGTCTCCTTTGAAGCCCAAATAATCGTAAACAGGGAAGTAGTAAAAGATGGGGTAAAGGATCAAAGGGCCCAAATACTCAAAGAAGAAGAGTGTTCTGTATGACACTTGTGGACCTAGGTCCTTGAACACCACAGTTAGGTTGTCTGAGTTTCCGCTGATGAAATCTTGGAGACTCTTCTTGTAGCTGAGGATAACCGGCCTCTCTTTTGATCCTGGTTGGATGGGGAGAGTAAGCCGCTGTCTTGCAGGATAGAACTTTTTGGCTGTTGACACAAGACATGAAATCATTTAAAAAACAATAATCTTACAATAAATAGAGCCACCTATAGAAACGCAAATTTCTTTTTGAAGTTTGTAATGGGCCAAGGCACATAAGGATTAAGGATGACCGAGCATCAGCAATGACATAAACCAACCGCCTACAACCAACCTAGAAATATAACACATATAAACAACATAATATTAAGGCCAGGTACCAAAGTTCCGATCTTGCTAATGAATCTAAAAGATCCTACGGGTTAAAATAGTTCTATTTCTAAAACAAAGAAAGTGCACTGCACACCAAAGTTTCATAATTTATTCTTCATTTTCTTTCAAATTCCAATGACATTAATGTCGATGTATATCAGATAGTTTAGGTATTCAAATAACTGCAAAACAAATAACTCTTGTTTAGTACATTATATTTTAGGAATTTAAAAGTGTGGATATTGAGGTGAAGCAGCTATCTAATTGGCAATTAGACAAGGTTCTTCAAACTTTTCATTGATACTAAATTCAATTTTCCAATGTAATATTTGCATAAGAAGAGAAATACATCATAATCTCATGAAAAGACAATATTACATGATCTAACTGGCTAAAGATGCTTATACGAAACTCTATTCCTAAACTTAAGTAAACATGATGCAGTGCAACAAGCTTTAAAATCACAATTTGTAAGCTATAAATATAGCCCTCAATCAATCTTGTCGTTTCGTTAAAAGACTATAATCTACCAGAAAATAAAAACACTTTCAATTCTCAACAGACTACTTATTCTATACAAGTTAATGAGAAAAAGAAGTAGTCATTCAGTACGGTGGTATTCTTCTTCACTGGTAAGTGAGAGGTCTTAAATTCAAATATTGTGATGGTAAATTTGATACTAAATTAGATTGTTCATTGTGTGGACTAGCCGAACTTCCCCCTCTCTTAATGTAAAATATATCGTTGTAAGAAAAAGAAGTATATCAGAACACTTACTTCGCTTATGGATTGCATCCTGCAGATCAGCTACTGTGGCCTGCAACACAAACAGAGACACCAACAAACTCAGAAAAGCTAGCCATTAACTAAACTGAACCGAACCGAATTCAAAAGTCTCATCCAGCACTTGAATCTTTAACTAAACTAAATAGAACCCAAACTCGAAATTTCCCATCCAGTGCAATCCAGTATTTCATTTTTCAAAAAACACCAACATATAGCAGAAAATTCAAAGATAATTTGCTTTGTTTTCTCAGAAATGCAACAGACACGTCGATGAAACACAAAGTTATAAGATAAAAAAGAAGAAAAATCCAGGAAGAAGAGAAGCATACAGAATCACTGAGCTCAAGGCCGCCCTTGACAATTTCTCGGCCACTCCGCGAAACTACGGTCACCTTCATCGTCGAGAGCAAGTGAGAGCGACCCACTCGAGCAAATCGATCAAGCAGCAAACCCTTTTAATTCTTTCAGCAAATTCACGCAATTTCCATTCGAATTTCAGAGAGTTGGGAATTGATCAGAACTCGGAAGAAAGAAAGAGAAAAGAGAGTGAGAATGAGAGTGAGATCCGGAGATGGGCTCTCTCTTTAATACCGACGTGAAATGTTGTTCGAGTGTGGGAGTTACTTTGGGGATATCGGATGGATGGTAATATTAATGGCGTGTACGCCGTGTCGTTGGGGTAGGAAATTAGGATAGCTAAACTATCAAGGCTGTACACTAGTGCCTAGTCTGTGATAAGTTTGGAAGGGATTTTCTATGGTGTGGCCATGTTTTTTATAACCTATCCAATCTCGAAACGTGTTGTTTTAACGTTTGTGACTAATCTCTAAGCATGTTTACTTATTTAAAATAAAAAAAGTCATGAATCAGAGTAATATCTGGTTGTTAAGTATAGTTGTTTAGTTATCGAATAAAATACTTATTTCTTGATAATTTATTACATAGTTGTTTAGGTATGAAATAACTCTGAATGAGCAAAAAAGCATTCAAATTTTAATGCGCAACTCATTCGGTTTTTAGTCTTTAATGTGTGAAAACACATCCTATGTCATGAAAGACCCACTCGTGCATAGTAAGCACAGCGTAACACTATCCTCACGACAGCTTCAAATATATACTCATCTTCTAAATCTATGGTTAAATGCTGATAATGTAATGGATTACAATTAATCAAATTAGTTAAGCCGTTGTTGCAAGTATTCAATGGTCTAACAAAAATCTGTAAATTTATTGCTTGTAACCAAAAGACTAAATGGGAAGACATTAGTTAAGTTACTACCATACCAGTAATGGCATGGCAGGCATGGTAGGAGTAGCAACTACGAAGGTGCAGCAGGGACCGTATTATGACAAGGCATTTGTAAAGAGGAGCCCCTTATTACGAAAACTGGGCTGGCCTTGTATTTAGTCTCACTCTAACTCCACGCTGGTCTCACACCCTTGAGTTTTGCTGCCCTATACGGGTGCTGCACACGAGACAAGAACTCCTTAGGGTTTGTGGATAGACAAGTTGTGGATTGACACTAACACTGGTACTTTGACAATCCACAACTTGTCTATCCATGAAAGGATGTATCAGAAAGAGTAGTGTAACAGTGTGCCTAGAAATCTTATAAAAAGAAAGAACCATGTACCGCAGGTGCAATGAGAACCATTGGTTTCCAAAAGCAGAAAAACATCCACAGCTTCTGGACTCAAGGTAAGTGCCAAAAAGAAATAGGACGTGCAACTTTTCCATGCCATGTTAAACAAACTCGCTAAAAGAATTCCTGATTCAGTGCAGCTCCGTTACTGCACCTAGCATCTCATCCTACAATACATATGCTTTTTCAACCATTCCATTACGAAACACTAATTTTCAGACATCAAACTGGTTGAAGACTCAATTCCAAAACCGACCAAACAAGAACGCAGGCATGTGCTTTTTCAACCATTCCATTACGAAACACTAATTTTCAGACATCAAACTGGTTGAAGACTCAATTCCAAAACCGACCAAACAAGAACGCAGGCATGGTAGCTGCGAGTCAAAGAAAGCCTCGGATCTACCAAAGCCTCGTACTAATTTTCAGACATCACACAGGTATAATATGTTCATCCCAATAATGAGTAATGATAATACATCAAGTCTCAAATGGTTGAGCTTGAAACAATAACTAACAAGGAAACTCTGCAATGTCTGGTCAGACGGATTGGTCACTAGAAATTGGGCAACATCATCAGACAGTTGCATTCAAAATCCTACGTTTCTTCGTCTCTTTCATGTACTGTAAAATTCAGATGTTATATGCAGTGTAAATTTCCATATAATATCAACGAGTAATTATACGAGTTATGTATGTAATCAGTAAGAATAGACAATTGACAAGAGAGAAGCAATATCATAAAACAAGGAAACATATGTGAGTTGAAAATTAGAGTACGCATAGCACAGTCACATACAAACGAATTACAAAACACGAAATATTATTGATAAAGAAGGATCACTACAAATTCACCAGATGACTACATGATGTGATGTAAAACAACACACAAACTTAACCCCTCTTTTTGATAGTTGTAGTATAAGAAAGTAGGGATCGTTCTAGGCCGGGGATTAGGAGGGATTGCTAATCTACTCAAAACTGACTTAAAAACACTAAACAAGACTCAAAAACACAAAACTAAGCTAAAGACACTTAACTAGACTCAAATAACTCAAAATTAACTAGAATGACTCAAAACAGCACAAAACAATCAAATTGACTCAAACTAGACACTAGGGATTGATTTGGACGAAAATTAACTCAAAGGACTAACTAGACACAAATTTGGACAAATTCTAACTCAACTAACACAACTTAACAATGGGGGGTTTGTTTTGCACGAAAATTAAAACTAAAACTAAGTAACTTGTAGAATTAAACAAAGACATAAAATTAGAGTAAATCAAGGGATAAAAGGCTAGCTAGAGGGTTCTTCTCCACACATGACACACTTGCATACAAATCAATTTTTAGTTGTTCTTCCAATAAACCATGAACCTTAATGCCCCAAGTTAACCGTGACAACACTTTTTTAACGATCAGACTTTCCTTAACTTATTGAATTGGATGTAATACGCATCGGCAACCCAAAGTATTCTTCAAAAGTTCCCTACATGAACAACATAATAGAGATACAATCAAAGATCATTAAGCTTTGTGAAAATCATAAGCATTGACAAGACATTTGTAACTATGAACAGCATGATACTCCTGCCAGAAATTCACTTAACGCGATAGTGACTAGCAACCTCCACTACTTATGAATATAAGTTCATAACGATTAGGTGAAACTCCCTTATATTCTAGCATCAAATTCATGCATGCAAACTAAGTATGCATCCTTAATCAACATATAAGAATAAGTTATCAATCAAGCAGTTAAGCGAATTGCATTCACAATTTATGAAATCACAACTGAAGGTAATCAATTCATATTGCAAGTATGTTCATGATTTTGAATCTTCCCCTAGCTAAAAGGAATTTAGCTCCCCATGTTTGCAAAACAAAGATAATTAAACTTATACATTGAAAACAAAAGAAAGAAAACACCTAAAACGCTCTAGCAATCCAAACTTGAATGGCAAGCATGTCCAAGGCCTTCCTTCTTCTTCTTTGCTGCGGCACAAGGGTTTGGGTGGAATGGTTGGTTTGGTACAGGGTGGATAGGTAGATAGATGGATGGAATGGATGGAGAGGGGTTGAGAATGCGGCAGAGAATGTGTAGAGAAGACTGAATGGTGCGGACATATTGTGTATATATAGGGTTGAAGGCCACGGCAAGGATTAGGGAATGTTTAAGAGTTAGCTATTTTGTCCCACAATGAGTAGAAGTTAGAAATTAAAGATAAATAAGTAAGTAAGGTGCGGCACAATATAGGAAAGGTGATTAAGAGTCAGAAATCAAGAGGAAAAGGAAAGGATAGGTGCGGCAAGCTTTAGGGAAAAGGGAATGTGGTTTTGCAACACAAAATAGGAAAGGGATTATCCCCCTTGTGCGGCAAGGAAGAAGAAGATGCAAGGATGGTGCGGCAAGCTTTAGGGAAGGTTCTAGGACTTCTAGAACAATGTAATTAAGGGTCATAAAATATTTAAGATACCCCTTTGTAGCTGGAACTTAAGTGAATCAAGATTAGGAAAGGTTTAGGCCAAATAAGGAAACTTGGTTTAAAATTCCTTCTTTATTGCTGAGTTCCTTGACTTCATTTGTCTTCAATTCATTTCTTAACTCATTCCTAGCCTCCTTTGGTCTTCAATTTGGTCCATCCACTTGGCTCCAAGCATGTGCTATCCATCTAATGCCCAAACCTGCTCCAAAAATAATGTTTAGTGTTTAGTGTTTTAGGTTAAAAAATAAAGTCTGTGAGACATTTTTCATTAGTTTTTCCATTAATTTTCTGGCGTGGAACATTGGATGTAGTGAACTTTTTTATTTTGGTTTCTCATAGTTAATAATGAACATTTCTCTCGCGAAAATCAGTTGTGCTAAATCATTATTGCCTTTTTCTTGCATCTTTATATATTATTTTAACAAATGATATTATCTACATTAAGGGAGTGGGAGAGTGGATTACGCCTCACAATGAGCTAACAATAATGTGGTTCAAATTCGCTTTTGGTGAGAATTGAACCTAAGACCTCTCACTTATAAGTGAAGAAGAATACCACTAATACTAAGTGGCAAGACCCCATATCTTGAATTGTATTATGCAGCAAGATCTCCATGTCTTGGATTGTCTTTATGATCTGTTGTTGTTTGGCTTGTGACTGAAGCATAGACGACCATGACACATAACTTGTGTTGAAAACAACACCAATGTGATCCTGTAAGAATCCTATGTGGACTCAACTTGTTGTGATAAAGGTTAAGATATATGTTGGTATTTCAAATTCATTATGAGTTAAATACGTGGATAATCTGATCTCCTATATTTGTGGAAACACATTCATCGTGCTTTGAATCAGATCTCACCCATGCTCCACTACTTTCAGTTATTGATACAATGGGACGATAACCAACGCCCCACGATAGATGGGAGTTGGCTGCCACTGTGTTCAATATATATATGAGTAATTCCCTGCTCACAAAGCATTCATTCTTCGCAGTAGGGTTCTATCACCATAAGAATATAAAGGGCTTGAGTGAGTAGAAGAATTGCTGTGGATTTGAGACAATGTCTTCTTCAGGTAAGGTTCTAATTAGTCTATACAAGTGATTAGGATAATCAGATATGTTGATAATGTTTCCAACAGATCCTTCTCATAAATTTGGGCCAAGAAGAAAATATAATCTTCTATTTCACAATAGCAAGTAATTTTTAATTTCGATTGTCAAAACTTGACGAAACTTCGATTCCGTACGTATACATTATGATATAGCCTTCAAAGATAGATTATACAAAAACTAATCGTCATTCCTAGCAAGTGCATATGAAGAGAGGACCGATAACATTGTAGAGAAGATGCAGCCAAGGAGCACGAGTCCAGATGATGAATTTGACAAACTCACAAATCTTTCATAACCAAGTAATCGATCGGTTCCGGAACCATATAGTACAACCTGATTCAGTATTTCTCCTGTCGTAACAAATCCTGCAGCAGCTGCTGAAACTAACAAATTTGATATAACCTGCCCACAATAATTTAATTGAATGTTATATTCAAAAGCAATCACATTTCACACGCTTAATTTGGTGTATATAATCACATCAACCAAAATAATTTTCGTAACTAATTGCACATGCCACACACTTAACTGTGTAGCGTGCCGTTGCAAGAGCCTATGAAGAATTTGCAATCTTATTCCACGAGACGAGGGATCTATATTCTATATGCTCAAAATGTACATTATTTTAAACCATTCTTATATTCGAATCCAGTCATGCATCGCTTCAATTCTTTAACCAATAAAACATTCTTAAAAAGAGACGTTATATTTCTTTGTTAGCCTGTTGCAATTGACATGCTAACTGTTAATATATCAATTTGAATTGATAATAAACACTTATTTCTTAATGTGTGACACCATAATAATAGTTGGCCAATTTAAATTGCATATTTCTTGCAATAGAAGGAACAATAAGGTATGGTGCGTTTGTTAGACTATCATTCTGGATTAATTGATCACATAGAGAATTGCTCTGTAATGTATGGATAGTCAATTAAACAACATAATACTCAGATAAATCCGGCAATAGAAGTTACTCCACGTATTCATGCTTGCTCGTCGATGGTGTGGAATTCATTATTCAAAGCTAATTGTTAACCCTGTAAAATTTGATGAGCAAGGTGCTCACGAAAAGCCTTGTGCGACCGGTTATATGCATGTGATGAAAAATACGATTTATGTAACCGGTGACAGATACGATTATCTCTAACGCACATACCTTTTCAGCGTAGAAATCGAAAATGATGTTCCCTTCATTTTCTTTTTTCATGCGGACAACTGCACATACAGTTTGGTAGATTGAATATGCAATTCCCAAAAGAATTCCAGCAGCCGCGTATCTGCAATTTACCAGAAAATTGGTTTTAAATTATACGAAAGGAGATTGCCGGTATAAGATAATACATGGCCGACGAAAATGATAAATGGTTAATATCAAATGCATACCTGTATCCAATTTTGTCATAAAAACGAAGGACTTTAGTTTCTAATTTGTATGTTCTATATGGCTGATTGTTGACAACGAGGATTATGAACGATACAAAGAGTATAACAGCAGTCAGGACCCTCAACGCAAGAGTAATGATCCGCGTCGTCTGGGGAGAAAGCGTAGGGAATCCCATCTCTGCTTTCTCAACATATCAGTTACTCTCTGCGTCTGCCCTGCCTGGAAATCCTCTGAAAATTCAAAGACGTTTTTCTTTCTTGGCAATAAACAGCCTGCCTTCTAAATTTACAAAAATGATAAGTATTTGATCCCAAAATAGCATAAAGAATTTTGAGCTTGCAGAGCCAAAATAGTACCAAAACATATGTAACCAGAAATTTTTACTCTTATTTTCTAAAACAAAAGGGCTTACAGGTGAGGTATTCCATTCCATGCTCAAGTTCATTTTTCTATTTAAATATTTCCTGAGAAGTTGTTTTGACAGTATTTACAATTATTTGGAGTTATAACTTGAAACACACCTTGAGATCTGCCGCTTTTTGACATTGGATCCTACTGTTTTGTGACATATCAAAAGAATCATTGAGATGTTATGGTCTAGCAAATTAAACCCCTAAAATTTACTGATATCATGAGAAACTAGACAAAACTAAGATAAGCTATAAGAAATAATTTCACCTTAAGAAGGTATCCCCTAGCTAGTTAAAACTAGAAGGAAAAAGTATCAATTTGTCTTAATTAGGTGGGTGTTATCTATTGTTTTTGGATGCATGTTGCCTTTTTTTTTTTCATGTTTTTTTATACATGTTGTCTAATTTTTTTTCTCTGTTTTTGGATACATGTTGCCTAATTTTTTTTATCAATGGCTTCTTTTATATGTTAGAATTTGAGCATTCAACTCAAAAATAATTGACAAAGGGTAATGAAACTGAATATTTTTATGCTCTTTATGTAAGACTTTCAAATTCAATATGGGATACTCTCAACACGTTGTATCTCTTGAGCTACTACATGTTCAACTTTTAGTAGGTGGCGTGAGAACAGATGTGGTCGTTGCCTTGTCACGTAATCAATAGCATGACCTCTATATAGTAGAACCCAAAAATCTTTTAAAAACCTATACAAGACTTTTTTTTTAGAAATCCCGGCGGTATGAGAATTTTTTTTATTGATACGGTAAAAAAGAAGTTACACCTAGTCAAGGGGGACATAAAACTTTACCCCTCAAAAGATACAAAAAAGTGGGAACATGGGACCTAACTCCTCTAAAACAAAACCTAAACGATAATAACCCTGCAAAGAAAAACACAAAAAGATCATGCAAAAGCAAATTCATTAAGAATGGGAAACAAACATGAAGGCTAGGATGCCAAAAAAATTCGTGTGCGGAAAAGGGAGAGTTTCCAAGGGTGGAATCGCATGCCATACAAGAGAAGACGAGCAGCGCAAGTTTGCTAGTTTGTCGGTCACCGTATTCTCTTTTCGAAAGATATGAGAGCAATGAAAAACCATGTGCTACAAATGGAAAATAAAAATAAAAATACAATTTATCCAACGAGGCTGAAGCTGAGAGGGATAAGCAGAGTTCCAAATAAAGCAAGAGATCACACTAAAAGAGTCACTTTCTAGCCACAAATTTCACCATCCTACACGGGGGCCAACTCCGCTGTTGAATATTTAAATTGCTTATTTTTAGGCCAGCTTCTCCTGCCAGGTTCATCTTGGCAAACTATGGACAGAATAACGCTACAAAAAGATGACGATTTTTCATTTTTGTGCTTTACTAATTTCCTTGGCAGGGGGAGGACAATGAATGTTGACGAGTTCCTCACTTACATTCAATGTGGGACAATTGGATTTGATTCACACAATTCCTATCAACTCCTAAAATCTCACATCGAGAAATTAACAAACTAATTTGACAGAAAGATCATCAGAGTTGTGGGGGGAATTTAATGAACAACAAACTGATGATTAATTAATATAAGCCTGTAAATTCTAATTAAACATTCCTAGCGAGTGCATATGAAGTGAGGACAGACAATACAAAGCTGAAGATGAAACCAACGAGCACAAGTGCATTTGCTGCATATGTCTTATTCATAAACACATCCAAGGCTAGTTTATCCGCACCGGCGTCATCCCAAGCTTTAACTTGTTCTGCGGTCCCAAGAAATCCTGCAACAGCTCCTGAAGCTAATAACTTCGACATAACCTGCGGTATAAATATGCCCAAATTAGTTTCAGTGATTGTTGTTCAGCTTAACAGACGAGGGAAAACATAAGATATAAGGCCGCGTTTGTTTGATCGGAATGCAAGAATAGGAACAGGAATTGCACCCCTTCTTTTGATTCTTTAATTTGGAATGGAATGGGAAATCAACTCCCATTCTAGTTCTTGATTCCGGCTAAACAAGCGTGGCCTAATAGCATGAGCGTCCCTCGGTCCACCCAAAACCAATTGATAACGGGTGAGTTGACGTTACATTACGGAGTTATGCTATTCAGAAAACTGGCCTCACTACACACATTCTTTGATACATGTGAGTACCGCATACAATGATAAGGCTTACTTCTATTAGGCGGGTGTCAGCAATGAGGTCAGGTTCTAAATAGCGCTATCGTATTTTACGCAAGGAAAAGCTTCAAATTCGGAGGTGTAATTTTCATATTTTATTCAAATGGAGGATGAGGAAAAATTAGTTATCAACGGAATAAATCATAATTACCGCAAACAATGTGATATGAGATAGAAATTCCACATACCTCCTCCCCGTAGAAATCCAGCATGACGTTCGCATCATTTCCTTTTGCTAAACCGATACTTCCACATACGA
The DNA here is from genome assembly GCA_963580275.1 of Crataegus laevigata. Classification (NCBI taxonomy): domain Eukaryota; kingdom Viridiplantae; phylum Streptophyta; class Magnoliopsida; order Rosales; family Rosaceae; genus Crataegus; species Crataegus laevigata. The sequence continues at coordinate 29,593,032 of OY756947.1, read as the reverse complement.
TTTGGAACACTGAATATAAAGCTCCAATTACAACCGTTGCGGCCGTGTATCTGCAATTAATAAAAACTGATTAGTTTTGTCTATGAGGTTGTGAAGGGATATGATTTTTGCACACCTCTTTTTTTTTTTTAGCTATTGGATTTGAACAAATCTAAAGAGAATCAATGTTCAGAATTAAGAGAGGTGTGCAGAAGGTGAAGAATGATGTGCAGAAATCGCTTCACATTAAGAACAATATATGCATGGAACTGTAGGTTGCTCATCATGAAAGATAAAGGTGATTGAATAAAAGAGTACTCCAAACATACCGATAAGGAACTACATGATAAAAGCGCATTGTCCAACTTCCCTGAACCTCTCTGCGAACGTCGAGCCTGTATACTTCCTGAGTAACGGTGGCAAGGAGCACGAAAGATGTAATCAGTATTACGGCGGTTAGGACCCTCAATACAAGAGTGGTAATCTGAGCAGTTTTGGAGGATAGCATTAATGATCTCATCTTTGCTTCCTCAGCACCATCACGGTCTCTGTGTCTGCGTCCAGGGTCCTGGCCTTTGGAACAAAGTTTGTTCCGATTTCTTGGCCATAGATGATATAGCCTTTTTAATTTTTAGAAACAAGGGAGAATAATTAGGACCCTGTATCTGCATTGCCATCGTTTCTGTTTTTAGAGAAAGCACAGGCTTAATTTGTTCCCAAAAACAGTATAAAGAATTTGAGGCTGCAACTTCATCTTCAATATTAACGGACCCAAGATTTTCACCTTTTTTGTTTCTGTTTTAGAAAAGAACAAAAAAAGGAAATATTGTTGCTTCATTTTTCCCCACCAAAACACATCAGCAAAGGGAACATTTTTGGAACTGCAACTTGAGACCTTGCTATTTGATCTGCTTCTTGAAAGGCTAGCAATTATATGGGGTCTTGCTCAATGAAGCAAGTAATTTTAATTTCAGCCTTCAAACATTAGAATAACTTGATTGGTCTCTTGTTTTCAATTTTGAGATCTGGAGGATGAAATTCAAATGGGAGCTGTTATCAGCCCACCAAGAAAAATATATTGTATTCATCCGAGTGGGAGTTAATTTATCTCAATCTGAAAGATCTAGATTGGTTGATGTATAAAAGATGTGAGTGTGAATGTGTTTACGCATTGGATTTATTAATCAGACAATGTGCGGCTGAGCAAGGAACCTCGTATCGGCTTGAGTTCTTTCTCTACCTCAGATTCAAGATTCAGAGCAAACAACCAAGTGATAAAATGTACAGGTTGATGTGAAGATGAGTAGACGTGAAAGTCAAAGAAATCGTAAATAAAGAGATTAAGATTAATTTAGTTGGTAGAAAATAAATTAATTTAAAGGTGGTTGTATTAAATAAAAGTGTTTTAAAAGTAAATAGAATTGAAAACGGAAAGTAAAATGCGTAAAATAAAGAATTAAAAGATAAATGCGGAAGTAAATTGCATGAAACAAAATAATTAGCAACATAAGTAAATTAAAACTTGTATTGAAATGAAGTATTATTGATCAACGATTCGTGGTTCTTCTAGGTTAAGTAGTTGATCTCTTAGAAACGGTAGTATTTTTGTTCACCTTCATAATTATGGTATATGCTCATCATATACCTAATCATTTATCATGTATCAATTCACCCAACTATAGTTAACTTATTAAATGTTCTTTTTTTTTTTAATTTTATAAAAAAAAATTAACCAATATTAAGTGAAAAGACATGTGATAAATGATTAGATGTATAATAAGCATATATCATAGTTTATGATGATGAGCAAAAATGCTCTTCTTAGAAACCAATGGGCAGTGGCTAAAATTTATGATTAATTAAAGTGAAAAATGCAATTAATTAAGAAAATCAAAAGTAGGATGGTAGGACTAGGGGTGGAATTTTTTACCACATTACCATACCTACCGTATTACCAATCGTACCATACCAAAGTTGTGCCAAAAAATTTGTACCATTGGTAATGGTACGGTATTTGTACCATACCATACTGTTTCGGTACGGTATTGGTACTCAAAACTAGTACCGGTAATATACCATACCTACCGGTTACCAATATTATTAATATTATATTATATATTTATTCATATATATATATATAATTATGTATTATGTATTATATATTATGTATTATGTATTATGTATTATTATATTATGTCGTTTGACACTTTGACTCATTTATCATATTCCTAAAATCTCCACAAACCAAACACTTTTAGTCTCTCACTCTTGTCCTTGCTCGACACATTAGAAACCTAGGGCTTGTTCCGCCGTCGCAGCTCTCTCATCGATTCATCTTCGTTTCTCGTTTCCGGCGACTTTGTCTTCCAAGTGAGGGCACAACATATGCATTAGGTATTACCACCTTGGATTGTGGGTTCAAATCAGCAAGCCAGTCGTCGAGTATAGCTATGGATATTGACATTTTTTGTGGTTTGCTGTCTTACGTTTCTGGTTCATTTGAGTCTCAGCATGCTATAGAAATCTTGTCTTATGATTTATTAAGTTTTTACCACTTTGACATACAATAGTAAAAAATCTTGAATTAGGTTAAATTGTGTATATATGTCAAACTATGTATATTTTCTGGGCTTTGAATTAGGTTAGAAAAATATTAGATTTTAGGCAAAGTAAGTGGCGTAAAACAAAGTGGTAATTACCATTGGCATACCATACCAACCAAACTATTTGGTATACCGATATTCGGTATACCAAAAGTTTGGTATGGTAATGGTAATAGATTTTGTCATACCAAATATTTGGTATGGTAATCGGTACAGAGGTTTTGGTACGGTAATGTACCAAAATCACCCCTAGGTAGGACCCTAGTCTGGGATTGATTCAATGCCTATTTGTCCTAAATCCACCCTAAATTTGTAACCTACTCCCAATTTCCATGAACTTACTACAAAAGGGTCTTATTGTGTCGTTGGTTGGTGTCGCTTTTATAAAACATAGTGGCGCTTAAGACATTCTGACACCTAGTTTACAAGGTGTCGTAATTATTGTTGCTTATAATTGACATAAAATGTTAATGTCGTTTATAACCGATATAGATTTTAATATTTTTTAACAGTGGTGTCGCTGTTAACCAACATAATGTTAGCGTCAGTTAAAAGAAGACTGGTGTCGTTTTTTTCCGATACTAATGATAGTTTTTAAATATTTTCAAAGCCAGTGTCGGTTGTAGCCGACATAAGTTTTAATTTTTATTAAATATTTTGAAACCCGGTGTCAGTTAAAAGTGACGTAAAGTGACTTGGGAAGAGAAATTCAATCAGTCACTTAGGAAGGGGGTCGTCAGTCTGTAGTCAGTGTGTCAGATGTGCTGTCGTTTTTAACCGATGTTGAATCCATTTAAATCGACGTTGCATGTATTTAATAAAGCGTGTCAGAATATAGTGTCGGTTATAACCGACACCAATTTTCATTAAACCAAAATTACAAAATTTTAAACTCCTCCAAAATTTTCACACGAAATCACAAAATTTCAAACTTCCTATGATTCCTCTACTCTCCAAATCGTAAATAAATACCCCTCAAACCCTCCGCCATTTTCCATCCAATCCAAATCAAAATATCTCTAATTTTTCCGAGAAACAAACACTTCCTAAACCCTTCAGTCTTCCACTTTCATCTTCCCAAATGGCTCGTACCAAACAGACTGCTTGCAAGTCCACCGGAGGTAAGGCACCAAGGAAGCAACTGGCAACTAAGGCTGCTCAAAAATCTGCTCCCGAGACTAGAGGAGTGAAGAAACATCACCGATTCAAGTCGGGACCTGTTGCCCTGAGGGAGATCAGGAATTACCAGAAGAGCATTGAGCTCCTGATTCGCAAGCTGCCGTTCCAGAGGCTGGCACGGGAGACCGCACAAGACTTCAAGACCGATCTAAGGTTCCAGAGCAGCGCAGTGTCTATGCTCTAGAAGGCGGCAGAGGCGTACTTAGTGAGGCTGTTTGAGGACACTAATCTGTGCGCCATTCATGCCAAGAGGGTCACAATTATGCCCAATGACATCCAGCTTGCTCGTAAGATTAGGGGTGAGAGGGTTTAAGAAATCCCTAAATCTTAGGGTTTCGAATTTCAGCAAAATGTAGCGGGGTTTTTATGATTTGTAATGGGTTTTGGAAATTGATATGTAAAGTTGAGATCTTGGCAATGGCATATGAGTTTTTGTATGTTATTTGTGATATAAAATGTTTATTATTATTAATTAATTTAGATTTTTTAATTATTTTAATTGTTGATGTCAGTTAGGACTGACAGTAGGTTTGATATTTTAATTCTTTAATTGTTGCTTGATGTCGCTTAGAACCGCCATCATGTCAGAACTTAACGTCGCTTTTAACCGACGTAATGTTGTGACGCTATTGTTCTTTTTTATTTTATATTACTTTGCTTCTTGGTGGCATATTAAAGGGAGATAAGCGACGCCAATACGCTTTTTGTGACGGTAGTATTAGCATCGGTTCCGCTATGCAACATTGCACGATTTAATGTCGGATTTTTACCAAAAATCCGACAGTAAGTGGTGTTTTTTGTCGGTTGTATAGTGCCACTGATATCCCCTTTTGTAGTAGTAAATTTCAGCCAATTATATCATTCCTCCCCTAAACTTTTATTTATGGCTAAATTACCATCTTGCGTTAAATCTCACACATTCATCCATGATTCCGTTAGTTTGGAGGGCAAAATTGTCAGTTCGAATCAAACTCTTTTTTACCTTTTTGAATTGAAGGCAGATTGTCTGCTCTCCTGTTATCGTGCCTTTCTCATCCCTTCCTATTTGTGCGGTCACGGTTAAGCCACATCAACATTTTATATTCCTATTTCTTTTTTTTCTTATTATCTCTATAAAAAAATCAATATAAAATGTTGATGTGGCTTAACCGTGACCACACAAATAGGAAGGGATGGAAAAAGCACGGTAAAAGGAGGGCAGACAATCTACCTCCTTTTGAATTAGCATCTTGGACTTGCCATTGTAGGCTATGGGGTGGGCTTTGAAAACAGTAAGAGAGAGTAGACTCGACAGTTTCTTACACGACACGAAAATAACGGGTTTCAGATCAACACGATAACTAATCGGGTCATTATCAGGTGACCCGTTATTAACTAGTATACACGCAGGTAACACGTGGCTAACCTGTTTCGATCTGTTAAGAAAAATAAATTATAATTTTAAAGTTTAATTACTAAAAAATTTATTATAAAATACAATAGCCATATTGTATATATTGGTATATTCTATATTAAATATATATTTTTGTATTATTATTCTATATAAGTTTTAAAAAATTAAGTTTTATTCATTTATTTATTTTTATTATGAGAGTTTCTTATTATCATTAATAGGATAAATTTTACTTAACATGTTGTTGTCCAAAATTAAAAAGAAACTAGTATAGTATTAGTATAGGCAATAAGACATCCCTACAAGTATGAAAAATGTGAAAGAATATATAAACACTCATGATTCATCATTCATCCACGAGTAGACAATGGTTACACTTACATTATCGTTTAGATTTTTAAAACCCTCAAAACCATCATGAGTAGTGTTTTTTATTTGAGTGTAAAGGTAATAAAATTAATAATAATTATTGTAAAAGTGTAAGAAATGTAAAAAGAAAAATGTATACAATCACTCGTAGTGACAAGCTTTACTACTTTCGTGAAAGAGTCAACTTCGAAATCCGACACTATAATCCATAAACCTTAAATATATATTTAACCGTCGATTGTCGTTTAGGCTTTATTCTTTATATTGAATTTCATTTTTAAAATTTTCTTTTTTGAAAACATGATCTTTGGGGGATATAGGAAGATGAACTGTTCGGATCTTTGATAACACGTCCCGATATTTATGGTTAATTGAAATGATGTTATATAGTTTGTAGATACTTTATAAACACCAAGCAATATTTTCACGAACGGTAAAATTCTGAACATAATATCAACGATCCAAACCGTTCATCTTTCCGTATCCTCTACTAGATCATGTTTTCAAAAAAAAAAATTGGTGAGAAAAATGAAGCATACATGTAAACAACAATCGACGGTTAAATTTTGATCTATGATTTATATGATTATAGTGGCACATTTCAAAGTTAAGCCCTTCACGAAAGTTGTAAAGCTTGTCATTACGAGCGTTTATATATATATTTCGATATTTTTCACACTTCTGCATTAATTAAAAAACTATTAAAGTCTTTACATAAACAATAGCTATATGATAAATGAGAAGAGATTGCTAATGTAGAAAACCTCAATGAAAATATCATCAATATAACTCTTGAAGACAATATATCATGCCAAAGTTCCAATACCGTTTCCCATGGTGATTGATAAAAATTGAAGAGTTTGATTGTAAGAAAATGTGCAAGGTTCCAAACCTTGAAACATAATTCCCTTAATTTTGCAAATCTTTTTAACATTTGATATTTTGTAATGTTCTAATGTTTTTATTTTTTATTATGCTCTTATTTTGGGTATGTAAATATGTAATACTTGAAAAACAAATACGTTTTTATGTTTTGAATGTGATAATATGATATGTATATACTGATTAGTATTATATTTTTCATTTGATTATTTATTGGTTTAAAATATATTTTTCTTAACGGGTGACAGGCTAAGTCATATTACCTGTTAATATTATTGGGTCGAGTCATTTTACCTGTTTATTTTAAAGGGTTTTACACGACACGACCCATTAAGATATCGAATATGACACAAAAACGACACGAATATGGAAAACACGACACGAATGCTAGGTTTAAGAGAGAGAGAGAGCACAACAAAGAGCTATTGGTGTGGCAATAGGTGGGCTGCATGCGAGAAGGTGGGTTTGCAAGGAGAAGAGAAGGGGGATCACGGCCTGAATCAGGAATTTGGGACCTGCCATTGGAGGTTTTGGGGGGTGGCACCAGGACTAAATTTGAGGTAAATTAGCAGTGAGTTACAAATTCAGGGAGATTTCGACAAACCTCTTAATCCATAACATGCAGTATTACCCTACTCTCTCTCTCTCCTACACACACATCATATCTCTTACTTTTATAAAGGCTGAGTTGCCCTCGGCCACTCTCCCTGAGACTAGTCAAACATTGGTTAAATCTCACACATTCATCCATGCTTCTGTTAATTTAGGGGACAAAATCGTCAGTTCGAACCAAACACTTTATGGCCTTTTTGAATTAGCATCTTGGACCTGCCATTGTAGGCTGTGGGTGAGCTTTGAAAACAGTCAGAGTGAGAGAGAGCGCGAGACCGAGCGCGAAAAGGAGCTATTAGTGTGGCGGTAGGTGCGCTGCATGCGAGAAAGTCGGTTTGCAGGGAGAAGAGAAGGGGGATCACAACTTGTGGGTTGGGTGGGTTGTGCTGGGGTGGTACTACGACTAAAATTTGAGGTAAATTAGAAGTGAGTTACAAATTTACCCTACACACACTCTCCCTTTCAACTCTCCAACACACACATCATATATCTTACTTTTATAAAGGCTGAGTTGCCCTCGGCCACTCTCCCTGAGACTAGTCAAACATTCCTCCCCCAAGTGACTCTTTCTGTCCCTCGCTCAATAAAATTCAATAAACAACAACAAAAAGAAAGTTTTGATTGAAATTTAGTGCTTGGTAACGCAAGCTTCCATATATGATTTTATTAATTTTTATGCTACAGATGATGTAATGATCAAGATAAATTGCAGGGAGTATAATATATATATATATATATATATATATCAATCAATCAATCAATCACCAATTTTATTAATACAATAATTATGCTCAGCGTCATCCTGCATATACGAGTTTATTGGTTCATGGCTTTCCCATTGACTCATGATAATTGGCGAAATAAAGTGCTCTCAAACTTCTCTTAGGATCCCTCATCAACAAGGTTATTTACGTGTCTTCTATAAAATCCTATATTTTTTGTCTATTATCAAACATTATTATTTTTTTTAACAAACGATATTATTTACACTAAGAAGTTGAGATAGTAGGCTAAATCTCATAATGGGCTAGCAATAATGTGGTTCAAATTTACTTTTAGTGAGAATTGAACCTAAAACCTCTTACTTACAAATAAAGAGGAATAGTATTGAACGGTTTTACTAAATGACTTATTTATTAAACATGATTTGAATAGTTAAATTTTCACTAAGCGTAAGTTTTGAGATTAAATTTTGATTTTTCTTTTTATTAAAGATGACGGGAGATTCAAAAGTCCTTCATTATTTAAAAGCTAGTTGGTAATTAGATTTAAACTACTTCTTTTCCTCATTCTTTCTTTCTTCTTTTCACATCTATAATAATAACACACCTAAAGTAATATATTATCTTCTCCACTGAGAGATGTGTCACGAAGTTTGAGCTTTTGATAGGTGTGTTATGTATTATGAATATTTATCACATTTTTCATACCACATTTGTATCACTTCTCTAATAGAGGTAGAACTCACACATACAAATGGATCATACCTCTATTCGAGGGTGGGACAAATGTGATATGAAAAATGTAGTAAGAGTATCATTTTTATATGTTTTATACATGTAGTTATAATAAATGTTACAAAAAAAATATACCTACTAACAAACCAAATTAAATCAAAATCTAATATAACACAGAAATTTGATGAAAAACCATACTGAAAGGATGATCTAACATAGTAACGCTAATACTTATTTAATAGAACTAAGAATAATGTTTGTTCGATCCATGCAAATTGTGTAATATATTTACTATTGAGATTCTATCTAGAACTCAACAGGAATATCTAACACATATATGATTGAGCACATGTGGGAGAACGTGAGGCTTGTATCCAAGAATTTTAGGAAGGATATATGGATTGGAATCTGAGCTTGTGCCTTGGCGTCGGTCCATATTGTGATTCATAAGAGAGAGAGAGAGAGAGAGAGAGAGAGAGAGAGAGAGAGAGAGAGGACAGTACGTCGGAAAAGGGAAAGCTGCCATGGAAACAGATAGAACATCTTCACGCCTATCACATGTGATGTGGCCATCAACATTTTTACATAGTAACAGCATGGATTTACGAGCCACGCACCCGTCTTTCTCCCTCTCTCTTTCTTTTTCTTGTGCTCTCATTTCCTTCTTACTCCGGTCGATTATAAACGATGAGGATAATACTTTCCTTGTTAGTTGTTACAATATACTCTTTCCATAATAACTAATAAGTTTCATCAGCTGTTTAAGAGTTTTCTTTCTTGCACCCGAAATTTTGAGTTAAAATCTCTCAACTTCATATATAATGTCCAGAATGAGTGCATAGCCTAATAATTATCAATTAATGGACAACAAGTAACCAATTGAAAGAAAATAAAACAATAAAAGTTCAGAACTAAAGCTTGAAAATTAAGTTACGCGAATTATTAAATAAAATTAAAACATCACAGTCCTGCCGTAGTCTACGACCGACCAAAATAACAATCTTGGCTGTTGCACTCTAGTGAGAAAGGCAGAGACATGGAGTAGCTTTGTTGACGGGTTCATTTGCTACGCCTTGGTTAGTGGAAAAGCAAATGCAATCCCAGAAGAGTAAAACCATACAAATGTTAAAGAGGCTCTCGAGTTCTTCTTTCCTTTTGGTTCTTTCTTATGCTTTTGACTGATATGAGTAGATATATAGCTAGTATGGTCCAAGAGCCTCTTTACGTTAGTAGTTTCCGACAAAATTCCAAGGACTCATTGCTCGCTTTTTTGCATGGTTTTGAGTGGGATTTTGGCGTTTCTCTTGGTTTCTTTGTAATCACATCCAATCGTTTTGGACAATTTTTTATAATTGCACAATCATTTTAGTCATAGCACACTACAAACGTAAGTCGTCGATCTTCTGATCACACTAAACCCTATTTTGTCCCTCTCTCTCTCTCTCTCTCTCTCTCTCTCTCTCTCTCTCTCTCTCTCTCTCTCTCTCTCTCTCTATATATATATATATATATATATATCTTGGTCTAAATTAAACACTAGGCCATGAACTTTAGGGACTATCAAGAGTTAAAGATCCCCAAAAGTATGTGGTCGAAATATCTGCAGCTAACGCTATGATTAAAAGAAGCTTGATCAAGGGCGATAGTGGAGAGATATGGTGAACACTCTTTCATGTCCTCAAATATCAAACAGGAACGACCCAACAATTCAGATAATACGTACTACAGACTCAAGAAGCCTGCTTGCAATATTGGCTAAAATCGAAATGATAATATTGCTTCTCCCACTGGAAGTGTGTGTACTTACATGAGAGATTTTCTCGCATCACCAATTCATCACTTGACAATCGTCTATTAGATTGATAGTGCACTTTTTTAACACATGTGACATATTTATAAGACAACCGTTGGAACTAAATCTTGGTTGCATAGAGAGAGTGTGGGAGCTGATATGTAATTTTCTGACATAATTGTCCACCCTTTCACTGAAATTAATTAATGAGTAGGAGTAAAGATTCAACAAAACTTAAGTGGACACAATTTCATAAAATTAGTGAAGGAAACTTGGTACACATATATAGCATTCATTCGAGGAATGATAATAATTTGGCCTTCAAAATATCAGATACAAACTACTCCAAGTCTCCATGAAACATGATTAACCATATATATATAGCTAAGCTACACAAACCCTCCCAAAAAACTAAAGCAATAAAAAACAACGAACGATTTCAAACTAAAAATCCTACCATTTCATCTAATTAAGATTTTTTTGACAAAATATGATGAGACACCTTCCCATTTCATCTCACACATACTTTTGGACTTGAACCTTCAAAACCCATGAAAAGTTACGATTGATCGATCGATTGGTTGAAACTCCAATATCTTCGAGAGTACCTGATCATTTCTCTCTGGAACCTGTAGTAATTCAATGAAACACAAGTGACCATGATCAAATATCACAAGAGATGGCTGGTAGAAGACGAAGTTGTGAAACCAGAAAGATCAGTCCAAGCATTCCCACCAGTACCAGTCGTACTACTACCCCAGTATTGGTGATCATTTCCAAGGCTTCCCAAAAAATTCCTTGACAAATTCAGTGCTTGATTCTGTTCCATTTTCACATTAGCCATCTGAGTAGTAGTAACTCCGTTACCCGCATAATTATCCAACGGCTTAGATATCGTGAGCTGGCCAACATTTTGATGATCTCCACCGTCAAATTGGTACAACCCATGAGTAGTACCAGTTGGTTGTCCCAAATTAACCAAGAAATTAGGAAATTGCTGTTGAAGTAGTGATGATCTCCAATGCTCAGTACTACTCATATTATTCATGCCTAAAATATTTGGCCTTGCACTGAACCGGTCCGAACCGTACTGATGGTGTTGGAATTCAACATCACCCGGTTGATTAATCCCAAAATTATTTAGTCCTAGCATGTCCCCGGAACCATAATCAGGAAGATGGTATAAGGAGGGCAAAAACGGCAATTGATGTGGTGGTGGTGGATGTGTCAAATGGCCTATGATATTATCACTAGCGCTGCAGCTGTTGGAAGAATTAACCGTACTTGAGCTAGAATTACCAGCTGCGCCTGGTGATTTTGACCTGCTGCTGTTGTCCCCTTTGCTTCTTTTATTTCTCCGGCAGCCTCCTCCCACCGGCACGCTTCTCAAGGCTCCTCCTCTTGTCCAGTAGCGCCTGCACGTCTTGCAAAAGTGGCGAGGCTGGGAAAGGTTGTAATTGTTGAAGTAGCAAAACTTTGTGTTTGTGGATTCACATCGAGGGCATTTCAGTGCTGTCTCTGGCTGCGGCATCTTGGCCATCCGGGCTCGATCACACATCGATCCAGGTTTAATCGAGCCGAAACCACCGCCGCCATCTACAGAAGTGCATCTAGCTTCTGAAGAAGGCACCAATGGAAGCTGAGGATTATTCTGATCACTTCCACCTCCTTGTTGATGATGATTTGTTTGCTATGAAATCAAAAAGGAAAAAAGTTCAAATAAATAAAATCAATAATTGGTATATTCAAGAGAAGAGACATAGATTGAAAAAGGGTAGGAATATATTTTATCTTTAAAATCAACCTTTTTGGTGAAGAAGCTAGCTATGGAAAGAACAAAATATAAGGTTGCAGAAATTAAACCCTTACCTGTTGTTGCCAGTTGGGTGGATCCAGATAGACGGGAACGGATGAGAAAACCATGGCTAGCTTTCTCTTTTGTAAAAGTTTGATGTGGGTTTTTAGAGGATGTAATTTTGTTGGAGAATCACATCCACAAGAGATAGTTGCTGCGGCAGAGAGAAAGAGAGAAAAGATCAGAAGGAGACGGAAAGATAAAGAGGTGGATGTTTATTTATTTTGTTCTTTGTTTCTCTCATCCCATCGATTCCCCCACTACTCTCTTTTGCTTTTTGTTTTATTAATTTTAGGGTTTGAAGGTGAAGAACCATTTTTCTTAGTCTTTAAGCTTCTTTTTGACGCTGCTTAACCCAAAAACACCAGTGACCAATGGCCATGCAGAGACAGAAAGAGATAGAAACCCTAATTAGTAGAACTTTAATAATATAATATGAGTTACACAATTAAATAATATTTTACATTGATTTAAAAATGAAAAGGGCAGTAATTGTGGGGGCGTCATGGGTGGAAGTGTCACCATCAAATGTACCTTTGTTTCTCCTAGCATAGTTTTTTTTTTTTTTTTTTTTTGCATGGAAAATGTATACTACTACTATATAATTTCAATTTTTTTCAATTTTTCTTTCGAGCATCTTTACGTACGTAGATTATTATAAGAGAAAGAACCAATGTATCCTTCTGTATAAACTTTTTTGGATATATCTCATTTTTTTACTCTAATGTTTAGTGGTTTTTAACATTTAGTATATCAATTTTATTTCATTTCAGAGTCATACCTAAAGTGTAAATTTTGGGACAGTCTCATACATCTGTTAGTCAAACTGTTAGTTCTTTCGTTAAGTGATGACGCGGCGCCCTGATTGGGCGCCACGTGTCATTAAAAATATTAAAATAGTTATTTAAATAAAATAATATTAAAAAAAATATTTAAAAACATTAAAAAAATTATTATTAAAATAAAAATAATATTTTTTTTTTCTTCTCTCTTCTTCTTCTTCTTCTTCTTCTTCTTCTTCTTCTTCTTCTTCTTCCTTCTGGTTCGGTTTCTCTCCAGATTTTTTTTTTCTTCCTCCTCCCTTCTCCTTCTTCTTCCCCCCTCATGCACACCCACCCAGATTCCAATTTTTTTTCTTTTTCTTCTTCCTCCTCATCATTCTCCTTCTTCTCCTCCTCCCCCTCTTACACACCCACCCAGATTCCATTTTTTTTTCTTCCTCCTTCTCCTTCTTCTTCCTCCTCCCTTCTCCTTCTTCTCCCTCCTCCTCCCTTCTCCTTCTTCTCCTCCCCCCTCCTGCGCACCCACCCAGATTCTAATTTTTTTTTCTTCCTCCTCCTACTTCTCCTTCTTCTTCCTACCCCTTGCGCACCCACCCAGATCCCATATTTTTTTTTCTTCCTCCTCCTCCTTCTCCTTCTTCTTCCTCCTCATTCTCCTCCTTCTTCTTCCTTCTTTTTTTAATATTATTTTTATTTAAATAATTATTTTAATATTTTTAATGACATGTGGCGCCCAATCAAGACGCCACATCATCACTTAACGGGAGAACTAAATGTATGAGACTGTCCCAAAATTTACACTTTAGGTATGACTCTGGGATGAAAAAAATTTGATGTACTAAATGTTGAAAACCACCAAACATGAGAGTAGTAAACTTTCATTTACCCAAAATTTTTAATTGCATAATTGTTATTATCAATTAGTGTTTTGGAATTTGTATTACCAATTGCTCGTCCAAAGTAAAATCTTTAAGATAAAATATATGCTACAAGCGTATACCTATGTACACAGAAACAGTGTCTTGCCAGAAGTGTGAAAAGAGATTTAAGTATTATTGCTAGTAGTATTATGCAATATTTCATATATATCCATCAAAAGGTTGAAGTAAAAATGATGGAAAAATAACCAAAAGAATTACGTAAAAAGATGTATAGCATAGGATATTGGTTTTTTATTCATGCGTCTCCGGTTTAAAACACTCTATCTTCTTTCTTAAATTATTTTAATAGTTTCAAACCCTCTTTATCTTTTAATAATAATAAATTAAAAGAAATAAATATGCTTGTGGCAGCTTTTAGGATAATTAACTCTATTAACTTATGTATCAGAAACTATAACTATTCTAGCAATAGGCCATAACTAGCTAACTTGAATCTTCACCAGTCTAATTAATTTCAGAGAAATGTTAGGTAAATTCAATTTTTAGACCAAATTTGTAAATTATGTGATGTGTTATCAATGTAAAATAAACAAATTAATCAATATTTAAATAATAATTCAATCATCAACAAACACATCATATAATTTACAAAATATGACTTAAATAGACGGTGTATCTAACATTACTAATTTGAAAGGTTTAGTTTTAGTTTAATAATGGGGTAAGCTTGCTGCAAACACATGCAACGCCAATACTAGTAATATATTAATTTACCTTCTTCAATCCTTAAAGTAGGGACTTGGATCCTCTCCGGATCCCCTTCATGGGGATCCTAGGGATCAAGCCCAGTGGACCGTTCATCAAAAATCGTGCGGCTAAAATTAAATGATTTTTATATTTTTAAAAATAAAGCAGTTTCGTTTTGCGTAAAAAACATTTAATTGTAACCGCACGATTTTTGATGAACGGTCCACGGGACTTGATCCCTAGGATCCCCATGAAGGGGATCCGGAGAGGATCCAAGTCCTTAAAGTAGCAGCGTTTTTTCTTAACTTTTTTTTTTCGTTTTCTTTGCTTTAAGAAACTTTTTAACATTGGTGATTTTTAACGTTATAAATAACTAGCAGTGATGATTATTATTTAGTTATTAAACTATTTTGTTATTTATATAAAAAATGTAAGATCCTACATCGCCCAGGAGAGTGGATCCTCTATGCCTTATATGTATATTTCCATCTCTACCATAAGGCCTTTTGGGAGCTCACTGGCTTCGGCTTCTGTAGGAATTCCAAAATTAAGCGAGTTTGGGTTAGAGCAATTGCAGGATGGGTGACCTCTTGGGAAGTTGCTCGTGAGTTCCCAGAAACAAAACCGTGAGGGCGTGGTCGAGGCCCAAAGCGGACAATATTGTGCTACGGCGGAGTTGATCCCGGGGAGTGGTCCCACCCGGGGCGGTATGTGAGTGGATTGTAAGATCTCACATCGCCTAGGGGAGTGGATCATCTATGTCTTATATGTATATTCCCATCTCTACCTTGCACGAGACCTTTTTGGGAGCTCACTGGCTTTGGCTTCTGTAGGAATTCCGAAATTAAGCGAGTTTGGGTTAGAGTAATCCCAGGATAGGTGACCTCTTGGGAAGTTGCTCGTGAGTTCCCAGAAAAAAAAAAAACCATGAGGGCGTGGTCAAGGCCCAAAGCGGACAATATCGTGCTACGGCGGAGTCGAGCTCGGGAAGTGGTCCCGCCCGGGGCGGTATGTGACAAAAAATTTAAAGAGACACTCTATATTCGGTTCTTAGTTGGTAGAGATCTTTGATTAAAACTTCGTTGTTTTTTATTTTTGATCAAAGTCTCTGGAATTTGTCTACATCAGCATTTTACTGTCAATATATTTCCATGTCAACTTTCTTTTTATTTTACTAAAATAGTTAATTATTGTACTTTTTTTTTATCCCCGCTGTGTTTTTATTTCACGATTCTTATGCCTCCAACACCTCTTTTTCTTGCTGAACAGAATTCACGCATCCGTTCCACCAAATAATCACGCTAATTTGATTTTCTTCAGTTTTTTATTTTCGTAACTGCAAATTCCACTATAATCTCACTCACATTTTCAAATTCATCATTATTATCTTTGATATGAATCTTCAAATTCAATTTTCGGCAAAATTTGAGTCAAAATCATTTTTTTTTCTGTGAGCATTCGAACAAGCGCAATTTTTGCTGGGGGACTTGAAGACCCAACAACCCTCACGAGCTAAAATTTGAGGTATTGTTCCATTTTTTGAAATTACACCCATACTTATTGATGTTATAATCTTGGGAGTTTTAACAAAACACTCTCGGTACTGTTTACTTTTAACAAAACACCACATTTTTACCTTTCCCTAGTACTATTCACTATATCTTTAAAAAAGACTTTTCGTTAAAAGGGAAGTTTTTTTTGGACTTTTCGTTAGTTTTTCTTATAATCTTTGCACCATATTTATGAGAACATAGTATCGCTTTCACAATTGATTTTGTATATATTAATGATTATTTTACGATTTTTTTGGTCACGTATTGGGGAAATTTAATGATTTCAGCATGTAACTTATGGCTTTGCAGTATTTTTCTGATGTGTACCAAGTGTTTGTCGAAATGTTGAATGAGAATTTTTGCATATGAAAATTTTCCATGCATAGCAAGTGTTTATAAAAATGCTTGAATATTTTTTTCTCCCTTTGTGATGCTTAAAAAACTATTGGGTGGGTACAATTCAATTGCATTGTATTCATGTTTTACAGTGGCCCATGCAAATATGGGTTTTTGAGTGAATATTTTGAGAGTTGCAGAACTGTAGGCAAGTATACGAAGTAGATGGCGTGGACATATTCTCAATGTTGGGAGTATGAATTCTTTTTACTAACATTGACAAGATGGGTTACAAACTAGGTTGCATAGGGTACAATTCAATATTTAAAGAGTTGTAGCTAGCATTCATTGTATGCAGGGGTACATTCTCAATGTTGGAAGTATAAATTCTTTTTACCAACATTAACAAGCAGGGGTACAAACTAAGTGGTATGGGGTCCAATTTATTATTTATAGACTTGAAGCATTGTAAGCAGAGGTACATTCTCAACGATGGGTTATTATGATTTGGGAAATTTTATTTAAACCCATTCAACCTATTTTTACACCTAATTTAAAATTTTAAATGTTAATTGTCTATTTTACCCTATTGCATAATTACTATTAAGTACAAAAGGAAATTAATAATAAAACTCAAATTTATCAATAAACCCAAACACTATAATTGAACCCTAATAGCTCTCATAGAGAAAAATAAGTTTTTCTATTGATGGATGGTGATTTTGAAGTTTTGAATCCTCCAACCAAGTTATGACTCAATTTATGAATTTTTTGTTCGTTTGATTTCAATTTTTTAGAGTTTATAAGATGAGATTGCAGGAACGCCAAGCTACATGGCTCTGGAGACATTTCTTACTGGAAGTGTTACGGTTGAGACAGATGTTTATGCATTTGGTGTTCTTATGCTAGAAGTTGTCTGTGGACAAAGGCCTGGTAATCAAAACGAACAGAACAACTACAACAACAACATAGTGTATTGGATGTGGGATCTTTATAGTAGAGGAAGGATCCTTGAAGCTGTTGACTCTAGAATGGATGGAGACATCGACGAGGATGATATGGCATGTGTGCTGATGTTGGGGTTGTCTATGAATGATGGGTTCACTAGCCTTTTCCCAGTTATGATCTCCAAAAGGACAACCCCATAACTATACACATCGCTTTTCGTAGTGATTTTTAGTATGCAGGCATATTCTGCAAGTAATAATTGAATTATCAACTTTTGAGTTTTGTGGAAAACCATGCAAAGAACTTAGGTCTAAACACATCAAATTTAGCTTCTAAAAATCAAATGGGTGTAAAAATAAATCCACATATTGAAATGGGTTTATGGGGGTACATTAGGTATCAAATTTGGGTTTAAATAGATATTAATAATTTAGTTAAAAATTAAATGGGTGTAAAGAGTAAGTTGGGTGTAGAAATAGGTTAGATGGGCTTAAATAAAATTTCCCTTATGATTTCATTTTACAAATATTCAAAAGTGTGTGTGGCCCTATCACCAACTTAAAATTTTTGACAAAGATTTTGAATTAATTTTATATTCTCAACATCTTGAAAAAATTCTGTCCAAAAGTGCCCACAACAAGCTCAATGCTCGTGAGTACATTAACGTATTTTTTCATTCCTATTAGTTTGTGTAAACACGAAAATTTCTCGAAGACAAGAACAACAACAAAATAATATTTTGTATTTGATGGATTTTTGGGGTTACAATCTCTATTTGTTCATCTGATTCTATCTTCGTAAGATATGGATTTGTTGATGGGCTGTTGATCCAAATGGCCGTTGGGCTTGATCCTTGGATGAACAGTGATGTAGATTTGTTGATGTTGTGTTGATCCGAAGGGGGGCTGTTTGGAGCTTGATTCTTGGAATGAACAGTGATGATCTTCAGAGATTTGATGATGAACGTTGAATGACGAACGAATCTTCAAGGGCTTTTGAACTTGTTCTTGAAGATGGATGAATGACGAACGAAGAACGATGAATGATGAACGATGGATGAACTTCAAGGGGCTTTCGAGCTTGATTCTTGAAGAACGGATGTGTGGATCCAAGGGCCGTCGGGGCTTGATCTTGGAAGGTGGATGAACGAATCTTCAAGGGCTTTTGGGCTTAATCTTGAAGATGGATGAACGGATGAACGGATCTTCAAGGGCTTTTGGGCTTGATCTTGAAGATGGATGAACGGATGAACTATGAGCGGATCTTCAAGGGCTTTTGGGCTTGATCTTGATGAATGAGCGTTTCTTCTTGGATTGGGATGAACAGAGCTTCAAGGGCCGTCAGGGCTTGATCTTGATGAATGAGCGTTTCTTCAGGGGCCGTTGGGGCTTGAATCTTGTAGAACGATGAACGAAGAACGAAGAACGAACTTCAAGCGAATTCTCTTCCAATTTGGGAGTAGAGAAAATGTGTTTTCTTGAATTCCCTCTGAATTGGTTGGAATGGCATCCTATTTATAGAATTCCAAAACTTGATTTTTGGATTTAAATAATCAGATGAAATAAGTCGTTTCTGCCAGGTGTTGACATGTGTCCTGTTTGATGGCTTTTCTGACTCTTTTCGATTTTTCGTCGAGTTATACACTACGTGTAAAATTTATGTGACACGTGAGCGTTGAAATTTTAATTATTGGTCAACATTTATTTTACCGAAATTTCAATGTCTACAGTTTGTACTTGGAAAATATTCATAAATTAGCCTAACACTTTATGAGGATGATGAATATGCCGGCTTGATTGTGGCGTCTCAGTGTTATATTATATGGAGCATATGTCAAAGATGTGGCCAATAATGGAAAATTTTGAAGAGGATGAACTGCTCGAGTATAGAACAATATGTATGGGTGCATTTCTGAACAATGAATCTAATTGGTCGCACGCATAGGCCATCAACATGCAGTCATGGCTATGAATCTAATTTGATGTTTTTCTTTTTTTGGTAAAAGATATGATGTACTTTTTGTACTTTATAGGTTTATTAGATTTTTTTTTTTTTTTTGTATGAGGACCTATTGAAATTTGAATCCAACTAATGTGATTATATTTAATTAGTTCATGTTCATGAGCAAGCTGCTTTTTTTCCTTAATAAACAGAATGAAAATGAATTATAAGAGATACAAAGCAAGGGTACATTCTTAACGATGGGATGATAAATTTATTTCACTAGTACATTCACACTTGTTAATGTTAATGTATTCTCACCATCTTGAATTCATTTCACTGATACAGTCTCACTTGTTAATTTTTGTTGAGCACTTTTAGGTACATCTCGACATCTTGAAAACTTTTCTAAATTGGGTAATGTTAGTTAATGGTGTTAATTTGTACCCACACTCACGAAAAGTGTGAGGGGTAACATGAGGTATAGTTTGAGTGTGGGTGTTAATTTCCAACCTCAATCAGTACATTCTCGACATCTTGAAAACTTTTCTAAATTGGTTAATGTTAATTAATGGTGTTAATTTGCACCCACACTCATGAAAAGTGTGAGGGGTAACATGAGGTATCGTTTGAGCATTCTTGATTTTGCTAAGTAAAGTAAAGAGCTTGGTAGCTCAACTTCGAACCAAAAATAAAGGGGGATCTAAAGAAAGTGCACCTTCAACAATGGAAGGAAAAGTTCTCTGAACTAAAAAAAAATGTAGCCAATGCAAACAGTATTGTACCCCATGCTCTGTAGCTCAACTTCTAAATTTCTAAAAAAAAAGAACCAAATTTGAATACATAGAATAGAAGCAAAATTGTCACACCAAGCTCAAATTGTGTACAACTTAAATGTAAAAATATTATGCAAAGTTTGAATAACAATGGTAGTAGCAGCATAAGCTTATATCAGAACTAAACAAGTCCTCTAATTGTGATGGCCCACTTGATGACACCGACCACACTCTAATGGTTGACCACACTTTAATGCAGCAATATTTCTCGTTGACAACCGGCATATGCAGTTATGAAAATAAAAAAAAAACTAAAGAAATCAATTGAGCGGGATTATTTTGGTGGAATGGATGCGTCAATTTAGTTTGGTAAGCATAGGAGGCGTCGGAGGCATAAGAGTCGTGGAATAAAAACGCAGCCTGGGATAAATAAATAAAAAGCAATAATTAACTATTTCAATAAAAAAAAAAGCTAACATGGAAATATGCTGATGTGTATAAACTTCAAGGACTTTGATAAAAAAGTAAAAAATAACAAGGCTTTAGTCAAAGAGGATCAATAATTAGGGACTAGTTAATAGTAGTTAAGTCGCAAACATGTGATGCAATTTAAGAGAGATGATAATGCTTACCAGTTATAGGAGTGTTGAAAAAAATTCAAACTCTTATTTGTGGAAGGAAGCTGATGACTTTTGCAAGAATAACAATAATAAATTTCTCTAAAATGAAAGATTTTTGAGGGAAGTTTTTTATAATATAATGATATTTTCCCTTCTAAATGTTTGACATTTCTTCGAATAAACATCTTTTTCAACAACAAAAAAAATTCCAATTTGAATTTCTCATCTCACTAACATAAGTATTGTACATAAGAGAAAAACATAACAAAAGTATTGTGCATTTTATAAAATAAATACTATGCAATTAAATAAGCAAATCAACAAAGACTAGTGGTTGGTGCCTTTGGTGGTGGCCTAGGCAGCCGCGGCTGTGGGCTGAATGGTCTGGTCGTAATCAGATCAGATGCTCGCGGTCGGAGGATTCTTACTTTATATTACCAATTTGCCACGTAAGATAACAGTGGGTCCCATACCCACCTTCTTGTCTGTTTCTCTAGGGTTTTCTTTTCTCCACCGGCTGGGTTGCTTTAAAAGCAAGCTCATCATCCAAATTTTAGGTCCCCACGGATTGAAGTTTTCACGTAACCAAGAAATATCATTCATGTAACGAGCATCAGATTACGACAGTCCGATCGGCACTAATTTGTTGAATGTACCCAACAAAAATGGTGATGTATATATTTGGCCCTAAGGTACAGGAGATTTTTTTAGTATGTTGGACACACAACTCGATACACTAAGTGTATAATTAGAATTTGTAAAAAAATTTAAATTTTTAACCAATTACATATAACATTTAGTGTACTGAATTGTGTGTCTGCAATTAATTAAAAAAATTTCTTCTAAGGCACGGATATATTATTGGATATGCAATGCATGTTCTTGACGTTTTGCGTGATATTTATGTCGTGATGGTGATTTTGATTTTGATTTTCTTTTCTTTTCTTTTGTTTAAAGGAGGATTGAGCGTACGCGGGAAATTCATAGTGCTAGCGTAAAGAAGAAAACATGTCTATACTTCTTGTGCACACATATTTAATTTAATTGATGTATTTTAATTCTATTAATATAATCGGCATTGTTTATCTTCTCAATTCATCATTTTCTAAAAATATTAATCAAATGGACAATCATTAGTCTAGTATATGTATCAAACAATTTAATGAATAGTTAACTATCAGAATGTTTAGTAATAGTTATATACAGCTCAACGATCTCTAATTTGATTTATAGTTAGTTATGTATGATAAAACAATCTCCAATTTGATTGATATTTTGTAGATGTAATTTATTTTACTACAATGTTAATTATTTATACTTAGGGGCATGAAATTTAGGCTAATTGCTACTGAACTCGCTCCCACATGAGTTGAACTCAAGACTCTTCACTTATAAGTGAAGAAGAATACCACTGTACGATAATGTTAGTGGTAAATATGATATTTGAATGATGACTAGTTAGTACTAAAAAATGAACAGATTTCATTTATCAGATTTATGCGGTCAAAATACTTTATAGTATGAAAAGAATAAAAACAAGAGATCTGTATTATACAAGTAGGAAGGTGTACGCGGCCAAGATTTAATCGAGAACATAAATATGAGGATAAGGAAGATGTGGAACAGCTGGAATGACAAAAACACATTAGCATTAATCAGGAGTCTTAAATATATAAATCAATTAAGCCAGTCACCCAGCTAGCAATGCTGATACACTCAGCTTAACCCATCAGTATCAATATGGCGACTTAACTGATGATGATCATGAGATGGAACACGTGTATAATGATGGAAAGAAAGAGACCCTTGATGATTTGATTTTCATGAATAATTTAGGATTCAGATGCACTCTAACAATATTTGTCGATCCCTTAGGCGTTTACTTACGGTAATATTCCTCCTACACACCTATAACACAATATAATTAGGACTATTCAAATTCTTGATAACATTACACACACAAAAAAGTTAAATAATCTAATAAACCATTGAATAGGCTTTTATCAGAATTAAAAATCAATTAGAGTTGAATAGATAAAGAGGGTTTTTTTTCGTCAATTGAATTCTTAAAAGGATTTTGTATAATCTCGAATTCATCATATATCATCTAATGATATATTTTCTCCATCACCAAGTTCTCCTCCTCCTCGGGTCGAGATGGTTGATTGGGGATGGGGCGTCTGTACTGGTATGGAAGGACCGGTGGGTACCTCGACCATCGTCTTTTCATCCCATATCCCAACCGCCTCCCTCCAGGGAGAATATGTTGGTGCAGGAATTGATTGATGGGGAGAGGAGAACGTGGTGTGATACTGCATTGAGTGAATTTTTTGATGAGGATAATATGGAGCACATTCGTGCTCTACCAATTAGCCATCGTCTACCTCCGAACAAGCTTGTATGGCACTACACTGATAGGGGTCAATTTACGGTTAAAAGTGCTTATGGGGTTGCTTGGGATTATGTTAAACCACCTTCTTTGAGTGCTTCTTCTTCCGCTCTTGGTGGTAATCCTTTTACTCCATTATGGAAAACGATATGGCAGGCTAGAGTTCTGCCGAAGGTTCGGAATATGGTATGGCGGACATGTCAAGACATTCTCCCGACAAAAGAGAATTTGTCTAAGAAAGGGGTTGTTGCATATCCATTGTGCGTTCTATGTGGTGGAGAACCTGAGACGGTGATGCATGTTCTTAAGGATTGTTCATTTTCTAGAGCTACATGGTTTGCAACCCCATGTAGTCTTCTAGTTGATTATGTTCTTTGTGGATCGGTTAAAGAGTGGTTCATGTTGTTAACTCAAAATCACCATTTGGAGTTTGATTTTATGTGTATGGTGATATGGCATTTGTGGCAGGAGATGAGTGATAGAATTTGGATGGGGAAGCACGGGTCACCAACGGTGGTGGCTTGGTTGCAGGAATTTCGGGTCGCAACGGAGCTTGCAACTGCTACTCAACATGGGCGTCTTCGGGGTGGGCTTACGGGTGATGGTGCAGTGATCCTGGTAGGGGTGGCGGAAGACTGGGTACAGATCAATGTGGATGGTGCAACTAATTTGTAGAATAAGGTAAGAGGGGTTGGGGTGGTTCTCTGAGATGGGCAAGGACATTTTTTGGCTGCAACGACATCTTTCCTCCCCACGGTGACGTCTGCTCTTCATGCAGAAATGCTAGCCATTAAGCATGGGGTGGAGCTTGCCCATCAGCTTGGCTTTCAAAAGGTTCTGGTTCGAAGTGACTCCTCCCAAGCAATTTCCATCATTCATACTTGTGTTGACCATGTGTCGGCTATGGATTTGTTAGCAGGGGATGTCTTACATATTGCAGAGGGTTTTACTACTTCTAAGTGTATTTCCATTTCTAAGAATAATAATAGTATTGCTCATTGTTTGGCAAAGGTTGCATTGTCTGTTGAGACTGAAGTAGTTTGGGTTGAATAGCCTCTTAGTGTCATTCAGGATCTCCTTATCCAAGATATTTTGTATTTTTCCTCAGTTAATGATATCGTCTTTCTTAAAAAAAAAAAAAGGTTCTCCTCCTCCAACTGAAAATATTTTTCGAATAATGATCACAAACCTATCTGCTACCACATCAAAAGTGCAATAAAATTCTCAAACATGTGAAAATTCCATATTTAAATCTCTCTTTTTTTTTAATTATGTTATGATTGGTGTTTGGGCCATAAATAAAAATAAAGTCTGCCGTAAGGCCTATTCATTTTTATTTATGTAAAAATTACACAATTTCAATCCACCAACTCTAATGCCCAAACCAGAGCTCAGACAAACATCTTACTTCACTTTAGCTTGTCCGAGGGATTAGACAAAAGTCCCTTGGAAGTGTGTTTGCCACATAAACGACCAGAGTTTGGGAATATCTCAGCCCTTTAAATGCATAGGCATGCATCATCTACCACACTGAGGTCACTGTTGTGATCGTGCAAATCGCCTCAAGATATAGTTGAAGGTTACCTACCAGAAATTACAATCACTATCAGCGGCAAATTACCAATCTACCCCTCATGCAGCTCAGCGATATAATCGAGGTTGATCATTCTCCCATGCATATAAATAGAGCCACATGCCTTCAAGCTTAAGACCTTCATCAAATTCAATCTATACAATTAAACAAAAATCTTGAGTGATTCTTTAATCAACCTAATTGCTTTTCAGCACAAACCCAATTATTTTTCTAAACAACTTTCTTATATAGACATAGAAGGTTTAAGCTAGGCCTCATGGGGAGTCTCTCTATCAGGCATTGTTGCTTCAATCTCTTTATCTTTATCCACATTCCCATACTAACTCTTCCCACTACAATATCAAAGTGTTCATTGAAAGAAAATACTGCCTACAATCCTTGAGATCTAAAACTTTTACAACTCTACCACCCTAGGGTATGATTCAGTTGGTGTGCAATTCCAACCACCCTGATTTCCTCTCCTAGGCGCATGTTTTGTACTAAGTCCAATCCTACACCAGTGATCTCAGTAGACTCCTCTAGCATTATCATACCCTTCATGGCCTAAATCTTGTTAGAGTTTTTACTACTTTCTTTACGTTTATAGTCAATTTACATTTCAAGTCATGTACCTTGGCCAATCAACCTAGACTTTACTTTTGTAAACGATTGTAAAACTCTGTCATGAAATAATTACATTTTGTTCCTCATTTTAGTTTCTATTTCGCTTTCATTTACTTTTTAGGCAAACATAAACGAAACTCGATCGTTTGCTCGAGGCACATGAGAACTTAACCAAATCAGTACCCCACTCAGTGCACAATCATTCGGTTAAGAAGTCAGATTAATGCACAATTTTCACACACGTAAATACTAACATTGTCTGTTTGTTTCCAACAATGGCACGCCTATTTTTCTTTTTTTCTCGAGCCACCTTGTGACACTATGACCAAAAATACACTCGGGACAAATACATATTGAACATAGTCCAAACTCCGTCCAGTTTTAACACCAATAGCTGGAATGCAAGATATGTGTTTAGGACCTTAGGTTGATGGACTAGCTGGTATATGCACTCTCATATTAAAAACATCAACTTCAAGCATGTGTTAACTTCATATATTGGAAAAATTGTTTGGTTTGCCCATAGGGGCACTCTCACGCACATATTATTGGGAAAAAGTTGATTTATTAATTGTTACATTTATAGATACATGTATATCATGATAAGGCTGAAAAGGAGACAATGTTTCAGTGCTTTCCCAGTTCATCTTTCATTGACAAAGAAGCTACTTAGCTCATATGGTCCTAACACCAACTGCAGCAAACATCAACTTTAAGTTGAAGCTGAATATATATATAGTACACTTCTGGCTCCTAAGTTACATTTTCAAAAGAGTAGATATGAGACATAAGTGCGTATGGTTAATAAAAAAATTCAACTATAATACAAAAATAGGTATGGTCAATAAGCCATATTCCTAGTTAGAATTTATTGCAAAGAAAATGGTATGATCAATAAACCATATTCCTATAGTTTACTGTAGTAATGGTCAAGATGCTCAAGTTTCACTTTCGTACTTACCATCAATTTCACGAATGTAACAGTTAATTTTACGCAAGTTAGTAGTAATCTCACTCATCAGAAAGATACCAGCTTAGCTAGTGCGTGATGTGGTGGTTCACCATCTAGCATTACAGCCTGTGATATCTTTGTGTGATGTGGTATTAAATTATGTGTGAACTAATTTCCATCCTTAATAATGAAAATTAGTACAGAGCCCTGCTGATTATATTTAGAATCCATAATTCCATATAATATGTGTGTGTGTGTGTGTGTGTGTTCATAGTTTTCCTGTACATTAAATAATTAAGGTGCAACATCTTGTATTTTCAGGCTGCACAAAATGGACCCCAAGTCATTGACAAAAAAAAAAGAAAAAAAAAAGAAAAAAAAAATACCCATAGCCATGTGCTCTTATGAAAAGGATCAGGGCATGAGGCAGTTTGCTTTATTAGCTTTTTAGCAACGTTCACCAGACTGAAACCCATATCTTCAATTCAATTTTAAGGTATATATTTAAGGAAATTTTAACAAAAAGTTCTCAGTACTGTTTACTTTAATAAAAAATCATATTTTTATACTAAAAAGTCAATGCTGATACTATTCACTTTACCTTTTATGTTGTCTTTATCGTTAAAACTCAAAATTTTCAAGTCATTTTCATTAGTTTGCCTTATATTAAACTCATTGTCGGCCAAATATATATATTATGATATATCTGCTAGCTAGGACAAGAAGGGCGCAGATAGTGCCCACCACCTCCACCTCTCTGATTACTATTGATCGATCTTGACATTCCGCGCGCGTATGCATATTGTTAACATTTTCAGTCTCATATTCACACTAGGGTAACAAGTTTATTGGATATTCACTGTTCTCATTCACTCTCATTACCATTCATACCTAGGCTTTCAAGGCCAGATATATTCTTGCAAAAGTCGCGGTCATAGTCCCATATATGGCGGTATAGGGTTTATGCCGGTTCAGGGCATGTAAGCCAGTTTTGTAAAAATAAGTTATACGCACATGAGTTTGACATAGTATCGGAACGGATGTACTAAAATGAGAAAGGAGGGTCATAAGTTTGAAGTTGAAACGAAGTGTGCAGTGTATTATGTACGAGCCTTTGAGCACCCTTTTCAAAACATGTGTAGTATGTGTCGTGTATTATGTATGAGAACATGAGCATCCTTTTCTTGTACCCACAGGCTTGACAACCTAGTCGTCCCTAGCGAGTCTTAGGGCTTTCCTAATTGGAGCTCAATATAAAGTGATTACTTTTGCTAAAGGTTAAAGGGGACATATATTCCAAGTGCTAATTACTCTAGTTTTAATCTGAATAGAATGTTGGGGAAATGGGGTATCATAAAAGAGAGTAACATGAAAGAAAACTAAATAAGGCATAACAGCTTCTTTTCCTTTGTTTACACGGCCACAAAAATTGACCCCTGAAAGATACCTTTCAAACCTACGTTCATTGTCTAAGATCTGTCACAAATTCATCCACATATATATGAAATTGTCATATTCATCAAGTCATAAATTTCTATTGGCCTTCAATTCCGGTCCCATTTCATGATATTGTATTGATATCGCAATTAAAGTCAAATCAATGTAAATCAAAAACTAAAACAAACACATCCTCATAAATCTTGCACTCTAATCATTGTGCAATAAGTTACTAGATTTAAATTCTAAACAACTCAAGGTTTCAATGGGTATCAAAAAAGTATTGCACAAACTTCATAAAAATAGGCTGACTCATATCTTAAAAAGGAAATTTATTTAGTTTGAATGCATAGCTGCTGAAACTTGTTGATGGATTGTCACAAATTTAGAGCCCCAAACCAATCACAAATAAGCTTTAACTGCTGAAACTTGTTGATGGATTGTCACAACGACAATTTGAGTGCGCATATCTAAATACCCTTAACTTATGTTAAAAAACGATCGCCGGACTTCAAATTTGCACCAACTTCCAGACTGTATATGCAGAAAAATGTTCAAAGAGAACCTGTTTTATTTATTCAGTAATTATTGCAAATTTTTGTTTTGTATTTTGCTTTTGTGCGTGCAACATACCAATCAGATCTCATTGACTTTTATTTATCATCATCTATAGCAGTAGCACGACAGCATGTGACAGATTTAGGAAATTAGTAAAATTTTAAGGTTGGTGGTGTAGGAATCTAATTCCCCTGTCTAATCCATCTTTGCAGAATATTTCTTTTACTCATTTTCATGCAGAAAAAGCAACCATTACTCGCTGTAACAGATGCAAATGCAAAGGTAAGCTTACAGCCTTCAGCCATGCAGCTTTTGCACCCGTTACTTGTTCACTTGCTTGACTCTTTCTTCCACATTATACACATTAAAATTACATGGGGTGTTGTAATTTTATTCCTTTTCGTATAATTATTTTGCTTATCATATCTTCTTGTAATATAATACGTGTTTTGTCAGAAGGAGAGGGATTTGAGAACCTGTAAATCTGAGATGAACATGCAGGCAAATCCCAACCTTGATCTTCTCACGTTATTTAGCTTTTCCTGCTTAAAGATTGTGGTTTAATATAAAAAATAAAATAAAATAAAATAAATAAATAATCCTTCATGCAATATAACCGGTTGTGAAAATAGATGAAGGTTGAAAAGCTACAAAATCGGTTAACCTGCTAATAAAGTAAAAGTAGGGTCCACTTGGTTCAACTCTTCCGTAAAAAAAGAAAGGAGGATGGCCCACCTGTCTCTCCTCTCTCTCTCTCACTCCCCCCTCCCCCTCTTTCGTTACCTTTTTTTTTCTGATATCCACACATTCCTTTTTACTTCTTCCACGCTTTTTTAGCCGTCGGATCGGATGAATTGAAGAATATCTAATTGATAAAATTAATAGAGTGTGTGAGAAGTAAACCTTTTTTTTTTGTACAGATGCTTGCCGCATGTTAAATGTTACAAAGCTTTACAATATAGTATAATAATTCTTCAATCTCATCATAGCTATCTTGTGCTAAGATATGAACACTAATTTCACCTCAAAGCCTCGCTGCTGTGCAGGGCCCAATAGTATGATATTTGTGTTTAAATGTATGAGTATGAAGATACATGAACATGTAAAAGAAATTCATCACATTCTAGTAATTATTTAATAAAAAGAGATAATTATCGAAGCCACTTAAAGATCTATCTTGGAAAGCTCTAGTCAAAATAATTGTTGAAGTTATGTATATAAGAATGACCTCAACATGAGATACATCATGGTGATCATACTTCATACATATCTATATGATTACTTCTTGTCTTGCTATGTTTGGATTTGATGCGGTTAATAAGTTTGATTCTTTGTACCAAAATTTTTTGTCTGACTCTGTATGATCCAAATGTCTTAAATAGATTAGGGTATTAAAGAAGGTAAGAAATAGGTATTATAATTTCAATTAGTAGACATGTATTTTCCAACAAATTATTGACCTTTGAGTATTTCGGGCGGTTGCAGGGCAAGAAGGTGAATTCGATCATAAATACGAACTGCTAAAGAAAATCATGGTTAGCCCTTTCTTGTTAATCATCATTAACAGATGATTTATAAATGAATTACAAATTTTTGATGGCTGACGTAGAGATTAATCGGGCGATTTGGATATGAACAGGAATCAATAGCTGTTCGAGAAGTTCCGACGGTGATCATGTCATTCGTCCCTACTCTTTTCGACTAAGCATGTCTATTTTATATTTTGCTTCTACTTGATTTATTTTATTTCTTAAGCCTTGAAGATTATATTTGTGAATCTATCACTTATACCGTGTTGGTGAAAAGTGAATGAGAGTTACCCTTTTCACTTGTATATGTAAATTATACTTGTAATCTGTTTGTAATCTCATGGCAAGGCAAGGCAAAGTTGTAAACACAGAGAGAGAGGGGATGCTAATTGTGCCAAAAGTGATACAGCTTGTTTGGCAGCTTATTTAAAAAAACATTTCAAAAAATTATTGAAAATCCAACTACTTTATGAAAAAAATCACGTAGCAGCTTCTTTAGAAAAACAGTTCGAAAGATTTATGAAAAAATCCAACTACTATATGAAAAAAAATCACATAGCAGCTTCTTTAAAAGAACACTTCTACGTCCCATAAGCGGTTTCAAATTAGTTTGATAAATGCAACCAGAAGTCTTTATGGTTGTCAAGAAAGAAAATTCTAATTAGAAGCATTTGTGAGTCAGAGAGCATCCAACAGATGATGATTTAGGAAGCACTTCTAAGTGATTTTCGAGAAGCATATGAACATTCAATAAAAGATCCAATGTTTCTCTATGAAAGCAGTTTTAGAATAAATGCTTATGAGCATTACAAAACCAGCTGTACGATCATGCGCAATGGTGTGAGTTAAAGTTCAAAATTTTAAGCCATAACCTAGAAACTAACTTTTTTTCTTCAATGGTTATGGTTTAAAAGTTAAGCTCCAGATTATCAAATAATGATTTTTGTAAAGAAGAAAAATTCCTAAAATAAGAACCCGTGTACAAAACAAATATTTTGTATTTAATGAATTTTGGGTTACAATCTCTTTTGACTTGATCCTCTGATTCAATCTCCGCAAGATGTTGATTTGTGGATGTTCGTTGATCCAAGGGCCATTGAGGCTTGATCTTGGATGAACAGGGAGTTTCTTCAAGGGCCGTTGGGCTTGATCTTGAAGGTTGGCAGAAGTTTCTTCAAGGGCCGTTGGTGGCTTGATCTTGAAGGTTGGTTGAAGTTTCTTCAAGGGCCGTTGGGCTTGATCTTGAAGTTGGATGAACGTTTCTTCAAGAGCCGTTGGGGCTTGATCTCGAAGGTGGATGATTGTTTCTTCAAGAGTCGTCGGGGCTTGATCTTGAAGGTTGGTTGAAGTTTCTTCAAGAGCCGTTGGGGCTTGATCTCGAAGGTGGATGATTGTTTCTTCAAGAGCCGTCGGGGCTTGATCTTAAAGGTGGTATGAACGACGAACGATGAACGATCTTCAAGGGCTTTTGGGCTTGATCTTGAAGAACGAATGTGTTGATCCAAGGGCCGTCGAGGCTTGATCTTGGAGGAACGATGTGTGTTGATCCAAGGGCCGTCGGGGCTTGATCTTGGATGAACGAGGATGAGCGGATCTTCAAGGGCCTTCGGGGCTTGAACTTGAAGAAACGTTGTTTGTTGATCCAAGGGTCGTCGGGGTTTGATCTTGGATGAACGATAAACGAAGAGAGCTTTCTCGATTCCTCGGAATTCTTGGGAACCTGGATGCTTGAGAGCTTCAAAGCTTCAAGGATTTTGTATAATGATTTTGGTTCTTCAAAATGAATGAAATGGCCTTCTATTTATAGAATTTTTCAAGGCCTAATTTTGAATATAATATTTCATATGAAATAAATCATCTCTGCCAGGTGTTGACACATGTCCTGTTTGATGGCTTTTCTGACTCTTTTCAATTTTTCGTTGAGTCACACGCTACGTGTAAAATTTATGTGACATGTGAGCGTTGAAACGTTGATTGTTGGTCAACATTTATTTTACTGAAATTTCGATGTCTACAATTTTAGTCTACTTTTTTTCTCGGTAACTTTTTTAAAGAAAAATTTATATAGATTATCCTAATTAATTTTTGTGAATATTTTAACCTAAAAAAATATTAGAATTCTGATAAACAATGAAAAATCACACAACCCACTCCATTCATATTTTTTTCTTAACAAACAATATTATCTACCTTAAGGGTGGGGGAGTGGGCTAAGCCTCACAATGACTCAGCATAATAATGTAGTTTAAATTCGCATTTAGTAAGAATTGAACCTAAAACCTCTCACTTATAGTTACAAGTGAAGTGGAATACCACTAGACCATAGTACTAACTACTAAGTGGCAACCCACCCCATTCTTAAACACAAGTTCATACACATATATGAAAAATGAGTTCTACACATTATGTAGATTATCCTAATTTTGTGTAGATGTTAGAACAAATACATAGGTATTTTAGAGTTTTTGGGTAAAATTTGATTTAAATATTGTTTTAATTGATTTAGCTGTTAGGTTTAATTTTAGGCCATTGGATCTTTTTACCGTTAGGTTTGTTCATATTTCATCTCTGCCGTTCAGTTTAATGTATTTGTAAAAGAAAAAAACAGGAATATGGCCCCACTTTGTTGGGGGGAATGTGGCCCAAAGTTTTTCTTTGCTCACGGGGACTTAATAAAGTCTAATGATTGGAAATGCTTTGAGGGGCATTTAAGGCTGTAACTAGCTTCTAAACCGACTCTTCATGTTTTGCACACACACCATATGGACTGCTGTGGAGCCCGATCCAAACACGTTTGGATCCAAAACCTTTCAAAAGCCCAAAAATCAAGTCCTAGCCCAAACAGCCACCGTCCAAGGAAAATGACAAAAAGACAAATTTCCGACGACCATGAGAGTAGACCCGAAGAGTCAATAAAAAAATAAGTCAATAAAAAAATAAGGAAAACCAACCCCGTGAAGAATATCAAATCACCACCGTCCCCAAAACTCAAATCCAACGGCCGTAGTCAAATCGAACATTTGGACAGCCTCCCACCAAAAATCATAAATTTGCTATACCAACGTTCACTACACTCGCTCCAACACCGTTGACTCCGAATATCCTATCACCCAAAAATCTCAAAAGCTCTTTGCTTTTCTCTGCGGTTCTTTGCTTGTTTGATTGATTGCATCTTAGCAGTTGCAATGGCGGGAAAGGGAGAGGGGCCAGCGATCGATATCGATCTAGGAACTATTGACTCATGCGTCGGTGTTTGGCAACACGACCGCGTCGTGATCATCGCTAATGATCACGGCGAACTCACGATGCCGTCTTACGTGGCGTTTACTGATACGGAGAGGTTGATCAGCGATGCGGCCAAGAACCAGGTCGCCATGAACCCCGTCAACACTGTCCTGGGTAAGAATCGAGACACTTTCTGATTTTTGTTGAATTATAAGTTGTGATCTGATTTCATTAGAATAAATATGTGTCTAATTGGTGTATCCACTTGTGTTAGATAATGCCAAGTGTAAAATTCTGATTTGTAAAAGGCCATGAGTGCCAAGTGAATTTTGATCTTAGAATTTAGCTAGATGTGTGGCTGAGATCAAATGTGATATGAGTTGGCCCACCTGTTGCTAACGGTTATGTAATTGCACAGATTTGTGCTCTTTCAATCAAGGAAGAAATACATCTCTCACTCTCAGCAACCTCTGCGAGAGAAGAAGAAGAAACCATTCAGCTTCCATCTGTGCATTTTTGCTTTCTGTTCAGCTCTTTCTTCTTACTTTTTAATCCAGTAAATTCATTCACACTAACAGTTTTTGCCTTGTACTGTTTGATATGTGCTTGTATTGCTGATTTTATGAATTTTACTGTCAATATTTGCGGGTTGTTTAAATTTTGCCGTTTTTAGATTTCTATTGCCTAAATTTCTGAGAAAAAGAGTTCAATTTCCTTGAAAGTAATTATTTTTTAGGCTTGATGTGATAAATTACTATGCAGGTTAATTTTGTGCAGGGTTTTGCTGTGCCTTGAATCTTTTTATAGCGATTTGATCAATTTATTTTTTATTTTTTTATTTGCAGGATTTGTTTGGTTAATATTAATGGACTATCAAATATTGTAATTGGTGGTCAAGGCTTTGAGTTTTAGTTAATCTGTTCAAAATTATAATTTGGGTTTTAAGTTTCTTGTTAATTGGTTAGTTTTATTTTTGATAACATTGAATGGATTTAGGTTAATTTTTCAGACGTCAAGCGGATGATTGGTAGGACATTTTCTGACCCTTATGTTCAGAGTGACATGAAACACTAGCCTTTCAAGGTCATTCCCGGCTTCGGTGACAAGCCCATGATTGTTGTCACATACAAGGGCGAAGAGAAGAAGTTCACTGCTGAAGAAATTTCCTCCATGGTTCTCGTCAAGATGTGTGAGATTGCTGAGGCCTATCTTGGCTCATCTATAAAGAATGTCGTTGTTACTATCCCATTTTACTTCAACAATTCTTAGCGTTGGGCCACGAAGGATGTTGGGGTCATTGCCGGCCTTAATGTTCTGTGTATTATGAATGAGCCCACCACTGCCGTTGTTGCATACGGTCTTGAGAAGAAGGTCACCAGTGTTGGCGAGAAGAATGTCTTGATTTTCGATCTTGGTGGAGGCGTTTTTGATGTCTCCCTGCTCACAATTGAAGAAGGTATCTTTGAAGTGCAGGCAATTGCCGCAGACACCCATTTGGGAGGAGAAGATTTCGACAACAGAATGGTGAATCACTTTGTTTAAGAGTTCAGGATGAAGCACAAGAAGGATATTAGCGGCTACCAAAGAGCTCTTAGGAGGTTAAGAATTCAATGTGAGAGGGCAAAAAGGACTCTCTCATCCACTTCTCAGGCCCCAATTAATGTCGATTCTTTGTATCAAAGTATCGATTTCTGCTTAACCATTACCTATGCTATGTTTGAAAAGCTTAACATGGATCTTTTCAGAAAGTGTATGGAGCTCGTTGAGAGTGTTTGAGAAATGCAAAGATAGACAAGAGCTCAGTCCATGATGTTGTGCTAATGGACGGTTCTACTAGAATTTCAAACGTGTAGCAGTTGTTGCAGGACTTCTTCGAGGGCAATGAGCTCTATAAGAGCATCAACCCAGACGAGGCTGTTGCTTATGGAGCCGCTGTGCAGGCTGCCATCTTGAGCGGTGAGGGTAACGAGGAGGTGCATGATTTATTGCTTCTGGATGTCACTCATCTTTTCCTTGGTTTGGAGACTACTGGAGGTGCGATGACTGTGTTGATTCCAAGGAACACTACCGTTCCAACCAAGATGGAACAAGTCTTATGTACCTACTCAGACAATCACCCGAGTGTCTTGATCCAAGTATATGAGGGTGAAAGGAGAATGGCCCGCAAAAACAACTCTTTGGGAAAATTTGAGCTTTCCAGCATTCATCCTGCTTCTAGGGGTGTTCCACAAATCACTGTCTGCTTTGATATTTATGCCAACAGTATCTTCAATGTCTCTACTAAAGACAGGACTACAGGGAAGAAGAGCAAGATTACCATCACCAATGACAAGGGAAGATTGTCGAAGGAAGAAATAGAGAAGATGGTTCAAGAGGCTAAGAAGTACAAGTCAGAAGATGATGAGCGCAAGAAGAAGGTGAAGGCCAAGATTGCTTTGGAGAATTATGCCTACAACCTTGGGAAGACTTTGGTGATTTGTGCTGACAAGATGAGGAACACGATCAAGAAGATCAAGGATGCGCGTAACCAGACCAACCATGCTATTCAATGACTTGATAGAAACCAGCTTGCTGAGGCTGACGAGTTTGAGGACAAGCTGAAGGAGCTGGAGAGCATATGCAATCTGATCATTGCTAAGGTGCACAAGGGCTGGCAGACCTGATTGGTGGAGCCATGGATAAAGATGTTCCTCCACCTGGTGGCAGCGGTGTTGGTTCCAAGATGGAAGAAGTCGATGAAGCTGTTTTTATGAGCCAAGATGTGTTTCTTAGTTTAAGGTTTGAAATTGGGTACTTCTTTTATGGGATTCTAAAATCCAAGATGTAGGATGTTTGGTGATCTTGGTCATTTTGTTCAACATCGTCTTCCAGTATTTTGCCAATGAAGCCTATTTTCTTTCTAAATTATCTCTCTTAGATTCACTGTTTGATCTTGTTTGAATTTTATCTTTTCTGTTCTTTTTACCTGTTTACCTTCTCCAAATTCATCCTTTCTGTTCTTCCTCTTGCTCAAGCAACTGGGATTCTCAAAGGCTCCACTTTGGGTGGGACAGAATGGCCTATTGCCATTAAAACTTGCCTTCACCTGCGCGAGAGACTTATATGGTAGTCGGGAGTGACGGAAGGAAGCTGTCGATTACAAAACTAAGTCAGCAAAACAGCTGAGTCTGCTGAGGCTAAAGAGGCTGTTAGTTCTGTAGTCCCTGGACTCCCTTTGGAGTACAAGCATAAGCCTTTGCCGACCTGTGAGTTCGGCTTATACTTCTACATGCTTTCATGGTAGTCAGGATGTAAACATCAGCAAGGCTAGATAAGTCCGTTGTGGATTCAAGGACTTATTCTCGTCTCAATCTAGCAG
The DNA here is from genome assembly GCA_963580275.1 of Crataegus laevigata. NCBI lineage: Eukaryota > Viridiplantae > Streptophyta > Magnoliopsida > Rosales > Rosaceae > Crataegus > Crataegus laevigata. Next base: position 29,556,682 of record OY756947.1, on the reverse strand, counting down.
ACGATGTGGTACAGATGCAGATATGGGATAAGGATCACAAAACTCATCCAAAAGAATACGGCCTGTATAACAGCTTTTTTAGAAAAACTCTTCAAAAAATCTTTATTGAAAATCCTACTACTTTATGAAAATATCACATGACAGCTTTTTTAGGAAAACACTTCTAAGACCCCATAAGCGGTTATAAATTATTTTGACAAAGGCAATCAGAAGTCTTTATGGTTGTCGAGAAAGAAAATTTGTAATTAGAAGCATTTGTGAACCACTTATGTGGCATAGAAGCGTTTTATAGAAACGCATTTAGCAAGCGATGATTTAGGAAGCACTTCCAATTGATTTTCCAAGAAGCATTTGAACATTTAATAAAAGATCTAATGTTTCTCTATGAAAACACTTGTAGAAGAAACGCTTATGAGCATTACAAACCAATTGAAGACCATGTGCACTAATGTGAGTTAAATCTTAAAATTTTAAGCCATAACCCATACACAGCTTTTTTCCTCCAACGGTTATGACTTAAAATTTAATCCCCAGATTATTAAAGAACGATTTAGTGTAATTTTTTTTCTCAGTAATTTATTTTTATGAACATTTTAACCTAAAATTTTTAAATTTAATAAATAACGAAAAATCACACAACCCACCCCATTGTTAAACACAAATTCATACACTTATATGAAAGATCATCTCTACACATTATGTAGATTATCCTAATTTTGTGTAGATCTTTGAACAAATACATAGGTATTTATAGAGTTTTTGAGTGAAATTTGGTTCAAATTTTCTTTATAATTATTTTAGCTGTTAGATTTAATTTTGGGTCGTCGGGTCTTATTTTTACCTTTAGATTTGCTCACATTCAATCTCAACCTTTCAATTTAATGTAATTATAAAAATATATTTATTTATTTTATATTGGATCATTTGATCAACCAACGGCCCAATCATGGCAGTCGTTGGATCAAGGAAAGAGTCGTTGGGCACAAAATTAATGGCCGACAAAGTTGTCAATGCTAGGACCCAACTGTTGCCGCTTTGTTGCGCGGGGTGAGTGAGGCGTGTTTGTTGGTTGAATGAGTTAGTTTCTTCAGTCCATGTACACGCAGTGGGCCCAAAGACTAAACCCAAGACTTCAATTGTGGGCGGAATATGGGCCAATGGTTTTTGTCTCACCAGACTTAATAAAACCTAATGATTGGAAATGTTTTTGGGGGATTTAAAACTTAAATTTTAAGCTTTAACCCAACCATTACACTCGAACTAAAAATACTTTTAAACCGACTTATCATAATGATACAAAATCTATACCACATTATTGAAATCTTCTTTGTCAACCAAAAGAATGTTAAAAGACATGTTTTCTATCACAACAAAAAAGTTAAGGACAGTAACGTAATTTCACAAAATAAATTTTGCTGTTTTTTGTTTAAACCTCACCTACATGTGACTTTATCATCTCTAATTAATATATATATATATATATATATATATATATATATAATAAACCTTTGTCCCCTTCTCCCCATTCCCATGTTTTCTTTCACTCTCTTCCTCTTTCCTTCAATCTTAAAAACAAAAGTAAAAAATTTCACACAATTTGTTTGTGGGCATATACGAGTATATGAATTGTGCAAAGAATTTTTTTTTGTTTATATAATACTTGACCAACCCCGAAACTACTAAGCACCGGTCAACATTATACCGCCAAGGACCCATAAGAGTTTCCCTCCAACCAAGAGGCCAATCATAGCGCGACACGTGTCAATATCAAAGGCCAATCACAACACGACACGTGTTAATGTCAGAGGCCAATCACAGCACGACACGTGTTAATGTCAGCACGACACGTGTTAATGTCAGAGGCCAATCACAGCACGACACATGTCAATGTAAGAATGAAGCTAGAAACTCTCTTCTATAAATAGAGATCATATTCCCACAATAATTCCTAATGTCATTTTGTACTAAACTATTTACTAGAACTCACTAAAAGAGAGCTTGAACCTATGTACTTGTGTAGACCCTTCACAATTAATGAGAACTCCTCTACTATGTGGATGTAGCCAATCTGGGTGAACCACATACATCCTGTGTTTGATTCCATGTCTCTATCTATTTACATACTTATTCACACCAGTGATCGAAGCAATCTAGCGAAGGTCACAGACTTGACACTTTCTGTTGTACAAAATTCCTCACTGATTTTGTGCATCAACATTTGGCACCGTCTATGGGAAATGACACTTATTCCTACTCTCTTCAGCTTTGTCAAGCTGGTTTCCACCATTTGCACACTCTCTTTTGACCAGTCATCTTCTCCAACATGGGGAGCAAAGGAAGCCACATCACACAGAATGACACCCCTCTTGCACCTAGTGAAAAGCAACGAAAGAAGGAGCAAAAGAAATTTGTCTTCAAGCTAAAATCAAGAAGTTGGAGGCTCAGAACAACAAGATAGCAATGAAGAATGAGGTCTTCCATGAGCAGTATGAGAAACTCTTCGAGATGCTCCACGAGGCTAGGCATACTGAAACACACGAACTCATCGCCCCTGTGGAAGTCAATTATCGTCTGGGTGCCCCCCAACACGAAGGGTCACCAGTCTTCAACATAGATATTCCTGATGAGGAGCGAGCTACCCATCAATGTGTTGATCAACATGAGGCTTCTCTCAACCCAGTTGCTTCAACCCGAAGTAGGAGAAATGGAGGAATGCACATCCTCGCAAAGGAAGCAGAAGGATGAAAAACTATTTATTGCGACTGTTGGGACTTCCTGAGGCAACTTTAAGAGAACCCCATCCATATAAGCTCAAATGTCAATGACATAAGGGTTTTTAAAAGACTCGGTCTCCTACCATAGCCCAGGCCGACTACCAATCTGGGGAAAGGGTAACAAGTCCTAGAGGAACATGAAGGTACAGGGGACTCGGAGGCCTTCCTACAAACATGCCCTAGAAGCCAGTATGGTGAGTCCAAGGAAAAATCACATATCCTTGATCAAACTTCCTTACTTCCAAGAAGTGATGGAAACTTATGGAAGAAGGCTCCAGTAGTACATGACTCCAATTAGGACCCCCTTGTTCTATAGCTCATTGAGGAAGTAAACAAGTTGAAGGCCGAATGTCAGGCCAAGATACCTAACTGGAACCAACCCAGGCCCAACCCTCTTACAAGGAGAATCCTCGATACACCCCTCTAAGCAAAGATGAAGCAGAAGCTTGGGTTACAACTATATATTGGAAATGAAGATCCAATTGAACACCTTAACCTCTTTGAGTCCACCATGGCATACCGAATGCATATCGACGAAGAACGATGTCTTCTATTCCCCTCTACCCTATTTGGTGGAGCTTTAAACTGGTATTGCCGCTTGCCGCCTGAAACGGTAGATTCATTTGAGGAATTAAGGAAACTAGTCACATGACTGCCTTAGGGCCTCAAGTTGCTCTTCGCTATCTAACAAATTCTTATCTAAATGGTCCGCTGTGAACTCAGAGTGAAAGATGGTTATGGTGTCAAGAGCAACCCCCTCACCCACTGACATGAATGAGGCATAACCAATATTGGCTAAGGTTGACAATTTTGAAGATCATCCAACGTTTCTGCTCTACAAGACTCTAACAAATGCCCTGAAGACTCTGACACTGCAGGCTCAAACCTAAAGCTAGAGCTAGGGAAGCTCTCATCACTAAGACCTCCAGGCTCTGACATCTACAACAAACAGAAACAAACTCTATCACTACGTGAAAGATCGAAACCTAAGAAATTCCTAAGGCATGAGACAAAGCTCAACCAGTTCATCATGTTTTTAGCCAAATGCATGAATACTCAAACAATTCAATAAGAATGAAAGCATTTGATCTACTGGAGAAAACTAACAACCTGAAGATGATGCCAAGCACTGCCGGAATCACTCTCAACTAGAGCACTCTGTCTTCAAAAATAACTACAAAATGAGCAAATGAAGGCAATGTAAAGAGTGAAAACTTATCATTCTTATATAGTTTAACATAGCCAAAGTAATTCAAAATTCAAATTCAAACCATGAAAGAGCCCCATATGGAAAGTCTTCAAACTTCCACACAAGTTAGGGAGTTTCAAATTTCAAGTTTTCACCCCACCTCCCGCACCTGAAAATAAAAAAAATCAATGGAGTTCAACCACAATTGTCAAAAAGCTTCACACACTTTTGATCAAGATAGTGTGAAGCAAAACCAATTTATGGCACCAACAAAGCTTCATCAATGGAGGGTAACTATGTAATACCCTGAAAAATTTAAATACATGAATATGTGAAAAAAAATCGAGAATTTATATAAATCCACTTGAGTTTAGTTTTAAATTAAACTAGTTATGAAGTTGGAATTTGGGAATTAATTATTTAAAATCCGTAGAACTTTTGAAGTCACAATTTATGTTTTTGAATAGATCTCGATCTCACGAACGCGTAGGAGCAAACCATTTGTGAAACGGAGTTATAACGAAGAAGTTATTAACGTTTAAAATCGGGGATAAATTTGTAATTTTAATTCTTTTTAGAAGGCTTAGAAAATCGGGTGCCATATGACATGCCGCGTGTGTGGCTGAGATGAAAGGAAGAAACAAAATGGATGGCTATGATTGAAAGAAAAGAAGAGAAAGGAGAAAATAAAGGAGGGGGAATGCCCAATGAGGGGGAGAAGAAAGGAGGAGAAATGAGAGAAGGGGAAAGCGAGGGATCCCGCGACCCGGGTATAGGACCCGACCCGATCGACTCCTTGCGTTTTTTCCGGTGAGATTTCGCCCCTTTTCCTGGAGAATCCCATCAAACTAACCCTTGTAAACCCCTCCATAACCTTCCCTCTTCTTATTACACCTAAAAAAATCATGAGTTTTGGCTTTTAAATGGGAGAAACCGCACCGGTGGGTACGGTGGTGATTGCCCGAAATCCACCACATCTTGAAATGATTTCATCCAATTAATACCACCATTAGACTTCCCTTGAGGCCTGGAACAAAGCCCATTCATTGGTTGGGACATCAGAGTGGTTTTAGAGGCAAATCAAGAACACAAAAAAAACAAGGGTTTCCGGCAGTTTGTTGCCAGTTTGGGGTTTTTCCTCGCTGAATTGGACTTCAGCCCAAGTATGAAAGTTGTTCCTCTCATTGAGAACTACCTGCCTGTAACATTTGGTAATTTTTAGAAATAGTTGATATTTTTTCAGCGATTCGAGGACTGCCACTGGCGGCGGCCCGTGGCCAAGAAGCCGACGCCGTATATTTCAGCTAAATTTGATGCTGTGGACTAAAATTTAATAAGCACTTATGGTTATACACTTGTTTGAAGGTAAATGGTGATTGTTAGTTATGTGTAGAAATGCCAAAGTTTAATTCAATTTGAATTGTGAACTACAAATGGCTTAATCCCTGTTTAGGGTAAGTAGGCAGTCTAATGAGACTTTAGATGTAGCCATACAATGAGTGAATATTAATTCTTATGGGTGTTAAAGGAAAAGTATAAACGTGCCTTTTGCTTAGTAAAGTTGGTGGGTACTTATGTGAGTCGTTAGGCAATTTAAGTGAAAGAATTAAATGTATTGATAATAAATTTAACAAGATTATAGTTTTGGGCCTATCACCATAACTAATTCCCGAAAATAAATATTTTGGGACTGGGGCGTTACAAACTACAATTCTCAAAAGCTTCACACACTCTTGATCAAGATAATGTGAAGCAAAACCAATTTATGGTGACCAATACAAAGCTTCACCCACAGAGCTTCATCACAAAATTTCAACACTAAAACATGTAAGAGTTTCCCACACTCTTGATCAAGATAGTGTGAAGCCAGATCAAATTTATCCTAAAAATAGCTTCAACCAGTCAAGTTATATACCCAAACAAAAACCTACAATCAATAAACCTTACCCAGTAAACTATTTTCCAAACACAAAGCCTTGTTGCAAATAAACAAATTTTGTTTACAAAACCCATGATTTTTGGCAATCTATGCAACAACAAGAAGCACAAACAACACACTTTAAATATCAATTTTCTCGTCCTTTCTCTCCATTCACAAAGACCTTGTTACATATTATATAATTATTTGTGTACAACTTCAATATTAAACAAAAGCACAATTAAATATTCAAATGGAGGAGTGCTAAACCTCTTAAGCTTGCAGACCCACAAATTACCCAGCTCCTCTGCATCCTTCAACCCAGCTAAAAGTCACTGCTGCTGCCTTGAAAATCAAATAGCCACCCACGGTCACACCCTCTGCAATTCCACTTATTTTTCTTTAGCATAAAGAAAAGAAGAAAAGGTGAAGTCTACGTGACTTTGCCAAGAAAGTGGAGTTCTACTTATTTTGCTTTAGCCAAAAAAAAAAAAAAAAAGGCGAAAAACAGTAGGGAGTGGTAGAAAAGAGGAAAACATGAACAGCTGTGCAAAAATGAGAAAAGTAAGAGGAAATGGAGAAGAAGACACGGGCAAAGAGATGAGGTCTTGGGCCTTATTTTTATTTTGTTATTTCCCTTCTTCTTAACGAAGCAAGAAAGAATTGGACTTCACATAAAGTGAGAGCTGGACTCGGACCATCTTCAGACAAAAGCGGCGGGCCATTTTTTTTCCCTTGGGCCTTGCGGAGTTTCATGAGGCAGTGGGCCTATTCTCTCCCGAACCTATATATATATATATATAAACAAAAGAACAAAAAAAGAGGCCGCTGGTTTAGCAGCTCAAATGAGCCCTGGCTTTGGGCTTCAAATAAAAGGGGGTTAAGCCCGCCTGTTCTCAAACAAGGGCCGAGCCAAATTTAAAAAAAAAAAAAGGAGTGGGCACAGCCTCCCCTCATCTTTGCGCTTGCCAATCAAACCAAAAAAATAAAAAAAGGCCCGGGCCTCCACTTCTTTGGGCCTAGCAACCTTAAAAAAGAGTATATTGTTGTAAAGTGTGGATGGCCCATGCAAGTCAATCCCACAACAAATTGTCTCTCTTAGTGAACTTCACACATTGCCCCTAATCCCCACTTGCTACCTCATCCTTTCCCTTATAAAATCACATACTAAAGGCACGGCAAAGAAATAGAGAGATATGGGAATGTATGAAAGCACACAGCAGAGAGAGACATGGCAGAAGAGAGAGAGAGGAAGAAGAGAGGAGAGAATAGAGAGAGTTATCTTTGTACTCCTATTATTCCAGATTATAAACGAAAGCACTACTGCTGCCCCGAGTATGTACTCCAGTCACACTGACTGTAGAGGAACCTCGTAAAATTTTGTGTCTTGCTTATTTATTCCACTGCACACATCGTCGATTTTACAACATGTTATCAGCACGAGAAGCTCTCGTGTCAGTGGAAAGCACAACGCCACAAATCTTGTTCACCTATGTCGCCTGGAATCCCACAGATAAGAAAATCTTTTCATTTCATCTTAAAATATTTGTACTACTGATTTTCTTGAAGCAAATATGTATATGTTGTTGTATAACTGTATATCATCATTTCCAGAAGCAAAATGGTACGGACTCAAAATCCGTAGAAAATCTGGCAGCCATGTAAATAGCCTCGGAACTCCAACTTGCGGAACTCGGATTGAAAAATTTTCTTCTTGAAAGTTGTCCGTCCGCTCAGTACCTACAACATATCAAAATTTCAGAATTATTCAACGGTTCGATCGTCGCAGATGTCTGAAATACCAAACCAGTTTCCAATTTCCGCAGAAAACTGGACAGTCATCTTATGAGTACCAAAACGCCATTTTCAGTTGCTCTGATTGAAACCGTTTCTTCACGAAAGTTGTTTGGTATCCTCTTATCCATATCATACTAAAATTTGAGCTAAATCTAACGGTTTGATCTTCTTATAAGTGGCAGACAAAGAAAAGGTTTTGGAATGGTGAGTTGCACCATTTGAAAAGAAAAGAAAATTGATGGAAACTTAATCATCACCCTTTTCTATTATTGCTTTATTTATGTGAATGGTGTTGGTTTAAAATCCATTCACAAGTTTTATTTACTTTAAAGCCATTTATTTATTATGGACGGTTTTACCGCCTACTGCTTTAAGTTTTGATTTATGTGAATGATGTTGGTTTAAAATCCATTCACAAGTTTTATTTACTTTAAAGCAATTTACTTACCATGGACGGTTTTACCGCCTACTGCTTTAAATTTTGATTTATGTGAATGGTGCTGAATCAAAGCCCTTATCACAAGCTTTATTTACTTAAAAGCAATTTATTTACCATAGTTGGAATTACCGCTTATTGCTTTTATTTATTTATTGTACTTCTTTTGTTACGATGAGTATAACAAGGACCCGAAGTTCCTTGATCAGATTAGAACCTGCAGTTTCTTGATCCTCATCATATAAAAATGATTGGACCAGAAGTTCCATCATGCAAAAAGATTGGGCATGAAGACCCTTGATCCTCAGAGATCAGACATGAAGTTTCTTGATGAGTACTTTAAGTTTGAAGAGCCGAAGTGCCACAACTTAATTGTAATAAAAGCCATGAGAGTACCAATTCATAGGCAATTAAATAAGGACCAGAAGTTCCTTGATGTATGTAAATGATAATATAATACATGTTTGCTGGAGAGCTTACATCTCGAAGTTTTGATGATTATTGCATGACATTGGGCATTGATGTTGAACACCATGTTCCTCATGTCCGTACTCAAAATGGTTTAGCAGAAGCATTTATTAAACGGATGCAATTGATTACCCGTACTCTGCTCATGAAAATGAAATTGCCAAGTTTTCTACATGGGGACATGCCATGTTACATGATACATTATTAGCTTGGTTGAGACATGTTGTCAACCACTAATACTTCTCAGTATAACTCGTGTTTGGGCACTAATTAAACATTACACATTTACGAGTTTTTGGTTATCTATGTGCCTATTGCAATGCCACAAACGTATTAAAATGAGGCATCATTGCAAATTAAGAATTTATGTTGGATTTGATTTATCATCCATCATTCAATATTTTGAACCCTTGACTAGGGATATATTTACCGCATGATTTGTGAACTATGATTTTAATAATACAGTTTTCCCATCATTAGGGGGAGAAAATAACATCGTTGTAGAAGAATGATGAGAAAAGACTGTTCCAGAAGAACGAAGAGAATTTGTCTTATTTTGATTCACGAAGTAATCAATGAGAAAATGAAGTAAAAATAATTGAATGATGTAACGAAAGTGATGAAATCACATATATTTGCTACAAATGTGCCTACAAGAATTGATGTCCCTATTGGACAAAATAATGTGGCAGCAAATGATTTATCTGTTGCACGCCTGAAGCGTGGCAGACCCTCAGACTCAAAAGGTTCAGTCCTTTGAAAGAAAAAGAATATGGCACTAAAGAATTATTGCATTCCCGGAGCATAACTGTTACATGCTGGAAGCATGACAGTCACCGCATGGATAAATGTTCCAGAAGGACAATCCGTGGACATGGGAATGTTGGTGTCTCATGCATGAAGCATGATAAACGTATAGGTTCCAATTACTCAACTCCCGGAAGTGGAGATTAAAATCCAAGCTCTATAACGTTCAAGAAGAGGTTATGATCCGCATTCTCTAAATTATGGCTATCCTGGAAAAGATAGTGTAATGCCCTTGAATAGGCAATGGATATCCAAAGAAATGAAAAGCTTTTTATGCATGCGCATGCACATGAGAATATGGGATCACGAATTGATGATAACCAATGGTAAATTTGGTTTTTATAAGTAGCTACTAAATTTCATCAATAAGCTGTGTTGATAATGAGTCACGTTCTTTTGTTCGTCGACGAATGGAAAAATTATTGGCAAAAAAAAAATGGAGAAAGGCAATTCCATTACAATTTTGTAAGAACGTGGAAAAATGGATCTATATATATTTGAATATAATACAAATAGCCAAAAGATGTTGAACCAAAGAGGTTACATATGGGCATTTGTAATACAGTGAATTACACTCACATGATATGACACAAGGTTACTAATTGAAACCTGAAATTATACTCCTGTAAACGAGTTCATATGAATGGAGAATTATATACGAAGGGTTGTGAGTTGCCCACATCATATCTCCATAAGTAAATCCCTCAAGTATAGCAAATTGCTCTGTATAAATTCCAAAAAGAAAATGTGTCATGAAGTGTAGAAAATCCCTGAAGGATTCAGATTGCTTGAAGTAAGTCCTAAAAGGATAAATCATAAATTATGTACTCAGTACCAATGGATGGTATAAATTGCTTGAGTAAGTACTATCATAATGATATTGTTGCAACATACTAAAATCTCTTGCAAGAGTCGATGACATTAAATTAGGACTCCTGAAGAGTTAAGAAAGATTATAAAGTGTTGAGAGAGATATTATCTCGAACTGCAGATCGAACAATACGCCAACACAAATCTTATCCATGATGTTTATGATATTAAAGAATCATATGTATTGAAGATTATGAGTTAAATACTCAAATGATTTAGACACTAAGGATGATCATTGAGTTAAAGATAAATTGATATTTGGTCTAGAAGTACCACATTTTAGTGAAGAATATGCTTTATTGTATTTGGCACAATACACTGAATGAAATAAAGCTTATTTATTGATATCTCAAAAAAAAAATATATATATATATATATATACAAAGTGCAGATAAACATGAGGGAGCCTTCATTGCTCACGTGGACCCTCAGTACTCGGCGGAGCTGTAGGAAGACGAAGCACCAGAGGTTGATTATCCGGAGCCTCAACACTTGGTGAAGCCTCAGACGGCGAAGACAAAAGTTGCCTCTGTAATAAAGCCACAAACCTCTGATGGTCACTCTGAATTCAACTTTCAGACTCTTGCAGCTGGTCAAGCTTTCTCTTCATGCTCGTCGCGTAACTACTGGCAAGCATGTGTAACTCCCTATTTTCATGCTTGAGCCCTCGGATCTCTTGTCTAAGGCTCGCCACCTCAGCCATCAGTGACTCAACTTGATGAGTCCGAGCAAGAAGGCGTTGGCCCATATTTGATACAGAACCTGCACACTGGACGCTGAAGGCCAAAGAGTCCTGAACAGCCAACTCGTCGGACCGCTTGGAAAGAATCCTACTATCCTTGGGGGTGAGAAGATTCTGCGCTACCACCGTAACGGTTATGTCGTTCTTCATCACAGAATCCCCAATTGTAAGAGGACCATTGGGGGATAAGAATGATGGGTGCCATGTGTTGTCTGGAGAAGACATATCATCGTCTTCCTTGCCATTCAAATCAAGACGACGGTCAGATGGGCAAGCCATTTTCAAAAATGATAAAAAAAAAAAAGGTTAGATAAAATCTCAGAAGTGCAAGAAGGAAAATTTCTGAAGGCAGCAATTTTCTGAGTGTATCTGAACAAAATTGATATCTCAAGTGTGCTTTGGAAAGCAATTAACGCCTTCATAAAAAGAAAAGGCAACAAGGCCGCCTGTTCAGAAATCAAAGAGCTTATCGTTCAGAAATCGAAGAGGCACTACCTTTTTCAAAAGTCGGATTTTCTGGATCAAAATTGTCAGCACTGTTCACACGTGATCTCAGCTTTGCAGAAGTCACGGACGGGTCTAAAAACGCGTGAATCTTACTGTTCTAATCACTCAACAGTTGCTGACCAGAGTAAATGAACAGCATCACTACCGGCTATTGGGAAATTCCTATATATGTCAATCTTCATTCTCTATGGTAAGCCAGAATTGAAAAATAGCTAACTCTTCCTCTCTGAGAATGCATCTCCAACAAAGCATCTCAAAATACTCAGTTTTCTTTCTCTCAGAGAATACCTCTTCAAACAAGCCACACCAGAGCAAGAGTATCTCATATCATCAGGGTCGAAAGCAAAAGTATCTCATATCATGCAATCTCCCTGTTCTTTCCTTTGCCCTTGCTCTTACCTACTAAAACGAGGATAAAGAAAGTAATATGTTGGAACCTCCACTCAAAATTCCGCTAAAAAACATGATGAGTCGCTGAGAAGTGATGTTCTGATGCTTTCATGGGAATTTTTGCAGCATAGCTAATCTCCACATTGAATGTTTTGGAGCGGCATCTCCAATTGCTTTCATGGGAATTTTTGCATTAGAGGAAAAATACTGCAAAAGAAGATGCCAGACCTGCATGAAGATCCGATTACTTGAAACATGTTGAGACAACGTGCTGATTCATCCTCAACTAAGCTGAGGATCGCTTGTAAGTAAAAAGGCCATCCAACCCAGTTCAAGAATAAGCCTGTGGAAAGTTAACTACCAGTAAAGCACATCTGTTGGAAACTCTTCTCGCTAAGAGATCAAAACAGAATGATCAACGATCAGCCTAAATGATTTGAAATCAGGGGGTGATACTCATCAGGGGGAGCATCCAAAACAGATTAAGATTTTAACGAGTCAATCGAAGACTTATGGCCATCCAAGGGGGAGTGTTGTAAAGTGTGGATGGCCCATGCAAGTCAATCCCACAACAAATTGTCTCTCTTAGTGAACTTCACATATTGCCCCTAATCCCCACTTGCTACCTCATCCTTCCCCTTATAAAATCACATACTAAAGGCACGGCAAAGAAATGGAGAGATATGGGAATGTATGAAAGCACACGGCAGAGAGAGACATGGCAGAAGAGAGAGAGAGGAAGAAGAGAAGAGAGAATAGAGAGAGTTATCTTTGTACTCCTATTATTCCAGATTATAAAGGAAAGCACTACTGCTGCCCCGAGGATGTACTCCAGTCACACTGACTGTAGAGGAACCTCGTAAAATTTTGTGTCTTGCTTATTTATTCCACTGCACACATCGTCGATTTTACAATATATATATATGAAGAAAGAGTTTTGGGCTACCACTTAGAACAGAAAATAGTGAAGTTTTGTTAATTTGGAAACTTGACTACTAGCAAGACATCTCATTCGTCAACTCCCTCGACTAGAGACTTGGGGGACTCCCACCATATGCTACTACATCTCGGTACTTGGCAGTTTCGCAACTATTTCAACCTACTAGATCCACTCACAAAGTTTCAACATGCAAACTTCAACAAAAGAAAAAATTCAAATAACTTAGTGAAGGGTGCCATAATGTATTTAACACAATACGTTGAATGAAATAAAACTTATTTATTGATATCTCCGATAAATTACATATATGGACATATACAAGAATCAAAACAAACAAACAGGAGGGAGCCTTCACAAAGGTTACTCATGAGAAGCCTCAGTACTCGGCAGAGCACCAGAAAGAGGATGCACCGAAGGATGATCATTTAGAGCCTCAGTACTGGGCAGAACCCCAGAAAGAGGAGACACCAAAGGTTGATCATTTGGAGCTTCAGTACGCGGTAAAGCTCCAGAAGACAAAGGCAATATATGCCTTTGGAACAAATCCACAAACCGCTGATGATCACTTAGAATCCAACTCTCGAATTCCTGTAGCCAGTCAAGCTTTCTCTTCATGCATGTGGAGTAGTTATGTGCAAGCATGTGCAACTGTCTGTTTTTGTGCTTGAGCCCCCTAATCTCTTATTTGAGACTTACCACCTCTGCTATCAATAATTTAACTTGGCGGGTTCAAGCAAGTAGGCGTTGGCCCACATTGGATACAGAACCCACACATTGAACACTGAGAGCCAGAGAATCTTGAACAGCCAAGTCATCAAACCGTTTGGAGAATATCTTGTTATCTTTGGGGGTGAGAAGATTCTTGGCCACCATAGTAGCGGTCATGTCATTCTTCATCACAGAGTCCCCAACGGTAAGAGGACCAGTAGGGGATAAGAATGATGGGTGCCATATGTTGTCTTGAGGTGCCATATGTTGTCTTGAGGAGACATGGCCACCTATTCCACAACATTCAAGTCAAAACGATGATCGGATAGACAAGTCATTTTCAGAAATGACGAAGGAAAAATGAGGCCCGATAAATCTCAAAAGTACAAAAATAAGGGGGAAACTTCTACAAGCAGTAACTTTTTGAACGTACTCCTTGAACACAATTAGTGCCCCTATAAAAGAAAGGACAATAAGGCTGCTTGTTCAAAAATCAAAGAAGCATCATACTCTGAATTCTGAGAGCCAGATTTCCTTGGATAAATTTTTCGGCAATCTTCATATGCAACATAAACTCCTCAGATACCACGGATGACTTTATCAAAAGATCTCTGACAAAGCTAAAACATGTGAATTTTGCAGTTCCAACTACCCTACTATTACCTACAAGGGTAAATGAATAGCACCACTACTTGCTAATTGGAAAATTACAATACGTGTCGACTTTGTCCTCCATGGCAAAGCAAGCTTGTGTGAATGCCTATTTTTTCATCCTCCCCGAGGATGCATCATCAACAAGATCTACTTGTTCAAAAATTGAAGAGGCACCGCTCTCCAAATTTCAAGAGCTAGATCGTCAACAGATCTACTTGTTCAAAAATCGAAAAGGCACCACTCTCAGAAATTTCGAGAATCGAATTTTCCTGGATAAAATTTGTCGACACTTTTCACACAAAACATCAGTTATCCGGATAACATAGACCACTTTGTCAAAGATATCTGACAAGTTAAAACATGTGAGTCTTGCAGCTTCCACTACATTGCTACGACCGAGAAGGGTAAAGGAACAACATTACTACTTACTGTTGGGGAAATTCCTGTATAGGTGGACCTCTATCCTTCATGGGCAGGCAGACTTGCAAAAATGTTCAACCTTCCTCACATCTGAGAGGGCACTCCCAACGAAACATTTCGATATACTCAGCTTTCTTCCTCCCAATAATACCTCTGCAAACAAGCCACACTAGAGCAAGAGTACCTCATATCATTAGGGTCAAAAGTAAAAGTATCCCATATCATACTTTGTCTTTGTCTTTTTGTTTGCTATTGCTCTCACCTGCAAGACAAGGAGAAAGAAAGCAATTAGTCAGAACTTGAAATCAAACTTCTGATCTGGAACTAATTGCCCGAAACCTTTGCCTGGTTGCTTACCTAGGATTGGTCTCCAGTACTCATCCTCAACTGTTGTCAAAGTCACGGATTCCTTCTGCAAATACCTCAAAATAGTTGATGTTGTATTGGCTCTTTACACTAAAGCTGCCAAGCAAGGATGAGTCACTGAGAAGTAGTGCTCTGAAGGACCATTCAAATGCAAAGGTTGCGTAACACTTCTACTATGCCAAAAATTAAAGCAGAAGGTTCAATGATGAGCTGGAATAGGTCACTATAGCACGACGCCCTTCCTACAGAACCGCATAATCCAGACGGAGGAGTCTAAGTCAAATCCAAGCTCGGCATTGTTGCCCTATCCGAAGAACTCGAGAAGCTTCAACAACCTTTCGCTGACACCACCACCGAATAGCAAAGCCTCGCCATACCACATCCACTACTTTGTCAAACGTACTCTAGATTTGATGGACTTGTTTTGACCCTCAAATTCTTAAGTCGGCTCGCTCATTTGGAGGAAACAAGAAAACCCTCTAACCCAGTTCAAGAATAAGCATGTGGAAAGTCAACAAGTACAACAAAGCATGTGTCGATTCATCCGTTGCTTCTTTAAAAGCAAAAGTGTCTCATGTCATCTCTTCTCCCTTTTCTTCTCTTTATCCTTCAAGCCGCCTACACGACAAGGAGAAAGAGAACAATCAGCTAGAATCTGAAATCAAACTTTCGATCTGGTATTGCTTGCTTGAAACTCGGATTGCTTACCTTGTATGTCACCTCTTTCGGCAGATCTTCTCACTCAGAGACTTGGGGGACTCCCACTATACGGTTTGTATTGCATTTGACCAAACCCGAAACTACAAGTAAGCTTCAAGTGAAAATGATACATTACCTTGTGCGTCAACATCAGTTCAAGATACCATTCCTACCTATGGGACATAGGCAACTGAAAACGATACCACTTCGGCACTTAAAAGTTTTGTGATTACTTAGTGACTTGGATCTTGAAAGTCCCCAACCGAGAAGCTTCCTTGACTCGGGAAATTAGGGGAGTACTGTTTGTACCATACTTAACCAACCCCAAAACTATTAAGCACCGGTCAACATTATACTGCCAAGGACCCACAAGAGTTTCCCTCAAACCAGAAGGCCAATTACAGCGCGACACATGTCAACATTAGAAGCCAATCACAACACGACACGTGTCAATGTCAGAATGAAGCTAGAAACCTTCTTCTATAAATAGAGATCATTCTCCCACAATAATCCCTAATGTCATTTTGTACTTAACTATTCACTAGAACTCACTAAAAGAGAGCTTGAACCTATGTATTTGTGTAAACCCTTCACAATTAATGAAAACTCCTCTACTCCATGGATGAAGTCAATCTGGGTGAACCACGTACATCTTGTGTTTGCTTCCCTGTCTCTATCCATTTACATACTTATTCGAACGTTTATTTTTTTATTGAAGGTTAATAAAAAAAAATTCGAACGTGGAAAATGGAAAAACTGCACCCACATTGAGCAAAAAGTAGTTTATATCAAACTGAACTGCCGATATATCCTTCCACAAATCTCATTTCAATCTAGGAATTAGAAAAAATAAATGTGCACAGAGTCTCCATCTTACAAAATTCTCAATTTCTTCTTAATGAGGTTTGCTACATATTATATGATTACACAAATAGAAAATTTTAAAATAGTGAATTATTTCTCTATTTATATGCCTCTGTAAATTTATTGTTTAAATTGGGTTATGATGTTTGTGTTTGTATAGTTTCAGTGGCGGAACCACATAAAGGCCAGTGATGGCCTAGGCATATCTTGAAATTTCAGGTCTTACAAATATTGTCTGCAAGCTTTTATAAAAATGAGCATGCAGCTCATTGGATTTTTGCATTTTGCATATCCAAATGGTCTCGGTTCGAGACTTGCTTGTGTTCCGACACTTTTTAGATTTTTTTAGGGGCGTTTTGATATAGACTCCTCATTTTTAGGCTTCTTAGATTAAACATCTGTTCATTTTAATAATTTGATTAAAAATTCTCCAACAGTTTTAGTGCCATGTGTATTTTAATTAACCCATTGTAATGTACCTAAATTACATATTTTGCCAAGGCCTTTAACATATCTATATCCAATTTCTTCACACCAAAATGCACGCAACGTTCCTAGATTCTTGCTAACTAATGTCAAGATTTTGTAACAGCCCGTCCCTAAAAAGTATGATTTTTATAATTTTAACAAGTGAGTTTACAAAAATGCCCTTCGAGACACATACGTCGATTGTAGTTGACCGCCTTGTAGTGATGCGTAGGGATCATCTTCTTGGTGTATCCTCGTAGGACTCATCGCTACAGACACGTGGGCGCAGACGAAATGTGATTTGGAGTTATAACGAAGAAGCTATTAATGATTGAAGACAAGGGCAAAATTGATATTTTTTCCATTTAATTGGAAGACTCCAGAAAATCTGGAGTGCCACATGTATGGCTGAGATGTAAAAAGGAGTAAGATGTGTGTCCAGGATGAAAAAGGAAGGAGAGAAAGAAGAGAATGTGGGTTTGGATTGCCCAATTAGAAATTAGAACAATGAGGGAAATGAAGGAGAAAAAGAAAAAGGGAATCGGGTCTTTTGAAGACCCGTGACCCGACCCGCTTTTTCTCCATGGATTCCAGTGATTTTCACCCATTTTTTCGACGAGACACACACATCTATCACTTGTAACCTCCTCCATAACCTCCCTTCTACCTATTCCACCCCAAATATTAAGGAAATCTGCCTTGAAATTGTGAAACTTGCACCGGTGGGTGTGGGAGTTCCTTGTCTTTGATCAAACAAATCTCTTCGATTACCACCACCATTATAATTTCCTTGAGGCCTAGAACAAAGCCCAAGCAGTGGTGGAGGCGTTGGAGTTGCTTTGGAGGTCGAATTGGAGCACACCAATACTAGGGTTATGACGGGTTTCAATTGAATTGGAGCCTTTCTAGGCCAAATTGTCCTTGATCACAGGTATGAAAGTTGCTATACTCATTGAGATTCAATTCTGAAAATTTTGAGAATTTTTGGAGAAAGTTGAATTTTCCGGCGAGTCAGGGAGGCCGACTGCCACCCACGGCGGCGTGTGGCCAAAAAGCAGCCAATGTTATTTTTAGGCGTTATTCAATGCCTTGAATTCAATTTTGAGAATGAATTGACGTGGATTGATCGTTAGAACCTAAATTCGCTATGATATGTTAATATGTCAATGTTTGAATCGACGATCCGACTGTTGATCGTCACCAAACTTTAATAGGTTGTTATTCATAATATTTAAGGAATGTAGGAACTTACGGATCAGGAATTCGATGTACGGATCTTCCTGAATTGGATTTGTAAGTTTGTAAAATAAAGTGTCGGTCGCCATTTGGTTTTGACAATTAGTGGAGATCTGACCATTGGATCGTAATGAAACTTTGGGATGTTGTTTTAGAAATATAATGTGTATCTTTAGAAGTAACGGATTGGAAATCCCTGATGCAGATCTTCCAGATCGAATTACATAGGGATGTGTTTTATTTAAGTTGTGTATATCGATAAGGATTCTAAGATGTGGTTTGATAATTGTTCTAGGCGCCGATCGTTCCTGACGCCTCGCTGTTGGTGCTAGGGAATCGTAGCACAGACTCCAGGTGAGTGGATCTTTTCTTGCTTATCATATTTACATGTGATTGATAATTCCATAAATATTTTTAAATTGAATTAAGAAATTTATGCCATGTCATATATATATATATATATATATATATATATGTATTTATATGTTATAAAATACTATGAGATGGTTGAGTTTAAATTATATCATGATATATCCATATGCGCATTACCTATAAATAATTGTTGTGAACTGTGATTGGCTTGATCCCTGTTTAGGGTACGTAGGCAGTCTAACGAGACATCAGATACAAACATGTAATAAGTGAAATTAAATAATCGAGACAAAAGCTTTGTTTGTAAAATTGAGCAGTGTGAAGGAATCTGGTGAAAAATGTGAGATTTTAACCTTATGATTTGGTGATTTAATGTGAGTTATAAACCATTGTGTAAGGAAATGAGAAATTGTGGTTTTACGTTTTATGAATGCTATGCCATAATTAGTTTATATTTTAGTATGTGATTTAGTACAATTTTACATAGCATTGCACAATAATGAGGAGGCCAAGGTAAGTTCAGGTGAGTATATAGTGTTGGTATGATTGAATGATAATTAGTGATGAATGGATTTGAGTAGAATTCATTGTCCTGCACCCCGGTGTTAGTGCTTCACCCAAGGCCAAGGCCATGTTAGTGCTTCACCCAAGGCCAAGGCCAGCCTTCACGTGATCGTTCATTTCCTGCATCTTACACTCACCTTGGATTCCAAGGTAGGTGTCAGCCTGTCGTACAGACCACTATAGGTGGTTCCGACTCATAGGTGACTTGCGATACTTCGCACAACCTCCACATGATTGTAGCACTTGAGCGTACTCATTTACACCCAGCTTGTCGTACAGACCACTTTAAGTGGTTTCGACTCGTGTGCAGGACCTGATTGATGAGTTATGGATAAGTTGTACAGGTCACTATCGGTGACTCTGACTTACATGCTAGCACCTGATTGATGAGATATGGATTAGTCGTACAGATCACTATAGGTGACTCCGACTGATGTGCTAGCACCTGATTGATGAGATATGGATGAGTCGTACATGTCACTGTAGGTGACTCCTACTGACATTCATTTTATATTGATTTATTTCATCTTGCATATATGGTGGTTGTTGAGATACTTCGACATTGTATGCTTTGGTTTTACCAATCTTTAGCATGATTTTTATATGCCTATGTATTGGTATTTTCTGGGAAATTATACGGATTTCAATGAGGGGTTATTGTATTTCTAAAAAGAAAGATGTTTTCAAAGTTTTGTTTTGTCTACTCACACTTTTTGTTTTGTGCCCCTCCAGGTTTAGTTACTGAACGTTCGTCTCGACGAGGATTCTTGGAAAATCTCAAGATTGGTGGCTACTTCTGAGGGTACAATTCTTAAAAATTCTATTGAACCTTACTTATGCTCTAACGTCACATGTGAGATGAGTTCGCTCCTGCTCACTAGCGCACTCTGGTATTTAGGCACTTTTAGGTTTAAATTTATTCACATTTTATACATCACTACACTTTATGGCTTCGTCACCTTCCAGGTGTCAGCCAGCACAGCTCGACTTCGGAGTCCTAATGGACATTCTGGGTCGGGGTGTGTTAGTTTTAATTCGAAAAGAATACTGATTGTTGAATATCAGAAGGATTTGAATTTAAGGATATTAATAATGTTATTTTTCTAGTGAGTTTTAATCCGAGAAGAATACTGATTGTTGAATATAAGAAGGATTTGAATTTAAGGATATTAATAATTTTATTTTCCCACGCCAAAATGAAATTTTGGCTTTCTGTTGGGATATAAGTGACTTTGTGCCATATTGTTTATGTTTGTGTGTTGGCTCAACTGTACCAGTTAACATTTTTAGTTTGGTACGTTATTGGACTGCAACTTTGTAATGTACCAAGAGTTTGGTATGTCATTTAATGTTATGCTAACATATATTGATCGTTTGGTACGTAAATTTTTTATTTTTGAAACGTATCCATCTAGAAAAACTTTATACAATGTGTGTTTGTGATGCACTAGGAGTTTGGTACATTACTTAATGTTACACTGACTCATTGATTGTTTGGTTCATGAAATAATATTAAATTAGACCATTCCAGGCGTTTGGTATGTAAAGTTTTTTTATTTTTGAAACGTATATGTCTGGAAAAATGTTATACAGTATGTGTTTGTAATGTACCAGGAGTTGTACGTTACTTAATGTTACACTGACTCATATTGATTGTTTGGTTCATGAAATAATATTAAATTAGATCATTCCAGGCGTTTGGTACGTAAAATTTATTTATTTATTTTTGAAACGTATTTGTCTGGAAAAACATTATTGTAAACACAAAATTTCCACGAGACAAGAACACGAGTACAAAATAATATTTTGTATTAGTTTTGGGGTTACAATCTCTTTTACAATTCAATCATCTGATTCTATCTTCGTAAGATGTAGATTTGTGGATGGGCTATTGATCTAAAGAGTCGTCGAGGCTTGATCTTAGGATGAACGAGGATGAACGGATCTTCAAGGAGTTTCGGGGCTTGATCTTAATGAACAGTGGTGTTGATTTCTTCAAGGGCTGTTGGGCTTGATCTTGATGAACGAGGATGAATGGATTTTCAAGGATTTGACGAAGAACGAAGAAAGTTTTCTTGATCCTTCGGGATTCTTGGGAATTTGGGAGGTTGGATGCTTGAAAGCTTTAGAGTTTCAAAACTTCGAGGATTTGAGGAATTCTCTTCCAATGTGAGAGTAGAGAAAATGTGTTTTTTCAATTGGTCCTTGAAATAAATGGAATGGCTTCTATTTATAGAATTTTCCAAGGCCTAATCTTGAATATAATATTCAGATGAAATAAATCGTTTATGTCAGGTGTTGACACGTGTCACTTTTGATGACCTTTCCGACTCTTTTCGATTTTTCATTGAGTCACACGCTACATGTAAAATTTATGTGGCACGTAAGCATTGAAAATTTAATTATTGGTCAACATTTATTTTACCAAAATTTTGAGTCTACAAATGCCCCCACTTCAAGGCGCGTCGTATACATGTGATTGTCACATGTAGAAGATGCGTTTTGAAGTCCCTTAATATAGATGCCGATCCAAGGGTTGTCGAGGCTTGATCTTGGATTGGGCTAGAAATTTCTTCAAGGGTCGTTGAGGCTTGATCTTGAATTGGGCTGAAACTTTCTTCAAGGGCCGTAGGGGCTTGATCTTGAATACAACTAAAAGTTTCTTCAGCTTTGCTGGGGACGAATTGGCACGTGTATTTGTTGTGCTTATTGACTTTCCACATGCTTAGTCTTGAACTGGATTTGATTCAAGGGTGTTGGACACTTGATCTTGAATCGGGATTGTGATTTCTTCAAGGGTCGTTGAGGCTTGATCTTGAATGATTTAATTCAAGGGTGTTGGACACTTGATTTTGAATCGGGCTTGTGATTTTTCTAGGAACGTTGGGGCTTAATCTTGAAGGAACTAGGACCATAAGCAGTTTCACATGGCAAGTGATCTTCGACTTAGTTGGGGATGAATCAGCACGGGCAGTTGTACGGGGCAAGGCTTTGCTCTTCGGTGACGGTGCCAGCGAAAGGCTGTTGAAACTTCTCGAGCTCTTTCATTAAAGCAATGATGCCGAGCTTGGTTTTGACTTAGACTTATTCATCTGGTTTATGCGGTTCTACAAGGAAGGGCATCATGCTATAGTGATATGTTATAGCTCACCATGCTGCATTTTTCTCTACTTGTTTCTTTTGCATGGCAGGCAGGCATGAGGTGGAGGTGATGGTCTGTTTCTTTGTTCAAGCTTTCCAAGTGCCAACCGATTGCTCTCCTTCCAAGTGTTGACTGATTGCTTTAGACCCTAATGATATGAGATAGTTTTGCTTTTGAAGAAGTAGTTTTCCACATGTTTAATCTTGAACTGGGCTGGATGTGTTTTTTCTATTAGACTTCCTCTAAATGTCTGAACTTACTCCTTTTATCTGGAGCTGAATTTGATTCAAGGGTGGTGGACACTTGATCTTGAATCGGACTTGTGATTTCTTCAAGGGCCGCCGAGGCTTGTTCTTGAATGGAATAAGACCATAAGCAGCTCCACGTGGCAAGTGATCTTTGGCTCAGTCGGGGATGAATTAGCACGTGCAGTTCACCACACCTTAGCGAACTGACTCAAGAATTTGAGGGTCAAAACAAGTCCGTCAAATCCAGAGTACTTTCGATCTTGATGATATGAGATACTTTTTCTTTTGAAGAAGTAGAGGATGAACCGGCATAAGTTTTGTTGTGCTTGTCTCTACATGCTTCTATGTATCATTTTGGCTTGCCTTATTTGTTCCTCTTACAAAAGTGGTATTTGTCTTTTCTTCTGGTTTTCCTCCATGCATGTGTAGTATCTTCTCATGTAGTTTTTATCTATTGATGCATGAGTGGAATGCAAACCTTGCATTTAAATGGTTCTTTAGAACATGACTTCTTAGCGACTCGTCATGCTTGACAACTCCAATCATCATATCAGCAGTTGAAAATGATTACTCGAGAGTAATGCTAGGTAAGCAATCAGGGAAGGGGTTCCAGGCAGTTAGTTCTAGATTGGAAAGTTGATTCCAAATGCTGGCTGATTGCTCTATTTTTCTTTGTCCTGTAAGTGAGAACAAAGACAAGGAAAAAGACAGGGAGAAAGCATGATATGAGATACTCTTGCTTTCGACCCTAATGATATAGAATACTTTAGCTCTGGTGTGATTTATTTGTAGAGGTATTCAAAGGGATGAGAAATACTAAGTATTTTGAAAGGCTTCGTTGGAAATGCATTCTCGAAGATAGGGAAGAGCTTGGCATTTTTGCAGGTCTGCCTTGCTATGGAGGACGAAGGTCCACATATATAGGAATTTCCCAATAGCTAGTAATGGTATTATTCCTTTACTCTTGTCGGCAATCGTTGGGTAATTGAAATGGTAAGATTCATGCGTTTTCAACTTTGTCAAAAATCTTTGACAAAGTCGCCTGTGACGTCTACAAAGCTGAGGTTGCGTGTAAAAGGTACTGACAAACTTTGATCCAGAAAACCTGGCTTTAGACATTTGGAGAACGGTGCCTCTTTGATCTCTAAACAAACGGCCTGGGTTTTGAAATTTAGAGAGAGTTGCCTCTTCAATTTCTGAATGAGTGGCCCTGTTACCTCTTCTTTTTATAGAGGCATCAATCGTGTTCCCAAAAGCATACTCAGAGAGTTGTTGCCTGTAGGAATTTCCCTCATTTAGCATTTCTGAGAATTCGATTTGCCTGACTTTTTTTTTCTTTATCTCTTCTGCAAATGGCTTGCCTATCTGACTGTCGTCTTGATTTGAATGCTGGGGAAGATGCAGACTTGCCTTCTCAAGACAATATATGGTACCCATGCTTCTTATCCCTCAACGGTCCTCTTACTATTGGGGATTCTATGATGAAGAATGACATAACCGCTACGGTGGTAGCTAGAAATCTTCTCACCCCCAAGGATAACAGGAACCTTTCCAAGCGGTCTGATGAGCTGGCCGTTCAAGATTCTTTAGCCTTCAGTGTTCAGTGTGCTGGCTCCGTATCGAATATGGGCCAACGTCTTCTTGCTCGAACTGTCCAAGTTGAGTCACTGATGGCTGAGGTGGCAAGTCTTAGTCAAGAGATTAGAGGGCTCAGGTATGAGAATAAAGAGTTGCACATGCTCGTAACTAGTTACTCAACGAGCATGAAGAGAAAGCTTGACCAGTTGCAGGAGTCTGAAATTTGGATTCAAATTGATCATCAGAGGTTTGTGGCGTTACTCCAGAGGCACTTGTTGCCTTCGTCATCTAGAGCTTTACCAAGTGTGGAGGCTGCAGTTGATCAACCTGATGCTTCGTCTTTCTGGAGCTCCACCGAGTTCTGAGGCGCCACCTGATCAATGAAGGCTCTCTCCTGTTTGCTAGTTTTTTTTTAAACTCATGTAAAATGTACATTTATGTAAATTTTTAGAGAAATTAATAAATGAGCTTTATTTCCCCGATATGGCACTTCCCTTTTCTTTTCTTTTCTTTTTTAAAATTTATTTTTAGTTAATTAATTAATTAATTAATTTTTTAATTCTACATCACTTGTTGTCCACTTGCTCTCCATGTGATGGTTTATTTTTATTTTTTATGATGCCGCGTACATGCCAAATGATGGCCATCATCCTTTATACTTTTTTATTTGTTTGTTTGTTTGTTTGTTCGTTTTATTTTATTTATTTATTTTTATTTTTTTTCATTTGCTTTGCAAACATCATCATTACTTAGCAAATGTCAAGGCCCATCTTGTTTGCTCTTTTTAGGATGTCAAATTTTTAATCAACATTTCCAAATCCACTATCGGCCTTCCACTCCATTTGGCCAATAAAAAGATAAAGGGACCATGTTCCTTGTTTTGGAGAAGAGCATATGTTTTTGGCATTGGAGAAAAGTAGATACTTGTTGTCGTGCCAGATTTCAAGTTCTTCAATTCCAGTTGTGTATAAATAGACCTTCATGTAATGCTTTAGACAGATATATGATCCCATTCCATTTCCTTCAAGTCGTAGAGTGCTTGGTATGACTTTTTTTTTTTTTTATGATGTGACTATACTTGAAGTTTTGAAGTTTCAAGTTGTCTACGTACTCTCTCAAAGAAGAGATCAAGTCATAACGTAGTTTAAATACAATTTTTAGATGATCTGACTGTACTCGAAGTTTTAAAGTTTCAAGTTGCCTACGTACTCTTCCAAAGAAGAGATTAAGTCATAATGTAGTTCAAATACAATTTTTTTGATGATGTGACTGTACTTGAAGTTTTGAAGTTTCAAGTTGCTTCGTATTCTTCCAAAGAAGAGATCAAGTCATAACGTAGTTCAAATACAATTTTTTTTATTTGTGCCGTACGTAGTTTATGCTCTTGTGGGCCAGGAACATGGCTTCTTCTCAGGCACAGTACCGCTTCATGAACTTGCCGTTTATGGGGCCAATCCTCAAGCCATCTTCTTCCATGATTAGGTAGGCACCGTTGGTGTAAACCTCTTGTATTAAGTAAGGCCCATCCCACTTTGATGTGAACTTTCCCTTTGTCTTGTGAGTTGTGATGATAGGTCTTCATAATGCCAAGACAAAATCTCTAGTTTGGAAAGACCTTAGGCGAACCTTCTTGTTGAACGCCTTGGATAGCCGTGCTTAGTAGCATTCTAAGTGTTGTTGAGCTTTGAGCCTCATTTCGTCAAGTGCTTCTAACTCTTGAAATTGCAACTTTGCGTTTTCTTCTTCAGTCAAGCCTTCTTGTATAACTATTCTTAGTAAGGGGATTTGACTTTCCAGTGGTAAAACAGCTTCCACGCCATATACAAGAGAATAAGGCGTAGCTTCGGTATTAGTCCTATGTGTCGTCCTATATGCCCAAAGTGGTTCGCTTATTCTTTCGTGCCAATCTCTCTTTGTTCGATTGATCACTTTCTCCAAGAAGTTGCACAATGTTTTGTTGAATGCTTCGGTGAGGCCATTAGCTGGGGCATGATACATAGAAGACTTATGCTGATTGAACTTGTATTTCTCTCAGAACTTGTCCATAAGTCAATTAGAGAACTATTTTCCATTGTCAGTGATAAGTAACGAGGCACACCATATCGGTGGATGATATGCTCTTTGATGAAACAGACGACAGTTTCCTTATTGACTTCCTTAAGGGGTATGGCTTCAGCCCACTTGGAGAAGTAATATGTTGCAGCTAGGATGTAAGCTTCTCCTGCAGATGACTTTGGTGCAATCAGTCATGCAACTTCCAATCCCCATGCATTGAACGGCCATGAAGTAACTGTAGGGTGTAGTGGTTCAGGTGGTTGATGTATGAAGTTGGCATGGAATTGGCAGGCTTGACACCTTTTGGCGTGTTCCAGACAGTCCTTCACCATGCTTGGCCAGTAGTAACCCATTCTTTTTAGCTGGAAATGTAGCTTTGGTCGAGACTGGTGCGCCCCACATACACCTGAGTGTGCTTCTTCCATGGCTTGGTTGGCTTCTTCTTCACTTAGGCATCTTAGAAGTACTCGTTCAAAAGAGCGTTGGTAGAGTGTTCCTTTGTAGTAGAGGAAGCGAGGTGCTCGTCGACGTATTTTAGAGCGATGTCTAGGATCATCTGTAAACCTTCCATGCTTCAAGTAGTCAATCAGCGGTTGTCTCCACTCTTCCCCGTCAACCGACAGTACTGAGATAACGTTTGTATCATCTAATACCCTTTCAATGACAAGCTGGATTACCCATTTTTGGCAAACTGGCACTTGTGCAGCTTTGCCTTCTCTTAATGTCATACTCGAGGCTAGGTTGGTGAGGGCATCTGCCTTTCACTTTTTGGCACATGTTCTAGTGTCACGACCTCAAATTTTTGTAGTAATTGAGTTGCCAGCCGGAAGTATGGGACGAGATCGTCTTTCCCCATCTCATATTCAGTTAAGAGTTGATTGATTATGAGCTGGGAGTCGCCATATACCTCGAAGGTTGTGATTTCCATATTGATTGCCATTTGGAGCCCGATGATCAGGGCTTGGTATTCAGAGACATTATTAGAGTATGATTCACTTAGTTGGAAGGAACAAGGTAGTATTTGCCTTTGTGGCGACATGAATACTACTCATGCCCCCGCTCCGTCTGCTCGTGCGGATTCGTCAAGAACATTGTCCATGCTGGGAATATGTCAATGTAGAACACCTCATCGTCAGACAAGTCGTCTGAGATTTTCCAATCGTTTGGGATTAGATGATCGACAAGGAAGTCTGCTAGAGCCTGTCCTTTGATGGCTTTAGTTGGAACGTAGATGATCTCATATTGATTGAGAAACAACGCCCATTTAGCTAGTCGCCCTATCAAAACTGGTTTGGACATGACATATTTGACCGGGTTAGCTTTAGCAACTAAGTGGATGATGTAAGCATACATGTAATGTCTGAGCTTCTGAATGGTGAACACCAAGGCAAGGCACATCTTTTCTATCGGGGTGTAGTTCAACTCAACACCGGTGAGAGTTCGTCTGAGGTAGTAAATCGCTCATTCTTTCTGGGATTCATTTTCTTGTACCAAAAGTGCTTATACTGAACTTTCTTGAGCAGTGATATACAATATGAACGATTTCTCGAGCACAGGTGCCCTCAGGACAGGTGGACTTAACAAATACCTTTTTATGCTTTCAAAGGCATTGTGGCATGCTTCATCCCATATGAACGAAACATCATCTTTCATGAGTTGACTGAACGGTTGACAACGTCCTGCCAGGTTGGAGATAAACCGTTTGATGAAAGTGAGTTATCTTTGTAGACTTTTCAGCTCGTGTTGATTTCTTGGATCAGGCATTCTTTGAATGGCCTTGATTTTTTATTGGTTTACTTCGATGCCACGGTGCTTGACAATGAAGCCGAGGAACTTTCCAGAGGTGACGCCAAAAGCACACTTCAACGGGTTCATCTTGAGGTTGTATTTTTGCAGCCTTTTGAACACTATTCGTAAATCCTTCAAATGATCTAATCGTTTTTTTGTCTTGACCACCACATCGTCTACGTAACATTCTATGTTTTTGTACAACATGTCATTGAAGATTTTCTGCATTGCACGTTGATATGTAGCTCCAGCATTTTTTAGACCAAAGGGCATCACCTTGTAGCAGTAGATACCTTTTGGAATGCAGAAGGCTGTTAGTTCCTCATCTTCAGGAGCCATGCGAATTTGATTGTATCCAGAGGAGCCATCCATAAATGACAGTGCCTCGTAGATAATGGTTGCGTCCACTATGATTTCAATGATTGGCAGGGGAAAGTCATCCTTTGGGCAAACATCGTTGAGGTCTCGACAGTCTACGCAAACACGTATTTGTCCAGATTTCTTAAGGACAATGACAATGTTGGAGATCCACTTGGGGTATTGCACCTTTCGGATAAAGCCTGCCTCGATTAGCTTGTTAACCTCAGCCTCTATTTGTGGGATGAGCTCGGATCGATAATGCCTTTGAGTTTGCTTTATCGGTCGCGTTCCGGGCTTGACTGCAAGATGATGCACAACGATAATAGGGTCAAGGTCGAGCATTTCTTTGTATGTCTAGGCAAAGACGTCTTTGTACTCTAATAGCAGTCGGTAGTACTCCTCTATCTCATTCGCACTTAGCAACACGCTTATAAAGATAGGTTTGGGCTCCTCTTTTGTTCCTAAATTGAGCTCTTTGAGCTCATCAACTGTGGCTTACCCCCCATCTTCAAGTGTGGTGGTGCAGCAGTGACATCTTCCTCGGGGATTTCGTCTTCTTTATCTTCTTGGATTGTGATGTGAAAAACATCTTGAACCTTCCCTTCAGTGCCGTTCTTTTGGGCTTTATGGTTCGCCTTCTTATTTTTAGTGGTCCACTTATGTTAACCTCCAGGATTGCGTGGCGCCTCATCTTTGAAGTAGTCAAGCTTTGAACATTATCTTTTTTTACCAGCCAGTCGAGTTTTTCTTCCTTTGGTGTTGTCTTTCTTTTTTCAGAAGGCTTTTTGGCTTCTTCAAGTCTTTCCAAAGCTGACCATCGTGGATGAGAGCTAGCCGTGTTGCTTTACTTCTCAAGTTTTGACAACCTTTTGAAAACAGAGCCTTGAGATGTTGGCATGTTAAGCCTCTTGAAGACGGAGGTTCGTTTTTGCCCACCAAAATGATTAAGTGCCGACATTTAGTGTCTTGAATGATTCATCATATCAAAGACTGGCATTTGAGAGCCGTGTTTAAGCTCTTTTTGATCTTGTTCAATGCTCAAGCTAATGTTTGAGCGCTAGCATTTTTTTGCCTTGCTTGGAATCTTCAAGGGTGCATCTGGTGTAAAGCCAAGTCCAGCTTTGTTGTTGTCAGCTCCGTAACCATGCTTTTTCAACTTTTTTTAAGTCTCAGTGAGGTCACGTTCTTTGTCGTTGATGGTGTTTGCAACCTTCTTTCCAAGATTTGAAGAGGAAGCGAAGTCATACCTGGCATTTGACATGAGTTTATAGGCGTTTGGATCAAAACCTTCTTCGATCCTCTTGGTTGGAAGAAAGCCAGGTTCCACCTCCTTTGGCAAAGCTTTTATGAAGCCTTGTGGTAGTCTTGCAACCTTAGCATCACCTATCTGTGTTAGAGGCAAAACTACATTTGTCTTAAGCAATTTTACATTATCCTTGTGCCGCTGTGCGTCGGCTTTGCTTGCTCCAGTTTCGAACGAGGGTTGACCATTCTTTATTCTTGACATCGGGATGTATCGGAAGATGGGTATGTTTGGTCCTTTTGAGAGCATTCTACTCCCTTTGGTTGTTGCAGGTTTAGCAGGTTCATCATCGTTTTTGCTTGAAGATGGCACGACTTCTTCTTCTTTCTTGTTGGGCACGTCTTGCCATTTTTTCTTTTAAGATGTTGCTTTGGCAGTGGATTTGATCTCTTTTGGAAGAGCTTCGGGCACCATGTCTTCCTCTATGTAGAACTTGGTGCCCGCAAAGTGTGATTCAGCTTTGGTGAATGGCTTAGTGTCGCTATGTATCACATTTACTCCGTCTCGGTAAAACTTTATACATTGGTGAAGGGTGGAGGGTACCACTCCATTTTCATGAATCCAAGGTCTTCCCAAGAGAAAACTGTAAAAAGTTCTCGCATTAATCACATGAAATAATGTACTTATTTTGAGTTCGCCGATAGTCAGCTCTACCACAATTATGCCTATCGCTATTTGTCCTCCTTGGTTAAAAACTTGGATTAGAAGGTGGGCTCGGGATAATTCATCCATTTTGATACCGGTTGTGGTCATTGTCGTCTTTGGCATGATGTTTATGGCTGATCCACCATCCACAAGCATACGATTGACTTTGTGCTTCCTTACGTACCCAGTGATGAAGAAATTACGGTTGTGAGGTTTGGATCCCAGCAGCAAGCCTTCATCAGTGAAGTTGATCGCGTCATGGCTGGCACAACATACGACATATTCTTGTGGCTGAAGCTTCAAGCCTTCATCCTTGAAGGATGTAGTGTAATCCCTATTGCATGCCTTGTACGCACATCTCTATCGAGGAAGTCTCCGAGATTCTATCTTTACAGTCAAGACAAAAATTACGCCTTCGGTTGATGTAGTCAACGACTGGCTCTTATTTCTATTGCTTCGTAATTGTCAGCTCCAGCATGCTTACAATGCGGCGGGTGCTGTAGAAACGGTTGAGGAATTCCCTTTCTATCTGATCCCAGCTATCGAAGTACTCGGGCTTGAGGTCAATGTACCACTCAAAGGAATTGCCTTTCAACGACCGCACAAACTACTTGACGAGGTAGTCTCTTTCCGTTCATGCATTGTTGCAAGTTTCAACGAAATGGGCGACGTGCTGCTTTGGGTTTCCCTTTCCATCAAATTGCTTGAACTTTGGTGGTTGATAACCCCTCGACATCTTCAAGCCGTCAATCTTCTTGGAGTAGGGCTTTGAGTACAACATAGAGGTATGTGAGCTCCCTTCATACTTTGCTTTGGTGGTGTTGGCGATAGCTGCTAGATAGAGAGAGATCCCATGAGTGTCGCTGCTTAGTCTGGTTTCTCTTCCACTCTTTCTGTCAGAGGCTCTTCATCCTCATCGTCTTCCTTCTTTAAAGGACCAACCTTTGGGTCAACTTTCATGTCGTTCTGCATTTCTAATTGGTTGACAAATGCAATGATTTGCAAGTCTTTCTATTCCGCATTCCTTATGAGCATTGCAATCGTTTCTTTCATTTAAGCCAACTACTCCTCAATTGAAGTTGCCCCGATGGTCATGACTTACGTAGCTGAGCTGCTGTTCGAGTCGGCATCGAAAAGTAAGGACTCAGATTACCTTTTCGGGCTGTCCTCCCTTGGTGTACTTAGCGAGGCCAGGGTGATCACGGGTTCGTGCTTCGGGTGTTCATGATCCTTCGACAAAGTTAATGTAGACGTGGAAGATACGACAGAAAGAGCTCTTGCCTTGCTTCGAGTTGTGATGCCAAAAGTGCCACCATTTGTGGTGAGGATGCTCTTGTTCTTTGCGTTAGTTGCGGGAACATCTCCAACCTTCCTTGATGCCATATGTGCTTTTTGCGAATTTGAAGATAGAGATGAGAGGTAGAGAATATTCCACTGAGCGTGCCAAATTTGTAAACACAAAATTTCCTGCAATGAATGAAACAAGAACACGTGTAAAAAATAATATTTTGTATTAGTTTTGGGGTTACAATCTCTTTTACAATTTGATCATCTAATTATATCTTCGTAAGATTTAGATTTGTGGATGAGCTATTGATCTAAAGGGCCGTTGGGGCTTGATCTTAGGATGAAAGAGGATGAACAGATCTTTAAGGGGTTTCGGGGCTTGATATGTCTTTAAGGGGTTTCGGGGCTTGATCTGATGAACATTGGTGTGGATTTCTTCAAGGGTCGTTGGGCTTGATCATGATGAACGAGGATGAACGGATTTTCAAGGATTTGACGAAGAACGAAGAGAGTTTTCTTGATCCTTTGCGATTCTTGGGAATTTGGGAGGTTGGATGCTTGAAAGCTTTAGAGTTTCAAAACTTCGAGGATTTGGGGAATTCTCTTCCAATTTGAGAGTAGAGAAAATATGTTTTTTCAATTGGTCCTTGAAATGAATGGAATGGCTTTTATTTATAGAATTCTCCAAGGCCTAATCTTGAATATAATATTTAGATGAAATAAATCGTTTCTGTCGGGTGTTGACAAGTGTCCTTTTTGATGACCTTTCTGACTCTTTTTTATTTTTCATTGAGTCACATGCTACGTGTAAAATTTATGTGACACGTAAGCATTGAAATTTTAATTATTGGTCAACATTTATTTTACATAAATTTCGATGTCTACAATTATACAGTGTGTGTTTGTAATATACCAGGAATTTGATACATTACTTAATGTTCATTGACTTATATTGATCATTTGGTTCATGGTATAATATTAAATTAGATCATTCCAGGCGTTTGGTACGTAAAGTTTTTTTATTTTTGAAACGTATTTGTCTGAAAAAACGTTATACAGTGTGTGTTTGTAATGTACCAGGAGTTGGTACGTTACTTAATGTTACACTTACTCATATTGATTGTTTGGTTCATAAAATAATATTAAATTAGATCATTCCAGGCGTTTGGTACGTAAAGATTTTTATTTATTTTTGAAACGTATCTGTCTAGAAAAACATTATACATTGTGTGTTTGTAATATACCAAGAGTTTGGTACGTTACTTAATGTTCATTGACTTATATTGATCATTTGGTTCATGATATAATATTAAATTATATCATTCCAGAAATTTGGTATGTAAAGTTTTTTATTTTTGAAATGCACTGACCTGAGAAACCGATCGAGTAAGGGGTGATGGTCCGGCAGTGGGGATCTTAACTCCTGAAGCAGTGGAGGCCGGCCGTTTCGCCGTGGGGATTTGGACGACATGAGGGGAGGAATGACCTGAAGGCGTGGCCCCTTTTGAGGATGACCTTCTGACCGAAACATTCTCGGCCTGCCGAGCAGTTTCGAGTTCGGCCTGAGCTGCAGGTCGAACCATGGACGCTGGCTTGGCAGAGCCAATTTTGAACCCCGAAACAGCTAGGGTCGGTCGTTCTACCAATTGGCCGGAGATGACAGGAGTCTCCCGGTCCCTTTTATTCGCCAATTTCTTGACGCGTTTTTTGGGACGAGGAGACCCGCCAGCCGTCTCGACCTCATGGTAAAGTCGTTTGCTTGGCAAATCAGCCGCCACGACTACAACGATTTTGGGGAAAGAAGTGGCCTTCTTCTTGGCCGCAGCCACAGTAGTCGTGTCTGCTGCCCTTGACACACGACCGCCTGGATAAACAGAAGCAAGTTAGATACTTGTGTTCTTAAAATATTCAAGGAGGCCGTATCATAGGAAATATACCTTCGGTCATCTCTTTGGTATGAGAGGCGGAGATCCTCCTAGGTCTGTTCCCAAAGACCTTTATCGATGACGTCTTCGACCGGCGCGCCAAAGAAGTCTTTGGTGAGTCCTTCCCACCAATCACCAAAGGTGTCAGTGCAAAGGGTTTCAAGGGCAGCTGGTCGAAGACTGAACTTTTTGCACCGCTCCTAGAAGTCCTTCTCAGCGTCCCTATACTCCTTGTCAAGAGAGCCAGAAATGCGTCCCCGGCTCAGGAGTGAGCGAGAAGAGAGGAAGGGTACTGGCGAACCCTGGGCGACGCTGAGCTGTCAAGCAGTGAAGTGAGGATGGTAGACTTCCCAGCCCACTCGGCGAGCGTCGCAGCCAAGGGGAAGGTCGCGGGAGAGCACGAACGACCCCCAGGCTTTCTGAAAGACGGCGTCGTCATCTTTGCTCCACGGCGAGGTCGGGAGTTGGACCAATTTGGGGTATGCCCGACGACGTCAAATCAACATTTTGTCGTCGGAGAAGGCGTCAAGACCGAATAAGTATTTGAAAACATCTTCGGCCTTATGAGGAGGTGCCGGTCGAGAGGCTAGCTAAAGGCCAAGGGCGTCAGAAGGGGAGAAGATGACGTTCTCTGGCTGAAGCGTGGCAAAGCTGGAACACCCAGAGGGGCCCATTTTAGGGCGAGTCAACATTGTGAAGGGTCGCCTCGGCCAAGCATCAAAACAGGTTAGCAAGGATGGCTGGGCTGAGTGTAGGACGCGACCGTTTGCCAAAGCCTCGGCCACCGGCACTATCTCAACCAAGCACTTGTTGGACCTGGTACAACAAATGTATTTGTTATACCAGTAAAAAAGGAAGGCTTCATGTTCTCCTTTCCGAGGCACGTCCTCCCCTTGACTAGCAAAATGGTAGTAGAAGGTGTAGTAGTTGAAGAAGTTCTTGTATCATTTTTAGACTTCTTCTTTATAAGTGTCTTTTTCTTCCTCCTTCAGATATTCGACAGACAGAAGTTTGAAGTGCGACTTCAAATCCAACCTCGACGGATGCCCAGAGAGGGCAGCGTCGACTGGAGTACCAGAAATGAAGGTCCTCAAGATGGCAGTGACGTCGAGGACGGTAAAGCCGGCAGGGCCGAATGGGAGAACCATGGTGTTGGTGGCCGAGCACCAAAGGCTTAAGGCCGCCATAAGTAGCTCTTTATCCATGGTAATTTCCATGGAGGAGAGTCTGATGGCATCGTAGATGCCAAGTTTCTGCCATTGCTCGCCGAAGTGTTTCTCCATGCGGGCAACCTAGGATGCTATGGTCGAGGGCCAGGAGCCTTGGGGCTTGGCCGAATCCCATTTGGACCAATCAAACCCTAGCAACAAGGGTGCGAGGCAATGGTCCCTGCAAAGGTTGGTGATGGACGGAGGGACAGTCTCCCTGAAAAGTGGCCCGAGGATCTAGTGAGTAAAACTCATGTCACTCTCAAAACGCATGGTTTTAATGGAAAATCGATCGATGATATTCTTGCACTTCTCGCATTCTTTAGCGATCTTGGATATGAAAGAGGCCATTGGAGAAGGTTTTGAAGGTTATGGGTAGAGAAAGCTTGAAAGAATTCTGAGATTTTTTTCGAGGGCTTGGAGAGGATTTCGAAGGGTAAAAGCAAAGAGGATTGAGAATTCTAGAAGCGTAAGAGTGCAAGAGAGGAAAATTTGGGAATTTATAGGCATTTTGGTGGGAAGTTCAGGCGTTTGATTTTCAAAATTAAGATAGAATAAATCGAAAAAAGCACCAATCATTCCGAATATTTGAGTAAATCTAGGTGAAAAGACCGAACGTCTCACAGATTGAAGACGCGCGATTGCGTGTGGCGGCGAGCAATAATGGATAAACGGTTTAGTCACCGCGTGTTTCGAGAAACATCATTAGAGCTACTGGGAGCATTGGGGTGTTGCTGCGTGGTAGGTATTTAATGAGGACAAAGGCCACCGGTCGTGTCTTGAAAATAAGCATTATCGAGTGGTTCGAGGTGAGGATTGATTTCGCTTCTTCAAGGCCGAGGCTCAACCATGGCCGACGACCTCAGAAGCCAGGGGGAAATGTTTAGGCCTAAAATAATAGTTTGGGCCGAGCGAAGAGTGTTTCTTGGCCCAAAGGCTTAATTGCGAGGGGTCGAAAGAATATTTGGTCTATAGGCCGATTGAAATGGGACGACCAAGTCCTGTTAGGAAAATGACTCGTCCAGACAAAGGAAATAAAGTTCATCTGTGAGATAAACGAAGAGTCCCAATGCGATAGGGAGTCTCAGTGAGGCCAGGATATGGAAGCAAGGAGGAACATGGCCAGTAAGTGGGGTTAGGTTCAAAGTCCTACTAGGAGAATGAGTGGCCGAGATAAAGCTTGATCAAGGTAGGGACTCCCAGTCCAAATAGAATTGTGATTCGGTCGAATGGGGGTCTAGCTACTATAAATAGTGGTAATGGCAACGAAAAAATGACCTTCAATTCAACACATAAATCTACCCTGCCCAATTCGTCGCTCTACGCGAAACCTCTCAATACCTTTGAGATTTTTATTTTCTTTTTCGCCTTCACATCTTCAGTTTGGATAAACAACACTGTGAAGGCAACCGGTGGTATCTTAAGTTTGGATAAACATCACTACTGTCGTAGAATCAGCCAACCTCGAAGCACCTTCAGTTTGGATAAACAGCACTGTGTTGAGGCCGACTGGTTACCTATCCAAGTCTCGGTCGACAAGGGTTCTCAAATCCTTGTTGGTAGAGGTCATCTCATTAGCCTTCTCGGCGAAGTGAGGTGTTAACGTTTCTTTTAGGCTCGGCGCATTGAACGCCCAGTTGTTATATGATTGGATACTCACAAGTGGGATTTAGTGTTCGGCACTCGGACGGCCGAACTACATTCACCATCAAGACCTTTATCTGTTTTGAGTATATGTGCCCCTATACCTTAGTGTCAATTCGGTGTGAGTTCACCTTCACAAATATGGTGACTGTGGCTGAATCTGACGACGACGAGCCGTGAACGTCGCATCTTTAGTAACCTTGTCTTCAGGTTTGAGAATCCGAAGGCCGAGAGGTGTTCCTTTCTCGGTCACAATCGCAAGACAAAGAAGTCAGCAGAGTGACCAACGTAACATCAACATCTTTTACTCACCGGTCTAGCTCGACTGACAAGTTGGCACGCCCCCGCACACATTTGAAGGACGTAGTTAGCTTACTAATTACTCGGTCTGCGCGCCACGTAGGTTAGGTGATTTTTGTAATCAAGACATTAATTAGGAGTATATACTATCATAAACTGTTAGTTTTAATTTCTTGTCCTTAAATACTACATAAAGAAGCAAAGAAGTTCTAATCTTCTTTTTCGAATAGTACACGATGTGCTCCAAATTCTTGGTTAGTCTCACTTCCAACAGCCATATGCGTTTCTTCTTTATCCTTCACTTTCATTCCCATTATAGCCATTAAAAGCATAATAGTATAGTTCAGTTCATCGAAATAAGAACTCGACGTAAATGAAGAGCATCAGGAAATTGCATAATAAACATTTAAATTTGTATGCACATAAACCCAACGAAATCATGTATGCATGTCAAGATTGTGAATAATCTACTATATATCCAGCGAAAATCATTATGGATTAGATGAGAGGATTCTTATCTTGCTCTTGAGAGAAGCGAGAGTGCGGGCCACTAGTTTTAAGCGAACGTTTCGCTTAATAATTCGCAACTGAATGCCTTCCCTTCATTTTTAACATTTCCTGCTAATGCAGAATTTTCTACACACTGGTCTTAATTAGATCGTGCCCCCCATTTTGACTGTTTCCAATGAATGCCTTTCGAAGCCTTGGAATCATGCCCCATCATAGCTTGAACAACATCTGTGGAGCAACCGCTGAATAAGGACGCTCATACGCTACCGAAGTTGGTTGGCGACTGCCTCAAGATATACCCCTTTCTTATATGAATATCATTGTGAACTCTGAAATGACTTAACCACTTGTTCCCACAATCCGATTGGTTTGCTTTTCTACAATCAATAACCATCAAATTTACCATATGTCAACTGGTAGAGGTATTATAAGAGAAAAAAGAGTGCTTCTATGTTTGACGTCTCAGCTCGTGCCCCCATGGTATAGCTCGAATGGATAATATTTCGTTCGCTTCTCAATTTGACTTTTTGTTCAATTCTCACGTATGGCGCCAATTATTGGAGCGAAAAATTCAGTTCCTCCAATCCTCCAACAAGTAAATTTTGTAACCATCATGTTGAGAAGCCCACAACACCATCTTCGCTTGTCATCAATGAGGGAGGAGGGGTTCTGCAAGAAAACACTCTGACGCTTAAGTCAATTTTTGTTCAAAATGTTTGTCGGAAATTGTAAAGCGATCTGATATCTCTCTTTTTCTTCTCCCTCGTTCTAATGGGATTCTAGGCCTTTTATAGGTATAAAAAGCTTGGGCTCCAAGTCTCATTATCATACTTCATGTTCTGAGTAATGGTTGATTCGCGTTGCTGTATTTTATAGGAAAACTAATTAAAAGAGCTTGAAAACTTTGAGTTTTAACGATAAAGACAAAATAAAAGGTAAAATAAATAGTATCATGAATGACTTTTTAGTGTAAAAATGTGATTTTTTTTTTTGTTAACGTGAACAGTACCATGAGCCTTTCATTAAAGTTTCTTTAGTTTATCTCCACTACCTTATTTTTAGGATGCATGGGAAGTGGCCAGGCTTTAAGATTCATTGACCCTTAATTTTTGCACCCACAAACATCAAATTGATATTTTAATGGCTTATGTGACAATTTGACATTTTGTACAAATTTTTTTATCCACCCGATATGTTAAATAAGGCTTTTTAGTTAAAATAGTCTCTGCAATTTGCATAACTATTCACTTTGGTCCATGAGATTTAAAATCGATAAAATTGGTCCATGAGTTTGTTCACAATCAATTATTTTGGTCATTCCGTTAAAATCTCCATAAAATAATAATAAAATGACAAAAATACCTTCAATTTTTGTCAAATCATTTTGGCCTATTGTTTATTAAATTGAAGGTAATTTTATCATTTTTATCCTTATTAACATAATTTTTCACCGAATGACCAAAATGATTTATAGTGGACAATTTTAGGAATCACTTTTATTGATTTCATGAGCTCCAAGAATAGCATTAAAGTAACCGATTGCCTTCCATGGTATTGTAGTATGAGAACAAAGATTTAAAAGATCGCACCATAAAGAGGATGAAGACTCGAAGTAGTAGCTGCATAAATAATAGTAAACTGAGAAAGAACACCAACAAACAAAGCCTGAAAAGTAATCTATTGTGATGAAGAAGAAATCACAGTAGGAGAACAATAACCTGTTGAGTACAAAACCCAAATTTTAGGCAGTAAACCACCCTTAGTATTAGCAGTAAGCAAAGAAAAACCTAACGAATTCCAATAAGCAGAAGGAATAGAATTAAAGAAACCATGGGTTCGGAAATGCAAATTAAATCTATATGATAGGAATGACAGATATTGGAAAATTAATTTGACGAATATTTCAGTAAACTAGCTTCATTTGGAGGTAAAATTAATTTGTCTTCCTATCCTAATGACATAGGGTTCATCTCGCCTAGCTGCGTCATCTTTTTGTTTGTTCTGCTGAGATTTACTAAAAACTAAAGTCAAAGCCATGACGGCGCTAGTAGGAAGACCCAATGATGACGACTCCGAGAGGCCCAACACCGACACCGGTCAAAACCCTTGGGACGCGATCCCTCTTTTAGAGTTTCTTTCTTTTTCACAGCGTGTGTGGCTTGTCCAAAAAAAAAAAAAAAAATTAAAGTTGTGTTTTGAAAGACTCGAAGTCAAAAAGCATTCTGGGTCCTCGAGTCTGGACAATTGTTGTCGAACATTAAATAGAAAGCTTATTAAGAGTTCCGTACGCTTCACTTTAATATAGCGTATTTTTGCAGCAGCTTCCATTTTTGAGTTCTTCTTTTTCTGGTTTGATCCTTTCACAATTTGGTGTTTGATCTTGGGCTAGAGTAATCACTGCTACTCTATTTAGTTTTTCACCTATTGCCAAAAATCTCAAAAGCTCTGTACTTTTCTCTGCTCTATTTAGTTTTTCACCTATTGCCAAAAATCTCAAAAGCTCTGTACTTTTCTCTGCGGTTCTTTGGTTGCAATGACGGGAAAGGGGGAGGGGCCAGCGATCGGTATAGACCTCGGAACTAGTTACTCGTGCGTCGGTGTTTGGCAACACGACCGCGTCGAGATCATCGCTAATGATCAGGGCAACCGCACGACGCCGTCTTACGTGGCGTTTACTGACACGGAGAGGTTGATCGGCGATGTAGCCAAGAGCCAGGTCGCCAAGAACCCCGTCAACACCGTCCTGGGAAAGAATCGAAATACTTACTTTTTTTTTGCGAAATTGTTTATGCGATGTTGTATTTTTGCCTTGTACCGGTTGATCTCTGCTTGTATGGCTGATTTTATGAATTATACTGTCAGTTTTGCTGGTTGTTTAAATTTTTTTTGTTTTTAGATTTCTATTGCTTGAATTTCTGAGAAAAAAAAGTTCAATTTCCTTGGGAGTAATTATCTTTTTGAGGCTTGGTGTGACAAATTACTAAGCAGGTTAATTCTGTGCAAGGTTTTGTTGTGCCTTGAATCTTTTTATAGCGAATTGATCAATTTTTTTAATTTATTGTTATTGCAGGATTTGTTTAGTTAATATTAATGGACTATCAAATATTGTAATTGGTTGTCGAGGTTTTGAGTTTTTGTTAATCTGTTCAAAATTATAATTTGTGTTTTAAGTTTCTTGTTAATTGTTGGATGAAATTTTAGAAAAGCTATCCGAGTTTTTAGTGTTTGTAGCACGATCTGTTTGGTTACTTTTATTTTTTATAAGTTTTAATGGAGCATGATATCGTAGCTTGTTCTGTGTTATGTATTATTAATAAATTAGTACTTTTAAACGAGCTTGGTTAAATTTTTCAGATGCCAAGCGGTTGATTGGTAGGAGATTCTCTGACCGTTCTGTTCAGAGTGACATGAAGCACTGGCCTTTCAAGGTCATTTCCGGCCCCAGTGACAAGCCCATGATTGTTGTCACAAAAAAGGGCAAAGAGAAGCAGTTCGTTGCTGAAGAAATTTCCTCCATGGTTCTCATCAAGATGCGTGAGATTGCTGAGGCCTATCTTGGCTCATCTATAAAGAATGCCGTTGTTACTGTCCCGGCTCACTTCAATGATTCTCAGCGTCAAGCCACGAAGGATGCTGGGGTCATTGCCGGCCTTAATGTTTTGCGTATTATCAATGAGCCTACAGCTGCCGCTATTGCATATGGTCTTGACAAGAAGGCAACCAGCGTTGGCGAGAAGAATGTCTTGATTTTCGATCTTGGCGGAGGCACTTTTGATGTCTCCCTGCTCATAATTGAAGAGGGTATCTTTGAAGTGAAGGCAACTGCCGGAGACACCCACTTGGGAGGAGAAGATTTTGACAACAGAATGGTGAATTACTTTGTTCAAGAGTTCAAGAGGAAGCACAAAAAGGACATCAGCGGCTACCAAAGAGCTCTTAGAAGGTTAAAAACTGCTTGTGAGAACGCAAAGAAGACTCTCTCATCTACTTCTCGGACCACAATTGAGATTGATTCTTTGTACGAGGGTGTTGATTTCTACTCAACCATTACCCGTGCTAGGTTTGAAGAGCTGAACATGGATCTTTTCAGAAAGTGTATGGAGCCCGTTGAGAAATGTTTAAGAGATGCAAAGATGGACAAGAACTCAGTTCATGATGTTGTGCTGGTGGGTGGTTCTACTAGGATCCCGAAGGTGCAGCAGTTGTTGCAGGACTTTTTCAATGGCAAGGAGCTATGCAAGAGCATCAACCCAGATGAGGCTGTTGCTTATGGTGCCGCTGTGCAGGCTGCCATCTTGAGTGGTGAGGGTAACGAGAAGGTGCAGGATCTATTGCTTCTCGATGTCACTCCTCTGTCCCTTGGTTGGGAGACTGCTGGAGGTGTGATGACTGTGTTGATTCCAAGGAACACTACCGTTCCAACCAAGAAGGAACAAGTCTTCTCTACCTACTCGGACAATCAGCCTGGTGTCTTGATCCAAGTATATGAGGGTGAAGGGGCAAGGACTCACGATAACAACTTGTTGGGAAAATTCGAGCTGTCTGGCATTCCTCCTGCTCCAAGGGGTGTTCCGCAAATCACAGTCCGCTCTGATATTGATGCCAACGGTATCTTGAACGTATCAGCTGAAGACAAGACTACAGGGCAGAAGAATAAGATTACCATCACCAATGACAGGGGAAGATTGTCGAAGGAAGAACTTGAGAAGATGGTTCAAGAGGCTAAGAAGTATAAAATGGTTCAAAAGCTTGAGAAGTACAAGTCAGAATATGAGAAGCACAAGAAGAAGGTGGAGGCCAAGAATGCTTTGGAGAATTATGCCCACAATATGAGGAAGGTTTTGGAGGATTATGCCTCCAACATGAGGAAAAAGATTGAGAAGATCAATGATGAGATTGACCAGGCCATGAAATGGCTTGACGGAAACCAGCTTGCTGAGGCTGACGAGTTTGAGGACAAGAAGAAGGAGCTGGAGAGCATCTGCCATCCGATCAGTGCCGAGATGTACCAGGGAACAGGGTGCTGTTTTAACTTTCCTCCTGCTGGTGGCAGCGGTCCTGGTCGCAAGATCGAAGAAGTCGATTAAGCGATTTTTGTTGATTCAAGATGTGTTTTTTTTTTAAGAAATG
This sequence comes from Crataegus laevigata, assembly GCA_963580275.1. Classification (NCBI taxonomy): domain Eukaryota; kingdom Viridiplantae; phylum Streptophyta; class Magnoliopsida; order Rosales; family Rosaceae; genus Crataegus; species Crataegus laevigata. The sequence goes on along the minus strand of OY756947.1, from coordinate 29,514,370 downwards.
GTGAATGTGTTTCTCTGTTTCTTAGTTTAAGGTTTGAAATTGGGTACTTTTGTATGGGATTCTAAAATCCAAGAGGTAGGATGTTTGGTGATCTTGGTTATTTTGTTCAACATGGTATTCCGGTATTTTGCCAATGAAGCCTTTTTTTTTCAGCATTCTCTCGGATTTCCTGTTTGATCTTGTTTGATCTTGTTTGAATCTTGTCTTTACTGTTCTATTTACCTGTTTGCCTTCTCCAAATTCATCCTCTCTGTTTTTCCTCCTGCTCAAGCAATTGGGATTTTCAGATGCTCCACTTAGGGTGGGACAGAATGTCCTGCCGCCATTAACGTACCTTCACCTGCACGAGAGACATATATGGCAGTTCGGTGTGCCAGAAGGAAGCTGTCAATTACACAACTAAGAGCATCCCTAAAGGAGATGTCAAATTTAAAACATTGTTGGAGCGAGAAAATTCGGGTCCTCCAATCCTCCAACAAGTAAATCTTGTAACCATCATGTTGAGAAGCCCACAACACCATCTTCACTTGCCATCAATGAGGGAGGAGGGGGACTTGCAAGAAAATACTCCAATGCTTAAGTCAGTTTTTTTTTCAAAATGTTTGCAGGAAATTGTAATGCGATCTGATACCTCCCTTTTTCTTTTCTCCCATTCTAATGGGATTCTAGGGCTTTTATAGGTATAAAAAGCTTGGGCTCCAAGTCTCATTATCTCACTTCATGTTCTGAGTAGTGTCTGATTCGCATTTATTTTATTTCCACTCCCTTATTTTTAGGATGCATGGGAAGTGGCTAGGCTTTAGGATTCATTGACCCTTAATTTTTGCACCCACAGATGCCCCCTTTTTTTTCTCTACAAACACATATTATCCTAGTTTTTTTTTTGCAAAAATTCATGTGACTTAAAATTTAATCATGGATTTAACCTTCGACTACTATCATAGTTTAGCCTTCGGCTACAATCACATAGCCGTATATTATCCTTTGACTACGATCACTTGGACACAATTTAGCCTTCGGCTATGACCATATGGTGTTTGACCATAGACTTTGGATTTTCAATCCTAAATCTTGGGCTTTAGCCATAATTCAGTTTAAGGGTCCTCGACCCCAGTTCTTGGGCCTTCGGCTACTTTACGATCTTTGGGTTTTACTTTTAATTTGGTCTTAACCCATTCGTCTTGGTTTTTTTCAATTTTAATTCGGTCATAACTCATTCGATTTTAGATTTTCGATCTTCATTCAGTCTTAACCCCTTTGATCTTGAGTTTTAGATCTTAATTTGGTCTTAACACATTTGAACTTGGGATTTTTGTTTTAATTCGGTCTTAACCCCTTCGATCTTAATTCGATCTTGGGTTTTCGATCTTAATTCGGTCTTAACCCTTTTGACTCTAATTCAGTCATGGGTCTTTGAGACACGATCTTGAACCTTCGGCTCTTATTCAGTCTATAGGGTCTTCGACCCTCGGCCATATGGTCTTCAACCATGAATTTTGGAAGTGCACTCATGCCCCCAGAGTTGTTCAAATGCATTGGTTGTCGCTATTTGACAACAACTAAGCAAAATTCAAGAGTAGAATTGCATGGATTGATACTCCATATAAATGCTGATGTATATACAAACATATAGATATGAAAAATTCTAAACTTTCTTGTCTTCGTTGGAGTACCTTCATTTTACCATTAATGAAATTAAGTTGCTCTCGTTACCGATAGAAGTCAAAGTCTGAAATATGCTTCTCGCTTGGAAGCCTTTTGTTGCCACAAAAACTGCCATCATCATGATGCGGACATCTCCATCTATTTGGCTTGTTCAAGCTCTGTCATATCTTGATTCGCAGCCAAGTGATTTTCAAGTGTACAGTATAGCCATCGCACATGGCTTTCCTAGTAGTCTAGAACACACAGCTGCACTGGTGTTTACTTCCTTGATGGGCAAAATCCAAACACTCGTATATGTGAAGAGTTCCTAATCACGTTAAAATCTATATAGGTAAGTCTAATCAACATGTACCAAATCAAGAACACACAAGGCTCTGATCAAGTTCAGACCAATAAACATATATTCACGGTGACCAAAAGTATTTAGATATTGAGTGAAACATGATTCTTTAACGACACCGATACTGTCCCCAATTTTACCACCTACCCAATCAGTTAGGTGTGAGTTTTACCACAAAAAATCTCGGTATTAATTAGAGTATGATAATACTATTTAAACCCCTTGGTTTCTTTTCACCCCACCGATGTGGGACTTTTAACACTTCAGAAATCAGAACATTTCGTGGTTAATACAGTTGGAACAGTATTTAGACCTGCAAATAATTGATTTTTGAGATAATGCAGATGAATGTTTATCATAATAGGCACATATGTATATGCAATTAAGTGGTCACTACGAAGCTCGATATCATCATTCTTCAGGCTTGTGCACGTTGGTATTGATGCCAATGAGCTCATAAGAGCCAAAGAAACTGTTGGACGTCAAGTTTATATTTGCGTAAAAAGAGCATAACAGCGTTTGAGTAGGAATACCATTGTTCTGATATATACATATATATTGGACAATAGAGAGCAGCAGCTATCTCTTTGAAAGTTGTTAGCCATGCACGCCCCCAATTCTACTGGTCCAACAATTTAATGATTTAGGACTCAATAAATGAATTTTCAACTGAACCTAATATCACTGCACATATTTCATAGGTTGCTAACAGATAAGCTTCCAATTCCAAAGATTTTTCAACCGAAATTTTCTTAAATTTTCAAAGCATGAAAAATTCTAAGTAACAACCCTTTCTCATACTGCGCTAGGGGCAACAAAAGGTATGATAATTATACCATTTTGCTATATCATAGGTATTATGCTAAAAATGCATTTCATGCAATAGTTCGAGGAATAATAAAAAGAGAGAGAATGGAAATCTCCCTGTTTGGGGTTTAGCTCATGCTCCCTGCACCAATTGGTGTTCAATGGCTTTGGCTCCTTTACAGTGAGCATTATTTGCTCTCTTCTGGTGATTTATTTGCCGCCGTTAGACAACTCGTTGTTGTCGAAGCAAATTCATGAGTGCATTTATTTTCCTTTCGAGCCTTGAGTGCTTGCCGAATAAGTGACTTCTCATTTTTCTTTGTAACTTTTGATCAACACATTTTGGTATGCAGCCAAAGTTCTTTCTTCTTTTCTTTTTTTGTTATAAAAAGTCGAGCAAGGTGCCACATATATTGATCAAATAATTAAGTGCACCGCCGACAGTGGCGGAGCCACCTTTAGATTAAAAGCCTATCCTCAAATAATTTTTACTTAACAACCTCTACTAACATTAATTAATTTTATAATACCACTATCAACTTCAATTTGTAACTGTATTAGTTAGTCCAATTAATTTCAACCCAACAAATACAAAGCCTTAAAAAAATTTACATTAAAGATTCGAAACTATAGTTCTATATTAATATTAATTGATCATATTCTATATTTCTTGCCTATATACAATTTTTCCCTTTGCTTGCAGTCTATTATTTTGGTTAATTTTTCATTTCCCTCTATTATATCGTCTATGAAATCAAGAAGATAAAAATATTTCTTTTTTCCAAATTAGTACAAAAAAAACCTTTCAAATGCTCTCATGTCTTAATGTTTTTAGAAAAATGTTTTCTTGATCGTTATGAGAAAATGAATGCATGGTCAGTCGGTCAGTTACCTTTGAATTTGATATCAAGAATGAAAAATAAATGGATGTGCTTTTAATAATGTTTCAACTCTTGTTATAGTTGACCATTATAATGAACAATAAATACATCGTCACTCACCTTCAAATTTGATACCAAGGCGACCAAATGAACGAGATAGTTTCTAAATGTATTATGTCCATTTTAATCTAAAATGTGTCCTTCCTAACATAAATTTCTGACTCGACCACCAAGTAAACTTAATTGCATTGATCTTAATTTATAATGAAAAGAATGAGGGAATTCTTATCTATTAGGCAATTTCGTCGTCCTGGCTGTCGGCGCCAAAGTACATGGCATGTTTTCTTTCGTTGAAGCTTCAATATTTTCAAAACTTTTGCATCCTGCATGCATTCTTTCTCCTCATTAGTTTGTTGGCGCAGTAGAAAATTATTGTGACTGCGTCCAATTGTATTTCCAAGCAAAAGCCGAATGCTCCAGTACTTATCTCATTTGCGTTTCTCATCTGTAATTATGTGTCGATCATGTCCGATTGCTTCAGCTTAAGGCGACGTGTTAAAGCCGGTTGGTGCAATACTGAACTCTAAATCATTTCTTTAAACTAAAACTCTAAATTGATAACAACAATTAGTATTGTTGACATTTAATTAGGAGTATATACTATCATAAACTGTTAGTTTTAATTTCTTGTCTTTAAATACTACATAAAGAAGCAAAGAAGTTCTTATCTTCTTTTTCGAATGGTACATGTGCTCCAAGTTCTTGGTTAGTCTCACTTCCAACTGCCATATGCATTTCTTCTTTATCCTTCACTTTCACTCCCATTATAGCCATTAAAAGCATAATAGTATAGTTCAATTCAGCGAGACGTAAATGAAGAGCATCAGGAAATTGAATAATAAACATTTAAATTTGTATGCACATAAACCCAACGAAATCATGTATGCATGTAAACATTGTGAATAATCCACTATATATCCTACGAAAATCATTATGGATTAGATGAGAGGATTCTTATTTTGTTCTTGAGAGAAGCGAGAGTGTGGGCCACTAGTTTCAAGCGAACGTTTCGTTTAATAATTCGCAACTGAATGCCTTCCCTTCATTTTCTACCTTTCCTGCTAATGCATAATTTTCTACACATTGGTCTTAATTAGATTGTGCCCCCCATTTTGACTATTTCCAATGAATGCTTTTCGAAGCCTTGGAATCATGCCCCCATCGCAGCTTGAACAACATTTGTGGAGCAACCACTGAATAAGGATGCTCGTACGCTGCCAAAGTTGGTTGGCGACTGCCTCAAGATATACTCCTTTCTTTTACGAATATCATTGTGAACTCTGAAAGGACTTAACCACTTTTTCCCACAATCCGATTGGTTTGCTTTTTTACAATCAACAATTATTGACAGTTCTTGACAGCATGTATAGCAGATTATTGAGGTTGCTTATAGTGTCAAAGTTGTCTCTTCAATTCACAATCACTTGTGTGAGTTGCAGCCACCACTTTGCTCCCTTTGCTCCTTAATTCATGGGATTGATCTCATTGTAATTTGTATCTAGGATATAATCTCCCTTAATACACGTAATTAGGATTAGATTAGGGTTAGTTGTTTGTTCTTTGGTCCTTAGAGTGGCCTGCCTCTTCCCTTTGTCCGTTGGACTGTTTGCCACCCTCGAGTACTCTATATGAGTCTCTTCTTGTGTAACCTTGCTTCTTATGATGAAATACAACAATAGTTGAAACCAAAACTTCAACATGGTATCAGAGCAGGAACCATAGGGTCCTGTCTCTGTTGTTTTTGCTTCTAGCCTGTTCTTCTTCCATTAATCATCTGTTGCGATGGCAGAAGATAACCCATTCAGTTTGGAGGTTTCAAGTTCCTCAACTCCAACACCAGCCAACATGATACACGGTGAAAGCAACCCACATCAACGACTGTGCTCAGTGCTGTTGAATGAATTCAACTATCTGCCGTGGTCACGAGCTATATCACTTGCTCTAGGAGGAAGATCGAAGCTAGAGTACATCAATGGAACCATTGAGCCCCCAGAGCCTTCCTCAACTACCTTCGATGCATGGCACTCAAATGACCAGCTTGTTATGTCTTGGATACTCAACTCAGAGCCCAAATTATCTGAGATCTTCAGCTACTCAGATTCATCACACATCTTATGGGAATCGATCAAGGAAATGTACGGCAGTCAAAACAATGCTGCCCGTGTGTTCGAACTGAAGACAAAACTCGCTGGCCTTAAGCAAGGTGATCAAACATTCATTTAACACCTTGGAAGCATGAAAAATATGTGGAATGAACTTGATCTTTACCGTCCACACACCACGGAATCCGCTGTACTCTTGAAAAGGGCCAATGAAGATAAGGTGTTCCAACTATTGGCAAGCTTGGGAGCCGAGTATGAAGACCTGCGCAGCCACTTACTAATGACTCCTAAGCTGCCATCATTTGCCAATGTATGTCATGCAGTTCAAAGAGAGGAGACTCGAAGAAAGGTTATGCATGTTGAGCCCAAGTCTAGCTCAGAAGCTAGGGTTTTCATTAGTAATCACAACTTCACTAGTGAAAGAAGTTTTAATGGAAAGAAGACTGACTGGAAATGCACATACTGCAACACCAAGGGGCATGTACGGGAAAAATGCTGGATTTTACATCCTGAGCTAAAACCTAAGTTCAACAAGGAATGACGAATGATTAGGGATGGGAAAGGGTCTCCGCCTAAGGCCTTTCACTCCTCTAGTTGTCCAACTGATGGGATGACAAACTTCACCTCAAACCCTATCTCCCTGATCAATGAATTTGCCGTCTTTCTCCAGAAGAAGAATGTTGTTGCTGAAGGTGACAATGTCACCACAGAAAATCCCACAGCAATGCTTGGAAAATTTGATGGTTTCTTGGCAGATTCAAACACAACTGCATCCGACAATATCCCAGGTATCATTTGCACACTTTCCACGGCTCTCAATGCTCATCTCACACACGATTTTTGGATTGTAGACTCAGGTGCCACTGACCATATTACCAACAAGCAAGCATATCTACATGAGTTTCAAAAACTACCTAATCCTACTCATGTATCTATAGCAAATGGGAAAGGAGAACCAGTTCTAGGAAAAGGGAAGATTAAATTAATGGGGAGTGATGTAGAGTCTACGGCACTATATGTACCCTCATTTCCTTTCCAACTTTTGTCCATAGGAAAAATCACACATACTTTGGACTGTCTTGCTATCTTTTCTCCTCACTCTGTTGTTTTTCAGGATCGAGTCACCCAGAGGAAGATTGGTGAGGAATTTTTCTTAAATGGTCTGTACTACCTCTCAAAGGAGTTCAATCGTGTTAAGGAACCTATTGCCACCCTAAGTCATGTCCAGAAGGATCAGCTTTGGCACCAACGTCTTGCTCATCAATCCGAACCTGTGATGTCAAAATTATTTCCAAAAGCAAAGAGCCCGTGATCATCTTGGCCTGCAGCATAGCAAAAGCCCGTGATCATCTGCCGAAGGATCATGAACACCCGAAGCACGAGCCCGTGATCATCCTGGCCTCGCTAAGTACACCAAGGGAAGACAGCCCGAAAAGGTAATCTGAGTCCTTACTTTTCGATGCCGACTCGAACAGCAGCTCAGCTATGTAAGTCATGACCATCAGGGCAACTTCAATTGAGGAGTAGTTGGCTTAAATGAAAGAAACGATTGCAATGCTCATAAGGAATGTAGAATAGAAAGACTTGCAAATCGCCGCATTTGTCAACCAACTAGAAATGCATAATGACATGAAAGTTGACCCAAAGGTTGGTCCTTTATAGAAGGAAGACGACGAGGATGAAGAGCCTCTGACAGAAAGAGTGGAAGAGAAGCCAGACCAAGCAGCGATGCGATGAATAAGCAAACACACAAATTAAACCCTATTGTTGGCAATTGTAGTATATATGCAAGTAGGGATCGTTCTAAACCGAGGATTAGGAGGGATTGCTAATCTATATAAAATAAACTTAGAAACACTAAATAAAACTTTAAAAACACAAATCTAAAATCAAAACACTTAACTAGATTCAAATGATTCCAACTAAACTAGAATAACTCAAATTAAAACTAACAAATAAACTAAAACAGATTCTAGGGTTGTTTTAGGACATGAATTGAATTTAAAAGATTCAAATTATGAAAATTAACCAACTCTAAACTAAATTAACTCAAAGAACTCAAAAGAAATCAAATAAAGTAGATTCAAATCAAAGGATATAAATTGTAAAAGGGGGATTGGGTTTTGATGAGAATAACTTGAAAATAAACAAATTATAAACTAGAAAAATTTAGACACAAAATATGGTTGTTTGAATAGATGGTGGATTAGCTAGAGGGTTCTCCTCCACACATGATACACTTGTACATAAACCAATTTTTAGTTGTTCTTTCGGTAACTTATGAAACTCAATACTCCGGGTTAACCGTGATAGCACTTTTTTAACCTTCAAGTTCTCCTTAAGTTAATGAATTGAATGGGAAAGCGCATATAACAATTCAAAACATTCTTCAAAAGTTCCATACGTGAAAAGCGCAATAGAGATACAATCAAAGATCATTAAGATTCATGAGAACTATAAGTATTGACGAGGCATTCGTAACTATGAAAAGCATGATACTCTTGCCAAGAATTCACTTAACACAATTGTGGATAGCAACCTTCACTACTCATGAATATAAGTTCATAACGATTAGGTGAAATTTCCTTATATTCTAGCATCAAACTTATGCATGAAAACTAAGCGTGCACTCTTAATTAACATACACAAATAAGTTATCAATCAAATAGTTAAGTGAATTGAAATCACAAATTATTAAAGCACAACCAAAAGTAATTAATTCATAATGCAAATGTAATCATGGCTTTGAATCCCACTTTTGCAATAGTTGCATCATCTTTTTGTTGCTAGAATATAAGGAAATAGTTACATTTGAAATAGGATACTTGGATAATCCATCGCCACCTGGAAATGGGTACAACCCATTCTCACATCTCCCTCGAAAAAACGTCTTCAGGGTCTCGAGGTCTTTGACAAGGAAAAAAAAAGGAAATATTAATAGGTAGCAGTGGTTATCAAGAGTGAATTTATGGGCAGAGATAATGCTAGTGGAGGCGGATGGACAATGGAGTATATTGTTTAGTTCAAATGAGCAAGACTTAGTACTAATTTTGGTTAAACCAGAATGTGAAATTGAAAGGCCAGTATCATTACCTACACCACCAATATTTTCATTACCATTGTACTCATTTGGATTTACCAGATTTTGAATATCAGGAGTAACATGGGCATTGGCTCATGTGTCCAGTAACCAAGTTCCATTTTGTTGTCGATTCAAGGTAATTGGTGAAGACGTCGTGGCAGTAAGACGTTTGGTTGACATACGTCCTTCATAAGCACCATTCATGCATTGGTAATAATCTAAAGCAGGATGTCCAGGCTTATCACAAATTTGACAAGTGATTCTCTCTCCACTTGAATTGCAGCGTTCCTCTTTGACTACAGGATTGCGCTGACTATTGTTGCGAATAAAGGAACCTTGCTGGTTGATATTAGAAGCACCACTACGGTTGGACAGAAAGCCACCACGTCTATTTCCACGAGAATGTCCACCACGTCCTTTTGTAGCTACAAAGGCATTGATCGGAGCAGATTCCACCATAGGTACACTTTGTTTCATCATTCGTCTCTCCGTTGTCAAAAAGAGAGCTTCAAGAGTTGGGTACATGATTAGAATATCACATGTGTGAGTTGCATTGATAGTCATCTCGAATGCAACACCAAGGTTATTAAGAATAATTTGAACCAGCTCATTATCACTTGCTGGTTGTTCAGCAAGAACAAGGTCATCGAAAATAGCATTTACACGATCCAAGTAATCAACCACTGAGAGATCAAATTTTTTTTGTCAAGAGCAATTCATTTTGCAAAAAGAGGATGCGATTCTGAGAAGTGGATGCATAACGCTGCTCAAGAGCTTCCCATGTTGCATGAGACGTGCATTTGGTGGCTATAATCGCTAGAACATAGGCAGTTAGCGAGGCATTAATCTAACTGAGGACCATTTGCTCATGATGCACCTATGTAACATACGCCGGATTGACAGCAGTATTTCCAGCCAAGTGTTTCAAAGGACAGACAAGAGAGCCGTCGACATAACCCATTAGGTCACAACTCTTCAGTATTGGCAAGAACTGCCCAACCATAGAAGATAGTTGGCATGATCAAGCTTAGTATTCACTACATTAGTTATGGAAGAAGAGAAGGGATTGATAGATGAAGTTGCAAGGGGAAGGATAAGGTTGACATTATTAGTTTCAACCATGGAAGCAGTGATGAGGTAAAGAAAAAAAATGAAGGATCTTTTGTCATTAGACAGAAAGGCTCAGTACCATGTAAAACTTGAGGACTCTTAGGTTTCCAGCTCAGAATATACATTCTCGTCGACTGATAGGTTGTATGTATTTATAATAATCTTGAGATTACATCAGGGGATTATCAACCCTATTTACATAGTAAATTGGAATTTGAATAATACAACATCTGTGAAATCAAACTTTCAAAAATTTAAAATAATCTTGACCTATCAAAGTTATCCTTGGATAAGGATTGCAATCCTGAATAACAGACTTTAGAGTTTAAACATGAGCTGGATTCTTGATAACTCTGACTTGGTCTAACAGCGACTAGCACTGCTGCCACTAGCAGGAGGAAAGTTAAACCAGCACCCTGTTCCCTGGTACATCTTGGCATTGATCGGATAACAGATGCTCTCCAGCTCATTTTTCTTGTCCTCAAACTCATTAGCCTCAGCAAGCTGGTTTCCGTCAAGCCATTGCATGGCCTGGTCAATCTCATCATTGATATTTTCAATCTTTTTCCTCATGTTGGAGGCATAAACCTCCAAAACCTTCCTCATATTGTGGGCATAATTCTCTAAAGCATTCTTAGCCTCTACCTTCTTCTTGTGCTTCTCATATTCTAACTTGTACTTCTCAAGCTTTTGAACAATCTTGTACTTCTCAGCCTCTTAAACCATCTTCTCAAAATTTTCCTTCGATAATCTTCCTCTGTCATTGGTGATGGTAATCTTGTTTTTCTGCCTTGTAGTCTTGTCTTCAGCTGAGACGTTCAAGATTCCATATGCGTCAATATTAAAGCAGACAGTGATTTGTGGAACACCCCTTGGAGCAGGAGGAATTCCAGAAAGCTCAAATTCTCCCAGCAAGTTATTTTTGCGGGCCATAATCCTTTCACCCTCATATACTTGGATCAAGACAGTGGGTTAATTGTCTGAGTCGGTAGAGAAAACTTGCTCATTCTTGGCTGGAATGATAGTGTTCCTTGGAATCAACATAGTCATCACACCTCCAGCAGTCTCCAAACCAATGGATAGATGAGCGACATCGAGAGTCAATAAATCCTGCAACTTCTCGTTACCCTCACTGATCATTATCACAGCCTGTATAGCAGCACCATAAGCAACAGCCTTACTGGGTTGATGCTTTTGCATAGCTCCTTGCCATTGAAGAAGTCCTGCAACAACTGCTGCACCTTTGGAATCTTAGTGGAACCACCCACCAGCACAACATCATAGAATGAGTTCTTGTCCATCTTTGCATCTCTTAAACACTTCTCAACGGGCTCCATACACTTTCTGAAAAGATCCATGTTAAGCTCTTCAAACTTAGTACGGGTAATGGTTAAGTAGAAATCGACACCCTCATACAAAGAATCAATCTCAATTGTGGTCCTAGAAGTGGAGGAGAGAGTCCTCTTTGCGCTCTCACAAGCAGTTCTTGACCTTATAAGAGCTCTTGGGCTACTGCTGATGTCCTTCTTGTACTTCCTCTTGAACAAAGTGATTCACCATTCTGTTGTCGAAATCTTCTCCTCCCAAGTGGCTATCTCCTGCAGTTGCCATCATTGCAAATCCACCCTTTTCGCATGTGAGCAAGGAGACATCAAAAGTGCCTTCGCCAAGATCGAAAATCAAGACATTCTTCTCGCCAACACTGGTTGCCTTCTTGTCAAGACCATATACAATAGCGGCAGTAGTGGGCTCATTGATAATACGCAGAACATTAAGGCCGGCAATGACCCCAGCATCCTTCTTGGCCTGACACTGAGAATCATTGAAGTAAGCCGGGATAATAACAACGACATTCTTTATAGATGAGCTAAGATAGGCTTCAGCAATTTCACGCATCTTGACAAGAACCATTGAGGAAATTTCTTTAGCAGCGAACTTCTTCTCTTCGCCCTTTTATGTGACAACAATCATGGGCTTGTCACCAGGGCCGGCAATGACCTTGAAAGGCTAGTGCTTCATGTCACCCTGGACAGAAGTGTCAGAGAATCTTTTACCAATCAACCGCTTGGCATCTGAAAAATTTAACGAAGCTCATTTAAAAACACTAATTTATTAATAATTCATAACACATAACAAGCTACAATATCATGCTAAATCCGTTAAAACTTATCAAAAATAAAAGTAACCAAACGGATCATGGTACAAACACTAAAAGCTCGGATAGCTTTTCTAAAATTCATCCAACAATTAACAAGAAACTTAAAACACAAATTATATTTAGAATATGAATGTAATTGTGTAAATCCTAATAAATATGAGAATTTATCTTATATTTCTATTAGGAGTAGATTACCTATTAAATATTGTAATCCTAAAGGGAAATGTTTTACTTATCCTACTACTATAAATAAAGGCATAACAGGGTGAATCAAACATAACTCACAATTAAATCAATCTCTCTTCTCTCTAATTGTACAATTAATCAATCTCTCTTCTCTCTAATTGTGGCCGGCTCCCTCTCTCTTTAAACCCTAGATCACTCAATCAAATAGGCCTACAACACGTTATTAGCACGTTCTTGCTATAAGTTAAGGAATTAATTCATCATAGGAGGAGGCTTTCATCCACCAAATTCAAAGGCTTTATTCGTTTTCTGCTAATCAGGTACGCTTAAAATAAGGGAAAATATTTGAAACGTCCATGAAGCATGAAAACATTCCCCATGATGCATGAACCCCTCTATGTTTATATTTTCCTTACGATATATATATATATATATATATATATATATATATATATATATTGATATATATATATATATATATATATATTTGTTTCATGCATCGCAAAATTAAATTGTTATGTGGAATATGTGAGTCAAAGTATCAAATTAAATTAGAAGCAATTTAAGGGTTTTCTAAACCCTAAGGGATTTGAAAAAAAAAAGAGGGGGAGGGGGGGAATGGGATATGGTGCCGCACACCACCACACTCTGACTGTGGAAACAAAAACCAGGCCACGGCCTAGAACTGACCTCGGTAGGGCCTGAAGCTCTAAGCCCAAAATACTGCCAACCCAAATTGGCTAGGTTCACTCTTGCATGCCGCAACCTTTATGGTTGCTGGGCCTACTGCCCACCCACGACCTACATCCAAACCAGCCCAGATATAAAACCCAGATGTGGCTGGGGTTTTATCACTCACCCTCATGGCTTGCAGCCCACACCCAAGGTTTTTGGGTCATGCCTTTTACTTTAGGCACCCACCCGAGCCCAAATATTTTTTTGGGGCAATTTTTTTGACCCACATGCTATTATTTTAGCATTTTAATAATTTAACTCGTACTTTAATATTATTTTGCTTCTACAATCGATCCCGCATGGCCTGATTTGTTAAATTAATTAAAAAGGACCTGCAGTTCATTAATCTGATGATGAATTCAAAATTATTGACCTGAAGATCACTTTTGGACATTAACGATTCAATAATTTATTTTTAAACTTTGAATTGTAACATACTTTCGTAGTAACGAAGCTTTCACACTTGAGTTCCCGAAGAACCTCATATCCACTATATGTAAATTTGTATATTGCATTATGTGTTTCTTGCAAGAACCTCTCATTATGAACTAATTGTTCATAAATACTAAATTGAACCAGTAGTTTCAAATTTAGTGCCTTTGAAACCCAAAGTTTTCATTCAAAACATACTACATGAAACCTGTAGTTTTCATGCATAAATTAAACCAATACATGTCTAAAGAACCTGTATGTTCTACGATATATGTTTATGGCTTACCATATGACTACTCACATTTTTCTCCCTCCATTTTAGGGACATGTTGAACTTGAACAAGATCAATTTCTTTGCTCCAGAAGTCTTTGGAAGAAACTATTTGAAGTGGGTTCAAGACGTGAAGCTCTATCTAACTGCAAAAGGGCATTAGAGCCACCATCAAGGCACCCGTCACCGGCAAAACTGTTGACGAAGCTCATAAGGCTAATGTAATGATCTTCATTCGAAGACATATCCATGATGCACTGCAAACTGAGTACCTCGCTGAGGAGGACCCACGCACCCTCTGGCTTGCTTTGGCCGACCGTTTTGATCACCAGAAAGACATATACTTGCCTGAAGCCAGACATGACTGCTAGCATCTTCGCTTATAGGACTTTAATTCCGTGAATGAATACAACTCTGAAGTTTGTAGAATTCGTTCATTGTTGAAATTCTGCAAAGTGGAACTAACCAAATTAGATCTCCTGGAGAATACCTATTCGACCTTCCATGCCACCAATATTGTCCTGCAGCAACAATATAAGGCACATAAATTCACCAAGTTTTCCGATTTGATCTCTATTTTATTTCTCACTAAAAAGCAGAACCAGCTTTTGATGAAGAATCATCAAGCTGGACCGACTGGCACGAACGCCTCGACTGAAGCGCATGCGACTTATTCTAGCACCAATAAATGATGAAAGAATCATCGTGGTCGTGGTAATAGGCAGCAAGCCCCACCACTGACCCAAGCTCAATAGAGTGCTGCACCTAAGGGAATGATTGTGACCCAGCAACGTCCACCACTCGCCCCTAAGGCCCCCAACTTCAAGAACAAGGGCAAAGCTCCCGTTCAGCCCACTTCTCCTGAACTGGACATGTGCTACCGCTGTGGATCAAATGATCATTGGTCACATGTATGCTGAGCTTCCCTTGAGACTATTGCCAAGTACCATTCACTTTGTGAGTTTAACTTTGCAATTGTGGATCATCTGGGAGATGCAACTAAATCTATGGAGATATCGAATTTTCAGGATGCATCAGCTCTTATGGACGAATAAATTAGACATGTTTTTAAGGTGTTTACCTCTAGTAGCCAAACCCACTAGGTGTATCCGGCCTTTACCCCCTATTTTCTAGGTTTATGGCTTAATTTTTGTATCACTTCATACAAATATGGCCAGAAGCGTATTCACAAGAAGTTGGATCATCTGCCGAGTGGGTTGTATATCACAACCATTCGCGGCATAAAAGCCCATAGTGTGGCCAGCCCTATGCCTGAGTTCCAAGGCACTTTGTTGCTTTGGCATGACTGTTTGGGACATCTTGGACATGACATGATGCGTCGTATCCTCAAATCATCACACAGGCATAAATTACATCCTTATGTTGGACTCCCACCATGCAAAGCGTGTTCTTTAGGAAAGTTGAATACTCAACCCTTATATACAAAGATTATTCACGACCCCCCTAAATTTCTTTAGAGGATTCAAGGGGACATTTGTGGACCTATCCAACCAACCTACGGACCATTTAAATATTTTATAGTGTTGGTTGATGCATCGAAACGATGGTCACATGTTTGCTTGTTGTCTATACACAACGCTGCGTTTGCTAAACTCCTAGCTCAAATCATTAAGCTAAGGGCTCACTACCCTGATTATCTGATTAAGTCAATTCGACTGGATAATGCTGAAGAGTTTATGTCACAGACTTTTGATGATTATTGCATGTCAGTAGGGATTGATGTGGAACATCCTATACCCCATGTTCACACCCAAAATGGCCTGGCAGAAGCTTTTGTAAAGCGCCTTCAATTGATAACTTTGACTTTGGTTATGAGAACCAAACTGCCGGTATCTGCCTGGGGCTATGCAATATTGCATGCAGCTATGTTGGTCCGTCTGAGGCCCACCACTACTCAACCACATTCACTGTTACAGTTAGTCACTGGATACGAACCTGACATCTTGCATTTACGGGTGTTTGGGTGCGCCATTTATGTGCCAATAGCGCTGTCGCTACGTACCAAAATGGGTCTTCAGAGTAAAATGAGAATCTATGTCAGTTATGATTCGCCATCAATTGTTCGATACTTGGAACCCTTGACAGGAGATCTTTTTGCCGCACGTTTGGCAGATTGTCACTTTGATGAGACAGTCTTCCCGTCGTTAGGGGGAGATAAACATGCTAACGCTCCTGTAGAACGCCGCGAATTGTCATGATATGATCCCACTA
Source organism: Crataegus laevigata (assembly GCA_963580275.1). Classification (NCBI taxonomy): domain Eukaryota; kingdom Viridiplantae; phylum Streptophyta; class Magnoliopsida; order Rosales; family Rosaceae; genus Crataegus; species Crataegus laevigata. Next base: position 29,498,309 of record OY756947.1, on the reverse strand, counting down.
TGTCTCATTTAGATCCCTGCACTGCTCAGTCTGAAACTGAAGTGCGTCGAATTATAGATCTTCAGAGCATTGTTTAAAGCATATCGGATGCTTTTAATGGTCTAGCAAAGGTGACAAGATCACATATTCCCGTTGCAAACACACATGCAAAGATAGATGTACCCCGCATACGCCAACAAACCACTTGGGAAGGTGGACCGTCCCTGAAGGTGGTGAGGCTGCAACTTCCACGCAGCAAGGTACATTGGTGGCTAGCCAATCATCTGATCCGACCCTGAAGTGTGGCAGACCCCCTGGTTCAAAGGATTCACAACCCTAGAAGAGGAAAATGGCCCTAACTAGTGACCTTAGTTTGAATCCGACCATCGCTCACTCATCTGTTCCAACGCATGAGGTTATTCTAGATTACAGTGATGCTTCAGACGAAACATGCTTGCCTCCCGAGAATTGTGAGATTTCGGTCCACTATGCAATATTGGATGAGGTTTGGAATAGGAATGAGATGATCGTTGACAATGTATTTTTGTACTTAGTAGCTACTGACATCATGCTTAGCGACGACATTGAACCATGTTCCGTCAATAAATGTCGACGTATAACCGATTGGTTAAACTGGAAACAAGCAATCTAGGTTAAATTCGATTCGCTCGCGAAATGTAAAGTGTTTGGACCTATCATTCATACACCACCACGTGTGAAGCCCGTTGGCTACAAGTGGGTTTTCGTGAGGAAGCATAATGAGAAGAATGAAATAATGCGATACAAAGCATGGCTCGTAGCGCAAGGCTTTTCTCAGTGCCCTGTGATTGATTACCAGGAGATGTATTCCCCCATAATGGACATTATAATGTTCCGCTACCTTATCAGTTTGGTACTTTATGAAAAAATTGAATATGCAGCTTATGGATGTGGTAACCGCATATCTCTATGAGGATCTTGATACGGAAATATACATGAAAGTTCCAGAAGGACTTCCATTGACTGGTTCAAATAGTTCTAGACCACGAAACACTCTCTCGATTAGGTTGAGGAAGTCACTCTACGGATTGAAACAATCCGGGCGGATGTGGTATAACCGTCTGAGTGAATATTTGACAAGTCAGGGTTATGTAAGCAACGAACTATGCCCATGCGTGTTCTTAAAGAAGTCATATTTTGAATTTGCAATCATTGCAGTTTATGTCGACGACATGAACTTCATCGGGACTCTCGGAGAGCTTGAGGAAATTACTGCACACTTGAAATCGGAATTTGAGATGAAGAATCTTGGAAAACTCGATACTGTCTTAGCTTGGAAACCGAGCATGTTCGGATGGAGTCCTAGTACATCAATTGAACTACACTCAAAATGAGTTGCGTCTTTTTAATGAGGATAAACCACAGCCTTCGAGTACACATATGGTCGTTTGGACTCTAGATGCTAAACGAGACCCCTTCCGTCCAAATGAAGATGAGGAAGAGATTTTGGAACCCGAAGTTCCTTACCTGAGTGCAATTGGGGCTTTATTGTACTTGGCTCAATGCACTAAACCCGACATTTCCTTCGTTGTTAATCTTTTGGCAAGATACAGCAATGCGCCCACACGCAAGCACTGGAATGGTGTAAAGACATTTTTTGCTACCTCAAGGGTACAACAGATTTGGGCTTGTTTTATACCCGTGAATCTCCGAGTGTTGCCGCCCATTATGGTTCTCGAGTTGATTCTCGCCTTGTTGGTTACGCAAATGCTGGATATCTGTCTAACCCACATACAGCACGTTCTCAAATGGGCTATGTCTTTACCGTTAGAGACACCGCTATATCTTGGAGGTCTACCAAGCAAACGCTAGTTGCTATTTCGTCAAACCATGCTGAGATTCTTGCCCTACACGAAGCAATATGTGAATGATTTTGGCTGAGATAAGTTATGGAACATATTCGAAGCACTAGTGGTCTTACATCAGTTGTTGACCTTCCTACGATGTTCTTTGAAGACAACGCAGCATGTATCGAGCAGTTAAAGAAGGGATACATCAAGAGAGACAACACCAAGCATATAGCGCCGAAGTTCTTTTACTCACACCAGTAGCAGCAGCATCAGAACATTGAAGTCAAGCAAATCTGTTCCCAGAACAACCTGGCCGATCTCTTCACCAAGTCATTGCCCAAGTCTACTTTTCAGAAGCTCGTCCAAGGAATCGGTATGCGTAAATTATTTGAGATGAATCACTTGCAATTCTCTTATTTAAATGTTGTGTCTAACTCAGGGGGAATATCCAGAAGCATACTTACATGATCTTTATGTACTCTTTTTCCTACGATTAGGAGCATTTTTTTTCCACTGGGTTTTTGCTACCTAACGAGGTTTTGATGAGGCACTATCCTGGGATGATCGTACTCCGTTGAGTTCACTACTTTCGTCCTGTTTGACGTTTGTTTTAGACATTATGCATACTTCTCACTTTTCTCCTTAGTCTATGGGTTTTTTCCCATGCCTTGGGTTTACCATAGCGAGGTTTTGTGAGTTTTACTACAAATGCATGCTTCACATAAGTTTGAGACTCGCGATCACCCGTTGTGCCGATGACTTCATCAACTATTCTACCTTATCTGCTGAAGATCTGATGCAATGGTGTGTTGAGTATTTACACACTCAAAGGGGAGTGTTGCAGTCTTATTTAGAATAGGAATGTGATTGTGTAAATCCTAGTAGATATGGGAATGTATCTTATATTCCAATTAGGAGTAGATTACCTATTAAATATTGTAATCCTAAAGGGAAAGGTTTTACCTATCCTACTACTATAAATAAAGGCACAATGGGGTGAATCAAACATACCTCACAATTAAATCAATCTCTCTTTTCTTTAATTATGGCCGGCCCCCTCTCTCTCTAAACCATAGATTGCTTAATCAAATAGGCTTACAACAAAACTTTTAATTTTTTTTTTTTTGACAAACCGAGAATGCGCCACAGGCACTGCGAAAAGGAAAGAAACTCTAAACGAGGGATTGCGCCCCGAGGGTTTTGACGGCATCGCTGTTGGGTCTCTTGGAGTCGTCATCATTGGGTTTTGTGTCGCTTCTCATCGTCAACCTTCCAGCGTTGTGCTTAGGTCTTCCTACTAGTGCCGCCATGACTTTGACTTTAGTTTTTAGTAAATATCAGCAGAAAAAAACAAAAAGATGATGCAACTAGGCAAGATGAACCCTAACTATTTGATTACATTTGCATTATGAATTAATTACTTTTGGTTGTGCTTTAATAATTTGTGATTTCAATTCACTTAACTATTTGATTGATAACTTATTTGTGTATGTTAATTAAGAGTGCACGCTTAGTTTTCATGCATAAGTTTGATGCTAGAATATAAGGAAATTTCACCTAATCGTTATGAACTTATATTCATGAGTAGTGAAGGTTGCCATCCACAATTGTGTTAAGTGAATTCTTGGCAAGAGTATCATGTTTTTCATAGTTACGAATGCCTCGTCAATACTTATAGTTCTCATGAATCTTAATGATCTTTGATTGTATCTCTATTGTGCTTTTCACGTATGGAACTTTTGAATAATGTTTTGAATTGTTATATGCGCTTTCCCATTCAATTCATTAACTTAAGGAGAACTTGAAGGTTAAAAAAGTGCTATCACGGTTAACCCGGAGTATTGAGTTTCATAAGTTACCGAAAGAACAACTAAAAATTGGTTTATGTACAAGTGTATCATGTGTGGAGGAGAACCCTCTAGCTAATCCACCATCCATTCAAACAACCATATTTTGTGTCTAAATTTTTCTAGTTTATAATTTGTTTATTTTCAAGTTATTCTCATCAAAACCCAATCCCCCTTTTACAATTTATATCCTTTGATTTGAATCTACTTTATTTGATTTCTTTTGAGTTCTTTGAGTTAATTTAGTTTAGAGTTGGTTAATTTTCATAATTTGAATCTTTTAAATTCAATTCACGTCCTAAAACAACCCTAGAATCTGTTTTAGTTTATTTGTTAGTTTTAATTTGAGTTATTCTAGTTTAGTTGGAATCATTTGAATCTAGTGAAGTGTTTTGATTTTAGATTTGTGTTTTTAAAGTTTTATTTAGTGTTTCTAAGTTTATTTTATATAGATTAGCAATCCCTCCTAATCCCCGGTTTAGAACGATCCCTACTTGCATATATACTACAATTGCCAACAAGAGGGTTTAATTTGTGTGTTTGCTTATTCATCGCATCGCTGCTTGGTCTGGCTTCTCTTCCACTCTTTCTGTCAGAGGCTCTTCATCCTCGTCGTCTTCCTTCTATAAAGGACCAACCTTTGGGTCAACTTTCATGTCGTTATGCATTTCTAGTTGGTTGACAAATGCGGCGATTTGCAAGTCTTTCTATTCTACATTCCTTATGAGCATTGCAATCGTTTCTTTCATTTAAGCCAACTACTCCTCAATTGAAGTTGCCCTGATGGTCATGACTTACATAGCTGAGCTGCTGTTCAAGTCGGCATCGAAAAGTAAGGACTCAGATTACCTTTTCGGGCTGTCTTCCCTTAGTGTACTTAGCGAGGCCAGGATGATCACGGGCTCGTGCTTCGGGTGTTCATGGTCCAAAAGCAATTGTTAACCAACTCATCGTGTATTGCACAAACACACGCCATAAGGACTGCAGTATAGCTCGATCCAAACACGTTTGGATTCAAAGCCTTTTGAAAGTCCAAAAGTCAAGTCACAGCCCAAACACAAAACGCCACCGTTCTGTAAAACGTCTTTCAACAAGGAAATTGACGAAATTTCCGACGACCAAGGGAGTGGACACGAAGTTTCAATTAAAAAGCAAAGAAACCAACCCCGCGAAGCAAATCAAATCACCACCGTCCACGACACTCAAATCCAACGGCCGTTATCAAACGGAACTTTCTGGACACCCTCCCACCAAAAATCGTCAATTTCATCACGAACATTCTAGACAAGTGTCCTACTATATAGCTCCCTCATTCACTACTCTTAATCCTACACCTGTGACTACGAATAACCTGTTGCGCAAAAAATCTCAGAAGCTGTTTACTTTTCTCTGCGGTTCGATCCTTAATTTTCTCTGCGCTTCTTTGCTTTGTTCGATTGGTTGAATCCCTGTGATTGCAATGGCGGGAAAGGGAGAGGGGCCAGCGATCGGTATCGATCTCGGAACCACTTACTCGTGCGTCGGTGTTTGGCAACACGATCGTGTCGAGATCATCGCCAATGATCAGGGCAACCGGACGACGCCGTCTTATGTGGCGTTTACTGACACGGAGAGGTTGATCGGCGATGCGGCCAAGAACCAGGTCGCGATGAACCCCGTCAACACCGTCTTTGGTAAGAGTCGAAATACTTCTCTTTTCTTGCGATATTTTTTATGTTATGATGTTTTTTTGCCTTGCATGTTGCGTTTTTTGAATCAATTTTACTCTGTGCTGTCTGATCTATATGCTTGTATGGCTGATTTTATGAATTTACTGTCAATATTTGCTGCTGGTTTAAACTTTGCTGTTTTTGGATTTCTATTGCTTGAATTTCTGAGAAAAAGAGTTCAATTTCCTTGAAAGTAATTATCTTTTTGAGGCTCGGTGTGATAAATTACGATGGATGCTAATTTTATGCAAGGTTTTTGTCATAGCCAATTGAAAAAGAATAAAAAATGGTTGATTTTCTTTATTTATTTATTTATTGTTATTTGCAGGATTTATTTAGTTAATATTAAAGGACTATCAAATATTGTAATTGGTGATCAAGGCTTTGAGTTTTAGTTAAATCTGTTAAAATTATAATTTGGGTTTTAAGTTTCTTGTTAATTGATTGTGAAATTTTAGAAACGGTATCTGAGTTTTGTAGTGTTTGTAGCATGATATGTTTGGTTATTTTTATTTTTGATAATTTTTAAAGGATTTAGCTTGATTTGTGGCTTGTTCTGTGTTATGCGTAATTAATAAATTCGTATTTTAAACGAGCTTGGTTAATTTTTCAGATGCCAAACGGTTGATTGGTAGGAGATTCTCTGACCCGTCTGTCCAGGGTGACATGAAGCACTGGCCTTTCAAGGTCATTGCCGGCCCTGGCGACAAGCCCATGATTGTTGTCACATACAAGGGCGAAGAGAAGCAGTTCGCTGCTGAAGAAATTTCATCCATGGTTCTCGTCAAGATGCGTGAGATTGCTGAGGCCTATCTTGGCTCATCTATAAAGAATGCTGTTGTTACTGTCCCAGCTTACTTCAACGATTCTCAGCGTCAGGCCACGAAGGATGCTGGGGTCATTGCCGGCCTTAATGTTTTGCGTATTATCAATGAGCCTACAGCTGCCGCTATTGCATATGGTCTTGACAAGAAGGCAACCAGCGTTGGCGAGAAGAATGTCTTGATTTTCGATCTTGGCGGAGGCACTTTTGATGTCTCCCTGCTCACAATTGAAGAGGGTATCTTTGAAGTGAAGGCAACTGCCGGAGACACCCACTTGGGAGGAGAAGATTTTGACAACAGAATGGTGAATCACTTTGTTCAAGAGTTCAAGAGGAAGCATAAGAAGGACATCAGCAGCAGCCCAAGAGCTCTTAGGAGGTTGAGAACTGCTTGTGAGAGAGCAAAGAGGACTCTCTCCTCCACTGCTCAGACCACAATTGAGATTGATTCTTTGTACGAGGGTGTCGATTTCTACTCAACCATTACCCGTGCTAGGTTTGAAGAGCTTAACATGGATCTTTTCAGAAAGTGTATGGAGCCCGTTGAGAAGTGTTTGAGAGATGCAAAGATGGACAAGAACTCTGTCCATGATGTTGTGCTGGTGGGTGGTTCTACTAGGATTCCGAAGGTGCAGCAGTTGTTGCAGGACTTCTTCAATGGCAAGGAGCTATGCAAGAGCATCAACCCAGACGAGGCTGTTGCTTATGGTGCCGCTGTGCAGGCTGCCATCTTGAGTGGTGAGGGTAACGAGAAGGTGCAGGATCTATTGCTTCTCGATGTCACTCCTCTGTCCCTTGGTTTGGAGACTGCTGGAGGTGTGATGACTGTGTTGATTCCAAGGAACACTACCGTTCCAACCAAGAAGGAACAAGTCTTCTCTACCTACTCGGACAATCAGCCTGGTGTCTTGATCCAAGTATATGAGGGTGAAAGGACAAGGACTCGCGATAACAACTTGTTGGGAAAATTCGAGCTGTCTGGCATTCCTCCTGCTCCAAGGGGTGTTCCGCAAATCACAGTCTGCTTTGATATTGATGCCAACGGTATCTTGAACGTATCAGCTGAAGACAAGACTACAGGGCAGAAGAACAAGATTACCATCACCAATGACAAGGGAAGATTGTCGAAGGAAGAAATTGAGAAGATGGTTCAAGAGGCCGAGAAGTACAAGTCAGAAGATGAGGAGCACAAGAAGAAGGTGGAGGCCAAGAATGCTCTGGAGAATTACGCCTACAACATGAGGAACACGATCAAGGACGATAAGATTGCCTCCAAGCTTGACGCAGCTGACAAGAAGAAGATTGAGGATGCGATTGACCAGGCCATCCAATGGCTCGACGGAAACCAGCTGGCTGAGGCCGACGAGTTTGAGGACAAGATGAAGGAGCTGGAAAGCATTTGCAATCCGATCATTGCCAAGATGTACCAGGGTGGTGCTGGTGGACCTGATGTCGGTGGCGGCATGGATGAAGATGTTCCTCCTGCTGGCGGCAGCGGTGCTGGTCCCAAGATTGAAGAAGTTGATTAAGCGGTTTTTGTTGATCCAAGTTCTGTGTTTGTTTTGAAGGTGGTGGAGATGAAGCTAGTGAATGTGTTTTTTAATTTAAGGTTTGAAGTCGTCTACTTTAATGGGATTTTAAAATCCAAGATGTAGGATGTTTCCTGGTCATTTTGTTGAACACCGTATCCCTGTATTTTGCCAATGAAGCCTGTATACTTTGTAATATCTCCCTCGTAGATTTACTGTTTGATCATGCCCTCGTGGTCAAATTGCTTCTTGTTCGAGTTTTATCTTTACTATTTTTCCTCTTGCTCAAGCAATTGGGATTTCGCAGAGGCTCCACTTAGGGTGGGACAGAATGGCCTGCCGCCATAACTCGCTTTCACCTGAGCGAGACTTATATAAGGAGGCTGTTAGTTCCGTAGCATTAGTCCCTCGACTCCCGTTGTTGAGTCCGGCGTCTAGATCTACATGCTTTAGTTGTTGGATACGATATGCATACATCCACGGGGTGCCTGCCGTTACCATATAAAGTTTTCAGGGTAGTCGGGATATAAACGTTAGCAAAACGAGATAAGTCCGCGGATTCAAGGACTTATTCTCGTCTAAAGTAGCAGACAATGTGGTACAAATGCAGGTATGGGAAAGGGATCACAAAACTCATCCAACTATAGGATTCATTACAAAAAACAAGTAATGCGCGAACGGTTTGAGCTGTCGAGAAATCTTTCTGCTAGTCCTTCTAACCTTTTTATGCTAAACCACTATGGCCTGAAACCTCCTTTACAGCCTCCTCTTCCATTTCCACAAGTTGCCGGCAGAATGCTTCGACGTCATGCGCCTCTTCCTTCAAAGACAGTCTAAATTCCTTCCACTCGAACTGGCCAAATCCATCCTTAAACCCAGGACTCGGAACCTTGCTCAACACTTCAAACCCCTTGCGGTCGATGGACAGCATGTATGCATCCTTCCATGACAACATGTATACAAATGAGTTAATATGTTTCCGACCCTACCTTCGATCTTGTCAAAGAATTAGAAGTTAATATAAGATTTTCTACCTTTGCATTTGCATTCAAGTATGTACAGCAGAAAAGCATTAGCGCTCTGCGTCTTGCTGCACTTTGATTTATCCCATCAATGAGTTTAGCAGACAAAGGAGCTACATCAAAATTTTATACGTGTGAATAAACTGACAAAAGTCAGATTTTCTCAAGCTACAGAAAACCTCTAAAAGCACTTTCAAATAGGTTCTACCTAACAAATCTGCTTTAGACGCAGCCATATCTTCTGTATCAATCTTATGAGTGTCTCCACTGCCATCAACATACATACACGATCTGGACAATAAATATTTTGAATCAGAGGTCGTTGGCACTGAAACTTTCAGCACAGAGTCTACGTGAAGCATAACATATCTCTCGTTCAAAGAGAGTGCGGAAATATATTCAAAGAACTACATGAATGATGGAACGTATAGCCATAGTTGTATTAATTGAATGATGGAACCTATAGCCATGGTTGTATTAATGGAATGCAGCGTAATGCTCTATATGTTGTCCTTCTCTTAAAGATTGAAATTATTGAAACTAGCCAGGGGGTTTTCATATTATCAGGTTGGTTAGACGGGAACAACATGAAAAGTTTATTTGGTAATTCAGTTTATAAACAGATGGACCTGCTCCAATACTTGCTATGAAAATTGTCCAAATTCTAACCTGACCCTAGGATAATCACAATCAGACATACTGATGAAAACACTGGATTCAGTTACCAACAAAATTTAGACAAAGATTTCAATTAAAATTCCAGAAGGCAAGGTTCTTGCCTTTGATTGAACTTGTAAACTATGTAGTTTTCATTGCCTTCCAAGAGCTCCTTAAGGCTTTCGCTTCGTGATGTACAGCTATGATCAGAAGAACTTAATACACCGGAAACTGTATAACTGGACTCACTCATTGCTTTCTGTTCCGACCGTATGACTTCTCTAAGGACTTTTGTTGCAGATTGAACCTATAATAACAAGAAGAACGTTTTATTAAAAGAAAACACTGCAACCATAATACTGAAGCAATTTGAGAGCTCAAATTTCCCGTTATTGCTTATTACTAATGAGGTCAGAAGTTTCAACCTAAGCAGGATTAGGTGTAATTCAATCACATATTCGCAACCAACATATGCTGATGAAAATCATCAATGAAGGTTAATATTTCCAATGTCCTGCTCCTTCAAAACCTGATGAATATCATCAGTGAATGAGGAGTTAACATTCTCAATGCCCCGTTCCTCCTTTGTTTTGATTTTCCTTTGTCCGGTGGATTATTTCAGGAACCGGCCTAAAATAACCATGTTAGAGGTGGGATGATACCTAGTATGATTTAAGGCATAGTGAGTTAAGAATGTGTTGAATTTTTTTTTTTCAATTAAAAGTCAACAGTTGTAGAATCATAGAATCGAACACAGCATTAAAGTACACCTACACTTGTAAAAAGAAAAGACACGGTTTCATGACAAAGAACATGGATCCCATGAGTAAGAAATCAAATCTATTCAAGTTCAGAATGCTCAGAAAAGTAAAGTTGGGGTAGAATAAGATTACCTTTTCCTCGGTTAGAGGCACAACTTCGCCAGTCAGGGCAATTCGAGGCGGTGTCTGCAAATTTAGAACAATCAACTATTAGATTTATATGCACAAAGGAAATACTTGCTCAAAATACATGTACCTTATGCAGCTTCACATCGATATTATTCCAAATATTCACATGCTTTATGGAAGAAAAATCTTTTGATAAATCTTGGAGTAGAAAAAACTTTCCTTAAAGTAGCTATAACTGGGAAAAGAGGGAAGGGGGTCGCATAACTCAAAATTGAATACCTTTCTTAATGATCTAAGTAAGCTTGCCAGCGGACCTGGGATGGGATTGGTGACAGCAAATGAACTGCGCTCATCAACAACTACATTCTGCAAGAGAAGGAAAAGAAAATGAGGATAACAGCCTTAATGACTAAAGCTTCATCCCCATGCACACGGTGCCTGCTACCAGACAATACAATTATTCCTCTTTTTTGGAGGACATGTGTACAAATGATCAAGAGAAATCTCTAACACACACCATCGAGAAAATACAGCCAACCAGCAGGCAAATAAAGTGAAAACTTAATGACTTCATGTCCGAAAGAAAAAATCATCAGTCTAAACACTATGATATGAGCTTACCACATTATGCAACTCCTTTTCGGGCACCCAAAGGTATGGCTTCCCTCTTTTGCAGATGTACTTAACCTTTGATGTGTATATGTCCTCCTTGCTAACACAACCATATATAGCAAACAACAAGAAATCCCATTAGTTAACGGATGAAAGTAGCAGTCTTTGCTGCTGCTTTATAGTATAAACATTTAACGGTTACTAACTAAAGCCCACAAGAAGACGAACAGACACTAAACTTCGGAACTCGTATCATTTTACTTATGTAAAACGAAATCAGAAACACAACTCAATTCCAAACTACTATACGAGCTTATGAAGTGAAAGATAACGTACACGTGGTTGACCAAATCAGACGGGTTTTCAATGTGATTTCTTTTCAATAATACAATCCTTTCGGTTAAATCTTTGATTAGCCAAATTTTTAACACGAACCAAATTTTTAACATAATCACCCAACATATAGTATTATACTCAGTTGAGTGAAGGCCTTTTGCAATCGAAATCAATGTAACAAAGCCCGATTCTTTAAGTCTTGTACCCACTAAGCATAGCTGAAAGGGAAGAGTTTTGAGGAAATGGGTTACCTTCCTTTAGCATCAGCTTTGATGGTATTGAGTTGCCCTTGCCAGTTGGAAGACAGTATACTCTGCAATTGTTTGGGGTCATGAGATTCCTGTAGCAACAAAACCATGAAAAATAAAATGAATTGAGAAAACTAGAGGGGATATGAATACCTTGCATTTCTCGGCAAATGTTAAGACGGTTGCCTTGTTGGCCTTCATGGGTTCCACAGTATTGCAACCCAAGTGCTCGACGAAATTACTCAGGGAAAGAAGGTGTTCGCGCGAGAGAGCGAGTAAGAAAGGAGGTGAGCTCTGATCAGGGTTTTAGGGTGGGTTTTGGAATTGAACGAATTCTTCAAAATAATTTGAGATTTTTATTCATCTTTTGTTTGTGGGTCCAATATATATGAAATTGTACAATTATGGGATAATAAGAAGAAAAAAAAAACTTTGACGAAAAGCTCATAGTACTGATTACTTTAACAAAAATCCACATTTTTATACTAAAAAGTCAATCTCAATACTATTCACTTTACCCTTTATTTTGTCTTTATATTTAAAACTCAAAGTTTTCAAGTCTTTTTCATTAATTTTCCTTAAAAAAAGTACTACCGCATGCTTTGGTGAATCCAAATTCTCTTTGTGAGGATCCGGGGATTTGTGAATCGTGTCCGTTCATCATACAAATTGTAGTCAAAAATTATTTTAAATATTTATTTAAAGTTAAACACAAAGAGTACCTGACAAAAACTGACTGCACGATATACGATGAATAAACACGATTTACGGATCTCCAGGATCCTCTCCAAAGGGATCCAGAGAAGATCCCGTTGGTGCTTTGGTATTGTTAACGCATGTCTTTTTGGACCCTCAAAATAGTCCAAGTCCAAAAAAAGATCGAGGAAAGCCCAAGAAAGGTCAAGGCCTAAAAAAGGAAAGGAAGTCCAAGGAATTAGAAAAGGGCATTGGAGCATTATAGTCGACTATTCACTGATCTTGTTTGACTAACATAAAGCATTTCCTGAACGTCAAGGGCACATGGGCAGACTAACAACTTTATGGCACAAGACTCTAGGAACAGGCATACTTAGACACCAACCCAGGCGACGTGTTAGTCACCAATAAAGACAAAAGCCTAGGATGAGACGTAAAGGATACCGGGTCATTGATCGAAAGGAACACTATTGACTTGTCAAGGCCGAGCCTTGTGCTTGGTACGCGTTGGCCCATAAAAACATGTAACCAAGTTAAACGACTATCACTTCACCGCCACATGTCGACTAATGAACAAAAGCATAGTCAGCACGCTAGCCTATGCTGGTAGCACATTTAATGCCAGAATAATAAAGTGGATGAGCCTAGGACTTTTTGGGCTTATTGAGGGCATATATAAGGGGGTAAGTATCTCTTATAGCAGGTCAGACGATTGAAAGACAAAAGAACTTAGCCTATAGCCGAGCGCTTTTTATAATCTTGAATCAATATATTCTAAGCTCTATAATAGATGCAGCCTAATTTTGAGGGGTGAATCAATTAAATCTCGAGTTCATTATTTCATATCTTTAAACCCGAGCCCATTAAGGATTAATTGTTTAGTTTTTTGTTTTTTTTTGTTTTTGAACAAATGATAAATTATCTACAATAAGGGAGTGAGTTAAGCCTCACAATGGACTAGCAATAATTTGGTTCAAATTTTCTTTTGGTGAGAATCGAACCTAAGACCTCTCACTTACACATGAGGAAAAATACTACTAGACTGTCATATTAAATGACAAGTGTTTAGTTTGTTAACTTGCAAGTTTTAAACATTAAAAGATACATGATTTTTTTTTAAAATTATGTATTGAAATTTTGGATATTCTTTTAGAAGAGTTACGTGCAAATAACACACAACTTTTTAAGAGAAGAAAGTGTTGTAACCTATTTTATTTGACAAGGTTAAGGGGGGCCGGCGGCAAGGGTAGAGAGATTGAGAGAGATGTGTTTGTAAAATTTTATAGGAATGTGTGTGTTATCCCTCCTACATAGTGCCTTTATTTATAGTAGTAAAAGGAGAGAAGAAATTCCTTCATCCCCAAGGAATACAAGTTGTAATAGGAAACGATAACTAGAATCAAATCTAATCTCGGATTTACATAATCACACTTAAACTAGGAAAGTTTACAACACTCCCCCTTGAGTGTGTAAATACTCAAGGTAGATTTAGCATCATGCAGAAGTTGAGGAAGTCAACTCGTTGGCACTGATTCTAAGGTAGAAACTTGCATAAGTAAGTAAGTCTCATTAAAAAAAAACCCTAAGGTTATGGCAAAAACCCGATTAGGGACAAAATTCATAGTCTAAGGAAAAATGTGTAAGAAATGCAAAGTCAAAAGAAAAATCTACATGACATCATCAGGGATATGACCAGCCCAATGTGGTTGCCTTGTTAAAACCTAGTTAGGTAGAAAAAAAAACCCAGTGGGAAAAATGCTCCTAATCGTAGGGACAAAGAGTACATTAAGATCAAGCAAGTATCTTCGGGATATTCCCCCTGAGTTTGACACAATTCCAAAGAGAAATAGCAATGTTACAACTCAGAACATTTACGCATACCAATTCCATGAACAAGCTTTTGAAACGTCGTCTTCGACAGTGATTTGGTGAAGACGTCAGCCAAATTATCTTGTGAACGGATTTGCTTAACTTCAATCTTCTGATGCTCTTGTTATTGATGTGAAAAAAAGAACTTCGGCGCAATGTGCTTAGTGTTGTCGCCTTTGATATGACCCTTCTTGAGCTGTTCGATGCATGCTGTGTTATCTTCAAAGATCATTGTATGGACATCAACAGCGGGATAAAGATCGCAGGAGTTTCGGTTATGGCCCACTACTGCTCTCAACCAAAAGTATTCTCGAGTTGCTTCATGTAAGGCATAATTTCAGCATGGTTAAAGGAAATGGCAACTAAGATCTGTTTAGTTGACCTCCAAGAGATTGCGGTGCCTCCAATGGTAAAGACATAACCCGTTTGAGAACGCACCTTGTGCAGATCAGACAAGTATCATGCGTCGGCATAACCAATAAGGCTAGAATCGACTAGAGAAGCAGGGGGTGTGGCATCACTCAAGGATCCATAGGAATAGAACAGGCCCAAATCTGCAGTACCCTTAAGATAACAGAAGATGTTTTCACTCCAATCCAATGTCTGCGTGTTGGTGCATTATTATATCTTGCCAAAAGATTAACAATGAAGGAGATGTCGAGTCTAGTATAGTGAGCTAAGTACAATAAAGCGTCTATCACACTTAGATAAGAAACGTCAAGTTCCAAAATCTCTTCATCATCCTTATTTGGACGGAAAGGATCTCGTTTTGCATCCAGTGATCGAACGACCATAAAAGTACTCGAAGGCTTCGACTTATCCTCATTTAAGCGACACAACACATTTTGGGTGTAGTTCAATTAATGTACTAAGATTCCATCCGAACAATGCTCTATCTCGAGGCTGAGACATTATCAAGTCTTACCTAGATCTTTCATCTCAAATTCTGACTTCAGGTGCACGGTAATTCTTACAAGTTTTTCAAGAGTTCCGATGAGATTCATGTCATCGACATATACTGCAACAATCGCAAATCCGGAATGTAACTTCTTAATGAACACACAAGGGCATAGTTCATTATTCACATATCCCTGACTAGTCAAATACTCATTCAGATGGTTATACCACATTCTTCCTGATTATTTCAAACCATAGAGTGAACGCCCCAGCCGAATTGATTGCGTGTTCCTTTGAAAATATTTGAACCAGTCAATGTAAGTCATTTGGAAACTTTCATATAAATTTCTGAATCAAAATCCCCATAGAGATACACAGATACTACATCCATCAGCTACACACTCAGTTTTTCAGAAACTACCAAACTGATAAGGTAGTGAAAAGTAATCACATCTATAAACAGGTGAATAAGTTTCGTCATAATCAATCCCGGGGTATTGTGAGAAACCTTGTGCAGTAAGATAAGCTTTGTAATGCACAATTTCGTTATTCTCGTTATGCTTCTGAACGAAAACCCATTTGTAGCCAACGGACTTCACATATGGATGAGTAAGAGCTACAGGTCCAAACACCTTATGTTTCGCAAGCGAATTGAGTTCAACTTGGGTTGCTTGTTTCCAGTTTGACTAATCAGTTCTACGTCGACATTCATCAATGGAATGCAGTTCAATGTCATCGCTCGACATGATCTCAGTAGCTACTGCATATGCTAATACATCGTTGACAATCATCTCATTTCTACGCCACACATCATCTAAGCTAGCATAATAGACCGAAATCTCATGATTCTCAAGAGGATGATTAGTCTCTTCAAGGACACTTCCGTAATCTAGAATTTCCTCATGAGTTGGATATAATGAGTAAGTGATAGTCGAATTCACGGTAGGCTCCTCAGGGCCTTGTGTTGTGGATTTCCTCTTTTGATAGTGTGAATCCTTTGAACAAAGTGGTCCGCAACACTATTGTGTAGGGGCAGATGATTAGCTAGCTGCTAATGTACGTGGATTGCCAAGATTGGTGCCCCGGGCTTCCAGAAGGGAAGTCCGTCGTACATTTAGTACATCCATCTTTGCAGGCGTATTCACAGCTGGAATATGTGACTTTGTCACTCGCGCTAGATCGGTGAAAACATCTGGCATGCTCTGAGCTATGTTCTAGAGATTTAATAAGCGTTGCACTTCAGTTTCAGACTGAGTGGTATAGGGATCTAAATGAGACAAAGTGGGAGTCGTCCACGATAATTTCCGTCGTTCTTATCTCCCTTTAACGATGAGAAAACTATCTCATAGAAGTGACAATCTGTGAAATAAGCGGTAAACAGATCGCCTATCAAAGGTTATAAGTAACGAATAATCAAAGGAGAATCATATCCGACATAGATTCCCATCATTCACTGAGGCCCTATTTTTATACATAAAGGCAGCGAAATCGACACATATACCGCACAATAAAAAACGCTCAGATATGATATGTTGGGTTCGTATCCAGTAACCAACTGAAAAGCACTAAATGGTTGTGTCACAACAGGCTTCAGGCGAACCAATTTTGCTGTGTGAAATATTGCATGGTCCCAAGCAATGATCGAGAGCTTAGTACGTATAACCAACAATCGTGCAATCATTTGTAAACGCTTAAGCCAGGCCGTTTTGGGTGTGAACATAGGGTATGGGATGTTCAACTTTAACCTCAACCGACATGCAATAGTCATCAAAATTTTTAGATGTGAATTCTCCAGCATTATCCAATCGAATAGATTTGATCAGATAATGAGGGTAGTGAGCCCTGAGCTTAATAACCTGAGTCAACAATTTGGAGAATGCAGATTTCCTTGTGGACAACAAGCACACGTGTGACCAACGTGTAGAAGCGTCAACCAAAACCATAAAGTATCTAAATGGTCCACAGGGAAGGTGAATCGGTCCACACATGTTCCTCTGAATCCGTTGTAGAAAAATGAGAGGATTCGAATGAATCTTGTCATAAGAAAGCTTATTAATAAGTTTTCCCATATAACATATTTGACATGATCGAACCTAAGCTTTGGGTTAATAGATGCACGTGTGATGATTTGAGGACTCGGCACATTGCTATTCATCCAAAATGTCCCAAATGATCATGCCAAAGTGTAATTTCATGTGCAGTCCCAATAATAGGGTCGGCCACATAGTGGCATTCTATGGAGTGTATGGTCATAGTATACAGACCACTCGGGATACGATCCATCTTCTCTAGAATACGCTTCTAGCCATATTCGTAGGAAGTTATGCACAGAAATTCAACTCTGTTTTCTACGTGGATTTCAGCATGGTAATTGTTATCTATAATATTCTTGAAGCTTAAAAACATTCTTCCGGAATGTGGAGAATAGAGTGCCTCAGCAATGGTCAAAAATGTATCATTAGATAACATTATACGTGTCTTACCATATCCTTCTATCATGTTGGATGTACCTGAGAGGGTTGTCAGATATGCATTCTTAAGTATGAAGTTAGTGAAATAGATTCATTCAAGCCAAACGGTGTGCGTGGTTGCACTACCTGCCAGACAACTAACTTCCCCACTAGTCATACCTAGAATGAAAAAATAATTTGAATCAATCACATGCATAAAAGTTCTAAAAACAAATAGCAATTCAAAATAATTTCATTTATTCAAGGATGGTAATTAATTAAAACTTAATATCCAAAAACAAATCACCACCAAATAATCCAAACATAAAGAAAATTGTTCAAAAATCAACCAAAAAATAAAAGGGGGTTCGGCCACTAGTTAGAATTCGGCCCCATTGTAATTTTAACTAACTAAAATTGTTTATGTCTAAGATTCTAATCTTCCATAGGGGTGGTATCCTTTTGAAAGTCAGAAACCTCCATCTTTGTAGTCTTCAGTTCATCCACTTGCACGAAGTTTGATTCAAACTTCTTACGACGAGATTGATATTCAGCTACAACCTTCTGGGGAGCCCGGCAAACATGTGACCAATGGTCCTTTGAACCACAACAATAGCACATGTCCACATCCATGTTTTCAGGTGCTTTACCCTTATTCTTGAAGTTCGGGGCCTTGAGAGCAACGTTTGAGCGATTCTAGGCTTTGTATCCTCCATTGGATAGGCCTTGACTCTGTTAATCTTCGCAGGGTGGCTTCTGGCCACCCTTACCACACCTCTTTTGGCGTTTTGGGCATTGATTTGTGCTATAATGTGCTTCAGGCACAGCAATCGCCCTAGTAGGTCGAGCTTGATCATTCTTCATCAACAGCTGATTCTGTTTTTCAGTAAGAAGTAAAATAAAGATCAAATCCGAGAACTTAGTGAACTTTTGAGCTCTATATTGTTGTTGCAGGACAATATTAGAAATAGAGAATGTTGAATAAGTCTTCTCCAGGAGATCCTCTTTAGTCAAAGTTTTGTTACAAAACTTGTGAAGTGATAGGATTCGACAAACTTCAGAATTATATTCATTCACAGACTTAAAGTCTTGGAAGCACAAATGTTGCCAGTCATGTCTTGCTTCGGGCAAGAATAAGTCCTTTTGGTGATCAAAACGATCAGCCAAAGCGACCCATAGTGCACGTAAATCTTCCTCAACAAGATATTCAGTTTGCAAGGCATTATGGATATGTCTTTTAATGAAGATCATAGCAGCGACTTTTTCAGCTTCATCAACAGGGTTGCCCGTCTCTTCTTCAATGGCGGGACGCAAGTTCTTTGCAGTGAGGTGGAACTTCACATCTTAGATCCACTTAAGGTAGTTCCTTCCAAAGACCTCCAAAGCGGTGAAGTTGAGTTTGTTCAAATTCGACATGTTCCTATCACAAAATAGATGGACAAGATGTGGTTAATGTAATGAAGAAAAATCAATCCATTCACATAGGAGTACAACATACAGGTTCTAATAGACATGTATTGGTTTAATTTTGCATGAAAAAACTTCGGGTTTTCATGGGTTATGTTTTTAAATGAAAACTTCAGATTTTCAAACAAGACATGTTTTTAAGAAACTTTAGGTTTCGAATTAATTATGAACTTCAGGTTCATATGTTCCTGTAGGAAAACACAAATATATACACAAAAATATGCAACAATAATATATGCAAATAAAACTTCAAGTCTACAATTATAATCGAATTAATTATTTGGACTTCATGCCAAATTTAAAGTGTGGGTGAAAATATAAAACCCACTGGGCCTAAAATAATTAGGGAAATAAACTCGGGGCCAAAAAGAAGGCCTAAGCCCACAGGTGGCTTAATAAAATAGGTGTCGTGCATCACAAGCCCAAGAATGGGCTGGGTTTGGTCTCGGGTCAAGCAAGCATGTAGGCCCTTGCATCACAAGGTAATTGGGCTGAATATGCAAGCCCAAAAAAATAAAAAGAAGGCCCATAAAGGGCACGGCTCGCCTATGATGCGGCGCATGGGAGACTAGTGAGCTCGACTGGGTCTATGGGCAAGATCATCACCAAAACCTAACGGGCTGGTGATGTGGATCGAAAAACCAGCGGCATAGGCAATGCCCAACGTAGTAGGTGATGTGCGAATTGACCGAGAGGAAATCGAGGCCCGTTAGGGCTCGGGTTTGATTTCCAGGCCACCCCAGCGGCACTGAGTGTAGGGATCCGTCGAATTCAGTCGACGGCATCGCTTCAGGTGACGTTTCCATGGTCAGTGCAAGCTTATGGTTTGTTAGAGAACCAATTATTTGTCGGGGGAAGGGAGACAATGGGTTTTTTCCAATTTCGAGAAATCGTTGGTGAAAATGATGGGTTTTGTCCAATTTACACGATTGCCGGTCATGTTTTGTCGGAAAACCGACTAGGAAGTCCTAGGCTTCAAGCCGTGGGTCGGGACAAGGTGCTTCAAACGCATTGTTTTTGGTTCAGGCTTGCGGCCTGGGTTTCGATATTGGGCTTGGCTTGCCAGGCTGTCGCAGGTTGCTGGCCTAATGCTGGCGGCTTGCACGGTGTAAGGTTTGGGGTTCGAATAATCCCATTGTTTCTCAATTTCAATTTTTCTTTTTTTTCAATTCAATATGATGCAATTCATGGCAAATATCAAATTCACATAATTCAACAATTATGAATATAATGCATACACAATTTATGTAGAATCTAAAATTCGAAAAACGTAAAGTTGGGTCATGCATTATGGTGAATGTTCATGCTATTAGGGCTACAAAAATATCAAGATAAAAACTGTTGTTTTGAAAGAACATGATTGCATGATGATATGGATGAACTGGTTTGATGCAGAAAATCTCCTTGTTAAATTCCTAAACGCAGTGGTAAGAGCGTGCAAATAACGTGTTGTAGCCTATTTTATTTTACAAGGTTAAGGGGGGCCGGCGGCAAGGGTACAGAGATTGAGATAGGTGTGTTTGTAGAATTGTAGAGGAATGCATGTGTTATCCTTCCTACATAGTGCCCTTATTTATAGTAGTAAAAGGAATGAAGAAATTCTTCATCCCCAAGGAATACAAGTTGTAATAGAAAATGATAACTAGAATCAAATCTAATCTAGGATTTACACAATCACACTTAAACTAAAAAAGTTTACAACAAAATGTAAATTGAGTAATATTGCACTCAAATTTTAGTTTAGGTGGCAAATGGAAATAGATTTTTTTTGAAAAAGTGATACTGTTCCAATTCACTTGTGAAGTTGATAAACTCAATCCCTTTTAATATTTAAATTTATCAGTTGTCCTTCCATTAAGTAGAATTATGTCCTTAAGGGTGCGTTTGGTACGTGGGATAGGACGGAACAGAGTGGGACAGACGCATTCCGTCCCACGTTTGATGCGCTAAAATTATGTGGAACGCGTGTCCCACAAAACGAAAATGGGTTAGATTTTGGTTCCCCCTCCCCCCTGGAACGAGTTTTTCCATCCCATGGGACACAAATTTATATTTTTTTGGACAACAATACCCCTCTTATTTTTCATTAATGACATTCTCTACCTCCCTTTCTTTCCCGTAACCTCCCTTTCTTCTGCCCTTGTCTCTCCTGTAGCCCTCCTCTTCCTCCACCACAAACCCAGTAACCTAACTGCTAACCCAATCCCAGCAAACCCATCCGAACCCAACTATGGATGCACCTTCTTCTCCGGCGCCGTCACCATAGCCAGGCCGACGACGACGACAACACTGCACGGAGGATGATGACAACGCTGCAGGAAAGACGATGACGATGTTGCAGGGAGGACGATGACGAAGCTGCAGAAATTGATTGAAATGAATTTTGGGATTTTTCTGTATTTGATTTGAAGAGAAAGAAATTAAAAGAATCTGGAACCCTAACACCTCCATTTCCAGAATTTCTTCTTTTTTTCTTGTAATTGTTTGGGGGTCTGATTGGTTGCCGAGAAAACGAAGGAAAACGAAACTGATTGGTTGCAATGCCTCTAGTCTTCTCTTCTTTCTACACCAAATAGTCGATGTAAGCTCCATCAAGTTGAGAACTGCAACCACTAAGTTCATACTTGCACTCAGCAATTGTACAAACAAGGCTAAGTTAGTCATTTAACACGAAATCCGAACCGTTCCGTCCTATGCGTACCAAACATAACACGAACCTCCATTCCGTTCCGTTCCGTCCCGTTCTGTCTGCGTACCAAACGGTACCTAAGTGTCATTACGAAGGAGTAATTAGATTAAGGATTAAATTTCAGCAGTCTAAGGGTGAATCTAATAGTTAATCTCCTACTAAATAAATCAGTGTACTTTAAGTTTATATATAATCGTTTTTTTTTGTTTAAAGTTAAAATTGATGATGTATTCCAATATCCACTTTCAAAAAAGAAAAGAAAATCATGATATTTGGGCGCCCTTTATTTTCCGCCAAAAAAAAATAGAAGGAAAAAAAAAGTTGTCTGAACTCTGAAGTTCGAAGATGAGTAGATGACGACATCCGAAAACGCTTTAGAAACGGACTCAACGTATCTCAGCCGTCGACTTCGCACGCCGTACACCTCCGCAGTTAAAACTTAAAAGCCAAAAGCTGGTAAGAGAAACCCAAGTAACCAGTAGGATCTCCGATCTCCAACTCCCGCGTCTCCGTCCAATAAAATCGGGCCATGGCTTCGGAGATTTTCGAGCGTGACCGGCACTTGACGTATCTTCAGATGATGCACGAGCTTCTGCCTTCCCCCTACCAGTCCCAGGAAATCAACCGCCTCACTCTTGCTTACTTTGTCATCTCCGGCCTCGACCTCCTCGCCGCCCCCGATCGCCTCGTACGTCGTCGTTAGTCAATTTTCGTTGTTGAAATTCAAATTTGAAATAAATGATTTAGAAAGCTGCAGTCTTTGATTTGGTAGGTTGACAAGGAAGCAGTTGCCAAATGGGTTCTGTCGTTGCAATCTCACCCGAGAAGCAAGTCCGAATTGAACAATGGTAGATGGGGCGATTTGTATTTTTGAGTTCGAATTCGATAGAATTGAATCGAATTGAATTAAATTGTTTACATTTAAGTGTGAATTCTAGAATTAATATATAAAAAAAATTGATCTTTTGATTTGTTGTAGGACAATTCTATGGATTTTATGGTTCCAGATCTGCACAATTTCCTTCAGAGGATAATGACAATGGGGTGTGAAACTATGAACTAGTTTATGTATTGTTTAAGATTTCTTTCGGGTTTTAACCGGTTCGTGTAGTTTAAGCAAAATCTTAGTATAAGAG
Source organism: Crataegus laevigata (assembly GCA_963580275.1). Taxonomy (NCBI): domain Eukaryota; kingdom Viridiplantae; phylum Streptophyta; class Magnoliopsida; order Rosales; family Rosaceae; genus Crataegus; species Crataegus laevigata. The sequence goes on along the minus strand of OY756947.1, from coordinate 29,475,624 downwards.
CATTGAATGATTTACTTGTTCGTGTTTCCGGTTGGTAATTATTTAGTTTGATTTTCATACAGGCTTTATTAAGTTGCAGTGTGAGTAACTTGGCCAGCACGTATTGTGCTGTGGCGATACTTAAAATCATCGGCTATGACTTGTCCAGTATTGACTCCGAGTCGATACTAACGTCAATGAGAAACCTTCAACAGCCTGATGGGAGGTATTTTGGTTTACATGAAAACTAATAGCCATTTCTTATGGGATGTTATGAGGTAGCTGGACCAATTTCCTGATATTTTCGACTGATTTTGGCAGTTTTATGCCTATACATACAGGGGCCGAGACTGATCTCCGATTCATTTATTGTGCTGGTAAGACGGTAAAAGGTTTTATGTAGTTACTTTTTAAGCTGTATAATTCAACATACTTGCCAATGTAGAATCAATTTAGCTGATTGATGTACCAGTGGCCATTTGTCATATGCTGGGAAATTGGAGTGGCATGGACAAGGAGAAAGCCAAGGCGTACATAATAAATTGCCAGGTCTGTATGGCAAATGTGGTCATCCTCTTGGAATTATATCTTCCATTTAATCAGTAAATTTCCAAATTCTTGATATATTTTAGAGATATACTTATACAGAAGTGACTTCGTTCTTTCAGTCATACGATGGAGGCTTTGGGTTGACTCCTGGTTCAGAATCTCATGGTGAGTTCTAACAATTATGAATGTCCCCATGTTTCCGATTTCCTTACCAGTTGCTTGCTTGTTAATATTTTACACGATTGTTGTTATTTTGTATTTACTAGAGGAAAACAGCATAATTTCTTCTTAGACTAGCCTGTGATGTAAATCCAAACAGTTTGAAAATTTCATTTTCTCCAATGATACAATATTCATTTTAGTGACACAGGCGGTGCAACATATTGCAGTGTTACATCTCTCCGGTTAATGGGATTCGTTGAAGAAGATATTCTTTCTAAAGATGCAGAGTCTTCCATAATAAATGTGCCATTGCTGCTGGATTGGTGCTTGCAGGTTTATCTCCTCACTTAATCTCTTCAAGCGTTACCAGTTTTCCCCTTGAGTTGTAAGCTTTTAACACTCCTGCAAGTAAACACCTGACGGGCATGTGGGCATTAAAAGCCTTAAAATCTGCCAAATAAGTAGATGCATCTGAAACAATGGTCCCGGCCTTTGCATTCTGATAAGCAATTTTATGTTCTCCTCCCATAGTAAAGATTTCTCTTGTTCAGTCGTTCTTTTGTACCATTGCAGAGACAGGCAGCTGATGGTGGATTTCAGGGTAGACCCAACAAGCCTCGTGATACATGTTATGCCTTTTGGTAGGTGGATGAACATCCTTAGGGATTTTCATGCCGTGTTTGGAATTTCGTACCCTGACAACAGGAATTTGCTTGTGCAGGATTGGATCAGTTTTGAAGGTTTTAGGGGGCCACAAATTCATTGACAAGAAGGCTCTACGTGGATTTTTGCTAACTTGTCAATCCGAGGTGCTTTTGCTTATCTTTCCTCATATTAACCTATGATACAATAGGGGAGAATGTAAAGTTTCTTTCAGATTTGTCATGGAAAATCTGTTGTTACTTCGGTCATGCATACAAATTTATTGGATTAATCTCCATAAACATAGAAAGATCTATGATGATAGAAACTAGAAACGCAATTGGATATAAGTTCTTGTTCTTAGGAAAAATAACAGACCAATAAAATGCAGACGATATAAATTTGATTTTTGTGCTTGATTTTTTTGGCAAAAGTATCTTTGTAAACATGAGGAATGTCGTAATTAGGCTACTTATACAATATTATGGAAGTGCCCCAATTTCTGTCAAACTTTTTTCTAAGCTGATAGTGCTGCTTTTGACTCCTGACTTTGATGTTCGTATTTGTGTTTTCACCAGTACGGTGGTTTCAGCAAGTTCCCGGGGGACTTTCCAGATCTATATCACTCTTATTACGGATTTACCGCATTCAGCCTCTTGGAAGAACCGGGCCTGAAACCACTCTGTGTTGAGCTGGGAATGTCTGCTATTGCTGCCATTGGAATATGACCCGATATTTCTTCATATACGTTGGCTTTCTAGTTGATTTTTTTTGTGCGTTTCCATGTATTCAATCGTGTTCTTCATCAATAAAAATAAAATTTACCCCTTCTTTTTACTGCAAGTTACATAGAAATAGAGGTAAATTACTTGGGCACATGCAGTGGTTGGCAATGTTTTTTTTTTTTGGAAGTGACTTGATATTTAGCATGTGATAGCATTTCCATCAATCATCATCACACGTTTTTAAGTTTCTATCAAGTGCTCATGTTTCAATTTTGTACAGAGTCTTTATGATCATTATGGTTGAACAGTAAAGTTGTGAAATCAAAATTCACTCTTCCTTTTGTTTTCTTGATTCTTCTTTATTTTATTTGAATACCAAAGAAAAATAGATTAGTATATGAGAAAAAATAAGAGTGAAAGAGATTTTCCTATCAAGAAAGGTAAAATCATAAAAGGGTGATGACAGATAGATGGACACAATAAAATATAAAATTGGTAACAACGCAGGTTATCTATGAGCTAAGGGTTTTTTTTTTTTTTTTTTTAATACCAAATTGACAAAACCCAGATTGGTTATCCACGTGGATTTCAAAAATCGAGACATGCTAACTAACACTCGAAAGATGACGAAACTATAAGGTGAAAGTAATGTATAAAAATTAAAAAGTACGAATAAATTTAAAACCAAAGTAAGTGCACGCAGTGTGGGGAGATAAAGATTGTAGCAATGAATTGAGATTATGATCGGTCTAAGATTTGATTCTTTATAGAGCATGTTTACTAATAGAAATCAGAGAATGAATGAATTAGACGACTTAAAATAAAAAAGTAAGAGGAAATTCATACTTTTTCAATTTTATATGTTAGTGTTTATAAAGAAAAATTTAGAAGTGAAGTGATTTTCCAACTTGTATTTTAATAAACGCACGAAATTTAAGAATCAAAACCTCTTAATTATCGGTAAGTAAACATGTAACAAAAAGAACATACGGATTGTTTTCTTAGCATACGAGTGTGTATACATTGAAGGTCATGATTTGAGCCACGAATCTCTGTGTCAGAACAGAAGATTACAAAGGGGATAGTAAAAAAGTAAGAGCCTACATGATTATTCAAGGTGGAGGTGGATGGATAGTTGCACCTTTCGGCAAATTCCCACAATCCACTTTCACGGGGCAATTTGCTAATCTTTATTGTTTGGGAAAATGCCCAAAGGCCAAAGGCATCACCTCAACTCTTCCCTTTCCTTTTTCCAACTTTGTCTTGTAATGCAGGTGGTATAAATATGCCAGAGAACAATGGCATGGCAACAATGATTGTTTACGACAAGAGAATCACTACCATGAAACGGGATGATACTGTAACGGGCAAGAACTTGCATATGCTCTTCAAAGTGTTATTGCAGTGTTTTGGGAAGAAAAAAAATATAATATCATGTGTTTTAGTTTTCGCATATTCATTGTAATATTGGTTCATAACACCAAAATGGTGCCTTGGCGGTGCATGCAAGTGTTTTTTTTTCCATTGTGGTGGTATCGTTGCCATGTCCCTCTCTATATTGTGATGGTATTTCAAGCCAATCACGCGATGCATAATGTTTGGTGGCTTAAAATACTGACACAGTGACATAGTGTGAGTTTTTATGAGAGAGAGAGAGAGAGAGAGAGAGAGAGAGGACAAGAACATCAGTTGTGTAGCATCATCACTCACCAGAAGATTACAGGTACGAGACAACTCAGGGTAACATGAAGGCTAAATAAAACAAAGCAACTTCACAGTCACGAGGTACCCTACTAACAGGAAAACCCATCTCATACCATCATGTTCCTGAATACATGTCCCCCCCACCACCACCACTAGAACTCATTACATTCCACGTTAACCACCATTACTAATCAAATTTAACAAACTACCCACAAATAATAATTTAAAAAATATCTATTTTTTAAAAAAAAAGCAAAAAAAATTGGTTGATGGAACTCTAATGTAAATTGGGTTTCTTCCCACTTGTTGATCTGAATCCGGGAGGTGAAGAAACTAAAGGAAGAACCTGTGAAGTGCTTGATGAATGGCACTTTTCTTTGTTCTTGTCAACAATAATTGTGATGAAGGAACCATCTTCCTCAGCATTTCCATCACTATTCTGAACTTCTTCCTTCAATTTTACTCTAAGTTTCTCCTCAGCAACCTGCAAGAACTTGAATTTCGGAGGAGGAGAGGATATCAATCTGTTGAATTCTGCATCAGATTTTGACTCAAAGAGTGGGCTGAAACCCTGCTGGGGAGTGAGAGGAGGTGTGAAAAGTGTTGGAGAACCAAGAGGTGTCAGATATGGAGTCTCAAATCCCACAAGCAAATCACTTAGACTCTTACTCCTCGAACCCTTCTGGCTCCTCCACCCACCATCCTCTGACTGTTGCTCCAAATCCTCCTTTGTTTCCTCCACAATTGTGAACAGGTGCCTTGGTGGGCCCCCACCAGCATTCTGCAGCCTCATGAGCTCAGCATCCAAATCATCCTCCTCAAATGATTTGAGAACCAGATTGTTGCTGCTGGGTTCATGGACTAGGGTTTCTGACATTCTCAAAGAAGCACAGATACCTGTGGGGTTTCGGGAGGAAGTGCAAGTGCTTCTTCTCCAGCAGAACATGTAGAAGATTTCCTTCTGTGGGCTGCTGCTGTAGCCATTGTCAATCTCTCTGCTGGTAAATCTCTTCTTCCACCACAGTAAATAGTAAAGCTCTGCAATCAGAGCTAAGAAAAGGCAGCCAAAAACCACACTTAACCCAAGTCCCACACTGCTCAAAGATTTCATCTTTGTCATCAAATCTCATCAGAAAGCTACTGATTTCACATCAAAACTACCCAAAAAAAAGTTCAAACTAACCACAGTTAATTTTGGGGCGTTACCCTTTTACCCAATTAACCAGAAGCCCAAGAAACTGAAGGGAAAGGTTAATTTTCTGGGAAAATTCTGTAAAGTTCCAATCTTTTCCATGAACACAGGAGAAACCCAAAAACCCAGATAGTGGGGCTTCAGTAACTAAACACTCCTTAACTTGCTCACTACTTTAGGGGCAAATGAAAATACCCAAATGCCCACCAGCTAAAAATATCTCTCAAAGGCTTTATCTTCTGAGAAAATCACCCTTTAAATCATGAAACGTGATGACCAAAGCGCTTTTGAAACCCACCAATGCTAAAAGCCCACCCGGATATGGAAATCACAGAAAATTGGCAAATTGCAGAGAACTAAAACAAAGAAATGAACAAACAAAAAACAGGGAAGCTATGCAAAAATGCAGAGTAAGAGAGTCGGCAAATAGGCAAATATGGGTGAGAGGAGAGGAGAGGAGAGGAGTGGCGTTGTTTGAGGGAAAGTTCACATGGGATGGGAACACAAAGACAAGGAAAGTGACGGAACGTTTTTTAGTAGATGCTAAATTGGCTTTTGTCTAATCCATTCACCCAACTCCGCTCACAGGAAAGAAGTTGATTTGAGCTGCTTTTCTGGGGTCTTGAATTTGTAGAGCAATGCTGGCTGTGTGATTCTGTCTTTGACTCTTTGACTCCAAGTCCAGTGGTGGAACCTGTGTCGTTTTTGTCATTAAATCATAACTTGTTTAACGGTTCTGGAATTACCAGAGCTTGCAGAGGCTAATCTTCTGGCAGATGCATATTCCCTTTCCATTTTATTAAGCAAATAAGTTATTGGGTTCCAAATAAAATATTTTCTAGTGTGATCAAAATACGGTGTGTGTCAAAAAGTTAATAACTTAAAATATATAATTTTTCACCATTTATATAAAAACACGTAATATATCATTCGTGTTCCGATCACTATTTATATAAAAACACGTAGTATATCTCCGCCTGTCATTGCATTACTAAATTATGACATTATATTTAACTTCGTTTCATATATGTTGCCCTTACGTCAAACAATATTAACATATCACATATGACTTTAATGTAGCTAAATTATATTATGTTAAAAAACGTTGTTTTGCACTTGTTCACACTTGACTTCTAATCTGTAATTTACAAACAAAAAAAACAGCATGTGATCTATTTAGAGTTCTAATAATAATTATTTTATTCGATATGATAAGTAAATACTCAATGCTTTCAGTATCTTAATTGATGATCATTAGATAATAAGATAATGCTTCGTCGTGGTGAATCAGAATAATGAGCAACAATTCAACTTAAGTTTGTTGTTCGAGTTTGTAGCCTCTTTAATAAATTATAACTTTGTTTTCAGTTGATGGTGCTTGGTTTAACTAAGCATATGGTCAGCATCAAATCTGTATTCACCTTTTAATCCGAATCCTATTGATCAACCCATCCTAGGTTATAAACGAAATCTCAATTGATACTAAATCAATCAATCAATCAATAATGTTTTCTTGAAAGTTGGGGCCTCAGGACCGCGGTAAAATAAGGAGAAATGTTGAGGAAATTATCTCACAGTTTAACGTTAATTTTTATGTCAACGTTATAAAATAAGAAAAATTAATAAAAATATCTTGAAAACTTTAAATTTTAACGATAATGACAAAATAAATAGTAAAGTAAATAGTACCATAATTGACTTTTTAATGTAAAAATGTGATTTTTCATTAAAATTTCCTATAAAATATTGTACTAAAGATATAAGATAGCAGAAAATCTATAAAAATTAGAAAGTCCTAATTTTGAGATAGTATCCTTAGAAATTCTCTAACTATCCATGTTACCAACCATTAACTTCAATAGTTTTTTTTTTCTGTCACGAGTAGACACATAATTTTCAGCATTTAATGGAGGTAGAAATACTCATAAATATATGGCATTGCTGACCCTAAAAACTACCTAGTCTACGTGACGCGCAGGTCGAGTAACTAATGAGCTAACTATGTCCTTCGGTTGTGTGCGGGGTGTGCCAACTCGTCGGTCGAGCTGCGCCGGAGAGTAAAATATGCTAATGTTGCATTGAGTGCGCGGCTGACTTCTCAATCTTACGACTGCGGGCGAGGAAGGAACACGTCTCGGCCTTTGGGTTCTAGAGCCTGAAGACAAGACTGCTAGTTCTGTGAAGTTCAATATCAAATTCGACTTTCAATATGCCAAATGTAGTAAACTAGTAACCCCTCAGCTCGCCGAAAAGGTTAATGAGATGACATTTGCCAATAAAAACTCAAAAATCCTTCTTGACCGAGACTTGGATAGATAACTAGTCGGCCTCGACGCAATGCTGTTTATCCAAATTGAAGGTACTCCGAGGTCGACTGTTTTTACAGCGATAATGTTGTTTATCCAAACTAAAGATACCACCGATTGCGTGCTGTTTAGCCAAACTGAAGGTGTGTCGGCGAAAAGGAAAAAAAAACCTCAAGATTTTTGAGTGGTTTTGCGTAGAGCGAGAGTTTGCGCATGGCAGATTTGTGTGTTGAATTAGAGATTCCTTTTTTCGTTGTCATTGCATCTGTATTTATAGGACTGATGTACTTGCTTAACACGGTCAAATAATATTGCAGAGTTTAATTGCAACTCTAATTCCTGAAATTGATCCACCTCAAAAGCCAAGCATATCCTCAAATTGTAGGCTTCCATATCACATAAGAAACCTAGCCCACCTAGGATTTTGATCTCATAGAAAAAAAAACCTCCATCAGACCTTTTTAAACCCATTCGATCACTTCCATCACCATGCAAAAATAAAAAGCCTAGCCTACCTAGGTTCCTATGTCATCATTACAAACCTAGCTATTCTAGGCTTGCCTCATCAACACCCAAAACCATTACCTTTATCGTTGCATGCATCTTGACCTATCTAAATGAATTTCAAATTCATTTTTAGCTTCCATGTACTGGCAGACTTCCCAAATCAACTAGAACTATAATGCTCGCTTGAGATATAATTCACATCTTATTTATCTGGTTGAAGAAGATGCTAGGATAATTCATATTAAAAAATAATTATTATGATAAAAATCATAATATTATTTTTTAACAAAATTATCTTTACTTTTCCATCCGACGATCGGGAGATATGTTCACTCAACGGCATTGATTGCACGGGCCGATAATATAATTTCAGGTGCAAAGAGGCACACTAGAGAGGCTAGAAATTTACCAGGACTCTGGCTTTCCACTGTAATTTTTGTTTTGGGTTGGATCTCCAAATTACAGGCCCATTTTTTGTGGCCACCTATTAAGCCCAAAAAAAAGCCCATTTGAGTAATCACCTCTTTTCATGGCCTCAATCACCATCATATCCAATAGTTAGATTGCATAACTACAATGTCCTTACAAATTATTGGCTGCTAAGGCCTCAGAAGAACTTGGACTGTGGTGTCAACCATATCTTATATTTTGTTTTTATTTGACTATACACGAGGCTCAGATAATTTTACTAAAATTTATCGGCTCTCTAGGTTACCGGACTCCAAATCAGGCAAACACCGAACTACGAGGGATGAGAGCGTGGCGTCGGCACGGCAAATCGGGCAACTTGAATGAGAAAACAGCCACATGTCAATGCATGAAACGTGAAATGAGTGCATGCATTCCGGCAAGGTACGAAACTCTTCACCTTCTTCAAAGTCACTTATGCACACAGCACACATACCGTCTCCCACCAAGACCAAGCCAACGTCCTTTTGATACTTCCTGGCCGGAATGAGTTCGGATGCCGATGAAGGCCCCATGCTGCCATCTGTGAGCCCCGTGGTTTCAGGCCTCAAACGGCCTCGTGTTTGTCGTGGTTGGGGGTTGCGGTTGCGGCAACAAATGACTGCGCAATGGTAGAGTGTGACAACAAGCACAGCCGAGCTCAGAGCAACTAGAAGAATGTATAATCTGGGATCAGAGACAAGGTTATGGCTTTCGGCCATGCTGGAAAGTCGGCTGAAATGCCAAGGAATTTAAATGGACATTGAAATTATATGTAGAAAAGGCGATTATATCAAGGTTTGCATTTGTCTTATGTGCCTACACAGACAAATGAGAAGATGGAAAGAACTGAAGCTCTGAGTCGCCCTTTTTTATTTTTTTGGAACACCAAGTCGGCCTTTTTGGAACACAGAAAATTGCTGGTCCTAAATTTTTTCCTGACTTATTTACATAAGTATTTTTCAGTTTAATATTAATAATATTGTGAGAAATCGGACAATAGGTGTAAGAGTAAATGTTCTTAACGAATTAAACTTGAAATAAAATCAGTGTACCAATTTCGTGAAAGTAATGTAATGGAGGCAGCCGTAGCTAGCACAATTAATTTTATTGGGTTATTTGGTTCAGTTCTAAACTTCTAGCACTAACGTGATAAAGCAAAATGGATTTCTTGTGCATTAAACCATCTCCTACTTACGTGAAAGTCATGCAAGGCTCTTATAATGACACACCAGAATCCACAAATGACCATACCGGCCGGGACTGATAAGATATGGGCGATGCCAACGATATTATCTATTTGAAGTATATTCTTTAAATTACGTGATGTGACGATTAATAGATATAATGTTATAAAAAACCAATCATTAATCACCACATCATATAATTTATAAAATACAATCTATTTAAAAACAGTCGCATTTTCCCTATGACATACATAAATACTGCTTATCTTGTTTTAGCCACTGATTATGAACCACCTAATGAAAGATTTTGTGGACTATAAGTGGTCAAGATACTCTTAGGAATTAATTATGGTTCAATCTTCAAATACCATTGTCTCGTATTGAAGACGTGATTGCTCATACAAGAGTTTTAACAGTTCTTATTTGTAGAGACATAATATACAAAGTCTGCAAAAGGAGAATCAAGAGACATAATATATAGAATGTCTAGAACGAAAAAATGGTGTTCGAAAATTATACTCATAGAATAATCTTAATTTAAGGCATTACCAAACATTTTTTCCTTGACCAGATGCTGCATATATAGGTTGTAATAGACTAATAGTAGACGTTAACCAACCTTGTGGTTTGAGTGAAGTTTTAGTTTGATCTATCATATTTATATTTTCTTAATTGCGCCTGAAGTTTACAATTTTTAGTAAGTGATTTTCTCAATTGTGTTTAGATGTGTCTGTTTCTACAAAGGAAATGGACTTGTATACAAACACTTGAAACTTCAAAATAATAATCCCATATGTAAACCAAAAGAGAAGTTGATGATCCAAAGAATTAAACCAATATATGCATCTAGTGTCGCAAGATCGTGTGAAAGATGAAAGCTCTCAAACCAAAGCATTGTTAATGAAAATACATTTCTCAAATCATTCCAACAAGGCCTTCGTTTGATGTCTAAGATATCAGTTTCCGATGAACAACTACGAAATACACCCAATAATCACTCTCATGGAGGAATATCACGAGTCTTCAAGCTTCTAGGTATGGATTATATATACCTTCCTCGGCACAAGCATCAAAAAACACTCCTACCCCGGCTGCAATTACAAAACAACGCAATGTCTTTTTTGTGCAAAATTTTGTTTACTCTTCCGTGGCACTATCAAGCTCAGATCAGACACCCTACTACCGCTGAACGACAACCGTGAACAGTGGAGCAGTGGAGCGGCAAACTGGGCAATTCGGATGAGAATAGAGCCACATATCAATGCATGCAGCATGAAACGAGTGCTTGCACTCCGGCAAGGTAAGAAAATATTAACCTTTTTGGAATTTTTCTATGCACACAGCACACGTACCATCTCCTACCAGGCTAACACCCTTTTCATACTTCTGGATTACCGGTGAAGCAGTAGTAGTCCTTGTGCTGATTGCTGCTTGTTGAATTATAAGTCTTCAAGCTGATTAGTATTAGGAAATAATATGAGATTAATTGTGTATTCACTTGTGCAAGATTGTCAAGTGTGAATTGCTATGTGTAAAGGCCATGAGTGCCATGTGGATATTAGTTTTGTTGTTTTCTCTTTTACATTACTTGTTAGATGAATGGTTGAGATCAAAAGCTTGTGAGAGAAAGGATCCAACTATTCACTAACAGTTATATTTCCTCACTCACTACTTGTGTGAGTGTGAGAGAGAACAAAAGATATATATGGAAGGAATTTCAATCGCACCTCTGTGATTTTGTACAGAGTGTGAGTCACCATTCTCTTACTCTCTCTTCTCTGTGAAATTTCTCTTTTCTTCCCTTCTTCGAATTCAACAAACAAATGCAGATTGTTGGTTTCTTAAATGCTAACATGGCCTCAGAGCTTGGTTTCGATTAGAACTGGGCGTATACTGTAAATTCGAACATCACAGACGTTGATTGCTTCTGGGTTTTTTCAAGGTCTGGTGAAGTTCGCCGGAGGTTGCTGTGATCTAAGATCTACGTGTTTCTGAACTCACACAAACTCACGATGGCCGGAGCTGGGAGTGCAGAAGTTCGGACTCCGATCGTTTCAGGCGAAAATTATGAATTCTGGAGAATCAAAATGGTCACCATCTTCAAGTCATATGGGCTATGGAATTTGGTGGAAAAAGGGGTTATACTTCCCGATTCGAAGAAGAAGAAAAAGAAGACTGAAGAGGACTCAGATTCTGATGAAGGTGATGATGAGCAAATAGCTGCGATCTTCATGAAAGATGCGAAAGCTCTAGGAATTATTCAAAATGCTGTTTCTGATCAGATCTTCCCTCGGATTGCAAACGCAGACTCAGCTAAAGTAGCATGGGATCTGTTGTACGGGGAATACCATGGAGGTGATCAGGTGAGATCTGTAGAACTCCAAAATCTTAGAAGAGAATTTGAATACACCAGAATGCGTGATGATGAATCATTGTCTGGGTATCTTACTCGCTTAAATGATCTGATTAATCAAATGAAAACGTTTGGTGAAACTCTGTCAAATGAGAGATTAGTTCAGAAGGTGTTAATTAGTCTCACTAAGATATATGATCCTATATGTTTAGTGATAGAAAACACAAAGAGTTTGGAGTCTGTGGATTTGCAAGAGGTTATTGCCATACTGAAAAGTCAAGAACAAAGGTTCGATTTACATTCTTCTGATGTAACTGAAAGGGCATTTTCTTCTCTTACTGTGAACTCAAAGGGACAGGGTCGAAACTATACTCAGTCTAGTACATTTAAGCCACAAAAAAACTGGAACCACAAGGGTAAGAAGTGGGACTCAAAGCCTAAATTTCAGCAGAAAACTTTTACTAATGTTGCACAGAATAGCTCTTCTTCTCAGATTATGGGTCAAGAAGGTGTAAAACCTCAATGTAAAGTGTGTTCCAAGTTTCATTATGGTGAGTGTAGATATAAGGGAAAATTCAAGTGTCACAACTGTGATAGATTTGGACATTGGGCCAGAGAATGTGCTGTTGGAAAACCTGTTCAAAAGGCAAATTGTGCAAGTCAAATGGAGGTGACAGGAAATCTGTTCTATGCAAATTATGCTGCTGATGAGATCAAGGTTAATGGGGATTGGTATATGGATAGTGGCTGCAGCAATCACATGACAGGGAATATTGATCTTCTTGTTAATGTGAAGACTAATGTTGCAGGAAAGGTGCAAATGCCAACAGGTGTGCTGGTAAATGTGGCTGGAATGGGTTCATTGGCTATTGAAACCAACAGGGGAAGAAAATACATCAGAGAAGTTATGTATCTACCTGGTTTAAAGGAAAATCTGCTTAGTGTTGGGCAAATGGATGAGCATGGCTACTATCTTGTGTTTGGTGGAAGAATGTGCAATGTTTATGATGGTCCCTCTCTTGACTGCCAAATTATAAGTGTGAAAATGAAGGGTAATAGGTGCTATCCTTTATCTCTAATGCCAGACAAACAGTTTGTACTGAAAACCAGTCTTGCTCACTGTGCAAGAACTTGGCACAGAAGACTAGGACATTTAAATTTTGGTGGAATTAAACAACTGAGGGATAAGAATATGGTTCATGGTCTACCATATCTAGAGGAGTTTGATGGAATCTGTGAAGGCTGTCAGTATGGTAAGCAGCATAGAGAGAGCTTCTCTAGTGGTAAATCACAAAGAGCTTGTGCTCCACTTGAATTGGTACATGTTGACTTGTGTGGGCCAATGAGAACTGAGTCTACAGGAGGAAACAAGTATTTCATGTTACTTGTAGATGATGCAACTAGGATGATTTGGGTGTACTTTCTTAAATTCAAATCTGAAGCTCTCACATGTTTCAAGAAGTTCAAAGTCATGACAGAGTTACAATGTGGTCTAAAGCTAAAGTGTTTAAGAAGTGACAGAGGAGGGGAATTCACATCCACTGAATTCAATCAATTCTGTGACTCAGAGGGCATTCAAAGACAACTAACTCTCTCATACACTCCACAGCAAAATGGAGTTGTTGAGAGGAAAAATAGAACAGTGGTTGAAATGGCAAAGTCCATGCTTCATGACAAAGGAATGCCTTACTATCTGTGGGCAGAGGCTGTGCACACTGCAGTCTACATATTAAACAGATGTCCCACTAAAGCTCTTGATAACACAACACCTTTTGAAGTTTACAGTAAAAGGAAACCAGGTATTGCCCATCTGAAGGTCTTCGGCTCAGTTTGTTATGCTCACACTCCATCTGAGCTAAGACACAAACTGGAACCAAAAAGTACAAAAGGGATCTTTGTTGGATATGCAAAGTGTGAGAAAGGGTACAGAGTGTTTGATCCTATCTCTAAAAGACTTATTCTATCAAGAGATGTTGTGTTTGATGAAAACTCAGTTTGGGATTGGCAAGGAAGCACAGAAAGCTTTATAGCATTGCATACTCATGATTTGGATTCTGGTGACTCATCAAGAAGCAAGAGTACAGAGAAAGATTTTCAAGTCTCAGATGATTTGCCATCTGGCATGTTGAAAGATACTACAAGAGGTATTGATGATGCACAGGTCATTTCCCAGTCAAGTGTAGGTATGAGAGACACTCAAGCATTTGACCATACTCCATTAAAATGGAGAAAGCTGGATGATGTACTTGCTCAGTGCAATCTGTGCATAATTGAACCAGAAAAATATGAAGATGCTGCAAAGGATGAGTCTTAGATGGAAGCTATGAAGGAAGAGCTCTCCATGATTGAGAAGAATGCAACCTGGGAGTTGGTAGACAGACCAACTAACAAGCCTATAATTGGAGTTAAATGGGTTTTTAAAACTAAACTCAATCTTGATGGAAGTGTGCAAAAGAACAAGGCAAGGCTTGTTGCAAAGGGATATGCCCAGAAACCAGGAATAGACTATAATGAAACATTTGCTCCTGTTGCTAGGTTGGATACAATTCGAATTCTCATTGCCTTGGCTGCACAAAAGAGTTGGAAACTCTATCAACTTGATGTCAAATCTGCTTTTCTGAATGGTGTTCTGGAAGAGGAAGTCTATGTGGAACAGCCTGTTGGTTTTGTGATTAAAGAGGAGGAAGACAGAGTATATAAACTGAACAAAGCTTTGTATGGTCTAAAACAGGCACCAAGGGCCTGGTATAGAGAAATAGATACCTACTTCTCACAGTGTGGTTTTAAGAGAAGTTTGAGTGAACCAACATTGTACATTAAAGCAGAAGGGAAAGATATTCTGATTGTGTCTATCTATGTGGATGACATAATCTATACTGGGAACAACAAGCTAATGCTGGAAGAATTCAAGGAAGACATGAAGTGTAAATATGAGATGACTGATTTGGGTCTTCTCCACCATTTCCTTGGAATGGGAATAATTCAGACAAACTCAAGTATTTTTATCCACCAGAAGAAATATGCAAGCTCCTTATTAGACAAATTTGGTCTAAAAGAGTGCAAATCTGTGCTTACTCCACTTGTGGCAACTGAGAAGCTAACTAAGGATGATGGAAGTAATGCAGCTAGTGAAGAGTTATACAGGAGTATGGTGGGAAGCCTTTTATACCTCACTGCAACCAGGCCTGATATTATGTATGCATCTAGTCTGTTAGCCAGATTTATGCATTGCCCTACAGTAAGCATGTTGGAACTGCTAAAAGGGTGTTAAGATACATTAAGGGCACTCTAAATTATGGTCTGGAGTATGTGAAGGGTAAGAACTCAATGTTAATTGGTTTTTGCGACAGTGATTGGAGTGGATCAGTTAAGGACAGCAAGAGTACTTCTGGTTATGCCTTCTCTTTTGGCAGTGGAGTATTCTCTTGGGCATCTGTGAAACAGAACTGTGTGGCCCTTTCCACTGCAGAGGCAGAGTACATTAGTGCTTCTGAAGCTACAACACAAGCCATTTGGCTTAGATTTGTACTCGAAGACTTTGGTGAGTTTCAAACCGAAGCAACTCCAATACACTGTGACAACACCTCAGCAATCGCAATCACCAAGAACTCTGTGTTCCACCAGAAGACCAAACACATTAACAGGAGGTATCATTTCATCAAGGATGCACTGAAGGATGATATCATTGACTTAGTGTACTGTCCAACTGAAGAGCAACTAGCTGATATCTTCACAAAACCTCTACCCAAAGATCGGTTCAATTACCTCAGGAGCATGCTTGGAGTGAAATCAGCTCAAGACTTAAAGGGGAGTGTTGAATTATAAGTCTTCAAGCTGATTAGTATTAGGAAATAATATGAGATTAATTGTGTATTCACTTGTGCAAGATTGTCAAGTGTGAATTGCTATGTGTAAAGGCCATGAGTGCCATGTGGATATTAGTTTTGTTGTTTTCTCTTTTACATTACTTGTTAGATGAATGGTTGAGATCAAAAGCTTGTGAGAGAAAGGATCCAACTATTCACTAACAGTTATATTTCCTCACTCACTACTTGTGTGAGTGTGAGAGAGAACAAAAGATATATATGGAAGGAATTTCAATCGCACCTCTGTGATTTTGTACAGAGTGTGAGTCACCATTCTCTTACTCTCTCTTCTCTGTGAAATTTCTCTTTTCTTCCCTTCTTCGAATTCAACAAACAAATGCAAATTGTTGGTTTCTTAAATGCTAACACTGCTGTGGTCTTTTGCATTTCATTATCATCCAATTGTCGTCGTGTCGGTTCTTCATGGGGAATATTCTCGCAGCAGCAACTGCAACATCACCAGATGGCTATGATCACCACAAGCGGAATGATGAGAAAAAGTGCAGGAGTAGCATATTCAGACTCTCCGGAAACCATGGTAGAACTTAAGAGTCTAAATAGACTACGAATTTGTTAAAATGGCCATTCATGTTATATAGAATAGGCGGTTAAAGCAAGGTTGTTATTAATTTCATAATCACAAAATGTAACGTCGAGTCCAAAGCTCTTTGCTTAGAAATGATTCTAATTGATTTCATTTTTTCCTATGCAGAAAAGTTATGAAAGTTCATATATCTAACCTTACTCCTGTAGCAGATGCTTTAGTAGTTGTAATGGACAACGTGGACGTATCGAACCTCTAAATTAAGGGAATTTTAATTGGTGAACTTCATGTTACACGTGTTGGGGGTATGAATCTCACGCGGAAAAAATAAGGGACCTTGCATGTAAAAGTAGTAAAATTGGGCTACTTTTATATTGTAAATTAATTTTACGGCGAAACTCTAATTTTTTTCATGATATCAAGGCATGTTGTCCATCGTGTGAAGGAAACAAAGGGGGTTCTCGAGTTGGTTTTCAAAATTTATTTTTAAAATTGACTACAGTTTTCCTTAGTGATTTGCTAGTTTTTTCGTGTTATGGGTATCTAATTAATGCACATGCATGTTGTTTACCTAGAAGGAGAATTGCCATTGGTATGTTTTTGGGGTGTATATTATGTATATATGATGCTACTTTTACTGAGTTAGGTTGTATGACCTGAGTCCAGATTTTCTACACCTAAATACCTCTATGACCCTCTGTGGTCCCTCTAAATATGCGACACGTATTCACCCACTCATTAAATTTTTGAAAAAAGAAATTGCTGAGTTAAGATTAGTGAGTGGATGGACACGTGTCGTATATTTAGAGGGGCCACAGGGGTATTTCGATGCAGAAAATCTGTACTCGTATGACCCACAGGTAAAAAAAACAAATATCGATGCAATTTCTGTTGAAATAAAGAAAACCATCGCACGAACCTAAAGAATATTTTGGAAAAAAATAAAACAACTTCATTCAACTTGCATCATCATTCAACTTGCATCATCATTCAACGTACATATTACAACTTAAATAGAAAAACGTAAAACAAATTGACCAAGGAAATAGGAACAACCATTTTCACAACTCATATGTACTCCACTGTTGGAGTACTTTTTAGGGTGCGTTTGTTGCACTGAATTATCTCAAATTAAACTTCTAAGACTAAACTGGACTGACTTAGAATAAATTAAGCTGGACTGATTTAGTTTGCTTCGATCCAACACCAAAGTGGTATAGCCCCTTCTCAGTCTTTATTGGCTAGGGACTCTTGATTTTTTGTTCTATGCACGGATTTGTCTAATGAATATGTTCTTGAATTCATTCAGGACGTGAGCAAAACTCAGATTGGAGAAGATGCAGTGATACGAAAACTCTTTTTATGGTTCTAATCCATGAGCATAGTCGCACTCATGGGTAAAATCTGCAGGGGTCATGCAAGTAAATAGGCCCCCTCCCTTCTCTTTTGGATAAATGGGGTGATTTAGAGATTATGGATCACAATCGACAAACCGAGGTACAAAGCTAAATATAAGCAATTCTTGGAAAATATTGAGAAATCAAAGAAACAATTCCAAAAAATATAAGCAATTCTTGTTCTAGTTTTCCTTTACACTCCCATTTCTTGTCCCTTCTTTTTGGGCTCATTTGAAATGGATGACAAAAAAGGAGACACGGCCAAGAAGAACCGACAACAACACATCCTAATTCATATCATTTAACCTGTTATTTCCCTTCGTCTTAGACTTCTTATTGCAACAATGAGCAAAAAGAATAAACAAATGCAATACTACCAGCCTTTACATAATTACTACTTAGGAACTATACAACAAAATGTGTCGTCCTTCGCTTCATTGGCCACAAAGACACATCCTCATGTAACATCCTTTCCAATTTGCAGCACTCTCAATTCGCTTTCAGAAAAAATCCATAACTTCCTACACTCTGCAACATTTTCAGTGAAAACGGTGATTGGCTTTCAGTGGTTGCTAGCTGCCTTGTGTTCTGAAGAGAGTTGAGGTAGCTCAGCGATAGATTTCACCTTCTCCCAACGACCAACAACTGCCGCTAACAGCTGTTAATAACAGTGGAGCAGCAGCTGTAGCAAGAAAAAAAAAATCCACAGATAACAGTTGCAAATTTTCTCTTACCAATTGTGGCCTTTAGAAAAAACAAGATAAACATTGAGAAGCAGTAGTGGCTTTAAAAGAGGGGTTGTATCTTATGAAAAATTGTGAACTTTATAAACAAAAAAGAGAAGGAAAACAAAACTAGTACAACAGCAGATTTGTTTCACAATATCAATCATTGGAAATTATAATTCCCACAGTAGTTTATGAGGATAAACTGAATGTAAAGAATAGAAGTACAAGTTTGAATATAAAGAGAGACTGACAATTAAAGGATTGGTTGCAAACATTCAATGAGCAAGATTCAAGAATATGGGATTCATTTGTAGGAACTCAAATAGGGTAGCCAAAGATCCCAACAGTTTTGCAATTTCTAACAATTTTCCTTGGCTGCTGAGATAAAGAACACTGGTGGACACAAGTTGATGCCATAAATATTTAATGTTTCCATATAACAAAAACCTAAAGAAGTATGATTGTATAATACTCACATAACTTATCTAAGGCATCTTACCTTCAATTGACTGGTGTTATACTGTAGTGTGACTAAACCTAACATCTTTGGGGTTATCCACTTCCAGAAAACGAACTACATTCTACAAAATAACCAATTGGAAAAATCGTATAGAGAGGGAAAAAAAACGGTAAAAGCCTTTCATTGCCTGCATATTGAAGCCATATACTTTTTAAATTAACAATGTCTCTAATTAGAAGTGAAATCTTTTTTAAATTTAAGATGCCTCCAATCCTCATGGGCATCACAAAATTGTCCGAGAGGTGTCCCTTCATCTTCCTGTGCTCTTGGCACAGGGCGCACCAATGCTGTTAAGAGTTGTCCCACATTGGTGAGGGACAAGGTTTGCTATGTGCTTATATGGTCTTGGGCTACTCCCCATATTGCCAATTGGTTTTATGGTGGAACCCTAATTTCATCATGGTATCAGAGCAAGGTTGTCCACGTGTGAAGCCCAACGGCCACACGCGCTCCACGTCACCCAGTTGTTGTCCACGTGTAGGCTTGAAAATCTGCCACACGTGCGGGGGCGTGTTAAGAGTTGTCCCACATTGGTGAGGGACAAGGTTTGCTATGTGCTTATATGGTCTTGGGCTACTCCCCATATTGCCAATTGGTTTTATGGTGGAACCAGAGAAAGCCCAAACATTTTAGTGATTACTCTAACACGCAGTTCAATTCCACGTCTTCCAATTTGTCTGATGTTTCTTTTCTTTCATTTGTCTCTTCTAGGTGTATAAAATTGGAACTTCACCCGACGTGAATGGCCAACGTATAGTAATAGTTTAGCCATTTCCTTGTAAAAGCGATAATATATCTTAAACTAATTTAAACTGCAAAAATTAGAGTTCAAACACACATAATTCGGGGGTGCAAGTTCGTCTTAAAAATGTAACTATGCTCATGTCTACAATTATTATTCAGCTTTAAATTTGCTGAACTCTGTTTTTCCACTCTAATATTTGACATGTGTTTTGGGTTGACCCCCAAACTGCAGTCCCATTTTCTTCTGTCTTTGTATTCAATACCGTTGTATATAGGTTGCAGGCGTTGGACTGTTGTCACCATATGTTAAGACCACCCTAAATCCAAAAGCAAAAACCATTAACATCTAAGATGCATGGACACATACACAAGGATAAGACACGACACCAGAATACATCACATTAACAAAAAAATATTAAAATACAACACGACACAGAAATACGACACAATATAACACAGAGATATAAGTGGACCATTGTGTCCATGCATCGTAGATTAGCATAAAAATCACACCATCCTACAACAATGCCATTTATTTTTGTTGCAAAATTCTTTACTCTCGTGACACCACTCTGGCTCGCCAGACCTGAAACCCTACTGCTGCTTAGCGACCAATGTAACCGGCGTGGCATTGGCACGGCAAACCGGGCTACTCGGTTGTGAATAGAGCCACATGTCAATGCATTGAACATGAAATGAGTGGCTGCACTCCAGCAACGTACGAAAACATTCGCCTAGGCACACGGCACACGGCACACATACCCGTCTCCGACCAAAACCAGACCCACACCCTTTTGGTACTTCCTCTGGACCCAATTGATCTGGGTTTCCACGTTGCTTGCTGCAGAAGTCTATTGCATTTCGGGGCCCGAATGACGTGATGTTTCTTCTTTTTCGGGGATGTTTCTGCAGCATGAGCCACAACACAACCATTATTTCTTGGGTTATTCGTCTTTCAATTATCACATTTTAACTACAAAATAAGCGCTAACAATAGCATTAATACGAACATGTAACTTCTTGGCCAGATGCTATAGTGGTTGTAAAGTTGTATCTGTACTGGTTTGAGGTAATCAACCTTAAAATCCAAAGTTCGAGTACATATTTAATTTTTAAGGTAAATAAACATAGATGTGGGTGTTGTCAGTTGCTCAAGTAGCAGTGCGTTTGTCCCGTACATCAAGTTTGAATAATTTTTCTGTTTGACAACATTTATGTTAGAAATAATTCTTCAAGTCATAACACAGAGGCTAATACATACCTGTTGATTAAAGTTAGAAGGCTTGATTGAACCAAACACGGTCAACATCAAAGAAAAAGATTGATGACTTAAAACCAAAATGATGATAGATGACTTAAGAATAAACTCATTTTTATTAAGAAAATATGATTTTCACACTTTTTATTTTTTATTTTTCGTACTCTTGTTTATTTATGTCTTTTAATTCTCCTTGATATAGTTCAGACATCATAATTAACAACATTGTGAATGAATAAATCACTCTCTCAAACTAACTTAATTGGAAAATTGATGAAATTAAGCTACTCTTAAATAGCAAGGAAACCATGCTTAAAATTCAATAAACCATACTATATGGATAAGACAATATGTGATAGGAGCATATTTATGCGACTTAGTTTGCTTGTTTTCTTGCATTTTGGTAATTATTTAGTATTTATTATAGTGTTTTAAGTTAAATTCGTGTGTTTGTAGGTTTTATGGGCTAATGGTGCATTATGAGCCAATTTGGAGTAATTTGGAGTGTTTTTGGGCCCAAGATGGATTGCTTATGATCCAAGCTAGATGGATGGACAAATTTGGAGATTAATTGGGTTGAAATCTACTATGAAGATGGATAAGTGAAGCCCAAGTTCTAGAAGATAAGAAAAGAGCAAGA
This sequence comes from Crataegus laevigata, assembly GCA_963580275.1. Lineage (NCBI taxonomy): Eukaryota > Viridiplantae > Streptophyta > Magnoliopsida > Rosales > Rosaceae > Crataegus > Crataegus laevigata. Next base: position 29,454,174 of record OY756947.1, on the reverse strand, counting down.
AACAATGAACTTTCCTTTCCTTCCCACTTCACCTACAACATCCACCCACTTCACCTACAACATCCACCACCTTCACCTTCAACATCCACCTTCACCTACAACATCCACCTACTTCACCTACAACATCCACCTTCACCTACAACATCCACCACCTTCACCTACTACCTTCACCTACAACCCCTTCCACATTCCCTATAAATACCACCCTATGCCACAACATTCTTCATCATTCTCTTGGCCTTCATCAGTCATACACACATCCACCCTTCACCATAACTCACCTTTCTCCATCATCCTAAACCCAAAATCACCCACCAAACACCATCATTTCCCTAGTGCCGCAACCTTGCAAAAAGGAGGAAGGAGAAGAACAACTTGGAGCCGTGCCTATTCATCCAAAGTTTGGGTCGCTGGAGCGTTCTAGGTGTTTTCTACTTTTGTTTTCAATGTTTAATTTCAATTATTGTGGTTTAACTGCAAGTATGTGGAACTAATTTCATTGTGGTTAGAGGTTGATTCAAAGCCATGATTGTATATGTAATATGAATTGATTTCCTCCAGTTTTAGTTTCATGAATTGTGGATGTGATTTACTTAACCATTTGATGCAGAACTTATTTGTGTATGTTGGTTGAGAGTGCACGCTTGATTATCATGCATAAATCTGATGCTAGGATATAAGTGAATTTCACCTAATTGTTATGAACTTATATTCATAAGTAGTGAAGGTTGCTAGTCACAATCGCGTTAAGTAAATCCATGGCAAGAGTATCATGCAGTTCATAGTTACAATTGTCATGTCAATGTTTATAATTTCCATATAACTTAATGATCTTTGAATGTATCTCTATCATACAGTTCATATAGGGAACAATTGGAGAATGTTTTGAGTTGTTGTATGCAGTTCATCCAATTCAATAAACTTAGGGAAATTTGAGAGTTAATTTGTGCAGTTCACGGTTAACTTGGGGCATTGTCATTCATAGTTTGTTGTAAACATAACTGGAAATCAATTCTATTTTGCATATATGTCATGTGTGGAGAAAAACCCTCTAGCCATCCATTCATCCATTGATTTACTCAAATCTGTCTAAAAATCTGTTTTACAAAGTCTACTTAGTTATTGTTAAAATTTGTCCAAAATCAAATCCCCCATTGTTAAGTTGTATTATTTAGTTAAAATCTGTACAATTTAATGTCTTTTGAGTATTTTGAGTCCTTGTAGTCCCAAATTCGTTTAAATCCATATTTAGTATCTGTTTTTATTCATTGTGTTAGCTTTGTGTTGTCTTGACTATTCTAGTGTGTTTCAAGTTATTATAGTTTAGCTTTCTGTTTTAGAAGTTTTGTTTTGTGTTTTTGAGTCTTGTTTTACATTTTAAAATTAGTTTAGGTGCATTAGTAATCCCTCCTAATCCCCGGTCTAGAACGATCCCTACTTGCATATATACTACAATTGTCAAAAAGAGGGTTTAATTTGTGTGTTGTTTTACAACGCATCAATATGTTTCTAAACTAGTCTAATCTACAACAAGGATTTTTACGTTGTTGCATTCTAAGGGGAGAACATACATTCGTAACGAACTAGTTATTTGCAGTCATAGTATGTTGTGGAGCTTACAATGCTAGTGGTTTAGTGTGGGGTGTGTAGGTAGAGGTGGATCAATTCATAGACTCAAGTGGTCCCAAGACCACACAGAAGTGGGAAGAAGCTCATGTGAAGACCTTGGTTCCAATGAAGAAAAAAGACTCTCTCTCCATTTCTCATGGGAACAACTTCCCTTCTTCTTTTTTTTAAATTGTTGCCCAATCAAGTTGTGCCACCTAGCATTGATTAGGCTTATTAATTGAAATGCCTCCTGAAACAACCATTTAATCTTAATTTATCCACTGAAATTGGTTTTGTCTAACTTTACCCCTGAAACTGACATTTTCAATACTTTTGATTCACCAATTTCATTAAAGAACTGCTAAATTCAAGGGTATTGTAGACATTTTAGTCTTTAGGGTTTAGTTAAATAAAAGCTTATACATATACACCACTTTATATTTACCTTTCAGTCTGAATTTCAATCGATATTTTTGGTTTTGTGAAGTATTTTGGACATGATATCTTAATGTTTTTTTTATTAGATTATATTTTGTGCAACCGTTTGAGGTCATTTTTTTTATGAGTGAAACTTGTGGTTAGGCCAATTTCGATTAGAGTGATATCTTGAAATATGTTGATCATGTTTTATTTCTTTTGTAATGAGCAATTTTCAAGTGCAAAATTTCGAGTCAACATGGATGTCTTGCAAGTGAAATGACTCTAAGAAAAAAAATGTACCCTTATTTTGGTTGATAAAATGATTTTGTTGCTACAAATTTTCCTATTGATTGAATAGTTTATTTTCAAAAGGTCCCAAACTCATGGGTTTGTTTTAGAGTTGTCAAAAATGAAATTAAGATTGGTTTAGTGTGTAAGATAGAGGTAAATAGATGTGTAGAAAAGTAAAATGTCTACAATACCCTTGAATTTAACTGTTTTTTTAATGAAATGGAGTGAAGTGAGGCAAAAAGAGTTGAAAATGTCAGTTTCAAGGGGTAAATTGAGACAAAACCAGTTTCAGGAGGTAAACTAAGACTAAATGGAAGTTTCAGAAGACATTTCAATCAATAAACCTTTTAATTAATAAAAGGTGGTATATTATTCAACTAATATTATTTATATCACATGTTTGACACCGTTATTTCTTTTAAAATTCACTCGCATATCATCAAAATCAACAAAATACTAATGCAAAAAATTCAAATATTTTTGTAAGTTATATGTTGGATAATAAACCTAATAAAAATAATAAACTCAATTTACCAATACAAGTATAGGTTTTTTAAGTGTATAGACACTTATTTATATGATGGATAACAAATTTACTTAAATCCATCTAGTGCACCTAGGCCGCATCTAGGTACATAGGCGCTAAGCCCGGCGCCCAACTAGTGCCTAGCATACTTTGATTATGACCACTCCATGTTAGAATCCGTCACTACCTATAGGGCCGTTAGATTACGGATGAATGAACCATAAAATAATGCAAATGATCCCGCTAAAATACCCAAAGCGACGCAAACGATGAAAGTGATGTCATTTGTGACTTATAAATATAGGTTTGTAGCGTGGATTGTATGCTTGAATGATAAACTCAACTCAATGAATAATGAGTCAGGCTGCGTAATCATTAAATAGAGTTACATCAGATTAGGGTTGTTACATTTGAGATTTATCTCTAATTGCAAATAAATACAAATAGTCGCAGGGCGGAATATTTGAAAAGCCTCACTCACTATCATACACTACTCATCCAAGCTTAGGTTGCCATAATGTGCATAACAACAATGCCACTTTTTTTTCGTTGCAAAATTCCTGACCCTCCTAAGACCTCTCCGGCTCACCCAACCCGAAACAACCGTTGAACGACTATGGTGAACGGCGTTTGCATTGGCCTGACAAACCGGGCAGGTCGGATGTCGAAAGAGAATAGAGCCACAATCAATGCATGGAACATGAAATGAGCGTCTACAATCATTATTTAGCTCTAAATTTGTTGAACTCTGTTTTTTCCACTCTAATGACGTGTTTTGGGTTGACCTCCACACCGCAATCCCATTGTCTTTTGACATAGTATTCAGTACCGTTGTATATATAGGCTGCAGGCGTCGGACTGTTGTCACTTGTCACCATATGTTAAGACCACCCCAAACCCAAAAGCAAAAACCATTAGCATAAAAACCACACCATCCTACAATAATCCTGGCTGGGTTGCAATGTGCATAACAACAATGCCTTTTATTTTTGTTGCAGAATTCTTTACTCTCGTCTCGTGACACCATCCCGGCTCGCCAGACCCGAAACCCTACTATTGCTTAACGACCACTGTAACCAGCTTGGCATTGGCACGGCAAACCGGACAGCTCGTTTGTGAATAGAGCCACATGTCTATGCATGGAACATGAAACGAGTGGCTGCACTCCGGCAATGTACGAAGATATTCACCTTCTTCGAATTCGTCTAGGCACACGGGACACGTACCGTCTCCTACCAAAACCAGACCCACACCCTTTTGGTACTTCGTCTGGACACAATTGATTTGTGTTTCCATGTTGCTTGCTGCTGAAGTCTCTTGCGTTTCGGGGCCCAAACGACGGGGTGTTGCTTCTTCTTGGGGGACGTTTCTGCGCGGTGAGCCACTGCAACACAAACAGATGCCTACCACCAGCACATATATACCGGAAACAATTGCAAAAGCCAACTCAGAACCTGCGCCCTCGAAAGCCATGGTAGAAAATTAGAGCCTAAAGAGAGTATGAATTGGCTAAAATGTCCATTGAAATTATATAGATTAGGCGGTTATAGCAACGTTAGCATTGTCTTATTACGTGCCTAATTTTGTAAGCTAAACACAAAAAATTATCGTCAAGTCCAAAGCTCTTGCCGATCGAAGCCATTATTTCTTGGGTTATTCGCTTTTCAATTTTCACATTTTAATTATAAAATAAGCGGTAGTAGGCTAAAAAAGACAGCCTCGTTCAATATTTTCTTTTTCTTTTTGGTAACAAGAGCATTACGAAACATATTTCTTCTTGGCCAGATGCTTTAGTACTAGCTAGTGGACGCATAATCAACATTAAAACCCAAAGTTCGAAAATAACATATATATTATTTTTCAAGTTTTAAGGTAAATATACGTAGATGTGGATGCTGTTAGTTGCTCAAATAGTGGTCGAATATTTTTTCGTTTGACAACATTTATAAAATACGGACCTCTTCAAGTCATAACACAGAGGCTAATACATAGCTGTTGAATAAAGTTAGATGAATTTAAATTACAAATTCTCAAACAAGACAAAACAAAACAAACAAAAAAAGATTTTCGCATACCTTTTGACTTTTATACATCTGTTTATTATGTTCTTTGATTCTCCTTGATATAGTTCAAACGGCATAAATAAACAACGTTGTGCATAAATCACTCTCTCAAACTAATCTAATTTGAAAGTTGACAAAATTAAGCAATCCCTCTTAAATTGCAAGTAAACCATGCTTAAAACTCAATAAATTATATTATATGGATAAGACGATAGATGTTCTAAACTCTCTAATCTTCGACAATGATCCTAAATTATGTGTTGCGTTCGAGGGGGAGAAGGAGAACACACTTTCCTAACCAACTAGTTATTTGCAGTCATAATATCTTGAGCTTCAACAGTGCTAGAGGTTTGGTGTGGAGTGTGTAGGGCCGTTAGATTAAATCAGATGAATGAACCATAAAATAGTGCATGGTACAAGCAAGTCGAACTGATCTGCGAAAATACACGAAACAATGGGAACAATGAGAAGTGATGTCATTGTGTGACTTATAAATAAAAGATAACAACAAATTGTATAGGTTTGTAGTGTAGATTGTAAGCTTGAATGATATACTCAGCTCAATGAATAATGAGTGAGGCTGCGTATTCATTAAATATAGTTTCATCAAATCAGTTTTGTTACATTAAGATTTATCTCTAATTACAAATAAATACAAATATTCGCTGGGCGGAATATTTGAAAAACCTCACCATCATACACTACTCATCCAAGCTTAGGTTGCAATAATGTGCACAACAATGGCACTTTTTTTTTTGTTGCAAAATTCTTGACCCTCCTAAGACCTCTCCGGCTCACCGAACCCGAAACTCTACAACTGTTGAACGACCACCGTGAACGGCGTTGCATTGGCTCTAAAAAACCGGACAAGTCGGATGTCAAATGCCACAAGTCAATGCATGAAGTTTAAGATCCAAAAACCGGACAACTCTAAGCCCACAACCTTTTGTTACTTTTGTTGGGCCCAATTAATTTGGGCTTCCATGCTGCTTGAAGCAGGGGCCTCTTGCATTACAAGACCCAGACGACGGTGTTGGTTCTTCTTGTAGGATTTTCCTGCCGCCGGAACGTAAACCTACTCCGGCGAGGGGTCAGACTGTGTCACGAAATCCATGGTTAAAATTTAGAGCTTGAAGAGGACTATGAATTGGCTAAAATGGCCATTGAAATTATATAGGGTAGGCGGTTTTAACAAGGGTACCATTGTCTTATTATGTGCCTAATTTGGTCACCAAGCACAAAAAAATTAACGTCAAGTCCAAAGCTCATGCCTGGAATCCATTCTTAATTTCATTGATTCTTATACAGAAAATAATATTAAGGAAGTTGGCACATCTACGTCACATAATAAGCCAGTATAATCCCTTGATTCGAAATTTTTATTGACGAGAATCAAATCAAAGGCTTTCCACTTAAAAGTAAAACGTAAATATCACAACTGAAGTGTAAGTAAAATTTTTACAACTAATTAAGCATTAATCAATTACTAAGACACTAAAACTCCTTTAGACCTACCTCATAATGTTTCTCATGATGTAAATCTATTATTTTTTTGTAATATTTCACACAAACTAAACTTTTAGTTATTTGGTTGTAACGAACTAAATAGACAAAAAATTTATAAACAGAATATTGTTGATCAACGATAAAAGTTTCTAACAATAGTTAAGTGGCTTAACATTTTTTTATTTAAGTGAATTCTTGTAAGTAAGATATTTGAATCAGACCATGAACGATTCAAATGAGATCAAATTGTAACGTGAGCTCAATCAACTAATTAGTGTCGTACTAACTCACCAAATTTGTAAGGGTTTTATCTTGCTATCGAACTCCAAAATATCTGTATAAGTCATGCTTATCTCTTTTTGGTCAATGATTATTGAATATGAAATCAATTAAATAACATCCAATGGTCCGAATTCAATAATTAAACATCCAATTGAGTAAACAAGTGGGCAAGATAGAGTCTCCACACGGGAAATGTCTTATCCAATATCCATGACAAAAAAGAAAGCCTCATTCTTTCTTTTCTTTTGAAAACACAGAGCATAAAACAATTATATTTCTTCTTGGCCAGCTGTTTGAGTGGTTGTAATAGTATTAGGGGACTTAATCAACCTTAAAACCCAAGTTCGAATAATATAATATATCAAACAATTGATTTAGAATATTAAATCAATTAGATAAAAGATTCACATCAGATCATAACACGAAGACGAATGGTAGTGAAGGAATAATTGTAGGAGAAAAAAAATTTAAACTCTACAAAAAAATTAACTGGACGGATTTAGTAAAATTAACTGATAATTAAGATAACTGAGTAACTTGCTGATCATTCTTTTAAATAATAGGATAAACATTTTTACTTTATCTTTTTTTCAAAATATTTGGAAAAGAAAGTGCTCACTTTATCACTGTTGATTACAATGTATAAGATTAAGATGGTTTCACTTTTAGCACCGCCGAGATTTTTTGTGTAAACCCTCAAATGTGCCGTTTGGCGCAGGCGCGAAGATGCAAGTTGGAAAACAATATTAGTGCAATTAAGAGCGGATCAGTAGTCCGTCTTTTTGAATATCTGACAGCTACAACTTATTCTGATTAAAATTGATTCAGAATGCAAGCTATTTGTTTTCCACGAAGATATTCTATTTTAAACTCACTAAAATAATCACAATTAAGAACGAAATAATGATCCGTCTCTCTGAATATTTGACAGCTACAAACCTACAACTTATTTCGATTAAGGATTGGTTCAAAATACAAGCTCTAAGATGAACAGTTTTAATCACTCAGTATTACGGTCTTGTAGTATTCATCTTCACTTAGAAGTGAGACTTTTTATATTTGAATCTCGTGGATAGCAAATTCGATATCAAATTAGGTTGCTCATTGTGTTGCTTAGCCAAACTTCCCCTCCTCATAGTATAAAAATATCAATGTATTAAAAAAATGATGAACGGTTTTAAAGTCACTAAAGTAAACATATGGTGATGAGACCCAACAGGTGTTATCAAATATCTGGTTGGTGCTTGGTGATAACTGATAAGTAGAATTAAGATTCCTTGGTCGGTTGGTCATGAGAACAAGAGAAGCATCGTCTTGTGAACACACGTGTTTGAAACTCCCATCTCCATTGCAATTTTTCCTTGCATTTAGAATATAAGTCAAATGACGTTGGTATTTTATTTAAATAAAAATACTTAAATTTATTATAATACGTGAAATAATATCAAACGAGTTGTGTTTTAAATGCGTTCACATCTTCCATATCTAAAATTCTACGGGTGCATTTGTTGCACCAGACTGTCTCGGACTGGACTAGCTTCAGGGACTAAGCTGTACTGGCTTAGACTAGACTAAACTGGACTAGTTTAGTGAAGCGTTTGGTGCAGTGTCGGATTAACAAGCAGGATAATTAACAAACTCTAATATTATATTATTTAATTCATAATTATTAATATTTTATTTTTATCCTATTTTTTTATCCTTCTAATCCTTCATTACCACCCTATTCTCTCCCTCCTTTTCTCCCTTGTCCGTTCCAATCTTTTCTTCATTTTGGTATTTTATATTAAAATTGGTTGTGAAAAGCATCTAGTCCAATGGCTTTCGAATGTGAGTGGCTGAGGAGCAAGGCGAGGAGGAGAAAGGGGACAGTCTTAGCTAGTCCCATAGTTTTTGAGGGGTTTCACTAAGACCAGCTAGCCCCTGATTTAGTCTAGGCTAGTGAGACTTAGTCTCATTAAACCTAGTCTCTGTCAGGAACAAACATGGGACTGGACTAACCAGTCAAGTATCCTTTAGTGAGGGCAAACAAACGGCCCTTACGTGGTTTCTCAGTCTCTTATTTAAAATGTTAATTTATGTCCACCTACTTAACCAGACCTAACAAAATTAGCTCTAAATAAAGAGGAAAAAAAAGCGATAAGAAAATCAAAGAGACAACAAAAACTCAAAAGCAGCCCAACCTACCCTCCCCGTCCCTCTCCCGCCGACCACCGTCACCAACCACAACCCCCTCCCTTGGGTTTTTATTTTTTCAATTTTTCACTGTTTTTCAGACGAGATAGCGTTGTTTAACTCAAGTTAGCAGTGAACAATGTATTAAAATTTGAAAAAGATCAAAAAAAAAAAAACCGCATAAAATTTTGAGTGCAGAAGATTTGATATCGATCCAACTATCCTATCATATCTCTTGTCTCTCTATAAAATTGCTTTGGCGGTGGCTCCAAGACGCAGCAGCACCTCCTCATCCTTGAAAAGTATGCATGTGTGTATGATGCGTGTGAAATGAAAAGCTAATACGTGTAACGTGTGAATGGCGATAATTGATAAGTTTATGAATTTCCCAATTTTCATGTGTGATAAGGATAATGAGGAATCACACTGACTCAAACACCGTCTACTTCCCCAAACGGCAATGTTGTTGACTGTCTGGTAGTCGTTTATGGATGCCAAATACTATGTTACATCATTTTTTCACCAAGTTCATCTTTTAACCAACAGAGGAGGGGTTGGAATTTAGGATGTAATAAAATAAATTATAAGAAAAAGTCACGACAACAATCTAATCCTAATCGTTCACAAAAGTTGAAGAAATAAAATAATTAAGCACATAACAAATTAAGTTTTCCCACATTACTAAAATTTGCTTGTGCTAGTATATGTATCGTCTACAAGATGACTTCTTATTTTGTTATAGTTATGAGAATCAATATGCTTGTTAATTTTGCATCGAGCTAAAAGATTATTAAATACTTACGGATAAATTATTATTTGAGAGTTTTAACGAAATATTTTCGGTACTATTCACTTTTTAACAACAACAAAAAACACTTTTTTATCTTTTTTTTATATTATTCACTACACCTTTATTTGTCCATTTTCATTAAAACTAAAGTTTTTTTTTACTTTTCATTTATTATTTTGGTCCCCAATATTCAATTGCCTTTATTTAACCCTCGTAATTGTTGCATTATAAGAACAAAAATATGCGTAGTGATTTTCACACACTTTTTTTAGTTTCTTACACATTTTTGTTTAATCATGGCTCGTCGATTCTATTTGACTCCTTCATTCAATCTGATGGCACTAAATAAAAAAACGGTGTGTAAAAAGCTAAAAAAATTATGTAGAAATCATTTCCAGAAACTTTTTTTTTAACAAACGATATTATCTACACTAAGAGAGGGGGTGGGCTTAACCTCACAATGAGTTAGCAATAATGTGGTTCAAATTCACGTTTGACGAGAATCGTACATAAGACATTTCACTTACAAGTAAAGAGGTGTATTAGTAAACCATAAATGTAAAATCGCCACTAATTTATATAATCTTTTAGTACATCGATATTTTTATACTAAGAGAAATGGGAGTTCGGCTAAGCCACACAATGTGCAGCCTAATTTGGTATCGAATTCTCCATCCACCAAATTTGAATCTAAGACATCTTATATTCAAGTGAAGAGGAACACTATTAGACCATAGTACTGAGTGACACCACTCATTTATATTTAGGGAACTTTAACGAAAAACATCCGGTACTGTTTACTTTAAAGAAAAACCACATTTTTTACACTAAAAAGTCAATCATAGTACTATTCACTTTACCCTTTATTTTGTCTTTATCATTAAAACTCAAAGTTTTCAAACCATTTTCATTAGTTTTTCTTTATATTTAACAAGCATAAATAACAAAACAGAAAAGGTTCAGCAATTTTCAGGAAAATGAGCAAATTTATATCAAAAGATAAAAAGCACATCTGCTGTGGCGCTACCTTAACCGTCAAACCCATGATTCAACGGTCAAGATCAGTTTAAATAAAGTTGGGCTTGACCCGGTTCAACATCATCCGGGTCCCGGGTCAAATGTACAATCGTCCATCACAAATTACAAAAGGTCCAACTCCTATAGGTGCCTGTTTTGACGCATCTCGGACACATAATTCACCGCTACCGCTAACAAACGTCGTTTGGTTTTACACAGTGATGTTAACTGGTGGAGGTATTTTCTAATTAACTCCGTCTCTTTAAACAGACTCCGTTATCTCCCCCTTCTCTCTCTCTCCCCCTTTCCTTCTCTCTCTTTCTCTCTTTTCTCCAAGACTGGGGCTTTGATTGCAGTTCTCTCTGTAGCTGTTGCTTCGAAGCCTTCCCTTATAGGTAACCTAACGAATTCTCTTTGATATTTTTTTTTTATTATTTTGGGAATTTTTTTCCCTAGGGCGAGGGTTTTTTGGCCTGATTTTATCCATTGGGATATATTTATTCCGAATGACATTTTTGGTACATTTTATGAGATTCTTTTGTTTTCTGTGATTCTGGGTCGCCTTGTTTGGTTGCTGAGAAAGTGTAGGAAAATAAAATATACTAAAAATTGGATCTTGGAAAATTATTGATTTGGATATTGGGGATTCTGAATAAATTTGAGCTCTGATGCAACTGAGATGTGTGGTTTTGTGAAAGTAATGGACTTTATTGAGCAGGGATAAGAGAAATTTTAAGCTTAAATCATGTTTAATTTTATTTTCCTCTCAGTTTTCTCAGAAACCAAACAAGGGACAGATGTTCTGAAGTTAATTTCTTGCATATAATGGTATTAATTTTGTGAGTCGTAGTCCTGATTGATTTTCACTGTTATGATATGGATTTCAGGTTGTTTATGTTTTGAGAATAATAATTGTAGTTCAATGTGACATGGATTGATTGATGGGCCTGCAAAAATTTGGAAGATCTGTTTGTGGGGGTGAGTCTTAAGGATTAGTTTAAGTTGTGGAATTTAAGATGGATTTGTTGGCTCATTTCTATACGCTGAGATGTTTGTGAGGTAATTCTATTTGAAAAGCGGGTTTAGAGATTGAAACCCGGAAGCAGGAGAGAAGGGAAAGATTGTGGGAAATCATGGGGGAAGCTCTTCTCACTACCCTGTCCATAGAGAATTCTCATTTGTCTACATTATTGTCTATGGATTCGGGTTCTGTGTCGCATGATGAATTGGAAAGAGAGATGAATAGAACTTTCATACTTTCTCGTCCTCCTGATATCAATCTCCCGCTACTGTCTGAGCCTAGCCCACCTCCCCAAACTTGGAATGATTCATGTGACATCTTAGATGTAGGCCTTGGGTCTCAAGTTTATGAGGCTGAGGCGACAATCACTCTCCCCAAAGTTGCAAGGAAATGCAACAAGAGGCTTGATAGCGTTTGGGGTGCATGGTTTTTCTTCAGCTTCTACTTCAAGCCTGTCTTGAATGAGAAGTCCAAGTGTAAGATCATTCGGGACAGTAATGGGGTCTCTGGGTACGACAAGACAGACTTGCAGTTAGATGCTTTCTTGGTTCAGCATGATATGGAGAATATGTATATGTGGGTTTTCAAGGATAGGCCTGAAAATGCATTGGGGAAGATGCAGCTGAGGAGCTTCATGAATGGGCATTCTCGCCAAGGAGAACGCCCATTCCCATTTAGTGTGGACAGGGGTTTTGTTCGGTCTCATCGTATGCAGAGGAAGCACTACAGGGGTCTTTCTAACCCGCAGTGTGTTCATGGGATAGAAGTTGTTCAGTCACCCAACCTCATGTGTCTTGATGACGAAGAGAGGAAGAGGTGGGCAGAGCTTACTGGCCGAGATATAAATTTCTCAATCCCACCTGAAGCAAGTGACTTTGGTACCTGGAGGAACCTTCAGAACACAGATTTGGAGCTTGAACGTTCTGCCCCTCCAAAGAACAATGGAAATTCACAACCAAGAAAATTGCTTGATGGTACGGGTTTGAATTTGTCAACTCAGCCATCAGAGCATGTCAACAACGAGGGGATGGACCTGTCACCGGTCTGCAACAAGCGGAAGAAGGACCTTTTCCCCCATGGGAATGACAATGACTGTTTACCTAATAACCCACATTTCGACAGAGCTGGCACAGTCCACCCAGTTGAGTCACATTGGTTTAATGAATTCAGTGGGGTGATGAAGAAAGCATCCGGCCCTGTTACAGCTGCAAAAACAATTTATGAGGATGAGGAAGGGTTTTTGATCATTGTCAGCTTGCCATTTGTAGATCTTCAGAGGGTAAAAGTTACTTGGAGGAATACTCCCTCACGTGGGATTGTAAAGATATCTTGCGTGAGTACAGCTTGTTTGCCATCCATTAAGAGACGTGATAGAACATTTCAGCTAACAGATCCAACACCGGAGCACTGCCCTTGTGGGGAATTTGTGAGGGAAATTGAGCTTCCTACCCGCATTCCAGAAGATGCTAAACTGGAAGCATACTGCGATGAGACAGGTGCAATGCTCGAGATTATGGTGCCCAAACGTCGAGTGGGACCAGAAGAACACGAGGTCCGTGTGTGCCTTCGCCCCTCTCCCTGGAACGAAAGAGAGCATCTGTTGACCTGATGCAGGCATTCAGATGACAGATGCAAGAAACATTTTTTACTGTTTCATTGTTTATTTAACTTGATTCCGCCGACGAAATCTATTGAATGAAATCTGATTTTTTTTTCTTCACCCCTTTAGGTATTTAAACCCCCACCCTAAGAAAAAAAGGGAAAAAGATAGCAGCCTTCCCCTTTTCCTTTTTCTTTTCATACATTTTATCAGATTGATATGTTGATTTATAGATGGTATGGTAAGACTGCTCTGTATCTTATGCTTTATTTGGCCATATGCCTTTTGCTTGTTCTAGCTTTGCACTAAAAATCTCAGTGCATAGCGGTTTCGGGAGTTCGACATTATTATGAAGTTTGCATTCCCATGTTATGCTTTGGATTGAAGCTTCTTTGTATAAAGGAAATAACTTATGTAGCCTAATTTCTTCTCTATGAAACTTTATTGTTTTCGGTTCAGATTTTCGATTAGGTTTTACAAGCAGGTTGCATTTGATTTCGAATATAAAACACCAGGGAACTCAGTCATTCAACAAATGCATCTTCTGCAGCTTGCTAATTCGCGTGCGTGCTCCCACCAACCTTACGCGCCGATGGCAGTTTCTGATTTCCGATAGGGTTCGGCCAGGACGGAAGTTTGTGAACTGTATGAGTACGAAAGACTACCTTGTTTGACACACACAAGGCGCAACCATCCGTTTTTCTCCTGTAGGACACGATATTTGGCAAATGGCATGGTGGACTAGCATGGAATGTGAGTTCTCCTTGAACCATTAACTGATAGAACATGACATGTTTTCGGCGTGAAAGAAAGAAGATCCTCCACTTCCTTTGAGATGACAAACAAGATAGATTGCCATATTCTCGGTCTACAAATTAATGACAAGAAATCAAAGCCAATCTCCATTGTTTTGAAGAGAAATTTGGACATCCAAAGGAGGTATAATAATCTAGCGGTATACAATTTAGCAAACACGTGAAAGTTTCCAATAACAATAAAGTGATGCCCACATTGCAAGTTCTTTCTATTTCCCACCACACTTTGTATGCTAGATGCTAGCCAGAAAAGAGGGATTTTTGCAAAGTGCTTGTGGCTTACATGATTATTTAGGGCCTGTTTGGTATCTTATTTGAAATTTTTTATCATTTCTCAAAACATTTCTTAAGAACATTTCTTGAAAATAATTTTCTTTAAGACTCAAAAACTTGATTGGTTTGCAATTTAAAATTTTTAAATCTTACGACTTAAACTTGATTGGAATAGAGTAGAGACGAAAAAAGTAAAAAAAAAAAAGAGGAGAAAGAAAGAAAAAAAGAGAGATATATTTGGAGCGAGAGGGGAGGAGGGAGAAAAAAAAATGAATGAGTTTAAGTTTAAAAACTCTAAAAACTCACTTTTTATGTTTTTAAGAAATAGACTATATTTTTGAGTTAGTCTTGAGTTCAGTTTTTAAAAATAGTTATACCAAACAAGTTTTTAAGATCTAAAACTTGAAAACTGTTTTTGAGTTTAAAAAGTTGGATTCAAGTACACTACCAAACAGACCCTTATTTTTTTGAGGTTTTTTTTTTTTTTTGTTAAATTCCTATTTTAAGTATCGCTTCAAAACAGGTGCTAATGAAAAGACAAACGATTATAAGGTGTTTGTGGCTTAGGTGACTACTTGTCTCGTCAAATTTTTCTTTGTTAAATTTCTTCTTTTAAGTAACGCTTGTTAGTGAAAAGAGAGATTTTTGCAAGGCGCTTGGCGACTCACGTGATTAACTTGTGTCTCAAACTTTTATTTTGTTTATTTTCTCTTCTTTAATAACGCTTAAAATATGTGCTAGCGCAAAGATGGGTTTTAAAAGCTTGTGGCCCACGTGTTTATTGAGGTCTCACTAATGCTTTTAAAACAAGTGCTAGAGAAAAGATAGACATTAAAAGGCACTTGACTCACGTGATAAACTTGTTTCTCAAATTTCTGTTGTTAAATTTCTCGTTTTCAATAATGCTTTAAAATAGGTACTAGCGACAAGACAGGAGTTTATAAGGCACTTGTGGCTCACGTGATTAACTTGTTCCTTAAATTTCTTTTTGTTGAAACCCTCCTTTTAGTAACTCTTAAAATAAATGCAGCTAAAAGACAAACTTTTACAAAGCCCTTGTAGTTCATGCGATTAAACTTATCTCTCGAGGTTATTTTCTTGAACCCCTCTTTTTTAATATCATTAGGATCCAAACTAGATTTAGTTTTTAAAATTTGCTTAATATCTTCAATGTCGAATTGTTCTTTTTTAGAACTTTGCTTGGCACTCAAGTTTGGTAACACAAATTTTCAACAATTATATTTAACAATTCAAGTATTAAATTTACAAACTAAAAATAATATAAAAGTAATTCGAACTCAAAGAAAATTTTTTTGGGTAAATTACACAGTAACCCCTCAGGTTTGAGATCTATTACAATCTCATACAACATCTTTAAAAAATTCACTTTCATACCTTACATATTATTTTATTTCAAAATAATATCTCTGTTACATTTTCTATCCATTAATTCGTTAAGCACTGATGTGGTTGTCACGTGGCTGCCAAATGTGTGTCATGTGACAAAAAAAAAATTTAATTTTTTTTAAACCCAAATCTTCAACCACAACAAAAAAAAATCAAAAGTTGCTCAAAACCCAGCGCCCCATTAATTACCCCATAATCCCAACCCCCCCCCCCCCCCCCCCCCCCCCCCCCCCCCCAACGACGACCCACATTTCTCCCACTGTGACTGCAGATTGTGTAAGTTTGATTCGAGCCGGAACAGGGGACTCCGTTCAATTTCACTCTCGGACAAGGTGAGGGCTTTTTGGTACTGTTTCAGCTTCAATCTGATGTAATTTATGAATTTGATTAAGTTTTTGGTTGATTTGGATTTGTTGGTATGTGGCGTGCGAGATTTGGGAAGTGAGGGGCGTTGGGTTCATCCTGGTTTTCAACATGTTTTGGGATTAGGGAAGTGAGGATTTTAAGAGTGGGATTTGGGAAGCAGATTGCATTTGGGTTTTGCTGACAAGTTTTCAAGGGAAGTGATTTTAGTTGTTTGATTTCTAACGAGGATGGGTGGGGTTATAGATAGACGGGGCTGGGAGGAAGGATGGCTCGACGAAGCTGGATTTGGGTTTATTTTGGTTTTTTTTTTTAAATAGGATTAATATTATAATATTTTTAATGTATAAAAATTATTTTTTTGCTACGTGACAGCTACATCAGCACAAATGTGGCAGCCACGTCAGCATTTAACAGAGTATTTGATGGAAAATATAACGGATGTGTTATTTTAAAATAAAATAATACGTGAGGTATGAAAGTGAAATGTTTTAAAGATGTTGTATGGAGTTATAATAGACCTCAAACCTAAATAATTACTGTGTAATTTTTTTTTTTTTTATGTTAAAAAAGCACTAAACAAATTATAAATTAATGATTTACAAGTTGGGGTGAGTCGCATCGGCATAAGTGTTAAATTTATTGTTGGGTTAATTTTCCTTTTTTTATATAGGAAAAGTTAAAATTATCGTTCGGTTGGATTCCAAAAACAAAGTTGAACACTAATTCCAATCTCTATATATATCATATCCCCACTCCTCCTTTCTCTATTAAAATCCAACCCAAAATCTTAATCTTCTCTCTCTCTCTCTCTCTGCGTTTTCCATGGCTACGGCTCCTTCTTCCCAAGCCAGCCTCCTCCTCCAAAAGCAACTCAAAGGTTGCACCTTTATCTCAATCCATGGTTCCATGTATCTATCTCTTCTCGTTTTTGGAGATTTGTTTAATTGATTAAAGTTTTAAACTCTGCTTTTTCTTCTTTTTTTTGGTTCTGAATGTTCCTGCAGATCTCTGCAAACACCCAGTTGATGGATTCTCGGCCGGTTTGGTGAACGAAGACAACATCTTCGAATGGAACGTCACGATTATTGGCCCACCCGACACTCTCTAGTATGTAATGCGATGTCTTTCCCGTCCTTTGAAACATGGTTTTGCTCGAAATTTAGTTTCTGTGCTTCTTGTTTTGGTGCATGTGTGTGTTCTTTTAACAGGGTGATTTTCTTTTGATATGACCATAAGGGTTTGTTTGAATTCATGTGTTTCGTTTTGGGTTCGGAGTATTTGATCGAATTGGTCACAAAGGTCATATCTTTTGCGGTGATGATTAGTTTTCGGTTTTCCCTAAAGCATGAAAAAATTGACTTGAACATAATTGGATTAAGTGTTGTCAAATTTTTGGGTGTTTTGCACATGTTACTAGAATCTAATTTAATGCATTCTTTAGATAGTGAAGACGAAAAAAGGGTTTCGGATGTTTATTTGATTTGGACACGATTGGATTCAGTATCCTTTGATTTTTTGGTGTTCGTCAGATGTTACTAGAAGCTAATTTATTGCATTCTTTTGATAGTGAAGACAGGAAACCCATAGGATTTTTGTTTGGGAACCGAATTCTTTAACTGACCTAGTTCATTATAATTTATTTGTTGTAGTGAGGGTGGTTTCTTTAATGCCATCATGAGTTTCCCTGAGGATTATCCGTGCAACCCTCCTATAGTGAGATTTACCTCAGAGATGTGGCACCCCAATGGTAACAACTGTTGTCTGTATATTGTTTCTGAAGAAATTTGTGTATATTGCTTTTTTGCCTCTAGTTCATCATGATCAAGCTTCCATGTTTTTTTGCAGTTTATGCTGATGGAAAGGTTTGTGTTTCAATTCTTCATCCCCCTGGTGACGATCCAAATGGCTACGAGCTTGCAACTGAGCGCTGGAATCCAGTTCATACAGTATGTACTTATTTGTCAATATTGACTCTTCCATTTATCTATGTTTTATGTGCACCATTTGGAATAAAAATCTTGTTACTTTCCAGGTTTTATGGTTTCACTTGTTTAGTTGTAGCCATAATCCTAGGGTGCAGTGTTGGATTGCAAATTGTAACTGTATTACCATTGTGTGGTTATAAGTAGCAGATTTTGCAGTGTGGTTTCCCCTTTCATTTTCAAGTATATCACAATGAAATATTAGAAGGCTGCAAGTGCTTATGGATAAAGAGTCAAAACTTGGAGAGTTACACATATATAACTGATCGAGTTTGTGTGTGTCATTAATACACTGATTATCTGATGGTAGTTATAATTGGCAGTGCAACTTGGTGGTGGCCAACTGTAAGGATTGAAATGAGATCATCGCAGGACTGAATTGTACAATAGCCCTGTGGATCTCATCCTAAGCCCGTATTGAGGTGCTTGTTCCTAAACCCTAGCACAACTCTAGTTTAGACAAAGATTGCTTGAGTTGGGTTTGGGTTTATTATTATATTGTGCTGTACAATCTTTTATCTGCATGATGCATTGGAAACTAGTGCAGTGCTCGATCAGCAAAGTCATAATCCTTAGGCATTTTTGTATGTGCTAGTATCATGAACCTCATGTTGGTTTGCTTCCTGTTCCTTTGTCTTGAGGAGGAACTTTATGAGACAAGACAAGTTTGCGGTATAGTGACAGAATCTTGAGAGTTAATGATATAGTAAATACCTGAACTTTCTGTGGGTTTCAATCGGGAGTGCTCTAGTGAAGAGAGTATAAGAGATCACAAAGAGGGAATGGGGAATCTGGATCACTATGGTAGTTGAATTTTCCAACAATGAACCTGTGATTTAACCTTCAAATTGTCTCTACATAGTGGTTTAGGTGCTTATGGAAAAGTTGGTACTGGTGTCGGGAACAACTCCAACTTTTATGAGGCAATGGAAACAGTTGTTTGAAAAGTGGGCTTGTTGCAAGTTGAAGATCTGTGACACTGACTTTCGGAGGTTGTGGGAAACCACCAGTGTTACTTTTATTGTCGGAAAAGTAATGGTGAAGTTGAGCCTTAAATATAGGGTACATACTGAAAGTTCTGGGGAACCCGTAAAACATTTGTTTATATATGACTCTGAGGGATGTCTTTAACTGGAGACAGTTCTGGATGTGCTGTATTATCAAATGTACCAGGCATTTTGTTAATTCTTTATGCATCCATACTATTATATGAACTTAGTTACCGTGTTCCTATTGTTGAGGATCTACTGACGAATTTGTTGTTATTCTGCAGGTTGAGAGCATTCTTTTGAGTATAATCTCAATGCTTTCAAGCCCTAATGATGAGTCTCCTGCGAATGTCGATGCTGCGGTAGGTGTTTTTTTCTTTCTTTCTTTATTTGTTGATGTCATTATCAGTTCTTTCGAGTATTATTTGTTTGACACTACTATGGATTGGATATTGGAGTTCAGTGTTCACATATAGAACGACATGGTATAAATGCTTCGATTTTCGAAGTTAGCACTTCTTGATGAGATGTTTTCTGGGGATCTTCAATGATTCCTAAAGTCTACAGCCCCTTAATTGAAAAAAGAAAATGATTGAGGACTATGCTTACATGTACTGCACTTGTTAGTCCACTTGGAAAGTAACGTCTAAGCTCAAAACACATTGGACAGAAACAGTTTAAGCAGCTTTTATGTACATGATAATACTAGGTTCAATGCGCCATTCAGGCTTGGATGTTCTGAATATTAAACGAGGAAACCAAAGGTGTCGGTTCAACTGGCTTACCAGTGATGCCAATGAATCGCTTATCTTATTTACTTATTTACTTTGTGGTATGTTTCTGATCCGCTGACATATGTTAATTGTGTGTTTGCAGAAACAATGGAGAGAAAGTAGGGACGAGTTCAGGAAGAAAGTAGGGCGGTGTGTCAGAAAGTCTCAAGAAATGTTATGAGCCCATTGCATAAAACTAGCTAGATATCATGCAGCCAAAGATACTTCTGTTTTGTTCTGTTTGAGGAAATGGGGCTGTTTGCGACGAGACCGTGCTTGCGTCCGATGAAACTGCTTTTGCTAGGAACTGGGTCATGTTCTGAGGGGTCTGTTTTTATTAGCAATGTCTCAAACCGCAAACTGTTTTTGTTTTTTGTTTTTTGTTTTGGAGTAAGTCTCAAACTGTTTGTTTACTTTAACATTTTCATATTTTCTCGGTAAGAAAAAGAGAAGTCACTTGGTTTGGAAAGTCAATATGAAATCATGATTGAATGAACAAGTTAACTGTTTTTAATATGCGTTTTGGAACCCCCGCCAACTTTTAGGATACAGGTACGTATCACTGATACTGTGACGTTCTGTGCCAATTAAACGCCATGTGAAGCGAAACTTACATGGCGTGTAGGGATGGGTCAGTTTGAAGACAAGATAGGAACATCGCAAAACACAATCAACGTCATGAACACACAAATTATCAACGAGATAAAAAGGAAGAGAAGATGATCACTGTATTGAGAGCTACAAAAAGTTGCAGGTACACAAAACTTCCGGTTTATATCCCCGTCTTTAGGTATACTAACAAAATTGAAACGCTACATTGTATGATCCATGTTTTTCTAAGAGATGGTCTCTCCCTTAACGCATACACAGCTCGGTTTTTCAGTTGCCCTCATATTTTGGGTCGGCTATCACGTAATGATAAGCAATCACTAGAAAAAATATGAACATGCCAAGGAAGTTGGCAACAATCCCCAGCCCTACATCATCAATCATCTGTTGGAAGACAAACAGAATGACATGAATTAGTATTACGCTACAAAACATCATGTTAAATCTGCAACGCACATTTTCGTGCTCCACAGCACAATCTATAGTACACACACCGACACACGCATATCAAATAATCCCTGTATCTTCGATTCAAACAGCGTCTAGTAGCAGTTATAACAGAAGTTCAAAATTCAGAGTATCAATTGAAGAAATATAGAACTGTGATAAACTGGTTTGCCAGAAATACAAACGCAAGGTCATGAATGTGTGCGTGCGTGTGTGCCTGTGTGTACATCTTTTAGGCATGATCGGAGATTGATTTTCAAATAAGTAATCTCCATAAAAACTTACCCAAATTCCAAAACTAATAGCATATCTGCATAAATCTTGATAGGGTACAAAAGGCACTTCGGTTAACAGCAAACATCAAACCATGAGCAGAAGCATCTTTAATCACTGGGAATATATTCCTCAATCGGGTCTCTTTTGCGAGAATAAATTCAATCATATCATGTACTGTATTGTATTGTGTATTCTATTTAACTGACTCTGACCACAAAAACCTTTGATGCCTAGATCGAGAAATGGAACATAAAATCCGCTTTCCAGTATCTTGAGCTGTCTTATTTACTAATCGAGATATCTTTTCGGTTACAACTAATCAAAGATAAATTCATATAACATACACAACAAATACATGGTACAGCGCAGAAACACAGTGATCGCGTACATATTAAGTCACACCTAACATTATCCGACTAAATTTTGCACGTTGCTTGTTAAAAAAACCCCACCAATGAAAACAGGCATCTTCAATCATTTAATATGAACATATCATTATTGTATCAAGAAAGAGACATTCTACTCCCATCCTCGGTGAATATTCCCTCTATCTTTTCCCTTTTAAAGAGATCAACAAATCTAAAAGACATTCTACTCCCATTCTCGATGAAGATTCCCGCTATCTATTCCCTTTTAACAAGCATCAACAAATCTAAGAGACATTCTGCTCCCATCCTCGATGAATAATCCCACTATCTTTTCCCTTTTAACAAGCATCAACAAATCTAAGAGACGTTCTACTCCCATCCTCAGTGAATATTCCCGCTATCTTTTCCCTTTTAACAAGCATCAACGAATCTAGAGTACCGCTTTCTCCAGACACCTTAATGCGGTGGCATCATTGTAGATGAAGCTAAAGCATATTTTCAATGTAACATTATCCATATCCACAATAATTTGGTAACCAGAATCTTATATCAAACATTTTATCTTCCATTTCCTTAGACTATAAGTATTTGTTTACGATTGAAGTTGAAACTGCCGTGTTCTCCGATCCTCGAAAGTACATGAATCACAGAGAGTTATGTCACTTTTCAGTAGTAATTAGCAATGCCTTTGTCCAATTTTTCTACCCAGAATCCAAAACCCTTCACAGAGGAAAAATAAAAAATAAAAACAGAAATTGGGAAATGCATAAAGGGGAGAACGATCGCAGTGGGATTCGAACCCACGACCTTTAGATCCGGAGTCTAATGCGATATCCACTCCGCTATGCGATCATCATGTATTATTCAGCTAAAAATAAACAATTTCAATCTTCCAAATGTAATTTTCCTCACGCGAAAAACTAATTGGAAAAAAATCACTAAATTTCTAGGGGTTTTACACTGACAATCACACAGAAATCGCGATCCCATAAACATGCACGAAAATTGATAAAAGTGGAAACTCATCAGAAACATTACATATATGATCTGAGAGAGAGAGAGAGAGAGAGAGAGAGAGAGTACCTTCAGTGGTGAAGGTCGAACGCAAAAACGGCAGAAGCAGCGAACAGATCTTCAATGTCAAAGAGCGATGAATTGTAGCCGAAACGAAACGATACGCGAGTGAAGTGGAGAAGACGAACCGCGTTTTTATTCCCCTTTTCGCTCCGACCCGAAGAACAAAACAAGTCAACGTTCGGGTCGCATGGTTTGGGCCAATTAAGTAACGGAGTTATGGGGCTCGCCAAACTTCGATGTCATTGGTCTACTACACTCCATGTGGAATAATGCCGTCTGTTCTGGATTTGGAATCATCCGGATCCATTTGGTGAGGATACTTCTCATATCGTATCCGTTTATCATTTATTCATTGTTCTTGTCTAGATGCTAGGCAGCTGATTATTGCAACCCCAAAACCCGCCTAGGCACTTTGCCTAGGTCGCGACTCTCACTTAGATAGAAAATAGGTAACTTTTATTTTGCATTTTATTTATTTAATAAATTGTAAAAGACTTTTTGAATACTTAAACTAACACACATTATATGTTTATTTCCCATGTTTTCATTATGTTATGATACTTTATAATCTATATGTCATTATATTTTGCAACTTATGTATCACAATGCAATTATGTATTTTTAAGTTGCAACCCAATGCAATTATGTATTTTTAAGTAAATGAAGACGCTTATTTATACGATATATAATAGATTTTACTTAAATCTACTTAGTTCGTCTGGCCACCGCCTAGGCGCTAGGCCTCAGGCTGCCGCTCGACCAGCGTCTACCGTTTTTTAGAACCTTACATATATCATACGACAAAAAATCATTTTGAATTTTTTTATTTAAAATTAAACACAAATAATATCTAATGAAAACTTACCGCTTGATATACAATAAATGAATAGAACGTGAGAATCCTATCCTCATCCGTCTGTCCTAAGGCCATCTCCAACCAAAGGGTCCAGATGGTCGAAAATTGTCCGAAAACCGTCTCCAACCAAGGGCTAGGCCAAAGGGCCCACGGAATCTGAAAGTGCTAAAGGGCCAACCGACTAGCCCAATCTAGCCAGCTCGGGCCGGGCTAGAATTTTCGTTGTTCTTGTTTGATATAACTGACAAGAATGGTAGGTAAAATTTGAAATATAACGGCTAGTTATCGTTGGATTCTTTTTTTTTTGGGCCAATTTTTTTTTATAAAATTTAAAAATTCCCTTTTTTTCCTATAAATACCTAAGCCATTCCTACACAATTTCTCACATAATTTTCACCATTCCATACTATCTCACTTCATTCTATTTCAATTCTTCACATTATATTTTCTTACCTCTTCCAATAATATTTTCAATAACATTAAATAACATTAAAAAATATTAAACAATATTAAAATGTTATGTTTGGCCCTATGGCCCTCGGTTAGAGACATTTTTTTGTGATTGAGCTAAAACGAGTCATATGGGCCTCGGTTAGAGATTGAGGCAAATATGATCATATATTGTTCATTAAAATATTAATATCTTGGAGGACCAGAGAGCTAAAACGAGCTCTCTGCCCAGCCCTCAGTTAGAGATGGCCTAATGTTCTATTGGCTTTGGTCCTCATCCGTCTGTTCTAATGTTCTATTGGCTTTGGCTCAATTAAATAGTGAAACAAATGATTGAAGAAAATTAACACCAAAAAAGCAAAACAAAAAAAATAGTAGTGTGGCTGCTGGGATTCGAGCCCAGGTCTCCACGGCCACAACGTGGAATTCTTACCACTAAACTACAGCCACTGGGTTGTCCGTTCCTGAAAAACAAACTTATTTATACAATAGCTGAGTTTTGGTCGTGAGAAACTAGTCAAACTAATTATGCGTTTGATCTGACGCGGCGGATAACTCTTCGGGGTGGACGTCCTTTAACCTGTACGTCACCTTGACCCTTACAATTTTTATCTCTATCTGACGTGGCATTATAAATTCTTACGAATATATTTAATATTGGTCGTGCGATGAAGAAGTCAAAATAATCAAGCGTTAGATCTGACGCAGCGGATAACTCTGCTGAGTGGACGTCCAGACTTTTCCTGTACGTTACCTTTGACACTTACAATTTTATCTCTATCTGACGTGGCATATTATATTCTTACTTTCACTGTACTTCTGGCTGGTGGCTACCTCATCAAAAAAAAGCAGTAATCCCATGTTTCACACACCACCGAAACTCACTAACTCCTCCCAATTATAAATTGGGATCTTTTAATATGGGTCCAATTTTACAAGTCTCTTTTGATATGAGTCCAAAATTAGAGCTAAATTAAAAGTAAGCACACATTGGCTCCCTATTTCAAGTTTCTTCTTACAAAGGGATAGTCGTTGAACTTCTTAATTCATGAAATGGCAGTTACTCATTGGCTCCCTACCGCGCGTATCATGTTACTCGTCACACCCGAACCCAACGTAACTGAAAGAAAGAAGTGGAGGTGAGAGTTGGAAACATGGAAAGCATCCTACTTCCAGGTGACGTGGCATGCAGTGATATCTGCAATCTCCAAAAATCTTCCGAACCACCGCGAGTTCCGGGTACCTCTCCAACACAAACAGCGTCAACACGTTGTACATGTATATGTATATATGTCTTCGTCTTCGAAGCAGTCTAGCAAATTTAAACCTTGAAAACAAAAAAATTTCACGCCTTTGAGGCTCCTTCTTCTTCACTGACAGAGAAAAGCTCCAGTCTTTTTCTATATTTCTGAGGTATTTTTCATCGATTTTGACCACCCATTTATTTGTTTTTTTTCGATTTTTTTTACTTGTTGGGGTGAAGAAAATTGTTGGGTTTGTGTGAGATTTGGATTTCAGATCTGGGAATAATAGTTGTGGGGTTTTAGTTTTGGTTGTGCAGAATGCTTTCGATGACTACCTAATTTGATTGCTTTTGAAGCATCCTCTCATATCTCTGTCTCTCTCTCTCTCTCTCTCTCTCTCTCTCTCTCTCTCTCTAGTTGGTAGAGTTTGGTGCTAAATTGAAATAAATTGTTTTTTTGGTAATTAATTTCAAATATTTGTTTTTTTTTTAAATTTAAATTCTATTGCATTCTGTATATAAATGCCATCCCTCATTTACTCAAACCACACTAGAACTTGTATACAAGCTTAGGGAATTTGGGATTTGCTCTGAAAATTCAGGTGATCTGAGCTTGATTTGTTGTTAAGTTTGTGAAATTTTCTGCTGAATTATGGTTTTTGGATGTTAAATTTTGCCTCTTTGTTTTGTGTCAAGTTTCGATTTTGTTTTCGAATCTGAGTATGTTGGTATGTTGTGAATTTGATCCGAAACGTGGAAGTTTCGATTGTTTGTGGCGCAGAAGTTTTAACAGATGGCTGCAAATGGGGATCACCAAAGCACTCCAAAGCCACCTCCAAGCCCCTCTCCTTTGAGAAATGCCAAGTTTTTCCAGGTAACATCTCTGCCTAATCGGTTTTTCGTTATTTTCAACTAGTTTAATTAGTTCGGTCTGTTAGTGATCTGCCGTGCTACAAGCGTGCTGTTTTGCTTCGGGTTTCTGTGGCATTTTGTGTATATTCAAGTGTTTATTGATCTGATGGCAGGCCAATATGAGAATTTTGGTTACTGGAGGAGCCGGATTCATTGGGTCTCACCTAGTGGACAAATTAATGGAGAACGAAAAGAACGAGGTGGGATTCTATTGTCCGATATAAAAAGAATTAGAACTTACATTGGCAACAATCCCGAGTGTTTATGTTTCTCCAACATATTTGATGTGATTAATTATGGTGTTTTCTTTTCAGGTGATTGTTGCGGATAATTACTTCACTGGGTCGAAGGACAACCTGAAGAAATGGATCGGTCATCCAAGATTTGAACTCATTCGTCATGGTATGTCTTTTAACCTGCCTATTCAGTACGAAGAAAAACAAAATGAAGCTTCTTTTGTGTGTGTGTGCACGCGCGTGTGTCTGCATGATAGTGTGTAAGAATCTTAGTGCCCCAGTGTCTGGTTTTGTGAAGATCGGAACAAACACTAAAGACCATCCTTCATGCAGATGTCACAGAGCCTCTGCTAATTGAAGTTGACCAAATATACCATCTTGCCTGCCCTGCTTCCCCGATCTTCTACAAGTACAATCCTGTAAAGGTGTGTCTATCAGTATTTTGTGTAAATTTGAGGAAAGTGAATAATCAAACTTTAAGTGTTAACGGAACTGAAATAATAGTGGAAAATTACCATCTTGTGTAACAGACAATAAAGACGAATGTGATTGGTACATTGAACATGCTAGGACTTGCGAAGCGAGTCGGGGCAAGGTTTGATTATGTAGTTCTGTCTTCTTTGATTTAGCCATCTTTCTATGTCTTTTTTGTTTCTCATGGTATGAACTTGAATCAGGATTTTGCTTACATCTACTTCCGAGGTGTACGGAGATCCTCTCATTCACCCCCAGACTGAGAGCTATTGGGGAAATGTGAATCCAATTGGTACGGTGTTCATTCTGGAAATTTGATTCTCTCATTTTCTGGATGTTGTCTGCTAAAATTCCCTCTCTATATTTTGACATAATGTGATATATGGTTTCTCATTGCTCTCTATTCAAAAATTTTAAACGACTTTTGTAATGGAAACATTTCAATTGCACCAACTTGTGGCGCTTATGAATGGGTTTTGTGTTTGAAAACATAAAACAGGAGTTAGGAGTTGCTATGATGAGGGAAAGCGAGTTGCTGAAACTTTGATGTTTGATTATCACAGGCAGCATGGCATAGGTACCCTCTCCTCTCTTACTTTTCTTCTTTTGATGCTTTCTTTTTGTTTGATATCTCTGTTGAGACTTGTATAGCTTCAAATTGTTTTTCTTTGCTGTCCTGCTAAATTACGGTCCTTCACAGAGATAAGGATTGCTAGGATCTTCAACACTTATGGACCTCGCATGAATATCGATGATGGTCGTGTTGTCAGCAATTTCATAGCCCAAGCTATCCGGTAAGTTCTACTGAGCATTACTTTGCTCTCCACCTATTAGAGGCTCACAACCAGTGAAGTTTTCATGCTGGTTGCACTGCTCATGTAATGCTGAGATATTTGTTGCCTATTTCTGTAGTAACGATCCGTTGACTGTTCAAGCGCCTGGGACTCAAACACGGAGTTTCTGCTATGTATCGGACATGGTAAGCACAATCTTATTATTTTGCTTAATGTTCATGCGGACAATTAAACTGTCTTCATCAGGAGTTTATACAAATTAATCCTACATTTTTATTCTGAAGGTCGATGGCCTTATTCGACTTATGCAAGGGGAGAACACCGGACCTATCAACATTGGGAATCCAGGTTACTATACGAAGTCTGAGTGCTTAATAGGGAGGCAATTTAGCTTTTTAGTATTATTTCTTCGACAATATTAACTTCTTTCTGTTTTCAGGTGAATTTACAATGCTTGAACTCGCAGAGAATGTCAAGGAGGTAAGTTTTGTATTCCTTCTCAAGACTTCTGATATTTCTCCATGAAGTTTATACGGGTAACTAATTACTTGATCTTGTGGCTTGCAGCTTATCAATCCTAAGGTAGAGATCATAATGGTTGAAAACACACCTGATGATCCCCGCCAAAGGAAGCCTGACATCTCGAAAGCGAAGGAACTGCTGGGATGGGAACCAAAGGTTAAGTTGCGTGAAGGTCTTCCCCTCATGGAGGATGATTTCCGCGCAAGGCTTGGCGTCCTCAAAAGTTAGTCAACGATGTAGCATAGAATGCGAGGGTGGTGGCGCATTTTTGTGAACTTGCTTGCCTCCACCGTGTGATACATCTCTATTCCATATGTTTCTCAATTAGACGAATAAGTGGTTTTACTATTGTTTTTGTGATCGTTTTACTTGAACTATTTGGATGGTATTTGAGAGTTTTACATTAACAAGATCTACTTTTTCTTAACATTTTGGCTTCAATATTTCTTTGTGATTGCTCCTACATAAATAAGGTGGAACTCTGCAGGTTGACGTGGAGAAAATTTTGGATAGGGCTAATGTAATGACATGGCACGGTCGTTCCCAAACATTATGTGAGGCGTCCATGCTACATCAGCCCTACCCATGAAAGTTATTCTCGTCAACGTCAGCCACTAGTTCCCTCTTTTATTGTGCAAATTTATTTTTTCAACTTCAAGAAGACCAAGCGCAATGGCGTTCTAGGATTCATATAGCCGACTCCACTTAGTGGGGAAAAACTTTGTTGTTGTTGCAAGAAGATCAAAAGGTTTTTGCACATCTGAATGATAAAACGATCTATGAAACTATATATTTGAATAATGATCTGATCTTACACAAAAAGTTTGTAGTTGTAATCCTCGGCAAAAAAAAAGTTGCAAAGCAATACGTGATCCCTATACGATTTGTAGGCAAAAAAAATGAAAGCATTTCAAGTATGAATCTTTAAGCTTCAACCGCCCGTTCGGCTTGGAGTAGCTTCTCCTTTTTCACCACCTTTTTAGGTGCTTCCTTCCCGTTTTCTTCTTCTGTTGGGTTTTCAATCCTTGCAAAGATCGGTTTAGGCTGCTCCATGACCTGACCACCCTTTAGCCCGCCCCACTTGGTGTCGCTCTGCAGTAAAAAACTACCATGTTAGTTCAGAAAACAAGTGCTTGGAAATCAGACCTGCATCCATGTATAGAAGTGTTTGAGAAAGACCCAGGTAGCAGCATCAAACTGATCCTTTGAGTAGCCAAGCTGTCCATATATTCTCCAGCTTAAGCTAGGCGCGACGGGTGATAATGCAATTGCTATAATCCTCATTGCTTCTAGTATTATCACAAGGTCCTGCGCCAAAAACTCGAGCTTTCAATATTTATGTATTGGCCATCAACTACGAAGTTAAACTTTGAATTGGCACACAGATTGACTTGGTCACTCGAGTCCACCCGATATTTTTTTGAAAGGAAGTCCACCCGATATGTATCATTAGACACCAGTGTACGAGATTCAAGAACTGACCTCCTTTATGGGTTAAATGAGTGGTTGGTTGAACCAAACCAATGTAAATGACCATATTGAAGGAAATATGCACACACACTAACTCACACAAACAGACAACCCCAAACATTTATCTATGTTACGAGTACCTTTGCGGCAGCTTCAGAAGCAGCACTCCCTTGCTTAAAGAGTGACCATGGTGCACGCTCATCCATGTATAAATTTCCAGTATGGCTGATCTCTAGCACAGTCTCACAAGCTGATGACAGCGAGAGGTCTCCATAGTGAACCCGAGCATTTTCAACCTATAAAAGTATGGAAAAAGTTGGACACCTAGGTTAAAAGGTTTCAAGCAGTTACATGAAGGATAGTGATGGTATTGGAAATTTCATGAACATTTTACCAATTTCTCCACTGTCCTTGAATGTAGTTCCTTCAACTGCAATACTTGAATCAACAGGCAAAGTTGATTGGCAGTTTTTCTTAAGAAGTCCCAGAGTTCGGTTAAGCAGGTTTCCTGCAAAGGATAGGAACTTAATTTCTCAAACTATAAAAAAGCTAAGATGCTACAAATGACTAACCGAAGAGAATTTAATGACACACTGAATAGAGATACCAATTGAATTTGCAAGATGAGCATTGACAATATTGATGAAACGTTCTTCTGAATAGTCCCCATCATTTCCAAATTCCACCTCTTTTAGGAAGAAGTACCTGACCGCATCAGACCCGAATTTCTGAACCAAATCATTTGGTTCAATCGTATTCCCAAGCGACTTCCCCATCTTCATACCATCCTATAATGTTAAAAATAAAAAAACGTTGCTGCATGAAATAAAATTACATATGTGAGATGAAAATTCAAAATTTACTTGCATTCATTAGTCATCGTTTTAATTTGTATGCAGTACACTGCAACTATGCTTTTAAATGCAGAATTCATGAGTGCAATGGAGTGCATGTACCTAAGGTTAACAAGCTATAATCAAGAGACCGAACAAAATCCACGATAAACAATTTGGATTACTACGAGTTTTGATATTCTGCCATACAAACGACACCAACATTACAAATTGGCATAGTGCTACACTTTAAATGTCCAGTTGACGTGATCATTACACAAAGATTACAGGGCAATGAATTCAACGAGGATTCCAATACCAATAAAAGTTTATCTAATTGTAGAAGAAACCTTAAATATATTAGGCTCAAATACCTTTGTCAAGAATCCATGGCCAAACACCATCTTAGGAAGACCTAGTCCCGCAGACATTAGCATAGCTGGCCAGTAAACTGCATGGAAACGTAAGATATCCTGCAGAAGAATACAAAATATCAACTATAATATTGAATACTACTATTTGAAAGTCAGAAATAAGTATGAACCACTTCTGCTAGTGCTTTTGACAACAGTCAATGAAAGGACATGAAGCTTATCTCCTCCTCTGCTCAGGAAAACTTAATTTGGTTTATAAGTGTACAGATAATATCACCTCATGCAAACATTTGGAAGTTTGGGACTCATAAGTTTAATTAAATGATGTAAAACTTATTCGGATAGCTGATTAATAGGAGCATACGGGTGAAGAAACAAGTTGATTTACAAAGTATGATAATCAACGTACCTTGCCAATCAAGTGTAGTGAGGCAGGCCACCCTGATGAAATGGCTCTTTCCAAATCGGGCTGCTCCGTATCCTCTGATAATGCTGATATATAACTGTTTAAATTTTTTTGAAACATAAATGTCCAATAAAAAATGTCTAGTGAGCATTCACAAAAAAAAACAAAGAGAAAAAAGTAGTAAAGATTCTAAAGAAACATCCAGTAAAACAGGTTTTGCACTAATCTTCCATTTACTAAGAAACAAACAATTCTCTGAGAACTTGGTTATTAATCTATGTCAGCCATATGTTGAACGAGTACTCAAAGCCTAACAAATACCATGACTATGAGCCGTACAAGGGACGGAGGACAGGAGGAAGAAAAAACTTTACCCCAGTAAAGCATCAAACCAAACATATATTTTTTGCTTGCTGTCATTAGGAACAGGGATGCCCCAATCCACTAATGCTCGAGAAATGGAAAAATCTCTTAGGCCAATTTTAACCCAACCTTGAACCTTGAGGAAAAGATAAAACATGTTTTAGTTACTTATAGAATTATAGAAAGAGTACCACTATCAGCACTTCAATTTTAGTTTTTCACACTCCCCAATTACTATTAGTCCAAAATAACTGTATACGCACTCACAGGATGGAGTGTGATAAACAAATAAAGAAAAGATGATTGGCAAGGCAGGCAGGAGATATCTGAAATGGCCTGTATGGTGGGTATTAGAATTACATTTGCATTTTCATATCTAAAGTAAATAACTTAAAATCACGTAAATCAATGTACTTTGTTTCTTACCCAAGGTATAAAATATCGATGATATCGGTAGTCCGGAAACACGGAAATATCGATATCGATAAAAATCCAATGGAAACCACGGAAATTGTAAGAAAAAGTTGGAAATTTTTATTGAAACTTTGCAGGATGTTTATTTAGTCAAGTATCTATTAGTTTATCACAAAAAATTGGAAGGCAATGCATTGCATGATGGATTTAACTGATTTAAGTTGATTATATAGCGAGCTGGCAAACATTGTAAGTGTAGAAAATATGTAAATATTTTAGCATATTTTCACAAGAACATAAGTGATATGGTGGTCAAGGTGTTGAATGAGTAAAATGGGAGGGGTTTGAATCCCCTTGGTGTTTTAAAAAGGGAACAGGCCAAAGGCCCCAAATTAAAATGGCCCAAGGCATTTTAAACAATTTTAACTTTCATGTTTGGATCACTTAATTTGATTGATACCCTGCAAGCCGGCCAAATCGCCGTGGGTTGGCCGGAAAACGCCTCGAAAGGGGCGGTGCTCGTCGGAAAACCCTAACTTTGAATGTCCATAACTTCTTTGTTACTCAACCAAATTAAGTGATCCAAACATGAAAGTTGTAGTACTCGACGAGATGAAGAGATTGATACCCTCCACTCCGGCCAAATCGCCGTGGTTTGGCCGGAAAACGCCTCTAAAGGGGCGGTGCTCGTCGGAAAACCCTAACTTTGAACGTACATAACTTCTTTGTTACTCAACCAAATTAAGTGATCCAAACATGAAAGTTATAGTACTCGACGAGATGAAGAGATTGATACCCTGCAAGCCAGCCAAATCGCCGTGGTTTGGCCGGAAAACGCCTCGAAATGGGCGATGCTCGTCGGAAAACTGGGCAATAGAAATGAGCATGCTAGCAGTTTGCACATCCCACATCGGCTGTGTAATAGAAGTGAGTATGCTAGCAGGCCTATAAAAGCCACATTCCAAAGCTCAGTAGGTATGCCTTTCTCGGCCTTTTTGGCTAAGGTCAGGTGTAGGACAACAGTTGTTCTCAAGTAGTTCTTTCTCATCCTGTGCAATATTCATAACTAACGATATCAGATCAATGATTAAGTACAACCGAAGCCACTCCAGAAAATACAGCTCAGGAATCAGTAGATATGCAAACAAAGTATTCAAACAGTAAATAGCAAACGGAAAGGAACAGCAATTAAATTTTCACTCATTGAGCAATTTGGTCCACTTCTTCAAATTAGCACAAGGATGAATCAACCTAGTTATATCACAAATACAATTAACACAACGAACCCAACTAAAACGAAGAAATTTACAATACCGATAAGCTTGGTTGAGTCAATCTGAGTTGAGCGTTATCTAAAACAAAAACGCATTACGAAAACTGGATACAGAAAAAGGCACCTTATACTCTTCACAGTTGACACAATAAAGTCCCTCGTAGTCAGCCCTGTAAATGTCTCCATTGGCAAGAACTCTGGAGTGGTAAGGACAAAAGGATCACTGCCTCCGGCTGCGGAGGATTCGTCGTGGAGGGGAGCAGCGGAGGCGCGGGTGCAGAACGAGGTAGTTTTGGGTCGTCTTCGTTGGAAGCGGAGGTGAGTTCTGAGATGGGCGGTGGCTTTGTAGTTGAGGGGATTTGTGTGGTTTAAGAATAAGTTTATTCTCGCCGCCGCCGCCATTTTTATGTGAAAAAAATGGTTCGGAGAGTTTGGTTGGTCAGGTGAGGTGGGCCCGGTTCATCGCCGGAGTTTTTGGGTTTGGAGTTGCAGACTTGCAGTTGAGGTGGATAAGATTGGAGAAGCAAAAATGATAAGCAAAAATTCTCAGCGATAATTATTAAAATTTTAATTAACCAAGAGGACGCCGTCTGTGGGAATCGAACCCACGACCACGTGGTTAAAAGCCACGCGCTCTACCAGCTGAGCTAAGACGGCTATTACGCTTAAATACGGTTTTACATGATAATCCCTAATTGGATGTATTAACATCACTAAAATCATAAAACGGAAAGAGCAAAATTGTTGTTTCAGCACTAATTTCCCGGTAAATTGTACATGTGACCCACTTAGGTTTGTAATTTTCCAATGACAAATTGTTAATTCACCTTACAAATTCACGAGATAAATTTTTTTTGTTTCCTTCTCTTCTTTCCCTCTTATCCAAATAGGTTTTCTTTTTACTTTTTGAGACTAGATTTTCTAAAATTTAATCTGCGGTAAAATGAAAATATTCAAAATTTTGATAACGAGCATTCTATCTTAGTTAACTGACTTAATCTGGTCTAAAAGAGTTTGTTCAATCAAGAATTTTCTTTGGCTAATTAAACTAACATGACTTATAAGCTAAGTGTAAATTTGTAACGTTAAAGAATTAATGATTAAAGCATGCTTAAAGTTGAGAATGATTATATTTAATTTGAATATAATGTGTTTTAGAGGAAATTAGAATCCCCTAAAAAAAAAATTATCTTTTAGACTTAACATTTGTGCTTTTTCAAGATTTGATTAAAGTGCTTTGACCAATAGAAACCTCATCATTTTTTGTTAAATTAAATTACATGTCATTATTGTATTTTCTTTAAATAAAATATTAATTATTAATTTCGAAATTTATCCTCTTAGGTTTTTGATGCTTTTTCCCCTTATTTAGTGGGAAATTAGTTATTAACTCTATCATCTCTTTTTCAAATTATAATTTTTCGATCAAAATAATTGTTTTGTTCTACATTACTTTTGATTTTGGTACGCTCGATTTCATACACAATATTTATTGGTACTGACACACCCGTACCCGAAAGTAGGGCATACTGGCCGTCACGTGAGTGTGACGTAACCATGTGCGTTGTGCGGAAGCGAAGATCGATAACGAAGTACGAATTAATTCAAACCGAAATCTAGCAACCTCAATAGGAATGTGTGCTAGAGATATTACAATACTTATACATATTCAGAGCGTACTAAGTCAGTGCAGTCAAGCATGAATAAAAGAGTTTAAATACACCATCGGTGCCCTACATATGTCAAATCTGTCAGAAAAGGGCCGGAAGATCCTCGAAGTGCCAACTCGGAATTCAAGCAATCTAGAATCTGGAGAGGTGAAAAACAAAAGGGAGTGAGTCAGCAAAAACAATTCTTTTCAAAATCAATATTTTCTCAAAAGTCTAGCCCCTCTCCGTAAAACCTGTATAGTTCCCAGAAAATAATACGTACATATATATCTCAATCTTTCTCAGCATAAAACGTTTTTAAAGTATCTCAATGTATGCCGTACAATGAAATTCAATGCCATCTGAATCTCATAAGTAATGTCATGCTATGCATTTCAATAATCATATCGCTACTATATGTCATCTCAGCCCTCGGCTGTAATTATAGCTCATAACATCTCAATCTCATAATCATATCTACGCTGCACATACATCACTATCACATCATATCATCATCATCATCGTCACTGTATCAATAATAAATGCTCTAGTGCTACAATCACGTGAAGACTGTGCGTATGAACGCGGGTCACCTACATGTTGTACCCACTCAAAAGTGGTCTATACGACAAGACTGTGCACCTACTTGGATCCAAGGCGAGCATGCAGTGCGGGAGGTGAACGACACGTGAAAGACTGTGCCCCTAACTCTGGGCGTGAGCACTAACAGTATGTACAGGTCTATGAGCTAACAATTCATAATATCTCATCATTTCACATCATATCTCATCGTTGTTCGTTCTCAACTATGCATGTACCTACCTGGTACTTACCTGACGTCCTCGGCACCAACATATGCATGAAATGTATATATGAATACTCATGCATCAAAATCAATTCATATGCATATCGTTAAAAACGTAATTTCCATTTAAAATGTGATTCTGGGAAAATCATTATATATATAGGTTATACAGAAAATAATATTGCCCACTCACTGATAGGTCGCTGGATCGTAGCCCCCGCGTCGTACCTGGCTACGGTCGTCCTCAGAATACGTTTCACCTATATAAGAAATTACTAAAATACGTCATTTAAGCACATACACGCAAATACGGAAATAACTTCTCATACATAACTCAATTTTGGCCGAATATACCAACGCGACCTACATGACGTCACGGACGTCGTGGTATTTTTTAAAAAATTTAAGGAGCCCGCACGCGCCAGGAAGGCCACGGGGCTACGCGCCCCCCACGCGCGGCGCGTGCACCTCACGCGTCGTCCCTAACACCCTCGCCGGACTAGTTTTTCTGGTGACCGGAAAACTTCCGTGTGTGATTTCTCACTCGTTTCTCAACCATTCTTCGCGAAACTTTCACCAAAATGTTCTAAATTGAGAGTAGAACAAGTCTATACCTTCAAAAACTTTGAAAACCAACGAGAATCTCGTCGAAAAATCTGCAAATATTCGGCCTTCCTTGTTCTCGACGATCCCGACGTCAAAGCTTATCAAACGAACGTCTCCGAGCCTCTGGAGGACCCAACAAACACTCATGTGATCTCAGATTCTACTAAAACGCAACGTATAAAAAGTTGATGAATAGTGCCAAATATAAACCTTGAGTTTTGGACGTGAAATCGTCGTAGTTCTTACCTGAAAATGGTATGGTTGAGTTCGTATGGACTTCACGAGTCTGAATATGTAATTTGTTTCGTCGATCTACAAAGTTTTGGTGTGGGTTGTGAGTGTGCCGTGGCTAAGAGAACAAGAGAGAGAGAGTTTCGTGATGGAGAGACGGGAGAGAGTGACTGAGAGGAGAGAGAGAAGGTGTCGGTGGTGTGAGTGGACTAAGACCACCAATCACACAATTAATTTTTCTAACTTTTCATTGGCCCCCAAGAACTTGGATAATTATATAATTGGCCCAAAAATTATAAAACTCATGCATAAACGTTCGCCCGAACTCAAGGGCATAATAGTCATTTCATAACGTCGAAATAAAAATCCCGGGACGGGTTGTTACAGGTACGCTTATATTGTTGTTAGTCCTATTTTCTCTTAATGTATTGATATAAAAAATTATATTGGTACGATTGATTTTGTGAAATTTAAAAATATTTTCAATCGTTTTGGTAATAATATATTAAATCGTAGGTAATAATTGCTAAACTGTAGCAGGTACTGTGGAAATAAATTGTATTTAACTAGGTTTGTTTCCTTTACAATTATCTCCAAAGGGGGAGAGGGTAATCAAAATGCTATATTATAGAAAGTTTGGTTCAATATGTTGTGCATTTTTTTGGCGTGAGACTAAAAAATATGGGGTAACCGGCCTAGCAGCCGGTCATGTAATTTTGGTATAAAAACAATTAATTCTAATATATGTGGCACCAAAATGATAAGAAAAAGAGTGTGACAGCCCGTCCCGGGAAATTATTTTTGGAAATGTGAAAAGACGGAAGTACCCTCGGACGTTGAATGATGGGTGTGTGATAAGTATTTGGTTTAATTATTTGTGATTGGTGACCCAATTAGAACTAAGATTTTTCTTAGTTTTGATTGGTGACTTTAGGACCACACACAAA
Source organism: Crataegus laevigata (assembly GCA_963580275.1). Taxonomy (NCBI): domain Eukaryota; kingdom Viridiplantae; phylum Streptophyta; class Magnoliopsida; order Rosales; family Rosaceae; genus Crataegus; species Crataegus laevigata. The sequence goes on along the minus strand of OY756947.1, from coordinate 29,416,635 downwards.
CACCCATACCAGTTTCTCTCTCTCTCTCTCACGCAGACTCTCTCTCTCCCTCTTTTGTACGGATAACCCAGAAACCCATTCAAACGTGACAGATCGAAGAAGAAAATGATGCCATCATGTTCCTCGTGGCGTGGTGAGTTCAAAGGTACCATTTTTAGGTACAAATACGTTCGTTCTCACGTGAAAACCTCACGATCCGTACATGCACTATTCATGCAATTTTTATTGCGTGATTTTAGGGAATTTGAAGCTTATAGGAAGCTTGGTGAGGTCCTAACGAAGCTCGGAGTATATCGTTTAGTGGAATTGGACGTCAGAGGGCCGAGATCGACGTGTTTCTAGGTAAGCCGAATTAACGAGCTTTCTCGGGGAGAATCTAGTGACTTTCAAGCCTTGAAACTTATATAGCGTGATTCTACATGTTATTAGCTTCAATTTGAGACAAAAATCAGGAAAAATGGTTGAAAAATGAGTTAGATAGGACGTTAGAAACTTTTTCCAGAAACCGGCAAGGTCGCCGACGACCGGCGTTTGATCGGAAAAGATGACGGCATATTCCGTCAGTTTTGAAGGAATATGCTAACGGCGTTAACTGACGCCGTTAAGAGATGACAGAATATTCCCAGTATATACCTGACGGCGTTAACTAAAGCCGTCAATGTGCAAGTCACCTGACCGCGCGTGCGGGGTCGAAAAATTATTTTACAAATTTGGGGATGTTCGTGATGTCGAGTAGATCACGTTGGTATATTCAAATACCAAAATTAAGCTACGTATGAGAAGTTATTTCTAAAGTTCTGTTTATGTACGTTAATTAACGTTTATTCAGTTACTTCTCATATAGGTGATGCCTATCACGAGGACGAGCGTAGCTAGGCTAGACGTGGGGGCTACGACTCGGCTATTTATCAGTGAGTGGGCAGTTTGTTTTCCGTACATACCTATATATATTGCTATTTTTCCCAAAAAATGAATTTAAATGATGAAATGATTTGAGATGCCATGCAAAGTATCTATTTACTTTAATTATGCATTAGTACTTGCATATAATTGTGATGGTGCTACAGACGCACATGTAAGTATCAAGTAAGGTTCTATACTGGTTATGACGAGAATGAAATGATGAGATGTGACATGAATGAATGAAATGATGTGATTAGAGCTCATACACCTGCACATTTATAGTAGTGCTCTCGCCCAGAGTTAGGGGCATATTCTTTCACGTGATGTTCACCTTCCGCACCGCATGCTCGCCTTGGACCCAAGTTAGGTGCACAGTCCTGTCGTATAGACCACTATAGGTGGGTTCGACTCGTAGGTGACCCGCGAATCATTCACACAGTCTTCACGTGATTGTAACACTATAGCATATTATGTTATATACAGAGATGAGTTGCAGACCACTAGAGGTGGTACTGATTTATTATGTGCAGGATATATATATATATATATATATATATATATATATATATATATATATATATACAGCCGAGGGCTGAGTTTATATGATGAGATGATGAGATGATGAGATGATTATGAGTTATATATGCAGCCGAGGTCTGAGATGATTATCAGATATTTATTCACATCACAGATTTACGATATGAGCATACAGTTGAGATATTAGTTATGAAACTTTGGCATGGCATACATACAGATATTTCCAGCATCATTTTGAGAGATATATATGTATATGAGTATATTTTATTTCTAGAAAATTATGCAGGTTATACGGAAAGGGGTTACAGTTTTGAGAAAAGAATGGTTTTGAAAAAGATTTGTTTTACTGACCCACTCAACTTGTGGCGTAAACTAAGTGGCGTAAAACAAAGTGGTAATTAGGTTAGAAAAATATTAGATTTTGGGCAAACTAAGTGGCGTAAAACAAAGTGGTAATTACTATTGGCATACCATACCAACCAAACTATTTGGTATACCGATATTCGGTATACCACAAGTTTGGTACGGTAATGGTAATAGATTTTGTCGTACTAAATATTTGGTATGGTAATCGGTACAGAGGTTTTGGTACGGTAATGTTGTTGGAAATGTGCCCTAAAACCAATCATATGATGATACTTTACGGACATTTCACATGATTAAACTAATCTAGTTTAATATCAAGGGCAAAGATTATTGTTTGAGCGGTCTCATATAAATGTTATATGCTTAAACGATAAAGTCCAAGGAATATGTGATTGGGAGAATGCGATCTAAATAGTTAGATTCATGAGACCATTCTTTCGTAGACACATCCTAAACGTTCCTGATCATAGGATTGCCAATTGGGCATTGACAGTCCGTTAAGATCAGTACGTGCTATGTCTTCTCTCAGGGAGAGTGACTAGTCTCGAGTCATTGGTGTGAGTGACACCAAGACAAGTACGTAGGTGCTCAATAGAGAATGAGTTCACTGAACACGATCAACGACGAGTTCTCATATTCATGTCACGTGAGAACTCATGGTTAGGATAATGCAAATTAGTCCTTTGACCTGAGGCATCATAGTTGTCTTGTGGTTAGGTCCTTGATCTTTGATCGTGTCAAATGGCATTCCTTTGGAGTGTCCACGGCATGGTTGGGGTCAAGCTATCTAGTCATGGAGACAAGTGAATGCGCAACAAGGGATCTCTAACCTTCAAACCGTTGAGGGAGAATACTCTATGATATGATTTAGAATCTCTGGCCAGAGTATGAATGAGATGTTGGAATGCGTTCCATATCACATTCAAGGTAATCATATAAGTGCGAGATTCACATTGGATAGTAGACATGAATAAACTATCAATCCAAACAATGTGGTCAAGAGTATTGGATTAGAGAATGACCGTATTGCATTTGTAATCCTAAACTGAATAGGTTCTCCACCTCTTCTGATTAGCTTGGGTAACCATGATATGCTGCTAGGTGTCACTCATGGTTTGTGGAAGCCCTAAACGTGTGTAAACACTAAAGGGAGAATTGAAAGTAAGTTTCAAATTCACAATCGATTTAAAAGAGTTTGAATCGCCCACTGCCTCGCTAAAAGGAACCTAATGGATCGTACACCGTGTAAGGTAGAGATTGAAGATTCAACGGAGATGAGTAAGAATAATTAAATGGTTTAATTATTTATGGCAAGGATTAATTAATATGATTATTAATCAAACGAATAAGTTCGTTAAAGACCTCGGGATGGTTTTGGACCTTAAGGCCCAATGGGCTTCGAACGTCGAGTCCATTAACTTAAGTTGTATGACAACTTAATGAATAATGATTCACAAAGACCAAATTGCCCAATTAATCCCTAAGGCCGGCCATATTGTGAAGGGTAGCAAACTTGGACTTATTTACAAGTTTGCCACTCAAATGAATTAAGGTATAAATGTGATTTTATAGCCAAAATTCATTAAGGGCTTGTTTTTGGGAAATTGGAGAGAAGAAAAGCTCTCCCTTCTCTCTAGAAATGGCCGGCCACCTTGGAGGGTTTTAGCTAGCACTCTAGCTCCTCCAAGGTCACTCATTTCTTCTTAATCAAAACCTTGGTGTAGAAACTTAGAGGTTCTCAATTTTGAGAACTTAGAGAACCTATCCTTTCTATATAAATCCATAGATCTTAGATGTAAGGAATGAAGGCCCTCTCTTTGGGTGATTAGCCTTTGCTTATGCAAAGAGGAATCTACAAAGGTATTAATCTCAACTCACTTGTTTTGAGTTGTTTAAAGGTTCACCAAACTACTAGGCTTTGAACATTCATGGTTGATGTTTTTGTTTTTAAGTATATGCAAGCATGATTCCGCCTTTAATTTGTTAATTGCATGCTAATGATATTGCTTAAATGAACATGTATTTCCAAAATAATCCTTCAAGTGGTATCAGAGCCTAGGTCTAGTAGTTGGTGAATCCTTTTGGGTTTTGTAGTTCATAATATGTGATTTAAAAGTTGTAAAATGTTACAAGCTTTATTCTTGTTTTATGAATGTAAATTTTGTTGGAAAATTTGGCATCTCAAATGTTGTAGATGTAGTTCATATGAGCATGAATATTGAAGCTAAAATTTGGTGCCAAGAATTTTGGGATTTTCGGCCAAATTAAAAGGGTGATTTTTTGGGTTCTTGTTTGTCTTGTTAAAGTGTTTTTCAAGTGACTTTTGGAACCCCTAAGTACCCTAGTTTGGTTATATGTTATTTCCCTTAAGTTTAAGTGATTTTGAAATGTTTTTGGATGAAAAATGTTCATGGAACTTTTATGGGTTTCTCATGAATGTTCTTCATGTTCTTGATGTTCTTGCCAAGAACAATAAAGCTTGTGGTTTTGATTCAAAGTTTTGAATTATTTCATAAAGTTTTGTTATAAGATATTTTCATATATTTATTAATGATTAACATTTTTAATGTTAGTCAAAAACTTTGTAAATATCTTAGATATTTGAATATAAAAGATGAAAGTATTTTTGGTGGTGTGAAAGGATTAATTTCCTTTCACACACACACCTTGCATGGTTTTATGAAACCAAAACCACCTCACAAAAACTTTGAAATTTTTTTTTAAAATCTTGTCAAAACCGGCCACCCTATAGATTAGGGTTATTTTGGGCCTTTTGTGCAATTACATAAAGTTTTGATACTTTTGTGTATTTGCATTTTGGCCCAAAAGTTTACGTTTTTACGTAAAGGTCCAAAATCACTAAAAGGACAAATTGTTTTGATCCTTTAATGAAGTTTTAACTTTTGATGAAATTTTTGGGTTCTAGTTGTAATTACATAAAGTAGTGAACTTTTGTGTTTTTACAAAGTGACCCCAAAAGTTTAAGTATTTGCAAAATAGCCCAAAAGTTGAGGTTGATTGCACTATGGCCCAAATAAGTTGAGGTCTTTGCACTTTGGCCCAAATGTTGAGGTTAATTGCATTATAGCCCAAATAAGTTGTGGTTATTAATATTGGCCCAAATTAGGTAGAGAACAAAAATTGTTTTGTCTCTTTAAATGAGAATTGGATTTTCATTTTAGTTAGCTTCATTTAAAATCAAATTTTATGGATACAAAAACCAAATGAAAAATGTTGCATTCAATTTAATTAGTTAAAGTGTTAATTAATTAAAGGGTGATTATGAACCTAAGCCTACGATAATTGAGCTATGTGAAAGGCCGTTTCAAATTTGTTTGAACCATGGGAATGTGTAGATTAGATTTTGGTTGTAATTTGATTAGATCAAATGTTGTAAAAGAGCATAAGCTCTTCTTTAATTTAAAGTAATTTGATTTGATCAATTGTTGTAAAAGAGCATAAGCTCTTCTTTATTTTGAAGTACTTCTTTCTTGCTTTATATGATATGCATGAAAATGAAGTAGTTGGGTCCAACGCCCCTAAGACAACACGCCTTAATGTGATTAAACGCGTAACTAAAATCAATCACCATCCCTAGTCCGAGATTCAACACAAGGCTCGTGTTGGATCCAAATAAAAGGTTCATAGTCATCCTAAGGCCCTAAGGCAACTATATAGTCCATCAATGAATGCAAACCTTATGTTAGTAGTATCATGTACTCTTGCTTTAAAAACCGTTTTAAAAGCTTAGTGGGAGTATTATATACAACTAAATAAATCATATGGACCAATAGTTGTGATAGGACCAAAAATGTTTTAATTGGATTAAAATGTATATTTATATGTGATGAGACCTAAAAACCCTCAACCAAACGAATATTAAGTTGATAAGCGAGAGATGCTTAGAATGTCTCTTCGTGGCCTTCCACCATGATAGGTTCAATCGTGTGTGACTCATACACCGTATTCGTCCAGTTCTGGGGTTGCAAAGTATGTGCTTACATTCAGGAGAAGCCTATAAACATATGATGAGGTGAAAGTAGGCAACGAGTATGGCCAATAAGATATTCTTCTGAGGCCATTCTTGAACCCCTACTTGAACTAGCATGGTGGGAATGACTTAACTAAGTGCAATGATGCCAATAAGATATTCTTCTGAGGCATCATTCTCTAGAGGCCAAATTAGATGGGTTCTTACATTAGATGTAAATGAGTAAGCGTACTCTCTCATTATTATTATTGCTTGCCAATAAGATATTCTTCTGAGGTGGGCTTGGTAATAGTGAGTCTCCCATACCCTACTAAGAGTTTCCTCCAAAACTCTCGAATTCCGATGAGGGATATGGAATTTGCCAAAAATAGTGGGTGGTGCTATTTTGATTTAAAGACCCGGATCAAATAGCTTAAAATCAATCAATTTATATTCGTTATGTATTTGTTTACCAATATATTTGCAAACGCTATCCAATACTTGACAAAGAAAAACCGAACGCTTTAGTTTCCGAACTTGGTACCACAATCCCATAGATTGTCTTGAATGGATTGTACAAGTGCCTAAGTAGTCTCATCCTCACAATCTTCCTATTGATAAATGTATCATTGGAAGAACATGTTAGATAAGTCTATGAAGAAAAGGACAACAATTTTATTGTCATAATTCTTCAAATACAAATTGTTGTATGAAGAAATAAGAGTTGCTTTGAACAACCCTTAATCAACGCAAACATTAAGTGCTTGTCTCTTTGTTACATGAACAAGGAACTTGAGAAGAAAGCACAAGGGCATGGACACTTTATGTGCCATGATTCTTCACTTACAAATCGTTGTATGAAGAAATGAGAGTTGCCTTGCACAACTCTTGAATGTTTGTAAATATGTTTAGAACATAATGGTTGGTTGACAAAAATAGTCCATCAACATGGACTTATGATGATTTTGAATCATTGAGTGTTGAAGTGTTAAACCACTTAACGAGACGGAAACTAGTCAAGGACTTCACTTTTGTGTCCCTATCCTAATCGTTCACTGAGTTTATTGTAAACTATATAGTGAACAATAACCACACGCTCTCCAAATCGTTTGATGTGTAAAACACAATTGAAATAAGTTTCAAGAGAGATAGTGGGAGTTTAGGGACCATGACTATTGTAGTCAAAGGAGAAGTCAAATGAAGAAGATAAAATTTAACTCCAAGGGAACAAACTTTCTTTATGAAAGGATGGACATTGGAAGGGGTATTTGCAAGAAATGTCTTGCAAGTGTCAAGAACACACCTTTTTCAAGGTGTTGTAAAATGTTCTTGAAAAGTTCAAAACAGTTGGTTCTTCTACTTGAATGCTTGATTCAGTATTAGTAACTATGTTTTACAAATCGTTGTAAAAGTGTGGCTAATAAGAAGTAGAAGATTAATGAGAGAAGAGAAAGTACTTCACATTCGGAAAGTGAATAAAATATAGATCTCTGCGAAAGCGGATTGTACTTACTTCCTCATATGAACTACCAAATAAAGAATGATTAGATTATTGTAATCTAATTAATTGTCTCTATAGTAGAGATGATGTGGTAGTGTTAACTGTTTAGAATATAACGATGCTTAAAACCCAAAAGGTTGCAAGGTAGTGACTAATCCCAACTAAGTTGTGATACCTCTAAAACATAAATTACGAGTTGGTTATGGATGGATGCTTTGGATCGTTAGATCCGATCCAATGCCTTCTTGTTAAAATTGTATAGAGGCGAAATGTTCGAATCTTTATTCTTTTGGAAAGAAGAAAGAATCACAAAGTTGTTGAGGTTAATTCACTTAGATGTTAGTGGCACTAGTCCACAACATAATACTACTCATGTTATATAACATTCACCGAAGATCACTCTCGGTTGGACTATAGTTTACTTTGAATAAACACAAGTCCGAATACTTTGCAAAAGGTTTCAAAGAATTCAAGAAATGTAAGTTGATGAGTAAGACGTCTAAAGTATTTAACTCCTTAGATTTGATCCAAGGAAAGATAACACTTTAGATGAGTTTCCTTGAAAGGTATCAAGGAAAATAGCATCATAAGATAATAAATTTCTCCATTAGGAGAAGAACGAACTTAAATAAGGTTTAGTTCGTTGGTTATTATCTATTACCTATATATAGGATATATACACTTCTAAAACAATGTGATTGTGAATTAGAAGATCTTCCAAATTTTTCATAACTTCATAAGATGTAGTTAGAAAGAAAGACAAATCTTAAGCATGTTAAAGATTTGGGGTTGTGTGCTAATGAGCAATATTTGTTTGATAACAATCTTGTGGGATATCCTTAAAATTAACCTTTGGATATCACTTCTATAAACCAACTAACAAATGTTGTTTTGTTGGATAGTTCATTGTAATCCTACAATATGATTTGCCTAAACGCAAATGAACTAGAGATAGAACTCAAAGAATGTGTTCTTTAAGAGACAAGAAAGTGATCAACAAATATAACAACCTAGTTCCTATACCACTAGCTCCAAGGTAGTCAAGAAGGATTTATAAACCGTCTTAGTTGAATGGTTTGAACTTTATGACTATGTCATAGAGTTGTACCTCTTAAATCGAAAGAAATAAGAATGAAAATCCTTATGACTACATTGAGTGTATATACGATATATATACTCAAGGAAATGGTAAATTACCATTTGACTCGAAATAATGAAACCTTAATAGCTAATTGGTAGCTTAAGGTGACTACAATCAAAGAGAATGGTTGACTTTGAAGAAACCATCTTTGATATAGTCTTAGTTTCAATTAATTCGAGGATTGCTAGCTATAACTAAATGGTGATTTAATGTTTGGACATAATATGGGTTTCCATAACCATTATTAAGATAGTCTTGATAATGTATGTCTAAAACTATGAATCACAAGACATGTAAGTTGTAGAGATCCATCCATCATGGATCTTAGCAAGCTAGTGGGAGCTACAACCGTCTTATGAAAGATCAAATCGTTTGATTTCTCATAAAGATGTAAATGAATCTTTTGTTTACAAAAGATTAGTGGGAGTTTATCATATTCCTAAATTTAAACATATGTGATATATTAATTTTTGGGAAATGAAAAAGAATACTTCTTCGTTAAAGTTATGACTTTAAACATTCTATAAACGATAGAATAAATTTGGGAGATATAGTCTATAATAGACAAGAGATGCTAGGAAGTTTCTCATATGATGATAAACTTCAATTTGAATGACAATTCTAGTGAGACTAGGAAATTGTTCTTCTCAAAGGGAATGTACCCTTTGACTCCCAAAAGAAATAATGCGTAAATAGAATCCTTTATGCATACGCACAAAGGTGATTTATGTATTTCATATTGTATGAAAAACATTGATATGAGTTGTACCTAGAACGGTACATAACGATATCAGTGCAAGCCCAGGATCAGAACCATGGCAACTGTCAAGTGAGTCCTTAAGTATTTAAGAAATACTAAAGGATAGATTCCTCAAAGAATGAGGAAGAATTAGAGTAACGTAATGGAAGCGTAAATGTATTAGATTATGAATCTAATCCATCATTGGATGTTTCTTCATTATGAATGAAGAGATAAACAGATATCTCTTTATTATGACAAAAGAGATATTTGGATGGAAACATTAAAGTAATGAGTTTAGTGTGTTCCATTATGAATGCAAAATGTATTGCCATATAGAAGCTTACAACAATGTTGTTTGGATGGGAAAGTTCATATGAACTCTCTATTCGGTTCCAACCAGAAAGTGTATGACACTAATGGGGCGATAGCTCAAGCCAGGGAATCAAGGTCTCATCAAGGTCCGAACTCATATGAGAGACTGAACCACATGATTGAGAATCATGTATAATGGTGACGTTGTTAATCTCAAGATTGCTTCTATGGATAACATATAGATATCCATTGTCTAGGCCTACTACTCAGCCATTTATGAAATGACTACAGAAGAGGTATCATCACTGATGACCAAACTGATTGGCTCTAGTGCAAGTGGGAGATTGTTGGAAATGTGCCCTAAAACCAATCATATGATGATACTTTACGGACATTTCACATGATTAAACTAATCTAGTTTAATATCAAGGGCAAAGATTATTGTTTGAGCGGTCTCATATAAATGTTATATGCTTAAACGATAAAGTCCAAGGAATATGTGATTGGGAGAATGCGATCTAAATAGTTAGATTCATGAGACCATTCTTTCGTAGACACATCCTAAACGTTCCTGATCATAGGATTGCCAATTGGGCATTGACAGTCCGTTAAGATCAGTACGTGCTATGTCTTCTCTCAGGGAGAGTGACTAGTCTCGAGTCATTGGTGTGAGTGACACCAAGACAAGTACGTAGGTGCTCAATAGAGAATGAGTTCACTGAACACGATCAACGACGAGTTCTCATATTCATGTCACGTGAGAACTCATGGTTAGGATAATGCAAATTAGTCCTTTGACCTGAGGCATCATAGTTGTCTTGTGGTTAGGTCCTTGATCTTTGATCGTGTCAAATGGCATTCCTTTGGAGTGTCCACGGCATGGTTGGGGTCAAGCTATCTAGTCATGGAGACAAGTGAATGCGCAACAAGGGATCTCTAACCTTCAAACCGTTGAGGGAGAATACTCTATGATATGATTTAGAATCTCTGGCCAGAGTATGAATGAGATGTTGGAATGCGTTCCATATCACATTCAAGGTAATCATATAAGTGCGAGATTCACATTGGATAGTAGACATGAATAAACTATCAATCCAAACAATGTGGTCAAGAGTATTGGATTAGAGAATGACCGTATTGCATTTGTAATCCTAAACTGAATAGGTTCTCCACCTCTTCTGATTAGCTTGGGTAACCATGATATGCTGCTAGGTGTCACTCATGGTTTGTGGAAGCCCTAAACGTGTGTAAACACTAAAGGGAGAATTGAAAGTAAGTTTCAAATTCACAATCGATTTAAAAGAGTTTGAATCGCCCACTGCCTCGCTAAAAGGAACCTAATGGATCGTACACCGTGTAAGGTAGAGATTGAAGATTCAACGGAGATGAGTAAGAATAATTAAATGGTTTAATTATTTATGGCAAGGATTAATTAATATGATTATTAATCAAACGAATAAGTTCGTTAAAGACCTCGGGATGGTTTTGGACCTTAAGGCCCAATGGGCTTCGAACGTCGAGTCCATTAACTTAAGTTGTATGACAACTTAATGAATAATGATTCACAAAGACCAAATTGCCCAATTAATCCCTAAGGCCGGCCATATTGTGAAGGGTAGCAAACTTGGACTTATTTACAAGTTTGCCACTCAAATGAATTAAGGTATAAATGTGATTTTATAGCCAAAATTCATTAAGGGCTTGTTTTTGGGAAATTGGAGAGAAGAAAAGCTCTCCCTTCTCTCTAGAAATGGCCGGCCACCTTGGAGGGTTTTAGCTAGCACTCTAGCTCCTCCAAGGTCACTCATTTCTTCTTAATCAAAACCTTGGTGTAGAAACTTAGAGGTTCTCAATTTTGAGAACTTAGAGAACCTATCCTTTCTATATAAATCCATAGATCTTAGATGTAAGGAATGAAGGCCCTCTCTTTGGGTGATTAGCCTTTGCTTATGCAAAGAGGAATCTACAAAGGTATTAATCTCAACTCACTTGTTTTGAGTTGTTTAAAGGTTCACCAAACTACTAGGCTTTGAACATTCATGGTTGATGTTTTTGTTTTTAAGTATATGCAAGCATGATTCCGCCTTTAATTTGTTAATTGCATGCTAATGATATTGCTTAAATGAACATGTATTTCCAAAATAATCCTTCAAATGTACCAAAACCACCCCTACATATGTATATAAAAATCATGCTGAAGAATGACAAAACCAAGGCATATCATGTCAAAGTATGTCAGCAACAACCATATAAGCAATATGAAATACATCAATATAAATGAATGACTGTCGGAGTTATCTATAGTGACATGTACAACTCATCATATCTCATTAATCAGGTGCTAGCACGTGAGTTTGAGTCACCTATAGTGACCTGTACAACTCATCCACATCTCAACAATCAAGTGCTAGCACATGAGTCGGAGTCACCTATAGTGACATGTACGACTCATCCTATCTCATCAATCAGGTGTTAGCATGTGAGTTGGAGTCACCTATAGTGACATGTACGACTCATCCACATCTCATCAATCAGGTGCCAGCACATGAGTCGGAGTCACCTATAGTGACATGTACGACTCATCCATATCTCATCAATCAAGTCCTGCACACGAGTCGGAACCACCTATAGTGGTCTGTACGACAGACTAGGTGTATAAATACGCTCAGTGCTACGATCACGTGAAGGCTGTGCGACGTATCGCAAGTCATCTACGAGTCGGAACCACCTATAGTGGTCTGTACGACAGGCTGGCACATACCTTGGAATCCAAGGTGAGCATAAGGTGCGAGAGGTGAACGATCACATGAAGGCTGTCCCTGGCCTCGGGCGGAGCACTTACACGGGGGTACAAGACAACGAATTTTACTTAAATCCATTCATCACTAATTACCATTCGATTATACCAACATTATATACTCACCTGAACTTACCTTGACCTTCGCATTATTGTGCATCACTGTGCAAGCTGTATTAAATCACATACTAAAATACAAACTAATTATAGCATAACACTTATAAAACGTAAAACCACAAATTCTCATTTCATTGTACAAAGATTTATAACCCACATTCAACCACCAAATCATAAGGTTAAAATTTCACATTTTCACCAGATTTCTTTACATTACTCAATTTTCCATACTTAATCTCACTTATTGTATGGCTGCATCTAACGTTTCGTTAGACTGCCTACGTACCCTAAACAGGGATCAAGCCAATTGTAGTTCACAATAATTACTTGTAGGTAATAGCGTATGAATATACATTGTGATATAATCTAAACTCAACCCTCTCATAGCATTTCATAACATATGAATGTATATAACATGGTATAAATTTCTTAATTCCATGTAAAAGCATTTATGGAATTATTAATCAAATATACAAATATATAATAAGAAAGAAGATCCACTCATCTGGAGTCCGCGCTACAGCTTCCTAGCACAAACATTGAGGTGCCACGAACGATCGGCGCCTAGAACAATTATCAAATCACATCTCAAAATTCTTGTTGATAAAATACATAACTTACATATAACATATGCCTACGTAATTCAATTCGGAAGATCCACATATCAGATTTCTAATCCATAACTTCCAAGGATCCACATTATACTTCTAGAACAATATACTAAAGTTTCGGAACAATCCAATGGTCGGATCTCTGCTAATTGCCAAAACCAACTGGCGGTTAACATTTTATTTTACGATTTTACAAATTCAATTCAGGAAGATCCGTAAAACGGATTCCTGATCCGTAAATTTCAACATTCCTCAAATATTATGAATAGCACCCTATTAAAATTTGGTGACGATCCAACGGTCAGATCATCGATTCATATATTGACCTATTAACGTATTGTACCAAATTTAGGTCCTAACGATCAATCTACGTCAATCCATTCTTAAAACTGAATTCAAGACATTGAATAACGCTTAAAAATAACATTGGCGCCCTTCTGGCCACGCGTCGCCGTGGGGAGGTCGGCCGCCCCGGCTCGCCGGAAAATTCAACTTTCCCCTAAAATTCTCAAATTTTGCAAAATTAAAGATCTCAATGAGTAGAACAACTTTCATACATGTGAGCAAGGCCAATTTGGCCTAGAAAGGCTTCAATTTCATCAAAACCCGTCGAAATCCTAGAATTGGGTGTGCTCTAATTCAACCTTCAAAGCAACTCTGATGCCTCAACCACTGCTTGGGCTTTGTTCTAGGCCTCAAAAGGGTGCTATGGGTGGTGGCAATTGAAGAAAAACGTTTCGGGATTTGGTGGATTTCGAACAAACCCCCATGCGGCACCCATGGGGTGTTCATTGCGAAATCTCCACCATTTCTTGTAAATTTTGACTATAATTGAATGCTTGGACATGGTAATGAGGTTTGGTGATGGTAATTGGGTGAAAATCGTCCGAAAAATGAGTGAGAATTTTCAGAATTAGGACCGGGTCGTGAAATGGGGCACAGGTCAAGGGGGATATGGCCGATCCCCTTCTTCTCCTTCTCCTTCATTTCCTTCCTTACTCTCTTCCCTCATTGGCCACTTAGTTCTCTCATCTCTCTCATTTCCCTTATTTCTCTACTCTCCTTCTAATCCTAGTCGCACATCTTACTCCCCCTTTTTATCTTAGCCACACATGTGGCACTCCAGATTTTTATGGAGCTTGTCAATTAAATGGAAAATATCAATTTTGCCCTCGACTTCAAACCTTAATAACTTTTTCGTTATAACTCCAAATCACCGTCTGTGCCCATGCGTCCGTAGCGACGAGTACTACAAGGATATGCCAAGAAAATGAACCTTAAGTGTCACTACAAGGCGGTCAACACCAAACGACGTATGTGCCTCGAAGGGCATTTTCGTAAACTCACTTATTAAAATTATAAAAATCATAATTTTTTAGGGACGGGTTGTTACATTAGTTAGTATATAACATATTTCAATGCCAAACTATTTGATAGACAACTTTAACAAATTTAGACTATAGTTTCACATCAATTCAATTATGACCACGACTCAGTAAACATGGCATACGATTTTTTATATACATTACTATATAGGGAATGTGTCATTCACAGTGGGAAAGCCGTTTGGTGTCACAAAGGTTGAGAGGGCAGCTTGTTGAAGCAATGAGAAGGCTTGGTGCTGGAGTCTTAGACGTGGTAAGCTCGAGCATAGACCATCTCCAACCGAAATGTCCAATGGGCCAGAGGGCCGAAAATAGTCCAAAAACCGTCTCCAACCAAGGGCTAGGCCAGAGGGCTCATAGGCCCCACGGAATCTGAAAGGATCAAAGGGCTGGCCCCTTTCAGCCAGCTAGCCAGCCCCAGGTTGGCTAGAATTTTGTTTAAAACTGTCGGATATAACCAACAAGAATAATTTTGTTTATCGCAATAGTGTCGGTTATAACCGACACGAATAATAACGGCTAGACATGAATAATTTTGATTAATTGCAATCGTGTCGATTATAACTGACACCAATAATATGAAACATTTGAATACAACTAGTTGATAGCTAGCCGTTGTATTCAATTTTTTTATTTTATTTATGAATTTAAACTTTTTTTTCTATTTTTAAATTCTATTTTTTTCTATAACTTCCTATAACTTCTATTTTACAAAATTTGTTTCATATTTTTTTTAAATTCCATTTTTTTCTATAACTTCTATTTTACAAAATTTGGTTCATATTTTTTTTAAATTCCATTTTTTTTCCTATAACTTCTATTTCACAAAATTTGTTTCATATTTTTTTTCAATTCTATTTTTTTCGTATAACTTCCTAAGCCATTATACAACATTAAATTAATTAAGTAACATGAAACAACATTAAACAATATGAAACAACATTAAATAGCATTAACTAACATAAAAATTATACAACATAAAAAAAATATTTAACAACATGAAACTTAAACAACATTTTTAAAATATTTAACAACATAAAACTTAAACGCCTACTCCATGCTTCTTTTGGCCCAAAGATGTGCAACAAGATCCTATTGTAGGTACTTGTTTGTGGCATGAGAACGTATCATTCTATAGCACCTCATGTACTCATCTATAAAGATACTACCAGTTCTTGGATTGAAAGGCAAATTAGGCTATCATATATTTTTGCACAAGCCCTTCTTGACTTATTTGGATGTTCTTGGTCGTCATCGGACTCTCCATCAATATACCCATCTCGTTCATCCTCCACTATCATATTGTGTAATATGATGCAAGACATCATGATGGAGTTCAAATTTTCTCGACTCCACCCTCTTGCTGATTCGCTAATGATCTTCCACCGTGTTTATAGAATACTCAAAGCTCTCTCAACATCTTTCTGATATGCCTCTTGGTGTAAGGTAAACAACTTTTCTGCATCATTCCTAAGGTTTGGAATTGCTTGGACAGTGTCGCCCACTTTCGGTAGATGCCATTTGCCAAGTAATACCCTATATTGTGTTAACGACCGTTAATGTCGTAGCCAAGTTGAGGTGCTTTACCTTTCATTAGGCAATTGAAGAAATATGGACGCCTAAGAATTGTAATGTCATTTTGGGATCCAGGGACTCCAAAGAAAGCATGCCAGATCCATGTGTCATATGAGGCAACCGTCTCTAACACAACAGTTGGCTTTCTCGACCTAAAGCCTCATTGCTATTCGGTGGGATAGTTCTTCCAATCCCAATACATGCAGTCTAATGACCTTATCATGCTCGGAAACCCACGATCTTCAGCTTTGTGAAGGAGTCGATTAAGATCTTCTTGATATGGCTCGCGGAGGTACTCGTCTTTGTAAACTTGAACAATTGTGTTACATAATTGTTCAAGAGTATCAAGGCATGTAGACTCAGACATACGATGAGTTTCATCCATCAAATTAGTTGAAGAGCCATATGCCATCATTTAGAGTGCAACAGTAACCTTATAATGAGGTGAGAAACCAGGATGGCCTACTCTGTCCCGCTTATGTCGAAAGTATGGATTGACCTGTTAGACATCACAAAGTAAACGCTTGAAAACATGACGCCTTATCCGAAAACGACGTCTGAAATCATCTTCTGTGTTCACCGAGGTGAGGTTGAAGTAGTTGTTCATCATATTGGCATGCGTCATCGCTCTTACGTGGTTTGTAAGAGCGACCAGCAATAAAGCCACCCCATTGTGGTTGTACCTCAATTGGCTAACACATCATGGCCGCAACCATGGATGTTGCTTTGTTTTGTTTGTTGCGCCTTACTTGAACTTCTTCATCAGACTCCTCATATTCTCGTCTCATTTGTGCCCATTTTTCTTTTAATTTGGAATTGGATGGGGACCCCCAGTTGGAATCCAAACAGAATTCGAAGTTAGAATTCATTGCAAACTTGAGTTGAAAGAGATTGAATTCAAAGTTGTGTGAATTATAGCCCAATATTTGTAAGATCCCGCATCGGCCAGGGGTGAAGATCCTATAAGCCTTATATGTACATTCCCACCTCTTCCTGGCACGAGGCCTTTTGGGAGCTCACTAGCTTCGGGTTCCGAAAGAACTTCGAAGTTAAGTGAGTTCGCGCGAGAGCAATTCCAAGATGGGTGACCCACTGGGAAATTCTCGTGTGAGTTCCAAGAAACAAAATATCGTGAGGGCGTGCTCGGGGCCCAAAGCGGACAAATATCGTGCTACGGCGGAGTCGAGCCCGGGTTGTGGTGGGGACCTGGGTCGGGATGTGACAATATCCACCATATTTATAGCAAAAAAAAAATTCAAATCCAACGGCTAACTGACGTCACTTTGCCATTGGATTTGAATTTAGGTTGTTGTAGTTTTTAAATTTAAATAATAAATTATGTTTGACCTTCGGTTGGAGACGGAGGCAAATATGGCCATGTACTGTTCATTAAAATATTAATATCTTGGAGGGTCAGAGAGCTAAAACGAGCCATCTGACAAGTCCTCAGTTGGAGATGGACTTAGCTATTTTGGAGCTCAATTTACTTCGTAATTAGCAAGATCTTCTACTTTTAAGCCCTTTTCGCTTCGCCATCAACGGAAATGTGTAGTATCTAACAACATGTTCGGCTAGGGAGATAAAGGTTTCCATATTTTCATTTCAGTGTATATATGTTTGCCTTGTATTTTTGTTTGCTCCACACAAATTGGAGTAATGTTAGAGAGCTAAATTTATGAACTAAATTTTGTAAACTAAATGATATGGAAGTTGATGATTGAATTATTACTTAAATTTTGATAAGCGTGTTCATTTTCTATTGGTGGCACATTATTTAGTTTGCAAATTTAGTCTCTATATCATTACACCAGAAATTGATAGATAGTATTGCAGTTATTACATTTCTATGCCAATTCGAGTTTCTTTCGCACTGTAGTTTAAATTTCAAAGAGTACACTTAACTGCGGTTTTTCTCCTTTAAAGCATATGTAGGCAGCATAAAACATCAATGTTTAGGACTACATTTAACGACGGTTTTCTCTGTTCTGAAAGTATTTTTTGCCATCTTTTTCGGAACAAGTCTGAGTCAAATAGCATTAATTTGAAGCACTTATTGTTATACTATTTCGAAAACCATCGATTAGTTCCTAATAAATAAACATATAATTAGTAACTTACGTAGTCACACTAGCATTGTATCTGAATCATTTCAACCAAATTGAAGGTTTCTACGAGGAGTGTGCTATCCGCATACTCTATTTTACTTTTCATACATTTCTTATTAATTTATGTCAGTTTATTTTCTTCAATTCATTCAATCCGACAGTTGAAAATTAGAAAGGTGTGTGAGAAGTAAAATAGGGTATGTAGATATTACACCCCTTTCTATAGAGTAATGCTATTCATACCATGTTTTTATACCACTTTAGGTGGCATCTGCTACATCATTTAAAAAATTTGCAAAATCTAAGGAAATGAATAAGAAAGACTTCTCGTATACCACAATTATCATTCAACTAATTAGTTTTTCTTAATTATTAGTTCATTAAATAATGAACTAAATTTAAAAATATGATTAATTCAAATGGTATGACTATCCGCATCAAATTTCATCTAAAATAGTATAAAAATGTTGTAAAAAATGATATGAATAACATTGCTCATTTCTGTAATACACTAAACTTTTAGGCCCACCGCCACAATATTTGGCAAGCAATTTAAAGTAGCGGGAAATTCCCTTTAAATTTTCCAAATACCACGATTCAAATCCCGCCACAAAACAAAACCAGGATCCGCGTCACTCATAACACCAAAAAACCCCCACCGTCGATCCTCAGCTCATCAACGTCTCAAAAATCACCCAAACCCAAAGCCCCGGATCGAACATCCCTCACCTGCCCCCCGCTATAAATACACTTTCCCCATTATTCTCAACCCACCACAATCTCTCCACTCTCACTCAGAATCTATCTTCCGAAAACGACACCGTAAGACCCGACAATGACAGGCCGCGGAAAGGGAGGCAAGGGGCTGGGCAAGGGCGGAGCGAAACGGCACCGTAAGGTCCTCCGCGACAACATTCAGGGAATCACCAAGCCGGCAATTCGGAGACTGGCCAGAAGAGGTGGCGTGAAGAGAATCAGCGGCCTAATCTACGAGGAGACCAGAGGCGTCCTCAAGATCTTCTTGGAGAACGTGATTCGCGATGCCGTTACCTACACCGAGCACGCGCGACGGAAGACGGTGACCGCCATGGACGTCGTCTACGCTCTCAAGAGGCAGGGCAGGACCCTTTACGGATTCGGGGGTTAATTTTGTAAATTGGTTTGTCGGGTTTCGAGTGGGTCGGAATTTCAGATTCGGGTTGTAATTTGTCGCTAAAGTTTGGAAATTGGAAGTATCCTTTCTTTGTTTGGACTTTGCAAGTGGGACTCCGTGGTTGTTGGCTTGTAGTTTTCAATCGCGATCTGAACCAACTCTGCTTTTTTAAAGTGTTTCTGCGATGAAGTGCTGTTTGTCGGTACAGATTAGACGTGTTTAACCTTTTATTTTCTTGTCTCAACTTTGTGCCCTCTAATCTTTTAAATTGTGTTAATTGCTTATTATTGCCATTTTTTTATTTTTTTATTTTTTATGTTTTAAATTAGTTATTTTCATCCATTACTTATCAACAGTCCACTTAAGATAAAAGTGTAAATAAAATTCAAGAAGCAAAAGAGTTTCAATGAGGATTGGGAATTCCGATTCTAATAATTAAAATATAAGCGGAGAAAATAGAAATAATTTTTAAGTTCAGGGTCATTGGGAATTTGTTCTTTATTCTTGTTGATGAAAAATATTGCTAGTAGAATAAAATACTAGGATATATAATGGTTCACTCATAAGGTAGGGTTACGTCTACTGGAGTCTCTTGAATACATTGAGTATAAGGTCATAAATAGTGCTCAACATAACAAATATGTTCTCTTAATTCCTTTGGCCCTCTTGAAGGAACTCATCCTTCTTGTGTAGGCTCTTTTCTGAGCTTTTAGTCTTTGGATTCAAACCTATTACTTCCTTTGCATTTGATGCATTGAAGGCATAGATTTGACTTGCTAGTTCTCCTTTCGCCTTTTGGTTGATCGTGACAATCAGGTGACATTTGTGTTAGTTTATTTGCGTGCTTTCTTATGACAACATGGTCGATCACCTTAATTGGCTCTAGGGTTGGTGAAAATTTGTACCCAGCCGCCTTATCTGTTAGCCTTTATGTCCTTTTGTAGGCTTTTGTTCCCTTAGTTAGTTGTCATGTGACGTGAAGTCGATATTTAAATAGATTTGTCTCTTTGTTCTTAGGACCACACGTCATAAATTATCACTGCACCAACTTGCTCTTCAACAATTGGAAAGTACTTTATGGGAAAGCGCTCACCCTAATTGTTGATAAGACATTTGGAGGCCATGTGCTCTCAAAGCACTTGGGACCATTCTTCCAAATCTGTCATGCCGACCTTTTCTTGGGCTATGTTCCTTTGGCCGGTATTCCTTTGAATCGATGTTCCTTTGGCCGGTATTCGTTTGAATCGATGTTTCTTTGGCCGGTATTCCTTTGATTCAGTGTTCCTTTGCTTGGTATTTTTTTGAATCGTTGTACTTTAAAAGGGACTATGTATTAACACTTCATAGTCGCTAAAATAGAAGTTCATTGAACTTTTTTTAATTTCAAAAGCTTAACATTTCTTCTCAATTTTCTATAAAACTTGTCAAATATATAAAATGGCCATGAAAAGTTAAAGCATTATTGTTGCATACCACTGCTTGATGGATGTGCAGTTTGAAGTTTGCGTCCTTAGTTGCAATTTCATTTTAATTTCGGAGCTAAGCGGACAAAATTGAAAAATCAGTTGCCATTTATGCAAATTCATTATCGCAAAAGGGGAAAAAACATAACTGTTGTTACGTGGGCCCCGGCTACTCTGTGACCGCTAAATATTTGTGACGCGGCACAATAATTGGGTGAGTGACTCCAAACAATTAATCCGACAAAACCCAACTCCCATCTTTGTCGAGAGTTCAATCTTTAAACCCTGTGTAATCGCACCAAAGTCGGCCGGGACGCCACAACATCTCCCAAAGGCCGTAGATTCGTAAAAACACGGAGTCGTCCATGGGCATTCCCTGCGACGACGTCGTCGTGATCCAGCCGGGGAAGACTCCCGACGAGCCGTCCGTCGTCACCGTCAACTGCCCCGACAAGGCCGGCCTCGGCTGCGACCTCTGCAGAGTCATCCTCCAGTTCGGCCTTTCCATTACGAAAGGAGGTGATTTCAAAGTTCCCGTTTCAGATACTGGCACCTGGGTTTTTGAGATTCTGAGATTTTTGGGTGTTTTTTGTTGCAGATTTCTCGACGGATGGAAGGTGGTGCTATATAGTGTTGTGGGTCGTCCCCCACCACCAATCCCTGAAGGTCGATTGGGAGAGCTTGAAGGATCGGCTCTCCTCTGCGTGCCCGTCGTCGCGCTTCTTCCCGTTTTACCTCAATCAAATGTCCAACGTCCCCACGCCCTCTCCGGTCTATCTGTTGAAGTTTTGGTGCCACGACCAGAGAGGCTCACTCCACGGTTAAAATCTCAACTTTTTCGTTAATTTTTTTTGGGTTTTCGCTTTTGTTTTCGATTATTGTTTGTTTTGTTTGTGTGGTTGAATAATGAATAAGTTATTGTTGCTTTTTGTGTAAATGTAGATGTTACCAAAGTGCTATGTGAGCTTGAAATTTTGATTCAGAGAGTGAAAGTGATGCCGACCCCCGATGGCAGAGTTTTGGACCTTTTCTTCATCACAGATTGCTTGTGAGTTTTTCGCGCGCCTTTTGAAAATTGCGTATCGGTGTCGTTGTCATTAATGTTAGATATAATAATAGTGAAATATCCACTTTTACTATAATAATAGATTTGTTGTTTAAGTATGCATGAGATTTAGGCATCAGCGATTGCTGTTGGTAGTTGTCTGGATTGCTCTCGATACATCGGAAAAAGCAGCTGCCAATCCTAAGTTCTTCCTGTTGGTTTATGACCCTTTTGAGTTTTTCCCTTAGTTTAAAAGGGATCTACGCGAATTCCTTTGGCAATGTGTTGGATGAAGTGTCTGATCCTGTTGTATTGTTGATCAAATAATTTGAATTTGATGGCTTATTTGGCAATTTGGATATTACATAACTCCGTACTCCACTTGATATGTCAGAATTTATTATTGTATACCTTTTACTTTTACTGATCAGCTTTTACTGATCGGTGGGAGTAGTTTTGTACCAAAGGTTGCCGCTTTTCGTCCACTATGGCATTTAACGTCTCGGTTGGAGATGCTCTTAACTGGGAGAACTGCGTATGCGTTCTGGGTTGTCAATGTTTTGCATTCCTTCTATTCGTGCTTTGGATTTTGGATATTATTCTTACCAAATTTGGGAGATTCATTTGAGTTTAATATGTTGTCCGGCTTTCACTTCATAAGACTACTTTCTGAAAGTGCATAATGTGAAGTAGTAATTGCTCATAAGTGTTGGTTATACATTGGAGCGTTTATTAACCAATCTTATGTGGTACCATATACTTTCAGGGAGTTGTTACATACAAAACAGAGAAGAGACGACATATGTGAGCATCTGATGGCTCCTTTAGGAGAGTATTGCATCACCTGTGAACTTAAGTTGCCTGGGCCTGAGTATGAAAGTCTGCAGGGGAATTCTTCTCTTCCACCAGCCCTTGCTGACGAATTGTTTAGCTATCAGCTGAAGGATGCGGAAGCTTATCCAAAAGCTCTCACCCGGAACATGGGAACGGTGAAAAAGACCAGTATTACAGTGGATAATTCACTGAGCCCTGTTCATACGGTGCTGCAAATACAGTGTGTTGACCGGAAGGGCCTTTTTTATGACATTTTGAGGACTTCCAAGGACTGCAATATTCAGGTACCTTTTCATGATGTCTTGAAATTCTGTTGTCTGAAAATTTGGGCTGCCTCAATATACCAGGACAGATTTCAGTCAGATAGGCACTTTTGTATATATTTCCGGAGTATCATGTCTTGGTGCTTGCACCTGTAGGTATTTAATAAAAAGAATCTTCGGTTTTCCTTTTTAGTGTTCATAACTCCCATTGGATATGACTTTTGTGTCTTGCTACTTAGAATACTTATTTATATTGCAATTAGCAGTTTAATGATGCAAGTCTCTGTTGTTTCTCATTTAGATTGCCCATGGTAGATTCTCGTCACCTGTGAAAGGCTTCCGAAATTTGGATCTATTTATTCAGCAGACAAATGGAAAAAAGATTGTTGATCCTGAAGTTCAGGTTGCATTGTGTGCTCGTTTAAAGGAGGAGATGGTTCACCCACTGCGAGTGATCGTTGCCAACAGGGGCCCAGAAACCGAACTCTTAGTTGCTAATCCAGTTGAGTTATCCGGAAAGGGGAGGCCCCTTGTATTCTATGACGTTACTCTTGCGCTGAAACAATTGGGAGCATCCATTTTTGCGGTAAGAATTTGATATGAGTTTCCTATCTTTTTGTGGCATGCCCTCTCGCTTTCTCTCATTATTTCATTGTTGGCATGCAGGCTGAAATTGTAAGGCATTCAACTTCAGTTTGCCAGTGGGAAATCTACCGATTTCTTTTGGATGATAGTCATGAATTTCCGTTGGCAAGCAAACAAAATAGAAGTAATATTGTAGAGAGAGTTAGAAGAACCCTCATGGGCTGGTGAGCTGTTACATTCACTCCCTCTCGAGGATCGCACTCTTTCCATCTTGTAAGTGCGCTGTACAGCAGTTCCGTCCAAATAGTTATAGTTATCTGCACTCGAGGAGTGTAGAATCACTACTGACTATTTTAGGAGGAAGTTCGTGGTTGTGTACTCAGGCACTACTGTGAGACTGCCGAACTATGTTTTAGCTTTTGCCGCAAGGGTTGCCATCCCTACTATGTAACTTATGTTTTCTTAAATTTCGAACATGTATGTTATCTGTATGTTGTATTTTCATCTTGAAGTGCTTATAATGTACTCTGCTTTTCGTAGTAACACGGTAGGTGTTCATCTGGAATAATCATTTTCGTAGTAACATGGTGTATATATATTATATATATGTCCATCTGAAAGTGTTATTTTGGCTGCTTGGCGGTTACATTCAGCAGCATATCTACGAAGTTTTTAGATTTTGAGATTTGTGCCTATTCATTACACATATTTCGAAATTTAAATTCATAACTGTGAATGTGAAATGTCTGCCATGTTATTCTATAACTCGCTGGCCATTGCTTAAAAATCAAAAAAAGAAAAGCTTATTGAATTTTTGGAGAAGTGGCAATTTGCAAACACAAAGCCAAACACAGCCTTGGTTCGGCCAAACATACACATGGCAGTAAACAGTGTAGTCGTACAAATTATGCTCATTCTTGTCGAGAAATGAAGCAATAGGGTTTCCTCTTCGTCTTCGTCTTCTTCTTCTTTTGCATCTCAACATTTACCTCACACGAACTGGGTAGTCACTCTTTCCCTTATGCATATAAACATCCATGTATATTGTATATCTTTGCTGTTGAGTTATAAGGAAATCGCTCTGGCATTGCATTTTCAAGAATTAAGTCGATTGCTGGTTCTTTTGGCAGGCAGGTGCTGCTCTCGGTTGCTGGTTCTTGTTTCGGTTCTTTTCTCTCGTAAGATATTCCGTTAAATGTTTTGCTTGGTGGTCTCCAAGATGAGTCTGAATACAAGTCGAAGCCCAGAACGAGCCAAGTGATACCGCCCGCAGCAGAGAGAGCGCATCTTACCGTGATGCTCCATATCCTAGGGGACGTCGCAGTTATAGGTACCTCACTGAACGTTCTAACCTTTGTTTCCAGCATGCTCAATTTGTTTTTGTCTTTTCTCGCTCTTATGGTACTCGTAAAGCAACTTGAGATGAATTTCTGCAGCCATCCCTCGTGTTGGTATGAGCTTGGGTAAAGTTTTTAGGTTTTTCTATCATCTGTTATTTTATTTTTTTCTGGAAGTATACCGGATGTTCATGATTTTAGTATGTAGAGTGTTTGACGTTAAGAACTAATTAAATCATATAAGTATACTGGCAGATGACTTGCTAGACAAGAAATCGAAATGGAGATATAGGAATGCCATCACAATATGTTAGGGTTAGCAAATTTACGAGGCAGGATGCGACTGAATTTGAAAAAATAATAAGTTGGGACAATAAAACCAAGTACTGCATATTACTAAAGTGTTAGGTACTTCCAAGCTTCGTCTCATTTTGCGCTTGGCGTTGTTTATAATGATGTGATAACCTACTACAGAAATGGCCGTTTGACCTGGATTTTCATCATCAACTCTCCTCCGGATCTATCCAATCTGGTGCTAGTGTTTACTGGTTCAAAGCGGAAAAATCCTGTAAAACTTTGCTGTGTTCATGTGCCTGTGTGACATACGAATACTCAAAGAAATTTTGTTTAAACTGTTCAAGTTGACTTTAATTTTAACTGGCTGAGTCCTCCTTTCTGATAATAATTCGATAGCTAATCATGTATATCGCTACCAAACTTCTTGGTATTTGGACTCCATATGTTTATCAAAGATTGAAAACTGAGATAGTCTTTAGCTGCTTCATCTTCAATTCCATGTCAAAATGCGGACTTCCTGGGTGAGTACTGCCGAACCTTTCATTTTCCGTTTAAGGTTTAGAGCTATAGAAAACAGGTTGAATGGAGGACCGCAAATCCTGATTTTCTCCGGCGAAAGTGTTTTAAATATTCAAATGCTATATGTTTTATCAGCCACATTGCTGCTGAATGCAACTCAACTATGTGTTGGAACTGCAAGGAGCCTGGACATCTTGCAAATCAATGTTCCAGCGGTCCATTCTGCCATATGTGTGGTAATAAGGGCCATCTGGCTCGTGATTGCTCGAACCTTAAGTCGTTCATCCCTCGTTGCAAGGCTCTGCAACAACTGCTACAAGCCGGGTCATATTGCAGTCGATTGCACAAATGAGAAAGCCTGCAACAACTGTCGGAAACCCAGTCACCTTGCTCGTGACTGCCCCAACTAACCTGTTTGCCACACTTGCAACATATCAGGCCACGTAGCCCGCCATTGCGCTAAGTCAAGCCTAACACCAGACATCAGAGGCCCTTTCCGTGACATCACGTGCCGTAATTGTGGGATGCTAGGCCATATCAGCCGAGAGTGCGTATCGATTGTCATCTGCAACAATTGCGGTGGAACCATGGAAGGGGTCACCAAGCCTATGAGTGCCCTTAAGCCCTCGCGGCCTATGTAGGTATTGATTATTGACCACCTAACGAGTAATGAGTAGAAAGTTGTGGCTGTCCACATCAAATGTCACTTTATATGAAAACGTGGTATAAAAATATAGTATGAATTATTCCAGTAATTATGGATTTACTTATCCTAATTTTTAGCCACGTGTCTTGTTTCTACTCTGATTTGGGTTGATTTAAGACTCATGTATAAAATGCACGACCTTTGAATGGAATTGATGTCTTCCCTCTGGAGTCTAAATTGATTTTGAGTAGCGGATATACCGGGCTTTCAGTCGGTCCTTCATTGTGGCGATATTTCGAACCGAATCACTTACTATCATGTCTTCAATTTTTATATGAAAATGCAAAATTAGCTTAAGATACCGTTACAAATTACAATGGTATATTTGTTGTATAAAAAATAAACTTCATAAGAACTTAAAAGTTGTCAGACTACTCTCTTATTGTGAATTGAGATTTAAAAATATTGTGACGATGACATCCTCATTTCTTATCTTGAATAAATAATGATTTCTTACGAGTCTTAGAAGTAATGGTACTACATTTTTTGCCAATTGTTTTATATTTCTTGGACCTTGCCAAATCTGAAACTTCAAACTCTACGAGAGAGTGAGGAGATTTTCTAGAGAGAGAGAGAGATGTGCACGTTAGAGAGGAAAGGCAACATCTTCATCCTAACGCTAACAGGCCCGGGCGAGCACAGGCTCAACCCCACTCTCATCGACTCAATCCGATCCGCTCTCAACCAAATCCGAGCCGCCGTCACCACCACCGCCACGTCATCATCGCCCTCGGCCCTAATCACCACCGCACATGGAAAATTCTTCTCCAACGGCTACGATCTCTCCTGGGCCCAGTCCTCTCAATCCCGCATGGAGCTCATGGACTCCAAGCTTCAGTCCCTCGTCGCTGACCTCAGGTGCGTTTGGTACGGATACGGAGACGGGACGGAACGGATGTTGTAAATTTTGAAAAAGACAAGGGGCATTGTCGTCTTAAAATATTAAAAATTTCTGTCCAGAGACGTGGAACAACCCATAGAAGGTGGAACAAAAAATCATCCAAAACTTGTTTCGTGGAACGCCTCGTTCCACTCGTTCTAGCGTACCAAACGCGGAACGGAACGTCTCGTCCCGTCCCGCGTACCAAACGCACCCTCATCTCCCTCCCGATGCCCACCATCGCCGCCGTCTCCGGTCACGCCTCCGCCGCCGGCTTCATCCTCGCTCTTAGCCACGACTACCTCCTCATGAGGCGGGACCGCGGCTTCATCTACATGAGCGAGCTCGACATCGAGCTCCTTCTGCCGCGTTGGTTCTTGGCACTGATCGAGAGCAAGGTCAGCTCGCCGGCGGCTCGGCGCGACTTGTTGCTCAGAGCCGATAGGGTGAAAGCCAACGTGGCTGTGACGAAGGGGATTATCGACTCGGCGCACGATAGCGCGGAGGAAACCGTTGAGGCCGCGGTTATACTTGGGGAGGAGTTGGTCGCGCGGAAATGGAACGGACACGTGTACGCTTAGATTCGCAAGGACTTGTTGTCTGATGTCCTGGATGAGATCCGCGCGAATAATACTGACAGTAGATCCCGGCTGTAGGTTTATGGGTCGGACAGGCATGTGGGCTTTTTGGCCCAATAGTTATTTTAGGTTAGATTCAATAAATCTTGGCCCAACATGCTGTTGCTACTTCTTTTGTTATACATTGTTGACGACCTCCCAAAAAACAGAAATTTATTCTTGTATTTTTATGGGATTTAATTTCTTTTAGGTCAAAACATATTTTCAATGTTTTATAAGTAAAAAATTATTTCTAAAAAAGGTTATAATTCAAAATATTTCCTTCCATTTAGTTAACCCAAAGGTTAAAAATCAAACCATAAATTAACTAGTAGGCTTTTCTAAAAAGTCTGAAATTTGTTCGTGATCAAGTTTTGTTGGTGGTTGAGACGTGACGTAGTGTTGATTTGTGTTTTGAGAACATTTTTGTAGGAATTATTTGTAGTCATAAGTAGGATGTTACATGGGATAGTTAGGGTCAGGTATTCCATTATCGTCATCCACCCCCTTGAGTAAGCGGAACTTCCATTTGATCTTTCATAAACTTGTAACTCTTTTTAATCAAATTTCCCTTGACAAATAACTTAATGCTATAATGTATTGCTAAACAACTTTTTACTTATTTTAGCAGCGATTGATGTAGATAATCATAGTTAAATATTGCCGGAAAGGTTATTGGGTGTGTCTAGCCTTGTAAAGATTGTTATAAAAGCTCTTGGTTGCATGAAAACGTGTATATCCTTTCAAACGTTACCAGAGAAGGCTTTTAGTTGTCAAAAAGTGTGTTAGCTATGCAAAGAATGCCATGGTTGTGTGAAAATGAGCATAACCTTCCAAAGAATTTCAGAAGAGTTTTCGATTGTGAAAAAACATATGTAGTCTTCTAAGCGTGGCCATAACATGCTTTTGATTGTCTGAAAACTCGTTTAGTCATTCTAAAACTGTGCCAGACGAAAGCTAGTGTCACAATTTATTTCCTTCAATATTTGCCACACTGCCATTTACTTACATGCTCAAGACTTTGTCCAAAAGAATTCATGATAAGAGCGGGAAATCAAATTTAACTCAAAAACCAAAACAAAAACTAAAAAAATAAAATAAAACACAAATCCTAAAGAAAAAAATTCTCACCCTCTCTCTCCTCTCTCTTTCTATCCACTCGGACCCCTTTTTATTCCCAAATATCTTCTTCTTTTTCTTTTTTTTTGGAAGAACCCAAATATCTTTTTTTTTTTGGGGATGAAAAAGGGACAAATTCTAGCGCATGCCAGCTAATCACGCCTTATAGAACGACGCCCATTCCTCCAGCTAATCACCACATTACACCGATATTTAAGAATCTACCAAAAAAAATAATATTTAATTATTTAATCCGTAATTCAAAATTAATTAATTAATTAATTAATAACAATTTTCCCAATCTTTCTCTCTCTCTGGCGGACTTGGTTTACATTTGGAGCACAACACAAACGAAAAAGAAAACGAACAGTTTTATTGTTTTTATTATATTTTTTAGATTTTGCTCAAATGTAAGAGTGGAGCTCTCTGCAGAGCAAGAGGACCAAGTTTTTCTTCCGCCGTGCGAAGTGAAATTCTGAGAGATTCGGGTGGCGACCCGACCCGAGCACCCGATGTCTTCCGGCTACAACAGTCCGGTTCGGAGCCCCGGGACCTCGCGGCTTCAGTTGGGCGGAGGTGCAGGCGGAGGAGGAGGAGGAGGAGTCTCCAGGTTGAGATCTTCGTCGCTTAAGAAACCGCCGGAGCCGCTGCGACGAGCTGTGGCCGACTGCCTGTCCTCCTCCGCCGCGGCTACCTCCCACCATGGAACCACTTCCTCCACTGTGCTCCTCTCCGAAGCTTCTCGAATTCTTCGGGCGAGTGAAAATTCTCTTGCTTTTGGCTGTTTGGTTTGTGATTTTGCTAGGGGATATTTGGATCTTTGAAATGCCGGTTTATGCTCTGGAATCTAGGTCTTCCTGGTTGTGTCTGTGATTTGTGTTTTAATTGGTGGATTTTGCATGAATTCGAGATTTGAACTCTGTTTGGTTGCTGAGAAAATCACTAGGAAAGAAAAGAAGAGAAAAAAAAATGTTCTTTTTGAGTAAAAGGCAACTTATTAGTGAGTTTTATGGCTTAAAAGATAGATAATTAAGCTGAATTCTGGTTTAGTGGGTATAAGGTTTTGGCTTTAGCTAGTTCAAAATCATACACATTGTAGATTTTGCTTGGGGTGTTTTTAGCTTTGCTACATTCTCTTAGCAATTAGCAACCAACAGGGCACGAGTGCTGAAAATGGTTATTCGTAGTGCGTGTGTGTTTATGTTTTGAGTTTGCATTGGAGCCTGGAGGGAGTATTTAATGTGGTTTCCCTGCTCTGTGATTGGTCTTAAATAAAAAATGTCCTTGCTTGGATTATTTCATATTTGAATTCAAAAGAAAACGCCTCTTTAAGTATAGTCGTCCTCAGGCGAGCAACTGTTTTTAAGCTCCAAGTGTCTGCCTAAAAATCTAATGGGTTAAAACAATTGCATGCAAGGTGATATAAACTCTTTATACAAAGTTTCAAGTGGCTGAATTATTTTGGCGTTTATAATAAATTTGTTGCTCAGTTTGCACTCAAAAGAGTCTTTCTTCCGAGTGGTTCTCTCTTTAACTACATATTGGGGGCAAGTTGAAATGGAATTTTATTGCCGATTTTCGAATTTACCTGTTAGGGAGCATATTTAGATGGCGGTCTTGGCTTGAAGTAGAATAACGTGCCGAGACTTTATTGCCCTTCTGGTTGGTTGCAATTATTCAATTATCCACACATGAGTGTATCTGACATATGATTGAGAAGTTTTTTAACAGTGCTCTGTATCCTCTTATTTGATTGACTTGAATGAGATTCAGTCTTCATATTTCACAAGTTCAACTTATTATGATTGGCAGGACTATCTGGCAGCCCCTTCAACGATGGACTTGTCTTACAATGTGATTTTAGAACATACCATTGCTGAGAGGGAGCGAAGGTAAATCTTGTATATACTCTTTTAGGTTTTCTATTCCTTACTTTAACTTAAATACTTGCCCATTATTGTTAGCTCTAGTGACATGGGATGGCTGCGAAGGGGGTAGAGATCCTAGGTTCATGTTTCTGTCTAACCAAATTAAAAGAAGAAACTTGTGCTTCACACATTTCAGTAACAATAACAAGTGTGGTATAATTGGTGTAAAAACCAGCTTTGGCGATTAATTTCAAAAAATAGAACCCAGCTTTGGTGATTGTTTAGAAGAAAACTAGTTTTGGCTGTGTGCTTCCCAGATTTGCATCACAAGATTGAATGGGCCATAAAATATAGTTCAAGTAACCTATTAATCAAAAGTAATGAAGGGGGGTAAATTTGGGAACACGTGTAACAGCAAACCATTATAACTGCCAGTAAGTTGTTTATAGAAATAATATTTGATACTCATAAGAGCTCTGTAGAAGGTGAGGAGTAAACATTTATGGCTTCTAGTTAATGGTAAATAAGTATGCATAAGGAATAGAAAAAAGAAAGGAGCATTTTAAATCAAAAGAATAAAAAAAGGTGAGAGCAGATATGTATAGGATAGAATTATAATAACTATTTGATTAACATACACAAGGAATATTTTGGGAGATTAGAAGCATAGTGGTACACTGGACCTTTTAGACATACTCAGAAATATGCGTCTCTGTGTGTATGTGTATGTACATTTAGCGTTTTAGAAGTGCATGTAAATTATCTCCATTATCATTTTCATTTAACATGATTTAAAGGACAATATGTGTTATCCTTTTACCTGATGTTACTTTTATTTATTTATGCCAGCCCAGCAGTTGTTGCAAGGTGTGTGGCACTTTTGAAACGCTACCTTCTAAGGTATGTTCTTTGTATCATGAGATTTTTAATGATTCTAATAACTTGATGTATGAGTTGTTTATGTCACAGAATGGGCTTCGTTGTTTTCTATTTGGTCATAATCCTTCCATTGGTCATTGTTGTAATTTCCTCCATTTAGAAGGTGTCATTGGTGACTACACGTGTAGTGTAGGGACTGATATTCCTGATTTTCATTAACCTCCTATCAAAGCCTAAGCATTGGGAAAGAAGATAATGTAGGATACTAATCTATGAGGAGAAACCTGTACTGGTTTCCTTGAAATTAAAATAAATGAGGTGCCGTTAAGAGAAATGATTTATATCACACTCTGGGCACAAGTTATCCTCATTTGTGTATATTTAATTTCTTGCCTTCCATTTACTGCATTGCAATTTACTTTAACAGTGGCTTGAGACTTGCCATACTGACACTGATTTGAATATATTTTATGTTGTCGTTAAAGTTATCTAGTAGGCCCTTACACTGGATGCACATTCTGTGGTCTGAAATGAGGGAGAAACATATTTCCTACCAGGATAGTTTCTTGCAATTTTGATTAATAGGGCTATACATTTTTTTTACTCTCTGTAGGTACAAACCTAGTGAAGAGACATTACTGCAGATAGATCGCTTTTGTGTAAACACCATTGTTGAATGCGACATTGGTCCAAACCGGAGATTGTCTCCACGGTCGCAATCGTTTGGATCAATAACATCAACAGCATCTACAAATGTTGTTCCTTTATCTGTACCTAGTTCTGCGTCTGAGGCACTTGTGAAGTCATTGAACTATGTGAGGTCTCTTGTGTCACAACATCTTCCAAAGCGGTCATTCCATCCTGCTGCTTTCTCTGGAGCCCTTTCTGCAACAAGACAGTCTCTTCCGAGTTTGTCTTCTTTGTTGAGTAGGTCTTTTAATTCACAACTAAGCCCTGCACATAGTGGAGAACCTTTGGAGAGTAAAGATGCCACAACCATGTCTGTTTTGAACTTATCAAACATTGGAAAGGTTGATGGAATGGGAGATCTTGAATACTTTGCGCTTGACGTTTTCAAGTGGCGCTGGCTTGGGGAACAGCAGTCATCATCCTTAGGGAGTGAAAGGTAATTACATATACTTCTGTTTACCTTCTTATCTCTGGTGGTCGATTTCTTTGTAGTTTACAATTGT
The DNA here is from genome assembly GCA_963580275.1 of Crataegus laevigata. Classification (NCBI taxonomy): domain Eukaryota; kingdom Viridiplantae; phylum Streptophyta; class Magnoliopsida; order Rosales; family Rosaceae; genus Crataegus; species Crataegus laevigata. The sequence goes on along the minus strand of OY756947.1, from coordinate 29,383,815 downwards.
ATTTGGTCAATATCTCACTTTTCTTGTTGCTTAATATACTAACTTGACTGCTTGACATGTTCCACTATCAAGTGATCGTGTTGTAAATCCCCAAGATATGAGAATGCATAGTCTTCTAGAAGTAGGTGCAGCAGCTCTACTTGTAGGAGATAAGGAATCTAAAATGAAAGGTCAACCTTGGAAGTATTTTGGAACTGCTGATATGCCTTATCTTGATCAACTATTGCAACCTTCCCCAGTAACAGCGATTACTGATTCTGCCGCTGCCCGTTCCCATTTGAGAGCAATCACAGCATCTAAGCGTACTAAATCCGGCCCTCATCAAATATGGTACGCTCTTACCTCTTGTTCAACTGTTGTTACATCCTGGTCAATTGTGTTACAGCATTTTATAAAATGTAGTGTAGGAATTTGGTTCTTCAATTTTTGTGGCACATAGTTCTGAATATTACGACGTAACAGAATCATGTTTCTATGACTGAAAAAAAAACCTCAAAGATATTTCGTTTAAATTCACTGCCTTTTGCAGATATTTCTATTACCACCAGGGATTTACATTTTAAGCTAATCCCTTCTTATTCCCTGTTTTCTGAGGCATATTTGTTAAACCTGTACGCATTAGTCCTACGTCATCAGATACTAAAACTTTGGTACAATATTGACACCAACTGCTATTTTGACATTGTACATCCAAATTTCAGGGCTGATTCTCCGGTGAGCACATTTCGTCCTCGGGCTAAACCGCTATTCCAGTATCGTCACTACAGGTAACAAATAATCAATTATGTTGTTCGTTATCTTACTCTCTCTCTCTCTTACCATATTTTGGTTGTGTATCAGTGAACAACAACCCTTGCGGTTGAATCCTGCTGAGGTTTGTGAGGTCATTGCTGCAGTTTGCTCTGAGGCATCTTTGCAGAATGCTAATGTGAGGACAGTATCATCTAGATTAACTAATAACTATGGAAAGCCATCTATGGATGCGGCAGTGAGCGTCCTTATCAAACTTGTTATTGACATGTATGTTGTCATGCATTATTTATTACAGTTCACATTCCCTGTCTTTTGCTACCTCATTGTATGTTGAAAACCTCATTTTGTAGGTATGTCTTGGATTCTGGGACTGCCGCCCCTCTCACTCTGTCTATGCTTGAGGTGATAGTCAACTACACGCTAATATTTCATAATTAGATTATCCATTTCTCTTCCCCCCCCCCCCTCTTCTCTTCCTTCCTCCTTCTCTTCTTTCTTTCATTAGGTTACAATTTTTTTTTTATATTATATTTCAGGAAATGCTTAATTCTCCAAGAGCAACATGTAGGAATCGTGCTTTTGACTTGATTTTGAACCTTGGAGTTCATGCTCATTTATTAGAGCCAATGGTTACTGATAACGATTCCACGATTGAAGAAGAGTATTCTCAAGAATCATATTTTGACAGTGAATCTAAGCTTGCAACACAAGGAGTGAGAAGATCAGATTCTGTTATGATGGGCACTTCTTCAGCAATTGATAATTTTGAAACTTGGATTTTGAATATTTTGTATGAGATATTGCTGTTTCTTGTTCAGGTATATTTTCTGTCATATTCGTTATATAACTTTCATGTTGGATCCATGTTATTTTTCTGACAAGCTGTTCATTAATGTTCAACTAAAATGTTACAGTTAAAACATCAGAAAATATATTTCAAACCCGGTTAAAATAATTAATCTAAATTGAATGTTTCCCGATGTGTTTAGACAAAGAAACCTTAAAGAGTGCAAACTTCTACTTTTTCAATTAAAATCCACCACCTTCTTATCTTAAAAAATCTGTAGTTTCTTTCCACCCAAACAAGCATGTTAGGACACGTTTTAACTATACTGTTTTTCTGTTAAATGTTTTAGTTTCGATATTGTGGAAATTTTGCCATTATTCTTTACCAACTAGTCTCTTATCTTTCGTACAGATAGAAGAGGAGGAAGAATCTGTCTGGGCTTCTGCTCTTAGCTGTTTGCTATATTTTGTCTGTGATAGAGGCAAAATCTTGAGAAACCGGATAAATGGACTTGACATAAGGGTGAGTTATTTTTGAAGTTTTGTTTATCAATGCTGTAATCTTTGGAAATGTTTGACAAGTTTTTATCAGAAACCTTTCCTATAATTTTTGTGTAATTTTTATATTACCATCTTTTTTATAAGATATAAGGCTAATGTGTGAATAAACCTTATATATCCAGTTTGTACCAAATAATGCCATAATCTAAAAATTCACTTAATATTTCTTTTCTATCATATCAACGAGTTTAATGTTGGTTTTAATTCTACTTCCTAATATCAGGTTATAAAGGCACTTCTAGAAATTAGCAGGAAAAATTCTTGGGCAGAAGTAGTTCATTGCAAGCTTATTAGCATGTTAGCAAACATGTTTTATCAAGTACCTGAAGGAACCAACAAGGCTGTTTCAAGTAACCAATTGTTTCTGGTGGAGCAAGTTGATCTAATTGGTGGAATAGAGTTTATTTTTGTTGAGGTATGCTAATAATTTACTATGAAACTGGAATAAATAGTAAGGTTTGTTGATTTTTTTTTTCCGTTTCCTTTTTATCTGAACTCTGAAGTTTAGCTTTATTAGAAATTTGGGTTGTTAGTTGATTCCTAGCATTTAGCTAAGACCTCTGGTAATCACAATCCTGTTATCGTCTGTGACTTGTAAAGTGTTTGTCTAATATTGTAACACTTGGTATGTGCTTATCATTAATATTTGGGGACGGGAAAGCAAGTTTGATGATCTTCAACATCACTTTAGTAGGCAAAGAACTAGCACACACTTGAGACAGACCTGTTATTTGAGATAAGCTTTACTTAAATGTTTATTTATTATTAATGGAACTAATCTATTAGTGCTTTTGCATTGAAGGTTTCTTTTTACGGAAAAAAGTTTCCTGATTCCAAACTATAACTATTTTGCAATACAGTATTCACTTGCAAAATCAAGGGAGGAAAGGAGAAATCTGTTTTTGGTTCTTTTGGACCATGCTTTGCATCAAATAAATGAAATATGCATAGCTACTGGAGTCACCGAGTATAGCGATGACGAGATTCAGCCTCTTGTTGCCCTTCTCAATCGAGCTGATGCGCCGGAAGCTTTCTATATATCTGTTAAGCTTGGGTTGGTAGGCATTGGGGAAATCTTGAGGAGTTCTATTTCAGATGCATTATCTAGATATCCAAACAGTGAACGGCTCAATATGGTAATGTCTCAAAAGTTTGTATGTGTGATTGGTGTGAGTCAGTGTGCATGTTTTGTTTGTTTGTTCCCAAAAAATGTATTTGTGCATGCGTTGTGGGTAGGCCATGTTCTTTCAATTTTTTCACATTTTTGTTTAGTGGAATTTTTTGCGAGTTTCAGAAATTATTGGGGAGTTTTTTTAGGTTCCATATTTTCTTTTGATTTGGGTAAGTCATTTAATTGCAACAATTTAATGAATTTATCAAAGTTGCTGCTATCTGAATTTTGTTTTAACTTTACAGCTGTTGGACAGTGTAATGGAGAAACTTGGTGCAACAGTAAGCTCATTTACTCATTTGGACACAGAGTTCTCACACATGATGCAGATAACCAAATCTTACAAGTCTCTGGATAGCATTGAAGGTGCCGTTCTGAGAAATGGAGTTGGCATGAAAGCGAAACTCTCATGGGCTCTTTTACATTCCCTTCTTCATTCAGAAAGAATTGCTTACCATCGGAATGCGTATGTCTGGTTAAGTGACCTGCTTATTGCAGAAATCAGTGGGGAAGGGAATTCAAGTATATGGTCAAATATAAAAAACATGCAGCAGAAAATTGTCCATGCCGGTGTTCATGATTCTTCAGTTGCTTCAGATGTTCCTTTGCCCATTTGGCTTATGTGTGGCCTTTTGAAGTCAAAGCACAACTCAATCAGATGGGGCTTTTTGTATGTTCTTGAAAGGCTTCTCATGAGGTGTAAGATTTTGTTAAATGAAAATAAAGTCCAGAAACATGGCAGTGATATTGGCAATGTACGGAGAGATAACCGTCTCGAGAAAGCTAATGCAGTGATAGACATCATGAGTAGTGCCTTGTCCTTGGTTTTTCAGATCAATGAAACAGATCGCATTAATATTTTGAAGGTAATTTTCTTAAGAACCAGAAAATATCTTTACTAAATGTAGGAAACTACTACTCACATATGCTTTAATTATATGGCTTTTAACCGACGGACTGTGAATGTTACCTTTGATTTTGATTGTTTGAAAAAAAACATAAGGTGTACCACTTCTGAATGGTGTAGGGACTGAAGTATTTCTCCACTTAGTCTTGTTGCAGGGTCAATTGAGAGTGGAAAATGTTTTGTCTGCACATATATTGAATGTTTCTTGACCTTATCGATAACGATTATTAGTGTAATATTGACAAGGCTGGGTGTCGTGACATGATACATTCTTATATAAAGGATTTACTGGCTGGGAGAGGCATTTCGAATTGTTTGTTGACACAGAGAAAGTCGAGGAAAACCTCTGAAATTATTTCAATATTGGACCTTGGACATACTTTTATGTGAGAACAAATAAATGAAAAATCAAATTTAGGACATCTAGCGCAAATCTGTTTTTCTAAATAGTATTGGAGAATTTGCTTTGAGTTGCTGCAAAGTGCATTCTCATTTTCCCAAGGATTCATGTATGTTTCATGATTTTATGGAATTCTCTTGTGCATATTTTTTTTAGTAGACGGTATATTTTCCTTATCCCCTATTTTCCCTTGGTTTCTGTAAACAGATGTGTGATATTCTATTCTCTCAATTATGCTTGAGAGCTCCATCTGCAAATACAACAGACTTTGGAGATGATGCACAGCTTGGTAGGGTTCTTAGACGGATGGACGGAAATAAAATAGTTGACGAGAAAGAGAGTTCTCACCAGGATGTTTGTATGGAAGAATCCAGTAGCAGATCTGGCCTCAGTAATAACAATCCTCTAGATCATGAGACAGAATCAATAGCAGCACTTCTTCTCCAAGGACAGGCCATAGTTCCCATGCAGTTGGTTACGCGAGTTCCTGCTGCATTGTTTTATTGGCCATTGATTCAACTTGCTGGTGCAGCAACAGACAACATTGCGTTGGGTATAGCTGTTGGAAGCAAAGGAAGAGGGAACCTTCCTGGTGCTACATCTGATATACGGGCTACCCTTTTGTTACTTCTAATTGGTAAATGTACTGCAGATCCTGCTACTTTCCAGGAAGTTGGCGGGGAAGAATTTTTTAGGTGATTCTTCAATTCCATGCTACCATTGGATGAGCCTTTTTTTTTTTTTATCTTTCTGCTTTTTATTTTGTTGTGTGTGCATAATATATATGATATATGATTCATTTTTAAGTAATAAATTCAGGGAACTCTTGGATGATACAGACTCGAGGGTGGCATATTACTCGTCAGCTTTTCTTCTGAAGGCAAGAATGTTTTTTCTCCTCTGCCCACAAACAAATTACAGTGTACTGAATATGTGGTGAAGTTTGTCCTGCTAACAATTTTAATTTGTGTTTTACAGCGAATGATGTCAGAAAAACCTGAAAAGTACCAGCACATGCTTCAGAATCTTGTTGTTAGAGCTCAGCAGGTGCGCCTTGTTTTAGTATTGTGCATGCCGTTGCACATTCTCAATATGATTCCTGAAAAGGATATTATGTCATATTTTGCATAGATATTATCATATTGTCTTGACTTTGATATGGTGCTTGAAATATAGAAATTTTTACGAAGAAACATTAGAGTATAGGACTATAGGTTATTGAGGATTGTTTTCTTTGTAGGAGCAGTATCTCATTGTAAAGTTATGTTTTAAGTCGAAAGTATGATAGCTTAAGGCAGCCTGATAAGAAACTAATGTAGCATTCAACTACTGGATTTATATTCTTTTCAGAAGAGTCACGGGCGTGTAATATTTCGTATGGACTAGGCCTTATTCTGAAACCAACTTTGCACTATATTTATTATATAGAGATTATCTCTAGCAACTACTCATCCTTGTATTTGTGTTTGTATTGCTGATTAACATGCTTGGGAGCTGGTTTTGAAATCTTCAATTGTCCCATTTAGTTCTCTTCGTAAAGGTAGTTGACTAATTTTAACTGCTAAGGTTTTAAAGGAGATGGCGATAAGGAAACTTATCACCTAAACATGTCACAGAAGTATGGATAAAAAAGATAGCTTACAATCCCCTGTTGCAACTTGGAAGAGCTCATAATATAGCAGCTAGCTTCTCACAGCCATGTTTATTCTGTGCAGAGCAACAATGAAAAGCTTTTGGAAAATCCATATCTTCAGATGCGTGGCATACTTCAGCTGGCAAACGATCTTGGAACTGGGTTGTAGTCTGGTGATGCAGAATTGTAGATGTTTCCCTTGACTTGTAGAACAATGCTTTCAAGCACAGGTTCATGCCATCACAATGGCACATATGCTAACCTCGAGCAGCACTATTTGGCAAGTTTGAAAAACCTATGCCTGGGATTATGCTTAATTTTCAAGGCATACGTGAAATTCTTGGGAAAAATAGTAAACACAGGGTAGGAGATGCATTACATGTTGGATAAGGCTGAAAAGTCTTTCCTACCGAACACAGTGGGGGGCGTCAGCAATCAGTGCCTTGTGGTTGCCCTTCTCAAATTATTAGAAAATGGTGAGCCAGATTGATATCTACTTCCCATATCTTCCTCTCCATACTGTACATTATGTAATGAACTGTTGGGGGACGCCTTTGTTTTGTAAAATACATGAAGTTCATGTTCAGCTGAAGGATTATGGCGGGGCTCGTCAGAAAAGAAGATACTTAGAGCACGAGTAGCTCTCAAAAAGTTTGGAAATGTTTGATTCTTCTTCTGCCTTTCGTTCTGCAACTGGAAGTTGCAAGGCACGGGCGTAGCATGTAGACATATCTCGAGGTATTGCCACCTATCCTCAATGAATTTTGTGCACTATTGTAGCATGATCACGACACTTTATGCTGAGACTTGTTTGTTTAATAATATTTACTTTTTCGGTCGTGTGCATGCAGTTATTGTGCATTGCAATGCCAAGAGACCTTGTGGGAAACTTTCGGAGAATATATTCTGTACAGACTCGAGATTTCCATTTTCGTCCAAGCCTTCGTTATATTTAGTAATTCCTGAAGGCGATATTGACATACATGGGCAGTGAAAGTTTTTAACATTTGTTAACTCATAGAGCTTCGTCTTCCTGACTGCAACGCGAAGAGAATTGATCTTTGTATGTTTAGTGGACAGAGTATACCGAGGTATTAGAGGGTATTACCAGACGTTATGCTTCTCTAATTCCGTTGATAGGGGGCAACACAGGGGTGTCTGTTTTTTCAGGGCACTCCAAAATTGTGCCTGCTATGATTTTTGAGTCTCCAGGGTTTATTTTTGACATTGTAAATATGTGAATTGTTTTCAATTTTTTTCGTTTTGATTCCTTCTTTTTTTTCCCGTTGCCTTCCACCTAATTGTTGATTGTTGTAAAATGGCTATAGAGGAATTGAGTCTTTTTTGCATGTCTGTTGAGAAATTTTGTTTTTCGTGTTCAATCGATCGATTTTGAGAGGAAGTATTGGTTTTTATTTCTCTGTTTGCTGATGGGTTCTAAATTCGACCGTGACCATGTGTATTTAGATTTTTGTTTGTAGAAAAAAGATTCAATTGAAAAAAGTTATAGCCTATACTAAAAAGTCTATTGACAAACAAAGATGTTACAGAACATGTCAAAAATATGAAACCCAAAGAGGTGTAATGCGAGATTGGTAGAAGCCAATCCAAACTTGAAGGTTTGAGAGTTGGAGCAGCGTCTTGGGTTGAGCTTGATGGCATCGCTTCAGAAGCGAGGAGTCGGAAGGTGCAGGGCTTGGACTTGCGGATGCCGCAGCCGGTGTAGCCGTATATGTAAGGTAACTTTGATGTCAACCTCTAGACGTCCGCCCGTCAAACTCACCAACTCCATAAACATCGCCGTAACAAGAACCAAAGAAACCCGTCATCGCCAAAAGAATCAGTGCACAATTTTCTCAAAGCCGTGTAAAGGAGAGATCGAGGGAACAAAGTTTGTGTGAAAGAAGAAAGAGTTTAGGGTTAATCGAGTTCAGAGACTTCGTAGCAACTGTGAGCAAAATAATATCATCTTTTGGGAGCATCCAATCTGCTGCCATCATATGCCTACCATTGAAGTGAACTTGACAAGCATTTGGTGCTTCTTACTTGAAATAACAAAGAAGTAAGCAGATAAAAATGAGCAACCAAATCAGAGATACTATCCAGAAGATTGCGGCCGAAGCCAGGAAGAAAGATGCTCGCCGGCCAAGAAATTTATCGCTGATGTTCATTTATAAACCCAAAAGGTTTCTTTCAGCAGCTGTGACTCTCTTAGAAGGAGCACAAAATGGAACTTACTACTTCCACTGTAAGATTAAAGTACTAAGGAGCTAATATACTAATAGTTAATGGTCCATATACGTATATTATACCAGTTTGTGACTTCAATTCATTTCAAATGTGAACATTTCAAATGTGACTTCAATTCATCAGCACACGTTTTTGGCGGTAGTTCTCCAAGTCAGCATCCAGATCTTCAAAAGTCACTTTCTCACAAGGCGGCTTCACCTGTCCATGGCCCCTTCCAAGTCCAAAGCCACTAGTACCACGCCCATGAAAGAATCCCCTACCACCAGCTTGACCTCGTCCACTGCCCCAAGCACGTGACGAAAAATAAGTTGATGAATAATGGAAACCCCTAAGCTAAGCCTCTAAAATATATAATTAGGACGGTCTTGCACACATATAACTTGATGAGCAAAGGAAACTCCTTGTCCACCAATCAACTTGTTCTGAATGTGTCTCAATGTTTGCACGGTCTTGCATAAATATAACCAACAGCCTAGTGCACATACATTACTTATCGAATTATTTGACCTCTGTGAATAATGACAAGTTAATATTCTGCTGACAAATTTAGCTTGGGTTAACTAGCAGTCCTTTCTTTTCTCCGGTTTATCCAGTTACAATTGACAGTCCTTGACTTTAATATACTGTAAAGACGGATTATATGGATACAGATAACCCCAAAAGAAAGAGATCTACCCTTGGAAGACAACGTTTGGTATTCCCATCAATCTACTTGTTATTGGAGGCACAGGAATGGAATCAACAGGACTCACTCCCACAAGCTCAATTTTCATTGGCTTTCCATCAAGCTGAACATCGTTATATTTCTTAATTGCTGTTAGAGCATCTGAATGGTGTAGATATCTAACTTCTGCCGTTCCCTAAATATAAGCAAACCTTATAAGCTATAAAAATGAAAAATATGATTGAGAACAATCTATTGATGTAAACATAGAAGGATACCTTTGATCTTCCACTCCTATCATAATGGATTGAATGGTGTATCACATGACCAATATCAGAGAAGAGCAACTGCAAGGTAGCATTGTGGTTATCAACTCTTTAGCTTAATTGCAAACGAGTGGGGGATACATAGAGTTCAACCAAGTTTAAGTTTGACACATGTGGTTCTAAAGTATGAATTGTCATGCTGAAGGCCGAGCTTAACAACATCAAAGCACGCCATGTATTATTAGCAACTGCTAAGTTTCTGACTTTGCCCGCACACCACTCACATTCAGTTGCACATACATAAGCAAAAACAAAATAAATAGATACGGAAACAAACGTACTTTGTTTTTGTTTTTGTTTTTTGTTTTTCAAAAATCTGCCATAAAACACATGTTGAACTATTTGTCAGCAGAACCATCCCAGTAACACTAGATTGGAAGATCGCAGTCCATATCCAAAAAAAAAAACCTTTACATACAGGAGACATGAAATTCTCAATCTTGGTCAGGTCAACTTTTCTTGCTCATCCAACCCTCTAACTCCAATCCTACATAGATTACAAAGACCATGAAAAGATAGACCCCATTCAAATAAAACCCATATGGAGATTCTCTCAGCCTGCAAACCAACCACATAACCATATAATATTTTTCTACTTTTCTTGTGATAACTCAAGGTTGTCACCTACATTCCTCCCATACAAATTTACCAAACCCAATACATTAAATTGTTCTGCACGCAAACAAATAACATAAACAAGTTAATACAACAGGAAAGGGAACAGAGAGCTACCTCAATATCGCTATTCGAAACCTCATAATCCAAGCTAGATATGTATAATTTGGTTCCCTTCTCTGAGTTTGTCCCCATGGTCACATCCATTTCTTGCTCAATTCTGGATCTTGGAACTTTCATTTTCTGCATCACATTTGTTAATTACATATGAAAGACAAACAACATAAACCCATAAGCATAACTGAGCTAAATATACAGAAAGCCAAATTCTTGCTTGGTTCCCGAGAAAGTAACTCAGAAAATTTACTTCCGCCTACAAAACTTGAACACGCGGACTAAAGGTTACATCTTTCTTTGTAAAATAATACTAATAATATTATATTAATTTATTTGTATTTTTCCCGCATTTTCTCAGCAACCAAACAATGCATTAAACTCGTCAAACCGGAAAATGTAGGAAACGAGAAACCCTAGCGCACCAGTTTAGGAAAGTAGGGAGCCGTTCTAACGGGGTTGCGTTTCACGAGCTGACGAGTGGGTCCCGGTGCGTAGCCTCGGCCGCCTGGGGGTACTCTGAAATCACGGCGATGCCCTCCGGCTTCCGATTTCTCCGCCTTGCGCCTCCAGATGAGATCGTCGAGCGACATGTCCAGCGGCGGGGGCATTTCGGGAAATGGCTGAGAGCTGAGGGTTTTGGAAGACAGTGAGTGAGTGAGTGAAAGGGTTTTTGGTTTTGCATGCCTCAGCAGTACCGTATACCTGAGGTTTTGCAATCATATTTGCCAGAAGGCGGTTAACAATCGTTCTCCTCGGGAGCACGCACTTTCCGTGAAACATAGCCAGAAATGTGACACGTGGTGATCTTTCTTTAGCAACTAATACTGGATGAAAAGACTATTTAAAAAGACTATTTAATATTCTATCACAACAAAAAAGTTAAGAGCAATAACGTAATTTTACAAAATAAAACTTTGCTTTTTTTAGGCCTCACTTACAACTTACAAGTGATTCTAACATTTTTATATTTTTTAAGTAAAATAATCCTCTCTTCCATCCTCACACTCTCTCACTGGCTTCTTCTCTCCTGCAATTTTAAAAAATAAATAAATTTACACACACTTTGTGTGTCGGTATATACTAGTAGAAAAGATATAATCAGTTGATTATAAATGATGCATTTTGCTCACCACCACAAATGATTGTGTATGTTCACCATAAAACTTACTCATTTGACATATGTCATTTTACTTAATTTTGACTAATTTTTTCACAACTGAAAAAGTAATATTTAATATGAAAGTTAACTAGAGTTTGAAAAAATGACACGTGATAGATAATTAAGTGTATAATGAGCATACATGATGGTTATGACGGTGACAAAAAATACTCCATCATATAGCTTGTTATTTTCTTGTTGAAAAAAAATGTGACACGTGTATATATATATATGCACTATCTATTAAAAAAATATTATAATAAACCACTTAAACTTATTTATCAATGCCAATTTACAATTATTGACACTTTTTATAGACATTTTTGCGATTTTACGTACCTCTACAGTCATGCTATGTGAGGACTTATATGCAACGCACTTGTCATTATTTTGGTGTCCCAATCAAATTATGCAACGATATGTATAGAAAATTTTCCACATCACTTGAATTATTGAATTAAAACACCAGGTGGCGGTAAACCAGTTCTAACAAGATGCAATCTCTCACTAGAGGCACGCACGTTCCATAAAACGTAGCCAGAAATGAGACAAGTGTCAATCATATTCCTGCTATTTATTATTTACTCTAATAAAAATAATGGCTAATGTTGGTAATTTACAACAGTATCAGACCCTTTTTCATTTCAAGCACATGACCGACCACGCTAGACTGAATCAGGGTTTTAGAAAGGGCTTTTCCTGAAATTCTCCGGTTCCGATTCTGGGCGGGTGTGGATCCAGAATGCAGAGGACCATCCCGCTTTTGCGTGGGACTCTGGCGATAGGCCGCGGATTTTCCACGAGCCCATCGTCTTCTTCCGAGAAAATCGTCGCGTCTGTACTCTTCGAGAGGCTGCCTGTCGTCATTCCCAAAATCGACCCCGTCGTTTATGCGTATCAGGAGTTCGCGTACGTTCGCTTCTTTCTTTCTTGTTTATTTTCTGTTTGGTTGCTCAGAAAATGCGGGAAAGTGAACTAGTTAGAGGGTAGGGATTAGTTGCCGAGATAGTTGTGGAAAAGAACTGCAAATATGGATTACTTTGCTGTAGAAATCTTTAATTTTGTTCTCAATTCCACTGTTTGAGTGCTTATTGCTTGTGGGGCAAGTGGATGATGGCTTCAATTTTGGTTTTTTTTTTTGGTGTGATGAATGTGCTATGGTGATAGATATTGATCAGAATACCTACATTTTTGGAAATTTGGTTTATATTCTGTTGATTATTTGAATTTGTGCTATGAGTGGCTCGTATTGGTGTTTTATACCCTCGGGGTTTAGGTTCCGGTGGCGACAGCAATATCGGCGCATATATCCAGATGAGCTTTTAGACAAGTCTAATGCTAGGTAAGGTTTGTTTTGAAGGTTTATTACTTCATCTGGGAATAATATGTTAATGTTTGCTTTTCTTTTTACCTCTATCGTAGCAAATGCATCACGTTGTTCACTTCCGTTCTAATCACTAATTTCTTAACCGTAGACCTTAAAAATTCATTCACATCTGAAATTTGTCCTCTCCTCGAGTATATCCTGAATTGCACTAAATAATATTTGCTCTGTTTGTTGATTGGAACGTCTTTAGATTTCCAGCGTGTATTTAAACATTTTGTGTCTAGTGTTAGGTCAAACTATTCATCAGTGTAAATGTCTCCAACTCCGTAATTAAGTTTTTAGTAGTTGACAGTTTCGTGAAATGTTGATATGCAAACGTATTGGACAGTGTTATATTTCTTTTAACAAGGAAAGGCATGCAAGCATCCTTGTGGACTTTGTTTTATGCGTCTCTGAGTTATGAAAAGGGATGATGTCAATATTAGTACGAGGAACGATGAGGTTTAGCATGTATTCTGGGAGGTCTATTCCTTACCTCATTCATTCCGTTCTTATTTTATGGGAAGCACTGAAGGTGTACATCTGCCAAGCGATTTTGTCAAAGTTTATAAGCGATTTTTTGGTTTATTGTAAAAGCCTTACTCACACTTGATGCCCACAAGACAATTGCAAATAGACGTCATCCTCTCGCTCTCGCTTGACACTTTCCTTTGGTGAACAGGGGAAAAGGTGACTACCAAATTGATTATGTACCTGCTCCACGGATCACCGAAGCTGACAAAACGAATGATAAAAAGTATGGAGTATAATTTTTATGATGCTATATAAAAGTCCAGTTATTCTTCTTTCTCTCTCTCTTTTTCCTTTTTTTTTTTATAGCAATTTTCATTTTACAGTTTTGTTTGAAGTTCTTATTGCTTATGATACTGTGCAATCTTCATATTCTTTGTAAAACCTTTTCTACAACCTTCTTGGATGTTAGAAAACAGATAAATTGTTTTCTGCTAGCTGGTGGACATTTGAGTGATTTTTATTGATAGTTCGGGGTAATTACTTTTTTTATATACGTGAAAAACACAATGTTGAAGGTTGGTTCCTGTTCTTTAGGTCATTGCAGAGAGCACTTGACAGAAGACTATATCTTCTGCTCTACGGAAACACTGATGGATCTGCTGGGAAGTCAGTCTGGCATTTTCCCGAAAAAGTTTACCAGTCTGAAGACACACTGCGGAAGGTGATGGTTGCTATACGATGCCATATACGTCTCTTGTTCTTTATCCTCCTAAAATTCCATGTAGTTTGTTTTTTTTCCTCAATTGCATAAATCCATTCTGTTTTCAGTGTGCCGAATCTGCTTTAAAATCTGTCTTGGGAGATCTCTCACACACATACTTTGTTGGAAATGCGCCCATGGGCCATATGGAACAGCCAGCAGAGAATAATATTAAGGTATGCTTTTGTAAATTATGTTTTCTTTCTTACACCAGATTGGCTTCACGCGATAAATGTTAAAATGCATATTGGTGTTGCCCGTCGATCCTGTATATTTAATCACAATTTCATTTTCCTCCAATTTTCAGCAATTCTTTTTCAAATCTCAAGTGATTGCAGCCAACAAGTTTGACATTGGGAAGTGCGAGGACTTTGTCTGGGTGACCAAGGATGAACTGATGGAGTACTTTCCTGAGAAAGCCGACTTCCTTAACAAGATGATCATCAGCTGAATCCCTTCCCCTTTTTTGTTCTCAGAAAGTTTTTGCATTTCAGTGAATGAATTAGTATTGACTCTTTATGGTAGATTAAAGCTGGCACAGAGAATCGTAGGTTATAGAAAGCTGAAAATTTTGTGTTCATGATTTTGGTGACCGACACTTGACTATATCGGATTGTTTGTCACTTGGATCACTGCTGTTTCTCAACGTAATTTGCGCGCTTTTTTCTTCTGCAATAATATGTTCCTTTCTGCAATTGGTGCTGTTGATTGATAAGTATACATTTTCTGCGCAAAGCTTCGCACATGCGATATTCCTCCATAGTTTCATCGCCCGACTGCGCAAATTTAGATATATGTTACTTCTCACACACCTCTTGTTAATTTCTGTCCGTTGATTTTTTTCAATTCATCCGATCAGACGGTCGAAAATTAAAAAGGTACGTGAGAAGTAAAATAGGGTGTGTGAATATCACACACCATGCCAGTATTGTACCTTGAGGCCTTTGGATGTTCTTGTCGTGTAAGGCTGGAAATCCATCCAGGTGACCGATCGTGTGAAGTGAACTACGAAAGGATTGGGTCCGATTGGATTGGATGGGATGGGATGGGATGGGATGAAGGGATAGGTTTAGTGTCCTTGGCATGGGTCTTGCCCTTGGGTATACGTCACGAAAAGTATATTAAATTAAGGCACCTCTCCCAGGTTGAAATTATAGATTGACCAACCCTTATTAAGTTACCTCCTCTCTCTCGGTATATGTTTTTCAGGGTAAAATTTAGTAACTGTGGCTCAGCGCAACCTCTTCTCACCTTCCACCACCTTCGTGTATTGGCTGAAAGCTTATATTATATACACGCGTACGATTTCGAGAAAAACGTTTTTTTGAGGCTCACTCTGTAATGTATTTTGAAGATTTAACCATTTATCTTTATGACGTACTTCAAACATCAGTCTATGAAAAATCATCCAAATTTGAAATTATATGATCATTAAATTAATTTTCGTGTTTTTGTTTTTGTATAATCATATCCGTTCATTTTAACATTTGTAAAAGGAGAAATGGAATGAAAGATGTAGCAAATCATCAATGCTAATGAAAGACGATCCTTAGTTTTGTTCTTGTACTACATGGGATATATCTATATATATGAATCATATGATCAATAATCCGTGTGATTTTTATTTACTTATTGATAAATATAGACATCTCAAGGAATCCAATTGGGAAGATAATTATCATTTAGATCAAGAGCTAATTCATGTCGAGGAAAGAGGATTCGGGGCAATTCCCTAAAGCCCTCATATTAAACTTAACTTACAAGTCACACTACAAATAAATTTGGAAAAACAAAGTAGATGTTGTAAATATGAATGACATTATTTGGTTTGAATAGACCTTTATGCATGGGACAAAGTTAAAGAAAATGGCTCGGTGGAGAGGCACACAATTTCAAGGATTTCTAACCAATATTCCTAATGAGCACATCTCACAATTCTTATATAATTGTCAATATTAGCTCAAAAATAAAACACAAGCAGTAGAAGAAGTACACAATCTATTGTTTCCATTGTCTTTGTAATTTCAGTTTGATAACGAGAGATACTATTGCTACTGTCATGAGAACGTAGGCACACTTGTCGAACCTCATAAATATTGTATCTTATTTGATATATGTCATGCTGCACATATATCATCGATCCCATCACCATAGAAGCGTTGTTTACGATGTCCAATAGAAGTTATGGTTCATCATCAACTATATTGGCTTGATGAAAAATGCAATAAAATCAAATAACTTTGAGGTCATTTGACAACCTTCGAGTATCGAAATCTAGGAGTCTGCTACAACCAAAATATTTTTCAAATGCATTCTAAACTAACCCAAATCTTAAACCAAAAGATTTAGCTTCAAGAACGGAAACGTACCCAATATGAAACCATTTGATGAACCCCCGAAAAAAAAAAAAAAAAAAAAAAAAACTCCAAGTTCATATACATCTTAGGTGAAACATTAACAAGCTGACTAAAAAGATAGAGTATCAAGTTACAAACTTACACACCACATATATAAACTCAAAGGTGACACAAGAATGAAGAAAGAATACCACAATATTTATATAAATGAATGGAGAGATTCAATTTACGAATTATTTTTTAATAATAATATGATATTATCTATACTAAAAGGAAAGTGGTTAAGTCTCACAATGAACTAACCATAATAATTAATAACTAGCTAGCAATGTTCTAGAAATCGACTTAGACGTCGCCCAGACGCTAGGCGGTAGATGACTGATGTGATTTAGATCGAAATGCAGAGAAAAATCGGGCATGGACTAGATGGGCACCTAGGCGGGCTAGGTGGTTCCATTGTTTTTTATTTTAAAAAAAAATTAAGTTAAAGAGTTTTTTGAGTAACCTACTTAATTAGTGAATTTTCAAATTTGATTTTTGGTTTTTCTTATTTTTTTGATGCATTTGTCTGTGAGGATGACATTATGGCTTAAGTTTTAAGTTTTAACTTTCATAAATTCTTATTACAAGTATATTTTTGTTTTTAGGGTGTAAGTAAGCACTTATTTATATATTATATAATAAATTTAATTAAATTCATTTAATCCGCTAACTGCCTTGGTGCTAGGCTATAGCCCATTGCCTGACTAGCGTCAAACATTCTTTAAAACCTTACAAGATAGTCTCGAAATATATGATGCATAAGCACACTTGTCCCAATTGTCGGGTCAAATGTCATGAGAAAAAAAGCCACGACTACCATTATAAGATCCTAAGAAATAAGCTCGAGTAAAATGACAAGTGACTTGTAGTTCAATTGGTTAAAAATATTTGTATCGGTTTAAATCCTCTTTCGGCAATTTAATATAAATTATCTTATTATACAAAACCTCAAATTAAAGGGCAGTCGTTCTCGATGCCCATCTTGAATATAATTATTTATTTTACATGAGCAAAAAGGTTGAAAATAATAAGAAAAGAAAAAGAAAGTCAAACAAGGGTTGCAATACTATTTAGTGCGCGCTGGACCACATTGCCGTTTCTCGATCGTCTCATCACAAAATAACCACCTCCCCACCTCATATCGTGAATTTCACGTCGTCCATCGAGACGCGTTTTCCTTCTCCCACACAGACACAGAGAGAGAGAGAGAGTCAGCAAAACTTGACCCTCCCCTGTCCATTTATTGACTCCCTCCATTACAGGTGCTCCACGAAATTACTCTCTGAAAAGTCTATCTCTTTGCGCGCGAGATGGACTCTACAATGGAGGACGCAACAGCCGCCACGCCAACGGTGTCGTCGGAGCTGCCGCCGCCTCCTCCTCCCAACGCGAACCCTAGCTCGGAGCTCCCCAAAACCAGAGAAGAGGGCGAGCTGTCTTCCGACGACGACGACGACGTATGTTCATCTCCCCAAACCCTAGTTTTTGGAAACTTGATTTTGGTTCCGATTCCGTTTGTTTCTGAGCGTACGTAAGTGTTATCTGTATGATTGGTATTTGTTTGGTTTCTGAGAGGGGAGGTGGGAATTCCCTTTTCCTGAATCAATTTCTCATGCAGTCATGCTAGGTTAACCCACTGTATTAGATTGATTAAGAGTGTTGGGTTTGGATTTATTTAATCTTTATATGAGTTCATTACTTTTTAGAGTGAAAAATGAATGAAATTTGAAATTGGGATTTCAATTTGGGTGTTTTTCGTGTGAAGTGATTTGTATTTAGCCAAATATGTGATGTTTTGAGTCTGAATTTGTTTGTATCATTTAGGGCATGCCTTATGTATCATTTGCTTTGTTTTGCAGCAAAATGTTTGATATTATATGGGATTTTTTGAGGTTATTATTATTTTCTGCACTGCTGCAAAATAAATGCGAAAATAATGATGGTGTTAAATGGGTATTTCTATCTCACATCACAGGACAATACTATTTGCTCTGCTCCACTTTCCACGGGTATCAGCGTGCCTCCTTCAGGAGCTGTGCCTGTTCAACCATTGAACAAACTGACTCAAGGCATTCAAGTTGGTAAGTCTTGCTTGCCGTGACAATGAAAGTTGATGCATCGTTTCTTTTTTTTTTTAAATATTGTTTAAGTTGGAAAGTTTATGTAGAGCACCAAGGTCAACTCCCACGTCGTGCCAAACTGGCATTGGCAATGGCCGATCTTTTTTCATACCGTGCCTTGATCAATTCAAAATTACTTGTAGTCATGTGGGTTAAAACATAATGCACATCTGTTAAGGAGACATGGATGCTATAAACTATTGTACTTAATGGACACGCACACACAGAGTTGGTGGCTTGTGTGTTTTGTACTAGAGCTGGACACTGACTTTTTGTGCATCTTTTCCCATTAAATGATGTGGTAAAAAGCCAGACCACCATATTACACCTGTTATTTACATGTCCATTTGCATCTTTCTTGTTGGGCCAATAGGTTTGCATACTTATTGTTACTTTTATTTTCATGATGTATGGTGAAGTGGGTCATGCATACAAGCTAATGATAAACATTCCTTTCCCGTACTACAAGTTTGTTAGATGTATTTATGTTAATCTAACAGGGAAGGCTGTATGTGGAAATGATCCTGCAAGCTCTGCTGATATTCAAACCCAAACATCGATACAGTCTACATCCCAGAAGAGCAATGATATGAACAGAATACCATTAAAATCTGCCACACCTGGATGGGGTGCCCCTATGGGGTCCAACGATAATCTTGTTATAAACTTCTCAGATGATGATAGTCGCAGTGATTCTGAAGAAACAGAGCACAGGAAAGAAAAAGCTAGAGAAACTAAAAGTCATGTGACTGGAGTGGTTTTTAATGGAAAACCACCTACTTCATCACTTGCAAGATCAAACAAGTTACAACAGACAGCCAGGAGTGTGGACAAAGTAATGCCTAAAAAATTGGGTATGAATCGCACTTTTATCTCATCAATGTCCAAAATCCGCGGAGCAAATTTTAGGGATTCTGGTCCTTCATCCGTTAATCAAGGATCTCGAGTTAGAAATTATGATTCCATGAACAAAAATTTAGTGAGCCAAGAGCGTGGACGTGATCAAGGTGTGGGCTTGAACAATAGTAAACTTCAGGACTTGCGGCATCAGATACGTGATCAAGGTGTGGGCTTGAACACCAGTAAACTTCAGGACTTGCGGCATCAGATTGCACTCCGGGAAAGTGAACTAAAGCTCAAGTCTGCCCAGAGAACCAAAGAATCAATTACATGTAGGGACGATAATGCTGCGAGCCAACACAGAGATGGAGCTAGTAAATCCAGTGTGAGATATTCTGATGTTACACAGATAGAACCAAAAGAGCCAGATAAGAAACGCTTGAAAGTTGGTGGCCCCTTTTCCACCCAGCCAAGTGTTCAAGGCCCACAAGATGTACTTGTTGCAAAATCTATTTTATCATCAAAAGTCTCAGCAGCGGAGGACAATGTTCCAATGAAGAGAGTTAAGGTTGATCATGGCCAGAAAGGAATTCCTGGTCCAACAGAGTTAAGCATCGTAGAATGGAAAAATCAAAATGATAAACATGTTGCTGCTACATCAGAAAATATACATAGTGGAGTGAAAGATGGTGAATATCTTGCCTTCTCTCTCTGAAACTAACTTTGTTTAGAGATGCCTTATCAATCAAGGTGATTTGTTTCTTTGTTTCTTCCTGCAGGTGCTGGCATCAATGCTAAAGTCATCCAGTCCGATAGGAAGAGCAAGCTGGTGGATCCTTATGCTACACGAAACAAGGTGACATCACCAGAAAGTATGACTGGCAATAATTTGCCGAAGAACTCAGTAAGTGATTATTTTAATAACTGCAGTACTGCTGCTGATTAATTTAATTTTCCTATATTGTAGGTTTTATTATCCTATTTCCTCACCCCTGCCCCAATATAGTTTTCATAATTGAAATGTCCTTTCATTGGTGGTAAAACTTGTGCTGCCATCTTTGCTGTTTGTGTTTGATGTGTCTCTCATGTTGCACTTTATGAAATTTTAATGTAGTATGAAACTGGTGTCTAAGTTCCAATAATAGTGATTTCTGGCTTGCAGAAAACACTGAATTGTACACGGAGAAGAGTTAATACCTCCAGTGTAGTTTATAACTTTTTATAGCTTAACCTGAATCCACCAAATTGTCCCGTCAACTCTTTTTTGTACTTGTGAAGCAGTTTATATTGCTGAGCTTTGATCCATTGTGAATGAGTTTGTAAAACATCATTTCACTACAAGGTTCGATATGACAAGCCCGATTGCCTATGTATAATTTATTGAGAGTTTTTTTGGTGTGTGTGTTTCGTTTTCAAAGGGTTACCATGTATTTATTTATTATTATATTTTGCTTTACAGGAGACTATGGAATTGAATCATACACATGGGAATGATCACTGTCTAGAACCAGGTTCCTTCTTGAACAGATCAACCTCCGGAAAAAATATAATGAGAAGTTCTGATCATCAGGAAGTCACATCCAGTGACAAGAAGCTTGACCCCTCCTCCAATATATGTCAGGTTTGTTTTCTGGTCTCTATGTCAGAAATTAGTGGCATCTGATCTGTCTGTGATGTAGAATGGGTAGAACACTAACTGGAAAGAAATAAACTAAGAGAGAAATACAAAGCAATTTGAGGAAGTAATCAAGGTAAACCCCTAAAAGTTCTAAATAATCACCTAGAGGTAAATAGAGAAGGAAAAAAACATAAAAATCATAAAGCTATTGCAAAGTGGTAAGTCCTAAAAAGGATAAACATGGATGAACCAGTAATCCGCTTCATCAGTCTGGTCGTATATTTTTCTTGATTGTTATCTGTTCTTTGTTAATTATAATAATATTCCTTCTTTCTAATTTCCTTTAGGCATTTCTAAACAATGCAAGCCTCTCGAACTGTTTTGGTAATGCAAAGGTCACAGGACGGGGTGACATAGATATACATTCCTTGTTTGAAATTGAGGAAACATTGGACAAGGTTCTGGAGGAAGCACAAGAACATAGGCAAAGGTGTGAAATTGAAGAAAGAAATGCTCTGAAAGCTTATCGTAAAGCACAAAGGGATGTTCTTGAGGCCAATGCTAGGTGTTCTGATCAATACCGCAAAAGAGAAGTATATTCTGCCAACTTGAGGTCTTTTATTTTGGAAAATTCCAGTTTGCTATGGTCGTTAAGGCAGAATGACCAAGCTGGAATTGGGTTGGATCATGCTAATAACATGTCTGGAAATGTGAATCTAATACCTACATCAAGCCATCAGATGCATCCTGAGCATAGTGGTTTTAACCCAGCCGCCTGTGATTCAGACATTCAATGTGTTAACAGTGCTCACAACACCTCATACAAGCATTTAAGTGGACAAAACATGGGGTCAGAACCATGCAGCGAACCAGATGCTAGTACATCAGAGCCATTGCCTCTTCTAGGCAAAAACGGCGCAGATGGAGTGTCCTCTCCCTCCAATGAACCGAATAATTCAGCAGATAATGATGATGAGAGATATTCATTTGAAAATGAATCTGTTCAACCTAAAGACATGGACCTTGGAGACAAGCAAAAGGACATAGAACAGGAATTAAATAGAAAAATGTCCATCGATAACTCCCAGGATCCTGTGCTTCTTGAAAGAATGTTGAGGTCTAAACTATTTGCAACGCTAGGTACAAAAACATTGTCAAAGAATAGTAGTTCTTGTAATGGCACAGACCTTTCAGTGGAACAAGGGGCTGAAAATGATATCAGAACGAAAAAAACCAAAGAAATTAAAGGGAGTTTTTCTTTCTCTGAAGTGGAAAAGAATCAACAATCTGATGATGAAGGTAACTTTCTTTTTGAGCTGATCTTTCTATCTGGGGAAAAAAGAAGTCCACTTATTGAACTTTTGATGTTATTTTCAGTGGAGCTGATTATTTATGACTCAAGTAGATTAATTTTAGTTTAATATTACATG
The DNA here is from genome assembly GCA_963580275.1 of Crataegus laevigata. Taxonomy (NCBI): domain Eukaryota; kingdom Viridiplantae; phylum Streptophyta; class Magnoliopsida; order Rosales; family Rosaceae; genus Crataegus; species Crataegus laevigata. The sequence goes on along the minus strand of OY756947.1, from coordinate 29,361,466 downwards.
GTCAATGTGTGTTTTTATCATCTTGAACTTGACTAAATTATCTCGTTTATCATCTTTTGGGTGCGTGCATAACCTGAGGGCTTGCATGATGCAGATGTGTGACATCTCTCAGTACACATTCTGTGACATCCCACAATTGAATCACATATATAGTCTTGCTCTTTTATCATGCTGTTTGATATAAATTTTGAATTCAGATAATATTAGCCATCCATCTTTTGGGTATAAACTTTTCTTGCTTGATGTGCAGTGCGAGCCAAAGTTTAATCTATAATTAGATATTAAAAGTATTTTGCTTGAACATTTGAATTTGCCTTTTTTTTTGAAAAAAAAAAAAAAAAATTCTAAATGAGTCATGCCTGCTTGAGGCCAATTTTGTGCTCATGCTTCTGCTCGGTCTGAGTGGCATCCTATCTTGCCTGCCTAATGGGCCCAAAACTTTGGCTCACACAGTACTTGGGTTGTGCTCGTGCCAACTGACACATTTTGTACCTGTGCCGTATCTGTAACAAGGCTGTGCTGGCACCTTTCAGTGCTTGTGCCCGTCCAGCCTATTTTACACAACTACTTTGATAGTGTGAGTTTTGAATTACTTACTCATTGCTACTTAATACTATGGCTTCCAAAACTATCAGTTTGTGTTACCTCAAGTCAGAACTTATGCATGATTGTCATGAAGTTAAACAGTGGGAATCCATTTGGCACAGAGTAGGCATTGAGCTTAAGAAGCTTATACTTGATCTCTATTGCTCTGTGTCACTTTTTTTCTTTGATTTTCTGATTTTACTTACAGGAATGGATGGGCTCGAAAAAAGTTCCTCTGAGGCTCCTCATGAGATTCAAAGAGAGCACTCCGTCGAAAATCTTTCTGTGAACTCTCACTCCAATTTTTATTCTGAGGATAGGTTTTACTTCAGAGGTAACATCTTAAGGACTGCTTTTGGGTATATGAAAGTCATATGCCCAAAAAGTTTTATAGAACCTGAAGCTAGAAGTCAACAGCGTCCAACTTGTATCAACCCTGAGAATATCCGGTCCAGCAGTGCCATGGTAGAACCACCGGAAGAGACTCTGGTAAAATTATCGGGAAGAGAAGTTGGATCTTATAGCACTGGTCCCGCTGTTGATCCCTTTTGGCCACTCTGCATGTATGAGCTTCGAGGAAAATGCAACAATGATGACTGTCCATGGCAACATGTTAGGGACTATAACACAACTTCATATCAAGATCAGCATGATAACTCTGATAGTGTTGGTATGAGCAATCCCATCATAAAGTTTGAACTTTTATTTTCTTTCTTGTATTCATGTTATAATGTTCTTTCTTGTATTCATGTTATAATGTGTTCACAGATTGTCAGGTTGGATCAACATTGTGTCGAAAAAAGTGTGATGGTTCAACAAAAGCCCCCTTGTATCGCAATGTAATATCTTCTCCAACTTATCTAGTTGGCTTAGGTATTCTGAAAACTGATCTGCATTCATATGAATCTGTTCTAGCACGGCGAAATGGACAATTCTGGAAAAAGTGTTTCAGCCATTTCTTGGTGTTGTCAAATTTGTTTCGGAAAGATATTTCTGCGGATGTACCATTCTTGCATGGAAATGACGGTCACATAGAGGCCCCTGTGAGTTCGAACAGACAGTCATCGTTTTTCCAGAATAGCAACGGAGGAGTGGTTTGTTTATTGATTCTGCTCAATTTTTTTTTCTTTCCGTCATTCATGTGCTTATTGCATGCTAATACTGTTTATATACTTGGTGTTTAGGTGCTGTAAATTATTTGAGTTTCTTTAGCTGGGTTTCATTAGTCATAAGTTTCTAACTATCTCAATTCTTCTATTCACTATATAAGCTTGGACTGTTATACTGTTTAGTGTTTACGTTGTTTTAGATTGCTGTTTAGTGTTTCGCTGTTTTAGATTGAGTTCTCTATCTTCCCATTTGAACTTTTTCTCTAAAATTATTTAAATATTTGAGGCAGTGGATTAGTATTATTACGAAAAATTCTTGGCAGTTGGGTAGCTCCATTTACTTTTAAAAGATGAGACTTCGTAGAATTTCCTTGGAGTGTCTCATATCAAGACGCCCCCTGCCCCCTGCCCCCTGTTCTGAGTATTTATTTTTGCTGAGACATGCTGATGTCTAAGAATCTTATTATGTGATTATTCTGTTACCTTTGTTACGCTAACTTTCTTTTTAAATTTGGTGTAGGATAAACTAGCACAAGCTTTGGGTGACAATGATCAATACCTGGAGATTGCCCTTTTAATTTTCAGCCAGGAGGCTAATGAACTTGAGGGCATGAGAAAGGTAACTCCTGTGGTGTATGACGGTGTATGACCTAAATATAACCGTGTTCAGCGGCTTCAGTTACTGTCATCTTATGTATTTGAGTTTTGCAGGCTCTCCCTGTGCTGTCACGAGCTCTTGAGGCAGAACCAACATCCATTATTCTCTGGATTTTTTATCTACTTATTTACTATAGCAATATGAAGTCAGTAGGGAAAGATGACATGTTCTCCTGTGCGGTACGCTGTTGCATAATTCCTACTCTTATGACTTATCTTTTATGGGGCATGAATACTGGGGGCAGTCTCCGCATGTTTTCGCGGATACACCCTTATAGGTATTACAGCCATACAGGCAACCCTACATGTTCTCAGTTAGCCTGTAAGGTATGAGAACTACTTGCATGAAATAGGGATGCCAAGGTGGCAATGACACAAACCTAGCACGCATCCCACGTGGCATGGTAGGATTGGTTTGGGACAACACCACTTGGCATCCCCGTTTCATGTATGTCTCTCTTGTAAGGTATCCTTTCTCTGAGCAATTTTTCCTTGAACTGTTTTTATACATTTATATGCTTAACAATAACTCATTTGATGCCTTCACATGCTTCATTTTCTAGCTTTAGACTACTGTCATTTTCATTTTCATTTTTTATTGCACTCATTTCCTTTCTTTTGTGTTAGTATCTAGGGGCATATTCTTTTCTTTCTAGGCATGTCTTTCATTAGAGATAAGAAATTGAAACTTTTGCCTGGAAACACTTTGCCTCTTGTTCTTCAGGTAAAATACAATGATCGGTCTTATGAACTTTGGCTCATGTGCATCAACAGTCGGGTGCAGCTTGATGACCGGTTGATAACATATGATGTCGCCCTCTCAGCACTCTGCCGCGATGCTCCTGATTCTGGCATAGATGGAATGCATGCTAGTGCATGCATCTTAGACCTAGTTTTGCAAATGATGGATTGTTTATGCATGTCTGGTAACATCGAGAAGGCCATTCAGAAAGTCTTTGGACTCTTCCCCATTGCCGAAAATTTTGATGACCCTAATTCCTTCTCACTCTCTAATATACTCACATGCCTAAGTATTAATGACAAATGTATATTAGGGGTTTGTTGTGTTTACTTGGTTATTTACAGGAAACTTCCTGATGCTGTATTGCGGCAGTTTGAATGTCAGAAAGAACTCTTTGAATTTGAATGGCCTTCCATGGAATTAGAAGGTGATGAGAAGCAGAGGGCTATCATGCTGATGGATACAGTAGTAGGTTTTGTAGATTCATACATTAAAATTGAATCACTTGAGAAAAGTGAATCTAGTCTCAAATTGGCACATTTCATTGCTCTCAACCACTTAAAGTGCATGGCAGCTCTTGACAGCTTAGAAGGATGTAGGAACCTCTTGGATAAATATCTTACTTTGTACCCATCCTGCTTAGAACTTGTTTTAATATCAGCTCGGGCACATAAACATGAGCCGGGGGATTCGCTTTTTGAGAGATTTGAAGAAGCCCTTGCTGAGTGGCCAAAAGAAGTCCCTGGAATCCAGTGTGTTTGGAATCAATACGTTGAGTGTGCCCTTCAGGATGGAAGATTTGATTTGGCTAAAGAAGTTATGGACCGCTGGTTTCGTTCTGATTGGAAAGTTCACTATCTTCAAAATGGTACATTGGATGGAATGAAACATGTTAACTCAAATAACTCTTTGGGAGATTCAGTTCGGCAGGCACTCAGTTCCGATCCTAATCGGATGGACATAATGTTTGGACATCTTAATCTAGCTCTGCACAATCTCTTGCAGAATGACCACAGAAAAGCTCGCTCAGCCCTTGATAGGGCACTGAGTGCTGCTGTTCCACAATACTTGAAGCATTGTGTTAGAGAACATGCATCGTTTATGCTTACAGATGAATCTTTGTTAAAGGAGAATGGTTGCATAAGTGGCATACAGAAGATTTTGGAGCACTATTTAGGTGTTTCTCAGGCTTTCCCTACCTCTGAGCCATTATCAAGAAATTTCATTAACAACGTCAAGAAGCCAAGAGTCCGGCAGCTAGTCAGTAATATCTTCAGTCCACTTTCATCTGACTTTTCTCTGGTGAATTTGGTTCTTGAAGTATGGTATGGACCATCTCTTTTACCGGAAAAGCTAGTTGAGCAAAAAAATCTGGTGGATTTTGTTGAAGCCATCTTGGACAAAACTCCATCCAACTATCAGTTAGCTGTTTCTGTATGTAAACTGTTAAGCAGTGGCAGCAATGCCAGCGATGTTACTTCTCTCAGTGCTTTGTTTTGGGCTAGCTCAAACTTGGTCAGTGCAATTTTACATGCTGTCCCAATTCCACCGGAGTATGTATGGGTTGAAGCTGCGGAAACCTTGGGCAATATTGCTGGCGTGGAGGTTATTTCTGAGAGGTTTTATGAGAGAGCTTTATCTGTATATCCATTCTCTGTAAAGTTGTGGAAGTCCTACCAAAAACTTTCTATGATGACTACAGGAAATGGGAATGCTGTCGTGGAAGCAGCAAAAGAAAAAGGTATACAACTCAGTTAGGGTTCTTCCTTACATGTGTATTGGCTGTCCGTTTGGATCGGCATTTGGTAAAAAGCTTTGGGGGTGCCAGTTTTTGATAGCATGGAGCAGGTGGATGTAGATGAGACGGTGCTAGATTTGACATCTTTGGCAAGTTGATTTTCTGTTGCCGTTTTTGCTAACAGAAGGTTATGAGATGTTAAATGTGAAATTTAGGAACCACAGAAGCTTTGTACAGGATAGGAGTACACAATCAAAGAGGTTATAACGGACTTCACTTGGCGGACGTTTCGTTGAAAACGATATAGGCCGAGGAATCGCTGCAATCGGAGATTCAGCGACTCTTTTGGATTAATACTTTACTTACATATGTAGGTTTATAGTTGTCGATGATGATGTTGTTATCTTTCCATATCCTTAGTGTTGTTTTAATTCGAAGTAGCTTACCAGAATATTGTACTTTGAAGCGGAAAGTGAAATGCATATGGCTTGAATTCCTTTTGTTTCTCTTACCAGCTTTAATCAATTCTATTAATCCTTGCTTTACTACTAATTAGATGAATTAGCTGAGATTGTTGATGTGTTTATAGCAGTGCCACTCATCTTTTATAAGGTGCCCCTTTCTTTTGCCCTTACCGTCAAATTTGCCAATTTTTCTGCAACCTAAGGGTTGTTTTCGTCCATTCAAGTGCAGAAAAGCTATATCGAAAGTGTGGCAATTTGATGGTTTGAAGCAAATTGGTGGCTTCTAAAAAAATTACAGAGAGAAGGAAATTCAAACTCTAGGTAGGTCATAAGTTTGAGGGCATTTGCTAAGTTTGCGGGATTTTGTTTTAGGGATGTGTTATCTAACATTTTGTTTCTCATACACCCTTATTAATTTTTGTTGTCCGTTGATCTTTTTCATTTTATCTAATTTGACGGCCCAAAATTAAAAAGGTGTGTGAGAAGTAAAATAGCATGTGGATATCACACCCCTTTATTTTAATGGTACATATCATCCAATAATAGTGAAAATGAATGATTCTGATTAAAAATAAAAGATAACAACTTTTTAGTCATTTAGTACTATGGTCTAGTGATATTTTTCTTCATTTTTAAGTGAGATTTTAGATTCGATTTTTGCCAAAGGAAAATTTGAACCACATTATTGCTAGCGCATTATGAGGCTAAGCTCACTCCTGTTCCCTATTGTTTGTTAAAAAAAAGGGCCACAACAATGTGTACAACTTGTACTCAAAGTTTGAACGTTCTTAATTGTAAATTGAAATCATTTAAAAGTAATACTAGGTAAATTAATTTTTAAAACTAAATAAAAAAATCGTGCTTATTTTTTATTTGTGACACAACATAAATAACACTTAATAATTTAATTAACAACTATGTCATATAGTTTAAAAATTTGCTCGTCAAAACAAAAAAAAAGGCTAAAATTAAGTGGAGAGGAGTCGCAGAGGAGCAACCACGACATGTCGTTTGATTCCTTATAATCGACCTCGTCTTCTCTCGGAGAGGGATGTTTACTTCTTCTTAAACCCTGAAAACCCTCGCTGCAACCATAGCTGGTAACTAACTAGGGCACAACTCCCTCTCTCTCTCTCTCTCTGAGGAGTTCCGTAGATTTCGGAAAAAATGAATAATCTGAAGCTCTACTCGGAGGTCTCTCTGAATCTCCACTTACAATCCGAAGAGGAGCTCATACTCTTCTCCGCATTCGACATTGAGCAGAATCGCTTGTTCTTCGCTTCCTCCGCCAATAACATCTACGCCACTCACCTCTCCTCCATCCAGGTATGTATAACTTTATATATGTTTGTATGCATGCTTGATGAATTTCCCCGTTCGAATTGGAACCCTAATTTGATGATTCATGTGGTGTAGAATGAAAGGTCGTGGAGCAAAACCTCGATATCGGCGCAAGTTAATCAAATCGAATTGGATCCAGAGGACTTCATCACTTCATTTAGTTACCTCATGGAGAAAGAGGCGCTCTTGGTGGGAACTGGCAATGGGCTTCTGCTGCTGCATTCTGTGGATGATAATGCCTCCCAAGTTGTTGGCGGAGTGGATGGTGGTGTTAAGTGCATCGCGCCTAGTCCAGATGGTGACCTTCTTGCCATAACCACTGGATCTGCGCAGGTGCTGGTTATGACTCAGGATTGGGATTTGTTGTATGAGACTGCGCTGGAGGATCTACTGGAAGATGGCAACCACGTCTGTAAGGACCTCTCTCCATTATTCATCGATTTTCAGAATTTCAGTTTTGCTTTAGTGCCTAGTGTTTGCTAGTTGTTTGAGAAATAACAATGTCTGGTAAAAGATAATCGTATGAATCAGAGTTAGGACTAAATTGTAATTTATTGATCATTTTATATTTACCCTCATGACCTTCTTGGAGGAATTCCGCGGTTTCTGTTGGTGTCCACTTATCTTTTGAGTATGAAATGGGTTTTGTTAATTTGGAAAATTTAGCGATGTGGGAAAAACTATGGTTTCAGGTGAACAGCAGTTATCTTCTAAGTTCACATTTGAAAGCCCTATTTCCTGGCGAGGTGATGGGAAGTACTTTGTCACACTGGGTGAGGTGCAGGATTCGACATCCTTGGTTAAGAGGCTTAAAATTTGGGAGCGACATTCGGGAGCAGTACATGCTGTTTCTGAATCAAAGTCGTTCATGGGATCAGTTGTGGACTGGATGCCCAGTGGAGCAAAAATTGCAGCTGTTTATGATAGGAAATCAGAAAATGAGTGCCCCTCAATAGTTTTCTTTGAGAGAAATGGGTTAGAAAGAAACTTGTTTAGCATCAATGAGCAAACAAATGCAACCATAGAATTTCTCAAGTGGAATTGCAGTTCAGATCTTCTTGCTGCTGTTGTCAGATGTGAAAACTATGACTGTGTCAAGGTTTGGTATTTCAGTAACAACCACTGGTACTTAAAATCTGAAGTTAGATACCCAAGACAGGATGGTGTGAGGTTTGTCTGGAATCCAACAAAGTCACTGCAGTTATTATGTTGGACTCTTGGTGGCCAGATTACATCGTATGACTTCATATGGAATTCAGCTGTGATGGATGTCTCAACTGCGCTAGTAATTGATGACTCCAAGATACTTGTAACCCCTTTTTCTTTATACCTAATGCCACCTCCCATGTACTTATTCAGCCTTAAATTCCCCAGTGCTGTCCGAGACTTCGCTTTCTATTCCAAGAATTCTAAGAACTGTGTGGCTGCTTTTCTATCAGATGGTTCTTTATGTGTCGTTGAGCTTCCTGCCACTGATACTTGGGAAGAATTAGAAGGCAAAGAGTTTTCTGTTGAAGCATCCATTTCTGAATCACCATTTGGTTCTTTTTTGCATATGACATGGTTGGACCCACATAAAATTCTTGCTGTTTCTCACTATGGGTTCAGTCATAGTAATTATTTATCTCAAACTACATCAAGTGCGGATGGTGCCAGCTTTTATTTGCAGGAAATTGAGTTTGTATGTTCTGAGAATCATGCCCCTGGTTCAGTGACATGCTCAGGCTGGCATGCAAAAGTTTCCAGCCAAAGCTCTCTGGAAGAGATGATTATATCAATTGCTCCTAATCCTGCTAGAAAAGGTTCAGCATTTGTCCAATTTGATGGTGGAAAGGTTTGCGAGTATGTCCCAAAGTTCGGCATTCCTAGAGGAGTTCCAAAACAGGATTGGAGTTTCTCATCAACTTGCCCTTCTATGAGTGTGGTTCTAGTTGGAAACAGTGGGCCATTGGAACCTTTAATTTTTGGCCTTGATGAGAGCTGTAGGCTGCACGTCAATGGGAAGATAATATGCAACAACTGCAACAGTTTCTCTTTGTACTCAAATTTGGATGACCAAGTGATCACGCATTTAGTTTTGGCAACTAAGCAGGATTGTCTTTTTATTGCTGACATCACAGATATATTGCATAGAGAGGTGGAAATAAAATTCGAGAAACCCATCCAAGCTGGTAACATGAAACGAGAAGATCATGGAGACTTCATAAACATATGGGAAAGAGGTGCAAAAGTTGTTGGAGTTCTGCATGGAGATGAAGCTGCTGTTATTTTGCAAACAACTCGGGGGAACCTAGAATCCATTTATCCAAGAAAATTGGTCCTGGCCTCTATTTGCAATGCATTGGTACAGAGGCGTTTCAGAGATGCACTTCTCATGGTGAGGCGGCATAGGATAGATTTCAATGTCATTGTTGACTATTGTAGTTGGCAGGTGTTTCTCCAATCAGCTTCAGAATTTGTCAAGCAGGTTGATAATTTGAACTACATAACTGAGTTTGTTTGTGCCATAAACAACGAAAACACTACAGAGACACTGTATAAAAAAATTATTTCTCTACCCTTCCCGAAAGAAGCTAAATATGACTCCAAGGGTTTTGATTCTAATAACAAGATATCTTCTGTGCTTCTGGCCTTAAGGAGAGCTCTTGAGGAACATTCGCAGGAAGTTCCTGCAAGGGAGCTTTGCATTTTAACCACTCTAGCTCGTAGTGACCCCCCTGCACTTGATGAGGCTTTGGAGAGAATAAAAGTTATCCGTGAAATGGAATTGTCAGGTTCCAATGACCAAAGGAGAATGTCGTACCCCTCTGCTGAAGAGGCTTTGAAGCATCTCCTGTGGTTATCTGATTCTGAGTCTGTTTATGAAGCTGCTTTAGGCCTTTACGATTTGAACATTGCAGCTATGGTGGCATTGAACTCTCAGCGGGACCCTAAAGAATTCCTTCCTTTTCTTCAAGAATTGGAATCTATGCCAGTTACTTTGATGTGTTATAACATTGACCTTAGGCTGCACAGGTTTGAGAAAGCTCTCAAGCACATTGTTTCTGCAGGAGACACTTGTTATGCAGATTCACTGAACCTGATGAAGAAAAATCCTCATCTTTTTCCCTTGGGACTTCAATTGATTGCTGATCCTGCCAAGAAGAAGCAAGTCCTCGAGGCCTGGGGAGACTATCTTAGTGGTGAAAAATGCTTTGACGATGCTGCTGCCACTTATTTGTGCTGTTCCAGTTTGGAAAAGGCTTTGAAGTCATACCGTGCTTGTGGTAATTGGAGTAAGGTGCTTACAGTTGCTGGGCTTCTAAAACTGGGTGAAGATGAGATTATGCAAATGGCTCATGAGCTTTGTGAAGAACTTCAAGCACTTGGTAAACCAAGTGAAGCAGCCAAAATTGCTCTGGAGTATTGTGGCGACGTTAACAATGGGACGAATTTGTTGATTAGTGCAAGGGACTGGGAGGAAGCCTTGAGAGTCGCTTTTATGCACAATAGACAGGATTTAGTCTCTGATGTGAAGAATGCGTCCTTGGAATGTGCAAGCTTGCTTGTTGGTGAATACGAGGAAGGTTTGGAGAAAGTAGGGAAGTACTTGGCTCGCTACTTGGCTTTAAGGCAAAGAAGGTTACTTCTGGCAGCAAAAATCCAGTCAGAGGAACGGTCAATGAACGATCTTGATGATGATACTGCTTCAGAAGCTAGCAGTAATTTCAGTGGAATGAGTGCTTACACCACAGGGTATGTATTTTACATCTCATTGTCATATAGCTTTGCCTTTTTGGCTTGTTTTGCATTTTTTTTTAATTTTTTAATTTTTTTAATAGTTGTGTAGCTACCGTTCTCCATCAGAGGGTCATAATATGTTGATTATCACTTCTGTGCCCGGACCCAGATGGCGGGGCACCCTTTCCCTGTAATTTTTATTAACTTATACCTCAGTTGATAGCTTAGTTTCGTTCTCACACAAATGCAATCTCCCCTCGCTTCTTTTCACCTTCCATTATTTCTTCCATTTACTTCTTTGGAAAGTTGCATTTCAGTTTATATTTGAGCCATTTCTTCAAAGATCATATTGTGGAGGATGGTTCTCACATTGAGTTCAATGCCTGTAGTTTGTACTATCATACATTAATTGGTTTCCTAATCTCATGTACAGGACCAGGGACAGCTCTGGTACATCTGCCCGATCAAGTGCAGCTAGCAAGGCAAGAGACGCCAGGCGCCAGAGAAAAAGAGGGAAAATCCGTCCTGGAAGGTTTGTTTGTTATTATAAAGATTAAGAGATCATTTTCCAATCTTGTTACTCTTCCTGGTCACTAACAACTGCTAATAAATTAACTACTTGACATTTTAGTCCTGGCGAGGAACTGGCTCTGGCTGACCACTTGAAGGGAATGTCTCTAACGACTGGAGCTTTGCAAGAGCTAAAATCTTTGTTACTTTCGCTTGTGATGCTTGGCGAGGCTGAAACCGCAAGGAAGCTGCAGAGGGCTGCGGAAAACCTTCAACTCTCTCATATGGCAGCAGTCAAACTAACTGAAGATACAATATGCAGTGATAGCATAGATGAGCGCACGCAGACTTTGGATCATTACACGCAAACTATCAGAAGTGAAGTGCAGAACTCCGAGGCTTTCTTCTGGCGGTGTAAAGTATTTCATTCCCCGTAAAAAAGGGAGTTTGGTCACTTTATACCTACAAAATCTTTTGAGAGGCAGCTTGTTGGACGTGCTTGTTATGCGGATGAAATGTGCATGGTGATGACTGCCGATGGGAGCTTATTTGAAGCTAAAGGGAAATCTGACATCTCTTTAGATGGTAGCTTGCAAATTCCCTTGAACGTCGGTACACATGAACTGTTATCTGCAGCTGTGTGGAGTTGCGCACGTGGTGCCATCTCGTCTGGACGCTGGTTGAAGAAGGGTATAGGAATGGGGTTCATTTATTGGATCTTGTATCAGGTACTTGATTATGTTTTACTAACTGTAATAAACTAAAAAGTTTAATTTAGGTTTTCTGATTGGAATAACAAGATCGTTACTAAACTCAACTTAACAGTCGCTTGGCCTCGTGACATTTTAATCAAGTTTTAGTTTGTTTTCGAAATTTATGGCTGATAATTTTAAAAATCCGGAAAAAAGGTTTTTTGAAAAAAAGGGGGAAAACTGAAAGTGAAAATGGAATATTGATTTAGTGGGAATCAGGATTACAGGAAGTACGAAAAACATTATTATGGTAAATTTGTATATCCGAGTATTAGGAAAAAGCTTAAAAATTAAAAATAAAGTAAAATCACAAAAAAGGGCCCAACCGGGTTCGAACCGGTGACCTCTTGATCTGCAGTCAAATGCTCTACCACTGAGCTATGGACCCTTGGATGGAAATGCATCTGCAAAGTTTGATTATACATCCATAGGTCATTAAATTTGTATTTTTCAAACACGTGGACATACCGACACCTGAAAGAAGCAAACATAATGTTTCTTGCAATTTAGCACAGTCCTCCGGTGTAGCTCACTACATTCTCATGGTTTAGAGTTTCCAGGTTCGACTCCTGGCACCGGAATTATTTTTTTTCATTTTTTTCATTTTTTTAATTGAAAATAATCTTCATCCAATACGTTGTTTTTATTTATTTATTTTTATTTCAAACTTAGTTTCAATAACATTTTCTTTTTTACCTTAATTAAAATTAGAGTCTTTGTGAGCTCTCTTGCACATGCAAAAAGTCTCTTTATTATTACGAGCGCCACACGCACATAAAACACCTCTATTTTATGTAAAAGCCACATATTTCATTAAATATTGAGTACTTTTTCTTTTGGTTTTGAATACTCTTTTATTTCTTTCTTTCTTACACGTGTGTGTTTGTCAAAGGCGACTACTGGAGTTGATTAATCTGGTTGTTTCCATACAGTCTGAAGCATTCACTGCAGGGGGCAGTGAGCAAACTTCACAGCTTCGATAACAAAATCTTGTTCGTTGAATATGTGATTGCTTAATATTGTATGATGGGAGTTGTGCACGTCTCATCCAGTTCACCGGCGATCTTTGCACGAGCAGATACCAGCACAAAATTATGGAAACAAATAGCATCACTCACAGCTTTTATCCGGTTTCTCATCTTAGCAATCTGCAGCAAGGCAATGCACATCAGCACAGAGAGTTCTTCCAATGACTCCAAGTTCTCCATCTTTTGAAGTAAGTTATTTCACACAGACTCCATGTTCTCAGCTCTCAAGTTGGGGCTGGTAGTTGTAGTCACCCACCAGAAAAGACTGGACCCTGTTTTCAACCTCTACCCAACTACATCCCGGTGTTCTATTCAACCCTGAATCACTCATCATTGATCTTGTCTTGCCAGAATCACCCCATCTAGCAGAATGAGCATGTATATCAGATAAAACTATGTAATTCGCCGCATTTCTAGGCTCAAGCTTAACAAGATGACTCAATGCAATTTCTCCTAACTCCACATTAGAATGGACCCTACACGCACCTAATAATGCTCCCCAGACTCCAGCATCCGGCTCCATTGGCATTGTATTAATTAAGTTTAAGGCTTCATTGAATAAACCAGCACGACCTAAAAGATCTACCATGCACGCATAATGTTCCAACTCTGGTTCAAGACGATGCTTTTCATGCATGACCTGAAAAATACTTCTTCCTTCTTGTACCAGACCTGCATGTCTGCAAGCGGACAGAACACTGATGAATGACACAGAATCAACTTGGACAGAACTCTCTTGCATCAGTGAGAAAAGTGCAACTGCGTCAACTCCTTGCCCGTGCACTGCATATGCTGCAAGCATTGCATTCCATGAAACTTTGTCCTTGTGCTCCATCTCATTAAAGCATTTCTCTGAATAATTGAGCTGTCCGCATTTAGAATACATATCGATAAGACTATTTCCCACAAGTGTGTTGGACAGAAACCCCATTTGGATGATACAAGAATGAAAAGCCATTCCCTCTCTTGGGGCTGCCAGATATGCCACTGCAGGAAGGATACTAACAAATGTGACTAAATTAGGCTGAAAGTTCTCCAATTTCATCCGGTGAAAAGCAGATATAGCTTCCCTGGCATATCCAGCCTGCACATATCCGGACATCATTGCATTCCATGATACCACATCCTTCATAAATATGGTTCTGTTAAACAGAAGTTCAGCTGAGCATATGTTACCGCATTTGCAATACATGCTAATAAGAGCATTTTTGACAGCAACATCATGCTCACACCCATTCTTTATAATTTGTCCATGAATGCCGGTACCTTGATCTAGGTCACTCAGTATGCTACAAGCGGAGATAATGCCCAGCAGGGTTCCTGCATCGGGCATTATTCCAGACAACCATAATTCACGAAACATATCTATAGCATGGCAGGCGTCACCAATTTGGGTGTATGCATTTATCAAAGCATTCCACGTCACAACATCTATGCATGGCATTCTATTGAATAGAGTTAATGCAGAAGTAAAAATACCACATTTGGCATACATGGAGACTACGGCTGTTCCAAAAGAAATATCGGAAGCAATGTTTGCCTTAAGAGCATAGCAATGTATGCTCATACCTAACTTCAGATACGATAATTCTGCACATGCCAAGAGGACACTTATCAGCGTTATTCCACCTGGTTTCAAAAATTCATTTTGCTCATCTCGAAAGAGAGACAATGCTGCTTCAGGATAACCAGATTGGACGCAAGCAGATAAAAGTGCAGCCCAAGAAACTAAATCTCTTTTCCCTAGTCCCTCAAAAATTTGTTTAGCCTTCTCTATCTCTCCGCATTTTGCATACATGGTCATTATAGAAGTAGCAACCGAAACATCAGCATCGAGTTCTTGTTGTGAGGCACAAAAATGGATCACCTTCCCTTTCTCCAAATCTCTCATCTCAGTAGCAGCCATAAGAGCACTTATGATTGAAACCTTATTCATCTTAGTATTCTCTCCTTTAATCCACTCAAATAACTCCAAAACCTCAACAAAACATCCATTGCTCGCATACCCTGCCATCATTGTCCCCCACGAAACATCATCCCGGCCCTGCATCATGTCAAAAACCTGGTGAGCAGCATCTACATCTCCACACTTGGAGTACATATCAATCAAACCATTAGAAACCACCGAACTAAAATCCCTCCTGAACAGATAACCATGAATACACCTACAAGAATCAATATCCGCCAACCGAGAGACGGCTGGAACCAAATTGACCAAGCTCACCAAGTTCGGCCTCAGCCCCCATGTCTGCATCTTCCGGAAAAACCCCAATGCCTCACAAGGATCCTCACTTTTCGATAAACCCGCAATCAAAGCATTACAAGCTACAACATCTCTCTTAGGCAATCTATCAAACACCTCTCGCGCACTCTCTAAGTCACCCATTTTACAGTACATGTCAATGAGACTGGTCCCTATAAACACATCAGAGTCCAGCCGCTTCCGAGCAACTTCACGGTGCAGCAAGACACCATCTTCGAAATCCAAAGCAGCAGTACAAGCTTTCAAAACAAAGTTGAAGGTATACTTATCCGGCTCTACGCCTTGTTCCACCATCGAATTGTACATTTTTCGAGCTTCCCTGTACTCGTTTGCTCTCGTATAAGCTCGAATCATGGAGTTCCACAAAATCACACTTGGGTTTTGCGCAGAACAAAAAACTGAGAGCGCAGAACCGCATTTTTTGAACAAAGAGTAGGAATTTATGAGATTAATCAGTGTGGAATGGTCTTGCTGGAAGCCTGAGACTATCAGGTGGGCGTGGATTTGCAGCAGAGACTTCAAGCTTTTGCATTGAGAGAGGAGGCTGTGGTGCTGCGGGTAATTCTTGTTGGTGGTCAAAGGCAAGGAAGGAATTTCGGAAGCTGCTGATGCAAGTGCATGGTATGGCCTGGGTCCAACTCCATATTTCCCGATCATGGTAAGAAAACTGGTAGAAGTTGGAGGAACTCAGCTTGCTCCTCCGTTGAATGGTAGTTTCAAGTGGAAGTCTTTTGGGCCTGGAGCACACAGAATACTGAGAGACCCATATTTGATTCAGACCCAATAGGCCCAAATTTATCATCTCTCTCGCCACCCCCTCAAGGTTTTCACTTTCTGAATCAGACCCAGATTGGTATCTGCAATTGGGGGTTAGGGTTTTGGGAAATGGAAGCCAGGAAGCTCCTCAACGACAAGAAATTCTGGGTCGCATCTTTCCTTATTGCTTGGGCTGCTGCCCTCCAGGTATGCTAATTTCTCCCTCTTCACACACACACACAGAGACTGTATATTTGGTGTTTCTATGTTCCTATATATATATATATATAATATTCTCTGTAATTTTTATATCTATGCATTGGATGTGGTGGTAAAGATGGAAACTTTTGTGAGTTTTCAGGGGCACATGATGTGGGTGCAGAGACAGGAATCCTTCAAGCAAAAGTTTGGCACTCTCAGCGAAACCGAAACCGAAATCAGTGATGCCGGAAAGTAAAGAAAACAGGCCAGATTTGTTTGAAAGCACATCAAATTTTGTATGTAAACACAACAAATCCAAATCCAAATCCAAATTTAATTTTGTTCTTAGTTTATGATTTCTATTTTGTAGCTTGGGAGCTTTCACTTTTAGTAATCTGACTGAAATGTGAATCTTTCTGTGGACATATGCATTGATATGCTGATAAATAAAGTGATTATGGTGTATAAACTAAAGAAAGTTCATTTTTGGGTCGTTGCTTTACTTTGTTTATGCGGTTTTTGTCCGCCTTAGTTTTGCCTTTTGATAGTTGTTTGATGTACAATTGAAGCTTTTTTTATTTTATTTTTTTACAACAAATTTTGTTGATTTGATAGAAAAGAAGGCAAAACTAGAAATATCATGTGTTTTTTACTTGTACGTTGTTGGTTTGTTTTGTTTGTGAATAACAGAGGTTGCTGCCTAAATACATGTGTGCTGTTTCTGATAGCTCTATTGGGGATAACAAATGGTGACAAGCTTTGCCTTTTAAATGTATGAAGTTGTAACTTTCCCTGCATTTTAACTGGAAGGTTATTTGCTGCTTGTTCAACCATGAGGATTCAGGACATCCTTGAGATAGCCATTTTCCTGTTTTAATGATCATATGTAGGTTCTGGAAGTTTTAGAGCTCGTTTGGCAAGTTCTTTTACACGACGGGAAGCGCTTTTAAAGATAATATTTTTGAGTTACAAAAGCATTTAAAATGCTTCATGCTAAAATCACCAGCAATGTGTTTCTTTCTGGAAGCACTTCAGGTGTTTTTTTACAATTAACTTGCATTCTCACTAAAATTTGATTTTAAAAATATTTTATCTAAAAGCAAGTTCAGTCATTTAAAAACTTGTCAGAGTTTTCTTGGCCTAGAGCCTTAGACCACCTCCAATGGTGACCTAAAACTTAAAATTTCCCTTTCCCCACCCCCCCCCAAAACCCCAAAATGCACTCCAACCCATGACCTAAAATAAACCTAAAACTTGATAGGGGTCAAATTCCGGCCCAATTTTAGGCCACAAAGCAAAACGACCCCCACCAACTGAGACTGAAATCGGGCGGTGAAGCCCACTACCCTGGGTCCAATCGCCTACGCGCTGCACGCGCTAGGCCCTTTCCAGACTTCCAACACACCCACGTGGGGTTGTTCCCCCGGGTGTCAGATGGTACTGTAGCCCAACGACTACTTTTTATCATTCAACGACTATGTTTAAATGGGCCGTTGGTTAATCCAACGGTCCAGGTTCAAATTATTATTTTTTTAGTTTTATATTTATATATTTATTGAATCTAACGGTTTAGATCGAATATAATCAAATTTAATGGTAAAAAAAGGAGATCTAACAGTTCAAATTTAAACCCAACGGCTAAAATAATTTAAAACTTAAAATTCAACCAAAAATTTATTTATTGGAATTTAAATATTTTTAGGTTAAAATGTTCATAAAATTAATTTAGGATAGTCTACATAATTTTTTTTTAAAAAGTTAATTTTTTTAAAAAAAATTAGCCTTAATTCATTCTTTAATAATCTCGGGCTAAAATTTTAGACCATAACCTAAATTCATTGTTGGAGTAGAAAAACTGTTTTTGGGCTAAAATCTAAATTTTATGGGCTAAATATTTTTAAGTTTTAGGTCACCATTGAAGATGGTATTAGGAACCGTTTTCTCTTCTGCTGGATGGTGGAGCCGTTGGTGTTGTGGGATCAGGAGTAAGATACGACCGGTCGTGAATCACTGCATGGAAATTTGAAGAGACAAAATCTGTTATCTTAGCAGCAGACCATCGAGGATTCCACACTAGTCCTCAAGTTTTTGTTGGTCATCGTTTTTAGGTAATTTGATCCAAGAATATTATGATTTTGTTGGCCAACTCTTAACGTTAGCACTTGCTTGATGTGAGAACATAAGTGCGTAACATGTAACATTATCATTCTTTCTTGGATTCAATTTCGGACAAAGAATGATTTTCGCACGTTAGTGTTCTTTGTATGTGTACTCTCATGTTTATTTTCGTGTCTTGAATTTTCTTTTATTTATTATTTAAAACTAAAAATAAACACATGCCTTCAGAGGAGAAAATAAATGTACTGAAATCACCGTCCTTTTGAGCCAAGCAAATCAAATCCAACTGGTTCAGTTCTAACAATGGGGATGGGCAAATGGGGGAAGTCAACTTAGAAAGCCTGAGATTTTGACAATAAAGCTAAAAACCGTCCAAGAACGTGTAATATTATGGGCTCTTTGTCTTCTTAATGTTTTTGGTAAACAACATGCGTTCTTCTTATTCATTGCATTCTTGTTATTCCAAGTCAGAGTCAAACCAAAACACAAGTATTAGAGTTGCACCAATTTCTCAGCTACTCAGTAGCATTATTCACACTCAATGGAGTCTATTTGAAGTTTGAACTGGTTAACGAATCTGTTTTATTGTCAGTTGTACACACTCGAGAGTATTTCTCATCACACAATTTATTCTCAAGTAATTTACTATCGGAATTTTCCGCCGCGAATCCCATGCCATGCTTCTTTTTTCTCCGAATCAGCTACTAGTGTTAGTTGATCAAGTTTCTTGCCATCCAGAGAGGGAGACCTTAGTTTAGGCCAGACATGTCATTCGTGCAATTCCTCCGTCCGAAGGTTCAAGCTCTTATTAGGCCTATACAATCAGTAATATTTTTTTTATTATTATTAAGGACAAAGGATTCGAAACTATTGAAATAATTTAAGGGAAAAAAGTTTCGAATTCAGAACGCATTGGTGGAAACTTAACACTTCGTTCACTAGAATATATGTATTTTTCTTGACCTTTTGGCTGACAACTAAAGCATAAATTAGTATAAGAATTGCTTAAGGGAAGAGATTCTTATTTTTTTGAAAAAATGAGGACACGCTCCTCACCGTTGGATTTAACTTTAATGAAATTGTGTGGTTGAGATCGTGTTGCCTGTGTTTTAATCTTAATCACAGAATTTCATTAAAGTCAATCTAACGGTGACGAGCGTGTCGCTATTTAAAAAAAAAAAAAAAAGGAATTCCTCCCCCCTTTAAGCTACCTGAATTAGTGTAATCCAAACCCTTGTACTTGTTTCTGGCAAAGCAGTGACTTTCTGGTAATAAAATATACAGAGTCGTGTGGGTGGGGAGCACACAGCAAATTATTTTTATGCTTTCTAAACTACACGTGGTCTATATTATATTAACTTAACCATTGGACTGGCCACTAATTACTGGATAATATGACCTAGTTAAGTTTATGTTTGTACAACAAAAGTTATATAATTAGGCAACTATGTAAACCTAACCCAAAACGGTTTATATATAAACGTTGACATTTAGCAAATACGGTAGCAATGACATTAATATTACTGCATGCTGATTGGGACAGTGACGATAAAAACTTCATATTTTGATCAAGTTTTTAAATTTAGTTTTAATAATTTATGCTTAAGGATATAATAATAGACGTGGGTTACGTTAGTTGATAAAGTAATATCGACCCTCTTATATATCAGGACATCCTTAAACAAAAGAGTCACAAATTAAAAGATAAATAATTTACTAAACAAAATACTTATCCATAAGTTTTTTCACACAAACATATTATATTAACCCTTTACGCGATTTCATGTTTTCAAAGCGTTGCATAATACTTCATTACCAATATCATCAAATATTTGTCTAAAAAAAAAACCATCTTATAATTTATTTGTTGTTGGTCTCCCATCCAATTTTTCAATCAATTATTCAGAAATTTCATGGCCGGAAATGCTCTTCCAAAGTTGGCAGTAGCAACTAGAAAAGTTAATGCTAATATTACATGCATGTACATTTTTCTTTTGCCAAAAAAATTGAGTAGGGGCATCTGCCCCTTTAAGCTTAAAGTGGCTCCGTCATTGCTTACATTCAAGTTTGAATCTTTATTCTCGTGTATTATAACAATTTAAGACATGACATTAAGGGCACTTTTCTATCTTTCTTTTATGCCTTCTTTGCTAGTAAAGAAAATAAATTAAGAAAAATGTGATATCATCACCGAGAGCTGGAATTCTTTGAGCCAGGATGAATTATAAAAAGGAAAACTAATGAAAAGGGCTTGAAAACTTTGAGTTTTAACGATAAGGACAAAATAAAGAGTAAAGTGAATAGTACCAGGTTTGACTTTTTAGTGTAAAAATGTGGTTTTTCGTTAAAGTGAACAGTACCGCGGGTTTTTTGTTAAAACTCCCATTATAAAATGCAAGTGAAATTTTGTCTTTATTGTTGCAACTTCCGGTTGAAAGGAGACCTAAATAAAAGAGGCAGATTCTCTGCTCTCCCACTTTCCATACATTTCTATCATTTTTCTATTTGTGCAGTTACGATTAAGCCACGTCAACATTTTATATTGATTTTTTTTATAAAAATAATAAGACAAAAAAAAAATAAATATAAAATGTTGAAGTAATTTAACCGTGACCGCACAAATAAAAGATAATAAAAGTGTATGGAAAGTAGAAGAGCAGAATATCTGCCTCTTTAAATAAAAGGAAAATTAATGAAAAGGGTTTGAAAACTTTGTATTTTAACGATAAGGACAAAATAAAGGGTAAAGTGAATAGTACCAGTATTGACTTTTTAGTGTAAAAATGTGGTTTTTCGTTAAACTGAACAGTACCGGGAGCTTTTCGTTAAAGTTCCCTTAAATAAAAGCCATGTTTCTCGTGAGCTCACTCCCTATTAGTCAAACCTCTATAATTATAATTTCAACTTTTTAGCATGACAAAGAGACACGCAATATATGTTACAATATTAGGCGCCAGTCAGTCTAGTATTTCGATATCTTAAGTCCGTACTAACCCCGTTCAATTTCCACTCTACCAAGAGCTACGACCTTGTCTCGTAAATATATGAATATGGCTTTTGAGACCTTTTTATACTTTAATTTATTAAGTAATTTCTTATATATCCCTCTCTTCCTCTCCATTATTCAAACTATTTTCATACAAAATAATTAATGAACATGCAGACTTTGAAGTGCACTCCGTTCAAATTCAAATGGACATTCGTATGGAAAACGATGTAGAAACTAATAATGCAATGGAATTGAGGATTCACTTAGGGGAGGTCACCATGGCGACTACAAGGCTATAAATTCAATTACCAATTACTTCTAGACTAGGCCTACTATGGGTTGAAGAACATGTGATATATGCTTTGAGGATTATACTGGAAAGAAACTCAAGCAAAATTATATCACGTCCTATATCCAACTAATTCCTAAAAAATATAAACTTGTATCAAATTAGAACTAGTAACGGAACTTGTAGCTTCATGCCCTGACCTGAATTGAGCTACTACTACTGACTTATTTTGGCTGAAAAACTTAACGGAGTTAATGGTATATGATATCAGAAAGTTGATATGACAAATTGCTTAAACTTTTAGTGGATATGACAAATTGGTATAAGTGTTTAAGTTTATATGACATTTTAAAAACTTTCCCCAACTTCTATTGAAAAGTTTCACTTCTTATTGTATTGAGGTCTTTATGATAAAATCTAAATTCTCGAACTATACAGTTGTTTAAGTTATTTCAGTATTGGTGTGCCTAGCTAGTAGTGAGTTGCTAACAAATCTTTTCACTACATTTTCCGCATGTCATCACTTACTTGATTAACATGTGCTTTGCGTATTGTTTCTGGTCAGATTATTATGAGAATTCTTGTGCAAATAAAGTTATATATGGCCACATGTAGCGCGCACACAGTATTTTTTTATATGTTTGTATATCTATACGGACGAATTACTCTTGTTAGGTAATATTAACATATTTAATTATTTGTGTACTTAGCGAATCTAGCACTTTGTTAAGTTGATTACATTTGCTTGAACGTGTGATTCAAATGTTTGACACGGTTGGCAAAAGTTTGCTGCGCAAATTAGATAAAGTTCACGCCAATTAAGAAACTTTAGCCTGATCCAATCTTACTGTGCAGGTCTTACCGTCTTAGTAATGTTTCAGTGGGAGTCTTGCAAAGACGTTTGACACGGTTTCTTTTGTTTGGAAAAGTTGGACCAAAATTGTTTCCAATTGCACCAACTATTGAGCTACCAACGTCATCACCATCCTAGAAAATAAGTTTTTACCCGAGTGGGAAAACTTGTTAAAACATAACACCAATGTAAATGTTAAAGGGGTCATTCAATGACCATTTTATTTTTGTGTTTCATTCTGATTCGAGTAGTACATGAGTTGGGTTTAGAACATCGGGAGATAGTTCTATTCCTATATTTACTCTTATTGAAGGGAGAACTATGAGGAGCCAACCCTAGTACGAGAGGATTGAGTTGTGCCAACCTATAGTGTAGATATAGGAGAAATACATGAGATAAATGAAGGATACAAAAGAATAGAGGAAGGATGATAGTAGAGATGTAGAAGTGTATAGAGAAACGCACACAAAATGAAAACCAAAAACAAAAATCTATTGTAAATCATTTTCACTTTCAAGATTTTATCTTTATCCTTCACATTCTTTTTTCATTCTTCCTATCACCCTCTTTTTTTCTTATCCCTTCACTCATATACTTTTTTCATGTTTCAAATACAAAACTTGGACTTAAAATTAAAAACAAAATAATTATAAAATGAGTCCGAAGATTAATTGTCACATGATTGAATTCTAAGTATTCATGTTTGTAAGACCCACAAAACAAGAACAACCAAAATCAATCTTCAACTACGTTACTCTTCTCCTTGGAGTCCATATTTTATGTGATCATATATTGGGACTATATAATGAAGAATGATGACAATGATGATGATGGATGGGACACACAACTTAATTTTTAGGCAAAGTCAAAGGCAATTAAGTATCGTTCATACTATCTTATTAGCCAAGTAAGTTCAGCTTATCAAAGAATCTTTAGACTATTTTGCCCATGGTATTTATTTACCAAGGGAAGGGGAGTCATCACATTAATAAGTGCTAGCTACTCGTTTTTCTAATTTTCTTTTTGGTGGGGAGGGAGGGTGGGGGGTGGATTCATCAACAACTCGTTTTCCCGTTCTTGATTTTGTTACTGCTTCTTTATTTGGAAACTTTCATGCTATATACATTGTAATAAGACACTATTTTATAGACAAATTCATGGTGCATGCATTAGCTTCCTATTCAGTATTCACATTAGATTTGTAACTCAAATAATTAAGAGTATTTACTCATGTATCTAATAAAATTCTATATACATGTTCAACAAAACGCACCTAGCACAATTTCCAAATTCCAGAAGCTCTTTGGAAGTGACCATATTCCATGTTCAATGAAACGAAATCTCCTCCCTTGTCTTCCTAAAAAGTTAAGCAAATCATTAATGTTGAAATAACGTGTATAGACAATAGGAAGTGATCCTAAAAAAGACTTGCACGAAAGCAACCCTAAGATAAGATTTCCATTAATATACGTCTTGAAACGGCATCATGGTTTTGGCTTTTTTGAAACTTAATCCTCCCACTTAAGAAGCGACTTGGGTTCAGAATTTATTTTCTTATTGTTGAAGTGGTAATGCTACTACTAGTTAAAATGGGTAGGTAGATTCAATACGGATGTAAGAGTAAATGCTTTTAACTACTTAAACTACGAGTACTGATCATTTGGGATGTAGACACAAAAAGTGGCTGCTGCTATTTAGACAGGAGAAAGTTTTTTACAATAATCATAATACGATTGTATTTTGCAACTATATATAGTAGATAATGCTAGAGAGACCAAATTTTTTAAACCAAATTACAAACTAAATGATGTGTTACCAATAAAAAATAAGCACGTTAATCAACACTTAATTAATAATTAAATTATCTACAACCACATTATTTGATTTAAAAATTTTGATCTCCCTAACATTACCCATAAATAAATAGTCATTATTTGAAGAAAGATTCTCAACCTATATTAAATACAAGATCTGACTCACTTTGAATCAGCAGCTTTTCAGATCAGTTTTGATACATGTTTATGTACAATATTGAACTAATTAACAAATTTTATTTGATTAACTACGTTGATTAGTTTCATTGCCATCAGAAATTACTTATTGATCAATATGTTCAAGAGATCAGACCAAGCAATTCTGGTAATCGATCTAATTATGTGAGGAAATTAATTACATGCTTTGATCAACTGATCATGACCGTCCTTCTCAATACTTTTTTCCTTTTGTCTTGTTTATCCACAAACTCATAAATTTCGTAAATAATAGGGAAAGGATCATGCACTTAAGTGTATTTTGATCCCTTGTTTCTCCTTTATTTTATTGAACAAAAGCCAAAATAAACAATGGTGCGCATGGAGAAAAAATAAAGTGTTTGGAGATCATTTCCCAAATAATAACAAAACCAATAACAAAACAAAGGCATGGATATAGTGTATAAATTCTACAATGAACAAATACTGATGGATCGACCTATCGGTGGAACCAAAAAGAGAAGAACCGCGGCAAACCTCATCAACAAACCCTACGTGATTAATTACAATCATACAAATGAATTAACGCACCGATCATCTCTCTCTCTATATATATATAATTAGAAAAACCCAACAAGTGGAGCTGCTTTTCCGAGCTGAAGAATCTCCAAGTCATTCTCTAATGGCGTCAAGTTCAGATCCAAACACATAGCTCTCCTACCGCTGTTCGTCTTCTTCAAAACTTGAAATACTTGCGCAGGCTGAGGATTCAGACTCATCGAACTCGAATATCGATCATGAATATTGCTAGTAGTATTACTACTGCTCAAGGCTGCCCTGTGCCTCCTCATATGACCCCCCAACGCCTGCCCTATAGTAAACTCTAGGCCACATATGTTGCACTCGTGCGTCTTGGGCTTTGGTGGTGACCCCTGTGACAGGCTCTGGTCAGAACTATTGCTGTTTCCATCTCCTGATGGTCCGGTTAACCTGGGCTTCTTGTGGCTGGCTCGATGACCTCCGAGTGCTTGGAACGAAGGGAACTGGCGGTTACAGGTCTTGCACTCGAAAACCCGGCTAGGGGAGACGGAGGAGTCATATTGATTATCGTTGTTGTTGATGCCACGGGACAGCAGCATCAAACAGTTGGCCATGGTTAGGCCGTGATCAAGTTCTCTCACATCTGCGATGCTTCTCTTCATATTCATACACAAGAGATTGAGTAAAATGAGGATGTTTGAACAAAAAGGGTATGACTTTTTGGAACTTTGGTGATGATTGAATAGTTCAAAATGAACACATTAAAGGAATAGAACCTTTGGGGTTTAGTGGGTTTGGTATTTATAGGGAATATTGTAGGGTATGCTACTTTTTCTTTGCAAGGTGATCAGTGAGATGAGTTTTTGACTTTGATATATGTGGTTGCACAATTCAGAATAATGACAATAAAGTCGTTGTTTCTTGCTGGATAAGAAATTCATTTTCTAAAAACAAAAACAGGAGAGTAGTGTACTGGGGAATATATATATATATAGGAAATAAAAAATTAGGTTTTAAAATTTCTTGAATGGTTAGAGTGAATTGAAGGATATAAATTAGGGAACTTAAAGGAATTTTTTTTGGTATTGTTTACTTTAAAAAAAATCATATTTTTACACTAAAAAGTCAATCTTAGTATTATTCACTTTACTTTTTATTTTGTCTCTATCGTTAAAACTCAAAATTTTCATGTTATTTTCATTCATTTTTCTTATAAATGATAAAATCACGTAACGTAATTGACTATATAAGCATGACGTGACTACATATAGCAAGAAGTGTATTTCCTAGAATCTTCAACTTCTAGAAGATTCTCACATTTTTCTTGCTCCCTCTTTGAAGGGGGAAGCATCCACAACGAGTCTGAGTCAGCGGAGATATCCAGAACAATGAAAAAGATAAGTACTGAGAAATTAATGCCAATTTTAGATTTAAAAAGACTAAAAGTTCTACCATAAAATAAATAATTATAACTAATATCTAGTCTTGGTAATTAATTGGTAACTTCGCATTTTGATATTATGTCATTTATCTTTAGTAGTGTAAATGTTTCGCACATAGATGCATGATGATCATGTTTGGATGAATATACCTAATAGCTTACCGTCCATGTGAATCCAAATGTGATGCCTAAATCGCAAGAGCCTTTCATACTCCATATGCATGTATCTTGGTTAGGCTTTTCTAGAGTCTGGCATACTATAGATTCATGAAAAAAAGATGAATATATATATATATATATATATATATATATATATATATATAACGAATTAAAGACATGAATGATTAAATTTTAGTAATATCTTCAAACGCAAAAGGGAAAAAAATCAGTTGATAGAGAAGTTTCATCCTTGTACTTGAGGTGTTGAGTTCAATTTCATCCTCTCTTATTATCGCCTAATATAAAAAATAAGTGAAAAAAAACTCTTAAAATGCCTCTGAAGGTAAACTAGTAAAATCAATATAATTAAGGAATATTGTAAGAGAAAATGACATAATTAACCCACCAATTAATACAATTAATTTTATTTTTTATAATCGAAATATTGTGATAAAAAAAATTTACTTCGCATGAATTGTTAGTATCTAATTAATATGCATGGTGTGCACCAGCAACTATTTAGTATGTTCATTGTCACTCTAAATGTAATTAATTTTTATTCATTATGATTAACTATACGTGATAAGAAAGTCACTTCAAACGCGAACTGGTATCTAATTAATATGCACAGTGCACTCAAGCATATTTGAAGCTGATCTAAAAAAACTCTACCAAATGTTGAGTGTGTCTTGTATGAAATTCAATACACTAGCCTAATTACGTTGTTAACTAGTCATCATCCCTATACTTAGTGCTGAGGTTGGCCGAATCGTGTGAAGTTTCTCTTCTCTTTTTTACGTGTCCCGCAATCAGGGGAAAATACATGCAAACTGCCAATATCATGTGCTTACGTGGGCTGCTTGCATACACACAAATGGATAACGTCGCTTTTTATATATATATATATATATATACATACAAACACACACACTGAATTACTGGTAAATTGTGCATGAACTGGAAGCCAAATCCCATAGTCTGACAGCCTGACTACATACACGCAGAGGTGTTAAAGTTGATCGCTTCCAAAAAAAAAAAAAAAAAGAAAAAAAAGTTGATCAATTATCTCTTAACAATATGAGAATATAAAAAAGTCTTCTCTTCTCTTTTTACGTGTCCCGCAATCAGGGGAATTACATGCAAACTGCCAATGTCATTTGCTTACGTGGGCAGCTTGCATACACACAAATGGATAACGTCGCTTTATATATACTGAATTACCGGTAAATTGTGCATGAACTGAAAGCCAAATCCCATAGTCTGACTGCCTGACTAAATACATGCAGAGTTGTTAAAGTTGATCAATTATCTCTTAACAATATGAGAGTATAAAATGTCTCCTCTGTTGACCAAAACCCTAGCTACAATGGAGTAGTTGTCTTTGGGGGGTGGGGTGGGTTTGTTAGACTGTTTCTGTGAAACTTAAGAACGATGACCGTTCAAGCTTTCAACCAAATAAAGTCCAATAAATTGTGCTCAATTTGCAGACAATTTTCCTGTTAGGCAAATCCCGTGCTGCATGGCATATACAGTATGTGACTCTGCGTAAAAAGGTGTTTTTTTTAATTTTATTTTAATTTTTATACTTTTAGTCGACTTTTTATTATTTTTATTTTTATTGCGGTGTTAATTACCAAAAGACCAGTAAACGAAAAATAAACGCCACCGGCGGCCAGTCAACTGCGAAATATAATTTTTTACTTTCTCAGACTTCCACCATCTTACACTTGTTTCTTATTTCATTATTTCATTTATTTTTTAGATTAACGCGTTTCATAAGAATCTCTTTTCTTTTCATACCAAAGTCTATCCCAATCGATCTGGTGATATATAGTCAATTAGACACAATGGGTT
Organism: Crataegus laevigata; assembly: GCA_963580275.1. Classification (NCBI taxonomy): domain Eukaryota; kingdom Viridiplantae; phylum Streptophyta; class Magnoliopsida; order Rosales; family Rosaceae; genus Crataegus; species Crataegus laevigata. Next base: position 29,333,387 of record OY756947.1, on the reverse strand, counting down.
TTTCGAAGTAAATACTCTGGCAATGACGGATTTGGAATCTTTATATAATATCATGCATATGTATTAAGGATTTTTCATTGACTGTGCATATATAATTAGACCTAGCAAACCAATCGTGTTTGTCGTGTTCGTGTAATACCTGTTATTTTAACGGGTCGTATCGGTGTCACACCTGTTATCTTAACGGGTCTTTAAGAGGTCGGGTCACTTTACCTAACATGTAAAATGACTCGTTAAGAAAAAAAATTTCCTTAAATTTGCACATACCACATTTCTACACAAATATTACTTCAAAATATAAAAATACATTTGTCCTTGAGTATTACACCTACATTCCAAAATAAGAGCTTAATAAAAAAGCACCAATACACTAGTAGTTTACTGCAAAATATTAAATGTGCAAGGATATGCAAAATGAATGAAATTTTCTTTTCAAAGTTGTGAGGCCTTTCTTAGAAGTTAAAACTTTGCCAATAAAACTCAAAGCTTGCATGTTATTCGTTTTACAAAATCCTTCAATTTTCATCAATCATGATGAGAAAATTGTTTTGGAACTTTGGCTTGATCTATTGCCTTCAAGAGTTATGTTGATGATATTTTTAGTAAAGTTTTCCACATCAGAACTCTCTTCCACATAACTAAATATAGAAAAACCAAACATTATAAACCATTCAAATTATGAAAAATTTACCAAAATAATTATGAAAATAAATAAAACAATAGTACTATACTATATAAAAATATATTACCTTATTTTTTCCAAATTTTATAAATTTTGTCACATCCCGGCCCGAGCCCCCACCACAACCAGGGCTCAACTCCACCATAGCACGATATTGTCCGCTTTGGGCCCCGACCACGCGCTCACAGTTTTGTTTTTGGAAACTCACACGAGAACTTCCCAGTGGGTCACCCATCATGGGATTGCTCTCGTGTGCTACTCGCTTAACTTCGGAGTTCCGATGGAACCCGAAGCCAGTGAGCTCCCAAAAGGCCTCGTGTTAGGTAGAGATGAGAATATACATATAAGAATCACTCCCCTGGGTGATGTGAGATGTCACAATCCACCCCCTTAGGGGCCCGACGTCCTTGTCGGCACACCACGACCAGGGTTTGGCTTTGATACCAATTGGGGAATACTCGTGTGAGTTCCTAGAAACAAAACCGTGAGGGCGTAGTCGGGGCCCAAAGCAGACAATATCGTGCTACGGTGGTGGAGCAGGCCCGGGAAGTGATCTGCCTCGGGACGGGATGTGACAATTTAATATAATATTATATATATAATTATTATAGTATATAATATTATATATATAATTATTATAGTATATAATATTATATAATTATATATATGATATGTATAATTATTATAGTATTTTTAGGGGTATAAAATTATTAATTTAATATTTTGTTTATCGTGTATTAGGTTATCCACGTGTATTTCCGGACCAACCCGTTATCTTAATAGGTGCTTATCGGTTTACCCGATAACGATCTGATTCATTATCGTGTCAACCCGATAACTTATTAATTTTGTGTCGTGTCGTGTTGAGTTAACAGGTCATGTGAGAGGCCTATATATATATATATATATATATATATATATATATATATATATATATATAAGTTGATGAGCCATTGACTCCTTTATGTTAAGCCACATGCCTCGATTATTACTATATTCATTAGAGCAATTTCTTAACATATCTAGTTGATCAGTCGCCAAAGATACATATATATACACTAGAAAAATGCTATTGTTGTCACATTTTTCATAAACTTGTTATATTAACACCCCACATATTATTGAATAACTCCAGAAACTTAATACACCTCACATTTTCACTTTCAACATACACCTTACATTTTCTACACACACTCCACGTGTTTTCTCTCACACCTCACATCTCACACTTTCAACATACACCTTACATTTTCTACACAACTCCACATTTTCTACATACATCCCACACTCTTCACAATGGTTTCTTTCTTCGTTTTTTGTCTGTGCTATGTACCATTTGATACAAAATCATTCATGTAATACAAGGATTGATTTTGCTCAACTTTTTCCCTTAAATTATTGTTTAGTAACAAGGATTTGCTCAACGTTTTTCTAACTAGTGAATATTGATTAGCGAGGGGGTGTATCCTAAAAATGACAATACATTTTAACCTTCATCCACCTGTGATGATACATTTTGAACGAGGCATGGGCCACAAGTTCAGGCAGCCCCACAGAACTGGAATTAACTTCTCAATGTTTGAGGATACAGGGTTACTGAAAGTAGCGGACTTGGATATATAAATATATCATATAGCTGTGCCCTCATGCCTATGATAGATCAGAGGGAAGCTCCATGTTTGTAACAACAAACTCCTAGATAACTCAAGCTGTTTTAGAGAGTGAAAGGTGAATTCCAAGTTAGGGTTGTCAAGCAAATTCTTTGGGTGAATGGGATGAGGTATGAACTACATGAGATATCTGGCATTGGTAATTCAGTTGAAGGTGATTTGCACAAAGAATGTGTAATTTGCCTGTCTAAACCACGATACATAACTATTCTTCCATGCAGACACATGTTAATAATACTTTTCTCTTTTTTTTTCTTCAAAGTTTGTCAAAGTTGCTAGTGGAGAAAGCTAAGCTTAATCTTCAGTAAGTTTCTGATTGGTGAGAGCTAATTTGTTGCCATAAAAAAATAGTAACTGAAAGCGAATGTAAAGGTCAACAACGGTTCTGAAGAATGAGTGAATGCTTTTTGCCGCTAGCATTCTGTAAGTTAATGGCATCCCACCCACCAGGCCCCGAGGAATGAATGGATCTGTTCTACAATGGAGGTTGAGAGTGGTTTTGAGAGTTGAAATCTTAAAAAAGATAAATAAGTTTGAAATATGCACGTTAGAAGTGATTTTGGGTTGTATTTAAATTTTTTTAAACCTTATAAAGTCGAAATTGTCATTGGATATTAGATGTATAAATAATTTAATATAGTGGGGTGTATTCAACATTAAGTGGGGTGCTAATAAAATAAACTTTTTTCATATCATATTTATAGCATCTCTCTTTAAAAAAAGATGAGGCCCACATGAGGTGAATCCCACCTCTACATTAGGTTTGGTAAATATGAGGTATAAAAATGTAGTAAGTGTAGCGTTACTCTCTATTATATCGACAGAAGAGAGGGTGCGGACCTAAACCTTGGAGTTAGTCCAAGTCATGTGACCGTGCATGAAAGAGGGTGTGGTGATGGATTAGGATCAAGATAGGTCTAAAGTTTAAATCCCTCTAATATAATTGAAAATAATAATGCAATCCATTATCCCCCTCTGTCGTTTCAAAATCAAATTCAAGATCATACCTTTACTGGGATAAATTCACATAAAATGATGTGGGTTAGGTCATTCCTTTTCAACTTACTATTCCAAGTTTAAACCTTCCCTCTTCCTTTTAGTGTAGATTAGTGTGGAATATTAATTGTATTAAAAAAATAATGTGAGTTAGTGCAAACAATCTACACTACCATAAATTACCGCTCGTCGGGCAAAAATTAACGTTTTGGTTTCTTCACAAGCTTTTGCCATGATGAAAGTTATTCGATTGGCAAAGCTTCAATCATTGGGTAAAGGTTTTCCTGTCAAGAGAAAAACTTAGCATGACACGAGCCATCCAGGTTTCATTCCATCTTAGGGTAATGGGCATTGGATTTTTTGTGACCCTTTCCATCACCCCTCTACTTTTCAGAGTTTCCCGTCCTCCGTGGATGCAGTTTATGTTAAGAGTGGGCCTCTTCACCAGTCGTCAATCTTCATTTTCTGTGCGCTTGTTTGATCGGTTTCTATCTTTGGGTTTGACTAAGCCTTTTTTCCTTGTTTTTGTCTCTGACGTATTCCTAACAGTGCCCTTGATCCAATAATTTTTCAATGTGATCTCTCAGCATTTAGTAACCCCTGGTGGCATGGCCAGTGCTCTTGTGGAAAGAGCAGTGCTTGTTTGGGGTTTTCTTTGCAAGGTGCTCTGAGAGCTTTGGGCATAAAAGGAACGACTTGTCCTTTATGTTGTGGAGGATGTTGGTGTTTAAGGTGACACACTGCATTGGTTTGGAGGATTTTGCTTATCCTGACGTCCTGCTTTAGCAGCTTGTTGCGTAGAAGGAGGATGAGTGTCCATGTCAGCCCTTATTTTGTTAATTTTCCTGGCGTAATCTGGCTCGGGTGTCATTCCTCTCAGTTTTTCATCCCAATCAGTCAGATTGTTCGCCGTATCAAAGCATTCGGCTAAAGTGGCGTAGCCATACTTTCTTTGTCACATCTCGACCCGAGATGTCCATTAGGACTCTGAATCGAGCTGTGTTGACCGACACCTGGAAGGTGATGAAGCCATGAAGTGTAGTGATGTGAAAAATAGGGATAAATTTAAATCTAAAAGTGCCTAAATATAAGAGTGCGCGGTGAGCAGGAATGAACCAATTTCACACGTGATGACATAGCATAAGTACAGTACAGTAAAATATGATGAGAATTATACCATCAATGGTAATTGTCTACACCAAGATGTGCGAATAATCCTCATCGGTACGAAAACTCTGCTACTAGAATGTGGAGGGGCGAAAAACAAGGGTGAGTGAGCCTAAAAATAAAGTTTTAATAAAAGCCTTTGAAAATGTTATAACCTCTTGCTGTAAAACCTGTATAGTTTCTAGAAAATCATACTACGTATAGGTATGATATCAAATGTAAATCGATAGCAAAATCTAGAGTATGCCACATCACAATATCTCAACAGTGATATGATATGATCATGTGCTAAAAAATCATACTAAAATGTCAATTAGAGTTACCTAATGTGACTTGTACAACTGGATCTATCGCTCATCAGTCTATGCTAACACATGAGTCGGAGTGACCTAATGTGACCTGTATGACAAGCTAGATGTAATAACAAACGCTCTAGTGTTACAATCACGTGAAGCTAGCGTTATGCGCAGTCACCTACGAGTCGGAGTTGTTTAATTGACACACCCTAACCCGAAGACTAGGACGTGCTGGCCGTCACGTGAGTGTGACGTAACCATAAGTGCAAGCGGAAACGATAATATACTAGCAAAACACGAGCCAACTAAAATCAGAAAACCCACTCATTGCAGTTATTAACAAACAAGCGTTCTAAGTGCATAAAAGGTACTAAACACACATAAACAGAGCATAAGCATCTAGGTGCAGTCAAGTAGGACTAAAACTTTTTTACAACACCCTCGGGTGAACCCTACATTTATTTAGTCTTGTCAGAACGCCGACGGAGTCCTCGTAGATCACCAACGCTTCAACTATCAACTAGAACCTGGAGGGGCGCAAAACAGAAAACGTGAGTGGGCGAAAATCAAGCTTTTTCAAATCATTTCATAAATCCACATTTATAACCCCTCTTTGAAAAACCTGTATACTTTCCCAGAAAAATAGTATATAAGCATATATATATCTCAACTATCTCAATCATCAATTTCATAACAGATTCAATAGAGAATGTACCATGCCAAATTCAACAGTTTAGTATGAATGCATTAACATAATACAAATCAGGTGAAAGAAAGTAATCAACCGGAGACCCTCTAATGGCCCTGTACAGCTGAATCTAGAGCTCAAAATCTCATCTTTCTCAAATCTAATCTTGCCGGAGTCACCACCTGTGACCTGTACGGCCTTCTGCACATAAGTCGGAACTACCTAATGTAGTCTGTACGACTTAATGGTTATTATTACGCTCTAGTGCTTTTCTCATCAATCATCTGTGCACATAATCTAAGGTCACCCACCAGTCGGAACCTCTCTAAAGGTCTGTACGACTGGCCTGTCGGAACCACCTCCTATGGTCTGTACGACTAGCATCTACTTGGATCCAAGGCGAGCGTGCGATGCGGTGAATATTATAAGCACTACCACTATGGTGCAGGTTATGAGCTCAGCATATCTCAACATCATCATACAATAATAATACTCACCTGATACTTACCGGTACGTCCACCGCACCATTTCACATATATGCATCATACAACAATTCATAATATTCATGAAATTCTATGCATGGCAATCAAAACATTTTTCATATCTTATTTCAACATACTTTTCATTTACGTTGATTTCTGGGAGAAATCGAGTATATAGGTATATATAAAAAGCAAATGCCCACTCACTGGTATGTTGCCGGATCGTGACCCCCTTGACGCCCCTGGTTGTGCTCGTCCTCGCTATAAGTTCCACCTAAAGGCGAAACCGCTAAACAACGTCATTCAACGCACATTTAACGCACATTAACCAAACTAGGCAATTAATTCCTCATACAAAGCTCAATTTTGACAAATGAATACTCTAACGTGATCTACACAACCTCAGGATCATCCCCATATTTTTAAAATAATTTTTGGACCCTTCACGCGCCCCCACGCGCCTGACATGGCACGGGTCTACGCGCCCCCACGCGCGGCCCACGTGCCTTGCACAGTGCTGACGTCAGCCTTGCACAGTGATGACGTCAGTTGACGGCGTCAGGAATATTCCTGGAATATTCGGTCAACTTTAACGGCGTCAGGTTAACGACGTCAGTTAACGGCGTTGGAATATTCCGTCAGAGTTGACGGAATATTCCTTCTCCGTCGTCTTCTCCGGCGACTGGTTTCGCCGGAAATCTCGCCGGAATATGGGAAATTTTCAAATTCACTATTCTCCTTCGTTTTTCGTCCAAATTTCTCGAATTTTACACCAAAATGAAGCCCTAAACATCTACTAACACATTGGACTAGTTTTAGGGTCTAAAAACTACGAAATCAAACTTTCCAAAAACACGAAAATCCGGCCTACCTTCGAACTAGGTGATCCCGACGTCCAATTTTTCCAAATGAAGCACCCCGAGCTTCCTTAGAACCTCACCAAGCTTCCTACAAGCTTCAAAATCCCAAAAACATAAGGATTTACGTGTGCATGAACAGTGCACACTCACGGGAACTTTGAAATCCAAGGTTTTTGAAACCAAACTTACCTGAAAATGGTGTCTATGAGATCGTGGAATCCTCAGGGTTGCAATGGTGACCTTAACTCTGGCGTTGGAGGAAGTTTTGGGTGGGTTTGAGTGTGGTTCACGATCGGGAATAACAGAGAGAGAGAGACGAGAGTTTGAGAAGAGAGAGAGAGACAAGAGTACGGGTTTTGGGGAAGGTTTTGGGGGAGGGGATCCCATTTGAGGTCCTACATAATTTTGACTACAAAATTATTACCAAACAATTAATCTAAACCTAAGTTCCTAACCCACAAATAATCACAATAACCAAAAGTAAGAACTTAAATTAAAACCAATCCTCACATTTACACACTTTAATCCCGATCAAGGGTAATTTTGTAATTTTACATCTTCGGAATTAAAATTCCGAAACGGGTTGTAACAATCTCCCCTCCTTATAGAATTTCGTCCCCGAAATTCCAGCAACCAACCAACCCATCAATACTCATAAAATAACCTCGGATACATATCTCTCATCCGTTCTTCTGTCTCCCAAGTAGCTTCTTCCGCTGAATGGTTCCTCCACAATACTTTTACCAAGCTCACTACTTTATTCCTTAGAGTCTTCTCTTTCCTATCCAGTATAGTCACTGGTTCTTCGTCATACGTCAAATCCGGATTAATTTCTAATGGTTGAGGAGGAATCACATGTGAAGGATCTGAAACATAATGCCGAAGCATCGAGACATGAAACACATTATGCACCTTAGACAACTCTGGAGGCAGCTCCAACCTGTAAGCAACTTCACCAATCCTCTCAGTGATCTCATAAGGTCCAATGTACCTGGGACTGAGCTTTCCTTTCTTCCCAAATCGAACCACACCTCTCCAAGGTGATAATTTCAAAAATACATAGTCCCCCACATTATACATTCTATTCGTGGTATGTCGATCCGATAGGCTCCTTTGTCTATCCTGGGCCGCTTTCAGGTTAGACTTAATCACCTGAATATTCTGAGTAGTCTCATCCACAATCTCTGGGCCCTCAAGTACTCTTTCACCGACCTCTGACCAACATAATGGCGTACGACAAGCTTTACCATAAAGCGCTTCAAATGGAGACATTCCAATACTCGAATGAAAACTATTGTTGTAGGCAAACTCCATCAAATCTAAGCGATCATGCCAAGAATCACCAAATTGCATCACAGAGGATCTCAACATATCCTCGAGTGTCTGAATAGTCCTTTCTGACTGACCATCTGTCTGTGGGTGATATGCAGTACTGTAAAGCAATCTAGTGCCCAAAGCTTCTTGAAAAGCTATCCAAAACTTAGAAGTAAACCTTGGATCTCGATCGGAAATGATATTCACTGGGACACCATGATACTTTACTACCTTCGAAATGAACAACTTAGCCAACTTATTTAAAGGGTACTTCTCCCTTACTGGAATAAAATGTGCTGTTTTGGTAAGTCGATCTACAACCACCCAAATGCCATCAAAACCATTTTGTGTACGAGGTAGCTTATACACAAAATCCATCGTTATGTTCTCCCACTTCCACTGGGGAACAGGGAGTGGTTGCAACCTTCCAAACGGCTTCTTTCTTTTAGCCTTAACCTGGTGGCAAACAATACACCTACTTACGTACTCTGCAATCTCCCTTTTCATACCCGGCCAATAGTAAAATGGTCGAATGGTATGATACATTTTAGTTCCTCCCGGGTGCATAGCATAAGCCGAACAATGTGCTTCATCCAAAATTTCTTTCTTTAATTCCTCATTATTTGGCACATACATCCTGTTCTCTTGCATAAGCATACCATCTGATCCTCGGATCCTGAGATCTTTCTTCTTCCCTTCCTTTCTTAAACTGACCAACTCTTGGATTTCTTCATCCAACGATTGAGCTGCAAGCACCCGATCAATTAAAATTGGCTTGACTTGAAAATTGGCAAGAAAAGCTTCACTTCCCTCTTCCAATTCTAACTCTACTCCAGTAGATCTCAACTCTGTAAGAAGAGGAACACGGCTGGCATACAAAGCGTTAAGTCGACCTTGAGGTTTCCTACTCAGGGCATCAGCTACCACATTTGCACGACCCGGATGGTACTCAATCGTGCAATCATAATCACTTAGTAATTCCAACCATCTTCTCTGACGAAGATTAAGATCATGCTGAGTGAAAAGGTACTGAAGACTTTTATGATCTGTAAAGATCTTACATTTCTCGCCATAGAGATAGTGTCTCCAAATCTTCAAAGCAAACACAATAGCTGCCAACTCAAGATCGTGAGTAGGATAGTTCCTTTCATGAGTCTTCAACTGCCTAGAAGCATAGGCAATCACTTTACTATGCTGCATCAAAACGCAACCCAAACCATTCAAAGAAGCATCACTGTAGATTTCGAAGTTACCACTATCGTCGGGAAGTACTAACACCGGTGCATGAGTGAGGCAATATTTCAACTGCTGAAAACTTTGCTCACAACTATTATCCCACTCAAACTTAACATCCTTCCTGGTTAACTTCGTTAATGGCAAGGCGATCATAGAAAAGTCTTGAACAAACCGTCGATAATAACCTGCCAAGCCAAGAAAACTTCGTACCTCAGTGACGGTTCGAGGTTGTTCCCAACTCTCCACTGTTGCTATCTTTTGAGGATCCACTTGAATTCCCTGAGCCGATACCACATGTCCCAAAAATGCCACTTGATCCAGCCAAAACTGACATTTACTAAACTTGGCATATAATCGGTGTTCCCTCAACTTCCTTAATACCAAGTTAAGGTGTCGAATATGGTCTGATTTCGACTTAGAGTATACCAGAATATCATCAATAAAAACAATCACAAACTGATAGGAAATTATCACGCACCACAAAAGTAGCACGCAATAATCCTATTGATTTTCCTTATTAACACTAAAATTTGTCGATTGTAGCATATGAAAATAAGGGTCTTTCCCGCAGAAGATTGTTTTATCCAAATACTTAAAAAAATGTCACAGAAATTGGTGGCTGTCTCCACTGACCAGCCACCGAAAAATAATTATTAGACCAACTTACACTTAACCAAATGCAACGAAATTTTATACACATAAACTAGACACACCGAGCTATGCTCACACAAATTTTTGGGATTTTTGGAGTTGATTTGCTATTTAAATTAAATCGGACGAAACAGAATAGAAACAAATTTTAAATAATGCCAATAGATTTTAATTCACAAGTTAACAAAAACGAGTTAGGGGAAATGCTATCCACCACCAAATAATCATGCAAATGTGTTATGTTTCATTCAAATTCCTTTTATTTCCGGATGAAGATGCTCAAGTTGGCTCAATGTTAGAACTCAACCTATTACTCTTTCTTACGTGGTATGTCAAGAGAATGGCGTTTTCAACTTAACTTAGTCCCTAACATGCAATCTAGAATGGCGTGTTCATAGATTTAACAAGTAGAAATCATTAAGAATGAAAAGAGTTTGAGACATCACAAGGCATCATAAGTACTGGCGTTGTCTTACTTATCCCAGAAATCGATTCACATGTTAACCATAATTAACAAGTGCTACTCTAGAACATATGTAGGTCCTCATTCAATAAGGGCAGGCACACATATATTCATAGCATTAAAATCCTTAATATGCTCACTAAGTATGCATCCATAGGAACACAAAAAGAATTCATCAATGACATAAGTAGTGAATCAATTTTCATCCATCCATAAAATTCATTCAAACAAAATATCACAACACATTCACAATCATATTCGGGGCTTCAAAACAGCCCCTAACTACTAAAAATTAGTTACACATTATTATCAAATTAAAACAAAAATTAAACATAAGTTTGGAGGATTAAACCAAATTGAGAGTGTGCAAGGATCTGTGCACTTAAGCTTGTTTCTGTGCTCCGTCCAAGTTGATGCTTTGTCTCTGCTCAGTCCTGCACCTCCCGAGCTCTCTGTCTGGCGTTGCCCTCACTGGCAGCCTGTGCAAGCTTGGCGCCTTACTCCCCTCGTGAACTGCCTTCCCCGAGGCCCCCTTCTCCCAGGCTCCGCAAGACTTCTTCCTGTGCTATTTTTTTTTTTCTTTTTCTGGCGCTGCTAAGGCAGCGTGTTTTCTGAATGGCCTTCTGCCTTATTGTTCTCCCCCTCCTCTGTCGTCTGCCTTTTCTTCCTTTTATTTTCTGCTTAAGCTTCTTCGTCTCGCCCCCTCAATGTTTCTTTTTTATTTTTTATTTTATTTTATCTCCTCTCCTTTCCGTAATGATTTCTCCCTTCCTTTGTAAAACAAAGGGCCAGCATCCCCTTTTTGATTTTTATTATATATTGCTCCATCATTTCCTCCACCAAAGGGCATCTTCTTCCATCTTTTCTTTTCTGCTTTTGACTCCACCGAAAGCTCCCTTAAGCTTTCATCATACAAACCCACCATCACAATATATTATATTAATATGTCTATATATATATATATATATATAAATAATATAAATATATAAATATACTATTTTCCAAATAATAAGTTCTATTCAACAATCAAGAAGTTAAGACGAAATTATTACTTAACACTTCACTTATTCTATTTTTATTTTCTTCGCTAGATAAATCACATAAAACACGAAAACAAAGTAAATAGCTCAAAATATGAGGAACTAACTAAGAAAAGACACGTGAATTTGATGTAAAAATATATATTAATATGAGCTTATCACAAACCTATCGAGATATTCTTGGAATACTTCATTCATCAATCTCATGAAAGCTGCAGGGGCATTAGTTAATCCAAATGGCATAACCAAAAACTCATAATGCCCATAACGAGTCCTGAAAGCCGATTTATGAACATCCTCATCTTTAATCTTTAATTGATAATACCCAGACCTCAAATCGATCTTAGAAAACACACAGGCACCCTTGAGTTGATCGAACAAATCATCTATACGAGGCAATGGATAACGGTTTTTAATCGTTACCCGATTCAATTGCCTGTAATCAATACACAATCTCAAAGTTCCATCCTTCTTCCTTACAAACAACACCGGAGCTCCCCACGATGAAGAACTAGGCTGGATGAAACCTTTATCAATTAATTCTTGCAATTGAATTTTCAATTCTCTTAATTCCGCTGGTGCCATTCTATAGGGAGTCAAAGAGATAGGGTTTGTACCTGGAAGCAAATCAATCGAAAACTCCACATCTCTATCTGGAGGCAATCCAGGCAAATCATCCGGAAACACATCGGGATAGTGTTTGACTACTCCGACTTCCTCCACACTACTGAGAGCAACATCATTCAAAACCACATGTGCTAAGTATCCCTGACAACCCTTGGATAACAATTTCTTTGCCCTTAAGGCAGAAATAACAGCATGCCTCACCCCACTTCTTTCACCCACAAATGTAACCTCGGGTAGTCCAGGACGAAGAAAAGTAACTGATTTCCCGTAACAATCTATATGGGCGCGATTATAATGCAACCAATCCGCCCCTAAAATCACATCAAAATCCACAATGTCTAACGGGATAAGATTAGCAAGCATAACTACATTATCTACCCTCACTGGACACCCAGGATAAAAATTATCAACATAATATTTATCCCCTCTAGGCATAGCAAACTCTAAATCAAACCCTAGAGGTGAAGGATGAGGTTGTGTCATTTGAGCAAATGTATGTGAAATCACAGAATGTGTAGCACCACAATCAATCAAGACTCTAGCAAAATGACCAAGAACATTCAACGTACCCATAATCAAGTCTGGATGGTTCTGAGCATCTTGCAGCGAGATGTGGTTAATATGTCCCTGAGCTGGCTGTCGTCCTCCATGACCTCTGCCACCCTGATTACCTCGTCCTTGATGAGTACGTCCTTGACCTGTCTGGGCAGGCTGCCTAGACGGCCCTGCTCTACTAGCAGCAACCCCTTTCTGTTGGGGCTGACCCCCCTGATTCCACTGAGATCCGCTAGCTGGCATAGACGGATGTGAAGTATAACCTCCTTGATCCTGAGAATATCCGCTCTGAAGATAAGGATCCTGGGAATATTGATACTGTCCCGAAGCATAAGGAGCAGCATCACCTTGATAGTGATAAGCACCACCACGACCCAACTGGCCATAACTGCCTGAATTAAAGTTCTGCTGAGTCGGTGCTGAAGCTGGCATAACAGGCTGCTGGGGCCTCTGTTGACCCTGGGGACAATGCATAGCTCGATGTCCTTGTTGACCACATGTAAAGCATGCACCACTGATTCTCCTACATTCCCCATAATGTCGGAAATTACAACGGCGACATAACGGAGGACCAGAACCACCAGCACCACCAAAGCCTCTCTGAACAGGAAATCTAGGTCCACTACCAAACCTACCACCTCCTCTCCTCGGACCTGTGGCACTAAATCCACCACTGAAAGAACTCGAACTCATTCCACTTCTCTTGAAATTCTGCGTCTGACGAGGTCCTTGGAATGAGATACCTTTACCTTTGCCATCATTCCTCTGGTTGCCACCATTCTTGTCTTCCTCTTCGTCACTATCACTATGAAGTTTCTCGGACTCCTCCATCCGAACCATGATCTCAGAAAACTCATGATAGTTAGCACAAGGAAGCGCGCTAGCAAATGTTCGCCATTTCTTCTTTGATCCCAACTTAAATCGGCGAAGCATTTCCACTGGATTAGCAGCCACTTCCGGATCATAACGAGACAAATCTGTAAACTTTCTGTAGTATTCACCCGCCAACATCTTTCTTTGCTTCAGTTGGGTGAACTCCTGCTTCTTACTATCAATGTACTCAGGAGGAATAAATCTTTTCTTAAATATTCCCTTGAATGTGTTCCAATCTTGCACTAGCTCAGGTGCCAGAAATTTAGTTTCATTTCTCCACCAAACTACAATTTCACGGCTTAAAAACCAAATGGTAGTCTCGACCCATCTACTCTCAGGTAGGTTTCCCTGACTCTGCATCACTTGAAAAGTCTGCTTAATCCGATCCAACCACCTTTCTGCCCCTTCATAACCTTCATTCCCCTCAAAGGTTTCCAACTTCAGATTATACATCGTCTCCACGGGCGTTCTTTGAGGAGGACGGAGATTAGCCTGAAAAGCCTGAGCCATTGCTTCCCCATACTGAGCCATATCGGGGAGATTAGGCTCAGCAGCACGGCGGGGTTCTCTACGAGGCGGCATAGTTCTGACAAAAGACATCAAGAAATCAATAGAAGATTTCACTAATTATACAGGACTGCAACCTATGCTCTGATACCAAACTGACACACCCTAACCCGAAGACTAGGACGTGCTGGCCGTCACGTGAGTGTGACGTAACCATAAGTGCAAGCGGAAACGATAATATACTAGCAAAACACGAGCCAACTAAAATCAGAAAACCCACTCATTGCAGTTATTAACAAACAAGCGTTCTAAGTGCATAAAAGGTACTAAACACACATAAACAGAGCATAAGCATCTAGGTGCAGTCAAGTAGGACTAAAACTTTTTTACAACACCCTCGGGTGAACCCTACATTTATTTAGTCTTGTCAGAACGCCGACGGAGTCCTCGTAGATCACCAACGCTTCAACTATCAACTAGAACCTGGAGGGGCGCAAAACAGAAAACGTGAGTGGGCGAAAATCAAGCTTTTTCAAATCATTTCATAAATCCACATTTATAACCCCTCTTTGAAAAACCTGTATACTTTCCCAGAAAAATAGTATATAAGCATATATATATCTCAACTATCTCAATCATCAATTTCATAACAGATTCAATAGAGAATGTACCATGCCAAATTCAACAGTTTAGTATGAATGCATTAACATAATACAAATCAGGTGAAAGAAAGTAATCAACCGGAGACCCTCTAATGGCCCTGTACAGCTGAATCTAGAGCTCAAAATCTCATCTTTCTCAAATCTAATCTTGCCGGAGTCACCACCTGTGACCTGTACGGCCTTCTGCACATAAGTCGGAACTACCTAATGTAGTCTGTACGACTTAATGGTTATTATTACGCTCTAGTGCTTTTCTCATCAATCATCTGTGCACATAATCTAAGGTCACCCACCAGTCGGAACCTCTCTAAAGGTCTGTACGACTGGCCTGTCGGAACCACCTCCTATGGTCTGTACGACTAGCATCTACTTGGATCCAAGGCGAGCGTGCGATGCGGTGAATATTATAAGCACTACCACTATGGTGCAGGTTATGAGCTCAGCATATCTCAACATCATCATACAATAATAATACTCACCTGATACTTACCGGTACGTCCACCGCACCATTTCACATATATGCATCATACAACAATTCATAATATTCATGAAATTCTATGCATGGCAATCAAAACATTTTTCATATCTTATTTCAACATACTTTTCATTTACGTTGATTTCTGGGAGAAATCGAGTATATAGGTATATATAAAAAGCAAATGCCCACTCACTGGTATGTTGCCGGATCGTGACCCCCTTGACGCCCCTGGTTGTGCTCGTCCTCGCTATAAGTTCCACCTAAAGGCGAAACCGCTAAACAACGTCATTCAACGCACATTTAACGCACATTAACCAAACTAGGCAATTAATTCCTCATACAAAGCTCAATTTTGACAAATGAATACTCTAACGTGATCTACACAACCTCAGGATCATCCCCATATTTTTAAAATAATTTTTGGACCCTTCACGCGCCCCCACGCGCCTGACATGGCACGGGTCTACGCGCCCCCACGCGCGGCCCACGTGCCTTGCACAGTGCTGACGTCAGCCTTGCACAGTGATGACGTCAGTTGACGGCGTCAGGAATATTCCTGGAATATTCGGTCAACTTTAACGGCGTCAGGTTAACGACGTCAGTTAACGGCGTTGGAATATTCCGTCAGAGTTGACGGAATATTCCTTCTCCGTCGTCTTCTCCGGCGACTGGTTTCGCCGGAAATCTCGCCGGAATATGGGAAATTTTCAAATTCACTATTCTCCTTCGTTTTTCGTCCAAATTTCTCGAATTTTACACCAAAATGAAGCCCTAACATCGGGGTGTAGCAATGATGAGCACTACATGAACCTATGCTTGCCAAAATGATTCAACCATTTAAATCAACATAATAACCTTACCTTGACTTACCTGCACATCTCGTACTTACTTTAGCATTTCACAATAGTGCAACATTTATGGGTTGGTAAAATGTATATGGATATGCCATGATGAAATGTAAAACTCAAACATATAATTGCATTTTTAAAATTTATAAATCATGGCATAAAATGCATAAATCAATTCAAAAGCATTTGTGGAAACTATAAAGTTTATATATATACATACTATAAAAAGAAAAGACCCACTCACCTGAGGTCCGCACTATAACTCCCTAGCACGAATATTGAGGCATCTCGAACGATCGTTGTCTAGAACAATTATCAAATCATGTCACATAATTATTATCGATAGAACATGTAACTTAAATAAAACACAACCCTAAGGACGTTCTAGAATGATTTGAAACTTATTGACCAAAAGTTAACAGTCGGTCAAAGGTCGATGGTAGGGTCCACGAGCTTACATAACTTGATCCGGAAGATTCGCACTTCGGATTTCTGATCTGTAACTTCCCACGAGTTTCAATAAGCTTTTAGAATAATATTCTAAAGTTTTGGAATGATCCAACAGTCGGATCTCGGCCAATTGCTAAAATTAAGTGGCAGTCAACGTTTTATTTTACGAAATTAAAAATCTAATTCTGAAAGATCCGTACATCTGATTCTCGATTTGTAAGTACCTATTGTCCTCAAATATTACATACTATAATATATTAAGTTTTGGTGACGATCCAATGGTCAGATCGTTAATTCATATAAGGATTAAGTGATGGTCTCTATCAAAACTATGTTCAAACGATGAGATTTCATCAATCTGACTTCACATATAAAATTGGGGTATCAAATTTGGCCTAAGAAGGTCAGGGGTGCCTCGGCCTATGTGCCGCCGCATGTGGTAGTTGGCCGCCCCGACTCACCTGAAAATTCAACTATTTCCAAAAATTCTCAAATTTTATAGGAATGAGATCTGAACAAGTAAAGCAAGTTTCATACATGTGGCCAAGTCCAATTTGGTCGAGAAAAATCCCAATTTAGCTCGAACCCGCCGGAAACCCTACGGTGGGTGTTATTCGATTCTCTTTCCTCGGTGTTCCAACGCCTCTACAACTGGTTGTGTCTTGTTCCTAGGTCCAAGAGTAGTTGATTAAGGATGGTGATGGGTGCTGAAACTCACCGAATTGGAGGAATCACTGTCGAGCACCTCCAGTGCACCGGTGCATCGGTGAAGTTTCTCATGGTTTTAGACCTTAAACCCTTCAAATTTGGGTGGAGATGGTAGATAGGAAGTTGTGGAAGAGGTTGTAGGTGATGGATGGTGATGATTCAATGGAAAAATGGCAAAATCCGCTAGAATTGGATTGGGTTGGCTGCGGGTAGAAAGGCCGACGAGAATGGATGGGAGAAATCCTTTATTTATTTATTTATTTTAATGTTTATGTCTTTGTTTTGTTATTTTCCTTTTTCTTGACTGGCTAAAGGCTTTCTTTTCTTCTAATTTTCTGATTGGTCCCTAAAATACTAATTTGATTGGTCCATCACTCCCTTATCTGATTGGTCCCCTAAAACTTACTTAAATCTAATTGGGCCTCTTTCCCACAAGATGTGAGTTCAATTTATTTAACTTTAAATAACCAATTTTAAATGTTTGTAACTATACCGTTATAATTCGGATTCACAAATGGTTTTCGCCTATGCGTTCGCACCAACAAGTACTACTCAAATACACTTAAAAGAATAAGTCATACGTTTCTCCAGGCAATGGTCAACGAAAGTCAAAGTCCTTGCCTCTAGGGGCACTTTTGTAAATTTATGCTTTTAAAATTAATAAAAACGTAAAATTAGGGACGGGTTGTCACATTCTCTTTATAAAGTTGAAGTGGTTTTCTATATTCTTCATATGCTTCCGGATGTCTACAAAGTTAGAGTGGTTTTCTGCTCGAGTTGACATTTGGTTCTTTTATAGCTTATTGACAAAGTTGTTGATCTTGATCAGGGTTTCCCAGATCTAGTTAATCGAAGGAAGTGGCTTGTTAGCTAGTCCTTGTTGTCCTTGGGCATAGCCGTCACTCTTTGCAGGTTGTTACTTGCCTTTGGGCTGGCAGTGACCTAAGGCAGTGGGTTGTCCGCCCTCGACACAATGGATGCATCAAAAGGTAAGTTACCTCCACTGATGAGGTTAATGTTAACGTTAACCAAACTTTCTTCGGTAGACATGTCAGTTGTTTGAGTGATCAGGTTGAGAGAAAAATGTTTGTTCTCAATGAAAACACAAATTGTTGAAACCAAATTTGTGCACCCTTGTGTGTGGAGGAAGTGCTCGAACTCGACTATCTGCAAAACAGTAAACAACCATGAGCAAGCCTAGGACCGCAGAGGGGGGGAAGGGCTATGCCGGCCAAAAGTTTAGGGTTTAGGGTGTAAGGTTTAAGGTTTAGCGTTTAGGGTTTAAGATTTAGGTTTAGGGTTTATAGTTTAGAGTTTAAGGTTGAAGTTTAGGGTTTAGGGTGTAAAATTTAATGTTTAGGGTTTAGGATTTAAGGTTTAGGGTTTAGGATTTTGGGTTTAATCTTGACCATAAACGCTAAACCTAACCCTAAATCCTAAACCTTAAATCCTAACCAGACCTTAAACCCTAAATTAAAACCCAAACCCTAAACCCTTACCTCAAATTCTAAACCCTAGACCTTAAACCCTAAACCGAACCTAAACCCTAACCCTATACCATACCTCTAAAACTAAACCCTACTGTAACGACCCAAAATTTATTTGGAAGCTAAACACGGTGGTAGGCCAAAACAAAGCCATGGTTAATCTTTACTTTATTAACCACAATAAATTTCCTTATTTGACACTTACTTGTAAAATTTATTTCGGCTGGGGTTTAACCTTAGAGTTAGATTGCCTACATACCATGTGAAGGGATTAAACCGATTGTAGTTCACATTCATATTTAATATGTTTATCACTATATAAGAAACACTTAAATCTTAAGAGAATTTCATCGAACGGATGTCAAATATATAATCAGATTATCAAAATTAATCTAAAAAGACAAAATTACCCACTGGCCACGCCTTGCCGCACGTGATGTCGCATGTGGCGGTTTCTGGTGAACGGAAACAAAAATTTCCAACCAACTCCAAAAACCACCAAATTTCACAGGATTGTAGAAAAAAATCACGGGGGAGAATTTTCATACCTAAATCGAGGTCCAATTCGGTCGGGAAATACCAAAAATTATCATTGATCCGTCAGAAACCCTATTAAAGGTGCACCTCGATTCGACAACAAAATGACCTTTAACGCCTCGAACTCGGCTTGGCTCTAGTTATTGGGGTTGAGATAAGCTAATTGGTAGTGGTGATCAATGGCATAGCTCACAGAATCGACGAATCGCCGTCGTGAAGCCCTTGGACATGATGACTCTGTTCTTCTCGAAACTGGGGCCAAACCCATTCTAGTTTTGGTGGGAATTGAAGAGGAAGTGACGATGTGATGATTGGTGGTGGTGGATCGACTCGTTCCTAAACTCTAAATCTTAAACCCTAACCCTAAACCCTATGTCCTAAACTCTAACCTTAAACCCTAAACCCATACTCTAAACCTTAAACCTTAACTCTAAACCTAAACCCTATACCTTAGACCTAAACCCTAGACCCAAACACTAACTTTAAACCTTAAACCCAAACATAAACGCTAAATGCTAAACCCAAACCCTAAACCCTAAACCCTAAACCCTAAACGCTAAATCCTAAACCCTAACTCTAAACCCTAAACCCTAAACTCTAACCTTAAATCGTATACCCTAAACTATTTATGGTTCTGCTATTTCATTTGTATTCAGACTATGCAGTGCACTGTCTATTTCTGGTTCAGTTTTTACATTTGGATTCAGACTTTGCAATATTGTTTAAAGAGATAGTAAACAAAGCAATGAAATCAACTTAGAATTCACTTTTGAATGCAAACTCAACTTTGAACAAAAAGGGGGAAATTCACTCATTTTAGGGCCAGATTTGATGATTTGGACCATTCCTTCAACAATCAACACTTCAACACTTATTCTTTCATCTTTTCAAACTCTTTTTCTCTTTTTTTTCTTCTTTCTTTTCTTTTCTGTTTTTCTTTTTTCTTTTCTTTTCTTTTCTTTTGAAGCCCAAAACATTCAATTAAGCTAAAAAACAATCATTCCGTCCCCCACACTTGATTTCTTGCATAATGTAGAACAAAAGGAATTCATTTAAAGTTATGCTCACTATCCTTTAAGAACAAGGGTTTGGACTGTCCTAAACTAGGCTAGGTACAGTTATTTGGGCTAACAAAGAACATAGGCTAAACAAGGCTCAAATGGGGTTAAACCTACAAAACATATGAAAATGGTGGGCACGGCGATTTGGCTATGGTGGTTTACTACACAACTTCATCTTGATATGTGTTATGCAATTCAATGTCATGCTTTGAATGAAACGGATATAAGTTCTAGCATTTAGTTCTATCATGATACGAATGCATTCTAAGTAGCAACCAAGCAAAGGAATGATGAGATCATGCAACGACTTTAGAAAACAAGAAATCACAGATTATAACTCTCCAAAGAAGTTAAAGGCTCAAGTCTCACAAGGATGTAGCGTTAATTGAGTTCCTTCCTTCAACCATGTTACAAAAACTGATTTTATCCACTTTGTAATCAAATGTGAGTTCATAAACATCAACTACAACTAAGCATAAGCCAAGAACATGTCAAACTTCAATCCAAGCTTGTAACTTTCTTTAATAGTTATGCAATCAAAAACTGAATCCTCATCATTGTGTTGGAAGGTACCTAAGACACAAATACACCAAAACAATTCTAAAACAACTCTTTTTTTTTGGGTTTTTTCAAAACATTTTTCAAAATTTTATGTCATTTTCGTATGATTTCATCAAAACACACTAAAACACTCCAAAACAGCTTAAAAACATTTAGAAACAGTGAGAAACTACTTAGCTTCATGTGGTAGATGATCTTTGGTTTCGGTAGTGAATGAATCGACACGTATTTTGTTGTGCTTGTTGACTTTCCACAACTTTGATCTTGAACTGGATCGGAGAAAGGAAAAAGAGAATTCCTTGGTGGTGATGATTTGATGGCAGCTTCTTGAGCTCTTGGATTCAACTCAGACTCCTTCTGCTGAGTTATATGATTGTGCAGGCATTTGTACAGCAGGTAGGCACGAGGTAGAGGTGATGGTCTGTCTCTTTGTTCAATCTTTCCAAGTGCCGACCGATTGCTTTCTTTCTCCTTTGTTCTACAGGCAAGAGCAAGGGTAAAGGAAAAGCATGCCATAAGATACCTTTGCCTTCGATTATGATGATATGAGGTACTTTTGCTTTTGAAGAAGTATCTTTCCACAGGCTGATTCTTGAATTGGGTTGGGGAGCTTTTTACTTGCAAGTGATCCTCAGCTTAGTTGAGGATGAATCAGCACGTTGTCTCCACATGCTTCAAGTAATCAGGTCTTCATGCAAGGTGTTAAATTATATACTAATCATTTAAAATGTCTTAAATTATATTATCTCTATGAATTTAATTAATTTAACTTACTAATCATTCAAAATGTTTTGAATATTTATTTCATTCTTATGAATTAAATTAATTTATACCAAATGTAATAAATTTACTCAAAACCGCTTGGGTCCCCGCCTAGCCGCCTAGACGCTAGGCCCCGGCTCGCCTTCCGATTAGCACATAGCTTGTTTTTCCGGCGAGTTTCATGGTTTTTCTCCGGCGAGTTTCCGTCGTGTTTTGTGCTTTAAAGAGGTATAAAACTCTTCCTCTAGTTCTAAGCTTCATTTTAGTGAGAGAATCTTGAAAATTGGTTGAAAAATAAGTAAGAAATTTAAGTTTGAAATTTTTCCAGAATCTGGCGACGCAACCGTCACCGGCACTGGATTCTAGTGAACTGAGGTAGGGGACGACGAAATATTCCGTCAAAGTTAATGGAATATTCCTAACGGAATGTAACAGCGTCAGGTTTAAATTGACGAAATATTCCCTAACGGCGTTAGAGATTCTGTCTGTGTGCCAGGCACATGCCTGCGCGTGGCCGTGCCTTAGCCGACACGTGGGACACCAAAATTTTTTTCGAAAAATATGGGGGTGTTCGTGGGATCAAGTAGAGCATGTTGGTATAATCAAACACCCTAATTGAGCAATGTATTAGAAGTTATTACCTAATGTTGGTTATGTGTGTGTAATTAACGGTTTTATAGTTGTTTCACATATAGGTGAAGCCTATCCAGAGGACGAGTGCAGCCACGTGAGGCTGGGGGTTTACGACCCTTCTACATTAAATGGTTTATAATTGAATTGCCATGTTAGATATCGTTGAGATTATTATTATGATTGTGTTGGTTATGCTTTGGCACCGCAGTCGCTCAGGTAAGTCATGTGAGTATACTTGTTAGTGATAGTTGTGATGATGATGATATTGAGATATAGCTCATATTCCTGCACCCCGGTGTTTGTGCTCCGCTAGATTAGGGCATAGCCTTCACGTGATAGTTCACTTCTCACACCGTACGCTCACCTTGGATCCAAGGCAGGTGCCAGCCTGTCGTACAGATCACTATAGGTGGTTCCGACTCTTAGGTGACTTGCGATACATCGCACAACCTTCATGCGATCGTAGCATTGAGCGTAATTATACACCCAGCCTGTCGTATAGACCACTATAAGTGGTTCCGACTCGTGTGTAGGATTTGGTTGATGAGTTATAGATTTAGCCGTACAGGTCACGTTAGGTGACTCCGGCTTACGTATTGATTTTGCCAGCATATTATGATTTGATTTATCTCACCTGCTTGATGCTTATACTGTTTGATTGGATATTCGACATGGCGTATTCTGAGATGACATATTTGAGATTTATCGTTTTCCAGCATGATTTGATATATGAGTACGTATGATATTTTCTGGGAAAGTATACGGGTTTTACAGTGAAGGGTTACTACTTTGATATTGAAACGGTTTTGGAAAAACTTTGTTTTTGCCCACTCACGTTTTATATTTTGCGCCCCTCCAGGTTTTAGGTAGCGGTGATGTTGGTGGCGAACGAGGCATCGAGGCAGTTCTGACAGAGCACCATCCATGTAGGATTTTTTTTTCTGGCTATCGTTTTCTTAGTACTCGTTTATTCTGGACTGCACCTAGGATACTTGAACTTTGATGTTGTGTTGATATGCTTTCGTTTTCATCACTTTTACTCACTTATCCTTATGATGTAAATTATTCGGTTTGCTTTTCGTTTCCTCACTTTTTCACTTCAATTCTTCGCTGCAGCGCACTTGGCTACGTCACCCTCACGTGACGGCCAGCATGCCTCGATATTTGAGTCTGAGTGTGTCAAAAAAGGATCACAAAACTGTCTTTTTAGTATCATTTCGCCACACTATTAAATTTATTATAGTACATGCAAGTAAGAACAGGAGCATAAACTATTCAGCACCCGGAATCAAGATGCAATGGAGTACATCTCCGTTACCGTTTGGTCCGGATATTACTGGTGTTATATGGTTTTCCAACTCTCCAAAGAAGTTGAAACCTTTGAATCCCTTTGGGGGGTTTTTTCCTGTCCCTTACCTTTCAAAACCATTTATTGATTCATCTTATCATTAAATTGTCCTCATTAACCACTAAAATAGCCAACTTTGTCTTTAAATATTCTTGGTGTGTCCTTTTCTTAAGGAAAATATTGGAAAGTTGGACAAACTTTTATTCCTCTTTACTACACAAACAAACATGGGATGGAAGTAAAGGATTGTTCGCTGTTGACGTTCACAACATTTCCGAACAAGGCAGAATATATTTATTTCGGAAAATCAAATTGTAAGTGTACTCGCATCTGTCCAAAAGCGGGGTTCTGTCTTTATAATAGTAGAGATATTTTTTTTTATCGTAATTGTTTTCCCTAATCATATTTTTATTCTTAGATGTAGATGTCTTATGGTTAGATATTTTAATAAACTACAATATCTTTTGGATCATAACTTGTTTATGTTACTTCACATATGTGATCCAAAATGATTTCTTAACATTAGAAATGTAACACTCGTTAATCCATGGGAAATATAGTTTTTGACTAATATGGTTATCAAGGGTACCCAATGAATACTTATGATAAAAGAAAATGATAAACACACCTATTATTATTATTTTTTTTGTTAAACAAAAGGTCTAAAGCCAACAAAAGAGAAATTACAAAATTACATAATATTTTTTTTATGTTAATTTTTCTTAAGTTGATTTTTGGACGTGCTATCTTAAATTTATTTTATGAACATTTCAACCTAAAAAAGTTTAAATTGTGACAAAGTTAGATTTCATCACTTATGAATCATACCTTGGATTAGATTATCTTATCTCATTCTCATTCGTTGAAAGATACATATCTTCACTTCGCGCCTTTGAAATAATGATTTTCACGTACAACATAACAATTTACCTAGCATCAATTGGTAAATTAGTATTATACAATTTTGAAAAAAATTATTTAGAAATTTCACTCACTAATTTCTATGAATGTTAAATCAATTGAAATTTTAATTCTTATGAAATTTAAAACAATAATTAATTAGCCAAATTGCAAGAAAATTGTGTAAGGAAAAAGAATAAATGAGAGTATAAGTGTATTTGCACGTAGAAGGAGAGTGATATAATTTTGTTCACATGAGTTGCTATTTTTTTGTGGGACCCACTGTTTTTTTGGACTAGATGTAGCTTAATTTTATGCTACACAAGAGAGGAAGTTACTAGTCACAGTTATGGATTTAGCCCAATTTTTCGGCTCATTAGAAATGAAATTTTCCACTAATTCTTGAAATGTAGTAGTGACGATAACCGACGTAGGGGTGAAATTTTTTACCACATTACCATACCTACCGTACCATACCAAAGTTGTGCCAAAAAATTTGTACCACTGGTAATGGTACGGTATTTGTACCATACCATACTGTTTCGGTACGGTATTGGTACTCAAAACTAGTACCGGTGGTATACCATACCTACCGGTTACCAATATTATTAATATTATATTATATATTTATTCATATATATATAATTATGTATTATGTATTATTATATTATGTTGTTTGACATTTTGACTCATTTATCCTATTCCTAAAATCTCCACAAACCAAACACTTTTAGTCTCTCACTCTGGTCCTTGCTCGACACATTAGAAACCTAGGGCTTGTTCCGCCGTCACAGCTCTCTCATTGATTCATCTTCGTTTCTGGTTTCCGGCGACTTTGTCTTCCAAGTGAGGACACAACATATGCATTGGGTATTACCACCTTGGATTGTGGGTTCAAATCAGCAAGCCAGTCGTCGAGCACAACTATGGATATTGACATTTTTTGTGGTTTGCTGTCTTACGTTTCTGGTTCATTTGAGTCTCAGCATGCTATAGAAATCTTGTCTTATGATTTATTAAGTTTTTACCGCTTTGACATACAATAGTAAAAAATCTTGAATTAGATTAAATTGTGTATATATGTCAAACTATGTATATTTTCTGGGCTTTGAATTAGGTTAGAAAAATATTAGATTTTGGGCAAACTAAGTGGCGTAAAACAAAGTGGTAATTACCATTGGCATACCATACCAACCAAACTATTTGGTATACCGATATTCGGTATACCAAAAGTTTGGTACGATAATGGTAATAGATTTTTTCGTACCAAATATTTGGTA
The DNA here is from genome assembly GCA_963580275.1 of Crataegus laevigata. NCBI lineage: Eukaryota > Viridiplantae > Streptophyta > Magnoliopsida > Rosales > Rosaceae > Crataegus > Crataegus laevigata. The sequence goes on along the minus strand of OY756947.1, from coordinate 29,307,565 downwards.
TGGTAATCGGTACAGAAGTTTTGGTACGGTAATGGACCAAAACCACCCCTAAACCGACGCATCTAATAAGCATAACTCTCCACGTGTACGGTGACGATAACCGGACCATAAACATAAACGGTAGAGTGCACCGTAGTAGACATTGCCACAGTTAAAACCCAAAGCCCACCGTTATCTTACTCATACCCCAGTCCTTCTCTCACTTATTTCTCCAAAAATAAAAAAAAAAATAAAAAAAATAAAAAAAGAGGAAATTCTGTGTTCCGGCGCGGGAAAATCTCACCGGCGGGGGTTCCGGCGAAGGTACTCTTTCCGACCACTCTCTCGTTCTTCTCAATTTCTAGGTTTTTCCCCCCTGTGCTCAGTTTATCGTGCTTGCATACATATAAATTGCGCGTGTATGGGTTATTGAAAACGCAGTTTGATCTCTTTGAGTTCTGTGTATTCCTCTGTTGTCACTGCGCCCTCTCTTTGATCGAAGATCAAATTTTTAGGGTTTTTTTTGTTTTTGCAGTGTACAGATTGATCGAGTAGAGGCTCGTGAGCTTGGAGTTGCATGGATTACGATTGGTTTTTGTCAGTGACGTTTTACAGGCGAAATGTCGTATAAGATGGTTTGGGTTTGACAGAGAGTGGAGGTTTGAGATTGGAGTGTTGGAGAAACTGAGGTGGACACTGTGGGAGCGAGTTCATTGAGTTGTGCTGTGGTGACTCAGTGAACCTTTTTAAAAAAAATGGTAGACGTCTGAACTCCGACTGAAGCTTTTTAATGGCAGTGTCGTATAGAAATTTTATGGTTTATCTTATTTGGGGTTTTTGATATCATTTTGCACCTGAGAGGTATCTTGCGTTTGATCAATCATGGTGCTGCTTGTTTTGCAGCTTCTTCTCTGTGTGGTTGTTACTCTTTTCTATCTATTTTCAGTCTTTGTAAAATGGGTGTTTTCGTGTGCGCTGGTCATTTTAGATTTAAATAATCGTGTCTGTTGTTGTTGATATTTTCAATCTCATCTTGAAACCCGACCTCGTTTTGATTGTTTGAAAATGTGAAACTTTTAAATGAAATTGACGACTGGCTTATATGCCAAATGGAAAGGCATGTGCTTTTTCTACAGAATTATGGTATTTGATATCTACATGCTTGACTTCTGGTCATGATACTGAAAATTATCTGTAATTTCCTTGTTATATTATTTACTAATTTACATTCATAGAATTCAATTTAGACGATGGAGTCTGCTGCGAAGGTAAAGTGGGTATGTTAGTAGCTATATCCAGTGATTCTGGACCTCAACATACGCATTTGGGCAAGCAAAAAGAACTGGATATGCATTTATCCCTGAGCATCTGTTTTTTTTTACTAGAATACGTTAATGGTTATTACTGATTGTTACTGTTAATTGCATAATGCGTATTAGTAATTAGAAACAATGTCAAATCTTTTTTAATAACATTTTTGAGAGAATTGTCATTTAAAAGTAAGGGAAAGCACTTAGTTAGCAGCTTTCAAGAGTTTAAGTTTGATACCAGTTATGTTGAGTAATAGTAAGATCAGAATACCTGAATAGGTTTACAGTAGTGACCAGTTAAGCATCATTGCAACTTTGGATTATGGATAACTTGTTTAACTTGGATTGCTAAGTGCGTGGGATCAACATCAAGCACTGAACAATTACCTCTTCTATCCAAAAAAATTATTTAAAAAAAAAAAAGTGCGCTAACATTGGATTATTAGAAATATATTAGATCGTTTCCTATCAGTTTAAGATTCTAGTATCGTGTATTTATTAGCTATATAGGAGCTAACCTAGGATTTCTGCATTTATTGACGTTTCATTTCATTACTTTTTTAATAGGGATGTTTCCTCTCATAGCTTGCTGAGTACAGCTGAAAAGAAATATAGGGGTGTGATATCCACACACCCCTTTTTACTTTTCCCACACCTTTTTAGTTTTCGGCCATCGGATCGGATGAATTGAACAAGATCAACGGACATAAATTAACAAGGGGTGTGTGAGAAGTAAAAAGGGGTGTGTGGATAGCACACCCGAAATATAAATTACTGACAAAGTGCATATTTATGCTTTAATGGTCATGTACATTTTTCTTACAAATTATTTAGTTAACAAATTGCTGAAAAAATATATTCATGGTTAGATGTATATGATCGTACTTGCTCAGGAAGCTTTATCTAATGGGGACCGACGTGATGCAAAGGTAGTCTGTGGCAAATAAATGCCTAAGAATTTCCTTAAAAAAGTTTATACGTTAGCTGCAACTTGCTGTTCTTTTTGCCAAATCCAGCCTGTTGTTGGTAGTAATTCCAAGTGTGTTGGTTCTTTGTGTCAATGCTTTTGTTATTTGAAACTTTTTTGTGTACCAATTAGTTTCGGAAACCATGCATATTAGGAAGTTGTTCTTTAACACTTTGAATTGCCCACAGCTCCGTAAGGCAAAATTTTCTTTTTCTTCCATCATAAAAAGATTTCTCTCCAAGTCCTTTGCATTATGTAGGGAAATATTTAATGCTTCAGAGCATAACTGATTGGGACAGATTTCAAAAGAAATTGGTTAATAGTTTCATTGTTATGGCCAATACTTGGATTGTTAGCACCACTTGCTAATTTTCTTCTGAGAGGAATTAATTTTCATGGTAATCAATTTTGTGACATCCATTGGTGTGTGAATGATAAAATGCATTTGGTTGTCTAGGAGAGCATATCTGGTGGGAGTTCAAAAATTTATAAAAAAAAATAAGCTATTGGTGAATCATGTGTGTTTATCTTCTAGGAGGATATGAATCATGTATGGTTTCGTTTGATCACTCTTAAAGTGCAACATTAAGTGGTCCTGTAGAATCGATCCGTATATCCTTCTGTCTTTATCTCCTCTGTTTTCAGATGCAATTATTCTAATGAATATGTTTGTGTTTAGCATCTCATTTCCTCTATCTACTGTTCTTATTTTAACATTTTGTCATTCAATCTGAACGGTATTTTTCTTTGGCAGTCTTTCCAACCCAAAAGTTTTTGGACTCCAAGAGATTCTAGCTGTCTAACTGATGGAGAGATGGGTTATGACAATTCTTCCAGATTAGATTCAAAGCGTAGTCACCCATGGTTTATGGATACCAATGGGCCGGAGCTCTTCAACAAGAAGAAGCAAACAATGGAGTCTGTTAATGGCGGGCCTGTTTCAGAGACGGGTTATGACAATTCTTCCAGATTAGATTCAAAGCGAGGTTACCCGTGGTTTGTGGATTCCAATGGGACGGAGCTTTTCAACAACAAGAAGCAAGCAATGGATGCTTTTAATGGCAGGCCAGTTTCAGGAGTTCCACATTTGGCTATTTCCCCGTGGGAAAACACTTCAGGGTTTCAGTCAGTTCCAGGTCAATTCACTGATCGGCTTTTTGGATCTGAGCCAGGACGGACAATCAACCCAGGTGAGAGGAACATTCAATCTGTTGGAAATGGAAATATGAATTTGGGAAGAAGGGGTTTTGAGAATCAATATGGAAATGATTCGTCAATGGGTTTGTCAATGGCTCACTCTATCGAAGACCCCTCATCATGTCTCAGTTTTGGTGGAATCAGAAAAGTGAAGGTCAATGAAGTTAGGGACTCTGAGAATGTCGTGTCTGCATCTATGGGGCACTCCTACCATAGAAGAGACAACACTACAATTTCAGTGGGTACCGCGTATAATAAGAGCAATGAAAACACCATATCCTTGGGTCGAACTTATAACAATGGCGAAGAGAATGCAATCTCAATAGGGCCTTCCTTTAATAAGGCAGACGAAAATTTCATTTTAATGGGTCACACCTACAGTAAGGGAAATGGGAATTTCACATCGATGGCTCATAATTATAACAAGGGCGACAATGGTAACTTATCAATGGGACGGCCCTTTGACAAGGAGGATGGAAGTTTTATATCAATAGGCCGGCCATATGAAAAGGGAGATGGCAGTTTCATATCGTTAGGTAGCTCTTACAACGAAGGTCATGAGAGTTTTGTTTCTAGTGGTTCAACATATAGTAAAGCAAACGAGAATTTCATCTCAATGCCTCCGACGTATAACAAGGCAGATTCGAATGCTGTACCAATTGGACCCTACGATAAAGCAGATAGCAGTTCTATGAGTCATAATTACAATAAGAGTGAGAGCACCACCATCGCTTTTGGAAGTTTTCATGATGAACTCGACACAAATCCTTCTGGTGGGATCATCAACAGCTATGATTTGCTGACGAGCAGCCAGAACACAGCTCAACAGTCAGAAGAACCTGGCCTGAAGGATCCAGTTCAGTCACATACGGATCCAAATGTAGGTGAAGCTCTGCAAGTTGATTCTAAAACTGATATGGTTCCAAAAATTAAAGAGCCAAGAACTGCTAGGAAAGCTCCTGCAAACAACTTCCCTTCAAATGTCAAAAGTTTGTTATCAACTGGTATGCTTGATGGTGTTCCGGTGAAGTATGTTTCCTGGTCACGGGAGGTAAGCTGATAACTATTGATCATTCTGATTCTTTTGACAGGTGATTAATTTTCTGTATTGAGTCCTTGATTTGGTTGTATACGTTATCATCTGCAGAAAAACCTCAAAGCAACAATAAAAGGGGCCGGGTATCTGTGTTCCTGTGATCAATGCAATCACCCAAAGGTAAGAACTCTTGTTTGATTCAAATGCTTTGAAGATAACGAAATTTTGTTCTGAGATTTGTAAATTAGCTTGAACATTTATTGTATCATGCAGTCTCTTAATGCTTATGAGTTTGAGCGTCATGCTGGTGCCAAGACCAAACATCCCAATAATCACATCTACTTTGAGAACGGAAAGACCGTTTATGCGGTAGTTCAAGAGCTGAAGAACACTCCTCAGGACGTGTTGTTTGACGCCATTCAAACTGTAACAGGGTCTCCTATTAATCAGAAGAATTTCCGCATCTGGAAAGGTGATGAATAATTAGATAATTTTCGGAGTGACCTGTTTAACACAATGTCTCATACAATCTCTGTTTTTGCCTTGTTTCAGCGTCATATCAAGCCGCAACCCGTGAACTTCAGCGTATCTATGGAAAAGATGAAGCCGCCGTACCTTCTTGACAACGGAATCTTCCTAGTTATCTTTTTTGGGGGTAAACTAAGATGTGATCGTGCATAGCAGCATACAGCATATGGTAAATTACTAAGTTATAGACCTAAATTTGAATACTGGATTTGGTGGATGGTTACATGGGATTTTGGCTATTTGAAACGTTTCATATAAAAATAGAATTTCGGATTTTGGACGGTTTATTATCTATTACTCGATATTGTGTGAATGTTTATTTTGCTCACTGAAAAATATTTGAAGTAACCACACTGAATTGACCACTTTCAAATTGAAGAAGCATTATCTTCTGGCTGATATATGATGCAGTCCCTCTTTGGAGGGCAACTATTGTTTGTGTTGGTTATCCTAGTCTTGCTATTAATTAAATAAATTTGAGGTTTGTATAACATGTTATAACACGATTCGGTTGGATATTTATTGATATCTTGAAGTAAACTCATTTTGTTTAAATAGACAGTTTCGAACTAGACTAGCTGGGCGAACTGGACGAACTAAGTTGGACTAAACTGGACTGATTTAGTAAAGGGTTTGATGCAATGTCAACTTAGGAACAAAATAATAACAAATTCTAATATTATATTATTCACTTCATATTTATTAATATACTTTTGACTTTTTTTTTTGGTCAAATGATAAATTTGTTAAATTAGATGTTAGATTAAGAAGCCGATGAGGTTCGAATTTACAGTGTGATAAAAGGTCACTTGCACTTCTTTTTTTTTTCTTTTTTTTTTCCTTCTAGAAACATCTCATTTCCTATTTTTCTTCGTTCATCTCCCTCCTTTTATTCCTAATTTTTCTCCCCCTCCTTTTTCTCCCCTTCATCCTCTATTTCCTCCTAATTGTTTTATGTCCCTCACTCTCTTTTTCTTCCCAACTTTTCTCCGTCCCTCATCTCAAGGTTCTAAAAGACGCTAGGCGCTAGTTGGGTAGCGAGTTAGGGCCTAGCGCCTAGGCGGCTAGGCGGGGTCTAGGGAGGCACTTAGGCGGACTAGGCGGATTTAATTAAATCTATTATATTTCGTGTAATTAAGTGTCTGTTTATACTTAAAATATATATGATTTCATCATAAACTATAAAATGGAATGACATATATATTATGACCTATTAGAACATAATGAAAACATGGGAAACAAATGTATAATGTGTGTTCCTTTAAGTATTCAACAAGTCTCTTACAATTTATTGAAAAAATAAAATGCAAAATGAAAGTTATCTATTTTATGTCTAAGTGAGTTGCAACTTAGACGGTTGTTTTGGCGGGCTAGGCGGTTGTCTAGGCGGTCTAGGCGGGCGCATCAGTAGGTTTAGGTGCCCTTTCTTAATTTTCAAAGCAGTGCCTCAGCCTCTTTCTTCCTAATTTTTCTCCGTCATTCACTCTTTTTCTCCGTCCCTCACCCTCTTCTTCCCTCTCCCTCTTCATCTCCCTCATTTTCTACGCTAACATGCAGAAAATGGAGTAATACTTGTATCTTTTTTAAGAAATCGTTTTCCAATTCACTGCACCGATTGAAGTACTTGAATTTGAAAAAAGTCTGAGGTTAGGAGTCTATATAATGAATCAGTTGAATAGCCTCTAACGTTGTTATATAGCTCATAGTTTTTGTTCCATGTTTGATTACAGAGATAAAACCAGATTAGAACAATGTTTAGTGAGTCTTTGATTAACCTAATCCGTCCGGTGAAGCTACTCATAGCTGTGATTCTCTTGCAGTGTGCCTATGCAGGTCAGAACGTAATTGCTAGGCTTGTTCTAAACAAGGGAATGAGCCATTATGTGTTCTTAGTCTAAAGAATTGCTATTGCAACCGTTCTCCTCTCTCCCTTTGCTCTTATTTTAGATAGATTTGTTTGCTTACTCGATATCTATGCACGGAAATTTCTCTTACTAGACAGTCTGACATGTTAAGAAAATACTATTAACCATGAAGATTACTCACCAGAAAATCGCAGCTGAAGATGACATTTTCCATCCTTGCTAAGACAATGCTGCTCAGCCTTTTTGAGTAAGATTCCAAACCGATAAGCGTTTATATTGTTAACGTTTAGCTAAGCGACTCTACGATCTTAGTTGAAGTGCTTTTTGTTCATTTAGGGTGCGTTTGGTACGCGGGACGGGACGGGACGGGACGAGGCGTTCCTTCCCGCGTTTGGTACGCCTAAAACGAGTGGAACGAGGCGTTCCACGGGACAAGTTTTGGATGATTTTTGGTTCCACCTCCCCCCATGGAACGGGGTTGTTCCACGTTTGTGGGACATAAATTTTTAACATTTTAGGACAACAATGCCCCTTGTCTTTTTCAAAATTTACAACATCCGTCCCGTCCTGTTCCGTCCCGTCCCGTCCCGTCTGCGTACCAAACGCACCCTTACAGCCCTGTGCTTGACATGAACCTCTTCTGCATGGCAAGGTCATATTCTACATCTACTTTCACATCTGCCGTGTTCAATATTCTTCCCGCAATTGCATTTTTCATGGCCGTGATCTTTATGTATGATTTATAACTCTTTGCCTTGGTCGCACAAACACAAAACGCACAGTTTAAGCAGATGAAGTTATAGGGGTTTTGCAGGCTTGAGAAAGTGAACATTAGTAAACTTCATAGACAAGCAAAGGCAGTGGAGACTACAGTCACAGTTGGGGAGCTATTATATTGACTCTGGTCAAAGGACCGAAACTTAATTTTCCATGGACAAAGGGCAAAGGTCTAAACTATAATCATCACCAATTGCAATGTGATTCAAACCCTAATGACCTCATTAAGAGTGCCCTCATGACTGCTGCATCTTGTTTCTTCTGGTCTTGTTTTGTCATTTTGCAAGTAATTAAGAACTCTCAAATCTGCACCATAGGTCACATTTCTTTTTTCCTTCTAAAAACTGTTATTAGCACTCTAAAAGACTTTTCTCATTTTTTAATATATTATAGATATGATTTTCAATAACAACTCCGTATTTTTCTCTACTGTCTAAGTAAAAAGTAAAATATGATGGTGAATTCTTGGAGCCATGGTTATACTTGTTGGTTTATCTGGTTCTATGGGGAAGAAGAAAGATAAATCTCCATCTCTTGGAGCATTCCCCAATAGGGTGTTTTTCAAGTTTTAAAACATCTACGAGAACTTGAGAATCTCCTTCAACGACCTTTTTCCCACATTAAACCTTGTTCAAGCTTTCCAATCTATTAAATACCGCAAAATAATGATCATCTTTTTGTTAACAACTTGGAAAATAAATTCTTTTACATAAACCCTTATGCAAAAGAGAGTGATTTCCCCTAATTTGGACTTTTCATACTCCCATTTGTTGCTGATTTGTAGTCATCTCTTCATCATCTGCTGCTTGATTCTGACTTTTTAATGAATGAGATGGAGGTTTATCTTTCTTCTTCCCCCATAGAACCAGATATAGCCCAACAAATATAACTATGGCTCCAAGAATACTGCAAAAGAAAACAGTAAGAAACTATTTCCAAAATCTCACTAGATAGGCAAATGAAGCTGTAAAATATAATTACTGTATATACCTTCCAAGGTACATGTGCTCAGCTAAAACAAGGGATCCCATAATTGCAGTAGTTACTGTGCCTAAGGGGTTAAAAGAAGAATAGTAAACAGGTCCCTTTTCTTTGTTTACCACTCCCATGATATAATAATTAACCCCAGAGAGTATTGCCTGCGGCAAAACCACTTCTGTGAGTATAAATTATAATTTTATTGGTTCAAGAATTTGAAAGAAAAAAAAATGTTGAACAAAAGATTTCTTACCCCATAAAATGATGCCAAAAGTTTGATGTCAAATTGTATAGACCAGATTGGATTAGGGTTTCTCCGTTCCATGATAAGGGCAAGTATTGCGGCTTCAACCAGACCCCAAAAGCATGTAAAAGCTGCGAGGGAGAGCTCACAAGGGTATGATCTAAGTGTAAAAGCCTGCATTATTGATTAGAACTCACCATCATATTTTACTTTTTACTTAGACAGTCGAAAAAAATACGGAGTTATTATTGATACTTCAAAAATATCACCTCCGCACTCATATATCTACAAAAAAAATATGAGAGGTTTTGGAGTACTATTAATAGTTTTCTGAAGGGAAAAAAAATTATGATCTATGGTGTCGATTTGAGAGTTCTTACTTGCAAAATGAAGAAACAAGACCAGAAGAAACAAGATGCAGCAGTCACGAGGGCACTCTTAATGAGGTCTTTAGGGTTTGAATCACTCTGCAACTGGTGATGATCATAATTTAGACCTTTTCCCTTTGTCCACGGAAAATTAAGTTCCGGTCCCTTGACCAGAGTCAATATAATAGCTCCCCCAACCGTGACTATGGTCCCCGCTACCTTTGCTTGGCTATGAAGTTTCCTGATGTTTACTTTCTCAAGCCTGCAAAACCATGATAAATTCATCTGCTTAAAATGTGCGTTTTGTCTGTGCTTTACCAAGGCAAGGTGTTATATATCATACCTAAAGATCATGGCCATGAAAAATGCAATTGCAGGAAGAGTATTGAACATGGCAGATGTGAAAGTAGCTGTAGAATATGACATTGCCATGTAGAAAAGGTTCATGTCAAGCACAGGGCTGTAAAGTGAACAAAAAGCACTTCAACTAAGATCGTTTTGAATTGCTTAGCTAAACGTTAATGTTACCCTTAACGGTTAAGAATCTTACTCGAAAAGGCTAAGCAGCATAGTCTTAGCAAGGATGGAAAAGGTCATCTTCGGCCGGGATTTCCTGGTGATTAATCTTAATGATTAGTAATATTTTCTAAACATGTCAATTTTCATGCATAGATATTGAGAGAGCAAACAAACCTATCGAAAATGAGAGCGAAGGGAGAAATGAGAACAGTTGCAATAGCCATTCTGTAGACTAAGAATACATAATGGCTCATTCCCTGGTTTAGAGCAAGCCTAGCAATTACGTTCTGACCTGCATAGCCACACTGCAATAGAATCACAGCTATGAGTAGCTTCGCCGGACCGATTAGGTTAATCAAAGGCTCACTAAACATTGTTCTAATCTGGTTTTATCTCTGTAATTAATCAAACATGAAACAAAAATTATGAGCTGTATATATAATGTGTAGAGGCTATACACTTGATTCATTATATAGACTCCTAGCCTCAGAGTTTCTCAAATTCAAGTACTCAATCGAAATTGGAAAATATGGTAGGGTTTGGCACTTTGCCAAATTTTGATTAATCAAAAACATTGTTAGTGGGGAAGAAAAGTTAGTGCAGTGAACAAGTTATGGCAACCAAGTCAGGGATTTAGTTGGGTTTTATTTTTTCCCACGTAATAATAGTACGCAAAGGATTTGTACAAGCATGTTGTAGTAGTGAGTAGTAGTGATCTACAAATAATTTTACCTAATTAAAACTAAATTATTTCATGATTAGGCTAATTATAGGCAGGTAGCTGGAAAATGAGTCCTGTGATAACGACCCTTTAGCACCCCCCCCCCCCCCCCCCCCCCCCCCAAAACCCCCAAATGACAATGATTGATTTCAACCCTTCAATTAATTAAGGCATGTTTACTTAACAAATTGGGAGAATGAAGGTGTTTGTACCATACTTGACCAATTCCGAAACTACCAAGCACTGGTCAACTTTATACCTGTAAGGACCTACTGAGGCATTCATGCTGAAGCACCCTTGCCGAAGCACAAGAGTTTTTCTCCACCCAAGAGGCCAATCACATCACGACACTTGTCAACGTCAGAATAAAGCTCTTAGAGTCTCACATTGACCGCGAACAATGATTATGCTTGAACCTATGCATTTGTGTAAACCCTTCACTATTAATGAGAACTCCTCGACTCCGTGGACGTAGCCAAACTTAGGATGAACCATATACATCTTGTGTTTGTTTCCCTATCTCTATCTCTTTACATATTATCTCATTAGGTGACTGGAGCAACTGAGCGAAGGTCACAACACTTTCCGTTGTTCTAAAGTCTCATCGATTTTATGCATCAACAGAAGGAATCCGAAAAGTTAGAAATAGAAAAAATAGGATCAAATAAACCCCTAGCTGATCTGATCTTGACATTTTGGTATTTGATTACGGATTATTAGGGAAACGAATGCTTTTTCAATTCCTTATATGTTAGTTGACGCATGGAAAAGTTAAGAACAGAAATCATTGATTTTCATACTCATATTTTACCAAACGAATGAAACTTAAGAATTAAAATAATTCCTATTTCTATTTAATGTAAATAAATATCATCTAAGTTTAATGTGTTCCATAATCTATTAAACTACTCATTATCTACTATGATTCTGATCATCTCACACCAAACTACTCGACTTTAATAAACTTGTAAATATGTGAATTCTATCGAGTTTTCGAGGCAATACAACGTAGAATCCGTGGAACCCCTATCGGAGTAACCCCTCACAATTTTGGCAACTAAAATAGGTGCTTTGCTTGTTGAAGAGTGCAAGCAAACACCAATGCACTAGCTAGTCGTGTCAATCAACTATCATCATTAGTATTAATTAAGTCATTAAACACTAGCGTTTATTGTTGTAATTTACTCTATTTGCAGCCTATTGAAGGAGTGGAGATTAATCCATATCTGGATCCCTCTCGTTCCAGCATTGCTAACAATTTATTTCAGCATGACTTGACCTAGTCATCTAAAAAACCTATCATAATTACGTGTTTATCTTTCTCATCACGTAGAAATAGATATTTTTTTATTCTTTCAGTAATATTGGCATTAAATTTTCAGTTTACATGAAAGAATCATGGACTCAATCATGCACGTAGTGGGTTTGATACATATAAATAAAAGATGTAGCATTAAATTTGATGGCATTAAAAGTAATACCAAATAATTCTCAATTTTGGGATGTTTGCCATTTATTCTTTTTCCACTTACAATTTCAGTGACTCCACTTTTCTGATATATTTCAGTGGTCGGAGAGTCTTTCTGGACTCGCTTTTGCTAGCAGCACTCCTCTTGGCGAGAAGCAACAATATATTTATGGTAAATTATATTTTACACCTTTAGGTTTGGACAAAATTACAATTTTATACAACATTTTTAAAATATTTCAATTTCATACATTACTTGTTATTTTATTTCAATGTCATGCTACTATTAATCAATATATTAACTTTTTCGTTAAGTGGTGATGTGGCAAATATAAACCCACATTTTTGGTAACATGGATAACAAATTTGCACCATGTGAATAAACTCAAATAAAAAGTAATTAACTTTTTCGTTAAATTCTGCACACCGCCGTTATTCCTCCTCCCCATCCCACCATCGCCACCTTTGTTCCTGTCTTCAGCCACACCGACCTGAGCCTCTCGCATCCCTTACCTCAGGCAAGCTTTAAGCAATAAAAGAAAAATAAATTCATAAATGTCAGCTTTTATTAAAACTTTTAAATATAACACAAATTCACGTCAATTGACCAATGTACCCTCAAAGTTAAAAACAAAATATTTTTATGGAAGTTATAAATGTTGTGGACTATTTTATCTGACAATAGGAGAGAGGGAGGCCGGCGGTAGAGGTGGGAGAAAGAGAGAATTGTGTTTAGAGAATTGTAGGGGAATTGTGTGTTTACCCTCCTACATTGTACCTTTATTTATAATAATAATAAGATAAAGATATTCCTTACTCTCCAAGGAATATGAGATACAATAGGTAAAGATAAACTCTAATAAAATCTTATCTAGGATTTACACAATCACACTTAAACTAGGAATGTTTCACAACACTCCCCCTTGAGTGTGTAAATACTCAAGGTAAATTTAGCATAATGCAGAAGTTGATGAAGTCGACTTGTCAGTGCTGATTCCAAGGAACAACACTTATTCTCAACAAGGTAGGAATTTGCATAAGTAAGTAAGTCTCACTAAAAACCCTAAGGCTATGGCAAAAACCCAAGTAGGGACAAAATTCATAGTCTAAGGAAAAATGCGTGAGAAATGCAAAGTCAAAAGGAACGTCTACAGGACGTCATCAGGGATATGACCAACCCAAGGTGGGTGCCTCGTTAAAACCTAGTTAGGTAGCAAAAACCCAGTGGGAAAAATGCTCCTAATCGTAGGGAAAAAGAGTACATTAAGATCAAGCAAGTATCTACAGGATACTCCATCTGAGTTTGACATAATTCCAAAGAGAAATAGCAAAGTTACAACTCAAAAAGTTTATGCATACCAATTCCATGAACAAGCTTCTGAAACGTCGCCTTTGGTTGTGATTTGGTGAAGAGGTCGGTCAGATTGTCTTGTGAATGGATTTGCGTGACTTCAATCTTCTGATGCTCTTGTTGTTGATGTGAAAAGAAAAACTTCGGCGCAATGTGCTTGGTGTTGTCTCATTTGATGTAACCCTTTTTGAGCTGTTCGATGCAAGCTGCGTTGTCTTCAAAGATCGTCGTCGGGACATCAATAGTGGGATGAGGATCGCAAGAGCTTCGAATATGGCCCACTACTGCTCTCAACCAAAAGCATTCCCGAGTTACTTCATGTAAGGTGAGAATTTCAGCATGGTTAGACGAAGTGGCAACTAAGGTCTGTTTCGTTGACCTCCAAGATATTGCGGTGCCTCCAACGGTAAAGACATAACCCGTTTGAGAATGCGTCTTGTGCGAATCAGATAAGTATCCAGCGTCGGCATAACCAACAAGGCGAGAATCAACCCGAGGAGCATAAGGTGTAGCATCATTCGAGGATTCGTATGGATAGAACAAGCCCAGATCTGTAGTACCCTTAAGGTAACGGAAGATGTCTTTCACGCCAGTCCAGTGTCTGCGTGTAGGTGCATTACTGTATCTTGCCAAAAGATTAACAGCGAAGGAGATGTCGGGTATAGTGCATCGAGCTAAGTACAATAAAGCACCTATTGCACTTAGATAAGGAATTTCAGGCTCCAAAATCTCTTCATCATCCTCCTTCGGACGGAAGGGATCTTGTTTTGCATCTAGCGTACAAATGACCATAGGAGTACTCGATTAAAGCGGCGCAACACCTTCTGGGTGTAGTTCGATTGATGTACTAGGATTCCATCCGAACAATGCTCTATCTCGAGACCGAGACAGTATCGAGTCTTACCTAGATCTTTCATCTCAAATTCTGACTTCAGGTGTGAAGCAGTTCTCGCGAGCTCATCAGTAGTTTCGATGAGATTCATGTCATCGACATATACTGCAACAATCGCAAATCCGGAATGTGACTTCTTAATGAACACACAAGGGCATAATTCGTTGTTCACATATCCCTGACTAGTCAAATACTCACTCAGACGGTTATACCACATTCTTCCGGATTGCTTCAAACCGTAGAGTGAACGCCTCAGCCGAATTGAGAGCGTGTTCCGGGGTTTGGAAATATTTGAACCAGTCAATGTAGGTCATTTGAGAACTTTCATATAAATTTCCGTATCAAGATCCCCATAGAGATACGCAGTTACTACGTCCATCAGCTGCATATTCAGTTTTTCGGAAACTACCAAATTGATAAGGTAGCGAAAAGTAATCATATCCATAACGAGTGAATAAGTTTCGTCATAGTCAATCCCGGGAGCGTTGTGAGAAGCCTTGCGCAACAAGACGAGCTTTCTAACGCACAATTTTGTTCTTCTCATTACGCTTCCGAACGAAAACCCACTTGTAGCCAACGGGCTTCACATGTGGAGGAGTAGGAACTACAGGTCCAAACACCTTATGTTTCACAAGCGAATCGAGTTTGACTTGGATTGCTTGTTTCCAGTTTGACCAATCAGCTTTACGTCGACATTTATCAACGAAACGTGGTTCAATGTCATCGCTCAACATGATCTCAGTAGCTACTGCAAATGCTAATGCATCGTCGACAATTATCTCATTTCTACGCCACACATCATCTAAGCTAGCATAATAGACCGAAATCTCACGATTCTCGGGAAGAAGATTCGTCTTTTCAAGGACGCTTCTGTAATCTAGAATTTCCTTATGAGTTGGGTAGAATGAGTAAGCGATAGTCGGATTCACGGTAGGCTTTTCAGGACCTTGTGCCATGGATTTCCTCTTCCGGGCTTCCAGGAGGGTAGTCCGTCGTACATTTGGTACATCTATCTTTGCAGGCCCATTCGCAGCTGGAATGTGTGATCTTGTCACGCGCGCTAGATCGGTGAAAGCATCTGACATGCTCTGAGCTATGCTCTGAAGATCTAATATGCGCTGCACTTCAGTTTCAGACTGAGCAGTGCGGGGATCTAAGTGAGACAAAGTAGGAGTCGTCCACGATAATTCGCGTCGTTCTTCAGGAATGTTGACGTTCTTATCTCCCCCTAACGACGGGAAGACTGTCTCATAGAAGTGACAATCCGCAAAACGAGCGGTAAACAGATCGCCTGTCAAAGGTTCTAAGTAACGAATAATCGAAAGAGAATCATATTCGACATAGATTCCCATCTTTCACTGAGGCCCCATTTTTGTACGTAAGGGCGTTGAGATCGACAAATATACCGCACAACAAAAAAAGCGCAGATGCGATATGTCGGGTTCGTATTCGGTAACCAATTGAAGAGCACTAAATGGTTGTGTCGCAACAGGCCTCAGGCGGACCAACTTTGCTGCGTGCAATATTGCATGGCCCCAAGCAGCGATCGGGAGCTTGGTACGTATGACCAACGATCGAGCAATCATTTGTAAGCGCTTAATGAAAGCCTCTGCCAGGCTGTTCTGGGTGTGAACATGGGGTACTAGATGTTCAACTTTAACCCCAACTGACATGCAATAGTCATCAAAAGTTTTAGATGTAAATTCTCCAGCATTATCCAATCGAATAGATTTGACTGCATAATCAGAGTGGTGAGCCCTGAGCTTGATAACCTGAGCCAACAGTTTGGAGAATGCAGTGTTCCTTGTGGACAACAAGCACACGTGTGATGCGTCAACCAAAACCATAAAATATCTAAATGGTCCGCATGGAGGTTGAATTGGTCCATAAATGTCCTCCTGAATCGTTTGTAGAAAAATGGGATGATCAAATCTTGTCATAAGAAGGCTTAGTAATAAGCTTTCCCATAGAACATGTTTGACATGCGATTCCTTGGATCGAACCTAAACTTCGGGTTAGTAGATGCCCGTGTGATGATTTGCGGATACGGCGCATCGCTATTCGTCCAGGATGTCCCAAACGATCATGCCAAAGTGTAATTTCATGCGCGGTCCCAGTAGTAGGGCCGGCCACATAGTGGCATTCTATGGGGCGTATGGTTGTAGTATACAGACCACTCGGGATACGCTCCATCTTCTCTATAATACGCTTCTGGCCATATTCGTAAGAAGTTATGCACAGAAATTCAACTCTGTTTTCTATGTGGGTTTCAGCGTGGTAATTATTATCTCTAATGTCCTTGAAACTTAGTAACGTTCTTCCGGAACGTGGAGAATAGAGTGCCTCAGCAATGGTCAAGATTGTACCATTGGACAACATTATACGTGCCTTACCGTATCCTTCAATCAGGTTGGATGGGCCTGAGAGGGTTGTCAGAGGTGCCTTCTTAGGTATGAAGTTAGTGAAATAGATGCGTTCATGCAAAACAGTGTGTGTGGTTGCACTATCTGCCAGACAACTAACTTTCCCACTAGTCATACCTAGAATGAAAAAATTAATTTGAATCGGTCACATGCATAAAAGTTTATAAAACAATTATCAATTCAAAATAATTTCATTTATTCAAGGATTAAAACTTAATATCCAAAAACAAATCACCAACTAATAATCCAAAACATAAAGGAAAATTGTTCAAAAATCAACCAAAAACAAGAGGGAGGTTCGGCCACTAGGTGGAATTCAGCCCCATTTGTCTTATTTCAACTAAAAAAAATAAGTCTATGTCTAAGATTCTAATCTTCCATAGGGGTGGTATCATCCTTAAAGTCAGAAACCTCCACCTTTGTAGTCTCCGGTTCATCCATTTGCATGAAGTTTGATTCAAACTTCTTACGACGAGAATGATATTCATCTACAACCTTCTTGGGAGTGCGACAAACACGGGACCAATGGTCTTTTGAACCATAGCGATAGCACATATCGTCATCTATGATTTTAGGTGCTTTGCCCTTATTCTTGAAGTTCTGGGCCTTGGGAGCGAGGTTTGGGCGCTGCTGGCTTTGTTTCTTCCCTTGGGTGGGCCTTGGCTCTGTTGACCTTGGTTGGATGGCTTCTATTCACCCCTACCACGCCTCTTTTGGCGTCTTGGGTGCTGATTAGTGCTATATTGTGCTTCAGGCACAACAGTAGCCCCAGTAGGTCTAGCTTGATGATTCTTCATCAACAGCTGGTTCTGCTTTTTAGCGAGAAGTAGAACAGAGATAAAATCCAAGAACTTGGTGAGCTTCTGAGCTCTATATTGTTGCTGCAGGACAATATTAGAAGCAGAGAAGGTCGAATAGGTCTTCTCCAGGAGATCCTCTTCGGTCAAAGTTTCATTGCAAAACTTGGGAAGTGATCGGATTTGACAAACTTTAGAATTATATTCATTCACAGACTTAAAGTCTTGGAAGCACAAATGCTGCCAGTCGTGTCTTGCTTCAGGCAAGAATATGTCATTTTGGTGATCAAAATGATCAGCCAAAGCGACCCATAATGCACGTGGATCCTCCTCAGCAAGATACTCAGTTTGCAGAGCGTCATGGATATGTCTTCAAATGAAGATCATAACAGTGGCTTTTTCAGCTTCGCCAACAGGCTCATCTGTTGCTTCTTCAATGGCAGGACGCAAGTTTTTTGCAGTGAGGTGGAGCTTCACATCTTGAACCCACTTGAGGTAGTTCATTCCAGAAACTTCTAAAGTGGTGAAGTCGAGTTTGTTCAAATTCGACATGTTCCTATCACAAAATAGATAGACAAGATGTGGTTAGTGTAATTGAGAAAAAATCAATCCACTCACATAGGAGTAGAACATACAAGTTCTAATAGACATGTATTGGTTTTAATTTTGCATGAAAAACTTCGGGTTTTCATGGGTGATATGTTTAAGTGAAAACTTCAGGTTTTCAAACAAGGCATGTTATAAGAAACTTCAGGTTTCAAAATAATTATGAACTTTAGGTTCATATATTCCTGTAGGCAAACACAAATATATATGCAAACAAGTATGCAACAAGTATATGCAAAAAAAATATAACTTTAGGTTTACAGTTAGAATTCAATTTTAATTTATTTAATCATGTGGACTTCGGGCCAAATTAAAGTGTGGGTAAAAAATATAAAAACCCATTGTGCCTAAAAAGTAATTAGGCAAATAAAATTCGGGGCCCAAATAAAAGACTAAGTCACGGGTGGCTTTAAAAAAACATGGGGCCGTGAGACATATGCCAAAAAAGGGGCTGCAGGCCCACGAAAATGAGGCTAGGTTGCTGCGAGGGGGCTAAAAAAATTCCAATTTGGGCTGCTTCGGGCAGGGCCAGAAAAAAAAATGTTTTTTTTATTTTTTTATTTTTATTATATAGGCAAATAGGCCCCAAAAAAAAAAACAAAAAAAACTTTTTATTTGGCCTGGGCCGCTGTAGGCGAGCCCAGAGAACAAAAAAATGTTTTTATTTATTTATTTATATATGTGGGCCGTTTCAGGTGAGCCCAGCAACAGAAACAAAAAAAAACGCACAGGCCGAGGAACAGAAGCCCACTAGGGCTCGGAAGAGTCTAGGAAACCGCCCAAGCATAGCTGGGTGTTTGCACCGGAGAAGAAGACCCAGCGCCGCCGCTTCTGGCGGTTACGTTCAAGATCGGGAAAACTCGGGAGTGACCAGTCTTAATGACGGAGGTGGATCCTCGACGTCGGGGAAGGGTAGAACCCACGGGAATTTTTTTTTAAAAGAAAAATCCGATGAGATTCCAGAGAATCTCGACCAAAGACCACGATGAGGACGACTTCAGGTTGTCGGCGATATGAACCAGAGGTTCAAGGCAATGGCTGCAGGCCATGCCGTGGTCAATGGGCACCAAGAAAAGGTGTCGGGGTTTTCTGGGAATTGGGACGCCATGGGCATCGGGTTTCCAATGGGGTCACGGGTTCAAAATTTTTTTCTGGGTTTTGGGCCATCGCAGGCTGCTGGCCCTTGTGGCTTGCATCCTGGTAGTATGCCAAGGCATGGGTTAAAAAAAAAAACTAATTTTCTCGATTCCAATTTTTCATATATAAGTCAATTATATGCATATATATTTCAATTCAACATATATTTCAATGAATCACATATGAAAATCGATGCAGATGCAAAAATAATATTTTCAATGCATGTACATATGTAAGATTCAATTCATAACCAATATCAAATTCACATAATTTCAACAATTATGGTTATGAGGCAGACACAATTTATGTAGAATCTAAAATACGTTAAACGTAAAGTTGGGTCATGCATCATGGTGAATATTCATGCTATCAGGGCTGCAAAATATCGAGTTAAAAGCTGTTGTTTTGAAAGAACCTGATTGCGTGATGATATGAATGAACTGGTTTGATGCAGAAAATTTCTCCAACGTCAGATTCCTAAGCGCAGCGGTAGGAGCGTGCTGATAACGTGTTTAGAGAATTGTAGGGGAATTGTGTGTTTACCCTCCTACATTGTACCTTTATTTATAATAATAATATAGAAAACTTCATTTTAGTCCTTGGCAAAGATTACTTTTTGATTAAAACTATGAGTAATATCAAAATCTAATTTTAGTCCCTTGATACATTAATAACCTCATTTATTAATTATATTTTGATTTTTTATTATTTATCTTTTTCTTTTCTAATTTTTAATGTATTAATTTTATTTCATTATAATTTTTATTTTCATTTCATTCATTGTAATATATTTTTGTTGTGAACATTTAGATAAACTAATTTTTGTTATACAATATATTTCGATGTACTATAACTTCTTCATTTAGGTATATTAAATTCATTATAATACATTTCGGTGCATACATTTAGGTATACACATTTTGGTACTAACATTTGGTGCATACATTTTAGCACACACATTTCGGTGCATACGTTTAGGTACATACATTTCGATACTAACATTTCGGTGCATACATTTAGGTACATACATTTCGGTACTAACATTTCGGTGCATACATTTCGGTACACACATTTAGGTACATTAATTTAATATTAATACATTTTAGTGCATATATTTAGGTACATACATTTCGGTGCATATATTTAGATACATACATTTCGGTGCATATATTTAGATACATACATTTCGGTGCATATATTTAGGTACACACATTTCGGTGCATACATTTCGGTATACACATTTAGGTACATTAATTTAATATTAATACATTTCGGTACTAACATTTAAATATATTAGTTCAATATAATATATTTCGGTACACACATTTCGGTACTAACATTTAGGTACATTAATTGAGTCTTTCAAGTTTGAAGAATGTTAAATAAAATTAATAAATTAAAAAACTCTTTTTTGGTCAAAAAATAAATTAAAATTTGTGTATTAATAAATTTAAATATTTAATGGGAGATATTAAATAAAATATACATTAATTATTTTGAATTAAGGACACATTAGGGACTAAAAATCAATATTCAATCTAACACCAGGTTTTTTTAAAATTTTAATCTTCTTAAAGGGTTAAAGTTCAAAAACCCCATAATAATAAGATAAGGATATTCCTTGCTCTCCAAGAAATATGAGATACAATTGGTAAAGATAAACTCTAATCAAATCTTATCTAGGATTTACACAATTATACTTAAACTAAGAATGTTTCACAACAATAAACACCTTATGCAGGTGTGATTTTTTATGTTCTTTCATTCATGTTCTTTCATTTTTAGGATTATTCCCATATCCCAATCCAATAAGTTGACAGAACGAAAAGACATTCAGCCAATGAAATTGTCTAATTTATTTATTAATTAACGAACACCTCCAACCGAAGTGCATATTCTTGCATAATAATGAAATAATATGCTAGAAATTTCATAACATACAACTTCTGCATGCTTTCAAAATGAATTCATTAAGTCTTCATTTGGATGGAAATCTCCAGTACACGGTTTCATGGCATTTTGAGTACATAGATATGCTTACATATATTTAAAATAATTTGGGGCACGCACTTTTGGATTAGTGTAATGGTTGTTTCCATAGCTCCCTATCAATTCTAAAAAGCCAACTTATACTTCAATTTTTATACTTAAAAAGCGTTTCGCTTTCACAATAGTGCAGCTGACATGTATTCACGATGTTTGTCATGTTCGACGCCTGCAATTATGCCACTCCCCTCCTAACGAACAACGATGAATAAGATTTTAAAGGCTGTTGGCTTTTAGTTGTAATTAGGTTTTAATTTTGAGGGCACAGAGTACATTTACGTGAAATTTTGGTTACGTTTGAAATTGTTTATAAAAACTAATATTTATGAATTCAAGACTTCAATTTTGGTTATTAATAAGAGGAGGAATTAGAATTCCCTGCATTTTTTCCAATACATTTAAATCAAACATTGGTTCCTTTTTAAGATTTGATTAACAGACTTTGACCAATTGCCACATCAACAAATTAGAATCCCTTGCATTTTTTCAATACATTTTAGATCAAACATTGGTTCCTTTTTAAGATTTGGGTAAGAGACTTTGACCAATTGCTACATCAGCATTTTTCTATTTTTTAAATTACATATAATTTGTTTAAAGGCATCTTCACTTTACCTTGTAACTAATTGCCTACAATTTAGGAAATTTTATTTTCCTGGTCCTTTAAACTCCTACGTTTTAATGACTCTTCTTATATAAAAAAAAATTAATTAAAGTAATTCCTCATTATTAGGACAAAAAGTAATAAAACTTATGTTTTGAAAACAAACGTACTAAAAACAAATGTAAAAAAAACTAAATGGACCAAAAATTCAAATGTACCAAGAAATAAAATGTACTAAAAATTTAAATGTACCATAAAGCCAAATGGACCAAAAATTCAAATTACCAAGTAACCAAATGTACCATTATAATCAAACGTACCGATATAACCAAACGTACCTAACAACGAGTTTTGTTACATTCTATTTAATTTACTAAAATAATTTTTTTAATAAAAAATAATTTAAAAAAAATAATCATAATAAGAAATGCATAAAAATAGCAAGAAAAAAAGAGAATGCTAACGTGAATAGACTTCTAATGAAATAAAATTAAGTACCAAAATTGTAGGAAAAATGTTTAATCAAATTTGCAAAAGGAATAGATGCTTAGTCTATAACATTTAAAAACGAGCCGTCTATATTAAAACGTCTCTTAATAATATAAACTCGTCATTTCTCGTAACCTTGGAATTACCAGTATCAAAGGATTTGAATTCGTTCCTGACCTTAATCATCAAAGTCTTTTCATTCATTAATATGAGCCGCACAAATTGAATTCAACGGTCTCATTTAATTCATTTTCTTGACCTACCACATACAACCAACGGCTCTGATTTGACTTGCACACTAATCAGCAGTCTATATTTGTTGATAAGATGCTCCAAATACTAATTTCCGGAACGTATCCAAATCTGATACCGAAAACTCCATTGCTGCCTCTCTCCGCAAAACGAACGGATTACACCTCGATCTCCTTCCGTTGAAGAAAAACAAAAATATCAGCAATTTTTAGTGGCAAAAATTCAACGAAATTAGAGAATTGAACACAAACCCAGTTCGAATTTTTACTGAAATGGAAATCTCAGTGATAAAAGAGAAAGTGTGGGAGCAGACCTGCGGTTTTTGTAATGGAGTCTAAGCTGAGTAACGTCAGGTCAGGGTGGGAGATTGACTGGGTTGAGCGGTAGGATGTAATACCAGATCAAAACTAGGAAAAATGAATCGGCTGGAGAAGAAGATTGGATTGGAAGAAGGTCGAAGAAAAAGATGGGAGAAAGAAGATGTGGGCCCTTGCATATTTTTTATTTTATTTTAAATTAGTTTTATATTTAAAATGATTTATTATTAATTAAATATATTTTTTCACAAATAAGAAAGTTTCATTCCGTCATAAAAATATGGATTTTATATATGACACGTTATTATTTAACGGTTTTTTAACAGACGTATGAAAATGTATAAAATTGTTATTTTATGTATAATATTATAATGTTTTGAAGATGAGGAATTGGGCTGCAATGCACCCAAACTTGAGAGTGCAAATTATAATTTAGGGAGGTTTAATAAAACACTCCGGGTACTGTTTACTTTTAACAAAAAATTGCTTTTTTACCTTTAACTGTCACTATTCACTATAGGGGTGTGATATCCACACACCTCTTTTTACTTCTCTCACACCTTTTTGGATTTCGGTCGTCGGATCGGATGAATTGAAGATCTAAAGGACAAAAATTAACAGGGGTGTGTGAGAAGTAAAAATGGGTGTGTGGATAGCACATCCCTTCACTATACCTTTAAAAGTGGCTTTTCGTTAAAAAGAAAATTTTCAAGCCATTTTCGTTAGTTTTTCTTATAATTTACTCATATACTATTAACTTTTGGCTTTGCATGGAATTTGTTGCAGATTGAAAATTTAAATTGCAAGTAGTTATTATATATTTTGCTTCCTCCTTCAGATAAATATACAAGGTTATATTAATGACATCAATGGCCATAAATATCTGAAGTCAGTGTCCTCTCCATAAACGTAGCTTTTGTTAAACATTTGTAGCCAATTCCATGTTATCATCCTTTTCTGATTCAGATGGAAGTTGATCCTTGCTTTTTCCCCATAGAACCATATAGAGGCCAATCACAATGACCATTGCTCCAATTACTCTGTAAAAAAAAAAAATATCCCTTGTTAGCCCTTGTTTGCATTTTTTTCTTTCTGAAATATATGCACATAAATAAAATTACAAACTTAATCAATAGAACTGGATGGGCCAATAATCAGACAATGGGCATTAAGCTATGATTTATAGACTGCTTAATTATTGTATGTTTAGAGTCCCTTGATACTATTTTTTTTTAGGAAGTTTAACGCAGTTCCATTTGTACATATCTCCATTTTCATTTTCGGGATGTTATTTAGAAGCTAAATAAATCCAACGTGCATGTTCCTGCATTTAGTAGATAAGAGAGGTTGATGCAAGTTTACCTTCCCAAGTACATGATCTCAGCTAATATGAAGGAGCTCATAACGGCTACAATAATCATGCTTAGAGGACTAAAAGCAGTCACAAAAACAGGTCCTCTTTCCTTCATTACCACTCCCTGAATGTAATAAGCGATCCCTGAACATATTATCCCCTGCATCAAAACATCTTCAGGCTGTAAATATATACACTAGTAAAGTATATGTATGTATATATACAAGAAGATTTTTAACCAGAAAATTTGGGGTTAAGACGTACTTACACTGTAAACAGCAGCTAAAAGCTTATAATCAAAGTGTATGGACCAAGCTACGGGGTTATTCCATTCGAAAGCTAGGGCCACCGCAGTTCCTTCAACCGTGCCCGCCAAGCATATCCAAGTTGCTAGGGATAGCTCAGCAGGGTATGAATTTAGAGTAATCGCCTATAAAAGTCGTAATTAGTATGACAATGAGGGTGATAAGTATGACTTGGGAACCTGGTCAGGGTTGTTACTTGCATGTTATCCCAAGAAAAGATACCAACAAACTCTCTGCCTACTAATATTTTTTTCTAATGTCGGAAGAGGTTTCAAGTTCGAATATCCTCTCTATGTTGATTTAAAAATATAAAAAGTTGCATGAAACATTAGGGATTTACTTGGAGAATCATGAAACCAGCCCAGCTGAAACATCCAGCTGCAATCATGATAGCTCCCTTTATGGGATCTTGATGAACTGTGGAAACTGTAGATTCTTGATGGATATTTCTTCTTGTCCACGGAAAATTCAACATGGGTCCATTGATTAGAGTCATAAGCATGGCTCCTCCCACAGTCACTATGGTCCCCAATATCTTTGCCAGGCTATGCAGGCTTCTCAAATTAATCTTCTCAAGCCTAGTCAAAGTAAACAATTTAAATTCACATTTTCATGAACCATGCAAAAAAATTAACACATTTTCATGAATATATCTATATACCTGAAAATCCAAGCCATTATGAATGCAAAAGCAGGAAGAACATTGCACATGGCAGATGTAAAAGTTGCAGTTGTAAGCTTCATCCCGGTATAGAACAAGTTCTGGTCAATTACAGGCCTAATAATAATTAAGAGTCGAGATCACCCGCTTAGTTCGATTTTCCAATATGTTTAAACAGAAAAACAACACTATTTTAATTAAAATAAAATAAAAACTTAGTAAGCTGAAAAATGTGTGACACAGTGGTCACGGTACTTAACTCTAATAGGCCAAGCAACAAAATCTTGGTGAAAATAGATAAGGTCATCTTTGGCCTTACTTTCCTGCAATAGAATCAATTTCATTGGATTAGTTTTTTTTCATCTCTCAACACGGCAAATGCAAAAAAACAAATTACGACATACAGGAGGGTGACAGAGAGACGCACCTATCGAAGACAATGGCAAAAGGAGCTATAAAAACAGCGGCCACAATATGCCGATAGACTACCAAGACATGCGGGCTCATCCCGTGGTTTAGAGCAAACTTTGAAATTATGGCCATCCCTGCCAACCCAAATTGCATGAAGGTTACAGCCATGAACGGCATCGCCCGATTGAGCATCTGAGCCATGGAGCCCTTAGACATTTTGAGCTTGTTCTAAAACTAATAAGCGTCTGATGTGAAAAGTTGGGTAGCGAGTGATGATCAGTGATGAGAAAAAATAGAGAAGAAGCCGCAGTTACTTATAGGCATAGTATGTGCGTCTCAAACTTGAATATTCTAGGGACTCCACTAACGTGAGCTGAAATAGTAACATTGTGAAGAGAACCCTTTCCACACATCGAATATTATCCTGCATTATCATATGATTCATATCTGACTAAGTAAGCAGTAAATAAATCAGTGTTTCAAGTGATTAATTAAGTCAAATTTTGGCTTAAACGTCGTGACTATCATATCACAAAAGTGTATTGAGAGTAAGGGGTGCTGAAAATGGAGTTAACTTTAATTGCCAACTAGGGTAGGTCTTAGTGGTAGTTACTTGTTAGTGTTGAGAGTATATATGAATCCCACGTCGATGGGAAGATGAACTTTATGTGGGCTTATAAGAGATTTGGTTATTCTCCATATTGACAATTGATTTTATGGTGGAACCCCAACTTTCTTCATAGTATCAGAGCATGTTGTCCCAAGTGTGAAGCCCAATGACCACACGTGTTGCACGTCACCTGATTTGTGTTGTCTCCACGCTAGGTTTAAAAATTCGTCACACGTGTTGTGAGTATCAATCTAACATCAATAGGAGGAAGGACCTTGTATGAATTTGTAAGATGTTGGGGTATCAATCCCACGTCAATGGGATGAGGAACTTTTTATAGATTTATAAGAGGGTTGGGCTACTCCCCATATGTCTAATTGGTTTTATAGTGAAGAATGTATATGTCATGTTCATTGCACGGATTTGAAACTAATGTATATTTATGATAAGTTTGATATTTAATTATTATAAACTCTATCTCGATAGCATATTTGTTTGTAGGAACGTTTTCACGTTGTAAAAGTTTTTTTTTTTTTTTTGGGTCAAAATCAATCTTTCTTCTTCTCTTCTTCTGTTTTCAACGCTTGATCTTTTGAAATGACTTCAATGATGGGACCTTACCCTGTGGGGTAAGATAAGAGAATCTAATTACAATTAGTTAGGTGAAAAATAATAAGAACATCAAATTATGACGTTTGCACACTACAATATGCCTGTGGTAGCAGATTCTGACTTTGTTATTTTGCACTTAATTAGTAGTCCTTTTGATATATTTCTTTGTGGATAATTTATTAGGAAAACTAACGAAAAGTCCCTGAATAGTGACAGTTTTAATGAAAAGTCCTTTTTGAAGGTATAATGAATAGTGACAGTTAAAGGTAAAAAAGTGATTTTTCGTTAAAAGTAAACAGTGCCAGGAGTGTTTTATTAAAGCTCTCTAATTTATTTGGTCACGTTACTCTCTCCCTTTTTCTCTATCTTTTGATGACAGTGGCGATAAACCTTGAATCTATATATACACTAATAAATATAGTGGAAAATATTTGAGGGGTCTTATGCATGCATATGTAATTGAAGAATAATTCTTGTCCAAAGTCGAGCACAATGTGTCAATCAAAACATCATTCATTGGAAAACAGGGATGAATCCCATCACTGCCAGACTACCGAATCAGATATATATAAAATTGAACGATTGCCGCTTTTCTGAAGTAGTGACTCTGTTCTGATTCTTCTTAACTAGCCTTTATGCAAGCACGAGCGGGCATAAGATATTTTTTAAATCACGGTGTGTTAAGCACGACTTACAAATTTTTTATGTGTATTTATATATGTGAATTAACAAAAGGAAAGTCAAATATTAGAAGTAAATGAATAATCTTAGATCATATTAGAAGAAATCTCTTAGTGTAGATAATATCGTTTGTAAAAAAAATCATTTGACAACTAATTTATTTACATTATTATGTGCATGTGAAAGATTTTTTTTGTAACCGGCATTACCTGCCTATCAATATGTTTTGAATGTGTTTAAAAATAGAGAAAATAATATTTAATGAACAACTAATAGAATTACATTATTGCTAGCCTATTGTGAGGTACTAATTAAAAAAAAACTATATAAAAAAAATTAATTATTAAAAAACACTATTAAAATGACAAAAATACTCCTGCCACATTTGATGCATTATTATGGGTTGCTTTTGAAGTTTTTTGTTTGAGGGGCATTTTTGTCCAATTATTTTTGGTGAAGCTTGTGACACCAAAAATAAACTATTCATGGGCTTTTGTTGGCTTTATATATAAGATTATTCATAGCTTATAAGTCTATTTTTAATTAATTAACATACGCTTCTTTTACTCCAAAACTATTCATCGTAATTAAGGGTTCAGCTACAATGCTAAGCATCATTTAGTGTACAAAGTTTATATATAGTAGTATAGTTAAAAATGATTTTGGAGTCTTTTGATTTTAGTGCAAGAAAATAATTGAAAGAGAGTTTTGAGTCAGCCTTCAAACATGGCCAAAAGCCAATTGCGCAGCTTATTGTTCAAGAAATTAGTGGCTCTGGATTGGATTAAAGTAACTGGAATAATAATATTTTAGTTTCGAGGCTTCATCAATTAGCTAAAATGCTATCCGTCTCATACTTCCACAGTTTTTTTCCGTGTGCAATTTGATGATCAAAACTTTTAAAAACCCTAATTCTAAATTATTAGAATTAGAAACCACCAGATCCATCATTATATATAGTAGAATACATAGTACTCGAACCAATGTCTCCTTGCCCTTAGTTTAAGTTGGACTATTAGATTATATACGTAGTACCCGTGTCATGCAGCTTAAACCTTTTGCTTTAATCTAATCCACAATTAAGGAACAAAACCAGTTTCTGAAGCAAAACTTACAAGCAAAATATGTGCTAAAAATATCCAAATTAAACTGGCTAAGATTTGTACGTATTAGAAAACGCTAAAGCACTTCTTTAGTGCTTTTGGCATGTGGTTTATTTTCTTGCTTATCGAATGATATTCTAATTTTAATTGATACTAGAATAATATGCTTTTGCCAACTCCACTATAGTTGCCTGCACTGCAAGCACATACTGAATGCATGCACACCTATGCTAATACAAGTAAGAAATCTAGAGTTTTCAGATCGACTTCGATTTTTGACAGAAATTCTAACCCTATTTGTTCAGCATCTTTCCCAGATTATGAAAGCCTAACGCACATGCTGGTATTTGTTCGGACAGCTACAACAATTTAGAGTCTGCGAACATATGCTGCTAGATATTCCACAATTAAGGGTACAGTTAGGACAGGTGACTGTCATTTTGAACTCCGGAGAAATACGTTACACATGAAACCTTTCACGATCTTTCGTTATGTCACTTTCTCTCTTTTTATCACGTGGCAGCCATGTGATAAGAGAAATAAAGAGAAAAACTATCACGTGATGACAAAAAATGGAGAAAGAAGAGATATACAACAACATAATTTAGGGTTAGTTTGATAACCATTTTGTTTTTTGGCTATACTTTTGATTTTTTATGTTGGAAATATTGGAACAAATATGAGAGAAATAAGGAATTGAAAAGGATGAAGAGAGGAGGTTGGAGGGAGAAATGAAGAAGGATTACATATATAAAAACAAAATCTTGAAATTAAAACAACTTAAAATTGTCTAAAAACAAAATCTTAAAATTAAAAACAACTTAAACTTGTCTTTTAATATTTGATCTTTCATTTTGTCATTCCATACGAATTTCTTCTATGTGCCAGCATTCCTTCAAACACCATCTCTCTCGTTGTTTCTTTCTCCTACATAATATACATAAACTAGGAATACAATTTTGCATAGAAACATTAAATAATTATCATTTAATTCAACGGTCATATAATTTTCTAAATGATAATTTTTGGTAAATATTGATAACGGTTCCAAGAACTAGAATATGAAGAACCCAGAAAACCAAAAAATGAATGCAAAGAGAAAATGAATGGAAGAAATGTTTGTATTGATTTGTAGAACGAGTGAATGAATTACAATATGTGTTTATAGACTATATATGTTGAGAAAATCTTAGCTAGCAAGTTATCTTACTAACTAACTAACTGTCAATAGACCATCCAATCCTTTGTAACTATAATGATGAGCTGGCAATCCTTGTGATATTGAGCTGGGAGTCCATCTGACCATTGGATCAATGTACTCAACATTCCCCCTCAATCATGGCTGGGTTACCAAGCCTAAGATTGTAACAATGTCTGAGAAATGATGGATTGTGAAGGCCTTTTGTAAGTACATCCGCTGTTTGATCTTTAGTTGAAATATAGACCACTTCTAAATCTCATTGTTGAACTCTCTCTTACAAAGTGAAAATCTGTATCAAGGTGTTTTATTCAAGAATGGAACACAGGATTTGCACAAAGTGCAATTGCTGACATGTTATCACAATGAATTGCAGGAGATGAAGGCAAAAATATTTCCAAATCCTTCAATATTCCCCTCACCCAAGCAATATCAACTGCAATGTGGGCAAGAGCTTTATATTTTGCTTATGTTGAATTCCTTGACACTGAGCTTTGCTTCTTTGATTGCCAATATACTGGAATACTTCCCAAATATACTAAATAACCTATTATTGACCTTCGAGTGTTATGATATACTGCCTAATCTGCATCGGAGAATGTAGTTAATGTTGTCAATGTATTAGCAGAATATAAGATCCCATGATGCAATGTTCCTTAAAGATACCTTAGTATTCTTTTACTGCTCCATAACGCATCTCTGTAGGAGAGTTCATGAATTGGCACACTATATTAACAACATATGCAATATCTGGCCTAGTAAAGGTCATGTACTGCAATGAGCCTACAATATTTCTATAAAGAGAGGGATTTGACATTATAGAGTCATCTAAAATCAGCATTTGATCATGTGATTTACATGGAGTAGTTGCAGGTTTGCATGAATCCATACCTGCCTTATGGATCAAATCCTTTATATACTTTGACTGATTCACAAAAATATCAACATTTGGTTTACAAGCAATCTATAACCCCAAAAAATATGTCAATTGCGCCATGTCCTTGAGTTCAAACACTTCAGACAATTCATTAATCATTTTTAGCACTTTTAGAGAGTTAGATCATGTGAGAATGATATCATCCACTACATTAAAGCACAACAAAACTCTGGACTAAACTCAACAGGAAGAAAATAATGGTCAAAATCTTCAATGAACTTATGGAGATTTTAACAAAACTCTGTACTTAACTTCTTTTTTTTCAAATGGAGAAAGATTAGACGAGATTAGCTTTTCAACAATGGTCGTGTACAAGGTACCTACCATCCCCCAAAGAGGTGAGAACCATTATACCTAGAAACCCTTCACCCATCCCTTCTCTACCAATGTTATTGATAATAAATGAAAGTAAAAGAAAAAGATACATGCACGGGACTAGGCCAAGACCCGCAAAGACAAAAATGATCAACGAAAACGATAATAAGGAGAAAACGAAATGTCACGAGCACGAGCAGAGGCTACAAAATTTGGAATCGTGGACCACAAGTAATAATCATAACTATCTGCCCCAAAAGAAGTTAAAGCGTTTGCAACTTGATTTCCTTATCTATAAATATATGTAAACATAAATCGCATTTGACGAAATCACTAGAAACAATTAATCCAATCCACCATAAGAAACCACAAGACCGCATTAGGAACCTTAAAAAGATAGTGAATAACCATTATGTAGTCTGTTTCAATCCACCAATGTTTCCAAACTCTAAACCAAACTATAGGAAGTGACTCAATGGAAGCAAGAATTTCTGCAGCAAAACTCTATACTAAACCTAATCACGCACTACATGTTGACTGTAAACATTTCCTCATCTTGGCCAACCGTAATATGTTCAAGAGGGAAATACTTTTCCCCAGTTTTCTGGTAGTGAATAACAGAATGTCGATGACTAAATGTACCTCTTTCAAAGTCCTGACCACTCAGTCAAACATGGTTACCCTAAACTAGTAGTGTAGCAAAGGCAAATGCTTCTGCAA
Organism: Crataegus laevigata; assembly: GCA_963580275.1. Lineage (NCBI taxonomy): Eukaryota > Viridiplantae > Streptophyta > Magnoliopsida > Rosales > Rosaceae > Crataegus > Crataegus laevigata. The sequence goes on along the minus strand of OY756947.1, from coordinate 29,275,787 downwards.
CTGCCCAATCAATCCCTTCACCAGTCTCAATCATTTGTGCACGTTATTCATACACCTTATGCACTGCTCTTTGAGGTTTAAAAGTTTCTGGAAGGGCAATGACGGTTTTGCCAACGTCAAAATCTCTGGTTTTACCCTGCATGTGAGCATAAAGAAAAATACAATAAAATACAATCAGGTATTGCGAATAACAGATGAAACTGATAAAAAACAGTGTTATACCCTGTATTTCGGATACGAGAAATCTGTTCAGGTTACTTGAATCCAGACCAATGTGATGAAAGCCAGTCCCTTCTTTGAGGAACATAATCCTCTAAACGAATTCTCTGTTGAGAATTGAATTAACCTTGTCTTGTATCTAATAGGAATTTTTACCACTTGCAAAAGTAGAGATAAAAACAGTTAAAAATACTTATAAGAGTAAAATATAATTATAGTATAGTTGGCTCTAGCAAGGTCGTTCTTTACTTGGATTGGATGAATAATTTATGTCAAATTAAATCTTAATTAATTACTTAAAACAAAAGTTTGGGAAATAGTTGATTTGTGATTTCAAATAATAAAAACGAATTTAATAGAAATAATTAAATAAGCCGACAAAATAAAATAAACTAAAAGAAAACAGTTTTTTAAAACTAAATTGTAAAAGCACTTAGGGATCCGTTGTCACCTTAACAATCATATGTAGTTCTTCCAATTACTTATAAATCACACATGCATATTTTGAAGGTTAGGTTGTCCTAAAATATGCCTACTTGGACCTCCCAACATAGAGCATATATCAAACATGCAATCCGTCTGTGGTATTCAGATCAAATCTAAATATGCATGACTCATAAAGTTTTATGAAAACCTTCTGAAAAACCATGCAACCCTTAAGACGTGATATTCATCTTAAGTGAACTTGCACATATTAACCACAAGAAATCTTCGTCAATTTCAGAGACCGACCTCTGACCAAAATTGTATCAAATTACTTTTCTAAACATCCTAATGGTAATCAAGCATCAAGACAATTAGACAATATAAACTAGTGATTGATAATTCAAACCTGCATGCATAATATCATAAGCAAATTGAAAAGAAACTACATATTCTTGCTAAAGCTTGTGACATTGCACTAGCAAACGAGATTAGTTACGAACAATCATAAAACAGAATACTATTAAAAAATAAGGATAGAAAACACATTGAAAATGAACTTGAATCGTCAAAAGCTATACGTTATTCTCTCACTTCTCTTCTAAAAACCCTAATGGCTAAAAATCCTTTATTTATACTACTACACAATTAAAATCCTTACTAAAAATGGGATTCTAAAAACTAGGAAACATACTTCCAATCAAATATGAGAAATCTGCTTAATCACAAATCAGCAACATTTCTGGATCTATCGAACTAGGCTGCTTGGTTTGGTAGGCTCCTGTCAAACAACTGGGTGGATTTGACACGCCCTGATCCCGATCCCGATGTCCTTTGCATATCGGGATCGGGGCGTGTCAAGATTTCTACAACTTCGTTCTCCCCCTGAAGTATATTCCAACCAACTTAGATCACCAATATCACTAATCTCCCTTAGTAATCTGAATTAGATATGGATGAAGAATAAAAATATCAGACTTCGAGAAGGTCACATCCATGGTTACAAACATACGTTGAATAGCAGGATGATAACACTTGAATCCCTTCTTATGTGGGGCAAATCCAAGAAAGACACAGCGGAGGGCACATAGATCAAGCTTACTACAATGAGCTTTCCGAATGTGAACATAGACCACACAACCAAAGATTTGAGGTGATAAAGTATTTGTAGAAACCACTGAAACATGGTGAGTAAGCTCCTGAAGTGGTATTCGATAATTCAAGACATGATATGGCATACGATTCATAACATAAACTGCATGTACAACTGCTTCAAGCCAAAAAGATTTGGGAGCAGATGCACTAATAAGCAAAGCACGAGCTGTCTCCAGGATATGGCAATTCTTCCTTTCGGCCACCCCATGTTGTTATGGGGTATGCGAACAGGTAGTTTCATGAACAATCCCATATTTGTAGAAAATGGGATAACTTAGAATTTATGTATTCTCCACCATTGTCAAAACGCAAAACTTTAATATTTGAGGAATACTGAGTTTTAACCATTCGATGAAACAGATGAAACACATCACAAACCTCACTTTTATTTTTTTTAACACATACAACCACGTCATACGGGTGCAATCATCCACGAAAGTAACAAACCACTTGATTTCTGAAGTAGTACTAACAGGGGAAGGTTCCCACACATCATAGTGTACTACCGCAAACAGGAATGACATTCTGTTCATACTTGACGGGAATGAAGCACGATGACTTTTGGCTAAAATACATACTTCACACTTCAATTTAGATTCTTCAATACCATTGAACAAATCAGGTAACATATGCCTCAAATGACGATGCAAAATAATACCTTTTGTAGATTACTATTACGTGACTTACGAACCAAATTAGCTCTTACAGGAACCATGTCATCCACATAATACAACCCATCTCTCTTAGTGTCATGCCCAATAATCTCATTTGTCTGAATATCCTGAAGTAATCAAAATAAAAGATACATTAATACAACACAATCTAATTGTTCAGTGACTTGTGGTACATACAACAAGTGATGGGGCAATGATGGAACCAATAAACAATTATGTAAGGGGAGAAAAGGTGTAAGACAAACTCTTCCCGCTCCAACAACAGGAGCAGTAGTACCATTGGCAGTTGCCACACACTTTTTATATGCCGAGTTGACATCTAAAGAAGTTTGTGACTTCGTAGAAGAGAACATCGTTGATAGGAACATATTTATGTGACTTTATTAGTTTGTTTCCTTGCATTTACTTAATTAGTTTCATCTTATTAGAATGTTTTAAGCTATTTTCATGTGTTTGTAGGTTCTAAATAACAAAGTTAGCAAAGAAGTGCATTTTGGTGCAATTTGGAGCTATTTTGGGGTGAAATGGATTGCATGCATGAGGAGCATAAAAAATGGATGGTTGTGATTCATTCTCACCAACAAAATGGATGGTAGTGATTCATTCTCACCAATAAAAATGGATGGTGGTGATTCATTCTCACCAAGAAAATGGATGGTAGTGATTCATTCTCAAAACCTATAAATAGGCCTCTCCATCAAGGCCAAAGACACCAATTCACATCTACAACACATTGCATAAACAATACAATTTCTGCCACAAGTTTCTTTCTTCCTCCATCCATTTCCATCCACCTCTTTTCCTATCCATCCCCTACCACCCTTCCATACTCTCTCAACCTATCCAATCTCTGCCACATCCCCTAGACCATCCAAACACCACACCCATCTTGGTGCCGCATGTTTGCAAGAAAGGAGAAGGACTTAGAGCTGTGCTAACCATTCAAGACGTTGGATTGTTGGAGCATTCTAGGTGTCTTCTACTTTTGTTTATCATGTTTAAATTCAATTATAGTTGTTTAATTGCAAATATGTGGAACTAAATTCGTTTTGGCTAGAGGTTGATTCAAAGCCATGAACATATTTGTAATATGAATTGATTACCTTCAGTTGTGATTTCATAAGTTGTGAATTCAATTTGCTTAACTGCTTGATTTATAACTTATTCTTGTATGTCGATTAAGGATGCATACTTAGTTTGCATGCATGAATTTGATGCTAGAATATAAGGGAGTTTCACTTAATCGTTATGAACTTATATTCACAAGTAGTGGAGGTTGCTAGTCACAATCGCGTTAAGTGAATTCTTGGCAAGAGTATCATGTTGTTCATAGTTACGAATGCCTCGTCAACGCTTATAGTTTTCACAAAGCTTAATGATTTTTGATTGTATCTCTATTGTGCTATTCACGTAGGGGACTTTTGAAGAATATTTTGAATTGTTGTATGCGCTTTTCCGTCCAATTCAATAACTTAAGGAAAACTTGAAGGTTAAAAAAGTGCTGTTCATGGTTAATCTAGGGTGTTGAGATTCATGGTTTGTTGAAAGAACAATTGAAAATTGGTTTGTATGCAAGTGTGTCATGTGTGGAGAAGAACCCTCTAGCTAGTCCATCTATCCATCAATTCACTTAGTTTTATGTCTTTGTTTAGAATCTGCAAGTTATTTACTTTGTCTTTTAATTTTCGTCAAAAACCAATCCCCCATCTTTAAGTTATATTAATTTAGCTAGAATCTGTTTAGATTTGTGTTTAGTTAGTCTTTTGAGTTTATTTTCATCCAAATCAGTCCCTAGTGTCTAATTTGGGTCAATTTGATTGTTTTGAGTTGATTTGAGTCAATCTAGTTTGTTTTGAGTCATTAAAGTTTAGTTAAGTGTCTTTAGCTTAGTTTTGTGTGTTTTGAGTCTTGTTTAGTGTTTTTAAGTCAGTTTAGAGTAGATTAGCAATCCCTCCTAATCCCCGGCCTAGAACGATCCCTACTTACATCTATACTACAATTGTCAAAAAGAGGGTTTAATTTGTGTGTTGTTTTACATCGCATCAATCGTGACCAGATTCGGTGTGCCAGAGACAATTATAAAAGATAATGGTACAGTCTTCACATCCGATAGGTTTAAGGAGTATACGGCGAATCTTAAAATTTGACTCGACCAGTCTACATCGTATTATCCACAGGCGAATGGACAGGCCAAAGCAAGTAATAAAGTTTTGATCGGTATCCTTGAAAAAATGGTGAGGGAAAGGTCTGGTATGTGACATTTGAAGTTAAATGAAGTGTTATGGGCTTATCAAGCCTCACTCCGTTCATCCACTGGGACAACTCCATATGCATTAACCTATGGACGTGATGCAATGTTGCCGGTCGAGCTAAATTTTCTCATCAGCCGAACATAATCTAATTACATAACTTGGATTTACAGAAACGTTGCACAAATCAACATAATCTAATTAAAAATACTAGCCTGAAACAGAAGATTCAAACATATACAAGTCTGAAACTATCGCAAGACATCCATATATTCAAATTCAATTTAATTCAAAAGAAGTTTCAAATTTAATTCAATAAAAAATTGAAATTCGAACAGAACAGAGGTCAAGGTTCAAGAACCCAGCAAAATCCCTAAATCTATAAAACCTTAATTTAATTTCATAGATTGAAACAAGGTTTTATCATATGTCATATGATCCGTTGCATAGGAGTCCAAAATCCAACCTGTATTTATCATTGTAATAACGCACAAGACTGTAATACACTGCAATCACAAATATGCGACAATTACATTAATAAACGATAATTGAAGCAGGAAAGCATGATGACAAGTACTATTTTGTTGCGACCACTCTCAATATTGAAAAGTCTTTTTAGCCAAAATAGTTTCTGAGATTTCCTTAGCTCTTTACTTTAATTTTTGAAATTCGAAATCAATAGAAGTGGCCCATGAAATTGTCTACCACAAATTATTTTGGTCCTTGGGTGAAAAATTATGTTAAATAAGGATCAAAATGACCAAACTACCCTTAATTTAATAAACAATAGGTCAAAATGATTTGACCAAAATTGAGGGTATTTTTATCATTTTATTCTTATTTTATGAATATTTTTCACCCACTGACCAAAATGATTGATTGTGAACAAACTCATTATATCGATTTCAAATCTTAAAAACCAAATTGAGAAATTATGCAAATCTCATAAACCATTTTAGCTAAAAAGTCTATTGAAAATAGTCAAAACCAATGGATGGCGCATGGAAAGCACCTATTCACTTTTTATTTTATTTTTAATGCAAGGTAGAAATATTATAGACAAATAGAAGTTTTAGATCCTGTGCCAAAATGTTAAACATGAATTCAAGCCTAATACAGTCCCAAACAAAACCTCTGCCCTCCTGAAACACATACTTAGCCACCAAGTGAGCCGCACTGTTACTTTTCGAGAAACAAATTCAAAAGTCATCGACTCCAAGCCCCGCGCTAGATTCTCGATGCCACCAAGTATACATTCCAAGCTGAACTCGTGGGTAAGTTCCTTCCTAATCATTTGGATGAGAACCATGGCGTCAGATTCAACAATCACAGTGTCGAAGCCTTGCTTAACACATAAATTTAAGGCATCACAAATTGCAATGGCCCCAACTGCTGCTGCACTGTGGCAAAACAAACCACCTGAGCCCCTTGCCGCCTGCAGTAGGCCTGCAAAATCATGAGCAACCCAGCCTACACCGGCACATAGAGTCTCCTTACACCAAGCTGCATTAGTGTTTACCTTAATTGTCTCAAATCCCGGCTTCTGCTATTGCTCACTCCGTCTTAACGGTGTTGAGACCATCATGGCTTCAATTTGTTTTTCACCCGTAAACCTTTGTACCCCCGCTTCTCGAAACTCGGAGAGATTCCTCTTCCAAAGCTCCAGAATCTACAATGGTTGTCGATGCCTACCCTTGAATACCATCTCATTCTTATTTTTCCATAGACGCCAGAGCCCAAAAACAAATTCTTGCAAAAATTCAAGTTCATTATCATTCCTTTTGACCTGGTTGTAGAAAGTCACCCAGGTTGCAAGAAAGTCAGCACCTTCCAGCTCAAAAGAGTTAAGCTGAAGGGGGGAGCAAAACCAAAATATGTGACTGATTTCACACCGAAAGAAAATGTGGTTTTTCGTCTCATGAAACTGCTTACACACCTTACATACATTGTCAACCCTCATGTGTCTCATTTTCAAGTTTCTTCTGATTGCCAAAACGTTATTACAACACTTCCAGACAAAGAATTTCATTTTATTTGGGATCTTCAAGCTCCAAATCTTGTTCCAAACCTGGTTGAGTTTCGTATTCGAACTTGGCGCTCATCTCCCTTTCCTCCTCAGTTCGCCATTCTCCATGAACCCCAAAGCAACCCTATATCCCATTCTAACAGTATACGATCCATTCTTTGAGTGGTGCTAGACCAACCCATCACCCCGACCGCTCCTACTTAACAGGATACTGAGAATCGATGCAACATCCTCCCTGTAAAATCCTGCATCAATAACATTAGTCTTCATCGTCATCGAGACTGGATCAATTAGATCGTAGAAAAATGTTTCTTGCAGGCCCGCCCGCGTCCGAGCCTTGAAAGTGGAGGGTTTGGGGAACCATGGGTCATCCCTGATATTACTACATGTTCCATCGCCCACCCGTCACCTGATACCATTGTCTAGCACCTTACGTGCCTCAAAGATACCTTTCCAACCCCAAGACTTCCCCTTACCACCACAAGCTTCCTTGAACGATTTACTCGGGAAGCATTTGTCTCTCAACACAGTAGTAAGAAGGGACTCCAAACTATGAATAAGCCTTCATCTAATCTTAGCCAGAAGGACGAGATTGAAGCATTGTATATCTTTGAAACCTAACCCTTCATTGCATTTCTGCAATCTTAGCCGTTCCCAAACGACCCAGTAGACATCATTTCTGCCATTCCCTCTTCACCAAGAATTCCTAATAGATTTCTCAATGTCTTTACACATACCGATATGAAGTTTAAAACATCCCATGGCATGGTTAGTCATTGCCATGGCCACAACCTTTATGAGAATTTCCTTCCCAGCCTAGGAGAAGAACTTCTCTGCCCATCCCGCTATACGGGATTCAATTCTTTCACGCATCTCCTCGAACACAACTTTCTTTGAATTACCAAAGTCAGCTTGGAGCCCCCGGTATTTCCCAGAGCCATCTTTTCTTTGGATGTTTAGGATTTGTTCAATCTCATTTCTAATTCGTTTTTTGGTCTTCAAGCTAAAGAAAATAGAACTTTTTGACATATTGATTTCTTGGCCTAACCCACAAGCATAAACCCTTAACACCTCCATCTCCCCATGCACATCCTCAGCCATAGCATTGCAAAATAGCAATGAGTTATCTGCGAAGAACAGGTACGAGATTGGCTTCCCATTGGGAGTCACCCTGAAACCATGCAGAGCATCACGCTCCATCCCATTCTAGATTAAAGCAGAAAAACCCTCAGTACAAATGAGAAATAAATATGGGGATAAAGGGTCGCCTTGTCTCAGCCCCCTCTGTGGCAGGATGTATCCGGTTGGGTTCTAATTCATTAAGGTATTGAAAGATACCAATGAGATGCATTCTTTGATCCATTTGCAGAACAACGGGTCAAAACCCAATTTACCCATCACGGCTAAAAGAAAGTCTCATTCCACACGGTCGTAAGCCTTCGCCATATCCAATTTTAATGCCATACCTGTCTGTTCCTCATTTGTCTGATGCATGAGGGAATGTAGGATCTCATGCACGACAAGGATGTTATCCTATATTTGCTTCCCCGTAAAAAAGCCGATTTATTATCACATATTACCTTTGGCATAACTATCTTCAAACGGTTTGTTAGAACCTTAGCAAGAATCTTATAACTTACATTGCATAGAATGATAGGACGATATTGCTTCAGATTCTTTGAGCACGACACCTTTGGGATAAGAACTAAATTGGTATGGTTTCCTTAAGAGCTTGGCTGAGTGCCATAAAGCTTTAATCATATTAGTCACATCCTTCCCCACAACCTCCTAGTGGTCTTGGTAGAAACTATCTAAGAAACCATTAGGACCAGGGGCATGCGTAGGGGATTTGAAAAGTAGCATCCTGAATTTCCCATCTGTCACTTGGGCTGTCAGCATCATATTGTCCTCCTGTGTCACCCAAGCGTCTAAACTGCCCGCAATGTTCTCAATTTTCCTCGGCTAACAATACCAAAATAGGTTGGAGAAATAGTCCATCGCAGTCGAGGCCATCCCAGATTCACTATCGTGCCATATTCCATGAGCATCCTTTAACCCTCGAATCTGGTTGAACCTTCGCCGTTTCATCTTTTGAGCATGAAATGTTTTTGTGTTTTTATCACCCTCATTAAGCCATTGAACCCTTGACTTAACCCGTTAATACTTATCTTCTTCCTTATGCGCTTATCTCAGCTCCATCTCCTTGAGGCGTACCTCATTTGTAGCAAAATTATTTGACTTGTAAGCCATTCTGATCTCATTTTTCAGCTGATCAATATTTTGCTTTGAGTTCTTAGCCCTTCCTTTGTACCACACTTTCAAGCTCCACCCTAGAGATTTTAATTTCTCACTGAGCCGAAATCCATGTAAGCCGTCATAGTTTACTCGTCATTCTCGACTTATCAAGTCTTGGCATGTAGGTTGTTTCTCTATTTCGCATCATACATGAATCTTTTTCCTTTCTATACCTAGGCTTTTTCTATAGAGAGGCCAAGCATGCTGTGGTCAAATCCCTTTAAAACCATATGCATAATTTTTGTGTCCGGGTACATGTCCTTCCATCCAATGCTTGCCAAACCACAGTCAAGTCTTTGTTGAATTGGCCCGGACTCTCTATAATTCCTCCAGGTAAAAGGATAGCCCTCGTAGCCCAGATTCATGAGCTCATTTCTCACCAAAAACTCTCTGAAGTCCCTCAAACTGGCCACCATTATGTAGTTGCCTTCCTCATTTTCATCATTGCTCAGAATGTTGTTAAAATCCCCAATTAGAAAGCGTCTCTCCCCAACCTCACTTATCCATTGACTTAGCGATATCCATTGATTCCTCTACTTTTTCTCATCAGTGCTAGCGTAGATAACAAACAAATGCCAAACACACTGCTTACTATCATCCTAAATTTCAACCTGAATCATAAATTCCTTGGATTTTATCCAGATCACATGTGAGGCATCTTTCCACATTAGACATAGTCCTCCACCAATCCCCCTAGGCTCCACAATGTGCATGAGCTCCAAACCTAGCTTTATTTTCAAAAAACCATAGCGACTGCTTTTATTTTTTTGTCTATAGCAATATCACTATGTCGGGGGTGTGAATCTTATTCTACTCCAATAGGTTGTCCACCGTCAGGTCACCCTTGATACCCTAACAGTTCCATGCAAGTAGCTTCATGGAGATTTGGGAGACCCTTCAAGGCTGGTCTCTTCCCCCTCAGAAATAAACTCTTTTGTGGGAAATTACTTTTCGGCTTCGCACATTGCACTGGCTCCACATACTCCACCTCTTGGTATGAACGTATTTTTCTTTCTTTTTTTGTTCATTCATCACCACCTCAATAAAAGATGCCAATTCAAACGGGGTCATCACTCATCGTTTTGTCACCTCTATCCGCACCCTTTTCCATCATCTGCAGTGCCGGATCGCCCATCCTTGTAGATCAACCACTGCCTACCTCATCTGGAGTTTGCATCTCAACATTTAAATCAAATCTTTTGCCACATTCCCATGACACACCTCCCATCAGTTCCCATTTATCATTTTTGCATAGCTCATTGAGCACAACATACTCAACTCTGTCAACAACCACACCCCTCGGTCCAATTAGCCCGGCATCAAACGTAAGTTCTCTAGCCATTCTAACATCTTCTTCCTCATTCCTTATCCACTGAATTTTGTCTGCAAGATTTGAACTCTTTTTTCCCTGCTTACTCGACGACCAACGAGACTTGCTCAGCGAAGTAGATGTATCAATCACTTTTTTGTCCTCTTTAGTTGTACTAACGTCATCACTCTGTGATATCCCACCCCCGAATGGTGTATGATGCTCCAATCCCTGACGTCGTCGAGGACCGGCTAGATTGCCTCACCCCTCCTGCTCGTCACTTCGCCTTTCCTTCCATCTCCCCGATGTTGAATCCCACATCGGCCATACAAAAATAAAAGTAATAGTTTAACTATCCTAACTCCACTCTAACTAACACCGAGGCCTTTTGTGATAAAACCCCACACCTGACGGATTGTGCATGTAGTAATTACTAAGTTGGGGACAATATCGGTATTGTTAGAAGTGGGCCGTATAGCCCGTCTCTCTGAAAATTCTACATGGTATCAGGGTCAGGGAGTAAGCCCGTACTATACTACCATATGATTGGTAAGTCCCTTGGCCTCGCGCGATGATGGTGGGTCCCTTGGCCTCGCGTGTAGGGTGAGTCCCCTTGGCTCCACGTGGTTGCCGATGTGTGGATCTCCCATATGTGACCCACTAATTAAGTCCCATGTGAGGGGGCGTGTTGAATCCCACATCGGCCATACAAAAAGAAAAGTAATAATTTAAATATCCTAACCCCACTCTAACTAATACCGAGACATTTTGTGATAAAACCCTACACTTGACGGATTGTGTAGGTGGTAATTACCAAGTTAGGGACAATATCGGTGTTGTTGAAAGTGGGCTGTATAGCCAGTCTCTCTAAAAATTCTGTACCTGAGCTCTTCCGCCCACCATTTGACCCCACAGAAGCCTTGTTGCGTGAAGCCAGAATTAAAGGGTTCTCTTGAAGATCCGTCTCTGCATCTAAACCTCCGAATGCATAGGCGTCTTCTAGATTCCCTAAGCCCTCACCATCTCCATTTCTAACGCTCTGAAGGCTCTTACAAACTCTTGTAGCCCCCCATCATCCCACATATTAGGCAGTATTTCGGTAGTGATTCATACTTAAAATCAACCCATACCATTCCATTGTCAGGGAAGTTCACAAACGTCCTTTGCATAAGGGGTTCTCTAACATTGAATTTGATTTTTTCACGGAGAAACCTTTCAATGCTATTGCGACTTCCCGATATGTCTACCTTTCGAACCGTACTCATCAAACCTCCAATGGATTCTACAATTTCCATGGTCATACTGAGCGTTGGAACATTATGGATCTGAACCTAGAAAGTACCCACAGAAAGAAGAACCAATCTATTGAGTCCAGACTCAATTCGGTCCGCCACTAAGACTAGATCATTCCTGAAAGTCTAAGACTGATCCGCATCCACCACCCTTTGTAGGTCGTGCTGCCTCACACACCGTGCCAGGACCTTGTACTCCCCAATGTCCCTAATGGATACTCTTTCTCGTCCTTGCCATAGCGACATAAAGTAGTCAATGAAAGCTTCTCCATTCACTTCCCTAGAGGTAAGCACTTTTGCAATCAAAGTATATTGGAACCCTAACAGGGCTCCCTCGACATCCTTCATTTCAATATTGATCCCCTCTTGCTCATTCTCAAACAATTTTAGTTTGGATTCAAAGCGTGAGCCCAAATCCTCCAACTCCCTCATATCGTGATTCATCGACATGGCAGAATCAGAGGCCTTCCTTCAGCAAAAACCCATCGACCCACCCACCTTACTACCGCAGGTCTACCATCCACAGAAGTTAGGTGGATCTTCATAGAGATCCTCACATTCCAACTGGAATCTCATCATAGCCCTCCTCTCACTCCTACATGAACTCTCTCACAGCGCCTGTAACCTTACACACCAACGAGCATCACCAAATTACCCTCGCAGACAGCCTTTTCCCAAACACAAGCATTGAGCACTAAGCACCGACCTCTGAGAACCCTAATTGCAAGCGCAGTGACTTTTGGGGCCGATAGATATAAGACGACCTAGAAAACCACTACCTCCTCATTTCGAGGAATTGTGAGATGTGGATTTGAATTGTCTGGAGATGGAGATGGTTTTCTGACTAAAACACCTATTCACTTAAAGCATAAGATTGTGCTATTATTATTCAGCAGTGCCTCAATAAATAGAGAATCAAACGGACAGAGTTGCAGTTGTATTACACGGTAAGGCTGCAGACGTCATTGCTACACGGACACAAACATAAACTGACAACAAGTAGACTTGTAACAGCAGCAGAGCACGGCAAGAATAATCTCACGAGGAACAAATGATATGATTTGTAATTAGTGATTAGCTTAATCACTATTAAGGTTTAATTCGTTGGATTATTAGGCTTATTCTTGTTTTAGTGGAGTTTGTTATAATTGGCTAGCTGGCAAGATGAGTTGAAAATCGTATAAGAGCACTAGCTCTTAGTATTGTAATCAGATTAGAATTTTACAAAAGAAATTAAATACAAAAATATTTGGAGCTCTGCTCATTCATCTCTCATTCCCTCTTCTTCTATAGATTTCTTGTGCTGCTTGCAGGTTGATTAAGGGAATTGAGAATTGGATCTTATCAATGGTATCATCCTTCACGAATCCTGGTTTCCCTCATGTGCATACCTGCCAGAGAGATATTTCCATTTGGTTTTCACTCTCTTTCTTAGACATTTTCTTAAGCAGTTCTAATGCATAAAAATCTTTTTTCACAAATTTTCCCACAAAATACTAATTAACCCATCCAAATTTATCTTTCAGGTATGCACTATAGTTATCAGTCAAAAGAGAATGGAATTTAGCCTCCAAATTTGCTAAAATGAAACTTGAACTAAGAACTACCTCAGGTTCAGTTTTTGTGGTATTGAGGAACGAGTGCAAACGGAGTAGCCGCAGAGCAGTGGTCATCATCGAAGCATGAATCACTATCTTCGATTCTGGAAGAGAAACTGTGGCTGCAGCGGAATCGTTCGACTGTGGCTTGACGGCCGAAGTTACCAGTGCTCGTAACAACGGTGAAGATGAGAGCAGCGGTGGAGCTTGGATTGCCGTCGGAATAAGTTGCGATTGGGCTCTTCCAGCACAGATTGGGCTCTGAGTTAGCTGGATAGGCTCAATCGTAGGAGAAACATGATGATTAGTGGCAAAAGGGGCAGAAATGCCTTCCTCGGCGCTTCGAGAGTGTAGCTTTCTAGGAAATTTGTCGAAATAGGCAAAAAGCTGGGTTATGAAGGCCTTTTCGATAACAACATCAATGAGGGAAGGTAACAAGGCCATCGTAGCCTCCAAGGAAGCAATACGATCTTCCAGGGAAGAGAAACGAATGGAGTTTTTCATAAGTCAATTTCAAGGTATCTCGGCTACTTTTCACCAATATGCTACAAGTGGACCACAAATTGGGATGAGTTTTCCCAATTTCAAAATGTGGAGTTCGATCATGTTGTGAAGGCAGTTAAGAATATGGGGGGTTAGATTGATATCACTACCAACTACTTCAATCTTATTTCAATTTTTTTTTATGAAAAGTCTAAGAGACAAAGTGAATGCACTATGGGCACATATTTTGAGTTCATATTCTCTCTCAAGGATCACCGGGAAATCAATTTTGGTGCCTTGACTGTCGGTCTACATGCTGATTTCCCTGTGTTGTTCACTAGTAACCTCGACTTTCGGCCGATATGGGATCTTGGAGATGCATTGGCTCAAGCTGTAAAACTGATGCTCTATCTTCAGTGCAATGAGGGCAAGCACATGGATAATCTTTTCGATGTTCAAAGACTTTTGCACTTGTTAGCAGTGTCTCGTAATATAAGAGAGGCATTGCTTTATGAGATTGAGCGGTACAAAAAGAAAGCCTTAGTTGGGCAACTGGGTTGTCTTTCCATCCAGCTCCACTGTTCTGATTTCAATTTGGAAACAAATAATGAAGAAAACTGGTCCAAATAGCACAATGGAGGTAATATTACTGTAGCTATGTTCCTTATTATTGGTACAAATGTTCTCATTGTACAAGAGAACTTCATTCCCCAATACATGGCTGAATTGGGAAAGCATGTGATTATGGTTTCTTCGGTACCCACATTCCTCGCCATTACTGAGAAATCTTATAATAACACAAAGCTAGCAATAAAGGAAAGAATGTTGGGATTGTGTGCTGATAAGATGGGTTTTGAGGAAAAAAGGGTTGCTCCTGATGCTCCTAAAGAACTTGGTTTCATAGTAAGGGGTGATGAAGGGTTGGTGCAATTTCAGTGGCTTGATCATAGACTTAAACTGGTCAAGAGAAACTATGAGCTCCCAACTCTATATATTATGGATTAACGTGACATTAAATTCAGAATCTCTAAAAGCGTTGATCTTATTGCAATGTCAGTTGTAAACAATGCTGAATCTGTGAAGCAATTAAAAAATTCACCTATTCACCAAATCAGCCAAATCCATAAGAGTTTTTGCTAAGGTTGCGGATGTTCTAATCATCAATATGCATTCAATATTTTCAGAAGTATTTCCATTTTTGAATCCTTATTTGATGCCTTCAGCCAATAATGGTTTAGTGTGAAGCTTATATATGCATTTTGCTGCTTGTTAATTCTTATTCTTGGAATTTTTTGGATACACTATGTGGTCAATTTGGTGGGAAGCTAAAAAAAACCTATAAAATCAATGGCTGCCATTGAGTCCATTGCTTTAGTGTTGGCATATTTCACTAACAAAAGAATTATTACTTTATTGCTTTACTATGGTGGAAGAATTGGTTACGGAAAAGAATATCACGAAAGGCTGCTGGGCAAATGGGAAGTTGTGGATGTCAATGATTGTTGCAGCTGTGCTTTATATTTGTTGGACTCTGGGAAGATATATGGGAAACACCTCTATAATACTAAGAATTTTCATGTGGAAGGCTCAAGCATTGTGTCTTCTAGGAAGCCTGTGATCTTTGCAGACGAGACATGTGCCACCCAGACTGCTGCATTGGAAAATGCTAATTTTACACCTGTCTTGGTTCAAGGATCTCTGACTTATGTGCGCAATCGATATTAACTGCTCATGTGGGCTGTAGTGCATACTGTTGATGAGGGGTTGGAGTCCATAACTGACACACAGACTGAACTACAGCTGATGAAGTTAGGTGAGTGTGCCTTTTATGGTACAAATTCTAATCAGCCAGTTCAAATCATGAAAGTGATGGTTCTGAGATTGACCCACTTGTCAATTTTGTTGGACTCTAGAGACACAAATGATTTTGTCAAATTCAAAGTGTAGCAACAGTCACTACCCCACTGGACCATTGCAGAAATAAAACATGTTCTCTTTTTTAACCTTGAGGACAAGGTTGTTTTTTAAGGAGGGGATAATGATATGATCTATAATTAGTGATTAGCTTAATCATTATTAAGGGTTTAATTCTTTGGATTATTGGGCTTATTCCTGTTATAGTGGAGTTTGTTATAATTGGCCAGCTGGCATGATGAGTTGAAACTTGTACAAGAGCACTAGCTCTCAGCATTGTAATCAGATTAGAATTTAACAAAAGAAATTAAATACAAAAATATTTGGAGCTCTACTCCTTCATCTCTCCTTCCTTTTTCTTCCATGGCTTTCTTGTGCTACTTGCAGGTTGATTAAGGGAATTGAGAATTGGATCTTATCAACAACACAATATGTAATACACGATACAGTTGCTGCAATCAATGCAGTAGTTTACTCACGGTACAATTGCAAAATGAACACAGCAATTGTCCACGCTTTATTATTTAGAATTTGGATCGGAACCAAGCTTTTAATGCTAAGAAGAAATACTTTGAATACTACTTTATATTATTCATCATTAAAGGTTTATAATATATAGGCATACACACCTTATTCTACTAGAAAAGTAATTAAAAAAATAAAGAAACTAAATCTAAAAGATTACATTCCCTAATCCTACATAGAATAGGATTCCAATAACATTTACAATTAAGACTTGAATCAACATTTAGGACTCCAAAATAGGCCCAAAACGACAAGAATTAAAGCTTGAAATGTCCCAAACTAATTGCAGAAGGCCTCGACCCCCAAAAGACATCATCTTGGACACCAAAAAACCCAAAGAAGCCTAAAACATCACTTTGACAGCACTGCCCACTGCTCGTTTATTTCGTCATAAATAAATTGCTTGGTAGAAAAATATGAAACTTTGATACGAACAAGCTGAGAGACTCACGAATATCCTCTAATTGGAATCACTCCAAAATTCATCCGTTTAATCACGTTTTGCTCAAGAGGAAGTCGAATGTCGTACATGGGAAATATAATTCAAAGTATTAAAATTCTCATAAAATAACTAATAAATTAATACTAAAATTAAGTTAAAATATATAATATAGAGAAAATTTGAATTAGATGCCTCATTTTAAACATTTTTAGATAAAACATTCATTCCTTTTTAACTTTAGATTTAGATGCTTTAAATTTTGATTAAACCATATATTCCTGATTTAGATATTTTTCAAATTTATTTTAAATGAATTTTTACGCTAGAAAATGCCTTCAAATAATATTTATTTAATTTATTATCTTTATCCTTTCCTCCATTTAAAAATTCAATAATATCCAAATAGATAATAACCAAATTAATTGAGGATCGAAAGACTTAAATTATGAAGAATTTTCAATAGGGTAATAAATATAAATCATTTCTAACTTGGTACAATCTTTACTATCATAAAGGTTAATATTATTTGGGAAAGAAAGAAAAAACATCTTGATTCTCTTTCCCAAATAAGGAGTCTCTTAAAATGGATTCATGAAGAACAAAAAGGAGGGTCCTTAAGAGGAGGATTGCATATATGGTTAATGTGTGTTTCTCCGTCTATCCATGTTTAATTTGAATTGTACCCATGCCATGTTGAAACATACTAATATTGGCTCGAGACATATCAATGTCAAATTGAAACGTATTGATACTGATAGAAATGTACCTATGCCAATTTGAAACGTACCAATATTGACTTAAAACATAACAATGCCAAATTGAAATGTACCGCTACTAATAAAAATGTTCCCATGCCAAATTGAAACGTACAAATATATCATCTAGAAATGTACTGATGCTAAATTGCAACGTACCTTTTAACATCCACCACTAGACTCTATTTCCCAAATGTACGATGGTATAGATCCTCAAATGCGCAATGCTAAATTGAAACATACCTAATACCATCTACCACTAGAATCTATTTTTCAAATGTACCATGATACAGATACTCAAATCAAGAGGTGTGCATAAAATGAAAATACAAAGGAAATGAGTATGACTGACAAGGGAGAACGGAAGAGTGTCAACTGACCTGAGCAAAGAAATGGCATGGAAAGATTGTTGAATGGTCATGGAAGAAGGTGGAAGAAGTATAATGGCAGCTTTTTGCTCAATCTCTCGTGGAGTAAAATTCTCATCAGTACGAGTCAAGGGAATGGCTCCTTGTCCTTTTATTTCCATATAAAGGACACGACGAGCATAAATACCCTCTTTAATTTCTATTCTGATGGACTGAATGTCTTTCATAAGGAATCGGAGAAATATGCGACGATTTTTTCCAGGAAATCCCCAACGACTGACAAGGGAGAACGGAAGAGTGTCAACTGACCTGAGCAAAGAAATGGCATGGAAAGATTGTTGAATGGTCGTGGAAGAAGGTGGAAGAAGTATAATGGCAAATTGTGTAATTTTAAATTAATAAAATGCTACTTATAATACGTGTAGCACCTAAAATGTAGAATTCTTTCAAGTTCTTCGTCACTTGTCCAGACTCTAGAAGTTTGTTCTGGTAGATTGTTAGAGCTGAGGGATGATTCCGAACAACCTGTACCCCCAATTAAGTAGAAATATCAGGAGTCAGCTTTGCACATCTCAATGGTAATGCAAGACACAATAAAGAAAGAACTTTGAGATTTATGATGAGAAAAAGATACAAATTCCTTCAATAATTGAACAGAATAAAAATATTAATTAACTGGAAACAAGGTCTAACCTTGTACATTTTGGGCTGTGTGAAAGATGGCTCATCAATCTCATTATGCCCAAGTCGACGATGGGTCATTATGTCCAAGTCGACGATGGCACACTAAATCCACCACAACATCAGAATGCAAAGTCTGGCGCCATTCAGCGGCAAGCTCACAGACATGAACGACTGCCTCCATGTCATCCCCATTTACATGGAAAATAGGGGCAGTCAATGCTTTGGCAACATCAGTACAATACTGGGAAGATCTTCCCGACATTGGGTCACTTGTGAAGGCAACTTGGTTGTTCACCACGATGTGTATAGTCCCACCAGTGGCATAGCTCGAAGAGCACTTAAATGCAGAGTCTCATAGACCACACCTTGTCCAGCAAAGCTACCGACTCCATGAATCAAAACGTGAGCTAACAATGGATTATTTGAAGTATATTGGATAGTTTCCAATCACTTGAACATTCTAGTATCTTGTATTTATTTGCTAAAAGTATAGGAGCTAACATAGGATTTCTGCATTTATTGATGTTTCATTTCATTACTTTATGAATAGGAATGTTTCCTCCCATAGCTTGCGGAGTAAAGCTGGAAGGACATATAAATTACTGACAAAATGCATATTTATGCTTTGATGGTCATGTATGTTTTGTAAGAATAAATCTCAGATTCAATTCATCAATCTAAAAACATGGATACAACTAATTAAATCACAACTTCATTTAACCAAGAGATAAACTTAAACATGAGAAAGAATCGAGAACTTATCTGCATAATTGGAACCAGATGAAGAAGCCATTGTAGCCTCTGTACTCCAAACCTTCTCCTCTTTTACGATCACAATAGCTTTTCTAATCAATAGGACTTAGAACAACATAAGCTGATCTCGCAAGAGCAGTGGTTTGAACCATAAATATATAGTGCTCCTCCGTCCATTCCCTATCAGAATTGGACTAGGATTCAAAGACATACAAACCATAAAGATTCATGAGACCTTATAAAGTTCCAACACAAAGTTCTTTTCCAAAACCAATTGGAACTTCTCTCAAGACTGCATTCCTTATCAGATTTAGACTTCTTTATAATATCAATTATCCCAAGACTTGTAAGAATCATACTCATACTCTTACACGTTTTTCTTACAAATTATTTACTTAACAAATTGGTGAAGAATTCTAGTCATGGTTCGATGTATCTGATCATACTATCTCAGGAAGCTTTATCTAATGGAGACCGACGTGACTTAAAGGTTGTCTCCTTGAATTGTTATTATGAATTCTTTAATGATTCGGATTTGACCTCATGTCCCTCTTGACATATTGTATTTTTCTTGTTTATTAATAAATTCTCTTCAGAGATTTAGATGGAGACCTTAACCATAGAATACAAGCTGGATGGATGAAGTGGAAGAGTGCATCTGGCGTGTTGTGTGATCACCACTAAAGCTCAATAGAAAATTTTATAGGACGGCAATAAGGCTAGCGTTGTTGTATGGTACGGAATGTTGGGCAGTGAAGCACCAACACGTACATAAAATGGGTGTATGAGATATGAGAATGCTTCGTTGGATGTGTGGGCACACAAGAAAAGATATGATTAGGAATGAGGATATCCGAGGTAAAGTAGGAGTAGCCGAAATTGAAGGAAAGATGAGAGAAAACCGGTTACGGTGGTTTGGACATGTGCAATGAAGGCCTATTGACGCTCCCGTTAGAAGATGCGGCTACGGGACAGAGATTTAGGGCCGAAGGGGTAGAGGACGACCTAGGAAGACTTTGAAAGAGACTCTAAGAAAGACTTAGAGTATTTGGATTTAACGGACGACATGAAACAAGACCGAACGCAATGGCGTTCTAGGATTTATATAGCCGACCCCACTTAGTGGGAAAAAGCTTTGTTGTTGTATTAATAAATTCTCCTCAAAATCATTTCCCATGATAGCAATGTTGGATTGGGATAGACTTTGTGGCCAAATTTTAAAAAAAATGCAAAGGTAGTCTGTGTGGCAAATAAATGCCTAAGAATTTCCTTAAAAAAGTTTCTACGATTAGCCGCAACTCAGCAATTATGTTGTTTCTTCGTGTCAATGCTTTTTGTTATTTGAAATTTTGTTTGTACCAATTACTTTCGGAAACCATGCATATTAGGAAGTAGTTCTTTAACGCTTTGAATTGCCTACAGCTCCATAAGGCTAAATTTTCTCTCTTCCATCAGAAATTGATTTATCTCCAAGTCTTTTGCATTATGTAGGACAAGATTTAATGGTTCAGAGGATAACTGAATGGGACAGATTTCAAAAGAAATTTTGTTAATATTTTCATCGTTACGGCCAAGACCTGGTTTGTTAGCACCACTTACTAATTTTCTTCTAAGTGGAATTAATTTTCATGGTAATTTATTAAATAAATTTGAGGTTTGTATAACATGTTATAACACAAGTTGGATATTTATTGATATCTTAAAATGGAATTTGATCCCATTCAGTTTCACTTTGTGAGGATCCTATAAATCCTCACATCTTATTATTTATCGTGTATCATAAATCATTTAACTTTTATCATTTAAAATTAAACACAAATAGTAACTGATGAAAATTGACCGCACAATGTACAATGAACAGTTAGGATGTAGGATCCCCACAAAGTCGATCCGGAGAGAATCATCTTCTCGTAACATGAGTGGGTGCATTTGTTGCACCGGACTACTTCGGACTAGACTAGATTCAGGGACTAAACTAAACTGATTTAGAGTAGACTACGCTGGACTGGCTTAGAATAGACTAAGCTAGACTGATTTAATGAAGTATTTGGTGCAGTGTCGGACTAAAAAACTGAATAATAACAAATTCTAATATTTATATTATTTAATTTGCATTTATTAATATTTTATTATACTTCTATATTTTTTTATTCTAGAATTCCTTCCTATTTTTTTCGTTCATCTCCCTCCTTTTTATTCCTAATTTTTCTCCCCTCACCCTTTTTTGCTTCCTAATATTTCTCCATCCCTCACTCTCTTTTTCTTCGTCCCTATCGTCTTCGTCTCCCTCATTTTCTTCCTATTTTTCTCCATTCTCCCTATTTTTCTTCCTAATTTTTCTAGGACCCAATTGGCAAATCAAAACCCGAATCAAAGTTTAGGTCATCTAGGTATTCATGGGTCCGCTTCTCTAGTGACAATGGGGAAAGGTCTGCAATTGGGGAGTCTGGATTGACTGCATATGTGATTAGAACGACTGTTATGTATGTTTGATTGGACGACTGCTGTGAGTGAAGTCTAGTTTTAGATATTTGGCTTTCCTTATAAAAAGTTGTAAATGATACCACACATGCTCTTAGATTGTCTTTGGTTATACAACTCTAGTATGAGTTCATCTTGCTAGATATTGTGTCTGAAGGCATTGGTCGAAGACAATTCATCATCACAAAAGGTTTGATCATTCATATACATTCCATGCATAAACCTGAGTTCTTTCTGTCTAGTCATGCTGTTTAGTAAGAAATTGTCATTGTTGTCTAGCTGTCTAGACACGCCTTTTAAGTCAGCCCACATGGGCTTTCTGACAACTTTGTTCCAGGTTGAAATCTCAGCCTTTGATTTGCTCAGATCGAGCTCTGCATTGACAAATGGCTTTTGTCCTTGTTTGGACAAAAACAACTCTCATGTTAAAACCCTAGCTGCCTATTTGTTTCTTTGCCTAGAAAATTTTACATTTATCAAACAATGAGTTTGAGCTTAGTGCTTCCTCTTTTAGTTGCCCAACCACAAAATCGTTCTTATGCATTAAAACCCCAATAGCGTTGTGCATCTATGTTGCATTAGTTTTCTTGTTTTGTGTTGTGTTCTTGATCTTGCTTTTTGAGTTAAATTTCGCAATTAGATCAAGTTTTGGATTGTTGTCAGTTTCTTCCTTCAAATGTTAGTTTTAAATTCAAATTTCATATCATTTGCATTGATCGTGTTGATTCTTAGTGCCATAAGGTGATGAGCTTAGGAGGAGCTGCCACTTCGTGAAGACTAAATAAGTCCATCTCGTGTAAGGTAAGGTTACATAAAGGTATAAGTTGCTCCGTAGATTAGGAATCTAGGAATTGAGCTTGTGTGAATACTTTGTATGAATCTTGTTTACACTAGTGGATTGGGCTCAGTGGAGAGTCCCCATCTTTTTAACCCAGAGGTGGGTTTTTCTGGCCAAAAATATCTTGTATTGATTATTGTTTTTCTCAAATTTTGTACCTCAATATTTTTTTATGAGATGCGACCACCATGACCTATCCTTGCGACTAAGTTAATCAGTGTTTGAATCTGTATTGAAATGGATCTTAATTAACTAGGAACTTTACAGTAATTCAAGTCTTTAAATTGATTGCTTCCACTATTGTTAAACTAATCATTTGATCTTAGTTGACTCGTGTTGCTAAGTAGTCAGACGAGCACATACATAGATTTAAGTGCTGGTTATTCTGCCTAGTATCAATTTCATCGTGCATTTTCATATGCACATCGATTTTGTATTTTTTTTTTTTTTTTTTTTTCAATTTTGGGGGTTGGATTCAGTTTTGAAAATGGAAAGACTACAAAAGAATGTTGCTTTTTTGTTTCAAATTTTACGGGATCTGGATTTGAAAATGGTAGATGAGAGAGGTGAAGTAGGGTAAAGTTGGTAGATGTGATCTGGGTTTCAAATTTTGCGAGGAACAAGTAGATAGCAGGGGCAAAGTGAGGAAAGGCGAAGCAGGGAAAAGTTGGTCTTAGCGGTCCGCTCGATATTGAGGGGTCTCGCTAAGACCCTCTAGCTAAGCACTTAGTCGTGGTTAGTCAGGGTGAGTCTCATTAAAACTTGTCTCGGCATGTAACAAATTCTGGACTACACTGCCACTTAGTCTAGTCAAATCCAATGAATACTGGTGAGTGCAAACAAACACACCTTTAAGTCATTATAAATGAACACCGAATTTTGCCCACTTGGGTTGTCAATAATATCAACATCAACTCCATCATTATGTTACCCACTTGGGCTGTCAGTTTCTGGGGAGTCACACGGCCCACTAGCTATGCTGTTTATTTCTGGGTAGTTACACGACCCACTCGCTGGACGATTGTCACATGGCCCACTAGCTAGATTATCACGGCCAAGCAGCCCATTTGGGCTTTGTACATGGTTTGCATGTAATTCTTCAACTATACCGAACCCGCCATAATCATCAATTAAGGCTATATCCTCCTAAGGAGTATGGCTGGCAGGAAAAAATAATTCGTCTTCAGATAATGTAACATCCATGGTGACGTACATATGTCGAGTGGATGGATGATAACATCTATAACCTTTTTGTTGAAGACTAAAGCCAAGGAATGCACACCGCACCGCACAGGGATCAAGCTTGCTTCTTTGATTTTGTGAAGATGGACATATGCCATAACCAAAAATCCAGGGTTCAAGATGAAGAGTGAAAATGAGCAAAACATGATTAGCAAGCACGGCAAATGGGATTCTAAAAGATAGAACTCGTGATTGCATTCGGTTCATTATAGAAATAGCATAGGTGACTGCATCAGCCCAATATATCTTAGGTGCATGATCACCAATAAGAAGAGCATGGGTAATCTCAAGAATGTGCCTATTTTTTCGTTCGGCAACTCTATTTTGTTGTGGGGTTTGAGGACATGCATTTCATGAAGAATGCCTTTTTCCGTAAAAGAAAAAAAAACTGAGAAAGATCCTAATTAAGATACTCACCACTGTTGTCTGACCAAAGTACTTTAACATGCAATGAATACTAAGTATAGACCATGTGATAAAACTGTTTGAAGATGCCATCTACATCACTTTTATTTGTTATGAAGTACAGCCAAGTCATTCTAGTGCAATCATCAACAAATGTTACAAACCAACGTACACCATGTTGAGTAGTAACCGGAGATAAGCCCCACACATCAAAATGAATTAACTCCAACGGAATTGTGCTTTTGTTCAAACTTGGAGAATAAGAAGCTCGATGACTTTTAGCTAATGTGCAAACATCACATTTTAACGAGGACTCTGGAATTTATTAAATAATGATGGAAGTAATTTTCACAAATAACCAAAAGAGGCATGACCTAGCCGACAATGTCACAACTGAACAGTCTTCAATTTTCCATTTTCACTTCCTTAAACTTGATGAACACGGCCATTTGCAACATCATCAACATAATACAACTCTCTTCTCTTAGTACCACGTCCAATGATTTATTGAGTCTAAATATCTTGAAGTAAATAGAAAGACAAAAACATTTGCACATCACAATTTAATTGCTCAGTAACTTGTCCCATAGATAATAAGTGGCTAGAAAGTGTGAGAACAAGTAAGCAGTTGTGTAAGGAAAGATTATTGGTGAGTGCTATTGAACCCGCCCTTGTAACATGGGCAACACCTCCATTAGCAGTGACAATACTATCCCGTGGTGGTGTTGTAGAGCTAAACAAAGTATGATCATAAGTCATATAATCAGTGGCTTCGAAGTCAATGATCCAACCTGTCTCAAAATCAACAATAAAGGCTTTTCACATGTTACCTGGATTGTTGAATTGCTCCTGGGAAGCAATCAAATTGTCTGGATCCGGGTCTATATTCTGATGGTTTTCAGCTGGTGGGCTCTTCATTGAGAATTGAATTAACCTTGTTTTGTATCCTTTCAATGTCTTCTTTGGTCACTTGTCCAGACTCTAGAAGTTTGTTCTGGTAGATTGTTAGAGCTGAGGGATGATTCCGAATAACCTGTGTACCCAGAATTAGGTAGAAAAATCAAGAGTCAGCTTTGCACATCTCAACGGCTGCACTCTATAATAATGCAGGACACAATAAAGAAAGAACTTTGAGACTTACCATGAGAAAAAGATACAAATTTCTTCAATAAATGATCAAAATAAAAATATTAATTAACTAGAAACAAGGTCTAACCTTGTACATTTTGGGCTGTGTGAAAGATGGCTCGTCAATCTCACTATGCCCAAATCGACGATAGCACACTAAATCCACCACAACATCAGAATGGAAAGTCTGACGCCATTCAGCGGCAAGCTCACAGACATGAACGGCTGCCTCCATGTCATCACCATTTACATGGAAAATAGGGGCATTCAATGCTTTGGCAACATCAGTACAATACTGAGAAGATCTTCCCGACATTGGGTCAGTTGTGAAGGCAACTTGGTTGTTCACCACAATGTGTATAGTCCCACCAGTGGTATGGTTCGGAAGAGCACTTAAATGCAGAGTCTCATAGACCACACCTTGTCCAGCAAAGCTACCGTCTCCATTAATCAAAACGCCCATATTCTTGGTCCTATCAGCATCATTTGAATAATACTGCTTTGCTCTAGTTTTTCCGACAACTACAGGGTCCACACCTTCCAAGTGACTTGGATTTGCAACCAAAGATAAATGAATTCTCTTCCCACCTCTTGCGGCTGGATCATAACAGGTTCCCAAATGATACTTTACATCACCAGTTCCAGTGTAAAGCCCAACTTCATCCACAGGCTTTGTACCACCACTGAATTCACTAAATATGTAAGGCAAGGGCTTCCGCACCACATTACCCTATACATTCAGTCTGCCTCTGTGAGACATTCCAATTACTATGCTCTCAATCCCGAGATCATCAGCCCTATAAAATATCTCCTTCATGCCAGGAATAAGAGTTTCTCCACCTTCAAGTCCGAACCTCTTTGCTGTTGTCCACTTAGTAGCCAAGAAGTTCTCAAACTGTGTACTCCAAATAAGCCTATCAAGAATAACCTCACGGCGCTGCCTATTGTATTGCATGGGCATAGGAGTCTCAATCTTGTGTCTCAACCAGTTACATCTCTCACGATCTGCAATGTGCATATATTCACACCCAATGGTCCCACAGTAAGCCTGCTCAAGCTGGCTCAAAATGGACGTAAGGGTCTACACAGGACGGTTCTCAGACAAAAACCCAGCCATCCTCCAGACCCCCAAAAAGAACTCCCTGTCGAGATCAGCCTCAGTGAACCCATATAGAGCAGGGTCCAAATCATCTGGGATATCTCTCTCTTCCAAACCCAAAGGGTCCAATTTAACTTTCATGTGGCCATTAACCTGGTATGCCCTCACAAGCAACAACAAGCGCATACTCTCTTGAATGGTCTGCCCTGAAATTCCGGGAGATGTTGAGCCCCACAAAATTCCTAGAGAAATTGTCCCACGACTCATCGACGCTATTGGGATCGGCTTCCCAATCCCTCTGAAGCCCCTCCAGATAAACACTACTGGTTCCATCCAAGAAACTATCAGTTAGCCTAGACAGGGGTATAGGGTGTGGAACCGGGGCAGCCCTCGATCTAGATATTGTGGTGTGAAAATCTCGGCTTTGGGACGGAAGGACCCGCCTTCTAGCCATATAGGATCCACCATTCGACAAACTTCTCCTAATGGCTGTTATGAACCCAATTTGTAATTGAGGTTTATGCTTTAATTAAGAGTCAAGTTAGTTGTAATTGAGGGTTTTACTTGTTATTAGGGGAATTTGTTAGAGATGCAAATTAGAAGTTGACACATATGATATATGTAGTTTGCCGGTAAGGAGGAAAGACAACTTACATGAAACGACGCAAGTACATTCCATTCGATACTTTGAAACATCTGTGCCAAGGAAAGGTTATTATTTCTGATCTCTGTTTGCTAAAAGAAGAGAAATTTGTGAAGCATAACCTGTGGTGTGCATCAGCCCTCACATAAAAGGACGCATATTTGATATACGATCGATCTTTTATTAAAATTTGGATCAACAAAAAAAATAAGGAAAGGAGATTTCAGACTGTGTTATATGAGGATCAATAAGCGCGACTGGATTCAGTTGTGAGACTCATTTGGCTCCTACTGCATCGCTTTCTGCAAAATCTCGTTTTGTTCCATATCATGAACCTGAGAAAAACCAGTGGCTGTGGCAGCTGATGGATCACGGCCAATGTATTTGACATCATCTATAGTTCCTCTGCCCAGGGACTTCATGGCAGCACTAAGGCGGGGTGCAACATAGCTGTACGCACCCATGTTCATCGGCTCTTCCTGACACCAAACTATCTCAGCATCTGAAAGAACCAAATAACAAAGTGTCAACCTCACGATGCCAGCAGAATTTATCCCCCAGAACAGAAAACAACAAAACCGTATCACCAGATTTCACAAAGCCACAGCTAGTACCATATGATCATTTTCAACATTTCTCACTAATACGTGAATATCTCCAAAAACATTCTTCAATCAAAAGATGACCTGAAAAACTAAACCCATTTCACAAGTAGCAGGTGGACTCACACGACAATATGACCAAACTTCATATTCTACTCTGTAGTTAGTTTAGAATGATTGAAAGTTTTGACGCCTCTGACATTAATGATCTAAGTATTAGTACACAATAAAGGAATCCAATTTTCATAAACCCTATAAAATAAGGGGTGAGTGTGTGCTTCTCACACACCCTTTATTAATTTATATCCGTTGATCTTCTTCAATTCATCCGATCCAACGGCCGAAAATTAGAAGGGTGTGTGAGAAGTAAAATGGGGTGTGTGGATATAACACCCCTAAAATAATATATCTTAGGAAACAGGCTAGTATCTTGACAAAGGGGAAGATAACAAGCTTGGGCATCTCCATTAATCATATTGTATAGTACTTGCTTTTCAAAGGAAAGTTAAAGGTATATACTTGGATATCGCTTCAGCTCTCGCTGGATGAGGTCGTAAGGGAAGGGGCAAAGCTGTTCCACTCTACAAATTGCAACATCCTTGGCTCCAACCTTTCTTCGCTCTCCATCAAGTTCATAATAAAGCTGCAAGAGAATACAGGGCAGAAGATAGAATTAACTTTTGTCCCTTGGTTCAGGTAATAAGTCATAATTTGTCTGCAAGTCAACATAGAATTATATGATCTATTTCTGCCAGATTTCGCTTTTCATACTCCAAGCTCTACTGAAAGGAAGACAAAAGATTACTTTACTGGTAAAACTATACCTTGCCGGAGCATAGAACCAGCCGTCTAATACCCTCCTCAAGATCAGAGTGGTGATTCTGGTCCTTGATGAGGCGCTTAAATCTGGTCCCCTGCTTGTCAAAGCCTGGGTGGCCTTGCACATCATCAAACTCGGATAAATTTGATTTGCAGTCCTTGTGCCGTAGAAGGTTTTTAGGAGCCATCACGATAAGAGGCTTGCGGAATTCCCTGTGTATCTGAGAAATGAGACAAGGTTAGAACATATAGAAACTTTCACAATACTATAAAATATTGAAGAACAAAATAGTTTCACTCACCTGACGACGCAGAACATGGAAGTAGTTTGCAGGAGTTGTCAAATTCACAACCTGCCAATTGCATTCCTGAATTTGCTTCCGATGTGTGGAATCCATCTCAGGTATGACAAAAGGATTGTCATCACTCATCTGTCATAAAATTAGAACTTTGCATTAGATGGGGATCCATGCCAGATGCTACTGCTGTCTAATGGGAAAGAGGGAAGAGAAGGAAGGGATTAACTATACTTGACAAAGGAATACCTGAAGAAATCGTTCCAGTCGTGCACTAGAATGTTCAGGCCCCTGGCCCATGTAACCATGAGGAAGCAACACAACAAGCCCAGTTTGACGAAGCCACTTGGACTCCCCACCACTCAAAAACTGATCAAATATAACTTGAGCTCCATTAGAAAAGTCGCCAAACTGAGCCTCCCATACTACTAATGAGTTTGGACTTTCCATCGAATAACCCAATTCAAATCCAAGAACACCAAACTCCGAGAGTGAGCTGCACAATTAACTTGTGGTAAAGACAAACTAAGTATGAAAATTGCAATTTAACAGAGAAACATTCATCATCTCAGAGAGGGGGGGGGGAGGGACTGGAGAAATGGGACAAAATCAAACCAACTAATAATGAATGGGAAAATGATAAAGTAATCACTCATTACCTGTTGCTAACTGTAAATAGTTCCTCATCTTGGTCCGCAATAATATTGTCAAGAGGGCAATACTTTTCTCCAGTCTCCTGGTCGTGAACTACAGAATGACGATGGCTAAATGTACCTCTTTCAACATCCTGACCACTCAGTCGAACATGGTTACCTTCTACAATTAATGTAGCAAAGGCAAGTGCTTCCGCAACTGCCCAATCAATTCCTTCACCAGTCTCAATCATTTGTGCGCGTTGTTCATAGACCTTCTTTACTCCTTTGTGAGCCTTAAAAGTTTCTGGAAGGACTGTGACTGATTTGCCAGCACTCTTCAAAATCTCTGGTTTTACCCTGTACAGGAGCATATAAAATTCATTAAAATACAATTGAATAAAATCAGATATTGCAAAGAACTGGTAAAACTGGTAGAAAACAGTGCTATACCCAGTATTCCGGATACGAGAAATTTGTTCAGGTGACTTAAATCCAGACCAATGGGATGCAAGCCAGTCTCTTTTTTGAGGAACATAATCCTTGCTAGCCAACAATTCTTCATTGAGAATTGAATTAACCTTGTTTTGTATCCTTTCAATGTCTTCTTTAGTCACTTGTGCAGATTCCAGAAGTTTGTTCTGGTAGATTGTCAGAGCTGGGGGATGATTTCGAATAACCTGTAATCCCCAATTAAGTAAAAAAATTCAGTAATCAGCTTTGCACATCTCAATAGCTGCACTATAATTCAATATTTACAACACAAGGGAAGTCAACTGAGAACAATTTTGAGATTTATCACAAGAAATATTTATATATATATTCAATCAATTAAGGGTATGAGTTTTTAATGAATATGTAAAGGTCTAACCTTGTACATTTTCGGCTGCGTGAAAGATGGCTCATCCATCTCATTATGCCCAAATCGACGATAGCAAACTAAATCAACCACAACATCAGAATGGAATGTCTGACGCCATTCAGCAGCAAGCTCGCAGACATGAGCGACTGCCTCCATGTCGTCAGCATTTACATGGAAAATAGGAGCATTCAATGCTTTGGCGACATCAGTACAATACTCTGAAGATCTTCCAGACATTGGGTCAGTTGTGAAGGCAACTTGGTTATTCACCACAATGTGTATAGTTCCACCAGTGGTGTAGTTAGGAAGAGCGCTTAGATGCAGAGTCTCGTACACCACACCTTGTCCAGCAAAGCTGCCATCTCCATGAATCAAGACACCCATATTCTTGGTCCTGTCCACGTCATTTGAATAAAACTGTTTTGCTCTAGTTTTTCCAACAACAACAGGGTCCACAGCTTCCAAGTGGCTTGGATTCGCAACCAAAGATAAATGAAGTCTCTTGCCACCTCTAGTGGGCCTATCATAAGAGGTTCCCAAGTGATACTTGACATCACCAGTCCCAGTGTATAGCCCATCTTCGTCCACAGGCTTTGTACCACCACTGAATTCACTAAATATCTGACGCAAGGGCTTCCGCACCACATTACCCAAGACATTCAGTCTCCCTCTGTGAGGCATCCCAATAACTATGCTCTCAACCCCGAGATCAGCAGCCCTGTCAAACATCTCCTTCATGCCGGGAATAAGAGTTTCTCCACCTTCAAGCCCGAACCTCTTAGCTGCTTTCCACTTAGTGGCCAAAAAGTTCTCAAACTGTGTACTCCACATAAGTCTATCAAGAATAACCTCACGACGCTGCCTATTGTACTGCATTGGCATCGGAGTCTCAATCTTGTCTCTCAACCAGTTACATCTATTACGATCGGCAATGTGCATATACTCATACCCAATGGTCCCACAATAAGCCTGCTCAAGCCGGGTCAATATGGACCTAAGGGTCTGCACAGGACGGTTCTCAGCCAAAAACCCAGACATCCTCCAGACCCCTAAAAAGAACTCCCTATCAAGATCAGCCTCTGTGAACCCATATAGAGCAGGGTCCAAATCATCTGGGATATCTCTCTCTTCCAAACCCAAAGGGTCCAACTTAGCTTTCATGTGACCACTAACCTGGTATGCCCTCACAAGCAACAACAAGCGCATACTCTCTTGAATGGTTTGGCCTGAAACTCCGGGCGAGGTAGACGCCTGACCTACAAAATTCCTAAAGAAATTGTCCCAGGACTCATCAACACTATTTGGGTCGGCTTCCCAATCCCTCTGAAGCCCCTCCAAATAAACACTACTGGTTCCATCCAAGAAACTATCATTTAGTCTAGAGAGGGGTACAGGGCGTGGAATCGGGGCAGATTGAGCCTTCGATTTACATAATGTTGTGTGAAAGTCCCGATTTTGAGACGGAAGAACCCGCCTCCTAGCCATATATGATCCACAATTTGATAAATTTTTCCTAATGGCAAGCTTTGCCACACTAGACACTGCTCTAAACCACGCCATATCTACCAACCCAATCTACCAATCACACAACTTTTATATAAATTTAACAGAATTTTACCTCCCCTAGCCGGAATGTTAAACCTCAATCATAATCCTGTATGTCTTCACTCTTCAGTCCTATGAATCAAAACCCTTTTCAAATCTATAAAAAAAAAAATAACAATCAAATAATTATACATATTATCATACCTTAATCCATTCATAATACACACCAGATTATGAATGCATAAACTTGATTAAAGACAGTGATCAAACAGATGTAGAATGGTTAAATCGAAAACAATTCAAAATTTTCACCAAAAAATAGAAGAAATCAGAAGAAATGAAATACCCACGTTGAAGGTGTCGTCTTCCTCCTATCCAAACTCTGGTTCAGTTAATGAGAGTCCGTGTGGGATTTCAACACATATTTTTATAACAAAAAAATAACTAAAATTCCTATCTTTTTTCCCCCCACTAATACTATTTCCTCTTCCTATTTTTCCTCTCAACGGTTGAAATGGTAGTAAACCGTAAATTTATAATTAAATAAAAAAATGCAAACAAATTAATGTTATCTCTAAAGCGCAAGCGCGCGCGCGCACACACACACATACATACATACATATATATCAGTAAACTGTAAAATTAGAGAGAAGAAAAAGAGAGAGTTTGCCAGCTAACTGTTCACGAGTTCTATATCCATCAGAATTCTGGAAGGTCCTCCGATTGCTCTCCACCTCGACGCCGTCAGATTCGGAAGGGGAATTTGTGTCCCCGAATCGAATTCATGGCGGTGAGGAAGAACGAGGAAGCTCGGGGTGTCGAGGAAGACGTGCATCGCCAAAATCTGCTGCTGCTGGAATCTGATTGGGTGGGAAAAAGAAAAGCTGGGAGGATGAAATGCATGGATCGAATCGGAGTAGGTTCGAATTCGAAGAGCGAGTGAGATGACGTCAGTGAGTTGGAGTGCAGTTTTTGCTTTAACTGCCATGGCGCCAAAGCTATAGAGCTAAAAGATAGCTAACGGCAAGTGACGAGCCTGAAAATTGAAACTTAGGGTGCATTAAATTTGAATTTGAGAGGATTTTAAAAGATTTTAAAGGATTTTAGAAATTATTTAAATTTAGGTGTAGTTAATTAAAAGATTTTAAAATTTATCTAAATCTAACTGTATTAAAAAAATTAAGATTTTGAAGTATTTCTAAAAGTTGTGGATTTTATGGGATTTGAGAGCAAAAAGTATGTATAACTAAGACTCAAAAGAATTCAATCTCACCCCATAGATTTCAAATCTTTCCACCACAATCCATTCAAATTTTTTAAAATCCATATGAATTTTGTAGGAGTCTTTAATCCTCTCAAATCCTATAAAACCTATCACTTTTAAAATTCTTTAAAATCTTTTAAAATCTTAGTTTGACTACACCCCTTTAATTGGGTATCTATGGAAAGTGGGTTTTGGGTTTTTTTATTTTGGGTTGGGATCTGGGAGGCCAAATCCTGACCAAATCTTATTTTGTTATTTACG
Organism: Crataegus laevigata; assembly: GCA_963580275.1. NCBI lineage: Eukaryota > Viridiplantae > Streptophyta > Magnoliopsida > Rosales > Rosaceae > Crataegus > Crataegus laevigata. The sequence continues at coordinate 29,242,506 of OY756947.1, read as the reverse complement.
GTTATATATATATATATATATATATGATGTAATATTCTCAGTTACTTTGAATTTAGAAGACACATTTAAATTCAAGTTTTAGAATGTTAATAATAATTTTTAATTTAATTTTAATAAAAAGCTCATTTAGGAGCCTACAAGGATTGGGAAATGCACGGAAAATGAGAGTTATATTTTTTTTCTTTTGAATAAAAGATAATGGAGCTTAAGGCGAAGGGGGTTGGGCTTAGCCCATAATTGGCTGGCAATAATATGGTTTAAATAATTAAATTTATCTTTGAGGAGAATCGAACCAAAAATTTCTCACTTACAAGTGAAAAAGAATACCACTAGATCATTATACTAAGAGGCAAGAGTTGTAATTTGTTTTCCTATATAATCATCACCAATGCTTGAAGATTGCATTTTTTAATAAGAGAGCAACTTACATAAGTCAGTTCACCACAACTTAAAAGGTAACATATTTCATTGAATCAATATGTTACGGAGACAGTGAACCAATTCCATATGACTCCTCTCTTTATAGGCTCATGACATCAATGCCTTTTGGAATCATACGAATATTTAAAAATAGTAACCCACATAACTACTAGCTAGTAACCTGTATAATTTCTCAGAAATAAAGTATATACTCATATATATATATATATATGTAAATCTCGAAATCATGCTGGAAAATATGAATGTATGCCATGCCAAAGTATCACCACTGAACTCTAATCATAACTCTGTGGATGTGATAAAATGTCAAGTATTCATCTCGCCCCTCGGCCGTATATATATCTCATAAGAAGAATCCAAGGCGAGCATGCGGTGCGGGAGGTGAACAACACGTGAAAGACTATGCCCCTAACTCTGGGCGGGAGCACTAATATAAAGGTGCAGGTATATGAGCTCTAATCACATCTCATCACATCACATCGTTCTCATCATAACTAATATAAAACTCATCTAACACTTACCTGTGCGTCCGTAGCACCAATCATAATTATATGCAATCATGAATGCATAAATAAAATAAATAGATACTTTGCATGGCAGTTCAAATTCTTAAAACGTTCAATTTCATTTTTTTGGAAAAAAGCAATATATATAGGTATATACGGAAAACAAACTGCCCACTCATTAGTAAGTAGCCGGGTTGTAGCCCCCACGTCTAGCCTGGCTACGGTCGTCATCAGGATACGTCTCACCTATATGAGAATTTACTAAAAATACGTTATTTAAGCACATATACGGAATTACAATGAAATAACTTCACTAACTTGAACAGCAACCTGAATTTTGGCATTTGAATGTACCAACGTGACCTACTCGACCTCACGAACCCGTACAAATTTTTAGAAAATTTTTTGGACCCCGCACGTGCTGACCACGCGCGGCACATGCCTGGCACGTGTAACGGAATGGCAAACGACGTCAGGACTATTCCGTTAACTTCTAACGGAAACCGTCCAAACTAACTGACGGCGTTAACATATTCCGTCAACTCTGACGGAATATGCCGTTATCTTCAAACTCTAGCTCCGGCGACCGTCGCCGGCGCCGAAAACTGAGAAAATTTTCCAAACTTGATTTTTTACTCGATTCTACACCATTTTTCACGTAATTGGTACCAAAATGAAGCTAATAACATGAAGAATCATGTTATATAAGTTTCAAGGCTTAAAATTCACTAGATTTTCCCCGAGAAAGTTCGATAGTTCGGTTTACCTTGAAACACGTCGATCTCGGCCCTCCGACGTCCAATTCCTTCCAACGAAGTACCCCCCGGGACTCGTGGAGACGTCAAGAAGCTTCCTATAAGCTTAGAATTCTCTAAAAAATCATGTATATGAAAATGCATGAACAATGATAATCTCGGATGTAAGTGGTTTGATGTGAAAACGACATTATCCTTACCTGCAATTTGTATGGATGAACTCGTATCGACGAGATGAAAATAATGGTGGTCTTTATTTCCCCGATCTATGAGGTTTAAGGTGAGTTTGAGTGATGTCTGTACGATGAAGAGGAGAGAGATGGTGAGTTCGAGAGAGATAGAGAGATAGTTGTTTAAGAGTTTGAGAGACTGAAAGGGGGACACGGGAGTGAGGTGAGAGAGGGGATGAGTGTGTGATTGTGTGGTCTAAAAGCCACCAATCAAAACAAAATATCTTCTAGTTTCTCATTGGCCCCAAAAACTTAGGAAATTATGTAATTGGCCAAATTTTTAAACCCATGCAAAAACATACACCCGTCACTCAAGGGTATATAAGTCATTTCACATACACACGTCCCGAAATTTCATACAACATGTACAATCACTAGTATCCATAAAACAACCTCGGATACATCTCTCTCATCCTGTCCTCGGTCTCCCAAGTAGCTTCTTCTGCTGAGTGGTTCCTCCACAAAACTTTCACCAAATGTACTGTCTTATTCCTGAGCACCTTATCTTTCTAATCAAGTATCGTCACCGGCTCCTCATCGTAAGTCAAATCTGGATTAATCTCTAAGGATTGCGGAGGAATCACATGCGACGGATCTGAAACGTAATGTCAAAGCATGGAGACATGAAACACATTATGTACTCTGGACAAATCTGACGGCAACTCAAGCCTGGAAGCCACTTCACCAACTCGCTCGGTGATCTGATAAGGTCCAATGTACCTAGGACTCAACTTGCTTTTCTTTCTGAACAAACCACAGCTTTCTATAGCGATAACTTAAGAAACACCCAATCACCAACATCATACACTCGGTCAGTGGCATGTCTGTCTGCTAAACTCTTTTGGCGATCCTGTGCCGCTTTCAGGTTAGCCTTAATAACCTGAACATTCTGGGTAGTCTCCTCTACTATCTCAGGGCCCACTAAAACTCTTTCGCCAACCTCTGACCAACACAAGGGTAAACGACAAGGTTTCCTATAAAGTGCCTCGAATGGTGCCATCCCAATACTAGAGTGAAAACTGTTATTATAGGCGAACTCCATCAAATCCAGACGATGATGCCATGAGTTGCCAAACTGCAAAACTGAAGATCTCAGCATATCCTTCAATGTCTGAATAGTCCTCTCTGTTTGACCGTTTGTCTGAGGATGATATGTCGTACTGTACAGTAGTCTCGTACCCAAAGCTTCCTGGAATGCAATCCAGAACTTAGAAGTGAAGTGAGGATCGCGATCTGAAACAATACTAACCGGAACACCATGGTACTTTACAATGTTCGCTATAAACAACTCAGCCAATCGATTCAACTAAAACTTCTCTCTCACAGGAATGAAATGCGCCGACTTAGTGAGTCGATCAATAATCACCTAGATTCCATCATATCCATTATGTGTACGAGGAAGCTTGTACACAAAATCCATAGTAATGTCTTCCTATTTCCACTGCGGAATGGGAAGTGGCTACATCAACCCAAATGGCTTCTTCCTTTCTACTTTGACTTGCTGACATATGACACGTCTGCTCACATACTCAGCAATTTCTCTCTTCATACCCGGCCAATAGTAGAATGGTCGAATGGTATGATACATTTTCGTGCCTTCGGGATGCATTGCATAAGCGGAAATATGTGCTTCATCCAAGATATCCATCTTTAACTCTGCATTATTTGGCACGTACATCTGTTTTTCTTGCATAAGCATGCCGTCTGTTTCTCTGATTCGGAGGTCTTTCTTTTTACCATCATTTCTCAGTCGAATAAGTTCCTGAATCTCATCATCATTCATCTGGATCTCAAGTATTCTGTCGAATAGGATTGGCCTGACTTGGAAACTAGCAAGTAAGGCTTCCTCTCAATTGTCTACCATCGGATTCTTTACTTCTAACTGCACCTCAGTAGATCTCAACTCTGCAAGAAGAGGAACACGGCTCGCAAGAAAAGTATTAACTCTGCCCTGGGATTTCCTGCTAAGAGCGTCAGCTACCACGTTTGCACGACCATGGTGATACTCAATCGCGCAGTCGTAGTCGCTCAATAACTCAATCGACGCTGACGAAGATTCAAGCCTTCTGAGTAAACAGGTACTAGAGACTCTTGTGATCTAAGAAAATCCTGCATTTCTCACCGTAAAGGTAATGTCTCCAAATCTTCAAAGCAAAGATAATAGCGGCCAATTCCAGGTCATGAGTTGGGTAATTCTTCTCATGAGGCTTTAACTGACGTGAAACGTAAGTAATCACCCTACCATGCTGCATCAAGACACAACCTAGGCCATTTAACGAAGCATCACTGTAAATCTCAAAGTTACTATCATCATCAGGGAAAGTCAAGACAAGAGCATGAGTGAGACAATACTTCAACTGCTGAAAACTCCGCTCACAATCATCATCCCACTCAAACTTAACATCTTTATTGGTTAACCTCGTCAATGGTAACGCCATGACCGAAAAGTCTTTAACGAACTGCCGATAGTAACCTGCCAAACCAAGGAAACTCCGAACCTCGGTGACGATTTGTGGTTGCTCCCAATTCTCCATAGCTGCAATTTTCTGAGGGTCAACCTAAATGCCCTGGGCCGAAACCACATGACCCAAGAATGCTACTTCATTTAACCAGAACTGACATTTACTGAACTTGGCATACAAACGATGCTCCCTCAACTTCTTCAACACCAAAGAAAGATGTTGAGCATGGTCAGCCCTTGACTTAGAATACACCAGAATATCGTCAATAAAGACGATAACGAACCTATCCAGATACTGTTGAAATACCTTATTCATCAATCCCATGAAAGTTGCTGGTGCATTAGTCAAACCAAACGGCATTACGAGAAACTCATAATGACCATAACGAGTCCTAAAGGCAGTTTTAGGAACATTGTCGCTCCTGATCTTCGGCTGATAATAACTCGACCTCAAATCGATTTTCGAGAACACAAAGGCAACACGGAGTTGATAAAAAAAGATCGTCGATACGCGGCAACGGATAACGGTTTTTAATCGTTGCCCGGTTCAACTGCCTGTAATCTATACATAACCTCAAAATACCATCTTTCTTCCGAACGAATAGGATTAGGGCTCCCCAAGGTGAAGTACTAGGCTGAATAAATCATTTCTCAAGTAACTCCTGCAACTGAATCTTCAACTCTCTCAACTCAGCAAAAGCCATTCGATATGGAGTTAAGGAAATAGGATTAGTACCTGGTAACAAGTCAATGGTGAACTCCACATTGCGGTCTGGCGGCAATCTAGGTAAATCATCAGGGAAAACGTCAGAGAAATGTCTGACCACCTTAACATTCTCCAAACTAACAGGAGTGTCATCATTAAGTACCACGTGAGCTAAGTATCCCTGGCAACCCTTGTTCAATAACTTTTTGGCTCTCACCGCCGAAATAACTCCATGTCTAACTCCGCTACGTTCACCCACGAAAGTGACTTCAAGTAATCTAGGACGATGAAAAGTCACTAATTTCCCGTAACAATCAATCTTGGCATGATTGTAGTGCAACCGATCAATGCCCAGAATGACGTCAAAATCGACAATATCTAACAGAGTGAGGTTAGCAGGCATAACCACATTCTCCACTATTATGGGACATCCTGGATATACATAATCCACATAACATTTCTCCCCTCTAGCCATAGCAAACTTCAACTCATACCCAATAGGTGAAGATTGAGGTTGAGTCAACTAAGTAAATGTATGAGAAATCACGGAGTAGGTAGCACCATAGTCAATCAATACTTTAGCAAAATGACCAAGAATGTTCAACGTACCCATAATCAAATCTGGGTTATTCTGTGCGTCTTGAAGTAAGAGGTTATGAATGTGTCCCTGAGCTTGCTGACGTTCACCTCGACCTCTGCCAGCATGCACTCTACGCCCCTGGCTCGACTGACCGGCCTACCTTGAAGACCTGACACTACTGGCAGCAGCATCCACCTCTTGGGGCTGTCCCCTAGAATACCACTGCTAGTCACCGGCTAAGTACTACTGTTGAGGTAGGTATCCACCTGAATATGGTTGCTGAGAAGACATATATCCTCCAGAATACTGCTACTGTGGAGGCATATATCCTCTAGAAGACTGCCCATAACAGCCCTGCTGGTAAGGATCCGTAGGATACTGATACTGATCTGATGAATAAGGAACGGGATCCCCCTAATAGTGGAAAGCTCATCCACGACCCATCTGAGCGTAACAGCTCGGTCCTGAGAACTGCTGCGTCAGAGCTGGTGATGGTATAGAAAGTTGTTGAAGCCTCTGTTAGGTCTGAGGACAATACTTAGCCAGGTGTCCCTCCTGGCCACAGGTATAGCATCCACTCGTACCGCGTTGACATTCGCCAAAGTGCCGATTGTTGCACCTACGGCACAATAGAGCACTACTTCTACCAGAGTTCCCCTGCCTCTGGGATCTGGCACCACCGAAGAATCTGCCACCACCTCTCTAACCTGTAGCACTGAAGCCTCCGCTAGAAGAACTAGAGCTAGCCCCGCTACGTTTGAAGCTCTGGGTCTGGCGAGGTCCTTGCGAGAATTGGCATTTTCCCTTATTATTCCTCCCTTGATTTCCTTCTCTCTCATCATCATCATTGTCACTGGGCAAGTTCTCAGAATCCTCTATCTGCAACAATGCCTCATAAAACTCATGATAGGTAGAGCAGGGAATCGTCGTCGCTATGGTACGCCATTTATTCTTCGTACCCAATTTAAATCGACGTAACATCTCAACCTAATTGGCAGCAACCTTCGGGTGATAGCGGGAGAGATTAGTGAATTTTCTATAATACTCGTTGGCTGACATCTTCTTCTGTTTCAAACTTGTGAATTCCTATTTCTTACGATCAATGTACGCCGCAGGAATGAATCTCTTATAGAACAACTGTTTAAACACTTCCCAATCCTTAAATTTCTCCAGGGGCATCTCATTGGCCAACTGCTTCCACCATGATGCTGGTTCCTTACCCAAAAACCATGTGGTCGTCTCGACCCATCTGTCAGGAGGTAGATTCCTCTGACTCTGCATCACACTAAAAGTCTTCTCGATGTGCATAAACCATTTCTCATAACCCTCGGGTCCTTCATTCCTCATCAAAGTAGTGATTTTCAAATTATGGACCGACTCCAAAGGGGTTCTGTGGGAAGGATGAACTACTGACTGAATGACACTCACTATCGATTCCCCTAACTGAGATATATTGGGGAAATTAGGCTCATCGGCATGACCTGGCTCACGACGAGTCGGAATAGTTCTGACAGAAGACATCAAGTCATTAGAAATTTCACAAAATATGTAGGACTGCAACCTAGGGCTCTGATACCAAGCTAACACACCCCGACTAGACCTGGCAGTTTCTTACACGACCCGTTAACATGACACGTAAACGACACGAAAATAACGGATTTCGGGTCAACACGATAACTAATCGGGTCGTTATCGGGTCACACGATAAGAACCCGTTAATAACAGGTCCTTAATAGGTCTACATGAGAGTGACACATGAGTAACCTGTTTCGACACGAAAAGAAAAAAGTTATTTTGATGATTTTAATTTTTTTTAATTACTATAAAATACAATAAATATAGTGGATATATATATATATATATATATATATATATATTGTTTATTAATTATTATTGTATTATTATTCTAAATAAATTTTAAAAATTTAAGTTTTATTTATTTATTTATTTTATAAAATATTATGAGCAAAGAGTGAGATTAAAAAATTATAAAACACATTAAAAATAAAAACATCAAGTAATTTAAAAATACCAAATACATTTAAATATTTATAATAATTAATTTACAAGTGAAAAAAATGTGAAAAAATATGCAAACACTTGTAATCGCATCCTTTACGCTTTTAAGGTGCGTGCATGAATTTTTTAAACTATACAAACCCTCATGTATTTTTAAGGAAGTTCAAAATAAATAAAATTCATAATCATTAATGTATAAGTCTGAAAAATGTGAAAGCTTATATAAAGGGGTGTGATATTCACACACCTCATTTTACTTTTCACACACCCTTCTAATTGGATCAGGTGAATTAAAGAAAATCAATGGATAGAAATTAACAAGGGGTGTTTAAGAAGTAAAATAGGGTGTGTGGATAGCACACCCCTATATAAATGATCATGATTGCATCCTCTACGCTTAGACAATCGTTACATGGTCATTTAGATTTTTAAAACCCTCCAAATCTCACGAATAATGTTTTTTTAGTGCAAATTTAATAATATTGTAGAAGTGTAAAAAAAAATATACAATCACTCGTAATAACAAGTTTTACAACTTCCGGGAATGGGCCAACTCCGAAATCTGACACCATAATCCATAAACCTTAGATTTAAATTTAACCGTCCATTATCGTTTACAATTTATTTATTCTACTCACCAAATTTCATTTTTTAGATTTTCTTTTTTGAAAAGTGATCTTTTAATAGATGTAGAAAAATAAACGGTTTAGATCGTTGATATAACATTCTGATATTTACGGTTAACTAAAATATGAGTTCTTGTTATATAGTTTTTAGAGACTTTATAGACTTCGAGCTATATTTTCACTAATGGTAAAACTCTCATCGTAATATAAACGATCCAAACCGTTCATCTTCCTACATCATCTAAAAGATCATGTTTTCAAAAAAGAAAATCCGAAAAAAAAAAATTGGTGAGAAGAATGGAACGTAAATGTAAACGACAATCAACGGTTAAATTTAAATCTATAGTTTATAAATAATGGAAAACCTCAGTGAAAACATCGTCAATAAGTTCCAATACCATTTCCCTTCGTGATTGATGAAACTTGAAGGGTTTTATTGTAAAAAGGGTGCAAGGTTCCTCAATCTTGAAACATAACTCTCTTCATTTTGCATATCTTTGAACATTTGTATTTTGTAGTATGCACTAATATTTTTTCATTAGACTCTTATTTTGGGGTAAGTAAACTTGAAAGAAAAATGTTTTATTTATTTATTAATGTTTTGAAGTAGTATTTATGTGACAATGTGGTATGTATATACTAATTTAGTATTATGTTTTACATTTTTTTTGGGGTCAAATTATGTTTTTAATTTTCATTATTTATTCATTTAAAATATATTTTTCTTAACGAGTAACGGGTCGGGTCATATTACCTAATAATATTAACGGGTCGATTTCGGGTTAGGTCATATTATTCGTTTATTTTAACGGGTGTTACACGACACAACCCGTTAAGCTATCGGGTATGACACGAAAATTACACGAACACGAGAAACACGACACGAATGTCAGGTCTAACCCCGACCCGAAAGTGGGGCATGCTGGCCGTCACGTGAGCGTGACGTAATCATGTGCACGGTGCGGAAGCAAGATTCATAAGAAGAATATGAACGAATTTAAACCAAGCCACTAGCAACCTAAGAAGATAGTGCGCTAGAGTGCGAAGTTATAATGCTTATACAAATTCAGAGCATACTAAGTCAATGCAGTCAAGCATGAAATAATAGATTTGAATAACACCAAAGGGTGTCCTACATAATGAGAAGTCTGTCAGAACTACCAAATGATCCTCGTTAGCCACCAACGTTACTCTAGCTACCTAGAACCTGGAGGGGCAAAAAACAAAGTTGAGTGGGTCAGCAAAACAAATCTTTTCAAAATCATCATTTTCTCAACAGTATAACCCATCGCCGTAAAACCTGTATAATTTCCCAGAAATAAAGTATATACTCATATATATATATATATATATGTAAATCTCAAAATCATGCTGGAAAATATGAATGTATGCCATGCCAAAGTATCACCACTAAACTCTAATCATAACTCTGTGGATGTGATAAAATGTCAAGTATTCATCTCGGCCCTCGGCCGTATATATATCTCATAATCAATCTCAATAATCAACTTAACCCTCGGCTGTATAATAGCTCATAATCAACTCATCATATCATGTATATCAATCCTGCACACAAATCAATACCACCTCTAGTGGTCTACACATCATCACTGAATATAGAATAATTATGCTCTAGTGCTACAATCACGTGAAGACTGTGCGAAGGATTCGCGGGTCACCTACGAGTCGAACCCATTTATAGTGGTCTATACGACAGCACTATGCACCTAACTTGGATCCAAGGCGAGCATGCGGTGCGGGAGGTGAACAACACGTGAAAGACTATGCCCCTAACTCTGGGCGGGAGCACTAATATAAAGGTGCAGGTATATGAGCTCTAATCACATCTTATCACATCACATCGTTCTCATCACAACTAATATAAAACTCACCTGACACTTACCTATGCGTCCACAACACCAATCATAATTATATGCAATCATGATGCATAAATAAAATAAATAGATACTTTGCATGGCAGTTCAAATCCTTAAAGTGTTCAATTTCATTTTCTGGGAAAAAAACAATATATATAAGTATATACGGAAAACAAACTGCCCAATCACTGGTAAGTAGCCGGGTCGTAGCCCCCACGTCTAGCCTGGCTACGGTCGTCCTCAGGATACGACTCACCTATATGAGAATTTACTGAAAATATGTTATTTAAGCACATATACGGAACTATGGGAATAACTTCTCATACATAACTCAATTTTGGTATTTGAATGTACTAACGTGACCTACTCGACGTCACGAACCAGTACAAATTTTTAGAAAAATTTTTGGACCCTGCACGCGCCGGCCATGCGCGGCACATGCCTGGCACGTGTAACGGAATAGTGAACGGCGTCAGAAATATTCCTCAAAATATTCCGTTAACTTCTAACGGAAACCGTCCAAACTAACTGACGACGTTAGCATATTCCGTCAAGTCTTACAGAATATGCCGTCATCTTCAACCTCTAGCTCTGGCGACCGTCGCCGGTGCCGGAAACTAGGAAAATTTTCCAAACTTGATTTCTTACTCGATTCTACACCATTTTTCACGTAATTGGTACCAAAATGAAGCTAATAACATGTAGAATCACGTTATATAAGTTTCAAGGCTTAAAATTCACTAGATTTTCCCAGAGAAAGCTCGATAGTTTGGCTTACCTAGAAACACGTCGATCTCGGCCCTCCGACGTCCAATTCCTTCCAACGAAGTACCCCAGGACTCGTGGAGACGTCAAGAAGCTTCCTATATGCTTAGAATTCCCTAAAAACACGTATATGAAAATGCATGAACAATGATAATCTCGGATGTAAGTGGTTCGACGTGAAAACGACATTATCCTTACCTGCAATTTGTACGGATGAACTCGTATCAACGAGATGAAGACGATGGTGGTCTTTGTTTCCTTGATCTGTGAGGTTTAAGGTGAGTTTGAGTGATGTCCGTACAATGAGGAGGAGAGAGATAGTGAGTTCGAGAGTGAGAGAGAGAGAGTGAGTCTGAGAGTTTGAGAGATTGAGAGAAGGACACGGGAGTGAGCTGAGAGAATTGATGAGTGTGTGGTTGTGTGGTCTAAAAGCCACCAATCAAAACAAAATATCTTTTAGTTTCTCATTGGCCCCAAAAGCTTAGGAAATTATGTAATTGGCCAAATTTTTAAACCCATGCAAAAACATACACCCGTCACTCAAGGGTATATAAGTCATTTCATATTTACGATAAGATTTCTTGGGACAGGCTGTCACAAAACAAATTTTCATAAAAATTGAAAAGAATAAACACACATATAGCATTTCGAAGTTAGGAAATTTTGTTAATTTTAAACAACAAAAATCATTGTTTCTAATTAAATTTCTTGATCATTTAACCAAATTTTATAAATTTAAACTCTTATGAAAAAAAAAATTTGTAAAAATTGGAAAATAAATAAGCACATGTTGTGTTTTGAACTCAAGACTTCTTCATTATTTTCAAATGACAAAACCGCCACTTCTAATTACATTTCTTTGTCATTAAACCAAATTTTATAATTTTATACTCTTAAAAACTTATATAAATATACTGCCCTAATAATTTTGGTGCCCCAAATTTTATTGAGTCTCAGACAGTCGCCCTGTCAACACAAAGCATGGGCCTGGCCTGGCAAGGTATGAACCCCTTGCGTGGTTGGTTAACTTTATAATCGCATTTGAATTTATGTGGATAATTTGAACTTTGGCCAATACATAAATTGCATTTGTTTCCACCATCACTTTCCTTTTGAACTTTTGGTTTATGATGAAAACAAGTGAGTTTGTTTCGTTTTACGATGAGTTCAGTGTGTTTGTATAGTCTCAACCATCAGGAGGAGAGTGGAAGAAAGGAGCAGTCATCAACCTCCATATGACATAGAAAATCCGTAGATCCCATTAGCAAGTTCGATGAGAAAGCAGTTGGATAGCCTATCTCCCTTATATTCGTATGGGGTTAATTACACAAACATTGTTGCTAAATTAAACATTACACTAACACCCTCTCACTAATTCACTTTCACATAACTCTTTCGTTCAAAATTCTGTTACTAAATTGACAAGTTTACCCTTAAAACTAATTAATTAAATAAAAAAATATATTAGAAAAGAAAATATTTAAAATCACTAAATTAAACATTAAAAAATAAATTAAAAACTTAAAAAGATCGAATGGGAAAAAGAAAGAAAACTTTAAATCCTCAAAATTCTACACCTCACCGTTCTTCCTCCCCGCCATCTCACCATCGCCACGTTCATCCCTTTACTCTTCCCCGCCCCACCCTCTAAAAAAAGGACTAATCTTTGTTCTCTGTATGAATCCAGAACAAAATGTAGTATTTCCAGATTCATAGTCACCATTTTTTAGAGAAACCCATAAATCAAACACCAAAATTTTCACCAAAATTAGGTTTTTTGATCCATTTGAACAAAACCCAGATGAGATTATATGCAAATTTTGGGAAACAAAGAAGAACCCAAAATCCAGGATGTCGAAAGAAAAAAATAAGATTAGTGAATTTTATCATCTGAACCTCATCTCTCACCACTTTCCATTCCCCAGCACGTTCCCACCCAACCCAATCTACATTAGTCCCGCTCCCTCCTGACCATATCCAACTGAAACCTTACACACCCATCTCAGATTGTGGTTCCAGATCGTACAACCCGTAGAATACAGGGGTTGCTTTTCATGGCCATGGTGGCGTCGGAACTCTCCGGTGCCAACAACAATGCAGAGTTTTCCATAGTGGAATAATCAATCGATGGCCTTTTCTTCTTGATAAATATATGACTTATGCTTGGTGGAGGAGTTGAAGGATTTGGGCAGCGGGCAGCCATGGGGAGAATGGTAGTGATGTGAAATAACTCAAAGAAAGGAAGAGAGAGGGAGAAGTTTTTAATTTATTTTGTAATGTTTAATTTGTTTTTCCTAATATATTTCTTTATTATTTAATTAATTAGTTATAAGGTAAAGTTATCAATTTATTGGTAAAATTTTGAATGAAGGGGTTATGTGAAAGTGAATTAAAATATGAGGGGGTGTTAGTGTAATGTCTCAAATGTAAGGAGATTTTGTGAAATCTCGATAAATCTCAAGGGGTGTTTGTGTAATTAATCCATTCGTATTGTTATAGAGTTACCAAGCGATTGGGGCATGCAACTGAAAAGGCTTACACACCACATGCAGTCTCCATAGGCCCATTTCACCATGGCAAGTGTTAGGATCCGTCCCTAATTTACAGTATTTTGATACTAAAAGTATGAAATGACCAAAATGCCCCTAAAAGTGAGAATGCTGACTTATGTTGACCTTTGTGTTGTGAGACGTATGAACCATTATTTTAGTGTGTCCTTATAGTACTTGACATTACGATCGCATGGGGGCAAGCAGAATTGAATTTGGAGCTACGATGGAGATTTTATGGAGCTACGAAGCCGAAGGGCAATTAAGTAAATTCATTATTCTAGATATTTTTGTGTATAGACTTCGAAGCCCTTTGTTCACCTAGTGAATAATTTAGTTTCTTCCTTTGAGGTGTATGTGTAACAAAATTTTTACTTTTTATATATTGTGGAGGTTGAATTTTGTATGTTGTGAAAGTTGAATCTGTGCAAATCCATTTATTCTTAATTTTTTTTTTTAAATTATTTTTTGTTGTATTTGGAGAATGTTGTTTCCTGTTTTTTGTGTTTTTAGGTAGTGATGCATAAGTTAATCACTTTTGTTCTAAATTGTAAATGATTTTCATTCCATGTTATGTTGAGTATGTTGTTACAGCTTTGAAAAGATTGAGGGTTTTTGTTTAGTCAGACAGAGGGAGAGATAAAGAGAGAAGTGGATTATGTCCATGAATATGGGGAATGTACTTCATTTGTTTCTGAGTATTTGAATTTCAGTTTTTATTTTTGTGGTTCACCTGTATTCATTTTGGATTGGTTTTTTGTGGTTTACCTCCACACCCAAAAGAAAGTTGGCAACCATTCGATGCTCCCGTCCCCTCTACGAATTGAAATATGGTTTAATATAATTAACTTTCTCGCCATTATATAAGAGTGCCTGACACTATATGATAAGATCATACATATATTTCCTTTTACAATAATTTATAGCTGGCAAGCCTCAAATTCTGCCGACATAGGAAGTCTTGCATTTCTGGTAAGCTTTTCTTGCACATATTGGTTTATTATTTAGAGAAATGTTGATCAGGGAGTAGCCAACTCTCTACATGAAAAGTCTAACTTTCCGAAGATGTGCTATTATTTAGAGCAAGGTTTTAAAAGACGTTAAGCGCTAGTAGGACGACGGGTTGGGGCCTAGCACTTAGGCGGCTAGGCAGGGTCTAGGCGGGCGCCTAGGCAGACTAGGCGGATTTAATTAAATATATTATATTTCGTGTAAATAAGTGTTTGTTTATACTAAAAATATATATGATTTCATCATAAACTACAAAATAAAATAACATATACATTATGAGCTATTGGAAACATAATGAAAACATGGGGAATAAGTATATAATGTCTGTTTCTTTAAGTATTCAACAAGTCTCTTATAATTTATTAAAAAAATAAAATGCAAAATGAAAATTATCTATTTTCTTTCTAAGTGAGTCGCAACCTAGACGGGTGTCTAGGTGGGTCTAAGCGGACTAGGCGGGCGCCCGGACCTTCTAGACGGGTGCCTCATTAGGTCTAGGCGTCCTTTTTTAATTTTCAACTGCCTAGGCATTAATCGGGGCGGTGGCCAACCGCCTACCGCCTAGGCGGGGTTTAGGCGGCGCTAGGCGGGGATTTTTAGAACAGTAATTTAGAAAAAGCTGATCTACTTTTCATTGCACTTAAGTTTGAATAGAAGCTCAATACTTTACATATTTGTTATGAAGTGATTTCTACGTAGTCTTTTCTTTCCTTACACACTCGTGTAACGTGTTTATTACTTCTAGTCTTTGAACGAATCAAAGGAGAAGAAACAAAACTAAATAGACGTATGTATTTTTTGTTTATGGAAGATTTTAGTTTTATATTTGAATGGTATACGCACGCCTTTGTTCTATAATTTTTGGCCTCATGCCCCAAATTATATTGGCCGTTAAATGAAAGTTCGTCTATCTTCACGCGCTTGATGACATAACCTTGTTGATGTCACTCTGTTATTGTTGTTGTCATCAGCCAAAGTTAAGGATTCATGTTTGAGATAAGAACGAAATGGTTTCTTGTATGAATATCACATTTCATTAATTTGTGCACAACTTGAGCAAGTGATTTATGCAAACTGGTATTATAGCATGATTAAATTATTCTTCTACATCCTCCGTTAATTTATGTTATTTCGTCTTTTTAATTTATTTGATCATCTTCAATGACGCAACTTTCATTTTGATATCTTTGAGTTGAATAGTTTGGTTGTGTATATATGTTTCAATTTTATAAGTGTCCATTATTAAGTACAACGTGCACTAATATTGTCTTCAATTAACCACTTAGGCCTAATATATGGATGGTATCCGGCTCAATGAACCTCAACTACGGAGTTTTATCATCAAAAGACTCCGTGTAATTAGGACTTAACTACTTGTATTTAATTTTTAAATTATTAGTGTATGCCTCTCTACATCCACTTATCTTGTCTGGAGCCAACTTTATCCACCATCGTCTATATGGCTCCACTTAAGCAGTCGATAATGAATTAAAGGGTTAAGTCACGTTTCCAAGGGGACGGCACGTCAGCTTGGTTTGTTAAATCAATCGGTTTTGTTTTTTTAGATACTTGCTTGTAGAGACATAAAATCAAAAAAATTTGCCTATAGAGACATGTTTCCGAATAATTGCATAGATGGACAATCAATGATTTGTTAGTTTTTTTTTTAATTGTCGAATATTTTTTAGTTTAATAATTTTCTCTATTATCTAGATTAGTTTTTATTGTTGTCATGTTTCTTGGATTAAATTTCTTTATTATTGAAGAATTTTTTTTATTGATGTGTCACTGATCATCATCTCGTTGTCAGCAATTACGACTTGGAGTAACAAAGACATCAGCAGTAAATGGAAGGAAGCAACGAAGCTCCACATGACATCGAAAACCCCTCAATTTCGTTAGTAACTTCAATGCGTCGGGGGTTGCATGGTTTGACTCCCTTGTCCCCTTCGTGTTGTATCTACAAAATTCCTGAACGACTACGGTGCGTAAATGAAAAGGCCTACACACCTCAAGTAGTCTCTATAGGTCCGATTCATCATGGCATGAAGGGATTAGAAGACATGGAAGAACACAAGAAGAGGTACCTGCAGTTTTTTTTACGTCGGACTGGGGTCAGGTTGGAAGATTATGTAACGAAAATAAAGGGCAAGGAAGAGAGTGCGCAGTTGCTATGCGCACACCATTGAGTTGTGCAGTGATGAATTTGTAAGAATCATTCTTGTGGATGCCGCTTTCATCATTGAGCTCTTATTGAGGTATTGCTCGCTTATCCAGCCGTATAGCAACGACCGCATCTTTGGCAAACCGTGGTTGATAAATATTATCAGACCTGACATGCTTTTGCTTGAAAATCAGCTGCCATTTTTCGTTCTTGAGGATCTCTTTGCCACGGCGGAGGTGCATTCACTGTTTGACCTCTCCTACAAGTTCTGCAAGGAATTAACAAGTTTATACGTGAGCAGAGACAATTTGGGATCTTCTTCTAGATTTAAAGTAGAGCATTTTGTTGATTTGATTAGAACTCTAAACCTACCAACGGAGGAAGAGAACTCAAAAAATCGAGGGCCGGTCGAAACTCTAGTTGTACCCAGCATGACAAAACTACACCAGGCAGGCGTCAAGTTTAAGGTGAGATCAAACAAGAATCTATTTGATGTGTGTTTGCAAGACGGGATTTTGGAAATTCCAAATCTAACTATATCCGACAGCACGGAGCATGTACTCCGAAACCTTATTGCCTTTGAGCAATGCCATTACACTCAGAACGCTGGCTACTTTAGTGACTATATCACCCTCATGGATTATTTTGTGAACACCCCAAATGATGTGGAATTGCTGGTCAAGAACGGAATTGTTGAAAATATGCTTGCTGACAACGGTGAGGTGTCTGCTCTGATTAATAGCCTCGGCAAAGGTACTTTCGTTTACACACAGGCCTTCTATTACGCCACTCTTACAAAGGAGCTCAACAAGTACTACAAAAAGCCGTGGAACAAACGGAAGGCGAATCTGAAACAAAAATATTTCAACACACCTTGGAAAATTATTTCTGTCGTTGGTGCTGCTTTTCTCATCGTGCTCACTCTCATACAGACGGTGTGGTCTGTTGCTTACTAAGCATCAACACTAAGTTAGGCACTCCGTACTTTTCCATTTAATTTCTCCCTGTTATGATATATATATATATATATATATCAACTAGTTAATTTGTAGTAGCTTGTGTATTTATGAAATTACATAATATGTCTCCTTCGTACCTAAAACAAAATAAATAAATAATATGTTGGCAACATTATCTCTTGTCGCTTTTTCACTGTGGGAAATAAGGTCATAGTGAGATTCATTTGACTGCTCTTTCATCGCGTTCTATTTTTAATGTAGCGCTCACTAATTTCAAATCCAAGCATCCCCACTGTTGAGCTATATATAAAGCACCAAGTCTTAACCAACACTCAAAAGTTAATTCACATAAATTACTCAAGAGCTAGACACTCCTTTGCTTCATGTTGAAAAACTCAACCTAAATTATATATCGACACAAAAAGTAGAAATGGTCACAAAATTTTGTTTTTTCCTTTAATTTCCCCATTCTTTCCTTTATCTCATTCTCCCTTCAAATATCTCCCACCCTTTTTTTTTTTTTTTTGGTAACTGGGAATAATATTTCTAGGGCAAAGATGCCAAAAGAGTATAAGGAAGCCTACACTGAGGCAAGCAACAACAGACCAACAAAAAACCAAGCAGTAGAGGGGTTAAAGATGGAAAATGCTGGAATCGAGTTCAAGCATCGCCCCTATCCTACCATAAAAGATTAAGGCGGACAAGGCAAGCCATCCTTGTTTAAAACAAAAACCAATGAAGATGGGGGTCGATTGACCCAAGTTACATTGCACATTTCCGAATTACTACGCGACGCTAACCTGTCCGTAGCCAAATTGGCTGATCTTGGGACCTAAGACCAGCGACAACCCTCAAAAGAGTTCCCTAGCCTTAAAAACTTTCGCCAAGGTAGGAAATGCTTCCCATCTGCTAGATTCCATCAAAGTTGACAAGGAAGAAAATGGAGTCCTTAGAATCAGATTCAACGATTCCCCACTGGTGGCCCAAAGCAATAGCCAGTTCACAGCCCCTCAAAATAGCAATAGCCTCTGCGGTTGCCACATTAGGAACCCAGATGGCATACTGAGTTGCAGCTACAAACCGGCCCTCTGCATCACGCATCACAATACCCACAAAACCATCCCTTGTTAACATCAACCAACTCGCATCAACGTTCACCTTCAGATAGGGATAAGACAGGCGAGACCAATGCTGCACTAGAGTAGCCGAACTGGAAGCAATCATCAATGGTGGTTGAGCTCTATTTACTTCAAAGAAAACAGTTGCATAAGTTATGATAGCAAGGAGAACCTGGGTAGGATCGATGGCTTGTTGATGAAACAAAAAATTACACCTAGCTTTCCATATATGCCAACAAGTAAAAGCAACATGAGAAAGCAAAAACCTTTGATCATCTTTAAACCCAAACTGCCGCGATGCAATAGAGTGAATCCAATCCTCCCATGAAGTAACCTCATTCTGATCCACTTTATAATTAAGCACCCCACTAAACCATATAGTTTCCACCCATGGGCATAATAACAAAAGGTGTTCAATAGACTAAGGATGGCAATTGCAGATTGGACACAATACAACGGTGAGGGAGCAGATTTCCTATTAAATAAATTCTCTCCACAGGAAATTATGAAGCTTTGGTGGGGTGTGTAACTTCCAAACAAACTTCCAAATTTGGCCCTGAGACGAAGTAGCCCACCCCTCGGAAAGTAGTGTCGTGAGCTAACCCACCCGAGTGTCTTTAGTAACCAATATCGTTCCACCTGGCGAAGGATGACCCAACGGCAAGAAAGGAAGCCATCTATCCACCCACAATCGCACAGTACACCTCTCCATAATTTGCCAATGGGATCCCTGCAACAACAAATCTCTGCCCACCAAAAGACTGGTCTAAGCCCAAGAAGCTTTGCTTCCCCATTTAGCTACAAAGAAAGAGCAGTGCAGATAGTATCTGGCTTTAAGGACCAAAACCCACAAGGAGTTAGGATTATGAACCAGCCGCCAACACTATTTGGCAAGTAAAGCATCATTAAAATCACTAAAATGCTTGAAGCCCATACCTCCATCCTGCTTCGGTAGACCTAAAATTTTTTCGGATACCCAATGAATTTTCTGTTCTCCACCCATTTGTCCCCACCAAAACTGCGATAAAAGAGTGTCTAGCTCATTACACACCCCCGCAGAAAACTTAAATAAACTCATTGGATATGCTGGAATTGCTTGGCAACCGCTTTTATTAACACTTCTTTGCTGACTTGAGACATAGTGCTTTGTTTCCACCCTTGAATTTTCCTCATAATCTGACCCTTAACATACGCTAAACCCTTCTGCTTTGAAGGACCCCACATTGCAAGAACACCAAGATAAGTCCTTGGATAAAAAACCACGGGCATATTAAGAACACCTCCCAGCTCCTCAAACACATCCACTGGAGTATTAGCACCAAAGAAAACACACGATTTCTAAAGATTAACTGCTTGTCCCGAAGCTTTACAGTAATCATTTATTAATTTAACCAAATGGCAACAATTCCGTCCATTGGCCTTCAGAAAAATAGGTGTGTCATCGGCAAAGAAAAGATGAGATATAACCGGACCGTGCATCCTCACCCCCTCTAAAAACTGGTGATGCACTGCCATTTGTATCATACGAGAAAAAACATCACTAACAAACAAGAACAAATACGGAGATAAAGGATCACCTTGGCGGAGTCCTCTTGATGGAACGAATTTGTGCCCCAGTTGCCCATTAATAATGACTGCAAAATTCACAGAGCTCACACATTTGAGACCGAAACGATCTTCACACATCATTTTTACATGTTGCGTTTTATCTTCCATACGTGCCGGATTTGCATTTACATTTTTTTTTATTTTGCAAAAATATTTTATACTCTAGTTTACTAAAAATGAGACCATTAGGCATCACCCACATATGCTTCATTCTTACTTCCTTTCAGATTGGCAGCAAATTACAGGGTGTTTGCTCACTCAAAGCAGATGCACCATTCTACACTGCTGCCAAAAAAGTCACTTTTGCCTGTGTGTGCAGTCTGCTAAATCTGTTGATCTCTCACCCAGATCCGAATCCAGGTTACCATATAAATTGTGAAAAATTTCCTGGGCGTTTGATCGGTTCTTTAATCGTCTAATTGGTATCGGTATATCATACCGAATGTGGAGAAACAATGATAAATGATGAAAACATGGGATAAATGAAGGGTTTACTGCAGAAAGGTAATTGGCATTGTTTGAGGCCTCGTTTGTTTGACCTCCTTAGCTAGGACTGGACTAGCTAGGACTAATAACCCATGTTTGGTGCAAGCCGGGATTGAGTTTAGTGGGATTAAGTCGGACTCGTGCCGACTAAATCCTTCGTTAGCTGGGCTTGGCGAGAGCCCCCGAAAAGGAGGGGATTGCTAGTCCCGTTTCCCCGCTTCCCCTCACTTTGCCTCACCCCACGCCTGAGAACTTGCCCTCCCACTGTCTTTCTCCCCACCTCCCTCTAGTCTGTCCAAGTCAGAGACCCAGAAAACCCAAAAACCCAGAAAACTCGGAAACCGAAAGCAGATTCAACCCCATCTCCCACCTTCGAGCCACTCATGCATGCATCCCGCCTCCAACTCCTAAATTTTCATTTTCGTTCTTGCTCTTTGGTTTGATTTTAAGATTTGGACAGGAAAAGAGGCAAAGGGAAGAGAGAGAGGGATTTGGACGGAAAAGAGGCAGAGGAGCGATGCAGTGGGAAGAGAGAGAGTTGGGCAGAAAAGGAGGCAGAGGGAAGAGAGAGTTTGATTTTAAGATTCAACCCCATCAGATTATCACCCAGGGAGTTGGACAGGAAAAGAGGCAAAGGGAAGAGAGAGGGATTTGGACGGAAAAGGGAGAGGGGAGGGATGCAGTGGGCGGGCAAAAAAAATGAGAGAGGAAGATAATTAAATGCTTGACCAAAATAAATGGGTCTAGAAAGGAAAATGATAATTTAATAATAAAATATTATTATATATAGATTAAATTAATGATAAAATATTGTAAATATAAAATTTAATAATATAATATATGAATCCTGCTTTTTAGTTCGACACAGCACCAAACGCTTCACTAAATCAGTCCAGCTTAGTCTATTCTATGCCAGTCCAGCTTAGTCCCTAAAGTTAGTCCAATCCGAGATAGTCCGGTGCAACAAACGCAGGCTCTCTTGACAAGCTTGAACCTGATTATCTAGCTACATCAAGACAGGCGACAAACAGGACCCGAAAGACGATGAAAGGTAGAAGTGTCATTGTAAATTTTAGAATTACGAAGAAAAGAAAAGAAAAACTACTCTTACTACTAATGCTGGTAGTTAAGACATCTAAGAGAGGCGCCCGCCATGGAGTTATCAAGGTTTGGTTAAAATCCACATCTTTAAGACCAACAGAACCTTCCCTCGTTCTACTGACCACAGCAAGATGACCTTTGTGCAGCTTGACCATCGGCTCTGTCTGGTTCGTTAATCCTAAGTGTCTGAGGCTGAAACCATCGAAACAAAACGAGTTCGTCAACATTTGAGAGAAGAGTTGGGGAAAGAAAAGGATTCCCACTTCTGCGAGCATGAAAATACCTCAGTGCCCCTGGCATCAGATTCAGCAAGTCTCTGTTTAATATCCCTGGCTATAGAAAAGAAGACCTCCTCCACGTTCAGGTTAGTCTTTGCACTCTGCAGAACATTTTCTTTCATTATGAAGAGAACGAAATTGCTTATGCAGTGAAAATACCAAAGGCATATTACTACTTACAGTTTCAAAGAACTTGATACCATACTCATCAGCAAGAGCTTGACCCCTAGACGTCGGCACAGCCTAAAAAAAAAGATAATTATTAAAGCTTGGGAATGTCCGCACACAAAAACACATGCAAAAATAAACGGATAGGGATAGGGCGTGCAAATTTAGCACCGTCACGTTAATCCCAATAGGATTCTAAAACTCATCACATTCACATCTCAATCTCTCATCCTATCTAAACTCTTTCACCAGGTTAGAAAAGAAGAGCATTTCCTGCAAGTGAAAATGTACAAATTACACACCCTTCTGCTTTCATCCATATCAGCTTTGTTCCCCACCAGAATCTTGTTGACATTGACAGAAGCATGCTGCTCAATGTTGCGAATCCAGTTTCTAATGTCTGCACATGAATAGACAATTACCCTAAGAAGGGTTAGATTGAACATAAAACTTATATACAGCAATGGAAAAAGTGCCGCATACGGTTTCGACCATCCACCACCTCAATGAAATTAGAATATTTGTCAAACTGAAGGAACAACACCAGTGTAAGCACACCCAAAATAAACCGCACGGTTAAAATGTCTACATCCCAATTCCTTGAAATTTGGATTTAATATAACAAAAACACGTAAGCAAAAAAATCATATACTGAGAGTAAAGGGAAAACGAGAGGTTACTGTTGAATGATGACTCATCAGTAACATCATACACCAACAAAATACCCATGGCTCCTCGATAGTAAGCTGCAGAGCATAACATAAATACGTAAGGAAACTCCTGAATAACAATAACAGAGGACATAATTCAAGAATATCAAAATTATCTCTAAGAAAGGAACCCCTGCCCCCTAGTCTTCCCTCGTCAGCAGCAACTGTTCATTTTCCTATTTCAAATTATCTATTTGTAAAATCTCAAGCAAAAACCTGTTGTAATCGTTCGAAATCGTTCTTGACCAGCTGTATCCCAGATCTGCAATTTAATCCGTTTGCCATCAAGCTCGATTGTTCTTATCTTGAAATCAATCCTGTCACCAAAAGGACCATCTAAGAGATGCTAAACAAAGATGAATCTTCTACAAGAAAACACACTTAATGTAATAGTTCATTATGCCATATTTCTACAGCAGCTTTAAGCAGTAGCTAATGACCATGTCCTAACCGACTTAATATATGGGTTCATAAAACTTGTTTGGTTGCTAAAAGTTTCCAGATACAATAATCAAAACAGTTTCTACGAATACAAACCCAATCGTGGTGATAAAACTGGTTGTAAAGGAGCCATCAGAGAAACGCAAAAGCAGACAACTCTTGCCAACACCTGGAAAATTACAGCAGAAATATTTAATATTTTAGAACCAAAAAGTTGATAACCGAAACTACGAAAATCTCTCAAAAAAATAGATGAAAGCACCAGATCCCTGATAGTTCACAATTAGACCATTTTTAATGCACAAGATCCAGGATACCATCCAAACAAAAAAAATCCTAAAACTTCTTATCCATCTCAAAGCAATTTCAAAACGTATCCTCCAAAGCAATAATCTCAACTGACGCCAAAACAACGAGCCCCATCAGAGCTCGTATTTGACCTTTATCAAATAATTGATATCAGATATTACGGTAAGAGTTTGAATGCTCTTCAACCCCTACAAGACAGTCCAATGCGCATAAGGTAATTTTTCATACTTGTGATCACTCTCTAGTTATTTTTTATCAAGCATATATTGTGATGCATATTGAGTCACATAAGAGTTAGATATTACTCATAGCATTTTCGATACGTAAAACAAATTCCTACAAATATGATTACACTCACTCTCTTCGTCTTCATCAAACCCAAAACTGAATCTTTCAAAGAAACCCATCTAATTACACTCACATACAGGTCCCTAAACACTAAATTTACCAAAAACTGCACACATTCAAAATTTTAAACTTTACAGAACTAAATATTACCCTACACCCACTATTTTGTAACCAAAAAAAAAAAGGTTCAGAAATATCGATTTTATCTTTTTTTATTGAAAAAAAATTGTTCACTCGGATGAAAAGCAAAGCACATTGGCCACCAGAAATACCAAAGTAAAGGAAAAACACGTTGATCTCCAAATGTCCAACTTCCAATTCTCAATTCCAAAATTTTCTCAGGAACCAAACAGAGAAGGATAAACGACGACTAACCACTGTCGCCAATGAGGAGAAGCTTGATGAGATAATCGTGATCCGGCCGAGCCCTCGTCGGTTGCACACTAGCCATGAACTGATTGATTCTCTCACCGACCCCAAATTCCAAATCGAAACCACTCTCTGCAACCCAAATTCCAAACCGAAAAATCAACAAAAATCAAAATCTAAGAAACTGCAGGAGACCGCAGCGAGAGAGAGATGAGAGAGAAACCTTTCAAAGAAGCTTGTAGCGGGCGGTCAGCGGCGACGTGAAAACGATCCAATGAATTTGGGAGGCGACGTCGGGTCTCAGGAATTCGAGTTTTTGGGCTGACTGTAAAATACGCGGGTCAATCTCTGTACTGTATGAGAACGCACCGTATCTCCCTACACCCGCCTACGCAGAATACTTTCCCGGTTTTTCTTCTGTGAGTATGGATTATATTTTTCCCGGCCTTTCTTCTGTATAATTCTTTATTAGGCCCCTAAAGCCCAAGATAGTTTGGGCCTAAAAACCTTTAAAAGCCGAAAGATAACCTACCAATACGGATTACAATATACTAGCCTCTTATCATACTCGCGCACGTGGGGCAACTGACATTTGATTTTTTTATTATTTTTTATTCATATTTTATTAAAGAAAACTGTATAACACTCTAAAAATTTTACTCTACACTCCTCGTAATTGTATTTTTCTTTCTAATTATAAAATGTTTGAAGTGCACAATGGGATTTCTAAAATAGTAATAATAATTTTCTTATTAAAATATATTTTAAAAAGTAATGAACTAACTAACCACCCACGTCTCAATTTTTTTTTTCAATAAATGATACAACTGGTGGCAAACTATGGTCACCCATCTCTTTCGAGAGTCAAAAAAATTCACAGACATTTCAACCTCCTCTTTTTAATACGATAATAAAAGAGAGTTAAAGGAAACTTTACACACATTTGCAAAGTGATTGTAGACTTGAAGTTTAGCCCAATTAAAAAAATGAAAAAATAATTGGAAAGCGAGGGAAAAGGCAAATGGAATGGAACGCAAAAAGTTGTGGTTGGAGCATATCCTGATTCCTGAGAAGATACTCTACCCACCTTCCCTTCCCTTCCCCTACAAAACGTCGTGACACGCCCATCACCTTTCCAACATGAAGAGCTCTCGAGCATCAGCATCATCCAGCTTCTTGCTTCTGCATCATCATATCCGCTTCTTCGTCCTCGACGCCTCGTTTCCAATGGAAGTCAAGTGTGGTGGCGGAGATACCATTGGTTGCGGTCGAGTTGGTGGTGACCATCTTGCTGCTCCTACCAACAAAGACGATGATGCAGAGGACGATGACGAAGAAACTAATTGAAATTTGAAAGTCACACAGGTTGGCTTTGATGGTGGCTAGGGCAATTACAGATCTTTGGCAGTCTCTTTTCTCCTTGTGTTGTTGTTAACTTTAATATATTATGCTTCAAAAACCGGTACTACTTTTGTCACCGCCACTTCCACTACTGATAGGTCAAGGTGGGAGAGTCCTTCAGTATTGGCATTAATCTTTCCTAATAAAACCCCTGCTGGTTTATTTATGTGTATTCTCTTGTTCTCATACATCTCATTTTTCTCTTTTTCCGATAATCTGAACGTACGATAGAATATTCTCAGAGTCATTCTGCACTTTACTCATGTATGAAGAAAAAAAATGAAAACAAAAGTGGAGCACAACAAATATTCTGAAGCGCTAGTAACAATTCCGTTCGCATTACGTCATTAGCCATGCATGATTTTTATTGTGGGATTTAGTAGATCCATGTGGACCATAGAAGCACGTACGAATCCATTTGTACGGTTTTGGTGATTCTCTTTTTAAAGAAAAATGAGAACATCGGATTATGTTCTCCTTAATCACTTCAGACTTGCTTGTACTTCTTATGGTTGACCGTCTATTTGAATTTGGTTTTATCCGAAAAGAAACAAGCATGGAGACTTCAGATTTTAACCTAAAACATCTATAATTTTGGTCATTCAAAACTAATCCAACGATCAATAACTGTACCAACGGTAAAAAAAAATAAATCCGTCAACGGATCTGAGCGAAAAAACACGACAGCTCCCTAGAAGGGGATGCTCAACATGGAACCATACAAGAAAACCGGATAGAGAAACGGGTCGGATATTCAACCTCCCTGTCCAGGTTACACTACGACAGTCTTCCTCTCTTTTTCCTCAAGTGATTCGAGGCAGGGGACTCTGGCGGCAGCATGAAAAATATGACTAGACGGCAGCATGAAAAAAATGACATACAATCGAACCGCACTTAAGTCAGAGATTCCTGGCCAACAGACATCTGTTTAGGAACAACATGTGCAGCTGCAAGCTCAAGTTGCATTTACAGAACCATGTCGAGTTCAAAATCGACTTTCATTCATCCATAGTCGGACAAAAACAAACCATTCAGAAGTATTCATTGATCGAAGCCAAAAATTTGGATTGCAGTAGATAACTTAAGACCGAGGCAGCACCAGATGCATTATGGATAAATAAACACCAATAGCTTAAAGATAAAGTAAACGAATAACGTCTGAGTAACCTCTATCAACATCCAAAACAAACACAAATTGAAACATAGAAGTATCCTACGATGTTCAAAAGTACACCCAAAAGCTCCTCAGAAGCAGTAAAACTCAAATCTCTTTCATTAAATAAACCTTGGCCTAGTAAAAGAAACCAAGCACTTTACCACCGACATTCTTTCTCCTAGCTTCCTCATGGTCCATAATGCAAGCAGATGTTGTCAGCACAATGTATCCAAACTGCAAGGTTAACCAAAAATTCATAAGCTTAAATGGATAAGAAATATGCACAATGCGGAACATTCAATGGAAACCAGAACTAAAAGTTCTAAGACACAAAAGGTCAAGATTAATGATATGTGAAGCACATTTTCGATACGTAAAACAAATTCGTACAAATATGATTATACTCACTCTCTTCGTCTTCATCAAACCCAAAACTGAATCTTTCAAAGAAGCCCATCTAATTACACTCACATACAGGTCCCTAAACACTAAATTTACCAAAAACTGCACACATTCAAAATTTTAAACTTGACAGAACTAAATATTACCCTACACCCACTATTTTGTAACCAAAAAAAAAAAAAAGGTTCAGAAATAACGATTTTATCTTTTTTTATTGAAAAAAAATTGTTCACTCGGATGAAAAGCAAAGCACATTGGCCACCAGAAATACCAAAGTAAAGGAAAAACACGTTAGATCTCAAAATGTCCAACTTCCAATTCTCAATTCCAAAATTTTCTCAGGAACCAAACAGAGAAGGATAAACGACGACTAACCACTGTCGCCAATGAGGAGAAGCTTGATGAGATAATCGTGATCCGTCCGAGCCCTCGTCGATTGCACACTAGCCATGAATTGATTGATTCTCTCACCGACCCCAAATTCCAAATCGAAACCACTCTCTGCAACCCAAATTCCAAACCAAAAAATCAACAAAAATCAAAATCTAAGAAACTGCAAGAGACTGCAGCGAGAGAGAGATGGGAGAGAAACCTTTCAAAGAAGCTTGTAGCGGGCGGTCGGCGGCGACGTGAAAACGATCCAATGAATTTGGGAGGCGACGTCGGGTCTCAGGAATTCAAGTTTTTGGGCTGTCTGTATAATACGTGGGTCAATCTCTCTACTGTATGAGAACGCACCGTATCTCCCTACACCCGCCTTCGCAGAATACTTTCCCGGTTTTTCTTCTGTGAGTATGGAATGGATTATATTTTTCCCGGTTTTTCTTATGATAATTCTTTGTTAGGCCCCTAAAGCCCAAGATAGTTTGGGCCTAAAAACCTTTAAAAGTCGTAAGATAACCTAAAAACCTTTTTTTTATTTTTTTTTAATTTTATTAAAGGAAATTGTATAACACTTTAAAAATTTTATTTTATATTCCTCACAAATGTATTTTTCTTTCTAATTATAAAAGGTTTAAAGTTCAAAATAAAATTTTTGGAATAACAAATAAAAAACAGAAAAACAAAATAATATATATTTTTTTTAAAATAAAACAAGGTTTTAAAAAATGTTAGGCACTAATCGGGCGATGGGCGGATGCCTAGGCTACCTAGTTGGATTTAGGTATATTTCTTGTAAACAAGTGCATATTGACACTTACAAAAAATTATATTTGTATGAAATTCATGGATAAGATAATATAAAAAATGATAAAATGCAAAAAGAGTATCCAACAAGTCCAAAATGTATAAACACATTAAGCATATATGCCATATAACCATGGTGAGGAGTATTGTAGGATGACACATGTACAACAAATTCATAGTTTTAAACCACTTAGACTTAGATAGGATTTTTATTTTATTTTTTAATTTCATTAAAAAAAACGCCTAGCTCAGCCTAGGCGCCGGCAAGAGCCCAACCACTTTTTTCCCACCATTTTGCATGAAAACACCTCGGCCATCCTACAGCAAGCTAGTACTGATGAATTACTCGAAAAAGGGCAAAAATTTGTTTTGATTTCATCCCGATATTAAAAAACTAAATATAAAAATTGATCCAATTTGAACCCAGAAATTCGAAATCAAACTCTCACCAAGGAAAGTATCAAAACTCTGAGAATTTTAACCCTTAGAGTTCACTCTTGTTACCATAAGAGCAACTCCACTCCTAAAAAAATGTGCCAGCACCCAGCCTGTGGATGCAAATTTTCTCCTCTTCGATCTTGGACGATTTTGCACCTACAAAACAACTAGCACCTTAGGTTAAGGCCAAAAGCCTCACGCGCCCACGATGAGTTGGGGAGGGGGGGCTTTGGCCGGAGAACCTCTGATGCCAAAGTTAGAAATTTAGAGAGAAAATGTATTTGGAGAACTTTGTGATTTTTGCAAGAGTGTGGGGATCCTTTTTTGGTGAGAATAGGGTCATATTTATAGAGCTAGGATTTGCTCTATTTTAGAGGTTGTGGCTGGCCAACTTGTGCATTTCTTGTTGAATTTGTGGTTTAATTAGCCAATTTATTGGCTAATTAAATATGAAAGAAATAAATGGGGAGTTATCAAATTGAATGGCTAACTTTATTTGGGTAATAGGATGGAGTAAATAAGAAAGGTTAAGAGCAAGAATGGTGGCCGGTTTTGACTAGCTTTTGGGATTAAGTTGGGTGACTTATTTGATATAATGGGTGACTAAATTGGTGATTAATGGATTAATTCGGAATTAATCCATTAATTAGCCAATTAATCTCTATTTATATGAAATAATTTGTAGGTTATGAAGTAATTACCTAAGATGAGGATGGATGAGATAACTTTGAATTTGTTACCTTCCTTTGGGCACTTTTGACTTGGTTTAGGGATAATTGTCTGCTGCTTGCGCGTAGGAATCCCAGTATGCCCCAAGGGCAGTTTTGTCTTCTTTTGTAAAAAATCCACTTGTCGCCTTGTGATTATTTTTGGCTCCACAAATGCCCCCACACCTGTTGGCCTGCTTACAAGAAAGGACAACAGGTGTAGAGATCTTCTTGCTTTAGGAAACTTAAGACTGCTTCCTATTTTGATGTTGATTCTCTGTTTAATAGGAAATTAGATCCTTCTAGGAAAGGGAAATAAATTTCTCTCAAAGCCTATTTAAGTCCACCTTAAGTGGGTTATTAAATCAACTTTGAAGAGCAATTTATTCTACCCTATAAGAGAGAGAAAGCTTAGAGGATATTTGTTCCCCATCCCCTAGCAAACTTCTACATCTTGCCCGTGCAAAGGACCGTCTTTCGTTGCTTTCTTCGTCTTCTCCGTGCCGCACCGATATAAGAAAGAGAAATTAATTTTTCTTGTCTTCTTCTTGGATAGTGTTGTCGCAGGGCAGCTGTCGGCATGTCGGCTGGCATGGGCCAGGAGTCGGCTCGGCATGGGCCGATGAGATGTTGTGGCAAGGATCACTGCTTTAAGCTACTCAACTTGGCTAGAGCCATGGGCAGCTTATGCAACTGGGGCCACATATTGTGGCGTTGAGGTGCAGTGCTAAGCGAGTCGAAAGTCTCATTTCCTTTGGGCTTTATGGGTTGCCGGAATGCTAGGCATACAGGCCTCTTTGCCTGCTGGAATGCAGGGTTGAGCTCCCCTGCTGAGTACCATGAATGTCGTTGGCTGCATAATCCTCTTCGTTGAGAGAAAGGTGGAAAGAAGAGATCTTCCCCGCCTGCTCAAGAGATACCGGTTAAGAAAAAACTGAAGACTTCTACCGCTGCTCATGAGGGTCTGCTTGTTACCAAGAGGTGTATGATTGGCATGACTTCTTCAAATAGGAAAAGAGATGAGGCTGCTAGATCTGAGCCTATGGCGCCTGCCATGTCGAGAGTGGCTAATTCAATTGATGATAATATTGCTCAGTGTAGAGGTATTGTCATGCCCCAAATGTCGAAGTCTATGCTAAGACGTCCGTAGGAAGCTAAGTCTGATTCTCATTTACAGATGCTTACTATTATGAATAGCGATAAGGTGGACTCTGCTGCTAAAGTGGCGCTAAGGCCCACTTACTCTGCTGCTGAGACTGACTCGCCTGCTGGGAAGAATGAGACTGTTCGCATGGGCAGCTGTGAGAAACCCACTATGCCTGCTTCTGGGGAGGCTGCTGAGATCTGTGTGCTTTTGAAACCAGTCTCGCTTGAAAACATGGACGCTTGTACCAAGTTTGTTGATGGCGTCAGAAAGGTTGTTTGCCCAAGTTCCTTTGCGAAGCATATAACCCAATATGGAAGGACTGCTCTACTTGCCATGATGCAGATATAGTAAGGCTACCAAGGAGCTGGCAAAGACTATGGCAGCTGAAGCTTATTTTTTGGCCGAGGAGATAAAGAGGTTGGATTTTGAGCTTGTTGTTTTGAAGGGGTCTAATATTTCTGCCCCCACTTCTCTGCAGCTTGAGACTCAGATTCAAGATCTTGAGTTTGCAGTTTCTGAGCTTCGTTTTGCTGCTTATGCAAATGATGAAAAGTTGATTGCTGCTTATAATCAAATTATCCACTTTAAGAGAATCGTCGATAGGCTTGAACCCCAAGTGTTGGAATTTCAAGGTGTACTGAAGATCAACGAAAGTCTGAAGAAGGAAGTGGATGAGCTGCAACGCGTCTGTATTGGTCTGCTTGAGGAGAATGAGCAGCTGAAGGGTGAGAAGGATGAGCTCGAGGTTTCGAGACCTTCTTTATTTCTGTGGAAGACTTTCTCATTTTTACTTTTAAGGCTTCCCTTGGCGAAGTAGTTGGAAAAGTTGGTGCCCAGGCTGGGGCAGCCGGAGGTGAAAGCATTGGATAATGCCGCTGCTAAGAATGTCCAAGTTGCTGAAGGTGTGGCGACCGAGTAATCGTGGAATGTCCAAGCTGTTGTAGTCTTCTAGGTAGCCTTTAGGATTTTCTTTGTTTTTCCATGTAGCTCTTGTTTTGCTTGAACTCCTTCGGCCTTTGCTAATTGTTTATAAACATGATTCCTTCGTTTTTCTTTATCTTCGCTTCTTTTGTTCATGCCCTAACCTTTAGACTTGATAGACCAGTGGCAGACATGCTACATTTTTATAAGCAGACAAGCTTGCGTAGCCTATGCAGCCGTAGGTGTTGGTGTAGAACTTTGCAAAGTTGTTAGCCATAGGGTTAGCAGCCGGATGCCTTACTTACAGAAGCAGACAAGTCCGTGTAACCACTAGGCTGTTAACCTTGTGCTTTCTCTAATTCTGTAGGTTGCGCAGCAAGTATCACAACACTTTAGGACTTGGTGTAGGTTGTTCCGCGCTTGGCAGAGGTGAAGCTTATCGACTACGTAGCATGTCGGCAGTGGATAAAGCTTCGTATATGCACGCTAGCTTGTTTAACCTTTCACAAGAATGTGCAGTTGTATAAGTCTAGCGCGGCTTTACTGCTCGAAGGGCAAGCCGTAGACAGTCTTCTGGAAACCGTAGGCTACCTTAGTGCACTCGGTAGCAGCTTCAGGGTTCCAGGGCAGCCGTCTCTAGGACGTACTGAGTAATGTGCCCCCTCCGTCTCTAGGGCCCGGTTCCCCGCAGATTAGGCGAAGAGACCCAAAATCCTTCAGTTAGCTAAGCCTTGAAAAAGACCATTGTGGCTACTTCTAGGAATCCCGGCGCAAGCTGTCGTGCTTTTTTAGTTATACTAGGGCAGCCCGGCTCATCCACATCTGGATATTCGGAGTGTGGAGTTTATCTTCCCGCTTTAGAGAGCAAACCTATGTGGGTGTCAGGGAATTGGTTTACCCTCTCGCACTGGAGAGCATGGTTGGTCCCTCGGGGGGTGCAATTCCTGCGATGAGTCCCTAAGAATGGCGCAATCTTCTTTTTAAGTACAGGTATGATCAATTGTCGTAGGCACGTAGTTGAGCCAAGTTGCAAATTACTTCTGAATTCCTCATTGAAAAAACAAGTGAAACGAACGAATAACTTAGCTGTAAAAGACTACATAACAACTGGATAGTTCTCGACTTGCGAGGTGGTGCCCGTTAAGCTGCTTCAGCTTTTAGGCTTTGATGTAGCGGGAGGTCTCACATGGTACTTCCTTAGAATGTAGGCATTCCATTGTTTTTCGATATTTTTGTCGTTTCATGGTGGTGTGGGTGTAATTGCTCTTGCCGCCTAGTCTGCTGATTTTGTACGGACCTTCCCAGATGGGATCCATCTTTTTAGAGCCTCATCTACGGGCAGTGATGAAGGCTTTTCTTAAGACCAGATCTTCGGGCTGGAACTGCCGGATCTTGGCCTTTATGTTATAGCTGGAGAGGAGTTGCTGCTGGTAAGTTGTGATGCTAGTGATAGTCTGCTCGCGCTTCTCCTCTGCCAGATCTAAGCTTGTGGCCATCTCCTTACTGTTCGGTTACTCATTTTTTGGTGGTGTGATATGCACATAGACATCCGGGGAGTTCATCTAGCCATTTTCCTTTCTTGTTGGTGAGGGATTTCTTGAGGTAGTCGAGGATCGTCTTGTTGGGTGCATTATCGATATGCAAATGCTAGAAGTCTTCATCAAGTGGAGCAGGTGCAGCTAGGGTGTACTAAGCTTGTTGGGCCGCTCTGTTGTGTTGCCTAGGCTAGGCGTGAATGCGCAGTAGGGAATTTAAGTGAGGTTTAAGTAATCAGGCATTTAAAAAATAATTATTCCAAAAATTTCAACAAACGTAATTAATTTGGTGATTAGCAATTGCATGCACTGATACAAACAAAAAGTTGAATTCTAATATCACGAGGATTAATCCAACTGGTTTCTTCACTCCTATTACATAAGACAAAAATACCTACATCAGTACTACATAAGTTCTATGGTTCCTACAAAACCAAAAGGTTAAAAAATATCAAATTTTCATTCAATTGAATAACATCTGCAAAATAACCCAAAATTTAGCATGGGCGGAGCCACCAAGGTACTAGGGTAGTCCCAGGCCCATCCTGACTTCAGCCGAGGTGTGAACCTCATGGAAGAAGATGAAGCAAATGACGTCGTTAAGCTGTTAGATTTTAAATCTTTTCGGCTGTTTAATGAAACGATAAGTTTGGCAGGGAAGTTTTTAAAAGAGATGTGCAATTTTAAATGGAAAAAGCAACCCCACTTCTGGTTCGATTTTCTCACCTAACAGTAATATACACCCTATAATTTTCTAAAGCAACCCACCTTCTTTATTTGCAGACCTCTCCCCCTTTTCCTTCTTTTTCTACTTCTTTGTATTTTCTTTAGCCTTCCACAACCTACCTCTTACTTGGTTGTCTAGGTTTTTACATATTTTTCTTCTTAGTATTGAATTTAAGAGAATTTTTTTTCAGTTTTGTGAGGGTTACACAAATTGCATATGTCAACATGTTATATATTTGTGAAAGGACCCTCCTCATTTAGAATCTTAGCTCCGCCACAAATAGAAATAAAAATTAAGAAACCTTTCCCAACAATTGAAAGGAGTAGGTTTTATGTTCAGAAGCCAAGCCTACAAAGAAGCATGTTCATTAACTTCATTAACATCCTCCATTTATGACAATGCCATCAAAACCTCAGAAAACCATAATATCCCTGAACACCAATCTCGCACACCGTTGAAACGATTTCACCAAACCCAAATCAAAAGAACCAAATTTTAGCCAACAACTAATCAAAATAACATCGCACAAACCCCAAAAGTTGCACCAATTCCACACAAAAGCGTAAATTCCACTATTGAACACACAGTGCTTTGGAACTGTGTAAATAATTTAAAATAAAAAAAATTCCAATCTTTTTTTAATCTCACAAAATTTAAGTAAAATGCAATTCCTAACAAAGATTTTTGGAAAATTGAAAGGCCAATTCCACCCAATATAAATTACACTAATTACAAAATAATTCAAATGCAGGCAATTTGATCAAAATTTGCATAACAAAAAAACACTAAAAACAACAGAAAGAAAAATCCAAAATAAAATGAAGAACAAAAGTCACTAATCACATAACAAAATTAATAAAACTGATACCGAAATAAATAATCAGTGAGGGGGAAGAAATTGATCCAATGTTAGAGCTTTTTCGTTCCAATAGGGGTGGGCATAAAAACCGCCGAACCGAAAAACCGAACCGAACCATGACAAAAAAAACCGTAAAAAACCCCGTTGACCAAAAAAGTCAAAACCGGAACAAAAACCGAACCGAACCGTTTTAAACGGTTCCGTTTCCGGTTTGGAAATATTAAGAACCGGAGGAACCGAACCGAACCGTTTTTAATATAAATTATTGTATTATTATTATTTTTATATAAATAAGACATTTTTTCAAGAAGATCATGTGCATAAGCCCAATATTTTTCTTCACTTCTCTTCCCCTCCTTTGTTGTTTTATCACTTTTCTCCCCCTCCATTATTTTTCTCCATTCTTTTCTAGTATGTTATGCATTATGTACACTTTAGTTTTAGTTTAAGATCTATACTTTGGTCTTGATATGAACCTTTTTATCTTTTGATTTATATTTATATACACACTTACTATTAACCGGTCACAAATCTTGTAGATCTAGTAGTGAAAATTCAAATTTGCTTGAATTTGTGGTTGAAATATGTGTTTGGTATTAGAAGTAGAAAAATTAGAAGGAAAAAAAATACATATATATATATATATATATATATATATAATTTTGGTTAGAACCGTAAACTAGCATGAACCGAACCAGAACCGTTATGAACCGAACCGTACAGTTTTAGTAAAAATTTAAGCGGAATCGGACTTAACCAAACCGTTGAAATTTTTCGATTTCGGTTCCGTTTTGAGGGTGGAACCAGACCGAACCGGACCGTGCCCACCCCTACATTCCAATCCAAATAGAGTTGAGGAGGAAACATCGAACCTCGAGAACTGGGAATTAAACTTATGAACCCAAAATCACAAAAACATCCAAATTAAAACATAGGACCAAATGAAGGCCCAGTGAGTCGGCCTAGTCCAACATAAAGCGTGCCCATATTTTTCCTGCATGAGTTTTGCCTTTGGGAGTATTTCGCTCATCAGTGGCTCAATTCGCTCGTTCAACGACGACGGTTACCTGGGCTATGACCCCCGACTCTCCTCCCAGCGATTCGAATCCTTCGTCGACTCCGAATCGCTCAAGGACTCTGCCACCGATTCCTCAGTCTTCCACGGCTCTACCGTAGACGACGCTTTCGTCACTCAGCCGACGTCGGAGGCCTTCTCTCCTCCGTCTATCTACGCTGAGTCGAACGGCCAGGGCTTTGATGGAGGGTTTGGCGTGTCCGACGATCCGACTTTGCCGCCTCGGTCGGAGATGCTGCCTGATAAGGGCTTTGGCTCTCAGAGAATGGAGGAAGTAGGGTTTTGAATTCCGATTGTTTGCGATTGAACCGATAGCTCTGTATAGCAATTAATTTTGACTCTTGGGTGCAATTTAGCTGAAAGTTGTTGGTTTTGATTTGGTTTGATATTTTTGTTGTTGAGAACTGAGTAGAAGTTGTTGTTTTGATTTCGGTAGTTTTCAAGAATTTGATATCAAATTGTTAAATTGATTGTTTATCTAAAAACAGAAAGTTGTTAATTGCTGCAATGGGAATTATCTCTACATGTGGTTCTTTTTCTTGTCAACACAAAAAAAAGGTATATATATCGAAATGAGCGTAAGCTTGGGACATGAATATCCATTATTCAGTTTCATTTCCAAATGGATTTGCAGAATTAGTAGGTGAAAAACAGTTCCACTAAATTACATGGAGGTATGTAGACTATAACAGATCATAAAATACAATAGAACATTCACGACTGTATTAGGTCTTGAACGTATGGTTTCTAGGCATCCTGTTTCCAGTCAGCACATCCCGTATTTAACATAATTCAGTTACAACATTGCTCATGTCCGTCCGCTCTCTTGGCATTACTGCAAAACAAGCAACTCCTATTCTTGCAACGCAAATCAATCATACCTCAACTATTTGTCTTTCATCATCTAGGGCACAATATCCCGCATCGTCTGTGGCGTTGGTACTCGTGTTACTTTCTTCTCTGTGAAGAAGCGGTGGATCACATACTTCCTCCACACATTTGGGCAAAGCCATCATGATAAAGTTGTGTAGGTTCATACCATCTTTAAACATGTCATCTATTAGCCTCTTACCAATTAGCATCTCAAATAGCAGTGTTGATGCACAAAATTGGTGAGGACTTTGGTACAACATAAAATGTCAAGTTTGTGACCTTCGCTAGATTGCTCTAGTCACTAGTGTGGATAAGTATGTAAATGGACAGAAACAAGAACCAAACACAGGATGTACGTGGTTCACCCAGATTGGCTACGTTAGTAGAGGAGTTCTCATTAATTGCGAAGGGTTTATACAAATACATAGGTTCAAGCTCTCCTTTAGTGAATTCTAGTGAATAGTTTAGTACAAATGACATTAGGGATTATTGTGGGAGAATGAGATCTATTTATAGAAGAGAGTTTTTAGCTTCATTCTGACATTGACACTTGTCGTGCTATGATTGGCCTCTGATGTTGACACGTGTCGCGCTATGATTGGCCTATGACGTTGACATGTGTCGCGTTGTGATTGGCCTCCTGGTTGGAGGGAAACTCTTGTGGGTCCTTGGTGGTATAATGTTAAACTCTTACGACAATTCCACAAAAGTTGCACCAATTCCACACAAAAGTTTAAACTCGTACGACAATTACTACAATCTGAATCAAAATTCCATTGTTTAACACACAGTGCTTTGGAACTGTGTAAATAATTTAAAATCAGAAAAAGTTACCAATCTTTTTTGAGTTAATCTCACAAAATTTAAGCAAAATGTAATCCCTAACAAAGATTTTGGAGAATAGAAAGGCCAATTCCACCCAAAATCTTTTTTGATCAAATTACTAGTAGTGTTGTTCAGGTGGCATTCTTGTATTGGGGATTATGCAGCATGTGTGATATACATGCTTTCTAGTTTGTTGTAATGGTCAGATTGGAAAAATTAATAAAATATTCCTTTTGCTTATTATCTCTATCCTTTCGCCATTCACATACTTCCTAGCTATCGGTGTGGTTGATTCTCCGGCACCGATGTGGTTTTAACATTGGTATCACCCACCGATTTTGGATTTTCTCTTCCGTGTATGCCCCGTATTAAACCAAACACTCGTTCAAACACCATGGATGCTCGCTTTGCCGCTTTCGAAGATGAATTCCCATCGCTCATTCGTGAGGCGGTGAAGTCCGCTTTTGATGATCAATTCTCCTCCCAGCTCGAGGCGCGCCTTCCGGCGTATTTTGAGTAGTTTCGTTGTAAACTCCACCATGAATTCTTTGGTCGTCGGGAGGGTGAAGAGTCCTTTCACCTACCCCCTTCCGATTTCAATATTCATCCTGATCTGGCACATCTTCAGTCATAATGCAGTCCTGGCACCCAGCCTTCTCGACCGCCTTGGCAACATCGACTCGAATTTCCCCGATTCACTGAAGGGTGATGATCTCATTGCTTGGATCTACAAAGCTGAGCAGTTCTTTGCCTTCTACGAGATCCCAGATGCTCAACGTGTTCTCACGACATCCTTCCATTTTGAGGGTGAGATTCTTCAATGGTTTCACTTGATGGACTGTACCAACACCACACCCAATTAGTTGGAGTTTACCAAAGCTCATTGTACAGTGTTGATGCTCTCTTCAAAATTCACCACACAGGTACTCGTCATGATTACATCATCGAATTTTGGCATTTGGCTACTAGATCACCAGAGATTGGTCCTATTTTATTACGCAGTTACTTTTTAGGGGGTTAAAAAAGGAACTGCGCTATGATGTTAAATTGTTGAAACCTGCAAATGTGCATGAAGCTATTGCCACTGTAGTGCAACTTAATTTAAAACTCACTGAGCTGAAATTGCCTTCGCCTCGAACTTATACATCTTCTAAACCATCATCTACCACCATCACACCTCTTCTCCATACTGTGCCCAAAACTAGCAACCTTGCTATTAAGAAATTGACTCTTGATGAGATTCAAAGGAAGAGGAAACGTGGTGAATGTTGGTTTTGCAATGACAAGTGGGTCCGAGGGCATAAGTGCGGCATTAAGCAACTAATCATGATGGAGATGTCAGATTCAGAAGTTCTAGAAAGAGATATGGGGGAGGATCAGCCTGAATTACAGCACATGGAGCTCAGTGAATGTGTTTTTTACAGCACAAATGAAGGTCATACAGCTCAAACTATGAATGTGCTTGGTCAAGTTAATGGCCACACCGTGAATATCTTACTAGATTTAGGTAGCTCTCATAACTTTGTTGATTCCAAAATATTAAAACATTAGGGATGGCAAGCTAAAACCACCAAATCTTTTGAGGTCATGATAGCATATGGAGGCAAGGTTACAAGTTCTGGATGTTGCAGGGTTGTGGAGTTGTCTTTTGCAAGGCTGTGGTTTTGGGGATGCAGTGGCTTTCCACTGTGAGCCTTGTGTTATGGGACTTCCAACTCCTTATTATAGAGTTCACCAAAAACCACCATACTTATAAGCCGTCATCATTCCTTCAATACCTCATGCATTTAAGAAGTCTCACTGCATCAACTCGATAAAGAGTTAGTTAACTCTAATTGGGGGTTGTTCTTATACTCCATGGAAAATGAGAAGTTAGAATCCTGTGAATTGAGTTCAGTCCAGTTGCAAGAATTACACATCTATTGAATGTATTCGAGGTTATCTTTGCCTTGCCTACTAAGCTACCTCTACAGTGGGGCCATGATCATCACATCCCCCTTATGCTAGGGGCAAAACCACCAAACATTCGACCATACCACTATGGTCCATTGCAGAAAACTGAAATAGAAAAGGCAGTTCAAGAGTTACTTGAGGTAGGTTTCATAAGGCAAAGCCATAGTCCATTCTCATTTCATGTGCTGTTAGTGAAGAAAAAGGAAGGCATTTGGAGTATGTGCATTTATTACAGGGAGCTCAATGCCCTCACTTTTAAGGATAAGTACCCCATACCCCTTATTGATGATCTGTTGGATGAGTTGCATGGACCCTTCTATTTCTCTAAGTTGGACTTGCGATATGGATATCACCAGATATTAATACAGCTGGAGACATTGAAAAAAATGCATTTATGACTCATGAGGGCCAAAATGAGTTCCTAGTAATGCATTTTGGGCTTACAAATGCTTCTGGCACATTTCAAAGTTTAATGAACAATGTGTTTAAGCCTCACTTGAGGAAATTTGTGTTAGTCTTCTTTGATGACATCCTCATCTATAGTAAGACCTGTGAGGCTCATTTAGCTTACTTGAATGTGGTGTTTGAGATATTGTAGACCAATCAACTATTTCTCAAGAAATCCAAATGTTCATTTGGACAAACTAGGGTAGAGTATTTGGGACACCTTGTCTCTCGGGTAGGAGTGGCACCTGACCCTGGAAAAATCCAAGTTATACAAAACTGGTTTGTACTAAAAACTGTCAAGGAATTGAGGGGATTCTTGGGTTTAGCAAGCTACTATGGAAAGTTTGTGCCGGGCTATGGCAAAATTTTCCAGCCTTTGATAAGCTTAAGATAGCCATGACTTCTCCACAAGTCCTGTCATTACCAAATTTCTCGAAACCATTTGAAGTGGAATGTGATGCTTCTGGTTGTGGCATTGGAGCTGTGTTGTAGCAAGGTGGAAAACCTATTGCTTTTTCCAACCAGTTGATAACTATGTTGAAACAAGATCAATGAACGTGGAAGAAACTCAGAGAAAAGAAGAAGAAAGAAAGGAAGCCAGAGAGAAATAGCAACGAATATGAACTGTTTTCATTAAACACACATAGTGCTAAACCAACAGTACATATAGAGAATTCCTAACTAACTTGCCTATGTGGCTTATCCAATACAACCATTCCTATTGTATTTATCCTTATCTTTTCATATCAACCAATAGTCTGTTGACATCTGTTATTACTCCCCTCTAATCTCAGTCGGGATTTCCTATCCTGAGATTATGACAGTGCTTGACGAATAGAGGGCTATGCAATCCCTTTGTAAGTATATCAGCAACTTGAGACTCTGTTGGTACATAATGCACTGTTATATCTCGATTTTAAACCCTTTCTCTAACAAAATAATAGTCAGTGTCAAGGTGTTTTATGCGAGAGTGAAACACAGGATTGGATGAAAGTGCCAAAGTTGATAGATTATCACAATGTAGAGCTGGAAAACGAGTCAGAACCTGATGCAAGTCTCTTAGCACTGATTTGATCCAACACACATTAGTAATACAGTTAGCTAAAGCCTTATACTCAGCTTCAGTTGAACTTCTTGAAACTGATGCTTGTTTCTTCGATTACCATGAAATGTGATTATCACCAACACACATTATATATCCAGAAATTGATCTCCTTATGTATCCAGAAATAATCTCCTTGTGTTTACATATGCAGCCCAATCAGCATCAAAGAATGCTAAGATATTGATGTTTGTGGATGGTATATAAGTGATTCCACAGTCTAATGTACCTTGCAGATACCTTAGGATTTGTTTTACCAAAAAGAAATTTGCATTAGTTGGCTGAGTCATGTACCACATTCACAACATGTGATATATCTGGCTTAGTGAATGTCAAGTATTGCAATGTTCCTACTACACTCATATGCAATGTTGGATCTTCCATAGGTATACCTTTTGAGACAAGCAACTGTGTATGTGGCTTAGATGGTGTTGGGGCAGGTTTACATGAAGTCATCCCTGCCTTACTGAGTAGCTCCCTTACATACTTTGATTAGTTGATAAACAAGCTGCCATCTGGTTTATATTGCATATGTAGTCCCAAAAAATATGCCAGTCTTCCCATATCTTTTAAATCAAATATGTCTGCAAGATGAGTAATGACAGATTGCACCTTTGCTTGATTTGAACCAGTTAGAATAATATCATCTACATAAAGGAGTAAGATGATAGTATCCTTACCATCATGTTTAATGAACAGACTTGTATCAGATTGAGACACAGTAAACCCAAGAGATGGCAAAACTCCAGTGAACTTTGCATTCCAGGTTCTTGGAGCTTGTTTAAGCCCATACAAAGATTTAACCAACTTGCATACATGGTTGGGATATTTTAAATCAAGAAACCCCAGTGGCTACTTCATATAAATCTCTTCTTGAAGCTCTCCATGTAAAAAGGCATTCTATATATACAGTTGCCTTAGTTCTCATTTGTGACAAGTAGCCAAAACCAATATCAGTTTTACTGCAGTATGACGAACCACTGGACTAAACGTTTATGAGTAATCAATACCTTGCTCTTGAGTAAACCCTTGAGCTACCAACCTTGTCTTTATCTTGCTATACTCTCATCATGATTTCTTTTTATCTTATAAACCCACTTGCTGCCAATGATGGACCTATTAGATGGTTTGGGAACAAGATTCCAAGTCCCTTAGTTTTCAGTGCATCAAACTCTTCCTGCATTGCTTGCTGCCATTTGGTATTGGATGCAGCAGCTCGAAACGTTTTTGGTTAATCACCATTATGAACATCAGCTATAAATGAATATCCAGCAGAAATGGTATCACAAGTGTCATCAATTTGTAATTACTGAAGTTCTGGAAATGAAGCAAGATAAGCAGCTTAGTTTTTCTTGATCATGTCTTTATCCTTGTTTGCATAGAATGTGAGTTATATGATACTGGTTCTTGAATTGGAACCAAAATCGGAGATACACTAGAAGGGAATATAAGGATTACCTGTAACTGTTTAGGATTAAGGACAGGCAACAAAGATTGAAGTTAACCTTGACCTTGAGAAGGAGCCTGAGAATTTGAAGTTTCAAATCCCTGTGAAGATTCTTGCATTGTATGATTTTTTGTAGGAACACTATCATTCTCAGAAAAATTATAAACTGGGACTTATGAGATCTGTCTGCAAGTAAAACCTGAATCACTTTGTGATCCTTGTACTGAGATATGACTGTGACTTACAGATTGTGTTTCAATTGGCCTTTGTGAATGCGTTCTGGAAGGAGCAATATTGACTACAATTGGCTCGAAAATAGCCTGAAAGGTGACTAGTCCGCATAAAAACTGGAAAACTTTAAACGTTCATAACTTCTTCAATACTCAACGAAATCAAGTGATTCAAAAATAAAAATCATACTTCTCGATGAGACAAAGAGAATGGTAACTTTCTTGATGGATAACTCATCGTGGTTTGGCCAGAAAACGGCTCGAAAGTGGCTAACTCGATGACCAAGATAGCCAATTTCGAGCCATTTTTCGGCCAAACCATAGTGAATTAGCCTTCAAGAAAGGTACCATTCTCTTTTCTCATCAAGAAGTATGGTTTTTGTTTTTGAATCACTCAATTTCGTTGAGTATTGAAGAAGTTATGAATGTTTAAAGTTTACCCAATTTCCGGCGAGTTTTCTAGTTTTCCCGCAGACCAGTCATTTTTTAGGCTATTTTCCGGCTAACTCTACCAACTATTAGGCTTCCAAATAATATAATCTTGTTTTACACTTTCCTATCTTCATTTTGGTATATTATGGGTCGAATTTGGTTAAGAAACGATTGAGTTATGAAACTTTGAAAATTGCCCAAACTTCCGATCAAGAGCTCCAGGACACTTAACGGAGTTTTTAACGGAATGACCAAAATAATGGATGGTGGACAATCTCAGGAACCATTTTTATTGATTTTCAATTTCAGGGATCAAAGTGATGTGTTATGTAAATCTCATGGACCATTTTTGGATAAAAAGCCTCTCTACTATAAAAGTACTATTTGATAACTTCACAACTATAGAAGTGCAATTTGATAAATTTTTTCTTGATATTTTTTTTACAAAATGATACATTTACACTGAGGAGCTGAAGAAATAAATTTGGTTGTGAACTCGCCCTTTTCTATATTCAAATTGGAAACATCTCACTTACCAGTACAGAGTAACACTATTAGTACATAGTACTAAGTATCTTTTCTTGGATATTTTTTTGCGAGAATCGAAACTAAGACCTCTTACTTACAAGTGAAGAGGAATATTACTTGACCGTAATACTAAGTGGCTTTTTTCTTGGATGTTTAGATATGAAAATCAAGGAAAATTAGGATTAAACTGGTTTCCAATCCAAATAGGGGTGTGCTATCCATAAACTCCATTTTACTTCTCACACATCTCTTGATAATTTATGTTTGTTGATCTTCTTCAATTCATCCGATCTGATGGCCAAAAATTAAAAAGATATGTG
This sequence comes from Crataegus laevigata, assembly GCA_963580275.1. Classification (NCBI taxonomy): domain Eukaryota; kingdom Viridiplantae; phylum Streptophyta; class Magnoliopsida; order Rosales; family Rosaceae; genus Crataegus; species Crataegus laevigata. Next base: position 29,198,208 of record OY756947.1, on the reverse strand, counting down.
AGGTGTAAAATGAGGTGTGTGGATATCACACCCCATCCAAATAAACACAATGGTTAAACATATGTTGACACCTGGCTTCCCATTCCATACTTTTAAGTTATAACCACCAAAAGTAGCTAGATTCTCATGTACGACTTCACAAAAATCATGATATAAACAAAAACATAGTGCAGGCACAAGAACAAAGAAAATTACCTAGGGGAGTATAGCCTCTGCAGCCTTTTTATGATACTAGAACTACTTTCGTGCAAACGAAATGGGAAAAAAGCATCCTATAGCTGTTATCGGTTAATCCCATTAACGTTAGTCCCGTGATAGGATTTTTACCACCTGCAAAAGTAGGGATAAAAACACTTTAAATACATGCAAGAGTACAAGGTAATTGTAGTATAGATTAGGGCTGGGCACAGGCCGGACCGTGCCCAAATTTGGAGGAACCTGGCCCTACCCATTTTCAAATGTAACGGGTCGGGCCGGGCCAAGTGTAAGTATTTTGAGTTTGGGAACTGGACCTAACCTGGCCCGTTTCAAACGGGTTGATTCGGGACAAGTCCACGGGTCCAACTACTTTTTTTTCCTGTTTTGGGCATACTGCCACCAGCCCGCGACCCCAGTTTTCCATCGCAAAGTCCGCTGTGTAAATGTATCGCCGCCATCTGCTTGCCACATCTCAACGATCAACAAACCACAGATTTCCAAAACATGTGATTCATCTTCTACTTCCTCTCTTTATAAATGCAAGTAAATTAATTGATTAACTCCAAGTTAATTAGATTTGCAACTGCAACCCTTATGATCTGGGTTATGCATGGGATCAAAGACCAAGCTTCCCAGAAAAAATCCAATATTTTTCAAGCATTTCTCACGCCCCAACCTAAATCCCCAAATACAACAAATTAATAAAAAAATCTTCATATAAAATTTCGAATTCATCAAAAAATAAAATAAAACTTAATCCCTAATTAAGCTAAATCCCCAACATTTTTTATGAATTTTTCAAGCAAATTAACTGAATCCCTAATTCCTAAATCCCCAAATTCAAATTTAGTACAAAAATGAAATTGCATGGAAAATCCAAGACGGCTGGGACAACATCGTCTTCTTCACTGATGACTACGATGAGTTTCGGTCCATCGTTTGGTGTCTGCTGCCTCCGCTTAGTTTCTCCACAGCCATTGATTTGCGACGACGCGACAATTACGACTCGACGGCTGGAACTAACGGCATGGCTTCTCCATGGAACAAGGTGGTTTACAAGGTAGTTATGAAGTGGTGTCAACGGCCGAGTCCAGGACTCGTTTGCCCACCTCTAGTTAAGCTGCGTTTAAGGCGAGAGAGAGAGAGAGAGAGAGAGAGAGAGAGATAGAGAGAGAGAGAGGAGATCAAGTCTTCGAGATCGAGAGAAATGAGAGATTGAGGGAGGACCAGAGGAAGAGACTCGGAGTAGAGTATGAGAATAAGAAAGAGAATAAGAGGGGAGGGTTGAGTGAATTAGGTCTGACTCTGAGAATAAGAGAGAGAGGGTAATCAGTAGGAATAAATGGTAGAGATTTAATTAGTTGGAATGAAAGGTCTGTGCCGGGGACCTGTTTTCTCTAATTTTTAGAACCGGCTTGCCCCTTTTTGTATTTATAAATCTTGGACTCGCCCTGAACCTCAAGGATCCGCCCCAACCTGCGGGTCCAGGACCCGTTTGCCCACCCCTAGTATAGATAACTCTAGCAAAGTCGTTCTCTACAAAGATTGAGTGAATAATTTGTATCAAACCAAATCTTAATTAATTACTTAAAACAAAGTTTTGAAAAAAAGGTGATTTTGTGATTTCAAAAAATAAAAACGAATTTAATAGAAAGTAATTAAATAAAGTGACAAAATAAAATAAACTAATAGAAAACAGTTTTTGAAAATTAAAATGTAAAAGTTTAGGGTTCCGCCGTCACCTTAACAATCTTTTGTAGTTCTTCTAATTACTTATGAATTACACATGGGTTAGGTGGTAGGAAATTATAGCGCACCACAAAGTAGCACACTATAATCCTATTGATTTTCCTTATTAACACTAAAATTTGTCGATTGTAGCATATGAAAATAAGGGTCTTTCCCGCAGAAGATTGTTTTATCCAAATACTTAAAAAGATGTCACAAAAATTGGTGGCTGTCTCCACTGACCAGCCACCGAAAACTAATTCTTAGACCAACTTACACTTAACCAAATGCAACGAAATTTTATACACATAAACTAGACACACTGAGCTATGCTCACACAAATATTTGGGATTTTTGGAGTAGATTTGCTATTTTAATTAATTCGGACGAAACAGTACAGAAATAAATTTAAAATAATGCCAATAGATTTTTAATTCACAAGTTAAGAAAAACGAGTTAGGGGAAATGTTATCCACCACCAAATAATCATGTAAATGTGTTATGTTTCATTCAATTTCCTTTTATTTCTGGATGAAGATGCTCAAGTTGGCTCAATGTTAGAACTCAACCTATTACTCTTTCTTACGTGGTATGTCAAGAGAATGGCGTTTTCAACTTAACTTAGTTCCTAGCATGCAATCTAGAATGGCGTGTTCAAAGATTTAACAAGTAGAAATCATTAAGAATGAAAAGAGTTTGAGACATCACAAGGCATCGTAAGTACTGGCGTTGTCTTACTTATCCTAGAAATCGATTCACATGTTAACCACAATTAACAAGTGCTACTCTAGAACATATGTAGGTCCTCATTCAACAAGGGCAGGCACACATATATTCATAGCATTAAAATCCTTAATATGCTCACTATGTATGCATCCATAGAAACACATCAAGAATTCATCAATGAGATAAGTAGTGAATCAATTTTCATCCTTCCATAGCAGTCATTCAAACGAAATATCACAACACATTCACAATCATATTCGGGGCTTCACAACATCCCCTAACTACTAAAAATTAGTTACACATTATTATCAAATTAAAACAAAAATAAAACATAAGTTTGGAAAATTAAACCGAATTGGGGATGTGCAAGGATCTGTGCACTGTGCAATTATGGCTGTGCACTGTGCTTCTGTTTTGGTTCCTTTCACCGTTCCAGTCCCTCTTCCAAGCTGCTCCGTGGCCTCTGCTCGCTCACTCCAGCTGCCCTCAACGCTGCCTTCAAGGCAGCTGGCTTCTTTTTGTTTTCGAAGCCTCAATTTGCAGAAAACCAAGCGATGACCCCCAAGCTTAAATTTTGCAATCAACTGCAAGGGTAGAAATATTCAAACAGTTCCTGCAAAGAAAAGAAATAAATCAGTTAAACACGCAAGAAAATATAGAAAAATGCAAACGAAAAATTGAAAATGAAAATAAAAGACAATGAAAAGAACTAATAGGCGATCATTGGTCATGATTGTTGATTTTCCACAGCTTTCTTCTTGAACTGGATGGGCGTTCTTTCTTGCAAGTGCTCTTCAGCTTAGTTGAGGATGAATCAGCACGTTGTCTCCACATGCTTCAAGTAGTCCGGTCTCCACGCAGGTGTGGCATCTTCTTGAACTCTTGGATCAACCCAGACTCATCTGCTCTTCGAAGCAACTCAGACTCCTCCTGCTTCGTCTGTGAGGTACTTTTGCTTTTGAAGAAGCACCTCTACACAGGTTTATTTTTGAAGTGGGTTGGGAGGGGTCTGAGATGAGTACTCGAGAGCAAGACTAGGTAAGCAATCAGGATCTCACTTTCTCCACGTTCCTCAGATGAAGGAGAGGAGAAAGCATGATATGAGATACTTTTGCTTTTAACCTTTTTGATATGAAATACTTTTGCTCTGGATGATTTGTTTTCTGGGGTAATCCAAGGGATGAAGAACACTGAATAACTCAAAAACTTTCTTTGGGAAGACATTATCAGAGATGAAGAGAGGTTGAGAGGTTGAGAGGGTGTGAAGGTGTGCCTTTGATGTGGAAGGCGAAGGTCGAGACTTATAGAAATTTTTCTTCCTCAACCGGAACTATTCCCGCACTATTTGTCGGCAGCCGGTGGATGGATGAACAGTGCCCGTTACGCGCTTTCTGACAACGCGTCCGTAATTTCCGCAAAGCTGACTGCGCATGCGATGAGTGACGACAAACTGGAATGATGATCTTTTGAAAACCGGGGTTCAAATCCGGGTGCGGCTTGTGGTTTTCGCAACGCTCCAAGCTGCACGTGATGAGTCACGACAAAATTGGAAAAACTGAACCACGTGATTGCTGAGTCAAGCCCAGCTTTTGAGAAAGGAAACGGCTCCTTTGAGACAGGACTCCGGCCTTTGAGAAAGGAGCGTCACTCTTTGATTTGCGAGAGGAGCGCCGCTTCGATCTTTGAGGAGCGGGCGCTCTTCATTTTCTTCTTTTTATAGAGGCGCTAATTCTTCTCCACCTCACACTTGAACTCCCTCCTGTAAACACTCTCTTCTGCACTTCTGCAATTTTACTCCTTCCGCTCTCTTCTTCCGCTTCAGCAATCTTAATCTTTCCGAACTCTTTTCTTCCTCAACCCCCTCTAAAAATGTCTTGCCCATCCGACCGTCGCCTAAACTTGAATGTCGGGGAAGACGATGACTCGTCTTCTCCGAACAACATTTGGAATCCGTCCTTCATATCCCCCAATGGTCCTCTTACAGTCGGGGACACAATGATGAGGAATGAAATCACCGCTACGGTGATTGCCAGAAATCTGCTCACTCCAAGGGACAATAGGATGCTATCTAGGCGGTCGGACGAGCTGGCCGTTCAGGAATCCCTTGCCCTCAGCGTCCAAAGTGCAGGCTCAGTTTCGAACATGGGCCAGCGCCTGCTTGCCCGAACTCGTCAGGTGGAGTCGCTGATGGCGCAGGTGGCAAGTCTTCGGCAAGAGGTCAGAGGACTCAGGCACGAGAACAAGGAGTTGCACATGCTTGCAACTAGTTACTCGACCAGCATGAAGAGGAAGCTGGACCAGCTGCAAGAGTCGGACGGTCGGATCCAGAGTGATCATGAAAGGTTCATGGCGCTACTCCCGAGGTTTATGTTGCCTTCGTTCTCTGGAGCAGCACCAAGCGTTCCGGCTCCGGAGATTCCAACTCTGGCTCTTCGTCTTCCCGGAGCTCCGTCGACCTCTCAGGCGCCACCTAACCAAAACCAATGATTGCTATTAGTTTTTCGTATTATTGTAATTTAATTTTTTTTTTAAAGACTATTTTAAGCAAATTAAAATATGTAAAGCAAAATATGTAAATTAAAGTAAAAAGGCTTTATTTAACCTACCCCCACACTTCAACTAAATAAGTTATAAATTTAAACTCACACAAATCAAACAAACAACACAATTAACTAAACATGAAAAAAATAAATGCAGGAAAGAGAAGGGTTTAGGAATGCAAATCTGATTATGGGCGATTCCTAGGCCTCCCTTCTTTATTCAAATGCATGGGTTTATCCTTGAATGGACGGTGGTACTTGAAATGATCCAACAACGGTCTAAGTTCTAATGTAGGTGCCTGGATCATCAAAATCAGGATGTTAGGAGAAAACAAAATTGAAAATGGAAAAGATGGCTTACTTGCTCGTTCAAACTCAATGACAAACACCACATCCTTGAACGTTTCCGGGACTTTGAACTTTGCCAGGTTGCATGTGATGATTGTAACTTGTCCCTTGTCATCAAATTCAACTTCTTTGGCCTCTGTTTCCTCAAATACATCATCTTTGATGCATTCTACATATTTTCCAGCCACTTCATCTTCTTGAATCATTTGTCTTGGCGTACAAGGTTCTTTGAACAATTCAACACCATCTGAGATTTGTTTTGTAGCACCGAGAATTGGGATCCCACTTTGTACCATCGGCTGCTCAAAAACTTCTTGTCCACTCACATCATTCATCTGCTCAGCATTTGGATGCAACTCAGTTTGGCTAGGCAACCTTCCTGGTTGGTGTTGTTGCCCCATCAAACTTGCTAACTGACTCATTTGGCGCTCAAGGCTTTCAATTGCTTTGTCTGTTTTCTGTTGATGAGATATAGTAGAGTTAGCCAACGAAGCAATTAAATCCTCAAGAGACTTACTTGGAGCTTGTTGTTGTTGAGGCTGAAATGGTGCCTGTGGTGGTGCAAATGGACATTGATAGAACTCCTCAGATGGATTCGATTGGAATTGTTGTGGGGGAGGTTGTGGTGGCTGCATAGATCTTGAATAGAACTCATCTTCTTGCTGCCAATATCCACCTTGTTGAACTTGTTGAGGTTCCTCCCACATATGATCTGAATAATCTGTCCAATCCGAATTGTAAGCATTGGAAAACATGTTGTTGCTTGGTTGATCATAGCCTTGATAACCCCAAGCATCTCCATTCGCAGTGAATTGAGAACATTGATGAAGTTGAAATCCTTGCCCATAAGGCACATCGAATCTAGGGACACTTGGCATTGTGTTCTTTTCGGCATAGTGAGTCAATTGAGACGTGAGATGCGCCAATTGAGCTTGAATGGTCGCACGTGCCATGTCTTGCTCCATTTGTACCTTCGAGTATGCATATACTACAAAGAGTACCTAAAATAAAACAAATAAAACAAAAACACTAAAATAGACAAGAAATAGAAAATAATAAAAATAAATAACAAAATAAAAATGAAATAATAATAATAAAAATATAAAATAAAAATAAAAATAAAAATAAACTAAAATAATAATAATAAAAAATATAAGCAATTAGAAATAACAATCCCCGGCAACGGCGCCAAAAATTTGGTAGGAAATTATAGCGCACCACAAAGTAGCACACTATAATCCTATTGATTTTCCTTATTAACACTAAAATTTGTCGATTGTAGCATATAAAAATAAGGGTTTTTCCCGCAGAAGATTGTTTTATCCAAATACTTAAAAAGATGTCACAAAAATTGGTGGCTGTCTCCACTGACCAGCCACCGAAAACTAATTCTTAGACCAACTTACACTTAACCAAATGCAACGAAATTTTATACACATAAACTAGACACACTGAGCTATGCTCACACAAATATTTGGGATTTTTGGAGTAGATTTGCTATTTTAATTAATTCGGACGAAACAGTACAGAAATAAATTTAAAATAATGCCAATAGATTTTTAATTCACAAGTTAAGAAAAACGAGTTAGGGGAAATGTTATCCACCACCAAATAATCATGTAAATGTGTTATGTTTCATTCAATTTCCTTTTATTTCTGGATGAAGATGCTCAAGTTGGCTCAATGTTAGAACTCAACCTATTACTCTTTCTTACGTGGTATGTCAAGAGAATGGCGTTTTCAACTTAACTTAGTTCCTAGCATGCAATCTAGAATGGCGTGTTCAAAGATTTAACAAGTAGAAATCATTAAGAATGAAAAGAGTTTGAGACATCACAAGGCATCGTAAGTACTGGCGTTGTCTTACTTATCCTAGAAATCGATTCACATGTTAACCACAATTAACAAGTGCTACTCTAGAACATATGTAGGTCCTCATTCAACAAGGGCAGGCACACATATATTCATAGCATTAAAATCCTTAATATGCTCACTATGTATGCATCCATAGAAACACATCAAGAATTCATCAATGAGATAAGTAGTGAATCAATTTTCATCCTTCCATAGCAGTCATTCAAACGAAATATCACAACACATTCACAATCATATTCGGGGCTTCACAACATCCCCTAACTACTAAAAATTAGTTACACATTATTATCAAATTAAAACAAAAATAAAACATAAGTTTGGAAAATTAAACCGAATTGGGGATGTGCAAGGATCTGTGCACTGTGCAATTATGGCTGTGCACTGTGCTTCTGTTTTGGTTCCTTTCACCGTTCCAGTCCCTCTTCCAAGCTGCTCCGTGGCCTCTGCTCGCTCACTCCAGCTGCCCTCAACGCTGCCTTCAAGGCAGCTGGCTTCTTTTTGTTTTCGAAGCCTCAAACTGCTTCTGTTTTCAAGCCCCCGGTTCTCTCCACGTGCTGCCAAAGGCAGTTTCAGTTTCCACTCCACGCTGCCCTGTGTTGCTCACGGTGCTTGCTGGTTGGCTGCCTTGTTCCCCCGAGCTTCCTGGTTGCACAAGCTCTCGGTTCTCTCCCCCTGGTGTTGCTCTCCTTTTCTCCGTAGGCTGCCTCGGAATGGCAGCCTTTCTTATTTATTTTTTTTTTCTTTTTTCGCTGCTCGCTAAGGCAGCTCTGTTCTCACACTCTACAAATGCTTCTGCCTAGTTTTTCTTCTCTTTAAACGCTGCCTTGCTAAGCTTCTGTTATTCTTTTTTTTTTATTTGTTTTCTGAACATGCACTCAAACCTTCCACTCACTTCGACATAATTAATCACCTTCTTTCCTTTTATTATTTCCTTCCCCCACTTCACATGCTTCTGTTTATTCCTTTCATCATTACTTCCCTTTTCTTTATTTTTTTCAATGATGCCGTCCACTCCAGCTCAAGGCAGCCTTCCTTTTTGTTTCTTGATTTTTTTATTTATTTTCTGACTGCTTTTCTATCCTTCACACTCCTTTGCTGCCCTTTGTGCCGTTTCCATCTCTCCAAGAGTTCCTTTATTTTTCTGCCAAAATGCTTTCTTAAGTTACAAAATTCAAATAAATGAGCAAGGTATTTTTTTTTAACGAATTTGTCACTTAAAATCACACTTGTGCAATTTTATTTTCTTTAGCAGATAAATTACATAAAACACGAAAACAAAGAAAATAGCTCAAAAATATAAGGAACTAACTAAGAAAAGACGAGAGAATTTGATGTAAAATATGTATAAATATGAGCTTATCATTAGGTTTTCCTACTATATGCCTACTTGGACCCCCAACATAGAGCGTATATCAAACATACAACCCGTTTGTGGTATTCAAATCAAATTTAAATATGCAAGACTCATTAAACTTTGTGAAACCTTTTGAAAAACCATACAACCCTTAAGAAGTGATATTCATCCTCAGTGAACTTGCACATATTAACCAAAAATAAAACCTTCGTCAATTTTAGGGACTGACCTCCGATCAAAATTGCATCAAATTACTTTTCTAAAGATCCTAATAATAGCTAAGCATTAAGACAATTAGATAGTTTAAACCGGTGATTAATAATTCAAACCTGCATACATAATATCATAAGCAAATTGAAAAGAAACTATATATTATTGCTAAGGCTCGTGGCCTGTCCCTAGCAAACGGAAATTAATTACGAACAATCATAAAACAAAATATTATTAAAAACAATGATAGAAAACACCTTGAAATACAAATCGTCAAAGCCTAGCATAGTTCTCCAAAATATTATGTGTTCTTCTCCTCTCTTTTTGTCCTTCAACCCTAATGGCTAAAAAGCCTTATTTATACTAATACATAATTAAAATCCTTATTAGAAAAGGTCTTCTAAAAACTAGAAAACATAATAGAATAAGATAACCAGGAAATACATTCCTATTCTAACTTTGGGAAATCTGCCCAGCCACAAATCAGCCACGTTTTTTGACTTCTAGGGCACCAAAACAGACCTAAACCGACTTGAACTAAAGATTGAGATGCCCCAAACATAATTGCACAAGGCATCAAACCCAAAAGACATCATCTTGGACACCAAAAAGCCCAAATAAGCCCAAAACGTCACTTTAACGATACTGCATGCTGCTCCTTTATTTCTTTGCCATAAATAAATTGTTTGGTAGAAAAATCTGAAACTTTGATACGATCAAGTTGAGAGACACATCAACGTCCTCCAATTTGAATCACTACAAAATTCATCCGTTTTATCATGTTTTGTTCCAGAGGAAGTAGAGTGTCCTAAATTAAGAATATAAATCAAAGTATCAAAATTCTCACAAAATAACCACTAAATTATAACTACGAATATGGTAAAATATATAGTAGAATATCGACTCATCATCCCGCATAATAACAAACACGTGACTAAACTAATAATTAGTTCAGTCTAGCCAAGTGATAACTAATGAGTGCAAACAAAGGCCCCCTTATAGATTAGTAAGAGATGAAAGTCAATGTTAGATGACGCAAAGACTTGGGAATTAATAGCCATCACAGCCATGTTAGTCAATAGAAAGAAAATTGGATCAACGCGATTTTTAGCTTTGATTTGTCAAACTATACCAATGTCTTCATAAATTTCTCTACGAATTTGATTGATATCTTCCTACAAACAAGTCTGGATATGCATGCTCCCACACCTTGGGGACAAATCTAGCAAAATTTCCTAGCAATGGATTTGAAATCTAAAATAAAATCCCGAAAATAAAGTTTTTCTTCTGAAAAGCCATAACTGACAAATTTATTACTACTAACCATATTGATTTAAGCCAAAAAAAAAAAAAAAAAAAAAAAAAAAAAAAACTCAAACACATAAAAAAATTTTAAAAAAAAAGAGTTGATCTCATGAAAATAAACCAAATGCTAATGTGAATGCTTGAAAACTCCATTTTAGCTAGGCTACAAAATAAAACTGTGGATATTTATGTGACGGTAAGTTGACGCATTGAAAGTAGCCAATTTTAGCGTCTGAATTAGGTTCCACAGCTGGTTTCTGCGTGCATGCCGTGGTTGACGGTATGGGGAACACAACAAACAACCTTGGCACTTGCAATAATTCTTCAAAAATGCTATATACTCTTACAACATTTTTCATATTACATCTGTATCACCTCTTTGATAGGATAAGACCACATATATTGGTGGGTCGTACTTCTATTAACAAGTTGATACAAATATAGTATGAAAAATATAGTAAGTATATCATTGCTCTTCTTAATTAGCTCTTTAAAAAGCCATGTTGAGCTTGCAGATATAGTGAAAGAAAACTTAAAGAAAAAAAAAACAGATAGAGTTATCATAAATAGCAGAATGTAACTTAGGCGTTATTTATTAAATGTTCGCATTGGGAAGAACAAATACGATATGAAAAACGCGGTTAGTGTAGCATCACTTGGGAAAAAAAGTAAAACGTAAAGACTTGCTAGCTATTTTTTTCTAGCGTAGAGGAAGGTTCATGCAAATGGTACATTGGCAAGTTTCTCCTGCAGTTGCCTTCATATGAGTACTCTCATAGTTTGTACTCTTGCAAATTGCAATGCATTATGCGACGTTGCAAATACGCTTGTTAAATCGATGTCATCTCGATATGTCGGCATGTTGTTGACTAGATTGCCCTGTCTATGACTCCATGTCGTCTCATGACATTAACAAGAAATAAATAAATCCTTAATAATCATGATGTTATTGTTGACTTGGGAGTCAATAGCAAGAAAATTGGATCAACACGGTTTTTAGCTTTGATTTGTCAAACTATACTGACATCCACATAATTTCTCTAAGAATTTGATTCATATTTTCCTACAGACAAATCTGGATATGCCTGCTCCCACACCTTGGAGACGAATCTAGCAAAATTTCCTGGAAATGGATTCGAAATCTACATAAAATCCAATAAAACTTCTCTTTTGAAAAGCCATAACTGAAAAATGTCTTACCACTAACCATATAGACTTAAGCAAAAAATAAAAAATAAAGATCGAACATGTAAAAAGAATTGCTGGTCTCATGAAACTTCTCCAAATAAGTTACAAAAAGAAGTTAGAATTATCAAATGCATTAACAAGAGAAACCTTTCCAAGAGGTTTAAGATTATTGCAGCTGAGATGGAGCCTCTCCAAAATTGTATTCAGACATTTTATCACACATAATTCCAAATTTCGAAACAAACATAAAGCTGATCTTACAAACAAGCGTCTTATGTCTCATAAGGCGAGGCGTAAGAACACTAAATTAAAATGGAGTTTTATCACAAATGGTCCATGAGATTGATCAAACTCATCATTTTGGTCCATCATTTTCAAAATCAATCAATGTTGTTCTGACATTCACTACCACACATCAATTTGGTCATTCCATTGGGATTCTGTCAATTATTTTATTAGTTTGTATGTGGGATCCACAAATATAATGAAATGGTGACATGTGGATTGCACAAAATAAGGGTTTTTATCGCAAATGGTCCTTGACATTGCTCCAACTCCTCATTTGTCCCTTAGTTTCAAAAATTGACAAATTTGGTCCTTGATTGCATTAGTGGGACCACATCAACACACAAACGAAAAATATTGATGAGATTTTAATGGAATGACTAAGTTGATGTGCGATAGTGGAAGTCAATGACCAAATTTATTGATTTTTGAAACTCATGGACCAAAATGAGGAGTTGGATTAATGTCAGGGACCATTTGCGATAAAAAAAAAAACCTTATTTAGTGCAATCCACATGTCATCATTTCATTGGATGTGTGGGTCCCACATACAAACTAATAGCATAGTTGACGGAATTTTAACTGAATGACCAAATTGATGTGGGATAGTGAATGTCAGGGATGACGTTGATTGATTTTGAAAGTGAGGGACCAAAATGATGAGTTTGATCAATCTTAGGGACCATTTGTGATAAAAACCAAATTAAATTCTTAATAAGAACGAGAACCAAACTTAGATTGACAAATTCTAAATTTCCAAGCAAACATAAAGATGATCTTACAAATTAAGATCATTTACAAAGCATACAAAATGAAATTGCAAAGCGGGAAAATCCACCTCGTCATCATTCAGAAGATCACCATGCAAAGTTTAAGCACTGTCATGGGATTTTATTTAACAATAACAAGGTATTATTACTCACTACTTGGATCGTCATCATGGATACTCTCTAGGCTTCCTAGTTCCAATTAGCACATCCCTTATTAGACTCAATTCAGCTACCACATTGCTCATGTCTTTTCGCTCTCTAGGCATCGCTACAGAACAAGCAACTCCTACTCTTGCAATGGAAGCCAAGCACTCCACAACCCTTTTTCTTCGATCATTTGGGGCATGATTCCCCCTATTACTTTCGAGATTAGTACTGCTGCTGCTTTCTTCTATTTGAACAAGTAGTGGATCACATATTTCTCTCACACGTTCTGGTAGAGCCATTTTAACAAAATTGTGGAGGTCCATACCACCGTTAAACATATTATCTGTTGGCCTCTTGCCAGTTAACATCTCTAACAACAGTATTCCGTAGCTATACACGTCGCCATATGTTGACACCTCGCCTCCCATTCCATACTCTTGAAGTTATATGCACAAAAACATAGCTTTGTTCTTATGTGTGACTTCAAAAAACTCATGCTATATACAAAACCATAGTGCAAGCACAAATAAAATATATACAAAAGAAAATTTACCTGGGGGAGTATAGCCTATGGTGCCTTTTATGACACTGGAGCTGCTATCGTGCAAAGGAGATGGGCAAGAAGCATCCCGGAGGTACCTTGCTAATCCGAAATCACCAACACAAGCAGTCATGTCACTGTCTAACAAAATGTTGCTGGGCTTTATATCACAATGAACTATTGGCATGTGGGAGCGGTTGTGCAAATAATCCAGAGCACACGCTACATCGATGGCAATGTTAACTCTTTGAGTGAGATTCAGATTCTTTGGCAGATTGGCTGGCCTATCTCCTCCTTGAGCTGATATGTACAACCACTCATCTAGGCTTCCATTCACCATGAACTCATACACCAGGGCTTTGAAATCGTTTCCTTGAAAATCAATGCTTGAACAAGCAGTCAATAGCTTGACAAGATTTCGATGCCTAATGCTTTTCAAGGCTTCACATTCAGATACGAAACTTTTAGAAGCTCTTAAAGTTTGAAGATTGAGTACTTTCACCGCAACATTTCTTTCTTCATGCTGATTGAGAACTCCCTTGTACACGGACCCGAAACTTCCAGAACCAATCAGATTCGAAGCAGAGAACCCATCAGTTGCTTTGAGGAGATCTCCATAGGACAGTTTCAAGAGTGAAACCCCCAGTGATGATCCCGAAGTTGACTTAAGCGCTCTAGCCTTTCTTGATCGATAAAGAAGCGCAAGTAACAACACCAAGACCAAGCCGACAACCCCACAGGAAACTGAGATAATTAAGTTCAGCTTAGGAGATAACCCACGCTTAGATTGCTTGGAGATGCATTTAGGCAATCTTAAGTGAGGTATACCTCCACAAAGCCGCGTGTTTCCCACAATAGATATCGCACTTGCATTCTTAAAAACTCCTTGGATTGGTACTTCACCTTCAAAATCGTTAAATGAAAGGTTCAAATTCTGCAAGAAGGGGAAACTCGCCAAGTAGTTGGGAATTATGCCAGACAAGTTGTTGCGAGAGAGGTCAAAATATTCAATTCCTCTCAAAGAGCTCAAGGATTTAGGAATTGTTCCCTGCAATAAATTTTCTCTCAGAGACAGTCTCGTCAAACTTGTGCAACTCCCTAAGCTTTGTGGAATCTCACCAGATAACTTGTTTTCAGAAACATCCAAGAAAACAAGATGCTGTATGTTGCCTACTTCCATGGGAATGGATTCAGTAAGTTGGTTTCCAGATAGATCCAACTCAACAAGCAAATTGGGGACTTGTTTTGGAATTGGACCGCTAAGATTGTTGTGGGAAAGATCCAAATATAACATAAACCTGCAGTCTCCGAGACTTTGTGGTATGCTTCCATTTAACTTGTTTGAGCTGAGACTCAATCTGCTCAATAAAGTTAGATTTCCTAGAGATGATGGAACATTACCAGACAATTCATTCGAACCTAGATATAGGCCATAAAGCTTATTCAGTTTACCTATTGAACTCGGTATGGTGCCTACCAATAAATTTGGAACAAAGCTCACTATCTCCAAGTTGATAAGATTTCCAACCCCGATGGGAATGTTTCCGCGTATCTGATTATCACCAAAATATATTTGCCTGAGCTTTGTTGAGAGATTGCCGACAGATTCAGGTATCACTCCTCCAAAATTATTGCGGCCGATAAATAAGACTTCTAAATTGGTGCAATTAACTAGAGAAGAGATGAAATCCAAGTCACCTTCCTCATTATTTCCAAGATTGTTATCTTGAAGTGAGAACCAATGCAAATTTGACAGGCGTGCAAGAGTAGGCACTTTCCCAGTAAATTTATTGGATGAGATAGAAAATAGTGAAAGGCTTGAGGAATTGGAGATTGAAGCTGGTACTGGTCCAGTGAATTGGTTGGTATGGAAAACAAGGGTTTCGAGGTTTGGAAATATAGTGTGGGCCAAGCCAGAAGGAAGAGTTCCATGAAGGTTGTTTTGAAACATTCCAATGACTTTAATTGATGAGAGGTTGTATATGGAGGGAGGGATGGTACCATTCAAATGATTGACAGCCAATGAAAAAATCACTAAGCTTTTCAACTGGCCAAGACTATTTGGAATACCCCCATGCAGACTATTTCCAGATGCAGATAGCTTCTGAAGAGAAGAGAGATTCCCAAAAGAAGGTGGGATTTTCCCATGAAAATTGTTCATGCCAAAATCAAGTATCTGAAGCTTGGACAATGAGGCAATTTCAATTGGAAGTTCGCCACTAAGAGTGTTGCCAAATAAGCCAAGGTATTGGAGGTTAGAGCAACGTGATATGTTGAATGGGATAGTACCACTGAAGGAGTTGTTATAAAGGACTAGTTCTTCCAAGCGGAACAAACGGCCAATTTCTGGAGGGATGGTGTGGCTGAAGCTATTGTTTGGGAGGCTTAAAATCCTCAGAAAGCTCAAGTTTCCAATGTGGCGAGATAGGTGGCCTGCCAGCCCGCTTGATTGGAGGTCAAGCACTGTAACTCTTTGGTGTCTGCGGCCACAAGTGATGCCTGGCCAACGACAGAAGTGGAGGGATTCATTCCAAGAGCTAAAGATGCCCAGGGTATCGGTCACGATTTCAGCTTTGAAGGCAAGCAAGGAAAGCCTATCCACCTCATTTCCCGCTAAACGCAAGGAGGAGGAAGAGCTAAAAAGAAAGAGAAGAAAGAGCGGTTGCATGAAAATTAACCAAATGCTAATATGAATACTTGAGAACTCCATTTTAGCTAGGCTACAAAATGAAGCTCTGGATATTTATGTAACTGTTAGTTGACGCAAAGAATGGAGTCAATCTCAGGGTCCGAATTGGGTTGCACAGCTGGTTTCTGAGGAAAATTGGATCACAGCCTTGTTAGATTAAGACTAGGGAGTTAATAGACATCACAGCTGTTAGTCAATAGAAAGAAAATTGGATCAGCGTGGTTTTTAGCTTTGATTTGTCAAACTATACCGATATCCACATAATTTCTCTAAGAATTTGATTCATATATATATATATATATATATATATATATATATATATATATAGTGATACTATTTACATACATGCGGAATGTAGGAAGAAAATTAGTCCTTTTGTTCTAAATCAAGACCACTAATTCAAAAATACAATTTCAATAACCATTGCCTTACAATTGAACATCAAGAAGACCACTAATTTTGAAATACAGATTAAATTTCTCTCCATGTTAAAAAGCATGTAAGCAGAGAGACGGGATGTGGTTTCTATTTCCGGTAGGATTAGTTTGTAAAGAATTGTCCACTGTGTTTTGAATATTGGTCTCCACTATAACCACCTTTGAGAACTTTTTTGTTGATAATTCCACTGTAAAAGGAAATCCATGTTAGAATGTGTTTCTATTCATAACACATTTAATACTTTTTAGTGGACCATTATCGGGATTTTAATGTTGTATGTAAATATATAAAATAGAACAAAGCCACTAACAATCTAAAAATATCATATAATTGATAGCGGTATGTACTTTTGGTAGATAATTTGTAATCAGATTGCAAAATATTGGGATGTCTAGTTCCCACATGAGTGTGTTATCCTTAGCAGAGAGTATACTTTTTATATTTCGTAATTGCGCAGATGAAATCATGGCTAATGCCTCACATATCTGTCATTAAAAAAAAAAATCTTAAACACAGAGATTTATCATTATATCCTAAATTAACATCGCATTATCATATCGGAACAGACAGGTACTCAAATTCAAGTGTCCCCTATGCTGACACCCAACAAACCAATCAAAACAAAAGATGCATAAAAGGGTCTCGAGTTTTGCCAAATACACCACAATGAAGATGCTTTACCCAAATGAAGGAATACACTTACCATCATAGGAAACTCATGCCTCCTCTCTAGGAAGTTTTACTGGCACTCTGTGTTTTCCAGTGTTTTAAAAAACTAGTCTCGAGGCGCGCCTAGGGCGTCCTTGAGGTTGGGCGCCAAGGCTAACGCCTCAGTTTTGCTGGAGTGAGCAAAAGGCTTCGCCGAAGCCGCCTAGGCGCACCTCAGTAGGTTTTTTTTTTTGTTTTTTTTTCTTTATAAAACTCCCAAATCCAAATTTTGGGTAGAGTTTTAACTGCCTCATACCTCTTCCTTGCACTATCGTCTCTCTGCTTTTTTTTTATTTTTAATTTTTCTATATAAGGAATGTGTGTGCTGTCTGTGTGTATTGTTATATGTGTGCTCATTGTGCTTTTCATCCTCTATTATATATATATGTGTGTGTGTGTGTGTGTGTGTGTGTGTGTGTGTATGTGTGTGTGTGTGTGTGTGTGTGTGTGTGTGCGCTCAGTGTGATTATTGATTGATAATCTTCTTTTGTTAATATAATATATGTGTACCCTTAGTGTATATATTAAAAAATTTAGGTCTCATAAGGCTTCGCCTCACGCCTAGGTCGGGCTATCCCTCAGACGCCTCGCCCACGTCTCACGCTTTTAATACATTGGTGTTTTCTCACTTGCAATTTAGACCCAATGCATAGAGGCATTTCACCCATGAAATTCTAAATCCAGAAACACCTAAAAACAGAGAACAAAGAACCGAGAAAACCATGTGTGCGGGCGCTAATGTTTCTCCGGTATATTTTATCAAATAGGTGATAGGCACTGAACACGAGATACATATGAATGTAAATGTTGTTTGTAAACTCAAGTGGATCGCGTAAAATTACACTTTTACATGGTTTGGCAATTTCATGTCATTAAGTGATTTCAAATTCAATAATCAGAACATAAAAGAAGAAATACAAAAAATTACAATTAGAAGTCACACACCAATTAAAGAGTTGAAAAATAAGCGAGCTTGCTTAAGGAACAATATTTACACCTACAGAATAATAAATACAGCAAGCTAGTACAGATGAAATACTTGAAAAAGGAAAAATTCGTTTTTCATTAATTCTTGATATTAAACCTAAATATAAAAATCGATCCGCTTTAAACCCAGAAATTCGAAACCAACCTAAAAGTACCAGAAATTTTAACCCTAAGAGGATTTTTTTTTTTTTTTTGTTATACAATAGATTTTGTCAAACCATAAAAGTGCAGAAAACGGCATTCTCCATACACACGAAAAATTAAGAACTGATTGATTCCCATGTATTCAACTTTCATAATACACAAAAATTACAAATTTGGTTCCACAAAATCCCAAAAGGGAGAAGCAAAAGGAGACTAAAATGTGAAGGATGAGGGTCTACAGCTCTGATTTTCATATCCACAAACGCACAAATTCTTATATTTTCGAAAGCATGCGCAACCCAACACAAAAACAAAATAAAAACTTAAATAAGACATAAATCATTTGTGTTTTGTTTTGCAAACACCCAAGGGGATAGGAACTAAAATAAATTCCCTGACCAACAACCTCTCAATAACCAAGCTTGAAAGCAAAAAAAAAACCCTTCAATCTTTATGTGCAAAATTAATACCACAATAAATTCAACCCCATTTCCACAATTAAGAATCAAATTTGATAAAAATACAAAGGGAAATTTTATTTAAACCCATGCAACCTCTTTTTACACCCAACTTAAAATTTTGAATGTTAATTGTATATTTTATCCTATGACATAATTACTATTAAGTACAAAATGAAATTAATAATAAAACTCAAATTTATCAATAAACCCAAACATTATAATTAAACCCTACGATCATTCTTTGTTTATCCTACGTTCATTCTGGCTAAAACCCTAATAACTATCATAGAGAAAAATAAGTTTGTCTATTGATGGATGGTGATTTTGAAGTTTTGAATCCTCCAACCAAGGTATGACTGAATTTATAAATTTTTTGTTCATTCGATTTCAATTTTTTAGAGTTTAGAAGATGAGTATTTTGGTTATAATTTTTTTTTCAATCAATTCCGCTAGCTTCTTTATCTTCTCTGCAACAATAAATAGCAGTCGGTTTCCCTAATTCCGCATAGTAAATAGCTTGTTCATCAACGCATAGTAGTTTGGTTCTTCAGTTTTTATATTATTTTTATCTTCACTGTCGGTGTAGTCTAGCTACACCCAAAATCATGGCAACAGTATTGGTCAAACTAAAAGTCCTAATGAAAAGTCTGCACAAAATCATGGCATGACTATTGGCAGATATTGCAAGGGTTGCTTCTTTTTTTTATATTTTTTTTCTTCTCTGTTAGTCCAAATTCATGGCATCAAGTTGCTTCTTATTTTTTTATATTATTTTATTTTCTTCTCTGTCAATCCAAAATCATGGCATCACACCAAAAAAGTTTTAGTCGCAGATATTGCAAGGCATTCTTCTGTTTTTATGTTTTTTTTTCCTTCTCTGACTACATCCCAAACACCAGTTACATCAATTTAGCTATTTGTCCATTTGTTTTAAATCATAACTTGACGGTTTTTTACTGTAATCATAATTTTGCCATTTATTTTTTAGCACCAAGAATTCAATGATGCCTCTGATCGAGGCAACGAGGTTGGACAAGAATGTGTGATGGATTATACCGATCAATTTACAACTTATGAGGTAATTATATATTTATAGTGTCGTTGACGTGTTAGTTAATTTTAGAATTTTACTTCAAAATAAAATATGTGTTACGTGCAGATATTCAAAGGAAAAGATGCATTGATTACATGGGTTCGTGAACAGGGAAAGCTGAATAATATGGTAATTGTTATTAAAAGGTCTGATTTAGGAGGTGAAGGTAAAACTGTGAGTCGCCCTCGACTAACACTTGCTTGTGAAAGAAACGGTACATATTCGTCATACAAGTGTGTTGTAGCATATGGTCAAAGGTCAGATGAGATTGGTCAGACAAAAAAAAACAGTCTAGGAGTTCTGGTACGAAAAAATGTGGATGTCCATTCTTGTTGAAAGGTGTGAATATTGGCGATGAGGACGATTGGACATTGAAGGTAGTATGTGGAGTGCATAATCATCCTGCTTTAAAGTATCTTGAAGGACATTCTTTTGCGGGGCGACTTTCTAAAGAGGAGAACGAATTGTTGGTGGACATGTCTAAGAGTTTGGTGAGGCCCAAAGATATCTTGGTCTCTATCAAAGACAGAGATGCAAAAAATGTATCAACTATAAGGACAATATATAATGCTAGGCATCGAAGTAGGATGAAAGAATTTGCTGGGAGGACACAGATGCAACAATTGCTTCATAAGTTGTCAGAACACAAGTATATTGAGTGGCACAGAAGTTGTGGTGATACTGTGACTGGCCTTTTCTAGGCCCACCCTATTAGTATTGAGATATTATGAGCATTCCCACATGTACTTATCATGGATTGCACATATAAGACTAACAGGTATCGTTTTCCACTCTTACAAATTGTGGGTGTGACATCCACTAATATGACATTCTCAGTTGCTTTTGTGTATATAGAGGCTGAGAAAGAAGACAATTACACTTGGGCCCTGACTAGATTAAAGACATTGCTTCATGGCTATTGTCTTCCTGGGGTTATTGCCACTGATCGAGATTTAGCACTCCAGAATTCTATCAAGTCTGTATTTCCTAGTGCGCAACATTTATTGTGTAGATGGCATATTAACAAAAACGTGTTGTCAAAGTGCAAGAAAATGTTTGAGTCAAACAAGCAGTGGAATAAATTTAATAGAGATTGGAATTGCCTTGTGAGTTCGGAAACAGAAGAGGAGTATCAGCGTTCTTTGCAAGAAATGGAATCTAAGTTCAGTAATTATGATAATGCTCTTGAATACATACGAAACAATTGGTTAATTCCATATAAAGATAGGCACGTGGATAGATAATTGTATGCATCTTGGTACTACAACCTCAAATAGGTATATTTCTCCTTACTTTTTCATAACTCTATATGATGCATTTTACGATGCTAGGTCCTGTTTTCCCATCACTTTATTATTGTTGTTTGGTTTTTAGCTTTTGTATTGTTAATTCTATAGTTTATGCTTACTCATTTGTTGTTATAAACAGGGCAGAAAGTGCACATGCAAAGTTGAAGCGACAACTTCGCTCTAGTCAACTTAACTTTGAGACGTCTTGGGTACATATACACTCCTTGTTGGAGTTGCATCATACAGAGGTTAAAGCATCTTTTGAAAAAAGTCGATGTTTTGTTCAACACAAATTCAAGAAACCTGAGTTGCAACGACTAGTAGGTTTTGTTTCTACCCATGCCCTGAACTTAATTGTCTGCGAATCCAAAAGGTAGTTTGGGTTTGCCTTGCATTTACATTATTATTGTTTAGCCTTTTAAACTATATTGTATTTGAAGGTAACTTAAATTATATTGTATTTCTTTTAATAACAGGTTGGAAAAAGAAAGAGTGACTGTTGTATCTTGTGGTTGCACCATTTGCCAAACTCATGAGTTGCCGTGCGCACATGAAATTGCAGAGTATAGAAGGCTTGGTAAGCCAATCCCACTTGATGCTCTTCATCCGTATTGGAGAAAATTAGATTTTATCAATGTGCCAAATAGTAGTGAACAACTAGTTCCTTCGGAAAAGTCACGAGTAGAAAGATTTAATATGTGGTATGAAGAACAAGACGAAGATAAGAAAAGAGAGCTCGAGATGAAAATTGAAGAGCTAATGAACCCAAATACCACTTCACTTAATGCTCCAAAAGAAAATATTAAGACAAAAGGGCGACCATGCAAAGTTGACAATTCTACTCGGCATCTCCCATCAGCATTTGAGATTGTAGAGGTTGAACTTGCCCAATCTGGATTTGATTGCCAAACACCAGTTACTAGTACAATGGCGAGTGTTAGCACTGTCTCACGAAGAAAAAAGAAGCAAAAGGAGAATGTCATAGCGCCATCAAACAAGAAACGAAAAGAGAATGTCATTACCCTACCAAAAAAGAAACAAAAGATGAATCTTGTTGCCACATCACCAATCGTGAATGTCGACATTGTCCTTGATCAACTGAGTTGTGACATTCAAACACCAGAGACTAATATATTGGCACAATGTAAACAATTTAAGGTAGGTAAAAATTTGAGCATCTCTTGAAATACAATAAAGCTTTCCTTCATTACTTTGAAGAAACTAATGTTCATTTTTTTTTTCATTATCTTGTTTATGTCGTACTAGATTTATACACCTCCTGAATTTATTGATCCCTTGCCGACATGGATATATAGAGAAGAATTCCCTGAGGCTATCAGGACATATATTGCTGGTCAAACTGATGTTAATCCTGATGGAAACTGTGGATACAGAGTCATATCTATGGCTTTGGGGATTGATAATGGATGGCGTAAGGTACGAAGAGATTTACTACATCAACTATGTCAAAAGCCTTCTCTTTTTCAGGAGTGTTTTGTAGGGAACGACAGGTATGCAGAGATTGAACGAGCACTTGATTATTTTGAAGATGGTTTTACCCCAGAGAGAGAGACCTGAGCTTGCTTGAAAGAGGCCATGGCTTGGGGGTTGAGGCCGACCTGAGGAGGAGGAGTGGAAAGAGAGGAAGACACGTCGTTGGTGAGAGTACTCATAAAGCCCCTGAAGCCAGCCTCCAGCTCCTTGAAGCGAGCCTGCAATTGCTCTATTAGGTTCTGAGGAGGCACCATTTTCGCCACCATAACTCCTTGTTTACCTTTTTCCATTCTTCCCAAACCCATCAATCATCGCATTCCACGCAACCACACATGGTTCAGAAATTTCCTCAAACACCTTACGCGTATCGCACCCGCGCGACGACGACGGAGTGCAGGCCAATTCGACTCCCTGCGGGTCTGACGATCTAGATGACTGATTGGGAGGAATGGAGTGATGGCTAACAAATGGAGCAGCAGCTCCTTCTCCTTCTTAGTCTTCTTCTTCGATTTCAATCTCTGTTGAAGGTGTAGCTTCTAACTTAAATTCAAAACTTAAATTTAAATGGGTGTGAAAATAAATTCACATATTGGATTGGGTTTATGGGGGTATATTAGGTATTAAATTTTGGTTTAAAGAGATATTAATAATTTAGTTAAAAATTAAATGGGTGAAAAGAGTAAATTGGGTGTATAAATAGGTTAGATGAGTTTAAATAAAATTACCCAAATACAAAATTTACAGAATTTCACCCAAACATAAAGGGAATAGTATTGTTAAATGATGAGAAGAAAAAAAACCAAGGAAGAATGGAAGATGGATTTTACCCAAGGTATTAAATATCCATAATATCCCGATATTTCCATCGATATTTCCGTGTTTTTGGACTACCGATATTTCCGATGTCATCGATATTTCCATCGAAATTTCCGTGTTTTTTAAATTTCTATATTTAAAAAAACACCAAGGGGATTCGAACCTCTCCCATTTACTCCTTCAACACCTTGACCACCATATCACTTATATTTTTGTGAAAATATGCTAAAATATTTATATATTTTCTACACTCACAATGGTTGCCAACTCGCTATATAATCCACTTAAACCAGTTAAATCCATCATGCAATGCATTTCCTTCTAATTTTTTGTGATAAACTAATAGATAATTGACTAAATAAACATCGTGCAAAGTTTCAATAAAAATTTCCAAGTTTTTCTTACAATTTCCGTGGTTTTTATTCAATTTTTATCGATATCGATAATATCCCGATATTTCCATCGAAATTTCCGTGTTTTTGGACTACCGATATTTCCGATATCATCGATATTTAATACCTTGATTTTACCTGAGGACTCGAGCTGGGTTTTGAGAGAGAAGAACTCGAGTTGGGAAAGCTGAAAACAGGAATCGATAACCCATTAAGAAAAAAAAAATAAAGAAAGCCATTGATGTGTAAAATTTAGAACGAATTGCGGAGAATAGGGGGGGTTTTAAGAGATAATTTCTTTTAATTAAACTTTCACTTTAACCTTTATTAAACTCATAATTTAATTGGACAGGGTAGTTTTTAATCCTTTTAGTGCGAAAACCAGAGTCCAAAAATCCACTCACTGCAATGGTATAATTTTCACTAAAACTCATCGCATACACAAATCTACTAATCCTTTTTGTTATCATCATGGCATGATCTATAACGTTAGTTTAGTTAAAACAAGAAAATATGCTCGAGCGTTGCTGCGGGAACCTGTTGTTTCAAGTATAATCAGATGAATACAACACATTTAAGTTGAATAAATTCAACACAATGATGAACAAACAGAAAGATACATGAGTGAATGAGGTCAATAAGATAAGCAATTTTTTTATATATACATTCAAGTGAGCTGACATATAAACACATTGTACAATGAGTGGGAAGAAACTGAACGTCTTTCATTAGAAAGAGATGGTTTCCAAAAAAGTTCTATTTCCTTAAGAAACAGAAGAAACATATAGTTCACACATAAAATTTCAGTTACCAAATCCAAAAAAACAAAAACAAAAATGTGACTCTCTATATGGCTTTCTTACTACACAAAAATATCCCGTAGTTAAAGCATGCCACACATGATCACATATAATATATATGTGCTGGTTACGTATAATATATATGCGCATAAATTAAGAAAATGACTTGAGTGCCCTAACAGTAGTCTTTATGCTGAACCAAATCACTATTAGGTTAATTTTATTGATTCACGCATCTTCTTTTATGTGCTAAATCTCTACTAAATTGCCCTATGAAAATGACATAAAACTAATTAAATTCCCAATATATCTGAGAAATACAACTTTTAAAAGTGTGACAAGCACCAGGATGTTGCAGAACTCACTGCCCCAATTTAGGATTCGGTTTTTGTCCAATGTATGAATAAGCTCAGATGCATCTGAGAATTTGCTTTTCAACAGTTGTTACTGTCATCGTCTTTTGAGAGAGATAGATACAAAGGTTAAGATTACAATGGGAAAGAGTTAAGAATCCCTCTAAAATACTAAAGAAAAACATACCTAGAACGGAGTAAACAACTGTTTGTCTCCATAGCAATTTCTCAAAGCATTTATGTTGTCAGAAAGATAGTGCTCCACTCCAGAAGGATGGACAAATGTACCCAATGGAGACTGACCCAAAGAAAACATAATTAAAAGTTAGCATCTGACGAAAGCCTAAATCAAATCCCTGAAATCCCTCGCCTAAATCCTCCCACATCTCTTTTTGACACCCTCTCTCTCTCTCTCTCGAAACCCTAAACCAAATCTCCTAAATCCTCTCTCGAACACCCCTACACCTCTCTGCATGTTGCAAAAACTTAACCCCAAACCTCACCCTTGAAACCCCACCCAAATCTAATCCCTCAAATCCCACCCAAATCCACAAAGCCCATTCTTTAAAGCAATGGCATGACCGTAAATAAATTGAAATTCGGTCAAAACATTGTTCACTTGAACAATGCAATTGAGAATCCTAATTAAAACCAAATTTCATGCTTTGAAAAGCACACTTTCATTCAATGAGAAAATTACAATCACTGGAATCACTCGAAAAAACAAAAAGAAAAAAAATTTAGATCACCAGAAATACAAAATTTCCACCCTAATCAAACTAACATACAATCTTTGACCTAGTTCAACAAAAATAGAATTAAGCTCTGAGGAACAATAAACATACAATTTCGACGAAACTAAGAAACTAAATCAAATCTTATAAACAAAAAGAAATAGAGATCTCAGAGCTTCATAGCTTACCATCAAAGATCTCCATGAGCTAGCCAGCCTAGACACAGTAAATCAAGCAACGCCTCCAAAATATCCACAAAGAGTACAACACCAGCGTTTATCATTACCCTGATGTTTTTAAACATAGAAATCAATAAGCAATACTTATATACAAAGATTTGAAAACGTGCAAAAACACATGAATTTTCAAATTAAATAAATGGAAAACGATACTGGATGTAGACTATACTTTCCTTTGGACATTATTTTGATTTTCTCAGATCTTGTGCGGTCTAGGTTTTTAGTTTTTTATGCAGTAATTATATAGAGCAAATGGATAAAATTATTGACTATTTATACCCTGTTGTGGTTTAATAAGCTTCTCATTTTCTTAGTATCAAGCTCTCTTTGTGGGCAAAAATTATAATAATAATAACAATACTAATTCAAAAAGTAAGGGAGATTACCAAGGAAATGAGTTATAGGTTCTGAATGGTTTACCGATTCCCATCCATTTGGTGTGAAGACTTTCTTTGTTTTATGTTAGGTGACACACAAACTCTCACAAATGGTGTTTCAACAACCGACCTTGCTCTTAACAAACTGCAAGAACAGAAATTGCATTATATGAAAATAGTTAAAAATTATTCTTTTAATTGTAAGTCATAAAGCTTGAAACTTTCTATCAAAATAATTTAGAATCTCAAACAGAGAACAAAACTTCTACATTGATAATAACAACCCCGAACAATGAACGAAACATTGAACTGAAATCAAATCATGTAATACCTTTTCAAATTGTAGTGCTTAGACTACTGTTTCAGGTGAGAGCTGCAAAAGGGAGAATGTGTGTGTGCCAATAGGGTATGCACTCTGGCGAGTGACTGGAAAAGGATGAGGAGTGGTGGATGGTTTGGATGGAATAATGGATTTCAGAGTGGAAGTTTTGAGCAGTAAATTTGGCATCTAACTGAAGAGCGATGGAAATGGCTTCATGAACAGACGTAGGTTTCAATAACTTGACATCAAATTTCAATTCATTCCGCAAGCCCCCGATAAAGCAACTCTGAAGCAAGGATGGACCAATTTCAGGCGAGCGAGTAGCTAGGCGCCGAAATTCCGATATATAGTTACGGAGACTACCAGTTTGACGGAGTTTGAAGAGTGCTTCAGCACTATCTTCAAATGCAAGGGGTCCAAACTCTATACACAAGGCCTTAGTGAACTCCCACCAAGTAGGTGTTGTATTCAAACAATCTAACCAACGAAACCAATGGAGAACCTCCCCTTCAAAATGGAAAGAAGTAGTGAAGACTCGTTGAGCATCTGGGATGTGGTAGAATGAGAAATACTGCTCTGCCTTGTAGATCCAGGCGAGAGGATCGTCGCCTGCGACAAATCTCGAAAAATCGAGACGTTGAGGCCATGGCAGCCGTGGTGGAGCTCCCCCCCCCCCCAGTCACAAAAGGACTTCGTGGAGGCCGCAAAGGATCCAAGTCAGGGGTGGAGGATCTACAACAGGTGAGGAAACAGATGCACCGGTGCCAAAACGTTGACAACCAAGCTCACGACGAAACTGCTCGAAGTAGAGAGGCAAACGAGCATCGAGGTGAGAATGAAATTGGGAGTCCAACACCGTGTTAATAGCAGATGTGATAATGGAGGGAAACTCAGACAAGGTGGCTTCAATGGAAGAGACACGGGCGTCCATGGCAGTGAAGCGAGAAGTGTTTGTGTAACGGGGCATGCACAACAAGGAAAACCAGCGATCGGGTGATACCAATGATATGACCCAGACCTGCAATGGCCTTAACCTGCAATGGCAGCTATAATGATGGGGACGAAGGGACAGAGCAGAGATAAAAGAGATAAAAGGATATGATATTCTTAATTCCACAACGACCTTACAATTTCCTCTGGCTACCATTTAACCACGCTCCAATGTAATTTTCCCCACTACATGTGTGCCAGCTAGACTCCACTACATACTTAGGTGATTACAATTGAACCCGGATACAAAAACCCTTACACTTTTAACCCAAAATTCCTTACAAAACAGAACTATATTACTACTACTTGATTATTTCTTCTACTTAGCGATACTGAGCAATTCTTCTCTTTAGTTCACAATAGATGCCATGGTTGGTGAGCATATTAGGGCGCTGGTACATGTTAGAGATGAGGAGGGTGGGGCTGATGCTGGCCTTGGTGTGGAGGCAAGAGCACCCTCTATCACTCTGCAAACTGCCCTCAACCCAATCTGATTGAGCTCGACAGAACTCTTTCTACGATGGTCGACATGTGCACAGGAGGAGCAGTGGTGGTGCTGTGGTGATTTTTCACTGGAAAATGAAGGCGTTGGTGTGCCTGTGCGTCCTTGATTATATATTAGAATTCATAAACAAAGTGAGAGGAAAATTAATGATTATTGAGCCAGTATTGAATAATGGGTATAAGATTGAAACTTTTGGATGCTCAGCCTTGTTTCCAGATGAATATAAGCATCCAAAAAAACGAAAACAAATCAACTTAACATAAAAGTTTGTATTACCCACCTCAAATCGGCCGGAGAACTCATATTGGAATTTCTATATACCTTCCAATTTTTTCATAACCTTTACCATCTTATAATTTCTGAATAGGACATGGATTCTACAACATTAGGTAAAACTATCTATACTACACATATGCAGATCAATTCCAGATAAATTAAGATAAAATCAAGGTATGAAATTGTTGTCAACAAAAATCACCTAGCCTACGTGGCGCGCAGGCCGAGATTAGTAAGCTAACTACGTCCTTCAAATGTGTGCGGGGCGTGCCAACTCGTCGACCGGGCTCGGTCGAGGAGTAAAATGTGTTGATGTTACGTTGAGCGCGCTGCTGACTTCTACGTCTTGCGATTGCGGCCGAGGAAGGAACATGTCTTGGCCTTTGGGTTCTAGAGCCTGAAGACAAGGCTGCTATTTTTACGAAGTTCAATATCAAATTCGGCTTTCAATGTGCCGAATGTAGTAACCTGGTAACACCTCACTTCGCCGAGAAGACTAATGAGATGACCTTTGCCAAAAAAGATTCAAAAATCCTTCTTGACCGAGACTTGGATAGATAATCAGTCGACCCTGTTGTAATGTTGTTTATCCAAACTGAAAGTGTGAAGGCGAAAAAGAAAATAAAAATCTCAAGGGTGTTGAGAGGTTTTGCGTAGAGCGAGAAATTGCGCAGGGCAGCTTTGTGTGTTGAGTTGGAGGTCTTTTGAACGTTGCCCTCAACCCTCTATTTATAGCCCATCAGTAGCCTTACCGTCGTAAATTCTGGGATAATATGACTATTATCTTTCAAGTACGCATATTCCTGCTTGGCATGCCTTGATAACTTTGTAGTGTCCAATCGGGATTCTATTACTTCCCGAGTCTAATTATAGAGTCATAGTTTCA
The DNA here is from genome assembly GCA_963580275.1 of Crataegus laevigata. NCBI lineage: Eukaryota > Viridiplantae > Streptophyta > Magnoliopsida > Rosales > Rosaceae > Crataegus > Crataegus laevigata. The sequence continues at coordinate 29,169,000 of OY756947.1, read as the reverse complement.
CTAGAAGCTAATTACTCCATTGACTCACCTTGCATGCAATCCCATCTTCATTCATCACATGCCACAATCCCATCTTCATTCATCACATGCCACGGATTGCATGAAATTATACCAAGACTCCAAGACCTAGGCAAAAGAGTCCCAACGTTAAAAACGGGATCGTAGTCAGCTGACTGTTTGGATATATTCTCGGTAAACATGGGCCTTTTATCTAGCATATGAAAATGTCAAGATAATTTAGAAAGTTAGATAATTATCATGATTAAAAATCACAATATTATCAGTTAATTAAAATTTATCTTAACACTTCAGATACCCAACGGTCTAGAACCATGCTCACTCAACGGCCTCGATCGCTTGGGCCGATGGTGTAAAATCGGGTCCAAACAGAAATATATAAATTTAGGGTTGGAAGATCACCTTCAAATTTCAGTGGAGGGAGAATGAGCGAGAGTTTAAGAGGTGTACCTGTGGTGAGTGAGTGAGTGGGCGAGTGATGCTGCGACTGTGAGAGGCTGAGAAGAACACGGAGATGGGATCGAAGAAGATCAAGGATCTGCAACAATGGCGCTGAGATCCCCACTCTTCCCTTTCCTTCTCTCTCTATCACTCTGTCTCTGTCTCCCTTTCTCCCTCTCCCTCTCCTATCTCTATCTCTATCTCCATCAGTATAACCTCCCAACTGCAAAACCCTCAGCGAGCGATCCTTACTACTCCCTTTCCCATTCTCTCTTTCACGTTGTCCCTATCCCTCTCCTTCTCCCTCGAATCGTAGACCCCATGTGACACTGTCTTCCTGCAAGCTGCATGCCTTCCTCTCACCAAATCCTTATCCATCTCCTTCACTGTCTTTCTTCTCTCTCTGTTCGCTCGCTCTCTCTCCTGACGGCATGGTCTCACCGAGTCCCACTGCAGCTAAAAAGAAAGGAAATGAAACTCGCTAACCCACCCAACCCGTTCGAAACCCTACAGACTAAAATGACCATCGCACCCCTGCCTTTCCACAAAATCAGCGGCAGGAGAGAGTCGTGGCAGGCTCATAAATAAAGTGTAATTCAACTCCAAAAACTATTCATTTGTACAGTGCAATTGAAAAGCCTTCTTTAAACTAAAGTAATTCCAAAAACCCAATAATAAAACAAAACATTCAAACAAATCTAACAACCAAAAAAAAGAAAAAAAAACCACCATAATTGGGACAATTCAATTCCCTTAATTCTAAGGGAATTATCCAAGATCGACCAGAACACACAATTCATATTAGGTCTCCATAACAAACAAAAACAAACAGAGAATCTTCATTTCTCAAATTTCTGAGAGAATTTAAGATTTTCGGACAAAAATTGGGATGAAAATTATGACTTCCACCACAAAACCAGATCACTGGTTGAATCCAATCAAAAGAGAGAAGCTTAACCCCGGACTGAAGCTCGAAGAGCCTGCTTGGTGGTAGATGTAGTTCTACTGCGAGAGAGTTGGAGAAGCAAGGTTCTAGTTTTTTGTTAAGAGAAACAAACATGAATTAAGGAAGAAGCAGTGGATGATTAAATTTAAAAACAACTAAAATCGAACATGCAATACCTAAATTTATCTCTTGGGAGTATAGGCATGTAAAGAGAAACCAAGTGTACCGATAACAAATTACGCTCCACGAACTGAACATTAAACTACTATGCAAGTTCCAGTCTTGTGCAACGTTATCAACCCTTTTTACCCTAAACTGGTTCAAATCTCAGTATCCCACTGCAAAAATTGAAAACATTTATCTAAAAACATTACGAAATATATTTTAGGACTTGGCCTCTGACTTGTGAAGTACCTAAAATTACAATTTGTTTGATAACTTTCATTAGAGAAAAAGCCCAAACTCCTTTAATCCAATCATAATCACACATTGCAAGCATTTGATTCATATCATTAATTAGCATTCATCATAACCCCGATCATGATTCATCGTATCCCAACATCAAAATAAAATGAAATTCTACTATAATAACATTAACAATAGTTAAATTTTTTTTATCTACAAACACATTTTCTAGTATCATGTCCCCTGTTTCTTGATCATTGCAAATTTGCAACTACCAAAATCCAGAGGACCTCTCAAGCTTATGCATCACCATATTGTGTCACAATAAACACTACATTCTCAGTAAAAGTGCATCATATGGTAATGATGATTGTGAATGCAAATTTCCACCGTCTTCAGTCTTGACGAAAATGCACCTGCAAAACAATCAACACATTTGATCAGATACCTAAGCCTCACACACCCACGAGGTGGGGGCGGGGGGGGGGGGGGGGTTAGGTCAACGGATCTCCGATGCCTAAGTTAGTTTCTCCGATAGAGTAAAGTGTTTAGGCTTTTAGGGTTGCAAAAAGCTCTCTCTGAAAATGGTAGAATATGGAGTATTTATAGGGTTAGGGCCAACCATATAGGGTTTAATGGAGAAAATATTCTCTAAATATTCACAAGTTATTTAAAAGGAGATAATATCTTGAGATAATAGGGTAATAATCCTTAATTGATTTAAATTAGGATTACTTACTTTATTGGAGTCAATCTTTAATTATGAATGTATTAAAGATGGGATTTGGGTAATTAATCCTTATCTTTAAATCCTTGTCATGGGCAGGTGAGCTATGGGCAGTTGTATTCAGCTGCTGGGTCCTTTAGGGAGGTGAGCTGCACGTGGGAGAATCTGAGAAGCCTGCCCATTTATTAAGGGCAATCTTGTCCTTCTTGAATAAAAGTCCACGTGTCGTCTCTAGAGTTTTTGGGATTATTTTTGGCTCCACAAATGCCCCCACACCTACTGTGTTGCTCGCATGGAAAGGGCAGTAGGTGTAGAAATCCCAAGCTGCTTGGGCTTGTAGAGTTGTTTTCCAATTTGAACTTAATCTTCTTTCTTGATTTGGAGATAGACTTCTTCTAGGAAAAGGAAAATAATTATCCCTAATACCTATTTAACTCTGCCTTAAGCAAGGGATTAAATAAATTTGGAGAACAATCATTATTCCAACAAGAAAGAGAAGCCAGAGGATATGCCAATGATGGCTTGGAAGATGCCAATGATCTGTGCCTCCCCAAGGTAAGAAAAATTTGAATTTATGGGAGCCCTAGGGCTTGAAAGATTGGCTTGGAAGATGCCAATGATGCATGAATGGCGTGGCAGGGAGGCGACAGGCTGCAGGTGGTGCGATAAGGGTGTTGGTTGGCGTGTTGATGACACATGACATGGATGCCGTGAGTTGCTGTGCACAAAAATAGCATAATGATGCGGCATGGGGTGAGCTAGCGCGTTGGGCTCAGGCCCGTTGAAGGTTGGAAAAGAAGAAAAGCTGGCTCAGGCCGGTCCTCTTGCTGATGCATGCAGCTTGGGCCGCAAGTCCTGGGCTGGCCTTTTGGGGTGCCTAGCGCATGGAGGAGGAAAAAGGAAGGAGGAGGGTGCCTCCCTTCCTGCTGGGATGTGTCCGCATGGTTTTTGTATTGCTGGGCTGCATATATATATATATGCATGCATCTTTTTTTTTTCTTTTTTTTTGGAGCCTTCTTTTAAGTATTTTCCCTTGTGTTTTTTTGTAGAGACTTTGAGATGTCTTCCTCCGACTGCAAAAGTGACGAATATCCTGCACCTTTGTATCGTCAAGGTGGTTATTCTGGCAAGGTAGGCTACTTCAAGGCTGCGGATGTCAAGATCAATTCTGATGAGCTGTTTCGGGGTTTTCTTGAGGCGTACAAGCATGCAATTCCGCCTGGGGTCCACGTCAAGCGAGTAAAAGATGATAGCGGCCTCTGCTAGGAAGAGCTATCAAATTCCACCCGTACTACTTTATCTTAGGATTTACTTTTCCCATGCCACGTCTTTTCCAGAAGGTGATCTGCTCCATGAAATGTCGGCCTGCTCGGTGCTCCCCAAATGCAGTTCGTGCAATGGTGGGATTTTTGAACTTGAGCAGGTTCTTTGATCTTGGCTTAACCATAAATGAGTTTTGGTACTTCTTTGAGATTAACCACAAGGAAGGTATGGGGCAGCTGAGGTCTCGCCATAGACTATTCAATGCTTCTAGCAAAGGTGATCATGACTAGGCGAGAGACACATTGGAGGTGAGCGGAGAGTAGGAGTCTGACTCTTCTCCTGAGCTGCATGTCCCGACTACCTTTATTAGTCGTAAGTGAACTACTTCATTCTTGTCCTACTTGAATTTTTTGTTGAGCTGCTCCATGACTTCAATTTATTAATTAACTTTCTTACTTTGCATAGATTCAAAGTTTGGCTCAACTCCAAGGACTTCGGTAGATATGAAGAAAGTGCACGTCGGCTTGGGCATTCCTGCTGAGTACCGTTAGTGGCGCTGGCTGCTCAGCCCTCTTCGTCGGGAGAAAGGTGGTCTGCCTCCGAAGGAAGAGATAAAGCAGATAAAAGATGAGGCGTTGGCTCGCCCGATCGTTGCTGTAGAGCCTGCAACTAACGAAGGTGGAAAGAAAAGATCTTTCTCACCTGCTCATGGGCCTCCGGCTAAAAAGAAGCCAAGGACTTCTTCAGTTGCTCGTGGGAGCTCGTCTACTGCCGAGAAGCTTGTTATTGATCTAACTTCCCCCAAAGGGGTGAAGAAGACTGTTGAGCTTGAGCCTATGAAACCTGCTACTTCGAAGGCGACTACATCCATTGCTGAGAGACTTACCTAGCGGACGGGTTAGTGGTACCTCCGGTGTCCGGGTTTGTATCGACGCATCCATCGGGAGCTAAGTCTGAATCGACTTCTAATAGGCTCGCCACTATGAAGAGCGGGAAGGTGGATTCTACTGCTAAAGTGGCACTTGGGCCTACTCCTCATTCTATTATGACTGACTCGTTTGCTGAGAAGAGGAAATCTGCTCACACGGGCAGTTGTGAGGGATCCACCGAGTCTGAGGCTGGAGAATTTCATAAGGTTTGTGCGCTGCTGAAGGGTGACTTGCTTGAAAACGTTAATGCATGCGCCAAGTTCGTTAACAGTGTTGGGAAAGTTGTCATCCGCTCAGACTCATTTGCGAAGCGTCCTGCCTACTTGAGGAGGTCCTCCCTGATAGCTACAATGCATAAGACTTTGATCCTGGAAACTGAGTCTATGCGCGTCGATCAAGACTGCTTTATCAATTTGCCACTGAATTTTATGATCACTGTCACTCAAACTATTTTAATTAGAAATTTACTCCCTCACAGTTAAATTTCTACACATTCCAATCATGTCAATGATAAAATGTTGCAGTAGCTCCAATTACATGTGCACCCTAAAATTTTCTCCCAGTGAGGTTTAAGTAATCAGGCATTTAAAACATAATTATTCCAAAAATTTCAACAAACGTAATTAATTTGGTGATTAGCAATAGCATGCACTGATACAAACAAGAACTTGAATTCCAATGTCATGATGATTAATCTAAATCTTATGAGTAGTTTTCAATTGAAAACAATATAGTAATTAATTACAAATTATACAAACAAAAATATGCGATTGTGATTTATATTGCAAAATTTGATCAAAATAAGATCTAGCTGATTTCTTCACTTCTATTACATAAGACAAAAATACCTACATCAATACTACATAAGTTCTATAGTTCCTATGAAAAACCTTTATTTAACCAACCTACTCTTTTCAAATGGTCCCTGACATTGATCAAATACATCATTTTAGTCCCTAACATTGAAAATCAATAGAAATGGTCCCTGAGATTGTTCACCATCCATCATTTTGGTCATTCCGTTAAAAACTTCGTTAAGCGTCCCATAGCTCTTGGCCGGAAGTTTGGGCAATTTTCAAAGTTTCGTAACTCAATCGTTTCTTAACCAAATTCGACCCATAATATATCAAAATGAAGATAGGAAAGTGTAAAATAAGATTATACCTATTTGGAAGCCCAATGGTTGTTGGAGATGGCCGGAAAATAGCCTCAAAGTTGACTGGTTCGAGTGAAAACTTGAAAACTCGCCGGAAACTGGATAAACTTTAAACGTTCATAACTTCTTCAATACTCAACGAAATCAAGTGATTCAAAAACAAAAATCATACTTCTCGAAGAGACGAAGATAATGGTATCTTTTTCAATGGAAAACTCACCGTGGTTTGGCCGGAAAATGGCTCGAAAGTGGCTGTCTTGGTCGTGTTAATGGTTTTCTGAACTCTAGCCTTATACAAGTTACAACTCATCATGCCAGCTGTCCAATTATAACAAATTTCACTAAAACAGGAATAAGCCTAATAATTCCAAGATTAAAATCTTTAATAGTGATTAAGTTAATCACTATTTACAGATCATATCATTGCAAAACAGAGCCTTGCAAGTTCAAGGATCATACTCTTTGATGCCTCCTGCTGCTGGTAACTCCATACCAGTTACAGAAGTGAAAGGAGTCATTCCATGAGTTCGAGAATCCATATCGATTGGCGGATATGGATCCTTTAAATTTGAGCAAAGCCAATTGATCAGTTTCATTCCCAAATGGATTTGCAAAAGTGGTTGTTGTATGGAAGCGTCAAATATGAAACCAATAAGCTAGTATGGCAAAATATAACAAGACAAATAACCCAAATGACAGAAGGATTTATACTGGTTTGGCATAAGTCTACGTCCAGTTCAAAGACAACGAGGAAATTCCACTAATATCAATATGGAGATTACAAATAGAGTTGAACTCTTAAATCCCTAAACTCATATACATCCAATAGCTCTCACTCAACCAAAGAACTTCAGCAGACCAATCATGTGGCAAGGCTTCCACACCCTTTAGTGCCTTAAGCAACCTAACACGCCGAAGGCTAAAATCATTCCTCCCATTGAATTTTTCAATATCATATTTCACCGACACATTCGAAGGTTTCATAGACATACTAGTACAAAGCCCCAAGTCGAAACTCGGAGCTCTAATACCACTTGTTGTGCGGAAGCGTCAAATATGAAACCAATACTGATTCGGCATAAGCCTACGTCCAGTTCAGAAACAGCAAGGAATTTCCACTAATATCAATATGGAGATTACAAATAGAGTTGAACTCTCAAATTCCAAAACCCACATACACCCAATAGCTCTCACTCAACCAAAGAACAAATGGAGAATAAGGTACATACCAAATCTCCTCTCCCAAAAGCTACAAAAGTAGCACTAATAATGGGTGATGTCCAAAAGCTACATGAGCAGCAGCTCTCAAATGAAGCTGCCGGTAAGCTTCTGTTTTTTTATCTCCGAATCTGCTGCCGCTCAAACCAAATGGCATACAAATGCCTTATGTATGAATCTGCCAAATTAAACCCTAGCCGTCACATGGGCTTTCACATGAGCAGCTAGAAGACCAAACCAATAGGGCTGCTGGGCTTGCAAAATACAAAGGCCCAAATCAATTGAGCCACAAAGTCAACAGTGGTTTGTTGAAAAAGGTTCAGAACGAAGAGAAGGGTCGTCACAAAAACTGTAGACCAAACTGAGCATAAGCTCGGACCATGAAGATCCATTTCAATTTTGCCGAAGCAGGAATTCTGGTGATAAAACTATGCAGACTACGAGTTTGTAGGACGATAAGTAGACTTTCCTAAACATCACGGCCAAGGTGCTCTGGTTGCTGGACGACTACTGGACTTCTTAAAACCATGACAATTAGTTAACCTCTCAACGCCATGGCCAATGGGACAAAATAAATGATGCATTAAACTTCCAAGAATAAGAACTCAATTATGTTTTTATTTATTTATTTGTATTCGAACTTCGAATCTCAGTGCTGCTTTCTTTGAAACTATTCTTAGTTTCTATTTCTAACCAAAACAGATTGGACATCCTTGCCAGGCTAGGTATTCTTCCAGTAAACGTATTTTTTTTTGGAAAACTAACGAAAAGTCCCTGAATAGTGACAGTTTTAATGAAAAGTCTTTTTTGAAGGTATAATGAATAGTGACAGTTAAAGGTAAAAAAGTGGTTTTTCGTTAAAAGTAAGCAGTGCCAGGGGTGTTTTATTAAAGCTCCCATTTTTTTTAGATATCAAATATTGCAAGGTTGGATGCGTTGGAGATTCTAGTTGGTACTGGTCCAGTGAATTGGTTGAAATAGAAGTGAAAGGCCTTGAGGTTGGGGAATATAGTGTGGCCCAAGCCAGGAGGAAGGGTTCCATGAAGTTGGTTTTCAACCACCGAAATGTTCGTAATAGAAAAGAGGTTGTATGTGGAGGGAGGGAGGGATGGTACCATTCAAATAATTTGAACCCAAATCAAGACTCTTTAAGCTATTCAACTGGACAAGGCTATTTGGTATACCTCCATGCAGATTATTTTGTTGAACAGATAGCAACTGAAGAGAAGAAAGATGTTAGGTTTTTCCAGCCATGATAAGTTGTCCCAAGTCTATAAGGAATTATAGTCTTAGAGGATTAAAATTGTTTTCTCAATTGGAGTTAGTTTCTTAATTGGAGTAGGATTCATAACTAGTTTCCAATTACGATTAATAATCCTTATTGAAGAAGACCTTTATTATGTCTATATAAAGGGGCTATTGTACTAGTTTTGAATTAAAAAAGGGAGCAAAACAATAAATTGTTATCACTCAAAGGATTAGAGTGAGAGAATATTGTAAAGTGTGTGCGAAAGAAAAGAGATAGTGTATTTCTTGTTCTTGTTCTTTCATGTTTTTCGTCAAGTTCTAGTTTTAGAGATTTAGCAATTTTATTGGTTGTACTCATTATTGATATAGTGAAAGATTGTTGTTGTTGTCTAGTGGACGTAGGCGCATATTGTTGAACCACGTAAATTCTTGATTTTATTTATCTTGGTTATTTGTTTTCGATTTCCGGTGTTTGTTCTATTTTTCCCATTCTTAAACACGATATTCTCAAAAAAAGATTCCCAAAAGATGGAATTTCCCCACAAAAACTATTTCTGCCTAAGTCAAGTACCTGAAGCTTCAACAACGAGCCAATTTCCGGAGGATGTTGTCGTTGAAGCTATTGTGTTCGAGGCTTAACTCTTTCAAAAAGCTCAAGTTTATTGAAGGTTGAGCACCGTGACTCCCTTGAGTCTGCAGCTGCAGGTAATACCAGGCCAGTGACAAAAATGTAGGGATGCTTTCCCCATTCCCTACATTTCTGCCTTTTTTATATGGCTGTGGTGATTAAAAGGCTATGAATTATTTTCGATTTTTTTGGTACTGTTAAGTCAAGTTTTGGGGCATGGTTGTTTCGCTTAAACTTCTTCCTCATTTTTCTGGGATTTTAGACTTTCAGTTGCAAAGGTGACGAGAACCGTAAAATCCCAGAAATCGATATTGGCATTTGAATTAATGAATTTCTATTTTCTCTCTCAAAACAATTTGTTAATTGAAAATTGTTTTCATTCTGCTGAAGGTGGTGTTGAAATTGGATTTACATTAGGACAAAGAAAAGCAAAAGGCGTTGAAAGCAGTCTTCGGCCTTACATGTATTAATTATTTTTTTAAGCATGTTGGTTTAATTTGGCTCTGTGAAAAACTTGGAAAATAATAAGAATGTACAAAAAATTCTGACTTATTTCATTCATTAGCACCTATTGAGTTCTTTGTATTGGTTGAGAAGTTCTCTTTTGAAATATATATATAGGTTAAATATGATTGTTGGGGTGCCTAATCCATGAACGATGAACGGGACAAGATACATTAAGTAGATCATTATTGGTGCTACGATGTGTTTGTACTGCCGCTTAAACGTTGTTTTCTGAGAATTAAAGTGCTTTTGTTCATGGATTTTATTGGTAGTTCCGAATTTTACATCTTGAAAATTTTATTTTTTTAGCCGAGATAAGCATCCGGCTTGATCAAAATCATTACAAAAACAAGTCGAAGGCAATATGCATTGCGGGCAGTGTCATCTCTTTGTTTGCCAATTTATATCGTGCTTGCCATTGCCATGCAAGTGTGATCCACATGCATGATCCATTCGTATTTTTGGTGGAAAATATATAAGGTTCAGAAGAAGAATTCCTTAAAATGTTTCGATTATCTTGCTGCAGATTTTGTTGTTCTGGTTTTTCATTCTTTCTGTGATTTTCAATGTCGTTCCATGTTGGGAAATTGGAAAGCTCTGAAACAATATAATTCTTGAGCTAATGTGAAGATTTTGGGTTGAATACTTTGATTCCGTTTTTCTATGCACTTAGAAAAACAGAGGATTATGGTTAGTTATTGTGTTGTAAAGCTTCTATTTTTTTCTTTTTATGCCCAAGATTGAATTTGTTTTCTCCGCTGTTGAAAAGTACTTCCAACTCTCTCTCTCTCTCTCTCTAAAAAATATGATCCAGTGTGAAGTTTGGTTGTTCTCTATCCAGAAACCTATATTCCATATTGCATCCATCAACTCTAATCATTACTTGATACTGATGGTTTTGTTCATTTATTTTGTTTCATAAGTAAATGCCTAAAGTTTTGATCATTGTGTTTCAAATAAATGCTTCATGTTTTGATCTTTGTGTTTCCCTCTCTAAATTAAGCTTAATCTTTCTTATTCTTACTAATCTAAAAATGGGTTGAGTTCTAACCTTTGCTTTCTATGATGTTTACAAAACTCTTAATATTTTATGGGATTAATGCTAATTTCTTTTGCTTTTGACAGAAGATCGAAAAATTACACTAAATTTACTTAAAACTACAGGGAGAGGAATTCGAAACCGCAATGATCTTACTCTCTCGATCTTTTTTATCACAAGCCAGTTTTTTGTTTTCAGAAATCAAGTTTTGTGCTTTCATATTTTGTAATTTTATTTCGTCTTTCAATTAGCTTTCTGTTTCTTTCAGGGTGAGAGGCAGTGATCTCGATGTGACCCAGCAAGTTCTCGCATTCGTCAGGAATATCTTTATGCATCCTAAGGCTTGGCTTGATTTCCCTCTCTCCGATGACGACAAAGATTCAGATGGGATCCTCTGCTTCGATTTGTCCATTTGTTTGTGTAATTCAATTCAATGTTCTTTGTTTTCATCAATCATTTGGTTATCTTATTGTAAATTAGTGTCAGTTTATGGTCAATATTCGTAAATGAAAATGATCAATTTGAGCTATTTGTGTTGCCAATATAGAGTTTTCGATTCGTATTTGTTTCAATTATAACTTTGAATTTAATGCATTGTATAGTGATTCAATGAGCTAGACCTCAGTTCAGATTCTTATGTAAGGACTTCAATTTTTTCAGTGAATATTAAAATTGGAATAGATGTAAGAATTTGTAATAAGATACAAAGTTGACTGACCACATTTATATGGAAAATATTTTGCAGGCTGGGTTTACTGGGATTGAGGTTGGTGTTGCTTACTATGGTTTGAGACCTATTATAGAGGCTATGACATTTATCTTCCCAATGCAGGTTTAAGATTATTATTTTTTGTTTGTTATAATCTATGGGTTTAGTACAAATCGACGCCCAAATGAGTTAGGAGTGAGGATCGTTGACCAAGACAGTGGCGGAGCCAGGAATTAGACTAAGAGGGGCCTTTAAATCATATAAAAAAATTAGACAAAAAATATAGCAATATAACTAATGAGAAAATTAAAGGTTCCTTTTTTGTATTGGCATGGAAAATTTAAATCAAACAAGACTGGTAGATCTTTAACATGTATGAAAAATTTAGTATTAAATAATTATATCATAAAAGTAGAACTTGTTACGAAATTAACAATAAAGTTAACATTAATTTCAAACCAAAATTTAAATCATGGCTCAATACTATTATTATGAGATTTTTCTTCAACATGAATTAACCTTGTTTCATATCAACTAACCAAAAAAAAATTGCTGAAAAAGAACTTGAAGAAAGTTCACCAGCAAGTTTCGAACCCTTGACATGCAAGATCTCAAAATCCCCTTCAACCACCAAGCCGCATGTTCTTTAGTTACAATGCCAACAGATAAAATATATAAACTATATTTCAGGATAGGCCCGTGCCCATCTTGGTCCCCATGTGGCTCCGCCACTGGACCAGGAAGTACTAAAGAGCAACCGTTTTTGTTACCTAGGATCTATCTTGCAAAAGAACGGAGAATTAGATAACCATATAATACAAGCTGAATGGATAAAGTGAAAGAGTGCATCCGGCGTGTTGTGTGACCATCGTCTGCCACTGAAGTTCAAGGGAAAATTTTATAGGACAACAATAAGGCCGACAATGCTGTATGGCACGGAATGTTGGGCGGTGAAGCATCAACACGTAATAAAATAGGTGTAGCGAAGATGAGGATGCTTTGTTGGATGTGTGGGCACACGAGGAAAGATAAAATTAGGAATGAGGATGTCTGAGTTAAAGTAGGAATAGTCAAAATTGAAGGAAAGATGAGAGAAAATCGGTTACAGTAGTTTGGACATGTGCAACGATAGCTTACTAACGCTCCGGTTAAAAGATGCAACTACGGGACAGAGGTCCATTGCCGAAGAGGTAAAGGAAGACCTAAGAAGACTTTGGAAGAGACTCTAAGAAAAGACTTAAGAGTACTTAGATCTAATGGAAGACATGACACAGAATCGAGCGCAATGGCGTTTTAGGATTTATATAGCTGACCCCACTTAGTGAGAAAATGCTTTGTTATTTTTGTTGTATAATCTATGGAAAACTTTTATACTGGAGTTTTAATGTTATATTCAATGGTTGATGTCTTGGCACTAAAGATTCTTTGGGATTCTCAGAAACTATTTCCATGTAAATGCTAACTGAAAGATTCTTATCATCTTTCTAGATCAGTTGGTCTATTTTTCATTAAAGGATTCTGTTCTGGTGTTTATTGCAGGCAATTAACACATCATCAATACTACTGCAATATCAGATTATGTCTGATGGCTAGGTAAATGTACCCATTGTTTGGAAGAGGACCAAATGGTGCTGTTGCTGGTGTTGGTACCCAGCATTCTCAAGTACTGTTCCGCACGCCTTTTCTTTTTAGTCTCTTCACTACTTTATTACATTGCCATCTTTTATATGTTAACTTTTTGTTTGCTTCTGATCTATCATTTACCCACATCCACAGCATATTTAGCCTTCATTTCTAAGTGAGTTGCGAATGAATTTGGACACTTTTATGATAGGCTTTCAGTCAAGTACCTTGGTTAACTATTGGTTACAGTCAAGTCCTAAATTATAATTTCCTCAATCTTTCAAATGGTAGAGTCATTAGTGCTGGGATAGTACTGTACAATCGAATCGAACCAATTACTGGATCCCCAATTTGACCGACTCAACATATATGCCGGGAAAAATAGTACAAATTATATTGTGAAGCTACACTTTCAATCAACTCATCTTTAGCAGCTTTTGGCAAGATTAAGTGTTCAAAGAGTGCGAGGGGCAGCAGCTTCTAATTGCAACCAAAATATTGAGGGTACACACTGTTCTACACCCTAATGGCTCAGCCGTGTTTATAGTAAATATCAAAGAACCTTGGGATATGCCGATTCCCTCTTTGTGTTTGAAGATGGTCAGAATTTGTTGAACATAGGCTGTCAGTCTAAATTTATTACAATTTAGGTGCAAATTAAAAGAATTATGAATATGAACAGTTTTAGAAATCCGGCTGGACCTTATTTCTTTTATTGTATTGCTCTTAATGTAAATTCAATATAATATGAATGCAACCTAAGATTTATTTTTAGTATGTGAATTCAGTTGTTTTGATTGGTTACTAAATCATTTAGAAATGAGTGTTAAATTGTGATTACGATTCCAAAACCCGTTGTATAGCTAGGACATTATTGATAGTCACTACTATGAAAGTACTATTTGATATCTTCACAACTATAGAAGTGCAAATGTACATTTACACTGAGGAGCTGAAGAAATAAATTTGGTTGTGAACTCGCCGTTTTTCATGTTCGAATTTGAAACATCTCACTTAGGCTTCGCAATTCTTGACACGACCCGATAACCCAACACAACACGACATGACACGAAATTAACAAGTGTTCGGGTCGACACGATAACGAATCGGGTCCTTATTAGGTAACCCAATAAGCACCTGTTACGATAACGGGTTGGTTTGGGTATACACGTGGGTAAAATAATACATAATAAGCAGAATATTAATTTAATAATTTTATAACCCTAAAAAAATACTATAATAATTATATATATTAATTTAACAATTTTATACCCCTAAAAACTATAATAAATATATATATATATATATATATATTAAATTAACTATAATAATTATAATAATTATACCCCCAAAATATTAACTATAATAATTTTATATATATATATATATTAAATTTTATACCCCTAAAAATTATAATAATTAATATGTATGCATCCACCCTTTGAAGAAAAAGGGATGAAAAAATGAAAATTATAAGAAAATGAAACAAAAAAGAGAGGGAAAGATAGGAGTAAAAAGTAAAAACTATAATAATTAATATACATGTCATCTGCCCTTTGAACAAAAATGAAGGGAAAATGAAAATTATAAGAAAATGAAACAAAAAATAGAGGAAAAGATGGGACCTAGACCTAGTGGTATTTTGCTTGCTACTAGTACTAGTAGGGTGGGTAGTACCGTGGTCTCTCATCTCAAGTGTGCATTTGTTAATTATTATTGTTAGGATAAGATTCGACAGCTGTGTTCTTGACACAAGTACGTCATTTACCTCTCTTTTTTTTCTTGAGAAATTTTTTATTGTAACAGAAACACAAATAGTACACCATGTGTTTTAATAGAAGTGGTGAGAAATTTTATTTTTTAAGTTATTAACTTTTTATCACACATATCTCACTATTTTTATAATGACACATGATGTATTACTCTATGTACTGGTCAATTATACGTACAAAGTAAATAGATTTAAATTTACATAATAAATAAATAAATATATATATATATATATATCATTGAACTTGATGGAATACGAATTATACAAAACTAATTTCAACGATCCAACCGTTAAACTTATTTGTATATGCTTCGAGATCGCATCAGCAAAAAATCGCAAAAAACAAACATTTAGAGATCAAGTAACCAAACAAAACTTTTCGATAGTTATAAAATGAAAAATCACGATTTAACGGTTATTTTCTCTGATTTTGATTTTTTTTTTATAGCTACACTCCTTATTCCTATATGAATACAATGTATGAATTCGATCTTCAATTTAAAATATTTACAAAAGTGGATATCACAAAATCTTATGTTATACTTAATGAAAGTATAAATAAATTCTAGGTGTTAGTGAATCTATCGTTTTGATGGGATATGCATCCTACGAAACTAATTTCAACGATCCAACTGTCAAACTTGTTTGTATATGTTTCAAGATCGCACATGCCAAAAATTGCAAAAAAAAACAAACATTCAGAGATCAAATAACGGGACAAAACCTTTCGACGATTATAAATGAAAAATCACGATTTAACGATTATTTTAACTCTAATTTTGATAATTTTTTACAGCTACACTCCTTGACCCTATATGAATACAATAATTGAATTCGATCTTCAATTTAAAATATTTACACTAGTGGATACCACAAAATCTTATGTTATACTTAATGAAAGTATGAATAAACTCTTAAGTGTTAGTGAATCTATTGTTTTGATGGGATACGCATTCTACGAAATTAGTTTAAACGATCCAACCGTCAAACATGTTTGTATATACTTCAAGATCGCATACGCTAAAAATTAGAAAAAACAAACATTCAAAGATCAAATAACGAGACAAAACTTTTCGACCGTTATAAACGAAAAATCACTATTTAACGGTTATTTTAACTCTGATTTTGATGATTTTTTACAGCTACTCCTTGATCCTATATGAATACAATGAACTAATTTGATCGTCAATTTAAAATATTTACACAAGTGGATACGACAAAATCTTATATCATGATGACCGATGAAAATTGAGGATTTCGTAAAAAGAATAATATGCAAGCTTTGAGTTCCATTAGCAAAGTCTAAACTTTTGAGAAAGACTTTACAACCTTGAAATTCATTTTGCATATTCTTGCACATTTAATATTTTGTAATAGACTAGTAGTGTATAGATGTTAACATTCAGAGATCAAATAACGAGACAAAACCTTTCGACGATTATAAATGAAAAATCACGATTTAACGATTATTTTAACTCTAATTTTGATAATTTTTTACAGCTACACTCCTTGACCCTATATGAATACAATAATTGAATTCAATCTTCAATTTAAAATATTTACACTAGTGGATACCACAAAATCTTATGTTATACTTAATGAAAGTATGAATAAACTCTTAAGTGTTAGTGAATCTATTGTTTTGATGGGATACGCATTCTACGAAATTAGTTTCAACGATCCAACCGTCAAACATGTTTGTATATACTTCAAGATTGCATACGCTAAAAATTAGAAAAAACAAACATTCAAAGATCAAATAACGAGACAAAACTTTTCGACCGTTATAAACGAAAAATCACTATTTAACGGTTATTTTAACTCTGATTTTGATGATTTTTTACAGCTACTCCTTGATCCTATATGAATACAATGAACTAATTTGATCGTCAATTTAAAATATTTACACAAGTTGATACGACAAAATCTTATATCATGATGACCGATGAAAATTGAGGATTTCGTAAAAAGAATAATATGCAAGCTTTGAGTTCCATTAGCAAAGTCTAAACTTTTGAGAAAGACTTTACAACCTTGAAATTCATTTTGCATATTCTTGCACATTTAATATTTTGTAATAGACTAGTAGTGTATAGATGTTTATTTATTAGGCTCTTATTTTTTAGTGTAGATGTAGTACTTAAACGACAAATATTTTTTAAAGTTTTAAAGTAATATTTATGTGGAAATGTGTGGTATGTGCAAATTTAAGAAAAAAAATATTTTTCTTAATGGGTCATATCGGGTCATAATGAATCGGGTCACTTTATCCAACATGTTAAGAACCCGTTAAGATAACGGGTGTGATACGACACGACCCATTAAGATAATAGGTGTTACACAAAAATGACACAGACACGACAGACACAACCCGTTTGCCAGACCAAATCTCACTTACCAGTACAAAGTAACATTAGTACTAAGTATCCTTTTTCAAGTTCTTCGAGCTCTCTGCCTTCCAGCGGCGAAAGGTCTTCGAGCCCTGCATTCCATCTTGAAGTTAAATAAGGTTTGACTTTGATTTTTCAACTCGTTTTGTAGTTTTTTTCAAGTTTCTTTTCCAGATAGTATAGCTATGTTTGTTTAAATTTATGTACTTGTTTTTTAATCAGAAGAATTTTGAGATTTCCCACCTGGGTCTTGTAAAGCCAGGATTTTCTCAGCTAGGTTGTTGTTATTTCCAGGAAAAATGCTCTTTTTGGATGAAAAGTCTTCTATTTTTACATTGTCTCAGATAAAAAGGAGAAAGCTTTGTTCAATAAGTATAGCTTATTTTGTTCGTTGTTGACTGTTTATCTTTGCAAATCGGAAGAACTTCGAATTTTCCCATCTGGATTTCGTAGAATCGACAATTTTCTCAACTGGGTCGTTGTTTGTTTCTCGGGATTTTTTTTTTTTTTTTTTTTTGAAGAGATGGCTTCACCTGAACGATATTTCTGAAACAGAGAACGGAAGTGAGAGTGAAAGAGAAGTCTCGGAATTTGGAAGTCTTCGAGTTGGTTCTGGTAAAAAAGGGAAAGACAAGGGGAGGGGAGGATTGCAAAAATTGAAAAGTTCATTAACTTATTACTGTTTACCGGTGTTTCGTTGAAATAAGCTGATTTTTAAAAGCTGCATTCCATCTTTGAATTTTTAACTTTTTTTTCACTCATAACTTTGAAAAAAAAGTTGATTTTAAGGGAGTGTAGTCAAATTTGGATTTGAGAGTCTTTGACTTTAAAATCTGTGTAGTCAATTAAAAGATTTTAAAAGATTTTAGAATCCATTCAAATTTAGGTGTAGTCAATTAAAGGATTTTAGAATCCTTTAAAATCTAAGTGTAGTCAATTATAAGATTTTAAAGCATTTTAAAATCCATCAAAATCTAAGTGTATTAAAAAAATTAAGATTTTGGAGGATTTCTAAAAGTTGTGGATTTTGTGGGATTTGAAAGCAAAAAGTATGTATAACCAAGACTCAAAAGAATCTAACATCACCCCTTAGTATTTCAAATCCTTCCACGACAATCCACCACATCCATTCAAATTCTTTACAATCCATATGAATTTTGTAGGAGTCTTTAATCATCTTAAATCCTATAAAATCTATCACTTTTAAAATTCTTTAAAATCTTTTAAAATCTTTGTTTGACTACACCTCCAGTGTTTATCAAATACCTAAAATGTCTCAACTTATTTTCATACCTATTTTTTTTTAAAGTTTAACTAAGTCTGAAGGAAAATTTGTAAAAAAAAAACAAGTTCATTTGAGTAACATCTACACATGAAATTAACAATTAAAAGGTGGAATCATGTTTGTATGTACTAAAAAATAAAACTTTACTCATGAAATTCAAGGCCTAGTAATTGTGGTGAACAAAGACTCAACTCAAGAACAAAGTGAATTAAGAAATATTAATATTATACCTTTGTTGATTCCTCTTTGCATAAGTAAAGGCTAATCACCCAAGAGATAGAGTCTTCATTCATTTCTTCTTAGCTCTATGGATTTCTTAGATGAGAATGGTATAATGGATTCTCCAAGTTCCCGAAATAGGGAACCTCTATGTTTCCACACCAATGAGGGGATTGAAAAAGAGATAAATGACCTATAAAAAGAAAGATTGCAAGCTATTTTCCTCTAGGGTGGCCAGCCTCTTTAGAGAGAAAATGAGAGCTTGTGTTCTCTCCAATTTAATCAAAGAAAACCCTAATGATGAAATGGTTATAAAGATGCATTTATACTACTTCACATTTGAGTGGCAAACTTGCAATTAAGCCAAGTTCACTATCCCGCACTCTTATGGTCGGCCTTGATGGGTTTATTGGGATTTCAAGCCCTTTGTGTTTTCAAGTTGTCATACAACTTGAGATATTGGACTTGGCATTCAAATCTCATTGGACCTTGAGGCCCAAAACTAACCCGAGGTCTAATACGAACTTATTCGTTTGATTAATTAACATATTAATTAATCATAACCATAAATAATTAAACCATTTAATTATCCTTACTCATCTCTGTTGTTTCTTCAATCTCTATCTTACACCGTGTACGATCCATTAAGTTCTTTTTAGCGAGGTGGTAGGCGATTAGAACTCTTTCAAATCGATTGTGAATTGAAACTTACTTTTAATTTTCCTTGATTATACACCTTTAGAGCTTCTACAAATCATGAATGACACCTAGCAGTATGTCATGACTACCCAAACTAATCAGAAGAGGTGGAGAACATATTCAGTTTAGGATTGCATATATTTAAAGTTAACGTTGTAGCCCAACTTAAAAAAATGAAAAAATAATTGGAAAGTGAGGAAAAAGGCAAATGTAAAGGAACGCAAAAAGTTGTGGTTGGAGCATATCCTGATTCTTGAGAAGATACTCTACCCACCTCCTTTCCCTTCCCTTCCCTTACCTTTCCTTCCCCTACAAAACGTCATGACACGCCCATCACCTTTCCAACATGAAGAGCTCTTGAGCATCATCATCATCATCATCCATCTTCTTGCTTCTGCATCATCATAGCCGCTTCTTCGTCCTCGACGCCTCGTTGCCAAAGGAAGTCAAAGAGTAGTGGCGGTGATACCATTGGCAGCGATCGAGTTGGTGGTGACCATATTGCTGCTATTACCAACAAAGACGATGATGCAGAGGACGATGATGCAGAGGACGATGACGAAGAAACTAATTGAAATTTGAAAGTCACGTAGGTTGGGTTCATGGTCCGCAATGCCGATTTTTCGCCGATAATATCGGTTTTTTTACATACCGATATTTTAACGATTATCCAATGAGTTTTCGTTGAAATATCGCGATATCGTGGAAATGTTCGAATCGGAGAAGAACGCCGGAGCTTCTACAGCTCCGGCCAACTGTAAAAGCACACCCTAGACTCTTATCTAGGTATAAAAATGAAATAAAAGACAAGATAAGGGTTTTTGTAACATCCGTTTGCCGTGAAACAGACGGAGGTGTTCGGAAAGATCGTCAACACCCACGGCTTCGCCGGAGATGGGTGTGCCTATTCCCGAGCCGATTTCGTCCCAAAAACCTTGCAAAAACACGATTTTGAACTTAAATTTCACATATAACTTCAATCTAGAATAGAGAGAGATTGAAGTTGCAAAAACACGATTTCTCTGAAGCTTACCTAACCGGAACTCGCTAGAGTTCCTACGTTCGCCGAGTTGCAGAGACGAGAAGGGGTTTCAGAGACGAGCAGGCTGCAAGTGCGATGGTGTGCATGTGTGTATGTGGGTCTCGGAGAGAGAGACCGAGAAGACAGATCGAGAATAGAGTTTTGAGAAAGAGACCGAGAAGAGATTTGAGAAGATCTGTGTGTGTGTGTGTGGGAGAATGGAGAAGGGAGAGAAGAGAGAAATATCGAGAGAGAGAGAGAGAGAGAGAGAGAGAGAGAGAGAGAGAAAAGGCTGTGGGAAAAGGGAGAAGAGAGATCGACAGATCTGTGTGTGTGTGTGTGTGTGTGTGTGTGTGTGTGTGTGTGTGGGACAATGGAGAAGGGAGAGAAGAAAGAAGAAGGATCCATATTCCAGAGAGAGACTGAGGTTGAATGGTCTGCGTGTGATGTCTGTGTGCGTGTGTTGTATGTTGTGTGCGTGTGTGATCTCGTGGTGGCGCGCGCGCGCGCGTGTGTGTGGGGTTGGGTCACCTCACCTGTCTGTGTGTGTCAGTTAGTTTTTGACAATTTCAGACCATGGACAAAAATAATAGTGGTTTCATTCAAAACCGTGTGCCACTGTGTTATTCTTTCACATTCAAAATCGTGTGCCACTGTGATATTCTTTCACATTCTCAGAGGTGGAGTATCAGAGCCATTCAGAGCCTTTTCGTTTCTTCTTCTTCACTTACCCCTTTCAGAGCCATTCCAGAGCTTCAACACAAAGGATTCCATATTTATGGTAAGTTTACAAACTTATATTTATATTATTGTAATTTATACAACAACAAAGAAATTTGTGTGGACTCGTATGTTAATTTTTTTAAGTAATTAATACTTGCATGTTAAATTTTTTAAGTAATTAAGTAATGTTAACAATTACATGTTAATTTTTTTAAGTAATAAAGTAATGTTAACAAATACATGATAATTTTTTAAGTAACTAAGTAATGTTGTATAATTATTCTCTGGGATAATTTTAATATGTTTAATGTTATTTTTTTATTTATTAATATTAGGTTTTATTATGAAATTGGATTATTATTCATTAATATTAGGTTTTTTTATATTATAAAATTAGATTATTATTCATTAATATTAGGTTTTTTTTAATTATCAAATTGGACTATTATTCATTAAATTGGATTATTATCAAATTGGATTATTCATTAAATTGGATTATTATTAAATTGGATTATTATCAAATTGGATTATTATTCATCACAACAACAAAAAAATTGTGTGGACTCGTATGTTAATTTTTTTAAGTAATTAATACTTGCATGTTAAATTTTTTAAGTAATTAAGTAGTTAACAATTACATGTTAATTTTTTTAAGTAATAAAGTAATGTTAACAAATACATGTTAATTTTTTTAAGTAATTAAGTAATTGTCACAGCCCGTCCCGGAATTTTTAATTTCCGAGGACGTGAAGTTACGAAAATGCCCTTAAACGGAATTAAGGTGCGTAAATTGGATATTAGCTCTACCTAAGTTTCCTAAACTATTGTTAATTGGAATAATCATTAGTTTTAGGAACTTAAACCTAGGCTTAATCTTGGATTTTTGGGATGTAATTTTGTGTATGGGGTTTAGGTAGGACCTCCCCACCCCTCATTTTCCTCCCCATAACCCGTATCTTGTCTCTCTCTCTCTTATTCTCAGTTCTCTCTCTCTCTCCCGTCGAAAACCCACGGCACACCCACACCCATAACCAAAAACTTCTGGATCGACGAAACAAATTACATATTCATGATCGTGAAGTCCATACGAACTCAGTGGTACCATTTTCAAGTAAGATTTCATACGATTTCACGTCCAAAACTCAAGGTTTATATTTGGCACTATTCATCAACTTTTTATACGTTGCGTTTTAGGAGAATCGGAGATCACAGGAGTGTTTGTTGGGTCCTCTAGATGCTCGGAGACGTTCGTTTGACAAGCTTTGATGTCGGGATCACGTAGAACGGAGATGGCCGGTTTTGCTTGGAATTTTCCGGTGAGATTTAGTTGTTTTTGGAGCTTAAAAGTAGTGTATCGTGATTCTACATGTTTGGGGCTTCAATTTGATATAAAGTACGAGAAAAATGGATGAAAAATGAACAAGATACGAAGCTTGGAAAATTTCCCAGTTTTCCGGCCACCGGAAAACCCAGTCCGGCGAGGAACACCGGAGAAGGCGAGTGGGGCACACGCGCGGTGCGCGTGGGGGGCGCGTAGGCCGTGCTTGTCCTGGCGCGTGAGGGCGCGTGGGACCTCCAAAAATTTTTCTAAAAATACCGGGACGTTCGTGACGTCGAGTAGATCGATTTCATATATTTAAACTCTATATTTGGACAATCTATGAAGATTTTATGTACGTTTCCGTTTATGTGTTGTTAAACTAAGTTAATTAGAAATTTCATGTATAGGGAAACGTATTCCGAGGACGTATATGATTGAGCCAAGCTAGGAGGCTTCGTCTCGACTACGTATCTGTGAGTGGGCAGTTTTATTTCCCGTATATATATATATACTTGACGTTTTTCCATAAATTGGATTTGAATGAAAGTATGCTTAAAATGAAATGCGTATAAGTGATGTGAAAAACGGGAATTGAAATGCCATGCATAGAAACGATATGAAAAGTATATAGAGATGTGAATCGAATTGCCATGCATGAAATGATATGAAAATAGGAATTGATATATGATGCATATGTATGAATTGGTGCGGTGGACGCACATGTGAATTGAATTGCCATGCATAGAATGTTATGAAAATTGTGAATTGATATATGATGCATATGTATGAATTGGTGCGGTGGACGCACAGGTAAGTATCAGGTGAGTATATATTACTGTTATGATGATGTTGAGATATGTTGAGCTCATGACCTGCACCATGGTATTAGTGCTTATATTATTCACCGCATCGCACGCTCGCTTTGGATCCAAGTAGATGCTAGTCGTACAGACCACAAGGGGTGGTTCCGACAGGCCAGTCGTACAGACCTTTAGAGAGGTTCCGACTGGTGGGTGACCTTAGATTATGTGCACAGATGATTGATGAGAAAAGCACTAGAGCGTAATATTAACCATTAAGTCGTACAGACTACATTAGGTGGTTCCGACTTATGTGCAGAAGGCCGTACAGGTCACAGGTGGTGACTCCGGCAAGATGAGAATTTGAAGTGAAGCAAGATGAGATTTGGAGCTCTAGATACAGCCGATGGCTGAGATGATAGATATGATATAGATTCAGCCGTACAGGGCCATTAGAGGGTCTCTGGTTGATTAGTTTCTTCCACCTGATTTATGTTAATGCATCCATACTATAATGTTAAATTTAGACATGGCATGGCATATTGTATTGAAAGAAATGTTGAGATAGTGATTTGAAGTTTTGAGAATATATATGTATATATATATATTGATATTTTACATTTCTGGGAAAGTATACAAGTTTTACGGAGAGGGGTTACTACATTTTGAGAAAAGATGGATTTGGAAAAGATTTGTTTTACTGATCCACTCAACTTCGTTTTGCGCCCCTCCAGGTTCAAGATTTCAGAGGTGTGGTGTTTACGAGGAAATTCAACGGGGTTCTGACAGAATGGACAAAATTGGATCTCACCTTCGGGTGTTTCATAGTAGAAAGTGATATATTTAAAGCTTCCGTACTGTGTAAATGGTTACGTCACTCCCACGTGACGGCCAGCATGCCCTCCTTCGGGACGGGGTGTGTCAGTTTGGTATCAGAGCCTGGTTGCAATCTTGGACGTCTTGAGAACTTACGAGTGAATTCTGTCAGAACTATACCGCCACGTAGTTCAGATGAACCTAGTTCCCTGATATAGTGGTTTAGGGAAAACTACTACTATGGTGATTCAGTCTATTATCTAAAAGAACATTTTAAGACGGGTTATAAGTTGAATTTGAATCACTTTATAAAAATGATGAACCTGAGGGAGCAAAGTGACGGTTTAATCATTTGGAAAAGATGTTTCAGATTATGCAAGTTAAAGACAGGGGGTCGAGACGACTACCTGGTTTGGGTTATGAACTTGTATCCTGGTGGAAACAGGAGTATCATTTGTTGTCACCGGAGGAAACAGCCGATTTAAAGTTGTTTGAGGACTTGTTAAAGAAAAGAATTATTCCTCCGGCATATTATGATGGTAATAAGCAAGAGTTTGCAAAGATGAGACAAGGAAAGTTGACGGCAATTAAGTATATTAGAAAGTTTTCAGACTAGCCTCATTCCATTCAGATATTGCTGCTAAATTGGTCGAGGTGTTATGTTGTTTTAGGCTGGGTGGCAAAAGGAAGTGGTATTTTTGGTAACCACTATCCATTGTACTTCTTACCAGGAGTATACGGGATGTTGTTGAGCTTTGAGGACTCTGAGAACATGATCAGCGAGAGTAAAGAAGAATAAGAAAAGAATGGGAATCAAAAGAAGACGATAAAGTTAATGATTTGTTATATCAAGGATATAGAAAGATTCAAAGCTTCGAAAGAAGCGAAGCTAGAGCTAATTCTTATAGCTGAGGTTTTAATGCCACTGGTCAGAGGCGAAATGATGGATTTATTGGCAATCCCAGATTTTAGAGACAAGGTGTCTCGAGTAAGGGAAAGGTACTTGTGCAGCAGGTACAATATTAGACACTTTGGAAAGTGTGGGAATCAGTGAATGTATTGATGTGGACAAATGGGACATAGAATTATGAATTGTCCCTAGAATCAGTTGTACCCAACAGTTTTTCATGACACCATAGTGTCAATTTAGTAGGTTTATGGATTTAGTGGTTTGGTCGGATTGATCGTGGGTACAGAGATATTTGATGAGTTAAATGTTCAGCCGTACAGGCCCCAAAAGGTGGATCCGGCTGATACATGAGAAATTGATGTGTAAGTCGTACAGGTCACTATAAGTGACTCCGACTAATATGCTAGCATAGATGGTTGAGCCAGAGAATCAGCCGTACAGGTCATTCTAGTTGACTCCGGCTGATATATTTCTTATTATGGATGATATTGCCTAGAAAGTAGTAAATAAACGCGGTTGAGACGAGTGTATGTTTGTCCCAATGAGTGACAAAATAGTAATATTACATCCTCGAGAGTTATTGCTTACTTATCGAGACAATGATGATTTATCAGTATTGCGGGCTGCAGACCGTAATATTAATAACTTATTCGTTGGATTCGTTAAGCAAGTAAAAAGGTAAGTCATTCTATGAGAGTATGGTGTTTTTCATGGTGCCCAGTGCTGGTAGAAGATATAGTTTATTTGCGTTAAATCATGACAAGATGGATTGCTAAAGGAAACCAGTTACTTTCCATCGAGTTGATTGATCAGAGGTTACTTTGGTGGGCATGCAAAGTGGATTGAGTCAGCCGTTATTTATGCTGTGAAAGCAAAGAGATTGTTTTCGAAAGGCTGTCAAAAATAATTAGCTCATGTGGTGCTAAATGATATAGCTCCTACGAATATGAAAAATGTAAAGTGGTTAGACAACTACCAGTTGTTTTCTTGAGAAATTACCTGGATTGCCTTCAGGCAGAGATGTGGAGTTCACTATTGATTTATTGCCAGGTATAAATTTTATGTTAGAGATTGGTTCATGATGAGTTAAATGAATTGGAAATTCATTTGAATAAATTGGTTGATAAAAGTTTCATTCAACCTAGTACAACCCTTTAAAGGAGCCTCAGTTTGTGGGTGAGGAAGAAAATGGACTTTAAGACTATCCATTGAGTATAGACAATGGAATCGGATAATGATTGAGGACCATTATCCATTGTGGTGTACTGATGTTTATTTAATCAGCTTGGAGGTAGTTGTGTAAATTCAAAGATTGTTTTCGGGACTTGTTATGGTCCTTATGAATTTGGTGATGTTATACGGATACTCATGCTGTTTTATGAGTTTATGGATGAGTATTCCAGGAATGTCTTGATAGATTGATATCATTTGTCATTAACGATATTCCGGTATATTTTGAGCCAGAGCAGAGTATGAAAACATATTGAGTCGGTAAAGCAAAGATTGAGAGAACGTTGGTTGTATACTAAGCTTAGCAAATGCTAATGTTGGATGAATCAAGTAGCATTCTGAGATATGTTATATATTCTTAAGGTATTCAAGTGAATCCTTAAAAGGTAGCAGAAATTGAGAATTTGGAACAACCACGAACCATAATTGAGATTTAGAATTTTTTTTTGCTTACCAAGCTATCTTGGATGGTTGTGAAAGATTCTTCAGTCATTGCTTTGTCATTGACGAGATTATTGAGAAATGAGGTTATGTATGAGTGGGAAGGAAGTTGTGAGCAAAGGATTCAACAACTAAAATATTTCCTCACTCATGCACGTAATTTGGTATTCCCAGAAGATAGCGGTAATTATCGGTTTATGGTGATGTTACATTAAATGTTCTTGGATATGTATTGATGCAATATGTTAGAGTAATGGCATATGTTCCATAGCAAATGGAACTTCATGAGATGAATTACTCTACTTGAGATTTGGAAATTTTGATTACCAACCTTGCCGTGAAGTTATGGAGACATTATAATTGGTAAGAAGGCAAGATTTTATGAATCAAAAGAGTCTCCAATATCCATTACTCAGAGGGATTTTGATCTGAGGCAGCGAAGGTGGATTGAGTTACTTGTGATCATGATTGTATGACCAGGGGGATCGTGGAATTGTTATAGCTGATGCACTTGATAGAAAGGCTCCAGTAAGATTAACGTTTGGCACGCTTGCCATGACCATCTTCTTGTGGATTGGAAATCAACTGGAGTAAAATTGAGAATGGAAGATCGAGAAGAAAGCTGTACTTGCTAAATTTCAAGTTAGGCATTTTTGGGTAAGGTCGTACTCGAAACTTGAAAGTTTGACAAAGAAGTTTAAGAATTAACCAAGGCAAAGAAAGAAGGAAAAAGGAAGATTACTGGGTTGTGAAGCGGATGGTATGTGAATAAGCAAATAGAACGTATGTGCCTAATGCTGGGGGTTTAAAGTAAGCAATTTTGAACAAAGTTCACTGTTCAGTTATGCAATATTCTAAAAGTAATAAGATTCATCATACCATTCGACATTTTATTGGTCAGCAGATTGAGGCAGAAAGAAATAAACCTTTGGATTGAGACAACTATTTTCTGTTTCGCAGCAGAAATGGAAAAATATTACTTTGGATTATGAGTACAAGTTTCCTTGTACACGAGATGGTTATGATCGAATTTGAAGTAGTGGTTGGTCAACGTACCAAGTTAGTACATTTGTTTCAGTGTTGAGCAACAACCTTTTTCAGACAATGCAACAATACTTAATTGTTTTATGGAAAAGAGGATTGGGTTACGGAACTGCTGAGTTTCTTAAGTATGTTGGTTGCGCAGTTTCCGAAATAACGCCATAAGGTCCATGAAACGTGTCATGTGTGAGTTGATTTTTGCTGATTTGTGGATGGAATGCTTCTGGATAGAGAAAGATTCGATTACGAAAGAGTTTTAGTAGGCCTTGAGACTATGGATGAGTCTTCTCAAAGTATTCCGGTGATTGGGTTAACCTGAAAGTAACCAGGCATGGCAAAAGAGATTAACAGGTAGATATGCCACTAACCGAGTGTATGACGTAGATGATTTTATATTTCTGAAGTTCTCACATTAGAAAAATGTGATTCGGTCTGGAAAGGAAGGCAAGTTGAATCTTAAGTGTATCGGATTTTATGTGATCATCGAAAAGTTGGTGAAGTTGATTACAGATTTGAATGGTTTTCAGAGTTGTCGTAAGTGTAAGATGTGTTTCATGATTCGATATTTTTGGGAATTTCACCACAAAAAGGAATAGTAAGATTTAGAAAGGAAGACAAGATAAGTCTTAAACACATCAGACCGTTTTTTATCATTAAAGAAATCGATGATGTTGCATACCAGTTGTGATGTCTTCAGAATTGGCTAAGGTGCTTGATGTATGTTGTGTTCGATGCGTTGTTACTAGGTGGCAGATTCGTCACATGGGATTCTGGTGCAACTATTGAGAATTAAACTGATCTGATCGATGATGAGCTAATGATGACTTTGGATTGGAAAAAGGAAGTACTCAGAATTAAGATAGTGTAATTGGTAAAGGTTTTGGTGAAGGAACCATTCAGTGGAAGAAGCTACTTGGAAGATGAAAGAAATGATGAGAGAGATTTACCCGAGGCTATTATATGAGTATAGACGATTTGGTTGGTTGCTGGAATTTCGGGGACGAAATTCTATAAGGAGGGGAGATTGTCACAGCCCGTCCCGGAATTTTTAATTTCCGAGGACGTGAAGTTACGAAAATGCCCTTAAACGGAATTAAGGTGCGTAAATTGGATATTAGCTCTACCTAAGTTTCCTAAACTATTGTTAATTGGAATAATCATTAGTTTTAGGAACTTAAACCTAGGCTTAATCTTGGATTTTTGGGATGTAATTTTGTGTATGGGGTTTAGGTAGGACCTCCCCACCCCTCATTTTCCTCCCCATAACCCGTATCTTGTCTCTCTCTCTCTTATTCTCAGTTCTCTCTCTCTCTCCCGTCGAAAACCCACGGCACACCCACACCCATAACCAAAAACTTCTGGATCGACGAAACAAATTACATATTCATGATCGTGAAGTCCATACGAACTCAGTGGTACCATTTTCAAGTAAGATTTCATACGATTTCACGTCCAAAACTCAAGGTTTATATTTGGCACTATTCATCAACTTTTTATACGTTGCGTTTTAGGAGAATCGGAGATCACAGGAGTGTTTGTTGGGTCCTCTAGATGCTCGGAGACGTTCGTTTGACAAGCTTTGATGTCGGGATCACGTAGAACGGAGATGGCCGGTTTTGCTTGAAATTTTCCGGTGAGATTTAGTTGTTTTTGGAGCTTAAAAGTAGTGTATCGTGATTCTACATGTTTGGGGCTTCAATTTGATATAAAGTACGAGAAAAATGGATGAAAAATGAACAAGATACGAAGCTTGGAAAATTTCCCAGTTTTCCGGCCACCGGAAAACCCAGTCCGGCGAGGAACACCGGAGAAGGCGAGTGGGGCACACGCGCGGTGCGCGTGGGGGGCGCGTAGGCCGTGCTTGTCCTGGCGCGTGAGGGCGCGTGGGACCTCCAAAAATTTTTCTAAAAATACCGGGACGTTCGTGACGTCGAGTAGATCGATTTCATATATTTAAACTCTATATTTGGACAATCTATGAAGATTTTATGTACGTTTCCGTTTATGTGTTGTTAAACTAAGTTAATTAGAAATTTCATGTATAGGGAAACGTATTCCGAGGACGTATATGATTGAGCCAAGCTAGGAGGCTTCGTCTCGACTACGTATCTGTGAGTGGGCAGTTTTATTTCCCGTATATATATATATACTTGACGTTTTTCCATAAATTGGATTTGAATGAAAGTATGCTTAAAATGAAATGCGTATAAGTGATGTGAAAAACGGGAATTGAAATGCCATGCATAGAAACGATATGAAAAGTATATAGAGATGTGAATCGAATTGCCATGCATGAAATGATATGAAAATAGGAATTGATATATGATGCATATGTATGAATTGGTGCGGTGGACGCACATGTGAATTGAATTGCCATGCATAGAATGTTATGAAAATTGTGAATTGATATATGATGCATATGTATGAATTGGTGCGGTGGACGCACAGGTAAGTATCAGGTGAGTATATATTACTGTTATGATGATGTTGAGATATGTTGAGCTCATGACCTGCACCATGGTATTAGTGCTTATATTATTCACCGCATCGCACGCTCGCCTTGGATCCAAGTAGATGCTAGTCGTACAGACCACAAGGGGTGGTTCCGACAGGCCAGTCGTACAGACCTTTAGAGAGGTTCCGACTGGTGGGTGACCTTAGATTATGTGCACAGATGATTGATGAGAAAAGCACTAGAGCGTAATATTAACCATTAAGTCGTACAGACTACATTAGGTGGTTCCGACTTATGTGCAGAAGGCCGTACAGGTCACAGGTGGTGACTCCGGCAAGATGAGAATTTGAAGTGAAGCAAGATGAGATTTGGAGCTCTAGATACAGCCGATGGCTGAGATGATAGATATGATATAGATTCAGCCGTACAGGGCCATTAGAGGGTCTCTGGTTGATTAGTTTCTTCCACCTGATTTATGTTAATGCATCCATACTATAATGTTAAATTTAGACATGGCATGGCATATTGTATTGAAAGAAATGTTGAGATAGTGATTTGAAGTTTTGAGAATATATATGTATATATATATATTGATATTTTACATTTCTGGGAAAGTATACAAGTTTTACGGAGAGGGGTTACTACATTTTGAGAAAAGATGGATTTGGAAAAGATTTGTTTTACTGACCCACTCAACTTCGTTTTGCGCCCCTCCAGGTTCAAGATTTCAGAGGTGTGGTGTTTACGAGGAAATTCAACGGGGTTCTGACAGAATGGACAAAATTGGATCTCACCTTCGGGTGTTTCATAGTAGAAAGTGATATATTTAAAGCTTCCGTACTGTGTAAATGGTTACGTCACTCCCACGTGACGGCCAGCATGCCCTCCTTCGGGACGGGGTGTGTCAGTAATGTTGTATAATTATTCTCTAGGATAATTTTAATATGTTTAATGTTATTTATTATTTTATTCATATTAGGTTTTATTATCAAATTGGATTATTATTCATTAATATTAGGTTTTTTTTATTATGAAATTGGATTATTATTCATTAATATTAGGTTTTTTTTATTATCAAATTGGATTATTATTCATTAAATTGGATTATTATCAAATTGGATTATTCATTAAATTGGATTATTATTAAATTGGATTATTATTCATCTATGTTTAATATTAGGATTATTTTTTTTATCAAATTGGATTATTATTCATTAATATTAGGTTTTATTATTCCATATTACTTTTATAATTACTTAAATTTTTACAATCATTTTCTTTACTTCGTATTTAATTCTTCTGTAGAATAACTTTATTATTTAGGTTCTCTTATATAACCGTCATCACTACTATATTTTTTGGCCAAAAAAAAATTGTCTAATTTGCATGAAAAATAAATATAGGTACGTTTAAGATGTCCAGTGGAGTTACTAAACGTGATCCAGCTTGGGAACATGGAGACCCAATAGACGGAAACAAACATGGCACAATTTGCAAATATTGTGGTCGGGTAATGAAGAGTGGCGGAGTGACACGACTTAAGTACCATCTTAGTGGATTAGATCCAGCAAAAAATGTCCAACGATGCAATAAAGTCCCCCCCAGAAGTGAAGGCATTCATCAGCACATTATTAAAAAATAAAAAACAGCAGAATGAAAAGATAACACATGGAATGGAAAATATTCGAGCTGGGCTACGAGGAGAAGTCATTGGCCAAGCGGTTGACAGTGATGATGATGACGATGAGGACGAATGTGATGATGACATGAGACTTGAAGAACGACGCAATTTGAAACAAGCATTACGTGCCTCCAAACAGTTAGCATGGGAAAGAGAACACCTTCATAAAATTCCTAATAAAGCACAAGGTTTCGGGACAAGTGGTGGACCACAAATGAGACAGGGAGCAAGTGTTAAAGAATCACAACCAACACCACCAATAGCCCCAAGTTTATATAAGTCATCCAAAGCACGTCAAAAGAGTGTTTGGAGTTATTTCACTGGAGGTAATGTGAAGGAGGGAATGAAGCGTCTAATTAGCTTCTTTATCTATGAAAATGTCCCTGCTGAAAAGGCATCATCACATCATTTCAAAAATATGGTATTGGGATGTCAACAGGCCGGTGTTGGAGTACAACCTCCCACTCCCTATAAGGTAAGAAACAAATATTTGGATATGGAGTATAAAGACATTGGCGAGTATGTTAAAAAGTTGAGGTCAAAGTGGGAAACTAATGGTTGCACAATCATGTGTGACGGATGGACTAGCCCGACCAGATTGTCTATCATAAACTTCATGGTATACTCCAAGGGAAATACAATTTTTTTGAAGTCTGTTGATGCTTCAGACCATATAAAGAATTACAAGTATATTTACAAATTATTAAGGGATGTAATCATGGAGGTGGGAGAGTATAATGTTGTCCAAGTCGTGACCGACAACGGTTTTGCATTTGTCAAAGCTGGAAAAAAGTTAATGAAGCATCATAATGTGTTTTGGATATCATGTACAGCACATTGTATTGATTTCATGTTTGAGGCAATGGGGAAGAGAGAGAATGTTGCTACTGTTGTAAAAAGAGCTAGAACTGATGCACCAACTGTGAGAAAGTTAGCAATCAAAGTACTATCACAAACAGCTTCCTCATCTGCTTGTGAAAGAAATTGGAGCACATTTGCACTCATACACACAAAGCAAAGAAATAGGTTGGCTCATAGTAGGTTGGAAAAATTAGTTTATTGCTACTACAACATCAAGCTTCAAATTCGGGATAAGGAAGCAGAAATAGATCATGTCGACCGTGGTGACCCATTAGATGTGTTTGATATTATTGCTGAATATGATGATACAGAAGGTAACGAACTTTATCAATGGATTAGACCTCTTCATTTAGATGATGATGAAGGCAACCCAACTCCAAGAGTTGCTGAAGAAGCACGTAATGAAGGGATAAATGTAGAAAGAGTATTAGAGGAGGAGGTGGGATCTAGCAGCGCTGACTATTTCGAAGAACTTTTGTGCCCAAGACCAAGAAACACTGGAATTCCACCTTATTTCAATCCTACACAACCACAAGATCCTGCTGATACTAATGATAGCTTTAGTACAAGATCAGGAGACTCACTTACCACTGGAGTTGGAAATGATGAAGGATATAGTGGAGCTAGAGGTAGTGGTGGATATGGAAACTATGTTGGACCACCTACCGGATTTATGAGCCCCTTCACTAGTGAGGCAAACTTCACGCATGCAACACAGGATGAGGACCATGGCAGTAGGCGGGCAGGACCAGGAATTGGTGCCATAGGGAAGGACTATACTCGTAGAGAAAGAGGCAAGGGGACTTTGTCACGTCAAGAAGATGACTCGTTATCTATAACTTCGGACTCTGTTGGAGTGGGAAGTAGTAACTATGGTTATACACATAACCAACCATTTCCCTACCCTTCATATCCCATTCTTGTTGGGATGTAATCGAGCGACTCATGGAAAGAATCTGAGACTCAATCTTCAAATGATTTTGCTTATGGACAACGTCAACCAAGCTCGGATCCATATGGGTGGCATGTTAACAATTACATGCAAAACTATTTTGGGGATTTATCATTTGATGACTGCTTTTCACAATACACTTACTCTACACATAGAGATGATGAAGATAGTCAAAATTTTGAACCTCATAGGAACTCTATGTGGTACTAAGTCACTCGTGTATCTTATCATGCAATGTATAAAGTGTAAAATATTGTACTAATTCATTATATATAAATGATTATGGTGTGTTTAAACTTCTTTCATTAATTACTACATATTTTCTACACTCACAATGTTTGCCAGCTCGCTATATAATTAACTTAAATCAGTTAAATCCATCATGCAATGCATTTCCTTTCAATTTTTTTGTGATAAACTAATAGATAATTGACTAAATAAACATCTTGCAAAGTTTCAAAAAAAAAATCCAACTTTTTCTTACAATTTCCGTGGTTTCCATATTATTTTTATCGATATCGATATTATCCCGATATTTCCGTATTTTTAGACTACTGATATTTCTGATATTATCAATATTTTATACCTTGGTTGGGTTTGATGGTGGCTAGGGCAACTACTGATCGTTGGCAGTCTCTTTTCTCCTTGTGTTGTTGTTAACTGTAATATATTATGCTTCAAAACCCAGTACTACTTTTGTCACCGCCACTTCCACTACTACTAGGTCAAAGGTGGGAGAGTCCTTCAGTATTGGCATTACTCTCTCCTAATAAAACCCCTGCTGGTTTATGTGTATTCTCTTGTTCTCATGCATCTCATTTTTCTCTCTTTCCAGTAATCTGAACGTACAATAAAATATTCTTAAGAGTCATTCTGCACTTCATCCATGTATGAAAAAAAAAGTGGAGCACAACAAATATTCTGAAGCGCTAGTAACAATTCTGTTCGCATTACGTCATTAGCCATGCATGATTTTTATTGTGGGATTTAATAGATCCATGTGGACCATAGAAGCACGTGCGAATCCATTTGTACGGTTTTAGGATTCTCTTTTTAAAGAAAAATGAGAACATCAGATTATGTTCTCCTTAATCACTTCAGACTCGCTTGTACTTCTTATGGTTGACCGTCTATTTGAATTTGGTTTTATCCGAAAAGAAACAAGTATGGAGACTTCAGATTTTAACCTAAAAAATCTATAATTTTGGTCATTCAAAACTAATCCAACGATCAATAACTGTACCAAAGGTAAAAAAAAAAAAAACCGTCAACGGATCTGAGAGAAAAAACACGACAGCTCCCTAGAAGGGGATGCTCAA
Organism: Crataegus laevigata; assembly: GCA_963580275.1. Taxonomy (NCBI): domain Eukaryota; kingdom Viridiplantae; phylum Streptophyta; class Magnoliopsida; order Rosales; family Rosaceae; genus Crataegus; species Crataegus laevigata. The sequence goes on along the minus strand of OY756947.1, from coordinate 29,134,211 downwards.
CATGGAGCCATACAAGAAAACCAGATAGAGAAACGGGTCGGATATTCAACCTCCCTGTCCAGGTTACACTACGACAGTCTTCCTCTCTTTTTCCTCAAGTGATCCGAGGCAGGGGACTCGGCGGCAGCATGAAAAAAATGACTAGACGGCAGCATGAAAAAAATGACATACAATCGAACCGCACTTAAGTCAGAGATTCCTGGCCAACAGACATCTGTTTAGGAACAACATGTGCAACTGCAAGCTCAAGTTACATTTACAGAACCATGTCGAGTTCAAAATCGACTTTCATTCATCCATAGTCGGACAAAAACAAACCATTCAGAAGTATTCATTGATCGAAGCCAAAAATTTGGATTGCAGTAGATAACTTAAGACCGAGGCAGCACCAGATGCATTATGGATAAATAAACACCAATAGCTTAAAGATAAAGTAAACGAATAACGTCTTGAGTAACCTCTATCAACATCCAAAACAAACACAAATTGAAACATAGAAGTATCCTACGATGTTCAAAAGTACACCCAAAAGCTCCTCAGAAGCAGTAAAACTCAAATCTCTTTCATTAAATAAACCTTGGCCTAGTAAAAGAAACCAAGCACTTTACCACCGACATTCTTTCTCCTAGCTTCCTCATGGTCCATAATGCCAGCAGATGTTGTCAGCACAATGTATCCAAACTGCAAGGTTAACCAAAAATTCATAAGCTTAAATGGATAAGAATTATGCACAATGCGGAACATTCAATGGAAACCAGAATTAAAGGTTCTAAGACACAATAGGTCTAGATTAATGATATGTGAAGCACATTACAGGAAAGCTCAATGTTTGATAACAACTAGAGCCGATTGGAAAAGCTAGGGCAATCACCATTGACATTATCAACCATATATTATCTTGCACATAACATTTTAAGAGTTTTTTTTTCCTCTAAAATATAGACAAGCTACCAAATCTAAACTATGCATGTTTCCTCAGAAGAATCGACTAAGACATATGTCCTGTTTCTAGGCTTGAAATAGCAAACTGATAACAATGGGCTAACCTGTCTAGAAGGAAGCAACCTGGCAGTCCATCCTTCGATCTCCTTAACACCAACATCAAAACGAGGGCTAATAACCCCACACTTGTTAAGCCTTCCATTCAGCTCGACCACAATTTTACCAGCCCTGTGATCATCAACGTACTCGAACTCACCAATGTATCCTATAGACCGAAACCAAGAACATTACTATCCATATCCACAAAAATACCAACTCACAGAGTAACTGAAAATGATGAAAATGTGGCATTCAAGCATTCAATTGATGGCTGCGTACCATGCTTTTGCATCACCAAAAGAAACTTGATGATGACCTTGGATGATGGTCTGATCATGACCTGGCGCTTGCCCCTTTTCTCAGCATTGTACATGCTCTTAAGAGCATCATTCAAAACGCTAACTCTCACCATTGTCGCTTCTGTAATTCAGAAAAGATTATCCAAATAAGTTCATGATATTGCACGCAAGTAAATAAGCTCAAATGCGCCAAACCAAAACATAATACAAAAACTAGTCGCTTGTAAAAGCACGCAAGTAAATAAGCTAAATGCGCCAAACAAAAACATAATACAAAAACTAGTCGCTTGTAAAATCTTACGCTCTAAGCATTTTGTTATAAAAGCAAATAAAACCCGCGACGGTCGTTCATACCTTTTCCCATTTCTAGCTCGATCAAACATATCAATCTAGATTCATATATTATCACAGCTTGTTCAAAATCCTTAATTTCTTAAACCCAATTCCAAAAATATTTATTCCCACAAATTGCCCACAATAATCAAGCAAAAAACATACATTTGACCTACTTAGGCAAAAAAATTAACAACATTTCAATCTTAACACACCAAAACAAAACGTATCCGAAATCAAATTAACAAAAGCAAGATCCAACAGATCCAGTTGCAGAAATCAACCTCAAAATATAATTAAAGAATAGTTAAAAAGAGCTAAAATTGAACAAATAAGAGGCGAAAAGCAAACACTAACAGCAATAATTTCACAATTGATGGAGATTATCAAGTTTCGGACTGAAAAATCACGTACCAGATGAGATGCGCAGTATCTGCAGAGGCGCCTCCGAGAGAGCTAGGGTTTGTAGGGCTTAAGGGAGAACTAGTCAAGTGGAATCCGGGCAATTATACTTGGTGGGAATGAGGGAGCGATTGACTGAATTGCCCTTTTGGACCCTAATTGGGTCCAGTGCGATGTGGTTTTGTTTCGGATCGAGTTCCTTTTTTTAAGCCCATTATCCTCATGTATCGGACCTGAAACATTGAAAGTTGGGCCCAGAATTATGCAGCCCAAACTAAAAGCCCTCACAGTATATTTGGCATTTGAATAGTATGTTCATTATGGTCTGATGTAAGGTGATCGAACATTTGATAATCATTCAGTTTTTAGTTGATTTGATCTTCATTTTATTGTGTCAAAACAAATAAGTGCAGAACTTAACAACTTTCTGGCACGAAGCTCTAAGGACAAGTTTGTCCAAAGGTCAACTCCAAACCATGCGTTGGCCATTAATGGGAAAATAAATCTATGAAGAGACATAAATATTGTCAAGCCTAGCGCTCGAGTAAAGTAATTTTTAATCACTCTCTAATGAGTGATCGATGCACTCGAGACACGTCATTTCACCCTCTTTAAACCATTTGTATTGTTCTAATGACAAGAGAGATATCATTTAACCCTAAGGGAGCATTTCAACTATTTTTGGCTTGACAAAGAAATTCTCCAAATATATAATATTCAAACAAAGAACCTCGATCGAGTGCATAAGGTAAACGCTGGTAAGTGCTTCAACTACAAGATCTTGACATAATTTGTACCATACTTTTGCATTCCCAGTCCTTTAATATAAAGGCCTGCAAATAATTACCACAGACATGATGATGATTGATCATATGGATGTATAATATTGCTACGTTTCTAATGAATTGGATACCAAAAGACAGAGACTGAGTCGCCGAGGAATTGAGGATTGACTTCCAGTCTTCCATAATATAATAGGTCATAATTAATATACAAAAACTCGTTGATATAATACTTACATGGAGGAAATCGTTTAATCTTGTATTTTAATAGTAGACCATGCAAATTAAATTTCATAATTAAGTAAACGAGAATAATTTATATTGCACGGGGAAGACTGGTTCATGTATATACAAAACCTAAATGACAATCTGCAGCTCTGACTTCCAGATTTTCAACCTGGTCAACCTTAATGTTGTTCCAGATAAAGATTAATAAAATCTACTAAACTAACATTTACGTGTTCTGATTCTTTCTCTCAGATAACAACACAAGTGTAAGGTTTGTTTTGCAGCAGTCGCAGGACTCAACCATGCAATATAATTATAAGTTTCCGACTTAACTATCAGGTTGGACGCTGAAAATTTGGACATATGGCACTGTATAAATGTTTTACAGATATTGTTAATATCTGCAGACACCAAAGAGAGGCTGACTTAGTTTTGTTCTATGTATTAAGTTTGCAGGAGATAAAAACAGATAAAGGGTTTAGGATGACAACAGTTCTAGACCTTTGTTTATATTACATTATTATAACGTATTGAGAGTACCTTGTTTATTACGTATTAAAGTATCTTACACTGTAAACTTTGTAATGGACTCGAGAGTCTGTAAAATTTGTAATGGACTCGAGAGTCAATATGGGAAATAAACATGTTATATAGTATTATGGTCTAGAGGTAATCCTATTCACTTGTAAGTGAGAGTTTTTAGATTCGATTATGGCCAAATGCAAATTTGAATCACATTATTGTTAGCCTATTGTGAAGCTTAGTCACTCCTCCACTCTCTTAGTGTAGATAATAATATCGTTTGTTAAAAACAAAATATAAGAAATAACACACAACAACTAGAAAACATACTCATTATTTTAATCCCCAACTTCTTGTAAACCCTTTTAATTAAAAGTTTGAAAAGCCAAAAATATTAATGATCATCGAGCATATATATCTTCTTAATATTATCTTATATGTATACTATGTGCTGAACTAAATTATTGATAATTAACAAGTGATCATAATTATTAATTAGTTTAATTTGCATTTCTGCAAGTACATTAGTTTGCATGCTTATGGACATTGGTCAAATAACTTTCAACCCCATTTTGGGAAGAGGTCAAAATTAAGCTTTTGTTAATGAGGCATGGCACAAGTGGAATCAAGTTAATAAGACCAAGCACAGAAAGACAAATTAATATAAAGTCTTATTCTTTTAACAAATTTGGTGGAAGGCAACAAATATTTTCGTAATTGTGGTTTAAAAAGCTCTAACACACTAATAACAAAGTGATGGTATATGTTATAGGAAGGGAGAAAATGGTGATATGTCATCTATTGCGGGTATTATAGTATATAGATTAATAACATTATACGTGACAGTGACAGTGTGACCGTCACACTAAAAAATTGATCGATAACATTACGTCTCGCTTGGTATGTGTTTGGACCCAAAATTACACCATCAGCCCGAGTAATCGAGGCCGTTGAATAAGCATACCTCCACATTGTCGATGGAAAAGTGAAGATAATCTTAGTAAGGTTAAAAGATAACATTATGGTTTTTTTTAATCATAATTATCTTTTAATAATGATTTATCTTGACATTTTCTTGTGGAAATAATATATCTCCAAGCTGGAAACAGGTGGCACAATTCAAATTGATATGGATGTGGATATGTGGTTTGGATCAATTTTGGTTGACAGACATGCACGACATCAGATAATGAAGCATGCAGGACATGATATTATCCATTTAAAATAAGGAAAACTAATGAAAAGGGTTTAAAAACTTTGAGTTTTAACAAAAATGACAAAATAAAGGGTAAAGTGAATATTGTCAGGATTGACTTTTTAGTGTAAAAATGTGATTTTTCGTTAAAGTGAACAGTACCGGGAGCTTTTCGTTAAAGTTCCCTTTAAAATATGGTAACAATTAAAAATGAACATCAGCATTCAGGATGCATACGACATTTTTGGTAAAAGATGATGGCTTAGGGTGATGATGAGAGCCTAGAAAAGCTAGGTTTTTTTGGTGATGTGATTATGTGGTAGGAAACCTAGGTAGGCTAGGCCTTTTTGCATGGTGATGGGTGTTGTCAAATGAGTTTAAAAGTGATAAGAATTGATGATGGAATCATAGTATGCTTGCCGTGTGAAAGGGTTTCAAAGGGACATCTGTTGCTCATCTGGTAAAAGTCTGCAGGCATAAAAAGACTAAGAAGATTTTTGCCAAAATATATTAAAGATAATATCAACTGTTTTAATATTGTTTTTGGAGTATATTCGAGAAAGGACTCTTTTGGATTGGCGGTCAAGGAAACTTGGCTATAAATACAAAGCGGAAAACAACGAAAAAGGCCCCTCTAATTCAACGCACAAATCTGCCTGAGCAAATTCTTGTTCTACGCGAAACTTTTCAACAACCATGAGATTTTTATTTTCCTTTTCGCCGACACATCTTCAGTTTGGATAAACAGCACTATGAAGGCAACTGATGATATCTTCAGTTTGGTTAAACAACACTATCGCCATAGAATCAGCCGATCTCATAACACCTTCAGTTTGGATAAACAGCACTGCGTCAAGGCCGACTGGATATCTATCCAAGTCTCGGTCGACAAGGGTTTTCGAATCCTTATTGGCAGAGGTCATCTCATTAGCTTTCTCGGCGAAGTAAGGTGTTACAGATCCCTGGGCTCGGCGCTTTAAACGCCGAGTTGCTTTATGATTAGGTACTCGCAAGTAAGTTTTAGAGTTCAACATTCCGATGATTGAACTACATTTACAATTAAGACATATATCTGTTTTGAGTACCTGTGCTCCTATACTTTGGTGTCGATTTGGCGTGAGTTCACCCTTACGAATACAATCACTGTGACCGAATCCGGCGCCGACGTTTTGTGAACTTTGCAGAACTAGCAGCCTTGTCTTCAGGCTTTAGAACCTGAAGGCTGAGACGAGTTCCTTCATCGGCCACAATCATGAGATCAAGAAGTCAGCAACGCGCTCAACGCAACATATTTTACTCCCGGCCAAGCTCGGCCGACGAGTTAGCTCGGCCTACGAGTTAGCACGCCCCGCACACAACTAAATGACGTAGTTAGCTCATTAGTTACTTGGCCTACGCGCCACGTAGGCTTAGTAGTTTTTAGGGTCAATAATATGTCAGACTGTAATGATTATTTTAAGTCAGATAGACTAATTTATGCATCAGATAATACTAACTAATGTAGTCAGTCATTTAGTGAAGTATTAGACTAAAAACTGACTATTTAATACTTTATTTAGTACTGTACCAGATAAGAATAATTCGTACTATTTTTATTTTGTATGACAAATAATGTTTATTTTTAAGAGAGAAATTGTTGATAAAATGAAAAAGGAAAAAGGGTAAAACTTTTTGACTGAACCTTATTTGTTTGATGACTCTTTTATCGGAATTATACCCATCTTAAACAACACAAACGAACAATAACAATAAAAAAAAAGTAAACTTCATACATCAATATTTCTTAAGGGTAGTGTTATCCACACACTTTTTTTACATTCGACACGTCCATGTTAATTGTTGTCATTTGATTTTTTCTAATTCATTCAATTCAATAGTAAAAAATTGAAGAGTTGTGTAGATAACACCACTTATTTTCCAATAAAATAATTAATGTTCACAAAAAAGAACCACAACCATAATCAGATTAATCCAATCACATGCCAAGTTCACAAAATATATTATTGCAAGCAAGAATGTCATATCATTTTGTGGTTACTTCATCCCAGTAAACAAAATCTATTGTTTCTCCTTTTTAACAAAATATAATATTGTTGTCCAAGTTCAATCATGGTTACTTTGTCCAAAGAACATGAGTACGAAGACTTTTTTAATGGCACCGTCCAAAGCATGCCACAATTTTTCTTTCATTCATATCTAGTGAAGATATAGAATCCATAATTAGATATTTTAAGACAACACGTTTGATATGCACTAGGAAAAAGTTTCAAAACAAAATTACTAGGCCAATTTAATATTTTGGTAATGAAAATTAAGTTTCTGTCTAGAAAGAAAAATATTATAATATAAAATGCCAAACACTGATTCATATTAAAATAGTACTATCTGGTGTGTAACACGGCATGCCAAACAAGGTATGCGTGACAGTGTAACCGTCACACTATAAAGCTATTCCAAAAAACAAAAAGTAGAATGTCTTTCATTTTTCAATAGCTTGGAATTTTTGTATTTCCTAAGCACATCTTCAAATTCTAATACTGATACGCATTACCAAAAGAAGGTACCCGAACCTTCAGATTGATTAGACTTGGCTTATTCACGATGTCTCAATTAAGATGCTTTATATTATTCTGTTTTCGCTCACAAGTAATATACTAGCTCAAACAATAAACTCAACCGAGTACTAATTAAAGTAGCAATTTCATCCCTTATCTGCCTAGCAATTTCATCCCAGAAAATCAGTATAAAAGAAACAAACAAAAGAAAAAATAGTTCCAATTTTGTATTATTAATTACCCAGTTTCCCTAGCTATTGTCAAAATTAGAAAAAGCTTCTAAAAAATCCATTTATATATTCACGTGAAAGACTATGAAAATAAACTCACAAATGTCAAAAATAGAACAATGACCTAATTTTAGACCCATATCAGTTTCAGTAAGTGATCCGAAATTGTTATCCCTCTCAAATTCTCAATATATCCCTCATTTTGCGGTTTCATCAAAACTGAAAATTAGAGCGTCTATGATAACATTTATTGTACAACAAAACACGCTAACGATTTGTCATCAACTTACAGAGTTTTTTTTAAAAGGCATCGATATTATTAGTAATTTAGTGGCGAACCATTCAACTAAAATTAAGACTTGTATCATGATTGCACGTACCCAAACACAATATATACACATCAGTTATGCCATGAAAATATTGAAAATTCTAGAATGAATTGGCCTAGAGCATGAATCAAATGAATAAACAGCTAGATATGCATCCAATAATTCAGTGATTGAAGATTCAACGGCCGAAGTTTTCAATGAATGCTAAGTTTGGTCCATACTAAAAAGCCAGAAAGATATACGAGTGTAACTGTGTGCGATATAGAGTTTGCAACAGAAAAGAAACTGAGTCAAAATGCGAGTCATTTATCAAAATTTCCATCATCTTATTTAGCTTTGACTATGCAGCTGCATCAAGTAGGAAAATAACGAGTCATTTTCGACTCATATAATTTATTAATACAAATCAAGTCAAATTAAGTGAAAGCGAAGGCAAACAGATAACTTGCTAGTAAAAGAGAGAAAGAGCCGCCCATGCCCATATATACATAAATAATTTGAAGGTTCTGAGTCACCTGGACGTTTCATATTCCTTTCATGATCACGATTTATACTGCAGTTACTAATTATTTATATATAACCTTCTTCTCACTATATTTTTCTTCAAAAGGAAAAGAACCGTTGCTGCACTCAAGGGGAGCTTCAAGGTCCCACCTTTTTCACTACAAAATATATACCTAAATCATCTGGGAAACTTTCTCAGCTCATCAGGGCTAGCTTTTTCATTTCAATAGATCGGAGGTGAGGAAATAAATCAGTTTCGATTCATGTCTTCTGAGTGGAAAATACTATGTGTGTCACCGGGAGTATAACCCCTTGTGAGTGTAGTACTCATCACCTTAGGTCGCGTGATGAGTGCTATAGGAGATATAACCCTGGTGACATGTACAGAAGAATCTTCCATTCCGAGTAATCTTGGGTTTCTAGAGTTGTCGTTTCAGTTTTCACTTTTGCGGGTTCTGCTTGATTCATTTTGGATACCAAAGTGAAAATTGAAACTTTCAAGCCGAAACTTTTTTCGATTTTTGGGCTTAAATTGTTTCTTTGAATCAAATCCTTTCTTGGACAACTTTTGATTTGATATTAACATTATCAATACATGCATGCATTGTGCTCTCAATAAAATCACATCTTAAAAACCTTGTTTTCTTTTGTGTTTTCAGTTTCTGGGCTCAGAAGTTCATATATAGGACTTTGAGAAAAATTCTACAGTCTGCAAACATCAACAGAAGGCCAACTCTCTGTAGAATTGGATTTTTTTGGGCTCAAATGAGAAACGCTGATCTTCTTCCATCTCTACCCTCCCATCTTTTCAACTTTGGTAATCATCATGACAAATCTTAATCAGTATACTGTTAATTTTGTTTACTTTGAGCATAAGTACACTTAGTTGATATTCAATGATTATATCAATTATTCCTCAATTTCTTCAGGAAACAATATTGATAGTCAGATGACAAATTGGGATGCACAAATGAACATGAACAGAAAATTGTAAGCGCTCTTTCCCTTTTTAGGCTTTTATCCCAACATTTTTCATTTTTGGAAATTAATCTCCTTATTTTTAACATCTTATAATTATTAATTCTAAGAAAACCTCTAACAATTAGATTACTCATCTATTTCTCTTCATATTTATCAAATATAATTAATCTCAAGAACTAAAGAAATACTGTCCACTGTTGTAAGGGAATTATATTTATGTTGACCTCACCATAATCATTACCGATCCTCTAGCAAAACTAATTAGATTTTCCATGTTGATTATTGGTATTAATTATTCATTAATCACATATAGTTTAATTATCCAAATAATGTAATGTCATCTCCTGTTGTGGTGGCAGTGGGTTTTGCATGGGGTCCAAGGCATTCGAAAGTGACAACCAGAATAACATGAGAGCCGGAGACTTTTCTCTTCCTCTGCAGCAGTCATCATCCCTCCTTGCCTATCAATCTGCAGGTTTGGTTCATTTCCCTTTCCATCTGTTTCAATTTTCAGGAACAACTTTTCTAATTTCTGCCTAATATTTACCATTCTTGTCTTTTTTCACCTACTCCTCATCAAGATTTTTGTAATTTAGTGCACTCTAATAATTCACACAAGAACTGGGTTAATTAATAGTAATGACCTTGCCCGATTGCAGTTAACCATCCATCGGGTGCATTAAGATATGATGGCATTTCCGAGCAGTCAATGTTGCTGGACGAGAAGATTTCAGCTCCCCAATTTCAAGTAGTATGTTGATCCAATGATCTTCTTAATTAGCTAAGATTCTAATCAACAATTAACAAGAATTTGCCCAATTTCAATATCACTAGTCCTTCACTTCAAACCAAATGAATAGCTTGAACACTGCTAGCGACAATCGTTCATGTGATCTTTAATTGTTGATTTTTATCCCATAATTGGTCTCACATGAATTAAAAGTTACAATATGAAGAAAAAAATACACAATATATGTCACGAGATAATATATTATACTTGATTTTGATTTTGTGAGACTGTAAATCTGAACCAGATATTTAAAAAATGATCGAACTTGAGTATCAAACTTTACTAAAAATTGAAGAATTACATAGGTAAATAAATGGAGTGGAGATAATTCCATTTTATGTGAATCTTATCTAGGTGGAAATTTTATTTGATTTAACCATGCTTCAAATCCTAATTTTCTTCTCTCCTTTTTTTTTCCTACTTGAAGGATTGCCAGGCCATACAAAATGCAAGGAAACGTCCAATTGAGGTTGATGACCTTGGTCGTCTGGTTGGTGACACGACAGCTCTAAACGACTTATACAACAATAAGAGAAACAAGATGACAAACAGTAATTCTCAACAACAATGGCATCAAGAAAACTCAATGGAGCAACAAAACAATAAGGTATCCTAATTAATCCAATTATATATTATGAAATGAAAGTTAATTTGTCAATTACATTTAATTAAGCTGTGGATTTGTTGTTGAGCTTTTGCTGTATTTTTTTTTTTGCTAGAAGTTGCATCATCTGCCTGTGAGAAGAAGTCAAAAGCTTAGTGACAAAATCACTGCTCTCCAAAAATTGGTTTCCCCCTATGGCAAGGTAATTAGCAGTTGGACAACATTAGAAATCTCATATCTGATTTCCCATTAATAGAAAGAAAAAAAAAAGTTCTTATCTGCAAATTAATAACAATTAGGGTTTTAAAAATGTACTTATCTGCAAATTAATTACAATTAGGGTTTTAAACTTGTATTTATATTGCAGACTGACACTGCCTCAGTTCTTCAAGAGGCTTCCATATATATCATGCTCCTCCAAGAACAAATTCAGGTATTAAGTATACATTTAGTAAAGTAATTATGGTAATAAAGTTATAATTAATATCTTCACATTCATATGCTGCAGATAGATTTTAGTTGCTAATTTGCTTTTTGGGTTTTTGTTTTTGTTTTCAATTTTTGTAGCAGAATCTGGTAAGGATGCTTAGCAGTTCATACAAGAATGCTGCAGCTCTTCACCCACAGGTCGGCAGGCACTTGAAATTAATTTATAGATATATATATACACATATAAGATAGTTGGGATACATAAACAAATGGAACCAGTCACAAATTTTTAATAAAAAACGAAACCTGAAGGGCACTAGGTCGTCAACATAAAGATGCACTAAATTGCGGTTTAGAACTTTAGATACAACTTTTTAATTATTCGTTTAGTGTCTCTCAATTTTAGTTTTGATTAAAAGCTTGTAACTGATTCTATTTAACTGTATTTTCCATGATATTTTAATTTTTTAGAAGTTTATCTCACAAAATTTGAAATATTCATCAGGAATCTGGGAGTGGGCAGGTGCTTGATCTCAGAAACAAAGGCCTTTGCTTGGTTCCTGTGTCAATTACTCAGAAAGTGACGATGGAAGAGCGTTCTGATCATCTTGCTACATCAAGAAAAATTGTCATAGCTAATCACTTCTAATGCTATAACTACTAAACACATAAGCCATATGTAGTGCTTCACCCCAACAGCACTTTTGAGAAAAGCTGTTTTTCATGTACTTCAATGCATTCCTTTTTTAATCATACTTAAGATTGTCGATTAATTCGAAGAGATAATTGACAGAATTAATCTAAACCAAAGGGAGGTAGCTACGTTTTGGTATATATTTCTGGGAAAATTTCTAAAATGTCATATAAACTTGTACACATTTTTCAATTTGTCATATAAACTAAAATTTTAAGCAATTTGTCATACCAGCTTTCCGAAATCATCAACCCTAACTCCATTAAGTTTTCCATCCAAAATAAGTTATGTGCAAGGCACATGACTTGTGTTCAGGGTTATTTATGTTCACTAGTACAAAAACCAAGTTGCGCGACGAAGAAAAATTTGTCGCGCAAAATGTGTTTGCACGACGAAGGCTGCCGTCGTGCAAAACTGTTTTGCGCGACGTAGGGGTACCATGAGTCGCGCAAAAGAGTTTTGCGCGATGTCATCCTTCGTCGCGCAAAGTGCCGTCGCGCAAACACGTGCGTCGCACAAGATTTTGGTGCCAATCCAATATTATTTTACCGCTTTTTCTAGACTTTGCGCGACACAGGTTCACCTAAGTCGCGCAAAGTCAATACGAAAATTGCCCGTTTTATATTTTTTTCCAACGTTCTAACACAAATCAAATGCTCCATACCCCTCTTCCTCACCTACAGACCTTCATAGCTGCCTGATCACACTCAGGTGATCTATAAACCTCTATGTTATTGTTCCATTTTTTTTTATATATGATTGTATTGAAATTTTGGTTAATATTACCCAATATACAATTTAAACTTTTCGTTTGAGTGTAGATTATAATTTGATCTCTGCCCATTTGTAGTTGTATGATGGTGGTCTTGTCATATCTTCAATGTATTTGTGATGTTTTTTCTGCATTGACCAAGGACTTAACAATGAGATGTTCCCAATACCATTAGGGATAGTTGGGTTTGAGAATGGTTTCTAGATATCTTTTAAGAGATATTTGGTATAGTGGATGGAATGGGTGGGTATTCATCACAAATAAGTAGACGGGCTTAGGTCTCAATTGCGATGATCTCAATTAATATTATTAACTGTACATTGGAAAACATTTTGGAAATGATATTGGTGTAAATGAAGAAAACTTCATAATCGGTTTGTCATTAGAATTTCTTACTTTAACTTGGTTGGTACTACCTGGATGCTTGGTGAAGCAACGCGAGGAAGAGAGATTAAAGCGTGAGCAAAAACATTAAATTGAACGAAGGGAAAACTTTTCATTTTATAGCCTAATACAATCATACATGTCTTGTGCGAATCTACCAACAATGGAAATTAAAATGACGTTTACTTCAAATCATCATAAATTAAATTAACTTCAAAAAGTCCTGAAAATTAACATGGTTGCAAATAATGGGCTCTTTTGAGTTTGCGTAACTCAATTAAACAAAAAATAATAGCATGACATACTTAAAACTAAGAAACCACTAAACATCTAAAATCTTATTCACAAAAGGCACAAATAATGGATATAAACATTATACGATTTACTTAAGCAATCAAAGTTTCTCGTCCTTTAGGCCTTCGCATCTTCACCAACAAGAAAATCACACATATGACACATATTAGTGTCCCTCAAGAAAATCTCAGGTTTTTACCATCACATGAACAAACAAGGAGACACGTGGATTTTTGACAAAAGAAGACAAAACTACCCTTGGGGCATACTGGGATTCCTACGCGCAAACAGCAGACAATTATCCCTTAACCAAGACAAAAGTGCCCAAAATAGGTATCAACTTCAAACCTAATTTATTCTATATATTTCCAATTTCATTATTTAGCTAAGTTATTAGCTAAATAATATATTCACCCCATATTCCCCAAAACCTTCCCTTAAGGTTTAATTAGCCAATTAATCATAGTAAATTGGCTAATTAAACCAAAATCCAACCACAAAACATACCCCACTTAATCCCAAAAGCTAGGAAAGGGCTGGCCATCTCCCCATGCTCTTTATCCCACTTATTTTCCCACTTTATTGCCCAGATTAAATTAGATAATAAACCCCATAACCCCTCATTCATTTCTTTCATATTTAATTAGCCAATAAATTGGTTAATAAAACCAAAAATTGAACCCAAAAAGGCCAAAGTTGGCGGCCACTTTCTCTAAAAAGTGGGTTAATCTATCCCTATAAATAGACATCCATTTTCACCAAAAAATCATTCCCACACTCTTGCAAAAATCAAAAAGTTCTCAAAACACATTTTCTCTCTAATTTCTAACTTTGGTATCGGAGGTTCTCCGGCCAAAGCCCCCCCAACTCATCGTGGGCGCGTGGGGCTTTTGGCCTTAACCTAAGGTGCTATTTGTTTTGTAGGTGCAAAATCGTCCAAGATCGAAGAGGAGAAAATTTGCATCCACAATAATGGATACAAAATAATGACAGATTATTTGGGTTATGGTCTTTTTGTTGCATGAGAGTTTAGAATTTAGGGTGAGTTTTACGGCTTGTACGCATTTTATCAAATTTACTGTCATAACTTATTTAATAGAGAGAGTTCCAACTCACCCATGTACAGATGTCATGGTTGATCACTCGTCGTCGGAGTGTGACCAATGTGCCTCCTGCATTGTCGGCATCTACTGCTCTAGGCGTGAGTGCTCCATTGATTGGGAAGCCTACACCCCTTACTAAGGTTACTCCTACGGCGTCCCAGATGCCCATCTCATTGACGTCATCAGTGTCGGTTTAGCCGCTCAGTGCACGGCGGCCTCACCGGCGCCGCCGCGAGCCTGAGCCTGCTGATCACTCTTCCTCGGCTTTTTTTTTCTAATTCTCAATACGTTGTATTTTTTTTTCATTTTAAAACTATTATTTTTATGATGGTGAAAATTTGTTGGATTGTGAAAATGTGTTGCGGTTTTTGAATTACTGTTTTAAGGTTTTGGGAAATGCTATACTATTAGGGGAGGTTGTGTCGAATTTTTTGTACAAATTTAAGCTTAGCGTTTTCACCATTTAAGTATTTTTGGCCAGCTAAAAAGAACACCAGGAGGCCTAGTCAAATGCTGAAAGCCACACAGGCCGCACGTCAGGCTGGCACCAAGATAAAGATAGTGTATGAGTCGCGACATCGTGGAGCGGCTACCTCATAGCAGCATAGCAACATCACTAGTAGCTGTGGTTTTGTTGTTCAACAAAATTGTCCTTTTAAGTGGGATTCTTAGGCAGAAATTCCCGATGAGACGAAGAAACTACTGCGAGACAAGTTGTCGGTTAGTATATTAATTTTTAGTCTTTATCATTTTTTTAAATTGCGTTTACAAATATTAAAAACCAAAATATATTATCTTAATATTATTAAATTTCTTACTATTATTTTATTGTTTTTCATATTCGTAGTGCGTTTATGATCTTGAGGACATATCCCCTGAAGTCATGGCCTACTTAGATGAGACCTTAGCAACTCGGTACAAACAATGGAAGAACAATTTTCACTCGCATTTTAAGCTATGGGATAATCTGCAGATTGCTCGCCTAAATGTTCCAACCGAGTTGAAGGACCGGCCGGAGGATTGGGAATGGCTCTGCAATCATTTTACTACTCCAAAATTTGTGGTATGTACATAACATAATTTAAAATGGAGAGTGTTTTATAAATTTGTGGTATGTACATAACATAATTTAAATTTATTATTGTTTTAGTTATTTTTTAAAGTTTTTTTATTAAATTATTTCAAATAGTCGCACTAACATGTATATTGTGTGTTTAACAGAAGAAATCTATTGCTGGCAAGATAGCTCATGAGTCAAAGAAACTTCTTCACCATTCTGGTTCGATGCCCTTTTCGTATAGGCTTGAGGCACGACGTAAGGTAAAAGTATATTAACTTTGAAATTTTATACAATTTATTTATTTATTTATTATTATTGATTAATAAAATTTTCTTAATGTTTTTTTTCTTCAGGAGGGTTTTATGTTCCCATAGATCGACATGTTCGAGGATGTTTACGTTCGATCCGGTGAAGAGTTAGGTGCGCAGCTTCATGTAAGTATATGTAATTCATATTATTCTTATATGTATGAATCGTTCAAATATTATTTATATTTTGTTATTAAACATTATATGTTTTTTCTTTATTATTACAGGCTGTTATGGTGGAAAAGAACACTTATGTTCTCCAAGAAGCAACATCGCAGCTTCCCCCAGAGACCCCAATTGAGGACGTCACGGTACCCGAGGAAGCAGGTTTTCAGATCATGACTACTGTCCTGGATCAGAACATAGGTCGTCGTCATGGCAAGATTGTTTGAGGTATGGGGAAAGCGCGGGTTCGTGAGACAGGTGCCTCTTCTTCCAAATCGAACACAGCAGAGGTCGATACATTAAGGGAGGAAGTGACAACCCTAAGGGGTCAGGTTACAGCACAGGCCGAGGTGATGAAGAGCTATGTCGGGACGGTGAGAGACCTTGTACAAGCCTTACAGACATCTGGAATCTCGCTACCAACACTTAATCTTGCTCCACCTTCGACCTCAGAGCCATCTCGCCCTGCTGATACCTAAAAGACTCTTTGTAGTTTTTTTTTTTGTTCGAATATTTTGTGTGTACATTTTTATATATTAAATACGTTTGCTTGGTTAATTTTCATTATTGTTTAGAATTTCATTATAATATTTATTAAAAATTAAAAAAAACATTTTAGACCAAAAATTTTAAAAAAAATTGCACGACGTACCCTCCGTCTAGGAAAGCGGCTTTGCTCGACGGAGGGTGCATCGCAAAAAGCGGCTTTCCTCAATGGAGGGTGCGTCGCGCAAATCCTCTCTGCTCGACGGAGGGTGCGTCGCGCAAAGCGGCTTTGCCCGACGGAGAGTGCGTCGCGCAAATCCTCTTTGCTGGACGGAGGGTACGTTGCGCAAAGCGTCTTTGCTCGACGTAGGGTGCGTCTTCGTCGCGCAAAGCCTACCGTCACTACCTTAGCGCAACGGTTAGCGCGCGACGAGGCTTCGTTGGGCTAAGTTTTGCGCGACCTAGGTTCTTCGTCACGCAAACAATTTTTTGTACTAGTGGTTATTTTAAGATCTTTTTACAAGTTCTCTATTTTTCTTTAGTAAAACACTTAAATTTTATGTTCGATGATATTCATGCGGATGGTAGTGTTCGAGCAACGTATATGCATCTACAACTCCAATTCTGGCACCAAACCTCAACCCGTTTCTCATATAACAGAGCCCATATAAAATTCAATTTCATGACATACTAACTGAACACACCCACTCATGTATCTTACCATATTTTGAGCAACCATACGAGAATGCAATGCATGATCATTTCATTGCTACCATATCAAAAATATTGTTCCATTGCTTGATTATGTTCAAAATAAAAAATACCAAATAATGAGGAAAGATTGCTTTAAGTTCACAACATTGTTTTCGTAAAATATATATATATATATATATATATATCAATGTATTAAAAGCGCGAGGCGTGGGCGAGGCGGCCGAGGAATAGCCCGACTTAGGCGTGAGGCGAAGCCTCATAGGACCTTAATTTTTTAATATATACACTAAGGGTACACATATATTATATTTAAAAAAAGATTATTAATCAATAATCACCATGATGAGCACACACATATATTATAAATATATATACATATTATATATATATATATATAATAGAGGATGAAAAGCATAATGAGCACACATATAACAATACACGCATACATTACACACATCTATTATATAAAAAATAAAAAAATAAAAAATAAAAAAGGCAGAAATATGATAGTGTAAGAAAGAGGTATGAGGCAGTTAAAGCCTTATTCAAAATTTAGGTTTGGGAGTTTGATAAAAAATAATAATAATAAAATTAAAAAAAACAACTAAGGCGAGCCTAGGCGGCTCCGACAAAGTCTTTCGCCCACTCTAGCAAAATTGAGGCGTTAGCATTGGCGCCCAGTCTCAAGGGCGCCCTAAGCGCGCCCCCGAGGCTAGTTTTTTAAAACATTGATATATATATATATATATATATATATATATATATTGACATTAACAAAATGTCTAAATGACAAAAGCCCTAGAATTGTGGTTTTAGAAACCCTAGAATTGTTTTGATCGAATGCAACTTAATAGAAAGAAGTGGGGCGCTAAAATGACATAAATAACTCTAAACACAAGTCATGTGCCACACACAGGACTTATTTTGGATGGTATACTTAATGAAGTCAGGGTAAGATGACAAATTGATGATTTCGGAAAGTTGGTATGACGAATTACTTAAAATTTTAGTTTATATGACAAATAAAAAAATGTGTACAAGTTCATATGACATTTCAAAAAAATTCCCTATATTTCTCTACCAACTTTATTTCTCTACAAACTTTATAGTTATGGTCTGGGTCTCATTACCATACCAATGTTTTTGCAACTTTAACACCAGATCATGGGTTGCGAGAAAAAAAGAAAAGAAAAAAAAAGTGATTTCTTCACTCTTATTTTTACTTCTTGCAAACTACTCTTAAACAATTATGTTTTTTGCAATTTTTTTTATGTTTCCTCCAACAGGCTCATAAGGTATTCTCTCACCAAAATTTATATATGACAATATATTATTAGATCGAAAAATCACTGTGGCTGCGAACACGTTCCATCTCCTATATTAGAGGCATATGTGGTTATGACTCATCAATGGCCCGACCCGACCCTAATTATAGGATTATTCATTACTTGTTATTATGGGCTGGGCCAGGCTGGTATTGGGCTCTAGTGTCGGTGCAGTAGTCCAGTATCCATCAATATGACTGTTCACTTACAAATCTAAAGTTGAAATTTTCAACTCCATTATCGGCTCCCAAGCTCAAAGAAATACCCAAAGTTTGAACTTTAAAATTTCAAATGTCAACTTTTATTCCTTTTTTATTCTCTGAACATTTGCATGTTTGATTCTGCTAATATACTTATTCCATTCAGCTATAGTTAGCCTTTATAGTCTTTTTATTTTATTACAAGCGATAATTATCACTCTAAACTATATAAGAAGAAGACTTAACTACTAGAGCAATTTATCACTTTGCTAGTAGTACTTAGGGTGTGAGCTCGGTTTCATCTAGTTTGGTTTTTTTGCCAAAAAGTGAAAGACAAACTGAAATTACCGTTCGGTTCGATTTTCTCAGTTTTAAAAAGATAAACTGATATAATTTGGTTCAATTCATTACGATTCAGTTCAATTTATTACGGTTCAATTTGGTTCCCTTTTTTTTGTTGTAAAAAATTGGAAAGAAAATGAAGGGGAAAAATATGGAAATTTGGGTTGTTTTTCACTGATTTACCTCAAAAGCCTTGAAACATATTCTGTGGAAACAAACAAAAAAGGTTAAAAACCATGAGATTTGGACTCAATCATCCTATTTTTCCAGTAAACTAAACAAACAAAAAACAAAAAAAAATATTCATTATTCTCAATATCATCGATTCACCCATTATTTCCCACATCACCGAATACCGATTCTCCATATCCTATTTTCCCATAAAAAAAAAATTAAACCCCGAAAACAAAAACAAATAAGCAAATAGAAAAATTTACACAGAGCTTGCAAATAGATGGCGGAGAGAAAGCAACGATGGCATGAAAGCATGTCAGGCACGACGACAGCGTTTGTTGCGGTGGGTGACGACCATGGATTTGTCTTCCAACGTTGGATATGGGTGAGGAGTGAGTAGATAGGAACGGCAGAGGAACTAAGGAAGTGTCTCGAGTGACGACTTATCGAAAAGAGGAGGGAAGGAAGTGCCAAGAGCAAGAGGAAATTACATGAAAAGGCTCGTTACCTTTGGCTTATGATGGGGCTTTAGGGGTTAGATTTCATGAATAGTATCATTTTGAGAGGTCAAACGAAGCCTCAAACTTGCTCCTTCTATTAAATTATGAACAGCTTCAATACGAACTTGAGTGCGAAAAATGTAACACACTACTTTAGCTGACTAGATTTAAAAGTTTTTGTTTGAAACCTTTTTTTGGGAGGGGAACGTTAGAATTTCAATGCTTTTGGTCGAAACTTAGTATACTATTCTATATTCATCATTTTTGTTTGTAGCTGACGTGGGGAATAAATGGAATACATTCTTCTGGTGTGCTATAATAAAGTTCGACTCTAACTAAATATTGAAGGGTAACATTAGAGAAATTAAATTTGAAAATTAAAGAACATGGAAGTTGATTATTAGTTTATTATTTAAGCGTTGATAAACATGTTCATTCCTATTAGTGATATCTCATTTAATTTGTAAATTGTGTCTCTAAATTTAATGTCTCTTACATTACTCAATACTGAATGGCTTTACATGTTTCATGTTTGTGGGGTGCTAGTGCTACCATATGGTTCGATACCCGATACCATATGGCTTTACATGTTTCATGTTGTGCCATACCAGGACAAAAGTCTAATACTAATGCAACCACTTTTATAATTGAATCACGAACAACGGTAAAAGTGAGCAGAGAAAGAGGGTCAACAAAAGAGGAGAGAGAAAAGGGATCGAGGTATTTTTTTGAGGTAATATTAAGTAGATTAATTTTTAAAATAAATTTGTAAATTAAATGATGTGTTTTTAATAAAAAATAAGTACGTTAATCAATATTTAAATAATAATTCAATTATCAATAATCACATCATTTGGTTTACAAAATTTTGTTTAAAAATTTAATCTTACTAGCATTACCCTTTTACGCATATAATTCTTCACGTTTAGTGGTTTTTTTTTTTTTTTTTTTGAACAAAGAATATTATCTATACTAAGAGGGTGGGGGAGTGGGCTAAGCCTAAAATCCTATTTTAAGTACACAATCACACTAGTTACCACACTCTCCCTTGAGTGTGTAGAACTTAAAAAGTATTTACATCATGTTTTCATCATTAAAAGATAGTAGTAGAAAAACTGGCTGAGCTAAACACACCAAAATCTGGATGAGGTATATACATAAGTCTCAAAGTAGGGATGCATATAAGGAGATGGTCTCACCAAAATTTGGCTGAGGTAAACACGGTAGAACAAACCTCTAGTCTAAAGAGACAAAAGGTGAGTTAGTGCAATGTCAATACTTGACATCTCCAATATGCATCAAGTAGTAGAAAAACGCACACAAGGGTATAACCAATGTCAAAAGGTGAGTTAGTGCATATAAGGAGATAGTCTCACCAAAATTGGCTGATGTAAACACACCAAAATCTGGTTGAGGTATATACATAAGTCTCAAAGTAGGGATGCATATAAGGAGATAGTCTCACCAAAATTTGGCTGAGGTAAACACGGTAGAACAAACCTCTAGTCTAAAGAGACAAAAGGTGAGTTAGTGCAATGTCAATACTTGACATCTCCAATATGCATAAAGTAGTAGAAAAACGCACACAAGGGTATAACCAATCTAATGTGGGTGCATCATCAAAACGTCGTTTAGTCACGCAATCCAATACCTTGGTAAGCTTTTGGCGGGTATATGTCGACATTGACTTCTTGTAAAGATCGACAAGGTTGTCTTGGGATCGAATATTCCTGACTTCAATCTTCTGATGCTTTGCTAATAAAGATAAAACTTTGGTGGTTTAATACTCTTGGTGTTGGCATATTGGATAGCTTGGTTGATATAAACGGCATAATCTTCATGGATTGTTGTTAAGACTCAATGATAGATGAAAATCCACATATCACTACTACGAAACCATTTATTAGTGTCGCTATGATAACCGACAAGAAACGTATATTACTGTCGAATTTTAAGCAAAATTCGACAAAAAATGGATATAGTGGCAAATATAATAAGCGACAGAATTTCCCGCTTCAGGAAATGAATTTTCCGCCATAAAATACTCTAAAACCTACAAAAATTGTGTCGGATATAACCGACAGAGAATTTATTAATAATGAATAAATAAAAGCATTATCTATCAGATAAAACCAACATAAATATATATTAATAATAAAAAAAATATAAACCACTTTCTAAATCATTTCTTTCCCTTTCAAGTTGGCCTCCCATGCATTCACTACATTTTCCAGCGAACATATCCGTGAGCACCCTATACAAACTACTCCCAAACTTTATCATTCTTGCAAATCAACAAATCTTCGACATGCAAAACCAACACAGTCAACTGAGGGCATGAATCTTTAATTTGGATTTTGATCCGTGTTTTATCTCTCTTGCGTAATGTTGTATCCAAGCTTTGGAGTCCGCTTTTGTGCATACATCAAAACATGGATGGGTGTAAAAATCATAGCACAAAAAAACTTTGAAAATACCATCAGAACCAAAGTTTGGGGGTGATTGTGTTTTTACCTAAAGATGGGGGAGTCTTGGATGATCCGCCATGGATTTGGAACTTTTGGGTGTTGGTGCGCCTCCCTTGTTATAGATCCGTGTACTCTCGCAAAAAAAAAAAATTGTTGTATTGATGTGTTAGTTCTTTGATTTTTCCATGACAATGAACTCAATGGAACTCCATGGCAGCAAAATGAGATTTTTACCTTTGACTTAGGGGTTTCGTTACCGAGATCCAGTGCAAATGATGGCTTTTGTAAACGGGACCAAGAGCCATGGTGGTATGGATTACAGTTTCAGATCGAGAGAAATAGAGGCGAAGGGTTTGTGTTGAACAGTAATGAAGACTAGATTTTGTGTAGGTCGAGAGTTATGAAGACATTTCTCATGGTTGATGGAGGAACGACAATGGCTTCTACCTAGGGTTTGTGTTGATTTGAGAAAAGAGCTGAGAGAAATGAGAAGACCTCTTTCTGTTTCTAGAGAGTGAAGGACCTAGGGTTTCTAATTACACTCAGAAATGAAAGCAATAAGAGAAACCTATGGCTTTTCATTTGGAATCCTAGGGAGATCTTTTTCCTAATGCATGACATGTGTGCACATCCTAAGCTTCTGGGCTTACCGAGGACTCTATGGACATTCGCAAAAAGAAAAAGCCGTGTGGGCTCTAAGCTCAAGGTCATCAAAAGCTGAAATGAGAACTAAAATAACATTTTAAAATAATAAAATAGTCAATTTATGTCGGTTATAACTGCAAGAATACTAAAATAATAACCGCCAAAAACTAAAATAATAAAATAATCAATTTCTGTCAGTTATAACTGCTACCATTAACTTAAAAACCGCCAGAATATGTTAAAAATATTTATATATATAAAAAAAAAGAATTCAAAAATATTGGAGGTTGCATCCGACACGAAATATCCGCCAGGAATTTATATCAGATATAACTAACAAGATTTCATTGTTATCCGACACTAACTGAATGATGTGTCGGATATCTTTTATCCGACATAATTGCTTATTAAATTGCCACCATCATCGGACACCTAAAGCTAATATTGTAGTAGTGTATGCTTTGAATGTGCTCAATAAGAGCTTTCTACCATATCTCCCAGGTATGGCGTGAGCTTGGCACGATTTGAAGATGTTGCAGTTAGGGTCTATTAGGTGGACCTCCAAGATATTGCTGTACTCCATAAAGGCAAAGACATAACCATTTAGGAACATGCTTTGTGCGAGTTTGATAAGGAACTTGCGTCAACATAACAAACAAGCCAAACATCATTCTAAAGATCAAGGGGTTGAATCTGTTCAGGATGCATAAGGATAAGCTCGAAACCGTATTTCCTTCAAGATAGTGTAAAAACGTCTTTTATGCCAATTTAATGGCAGTGTGTAAGCCCAATTTTGCACTTGTCAACAAATCAACAAGGGAGATGTCATACCTTGTGCAATAAGCTAAGCACAATAAAGTGCAACTTGACCTTAGATATGGAACTTCAGGTTCCAAAACCTCTCCAATGGTCTCATTTGCATCTAATGTATGGATGATCATGGATATAAGCAACATTTTTGGTGTAGTTCGACAAGTGGACCAGAATACTGTCAAAAAAATGCTTGAACTTCAAATCAACATAGGCACGAGTTTTTTCAAGATCTTCATCTCAAATTCCAACTTTAGGTAAAGAGACAATTTTCTTATGCTCCTTCAGAGTCTTAGTAAAATTATATCATCGACATAAAATGCAACTCTACCAAATTAAAAATACTTCTTAAAAACACGCAAGTGCATATTATATTGTCATATTCATGGTTAATCAAATAATCAGGCTAACAAATTCGGAATACTTCCCGATCCTAACTCTCACATACATATATAAAATTAAAAAAAATAAATATATATATATACACACACACACACACATATATCTATATATATATATACACACACACACACACATACATATCTATCTATCTATCTATCTATCTATTATTTTATTATACTTTTGATCCCGATCTACTTAGATAACGTGAAGAATGAAGACGCATCAAACATAGATATCTATACACACACACACACACACACACACACATCTATCTATCTATCTATCTATCTATCTATTATTTTATTATACTTTTGATCCCGATCTACTTAGATAACGTGAAGAATGAAGACGCATCAAACATATATTGAAAGATGGCCAGTTCAAGCATCTATATATATATTCATATATATATATATATATATATATATATATATATATATAATTTTATTATACTTTTGATCCCTATCTGTTTAGATAACGTGAAGAATGAAGACGCATCAAACAGATAGAGAAAGATGGCCAGTTCAAGCTTATCTATTCAAATCTCTGCATTTGCCTTGTTTACAAGCCTTCTGGATATCACAACCCAAGCTAGCCATGGCGACTGTGGCCTTCCAAATAAGCATACACCCGCAGTACCCCTTTTCGTATTCGGGGATTCCATATTTGATGCTGGAAACAACAACTACTTCAGCACTGTTTTTCAGGGAAACTACTGGCCATATGGTGAAACCTACAAAAAGGGCCATCCTACCGGTAGAATTTCTGATGGTCGTATAATTCCAGATTTTATTGGTAAGAGGTAGAAGATCACAAGTATATATCATATGAATCTAATTTTATCGTATAATTCCAGATTTTATTGGTAAGATGTAGAAGATCACAAGTATATATCATATCAATCTAATTTTATTTTATCTGAGTATTCAAAGTTGCCATAGATTTTATTGGTAAGATGTAGAAGATTACAAGTATATATCATATGAATCTAATTTTATTTTATAAATATATTCTCGTTCTCTTAGTCACTAACCGAGCAAGAATATACGGTCACCTATTTTTATGACCGTAAATTCCTTGATCGTAACGTTTCCATAAAAACACGCCCTTCTCAAGAAAAAATGGGGATCCCCTCTTCACCTTTAGATTTGATTTTAATGAAATTATGTGGTTGAGATTAAATTACAGGTCACAGAATCTCAACCACAGAATTTCATTAAAGCCAAATATAACGGTCAAGAGAAAAAAAATATCTGAAATGGGAATTGCTATTGGATATGGATAACTTAATTGAATGCCAATTATTGTTTGTTATCTGTTGCAGCTGAGTATGCAAAGTTGCCATCGATTCCACCGTACCTAGAGCCAGGCAATGAGGAATTTAAGTACGGTGTCAACTTTGCATCTGCAGGAGCTGGTGCTTTGATTGAAACTCGCCAAGGTTTGGTATGTGATTTGTGATTGTGTATGAACTTCCTAATTGTTCTTTTGGTCAAAGATTTTCCACGAACTTTGATGCATCTTTATTTAAAGTCGTAACCAAGGACTTAGTTAATTCATGATTATAGGGTTTTTTCTTTGGATCAAAAGACAAATTTCAGTTACTAAATTGCAAGAGTACATTAAACATGTGTAGGCCTGATTTTTGGTTGGATTTGGATTAAAAATACATGTTTCCAGTTCCGAACCAAAAATTTTCAAAAATGCATATTATTTCTAGTTTTGGAATTCATAAACTCATGTAGAATTCGGTATCTTTGGAATCGAGTTAGTTTGGGATTTCAAAATTATGGGAGTTGTATGATTCATCTACTCCAAGATAAAAAAATATGTCATGCCTATGCTCTCTACATATATAAAATTTTATAGTTATCAAATTCACATTTTTTCTATGTAAATGTAATATAATCAAGGGAGCTGTTGAAAAAAAATAGTTACATATTTGAGTACACTGCATTACAAATCCAAAGTCAATAAGAACATAGGTTTTTTTGGTCGATCAATAAGAACATAGTTAAGTGCATAGAGATACAAATTTTAAAATTTCGTACTGAATTCAAAATATTAAATACATTCCAATTTCTATCCAATATTTTTAAATTTTGGGGAATAATTTGTCTCAGAATCAGTCAAATATGATATTTCTATCCAAGTTGCACCACTATTTGAATTGGATAATTATTTACTGCAAATGTCATATTTCAGGGGAGAGATCTTCATTGTCAACTATCATATTTCAAGAACGTTGGGAAATCGTTGAGGCAGAAACTAGGGGATTCAGAAGCCAAATCTCTACTGTCCCGAGCTGTCTACTTGTTCAACATCGGAAGCAACGATTACCTTTTCCCATTCGATACAGATTCCAGCATGCTGCGATCCTGCTCCCGTGAGGAATTTGTTGGCCTGGTGATCGGCAACATAACTTCAATGATCAAAGTACATTAATTCTTCTTAACACTCCCGAAAAAAATTTGCATTATCTAATATAATAAGAGCTTTGTAGGGCATTCCGATGCACTACTACAAAAACGGTATAGTATATCGCTTGAATTAACATCGTCCACATGTCACTCAAAACCTAAACTTTAAATGGGTGATAACGTATCCTATTTTTGCTACAATGTAGCAGGATTCCCCTTAAAAGGGAGGTCTTATATATATGCATATATGGTACTAATAAATGTAAATTTCGATGCGGTAGGAGATATATAACGAAGGAGGAAGAAATTTTGGGTTTATGAACCTTTACCCTCTTGCTTGTATTCCGTACGGAAGAGCACTTGGAGCTGGACCAAATAATGGCTGCCATGAAGAACTTGCAACATATGTGGAACTACACAATAAAGCATTTTTCAAACTCTTGGAAAAGCTAGAGAGTGAACTCAAGGGATTCAGATACTCACTTTCCGATTTTCACAAGTTCATTACACAAAGAATAGATCACCCTTCTGAATATGGTATGTTTTCGACTTTCTTAATCCCCTATTGTTATTTGTTCTAATTAAAAATAATTTTTTTATCAAACGATATTATCTACCCTATGACATACTCTAACTCTTGGAGTAAAGTTCAAATTTTAGGTTTTAAACTTACCCCAACTTGCTCAAACCCTTGGGGCAAATTTAGCCCAAGATTCCTCCTGGTTTAGTGGGGCTTGCCCACCATATATATGTTTTTTTTATATTAATAAATTCATTAAATCTAACTGCTAAGATCTAAATGATCAAATCAAACGGTAAAAAAAAAGATCTAATGGTCTAAATTTAAATCTAACGACTAAAGTAATTAAAAAATTATTTTATGTGTTTTATAATTTTTCATAGTGTTCCACGAGTTTTATGATGTCGGTTTAGTGATTGTTCAATATTTAGCGGAATCTAAATATTTTTAGGTTAAAATGTTCATAAAATTAAATTATGATAGTCTACATATTTTTTTTTTAAATGTTACTTTAAGAAAAAAAAATAATCCTAAATTCATTCTTTAATAATCTCGGGCTAAAAATTTAACCCAGAAGGGTTGGAGGAGAAAAACTGTTTTAACTCAAGGGTTGGAGATGGTCTAAGGGGTGGGAGTGGGCTAGGCCTCACAATGGGCAATCAATAATGTGGTTGAAATTGGTCGTTGGCGAGAAGTGAACCTAAGACCTCTCACTTACAAGTGAAGAGGAATATCACTATCCGTAGTACTAAGTGGCGAAAAATTTCTCTTATACAGTACATTGTTGTTAAAAATCGTTAATTGATCGAAACCATCCATATTCTCAAACTGGAGTAAAATAATATCAAGCTGGATTGAAATTCACTTCGTCGTCTACCTAAAAAAAATCAATCTTAAGATGAAACTTTCATGAAAAAGCAACTTATTTACTGTTTAGAATGTAATTATTTCTATCATTTTCTACATTACACAATCTGAAAGAACTAGGAAATGAATAATCACTTCGGTTTTTTAATTTTTTTGTTGATATTGTTGGCAAAGGTTTCAAGGAAGGGAAGGTGGCATGTTGCGGCAGTGGTCCATATCGAGGAGTTTATAGTTGTGGAGGAAGGAGAGGCGTCAAAGAGTACGATTTGTGTGACAATGTTAGTGAACATCTCTTCTTTGACTCTGCTCATCCAACTGAAATGGCCTACGAGCAGTTTGCCAAACTCTTTTGGAGTGGAACTCCCGATTTCACTGCGCCTCACAATTTGAAAGCGCTATTTGAATCCAATCAAGATTTAAGTAAAGATAGCTCAACCGAAATATTCGTTGATGAAGCGATACATTCTGAATTTTAGTTTTTGAATTGTTTGAAATTATTTTCATAAGAAATACTTCTGCTCGTAAAGTGATTTTATTACAAGTCAGTTGTGCTTGTAACGATCATACTTTGTATGCATTTTCTATGAGCTGCTTCATATATTCGAGAAATAGGTGTGTGTATGTATAATACGCACACTATATAAAATGCGTGGGGAATTTTATGAAACAACCTCCTTTTTATCTCACAATAAGTTATGTATTATTATTCACATTATTTTATATATTTTCTACATTTGTAATGAGAATAATTTTGCTAACCACCTTAAGTGATGTTGATGCTTACTACCAAATTTATTAATATTAGGTTAGTTTAAATTTCAAGATATGTGTCATGCAAAGACACGAATTTCAAACTTTAATTTCATCCGATAATAATATGAAGGGTGATAAGCACTACCACCACTTCAAGATGATGCGTAAAAATAAAACTGTTTGTAAGTTGATACAAACACATCATAAATATAAATAAATAAAAAACTGAAATACTGTCCGTAAATAAAATTTACTTTTCCAAAATTGCATGGTGTCGTGTACCAATAACTATCTTTTGTGTTTACGGAGATGTGTGAATCTGTTTGGATCGTTCGGCCCCCATTTTCGTTGGTTTTTGTTTTGAACAACGACAGACTTCCGTGTCCAAATTAATTTAGCTGTCGCGGTGTTTGGTGTGACGCATTCACTTGGTGGAAGTGTCTTCTGGTTGCACCCCCTTCACTGCTTTCGTTCTTGTCTGTCTGTTATTGTGTTAGCCTCTCTGCAGGCTTTCGTGTTTCCTTTTGGCTTTTGCCTGGTTTGCATCTTGTTCTCCTAAAAAAAAAAAAAAAATGAAAGCAAAACCAAATTTATGGGTCCCTTTTACTTTACGTAAATCACATGCCATCTTTTCCCCTGCCACAACGTAGAGCACGTGTGCAAATATAGTTGGATCACCGCCCGATTTCTCTCCGCCGTGACGGTGATATAAGCAACGCTACCCGCTGCACTCCGCGTCCACCGCTGAACCTATCCATCTCTCTCTCTCTCTCTCTCTCTATCTCCTCTCGGAGCTCTATATTTTCTCGACGTCTCTCTCTCCTCCGATATTTTCTCGGGAAAATGGTGAGCGTTTCATATACTTCACTCTCTCTCTAGGGCTTCGCTTGCTTGTATTATAATTTCAGTTATTTTTATGATCCTCTGTAGTATAATCTGTGAAATCTTGGTGTTCGATATTTTTGAATTTGATTTTTTTTGCTGGATTGTGAGAAAATTCGTGAAATTGGCGGGTAATTAGAAGTTGATGGTCGAATCGCATCCCTTTTGATTACCTGATCACGATTGATTCGATGAGTTTCTACAGTTGCAGGTGCATTTTAATTTTGATATTATATTTTTGCAATAAGTGCATGTTGTATATTTGGACTTTCTGTTTTGCAATCACAAAAGTATGAATTTTTTGACGCTAAATATGATGGTATTTGAGCCTGAATTTTACGTCCGGCCTTGAACTGGGATATGATTAATTTGAAGTATATGATTAACGTAGTGGCTAAAAATACTTAAGAAATGTAAGACTTTATTTAGCATTTTGTTCCACATTCGTCCGAATTTTTGCCCCTTTTGTTAGTGGTAACGGTGGTTAAGTGTCAGTGATTTATAAATTGTTTGATTTGTTGATTAGTTTGGTATTAGCAATGCGTGTGTTTGTTTTCGGATGTTTGGGATGTTGTATTGCTGTGTGTTTTCGATTGGTCTGTAAATTCGAGGGATGGATACAAAGTGGTTGTGCTTGGTGAAGCTTTTGGAAATTGCTACCGATGCTTTGTGGGTATTTGATGCATTTTGGTCTCCATTGAATTTTCGTAGGCGAACGCAGCATCCGGGATGGCTGTGCATGACGAATGCAAGCTAAAGTTTCTGGAATTGAAGGCAAGAAGAACTTACCGGTTCATAGTTTACAAGATTGAGGAGAAACAAAATGGGGTTATTGTGGAAAAGCTTGGTGAGCCAACTGACAGCTACGAGGATTTCTCTGCAAGCCTCCCTGCCAACGAGTGTCGATACGCTGTTTACGACTTTGATTACGTGACAGAGAGAACTGCCAGAAGAGCCGGATTGTCTTCGTTGCTTGGTAAATACTAAATACTTAAAGGAGTTTAGAGTTCTAGGCCTTTTAGATCCCATTGATTATATTCCAGATGTAAATATCATTTTAATGTTCCTTGGCTGTTGCACTCATTTAAGATTTATGCCTGAAGGTCCCCTGATACAGCGAAGGTGAGAAGCAAGATGATTTATGCGAGTTCCAAGGACAGGTTTAAGAGAGAGTTGGACGGAATTCAGGTAGAGTTGCAAGCTACTGATCCTACCGAAGTCGGTCTCGATGTTATTCGAGGATGTTTCATTTCCATTAGGCCTTGAACCATGTAACTGAGAAGCTTGCATAATATTATTTGTCCACCATATTATAAATGTATAAACTTTATTAATATTATAGCTTAAGTTCATGACATGTCAATCCTGTTTGTCCGCACATATTATAACACAGATTAATAACACAAACGTGATAGTGACAATCGCACTAAAAAAAGTTCTCAAACCAGATATGGACTCAGCACCAAAGGAAATTCATATTCTTCAGTCAATTAAATATAGATAATGCTAAAGAACCATATTTAGACGCAGTCAAAATTTTCAATTAAAACTATGTTAAGACTTAAGACTATAGTTTCAATAGAAGAAAGCACCCCCAAACATTCTAAACTCTCCAATTTCAACTAGCAAAGATTGAACATTTCGTCAATGTATAAACCAATGAAACCACCATCCATGATGCACATAAGGGGTCTTCTCATCGAGATAATTTTCCGGCTAAGTATAGAGAGAGCTTCTCTCTCAGGTGAAATGCCGTATCGCCAGCAGCAGATTCACAAATTTGTTGCTGGTAACCAGGATCATGATGGCGGGACAACGGCATTTCATCTTGCACCTCATCCTCCATATCAACCACTATATTGTGCAGTATACAGCAAACAAGAATAATCCTCGGCAGCTTGTTCTTATCCGGCTTCCACATTACGCCTTGAATTATCTTCCACATCTCTTTCAGCCTCACCAACGCCCTTTGTGCCACCATCTGTGTTGCAGAAATCCGCTTGTTGAACTCAGACTCATGCTCCCAGAGCCCTCTTCCCCTGTAAGGAGTGAGAAGCCATGGCAAGAGAGGAAAACCCGAATCTCCTACTATGTATTCTCTCACTTCTGTTCCTTCTGAGAGCACCAACTTCTCCCCGTTTAAAAAATCTCCTTCTTCAGACATCTTGAAAAAACCTGAGCTTCGGAGGACAATGTCATCGCTCATACTTCCTGGCCATCCTGTAATTATGTTACGAAACCTCATGTCTGGATCAACGATTGCCTGCAAGATCATGCTGCAGTTTTTCTCACCATCGAGCCAGATATCATCTGATGAGTTGGCTGTAGGCAGAGTCATCATGATGTGCGTGATGTCAATTGCGCCGCAACAATTTGGAAGGCCGCGGATTTTCTCAAACTTGGACTTTACCTCCTCCATTTCACCCTGCTCTTTAGGCCAGGAAAGATGGTGCAGCCCTCTTTCTTCCATTACTTCCACAAAACGCCAGGTTATGTGCGAGACTGTTGACTGGTTCATCCCAAAGCACTCGCCAATGCTGCATAATGAATCACCGGAGCTAAGCCTCCTAAGAGCAATAGCAACTTGGTCATTTAGACACAAAGGCTTGCCATTTGAGTAGCAGAAGGTTGAGGACCTGGCCATCATATCTTCCTTTACAAGTGAACAGATGTAGCTGAATGTCTTTCCCGAAAATTTGAAGAAAGATTCAAATTTCAATGCACCTTTAGATTTCGATTGACCTAGAAAGTAGAAAACAAAATACAACCATTTATCAATGTGAATTTTAGAACCTTTATGCCATAGTCCATGGCAGAACCAGAAGTTCATAAAACCTATGCAAATAGGATAGAATTCATTTAACCGCAAGAGTTAGCGAAGTAGTATAGTCTGAATAATCATCGAATGCAAGCAAAGCCGAAAATATACTTGAAATCCTTAACCACTGGAGAGAACTATGCTGTCATAATTACTATATTTCCTTCAAAAGCTAGATCATAAGATAGAAGACATTTCACATACAAAAGCTGGAAAGTTAATCTTTCAGTGGTAGGTATATGGTATAATCAAATCACCAAAATCTTATGCCTTTTGGTTGCACAACTAGTAGGTGGACCTATGTTTCTTAACAAGAAAGACTGCAGACACAAAAATCATGAGTAAATGATAAAACTGTGCACACTTGTTGACTATACACTAAACGGACACCAAAAAACAATGTCAGATGACTTGCTTTTTTTATTTTTATTTTTTATTTTTATTTTTTACTTCTTACTCGATCCCGAACTTATTTAGCAATTATCACCTGATGGAATGGCCTTTAACTCCTATAACATGTTCTTCTCAAAGCTATTTTTCTTTCACTTTTAATGTTTGGGCTACCTACTCTATCCAAATAAGCATACAGATGCTAGCATTTTGGACGACTGTTACTCATCTTATGGTGAACAAACAAGCTTTAGTTGTGTGGCTATGTACTTAATCTCTTCCACCTGATCAGACCAAGGTACCGCAGTGCTTCCCACAACGGATCCCCCTAAATGGTTGACATAGCAGAATAGAAGAAATATATGCTCATCACAAAAGCTATCTCGTATGAAATTGGAAAGACTTCATTAAGAAGTCTGCATTTTTTATTTCATGAGGAAGGTACATAGATGTCTGCACTTTTAAGGACATTGGTTTGTATAGTTTTTTAACAAAGAAATCAAAACAATCAAAAGCTACTACGAGTTGACAGAACTTGAAACTAATAGATTAACCTCAGTGTATAGTCTAAGGAGCCCAATTTCTATCAGCATATCATCAGAAAAGACGCTCCTCAACTAAGCTATGAAATTTTCAAACTAATCATGTCATCTGAGGCCACTACACAACCAAAACAAAACACTAGGTGCCTGATTGTTCTTCGTCTGCTATTGTTTACTCAGCCATTATGCCTGCAAGTGTTTTTCGGATCAGTCCACTCACTCCGTTTCAATTTTTTGCAGTACTGGTTTTGGCCAATCCAAAAGTAAAAATGTACTCTGAAGAGAATTATTATGTTAACCACAAAAGTTCCAATAAGATTTAGGATCAAGAAATCAGTACAGATACTTTACCAATCATAGTGATCCCCACATCAAACATATTCGAGTATTGTTCTTAGGCAGTAGCATGACACTGGAGTATCTAACACCAAGAGACCCCGATAAATATTAACTATATGTTAGGTAACAAGTAAGGAGCGGTCGAGATACAAGCAGGTTATTCTGAATCTAATCTGACGATCAGGTATGCTCACAATGAGGAACTGAGTTTAATGCACAAGAAAATGAAGAACATTCATAATACAATACCACATCCTAGTAACTGAGAACTAGATGCAGCCTGTTTTAAACATTCAACACATATTTAGAACAAACTGCAGTCATTAACACTAACAGGATTGTCTAAGAGAAACATTAAATAAGAAATCAACAAATGACCAATAACCTATCTATCAACGAGAATTACAAATAAGGAAATCGTTGACGAAGTTATTTATTGGCATCATAAATTTAATGGAAGGAATAATGCATAAAACCTAAAACAATGTCCTCAGTAATCATCAAACTAGGAATGCTATGCTCTGAGAAACATCAACGAGTACACGAAACAAAAGCTCGATAACAAGAATCAACAGAAGCTAAGAACTGTAAGATTGTAATATATACCACCAGAAATCCACTTGCAGATATGAATCACTAGTCACAACACACATGTCCAATTTCTGAAAACTGCAACCCAAGTCCTAATATTTCATCTAAATACAAATAAATCATAAGAAATGCTCTCATAAACAACAAGCCAAATATATCCAAACCAATTACAAATGAATATATTTAAAGACAGCCCATTAAAACAAATTAACCAACAAAACAACCACAGTAAAAAGATATGCGAAAACACAGAAGCTGCAGCAGAGGAATATTTGTACCAGTAATTCTCTGAGAGAAGCCGTCCCACCAACATTCCAGGGGCTGGAATTCTGAAGCAGCTACCACATTCTGGTCAACCTTCTTCTTCTTCCTGGACCCTCTGATGGGTCCCATTTCAGAAACTCAAAAGCAACAACAAAAACTCCAAAGTGTTTGTCAGCCAAGAAAATCAAAGAAATAAGAATCCCACACAATTCAGAGAAAACCCATCAGCCAGAAACCTCAAATTTGAAGCCTGTGAGGGAAACAGAGATGATGAACAGAAAGAACATGATGTTTGTATATGGGAGAAGATGGTTTGGCTTAAAGGGATGAAAGTTTGTAGCTTTGTGTATAAATACATGTGATATTTGCGGTATTAAAGGTGTTAATTTTTATTTATTTATTTAAATTTGTTGGATTTCAAAGCATGCAGTGAGAACATATATAAGTTGAATAAAAATACGTGAAGGAGAAGGTTGGAAATTGCAAGTGACGCGGGTTGGTTACGAGCAGACAATGCAGCAAAGACAATGAATATATATTTACGTTTCTGGACATGAGATGGGAGACTACCGACTGCCTCTTTTTTTCGCTGTGTGTGTGTGTCTATGTATTATATGTTTTTCCTTTTCACCAACAAAATAAGAAGAAAAAAAAAATTGGTTGAAGGAAGCTTTTGCAATTATGAAAATTTTGGTGTATGGAAAATATTTAATTATTATATTTTCAAAAGGAAATTATAATGACGAATTTTAATTGTTACCTCAAACAAAAATCTAAGAGAGACTCCGTCTCGGTTTTTTTTAAACTACGAAACGTGTCACTTGACTCTAGGTCCGTTCAAAAAAGTTACATGCGTAGTGCACGTGACTTCTTTTCAAGGGAATCGACTGATTTTAATGTCTCAATAACACGCGGCGTGCATACCTCACTTAAAATGAATCAAAATTCATGTAACGGTTCAGACAATTTCTTTTCTTTTGGTTATCCAAACGATATTAGATGAGGGAGAATCGAACTTGTGACCTCAGGTGTAGAATGATGATCTTAAGCAGCTAAAAGACAACCCCTTTCACCAACACAATAAGAAGAAGAAGAAAAAAAAAATTAAAGAGGTTAAAAGAAGGTTTTCAATATAACTATGATAATTTTGGGTATGCAAAATCTTGACGAATTTCAATTTGTTACCTTAAAGAAAATTTTGAGTTGGAGTTCCCCTCTATTTTTCCGTCTTCAAAACATGTCATCTAACGCTATGTCTGTTCAAAAAGTTATAGGTGTAGTGGACGTGAATTCTATTTCAATGAATTTATTTTTTGGATAAATTATACCATACCCCTTCAAATTTGAGGTCTATTGCAACCCCATACAACATCTTTAAAACATTTCACTTTCATACCTAAAGTACTATTTTATTTCAATTTCATACATCTGTTGTTAAGTGCTGACATGATTGCCAAACGTGGTTGCCAACTATGTGCCACGTGGCAAAAAATTAATTTTTTTTAACCTGAATTTTTACACCAAAAAAAACCCCCAATGACCACATATGCAATTAACCTGAATTTTTACACCAAAAAAAACCCCCAATGACCACATATGCAACAACAAGAAGAAGAAGAAGAAGAAGAAGAAGAAGAACAAGAAGAAGAAGAAGAAGAACAAGAAGAAGAAGAAGAAGATTGAAACTATCCCCCCCAACCCCCAGCGACCAGCCAGCGAAAATTGAAACTATCCTTCCCCCCAACCCCCAGTGACCAGTCAGCGACCACATCTGCAAGAAGAAGAAGAAGAAGAAGAAGAAGAAGAAGAAGAAGAAAATTGAAACTATCCCTCCCCCAACCCCCAGCGACCAGCCAGTGAAAATTGAAACTATCCCTCCCCCCTAACCCCCAGTGACCAGCCAGCGACCACATCTGCAAGAAGAAGAAGAAGAAGAAAATTGAAACTATCCCTCCCCCCAACCCACAGCGACCAGCCAGTGACCACATCTGCAAGAAGAAGAAAAAGAAAAAGAAGAAGAAAGAAAAAAAAAATTGAAACTATCCCTTCCCCTCCCCCCCCCCCCCCCCAAAATGACCACATCTGCAAGAAGAAGAAGAAAAAGGAAAGAAAGGAAAAATTGAAACTATCCATTCCCCTCCCCCCCCCCCTCAGTGACCACATCTGCAACAAGAAGAAAAGAAGAAGAAGAAAGAAAAAAATAAAATTGAAACTATCCCTTCCCCCCCCCCCAGCGACCACATCTACAAGAAGAAGAAGAAGGAAAAAAAATTGAGCGACCCGCATCTGCAACAGGAAGAAGAAGATGAGGGAGGAAGAAAAGGAAAAAAAAAAAAACCAACCCCACCCCCCCCCCCCCCCCCCGCCTACATCCCCCTGGAGACCCAGCTCCCCCCTCTCCCCATGCGACCCTCCTCCCTCCGCGATCTGATGATTTTCAGTGGGGGTTACAGAGATATGCGATAGGCTTTTTTTAAAAAAATAGAAAATTTAGGTTTTTAAATTAAAATTTTATTATTTTTGCCACGTGGTATGCCACGTCAGCACTTAACAGATTAATGGATGGAAAATGTAACGGATGTATGAAATTGAAATAAAATAGTATTTGAGGTATGAAAGTGAAATGTTTTAAAGATGTTGTATGAGGTTGTAATAGAATTCAAACCTGAAAGGGTACGGTGTAATTTACCCTCTGTTTTTTTTATGTCTTAATAACACGCAATGCGCATGCCTCATTTAAAATGCATCAAAATTTTGTAGAAGTTCAAGCGGTTTCTTTCTTTCTTTCTTTCTTTTTATTTATACAAGAGATATTAAAAGAAGGAAAATTGAATTTGATTTATGTTTTTAACCAACTGAGCAGCAAAATCTTTTGCCAAGCTGTTTCTTTCACCAACAAAATAGCATAAAGAAGAAGAAAAAGAGGTTAAATTTTTGCAATTATGATAAATTTTGGTGTATGGAAAATCTTAGTTAATAGTTTTTCAAAAGGGAACTTTAACGAAAAGCTCCCGGTACTGTTCACTTTAACGAAAAACCACATTTTTACACTAAAAAGTCAATCCTGGTACTATTCACTTTATCATTTATTTTGTCCTTATCGTTAAAACTCAAAGTTTTCAAGCCCTTTTCATTAGTTTTCCTTTTTCAAAAAGAAATTTCAATTTATTACCTTAAAGAAAAGTTTAGAGGAGACCCTACCTCAAATTTTCAGTCTTCAAAACGTGTCTCCTGACATTAGGTTTGTACAAAAATTACATGTGCAGTGCACGTGACTTCTTTGTGAGAGAGTGAGTTGATTTTAATATCTCAATAAAACGTGATGCGCATACTCTTAATCACTGAAGCAAATCCCTTGCCAAGAGGTTTCTTTCTACATACAGTCTTCTATTTTAACACCCTACCAATTGAGAATTTACATATTTTATATCATAAATAAAACAACTGTACATATATTAATAAATATACTCGTACTGATTTTATTATGTCCATTTAACCAAATTAGATTCACTGTATTTTAGTTACTAGCTTTTAAAATAGTGGAAGAAACAAATTGTATCCTGCAACATCCAGTTCCAAGCCCAGTCTCATTTTAAATATTTTGAATACAAGATCTCATATGCATGAGTGGATAATAATTAGACAAAAGTGTCTGACTTTATTCAATACCTCATATGCATGAGAGAGATTTGAGCACGAGACCTCTTAATATAAGAGTAAAAATGTTCGTAAAGCCAATCCACAATAAGTTCTTACTATTATTCGAGCTAAACACCTTCTCAATTACGATGTACACAATAACAAAGTTTATGGTATATTTGAATGATTTATTTGTCAATAAAAACACTCAAAACCCTATAAATACATACTTCACATAATAATTTTTTGCATAATTAACCAAATTCTATCCTTCATTTTATGTAATAAATTTTGATCATATACAAAAATTCCAGGTTGTGACTAAGATTATTCAAACGAGAAATGTAAAGGAAACAATCGTCACGAAAAACGTGATGTGCTATCAAAACGTCTGACCGTAATAAGACTTTCGTTGTTGAATGAGCAGTTGGCAACTCATCATGTTTTGTTTTGTTTAATTTCATGCTAAAAGTTAAATCACATTTAAAACAAGAAATAGGAAATATACAACACGTTGTTAAAAATTAATTTACAATGTCGAGTTTGTTGGAGAAGAAAAGTATGCGCATTATAGACGTTTCTTTTTAAGGGTATTTTTTACCCATTAATATCTTAAAAACACGTGATACACATGTCTTATTTCAAACAATTTTTAATTTGTTACCTAAGAGAGGCACTGGTAGATTTTTCAATATTCGAATGTGTCAACCTAACACTAATCATTTTCAAACTTCTATCCAAAAATAACATGTGTACTGCACGTGACTTCTTTTCACCGTTACTTTTGGTCACTCTTAATGTCTTCAATAACACGTAATGCACATGCCTCATTAAAACTGAATCAAATCTCATGTTTTAAGTTCAGAAGGTCTCTCTATTATTTATTTCGCTATCAATAGAAATCTTC
Organism: Crataegus laevigata; assembly: GCA_963580275.1. Classification (NCBI taxonomy): domain Eukaryota; kingdom Viridiplantae; phylum Streptophyta; class Magnoliopsida; order Rosales; family Rosaceae; genus Crataegus; species Crataegus laevigata. Next base: position 29,095,209 of record OY756947.1, on the reverse strand, counting down.
TACTTTACACACTACCAATTGAGATTCACTTAGGGAAATGGTGTACGCATACCTTTTATTTTTTTCTAGGAAAATGATTTTTATCATTTGAATCGAACGTAACAAAGAAAAATTAAGGGGCATAAATAATAAGGACGTGCATAAGAAAAAAAAAATTATTATGAGTTGTTAGATGTTCTTTAAGTATGGTCATTCAACCATTTAGTGACTAGAAATTGAAATAGTGGTAGCCAGTTATAAGTCGTACTTGTCAAAGTAAATGGAACATACCCAGCTCGCACGTTGTTTTTTTTTGCCGTTTGTCCCCCGCTTGGAGTGATACTTTTGAACCAAACCCGACGCTTTCTCCACCTTATTTCAATTACTTTCGAACACAAGATGGAGCTAGCATTGCACTAAAGTAAAAGACACGTTTGGTGGACAGGACTGGATCGGCTGTTGCATTTCAGACAAGTTAGGTTAGGATTGGAGTGGACACGATGTCGAGTATTGCCTAGTGTTTAGTTTTCAAGACCTAAGGATTCAAACACAAGACCTCGAATGCATGGATCAATATACTCATTATCACTTAACCGTTTGAACTACAAACCCTTTGTCACCTCGTCTTACATTTAGTTTTAACAAGAATCACCATGTGCTTTGACATGGAGAGGTCAATCAAGTAACATAATCTGCCTGCCTTATCAATAAGAAAGAAATATCTCAGTTTTACAAATTTTGCCTCAAACTAAGCTAATGGAGAAAACAAAATTTCCCAAAATTGGACTCCCTAACAACTTGTGGCTTTTCAACAACCTACTCGAAAAGAGTACTATATATGTTTATCCTAAACGTAATTAATAGGAAAAACTTAGGATACTGCCTGCAGGTGACATGCTTAACTTGCATTGGTTTGCTTCTTTGGACAAGCAGAAGAAATATGTCCCTTCTCACCGCATTCATAGCACGTCCTCCTCTTAATCTTACCAGTGCTCGCACTCAACCCACTAGTATCAGCTCCGGTGCCTGTAGTTGTATCATCTGGTGGCAAATCGGTGCTTCTTGTTGTAGCAACTGGTATCCAAGCGGTGCTTGTAGTTGTAGCTACTGGTATTGGACCGGTACTTGTAACTGTAGCTACTGGAGTTGAATGGGTACTTGAAGGTGTAGTACCAGCCTTTGGACAAGCTGAAGAAAGATGACCCTTTTCACCACACTCATAGCACGTCCTCCTCTTAATCTTACCACTGATGTCACTCAACCCACCATTATCAGCTCCTGTAGCTGTAGCAACTGGTGTCAGATCAGTACTTGTGGTTTTAGCTACTGGTGTTGAATGGGTATTAAAAGCTGTAGTTGCAGACTTTGGACAAGCTGAAGAAAGATGACCCTTCTCACCACACTCATAGCACGTCCTCCTCTTAATCTTACCGCTGGTGGCACTCAACCCACCATTATCAGCTCCTGTACCTGAAGCTGTAGTAACTGGTGTCGGACTGGTACTTGTAGTTGTAGCTACTGGTATTGAATGGGTACTTAATATTGTAGTTGCAGACTTTGGACAAGCCGATGAAAGATGGCCCTTCTCACCACACTCGTAGCATGTCCTCCTCTTAATCTTACTGGCACTCAACCCACCATCATCAGCCCCTGCACCCAAAGTAGTATCTACTGGAATGGAATCAGTACTCATAGCCAAAGCTACAGATGTTGAATGGGTACTTGAAGTTGTAAGTGCAGGAGTTGAAGGAGTCCCTGCTTTTTTCAGAGGAACTGCACAGCTTATCTTGACAGGTCTTCCACATACAACCTTCTGATCTAGCTTCAATGCCATCGTCACCGAGAGACTATCAGAAAAATTTACATGAGCATAACCTCGAAATTCCCCTGTTTCCTTATCCATACCAAAATGTATAGATGATATCTTGCAATCCGAGAAAAGTTTCCTTAGATCATCCTCAGTAATATCCCATGACAAATTTCCAACATAGATTCTATTGTATCCTTCTACAATTTGGGGGGCAAAATCAGATACTTTATTTGGTTTATTGGGTCGAGTTGCCTTGTATGGCTGGATTTTCAGAAACAGTCCACCCCTGAGGCAATAAGAAGTTTCATTAGAATCATGTGATACCTGGAAAACTGTCTTATAACAGCAAATTAAGAAACTACAGAAAACATTGTCCAAACTCACATTTCAGCTCCATCAAGAGCCAAGGCACGCTTAGCTGCTGCTTCTGTCTGTAAAAACATAAGTATGTGAAGATGAGACTAAGATAAACAATCTTCTATATAGCATGATCTTAGATTTGGAAAGTATTCAGACTCTCAACATCCTCCTCATTTTGATTTCTAGCAATTTTTCAAAGTCGGTCTATCTTTAAAGGAATATATTCATATTTAATGATGAATAACACTAATCATCAAAAAAACAAAAGAATAGCATAAATTAATCAGAGGTTGTGTGATATTGTTTATTCCTACCACAGATTAAGTCACTAACTTCCACCATGCTGGAAATCTTATAAAATTGAAGCTAGGCAGATCAGCTACCAAGCGGTATATTTTGATTAACCTTTATGCCAATCATGGTTGAGCAATTAACCTATTGTGATTAACCAATGAACTCTTGCAAGGTATACATATAGCTTCTTGAGGTAGATCAAGGCACATCAACTAGCGAAAGCAGAAGTTTAAGGAAGACATAATTTTAAAATTCACTACCGACAATCTGATTACTCGCATATCTCAAGTCCAAACTGGAGGAACCAGGAAGCAAACTATAACTTCCAAGATTTGTTCAAAAACATGATATTTTAACATCCATTTATTGATACACACTAGTGACATTACGAAGTAGACTTTTCTAGTGGTGGGAAATCTTTGATTCATCAGGTTGTGAAGAGACTATCATTTCCAAATTACATTAGCAAGGACTGAAAACACAAATTTCTAATATAAAGTTTGAATGCAGAATTTAATTCACAATTTCTTACCTTAAAGCTAATAATAGCAATTCCTCTAAACTTCCCACTGTCAGGAAACCTCAGACAATCAACTTCAGTTATTGTACCGCAGCTTTCAAGGTAACTTCGAATATCATCCTCGGTCGAGTAATAAGGAATGCCTCCCACATAAACTTTTGTCGGAACATCCCCACTCGCTTGCCTAAACGAAACGAAACAACAAACAGAATGAGGCAAAAACTATAGAAAATTTCACACACACAGCAGACACCTTCAATCCACATTTCCTCCCATAATACACCAGTCAGACTCCTACTCAAAATCAGATATGCAAATATTCAAATTGAGCATAAGGGTTTAGTCAAAAGTCACCTATCAATATTTATATCTGTTTCCTGGACAACTTGCTCTCCATTCCCAACCTCACCACCCTTCTTCTCTTCCTCAGTTTTCGCCCCAGTCTCTCTCTTCTTCTTCTTCTTCTTCGTTTTACTCTTCTTTGGCTTCTTACCCTCCTTCTTCACAACCCCATTTTCCTCTGCATTCAAATCTCCATCTTTTCCCTCCTCATCATCTCTCTTCCTCTTCTTCTCCTCCTCCTTCTTCTTCTCAACCCCCAAACCCTCTGAACCCACATCCATCTTCCCTTCCTCCCCCTTGTTTCCCCCCAAACTATCAGCACTGCCATTCACAATGACCACCTCTGGATCTCGCAAAGACAGGATCTTTCTGCGTTTTTCCCGCTTGGACAATCTGGGTTTCTGGGTTGCGGAGTCCAGAAGCACTTTCAGTGACCGGGGGGTCGATTTCGGGTCCGGATTTTCCGACCCATCATTTGTCGGGTCGGTTTTAGGCTTCGCTACAGATTCAACTAACGAGTGAGCTAGTTTTTCTCTTAGCTTTTGCTTCAGCTTTCTGTTAGACAAAACCATCTCTGCAACTCTTTCGAAAGTAATGGCTTTCTCCGACTCTGAGGAGGAAGAAAGCGAAGAGGGGCCAAGCCGCCAAAAGCCTAGAGGCGCTGGCCTGATGTTTCGGTTTGTAGTGAAAACGGAGGTAAACGTAGTCGATAAGCACGACGTCGTATTGAAGGTTAAAAGTAATGATTTGGGCTTAAGCTTCCGATTTTGGGCCGTATGATATGAGGCTTATATTGTGTTTGGGCTTCGGAGGGATTTTTTTTTAATTATGTGTAGTCTCTAACTACTACGGTGTTGGCATAGAGTCCGGAGAAATAATCTCTAGCTACGGGCTAAGAGACACGAAGCTGGCATAGGGCCTGAAGATGATTTTCCTCTAGCTTCGGTCCAGGGACGGGGAGCTGGCACAGGGTCTGGAGTGTGATTGGACATTCACTAGTGATTATATATATACGAGTTTATAATTTGAGACATTGCACAGCATGTTAGGTTTCGAAAAACCTATTTTATTTATCATGCTATATGTGTTTTCATAAAACCTGGGGATTAGTATGTTGATAACTATTTTATTATATATATATATATATATATATTTATATATATCAACTTGGTCCACTCATGTTTGTTTTGCGCCCCCTTCAGGACTTAGAATTGAGGCATACAATCCCGACGTCAAAGCATTTCCGCATAGGCATCTTCGAGTCCTCTCGGTTTAGGACCCACTCCTTAGTTCATTCAATTTTATATTCTTCCTTTTTGTATTTCAAATTAGTTGTATACTCTAAACACATTCATTATTTGCATATTCGTTACTTTTTAATCTTTAAGCCTTATTTATCCTCGTTCTCATGCATTCGAAATGGCTTTCGTCACCTTTAGGTGTCGGCCATCACGTGACCATTCCGATGTCCTGAGGACATCAGGATCAGGGCGTGTCACTCTGCTTGTGTACAAACATGACATCTAGCTTACACTGTATACTCAACTTGTCATTACGTTAAGACTACTTAATAAGAACATGATTACATTATCCAACTTACATTGCTACAACTAGTGTATGATATTATATGTTATGTCACCAAAATCTGTTGTAGTTGGCCTCTTCCTAAAGTTCTAACACATTCTTACCAGGTATGTTATCTACTCAACGTTACTAGTAGAACTCAGATTTTGGCTAGGATTCTCTGAGCATATTAGTATGTATGTATGTATGTAATAGAGCGCTGAGACCCATTAAGTGTGGCCATTTGGAGATGTGTTGAAATAAATATGATTACTTGTAGCTGTTAAATTGAGCTTATCCTTACTTTAGGGGAAGTTCTGCCAAATATTCGGTAGATTTTATTAGTTGATTTTAGTTTTATTTTCATGTATATTATGGCTTCATCACCTATCCGGATGATAGCCAGCATATCTTGATTTCGGTGTTACTAGATATTGGGATCAAGGTGTGTCAATCTGAACCACCAATTGTTTTCATTAGTTTAGATTTTACAGGCCAATTTGGTAAAGAAAGTCATACTAAAGTGCTCAACTTTTCTATTCCCTAAACCCCTAAAGATTTAGGCATACAAACATCATTCCGGGCGCCAGATTGGGTTGCGTCGGTGAGATTTCCGGAGATCTGCGATGGCTCATGGGTTGATCAATCTCCATCTTCGTTGGTACATGTCCTAAACAAGGATGGTTTACCATGTCCACCTTAATTTATGCTTGGCAATGTATGGGGCGACGTATTTGCATTTGATGCAGCATTTGCATTGCTAGTTTATTTACTTTGGTGATTGTTGCTTGCCTCAATGTAGGCTTCATATGTAATCTTTGCATCTTTGCCCTGGTAATGAATTTCCTAGTTTCCAAAAAATTAAAAATCATTCTGGGCAACTGGAGAAAAGTTCAAATTTTTTACTCCAAGAAATTTTGTGACAACCCATCCCTACCTTTACAATTTTATAAAATTTAAAATAGTGATTTACAAAAATGCCCCTAGAGGCAAAGATTTTCACTTTCGTTGACCATCGGTTAGAGAGACGTAGGACTCATCCTTTTAGCGTACCATTGTAGTATTTGTCACTACGACCGTGTAGGCACAAGCGAAAATGAATTTGGAGCTAAAATGAATATTTTACGAAGCTTGGAACTATAGGTCATTTTGGTAATTTTTGCATTGAAGATATTTTTACCCTTTGGACCACTCTTGCGTTGACAGGTGGCGAGCTCTCCCCATTTCTGGATGTCCTATTCTCTCTTCCCCGAGCTCACACTATCTCGTACCTCTCTTCCTCTCTCTCTCTTCTCCCCATTCCTGACCGCACACACACCCATTGCACACCCAAATGGATGATGACGACGACCATCACCACCACCATGATGGGACCTCATCCCTCTCTCCTTCCTCCTCGGTGAAGCTCAGAGAACTCAAAAAAATTTTGACGAGAACCGCATGAATTTCAGTTTGGGTAAGTCTTGAAAATAACCCAAACCTTTGTGGATCATGTTTTTAGTTTGGATTTTTAGCCTTCTAAGGTTTTGATGCGGGGTTTTTGGCACAGAAATAGTAAGGGGGATTTTCCCCATAATTTCTGGCAACTTTGGAGCTGTTTTCTGGCCACCTTGGGCCACTGCCGAGGAAACCAAGGTTATAATTCGAACCATTGTACTTTGATCTTTATTTTGATATATTGGAAGGCTAGGTTTAGGGGAGTTTTGGAGTGATCACAATTGGATAGAACCCGGCGGTTTCAACGGCAACCGGTCAGAGAAAAAGGAGAAAAAGAAAGAAAAAAAAAAGGAAGGCCTTAGTCAAACCCGTTCCAAAAACTTTAAGCCCAAGCTTTTGGACCTTTGTCCCAGGCCGGCCCAATTCTTTAATGGGTTGAGAATATTCTAATAATATTCTTTGAAATATTCTTGGAATATTCCTTATGTTGATTTTTTGAATTTTTTGTTTCGGAAACCCTTCTAGGCTAATTTCAATGGCCCGATTCCATATTAGACATCTAATTGACGAAATTCTGTTGTTTGGTTATATTTCCGTTAAGGGCCACCACTTGGTTATTATATAATTCAACGATCCGATTATTGGATCGTCACCAAACTTTAGTAAGTAATAGTACATAATATTTGAGGATATTACAGACTTACGAATCGGGAATCCGACGTGCGGATTTTCCGAATCTGGTTATATAGGGTTGTGGACCCTATCATCGACCTTTGACCGACGGTTGACTTTTGGTCAATGGATTTCAAATCATTCCAGAACGTCATTGGAGATGCGTTTTATGTAAGTTACGTGTTCTATCGATAAGAATTCTAAGACGTGATTTGATAATTGTTCTAGGCGCCGATCATTCGAGATTCCTCAATACTCGTGCTAGGGAGTAGTAGTGCGGACTTCAGGTGAGTGGGCATTTTGTTTTCGAATACACACACACACACACTTTATAGTTTCCACAAATACTTTTAAATTGATTTATGTATTCTATGTCATGGTTTATTAATTTTAAAAATGCTATTTTGTGGTTGATTTTTATTTATCATCATGGCATATTCATATGCATTTTACCTGCTCATAAATGTTGTACTATTGTGAAATGCTAAAGTAAGTACATGATGCGCAGGTAAGTCAAGGTAAGGTTGTTATGTTGATTAAAATGGTTGAATCATTATGGCATGCTTATTCATATAGTCTATTCATCATTGCTACAACCCAGTTATAGTGCTCAGCCCAAGCCAAGCTAGTCTTTCACGTGTTGTTCACATCAGCACTGCACGCTTGCCTTGGATCCAAGTAAGTGCTTGCCCTGTCGTACAGACTGTATTGGGTAGTTTCGACTCATATGTGACAACGAATAGCGCTAGTTTTCACGTGATTGTAACACTAGAGGGTATATTATTACACCTAACCCTGTCATACAAGTCATATTAGGTGACTCCAACTGACATGCTAGTATATAGATTATTGAGCACATGATCATGTTTATATCGTTGTTGAGATATTCTGTTGTGGCATACTTCTAGACTTACTGTTGGCATGTATTTGATTTCATACTTATATGTAATATGATTTTCTAGAAACTATACATGTTTTACAGTAAGAGGTTAGTATGTTCAGAAAATAAATGGATTTTACAAATCTTTATTTTTATGCCCACTCACCCTTATTTTTCGCCCCTCCAGGTTTTAGCTGCTCAATATTTGTATCGACGAGGATTTTTGGCAAATCTCAGTATAGGTGGCTACCTCTGAGGGTATAATCCTTATCCACTCTACTGTACTTTACTTATGCTCTGACCTCATGTGTGAAATAAGTTCATTCCCGCTCACCAGCGCACTCTTATATTTAGGCACTTTTAGGTTTAAATTTATTCACATTTTTCACGTCACTACACTTAATGGCTTTGTCACCTTCCAGGTGTCGACTAGCACAACTCGAATCAAAGTTCTGGTGGACATTCCGGGTCGGAATATTTCAAATTTCCTACTCTCTTTATTTATAGCAGCTGCAATCTTAAGAGGGCATTTAAATCAAGCCATGGTTTAACTAGGCCTGCCGGGCAAGATTTGATGAAAGTAAGCCTTCCAGCTCTACAGAGTGTTAGCCGCCTAACCAACATATTGAAGATTTTGTGATCCCACGAAAGCTTAAGATCATGGTATAAAGCCCAAAGGTCACTTGAATTATCTATAGGCATAGACCCAACATTTAACCTAGTTGAATGATCGTGTTCTATGTTGGGGGAAGAAGATGAACGATTAGGGTTTATGGGCTTTGTCTTCCTTCGTCTTTTCACACAATTAAGTTAAAATAATTTAGACTCTTTTCACCTAATTTAAACTAAAGTGAAGTGAAAAACTCTTTTTGTTATACTCATATAGAAAATGCATGCTTAACGTTTTGGTTATTTGTTGATTGATCAACATATATACACATGCGTACGTATAGTTAATGGGAACATTTTCGTTGCAGCTATGTTTTTCTTTTATTTGTTTAATTTCTTCAAGTAATGGGTTTACCAAATTTAGGTCATGTTTCGCTTGAATTTATGGGAAATATATATTTATAAAACTGAATTCAAAGAAGAGATTTGAAGTTTGTGTGTAGTCAATCACTCAACTGCATCAGCAGGTTAGCTTATTCAACTTTTTGGCATAGTTAATTGTAAAGATAATATAGTTGTAAACCTTAGACTCCAATCAGGTCCGGTGTGAGATTTCAAATATGGAGATTTATTTTATGTTTAAAAACTGCTAAATATATTGCTAACCGTTAAGAAAATGGACTACAAATCTAAAAAGTAAAAAGCATTGCAAATAAGTTTAAATGATCAACTTTCAACTTATTATTGTTAATTGCTTTTGAGTTAGAAGTTCGCATTCTAACATAGTATTAAAAGAGATTATAAATGCGGGCGCTCTCAAATCAGCAATGTCATATATAAGAATGTGTGTTGAGAGTATATGATGTTACGTTTTTGAAAACCATTTAAAAAGAAATTCAATATTGAAGGTTATGATTTTTCCAACTAAATTTATATATCTATCTATATTTTCAAGTCTTCCTTATCCTTACAAATAAAATTTTAGTATTCTGTTTGATATTTAACTATAGTGATCAATATCATGGATCTGGTCCTAATATTTGAATGCAAATTTTCTAATAATTGGACTGAAAACGATAAGAAGCCCCCTGAGCAACAACCTAAACATCAAGGAATATAAAACTCTTTTAAGTACAAGAATTAACAACTACGATTGTATTACAATTTCTAGTCATTTTTGGTTTCTGCTAAAACTAGTCAAATTTAAATATGGTGATAGAAAAAGCAGATGATTTGTTTGGAAAATTACCAAATGAGATCATTTGCAAAATCATTTCTTTTCTCTCTTCAGAATCTTCATTAAAAACAGCTTAATTTTAATTGATCTCACTCGGTGTCTTGTTCAAATGATTTTAAAACGTGTGCATATAATAAATGTCAAGATAATATGTATGTCATTTCATATCAAGTTTGAAACCCCAAGAGACCTCAGTTGAACAATTGCATTGCATCCCACATTTCCCCACTAAATCTTGATCAACCATGTACTAATCATTGTTGGCAAGCGGACCAATAAACCAAATGGTGAGTTCATGACCAACGGACCAACAGAAGGCCCAAACGACAGTGCAAGGAGAATGCACCATCCCACAAATGTTCAAGAAATTTTTTTCAAGTGCTCAATATTCAAAAGGTACGAGAAATTTTATTTGAACATATTTAATCTATTTTTACACCCAATTTATTATCTTTATCTATATTTTTTTAATTAAAGAATTAATATTTTTTTAAACCCAAATTTATTACCTAAACTACCCTCTCAACCCCAATTCAAAATGTAAAGTTATATTTACACTCATTCCTTTTATAAAATAACATCTCTAACTGAATGTTTTTTTTCTTCTTCAAAGAGGCGTCCTTTGCCCATGTATAATGTCATATGACTAGCATTTCCATGGCTCTTTTTTTCTTTTTCTGCTACCAAACCCACCCATAGACTTGGGATCCAAGAGATCCTTCCATAGATTTGAATTTGCCAGAGAATGCAATGCAAGCTTCAGTTCAGTCCATCACTTTGCCAGAAAAATATTTGACCTTGATGCTTTGGATTTGGATGGAGACATGCCACTCGCTAGTGAGTGGTCAAGGTTTATGAGGTTGGGCAATCGTTATTTGCACCAAGAATCAAGTAATATGTCTTTGCACTACTAATCAAAAGTCCTTACAATGGTGTTTTGGGGGCGGACAAACGGTAGAGAAAAATAAATACAATATAATATAATAAGTATGAAATTTAATACAAAGAAGAAGCAAACAAACAAAATATCCATAAATCGAGTCATACCTTAGTTAGAGGATTCAAAACTTCAAAATCACTATCTACCAATAAAAAAAAACTTGTTTTTCTCTATCAAAACTATTGGCGCGTTTGTTGCACCGGACTGTCTTGGACTGGACTAGCTTCATGGACTAAGCTGTACTGGTTTAGACTAGACTAAGCTGGACTAGCTTAATGAAGCGTTTGGTACAATGTCAGACTAACAAGCAAGATAATTAACAAATTCTAATATTATGTAATTTAATCCATAATTATTAATATTTTATTTTTATCCTATTTTTTATATCTCTAATCCTTCCTTACCGTCCCATTCTCTCCCTCTTTTTCTCCATCTTTTTCTCCCTTGTCCGTTCCAATCTTTTCTTCAATTTGGTATTTTATATGAAAATTGGTTATGAAAGGCATCTAGTCCAATGGCTTTCGAATGTGAGTGGTCGAGGAGCAAGGCAAGGAGGAGAAAGGGGATAGTCTTAGCTAGTCCCATGGTTTTTGAGGGGTTTCACTAAGACCAGCTAGTCCCCGATTTAGTCTAGGCTAGTGAGACTTAGTCTCATTAAACCTAGTCCCTGTCAGGAACAAACATGAGACTGGACTAACTCTTAGTCCAGTCCAGTCCAGTACCCTTTAGTGATGGCAAACAAACGCCCCCTTAGGGTTTTAGCCAGAATGGACGTAGGATAAACAAAGGGTGATGCTAAGGTTTAATTATAGTGTTTGGGTTTATTGAGAAATTTGAGTTTTATTATTAATTTCATTTTATACTTAATAGTAAGGCTAAATTTTTTTCTTGATCCCTATGGTGAGACATTACTTTTAAATCGACTCCTGTGATGAAAAACTGTTAATCTTAACCCTGTGGTAAAGTTCGTTATCAAACGTAGTCCAAATTGAATTTTTTTTCAAAATCTCATCCACATGCAGGGGTAAAAAGGTCATTCCATTCTTTTTTTCTTTTCTTTTTGGTAATTCCACTTTATTTATAATCAACAAAAGTAGAAGGAGAACACAAAATCCCTCCCCAATTCCTACCATTGTCAGCCACAGTGACCACCCACCGCCATCCACCCCCCTCTCTTTCACATAACCTTAGCAATCCCGTCCACCACTGTTCTTTTTAAAATGAAACTAAATTCAATGTTTACATAATAACTTATATTTTAACCTAAATGCGGCAAAGTACTTTGTGATTTTTTAAATCTTGAATTTGGACTATTGGCTCTCTTGAAATGAGAAAGTTTGATAATATAAACTTTGTAATTTTATTGTTTATTTATTCTTTTATTGTAGCTCTAAAAGTTTTGAAAATAAAAAAATTTATGTCCATATGGCGCTTTATGATTGGTTGATGGAAATGGAATCAATAAAAACAAAAATAACAATTTTACCCCTACAAATGACAAAAGAATGAGGAAAAATCCAATTTAGACTATAATTGATAACGAATTTCACTACAGGACTACAACTAATAGCTTATTCACCATAGGGGTTTATTTAAAAGTAGGGTATCACTACTAGGATCATGAAAACAATTTGGCCTAATAGTAATTATACAATAGGGTAAAATAGACAATTAACATTTAAAATTTAAGTTGGGTGTAGAAAGAGGTTACATGGATTTAAATAAAATTTCTCAAAGGGTATCTCACATGTTATAAAAGAAGTGAAGGAATCTACTTGTATTCTTCCATCGGCGTGAATTTACGAGTTGCTTTGTTTATTGGAACTGCATATCAATTAGAGTCAGCTCAAAATTAAGAAACGATCGTTATTAGCACTCTAATATAATTATTTTGCACTTTTTCTTTCTTTATTTTCTTTGTTGAGGAACATATATAAGTATATGTTTTAATAAATATATATTAATTAATAAAATAGAATAAATATATAAATAAAATGGACGTATATTCATCTTTCTACATGTTTCAACGATGATCATTTTAGAGTGCCGTGATCTCTTAGAACTTCCTATCACTGCTCTTATTTGTATCTTTTGACAAATCTAGGAAAAGTTTCTATGACTTCAGTAACATGTTCTTGTGGTTTTGGCCTTAGAAAATACATGCGTAACGCGTGGGTTATTGTTCATTAAGATCAACACTCATACGACGGCTAATGCAGGTAAGCCATCTTCTTTGTTTATTCACATAGTTTAGTACAAACTTGGGTCATAGGTTTCGTGGCGGTTTATATATATATATATATATATATATATATATATATATATATATATATATATATATTGATATTCAACTTTTAGACAATATTATTGTAAAGATATATTCATTAATGTCTCACTCTCACTGTTGGCATTCAAATGATACTGTAAGCAACATAGAGATATTTTAGTTTTGCGATTCTTTCTCTTTCAAGCAGTTGTAGTTTCAATTTCGGCAATCCAAGTCATATAGTTTGCTTCAAATTTTGTAAGGTCAGGTTTTGTCTTCTTCGAATTTTAGTTTCTCAACAACAATAACGTCTTATTGTACCGCTGAGGTTCCTAACAGAAACAGATTTCAATGAAGAATGATCACAGACTAAATTTAACATTACTTGTCAATAAACATGTGTTTTAGAACTTATCAGGTCCAACCTTCTTCACATTTCTAATCAAAATTACAGTTCTACAATTTTATGATGAAATTTCTCCAGGTGCTCCAAACCATAACAAATCGTTCTTAACAACGGCAAGGTAACATACTGTCCTGAATTGAAATCTTAAACAGACTATCTACATAAAACTGTCTTTTAATTATGGGATGCTTTTATATGTAATTTGACCTAAGAAAACAGGTAGTGTCTACAAACTGTTAGGTGTACCGTGTACGCGTAGCTATCTTGTTTGATGGGATGCCTGTGTAGGTTGCTTTGCTTAATTGAGTATTACTAAAACCTCAAACAAATTGATGAACTCTTACAAAACTTCAATCGAACTGTTAATTGTGCCGGAAATGTCTATATCATTAAAGAGTCTGTAAATCTTATACTCCGTTGAAATGAATGAATCTTGGATTAATTTATGCTAAGAGAATTTGAAGAAGAGGATGATGAGAATATAGAAAGGTTTCTTACACTCTCTGTTGGTCACAGAGGTGCATTTTCTATTTGATATAAGAGCACTCACACTCTCTCACACAAGTCGTGAGATGAGTGATATAACAGAAATTGTGACTGTTGGATCTATTCACTCTCCTAGCTTAGATCACAGCCACACATCTAATATGTAATAACAAGGAAAGAATCCACATGGCTCTCATGGCCTTTACAAATCAAAACTTTACACTTGGCAATTTAATCACAAGTGGATACTCCAATTCAATCATAAACAAACTTATTCAAAATTAGCTCACAACTTATAATTCAACACTCCCCTTTAAGTTTTGAGCTGATTTCACACCAAGCAAATCTCTGAGATAGTTGAATCGATCCTTGGTTAGAGCCTTAGTAAAGATGTCTGCAACTTGTTCATTTGTTGGGCAATACAGTAGATCAACTACTCCTTCTTGTAGTGCATCCTTAATGAAATGATACCTTCTGTCGATGTGCTTGGTTTTCTGATGAAACACCGGATTCTTGGTGATTGCAATTGCTGCTGTATTACCACAGTACACTGGTGTTGCTTCAGTTTGTAACTCACCAAAATCTGCAAGAACAAACCTAAGCCAAATGGCTTGAGCAGTTGCCTCAGAAGCACTGATATACTCAGCTTCTACAGTGGAGAGAGCTACACAGTTTTGTTTCACTGAAGCCCATGAAAACACACCACTGCCAAAGGAGAAAGCATATCCAGAGGTGCTTTTGCTGTCATCAATGGATCCTCCCCAATCACTGTCACAAAAACCAATTAACATTGCTTTCTTTCCCTTCACATACTCCAAACCATAATCCAGAGTACCTTTAATGTATCTCAGCACCCTTTTTGCAGTACCAAGATGTTTATTTGTGGGACAGTGCATGAATCGTGCAAGGAGACTGGCAGCATACATTATATCTGGCCGAGTAGTTGTAAGATATAGCAAGCTTCCTATTATTCTTCTATATTGTTCCTCACTTGCTAATCCACTGCCATCATTTTTTCCTAGCTTATCTGATGAAACAAGAGGTGTAGCAACAAATTTGGACTCACTTAAACCAAATTTGTTCAACAGAGAAGCAGCATACTTTCTTTGGTGTATAAAGATGCTAGAGTGAGTTTGAATAATTCCCATGCCAAGGAAATGATGAAGAAGACCCAAATCAGTCATTTCATACTTGATCATCATATCCTCCTTGAATTCCTTTAACATCACACTGCTATTTCCAGTATACACTATGTCATCTACATAGATTGAAACAATCAGAATCTCATCTCCCTTTGCTTTGATGTAGAGAGTAGCCTCACTTAGACTTTTCATGAAACCACACTGTGAAAAATAGGTATCAATCTCTCCATACCAGGCTCTAGGTGCCTGTTTGAGTCCATAGAGAGCTTTATGAATTTTGTATACTTTATCTTCTTTTCCTGTGATGACAAATCCATCAGGTTGCTTTACATATACTTCCTCTTCCAGAACACCATTCAGAAAAGCAGATTTGACATCGAGTTGATAGAGTTTCCAACTCTTTTGTGCAGCCAAAGCAATGAGAGTTCGGATTGTATCCAACCTAGCAACAGGGGCAAATGTCTCATTGTAGTCTATTCCTGGTTTCTGAGCATATCCTTTTGCAACAAGCCTTGCCTTGTTCTTTTGCACAGTTCCATCAAGGTTGAGTTTGGTTTTAAACACCTATTTAACTCCAATTATGGGCTTGTTTGATGGTCGGTCTACCAATTCCCAAGTTGCATTTTTTTCAATCATGGAAAGCTCATCTTTCATAGCTCTCATCCAAGACTCATCCTCTGCAGCATCTTCATACTTCTCAGGTTCCATAATGCACAAATTGCATTGAGCAAGTATATCACTCAGATTTCTCCATTTTAATGGAGTATGATCAATCACTTGTGAATCTCTTGTACTTTCACATGATCTACTAGAGGATTCAGTAGATTGAACTTGAGGAGTAATCGGAGCATTATCAGTATCACTTGGTATTTCTCTCAAACTCCTAGATGGCAATGTATTAGAAACTAGGGTCTCAACCTCTGTGAACTCACTGCTTGGTGTCTCAATAGACTGCCATCCATAATTGAACATAGACACATGTTTCTCTGTGCTTTCCTGCCAATCCCAACTTGAATCTTCATCAAACACAACGTCTCTTGACAGGATTACTCTTTTAGAGAGTGGATCAAAGACTCTATAACCTTTTTCACACTTTGCATAGCCAATAAAAACTCCCTTCAGACTCTTAGCTTCTAGTTTGTGCCTTAATTCAGATGGGGTATGAACATAACAAACTGAGCCAAAAATCTTCAAATGTGCAATACCCGGTTTCCTTCCACTGTAAGCTTCAAAGGGGGTTATGTTGTCAAGAGACTTGGTAGGACATCGATTCGGAATATACACTGCAATATGCACAGCTTCTGCCCACATATAATAGGGCATTCCTTTATCATGTAACATAGATTTGGCCATTTCAACCACGGTTCTGTTTTTCCTTTCCACCACTTCATTTTGTTGTGGAGTGTATGCAAGAGAAAGTTGCCTTTGAATGCCTTCTGCATCGCAGAATTGATTGAATTCAGTAGACAAGAACTCCCCTCCTCTGTCACTCCTCAGACATTTCACCTTTAAACTAGTTTGTAACTCAGTCATTGCTTTGAATTTCTTGAAGCAAGAGAAAGCCTCAGATTTATATTTAAGAAAATATACCCAGATCATTCTTGTTGCATCATCCACAAGCAGCATAAAGTATTTGTTTCCTCCAGTGGATTTATGTCTCATTGGTCCACATAGATCAACATGGACCAATTCAAGTGAAGCACCAGCTCTTTGTGCTTGACCACTAGGAAAACTTTCTCTGTGTTGTTTACCATATTGACAACCTTCACAGACTCATACTCTTCTAGATCTGGTAGACCATGAACCATGCTCTTATCCTTCAATTGTTTGATTCCACCAAAGTTTAGGTGGCCTAGTCTTCTGTGCCAAGTCTCGGCACAATGAGCAAAACTGAGCTTCAACACAAGTTGCTTCTCAGGCCCTAGAGATAGGGGATAACATATGTTTCCTCTCATCTTCACACTGATAATTTGACATTCCAGAGAAGGACCATCAAAGACAGCACACATACTTCCACCAAACACAAGATAATATCTGTGCCCGTCCATTTGTCCTACACTAAGTAGATTCTCCTTTAAACCAGGTAAGTACATGACTTATCTGATATATTTCTTCCCTCTGTTAGTTTCAATTTCCAGTGATCCCATTCATGCCACATTCACTAACACTCATGTTGGCATTTGAACTTTCCCTGCAACATTAGTCTTCACATCAACAAGAAGATCAACATTTCCTGTCATATGATTGCTGCAGCCATTATCAATATACCATTCTCCATTAATCTTTGGTTTAGCAACAGCACAATTTGCATAAAATAGATTTCCAGACACTTCCATTTGATTTGCACAGTTCGCTTTCTAAACAGCTTTTCCAACAGTACATTCTTTTGCCCAGTGCCCAAATCTGTCACAGTTATAGCACTTAGATTTTCCCTTATGTCTACATTCACCATAATGAAATTTAGAGCACACTTTGCACTGAGGTTTTGTACCCTCTTGACCCATGGTTTGAAAAGAAGTGCTATTCTGTGCAACATTGAGATTTGGCTTTTGCTGAAACTTGGGTTTTGAATCCCACTTCCTACCTTTCTGATTATAATTTCTCTGTGACTTAAATGTGCTTGACTGAGCATACCCTTGATTCTGTCCTTTTGAATTAACAGTAAGAGAAGAGAATGCTCTCTCAGTTGCATCGGAGGAATGCAAATCAAACCTCTGCTCTTGACTCTTCAAAATAGCTATTACTTCTTGTAGCTCAACAGATTCTAAACATTTGGTGTTTTCTATCACTAAACATATCGGATCATACATTTTAGTGAGACTAATTAACACCTTCTGAACTAACCTCTCATTTGAAAGGATTTCACCAAACGTCTTCATTTGATTTATCAGATCATTTAAACGAGTTAAATACCCAGACAAGGATTCATCATCACGCATTCTAGTGTATTCAAATTCTCTTCTAAGATTTTGGAGTTTCACAGATCTTACCTAATCCCCACCATAATATTCGCCATATAACAGATCCCAGGCCATTTTTGCCGAGTCTGCATTTGCGATTCGGGGGAAGATCTGATCGGAGACAGCATTTTGAATTATGCCGAGGGCTTGTGCATCTTTCATGAAGATTACAGCCATTTTCTCATCATCGTCACCATCAGTATCAGATTCTTCATCTGTCTTCACTTTCTTCTTCTTCGAGTCGGGAGTCGTAATCCCTTTCTCCACCATACTCCATAGTCCATGCGACTTGAAGATAGTGACCATTTTAATCCTCCAGAACTCATAGTTCTCACCGGAGAAAATCGGAGTCCTCACTTCAGCACTTCCAGATCTGGCCATCGCAAGCTTGTGTGAACCCAGAAAACACAGCTCTAGTGATGCTTCAATTCACAGTGCACGCCCAGTTTTTTTTAATCGGAACTTGGCTCTGAGGCCATGTTGAAATGAATGAATCTTGGATTAATTTATGCTAAGAGAATTTGAAGAAGAGGATGATGAGAATATAGAAAGGTTTCTTACACTCTCTGTTGGTCACAGAGGTGCATTTTCTATTTGATGAGGTGCATTTTCTATTTGATATAAGAGCACTCACACTCTCTCACACAAGTCGTGAGATGAGTGATATAACAAAAATTGTGACTGTTGGATCCATTCACTCTCCTAGCTTAGATCACAGCCACACATCTAATATGTAATAACAAGGAAAGAATCCACATGGCTCTCATGGCCTTTACAAATCAAAACTTTACACTTGGCAATTTAATCACAAGTGGATACTCCAATTCAATCATAAACAAACTTATTCAAAATTAGCTCACAACTTATAATTCAACACAATTGGGTGTGAAATTCCAACCCTGGATATTTTAGTCCTAGTTTTTAAAGCTTTAGAAAACCAAGTCAAGAATATTACATTCAATAAGGTTTTTGTTTAATTTTAATGAAAAAAAACTATATCTATCATGTAAGAGTCGGCAAGTTGTGACTTAGCCGAACTCCCCCTCCCCTAGTATAAAAATATCGATATACTACAAAAAAAAGAGTCGGCAAGTTAAGGCTAACAAAATGTGCCTTGGGTCTCACTTTGAAAAAAATAATATATCCTAAATTTTTCTAAATCTAATATGATGTGCGTCAAATTCATACTGTTGCGGAGAAAATTGGCAAATTAAATTAAAAAGCTTTCTATTATAAATAATTATATATTAAGGTGCTAATGTAGGAATGACTTTAATTGCATTTTCGTATTGCATTTAAATGGCTCTGATCTACGTAGATGGCTGCGCCATGACTAGGAATTCCCCATAAGAGTTAATTATGAGCTTACCAACTAATGTGTACATATCATTAATTAAAATCAGAATCTATATGTGCTTTTAAATTCTTGCTACCCAATGAATATTTAGTATTATTCTATCTGCTAAATAATTAGTCTAGTCAAAACCATTGAACTGGTCCTAATTAAGTTGAAGGCACATTCAAGTGGACAAAATATGGTGAAGTGAAGAACCTACTCTTCATGGCATCAATATTATAAAGCGATCTTGTTGTCATCTTTTCTAGGCTTGTAGTAAACTTAGTCGAATAGCAAGAGGTATGGAGAAGGAAATAGCAGATGATTTGTTTGGCAAATTACCAAATGAAATCATTTGCAGAATTATTTCTTTTCTCCCTTCAGAATCTGCATTAGAAACCAGTTTAATCTCAAGTATGTGGAGAGGCCTATGGAATACAACTTTAGCGAAGCAGATCACTTCAGATGATGATGCAGCTGATGCAGTTTCTGAATTTGTCTCTCACTTTAACCAGCTTGATCCCTTAGGGCATCCCAGAAAGCTGCAACTGCACTTTGGCAAACTCGGCGATCTCCTTTTGGCTACAGTTGCACCCAACAATAAACTCCTTCTGGAGTTTTCGACAGAGAGTCAGGAAACTCCAAGGCATTTTGGTTGGCACTTGAAGCTGAATCACCAAAGGGACCAAACCCTAATTTCTCACCAGCCTTCTCCCTCTCCTTTCTTTGTCAAAACTCTTTACCTAAAATCAGTGAGCTCTTTTGGCAAAGAAGCAGTTTCTTCTATGATTCCGAGTTTCGAATTTCTCGAAAACTTGAAGATCATTGAATGTGAGGGGTTACAATCTTTGCATATCGAGTCCAGTCCAAGGCTACTTAGCTTGACCATCTTTGACTGCCAGAATCTCAAGTCTCTCCACCTCAAAACTTCCAAACTTCGATCTTTTCGATACCGAGGTTTTCTCCCTCATATTTGGACGGAACATCATTTTAACTTGGCAGACGCCATGCTTGATTGCAGGCAAGGCCCCGGCTACGGCGGATTCAAAAGTAGCGACTTTGATGCTATGTTGTTAACCTTTAAAAATGCTCAAGTTCTCACTCTATGCAAATGGACTTTCCAGGTGTGTTTTAGTAATTTTTGCATTTTCTATTCATGGCTGCGAACTATTAAGCTATATTAAACACACATAATAATCATAACTAATTTTTAAATAATGATTGCATGATATATCAACGATAATATGGTGGAAACGTGGTTCTTAAAAAAATTTACCAAAATGTTTTTTTATCGATGTTTCAACAATAATGCACATCTGTTTTTAAAGTTTGAAAATGTTTTTGCAGACACTGATCTGGCCATCCCTTTTGCCTCTACAAGCAAATTTCATATTCTACAAGCTGAAAGAGCTATGGTGGATTGATAACTGGGAAGAAAGATGCAGCATCGATCCTCTAATATCCTTCATTAAATTATGTCCAGCTTTGGAGCAACTCTACGTAACTGTAAGTTTCTTTCACTCAAAAACTTTACAAGTAATTTTCTTTCACTCAAAAACTTTACAAGTAATTTTGTACGTGGTCAAATTAAAAAAATATTTGTTATCAATGCCCTTTTGTTTGTTTCCTTTGAAGATAAAATCCAACTTATATAATAAAGTGAAGTAATAATGTTGTTGGAAAGATTTTTATATTGCAATTTTAATCACTATCTGAGGTACCAAAATTTCAAATATGGCTCCTTTTGTTTTTTCAATCTCGTGTTTGACTGTATAATGCAGAATGACCCTAAAAGCTACTGCACGGCAAGGACAGCTCTACCCTGGAAGAAAGTCAATGGCCAAACAAAATTGGCCCATCTGAAAGTGATAAAGTTTGTGGGGTTTACTACTGAAGAGGATGAAACCACTTTGGCAGAGCATATAAGAGATCTAGTTACAGTGGAGCCACTGATAATTAGCAGCATCAAGACTGAGAAAAGAGTATAATACGCTTATACATGATGCTTTCTTGTTGGTTATGTGATCGACTCTATGTACGTATAAATGATTTAAAAGCGTGTGCGTTATAAAACCAAGTTTGTCAGTGTAATGTGTGTGTGCGCTATAAAACCAAGTTTGAATTCTCTCTATCTGTTATAGTTATTTAGAATATCATCTTGTCCAAAACAGCAGTTGGTTAAGACAATATGTTTACCCTTTACACTAAGTTTCAATCCATTTATGTTTGTTAGAATAATTTAAAATATTTTCTAGTAAAAAAGAAAAAGAAATGCATTCATACATATATTTGAAGTTTGTATCCCTCTACATATGAAAGTTTCTAGTTTTGACACATGTTTTTTTCTTCTCTTTTTCACATGATTTACTTCAATCAGCCACACCCTAATTACGCCCCCCCCCCCCCCCCAAAAAAAAAAAAAAATCCTCCTCCTCCTCCTCTAAAAATGATAGCAAATGACCCTGAACAAGAAGATCACAAAGCAAACAAGGCAATTCCACTATATAAAACGATTTGACAACATCAACCAACTAGCACTACTCCCACTTACAACATAAAATGAAAAATAACAAACCCTACAACAAAAATACATGAAAT
The DNA here is from genome assembly GCA_963580275.1 of Crataegus laevigata. NCBI lineage: Eukaryota > Viridiplantae > Streptophyta > Magnoliopsida > Rosales > Rosaceae > Crataegus > Crataegus laevigata. Next base: position 29,073,372 of record OY756947.1, on the reverse strand, counting down.
TTGATTTAAGCCCCCAAAAATTACCTGAAATTGGATTTATGCCCCAAGAGGCCTTTAGTTGAACAATTGCATCCATATCAAGCTAGCATGGATGGACTAGTTTTTAAGGGAACTTTAACGAAAAGCTCCCGGTACTGTTCACTTTAACGAAAAACCACATTTTTACACTAAAAAGTCAATCCTGGCACTATTCACTTTACCCTTTATTTTGTCCTTATCATTAAAACTCAAAGTTTTCAAGCCCTTTTCATTAGTTTTCCTTTTTAAAAGTCGTTGGGGCTCTGTTCATGGGTCCCATTACAAGATGAAGATGTTTGTCATAGACAAGAGCTGCGAAGGCAGCACCAATTAGGGGGCCAGCCCAATAGACCCAGTGGTGAGTCCATGACCAACTGACCACGGCAGGCCCAAACGACACTGCTGGGTACATGGATTCACCATCAAACGCTCCCCCAGCCTAAATGTTGGCACCAACAATTGCAATTGGTGCTAATATTTCATTCCCCTTCTTTGGATCAACTGCTGTGGCATACACTGTGCAGACCAAGCCGAAGGTCATCACAATCTCAAACACTAGAGCATTCCTTACCGAACACGCTGGACGATAGTGAGAACCCCGTCGTTTCCTGCAGGTGGTCGGGTAATTCATCAATAAAAACATCAAGTTGGATATGCGTACGACCAAAAGAAATCCAACAGTGACTCACTAGCAACCGTTAAAGCATGTAAATCTCATATTGCATCAACGATTGACAGTTATCCAGAGTTATTTGAGCGTGCCTGGATGATAGTTGCTAACACATCTCGTAAAATCAATTAACTATTAGGTATTGACCAATAAACTCCTTAGAACTTACCCATCCACCGGTGGCAAACTTGAGCAGCAAGCAAGCAACAACTGATCCCAACAACTGTGCAATCCAGTACAAATTGCCCCTAAGGAGTAGTATGTTTCCACCAATGAATGCACCAAACGTGACCCCCAGAAATATTTGCACCCACTGAGACCGCCAGAAAAGGTGCAAATGCATGGGCTAATGAGGCAGCTACGAGCCCCGACGGTGTGGTTGAGGCATTGTTAGTAAGCTTGTCTGCCAAAATTATTTAGGGGTGTGATATCTACACACTCATTTTTACTTCTCACACACCTTTTTAATTTTCAACCGTCAGATCGAATAAATTGAAGAAGATCAAAAAACATAAATTAACAAGGAATGTGTGGATAGCACACCTCATTATTTAAACTTCCCCTCATTATTCAATTGAATTAGAAAAAGATATAAATAACACCACACAAAAATCTTAATTAAACAATGTATATCAAGCTAGAGTTTTCCCGTCACATATTACACACTCGTAAAAAGAGGTTAGCGAAAATAGACGAGGCAACTATGAAAACTATAAACGTAAATTTTTAAGAAATGAACAAAGAACATATATCATGTTAACCTCTATCATATATTACCACAACAGGAATAGGCTGACAAATATAGACGTCTATTGAATCCTAAAATTGTAAGCTCTTAAAAAATGAGTCAACAATGTATAAAATGTCAAACAAAGTGAGCCGAACTCGAAAAATATCTACATAGAAATTGTTAAATTGGGGACTTACTGAAAGTCATTCCAGAGCCTTCACCAGCAAAAACAAAAATAAGCATGGAGAGAAACTCAGCAAACGCAGCCCTAATTGCATCAGGGTAGCTTGCCTCTCCCGGCGTTCCAACTGCAATTCTGTTGATCGGCATTTTGGTAAATGGCTGGTTTTCTCTTTTGTTCTCTTCTAAATTGCTCAAGAGCTTCGAAACCCTCAGTGTTCTTCTGCTTAATAACTTGCATGGATTTCCCTACAAACACCTGAAACATCGGCTGTGGAACCTGTATATCCGGTTAGCGGTAATAAGCTTAGCGAATCAAGGAAATCTGATTGATTTCATGAACTATTACTCTAGTTGAAATTGACACCTTACATTATCATTATTTTCTAATGTATTCGTTGTCTGAGAATATAAAAAAAAAACTAGCGTATAAAAATTCACATTGTTATAATATGTAGATACATAGCAACTACGTACAGATTATAATTTAATGAATTGTGTTAACGAATACACTAGTATCAAAGTTTTACATGTAAGTGAACTAGTAGTATTATGTAACAATCTTCGTATTTTACGTTTAAAAAGGACACTGGACCTATGCTGGCCCAATATTAATTGAATTGGGAGTGTGACCAAGTTCATACACACAGAAAAAACATCAATATTTTGAAGATCTACACTCGTCATGTTATGCCAGGTCTTCATATTTCCTTTGCACTTGGATCTTAAAACCATAATACAAGTCATGAAATTAAAAAGGAGAAACAATATATTGCTATAATTAAGTATGTATGTAATCAATGAGAGGCTACACTTTCCATAACTATCTCCCCCTTGGATCCAATAACTCTGAAAATACTGCACTTGAAGTTGCATCAGATTCTTGATCGCTAATTCCCTCACCACCACCACCATTGCCATTTCGAATTTCTTGAAGCCATTCTGGCATATCCGGAATGTAGTTCGCACTGTTTTCGGACGAAAAGCTCTGTGTAGAAGCCTCTTGTAGTTGAAGAGCATACTCTAAATTCCACAAAACATCCCCCATTGCTGGCCTATCAACTCCATATTCAGCCAAACACTTCTCAGCTGTTTCTCCGAACTTTCGCAACGATTCAAGATTCACATGCCCTCGAAGACGGGGGTCTATAATTTTCTCTAATCTTCCCTTCTTTTGCCAACTCATTGCCCATTCTGCTATGTTAACTTGCTCTCTGGGGAGGGCAGGGTTTATAGGTGGCCTAGCACACAAGACTTCTAATAAAACTACTCCGAAAGAGTACACATCTGACTTCTCCGTTAGCTGCTGCCGGCGATAGTAATCCGGATCAAGATATCCAAAGCTCCCCTTCACTGCAGTGCTCACATGTGTTTGATCCAAAGTAGGGCCTAACTTTGACAATCCAAAATCAGCCACTTTCGCAGTGAGGGTTTCATCGAGAAGTATGTTTGTTGTCTTAACGTCACGGTGAATTATGCTCTCTGCTGTCCCATTGTGAAGGTAATGCAGACCCTTTGCTGCTCCAATGCAGATTTCAAGCCTTTGTTTCCAAGTAAGCGGAGGAAGATTCGAACCATACAAGTGCTTTCGAAGAGGACCTTTGGCCATGTACTCGTAAACAAGGATCATTTCGTTGAGCTCTTCGCAGTAGCCTATCAGAGAAACCAAATGCCTGTGCCTGAGCTTCGACAGCATGTCAATTTCTGTCCTGAATTCTGTAAGGCCTTGTTGGGAACGCGGGTTTCCGCGCTTTACTGCAACCACGTTCCCATTTTCTAGCACTCCCTTGTAAACCATGCCGAATCCCCCCACTCCCAAGACCAAGCTCTTGTCAAAATTCCTCGTTGCTTTGCAAATATCCGTGAATGCTAGAATCCGGCGCAAACCAGGTGAATGTGCTGTGGAATAATCATAACTGCCAACGGAAACTTTTGAATCGGAATTCCCCACATGGCTAGGAAAAGACAACCAGGCAGACCACTGAGGCCTTAGCTTCCTCTGATGGATTTGCCGCCAGAACAAAAAGAAAGCAGCTGATATGAGCACCAAAACTACTAATCCTGCTGAAGAAGCACAAATTGCCAGCAGCATCCACTTTTTCTTGCCTGCCCCGGATTTCAAACCTGCATTGTTATTCGCCGGAAGGTTCCCATCAAGGCTGTCTCTGTGATCGCTCATTTTCATAATCTCCAATCCATTCAAAATTGCATTTGATGGGAGATCCCTCAGCATAGGAGGACCTACTTGAACCAAAATTCGATTTTCGTGCATGGATACATTCGTCACGAAATCTACGAAATAAGCTGATGATAATTTCTTTGTCCTGCTTGAGATATCAAAAGAGTCTAAAGCAGATTGGTTGTTGATATACACATTGAAGATTAATCGGTTGAGAGCCACACTCACAATGTCGCAAAAATGCAATCTGATCAGATAACTGAAGCCCCTTTCGACTTCGAATGCCCATGATATGTTGAACTTCTGGTTGCTGACCTTTGCATCTGCCATTTCTTGAGCTGTGGCATAAACCCAATTGGGTGCAATGTCGAGCGAAACTCCATCAGGGTAGTTGATGGATCCGGGATCAGCTATGATGGTTCGTGCCGCTGCAGCGTTGAGAAGAAAAGCATGATCAGGCTCCCATGTCGTCCACATTGTGTCATTCCTGGGGCTACTTATGTGCTGGCCTCCCATGTTTATCCGATACGCTGTCTCAAGAGCGGCATCTTTAGGAACATCAACTAGAGGTTTCCCCAAGGGAACAGACATTACTTGGGAGCTAGAAAACTGCCCACTCGGCACAGAAACAACTTCTATTCCATTGATGAATGCAACTGAGTTATTCCAAGGTGATAATCTCAGCACCAACGACTTTCCGGAACCCTTTCCACTCACTTCAAACACATATTCCTTCACAAGTTGAGAGATTTTGCCTCCTTTTGCAAAAGAAAACCCATGAAGCAGTGTAACCCCATTGACCATAACCGAAAACACTGCAGATTTCAAATTGAATTTCGGGTTTTCGAAAGGATAAAAATGCAATCTGAGCCAATAGCGGCCAATCTGCTTGGTGTGAATGGTATAAAATGAAGTCTCTTTAAAAACTTGGGCAGAATTGTAGAGAGATATTGAATGGTTTGACGGATTGGATTCAAGATCTGAAACTGCAATGTGGCTTCGGGAAGATAAAATCAAATTTGGGTTTCCAGAATCAGGCTCAAAAATCCTGCCATCCTCAAGCTTCAATGCCTCGCTTCCCCCACAATCAATGAAAAAACTATCTTGACGAACAAAAGAAGCATACACAAAAATGGATGGGATGGATGAAACACAGAGAAAAATGCAGATCAAGAAAATCCCATTTGGACAACCCATTGTCTTATACAAAATGAGAAATATAAGACGATATTGTAAACTCGCGTCCGACTAACTAGCTTAACTTACTTCTGCAGAAAACGAGAAATGTTCAAACGAAAGAAAAGCGTACCTGAGCTTCAATCCACTTGGGAAAAAAATCAATGAGATAAAATGTATGATGCTTGGAAAAGAAAAAAGTGGGAGTTTGGGGTTTGTTGAAGGAATCGTAGAAAAGCTGCGGTTTCCAAGGTGTAGCAAGTGACTGTCTAAATTAAAAATACAAACAATTACCAGATTCGAGTTCTAAGTTTCATAAATCAAAAGTGTGATGTGGGCTTTTCTTGAAACCATCAAAACCTCTTCCAGAACTTACGATCTTCCCAATTTTTAAGGCTGCATCCACAAGATCCTCTCTTCTTTTTATCGTTTTTAAGTCACTCGGTCAGTAGATTCTCTGTTGTGTTTGACCAGCTCCAAGCCTCCAACTGTATTCGTTGTTTCGACTTTATTTTCGAAGGCTTTGCTGCTTCCGGAGAAGGTTTAAGAAACAATATATTAAGCAGATTACAGTAATAAAATATGATTACTGCAAGTGATTTCAGTTTTCCAACTTTATTGAATTAGTTTAGATTCAGCTGCAAAAGCCGGTGCTTGACAGAAGCATGGCATCATTCTAGTGATTACTGTTCATCACATGCCCACCTTTAAATATTGAGAAGTTTAATAAAACACCTTCGGTACTGTTTACTTTTAACGAAAAACCGTTTTTTTACCTTTAACTGTCACTATTCATTATACCTTTAAAAGTGGCTTTTCGTTAAAAGAAAAGTTTTCAAGTCATTTTCATTAGTTTTCCTTTAAATATTTGGTTTAAGTAGTCTTCTCTCTTATCTATTCTTTCTAGATTAACTAACAAATCTTGTGTTCCTTGACGATATTTTGACACAACTTTTCCACTCCTGTTTCAAATTCTAGGTTTAAGTCCAAACTTAAATTATAATGTTGTGTATAACTTTGGAAAATGAACTATCTTTATGTAAATGACATTAAGAATATGTTCTAACTAATGGATTGTTTGGTAGTTCTTTTAAAATAACTAAAAGCGTATTTAAAGCACGTGTTTTTTTGTCCTAAACACTTCAATTGCTTTTTTTTTCAGGAAACACTTTAAGTGCTTTTTCATGACTCATTTGTGTTTTTACTAGGTATTGGTTTCAAAACATTTTCGTTAAAACGCTTTTAGGCATTTTAAAATTACTTCCAAACGAGCTCTAAGTTCCCAAGTCCCAACTCAAATCTACAATGTACTATAAAATTTTGTTAGGGTTTGTTTGGACAAGGGATTTTGAAGTATCATGGAATTTATACTAAATTACTTTGAAATTTACTAAAAGATTATGTAGACGAACTTTTATAAACCGATATTTATAGTGATACAACCCTGGGATGGCAAGGAAAACACATTCTTAATTTATTTACAATATAAAATAAAATCCTAATCTTTGTACAAAAGGAAATCCTTTAAGAAAAGGAAAATAAACAGTAATCGTATTTTAACTTGGATGTTAACTGACACCAACACTTATACTATATTTCCTCAATTTTCCAAAAAAAAAACACTTATACTATATATATATATGTGTGGTTTTTCGTTAAAGTGAACAGTACCTGGAGCTTTTCGTTAAAGTTCCCATTAAAATACTCCATACACCAAAATTATCATAATTGAAAAAATAAACTTATTTTAATCTCTTCTTCTTATTTTGTTGGGGAAAGAAATTGCCTGACAAATTATAAGTTTGACTCTCAGTTGGTTAAGAGTATCTTTATACCTGAAATCCAGAACTAGATTTTCGCTCATCTGAGAACACTTGTATAAAAAAAAATTAAAAAAAAAATAGAATGAAATAGAAACCGCATGAACTTGTACACGAATTTTAATTTGTTTTAAGTGAGGCATGTACAATGTGTTATTGAGACCGGAAAAAAATCAATTCTCCTAAAACGAAGTCACTTGCAATCGCGTGCAATTTTTTGTCCAAACCTAGAGTTAAGGGTGCGTTTGGTACGCGGGACGGGACGGGACGGGACGAGGCGTTCCGTCCCGCGTTTGGTACGCCTAAAACGAGTGGGACGAGGCGTTCCACGGGACAAGTTTTGAATGATTTTTGGTTCCACCTCCCTCCCATGGAACGAGGTTATTCCACGTCTGTGGGACATAAATTTTTAACATTTTAGGACAACAATGCCCCTTGTCTTTTTCAAAATTTACAACATCCGTCCCGTCCCGTTCCGTCCCGTCCCGTCCCGTCCCGTCTGCGTACCAAACGCACCCTAAAGAACATGTTTTAAAAACAGAAAAATTAAGGTAGGGGTCTCTTTAATTTTTCTTTGAGGTAACAAATTGAAATCTCTGTTTAAAACTTCTTAAGTTGTTGGTGAAAGAAACGCTTGGCAAATTAAGAGTTTGTCGCATAGAGTATCAATAAAACTTATTATCTTGTTTCCCCCACAATCAATGAAAAAACTATCTTGAGGGACAAATGAAGCAAATACAAAGCTGAATGGATGGGTTGCTACTCTGTTTTACGGTTTGGTGGTATTCATCTTTACTTGTAAGTGAGAAGTCTTATATTCGAATATCGTGGATGACGAATTCGATTCCAAATTAGGTTGCTCATTGTGTGGTTTAGCCGAACTCCCCATTCCCTTAGTATAAAATATATCGTTGTACTAAAAAAAAAAAATAATAAATAAAAAACTGAATGGATGGATTGATGAAACATAAAAATAATGCAAATCCAGAAAATAAAATTAACATAGTAAAATGCATTTCGGACCTTTCAATCACTGCGTTTTGCCTCAATTTCAAATTTTCAATTTTGGTCAGTGTGTTTGGAAAGAGATTGCAGAACAGGTATGTATGCTGTTTGGAAAGAGATTGCAGAACAGGTATGTTTTCTGCAACCAAAATTCATGAAAAACTACAAAGACCGAGTTCTTGAAGGGTAACTAGTCACCGCAAAAGAGAAATTCATAGTGAAAATATTCATATCAAATATCTATTTATTCAAATATTACACTTGCTAATCAATATATCTCTCTCGTTACATGATTAGATGCTTAACGAAGAACACAGCCTTTAGTTGCATAATGCCGGCGGACAAGATCTCTACTAATCTCCACCATATTAGACACGGCATGAGTCCCATCCAGCGTGGCTGTGGCTCGACGAGTCTTCTTCTGCAAACCCATCAACTTCCAAAGACGCCTGTTTACCATCTGCTCTGTGAGGCCCCGGTGGCGCTCCTCACCCATCAATCTCAGAATACCGCATGGGCCGCCCGGCCTAATTGCCTTCCCAAGCCCACCCAATCGGATCACTGCCTCCACCAGCTTCTTGTGAAGCTCCAACGTCCATGAAGAAAAGTACTCCTTCATCCTGCCCCTGTTATTATTACCATCACTACTAACGCTAAGGCCTTCAAAGGCTCCCATCATTTGGTCGGCCGACAGCGAATCATCGGTCTTTTTCTGCATGCGCTGAAATTCTCTCATGTGGTGGATGAGGACCGGGCGCAAAAAACGTATCTTCTTCGTGTCCCGGGTGTTGTTCTTGCTCATGAGCTCCACGATCAGAATTCTCGTTGCCGCCGGCGTTGCATCGTCTTTGAAATCGTTCAATCCCAGCCCGACCGCGGCATCAACGAAAAGCTTGTGGTGCTCCAGCGTCCACTCTGTCGATGATTCATCAATTCTTCTTGCCGGCGGCCGCCTCCCGTGGGAATTTCCTCCGCCGACCAACTCCATATTAACTTGCTGCAGCTGATACTAAAACTTCAAGAGTGCTCGACTCGGTTAGGATAGTGCAATAGGAATATTAGGAAGTCGTAGTATAAATAGTTGCAGTTTCCTATTAGTATTAGGATTAGGATTTCCCTTGCCCACTAGGAGCAGGTTTCCTCTTTTATCCTCGTTTGTACTTGTAACTTGCAGGTTGTATCAGATTTCCCATTCGAATTAGTAGAGATTCGTATCGTGGGCTAGTAACCTAGGCATCCATGGCCAATTGGGCGGATCTAGCCAAAATATGGGCTGGCCTTCCTGGCCCATTTTTATTTTTGTAATAAAATTAAACAAAGATTAATGTGGGCAAATTTGAAAAGAAAAGCTGATTTTCACACCTATTTTTAGGGCTTGTTTGGAGTTACTGTGCTTTTTATCAAATTGCTTATATTGTGCTGTGAGAATAAATAGTTGTAGAAAAAAGTATAGGATTGTCAATATAAAAGTTTTATTAATTGGTATAGTTTACTTGTTTCCAATGAAAAGAAAGAAAAAAAAACTTTTTTGAGAAGCATGTAAAGCTGCTTTTGCTTTTTGCTGTTTGGACCCATGATTTTGAAAAGAAAAAAAAAACACTTTTCTTTTTCATTCACCAAACATAATTAAGGCCCTAACTTTTTTAAGAAGCTGCTTTTGAAAAATTCACGCGCTATTATTATTTCTGGACATCATATTAAATAAATCAAATAGAAACTATGACAAGATAAAGTAGAGTTGTGTATGAGAAAGAAAAATGGCGTATGGTGCTAGCTAAATTGAATTTTAGAAAATTTCTTGTCCTTTTTCAGTCACGTGCCTCTCACGTGAAAGAGCTCTCCGGCCCACTCAACCCCAATCAAGAAGCCAAACTCCACGCTTCGAGTTTCCACCATCCACTCTTTACTCGTAATATCAGTACCCTATTATTACCAAAAGCCACTTCTGAGTTCTGACAAATATTCAAGCATGGCAATCTCATCATCCCTCTCGCTGAGCTGCTGGCTCTCTACTGCCGTACCCGACAAGGTAGAAACATCGATGGTACGAGGGATATTTTATTGAATCGAAAACAAAAAAGTCCGTTGCTAACTTATACATGTATTTGATTTTGCACTAGTTTCACTGCAACGAGTTGCCACGAGCTACCGCGGCTAATTTTTCCTGCAAATCCATCACGTGCTCAAGAGAGTCGGCCTCCATTGAAGAAGGTAAGATTACCCATCTCAGTTTTTGTTCGAACTCTCAGTACTCAATTATTAATGCAGTATAAAATTCTATGGAATTTCTGCTACATTGAGCTTTTTCGGATTCGACCTTTTCTTTTCCTTTCTTTATTTTGAATTAGACCTGACAAAATCACGCACTGCCTGATAACACGACATTAACACATACAGAAGTTTTGAGGTGAAGGTTTAACGGAATGTGTTGATAACAGGTGGATTCTAACGACTCGTTAAAAAAATTAGTTGTGTTCGTGTTAACCCGTGAATATATGTTTGATTTTATCACTGCTATACTTGTTAGAACTTCAAATCTTAACGAAGGCTTATCCTTGATGAAAAATTTAGGCCATTGCAAGAGGAGGTCTCTTCTGTTGGGGTTTGGAGCACTATCCACAACTCTACTTCATGCAAATTCCCTCTTTGCTCAAGGTATCGTATAAACTTATATGAACTAATATGCATTTGAATTATATATATTCTTTAACTAAATTTCTTGAATGTGAAGAAATACCGGAAAAGTTTCGAGCTTTCGTTGACAAAGTAGATGGGTATTCTTACTACTACCCCAACGATTGGAGGGTAAGAACCCTAAATTTTCTCGTACATCAAAGAAAAGAAAATCTTTTTCAGTTGAAATGATTTCTGTATTCCTCCATATCTTAGGACTTTGAGTTTAGGGCACATGACTCTGCATTCAAGGACAGATACATGCAGCTGCATAATGTTAGAGTGAGATTTTTACCCACAAATAAAACAGACATCCATGATTTGGGTCCAATGGAACAGGTAAAATGTAAAACAGCATCGTTTCTTTGCTGATGTATATTTTTCTATAAACTGAGGAGATATGTTGGATCACTAGTTGTACGGAGTTTATGTATCTATCTCTTTTATCACGTAACCCCGACAAGTTTTTTGTTTTGAGCAGGTTGTAACCGATCTGGTGAGGCATAAACTTGCTGCACCAAACCAGTATGCAACTATATTTGGCGTCGAGGAGGTTTTTATTCTGTGCATATTTGCTCTTTAGATTCAAGAACTCTTGCGTTATCCAACTCTTAAGGCTTGATGATTGACTATCTGATTGCAGAAAAACATAGATGGGAAAAATTATTACACCGTTGAGTATGGACTTGAATCTCCAAACTTCGCTACCACTTCGTTTGCAACCATTGCCATTGGAAACGGTCAGTATCCACCATCTCAACGATGCTATTGGACTATCAATAAAGATCAAGCATTCACATTCAAACGAATGTCTACTTAGGCAATGGTTTGAATTTAGTTATTGACAGTCTGATAACTTAACATATGAAAAGGTCGGATGATAAAACGTTCTCCTTCTTTTTTCCACAGGGAGATATTACACCCTAATTGTCGGAGCAAACGAAAGACGGTGGAAAAGATACCGCAACCAGCTTAAAGTGGTAGCGGACTCTTTCAGAATGCTCGACATCTGAAGTGCAATTTCACGGATAATTGCTACATTCTTCTGTCTACTTGCATTCGAGAAGGATAACACCTGCAGTGCAGGAGTGCAGAAGAAGAAAACGGGCGATAATATAAAATTTTCGGCAGATGTTTTCAAATTGTGGAAACAAGCAGGGGAAAATGAATAGCATTGAATTATCTATATATTCACAAAGTTACAACAAAGAGTGAGAGTCAGGTAAATTAACTAAAATTTAAGGGAAAAACCCCCCCCCACACCTCAGTAGAGACCTTGATTTGATGCCAAACAATCAATATACCATTGTAGACTCAGCACAAACACCAACCCTAACGACGCTTTCGCCTCCTAAAGAATTTAGCCCAGGTTGTACAGCACATCCTCAAAAGAAAATCCAAACACCAACAAAAAACCCTACTCCTAAAAGCCTAGATCTGAACAATATGACTACGAATCCGCCTCTGCATTCCTTGCCTCATTCCGCTATAAACATTCGTTACAACCCCCCAAGTGTCCTTCTCCTTCTCCCCAGCCGACGCTGGAATCCCACCAACGCATATTCTACGACGACGCCATCAATGGGTGCATAAATCTCCAGCAATCCAAAATGAGAGAATGAGAACCATTACAGGTGAACTAAACGTGCATTCTCAACAATCAAAGGCCCCATTCCTAGACAAGTCTATGCTGACGCAAACCCTTGCCATAGTGCGGTTGCATCAAACGGACATAGAGACCATTCTTTGACATTAAGTTATCATGGGACCCTTCTTCGACAATTCTCCCTCCATTGAGAACTACAATGTTATCAACATGCCTCATCATTGCAGCTCTATGGGCAATCAAAATGGTTGTTTTGTTCCCCATGATTAATGTATCAAGAGCCTCCTGAACCACTCGACTTGATTCGGATTCAATGGACGAGCTTGCTTCATCCAATAGTAAGATGGGGGCATTCTTTAGCACGACGCGTGCTATTGCAATTCTCTGCTTCTGTCCCGGGGTCAAGTCAACACCTCTCATCCCCACATGCGTATCATAACCATGAGGCAAGCTGCTGATGAAATGGTGAGCATTTGCTATTCTGGCTGCCTCTTTCATCTCGGCCTCACTAGCATTGTGCCTTGCATATATAATATTTTCCCGAATGGTTGTTGAGAATATAATGGGCTCCTGCTGAACAAGACCTAGGTGGTTCCTCAACCATCTCAAATTATAAACTTTCAGATCTCGACCATCCAGTAGGACTTGACCAGCAACTGGATCATAAAATCTCTCAATCAAAGAAATTATAGTGCTCTTTCCTGACCCTGAAACTCCCACCACTGCTACAGTTTGCCCCCCATTTACTTTGAGACTGAAATTGCTCAGTACCAACAGTTCTGGGCGAGTTGGATAACAGAAGTCAACATTTTTCAACTCAAGGCTTCCATAAACATTAGGTGGCTTCATCGCTGAGTTTTCATCTGGCTCAATCTTCGGCACTCGATCTATGATTTCAAAAACTGAAATGAGAGATTTTCGGCGTTTCAAGATGTAAGGAGCCAACCCAAAAGGTTCTACAAGTGCAAATGTAGCAAAAGAGAAAACCATATACTCCTTGATAGCAGTAGGTAGATCCATATGCTTATTTTTCACCGAGCGTGCAGTGTACCAGAGGAGAAGGGCATTGCAGGCGAAAAGAAGGAACTGCGAAAAGCCAAATGCAAATCCAATGGCCATTCCATGAAAGAAACTCTGCTTGAATATTTTCTTTAGCTGCAACCTGTAGAGCTCCATTACCTTGTTACCAGCACAGAATGCTACAACAGTGTAAATGTTTCTAACCGCATCCTCGAGAACCAAAGATGCCTTCCTGTGCATCTCCTGAATTCCCCTTGAAAAACCAGCGAGCCATAATTTCTGCAATATTCAAATTGAATGATATAAGGTTGTTGTGGGTAAAAGACCAAATAGCAGTTCATTAAATTTAAATCAAAAGAACAACGAAGACGGGTATTTTGTTTTCAAATTTACTATTATTAGGGGGAGGGGGAGAGTTCGAAACTATTACAATAATTAAGGGGAGGGGGAGTTTCGAACCCGGGACGAATGGGTAGAAACCCAACACCCTATCCACTAAGACACTAGACCACATGCACACAATGAAGACGGGTATCATAGATCAAAGATTGTAAATAATTTGGACACATGAAATAATGTATAGGAGCAGATATAGCAGGACACAAGTCCAAGAACCCAATCAGACGACATTATCTAACAAGCACGAACCATAAATACCTAGATTTGTAACTCTACTTCAGCAAACAAGGTCATTTTCATACAAGAGAAGCCAACATATCACCACTTAATATAAGTTTTTAAAAGATGCCCTGAAGATGGTTAAAGTTTAACTTTCAAAACCAGCAAATGTAGATGGTACAATATCCGTAATGAAGCCTTATAACAGGAGTTCCTTTGAATCAATTCCCTTGACTGAGGCAGTAATGGTAAGCACTGAAACTTCGTAACTAAAATTTATAAAGGAAAAGTTTGAATTGATTTCCTTATATCAATTTGTGCACACAAACCCATGGGTGACATTCACGTCTGGGGAACCAGGGGGCAAACATGATCAACCAGAGAACAAAACTCTATTTTAAGAGACAGAAAACTATATTTCTAACTCTAAATGTCATCCACAAATTAATTAATAAATTCAGAGAAAATTGCATCACAACTCTGGCTCTAGTAGAAACAGTTACACATTATAAAGCAAGACATGATGAAAACCTGTGCAATGGCAGAAAGAGTGAGAACTGGTAGGGTTGCCAAAGCCACAAGTGCTAATCGCCATTGTAGCAGCATCCCAATAAGAAGAGCCACAATAACAGCAGCACTATCCTGTATAAATATTGACAGCCGATTGCTGAAAGCAGCTCGTACAAACGTCGCATCATTGGCCAATCGCATGGATAAGGTATCAGCACTGTTTTCCTCTTCGTCAAACCATCCCGCTTCATTTCGCAGCATTGCTGTCACAAAATTGCAAAATGTAAGATAATGTGCTGGCATAGTTCAATTCAATCTCAAGAAAACTAGAAAAGTATTAAAAGAGTCATGCACCTGAAAACATCATTCTACGAACCCGTTCAGTCATTTTCTCACCCATAATACCAAAGTAGAAATGCTGCAAGAAATTGGCAACGACTGTCACTATACCCATACAAGCAATGATCAAGCACCATTTGTCTACTTCTTGTCTCAAGTGACGACCTTCATCAACTCTATAGTACGCTGTTACTATCAGTGCGATTACATAAGCAAGAAGAGGATTGAAGGAACCAAAGATAGCAGCACCAATGCTTCCTAACACAGCATACAGCCACTCAGCAAAACTAAGTTGTACAAGCCTCCAAAATGATGGTGCCTTCTTATAATTTGTACTTTTTGCTTCATTCGCTTTCACGGGAAAGTCATCTGAATGACTATGAGGGCGGCTAAAGGATTGTGAATGGGAACGCTCATTTTTTGGATCAGATGTCAAAAGGGGTGACACGGGGGATTCAGGGTCCGAACCATTTGATGTTTGGAAATTAGCAGACTGGACATCAATCTTGGGTAACTCTGGTAGTCTCCTTTCAAAACTATCCTGCCTTTTTATTGATGGTTCCTTATCTGTTGAATCCACAGCCTGACCATTTTCCAACACTTTCTCTGCTGGTGGGCTCTTAGCTTTTGGTGACTCCTGTGAGTTAAAAGTGTTATCATCCATCCGGAACATGTCAGTAGTTCTCTGAAGGGAGGGTGATTTCATCATTTTCGGAGATGATGGTTCTTGGAAGCTATTACTTGCCGAGGAGTCCTTTTCAATTTGGAAAGTTGCAGTTTCCTTGTAGTTCCTCACTGGCATCCTGCATGAACAAAACCATAAAGATGAAACTTGTTAAGAAGAAAAACGAAATTCTATTTCAATGAATCAATTTAGAGACTATTGTGTAGCTACATACACCCCTGTACAGATATTGCCATGATAATCATGAACAATCCTCAACTAAGTTAAAGAAATAACAACTGCTCTTGTACAATACCTCCTAGGAAGTTTTGCAGCTTCTTCATTTTTGAGAAGCTCCGCATAGAGGCCATCCAGGGTTAATAACTCGTCATGGGTACCCATTTCAACTAGTTGACCTTCCTCCATCACAGCTATGTAATCAGCATTCCTTATAAGACTAAGCCGCCGAGCTATAATTATAGTTGAACGCCCCAACATAAGAAGATCTAGAGTTTCTTGAACAGCTCTTTCAGCTTCAAAATCTAGACCACCAGTGACCTCATCAAGCAAAAGAATTGAGGGATTCAGAAGTACTGCTCTGGCAATTGAAAGTTTTATTTTTTGCTCTTCCGTCAATGCTAAGCCTGCTCTTCCCACCTGAAATACGTAGAACAAAACGAAGGATCTTCAGAAACAAGACAGCAGAGAAAGATATTAACAACCAAAAAAATAGATATTTCTGAGTATAATTTTTCCTTCCAACATTCACCTGTGTATCGTATCCTCCCTCAAGTGAGGTTATAAATGTATGCGCATGAGCTATTTTAGCAGCTTCTTCAATTTGATCCATTGTAGCATCCCGCCCATATGCAACATTATCTCTTATACTTAAACTCAGCAATGCAGGTTCCTGTGTGACTAGCCCTATCTGACTTCGAAGCCACTCGAGTCTCAGGTTTTTGATATTTTCTCCATCCAAAAGAACTTCTCCTGCAACACAAAATGGAAAAACCATCAGAATCTGCCAAGCAGAAATTCTTGCTGCGGGCTTCAGTGGAACCTTAAATGAGATAGCTAACACCACGCAATTGGAGTGAAATATGACTCAATACCTAATGTTGGATCATAAAACCGCTCCATGAGGGGGATAATACTGCTCTTTCCTGAACCATTTCTGCCAACGAGTGCCACAGCTTTCTTAGCAGGTACGGTGAGGTAAAAACCACTCAATATAGGGATCTCGGGACGAGATAGATAACTGAAATATACATTTCGAAACTCAATATTTCCTTGTACAGTTGCTAGGGAACTCCCCTCGTGATTAACAGTAGAGGATGATCGACTTATCATCTCAAAAAGTCTATAAGCAGCAATTCGACCTTGATCAAATGAGTAGAAGTTTGTTGCTGCTTGATTCAGCCCACTGTAAGAGTTAGAATTAACACATAAGTGCATGGAATAAATGGCATGCATGATCCCAAAAAATGATATTAAAAGTAAAATAACTAGATACTTACAGGCCACTTAATATTACAGCAAAAAGGGCTGTTATAATTTCACCACCATGAGCTTTATGACTAGTAACCAGGAACCTTCCAACCCACAGTTGCAAGGCACACGAACAAATGGCAAGGCCATAAGTGAATCCAAGACCAAGTCCTTGCACAAGACTTATCAATATACCATATCTGAGAGTTGCTTGCAGTGATGTAGCATACGAATACTTGGCCAATGTTTCATTCGTAAATGCATATAACGTCCTAATGTAAGAGACTGCCTGCATAAGGTAGAGAAGTAAGGACATTTAAAGGACCAATGGTACAAACCAGTTCACCCAAATGACAACTGTCAAAAATCAAGACACGAGAGTGCTGATAAAATAAAAATATTTATAAGAAAAACAGCTAGTGTGATTATTTGCCACAAATATACGATATTATGACATCGTAAAGAAAGAATTATATCCAGTACCATAGTGTGTAAGGTAATTTTATCTCTAGCATAAAACGATAACAAACCTGTTCAGCTATGCTAGCTGCTTCAGCATATGCATCTTGAATATTTTCAGCAAGCCTATGAAGAAATATATTTGATATTCCTCCAGCAGCCACAATAAAAGGACCGGTGGCTAAAGTTATAGCTGCGATCTGCCAACAGTTGATGAATCCAATAATGAGACCACTGAAAAATGTAGCCATGTTATGAATATAATTTCCAACCTGCATTACAGAGAAAATGGAAAGATTAGACAAGACATGTACACCAAAGGATCAAATTAGGAAGTATACTTTTATTTGTCAAAGGAAAAAAAGTTGTGTGTGTTTGAAGGGTGGGTGCAAATGAGGCAATATATTTGCTTTAGACATACTTTTTCACTAAGAGCAGACTGAATAAGCAACACATCACTCAATACTTGGCTCACAATGTCCCCGTTGTTCCCATAGGTATCAAAAAAACTCATATCCTGGTTAAGTAATACTTGAACGTATTTTGACCTGATGACAGCAGTCTGCCGTTCTCCCGTCAGAATCCAGCATGAGACCTCTATTACATATAGAACAAGTTAGTAAACATGTATGTAAAGGATTGTCTACTGGAAGAACAGAAATGTGGTAAAGACTAGTTCTGCTAATGAAAAACCAACATTACCAATCCAACCAGCAGCAAAAACACCAACGGCAATATACATGATGGACAAAGAAAGCTGCAGGCAGACAAATAAACCAGTCATTGAATAAATTCTCATATGTTCAACTTCCATCTTCAGTTATAGATACTGATTAAAAAGATAGTATAATGCTGAAAAAACATCTCTTGTATAAAATACATTTTATATAATGAAAAAACATTAGAAACAAACCAAGTACACACTTTTTTTCAGCATCAATCTATTCTTAATAATGCAGTCTATAATAACTCTCTTGCTCATGAACATCTGTCAGTAGTAAAACAAGTAATGGATGAAACAAGGAACCGATGAACCTACGCCCCTCAAATGTGACCTCACATCCTTTGAGATGACTTTTGCTAAACTACTACAAAACAATGTTTCATTATCATAATGAAGGATAGATATCTAAGCAGAACTTTCATTCTCTACAATCATGATTTATACACAAAGTTGTTTCATTTAGTTAGGAGCTAGTTAAAGAATTAAATCTATACATTGCAGAATCTATAAGTACCACAAGGAAAATAAGCAGAAAACAGAAATTCTCGGTCACAACTTTTCTTAAGTTGTTGGTTTTAGTAAGGGAACTTGTAAAAGCACAATACCAACAAACTCCCTAACAAGTAGCAATTTACTATGAAATTGTGATCCCTGGTGCTCAAACTAAATAGAACGATAAACCAGATTACTAAAGAATGCAAATTTTCTCCATGTATGGCAACTCAAACACCATCCAGCCACTAAAAAAACTGAAACAGCTACTTGCAATTACTAATCCTAAACTTGAAGCGGGCCCATTTCCAGCTTAAGCTAAAAAACAAAACAAAACTTTACCAACAAAATTGAACTGAATGCTATATCTACCCCGAAAAAATAAATTCGAATACTATATCTCACACTTAAACCATCAATTTTCAGCTTAATTTATCAGAAAGATAACCCAATAACACAAGTTCAGTTCTTTTACTTCATCAACTAAACGGAAAACAAAAAAGATGGGGTTCTGAGAAACCGGTATAACTCACATCCATAAACTTCTGGAACTGCTCGTCGTTCATTTGTGGCGGCTCCCCTTTTGGTTTAGGGCCGATCCATAGTACATGAATAATCTTAGCGAAGTAGTGCAAGTACACCACCAGAGCCGTCCCGTGAGCCGCCGCGGCGATCGACCCAACAGTCATCAGAACCCAATCGAGCCGGTCCGCGCAGGTGAACAGCCTTGAGAAGGGCACGGCAGCTGGCGGCGGCTCCATCTCCTCCTGCTCATCCATCTCCTCCTCCTGCTCCATCGGCTGTGCCGACGCGTCGATACTCTGCTCCATGTACGGCGACGGCGACTCGGGCGGCTCCGACACCTCTGAGACCGGTGTCAAGGGCTGTACGTGGGGCGGGGACCACCCGAACAGCCCCCGAGATATCATCATCTTGGCGGAGCCGGCGAATTTACGGCTCCCTCGCTCCTCCTACCCTCTCTCCTCCCTCCCAAAAACCCTAAACCTAATTTCAGCTATTTTTTCTCTCTCCGTCTAAATTTAGCACAGATCCGCTAAATTTAGAGGAAAAATCTCGACGCTTTTGGCTTCTCTGCGATTCTCGATTGCTTCTGCTTCTGCAATTCTGCTTCCGCTTTTCGGACAAGCAGAGAGGGGAAGAAGACGAAGGAGGAAGAGGACGATTCTTCAACGAGTCGGCGATGGGTTGGCGACTCGGTCAAACAAGGCGGAGATAGGCACACTAGGAAGGAGATATTGACTCCCAAACTCGCAAAAATAAAACCCCAAACTAAGTTCAATTAAAATTCAAAATAAAACGGAAAATGCAGCAAATGAATTTTCGTATTTCAGCAATTTTGGGGGGTTAACCGTTAACGGTCGAACGCCGACGATACTTGGGGGTATTTTTGTAATATTGGAGCGGAGTGATTGTGTTGGAAAATATGTGAACAGCTGTGAGCGTGGTTGAAGTTACGGTAGAGTCCTTGGGGTTGGGATGCGGGAGGCCGACACGCCTTGTTGGTTTTCGATAAATATTTAGTTGGATTTGAAATATTTTAAAAGGTTTTTGGGGGTTATATTTGCAGTTTAATGGGACAGAGTTAATGAAACATGTTTATTGTTACGTTGTGTTCTTATCTAATAATGCATTGGATTCACAATGAAATGTAAATTTTCTTTCACATGTAATTAGAATATAGCGCTAGAATCAGAGGAATTTGGAAACAGCAAAAAATGCAATTACACAAGTGTCAAATTTGAAAGGGTCTTCAAAATAATTTGTCACCTAATATTTATATGTAATAACGTAATATATTTATAAAAAAAAAATCTATTTTTATCAGCGCTGTAAAATTTTATAGTGCACTATCTTTATAAGTAAAAAAAATTCCTTTTTAAATATAAAAATTTGGAGTGCAAAATGAGATATTTGGAGTGTCAAACAACACCCTAAAAATAATTTTTTTTCCTATTTTATTATATAAAAATATGTTATACATTCAAGTGAAACTTTAAAGTTAGAGTTTTTAGAGTTTTTTTTCTTTCTTTTCTTGTTTGGTTATTTAAGATTGAACTGTTTTTTATTATTTAGTCATAGGTTGAAGAGTGGGCTAAGCCTCGCAATGACCTAGCAATAATGGGGTTCAAACTCGTTTTTGACGAGAAATTCGAAAATCAAAATAAGGCTTACTTACACATAAAGAAGAATATTATTAAACTTAAAATTTGTTTTTATTTAAGTTTTACTTTCTAACATCTGTATATTATTTTTTTAAATTAAGGTAAAACCTTTTTATAAATTTGGTACAGGCCATCGAAATCTAAGAGACGATCCTAGCCACATTATTGGGCGTGTGAGGAGCGGGACAGAGAAAAAAAAACATGATTGAGAAAAATTGGAAAGGGATGAGCTTTGCTTTTGTGACAGTCCATCTCATCTGTTTTTTCTCAATTGTTTTTTCATTTGCTTTCCCAGTTGGTACCATTTGTTAATCCATTTGTAGTTATGTTGCCGAGCTGTTATTCTCCTTTATTTTTTTATTGATTTTAATTTCCATTCTTTCCTTCTTTTGTGTGAAAGAGAAAAAATGGTTAAGAGGAAATATGGAAAAGGATCCTCGCCGGATCCCTTTCCTAGGGATCTTAGGGATCCCGTGATCTCAACCGTTCATCGTATATCGTACGGTCTGAAATCATTTTAAAATTTTAAATTTAAATTTAAATATGAATAGTATTTAATGATTTCTGACCGTACGATATACGATGAACGGTTGAGATCACGGGATCCCTAGGATCCCTAGGAAAGGGATCCGGCGAGGATCCTTTCCCAGGAAATATGTTCATGGGCAAGTCAAATGTTACATTGTTTTAGCAATTGATCTTTCATGTTCTTAATTTCCAAATTTTTTTTAATTTGTCCTGCTAGTTTAAGTGATTTCGGCGTGTTTAATTTGATCTAAACGCATAAATAATAGTAAACTGATTATTGCTTCATTAACTTAAAATGTACGCAACTAATAACTTTAATATTTTTCAAAGCATAAATTGATAAGTAGTATTTCAACTCCTAAATTGTATGTATATTCTTGTTTAGAGTGTTGTTAACAATGCAATGATATAAATTGTGGGGTGTGTTTTTACTTCTCACACACCCCTATTACTTTCTGTCCGTTAGATTTTCTTCAATTCATCTGATCCGACGGCCGAAATCTAAAAAGGTGTGAGAGAAGTAAAAGGGGTGTGTGTATATCACACCCCTAAATTGTTACTAGCCCTCTCTCTCTTTCTTCATATAAAATTATAAATCTACAAATTTTATAACCGTCGTTTCCTTGTTCCAGTTTGGGGCCGATACCAGGCTCTCTCTTCCCTCCTCCCAGCCTTCCTTCTTCCTCTTCTCGATCATCCTGACACCTCATCACCTCATGCCCCTTCTCTCACTTCATGATCATTCTCTTCATGTCTTTCTCATGCGCACTGTTGTTCATTGTACATGAAATAAACAGTTATTTAACAAGAGTATATACTTTGCGTATTAAAGTGTTTTTTTTCTTTTAATATTAACAATTGTCAGGACCACCGTGATTAAGTATATTTATTTTTTCATGTTATTGTGGTTTCGAGTATTTCATCCAAACTATTCTTGGATTGCAACTCTTTTTGTGTAGCACTCAATTAAATTAGTATAAGTTGCTCGCTTATGTCACCTAAATTTAGGTTTATCAAATCTAACACACCCCGACCCGAAATGTCTACTAGGACTCCGAAATCGAGTTGTGCTAGTCAACACCTGGAAGGTGACGAAGCCATAAAGCGTAGTGATGTGGAAATATGAATAAATTTAAAACTAAAACGTGCCTAAATACCAGAGTGCGCTAGTGAGCGGGAGCGAACTCATCTCACACGTGACGTTGGAGCATAAGTAAGGTGCAGTAGAGCGGGTAAGAATCATACCCTCAGAAGTAGCCACCAATCCTGAGGTTAGCCAAGAATCCTCGTCGAGACAAACGTTCAGTAACTAAAACCTGAAGGGGCACAAAACAAAACAGGTGAGTAGACAAAACGAAACTTTAAAAACATCTTTCTTTTTAGAAACACAATAACCCCTCACCGAAATCCGTATAATTCTCCAGAAATTAACAATACATATATATATATATATATATATATATATATATATATAAATCCTGCTGAAGAATGGTAAAACCAAGGTATATCATGTCAAAGTATCTCAGCCTTAACCATATAAGCAAGATGTAATAAATCAATATAAAATGAACATAAGTCGGAGTCACCTATAGTGACCTATACGACTTATCCATAACTTATCAATCATATCGCATCAATCAGGTGCTAGCACATATCTCATCAATCAGGTGTTAGCACATATATCATCAATCATATCACATCAATCAACTGCTAGCACGTGAGTCGGAGTCACCTTTAATGACCTGTACGACTTATCCACATCTCATCAATCAGGTGCTAGCACATATCTCATCAATCATATCACATTAATCAAGTGCTAGCACGTGAGTCGGAGTCACCTTTAGTGACATGTACGACTTATTCACATCTCATCAATCAGGTGCTAGCACATATCACATCAATCAAGTGCTAGCACGTGAGTCGGAGTCACCTATAGTGACCTGTACAACTCATCCACATCTCATCAATCATATCTCATCAATCAAGTGCTAGCACATATCTCATCAATCATATCACATCAATCAAGTGTTAGCATGTG
Organism: Crataegus laevigata; assembly: GCA_963580275.1. Classification (NCBI taxonomy): domain Eukaryota; kingdom Viridiplantae; phylum Streptophyta; class Magnoliopsida; order Rosales; family Rosaceae; genus Crataegus; species Crataegus laevigata. The sequence goes on along the minus strand of OY756947.1, from coordinate 29,050,252 downwards.
AGTCGGAGTCACCTATAGTGACCTGTACGACTCATCCACATCTCATCAATCATATCTCATCAATCAGGTCCTGCACACGAGTCGGAACCACCTAAAGTGGTCTGTACGACAGGCTGAGTGTATATGAATACGCTTAGTGCTACGATCACGTGAAGGTTGTGCGATGTATCACAAGTCACCTATGAGTCGGAACCACCTAAAGTGGTCTGTCCAACAGACTGGCACCTACCTTGGAATCCAAAGTGAGTGTAAGGTGCGGGAGGTGAACAATCCCGTAAAGGCTGGCCCTGGCCTTGGGTGAAGCACTAACACCGGGGTGCAAGACAATGAATTCTACTCAACTCCATTCATCACTAATTACCATTTGATCTTACTAACATTATACACTCACCTAAACTTACCTTGGCCTCCGCATTGTTGTATAACGTTGTGCAAAGTTGTACTAAATCACATACTAAAATGTAAACTAATTATGACATGGCATATATAAAATGTAAAACCACAATTTCTCGTTTCCTCACACAATGATTCATAACCAACATTAAACCACCAAATCATAAAACTAAAACTCAAATGTTTACCAATGTCTTTCACATTACTCAATTCCCAAACAAGGCTTTTGTCTCAATTATTGTATGGCTGCATCTAATATCTCGTTAGACTGTCTACGTACCCTAAATAGGGATCAAGCCATTCGTAGTTCACAACAATTATTTATAGGCAATACGCATATGGATATATCATGATATAATATAAATTCCACCATCTCATAGTATTTTATAACATGTAAATATATATGACATAGCATAAATTTCTTAGTTCAATTTAAAAGCATTTATGGAATTATCGATCACATACAAATATGATAAGCACCAAAAGATTCACTCACCTAGAGTCCGCGCTACAACTTCCTAGCACAATATTGAGGCATCACGAACGATCGGCGCCTAGAACAATTATCAAATCACAACTCATAATTCTTGTTGATCAAATACATAACTTACATATAACATGTGTCTACGTAATTCGATTCAGAAGATCCACATATCATATTTATGATTCGTAACTTACAAGGATCCACATTATACTTCTAAAATAACATATTAAAGTTTCAGAACGATCCAACGGTCAGATCTCCGCCAATTGCCAAAACCAAGTGGCAATTAACATTTTATTTTACGGTCTTACAAATCCAATTCGGGAAGATCCATGTGACGGATTCCCGATCCGTAAATTCCTACATTCCTCAAATATTATGAATAACAACCTATTAAAGTTTGGTGACGATCCAACTGTTGGATCGTCAATTCATATAAGGACCTATTAACGTATCATAACAAATCTAGGTTTTAACAATCAATCCCCGTCAATCCATTCTCAAAACTGAACTCAAGGCATTTAATATAGACATTGGCGGCTCTCTAGCCACGCGCCGCCGTTGGTGGCTATCGGCTGCCCCTGCTCGCCGGAAAATCCAACTATCTCAAAAAATTACCAAAATTTGTAGAATTGAAGATCTTGATGAGTGGAGCAACTTTCATACATGTGACCAAGGCCAATTTGGCCGGGAAGTGGTCCAATTTCAACAAAAACCCATCGGAAACCCTTGAATGGGTGTGCTCCAATTTGACCCCTAAACTTACTCCGACGCTTCCACCACGGTCTGAGCTTTGTTCCTGAGTTTTAAGGGAGTCTAATGGTGGTGGTGGTTGACCGGATTTGTTTCAGAAATGGCGGATCGCCGCCACCCTACCTCCGGTGCACCCATGAGAAAAACCCTCTAATTACCCTCAAATTCCTTCCAAATTTTGGTGATAATGGAAGAAGGAAGGGTTAGATGATGATTGGGAGTGGTGGCTTGGTCTAATTCATGAGAAATCTGGGGGAAAACCATCGGAAAATATGGTGAAAACGGGTCAAGGTCGCGGGTCAGGGGATCTGCCCGATCCCCTCTTCTTTCCCTCATTTCTTGTTTTCTGATTGGGCTACTAATCCTCTCTCCTCTCCTTATTCCTCTACTTCTCTCTCTCCTGTTCATCCTTTCCTTTCCATCCGCACCGCCCAAAATTTCATCCTTTTAATCTGGGCCGCCACGTGGCACACCTGATTTTCTAGAATTTTCCATATAATAATTAAATTACCATTGTCCCCAACTTTAAACGTTAATAACTCCTTTGTTATAACTCAAATTTATGCTCCGTTTGCGCCCACGCGTCCATAGTGACGAGTATTACTAGGATATGCCAAGAAAATAAATCTTATTTGAGACCACACGACAGTCAACAAAGGTCAACGCACTTGCCTCAAAAAACATTTTCGTAAATTCACTTACTAAAATTATAAAAATAATAAATTTCAGGGACAAGCTGTTACAAAATCAAACTAACTTTTCACAAAGATTTCAATTACGTCAGCTTAGTATTAAATTGCACAAATTATTATGAAATAATAGTTTTGTGTTTACTGAATCCAAAGAAAATTTTATACAAAGACTTATTGCTATAATTGTCACTTAATGGAGTTTGTTAATCAGAATTAAGCAATCTAACCTCACATCACATCTCACATCACATCTATCTACTCTAATGTATAAAAGTACAAGCAACCAACACCCATGACAACGACAAGTTTATCTAAAGTTTTCAAACTAATTGAAGCACCTAATTTTTAGTGACAAAGTAGGTGCAAGACAATACAAATCTATATCATTAAGTTTTTATTCTGATTTACGATATATTTACACGCAATCAAATTAGTTCTCTCATTCTTCTATTGTGTCAACAGACCACACAAAGTACAGTAAACTAGGCCTGTTTGGGATCCAATCAAATTAGCGAACGATCGGTTTATGGAATAAGGACCAAGCTAATAATTTGGTACAAACTCGTCGTCCACAAAAGTTAAATATAAAACATTACACTTACAAGTAAAAATATATATTAATAAACCGTAATACTAAGTAACATCTTTAAATTATCCTCGTAAGTTAATATATGTTATTGATTAATCAAGAAACCACATTTAAAATGATCAAAACGCAAATGTTATCGCAATCTATTGCGATCGTGTGACAATAAAAAGGAAACTTTTGTTGAAGATAAAGGAAAAAAGATGGACATGATTTATTGATTTATGAAAGGAGAACAATGATAATTGTTCCTTACACAAGAAACCACGTGATTGTCTGTCAAGTCATACATAACATAACCCTCCGTTTGTTATTAATGGATTAATTAAAATGAGATTAGCTCAGACTCGCTTAACACAATATTTTTAACAAGAAAATAAAGAAGAAAATGTTTAGACTTAATTAGGGTTTTTTAAAGTCGAATTCTAAGGTACAGCTGCTATATGTGACTTTACATTTAATATAGTATAACTCTTTGTATATTGGTTTCATCCTTTATCAGCATGATAGCTCACCTCAATAATTTCTCCTTGTTTTCACGTTTGGAAGGAATTTTGGACCATTTTATTGTTCTAATCTTGAGCTCATTTTTCTAAAGAAAAACTAATGAAAATGATTTAAAAAACTTTGAGTTATAACGATAAAGACAAAATAAAAGATAAAGTGAATAGTATCATTGACTTTTTAATGTTAAAATGTGGTTTTTCGTTAAAACGAACAATACTAGGAGTTTTTCGTTAAAGCTTTCTTTTTCTAATTTCCATCTTCACTTGAGCTAACACGAATGATATATTATATTTTGACAGATATCAAAATTGTTTTTTCATGTTATCTATATCTAGCAAAAAACAACTATTGGTAAGAGTGTCACGTAATCATGCTTGTTCAACTATCCAACAACCAGTTATGTTGCTAAAGGCAAAGATTTATAGGGCCCAATGAACCAAAATACAAGAGGGTTGTTTGTGTGAGAGGGAGCAAAGTCAAACCAAGTGAAGTTAATTGCTATACTTAAGTTTTTCTTCTAAAATAAATAAGCATAACTTGAATAGGTCAGTCTCATAACATAATTGATCAGACTACTCTCGCAAAGCAACGAGCTCATTGTATTTGTGTATTGTTCAACTTCACATAGGTATAATCACCAGTAAACGTAAATTTCATTTGTGAGAGTGTTTAACTAGTCAGGTGATCAAACGAACTAACTTATAAGGATTTTTTCATTTTGACGTGGCAAGAAAATGCCTAACGAACAGCCAATACAAGGTGTCTCCCATAACAAGCATAGCGGATAAGTCGTCCAGACGAAGAAGGGAATAGATAAGGTCATCGCCACAAGAATCCACACACACACACTGAGTCCACTTTTGTTCACAAACACCAAAAACCACTAACAATGGCGACCCTGCAGAACTCACCCTCCCTCCACAGGACCCCTGTCCTCAACTCCTTCACCAAGGTACTCTCTCTCTCTCTCTCTCTCTCTCTCTCTCTCTCTCTCTCTCTCTCCTTTTTCTGCTGTAACTCTCCAAAATTCAATGCCTGTGTTTAAATTTACTTTCTTTTTTCACCTGGGTGGAAATCAGTTACACCAGCAAAGCACATTCCATTGCTGTAGAAAAAGCAATTCTTTTTTGGTAAGAGCAGGGCAGGCTTCAGCAACTTCTACATGCTCTCCTTCTCAAGGTCCTTTCTTGCTTTCTAATTTTACTCTCTTTGTAGAAATCAACCTGCATTGTTAGTTTTTACTGCCCTCTTGTACATTTGTAATCACTCATCAATTTCTGGTTGATTAATGATATTGGTGCTGGAGAATGTTAAAATCCCGCGTCGAAAACTTAACAAAATGAAATACAAAAAGTAATGAATGTTAGCCATGTTAAGACCGCCTCTAGAATATGACAATTGGCTAGAATCATCAATCTTCGCTTTTGGGTTCCCATCTAATTTGGTGTTTATCTTTGGCAGATAGATCTGGGAGACGCCAAGTGCTAGCAGCAGGAACAATTGCTTCTTGGGCTCTTCTAACTAACCAACATTCTGTATCATGTAAGGAATTATAACGGTTTCGCTTGTTCTGTACTTTTCCTTTTAAGTTTAGCGTTGTAGTACTAAGTTTTCTAGATGTCACATTGAATCCTAGACAGTGTTTTAAGTAGCAACAATGCGCGTAATGTGAAATGCGTTGCTTTCCTTTGATTAATATTGACCGATATCCTAAAAGAACACTGTTGATATGGCTCAGTTGCTGCAGAAAATATTAAGGGATTTCTGCCTGTCACGGACAAGAAAGACGGATACGAATTTGTCTACCCTTTTGGATGGCAGGTGAGAGTTTTTTTGTGTTTCATCAGCCTCGGGCTTATGTGCTTGGTCCTTTGCTATTGCGCCTATTTTTTTGATGGGTATTTGCCTGAGGTGCGGACAGGAAGTAACCGTTGAAGGTCAAGACAAGGTATTCAAGGATGTCATTGAGCCGTTAGAGACTGCAAGTGTGACTCTGTTCCCAACCGTCAAGCAAGACATCAAAGAATTCGGGTCCCCACAACAGGTGGCTGAAACTTTGATCAAGAAGGTTCTGGCTCCTCCTACCCAGAAAACAAAGCTGATTGAGGCAGTAGAGGTTTGTTACATGTTTTTTTTGTGCGTCAGACATTGGCATAAGGCATTCAGTTCAACTTCTCCGTGCTTTCAGTAAGAGGGACACTCGGCTAGTTAAAACAACGAAGTTTACTGCTAGTACATATGTAAAATTAAGACAAAACTGCAAATCAACGATTCAACATCCTACCTAGGCATTCAGTAGTATCGTACGGCATTCTGTTTGATAAAGCTGCTGGATTCATCAATTGGTGTTGCATAAAACAGCGATGCAGATGCACTGGCTACCTTCTTAGATGGAACTGAATCTGCTGTGATATGTGCTTTATGTTGATTTGTTGCTTTTGTTTCCATGGTGCAGCACGACATCGATGGGAAAACATATTACACGTTTGAGTTCATTGCGAAGGCTCCAAACTATACTCGCCACGCTCTTAGCACAGTATCGATCGGCAATGGTACGGAACTGGGAAATGCAACCTTTCTATATAATGCTTCTTACTCTACTTCATAGCTAGGTAGCAGGTATAAGTATTTTGTGTTTCTGGTTATGACTTGCGTCGCAATGCAGGCAACTTCTACACACTGACGACAGGGGCTAACGAGAGGAGGTGGGACAAGATGAAAGACAAGTTACACAGCGTCGTCGATTCCTTCAAGCTTTTCAAAGTCTACGATTAACAATTCGATAGAGGAACGGCTCACGTCAACAGTTTTCTTTTGCTTTCTTCTCTTTTTCCTTTCCAATTTTTCTTTTAATTTTGTATTTTAAGAGGGTAGGAGAAGGGGAGAATCCTTGTTTCTTGTGAAGAAATATAATCATTCATACATGAAAAGATTTGTTAACGTCTCAACGTTATTCGAATGCGACCTCCCCACCCAGAACAAGTTCCGAGTTTGAATCTCTCTCCCACCATCGATCAAAAGAGATGGATCTGTTAATGTCGATAGAAATTTTTCTAGACAGACTAGCAAACCGTTCAATCGTGTTTAACTTGGCATGGTAATTTTACGACACAAGAAATCGAAACAAGAAATGTACCAAAACTGTGAATTTGTCGAAGTAGAATTGCTCACCACAAAAGACTTCAACTTCGGTTGCGTTAACACGAAAGCAAATAAGCATACTGTAAAAGACTGGCTTAACTATTGGCACATTGAACTAAATTTTAAACGCATCGCATCGCCATAAAAAGCAAACATAGCTCCCAATACAAATTAAAGACAACCAAATTGACGCAGGAGTACTGATACAGTGCAACTACTAACAAAACTGTCATAGCAACAATGGAATCTCTTGAAACCGGATAAAAGACGATACAACATTAACTTAAATGATTCCGATCTTGTTGGCAACATCCAAGGCGTCGTAGTCCGGGGTCAACCTGACGTAAGCCTTCTTCGTTCCGTCAGGCCTGCACAACGCAAGTCATAATGTTAGATTAAGCTTGGTGAAATCCTCAATTAAGGTGCAAAAAGTGAACTTCTTGGTTCCAGAAGGAAAATTTGTTTACGAACTTACTATAACACAGGTGTGCAAACAAAAAACATCGATGAAACAGATGCATAACGAAACCTCTACGCTGTAACACGTGTATACATCCATAACACATACCTGATCAAGGTGTTCACTTTCTTGGTCTGAATGTCGTACATCTTCTTCACTGCATCCTTGATCTTCTTCTTATCAGCTCGGATGTCAACAATGAAGACAAGTGTGTTGTTGTCCTCAATCTTTTTCATTGCAGACTCCGTGGTCAATGGATACTTAAGAATTTGATAGTGGTCCAACTTGTTTCTTGGTGTTGCACTGATGCGGGGATACTTGGGGTTCCTTTCCTTCTTCAATGTCCTTGGCCTGTGGAATGTGACCGATGTCCTGATCTTCTTGGCCTTCTTCTTGAAAGCAGGGCCTGATTTCACAGCCTTGGCAGCCTTCAAGGCCTGGGCCTTGGGATCACTCTTCTTGCCGTCAACTGCATGCAGAAACATATTACAATTGAGGATGCATAACAAATCATGTGAAATTGTATCGTGGACTGGAACTACAATTTAACGAAAAAACATGGTTACAATTCCGCTCTGGCATTCTTGGCCGCAACCAATAGTTTAATTAAGAGGTGAACAAATCCTATTCCGCAAGTTTCACAAACAAGTAATAACACTCAAAAGAAAAGTTAAGCAACACTTGAATAATAGAAGCTCAAAACAAAACAAAATTTCACCTCATGCATTGAAGATAACCACACAAAATGGCATTCAATTATGCCACTGACTTGCAAAATTGCCCATTTTAAACACAAATCGGAAAAGACATACACCTACGAGTAGATTGTCTACCAAAGTTAAACGAGACGAAATATACAAGCCACAAAATAAGGGTTCACGGAATCAAATAAACAAATTTTCACAAAGCAATCAAATACAGCCATTAGAACCAATTGATTGATTTTTCCCAAAAATCATTTTCCACAATATAATCGACTACATCAATTAAACCCATTAATTCTTTTTCCCTTTCTGGGTACTGAACAATATATATATGTACATCTCTGTGTGTGTGTGTGTGTGAGAGTTGTACGAGAAAGGAGGTACCTTTAGTAGGGGCCATTGCTCCAAGCTCTGCGGGAAACAATCCTACCTGAGAACCATTTCGTAAACAAATAATTACAAAATTAACCAAAACGCACAGAAACCACAGAATCACAACAAACGAGACAAAATCCACAAAACTAATTAACAAAAAAATTAGGCTAAATCCAGAGTCTTAAGTGAAAATCTAACTCGTTTAAGCTTCCTTAATGGAGGTATCTGGTTAGAAAATTGCCCTAGGGTTAACAGACAACGGTAAAAGGAGGCAGTTTGGAAGAAGCACCTGTAGACGAAGAGCAGCTGCGGCCGAGGTGTAGGGTTTTCTAGCGGAGAAGAAGAATCTCGACTCTTTATATAGCTACTTTCTTTTATTTACTCCGAATGCCCTTCTTTCGCTATTGGGCTTTTGGGTTTGGAGTCCTTACATTAAATAGAGTTCTTGGGCCTTGATTGGGCCCATTTTATACGAATTGGAATATAGGGTTTTTGTTGTGACAAGGCTTCGTTATTATAATAGCGCCCTGAAACTATAGTAAAATTCTAATTTGCCCCTTGAAGTCATAATAATCCACTTTTGCGTATCACTTTGCTCTTCATCGTCAAATCTGTCAATAAACTTCGTCAAAGCTAATGACGTTATGGATCTTACGTGGCTTCGCTAAGTTTCTGACATGTAAGAGGCGAATTTTTTGGCAGTGGTTTAGGAACTTAACGGCAGCGATACACAACTGCAATGGTTAAGGATCTAATGTGAGATTTGATCTTACTTTGAGACAGTGCGTGTATTTAAGATTCAAACTTTGAGGTCCGAACGTTAAAAGTTCTAGTTTTTTAGATAGAAATTGACATTACATTAAGCATCACGTGGCACAAATGGAACCCACGTCAAACTTTCAGAGAACCTATAGATGACCTTCACACGCGTGTTTCATTTCCGGATGGTCTCGAGACCGCTTTGGTCCCAATATATATCCGCCCTCGCTCTCAAGGGTAATAAATTTAATATTATCTCATATTATGTATTACAAATGTCAAGTAGCTTTTAGAATAGAAACATAATTATTTAAGTCGATCTGCAACTGATTATACAAAAGGTTTAGCTAGATATTGCTGTCAGTACTACTTCATTGAAGCTCCAAAATGCCATATCCACTCTGGACCAAGCGCAAAGTCGACGCTTTTACTCCTCTTTCTTCCCAAGGAACACATTGGAGAGAACTTTGTTTGATTCCAATGATGCCTTCAGCAATTTCAGCCCCTGAGAAGTAATCAAAAGAAAATGATCATTTTGGGTAAAGAACACTACTTCCGATGAAAAAAACACAAGCACTGATGCACATTAGCTACATTACAAGCCTACAGAAAAACGTATGATGGTTATCGTTGTTGATCAAGTGTTTAGAGTAGAAAGTGCATTACTTGATTGAGATCAAGACATCCATTAACCTTATGACATGCCTTCCAATTCGAATCAAATAAGAAAAGAAACGAAAAGGCTAAAAGCTCGAAACAAGAATGTATTCAAGAACAAAATCAGACTGCTTGTGTCAATGCATTCAATATGAAAGGCAACGAAAACAGAAATAATACGCTAAAATGTTGAATTCAAGATGCGTAGAAAATTCACATTCAAAAATGGGAGATAAATTTAGGACTTCACACCTCATCCATGCCCATATGAACAACCTTCTCTTCAAGCACGCCAACCTCCTTAACGTTGAACTTGTTAAGCATAGCAATACACGAAATGGTGGACATTGGCTTCACTTCCAAATTATCCATAATCATGTATGTCACAATATCTTTCACAAAACCTGCTCCGCCACCAGACGATCCTTCAGCGGTAGCCTGAGCCGCAACATATGGGACCTCGGTAGATATAGTATATTTGCACTGTGGACAAACGGCCCTAGGGTCATCAGTCACGTACCGGTGGTAGCTCCCACACATGTACACCTTTTTTACCATTGATTCATCACTTGTCGGCAAACGTGGGACATTAGCGCCGCCAATAGGGGACACGGGTTTCAGCAGAGCGTCCTTGTTGAGATTGGGCAGCATGTATGTGTCATTAAGATTTTCGACACTGTCGTAAAGTCGGCCTAAGCTACCAACCATGCTGTCCTTAGAGAGGAGCCTAATGACAGTTCCAACCGGCAGAGACAGAAGGGTGAAAAGGAAATCCACAAAGTCCTTGCCGGCTTCGGCAAACAGAACTTTGTGGCCCTTTGTATCAATCAAGAGCTTCAAGCACACAGTGGTGGTTGCCATTGATGCGGTTAAAATCGAACTTTCAGAATATTAAGACCTGTAGGCATAAACTAAATATTTGAATTCATAAATAAACCGAGCTATTGCTACAATCCAATGTTAAAGGAGGCAGCTTTAGGCTTCAGCACGAGAAATAAACAGCCATCACAGAAAGAAAAAAATTATAAAAAAAAAAAAAGAAGAACACCAACGGCGATATTTTACTAAAATTTTGGGAAATATAGACCAAAATACTATACAAACCTAAATGGGCTCAACTATTGGTGCAACCAAAATCTTGCTCCTTTGTGACCAAAAGGATTCCGAGCTCGAGTCATGGAAACAGCTTTTTGCAAAGCAAGGTAAGGCTCGTATGATCAACGTTCCCCAACCCGACCCTCGCAAAGCGAGAGCCTTGTTGGCTTAGGATCAACCTTTATAATATACATTGCAAGCATCTTAAACACAACAAAAAAACAACTAAGTTTAGAGACTACCAACATATGCATATTTGTTTGAAGAAATCAGTGACCTTTTTTGAACTAAGCAGCCTAATCGCATGATTAATAATGCAGATCAACATATAATGTATAGAGAGAGAGAGAGAGAATTTTACCGAGAGAGGAAGGGAAGCTTACGCAGCAGAGCAAGGGGGGAGTAGGGTTTCTTTTGGAGTGGAGAAGTTACGAAAATATAACTCTCTGCAAGTCGGTTCTCTCTGTATTTGTAACTACCCTTTTGCTTCAATGGGCTCTTTCACCAAGAAACTTAAGCGGGCTCAACTCTAGGCCCACTTTTAAATCTACCGTTATTCTTTTCCGCTACGCAGCAGTAACGTCCCCCTCAAGGGTTCTTGCTCAACAACATTCATGCACTGAGTCACTCACTCTCTCATTGACCATACTCTCTCTCTCTCTCTCTCTCTCTCTCTCTCTCAAGTCTAGCCTTCACTCAACAATCCTACTCTACCCTCTATCTAGCTCCGTCATGGCTTCCGGCTACATTTAGAAATTGGAGAACAAGGTCTGTCGTTTTCGTTAAGTGAATGGGTGGTTCTACACACACTCATTTTTATTTCTCTCACATTTTTTTAATTTTCGACTGTCAAATCGAATGAATTGAAAAAGATTAATTGATAAAAATGTGTGAAAATTAAAAATAGGTGTATAAATAACAATACTTTATGTGAATAACATTTTATGGTTCATGACATTTATGTTGGTCAGCATGATCACCATGCTTTTAAAAATAGTGCTCGAGTATTTGTCATACGTGGAGGGACATGTTGAAAGAATGATGTCTACATGTTCTACACCATTAAATTTTTCTCGTCTGTTGGTAGACTTGAGTATTCAACTCCACCTGTGTAAGTTTATCTTACATTGTCCATCCCAAACCCAAATAAAGAAGGAGGGGGAGGCATCAGGTGGTTGACAACCGACAATCCTAGGTTATGTCGAATTCTTATGATAATGAATCCTGAACGATTCATGAACAAGACCTTGACACTAGATGTTGTAGACGTCAAGAAGGTAGGAGATAGAATTATGGCAATCAAGATTGTAATAGGACAAGAACTCATTAATGTGATTAGTGCGTACGCGGTTGGACACGAGTTTGAAGGAGAAATTTTGGGAAGATCTTGGAGACTTAGTGCAAGGAATCGCTCAAACGGAGAAGGTATTTATAGGAAGAGATTTAAATGGACACATGGGCAAGGAGACAAGCAATTATGGAGGTTTTCATGATGGCCATGGTTTTAGGGAGAGAAATGAGGATGGGGAAGCTATCTTGGATTTTATAATGGCATATGATCTCTTCTTAGCCAACACCTTCTTTAAGAAGAGAGAAGAACATGTGATCACCTACAAAAGTGGATTGTCAAAAACACAAATAAATTTTCTTCTAATTTCTTCTAATGAGGAAGGGAGATCGTATAACTTGCAAGGATTGCAAAGTTATACCGGAAGAGAGCTTGGCTAATCAACACCGTTTGTTGGTGATGTATGTACATATCGAAAGAGAGAAAAAAAGAATAAGACCTTGAAAAGCCCAAGGACTAGATGGTGGAATCTAAAAAGAGAAAAACAAGCCATTTTCAAAGAGAAAGTAATCACCCAATGCGTGTGGGATAGAGAGGGGGAAGCTAGTTAAATGTGGGATTTCATGACTAGTTGTATCGGAAAAGTAGCAAAAATGGTATTAGGAGAGTCCAAGGGTTTTGCTCCACACCAAAAGGAATTTTGGTGGTGGAATGAAGAGGTACAAACAAAGGTTAAGGCTAAGAAGGAATTTTGTAAAGCCTTATACAAAGATATGACCAATGCAAACGGTGAAATGTATAGAATAGCGAAGCAGGAGGTGAAAAAAGTTGTGAGAGAAGTTAAGCTAGCGACTTTTGACGATATGTATTAGCGACTAGATACCAAAGAATGAGAGTTTGATATCTATAAACTAGCTATAGTAAGAGAAAAGAAGACAAGGGACCTAAACCAAGTGAGGTGCATCAAGGATGAGAATGGAAAGGTTCTTGCTATAGAGAATGCAGCCAAAGACAAATGGAGAGGTTATTTTCATAATATTTTCAATGAAGGACATGAAAGGAATACTTTTTTTGGGGGGGGGTGTAGTTGAATAACTCAGAAGAGTGTAGAAACTACTCATTTTACCGTCGAATTAGGAAGGAAGAAGTGGTTGTAGCTTTGAAGAAGATGAAGCACAGAAAAATAGTGGGCCCATATGATATATCGATCGAAGTATGGAAAGTCTCAGAAAAGATGGGTATAGCATGGCTCACTGACCTTTTCAGTAAGATTTTGAAAACAAAGATGCCAAATGAGTTACAAAAGGGCACTTTGATGCCTATCTACAAGAATAAGAGCGACGTACAAAATTGCATGAACTATAGAGGTATTAAGGTAATCAGTCGTACAATGAAGCTCTGGGAAAGAGTCATTGATCATAGACTGAGATAAGAGACACAGGTTTCGGACAACCAATTCGAGTTTCATGCCAGGGCGCTCAACCATAGAGGCAATCTATCTCTTACGAAGATTGATGGAAAGATATAGAGATATGAAAAGGATTTACACATGGTCTTCCTACATTTGAAAAAAACGTATAATAGGGTTCCGATAGACATTCTTTGGAGAGTTTTAGATAAAAAAGAAGTATGAGTAGCATATATCCAAGTTATAAAGGATATGTTTGATAGAGCAAATACTGCCGTAAGAATTCATGAAGGACAAATCGAAAACTTCCCCATAACTATAGGGTTACATCAAGGCTCATCTTTATACATTTTTTGCATTGGTAATGGATGAGTTAACGGGACATATTCAAGATAATATTCTTTGGTGTATGCTTTTCGTAGGCGATATAGTGTTGATAGATGAAACTTAGGAAGGGGTAAATGTGAAGCTAAACCTTTAGAGAAAAGTGTTGGAATCTACTAGTCTTCGCCTAAGTCGGTCAAAGACATAATATATGGAGTGCAAGTTCAGTGCAAATGGAGGCCTAAATGAGTTAGGGGTGAGGATTGGATACCAGGAAGTACCAAAAAGCGACTTATTTCGCTACCTAAGATCTATCTTGCAAAAGAACAGAGATTTAGATAAATACCTCAATCATAGAATACAAGCTGGATGAATGAAGTGGAAGAGTGCATCCAGCGTGTTATGTGACCGTCGTATGCCACTGAAGCTTAAGGAAATTTTTTATAGGACGACAATAAGGTCGATGATGCTGTATGTCACGGAATATTGGGCGGTGAAACATCAACACGTACGTAAAATGGGTGTAGCAGATATGAGGATGCTTCGTTAGATGTGTGGGCACACGAGAAAGAATAAGATTAAGAATGAAGATATCCGAGGTAAATTAGGAGTAGCTGAAATTGAAGGAAAGATGAGAGAAAATCGGTTATGGTGGTTTAGACATATACAATGAAGACCTATTGACGCTTCGGTAAGAATATGTGACTACGTGACAGAGGTCCAGGATATAAGGGATATAGAAAGACCTAGGAAGATTTTGGAAGAAACTCTAAGAAAAGACTTAGAGTTCTTAGATCTAACGAAAGACATGACACAGAACCGAATGCAATGGCGTTCTAGGTTTCATATAGCCGACCTCACTTAGTGGGAAAAGGCTTTATTGATGCACAAAATCAATAGGGACTTTGGAACAACGTAAAGTGTCAAGTTTGTGACTTTCACTATGTTGCTCCGATCACTAGTAAAGATAAGTATGTAAAGAGATAGAGACAGGGAAACAAACATAAGATATATGTGGTTCACCCATATTGGCTACGTCCATGAAGTAGAGGAGTTCTCATTAGTAGTGAAGAGTTTACACAAATACATAGATTGAAGCTCTTTATAAGTGAGTTCTAGTGAGTAGTTTTGTACAAAAGACATTAGGGATTCATTATAGGAGAATGATCTCATTTTATAAAAGAAGATAATCTCTAACTTTATTCTAATGTTGACACGTGTCGTGTTGTGATTGGCCTCTGACGTTGACACGTGTCACGTTGTGATTGGTCTCTGACGTTGACATGTGTCGCGTTGTGATTGGTCTTCTGGTTGGAAGGAAATTCTTGTGAGTCTTTGATAGGAGCATATTTATGCGACTTAGTTAGCTTGTTCCCTTGCATTTATGTTGTTAGTTCTTAGTTATTTTAGTGTTTTAAAATATTTTCGTGTGTTTGTAGGTCCAATTGACAAAGTAGGCAAGAAAGTGCAATTTGGAGCATTTTGGAACAATTTTGGGTTTGAAACGGATGGCATATGCTTGGAGCAAGGTGGATTGACGAAATTGAAGACCAAAGGAGGCTATGAATGAGTAAAGAGGTGAAGAAATGAATTCAAGACAAAAGAAGAACAAAGAGCTCAGCAAAAGAAAGAAGGAATGCTAAACAAGTTTTCTTATTTGGTCTTAAACCTTTCCTAATTCTAATTCACCTAAGTTCCAGCTACAAAGAGGTGTCCTAAACATTTTAGGTTACCTAATTACATAGTTCTAGAAGCTTTCTCCCAGTCAAAGGAGGGTGTCGCACCACCCTAGGTGTTTCCTCTTCCTTGCCACACAAAGGATCACCTCCCTTTCTTATTTTCTGCACCAAATCACATTTCCTTTTAAATTCAAGACATTGCCGCATCCCACATTCCTTTTCCTCTTGATTTCTGACATTCACTACCTTTCCTATATTGTGCCGCACCTTCCTTACCTATTTCTCTTTAATTTCTGACCCGTACTTACCTTTTTAATTGTGGGACAAAATAGATGAGTCTTTAAACCCTTTCCTGCATTCTTGTTGTGCTTTAGTATATATAAATAACCTTGCCGCACCATTTAGTCTCTTCACCATCCATTTCATCCATTCATTCATCTATCCACCTTCTACCACCCATCACCACCCATTCTACACACCTAAACCCTTGTGCCGCAGCTTTGCAAAGGAAGGAGAATAATGAGTCACCTGGAGTCGTGCTTGCCATTCAAGATGTTGGATTGTTTGAGCATTTCTAGGTGTAATCTATCTTTGTTTTCAATGTTTAAATTTGATTATTTTTGTTTAATTGCGACTATAAGGAAATAATTTTGTTTTAGCTAGAGGTGGATTCAAAGCCATGAATATATATGTGATATGAATTGATTTCCTCTAGTTATTGTTTCATGAAGTGTGAATTCAATTTGCTTAACTGTTTGATTTAGAACTTATTCTTGTATGTTGATTAAGGAAGCCTACTTAGTTTGCATGCATGAATCTGATGCTAGAATATAAGAGAGTTTCACCTAATCGTTATGAACTTATATTCACAAATAGTGAAGGTTGCTAGTCACAATCGCGTAAAGTAAATTCATAGCAGGAGCATCATGCAGTTCATAGTTACGAATGTCATGTCAATGCTTATGATTTCCATAGAACTTAATGATCTTTGATATGTATCTCTAATATGCAATTCATGTAGGGAACTATTGAAGAATAATTTGGTTGTTGATGTGTTGTCCGTCCAATTCAACAAATTTAGGGAAATCTGATGGTTAATTTATGCAGTTCACAGTTAACTTGGGGCGTTGTCATTCATGGTTTATCGAAATCATAACCGAAAATCAATTCTATGTTGCATATGTGTCATGTGTGGAGAAGAACCCTTTAGCTAGCCATTCACCCTTTGATTCATCTCAATTTATACTCTCTGTTCAATTCTGCAAGTTATTTAATCTTAGTTTAAATTTTCGTCAAAAACAAACCCCCTATCTTTAAGTTGTGTCAATTTAGTTAGAATCTGTTTAAATTTGTTTCTAGTAAGTCCTTTGAGTCTATTTTCGTCCAAATCACTCTCTAGTTTCTGTTTTGAGTCAATTTGTTTGTTTAGTGCTGTTTTCAGTCATTGTAGCTTGTTTTGAGTTATTAGAGTCTAGTTTTCTGTTTTATAGTCTAATTTTCTGTTTTTAAGTTTAATTTGCGTTGATTAGCATCCCTAACTAATCCCAGCCTAGAACAATCCCTACTTACATCTTTACTACAATTGTAAAAAATAGGGTTTAAGTTTGAGTGCTGTTTTACACCACATCAGTTCTTGACGATATAATGTTGACCAGTGCTTAGTAGTTTCAGGATTAGTCAAGTATGGTACAAACAGTGCTCTCCTAAGTTGCCGAGTGAGGGAAGCTTCTCGATTAGGGACTTGCAAAATCTAAGCCACTGAGTAATCATGAAACTTCTAAGTACCGAAGTGTGGTATTATTTTCACTTGCCTTACTTGTAGTTTCCTACTTGGTCAAGTGCGATACAAACCATATTGTATGAGTCTTCCAAGTCTCTGAGCGAGGAAGATTGCCAAACGAGGTGCCAAGCTAGGTAAGTAATCACGGAAGTTTGATTTCAAGTTCTGACTAATTGCTTTCTTTCTCATCCTTTTGCAGGTAATAACAAGAGCAAAGAAAAGGACATGGAAAAAGCATGATATGAGATACTTTTGCTTTTGAAGAAGTAACGGATGAATCGGCATGTGTTTTGTTACATTTGTTGACTTTCTATAGGCTTGATCTTGAACTAGGTTGGAGGATTTTCTAGTTTCCTCCAAAGGTTTGAATTTACTTTCCATAGGCTTGATTTGAATTGGACTGGAAGATCCAAGCAAGGAAGATGAGAATTTCCTGACAGTGGTGGTGATTTGATGGCGTTGCACGGTGAGGCTTTGCTATTCAGTGACGGTGCCAACGAAAGGTTATTGAAGCTTCTCAAGCATAGCTAGGCATGGTGGGTTCATCATTAATTATTCTGCTTTAATCTTTTGCATAGCAGAAGTGGTGCGCAACATTTGCATTTGAATGATCCTTCATAACATCACTTCTCAGCGACTCATCCATGCTTAGTAGCTTCAGTGTAAAGTGCTAACATCATATTAACTGTTCTGAGGTATTTGCTGAGGAAATTGAGAAGTGACAATAGTTGAAGATGAGTATTTGAAAGCAATGCTAGGTAAGCAACCAGGCAAAGGTTCTGAACAATCAGTTCCAGATCGAAAGTTTAATTTCAGGTTCCGACTGATTGCTTTCTTTGTCCCTGTCTTGCAGGTAAGAGCAAGGGCAAAGGAAAAAACAGGAAAAAAGCATGATACGAGATACTCTTGCTTTCGACCCTGATGATATGAGATACTTTTGCTCTTGAAGAACTGTTTTCTTGCCGAGGAAATGAGTCGAGCATTTTGGGTGACTTGGTTTAAGAGGTATTCTTAGGGAAGAAGTATTTCAAGAAGCTTTATTAAAGATGCATTCTTGGAGAAGAGGAAAAAATTAGACATATAAGAATTTTCCCAATAGCAAGTAGGGGTGCTATTCCTTTACCCTTGTGGATATTAGTAGGGTAATAGGGATTTTTCCAATAGCAAGTAGTTGTATTGGTAGACTTGAGTATTTGCCACATATGAGAAAATATGTTGAAAATATGAAACACATGGGGTAAAAAACAGACTTTATATGTGTTTGTAAGTAGTTGAACTGCTATTTTATTGCTTCGTATTGCTTATTAATTTTTATAGGGTAACCTTAACTTACTTCATGGTTAACAACCTATTCCATGTGTAAATGCCACCCGTGCATATATTAAACTTGAAATTTCGTTGCACTCTTGAAAGTATAAATCCTACATTGAAAGAAAGATATGTTGTTGTAAATAGTTGAACCATGTATCTAAATGATTTTATATTAAAACCTCAGCCTTTTTCAATAATACCATTTATCCATTGAAATTTGGCTGCAATATTTACACAATCACCATTTTACATTCAAATATACGATATTGACATCCAAGAACTATTAACATTTAACGGTAACAAATCAATTATACTAAATATTTGTAAGTATTAGAGCTATTCTCCACAAATTTCTAATCAATTTGTCAACAAGCGTTGTCTAAAACGTAAAAAGCATTTGGCCTTGCGCTTACTCCTTAAAAGTAAAAAGAAGGGCGTAATAAGAACACCAATTGAAATCTTTTACAGGCTCAACAAAGACTGTTACAAGACCTTAATCTCAGGATATTTTTTACATGGTTTGAAAATAAAAAGGAGCAATTAGTAATAAAGGTTTCAAACTTTTCGCAGACAAAAAAAGAAGTCTGAAACTCATTACCTAATACATCATTACCCATTAACTTGACAAGAAGGAGAGTCGGTAGGACCTGCAAATCCAACCACATATGGAAAGGAAAACAAATTGCCCTTAATACAAAAAGCAAACATCACATTCACAGTCTCAGATTGACGCTTCATTTCCAAAACTACTTGAGACTGTCAAACCTCTTCACCAAGGAACAAACCAGTGAGATTTGAGTTCGATAACAATGACCCTCTCAGCAATTCCAAACCCTAATTCACAAAAACAAGGACATTAAGAACAAATAATTCATAAAGTTCAGAGGAATATATAAATGAAGAAGATGAGGAAACCCTAATTATAAATTCACACCTCTTGCCAGCCAAGATGAACAACCACCACATCAAGCTTACCAACATCCTTTACATCGGACTTGTTAAGCACGTCGAGGATGGAAACTGTAGACAGAGGCTTCACTTCCAGATCATCCATGACCATGTATGTGAAGTCCCTCACATACCCTTCCTCCACACAAGGGTGCAGTAGCAAGATATTCTTGTCAAGATTCGGAAGAGTGTATTTCGGGCTCAAGT
The DNA here is from genome assembly GCA_963580275.1 of Crataegus laevigata. NCBI lineage: Eukaryota > Viridiplantae > Streptophyta > Magnoliopsida > Rosales > Rosaceae > Crataegus > Crataegus laevigata. The sequence goes on along the minus strand of OY756947.1, from coordinate 29,030,701 downwards.
TTTCGAGGCTGCCGTAAATTTTATCTAGACACCGAACCATGCCGTGCCCGGACAGCAACTTAATGACTGCGCCATCGCTCAGAGAGAGGAGGCCGAATAGAAGGTCGACAAAGTCTTTGCCGGACTCTGCGAACAAAACTTTCTTACGGTTTGTATCAATGAAAAGCTTGATGCTCACACTGAAATTGGAAGTTGCCATTGACGAGGGGGTTGTGTGTGATGACGATTGATTACCCTCGTTTTGCTGAAGTTGTCTTACTTTGTAGTGCCCAAGGGATGTGACTGATAGAAAATATCACGGAGAAAAATGAAAAAGTAATCACCCTTTGTGGGTACCGATCACTGTACTGTAATGATGAGGGAGAGAGGATCCGAGAATTCTGAGATTTTTTAAATTAAATCAGTTCATCGTATACTATCAATTTTTATATAATATTATTTATATTTAATTTAAATAAAAAATTTATAATAATTTCTGTGTGATAAACGAATATGATTTGATAAGAATTTTTGAGATCTTCACAATAAAATTCGGCAAAAATTCTCACTCATTTGATACAATTTTAGTACACTTTAAAATTAAGACGTAGTCAATTATGATTTTTTAGATAAAATTTTAGAAAAATCTTGAAATAAAGTATAGTCATGTTAGAATTTAAGATTTTTAAAAGAATTTTAAGTTCATATGTCTAAGCGTAGCGAGAGTGTCAAATATCTGCTGGAATTTTTAGTTCTCTAAGCTTAGACGCAAAAGAACTTGCCTACCTCTTCATCTTCTTCTACATCCGTACCTTCGGAACATATCTTGTCGTCCTCTTCGACTTTATCTTCTTCACCCTACCCTATCCATCATGGAATTTTCTTTTGGCAAAGTTGTAACGGTAAACAAATTTTGGGTTCTGACGAATTGCAGGTTTGAATTCCTGGGTTCTTCCCTTTTCATAGCTTGAATGAAAAAGAAATCCAAATCCCCAATTCCTAAACCTCTTCGATAATATGCAATTAATTATTAATATGACATAAAAAATTTCAATATTAAAGTGGATTCATATTTATCCTGTCGTCTTTTTACTTTCTATGTTTTATTTCTGGCGAAGAAATCTGAAGGAGATAATCACAGACCAATTAAGTCAAAAGTCTATGATCTAAGAACACAGACCTACTCGTAGATCACGGCCTGTGATGTCAAAAGTAGAGCACTGTATGACTGATGGAAGATCTTCTCAATTTGCAGTGAAAATATATGTTTTTGTTACTTATATGTTTACTCACTGGGCACGAAAACGATCATTGAGAAATGCTACCAAGGAACCAACCGTCTCGTTTATACATTTTTACTTCTCTTTTTCATTTAATAATTTGGTGCGAAATATATTTTTTTTAATTGTTCACGTTTAAATTTTATGTAAGATTAAAATTTCTGACAAATTTTTTTTATTGAGAATCACTGTTTATCTTATTTTCTTTTATGTACCTATTTCCTCTCATTCAATGAATATTGCACTTGAACTAAAAATAAAAAAAAAGTAAAAACGATGTTGCAAAATGATTAAAATGGTCTCTCTGTTTTTTTTAACAAAATGATCTATTTTTTAAATCACTTATTAAAGATTATTATAAAAAAAAGTGTACCCAAAATTATTTAGTCATATCGCGATTTTCAATAAATAGAAAACTCATTTAATTTTGACAATGTTAATTGAATAATTATATTTTGATTAATTTTTATGAAATTGAATTTAAAGCGTGTTATGAAGAAGGATAGTTCTGATCATAAAATAATATTGTAGAATCAAAAAGAGAAATTGAAAATGTTCACGTGAAAAAATACTAATATTTTCACGCATATAAATTTGGTGAAAGATTGAATAAAGTACCTAAACTATAGACAAAATAAAAATGAATAATACTGGAACAGGAACTATATAATCAAACTCCTTTTCGAATGCATATAATTTTTTTAGTTCAATTAAATCATTACAGCTGATTTAATACTTCTATTATCCTCTCACGTTCCTCTTATTTTTATTTATCAGATTTAATAAATTTGGTGCAACTAAATTTCGTTAGATATTATTTATATTTAATTTTAAATTAAAAAATTTAAATAATTTATAGCCACACGATACACAATAAATAACTAAGGTATAAGAATCCTTAAGAACCCCACAATTTGGATCCATATGGAATCCAAATCCTTTATTTGTTAGGCGTGACAGAGGGTGTAATTCTAAAGAGATTACATTTAGTACTACTCTTCGGATCTTTTCCTCTTGTTCCGCCAAATCAGAGAATTTGTATTGTTGAAAATTGATCCAACAACTGAAGTTATTATAACTTTTAAAGTGGGTCCATATTTGTAACTGTTGGATCAATTTTCAATGGTACAGATTTCATGATTTGATGAATTAGAAGAAAGGATCAGTCCTGTTGTACTAACAAATCACAAGCCTTTTATCAGAAAAGAGGTAAAAATATTGTCTACAAAATGTGATATGTAACATTTTTTTATTAATATAAATATATATCCCCTTGCATGTGCAATGAGTGATCAAGGGATCAAAAGAATGCAGTTTACTTGTTGCACAAGAACAATGACTAAGAGACGTAAAAACTAAAACTAGCTAGGGTTAATTTGTATTAAGGGCATGATTACAAAACTCGAAATTTAGTTTATCTTGTCAAATTAACATATTTCTTTCTTTGATTTCAAAACTGAAACAAATTCTTTGTTGGTTTTGTTGTTGATTAGGGCTTTTACAACCGATTTCTTGTTAATATTTGGCCCCTTACCTATTTAAGTTAGAAGATTCCAACTTAATTAACAAAGATGCAAAAAATCAGTTGGGATAAAGTCCAAAAAGATAGTTGATGAAATCCAAATTATTCCATGAGTGCAATTACATCAGATAGATTCAAGGTAACAATGCAGCAAAACAGATCAACTTAAAACCAACTTAAAAAACAATCTTCATTTCCCACTTCAGGTGAAAAGCCAAATTTTCATGCCACTTTATTGCCCAGAAAAACACTGGTGAGAACATAGTTTGACTGCAGAGATGCCTTCAGCAGACTTATACCCTACAAAAAGAAACACAACATTGATCATTTTTATTGGCACACTAATAATATCCAGATGTATTATTTGATAAATTGATATCACAAAGTTGATGGAAATTTTTGATGGAGGTGTCAAACCTCTTGCAGGCCAAGATGAACCACCCTCTCTTCAAGGACCCCAACATCCTTAACATTGAACTTGTTCAGCACTGTAATACCTGAAATTGTAGACATGGGCTTCACTTCCAAGTTATCCATTACCATGTATGTGACAACACCTTTCACATAACCACCACCCTCTCCGGAGGAACTTCCAGATGTAACCTGCGGGGCTACATGAGGCACTTCTGTTGACATAGCAGATTTGCACGAGGGACAAATGGCTCGAGAATCATCAGCTACATAACGGTGATAGTTGCAACACATGTAGACCTTTCTAGTTGCTTCATCGCCGGCCAACAAGTGAAGGACATCGGCACCGCCAATCGCTGGCTTGGGTTTCAGTAGAGTGTCCTTGTCAAGATTGGGTTGCATGTATGCGTCACTCAGAGTCTCAACACTCTCGTAGAGTTTCCCTAAGCTACCAACCATGCCATGCTTGGCGAGGAGCCTAATCATAGTCCCTAAAGGCAACGATAGAAGAGCGAAAAGAAAATCCACAAAGTCTTTGCCTGCTTCGGCAAACAAAACTTTGTGACGCTTTGGATCAACTAGGAGTTTCAAACTAACAGTTGACTCGGAGTTAGCCATTTTCACATATGCAGTGATGAGGGCAAGCAGACTCTAAGCCTAAGGTATATATATTAAGAAGAGGAGAATTGTAAACGTTTCGAAATTATGTAAAAACATATAGGGAACCGGAACAGACGGGTAATTTACGAGTAACTAGGGTTCGGGAAAATTAACAACGTTGTTTCATTAGGGCCATGCGTCGGTTTTAGCTGGCACGCGTCTCGATCTGGACACTCGGTGCAAGTGCCCATTTACAATTAACATATGATCTTATTCCCAAAACAGGCATGATAACTTTTAATTAACTCCAATTAATTATCGTCTGGTAACTATCAGAAAAAACAAGTACACATAGAGGAACTGTGTCAACCTTTCAACATGGGGAAAGATTTTTCAGTGTGACTGGAACACGGGGTACACCACGTGTTACTATACAAATGGTGGAATATGTGTGTTAAAAAGTTAATAACTTAAAAAATAAAATTTTCTATCACTTACATAAAAACACGTGTTATATTATCCATATTCTTGTTATAATTAAAAATTTCTCCAACATGTGATAGTTTTGGCAACTAGTAACATCTTCCACCACTCATTGATACAATATGTCAACCTCCAAACTACTAATGCGTTTGAAGCTCCCCATCGACAGAAAGGGCCAATGGGCCACAAGGTTTTGTTCGCGGAAGCGAGCAAAAAATAAGCCAAGAATTATCGAATGACTCTAATCACCTTTGTTAGACAATAAAACCCTAACCCTAGTCGAAGTCTAGATATGATTGTAACCCTAGTTGTGATTGTATTCCTATTTTGTAGAGATTATGCCTTGCAAAGCAAGGAATGTACTTGTATATATTTCCTATTCACGTTTCAATGAAAATCACTTTTACCCCACATACCTTTTTCTACATGGTATACAGAGCCAGTTTCCTAACCCTAGCTTTCTTTTTTTAAAAAAATTCGGCAAACTCCATTTGCCGTTCTTCTTCTTCCCTCATGGGCGACTCCGATTCCATTACCCCTTTTTATATTCACAATTCTGATCACCCTAACCTTGTTCTTGTCTCTAAAAAGTTAAATGGAGACAACTATACCACCTGGGCATGCGGTATGGAGATCTCTTTGAGTGCCAAGAACAAACTTGGCTTTATTTCTGGTGAAATTGCGGAACCATCTTCCTCTGAGAATCCTAATACCCACGCTGCCTGGTGTCGCTACAATGATATGATTCTTTCCTGGCTTCTTCATTCTTTGGAGCCCGACCTTGCCGAGTCCGTCCTCTTTTCCACCAATGCCAAAGCCATTTCGAATGACCTTCGTGAACGGTTCTCCCAAAGTAATGCTCCTCGCATCTTTCAACTAAATTGTGACCTGGCCACCATCTCTTAAGGTACTTCATATGTTTTCGCCTACTTCACTCGTCTCAAAGGCCTTTGGGACGAGCTTGCTTCCTACACCGACCCTTACACTTGTTCTTCTGGCTTCAAGACCGACAGACAACACCTTATGCAATTTCTTATGGGCCTTAATGAGTCGTTTTCAGCCGTTGGCGATCAAATCCTCTAGATGAACCCTTTACCCACCGTTCGCCAGGCATGTTCCTCTGTGTCTCAGGCCGAGAAGCAACGTTCAATAGGTTCATCCCGCTTGGCTGACCAACTTACTGCCATGTCGGTCCGTGGTTCGTCTCGTGCTCTCTCCGAACGCCCTCCTCTTCACTATACCTACTGCAACTATGATTATCACACCCGTGACACTTGCCACAAGCTTCATGGTTATCTTATTGGCCATCCTCTCCATGGCCAGCCATAGAGGACTTTCCGTCGTTCTCCCAGCACTGGTCCTTCACGCAACAATGGCACTGTTTCTGCTCGCAGCTCTGGTGCTGCTTCTGCCCATGGTAATCCTGCCACTTCCTCTCGGCCCAATACCACTCTCCAGGCCCACACGACTCCAGTTCCTCCTTCGGCCCACCACGTGCAAATGCAGCCCACCTTTACTGATGTCCAACTTGTTATGCCACATCTCTCGGCTGACCAACACTCACGCATCCGTGCTGCCCTAACTGATGCTGCCAATCCTTCTTCCACTCATCAGGTTCATGCTGTTTTTGGTGAGAATCTTCCTAAAGGTTTGTCTCCCGTCGCTTCTTCTCATAGTCACTAGATTCTTGACAGTGGTGCTACTGATCATATTACATCTTCTGCCTCGTGTTTGGTTAATCCTTCTGCATCGCAGTTGCCACTTGTTTCTTTTCCTAGTGGTGATACTACCCATATTACTTTGACTGCACTCTACATTTGAATTCCTCTATATATTTGAAATATGTTTTATGCGTTCATACTTTTAAAACCTTTTATCAGTTGGTAAGCTTACAGATGGATTATCATGTTCCGTAACCTTTTTTTCCCTCTTGGTGTATTTTGCAGGACTTGGTTTCGAAGAAGATGATTGGTGTGGGTAAGCGACGTGGTGACATATATTACCTTGTGGCCCTCGCCTCCTCCATCTCATCCCATCATCCCATTTGCAGTGTCATCACCATCCCATCCTCCTTATGGCATAGGCGTCTTGGCCATCCTTCCTCTCCTCGTTTGCAAGTTTTAGCTTCTAGTCTTTTGAATTTTTCTTTTGATTCTAGTCATGTTTGTGATGTTTGTCCATTGGCGAAACAAACTCATCAACCTTTTGGTATAAGTTCAATATCAACAACTTTTCCTTTTGCTTTACTTCATTCTGATATTTGGGGCCAAATCGTCAAGCTTCCCTTTCTAGAGCTCATTATTTTTTAACCATTGTGGATGATTTTTCTTGCTTTACGTGGATTTTTCTCATGAAACATAAATCAGATACTCAACAATTAATCAAGGCTTTTTTTGCATATGTCCATACTTAATTCCATACTAAAATTCAATGCATTTGTACTAATAATGGCGGTGATTTTCTTTCTCTTCGTTCTTTTTTCTCTGATCATGGGGTCCTTTTTCAAACCTCTTGTGTTTATACTTCTCAACAAAATGGCGTTGTTGAATACAAACATAGACACCTCTTAGAAACCGTCCGCGCCCTTCGTTTCCAGTCCCTTCTTCCTCTCACATTTTGAGGTGAATGTGTCCTTACCGCTGCTACTCTTATCAATATTCTCCCTATTGGTCTTCTCCATAATAAATCTCCCTATGAGGTCCTCCATAACAAAGTCCCTACCTATGATCACTTCCGCGTCTTTGGTTGCCTCGCATATGCCACCTCTGTTCTTTCACCTACAAAATTTTCCCCCCGAGCTCATCATTGCATCTTTCTTGGTTATCCTCCGGGCCAAAAGGCCTATAAATTATACAACCTAAACACCTATAAATTATACAACCTAAACACTCACCGTACATTCACCAATAGGGATGTAATTTTCCATGAAGATTCCTTCCCTTATTCCGTTCCCGTTCCCCCTAACCCATTCCCCACACCTACCCTACCTATTCCCTCTTCTTTGGACCTTTCTTATCCACCACATACCATCTACCCGTCCCTCTCACCTCCTGCCACCTTACCTCTCTCTCTCTATCCCTGATTCCCCTAATGCCGCCACCTCACATTCCCCTCCTACCGTATCATCTTCTCTTGCCACTATCCCCGCGGCCCCACTCATTTCTCTTGATCCCCTCTCTAGTTCATCCACCCTACCCCCGAATCCTCCCATCTCCTCGCTCACCTCTTATTCTGACCTTCCCACTGTCCCCCGCCACTCTTCTCGTACCCATAAAACCCCATCCTAATTAAAGGACTACATTTGCTCGCAGGTGATTCTGCCCCCACATCAATCTTCCACTTCTCAGCCCAGTCCTTCCAAAGGTACGCGATATCCACTTTGTAATTTTATTTCTTATCACCGCTACTTTCCCTAGCATCTTTCATATATATCTTCTGTCAATCGGGGTGCGGAGCCCTCTTCCTTTGCAGAGGCTGCCAGTGATCCTAATTGGCGTCGTGCCATGAATGAAGAGCTTCAAGCCTTACATGCCAATGGTATTTGGACCCTGACTACCTTGCCATCCGGCAAAGTTTCCATTGGTTGTAAATGGATTTACAAATTGAAGTATAATTCTGATGGCTCTATTGACCGCTACAAAGCTCGCTTGGTTGCTAAGGGTTACACTCAGGCTGAAGGTATTGATTATCATGACACTTTCTCTCCTACTGCTAAAATGATTAGGGTCCGTTGTCTTCTCACCCTAGTTGCTAGTCAGTCTTGGTCTCTTCATCAGCTTAATGTTAATAATGCCTTCTTGCACGATGACTTACATAAGGAAATTTATATGTTTCCTCCTTCTGGTCTTCGGCGACAGGGGGAGAATCTTGTGTGTCACCTCCACAAATCTCTATATGGTCTTAAGCAGGCTTCTCGCCAATGGTTTGCAAAATTCACTACTACCATTATTTCCGCTGGTTTCCAACAATCAAAAGCTTACTATTCATTGTTCACTAGAAAGTCTGGTACTTCTTTCATATCCTTACTTATTTATATGGATGATATTGTGATTATAGGCAATGACGTCAGTGCCATTGATTCTCTCAAGTCTTTTCTCCGTGATCATTTTCGGATAAAAGACTTGGGTGAGCTAAAATATTTTTTGGGTATTGAGATCTCTCGATCTCAACGTGGCATTTATATTTCACAACAAATGTATGCATTGGAGATTCTCAAGGATTATGGTTTCCTGGGTGCACGGCCCATTGCTTTCCTTATGGATGATACAAAATTATCTGATCAAGGAGAACTTCTCAAGAATCCTGAAAAATATCGGCGTTTAGTAGGAAGGTTGATTTATCTTACCATAACTCGGCCAAATATCACTTATTCTGTGCATGTTTTAAGTCGTTTTATGCATGAGTCATGTATCCCTCATATAGATGTTGCGCTTCGTGTTGTTCGTTATTTGAAATCTATTATAGGTCAAGGCTTATTATTCCGTTCTAACAACCAGGCCAAGCTAGCTACATTTTGTGACTCTGACTGGGCAAGTTGTCAATCACTCGTCGTTCGACTACTGGGGATTGTGTTTTCTTTGGAAATTCTTTGATTTCGTGGCGAATAAAGCGATAGAAAATTGTGTCACTTTCTTCAGCTGATGCAGAATATAGGGCCATGGCAGGTGCTTGTTGTAAATTAGTTTGGCTTCGGTATTTATTGAAGGATTTGAACGTTTCTTTAGAAGGTCCTTCTGTGTTATTTTGTGATAATCAAGCATAGTTACATATAGCCGTTAATTCTGTCTTTCATGAATGGACTCGTCACATTGAGATGGATTATCACTTCATATGCGATAAGATTGCAAATGGAACTATAGCAACCAAATATGTTGGTACGGCACATCAGTTAGCGGATTTGTTCACTAAGCTTCTAGAAAAAGGCAAGTTTTCAACTTTGATACGCAAGTTGGGTGTTCTTGACATTCACTCTCCAACTTGAGGGGGAGTGTTAGACAATAAAACCCTAACCCTAGTCGAAGTCTAGATATAATTGTAACCCTAGTTGTGATTGTATTCCTATTTTGTAGAGATTATGCCTTGTAGAGCAAGGAATGTACTTGTATATATTTCCTATTCACGTTTCAATGAAAATCACTTTTACCCCACGTACCTTTTTCTACAACCTTTTGTTTTTACCGGTTGGAACTGCGATGAGGCTTCTGTCAACCGAGGACATGGTTGGTTGATTGAGCAAACTTAACCAAAGTTGCTTTTAGTGAGACTTACTTGCAACTCAGTCTACATATGTGGTATATTTGACAAGTATCTGCTATCACGTGTCCAAAAACAATATTTGGTATCATCTGAAGATTGCTACTATGATGTGGTGTTACTAGCTACATAGTCCCCATTTAGGTCTGTCATTTTCTACTATAAAAACCGAAACGACCAATCACTCACCAAAACTTTTTGCTTTGGTAACCCGACATTTACTTCATAAAATCAAAGCATCTAACGAAAATACCCAAAAAATGAGATCTGTATGGGTAATACCAAAACCAACCAGAATATTTACCCAAATCAAATATACTAAAAAAAATTTGAATCTACCAATTTATCTAAAATATATCACTGATACACAGAGGTTGAGTTTCATCAAATTAGTAATCACCCAATGGGGTTTGGTCTAGTGGATAAAAGCTGGCTAGGCCACAAGTTGGGCGGTTCTTATGAGTACCATCCTTAGGGAGGTCAGGGGTTCGATCATCCGCTTGTAAAAAAACCTCTTGTGGAGAGCTTTTCTTAAAAACAGCGACCCGGCTCGAAGTGGTAACCCACTACTACCATTTTTTTACCAAAAAAAAAAAATTAATACATAGTCAAATAAAAACTGATTGTTCTACTAATATATTTATTGTTGACCTTAAAGGCCGAGTATTTAAGAGCTAATCACGTCTTTTCTAATGAATGCAGATGTGCCAACTCGCAATCGAGCTCGGTCGGCGAGTAAGATAGATGTGATAGTGGTGTCAAACGTGTTGTTGACTTTTGTGTCTGAGCGACCACGGTCGACCCCTGAGTTCTAGAACCTGAAGACAAGATTGTTAGATCGAAGTTCAATAAACGTTCGGCTTTCAATGTGTCAAACACTTAAGTAACCTTATTAACTAAAACAATTGTTAGGATTAGGGGTGGGCACGGGCCGGGCCGGGCCCAAATTTGGAGGGACCGGACCGGACCCGTTTAAAAATCTAACGGGGCGGGTATAGCAATTCTGAGTTTTAGAACCGGACCTAACCCGGCCCGTTTAAAACGGGCCAATTCGGGACGGGTCCACGGGTACAATTACTTTTTTTTCTTTTTTTTTTGTTGAATTTTCCTCTTAAATGCAGCAAAGAAAATCTTCGATGAAAAACAAATCTGGAAAGTTCTCGCCGTAGAGGACGAAGATGAAGAGGTTGAAGGCAAGGAGAGTGAAGCGGTAGGGAGAGAGTCCTAGGAGATTTGATTAAAATTAACAAAAAACACAGAGAAATTCATTAAGTTCGAGTCTATTCCCAGAGAAACTCAAATCCCAGCAAATAAATTTGGAATGTTCGAGATCTGATTAGAAGTTTAAAAATAGAGAAACTCAAATCCCAACAAAATACAGAACCTAAGCGAAAACGAAGTCTGTAATCCAATACCAACCATATACTCCATCCCTTGTAATACAAACATTTAACAAACAAAGGGTCAACATTGTCATCTCTGCAAAAAACTCCCAATTCCACTCAAGAAAGGCGAAAAACCGGAGCTGACTTTCAGATCAACCCCACAAAATCAAACGGTTCAAAACACTAAATTTCACATATATTCATAAAACCCATTACTATAAACACATATTTATGCAATATTTTGCAATTCATTTTAGAAATTTCAATTCACAAGTCAACAAACCAAAAATTGGACAGTGTAGGTGCCCAAACCGAGAGAAAAATACCACCGACAAGCATAGGGGAGAAGCTGAACCACAATGTGGCCTCCAATGAGCAGCACCGACAAGCCCTTGCATAGTCGTGTGAATCCAGAGAATGCACATGTGCTCTGCAACATCCATAGTAAAAAATTCGAATTGAAACCCGCAAATTGGAAGAAAATTGAAGAAAATTTGAAAGCTTTACCCCTGAGAGTGATGGAGTGCTCATGGCGGGCGTGCGGGCGGTTTGGCCAGTGGATTTACGGCGGCGATGTGAGATCGGAAAATTAGACTTTGGGTGGAAGGAAGGTATAGATTGTACGGGTTGCGGATGGGCAAGAAACAGGAGTGAAGGTTGTTGAAGAGGAGAGAATCGAGCCAGCGGTGATGTTGTTGAAGAGGAGAGAATCGAGCCAACGGGATGTCGTCGAGGAAGATGGGTGGTGCCGTTGTGTTGGTCGCGCAACAAAGGAGAAGAAGACTGAGAGTTTGATTCGAGGGACGGACGGCGTGGAGTGAGAGTGACTGATTTTGGAATTAGGGGTGGACTCGGGAGGAAAGATGACTAGGGTAGAATCTGAAGGTTGAGATTGGATGATAGTTTATCATTCAATCTTGTCCGTCCATTGCAATTACAAACGGGCCGGTCCGGGTACCCGTTTTTCTATACTTTTGGAACCGGCCCGCCCCTAAAATTTCAAAGCCCCGCCCCGCCCCGTTTCTCTTTTTAAAAATTAGGAACCGGCCCGTACCCGCCCCGAACCTTGATTACCCGCCCCGACCCGCGGTTCCTATACCCGTTTGCCCACCCCTAGTTAGGATGATTGAAGTTGCTCTAAATTATTCAAAACATTTACGTAAAATTTTCTTACTACACAAAAATGTTAGGTCGGTTCTCGACAAATGGATTCGCATCGTGACATAATATGTTGGAGAATCATGCGCAACCTTAAATGTAAACCCACGCTTCTAGCTTAACTAGTCCAATTAAGGACACTCGTTTTATTTAAGGTATTTATATCAAAGTAAAGAAACCTCACCAAAACACCAATTGCTATAGCAACAACAATCTCAAATGTTTATGTCTTCTTTTTACCAAGAAACACAATGGTGAGAACAGTGTTGGACTCCAACGATGCCTTCAAAAGCTTCAATCCCTAAAAAAACAACAAAAAAGAGGTGGGCGCATGTAAACTTATCAGCATATAGTAGAGCCCAATATAATCATTTACAAAAGAATAAAATAAGACATGACTAAAGAAAAGTAGTTCATATAAAAATTTAAAAAATTATTATTAAAAAAAACTAAAGAAAAAGTGAAGACAAAGAAATGGGTGATGCTAGAGATACTATCCAATTGAATTTTATTTTATATTACACATGATATGACGGTAGATGTTGACTTTATCTTAAAAAAATTTAAAATAAATCCAATTATCAACTGCTACATTGTAGTCTACAAATATGGTCTAAAAACATGCTCTCCCTTGCATTTTCCAAAAGAAATATATAGGAACACTGACTTCCAAATTGTCCATGATCATATATGTCACAACACCCTTCACATACCCTCCCTCACCGGACAACGTTGTTGCTGCATTAGTACTAGTACGTGCTTGCGGAGCAACATAAACCACGGGGGTGGAAATGGCTCTATAATTACAAAAACCACCATGTGGGCACTGTGGACATGTTGTTCAGACACATCACAAATACAGCGATTGCAACCCGTACAAATGTAGAACCGTTTTGGATTACAGTCATTGCTGCTGGTCAGTAAATGAAAGATATTAGCACCAGCAACTGTGGCATTGGGTTTGAGAAGGGCGTCTTTATCAAAATTGGGTTGCAAGTATATGTATCACTAAGGTTTTCAACACTCTCACAAAGTTGGCCTAAGCAACCAACCATGTCATTCTTCGAGAGGAGCCTAATGACAGTGGCAACAGGCAAAGAGAGAGTGAAAAGAAAATCTACAACTTCCTTCGTCGGTTCAGCAAACAGAACCTTGTGACCCTTTCTATCGACCAAAAGCTTCAAACTCACACTGGTGGTATTGGTGGTTGCCATTGATGCAATATTAAGGACGGTAGAGGAGGATACATGTAGGCATGCGATATAATTTCTAAGCCTTGGACAGACCTATCAATTTATAGGCTTTGGAATTAAACCATTTCAACTTCAAGCTCATGCATGCACGGCTTTTTCAGAGCGAAACGGTTACGATAGCGGAGTGTTAATTAATAAATGACGCATTTGATTTGATCAGAAGATTCAGAACCGAAGGACCTCGATTATGGACAAGAAGGCAGAGGATTAAATTTGTTTTCAAAGCTTGACATTCATTATCAAAATCACACTAGAAAGTTGGGATTTCATCATAAAACTAATTGCAATATAGGGAGTAGCCTAACTACTTATAAGCACATGCAAGATCCCTCATCTCCCCGACGTGGTCTTGATACTCTCAACAAAAGCAACTAGGCTTTTGCTTGTTCACCTCCCCGTTCTATGATAGATGTGTGAAGTTCAAAAGGAAGCAACTGGAAAGCTTTTTTTCATTTTTAATTTTGTTAACGACTCCATGTACCATATACTAATGGCTCCATACCATCCACGTTCAAAGTCCAAAATTCTGTTTGATGCAGCTTTGTCTTCTGCTGAGTCTTAAAAGGTCTCGACGTATTGTCCTACAAGACATACTACAATTTTCCACCTTGTGTTTTCTGGTATTTGTTTCCGTAGAGTCTAGAGACAGTAGCATGTGCCAGGAGAAGGTTTACATGGAATTGTTAACAAACGTGTCCCAAACACTTGGTCCTTTTCCTGCTGATTTTGCTGATCCTTCTATCTGTGCTGCTGCCGTAGACACTCCAAACGCAAAATCATTAGGGAAGCCAGGCCCTCTTAACTTCGAGTTCCTTCGGGTTTAATGCAATGACGGCATCTTGTGACAAACACACACACTTTAGAACCCTCAAGAAGGGTGTTGAGGACGCCATGACCTCTTTCAAAAACAAGCGAGGACAAGAGAGAAGAACTAAGCTTTGCTTCATTAAGGAATAAGGATGCTTGAGCAATTCCAACTCTTACAGTAGCATTAATGTGTCCAACATTTGAGTTACAAGAATATCTAGACAGCTACCCTTTCGTTGGTCAAATGTTGTGTCTCTTCGACAATAAATTAAGGGAGTTTGTTCTTCACACTCTAAAATAGTCATCATAAACTCATCCTCAATGAAATTTAAAAAAAAAACGAGGAGAGAGTGCAAACACAACTTTGATGTTGTGAGATTATGATTTGGTTTTTAGCTCCAGCAAAGTATCCTAGGGTTCACCAAGGTTTAATGACAAGATATATCTCACGAAAACTAAACTTCAAATATTGACTGCAACATAGACGAGATAATGCTAAGAATTCCCAATTATTCCACATAATTTTTGTAATAAGAGCTCATAAGCAACTTCTGATAATATACTTGTGTTTCATCACATGATTTAGTAATATTGCACTAGGAGCCCACACAGAATGTGTGTAACTACAAAGAAATCAAAAAGTATTGGGCTTGGAACCCCAAAACTTTTTCCAAAAACCCCAAAACTTTCTTGAACTTTGGGATTGGAACGAAACGTCGCAGAATCATCCTCGTGGTGTTTGCCGTAGTCACGAACCTTCTTGAATTTCTTCAATATGGGTCGTAGACAAGGATGAGTCTTGGGCTTGTATCTCTAACGAAACTGAGAGGAGAACTGATTCACTCTCTCTTGGGCATGAATTTTTTCCTCATGGAAGGATTGAAGCTTGAGAACGACTTGGTTCAATTTCTCAAAAGAGATAGGAGATGCCATTTTGATGAACGGCGGATGCGAATCCATATCGCATTTGTCCACAAAATCGTGGTATAGTTTCTCGAATCGAGCATCAGAAGAACCGTGACGAGCTTCCATGGCGTCAAATCGCTGGATTAGCACATTGAGAGTGTTTTTATGATTCAATCGGCAAAAGAGAAAGGATTGAGGGATAAAGATTGGCTCAATACCAATGATAGAACTCCACTTCAACCTTTACTCAAATGCAAGATATATTGACAAGAACACTAATACAATCAAATATTCATTCCCCTTTGCATATGCACATATCTCAGCTTATATAGCTGGTTGCAGGCTAAAGAAATCCAACTCAACAATTGACACTTGGCTAACTAAGTGATGCCACTTAGCATCCTAACAACACCGGAATTGCTCATTATCTGATCTGTTTAAATTTTGAAATTTGTGTTTATTATTGCATAATTTTAAATTTTAAATTTATCTAACGATAATAAATAGTTTGATGAGCAAAAATATTCTCTAAAAAGAAAATACCTTTGATTTGTTCCGTAACAGGCTTTGGATATATGAAAGTGGTCCTTTATTTTTCTGGGCCCTCTTTGATCGCACCAGTCATGAGTCGGCTCTTGCTTGTATTACGCTGTGGATTATATATTGTGTACAGAATGATAATTATTGTACATTATATTATTGCTAAACTATTGTGAGACTAAGCTCACCTCATTCCTTTTGGGTGCGTTTGGTACGCGGGACGGGACGGGACGAGGCGTTCCGTCCCGCGTTTGGTACGCCTAAAACGAGTGGGACGAGGCGTTCCACGGGACAAGTTTTGGATGATTTTTGGTTCCACCTCCCCCCCATGGAACGGGGTTGTTCCACGTCTGTGGGACAGAAATTTTTAACATTTTAGGGCAACAATGCCCCTTGTCTTTTTCAAAATTTACAACATCCGTCCCGTCCTGTTCCGTCCCGTCCCGTCCCGTCTGCGTACCAAACGCACCCTTTAGCGTAGATAATATCGTTTATTAAAAAAATGATAATTATTATTCAGAGAGAGAGAGAGAGAGAGAGAGAGAGAGAGAGAGAGAGAGAGAGAGAGAGAGAAATATTAAACATTCATAATCTTTTTTTGGGTGCAATGATTACAAATTAGCATTAATGTTTCCAACATTTCAGTTAGAAGAATTTGCAGACAGCCCTTTCTTTGATCAAATTTATTTATTGAGTCGTAAAAATATTAATTGTTTGACGGTTTCAATCGTGTAAATTTGTTGTTAAAACTAGTATGTATTAAGTACTAAATTATGAGAGCTGGTTATTTGCACTTTAAAATAGCCATTGTGTTAGAGATGATTATTACGTCGTATTGTAGGACATAGTTTCACTCGGTGGCCTGGAGAAAATCGGTCTAGGGTTCCTCGGACTTTGGATTGCCTTTGGTAAAAAATCGACGAGAGTTAGCTCCGGCAACAAACATCCTAGGCTTCAGCAAGGTCTCCTTTACAACAAGGGGTTTAAGTGTCCTTAAGCTGCTTTAGAAAGTGAAGGTTTAGCAACACAGAACCTCTATTTTATTCGAGGAATGACGAGTTCAAGTAGTTAAGTTGGCTCTATCTTTTATTCCTGAAAAATATATAATGCAACAGAATCAAATGGTTACAACTTACAACCATTTCTTTCTTTGGAGAGAGAGAGAGAGAGAGAGAGAGAGAGAGAGAGAGAGAGAGAGAGAGAGAGAGAGAGAGAGAGGGAGCATGTCGAATGGAACGTTTAATCTAAATTGCTAGTTTGCCGTTGAAGGCATTCAGGATTTGATCCTTGTATTAGTGAATATACAAGAAAAATATGATTATGAGTTACCGGGGCGGGTGTGAAGTCACTGTACAAGCAGTCGAGATTAGCAACAAGGCAGTTAAGAGTAGAGAGAGCGGCGTCCTGCACACAGCATTCCATGTCAGTATTCCGAATTACAAAAGAAAACCAGAAAAGTAATCACTTGTAAACGAAAACAACAATCAACAGTCCTTATCTGGAATTCCTATGGACCCAGCTACACACAACTCTTACATTATAAAAACTTCACCTTCACTTGGATCGACGGAATATGACATCAAGAAATTATCACAAAGTACTTTGAAATGGACCCTTTTTCATATGTTTTGATTTCTCCGTTGGTTATCAACTTTTCTTCTATTAGTTTTGTTTACGCCAAACATGCAAAATCTTCCTTTAGTTTTGTTTCTGTTTTGATCTAGCAGAATCTTCCATTAATAGGCTCTTCGAGGGACAACTACTGCAGCTGCCCCAAGATAATTGCAAATAGGGTTTCATTCTATTTAGTAAGTGATTCAGCAACTTCAAACAGAAAATGTGCATACACAAACATTTCTAAATGCAGGTGGAATAAAATCAAGTGAAGTGGCCTAAGGGTGCGTGCATGCGCAGTTTAGTAAAACCTTGTATGTAGTGCAGCAAAACAGTCATACTAAGATGGTTGGTTCACTAGTGACATGCCGCACAAAGCCTTCTAGACGAAGCTACTATCCCAATCGCAGTACTGGAAAAATAGTTGACTAGCATGTCTTAGATATGAAAGAGAATAATGGTAACCATCTACTTCATTACCTTAATGTTTTAGCCGCCGGTGTTCTACTGATGCCTGGAAAATGTTGGATTGCAAATTAAGTCAGCTGGAGAAACAGAAAATTGATTTGGGCAAGAGGACTATAAAGATTCTCTCCTTAATTGCACTGGTACTACAACCGGCTCAGTAATTCAAGAAACTCCACTGATTCTTCATTTTCTTTAACAACCTGTTCATACAGCAATCACCGTTCACATTTAGAAACACCATAGTTTTCACAACAATTCACAAGTGCATGCATTCACAGGCTTTAATCCAACAGAAAATAATACCTTGAATGAATGAACACAAGCAAATTGAATAAATACATTAGACCCCAAATGAGCCAAAAATGAACGGATTAACGAAGAAATATAATTAGTCACTGCTGAGTAATGAACTAATGACATCACGCTAATAATCAAAAGAAAGTCAAAAAAAGATAATAAGAGCACCATAGATCTTTTGGTTGAGCGTAGATTATGTTAAAGCATAAAAGGGGAAAGAATGAAACTGTGTTTGAAAATCAGATTACAGCAGAGAAAGGATCTTAACTTAAAACTAAAAAGAGACGACCTAACGCAAAATGTTAGAAACTTAGACCTATTGCAAAATGTAAGAAATTGCAACTGAACCATGCCGAAAAATCAGATTTAAAAGAGAAAGAAAAACCTAACAGCTGTCATGTAACTCACTAATCAAAAGTCAGAGCCCCTGAGACCCAAAATAGTAAGGATGCATACTGTAGATGGCAACAGAAATCTTATAGCAAACATACCAAATTTACAAGAAGCCACATTAATCCTAAAGACACAAGCACCAAAAAATAGATGAAATCACATAAAAGTAGAGGTAAAACACATTTATATTTCATACCTTAATGATTGTATCCTTTGGCAGACCCATTTGGATAAGAACATGAAAACCAACTTGATCCCAGTCAGTCTTGTCTACATCAGTTCTCTCTCTGCCACTATCTAGTTGAATGGAAAACTTATCGTTGTCGAAAAATTTCCCCACCCAGAGGTACAAAACCCTGTCTTCACTTTTTCCAAAGCCTGTGTTTGGTGAGAAAATAATGTAAGCAGCTTTAGAATCTAATTCTCTCACACCAAATGCTGCTATCTTCTCTAAACTGGGCCAGTGGCACACAAAAGGTTGCATAAAATTGCATTGCACTGGACAACTTTCCACAATCTCCCTTGAGGCAGAGAATTCTGTACCTTCACCCAAAGGGTTCCAAGCCTCGGTGGAATGTTTAATAAAAGAAGCTTCCTTCTGGCATAAGCCAATACTATCTCCCCTATGCAGGGATTTGTTGCATTGATGTGTTGAATCTCCCCCTTCATTTTGAACATCATCCTTCGACTCTACAGCATTGTCAATATTATCTACATGGCCTACAGAACAAGCACTGTCATTTATCCTAACACCATCTTCTTTACTGGGAAGAAATTTTGATGTAGTACTCATCAGCCTCATCTCATCACTCATTACAGGTAATTTAAGAGACAAACTACCTCTACGCTCTGCAAGCGACAAAGAAATTTTTTTAGATGGTAATGAGATTGATCTAGAATAGGGCTGTGAACTACAACTGGAAACAACATTTTCTAGAGTGTTAGACATGGGCTGATCTGATGATTTAGCTGAGAGGAGAGACCTGTCAGAATCATCTGACGATGTTGAAGATACTGGAAGAGAGCATGAAGCTGCAGATGGTGAATCCGTAGAGGATTCTGAAAAGTACTTTGAATTAGTGCTTGATTCAGAAGAGATGGAATCTGGTGAAAGATATGGAGGCGAAGAAGAAGAGGATGATGATGATGATGAAGATGAAGAGGACGCTGATAGAGGTGATGACGAATTTTTAGCTGAATGATCTAACGTCATAGAATCTGAATAGACCCTGGAGAGGGATATCCTGGGTACTGACACAAAGTCCTTCATATTGCCAGAGGCAAACTTACGCCTTAGGGCACTCCAGCTGCTCTCTCTAGCAGGAAGATGGGTTTCATGTTCGTTCTCTGAGGATGCAAATGGAGGTACAATACCACCACTAATAGCTTTCTGGAAAATTTCAAAATCAATATTATATATATCTGATTTCCTTTCACCTGGGTGAATCTTAACTATTGACTCCCCAGCCTCCCCTTCATTGCCAGACCTATCCATCAAAGGTAAAATGTTTGAAAAAGCATCCCAAAAATAAGCTGGTTCTTCCCCTTCCTTGATTATTGTTATTGGACCTTGCACTCTCTCATACCGAACAATCTGACAAACTGCTCCTCTTGCATCCTTTTCCATGATGGCCTCACAATTCTTACCAATCCAAACATATATGGCAGAAGGTATATGAACAATAAATGCACCTCTAGAATCCAAGGCAGACGGCGAGGGATCATTCAACATTTTTGGAACAAGATGCAAAGGATCATATGGTGAATGGGGGGCAATTCTGTACACCCGTAGTAGTGAACTCGGGCTAAGAGGGAAAGCATTGACCCTCTTTTGGCACTGCAACAACTGACAAGCAAAACCCATATTTGGATCAGCAATACCTCTTGCTGCCTTCACATATTGAAATGCATCATCAAAACTCTGTCCTTTCCTCCACATAAGATACGCAATCACCAATGATGTGGACCGAGACACACCTTGACAACAATGAACCAAAACTCTTCCACCTTGTTCCCTCACATCTTCAAAGTAATCAAAAACATCATATAGAATACTTGTAATATCTTCAGTCGGACTGTCTTGCAACCATAGAGTTCTATACACAAAATCCGCCTTGAAATACTCGGGACAAACAAAACCCACACAATTCAGAACATGTGTGATCCCATTCTGCTTAAGTATGTCCCTGTCCCTTGCAACAGCATCTCCGCCAAGATAAATGTGTTCAGCCACTTTGGAACACTCTTTATCAAAGAAAGCAATCTTATCCCTCCTCACAAGCCCACAATTCTTTTCAGGGTTTCGCTGAATCGTTGACAAATCAAGTTTCAACCTCTCCCCACCACTTCTGCCACTCGGGGTAGGAGGTTGTTGCCACTCACCAATGTCGTCTGAACCCGCCTTGGGCCACTCATCTAAGCTACGCCGAGCAATGGGCAATTGCAAGGGGGGCAAACCAGACTTAGCCTTGCTATTCTGCTGGGACCGAGGGGTTAAAGGTACAGGAAACCTATGATGGTTTTGGACACCGTTTCCTACAATGACATTTGGATCTGCTATGTCTCTTTCCTCAGTCTCAGGGTTGGTCCGTGAAGCAGACCACGACGCTGAGCGCCAGAACATCTTCCGAGAGCTCGAAAGCTGGGCCGGTGGCCGTGAAGTAGCGGAGGCATCCTCCTTACTCACCATGCCCAATTGAAATTCTTAGTGAAAAAAAAAACCCAGAAATCTGAAAAAACCCCCTAATTCAATTTCATTTCGCTTCAGTACGCTCCGAAGAATAGCGTGGGGTTTTGATTTACAAGAATGCCAGGAATCCAAACCCTATCAGATCAAGCATCAGCTACAAACGTACTCTGAAGAAGAAGAACACAAAATCGTACTAATCTTATTAATCAACACCAAATCAAAATTTCCATGTATAATTAGCGGTAAATCAGATCAATAAGGCGCCAAAAATACAGAGAATTTTCGCCGGTAAAATTCGTCAAGTGGAATGGAAATCCCAATCTTAAGCAGAATCCTGAGTTTTTCGTCGGGAAGAATAAATCGAATAAAAAACGAGGCAATTTATGAGTTTCTAGGGTTCTATGTGATACAAAACTTAGAGAGAGAGATTGGATTTGAGACTTACGGATTGAGATGTCAGAGAGGAGGAGCAGCAGAGCATAGCCGTGGAAGAGTGAGAAGCCTTGGGAGTGAAGATTTAGAGAAGGAGAGGAGGAGAGAAGGAGGCAAAAGCACAGGAGGGAAAAGGGGGAAGAAGAAGGATTCACAGTAGGAAAAAAGGCAGTGGCTTTCAATTTGCTTCCTTGTTTTGTTTATTTAACTGTTTCAGAGACTGACAGACCCATTTTCTATACCCACCCAATGTGTACCCATTACCCATTTAATATCTGTTTTTGAAAAGACCATACAGTATTTGTTGATACAAGTGTTGGAGTAGAAAATTGAACTCGAGAATTCGGGTGTAAAAATGAAATAAATAGTATGTTGAAGGGAGAAATGAACTCGAAATTTGGATGCAACCAAAATATTCTTAACCAACTAAATGTGAAACTTGAATGCGAGAGCTCGGGGTGGAGGAATGATACAAACAATTTGAGAAAATTGCATTCCAAAGTCGAGTACAAAGTGAATATTCTTAACCAATTGAAAGAGAAAATTGAACTCGGAAGTTTGCATGAAATGATACAAGGAGGTAATCCACGGTAAATATTTTTAACTAACTGAATCACGATCACAATGTACAATATATAATATGATCTTCATGTTACAATTATTAATTAATCGATGAGGATTCCATATTTTATTTCGTGTTTTTATTCTTGTTTTGGTTATATTTTTATGGTGAAGATTTAGAATTCTAAAATTGGTAATGGGTTGGTCCAAAAGAATTGGTTATTGTGTTTCCAAAAAAAAAAAAAAAAAAAAAATTGGTTATTGGTAGTCAAAAAGCAAAACTCCCAAAATTGGAAGTGTTTGAATTTTGACCAGTGCACTCTCAACATATAACTGACTAGTGTAAGATTCAGATAATCAAATCCTTGCATTCCAAGTTAGAATGGAAGCGACTTTCATTGGTATTTGGTAATATCATAAAGTTAGATTCAAAATATGGGTCGAAGTTTGAAAGCCATTTTTACCTACCAAATTGAAATTGCACATTCAAAATGATCTGTTTAGAAACGATTATTCAGAAAGTTGTGTTAGTATCAGTCATTCACGTGTGTATAAATTATTGTAAGTCGTTTTATTTATGTGGGATTCGGGTGCCTAACAATTGTTGTGAATAGTTGACCACTTTTTTCTTTTAATATAAAAAACGACATGAGGAATGAGAGTAGTCAATAGAGCTATGTTTATTGGCTCGGCCTAAACTAGATTAATCCAATTAAATTGGACTAATGTGATGGTTATTTTTTAAGAAAATCAGCTATTGCATCTAATATGTTTGCTCTCAGAAATTAGAGACCTCAATTATAATCTTATCAATCACAACCACCAAATGTAACGATTGAAAACATTGCCATAACCTTATAATAGTTGTACCTATTTCTTTCCTTCAGTGAGAGACCTTCTCTCCTTCTGTGAGAGCTTCTCCCCCTTTTGGTGAGGGTCTCCATCTTGTCCACTTTCTTAGGCACCGACTCTAGCTTCGGCTGGAGTCGGTTGTCACTTTTCCCTTTCTTCCTTTGTTTTCTCCTATTTTCCCCTTCTCTACCGGGTCCTATTTCTTATGTTCTTCTTCTTCTTCGTCTTCTCTTTTTGCTTCTCCTGATGCTTCTTCCTATTTTTCTCTCCAGCCTACCCTGTTCTTCATCTCCCGTTAATATACCTCTCCCCATCTCTTCCTAAGGACGATCTTCAACCATATTTCCTTCTAAGTTCGTGTGTAGAGCTGGGATGTTTTTCCTGGCTTGGGTGTTTTCCACACCACCACGTTCTCCTTGTTGTTTGCCGTTTTCGACATTGTTGCTCGTTGGTTTCCACGAGCTTCTTACTGGTAGTTGGCTAATCCCTTTTTGGTCCCAACTATCTCCTGTTAATGGATGTGATCAGGTTGCTGTTCAGGGTTGACGGTGGTGTTTGAAGCGGCGATGTTCCTCGTAATGGATGATGTTTCCGATGTCTGGCTTGGATCTCTGCCGGTGGAGGAGATTTCAGTAGAAGCTTCTCGGTTGGTGTTTCTGTGATTTTTTGTTCTATGAGAGATTCAAAAAGTCCCAAAACCTTTTTACACGTGGTCCAATATCCTAGTATAAAGTAGACCTGGCATTTGTGTCGTGTTTTCCGTGTTCGTGTCGTTTTCGTGTCATACCCGATATCTTAACGGGTCGTGTCGTGTAACACCCATTAAAATAAACAGGTAAAATGACCCGACTCGAAATCAACCCGATAATATTAACAGGTAATATGACCTGACCTGTTACCCGTTAAGGAAAATATATTTTAAACCAATAAATAATCAAATGAAAAATATAATACTAAATAAGTATATATATATATATATATATAACATATTATCACATTCAAAACGTATTTGTCTTTCAAGTATTACATATTTACATACCCGAAATAAGAGCATAAAAAAAATATTAGAACATCACAAAATATCAAATGTTCAAAAGATTTGCAAAATTAAGGGAGTTGTGTTTCAAGGTTTGGAACCTTGCACATTTTCTTACAATCAAACTCTTCAATTTTCATCAATCACCATGAAAAATTGTATTGGAACTTCGGCTTGATATATTGTCTTCAAGAGTTATATTGATGATATTTTCAGTGAGGCTTTCTACATTAGCACTCTCTTCTCGTTTATCCTATGGCTATTATTTAAATAAAGTCTTTAATAGTTTTTTAATTAATGTAGAAGTGTGAAAAATACAGAAAAAATATATAAACACTAGTAATGACAAGCTTAACAACTTTCATGAAGGGCTTAACTTTGAAATGTGCCACTATAATCATATAAATCATAGATCAAAATTTAACCGTCGATTGTTGTTTACATTTATGCTTCATTTTTCTCACCAAATTTTGTTTTTTCAGATTTTCTTTTTTGAAAACATGATCTATTAGAGGATACAAGAAGATGAATGGTTCGGATCGTTGATATTATGTTCAGAGATTTACTGTTAGTGAAAATATTGCTTGGTGTTTATAAAGTCTCTACAAACTATATAAAATTGACTCATATTTCAATTAATTGTAAATATAAGAACGTGATATCAAAGATCCGAACCGTTCATATTCCTACATCCCCCAGAAGATCATGTTTTCAAAAAAAAAAAAAAAATGAAATTCAATATTAAGAATAAAGCCCAAACGACAATCAACGGTTAAATACAAATTTAAGGTTTATGGATTATAGTGTAGGATTTCGAAGTTGACCCCTTCACGAAAGTTGTAAAGCTTGTCACTACGAGTGATTGTATATATATTTTTTACATTTCTTACACTTCTACAATAATCATTATTAATTTTATTACTATTACACTCAAAATAAAAAATATTATTCATGACGGTTTGGAGGGTTTTAAAAATCTAAATGATAATCTAAGTGTAATCATTGTCTACTCGTGGAGAAAGATGAATCACGAGTGTTTATATATTCTTTCACATTTTTCATACTTGTAGGGATGTCTTATTGCCTATACTAATACTATACTAGTTTATTTTAATTTTGGACAACAACATGTTAAGTAAAATTTATCCTATTAATGATAATAAGAAACTCTTACAATAAAAATAAATAAATGAATAAAACTTAATTTTTTAAACTTATATAGAATAATAATACAAAAATATATATTTAATATAGAATATACTAATATATACAATATGACTATTGTATTTTATAATAAATTTTTTAGTAATTAAACTTTAAAATTATAATTTATTTTTCTTAACAGGTCGAAACGGATTACGCGCATGTTACCTGCGTGTATACCTGTTAAGAACCCGTTATTAACGTGTTCTTAACGGGTCACTCGATAAGAACCCGATTAGTTATCGTGTTGACCCGAAACCCGTTATTTTCGTGTCGTGTCATCGTGTCGTATAAGAAACTGCCGGGTTTAGTATAAAGGATATTAGGCTTTTCTATAGATTCACGAACGTTTTTCTAAAAGTGGGAAACGAGAGATTCAAATGCAGATGATTGCTACGCTTTGCTAATTTTCACATTCGAAAGCGACATCATGAAGACATGAACCTAAAAAGTACCCAAAATTCACACCTTTCTTAAGCTCAGTATATGACCTTCAGAAAGCCGTGTGTGATGAAAATTTGGTATACATCACAGATATCATATGACTAAAAGAATTTGACCCGATGCCATCGTGATCGGACTGTCACTACACGAAAACACAGAAATGCTAGACAGGAAGAAGTAGGAAATTCAATCATATTAGTAATTTATACTCGACGACGACACATTTTGCCAAATACAATGACCATATTATGTGATTCTAAACCTTCAAATCTGGCTGATCAAACTCACAACAATAGCTATCATACAATAAATAGGCAATGCATGTTCAAGCAAGAGAAACACTGAATTCTATAACGATTTGTTTATTAGTAGAACATTGGAAGGGAATCTTACCACTCATGAAATCACTTAATATAACAAGGGTAGTGTTATCCAGACACTCATTTCTACTTCTCACACACCCCTCTCAATTTCCGGCCATCAGATCGAATGAATTGAAGATCAATGGCCAACACATAACAATGGCGTGGGGAAGTAAAAATAGGAGTGTGAATAACACTATCCTATAACAATTGGAAGTATTATTGATCGTAGCATGATCCAGACCAAGTTGGCGGACTTCGAGCATAGAAGTTTGTTACTGGAGCGGCTTGAACTCCACGTCTGTTTAAGAGACATCTAAAGTATTGTAGCCGAGATAGTGCTGTTGCATAACTATTTCCACGAGATGTTACCCCCCTCCTGCTCCACAAGCGTTCTACAAGGAAAAAGAAATGCCATTAAATCAAATTTGACACTCTTCAAATGATTCAAATCAAATTAAAAAAAAAAAATCGTAAGACAGACATCAAATGAAATCTACGGTGTAACAAATTTCACTACTTACCTGCAGCAGCTGCAGCTCGAGGCCAAATTGTTTGCTGAACATCTGACGTATCAGCTGTCTCCCCCCACATGCATACTTCTCCTCCGATAACAAGCTTTTGCTGAGAAATATCAGTAATTCCTTCAAGTGGTTCAGCATTGTACGTAACATCCCAAGGGACATCTAGATGGTCAAGATACCAAACACCCTGATTGCTGAAAATACATCTGAAACCTTTGGCAACTGCCTTTGGACAAACGCCTGAGCCCAACCTATTGGATTTAAAATATTTGAAAGTGCTTAAAACGGTTAGAGCTTCACTTGATGCCATCACAGAAAATGTGCATGGGGAAGAAAATCACCAGTTATGCACTACAGTCTTGGGATTGAGCTTCGATGGGAAGGTATTGAAGGTTTCTTCCCTGCGTAGAGAAAATTACATTTGTCACATGATTCTTACAGTATTGAGAAACAAAAACAATGATCACTCATTGGATTTTAACCCCTTTATTTAACAACCAACGATTGATAACTTTAACCTGATGATCCTAGTAAGAACCTTTTTTTTTTTGAACAAACGATATTATCTACACTAAAGGGAAGGGGGTAGGCTAAGGCCTCACAATGGGTTAGTAATAATGTGATTCAAATTCGCCTTTGGCAAGAACTTACGAGGGAGAAAAAAACACTGCCTTCAAATTTTCCATGCAAGCCAACGCAAAGAAAAAAAAAAAAAAAATTTAAAGGACGGTAACAAGTCAAGGACATGATTTTGGACATACCAGTTTACCGGGGTCCACTTCTTTGAAATTGCTATTTCTTGTGCTTTAATAACAAAATACTGATATGCATCTTTAGTAGTCATGTTCCGCTCTTCAAGCCTACAGATATAAAGTCCAATAAACATATCAAACATAAATCAAGCATGGCTAAACAAATCATCTGAGGTTGGCATGATGGTTGTAATTAAATCAGTACATGCTCAATAGAAACTTTAGCCAGTTTAAGATTGTGTGACTGTAAGATGAAGTTGTCCGAGTATTTTGTGGTGATTTCAAGTTATCATAGTTTGAAAGGTACAAGAGTTACATGCAAATAGTAATCAATCGTATAAGATCTGAAAGATGATTAATAAAGACAAACGAAGTACGTACCATTGCTTCACATGTTGAGTGGTGTTCCAACAAGCTGCCAATAGTGAAATAACATCAGATGGTATAAACAGATGGAGAGAGGGGGGGGGGGGGGGGGGGGGCGAGAGAGAGAGAGAGAGAGATTAAGCACATGACATATAATTACAGGGGTGAGTAAGGGGAGAAAGGGTGCCGGAAATCATTTCCCAATATGAAATACCCTAAAGGTGAAATCAATGTAACAGCAAAGAAGTTTTTGAAAGCCACAACACTAATGCCCTAACATTGAAAATATATTACCATACAAGTTTGCGTTACAGTTCCTAGAATATTAATCCCTTCTCTCACATATCCATCATATTTTTCAAAATGCAGGATGTCATCTGCCCACTTACAAGTAACAGTATCTCAATGTAGGTGATATGAACATTTTGCACTCCAAATTCTTGGAAGGATAACGAACATTATTTGTTTCGTTTCTGTTTAATTAAACTTATTTATTCCCTTGTATTCATGGATTGTAAAAGAAGAAAGCACTATGTTCCCTTCATATTAGTTCTTTGTAAACAACATGATTGCAGAAACTTAGCTTAGAACAAATGTTACTTTTAACTTACTTGTATTAACTTCATCACCGCCCAAGTGGAACAGCTCGAAGGGAAAAATCTTTCTCATATCTGTACAATAGAAATTAAACTTTCATAGGTTTATGCAAGATAAAGGCAAAACTTTCCAAAATACTTACACACACACAAGAGAGAGAGAGAGAGAGAGAGAGAGAGAGAGAGAGAGAGAGAGAGAGAGAGATGTTATCACGAGGTAAACCTGTTAGAATTCCAGAAATCACATCTAAACTTAAGTCCTTTGAAACATCAAGTGGCTCTCTGCAGGAAGGGGAAGGCCAAAGATCAGGATACCCAGTGCCCCTGCGCATGAGAATCAAGAACAGGTAGATCTTTCAAGAATAAGTAGTTTTCAACAGATAACTGAAAAGCATAATTCTTCAAGGAGAGTGCAATGTACAAAGTTCTAATCTTTTTGCTAATTCTAATTTTAAGTTCCCAGAAAGTGAACACCTTGTGGTAAAGCCTAAAGGCAAAAAAACAAATTACCAAAGACAAAAAGCTTCAGATCAGCCAGATCAAGTAGTAAATGAGAGAAAATTTTCTCCATAAGATGAAACTAGATAGCGGTATGAAGTACGCACATTATCGTTCTCTCAAAAATCATTTTAGCCTTTAGCAGAGGGAGTTATTCAAGAATCAAGATTACAGTATAACCTCCATAGGAAAAGGCTTACCCTTTTATACAGAAAAAATTGACTAAAATATTGAAAGGGAAGTATCTTCTCCCAAAGTTCCTAGAAAGCCATGAGGCAATAATCACTGAAGAAATCAAAGGCAAGTAAGCTAAGGTCCTTTCATTTGGTGAGACCACGCTAATTAACTATCTAATTCTAGATCAGAAAAAATAGCTACTTGACAACAGTTGATAGTAAGAAAGGTTTTTACCATGACTCTGCATGACCAGGGACATCTACTTCTGCCATAACATTGATGCCTGCCACAAAACATCCAAAATGATCATGTAAAATATGCAAAATCCTTTTACCCCTTATGCAATATAATGTCCCACATCCAGGCTATATAAACAGAATGGAATAATGAAGAACGTAAGCTTGTTTTCTGGCCCAGTAAGGAAACAACGATTGTCTGCGCACCTCTTGTTTTGGCAAAGCTTCACATTAACATGTTAAAATATGGAAAGAACACAAAATTAGTATATGTAACAATAAGAAAGCAAGAACTGCACATAAGATAAGCATGATAAAGGGTTTCTTTTCTTTTCCTTAAAAGCATTTAGAGTTCAAAAGTTAATGAGGATTGCATAATCTACAGTAAATAAACCTTACTTGACGATTTCAATTGCATCCTCAACTGTGTAGCGCTCCCATTTTGTGTATGCACCATTCCACAATTTTGGATACGAAGGTACTTCTAGAGGAAAAGACTCTCTATCTATGACGTGCCAATGAAGAACATTCTACTTAATGTAATTCTCAACATCAGTATCACATGACAAAAAATTAGAGAAGCAGATCGGGATGTAAAACAAGTGAAAAGTCCTTCCGAGTAGCATATCTTACAAGTTTAGCATACGACATCGACTGGATCACTTGCTTAATCACTTCAATAGGTAAATAGTGCCTTGAGGTATCTGGAAAAGTGTCAACAGGATAGGCACTCAGAAATATTATAGGACAAATTAATTCGTGAACTTTGCATAGAAATCCTTCTTTCACATGAAAAATTGCGGCTTACCAATCAAAAGCCCTCGGTATGCAAACCTTGGACTATCCTTTATGTACCAGGGTGCCTTATTTACTTGTACAGATTTACTCCCATAATCAAAAGTACACAACTGGCTGAATGTCTAGAAAACGGCAGAAGAGAAGAATGAATAAGAGACTGAAAAAGACAAAGCCACGCCTATTTACGAAAAATGAGAGATTTTTTAAGCATCCTATCATGCATACAAATTATCAGACCAGCTATGTCTTCTAGTTTTTCTATAACTCAAGCACTCCATATCATATATCGTATCAATTCAAGCAAGTCTTTTCTCAACCACCAGACTTAGCAGAGGAGCATATGACATCATTCTACCATTTCTAAATGGCACAGCTTGAGCACCTATCATGTGGGTCTCATCAGCTATTCAGGGCTTCAAGTACGGTAATTACACCCATCTAACCATAGAAAAAGCTCCAACGTTATAGGAATGGAATCTAAGACATGACATTGCTAAGCTGACATAAGGAGACACAACAGTGACAATCAACAGTATCCCCAGTAACATTTACTGGCAGTTACAAACCCAACAAAGGTTCAGCTAAGTGACCCCTCGTGCACCACAGTGCGAGAGAGCATGAGGAGGAAACGTGATTATCATCTGTGCAAATTCTACTTCTATCCTTTAATTGGATGATAATGGATTAGCTTTTCACTACTACTCCCTCGCTTTCCTTATTGGAAGTCATGTTGCAGTCCAGTTCACAGTGAAAGACAACACTCTTATTTTATGTACATGAACATGTCCAATTCACAATGAAAGAAAACCCTCTTGTTTATGTACTTGAGTGTGTACATGAACATGCCAAATTCGTAATGAAATTAGCAAAAAGCACACATACCTCCAAAGCCCGCAGAGCACCATACACAGTGTTCGCCTGCAACCAAAATGGGAACAAAAATCAACATCCGCGGAGCTACAGCACAACCATACCATTATTTTGGTATTCAATTAATCTAAAATGTAAGTCATGATTAATTAATTATGATCTTAATGCAACCAATACTAGTCAAAGCCACAGGATATACTACAGAACTGCAAACACAATGGTCTAACATGGTATGAGAGTTCCAATTCCACGGTTCAAAAACCTAGTCATCTGTTAACCCCATGCAGAGCAGTCAATGCAAGCGGGGACAGCATATACTTGTTCTGCTTTATATACATTGCTCCCCGTTCAAGCTTAAGCTTTTCGGGACACAGTAATGCAGCATTAACCATTTAATCTTTCAAATGCTCAACAAATTATCATCTTTTTCCGATTCAAATTGCCATCAAACACGAAAGAATCGAAAAACCACAACATCCAATCATCAATTTACCTCGATCGTCGCCTCGCCAACAATCGATTTGCCATCATTCTTCACCACAAACAAAGTATAGCTCTCATCCACACCAAGTTGAAGCTGCAAAAAACACAAAACAGACAATCAAAACCCAAAACCCACAATCATTTCCCCAAAACCAAAAACAAATTACAAATTTCAGCAAAAACCCAACTCACATCTTCGTCGGCCGATTCAACCACAATTCTCAGCTTACTAACACCATAACTCTGTCTACTTCCCCTCAGTGTATTCAAAGCTAAAACCCCATGATTGTTCTTGAATAAAATCTCTCTGTACCGATCAAAACCCAGCTTCAGAATGCCGGAGCCGCCGCCGTTCCCGCCAACAACCAGCGAGAGCGCCGGGTCGACGGAGAGGGTCTTGTTCCCGAAGGTGAACTCGGCCGGCAGCGGCCACAAGAACGTCAGAGAGTCGTTGACTTCACCCGCTGAATTAACAAAAACACAGAGGGAGTGGGAGATTATAAACAGGATCAGGAACAAGGAAGACATGATTTTCGGGGGATTTTCAGAGGATTTGGAATGAGGGTTTTGAGTGTTGGATCAGAACTATGATGGTTTTTGCAGCGGAAGAGTGGAGTAGTTGGACCACCTGGTGATGTTGTGAGAAAAAAACCAAAGTTGGTGGTGACGAGAATTCGGAGGATGATGATTTAGGGGTGCAGTAAAACTTGGATTTGACTTTAAAATTCTAGTAGTTAATTAAAACATTTTAAAATTCATTTAAATCTAGCGTAGTCAATTAAAGGATTTTATAATTCTTTAAAATCTAGGTGTAGTCAATTATAAAATCCATCCAAATATAAGTGTATTAAAAAGATTAAGATTTTGGAGGATTTCTGACTACACCCCCTTAATTAAGGTGAAATCTTTAAGGTTAAATTATCTTCCCGCTTTGTTTATACGTATGATAGACCATGATAGTGCTTCTGTTAGTGAATTATTGTCTCTGTGAGTGTGAGTGCTGTATTTATGACATAATATCAACAAACTTATTGCCGCGGTTAAACTTTCGTGGTTGCAAAAAAATGCTAATAGAGGATAACTTCAAAGGAAAACTTAAAAGTTCCCTAACTTTAAATTACCGTTAAAAGTTTTGGAGATTATTATATTTTACAGCACTATAATTTTTTTTTAATTTTTTCTATTGTGTGTGGAAAGGGGATTTGAATTTGGATTCTCCTTTCATTTAAGAATTCTTCCCTTTAAGAATTGATTTAAAGTTTTTATATGGCATCCATCGTTTAGGTTATTATACTGGCCCTATTTTTTTCCTCTCTCGGCCCCCTTCCTTTTCCTGCCAACCCTTTTTTTTGTTAATTTTCTCTAATTGTGTGTGGAAAGGGGATTCAAATTTGGATTCTCCTTTCTTTTAAGAATTTTTTTTTTTTGTATTCTCATTTCCTTTAAGAATTGATTTAAAGTTTTTATATGATATCAATTGTTTATGTCACATCTCACTCCGGGCTCGACCACTTCCCCGGCTCGACTCCGCCATAACATAATATTGTCCGCTTTGGGCCCTGACCACACCCTCACGGTTTTGTTTCGGGGAACTCACACGAAAACTTCCCAGTGGATCACCCATCATGGGATTGCTCTTGCGCGAACTCGCTTAACTTTGGAGTTCCGACGAACTCCAAAGCCAGTGAGCTCTCAAAAGGCCTCGTGCTAATTGGAGGTGAGAATGTACATATAAGGCTTACAGGATCCTCACTCTTGGCACGATGTAGGATCTTACAATCCATCCCCCTTAAGGGCCCGACGTCCTCGTCGGCACACTCGCACCGAACGGCAGAGTAACTCTGATACCAAATTGTCACATTTCACCCCCGCTCGACCACTTCTCGGGCTTGACTCTGTCATAGCACGATATTGTCCGTTTTGGGCCCCGACCACGCCCTCATGGTTTTGTTTATGGGAACTCACATGAAAACTTCCCAGTGGGTCACCCATCTTGGGATTGCTTTCGCGCGAACTAGTGTAACTTCGAAGTTCCGACGAACTCCGAAGCCAGTGAACTCCCAAAAGGCCTCGTGCTAATTGGAGGTAGGAATGTACATGTAAGGCTTACATGATCATCACCCATGGCGCGATGTGGGATCTTACAATCTATCCCCTTTAGGGATCCGACATCTTCGTCTGCACATTTACACCGAACAGTAGAGTAGCTCTAATACCAAATTGTCACATCCCGAACCGGGCTCGACCACTTCTCAGGGCCGACTCCGTCATAGCACGATATTGTCCGCTTTGGGCCCCGACCATGCCCTCACGATTTTGTTTCTAGGAACTCACACGAAAACTTCCCAATGGGTCACCCATCATGAGATTGCTCTCGCGCGAACTCGCTTAACTTTGAAGTTCATCAATGTGGGACCTTATAATCCACCCCTCATAGGGGCTCGACGTCCTCATCAGCACACTTGCACCGAACGACAGAGTGACTTTGATACCAAATTGTTACATCCCCCGGGCTCGACTCTGCCATAGCACGATATTGTCCGTTTTGGGCCCCGACCACGCCCTCACGGTTTTATTTCTGGGAACCCAGATGAAAACTTCCCAATAGGTCACCCATCATGGGATTGCTCTCGCGCGAACTCGCTTAACTTCGGAGTTCTGACAAACTCCAAAGCCAGTGAGTTCACAAAATGCCTCGTGCTAGTTGGAGGTGATAATGTACATATAGGGCTTACAGAATCCTCACCCCTGGGCGATGTAGGATCTTACAGTTTAGGTTATTATACTAACCCTATTTTTTCCCTCTCTCAGCCCCCTGCACTCTACTACTAGCCCTATTTTTTTGTTAATTTTCTCTTGTTGTGTGTGGAAAGGAGATTCGAATTTGGAGTCTCCTTTCTTTTAAGAATATTTTTTATTTATTAATCTTCCCTTTAAGAATTGATTTAAAGTTTTTATATGATATCAGTCGTTTAGGTTATTATATTGGCCCTATTTTTTTCCTCTCTCGGCCCCCTTCCCTTTGCTACCAACCCTAGCAAGTTTCTTTCTTCTTGTCGTCCTTCCCACAACTTCCTCATTATTGCTGGCTCATCTTCTTCTACCTTTGCTGGCTCATCTTTCTTGGGGTCCAATATTGCTCACTTTCTTAAACTCACAGAGTCCAACTATTTTCTTTGGACTTGTCAAATGAAACCCTTCTTATTGGCCATAACTTGTTTCAATTCGTTGATGGATCAAATGTTACCCTTGCAACCACTCTCCCTACCTCCGATAATGCTCCTGCCAAGCCCAATCCTGCCTATATTAGTTGGTACAAACTACAAACACGATTAGTTGGTGTGCAGTTGTTAGATATTTTGAAAAGAAATCCTCCCCGGATCTCTTCCACCCAAAACCTGCAGATCAAGTGATTCGGGCCCTTGAAGTTTGATCCAACGGCTGAAATTATTATAACTTTAAAAAGAGCCCTCTGTTTTTAACTATTAGATTAAATTTCAAATGTCCCAATCACTTGATCCGCAAGCTTTGGTGGAAGAGATCCAGAGAGGATCTCTTTTCGGAGATTTCAATAATAAATTATATATATGTATATAATGGTGCTGTGTGTGCGCAACATGTGTGTGGCAACCTTTACAAAGGTTGTATAATCCACCCTTTTACATTTGTACCGTTTGAGATTGTTATACTCAAATAATATGAGTAAAATTAAAAAGATGCAACCAATCCATATTAATTTATGAAATTGGACATGTTTTTTGGGTCAACACTCTTAATTAAAGTTTTATATCTTCAACCAAAATGAATGGTGCTTTAATTTTTGTAAATATATGTTGTGGCATAATTTTTCACACTCAATTCAGAAATTTGTTATCTACACAATTTCTTTGCTCTCTCATCTCTCCATCACATTCATACAATTTCTTTCTACTTATTTCTAAGGGAGTACTATTCAGTTTTGCTAATCGAATATTTCATACTTTGTTGTATCTTATAAGTGATTTGCCAAGAGCCTTTTAGCAAACTCATTCGAGTGAACAAATAAAACTTTAAGGAAACGATTCAAATCGTACCTCAAAGTCATCATTCGGATTATTCTCTATATTTTTACATTTACTCTAACATCAGTTATCTTACATCTACCCTCTTTGAGTCGATTCTCTCTCTTATCATTGGCAAACCCCTCCATGGCTATCTAGGGTTCTCTCTCTTAATACTAAAGTCTAGTGATTTTCCTAATTTACACGTCATGTTATTTGCATTTTTTTCTAAGTTGAATCATAAATTAGTGCCCATAAAATTTAATATCTTGACACCCAAGTCTCCACTTTACTAGACAAGTTGAAGTTTAAAATTTTATGTTTGAGCATATTTGAGTTTAGGTCAGCTAACAAAAGTAATGTGCTTTTTGGTTTGCAAATTTCTCGTAACAAAATTATTGAGGAACAAATTATTCAAACTTTTCACTATCAATTATTCAGCGCTTGATGTAACACAAAATAGACAAAATACAAAGCGACTAGTTGTACAAAAATTCAACTACATGGTTCTATGTAAGTGAGGTCAACATTCATCAAAATCTATACTACTTATTAACAAAATTATTTTTGTCCACTAAAAAAAAAGTGAAAAACAATTTGATATTATATCACAAAATAAAATATAGGCAATAATATAATTTCACACATACCAAATATTTTTTTTTTCAAATCTAATCTACATGCCATCATAACATTTCTAATTTAAAAAATAAAAAAACTCACATTTTTTTTTCTCTCTCTCTCACACACACACATTTTCTCAAACTTTTCTCTTTTCTCTTTTCTATATGTGTGTGTGTGTGTGTATATATTTTATTTATTTAATTTTTTTATTAATTTTTAATAAAAAACAAAAGGAAATCTTAAAAAACACTTGAAAAATTTCTGCAAAAAACACATTAACTAATGTTATTTTTTTTTTAGAAACCACTTAATGTGTTTTTGAAAACACTTTTGAAAAGTACTTTCCCAAAAAAACATCGTAAACATGAAATGCTGTCGCGCACACACAGTGGAATAATACTGCTAACGTTAGTTAGATATGCATCAGCAAGTGGGCCAACGAATCCACACATCTCAGCAAACAGCCTACCAACTCTGACTCTGCATACTTAAACTCTGCGAGTTTCTGATCAAGTGCGCCATCATTGGTTACTCGCTACCGGATAGCCATCCAACGATCCCCAAGCGCAGGTCTACCAGCGCCTCCGCCGCACCAATGACCAAAAATCTCGAATCCTATCCAGAATTGGGACCCCCCATTGGTTGTGGCCCCCACCGGGAATTCAACGTGAACCAGAATATCTGGCCCGTGCACAGGGACACCGTCTATTACAGAGGCACCGTCTATTTACATCAACCTTTTGGCATAACCCCCTCGTCACCGTCCACGTGGCCCAGATGGCGATCAGAACCTCCGTTTTCGTAACTCACATTACTTCCCCTGGCGCTTAACTCTCGGAGTATGCAGACCACAACAGGGCCATAATATAAATTCGCGTTTCCCAAAAACCCCTCGGATTCCCATCGAGTTTTCAGATCCTGCCCCTCGAACGCTCCTTCGCTCCTCCCACACTCTCGCTCTCTCTAACCGAGCCTTCTCTCTCTCCCTCTCTTTCTCTCTCTAACTCACGGTGACCGGGATAATGGTGGAGCCGGTGACGCCCGAGTACGACGAGGAGAGCTCGCTGTTGCAGGAGTCGAGCATTGTCGACGGGTCGTGGCGGTTGAACTTCGACGGCTTCGAGGTGTCGTCGGAGCGCAAGGAGAAGAAGCCTCCGCGCGGAATCCATGACTGCCTTGGGGTTTTAAGTAATTTTCCGCACCTTCTCCGGAATATTTGATTGTGATTTGTGTTTTTTTGTTTTATTTTTTACTTTGTATGGTCTGAAATGGGAATATTGCGTTGAGTGTTCTGGTCTCCGAGAATTTTTCTTTTTTGGTAGCTCGGTTTTTTGTTTTTGGTTTATTAAAAAATTCGTATTAATTTTTGTGGTGGGAGTTTAGCTTATGCTTTTCTGCACATGTATATATGATTCCAAATGGAGGGTTCAATTTGCTATGCATAAATTCGTAATCGAGAAGCTCCAAGGGGAGGTGAATTATAAACATGTTGGGGGGGGGGGGGGGTGTTGATGGAGTTGAGGAGTTTAGAATTTATGGGGTTTACTTGAATTTCAGTATGCTGTCCTTGGTATTGCTAGATCACTGAGACTGACTGAGAGTGTAAGTTCACTTATTTATACCAATTTGCTTGTATGTTGTCGATCTTCGGGTATATAAAGCATTTTCGGATTGTGGTTGGGAGCATTGAGTACTTGCTGCTGACTTAGTTTATAATTTTATCATCTTTGTGGAGGGCGAGCGGGGGGTTTCATGTTTTCCGTTTATGTGAAGGGTGAAAGGGGCAATGTGATATATGCAAATGCATAGACTGTTTGTAATTATTCTTTATATTAAAAACATATATGCAATTAACATATGAGGTACCATTTTAATTGTTCTGCTTGATGGCCTTAGGGACGGAGGATACTGTGGCGGAGTATTACCAACAACAGGTAGAAATGCTCGAGGGCTTTACTGAAATGGATGCCTTGGCCAAGCGTGGTTTTATTCCTGGAATGTCAAAGGTTTGTATAGCATCATGTTTTCTGTCTTCTTCTCAGTGTACTCGAATTACTTAAACTGAAATGTAACGAGTTTTGTTGCAGGAAGAGAAGGAAAAGTTGGCAAAAAGCGAGACTTTTGCCATCAGAATATCCAATATTGCAAACGTGGTTCTTTTTGCTGCTAAAGTTTATGCATCTGTCAGAAGTGGTTCATTGGCCATCATCGCATCCACATTGGACTCATTGCTTGATCTTTTGTCCGGCTTCATCTTGTGGTTTACTGCATTCTCCATGCAAACCCCTAGCCCATATCAGTATCCTATTGGGAAGAAAAGAATGCAGCCGTTGGTACGTGTCTGTACTATTCTTGATGGTAGCTATAGCCGTAGTTTCAAACTGTATTACGATGCTTTCTGTGTTTAATGCGGCCTTCAAAGTTATACACCACAACCTTTCTTTGTCTTTCTGCTCTTTGTGGGGATATACATTACTGTTATAGGTTTAATCACCAAAGCATGGTTGCTAGCTTAGTCGTGCAACTTAAATAGTCATGTGGCTCTCCAGTCTAAACCATTAATGAGTTCGGGGTTCACCCATACTGGGCGCCCTCGACTGTTGAGATTGGATACAATTTCTATCTTCTCTTCTCTTTTGGGAGTGAAGATGAAAATTATCTGTCTAACTTGTACATGGTAGTGCTTTTTTCCCACTTTTACAAATAGCTAGATAGTTATTCTTAATCCATGTTTAAATGTATTCTATCTAAAGCACTAACAGCAAAGTTCTAACCATTTCCCATACTTTCTTGATTCATGCTGCCTCATATCGTTGTCTATATGCTTGACCATTGTCTTACTTGTTTCCCATATGGAGTTTTCATTGGCATATCTTGGCCGTTTTGCTTTCTTCCATCAGAGCTTACAATGGTTTCTTTTGTCTTTCTTTGTTTTCTGTAAGTTAGGCTATATTTTCAAGGAGAAATATTTTCATTTTATCTGCCAGTCTATAGTGCCTTTGGATATTGTATGTGATGAATTGTTGTCACGTGTTAGGACTTAGAAGTCATACATTGTAAGTGTGTCTTTGTGCCAACTAGCAAGTCTCACGGGTTAATCCCTGTTAAGTTCATTGGGTGGTTTGTCAAAAAACCTACTTGTCGTGTGGCTCAACAAGCATTCTTCCTTAGCTTTACGCCAAGCAGGTTCTCTAGGTAGATGGATTGTTTTTCCATAGCTTGGTTTGTTTATCTGCCATTGCTTTAAAGACATGGAGGTAGATGGCTTGTTCTACATATAGCAGTCGATGTACTTCGCTTGAATTCTTGTAGGTCATATTTTTTTCTCATCTGTTTTTGAGGAGTTGGTGAAATGTCTATCATACTCAAATCTGAAGCTTGGAAAAAAAAATGCAGGGAATCCTTGTTTTTGCCTCTGTCATGGCAACCCTGGGACTGCAGATCATCCTGGAGTCATTGCGCACACTAGTTTCTGATGTAAGTTATTATGAGCTGTTATTAATCAGATTAAGATATTTGTTCACCTGGAAGCTTGAATAAATGATCTTTTTAATCGATTGTTCAAATAAACACTCTCTTGACTTTGAATTTTTTATGTTTTACTAGGATAATGAGTTCAGCTTGTCCAAGGATCAAAAGCAATGGGTCGTGGGCATTATGCTGTCGGTGACTTTGGTAAAATTCCTTCTGATGCTTTACTGCCGCAGTTTCAAGAACGAAATTGTTAAAGCTTATGCCCAGGATCACTTCTTTGATGTTATAACAAATGTCATTGGTCTCGCCGCTGTGCTCCTTGCTAATTATTTTGATGATTGGATGGACCCCGTTGGAGCTATCATTGTAAGTGATTCCTGCTCTCTTGATTCCTCTACCCTTCCTTCCCTCAAATAATTATATGTAAATCTTATGTTAAAGGGTGTCAAAACTTTCATCCTTTTTAAAGGGATGGTTTGAAAGCCTACTTAAAGATAGACTTGACATAACGGTAAATCTTATGAAGTCCATAGCAGTTGAACAAGATAACAGATGAGAAATTGTCAAACATTTGTTCACAAAGAACCGACGTCTCCTGTGTGCTTATTTTGTATTAGGTTCCCGTCCTTTTAAACTGTGGAATAACAAGGGATACTTTTCAGAAAGCGTGGTGATTATGTTATGGTGTGTCAAACTCAAATGTCCATTGATGCTATGTCCCTTATTTTGCTGATAGGTTTTGACCTTGGATTTTTGCAGCTGGCCTTGTACACCATTCGCACATGGTCGTTGACAGTGCTGGAAAATGTGAACTCGCTAGTTGGAAAATCAGCTGCTCCCGAATATCTACAAAAACTGACATACCTTTGCTGGAACCATCACAAGGCGATACGCCATATAGACACTGTCCGGGCTTACACCTTTGGCTCTCACTACTTCGTCGAGGTTGACATTGTCCTGCCGGCGGACATGCCCTTACAAGAGGCTCATGACATAGGGGAAACGCTGCAGGAGAAGCTTGAGCTCCTGCCTGAAATCGAGCGCGCCTTTGTTCATCTAGATTACGAGTTCAGCCACAAGCCGGAGCACGCACAGTCGCACTCCTAAAAGTGAGGATATTTCTTTTTACTGTTGTGTTCAACTTTGTATGCTAGAATCGAAGGTCCAGCATTTGTAAGTACTTTATGGAAACCAGCATTTGTAAGTACTTTATGGAAAAAATACAGAACTGTGTTTTTCCAAAATGCACTTCCAAGTTATTTTCGAACCCAAGAATACTTTCACTAAAAATTATTTCAGTTTTTTAAAAGCACTTCCAAACGAATTTTTACATATAACGAATTTACTATGAACTCGCTTTAACCAACTCTAACATACAAGGGCTCTGTTTGGTTGTGTTTGAGCGTATAGATGACGTAGTCCTCTCAGCGGACACAACAATTTCCCCCTCTAAATTCCAAACACGAGAATTTCTCCTTCCTTACCTGTGCTTTTGGGCATAGAAGCACTTTTCAGTGAAGCACGTGCCATATAAAAACACTGCTATAAAAAAACGCTTAATACTTTTATTTTTATTTTTTATTTTTATTTTTTCAAATGACCATTATTAACACGTAACCAAAATATCTGAAAACTGGTAAATCTGGCGAGCTGTCCCAACGCCTACACCTGAGTCACGTGGATTCAATCACCTACCCCTCCTCCTCAATCGTGCGGTCTTGAACTTATGCCTACTCTCGTCCACATTCATCCAAAACCCAAACCCTTTCCATTTCTATATTTTCAATTTTTTATTTAATTTCATTTTGCTGATTTTTTAAATATATTATTGGTTGAATCTCTTTATATTCCATCACCAATGATTAGGAAACTTCGTAATTATAATCACAACAATAACTAAGTACGTACCCTCCACTCCACCTTTCCACGAGGAAAACAATTGAGTGGTACTATAACATCGTTATAATATGTGTGTTCGTTATTCATAATTTACTTATATCATTACACGTGAAATTGTAATTATTTCAATAATAGATGACAATTTTAAAGTTTCAAAATAATTTATTGTGTTGTCGTTTTTTTTAGATCTTTCTCATCTTTCATATTCATTTACTTTATAATACGCGATTTGCTTTTACTATTCACTAAAAAGTAAACTTGTAATTGCCACTGTTATCTCAAATTTTTGTGAGACTTAGCCTAAAGCCAGTATGATAGATAGTTTTTGTCGTATTCCGTTGTATTATCCATCTCCACCCGTATTCTGATACGTATACCTTGCTTGGAAATTTCCATTCTGGCGGCAAAAACTTGTCACCAAGTACTGGACGTTTTGGTAAAATTACATATTTCAAGTACATAAAAAGGGGAAAGGATCCTCGCCGGATCCCTTTCCTAGGGATCCCGTGATCTCAACCGTTCATCGTATATCGTGCGGTCAGAAATCATTAGATACTATTCATATTTAAATTTAAATTTAAAATTTTAAAATAATTTCAGACCGCATGATATACGATAAACGGGTGAGATCACGGGATCCCTAGGAAAGGGATCCGGCGAGGATCCTTTCCCCATAAAAAGAACTCAACAAAATAATGTAAATACAAGGAAATAATAAAAAATAAAGAATAAGCGGGTGGTGCACGAATCTTAAAATAAACAGAGGAAATATATGGAAATGCCTTTTGTCGTAGCAGCGAAAAGTAATTAAATTCTTGTATGATAATGTGAGATCAAAATCTATTAATATTTAATTTAATAAAATTTATTGTTTGATAAAAATAAAAAAAAATATAAAATTCCGGTTAAATAGCAGTACTTAATTTTTTTTTTCCAAATTTAGAAGCTGATGTCGACAATCAAATTGACATTTCTTTAATTTTTGTCAAATCAAATCAACGCACTTATTTTCTAAAGTGGCGGCTGATTGAAAGTAAAAATCGCGTGTATAAAAGTCATTTAATCTTAATCCCCACAAAATAACGATTAATAAATCTCCCGGTTTTGTTAAATACCATTTTAATCACACTAAGTGAACCACTAATTCCCATCACATCATCATTTTCTCTCGGCCACCGAGCGCCGCGCATGCACAAAATTGCGCGATAAATAACTCACACGTGCCGGTGGTGCGCATGGAGATAACCTACGCATCTCCAAGCTACACGGACTTCGCGGCCGGATCCTCCATGCCGACCTCCGCCCGACCCGTTCGAATCATCCCCCTCCAGCACCCCGACACGACGTCGTCGAGCTCCTCGTCGTCGCCGTGGGCGGCGCTGTCGAAATGGAAATCGAAGGTCCAGAGCATGACCTGGGTCGAATGGCTGGCGCTCTTCTTGCCTTGCTCCCGCTGGATTCGGACCTACAAATGGCGCGAGTATTTGCAGGTCGATCTCATGTCCGGCATCACCGTCGGCGTCATGCTCGTTCCTCAGGTAAGAATTTTTAATTTTCGTTCTCTTTTTGGTTGCCGAGAAAATGAAAGAAGGGGAAAAGAAATTCGAAGCGTTTACTGCTCTCCTCAATTCTGGCAATTCGTTCCTTTATATTATTTTATAATTTTTTGTTTTTGTTTTTTTTTTAAAACCGAAATGGAAGTTCCTGGTTCTTCAGCTGATAATTCAAGGCCTGTTCGTTGGCTGAATATTTAATTTTCTCAGCAACCAAACAGAAAATACTCCTTTTTTGTGGTTTCTATTCTTCTGACGTTTATTAATTATTGAGAGGATAAACAAACCGATTTTAACGCTGATTTTTTGAAACACAAGTAACTAATTAAGCCGGAATCAGGATGAACTGTATATTGTCATCACTGCTATTTTATCGTAATCTGATTTTTAAACAAATGGAAAATCTTGAGATCTAAGACATAAATTTCATACAATTTTCCTTCATTTTCTGGGAAGCCAAACACTAACACTATGTTGGATGAAGAAATTTAAGATTACTAAGGAATTTTAAAATGACGGAAATTGAATTGACGGGATTTTATTTTATAGAATTTGTGAATTTTCTTGTTTGGTTAACATAAAAGAGCAATGAAATTGAATATGGAATTTGTTATTTTTAAGCTCCCAATCTTAGAAATTGGGAAATGACACCTATTTACATGGGATTTAAACTTGAGAATTGGAGGTCTCAAATTCCAAGTTTTGTTCCAAGCGGAAATTCTAAATTCATGTTTATGAATCCAAACAAGGGAATTGGTGCATATCAATTTACAAATTTTGACTTTTATTCAAATTCCAAGTTTATTTCCCTTATCCAAACATAGTGTAAAGCTCTCTCCAATCACATTCTTTTTTCTCATTTCGTTTGTATATGTAATCACTATTTATGACTAGACGGATTTGTAATTCTCTGTAGCAATTAGTCGTAATAAATCGGTCCCGTGTGCAAATTGTTCACTACTATTCATTGCCGTGTGATTTTGTGGTTATTATGATTTGACTTTCTTGGCGGCCAGGCAATTAAAGACGTGGTGATTAGACAGAAATATGATACTGTTTTATGGCATTATAATTAATTAATTTAGGAGCAATTTTTCGTTTAAAGAAATGATATAATATTGGTTTAAAAGAATTACATTTACTTTGAATTCATATTGTGTTATGAACATATTGGTTGCACTGTGGTAAACCTTAGATGCATCTGTTAAAATTTTAAATCAAAATTACGTTATAGTATACTGAATGCAGCATGTTTTAGATATTGCTAATTCGTGATTGCAGTGACACCAGTTTGAGATTAAATATTTCATCCACATACTGAATGGGTATGTTCTTCTGTTGACCGTTTGTTGTGGATTTCCAGGCAATGTCTTATGCAAAATTGGCTGGACTTGAACCAATATACGGACTCTGTAAGTTCCAAACCGCTAGTGAATAGGGTGGCCACTCTACAAATTCTCTTGTTGATTTATCTGCATGTTTTGATTCTGATTGTTTGATTTTGCAAGGAAGACTCTGGTTTTATACCTTTATTTGTGTATGCCATATTTGGCTCATCTCGTCAGCTAGCCGTTGGTCCAGTAGCATTGGTTTCTCTCCTGGTCTCTAATGTCTTAACTGGCATTGTTGATTCATCTGACGCATTATACACAGAACTGGCTATATTACTGGCATTTATGGTTGGGGTCATGGAATGCATTTTGGGGCTCTTGAGGTACGTCTGCGTTTCCCCTCTTTAAGTGCATGCTCATGGATACAGCATGTACATGTACTTATGCCATCAGAAATGAGATGCATTGTGTTTTGAGCTCTAAAAAAGTGAAAGCCAA
This sequence comes from Crataegus laevigata, assembly GCA_963580275.1. NCBI lineage: Eukaryota > Viridiplantae > Streptophyta > Magnoliopsida > Rosales > Rosaceae > Crataegus > Crataegus laevigata. The sequence continues at coordinate 28,986,054 of OY756947.1, read as the reverse complement.
AAGCTTGTTGATCATGTTGTTGGTGCTTTATCTGTCATGCTACTACAATTTAGCTCTACCTCGTACTAGTCATAGAGTTATCAAAAATGAATTTCATACTCTATGGTGGGATCCTTTTTGTCCGGAGAAAAACGACTTTGGAGTGTGAAAAGTATTGTAAGCTATACGATATTGTTAGTTGCTACCTTGATGTTGTATTTTGGTTTCATTTACATTATTCTTTGCTCGTCCAGGCTTGGATGGATTATCCGCTTCATCAGCCACTCTGTCATTTCTGGCTTTACAACTGCTTCAGCCATTGTGATTGCCTTATCTCAAGCAAAATACTTTTTGGGATATGATATAGAACGAAGTAGCAAGATTGTGCCGTTGATAAAGAGTATTATAGCTGGAGCTGATGGGGTATGCTTTGCTTGCATGCCCAAGTGGTATAACCTTCATATCATATTTGGGTTTGAGTTTGAATTTCTCATGCAGTATTGCAATTATTTGTTAATTTATCCCTTTCACAACCAACTGTTGTTGTCAATATTATTTTTATTAAATAATGATCTATAATCTTTTGCAAATATGATAAATTATTTAATTTTGCTTCTGCACTTTAGCAGAACATTAAATATTGTCATCTTGTTGGATCATGTATCTCTCCATGATCAACAATCAGAATGCTATGCAACTAATGCATGTTATGCATCATGTTTCATCTGTCAGTTGAATTACTAATAGTCTGATATGATTACCTTGTGAAGTGATTCAAGATGCTCTCTCTCTCTCTCTCTCTCTCTCTCGCGCGGGAATTAGGTGACAACTTTTGTTTTTCTTATAGAGATTACCACATGCTATAATGTTTTATGTCTTGGTATGTCTGAACTGAGACTAGTCCAGGCGCCCTCTACATTGGATATACAAGAGTCAAGCATCAGATGTCCAGTCTCTAAGCAAATTGACCATATTCTAGGTTTTGAAAATGGAGTGTCAGATGTCCGGACATGAAAGTGAAACCAATAAGTGGGAAATTGGAAGAAAAGCTGTTGGATCCCTTATAGATTATTTTGTATACTATGCTCGATGATTTTTTGGCACCATGCTTTTAACTTCCATTATGCCCCTTAATAACTGATTATTACATACCTAAGAATTCACTTAACCTTATTTACATATATGTGCCCTATCCTTCTTCTAATACTTGAACCAGATATGCGTTTATTTGCTTCATCTACTGTGGACTGTGTCTAGCTTTGTATTTTACTTATCAATTCTTTGCTAACTGCATCAGGTTTTTTGTTTTGTAGTTTTCATGGCCCCCTTTTGTAATGGGATCCGTCATTCTTGCAATTCTTTTGACCATGAAGCACTTGGTATGAGCTTATTGTATTCACTTAGTCAGATATATTTCTTAGCATAGTTTTGATCTTAAATTTCTAATTTATCCATTCAGGGAAAAACAAGTAAGTCCTTGCGATTCTTGAGAGCAGCAGGCCCCCTCACAGCTGTCCTTTCGGGCACAATTTTTGTGAAAATATTTAATCCATCTTCCATATCTTTGGTGAGAATGATGTGAATTAGACTCATTTTGATTGGAAATTATTTAATCTAACAATGTAGGGATTGCAATACTAGTTTTTGGATGTTTTGTTTAAATTTGCTTTACTAAGAAATTTTAGCTCACATGTTCTGTTTTTGTCTTCATTCTGTCAACCAGAAATGCATTGTACTAAAATCCTAGGCTGTGAAAACTCATGAATTTCATCCAAGAAATTTAGAAAAAAATAGTTCAACTAGATAATTACTCGCTTTGTTAAAATAGCCACTGTAGAGTTTTTCAGAGTATGTATGCAGGATGATGACAAGCACCTGTTTTCATATGCCATCTGCTTGAATAATGGGATGGTTAAGGGATGGTTAAGGTAAGCATGTGGACTTGTCAGTTGGAATTCAGGCGACACTGAAAATGAGAGTTTCCTGAATAGTTGCAATCTAATCTGGTGCCGGTTTAAAAATTGAATAGTCATTAATGGGGAGGCAAAAAACAATAAATTTTTTTTCCTGTTATCATGGGAATGTTTCTTTTGTAATAGCAGGATTCTACATCCCTTTACCATAGTTGTTACCCTTTACCATAATTGTTAACATAGGTTCTTGGCTGTTGTCTAGGTAGGAGACATACCGCAGGGTCTTCCAAGCTTTTCTATTCCTAAAGCTTTTGGATATGCTACATCTTTGATTCCCACTGCGCTTCTTATTACTGGTGTAGCTATTTTGGTAAGAGGAGCTCCATGGAACCTCTTACTTGTAACTTTGCTTTCTCCCTTTAATTGATTATAACTATCAGTCGTGTGGTAATATATTTTGAACTCTAGGAATCTGTCGGCATTGCAAAGGCATTAGCTGCAAAAAATGGGTACGAGTTGGATTCGAATCAAGAGGTATGTTTTTGGAAAAATTGGAAGTGCACAAGCACATAACCTTACCTCTTGCTCATGTATAAAAACAAAATATAGGTTTAAGCACTTTTGGTTAAAGCTCAAATGTTGGCTGCATGCTTGTCTATTTTTCTACATCAGTATTGCTTGTTGACACATGATTTGGTGAAGTGTGCTGATATTTGTGAGAAAACTGAACTGCTTACTACTGTTACTCAGACAAGAACGCTTATACTTATGAATCTTCTTTTTGTTTCTAAACAGTTGTTTGGTCTTGGTGTGGCCAATATTTTTGGTTCATTTTTTTCTGCGTACCCCACAACAGGTGAGATTCCTCTATGAGCCGCAGGCAGGGTTTGTATTTAAATATTTATATTTTTTATCTTACATTGGCTTTGTGCAGGTTCCTTTTCTAGGTCAGCTGTGAATAATGAAAGTGGAGCAAAAACTGGCTTATCTGGACTTGTTATGGGAATCATAATGGCTTGTGCTCTCCTATTCATGACTCCACTGTTTGAATATATACCTCAGGTTTACTTCCATGTTATCGCATTTGTCTTTTTCATTTAGGTGTGTAATCTTATGCAGCTCATGACTGGTGGCTTTTGTGGTATTTTTGCTATTATTTCAAATTGTGTGCCCTTTAAATTTATGATCTTTATTCTATCATTCCAATTGGGTGCATACTTTTTATGTTCTAACTATGGGATTTATTTTCTCTTAACTCAGTGTGCTCTGGCGGCTATTGTGATTTCTGCTGTGATAGGCCTGGTGGGTAATTATAAAATTCGTTTGGTTGCCGTAGAGGATATCTATTAGCTTTTATGCAGTCAAAGTTCTAATGATCATATCCTTAAAATATGTATCTGTATTACCTGAAATTTGAGTTAATGCATATTCATGGAAAAGAAAAGTTTCATTCTGGCTAGGGGATAGCAAAGAAAATGACATTATAGCTATCATTGACTTGTGCATATACTATATGGGGACAAAGTGGATTTCTGGATTCTGCTTCTGTGACTGTGCTCTGATATTTTGTGATAATCGAACTGCTTACTACCATTACTTAGACAACAAAACTTTTCTATTGAAATTCAGGTGGACTATGATGAGGCTATATTTCTATGGGGCGTAGATAAGAAAGATTTTCTTCTTTGGACCATTACAGCCACTACAACATTGTTCCTTGGCATTGAGATTGGCGTCCTTATTGGGGTGAGTACTTGAACCAATGTTATTTTTGGGAGACCTTGTTCGAACTTTATACCCAAAGGAATCCGCATTTTTATGCAAGAAAGGCTAATTAGGGCATAAAAACTATCATGTATTGTGTTAAATACAACTTTTTTCATGATAAGAATCCAATGTTGCCTCAGTAGCTCAATCTCAGAAGACACTTAATTTAATACATGCATGCAAGACAAGTTTTCAAGTTTAGTTTGCATTAACTTGACATGTATAGCTTTGTCGTGTTCTTATTAGCTCAATGTGGCAATATATTACCATGCAAAATTCATACAGATCATTAAAGTTCTAGAAGATCTCTCTCTCTCTCTCTCTCTCTCTCTCTCTCTCTCTCTGTGTGTTTCCTTTTTAAAATCATATAGGCTTAACATGCTTGAGTGATTGCAGGTTGGTGTTTCGCTTGCATTTGTCATCCATGAATCAGCAAACCCGCATATTGGTAACTGCAATTTCAATTTATGATAAAATTCTGTGCACATAAGTATATGCAGCTTGTTCATAGCTTCTTGAATTACTTATTAATTGCTTCATATTTCAACTTTCAATGATTCTAGTTATGAAGCCCAGCCTGTTCTCTTATTCTTTTCTATTGTATTCATCATCATCATCATCTCTGATTACCTTTTTGAATATCATCGTCATCTCTGTTAAAAGTCTGAATTTTTTATTCCTTGCCCAACAGAAATAACATTGTTATTGTCTGGATTTTCTTTGGCCTCTTGGAGCCTAAAGAAGATGCCAAGATTTCCTTGCTAGTTGCATCTAATGATAATGAAACCCTTGGCTGTTCCATTTGCACTGGCAAAATAAGATTTTTTTTTCTCCATGTAACCTTTTTGGGGTTTGCTGGTAAAAGCTAAAAGCAAAATTCTTATGTTTGTAGTTCTATTTGGATTTTGGAATGAAGATGCATTTCTTCAGTAAAAGCTAAAAGCCAATACAGAAGTTGCTTATAGTTTCCTGTATGTTTCAGCTGTCTTGGGGCGTCTTCCAGGCACCACTGTATATAGAAATATTCAACAGTATCCAGAAGCATATACATACAATGGAATTGTGATTGTACGAATTGACGCTCCTATTTATTTTGCAAACATTAGTTACATAAAAGACAGGTACAGTATCAGGTTGTGCCATTTTGATATCATATGAATTTAACTGTTTATTTACCTAGGGAGTCTCTGCAGTTGAGTTAGTTTTCCCCAGTTAAGAAGTCATTTTCAAGTAAATTTAATTGCATGTCAGGTTGCGGGAATATGAAGTTGAGGTTGACAGGTCTACTAGTCGCGGACCAGAAGTTGAAAGAATTTATTTTGTAATCATAGAGATGGCACGTAAGTGTTGCTAATCTTGTGCTTTTTTCTTTAGAATTTGTTCTTCATTTAATGACTAGATATTGATTCACATGGGTGTTACAATTCCCAGCATAATCTAAAGATGATACTCTTCAATTATTTGTACATTGTCGGTTAAGATCATCTAAATCAGTGATTTATATATGGAAATATTTCGGGAAGTCATCCATCGTTGTTTATAGCACTCAAAAACTTACATGGACTTCTCTCTTTTATATCATGCCTGCGAGTTTGTCCATAACGTTGATCTAAATAAGGTTCTGGCGATTTTCTAAAGTGTGTCATTATCATCGTTGCAGCTGTAACATATATAGACTCCAGTGCTGTCCAAGCTTTGAAGGATTTGCATCAGGAGTACAAGCTACGCGATATCCAGGTGAGTGTCGTTTGGAGTTTTTTTCTGGTCATTATATAAACTGTTAAAAAATCTGGAGATTGTTATTAACAATTTAACATCATGTTGAAAACCACCGGCGTGCGGTACAGATAGCCATTTCCAATCTGAATGGAGAAGTTCTGAAGACCTTATCAAGCGCAGGTGTAGTAGACCTGATTGGTAAGGAGTGGTACTTTGTGAGAGTGCACGATGCAGTTCAAGTTTGCCTTCAGCACGTCCAGAGCTTAAAGGAGACGCCTAAAGCAGCAGACTCTTCGTCTGCAGAGAGACTGAGTTCCTTCCAGAGATTGCTTAGGCAACGGGCAGAGGATTCATCAGTGTCCGAACTGGAGTCTGGCACTCAGAATGATCCTCAGTTGGAGCCGCTTTTGTCGCGAAAATCTTCTTGATATTGATGACATGTAATATATGATGCCTAAATTTTTGCTAGGCAGCTTTGTATTCAATCACATCTATCCCATTCTTTCAGCTGTTCAGGGCTTTGATTATTTCATGTAATTAGGCTCTTTTTTGTTGTAAAATGTAACACACAAGCCACGAGCTTCCTTGTCAAAAGGAAAAAACCGAAAATTATAAGTAATGTAGTTTGAATAAATGTAGAGAAACAAATCTTGACACCATGTTCGATGCTGTGAGCGCTTTATTCTTCAATCTATCAATGTAACTTCACCCGTACGTGCTCTTACTGATTTATGTTTCGTAATGCAAGAATCAATTTGGTTCAGTGGTTCTATAAATCATGGAGGTTGAATTGGCTTACGACAACACTATTTTGTTTGCTTAATCATGCATGTCACTCGGGCGTGTGCATTGTTGTGTCATGTGATGAGAGATGCAGACACACGGGTGTAACTGTGAGAAGCAAATTGGGCAGAACACAAACACACCGAAGAATCCAGAAGGCAAACCGCCCAGAACACAATCTCTATAACTTTAAAATTAGTTTTGGAAGCTTACAGGGACCTTTCTTCTGTAAACTATCTATCCCACATCGGCCGTCGACAGAAACTTGTTCCAAGCAGGGCTGTATAAATATAGGGTGGGAGGGATTGTTATAACTTGCCTTAAACTAATGAGTAAGGAAAACAATGCGAGCGGTGAGAGCCGCTCGCCGCGCAAAGCATTATGCGCATGAATTTATGGAGGGGTTATAGGCTGGCCGAGTGTTGACGCTGTTACTTCGCAGAACTCACTCGTGCGGGCCTCCCTATTACCCTCACCAAACCAAGTCTGGATAAATTTCTAACTACTAAAGTCACCTTAAAAATGTTTTAATTACAAAAATCACCTTTAAGTGTTTGAATTTTACTAAAATCGCCTCAACAAAGTGTCATAACTGAGGGTATGTTCGGATTGTCGCTTCATAATTCTTTTCGATCTTGTAACCACGGAGCTGAACATCAACAAAATCTCGAAAATCTCGATTCAGCATAAGCAAAATCTCGAAAATCTCGATTCAGCATAAGCAAGGAGAGAGGCCTTTGCCGGTTAAGAGATGAATGTGGCCTTACGAGGGCTCTTTCCCACTTAATAGATTCATTCATTCGTTACAAACACTAAATGTTGTGCCAAAAATATTATGTGGTAGAACATTATAAACATTATATCAAACATTAAGGGTTAGAGTTCATGAAAAGTCATTTTTGAGAGAGTCATCTTAGCATTTCTCGTATGTATATATGCTTTAAATCTTTATATGCTCTTAAATCCTTTCCCATGAAGCCTTTACAGATGTTATCAAATCCAAATCTTTAATATTTTCTTTCATTTTCGTCCAAATGTCTTGCAACAGCCAAAGCTTTCAACCCCACATCCTGAGTAGTGAGCAGCTTCTCTTATAATTCATGGGATTCTGTCAGTCAAGTTATTAGAGTTGGTGATACTGGTAGCCAACCCTACTTAAACATAAAAACTCATGTGGATGGAAATTCAGATGGCAGAAAAATCATGTGCCGTTAGAGATCAAAGGTGGAACATCCAATCATGCATCCTGCTAAACTGCAGAGTAATTTTGTTTCGTCATCAGAAGTCTGCTGAGTTGTTATTTGTTATTTGAGACGAAACTTAGAGAGGCAAATGACTTGATCGGCAGGTGAGCTCTCAAGTGAAGAATGCGTCCACATTTGACAAGAAGAGTGAATCTTGGAGCAATCTACTACTTACGTACTTGGCAATGTTGAAAACTGATAGCCATGCATGCTCCTTGTGAACTAGCTTTCACCCTCTGTGATTAGAGCATGCAGTAAAGGATTATGGTCCTAGCTAAAACTAGTACCTTGGTCCTCCCCTTTTGAACGGTGAAAAGTGATTTCACCATACTTCTTTACTTTCTCGTATGCCTTTGTTTATTTGTCTTTTGATAATTAAAGAGGAATTGAAATACAGAAAATAGCAAGTATGTGTAGAAGGAAGAAAGATGTGCGGAAATCATTTTGCTTACACGATCTCTAATGAATAATGTCTTTGGGTTTTAGCTCTTGGATGTAAAGTTGCTCAGGACATAAAGTGGGTAGGAAACATATTCGTATTCTGTACTGAAGAAACACCCTTATGGCCTTATTGATGAGCATTACTTAGTTTACTTGGTTCTTGCGTGTAAGGTGACATATTTCTATTTACTTGCACATCACAGTTTAATACAAGTACAAAAGTAATACCTATTAATGTTACAAAATTAAATTTTTTTGCATGCATGTCAATTCGTGATTTGTATACAAAGAAGAATGACTCATTTTCGCTAAGAACTTTTCTTTAATTTGTCGTTTATTCTGTGTGGGGTTTAATTATTTGTTTAAGCCTGGAGAGAGAGACTTCTGTAGTTACTTTGTTGGTTTGGGCTTATGTTATACCTTTGTGTCAAGTCACAGATTCACTTCACAATTCTAATATGGATAATTCTATAGGCACCCAAAAGGTCTCTCCAAACACCAGCAAAAGTTCTCTCCAGATTCACTTCACAATTCTAAGCAAGGAACAAGAACTTGGCTCAAGTGAGTAAAGTACTTATTAATTGGCTCGCTTATTGGTCCTTATTGCAATACATGTGAATGCTACTGAATGCTTTGAGCCATCTGCTCCGTATATTTTGAACAGCAAACGAATGCATCATATAAATACATCGAAAAACTGTTGGCTGGACATTTAATGTACACCATTAAATTGAGAAAGATCAACCCACCACAAGTCAACAGTCTAAGATGTTGGTTGGTCACTCCTTCCCCGCAAGTTAAACAAGACTAATTTTAAACACAATATGTCAACTTTTAATCAGATTATTCTGTCATAATGCGTTGCATTTCATGTGACAAGAACTGTCTCTTATACGTTTTTCTTAAAGAATATGAGACGAACATTGAAAATGTCTTTAATTTGAGATATACTTTGCGTGGTACTTTATTAGATGTATGGCTATGCAAGGTCACCAGTAAAAAAAAACTCCTTGCACGACGAAACACACATTGTCACCCAAAGTCACTTTGTGTGATGAAATTTTACGCAACGAAACACACATCGTCATGCAAATTCACTTTGCACGACAAAACTAGGATGCGCAAAACTCTAAAAATTTGGGTGGGCCCCAAAAATGGGACGTGGGAATTTTTTTTTAATAATTTTTTGAAGACTTTGCATAACCAATATTTCATCACGCAAACTTTTATCCTTCGTCACATAAAGTGATATGGTTTTTAAAATCAAAATAACTCCACAATTTTCTCAATGTCTTTCTCTATTCTCTTACCTCTCCTCTCTCTTTCCCTCCCCTCAAATCTAACCCTCTCTCACACTCACTCCTCCCATTTAATCTCTCTCTCTCTCTCTCTCTCTCTCTCTCTTCACTATCCCTCACTTTCACTCACTCACTCTCTTCTCTATCTCTCTCTCTCTCTTCACTATCCCTCACTTTCACTCACTCTCTCATCTCTCTCACTATCTCCTCTAATTCTCTCACACTCACTCCTCTCATTTAATCTCTCTTCTCTCTCTCTCTCTCTCTCTATCTCTCTCTCTCTCCCTCTCTCTTCACTATCCCTCACTTTCACTCACTCTCTCATCTCTCTCACTATCTCCTCTAATTCTCTCACACTCACTCCTCCCTCTCATTCTCACTCACTCTCAATCTTGCCAAAAGGTATATTCTCCCCAAATTTTAATTTTTTTCATTAATATGTGTTTTTGGAGTTGATATTGAGTTTGGTGCGGGGTTTGGGGTCGACTATATGGTGAGGGGTGGAGTTTGGGTATACCAATTTTAGGGGAGACTTTGCCAATTTTTTTGTATTATTTTATGTTGTTTTTTGACCCTTTTTTTTTGTAGGGAATCATTGAGACTTTGACGGCTAAAGTTAAGGATTAGGACGCTATCGAACCACATCCCCCACCACTACCACTACAATAGATTTGTATTAGGATTTTATTATTGTACTTTGTTAATTTATGTGTACATTTTGAATATATTATATATAGGTTGATTTGATCACTATTTTTCATATGTAATTTTATTTTGAATATGTCAATTTAAATTAAAGTAACTAAAAAAAATAAAATCATACAATTAAATTAAATTAAAAAAATAAAAATTTGAAAAATCTTGCACTACCAAATATTTCGTTTTGCAAATAATTAATATAATTAAAATAATATAACATAAATAATAAAACAAAAAGTCATAAACCTTGTGCGACAAAATATTTTGTCGTGCAAACAATTAATTTTGTAGTGCAAAATATTAAATTAAAAAAACAAAAATCTTTGCGCGATGAAAATTATTTTTCGTCATGCAAACCCTATCTTCACTAGCTTTGCGCGACGAACCATGCGTGAACAAAATTTCGTCACGAAAGGTTTTGCGCGATGAAATTGTACTGTGCACAACAAACAACTTATTTCGTTGCACAAAGTGGGTTTTTTTTTGTTTTTTTGTTGTAGCAGTGGGTGGTTTCAGACAAAGATGTCACTAGCTTGTTACGTACAAAATTTCTCAGTTCTATGGTCCCTCCTCTCTCATCACGTACGCAATGAAGAAACCAACCTTTTTTAGACAAGTTGTACAAGATTGGAATATGATTATATGGTCATCTATAAATCTCTTATCTCAACAAACTATCTCCATCGCTCCCACGTATGGACTCATCCCCCCATACCACTACTGTTCGCTGACCCTTTGCCCTAATTTAACACGGAAATTAAGAGAGAGGAGAGAGACAGATGAGAGATTCTTATACAAACACTAATGCGCGGGTTTTGACGTGACATTGTTAATTTAACATGGAAATTCTTATATTTTAATATATATATATATATATATATATATATATATTTAATTATTTAGTTAATTATCATATTATTCCTAGTTTTCTACTTTTGAAATTCTTATATAAACACTGATGCGGGGTTCTGACGTGACATTGTTAATTTAACACGGAAATTCTTATATTTTAATATATATATATATATATATATATATATATTGTTTAATTATTTAGTTAATTATCATATTATCATATTATATATATTCTTATATTTCTTCTTGTTTCTTTAGGCCCGTCGCATGCATGCAAATACAACGATCCAATACCATGCACGCAAGTGCGTAGCTTAATTATTAGTCACCATAAATATTCAAGTTCAACGTTTTTTTTTGTTTTGGCTGCAGTATGGAATGAATTAGAGAAAGAGAACAAGGAATTCTTCGAGGCTTATTACGTACAATCACAAAACAAACTAAATATAATGTCTCTAAGCAAGAAGAAATAGCAAACACAAAAACAAGAATAGTACATATATGTTTACGACGACACCACAACATAGATCACGCAATATTATTTGAAGAAGTGATTTCTATATCTCTTTTTGCTTCATGCACACCATTGTTTACTTATGACCGTTAAATTAATAAATAAGAAATAAATCAACAGATATGACTAAATGGGAGTGTGTAGAAAAAGAAAAGAAATATGTGTATAAAAGTCATTTTCCTATTATATTTGCTTTATTTATATCAATTACGACCGATGATTAACATGAACAAGCCAAACAAATTAAACACAATGACAATTTATACGACATTTGTCCACACCACAAGCTTCAAAGTAGTACTGTAGTTACTATGTTAAAGTTATTCTCAGTTGAAGGCGTAGATAGGAAAAAATCAAAAGCTCAGATGAGTTAAGACTGCCACTCCCACTAGTGTGTCCCTACTCAGTAAAATCCATACACATGAATCCCAGATAGCAGATACACATGGAGATATGGTTCTTTGAATCTTTGAGATGGGTGAAAGGTGTGACACTGTGACTGTGTGAAGTTTGTTCTAGTCTTTTGAATTTTCTCCGTTTATAACTTTATAAAATTCGTAAATTCTCCTAGATGTGCATTTTTGTTCCTAGTCCAACGGCGTAAGAAAAAAACATACGAAAGGGCTCAGTCCATGTAAAAAGTAGCCCGATCTTACAAGATCACAGTTGACACCTAAACTTTACAGACAGAGACTAAGTCCATCTTCAAGAAATGCTATAAAAACAATAAAAACTCTATTTCAAAGAGTTAAATTAAAAATAAAAATAAAAACATCTCCAACAGACTTTATAAAATAGTCTCTATTATAACAAAATGAACAGTTACTCTTTAAATTTACAAAGCAAGGAGAAAATAAAAAGAGAAAAAGTTTTTTTTAGAAAATGAGTGAGTTGAGTTTGAATTGTTAATAATAGAATATTTAAAGTTTTTAAAAATAGAGAGAGTTGTTGGAGATGAAATGTTAAACTGAATACTTCAAATATTTTTTTTAATACTATTTACTTGCTAGTTTAACAAAAATTTAGAACTTCTCTTGAAGATACTCTTAACTAATCCATTAAGCAGGATGCAATTTTATCGCAAATTTGTAACGGATTTTGGCATGCATAGTTTTATATCCACATTTTTGGTCTTGCAACTGTAATGCAAGTGTTACTTATATAACGAGGGCTCACGTGATTAGTATTGTTAAACAGAAGGGCAGAGCCGGCCCTTGTATAGTGAGGGCTGGTGACTGTCCGGGGTCAAAAAAAATTAGAGGCACCAAAATAATTAGAGTGGTATATTCATATATGTTTTCACAAGAGTATAAATTTATAAAATTTGGTTAAATGACTAAGAAGTTTAACTACGTGTGTTTATTTACTTTTCAATTTTTACGAATTTCTTTTCATAAAAGTAAATTAATAAAATTTGGTCAAATGATCAAGAAGTTTAACTAGAAATTGTGATTTATGCTGTTTAAAATTAACCAGAAGGTCTTGAGTTCAAAACGCTATCGATTTTTTTACTTTCCAATTTTTGTGGATTTCTTTTCATAAGACTATAAATTTGTAAAATTTGGTTAAATGATCAAGAAGTTTAATTAGAAGTAGATTTTTGTTGTTTAAAATTAACGAGAGATCTTGAGTTTGAAATGCTATATATGTCCATTTTTATTCTTTCCAATTTTTATGACTTTTTGTTGGGTTGTTAATTTCTTTTAAATTACTAGCTAGTAGCAATGTGGGTTGCGTTTTTTAGAAATTCATTTCAATTCAAGTCTAACCTTCAACAAAGAGTAATGCGTTGACAAAAATTACAAACCTAATGACATGCCACCAATATGAAATAAGCACGTTAATTAACACTTCAGTAATAATCCAATCATCAACAATCACATTCTAGGCAGACTTAGATTTAAGTAAATTTATTATACATCGTACAAATAAGTGTCTACTTATATTTAAAAAATACATAATTATATTGAGTTACATACATTGGAAAATAAAATAACATATAGATTAAAGTATTATAATATATTGAAAATATAGAGAACAAACATATAATGAGTGTCCATCCAAGTATTTAACAAGACTCTTACAATTTACTAACAAAAATAAAATATAAAATGAAAGTTATCGATTTTTTGCCTAAGTGATAGTCGTGACCTAATGGGTCGAGGTGGAATAAGCGGGCACCTAAGAAAGTCTAAGCGTCATTTCTTGATTTTCAAACCTCTAGTCATTGCCCAAGCGAGCTAGGCCGCGCTATGCGGGATTTCTATGATGAATATACTTAAAGAGTTTTTTATGTCTATTTATGGTCGAAAATATCCTAATAAAAACTTAAAAACGGTTTTTAACCTATCATACTAAACGTCATTTAGACGTCAAAATTCAATCTAGTAGCGAGCTACTGATTTCTTGTACGATGGCAAGAAGATAAGGATAAATCCGTTGATCATACAGCTAGGGCTTAGAGTCTAGTGGTAGATACTGGATATTTCATAGCCAGAAGTTTATGATCACAATGCACAATTCGTTGAATCGGAAGGCGCTGATAGGGCTGAAGGTAATAGTTATCGGATAATTGAGAGAGTGTAGGGCCTAGCCGAGCCAATAAATAAATTGAGCCAACAGAATTCTGTTCGGATTTTTTTTTTGGTTAGAATTTTAAAAATTTGTGAATCGTATTTGTTCATTGATCGTACATCGTGCAGTTAGTTTTTGTCAAATACTGTTTGTGTTTAATTTTAAATAAAAATATTAAAAATAATTTATAATCACACGATGTACGATAAATAAACACAATTGACAGATCTCTAAAATTCTCACAAAGTGAATTTGACAAGAATCCGAATTCTAAATTGAGGGCTTTCTTATGTGTTTAAAAAAAAAAATAGAGGAAAACCCCTTCGAAGTTCGAATCATGAATTTTTACCGCCTTGGCATCCAAATTGAGTTCAGTACTATTCTCACATATGAATATTTGTCTCACATCTCGTTCGCAAGGAAGGAGGAACTTTCTGCAAGAATCTGCAGTCTACAAATTATACCCTAACTGTTTCAATTATTGGTGCTCTTCCATCAGGAACAGAATTAGAAATTTCTTCTAGTGAGGGCAACTCGAAAATTAACTAAAAAAACCTTATTATAGTATAGCTTATACCTAATATGATAACAAAGATGATTTCAAACGATGATGTATCACAATTCCAATATTACAAAAATTTCAGTGTAATAGTGGAAAGTTACAGAGTGATAAGAAAAATATTAGTACATGATTACGCAGGAGATAGGTTTTTCAGTTTGAATTACAGAACAAGAGCGCTTTTGCTTATATAATAATTGCAAAAAAGTATATGCAGTATGCAGGTACATTAAATACCTATATTTTCTTCAAAGATAACGTTTGTGTTGGAGCAATATTAGAAAATATGAAAAATAACAATATATAATTCCAATGATAATAATCATAAGAAATTCACAACATCAATAGTATACAAGATTAATATAAACAACTAAGGAGAAAGTTAGAAATACTAACAAACTTAGAGATTGAGGCTTGCATAAATGCAATGTCCTAAAGACAGAATTTCGCCCCTACTCTTGTGCTTGTAGTTCAGTAGGCGTCCGTCTCCCAGGATTCAACAATCTATAATCCGAAGTCAAAGCACTTCAATCTTCGGACTCTGGCGAACTTCATATATTCCGTACTCTCAAGACACGACTCAGAATTTGGCACACGGAGAATGAGAAAAATAAAGTGGGGAAACTCTATTTCTCTAGAGTAAAAAAATTAACTCTAATTTTCCTATATCAATACCAATGGTATTATGGGTTTATATAGAACCCAAGTACTTCTTGTTAAAGAGATGTAACTTTTCATCTATAAGTATACATTACTTATCAAAGGAATACACCTAAACAACATAACCTTTCTAAGAAATTGGTTAACACTATTTTTCATTCAATTATTAAAATTATATATTACAAGTTTGTATATTATATAATTGTAATTTGCAACTTAATAAACGAATCACTTGAGTAGAGGTATATGCTCCCAGTGAATCTTCATTGGCTATGTCCGTGTCTTCCATATATATACATGCACAAGAAAGATGCATGGCTATTAAAAATTCATACATTCTGTCAATGGGAGCTACAATATATATATATATAATCATTGACTCATCTGATTTTATTTATATCTTTGCAAAAAAAACAAAATGATATAGTGAACCAAAATATGTGCATCGTCAAATTAGAAAAACAAAACAGCCCCCAAAAGTTAAGATTCTAAAACTGTTATGGTGACCCCCACAAATTTTGTGCTCTTTCTCTGTAGATTAAGCAAGACAAGACAGTGAGCTGATCACTGCATGTTCATCATTATTTGCATTTAGCTCGCTAGTGCTGTTGCAAGGTAAATCTTTCGTCAGAAATTAAAATACCACTCACTAAATTAGAGGAACTACTAGACCCACCTACATTTTCTATTTACCCGTCCACTTTTTTTTTTCTTCCACCCACTAATACAAATTAAAAAGTGAAAACATTATTTTCCCATCCACTGTTGTTACTAAATACCTTCATATTAAGCACACAATCCAGTTCTCTCTCGTCCGTCCTATATTTGCCCCCACTCTTTCAGTATTGCCTCTGCCTCAACAACAAAACCTGTACTGAAGCACTCATGGATATCTCCATAGAATAATTGCTTGGTGGGCATATCAGCACTTGGGATATTATATAGGAATCATACTGTGTTGATTTTAGGATTAAGTACCTAAGTTACTCCCTAACCTTTTAGTGTCATTCCAAATTGATCTCAACCTTTTTAAACATTTCAAACAAGTACCCAACTTGTTAAAAATATCACACCGTTAAGCCCTAATTCATTTTTTGTTAAATTAACTAGGGCTTAATTTGTCTCTAACATCAATAAAAGGTCTTGGAAGTATGGCCTTCATCAAGTAAAGTACCACAACCCCCTTCAGGCCATCACCTTAAAACCCAACGCACAACCACAAACTCCACTCTACAACTTAAGTTGTCAACATCAAGAAGAAGGTTCTGGAGGTTGTTGATATGGTATGGACTGCCATGATGCAGCCACCACCTTCACCGCCCACAAAAACGCATTACTAGCTGAAAATCGGCGAATGAGGAAATCACGAGCATAAACAAGCTCCTTGAAATCATATTTGAATTTTTAACCCTGTTATTTGTTAGGAGATTTCCAAATCTTCATTTTTGTTTTCCATTTTATTCATGAATTCTTTTTTCATCTTCATGTCTATTTTGAAGTTATTTTTATAATTATTTTAGTGTCTAAGTAAGCAAATAAGTGGAACTCATTGTTGCCACATTTATATTTAACGGAAAAATTAACTGGAACTTAACGAATGTGACATTTTTAATAGTTTGGATACTTATTTGGAATGTTTAAAAAGGTTGAGACCAATTCAAATGAAACTAAAAAGTTGGGAATTTTAGATAACAAATCATTAATTTTATTATGGTGCTATATATATCCACCAATCAGCGGATGCCAGGTCTTGGTATGGGCAAAGTTTGTAGCATAGCAAGCAGAGAAAAAATCATGAGAGCTGGACGCATATACAATTGTCAAGATCTCAAAGACAGAGAGTCCATTGTTTTATTATTAATGAGTCGAGCAACATATTGTCGACTTAAGCTGAATTAGTTACTAGTCAAGTACGTGTGAAGTTCTATCACAAAAAAACTTCAAATTTTTTTTTGTTGCGTCAGGTTTTAGATAGGATGCTCTTCAACAACCACCACATTCACAAGGCAAACCAATTACCCTCACGCATATACATGATCTCTTGAAAGAATTTGAGAAATTTTCTTTTGTAGTTTAGGGGTGCCAAAACCAAGCCAATGAAGGTCGATAGAGATTATTGCCATCTTCATCACTGATCTGTGCTAAAAAGTTGCTAATATGCCTTATGGTTTGTCTGTTTGGAAGAGATTTGACTAGGGTTGGGACCCATTGACACGTGGAGGAGGGGCTGCTAAATGCGTATTGGGACAAAATTCTGCAGGAGAGAGGGTTAGAAGACAAAGAAATGGTCATTTACAAATCTCCTCTAATCCCATCTCCACCAATTATAATCTATCTCCCACGTGGGACTCCTCCATTCCCCAACCCACTACGGCTTTGCATCTCTCTCCCATTCATATGACTCTCAGTCTCTCAGCTCCCTGCGATCTCCAGCCTGGTATATGTATATATATCTTACATAAGCAACTCCCTCAGTCCCAATCATATTATACTCTCTCTCTTGTTTGTGTGGTTAAGTTGCAGATAGAGTTCGACCTACTTGAGATCATAGAAATAGAGATCATGGGAGATTCTTCATCAGCATCATACATACACATGGTAACTTATTCAACTTCGAGTATAAATACATACATATATAAAAGCTACATGTGTTCATGTTATGTTTTGCTTAATTGGTTATGATATAGGAGATGATGGTTGCGCCCTAATTTGAAATACTGTAGGTGCAGCACCTGATAGAGAAGTGTTTGATCTACCGCATGACCAAAGAGGAGTGCACGGAAGCTCTTTCTAAACATGCAAACATCCAACCTGTCATCACTTCTACTGGTTATAACTCTCTCTCTCTCTCTCTCTCTCTCTCTCTCTCTCTCTCTCTCTCTCTCTCTGTGCAATATAGTCATACTGTCATAACACGCATGCAAGCAAACGAACACCAAACCTGTGCATCACATAAGTTCTTGAGGCTGCGAGTAACCAAGGAATGCATGTTTGTAGGCTGATCATCACCCGTGAGTCAAAATTATTGTTCTGAAATTGACAAACACAAAAGCTAATGATTCTTCTAGTAAAACTGTGACATCCTCAGTAAGGCACCTGCACAACTTTGGCTTAAACGTATTATACGGGCAGCTTTAAAATAAGATTAATCCGTCGGAGGCTTGCAATTACTCTAGTGGTTAAGAGTGTACTAATTAATGTCAGAAATTCTCACCCTCTATATCTTTTGTTCAAAAATAAATTGAGCCAAACTCGAGTATGGTACCATGCATCTTCAACAGTCTCCCAAACGGTAAGTTGTATATATGTAGATAGCTAGCAGTGATTAAATATACGATATTAACCTAGTTGGTAGATTGTTTGACGTAAATCTTAGTTATAGTACTGATCATATAGTAAAGATCATATCTATTCATATATGAATGATTGTGGTGCAGTTTGGAATGAACTGGAGAAAGTGAACAAGGAGTTCTTCGAGGCGTATGAAGAGTCTCAGAACAAAGGAGATCGAATGTCAGAGGAAGAGACAAGCCAATTGATCCAAAAGATGATATCGGATTCCAAAGATTCCGACGACTAGTTATTTACACACTCATGCCATCAATTTGTCGATCGAAAGCGATCTCACCTTGGCTTCTGCTTTCTGGTTGGTAGCCTCAGATATATGCAGCCAAACTACAACGGCCAATAAGATCGAATGATCGTCTTATTATCCGACCCTATGCACAGATACATGTATTTATGTATGGTATTATTCTCTGTATGAAATTGAATAATAAAACCACGTTTAATTAGGGCTCGTTTTGATAACTATTTTTATTTTTCTCACTAGATATAGAGAAAATGTAGATGGAAGAACATATGAATCAAGAATGAGGAATAAGCAGGGCCATCTCTGAGATTTCGGAAGTTTTGTACGAAATTTATAAAATGACTTCTTAAGACGTTACAAAGTTAACTAACAACATTTTTGTTTTTGGGGTGGTGGGGTTAGGTGGTAAATCTTGTTGTGCAATCCTCATAATTGTTGGTGGCAAAACGAGGGGGGTTTGGTGGTAGATCTTGCTGTGCAATCCTCATAATTGTAAATTTGTCTTTTCTAAATATAAAAATTTGAAGTGTCTATAACAACTTTTTTTTTTAATTAATTTTATTATATAATAATGTTATATATTAAGTAAAGCTTTAAAGTTAGAGTTTTTGAAATTTTTTCTTCTTCTTGTTTGGTTGTTTAAGGCTGAACTGTTTTTGATTATTTAGTGAATCATATATTTGTAGCTCTTTTTACTTATTATTTGATGACATTTGTAAACTTATAATCAGTGAATTTTAAAGTTTGTTTTGTTTTAAATTTTTTTTTTAGCATCAATACAATGTCCTACTTTTTTAGAAAATTGGAAGTTGTTTGGGCCGTTTTACTCTCTTTCAAATAGTAGACTTTTCAAGCATTTTTGCTCGTGCTAGTGCTCGCAGAAATTCTTGGATTTCTTGCAATATGAGATTTAATGACATAACTCTTATATTCCTCATGTTTATATTGATAGGGATCCCCATTCATTCTTAGATTCCCGTCACTGCAAATTGATTGTCCCTATGCCTTTCGAAATATGTGTGTGGAAGGAAGGAGGGAGAAAATGAACCTGGAATCAATGTGGATTTCTTCCACATCTTTATGTTCAATCTTTTTCGTCCTTATTCATCCTTCATTTCTTTCTTGTATTCTTTATAGGTGGTGCTATCCACACACTCATTTTTACTTCTCACACGCCTCTTTCAATTCTGACCGCCTAATAGAATGAATTAAAGAAGATCAATAGACAAAAATTAACAAGGATGTTTTAGAAGTAAAAATAGATGTGTGAATAACACTACTTCTTTATTTCTAACTAAAAAAATAAAAACTAAATATAAAAAAGATCAAATGATTATCAAACGCGCCATGATTTTCCAATTAATGCAATTTACAATGCAAGAAGAGAGATCACATTATACCACCTCTCGAATTCAAGCATAACTTACTTGTATATCGATAGACACAACTTTATTAAAGAAATAATACAATGTGATATCCTTAGCTGGGCGGTGGTTCGCTGCCGTGATTTAACCAAAATCGTTGAAGAAATCGGAAAGGGTATTATGCGGCGCCTAGATGGGCACTGGGCGGGCTAGGTGGCTTTGATGGTAAGTCAATTACAACGTCGTTCTTTTGCTGTGGTAATGTAGTTTGACGACTGGGCGACCATCCCGACAGTTTCGATTTGCAATTGCAGAGAAACAAAGTGAGACGATTTGGCTGGGATGAGAGCGATAACCATGGATCTGCAATTAAAGAGTAAAGATGTGGGATGAGATAGATCTGCAATTGCAAGGTAAAGAAGAGGGATGGCTTGGCTGGGAAGAGAGAGAGAAAGAGAGAAAGGTATCTGCAATTGCAGAGAAAGGTGAAGGAGTGGAAAGGTAAAGAAAAGGGACGATGGCTGAGCTTGGATAATTAGAACTAGGTTTTTTTTTCTTTTTTAAAGGGAGAGGAAGATGAAGGAGCGACAAGGTTAGGAGCCCAAAGTGGGCTGAAGGTCCAGCAATGAGTATCTTGAAAAACTAAGGAATAAACTGTTTTTTTTATTAATAAGAAAATAAGGCCCAATTCATTTTTAATGAAAAATAAAGGTCAACAATGATTAAAATAAATAGGGCGACTAAATGTTACAAAATCAACATGAAAAATTCTAAAATTTTACACATATACTTAAATCCGCCTAAATTGCCTAGGCGTCAGCCGGCTTCCCGACTAGCGCCTAACATTTTTTAGAACCTTGATTACCGCAAGCACCAAATACATATGCTGAACAAAAACTAAATAATAATTGAAGTGTCACAAAAAGAAGTTGGATAAACTTTATTATTGATGTTAATTGTTTAGTGGGAGAATGTATAATAATGAACCGGATCCTCATTTGTGAGGATCTTGAGGATTTTTCAATCAAGTTCGTTTATCGTACATTGTGCAGTCATAGATTATTGTAATTTTTTTTATATTTAAAATTGAATATAAACAGTACCTGACGAAAACGAATCACACGATATACAATGAACGAATGTGGTTTAAAAATTTCTGAAATCCTCACAAAGAATATCCGAAAAGAATCCTCATTCTATAACATTGAAGCAAATTATGCGGGGACTCCAACATTGGGTGTCGTCGTAATCACATAACTTCTTTTTCTTTCTTTTCGTTTGTTTGTTTCTTTGTTTTTTCACCATCTTAGTTTTTTGTGAAAAAATATCTCGACCGCCCCCACGTGGTTTTAGAAGAATAAGAATAAATCATTCATAGTCATTGGTTAATGCAAACACTTACTGGTTGAAAAAAAATAATGTTATGGAGATTAAATTTACAAATTAAATCATGCGTCATTAATAGAAAATAAGCACATTAATCAACAGTTAAGTAATAATCTAATTATTAACTTTCATGTCATTTAGTTTCCCTAATTCATTGTCACTTCTTAAGTACGACTTTCAAAAGAAAACTGACAAATGCAAATTTGAAGGCTTATGTGGCAACGTGAAATTTTATTTGCTCCAACCTATATGCGTTTTCTTATTCAATTAATATTTGTAAAACCCACTTTTCAAAACAAATAAATCAAAACTAATTTTCAAGATTTATGATTGGTGCATTATTAAGACCCGCATAAAAAATAATTTGACATAAAATTTTCTCACATGTGAAAATTGGCAGCACACAATCTTGATCTATGCAATTGACATAAAATTAACATATCGATTGAAACTTTTATCTACCTTCAAATTTTATTACGTGACATTCACTTAAGAGTTGACATCTCTAATATTAGAAAGCCATCAATCAATTTTGGTGTCTCAAGACTTCTCCAAAAATAATTAGACCAAAATAACCATAGAACAAAAAAACGCATTAACTGAAAAGAAATACAAAAATTATTACTAAGGGTAGTTTTGTAAGAAACAATAACAATTTTTTTTAACAATGGGCTTAGCTTCACACTAATTATTAGACCAAAATAATGTGGTTTAAATTCGTCTTTGGCGATAATCGAACTTAAGACCTCTCACTAACCAGTAAAGAGGAATATCACTAGATCGCAGTACTAAGTGGTAAGAAAAAATAACAATTAAAAGAGAAAAGCAGAAGAAAAAAATTAAACCTGAAAAAAAAAAAAGAAACCTGATCATTGAGGGACTCGAACTAAACTGCCACAAACTGAGATAAAATAGAAAGAAAAAAAAAACCAAATTGAACGTACATGCAAAAAGGAAACCTGGTCTTGGAGGACTCGAGAGTAAACTGCCGCAAACTGACGAAGAAGATAAATAAAACTCCCGTGAACTCACAAATCCACATTGAGTAATTCACAAATCTAGCATCAGAGAAGGAGGGAATAACATTGGTCGTTCCTGCTACTTCGAATGGTTTGAGTAAATTTTTGTTTTCAATTCATGCTATGCGCTGCCAACAGTTACTAGACTCCAACACAAACACAAATTCTGCATCTATATACATACTGATTGGATTCTATCAAACACTTTTGAAGAAAGCCATTTCATAACTCTTGAGAATCCAAGCCCTTTTTTGACTAAAGAGAACCTCATGGCCTTTTCCCATTTGTGCTTTGCCTACTATGTTCATGATTGCATTCTGCAATCTACTTGCTTATCCCTTCAGACACTCCTCATACAGGAGTGGTCTTCTGTCCTTTGATTTGTTAGTCAATGAAATCTGTTTTTTCGTAACTCTTTTTGCTTTCAAAGTTTCTTGCTCGGTTAAAAATTTGTACTAAATTCTTCATGTTGTTAAGATTGGGTAAATTTAGGGATTCATGGTTGGGTCCATGGTTGAAGCTCCGGAAAAATGGCTCAATCGGATCTGCAAATGGGAGGAAAACTTTTTATTTTTATTTTTAAGGAAACAGTAGTAGTATTCATTTGAAAAGTCAGTACAAAAGTTCACTTAGGGCAAAGAACAATCCTCAATCAATACATCCAGTAGGATACTAGGAGGAGACCTAACCACTCACAACACTGACTCACAGATAGACCTAACCGAGCAAGCCGATGAGCCGTCCCGTTGACTTGACGACGAATATGGGTAAATGGAACTTTAGTGATTGAAGGAATAAGCACTTTGATATCCTCCACAACAAATGGGAGGAAGACCTAGCAGCAGCAGGTAAAGTTTTATTTTTATGTGCAGTTTTTAAATTACTTAAGCATTTTGTTTTTGATGTGAGAATTAGATTGACACACAAATTAAACCCTATGGATGACAATTGTAGTATATGAGCAAATAAGGATCGTTCTAACCGGGGATTAACTAGGGATGCTAATCAATGTGAAATTGACTCAAAAACGTAAAAACAAAGTTTAAAACACTAAACTAGACTCAAAGAATACAAAACTAGAGTTCAAAACACCTAAACAAACCTAAAGACTCAAAACAGCACAAAAACACTCAAAACTGCCTTAGAATCCCTTTCTGGGCAGTTTTGAGCACAAACACAATTTTGGACGAAAATAAGTTGTAACTTGACTCAAGACTCTTAAAAACACAAACTAAATGGATTTCTAACTAATCTAGCACTTTAAAATAAATGGGGGATTGGTTTTGACGAATTTAAAATTAAAACAGAAGTTTGGAAACAAACTTCAAAGAAAATAGATTTGATAAAATAGAATGGTGAGAAACTAGTTAGAGGGTTCCTTATCCACACATGAACATATGCATACACTTTGATTCCCAGTTATGATTTCAACAAACGAATGAATGACAATGCTCCAAGTTAATTAGGTCCGCTTAAATTAACTTTCAGATTTCCCTAGATTCATTGAATTGAATGGAATACGCATCACAACCAAATTATTCTTATCAAGTTCCCTAACTATGGAATACGCATGATAGAGAGACATATCAAAGATCATTAAGTTCAATGGAAATCATAAACATCGACTAGGCATTCATAACCATGGAATACGCATGTTAATCCAACCTAGGGTTTACTAAACACAATCGTGACTAGCGATCTTTACTACTCATGAATATAAGTTAATAACGATTAGGTGAAATTCCCTTATATCCTAGCATCAAGTTTAAGCATGGAAATTAAGCGTGCACTCTCAATCAACATACATAAACAAGTTCTTAATCAAAACAGAGAAGTAAACCACATCCAACGTTCATGAATTCATAACTGGAGTAAATCAAATCATAACCAACATATGTCCATGGCTTCAAATTCGCCTCTAACTAAAAAGAAATTAGTTCCACATGTTTAACATAATTGAGAAACAAATTAAATTAAACATAGAAACGAAACGAAGGAAGAAGAACTCTGAAACTCCCCAATGGTGGCAGATTGCATGCGTGAGCCTTCTCCTCCCTTTTGGATTGCACGGAGCACTCTTCCTATCCTCCAAAGATGGCGCACAAGGTGGGTATGGTGGCTATAAGGTGCGGCAAGGATGGAAAATATGGAGAATGGATGGTGGGTTGTAGGTTGCGGCAAAGGGATGTGAAGGAATTGTGGCGAATTTCTGAATGGGGGGGGGTGATGAATGGTGCGGCACACATAAGGAATATATATATAGGCATCTCAAAACCCTAGCAAATCAGATTATTCCATGGGCTTAGCAGAAATTAAGGCCTAGGGTAGGAAAATGCCTTGCAAGGCAAGGCAAAAGGAGGTTCTAGAAGGATTAGGTGAGGCACAAGGTGGGCTAGGGTTTAGGGTGCAGCAAGCCTTGTTTCTAGAAGGGTTTAGGGCGTGGCTGAGATGACAAGGCCCAAGGAATGCCTTGCAAGGCAAGGGAAAGTGATTCTAGAAGGCCCTAGGTGCGGCAGATTTTGTAATTCCCTAAGGTAGATGGTTTTGGGTCCAATTAACCCAAATCCAAGAGGGAAAAAGGCTAGTATGGTGCGGCATTGACATAGGCCCAAGAATGGCCTTCTAGACAAGATTAGGACATCTCCATTCCAAGAATAGAAACTCTTCAAGAATGGAAACCTTCGGAATTAGAAACTTTCAAAAGTAGAAACTTCGGTTTCCACTTTTGACTCTTCATTCGTCCATCGCTTTGAATTCCATTCTTCACATCTTCATTCACTCCCTAACTCATTTTAGCTCCAAATTCGTCCATCCATGGTGCTCCATATGCATGTACTCCATTTAAACTCAATTTAGCTCTAAAATGCACCAAAATGCACTTTCTTGCTTCACTTGCCATTTGCACCTACAAATACACGAAAATAGCTTAAATCACTATAATAAACGATAACTAACTACGTAAGTGCAAGAAAACAAGCTAACTAAGTAGCATAAATATGCTCCTATCAGTTTTTATCTATTTTGCCCATAATCTGCATTTCAGTTGTGTTCATTTAGTCTGCATTTTCTGTATTTTTCATTGGCATAGGTATTGCAGCACCTCATTTTGTGGGTTTTTGTAATTTTTTGGTATAGTATTTTTCCGATTGTGGTCTAAGGAGTTTTTGTGTAAACGGAGACGTAGTGTTTATCTATTTCCCAACAACCTCCCACAACTACCCCGCTATTCTCTCAAATTCTTTTTTCATTCTCTCTCCCAGGTTTCCACTCCACCTTTTTTCAGAGATCAGAATTGGTGTGGTATGAAAAGGGATGTGATATGTAAGAACTGAAATTTTACCTACCTCCATTTTTTCTAAGGAAAATTAACAAAAAATCTAAAAAAACTTTCATTTTAATGAAAAGTCATTTTTAAAGATATCTTGAATAGTACCATGGAATGGTAAAAATATGATTTTTCGTTAAAAGTGAACAGTATCGGGAGTGTTTCGTTAAAACTCCCTTTTTTTCTATGGTTTTTTTAGAATGGGTTTGATAGAAAGGAATCTAATTGCTTTGCAAATATGGTTGCGCTTTTGATTGTTGTTTGCTTTCTCTGCTCGACTAGCGTCTAACGTTTTTTAGAACCTTGCTAAAAATAAAATATGTCTTGAAGGATAAATAATGTCATTTAAACAAATACATGTATTATAAGAATTAAAAACATGCAAGTGGCCCTTTACCACGATGGTGGAAATGTGTTAAACCCTTACATGACAACGTAAATTTAATCTAACATAATTTATCATTTGACAAAAAAAAATAATCTTTAAATGGCTCAACTCCGCTTTTTATTAAAACAATTTTTAATGTTTATAAAAACTATTGTTTGGAGCTCAATTTTAAAATATACAAATATTTTTTGGGTTGTTTTATTTAAACCCCACAATTTATTGAAAACACCCCACATTAATTTTTTTTTCTTACAATTCCAGCTTTACCCTTCATTTTGTTGAATCCACCTCACCTCCCACAAACAATAAAATCTCACAGCTATCCACCCCACAACCACTACAACTTCACCTATGACTCCATTCAATCTTAATTTTCTTTCTTTCATAGTTATGTTTTTGTTTGGCATTTGACATAGGATTGAGGGGAATGATCATACATGCATTGGCTCTACTGTGATTATGGATGAAAATGTAGCCTAGAAAACTGATAAAAACCCCTTTCTATCATTTATATGATATTTTGGATGTTGCAATGAAATTTTTATCTTTCCATGATAAGCTAATTTAGATTTATAAAGTGCATAGCTAACTGCATGAAATTTTAATTTTTGTGTTTTGGCTAGGTTGAATGGAATCACTGGAGAAGAGTGGTGGTGGGTGGGTGGGTGGCTGAGATTTTTTGTATTTGGGAGGTGGGGTGAATTCAACAAAAGGAAGTGTAAAGTTGGAATTGTAGAGAGAAAATTTAATTGTGGGGTGTTTTCAACAAATTATGGGGTGTGAATAAAAAAATTCATATTTTTTTACTACTTAACTTAGTGTATTCAATTGGGATGTTAATTCTTTTAATGAATCTAGGGTATTCAATCAGAAATTTAAGTGATTCTCTGAAATTCAATGTGTATTCAATCAAGATTTTAAAATAGTTTATTAAAATCCTCAGAAATCCAAGTGTATTCAATTAGGATTTTAAAGAAGTTTATAACATTCCAAGTGTATTCAATTATAATTTGATTTTATAGAATTTGAAACAGTTGAGGAATTAGAGGGAATTTGAGAGATTTTATAGTGTATTTTAAGCATCCACAAATCTCTTCTCTTCCCAAGAGATTTTGAGGGAATTGAATCAAAATTTTACATGGAATCTCTACAAATAAATTAAACTCCATAAAAATCCATGAATTTATAAATTCATCAAAATCTCTCAAATTCTCAATTGAATAAAAGTCCAGTTCTTGTTGAAGTAAAATTACCAAACGGGGCCTTAATATGGGTCTCCTCTCTATCTCGGAAAGCACGTGCCTAATAGGCATTTACCTCAAGAATTACAGTTGCACTACTGAAGACTGCACCTAATAACAGCTTCTGTTTTACCATAAAGAGCTCGTTTGGAAGAGAATAATAAATTACCATAATCACTACTCCCACATGTTTCTCCCCTACAATCACTTTTAAGTGATTATATAGAGAAGCATGCTTCTTTCCAAAAGTGATTATCAGAGAAGCACGTGGAAGGTGGTTCTGCAATCAACTGAGGCCAGAAGGAAGAAACGAAAATGTGAATCGTTACCGAGGATGAAAAAACAGTAGTTAGTCAACATACTCTGCATAGATGTTACCAAGTAACGAATGAGGATCCAAATCGTATCCGTTCATCATGTTAATTGTTAATTGTACAATTAATTTTTGTCAGGTACTAATTGTGTTCAATTTTAAATAAATAATTTAAAATAATTTATAACCGTATGATGTATGATAAATGAATAGGATTAAAGGATCTTCGGGATCCTCACAAAGAGGATCCAGACGGGATCGTCACAAAGAAGATCCGGACGGGATCGTCACAAAGAGGATCCAGACGGGATCCTCATTCCCAAGTAATAGGCTTAATACTAATAGTAACAGACGACTTAGATAAACACCTTTATTAGACATGGGAATAACCCGATCGAGTCCAGTTTAGCTTCCACGTCTGACATGCACAAGTCTTAACCTTACACAACTAAACTTCAACAGATGAGCTCATAGTCTAGGACCATTTCATGGATTCACCTTCGGCTCCCATCCTGCAATCACATACTTCTCTTCAGCAGGAGCGGTCTTCGCGAAAGATTCCCTTGAAAAAAGCAGCTGCAATAACAGTAATTTTAATGAGAAAATCAACAGTGAAGAACAAGAACATCGAGCGAGACAGATTTTCTGTGTCCGTTATTCTGGTAACAGGCTAAATGCAAGTAACGTCGATAACCTTATTTGCAGCACTGGATATTGTTTCCGTCTCAACAAAGGTAACGCTCACTGGTTAGATTTAGGATTCGTGAGAAATTGGGATTCCCGAAAATGTTACTGTGTTGAGTTTTACACATCAGAACAAAAGGAAAAACGGACTGATTGCATACCAACAATGCTGGTCATAGGCAATCCCTTACGAGGAATGTACTACGCTTTAATTCTTACACATTAAAGAATTGCATTGAAAATGATTCAACGCATCAAAATGCACAAGCACAGGCACATGGAAATCAACCAACTTTCCCAAAACTTGGAGGAGAAAGGGAGAGAGAGAGAGAGAGAGGAACAACACACACAACGGGGTGTTTTGAAGGGAGAGGAGAATTGCAATCGCCAAATCGCACGGGGGTTAAATTCCACATAATAGTCAACAAAACTCACTAGGCAGAACCGCATCTTATTAGTTGCATCATGAATCACGACAGATAACGAACAGAAGTAAAAGGAGCTGCAGAACTTCAAATAAAAACTTACTAGAACAAAAATTATCTCCTAGTTAAAAACACTTACACTGAACAATTGTTTACTGGAAGACACAAAATATAAAGCTCCAGTGTGCAGCATCATGCATAAAAATCTCATACCTCAGTGTACTTATGGTAATGGGTCAAGTCTGCTGGAACAGTCCACTTCTTGAAATGACCGAGAGCCACATTGAGATGGTACAGTTTTGGTGCCAAGCTCAGATCCGCAGCAGTGACCTTCTCCCCAGCAATGTAAGGACCCTGGTTTCATTCGAAACATATTACAAGTTACAACATGTTTCAAAGAAAATACAAAGAACACAACTTTTTAAACGTAACTCTTTCTTCATTATGACGTAAACTAACATACATATGCCTTAAGATGCTCATCGAATGCCTTCAGTTCAGTAAGCAAAGCCTGTTCTGATCCGTCATTGGGATCCTTGCTCTTCAGAAATGTCACAAATGATCCGAATATCTTTGATCCCCTGCAAATTCACAACAAAAAGATCCCAAAATATTCGGCAAAAAGACATCCTCACAAATTCAAGTTTAGCAAACCATCAATCCAACAGGACATATCAATTAAAGTTATTAGCTTGACAACCGAAAGAAAATCAAATATAAAGCATCTGCAAGGTTAGAGCTCTGATGTTAACCAGGTCAATAAACATTAATCAAATCAAATTAAGACAAAAAGATCAAGGAACCTACAGTAACAAAAGAACAAATAAAGGCCTGCTTGGGACTGTTCCAAGGAGTAAAAGCGCCGTTGACAATGTTTTGCAGAAACAACTTGAAAGTGCTTCTGGGTTATGGAGGACTTCGGGAAGCACTTCCAAGTGTTTCTCAACTTGTTCATACTAAAAGCACTTCTAGCAAAAGTGTTCCCCTACATAAACGTTTCCCAAACGGACTCCAAACAACAATATGTGTGTGTGTGTGTGTGAGAGAGAGAGAGAGAGAGAGAGAGATCATACACAGAAGCAAATTCAGGAGCTGTTTTGAGAGAAGGCTCAGGGTATTTTTCCTCAATGATCCCAACAATGACATCAGAATCAGCCACCCATTTGTCATCAAACTTCACCACAGGCACCTTCCCCTCTGGATTCACTTCCGTAAACCTACAAATCACCAACAAAAACCACAAACCCGATTCCTCAAACACACACAAAAAAAAAAAAAAAAACACATCAAAATCCATTAAAAATACAAAAATCACACATTTCCATCTATGCCTGCATGTATTTTCGGGCTCAAAAATTCAAAACAAAGAAAAATACCACTGGGGTTTGTCGCTGAGATTGATTAAGTGCAATTTGTAGGGCACTTTCTTCTCCTCCAAGGTCAGAAGAACCCTTTGGCTGAAAGGGCCTGTCAGAAACGAAAGATGAATTTTTTTTAACAAATTAGCAAAATTTGATAAAACCCCAGAAAGGAAATCGAGGGAAATAGAGAGAAATGTGAACATACAGTCGCCGAGAAGATGAGGGGCGCCGAAGGCGGCCTTGACAGCGACCTCGAGAGCCATCTGAGAGCAGAGGAGAGCGAGAGAGTGAGAAAGAGTAGAAGATGAAACTGAAAGGTGGCGTAATGGGGCTTAACGGTTATGGAGTGAGAGTTGATGAGCTTTGAGGGTTATATAATATATTAACGCATAGATCGATATCGGTGCTGGCCTGCGCTTTAATACACTTTGCATTTAAAATTTAAAAAAAAATTGATGAAAATAATTTAAATTTTTTGAGTTTTAACCATAATGATAAAATAAAAAGTAAAGTAAATATTATCAAGATTGACTTTTTAGTGTTAAAATGTAATTTTCTGTTAAAATAAATATTACCAAAAACTTTTCGTTAAAACTCTATTTAAAATTGGTACATCATCTGTCAGAAATAATAGAAGGAATTAGAAAAGACCGGTAGTTTCTATTAAAAAAATATTCATATATTAACATCATTTAACTATTTGGCTTATTAATTGAAATACCTTCTGAAAGAAATTATCATTTAGTTTGAATTTACTTTTTTAAACTGGTTTTATTTCAGACATTTTCAACTATTTTGATCTCATTTTACTCCATTTCGTTAAAGAATTGTAAAATTCAAGTGTATTTTAGACTTTTGTTATTACACATCTATTTACCTCCAACATACAGAATAAAACAATCTCAATTTTTTTTAATGCTCTAATTCCAATCCATGAGTTTTTGGGTTTTTTAAAATAAAAAAAAATTAATTATTGTCACTTAGTATTAGGTATAGTGATATTCCTCTTCACTTATAAATAAAAGGTCTTAGGTTCGATTCTTACCAAAAACAAATTTGAACCACATTATTGTCAGCCCATTATGAGAACCTTAGTGTCGATAATATCGTTTGTTAGAATGAAAAAAAATTTAATTATTCAATTAATAAAAAATTTCTAAACAAAAGATTACATTTTTGTTCTTAGAGTCATTTCACTTTCAAAGTATCATATATTGACTTGAAACTGTTCACTTGAAAAACACACATTACAAGAGAAATGAAATATGATCAGCCTATTTCAAGATATCTTTTTAATCGAAATTTGTCTAACCATAAGTTTCACCCATAAAAAATGATTTCAGATCAATTGCACAAAATATAACATAAAAATATATATATATATAAAAAAAAACCATTAAGCTATCATAACCAGAATACTTTCCAATATATATCATCTAAAGCAAATGTGTGACAACCCGTCCCAGGATTTTTAATTTGACGTTCTGAAATGACAATTCTGCCCTCACGGGAATTTTGTACGTGTATGCATGTGTATGTGTGGATGGCCAATAGTGAACTGCCCTCAATTATTGGGGCCAATCAGATCCTTTAGGATCCCTTAATTCTGATGGGAGATGGACCACACACGTACACCTAACTTCTGTCTCTCTCTCTCTTTCCCATACCCCTCTCTCTCTCTCCTATCTCGAAAACTCACACACTCTCTCTCCCATTCTCGTACGGACACACCCACATCCGTACGTGATTGTAGTAGCACTAGAGCATATTATGTTATATACAGAGATGAGTTGCAGACCACTAGAGATGGTATTGAGTTATGTGCAGAATAGATATATATACAGCCGGGGGCTGGATTGATATGATGAGATGATGAGATGATTATGAGCTATATATGCAGCTGAGGGCTGAGATGATTATCAGATATTGATTCACATCACAGATTTACGATATGAGTTTACAGTTGAGATATTAGTTATGATACTTTAGCATAGCATACATACAGATATTTCCAGCATGATTTTGAGATATATATGTATATGAGTATATTTTATTTTTGGGAAATTATACAGGTTTTACGGAGAGGGGTTACAGCTTTTGAGAAAGAATGGTTTTGAAAAAGATTTGTTTTACTGACCCACTCAACTTTGTTTTTCGCCCCTCCAGGTTCTAAGTAGTGTTCGTTGGTGGCATACGAGGATCTCCCGGACGTTTTGACAGAATTCACTCATGTAGGATCACCTGCGGGTGTTATTTCCATTTAGTACTTTCTACTTGACTGCACGTAGGCCATTTATGCTTTGGTTTCGTAAAAGCACTATGAATTCTCGTACTAGCACGTTACCTTAGCTTGAACTGCTAGTCATTTGGTTTTTAATTCCTCCGTATTCCTATTATGAATTCTGCTTCTGCACTGTGCACATGGTTACGTCACGATCACGTGACGGCCAGCACGCCCCACTTTTGGGTCGGGGTGTGTCAAAATGTGCATAGTTTGCAATAACCAAAAGTTTCAATTTATTGCTCAAAAATTTTCTATTGAATAAGTTATCTTAAAAAAGACCCTAACTTATAGGGTATGAATTAAAGTTGTCAAAAATGGAATTGAGATTGGTTTAATGTGTAGGCTCAAAGTAATTTGATGTGTAAAAAAAAAAAGAGTCTACAATACCCTTGAACTTAACCGTTCTTTAACTGAATGGGTGAAGTGAGATAAAAAAAAGTTGAAAATGTTAGTTTCAAGGACAAAGTAAGACAAAACCAGTTTTATATGATAATTTGAGACTAAATGACAATTTTAAGAGACATTTTAATTATAAGCCTAACTATTTAATAAGGTATATCTCTGTTTAATACCCTAATGTTTGGTGAGTTTCAACGTTTAGTATATTAATTTTTTTTCATCCTAGAGTCATACCTAAAGTGTAAATTTTGGGACAGTCTCATATATCCATTAGTCAAACTGTTAGTTCTCCCGTTAAATGATGACGTGGCGCCCATGTAGATAATGACTGGACGTCAAGCACTAAACCACAAATAGTGGAGCTTGAAAGCAAATTCACCTGTCCATATGATCTTTACATTCTATTCACATTTTTGCATACCAGAATTGGAAATTAATATTTATAACATAAAAAATGATTGGGACACTTTAGCGAAAAACTTCTAATATTATTTATTTTAACGAAAAATCATATTTTTACATTAAAAATAATAATCTCAATAAATGCTAAAGAAAAATAAAGCAAAAAATTACAAAATTCCCAAGAAAAACCCTTTAAAACTCAAAACCAATCTCTAACCTACTAAATGATATTTGGCTTAAAAAAAAAAACCTACTAAATGATAATAAAGTGGCAAAAAACATCTTTATTGTCAAAGCTGCAACTTAGAATTGCTTCATCGTTTTATTTCCTTCGCACAGGTATTTTTGGCCTAAATTTAACACCGAAATTTCAAATAACACTACTCATGTCGAAATTTACTCTGTTAGTCTGTTTCTCCAATCTCACATCGACATTATGTCGCACAATCACATAGTTAGACAAACAAATTTTCCCCACACAAATCATAGTCTTTTAAAACCCTTGGACCAACTCACAAGTGGTCCTCTACCACAATGGTGAAAGTATGTGTGGGTTATGTCGGCTCCCTAACCTAACATCTAATCTAACAAATCTATCATTTGACCAAAAAAAAAAAAACAACTCCAATGTTTCGGTTAAAACTCAAAAGTTAATTTTCAAAATCACCAAAAACTTCTCTAGCTAAAAAAAAAGTTTTTGGTTAAAACTTAATTTTGGCCAAATTTAGCCCAAAAAATGAGCAAGGTTAGTGGCTAGGATCCGTTGCTAATGCTGTCGACTATTTTTTTTTAAACATAACTAATGAAAGGACTTGAAAACTTTGAGTTTTAACGATAAAGACAAAATAGAAGGTAAAGTAAATAGTACTAAGATTGACGTTTTAGTATAAAAATGTGATTTTTTGTTAAAGTGAACAGTAACGGGAGTTTTTAGTTAAAATTCGTTTTTTTTAATCAAACGTTCCTGTTAATATGAATTTCCAATCTTGCATCAATATTTGAAAGTATTCTACACACTAATCATAGTAAAAATGTTATTTCGCACAATCGCATAATTAGACAAACAAATTTGCCCCACACAAATCACATGGTCTCCTAAAGCCCTTAGAATACTTTCTTGAACCAGAAAGAAATTTAAGATGTAAACATAAAATAGCAAAAGAAAAAAGGGTGAAATAAGGATTTTGACATGCGCCCATTGAAGCATGTTGTCCTAATCTTAATTATTTGCTTTATGTCAGAATATATATCAAAAGAAGAGCAACAGTACAACAAATATTGTTGAGAGCAAAGCCATCGGAGTCACTTAGTTGTTAATATCATCAATAGAACATATTCCTTTCCATTTCCAAACAGGATCAAAAGGCAGGCATATCATCATGGAAATGGAAAACGTGGCTTTGTTTTTTGTGGTGCTCTCTATTTTTGCTAAAGGAACCAACTTTGTCCATGAGATGTCATCATTGATATGGCGGTCCACTATCTCTCACATTTTTCCCTTTTTTATTTTATTTTTTTTAATGAAAAAAAAGTGTCTGGGCTCACCACTCACCTGACAACTAAGTTAGTGCAAATGAATACAATTGAACTGTTGAGAATTATTACGGGGTGGTTCAGTAGTTGAGACAAATTTTATGTTTGTGTTTCACACGGCTCATTCTGAATTTGATTTTTAGCGTTGTTGAATTACATGATAGTGGCCAAGGAATGATAAAATGCCTCTGTGAGTATTCTTGACCTCAAAAAATATAGATTGTTGTGCTTCATCGTTAGCTAGTCCCTTTTTTAAAAAAATGAAAATTTTATGGAATTTAAAATTTATATTTCGGTAACATGTTGTTGACCTTAAAAACTACTAAGCTTACATGACGCGCAGGCCGAGTAACTAATAAACTAACTACGTCATTCAGTTGTGTGTGGGGAGTGCCAACTCGTCGGCCGAGCTCGGCCGGAGAGTAAAAATGTGTTGATGTTGCGGTGAGATGCACTGCTGACTTCTTTGTCTTGCGATTGCGGTCGAGAAAGGAACATGTCTCGGCCCTTGGATTCTAAAACCTGAAGACAAAGCTACTATTTATGTGAAGTTCGCAAATCGTCGTCGTCGGATTCGGTCACATTGATTATATTCGTGAAGATATAAGCACGCCGAATCGATACCAAGGTATATGAGCACAGATACTCGAAGTAGATATAAGTCTTGATGGTGAATGTGGTTCAACCATCTGAATGCCGAACTCTAAATCCCACTTGTGAGTATCCAATCATAAATCAACTTGGCATTCAATGTGCTGAGCCTAATAACCAGTAACACCTCACTTCGCCAGGAAGGCTAATGAGATGACCTTTACCAACAAGGATTCAAAAAACCTTGTCGACCGAGACTTGGATAGTTAATCAGTTGGCCTTGACGCAGTGCTGTTTATCCAAACTGAAGGTGCTCCGAGATCGGCTGATTCTACGACGATAGTATTGTTTATCCAAACTGAAGAGATCACTGGTTGCCTTCACAGTGCTATTATCCAAACTGAAGATGTGTTGGTGAAAAAGAAGATAAAAATCTCAAGGTTGTTGAGAGGTTTCGCGTAGAGCGAGAGTTTGCGCATGACAGATTTGTGTGTTGAGTTGAAGGTCCCCTTAATGGTGCCATCACCCCTCTATTTATAGCAACAAATCCCCTTTTGATCGAATTAGAACTCTACATGGATCATGATTCCTTTCTCCAATCCAGCCTTATTTCGGCCACTTCTACTTCCATCAGGATTTTGAACTTAGCCCTTTACCCAGCCACGTTCCTCCACGTCCCCGTATCCCAGTCTCGCCGAAACTCCTTACTGCACTAGGATTCTACTTCCCCAATCATCCGTCTAGTAATAGAACTTCGCCATCCTCATCTTTATCTGAAATACTCCTTTTCCTAATAGAACTTGGCCGACCTTAACTAGCCGGCCCACCAACTGAATTTCTCACAGCATTTTCCAAACTAATATTTTGGGCCTAAACATTGCCCCATCACTTCTAAGGTCATTGACCTACAACCCTTGGTCGAACCTCGGCCTTGAAGAAGCGAAACCACTTAATCACCTTGAAAATTTCAATCACGCGCATTTATGAAGCACAATTACTTGTCTTTATTCTCCTTAACATTCCACCACGTGGCGACGCCTTAGCTCGCTCAGCAAACCTTCATGATTTCCCTCAAAGTGTGCAGCCACTGAAACATTTTTCCATCATTATTCGCCGCCACATGCAATCGTGCACTTTCAAATCGCTAGACCCTAGGTCTTTTCACCTAGATTCCCTCAAATATTTGTAATGATTAGCGTCTTTCCCAATTGATTTTATCCCAATTTTGAAAATCAAACGTCTGGTCTTCCCACCAAAACGTCTATAAATACCAGATCTTTTTCATTCGCACTCTTACGCTTCCAGAACTTCTGAATTCTCCCGTACCTTTGCTCTAAAAAAAACCCAGAAATCCTTCAAGCTCCCTACCAGAAACCCTTCAAATTTTCACCCAGAAATTCTTCAAGTTCTTACCTAGAAAACCTTTAGAACTTCTCAAATGGCCTCCTTCATCTCCAAGATCTCTAAAGAGTGCCACAAATGCAAGAAAATCATCGACCGGTGTTTTATCGAGACTCTGCGCTTTGAGAGCGACATGAGCGCCACCCACCAAATCCTTGGACCACTTTTCAAAGATGCAGTGCCATCATCCATCACTAATATTTTCAAGGCTTACTGCCTAACACCTTTGCTGCAAGGGTTTGAATCGTCAAAGTGGGACTCGGTGAAACTCCAGGGATCCTGACCCTTGACCACTGCGACCTGGGCAGCCTGGGTTGTATAGATGGAAAAAATCTTCTGCAAACAATGAAAGGCTCTTGGTATCTATGATGCCATTAGACTTTCATATGTGGAAATCGCTATGGACAAGGAGATCCTCATGGCGGCCTTGAGCTTTTGGTGTTCGGCCACCAACACCATGGTCCTCCCTTTCCGCCCTATCGGCCTCACCGTCCTCGATGTCACTGCTATCATGGGGACTTTCTTTTTTGGCATCCCAGTCGATGCTGCCCTCTCTGCGTGCCCGTCGAACCTGGACCTGAAGGCACTTTTTGACGAACGAGTCGTCAAATCCCTTAGCCAAGAAGGTCAAGAGCCTTCGAAAGAAGAAGTCCATAAGTGGCACAAGAACTTCTTCAACTACAACACTCTTATCTCTGACTTTGTTGGTTGAGGAAATTCGAGCATTCAGAAGTGAGAACATGAAGCATTCCTCTTCTATTGGTACAACAAATTCATTTGTTGTACCAAATTGAACAAATGCCTGGTTGAGAATATGCTAGTGGTCGAAGCCCTGGCAAGAGGTCACACCTTGGGGCTCAGTCCAGCCATCATCGCCAAACTTTTCCGCTATTTGGCCGAAGTAACCCTCACCAAGATCGACCCACACTAGAACGGAAACCTCTGGGTTTTCCAGCTTTGGCTGCAAGTTTATTTCGCCATGCTTCAGCAAAAAATTCCCAGCTTTCAGCCTGCCGAAACACTCAGTCTTCAATTGGCCTATCGACCAGCGCCACCTTATCAGGCCAATGAAGTTTTCAAATTCTTCATCAGCCTTGACGTCATCTCTAACGATGAATTCTTAGTTTGTCGTCGTCGAGACTACCCTGTCTCATTCAAACTTCCAACATCAGCATGGGGCGAGGATGAGGACGTTGCCATTTGTCGACATTGGGGGTCATTCGAGTTGTCACACGATTTGCCCCTCGGCTGTGACGCTCGCCGAGCAAGTTGGGAAATCTACCACCTCATTTTACTGCACGACAACTCGGCTATCTTCAAGACTGCCCAATGCCCCTTCTTACTTCCCGATCCTCCCTAAGCCAATGACGCCTCTCCGGCTTTTCAGAGAGAGAGTGCAAAGACACCGAAAAAGAGTTTCAGGAACGGTGTCAGAAGTTCCCCCTTTGACCCACCGTTCTTGAATCTCTTGGCACCGACACCTTTCGTGATTGGTGGGAGGAGTACACCCATGCCTTCTTTGGCACGCTGGTCGAAGATGTCATCAACAAGGTTTTCAGTGGTAGACCGAAAAAACTCCTGCTCTTCAATAAAAAAAGATGGCCCAAGGTATATGGTTTTCTGAACCTCTACTTCAAATACCCAACTTTGCTTCGACTAACTTGATTTTGTTTCCTCAGGCAGCCGTGTGCCAAAGCCAGCAGACGTGACTGCTGCGACTGTAGCCAATAAGAAATTCGTCATTCCCTCTAAAAAGGCTGCAACCGTTGTGGCCGACCCGCCGAGCAAACGGTCTCGTCAAGAGGTCGAGGCGGCTGGCGAATTTCTCCGCCCTCCAAAGCGCATCAAGAAATTGGCGAAGAAAGAGGAACTGGAGATTCACATTATCTCCAGCTAGACAACAGGAGCGACTACCCCTAATTATTCTCTCCATACTCTTGTCGTCCAGGCTTCAACGGTGAAGCGGTCGACCCTAGCTGGTCCAGCACTTAAAATCCGCACTGCTGGGCTAGCTCTCATAATTTGACCTGTTCCTCAGGTCGTGGCTGAGCTAGTTGCTGCCTCACGGGTCGAAAATCTCGCTACTCAAGGGTCGACCGCTGCGCCCGTCTTGGAAAAAGTAACTTCTCCGGCTGGGAAGTCTCTCCCCAAGCATCCAAAACAGATAACGGTTGTCTTAGAAAAGGTATGACTACGCCATTGTTAAATCTTCTTGTTTTTATATTAAACTCACCAATACTAACGGCTTCTGTTTTAGGATGACGAGATCGACGGGACTCCATTGATGAGTTGCCTTCGACCTCATTCCCCTAATCTTCCTCCAGTGGCCGATGACATCCAGGTCGGCCCTTCTGTAGCCGATTGTGGAAAAATGTCCTCACCAAGCCCGAGGCGACGACAGAAACACCAGCGCATCCACATGACGAAGACCTTGGAATTCTTCCCCAAGAAGCCACATTAACCTTCTATCATTCTACTTTTTAACAATCTCCTGCCTTGGGATTCTGAATCGGGAAAATATTAATGTCAGGTGCCTACTTTTTCCTTTCACCAAAAATTCTATGTGCCGAATGACGTTATTTATATCTCCTGGACACCTCAGTGGCCATCGAATATAAATAACCTTCATTAGCCACGTGAATTAAGAAAGATTCTTAAACACTGGGCTCGACCATTAAGTTTTCTAGGCTCGAGCAGTGAGCCAGCAGACATGGCCGAAGTCACTTCTCGGCAGGTCTAACACTTCTTTTTTCCTTAATTCCTTGTGTTTCAACATTTTCTGATAAGTTTCTTTATGTGTAGCCTTCTTGGAATGTCGAGCTTGACGCTCTGCTCTCCACCACTTCTAGCGCGACTGGACCTTCTACTACCTCAACCAAGCTTGCTTCTACTGCTGTTGAGTTCGTCATTTTCATCAAGCTGCAGAACCTCCTATCCCTCTCGGCCTTTCAAATTTTAGAGCGCAATGGCCTCGATTTAGTTGGCGAATATCTAAACACCCTTGCTTCTCAAGGTAAATTGAACAATGAATCCATTGTTCAATTG
Source organism: Crataegus laevigata (assembly GCA_963580275.1). NCBI lineage: Eukaryota > Viridiplantae > Streptophyta > Magnoliopsida > Rosales > Rosaceae > Crataegus > Crataegus laevigata. The sequence goes on along the minus strand of OY756947.1, from coordinate 28,946,296 downwards.
TCTTCTATCTTGGAGAAAACTCAAGAATACTTTACCATTTTCGAGAGGGCTCTTCGAGCAGAAGATGACCTAAAAGCTGCACTAGATGCCCAGGAAGCAATTCGATCGGAACTCAAGGCGATAAAAGAGCAGAAAATGCAGCTAGCCATTCTTGATGACCAGATCGCAGAACTCTAATGCCGGAGATCGATCGTTGCTTTTGCGCTTGAGGTAAATTTTGAATCAAACAAGGCCCGGTTAACGGAGTTTGTAGCCAGCGTGAAGCGGATTGAACAAATGAAGTTTGAGAAGAGGATGTGCCAGGCCAAAGTCACGTTGGGTAAAGTGAGATGGCTAGAATTAAAGGCCGCTCTTGAAGCCTTCCTCCCTCCAACCACCTAGAAATGTAACCTTGCAGGCCGTTTTAATTCTTTGTTTATAACTTTTACAATTTAATGAAACGCACCTTTATTCTCGCATTTCCAAATTGGTCAAATAATATTTCTTTAAAAAAATTTCATTGATTGGCAATTTGTGAATTAAACCAGTCCGATCCTTGAGATGTTATGCCCCCTAGCCGAGAACCTTATGAATAATAAACGGTCCTTCCCAATTTGGCGACCATTTGCCGAACCTAGGGTCTTTAATTCCTACCAGCAACACGGTCTGCCAAACCAACTCTCATTTGTCGAACGTTTTTTGTCTAACTCGTTGATTATACGCTCACTCGACAATCTTCTTCTGTGCTACTAGTAGGTTATAAGTATCAAGCCGAGCTTCTTCTAGATCTTCTAACTCTTGTCTCATAGCTTGACTGTACTCGGCACTGAATAAACTGCTTTGCTCAATCATCCCCAACGAGTTTATACTTAGCTCGACTGGTAACATTGCATCGTGTCCATAGGTTAATGCGTATGGAGTCGTCTCAGTGGTTGATCTGAGTGAGGTTCGATAGACCCATTACGCTTCATTTAAATTTAAATGCCACATACTAAGCCTTTCTTTTACTATTTTTTTCAAAGATACCAATCACAACCTTATTTCTTGCTTTAGCCTGTCCATTCGCTTGTGGATAATACGATGTAGATTGCTCGAGTCGATGTTAAGGTTTGCCGTATATTCCTTAAACCTGTCGATTGTGAAGACTGTCCCATTATCTGTTATAATTGTCTCTGGCACACCAAATTTGGTCACGATGTTTTCTTCCACGAAGTCAGAAACTTCTTTAAATGTCAACTCGGTATACGATTTTGCTTCGACCCATTTGGTGAAGTAATCTATTACAACGAGTATCCATGCATGCTTTACAGATTTGGAATACATTGTAATTTTGCCGATGATGTCCATAGCCCATTCTCTAAACGGCTATGGTTTGGTGGCTGAATGCAGTGATTCGATCGGGACTCTCTGTATAGGACCATGAATCTGGCACTGGACACATCTTTGTGCAAACTCGATACAATCTTTTAGAATACTCAGCCATAAATAACCGTGTCGGCGAAGCAACCATCGCATCTTTAGACTGGACTGATAAGCTCCGCATATTCCTTCATAAACCTTGGTCTGGGTACGATCGTCGTATTATAGGTATCATTCGACCTATCTTGCCCCCCACGAGTTGTACGCCGGAGGCTATTTAAGCCAGTTCGTCGGCATTAGTATTTTGTACTCGGGAGATATGTTTGAACGTAATAAGGGTGGGTTCGGTTTGGTTTTTTGTCAAAACTAGAAACCGAACCGAAATTACTGTTCGGTTCGATTTTCTATCATTTTGTGTTCGGTTCGGTTTTTCTCGGTTCTTTTTTTTTATTTATTATTTATTATTTATTATTATTATTTTTTTTTTATTTCCCATAGCAAAAAAAATTTGAAAGAAAACAATTTGTAGCCATTTTGTAATACATCTAGAGGAGTATAAATAAAATCAAAGTCCCATTTCAACATAGATAAAATAAGCTTTCTAAATTTCTAATAGAATCAATGACAATGAAAATAAACATTCAAAGTTCGTTTGATCATGAGGGCTATTTGATTTTGATCTCATTGAGTTTGAACTTGAGCTTGAGGCCCTTGAGACCTTTTGATGCCTTTGACTTCATCTAATTCACACAAAATAATAAAAAAATTGGTGCAGATTCCAATTGGTCACCAAATAAATTAATAATCATTGATCACCAAATAAATGTAAACAATGAATTCCTACGGAGTGACCGTAATTTTAGAATATATTTGGTCCTAGCAAGTGTTGTAGAACAAAAGGCATTGTTGAATAAAAATGATACACTTCAGTTCAGTTTTAGTTATCCACTTCAGTAGGCACTGTCGAATAAAAGGCATTATCAAACAAAATGCATTGTCGAACAAAGGTAAATATACCACAACCAAGTCTTAGTTATCCACTTCAGTTTTTCAATACAACGAAGGTGATATATCCAGTACAGATGATACAATAGATATGCTTTCTCGACATGTTAAGGAATATTCTATCATGTAATCAGTTCTCAACCTATGATGAATGACTTTATGAACTTGTCAATACCTAATGCAACTGTAATGAAAATAAATGAATTAGACACTTAAGAGTTAAGACCTATTAAAGTTGCTAACCTTCAAAACAATATAATTGGTATGTACATAAGGTTTTTACATGTCAAGTGTAATAAATTTGACAATCCAACCTCTTCCCACTGTGGTATCGCCGGGACTCATTTTACTACTTATTCACCAAAAAAAAAAACATTGGCTCTTAAGATAACAGATGAAATGGTGATACTTCTCTTCCCTATACGGCGCACAACACCAAAAACCTGCAGAACCTCAAACACTCTGACTGCCCAAAACCCACAATTTTTATATAATCAACGAAACACAGTATAGAACACATGTATACCAACAAAAAAACACTGAAAATAATTGCTGACCAAGAGCAATTGCAAAATGTTCTATTAAACAAATAAACAGTTTTCAATACCGCCATTTCGACTAACCCAATACAAATTCGACTCGTCTCAGAATTTCCATGCAACTCGTCAATTTATCCAAATACTCCCAACTATCACTCCATTTAAGCACCAATAATCAACTCGAAAGATTGACTAAGTCTACTAATTAACCCGAACCTCATCGAGATTAAGACCTCACAAACACAACCAAGACAAAGAAACACAAAAACCCATTAATCATTTTCGTATATACCATTCAGATCACCTACTCAATTAATTACCGTTCAAAATCTATGGAAAATTAAAATTAATACAAATAATAGTTGATTTTATCCACAAAAAATAAAACTAAAAAAAATTGAAAATTAGTGAAATTAAACAAAGTGGAAAACCCTAACCTTATCAATCAGTGAAGAAATTGGAAGCTCCCGTTTCGTGCTCCTCGTCGTCTTCTTCTTCTTCCACTGAGCTGCGATTTCATAGAGTGGAAATTTTTGGGTGTGGGTCGCCTGGGATTCAAGATCGAGAGAGACAGAGAGTTTGAGAGAGACATGGAGTGATTGAAGTTGAAGACTGAGAGAGAGATGAGGCTAACCTTTTGCTGTCGAGACTCGAAACGGCAAAAAAAAGTTGACGACGAGGGCGAGGTGTGAGAGATTGAGAGTGAGAAGGGTCGCACTGTCGCGGGTCGCCTGAGAGATTGAGAGAAACAGAGCGATTGAAGTTGAAGAGAGAGAGAGAGAGAGAGAGAGAGAGAGAGAGAAAGAGAGAGAGAGGAGGCTCAGGCTGCGCGAGAGGGTTACTGGGTTAGGGTTCATGAAAGGAGTCTGGAGGCAGGGAACGAGAGAGAGAAGAGGGGAATGAAAAATGGAAAAATGTGGCTCTACTACTAGTGGCTACAGTTATAGGGTTTTCTTGATTTCCTCATAAAAATTAAAAACAATTTCAAAAATCCTAGAGGCATGAGGGTTCAAACCCACGCGCTCTAGCTAGGTTCACTGAAACCAACTTGGCAATAGGTTCTATTTTGTTATGATTGTATGACTAAACTATTTATAAATATTGAAAAAATAATTAAATATATATCGGTTCAGTTCGGTTCGGTTCGGTTTCCCAACCTAAAAAACCGAAACCAAACTGGCCAGATTCGATTCGGTTAGGTTTGACAATTTCGGTACGATTTTTTTCGGCCTCGGTCTGGTTCGGTTGTCGGTTTTTTGAACCGACCCCTAGAACGTAATGTCGTCGAAGGACTCGGCCAAATAGCTAGCAACCATGTGATAGGGTGCCATAGTACAACTCATGCAATGAAAAGTGCCATAGAATTGGTTACTCACAAGTTCTGAATCACCGAGTAGAGGGCGCGAGTTGCCTGCCAGTCGTGAAGGACACCGAGGCTGATAATAGAGCCTCGTATTTGGCCTGGTTGTTCGAACAGTCAGAGTCAAGCTTGAGAGAGAAGCACCATTGGCGGTGATCTGGGGATTGAATAACTACCCCAACACCAGCCGAAATGGAGGTGCATGATCTATCAAAATACATTGTCTAGAAATTGTCCAGGGTTGCCACCATGCCAATTTCGACGTCATTGCCCCCAAAGCCATATGGAGACGAATGTAGGGCCAAGAAATCGGCTAGTGCTTAGCCCTTGACAGCTTTCTAGGGGACGTATTGTAAATTGAATTCAGACAACGTCATTGTCCATTTCCCAATTTGGCCTTTAATAATCAGTCGAGTGAGCATGTAACTAATGACATCGGTTTGGGCGATGACTTGAGTGACGGATGGGAGCATATAATGCCTGAGCTTTGACGCGGCAAAAAACAAAGATAAGCAGAGTTTTTTGACGGCTGAGTAGTTGATCTCAGGAGCATTGAGGTTGCAGCTAAGGTAAAAGATAGCCTGCTCACGCCAAATGTCATTGTATTGCGCTAGAAGATAACCGATGGATTCTTCGGCCGTAGAAATATACAACTTAAGAGGTTTGCCTCGTCGAGGTTGGACAAGGACATGTGGGGTCGAAAGAGCGACCTTGATTTGTGTAAAGGCCTCTTGATGTTCAGGTCCCCACTCGAAAGTGTCAGAGTCCTTGAGTTTTAACAATGTGGAAAAAGCTCGCATCTTTCCCCTCGAATTCGCAATGAATCGGCAGAGGAAGTTGATCTTACCGAGCAACGACTGTAATTACTTTTTAGTCGCAGGGGGTAGAGCGTTGATAATTGCTCGGACCTTGTTTTCGTCGACTTCAATATCTTGGTGATGTACAAGGAAACCTAAGAAATTACTGGCTGATACGCCGAAAACACACTTAGCAGGTTTCATTTTGAGGTTATGCCGACGCATACGCAAGAAATCTTGTCGAAGGTCATCTAAATGTGTCTACCGACGTTTTTATTTTATGACAACACCATCAATGTAGACTTCGATGGTAGTTCTAATTAAATCATGGAATATAGTGTTCATCGCTCGTTGATATGTGGCGTCGACATTTGAGGCCGAAAGGCATAACGACCCATTCGTATGTGCTGAGTGCCCCCGGACAACGAAAAACAATTTTGTGAACATCGGCCTTGGCGATGAAAATCTGGTTGTAACCAACATGTCCATCCATAAAGGATAAGATTTTGTGGCTCGCTGCTGCGTCGATTAACAAATCTAAAATCGGCATTAGGTATTCATCTTTAAGAGTTACTAGATTTAGATTTCAAAAATCGATACAAATTTGTAACGCGTCATTCTTCTTTAAAATTGGGACAATATTCGCCAGTCATTCGACGTATCAAGCTGTCTGAATGAACCCGGCATTCAGGAGTCGAATGATCTCGTCTTTTATGCCGAGTTGTACTTCGGTTGAAAAATGTCGAGGTGGTTGACGAAAAGGTTTACACCCCGGTTTAATGTGTAACTCATGCTCAACGAGCTTTCGATCTAAGCTAGGCATCTCATTGTAACTCTAAGCAAAACAATCTTTAAACTCCTTAAGTAAATTACAAAGCTCATCTTTCATATGTGGGGGTAACAAAGCACTAATAAATAAAGGCTGTGGGTCTTTGGCCGTCCCCGCATTTATTTCTTCTAAAGGGTCCTTGACCTGAGGTCGACTATCCTCAAGTTCGGCTGGTGCAGCCTGAACTTTATCTAATGATAGAACTGGGCTATTGTCTCATTCGGCCAGAAATTTGATTAGGTTGATGCCCGAATTTTTCTGCTTGGAAATAGCATACCAATGGGCCAACAATCGTTCCATGGTGGATGAAACCGCGACCTAGCGCTCTTTGTGTCTGGCATCAGTCATCGGTGTTGGCGATTAAGTTGGCCAGCCTGAGTCTCGCTAAATTCTGATGCATAGTTTCGGCGGCTACCTCGATGGCCTTCTGGACTTAGATCGGAATCGGCCGTCATTCCTCATTAAAACCGTGCAGGTTAATGTAGCCAACGTTCTCGTCATAATAGCGGGCCTAAATCATGTTGGCCTTGAACGGCTGGTTGTCGGCCAGATGAACCACGACTAATTTACCGTCCCAGAAGACAATGACTTGGTATAGCGACGAAGGAATGCAACCTGTCTAATGAATCCAATCGCGGCCGAGCAGCGCATTGTACTTGGTTTTGGAATCCACTATGAAGAATGCAGTCATGTGATTGCTGCCGGCGACGCTCACCTCCAGATGAAACACTCTCTTTATCTAGGACTCGTCACCCACGAAACTGCTCATGGTTATTCCTGACGGGATGAGTTCGTTGTTTGACCGTCATAGAGCTCGCATGATGGAAACGGGCATCACGTTGACGGTTGCTCCACAATCGACGAATACCTTGAAGATTGGATATCATTCGATATGAGCCGTAATATACAACGGCTTCAGATGCTACAGATTGGTGGTAAGAGATTGGGGAAATAACTCAGGGAGAGCTGCTGTAAGCTTGTCTTGCTTGCTTTCTGGTTCGTCTTCTTCGGTAGTGACAAAGTTAACTTGTGTTGCTTCTTCGACAACTACATCACCGTCCAAGGAATTTGGTTGGGATGTAGTCAGTTGAAATTCAGCAGGTAACATGTTAACTATGCTGATCTCCATATTGTCAAAGACTGAAGGGCCCATCGGATCATGATTGTCTTCGCGCGGGCTATCAGCTGAAGTATCTTGTCCCTGAGCATCATCGGCTTCAACATCTTTTGTCTCAACAACGGGTTCTGGAACATCCTTTTGTTCTCTGTCATTCTAAGTGTCTCCCTCGAGCTCACTCGATGTTGAGACTTGTGCCGCTTTACGGGCTTACTCCTGATAAATGATTCGAGCGTTTCTTGTGTCGAGGTACGCATCTAGTCGTGCCACGCGTTCGTTCTCATCGGTCGTAAAGCTGAAGAGGGCTACTGCCGAGAAGACCTCGAAATGGTATCGTAAATATTGAAGGTCTTCGAGGGAAAATAAGAGCTCGGTAGTATCTATATAAGTATATGGATCGACCTCAAAGCCGAGGACTCGAGCTTCGGGTATGTGTTGGAACTTGACCTTCATTGCCGGATCGGTGGTTTTCTGGATTATTTGCTCGACGTTAGTGTAAGTTAAAGCCAGGTCGAAGGCTTCTTGACACTCATTTGGCAGGCCATATAAATCATTGGTAGAATGTGTCTTGTGAAATTCCTGCATGTACTCTAAGGTCTCGCCGAGAAAATGAAGGTGGAGATTCTATCGTATTTTGATTAGTGGCTCTAGTGATGGCAATGGAGGAAGCTTGGTTTCTGACTCTTTTCTGAATTACTCAAAGTGAGCTTTTATTTCCCCGGGTCGAAGAAGGAGTTTGATTCGTTTATTAGATTCCTCGATGGTAATTTCAAAGTTGCGATCAATCACTTTTTCCCTTGAAGTAATTCGGTCATGATTGCTGGGGGTTATCAGTCATTTCCACTTTCTACTGTCTCTTTTGGCTGCCATTTGGGAGCTAAAGTAGCCTGTCGTCGAGCCATGCAATCTATCAGCTGGCGACGACGTTTCTAAGATTTAGACAGTGCAGTATACACGCTGGTTGGAGAACTGTAATTGTACCATCGTCGGTCGCGTGGTTCCGGTAGCTTGAATGTCTTCTGTCTTGCTGATGAGTTTGAGCTGCTGGAATTTCACGAATAGTAGTCCTTATTATAAAAAGGTGCGCCGAAGTCGAGTCGTCAACTGGCCGAGGATGATCCATCAATTTGTTGTTGGGGGCCAACCCTATCGAACACCTTTTGACGCTGGCCTGCACCAAGTACCTTTGAAGGTGTTGTCGCAACTGTGTGTGGTTGCCGTGGTGTTGGAACTTGAGGTGGCTTCTCTTTTGGCTTGATTAAGACCACTTGTGCTTTACAACGGTTGCACAAAACCATCGGCCCATCAGAGTCTTCCTCATTGGAACCTGACATGGCTTCGACTTTAGCCGGTCTTGACAATTCTATATGTGGCTCATTAGAAAATAGGTCGATCTTGAGTCGCAGTTGAAAATTCTGTTTTATAGCATGTTGCATTGGAATGAACTCGACCTTCTCTTTCTCTTTGGTTTTGGGCAAATAAGCATCTACCATGCTGACTGTTGCCGACGGGAAATGATTAACATCAACGACCATCTGTTTGTCAAGAAATTTCAGCTTACCTTTATTGATCCAACTTTGAATAGCATCACGAAACATAATGCAGTTGTTGGTTGTATGTTTATTTGAGTTATGATATTTGCAATATGTTTTATCTTTCAACTCTTCGGCCTTAAAAATGTTACGTCATGGCCGAAACTTGATAATCTTTGCTAATAATAACTGGTCGAAAATTGCGTCGGCTTTGGTAATGTCAAAGGTATAGACTTCTTTGACTATAGTGTCTTCAGGGGTTGAGCGAGTTTTAACATCTTTGGAATGAGTCAAAGCCTTGTAAATGTACGACTTGCCAATTACAATCTCAGCGGCGTCAATACTGGTATATTGGGAGTCTTCTCATTCGGCCGATGCATAACTGACCGAAGGGTTCTTATAAATTGTTTCTCGGGCAAGAGATTTCGATATCTTTTCCTCTCGAAGTAGATAATCGTATTAATCAACATGCTGAGCCAGTTTGTACATATCTCGAAAGTTTGCCCCCAGGAACTTCTTTTTGTACTCCACGTTTAGACCATTCAAAGCGATTCTTACAAACTCGACTTCGGGAATAGATACTCGACACCAATTTCTGGGTAACTTAAACCGTGTTAAGTACTCCATTGGTGACTCATCATATGCCTAAGCCATCCTGGCCAATGAAGATACCAACATATCCATTCTCGGCTGATAGAATTACTCGTGGAATTTCTCGACCAGTTCTTCCCAACTTTGGATTGAGTTGGGGAGAAGGTTGATGTACCACGCGAATGTCGAGCCTGTTAATGAGAAGTTGAATAATCGTAACTTATGAAAGTCACTATTAACGTCTTCGTATTGCGCGGTGAAACGAGCCATATGTTCCAGAGAAGAGAGAGATGTTCCCTAGCAAAAAGGCTGAAATCTGGGATCTTAAAGCCTTTTGGATACTCAAAGTGTTCTACGTAGGCTGGGTATAGATGAATGAATTTTGGGAATTTCAGCCCCTTCTTCAAGGCCGAATCGATCATCTTTTGAACTTCTACTAAACCTACAACCGGCGTTTCTGCCTCGACTTCATTTATTTTGCTGCATGATCCACTCTTTTTCTCTAATTCAATTGATTTAAATCGAGCAGATCTTGCTTCGGCTATTGATGCTGGTATTACGTTACTCTTTAGGACAAATTGTCTCGATCGCTCGGCAAACACCATGTTCTGGGTATTACTAACTAGGACTTTAAGCAATTTGGTGTGTATGGCGCTGTAACCGCATACTTCCTCTAGTATACCTTTTATTTCTTGGCCGATCATTTGCTCAAACTGCCGAGATTGTTCCTTAAGTCGTCTTCTAAGAAACGATCTGGTTGGTGGGTCGGAGGCTTCACCACCGTCCTCATCACATTCTTCTAATGCCCATTCAGCATGACTTTCTTTTGCAACCTTGGTAAGGATTCCCTCTTTCGACGTGGGTCGGGTGTCATGGCAACAGTAGTATGTGCCTGTGATAAGCCTTCTGGACCTGTGTTCTGGGTTGTAGATGTATTAGTCGATTTTCCCATGACAGTCTTCTTCTTTACTCACCGTGTTTCGATGGGCATGAACTTCGTAGTTTTAGCACAAAGGTCCTACTGGGCGTGCCAAAATGTTGACCCTAAAAACTACTAAGCCTACACGACGCGTAGGCCAAGTAACTAATAAGCTAACTACGTCTTTTAGTTGTGTGCGGGGCGTGCTAACTTGTCGGCCGAGCTCTGTCGAGGAGTAAAAATGTGTTGATGTTGCGTTGAGATATGGTGCAGACTTCTTCGTCTTGCGATTGCAGCAGAGGAAGGAACACGTCTCGGCCTTTGGATTCTAAAACCTGAAGACAAGGATACTATTTCTACAAAGTTCACAAATCATCGTCGTCGAATTCGGTCACAATGATTATATTCGTGAAGGGGCACAGATACTCGAAGCAGATATAAGTCTTGATGGTGAATGTGGTTCGGCCGTCTGAATGCCGACCTCTAAATCCCACTTGTGAGTATCCAATCATAAATCAACTTGGCGTTCAATGTGCCAAACCTAATAACCAGTAACACCTCACTTCACCAAGAAGGCTAATGAAATGACCTCTACCAACAAGGATTCGAAAACCCTTGTTGACCGAGACTTGGATAGTTAATCAGTCGGCCTTGACGCAGTGCTATTTATCCAAACTGAAGGTGCTCCGAGGTCGGCTGATTCTACGACGATAATGCTGTTTATCCAAGCCGAAAAGATCACCGGTTGCCTTCACAGTGCTATTTATCCAAACTGAAGATGTGTTGGCGAAAAAGAAAATAAAAAACTCATGGTTGTTGAGAGGTTTCGCGTAGAGCGAGAGTTTGCACATGGTAGATTTGTGTGTTGAATTGGAGGTCCCCTGAATGGTGTCCTCACCTCTCTATTTATAGCAGCAAATCCCCTTTTGATCGAATTAGAACTCCACCTGGATCAGGATTCCTTACTCCGATCCAGCCTTATCTCAGCCACTCCTACTTCCATCAGGATTTTAAACCTAGCCCTCTACCCAGCCACGTTCCTCCACGTCTCCGTATCCTAGTCTCACTGAGACTCTTTACTGCACTAGGATTCTACTTCCCCAATCATTCATCTCGCAATAGGACTTCGCCATCCTCATCTTTATCTGAACAACTCCCTTTCCTAATAGGACTTGGTCGACCTTAACTAGCCAGCTCACCAACCGAATTTCTCACAACATCTTCCAAACTAAGCCTTTGGGCCGAGAAACACTCTCCACTCGGCCCAAACCAATATTTTGGGCCCAAACACATGTGTAGCTCAATTTTAGGTATACCAGATATATGTGTCTACTTCTCTGTCTTTTCTCTTGCTCGAGCACACCTTTAAATGTTCACTTCATCTGTAATTGATCGAACTTTTGACATCAATAAAGTGAAAAATTGGAGATCTATGCCAAATTCATTGATTCAAGATTCTATTTCCACTTCATTTTCTCTTGTATGACACATATCTCAATTTGAAACGTATATCCACCCTTAAATAAACATTTGATTTGATGTAAGCAAAGTTTAACTTCACTTTATCATGAAGTTGACCTAAAATTGTAGGTTATGAAGTTATATAGTGTAGTTAGTCAATTGTACATGTTGAAGTATATATAACGTAGTATGCAACGTTGAAGTACATGCAACTGAGACGTAAAAATAGTAATAATCCAAATCAGTCACATGTTGCTATATGAGCAAACTGTAACATACATTGACGCGTGATAGCTTGAAACGCCGCGGTATTTATGTTCCATTTACATGCAAGTCTCTGTGCTATATTGGATCAACAGTCGACTTGCAAACGGTCTCAAGGGAGCAAAGATTATGTGGACAAAAATCTTGTTCCGCAATCCAGCAGGCAGGCCCAAACCATAAACCTCATAACCCACGTTTCTCAAGTTCCAAAAACCCAGGAAATATCCAAGTCCTAGTAAAAGTCAAAAAGTCAGAAAGTCAAAAAGTCAAATCATGATCTCCCAATGCAATCATATGAATCGGACATACCAAATGCACACCCCAACATTCCTCTATTTCCACTACCAATTTCGTCACAAAATCCACTCCCAAATCCCCTTCCATGCCTGTACTAATCAAAAATCGGAAAGCTCCAATCAAATCCCCCATTAAAAAAAACCATATCTTCTGGCGGGAGTTACGCAAGCAGAGACAATTAAATAATTCGGGGTATATTTCCAAAAACGACGGAACAAATACAATAAAACGACCCCCACCAAAACGCCAAGCAACGCCACCTTTGTATTGTCTCTGTGTTTTCTGTATTTTTTGCTTCCCACCTTCCCAATCATTTCTTCAATTTTTTTTTCTCATCGGATCCAATTTTTTCTTCCGAACCCAGAAATTAAACCCAAAACCCATTTTTCAGATTTGATTTTTTATCCACTTCCGTGCCCAAATAAGCAAAAACTGTTTCATTTTTCGATTTTTGACTTTTTATTTATTTATAAATATTTTGTTGAGACTTGCGGGTATAACTCTTGAGTCATTTTCTTGGGTTGATTTATATAAAACCCAGTGTGTGATTGATGAGATTGTTAATTTATGAAATTGTAATCTAAAAATGAAGGGAGAGTTGTGTGAAGATTGGTGGTTTTGGTGGAGGAATTAAACTATGGTGGCCTGACCAATATTAGAAAGGTAACCCCTTGACTCTTTGAGGCTTTTATTAATTCACGAATTTAAATTTCCTGGGTTTTCTTTGTTCTTTAGTTCATAGAGCGGTTCATGATTCTATTGGCTGTTGATTCTTGCTTGTGCTTTTGTTAATGATGGTTTTTGTTCTTACTGGGATTTCATAGTGGTGGCTTCTAAATGATTTTTTTTTTTGTTCGAGCGATATTTTAATCTAATCTAAAAATGCGGGAGGGAGATTCGAACTGAGTACAGAAAGAGGAAGCATGTTGCTATAACCAACTTGGCTACGACCGGTTTTGCAATGATTTTGTTTCAATGAAGTTGATGTTCTTGAAGTAGTTAGGATGATCATATCATATGATGGCAGTGTGGGTTTTTTGAGGTTTACAGGTCTGAAATTGTTTTTTTTTTTTTTGGTAATATGATGTTGTGTTTAATTTACTTAAATTCTTGTTTCTTTTGTTGTTGTTTCATTGATTGCTTAACAAAAGAAGTTGTGGTAATAATTTGGTCTCTACTTCAAACTTCAGTGTTCTGTTTCTACTAGGTTTCTTCTAGGAACAAAAAAAAATTTATGATCATTCGGATGCTCTAATGGGTCACTGAATCCTTTTCTGTTGTTCTTTGGATTTTCGCGTTGTATTCTTTTAGCTAGTTCACGAAGCATTCTCCGATTTTCTGCAGGTACATTCCTGCATTTTGTACAAAGTAAAGTGTACGCAGTGCTTGTATAGATTATATCAAGAACACCTGGCAGGAATGGAAGCTACACCTACACCAAGTGTTATAGCAAAACTGATGGGTCTTGATGACTCGCCACCTCAGGCGCCTGTCCGAAAACAAAGAAGAGTGCTGTCTGAGAATTACCTACGCAGAGTTGCTTCCATTGGTGCCAGAGAGTCTCGCCATTCATTCAGGTTGAGAGTACCTGAAGTGACGGATTATGGGGGAAGTTTTTTGATCGGCGAGCATCTGCATAATCCGCAAGTTTCCCCTTCAACATGTACTTCTGGCAGTGGAAATGTTTCCCCTTCGACAAGTTTCCCCAGCAAGCTACAAAATGCCACTTTACTTGAAACATTTGAGAATGGAATTGTCACAGAATCCCTTGGAGAAGTTGGACTCATAAATTTAGATGATTTTTCAAGATCGCAATTGGGGTCAAACAAAGAAGGACACATTCCCGGTAGTAGAATTGTTGTTTTGAAACCGAAGCATGGAAGGGCCGAGAATTCTGCGAGATGTTTCCCTTCTTTGAGTTCCCTTGATGTTTCTCATTCCAGTGATCGAAAGTGCATGGAGTTTTCTAGCCCTAGTAGTGGGAAAATACATGTTGAAGTAAAAGAAAGAAAGAACTTGGCATTTGACATGGAACCAGTAACCTTAAGGTCTACAGTTTTGAGGGAAATATTGGGGAAGCTAACTGAAAATACAAGTTGCAACAAAGCCAACATTGATACAAAGGTGTCACAGCTAGGATACAGTGGTGGCGACTCAGTTGCAATGAAAACTGAATCGATAAGGTTGTCCTTTTCTTATTCAGATGGGTCATATGGATCCCAGGAAGCCAAAAAGCAACTCTCAGAACGACGGAAGATGACTAATAAGCTGGAAGAAGTAGGAATGGCTTGTAAAGGCGCTACCCTCGGGAATTCGGTTGCCGTGTCTGCCCATGAAACAGGCTCAAGAACATTGGATCACAGGCTTTTTAGGCATCTGCAACCGAAAAGAAAGCTCGCAAGGGTTGACCTGAAAGACCTAGACCTCAGTAAGTTTAGAACACAGCAAGATAAGTATGCAGCTCTTTGCAATGAATGGAGTTCCAAGCCAAAAGGGTCTATTAATTTGGGGCAGCAAAAGTCAAGGGAGTACAAATTCAACCAGAATGATGGTTTTGGCCCTGTAAAGTTGAGATCCAACCGTAAGAAACTCCAATCTTATCCTAGCCTAGGATTAAAAGGTGTTCAAACCGTGGAAAAGACTCCCTGGAATTTCAAGAAGCGGCAATCTGGACTCAGAACCTGCATCTTTGTAGACAAAAATGACAATTCGTCCAGTCATGGAACCGATACTTCAGTTCAGCAGGTTTGTTGTTTCTTTCTTTAGAAGACAGGTAGTCTTTTTGTATATGGTTTGTTTATTTTTATATTAGTTTACCGTGAAAACGCGTATTAATTGTTGCTTGGGTATTCATGTTATTTCAAAATTTACTATTGCAATGTCACCCTGTGACACTTTTTAAAATTGTTATGGAACTGCAGGAAATATCCACCGAATGCTACCAAGAAAGTCCATTTCTTTTGCACTGCTCCACCACAGAGTTAGATCCTATGATGAGCTTGGAGGAGGCTTATCAGCCTAGTCCAGTTTCAGTTCTGGAACCACTATATAGTGGAGAGCGATCGCCTACACCAGAATTCCTGCAAAGTATGAGTGTTGACATCACCGGTGAGTTGACTATAATTTTGAAGATCTTAACCCAATTTTATTTTTTGTTCACGCTTTTGATTATTTCTTTTTCAATTTATTTATGCTAAATTTGTGTATGCAACTTGCATTTTTGAAATCAGACTACTCTGACGCATACTCGGAAGGACAGGGAATGATTGTTTCAAGTGATGATGGTTGTGATACTAATGAAGGATCTGCAAGCAGTTACACAGAAAATGAAGATTCAATGAGATTGTTCAGAGTTGAAGAAAGCAGAGACTATTCCTACCTTGTTGATGTGTTATCGGAGATAGGTTTTTATCATAGGAACTCGGTAATAGACTTAGATACCTGGTGCCCTCCAGAATGGCCAGTAAGCATTTCTGTCTTTGAGAACCTGGAGAAGAAGTTTGGCGATCAGGCTTCATGGAAAAGGGCAGACAGGAGGCTTTTGT
The DNA here is from genome assembly GCA_963580275.1 of Crataegus laevigata. Lineage (NCBI taxonomy): Eukaryota > Viridiplantae > Streptophyta > Magnoliopsida > Rosales > Rosaceae > Crataegus > Crataegus laevigata. The sequence continues at coordinate 28,930,702 of OY756947.1, read as the reverse complement.
TTGACCGTATAAATGCAGGGCTGATGGAGATTTTCGAGCCTTGTCTGGGTGTTCCCGTGTGGACAAAGCCTGTGTCTAGAAGGATTAGATCCACACCAAGCGAGGAGATGATAGAGGAAGATCTGTGGATGTTGCTTGTTAGCCAAGAGAAGGAAACAGGAAAGGACTCCACCGAAAAGGTGCTAGGAAGGGAGATTGAGTTAGATTTAGGAGATGATATTGATGGTATTGGTAGAGAAATTGAGAGATTTTTGTTCGATAAGCTCGTAGCAGAGTTTGTTAGCTTGGAGAGTTTGTAAGAAACTAGTGATTGTTGTCTTGGTAGAGTAATTTTGTGAACAAGGCCACAGTTTTGATCAAGTGATAGGGTTTGCAAATGATATATGTATAGACTCAATTTTTATACTTGATAAATGAAATTCAGATGTGTTGGAATTTGATATTTTCTCTCTAATGCAGTACTTGCATTTGTTTTTAGAGGATGGAATCGTTAAACGAAAACCAGGAAGGTAGCGTAAGGACACACAAACAAAATCCTAGTACATTGTGATTTTGTGTGGAAGAATTTGATGATCATACTGATAGCTCTGTATATAATTATAGACGACTTCATGAAAGTCCGAGGACTACTTGTTCAGCCTCCTTTAAGAATCGACATTAGAAGCCGATTTCCCTGAAATATCAAACGATAATCCGAGCCTTGTGAAAGCTAGGATCTTTTGTTAGGTGACCTAAACCTCTGTGGCCTTATCCAAATCCTTTCTCTTTTGGAGTCAAACTTTACTTCAGGATCCTAACCAAAACACTAATTAGGAAATATTAGCACTCGCTCCATTTGAACAACTCATTTCAGAAGCTCAATCTATACATACACCATCATTCATCCACACAAACACAGACATCCCTTCAATCCTTAAATCGAAACGCGAAAGCCAAGGCCACTACCTACCTCCTATTTCTTACTCTCACCATTTTCTCTGCTGCTTCAGCACGAATTCTCAAGGAGCAGCCACAAGTTCTGGTTGTTCTCCCAGTGGTGTCCGACATGTTTGATACACCTTTCACAAATGCTGCACTAGCTACACCAGCAGCAGCTACTAGTACTCCAACAATTGCAAATGCTGCTGACCACCCTGCCTTGATCTTCTTTATGCACGACATCCTCAGAGGATCAAACCCTACTGCCCGAGCCATGACAGGGATAGTCAACAGCCCTGCAGTTAATGGCCAAGTCCCATTTGCCAAGCCCAACGGGGCAGTTCTACCATTCAACAACGGAGTACCCCAGAACAACAACAACAACGGTCTCATAAACAACAATAACATCCCATTTCTCACAGGGCTTAGTGGAACAACACCAAACGTTGGACAAAACAACAGAAGAAATGGTGGCGGGTTTGGAAACTTTCCGATAAATGGTGGGCAGCTCCTGCCAGGCTCCTCTGCGCTCCAAAATCTCATGTTCGGAACAATGAGCGTGTTTGATGATGAGTTGACCAAAGGGCACGAGCTTACCTCTGGCTTGGTTGGCAAGGCACAAGGTTTTTATGTAGTGAGCTCTGACGATGGTACTAGTCAGACTATGGCTTTCACTGCTATGTTCCAAAGTGGGAGTTAGACTGACACTCCTAGCTTCTTTGGGGTTCACCGTACAGCTGTGTCAGAGTCTCACTTGGCCATTATGGGTGGCACCGGAAAGTATGTCAATGCTAAAGGTTTCGTGTTGGTTAAGACCTTCCCGGCTTCTAATCAGCAAACTGATGGTGGGGGGGGGAAGACGCTGTTGGAGTTCACTGTTTATGTCACTTACTGATTGTATGTGTGATTGAGAGCATTTGTGTTTCAAGTTTGTTTGCAAGGTCTGCAGAAAGAGCGATCAAGTTTGCTGATGCAGGCTTTTTGAAGAAAGATTTGTTTGTATTTATTTTAGAGAAATGAAATGGTTACAATTTCTTTTCAGTAACAGTGCACAAATTGAAACTTCTGAACCTAACACACGATTGCAAGTTTATATCCTAACTTCTTTTCGAATGGAAAATCAGTTCACGTGGAGTGCAAAATCAGTCCATATGAGCGATAAGCGTATGCAATCTGAGTAATTGTTCTAGGAGAGTAAAAGCATACAGGGCATCTCCTACAAACGTTACTAGAATGGTGCATATTGTTATGAAAACAGAGAACTGATTAGTACGATCTATAATCTCCAATTATTTGTTATCTATGTAGGGTTTTTCCTGGCTTGGAGCACCTGATCTGTAATTCATTGCCGATCAATTTCTCCCATCAAACAAGTTATAACTACCATCTAAGAATTAAGAAACAACTCTAGTCTTACATAGATACTGTTAGGTATTTGATTGGGTTGAGTGATGTATGTAATTTCTATGGACAAGTCTGCTCCCGTTCGCTATCTTGTCAAAAAAATGCAGAAAAGCTGATCCATATAAGGCAATCGTAAGTTGTCATTGCATAAAACTTTACTTTCCAAACCAGCACAATTTTGGCATCTTACTTTTAATTCAACTGGCGCAAATATTGGTAAGGAACAAATGTTACATATTGACAAGTTCACTGCCCTCAAGTCTGCATAAAGGGTCTAGAAGTAGTAATATGGACTATGGTATATCTTGAACCTGTTTCATTGCGCGATAGATAATCTGATACGCCACTGATTTTTTTTTCTCCCCGCGTTTCAGAAAAGGGTAACCGACATGTTAACTAATCGATAAGACATTGGATTCGACGAAATCTGTCAAAAACATGAGACTCCTACAAGTTGAAGGAATAGGCTAGGAATATATTACGAAATGAACTTGAATCAATCAACTGAGAAAATAATGGTATCTGTTGATTCGACCTTAGAAGTTTGAACACAGAAACAGCAGAGAAAAAGTGATGATATAGAATCATAGCTACTCTGCCTTAATCGTTGGTTATTTTCTTCGGTTGAACAAAAAACAAATCTGTATCTGGGGTAGACGCTTTGGCTAGAGCGGATATGCTTTCTCATTAGTTTAGATTAAATTAAAGTAGAATATTGCTCAAATAAAAGAACAAGAAACGAGTCTGATCAGACATTTTAATGACAGTTTTTATTTTCATTCAATTAAAAGACACACATAGAAAATACATCAAATGCACATTGAAATTATGAAGCATCTCACAACCCTAACTGGGAAATAAAAACACACCACCACTTTCTATTCAGAAAGGTAAACACTGATCTGCATAATGGTATCCACCCCATCAGTCGTGTGCTGGTCCACCTGGTGCAGGCTCTCTATGGCGGCGTACCCGTTCGCATTCTCGTACTTCCCAGTCCCACCAATCACAGCAATGTGGGACACCGGAGACGCCGTACGGTGGACGCCAAAGAGGCTAATTGTGTCCTCCACATCATGTTCACCTGCGTGCAGCAACACAGTAAAAGCCATGGTGTGGCTGTTCCCGTCCAGCGAGCTAGCCAGGTAAAAACCCTGTGCCTTGCCGAGCACGGCAGACCCGAGCTCGTGTCCTTCGGTCAGGTCGTCGTCGATCACGGTCAGCGAGCCGAACATGAGCTTCTGGAGGGTGGCTCCGTTGGGGAGCTGGCCGGCGGTGACGAAGGGCTGGTCGCTGCCGCCGCTGACGATGTTGTTGTTGCCGCTGTTCTGGATGACCGTGCTGGATTGGGAGTTGGTCAGGCCACTGAGGCCGGCGATGTTGGGGATGTTTTTGTTGTTGAGGAAGCCATTGACGTTGTTGTTGGTTAGGGGGGTTCCACCGCTGACGGGGAAGATGTTGTTGTTGGGTTTGGAGAATGCGGTGTTGAGGACTGTCTTGGCGATGAGGCCGGTCACCACTCTGACTGATGGGTGGGATCCTCCTAGGATGTCGTGCATGAAAAAGGACAAATGCGGGGTTTCCGTTCTGGCGGTTGCGGTGGGCCCGGTTGGCGATGTGGTGACAGGACCTGCCACGGGTGTGGTGACGGCAGGTGTTGCTACGGGTGCCACATTAGCAACCGGTGATGGCACTATGGCAGGTTCGTCGTGTGTCTCTGGTAGTGGTGAGTTAGCTTGTGGGACGGTTGTGACAGGAGGGACTACAGGAGGCACCACGTCATCTTCTGGCGGGGGGTCAGTCTCAGGGATTGGTGAGTCAGCGTCGTCGACATTGTCATCAACAGTTGTGGCGGCGGGGGCGATGATAGGGATTTGGCCACTTGGCAGAGGGTTCGTGGTAGGGACAGATGTCGGAAGAGGATTGGACGCTTCGGGTTGCATGTCGTCGAGGGTCCTAGCTGAGCCGGCGAATCCAAGGGTGATGGCTAGGAGCAAGATGTAGAGTGTGGCCTTGAGCGATTTGAGGGACTCGGCCATTTTTGGGTTGTAAGATTGTGAAGAAATGAAGGGTTTTGTATTGAATCTTTGACTCTTGAGAAATGTATTGGATTTGAGTGAGTTGTGTTTGAGAAATGAAAAGATTTGTGTTGTTATTTATAGTTTATCTTGGAGTTGTATGAAGTGATGGAGTTGGTGCACCCTTTTTTCTTAGCAGGGTGTTTTTGGTTGAAAAACCAACTCCCTCCATCAAATGGAATTGGTACCATTTTTTAGTAGTTAAGATGGTGCTGGTATATGTGCATATTAGGTGCTGCCCATCTCAGCCTGGAATTTTGGCTTAGCCTTTAGGAGATTTAACCTGAGGCCATTTTGAGTAAGTATAACCACATCACACCCAAGTACTAAATAACTACCATAACCACTTAACGTATAATTTCATGTCACAATGTATGTGTGTATAATTTCATATTACAATGTATCTGTGTCGTGAAGAGAATCTACCCTACAATCAGAGATATATCTCTTTTATGGTGGATAAGTAATAAATAAAACAAGATATACTCCAGATGAAAAAACATACTTTCGAGTAAGGGGTTGGACATGCTTGATGCTCGTCTATTTCAATTACTTGGGGTCAAATAGCTCACCATTATTCCCAGTTTGAAGAGGAGAAATTAAAATGATATCTGATAGATGTGGTAAAAATTTGATGATTCCTTGAGGGACAAGGACCGCATCAAGTTCAGTAGGGTACAACAATTGGTAAAGTTCTGAGAAGTGGAGTTATATATATTAGACTTGTACGTGTTCATCAAGTTAAGTGGAGTTATAGTAATCCAGTTCCCTGTTCTTTCGATTTCTACAAAGCTGTTCGAAAACTCGAAAACTGGGGTCATTAGATTTAGTCCTCAGGTTGATCATACTTGAACAGAAACCTGCAGAAATCCATGGTAGCATGTTTTTGTGCAACGTTTCGACATAATTAAACTTAAAAATAAGTTCAGCAGTGTTGGTTTCTAGCCATTATTCCAGATTTGCGTTTCAATCTGCTCCACCTTTTTCATCCACCAAAATGAAGTTTATAAATGATTCATTGGAAAAATAGTTGTATATTATCATCCTCTTTGTAATTTGGAATATAAAATCGTAATAAATCAGAAATCTACAATTATATAGCTCTTTTTAAAAAAGAACAACGAAAATTAAATGCCTCTCAAGCAGGATCTTATACATAATAAGCAAGGCCGGCCCTAAGATTTTTGGGGCATATGCGGCAACAAGATAGTGGCCTGAAAACATATAATTTTGACGATTCGACATAACAAGGTTTCGAGCTACTAGCTGAGGTAAATATTGAGCCTAAGAAGCTTGTTTTCTTCATCCCAAATAGCATTAGACCCTGCATTATTTACTGCATTAACAGTTGCATAGCCATTTGCACCCTCATACTTCCCAATCCCACCAATGACAGAAACATGAGACCCGTCCCGTTCATCCACGTCCGTCCGGTGCACCCCAAAAAATCTTATCCCGTCCTTAAATCTGCTATCGGCGAAATGTGCAGTCATAGCCATCATGTGACTGCTCCCATCTTCAGAACTTGCAACAAAAATCCCTTGTGCTTTTCCAACGATTTGTGGACCATAATACCCTGAGCTTTCAAAGATGTCCTCGTCAATCAGGGTTACAATCCCAAGGTCCAGTTCTTGGAGTGTAGCCCTAGCAGGAAAAAATCGTCGGACACCGGATAAATCTAGGGTTTGTGTGGAGGGGATTGTTTCAGGGAGGGGGACTCCTCCGTTGGGAGGAAGCAGGCCTATTGGTTTTGAGAAGGGAAGCTGGCTAGTCACTTTAGTGGTTGAAGGTTTGGACATGGATGATGAGGGGTGGGTAAGGGTTACATTGAGAACATTTCTCATTAGGAATGTGATTTTGTGGTGGTTGTGAGGGTGTGTTGGGGTTGAACTGCCGAGGCTTCGAGCGGCGGTGGACTGGTGGATCGTGGCGGTGGTGAGTAGGAGGACTAATAAGGACATGGCTAGGAAGGAAAGGTGATTGGCCATTTTCATTCTACATATTATGTGTGTAGCTACTTCGTTTGTAGTTTATTTGTCATGTATATGAGGAAGAGGTGATGAGTGGATTTGGTTACATGGGGTAGTTGAATTGGTAATGGTTAGTTGTGGATCTTAATATATTCAGACAATTAAGACAAAGCTCTTACTTTAACTGATGCAGGAAAGAACCAAAGGTCTCGAGGAGAGGGGGATAGATAACCTAGGATTCGCTCAACCAAGGGCAACGGAACTCGCTCAACATTGCTAATCGTGGATTCGCTCACACGAACAAACTAAATGCTTGATTTTAGAAGGAGAAACGACTCACTTCGATTGCACTAGGCAAATATATTTTAATTCATTCAAGTCTACTTTCTCAAAGGTTTAGTACATACATTTATAAGGAATACAAAAACAAAGAAACTCTAGTCCGAATTGGACTTTTGCTTTACCCCAAAAATATTTAAAATGTTCTTAAATGACTACTTATTTATTTGTGTTGCTCTAAAACTCAATTACATATATTTGATGGTTCCAATGCACATGAGACTCTTCATAAATTTCAATAGAGCCTTGGTTACTGAATCATTCTCCTCTTCTCTGAAAAAACTCGTCCTCAAATTTAAATCTTTGTTGACTCCGTTATAATCTTGAAATTGATTTTTGCCTTTCCACGTGAATAAGTACTTGGAATATTTTCTTATTCTTGAAGTGGTAAATTCCTGCTCCATGAAAAATCTTGCAATCCAACTAATATCAATCTTCATGTGATTGACTAAATCAACTAAAACTTGAGAAGCCTTCCAATTAAAAATATCAAAACCAATAAAATCAATGTATTCATAAAGAGTACCTTCTTTCAAATCAACAGTATCTTGAAATTTGATATATCTCACTTCAGCAGCGTCATCTCTCATATGTGCAATGTGGTATTGACCTACCTCCTTCAAATATTCTTGAAATGAAGACCCTTTTTCTCTGCCACCGAAATTTTTGTAAGACACCCATTTAGCATGTCGTGGGCTAAGCTTTTTCTGAGCACTAAAAAAACAAAGTGCCTCATGATCAGAGTTCAATACGAATTCTACATTTCCTAACGCTCTTGGAATAGGCACCACCGAAGAACGTACATTGGAGCTCGGCGAATCATCGTCAACATACTCATTGTAAATTAGAGGAGAATTCCAATCTACCAAGCTTATCTCTTCAACCATTTGGTTTTCAAACGGATGGATAATATCACCCATGATCTTCTGATGCAGCGGAAAACCTGCTCTGATGCCACTTGATGCAGGAAAGAATCAAAGGTTTTGAGGAGAGGGGGATAGATAACCTGGGATTTGCTCAACCAGGGGCAACGAAGCTCGCTCAACCAGGGGCAATGGAGCTCGCTCAACGTTGCTAATCGTGGATTCGCTCACATGATCAAGCCAAATGCTTGATTTTAGAAGAAGAAACAACTCACTTCGATTGCACTAGGCAAATATATTTTAATTCATCCAAGTCTCCTTTCTCAAGGGTTTAGTACATATATTTATAAGGAATACAAACACAAAGAAACTCTAGTCCGAATTGGACTTTTGCTCTACCCCAAAAATATTTAAAATGTTCTTAAATGACTACTTAATTATTTGTGTTGCTCTAAAACTCAATTACATATATTTGATGGTTCCAATACGCATGAGATTCTTCATAGATTCCAATACATGCATGAAAGCCTTGGTTCATTGACCTTCTTTTAAGCAATATTCTGAACTAATCTATACTAAAGATAGGAATTGAACCGAAATAAAATTGATTAAAGAGAAAAGCTCTAATTGCCAGCAATCCATCATTTGTGCTTACTAAACTTTTAAGTGCAATTGTCATTTGTACACGAGTTCATAATCACCACTAGGTGTAGTGAGAAAATTAGAGTATGATTATCACATCTCCAAATTCTCCTCCTCCAATCTCCTCATATTTGAATGGTCACGATTAAGCCACGTCAATATTTAGTGTTGACTTCTTTATAGAGAGAGAAAATGAGGAAAGTGAAAGAGGAGGGGATTGAAGAGAATGAGATTTGAATGCGAGAGAATCGTACTCTGAGAAAATTAGTGGCCTACATAGCATCAATATGGTAATTTGTAAGTAAAATATGTTTATTGCGAGTATCTTGTAGGAAATGACACTTGATCGAAATAAGCTATTAAATGCTATCTTCAACGAGAGTACAAAATTTGGTAATTTGTAAGTAAAATATGTTTATTTCGAGTATCTTGTAGCAAGATGTCAGTTATTACATACTACCTACGACGAAAGGGTGCACAATTTGTCCTTAATTTTACTTCTAGAAAAAGAGGGCTTTTTAGTTAAAATTGTTTCTGCGATTTGCATAACTCCTCACTTGGGTGTTTGAGATTTGAAATCAATAGAATTAGTCTTTTAGTTTGTTCATAATCAACCATTTTAGTCATTGGGTAAAAAATTATGTTAAATAAGGATCAAAATGACAAAATTAACCTCAATTTAATAACAACAGGCCAAAATGATTTGTCAAAAATTGAGGATATATTTGTCCTCATCTTATGGAAATTTTGTAAGGAATGACCAAAATGATTGATTGTAGACATACTCAGAGACCAATTCTATTGATTTCAAATCTCATGGACTAAAATGATGAATTATGCAAATCTCAAAGACCATTTTGACTAAAAAGCTAAAAAATAGAGTTGCAATCGCTCTAATTACATTAATAGATTGGGCTAAAGTTGCTAACCAAAAGAAACTACAAGGACAAAATTGAAACAAAAAAATAACTTTGATGAAAGTAAAAATATGAATAAATAAGGGGACTATAGGTGTAATTAGGCTTATTTAATTATAAACATATCCCCGATTTCTAACGAAGTTTCAGCCTCTCTCTTACTTCAGTATTCAAAACCCTAAACGGGCCTAAACCTCGCGAGGTCCCAACGCTCCCCACTTCACCGTCCTCCCAAAACCCTAGCTTTTTCCGGCAGCCCCAAATTTCCATGCCATGTACCTCTACAGCCTCACTCTCCAGCGCGCCACCGGCGTAGTCTGCGCCATCAACGGCAACTTCTCCGGCGGCAAGGCCCAGGAGATCGTAGTCGCCCGCGGCAAAGTTCTCGACCTTCTCCGCCCCGATGAAAATGGTAAGATCCAGACTCTCCTATCTGTTGAAATTTTCGGTGCAATTAGGTCGTTAGCTCAGTTTAGGCTCACTGGGTCTCAGAAGGATTATATTGTTGTCGGGTCCGATTCGGGTCGGATTGTGATTCTTGAGTATAATAGGGAGAAGAATGTGTTTGATAAGATTCACCAGGAGACTTTCGGGAAATCTGGTTGTCGGAGGATAGTTCCGGGTCAGTATTTGGCTATTGATCCTAAGGGTAGAGCTGTTATGGTTGGGGCATGTGAGAAGCAGAAGCTTGTTTACGTTTTGAATAGGGACACTTCTGCTAGGTTGACAATTTCTTCGCCCTTGGAGGCGCACAAGTCACATACGATTGTGTATTCGATTTGTGGGGTTGATTGTGGGTTTGATAATCCCATGTTTGCTGCCATTGAGTTGGATTATGCGGAAGCTGATCAGGATTCTACTGGGCAGGCGGCGAACGAGGCGCAGAAGCATTTGACTTTCTATGAGCTTGATCTTGGGCTCAATCACGTATCGAGGAAGTGGTCGGATCAGGTTGATAATGGTGCAAATATGCTGGTCACGGTTCCTGGAGGTGGGGATGGTCCAAGCGGTGTATTGGTCTGTGCGGAAAATTTTGTGATTTATAAGAACCAGGACAAACCGGATCTCAGGGCTGTGATTCCTAGGCGTGTGGATTTGCCTGCAGAGCGTGGGGTTCTTATAGTTTCAGCAGCTATGCACAAGCAGAAGTCAATGTTCTTTTTTCTTTTGCAGACAGAGTATGGAGATATATTTAAGGTTACTCTGGATCATGATAACGATAAGGTCTCAGAATTAAAAATCAAGTATTTTGATACAATTCCAGTTACAACTTCAATGTGTGTGTTAAAATCTGGGTTTTTGTTTGCTGCGTCAGAGTTTGGGAATCACTCTTTGTACCAGTTCCAGGCAATAGGAGAAGAGCCTGACGTGGAGTCTTCATCAGCTACATTGATGGAAACGGAAGAAGGTTTCCAGCCTTTGTTTTTCCAGCCCAGAAAACTTAAGAACCTTGTTAGGATCGATCAAGTTGAGAGCTTGATGCCGATAATGGATATGAAGGTCAATAATTTATTTGAGGAAGAAACACCTCAAATATTTACACTTTGTGGGCGGGGTCCTCGTTCATCCCTCAGGATACTAAGACCTGGTTTAGCTATCAGTGAGATGGCTGTGTCAGAGCTTCCTGGTGTACCGAGTGCGGTCTGGACTGTGAAGAAGAATTTGTCCGATGAGTTTGATGCATACATTGTGGTGTCATTTGCAAATGCTACTCTTGTGCTTTCAATTGGTGAGACAGTTGAAGAAGTTAGTGACAGTGGGTTTCTTGACACTACCCCATCACTGGCAGTTTCTTTGATAGGTGATGATTCTCTGATGCAAGTGCATCCAAATGGAATTAGGCATATTAGGGAAGATGGACGTATTAATGAATGGAGAACTCCTGGAAAGAGGACGATTGTAAAGGTTGGCTCTAATAGACTTCAAGTAGTTATTGCACTGAGTGGAGGAGAACTTATATATTTTGAGGTTGATATGACGGGTCAGTTAATGGAGGTGGAGAAGCATGAAATGTCTGGAGATGTAGCTTGTCTAGACATATCCCCGGTACCTGAAGGGAGACAGAGATCTCGTTTCCTTGCAGTTGGTTCATATGACAGCGTCATTCGTATTTTGTCATTGGATCCTGATGACTGTATGCAAATTCTTAGTGTGCAAAGTCTTTCTGGAGTTCCAGAATCTCTCCTCTTTCTTGAGGTTCAGGCCTCAATTGGTGGGGAGGATGGTGCTGATCATCCTGCTAACCTTTTCCTTAATGCTGGCTTACGCTCCGGGATTTTATTCAGAACTGTGGTGGATATGGTCACAGGTCAGCTCTCTGATTCCCGTTCTCGATTCTTGGGACTAAGAGCACCAAAGCTATTTTCTATTAGTGTAAGAGGCAAGCATGCTATGCTTTGCTTGTCAAGTCGGCCCTGGCTTGGTTATATCCATCAAGGACATTTTCTCTTAACACCACTATCGTATGAGACCCTTGAATATGCTGCCTCATTTTCATCCGATCAATGTTCGGAAGGTGTAGTTTCTGTTGCTGGAAATGCTTTGAGGGTATTTACTATTGAAAGATTGGGAGAAACATTTAATGAAACTGTGATTCCACTGAGGTATACCCCTAGAAAGTTTATCGTTCAACTCAAACGAAAGCTTTTGGTAATTATTGAAAGTGATCAAGGAGCGTTCACAGCAGAAGAGCGTGAAGCTGCAAAAAAGGAGTGTTTTGAGTCTGTGGGTTTGGGCGAAAATGGAAACGGTAATGTAGAGCAGATGGAAAATGGTGGCGATGAGGAGGATCCCTTATCTGATGAGCACTATGGGTATCCTAAGGCAGAGTCTGACAAATGGGTGTCTTGCATTAGAGTTCTTGACCCCAAGACAGCAACTACAACATGTCTGCTGGAGCTTCAGGATAGCGAAGCTGCATTCAGTATTTGTACAGTGAATTTCCATGACAAGGAGTATGGTACACTTTTAGCTGTTGGCACAGCGAAGGGACTGCAGTTTTGGCCAAAAAAGAGTGTAACAGCAGGCTATATTCACATATATAGATTTATAGATGATGGCAAGTCCCTTGAACTTTTGCACAAGACACAAGTGGATGGTGTTCCTCTTGCCTTGTGCCAGTTTCAAGGAAGGTTACTAGCTGGGATTGGACCAGTGCTCAGACTCTATGATTTGGGGAAGAAAAGGTTGCTCAGGAAGTGTGAGAATAAGCTGTTTCCCAACACAATTGTATCAATCCAGACCTATCGCGATCGGATTTATGTAGGTGACATTCAAGAGGTATGTCTTCTTTCATCTATTTGTTATTTGATTGGGCCTCCTGGCTCCTGTTGTGTGGTATCTTCCCACGCTTACATTTTCTTTATACATGTATGTTTTTCTTTGGTACACTGATATCCTATTGTGTGTGTGTCATAATGTTTTTTCATTTTTTTCATTTAAAATGCCATGTTTTTTGACCTTGGAGTACGTAGGCCAAATAAATAGATACATGCTTGGCTTTTTATTTTTTGGTTAAGGCATTCTTCTGGAAGGGTCAAATAGTTGAAATTTAGACTAGAATATCTACTCGTACAAGTTGCAATGACATGTCATATATAGTGTCCTGATGTATATTGGGTTCGTAGTTACTGTGATATGTAATGCATCCATTGCGTAGTATTTATTCTGTAGTTATATCCCAATATCAGCTTTCTGCATACTGGATGTGAGGTGCTTTTTTGTGTGGTGGATTTCTGTTTGAAGTACATGTTCTTGTTCTTCTTGCTTGTCGTTCTTTGTTCACTATAAGGGACTAACTATATTTCCTATGGTGTTAATTTCTTTGGCAGTCATTCCACTACTGCAAGTATAGGAGGGATGAGAATCAGTTGTACATCTTTGCTGATGATTGTGTACCAAGATGGCTTACAGCATCCTTCCATATAGATTTTGACACCATGGCAGGTGCGGACAAGTTTGGGAATGTGTATTTTGTGCGGTTACCACAGGATGTTTCAGATGAGATAGAAGAAGATCCAACAGGTGGGAGGATAAAATGGGAGCAGGGAAGGTTGAATGGCGCTCCCAACAAAGTAGAGGAGATAGTGCAGTATCATGTTGGTGATGTCGTCAGCTGCTTGCAGAAGGCATCTCTAATTCCAGGTGGTGGGGAGTGCATCATCTATGGAACAGTGATGGGTAGCTTGGGTTCATTACTTGCATTCACCTCCCGTGATGACGTTGACTTCTTTTCTCACCTGGAGATGTATATGAGGCAGGAGCATCCACCTTTGTGTGGTAGAGATCACATGGGTTATAGATCAGCGTATTTCCCAGTCAAGGTAATTGAGCTGTAAAATATAGGTTTATTTTTTCTTTCTATTTTATTGTTCTTTGTTTTTTAATATGATCAGGTTAGAAACTTAAAATTTCTGTTACCAAATTTTCAGGATGTGATTGATGGAGATCTGTGTGAGCAGTTCCCAACATTGCCCATGGATCTGCAGAGAAAAATTGCGGATGAGTTGGATAGAACTCCTGGAGAGATACTGAAGAAACTTGAGGAAATTCGAAACAAGATCATTTAATAACAAACTCAAAAGTTCCTGGTTTTTACCACACCATTTGGTTTTAGCATGCATTCATCTCATAACATCACCGTGTTGGTCAAAAGGTTGAAGTGGATGAATACGCGATACAACTTAGAATTTTGTTCATCTGTAGTTTATTGCAGTGTCATTTTGCTGGGATCGATGATGACTGTAGTCACACTAACAGGACAAGTATGCCGGCGATTTTATTTTCCTGATGTTGCTGGAGTGAGCGTATGTTTCTGTTTCCATAAAATTGAGTGGCGGATGGTTGAGACTTGAGACTAAATCGGTGTATCGGAAGAAGCAGCATGCATCTTTGCACCTTTTAGACTGCGTTACCTTTTGTTGTAATTAGTAATAATAGATTAATGTTTTCCCCCTTTGTGGTTCATCCTCTGTTGAACAATGTTAGCAAGATATGTATTTTTCTCTGTAACCCTTTATGAAATCTTGCACTGAATTATGTACGGTTGTTTTTTTGGCTCCACATGTTTATGGTGTTGGAATTCATCTAGTCTATTTGCATCGCTGATAATTCGTGTCTACTTGCATGGAATTAGAATTCAAGAGTTGTCTTTTGCGTTTACTAAAACATGGGTATTGAGATAATTTTTATAGTTCTTTTTTCCATATCAGTAAAATTTTATGGTACTGTCGAGGTTTACAAAAAAAAACGTAGAAATAGAAAGTGAAATGTGTCTACTTGAATTTGAAATTACCCGACTCAGGAAACCGTGGAGGAGCTTCTGAGCAAGAAAAACAAGGTCGCGCGCCTGATGAAAATGGAACGCCGCCACGAGTCTGCTCACCAAATCGGCGGTCAGTGGTTCCCGTATCTGGACAAGTTCAGCTGCAGTGAAGGTGCTTTTCTCAACAGCGGTGAGGTGCTTGAAGCGGTGATTCTCCCCCTTGTTTGTAAATTGCTCAATTCATCCTTATTTATTTTCTGACTTTCATTGGCTTCATCTCCCTGGATTCCAGTATGCGGGCTCATCATGGGATGAACTTAAGCACATAAGACAAGCTGTTGGTTTCCTGGTAGGCTTAACCCCCTTTGTGTCAAACGAAACATATTCGTGTATTTGTCATTTTGTCAGTAAACTCCATATTGTAGGATATGTCTCTCTCATTATAATTTATTTCATTAAATAATTGGCAATGGAACTTACTTGATCTTTACCCACATTGACTAACAGGTCATACATCGGAAGTACAGAATTTCATATGATGAAATCACCAATGATCTGTGCCCTGTGAGTCTCTCTCTCTCTCTCTCTCTCTCTCTCTCTCTCTCTGTGTCTCAAATGGTCCAGGTTATTCTCCAGAGACACACTCACTCTCCCACTCAACCAACACTTTGTCTCTCGTCTTTCTCTGATATTAATTCTTCGTTTCTTCAGATCCTGAGTGTTCAACAGCTGTACAGAATATGTACTCTCTATTGGGATGATAACTACAACACCCGAAGTGTATCTCCAGATGTAAGTTTGTTTATGACGATATCTTCTTTAGTTAGCAGTATTTGGATTCATATCGTCCAGTGATTTTTGTTCTTAACAATCACCATATTTATTATTTTAAAGGTAATTTCCAGTATGAGAGTACTTATGACCGAGGACTCGAACAATGCTGTCAGCAACTCATTTTTGTTGGATGGCAATTCCAGTTGGGCTTTCTTTTTCTCATGTGTTCTCTGTTGATTAATTACTGGAAGAGAGTGAAGGAAAATGACCACACACGTATAAGCTTGCATGAATGCATGCAAAGCAATGCATAAAATGAAACCATGCTTTCTACGGGATGCAATCTAATCTGTCTAGCAATTGGACGTTTATTTACTTTTATGTAATTTCCATTTACCCAGTGAAGACTGGCACTTTGAATTGGTACTAATCCGTGCTTGTTAATATAGCATCCCTTTCTCGGTTCCTGACCTCTCTACGTCCCCGCAAGAAAAGGAGTTTTCAGATGTCCAACCAGCAGAGGAACTTCTTGAGCATCCTGCCTTCGAGTTTTTACATGAGTGAGGCTAAGGAAGCTTGGACATGATTTTCCCTTGTTTTCTCTAGGTAAGACAGTAATTCAAATACTATTGCATTTGTTTGCAAATCTTTTTTCTTCCTTTTCTTTCCCCCTTTTATATCCATGCCCCTTCAGTAAAATTCTTTATTCATTCTTTTATTTGGGCATTCAAAGTGTAAAACCCTCGCCGTCGAAATGGGAGGCAGATACATGGAAGTGGGTGTGCATTCTTTTTTCTTTCTCCTTTGTCTAGTTTCTTCTGCCAATCTGTGCAAGAAGATAGATATTTGGAGTACATATACTTTCTTGTAGTGTGGTGGCTGAGCTATGTCTTTCTCCACCAATTTTTTGTTTGTACAAAGAAACAATATATATACAAGTCTTACTACATAATTTTAAGGTGTTTTTTGGATCAGATTCTGGCCTTTTTTCTGCAGTTAAATGACAGTTTTATTCATTTTGAACATTTAGTTTCTGCCTCAAAAGATTAAGATTCTGTTAACTAGTGAGATTCTCCTCGTGCTGTCGGGTTCGCCTGTTATGCGAGCTGGAAGTAACGATTACGTGTGAGGGGGCTGGGAGACGATGGACGTTTACACCGGCCCTGCCAAGAATTCATGCTTCCAGGACTGCAGTGTGTTGTGTTGACGAGGGTACTATTGATATTGTTTTGGTGTGCAATTGAACTTCCATTTTGCATTGCATAATGTGAAGCCTGAATCAGTTCTCAACCCTCTTTTCTTGCCTCGTTTTTCTACAATCCTGTGTTGGTCCTGAAGTTGTTGGATTCTTTCTACTATGGCTCAAGACTACAGCAACATTCATGTCAAAGTTTGTATCAGGCACTAGACAATTTGCAACTCAATTTCACTGTATTTTGTGACGTTCTGTTTTTCGCAAAAGGAATAGTAATCGTACAAAGCAATTGCGTGCTTACTTAAATTTCAAGCATTAGAAGTTAATAATTGTTGCCCGCAAATATACAGGGTAGCCATGGGGATCTAACATTTGAAGAGAGCCAAATGAGAAGGCTGTTTTTCACTACAAATTTACAGTCCAAAAATTGCATATTAGCGAGGCACCTCACCTCCGGATTCTAGCACAGAATCACCTACCCTGAATCACCCTGTAATTGAGAACCAAGTCCTCAGATTTCTTCTATATATAAGCCCGCACCGTGGCTAAGTTTAATGATATTATCTTATTCATGAGAACCATGTAATGGTTGTCATGCAAGGATGACAAATATATAAGTTTAATCATATTATCTTGCTAAAGCAATAAACATGAAATATCCAGAACTTAAACATGAAATCCCAAATTAAACATTCGTCCTGACTTAAGAAAAAAAAGAAAGATAAGGTCTTACTAAGCCCCAAAAGTTGATATAGTTCATACTTCATATCATACTAAACCCCCTAATGCTCAGATGCCATCCATAAACATTTTAATGAAATCTGGCTTTTCAGAGTCATCCAGGGTACACCAAAAACTCAACATATCAGTATCTTTTACTAACTTCATTGAAATTTTCAGCACCTGATCATGTGGGATACCCATGGCCCTAAGCTGAGAAGGTAACTTGGCTTTAGCTTCTCTTAAAGTAAAACTTTCCCCTAAATTCTTCATTTCAGTAACTGCTTTATCCCAACCTTCATGAATAACAGTTACAATATTTGCATCAGCATCATTCTTATTCCTTTTCCTCTTCCTAATAGGTTGAGATGCACTGGATGTACCAACAGAAGGAGATGGGGTAGATGAAGTCGGAGGCATCTCGAAGGTCTCATCGCAATCCTCATTTTCCAATCCTATGTTTTCCATTGCATCTGTTGCTGATTCAGCCATACTACCTGTGGCTCGGTCTCTCCCAAACACCGTACACAAGCGTGGATACAACGGAAATGGCTTATTTGGTTTGTAAGATGCATTAGGATGTTTCTACAATAAGAACACAAAGAAATCAAATATTGAAATTGAATATTTTAAAATAAAATTGAACTTAGTATAACCTGTGCAAGATTGTGCATGTGCAACTGTGCAAGATTGTGTTTTTGAGACAACTATATATATTGGGAAGGCTGAGACAACTATATATATTGGGAAAAGGCCTATGAGTTAATAATAATTTGGTATTTAACTATAAATGAAGAAAAATCTTATTAAAGCAACTAATTGAAAAAGAATAAGAAACAAAATGTACCTTCACCCACAGCTGTAGTACATCGTCACTATCCACAACAACACATTTTTTTCGTCATTCCAACCAAATCCAGAGGTATTCATCATGTCATATGCAGAGGAATACTTTTCTTTCAGACGCTTCAGCTTGTTTTGTATATGCTTTGGCTCTATATTAATGTCCGGAATCATCTCCCCCATCTTGGTGGCTGCCATTACAAATGTACCAGCCTTAAAACTGTCGGTCTCACACCTAACACCATCAACTACCATCTCCTCGAGGATGGTACGCAGCACATCCTCCTCATTATCATTCCAATTACGTGAGGTGACCATCTAATCTAGTGGAAAAGGTAATCAATTATCAATTTGTTATCCATGTACTCAAGGCTACATGGCAACCCCAAGGGATAGCACTTACAAACAAAAATTTTAAAGATCCTAGAAAATGCACATTATACAGTAAACTGGTGATAAACACATATCATGAGGACTGAAATAAAACAATGTTATCCAAGTGAGGTTTTTGGTTAGCAACAATATATTTAGTAAGCAAAACTATATTCTAAATATAACAACACCAGGCTTTATCAGCCATCTAGATAACTCCCAATTACCACATTACAAATTCACTTAATAAACATCTCAATAGTCTTCAAACAATGAAAAACAATTACCGCAGTCATCTCAGTAAAATGTCATCAAACAATAAAAGACAATTACAACAACTACCATGTCAACCAATTTTCAAGCCCTTCTTCCTCTCCACTCATCATATATTTCTCTTGCAAGATCATCCCTCCATTGAGTCCATGTTTGGCTTGACTCAACAGTTTTAATGTAGGCTAATACTTCTGGTAAATTTTCCCTTATAGGCAATTCATCAAATGCAAGCCTTGCATTTTCCTCAGGATCAACCGCCATATACATTCTGATAAAATTATGAAGTAAACTACATGCAATGATCATTCATCCCTGAATCTTGATTGGATAGTAGGAAGGACTTCGCAAGATAGCCCAACGTCTTTTGAGGAGGCCAAAACATCTCTCAATGACATTCCTAGCACGTGAGTGTTTCATATTAAAATATTCTTCATGATTCGTAGGTGCACGTGAATTGTCTTCCCACTCTTGCAAATGGTATCTAGTGTCTCTATATGGTGCCAGAAAACCCTCGTCATTCGTATATCCAGAATCAACCAAATAGTATGTACCTACATTAGTTGATAATAAATTTTAGTTGTTGGCCAACAAAGAAAATGAAGAATACTAGGTCTTGTCTATCTTACCGG
Organism: Crataegus laevigata; assembly: GCA_963580275.1. NCBI lineage: Eukaryota > Viridiplantae > Streptophyta > Magnoliopsida > Rosales > Rosaceae > Crataegus > Crataegus laevigata. The sequence goes on along the minus strand of OY756947.1, from coordinate 28,911,502 downwards.
TTGGGACCTTGAGGCCATTAGCTCTAGTAACAGCGTCACCAAGAACTCTCGAATCAATAGCTAATCTCTCCCAACTGGATAACACATATACGAATTTGAGGTCATGTGTGCATACGCCTAACACATTAGTTGCTATATGACCCTTCCTTGTTCTATATCTTGGTCTATCGACCTCAAGCACAGTGACCCCTATGTATGTTCCATCTAGCGCTCCTAAGCAACCCTAGACAAAAGAAAAACTTATATTAATTACCAACTACAAATAAATATGTTATTAATGATTTTACTATGATGCTTACCTTAAAGCATTTCCATCTCGATTCCGTGCAATCCTCTGGGATAGGGGTTGGTTTTGCAAACAACACATCTTGCAAATTGAGCAACGAACGCAATACTCTACAAATATATCGACTAATAGTTTCACCAGACCTAATGAATCTAACTTGCATTGACCTATTTTTATTGTGGTGGGCTAATATGTTAACAAAAGTAGCAACTGACTCCTCTATTGTAACATGACCATCATCTACCAACCCAGCACGAGTTTGTAGTAAATCACATAAAACTGCAAATGCATTCTTATCCATTCGCAGCTCCCACAAACAGTTAGTATCAATCAATTGCGTGATACAATTTATTTCCTCTCCTAACATGAAGTCTAACAAATGTCCTTTGCTCTAAACTAGCTCTTTCCCGTTGTCTCCTTTGTTGTTGTCTATACCTCAACAATTGTCAATTCATACTAAAGACTTGTGCCATTATAATCCAAACGTTCAAAAGAACAAAGAATTGAGTCTCATATTCATCCATATCTTCACATGAAAAAAAAAAAACATACGCATGATTCAATTATTGAATGAATCAAAATATGATACTATATTTTCAGAAACATCAAAAGAACCCTAATAGGAATTGATAATGATAAAAGTGTCCAAACTAAAACCTGGGATGACATATTGCGAACCACAAAGAGTAAATTGCAAATAAAAAACAAAGCACTACTAGAATTAAGCTCCACATTGAGACACCAATGTTGGTGTCTGTTAAATAACTTTATTTCTTAAAATTAATTTTTTTCAACTTTTTTATTTTATTATTTATTTTGTTGGCACCGAAGTGGCACTTGTTATTTGGTGTCTGTTAAAAAACAAAGCACTACTAGAATTATGCTCCACATTGAGACACCACTGTCTATACTTGTTTGGGGTTCAGAATGTCTACCATGTCGCTTATGGTACCTACTTTTCTTACTTGTTTAGGGAATTGGGAAACTTTGGAGGTCCATCCAAAAGCAAAAAGATTGGATACCACAGATGAGCTTGTTAAGTTCTATGAACAATATTATTTCGCTAGTGTCATGCATCTTGTCATTTATGGAAAAGGTTTGTGGCTACATTCACATATAAAAGTTCGATTCAGTTTCCCTGTGGTCAAGTTAAAAATTATCACCATGGGTATTTTAGAAAACCTTGATAAAATTCAAGCCACTGTAGAGGACAAGTTTAAGGATATTAGACACATTGACCGCAACTGCCTTCATTTTGGTGGTGAGCCTTGCACATCAGAACATTTACAGGTACACGTGCTTTTGCTGAACTTTTTATGCTGAGTTGTACTTGCTTTCTGGACATACAGAATTGCTTCTGTTAAACTTTTCTATTAAATTTTTATGCTGAGTTACTATAGGTTACTAGCGAATTCTGTACTCGAACCAAATCGCAAACTCAAACCGTACTTCGTATTTGGTTACTAGATCTGTTATGTATTTAGATGACCAAACTAAAAACATGAATGAATTTTGATCGTGTTTTGTAGCTTTTAGAGCATTTTGAATGCTGCTAACTTTTCTTTTTCTGTTTTTATTCTAGTTGTTTGGGGTGGTCTGCTTGTCCAGCCTTTTGTGTTTTGTGTTTTTTTTTCTTTAATATAATCATCTCTTTATAAATAAATAAAATGGTTGAATTCTCAACTTAGTGGGTAACGATGAAAATTCCTTGATGTGGTTAAATTATATACCACTTATAGGATGGATGAAGTTAATATGCTTGGGTTAATCTAACTTCAAATTTTCTTTTGTTCTATAAATTGCAGGATGGGCAACAGGATGTTCCCAATTTGGTAAAGCATTACGCCTAACGATCCAATGGCCCCTCGTACCACGCAAAAGCATCCCAAACCTTCTTAAAATTATGTAGAACAGTTTTCCAAAGTAGGTAGCTCATTGCCACCCAACAAAATCTACAACAACCAACCCCAACTTAACAATTTCACAAACCTAAATTTTTATTTTTCCTTCTATTTCCTCCTTAAGCATTTATATCTATACACACTTATTCAGCTACTCATGATCAATCCAACATAATCCAATCCAATAGAACCCAAACACATCAGATTTGTAGATTTCAACACATAAAATTCAAAACTTAAACACCGAAAAAAATCCAACAGAACCCAATCCAACAGAGGAAAATCCAAAACATAATCCAATCCAACAGAACCCAAAGACATTAGATTTGTAGATTTCAGCACATAAAAATCGAAACTTGAACACTGAAAAACAATGAATCCAGATAGACAAATACCTTTGAATGCAGTACTGCTCAATAGGGGGAGTGGAAGCAGATAAACCGAGACGAATCTTTGGTTGCAGATGCAGTATTGGGCAGATCAAAGCACTACAACATACAAAGAAATAAAAACAAGCAAATCAGAAAAGAATAAAAATGCTACTTTAAATTTACATCCAAATTAATTAAAGATATGAACAGAGGGTTGGCGGTGAGAGCCCTGGCCAACCAACAATGCAGGTCTCAAAGACAAAAGGATACAATTCACTTGATATGCACTCAGTTGTACAGGCTAACAATGTCAATACTAAAACCAGAACAAGTCTAAATGAGACCAAGAAGGAAGCGTGGGGATAAAAATCTCATTAGCAATATCTTATTATTCACCCGAACATGAGCCGCTTTAAAAAATTATTCAAACCTTCATGTGTATTAAACTTAGGTTAAGGGTTGATTTAAAGTTTGAACCTTAGATGCCAGAAACCTTTGCTATTCTTCATATGGCATGAATGCAGGAAAGGCTATAAAAAGAACAATTGTATTTCCATGTGACTTAAAATATGAAACACATATAAAGGTAACTCAACAAAACAAGAGTTGATGACAATGGCTCTCAACTATAATCAAATTATTCAATGAGCCAAACAACCATAGCATCTAGCCCAGACAACCAACCAGATGCAACTAGGCGACCAGAAATATATGCTGAATGAATGTAAAGATGTTTTATTAGTGAATTGGATGACATTTTACGAGCATACTACCATTACAAATTTCTATCTTTGACATATTGATGTATCTATTTGTTTCACTTCCTAATTCATGAAACATTCTTGAAGCAGATTCTGTGGAGACACTTTACTGGGGTTGGGTTGATTAGCACTGCATCAATGTCGAAAAAAATAAAAAAACAGACAGCTGCATGCACCATCTCGATTGATCGAGATTTCAAAACATGCAATGACTTAATGGCAACCCTAATTTTGGTTTTGCATAGCTAAACCTAGACAAGTCCAACTTTGCCGCCACTTGGGTTCAGGATTTGTAAGAATTTGGGGTTTAGTTTCAACAATTGCGGCATGGAAGGTGGAAGAGTCAATCTGTCCAAATGGGTAGGGTTTCCGATTGTAAGCCTCCAAAAAGTGGTATGAGGACTGAGAAAGCTACGTAGATACTCAAGCAACAACAAACACCAAACCAAGAGAGAAACAAAAAGTACTACAAAATACAAAGAAAGAGAGACCGAGAGGCTATACAATCACAATTAGATCGAACCTGGAACGGAGATGCAGAGCTGAAGTTCACGGAGAGGCACACAGAAGATGATGAGGAGGAAGGTTGTGAAGGGGAGATGCGGGATCACAGCGGCAAAGAAGAGGATGATATATTTTAGGGTTGGTTGTATGATTTAGGTGTAAATATTGAAAAAGCTAAGGGGTGTTTTTGTCTTAAAATTTATGATTTTTGTGTTCCACGGGATGGAAAAACCCGTTCCAGGGAGAAGGGGGAACCAAAATTTAACCCATTTTTGTTCAGTGGGACACGCGTTCCACATAATTTTAACGCACCAAACGTGGGACAGAACGCGTCCATCCCACTCTGTTCCGTCCCGTCCCGTATACCAAACGCACCCTAAGGAACACCAGATAAGAAGAAGGAAAGGTGAGTGGGCAGATAAGTCTCCAAACTCCAATCCATTGGGCAAGTGGTTATTATTCTATTTTTTTTATTACAAATGTTGGCATGGAGATGGAGAGTTTTTTTTATTTTAATTTATTATTGTTAAGGGGAGAGTGAAGGTTCGTAACTATTATAATAATTTATGGTTGGAGAGAGTTTCAAACCGAAGATGCATAGATAGAAATCTAACACTCTAGTCTCTATCTACTAAAATATTAAACAACATGCAGAGATGACTAATTTCCAGAATATTTGAGGAAAAAAGAAAAAAATATATATTATTTGGGGTTATGATTCATTAGTGGACGGCGGCCTTTGGAGTTTTGACTAGGGGAACATGGATCATGAGTTGCATGAGCATTTCCTATTTTTAGTTTCATTTATTTATTTTAATTTTTAGCCGACGTGCAATTATGTAATCTATATGCAAATGCAACCATGCACCTTAATTTGAGGCTTCAACCCTTCTATTAAGAGTTCCTTTTTTTCCTCTGCCAATAGAATAGTATCTTAAAGAGCTTGTAATTTAGTTGGTTAATAGTCATGAACATATATTCTTTTGCACAAGAAGTTTCAAATTTCCAGGTTCAACCCTCTTTCAATTATCAATTCTACTATGCCAATTATTTATATGTTTTCAGTAAAAAAAAAGGGGGGGCATTTAGACTTAAGGACCTAAAGAAGATTATTTTTTCATTATAACTAGGATGCTTTTATAATTCTAGTTTTAGTCCCTAACTTTAAAACTCATAATCAATCATATTAAATACCCCTGCCCACTTTTATTATTTTCAATTTTTTTCCTAAAATTCCTAATTTAATCATCAATAAGGCCTTAAAAATAGGATTTTTTATTTCTACATATCATATTTAGTAATTTAAAATGGAAGACTTTTTAAGTCAATTGCTAATGAGAATTAAACTATATAAAATTTTATACAGACAGTCACAAAACCAAACAAATAAATTAATATGCAGACACAATAAACAATATACATTATAAAGGTGCATGAATATATAAATAGGTGTATGTATATAGGTACACATATATACATATAGGTACACAAATGTATATATAGGTGCATATATATCGGTACATAAATATATATTTATGTACATATGCATAGGTACACAAATTATGTATACATATATATATATACGTGCATATAAACATATATGTATTGTTACCACTTATGCAATTTTTGTACCCATATTAAATACACATTAAGTAAAAATATTCTATTTATAATACTAAAAATAAAACAAAACAAAAGTTAATAATTATTAGCTAGATTTTAGGTGATATATAAAGTCAAAGGACCAAAATCAGTATTTAATCTTACACCCAACTTTAATGAAAAATAGATCTTATTTAGGGATTATAATCTAATTTTCTATTGAATTAATGTACCTAAATATATGTACCGAAATGTCAATATCGAAATGTATGTAAATAATTTGTGTACCTATGCATATGTACATAAATATATATTTATATATCGATATTTATGCACCTATATATACATTTGTGTACCTATACATATGAACCTATGTATATATGTGTACCTATACATATGCACCTATACATACATTTGTGTACCTATAAATACATATGTCACATCCCGGCCCGGGCAGGACCACTTCCCGGGCCCTCTCCACTACCGTAGCACGATATTGTCCGTTTTGGGCCCTAACCACGCCCTCACGGTTTTGTTTCTGGGAACTCACGAGCAACTTCCCAGTGGGTCACCCATCATGAGAGTGCTCTGGCCCCCTTCTCGCTTAACTTCGGAGTTCCTACAGAACCCGAAGCCAGTGAGCTCCCAAAAGGCCTCCTGCTAGGTAGGGATGGGAATATACATTTAAGCATCACTCCCCTGGGCGATGTGGGATGTCACAATCCACCCCCTTAGGGACCCGACGTCCTCGTCGGCACACACGCAGCCAGGGTTAGGCTCTGATACCAATTGGCACATCCCGGCCCGAGCGCAACCACCTCCCGGGCCCACTCCACCACCGTAGCACGATATCGTCCGCTTTGGGCCTCGACCACGCCCTCACGGTTTTGTTTATGGGAACTCACGAGCAACTTCCCAGTGGGTCACCCATCATGGGAGTGCTCTAGCCCTCTTCTCGCTTAACTTTGGAGTTCCTACGGAATCCGAAGCCAGTGAGCTCCCAAAAGGCCTCGTGTTAGGTAGGGATGGGAATATACATTTAAGCATCACTCCCCTGGGCAATGTGGGATGTCACAACATAAGTATACATAAATGATTGTGCCAAAATATATAAAATTGACTTTTTGTACTGAAATATTTGTACCTACATGATTATACCGAAATATATTATAATGAACCTAAATGTATGTACCGAAATATATTTTATTTTAATATATAATCTAACACCAGGTTTATTTTAAATTTCAATCTTCTTGAAGGATTAAAGTCCTTAATTCAATATAATATATTTCGGTACATACATTTAGGTACGTACATTTCGATATTGACATTTTGGTACGTACATAGGTACATTTTGGAACATAAATTTTGATATTGACATTTTGGTACATACATTTAGGTACATTAATTTAAAATAAACCTGGTATTGACATTTAGGTACGTACATTTTGGGGTACATATATTTCGATATTGACATTTCGATACGTACATTTAGGTATATTAATTCAATATAATACATTTCGGTACATACATTTAGGTTCATTATAATATATTTCGGTATAATCATGTAGGTACAAATATTTCAATACAAAAAAGTCAATTTTATATATTTCGGCACAATCATTGCTGTACACTTATGTATTTATAGGTACACAAATGTATGTATAGGTGCATATATATAGGTACACATATATTGTAACAACCCGTCCCGGAAATTTTGTATCATTGATGTGAATTGTCTATAATGCCCTTGGACGTTTAATGTGTTGTATGGTTTAAGCCTTGTCTTTATGTCAATCATATTAAATCCAAATTGTTTGGACCCAATAAGAAGAAGATATTTTCTTAGTTGGTGATTGGTTTGGTAGAATTGGACCACACACACTCACTTTCTCTCTCTATCTCACTCCCGTGCGCTCTCTCTCTCGGACACTCACTCTCTCTCTTCCTCCTTCGTACGGACAACTCCCAAAACCCTTTCAAACTTCATAGATCGACCTCGAGGAAGGCACCATTGTACTCCTTGCAAGCCCAGGAACCCATTGGTACCATTTTCAGGTAAGATCTCCCTCGAAATCACGTGAAAACCCTAACCCCGATTTGGGTACTGTTCATGCACACGTAAAACCTAATGTTTCTGGGAATTTCAAGCTCACGGGGAACTTAAGGGGGTCATCACAAGGCTCGGAGTACTTTGTTGGGAGAATTTGGACATCGGGATATCGAGATATCCAAGTTTGAAGTTTTGGCCGAATTTTCGAGGGTTCTCTGGCGAGATTCCGTGATCTTTGGAGCTAAAAATTGGTATGATCTTGTTCCTTAGGCTATGAGCTTCATTTTGGTGTAAAATACATGAAATTTGGTGAATAAATGGCGAAGATATAACGTTTTAAAGTTTTTTTTTATTTTTCGGCGACAACGACGGTTGCCGGAGCCAGAGGTTGAAGGCGACGGAATATTCTGATGCCGTTAGTTAATTTTAACCGTGACCGTTAGGATTTGACAGAATATTCCTGACAGCGTTAGTTGACGCTGTCAGTGTGCCTGGCACGTGGCCGCGCGTCTGTTCGTGCCTTCACCGACGCGTGGGTGGTCGGAAAATTTTTCTAAAAATATGGGGATGTTCTTGAGGTTGTGTAGATCACGTTGGTATATTCAAATACCAAAATTGAGCTATGTATGAGAAGTTATTTCCAAATTTCGTTTATAGTTGCTTCTCATATAAACAACACTTATCTGTAGGACGAGCGTAGCCAGGCTAGGCGCAGGGGTTACGACCCGACTACATACTAGTGACTGGGCTTTTGGTTTTCCGTATATACCTATATACATACTGTTTTTCCCAAAAAAATGAATTTGAACGCTTATACGTCTTGAAATGTCATGCAAAGTATCTGCCTATTTTATTATGCGTTAATTGTTGCATATATTTATGATTGGTGTTGCGGACGCACAGGTAAGTGTTAGGTAAGTTTATATACTGGTTATGATGAGAATGATGTGATGTGATGTGATGAGAGCTCATAAACTTGCACCTTGATATTAGTGCTCCCGCCCAAAGTTAGGGTATAGTCATTCACGTGATGTTTACCTCCCGCACCGTATGCTCGTCTTGGATCCAAGTTAGGTGCGCAGTCCTGTCGTATAGACCACTATAAGTGGGTTCGACTCGTAGGTGACCCGCGATTATTCGCACAGTCTTCACATGATCGTAGCACTAGAGCATATTATTCTATACTCAGTTACGTTGTGCAGACCACTAGAGGTGGTATTGATTTGTGTGCAGGATATATTATATGATTGAGATTGATTATGAGTTATAGATTTGGCCGATGGCTGATTTGATACCTATCATTTATACTTAGTCATTGAGTTACGATTGGCATTCAGTAGGGATACTTTGGCATGGTATATTTTCCTGGCATGATTTTGAGATATATATGTATATGATTATAAACTTTATTTCTGGGAAAATTATACAGGTTTTACGGAGAGGGGTTATAACTTTGAGAAATGAAATGATTTTGAAAAGCTTTGTTTTTGCCCACTCACGCTTTCTGTTTTTCGCCCCTCCAGGTTTTAGGTAGTGTTCATCGGTGGCTACGAGGATTCCAGCGGAAGTTCTGACAGACCATTCCTTATGTAGGACACCCCTTTGGTGTTATTTGAACTTATTAATTTACTGCTTGACTGCACTAGATTATTTATGCTCTGGTTGTGTAATCACACTGAATTCTCGCACTAGCACGTCTTTTTAGCTTGGATTGCTAGTTGGTTGCTTTTAATTCGTTCAGATTTCCTCTTATTAATCTTACTTCCGCACTGTGCACATGGTTACGTCACGCTCACGTGACGGCCAGCATGCCTTGATTTAGGTCGGGATGTGTCAGTTTGGTATCAAAGCATTAGGTTGCAGTCCTGTTTATTTCGTGAAATTTCTAATGATTTGATGTCTTCTGTCAGAACTATGTCGTCTCATAGAGAGCCACGTCCTTCTGATGAGCCTAATTTCCCTAATATTGCTCAGTTAGGGGAAGCTATTGCTACTATTATTCAATCTGTACTCCGCCTTCCTCAGCGGACTCCTCTAGAGTCAGTGTATAATCTTAAGTTGCCAATTTTCATGGGTAATGAGGGCCACGAAGGGTGTGAGCGCTGGCTCAATCAGATTGAGAAGACGTTTCATGTTATGCAGAGTCAGGGAAGTCTTCCCGATGATAAGTGGGTAAAGACCAATTCTTGATTTTTGGATGAAGAACCTGCATCCTGGTGGGGATATGAATCTTATGGGTGGACACTCGAGGAGGTTGCAAAAATAAACTGTTTCTGGATTGTAAAAATAAACTGCTTCTGAATTTTAAGTAACATTGTTTCTGGAATCTAAGTCACTGTTTTCAAAGACAGTGTTAGTTTTTCCAGAGACATTGTTAATTTTTCTAGAGACAATGTTTTTCCAGAGACTGTTAATTTTTCCATAGACTGCTAGTTTTTCCAGAGATAGTGTTAATTTTTCCAGAGACAGTATTAGTTTTTCTAGATACAGTATTAGTTTTTCCAAAGACAGTGTTAATTTTTCCAGAAACAGTTTCTGGAACTAATTCACTGTTTTTGGAATTTAAGTCACTGTTTCTGGATTTTGATTTTTTTTCTTCCAAATACAGTGTTTGTTTGTGCATAGACAAAACAAACACTATATCTGATTTTTTTTTTCAAAAAACAGTGTTATGTTTTGGGTTCTCCATAAACAGTTTTATGTTCTGGTTTTTTTTTTTTCAAACATTTTTTCATCGGTTTCTGCCATTAAATTTCTTTAAACTTCATATGATTGAAGTAATTCACACTCACAGATGATGAAGGAATACAAATATAAATCCACATCCAACTGTCTGAAAACTCATCCAAGTACCCCCTCCTATATATAACGTGGAAATTCAATCTTGCCCACCAGGCTTGAATCTATCCATGAACTTGTAATACAAATTATACGGACTTGATTGCCACGTTTTGGACCGTACATATCCCTCGTATATAAAACCCAGAAACCAAAAATCGTGAAAAATAAATAAGAAAAAAGGTAATAATAATAGTAGTCCGTTGAATTGAATTGGCACCAATCCATGAAGCAGCTTTTATTTAGGGGTGTGTGGACGTGAAGCAGCTTTTATTTAGGGGTGTGCTATCCACACACCCCTTTTTACTTCTCACACACCCTTGTTAATTTATGTCCGTTAGATCTTCTTTAATTCATCAAATTCGACGGCCGAAATCCAAAAAGGTGTGAGAGAAGTAAAAAGGGGTGTGTGGATATCGCACCCCTTTATTTATGTACATAGGCAGCTCCTTTTGGCACGAGAGTTGATCATAAAGCTCGATCTGAACATATCTTCAACCTCTTCGCGGTTTGTGGTCTCGAATCGAATCATTTAGGGTATTTACGGAAGTGTAGATTTGAAGCGTGTTGGGCTTGTAAGTTTGGCCCATAGACAATAGTTTTGGATGGTTTTTTTATTAAACTTTGAGCCCTTTTAGTTAAATAACATTTTGGGATGGTTTTTGGTTAAATATTTGTTGACCCAAGCTCTTTTTATTAAAGCTCCCTTTAATCAATGGAATAGCAAAATGAGAGATGGGAACCTAATTTTTCCTTGTTTATATTGCAACTGGTTGGGGGGGGGGGGGGGGAAGCATGATTGTATCAGTGTCAATGCATGTGTCATGTGTCATGTGTCATGCTTCATGCTTTGCTGCTTTGCAATGAGAAAGTGAGATTACCAAATTCAACAGTTTTGGGTATTTTATTATCCATGGTATCACTGTCCCTATGCTTTGGAGAGGTTATGGGTTTGGTTTATATCGTTGTCAAATGAGCTGTTCATGCACCAGCTACAGCTACAGTACCAAGTTATAATTCGATTGATATATGATGGGCAGTATATAGGGTTTCAAATTGCATGACTTTCTCACTACGTCAACTTTCTAGGAGAGGTTACGGGTTTGGTTTATATCATCGTCGAATGATCGATGTCCATGCACCAGCTACTGCTGCAGTACCAAAGTTAGAATTCGATTGATGTAGGATGGGCCATATATAAGGGTTTCAAATTGCATGACTTTCTCACTACGTCAACTTTCTAGGGTTAACATTGCATGCAACTTTGCTGCTATATATTATTGATATAAATTATAAATAATAGCATGTTGAACCAGCTACAAAGAAACTTCATAATTTGCTACTTGACGCTGTTTGGGATGACCCTCTCCTACTAGCGTGCTGCTTGTTAGTCAAGACCAAGCGGGTGTCTAGGCGGACTAGATGGATTTAAGTAAATTTATCATATTTTGTGTGAATAAGTGTCTGCTTATACTTAAAATATATATAATTTCATCATAAACTATAAAATAGAATGCATATATATATATATATATATATATATATATATATATATATATATATTATGAAGTATTGAAATATAATGAAAACATGTGAAATAAGGATATAATGTGTGTTTATTTAAGTATGCAACAAGTCTGTTACAATTTATTGGAAAAAAATAAAATGCAAAATGAAAGTTATCTATTTTCTGTCTGAGTTGTGACCTAGGCGGGTTTGGGCGGGTTAGGCGGGTGCCTAGGCGATCTAGGAGGACTCATCAGCATGTCTAGGCGCCCTTTCTTAATTTTCAAATGCTTAGGCATTAATCGGGACTGTGGCCAGCTGCCTAGCGCCTAGGCGGGACCTAAGCGGCGCTAAACGGAGATTTTTAGAACAATGGTCAAGATGATAAACTGGGCAAGGCTCGGTCTAGAATAATTATCTTGTAATTTCTTTTCTTTCAGCTTTGCCTCCTTGAATCCAATACAACAGTATCAACAACAAAATCTTATGCTACTAAATGGGACTGCGCCTGGCTCTGCTTCCTTGAAACCAAATAAAAGAAGGGCTCAACCAATTAGTGAAGCAACGCCCAATTAAGTTATCAAGTTAGGCTTATAATGGTCGGATGCCATGACTGATGATGGTCAATGAGTTTCTGGATGAAGCCTTTTGTTCTTAGTCCCAATTCTCTCTCTTTTACGTATAAGGAAAAAAGAAGGAAATTCTCCCTCTACCTTCATTCCCAATTTCGTTTTGAAATGGTTGCGAAGAAATTAACACTTTTTTCACGAGTGCTTATATTAAAATGATAACAATGTTTTATTATTATAAAAATCAAATATTTTTTACCAAGTAGTACTACAGTTTATTGATATTTCTCTTTACTTGTAAGTTAGAGGTATCAAGTTCGACTCACATGAATGACGAAGACGTATTATATTTTTGTCGAGTTCGATACCTAATTAGTGACAAACCCACTGTTTGGTCTAAACCTAATCCCCCTCTTTATGGTTGAATATATCAAAAAAATATTTATATCAAATACTTGTTATTCTATTGATTATGGTGATTGATAATTACTTCTCCAGCCAAAGCCAGAGTTGTAATCTTCCCTTTCCTCTTTTCTTGACACAAAGATATGGTCTTAAGTCTCACTTGGGTACCAAACTTTCAATGAATCGAACCAAAAATCTTTCAATTAGATGTAAGGAGGAGTACCACTGAACCGTACTTAGCTCATTTTCTTTTGGCATCAATATTTACTAAAAGAATGGGCATGATACACGATTTGGGCTGAGCTTTCTCAAGACATGGGCTTCAAAGTGGGCTCCTTGACACTAAGACCCATTTCCATTTGTATAACTAAAACCCAAATCAGCAATAGCCCAATCATACCCAACCTAAAGTCCATACACCCGGGCTACATATAAAAACCCGCTAAATCCACCGCTACTTAAAATTTAGGGTTTCTTTTTCCCGTCAAGCGAAAGAGAAGGAGCCGCCGTTGCAGAACTCGCTCGCACGCACGCAGCAGCAATGGGTACTTCCACTTTCTCTCTGCGATTTCGGTTCCCCAAAACATTATCCTTTTCTGCTGATGATTTTGTTCTTATTGTTTGTAAACTGTGACAGCGAGAATCAAGGTACATGAGCTGAGGCACAAGACAAAGGCTGACCTTTTGGCTCAGCTCAAGGATCTCAAGGCGGAGCTCGCCCTCCTCCGCGTCGCTAAGGTCACCGGCGGAGCGCCCAACAAGCTCTCCAAGATGTAACAATCAAAACCCAATTTTTTGTTTTCCTGATTTTTGTTCTGAAATCTCAGAAAACGAAGAGAAATTTGATTTTTTGTATTGAAATTTTGGTTTTTGCAGCAAGGTTGTGAGGCTGTCGATCGCCCAGGTGTTGACGGTGATGTCACAGAAGCAGAAGGCTGCTCTCAGAGAAGTGTACAGGAACAAGAAGCTCTTGCCTCTTGATCTCCGTCCCAAGAAGACCAGGGCCATCCGCCGGAGGCTCACCAAGCACCAGGTACTAACGTTTTTCGACTTCCTCTGCTTTTCTTTATCTGTGAACTGAAATTAGAATGATGAACTATCTTGTGATGGCATTTGGTGCAACTGTTTGTAATAGTTTATCTAAATTTATTGTATGTGAAACACTAAACCGACATCGATTGTGGACAAATTGTATCGTATCAGTTTACTTAGTTGATCTGCATTGGGTTTTTGTGATTGTTGAAAAGCTAGCTTGCCCAGTTTGTAGTTTTTTCATTTGGTGTGTATTGGAGTGTGATTTTGTTATGCTGTTGTATTGCACAGGCTTCTTTGAAGACCGAGAGGGAGAAAAAGAAGGAGATGTACTACCCTTTGAGGAAGTACGCCATTAAGGCTTAGAAGGTCGTATTGAATACGTGGTTCGTCTTGTTACCTTGCTGTAATAGAATCTTTTTGTTCACAAGTTTTGGCTTTGAATTTAATTATGATGTTAGACATGAAATTCTGGTGTTTAATTGTACTCCTCTAGGTTTGGGGAGGTTCATCCCTTACCCAAGTTGACTTAAATTTTCTTCGGGTAATGATAGTTAAGATTCTGATGATGTTTGATTAGTTTGTTGCGCTAGTTCTCTGCTTGAATCCGTGAAGCATTTGGTCATTTTTTTACCAAAACATTACTACATTTCATGCTTCTCACGGATCATGGTGAGTCTGTTGGATTTGTCTTGTGCCCATTGATTGAAAGTTGTTTCTGTGCCACTTTTATACTAGGTTTGTTTTAGAGGTCTCTGACTTAGTCCAGTCTTTCTGGTGTGAAAATGATTACGAATGTTACGTGTACTTACAGCACAAGTTGCTTTCTAGCCCAAGCATGATTGTTAGTGATCTACACAGCCAGAAAAACTGATCACATCCATTTGCTAGTCAGCTTTGAAGCTGTGTGTTTATTATCTGCTGTGTGTCAGTTGTTATATCTGGTACTTACGTTTTTTGTTTCTTTGGGATGATATATTTTTTGGAAGAATTATGTTTTTCAATGCAGAAATGTACCTTAAAAATACTAATTTTTTTGCACATGTCTCAAACTGGAAAGAAGAAAGGAATGCCTAGTGCTATGAGAAGGATGTTTTAAAGGGGAATGATAAGAACATTATTTGTCTACTCCTAAAAGTAAAGAGTGAAAATTAACTCCCCATTCTAAAATCTATTTAACAGAAATAATAATACAATATTGTAATTCTTGATTTATTTCATTAGGGAGGAAATTGTAGTAATGGTCTTATAAATTTAACTGAATTTGAGCAAGAGTCTCTTAATTAAAAATTTGTGATTATTGGTCATAAATGTGTAAAATTATAGCAACGGTTCTTTAACTTTAACATGTTGAAATATTTCCTCAATTTTTACCCAATTGATATATGAGAAATGGTCTCTCAACCTAAACCTAATCGTAGCATTTTGATGGAAGTTTTGACAAAGTAGACAAAAATAATCATAGTTATACGTTTTGACGAGTTAAGATACTAATAGTCACGAAATTTTAGTTGAAAGACTAACAATTGTGTTAAAGTTGAGAGACTATTATTACAAAGAGCCGTCAAAGAATTTGTGTTTATGCTATTCCTGATGATATATGATCGTGGAAATCTTTAAAGGAAGGGATTCTTATTTTTATTATTATAAAAATAAGGATTAGTTGTGGCCCTGTGGAGTTCACACTACATTGAACTTTAACGATCTGAAATGTCTATTTTTCAAGTTGTATCTCATAGATCATTCTTACAAAATATTAGTTAAATCGGAAATGTTTAAGTCATCTAATTAGGTTCAAAGAAATTAACGAATACTTTGTTATATAAGAAACAATGAAATTTTATCTTGATAATTAAATAGGCAAATGATTTTGGATTGAATTGAATTTTTGCAAGGATAGTCTATGAATCAAGACTTACAAAATAGACAGTTCGGATCATTAAATTTTGATGTGGAGTGAGCCTAATACCTAATCCTCATTTTCTACAAAAGAAATGAAAATCCCTTTACATAAAGGCTGTATGATCCGTTATCAATTCAAGCCGTCGAAGAATTATGTTATCAGGTTGCATGCATGTTTTTAATATTTATTTTTTCTTTTTGGGCGAAATGTGGAACTTGTCATCATTTACAGTTGGATTATGCTATATCAAATTAAACTTGCAAATCAAATGATATGTTACAAATATGAAATAAGTACATTAATTAATACTTAAGTAATATTCCAATCATCTACAACCACATCATTTGGTTTCAAATTTAGTTTAAAAATTTGATCATCAGAGTATTATCCTAAGCCGTTTTCATTTGCTTGTTGAGCATATATGAATGAGATAAAAGAGAAATTTTTTAAAATGTCATATGAACTTATTCATATTTTTCAATTTGTCATATGAACTAAAATTTTAAGTACTTGGTCATACCAATTTTACAAAATCTTTAATTTGTCATCTCACCCTAACTTCGCTACATTTTCCATCCAATATAAGTTATGTGCCTCACACTTGACTTGTGTTCAAGGTTTTTAGGTCATTTTAACATCTTTTCACAAGTTTTTTTTTACTTTTATTTAGTACAAACCCTTTTTTTTTTTTTGTTACTTTTCTTTAGCCCATATGCATATACAACTTCATTTATAGCACAAACGTCACCCTGTTTCTCATTTATAGAGTCCGTATGAAATTATTCTTCGTGACATGCTAAAATGCAAAAACTCCCACTTGTGTATCATTACATATTTGGAATAACAAAAAGAGAGTGCACTGCATGATCACTATCATATAGAAAATATTGTTCCATTGCATGAGAAACCCACAGTTTTTTGTCGAATACAACTTAATAAAAGGAAGTAAGGTACTAAAATGACTGAAATAATCCTAAACACAAGTCATGTGCAAGGCACATGACTTATATTGGATGGAAAACTTAGCGGAGTTAGAGAGAGATGACAAATTAATGATTTCAAAAAATTGGTATGACAAATTGCTTAAAATTTTAGTTTATATGACAAACTGAAAAATACTACCAGTTCATATGACATTTCAAAAAAAAAATTTGAGATATAATATTAGACGGTCTCCAACTCCCAGGGATAAACCTTAAAATTTTAAGCTAGAAAATTTTAAGCTATAACCTTAAAACTGCTTTTTTTTTTCCTCCAAGTGGCTTAAAATTTTAGTCCATGATAATTAAATAATGATTTGTGCCTAATTATTTTTCTTGGTGACTTTTTTGAGAATATTTTTTTTGTAGATTATCCTAATTTATTTTTATGAAAATTTTAATCTAAAAATATTTAAATTCCGATAAGTAATTAAAAATCATACAAATACATATGTATTTATAAAGGTTTAAGTGAAATTTGATTTAAATAATTTTTCTTAAATTATTTTAAACGTTAGATTTAATTTTGAGCTGTCAAATATTTTTTTTATCATTAGATTTGATCACAGCCTTTAGATTATAAGTAAAAAACAAAAATAGGTTTGAAATATGATAGTTTGGTGGGTCCAAAAAAATTTAAGCCATGTTTAAATCCTGGGAGAAATCTAGCACAAAAATGTATTTTCTCCCCATAACTTATTTTAGCCCAATGGTTGGAGATAGTTTGGGAATGGGGGGTGTTTAAAGCTTATATTTTATGCTTTATCCCATGGGTTGGAGATGGGCTTAGGAAAGCTAAAATTTTAAACCATGAATGAAACATGATACTTTTC
Source organism: Crataegus laevigata (assembly GCA_963580275.1). Classification (NCBI taxonomy): domain Eukaryota; kingdom Viridiplantae; phylum Streptophyta; class Magnoliopsida; order Rosales; family Rosaceae; genus Crataegus; species Crataegus laevigata. The sequence goes on along the minus strand of OY756947.1, from coordinate 28,893,958 downwards.
ACACTAAAAATTCAATCATCAAGTACCACGCCATTTGATTTGCAAATTTAATTTAAAAACTTGGTCTCGTTAGGATTATCAACGAATGAGACATTATACATCTAACAGTTATTACGTGGGGTAAAGCAAAGAGACATACAAATTGGTCGTAACATGATAATAATATTGAGTCATTGACATTCAAGGAAAGAGAAAATGTTGGCTAGTGTGTTTTCAAGACCCTTATTTTAGCTTTATGCTCTTCTCCCTGTCATTTTCGCTAATTTCCCAATAAGTACAAACTTTTAGATTATATTTTCCTCAAACTTATCAATTTATATTTGTCTTAAGTAAATATTTGAGATTTTCTCTTTAGGTTTTGATCAACACACTCGTTTGTTTTGTTCTCTTCCCTATAAATAAAATTTCACCTACTCTAAGATATGGGTGACACATCAGCAACACCGTTACATTCCAAATATTTTTTATTGGCTGAGTCTTGAGCCACACTAAGAGGGGTGTATTCAATTGAGATTTTGAGAGATTTTAATTCTTTTAATGAATCTAGGGGTATTCAATCAGGAATTTAAGTGATTCTCTGAAATTCAATGTGTATTCAATCAAGATTTTGAGAGAGTTTATTAAAATCCTCAGAAATCCAGGTGTATTCAATTAGGATTTTAAAGAAGTTTATAACATTCCAGGTGTATTTAATTAGAATTTGATTTTAAAGAATTTGAAAAAGTTGAGGAATTTGAGGGAATTTGAGAGATTTTGTAGTGTATTTTAAGCATCCACAAATCTCTTCTCTCCCCAAGAGATTTTGAGAGAATTGAATCAAAATTTTACATGGAATCTCTACAAATCAATTAGACTCCATAAAAATTCATGGATTTATAAATCCATCAAAATCTCTCAAATTCTCAATTGAATACCCCCCTAATTCAAAGATTCGATTTAAAACGACTTTTTCCTATCTCCCCACACGTTGACTTTTGTAATTTTGTTTTAATTTTGGTCTCATTCTTCCACAGTTACTGCAATCTTTGTTCTTGCCATTCCCAGTTAACTCACTTTAAAATGTTATTAAAAATTACTATTGAATTGGTCGTTGTTGCGACTCAATAAAATTTGCATCCTTGTTTGGGACCCAATTCAAAACTCTCCTTCTCTCATTCTCTACTAATTACTTACCTAAGCCAAGGATAACAAAAAGGAATTTCTGGGATATCCAAATTTTGATGTACATCTTCAAGTGTGGGACATGATGAGTCAATTTCATATTATATATTTTACCCTATTCTTAGTATGTTTTGGTAATTATTTTGGTAGAATTTTGATACTTTGATTTATATTTTAAATATAGGACATTCGACTTCTTCTGGAGCAAAACATGGTCAAACGGACGAATTTTGGAGTGATTCAAATTGGAGGACGTTCGTGTGTTCCTTGGCGTGTTCGTGTCAAAATTTCGGATTTTTCTACCAAGCGGTTATTTTCTGGCGAGGGAATAAAGAAGCGGTGTGCAGTGCTAAAAAAATGACGTTTCGGGCTTGAATTGCGTTTTTGGAGCCCAAGATGACTTCTGATGGGTTCGTGGCCTTCTGGAGATGTGTTCGGAACGTCCTGATCTTCAAAACAAGTTTTATTGGGCCGGATTTGGAGGAGATTTAAGGCTAAAACGTGGCTGGACAGTTTTTGGCTTTCGTTATCCTAGCTTAATTATGACTTTATTTTATTATTTTATTTAGTATAATTAGTTTCCTAATTAGATTAGGAGGGAATCTAGGGTTTTTGGCGTGGGATGAGGTTTAGAAGGTTGTCTGCCGTGAAGAGGGGAGGCAGCTTTTTTATTATTCAATTTTTGGAGAAAAGAACTGTGCTAGGGTTCTTGGAGATTTTCAATTCTAAGGTGTTTTCATTCCTTTTATTCTTAATGATATTTTCTATGATTTTTATTATGAATATGCGTAACTAATTCTTTGTTGCTAGGGTGAGGCCACGAGCCTTAACATGAATACGTAGTTTTTCTCCAATTTGCTTATGAGTATATGCATGCAGGTTCTTGAATTATTAATCACTGGGTTAAACTATCTAACTGTCTTGATGCTTGATCACCATTAGGATGTTTAGAAAAGTAATTTGATGCAATTTTGGTCGGAGGTCGGTCCCTGAAATTGACGAATGCTTCTTGTGATTAATATGTGCAAGTTCACTTAGGATGAATACCACGTCTTAAGGGTTGCATGGTTTTTCAAAAGGTTTCACAGAACTTAATGAGTCATGCATGTTTAGATTTGATCTGAATACCACAGACGGATTGCATGTTTGATATACGCTCTATGTTGGGGGTCCAAGTAGGCATATATTAGGAATACCTAACCTTTGGAATATGCATGTATGGATCATAAGTAATTGGGAGAACTACATAGGATTGTTTAGGTGACGGCGGATCCCTAGTGTTTTCTTAATTTGATTGTTACAAAACTATTTTCTGTCTTCATCTTAATATTGCAGATTGTCTAATTCTATTAGTTAAATTCGTTTTAATTTAAGTAGGTCATAAAATCAACCATCACAACTTTCTGATTTACAATAATTAATTGGAGTTTGATCTGTTTCGATTTGTTTAGTAATCCCTGTGGAGAACGACCTTGTGAGATTCATTTATACTACAATATCCTTGTCATTCTTGCAAGTAAACTAGAGTTTTTAACCCATTTGCACGTGTGGTAAAACATCTATCAGGACACATTTCATGTTTACCAAATTTAAAAACCATCGATTTTGCATCTCAACACATCACTACGATTATGAGCAGATCCTAGTGTTAGTTCACTTTTTATCCTCCACCAAATCTTATGAGCTCCTGTTCTCAATGATTTTAAGCAGCTCTTGATCGCAACAATCATGCCTTCGAATGCGACCTACTTGGTCTTTTCATGCATGATTGTAGTAATGATCCGTGAACAATATTAAAACTTAATTACTATGATACTCGAACTAGGATCCGAGTTGCCCCATTAGTTATTTTTGTCACCAATCTCTTTTCACTTCAGCATGCATCTATTTCACTTCAGCTTACGTATATAAAATTAGTGATACTTAGTTCCAACTAATTAAGTTGGTGTTGCAGATCAAGTCTAGACCAGCAAAATTTAGTCTTCACTTTATATTAGAGGACGTGATGTATTCAAATCTTATAGAGGATGGTAGCTGAATAAAAGAGAAACGAGTGGATAGTGGCTGTAGAATAAGGACTTGAAAGTAGCACGGAATGAATCTAACGAGGAGATCTTCCTGAGCTACCTTATTTGGTTCATATGAGGAGACCTTATACTTTTACAGTGACAGGTTCGTTGTTCGAGATCTGCAGTTGCACATATAAAGTGTATGCAAGAGTATGTCCAGATCTGGTAGTCAGTTGACGTAGGTCTTTAGTCTTAGTTCGGTACAAGGAATAAGGTCTACTGTCTGGAAGTAACTTACGCATAATAATTAATCTTTAGACTAGTACGTCACATGACGATAAATCTGTTAGATGTAAGTATTTTTAATAATCTCGTTACAGAATTATAGAATAGAGTTGAATGAGATTAATGGTGCAGTGTAACCAACGTAACGCTTATCTTCTTTTTCTTTCCCCTGGAAATTAAGGGAAATTAAGGCTCCCAAGGTTGTTTAATTTCCTTCGGCCTTGAAGGCAGCGGCACTGACCTTTTTCACGGGAAAAACATAATTAATTCATAACATATTTATTTACCAAAGGCAAAAAGCATTACTTAGTTTACTTTTATTGGAGATTGTAGAAGTAAGGAGTAATGTTTGATAGATTAACTTTTTAGATTAAATTTATAAATTAAATAATGTGTCACTAATAAGAAATAAACATGTTAATAAAAACTTAAATAATAATCTAATCATCAATAATGATGTTTGATTTATAAAATTTAGTCAAAAAATTTGGTTTCCCTATCATTACGCAAAAATGAATTATGTTGAGAAATTAGTTGAAATTTACGAAATGCGTACATTAATTGTAAAACGATAACGAATTATAAAATCAAAGGGACTTGGTCATGGGTCTAAAACATGCACGTTAATTGTATAGTTTTAGTTTGTATTTCAAATTATGTTGTCAGTTTGCATGCATGTTTTGATAGTTTTAACGAAACATTTTCGATACTATTCATTTTTAACAAAAAATCATATTTTTACATTTTCCTGCTATTATTTACTACACATTTATTTATCAAATTTTCATTAAAATTAAAGTTTTTTTTTTTTTACTTTTTGTTAGTTTTTTAATTGTCTTTTCGGAGAAATGTGGAACTTGTCATCATTTGCTTTTCGAAATATAAACTTTGACATTCGTATTCTAATTCCCTCAAACTAATCAATTTAAATTTGTTTTTAAGTAAATATTAGAGAATTGTTTTTAAGTTCTGACCATATGATTCGTATACTACGTCAACACACTCGTTTGTTTTGTTCTCTTCCCTAATAATAAAATTTCACCTACTTCAAGATATGGGTGACACTGACACAACAGCAGCGGCATCACATTCCAAGTATTTTTGGTTGGCTGAGTCTTGAGCGACACTAATTCACAGATTCGATCAAAACGACTTTTTCATATCTTCGAACACGTCGAATTTTGTATTTTTTTAAATAATTTTTGTCTCATTCTTCTACAGGTACTGCACTCTTTGTTCTTTTCGTTCCGTTAACTCACTTAAAAATGTTATTAAATTAGTATTTGAATTGGTCGTTGTTGCGACCGATCAATATATATATTTTCTTAGTTAATTTGCATGCTTGGTTGGGACCATTATCCAGTTTTAAACTGTCTCCTTTTCTCACCCTCCACTAATTACTTACCAAATCAAGGATAATTGTGACGTGGTCCTTCATGCCTGACTGTAGTTATGATCCAATATAGGTCCCAAAGTATGGAACCCTAAAAAGAGACTGGCCCAAAACTATATTAATACTTAATCGCTATGATACTCAAACTAGGATCCCGAGTTGCAACATGGCATTAGTTTTTTTTTTTTTTTTTTTGTCACAATTTATTTTCGATTCAACAAGCATCTATAAAATTAAAGAAAAACTAATGAAAAGGGCTTGAAAAAATTTAGTTTTAATATATAAAAAACCATGTTATAAGTTTTGTTTAATAAAAAACCATGTTATAAGCTAAACGGAAGGGAAGGCCGGATTTCAGCCGGAAAGTTGAACAAACTTTAAACCCTCATAACTTTGTCAATACTCAATGAAATCGAGTGATTCAAAAACAAAAATCGTAGTTCTCAAAGAGAAAAAGAGAATGGTACCTTGCACGATGGCTAACTCGCCATGGTTTGGCCGGAAAACACCTCGAAAGCCTCGGAGGTCGTCGGAAACCGGGTAAGATTCAAAATGTTATAACTTTGTCAATACTCAACGAAATCGAGTAATTCAAAAACGAAAATTATAGTTCTCCAAGAGACGAAGAGAATGGTACCCGCACAATGGCTAACTCATCGTGGTTTGTTCGGAAAACGCCTCGAAAGCCTCGGAGGTCGTCGGAAATTGGGTAAAATTAAAATGGATATAACTTCTTCAATACTCAATGAAATAGGGTGATTCAAAAAGGAAAGTTGTAGTACTATTTCTGGAATGCAAAAATAAACTGTTTATGGATTTTAAGTAACACTGTTTCTGGAATCTAAGTCACTGTTTCTGGAATTTAAGTAACTGTTTCTAGATTTTGGTTCCTTTCGACGGACACTGTTTCTAGAATGTAAAAATAAACTGTGTTCCTTTCGACGGACACTGTTTCTAGAATGTAAAAATAAACTATTTCTAGATTTTAAATAACAATGTTTCTGGAATCTAAGTCACTGTTTCTGGAATTTAAGTTACTGTTTCTGGATTTTATTTCTTTTCTTTCCAGATACAGTGTTTGTTTGTGCACAGCCTAAAGGGCTTGGTGTGGTTGCTGCTCACTGGAGCTAAAAGGAAGGGAAGGCCTCGGAGGTCGGAAAACACCTCAAAAGCCTCGGAGGTCGCCGGAAACTGGGTAAGATTCAAATAGATATAACTTCTTCAATACGCAACGAAATAGGGTGATTCAAAAAGGAAAGTTGTAGCACTCAGCGAGACGAAGAGAAGGAGGAGGATGAGGGTCAAAGGAGAGCTCATAAGTGACTGGCTGGTGGTCGAGCTATCGGTTGGTTTGGTGGGCTTTACTTTGTTCTGTGATGGTTTTTGGTTAAAAAAAATTATAGGATGGTTTTTTGTTAAAATAAACTTAGTTCAAGCCCTTTTTTATTAAAACTCTCTAAAATTAATGGATAATCGATACTTAATTCCAACTAACTAAATGGGCGTTGCGGGTCAAGTTTAGGCCAACGAAATCAGTTTCCACACTTTATATTAGAGGACGTGATGAATTCAAATCATATAGAGGACAGTAGTTGAATACAAGAGAACCCGAGTGGATAGTGGCTGTAGAACAAGGACTTGAAAGTTGTAAGGAATGAATCTAATGTGGAGATCTTCAATCCCTTATGTGGTTCATATGAGGAGACCTTATAATTTTACAGTGACAGGTTTGTTTGAGATTTGCAGTTGCATGTCTAAAATTTATGCAATAATATGTCCACATCTGGTATTCACTCAATGGAGGTCTATAGTCTTATTTCGATACAGAGGAATGCATCAGTAGATCAAAACGTGACATGACGGTGAATCCGTTAAATTTAAGTCTCTCTAATAGTCTTGTATAGAATTATAGAATATAGTTTTTATGAGATTAATGGTGCAATATCAATACACGTATATCAGATGTTAAAGCAGAAAATGGTAACAAGAAGGAGAAGTTTTCCTTTATAATTACTGTCAACAATTGATATTATTAATCTAATTCGTTTATAACACGTATATTTAAATTCATGAAATATCAATCTTATTGTTAATTCATACTATAACACATGCATTTGTAAGTGGAGAGCTAACTTTAGTCTACGTCTTGATGATATTTCATATCTGATCAACCCCATTGCCAATATTGGTAATATTAATGCTTAATTATTAACGAAGTTTAACAATGGCGACAGCGCAGAAACTGGGACTCTCTTCTCTCTCATATTTTCAGCCGTTGATCAGTGAATCATGCATGCAAGTCAAATATAGGTGCATACAATAACTGTTATTGTTTGATTTATAGGTGCATAACTTTGACAAATTCTAATTAGCCTTCCATCATTGATAAAATAAGTATTGTTATTTTCTTAATAATTGAGAACTTGTCACAGTAGTGAAGAATATATTTTGCTTAATTGCACCGTCTTTGACAATTTATTTCAAATAAGTACTGTTATTTTCTTACTTTAAGAAATTTTAAGAAATTTATAACAGCCGAAGAAGTTAAGTGAGGAGATGCACTTCTATGAGTGAGTGTTGGTTAACAAATGTAATTTACAAGACACGTTAACAAATTCTTTAGTTGCGGCTATTTGTCGTAAATGCATGTAGAATTCACGTATGTTAAATGATTAAGTTACACCTGTACTTACATAGGTCATCTATTTTTGGTATTTATTTTAACATTTTGGTGAGCAAGGAATCATTTTAGAAGCGTCCATTTGTGAGTCTTGTGAAGAATGATGACATTAGAAGTAAACCCTAGTTTATCAAGTCAGTCATTAGTTTGGTTCTTGTTTGGAAGACCTGGAAACTGGAAAAACGGTTTTAATTAATCAATCCTCACTCTTTCCAGGTTGCTTCCTGGTAAAACGGTTTTAACTTTTGTAATTTTGTTTCTATTTTAGTCTCATTCTTCGACGGTCACTGCACTACTTGCGCTTCTGATTAGTATTTGAATTGGTCGTTGTTGCGACCCAGTAAATTTTCTGAGTTAATTTGCATGCTTGGTTGGGACCATGATCCAATATAAAACTGTCTCCTTCTCTCATTCTCTGGTAATTACTTACATTAATCAAGGATAATTCTGACCTACTTGGTCTTTTCATGCTTGACTGTAGTAATTATCCGTCTCTCTGATAATTCTGTAGGTCTATAGTCTTATTTCGGTACAGAGGAATGCATCATTAGATTAGAACGTCGAGACGATGAATCTCTATTAGATGTAAGTCTCTCTCTAGTCTTGTTATAGAGTTATAGAATATAGTTGAATGAGATTAATGGTGCAATATTAATATACATACCGGATGCTTAAGCAGAAAATGGTGAAAAGATGGAGAAGTTTTCCTTTATGATTACCGTCAATAACCTCACACGTTGTATTGTTAATCTAATTCGTTTATGATCCGTATATTTAAATTCATGAAGTATTTTCTTCCTCTTCTCGCTCGTTCAGCCGTGTTGATCTGTGAATCATGCATGCAAGTCAAATATAGGTGCACACAATAACTATTATTGTTTGATTTATAGGTGCATATCTTTGACAAATTCTAATTAGCCTTTCATCATCGATAATTGACAAGCTTACTTACCTACGTAATAGAGAACTTGTCACATTAGTGAAGAACATTTTTTGGTTAACTGCACCGTCTTTGGGAAAATAGTTCAAATAAGTGTTATTTTCTTACTTTAAGAAATTTTAAAAAATTTGCACAGCCGAAGAACTCAAATGAGGAGAATTTTCTCAGTTGTCGTAAATGCATGTAGAATTTACGTATATTAAACGATTAACAGTCGTACGTATACTTATATATTTTTTCTTCCACCCCACCCCTTTACCCTCCCGTTCATCGAACCTAGGACCTATACTACCCCACGCCTTTACCCACACCCTCACCACTAGGCTAGCCCTACCTAGGTCAGCCATTTTTAACATTTGTCTTAACATTTTGATGAGCAAGGAATCACTTTAGAAGCGTCCCTTTGTGAGTCTTGTGAAGAATGATGACATTAGAAGTAAACCCTAGTTTATCAAGTCAGTCATTAGTTTGGTTCTTGGTTGGAAGACCTGGAAACTGGAAAAACGGTTTTAACTAATCAACCCCCACTCTTTCCAGGTTGCTTCCTGGAAAAATAGAGTTTTTTTTGTTTTTGTTTTAGTCTCATTCTTCAACAGCTACTGCACTATTTTTTCTTGTAATTCCGTTCACTCACTTAAAGATGTTATTAAAATATGTGCTTCTGATTAGTATTTGATGATTAGTCGTTGTTGCGACCCAGTAAATTTTCTGTGTTAATTTGCATGCTCCAATCTAAAATTGTCTCCTTCTCTCTCATTATCTGCTAATTACTTACCTTAATCAAGGATAATTGTGACCTACTTGATCTTTTCATGTTTGAATGTAGTAATGATCCGCTAACTATATTAAAACTTAATCACTGTGATACTCGAACTATAGAATCTAAGTTGCACCATTAGTTATTTTTGTCACCAATCTCTTTTCATTTCAGCACGTGTCTATAAAATTAGTGAATAATTAATACTTACTTCTAACTAATTGGGTTTTGCAGATCAAATTTATGCTAGCGAATTTCAGTTTCCACTTAATATGTTAGAGGACATGATGAATTCAAATCTTATAGAGGATAGTAGTTGAATAAAAGAGAAACGAGTGGATAGCTAGTGGTAGAACAAGGAATTGGAAGTTGCAAGGAATGAATCTAACGAGGAGATCTTCATGAACTCCCTTATTTGGTTTATTTGAGAAGACATTACACTTGTATATAGTGACAGGTTCGTTATTCGAGATTTGCACATCTAAAATATATGCAATCTGCCTGCCTGCCTGGGAGTCAGTCCACGTAGGTTTATAGTCTTATTTCGTACAAAGGAATTAGGTCTACTTTGAAAATAATTTATACATAACATTAGATCAGAATGTCATATGACGGTAAACCTGTTAGATGTAAGTTTTTCTAATAGTTTTGTTATAGAATTATAGAATAAAGTTGAATAAGAGTAGTTGTGTAATATTAATACATGTACCAGATGCTTAAGCAGAAAATGGTAACAAGAAGGAGAAGTTTTCTGTTATGATTATCGTCAATAACGAATTAATCTAATTTGTGTTATAACATGGATGTTTATTTAATTATATTTATCTAAATTTATGAAAAATCAATCTTATCGTTAATTCATACTATTACACGTGCATTTGTACATGGAGAGCTAACTTACTCTCCAATCCACGCTGATGATATCCTCTATCTTATCAAGCCCTGTTTTGGTAAACATTATTGCTTAATTATTAACGAAGTTTAATTAACAATTGTAGCAGCCCAGAGACTGGTTCTCTCTCACATATTCAGCCGTTGATCAGAGATCATGCATACAAGGTGCACATAATAATTATTATTTGATTTGAATAATTATTTAGGTTCTGTTATCCACACACCCCTTTTTACTTATCACACACCTTGTTAATTTCTGTCCGTTGATCTTTTTTAATTCATTCGATCTGACGGCCGAAAATCAAAAAGGTGTAGAAAAAATAAAAAGAGGTGCGTGGATATCACCCCTTTGATTTATGGGTGCATACCTTTGACAAACTCTAATTAGCCTTTCGCCATCGATAATTGATAAGCTTACCTATCTACGTAATTGGGAACTTGTCACAATAGTGAAGAACATTTTTTGGTTAAGATGCACCGTCTTTGGGAAAATATTTCAAATAAGTATTTGTTATTTTCTTATTTTAAGAATCCAATTCTATGACTATTTAATATTACGATCTAGTAGTATTCCCTGTACTTGTAATGGACAAGTCTTAAGTTCGATTTCGCCAAATGCGGGTTTGAACCACATTATTACTAACCTATTGTGAGACTAAGTCCACCGCCTCCCCTTAGTGTAAATAATATCATTTATTCAAAAAAAATAAAAAAAAAAAGAATCCACTTCTATGACAGTGTTGGTTAACAAATGCTATTCACAAAACAAGTTAACACACTCTTTTGTAAATGTGTGTGGAATTGACGTATATTAAACGATTAACAGTGACACCGATACCTACACAGATAATCTATTTTTAACATTTATCTGAACATTTTGGTGAGCAAGGAATCTTTCTAGAAGCGCCCATTTATGGGTCGTGTGAAGAATGATGACATTGGAAGTAAACCCTAGTTTATCAAGTCATCATTAGTTTGGTTCTTGTTTGGAAGACCTGGAAACTTGGAAAAACGGTTTTAACTAATCAAACCCCGCTCTTTCTAGGTTGCTTCCCGGTTGTTGTGGAATCACAATTCCACCTTCATCTAAAATTAACAATATCTATCAGTTGCATTCTGGAGCAAGCAAGTTACGAGTTCAAATTGCTAATTCGAAGACCACTCATAAAATATCACTCAATCAGCAATTCAGATTCACAGTTTGACAACGACTAAATCAAATTATTCGATGGAAAGCAAAATCTCTATATATTTGGATATAAACAAAGGGATTTAAATTTGACTAACTAGAAGAATGTAGCGTCACAATGCTGCAGCTTGACCATATGATTCATTGAATATGATATATTTATAAAAATAAAAAATAAAAAACTAAAAATACGATGCTAAAATTGCTTGATTAATTATATTGAAAAATCAGATCCAGAGTCGGTCAAAGAGTAAGGTTCCAAGCAAATAAGCAAATCCACCTCCCTCAACTGGAAACCGAACGGCTCTCCTCTATAAAACTCTTCCAGAACCAAAAACCACAACCATAAAATCAAATCTCTCTCTCTCTCTCTCTCTCTCTCTCTCTCTCTCTCTCTCTCTCTCTCTCTCTCTCCATTTTTAAGAGTTCGACGCCATTGCCGGCTCAATGATGCTCTCCGAGTCCCCGAAGAGTGGTACTACTACTTCACTCACACCAAGGAAAGGAATGTCAAGTCTCTTCCCCTTGTCGCATGTAAAAAACCATTCTTCTTCTTACGCACCTTCAAGCACTTCCACCGGTCCAAAACCTTCCCTGACCTTGTCTCTTTCGATGATGGAAGAAAACATCGAAACAGCCGAATCCATCATCACGAAATGGGATCCAAACTCCTCATACACCCAACTCACGTCTATCTTCCAGAGTAGCAGAAAAGAGGCCAAACAGCTTCTCAAATCCGTGAAGGACTTGCGTAGTGCTATGCATGTTTTGGTTCATGAAAGCTCTCCATCCAGCAAGCTCGTGCTTGCTCAAAACCTAATGCAAACAGCTATGAAAAGGCTTCAAAGGGAGTTTTATGAGATGTTGTCTGCAAACCGGCGTCACCTTGACCCCGAATCAGTTTCAAGTCGAACCTCAAGCAGATCATGCACATTTAGTGGTGAAGACGAGGGTGGATCAGAAGAAGAGTTGGAAATTGTTGGTGAGTCGATCACTGAGGTGGAGAGGGTCTCAGTTCTCGCCATGGCGGATCTGAAGTCCATAGCGGATTGTATGATCAGTTCCGGCTATGGTCATGAGTGTGCGAAGATATACAAAGTTATCAGAAAGTCAATAGTAGATGAGGGATTGTATCGCCTTGGAATCCAACAGTTCAAGTCTTCTCAAATCCATAAAATGGATTTGGAAGGACTAGAAAACATAATCACGAACTGGATGGATGCTGCAAAGATTGCTGTGAAAGCACTATTTCATGGAGAAAAAGTTCTCTGTGATCATGTGTTTTCAGCATCCGAAACAATTGCAGACTCATGCTTCTATGAGATAACAAAAGGAGGAGCAACCACCCTATTCAGATTTCCGGAACTCATAGTGAAGAACAAGAAGTGCCGGGAAAGAATTTTCTGGCAACTGGAACTCTACGAAGTATTCTCCGATCTTTGGCCAGAGATTGAATCAATATTTACATCTGCATCAACCCAAGCAATAAAACTACAAGCTCTCGCATCATGGCTCAAACTTTCAGATTCTGTCCAGTCTAGTCTTTCTGTCTTTGAATCAACCATTCAAAAGGATTCATCAAAATCTCTAGCCTCTGGCGGTAGGATTCACCCGCTGACACAATCAGTGATGAATTTAGTATGTTCATTAGCAGACCACCATGGAGCTCTCTCTGATATCCTTGCTGACTATCCACCACCGAAGAATCAAGTATCTCACTTCAAGAGCCCAATGGCAGATGACGGTTCAACACCAGCAGTGTCAGTCCACCTAGCTTGGCTCATTCTAGTCCTTATGTGCAAGCTCGACATGAAAGCTGAGATTTATAAAGATGCGTCTCTGTCATATCTCTTCCTTGCCAACAATCTTCAATTCATTGTTGAGAAGGTGCAGCAAACACCAAACCTGAAACTCCTCCTCGGTGAAGATTGGGTCACTGAACACACGAAGAAGGTTAAACTGTACGCTTCAAACTGCGAATCCACAGCCTGGACAAAGGTGTTATCATCATTACCAGAGAAGTCATCAGAAACATCTCCGGAAATGGCAAAGGAATGCTTTAAAAGGTTCCACGCGGCATTTAAAGAGGCATACAGGAAACAGACATCATGGATTGTAGAGGACAGGAAATTGAGGGATGACTTAAAGGTGTCAATTGAGCAGAAACTAGTACCAAGATATCAAGAATTTTATGACACATACTTGGTAATGCAGAGTGGGGAGAAAAATTTGGAGTTGTTGGTAAGATATTCACCAGATGACTTGGGGAATTACTTGTCGGATTTGTTCCACGGGACTTCCACCTCAGTCAGTTCCACAACTTCATCGTTACTGTTGCCTTCGCAAAGATGCCTCCGCATCTAGATGCAATGCTATTACAATACAAACTGTGCCATTTTGATAACTAATACAGATAACACTGAGAGAATAAGAACTGCCAATATTCTCAGGCTTCAAATTATTTATATAACCAAGATATAGAGAAACATCCAGTCAATTATGAAAGAAATGAATGACATCATTTTTCAGATACATTATTTCCCACCACGTCCCTTCAGATCAATTTGGAAGTTTACGAAAATTTTAAATTCAAACCAAATGATCATATATAAAGATGTATATGTTTGAATGCTTAATATTTCCAAATAGCAAATATAAAAATAAAACTGATTAGGTCATGCTAACACAAAGTCAAACAATTGCAAAATATAAAGGTGTCAAATCCCATTTTAAATAAACTCAACTGCGTCTGAGCCGGCCAATCTAGTTGAATTCTTTTCTCTATGCACATGTAACGTGAAATAATTATTCTGGATATACATCTTTTTCTACAGGATCCATATAAACGTACATGAGAACAAGCATTGTAAACATGGCATGTGTGTTATGGAGTGCTTATCATAATTGATAGGTTCTGTCTTTAAGCTGTGACAAAATGACTTTGTCAGGGTTTAACAAGTCAAATTGACAAACTCGTAAGTATTACAAGGGCAGATAGCAAATCTGGTGGAGTTCATTAAAAATAAAATCAAAGACTTCTGTGATAGAACCTATAAAATCCTGTTACAGACGTAGTGATAAAATAAAATTATACAGTTACCGCCTGCTCCGCTGGCCGATGAATGGATTGCCAGCCAGTAAGAATTTGGAGAATGGCTTTAAGAGAATCTGAGGCTGCTTCCATGGTCCAATGTGGATAAAATTCACTTGGATGGAACAGGCATTCTTCACTGAACGCTGTCAATGTGAATGGTTGAGCTCCATTGAGGAATCGATCGCCCTCGGATATTATGAAGCCGGACTTTGCCACTTCTCTGTCTGCTGCCTATTGGAAGATTATATACATTTGAAAAAGAATGTCTTCTCAGAAATGGGATGTAAGTTGTACAAATAGCTTATATTCCTTTCAGTGTAAATAAATACCAGACGGTATGAAATTAAAAAGTTTCATGTGACTTTTTTGTCACTGTACACTGTACCCTGCTTCAGAATAGAATGCTACTGTGGATATAATGGACCTACTTTCTTCGCGTTCATATCAAACAATCAAAAAATGAGCGAGAGATGGTCATGTACCTTTTCTGTATAATATTCGAAAGTCTTTTTCTTATTTCCTGCTTCATAAATGTTGCATTGAGAGTATATCTGATATAAACAACTTAATTAGATAATGCAGTTCAGATAGATTCTAAAGATCAAGGAGATAGTTATAAGAAGTTTCATTAACCTGGGATTCTACGCTGGCGCAAACAGCATATATACCCCAGTTTCGAGTGTAATTGTTATAAAGATGAACTTTCCCAAATCTAAGACGAGGTTGTCTTTGCCTTGTTCCATCAAAAAAACAATGATGGATTGTCACCCGAATGCATCTGTCACCAACGTGCGAGGGGTCTGCTCCAATAAGCATCGTCTTGTCATGTTGTGCAAAGTAACATCTGGTTCCAAGGGAAGGAGAAACCATCAGATACGTTATATCAGTATCCAAATTTATATCGTATAATAGGGCATATGTTTAAAGTTTAAACCCACCTAGAGATCGTTATGTCCGTACTTTGTCTGGTGATATCTATGAGTCCATCATCATAATCACGAAGGCTGCACCGGTCTATCCATATGTGCCGAGAGTTCGGTTTAATCTGAATGCCATCAACATCATGTCCTCTACCTCCTTCAAACTCGAGGTTGCATACAATTATATGTTCACATTCCTTCAGCCTAAGTCCCTTTCCTGTGAGCTTTATCCTCTGACCTCGTCCATCAATTGTCTTATAAGACGACACACTCAAGTAAGATGAAAGGTGAATGGTGCCAGAAACCTCAAAGACTATCCAGAGTGGTTCTTGTTTTCGGCATCCTTCACGAAGTGAGCCTGGACCATCATCTAAACACCAAAACATGCATTCCACTCATCCATGCAATACGGAAAACATTCCATCCAGTAAGGAAACAAAGCAAAAATATCAAAAATTATCTTTTTGTTTCTACTCTCAACCCGCTTTCTCACAAATGTTATTATTGATATTGTGAACTTCCACAGAGACAATTCCATTATTTTTCCATTAATCAAAATCCTAAATAAGCTGTTTATAAATGTACGTTTCACTTTTTAGTTTTTGATAAGTATTCTGAAAGATTGAGGGATGTTTGAGACAGCTCTTTTAAGGGCTATAAGCATGTTCTAACAACCAAAAACACTTCCAACTGCATTTTACAAAAAATTGAAGTGTTTCTAGGTCGTAGAAGCCCTTATGGAGAAGCACCTGTTAGATGTTTCTTCAAGAAGCACTTCCATAAAAATTCAATTTTTAAAAAAATAAAAACATACTTCTACAAAAGCGCTTATGAACATAATTGCTTCTCACATAAGCCGCCCCAAACAAAACCTAATAGTAAGAAGCAAAAAAACAGATGCATTAAGTAGGAGTATGGAATCCAGCCTCTCTGGTCCCTCATCCAGCCATATGCTAATTGATTACAGATCCTTGCACCAAATGGGCATCTAACTTGCAAAAATGGTTTCATTTTGTTCCATCTTCTTAAAGCAATAAAATTGAGTCTGTTTTTTTTCCAAGAAAAAAGAATGTCCAAAACTAGTCCAATAGGCAAGGGCGATTCGAAAATCGTGCTCGGTGGGTGCACCCCTAATCAACTAGCCTAACTCACGTCTGCGGTCTGCAAATTCTCTCATTTCTTCTAACCCCGTATTCAATTTTGTTCAGAAACAAAACCCCACCATGATTCCCAAGCATCTAATTGACATAAATGACAAAAACCAAGATTGGGCTAAAATTATTAAGTACTGATAAGAAACATAAAAGAACCTGCCAACGTGGTGACGAAATAGACCGGCCCGTTGAGGCCTCCGATGGCGAACCGGCCAAAGCCCTCGGCCCGACCGGCCATTGATCTCAGGCTGAAATCCACGTCGGCGTACGGTAGCGAAGCCATGTCCGTCTTTTCCTGCACCTGAAATTGGAATCTCTCGGCCGCCTGTAATATGTGACGACAAGTCGTTAAACAATGCCTCTAAACTTTGATGCTTGTATCTTTTTGCCCTCCAAACTTGAAATTTGAATTTTAGCCTCTAAAATTTTAATTTGTGCCAACATGGCCCCATTCGTATATCATGTCACAAGTTTCGTTTAGGGTGCGTTTGGTACGGGACGGAACGGGACGGGACGGAACAGGACGGGATGGATGTTGTAAATTTTGAAAAAGACAAGGGGCATTGTTGTCCTAAAATGTTAAAAATTTATGTCCCACAGACGTGGAACAACCCCGTTCCATGGAGGGGAGGTGGAACCAAAAATCATCCAAAACTTGTCCCGTGGAACGCCTCGTCCCACTCGTTTTAGGCGTACCAAACGCGGGACGGAACGCCTCGTCCCGTCCCGTCCCGCGTACCAAACGCACCCTTAATTCCGTCAAGTGAAATCAATGCCTACGAGTAACTTTTTTTTTTTTTATGAAAAAAATAATATATTAAATAAAGTGACAACAATTACAATCAGTTGTAATATAATCAAAATAGTAAGCCTTTTTCTCCATAGGGGTAAACTTAAGCCACAAAATAGGTCTATCATAACAATTTTGGGTTGAATTCGTCATAAGCGACGATTCAACTTAAAATCTCTCACGTACTAGTAGGAAAAAAATCATTATAACATAATACAAAGTGAAAACATTGACAGGAATTAAAAGTTTAAGAGACTCAACATTTGAACCAAAATGAAAAAATGAAAAATAAAAAATCCAAAGCCTAAAAGGAGGCCAGCACTTAAGGGCTGGATGATTTAAATGGAGGGGCTGGTCCATTGGTTCAGTGTGCGGTGTTTTCTTGGCTTACAGGCTTTTACTGCAGCTACTAACACTGCGACTCATAAATTTCGTCCTTCCCTCGTAATTACAGCCTGGGTTTAATAGAGTCGATAGTTTCGCACTTCTAATAGAAAATTTCATAATTCAATTTAAGATCGAATCAAGAAGCTATTACACCTCTAGCTTTTAGCTCGCAATAAAGCTATTCATCATAGGAAATATTGCGTGCAATAAAAGTTGTTATAATATTTCTCTAACGTGATATCATTTTACTGTACGAATGTCATAATTAAAATTGTTCATATCCTTTATCATCTAAAAATATTTCTAGAATTTTTTTTTTTTTTTTTTTTTTTTTGGATTTGTAGACCATTTACAATTAGTCATCCATATGAACCAAATAAACGTATGGTTTACCGTGATAATGTTATTTGTTATCATAAAGGTCAATATCTTTGACATACCTAAACATCTAATTGATCTCCAAGCCAAATGGATTTTTCTAAAAATGATCTTCAAAAAATTATAAATAGAAAAACAAACATAGTGAAATGATTATAAACAAAACATGATGAACGACGGATGTGAAATTTGATCACAATTAAGTTACAAAGCAATTATCATAATAATTGATCACGTAATCAACATGTAAAATTTGAACGAAACCATTCATTAAAACCTTGTCCTTAAAATGGCAACATATAAGAATTTATGCCATAACAAAAACAATTAGTCAACCGTTTTAGTATAAAATCTCCACAAAGCAGTGAGCATAAGTAGAACTACCAAACATTAGAAATCCCTCAAATTCTCTCTCTACGGCCTCCATGGAGCTCTTGTTAGCAATGTGTTTATTGCTTCTAGTCTGTGCTTTCGTCTACCCCTGCGAGTTGGTTCTTCAATGGAGGCACCAACAATGCTACTTGTTGGCTTATGAGTGCTACAAGGCCACGGACGACCGGAAGCTGGACACCGAATCCTGCGTCAAGATTATCCGCCGCAACACGAATCTGAGGCTAGAAGAATACAGGTTTCTCCTCAAAACCATCGTTAACTCAGGCCTCGGAGAGGAAACTTACGGTCCAAGAAATGTCATCGCTGGCCGCGAGGAGTGTCCTAGTTTGAAAGACTCACTGTGGGAGATGGACGACATAATGTTTGGCACGCTCGACAAGCTATTCGACAAAGCAGGAATTTCAACTTCGAATATTGACATACTTGTTGTCAACGTGTCGTTGTTCTCTCCCGCGCCTTCTCTAACGGCTAGGATCATAAACCGTTACAAGATGAAGGCGGACATCAAGGCGTTCAACCTCTCGGGAATGGGGTGCAGTGGAAGCCTCGTGGCCATTGATCTTGTGCAGAACCTGTTCAAAACGTACAAGAATGTAAATGCCGTCGTTGTGAGCACAGAATCGCTTGCTTCAAATTGGTACCGAGGCAAAGTTCAGCCTATGATGCTTGCTAATTGCCTCTATCGCTCGGGAGGGTGTTCTATGATCCTCACAAACAAAAAGCATCTCAAGAATCGATCGCTTTTGAAATTGAAATGCATCGTGCGGACGCATCTTGGCTCGATGGATGAAGGATACGGCTGCTCTACGCAAGTAGAAGACGATAATGGATTCCGCGGTTTTAATCTCAGCAAAAGCATAGCCAAAGTTGCAGCCAAAGCTCTTACCATGAACCTTCGAATCCTACTGCGAAAAGTGTTACCGCTTACAGAATTACTGCGCTATGTTATCGTGTCACGTCGTCAAAACAAAGTCGGAAATGCTGGCTTGAATCTCAAGGCAGGGCTTGATCACTTCTGCGTACCCCCTACTGAAGCCGCAGTTGTTAATGGGGTTGGAAGGAGCTTAGGGCTCAACGACTACGATATCGAGCCTGTGACAATGGCGCTACACCGATTTGGAAACACATCTTCGGGAGGGCTTTGGTACGTTTTGGGGTACATGGAGGCTAAGAAGAGGCTTAAAAAGGGTGAGAAAATTCTTATGGTGAGCTTTGGAGCTGGTTATGAGTGCAACAATTGTGTGTGGGATATTTTGAGGGACATGGAGAATGCCAATGTGTGGAAAGATTGCATAGAAAGTTACCCTCCAGAAACCCTAGCGAATCCTTTCATGGAGAAGTATAGCTGGATCAATGATGAAATCTTGAACTTTGTCAGATTCGAGGAGTTTATGAATGCAATATGTGTGGATGGTCAACCCTCCAAAAGCCCTGGTTAACGCTTTCAGGAGAGGTATAGTTAGATCAATGAGTACTTTTGAAAGTTTTATTTTTATTTTGTGTGTAATTTGTTGTTTTTTTTTTAAGGAAAAAATAGAGCTTGTTTGGGAATGTTTTTAAAAGAGAGATTATATTCACACCCCAAATTACTTCTCTCACACTTTTTTTAATTTTTTAATATTTTCTACACACCACTAACACTTGATAGAAAAATATTAAAAAATTAAAAAGGTGTGGGAGAAGTAATTTGGGGTGTGTGAATATAATCTCCCTTTTTAAAATTACTGAAAGCATTTTTGGTAAAAATGTTTTTAGAACCAATCTTTAATAAAAACTCAAGTGAATCGTGGAAAAGCACTTGAAGTATTTTGTGAAATAAACACATAACTGATACTTCTTTCAAGAAGCACATAACGGATGCCTTTCAAGAAGCATTTAACTGCTTTCAAAACTAAAAAATATTTTCACTAAAAGCGTTTTTAATAATTTTAAGAGTATTTCCAAACAAGCCCTTTTATTGATGTATTTCATGAAATGAGAAGTATAATAGATATTGTATTTGTGAACATAAACGAGCATATAGTGTATAAGTATTCCAAAAAGGAGCTGATAGTGTATTTTTTGGAGATAACAAGTCTGCAACTACCTGGAATTTTCTGGAGGGGTAAGAAGTTCTCTTGTGGCCAACTCCTCAAAGGCTTGTACCCTTTCACAATTTATATTATGTTGCAAAATTAATTTTAGAACATAAATAAACCATACATAGTCTAGATATTTAGACCATATTTACTAATTTAACTAGTCAATATGCTCAATATTATTCATACAAGTGGGTCTTGCATACATAGATGGTTCCACTTATATTATGGGTTGCTCAATATTATTTATGCATATATAAGCAGCTTTAAAAGAGAGATTCTCAATTTTAGCAAAATATGGTAACTATTTGTGGGCCTATTCTGCATTTTTAGGTTGGAGTCCATAGATCATCTTTGAAAATTAATGAATTAGACATCTAATTGTGATTGAAGAAATCAAAAACAAAAATATAGATTTTTTTTTTTGTAACAAAAAGTTTTGGGAGAGATTGGTACTCTTATCACCAGCAATAGGGCATACCAATAATCGAAAAGTCGGAAGAACTTAAGCGTGGCACTTAACTGCTAGATGTCACTGGTATGAATTTATGTAGAAATTTACAGATCGCGCATAGACAAGAACGACTGGTAGCGGGGATCGAACTTGGATTGGGAGTTCCACAAGCACGTCCTTACCAACTGAACCAACCCTCGTTGGCAAAAATACTGAAATTTAGTGATAAGAATGAAACAAGTTATAAATAGTATCATATTAAGGTGATTTTTTTTTTCAAAGTTATTCTCAATTTGGTATTGCATTTTTTCACCAAAAGTTGCTTCATTTAAAGTTAACAATAAAAATTTGTTAAAAATAAATATCCTACTTATTTTAAAAGCAATGATTTTCAGACAACAACTTTTAAAAGTTAAAAGTTGCTTGAATAAAAAAACCGAGTTGAGTCTTTAATGAATATTTCAATTTTTGTAATTCATTTTTTTTTTAAAAACATTATTTGTTCTTCTAGACACATTTTATCCTTGGGGAACAAAATGATCACCACCAATTAGCACTACAAATCCTAACCTCTTATACCATCATTGCCATTACCACCACCATAACACCATAATCGCACAACCACCACTACGATTACAACCACCACCACAATCATACCCACCACCACTACCACCATAACTGCCATTATCATCATTGTCACACCGCCACCACTATCATAAACACAACTACGACCACAACCACAACCATCACCATCATTGTTGTTGCCGCCCCTACCACCAGTGTTACCTCTGCAGCCCAAACACTACACTTATTTATTGGCACCATCACAATCACTAGCCTTACCACCGTTTTTGTCGTCATCCTTCACATTATCATGTCCAATTGTTATTATATACAATTAGATCACTTTTACATTAAAATCTATCACTCTTTTACATTGCTTTTCAAACCCACAACACTTTAAAAATACAATTTATCAAACGCACAACTACTTTATTTTGCAACTAATTATTCTTAAAGTACAGTAAAAATATTTTTTAAATAAAGCACAACAATCATAAACTGGCCTTTATTTAGACATAAAAATAGATAATCACGATGGCTATAAAACAATTCAGAGTGAGCCTCACGAATCAATCCCGGGTTAAAATCACACATTGCAAAAAACCTATAAAATTAGTACAAGCTGGGTGATTAAAATGTTCCCTTCCACATTTAGAATGGAGAGTACAAGAGGAAGACGGTTGGTTTGAAATTTACCTCTTCTAGGTCAACCCATGCACGCTAAGTGGCTTCCACATGAACCAATGCAACTAATATGTGTTTTTTTAATGCATTATATTTACACTTAAGAAGCGAGGAGAATTAGATCAAGTCACACAATAAGTCATTCATAACAATAAAAATCGATCTAACACTTCTCCTTTATAATTAAAGAAATTTATCACTAAACTATAATACTAAGTGGCTGTTAAAAAATTATAATTAAAATAAATTTACATTTTTAAAAACTTTTTAAAGGGAATTCTACCAGTCAAAAAGAGAAAAATGAATTAATTCACAAATTTACATATTTTCATTATAAAGTAATGGTATAATTGACTTTAGTCTCTGAAAAATATGTTGTTAGACCATCTCCAAAGATGTCAAATTTTAAACTTGAAATTTAAATTTGACAGCTTATATGGCACTTTGACATTTTTTTTAAAGTTTTGCTCTACCTAATATGTCAAATTCTAAATATAAAATAAATACTCATATTTACTGTCTTTACATTGATCACGAAAGAAAATGAATTAAAAAGTATAAAAATATTTAAACACTGCATGCATCGATCATAAATGGAAATTAAAAAGAAATACTTTAAACTATAAAAAGTTAATAAAAAGCATTTAATAATTAATTAGAAAAATTGGAAGCTTGATGGCAAGGGGAAAGATGTATGTCATATTCAAGGAACAAAATATCGACATTATCGGCAAAATATCGCCAATAATTTCATTTTTATCACTAGGCGATATTTTTTTTGTTATCCATTAAATTTTTGTTATAATATCGCGATATTTCCTATAATATCGGGATATTTTCTATAATATCGGAATATTAAATTAATAAAAACATATACTACACCCAAGGTATAAAATATCGATGATATCGGAAATATCGGAAGTCCGGAAACACGGAAATATCGACGGAAATATCGGGATAATATCGATATCGATAAAAATCCAATGGAAACCACGGAAATTGTAAGAAAAAGTTAGAAATTTTTATTGAAACTTTGCAGGATGTTTATTTAGTCATTTATCTATTAGTTTATCACAAAAAATTGGAAGGAAATGCATTGCATGATGGATTTAACTGATTTAAGTTGATTATATAGCGAGCTGGCAAACATTGTGAGTGTAGAAAATATGTAGTAATTAATGAAAGAAGTTTAAACACACCATAATCATTTATATATAATGAATTAGTACAATATTTTACACTCATTTAAGCAAAGGATTAAGTAATGTGAGCTGTTGCTCCGAACCAATAACAATTGTGCCGAACCAATTACAATTGTGCCGAACCAATTACAATCATTTATATATAATGAATTAGTAAATAATTATTGAATAATATGTTATTTCTCATAAAAAAAACATACATATGTGAATGTTTTATGTACATATCTAATATGCTTGCATAAAAAAAAATCTAATAATTTATAATTATATAACATTTACAATTATAACTTAAAACAAAGAAAGAAAGGGATGTTTATCCAAAACCCTAATCAATGTTTAACGCGCTTGATTGAAACTTAGTTACTCATGTTCATCATAATTGAAAAGCAAATTAAGTGATCCAAACATGAAAGGGAGAAAGAACCCAAAAAAGCAAACATGAAAGGGGCGGTGCTCGTCGGAAAACTGGGTTTGGGGCCAAAGGTTTGGGCAATTTTCAAAGCTTTGTAACTTCTTCGTTTCTTAACCAAATTGAGTGATTCAAAAGCTAAAATGTAGTTAGGAATGTGGAGAAGAGGTTCATACCAAGTGAAGACCTAGTGGTGGCCGGTGTTGACCGGAAAATGACCTGAAAGATGGCCAAACGACCACGGTTTATGAGTTCGGCCGGAATTCTACCCTAACTTTGAACGTCCATAACTTCTTCGTTACTCAACCAAATTAAGTGATCCAAACATGAAAGTTGTAGTACTCAACGAGATGAAGAGATTGATACCCTGAACGCCAGCCAAATCGCCGTGGTTTGGCCAGAAAACGCCTCGAAAGGGTGCTCGTCGGAAAACTGGGTTTGGGGCCGAAGGTTTGGGCAATTTTCAAAGCTTTGTAACTTCTTCGTTTCTTAACCAAATTGAGTGATTCAAAAGCTAAAATGTAGTTAGGAATGTGGAGAAGAGGTTCATACCAAGTTAGGACCGAGTGGTGGCTGGTGTTGACCGGAAAATGACCTGAAAGATGGCCAAACGACCACGGTTTATGAGTTCGGCTGGAATTCTACCTTAACTTTGAATGTCCATAACATCTTCGTTACGCAACCAAATTAAGTGATCCAAACATGAACGTTGTACTACTCGACAAGAGGAAGAGATTGATACCCTGCACGCCAGCCAAATCGTCGTGGTTTGGCCGGAAAACGCCTCGAAAGGGGCGGTGCTGCCCAAAGGGCTGGAATTATACCCTAACTTTGAACGTCCATAACTTCTTCGTTACTCAACCAAATTAAGTGATCCAAACATGAAAGTTGTAGTACTCGACGAGATGAAGAGATTGATACCCTGCACGCCCGCTAACTCGCAGTGGTTTGGCCGAAAAACGCTTCGAAATGGGCAGTGCTCGTCGAAAAACTGGGTTTGCTTTTAGTAGTTTGTCCCACATCGGCTGTGGGATAGAAGTTAGGATGCTAACAGGCCTATAAAGCCACATTCCAATGCTAACAGGCCTATAAAGACTTGCCTCATACACCATTGGAATGTGGCTTTATAGGCCTGTTAGCATCCTAACTTTTATCCCACAGCCGATGTGGGAAAACGTCTCGAAAAGGGCGGTGCTGCCCAAAGGGCCGGAATTATACCCTAACTTTGAACGTCCATAACTTCTTCGTTACTCAACCAAATTAAGCGATCCAAACATGAAAGTTGTAGTACTCGACGAGATGAAGAGATTGATACCCTGCACGCCCGCCAACTCGCAGTGGTTTGGCCGGAAAACGCTTCGAAATGGGCAGTGCTCGTCGGAAAACTGGGTTTGCTTCTAGTAGTTTGTCCCACATCGGTTGTGGGATAGAAGTTAGGATGCTAACAGGCCTATAAAGTCACATTCCAATGGTGTATGAGGCAAGTCTTTATAGGCCTGTTAGCATTGGAATGTGGCTTTATAGGCCTGTTAGCATCCTAACTTCTATCCCACAGCCGATGTGGGACAAACTACTAGAAGCAAACCCAGTTTTCCGACGAGCACCGCCTATTTCGAAGCATTTTCCGGTCAAACCACTGCGAGTTGGTGGGCGTGCAGGGTATCAATCTCTTCATCTCGTCGAGTACTACAACTTTCATGTTTGGATCACTTAATTTGGTTAAGTAACGAAGAAGTTATGGACGTTCAAAGTTAGGGTATAATTCCGGCCCTTTGGGCAGCACCGCCCCTTTCGAGGCGTTCTCCGGCCAAACCACGGTGATTTCGTCGGCGTACAGGGTATCAATCTCTTCCTCTCGTCGATTAGTACAACTTTCATGTTTGGATCACTTAATTTGGTTGCGTAACGAAGAAGTTATGGACGTTCAAAGTTAGGGTAGAATTCCGGCCGAACTTATAAACCGTGGTCGTTTGGCCATCTTTCAGGTCATTTTTCGGTCACCACCGGCCACCACTCGGTCCTAACTTGGTATGAACCTCTTCTCCACATTCCTAACTACATTTTAGCTTTTGAATCACTCAATTTGGTTAAGAAACGAAGAAGTTACAAAGCTTTGAAAATTGCCCAAACCTTCGGCCCCAAACCCAGTTTTCCGACGAGCACCCTTTCGAGGCGTTTTCCGGCCAAACCACGACGATTTGGCTGGCGTGCAGGGTATTAATATCTTCATCTCGTTGAGTGCTACAACTTTCATGTTTGGATGACTTAATTTGGTTGAGTAACGAAGAAGTTATGGACGTTCAAAGTTAGGGTAGAATTTCGGCCGAACTCATAAACCGTGGTCGTTTGGCCATCTTTCAGGTCATTTTCCGGTCAACACCGGCCACCACTCGGTCCTCACTTGGTATGAACCTCTTCTCCACATTCCTAACTACATTTTAGCTTTTGAATCACTCAATTTGGTTAAGAAACGAAGAAGTTACAAAGCTTTGAAAATTGCCCAAACCTTCGGCCCCAAACCCAGTTTTCCGACGAGCACCCTTTCTAGGCGTTTTCCAGCCAAACCACTGCGATTTGTCTGCCGTGCAGGTTATCAATCACTTCATCTCGTTAATTACTACAACTTTCATGTTTGGATCACTTAATTTGGTTGAGTAACGAAGAAGTTATGGACGTTCAAAGTTAGGGTAGAATTCCGGCCGAACTTATAAACCGTGGTCGTTTGGCCATCTTTCAGGTCATTTTCCGGTCAACACCGGCCACCACTCGGTCCTCACTTGGTATGAACCTCTTCTCCACATTCCTAACTACATTTTAGCTTTTGAATCACTCAATTTGGTTAAGAAACGAAGAAGTTACAAAGCTTTGAAAATTGCCCAAACCTTCGGCCCCAAACCCAGTTTTCCGACGAGCACCCTTTCTAGGCGTTTTCCGGCCAAACCACTGCGATTTGTCTGCCGTGCAGGTTATCAATCACTTCATCTCGTTAAGTACTACAACTTTCATGTTTGGATCACTTAATTTGGTTGAGTAACGAAGAAGTTATGGACGTTCAAAGTTAGGGTAGAATTCCGGCCGAACTTATAAACCGTGGTCGTTTGGCCATCTTTCAGGTCATTTTTCGGTCAATACCGGCCACCACTCGGTCCTCACTTGGTATGAACCTCTTCTCCACATTCCTAACTACATTTTAGCTTTTGAATCACTCAATTTGGTTAAGAAACGAAGAAGTTACAAAGCTTTGAAAATTGCCCAAACCTTCGGCCCCAAACCCAGTTTTCCGACGAGCACCGCCCCTTTCATGTTTGCTTTTCTGGGTTCTTTCTCCCTTTCATGTTTGGATCACTTAATTTGCTTTTCAATTACGATGAACATGAGTAATTAAGTTTCAATCAAGCGCGTTAAACATTGATTAGGGTTTTGGATAAACATCCCTTTCTTTCTTTGTTTTAAGTTATAATTGTAAATGTTATATAATTATAAATTATTAGATTTTTTTTATGCAAGCATATTAGATATGTACATAAAACATTAACATATGTATGTTTTTTTTTATGAGAAATAACATATTATTCAATAATTATTTACTAATTCATTATATATAAATGATTGTAATTGGTTCGGAGCAACAGCTCACATTGCTTAATCCCTTGCTTAAATGAGTGTAAAATATTGTACTAATTCATTATATATAAATGATTATGGTGTGTTTAAACTTCTTTCATTAATTACTACATATTTTCTACACTCACAATGTTTGCCAGCTCGCTATATAATCAACTTAAATCAGTTAAATCCATCATGCAATGCATTTCCTTCCAAATTTTTGTGATAAACTAATAGATAATTGACTAAAGAAACATCCTGCAAAGTTTCAATAAAAATTTCCAACTTTTTCTTACAATTTCCGTGGTTTCCATTGAATTTTTATCGATATCGATATTATTTCGATATTTCCGTCGATATTTCCGTGTTTCCGGACTATCGATATTTTCGATATCATCGATATTTTATACCTTGGTCATATCACATCAAATTTAATTTCTTGGTTGTAAACATTATTATTGTCTTTTTTTTTTATTATTTTGCTGATTTGAACATTTTGATATACCTTTTAGACATGTTTATAGGTCGAATTAAAATAGGATCATGAGAAGGAAATTAATCAATTACTTTTCCACCATCGACAGTATCATTGTGTGTATCTTTCTTCTTTCTCTTGTTCATTGATAACTTCAACCACTTGACCGGTGCATTCATCATGATTCGTCAGAAGGCGTTATCTACTGATAAATAACACATGATTTAACTGGCCCTCTATCTCTTCTACATCATAAGCCCAACTGAAAGTAGGTTAACCCATTAACCCAGATTGGAAGAGATAAAGGTCCCCAAACCTAAATTTCATTAAGACAGAGAGAAAAATGACGGAAAGTTTCACACCAATTTCGAGCAAACAAAAATATAATATATAATGAATGATTTTACTACTAACGGTAAGAATGCCACATAATCGATCAACACGATATGAAGGTTTCAGTTAAAACGACTACACATCAAACAAATCTCGACAAGCATCATGCAGTTAAAGAGACTTACCTGTAGGCATGGCCATTCTGAATGTAAATTTAAGTAGTCTTCTACTTCCAGTACCCTTGATGATCTCTACTAACGAAATAGGGTTGTAGTATTGGTGAGAATCGATTGGTATGGAAGTAGGGACTGCTATGTTTTAAGTTTTATAGCTTCTATCTAATCTGGCCTATTATTGGAAAGGATATCAACCCAAACTCTATTAAATCAATTAATTAGAGTCCCGTCATGATTCTAAATCTTTGTATTTACTTGATAAGGGTCCTTATTGATTGCATATAATTAAGACTCCATAATTTTTACTCTATTAGGGCACCAAGTATCCTTGAGAGTCCAATGACTTATAAGCCAAGTCACCTAACCTTCCAAGTAATCTCGGTATACAACTCATTGTCATTCATATTAGGATTCTCACTAACTGCATCGGGACATTTCATGTAAAACCCTACAATGTTCGCTTTTAGTATAAAACCCTACACATGTTGGCCTGTAAGTGCCTCTTGAAACTTAATAGACAATGCCGTCTATCCAATTCGTTGTCCTTTTTTTTTAGATCGTGAGTCATGACAGAAGACTTGAAACTTGACATTTTATATATTTCGGGAAAATGCGGCCTCAAGATTTGAGTGTGAATAACTTCAACTCCAAATCCCATATTATCTGCAGTTAATTTCTAACTAGCTCCTTACATGTGCTTATAAGGAGTTCCACTACTTTTCATATTGTCAATTGGTTTTATGGTGGAACCTCAACTTTTTTTCATGGTATCAAAGTAGCCATACAAGACCTTGCATGTTCTTATTAGGAGCTCCTTATATTGTGTATTAGTTTTATAGTGGAACCTTAACTTTCTTCGGAACTAATCCATGTATAATTAGTAAAAGCCAGGTAGTAATTAATTAACCTCCTTTGCTTGTGGGTAGTTTGCATATATTATGTATGTATCCCTTGAGCACTGAACATTATGTGCAAAATTCCTACCAATATATCTTCAGGTTCAAAAACACAGATTGCTTTGCTTTTGAACAATTAGGCGTGCGCCTAATTAACAACCGAGGAGATGATGCCTTCATATTACTTGTGGTTTTAATCAAAGAATTTTGTATTGATCACACATAAGCCAACAAACTGTTGTGCACATTTAAGTGGACTAAATATGTCTCCGATGTAAGATTCTATTCTTCAATAATCTGTTTCAGCACCATTGGATTCCAACATAAATTGCTTACTCTTTATTTCATAAATAATTTGTTCGACCTTTCTAATTAAGGTGGGAAATTGAAGTCATCCACGTCAATGACTTGACTTGTATCGAGCCACAAAAACACCAATCATAACAAATACTTCAAAAACAAAAAAAAATAAAAATCAGAAGTAATGTTCCTAGAAACTTAAAAAGCAATATAATTGAAGACATAGTACAATATGACCAAGTGTAGATATGAAGTACGATAACTCCCTCTAAAAAAGTTGACTATTCTGGGAAACTTTGACCATTCATGTAGCCTACTGACTATCTATATTTGTAGGTAAAAAGTAAATTCTTTACATTAATGTTCAAAGGTTTCAGTATTTCATCACCATCAATCTATTCGAAAGGGTTGGCTGCAAAGTTACGTGTATATTAAGAGAAATATTGTTCAAGTTCTGCATTCATTGAACAATTCACAATTTACAGTTCAAAACCCTAGGGCCATGGAGATCCTCATGACAATGTCTCTACTCGTTCTTTTCGGTTTCTTCTCCTTCTTGAAGTTGGTTTTCCGAAGGAGAGACCAGTGCTGTTACCTGCTGGCTTACGAGTGCTACAAGGCGAAAGAAGACATGAAGATCAACAGCGATTCCTGCGCGAAGATCGTCATGCGGAACAAGAATCTGGGGTTAGAGGAGTTCAGGTTTCTCTTGAAAACCATTGTCAATTCCGGTATCGGAGAAGAAACTTCCTGCCCAAGAAACATAATTGAAGGCCGAGAAGAAAATCCAACCAGGGCAGACGAGCTTAATGAGATGGATGGCATCATTTTCGACACGCTTGACAGGCTTTTCGCAAGGAATGCTGCAATTCCTCCATCACAAATCGACATCCTTGTTGTCAATGTGTCGATGTTCTCCCCCGCGCCCTCACTAACGTCGCGCATAATAAACCGGTACAAGATGAGGGAGGACATCAAGAGCTTCAACCTCTCGGGAATGGGCTGCAGCGCAAGCCTCGTTGCCATTGATGTTGTGCAGAACTTGTTCAAGTCGCATAAGAACGCAAATGCGGTCGTTGTCAGCACAGAATCCATAGCTCCAAACTGGTATTGCGGCAAAGAAAAATCCATGATGCTCACGAACTGTCTGTTCCGCTCGGGAGGGTGTTCGATGCTGTTCACAAACAACAGAACCCTACAGCACCAAGCCAAGTTGAAGTTACAGCATTTGGTACGTACCCATATTGGCTCGAACGCTGAAGCGTATGAATGCTGCATACAGCTAGAAGATGAGAGTGGACACCAAGGGTTTCGCCTCACCAAACACCTCACGAAAGCAGCAGCTATGGCTTTAACAATGAACCTCCAAGACCTAGTCCCAAAAGTGCTTCCACTGAGAGAATTATTTCACTACCTGGTAGCCTCTAGGGTTCGGAATAGAACTGGTACTAAAAGCCAAAAGTTAGAAGCAGTTGGTATAGAGTTAAATCTCAAGGCAGGAATAGAGCATTTCTGCATTCACCCTGGTGGAAGAGCAATCATAGATGGGATTGGGAAGAGCTTAGGTCTAAGTGATTATTATCTTGAGCCGTCTAGAATGACGCTTCACCGGTTTGGCAACACGTCAGCAGCCGGATTTTGGTACGCTTTGGGATACATGGAGGCAAAGAAGAGGCTTAAGAAGGGCAACAAAATTCTGATGACTGGATTTGGAGCAGGTTTTAAGTGCAACAACATTGTGTGGGAAGTATTGAAGGACTTGGATGATGCCAATGTTTGGAAAGACTGCATAGAAAGTTACCCTCCTAATAATACTCTGAGCAATCCTTTCATGGAGAAGTATAGTTGGCTCAACGACGAATATCTAAGCTTTGTTAGGCTCGATCTCTCCCAAATTTTCGCTTAAACTTGCTTTTTCCCAGTTAATTTTCGTCATTTTCTTTATTTGTATGCTGCATGGTGTGTGATTTTGGTTAATGTTTGTGAGCTGCATGAATGGTCAAGCTATATTCTGACCTCCATGTTTAATTCTATGAATCGTAGTCAGATCTTTGGTGTTTTTGACTTGCCTATTAAATTCTGAAAGAAATTTGAACTGCTAGTCTGCTACAAGTCTATCAAGTAAAAGCCTGAAAAGCATGGAAACATTTATCTTAGAACCATACTTAAGCGCACCTCCTTGTTGGCTAAGTTGTGATCAACGGATTTTTAATGTACACATGTCGCAAACAGAATTACTAATGTTTCTAAACACCATTAAACATTTAAAGATCATTTTTTACAAAAACATATCAAATTGTGTATGGTAAAAATTCGTTAATCGCAATTGAGGAAACAATGAGGTATAAGTGCTTATACCCTTAGTATGGTTCTTAAACTTTTTACATGTTTGTGTGTGTATACCGAAAGATCACGCATACCAAAAGAATGGGAAGAAAAAAGGTAACTTTTGCGGTGAAATTACATTTACCACATCTTTTTTCAGGTGCACATTTCCATATCATCTCAATGTCTCTTTTGTGTTACAGATCTGTATAGCCTTGAAAGAGTAGATTCTGAGGTTCACATTCAATATCTATGCATCTTGTTTAGAAATGGGAATTGGCTGATATTTCTATGAAACATGTTACATTGCCATTACCAAAAAGAGAAAATTGAGGAAGTGGTCAAGCACTTGCAATTTAAATTTACAAATATCTTGCAGCACTGTTTCTGCAGAATTCAAGTTAATATTTTATAATAAAATTAATTGATAATATCGAAAGTAGTTTAATTATTTATAAGCATATTCAAGATACTTTCTTTTACTAATGTGTAATTCATTCTCAACGCGTACAAATTTTTAAGCTTAGCATGTGAACAACACGAATCCAATGACGTGAAGTACGTGTGGCCGTTTAATTTTACACATGAGATTATATGCTCTGATACCATAAAATAAATTGAGATTCTACTACAAACTAATAACAATATAAAAAATAGTTCAATTATTTACAAGTATCGTAATGTTCTTTTCACTTTCAACTTAATAATAGGACTGACACATTTCAAAAGCATAATAAATTTCTCCTGCCAATGGTCTTCTGCCATGTGCTGTCTAAGTCAGAAGTTGGTCCTTTCCTTGCCATCAAATAAATGCCATGGCACAAAATCATAAATGCCATGGCAGCATAGCCTGTAGCAGAACTGTGTGCTGCAGTAACGTCTGCTTTTATCTTCATCAACCAAATTGTTAGAAAATAGTGATAAAATTAGGCGTTTAAACCTCCACTATCCTTCTAGGCGTTCAAACCTCCCCTATCCTTCATTTACGCGCGTCACGGCATGCCATGCACAATATATATATTTTAAATATATTTATATACATAAATTGATAAAAAAAATAAAAAAAATTAAATATTTGAAGAAAATAAATAATTTTAGATTATGCTAAAAGAAATTCCTCATAAACCAATAAAGCATTTGAATTCAAATAATAAAATCGGTCTTTATTGAATTTACATTAAAAATAGAGAAAATAATGTTTAATAACCAATTGATTGAATCATATTATTTCTAACTCATTGTGAGGCTAAGCTCACATCTCTCTCCCTTAGTGTAAATAATATTGTTTGTTAAAAAAAACAATAATTTGATAACTAATTTAATTACATTATTATCCATGTGCGAAAGACATTTTTTATAACCGCCATTACATGTCTCTTAATATGTTTTGAATGTGTTTAAAAATAGAGAAAATAATATTTAATGAATAACTTATTAAATCACATTATTACTAGTCTATTGTAAGGTATTAATTATTAAAAAAGGGTATTAAAATAATAATCATTTTTAAAAAATACTATTAAATGACAAAAATACCCCTACCACATTTTATGCATTATTTTGAGTTGCTTTTAAAGTTTTTTTTGTTTGAGGAGCCTTTCTGTCCAATTTTTTTAGTGAAGTTTGTGACACAAACAAAAACTCTATTTATTGGACCATTCGCTTTATATATAATATAAAGATTTTAACACTTAAACTTTTGACCAAAAAACACTTAAAACTACTTCCACAGCATCTCCAGTATAAGCATGGCAAGAAAATATCAAACTCTGATTGCCAAATGCACATTGAACATCTTCCAAGCAAATGTCTCACCTAGGAAGCTTTAGAACCATAAACAATGTGTAAAATCATTTGTAAAAGTTCAATTTTCAAACAAAACTAAGTTGTATCTTCTTGGGTTCAAAATGAGAACTAATTTCATATTAGTTTTGAAGTGACAATTTCAGACACAATACGTTACACGACTTAAAATCTAAACAAATATAAAACTCGTTGTGTACACAATTAAAATTGTTAAAATAATATTATATTTAGTAAAATGATGACTTTTCTCTTCTTTTTCTTTTTCTTTTTTTAATGTATTGACACAATCTCAGAGTTTTGGTCATTGAGTTGGGCTACAACATTTCCCATTACAGACTACCTTGGTGGAGTTGATACGAAAATAGGTGAGGATTTTGATGGGGATAAAGATAAAATGAGCAAAGGTACAAGTGGGGGTTGAGCCCTGAAAGGGACTTGGAGGAAGTGAAATTGTGATGGAATCATCATGGACGAGTATGAATGCTTTTGTAGGTTGATGACCGTTGACAAAAATTGTGCTGCGTAAGACCCACATCGGCCAGATGAGCCAGACATCTAGTGGCGCTAGTATAAATGAAGGCAGGAATGACTAAATATTATGGGTATAATTGTTTACCTGTAAAATTTAAATAGGTGGTTATGAGTATTAATTGTGGTTATAAACGGGTAACCGTTTATCTATTTATTTTATATATGTAAAATTAACACAAACCATGTTTTTTATCTGACAAAACTTAGATCAATGCTATTGACTATAGTGCATGGTTTATATAGCTAATTATAATATAATGTAGCTCATTATATATATTATGTTAATACTTTACATTATGGGTTAAATAACCCAAAAGTATTGTCTTCTAAACAGTTTTTGTAACCCAAGGATATTTAGCAAATATTATATTACCTTGATTGGTAATAGTTAGAAATATCGTCTGTAAACTATTATTTCAATTATTAGAATGATATAAGGACTTCAAAAAAATTAAAATACGGAAATGTATGATGAATGTACCTATAATGGTGTTTAATTACATTTTTTTTTTAAATTTTCAAGTTGTTAAAAAACATGTAGACAGGTGAAAAGGGAAAATGGTAAAAAAAGAAAGATAAACAGGACATAAAAAGGGTAAATGGGTAAACGGGTATTAAATGGCTACGGTTAAATGGGTATGCGGTTATGAGTATGGTTAACCGTTTATAAATAGTTATGGGTATGGGTATAACCGTTTAGGCAATTATCCAACGGGTAAACAGTTATGCGGTTATGAGCATAAACGGTTATGGGTAAATAACTGCAATTACCCGTCCGCCATAACCGTTACCCATCCCTAGGCAGCATGTGTCTCCATGCTTTGAACACAAAACAAACTATTTTTTCGTCTTTTACTAAAAAATACCGCGTGCTTGTTACTACGAGTGGCATATGTCTATTTTTTTAGGGGCGCACCTCTGTGAGTGCCCTAGCAAGACTTATTTGTTCACCTTTATTACTAGATGTTTGAATGTGGTATGATGAATTTGACTGTAGTGTTCTTAAACTAAAATTGAGGTTACTGATATTCGAAATATTATTATGTTGGATTGGAGTTAAAGAAATATATGAACGCTTGTACTAAAAATTGGTATTTTAAAACTCAACCGTAAATTGCCTTAACAGATAGGATCATCCTCAACCCACTGCCCCTACTATTGAAATTCTCATGTAGCTTTGAATACTACCACAACAGTTTTATCTCACTAAGTGAGATCAACTGTATGAATCTTAGGACATCATTGTGCTCGATTTTACGCTAAATCTTCTATTAACTCTAAGCACTCGTGTCTTTTCTTAAAGCCTATTTCCAAGTACTCGGTGCAGTAATAATAATAATAAAAGCCAATAAATGTGCATCCTTAGTTGTTTTATAATTTAAATTCTCTTCTAATATTCTAGTCCACTTTCTGTAATTGAATAAAAGTTTTTGGTGACATTGAAATCCTTGATTCTTAATTTCTTTGACAAACAAATTGTTGTTATGATCAAGTGAAACCATCTGCTTTTTCGCTAAATACAAAAATGGAAATGGAAATAGCTAAACTATGTTTTTTTTTTCTTCATCCACTTATCATTTCTCTAGTAAAAGGAAGTACCTTGGTCTTACCAAGCACAATAATAATGATGTCACATGAGTATTTGTTTGTCACGTAAATTTAAAGTACATACTAAGTACGATCATGATTCTAAAAGACGGGCGCTAGTCAGGCTAGTCAAGCAACAGACTGGGGCCTAGCGCCTAGGCCGTTAGGTGGGGCCTAGGCGAATATAATTAATTTATTATATATCATAGAAATAAATATCAACTATGTGGTATAAATGTATTAGTTAAGTAATAAAAATAAATCATCTCTTTATTAATTAAAATACTAAATAACATAACTTAAATGGAGAACAACTAAAAAAAAGCAAAATACACAAGTAAAATACATATTAACATAAGGGGATTATATTCACACACCCCAAATTACTTCTCTCACACCCTTTTAATTTTTTAATATTTTTCTATCAAGTGTTTGTGGTGGGTAAAAAATATTAAAAAAATTAAAAAGGTGTGGGAGAAGTAATTTGGGGTGTGTGAATATAATCTCTCATTAACATAATATAATAACTAATACTTAAACCCTTGAAAATGGATAAGCATATTTAACACCAGACTCTCGATTCCACTGCTACAATAACATTTGGGTATAGATAATAGTAAATTTAATATTATATTAATATTCAGAAAATAGATTTAAAGTAAAGAAAAGTTAGAAAACCAATTAACAAGAAGAAAGGAAAAGACTTCAGACTTCGAACTCTTCACAGTTAGCGAGCAAGAAGACGAAGCAACACCCACTCGACCTCCTCCTTATAAAAGTAAAATCTCTTCCTCCAATCTCCTATTTTTTTTATTAGGTTTTCCGATCTGCTAAAAGGCTCTTCAATTTATTCAATTAGTCATCCATGTGTTTGGACGCCTGTGATGTTGCCGTGCAGAGATGGTGAGTTGTGATAGAGCTGGAGAGTTTCAGGTACTGCCCAGGGCGCCCAGTGCCCGTCTAGGCCGACCAACAACCACCTAATTCTTTTTCCAATTTTTATTTCGATTATGGTTAAATCCCAGTGGGTAGCCACTGCCCAGCGCCTAAGCGGCCATCTAGACCGATTTTTAAAACACTAAGTACGATAATAAAATGCGTCACGTCGGTACTTGTTTGTCACATAAATTTATAGGGTTGTGATTTTCACACACCCTTAATTACTTTTCCCACACCCCTCCATATTTTTTAATACTTAATTGGTATCATACTATTTAATCTTCCATATATACCCTTCCTACTTTTTGACCTTTGGAATTTTAGAATACTTCTGTTATTTTAGGAAGGGTATATATGAAAAATTAAATAGTATGATACCAATTAAGTATTAAAAAATAGAAAAAGATGTGGAAAAAGTAGTTAAGGGTATGAAAATCACAACTCAATTTATATCGACAAACATATTCAAACGATGTTGACAATTAATTTTCATTTCAATAATATAAATACTATGTAGGACATGTCGATGGTCGATCAAGTGTCGGCATATTTGTAAACGTACCAACCAGCTTTTGAGATGATTTAATACTAAATTTGTGTCCATAATTTTTTGTGGGTAAATAAGCGCATAGTGGGCCTTTTTCGTCCCACAAGCATACGGCCTTGAGCCCAAAACTTGATGGGCATGTTTAAGCCCACCAGCGAGTGTTTTAGCTGTGATCTTTAACTTCAGAGATTCATGTCTCTTGGAGCAAATAATGACCGATGATGAAGATGATTCATATCTTAGGAATATTGCAACTTCTTCAGCAGGACAACAACGATACACATAATTATTAAAATCATAGATTGGAAATCTAATTAGACTGCGTTTATCAAATCACATACCAATTTTGAAACGAACACATATACTAGTTTCTAGGAAATCTCCATTTGGAATCCAAACCATTTAAAAATTCAATTTTTGGATTACATATATAGTTGCATAGTTCACACATACTGATAACCTTTTTGGAAATACTTTTAAAATAACTAAAAGTGTTTTCAGATCACTAGAAACGTTTCTATCCATATTTGACACAATATATATATATATATGTGTGTGTGTGTGTGTGTGTGAGATAAAAAAGCACTTGCATTTCTATTAAATATTTCATACCACAAGTGCTTTATGAAGAAGCATTTTCAAATGGGCTATAAGTCTTCAACATAATTATTGTCAACTAATTTCCACTTAGGTTCGCAATCAAGGCCTGATTTCATATAAGAATTGACAAAGGAACTTGCAAGCTCAGAGTTTTGAACTGGAGCTGATATTTCAATGGGCAAAGAATTTTGGTGTGGAATAGCTAAATAGACCAAAGGTTCTGTGGGATTTGAGAAAAAAAAATTGGGAGTTAGCAAGGAAGTGGAAGCCAAACTATTTGTCCCACACCCGCCACAGGAGCAAAGAACTATCTACCTTCGCTCATATAAAATATTGTAGGCTGCGGGAGATTAACTTACGGAACCATTCGTTGAGCACAAAGCGAACTATTCTTTCGCCTTTTACTAAAGAATTTTTTTATTTTTTACATAATTGATAATGTGAAATTAAAGCGAAAAACTTCTTTCCCTTTTTCCAAGGGTCACCCTATCATCTCGTAGG
Source organism: Crataegus laevigata (assembly GCA_963580275.1). Lineage (NCBI taxonomy): Eukaryota > Viridiplantae > Streptophyta > Magnoliopsida > Rosales > Rosaceae > Crataegus > Crataegus laevigata. The sequence goes on along the minus strand of OY756947.1, from coordinate 28,855,521 downwards.
AACTTCCAATTATGAATAAAAATGGGATTGGAGGAGTTCGGTCTCTGTAGAACAAATCAATCAAGAAAAGAACCTTGAATTTTTTTTATTATTATTTAAAATATTTAAAATTCTTTTTATTTATATAATACAATTATTTATATACAATAACAATTATTTATATACAATAAGGTCCGGATATTGATACAATTCCTCTAATTATTCTTTGTAATAGAATTGACAAAGGAACTTGCAAGCTCAGAGTTTTGAACTGGAGCTGATATTTCAATGGGCAAAGAATTTTGGTGTGGAATAGCTAAATAGACCAAAGGTTCTGTGGGATTTGAGAAAAAAAAATTGGGAGTTAGCAAGGAAGTGGAAGCCAAACTATTTGTCCCACACCCGCCACAGGAGCAAAGAACTATCTACCTTCGCTCATATAAAATATTGTAGGCTGCGGGAGATTAACTTACGGAACCATTCGTTGAGCACAAAGCGAACTATTCTTTCGCCTTTTACTAAAGAATACCGTGTGCTCGTCGCTCTAAGTGGTATACGCCTATTTTTGAAGGGTGCACCTCTGTTGGTGCCCCTATAAGTCTTAGTATTTGAATTATTATAAACAGCTTGTATCCATTGAATACTATGGTCTAGTGATAGTCATCTTAATTCGAAGTAAGGTTATAGGTTTAAATCTCGCTTTTAATTTTGTTAGTATAGGAAAAATTGACTTTAAATTTCTATTACGCTTTATGTACTGGAACTAAACGATATCGACTTGTTGAAGTGAAGGAAATAGGAGGTGTGCTTCTGGACTGGAGAGTTTGAACTTAGAACACAATGAGTTGAAGAGGAAAGCTCTAACTAATACACTACTTGCGGTAAATGTAGCAGTAGAAGCACAGGAATACAAATATATCAAAAAGAGAGTTTGCTAGCAAAGGAAATACTGATATAGATGATGGGTTCACATCTAGAAAATTAAGGAACACTCTTAATTTTTATAAACAAAATCCTGGAACACCTGATCGATCTGGGTTTATTTATGAGATACATCCAGACTACAGGGCTTCAAAAACTTCATACAAACTTCAAACAACCACACTTCTCCATATTGGTAATAGAAAAACGCAAACTTATTAAGTACTGGAAAATCAAACAACCAACAAAAATACTATTCTTATCACATCTTTCATACTAAATTTGTAACATTTTTCTAATAGAGATGAGACCCACATATACTGGTAGGCCCACCTCTAGTAGAGAAATGATAAAAATATAATATGAAACCTGTTGTAAGTTGTAAGTGTAGCATTACTCAACAACTAATAGGGACGTGTCAAACCTAACAAAGCCTAGATAATCATCATTGATCCAGCTATACTTCTCCATGAACGGATTGACTAGGTTTTGATCCCTAGGGTAACTATCTATGCAGTCTTTCCACACATTGACATCATCCAAGTCCTTCATCACTTCCCACACAATATTATTCAAGGCCTGATTTCATATAAGAATTGACAAAGGAACTTGCAAGCTCAGAGTTTTGAACTGGAGCTGATATTTCAATGGGCAAAGAATTTTGGTGTGGAATAGCTAAATAGACCAAAGGTTCTGTGGGATTTGAGAAAAAAAAATTGGGAGTTAGCAAGGAAGTGGAAGCCAAACTATTTGTCCCACACCCGCCACAGGAGCAAAGAACTATCTACCTTCGCTCATATAAAATATTGTAGGCTGCGGGAGATTAACTTACGGAACCATTCGTTGAGCACAAAGCGAACTATTCTTTCGCCTTTTACTAAAGAATTTTTTTATTTTTTACATAATTGATAATGTGAAATTAAAGCGAAAAACTTCTTTCCCTTTTTCCAAGGGTCACCCTATCATCTCGTAGGAACTTCCAATTATGAATAAAAATGGGATTGGAGGAGTTCGGTCTCTGTAGAACAAATCAATCAAGAAAAGAACCTTGAATTTTTTTTATTATTATTTAAAATATTTAAAATTCTTTTTATTTATATAATACAATTATTTATATACAATAACAATTATTTATATACAATAAGGTCCGGATATTGATACAATTCCTCTAATTATTCTTTGTAATAGAATTGACAAAGGAACTTGCAAGCTCAGAGTTTTGAACTGGAGCTGATATTTCAATGGGCAAAGAATTTTGGTGTGGAATAGCTAAATAGACCAAAGGTTCTGTGGGATTTGAGAAAAAAAAATTGGGAGTTAGCAAGGAAGTGGAAGCCAAACTATTTGTCCCACACCCGCCACAGGAGCAAAGAACTATCTACCTTCGCTCATATAAAATATTGTAGGCTGCGGGAGATTAACTTACGGAACCATTCGTTGAGCACAAAGCGAACTATTCTTTCGCCTTTTACTAAAGAATACCGTGTGCTCGTCGCTCTAAGTGGTATACGCCTATTTTTGAAGGGTGCACCTCTGTTGGTGCCCCTATAAGTCTTAGTATTTGAATTATTATAAACAGCTTGTATCCATTGAATACTATGGTCTAGTGATAGTCATCTTAATTCGAAGTAAGGTTATAGGTTTAAATCTCGCTTTTAATTTTGTTAGTATAGGAAAAATTGACTTTAAATTTCTATTACGCTTTATGTACTGGAACTAAACGATATCGACTTGTTGAAGTGAAGGAAATAGGAGGTGTGCTTCTGGACTGGAGAGTTTGAACTTAGAACACAATGAGTTGAAGAGGAAAGCTCTAACTAATACACTACTTGCGGTAAATGTAGCAGTAGAAGCACAGGAATACAAATATATCAAAAAGAGAGTTTGCTAGCAAAGGAAATACTGATATAGATGATGGGTTCACATCTAGAAAATTAAGGAACACTCTTAATTTTTATAAACAAAATCCTGGAACACCTGATCGATCTGGGTTTATTTATGAGATACATCCAGACTACAGGGCTTCAAAAACTTCATACAAACTTCAAACAACCACACTTCTCCATATTGGTAATAGAAAAACGCAAACTTATTAAGTACTGGAAAATCAAACAACCAACAAAAATACTATTCTTATCACATCTTTCATACTAAATTTGTAACATTTTTCTAATAGAGATGAGACCCACATATACTGGTAGGCCCACCTCTAGTAGAGAAATGATAAAAATATAATATGAAACCTGTTGTAAGTTGTAAGTGTAGCATTACTCAACAACTAATAGGGACGTGTCAAACCTAACAAAGCCTAGATAATCATCATTGATCCAGCTATACTTCTCCATGAACGGATTGACTAGGTTTTGATCCCTAGGGTAACTATCTATGCAGTCTTTCCACACATTGACATCATCCAAGTCCTTCATCACTTCCCACACAATATTATTGCACTTAAAACCAGCTCCAAATCCACTCATCAGAATCCTGTTCCCCTTCTTAAGCCTCTTCTTTGCCTCCATGTATCCCAAAGCGTACCAAAATCCGGCTGCCGACGTGTTTCCAAACCGGTGAAGCGTCATTCTTGACGGCTCAACATCATACTCACTTAGCCCTAAGCTCTTCCCAATCCCATCTATGATTGCTCTTCCACCAGGGTGAATACAGAAGTGCTCTATTCCTGTCTTGAGATTCAACCCTAGTCCCCCAGCTGCTTTTGGCTTTTGGGTTTTAATACTAGTTATAATATTGTTAAGCCAAGAGGCCACCAGATACCTAATTATTTCTCTTAGTGGAAGCATTTTTGGTGCTAGAACTTGGAGGTTCATTGTAAAACCCTGCGTTGCTGCTTTTACTAGGTATTTGGTAAGGCGGAAACCTCGATTTCCACTCTCATCGTCTACCTGTATGCAACAGTTATATGCTTCGTCGTTCGAGCCGGTGTGCATGCGTACCAAATGATTTAATTTCAGCTTGGCTTTGTGCTTTAGGCTTCGGTTGTTTGTGAACAGCATCGCGCACCCTCCCGAGCGGAAGAGACAGTTTGTGAGCATCATGGATTTTTCTACGCCGCAATACCAATGAGGAGCAAGCGATTCCGTGCTTACAACGATGGCATTCGCATTCTTGTGAGACTTGAACAAGTTTTGTACAACATCAATGGCAATGAGGGTCGCACTGCAGCCCATTCCCGAAAGGTTGAAGCTCTTGATGTCGTCCCTCATCTTGTAACGATTCACTATACGTGACGATAGGGAGGGTGCAGGGGAGAACATCGACACATTGACGACAAGAATGTCGATTTGCGATGGAGAAATTGAGGTAGCCTGAGCGAAAAGCTTGTCTAGCTCGTCAAAGATGATGCCATCCATCTCCGCAAGTTCATCTTCTAGGGTTGCAGTTTCTTCTCGGCCTTGGATGATGTTTCTTGCGCAGTAAGTTTCCTCGCCAATGCCCGAATGGGTAATAGTTTTCAAGAGAAACCTGAATTCTTCCAGTCCTAGATTCCTGTTCCGCAAGACGATTTTCACGCATGAATCAGTACTGAGCTTCATGTCGTCTGGTGGCATGTGGCACTCGTAGGCCAGCAGATAGCATGTCTGGTCTCTCCTTCTGAGAATTAACTTACAGAGGCAGGAGAAACCATAGAAAAGAGCCAGCAAACACGTTGCCATCAAGATCCCCATGAGAGAGAGAGAGAGAGAGAGAGTTTAGAATTGAGAACTGTCAAATGATCAGTTGCATGTATGCAGCTTTCAACGATATCATTCTCTTATAAATAGATGTTTAAGCAAGAGCTAGAGTATAATATAGTAGGCTTCATTAAGATGTATAGTTAGGTAGTAGTTAGGCCAACCAATAATAATAATTAGTAGGATAAAGAAAGCCTTGACATTTAGCACCTTATATGCAAGGAGAAAATTTTCAGTGTAAACATGATTCGGTACCCTAAATATCATAATATAAGTGTTTGAATTTTCTTTTTAAGTATCCAACCACTTGTATTATGACACTTAGTGTACCGAACTCTATTACCGGCACTGAAAAATCTCTCATATACAAGTTGTCGTGTGGAAGCTTTCTCCACTCAATATTGTGTGGACTAGTCTTTTTTCATTGAATAAGGTATTTTTATTATCATTTTTTTAACAAATTAAGTGATTGAAAAATGCATGGGATATGTCTTCTTCATGAAAACTTGGCTCGGGACTTGTAATTTTAATCGTACTATGTCGTTTGTTCTCTCGGTTGGATGGGAGATCACTCGTTAGACTCTATGTACGTTTTGCAAGAAACTTTAAAATTCTATCAAAGTTAAATAATTGACCACTATTTTTATGAGAATTAGAATGGATTAATTCCATGACTAGTTTTGACAAAAAAATAATAATAAGAAAAAATAAATAAAATTAAGTAGTTGCATATAATTTTTTTAAAATTTTATTATTAAGGAGAAGGAAAAAGTTCGAAACGATAACAATAATTGATAGGAGGCCAAAATTTTGAACCGGAGATGCATGAATAAAAATTCAATACTCTATTAAACTGAGATATTGGGCCACCTGCAAATTTGTTGACACCGAATCAGAAAAGTTGGGAATTGTCTCTCAATATAAAGGGGTAAAATGGAGAGTATATCTGCAAATCGACTGAGGCTTTGTTTGATACTAAAGTAGGAGTTGAACCTGGAAGTACAGTATGATTCTCATAAGTAGTCAACAATATCAAATGGAGGTCCAAGACTCCAAGTTTTTGTATGTTGGCTGCTGGATTGAACTGAACCTATGAATCATAAAAGAGTGCGGTAACGCTCGGCGTCCCACACCGACGGCACAGGGCCGGCCTTGAGAATTTGGGGGCCCTAGGCAAACCTTTGAAGTGGGGCTCTAGAGTTCTCTGACTCCCGACTCTTTGTACATTGACATGTGTAAAAAAAATTCACTAAATACATGAAAAGTTTATTTCTGCATCAAATATCATTAAAAATTAATATATATATAAAAAGAAAGATATACAAACATTATTCAAATATTATCCGTCTCGCGTTTTTAGATGCAAATGCACTTATTAAGTTTACATAATCTAATTTTTCAACCAATTCAAACCAAAAGAGAAGTCCCTACCCAGTACTCCAAATTCCAATCATTTTTCTATTGTTACAATGTTACTTATTACATTCAATAAATGAATGAATGGTTGCATTACAGAGACAACATCTTATAGCTAGGGAAAATACTAGAGTGAAGAAGATAGTAATTTTCGTATACGCACCTCGGCAGACGAGGTGGATTTGAATAATTTATTATATATTATATAAACTAATTTATTTGAACATTAAATAATGTCATTTTTCAAAAAGGTGAGAGTATTAGCCTTTTATGTACATAATAAAGATATATGTGGTGTGATCTTAAAATAGAGTAATAACATCTCATAAAATAAACATAAAGGTGATATTTAAGAGAAAAGCAAAAAAAATAAAAATAAGATGGCGAAGACTATTTAAAAGGGAGAAGACGTGCAACTATAAAAAAAGGGTAAAAGACATTTTACTACCCTAATGTTTGGTGGTTTTCAACATTTAGTACATCAATTTTTTTTCATCCCAGAGTCATACCTAAAGTGTAAATTTTGGGACAATCTCATACATCCGTTAGTCAAACTGTTAGTTCTCCCGTTAAGTGATGACGTGGCGTCCTGATTGAGTGCCATGTGTCATTAAAAATATTTAAAAATTATTTAAATAAAAAAATATTTAAAAATTAGTATTTAAATAAAAAAAATAGGGTAAAAGACATTTTACTACTCTAATGTTTGGTGGTTTTCAACATTTAGTACATCAATTTTTTTTCATCCCAGAGTCATACCTAAAGTGTAAATTTTGGGACAGTCTCATACATCCGTTAGTCAAACTGTTAGTTCTCCCGTTAAGTGATGACGTGGCGCCCTGATTGAGTGTCACGTGTCATTAAAAATATTTAAAAATTTCTTCTTCTCCCCCTCCTCCTTTTTCTTCTTCCCTCTTCGTTCCTTCCTCTTCTTCTTCTGTTGCCCAGATTTCGTTTGCTTGTTTTTTTTTTCTTTCTTTTCTTCTTCTTCTTCTTCCTTCTTCTTCCTTTTTCTTCTTCCCTCTTCTTCTTCCCTCTTCCTTCCTCTTCTTCTTCTTCTGCCCAGATTTCGGCCCAGATTTCGTTTTTTTTTTCTTCTTATTCTTCTTCCTTCTTCTTCCTTTTTCTTCTTCCCTCTTCTTCTTCCCTCTTCCTTCCTCTTCTTCTTCTTCTACCCATATTTCATTTTTTTTTCTTATTCTTCTTCCTTCTTCTTCCGTTTTCTTCTTCCCTCTTCCTTCCCCAATCCCCCGTGCCCACCCTCCCACCCACACCCAGATCTTCCCGTCGACCCGTGTCCGCCCAACCCAAACCTTCCCTTCGATTTTTTTTTAGTTTTGTTTTGCTAAATTTGGTGCGGGTTGCAGAGGAGATGAGGGAGGGTGGGTGATGTGAGTTGCAGAGGAGAGAAGGGAGGGAGGGTGGGTGGGAGTTGCAGAGGAGAGGAGGAGAAGGAACAAAAAAAAAAAAAAAAAAAGAAGAAACAGAAACGGAACCCAGAAGAAGAAGAAGAAGAAGAAGAAGGAGAGAAGAATAAATTTTTTTGGGTAAAAGACATTTTACTACCCTGATGTTTGGTGGTTTTCAACATTTAGTACATCAATTTTTATTATTTTTATTATTTTTATTTAAATACTAATTTTTAAATATTTTTAAAATATTTTTAATGACACGTGGCACTCAATCAGGGCGCCACGTCATCACTTAACGGGAGAACTAACAGTTTGACTAACGGATGTATGAGACTGTCCCAAAATTTACACTTTAGGTATGACTCTGGGATGAAAAAAAATTGATGTACTAAATGTTGAAAACCACCAAACATTAGGGTAGTAAAATGTCTTTTACCCATAAAAAAAATGGTGGGATCATCTTAAGTAAAATCGTGCAATTAAAATGATGTTGAGAATATGGTTGTCTTCTTCCTCGCATGAGGCCGACCCTGCAACAAAAGATTTCCATATTCTTGCGTTTACATATAAGCCTGCATAGCTCTCACATATTTCCGTCCAAACCTGCCTAGCTCCGCCTAAAAATTGGGGGCCCTTCCGAAGTGGGGGCCCTAGGCTGGCGCCTATTCTGGCTACCCTCAGGGTTGGCTCTACGACGACGACAGCAGCTCTAGCTAGTGTAGCTAGTAGGGATGGCAACAAGGCGGATTGGGTTCGGATGTGCCATCCCCAAACCCGAACCCGTAGAATCCCTGAACGGGTTTTCCCCATAACCGAACCCGTGGGGTGATGGATTTTTGATCGGGGAACGGTTTTCCCCATTATGATATTTATATATTTATTTATATTATTAACTCAATGAGGAATATTAAAAAAAAAGATATTAAATAAATTGCTATTATTAATACAATTGATACAATGCATCTAATAAGTAACATTAAAAATTTATATTACTAAGAAAACATTTACACTCTTAAAAATTATAAGCATATAATTCCTATTATTAATGACATAAAAGTAAATAATTAATTTCATATTTAATAATGCATGATTATTAACAACCCATTTTCATATAATAAATATTTATATTTTATTTATTTATTGATGAAATGGTTCGGTTTCGGGTATGGGTTTGGGGTGGATACTCCAATAACCATAACCGAACCCGAAACCGAAAAATTTACCCGACGGTTACCCATACCCGTAAAATACCCGAAACCGAACCGTTCGGATCGGTTACTTGCGGAGATCGGATTTGACGGGTTAGATTGCCATCCCTAGTAGCTAGTATACAACCAACGCAGTGTGCCTCTTCAAATCTCATGGAGCCATGCGTTGAGCACAAAGTGAATTATTCTTTCGCATTTACTAAAGAATACCGTGTGTTCCTCGCTTTTAAGTGGTATACGCCTATTTTTGTAGGACCTACTTCTGTGGGTGCCCCTACAATTTTAGTTTGGAATCCTCTTATTGTTTTTAACCTTAAAAGTGAATCAAAGCTGTGGGGAAAATGGGTTGTTCATGGTGAATTGGAAATTTACTCATGGGGCTTTAGTTGCTTGAAATTCACTCGTAGGCCAGCAGATAGCATGCCTGGTCTCTCCTTCTGAGAATTAACTTACAGAGGCAGGAGAAACCATAGAAAAGAGCCAGCAAGCACGTTGCCATCAGGATCCCCATGAGAGAGAGAGAGAGAGAGAGAGAGAGAGAGAGAGAGAGAGAGAGAGAGAGAGAGAGAGAGAGAGAGAGAGAGAGAGTTTGGAATTGGGAAGTGTCAAATAATCAATTGCATGTATGCAACTTTCAACGATATATTTCTCTAATAAATAGATGTTTAAGTTTAATGTAGTTAGGGAGTAGTTAGGTACAACCACTAATAATAATTAGTAGGATAAGAAAGCCTTGACATTTAGAACCTTAATGCAAGGAGAAAAATTTCAGTGTGCTGAGAACATGACTCGGCACACTAAATGTCATAGTGTAAGTGTTTTATTTTTTTTTCTTCTGGATTCTCATCAATGTTTGTGTTACTCAAGCCAACATTCTCGCTTTCGCTTCGTCCACCGCCACTCGCGCGGGTGCTTCCCTCTAGGCGGAACGCTCCCCTACTGATGCATTTTTACATCCCACAACTTCATCATTTTTTATAGCTAGACGTTCAATAATAAAAATAAAAATAAAATCCCCTTTTAATAAATTTTGTAAGAGTTACATCTTTCTGAATCGTCAAAATATCCAGATTCATTTCGCCCCTTTGAATAAAGGATATAGTAATTTCTCTTGGATTTATCAGTCTAAGCAGGAGACAATATACGTTGATGTTATTGATTTTTTAGTTATTTAAAGAATCATCCCATCTCAATTGAAAATACAAATACCTTTTTAGGAAGAAATCAAACTCCACTTTTGTATTTGATTTATTAGATCTTGAATTTTAATGAACTTTTTTTCGTTTTCAGCAATTCATGAAAGAGTGAATCTCAGCAATTCATGAAAGAATGAATCGAGGAAAAACCTATGAATATACCGGCTACAAGAAAAGACCTCATAATAGTCAATAAGAGCCCCCACCACCCATCAATGCATGATGTTCTTCGACTTGTCATTACTCTAGATAGTGAAATTGATTTTTTTTTTCTCTCTTTCAAGTATCCAATTATTTGTATTATGACACTTAGTGTATCGAACCTTGTTCCGACACTGAAAAATCTCTCATATACAAGTTGTCGTGTGAAAGCTTTCTCCACTCAAATATTGTGTGGACTAGTCTTTTTTTCAGTGAATGAGGTATTTTTCTTATCATTTTTTTTAACAAATTAAGGTATTGAACAATGCATGGGATATATCTTCCTCATCAAAACTTGGCTCGGGACTTGCAATTTTAACCTATGTCGTTTGTTCTTTCAGTTGGATTGGAGATCATTGGTTAGACTCTATGTACGTTTTGCAAGAAACTTTAAAATTCTGTTAAAGTTAAAGGTAGAAGATGAATTAGTTATAAAAGAATAATTGATCATTATTTTTGTGAGAATTAGAAAGAATTAATTCCATGACTACTTTTGATAAAAAAAAATGAAAATGAAAACTTAAATAAAATTAAGGTTACTGATATTCAAAATGTTATTGTGTTGGATTGGGGTTAAAGAAATATATGAACGCTTGTACTAAAAATTGGTATCTTAAAACTCAACCGTAAATTGCCTTAACAGATAGGATCTTCCTCAACCCACTGCCCTTATTATTGAAATTCTCATGTAGCTTAGAATACTACAACAACAACAAAGTCTTATCTCACTAAATGAGATCAGCTGTATGAATCTTAGGACACCATTGTGCTTGATTTTACGCTAAATCTTTCGTTAACTCTAAGCATTCATGTCTTTTCTTAAAGCCTATTTCCAAGTACTCGGGGTAGTAATAATATAAAATAAAATAAAACCAATCCATGTGCATCCTTATTTGTTTTACAATTTAAATTCTCTTCTAATATTCTAGTCCACGTTCTGTAATTGGTTAAAAGTTTTTGGCGACATTGACATCCTTGATTCTTAATTTCTTTGACAAACAAATTGTTGTTATGATCAAGTGAAACCATCTGCTTTTTTGCTAAATACAAAAAAGGAAATGGAAATAGCTAAACCATGTTTTTTTTCTTCATCCACTTATCATTTCTCTAATAAAAGGAAATACCTTGGTCTTACCGAGCACAATAATAATACGTCACATCGGTATTTGTTTTGTAAAGTACAGACTAAGTACGATCATGATTTTAAAAGACGTTAGGCGCTAGTCGAGCTGCGAGTTGAGGCCTAACGCTTAAGTGGGGCCCATGCGAACTAGGCAAATTTAAATTAATTTATTATATACACTACAAAACTATAAACAAGTAAAGGTCAATACATTTGCACCTATTAATTAGAACTAGGGGCAAAATTGAGTATTTCCGCACTTAATAGTTAGGAGTGGCGAATATTGGAATTGCACTTAAAAAGAGCGTTGCTATTTATAAATAGGGGCAAATAAGCACTTATATCTGCCCCTAATAGTGTTGCTGCCACGTAGGCAAGTCTGACGTGCAAACAATATTAAGTGTGGATGTTTAAAGTATTAAGGGTGATTATTAAGGCCCCTACTTCATTATATATATATATATATATATATATATATATATATATATATTTAATGACATTTATATTTATTATTATTGCATTTTGGGAATTGTATTAATTGAAAACGATTTTCAATCTCCCATTAATTATTTGATTGTATTCTCATATTTTAGGGTCAAATATATTTATGATTATTTTTATTTTCCACCACCAACCTAGATGAAAAAATAAATTGTGAACTGAAAAATTAATATTAAAATAATTCATAATTCAATTGATTATATACGAATGGTACAAGTATTATGAAGAAGTTTAAACCGTAGATACAAATGGTAGTCTAATCAATCTTCTGCATCCCAAACACCGAAATGATGCAAAGTCAAAAGTATGTGTCTTCCATGATTCATACTGTAGATACACCACAGAAGGTAAAATCAAATTAGAGTAACATTATTTTAAGAAACAGAACAATCAGATTATGTAGGACTCACAACCATGAAAAGAAACGAACAAATTACGTAAAACAATCAAATTATGTACAAACCCTTCACAAAACATCGAGAAAACATAGCCTGCAAAATAGACAAAAAATAAAACCCAAACTAAGCCAATTGAGGTTTATGATGTAATTCATCATTTTGATAACACTAATATTATATGAAAAAAAAATGAAAAAAAAATGTATGATGAACACACCTAACGAATTTCATTTTTCGCATCCCATCATCAAATTAACCTGCAAAACAACAGTTTGAGAGAAAAAAAAACTTCAATCAAACTAAATAAAGCTATTTTTTTTCTCTACTACGAACTTTTTTAAATCACTCTTTCGCTCTCTTAGACTCATCAAAGGAAGTATTGAAGGGTAGAAAATTAAGAAAAATAAAGATGAAGAATATCATATCCAAAAAGAAAAAAAATGAAGAAGACGGATAAAAATATAAAGGAACAAGAAAAATAGAGATGAGAAGAAGAATATGAAGGAACAAGAAAAATAGAGATGAGAAGAAGAATATGAAGAAACAAGAAAAAATGGAGAGCTATGAATCAACTAAGAAAATGGAGATGAGGAGAAGAATATGAAGGAACGTACGAGAAAAATGGAGATGAGGAGTTTGTGCTGTGAAAGAAGATCAAGAGAGAAATATGGGGAATGTGCGTGTTGGTTATCCTAGAATTAGGTTATGATAACTTTCTTATTTATTTGATTAATAATTAAGAAAAAAAATTAAATATCAGAAGATAAATGTTCCTAATTTAAACTATTAAATTAAAAAAAACTGAATAAGTTAAAAATGTTGTGGACTATTTTATCTGACAAAGAGAGAGAGAGAGAGGGATGGTGGCTGGCGGCACAAAGAGAAGAAAGGAGAGAATTGTAGGGGAATTGTGTTGTATATTCCTCCTACCTTGCACCTCTATTTATAGTATTAGGGTAAAGGCATTCCTTGCTCTCCAAGGAATAAGAGATACAATAGGATAAAGATAACAACTCTAATTAAACCTAATCTAGGATTTACACAATCATACTTCAACTAGGATTTGTTTACAACACTCCCCCTTGAGTGTGTAAATACTCAAGATAGATCTAGCATCATGCAGAAGTTGATGAAGTCGACTTGTCAGTGCTGATTCCAAGGAACAATGCTTATTCTCAATAAGGTAGGAATTTGCATAAGTAAGTAAGTCTCACTAAAAACCCTAAGGCTATGGCAAAAACCCGAGTAGGGACAAAATCCATAGTCTAAGGAAAAATGCGTGAGAAATGCAAAGTCAAAATAAACGTCTACAGGACGTCCTCAGGGATATGACCAGCCCAAGGTGGGTGCCTCGTTAAAACCTAGTTAGGTAGCAAAAACCCAGTGGGAAAAATGCTCCTAATCGTAGGGAAAAAGAGTACATTAAGATCAAGCAAGTATCTACAGGATACTCCCCCTGAGTTTGACATAATTCCAAAGAGAAATAGCAAAGTTACAACTCAGAAAGTTTACGCATACCAATTCCATGAACAAGCTTCTGGAACGTCGCCTTCGGCAGTGATTTGGTGAAGAGGTCGGCCAGATTGTCTTGTGAACGGATTTGCTTGACTTCAATCTTCTGATGCTCTTGTTGTTGATGTGTAAAGAAGAACTTCGGCGCAATGTGCTTGGTGTTGTCTCTTTTGATGTAACCCTTCTTGAGCTGTTCGATGCAAGCTGCGTTGTCTTCAAAGATCGTCGTCGGGACATCAACGGCGGGATGAAGATCGCAGGAGCTTCGAATATGGCCCACTACTGATCTCAACCAAAAGCATTCCTGAGTTGCTTCATGTAAGGCGAGAATTTCAGCATGGTTAGACGAAGTGGCAACTAAGGTCTGTTTCGTTGACCTCCAAGATATTGCGGTGCCTCCAACGGTAAAGACATAACCCGTTTGAGAACGCGCCTTGTGCGGATCCGATAAGTATCCAGCGTCGGCATAACCAACAAGGCGAGAATCAACTCGAGGAGCACAAGATGCAGCCTCATTCGAGGATTCGTAGGGATAGAACAAGCCCATATCCGTAGTACCCTTAAGGTAGCGGAAGATGTCTTTCACGCCAGTCCAGTGTCTGCGTGTAGGTGCATTGTTGTATCTTGCCAAAAGATTAACAGCGAAGGAGATGTCGGGTCTAGTGCATTGAGCTAAGTACAATAAAGCGCCTATCGCACTTAGATAAGGAACTTCAGGTTCCAAAATCTCTTCATCATCCTCCTTCGGACGGAAGGGATCTCGTTTTGCATCTAGCGTACGAACGACCATAGGAGTACTCGAAGACTTCGCTTTATCCTCATTAAAGCGGCGCAACACCTTCTGGGTGTAGTTCGATTGATGTACTAGGATTCCATCCGAACAATGCTCTATCTCGAGACCGAGATAGTATCGAGTCTTACCTAGATCTTTCATCTCAAATTCCGACTTCAGGTGCGAAGCAGTTCTTGCGAGCTCTTCAGGAGTTCCAATGAGATTCATGTCATCGACATATACTGCAACAATCGCAAATCCGGAATGTGACTTCTTAATGAACACACAAGGGCATAATTCGTTGTTCATATATCCTTGACTAGTCAAATACTCACTCAGACGGTTATACCACATTCTTCCGGATTGCTTCAAACCGTAGAGTGAACGCCTCAGCCGAATTGAGAGCGTGTTCCGGGGTTTGGAAATATTTGAACCAGTCAATGTAAGTCCTTCAGGAACTTTCATATAAATTTCCGTATCAAGATCCCCATAGAGATACGCGGTTACTACGTCCATCAGCTGCATATCCAGTTTTTCAGAAACTACCAAACTGATAAGGTAGCGAAAAGTAATCACATCCATAACGGGTGAATAAGTTTCGTCATAGTCAATCCCGGGCCGTTGTGAGAAGCCTTGCGCAACAAGACGAGCTTTGTAACGCACAATTTCGTTCTTCTCATTACGCTTCCGAACGAAAACCCACTTGTAGCCAACGGGCTTCATATGTGGAGGAGTAGGAACTACAGGTCCAAACACCTTACGTTTCGCAAGCGAATCGAGTTCGACTTGGATTGCTTGTTTCCAGTTTGACCAATCAGCTCTACGTCGACATTCATCAACGGAACGCGGTTCAATGTCATCGCTCAACATGATCTCAGTAGCTACTGCAAATGCTAATGCATCGTCGACAATCATCTCATTTCTACGCCACACATCATCTAAGTTAGCATAATAGACCGAAATCTCACGATTCTCGGGAGGAGGATTCGTCTCTTCAAGGACGCTTCCATAATCTAGAATTTCCTCATGAGTTAGGTAGAATGAGTAAGCGATAGTCGAATTCACGGTAGGTTCTTCAGGACCTTGTGCCGTAGTTTTCCTCTTCCGGGGATGTGAATCCTTTGAACCAAGGGGTCTGCCACGCTTTTGTGTAGGGGCAGATGATTGGCTAGCCGTTAATGTACGTGGATCACCAGAATTGGCGTCCCGGGCTTCCAGGAGGGCAGTCCGTCGTACATTTGGTACATCTATCTTTGCAGGCGTATTCGCAGCTGGAATGTGTGATCTTGTCACTCGCGCTAGATCGGTGAAAGCATCTGGCATGCTCTGAGCTATGCTCTGAAGATTTAATATGCGCTGCACTTCAGTTTCAGACTGAGCGGTGCGGGGATCTAAGTGAGACAAAGTGGGAGTCGTCCACGATAATTCGCGTCGTTCTTCAGGAACGTTGACGTTCTTATCTCCCTCTAACGACGGGAAGACTGTCTCATAGAAGTGACAATCCGCAAAACGAGCGGTAAACAGATCGCCTGTCAAAGGTTCTAAGTAACGAATAATCGAAGGAGAATCATATCCGACATAGATTCCCATCCTTCGCTGAGGCCCCATTTTTGTACGTAAGGGCGGCGAGATCGGCACATATACTGCACAACCAAAAACGCGCAGATGCGATATGTCGGGTTCGTATCCGGTGACCAACTGAAGGGCACTGAATGGTTGTGTCGCAACAGGCCTCAGGCGGACCAACTTTGCTGCGTGCAATATTGCATGGCCCCAAGCAGCGATCGGGAGCTTGGTACGTATGACCAACGATCGAGCAATCATTTGTAAGCGCTTAATGAAAGCCTCTGCCAGGCCGTTCTGGGTGTGAACATGGGGTACTGGATGTTCAACTTCAACCCCAACCGACATGCAATAGTCATCAAAAGTTTTTGATGTGAATTCTCCAGCATTATCCAATCGAATAGATTTGATTGGATAATCAGGGTGGTGAGCCCTGAGCTTGATAACCTGAGCCAACAGTTTGGAGAATGCAGCGTTCCTTGTGGACAACAAGCACACGTGTGACCAACGTGTGGAAGCGTCAACCAAAACCATAAAATATCTAAATGGTCCGCAGGGAGGTTGAATCGGTCCACAAATGTCCCCCTGAATCCGTTGTAGAAAAATGGGAGGATTCGAACGAATCTTGTCATAAGAAGGCTTAGTAATAAGCTTTCCCATAGAACATGTTTGACATGCGATTCCTTGGATCGAACCTAAACTTCGGGTTAGTGGATGTCCGTGTGATGATTTGAGGATACGGCGCATCGCTATTCGTCCAGGATGTCCCAAACGGTCATGCCAAAGTGTAATTTCGTGCGCGGTCCCAGTAGTAGGGCCGGCCACATAGTGGCTTTCTATGGGGCGTATGGTTGTAGTATACAGACCACTCGGGATACGCTCCATCTTCTCTAGAATACGCTTCTGGCCATATTCGTAGGAAGTGATGCACAGAAATTCAACTCCGTTTTCTACGTGGGTTTCAGCATGGAAATTATTATCTCTAATATCCTTGAAACTTAGTAACGTTCTTCCGGAACGTGGGGAATAGAGTGCCTCATCAATGGTCAAGATTGTACCATTGGACAACATTATACGTGCCTTACCGTATCCTTCTATCAGGTTGGATGGACCTGAGAGGGTTGTCAGAGGTGCATTCTTAGGTATGAAGTTAGTGAAATAAATGCGTTCACGCAAAACTGTGTGCGTGGTTGCACTATCTGCCAGACAACTAACTTTCCCACTAGTCATACCTAGAATGAAAAAATTAATTTGAATCGGTCACATGCATAAAGGTTTATAAAACAATTATCAATTCAAAATAATTTAATTTATTCAAGGATTAAAACTTAATATCCAAAAACAAATCACTAACTAATAATCCAAAACATAAAGGAAAATTGTTCAAAAATCAACCAAAAAACAAGGTGGGGTTCGGCCACTAGGTGGAATTCGGCCCCATTTGTCTTATTTCAACTAGAAAATAAGTCTATGTCTAAGATTCTATTCTTCCATAGGGGTGGTATCCTCCTGAAAGTCAGAAACCTCCATCTTTGTAGTCTCCGGTTCGTCCACTTGCATGAAGTTTGATTCAAACTTCTGACGACGTGAATGATATGCGTCTACAACCTGCTTGGGAGCGCGGCAAACACGGGACCAATGGTCCTTAGCACCACAACAATAGCACATATCGTTATCCATGGTTTTAGGTGTTTTGCCCTTGTTCTTGAAGTTCTGGGCCTTGGGAGCAAGGTTTGGGCGCTGTTGGGCCTTATTTCCTCCCTTGGGTGGGCCTTGGCTCTGTTGACCTTGGTTGGATGGCTTCTGGCCACCCTTACCACGCCTCTTTTGGCATCTTGGGTGCTGGTTAGTGCTATAATGTGCTTCAGGCATAGCAGTAGCCCCAGTAAGTCTAGCTTGATGATTCTTCATCAACAGCTGGTTCTGCTTTTCAGCGAGAAGTAGAGCAGAGATCAAATCCGAGAACTTAGTGAACTTCTGAGCTCTATATTGTTGCTGCAGGACAATATTAGAAGCAGAGAAGGTCGAATAGGTCTTCTCCAGGAGATCCTCTTCAGTCAAAGTTTCGTTGCAAAACTTGAGAAGTGATCGGATTCGACAAACTTCAGAATTATATTCATTCACAGACTTAAAGTCTTGGAAGCGCAAATGCTGCCAGTCGTGTCTTGCTTCAGGCAAGAAGATGTCCTTTTGGTGATCAAAACGATCAGCCAAAGCGACCCATAATGCACGTGGATCCTCCTCAGCAAGGTACTCAGTTTGCAGAGCGTCATGGATATGTCTTCGAATGAAGATCATAGCAGTGGCTTTTTCAGCTTCGCCAACAGGTACATCTGTTGCTTCTTCAATAGCAGGACGCAAGTTCTTTGCAGTGAGGTGGAGCTTCACATCTTGAACCCACTTGAGGTAGTTTCTTCCAGAAACTTCTAAAGCGGTGAAGTCGAGTTTGTTCAAATTCGACATGTTCCTATCACAAAAGAGATAGATAAGATGTGATTAGTGTAATGGAGAAAAAATCAATCCATTCACATAGGAGTAGAACATACAGGTTCTAATAGACATGTATTGGTTTAATTTTGCATGAAAAACTTCGGGTTTTCATGGGTGATATGTTTAAGTGAAAACTTCAGGTTTTCAAATAAAGGCATGTTTATAAGAAACTTCAGGTTTCAAATTAATTATGAACTTCAGGTTCATATATTCCTGCAGGCAAACACAAATATATATATGCAAACAAGTATGCAACAATTATATGCAATAATAATATTTTAGGTGTACAATTATAATTGAATTAATTTATTTAATTATTTGGACTTCGGGCCAAATTAGGGTATGGGTAAAAAAATAAAAACCCATTGAGCGTAAAAAAATAATTGGGTAAATAAAATTTTTGCGGGACCAAAAAAAAATAAAGAAAGAAAATTTAAACAACCGGGGGGGTAAAAAAAAATGAAAAGAGACCCTTTTAAACAAATGCCCAAAAAAATTGGGCTAGGGTGTTAGGTGGGGCTGCAGGCCCAAAAATCTGTTTTTTCTGTTTTTCAGTATGGGCAAGCAGGCCCAAAAACAAAAAAACGTTTTTTTTTTTTTTTTTTTTGAATTTTTTTTTTCCGGGCTAGGCCGCAAAAGGGTGAGCCCAAATTTTTATTTTTTTTTTAAATTCACGGGCCAAAAAAAATGAGGCCCATTAGGGCTTTAAAAAAAATTTCTCTTTTGGGGTGCGGCTGATAAGCCGCAAAAAACTTTTTTTTTTTTTTTTTTTTTTTTGTTAAAAAAAACCATGGGCTGAAAAACTGGAGCCCACTAGGGTTTGGGATTGGAAACCAAAAATGCCATAACAAAAATTGCTTTGGTGCGGCTGGCATGCCGCAAAAACAAAATTTATTTATTAATTTTTTTTTTTTTTTTGTTTCAATTCAAAATAATTTAATGCAACAATATATTTTAATGAATCACATATGTAAATTGATGCAGATGCAAAAATATAATTTTCAATGCATGTACATATGTAAGATTCAATTCATGACAAATATCAAATTCACATAATTTAAACAATTATGGTTATGAGGCATACACAATTTATGTAGAATCTAAAATACGTTAAACATAAAGTTGGGTCATGCATCATGGTGAATGTTCATGCTATCAGGGCTTGCAAAATATCGAGTTAAAAGCCGTTGTTTTGAAAGAACCTGATTGCGTGATGATATGGATGAACTGGTTTGATGCAGAAAATTTCTCCAACGTCAGATTCCTAAGCGCAGCGGTAGGAGCGTGCTGATAACGTGTTGTGGACTATTTTATCTGACAAAGAGAGAGAGAGAGGGATGGTGGCTGGCGGCACAAAGAGAAGAAAGGAGAGAATTGTAGGGGAATTGTGTTGTATATTCCTCCTACCTTGCACCTCTATTTATAGTATTAGGGTAAAGGCATTCCTTGCTCTCCAAGGAATAAGAGATACAATAGGATAAAGATAACAACTCTAATTAAACCTAATCTAGGATTTACACAATCATACTTCAACTAGGATTTGTTTACAACAAAAAATATATATTAGAGGCTCATTTATCCGCCCCTAATAACTAAATTTTGTAGATGTGACTTTTTTCGCCCCTAAAAGTAGTAACATTAATAGGGGCGTTTATCGTTTCACCTCTATTACAATTAATAGAGACAAATCTATATTTCTGCCCTTAATAAAGATTAATAGGAACAAATTCTTATATCCGCCCCTAATCCACCGCCCCTAATAATCACTATTGTTGTAGTGATATCATATAAACAAATATCAACTATGTGGTATAAAAGTATTAGTTAAGTAATACATCATCTCTTTATTAATTAAAATACTAAATAACATAACTTAAATGGAGAACAACTAAAAAAAGTAAGCAAACTACAACAAGTAAAATACATATTAACATAATATAATAACTAATACTTAAACTCTTGAAAATGGATAAGCATATTTAACACCAGACTCTCGATTCCACCGCTATAATAACTTTTGGGTATAGATAATAATAAATTTAATATTATATTAATATTCAGAAAAAAAGATTTAAAGTAAAGAAAAGTTAGAAAACCAATTAAAAAGAAGAAAGAAAAGACTTCAAACTTCGGACTCTTCACAGTTAGCGAGCAAGAAGACGAAGCAACATCCACTCGACCTCTTCCTTATAAAAGTCAAATCTCTTCTTCCAATCTCCTATTTTTGGATTAGGTTATCAGATATGCTAAAAGGCTCTTTGATTTACTTAATTAGTCATCCATGTGTTTGGATGCCTGGGATGTTGTGCAGTGACAATGAGTTGCGATAGAGCCGAAGAGTTTTAGGTATTGCCCAAGTTGCCCAGTGTCGCCTAGGCCAACCAACAACTGCCTAATTCTTTTCCTGATTTTTATTCCGATTATGGTTAAATCTTTGCAGATAGCCACCACCCAACATCTAGGCGCCGCCTAAGCTGATTTTTAGAACATTGAGTACGATAATAAAATGGTGTCACATTGGTATTTGTTTGTCACATAACTTTGTATTGACAAACATATCAAAATGATGTTGACAATTAATTTTCGTTTCAATAATATAAATACTATGTAGGACGTGTCGATAGTCGATCAAGTGTCAGTATATTTGTAAGGGGTGTGATATCCACACATCCCTTTTTATTTCTCTCACACCTTTTTGAATTTCGGCCCTCGGATCAAATGAATTGAAGAAGATCTAATGGACAAAAAGTAATAAGGGTGTGTGAAAAGTAAAAAGGGGTGTGTGGATAGCACACTCCTATTTGTAAATATAAAATGGTCAACCCAACCAGCTTTTGAGATGATTTAATACTAAATTTGCGTCCATAATTTTTTGTGGGTATATAAGCTCATAGTGGGCCTTTTTCGTCCCACAACCATAAGGCCTTGAGCCCAAAACTTGATGTGCATGTTTAAGCCCACCAGCGAGTGTTTAGCTGTGATTTTTAGATTCAGAGATTCATGTCTCTTGGAGCAAATAATAACCGACGATGAAGTTGATTCATAGCTTAGGAATATTGCAACTTCTTCAGCAAGACAACAACGATACATATAATCATTAAAATCATAGATTGGAAATCTAATTAGGCTGCGTTTACCAAATCACATACCAAGTGAAAATTTCAAACCAATTGAAAAATTAATTTTTTGGATGACATATATAGTTGCATAGTTCACACATACTGATGGAAATACTTTTAAAATAACTGAAAGTGTTTTCAGATCACTAGAAACGTTTCTAACCATATTTGACACACAATATATATATATATATATATATGTGTGTGTGTGTGTGTGCGCGCGCGCGCGCGCGGGCGAGATAGAAAAACACTTGCATTTCTATTAA
Source organism: Crataegus laevigata (assembly GCA_963580275.1). Taxonomy (NCBI): domain Eukaryota; kingdom Viridiplantae; phylum Streptophyta; class Magnoliopsida; order Rosales; family Rosaceae; genus Crataegus; species Crataegus laevigata. The sequence continues at coordinate 28,833,755 of OY756947.1, read as the reverse complement.
ATATTTCATACCACAAGTGCTTTATGAGGAAGCATTTTCAAATAGGCGATAAGTCTTCAACATAATTCTTGTCAACTAATTTCCACTTAGGTTCGCAATCAAGGCCTGAATTCATATAAGAATTGACAAAGGAACTTGCAAGCTCAGAGTTTTGAACTGGAGCTGATATTTCAATGGGCAAAGAATTTTGGTGTGGAATAGCTAAATAGACCAAAGGTTCTGTGGGATTTGAGCAAAAAAAATTGGGAGTTAGCAAAGAAGTGGTAGCCAAACTATTTGTCCCACACCCGCCACAGGAGCAAAGAACTATCTACCTTCGCTCATATAAAATATTGTAGGCTGCGGGAGATTAACTTACAGAACCATGCGTTGAGCACAAAGCGAACTATTCTTTCGCCTTTTACTAAAGAATACCGTGTGCTTGTCGCTTTAAGTGGTATACGCTTATTTTTGAAGGGCGCACCTCTATGGGTGCTCCTAAATCTCAGTATTTAAATTGTAAAAATTCAGGATGTATTTTCTTTAGCTGTTACCCTTTATGCCCCGTAACAAAAGAGTTGTCTTGTCCTTGAAAATTTAGGGTAATCTCCACAAGTCATACAAGCCAAATATCACTTGTTTAAGTGAAGGAAATACGAGGTGTGCTGCTGCTGAGGTTGGAATATGTACTGTTTTCTTATTTTTATTACAAGTGATATTTTGGAGGAAAGAAACCAGTAGCCAATGACTTGCTCTGCTACGGAGCTAGGTGTATACCGCCAGGTCAATGAACGCTGGTGGCATTCGCCAGTGGCATGCTTAACACATGCAAGTCAGACATGAAGTGGTGATTCCAGTGACGGTTTTCTCGAACTATGAGAGTAATGTACTACTTGTGGTAAATGTTGTACTAACAAAGGGAATACAAATATATCAAAAAGAGAGTTTTTTTTTTTTGGTCAATGATCAAAAAGAGAGTTTGCTAGCAAAGGAAATACCGATATTGATCATGGCCTCACATATAGAACTTCATACAAACTTCAACACACTTTTCCACAAGGTAAAAGAAAAACGCAAACTTATTAAGTGCTGAAAAATCAAACAGCTAACAAACATACTATTTTTACCGCACTTTTCATACCACATTTGTACTTTTTTTAATACAGATAGAGCCCACATGGGTTGGTAGGCTCTACTTTTATTAGAGAAATGATACAAAAGTAATATAAGAAATATTGTAAGTGTAGCATTACTCAACATTTAATATGGACATGTCAAACCTAACAAAGCCTAGATAATCATCATTGATCCAGCCATACTTCTCCATGAACGGATTGACTAGGTTTAGATCCCTAGGATAAGTATCTATGCAGTCTTTCCACACATTGACATCATCCAAGTCCTTCATCACTTCCCACACAATATTGTTGCACTTAAAACCAGCTCCAAATCCACTCATCAGAATCCTGTTCCCCTTCTTAAGCCTCTTCTTTGCCTCCATGTATCCCAAAGCGTACCAAAATCCGGCCGCCGACGTGTTTCCGAACCGGTGAAGTGCCATTCTTGACGGCTCAACATCATAATCACTTAGCCCTAAGCTCTTCCCAATCCCATCTATGATTGCTCTTCCACCAGGGTGAATACAGAAGTGCTCTATTCCTGTCTTGAGATTCAACCCTAGTCCCCCAGCTGCTTTTGGCTTTTGGCTTTTAATACTAGTTATAATATTGTTAAGCCTAGAGGCCACCAGATACCTAAGTATTTCTCTTAGTGGAAGCATTTTTGGTGCTAGAACTTGGAGGTTCATTGTAAAACCGTGAGTTGCTGCTTTTACTAGGTATTTGGTAAGGCGGAAACCTCGATTTCCACTCTCATCGTCTGCCTGTATGCAACAGTTATATGCTTCGTCGTTCGAGCCGGTGTGCATTCGTACCAAATGATTTAATTTCAGCTTGGCTTGGTGCTTTAGGCTTCGGTTGTTCGTCAGCAGCATCGCGCACCCTCCCGAGCGGAAGAGACAGTTTGTGAGCATCATGGATTTTTCTACGCCGCAATACCAATGAGGAGCCAACGATTCCGTGCTTACAACGATGGCATTCGCATTCTTGTGAGCCTTGAACAAGTTTTGTACAACGTCAACGGCAATGAGGCTCGCACTGCAGCCCATTCCCGAGAAGTTGAAGCTCTTGATGTCGTCCCTCATCTTGTAACGATTCACTATACGTGACGATAGGGAGGGTGCAGGGGAGAACATCGACACATTGACGACAAGAATGTCGATTTGCAACGGAGAAATTGAGCTAGCCCGAGCGAAAAGCTTGTCCAGCGCGTCAAAGATGATGCCATCCATCTCCGCAAGTTCATCTTCTCGGGTTGCAGTTTCTTCTCGGCCTTGGATGATGTTTCTTGCGCAGTAAGTTTCCTCGCCGATGCCCGAATGGGTAATAGTTTTCAAGAGAAACCTGAATTCTTCCAGTCCCAGATTCCTGTTCCGCAAGACGATTTTCACGCATGAATCAGTGCTGAGCTTCATGTCGTCTGGTGGCATGTGGCACTCGTAGGCCAGCAGATAGCATGCCTGGTCTCTCCTTCTGAGAAGTAACTTGCAGAGGCAGGATAAACCATAGAAAAGAGCTAGCAAACACGTTGCCATCAAGATCCCCATGAAAGAGACAGAGAGAGAGAAAGAGAGAATGAGTTTAGAATTGGGAAGGGTCAAATGATCAGTTGCATGTTTGCAGCTTTCAACGATATCTCTCTCTTATAAATAGATGTTTAAGAAGAAGCTATAAATAGATGTTTAAGAAGAAGCTAGAGTATAATACTATAGTAGGCCTCATTAAGATGTATAGTTAGGTAGTAGTTAGGCCAACCACTATTAATAATTAGTAGGATAAGAAGGCCTGGACATTTAGCACCTTATATTATATGCAACGAAAAAAATTTCAGTCTGCCAAAACACGACTCGGCATACTAATAGTAAATATTTTTTTTAGTACATCAATATTTTTACACTAAGAGGAGGGGGAGTTAGGTTAAACCACACAATGGGCAACCTAATTGGTATCAAGTTTGTCATCTACGAGATTCGAACCTAAGACCTTTCACTTTCAAGTGAAGAGGAATACCATCAGACCATAGTACTAAGTGACAAATGTTATAACATAAGTGTTTAATTTTTTTTTAAAAAGTATCAAACCACTTGTATTATGATACTTAGTGTACCGAACCCTGTTTTGGCATTAAGAAATCTCTTATATACAAGTTGTCGTGTGGAAGCTTTCTCCACTCAAATATTGCGTGGACTTGTCTTTTTTTCATTGAATAAGGTATTTTTGTTTTCATTTTTTTTTAACAAATTAAGGGATTGAACAATGCATGGGATATGTCTTCTTCATGAAAACTTGGCTTGGGACTTGCAATTTTAATCGTGGAGCTATGTCGTTTGTTCTCCCGGGTTGGATTGGAGGTCACTCATTAGACTCTATGTACGTTTTGCAAGAAACTTTAAGTTTCTGTCAAAGTTAAAGATAGATGATGAATTAGTTAGAGTGCATTTTTGTTCACCGCCATTTAGTGTGGTGTATTCTCATCACCTTATTTATCATCGTTATATGAATTTGAATTTTGAGATTTGTGTCTATCCAGTACACGAATCTTGAAATTCAAACTGATCTAACTGTGATAAATAATGTGGTGAGCATAAACCGCACTGAATGATGGTGAGCAAAAATGCTCCCGAATTAGTTATAAAAGAATAATTGACCACTACTTATGTGAGAATTAGAATGGATTAATTCCATGACTACTTTTGACCAAAAAAAAAGGAAAATGAAAACTTAAATAAAATTAAGTAGTTGCATATAATTTTTTTTTAAAATTTTATTATTATTAAAGTGAAGAGAAGAGTTCGAAATTATAACAATAATTGATAGAAGGCGAGAATTTCGAACCTAAGACATATGAATTGAAACTCAATACCCTATCAAATTGGGAAATTGTGCCACATGCAAATTTGTTGACACTGAATCGGAAAAGTTAGGAGTTGTTTCTCAATATACAGGAGTAAAATGGAGAGTACATCTGAAAATCGACTGAGGCTTTGTTTGGCACTAAAGTATGGAGGTCCAAGTTTTTGTATGTTGACTGCTGGATTGGACTGAACTTATTAGTCATAAAAGAGTGCGGTAACGCTCGGCGTCCCACACCGACGGCGACAGCAGCTCTCGCTAGTATACAACCAAGGCAGCATTATCTCTTTAAGTCCACGGAGTCATGCGTTGAGCACAAAGTGAATGATTCTTTCGCCTTTTACTAAAAAATAACATGTGCTTATTGTTTTATGTGGTATATGCCTATTTTTAGAGGGGCGCACCTCTGTGTGTGTCTTACAATTTTAAGTTAGAAATCTTTATTTTTGTAACTGTACAAGTCAATCAAGGCTGCCAATGCATCATCTTATCTTTTGCCGCTGCAAAGTCAACTAGTTTCATAATTTTAAGCGGCAACGCTATTTTGGCCCAATCTGTCATTATATTCACAAGCGAAGCTCTTTCGGCTTTATTTTGGCCCAATATGTCATAATTTGTTGGCCCAATGTGTCATAATTTTAACCAGGGAAGCTCTTTCGGCCGTATTCGGCCTAATATGTCATGACTTTCGGCCCAATGTGTCATAATTTTTACCAGCAAAGCTCTTTCGGCCTAATGTGTAGTCTAGCATGGGCCCAAAAAGGAAAAAAATTTGCATCATCCATTGACCGATAAATGTTTGTCTTGTTGCACTAAAAAGTGGCATGAGAGTATTTCTCTTTTTGGGAGTGAGGATACTCGTCGGATTCTCTTTGAAAAGATTTTAGAGATTCTTAAATCACATCCGTTCATTATACATCGTGCGATCAAAAATCATTGTAAATTTTTTATATTTAAAATTGAATATAAATAGTATTTGACGAAAACTAACCACACGATATACGATAAACAGATGTGATTGAAAGATCTCCGGAATCCTTAAAGAGGATCCAGCAAGGATCCTCTCTCTTTTTGGTGTCTTTAAAATTGTAATATGGAGTTTTTTTCATTCGATACTCCTAAATAATAATGTATTAGTATTTTTAATTGAGAGAAGCAAATCTGAAATGTAAAGAATTACTTTTTACATTTTCCTAAGACGTATAAGTACACCAACTGGAGATGTAAACTCGGGATCCATTTAATTTTATCCTTTTGTTTGGAGGGGCTCGCACCTTTATATAGAACCATCTGACTAACCGAAAATGTAAGGGCCTGTTTGGTAGTGTACTTGAATCCAACTTTTTAAACTCAAAAACAGTTTTCAAGTTTTAGGTCTTAAAAACTTGTTTGGTATGACTATTTTTAAAAACTGAACTCAAGACTAACTCAAAAATATAGTATATTCCTTAAAAACCTAAAAAGTGAGTTTTTAGAGTTTTTAAACTTAAACTCACTCATTTCTTTTCTCTCCCCCTCCCCTTTCACTCCAAATATATCTCTCTCTTTTCTTCTTTCTTTCTCTTTTTTTTTTTACTTTTTTCATCTCTACTCCAATCCAATCAAGTTTAAGTCGTAAGATTTAAAAATTTTAAATTGGAAACCAATCAAGTTTTTGAGTCTTAAAGAAAATTGTTTTTAAGAAATGTTCTTAAGAAATGTTTTGAGAAATGATAAAAATTTTCAAATACAATACCAAACAGGCCCTAAAATTTTCATTGTAAAGCATTTTGCATCTCGCAATAGAGATGCCCTAAAATGTCTAGTGCCATGTATGGATAAGGTTAAAATCCGTTGCATGCCACTTTATACTACGATTCAGTGGTATTATTCTTCAAATGAGACATTTTAGGTTCGATTCTCGCTAAAGACGAATTTGAACCACATTATTGCTAGGGCTGGAAAAAAATCCCAAAAATCCCAAACCAAACCGAAAAATTCCCGAAACCAAACCAAAAAAATCCCAAACCGAAATTCCCGAAAATTTCGGTATCCAATACCGAACCGATCCCGAAATTTTGGTACGGGAATCGGTCTCAAGTTTTTGGGATTTCGGTATTCCCAAACCAAACCGAAAAAATAAATAAATATATATATATATATTATTTAATTTTTAAATATATAGGAGCACATTTTTAAGGGGAACATCATCTACCTACAATAGTGAAAATTGAAATACTGAAGGAGCATTGGAAATCGATGATGGGACATATACAGGAAGGAGCCCTAAGATAGATAGTGGAACATGTGCAGAATTTTTAAATCACAGGAGATTGATAAATGGATATATAGATGCAGAATAAACACGGGAGATTGATAGATGGATACATGGATAGATTATAAGTTACAATTTGCTTGAGAAAACTTTACATCTATCTATAATATTTATATTATATATGTACAAAAGTTTACTCAAGTATATATTGACGTTTTAGACGTAATTTTGGGGACTGACATGATTATAGATAGATATATTAATTTACTCAAGCACATATTAACGTTCAGATTGACATATTGCTTTTGAATAGGCAGAAACAAATAGGCAAATACTAACTGGGGCTTGCCATTTGATTGGCAGATTTGTGTGCACAGATTAGTAGAAACAAAATAGCAAATTGGGCTTGCCTATATGTCAATTTTTAAATATAAATGGTTGAATTATAGCCCAAAAGCATAATATATCAAATTTTAGTCCAAAAGCCCAAAATAATTTCGGGATTCCCGATTTGTTCCGAAATCCCGAAACTATTTTGGGATTCCCGAAAATTTGGTTTGGGATCGGTATTGAAATTGGGATTCCCGAAAATTTCGGTTTGGGACTCGGGACAAGTGGTTCGGTATGGGATATTTCGGGATTCCCGAAAATTGGGAATCCCGAAAATTTGGTTTGGGATCGGTATTGAAATTGGGAATCCCGAAAATTTCGGTTTGGGAATCGGGACAAGGGTTTTGGTATGGGATCCCATACCGAACCACCCCTAATTATTGCTAGCTCATTATGAGGTTTAGTCCACTTTCTCACCTCTTAGTGTGGATAATATTGTTTATTAAAAAAATTAAAATCTGTTGACTTTGATTGGCCCAGATGATATGCCTAGAAAGAATTAGTCACATAAATTACGTAAGTTGTAGAAATTCATATAAATTTAGGAGAAATTTGAAATAGGTCCAATTTTATAAGCCTCTTTTGATATGGGTCCAATTTTTAGTTACTTTTGATTTAGCTCCAATTTTTGTAGCCTAAAATTGTGTACTTACTTTTGATTTAAGTCCAATTTTGGACTCATATCAAAAGAGACTTATAAAATTGGACCCATATCAAAAGACCCCATAAATTTAATTAGATACTTCAACAACATGTGCTTGTCAGACTTATAAATCATATAAGTTGAGGAAATTTTTTACTTTCGTAGATTGAATTTTTTTTTTATAGTCCTGAAAAGTCATAAACTAAATTCCACTGAGAGATATTGCAAGACACATAAAGTCGAGAGAAATTGTACGAATAAATAACCCATGCATATGACCATAAACTCCCGACTATGACCATAACTCTTAGTTTGGTAGTTTGATAGTTATATCTTTAACTAAGAATTTAAGGATTCAAAACTCCATAGTACAATAAAAAAATCTCGAAATTGGTTTCTTCAACCATTTAAGAGTTTCGGTGGGGAATATGGGTTCTTCATGGTGGAATTGGAAATTTACTCGTGGAGCTTTAGTTGCTTGAAAGATATTGGAAATTTTTCAAAAGAGTAGAAATCTAAAGAATGTCATCACACAAATCTGCTCATGGAAGCTGGTTCGGTGCCATTGGGAATCAAAGACTAGGGGGCTGAAACGCTGGTATGGGTTTTGGTGAGTAAGTCCCACACCGCCTAGTGGAAAAGAAACAGCTAGCCCAGGGGTATAAAAGACAGCAGCATCCTGATGTCAAAACCACGGAGCCATGCGTTGAGCACAAAGCGAACTATTCTTTCGCCTTTTACTAAAGAATACCGTGTGCTCGTCGTCATAAGTGGCATACGCTTATTTTTGAAGGGTTGCACCTCTATGGGTGACCCTAAAATTTCAGTTAACAAGTTGTGGATCATTTGATTGTTTATCGAATTGTTACAAAACTCTAATTTTATACATATCTGTCCTTTAATTTGATTTTGAATTGAGTGGTTTATGTTTTGAGATTGAGTGAGATGTAAATTCTTATTTTGCACGAGAGTGGTGAATGCTCTCAGTTACTTTAGCAGGATGAATGCTCTCAATTACTTGAGCCCTCTACTCGTCCCACTTCATGCAATCTCTTAGGTTTAGGAAGCTCAATCAACCCTTGCTCTAATAAAGATGTGAAAAAATCTTCAACATCCTCGTTTCTAAATGAATATTCTTTGGAAAATTTAGAATCCCGTGCACTTTTCTAATACTCTTTAAATTAAACATTGGTTCTATTTTGAAATTTGATTAGGACGCCTAAACAATAGCCATGTCAACATTTTTATATTTATTTAGATTACATGTAATTATTGTGTTTTTTTAATTTAAAATGTTAATTATTGAATTCCATATATATCCTTTTAGGTTGATATATTTTTGTACGTGGCCTTTTTTTTAGGAAGCCTGTTTCTTGTCCCATGTTTGAGCCGTATGGTTTCTTCTCCCACGTTAGAATTCTGTGACCCTCATTTTTGAATTTTGAATGGACTTATCCATTTCAACTAGCGGTTGTTTTATATTGATATCATGTGAGATAATTAGACATATTCTCTATTTTCAGAGGCTTGAGGTTGGTACGTTCAGATAATGCATCTAAACGCACCGAATACTTACCAAGAAGATATATAAAGTAACGTACCAAATATGTTTTTTTTATAAATATATATAAATGTACCAAAATAATATATAAATGTACCAAATACATTAAAAAAAAGAAATATGAATGTACCAAATACGTACCAAGAAGATATATAAAGTAACGTACCAAATATGTACCAAGGAGAAATATATGTTTAATCAAGAGGAAATATATGTACCAAATATGTTTTTTTTTTATAAATAAATATAAACATACCAAATACATACAAAAAAGAAAACAAACAAACCAAATATGTTCCAAGAAGATATATTAAGTCACGTATCAAATATATACCAAGAAGAAATCTACGTTTTGTGTGTAATTTGTAAGACTTTTTATTAAAATTGAACACTACAATATTTATCTACAAGATTTTAGAAGTTTTGAGATACTATCTAAGAAAATTAAAATGTATATTAAATATAATGACAAGTCGCATTCATGGGTATTTTGAAAAACTTTTTTTATTGGAATTAAATTCTACAACATTTATCTACAAGATTTTAAGAGCTTTGATGTATTATCTAAGAATTAAAAGGTATATTTATATAATGGCAAGTTGGGTAATTTAAATTATAAGAAAGACTACTTCTAATCCATGTGGCACCTAAATATTAGGAAAATGTTTAATCAAAACTCTAAAAGGCATAAATGTTTAATCTCAAAATTTTAAAACCTAAGCATCTGTATCAAACCACCCCCCAATATTCTTTTGGTTTGTGTTCTTTTAGGATTTTAATGACACTTAAGACTTTGTGTCTTACACCCTAATCCTGGTTTAGGAAAAATTGCTCAAATAGTACCAAAACTCTTGAATTTAGTATAAATAACCATCTGAAACATTATGTTATGTCGCAAATTGGCACCTCCATAATTCACTAGTCCTTTTTATAATGTACTATAGTCATTTATTGCAACTAGAGTACTTGAAAGCAATTCTTCTATCCACGTACACTATTGCCAACATAACAATATATGTTTGTGCAGCTTTTTGTTTTTATCAAAAAGCTCAACACTCTCTCATATAGTAGAGTAAAATGTCGAGAATTTTTGCTTGCCACGCACCACATTTGACAAAAATCCATATGGAAGTAGAAATGCGTCAAATTGCAACACTATATTTCCCCTTGATTTTTTTAAACCTAAATTCATAATCTTTGTGGCTCAGACATTCATGACGAGTTACAGCTGATAGTGGGTCTCTTTGAGTCTCCAAAAGCCCAATTACTTGGGCCTAGCTATGTGATCGGCTTTCTTATTTGGTTGTTTCCATCATTTAGTTTTGCCCTACGATAGGGAATTAGGGAGCGGATGATGGCATCTACGCGAAGATGCAGAAAGAAAGGGGAGGGAGAGGGAGAGATAAATGGGTTTGCGGGTATCATTTAACCCGTTTCTACGCGAAACTTTTTCTCTCTCAATCTAATCTCAAGCGTCCATGGTTGATCCAACGGTGTTAAAACACAGAGCACCTAAGTAGTCGAGATTTCTAATGTATTCTTTTAGATTCTTTATACATCGAGATTTTTTAGTTGTTAAACTTTTTATCGAGCATTCTATGAATAAGTTATATTGTCAAAACTTCTAGTACATAAGATACACTTAAACATAATAAAGTATAGGATCACTACGTAGTGTTGTGTGCTAATGAAATAAGGACACAGGGACAAAAATTTCATTGGTACATAATACTACCATAGTGGTGTACCAGTACATTGTAAAATGACCTCTTGAAGAGCTTTCACAAGCTGGGTAGGGTTTATCTTCAATAGTCTAGTAGTTTGGCTTTTTATTTGTTGGATTAATAGAAAAGAGTAAATAATATTTCTTCATTTTAATCATGACTGCTCATTTTTCGTAAGAACATATAATCTAAATTATTGCAGAAAAATTAAAGTATGCATATTTTTTTTAGTACATCGATATTTTTACACTAAAGAAAGGAGAAGTTCAACAAAGCTACATAATGGGCAATCTAATTTGGTATCGAATTCATCTACGAGATTCGAACCTAGGACCTCTCACTTCCATTCGAACTTAAGACCTCTCACTTTCAAGTAAAGAAGAATATCACCAGACTGTAATATTGAGTGACAATTAAAATATACAAATAAGTTCGAGAAAGGAGCCTCTCGTACTAGCAATAGACAAGTGTGGAAATGAAAAACCCACAAACCCAAAAATTCCATGGAAAAAGTATGGCAAAAGCCAAAACTGATTAATCAAACTCAAACTATTACTAATGCCCGAGAAGCTTCCTTAGTCACTTACTTCAAATATTAACACCCAAATATTCTAAATTTTTTTTTCATTAAACAATTTTATTTACATTAAAGGGAGATGAGTTTCGCCTCATAATGAACTAGTAATAATGTAGTTTAAATTTGCTTTTGACAAGAATCAAACTTAAAACCTCTCACTTACAAATAAAGAAAAATACTAATATACCGTAATATAAAGTGGTAAATATTTTAACTTTTTGCTTTGTATGAAATAAATTCACAATATCCTCTGAAGTCATGGACTCGTACATATTTGCCACTCTGCAACTGCGTTGCGCATCTAAAGCCCCTTGCCATTCATAACCCATTATTAGCTTAAGATCAAACCATAGGTCCGGTTAGAGTAATATTATACTTACAATATATTTGTATCATCATTTGTACTGTCATTATAAGTTAGGACCTACTAAGCCTTGATTTGGTACTGAGGTGATTCTGAAAAAAACTGGTATAAAAAAAAACTGGCAGCTTTTTTGTGTTTGGTAAACATTCAGCTTTAGTTTTTTTTCACAATTTTGGGTGAAAAAAGCCAAAAACAGGAAGCTACAAAACCTAGCTTTGAAGAACCGGCTTTTTCACATATATTTTACATAAAAGTTTACCAAGCACTATAATACTGCTTTTTTTTTCAAAAGTACTTTTACAAAAAAGTTTATCAAACACTCTGCTTCTTTATTTCACAGCTGCTTATTTTCACAGCACAGCAGAAGCACTTTTTTTCAAAGCACAACAATACCAAACCAGCCCTAACACATGTGGCTCCTATTTCTATTAGAGATAATATAAATGATGGTGCAAATATGTGGTCAAAGTAAAATTTTTAGTCCGGTTATAGTGCTACGTCTTAATAAGTGATATGAGCTTCGAAAATGCTACTCTTATTATATATTTATATCATTCCTCTAATAAAGATGAGACCCACATGTGTTGGTAGATTCTACTTCTTTTTCATTGTAAAGCATTTTGCGTCTCTCAATAGAGATGCCCTAAAATGCAGTGCCATGTATGGCTAAGGTTAAAATCTATTGCCTGCCACTTAGTACTACGGTTTTGTGGTATTCTTCTTCAAATGAGAGATTTTAGGTTCAATTCTCGCCAAAGGTGAATTTGAACCACATTATTATTGCTAGCTCATTGTGAGGTTTAACCCACTTTCCCACCCCTTAGTGTAGATAATATCGTTTGTTAAATTTTTTTTTAAATCCGTTGACTTTGATTGGCTTAGATGATATGCCTAGAAAAAATTAGTCACCTAAATTACATAAGTTGAAGAAATTCATATAAATTTAATTAGATACTTCAACAACATGTGGTTGTCAAAGTTATATGATTTATAAGTTGAGGAAATTTTTTACTTTCGTTGATTGAAAAAAAAAATTATAGTCCAGAAAAGTTAAGAAAAGTCATAAACTAAATTCTGCTGAGAGATATTGCAAGGCACATAAAGTCAAGAGAAATTGTAAGAAGAAATAACCCATGCATATGATATAGCTTTTCACATTATTGCTTGTATAAAAACAAAAATTTAATGCGACTTCATGTGTCGTAAAATTTTTATACAAACATGTTATGGATTAAAAAAAAAAAAAAAAAAAACGTAAAAGCAATGAGCCACTATATGATTAACAAGCTTTGGAGAACTGAGATCTGAACCCCAATCCATCTTTTCTTTGTGCCCTAGCATTCTCTTATCGAGTCCGTACTCCCGAAATTTATGACACCTCCTAGTAGAACACACAGTTTGTGAGCATCGTGGAATGACACTGTTCTCATGAGAAGCCAAGGGCTAATTTCACATAAGGTATGACATGTACAAAGGTAACTGCCAAACTAAGAGTTATGGCCATAGTCGGGAGTTGGAAATGGTCGAAAATTCTATAGTACTCTGGAGTATCGTATATTTGAGAGTTTTTAACCGTTTAGATTTTATAGTTATATCTTTAACTAAGAATTGAAGGATTCAAAACTCCAAGTACAATAAAAAAATCTCGAAATTGGTTTCTTCAACCATTTAAGGGTTTCGGTGGGGAATATGGGTTCTTCATGCTGGAATTGGAAATTTACTCACGGAGCTTTAGTTGCTTGAAAGATGTTGGAAATTGTTCAAAAGAGTAGAAATCTAAAGAATGTCATCACACAAATCTGCTCATGGAAGCTGGTTCGGTGCCATTGGGAATCAAAGACTAGGGGGCTGAAACGCTGGTATGGGTTTTGGTGAGTAAGTCCCACACCGCCTAGTGGAAAAGAAACAGCTAGCCCAGGGGTATAAAACATAGCAGCATCCTGATGTCAAAAACACAGAGTCATGCTTCGGGCACAAAGCGAACTATTCTTTCGCCTTTTACTAAAGAATACCGTGTGCTCGTCGCCATAAGTGGCATACGCTTATTTTTGAAGGGTTGCACCTCTATGGGTGACCCTAAAATTTCAGTTAACAAGTTGTGGATCGTTTGAATGTTTATAGAATTGTTACAAAACTCTAATTTTATCCATTTCTTTCCTTTAATTTTATTTTGCACGAGAGTGGTGAAAGCTCTCAGTTACTTTAGCGGGGTGAATGCTCTCAATTACTTGTAGCCCCCTACTCGTCCCACTTCATGCGGTCTCTTAGGTTTAGGAAGCTCGATCAACCCTTACTCTAATAAAGATGTGAAGAAATCTTCAACATCCTCATTTCTAAATGACTATTCTTTGGGAAAATTAGAATCTCCTGCACTTTTCTAATACTCTTTAAATTAAATATTGGTTTTATTTTGAAATTTGATTAGGACCCCTAAACAATAGCCATGTCAACATTTTTAGATTTATTTAGATTACATGTAATTATTATTTTTTTAATTTAAAAAGTTAATTATTAAATTCCATAAATATCATTTTAGGTTGATATATTTTTGTACGTGGCCTTTTTTTTAGGAAGCCAGTTTCTTGTCCCACGTTTGAGCCGTATGGTTTCTTCTCCCACGTTAGAATTCTGTGATCCTCATTTTTGAATGGACTTATCCATTTCAATTAGCGGGTGTTTTATATTGATATCATGTGAGATAATTAGACATATTCTCTATTTTCGGAGGCTTGAGGCTGGTATATTCAGATAATATATTAAAACATACCTAATACGTACCAAGAAGATATATAAAGTAACGTACCAAATATGGTTTTTTAAATAAATATAAATGTACTAAAATAATATATAAATGTACCAAATACATACAAAAAAGAAATATAAACGTACCAAATACGTACCAAGAATATATATAAAGTAACGTACCAAATATGTACCAAGGAGAAATATATGTTTAATCAAGAGGAAATATATGTACCAAATATGTTTTTTTTAAAAATAAATATAAACGTACCAAATACATACAAAAAAGAAAACAAACATACCAAATATGTACCAAGAAGATATATTAAGTAACGTATCAAATTGTACCAAGAAGAAATCTACGTTTCATGTGTAATTTGAAAGACTTTTTATTAAAATTGAACACTACAATATTTATCTACAAGATTTTAGGAGTTTTGAGATATTATCTAAGAAAATTAAAATGTATATTAAATATAATGGCAAGTCGCATTCATAGGTATTTTGAAAGACTTTTTATTGGAATTAAATTCTACAAGATTTTAGGAGTTTTGATGTATTATCTAGGAATTAAAAGGTATATTTATATTATGGCAAGTTGTGTCACATCCCGGCCCGGGACGGACCACTTCCCGGGCCCGCTCCACCACCGTAGTACCAAAACTCTTGAATTTAGCATAAATAATCATCTGAAACATTATGTTATGTCGCAAATTGGCACCACCATAATTCACTAGCCCTTTTTATAATGTACTCTAGTCATTTATTGCGACTAGAGTACTTGAAAACAATTATTCTATCGACATACACTATTGCCAACAAAACTATATATGTTTGTGCAGCTTTTTGTTTATCTCAAAAAGCTCAACACTCTCATCTAGTAGAGTAAAGTGTCGAGAATTTTTGCTTGCCATGCACCACATTTGACAAAAATCCATATGGAAGTAGAAATGCGTCAAATTGCAACACTATATTTCCCCTTGATTTTTTTAAGCCTAAATTCATAATCTTTATGGCTCAGACATTCATGGTGAGTTACAGCTAATAGTGGGCCTCTTTGAGTCTCCAAAAGCCCAATTACTTGGGCCTAGCTATGCGGTTAGCTTTCTTATTTGGTTGTTTCCATCATTTAATTTTGGAGAGCTTTAATAAAAAGGGTTTGGACTAACTTTTATTTAATGAAAAACCACCATAAACTATTATTTAATAAAAAAGGCTTAAATTTTAATCATAAGGACACAAAACTTTTATGTCTGGCCGTACAAAAACTGAAACACACGGGCTCGCCAAAAAGCCTAAACCGCATAACAATTAATATTCCAAAATTGCACATACAACCAAACATCCCTAGTTCTGCAAACCAAACATTCTTCTTCTCCCTCATCGAACCTGAATCCCCTCTCATTTCCGGCGACGCACCCACAGCCCCTCTCTTCTCCGGTGACCCCAATCCCAGTGACCCAATCCCTATTTCCTGCGACCCACCAATCCCTTTCTTCTACAACGACTGCGATCGTCATCCTCCGTTATGGACGACGACGATGATTGCAACCTATCATCATCAATTCCGACAGTCCCTCTCCCCCATTTGATCGGTGATGTTTGTGCCTTGTGGTGATGAGCAAGATCCTGAAGCCACAATTTCTGCCATTAATTATTTGGATCTCCATAGTGGTTACAATCAGTGCGTGAAGAAGAACCTCAAGGAAGAGCATGAATCTCTTTTTTTCTAAAAATAAATCGTATGAGTTCAGTTAGATGGGTGATAGCTTTTTGATTCCATTTTGTTATCTAGATATTAATCATAGCGTTTTTTTTTAATTATTTGGTTGAATTTTATAGATCTGCAGCGAATTTCAGCTTTGATACAGCTTCTGATTGCTTTTTATTTTGTTTTGTTTTCGATCAGATTCATCTACCGACCTCTTACACCGATGGAGGCTCGACGCCTTGATGTTTCCGAGATCAATCCGATCGACATCGTTACAACATCTGCAGATCTGATATCTCCTTGCGGCTAAGGGCGCAAACACATGTATATTGGTTAATCGAAAGCTATAACTGTAATATGATGATTGGGGAAGGTGAAAGCTGGGGTATTTTTGGGTGGATTTGGGTTTGCACGCATGCAAGAGATGTCGGGACGAAAGGCTCAGTGGAAGAGCTGAGTCCTTGACCGATCTTTGTCATCCGGCCTTTGCCATGGCAGGTGCGCTTGCATGGTAGGTCAAAAAATCTGAATAAAAAAATAAAGATTTTTGGTTTTGAGGGGAGACAGCATGAGGTTTTTTCCTCGTTAATTTTTACTTTCAAATTACTGTAATTTCTTTGTTAGTCAATGTTTAGTTTACGAAACAGTGATAGTACTAGTGTTCCGTTTAAACAGCGACTCAGCACCCTCGTTTTTTATAATTTGCTTAAATGCATCCAAAGAGCTATTATATTTAACTGATGCTCCTTAGGTCATCATCATCCGTGGTGCACTGTGTCAATGGGGTAAGAAGCTAATCTAGGACCAATCGTAACTCCCCATCCCAACAAGAAAACAAGAAGCTAGCAAAGAAGCTATCATGCAGGCCACCAATTAAAACCACGGGTTTTAGAGAATCGTACATTCCAAAGTAAAGTCCACGATACACGAAAATTCCAACACAACTAAACCATTAAACTGCTTTTCAACCACCCTTCTTGGCAGCCTTGGCATCACTTGCCAAACGTGTTCTTGCATAGTCCTGAGAATATACAAAAAGAAGAGATGAAGCACTAGCAGCACCGCCTGATGCCAGGTTCCCAGCGAACCACTTCCAGTAGCCATTTCTATCCTTCTTGAAGTTATTATACACTACCTAACACACAAAAACAGTACCTGTGTCTAAACAACAAATGCTAATACCGAACTAAAAACCGTAAGTCATCATTCCTAGACAACAACTTTTATTTTAATATTCAAATTCATGAAATTCTCTTTAAGCCAAACAATTGCAGAGAACTCCGGGTCCTCCACAATTCGGGGCGATTTATCCACATTTCCTACATAGGTTTTACTATGAAGTACCTAAAATGCTCCATTGAGCTGTCAATCATTAATCTTGTTTAAGTTTCTTCTTTAATTTCCTTTAGCGTTTTCGTTTCCAAGCACTGACCCCGAATTCAACGGAGCAATAACAAAAAATATGCAATTTCCACATAGCAATATAAATATTTTTTAAAAAAATTTATGCATACAAACACGAAGGGGTACACCTGCATATATACATGTCTAATAACTAATATATTTGGTACATCATGCCGGATAGCTGGAGAAATTTCAAAATATAAAGATAACAAGTAAAAAATGTATTTTTTATTTTTTATTTGCAGACATGGAACTTACTTATTAACAATTGTATTAGGGAATGTTAAAGGTCGAAAAAGATTGATTAGAACTTAAAAATGTATGAAGAAATTAAGGGAAACTGTAATATTGGAGAAATTTGTTAAGAAATGTCATGGAGAAGTGTCTGTACCTAGCAGTACCACCAATGCTGCGAATGCTCATGCTGCGGATGCCCAGAACCCAATAGCCTTAAATTCCTTCATCCTCAAAGACTCCTAATATGGTGATTCGAAAAATGGGCTAGTCTTATTAGGCTAGTTTGATGTTAGGTTTTGTCCTAACCATTAAATACACTTAGTATCCGGTTTTTTGTTAAGATTAAAAGTTTTGAAGTCCTTTTCATTAGTTTTTTTTAAGAAATATTGTTCAGTTTAAGAAGTAGTCAATGTTTAGTTTAAGAAATAGTGTTCGGTTTAAGAAGTAGTCAATATTCAGTTTAATAAATAGTATATTTAGTTTACGAAATAGTTAGTTTTTGGTTTAAGAAATAATCAGTGTTTAGTTTACGAAATAGTTAGTTTTTGGTTTAAGAAATAGTCAGTGTTTAGTTTACGAAATAGTGATAATACTAGTGTTTGGTTTAAGAAATAGTCAGTGCTTAGTTTACGAAATAGTGATAGTACTATTACTTGGTTTAATAAATAGTCTATTTAGTTTACAAAATAGTGATAGTACTAGTGTTAGGTTTAAGAAATAATCAGTGTTTAATTTACAAGGTTTCTAGTTTAAGAAATAGTCGGTGTTTAATTTACGAAATAGTAATAGTACTAGCGTTCAGTTTAAGAAATAGTTAGTGTTCAATTTACGAAATAGTTAATGTTCAGTTTAAGAAGTAGTGATAGTATTAGTGTTCCGTTTAAGAAATAGTTAATGTTTAGTTTAAGAAATATTGTTCAGTTTGGATTTATCAAGGAACAAACATGAAGATATCAAAAGGAGTGATTGAATGCTTTAGGAAAATACAGTTTGGACAAGGCTCACAATATTTTTATTTTTATTTTTATTTTTTATTTTAGTAACATTCTCAATAAGTATGAATAAGATCCTGGAACACCTTTTTTGGTTCCAAAAAAGCTTTTTGTTTGATCTATGCTATCAAGGCAAACTGATGAAAACAAACAATCCTTACATATGCCATTAGGTTGACAAGCCAGAGCAAGAAGGTAGCAGTATCCAGCTGCAATTTTCACCACAGGTACATTCTCAAGTGCTCCCAATAAAGGATGGGGCTCAACATCAGTTGGCTCGGTTTGGTGACCGAGTTTGCCATCGTTGCCCCCAAGAAAATGTATACATCCTGCCCTCTCTTGGCAACACAAACATGAATAAATTTCTAATTGCAGCTTGTACCACAAATATGTCTTTTAAAGACTCAACCAACTGTGAAGTAGTAACCTAAAACAGTAAACGAAAATAGTCTCACAATAGTCATGTTAAATAAAAATGGAACTGCAACAGCATGTGAATAATGTTACCAATTGTTGGAATGGTGGTCTGTGATGTACTTCCAGCATCGAGACCGACCATACGAATCCGCATTTCCTTCATAGCAAAAAGCCAACTGATCAATTTGGTGAAATACAACCCCATTTTTTCAAGTTTCAGCTGAATTCAGAATTCATAACTCAGATACCAGTTCATCTAACATTAAGCCACAAAATTTCAACTTGAATTTGAAATCGAGTTACGAGATTTTTCTTAAGAACCTGAAATTTCATCAAAATCCAAAATATACCAAAAAACAAATACAAAATCCTTGCCCGACCTAAAATTCTCCTAAAATTTCATCAAAATCCAAACAAGCACGGGAATAATAAACCTAGCACTAAACCTAAAAGCTCCTAATCAAATTAAAATAAAAAAACATTCAGACCTAAAATTTCATACAGAAATGGGGACCTAAAAGCTACCATCCAAAAAGAATCAGATGCATATCTAAATTGAAAACCAGATCCAGATTCAATAATACTTGAAGGCTTGTTTGCTTTTAGCATCATCAGGAGGTTCTCCAACAATATAACGCAATAATTGCTCCACCTGGGTTCTATCTCGTAAACTGAAAGCATAAACTTACACAAGGGGATCAATTATTCATCCACAATCAAGTTCCCTTTTATACAAGATTTCATCTACGTATAATTCCTCCAAAATTCCCAAAAACTGTAAGGAAGGACAACAAATTATGGTATTGAATTTAATATATGTACATGAGGGAACTTTGATAATATGAGTAGCAGTACAATCCGTAAAGAGAAGGCAGTGCATAGAAACTAGATGCAGCTTATTGTGCGATAACTCCATAATTTGGAGTAAAAGCTTGAAGTTGCGGATGAGCTTCCCGTGAGGACCTTCGACCTCGATGATCTTGGCGTGGACTTTGATCTTGACACTGTCAGGAATGTCTGTCGTCTCAGAGGAGAGGATGGTCTTCATCTCCGCTGCTGCTCTGGTTGTTTCTTTCTCTCTCTCTATCTCGCTTTGCGGCTCCGGTTGGTGAGTGAGTGCGATTTGGGCGAGACCAGGGGAAAAGTGTTGGAAATAACAAGATGGAAGGAGTCGAAGTATTTAAGGTTTTTTATTTTTTTGGATCAGAAGAGTCAAAGGATTTGAGGTTATGGAGGTAGAGAATAGCATAGAGATCCAGAAAGAAAGGAAAGAGAGTTTAAACGAACGTAGACCTGCTGCCAAGGGCAAAATCGAAAATTCATTATGTGGGCCATGTTGATTGGACTGATTAAATGTTGGACTTTGTCCTAATCATTAAATAAACTTACTACCTGGTTTTTGGTTAAAATACAAAGTTTTTGATTCCTTATCATTAGTTTTCCATTAATTTTGCCCTATGATAGGGAATTGGGGAGTGGATGATGGAATCTGCGCGAAGATGCAGAAAGAAAAGGGAGGGAGAGATAAATGGGTTTGTGTGTATGGGTATCATTTAACTCGTTTCAACGTGAAACTTTTTCTCTCTCATACTAATCTCAAGTGTCCATGGTTGATCGAACGATGTTAAAATGCAGCGCACCTCTTGAAGAGCTTTCACAAGCGGGGTAGGGTTTATCTTCAATAGTCTAGTAGTTTGGCTTTTTATTTATTGGATTAATAGAATAGAGAAAATAATATTTCCTCATTTTAATTATAACCGCTCATTTTTCGTAAGAACATATAATCTAAACTAATGCAAAAAAAATTAAAGTATGCATTTTTTTAGTACATCAATATTTTTACACTAAAATGAGATGAACTTCGGTAAAGCCACATAATGGGCAACCTAATTTGGTATCGAATTCGTCATCCACATGATTCGAATATAAGACTTCTCACTTCTAAGTAAAAAAAAATACTACCAGACTATAATACTGATGGACAATTAAAATATACATATAAGTTCGAGAAAGGAGCCTCTCGTACTAGCAATAGACAAGTGTGGAAATGAAAGACCCACAAACCCAAAAATTCCATGCAAAAAGTCTAGCAAAAGCCAAAACTGATTAATCAAACTCAAACTATCACTAATGCCCGTGAAGCTTCCTTAGTCACTTACTTCAAATATTAACATCCAAATATTCTATTTTTTAATAAATAATATTATGTACACTAAAAGAGAATGAATTTCGTTTCATAATAGGCTAACAATAATATGGTCCAAATTTACTTTTGACGAGAATCGAACTTAAGACTTCTTACTAACAAATCAAAAGAAATACTATTAGACCTTAGTATTAAGTGATAAATATTTTAACTTTTTGCTTTGTATGAAATAAATTCACATATCCTCTGAAGTCATGGACTCATACACATTTGCCACTCTGCAGTGCGTTACGCATCTAAAGCCCCTTGCCATTCATAACCCATTATTAGCTTCAGATCAAACCATAGGTCCGCTTAGAGTAATGTAACACTTATAATATATTTATATCATTATTTGTACTATCACTATAAGGTATGGCTCACTAACACTTGTAACTCCCATTTTTATTAGAGATAATACAAATGATGGTACAAATATGTGATAAAAGTAGAATTTTTGGTCTAGTTATAATGCTACGTCTTAATAAGTGATATGAGCTTCGAAAATGCTACTGTTATTATATATTTATACCATCCCTCTAATAGAGATGAAACCCACATATGTTGTGGATCCTACTTCTATTACATAGATGATACAAATATATGATAAGCGTAGCATTATTTTGAGTTTTATGGATATAGCTGTTGATTTTTCAGACTACTTAGTACCAAAATAAAATTACAAACTAGGATTTTTCATCTTAATATTTCAGTGTTCATGATTTATCATCACACTTTACTATTTGTTGCAATTCGTACACAATAATTTGTTAACTTTTTTAGACAAAACTGCACGTGAGCGACTTATATGAAAAAAAGATTTAGACTTTTTCTTTTGGGGAAGAAAATATTTAGACTTTTAAATGTGCCTCACATGCTTATTCTATGTAAAAAGCACTGAATTAAGTCAATCTTTGAATTGGTAACTAATAAGCTACTATATTTAGATCATGACAACTGAAATTACATGAATTATTGTAAAACTTTACTCAATCTACACAGATAAAATTTAAATATTAACATTCTTTTTGTTTGTAACAATGCAATATTATGTACTATTCTTATTCACGAGAAAGCATATTTGAATTTTTGTGCATAAAGAGTACATTATCCTAACCAAGTGTCATGATAAAACCTCTCTCTTTAATCAGAGATACCATGTGACTAGTGTTTCTTTAAAATTTAAACCAAAAGAAGATTCAGTCATGTAAAAAAAAAAACTTGATTCTTCGTATGTAAGAAGTCATTGTTCTCGCAGACAATCATTGTTTGATACTATCGTTAATTAAGTTATTTTTGTACATGTAGCCAACTATAATTTTGCAAGTAGGTAAAAAGTGAAAGAAAAAATTGTAGAATAATTTGTCAATTTTAACTCAATTGAAGTAATGGTCCATCGATTAAAAATATGTGATCATTGGTCTCTTAACTCATCAAAACGTGCAACTGTAGTCAATTTCCTCAACTCTATTAGAGCGTCCATCGAAATGAGTCACGTGCCACACATGTGAGGCTGAATTAAGAGGCAAATATGAAAACCCAAATGAGAAAAATTGTAGCAATGGTCCCTTAACTTTAACCAAATAGAGAAATGGTCAATTTTATCCCACTAGGATCAAAGATCTCTCAACTTTAACCCAATAATAGCAATAACCATTCAAACATGACTAATTTTGATGGAATTCTGATAGGGTTGACGAAAATGATCATAGCTGCATGCATTGATGAGTTAAGGGATCAATGATTATGAATTTTTAGTTGAAAGATCATTGTTCCAATTGTGTTAAAATTGAGAGACCATAGCTGCATGCATTGAGATTTTCTGCTCCTATTTTTGCCTGTGGCCCGCCTTGCTTAATTGGCTGAAAATTTAATTTATTTTTTATTATTTTAATTATTATCAAGTTAACATTAATTATGTTTAGTTGAAAAGATAAAGACACATATATGCCACAGATAAAAAGGGAGAAGGTAGCAAACTGGGGGAAGCAAAATTCCAAAACAGCCACCACTAATCGCGACTCCCATTTCCTCCCTCCTTCCTCCCAGTCCTCACATCTTTTCGTCTTCCTATCCTTTCCCCTTTCCGTATTTTCACTCCCCCAATTTTATTTTCCTCCTCTGCAACCCAGCAGCCTCCACTTTCAGACTCTCTCTTCCTCTCTCTCATGGCTTCCCCAATTCAGCAAGGTACACCTTCTCTCTCTAGAATTTTTACTTTTGAATTCCTCTGATTTGATTATTTTCCGGGAAAATATACCTCAGAAAAAGAAAACAAGATTCTCTGTAGCTACCAGCTCTGAAAATAATTGAATAAACAAAGAAATTAATATACTTAAATAGAATAACATCATCAATCAACAACTTGTCAGTTGTTTCTTACCTTCGTCACATGCTTAATTGATCTCATCATTTCTGATTAAACCCATCTTTTATTTTCCCGGAAAGTTGCCGGCATCCTTTACTTTACTCGGAACCAAACAGGTTTTGTTTCTGATGGTTTGTGATTATCATCGAACTTGTAGGAGGTGATACGGATTTAGAGAATGGTCCGATGACTGCACAGCCGAGCCAAAACCCTCTGGCCGAGCCATCGCCGTCGCCGTCTCCGTCCTCCACAGCGTCGGCGCCGGCTTTGGTGCTTTCCAACTCGCCCTCGCCGTCTCCGTCTTCCACGGCATCGGCGCCGGCTTTGGTGCTTTCCAACTCAGGAAAGCGGATGGACCAGGCGGGGAAGAAGAAGTACGTGAAGCAGGTGACGGGGCGGCACAACGACACGGAGCTTCACTTGGCGGCTCAGCGCGCGGATCTAGCCGCCGTAAAGAAGATTCTTGGCGATATCGATAAACAGATGGAGGGGACAGTTAGCGGTGCGGAGTTTGATACGGAGGTGGCTGAGGTCCGGGCGGCTGTGGTGAATGAGGTGAATGAACTGGGAGAGACGGCTTTGTTCACGGCGGCGGATAAAGGGCACCTTGAAGTGGTTAAGGAGCTGCTGAAGTATTCGAATAAGGAGACCGTTACGAAGAAGAACCGGTCTGGGTTTGATCCCTTGCATGCTGCTGCAAGTCAAGGACACCATGGTAATGATCTTCAGCATTTGTGCTAATCTGGATTTAGAATCTCTTTATCTAATTTTAATTTTATTTGTGTGGTTTGTGAATTTGGGTGGCTTGGTGAAAGATGGTAAGAGGATTATTTGGATTAAAGTTTGCATCTTTGACATGTTGGGATCTGGCTATGTCATTTCTCTTGTTCTTTCAATTTGTTAGTAATGCGGAATAAGAAATACGATGTATTTGATCTTCTTGATTTATGATTTGAGAGACTGATTAATTTTGGTTGATGGAGTATCCAAGTATGTGCTGCATAAAAGAGTTGTCTGCTTTCGGTATTTTTTCTTGTTAACCAGAAGGCTGTCTGTTTTTTTGAGGTGTTGATTCATAGAGAGTGAAGCATTCGGGATTATGATGGTATTAGTCAAGATGCACTGATAGTATTAAATCGTTAGTTATGTGAGAGGAATTGCCTTATGCTGTGAAACAACTCATGAACTATGAATCATATTTTGAAGCTTCCTGCTTAATCAGGACTTGCATTTACTGCTTATGGAGAGGGCATATCTTTTTTCGTTGAACATGGAATTTAATGTAGGGGCTTTCCTAAAAATGGCCGATGCCTGCACTAGTCACTTGTTTCCTGGTCCTTTGCTGATGCCTTCACTAGTCACTTTGTGCCATTGGACAATACATTCATATTCCTACTTTTCTTGCAGCCATTGTCCAGGTACTCCTAGATCACGACCCTGGGCTAAGCAAAACACTTGGCCCATCAAATTCAACCCCACTTATATCTGCAGCTCATAAAGGGCATGTAGCGGTAGTTGATGAACTGCTGTCGAAGGATTCTACCTTGTTGGAAATTTCTAGATCAAATGGTAAGAATGCATTGCATCTAGCTGCAAGACAGGGGCATACCGAGATTGTAAGGGCATTGCTTACAAAGGATCCACAATTGGCACGAAGAACTGACAAGAAAGGGCAAACTGCATTGCATATGGCTGTAAAGGGGACAAACTGTGAAGTGGTGAAATTGCTTCTGGGGGCAGACCCCGCAATTGTAATGCTTCCAGACAAATTTGGGAACACAGCGTTACATATTGCCACCAGGAAAAAGCGAGCAGAGGTATGTCTGGGTTCTCACTTTACCTTTGTCTTTACTGATGTTTGATATATGGCTGTGAATTCAAATTCTTTTGATATAGTAACGGCAGATTTAGTCCCACAAATATCGTGAGTCAATCCCTTAAAGTAATTTTCTTTTAGTATGTACTAGCTAATGAAAATTTATTTATCTGCCCAGAGTGTATAATGTTTTTATAGATTTTATTCTTTTGCCATTTTTAAAATCCTTGCTCCGGACAGCTGATCCGTGCACATGGTTGCTATGATACGAACTATTCTTCTTTAGCAATTTCCTTTTCTGATCTAAGTTAATTTGCACAGTAAAAAATAGTTGCGATGAACTATGAGTTCTTATTTTCTAGTGTGGTGTGAACAAAATAAAAATCAAGTTGGCTAAAAACCCCCATCAGTTTCTAGGGACCTTTGTTGTATTTTTTGCACTAGTTTTAGCTTTGGCTCGAGCTGAACAAGTGTAGCCATGATTCTTCCTTTCATGATTGTATATCTCCGCTATAGATTTATATGTACTGATTATTGTATCTTTCTTTGCAGATAGTGAATGAGTTGTTACTCCTCCCAGACAGGAATGTTAATGCACTGAACAGAGACACAAAAACGGCTCTTGACATTGCTGATGAACTTCCACTTTCCGAAGAAGCCTCGGAAATAAAGGGTTGCCTTTATCGCTACGGTGCTGCCAAGGCTAATGAACTGAACCAACCAAGGGATGAACTGAGAAATACTGTGACTCAGATCAAGAACGATGTCCATATCCAGCTTGAACAAACAAAGAAAACCAATAAAAACGTTCACAATATTTCCAAAGAACTTAGAAAGCTGCACAGGGAAGGAATCAACAACGCCACTAACTCAGTCACTGTGGTCGCTGTTCTATTCGCAACAGTTGCCTTTGCCGCTATCTTTACTGTGCCCGGCGGTGATCATGATGACGGGACTGCCGTGGTAGTGAAGGGCCTTCCTTTCAAAATCTTCTTCATTTTCAACGCCATTGCCCTCTTTACGTCTTTGGCTGTTGTGGTTGTTCAAATTACCTTGGTCAGAGGCGAGACAAAGGCAGAGAAACGGGTGGTGGGGATAATCAACAAGTTGATGTGGCTGGCTTCAGTCTGCACTTCGGTGGCATTCATAGCCTCCTCTTACATAGTGGTTGGCCGGCGCCACAAATGGGCCGCCATTCTTGTAACAATGGTTGGGGGAATGATAATGGCGGCTGTTCTCGGCACCATGACATACTACGTGGTGAAGTCAACGCGGACACGGTCCATGAGGAAGAGGGAGAAGCACGCGAGGAGGAGCGGTTCCAACTCATGGATGCCCTCTGACTATTCCAATTCGGAAAACGACCGAATTTATGCCCTTTGATCTGAATTTGCACTGAATTTGCACCATTGTAGAGGAATTGTAGAGACTAAAAACACTACGAAAATGGATGTTGAGTTGGTGCAGAGGTGTTTAGGTATATCCGTGACCTCCCGGAAACATCCTGGAGTTGAATAACAGCAATATATTTATCTGCCCTCGGTTTATACTCTGCTTGGTTTTTACTTGGAAAAACTGCACTTGTCTTGTATGTGTATTTGTGAAGACAAGTAACTTTATGTTTCTTTTTAACTTTTCACGAGTAGCTAGTACTAGTTTTTGTTACGTAGCCCCTTTTTATTGTTGATATGTCATTCGTGATGCGTCAGTATTATTAGAGAGATTATATTCACACTTCAAATTACTTCTTCTACGCTTTTTTAATTTTTTAATATTTTTCTATTAATTGTTAGTGGTGTGTAGAAAATATTAAAAAATAAAAAATGTGTGAGAGAAGTAATTTGAGGTGTGTGAATATAATCTCTCTATTATTATTGTCAATGGAACATGTTGTGCACTTTCAACAATATTGACGCATGTATTAAAAAAACTGTAAAGGAATACTTTGTAACAAGTATAATTCTACATTTCTTTTGTTGAAATAGGAAAATTTAGAAAAACTGACGCGATTGCTATGAAGCATTACATGTTAAATATCTTAATTTTTTTGTATATCTGTCATGTCAAACAACACGATTGACAATTCGAATTTTGTAATTGAAGGATGAAATTGAATTGAAGTTTGTCGATTCAATGAATTTTAAGTGACAAATATAAGACAGTCGAGACGTTTGAAACATTTTACGTTTCAAGCGCATTGGGGTAGACAAGCCAAAAATAATAGTAAAATGGAAATAGAGATTTTTTACCTCTAGTTAACAGTGCATTAAACGGAAGAAAGAGACCGGCTTTACGGCGTCGTTTCAAGCTTGATCGCTCCTTCCCTCCAAATTAGGGATGGGCAAAATATCCATGGGTTTGGGTAAGCACGGTTACCTACGGTAATGAGTAACCGTTTAGACGAATAAACGGTTGTGGGTATAACCGTTTATTCGTGAAATTTAAATAGACAGTTATAAGTATTATCTGCAATTATAATAGGTATTCATTTATTCATTTAATTTAATATATGTAAAATTTAAAAACTGTTGAGCGAACTCTAAAATACACGCGTACTCATTGTGTTCTTCTTGAAAACCGCCGAGTCCAACTCCACGCATATCGTGTCGAACGTTCCCTTTCTCATCCGAAACGCCTTTCGAAACTCCTCCTCCTCAACGTCTGGGTAGCCCAAATTCTCCCACCACACCTTGGACCTGTCCTTTTTTTTTTGTCAAACTTGGACTTGTCCTTCACCCAAAGCCTCGGGTGCGGACCCAAAATCGTAGCACTTGAAAATTAGTAGGACTATTGAGCGAACTCTAAAATACATGTGTAATCATTACATGTGTTTTGAATCATCTAGTATTAAGATAATGACTATTTTTTGTTTTTAGAAGCTTTACATCATATGAATTATTTAAAGACTTGCTTAGGTATAGTAGAAAAATATTGTTCGTAAACTATTATTTCAATTATTGGAATTGTATGAGAACTTAAATAATTAAAATAGGGAAATGCATGCTAAAATGTACCTATAATGGTGTTTAATTGTCAGAAAATGAAAATTATGACAAAATTTTCTTTTGTAATTTTCAAGTTGTTAAAGAAAAACATGTAGACGGGTGAAAAAAAGAGGTAAATGGGTAAAAAAAAGGATAAACGGGTAAACGGCTATGGTTAAATGGGTACACGGTTATGGGTATGGTTAATCGTTTATAAACGGTTATGGGTATGTGCATAACTGTTTATGCAATTACCCAACAGGTAAATGGTTATGCGGGTATGAACATAAACGGTTATTGGTAAATAACCGCAGTTACCCGCCGGCCATAACCGTTGCCTATCCTTACTCCAAACTCAGCCGGAAATGGTTCGAATCCACGCAAAGCATGGCGAAGCTGTGACCAAAAGGAGTTCCGCTATGAATGCGCTAGAACTTCTTCAATTGACCAAATTGCCCCTGAAATCTCCTGAATTTCCCATCTCCAAACCATGGTCAGTCGCTTGGTTCTAGGGCTCGAACCTCGTCTGGAACTCTTCCATGGCGACGCAAAAGGTTCAAACATCAAACAAAACCCAAAAAACCCTAATATTTTGCTTAAAACCACACTAATTCAAATCTTAATTCTTAATCTCCTAATCACTCACTGGTTCTATTACTAATGCAGCTGCTTCTCTCCTCAGAGCTCTGTCCGAAACCAAATCCTACACTTCCAAGGTGAAAAAAACGAAGAATTTGAACTTGAAAACGAAAACACATTGATAAATTCTGGGTTTTTGAAAATAGGACTAGGTTGTATATGTTGAGAAAATGAATTTTCATTACTTGAATGCTAAGATTACAATAGTGTTGTATATAAACATCATTCCACACTCTCACATAACTCTAACCTTCTAGCTAACTTGCTACCTATCACAACAACCTTAACTAATTTACCAAACCTATTATAGCCATCTAAACAAATTAACCAACTCTAGGATTTACTAAAAACTGAATCTTTTACACTACATTCCTTAACTTCCCCTTCAAACTAAACTGAGGAGTACGAAGGGACAGTTTGGATCTTAAGAACAGAAACCTGTCCTTGGAAAGAGATTTGGTGCAAATATCTACAATCTGATCTTGAGTGCAGACAAAATAAACTGAAATAGCTTTCGATAACACCTTTTCTTGAATGTAGTGATAGTCAATTTCAACATGCTTTGTTCGTGCATGAAATAATGGATTTTTAGCAAGAGAGATGGTTGATTGATTGTCACACCAGAGTTGAGGAGTAGAAGGAAGAGACAAGCCAATATCAACAAGTAACTGACAGATCCATGTAATCTCAGTTGCAGTGTTGGCTAGAGATTGATATTCTGCCTCCTTTGAAGATCGAGCGACTGTTGGTTGCTTCTTAACACTCAAACTAATGACAAATGAACCTACAAAAATATAATATTTACCAATTGATCGTCGATCAAGTGTACATCCAGCCCAGTCAGCATTAGAAAAGGCTTTGAGACATAATGTAGAAGGGGATTTTGAAAACCAAAGACCAATATCAATAGAGTCCTTGAGATATTGAAGGATTCGTTTGACAGCTTGAAAATGAGATTGTCGTGGAAGGTTTACTACAAAAGATAAGTCAAGCCGAGTCCAAATTAGATAATGTAAGGCACCTACTAAGGATCGATATTCTGCAGAATTTTCAAGTAATGGAGTGAAGTGATCCAATTTGGATGTACTGAAATGAGTGGTACATTGTTTTGATCCATCCGTGTTAGCCTTCTTTAATAGATCCAAAATGTACTTGGTTTGTGAGAGGAAGATGCCTTTGGATGATCTCTGAACTTCAATGCCCAGAAAATAATGAAGTGCACTAAGATCTTTGATAGGAAACAGTGAGCGGAACTGAGAGATTACATGTTTGCCGGCTGGAGTAGATGGCCATATGACAATATTGTCATTAACATAGACCAAAACAAAAACCATGGGATCTTTTTTTACAAACAAGGAATGATCTGATTGAGATCAAGTGATGCCAAGAGTCCTCAATGCTCCATGCAGTTTTTCATACCAGGCTCGAGAAGCCTGTTTAAGACCATATAATAATTTGTGTTATTGACAAATATGAGTAGGGTGAGTGACATCCTCAAAGCCAGGAGGTTGTTGCATAAACACATATTCAGACAAGGTTCTATGCAAAAATGCATTGCTTACATCAAGTTGACTTAGGCTCCAATCAAACTAAGCAACAAAAGTGAGTAATAATTGAATAGTTACAGGTTTAGCCACTGGAATAAAGGTCTCAAAATAATCCATCCCTTCTTGTTGATGAAAACCTTTGGCAACTAATCGAGCTTTATACTTATCTATGGTACCATCAAGTTTTCTTTTAATCCTGAAAACCCACTTACATCCCACAATGTTTTGATGACCAATTTTGGCTACTAAAGACCAAGTGCCAGTTTGTTGCAAGGCATGAAACTCTTCCTTAATTACCTTAACCCAATGTGGATATTTTGAAGCTTGGAGATAGGTGGCAGAGACATATTCATGAGAGAGATGAGAACGGAGATGGTGTTTTGTTGCAAAAAAGGCTTTTGGTTTATAAATACCAGATTTGGGCCTGGTTTGCACGGGATGTGTATTTGTAAGAATTGATTGAGATGGATGTGTTGGAGATGATATAGTGACTGGTGCAGGATAGCTATTATGGGGGTGGAGAATGCTATTGAGATGGAATTGGAGAACTGATCTGTGGTTGAATGAATATGAGTTGAGTGGGTATACTACTTGGAGATGAAGATGCTGTTGAGAAAGGAGAACACTGTGAAGTTCCAAAGTTGTGGAAAGGAAAGTTGCCTTCATCAAATATCACATTGCGTGAAATATATAACTTGTTTGTAGTAGGATCCAGACATTTGTAACTTTTATGATTGAGACTGTAACTTAGGAACACACAAAGCTTACTTTTGGGATCTAACTTAGACTAAGAGTAAGGTTGCAACCTTGGAAAACAATTGCACCAAAAAAATCTTTAGGGTAGCATAAATAGGTGATATGTGGAATAGACATTCCTATGGAGATAATTTGGATGCAGTAGGCAATCTATTGATGAGAAACACAGCAATGGAAATGGCATGATCCCAATAAGTATAAGGAACTTTGGAAACTGTTAATAGTGTTTTGGCAATCTCAACTATATATTTGTGCTTGCGCTCAACATAGCCATTCTATTATGGAGTGTGGGGGCAACTAAGTTGATGATTGATACCATTTTCAACAAGGAAATTGAAGAATTGAGTGTTGAGATATTCTCTACCAGAATCTGATATGAGAGCAACAATTTTAGCATGCAACAATTTCTTTACGAGGCTTTTGAACTTAACAAAAGTAGGAAACACATTTGATTTACATTGCAAAGGATAAAACCAACAATATTTTGTAAAATCATCGACAAAGATGACATAATATTTGAAATTATTCATAAAAGTGATAGATGTTGGCCCCCAAACATTTGTGTGAAGTAGCTTTAAAGGCTTACTTATGTGACAAGGTACAGAAGCAAATGGAAACCTAGAATTCTTACTTAATGCATAACCATTACAGAAAGATTTATTTGAACTATTAGACATGGAAATACAAGACTTAGTAGCCAACTTATTTAGTATCTTTAGAGAAGGATGGCCAAGTCTATGATGCCATATAACTCTGGAAGCATGAACAGAAGCAGCAAAAGCATTGTGATTATTGATTACAGAACTAGAAGACTGTGGTTGAAATGGATAGAAGTCATCTTTCACAAGACTTTTAAAAAGCATCTTCTCCTAAGAAATATCTTTCACAGCTCAGTGAAAAGGATAAAAATGCATAAAACACCAATTATCAACAAGAAATTGATTTGCAGAAAGTAGATTTTGTTTCAAATCAAGCACATATAGCACATTTCTAAGTTGAAAATTATGATGAGGAGTAAGTAATGTAGAGGAACTAGAGTGGAGAATAGGCAAACCCTTGCCATCTCTAATGTAAACTTGCTCAGGTCTAGAGTATGGTTTAGGATTTTAAAGAGTGTTGTATGAGTTTGTCATGTAAGTACTTGCACCAGAATAGGTAGGTTGAACAGAATGTGTGCTTACAACCATAGCAGAATGAGAAACAGTGCTTAAGTAATGTGGATTCATGTGTTGAGGGCAATCAATTGCATCATGCTCAAATTGCCGACATATTTGGCATTGAATCTTTCTTCCAGAGGAGTTAAAATTGGATCTACCACCACGATTGTAACGTTGATAGTTGTTACGAGATGAATTTTCACGAAAGTTTTGGATCTGAAGTTGCCTTTTCCTTGAAAGTTTCTAAAAGTTGAGAAACTGGGATCGCCGCCACTACCTTGAGAGAAATTTCGATTACCACCACGGCCTTGAGAGTTATGTTGAGCAACAAAAGCTTGAGAGGTCGTGGTGGGAAGAATGCCTGTAGTGGAATTATAGGCATGAATTTGCATAATCAGAGTAATTTTCTTTCGATTTGTCAACTGAATCTCTTTACTAAGAAGAAGACCATGCAGCTCATCAAGTGTGGTGGAACCTAGCCAGAATTGGATCGCGTCAACAAAAGATTCGTATTCTGGTGGTAAACCATGAAGCATGACAGAGATGAGTTCAGAATCTTTAACTAGAGCACCGGTACTAGCAAGAGCATCATCGATCTCTTCAATTTGTTGAAGGTATTGAGCAGTAACCGCCTTTCGAGATGCTACGTAGACATGATCGGAGCTCGTGGATGTGCGATTGCTAGGCTGTTGCGAGTCTTGACTCCAATTTTACCCAAAGCTCTCTTGAGGTTGTGACACCAATAGTATACGAAATGATCGATTCAAAAAATGTGGAATTGATCCAGATTAGGATATTATGATAGTTCTCGAACCAAGAAACGTATGTTAGATTGAGCGCTTGATTTCCAACAGCATTAGAGATGAATTTTGGTGGAGGAGGCATTGTTCCATCAAGAATTCCAGTAAGATTATAGCGATGGAAGATTGGAGCAAATAGCGCACTCCAGGTGAGGTAATTAGTTGTAGTTAGCTTGATCAACACCATGGATCCGATATTCTGAATCGTGATTGAATGAGTGGAGAGAGTAGAGCTTGAACTTGAGAGATGATCAAGATAAATCTTTGTGGCCGTCTCAAAAGAAGGAGAAGCTGAGGTCGCCATGGGAGAGGAGTTAGGGTTTGCCAATGAAAGCTTGGCGAAAAAGCTGTGGCAGGGAGAGTGGGAATTGGGGATCAAGTCGTTAGACAGCTGGCTCGAGATACCATGTTGAGAAAATGAATTTTCATTACTTGAATGATAAGATTACAATAGTGTTGTATATATACATCCTTCCACACTCTCACATAACTCTAACCTTCTAACTAACTTGCTACCTATTACAACAACCTCAACTAATTTACCAACCCTAATACAGCCATCTAAAACAAATTAACCAACTCTAGGGCTTACTACAAACTGAATCTTTTACACTACATTCCTTAAGAGTATACAATAAGCCTTTGTCTTACCGTGTACTGAGAAACCACGTACAAGCTTTGGAGAGGGAGCTCAACTCAGATTCTGAGTTTTAGAAACTGTTGACAGGTAACCCTGTTTTTGTTTTCTGAGTTTTTGAATTGTGTATTGCGATTAGGAAGTTTTGAGTTTGATTGCAATGTGAGAATTTTCAGGCATTGAATTTGGCTGGGAGGATTCAAGTCGGCTTTGTTGGGCCGGGAAAGTGCTGGATCGGAGTACACGGTTGTGTGATTATATTGGAAGCAATGAGATAACTAAGGTGATTAATTTGATGCATTATTTGTATGGTTAATTCTGAAAGCGAAGTAAGGTGATTATATTGCAATTGATTTCGACATGTTACTGAAAGCGAAATAAGGTGATTAATTTGATCTACGATGCATGGACACGGGAGAAAGCCACCGTATCCCGTATCTGACACGCTGAGGATACGGATACGCGTGGATACGCGTTCGATACGTATCGGAGTGAAGGGATACGTTTGGGACTGATGAGATACGCGTATCGTATTATCTAGATATGCGTATCCTACTTTTCGGATACATTTGAAACTGAAATATGAGATAATCAGAAAATAAAAAATATAAAAAATCACAATAAATCCGCATAGAATCGTGATTGATCGAACTTAGCTAACTAAAATCCCTCTAAAATCAGAGGATAATCAGAAGAAAAAAATTCAGATTTACCTCTCAGAAATCACTTTGCTTGGGAGACTTTCACGAATCACCATTGATTGTCATATGCAACTATTCCGTGATCCGTCGTCTCTATCTGCACCTGCGCTGTCGTCTCCCTCTTCTTCGTCTACAACTGCTCCGTCGTCACCGGTGAGCTTTCGTTTTTTTTTCACCAGTCTCAGCTTTACTTTACTAATTCAAGTTTCAACTTTCAACTTTTTTTCAACCCATTCGAAGACAATAATATTATAAAACCCATTCCAAGAAAATCTGATTCCCAAGGACAATAATATAATATTATAATACCCATCCATTCCACAACCCCATAGTCCATCTAATCTGATGAATTTGCTTAATTGCTTTTCTGTTTTTAACCTTTTCTATTATTATAATATTATTGTATTTTACATATTATAAGATATTATTGTGTAGTAGATGGATTCATCAAATCTAACGAATTTTGCTTAATTGTTTTTCTGTTTTTAACTTTTTCTGTTATTATAATATTATTGTATTTTGCATATTATAATATATTATTGTGTAGTGGTATGGATATTTAGATTATAATAACTTTGTCTTTACCGTAGATTAACTCTTACTCTTTATATGTTTGTTGATTTAGGAAAATGAATCACCCTAATAATCATGCGAATGATATTGCTAATCCGGATGATAATGCTAATCCGGATGAGATTGTTGAAAATTATCATACTCTGTTGTGGAAGTATGTCAAAAAGCTTGAAAAAGTGGGGAAAAAAGAGGAGGGAATGCTGAATTCAAATGCAATTATTGTCAGAACACTTACAAAGGATCATACCCTAGGGTTAAGTTTCATTTGTTAAAAATGTCTGGAAACGGGGTCAGGCTTTGCAGCAAGGTTACTGATGAAAATCTTGCAGAAATGAAAAAGTTAATTCGAGAGTGTGAATATAAGCTGAAGAGTTCTGCTCCTAAGTATGTTTCTTTGCCCAATACTGGTTATTTCTGTTATGATCTACCTGAAGTGAATCTTGATCCAAAGAAGAGAAAGAGAACAAGTGGGCCTCTTAGTAAAGCTTTTAACAAGGAAGCTCGAGATCAATGTGATGTTGAAGTTGCAAGGATGTTTTATACAGATGGCTTATCATTTAACCTTGCAAGAAATCCGCACTATCGAAACTCATATGTTCGTGCTTCTACACTTCCAGGGTATGTTCCACCAGGTTACAATGCACTAAGAACTACTCTTTTGCAACAAGAGAAGAGTCACATTGAGCAATGCCTCCAACCAATCAAGCGCACATGGAGCACTAAAGGTGTAAGTTTGTGCAGTGATGGGTGGACATATGCACAAAGAATACCACTTATTAATATTATGGCAACTTGTGAAAACATGCCAATGTTCTTGAGGGCAATTAATTGTGAAGGTGAATATAAAGACAAGCATTGTATTGCCAACTTCCTTACAGAAGCTATTAAAGAAATTGGTCATGAAAATGTTGTTCAAGTGATCACTGACAATGCTCCTGTCTGTAGAGCTGTTGGGTTACTTATTGAGGCCCACTATCCCCATATCTTTTGGACACCCTGTGTTGTTCACACTCTTAATCTTGCTTTGAAGAGTATATGCTCTCCGAAACAAACAGATGTTTCGTACGATGACTGCAATTGGATTTCAACTATTGCTAGTGATGTTTGGTCCATAAATTTTTTTATTATGAACCATAGCATGAGATTGTCTATGTTTAATGAAGATTGCAAAGTAAAGTTGCTCTCCATTGCCGAAACAAGGTTTGTTTTCTCCACTTTTTTTCTTCTTTTTTTCTTATTCAATTATGAGTTATCCTAATTTTTTAATTTTTCAGATTTGCTTCCACACTTGTGATGCTTAGAAGATTTAAGGAAGTAAAGGAAGGTTTACAATAAATGGTGATTAGCCCGAATTGGGCTTTGTACAAAGAAGATGATTTGGTTAAAGCAATGACGGTGAAGCAAAAAATATTGGATGAGTACTTTTGGGAGAAGATTGATTATATTTTTTTCTTTACAGCTCCAATATATGAGGTTATTAGAATGGCTGACACAGATAAACCTTGTCTTCACTTGGTGTATGAGTGGTGGGATGCCATGATTGAAAAGGTGAAAGCTGCTATCTACAGGAATGAGCGCAAGGCATTACATGAAAAAAGCATCTTTTTTGATGCAGTGTATCGCATTTTATTAGAGCGATGGACTAAAAGTAGCACACCACTTCATTGTTTGGCGCATTCATTAAATCCAAGGTAATGATTTTGCTAATATCCTTATAAACTCTTCTAAATTAATCTTTAGCTTTATGATTATATTTTTAAAGTGCTATTTCTTTTATTTTAGGTATTATAGTTCAGAATGGCTCCAAGAAGACCCTAGTCGGGTTGCTCCACACCGAGATATTGAGCTTACAACTGAAAGGAAAAAGAGTTTTGAGAGATACTTTTCCAATGAAGAAATTAGAAGAAGTATCAATGTGGAGTATGCCTCTTTCTCTATGTGCTTGAATGACTTTGGAGCTATTGATTCTATGAATGATAGGTTTCATTTGGAACCAGTAATGTGGTGGATTGTCCATGGATCTTCTACACCTAGTCTCCAATCCATAGCATTGAAGCTACTTGGACAACCTTGTTCCTCCTCTTGTTGTGAAAGAAATTGGAGCACTTACAGTTTTATTCACTCTCTAAGAAGGAACAAGATTACACCACAAAGAGCCGAGGATTTGGTATTTGTGCATAATAATCTTCGTCTTTTATCAAGGAATAGCTCAACCTACAAAGAAGGTATTACTCAATTGTGGGATGTTGGAGGAGATGGCTTTGAAAACTTGGGTGAAGAAAGTGTCGGGATGCTTGATATTGCTAACCTTTCACTTGATGAACCGTCATTGGAGACTACTTTGATTACTGGAGGAGACATCATGAACGTGGAAGTTGAATGAGACTTTTTTTAAAGTTTCGTTTAGATGTTCTTTTTCCTTTTTCAAGTTTTAAGACTAATTGTTTGTTGGATGGACTATCTTTCTAACTGTTTAGAGTTTATTGAAATAAATTTGAACTTGAGTAATAAATTTGAAAGCTTATTTTATAATGTTTTAGATATATTTTTATTTATTTATACATATTTTTAATTGCCGTATTCCTGACGTATCGTGTCCTAGTTTTTTGAAATTTGACGTATCTCTGTGTCGTATCCGTGCATCATAGAATTTGATGCATTATTCGTATGGACTGCAATTGATTTCGGCATGTTACTGAAAGCGAAGTTCTGAACTTTTTAGTTGTAGAGACGCATATAGGAGTAAGATATAACTTGGTAGTTAGATTAAATTTTGTGGCAGATTGTTATCAAGCTGCAGTCAGGTGACTCGTGTCCTGCATAATTACCGGTAAGTGGCAAATGTGTCAACTTAATTCTTCCATACATAACGTATGCTGATATTTGTCTAGTACATGTTTGTGTACGCGTGTGTACATGTTTTGATTGTGTGGACGAATATTTTTGTTCATGTGGGCGATTGAATTTGTTCATCGTGTTCAGGAAATGGCAAGATCCATCTGGATGAATGCAACTGCCCATAAAGATGGATGCCGATAAATCAAGGCGCTAAGTCACTTGATTTTTGAACAACTTACAGCTCTGCAGTGCATGTAAATTCTTCCTCGTCGGGTTTGTGTGTTATGTTTTGGTTTTCAGTAGGATGTGCATACCAGAAAGAAAGATAAAAGATGTCTGTTTGTGATGCATTGACAAAAATCATTGTCTTTAAGGACAGAATATAGTCAGCTGTAATGGTCATACATGGCGGGCTTAGTTTACCTTTGTTTCGTAGTGGAAATTTTCCGTTGATTATACAGAGGTTTGGATTTATTACGAGGTTTGTGTAGTTGTTAAATGAAGAGTAGCAGTTGTCTTATCTGCTTGTTTGCTAATATCATATGTTTATGGTATAATTGTTATGCTATCACAAGAAAAGATATGCAAGGATCGAAAAGAGAAAATGTCAAATAATGGCTTCTACGATGAGCTTAAGCTACATCCAAATTTTCCAGGTTATAGGGATAGCCTAGTGATAAATCCTAAAACTTCCAAAAGCGCGTTCTTAGATTAAGCCGAAAAAATAACAAACTAAATAACCAATCATTTTCCTCCTCAGGTGACCTTTAAACTATTTTAGCCAAGAACAAATGTAATCTTACACGACCAAGGTTAGAGTTTAGTTTATGCTATTGACATTGAATTCTGAATATGATATAAGCCCGTGTCCGTGGATACCAAACGGAAAATCAAAACTTCTACCTAAAGAGGAAGATAGTCGAGAATGAGGTAGAACAAATGTTGTTACATACTGATCTCTGTTAGGCAAAATGGATGGTTGTGGATGCTATACCTCAGTTTTTTATGCTAACTTTGTGGCTTCTGTGCTGATCTAACTGGCAATCCAGCTGGTCTGCAAGCCCTACCATTCCCTTCTTTTTCCCAGTTAACATTAAAATTTGGGTGGGGAAAAAGGTTTGTGGTTAGATGTGTATCTGCTAACCCATAGTGCTCAACAACATCAATTAGACCTTTTAATTGCTCTCTTTTGATCTAATCCTGTCAAATTTTTAGCTGACATGCTCACTTAATTTAAGGTTTATATTTCCCACTAGGGAGTATCTGGGAAAAGAAAATGGGAAGGAACAAAAGCCAAAGTAAAGGCTGTTTTCTTTTACTTACACTTGAAGATTTCCTCTTGTATTAAATTGTTGCACATTTACTTCCCTTTGTCAACTTAGTAATTTGCTTCACCTACTGTGCCTTAGGATTACTTTGTTTGTTGCAGTAAGAATGAGTGAATACGTTTTCATTGTTGATCCAAGAATCATTTTCTTCTGTTAATACATATAATGGAGGCTGGTGTCTTCTGGCGACTCTTGAGGGGCAGATAGGTGGGATTTTCGAAACTCGGGGTTTGATGATTGGCTGGGACATAATTGTTGAGAATATTGCGTTTAAGAATAAGAAAAATAAAACAAACTCCGGAAATCGAAAACAAATAACCAAGATAAATAATAGGGTAAATTATAAAAAACTACCTCAACTATTGGTGTTACGACACTTTCATACCTCATCTTTAAAACGTGACA
This sequence comes from Crataegus laevigata, assembly GCA_963580275.1. Taxonomy (NCBI): domain Eukaryota; kingdom Viridiplantae; phylum Streptophyta; class Magnoliopsida; order Rosales; family Rosaceae; genus Crataegus; species Crataegus laevigata. Next base: position 28,794,055 of record OY756947.1, on the reverse strand, counting down.
ATGTCATACCGCATCTTACGAATTTGTGACAATGTCATACCTCTGTCAATTTTTCTGTTAGTTTTTCTGTTAAGTGCTGACGTGGCAAGATATGGGGACCACTCACTAATACAGCTAGACTAAAAAATAATTAAATATATTTTTAATAATTAAAAATTAAAAAATTAAAATTTTGTAAGAGAGAGATTTAATATAAAAATAAATTTTTTTAATTTTTAATTATTAAAAATATATTTAATTATTTTTTAATCCAGCTGTATTAGTGAGTGGTCCCCATATTTTGCCACGTCAGCACTTAACAGAAAAACTAACAGAAAAATTGACGGAGGTATGACATTGTCACAAATTCGTAAGATGCTGTATGACATTGTCACGTTTTAAAGATGAGGTATGAAAGTGTCGTGACACCAATAGTTGAGGTAGTTTTTTGTCATTTACCCTAAATAATACTAAGAATTTACGTGATTTGGCAATATGTGCCTACATCCACGGGACAGCAACAACAATCTTTCACTATATCAATAATGAGTAAAACCAATAATCTTGCCAATCTGTAGAACTAGGACTTGACGAAAAACCTACAAGAACAAGAACAAGAAATACGCTATCTCTTTTCTTTTCTCTCGCACACACTTTATAATATTCTCTCACTCTAATCCCTTGAGTGGTATACAATTTATTGTTTTGCTCTCTTAAATTCAAAACTAGTACAATAGCCTTTTATATAGGCATAATAAAGGTCTTCTTCAATAAGAATTATTAATCTTAATTGGAATCTAGTTATGAATCCTACTCCAATTGGAAAAACAATTTAATCCTCTAAGACTATAATTCCTTATAGACTTGGGACAACTTATCATGGGCTAGAAAAACGTAACAATAATGATGTTGATCTTTTCCTAACGAAGGTACTTTGCACTTAAATATTCATCGGGGAATGATGTCGGCTCATTGAATTGATCGATGTTGAATAAAATTAGCTATCCATATATGATGATGAGAAGATTTATTTATTTATTTATTGTTCATTGATTCATATACAGTTCATTGGGTGACTCCACTGTTGACGCGGATACTATCCCCAACTTTTCGTTCCCAATTCACTTGTTTATGACATCTTAAAAGATAGCTATCGTAGATTCAAAACTTAGCTAGTTGAAGTCTAGAGCTATGGAATTTGCTGGAAGTGAAACAGTTGTCGGGAATGACGTCCTGTCTAAGAAAATGATTACTAGAAAGTATCAGGTGATTTAAAAGACATCAGCAAATCAAAACTGTTGAATGCTTGCTGATTTGAAAGTTCGAAATTTGTGTTGGTTAATCCTTATTTGTTTGTGCTCAATTTAACTTAATCAAAACTTCCATAGGATATCTTGCCATGACAGAGTTTCTGACAGCCTTGCACTGAATCAAAGCATATCCATTTATCAAATTTGTGAAAGAAGGAAAGAAAGAGCACATCACTAACACAAGTCAAAAGTTTGTACTTTGCCATCCCTCCCTCTAACTTACTGAGATCCCCTTCAGCCCCTGCAAAGCTCCGGTCTTTCTTGATCCTCGCAAGCTGCCATCCTGGAAGCTGACAACGAGTAGAACCCAACTTCACTTACAGTCTTCCTTGAACGAAAAGGTTGCTGCGACTGCTTGCAATGTGCAATTGCCCCCTGAATTGAACTCTCAATTTCTGAATTTGCACTGTTGCATCTCTTCAGAAACTGCAGCTCCGGAGTCCCATTTGAATGATTTGAAGATGATGAAGAAGAAGATGAAGAGCCCGAAGATGATGAAGAGGATGTCGAGATCTTTGTTGAATTCCGTTTGATGGCCAGTGAGAATGATCTCCTGTCGAGAGCAGCACCATCCTCAATGATCTTGTCTTTGCTGAAGCTCCTCGCGCCAGAAGCAGACATTCGGTATTTCTCCCCTTGAATGTGTCCAAATGGGTTTTTCTTGGATGTCTTCACATATTTACTTAGATCCTCGGATTTGAAAACCATTCCTCCGTCTACATTCCTGGCAGCAGCTGCACTGGACTCGTTGGAGCAACTGTATTTGCCAAGCAGAGACTTGAGGTAATCCCGGGAAGACTTCAGCCTTGAACCAAGCAATGACTGCCTGAACTTTTTGGTCCAAGACTTTTTCGGGTTTTCATTTACGAAGCCGCTCACTTCAGTTGAGTACTCCAAAATATAGTCTTCGGGGTTCAGCTCCCTACTAACCTGGCAAGACTCCGAAGGCGATATATTGCAGGACTCAAATGGGGTGCTGGTTGTGGTTGGAGTTGGGGCAGTGGTGGCCAATGGAGTGCTATAGAATTCTTCAAACATATCTTTTTGGTGATCAAAACTAGAATAGGAGTTCTGCAGTAGTTTCTCGACCATTTGTAAGCGCGGGGGGAGGTGGAGGGGAAGGAGCTTCCCTTTGTAAAAGAGCTCGTCAGCTGGAGAAGTTGTGGGGGGATCTCTCTCCGAAGAAGTGGATGACATTTGAAACTCAAACTCTCTGGGGTGTGGAGGAGAGCTCATGGAATGGTTGAGGAAGGCGGAGTACGAACCGACATCCATGTCGATGTAGTCGTCTTCTGCATGGTCACTGGATAGGTGGTCTACAGCCATGGCTTCTGTGGTGCTTGAAGACGAGCTTTGTGAGGTTTTTGAAAGTTGTTATGCAACCTTCAGAGATTGTCGATGGTGCCAACTTATAGTAAAAAATAAACTGTTTTTCGAATATTTTTTTAGTGCTGCCAAATTCCAAATATAAAATTCGATGTGGACCTTTTTCTGTTGGCTCATTTCTAAATGTTTTCTTTTTCTCTATCATTTATAAATCTGTGGTTGTCTCTTTCTTTGTTTATATTTTGGAAAAAAGGAATATATATGTATGTATGTATCTACATATATATATATATATATATATATATATATATATAGGGACGGATTTGTTACACTAATTTTTTGTACACAATTTTTGACACATTTTGTTGAGGCCACTTCATAATGTATTTCAACGATCTATCCTATATATAGGACTCATTGAGAAGTATTGTAGTTAGCATCATTAAGTTTAAAACTTTAATTTGGGGCCATATGCATTTTCCAATCAACCTTAAGGTTCCTAATTTGTGAAAAAAGAGGAATATTGTGGTCCATAATATCTAAAAATGCTTAATTAAGCAAGAACCATGATTAAAAGATTAAAATCTATTGATGATTTGCTTTAACCCCTTAATTACAATCATCAACTTGGCCTAGGCCGGCTATTGTTCAGTGACTTGGTCTTTGTTAGACACAAAAATGTTTGAATTTTTACTTGTTTAGATTTCAACATCTCAACATAAACAATGCTTGAATCGTTGAAAGTTACCATAACAAATACTTAAATAGTCTAGTCAAGAACTGATAATGTTAACGAGAAACATTTAAAAAATTTAACTTTAAAAAAAGATGTTATATAGTGCCCTAACAATTGAATATATTGATGTAGAATATGTAAATTAAAAATGCTACTTTCAATCAGAAGGCATGAGGAATATATCCCTTGGGGCGTCTGAGTAATATTCCGACCAAAAATACGATGTCACATTTTTAAAATTTTATAAGACGTTATATGATTGATTTGAGATACTACTAAATTGGCATCTATGTTTAATGTAAATCTTTGTTTGAAAGCATATAAAATATTTGACATGGGGAGACTGCAATAGACTAGCAGTCAAGCAAACCAATGCCATCTATTCAATTAGTGAGTTTAATAACCCAAAAATTAGGCGCATGCACAAGAAAATAAGTATTTCTTCGAGCAGTAGAGATCTTCTCCGGATCAAAACAACCGGAGTCCAAGGATCAATTGATCCAAGCCTTCAAAATTTGATCCAATGACTAAAAGAAAATAAGTTTTTTAAAAAGCACAATAGTTTCTGACTGTTGGATCAAATTTCAAAGGCCCCGATCAATTGATCCTTGGGCTCCAATTGTTTGGATCCAAAGAGGATCTCTTGGCTTCTTTAAGTACTTCTCAAACTCACCATCTTTGTAGTTAAATTCAAATTCGTGACCAACCCCACGTCTCAAAACCTGGCTTTTTTCTGCAGTCCAAGAGTTTAAATAACTCTCTCTCTCTCTCTCTCTCTCTCTTTTTACTAAAACAAAACTTGAAAAGCTTTTCTAATCAGTGGAGTAATGCTTGGAGCTAAAGGTTGAAAAAGCCCTTGTAATCCAATAGAATAGTAATTAGAACTAAATAATCACTTTATGTTCTTCCCCTGATCATCTGCTACTTTTACTGGATTCCTGGGTTGTTTGTTCACTTTTATTTCATATTTGTACGTGCATGCACACATATCTTTGATGCTTATGCGTCATATTTCATTTCAAACACAAATTGAAGCTTGACATGCATGCACGAATTATCCCTTGCAATTTTAACAAGTTCTTTACATATGTATATCGTACTAGAATTGACGGCACATGTTATATATGTGAGTTCTGTAGGAGAGCAGAGAGACGAGGAGTAAAAAGTTGAGTGTGCAGAGACGAATGATAAATCAAAATTGCTACATCACTCCTTAGTTATTAAAGTTATATTTAAACTGATTTAGAGTACTAAGACACAATACTAATTTTACTTTCATTGGTCGACTAAGACGATTTTCTTAATATACATAGTATAAATAAGGGACCCTTTGTTAAGGATGTTTAACTAGTTCTTACCGATTTATTCCAGCGTAGCGTTGATCTGGATCATAATACAAAGAGTCTTATACTTTTATAACAGATATAATATGGATGATGTGGTCGAACACCCACACATAAATTGTTCTCGTACTAGACAATATTTCACGTATAAAAGAGCCAAACAGTATTATTCTTGAAAAATTATCAAATTTCTGGAACAAGGGTTTCTTTTTCGTTTCTAGAAAATGAGAAAATTGTCAATCTCAAACATGGCCAAGACAGAAGCCGACAGTTGGTGGTGGGAAAGGGAAATTTCCGGAAGGAATGCCCTTCATTTGTCTTCTCCCTCTCAACACACTCCCCAGCTTTGCGTTCCATCTTTTTCTGTGTTTTCTTCTTCTCAAATTTTCAAAACCCAGCGGCTCTTCTGATAGCCTATTCCATTCCTCATACTACCTCAGCACTCACTAGCTACTAAAGTTGATCATATGTTTTGGTCAGCTGATTATGCTTATGTTCCGTATCTGAATTCACTCAAATTATAACGAACGTACTAAGTTTTGAGTTTAGAATTTGGAGTTTAAGTATTGATAATGGGATGTATATTGTAGACTTGTAGTGGAGAAATTTTGCATATATGCATTAGTATGTGGCACCTCACACAAAAAGTAACCCTAAATCGAATTTACATGCAAAGGTCGATCTTTTGTGTGAGAGGTGTTGCATGTTGACGTCAGTATGCCATATCACACAAGGTTTATATCTGTGGCCTCTCCCACTTTCTAAAATATCCATATGTTGGCATCAAAGTTGGATTCTTTTGTTCTCCCTCTGATTTTCTTGAGACAAACGGCACTAAGTAGTAGGCACAATTGTCCTCTTACAGCAAGCATTGATAAATGTGTTTTCTTTAGCTTGGGTCCAGGCTCCAAACTGTACATTCAAATAGAATCCCAGCTTAGATTTTAAGGGCTTGAGTAGTCGCAAAACACCCCACTTGGACATGACTTGCCCAAAACCCTACTCCACAATATCATCTCCTCCATCAAACTTTACCATGTCAATACCTTCTCCTGCTTTTAACTCTTGCATCCCCGAATAAGGAGAATTTCTTAGTTGCAGATGTCTGGGTCACGAGGTTGTCCAACCACACATAAAATATCTCACTCTTTTGTATTTTGGTTTTGCCCACCTTTTTAGGTCTCACTCATTTGTGTTTGGTGCCTTATACAGACGTCTGAACACAAGAATTTCTCCTATATAATAAGAATCGAACAACCAATACATATTACATTTACCTTTATGGAAATGTTACTAATAGTCACTCGTGCATGTGAGTAATTGTTAGTTGTTGATTTGATCAATTCCATAACGCATCAATAGTTGATAGTCACTGCTCCCGTGACCACTACTCCTAGCACAACTTTGACATTATATGCAATGACAAATATCGGAACCAAATTATATTAAAAAATGACCCACAACCCTAAAATCCAGGACGCTTGAGCTATCTGATTGGTTCTAGGATTGACATATAGAGCCTGTATGGATCGATTAATTGGGGCACCCTTTGCCGGGCATCCCACAAAAGAAAGAATGAAACAATAGCTTGAAACTAACTTCTTTGGGAAGTCGTTTTAGAAGCTGCTTTTGTAGAAAGGACTTTTGGGTGGAGAAATGTTTAATGTCGAGGCCACTAGCTTCTGTTCCCTTTGTGCTAAAAACATAGGAGGCCCTGCGTAATTATGGTGCTCTTGAAACATAAAACAAAAATTATACTCCTATAACCAGAAACCTTTTCAAGTCCACATAAACAAAAGAGCTTGAAACCCCACATTCTTCTCTGGATTCCTCCATTTGTGGGTCTGAGAGGCCGGCATAAAAATCCGGTGGACATCCAGCGTCCGCCACTCCAGGATGAGAAAGACAATTGTAGCCACATTCTCATTGGCATCGAACACTTCTACGAGACACGGTGTTAAGAAGCTAAATTGTCTAAAAGAGCGTTGTGGTCACCGGCTACATCCAAATTACACCATTCATTCATTCATTTGTAATTCCATCCAAATTACACCATTCATTCATTTGTAATTCCAGAATACAACATACCGGTTCGAGAATTTAAGGAAGAATTAACAAATTGATAACCCGTCACTTGTTACAATGAAGTTACAAATTGAAGTATGTGCAAGTTTTCGGAGGTCAGGTACAGTCTTATATCATGCTTATAATACACAGGTGACGATCGCCTAGCCAGCATAAGTATTGGGCTATTTGGCTGATGAATCACCAGAACGGATTTCCCTTTCAAGTTCATCGAATTCCCAGTCATTAATCTCCTCTGCTGAGTAGTCTTGACCAACCTTGCCAAACTCAGATTCCAGCTTAGCTAGTTCCGCTTCTGTGTCAAGCGTTTGCTCTGCCTTGACTGCACCTGACCCAGACTGCTTTCTGTGCTCCTGTGCTTTCTGTGCTCCTGTGCTTTCTGTTGGGACGTGGGATGGATCGCTCTGCGGCTTTTCACTAGATGAAGTTTCTGCTTTTGGGGCTGGATTCTCCAGTTGTAGATTTGGTCTCTCAATAGCATCAAATTGCTCTCTTAATTTTTCAATATCAATAAACAGCTCCTTAACCCTCGGGTCGTTTTTCCTGGAATAGGCAAGCCAAGTACATCATATTCGGGGGCTTTGGTGAATCTCTTCAAACATAAGTGTACAAAGGAAAACAAAACAAGTTCATACACCCACACAAGTTCATACCTGGAAACTTCGGCTCGTTGGTCGTAAAACTGCTCTTTGATGTTATCCACTACACTGAAGGTGGTAATAATCTGAAACAAAAGGACAATATCAATGTTTTGTGCTTAGTAGTAGATAAATTTTGCACCACACAGAGAATTAGGTAAATTACGGAACCAAGAAACCTTAGACACATATTTGAAGTATTCCTAACGTTTTACTATAAAAGACTATTTGCAAGAGAGATTTAGGATGATAGATGATTTAGACAAATAAGACTTTATGACACATAATTCCTGATACAATACATAACAACATTGTTTACCTTGGTTTCGTGGTCCAAATATTCCTTCTCAAGATTATTTATTGGATTTAATACTTTGGAATCCTCATTCTCTGCACTAGATGCCATCTTTGATCTGTCTCATCAGGTCAATTTACATTAAAAACAGCGCAAACACAATGAAGGTGCAACCATCACATTTTAAGAAACATTACCCCTCACTCAATTTCTTTAGGTTCTCTACAAATGTCCCAATATGGCTGATAGAAGGCCCCAACTCCTTCTGCATAGAGATAAAAGGCGCACGTCAAAAATATTGAAAGAGATATCACACACACACACACACACACACACACATATATAAATGAGAGAGAGAGAGAGTGAGAGAGAGAGAGAGAGAGAGAGAGTCAATACCTTGTAAGCAGAGAGGTGGTCAATGGCCAAGTTCAAAAAATAGTCCTCATGTTTCTCCAATTCATCACTTGAAAATGCGGAAATATAATAGTTATTTAAATAACAATGCATAGATTTGAAGATAGAGAAGAATCCAAATGCATAGAGTTGAATAACATACTTGGCCTGCTTCTCCTTCATATCTGCATATGAGCGCTGGAGAACCCAAGTATCTTCGAGAAAATTAATCCATGTCTTTAGAATATCAGCCTCTACCTTACATGATGCAATAGATTTCGAGAGCTCATCTTCCTGTGAACAAAACAAAGATTTGAATGATGCAAACGGCCAAAAGGTGTAACACCCTGAACCTGAAATATTCCAGAAGGTGAGCAGCATAGTAAAAAAGAACCCTAGCCCATTCCCATTTTGGGCAGAACAACTTCGAAAATAATCAAAACCTTTGTTTCGCAGTGAGAAACAATCTTATTGTTAGCTTCCTCAAATTGTTCTCTCTCTTCCCTGGTATTGCGAAGGCGAGCATTAGCTGCAGCCAAGGAGATATTAACCTACAGAAGGTTTGTATTTAGAAATTCGAAATCAATGGAGAGCAAATTGATTTAATAGATAAGGGGAAAATTCAAAGCAGAAAAACCTTTTTCAGTTTTGCCTCAAGATCATCCCTTTCTTTTTCAAGCTCTGAAATCTCAGCTGTTATTTCCTGAAAATGGTGGTCACAAGACAAAAACTAAAATTCCCTCTCCAAAACCAGTGGTATACTTGTACAGAAGCAATTCCTCTCTACCACATCTATAAGCAGGCCTTAGCATAAACCAAAAATAAAGGTTTTACCCCCAGGATAAAAAAAAAAAAGAAGAGAGATGATTTATGAACTTCAAAATTAGCTTTTGAGACTCCTCCATACACTCACATATGGATTGCAAGAAGTGTCTTTTGGAGTTCAAAAGACATTTCCCACAAGAATAAAGATGCTAAAAATAAAATATCCACATGTTTTAAACTTGATAGGTAACAGTGAAATTACCCAATAAAAACCTCTCTACATAAATGTGTCTGGATTTAGTACAAACTTCATGTTGTTATTAAGTGAGGTTGAAGAACGTTACCTTCTCTCTTTCAGTCACTTCACTTGCCCTGGCTACACGAACCTTTATTGCCTCCTCTTTTTGAAGTCTTGTCATTTAGAAAGAACAAAGAAAGTGATTTTGTTTTCCCTATTCCATGCATCTAATACAATAATAAAAGAAGCACATACTACACGCCATTCCTGTTAATCAAATCAATAATTCTTCGCTGAACTACAGTTACAAAATCAAGGTTCACCAAATCTTTATATGGATACAATACATCAAGCCAAGTCATATAAAGTTTTGACTTTTGAGTTAATGTTTATTAGTCAATAGCTTATCATTTGACTTGAAAACAAGACAAGGTGTATATAATGAACACACATGTATTACAAGAAAAGAGAGCAATTGTAACAACATGATTCAACACTATAGAAGAGCAACATGAGCACAAATGGCTCCTAAAGTGTTGTTATACCTGTGATCGGAAATACGATTTTCAGCTTTTGCAGAGGAGCTAGCAAGAGATTCTGATAGTACCTTCAGTTTATCAACCTGAGTGTACAACCAAAATAATGTTGGCAATAGGAGTTTATAACCTTGAGCAAAAGTAACAATCAAAGGATCGAGCTGCACTCAATTCATAAACTATAGAAATAAAGGCAAGATGCTGCCAACAAGTTTGAAACCATGCTTTCAGGTATGTAACCAATAAATGATGAAGCAGGCCGACAAAAGACATACTTTTTGAGCATGGATCTCTGGAGAATCTCCATTGTTCAACAATTTCTTCTTCAGTAAAATCCCTTCTAATCTGGAACATGCTTGAATTTGTGTAAGTGCTTCTTTTAATGCCTACAAGAAACATAGGGCGGTCACATCCATTATTTTCTTAATTTTCACTCAAAACTGGCCAATAAAAAGTTTTCAGAAATCCATCAAATTGGGCCTTATAAAGAAGGATATTTTACTCAATCCCTACTAAGCAGCCAGTTGTCTTTTTTTCTAGACATGGAGTTCTTAAATGGCTTCTTTTACTGTATGTTGTAAACTTTGAATTTTTATTTGTTACAGCTTCAATGGACCTTTTACATGGAAGCCTCCCATATAAATAATATTATAATTATTAGTATATTCAGAAAGCCAGAAGTTTAAATTGCACACATGGTAGCAGCTATCATTTGGGTCGCCCATGACTAAAATTGGATCATTAAGCCACTAGTCTTCCACTTGATAATATTTGACATGTCTTTATAACTTATGATTAATTACATAAAAGTAATGACGTACCAGAACCACAAAAATCAATAATGGCAATTGTGCTCACCTCTATTGTTTCCAATTTTGTTTCTTCTGATGGTTTGTCATGAACTTCATTTGAGGGCTTCAGAGGTGGTTTCGTTGCATCAAGCTTCCTCTTTAGACTAGAGGCTTCTTCATCGATTCTGTAGCAGGTCACATGTATAAATACACAAGTAAGAAAATGTTTATCAGTCGCATGCCTGCATCTCACCCCTTTAGTCCATTGAGGCCTAGTCTCATACTTTTATGCTCTATCCAACCCGTATGATAATTAAAAGCCTAAGGTCACCATCCCAGACAACAAATCTGAAAAAGTTTCTAAAAAATGAAAATAAACAAATTTATTTGCATAACCATATGTCTATTGAGTGGCAGGACTAGTCCATATCCACACGAACAAAATCCCACTGCCTATTCTCAAAAAAGAAAGAGCCAGAAGAGATTAATTCAATCATCAACTTACAAGGTGATAATTTGTTCACATTCATGATTTGGGTTGCATGTGGTAAATAAAACTAGGGTTATGCAAACATAAGAAGTTACTCATGAAATTGCTATATCAAGTGAAGAGAGAGAGAGTTCTGTTATCTTGTGCACACCTTACGACATCAGCATTTATCTTTAACCCCGTAATTGCACCTTGTGCAAATTGGAGCAATTCCTCCCGTTTTACCTGAATACAAGAGAATATGAGCCAGTATGCTTCACTTAAGCAAAAAGAAGTACAAGACTTGTGTGAATTATATCTATATAAACTTTACAGAAAATATGTATATATCAAGCTTTTCCACAATTCATATGTGTTGATATAATCTTCAAGTGCACTCTTAGTTTTATATCTTTACCAATACTTCATCTTCATAGCTTGAAAAAGCTGTTGCCAGGTCCTGTATACTGCTCACTACTGCATGATGAACTTCTGTTCCTCCAGTAAGACAGAGCCTGCAGTTTCATATATTCAGGCCTTATTTTTGCTAACCTGGATAAATAAAACTGGCACTTAATAGACCATGAACTGCATTACACACTAGTGGACAGTCCTGGTTCTCACCTAAACATCTCCATGAGCAGGGCAACCTCTTCATCGTTTGGAGCTTCAAGAATCTGAGACATAGAAAAGAGTTAACCAGCAGTTAACTTCCAGAATCAGTAATTTAAAAATAAATAAATAAATAAATAAATAAATATATATATATATATATATATATATATATATATAAGATCATTTAGGATAATTCCAGTTTTAGAGGTTTTAGGCATTTGATGAAAAAGATAAGTTTCCTAATCCTCCTTTTTTTCCATAATTAAGAAAAAGCCACTGGTTCTGATTATAGAAGAAAACTCCATGATCTTCACAAACCAAAAGCATATGTTGTAATGCTTGAGATAAAAAAAAAAAAAAAAAAAAAAAAACAAAGGGCAGCCTGTTCAACAACATCATCCCGACTTAAACCATTTTCCACCATGCTTCCATTAAGTTCTTCCCTTAACTAATGAAATAGGCAATCTCTTCATGTACCAAATTCTTTCATCCATCATATAGCACTCACCGGTTTGGCTAAACTATTTCTAAAATCATTAGTTAAAAGAATAGAAACAAAAAAGCACACTTCTTTCATAAAAATGTCTAATAACTTAAATGACATTGATTATTGCAGCATTCCTTTCCCGAATATATACCATAGACAGTGTTATGCCCTCCAAAGCCTGACTTTGAAAAAAAACTTCGCGGAAATTCATGGGTTCACCGCCAACATCAGAATCATAATACAAAACCTAATCACATTACCAAAAATCATAAGCTTCCACTGCAAACTATACTTCAACAAAACCAATAAAACAATAAGAAATGAAATAAAAGTGCAAAAACAAAATAAAATCGAACCAGAGAGATTCTTTTTCGAATCTCGTTCGGATCATCGGCCTCAGCAGGCTGCTCCAGCGCATTCTCCTTCTTTTCCGCAGAACCCTGAGCAAGCTTCAGCCTGTCAACCTCTTTCAGCAGCAGCACCCACCTCCTCAGTATCTCAAGTCTTTCGGCCCCCCTGCAGGACACAGCCGCTTCCTCCAATCGCTGTATACTCTTCTTCACACTCCTAAAGCTCCGGCCTCCCTGTAAACAAATGCGAGTGTGAAAAAATGGAGGAACATGTGAATTAGAAAATTGACGGAAAAAGTGAAATTACCATTCGGTCCTGGAACCTTTTGGTGCCCTCGGCGACGGCTTGGCCGGCGTGCTGGACGACGGAGTCGGCGTAGTTCTTGACGGTGCGGGTGAGGTTGTTCTTGTTCCCAACCTCCACCGCCTTGCTCACCGCCGATCTCAGCCACGACATTTTCTCCGACTTTTTGCGCTCCAGCTGTTGAAATTATTCAGAAATTTTGACTAAAAATCTGAAATTTTTTAGGATTTTGATGTTTTGGTAGAGGGATCGAGGAGGCGAGAGGTTTAGGGTTTGGGTTTTAGGGGAAATGGGGGAAGGATTTGGGGATTTTTTGGGGAACCATTGCCAGTTCAGACGGAGGGAAGGATGAAGAGAGGATGAACAAAACAAGTCAGCGTTTTGTTTGCCACGTTTTTGGACCTAAGCGCCGTCGTTTTGGGGGGGTGTTTTGGGTTGACGGGTCCTTGCTCTAGACAAACAACCAGTCCACTTCTAGTTTAACTGATGATTCTCATTTTTTTGGTAAGAAAGCTACTTAAAAAATAATCCCATTTTTAAAAAATGAGGGTAAATTGTAGGTCCACACCCATTGAATTACTCATTTGAACTATTTATTTTTCAAGTTACATCTTATAGATCATTTTTTGTAAATATTGGTCAAATTGAAAATTTTTAAGGCATCTAATGCAGTTCAAATAAATTGACGAACACTATGTTCTAATAAACGTTGAAATTTCATCGGGATAATTAAATGAGCAAATAGTTTATGATGAAATTGAATTCTTGCATAGATTATCTATGAATTGATACTTACAAAATAGACAATCCAGATCGTTAGAGTTCAATGTGGAATAAGTCCCACAACTAATCTCAATTTTTTGAAGAAAAATATATATATAGAGATCCTTTCCCTTATAAAGCATGTTTACATCAATTTAAACAAATATAAAAAATAATAATTTCACTTAAAAAAATACATATACATTGTCATATGCAAGGTAATGTCACCTCCAACCAAACCAATCAAAAGGCTATAAGGCAAAAATAGCCCGTTTTGACACAAAATTCATCTTCAATGGAGAATTGGACCCAAAAAATTTGGGACCCACTAGACCATAATGTAGCCAAATGGTCAGAGAACTAGCCAAACACAGCCAACCAGCCCTAAACGTTGGGCCCATCTGTGTTGCTAACTAATGTCATGTAGCTTTTTTTTTCTTTTTTAAAGACAAAATATTAATATTTTTTTATTTTATAAACAAAGTCATTTCTACACCATTTTCCACATCATTTTCACTCTTTCATACTATGTTACCTCATTTTAATGTCTAAGTTGTTAACATGCACGTAAAATTAAAATGTCCAATAACATGAAACTTAAAACAATATTTAGCAATAAGTGACCTTCAAAATATGTTCGTAAACCTTACTTTAATATAGTAGTTTAATTCAATTAACCGATAAAATTAAAGAACAAACTTAAAATAATAAATTATTGAGGGGGCTAAAAAATTGTATATAGATGGTACTATCTGTTAAAAAATAATTTTTTGCAAGGTTGTAATCTAAACGGATGCTAAACGTAGACCTTTAGTTGGAGATGGCCAACTATATATGTAATGGGGCTATTTTTCAGTGGATGCTGATAAATAAAAGGGTAGCAATATCTGTGGCCCTAAATACAAACATCTTACATACATGATTATACTATGCGGTACATAGCAAAGGGCCCAAAAGTAGGATTGAAGTTGCCATACGCTTTGGACACCTTTTTTCGTTTTTTGTTTTTTCCTGAACAAATAATATTATCTATATTAATAAGGATAGGGTGAGGCTATGTGAAGAGAAATACCACTGGACCATAGTACTAAGTGGCTATATGCTTTGGACACCTAGCAACATACTTGGACGCCCAAATCACCACAACACCGATAACAAATCTAATTTCCAAACATTAATATTATTTGTTATTTAGTATTACGATCTAATTATACTTTTTCAACTAATATGTGTGTTTTAGCTCCCCATTCTATCAAAAAAAAAAATTCCTAAGAGGCATCACTCCCTTTCCCAAACCCAGATCCTCCAAATCAAGCCTACCTTCTGCTGTCGGCACTTCCTCTTGGGTGGGGTTGGTAGCAACTTCATATCCTCCTTCCTTTTTCCCCTTCTCCTTATTCCCTAAGCCCCATCTTCTTCTTTTTCTTTTTCTTTGGCCCCTATTTTCTAGTTGTTTTGCTTTGAGCTTGTCTCATTTTCCTCTAGCTTTGTCTCAATTTCTTTGAGCTTGATCTTAATGTTTGGCAATCTTGTTGCATATCTGAGTTTTTCCTTCCCAAATTGTTGTTCCTAGTCACGAGCTCATGCCCACTTGGTTCGGCTATTCAGCTCATTGTGCTCTTCCTCTATTGACTTCGGTTGGAGACGTGCCTTGGGTTTGGGTGGCTACTAAAGTGCGTTTCGCACTATTTGGTAGGATTATGGGAGCGCTTTTTGCACACGTGGCTTGTCCACCCTCATTTTCCATTCATCCTTTCAGTTCGTTGGTTCTTCTTACCAATGTCGGCGGCTTGGTGATGGTGGTGTGGCTATTTTGGTGGAAGCAGATGTTTCTCATTTCCAGATTTAGGGTTTTCGGTTATCTTGGGCTCACTTTTGCGCCTTGTTTCCTTTACTTTTAAAATGGGCTGCACTTTTACTGTGTCGTGGACTATCTTTGGACTAACCTCACTTTGTATTATTGTGTTTTATCTTTAATGAAATTTAGTTGTTTGACAAAAAAAAAAAACTAATATGTGTGTTCTTACATGTTCTTTAATATAAGTGTTCCTCACAAAAAATGGTAAAACCCACATTATCTAATAGTGCTCTAGAAAAAGTTACAGTTTTACGTGTTCACATGGTTTTATTGTGTTTAATTTGAAATATCGACACATGTCATGTCGATAAGTTTAAGAGCATCTTCAATGGAGATGTTAAATTTTGATTGTCAAATTTCAATTAAGAGTTGACATGGCACTTTGAATGCATATGCTAAATTTTCATTTTTCCAAAGAATGAGTCAAATTATTTTTTTATTATATATTCTTGGTCCTATTGATATAAAAATTGTAAAAAATTGTGCAAATTGGTTTGGGTACATCATGTGATTGGTGGATGTGAAAGCCATTTATTAAATAATTCAATTGGAAAAGATTTGACGTTGCTGTAAAAAAAAACCACCTGGGATAGGATGCATCAAATCCACATCAGATAAAATGTGTCGGTTGGAAAAAATTTGTTATCTTTATCCTATTTGACACTTTTGGCATCTCCTTTGGAGATGGTCTAAGATGGCAGTTAGATGTAGCTTATGCACAACACTTGTGACTCATGCACGAATTATGCAGTCAGTACACCTGCACACACCTCTCATGGTCCTCATGGAGTGTTAAATTCTAATTAATAATTAAGCTTAGTGTTATTGATGCAGTACAAATTGTAAAGGGCGGGATCACGTTAATCACGCCCTTTAGGCTCTATAAAAACACACACCTCATTCTTACTGTTTAAACACTCACCATCGAAACGAAATTAAACATTTTAAGGTTTGCCAAAAGAAGAAAACCAGTATTCAATGGCCCCACTACCCTCAGTCACCCTAGTTCAGGTTGAAACAACAATGTTTCCGCCGACCGCCAAACCTCCCGGCTCCGCCAACACCCTCTTCCTCGGCGGCGCAGGTTCTTAATTAACTGTTTAATTAATTTGATGATAAAGGAACTAATGATAGTTTATTGGTTTGCATGTTTTTGAGTATACGTTAGAGGTACTCAGTGGCGAAGCCACGTAAGGGCAAGGAGTGGCGGCCTCCACTCCGCTCGCTGGAAAACACAGCCTCAGCGCAGGTTCAACCCCTCCTTTCTCGGAAAACCCAAGCCAAAACGACGTCGCTTTAGTCCTGGTTAAAAAAAATTACACTGAACGACGTCATTTGTATGTTTGAAAATATATATATATATATATATATATATATATATATATATATATTGTGGGGGGACCGCATGTCCCTCATTCAGCCTTTCCTCTACTCTCTTAGCACCTCTCAAAACCAATTAAAGACAGAGAGCAGCAAAGCTACCCCCCAAAATCCCAGCAGCAATAGCAAGTTGCAATGGAACCTTAAATGAGCCGTTGAAGCCACTGGGTATAGAAATAGAATTGTAACATCCCACATCGCCCATGGGTGAAGATCTTGTAAGCCTTATATGTATATTCCCATCTCTACTTAGCACGAGGCCTTTTGGGAGCTCACTGACTTCGGATTCCATAGGAACTCCGAAGTTAAGCTAGTTTGGGCTAGAGCAATCCTAGGATGGGTGACCTCTTGGAAAATTACTCGTGAGTTCCTAGAAACAAAACCGTGATGGTGTGGTAGAGGCCCAAAGTGGACAATATCGTGCTACGGCGAAGTTCGGGCCCGTGACCACTTCCCGGGCCGGGATGTGACAGAATCATATTCATATGGTAATGCACTAAGTTGGTTATTGGTTGTTGGTTATTGATATGAAATTATGAAATTAATTTTTAGGGTGAACATTAAAATTTGAATTCTTGATTATTGATTAATTAATTGAATTATTACATAATGTATACAATTATTCATATGATTAGTTGAATTGAATTTTTATTTATTCAATAATTTGTATGCTAATTGGTATTGATTAATTGAATTGTTGGTTGGATTAGTTATTATGCATATTAGTATAGTTTACTCTAGGATTAAGAGTCTTAAGAATTATTTTTTCTTTCCATTTTACAGTTACGTAATAGAACGATACTATAAGAAACAATGCTTAAATTCTCCTTCAAACATTTCGGGTAGTCCTTCTCCTTCAAATATTCCAAGTAGTCCTCCTCCTCCTCCTTCAAATATTCCCAGAAGTCCTCCTTCGAATATTCCGAGTAGGTCACAACAAAGTGAGGCCACTGAGTTGGATGAAATATTGGCTAATCTTCCTGTAGATCCTGCACATAGACGTCGAATGCTTGATTATCCACCTAATTATCGTGAAGCAATTCGTAGACACTATCTCCAAAATGATCCTTGTCAACCTAGAGACCACATTATGCTAAGAAAGGTTAGCTACAATCGATGTTTTTATCATTGGTTGGTTTGATAAATTTAAGTGGTTGGAGTATGGTATATCAAAAAATGCTACATTTTGCCATTATTGTTATCTTTTCAAATGTGATTTTGATCAAATGAGTAGCATTGGAAGTGATGTCTTCACTGAGATAGAGTTTACAAATTGGAAGAAAGGACCCGAAAATCTTCGAGTCCACGAGGGAGGTGTTAGAAGTCTTCATAATAAAGTTGTATAACAAGCTAGAGATTTGATGGCACAAAAGCAACACATTGAAACATTTGTGATTAAGCAAACCGATGAAGCTCGCATTAATTATCGTACTTTATTAAATGCCTCACTTGAGTGTACAAGATGGTTGTTGGGACAAGGTTTGCCTTTTCGTGGCCACGATGAATCGTTCAAATCAAGCAATAGAGGTAATTATTTGGAGCTTATGCAATTTCTTTCCAAGCATAATGAGCAAGCAAAGAAAGTTGTGTTTGAGAATGCTCCCAAGAATCTTAAGTACACTTCTTCCGATATTCAAAAAGATCTTGTCCATGCTTGTCCATTGAAACTATAAATGCAATCACTAAAGATATGGAAGTTGCATTTTTTTTCTCTTTTGGTTGAGGAATCATGTGATTCTTCAACTAAAGAGCAAATAGCGGTGGTATTGCGTTATGCGACAAAAAAAGGAGAAGCAATTGAAAAGTTTTTGGGTGTGCAACATGTCACCTCTACAACTAGTAGCTCGCTTGAAGAGGCTATTGAGAGATTCTTTGCTACCAACAAATTTGAGTATGTCCAAGTTACGGGGACAAGACTATGATGGAGCTAGTAGTATGAAAGGTGAGCTAAATGGCCTTAAAACAAAGATTTTGAACAAATATACTCAAGCACTTTATGTTCATTATTTTGCACACCAACTTCAACTAGCTCTTGAAGCCATTACAAAGGGAATTGAGGGTGTTGCTATTTTCTTTAACAATGCTAGTATCTTGGTCAATATTATTGGATCATTGTGTAAACGTCGTGATGCATTTAGAGAGAAACAACTAGAACAAATTAAGAAAGCTTAAATCAAGAGAGTATTCTCATGCGTCCTTGTGATACGCGTTGGAACTCACATTATGGTACTATAGTTAGTATTATTGTCATGTTTGAAGCCTCGGTGGAGGTGCTTGAATGGATTAAGGATGATACCAACCAAGACAATTTCGGAGAATCAAGTAAGTTATTCCATGCAGTGTTCTAAAAATCGGCCTAGGCGGCGCCTAGGCGCTACACGGTGGCCAGCCGCTCCGATCAGCCCATAATCGGGAGAAAAATCGGCAAGAGGATTAGGCGGGCTCGGAGGCAGCCTAGGCGATGCTTGGGCGCCCTAGGCGGGCTCGGAGGCAGCCTAGGCGATGCTTGGGCGCCCTAGGCGGGCGACTCGATGGCCTAGGCGGTCTGGGGGTTTTAGAATTTTTGTCGTTGTAGAGGGCTGTGTTCTTGTTCTGGTTCTGCATTTCTGCGTTCTGCGTTTCACATTTAGGAAGACGAAAGGAAGAAGATGATCGATATGAGTTTCTCTGTCTTCGTATTCCCCCACGTGACAGACAGACATAACCACTCGGTCCACTCCACTTTTTGTTGTATTTTTTTGAATTTTCTAATCAATTGCAGGACAGATAACATAAAATCTATACATTGAATATTGCCATATTGGTGTGGTGTGCCCCACATCCACTTTTTGGTGCAGAGCGCCAACCTTTTTTTACAGATTACACCTTTACTTTTTATTTTTTTAAGTTCACTATATAATAAATAATCTTTAAAATATATTTATTAAGTAATATGAATTTTCATCTTATACCATCTAATTCATTAAAAAAATGTAAAAAATTTCTATCTATTGGAGAGACATTGTTGAATAATCATTTTGCATTTTATCAATTTTTTTTTGTTTTATCTATGAATTTCATACAAGTATAATTTTTTGTAAGTGTCAATATGCACTTATTTACAAAATATACAAGAAATTAACCTAAATCCGCCTAGGCTGCCTAGACCCCGTCTAGCCGCCTAGGCGCTAGGCGCCAGCCCGCCGCCAGACTAGCGCCTAGCGTTTTTTAGAACCTTGATTCCATGACATACAAACTTTTGATTTTGTGTTTCATCTTTTTTTTATGAGACTCATATTGGGAATTACAAATGAGTTATCACAAGCATTACAAAAGAAAGATCAAGATATTGTGAATGCAATGGCGTTAGTAGAAGTATGCAAGCAAATACTACAATCCGTGAGAGATGATGATTTTGGGGACTTGCTTGATGATGTACAAATTTTTTTGTGAAGAGCATGATATTGTCGTTCCTAACATGGAGAATTTGCATTTTGTACCCGAAAAATCAAGGTGTAAAGCTCCAAAACTCACAAACTTCCATTACTATCGTGTGGAACTCTATTTTCAAGTCCTTGATATGCAATTAAAGGAATTAAATAATTGCTTCGATGAGGTAAACACTGAGTTGCTTCTTTGTATGGCATGTTTGAGTCCGGTGAATAATTTTACATCTTTTGACAAAGCAAAAATTGTTCGTCTAGCTTAACTTTATCCTCAAGATTTTGATCGTATGGACCTCATGAATCTTCCAATTCAACTTGACAATTACATTCACGATATGAAGATGCATAATGAGTTTTCATAATTAAGAGGAATTGGTGATCTTGCAAAGGAGTTGGTGAAGATTGGGAGGTGTGCAAGTTATATATTAGTGTATAAGCTTCTTACATTGGCTGTGGTGTTACTTGTTGCAACCGCTTCGGTGAAGAGAACTTTTTCTGCTATGAAGATTGTGAAAACACCATTGTGTAACAAAATGGAAGATCAATGGTTGAGTGATAGCATGCTTGTTTACATTGAGAAAGATGTATTTGCTTTTATTGATAATGAGCCTATTATGCGATGTTTTCATGATATGAAACCTCGTCGGCAACAATTGTAATTTGTTTGTATTGATAAATTATGGAAGACAATACTATAAATGATTTGGTTGTTGCTATTCTTGTGAACCTTGCACTCTTTTAACTTCGCCCCTCCCCCCATCAATTCCTGGATTCGCCACTGGAGGTACTGTACTTTGCATGTGCTAACGTGCGCAGGGGTGAGGGGTTTGTCGATCGAGGGCAAGTTCATGAAGTTCACAGTGCTCAGGGTGTACTTGGAGGATAACGCCGTGCTTGTCCTTGCCGTCAAGTGGAAGGGCAAGACAGTCCAAGAGCTGGCGGACTCCGTCGAGTTCTTCAAGGACATCGTCACAGGTAAAAATATGACTAGTTAGTCTAACTTAGAACAAAGGTTTAGCAGCACCTTATGGTGGCATAAATATGTAGGAAAATGCTATTGACACACTCTTTCTATCTCCCACACACATTTTTTTTTAATTTTTACTATTGATCTTCTTCAATTTATTTGATTTAACAGTCAAAAATTGAGATGAGTGTGTGAGAAGTAAAAATAGGTGTGTGGATAACAATACCCAATATATATTGTAAAAAAAAAAAACAAATGTGGATTACTTTCTAACACTATGTTTGGATGAGGGAAATAAACTTGGAATTTTAACAAAAAGTTAGAATTTATAAATTGATATGTTGTTTAGCTTCATAAACATAGAAATTTAGAATTTTCACGTGAAAAAAAAACTTGGAATTTGGGACCTCCAATTCTCAGTTTAAATTTAATGTAAATAGGTGTCAGTTCCAAATTTTTATGAGAGAATTTAAAAATAACAAATTTCGTATTCAAATTTCATTTTTCTTTTATGTTAACCCAAACAATAAAATTCATAAATTTTAAAAAATAAAGCTCCATCATTTTAAAATTCTAGAAACTAAAACTCTGTTATATTAAAATTTCTTGTGATCTTAAATTTCCTCATCCAAAGAGAATTCAAATAATGTGTGTCGGGAAAATCTTTTTTTTTTATTCAAATTTTTTAATTTCATTTATTGACATAATTTGTTTAATACTTTGGATAAGGAAGCCAACAAATGAGATCAAAATTAAATATAAATAAAATTGATTTGAAGTGTCTGATCAGTCAAAGTTTCACAGAGAATCTGCAATCTGACCCAAATTTCGAGAAAACAAATTGTATGGTATTGGATTTGGAACTCTATAATGTAGAATAATTAAAAAATAGCATAAGACCATCTCCAATGGTGGGCTAAAAGCCAAATTACCCTCCAAAATTTTCCCCTAAACTCACTCCAACGCAAGGGGAAAATTTGAGCTAAATGCTAAATGTTAAACCAAGGCCAGATTCCCCCCTGAATTTAGCCCAGAAATTGCTGTGGGCTCCATCAAACCGAGTGAAAATATTTATCAGAATTAAATTTTTTTTTATTAAAATGTTCATAAAATTAATTTACGATAGTCTACATATTTATTTTAAAAAAAAATTAATTTAAGAAAAAAAAATAGCCTAAGTTTATTCTTTAATAATCTCGGGGCTAAAATTTTAGGCTTGAACGGTTGGAGCAGAAAAACTGTTTCTGGGCTAAAACCTAAATTTTTCGGGCTAAAATATTTGGCTTTTAGCCCAACCATTGGAGATGGTCCAATGGTGGGCTAAAAGCCAAATTACCCCCTCCAAACTCACTCCAATGCAAGGGAAAAATTCGAGCTAAATGCTAAATGCTAAACCAAGACCAGATTCCCCCAAAATTTAGCCCAGAAATCAATGTGGGCTCCACCAAACCAAGTGAAAATATTTATCAGAATTAATTTTTTTTATTAAAATGTTCATAAAATTAATTTACGATAATCTACATATTTATTTTTAAAAAAAAAATTAATTTAAGAAAAAAAATAGTCTAAATTTATTCTTTAATAATCCCGGGCTAAAATTTTAGGCTTGAAACGGTTGGAGTAAAAAAAACTGTTTTTGGGCTAAAAACTAAATTTTTCGAGCTAAAATATTTGGCTTTTAGCCCAACCATTGGAGATGGTCTAAGAGTATTAAAATAAAAAAAATATTAATGAAAAAATATTTGAAAATTTTAAATTTTAACGATGAGGACAAAATAAAGAGTAAAGTGAATAGTATCAGAATTAACTTTTTAATGTAAAAATTTGGTTTTTCATTAAAATAAATAATAACAAGAATTTTTCGTTAAAGTTCTCATTAAAATATCTATGTATTTGGCCTTGAGCATAATATATACTGTCTGGTTACAATTTAATATGTGATCTGCACCATCTTTTACGTAGGTCCATTTGAGAAATTCACACCGGTGACGTTCATACAGCACTTAACTGGCCGGCAATACTCACAGAAGGTTGCAGAAAATTGCATTGCCTCTTGGAAATCAGCCGGATTTTACAGCGGCGAAGAAGCCAAAGCCATTGAAACGTTCCTAGATGTCTTCAAAGATCAAACCTTTCCTCCTAGCTCCTCTGGCTTTTTCACTCGATCACCACCCCACGGCTCATTAACGGTAATTAGAACTTACGTACACATATATAATCTTTTTTTATCTTTATATATTTTATTATACAACCGAGTTGTGAAGTTGAATTTGAAACTTCGAGTGCTGAAGCGAATGCTCTTAACTAACCAAACTAAAAATCTCTTAGTGCACAAGTATAATCTTGATTAATCAATAATAAGGTCTTCACCATACGTACTGCTACAGACAGTGGTGAATCTATTAAGGGACCACCCAAAAGCTCAGATAAATAGCTGTGAGGATCTTCAAGGACCACCAAAGTATGGGCAGTGGCGGAGAAGAACAGCAGCCATGGCGGAGGAGCCTCCTTGTTCCAACAAAGAAAATGATATGCAGAGCAACCTTTTGTCTCTGTTTGTAATCATTTCCAATGAGGTTGCTCCACCTAGAGCGCTCACTAATAAGAAATTCAAAAAATAGGATGTGGTTTTGATGCTGACAAAAGTAAGATAATATCTGGAGGTGTGATGCCTTTGGATGTTAGACCTTTAGACTTCTTTTGCAATTGGTGGCCAATAAGGCTGCCCCACCTGGCCCATAAATTAAAAAAAGAGTAATGCTATTCTTACAATAATTTTATACTATATTGTTTTACCATTTTAGGTGGCAAATGAGGTGGATAAGTTACATTATTTAATTTTAATCTTTTTAAATGATGATTGTGGTATACGAGGAGTCTCTTTCTTTCACCTAAAATTATTTAAGTGTTTTAATTAATAAAAAAATTGAAATTAAATAATGTATATTGTCCACCTCATTTGCCATCTAAGATGGTAAAACAATGTGGTATAAAATTGTGGTAAGAATAGCATTACTCTTAAAAAAAAAAACCAAATTTCTAATATAAGTATTATTTTTTTGAGTAAATTACAAAAAACTACCTCAACTATTGGTGTCACGACACTTTCATACCTCATCTTTAAAACGTGACAATGTCATACCGCATCTTACGAATTTGTGACAATGTCATACCTCCGTCAATTTTTCTGTTAGTTTTTCTGTTAAGTGCTGACGTGGCAAGATATGGGGACCACTCACTAATACAGCTGGATTAAAAAATAATTAAATATATTTTTAATAATTAAAAATTAAAAAAATTTATTTTTATATTAAATCTCTCTCTCTTAAAAAAATTTAATTTTTTTATTTTTAATTATTAAAAATATATTTAATTATTTTTTAATCCAGCTGTATTAGTGAGTGGTCCCCATATCTTGCCACGTCAGTACTTAACAGAAAAATTGACGGAGGTATGACATTATCACAAATTTGTAAGATGCGGTATGACATTGTCACGTTTTAAAGATGAGGTATGAAAGTGTCGTGACACCAATAGTTGAGGTAGTTTTTTGTCATTTACCCTATTTTTTTAGAGTGATGCTATATACCCACCTATTTGTTTTAACTTTTTACTCATCGTATGTTTACACTCACCATTAAAAAAAAAGAAAAGAACATCCTACTATGATTGAGCATCAGAACTCACCATCTTTTAGAATAGTCAGATTCTTTCAATTAAATTCACTTTACCAAAATGAAGTCATTAAAAAAATTAAAAAAAACCTTCACGTAATACTGTGTAAAAGAATAAAGTTTGGGGGGGGGTAAAAGTTTAAAGGTGTGTGTGAAAGTAAAGACTTTTGGACACCCATGTTTTGTGTTGTCTTGTAAAATATCTATAAAAGAGATGTCTATCTACATTTGTAATCAATTTCATTCCAGCAGTAAGAAAAGAAAGTGTTTTTGTTATCAGAAGAAACTTGCTACTAATAGTAAGGAGAAACTTGCAGCAAGCTTTTAGAAAAATAGTTTGAAAGTTTTTTTTACTATTAGCAGCAAGTTTCTTCTGGTTACAAAAACATTTTCTTTTCTTATTGAAGGAATGAGATCGATTACGAACGTACATAAGAGGTTTTTTTTTTAAAAACAAAAAATCCTTTTTCGTGCATATTTTTTGTTGTTGTTTGTAGCTACTTCTCAATTCAATGATGATATTTGATCTTAATTTCTTTCTTACTTTCGAGAAATCTAAGCATAACAACAGTTCTTTTCATTATCTCTGTAATGTAAAGAACAACTACTCATGAGCATAACAATAGTTCTTTTCATTATCTCTGTAATGTAAAGAACAACTACTCTACATGAGGAATGAAAATTTAGGGCGCGTTTGTTGCACCGGACTGTCTTGGACTGGACTAGCTTCAGGGACTAAACTGTACTGGCTTAGACTAGACTAAGCTGGACTAGCTTAGTGAAGCGTTTGGTACAGTGTCGGACTAACAAGCAGGATAATTAACAAATTCTAATATTATGTAATTTAATCCATAATTATTAATATTTTATTTTTATCCTTTTTTTTTTATCTCTTTAATCCTTCTTTACCGTCCCATTCTCTCCCTCTTTTTCTCCATCTTTTTCTCCCTTGTCTGTTCCAATCTTTTCTTCAATTTGGTATTTTATATGAAAATTGGTTATGAAAAGCATCTAGTCCAATGGCTTTCGAATGTGAGTGGTCGAGGAGGAGAAAGGGGACAGTCTTAGCTAGTCCCATGGTTTTTTAGGGGTTTCACTAAGACCAACTAGTCCCTGATTTAGTCTAGGCTAGTGAGACTTAGTCTCATTAAACCTAGTCCCTGTCAGGAACAAACATGGGACTGGACTAACCCTTAGTTCAGTCCAGTCCAGTCCAGTATTCTTTAGTGAGGGCAAACAAACACCCCCTTAGTATTTCTAGCTTGTTTAGCACAAAAATTATGAATGAAAAGTTGTAGTTTGCCATTTATTTGTTCAATGATATTTTCGTCTTTTTTGGAACTTTTATATTGGGATAACCCTATGTTAAAATCCTAGATCTACCATTGGCTACTGATTAGCTTCTCGAAAGATGGATCCATCCCACAAGTGGGGAACGAGGTGATAGAGAATAAACTACTCGGAGAGGCAATTCTGGAGTCGATCATCGGACAGCATGGTGTTTCGCGGGCGGCAAGGCAAAGCTTGGCCGAGAGGATATCGGATTTGTTGACTGAGAAGCCTGAACTGTTGGGGGTTGGAAAGTCCACAAACCAAGTTGAAGTTGGGGCAACTGATCAGAGGGAAGAGAAATGAAAAAATAGTTCTCGCTAGATATGTCCCCTTAAAATGAGAAAAGTTGTTTCTTGTTTGTTATCATCTTCTCATGGTTTGTTTTGTTTAATTTAATAAGTAATTTTTTATGGGTGTGTTAGCTAAATGCTTGCATTTTCCTTTTGGAGATGCGTTAATTCTCCCACTTATAATAATGTATCTTTACTGCAACAATTTTATAATCAAAATCATTCAGTCTTTTAATCTTCATTTGGAGACCATTCATGTTGAAAAATATTTGAATCGGTGATTGCCACATGCAAGGAAAGTCGCATGTATGGTGTTTTGTTTAGTCATCCAAATATATTCAATTAAATCAACAATTCATTATAAATATGATACTTAGTGCCTACGTAGAGTACTAATAAGTAGATAAACCTTAAAAGGAAGAAAGTTTAATTATCCTATAAATTCATCACATCACACACTATCATATTGATAAAGACGATCATGAAACGGACAATGTCATATGAACAAAGCAAACCATCACTGCATTGGCAACATCATGCAAAATAGTGGTCAAATTTGCAGTCATATTTGATAATTAGGAATCGAACTACTCCACAGCCACAACCATATGACTGTTTTAAGATCCTACATGAATTGCAATCATAGGAGATGGAGATTTTGAAGTCAAGCTCGAAGAATCAAAAGATGCAGACTGTGAAATCAAAGCTCGAAGGATCGGGAATGCAGATTGTGGAATCAAGCTTGAAGAATCGGAGATGCAAATTGTGGAATGTATAACCAAGCTTGAAGAATTGCAGATGCAGATTGTGGTATGTGGAATCAAGATCATAGAATCGTCGATAAAGCTTATGGAATCAAGACTCGAAGAATCTGCGATTTCACCGCTCGATAAGAGAGTGAGAGCCGCGAGGAGCTTTTGGTTTTTAATTGACTTTATTTTTTTCCTTCTTATAAAAATATGATAGCTTTTGTTTTTTTAAATCGACTTTATTTTTTTCCTTGTTATATAAATATGCTGTTTGTTTTAAACAAAATTGAACCAATTTCATATATTAATGTAGCGCGTTTATTTCATTTGTTCTCGTTTCTTTAATAACGTTATATTCTTCTTGTATTAATTGCTTGAGGCTTAAGCTAATTTTTTATTTTTTAACGTAGATAATATCGTTTGTTAAAAAAAAAAGTTATATTATTAAATGTTATAAAGGAGTATTTCATAGCAATTTTAAGAAAAAAATGCTATTAACTACTGGTATTAATTAAGGATAGGTTTTCCAGTAGTGTATAAATGACCATATTTTATTTCAACAAATATGAATCGTTATAGCTCGAACTATCAATCTATAGAGTCTTAATTCCAAATCATCCATAAAGAAGTTTAATTAGAAAACTATGTAACAGTCTTTTAACGGATGACCTTTAAAAGAAAATTTAAAAACTTGTACTGTTTGGATCATTGAAAAACTTGTGCCTATAGTCTTTTTTTTTTTGTTTTGGGCCTTGATCAAGACTCTGTCTGTTGGGTTTTTCTTTTGGGTCTGGTCAATCTTTATATCTTCTTTTGATTAAATTAATCAGTTTTAATGAAACACTTCCAGTGCTATTCACTGTAATAAAAAAAATGACGATTTTACTCTAAAATGTCACTTATGACACAATTCACTTACAACATCTTTTTGTTATTTTGATTAAAACTCTAAGTTTTCAAACTCTTTTAGTTAGTTTTTCTTAAATTAAACCCTAATAGGATTTCTTATTTTACAAGTATTGTAATTATATGTCATTCTCCAAAGAATTCGAATCCTTCAGGTCAAATACTTGCGATGCATATACAAACGGGTTTATTTCTCCACTTTGTTAAATATTTTCTGGTTCTATTTTGTCTTCTGTTGACTTTTTTCCTCCATTTATTTTTTTGGGAAAAGCAACTGCAGGGTAGTTGGTACCGGAATACCAGTTTGTCGACACTTCCCCGCCTTCCCTTGAGTGACCGGTGAAACACCCTCCACGTTTTTAAGACTCCCACCTGCCTCTCCTTACTCATCAAACCTCCTCCCATTACTCAGTGGACCCACCAATTACCACCTCTATTTAAACCGACCGTTCACGACAGTTAACCCCATCTCTCTCTCTCTCTCTCTCTGTGTACAATATATAAATTGTCAAATGGCTCCACCACCATCGCTCGCTGGACTCCAGGTCGAGGCCACTGCGTTTCCACCGTCCGTCAAACCTCCGGGCTCCTCCAACACTTTGTTCCTCGGCGGCGCAGGTTTGTAAACTTGGCACCTCCGGCGCATTGTTTGTTGCTTTTGGTTTTTATTTGGCTGTGTTTGCTTGTTAACGTACGTGCACAGGGGTGAGGGGGCTGGAGATTCAGGGGAACTTCGTGAAGTTCACGGCGATCGGAGTGTACTTGGAGGATAACGCCGTGCCTCTGCTCGCCGTTAAGTGGAAGGGCAAGACCGCCGAGGAGTTGTCGGAGTCCGTTGAGTTCTTCAGGGACATCGTAACAGGTAAACGGGTTTCTTCGCTGTTTGACTACTGTTCGAATTTGACAGTAAATTCCAGTTACCATTGCAAAGTCAAAACCTTTTGACTTTTGAATATATGCGATTAAGTTTTTTCCGTGTGTTAGAGATGGAATAAGTAAAATTTAGAGTTTAATTGAAGATTTTAGATTAATTTAGATTATGACTTGAATCAAATAACACTCTTTGACTTTTTTGGAGCAAAATTTATTAATGTTCAACCCTACAGTTATGAGAGATTTTTTAGCGTGTCGGAAACATAATCCGATTTATGTTTTTTAGTCTATTGAAAGTGTGAAAATCCTCTTTACTAGGCATGAAAATACATTGTACTCATGCTCTGCATCTTAAGGCGGAGCCGTTTTAGAATAATGGGTATTCGCCGTTGTCTCAGCTGCCAATATAAATCTGTAACAGTCGATGGATGTTGTAGTAAATTTGTGTATGCTTACTATAGAAATTTAGTCCTGACTCGCCACTTAGAATGAATGAATCGCTGAAGATGTAGTGCTATTTTCCGGATATGATGATACTGTAGGTATGACTAAAGTTTTATAGCACGGATTATGATCTTCGCTATCCCTTTGTAGGTCCGTTTGAGAAGTTCATTCAGGTGACAACGATACTGCCACTGACGGGCCAGCAATACTCTGAGAAAGTTTCGGAGAATTGCGTTGCCTTTTGGAAGTCAGTGGGAATTTACACTGATGCAGAAGGCAAAGCCATTGAAAAGTTCATTGAGGTCTTCAAAGATCAAAACTTCCCACCGGGCTCCTCTATTCTCTTCACACAATCTCCGAAAGGATCACTCACGGTTAGTAATCCTACTTCTCAATCGTTAACCGTGTAGTTTACATCGGAGTTTTGACCTCCTTGCTTCTCTTTCACCACAGATTAGCTTCTCCAAAGATGCATCCGTGCCGGAAGCTGCAAATGCGGTGATAGAAAACAAACTACTTTCCGAGGCAGTTCTAGAATCGATCGTGGGAAAGCACGGTGTTTCCCCTGCAGCAAAGCAAAGTTTGGCGGCAAGGTTATCCGAACTGTTTAACGGGTGTAAATGATACCCAAGCCGGAAATGAAAAATTGGAAACCGAGGTAAAGGAGGTTGCAGTGGAGGCATGAAACCGGAGAGAAGTGATTCCCGTTCTGTATTTAGTGAGTTATATACATACAATATATGAAGTTAAGAGGAAGGTTCTATGTCTTGTTTAATTTAAAGAGAATGATCATGTTTTATGAGAAATAACACTGTTATTTTGTTATATGTTTAATCAAATCAACAAATATAGAGGTCGAATATCATTCGCTTAGGTTTTCCGGTTAGGTCAGTTTATTTAACCTTATATATATTGTAAACATTTTATCAAATTAATTCAAGGAATCATATTTCTACGTAATATCATTCGCTTAATTAGGTCTTCCAATTAGGTCGTTTTACCTGTGTCTTCTCGTCCATGGCGTCCACTTCTCTTTCGGTCCTCAAACTTCTCACTTCGTCAAACTCACTAAATCCAATTATCTTCCCTGGCTTCGCCAGATAAACCCCTACCTTGTTGGCCATGCTCTCTGCAAATTTATCGATGGCTCTCACCCTCTTCTTTCTCTTATTCCCGACCCTAACCACAAAGCCAAAGAAGGTGAACCTATTCCTCAAATTCCAAATCTTGCCTATGCTACTTGGACTCAACTGGTTGCAAGTTGTATTACTAGTGCGATTTTGGAGCCTCTTCTTCCTCTCACCATTGGATTGGATTTGACACGCCCAAAGATGTCGAATTGCTTTCAATAACACTTTGCTCAAACGTTCGTGGCTAGCGAAGCCAATATTCGTTTTCAACTTCTTGATCTCTCTAAAGGTCACTAAACTACTGAGCAATATCTGCAATACGTTAATATCTACAATTTGCCCAAACGTCCTAGTGTCAGTTTACCATTTTTATTCTTTGAATCTTTGTCACACAACATAAGTCATTATTGATTTTCGTATGTTGCATTGTGTCTGAGTGTAATAGAATGAACATAGACATAAGAGAGATAAGACGGATGGCATGCATTACAAATTGTTATTAGAATATGACACAACTCAATAAAATTAAAATTCATATGAGTTTCAAATATGAGCTTAACCATGTAAAAATGAGCCTCACATAATCCTTGCAGCAATCCGTGAAGCTTTGGAGTTTTGCATTGAACATGGAGTTGATAACGTGATTATTAAATTTGATGCAAATGTGATTATTCGAATGATTAGAAAGGAATTGTCTCATGACTATAGCTTGCATCTTTGGTGACATTGAGACTCTAGCGCGAAGTTTGAGGTCGGTGATGTTTGACTTTGTGTCTAGAGAGGGTAATTGAGGTCGGTGATGTTTGACTTTGTGTCTAGAGAGGGTAATTGTGTTGCTCGCTCGGTGGCAAAGTATATGTTTAAGAGGGATCGTTCCTTTGTATGAGACTGTATTGGTCCTAAGTTCCTATTTAATATTTTGACGCAAGATGTAAACTTTTCTATTAGATTATAATAAAATTTATCTTATGGAAAAAAAAATCATTGAGAGATTGGTCAAATAGTATATATAGGTCATGCAATAGTTGTTTCTCCCTTACCCTAATATATTCATTAATTTTTGACTAAGAAATTAGATACACAATTTCGCGTGTGTACTGTTAATTCATAGGAAATTTATAATGATCAACAATAAAAATTTGCTTATATTACGATAGTGTATACAAATTCTTGTGAAGAGAAAGTCACGTCGAGTCACTTATCTACCCAAGATAAATACAAAAAAAAGCTCTATGTATTTGTGCCCTACATGAGCCAATTGGATCTGAATGCAAAAAATACGTTTTAAGTGTCTTTCGTGGACGAATGACGCTGTACAGGCTCGCATACCCAAAGTCTCTCTAAGTGAGTTGGAAGTTTATGTTGGTACGCAGAAGTATTGACCGAGGAAGGGTACAAACGAGAATGGACACCCGAACAACCCCACCAAACTGCGTTCTAGTCCCTACCGTCGCAATCCCTCTCCCCAAAAAAAGTCCTGCTAATCCGGTGCTACTCGGCTCCATTCAATCAGTGAGCCCTGCTAACCCAATCATCATGTCCGTCGATGTCCCCAAAATGACTCAACAATTGACTTACATCCTGCCCTACTTTACCAATAACATTGCACATACCAAACTACGTCAGTATCATCGACATTTATATCAATGGTAAAAAATGGTTCACAGTAACACCTAATTTCGGTAAATACAAGGTGATTCCTGCGTACCCTTTGATGGTTGCGGGTCCCACAATTAACGTGACAATGGCTCCGGCCATTGGGTCCACCCTCCTCCAATTGTCAGTGCCACGGACGTGTTTACAAGAGTTGAGGCCGATTCGAAGAGGAGTTCTCCTCCCTCTTCCACTCCCTCATTTGACACACAAAGGAAGCTTCTCTTATGCATACGTTACTTCGATTTCCTGTATTTGTTTGTTTCTTCTATTCCTAACTTGAAATATTGGAATAATGTCCGCGTAAAGGACTTTATTTTTAATCATCTTCCACATTTACGCCAAATTTTTTACTTTATAAAAATTAAACACTAATGTCAATTGTTCATGTCTATATAAACAAATATCAACCGTTAATTTATATGAATTTTATAATAAAGTTTACAGATTCTAACAACTTAGAACATTGTTACAAACTCATATGGTACACGAAGAATATATAGTAAACAATGTTTATAAATAACAATATATTTATTTTCCACATCTACATAGAGGATTACAATAAGAGCAACATGTCTTTTACCAAATTTATATTGATTTTGTAATCAAGAATTAGTTGTGAACACGTAACACTTAACGATGCGAAACTATTTAACAAATGCATGCCATTGTTTACCATGTAATATTCAAAGTATAATTAAATCACAAAAAGTCATACAACCCTGCCAAAACTTAATCGGATTTCGTTCAAGTTTTTGCCCTTTGGGGCTGTAGATGCATGGTTCGTTGAGGTTTTGGCCAACTCTTTGAAAACAAAGACTAGAAAACAATATAAGTGTTATGTTGAGGGAAATCGCCCACGTAAGGGATTACTAATTGATTATATGTATCGCACGTATTTAACAAGTTGCATGCATCAATGGTTGAGAATTACAGTATGTTTCATGTAAGTAGTGTTTAAAATATTTATGAAATTGTCAATATTTTGGGCAAAATATTTGAAAAATTAGAAATCAATATGAAAAAGAGGAGGTGAAATGTAAACTTCACCCTGTTAAGATAGATGTGATTTTAATTATCACACTGTTTGGGCCCAAAATAATGATTTGGGTCGAGCGCGAGGTGTTTCTTGGGCCAGAGGCTTGCTTAGGGAGATGCTGTGGGCTGATTAGTTTGTGGGCCGACTGGATTAGGTCGGCCAAGTCCCAGTAGAAGAAGGACTCGTCCAGATGAAGGAAGTAGAATCTATCTGTGAGACGGACGAAGAGTCCCAGTGTAATAGGGAGTCTCGGTGAGGCCAGGATACGGAAGCAAGGAAGAATATGGCCAGGTAAGGGGGTTAGGTTCAAAGTCCTACTAGGAGAAGGAGTGGCCAAGATAAGGCTTGATCAAGGTAGGGATTCCCAGTCCGAATAAAATTATGATTCTGTCGAAGGGGGGCCTAGCTGCTATAAATACAAAGGCAGTGACAACGTTCAGAGGACCTCCAACTTAACACACAAATCTGTCCTGCGCAAACCCTCGCTCTACGTGAAACCTCTCAACAACCTTGAGATTTTTATTTTCTTTTTTGCCAACACATCTTCAGTTTGGATAAGCAGCACTGTGAAGGCAACCGATGGTATCTTCAGTTTGGATAAATAGCACTACCGCCGTAGAATCAGGCCGACCACATTCATTTTGGATAAACAGCACTGCGTCGAGGCCGACTGATTATCTATTCAAGTTTTGGTCAAGAAGGATTTTCGAATCTTTTTTGGTAGAGGTCATCTTATTAGCCTTCTCGGCGAAGTGATGTGTTACCAGTTTACTACATTCGGCACACCGAAAGTCGAATTTGATATTGAACTTTGTAATTGGTAGCCTTGTCTTCAAGCTTGAGGACCCAAAGACTGAGACGTGTTCATTTCTTGGCCACAATCACAAGACGTAGAAGTCAGCCGCGCACATCAACGCAACATCAACACATTTTACTCCCCGATCGAGCTCGGCCGACGAGTTGGCACGCCCCGTACATATTTGAAGGACATAGTTAGCTCACTAATTACTCGGCCTGCGCGCCACGTAGGCTAGGTGATTTTTGTAGTCAATATTTTGGCACGCCCAGTGGGACCAAGTGCTAAAACTACGAAGTTTATGCCCGTTGAAACTTGTTTGGTGAAGAAAAAGACAGGAATGGGAAAGTCTGCCACCGCACCGGCGATCCACAACACGGGTTCAGAAAATTCGTCACAGGCACATACTACTGATGCCGTGACACCTGACCCACGCCGAGAGAGGGGAGTAGTTCTCAGTGACCCACCTCATACTACAGGTAGGGGTGGTTTTGGTACATTACCGTACCAAAACCTTTGTACCGATTACCATACCAAATATTTGGTACGACAAAATCTATTACCATTACCGTACCAAATTTTTAGTATACCGAATGTCGGTATACCAAATAGTTTGGTTTGTATGGTATGCCAATGGTAATTACCACTTTATTTTACGCCACTTAGTTTGCCCAAAATCTAATATTTTTCTAACCTAAATCAAAGCCCATAAATATATACACAGTTTGACATATATACAGAATTTAACCTAATTCAAGATTTTTTACTATTGTATGTCAAAGTGGTAAAAATTTAATAAATCATAAGACAAGATTTCTATAGCATGCTGAGACTCAAATGAACCAGAAACGTAAGACAACAAACCACAAAAATGTAAATATCCATAGCTGTGCTCGACGACTGGCTTGCTGATTTGAACCCACAATCCAAGGTGATAATACCCAATGCATATGTTGTGCCCTCACTTGGAAGACAAAGTCACCGGAAACAAGAAATGAAGATGAATCGATGATAGATATGCGACGGCGCAACAAGCCCTAGGTTTCTAATATGTCGAGCAGGGACCAGAGTGAGAGACTAAGAGTGTTTGGTTTGTAGAGATTTTAGGAATAGGATAAATGAGTCAAAGTGTCAAACGGCACAATATAATATTACATAATACATAATTATATATATATATATACATGAATAAATATATAATATAATATTGGTAACCGGTAGGTATGGTATACCACCGGTACTAGTTTTGAGTACCAGTACCGTACCGAAACAGTATGTTGCATTGTGTCTGAGTGTAATAGAATGAACATAGACATAAGAGAGATAAGACGGATGGCATGCATTACAAATTGTTATTAGAATATGACACAACTCAATAAAATTAAAATTCATATGAGTTTCAAATATGAGCTTAACCATGTAAAAATGAGCCTCACATAATCCTTGCAGCAATCTGTGAAGCTTTGGAGTTTTGCATTGAACATGGAGTTGATAACGTGATTATTAAATTTGATGCAAAGGTGATTATTCGAATGATTAGAAAGGAATTGTCTCATGACTACAGCTTGCATCTTTGGTGACATTGAGACTCTAGCGCGAAGTTTGAGGTCGGTGATGTTTGACTTTGTGTCTAGAGGGGGTAATCGTGTTGCTCGCTCGGTGGCAAAGTATATGTTTAAGAAGGATCGTTCCTTTGTATGGGACTGTATTGGTCCTAAGTTCCTATTTAATATTTTGACGCAAGATGTAAACTTTTCTATTCGATTATAATAAAATTTATCTTATGGAAAAAAAAATCATTGAGAGATAGGTCAAATAGTATATATAGGTCATGCAATAGTTGTTTCTCCCTTACCCTAATATATTCATTAAATTTTGACTAAGAAATTAGATACAAAATTTCGTGTGTGTACTGTTAATTCATAAGAAATTTATAATGATCAACAACAAAAATTCGCTTATATTACGATAGTGTATACAAATTCTTGTGAAGAGAAAATCACGTCGAGTCACTTGTCCACCCAAGATAAATACAAAAAAAGCTCTATGTATTTGTGCCCTACATGAGCCAATTGGATCTGAATGCAAAAAATACGTTTTAAGTGTCTTTCGTGGACGAATGACGCTGTACAGGCTCGCATACCCAAAGTCTCTCTAAGTGAGTTGGAAGTTTATGTTGGTACGCAGAAGTATTGACCGAGGAAAGGTACAAACGAGAATGGACACCCGAACAACCCCACCAAACTGTGTCCTAGTCCCTACCGTCGCAATCCCTCTCCCCAAAAAAAGTCCTGCTAATCCGGTGATACTCGGCTCCATTCAATCAGTGAGCCCTGCTAACCCAATCATCATGTCCGTCGATGTCCCCAAAATGACTCAACAATTGACTTACATCCTGCTCTATTTTACAAATAACATTGCACGGACCAAACTACATCAGCATCATCGACATTTATATCATTTATATCAATGGTCAAAAATAGTTCACGGTAACACCTAATTTTAGTAAATACAAGGTGATTCCTGTGTACCCTATGATGGTTGCGGGTCCCACAATTAACGTGATAATGGCTCCAGCCATTGGGTCCACCCTCCTCCAATTGTCAGTGCCACGGACGTGTTTACAAGAGTTGAGGCCGATTCGAAGAGGAGTTCTCCTCCCTCTTCCACTCCCTCATTTGACACACAAAGGAAGCTTCTCTTATGCATACGTTACTTCGATTTCCTGTATTTGTTTGTTTCTTCTATTCCTAACTTGAAATATTGGAATAATGTCCGCGTAAAGGACTTTATTTTTAATCATCTTCCACATTTACGCCAAATTTTTTACTTTATAAAAATTAAACACTAATGTCAATTGTTCATGTCTATATAAACAAATATCAACCGTTAATTTATATGAATTCTATAATAAAATTTACATATTCTAACAACTTAGAACATTGTTACAAACTCATATGGTACACGAAGAATATATAGTAAACAATGTTTATAAATAACAATATATTTATTTTCCACATCTACATAGAGGATTACAATAAGAGCAACATGTCTTTTACCAAACTTTATATTGATTTTGTAATCAAGAATTAGTTGTGAACACGTAACACTTAACGATGCGAAACTATTTAACAAATGCATGCCATTGTTTACCATGTAATATTCAAAGTATAATTAAATCACAAAAAGTCATACAACCCTGCCAAAACTTAATCGGATTTCGTTCAAGTTTTTGCCCTTTGGGGCTGTAGATGCATGGTTCGTTGAGGTTTTGGCCAACTCTTTGAAAACAAAGACTAGAAAACAATATAAGTGTTATGTTGAGGGAAATCGCCCACGTAAGGGATTACTAATTGATTATATGTATCGCACGTATTTAACAAGTTGCATGCATCAATGGTTGAGAATTACAGTATGTTTCATGTAAGTAGTGTTTAAAATATTTATGATATTGTCAATATTTTGGGCGAAATATCTGAAAAATTAGAAATCGATATGAAAAAGAGGAGGTGAAATGTAAACTTCACCCTGTTAAGATAGATGTGATTTTAATTATCACACTGTTTGGGCCCAAAATAATGATTTGGGCCGAGTGCGAGGTGTTTCTTGGGCCAGAGGCTTGCTTGGGGAGATGTTGTGGGCTGACTGGATTAGGTCGGCCAAGTCCCAATAGAAGAAGGACTCGTCCAGACGAAGGAAGTAGAATCTATCTGTGAGATGGACGAAGAGTCCTAGTGCAATAGGGAGTCTCGGTGAGGCTAGGATACGGAAGCAAGGAAGAATATGGCCAGGTAAGGGGGTTAGGTTCAAAGTCCTACTAGGAGAAGGAGTGGCCAAGATAAGGCTTGATCAAGGTAGGGATTCCCAGTCCGAATAGAATTATGATTGTGTCGAAGGGGGGCCTAGCTGCTATAAATACAAAGGTAGTGACAACGTTCAGAGGACCTCCAACTTAACACACAAATCTGCCCTGCACAAACCCTCAGTCTACGTGAAACCTCTCAACAACCTTGAGATTTTTATTTTCTTTTTTGCCAACACATCTTTATTTTGGATAAACAACACTGTGAAGGCAACCAGTGGTATCTTTAGTTTGGATAAATAGCACTATCGCCGTAGAATCAGACCGACCTCAGAGCACCTTCAGTTTGGATAAACAGCACTGCGTCGAGGCCGACTGATTATCTATCCAAGTCTCGGTCAAGAAGGATTTTCGAATCTTTTTTTACAGATGTCATCTCATTAGCCTTCTCGGCGAAGTGAGGTGTTACCAGTTACTACATTCGGCACACCGAAAGCCGAATTTGATATTGAACTTTGTAATTGGTAGCCTTGTCTTCAGGCTTGAGGACCCAGAGGCCGAGACGTGTTCCTTTCTCGGCCGTAATCACAAGACGTAGAAGTCAGCCGC
The DNA here is from genome assembly GCA_963580275.1 of Crataegus laevigata. Classification (NCBI taxonomy): domain Eukaryota; kingdom Viridiplantae; phylum Streptophyta; class Magnoliopsida; order Rosales; family Rosaceae; genus Crataegus; species Crataegus laevigata. Next base: position 28,755,706 of record OY756947.1, on the reverse strand, counting down.
GCACATCAATGCAACATCAACACATTTTACTCCCCGACCGAGCTCGGCCGACGAGTTGGCACGCCCCGCACATATTTGAAGGACATACTTAGCTCACTAATTACTCGGCCTGCGCACCACGTAGGCTAGGTGATTTTTGTAGTCAACACACACACATGAAAAGGGCTCTTGATTAGTTACATGTATGTTGTTACAGTAATGCAAGTTTAATAAATTGTAATTCACTGTACTATACAAATCAAACTCAGGAGATTTTATGTTACATTCAACAGTTAAACTCACTCACATTAATTTAAAAAGTTTCGACTCACTGTACGACTCGTTCAAATTTATAAGAATCAAAGTCAAGATTTTCAGCCTAATAATTTACATTCGAAATCTCATATGGGCCCTTTCAATCAATCAGAGATTCACAAAGCCCAGCGCCAAATCCGAATCCCACCAAAATCCTGTATCAATCTCAAACAAAGATACAAAAGTAGTTGTGGAAAACGCGTAATTAACAACCAGCTGACAACGACAAAAGACCCCACAATCTTCTCTTTTGAACAAACCGACACTCAATATTCCCTCTCAGAAAGAACCATCCCACGAAACTCCCCCCCTCTCTCCTCTCTCTCTCTCTTTCATGAGACCAAACGTACATACTAATCTAACAACGGGAGCCGCCCATAATAGCTGTCGTCAAATTATGTTGTCTTTCATTCATTCTTGACTTGTCTATCTCTATCCACCATCTCGTTCTCCCACTCTGATTTCGTGGATCTTGCTTCCGATCCCATGAATTTGTCAAACCACACGCAGAGCAAAAGCAATAAATAAAAAACGACTGTGTTTGGCTGTTCTGGTCAATGGTAGTCGCGTCACTTTTTTTGTTTTGGTCCACATTGTTGTTGTCTTGTTCTCACTTATTTTTACGAGCATAATTCTGCGGCTCATTGAGGTGAGGCAGCACTGAGCTCTTCTGATTTCTGATTCTCTCACTTGGGTTTTAATCAGATTCAAGAACCTTGATTTGCTTCTTCAAGTTTGATATTTTCAGGTGATTTCAAGCTTACCCTTTCGGTTTTTTTTTTTTTTTCTGCTTTATTTGGTTGTTTAAGCTTACCCTTGTGGTGTTTTTGCTTCGTTTGGTGGTTTAAAGCTTTACCCTTTTGATTATTTTGCTTACTTTATATTGCTAATTATGTTTTGTTTTTCTTTTTTTTATTGATAAATGATAGGATAATTACACTAAGTTCATCCAAACTACAGTAAGGGATTCGAACTTGGATACAAAGGGTGGGTGGAGTACACCGCTCTAGCCAACTTGGCTACACTCAGGTCCGGCTAATTTGTTGGGTTCTTATTGTATTGGTGCTGTGATGAAATCATGAAAAAGATGGGAGAGGAGTTTTTTTCATTATCAATTTCATATTATAATCTGAGCCTTTGTCACTTGTGAGAAGCTGTTTCCCTTCTGTAATCTGACTTTTCCACTTGCAAGTTGCAAATTTTGGTTTTATAATCTCAGTTTTCCAAATTTCTGCTTTTAAAACCCTCAGCTTTGTTTCCAAAGATCCCATATTTTTTTTACTTAAATCCTAGTTTTGATGGCTGGTGGGACTATCAGATTGTTCATAGGGGTTTCTTCGATTTTGTTTTCGATTTGTGTTTCATTGGGGTTTAAGCCTGAAGATAGTTTTCTGATAAACTGTGGATCTTCAAGCAATGTAACAGTTGGTGGTCGTGTCACTCGTGTATTTGTATCTGATAATTCTACTTCAAATCTCCTTTCAACTCCACAAACTATTTTAGCCGATGCAAGTTCAAAATCCAACTCTTCCTCCTTTGATTCAGTTTTGTACCAAAGTGCACGCATATTTGATGAAACCTCCCTTTACACATTTCCGATTAGAAAACAAGGGCGGCACTGGATTCGCCTCTATTTCTCTCCTTTTGTTCATGGGAGCTACAATTCGAGCACAGCAAAATTCTCTGTCTCTGCTCAGACTTTCACCCTTGTCAAGGAGTTACGAATGGAGAGCGATTCCTTTGTTATGGAATACTCTTTGAACGTAACTTCTGAAACTCTTGTTCTCACTTTTACTCCCGCCTCCAACTCATTTGCTTTTGTAAATGCCTTAGAAGTTGTTTCGATACCGGATAAGATCATTCCTGAGGATGCTAGAACCATTGGTTCAAAGGGAAATAACCAAAGTTTGACGAACAAGGCATTAGAGACAGTGTTGAGGGTGAACATGGGTAATCAAACAGTGTCTCCCCCCAATGATACCTTGTGGAGACATTGGGTTTCTGATGATTTGTACTTGACGCACAACGGTCTTCCAAGATTTGTGTCAAATGAAAGCGCTGTCCGTTACACTCGCTGGCTAACAGAGGATGTTGCTCCTCCTTCTGTCTATGGCACAGCAACTAAGTTGGACACGATGAAAGAACCTTTGTTGAATGCCAATCTGACATGGCATTTCGATGTTGATCCCGGTTTTGAGTATCTGGTTCGGTTTCACTTCTGTGACATAGTCAGTGACAATGCTCAAAGTTTCATCCTCAAAGTTTATATCAATTCGTTGTCTGTTTCTGATAGTCTTGATCTTAGAAGTCTGACATCGAATATCTTTGGCGCCCCCTATTATATGGATGTCGTCATTAGGGCAAGTGATAGCGAGAAGCTAAACGTTAGTGTTGGTTCTAGGCCAGAAATTGTGTATCCTATCATCTTTCTCAATGGGCTGGAGATCATGAAAATAAGTAATTCTAAGACCAGCCTTGATGTCTTGGATTCTTCTTCAAAAACCGGCTCTAAGATGAAAGTTGCTATTATAGTTGGCTTGGCTGTTGGACTATTTACTGCCATCGTGTTGGCTGCAGTCTTGTTCTTGCTGTGCAGAAGAAGAAGAAGACTACCGCACGCCATCCATTCGAATGCAGGAGATGGAGTGGTGAATGAAACAGAAAGTAAAATCACCGAAAGTACAGCGATGTTTTCTGTTTCCAAAATTGGGTATCGCTTCCCCTTTGTGGCAATTGGAGAGGCTACAGATAATTTCAGCGATAACCTGGTTATTGGAGTTGGTGGTTTTGGGAAGGTTTACAAAGGAGTTTTAAGGGACAATACAAAAGTGGCAGTCAAGAGAGGAGCTTCTCAATCAAGGCAGGGTCTTGCCGAATTCAGGACAGAAATTGAAATGTTGTCCCAGTTCCGCCACCGTCATTTGGTGTCGTTAATTGGATACTGTGACGAGCAGAATGAGATGATCATTATTTATGAGTACATGGAAAATGGGAGCCTGAAGAACTACCTTTACGGTTCAGACTTTCCAAGCTTGAGTTGGAGGCAAAGGCTTGGAATATGTGTTGGAGCTGCCAAAGGACTTCACTATCTTCATACTGGCTCCACAAAGGCGATCATTCACCGTGATGTTAAGACTGCAAATATACTACTAGATGAGAATATTATGGCAAAGGTTGCTGATTTCGGGCTCTCAAAAACCGGCCCTGAGATTGATCAGACACATGTCAGTACCGCGGTTAAAGGAAGCTTCGGGTATCTTGATCCAGAGTACTTAACAAGGCAACATCTGACGGAGAAGTCAGACGTGTACTCATTCGGGGTTGTGATGTGTGAAGTCCTTTGTGGGAGACCTGTTATTGATCCCTCCCTCCCGAGGGAAAAGGTGAATCTGGTTGAATGGGCAATGAAGTCGCATAATAAAGGGCAGTTAGAGGAGATTGTAGATCCTTGCCTTGCAGGTCAAGTAAAGCCGGAGTCATTGAGGAAGTTCGGAGAAATAATTGCAAAATGCTTGGCGGAACATGGCGTTGATCGACCTACGGTGGGAGATGTGCTATGGAACCTGGAATCTGTGCTTCAACTCGAAGGAAGTGAAGGAAGTAACGGCAGGCTATCTTCGCAAGCTGATCATGTCGACCCCCTGGAGACCAGTGTATCTATTGCGGAATTTAGCATGGGAAGTGCAGGGGACCTTGCCGGCGTCTCGATGAGCAAGGTTTTTGCCCAAATGGTGAAAGAGGACATGAGGTAAACTGCTGAAGCTAAAGAATTTCGGTATTGTTTTTGTTTTCCTGTGTTTTTCTCATGTAATATATGGATGGTGAAAATCCTGAGTGAGTGAGTAATGTACGGAATCATGTGAGATTCAAGTCAGTTCTCACAAGTCTATAAATATACACTATTTGTAAAATGTTTGATGTCGTTTCTAAGGCTTCCAACTCTAGCAATAAAGGTTTTTACGCTACACTCGTGTTATGAGTTTTTCCTTTCCTTCCCTGAGTTGGCAAAGGCAAATGAAAATGTCCCGATGGATGATTCCTTTGCAGAAAACGAATTAACATCTCATTTCTACTAGGATCTGTTGTGTCCTTTTTATGCAGAAATGCGAGAATGATGGTGCAAGTCTCAACTTTTTACTCGATTTAACTTCAAGAGCAACAAGGTTGCAGACTTATGCATTCAGTATCGATACAATCATAGGATGGAAGTAGTCTACTACTGATTGATACACATACACACACATACTCCTAACAAGGTTACACCTTAAACTTTTCCGGCAAGCATAAAAGCCTTGTAAGTGACTGACCTGACCAAATTAGAGCCACCCCAAGCACCCTCAAACTCTTTAACCAGCTTTTCCGGTAACAAATCCACGCCTTGGTGTTTGGCTGTAATGACCGCAGACCATGACCCTACCATCTTCAAAAACCCTTCGAACGAAAGCTTCTTTGGAATGTCCAGTGGCAATGGACTCCCCTCGCATCCGAAACCAACACTCTGAAAAGGAAATGGAAGCGTCTTGTAACCATCAAAGATGTACTGGATGTTACGGTCCCAAAAGGGCAAGGTTGTGTCATGAAATCGCTTCATAATAGGATCAAATTCCAGACAAACTTCAATGTCATTGTAGCACCAAACGGCCAACACACCTCCTGGCTTTCTCAGAAGCTGCGAAACAAGACTGTAAAACTTTGGCAGGTCGAACCAGTGCACAGCTTGAGCCACAGTCACCAGGTCAACTGAATTTTTGCCCCCGATCAATGCTATTAATTCGTCGTCTGTAATGGTTAACGGAGTGTGGACATATCGAACACGAGGATGTGGCATTGCACGCTGCAACTGTGATTCACTCACATCGGTTCCAATTACTTGTTCATAGTGCTCAGCAACCTGTTTAACAAATCAAACCATATATATATGCTCTCTTGTCACAGCCAAACAAACTTTGAGGTAACACCAAAACAGAGAAAGAAACACACTCATCGAGTATTTTAAAAGCATAAATCTCACATCAGAAAGAAAAATGATGCATAATATTTTAAAGAATCATGGGCTCTCTCTTCCAATTGACTATACCCAGAAATATGATCAAATAATATTCTAAATTACTCAAATTTACGGAGATTCCAACTCTAGTGTGAGGAAAAATTCAAGTCTAAGAAATGCAACAAATTGACAAAGGGTGAGTGAGGGGAGAATTGCAATACTAACGCTGACAGCGGCTTGGCCGTTGCCGGTTCCGACATCCCAAGCGAGAGTGTGGTGAGGGGTGAGATCGGCTAGCTTGGAATACCATTCAGTGGGATAACTTGGCCTGGATTCCAAGTACAGATCTGCTTGCTCATCAAACAATCCCGCCATTTCACTGCTCGATTGATCTTCCTAATTTCTGCTGCCTGCCTTCTGTGCTGATGATTTATGGTGCTTAATCTGTATTAGCCTGCTCTTAATATCTCCGTATTCTGTGCGAAACGAAGAGATTCCTTCCCCAAACACAAAGTGACAGCTAAATTTGGTAACCAAATGATATAGAAAATAAACACGTTAATCAACACTTAAATAACAATTAAATCATCAACAACCACATAATTTGATTTACAAATTTTAGTTTAAAAATTTGGTCCCCTTAACATTACCATTTTTTTTGGTAACTTTGAGTTATGTTATATTAATTTGATTTTACGAATGTTTCAACCTGAAAAAAAATTACATTTCCGACAAAATTTTCAAAACCGTACAAATCACAACCAACCATTTGACCAACCAACTTCAATACACACTAACTAAACTTTAATATATAAATCAACCAACCAAACTTCAGTATGCACACCAACCAAATTATGTACTTTTCTAATGTCGATATATTAAGTTTGTGTGATTAATATAATTTGTTCTAAAAAATTTATTTTATTATTTTGATTGTTGGATTCAAATTTTAACCTTTGGATTTTTTTTACTATTGGGTTTGAGAAAAAAAAATAATATGAACACTTATATCAAAATCTAATAAAGATTGCCAAAAAGGGATTTAATCTGGATCCTTGATCACCAACGTCCTAGAAATCGAACGGATCACAATCCCCTAAAATGTTTTCGTCTTGCACACCCATTGGGGCCCAGCTGTTTGCCACTTATCAAATCCTCTGCCCGTTGCTTTAATCTTCACGACTGATTATATATAATAATTGAATTAGATAGGTAGGGTTATGTCCTACGGAGCTTTTGTTTCTCATTCTTTTACTATTTATGTAGGTTTACAAACTAGATAGTTAAGAGGGTAGGCGGAATGAGATTGAATTAGATATGAGTGTAGACATTGAAATTTCGGTAAATAAAATGTTAACCGATGGTCAAAGTTTCAACGCTCATGTATTACATAAATTTTACACGTAGTGTGTGATTCGACGGAAATTGAAACGAGTCAGAAAAGCTGTCAAATAGTACACGTGTCAACACCTGGCAAAGACGACTTATTTCATCTGGAATATTATATTCAAAATTATGACTTGGAAAATTCTATAAATAGGAAGCCATTTCATTTGTTTCAATTCACCAATTCACAAATACATTTCTGTACTCCCAAATTGGAAGAAAATTCTCTTGAAGTTCGATCTTCGTTCTTCGTTCTTCGTTCTTCGTTCTTCGTTCTTCGTTCATCGTTCTTCGAGATCAAGCCCCAACGACCCTTGAAGAAACGCTCATCCACTTTCGAGATCAAGCCCAACAGCCCTTGAAGAAACTTCGCCAAAACCTTTGAAGAATCAACAAGCACTTTGGTCACGTGCCGATTCTTCATCCAAGATCCAACCCCGACGGCTTTTGAAGTTCTAGAGTATATAGTTGATATTGCAATATGTAAGTATGGAAACTTGTTTCTCTTGAATTTCTAGAGTATATAGTTGTTGATATTGCACAATGTAAGTCTGAAAACTTGTTTCTCTTGAAGTTCTATATAGTATACAGTTGACATTGGTAAGTCTTGGAAAGTTGTTTCTTTGAAGATCTATAGATCTCTATTGTATATTGTCGACTTTGCTTTAATATTGTTGTATTTCTACTTAATTGGGTACAAAAATACAAGTTTTCGTGAATTAGCTTAAGCTATACAACTCCCCACATAAGTAGACAAACTGCATGCAAAGCTTGAAACTTGTGAACTCCTTGACAAAGAAGTGGTCGAGTTGCAACCCGTGTCGAAGGGTGGTATGAAATGTCATGTCCGGATGTGGTGTTGATGAGATTGAGGAAGGGTGTTGTTGGGAAAAGTCAACTCGAACAACTCTGTAGTGATTAGATTCAATAGGGTTACAAGCTAAGGCATCCGAAAAGAGGTTTCGACCATTATGTTCAGCAGCCAATGGCCGAAGCTTTGCCCGTTGTTACATCTCTTAAGAAGTATAAGAAGTCACTTCCTTTGATTCACAGCATTTGTCTAGTGTGGCGGATATTCAGTTTTGTTATCTCCCGCTCTGTATTAGAAGTCGAGTATGGTTTGAGGATCCTCCAGTTTCCTTGTCTTCTCCCATAGCTTTGGTGCGCATGTATCGGTTTTATGCGTGTTTGGTTCCAAAAAAAAAAAAAAAAAAAAAAGAATTATTTGTAAAAAAAGCGGGCAAATTACTTTTCTTTTACATCTTTCCCACATACGATTAAACCAATTCAAGATATTTTTCGTCTCCTATGGCAAGAACCTTTCGCTGCGATTAGGTCCCATGCTCATCGCAAGTTACTAGAAGTTGGACAATTTTTGCGTGGGTGTCTGCCAAACCAAATTTTTTTCTTGTGCGGACTGAACTCTCATATGCATTTTTTTTTCCGATACAAGTCATAGTCTACACAAATTATAATTTGATAAGGCGTTACATTAAATAGTATTCTAATTAAGGCTTATTAATTGCAATGTCCTCTCAAAACTGTCATTTAGTCTCAATTTATCTCATGAAACTGATTTTGTCCCACTTTGCCCCCATAAATTGACATTTTCAACTCTTTTGGTCTCGCTTCAAATAACTGTTCAAATTCAAGGGTATTTTAGGCTTTTTCATTTTTTGTATACATCTCTTTACCTTTAGCCTACCCACTAAACCAATCTCAATTCCATTTTTGACAACTCTAATTCAAATTCATGAGTTTTGGGTTTTTTAAAATAAATAATTTAATCAATAGGAAATCCCAAGCAATAAAATCATTATAGTAACTAGGGGTGGGCGCGGTTCGGTTTGGTGCGGTTTTGAGTGAAACCAAAACCAAAACCATAAGTTTTTGCGGTTTGGTTCGGTACGGTTTTGAAGCCAAAACCGAAATGAAACCAAACCGTTTGGTTCAGTTTCAAACGGTTTCGGTTTGGTTTTTAAGAAAAAATGTACAATTTGCAATTTAACATATTAATAAGTATTTCCCAATCGTAATAGGAAAAAGACATTTGTTATGTAAACCATTAGCATGTTGCATGCAATTGTGATTTTAAAACATGTTTGTGCAACAAAAGGGTGTCTCTTACAATGTTTTTCATAAAACAAGTTGAAGAAATTTGAATTCATTAAACGTAAGTGAAACTTTCATACTATAATATGTGATATCATGCTTCAAATGAGTGGACTTCATTAGATCATTGTTCTACTGTTGATAACAAGATTAATCTACCCTTGTATATATATATATATATGTGTGTGTGTGTGTGTGTGTGATGGTATAAAATAACAAAGGTCCTTCAAGTTAATGAATGAAAGAAAGTGATGAATGATGATATTCTAGTGTGGTTGAGTCTATACTAAGTGTATGGATTCTAACAAACGACCAATTAAAACATGAAATCTAATATGGACATTTAATTAAATGATTATTAATATTTGCGGTGCAATTCGGTTTCGGTGCGGTTTTCAAAAGCCAAAACCGAAACCAAACCATTTTTTATGTTGCGGTTCGGTTTCAAAACCGAAACCGTTTCAAAACGGCAAAACCAAACTGTTCGATGCGGTTCGATTTGGTTTCGGTTTTCGGTTCTAAGTGCCCACCCCTAATAGGAACCAAAATAAAGGTTACATTCTGTTCTTGGAGTCATTTCACATGCAAAGAATTCATGTATTGACTCGAAACTTTGCACTTAAAAAATACTCATTACAATAGAAAGGAGATATGATTAGCCTATTTCAAAATATTATTTTAATAGAAATTGGCCTAATTACTTCCCAAACCAAAATTGTCATCTAAAACAAATGTGCACATTTGCAACCAAAAATTTCACATTATTACTCGGAATTTTTGTATTTATTGAAAATTTATTTTAAAAAATGCGCCAACTCAAGGTGTTTGAATCAGAGTTATATTGACGGTATTTTTATTAAAAGACTTAATTAGATATACAATGGCAGGGCCAATGTTTTACGTGAGGACGTCTGACATAAACATTAAAAGGGAGATTTTAGATGCGGTCCCTATCTATAAATATTCTTTAATTGAAACTAGTTTTCAATTTTGTCATCTTTCAGTGGACTTATGAAGTTAGCAGTAGCAGGCCAAAGTATCTAGATTTCTATCGTCCGTGGTGCATGTTTTTAAAGTGTATATATTTGGATTGAGTTAGTTTCTATCGTGTATGGTGCATGTTTTTCGATATATATACAATTACTAAGAAACTGTGAATGTAGGTTGCATTGACTGAATTTCTGTCATACATTGTGGATTTCTGTATCTGGATTTTTTACTTAACTCTATTCAATAGAATGCCATGCAAAGATGTTGTGACATGGAATGCTTTGATAAATGCAACCACCCAACTTGGCGGCGCCTGCCATGCTATAGATATGTTTCGTGAATTATGATCCTCTGGAATAATGCCTGATGCAGAAACCATGGTGGGCATTATCTCCGCTTGTAGGCATACTTGCTGACCGAGATCAAGGTACCTGTATTCATGGACAAATTATAAGGAATGGGTGTTAGCATGATGTTGCTGTAAAAAATTGCTCTTATTGGCATGTATTGCAAATGCGGTAACATACGCTCAGCTGAACTTCTGTTTAACAGAACCAGATTTATGAAGGATGTGGTATCGTGGAATGTAATGATTTCCGGATATGTGCAGGCTGGATATGCCAGGGAAGCTATATCTGCTTTTCACCAGATAAAATTGGAGAACTTTCAGCCTAATTTAGTCACGCTTGTTAGTATCCTTCCGGCAGAGGCATATCTGGCAGCAACCCAGAGAGAGGGAATGGCTTTTCATTCTTGCATTATCCAAATGGGGTTTCTGTCCAACACACTTGTGGGCAATAGTCTTATCGATATGTATGCTAAATGCGGACAGCTCAATTATTCAGAGAAATGCTTTAATGAGATGGAGCACAAGGACAAAGTTTCATGGAATGCAATGCTTGCAGCATATTTAGTGCACGGGCAAGGAGTTGACGCAGTTGCACTTTTCTCACTGATGCAAGAGAGTTCTGTCCAAGTTGATTCTGTGTCATTCATCAGTGTTCTGTCCGCTTGCAGACATCCGGGTCTGGTACAAGAAGGAAGTAGTATTTTTCAGGTCATGCATGAAAAGCATCGTCTTGAACCAGAGTTGGAACATTATGCTTGCATGGTAGATCTTTTAGATTGTGCTGGTTTATTCGATGAAGCTTTAAACTTAATTAACACAATGCCAACGGAGCCGGATGCTGGAGTCTGGGGAGCGTTATTAGGTGCGTGTAGAGTGCACTCTAATGTGGAGTTAGGAGAAATTGCATTGAGTCATCTTGTTGAGCTTGAGCCTAGAAACGTGGCGAATTACATAGTTTTTATCTGATATACATGCTCATTTTGCTAGATGGGTTGATTCTGGCAAGACAAGATCAATGATGAGTGACTCAGGGTTGAAGAGAACTCCGGGATGTAGTTGTGTAGAGGATGAAAACAGGGTCCAGTCCCTTCTGGTGGGTGACTACAATTCCCCAGCCCCAACTTGAGAGCCGAGAACATGCATTCTCTGTGAAATAACTTTACTTCAAAAGATGGAGAACTTGACTGATTGGAAGGACTCTCTGTGCTCATGTGCATTGCCATGATGCAGATAGCGAAGATGAGAAGCCGGATAAAAGCTGTCAGTGATGCTATTTGTTTCCATAATTTTGTGCTGGTTCTGCTCGTACAAAGATCGCTGGTGACCTGAATGAGAGGAGCACAACTCCCATCATACAATTTTAAGCAATCACATCTTCAACGAACAAGATTTTGTTATCGAAGCTGTGAAGTTTGCTCACTGTCCCCTGCAGTGAATGCTTCAGATTGTATGGAAACAACCAGATTAATCAACTCCAGTAGTCGCCTTTGAAAAACACAATATAAAACAAATAAGTGTAAGAAAGAAAGAGAGAAATAAAAGAGTATTCAAAACCAAAAGAAAAGGCACTCAATAAGAGAATGTTGTTAAAACTAGGTTTGAAATAAAAGAAACAACGAATTGGATGAGGATTTATTTCAATTTTAAAAAAAATGAAAAAAATAATTCCGGTGCCAGGAGTTGAACCTGGAAACTCTAAACCATGAGAATGTAGTGAGCTACACCGGACGATTGTGCTAAATTGTAAGAAAATAGTATTTAAATGTTACATTTAGTTTTCACCGCTCGTGTAAAAAATACAACTTTAACTACGCATGATATATAATTAAACTTTGCAGATGTATTTATATAAGCTTTTTCCTAATACTCCAGTACATAATTTACCATAATAATGCTTTTCGTACTTCCTGTAATCGTGATTCCCACTAAATCACTATTTCATTTTCACTTTCAGTTTTTCCCCGGTTTTTTTTTTTTCAACCAGTTTTCCGGTTTTTTATAATTATCAGGCATAAATTTCGAAAGAAAATTAAAACTTCATTAAGATGTTATGAGGCCAAGCGATTGTTAAGTTGAGTTTAGTAATGATTTTGTTATTCCAATCAGAAATCCGGTATTGCAAAAACCGGTACATTTTTGAATTCCTCAGAAGATATATAATTTTACTGGTTAGTCACAAAGAAAACCTAAATTATACTTGTTAGTTTATTACAGTAAGTAAAACATAATCAATAATCTGATACAAGATCTAATAAATGAAAAACAAAATGGAGAATCAGTTTGCCACTCAGATGGATTGCCTTTCCTGACCCCATTCCTATACCCCTCTTCAACCAGCGTCCAGATGAGATGACAGCACGTGCGCAACTCCGCACAGCAGCAGATAACAGTTTGTGTATCGACATTCATGACAATCTGGGACTGAACAGGAGATCCGAAAACTGGAGCATTCCATTGCAAGGGAATTTTTAAGCTACCATCTAACGAGATGTCAGATTTGCCTAAGCTTCAAGTAAGCTCCCATCCACAGGCATCACATATCTGCACGTTTCATCCGCATAACAAGCATGTCCAACAAGCTGCGTCTCTTGTTTATCGCACAAACAAACTCAGTTATGTAGTTCAAATTATTAACCTGCTTGACAAATATTCTGAAGCTGACTGGAAACACTTGCCAACTACAATAGTCAACAATGGTATTAAAGTCTATCCTATGCCGCCTCACCATGAGAAGTGCATCTCTTGTGTTACCCTTTTGTTCAAACATCCTCATTTTACACAATCTCGTGTATGAACATGAAGAGAAGCATCGCAGATGTGGGAGAGCTTGATCACGGCCTAATCATGGCCAACTGTTTGATGCTACTGTCCCGTGGCATCAACAACAACGATACTCTATATGACTCCTTCTCCGTCTCCCCTAGCCGGGTTTTCGAGTGCAAGACCTGTAACCGCCAGTTCCCTTCGTTCCAAGCGCTCGGAGGTCATCGTGCCAGCCACAAGAAGCCCAGGTTAACCGGGCCATCAGGAGATGGAAACAGCAATAGTTCTGATCAGAGCCTGTCACAGGGGTCGCCACTAAAGCCCAAGACGCACGAGTGCAACATATGTGGCCTAGAGTTTGCTATTGGGGGGGGGGGGGGGGGGGGGGGGGGGGGTGGGCGGGGCGGGGGCGCGTCGCATGAGGACGCACAGGGCAGCCTTGAGCAGTAATAATACTACTAGCAATATTCATGATAGATATTCGAGTTCGATGAGTCTCAATCCTCAGCCTGCGCAAGTATTTCAAGTTTTGAAGAAGAGGAATAGCGGTAGGAGAGCTATGTGTTGGATCTGAACTTGACGCCATTAGAGAATGACTTGGAGATTCTAAGCAGTTCCACTTGTTGGGTTTTTCTAATTATATATAGAGATGATCGGTGCGTTAATTCATTTGTATGAACGTAATTAATCACATAGGGTTTGCTGATGAGGTTTACCGCGGTTCCTCTCTTTTTGGTTCCACCGAAAGGTCGATCCATCAGTATTTGTTCATTGTAGAATTTGTACACAATATTCATGCCTTTGTTTATTAATTTTGGCTTTTATCCACTAAATTCAAACATCTTTATTAATTTTGTCTCCATGCGCACCATTGTTTATTAATTTTGGCTTTTATCCACTAAATTCAAGGAGACACAAGGGATCAAAATACATCAAGTACATGATCCTTTACCTATTATTTACGAAATTTATGAGTTTGTGGATAACAAGACAAGAGAAAAAGAAAAAAAAGAAAAAAAAAGAAGGAAAAAGTACTGAGTAGGAGACGGTCATGATCAGTTGATCAAAGCATCTAATTAATTTCCTCACACAATTAGATCGATTACCAGAATTACTTGGTCTGATCTCTTGGACATATTGATCAATAAGTAATTTATGACAATGAAATTAATCAACGTTAATCAAATAAAATTTGTTAATTAGTTCAATATCGTCTAAGGCATGCCTATAGTACATAAACATGTACAAAACTGATTTGAAAAGCTGCTAATTCAAAGTGAGTCAACATCCTGTATTTATTGGTTGATAATCTTTCTTCAATTAATCACTATATACATGAGTAATGTTACGAAGATCAAATTTGTGGGATTAAAAATATTTTTAAAAAAAAATTTGATAGAAAAAAGCAATAAGGTTAAAGAGAATGTCCACTAGTACAACCCAATTTCATACAATCGAATAGGAGAGCTCAATGAGCTGAACTAGGAATAGAACCATCCCACACATGAAGATTGCTATAATTAAAGCCCACATCGTGATCGCATCAGCAACAAAGTTGGCTTCCTATAAATGTGGCTTCAAGAGATGCTCTCGAACCAACTAGCTAAATGCTTGATGTCCTAAATGATGAATTGGAGCCTCCAAGGAGTAGAACAATGGCCAAGAATGGAATCAATCACAAGCTTGGAGTCACCCTAGGTACATTCATCAAAATTAACAAAAAAAATTATTGTACCAAAATATAGGTACATTCTTCAAACCCACCAAAAAAAAAGAAGATATTAGGCTTAATAACATGAGTAAATTTCTTCGATTAAACTTGACATTAATACATTCTCAAATCAAAGAAAAAGAATGTACCCATATAAGTTTAAAATGATAAGAAAAATTGATAGATTATATATATATATATATATATAAAGGAGTACATTTTACATATAACAAATTGTATATTTAAGAATGAGTACATTTTAAGAATAAAAAAAATTAAAAATTACATGAATGGGTACATATATGATTAAAAATTTTAAAACCTTTTTATAAAAACTAATGTGTAGAAACTTATGATAACGACCCGTCCCTAAAAAATATAGTTTTTATAATTTTAATAAGTGAATTTATGAAAATGCCCTTCGAGGCAAATGCGTTGACTTTTGTTGATTGACATGTGTTGCGTAAGACTCGTTTTCTTGGAGTATCCTCGTAGTGTTCGTTGCTACAAACACTTGTACGCGAATGGAACACAAATTGGAGTTATTAACAAACGAAGTTATGGACTAAATGGTCATTTGACCATTTTCTGGAAGGCTCTAGATTTCTGGATCAAAGAATGGTCATGCCACGCGTGTGGCTGTGATGGAAAGGAAATGAGGAATAAGGAGGGGTGCGGACCAATCTGTGAAGGGAAGAGAGAGAAGGGGTGTGTAGGAGTGCCTAATGGGAAAAAGGAGAAATGATGGAAATGAGAGAGAAAGAGAAGCACCGGATTCCCTTTTGGCATTGTGACCCGCGACCCGACCCGGACTCTATGCTAAATTTCGATAGAATTCTGTCCTTTCCGACGGTGTTCCCCGATTATCTACCACTCCCAACCAATTCTCTAGCCTTCCTTCTTCAAATTTCCACCTTAAAGTGACATGATTTGAATTGATTTTGTGAAGAACAACCCACGAGTCTGAGGATCCTTCGTCGATGATTCACCTTATTCTGAAATGTTTACCTTTGATCCACACCATCAAAAAACTCCCCTTGAGGCCTAGAAAAAAGCCCATGTATTGGTTGGAGCATCGGAGTTGATTTGAGGATGAATCGACGAACGCTCAGAGGGTTTTTTGGCGGGTTTGATGAAATTGGAGCCTTTCCCGGCCAAATTAGCCTTGGGCACAGGTATGAAACTTACCCTACTCATTGAGATCTTCATTCTGGTAAAATTTAAGAATTTTTGGAAATAGTTGAATTTTCCGGCGAGTCGGGGCGGCCGACCGCCACCCACAGCGGCGCGTGGCCAGGGGCCCGTCAATGCTATTTTTAGGCTAAATTAAATGCATTGAGTTTAGTTCTAATAATCGTATAGTGTAGGTTGATTGTTAGAACCTAAATTCTCTACGATACGTTAATAGGTTATTATATGAATCGACAATCCGACTGTTGGATCGTCATCAAAATTTAATGGGTTATTATTCATAATATTTGAAGACCATAAAAACTTACGGATTGGGAATCTGACTTATGGATCTTCCCGAATTGGAATTGTAAGTTCATAAAATAAAACGTCGGCCACCACTAGGTTTTGGCAATTAGCGGAAATCCTATCGTTGGATCGTTCCAAAACTTTAGGATGTTATTCTAGGAGCTTATTGAAACTCTTGGGAAGTTATGGATCAAAAATTCGAGGTGCGGATCTTCCAGATCGAGTTACATATTGTTATGGACTCTACCGTCGATCTCTGACCGAGGGTTGACTCTTGGTCAATGGGTCTCATATCATTTTAGAACGTCCTTAGGGATGTGTTTTATGTAAGTTACATGTATTATTGATAAAGATTTTGAGACGTGGTTTGATAATTGTTCTAGGCCCCAATCGTTTGTGATGCCTCAATGTGTGTGCTAAAGAGTTGTATCGCAGACTCCAAGTGAGTGGGCTTTTGTTTTCTGTATATATGTATATATGCTTTACGTTTCCCATAAACTGTTTTTAAATGAATTTACGTTCTGAATGCCATGTCGTGGATGCATTACATTTTAGTATTTGCATTAGTATAGCCATGCATAATATTGCATGATGGTGCGGAGGCCCATGTAAGCTACAGGTGAGTGGTGACTACTTTGTGATGATAGTGGTTGCATTGTGTATGGTTATGCGTAAATGTAATTAGTGCTCAATATCCTGCACCTCGGTGTTAGTGCTCCGCTTGAGGACAAGGCCTAGCCTTCATGTGTTCACCTCCCTCACCACACGCTCACATTGAATCCAAGGCAAGTGCCAGCCTGTCGTACAAACCACCTTAGGTGGTTCCGACTCATAGGTGACTTGTGATACTTCGCACAACCTTTACGTGATCGTAGCACTTGAGCGTACTTATTTACATCTAGCCTGTTATACAGGCTGTATTAGGTGGTTCCGATTCGTGTGCAAAAATAGATTTATGAGTTATAGATTCAGCCGTACAGATCATGTTAGTGACTCCGATTGATATATCATGTTACATTGAGTTATTTCACCTGGCTTACATATTTATTACTGAGATACTCGACATGGCATATACTTAGTTTTCACTACTCTCGAACATTATTTCTATAACATACATATTATTATTTTTTGAGAAATTATACAGGTTTTACGGTGATGGGTTATTATAGAAAGAGAAATGTGTTTACAAAAGTTTTGTTTTTGCCCACTCACGTTTTTTGTTTTTCGCCCCTGCAGGCTTTAGTTGCTGAACGATAGTATCGACGACGATTCTTGGCGAATCTCAACATAGGTGGCTACCTTTGAGGATATATTCCTTATCTACTCTATTGTACTTATGCTCTTAAGACACGTGTGAAGTGGGTTCATTCCCGCTCTCCCCGCGCACTTTAGTATTTAGGCACTCATAAGTTTAAATTTCTTCACATTTTCCACATCACTACTCTTATTGGCTTCGTCACCTTTTAGGTGTCGGCCAGCGCAGCTCGATTTAGAGTCGTAGTAGACATTTCAGGTCGGGGTGTGTCACTTATTCTTTTTTTTTTATTTTTTTTTTGAAAATTAGTTAAAAGTTTAATAATTGTGTGAGTATTAAAATCCTAAATCAATTGTTAACTTCTATTTTAAAAATTATGTAACTAACAATTAATAAGGTTCAATCAATGAATATTAGTAACTAGGGATTAGATACTAATTTTTTCATGTTAAAATTTTATAATAAAGATAATGCTACGTAGACTAAATTTTCAAATCAAATTTGGCAATCATGTGACTTTACACTAATAGAATACGAACATGTTAATCAATGCTTAAATTATAATCCAACTATCAACAAACACGTAATATGATTTACAAAATGATAATGATAGGGAGACTAAATTTGTAGACTAAATGTGCAAACTAAATAATGTGTTACCAATATGGTTAAACACGTTTTTCAATATTTAAGTAATAATCCAAACATTAACTTACATGTCATTTAGTTTATACAATTTTGTCGACAAATTTAGTCTCCCCAGCATTACTCTTTACAAAATTTAATCTAAATAGTTAATTTACTTAGCATTACTCATATAATAAATAATTAGTATTTACAAATACTACAATAAGTGTTTAGAGTTACGAGCTAATTAAATATTTTGAGGTTCTAAATGTTTTTTTTTTCATGTTAAAATTAACTTCGTCAATTTCAAGTCAATTTAAAGAGTAATAAAAAAATAAAGAATTAAGAGAAATTTATTTTTATACTAAAGATAATACTTTATACTGTATACTAAAAATCACATAATATAACTATTGATTTTTTTGTTTTTAAAATTATCTAGCTAAGAGCAAGGTGAGCTCAATCTTACGATAGATTATTAATAATTTGGTTCAAATTCATTTTTAGTTAAAATTAAATTTAAACACTTCTCACTTGTATGAAGAGGAATACCACTAGGACTGTAGTACTAACTATTATCATTAATAATTAAATTACTCTTTTAATGATTTGAACAAATAATCCAACCATTAAGACCATCTCCAACCCTGGGCTAAAAGCCAAATTACTCTCCAAAATTTACCCTCAAACTCACTCCAACCCAAGGAGAAAATTCGTGCTAAATGCTAAATGCTAAATGCTAAACCAAGGCCAGATTCCTCCCAGAATTTAGCCCAAAAATCGGTGTGGGCTCCACCAAACTGAATGAAAATATTTATCGAAATTTAATTTTTTTTATTAAAATGTTTATAAAATTAATTTACAATAGTCTACATATTTTTTTTTAAATTTAATTTAAGAAAAATAATAGCCTAAATTTATTTTTTAATAATTCTGGACTAAAATTTTAGGCTAGAAATAGTTGGAGAAGAAAAATTGTTTCTGGGTTAAAAGCTAAATTTTTCGGGCTAAAAAATTTAGTTTTTAGCTTAAGGGTTGGAAATGGTCTAAAGGTATATTATCAGGTGAATTATAATATAAAAAAAAATTCTCAAAAAAAAAAAAAAACCATATAAATCGTATCCGTTGCATTCTGCCCAATTCATATCCTCCTGAACTCGATCTGGAGGGAGAGAGAGAGAGAAGAGTGAGAAACTTGGAAACCCTAGCTATGGAGAAAGACAAGTCGAGCAAACGCAACCGCAGAGATCGAGACAGAGACTACGACAAACATCGCAGCCGTGATGCCGACGAAAATCGATCGTCAAAGGACTCCGATTACCACCGCCACCACCACCGATCGGACCGCGATTCCAAGCGCGAGCGCTTTCGCGAGCCCCGCGAACGGTCGCGCGAGCCGAGCGACGACGGCCGGGATGTCTCGCGCGACCACCGTGAGCGGTCCTACGAGCCGAGGGGCGAGAGGGAAGGGAGCAGAGAGAGGTCCAGGCATCGGGAAGCGAAGCGCGAGAGGTCGGTGGAGCGAGAAGAATCGAAGCGTAAGAGGAAAGAGAGGGAGAGGAGTGAGGGTCGAGATGGCGAGGGTGATGATTTAGAAGATAAGAAGAGGTCTAGGGTTTCGGAGGGGGAGAGGAAAGAGATGAAGCGATTCGAGGAAGATGGTCAGGAAGTGAATGGTGGTCAGAAAAAGAGTAGGAGGTTTGGTGACCGCCGAGTAAAGGAGGAAGAGGGCGGAGAGAATGGCGAAGTTGTTGAACGGAGAACTGAATTGAATGTGAATGCGAGTGAGGTTAATGTTAAGAAAGAAGAAGTTGGGGATGATCATATTGGCAATTTCCAGAGCGCCGCCACCCCAAATGGGAGTGGTCGGGTGGGTAATGTAAGTTTTATGTTAGCTTTTTATTTGTTTTACTCTTAGTTGCATTTGATAATTGCGTTATTTTGATGCTGACATTTCGAAAACCTTTGAAAATATTCCACATTTAGGGTATAGTGTATGTTATTCTCTTAATCACTAATGAAACTGCAATGAAGAATCTGAAGATTCAATTTTTGAAACTAAAATTTCCAACCCGGCTCGACATCATAGCTTAAGATATGGAATTAATGTTGTAGTTTGAAGGATTGTGCCTTCTTATGCCATTGCTCCATCTGATTGTATGTTATAGTGCTAGTATAGGTCTGTATGGTCTGTTTTTCACCCTCGTACTTGAAGCCATACGGCTTTCTAATAACAACTTAGGTTGAAGTAAACTATATTTTTCGAGTAAGAGATAAACAGAAAATGTTGGTCAAAATACCTGCTATTACTTTAATACTTATAGAAAATAGCTCTGTTTCCTATATGCTTTATATCCTTTGTAGGTCATCTCCATTAGCTGAGGACCGAGGCCATCTGTGTGAAATGTATCCCTTCATTTTGTTTTGATTCTTCATATTTGTGTTTTTCTCCACCATGAGCAAGATCTTTCAGGAAATGCATAGTAACTTTGTTTCTTTTTAACACTTACAGGGCACTGCTCTGGAACCTACTATGACATCAAGGATTGTGCCTGAGACCTCTTTCGCTCCCATTCATCCCCTTCCTACCAAGGTATCTTCAATTCCTACAACAAATGAAAATAAGGGAGTTAGTATTACCAGATCTCATGAGGTTCATGGAAAATCTAGTACAGATGGAACATCTTCAACTGCTGGGAAAGGTGCGAATCTGTCTCTTGGTGATGTAGAAAAAATTAAGAGAACTTTACAGAAGCAGAAGGAATTGACTGAGAAGCTGAAGAAGCTTAACCAGGTAATATATCCACATAATTTTTTTTTAATGTGTGACGCTTGTGTGCAACAAATTTCAGGGTTATACTATATCTTAATTACATATATTTCTTTGGATAAACTTACTACCACTACTCTTATCATACAGCTGAAGAAGGAAGGCAATTCAAGCAAAGATGCTAGCCAGAACCTGGAATCAAAGGATGGACTGAAACCACCATCTACTACTGCTGGGTTGCTACACACACCGGCCCCATCAACAGGTGTTACTGCTTCTGTGGCAACATTTGACTCGTCTGCCCTACCCATATCTGCAGCAGCTGTTCCCAACTTCGAAGCTGTAAAACGTGCACAAGCACTTGCTGCTCAGATGGGGTTCCGTCAGGACCCTGATTTTTCTCCTCTTATAAACTCGTTTCCAGGACAGGTGGCAACTGATGTTGCTGCCCTGCAGAAGCCTACCAAGGCCCCTGTTCTTCGTCTTGATGCTCTTGGAAGGGAAATAGATGAACATGGAAACTTAGTGAATGTGACGAAACCAAACAACCTCAGCACCCTAAAGGTGCAGTAGCTTTTACCTGTCAGACAGTTGCCTTATTTTATATGGACTTTTTTTGTTAGAAATTTAGTCTGATGTTTCTTACTTTTTCAGGTCAACATTAACAAACAGAAGAAAGAAGCATTCCAGATTCTTAAACCTGAATTGGATGTGGATCCTGAAAAGAATCCTCATTTTGATCCGGATGTGGGCATCAGTAAAAAATTTTTGAGGCCAAAGAGGATGGGTTTTGCGTTTGTAGAGGAAGGAAAATGGACAAGAGATGCTGAGCTTATAAAATTAAAGGTATGTATTGATGTCTCTTTAACCCATTTGATCATTTTTTGAGTTATGTACCTGTCTTTTTTGTAAAAAAATAAATTACCACCTCTGTACAGAGTAAATTTGGAGAAGCACAAGCCAAAGAGCAAAGAGCAAAGCAGCAACAGTTTGCAAAGGCAAAGGCAGCGCCAGATATTAATCCAAATTTGATAGAAGTAGGAGAGAGAGTTATCACCAAAGAAAAACCAAAGGATCCAATTCCAGAAATCGAGTGGTGGTGAGTAGATTTCCTTTTCATTTGCTGTGGTTTGCTGAATGATTCTTTTTCTTGCTTTCTCATTGTTCCGATATTTATGTAATTTTATGTTAAAGATGTTCCCTAACTATGCTTGTTAATTTTGTCAGGGATGTGCCACTGTTGCACTCTGGTACTTATAAGGAAGTTGTTGATGGTACAGTAGCTGAAGATAAATTAAAGATGGAGAAAATCACAATCTATATTGAGCATCCTCAACCTATTGAGCCCCCTATTGAGCCAGCTCCTCCACCGCCTCAACCACTGAAGCTGACCAAGAAGGAACAGAAAAAACTACGTACACAGAAACGTCTGGCCAGAGAGAAAGATAGGCAGGAGATGATTAGACAAGGCCTGCTTGAGCCCCCAAAGCCAAAAGTTAAAATGAGTAATTTGATGAAAGTTCTTGGCTCTGAAGCAACCCAAGATCCAACCAGGCTTGAAAAGGAGATCCGGAGTGCAGCTGCTGAACGTGAACAAGCTCATGTAGACAGGAATATAGCACGGAAGCTCACTCCTGCCGAGCGTCGTGAGAAGAAAGAGAGGAAGCTTTTTGATGACCCTAATAACGTGGAGACCATAGTCTCAGTTTACAGGATCAATGAGCTGTCACATCCAAAGGCCCGCTTCAAGATAGATGTTAATGCGCGAGAGAACCGGCTGACTGGATCTTGTGTGATATCAGATGGTATTAATGTTGTGGTTGTTGAAGGTGGAAGCAAGTCTATCAAGAGGTATGCAAAGGTCATGCTTAGGCGCATAAACTGGGCTGAAGCGGTAAAAGAAAAGGAAGAAGATGATGATGCTGACGATGACAAGCCTCCTAACAAGTGCGTGTTAGTGTGGCAAGGAAGTGTTGCAAGACGGAGCTTCAATAGGTTTTCTGTTCATGAATGCATGACTGAAGCTGCTGCCCGGAAGGTTTTCGCTGATGCTGGCGTTGCTCATTACTGGGATCTTGCGGTCAACTTTCAAGATGATAATTAGTATTTGGAGATGTTGCTTCGATTAAGTATTCCGTGTTCCTTGGCTTATATTTGCTCAACGTGGCCGCTTCGCTACAACATTTTGGTAACTGAGTAGTAGTTCTAAAATTTGCCTTATGCGATTTCTTAGTACGGCACCTTTTATTTTGCATACGCCTGTCTAAAGTGAACCATTCTGTCCAATGGGTGGCACAAATTGAATTGCTTCAATGAGAAGACTTTGCATTTCAAGATGCTGTAATTAAGTTGAAACTTTGAGAGTGGGTGATTCGCATGGACTTTCACTTTTAATGACATCTCGTTTGTGTGCGGACTTTTGCTGCAGGCATTTTCTTTACGCTTCTCAGTAGATGACTAACGTATCCTCGAGGAGCCCGAAAGCCCCCAACAAAGAAGGGAAATGGAAGCCTTTCGACTCACTTTCCATTGTCTCTTAGATAAAGCTCGCCCTCAAGCCCTGCGCAGGTAAGGTAGGTATTTTCCTGTTTTTCTATTCCCGCCACGAGAAAGACACACAGAAGAGGTACACCCAGAATGCGGAGGATCCGATGAGAGAAATTGAGTAGATGGCCAACTGACATTGCGCTAAGTTAATGCCGGACTCGTGCTTGTACTAATGTATAGTATCTCCAGGGAGTTGGTTATCGGTAGATGTTTTCGGAGGCCAAAACTTTGATCCTTGGACCCATTTCATTAGAGCTACGCAATGCATGATTGTTCTGTATCACAACCACCAAAACCAAACAGAAATGGAGTCCTAGCTTTACATACATACATACATATATATATATATATAGATGCGCGCGCGCGCACACACCCACCAAAGCAACTTCTGTTTCATTGTTTTGTCCTATGCCTCTCAATTGGGCTGTTGGACCATGCTTTGTATAACTTGGGGTTCTTAAAAATGTCCGGCACGCATATAGCACCCATTTGGTGCTGCTTTGCCTTGGACACCATCGGATGACGCTCGTGGCTTCCTTGGGGCGGAGTACGCTTTGAGCACTGCAAACTCGGTTCAAAACTCGTGTTTCAGTCCGAAACGCATCTAAGTTCGCTAATCACGGGTGAGACTCGTATCGCTCTTATCCCAACCTAACCCGACCCAACCATCCAAAGATTGGCTCCAGCGGATGTGTCTTCAACTGGACGGCCACGTGGTCCCGTCATCCGGAACCCAGAATTTCTCCCAAACAATAACACAGTTCTCCCCACGAAAAGTGGCATAACATGAGTGTAAAGTGGAGTGAAGTAGTACAAGAAATGCAAGACAAGGACAGCAAGGAATAAGAGCCAAAAGCTTTTGGAGGAGCACATGCTGATTCTGCATGCTAACTTTTTTTGTTTTGACTTTTTGGGGCTTAGCTTTTCACACGTATGCCCCTCCCTCCCTTCCCATCTCTTCATTGGTTGTTTGAGTTAGCTTACGATTCGGTGAAGGATGGGGCAGCCTATCCATATTTAACTACCAACCTCTCCAATTTAATCATTCCCTTGTTTCTTTTTTTATTTTTTATTTTTTTTCCTTGACAAGTTACTTACATGTCACTAGTATATCATTACTATAGCATTCTGTGTCAATGATGCAGCGTCGTGTAAAGAGAAACTTCACATATCGATGTATTATTGATTCGGATATAATAGGGTTGTACTATCTACACACTCTTTTTTATTTCTCACACACTTATTGTTAGTTTTTGTCCTTTGATATTTTTCAGTTCATCCAATCTGATGACAAAAAATAAAAAATGCGTGTAAAAAGTAAAAAAAAATGTGTGAATATCACACCTTTTATAATGATGGTGTACGCTCGTTGTATAAGTCATTCTTCTTTTTCAGAAGCCAATGGGTCAAAAGCTTGTCAAAGCCACCAAATTTGATTTTTCATTCTTCTTTTATATTTTGTTCTGGATTTATGTGTATCATGCAGTTGTCACTGTATAACCTTAATATAAATTGGGGTGTTATACAAGTATAACCTGAATTATTATATGTTTTACATTTGCTATTGAAATTAAAAAGATAGTGTTATTCACACTTTCATTTTTAACCTCTACGTACAGACTATTGTTAATTTTTAACAATCGATCTTCTTCAATTCATTTCATCCAATGGCTAGAAATTGAGAGGGTGTATGAAAGGTAAAAATAGGTGTGTGAATAGTACCATCCATTAGAAATGTATGTATCGAAGACAAAATTATTCTTCTAATCCTATCAGCAAGACGATTGTCAATGCGATCAATGCATTTAAAATTAAATCAAAGTCATGTGATTCCATCTTTGTTTGCTGTAAAATAAATAAATAAAGACACTAGAAAGTAAGGAGTCAAATAACTTAGTTAAGGCATCATATATGACATCACCTTTGAGGAACACCTTGACGTCTTTTAGCCCTGATTGACGTATTTGACATCTCGTTTGGAGATGATTCTACCAAAAGACTTATCAATCCCAAAGAAAATGCCTCCATGTGGAAGCATATCTATACTTGGAAGTTATCACAATATAACCCCCATTAAAATCAATGACCCAAAAAATTAAACTCGTCGTAGAAAATGTAAATCGATTAAGAAAAAAGGAAGATCTGAAAACTGGAAATTGAATTGCAACATTAAACATGTGCCCCGACAGTTGGCTTAGCTAGTATTTTTGGTTTACACATGAAAATTGACTGAAAACATTAACCTTCAGCTTCCAGCTAACCACATGCACCTCATAAATTGTAACCCGATCGCTTAATGACCAAATCTGGCTACCTAAAACACCGCTATAGTGTATTACGGTCTAATGGTATTCCTCTTCACTTGTAAATGAGAAGTCTTAAGTTTGATTCTTACCAAAGGCGAATTTGAACAATAATATTGCTATTGTGAGGTTTAACCTACTCTCCAACCCCTTAGTGTAGATATGTTGACTACAAAAATTACCTAGCCTACGTGGCGCGCATGCCGGGTAATTAGTAAGCTAACTACGTCCTTCAAATGTGTGCGGGGCGTGACAACTAGTCGGCCAGACTCGGCCGAGGAGTAAAATGAGTTGATATTGCGTTGATGCGCGCTGCTGACTCCTACGTCTTACGATTATGGCCGAGAAAGGAACACGTCTCGGCCTATGGGTCCTCAAGCCTGAAGACAAGGCTGTTATTTCTATGAAGTTCAATATCAAATTCGACTGTCAATGTGCCGAATGTAGTAATCTGGTAACACCTCACTTCGCCGAGAAGGCTAATGAGATGACCTATGCCGGGAAAGATTCGAAAATCCTTCTTGACCGAGACTTGGATAGATAACCAACCAACCTCGACACAATGCTGTTTATGTCAACTGAAGGTGCTCCGAGATCGACTGATTCTACGGCGACAGTGCTGTTTATGCCGACTGAAGATATCGCTGGTTGCCTCCACAGTGCTGTTTATCCAAACTGAAGATGTGAAGGCGAAAAAGAAAATAAAAATCTCAAGGTTGTTGAGAGGTTTCGCGTAGAGCGAGAAATTGTGCAGGACATATTTGTGTGTTGTGTTGGAGATCCCTTGAATGGTGCCATCACCCCTCTATTTATAGCAGTAAAATCATGTTGGACGTGTCGTAGAATCCAAGCCGTGAACATTCATCCATCTCGGATGATAAACCACAACCATCTTTATCCCACTCAGCAATTGTTGTGCCATCAGGTAAGATCACATTGGATAAAATGGCATATGCCATCTTTTATCCCATATTTCCACGTGCATGGGTTCAAGATAAACAGAACCTTTATTGGTTAATTATCCAAGCGTCTTTATTGGCTGATGACAATTTGATTCCATCTTTATCTCCATTATATTTGCATAAATGCATGGGAGATAGTCTTCCAATCCTTCACGCAAATGCATGATACCAATCTCAAGCTGGACACTTTCATTTTAAACTCTTGATTTCTTTGGAGATCGCCCAAACAGTATATAAATATATTAAGATAATTCATTACTAAAGTTATCTTCTTTTTCCATCCGACGGTGTGAAGCTATATTCACTCAACGGCCTCGATCGCTTGGGCCGATAATGTAAAATCGGGTCCAAACAAGATAATATAATTTGTTCAAAAACGCGTTAGAGAAGATAATATTGTTTGGTAAAAAATAAACAAAAAAAAAAGATCTTCACTTGGAAAAAATGAGGACTAGTGGTGGGGCTCACTCAACATCGAACTTCAACAATTCGAATTGTCTATTTTTCAAGTTGCAGTTTAGAGATCATACTTGCAACATATTATCAAAATCAGAAAGTTTGAAACATCTAATTGAGTTCAAAGAAACTGATGAACATTATATTCTAAAAAATATTGAAACTTCATCATGATAATTAAATGAGTAAATGATTTCAGATTGAACTGATTTTTAATAAGAATGATATATGAATAAAGACTTACAATATTAACGTTCAAATCGTTGAAATTCAATATATAATGAGTCTCATAACTAATCCTTATATTAAGTGGATAAAGGCCCTGCATAAGTCAAATTATAACATTGCGTTTGTTGTTTTAGTAAGAAATCACAGAAATAAAACGTATCAATAGATCATGTCGTCGCTTACGTACTTCTCCAAATTTATATGACTCGATAGCTTAACACCATGAAGTGGGCAGCTAAATCACAGTGGCCTAAGTGGATACAATTACATGCAGCCTTACTTTGCTTACGCACAATTTGATCAACACCCAACCTAATTTCCTCATGGACCCCAAAAACTTGTCGACCCTGCTAAAAATGAGAAATTTTTTATTATACTCGGAACACATGTGATAAATTACGTGTCATTATATAAATAGATGAAAGTTTTATTTTGTAAGTTGTTATTTTATAATACAAGTATCCTACCACTTATATAGTGACACATGGTGTACCACTCTGTGTTCTAGGCACACTAAAAAACCATAATTCCACGTGTCAGCAGCCCATATACCCACGTGTCCTCCAATCCTTGCTCAAGAAACAAAACTAGAAGAAATTTTTCATTATGACGGGAATAGAGAGGGTACACCATGTGCTTTTATATAAGTGGTGAGAAATTTTATGTTTTAATTTATTAACTTTTTAACACATATATCACCATTTGTATAAAACACGTGATGTACTATCTCATGTAACTGAAATATCTCTTTAGAACTAGAGGAGGAGAAGACGTATGCAGATGGGATTAGGCGTTGTAGGTCACCTTTCTCTCACCTCCCCCTCAAACCAGTAGAAAATCAGGTTAATAACAGAAAATAAAACAGAAAAAAATAACGGAGGAAAGTTAGTAAACCCAACACCCACACACCCACACCATCAAGACCTCACCCATTTTCCTGTTTGTTATCTTTCTATATATTGAAAAGCACTTCTCCATAACTCCATAAAGCAGAAGCCCAACACTCACGTACTTCTCTCACTTCTAGAGAGAGAGAGATTTAGAGAGAGAGACAGAAACTATTGTTGAGCTGAAGAGGCCAGACGAAACAACATGCTCTGATTTAACGCACTTTTCTGAGAGATTAAGCCCATTCCAAACACGCTGTTAATCGCTCTCTCTCCTCACTTGCATCGCATTCTCCGCGACTATAAATATCAGGAGACTTGGAGAGAAAGAAATCGATACGAATGTCGTCTCGCGTGGCGGACAATCAGATATCGCCGTTTTTCACTTCCATGGAGCTAGAGGACTTCCCACGCGCCACCCACGGCGCATCGCCCTCGCTCGGCCAGCTACTGAAGCATGTTGGTGATGTACGCAAGGAGGCCACCGGCGATGGCGGCGAGACTCCGGCACACCACGCACTCGACATCTCCGACGCCAGCCTCGAGCCTCGCTCCTTGCCATTCGTCCTCTCATTTAATAACCTCACTTATAGTGTCAAGGTCCGCCGCAAGTTCAGCTTGTCGGGGATGTTATCCGGCTGCAATAACCGACTCAGCGCCGCCACGGCTTCCGACCCCATCAGCGGCGGAGAGAGTTTTTTCTCCAAGACGAGGACGCTGCTCAATGACATCTCGGGAGAAGCGCGCGAGGGCGAGATTCTTGCTGTTCTCGGCGCGAGCGGGTCGGGTAAATCCACCTTGATCGACGCCTTGGCGAATCGGATAGCGAAGGGAAGCTTGAAAGGCACCGTCAGCTTAAACGGCGAGGTTCTTGAATCTCGGCTCCTGAAGGTGATTTCCGCTTACGTCATGCAGGACGACCTCCTCTTCCCGATGCTCACAGTCGAAGAGACACTCATGTTCGCCGCCGAGTTCCGCCTCCCCCGCGCGCTCTCAAAATCTAAGAAGAAGTCCCGCGTCCAGGCGTTGATCGACCAGCTCGGCATCCGGAATGCAGCGAAGACGATCATCGGCGACGAAGGCCGCCGCGGAGTGTCCGGCGGTGAGCGACGCCGTGTTTCGATCGGAATCGACATCATCCACGACCCGATCATCCTCTTCCTCGACGAGCCGACCTCCGGCCTCGACTCCACCAGCGCATTCATGGTGGTGAAAGTCCTCCAGCGAATCGCTCAGAGCGGGAGCATTGTCGTGATGTCCATACACCAGCCGAGTTACCGGATCCTCGGCCTCCTGGACCGGTTACTCTTCCTGACCCGGGGTCAAACCGTTTACAGTGGGTCCCCCGTCAACTTACCTTCCTACTTCGCTGAGTTCGGGTACCCGATACCCGAGTCCGAGAATCGGGCCGAGTTCGCCCTCGACGTAATCCGAGAACTCGAAGGCTCGCCCGGCGGGACCAAGAGCCTGGTGGAGTTCAACAGAACCTGGCAGAGCAAGAAGCACTCCAACCCTAACGACGCGTCGTACAGAGGAGCCTCCGACGCGCGACATGTCGTTCCTCTCCAGGAGGCGATAAGTGCGAGCATTTCTCGCGGGAAGTTGGTATCCGGAGCCACTAACAACAACCCAAGCCCGAACTCTACGGTTCCCACATTCGCGAACCCGATCTGGGTCGAGATGGCGGTGCTGGCCAATCGTTCGATGAAAAACGCCAGAAGAATGCCGGAGCTCTTCGGTATCCGGCTCTGCACCGTCATGGTCACCGGATTCATCCTCGCCACAGTGTTCTGGAACCTCGACGACTCCCCGAAAGGCGTACAAGAACGCCTCGGATTCATCGCCTTCGCCATGTCCACAACCTTCTACACCTGCGCCGACGCCCTCCCTGTCTTTCTCCAGGAACGCTACATCTTCCTGCGCGAAACCGCCTACAACGCCTACCGCCGGTCCTCCTACGTGTTATCGCATTCTCTGGTGGTGCTGCCGTCGCTGGTTTTTCTCTCGATAGCGTTCTCAGTGACGACGTTTTGGGCGGTGGGGCTCGACGGCGGACTGTCCGGGTTTCTGTTCTACTTTCTGATAATATTCGCGTCCTTCTGGGCGGGGAGTTCGTTCGTCACATTTCTCTCAGGCGTGGTCCCACAAGTGATGCTCGGGTACACAATGGTAGTGGCGATACTCGCCTACTTCCTCCTCTTCAGCGGCTTCTTCATCACGCGCGAAAGAATCCCGGCGTACTGGATTTGGTTCCACTACTTGTCGCTAGTGAAGTATCCGTACGAGGGCGTGTTGCAGAACGAGTTTCAGAACACCGCGAAATGTTTCGTTCGCGGGATACAGATCTTCGACAACACGCCCCTGGGGAAGGTGCCGGACGCGATGAAGCTGAAGCTGCTGGATAGCATGAGCGGGACGCTGGGGGTGCAGATCACGAGGTCGACGTGTCTGACGACGGGGACGGATATTTTGGAGCAGCAGGGAGTGAGGGACTTGAGCAAGTGGAACTGCCTGTGGGTGACGGTGGCTTGGGGGTTTCTGTTTAGGATTCTGTTTTACTTTGCCTTGTTGCTAGGGAGCAAGAACAAGAGGCGGTAAAAAAATGGAAAAATAAAGCTCTGCTGGTTATTTGGCGGGAGCGAGGCTGGTTGGCGTGTTAAACTGTGAAATCCTTGCGTCAATTTTTTTTTTTTTTTTGACCTTTTTTTTTCCAAATATTATATCGGAAATTTGAATTACGTTGATTTGGAAGGGCAGGTTGATTTTGTTGGTGTTTCATGCAGATTGTACAACTGTTACATATGATATATACTATTCGCGAGAATTAAAATAATGTTTCAGATGACTCAAATGTTATATATTGTTATTAATGTTATATCATATAAAATAAACTTGTCGTTTATCCATATTATTTTAGTGTGAGTGTATTCTAGCTTAATGAACGTATGTTTTGTAGGATTAAGCGTCTAAAACTCCCTAATTTTTAGTGTCTTTTCAAGTTTTTTAAACATTTAAAAAAAACACCTAACTATTGGGTCTTAGATCCCACATCGCCTAAGGGAGTGATCCTTATATGTATATTCTCATCTCAACCTAGCACGAGGCCTTTTGGGAGCTCACTGGCTTTGGAGTTCGTCGGAACTTCGATGTTAAGCGAGTAGCGCGCGAGAGCAATCCCATGATGGGTGACCCACTGGGAAGTTCTCGGGTGAGTTCCCAGAAACAAAATCGTGAGGGTGTGGTAGGGACCCAAAGCAGACAATATCGTGCTATGGCGGAGTTGAGCCTGGGAAGTGGTTGAGTCCGGGTCGGGATGTGACAATTTGGTATCAGAGCCAAACCCTGGCTGTGATGTGCCAACGAGGACGTCGAGCCCCTAAGGGGAGGTGGATTGTTAGATCCCACATCACCTAGGGGAGTGATCCTTATATGTATATTCCCATCTCTACCTAGCACGAGGCCTTTTGGGAGCTCACAGGCTTTGGAGTTCGTCAGAACTTCGAAGTTAAGCGAGTAGCACGCAAGAGCAATCCCATGATGGGTGACCCACTGGGAAGTTCTCGAGTGAGTTCTCAGAAACAAAACTGTGAAGGTGTAGTAGGGGCCCAAAGTGGACAATATCATGCTATGGCGGAGTTGAGCCTGGGAAGTGGTTGAGCCCGAGTCGGGATGTGACACCTACTTTGTCTCCAACATCAATAGAAGGTTATGGAAGCATGACTTCCACCAAGTAATAGTCACCACCACTCCCTTCAGGCCATCACCTCCAAACCAAGCACATAATCGTAAACTCTACCCTACAAGTCAAGCCACTAACATCGAGGAGAAGGTCATGGAAGTTGCTAAAATGGTATGAACTGCCATGATGCGGCCACTACCATCTTCCACAAAGAAGAACTAGAAGTTTTACTAGCCGAAAATTGGTGAATGGGAAAATCACATGAGCAGAAACAAGCTTCTTGAACCCTATCTGAATTCTTAACCTTCTTCTTTGTTAGAAGATTTTTCGATCTTCATTTTTCATATTCATGTCTTTTATGAAGTTATTTTTTAAAATTATTTCAATGTCCAAGTAATCAAATAAGTGGATCCATTCTTGTGCCATGTACATTTAATGGAAAAATTATTTGGGACCTAACAGATGCGATACTTTCAACAAGTTGGATCTTTGTTTAGAATATTTAAAAAAGTTGAGACCAATTTGAAATGACATTAAAATGTTGGGAGGTTTTAGGTACTTAATCCTATTTTGAATAAGAAATTAAGGGTTTATATAATATAATAAGTTTCTGTGTGACAGTAAATATAACAATTATTGGTTTTGTATAATTGATTTAGTTTTGGAGTGAAATGCAGGCATGCTTCATTCGTGCATATGTTTTAGAATTCAAAGTCTAAAAACATCAAATTTATATAAGAACAAAACCAAAAAACACAAAAAATAAAAATAAAAAAATTAACCTTTCCCCACTTTGTTCACCAACCCTATCTAAATTTAATCCCCACACACAGAGGACATGATTGACAAATAATTTTTGGAGGGGACCTAAATCAAATAGTATATATATTTAAGGGGTTAATCGGTTCACCCACACTCAATCCACCACAAAATTATATATTCACACGCTTTCACCCTAATTTGAATTTGTTTAAGCTATATCATTTTCGTTCTAAATTAGCCCTCATTTTATTTTTATTTATAAGATTTTGGCTCTACGTAGCAGTTTTAGGAGCTCGAAAAACTTATAGAGGCATTTCAGCCTCTCCCTAGCTAGCCACCATAGCGTGATTCACCAACACCAAGAATCAAATTCAGAACGTACTGTATGAAATACAGACCTGAAAGTTGTAGAGGTAATTATGTAAGTTAATATAAACTCTAATTATTTTTTCCACCAGTTGTATGTGGTTGATGAGGGTTGATTAATATTGCAGATTAATAGCTCTGCACAATAATTAATTGCATATATAAATTGGTATTTACTACTCCATTCAATTGTCGCTATTTGATTGTTGGCGAGTTTAATTTCTTCGATATATTTGGAGTCTATCTTATATCTGGTGGATTGTGATACATGCATAATCTGATCACTTATATCTCTCATAATCACGTCACCAAAATCTATGCAAGAAAGACATATCCCTTGAGTGTAACTAAGGCCTCGTTTGAAGTAAGGCTTTCAAGGTGCGTTTGTTGTACCGGATTGTCTCAGACTTGACTAAGCTGGACTGACTTAGACTGGACTAACTTAGTGAAGCGTTTGGTGCAGTGTCGGACTAAAAAGTAGAATAATGAAAACAGTACTGTCACCAGTTTGGTGTTTGCTTAGACTATGACTACATTATTGTTCTATTTTAATTGTTTTTTTATTAAAGATATTATTAAAATTAATAATATTGGATGAGAGTGTGACTCAATAACAATACAAAAACCAAATTTTCTTGCCAACGAAAGAAATATACATGATTCAAGAGTAGCATTGTTCCAAACATCAATATAACAAAATGTTCTCCCAACAATCGACAGGGTTCAAGATGCTTTCTTAATTATTTACCTTTGGTTTGAAGTTGTAGATTAAAGTTAAAGGTGTTGGTTTATACTTGTATTTGAGTAGAACGAAAATTGATGTCGGACAAGTTCTGTTTTTTACTTAATTGTGAAATAATTACTTGGAATTGCTCTTGTATGTATAAGCCAATTTCAGTCCATACCATGACAATTGCATTCAATCCCAAGACCACAATGATCCAAGGCACAATGACAAATAGATAGCTGCGTATTGATCATTGCTACATTTGGATTCCTAGCACGTAAATTGGCTTACTCCACCTAGTTTGAAGAACTTCATCAACTTGCTTGATTGAAATTTTCTGACAATACAAAGTAAAAAATAAAACCTTTGATTGTTCTCCAATTAATTATACTTGTAACTATTTTTTTTTTCTAATTTATTTCAATTGACATAATAACCTCCACTGTGATGGATTTATGACTCCGTCACTTGGTAATGTGACATTTACGCGCACTGAGACTTTCTTCCCGAATTTGGTGGCGTCTAGGACAAACAGGTAAAACCTGTAAGAAGAAAGATTGATGGCGAGGTTGAAAATATAGTGTGAATAGAACATTCAAGTCCTGTAAATATGCATGAAACCCAAAAACGATCGAAGAATTAAACGAGGAAAGTTAGGCAGACGAACATGGAGAAATCAATCGAAATTGGACCATATAATACCGTATATATTAATGCTTGAAAAGCAAGTTAAACATGGAAAACATACTCTCTTAAATTTGGTTCAACAGCTGTTGGATGCGTGACTAAATTGATATGTGAATGAAGGAAAATCATAGCTAGCTGTAAATGATGTGCTCAGCAAAGCCCATATGCAAGGACGATATGATAGTCGGCATGTACATTAAAATGCTGAACACAATTCAAGTAACGACGTGTATTAACTATTTAACTTCACAGGAAAGATATGCAGGCTCAAACATGTTGAACCACCAACTTTAATATTGCAACGCAATGGGTATATCAGGACTCAATGAGTCGAGCAGAAGCATCAAAATGAATCAAAACACATAGCAGCAAATGGTACAGGATGTGAATTACTTGAGCAAACCCACCACAGTAACAGCTATAAGAAAAGATCATTGCCTATGCCTCAACTACAAACGATAACAAAGAACCCAACAAGTTTGGCACAATAACTTTCATATGTTAACAAGACTACAGTTACATTACAGTAAAAGGACCGAATACAAACTTCCTAATAAGAAATACCCTTGACGTTGCAAGAAAATGCAGTGCATGGAGTTCATAGAATTCAAAATCGGGCAGCTCTTTTACAATACGCACCCACGTATTCCCCATACAAAATACGAAAGAGCCTCCCTATCTCCATGAGTTAGGCAGACATATTATGGCTTAAGCCTACAGCAGAGCAAATCTCTCAAATTATGCATCAAATCTTTATATTTTTCAGAAAAGGTTAAAAGGAATCAAGATCCCCAGGTTCAAATGGCCTAATCCTAACCCATTATCTCCATGAGTTGGTCTACTATTGAAGGTTAATAGAGGAAAACCATTTTTTAATTTTTATTTTGAGGCGATTAGAAGGGAATTAGATATGAATGAAAACTTCTCCCTTTCATTAATCATACTATTTTAGCTAGGTAGTGTGAAATATTGATAAGTTTTCTTAGCCCTAGTTTGGGAGTGAGGTGCTTTAAAAAAAAGCACCCATGAAAAAAAGCTGTAAGAGTTTTAGGTGTTTGGTAAACTAAAAAAAAAGGGCTTATTTTGGAAACTGCTGTGAGAATAAGCTGAAATCAAAGGAAAAAGCTAAAGCAGCTATTTGTAGCTTTGGAAAACTAGCTTTTTTTCAAAGCACACGAAGCTACAGTGCTCCTTTAATGAAAAGACTCACTATCAGACTTTTTTTTTTCAAAAGCACTTTTACAAAAATATTTACCAAACACTCAGCTAATTTATTTCACAGCCGCTTATTCTCACAGCACAGCCGCTTATTCTCACAGCAGCTTTTTTTCAAAACACAGCAATACCAAACCAGCCCTTAATGGGCTGGTAATCATCTTCTACATTTAACTTGAACATAAATGCATTTCATCGGACAAGATTTGTAGGGCAAACCATATTTTCTCGTAATGCTTCTACATCCAACTTGAACACAAATGTTTCATTTCTTCCTTCAACTTACCTTGAAAATAACGTCTTATCAATTTTAATCCAACCCTCTATACCAAACAAGGCAAAGAGTTTAACTTTGCTGTCTGGGCCCTGGCTATTGTTTGCTAGATTGTTTGACTCATGATTTTAATGAGAGTACTACTACTTCCCCCTTTCAGCATGAGCGGTCAAGATCGTTAGGTCTGAACTATGAAGACACCAGATGTTAGGCACACAACTGCGAAGCTTATCTTAGGTTTAGCTGTAGGATTAGTGGTTTGTCTTCGTTTGGTTAGAAAATTTCTCAAATTCAATTAACATTATCACATAACCGTTTATATATTTGTGATGAGTTCGATACATTGCATCTAGCCTGTTCTGATCGCATACACTTCAAAAGTCGGGGACTTCAGCTGAGCTGAGCTAGTAGGTTTTACGGGATTAATATCTAGAACAAAAGAAATAAATTTCTTGCCAACTTCCGCTCATGTTATTTAATATTTCTGACTTCATTGCTTTCTGTTTTCCCATCACTTGAGTTTAAGAGATTTTTTTAGTGTGTTCAGAATATAGACATACACTATGTCATTATATAAGTGGATGGATACTTAGAGATGAAAAAAAAAACTTTCTTCTACTTATATATTGACATATAGTGTACCACCCGTGTTCGAACACATTAAAAAATCTTTCTTAAGTTCAACCTGTTAGCTAAGTAGTAGGGGAAACTACAACAAAATATTAGCGGACTATTCAAATTGGGAATGGGGTTGGAGTAACCAATGAGCCGGAGATACTTTGATATCGAAATTGTTATTTATGAAAGTCGAACTTAAGACCTATTAGCTAGTTATCGAACTTATTCTTTTATAGAGTCGAACTTAAAACCTGTAATTACATGTAAAAAAAACCACTGGATCTGACTATTAGCGACGTGCATGCTAATTAGAGCTGACCTTGAGAATTTGGGGGCCCTAGGCGAGTTTAGAAGTGAGGCCCGAAAGTTTTATGTACATTGATAACTATAAAAAAAATCATTAAATGCAAGAACATGTCTATTTCTACATCAACTTTCATTAAAAATTAATATCAAAAGGGAAAAATATACAAACATTACTTAAATAATATACGTCTTGCGTTTTTAGACGCAAATGTAGTAAAGATTTACAGTCAATATGATCAAGAGAGTAATTAACAATAAAACTTGATTGATGAATATAATAAATTTCACAGTGCACGGTTCTTTTTAAGCAACATCACACTGATAAATATTAGAATTATTCAGTTGCATAATAAATTATTGGAAAAAATTCACAATTTTGGTTTCTACAAATTATAATCTTCAAGAATATGTGAGAGTTGATTTAAACATTCTATAAAAATAGAGAAATCGGAAAGTAATACGAAAACGAGGAGTGCACAGGGACTTCGGTTTTATAACTTTATATGTTGAAGAGGAAGGCAAAATATTATACAACTGTAATTGTGAAAAGGTTGGAAGATCTGGCCAAAGAAGGTGATAGCCCTGTAGATTTGTTCCCATGGTTCGATCCTTCCCAGTAAAACGCGGCGTGTTCGAATTCTGATCGCTTTTACGTGAGAAAGGGGGACCACCCTCTAAGCCTAAGTATATGTGTTTTTTGCGTCTGACCCTTTTTATAGTTTTTTTTTTTAGGTTACTTTCAAAAGAAAAAGAAAAAAATGCATTTGGACTAGGATGATGGTTGTTTGTAATCAACTCCTTGATTAGGCTATTAATTTCATATGGAGTAAATTTGAAAAAAAAATACTAATGACTAGAAAAAGCAGTTGCAAGTATCGAACTTAAACCCACAAAGAAAAAAGAGGTGGCGCTTTTCCATTGCGCCAACAACCCAACTATGAGTTTTAACTCCTAGGCGATCGGCTTACCCGGCTACCCTTACGGACGCCCTGATGCTAATTAAGTTTCATTTATTATGTACTTGAGTTTTTGTTTCTCTGTCCCCCTCTCCATGGATTATACGAGATAGAAGTCATGCGAAATTAACATTGAGAACTGTATGGACTCAGAAGAGAATTAATGGCATCCAAGATTAAGCGATTCAAAAAACCTACTCACATGTTGATGCTATCTTGTCAAAATCTCTAGTCAATTTCTTCCATGCGACAAAATTAATTCAATCAAGAAAGCCAATCACGTGAAAGATAAGATGAGAAAAAAATCGGTTAAGGTAGTTTGAACATGTAAACCGAAAACCTATAGATGCTTCGGTTAGAAGATGCGACTATGAAATAGAGACTTGGAGGAAAAAAAAAAGAGGAATATGTGCCCCCTTAGTTGAGGAAATGGGCAGTAGAGAGAGTGTGATGGTGATGAACAATCTTACTTCAATGAGGAGTACTGGGTTAGGTATGCAAGTATGTACATTTATTTATGATACAGGCTAACTCAATGAACTTGACTTGAAAGACCTCTATGGTCTCAATCAAACTCAAAATTATCACAAGGCTATAACTCTTGAGACTATCTGACGTCATGTTAGGTTGTAAAATTGTAAATGTGAATGGTTGATCAATTCGACTGTTGTTTAGTTGATTGTGTGGTTCAGATTGATCAGTTTGAGTTGTTGATTTGATTTCTCCTCTGTCTAAGATTGCACTTGTCAAAAGCTTGTGAGTTGGTAATTGCCCTCTTAACATTTCATAAATACGTTCACCTAACCCAAAAGCTAGCAGCCCAAGTGGTTCCAGCCACCCCCATCAGGCCAATACTAAAAATACCCAAAACAAATTTTAATAAAATCTATAAAAAAAATAAATAAATAAAAAAGTAATCAAAAGGTCAGAAATTAAAGCTTCAAGTATTTATTTAATTAAATAAAAAGCAAAAAATCCTAGAGGCATTTCCTTATCCAAAACAAGACAGCTCCGCAAGCTGAAGCTTTACAGCAGCAAAAAATGGCGACAATGCCACCATCCTCCCTGCAACTCCCCAACCCATTCCCAGTCACGTCCTCATCGACCAAACCCCACTCGCCCAAACCCTTCTTCTCCTTCGCAACCCGAGCCACTGACCCGGAAACGCCACCCTCCGAGCCATCGTCCGAATCCGGTTCCGGCCCGGATGACTTCGACAGCAAGCTGAGCCAGGTCCGACTCCGATACCGCAGCGGCACCGGAAAGAAAGCGGAAATCCGGAAGACCAAGAAGTCCAAAAGCGGGTCCGGATCCTCATCCGCGTCCAACTTGTACCTTCCACCGGTGCCGCTAAAGGAGCCGGTGTCTGGCGGGTTGAAGGTGGATTTTGGGTTCAGCCCGTACAGCGAGAGGTTAAACGGGCGAATCGCAATTCTGGGTCTAACGGCGTTGCTGCTGGTGGAGCTGGCGACGGGGAAGAGCGTGTTGAATTATCATACGCCGTCGGTTGTGCTGGTGCAGGTTTACTTCGTGGCGGCGGTTGCAGCGGTGTATATTAAGTATGAGAAGGAGAAGGTGAGTGTGTGGCCTCAATCCGCTCCGCCCAAAGAGTGACCAGAAATTATATGATGTGTGATTATTCAATTGTTAAATTTTAATTAATTTTGATTTGTTATTGTAATGCAAATTAACTTTATACTTTTGAGTCATCACACGGTTTTCTTTGGATTTTTTGCGTGCGGCTTAAGCAACATTTAAGTTACAAAACCTCGTGACATTGTTACGATCAAAAACCAAAATCCCTCAGAGTTGTGGAATAGGGAATCAACTGCGACTAGGGATTCGCCAATAGGAATAATAAACTCAATGAGACAATGGATTAACCAAGAAAACTACTTCTTGAAATTTCTTGTTCTTTCTTCTCTTTGTGTATTTACCATATTCTACACTTGCCCAAAAAGAAAGAATGGATATTAGATATTTTACTAATTCGGATTCTTTTTCAATAAAACTTCCAACTACACATCAGCAATCTATCTTCTTTTTTTCCTTTCTCTAATGTTACAGGGAACCCCGAATGCCCCATCAGTCTGGGAAGTTGCCCACTCCTTTCTTGTGCATTAGATTGCGAAGGCAGGATCATCTTCTACTGCTCTCGACTCGAAATAAAAATCGGGCACAAACAAATTCGCTATAAAGCTGTCCTCGTCAAAAAATCGTTAACAGCGAGAGTGGCATCTCCATGGGACACTGCATCAGTCTCCGGCATGTAAAGACTCAAGGACGTAGGCTGCACATCAAACATAACCATTTGGTCAAGCCACTGTCTACATACAAAATATTGAACAGCTAATACGCAATTCAATCGAAAAGATATTTGGAACTACGAACGTGTATATCCGTTGTGAACAGAAATGGTGTAATTGAAGCCTACCTTCGTATCAAGCTGCATTTCTCCATTGTTATCTACAATGAGGCATGCACCGTGTACTTTCAACCATTCAATGCATTCGTCCAATCCCTCCGAATCCTTCTCCTCACTTTCCTCATTTGTGGGTGTAATAGTGTTAAATCCCAGAATTTGAGCAACATAAAGAACAGGTATCGTAGGCCGATATGATCGACACATGCAGCTCACTGCCTTATACCGCATCTTTTCAACATATAGATCTGCAGAAGGAAAAATGTTACATATAATCCCCTTTTTATATTCTTATATTTCAGAAAGTGAAAGATGATTTCATATGAAAGAGATGCCCACCCATGAGGCAGGTGCTCAAGTTGGGAGCTGTCTTGTAGAGCCTGAAGAACATAACATAATTTCCTGAAGTAACAGCTGAACGAACCGCAAGAGCATGCTTAACAGCTTCATCTCTTTTTGCTTCAATTGACAAGCTACATTCAGCAACATTTGACAATATATCTCAGGGTTATCTTACATGGAATAATGGTGCTATACATGCAACAAAGAGGCAAAGTTGCATGAAACAATTAGTGAAATTCGAGAACCTTAGACCATGCATGGTTTGACTCATTTCATCAAATATGATCTCTTTTTTTGGCGAAAGAGTAGTAATTATTTTAACTTACGTAAATCAGGTGACCAATCATTAATTTCTCAAATTTCAATTCTGCACCAAACTTGTTATCTCACACAACCAGGCAATATAGGACATGAAAAGTGCAACTTGACACTCCCTTGAGTGCTAGAGTGTGAACATGCACACATTTATTTCTACTTAGTATTTCAAATATAGAATAACATTGTTGGTAGTCAAGTAGTAGACAATAAAACATAATTTTGTAACTTTATAGTGTCCCCGTATCTGCCAAATGTGTATTTCTATAAACCAAAGTTCACTACCGCTGGACCCACTCACGACTCCGAGTATTTATGGAACTTTAATCAACAAAAAAGAAGAGACTTAAATAAATAACTAGTAAAAAGCCACAATACCCATACAAGAAAAGTCATCTTTACTTGAGAGTTACTGACCTTGCCATTGATGATACTAGATCTCTGTTATTATTTGAGTGAAGGATAACACAAAGTAAGTTGTATGCAGAGAACTCCATATGACATCCCTCAATACCTTCAGCATAGAGAGATTTCAACTGTGACGCGCACTGAAAACCACATGAAAGACTGTTATTCGACACCCGAGCTTTTGAGGAATAAATACCTTCAAATATAAAAATTGCTCAACAATATTGTTTATTTTTTCTTTCTAAAAAAGGTACATATATTTTTAACTGCACGGGATAAATTTGTATCTCCATAAATAAACAAAAAATGTTATAAAGAATTATTAGTACTGAAGCCAAACTAATCAAATTTACTGATTCCCATAGATATTTACAACAACCTCCTTTGTCAAGGTATTATTCAAGTTCTTCCAATGTCATCTTCTTATTTGTGGCATGCCATAAAATATGTACAAAATTGTTTTCAACCACAATAAGATAACCAACCTGATTATACTCGGGCAGGTCCCCAACTTCCACTGCTAAGCGAGCATGGGTTTCGTACACCTGGTCATGAAATTACGCAGAATGAATGACAAACTGAGGTGAACATACCTCTTACAAAGATTTGGGTTGGTAGTTGAAAACAAAAGATAATATTACAGAACAGAATTTGAAAAAAATAATAATAATAATACTTCAGCAAAAGTTTAAAGTTTAAATATTGTATTAGGATCTAAAGAAGCAAATGTTAAAAATTATAGGTGATCAAAGTAAGTGACTCTAATTAGCCAAAAAGACCTGGTTAAGTTGATTTAAATAGTCAGCAGTCGGTTTTGAAAGATATGGTAGTCAGCCAGCAGAAAAAGGGTAAGTAAACTAGAGCCCATATGATAAAGGATTAATAAAGACCATAAGAAATCAAATATACCTTTACTGTTAGGTGATTGCGAATTCGTTGCACAGTCAGATCCTGACGAATGGACTTCAACTGATCACATTTATATAGGTAATTCTTTTGGGAATCTTGCACCATAAGCAAAGCTTTTTCAAGAACATCCTCTGGCCTTACCTGTCATGTAGAACAGATTCTTTAGCAGATTAGTTACATCACACATCAAATCCACCAGTTCGTTTGATTTATTTAACTAGAATGTTCATAGCAGAAAGATATGAGATATAGATTATTACAGTGGCAGGATCAGGAGCAGAAGTGAGGCGCAAATAACGTTTCTCAATCTCCTGGCAGGTCCCCTTAACAGTAAGAGAATCCCAGTCAATGTCCTCAACTGCCCTGCTGCCACCATCTTCAAAATTTTTGCTAAGCACCAAGGCATTAGCCCTTCTGGCATACAAGTTTCCACCACCAGCTTTTTTTGGTTTGAAGTGATTATTTTGTGCCCTATGTCCTTGCACTCTTTCAAAACGCCTAGAGCGATTTTCACGTCTCTTTCTTTCCTCTGGTGAATCCGCAAGGTCCATTGCTCCAGTGTAATATGCTGATGAACTTTGTTCCTTGTCACTATCACTAGATGCATCACCGTTCTCAGCAGTACTTACATAAGAAAGGCGCTGCTTCTTAAATGGTTTCTGGGTTATCTTACTTCCATTTTTCTGCTCCTGTGAAGTAAACTTCCCATTACTTGTATTACCATCTTTGAACCCAGCACTCCCCATCCATGGCTTCATGTGTGAACACACATTATATAAGTCTAAGCTAAAAATGTTTCACAACTATTATGCAGCTTATACCATGTATGATCCAGATATTGTAAGCAAAAATGAAATATGCATCTATACATAAATATATATGTACTTAAGACAATTGGTTTTCCTTTCCAAGAATAAATAAAAAGGACACGCTTACAAAATAATTACCTTTCTTTGCTTATCATTGACATTCATCCAAGAAAACTTTAAACTGTCATTGTTGACAGATGCCGGTTTCTCAACAGGCTTCTCCTCTGGTAGAGGTTCCCATCTACTCTTGGATCGTCTATTCGGACTCCTTTTGTACTTTGGCAATGATGAAAAAAGGTTTGAAGAATGTAAACTGCTGCACAACCAGAGCACTTAAAGGTCAATGATCGATACATTGGGATACAATCATTTGTATCATTAAACTAAGAGCGATGCTAGAGAGACCATCTACTTAAACCATATTTTGTAGACCACGTGATGTGGAGGTTGATGGTTGAATTCCTTCTTTAATGATTTAAAGATAGAACCCAACTATTAACCGCCACATCATATAGTCTATAAAATATGGTCTAAAAAGATGGTCTTCCTAGCATCTTCCTTAAACTAATCAACCCACATAGAGTAGGTAAGAAAATGTGACAAAATAAAGAACCAAATCGCGCTAATGGCTGATCACTTTTCAATTTTCATACAGGTTACCAAAATATTCATAAACAAATGAGTTCAAGGTGCATAAATGCACTGTAAACATACAAGCCCACGGAAGGAGAGAGAAAGAGAGGGAGAGAGATAGTTACTCTTTCTTAACAGCATCTTCATTTGGCAGTGGGAAAAGAGGCTCAGTATCCCAGTCTTGTGTATAAAGTGTACCATCAGCTGTTGCCTTGGTGATAATCTGAAATGAAAATGAAGTACTTTTACATACCATATACATCCCATCTAAAAACACACACAAGTACAGAGAAAAATAGAATACTGCATGCTTCATTTCCATGAAATTAACAAAAAGTTTAGCAGCTTAGCGGCAACCCAGACCAGCATCTGCCCCAAGTTGCAAACAGAAGTTCCTAGACATACAGATACTATGTTTCCTTGAAACATTGCCCTGAGAAGTAGAGTTAATAAAGAGAAAAAATAAACTATTGGTTTTGAGTCACAGAAAATCATTGCATCTTGCAGAGACCTCAAAAGACTCAACTCTTCACAACAACGTATATAGTGGTTTTATTATCATCACAACATATTAGATAACAGTTACTAAGGGAGGATACAATTGATAAAAAAGCCAAAAGTCACACTGAAAAAGGGAATTTGCAAGAGGATCAACATGTATGATTTCACAGTTGGCAAAGAAAAACTTCTAACCAATTTGGCTTACCTCCTTCATGACAGACTGACACGCAGCCATTTGCGTATCATCTTTACAGCGAGCCAAAGCCCTTTCGACATAACCACGCAGTGACTTGGGAAACATACCAGGCTGAAAATGAAAAATGATGCATAAATAAATAAATTCATTAGCTACAGCATAGATTATAGAGAGTCATGAACTACAGTGCCATACTGTGCCTAATGTTATGACATACAAGGAGAGAACAAAGACATGCATAACACCCAGATCAGTACAAACACATTATAGGAAACCATGTTGGTAGGATGCTACAGTAATCTCCAAAAACACATTGATATATCAATTTAAACAATTAAGTACTCAAAATGAATTAAGATGCTAAAAACATGCAGTGCACCTATCAACCACAATCAGAGTTGTGCAGTTATAGCTTACGTATAACTG
The DNA here is from genome assembly GCA_963580275.1 of Crataegus laevigata. Classification (NCBI taxonomy): domain Eukaryota; kingdom Viridiplantae; phylum Streptophyta; class Magnoliopsida; order Rosales; family Rosaceae; genus Crataegus; species Crataegus laevigata. The sequence goes on along the minus strand of OY756947.1, from coordinate 28,711,049 downwards.
TCCGCTAGATTTTGCATCAATTCTTGAACTTAAGAGAGGAATGACATTTTATTTCATTACTATCACACCACATCATGAGGAAAGCCCTGGGAAATTGCAAAAGACTCTAGAGTTAATCATCCTTCAAATTTAGAGCTGTAGGTTCATCTCATGTTATTTATATGTTAGGAATTAACTCTTCAACTGAAAAGTTTCAGAGGAAAGAGAGTTCCTTTTTCTATGAAGTTGCAGGAAAGAATTCCCCAGTTCTCCATTTATTATTCCAAAGATCCTACTAGAGAAACAAGTATACAAACAAACGTTGAGGTGACAAAATCTTCCTTTTTTATTCCGAATTTTAAAGCCCACTGCCTCACTTTTCCCTTCATAAGAGCACGCCCATTCCAAAGCCAACTGCTTATTTAATTGCTTATTCATTATAGAACTATATGTTGCCCCATCGCTATCATTTTTTGTTTTCTTATTAGTAGAATGTCAGTACACAATTGCATTTAAAAAGGGTTAGTAACAGGATAGGCAGTTTATGTTATGTTACAATTTAAGAACCAAGCATTGTTAACATAGCAGAATAGCACGCTCGAAACCTAAGAAGAGCATCTTAAGAGGCAACAAGATGGGAAGCAATGACCATCATATCTTTATATTAGTCTGGAAAGAAATAACTGGGCATTGATACTTTAAAAAATAAATAAATAAATAAAAAAGCAACAGTCATCAGAGAAGACGACATACCTTTAGTAGAGAATCAGCAGTGGCACTGGATGTCACCTTGTCAACCGGCTTTGGCAATGAAACACTGATATAAGCAGGTTTTGCTGCTGCAGTGGTTGTACAGCTATCCTTGTCAGTTTTTGGTAGACCAAAGGTTGGATTTGAAGTGATTCTAGGGTTTGTTGGAATCTGCAGTTTATTAACTCTTTGTGTACCTACAGATGGAGCAGGTTGGGAGGCTGATTGGTAAGTATGAGACGCATGGGATGGAACAGGTTGTAAGGGTGATTGATAAGTATGAGACCCATATGGAACAGGTTGGGACGGCGATTGATAAGTATGAGACACATGGGATGGAACAGGTTGTGAGAGTGATTGGTAACTATGAGATGCATGGGATGTAACAGGTTGCGAGGATGATTGGTAAGTATGAGACGCATGGGGCACCTGCTGAGAAGCAGGATACTGCATGTTGAGTGCTTGAGAAAATGCAGTTTTCTGGTGATCCTGAAAGCTATCATAAGAAGTCTTCTCATCCAAAGGCTTTTGGAAGTGTGGTTGCATAGAACTATTGTGGTGAACTTGAGATTGAGAAGTCGGAGCCCCATGATTCCAGTAACCATCATGAGCACCAATAACTACAGCACCAGACTGAGAAACCCAAAAATAACGACAATAATTTTACAACCAAACATATTTCAACAGCAGAGTCACGACTATAGAGATTTTGGAATTTAACATCAGATCAATATCATCAGATAAACCAGCAATTGTAGTTGTCAGAAATATCATGGAGCTCTATCTAATGGTTCGTTTAAAAATGTAAAGATTAACTGTAAGGTAAAACAAAACATAACACAAAAATAAAGGCTATATATGTGATGATGCACGCTATACGACCAAATCTGAGGTATAACTACCATGTATACTAGCAACACTCTTTGATGACTATATCACTCATTAATGACAGTTTCAATCTTATAAATTCTAAGACTTGGATCACTATTAGAATTGAACAAGGCAGCATATCAAGAAGAGCAAGCATATGATGATACGAGGGAATGAAACTTTATAATAATAAAAAAATCCTCCGCGAAAGGAAATTCAAACCTGTACCGATGACAATTCAGATGGACTGGGTTCTGGCCTCCAAGAAGGAGCGTATGAAGGCAGTGGTGGTGGTGGTGGTAGCTGGCTGTCCGAGGTTTGATACCCGGTGGTAGCACCTGGAACCGAACATCCCACATTGGGTGTACTAGTAACAGAAATGTTCTCAGTACCAGGAGCACAGCTGACTTCTGTTTGACTGTAATAATCTGCCCATGGCTTATAGTGCTGCTCATAATTTTGTGAAGTTGAAGTTGCAGTACTAGAACTATATGCAGCAGTGGTATCTGGGGTGTACTGTGAGTACTGATGAGGTGTATAATTTGCATAATTTCTGCCACTCCAAGCGGTTGTCTGATTATTGTAGCTGCTACTTGGGTAACCTCCAGCTGTCTGATAATCAGCAGGATTGTAGTAAGTGCTTGAATAACTTGCAGACCCAGCATTAGACCCTGTATTCTGAAATGAGGAAATAGGCTGATAAGGAGCACCTGTATTTTGATATGCTCCTACGGGCTGTGAGTAGGAAGGGTTGGATTGCTGCTGATAGTTGTTATAGTAACCTGGGTACCCTGCACTTCCATAACCATATGGATCCGCAGAATTTTCGTACGAAGCATAGCTATTGTAATCTTGTGGTGCATTTACTGTTCCCGAATTTGATGTACTACTCCCAGTCGGCTGTGGATGCTGATCATATTGATAAATTGAATGGGAATGAACCCCATTATCTGTCGAGCTATTGTCCGTCCTATGAAGGTTCCAGGATGAGGCTTCTGAACCAGTTGTTGAAAGAGTATATGAAGGCGTCTGTCCTTGGTTTGCATTAACAATATACCGATTCTAAAACACACATAAATGAAAAAATGTGTTAATCAACATTTCCATTCAAAAGTCACTAATCAATTAGTATTAATATATATCAGAAAAATTAAACAGAGTCAACTAAAAAATGGCTAACATCGAAATGGTATACGTGTCAAGTAAACTGAACGGGATATAACAAATGGAAAATCAGAGACAACTTAGCATCCGCTGTAGGAAAGCAGTATAGGCCACTTGGTAAAATAACTCCTTCCCTAAGATAACAGCACCCAGATAACTGCTCGAGCTAAACTAAACACCTCAGTTTTTTTACAGCTAAACTACCAAATGCGGACAAGGCTATACTTAGAGAGTGCATATGAGAATAAATTTAACACAAATTCTATATGGCATCAAACTCTGCTTAAAATCGAATCTCCTACTATTAATCGGAATTTAAACAAAAATCGTAATAGTAGAGTTGACATAGTAGTAAACACCTCAAGCAAATTCGGGTCCAGCGAATCAATCGTCTCAGTATTACCTCCTTGATTCATCATATCTTTAGCATCCTGCTACAACAAAAACAAAACTCAAATTAACCAAACAAGCAAAATCATCAAACATGCTACTCAATCCAATGTAAAATTCCCAAAACAAAACTTCAATAACAAGAATCCAAAACCCTAATTGATTGCTGATTAAAATCGGTACCTTCAGACAAAGCGCAGTGTATCAACCTCGAAACGCAGTTTGACTTGCGAGAACGCTGATGAATGGGATCGGAGGGTGGAGAAACCCCCAGAAAACAGATTGAGATCAACAACAAAAACGAGCAAGAAGAACCAGAAAAACAAGAATTTGTACTGAAAAACCTAATTGTTAATACTAAATAGCACGAATGAAATTGTATAAAAAGCAGAAAAATTAATAAAAATTATTAGGGACAGATTGGCGAGAACAGCGATAGTGATATGCGGAAGAAAATTGCAGAGAGAAAGAGGGAGAGAGATGAGAGAGGAAGGAGGTGGAAGTGAGGGAGGGTTTGAGGTTCAACGACCGTGGGTCTGGGTTGGGTCCTGGGTCGTGTTTGCGGGTTTAGTAGGACTTTGTGTTTGGCGGTAGACCAGGATAAAATTATTTGGCTTATTGACGGTAGCCGGTAGGTGCCCTAGGAGTAGGAGTAGTTAGACACAATAACAATAATGTAGTTCAAATTTATCTTTAAAAACTTACCCATTTAAAATGACAGTTTTCCACCGCTGTGCAGGTATAATTGAGGTTTTTTATTTGCATTTGGTATGTGTTATTGAGTGGTTTAGACAAATATCGATTAAATTTTGCCTTTAATGAATTTTTACAATAATTAAATTTTATATAAAATTCGTATTACTTAGTTGTACATACAATTGTAGTCGGAACCCAAATTTTATTTACAAATTTAATGTCAATATAAACACGAAAATTTCTGAAACAAGAAGAACACGTGTACAAAATAATATTTGTATTTGATGAATTTTGGGTTACAATCTCTTTATAATTTATCCTCTGATTCTATCTTCGTAAGATATGGATTTGTTAATGAGCCGTTGATCCAAAGGGCTGTTGGGGCTTGATTCTTGGGATGAACAATGGTGTGGATTCGTTTATGTTGTGTTGATCCGAAGGGCCATTGGGGCTTGATCTTAGGATGAACGAGGATGTTCTTCAGGGATTTGACGACGAACGTTGATGTTGTGTTGATCCGAAGGGTCGTTGGGGCTTGATTCTTGGGATGAACAATGGTGTGGATTTGTTGATGTTGTGTTGATCCGAAGGGCCGTTGGGGCTTGATCTTAGGATAAACGAGGATGATCTTCAGGGATTTGACGATGAACGTTGATGTTGTGTTGATCCGAAGAGCCGTTGGGGCTTGATTCTTGGGATGAACAATGGTGTGGATTTGTTGATGTTGTGTTGATTCGAAGGGCCGTTGGGGCTTGATCTTAGGATGAACGAGGATGATCTTTAGGGATTTGATGATGAACGTTGATGTTGTGTTGATCCGAAGGGCTGTTGGGGCTTGATTCTTGGGATGAACAATGGTGTGGATTTGTTGATGTTGTGTTGATCCGAAGGGCTGTTAGGGCTTGATTCTTGGGATGAACAATGGTGTGGATTTGTTGATGTTGTGTTGATCCGAAGGGCCGTTGGGGCTTGATCTTAGGATAAAGAGCATTTCTTCAAGGGCCGTCGGGGCTTGATCTCGAAGAACGAAGAACAAACTTCAAGAGAATTCTCTTCCAATTTGGAAGTAGAGAAATGTGTTTGTGAATTAGTGAATGAAAATGAATGAAATGGTTTCCTATTTATAGATTTTAAGATTGAGGTGAAGTGAGTGTGATGATGGAGGTGAAGTGAGTGGATGTTGTAGGTGAAGTGAGTGGATGATGAAGGTGAAGTGGGTGTGATGATGGAGGTGAAGTGAGTGGATGATGGAGGTGAAGTGGGTGTGATGATGGAGGTGAAGTGAGTGGATGTTGTAGGTGAAGTGAGTGGATGATGGAGGTAAAATGAGTGGAGGTTATAGATGAAGTAAGTGGATGATGGAGGTGAAATAAGTGGAGGTTGTAATTTTAAGGCTTTGGTCAACATTTATTTCACAGAAATTTCGATGTCTACAAATGCCCCCACTTCAAGGCGCACTACGTACATGTGCTTGTCACGTGTAGAATGTGCGTTTTGAAGTTTCCTCAATGTAGACGTCGATCCAAGGGTCATTGAGGCTTGATCTTGGATTTGGCTGGGATCTCTTTCAAGTGCCGTTGAGGCTTGATCTTGAATTGGGCTGAGATTATATTCAACTTTGTTGGGATGAATTGGCACGTGTATTTGTTGTGCTTGTTGACTTTCCACAGACTTCACCTTGAACTGGTTTTGATCCAAAGGTGATGGACACTTGATCTTGAATCGGGTCTTGATTTCTCCAAGGGCCGTTGGGGCTTGATCTTGAAGGTTGATTCAAGGGTGTTGGACACTTGATCTTGAATCGGATTTGTGATTTCTCCAAGGGCCGTCGAGGCTTGATCTTGAAAGTTGTCGGACCACGAGTGGCTTCATATGGCAAGCGATCTTCGATTTAGTTGAGGATAAATCAGCACGTGCAGTTGTACGGCCCATGCTGCATTATTCTCTGCTTTGTTTCTTTTGCATGACAGGCAGGCACGAGGTAGAGGTGTTGGTCTGTTTCTCTGTTCAATCTTTCCAAGTGCCAACTGATCGCTCTATTTCTTCTTGTCCCACAAGCAAGAGCAAGGGCAAAGGAAAAGCATGCCATAAGATATCTTTGCCTTTAACTCTGATGATATGAGATACTTTTACTTTTGAAGAAGTATCTTTCCACAGGTTTAGTCTTGAACTGGACTGGAGAGTTTTTTCTTCTGCTAGATTTCTAAAAGTCTAAACTTACCCATTTATCTAGAGTTGAAGTTAATTCAAGGGTGGTGAACACTTGATCTTGAATTGGACTTGTGATTTCTTTAAGGGCCGTTTGTGGCTTGATCTTGAAGGAAATGGACCACGAGCGACTCTACATGGCAAGTGATCTTTGCGAGCCGACTCAAGAATTTGAGGGTCAAAACAAGTCCATCAAATCCAGAGTATGTCAGATCTTGATGATATGAAATACTTTTGCTTTTGAAGAAGTAGCGGATGACTCGGCACATGTTTCGTCGTGCTTGTTTCTATATGCTTCAATGTATCATTTTCCCTTGCCTTATCTGTTTCCCTTGCAGAAGCAGCATCTTCTCCGGTTTTCTTCCATGCATGTGTGGCATCTTCTCTTGCAGTATTTGCTTTACTGATGCAGGAGTGGAATGCAAATGCTATGTAAGCAATCAGAAAAAGGGTTTCCAGGCAGTCGGTTCTGGATCAGAAAGTTGATTCCAAATGCCGACTGATTCCTATATTCTCCTTGTCTTGCAGGTGAGAACAAGGATAAAGAAAATGAAGGGAGGAATCGTGATATGAAATACTCTTGCTTTCGACCCTGATGATATGATGTACTCTTGCTCTGGTGTGATTTATTTGCAGATGTATTCCAGGGGATGAGGAATACTAAGTATTTCGAGAGGTTTTGTTGGAAATACATTATGAAAGAGCTTGGCATTTTTGCAGGTCTGCCTTACAGTAAATGATGAAGGTTGGCCTATATAGGGATTTCCAAGTAGTCGGTAGTGATACTGTTTGTTTACTCTTGTCAGCGACAGTGGGTAACTAGAATAGTAAGATTTCACGCGTTTTTAGACTCGTCCGTGACTTCTGCAAAGCTGAGACAGCACGTGAAGGGTGGCGACAAGCTTTTGAAGAGGTGACGCCTCTTCGATTTCTGGGCAAGTAACTCTTCGATTTTTTGAACAAGCGTCAGAGCTTTTGATGTTTGGAGGATGGTGCCAAGCCTCTTTGATTTTTTCCCGTGACTTCCTCAAAGTTGAGATTGCACGTGAAGGGCATCGACAAATTTTGAGAATATCCAGCTTTTGATTTTTTTTGGGTAGCAGCGCCTTTTCGATCTTTGAACAAGCAACCCGGCTTTTGAGGTTTGGAAAGAGATGACAAGCCCCTCTGATTTTGTCCGTGACTTCGGCAAAGCTGAGATCACGTGTGAATAGTGCTGACAACTTGATCTGGGGAATCCAGCTTTTGAAAAGGTGGTGCCTCTTTGATTAATGAACGAGCGGCTCTTCGATTTCTGGACAACGCCTCTTCGATTTTGGAGCAAGCAGCTCTTCGATTTCTGACCGGGTAGCCTCGTTGCTTCTTCTTTTTATGGAGACATCGATTGCTTCCCAAAGCACACTTGAGAGTTGTTGCTTACAGAAGTTCCCTTCTTGTAATTTTGAGATCTTGATTTGTCCAACCTCTTCTTTTCTTCAAAACCTTCAGAAAATGTCTTGCCCATCTGACCGTCGTCTTGACTTGAATGTCAGGGAAGAAGCTGTGATGTCTTATCCGGACAACGTATGGCACCTATCTTTTTTATCCCAGAACGGTCCTCTTACGGTTGGGGATTTGGTGACGAAGAATGATATAACAGCCACGGTGGTGGCTAGAAATCTTCTCACCCCTAGAGACAACAGGGTGTTTTCCAAGCGATTCGATGAACTGGTTGTCCAGGACTCATTGGCCTTTAGCGTCCAGTGCGCGGGCTCTGTGTTGAACATAGGCCAACGCCTTTTTACTCGTACTTGCCAGGTTGAATCCTTGATGGCTGAGGTGGCGAGCCTTAAGTATGAGATCAGATGGCTTAAGCATGAAAATAAGGAGTTGCACATGCTTGCCAATAGTTACTCAACGAGCATGAAGAGAAAACTTGACCAACTGCAAGAATCTGAAAGTCGAATTCAAAGTGACCATCAGATGTTTGTGGCTTTATTGCAAAGGCAACTTTTGCCTTCGTCATCTAGAGCTTCACCAAGTGTTGAGGCTCCGGATAATCAAACTCCAGTGCCTCGCCTTTCTGCAGCTCCGCCAAGTGATGACGCTTCTCGTGACCGTCCTTGAAGAGTCTCTCCTGTAGATTTGATTTTTTTTTTTTTTTTTTTGTAAATACAGAATGCAAACTCATGTAATTTTCCAGAAACGTGAATAAAAATGAGTTTTATTTCACTAAGAATGCCCTTTTTTATTTTTTTATTTTTTTAATTATTATTATTTATATGGGAGATTATATTCACACACCCCAAATTACTTATCCCACACCCTTTTAATTTTTTAATATTTTTCTATTAAGTGTTAGTGTTGTGTAGAAAATATTAAAAAAATAAAAAGGTGTGAAAGAAGTAATTTGGGGTGTGTGAATATAATCTCTCTTTTTATATATGTACACGTATATGCCGCATAAGGATTTTTTTTTTATTAATTTTTTTTTTGAAAAGGTGCTCCTTGCTTTCATATATTTCCTTGTTGTTTTGACGGAGTGAGCAGGATGTGGATGCAAAGTGTTGAGCTTTGTGACCGGTTAGTCGTTTGACGGCGGTCACTGAAGTTCTTCACCGGCCTTGCTATTTGTGACGGAGCGAACAGGACGTGGGTGTAATTGTGTTGAGCTTTGTGACCGGCTAGTCGTTTGACGGCGGTCACTGAAGTTCTTCACCGGCCTTGCTGTTTGTGACAGAGCGAGCAGGACGTGGATACAAAGTCTTGAGCTTCGTGACCGGCTAGTCGTTTAACGGCGGTCACTCAAGTTTTTCACCAACCTTGCTCATGGTAGTGACGTCGCCGTGCACATTGACCTGGCTGCTCAAGCTTTGTGGCTGGTCTCTTTTTTGTTGTTGTGATCTCGTCATTGTCATCCTTCAACGCTCACAAGATTTCTTTCGCATGTCTTTTGCTCATCTTTGTAACAAGCTTTGTACCCAAATCCTTCCTTCAAAGAAATGAAGTATTCACATTGATGATATGACTGTACTTGAAGTTTTGAAGTTCCAAGTTGCTTACGTACCCTTCTAACGAAAGGGATCAAATCAAAATGTAGTTCAAAGAATGACGATTTTTTGTTTGTTTGTCGTACACAGTTTATGCTCTTGTGGGCTAAGAGCGTGGTTCCTTCTCAAGCGTAGTACCGCTTCAAGAACTTGACGTTTATGAGGCCAATCCTCAAGCCATTTTCTTCCACGATCTTGTAAGCACCGTTTGTGTAGACTTCTTGTACTACGTAAGGTCCATCCCACTTTGAGGTGAATTTGTTTCTCGTCGTGTGCGTCGTGATGATAGGCCTATGTAATGCAAGGACAAGATCCCCTACTTGAAATGACATTGGGCGAACTTTCTTGTTGAAGGCCTTGGACAATCGTGATTGATAACACTTCAGATGTTGCTGAGCTTCGAGCCTCTTATCATCTAGCGCTTCTAACTCTTGAAGACGTAACTTTGCATTCTCTTCATCAGTCAGTCCTTCTTGTATAGCCATCCTCAGCGAAGGAATCTGGCTTTCTAATGGCAAAACTGCCTCTACGCCATACAAGAGCGAATATGGTGTGGCTTGAGTAGGTGTCCGATGTGTCGTCCTGTATGCCCAAAGTGTTTCGCTCATTCTCTTGTGCCAGTCTTTCTTGCTCCTACCAACGACTTTTCTCAAAAGGTTACATAGAGTTTTGTTGAATGCTTCTGCGAGACCATTGACTGGGGCATGATATATGGAAGACTTATGCTGCTTGAACTTGTATTTCTCACAAAGTTCGTCCATGAGTCGATTGGAGAACTGTTTTCCATTGTCAGTAATGATGTAGCGAGGCACACCATATCGGTGGATGATATGTTCCTTGATAAAACGGATGGCAGTTTTTTTCTTGACTTCCCTTAGAGGTATGGCTTCAGCCCACTTGGAGAAGTAATCTGTTGCAGCTAGGATGTAAGCTTCTCCCGCAAATGACTTTGGTGCGATCGGTCCCACGACGTCCAATCCCCATGCGTCGAACGGCCATGAAGCAACCGTAGGGTGTAATGATTCAGGTGGTTGATGTATGAAGTTGGCATATAATTGGCAGGCTTGGCACTTTTTGGCGTATTCCAAGCAATCCTTCATTATGCTTGGCTAATAGTAACCCATTCTTTTAAGCTGGAAATGTAGCTTTGGCCCCGACTGATGCGCCCCACATATACCTGAATGTGTTTCTTCCATGGCTTGACTGACTTCTTCTTCACCTAGGCATCTCAAAAGTACTCCTTCAAAAGAGCATCGGTAAAGTGTTCCCTTATAGTAGAGGAAGCGATGTGGTCGTCAACATATTTCAGAGCGGTGTCTGGGATTGTCTAGAAGTCTTCCTTGCTCTAAGTAGTCGATCAACCGCTGTCTCCATTCTTCAGTGTCGACCAGAAGTATTAAGATGACGTTTGTTTCATTTAGCAGTATTTCAGTGGCAAGTGGGATCACCCATCTTTAGCGAGAGCATCTGCCATTTGATTTTCTTTTCTTGGCACATGTTCTAGCGTCACTATCTCGAACCTTTGTAGCAGCTGAGTTGCCAGCCGGAAGTATGGGACGAGATCATCTTTCCTCACCTCGTACTCGGTCAAGAGTTGATTGATTATTAGCTTGGAGTCGCCATATACCTCAAGGGCTGTGATTCCCATGTTGATTGCCATTTGGAGGCCAAGGATCAGTGTTTGGTACTCAGCAACATTGTTAGAGCATAGTTCGCTTAGTTGGAAGGAATAAGGCAGTATTTGCCTTTGCGATGACATGAATATTACTTTTACCACCGCACCATCTGCTCGTGCGGATCTGTCAAAGAACATCGTCCATATTGGGAAGATGTCGATGTAAAACACTTCCTCGTCAGGCAAGTCGTTTGAGATTTTCCAATCGGCTAGGATCGGATGATCGGCAAGGAAGTCTGCAAGTGTTTGTCCTTTGACAACTTTAACTGGAACGTAGATGATCTCGTGTTGATTGAGAAGCAATGCCCATTTAGCTAGTCGCCCTGTCAAAACTAGTTTGGACATGACGTATTTGACCGGGTCAGCTTTAGCAACCAAGTGGATGGTGTAAGCATGCATGTAATATCTGAGCTTCTGAATGGCGAATACCAAAGCAAGGCACATCTTTTCTATCGGGGAATAGTTCAACTTGACACCGGTGAGAGTTCGACTGAGGTAGTAAATCGCTCATTCTTTTTGGGATTCATTTTCTTGTGCCAAGAGTGCTCCTACTAAACTTTCTTAAGCGACAATATACAATATGAGCGGTTTCCCGGGCACAGGTGCCCTCAAGACAAGTGAACTTGACAAATACCTTTTTATGATTTCAAAGGCATTGCGGCATGCTTTGTCCCATATAAACGGAACATCCTTCTTCACGAGTCGACTAAACGATTGACAACGTCCTGCTAGATTGGATATGAATCGTCTAATGAAAGCGAGTCGTCCTTGCAGACTTTTTAGTTCGTGTAAATTTCTTGGCTCATGCATGCTTTGGATGGCTTTTATCTTTGATTGGTCTACTTCGATGCCACGGTGCATGACAATGAAGCCGAGGAACTTTCCAAAGGTGACGCCAATTACACATTTTATCGAGTTCATCTTGAGGTTGTATTTTTGCAGCCTTTTGAACACCATTCGCAAATCCTTCAAGTAGTCTGATCTCTTTTTTGTCTTGACCACCACATCGTCTACGTAACATTCTACATTTTTGTGTAGCATGTCATCGAAGATTTTTTAAATTGCACGTTGGTATGTAGCTCTGGCATTCTTTAGACCAAATGGCATCACTTTGTAGCAGTATATACCTTTCGAAGTGTGAAAGGCTGTTAGTTCCTCATCTTTGGGAGCCATGCGAATTTGATTGTATCCAGATAAGCCATCCATGAATGACAGTGCCTCGTGGCCAGTGGTTGCATCCACCATGATTTCGATGATTGGCAAGGGAAAATCGTCTTTCGGGCAAACATTGTTGAGGTCTCGAAAGTCCACACAAACACGTATTTGTCCAGATTTCTTAAGGACGATAACGATGTTAAAGATCCACTTGGGGTCTTGCACCTCTCGAATGAAGCCTGCTTCAATTAGCTTGTCAATCTCAGCCTCAATTTATGGGATGAGCTCGGATCGATGCGCCTTTGAGTTTGCTTTATCGGTCGCGTTCCGGGCTTGACTACAAGATGATGCACAACGATAATAGGGTCAAGGCCGGGCATTTCCTTATATGTCCAGGCAAAGACGTCTTTGTACTCTAATAGCAGCTGGTAATACTCTTCTATCTCGTCCGCACTTAGCATCGCACTTACGAAGATAGGTCTGGGCTCTTCTTTCATTCCTAAGTTGAGCTCCTTAAGCTCATCAACTGTGGCTTGCCCCCCATCTTCGAGCTGTGGTGGTGTAGCGGTGACATCTTCCTCATGGGCTTCACTTTTTTTGTCTTCTTGGATTGTGATGTGGAAGACGTCTTGGACCCCTCATTCAGTGCCGTCATTTTGGGCTTGTTGGCATGGAGATTAGCCGATGTGGATAATGGTGCGCCTCCTTACTTTGAATGGTCCATTTGTGTCAACCTCTAAGTTTGTTTGGCACTTCATTTTTGAAGGAACAAAGCTTTGGATGTCGTCCTTTTTGGCTAAGCTACCGGGCTTCTGTTTCTTTGGCGTTGTTTCTTTTCTCCGTGAAGGCTTCTCGGTTTCTTCGAGTCTCTTCAAAACTGACCGTTTTGGAGGGAAGCTAGGCGCATTGCTTTGTTTCTTAGGTTCTGACAACCTTTCAAAAACGGAACTTTGGGATGTTGGCGTGTTAAGCCTCTTGAAGACGGAGGTTGAAGACTGATATCCGAGGGGCAGAATTAAGCTCTTCTCGGTTTTGGACGACGCTCACGCTGATGTGCTGAGCGCTAGAGTTTTTCGCTTTGCTCGAAATCTTCACAGGTGAATTTGGTGTGAAGCCGATTCCTGCTTTGCCGTTGTCAACTCCATAACCATGCTCTTTCAGCCTCTTTTGAGTCTTGGTGAGGTTACGTTCTTTGTTGTTGACAGTGTCTGAACCCTTCTTTCCATGATTCGAAGAAGGAATGAAGGCCTTCGATATGAGTTTGTAGGCGTCTGGATCAAAACCTTTTTAGATCCTCTTGGTTGGGAGAAAGCTTGATTTTACTCTTTTTGGCAGAGCTTTTATGAAGCCTTGTGGTGGTCTTGAAATCTTAGTCTCGCCTAGCTGTGTTAGAGGTAAAATTACATTCGTCTTGAGCAATTCTACATCATATTTGTGCTGCTGCATGTCGGTTTTGCTTGTCCTTGTTTCGAAGGAGGTTTGACCCTTCTTTCTTTTCGACATCAGGATGTATCAGAAGACGGGTGTGTTCGGTCCTTTTAAGGGCGTCTCACCCCATTTGGCTGTCACGAGTTCGTCGTTATTTTTGCTTGAAGACAGCGTGGCTTCTCCTCCTTGCTTTCTTGGAACAGATTGCCACTCTTGCTTTTTAGGCGTTGCTTTGCCCGTGGATTTTTACTCTTTTGGGAGAGCTTCGAGTATCATGTCTTCCTCAATGTAGAACTTGGCGTCTGCAAAATGTGATTGCGCTTTGGTAAATGGCTTGGTATCGCCTCGAATCACCTTCACTCCTTCCCAGTAGAATTTTAAACATTGGTAAAGGATGGATGGCACTACTCCATTCTCATGGATCCAAGGCCTTCCTAAGAGCAGGCTGTATGAAGTTCTTGCATCAATCACATGAATTATCGTGCTTGATTTGAGTTCACCAATTGTCATCTCCACTCAAATCATGTTTATCGCTTTTTGTCCTCCTTGGTTGAAACCTTGGATTAGTAAACGGCTTAGGGATAGTTCGTCTATTTTGATGCCGATTGTAGCCATCATTGACTTCGGCATGATGTTTATGGCTGATCCACCATCCACAAGCATGCAGTTGACTTTGCTCTCCCTTATGTACCCGAAGACGAAGAGATGGCGGTTGTGAGGTTTTGATCCCAGCAGTAAGTCTTAGTCAGTGAAGTTGATTGAGTCTTGGGTGGCACAACATGTAGCATATTCATATGACCGAAGCCTTGAGCCTTCATCCTTGTTTCCTTGTACTCTATGGTCGTTGAGATTTGCTAAGACCACTATCAGTGCTTTCTGCATCTCCTCGGGTAATCGTAATGCCTCCTCGATGCTAACGTGGGTCGGCAAACCTTCTTTGGTCATGACGGTCTTCACTTCTTCAACGGCGATAACTTCGTCTCTTAATGGTTCATTTACTTCCACCATGTAACATGCAACGATAATGCACCGTTGAAAGAAGTCATTTGGGAAGTACTCGTGCAAGGAGACGGGAATGCATGGTTCTTGCTCCATAGGCTCCCCAGCGTATGTTAGATTAGCAGCTCTTGCACTTCTTTTGGGTTTCCTATTGTTGTGGCGGCGGTGCCTTCTCCCTTCCTCTACCTTCGGCCTTGTGGCTTGTGGTTTGGGCTTCTTCGATTTTTTGCGAGTCACTAAGGTCCATCCTTCATTATCGTCAGCAGGTGCATTTTGGTTGCTTGCCCCTAATAATGGTTGTGTGGACGGGGCCGTGTGATTTGAGCTTTGATGGGGATGGTCATGCGTTACCTAAAGAGTCACAGGATCAAAGGATCCAAACACGATCGTCGTAGTATGCGTCGCGACCATGTCTTCCAGGTCGAGTTCAATTCTCCCTTGTTATGCTAACTTCATGATGAGTTCCTTGAGGATGAAGCACTTTCTGACGGGATGACTCACGATGCGATGGTATTTACAGTACTTGGGATCGTCAACGCGATTCATCTCTTCTGGGCGCTTGCATTCAGGCAGCTCAATCACCTTTTTCTCCAACAGGTCGTCTAGCATTGGGGCCATGTCAGAGTCTGGAAATGGGTATGTTTTCTGCTCCAATTCCCTCAAGGTGTTCTTGTACCTGTCTTGGGTACGAGAGGGCTCACCTCTTTTTATCTCATTTGCTTTGTTCTTAGAGGAGATTTTGACGGGTGCGGAATAGGTCTTGATAGGGGTAGCATCAATGGTAAAAGCTTCATTGGCCTGCTTCTTTCCACGATTGTCCACCTTTGGAGTAAACACATTATCCTTCTTGAACTCGGTGATCGGCTTTTTTTTTCCATGATGAGCGATGCTTAGCTCCATGTCGTGAACGCGGGTGGCTAACTCTTCAAATGTCCGTGGTTTGATGCCTTGAATGATGTATTGTAATCCTCATTGCATACCTTGAACGCACATCTCAATTGAGGAGATTTTCGAGAGTCTGTCTTTCTAGTCGAGGCTCAGAGTGCGTCATCGGTTGATGTAATCGGCAACTGGCTCGTCCCTCCACTACTTTGTGCTTGTCAACTCCAGCATGCTTACTGTGCGACAAGTGTTGTAGAAGCAGTTCAAGAACTCTCGCTCTAATTGCTCCCAACTATTGATGGATTCAAGTTCTAGATCCGTGTACCAGTCGAATGCATTTCCCTTCAGAGAGCGAACAAACTGCTTCGCTAGGTAGTCTCATTCCGTCCCCGCGTTGTTGCAAGTTTCAAAGAAATGGGCAACGTGCTGCTTTGAATTTCCCTTCCCATCGAACTGCATGAACTTTGGCAGTTGATATCCCCTTGGCATCTTCAGATTGTCAATTTTCTTGGAGTAAGGCTTCGAATACAACATGAAGGTGTGTGAGCTCCCTTCGTACTGTGCCTTGATGGTGCTAGCAATCATTTGTTGCAGCTGCTGGATAGACAGATATCCCATGAGTGTCGTTGTTTGGTCTGGCTTCTCCTCGATTTCTTTTCTCAGAGGTTCCTCATCTTCACCGCCTACCATTTTGTCGTTGTTCTTCATTTCCAATTGGTTGACAAGTGTGGCGATTTGTAAGTCTTTCTCCTGCACAGTCTGTGTGAGCTTCATTCATTTGAGCCAGCTGCTCCTCGATCGAAGTCGCTCCGGTGGTCATGACTTGCATGGCTGTGCTGCTGCTCGAGTCGGCGACAGAGAGCAGGGACTCGGGGCACTTCCTTGGGATATCCTCTATTGGCGCACTTAGCGAGGCCAAAATGATCATGGGCTTGTATTTCGGGTGTTCATGAACTTTTGGCAAAGTTGATGCAGAGGGGGAAGATGAGGCAGAAAGAGCTTTTGCCTTACTTCGAGTTGTGATGCCAAAAGCGCCACCGCTCGTGATGAGGATACTTTTGTTCTTCGTGTTAGTTGCAGGAATAGTTTAAGCCTTCATTGATGCCATATGTGCCCTCTTTTGCAGATTTGAAGATAGAGATGAGAGGTAGAGATAGCCCCACTGGGCGTGCCAAATTTGTAAACACGAAAATTTCAAAAACAATAAGAACAGGTGTACAAAATAATATTTGTATTTGATGAATTTTGGGTTACAATCTCTTTATAATTTATCCTCTTATTCTGTCTTCGTAAGATATGGATTTGTTGATGGGTCGTTGATCCAAAGGGTCGTTGGGGCTTGATTCTTGGGATGAACAATGGTGTGGATTTGTTGATGTTATGTTGATCCGAAGGGTCGTTGGGGCTTAATCTTAGGATGAACAAGGATGATCTTCAGGGATTTGAAGATGAATGTTGATGTTGTGTTGATCCGAAGGGCTGTTGGGGCTTGATTCTTGGGATGAACAATGGTGTGGATTTGTTGATGTTGTGTTGATCCGAATGGCCGTTGGGGCTTGATCTTAGGATGAACGAGGATGATCTTCAGGGATTTGACGATGAACGTTGATGTTGTGTTGATCCGAAGGGCCGTTGGGGCTTGATCTCGAAGAACGAAGAACGAAGAACGAAGAATGAACTTCAAGAGAATTCTCTTCCAATTTGGGAGTAGAGAAATGTGTTTGTGAATTGGTGAATGAAATGGCTTCCTATTTATAGATTTTGAGATGGAGGTGAAGTGAGTGTGATGATGGAGGTGAAGTGAGTGGATGTTGTAGGTGAAGTGAGTGGATGATGGAGGTGAAGTGGGTGTGATGATGGAGGTGAAGTGAATGGATGTTGTAGGTGAAGTGAGTGGATGATGGAAGTAAAATGAGTGGATGTTGTAGGTGAAGTGAGTGGATGATGGAAGTAAAATGAGTGGAGGTTATACGTGAAGTAAGTGAATGATGAAGGTGAAATAAGTGGAGGTTGTAATTTTAAGGCTTTGGTCAACATTTATTTCACCGAAATTTTGATGTCTACAGTCAAGCTTACCCTTTTAACCTTAATAATTACTTTTTATTTAAGTAATATTTTAATAATTTTTAAATCCAAATTATGAGGAAAGAAATTTGAAAGTATCAAAAGAAGAAAGTCAATTCAAACTTCAATATTAAGAAGGGAATGTGGATCCTGCAAATCCTCAAATCATGTTTGTTTATTGTATATTGTACGATTAGTTTTCGTCAGATACTATTTATGTTTAATTTTAAATAAAATTATATTTAAAATGATTTATGACAGCACGATGTACGATAAACAGACACGATTTCAGAATCCTCACAAAGAGGATTCAAAGATGATCCTCATTCAATTGGGGTACATAGTCACTTAATACTACGGTCTAGTGGTATTCCTCTTCATTTGAATGTGAGAGGTCTTAGGTTCAATTCTCGTCCAAGACAAATTTGAATCACATTATTACTAGACTATTGTGAGGCTTAGCTCAGTCTCTCACCCCATAGTGTAGATAATATTATTTGTTAAAAAAAATTATAAAAATAAAGTAGTATATTGTTCATGCCAATTTAATTATGCATGTGTCAGCTCCCCCGACCTCCTGAAGCTCTCCTCTTCACCTCTCAGATTTTCGTCGAAAATTGAGAGGTTAGTGTCTTGTTAGTCTCACCTGCTATTGGTGTTAGGGACAGTGGAGAGTTCATTACTAGATTATGGGATATGGGAGTCACAGACGAAGGTCTAGTTTGGTATTGTTCTGCTTTAATAAAAGATTGTTTATGTTGTACTGTGAGAATAAACAGTTGTAAAATAAAGTTATTAAGTGTGTTGGTAAACTTTTTTTTTTTTGTAAACGTGCTTTTAATTTTAAAAAAAAAAACAGTATCTAAGTGTTTGATAAACTTTTATATAAATTGCTTTGAATATATTAAATGACTAAAAAAAAGGGAACTTTAATGGAAAAACTCCCAATACTGTTCACTTTAACAAAAAACCACATTTTTACACTAAAAAAAATCAATATTGGTACTATTCACTTTACCGTTTATTTTGTCCTTATCGTTAAAACTCAAAGTTTTCAAGCTTTTTTTTATTAGTTTTTCTAAAAAAATATGGTATTAATGTGTTATAATCATGGACCAAAATATTAATAATATCGGTGAAATGTCGCCGATATTATCTTTTTTTTTAGATGAGGATATTTTCACACGTATCCACCTTATTTTTTGTCAATATATCGAGATAATATCGGTAATATCGGGATAATATCGATAATTGCATGTTAATTTTTTGAAGTAATTAAGTAATGTTGTATAATTATTCCCTAGGATAATTTTAATATGTTTAATGTTATTTATTATTTTATTATTTTCTTAATATTAGGTTTTATTATCAAATTGGATTATTATTCATTAATACTAGGTTGTTTTATTATCAAATTGGATTATTATTCATTAAATTGGATTGTTATCAAATTGGATTATTCATTAAATTGGATTATTATTCATTAATAGTAGGTTTTATTATTTCATATTATTTTTATAATTACTTAAATTCTTACAATCATTTTCTTTACTTCATATTTAATTCTTCTGTAGAATAACTTTATTATTTAGGTTTTCTTATATAACCGTCACTACTATATTTTTTGGCCAAAAAATAATTGCCTAATTTCCATAAAAGATAAATATAGGTACGTTTAAGATGTCTAGTGTAGTTACTAAACGTGATCCAGCTTGGGAACATGGAAACTATGTTGGACCACCTCCCGAATTTATGAGCTCTTTCACTGGTGAGGCAAACTTCATGCATGCAACACAGGATGAGGACCATGGCAGTAGGCGGGCAGGACCAGGAATTGGTGCCATAGGAAAGGACTATACTCGTAGAGAAAGAGGCAATGGGACTTTGTCAAGTCAAGAAAATGACTCGTTATCTATAACTTCGGACTCTGTTGGAGTGAGAAGTAGTAACTATGGTTATACTCATAACCAACCATTTCCCTACCCTTCATATCCCATTCATGTTGGGATGGAATCGAGCAACTCATGGAAAGAATCCGAAACTCAATCTTCAAATGATTTTACTTATGGACAACGTCAACCAATCTCAGATCCATATGGGTGGCATGTTAACAATTACATGCAAAACTATTTTGGGGATTTATCATTTGATGACTACTCTTCACAATACACTTACTCTACACATAGAGATGATGAAGATAGTGAAAATTTTGATCCTTATAGGAACTTTATGTGTTACTAAGTCACTCATAAAGTGTAAAATATTGTACTAATTCATTATATATAAATGATTATGGTGTGTTTAAACTTCTTTCATTAATTACTACATATTTTCTACACTCACAATGTTTGTCAGCTCGCTATATAATCAACTTAAATCAGTTAAATCCATCATGCAATGCATTTCCTTCCAATTTTTTGTGATAAACTAATAGATAATTGACTAAATAAACATCCTGCAAAGTTTCAATAAAAATTTCCAAGTTTTTCTTACAATTTCCGTGGTTTTTATTCAATTTTTATCGATATCGATAATATCCCGATATTTCCATCGAAATTTCCGTGTTTTTTGGACTACCGATATTTTCGATATCATCGATATTTTAGACCATGGTTATAATAATTGACACACTCCGACCTAAATCGAGGCATGCTGGCCATCACATGAGGGTGACGTAACCATGTGCACAGTGCGAAAGCTAAAGTTAAAGGAAGAAATACGAACGAATTAAAACCATGCAACTAGCAGTCCAAGCTAAGATAATGATCTAGTGCGAGGATTAAGTGTGTTTACACAACCAGAGCATAAATAATCTAGTGCAGTCAAGCAGAAAAGTAATAAATTCAAATAACACCCAAGGGTGTTCTACATGAGTGATGGTCTGTCAGAACTTCCGCTGGGATCCTCGTAAGCCACCAACGAACACTACCTAGAACCTAGAGGGGCGAAAAACAGAAAGCGTGAGTGGGCAAAAACAAAGCTTTTCAAAACCATTTCATTTCTCAAAAGTTCTAACCCCTCTCTGTAAAACCTATATAATTTTCCAAAAATAAAGTATATACTCATAAACATATATATATATATATATATATATATATATATATATATATATATATATATATATCTCAAAATCATGCTAGGAAAATATGACATGCCAAAGTATCTCAACTGAATGCCAATCGTAACTCAGTGAATATGTATGAATGCCAGGTATCAACTCAGCCTTCGGCTGAATCTATAGCTCATAATCAGTCTCAAGCTGAATCTATAGCTCATAATCAGTCTCAATCATATCAAATATCCTGCACACAAATCAACACCACCTCTAGTGGTCTGCACAACATAACTGAATATATAATAAGTATGCTCTAGTGCTACGATCACGTGAAGACTGTGCGAATAATCGCGGGTCACCTACGAGTCGAACCCACTTATAGTGGTCTATACGACAGGACTGTGCACCTAACTTGGATCCAAGGCGAGCATATGGTGCGGGAGGTGAACATCACGTGAATGACTGTGCCCTAACTCTGGGCGAGAGCACTAATATCAAGGTGCAGGTTTATGAGCTTTCAACACATCACATCATTTCATAACTTTACTCTATGAACTTACCTAGCTCTTACATGTGCAGCACCAATCATAAATATATGCAACAATTAACGCATAATTAAAATAGGCAAATACTTTGCATGGCATTTCAAAATGTATAATTATTCAAATTCATTTTTTGGGAAAAAACAGTAAGTACATAGGTATTTACGGAAAACCAAAAGCCCACTCGCTGATATGTAGCCGAGTTGTAACCCCCGCACCTAGCATGGCTACGCTCGTCATCCGGATAAGTCTCGCCTATATGAAAAGCAACTAAAAAACGTTATTTTTAAAGCACATAAATGAAACTTGGAAATAACTTCTCATACATAGCTCAATTTTGGTATTTGAATACACCAACATGATCTACACAACCTCAAGAACATCCCCATATTTTTAGAAAAATTTTCCTACCACTCACGCGCCGGCCAAGGCACAGCCAGACCCGCCCCCACACGCAGCCACGTGCCAAGCACACTGACGGCGTTAGTTAACGCCGCCAGGCATATTCCATTAAAACCAGGCATATTTCGTTAGAAAACTAACGGCATCACCTAACGCCATTAGCATATTCCGTCAAAACTGACGGAATATGCTCTCATCTTCTCTGACGAGTCGCCAGACGCTGGCGACTGTTCGCCAGTTACTGGAAAACATTCAAATCGACGTATCTTCTTCGTTTCTTCACCAAAATCCATGAAATTTTCACCAAAATGAAGCTTACGATGAGTAGAACAAGTTTGTACCACTTTTAAGCTCCAAAAGTCACGAAATTTGGTCGATGAAATTCGAGAAAACCAGCCAAACTTCGAACTCACGATCCCGACGTCCAAAATTTCCCAACGAACCACTCCGAGCCTTGTGAGGACCTCTTAAAGCTCCATATGAGCTTGAAATTTCCAAAAACACATGTTTATATGATTGCATGAACAGTACCTCAAATTGAGGTTAGGGTCACGAGTTTTCGATGGAGTTCTTACCTAAAAATGGTACCCTTAAACTTGTACGAACCTCAGGAGCACGATGGTGGTCCTAAAACCTTCGATTTGTCAAGTTTGGGAGGGTTTTGGTGTTGCTTCATACAAAAGAGATTGAGATATAGTGAGTCTGAAAGAGAGAGAGAGAGAAAGAGAGAGAGAGAGAAAGAAAGAAAGAAAGAGAGAGAGAGAAAGAGAGAGAAAGAGAGAGAGAGAGATCACGGGGAAGAAGAGAGAGAGGGTTTTGTGGTCCAAAAGCCACCAACCAATCAATTAGGATTTAAGATAATTGACCCAAAGACAAAGCTTAAACCACACAACACAATTAAACGTCCAAGGGTATTTTCGTCTTTTCACACTAACGATAAAAGTAATTCAGGACGGGCTGTTACAATAATTGTCCAAGACAATAATTTAGTGGCAAAGATTGTAATTTTGTAAAACATGTGGGGGTATATATCACATCCCAACTCGAGCTCGACCAGTTCCTGGGCTCGACTCCGCCATTGCACGATATTGTCTGCTTTGGGCCCCAACCACGCCTTCACAGTTTAGTTTCTGGGAACTCACACGAGAACTTCCCAGTGGGTCACCCATCCTAGAATTGCTCTCACATAAACTCGCTTAACTTCAGAGGTCTGATGGAACCCTAAGCCAGTGAGCTCCCAAAAAGCCTCGTTCTAATTAAAGGTGGGAATCTACATATAAGGGTTAAAGAATCTTCACCCCTGGGCGATGTGAGATCTTACAATCCACCCCCCTCTGATACCAAATTTGTCACATTTCGGCCCGAGCTCGACCACTTCTCGGGCTCGACTCCGTCATAACACGATATTGTATGCTTTGGGCCCTGACCATGCCCTCACGGTTTTGTTTCTGGGAACTCACACGAGAACTTCCCAGTGGGTCACCCATCATAGGATTGCTCTCGCGTGAACTCGCATAACTTCGAAGTTCCGATGGAACCTGAAGCCAGTGAGCTCCCAAAAGGCCTCATGCTAATTGGAGGTGGGAATGTACATATAAGGCTTACAAAATCTTCACCCCTGAGCGATGTGAGATCTTACATATACTTGCAATTTGAAAAGTTCATTAAATAAGCATTAAAAAAATCGTTTTGAAAAGAAGAAAAAAGAACTCTTTTGAGAAGCATGGTAGGCTCTACTTTTGTTTTTAATGCTTTTCCACTTTCATTAAAAGTAGTTTTAAAAAATCTTTTTTTTTTTGTTTTACCAAACATATTTAATGTTCCAAATTTTTTAATAAGCTGTTTTTTTTTAAGTACCACAATCCCAAACCAACCCAAAAACACTAGCAATGGAAGGAGGTTTGCATATAGATTTATGTTAGCATATTAGTTTTTTTGTTATAAGATATAGATTTATGTTAGTATATTAGTTTTTTTGTTATAAGATATTAATAGATTTTTTGGAATTGGAAAATGTATAATGTTTAAAGGATTTCTATTGATTTCTATTGTTTTTAGAAAATATAAAATGAGTATAAAAGAAATAAAAACATGTAATTAGATAACCGGACTCACTCTTACAAACCAGCTATGTTTTTGAACTTGGATCTAAAAGCCCGTTGTAATAATTTATTCAAATTTAACAGTTAGATTTGAAAACATCCAACTATAGTTTAATTAAATTAACTAATAAATTTAAAATATAAATTTAAAACTAATAAATTATTGAGAAGGCTATGTTTAGTCCATTCGGTTGGATTGGAAGGTATATGTGTAGACATCGAAATTTTGGTGAACTAAATGTTGATCAATGCATTAAAGACTACAACTGTAAACATCGAAATTTTGGTGAAATAAATGTTAATCAAAGCATCAAAATTACAACCTCCATTCATTTCATCTACATCATCCACTTACTTCACCAACAAAAAAAATGGATGGTAGTGATTCATTTTCACCAACAAAAATAGATGGTAGTGATTCATTCTCATGGATGGCAAAAAACAATATATATGATATAACTGAACTTATACTCTACCAAGAAGGTTATAACTTCTCGTGAAGATGCATGAAGAAGTCTATATAACACTAATGTCATTGTCAGAGGAAATTCATTTCAACGCATAATCCACGTATATCATCATGATAAACAGTCTAACAACGCATAATCCACGTATATCATCGTGACCAATAGTCTAACAATTCCAAACCAACCCTTAGTATCTCGTTTTTCGTAAGGATCTGATGAGGAGGAGAATGAGAATTTTTTAATTTTTTTTCACTCAACGTATATTCATTTGTCATGGTCATTTTTCACTAAGTACATTGTCAATTACAATAGGAGTAAGATTTCCCTTATTAATAACCGTTATTAACTTTGTTTTATTAAGTAAAACATGGACCATAAAATGTATGATAGAAGGATTAAAAAGAACAATACTATGCTACTCAAAGATGAGTAGGAACTTCTACTCAAAATTCTTAGTGTTTTAATTGCGGAGCTTTGTACCTATGATCATAAGCGTTCATACTATGATTCACATTGTAAATATTATCTCTGCAAAAATTAAATTAAAACTAAGGTTATTTAGTAAATCTATTGTAGCAAATACATAGACGGTTCAAAATGCTTTTACCAATACCATTCATTTGTTTTTAAATAGTTTGATGACTAAACGACCTTAGTTATCATTGATTTATTATAGAGGCAATCTTTATATGGTGATTTATAATATGAACAGTTTTGATTATAAACACGAAATTCTATAAATTGACAACAAACAATTTTGAAATTTTTTAGTAGAAGTTTCTTCTCATCTTTGAGTAGTCAAATATTGTTCAATTAAAAATGCTGCACATAAGCATAACGAAGACATATGAGAAAGATGTACAAATTTCTTCTACATATCTTTGTAATACTTATATGATATATTCACATTTTGCGATCCAATTCTTTAATATCTTGACATCACTCCCTTGAGATTTGGAAATCCTTGACTCAAACAATAGTTCAAGTGTAATTTACATAGCATAAAGTATAGGGAACTGTTACTAATACTTCAAAAATCTCATTCTGCACTTATAAGTGTATTTTTCTTTTTATTTGTAGAAAGTTTGGAGTGCAAAATAAGATTTTTGAAGTGTCAGTAACAATTCTATGAAATCTATAGATTAATTAATTTATGTGCATATATACTGATAAATTTCAAAAAGTTAATGTTCTTTTGCAGATTTCCTATGATAAATATGGTCTTCTTCTTCAACTTATTGGGTTTCGTGTTCAAAAACTATAGTTTAGATAAATTTAGTGTAGATTATTCTATCATCAGTGAAATAAAATAGTTTCTACTTTTTCATTTTAATCTAAAGTTTGGCTTATATGCCTTATTTTTCATAGTTTGGTGTTTTCATTGGTTGTTCTTAGTTTTTGTTTCGGAGTAGGATTATTTCTCCTCCAAATTGATTCTTCTTCCCTCATCTCTTCTCTCTTTCCTTCTTTTCTTTCTCTCTCTATAAAGAATTCAACATAAAATATTGACATGCCTTAATCATAATCGTTCAAATAGGAGATAAATTGAGAAAATCCTACTCCATTTATTTCACTTCTTTGGACCAAAAAATAAAAAATGTTGAGCTGGCACATTGCAAGTGCAAAGGCAAAAGGCAGTATCAATGGTCAATTGGATTGTACTTGTCTTTCTTGGTCGAAACTTGGATTGTACTTTCAGAATGGGCAAATCAATAGGCTGTATTAGTGAAGTAATAGCCCAAAGGTATTAACTAATACTTCGAGTATAAAAGTCGTCAAAAAATGTTTTTTTTTAGTCAAAATGATGTCTGAGATTGTCATAACTCATCACTTTGATCTCTTAATATAACCGGTCCCTGAGATTGTTCACCATCAATCATTTAGATCATTCTGTGAAAAATCTTCGTTAAATTGAAGAAATTACCAGTTCAAGTAGAAAAGTTAATTTGACAAAAATACTCTCAATTTAATGGAGATTTTTACGAAATAACTAAAATAATTGATGAATGACAATCACAAGGACTACTTCCATCGACTTTAAATCTCAAAGGTAAAAAAAAAAAAGGAGTTGTGCCAATTTCAAAAACTATTTTGGCTATCAAGCCAGATAAAAATTTGGGATAGAATTCTATCGATATGTGCTCTTAGCACTACAATAAGGTGACCGTACACTACTCTATAGTGAAAAATATAAAAAAATATGTGTGATGTTGTGACATATGTTTTTATTAATATTGTGATTGTGTAAATCCTATGTAGAGATAGAATATAAATCCTTTGGGACCTAGAAGATCTTTCCTAATAGACTTTGTATTACTTGGAAAGCAAGTTTCTTTCCTCCTTATTACTATAAATAAGGGCACAAGGACTGGGAATTAATACACAATTCCCCAAGCCTATTATCCACTCTCTTTCTCTCTATGCCGCACCCTTCAGTTAAATATAGGCCATAATACATTATCAACATGCTCTTCACATTGTGCTAAAGAGAATTTATTCGTCTTCAATCAGGGGAGTATTACTTTTCAATTATTTTTAATTGATTAAATTTTGATTTTTAGTGAATTCATGTACTTTTATTGATTCAATTTATTTTTCTTATGTTGAACAAGCTTTGAAGATGAAAGCCAAAATTAAAGAATGAACTCCTACAAACCCGTTCACAATATTCATCATGCAATACAGGTTTTTCTAAAACAACGGTTTTTATCTCGATATTTTTTTAGCCTTGATTGGATGAACCTTCACTATAATGCATGACCCAACTTCACGTTTTTTGAATTTTAGATTCTACATAAATTGTGTATGCATTATAATCAAAATCATGTTGAATTATATGAATTGATATTGTGACATTACTATGAATTATTATATGCAATTGAATTTAATTAAATTGAAAAAATAAAAAATAAAAAAATTAGGGTTTTTAAACCCAGATGAGCTGCGACTTCAAGTCACTAGCCTGCCAGGCCAACCGCCTAAGTCGTTTGAGGTGAGCCGCCACGCGAGACATGGAGCTGCGATGCACCGAAGCACAGCTCTGCTACTCTGAGAACACTAGGAAACAACGCCGTTTTGGCATCATCCCCAACCCAGAAAAACTTAGCCTCGCCTGAACCCGAGGCTACGACTTTGCCGTCCTTCTTTTCTAGACATCACAACCTGTAATCGTGTTAGTTTGGGTTTTCACCGTCATCTCTGACGACGTCCTTTTGAATTTCCCGTTTGTAATTCATTGAAATCGATGATTCCCACGAATCCTCTTGGTTCTACACTTCCCCGACATTGAGGACCTTCCTCCGTCATTATGACGGACCTTCCTCCGTCATTATGACTGGTTCTTAGATGAACCAACATGCATCGAACTCGCCCCAAGTTTTCCCGACCAGAACACGGTGAACACACCCAGCATTGTTGGGATATTTTTTTGGTCTAGACCCGAGCCCTATTGGGCTTGTTCTCCTTCGACCCGCAGTAACAACCCGTTGGGCTTTTCCTAGGGTTTGCCTGCAGCAGCACAGCCCACTACTGTTGGTTTTTTTTTTCTTTTCATTTAGCCCATGACGCCACAGAGCTCAACCCTAGGCTTCTATCCCACTAGGCTTTCATTCTGCAGCCCACGCACATGTAAGACAACGCTTGCAGCCTTTACCCCATCCCCTGCTCGGCCCACATCTGTCCTAGCCCAATATTAGCTTTGGCATTTATTTATTTTTTTGTTTTTAAAGCCCCATGAGGGCTTTGGTCCAATGCATTGGGCCACCAATTATATTGCCTATTTTTTTAGGCCTTATGGATTTTAAATTTTTTCACCCAACTTTTAATTTTGGCCCGAAGTCCAAATAATTATATTATAAATTATATACATATTTGTATATTTTCTTGTTACATATTTTTGTATATTTTGCATCTATCTACAAGTATTATGAACCTAGAGTTCATACTTCCAAACCCGAAGTTTCAAAAAAATGCCATAGAAACCTGAAGTTTCTTAATGCGCAACACTCATGTTGAGATCCAAAGTTCTCCATGCTTAAATCCGTTTAAACCAAACCATGTCTTAAAACTTGAATGTTCTAACTTTGATGTTTATGAAAATTTTATTTCCTAAAACACCAATCACATTCTTGTTTCCACCATTCAGCGTATTATCAAACCATAACAAGTTCGATTTCATTGATTTGGAAGTTTCAAACAAGAAACTACTTTATGTGGATACAAGACATGACACCCGCGTGACTACGACTAGTTTCAAAATCATTGTAGCCAGTTATGGTGTGGAAGAGCTAAATAAGCCTCCACCATGATATTTATTTGAAGATTTATGCCTAAAGCATATCAAATAGGCGTACCTCACTGTCGAGGACTCCATGGCTCAGTAACTTGTTATGGACCATTTCACATCATGCAAAGATGGATTCTTGCCCAAAGCAAAACATGATTGAAACCTTTTTGTTCATGAATAGATACAATTTTGAAGTTTATATTCGATCAAATTTTGACTGGAAGAAAAAAAATTTGTCCTTCTATATCTAAGTTGCTCCTAAAGTAGCAGTATAGAGAGTAGAAGTTTACTAAATTCTCGGATTTAATTACTACCACACTTGTGAGATAATGGTACCCCAGCAATTCAGCTAGGAGTTACCGAATAGTATAGACCTAGTTTCGGCTGGAGTCTACCAAATAGTGGTGCTCTGCTTTAGCAGGGATACACCGACATGAATGCTCTGATTCTACAGAGATGCACCGAATGGCATGCTCTACTTCAGCAGAGGTGCACCAAACAGTACTGCTTTACTTCAGAAGAGGCTTACTGAACAGACCATTCCAGTTTCAGTTAGAGCCTACCGAACCTAAGTTTGGGTTTGTCTCTCTCTCATAAACCATTTCGAGTTTGTTTTACAACATATGGTAGAATCAAGCCTGCCAATAGGTGGTATCACTCTCGATAATATTCTCGGACCTCAACCTTGCATAATATAATTCAGTTTTGATGAAATAGCCACTGGTTATGCAATTGTATGTGCCTCTACCAATGTTGTTGAGGAATACCATTCATGTAGTCAATCTGTGAGACTAATTTTGCTCCACCTAACACATTTGGAAAAAGGAAATTTGACATGGAAGGCCATATTGGGCAAACCCTCTTATATATTTGATTTACTTTGTGAATAATTTATTTTGTTCTTAGATTTTAGATTAGTGTTTGGATGTCACGATTATTCTCGAATAAGAGTTAATTAACAAAAATTACCACATATGACTACAATTAACTCATGCTTAGGTATGTTTTGTAGGGAAGTTAGCAGTCTGGTTCTATGTTAACTTCATATTTAATCATCTCTTGACAACCTTTTAGGCTTATCCAACCTGATTGTGGGGCATGTCACTGCCCTATATTGTCTAATAATACTAATTTTACCATAAAGGGAAACCTTATACTCACTTCGTTCCGGAAGAACGCCTTTTAAGCTTTAAGGATATTCGAGAGCATTATTACAATATTGAAACCAATGTAGAAAATGGAGTAAAATTTCTTGGCATATTACCATTTTGCATTTCCTACAAAAATAGCCAGAAGCATATTCTAGAGAAGATGGAATGCTTAACGAGTGAATTACACCCATTTAGGCCCACTATGTGGCCGGCCAGAAGCCCACGATTCCAAAGGAATTTTTGCTATGGATGTACATTTGGGATATCTAGGATGATCTGTGATGCACTGTTTTGGGCATCCTTTTACCATAAGTAAAGACATCATACCTAGACGCATATCATGCCTTAGCACCCTCTATCTTTTCTATAAAGAATTCAAAATGGGACATTTATGGACTGCTTCAACCACCCTATGGACCATTTAGATACTTTATAGTATTGGTTGATGCTTCTACACATTGGTCACACATGTGGCTGTTGTCCACAAGCTACATTCTCCACGTTAGTGGCTCAAATTAACGAGCGCATGGCTTACCACCCTGATTATATTATCAAACATATTTGATTAGATTAGTTGGAGAATTTACATCAAAAACTTTCGATGGATATTGCATGTCGGTTAGGTTTTGAAGTTGATCATCCAATCTTATGTCCGTACCCATAACAACCTAGCAGAAGCATTCATTAAATGCCTTCAAATGATTGCACGGCCGATTGGTCATACGTACCAAGTTCCCGATCTTTGCTTAGGGTCATGTAATATTGCAAGCAATCATGTTGGTCCACCTGAGGTCCATCACGACCCAACCTTATAAAATGCGTGTTAGTTGGTTACTATATACGAACCTGATATATCGCATTTGCGCGTCTTTGGTTGTGTGATCTATGTGCCATTTTGCACCGTCCTTACATACAAAAGAAAAAATGGGTCCTCAGGGCAGGATGGAAATCTATGTCAGTTATAATTCTCTTTCTAATATTCATTACTTATAACCTTTGGCAGGCGATCTCTTTACCGCTCGTTTTGTGGATTGTCACTTTTATGAGATAATCTTCTCGCTGTTATCGTGGACATCCCCACTATGTTTCATTTCGATCCCGATCTAGATCGCCAGAGTATAACCATACACTTCATCTGACCTAGTAAAGAGTGATGATATCACATATACCAGCTGCAAATGTGCATGTAAAGATGAATGTACCAAATGTACGACTAACCTTTGCTTGCAAAGCAGGAGCGCCACTACTGTGGCCGACCCTCATACATTAGCGGCTAGCCTATCAATCTGTCTTACGCCAGAAGCGTGGCAGATCACTCAGTTCGAGGATTCACTTCCCCAAAAGTGGAGGAACGTGGCACGAACAAATCTGCCATTTGATCGTTGTTCCAATCTTTTTCATCTCATGAGATTAAATCTGGATTATTCCCGAGACCTAAAGTTCTTGGTCCAATATACTAGTTTGGATGCGATGTGGAATTGGAATGAGACTATCATAGATGATGTTTCATTTATATGGTAACTACTGAGATAAATGAAAAACAATGATAATGAACCGCATTCCATTGATTAGTGTTAACGTAGAACTGATTGGTCAACTAGAAGAATCAATTGATGACGAATAAGATGAATGAAATAATGCGAATGATGCCTTGTGGCACAAAGCTTCTCTTATGCGTCATATGATGAATTGTAGCATTACAAACGTGGTTGTAGTATCTCTGGGATCCTGATACGAAAACTACATGGAGTTTCCAAACGACTTACATGTACTGATTCAAATAGTTCTAGACCACAAGAACACCCTTTTGGTTCTGAAGAGGCCTTCACTTTGCTGATGCAAAACTATCTGGGCAAATGTGGTATGCCCGTCTAAGTGAATATTTGATCAGTTAGGGATATATGCCCCTGCGTGTACAAAATTCAAAATTGCCAGAGTTGAAAAAATCGACCCGCACATAAAGTCAAAACTTTAAGATGAATGGTCTTAACTCGACATTACCTCTACCTGAAGTTTCGAACTAGTTCTAATGGTATTCTGGTCCACCAGTCAAACTAGACCCAGAAGGTGTTACGTCTGAGTATACCTAATCGTTTGTACGTTAGATGCAGATGAGACCTTTACGAAAAGTATGGAGCATAAGATTCCATATTGGAACATGAGGCAATCATATCTAAGTACCATTGGCGTTTGTTGTACTTAAGTCAATGCATTAAAATTGGACATCTTATATGTTGATAATCTTTTGGCATAAAGCAGCACTGCGCCTACACGCCACCACCAAATTTGGTGTTAAAGACGTTTTTCCGTTACTACGGATTTGGGCTTATCTATCTGTATGCATCTCAGAATAGGTCACACCTCTTTGATCTTCAGAATGATGCTTACCTCGTGGAATCAGGCCATATGTTTGACCGCACAAGATACGTTCCTGCATAGTTATGTCTTTGCCATTAAGGAACACCACAATATCTTGGAGGTCAACCAAATAGACCTTTGTTGCAAAACCTTTGAATCACTCCAAGACTTACTGTATCTCATCACGTAAGAGATATAATCAAGAACTCTTGTTGAGCATTTTCAAAAGCCCTACAATTTTTATCTATCATTAAGTCCCAATAACGATCCATGAAGACAACGCTATATGTATCGACTAGATCATGATACATCCAACAACTCAACACCAAGCATATTGTGTCTACATCAGCATGAGCATCAGAAGATTGAAATCAAGCAGTCCGATCCTAGACAACCTTGCCGACCTTTACACGACGTCACTGCCAAAGACTACCTTCCAAAAGCTTGGCCAAGGAATTGTTATGCGTAACTTTCTCACTTGTGATGCTTGTAGTTTCATTTGGAAGTTTTGTCAAACTCAAGGGAAGTATCCAGAAGTATACTCACTTGACCTTAATGTACTCTTTTTCCCTACGATTATGAGCATTTTTCCCACTAGGTTTTTGCAACCTAACTAGGTTTTGACGAGTCACCCATCTAGGTTGGTCATACCATTGTGTATGTTCTACTCGCATCCCGAAGACGTATAGTTTTGACTTAATGCAACTTTTCACTTTTCTCCTTGGCCTATGAGTTTTTCTCCCACATTGGGTTTTACCATAACGACGTTTTGTAAGTTTTACTACCCATGCATTCTTTTGTTTGTTTTGAGGCTCGCATTTGCAACTTGTGCCGACTAGACGAGAAGAATTCATAAATTGCTTCTACATTTGCATGCAGATCTGATGCGTCATCTACTTGAGTGTTTGCACACTCAAAGGGGAGTGTTGCAACATATGTTCTTATCAATATTGTGATTGTGTAAATCCTAAGTAGAGATAGAATAGGAATTCTTTGGGATCTAGAAGATCTTTCCTAATAGACTTTGTATTATTTAGAGAGCAAGTTTCTCTCCTTCTTATTACTATAAATAAAGGCACAATGACTGGAGAATTAACACACAATTCCTCAATCCTATTCTCCACTCTCTCTCTATGCCACACCCCTTAGTTAAATACAGGCCATAACATGTGAATGATTTTTCCTCTTTGATGCAAATAATAATTCTAATTTTTCTCTCAAGTTTTTTTCTCTTTTTGGAGGGCGAGAAAAAAAAAATCTTGGAAAAAAAAGTACTAAGAAAGGAAGAAATGTTGATTTTTTTTTTTTTTTTTTGTCAAACAATAGATTTTGTTAAATTAGCCAATAACGAGATTCGAACCGCAAGGACTCAACATTTTTCCACCTTTGATTTATAGCCTCTCTCACATTGGCTATAGGACCAAATGTAACCCATGAAATTTTCCATGTGTTTGCTTAGGTTTTCAAGTCTTTAATTTAACTTTTTTTTTTTTTTTTTTTGTAATAATGTTGGTGATTTTCATATAATTCCCGTTTAGAAAGGTAAAATCACTTAAAATCTCCATTAAATCAATCCCTCCACGCGATTTTATAGTGAAACACCTCTCACGCAATTCTTCACAACATTAATTACGACTCTGCCAAAATCACTTCCAAAGAGACTTCTAAGAATCGAAGATGTGCGTACCAAAGGTCCACTCAACTTGTATTGCACTTGAATCATTCATCGTGTTAAACAATGCTTGTTCTTCACAATTTTAATAAAAGATTATAACCCTAAATTATTCTTAATCCCATCACACTCTCACTTCCTCAAATCCCTCACTTAATCTCATCACACTCTCACTTCCTCAAATCCCTCAGGACATCTCTCCACTTTACCACCTTATTCATCTCTGAAACTTTTACCTCTCGTCAATATAGATTTTTATGGTTACATTTGGATGCAGAAGGCAGTTCCGACCGGCAGCCGGAAACTGGATCCAAAGTTCAACCTCACCGGTGACGGTGATCAAATGAGGAAGGTAAGTAGCACATGAAACGCATACAAAGAAACTCTACCTCCATACCTCCACTATCCCGACCGAAAACAAGATTTCAGTTCTTTCATCAATCACTAGTTCTAAGACTTCCCAACACCTTCATCAAAGTTTGACTCAAAAACTAACCACAATTTCATGTTTTGAGAAATCTCATTGCCCTAAATTCCAGGGGAGAACTGTCTTCATCAAGTAACCGATTATGTACCCAACATTTCCCAATTTGTAGCTGATTCCAGTCAGGATATTCATCATTTATAATGTAAAACCAGCAACGCACCACACATTTAACTGCGCACAAGAAGCGCAAAAAGACTTCTCATACGCATTGCATGATACCATTCAAGAAAATAACAAACACATCAACAGATATTAATCTTCCAACACAGCATTATTCACCTGTCAACTTTAGCGCTAGTAAGCTAGGAAGCCGACCCAGAATTTGCCGGCATAGCCCGTGCCATTTTACATACACAAGTAGTAGTGCCTCTCCTTCACATCAGTTTGCAGCATGTCCGCATGTCATTATTCAACACAACCTCCAAACAATAAGATGCTCTATACTGAAAGCATCTACAAGATCAGCTTCTATGGCAATTGCTTGCATAACCAGGATCGATGGAAATTTTCAGGACCGAAGAACAAACTGTATTGACAGTCTTCTCATTCTGCAACAGGAAGATGGACGTGAAGAAAGTAACAGGGCACATAGTTACAACCGGAGCTTCTTGGCCTAAATACTAGTTTAAAGTGATGCCATTTCCTTATAGGATACCTGCCCTCGGTCACCTCACCATGCATAAAAACCAATGCAGAAACATAACTCATAAACTAAGGAGAATCTTCGTATAAGCATTTCAATGGCTAACTCCACGAGAATGACTTTACGAGATATGATGTGCAACCAAGACCTATGACAAGTACAAAACTTGCTAATGAAATTCAGGCACTACATATAAAGCCCATAATTACTGCAATATGAGCATCGCGAGGAACTAACCACCATAATACCAGATGCAAGCTATTTACATAGGAGACAATTAGGCAAGGTTGTACTGCATCCAGTTCAGAAACCATGGAATCGTAAGCAAAGCTTTGGAACTGTTGAAGGCCCTCAGAACATCACATGTAAACAACAGAATGGCCCCTTGGTTTGTGCTTTGAGCCAATAGAGTCATGCGCCAGATATGAACAACCAATCCCGAATTCAAGGTCAAGGTAGAAGCAAATTCAAAATCTTTTTATCTTCACTTGTGACGTATCATCAAACCCACCATCATGCCAAGGCTGCTCAACATGTTTGTAATTAGCTTCTTGGTCCTCGATCCCTCTTATTCTTCTAGGTGCATTTCCTGGCCGATTCTTAATCCTTCTGTCAAAGTCCCTTCCCCTCAAATTGCCTCTTTCTTGAAACTCGGTACCATCATCTGGGAAGAACCTCAAAGGCCTAGGTCCATCCTCTCCATTAAGATGAAATGTCTCACCATCAGCACCATTATAAGGTCTGAATGAACGGACAGGTCCATGTCTCTCACCAAATCTTCTTCTCTCATCACCATTTCCATCACCACCAAGCTCATGCAAACGACCAGAATGCATGGGGCCACCAAAGTAATCGTCATTATTTGGCCTCTCTCGAGGATCTATGACGTCAAATCTCCTGTTTCTGACTAAATTCCGGCCAGAAGGACTCCTATTAGGAATAAGAGATCTTGAAGGACCGTGGTCTCTTCCAGAATCCATATTCCTCAAATCATTTGACGGATTCCTCCTAATCACCATCTCTCCGGGAAAACATGGGCCATCAGGGGATCTAAACCTTCCCATCCTGTAAACTGGTGGAGACCTTCGATGAGTTAGTTCTCTAGGACCACCAAACCCATCTGGGGATCTTCTTCTAGGAGACAGCCATGGCCTAGGAGAGCGAGTCCTGGACCTTATTGGCGATTTTGACCGAACTCTAGGAATCCCTCTCCTCTGTACAAAAGAAAAGTTCCGATTTCCTCGTCCAAATTGACCATCTACTCTGTCATATGAAGGTTGGACACGAGCGAACATGGGGTTTGCAATATCATTAGGGAAACCCCTCATAAACTTCTCGTTATGCCTCATTCCAACCAAATTTGGAGCATCTTCACCCATGCATCTGGTTGGGCTAATATTTCTTGGATTTTGGCGAGGCATGTGTGCTCCAAAAGGAGACCGCCTCCTTGAGGGTATATGGTAGTTAAGTGGTCCATCATTTGAAAGATTCCTTCCTCCACGACCTGTACCAGCAAATGCACTATCTGAAGCCATATTGTAAGTATTATATTCAAGGTCAGCATCAGAAACATCAAGGGCATATTTATGCCTGGGGACACGATAGTTTGTTTGATTATTATAAAGCTCCGAAGCATAGTTACGATCAGAACCCCAATCACCGCGACTATTCATCCTCCCTCTACCACGTCTAGGAGCCAATCTATAATATCTCAGTGATTGATCTTGGTATCGCTCCCTTGAAAATCCGGGGTTTCTGTCAACATATGGTTCAACTCTGGGGAAAGAAAAAAAAGTGGCAAAAAGGAAGAAGATTGAGATTAGAATACAACTATTAACCCTGAAAACCAAATAAAAGTGAAAATAGAAAACAAGGGAAAAATAATCACCTCCCTTGAGAATGTATATTATCTTCCTCCGTTGCTACATCAGGTAATATTTCTTTTCCAACTCTTGATGGCAAAGGCTGTCCTGAAATAGATCTCGATTTACTCGGAGAAACAGTTGAAGATCGAGGCAAAGTTATTATCCGGCTCCTTTGTCCTCCATAACTGGTATCCTTAGCAGCATTATCACCACTACCAGATGTTTTGGGCAAATTTGAGTCACTCATTGGTGCCAGGTCAGTGTTATTTACGTTCAGCTTTATACACTGACCAATATCCACTACAGTTCCTTGGCTTCCATTAGTGACTTGCTCGGAGAACTCTGCATCCTGACATTTCTGGGCATCCATCTTCCCCGATTGGTCATCAGGTTCTGTTGACCCTTCAACACCAGCTCCGCTGGTTAGATTTTCAACAGCTAATGGTTCTTCCAAACACATATCTTCGTCAGAGCCCTTATCAGATTTATCACTAAGAACTACATCAAGAGATTCTGTATAATTATTGTTACTTGTTTCAGCAAGATTGTCTTTGTTGTCTTTTGCCTCATTATAGAATGAAGTAAGATGAACATTGTTAATAGGTCCCCCAAACTCCATCCTTTTATTATCTAAATCGTCATTATCGTCATGTTCCACTTCTCTTGCCTTACATATTGGTTCCTCTACGGCAGTAAGCTCAACTGACTCTTGGAACTCGCCATCTTCATAATCATTACCCTTACCATCTTGTTCAGTATCCATAGCTGTTTCTAAAGCACGAGCACCATCTGATTCACAATCAGAACCATAAGAATCTTCCAGCATATCCGCAGATATATTAATCTTTTCCTCATCACTGGCACAACCCTCACCACTTCCCCGTGAACAAAGTAACTGATCATTCATACACTTCAATTTACAACTCTCATGGTCAATATTACCATCTTCTGTTCTCGTATTGTTTCCCTTAGTATCAAGACCCTGAGATACAGCAACCTGATCTTTGCTTTGACAAGCTTCCATAGGCGCATATGCATTAACATTTCCGGAATGCTTTGTCACATCCCTGCTCATAGTCAAATCTGTCTTTCCATCACGGCAAGACATCTCTGAAGTCATAGGCAACATCATGTCACCAGAATGATTATCCACACCTTGTATCAAATGTTTATCCAGTTGGACTGATGTTCCTTCAATTGACTTGATGGTTTCTCGAGTATCCACAGGAGTTGGTTCAGATTTTATGGGTCTAGGATCAACTGATTTTTGGGTGCTCGTATTTGAAGACTTAACAGCTCCAAGATTCCCCTGATCAACGACTCCACACTTCACTGCTCTACTACAATCTACTAGTCCTGTGTTACTGGGTGTAGATACGTTAACATCCAGCTTGACACCCTCATCAAACGGTTCTGATTTCACGGTTTTACAATTACCCAAGTTCAAATTTCTAATAGGCCCAGACAATCTAGGTGAGTTTATAGCAGATATCACCCTATCTAAATCCAGTTTACTGGATGAACTGGAAGGGTTTTGACACTGGTTTGACTGCAAGCAAGTTGAATTAAGGCGCAAAAGAAGGGAGTCATTGGACTTGTACTGGTTAGCAAGTGTGGATGAGTTGGTCTCATTAGCTCTCTTCTGACTCTCAACAATGGACAGTTTTTCTTTGTTAACACCAGCTCCAACCAACCCAGTTTTACAATCCAGCCCACCAGTTGAGTTACTCCCATCAACGGATATGGAAGAATCAGTAACAGTATCTGTCCATGCATCCATTGGTGTATTCAAATCCCAGTTTGCTCGACATTCACTCATATCAGCACCTAGGGAACTCAAACCTTTACCACTACTTTCACATTGGCTGCTGGTTTTTTCTTCACTTAAAGACAAATTCAGTGACATAGGCTCCAAGTTATCCTGATTCCGGCAACTCCTGTCACCACCAATAATCGGTCCTGTCAAAGCTGGAGCAAGATGTTCCTTTAAACCTAATGACAATTCAGTTCCCTCAGCAACAGCAGGCATTTCTTCTTTGCACTTCACTTCTACTTTATTTTGGCTATGCAAAATCTCCTTTCCTACAGTAGCTGCAAGAGCTTCAATTGGTGCTAAAGTAAATTCATTTTTCCTTAAAGTCACCTCAGGTGCAGGATTATCAGACAAGACAAGCTTCCCTTTCCTCCGCATGTCATCCAAAGCACTTGAGTGAATTCCGGGGATAGGTTCTTCGAGTTTGACTCTAAACATATTATCATTTCCTTGGGCCACACTAACATTTGCAATGTCAGAGTTTCCTCTTCTATAATCCGATTCAGGAATCTTTTTGGCATCAGAAAGTCCGGAACTGGTAATACTAACAAATGAAGGAGTCGACCCCCGAGCTGGGCTTGATTGTTCCTTCAGTACTGAGTCAATTTTTTCTGGAAACAAAGATGGTTCTTCTATTGGAAACAAAATTGGTTCTTCAGGAGTAGGTGAAGAAGGACTCATGAAAAACCTCCTTTTCTTGATAGGAACACCTGCACTATAATCACTCGATTTCTGGGTGACGGGTTTAACCCCAGTCTGCCAACAAAAGATTTAATTGATCAATATTCAGGAAAACAATAAATTTAAAAGAGGCTCTAATCTCAGTTAGCAGTAATTTAGAAAGGAAATAAACACCTCTTCATTTCCCGATACCGGCATGATTCCAAGATTTTGCAATCTTATAATTAACCCTTCTCTCTCTGTCTATAAATCAAAGTCTAGCAAATAGCAGGACTTTGTAATCGTTCCGAAGTCACTTTTAAGATCACCACTATGACAAATATGCAACTACAATCTATTTTCTAAAAACCAAATTCAGTTAGCTGATAAGACGGTGCAGTTTCTTATCTTCTAGCTATCACACTCTACCAAATTCAATCTCCTGCACACAACCAAAACAAAAAATAAAGCTACACATTAGCAAGCGAACTCGATTACAAATGCGAATAAATTCCAAAATAAAACGCCAAACTCTCAGCCAACGACATGGACTAATTGGGAAAGTATGATATATGCATATCTGAAGACAAGTTAAGAACACATCATGGCTGATCGGTGAGTCGAAACAACAATCGGTGAATTTTAATTTTGTTATACTTTATTTTTCCATGACTTCTCCTAATTGAAATAGCAGAAACAATTATGCAATGTGAACATACAAAATAACACTAACATATATATATCTATAAAATATGAAAACTATATTCAACCAAATTTGCCAACTCTAAGATCATTTCTAGAATAATCAAGTAACCAAGCAACAATCTAAAGGCAAAATTAAATCCCTAATAGACCCCATAAAACAAAAGCACTTTTACCAAAAGCATAAGCAGAAACAGAGACCCTTTATCCGTGCTGTTTAAGCTGTAATAAATGAAACCCAAAAAAAAAATTCCCCCATTTGCATCTCAATTCGAAGCGTTACAACTCAAACGAAACAAGTTCGGAGGATCCATTTAAAAAGAAAGAGTTCTGCTTCATAAATAAGCACTTCCACTTTGATAAAAAAAAAAGTCAAAAACATTTTCACTAAAGCCAAAAGCCGCCGACGAAACCGATGGCGACGAATCAACCAATCCGATCAACTAAATTCGACGGAAACGAAATCAAAATCTGCGAAATTGAAATCAGTCCAGAAACTTCCAGGAAAATACCTGAAATCAAATCGCAAACGCGTTGACGAAAGAGGAAAACGAGTTCCGACGCGGAATCGAAGAAGTAGGATGAAGGAGGAGGAGGAAATACCTGCTGGGAGAGAGTCTGGAGAAGCGTTTGCTTGGTCAAACGTATGAAAGTTGCAGGAAATTGAGGAGGACGCGGTTGAAGATAGAGAGAGAAAGCAAAGGAGGAAGACTGGGGGGAGAGGGAAAGAACGGAGGGAGAGAGAGAGAGAGAGAGGGGAGAATCTAATCTAATCTAATCTAATCCAAGGGGCGGGTCCCACCATGTTGTCTAACTTGTTTGTCGGCCTAGGGTTTGTGATTCTACTTTTCTATAATTGCGGTCCTACCGTATATAAATTCATTCAATTTTTGCACGCACTATTTGGTCACATGTCACCATTTCCGGATTAGCTCAGTTGGTCGAAACAGTGTGTATGTTTTACTGTATCTAGCTGATCTTGAATTGTTTGCTCTAATCTCACTCTCTCGTCCACTCTTTTTACACGTTTTGTGTAATTAGTTAGTCAGGTAAGATGATGTTGATCGTTTTATTGTATCGAGTTCATCTCAAACTATTTTGCCTAATCTCACCCTCTCATTCACTTTTTTTTACACATATTCTGCAGCAGTTGGGTAAGACAGTGCAATGCTAAATTGCAACGAATTTGATTCAACGCTCATAAATTCGAGTTGCACATAGATACATGTCCAGCGTGACAATATCATAATTAGGTTAGCTGATTAAGAAAGTGCGACAAATTTAGAATTCGACTCCCTTTTATAAATTCGAATTGTTTAGAATATTACGATGCGAAAGGAAACGAAAGTTTAATCTTACGTGTATACACACTCAAACAAGCAACGCGCATTGTGTGAATGGAACCATACACTGACGTGTTTCGCAAATTGCCGCCCATTGTTGTCATCTTTCGGTTGATCTTTCCTAGAAGGTTCGTAATGATTTTCCAATTTTTTTACTTGAGTATTTTGGCTTTTACTTTTCTTCTTGCTATAACCCTTTTTACACGCCAGAGAAAGCAATAAAGCATGACCCTTTTTTTTTGGGTTCACATTGTCAAATGAATTTTTTTTTTTAACAAAAAATATTATTTATATTAAGAAAAATGAATTAGTTTAGCCTCACAATAAGTTAGTAATAATGTGGTTCAAATTTATTTTTAGAGAGAATCAAACTTAAGATATTTTACTTACAATCACTAAACCATAGTACTAAGTGGTACATTCTCTAATGATTCTTACCTTCTAATTTTTATAAAGGTTGTCATTTACTCCACGATATTAGAGATGATAAAATGCCAAACACAAAACTTGTGATGAATGTTGTTAATATGTTTGGGAAAAGAAAAAAAACTTATTGTGCATAGAGTTTCTATTGTAGCAGTCACTATTTGTTTATTTTGTAATATTTTTCAGAGTTGACAATACCTTTACCGGTTTTATTGGCATTTTATGTACAAAGCCTCTTATGGAAGATTATGAAGTGATTGAATTTTTAGTTGCGCGGATTGAAGTTTGTTTTGAAATGTTATTTATGATCTTGTGCTTGTC
This sequence comes from Crataegus laevigata, assembly GCA_963580275.1. NCBI lineage: Eukaryota > Viridiplantae > Streptophyta > Magnoliopsida > Rosales > Rosaceae > Crataegus > Crataegus laevigata. The sequence continues at coordinate 28,669,466 of OY756947.1, read as the reverse complement.
GCACTAAAAATATCCGCAAATACGGTGGCTATTAGATTGGGCAAGTGGCCTTATTCTTTGATTTGGAGTCATTTTTATTTTAGTATTGTTCGGATTTAATCCAAAATGTCATCTTTAAAATTTATATATTTATTTTAAAACCACTATTATTTCGCCGGAATAAAATTTATTGTGCACAATATAGTGCATATTTACTATCATTTACTTCTTGTTTAACGCTATTTTCTACTAATCTATATATATATATATATATATATATATATATAGTTTTATTAGTATCATTATTTATGAATATATGATGGTTGATATTTTATCAAAAGAAAACTTTGGAAAGTGACATTGCACCAAACTTGGAAGAAAATACCATATAATAAAACAACCAAGTCATAATCACTTTTGGTCACAGCGGATTAATTTACAGAACAAAGTAAAGCATCTAATTAAATTAATTGAGTTTAATTAGTAAAGCCAATTAAGGAGAAACACTCTCTAAAGCAAACATTAAATTACTTATTGGTATTCACACTTTTTAAAACAAAGATTAAATTAAGGAGAAACACTCTGTAAAACAAAGATTAAATTAATTGAGATTAATTAGTAAAACCAATTAAGGATAAACACTCTTTAAAACACAGGTTAAATTAACAACTACAAAAAATTAATGTGCACTTTAAACTATGTATATCTACCATTTAGTATTATGATTTTCGCTAAAGATAAATTTAAATCACATTATTATGGGTGACTCATTGGCCACTCCCTCATCACCTCAGTGTAAATAATTTTGTATGTTAAAAAAAAAAAAACCTATCGATATCCAACAATAGAGATATTTTAAAGTACAAATAAAAAAAACCTTGAATTAATAGAAAATTAAATACCGAGTAATGCTATTCATACTATATTTTTGTACCACATTTTCATACCATCTTAGGTGGCATTTGATGTGGACATCCACATCATTTGAATTAATTAAATTTTTAAATTTAGTTCATTATTTAATAAAATGATGATCCGTCGCATGTAATTCCTCTGCAACCTTTAGAGATTAGTTCAGAGTTGACTTACGATGAGGAGCCAGTGACGATACTTGATTGGAAAGATAAGGTGCTCAGGAATAAGACAATTCGTTTGGTGAAAGTTTGGTGGATGAATCATTCAACGGAAGAAGCTACCTGGGAGACCGTGGACAGGATGAGAGAGATGTATCCGAGGTTGTTTTATAGTATGAAATTTCGGGGACGAATTTTTTATAAGGTGGGTGGATTGTGAAAGCCCGTCCCGAAATTCTATTTTCTGAGGATGTGAATTGACAATTTTTTCCTCGAGCGTTGAGGTACGTTTGTGAATTTAATTAATTTTTGGTCCAATTGTATTAATTCCTACATTCTAGGGACCAATTGGAAACTAGGAAATTGGAACTTGTGATTGGTGACTTCTGGTCCACACACACAAACCAACATCCTCACTTTCTCTCTCTCACTCCCGTACTCCCTTCTCTCTCTCAGACTCACACACACACTCTCTCTCCTTCCCTTCATGTACGGACAAGCACCAAAAACCCAGGGAACGTGTTAGATCGAGCCAGCAAAGGACACCATTGTATTCGTGAAGCTCAGACAAGTTGATTGGTACAAGTTTCAAGTAAGGAGACCTTCGAATTCACATGAAAACCATATCCCCGAATGGAGTACTGTTCATGCTCACGTAAAACTTTGTGTTTTAGGGAAATCTAAGCTTATAGGAAGCTTAGTGAGGTCCTAAGGAAGCTCGGAGTGCTTCGTTTGAAGGAATTGGACGTCGGGATCAAGAGGTTGAAGCTTGGCCGAATTTTGTGGAAATTTCCCAATAAGATTCCGTAACTTTTAGAGCTTTAAATTAGTATAACGTGATTCTACATGTCACTAGCTTCATTGTGGTACCAAAATTGAGAAAAATGGATGAAAATCGATGGAGAAAATAAGTTTGGAAAATTTTCCCTGTTTTCAGTGCCGACGACGGTCACCAGAGCTGGAGGTTGAAGGTGACAGAATATTCTGTCAATTCTGACGGAATATGCTGACGCCGTCAGTTAGTTCAGACGGTTTTCGTTAGAAGTTAACGAAATATTCCGAGGAATATTCCTGACGCCGTTAGCCCTTCCGTCACACGTGCCAGGCATGTGCCGTGCGTGGCCGGCGCGTGCGGGGTTCAAAAAATTTTCTAAAAATTCCTACATGTTCGTGACGTCGAGTAGGTCACGTTGGTATATTCAAATGCCAAAATTGATCAACGTATGAGAAGTTATTTCTAAAGTTCCGTTTATGTACGTTAAATAACGTTATTCAGTTACTTCTCATATAGACGAGGCCTATCCCGAGGATGAGCGTAGCCAGGCTAGGCGTGGGGGCTACGATCCGGCTATTTATCAGTGAGTGGGCAGTTTGTTTTCCGTACATACCTATATATATTGCTATTTTTCCCAGAAAATGAATTTAAACGATGAAATGATTTGAGATGCCATGCAAGTATCTATTTATTTTAATTATGCATTAGTACTTGCATATAATTGTGATGGTGCTGCGGACGCCCCAGGAAAGTATCAGGTAAGATTCTATACTAGTTATGGTGAGAATGAAATGATATGATGTGATACGAAAGAATGAAATGATGTGATTTGAGCTCATACACATGCACATTTATATTAGTGTTCCCGCCTAGAGTTAGGGGCACAATCTTTCACATGTCGTTCACCTCCCGCACCGCATGCTCGCCTTGGATCCAAGTTAGGTGCACAGTCCTGTCGTATAGACCACTATAGGTGGGTTCGACTCATAGGTGACCCGCGAATCATTCGCACAGTCTTCACGTGATTGTAGCATTAGAGCATTCTTATATTGATACAGTGATATGATAGTGACCTCATAAGGATATTGATGTATGTGCAGAGTATATATATGATGAGATTGAGATGTTATGAGCTATATATATATATATGCAGTCGAGGGCTGAGATGATTATCAGTTACTATTCACATCACAGATTTACGATATGAGCATACAGTTGAGATATTAGTTATGATACTTTTTCATGGCATACCTACAGATATTTCGAGCATGATTTTGAGATATATATGTATATGAGTATATTTTATTTTTGGGAAATTATACAAGTTTTACGGAGAGGGGTTACAGTGATTTGAGAAAATAATGGCTTTGAAAAAGATTTGTTTTACTGACCCACTCAACTTTGTTTTTCGCCCCTCCACGTATTAAGTAGTGTTCGTTGGTGGCATACGAGGATCTCCCGGACGTTCTGACAGAATTCACTTATGTAGGATCACCTGCATGTGTTATTTCCATTTAGTACTCTCTGCTTAACTGCACGTAGGTCATTTATGTTATGGTTTTGTATATGCACTATGAATTCTCGCACTAGCACGTTACCTTAGCTTGAACTGCTAGTCATTTGGTTTTAATTCCTTCGTATTCGTATTGTTAATCCTGTTTCCGCACTGTGCATATGGTTACGTCACGCTCACGTGACGACTAGCACACCCCACTTTCGGGTCAGGGTGTGTCAATTATCCCCAATGTACCCTTCCAATCTCCACCCTTAACACCATTCACCAGCACAGCCTACCCCTTCCCATAGCCATTACTGACCAATGAGAAGCACAAAAACCAACATCCATATTGCTTCTCTAGCCTGTTCTCCCATCTATTTTTATATTATTTAAATAATATTTTAATATAAGAAAATGATTATATTTATATGATTGAAATAAAGGGAAGTAAAATAGCGACGACCCTTCTGCACTTTTTACCACCATCCCAACTATCCCCATTGCTGACTATGGAGGCGATGCAACAATAGAATGAAGAGTCAGTCGCTCAACCAATCATAGAATCAAAGTCGAAAGAATAAGAAGTGAAATCGGTAGAGAAAGAAACTCCGATGACATCCATATATGGCTTGATGCATTCAGTGTGTTTGGGATTTGTATTACGACGAGCTCGACGAGTACAAAGATCAATTCGTGATTCAATAAATTAGGATCCAATAAACATAAATTAAAATTTAGATGGAATAAAATGAAGACGGGACATTTGGGAATTGAGATTACGAGTTGCTAGGAGAGTGGGTGGAAGTGAACGATCTAATCTTGTTTTTCCTTAGTTCTTATTTGATATTTTATGTGAGGATAAATTAGTAATTAAATTTTTAATAAAAAGTGGGTGTAGAAATAAGATAGAGGGATGGCAATAGTAGCACTAAAAAAAAGTGTGTGTGGAAGTTATAAAAGTTACGTAAGTGGATTTGTAAGAACTTAATTACCTTCTTCATCGTATTCAATGGCATACGACTTTGGATAAAAATTTGAGTTGAAAGAACTTAATTACCTTCTTCATCGTATTCAACAGCATACAACTTTGGATAAAAGTTTGCTGATCCAAGGAAAGAGTATAGAAGAGACCATCCAAGTTACCTGCTTCATCTTCTTCAAGTTCTTGTTGCACCTTTTTAATGACATGCATCATATTCAACGGCATACAAGTTTGGATAAAGTTTGCTGTGATCCAAGGAAAGAGTATAGAAGAGACCATCCAAGTTACCTGCTTCATCGTCTTCGAGTTCTTGTTACACCTTTTTAATGACATGCAACTTTATATCCCTATTTTCTCTTTCATGGATACATGTTTTAGCCAACCACAATTCTACCTCTCGAGTTTCTCCTCCATCTTCATTTTTTTCTTCGACTGCTTTCTACGTTTCTCTCTTCTTCCAAGATCCAACTGCATATATGTCTATCCACAACACCTAGGTTACTTCATGAGTTCGTTAAAATATCTTACAAAGTTACAATCACTCGTCACAGTAAGGAAACTATTTTTTTTATTTTTTTTATTCGAGTGGCCACACAATATTTTTCTCATAAAACTCTGGTCTAGTTACCTGATCTAAGTTTTCTACTGAACGTATTTGGCTAGGATATAAAAAAGTTTAATGAGTTATTAATTAATTAGCAACTAATAATTAAACCTTCCCAGGGAGAAAAACCAACCAACTATATGCGTACATAAATACTACCCAAATTAGACACAGAGGACATAACAAATTTCCTTATAAGCTTAAAGAATGGGATTTTTTGTAAAGATTTGCGTTATCAACCTACAAATTTCCAATGAGATACAGAAACAGTAGCAAGCCAGTTATAGAAATAAAAGCTGCAAAAAGGTTTTCCCATCCGTCGATGCTGGACTCAAAGGTTTGAACCTACTGAACTGCAAAAATGAAATGAAACAATATATTTGATACATATTTGATGGCGCGACAAGGATGCACAAACCTAACTTTTTGAGGTCCATTTCATCAATTCAAGTTGTGAATTGACAAAATCGATTTTGAAAATTTGGATCCTGCAAGTCATGCGACCTAAAAAATTGGGGTAGGTGGCATATTTCCAAAAACGTTTACGGTTTTAGTGGTTGACTGTAAATTTTTTTAAGTGGTGAATGCTAAAAAATGTAAATAACCAAGTGCCATTTCTGTAAAAAAAAAAAAAAAAATCTTTATTTTTAACAAATCTTAGCTCTATATATATTTTTAAAGATAAATATTTCGTAGGCCCCATCAAAAACAGTTCGAGAACTTCTATAAGTAATTTGTCAACATTTGTATACCAGATTGAAGGAGACTAGTATATATACCAAAGTCAAAAGACCATGACAACCAAAGTTCCTAGTGTCGCATCCATTTTCGTTTAAAAAAACTAATAAAAATGTCTTGAAAATTTTGAATTTTAATAATAATGACAAAATAAAGGGTAAAATAAATAGTACTATAATACACTTTTTAATGAAAAATGTGATTTTTTATTAAAAATTAATAATACTGAAAATGTGACAACCCGTCCCTGAAAATAATGATTTTTACAATTTTAATAAGTGAGTTTACGAAAATGCCCTTCGAGGCACATACTTCGATTGGTGTAGACTGCCTCGTAGTGACACCTAAGATTCGTTTTCTTGGCATATTCTTATAGTATTCGTCACTACGGACGCGTAGGCGCAAACGGATTCGAATTTGGAGCTATAACGAAGAAGTTATTAACGTTTGAAGTTGGGGACAAAATTGATACTTTCTGAAATTTTGTGGAAAGTTCCAGAAATCTGGGGGGGGGGGGCCAAATGTGTGGCCCAGATTAAAAGAAAAGAAAAATGGATGGCTGGGATGTTTGGCAAAGGAGAGAAAAGGAGGAAGAATGCCCAATGGGAAGCAAGAAAAATGAGGGAAATGAGGGAGGAAGAGAAGAAGGGGATCGGGCGAATCCCTTGACTCGCGGTACCCATGTGATTTCTCTGGTGAAATTCACCCATTTTTCATCAAATTGGGCTGATTAATCACTCTCAACCATCAATTCTACTCCTCCTCTACCATTTTCACTTCAAATTTGAGAGAATTAGGTTGCAAATTTGGGGGTTTTGCACCGTGGGTGCCGCGACACCCATGTTCCAAATTCCTCCAATCCCGAAACGATTTCATTCAATTACCACCACTAATAGCATCCTCTTGAGGCCTAGAACAAAGCCCAAGCATTGGTGGAGGCGTCGGAGCAAGTTTAGAGGTCGAATTGGAACACACCCAAACTTAGGGTTCTTGCGGGTTTTGATGAAATTGAAGGTCTTAGAGGAAAAATTGGACTTTATCACAGGTATGAAAGTTGTTCTACTCATTGAGGTCTTTAATTCTGGAGATTTTGAGAATTTTTAGTGAAAGTTGAATTTTCCGGCAACTCGGGGGTGGCCAACCGCCACCCGCGGAGGCGCGTGCGGCGGCGCGGGGCCTGAGGGCCGCCAATGATGTTTTTAGACGTTATTTAATGCCTTGAATTTAATTTTGAGAATGGATTGACGTAGATTGATCGTTAGGACATAAATTCGTTACGATTCGGTAATAGGTCAAAATATGAATCGACGATCCGACCGTTGGATCGTCACCAAAATTTAGTATGTTGGAGTACATAATATTTGAGGAACGTAGGTATTTACGGATCAGGAATCCCTCTAACGGATCTTCCCGAATTGGAATTGTAAGTTTGTAAATGAAACGTTAACCGCCACTTGGTTTTGGCAATTGGCGGAGATCCAACCGTTGGATCGTAACGAAACTTTGGGATATTGTTCTAGAAGCTTAATGTGGATTATTGGAATGGACGGATCGAAGATTCGTGATACAGATCTTCCAGATCAAATTCGTAGGAATGCGCTTTATATAAATTACATATTCTCTCAGTACGAATTCTGAGACATGAATTGACATTTATGTTAGGCGGTGATCATTTGGGATCATTTGGGGATGTCTCAAGAGTCGTGCTAGGGGGCTGTAGCGTGGACTCCAGGTGAGTGGGCTTTTGTTTTCAGTATATATATATATATATATATATATATATATATATATATATATATATAAAATTGACATTTTTCCCAGAAACGTGATTTGAATGAATTATGAAGTGAATTGATTTTATAATTGAATTTCAATGTTGTATGCCAATTATATTTTATAATTATGAGTATGATTGCATTCATTATGCTTCGGCGCTGTGGACGGCCAGGTAAGTCAGGTAAGTATGATAGTTAGTAGTTGAGATGATGATGGATTGTGATTTAGCTCATCACCTGCACCTCGGGTGTTTGAGCTTCGCCAGAGTAGGGTCTAGCCTTCACGTGATCGTTCACCTCACGCACCATACGCTCACCTTGGATCCAAGGCAGGTGCCTAGCCTATCGTACATACCATTATAGGTGGTTCCGACTCGTAGGTGACCCGCGATTCGTCGCACAGCCTTCACGTGATCGTAGCACTGAGCGTAATATTATACACCTAGCCTGTCGTACAGACCACTATAGGTGGTTCCGACTCGTGTGCAGGATAATGATTGATAGTGATGGATTGTGATTGATGAGCTATAGATTCAGCCGTACAGGTCACTAGAGGTGACTCCGGCTGACATGACACTAGGGACACCCCTTGATTTATATTACTTGCCTGATGATGATTTTTCTGAGTTGGTATATCGACATGGCCTACTCCTGAGATTAATAATGAGTTTTGATATCTAGACGATGTTTTCGTATATAAGTACATATACGTACTATTTTCTGGGAAACTATATGGGATTTACAATGAGGGGTTATATACGGATTTCTAAAATGATTTTGGAATATATTTGTTTTTGCCCACTCACGTTTTCCGCCCCTCCAGGTTTAGTTGATGAGGTTCGTACCGACGAGGATTCTTGGCGAATCTCAAGATTGGTGGCTACTTATGAGGGTATATTTCTTACCCGCTCTATTGTATCTACTTATGCTCTGAAGTCACGCGTGAGATGGGTTCGCTCCCGCTCACGAACACACTCTGATGTTTAGGCACTTTTAGGTTTAAATTTATTCACATTTCTCCACATCACTACACTTTATGGCTTCGTCACCTTCCAGGTGTCGGCCAGCACAACTCGACTTCAGTGTCCTAGTGGACTTTTTGAGTCGGGGTGTGTCAGAAAATTTTTCGTTAAAATTCTATTTTCCTTTAGATGCAGATTGCTAGCAAATTATCATTCTTTAAATAGAAAAAAGTACCATAGACCTCCAAATACCTTGAGGATCAACAAGTTTAATTAATTAAGATTTCATTTCACGATATAGTCACATCATATAAGTTTTCAAATTCCTAAAAATTTAAAATACAACCTAAATGTTATATTTGATCTAAATTGTTTTTGGATCATGGAGCAAAAGTACCTGGCTTAGCATTTTTAAGGCATCAGTTATAGGGAATTATATATTGTCTATATTAGATAGATGAACCAATTAATTAAGTGAGTTTTAACGAAATATTTCCGGTACTATTCACTTTTAACGAAAAAATTTTTTTTTATCTTTTTATGATACTATTCACTATATCTTTAAAAAGAAATTTTCATTAAAAATGAAATTTTTTTAGACTTTTTGTTAATTTTCCTATTAATTTAAAGGATTATACTCCCTAAAACAAGTAATAAGTAAGTTAACGCATTTCCAATTGCGCTCTATATTTTCAACTCAATTTTTCGGTATAGTGTGGAAAGCCTTATAGTTATATTTAGTAAGAACCAAACTAGTTCCCATTCAAATTTTTTTCAAATAAGATGTGCATAAAAATGGATAGAAAGTTAATTTAGTTGATATATTGAACTAAAGCGAAACCCAAACAAAACTTTAAGGATGAATTTATGTCGAAAAAACTTCACACACTTTCTCGTGACAAGCACTTTGGCTTGCAAGGGACGAAACCTGTCTTTGATATCGTATTGAAATTTTCAGGTCGACGGACCAGGAGCCCACTCAAACAACACCAATACTGTTTTCAACTTGATAAGTACCACTTGCCCAATTCTTCAAGTGTGTGATTTTATCACAAAATGTCTCAATATTAGTTAGAATGGAGTAATCATATTTAAACTCTTTCTATCTTCTTTCCCTCACCCGATGTGGGATAGCCAACATAAACTATAGCCTAAAGTTTTTACAAAGGCAACAAATTATATCTTGTATTTAGGTTATACGTAATTTGACACCAGTTGTTTTAGAAAAGGAAATAAAAATAAGAATTTTTTTTAAGAAACTAACCTTGCCAACTTTGTTGACACGATAAAAACATCCTGCAACTTTCGTCGGGGAAGGGGGATTTCTATAACTACAGTTTTCTCTCCCAAGTTCGTTACAGCTAAAGGTACTTCGGAGCTTGCCATAACTCAAACAACGCTTTCAAGAGAGAGTGGGAGGAACAAAATCTTGCTTCTTGCAAATGGTCGACGCTGCAAAATCCCTTAAATTGGAAACCAAATCTGAGATCTCCAAATTTTTTAACTGAAAGTGTGCGAGTGTGTGTGTGTAATATAGATAAGATATGTAGATGGAGTAGTTCATATTTTATCAAGTAGTAATTAATTATTCTTCATACACTATATATATATATAAATTCATTCAATTTTTGCATACGCTATTTGGTCATATGTCACTATTTCGACTACTCTCTTTACATATACATTGATCGAGTCAGTTGACTGAAACAGTATATTTATTTTATTATATCGAGTTGAGTAAGACAATGAGACGTTAAATTGTAGCGAATTTATTAATTCATTTCAATGAACTAAACGGGCAAGTGAAGAGATGACCACAACGATTCACATGGCAACCTCAGTTTGGTCGGCTGCTTAGTCCCTAAAATATTGCCAATGCTCAATGCAACTTCCAGTAATTTAATTAAACCCAAGTCTCAAATGGCTTTGGATTGGCCTTCGTTTGCTATCGAGGACAATAAATGTTGCTACAATCTCTCTGCCACTTCCGAGTGAAAAGCGGCATGTGGGAGTGAGAACATGCAACATTGGGGTAGATTCGAAGCCCCGTAGCCACAGGTGCCTTCACATGGAAGATTGCAAGTGAGCATTTTTAAACTAATTGTTTCTTAATTAATTATATTTTCTTTCGAGTACCATAGATGTTTATGGATTCACTTTGCTAGCATCTCAATTTTTCTTAATTAACTTTTTTTTTTAACTAATTCTTCAAATGATTGATTTTGAGTTTGGAAAATGTTATTAGAACTCCAAAATTCTCATTCTACACTTACAAGTGTATTTTTCTTTTTAGTTATAGAAAATTTGGAGTGCAAAATAACATTTTTGAAGTGCCAATAATAATTCTTTTGAGTTTTTATCAATATTCTTTAGTATATATCTTAATATGGCGGGAATTGATTCTCTTAGACCATCTCCAATGGTGACCTAAAACCTAAAAATATTTAGCCCAAAAAAATTAGGTTTTAGCCTAGAAACAGCTTTTCTACTCCAACCATTCTAGCCTAAAATTTCAGCCCGAGATTATCAAAGAATGAATTAAGGCTATTTTTTTTTAAATTAACTTTTTGAAAAAAAAAAATTATATAGACTATCCTAAATTAATTTTATGAACATTTTAACCTAAAAATATTTAAATTCTGATAAATTTTGAAAAATCACTAAATCAATACATGAAAATCATGATAAACTACATAAACTTAATACATACGACATTTAATAAACTTAATACAAATGACAATTACTAAACCACGTAAACTTAATACAATCAAAACTCATAAACTTAATAATGATAGTCTTGATTTGGTGATGGGCTTAGGTGATAGTTTTGAGATGGACTTGGGTGATAGTCTTGAGATGAATCATCATCTTGAAATATACTCTTTGTGGCTTCCCTTCGTAAAATCTCATTTTGCTAACCACATAAGTATTTCTTCCTCTCTGGAGTGTATTGGTTGAGGTCATCCATCATCAAATTAATTTCGAACCTTTCTTACTCCCTATCCGGTTATTCCTTCATGGTCAAACGCATTTGGGCCAATTCTTCTTACCGACGACACTGGTTTTCGTTCATTCTTGCCATTTCGCTAGCAACTTGTGCACGTATCGGATCTTGGGACTTCCCTTTTCTCTTTGCTTCCTTTTGTTTATCTCTACCCGGGGGCCTTGCAAAAGAAGAAATTGGAGTCATTTGTTCGATACCTTCATTGTCGGCAAAATTCACACCTTCATTGACATCATTTGGGGGTGGGGCTTCACTATGAAATAATCTTCCACATTGTTGGTTCGCATCGATTTCCCACCTCGGACAATCTTTGAGGATGTTCCAAGTATGATGCAACGTAAAAGCTTGATTTTTTGGTGTAGTTCTTGTCCGGTAAATTGTCATTGCTTTGTCACCCTATGCAACAAATACATAAAAATAATTAGTTGCAAAATACCATTATGTACATGACAACTAAAATATCAACAAAGAAACTCACAATTTCTGATGCGCCCCTTCCACTAGGCATGTCAACCATGGCTCTCTCCAAGCTTCCCTTCCACAAAGTGCACGCTTTGTTGATAATCTTCCACCAATCATAAACACCACCAACTTCCCTTCGACCAGCGTTGGAGTTTTCATGGAACTTATCAACAATTTTGCCCCACAAAACCTTTCTATTTTGATTGGTGCCGACGGCGCCATCTTTGCTAATAGAAATCCATGCCAAACATAAAGCAATATCTTCGTCAAAGGTCCAATTACGACCTCTAACATGCTCTTTTGCCATCTTGAAAATTTTGGAAATGAAAACAAATGGTAGAAAGAAAAATTGGAAGAATTGTAGGAGAAAAGTGAGTTTTGTGTGGATGTTTGAACAAATACATAGGTATTTATAGAGTTTTTGGTTGAATTTTAAGTTAAATATTTTTTTTAAATTATTTTAGCCGTTGGATTTAAAGTTAATGATTCGTCATATCAAGGATATAGAAAGATTCAGAGCTTCGAAAGAAGTGAAGCTAGAGCTAATTCTTCTAGCTGAGGTTTTAATACCACTGGTCAGAGGCGAAATGATGGATTTATTGGTAATCCCAGATTTTAGAGACAAGGTGTCTCGAATAAGGGAAAGGTACCTTGTGCAGCAGGTACAATATTAGACACTTTGGAAAGTGTGGGAATCAGTGAATGTATTCATGTGGACAAATGGGACATAGAATTATGAATTGTCCCTAGAATCAGTTGTACCCAACAGTTTTCCATGACACCATAGTGTCGATTCAGCAGGTTTATGGACTTAGTGGTTTGGTCGGATTGATCGTGGGTACAGAGATATTTGATGAGTTAAATGTTCAGCCGTACAGGCCACAAGAGGTGGATCCGGCTGATACATGAGAAATTGATGTGTAAGTCGTACAGGTCACTATAAGTGACTCCGACTAATATGCTAGCATAGATGGTTGAGCCAGAGAATCAGCCGTACAGGTCATTCTAGTTGACTCCGGCTGATATATTTCTTATTATGGATGTTATTGCCTAGAAAATAGTAAATAAACGCGGTTGAGACGAGTGTATGTATTTCCCAATGAGTGACAAAATAGTAATATTACATCCTCGAGAGTTATTGCTTACTTATCGAGACAACGATGATTTATCAGTATTGCGGGCTGCAGACCGTAATATTAATAACTTATTCGTGGATTCGTTAAGCAAGTAAACCGGTAGGTTATCCTATGTTAGTATCGTACTTATTTAGAATGCTCAGTAATAATAGAGTATGTATTGGGTCAGTTAATTTTATTCCATTAAATTGTGGATTTTGATATTATTCTAGATATAGTTTATTTGCGTTAAATCATGACAAGATGGATTGCTAAAGGAAACCAGTTACTTTCCATCGAGTTGATTGATCAGAGGTTACTTTGGTGGGCATGCAAAGTGGATTGAGTCAGCCGCTATTTATGCTGTGAGAGCAAAGAGATTGTTTTCGAAAGGCTGTCAAAAATACTTAGATCATGTGGTGCTAAATGATATTGCTCCTACTAATATGAAAAATGTAAAGGTGGTTAGACAGTTACCTGATGTTTTCCCTGAGAATTTACCTGGATTGCCTTCAGGTGGAGATGTGGAGATCACTATTGACTTGTTTCCAGGTATAAATTTTATGTTAGAGATTAGTTCATGATGAGTTAAGAGAATTGGAAATTTTGTTGAAAGAATTGGTTGATAAAAGTTTCATTCAACCTAGTACAACCCTTTGGAGGAGCCTCAGTTCGTTGGTGAGAAAGAAAATGGACTTTAAGACTATCCATTGATTATCGACAATGGAATCGGGTAATGATTGAGGACCGTTATCCATTGTTGTGTACCGATGTTTATTTGATCAGCAGAGGTGTTTGTGTAAATTCAAAGATTGTTTTCTGGACTTGTTATGGTCTTTATGAATTTTGGTGATGCTATACGGATACTCATGCTGTTTTGTGAGTTTATGGATGAAGTAGTCCAGGAATGTCTTGATAGATTGATATCATTTTTCATTGACGATATTCTGGTATATTCTGAGCCAGAGCAGGGCATGTAAACATATTAAGTCGGTGAAACAAAGATTGAGAGAACGTTGGTTGTATACTAAGCTTAACAAATGCTAATGTTGGATGAATCAAGTAGCATTCTGATATATGATATATATTCTTAAGGTATTCAAGTGAATCCTTAAAAGGTAGCAGAAATTGAGAATTTGGAACAACCACGAACCATAATTGAGATTCAGAATTTCTTAGCTTACCAGGCTATCTTGGATGGTTGTGAAAGATTTTTCAGTCATTGCTTTGTTATTGACGAGATTGTTGAGAAATGAGGTTATGTATGAGTGGGAAAGAAATTGTGAGCAAAGGATTCAACAACTAAAATATTTCCTCACTCATGCACGTAATTTGGTATTCCTAGAAGATAGCGGTAATTATCGGTTTATGGTGATGTTACATTAAATGTTCTTGGATATGTATTGATGCAAAATGTTAGAGTAATGGCATATGTTCCATGGCAAATGGAACTTCATAAGATGAATTACTCTACTTGAGATTTGGAAATTTCGATTACCAACCTTGCCGTGAAGTTATGGAGACATTATAATTGGTAAGAATGCAAGATTTTATGAATCAAAAGAGTTTCCAATATCCATTACTCAGAGGGATTTTGATATGAGGCAGCGAAGGTGGGTTGAGTTACTTAGTGATCATGATTGTATGACCAGGGGGGATCGTGGAATTGTTATAGCTGATGCACTTGATAGAAAAGCTCCAGTAAGATTAACGTTTGGCACGCTTACCATGATTATCTTCTTGTGGATTGGAAATCAACTGGAGTAAAATTGAGAATGGAAGATCGAGAAGGAACCTGTACTTGCTAAATTTCAAGTTAGGCATTTTTGGTAAGGTCGTACTCGAACTTGAATGTTTGACAAAGAAATTTAAGAATGAGTACAAGGTTCGTGAATCGGATAGTATGTGAATACAAGTAAACAAAATGTATGTGCCTAATGTTGGGGGTTTTAAGTAAGCAATTTTGAACGAAGTTCACTGTTCAGTTTATGCAATATTCCAAAAGTAATAAGATTTATTATACCATTCGACATTTTTTTGGTCAGCAGATTGAGGCAGAAAGAAATAAACCTTTGGATTGAGACAACTATTTTCTGTTTCGCAGCAGAAATGGAAAAATATTACTTTGGATTATGTGTACAAGCTTCCTTGTACATGAGATGGTTATGATCGAATTTGAAGTGATGGTTGGTCAACGTACCAAGTTAGCACATTTATTTCAGTGTTGAGCAACAACCTTTTCCCAGACGGTGTAACAATACTTATTTGTTTTATGGAAAAGAGGATTGGGTTACAGAACTGCTGAGTTTCTTAAGTATGCTGGTTACGCCAGTTTCTGAAGTAACACCATAAGGTCCATGAAACGTGTCATGAGTGAGTTGATTTTTGCTGATTTGTGGATGGAATGCTTCTGGATAGAGAAAGATTCGATCACGAAAGAGTTTTAGTAGGCCCTGAGACTATGGATGAGTCTTCTCAAAGTATTCAGGTGATTAAGTTTAACCTGAGAGTAGCCAAGCATGGCAAAAGAGATTAACAGGTGGATATGCCACTAATCAAGTGTTTAACGTAGATGATTTTATATTTTTGAAGTTCTCATCTTAGAAAAGTGTGAGTCGGTCTGGAAAGGAAGGCAAGTTGAATCTTAAGTGTATCGGATTTTATGTGATCATCGAAAAGTTGGTGAAGTTGATTACAGATTTGAATTGCTTCCAGAGTTGTCGTAAGTACAGGATGTGTTTCATGATTCGATATTTTTGAGAATTTCACCACAAAAAGGAATAGTGAGATTTGGAAAGGGGACAAGATAAGTCTTAGACACATCAGACCGTTTTTGATCATTAAAGAAATCGATGAAGTTGCATACAAGTTGTAATGTCTTCAGAATTGGCTAAGGTGCTTAATGTATTTTGTGTTCGATGCGTTGTTACTAGGTGGCAGATCCGTCACATGGGATTCTGGGCAACTATTGAGAATTAAACTGGATCTGATTGATGAGGAGCTAATGACGACTTTGGATTGGAAAAAGGAAGTACTGAGAATTAAGATAGTGTAATTGGTAAAGATTTTGGTGAAAGAACCATTCAGTGGAAGAAGCTACTTAGGAGATTGAAGAATGGATGAGAGAGATTTACCCGAGGCTATTGTATGAGTATAGATGATTTGGTTGGTTGCTGGAATTTCGGGGACGAAATTCTATAAGGAAGGGAGATTGTCACAGCCCGTCCCGGAATTTTTAATTCCGAGGACGTGAAGTTACGAAAATGCCCTTAAACGGAATTAAGGTGCGTAAATTGGATATTAGTTCTACCTAAGGTTCCTAAACTATTGTTAATTGGAATATTCATTAGTTTTAGGAACTCAAACTTAGGCTTAGATTTATATTTTTATGTATTAATTTTATATATAGGGTTTAGGTAGGACCTCCTAATCCCTCAAAATCCTCCCCATTTTCCGTAACACTCTCTCTCTCTTCTTCTCAGACTCTCTCACTCTCTCTCTCTCTTCCTCTCGAACGTTCGAACTCACACAAACTCACCCAAAACCTATACCAACGTCCAATTTAAGACTACCATTGCAACCCTGAGGACTTCACGATCACGATGGTACCCATTTCAGGTAAGTTTGACTTCAGAAAACCTAGTTTCTAAAGGTCCCGTGAAGTTGTACTGTTCATAAGTTTTGAAATGGTTGTGTTTTAGGCCAAACCAAGATCACAGTGAGCTTTAGGAAGTCCTAAGGAAGCTCGGAGTGCTTCGTTGGGGCGATTTGGACGTCGGGATCGAGAGATGGAAGTTTGGCCGGTTTTCTCAAAATTCTCCGGTGAGATCCCGTGATTTTTAGAGTTTCAAATTAGTATAAGTGTGTTCTACAAGTTAAGAGCTTCATTTTGACATAAAATTCGTAAAAATTGGATGAAAAATGAGCAAGAAAACACGTTTTGAAAGTTACCCAGAAACCGGCGAACAGTCGCCGGCGACCGGCTACTCGCCGGAGAAGACAGGGAATATTCCGTCAAAAGTGACGGAATATGCTAACGGCGTTGACTGACGCCGTTAATTATTTAACGGAATATACTAAGATTTAACGGAATATTCCCTAACTGCCGTTACTGTGTCGTCAGTGTGCTTGGCACGTGACCGCGCGTGGGGGCGCGTAGGTCCGTGCCATGTCAGGCGCGTGGGGGCGCGTGAAGGGTCCAAAAATTATTTTAAAAATATGGGGATGATCCTGAGGTTATGTAGGTCACAGTGGTATATTCATATACCCAATTTGAGCAATATATGAGGAGTTATTAGCTAAGAGTTGGGTTATGCGTTAAATAACGTTAATTTGGTTACTTCTCGTATAGGCGAGGATTACACGGACGTTGGGCATGACTAAGGGAGGCTCAGAGACCTATGAGACGTCGATGTATTCTGTGAGTGGGCAGTTTTATTTTCCGTATATATATATACTTGACGTTTTCCCAGAAATTGAATTTAAATGAAAATATGCTTAAAATGAAATGTGTATAAGTGATGTGAAAAACGGGAATTGAAATGCCATGCATAGAAACGATATGAAAAGTATATAGAAATGTGAATCGAATTGCCATGCATGAAATGATATGAAAATTGTGAATTGATATATGATGAATTGGTGCGGTGGACGCACAGGTAAGTATCAGGTGAGTATATATTACTGTTATGATGATGTTGAGATATGTTGAGCTCATAACCTGCACCATAGTATTAGTGCTTATGGTATTCACCGCATCGCACGCTCGCCTTGGATCCAAGTAGATGCTAGTCGTACAGACCACAAGGGGTGGTTCCGACAGGCCAGTCGTACAGACCTTTAGAGAGGTTCCGACTGGTGGGTGACCTTAGATTATGTGCACAATTGATTGATGAGAAAAGCACTAGAGCGTAATATTAACCATTAAGTCGTACAGACTACATTAGGTGGTTCCGACTTATGTGCAGAAGGCCGTACAGGTCACAGTTGGTGACTCCGGCAAGATGAGATTTTGGAGATGAGATTTTGAGCTCTAGATTCAGCCGTACAGGGCCATTAGAGGGTCTCCGGTTGATTATTTTCTTCCACCTCATTTATGTTAATGCATTCATACTATAATGTTGAATTTAGACATGGCATGGCATATTGTATTGAAAGTAATGTTGAGATAGTGATTTGAAGTTTTGAGAATATATATGTATATATATTGATATTTTACATTTCTGGGAAAGTATACAAGTTTTACGGAGAGGGGTTACAAAGTTTTGAGAAATGGTTTGGATTTGGAAAAGATTTGTTTTACTGACCCACTCAATTTGGTTTTGCGCCCCTCCAGGTTCAAGATAACAGAGGTGTGGTGACTACGAGGAATTTCAACGGGGTTCTGACAGAATGGACAAAATTAGGTCTCACCTACGGGTGTTTCATCTTAGAAGTGATATATTTAAAGCTTCCGTACTGTGTAAATGGTTACGTCACTCCCACGTGACGGCCAGCATGCCCTCCTTCGGGACGGGGTGTGTCAATAGGCTTGTGATTAGGAATCCACAAAAAAAAAAAAAAAAAAAAAAAAAAAAAAGTCATTTGAAGAATTGCCAACCTCTTCGGTATCATACTAAAGTTTTTTCATTATTTTTAAAATTGTTTCTTAAGACCATTTCTCGAGAACAATTATTTATAATATTCAAAAACTTGTTTGGCTACTTAATATTACGGTTTAGTGGTATTCTTCTTTACTTGTAAGTGAGAGATGTTAGGTTTAATTCTTACTGAATGCAAATTTGAACTGAATTATTATGGTTGGCCTATTGTGAGGCTTAACCCATTCTTCCGTCCCTTAATGTAAATAATATCATTTGTTAAAAATAAAAAGAAAACTTGTTTGCTTTAAAATTAAAAATTATTTTTAAATCTTTAACAATTAAAAAAAGACCTACCAACAATTCCAATTCCTTGATCGAGCTGCCTAAGGAAAGAGAGGAAAGTGATGAGATCAAAACAGAGAAAAGAGGGATTGCAGGAATCTGGCAAGGTTGCAGAAATCCGGCAAGGCTTTTATCGGCGAACGGCAAAAAAACTTCGTGACCAACTGCCCTTATTTCTTACGTCTTGAAGAACCCCAAAAAACTTACATATAGAACACATTGAACATTTGTACGTGACTGTTGATAACCTTTTTTTTTTTTTTTGGAAAGAGGACAGGTTACTTTATTAATAGTAACACAACACAACTAATTACATAAATTGAGAGCCATATATGATAACCACACAAGCAAAAGAATGGATCTCAATAGTAACCCAAGCCCAAAACAACAAAACACAAAAGCTAAACCTAGTAGCTTCCTTCCAAAGACATCGCCAAAAGCATAGGAACTGCACTCCACAACAATCACGAACCGCCGCCACCAACTTTCGCCAGGAACCCACACCTCATAGAAGGAAAAAGGATGAATTTCGCCTTCCAACAAAGAACATCTCACCAAACGCAGCCACAAATTAAGAGAAACCAAAGAAACCCATAGGATCGCCACGAACAACACTGCCAGAACTGGCAAACAACAAAGAGAATGAGGTGGTGTTGCCACCCGAGCTAGTGAAAACGCCAGAACTCTACGCACCTTCTTAGAAGACCACATCACTTCGCAGTTAAAATTGATTGCAGAGAGGAAAAGAGATGGAGTCAATGGAAGCCAAAATAAGAACATGTATGTGGATGGATGGAGACCTGAGGGCAGCAGGATAAACTTGTGAAAATCAGGGTGTAAAAAGAAAACAAAAAGGAAGGAAAGCAGGGAAGCACACCAAAAAAAAAAAAAAAGGAAGAAGGAAGGGCTGCCACTGACCCTAATCGGAATTAGGGCTGGCGACAAAAGGAAAAACTTTAGCGTGGCTACTACTCTCAGTCACGGAGAGAAAGGAGGAAGATCATCGAGTTTTGTTGATAACCATTTGAGGTAACAGTTCATTGAGATTTTTCATCAATTAGTAGTCAATTGCCACTATTACCAAATGCAACTATGTTTATAAAAATAAAAATAAAGTTTTTTAGCCAACATGGTCTTTGAGATTTACATAACTCCTTACTTTGATCTCTGAGATTTGAAATTGATAGAATTAGTTCATGAGTTTGTCCATAATCAATCATTTTAGCACTTCCATGAAAAATCTCCATAAACTAAGGATAAAATAATAAAAATACCCTCAATTTGTGTCAAATCATTTTGGCCTATTATTTATTATATTGAGCGTAATTTTTTCATTTTGATCCTTATTTAACATAATGTTTTTCAAATGACCAAAATGATTGATGGTGAACAATTTCAGGGATAACTTCTATTAATTTCAAATCTCAGTGACAATTTTGACTAAAAAGTCTTATAAAAAATTATGAGAAATGGTAAGATGACTCTCCACTACTTTATAGTTTAACGTTAATATAAAATATTGTAAAAACAATATGAAGGGGCAAAGACTCATTTTAATAAAGTCGGCTTGACATTTCTCAAAATTGATTATAGCAAAAAAGGAAAATACAATTATAGGGAAAAATATAAAAAATATTCCCAAAAAAATAAAAGTAGAAAAAGGCCCATGTCCTGAAAACTTGAAATGAGGCCATACGGGTGAAGCTGCACCACCACCGTCCCAACTACCAATTGACAAAAAGGCCCAAAACAACCAATTCTTGAATACCAAATTTGGCACATAACAACAATAGAATAATAATACAAACCAATCCATTCTGCATTATAAAATGTCTTAACACAAACACATATGCTATAAGCAGTCATTATAAAATATTCCGTGCACGAATTATTATACTAGAAAGATTAAATTTATAGACAAAATTTTGAAAATCAAGGGTGCGTTTGGTACGCGGGACGGGACCGGACGAGGCGTTCCGTCCCACGTTTGGTATGCCTAAAACGAGTGGGACGAGGCATTTCACGGGACAAGTTTTGGATGATTTTTGGTTCCACCTTCTCCATGGAACAGGGTTGTTCCACATCTGTGGGACAGAATTTTTTAACATTTTAGGACAAAAATACCCCTTGTCTTTTTCAAAATTTACAACATCCGTCCCGTCCTGTCCCGTCTGCGTACCAAACGCACCCCAAAGGACACGAATGTTAATAATTAGTTTATTATTTACATGTCGATAAACATGTTTATTCTTATTGTTGACACATTATTTAGTTTGCAAATTTAATTTCACTAACATTACCCTTCCGTATGTACATTAGAAAGTTTCTCTTAGATTAGAGAATACAAAACCTTAAAAACTCCCGTCAATATTCAGCAACATATTAATACTACAAATATGATGAACTTTATTTTTACAACAGAACTAAATTTGAGTTTAATTATTTATTTTCGTATTATTTAATATTAAATCATACCAACAAAATTTAAGAAAATGTATTCAATTTAAAATTTAAAAAAACTTTAATAAATTTATAAATTCATAAATTTTTATAAAGTTTAATTAATTTATAAAGATTTCATATAAAATTTTAATTCAATTCTCTTAAAATCTTATTAAAAAAATATAAATTTTATAAAAGCTTAAAATATATTACAAAATTTCTCTAATTATCTCTAATTCTTTAACTTTTTAAAATTAATTCTTAATTAAATTCACAAACATTATTAACTTTTTTAAAATCTTATTTAAATACATTTAAATTTCTAAAAATTTAATAAACTATCTTAAAATTTTAATTAATACACCTTAAATTTCAAAATATCATTTAAAATTCAAATTAAATATTCTTAAATTCATTAAAAAAATTAAAATCTTTCAAAATTCCAATTGAATTCACACAGCTAAAAACAAAAGCATCACCAATTAACAAAACTACTTCAGATCAAACGCCACCGCTTCATTCAACTTCATTCCAATTCCAAACAAACATAGGAAACTTAGTCCGTAATCACTTTACAAAGCCACATAACAAGAACACTATTAATTGCTTAACCATCTAAACAAAGTAAAAACAACTAATTAATTCGTAATTAACCACTAAACCCAACCCATTAACCCATTTCTTGACAGCAAGACTTGAAGCACCCCGAAAAACCCTAGCCACCGAACCCGTAGAGGGTCCTGCCCTGCCTCTTGAGCGCGTAGACCACATCCATGGCCGTCACGGTCTTGCGGCGAGCGTGCTCGGTGTAGGTCACGGCATCTCTGATGACGTTCTCCAAAAAGATCTTGAGCACTCCACGTGTCTCCTCGTAGATCAGACCGCTAATACGCTTCACGCCGCCCCTGCGAGCCAAACGGCGGATGGCCGGCTTGGTGATTCCCTGGATGTTGTCGCGGAGGACCTTACGGTGACGTTTTGCTCCTCCCTTTCCCAGACCCTTACCTCCCTTTCCACGCCCAGTCATGTTGTTTCAAGCTTGGATTTCTGCGGGAAAAAAAAAGAAGGAAAATTAAGCTCGTTGGGGATGAATGAAACCCTAGTTGCAGAATTTCAATTAGCAATACAGTTAAGAATCATGAATTTAAGAAAAGTTTTGGAAAATTCGAGTGGGTGAAGGGATGAGAAAGTTTTGTAAGTTCATGATTACAAAAGAAAGATACAGATTTTTGAGATTTCGCTTCTGTTCACTCATTTTCTTGGCAAACAAACACAAATTACAGATTCGAGCAGCAAAAGTTACAGATTGAAATAGATAATGCTAACAAATAATCGAATTAAACAACCAAACTTTGAGAATCAAACTTGAATTTGATAAAAAGAATTCACAAAAAAAATAATAATAAATCACATCAAAAACCCATAATTTGATTCCAATAAAATAATCGAAACCCCAAAATCTTGAAAAATCGAAACGAAAATAATAAGCTCTAACAAAACGGAACGCCTGAGAAATTAAGACGAATACGAACCTGAATCGGAAACCGTTCGACGAACTCGAGCAAGATTGAACAAGAAGATATACCCAGAGAGAGATTGGTTTGAAAGGAAAGGATCTGAAGCTGGTACTTATATAGGATGCCTGATGAAGGCTACTCGGGGGTCGGGGACAATCCGCGGCTTAGATCGTCGAGATTCACGGATCGGATGGCTGATGTTTTAAGTTGGAGCTCACTCGGATTGGTGACGTGGCAGCGTAATCGAGCGGGACTTTTATGTTGGTTTGGGAACGAAAATTTTTGTGCCTTATTTTTTTGTTATTTGCCGCCCAAAACTTGATTTGGTTCAAAAGTAGTGCCATTCATGAACCGGATTCTATTTTTTGGATGCTAAGAATTCAGTAATTGTGACCATTCATTGTATATCGTGTGGTTAAAAATTATTTTAAAATTTAAAATTAAATATAAATAGTACTTAATGAAAACTGACTGCACAATGTACGATGAATGATTACAACACGAAATTCATAAGATCCCAAAAATAGAATCATGTGATGATCCTTTTCCATTTATGAATTAACGGCCAAATATTTCTCAATCTTTGTGCTCGGTTTTTTTCACAAACACCACTAGGGGTGGTTCGGTATGGGATCTCATACCGAAATCCTTGTTTCAATTCCCAAACCGAAATTTTTGGAAATTCCAATTTCAATACCGATCTCAAACCAAATTTTCGGGAATCCCAGAATAATTTTGGGCTTTTAGGCTTTTTCGGCTTTTTATTTTGGGCTTTTCAGTTTTTGGGCTTTTCGATTTTTGGGCTATAATAACTTGCATGTGTTGTTCTGCAGTGTGCGCTTAATCTGTGCATATCTATAGTCTATAGACAATTCCCAAGCATGAGTGAAGTGATCAAGTTATTTTGTAGTAAAGAGAATGGATGTAGTACTAGGATGACTCATTGCAGTAAAGAGAATTTGCTATTTACCAAAATGAAAGCAAAAAAATGAAAGAGATTTTTGCATACAGTAATTGTTGGAGAGCAGTGAGGGTGTCTGAAAGGTATTTGAAAATTAAATAATATATTTATTTTTTTCGATTTGGTTTGGGATTACCAAAATCTGATAGGAACATATTTATGTGACTTTATTAGTTTGTTTCCTTGCATTTACTTAAGTAGTTTCATCTTATTAGAATATTTTAAGCTATTTTCGTGTGTTTATAGGTTTTAATAACAAAGTTAGCAAAGAAGTGCATTTTGGTGCAATTTGGAGCTATTTTGGAGTGGAATGGATTGCATGCATGGGGAGCATAAGGGTGCGTTTGGTACGCGGGACGGGACGGAACGGGACGGGACGAGGCGTTCCGTCCCGCGTTTGGTACGCCTAAAATGAGTGGGACAAGGCGTTCCACGGGACAAGTTTTGGATAATTTTTTGTTCCACCTCCCCCCATGGAACGGGGTTGTTCCACGTCTGTGGGACAGAAATTTTTAACATTTTAGGACAACAATGCCCCTTGTTTTTTTCAAAATTTACAACATCCGTCCCGTCTGCGTACCAAACGCACCCTAAAGGATGGACGTTTTGGTGCATGAAAGGGCTTCAAACACATGCTAAAATCTGATCAAAATGAAGAAGATACTTTGCAAAGACCAAGCATGTGTGTTGCTAACTGTTTTAATCATGAAAACACAAGTGTGCAAGCTGTTTTTGCAAGGAAACCCCACGGCAAGAGTGTGTAATCATGTTTTGCAAGTATGCTAGCTTATTTAATCATGAAATACAAGTGTGCTAGCTGTTTTGCAATTGTACTAGCTGATTCATCATGAGAAGACCAAGAGGGACCAAGAGGGACCAAAGGCATGGACCAAGGAGGATGAATGCAAGTTGTTTCATCATGAAATTTCTGCAAAGATGCATGTGTGCTAGCTGTTTCTGATGATTAATTCTTGCTTTGTATTGTTTATTAAAACAACTTGTGTGGTTTTTTACTTTTGAGCACCTATAAATTAGCCTTCTTGCAAGGCTTAAAACTCACCAATTCACACAACACTTCCATTCTACACTCCCTAAACTATCCTAGCCGCAACCCCCTCTTCTTTCTTCCAAAAAAATTTGGTACCTACCCATCCTAAACACCACCATACATCCCCCTATCCATTCCTCCATACAACCAAACCTTCAACCCACAACCACCCCTTGTGCCGTAGTAAAGGAAGGGAAGGAAAGTGCTTGGACGTGCTTGCCACTCAACGAGGATCGTTGGAGCGTTTAGGTGTTTTCTTTCTTTTATTTTTAATGTATAAATCTATTTACCTTTGTTTTACAATTATGAGGAACTAAACCCCCCCCCTTTTGCTAGGGGGGATTCAAAGCCATAATTACATTTGCATTATTAATTAATTACTTTTGGTTGTGCTTTAATAATTTGTGATTTCAATTCGCTTAACTATTTGATTGATAACTTATTTGTGTATGTTAATTAAGAGTGCACGCTTAGTTTTCATCCATAAGTTTGATGCTAGAATATAAGGAAATTTCACCTAATCGTTATGAACTTATATTCATGAGTAGTGAAGGTTGTTATCCACAATCGTGTTAAGTGAATTCTTGGCAAGAGTATCATGCTTTTCATAGTTACGAATGTCTCGTTAATACTTATAGTTCTCATGAATCTTAATGATCTTTGATTGTATCTCTATTGTGCTTTTCACGTATGAAATTTTTGAAGAATGTTTTGAATTGTTATGCGCTTTCCCATTCAATTCATTAACTTAAGGAGAACTTGAAGGTTAAAAAAGTGATATCACGGTTAACCCAGAGTATTGAGTTTCATAAGTTATCGAAAGAACAACTAAATATTGGTTTATGTACAAGTGTATCATGTGTGGAGGAGAACCCTCTAGCTAATCCATCATCCATTCAAACAACCATATTTTGTGTCTAAATTTGTCTAGTTATAATTTGTTTATTTTCAAGTTATTCTCATCAAAACCCAATCCCCCTTTTACAATTTATGTCATTTGATTTGAATCTACTTTATTTGATTTATTTTGAGTTCTTTGAGTTAATTTAGTTTAGAGTTGGTTAATTTTTATAATTTGAATCTTTTAAATTCAATTCACGTCCTAAAACAACCCTAGAGTTTGTTTTAGTTTATTTGTTAGTTTTATTTTGAGTTATTCTAGTTAGTTGGAATCATTTGAATCTAGTTAAGTGTTTTGATTTTAGATTTGTGTTTTTAAAGTTTTATTTAGTGTTTCTAAGTTTATTTTATATAGATTAGCAATCCCTCCTAATCCCCGGTTTAGAACGATACCCTACTTACATATTTACTACAATTGTCAAAAAGAGGGTTTAATTTGTGTGTTTGCATATTTATCGCACCAAAATCCCAAAAACTTGAGACCGATTCCCGTACCGAAATTTAGGAATCGGTTCGGTAAGTGGTACTGAAATTTTCGAGAATTTTGGTATGAAATTTTTTCGATTTGGTTTGGAATTTTTGGAATTTTTTTCCAGCCCTAAACACCACACGTATTATTTGGAGTGTGCAGTAATACCCATGATTTATGGTTAAAATTTCATTAACTAAGGCTTGCCGTCAGAGAGAAAATATATCTCACGGCTTGTCTTCATGTGGTAATTTAATCATTCATTGTTAATGGTATTTGTCGAAACAGTGGAACGTTATGGTCGAGAAACATGCGAGGCGGTTAAAATAAGTTATTGACGGTTCAGTTATGTTAGCTAAATTCAAATGGGTTTGAGTAATTGATGTAATAGTTGTCAACCGTACGTTCCACAACCCCATCAATTCATACCATCAGTCCAATATTGCGGGGTTGGCATGCTAGGTTAATCCCTTTGTCCAATATTGCGGGGTTGGCATGCTAGGTTAATCTCTTCTTTATCAATCTATAATATTCAGGACGTTCATGTATGCTTTTTGAATGTCTTTACAATACATCTGATTTTAGGACGTTCATGCGTAAATCAGTTTTATGTGTATGTTTAAAGTTTAATATCATCATCTCCATTCAAAGTTTAATTACTGTTGGTTGCCTGTAATTCAGTGTCCCATTATCTTACTTAGACATGAGATGATTGTTAATCACAGACCAATCAGTAATGATGTCAATGGGTTCAACTCTTCAGAGCAAGTCCACCGAAGCAAAAAGAGGCCAGCACCAAGTGGAAAAACCAGGTTGGGACTCAGCCAATCCACTCCAGCCCGTGTGTTTGCCTGGCACCCAACCCAAGTTGGTCTCAAGACTAGCCCATTTTTGATAGACCTTGGGACCAGTCTGTTTGTGTTGTTAAGCCTGGCGCATGTTATACACCCGGGCGTCCTAGAGAGTGGCAGACAACAAAATCAGAGACAGGGCCTAGCTAGCTGTGCAGGCGCATTAACCTCTCCCCCAGGTGGGCAACGTGGCCCAATTTATGCTGTTGGATTTCCAACGACTAGTTATTCTAGATTGTTGTATTTCCAATGGTAAAAAAAATTTGAATTTCACTTTTTAACTGGACCATCTGATCACAAATCAACGGTCCACCAAGTTGGTAGTGATGCACTGGTCTTATCTCTTTTATTTCATCTTCTATTTTTCCCTAATTTTGTTCCTTTGCCTACCTGATCATGCTTTATCCCCCGTCTCTAGTGGTATTTCTTTTGGTCGATTTCCGGCTTTGTTTAGTTTACGTGTTTATCTACGTGATATTGTGATGAATATCTTTTACTGAATACAATAATCATATAATGACATAGATAATTTAGGCATGGTAGCTGGAAAGGGAAATGATTTCCGCAATCACTACACGCATTTGCTTGTGTTTGTGCTGCGCTTCTCCTAAAGGTGCGTTACACGTTACCTTACATTTGCAAATAGTTTTTTGATTGCTTGTGAATATTCAGAACTTAATAACCTGGCCAAGGAAGCTGCACAACATGATGGTCGATTGGCTCGATCGGCATCCTTTAACAAACAGCAGCAGAGAGATTGAAGAACATCATCTCTGATTTGCATATGTGCATCATGACTACACATGTAGTGACTTGTTTTTGTGCTTCTTGAATGCATGCATAGTCTTTGGGGCGCAGTTATCCCGTTGAATGCGAAAGACTTTCTATCCGGAGGCAAGTGGCTCGGAATCTCCTCAATGGTGAACCATGTGCTCAAATTTGCTTCCGCGTGGTTAAAATGCTACTGCACAACCTTGACCGCAACCGTAAACAGACTGTTATAGATGATGATATTGGAGGCTATTTATGCGATCATTTACGGGTACACGTTACGAATTTATATGAAACTGTATGTGAGAAATTGGGATTCTAGGAGACTGAAAGCCCATAAGATTACGCTAACATGAAGGAACAACCACCAACAGATGGCGTTGTAACACATTAACAGAAAACAATCATGCTTATGCACTATAGTGCGAATTCAAATCTCGCTGATTTCTCTTTTTCTAATAACTAATCATCAATTCACTAAAACTATCGTTTTCCATAATAATAAAAAAAAGGAACAACCACCAAACTGTTTCATTTTATCTAATAACTAACCATTGATTCACTAAAACTATTATTTGCCATAAAAAAAGAAAAGAAAAGGAACAACCACCAAACTGTCTCTTACTCTTTTGGAGCGGGCATCTGGGACCTCAGTGTACAAGTGAAACAATAAAACACATTTTTGCTGGTTGAATTTGGATTTCTATGTGAATGCTTTCTCAAGTGAATGTTGTTATATTAGTAAATTAATAAATTTTCATAATATCATCCACATTTTATGATAATTACCGTTTGATATTAATATCAAATATAAATTTAATTTGATCTCTCTCTCTCTCTCTCTCTCTCTCTCTCTGACACACCCCGACCCAGGGTCGAAGCGTGCTGGCCGTCACGTGCGAGTGACGTAGCCAAAAACGTCAGCGAAAGGTGATTATGCGTGAAATGCAGCATTGAATGTCAAGTGAATAATATACATATGATAAAAGTGATATAGAAAGAAAGTGTGATAGTGAAAGGTCACAGAGCCAACCCTAGGTGCAGTCGATTAAAACAAACGACAGAATTACTAAAGAAATCCTACATCAGTGGTGGTCTGTCAGAACTGCCTCGGTGCCTCGATATCCGTCCACGTCGTCGTTACCTAGAACCTGGAGGGGCGCAAAACAGAAAATGTGAGTGGGCAAAAACAAATATTTTTCAAAATCATTTTAGAAATCCATATATAACCCCTCGCCGTAAATCGATATAATTTTCCCAGAAAATAATACGTATATATCTTATATACGAAAACTCGTCTCAGAATCAAATCCATTATCAAAACACAATGATAGGCCATGTCGATATACCAACTCAGAAAATCATCATCATCAGTCAGGTAATGTAAATCAGAAATACCCCTAGTGCAATGTCAGCCGGAGTCACCTCTAGTGACCTGTACGGCTGAACCTATAGCTCATCCGTCATACTCAATCGCTATCAATCACTATCCTGCACACGAGTCGGAACCACCTATAGTGGTCTGTACGACAGGCTAGGTGTATAATATTACGCTCAGTGCTACGATCACGTGAAGGCTGTGCGACGAATCGCGGGTCACCTACGAGTCGGAACCACCTATAGTGGTCTGTACGACAGGCTAGGCACCTGCCTTGGATCCAAGGTGAGCGTACGGTGCGTGAGGTGAACGATCACGTGAAGGCTAGGCCCTACTCTGGCGGAGCACTAACACC
Organism: Crataegus laevigata; assembly: GCA_963580275.1. Lineage (NCBI taxonomy): Eukaryota > Viridiplantae > Streptophyta > Magnoliopsida > Rosales > Rosaceae > Crataegus > Crataegus laevigata. Next base: position 28,639,883 of record OY756947.1, on the reverse strand, counting down.
CGAGGTGCAGGTGATGAGCTAATTCACTATCTATCATCATCTCAATCACTATTATCATACTTACCTGACTTACCTGGCCGTCCTCGGCGTCGGAGCATAGTATATGCAATCATAATCATATTTATAAAATATAATTGGTATACGACATGGCAATATAATTATAAAACCATTTCCGTCCAGAAATCATGCAAATTGCGTTTCTGGGAAAAACGCCAGTAATATATATATATACTGAAAACAAAAGCCCACTCACTGGTATGTTGACGGGTCGTATCCCCCGAGCCTAGAATGAATGCGCTCGTCCTCTGGGTGCGCCTCACCTATATGTGAAACAACTGCAAAACCGTCATTTACAGCACATAACGGAACTACGTAATTAACTTTTCATACAAAGGTCAATTTTGGTATTTGAATATACCAACGCGACCTACACGACGTCACGAGCGTCGTGATATTTTTAAAATAATTTTTCACTGTGGCACGCGCCCCCACGCGCCAAGGATAGCACGGACAGACGCGCCCCCACACGCGTCACGTGCTGCGCACGCGCGGCTAACCCTAACGGCGCAGGAATATTCCGTTGGGAATATTCCGTTATCTTCTAACGGATTCCGTTAGAAATAACTGACGGCGTGAGGAATATTCCGTCAACTTTGACGGAATATTCCGTCACCCCCTACCTCCAGCTCCGGCGACCTTCGCCGGCGCCGGACTGGTTTTTCCGGCGACATTTTCCGGCGAAACTTCAAATCCTCCTATCTCATTCATTTTTCATCCAAAATTCGTGAAATTTATACCAAAATGCTCCAAATTCAACATAGAACACATTTGTACCTTCAAATCCTTCGAAAAACGTCCAAAATCTCGATGGGAAAATTCTTCAAACTCGGCCAAGTCCAGAACTCAGTGATCCCGACGTCCCACGAGTGCAAACGAGGTGTTCCGAGACTCGTGGGAACCCCTAGAACATCGCTGTGATCTTGGTTTTGTCTAAAACGTCCTGAATTCAAAGTGCATGAACAGTACCATAATAATTAAGTTCGGGTTTCGACTTAAACCTAGGGTTTTCTAACCTAAAATCAGTATATAATTGCTCAGGGAGTCTCAAAGGTTAAGGATATGCTTACCTTACGTTCGATCTGTGTCAAAATGGCGAGGTGAGTGTGTGTCCGTACGAAGCACATTGAAGGAGAGTTCGAGAGAGAGAAAAGAAACCAGAAAAATGATGCACGTGTGTGCATGGGTGCGTGTGTGTGTGTTATATAGTATCTGAAGCCCAAAACCATTTGGGCCCAAAATGATTAGGGCACCCAAGCCCAAAACTAAACCCAAAACCGTATTCGTTCCCGCGTATTCGAGGGCAATATTGTCATTTCACGTCGAACTATATTTAAACTCGGTACGGGATGTCACACTCTCTCTCTTATATATATATATCTGTATTTGCTTTGATATTTCCCTATGTATATGTATTTTCTTGTTTTTAGACGAATGAAATTATGTATTTGATAAAAAAATTGTAATATCCATTTTTGTTCAAGGAGGTCCTGAGTTGAACTATTACATTGAAAACAAAAAACGTATGGCTAAGGAGACTAAATTTAGAGACAAAATTTACAAACTAAATGATGTGTCACTATCACTAATAGAAACAAACACATTTAACAACGCTTAAACCAATTATCAACTTCTATGTGTTTTAGTTTATAAATTATGTCTACAAATTTAATCTGCCTAACGTTATTATAAAACTTTTACTTTTGACAAAGGATAACATTAGTGTGTTAAATTATTAAATATTATAGGAGAATGATTGATAAGATTGAACATGTATTAGAGTGCATAAACATTATTATTTTTCACCAATGCAATAATGCGACATCTACCGGAACATTTTAGCATAGGGTTGATTACTCTTTGATTAAATTGTCTTTACCAACAGAAATGAGTTTCCTTTTACACATTCTGTTTTTTATTTTCCAACAAAAAAATGTTTTGCTTTTGGAAATCTTTCTCAAATTTATAAAATAAAAGAAATCTGATATTTTGTAAACTGATTTTTATTTTATTTTCGTTTTCATATAAAAAAAATTAATTCCGGTGGTGAACGGTCATTATCATATCAACACTCAAGGAAAGGGATTTTCTCGGGATTCCTTCATCCTAATCCACCAAATCATGAAATTCGTGCCGTTAAAATTTAATCTAACGACTACAAACATGAATTCACTTTAAAAATTATAATAACTTCAACCGTTGAATCAAATTTCAACAGCACGATTGATGCATTAGAAGGAAGGAATACAGAGGGATCCCTTCCGGGCACTCAACACTGCGAGGGTGGCTGAGTCAGCAGGGCAGGACTCGTTAATTAAACGAAATGCAGGGGTGTTATATATACGCCTCCTTTTTTATATTATCCTGCGCTATAAATACAAAGAGAGAACATCAAGTCTCGTCCTCTTGTCGAAACAAATCTAGGGTTGGATACTGCTACTGCTACCCCTCGCCTTCTCCAGGTGCGGCTCTCTCTCTCTCTCTCTCTCTATACACGCACACACATATATATATATATATATATATTTGCTTATTGGGCTACAAAACAACCAATTTCTGATATATTTGTATGTATAGTTTTTGAATTGGGCATGAAAATTTATTTGGGTAAGCTTGAATTTTGCGTATAGATTGTTTGTTTAGGTTAATTCGGTGTGTGGAGATGAAACTTTTTTCCCCTTGCTGCGATTTATCTGTTTCTATTGACCTTTCGGTTTAGCGAAAATGATAAACGGTAGTATTCATTTAATTACCTCTATCTGAATTCTTTTATGTACAAATCTCTGCAATTGCTAGCGATTTGTTTATTTTTTATTTCCCAGACGAGTTTTTTTGTTTTTTAATTATGTATTTTCATACTATGACCTGAAAAGTGCGAAATAATGGGTATGGTTGAGCTAAACGATGACTCACATATTTCTTCCAGGTACAATGCCTCGTCATGATGACCGTCATGGTGGTTCGCGGCTCTATGTTGGCCGCTTGTCATCGCGGACAAGATCACGCGAACTTGAAGACGTATTCAGCAGATATGGAAGGTATGAGGAATGATTGTTACGAGTCATGGGATTCCAAGTGCTTTTTGGGTGGTTAGGTAAAACATTGCATAGGAAAATATTAGACATTTATTGATTGTTCCGTTTGGTTCAAGCTTGGTGCTTATTTGACTGAGTTTTTACAGTTCAATAGAACATACGTGTTTCTGTCGTTTCATTATTCTGTTCCTGTTTGCAATTCCATACCAGTGTTAACTTCATGTGCAAATTGTAAGGTTCATTGGGACTTCTGATTGCTTTAGATAAGGGAGAAGCATTGAGAAAATTAGTTCATGCATATACCCATTAGTGCAAATCCCATATTTGTGTTCCAATTTTCTGCTGTGCGTTTATGGTCTTTTACTTTCTGTTCTGGATTACTGGTCATTGGGGGCTGTCCATATTTAAGTGTAAGGTTTTTGGGAGACAATGAACCCTTTGCCAAGCCATTATTTGTGCTTGAAAGTGTACATTTCTTCTATGTTTGTGAAAACGCTTCACCCCTCCATGTGTCCCTTTGGTTTAACTTCAATGATCTTGTTGAAGGTTCCTTGGCTTTTGCCAAACCTGGAGGTCTTGGTGAGAGGTCCAATTGGTGGATTTGGCGAGTCTTTCTATAATTTATTGCGTTTTTTTATGGAAATGGCAACAATCTCAAAGTGGTGTTTAGTTCATCTGTGAGGGGCGAAGTATCATCCCTTTGATGCTTGTATCATGATGGCCTTACTGTTTATGGAACCCGTTTACGCAGAGTACGTGATGTGGATATGAAGCGCGACTTTGCCTTTGTTGTATGTTATTCTGTACCTTGCTCTCTCTCTCTCTCTCTCTCTCTCTCTCTCTCTCTCTCTAACACCTCTAACACGCACAAGCACAAGCATGTGATCTCGCATTATTTCATTGATTATTATGGTGTTAACTTTTGTCTTGTCAATTTTTTTCCCTTGCAAACTTTATGTTCTCTTTGTTCTTCATTCTGTAACTAACAACAGGAGTTTAGTGACCCCCGGGATGCTGACGATGCAAGATATAGCCTGAATGGTCGTGATGTTGATGGGAGCCGGATAATTGTGGAATTTGCGAGGGGGGTAAGTATTATGGGTTATATTGTTTAGAATCCTTCTCATATTTCAGCAAGGTGTGTTACTAGTATGTTGTTAAGAGCTGAACAATGTTCTGTCTGACTTTTTGTTGTCACTTTTCATATGGATTGCAGAGTTAACCTCTATAGTTGTTTCTTGATTACATCACTTGGGACGTATCACTTAACAAAGAGGGTGCAGGGTTCACCCCCTGTATAGTTGTTTCTTGATTACTTCATTTTGTTGTAGACTTTTTATGTCTTGCCTGATATCTATGTATGTCTATCTGTCTCTCTCCCCCTCCCTCCCTCGTTTCCCATGTTTTAAGCTCTCATTTCATTGGTCAATTGTCATTGAAATTTTGCTCAATATCTGGCTTGCATTCAGGCACCACGTGGTCCTGGTGGATCTCGGGAGTATCTTGGGAGAGGCCCTCCTCCAGGATCAGGGCGCTGTTTTAATTGTGGGCTGGATGGACATTGGGCTCGAGATTGCAAAGCTGGAGACTGGAAGAATAAGTGTTATCGTTGTGGGGAACGAGGCCACATTGAAAGAAATTGTCAGAATAGTCCGAAGAAACCAACCAAGTATGCACTCTCTCTCTATCTTTCTCGCTCTGTGTTTTGGCATTGTACGGCTCTGTTTATTGACTTTGCAAATTATTTCTTGTGCAGACGTGGGCGTAGTCTCTCATGTTCACCAAGTCCAAGGCGAGGTAGAAGTCAAAGCCGTAGTTACAGCAGGGATCATAGTTACAGGTTTGTCATCATCTTTTCTCTTACAAGTTCTGCATGAGTCTCATTGCTTGCCTCTGCCTAATCGATGAAATTCAATTTAAGAGTGACTCCTTTGCGGGGAGCAGTGAATTTCCAAGTATTCATGTCACCTTTGATCTAGAAATGTGGTTATACTTCTCGGTAGATATTTTGTTGAAACTCGATTATTCTTTTCTAATGTGCAGTCGTTCCCGATCACCCGTGAGGGGAGAAAGGAGTTTGGAGAGAAGATCAAGGAGTCCTCATGACAGCCGGAGCCCTAAGCGTCGCAGGGCTTCACCACCACCCTCCAAGGGGAGGAAGCATGATAGAACTCCCGAAGGGAGGAGCCCACAAGAGCGGGGTAGCCTCTCCCCACAGGATCGCAGATCTGACGACAGTAGGAGTCCCAGGGCAAAGAGCAGAAGCCCTATAAATGATGTTGAAGGGGACAGCAATGGAGATAGGAAGCATAGAAGCCCTGTTGAAGAAAACAGCCGCAGCCGCAGCCGCAGCCCTGTCCGCAGGAGTGAAAGGAGCCCTGTTGAAGATGATGAAGAGATCCCTGGTTCCCCGAGAGGCAGTGAATCACCAGCTTAAATGCACTCTTCTCCAATGACATGCGGATTTTACATGAAAACTGTTATCGCGACAATTTCTTTGCTTTTAATGGGTTCTGTTTATTGTTCTCTAGCTCCGAATTTTGAACTTCTCTTTTTTTTTTCTTTTTCGGATTATGGATTTCTGTGGGCAATAGATAAATTATGTTTGGGATCCACCAATTTTTAAGTTCTGACCGCTAGTAGTTGATTATACGATCTTAATAGTGTATAGTTAACAGCATATAATATATTTCTAGGTCTGCTAAAGCATAACGATTTGAGGTTGTTTAGGATTTGGCAGAAAAATTTAGGAAGTGTTTTTAGAGAAGCACTTGTCAACTACTTTTTCTGGAAGCGCCCCAGTGTTTTTTCAACAAGCATTAAGTTTATTTGTTTTTAATAAGGGAATTGTCACTGACATTTTCAAATTTTCGTTTTACATTTCAAATTTTTTATAATTTAGAAGAAAAATACATGAGGAGTGCAAATTGAAATTTTGGAGTGCAAATAATAGTTTTTATTAATAAAAGTATAGTTAGCTAAAAAGAAAACATAAACAGAAAATTGAAAAAAGTACAAGTCAGGGCAAGTGGCCTTTCACCAAATTGGTCATTTATTACAGTAGTAAACAAATGTTAAGTTTTTACATTACAGAATGAGTTTAAATTCTTTTAATTACTAATCTAATAAAATTTATCGTTTGAAAAAAAAAAAAAAAAAAGGTTAAAAAGTCAGAAGCAGGCCTCACAAGTGCCCCACTGTTTTTCTCATAAGCAACTCCACAAGTTACTAGCAAACACATAGGTCATGACTTTTTGATGGAAGTGACTCGAGCTCTGTGACTACTTCTGGCATGCAAGGCCTTTCTTCTCCTTTTAACCTTATACATCTATTTGCTAGATCAATCATTTTCTCTCCAGCCTTTCTGTCTCTCCCTCTTGGTATATTTCAAAAGCAATCAGCTCGTCCCATTCGTCGATTCCTCTCTTTCCCTCCAAAGCAAGAAACATGCCCGGGAGGCCACTAAAAGAATGTGGCACTTCGTTCGTGAGTAGCTCCAGGAGGACAACACCAAGGCTATAGACGTTGCTCTTTTCTATTAGCTCCCTTGTTTCAAGATATTCAGGGTCCATGTATGTACCCAGTTGTACATCCGATTGGCGTATATATTTGATCAGGATCTTCGTGAAGCAATCTTGTAGTTTCATAGTTTGACAATTTTGCCGTGTAATTCTTATCTAGCAATATCTTCATTGTCTTGACATCTTGGTGTACAATTGGCATGACATAATGGCAGTGTAAGTATGCTGGTGCTTCTACAATTTCTGCTGCTATCTTTAACCGTAACTTAAACGAAAGTGGTGGTCTTCCAGACCTTAGTAACAATGATCTTTGAATGTGATCATAAAGAGTGCCGTTGTGGATGAAAACAAAATCCAGATGTCAAATAACCATTGGCTGGAACACCAACTGACGTGGAGTTTCCTAAACCCCAAAAAATTTAATTTTATTTAAACCCATTTAACATATTTTTACACTCAACTTACTCTTTGCACCCATTTGATTTTTAACTAAACTCTTAATATCTCTTCAAACCTAAATTTAATACCTAATATACCCCATAAACCCAATTCAATATATGAATTTATTTTTACACCTATTTCTTCAACAATTACTTCATAAGTTAATATCTAAATAGGATTGATCCTAAAGATGGGCGATCAGTGGACCCATCATTCATGTGATTCAGTGGCTCCAAGACCACCTGAAGAGCAAGGACCATGTTGAGATTCTTAATCCTAAACTTCAAGGTCACCTAGACACACATGTACAAGAAATGCTCCAAGCTCTTGGAATCTCACTTCTTTGCACCAGCAATCGGGCGGAAGGTAAGATGCTTTCGCTGTATTCGTTGAAAAAAATTACAGTAAAGTGCTTTCGCTGTATTCGTTGAAAAAAATTACAGTAAAGTAACTTCTACACTCTAAAAATTGAAATCAAACAAACAAAAAATTCATAAATTGAGTCATACCTTGATTGGAGGATTCAAAACTTCAAAATCACTATCGATCAATAAATAAATAAATAAAAAAACTTTTTTTTCTCTATGAGAGTTATTAGAGTTTTAGTTAGAATGAACGTAAGATAAACAAAGAGTGATCGTAAGGTTTAATTATATTGTTTGAGTTTATTGATAAATTTGAGTTTTATTATTAATTTCATTTTGTACTTAATAGTAATTATGTAATGGGGTAAAATAAATAATTAACATTTAAAATTTAAGTTGGGTGTAAAAAAAAGTTAAATGGGTTTAAATAAAATTCACATACCAGTGATTAACCTGTAATATACAGCTCGAAATATGTAATAAAACCACCAAACCAAAACATCTCATTGAAATATATCGTTCCCAAGGAGATGGCACAGATTTTGAGTCACATATCCTTTAAAACCTCGCCCTGCATATCAATTGTTCAGGAACTCAAGCGACATCTTAGAATTCCTTAATATATGTATGCTGAAGGGCGGATAACCAACAGATACAAAAAAATTAATCAGTGAATAAAACCCGAAGGGTAATACCATCACAGAGATGAAGCAGGAGGATACTTGCTAATTTGTAGTCAATAAGACAACATATTTTCTATACAGTAAGATCGACTAAACATGGGTACGATTTAGCACATTTTTCTCCAAGTTAGTGTAAATTATTTCCCGCAAAATAACGGGGGAAAACTGAAAAGTGAAAACTGTGTCTATTCCGAAAAAATCTCTAGCGCAGTTAAATTTCAGTAAGTAAAAACTAAAAATGCTACTAGAACATTATTAGAGGGAAATGGATCACCTTGTATGTAGCACATTCAGTAGCACTCTTATATTCTACCGTTACAAAGACCCCGCTGCAATTCCTTCATATGAGTAGTTCCCCGCTACAGGAATTTAGTGACCCCTGGGATGCTGATAATGCAAGATATAGCCTGAACGGTCGGGATGTTGCTGGGAGCCGGATAATCGTGGAATTTTCCAGGGGGTTAAGTGTTATGGGTTATATTGTTTAGAATCCTTCTCATATTTCAGCAATGTGTGTTACTAGTAAGTTGTTAGGAACTCGGACTTGTGTAGTGCCACCGACTGTTGAACAATGTTCTGTCTGACTATTTGTTGTCATATGGATTGCCGAGTTAACCCCTGTATAGTGGTTCCTTGATTACATTACTTGGGATGTATCATTGAACAAAGATGGTGCAGGGTTCAACCCCTGTATAGTCGTTTCTCTTTGTTCCACGTCCATCTCTCTCTCTCTCTCTCTCTCTCTCTCTCTCTCTCTCTCTCTCTCTCTCTCATTTTATTGGCAATTGTCATAAAAAAATTTGCTCGATATCTGGCTATCATTTGGGCACCACGCGGTCCTGGTGGATCTCAGGAGTATCTTGGGAGAGGCCCTCCTCCAAGATTAGGGCGCTGTTTTAATTGTGGACTGGATGGACACTGGGCTCGAGATTCCAAAGCTGGAGACTAGAAATTGTCAGAATAGCACTGTTTTAAGTATGTCTCTCTTTCTCTGTGTTTGGCATTATACAGTTCTGCTTATTGACTTTGCGAATTATTTCTTGTGCAGACGTGGGCGTAGTCTCTCACGTTCACCAAGTCCAATGCGCGGTAGAAGTCGAAAGATCGTAGTTACAGGTTTTGTCATCATCTTTTCTCTTACAAGTTCCGCCTGAGTTCTTATTGCTTGCCTGTGCCTAATCGATGAAATTCATTTTAAGAGTGACTCCTTTGTGGGGAGCACTGAACTTCCAAGTATTCATGTCACTTTTGATCTAGAAAGTGGTTGATATGTTTTTTACCGTTTGTAAAAGTAGGATAAAAACACTTGTAAGAGAACAATATAATTGTAGTATAAACAACTCAAACAATGTCGTTTTTTCACGGAAATTGAATGAATAATTTGTATATAAAACAACTCTTAATTAATTATAAACAAAACTTAGAAAATGTTGATTTTAAGACTTAAAATATTAAAAACGAATTTTAAATAGAAACAATTAAATAATTGGTAAAGTAAAATAAACTAAAATAAAACAGTTTTGAAAATCAAATTAAGCACTATGGTTCTGCCGTTACCTTAACAATCATACGTAGTTCTTTCAATTACTTATGAATTACTCATCCATAATTTGAATGTTAGGTTTTCCTAATATATACCCTGCTTGGAACCTCCAACATAGACCATATTTAACATGCAACCCGTCCGGACGTTCGGATCAAACATGAACATAAAATAGTCATTAAGTTTTATGAAAACTCTTTGAAAAATCATGCAACCCTTAAGACGTGGTGTTCATCTTAAGTGAAATTACAATTATTAACCATAAGAAGCCAACGCCAATTTTAGGAACCTTCCGACCAAAATTGCATCAAATTACTTTTCTAAATATCTTAATGGTCACGAATCACTAAGACAATTAGATAATTTAAAACATTGATTAATAATTCAAAACATGCATGCACAATATTATAAGTAAATTGAAAAAAAAACTACATATTCTTGCTAAGACTCATTGCCTCGCCCTAGCAGAAGAGACTAGTTACGAACAATCATAAAACAAAATTGTATTAAAAACATGGATAGAAAACACCTTGGAAATATACTTCAATCGTCAAAAGCTCTCTAAATTAGTGTGTTCCTTCTCTCTAACCCTAATGGCTAAATAGACTTATTCCAAAAAAAAAAAAAAAAAACCATACATAGAAAAAGGTCTTAGAATAAAACTAGGAAACAAAATCCCAAATTTACCAGGAGAATCTGCCACAAATCTGTCCAGCCACATTTTAGACCTAAATCTCCTCCAAATCCGGCCTATGATAGCTTGTTTTAAAGATTAGAACAACCTGAACACATTTCTAGAATGAGCCGAATCCAAAATAGTCCATCTTGGGCTCCAAAACTCGCAATCAAGAGCAAAACGTTACTTTTGAAATATCATACACTGCTCCTTTATTGTATTGCCATAAAATAACCGTTTGGTGGAAAATTTTGATATTTTGATACTATCAAGCTAAGCGACTCATGAACTTTCTCCAAGTGGAATTAATCCAAAACTCATCCATTTGATTACGCTTTTCTGTAGAGGAAGTCGAAAGTCCTATATTGAAAATACAATTCAAAATATCAAATTTCTTCCAAAATAATAATTAAAATAAACTAAGATTAGGGTAAAATATGTTATATAATATTGACTCATCAAAATACCTCCAAACTTAATTTTTTGCTTGTCCTCAAGCAAAACAAAACTAAAAAACTAAAAGCTTAAACAAAACTTAGCTAAAACAAAATTTTACCCATAAAGTTGCAATCCATAGAAAACATTAAAAATCAGAACATCTTTTCAAAAGATCCAACTAATCCTACCACAGAGTCCAAGCCATTTAGAGTTAATTAGAAAAGAATTTATGAACTTCTTTTAGTGTAAAGTGAACCAACAAAGTTAAGGACATTCGACTAAAAGCCCTTACCATTTGTCTTCTTTATTTAATAATTCATACACACTAACTTGACTTTTATTTTTTCTCCTTTTTTCTCTTTTCCTTATTTTTTTTCTTTTTCAATTTTTTTAGTAATAGAGGTGGTCGTGCAATGTCAGTTCCTTTAAGCTTTCTATCCAACTCATGTAGCGAGCTTTAGGTCAATAACTCCCAAACCACTAGGACATTGATCTTCTCTGGATCCATGCATCCTAATCCTAGGGATTTACCAATCCGGGTCATTGAAATTTGATCCAACGGCTATAAACAAAGATCCACCAATCCGGGCCATTGAATTTTAATTGGATATTTCAAAATACAACTCTTCATTAGTAACTTTAATATTATTCAATTTGTTTTAAAGTCCTAATTTCAGTTTTATTTGTAAAACCAAAACTAATGCATTAAAGGAGGTGTATAATGTTATTATTTGATTATGCAATAATGCTACTTGGATTCCCATTGTTTGGCCAACCGTTGTTCAATGTGACTAGCCCTATAAATTACTATTGCATAAATCAAAAGGAGAATGGTAGTTCCAGTCAAGTCTTCTTCGCTTCTCTACGTTTTCAATCCTCTACTTCATCGTTCACTTCTATACCAAAGAAAAGAATCGAGCTGTTCACTCGATCCAAATATTGCGAGTGTACACTTACAATAATCATAGGTTGTTGTATCTTGGAAGGTAAGACGTCATAACCTACTACACCGAGACATTGTCTTAAAGGGGTGAAATCTACTCTTAAGATTGTTGGAAATATTGGCGTTTCGGATGCTACTGGCTATTACTGCTTAGTCATGTTTTGACATTTACCAACGTGCTATAATATCTATGAGATAGTGTTGAATACTTGCAAATTATTATTTTTATATATTCAACCTGTGAGGGTGGAGAGCCCCTTCACGGAATAGTCTTTTTGCAGATGGCGACATACTAGAAAAATGTGGGCGTACATCTCAGCATAAGGGATTGGAAAGTTATATTATGGGTACAAAACACATGAGAGGTAGTTTTGATTAATGACTGATGTGTGACATGCAGGTTGAAGAGTTGAGGTTAATTAAATGGCCTAAACCTGTTTGAGATTTTCAATTATTTACAGGAAAGACCATTGTATATCTTCCTTTACGGAAGATGTCAAGTGTATCTAAGTCTGTATAGTGATAGAATAGGGATAGCTCGAGCCAATAGGGCTCAGAGAATAAGACAGGTTACATTTCAAATTGATTAATTCGCATATTTCCTCATTGGTTTTTATGGCTGCTATATTGTTTTCCACAATGTCAATACAATTTAATTAAGAAACAATATTGACATGTAAATTTTAGAGCATTTTAAATGTGGGGGTTTCTCCATCTCAATTTCACTTGGAGGAATTAAATTAGATGCTTTGTACTGAGTGATTATGAGTATTATAAATGAGCTTTACTATACATCTTTTTGATGTAATCACTAATGAGTTTGTTCGAGTAAATTTCAAGACATCAATGAAAATTGTGGGGGTTGGAGGAGAGCCCGATATACTGGATAAATTTTGACATACTTGAAAATGTGGGAGCATGCTAAGTTTCTGATTTAGGCAGGTGGACCGAAAAGTTCCATTGACCATTCCAGAGGCATATTCTGAATGCTAAATATTTTGAGGCACTATATAGTTTATATTAATTAGAAATGAGTGGCAATTTTTATTAAACAGCTTATGGTAACGTTACACGCGCAAATGCCATATTATGTTGAGAAGTTATGCTTCGGAGAGACATCTTAAATAGATATACAGGTTGACTTTGGATTGGAACATGAGTTGACATTCGTTTGGAAAAAGATATTTAGTGAAGCTTAACAATCTCTTTGTTATATCCCATTTTATATGGATGTGACCCAGTGTTTGGTTTGAGATTTTCCGCTATTTGTGGAAGAGACCACTTTGTTTGATTTGAGATATCCCACTATTTGTAGAAGAGACTAGCTGGTTCATTATGTGTGATATCATAGCTACGAGGGCATTAAGTTAAATAACTTGTGCATTTGCGTTTGATGTAATTATTTGGAGGTCTAAAATGGATTTAGCTAATCCTCTGACAAATCCACTAAGCTAAAATGCTAGTGATGAATATGACATTGAGGGGGATGAGATTTATGCCTATAACATTGATCAAAAGTGATGGTCACGCAACCTATGTGAATGGAGATCCCAAGAAGTAGGTTCATATGGATTAAAACAAGATTTTAGGTTTAGGCATGTAGTCAATGTCCTTAAGAGTAGATTTCTCCCCTCTAAGACAATGTCTTGGTGTAGCAGGTTATGTCGCCCTACCTCCAGGATACAACAACCAAGGTTCTAAAAAATGCTAGGTGCTTGTTGGGTGGCGGGTTAGCGCCTAGCGCCTAGGCGGATTTAGGAAAATTTCTTTTATATCTTGTAAATAAGTGCATATTGACACTTACAAAAAAATATACTTGTATGAAATCCATGAATAAGATAATAAAAGAATGATAAAATGCAAAAGGAAAATCCAACAAGTCCAAAATTTAAAAACACATTAAGCATATATGCCATATAACCATAGTGAGGAGTATTGTAGGATGACACATATACAACAAGTTCACTATTTAAAACAACATAAAATGGAAAATAGGAGGAAAATAAGAAAATTTAGTAATGTAAGATACCTATCTTTAGCATCCCATAATTTAAGTTGATACACAACACACCTATTCTATAAAATTAACAAAATTTCAAGGTATAATTAGAACTTAGACTTCAAACAAATTAAAAAAAAAAAAAAAACCACCTAGCCGCCTAGCCCGCCTAGGGCCGCATAGAGCCACCCCGATTTTTTCCAACTGTTTTGCACCAAATCGCCTCGGTTCCAAGGCGCCTAGCGCCTAGGGCGTTTTTTAGAACATTGACAACAACCTATGATCCTTGTAAGCATACATTCACAATACTTGGATCGAGTGAACATCTATAGAAGTGAATGATGAAGTAGAAGGATTGAAAATGTAGAGAAGCGAAGAAGACTTGACTGGAACTACCATTCTCCTTTTGATTTATGCAATAGTGATTTATAGGGCTAATCACATTGAAAAACGTTTGGCCAAATAATGAGAATTCAAGTAGCATTATTGCATAGTCAAATAATAGCATTATACACCGCCTTTAATGCATTAGTTTTTGTTTTACAAATAAAACTGAAATTAGGACTTTAAAACAAATTGAATAATATTAAAGTTACTAATGAAGAGTTGTATTTTGAAATACCCAATTAAAATTCCAACATTTAATACCCACAACTTCTGCACTGGCAAAATTTGTTGTTGAAGAATTTTACTGTCACGAAATTGTTTCGCATTCCACTTGTTAATATTGGCCTCGTTGTAAGACTCGCCCTGAATTTCTTCAAGGTTGAGACGCCTTGCTGGTGCAAAGTACAATTCAGCAACCAAAATTTTCTCATAAACAACTATTGGGCCTGTATCCAAATTTTTGAGTGTGTCCAAAAGCTGACCATTTAATGTACCAAATTTTGAATATGTGTGAACATCCATCTCTAACACTTCAGTTTCCTTGCATTGCTACAACCTTTCTGGAATGGGTTGTGGTGGCATATAAACTTGGGTAGCCATAGGTTACGGAAGGATTTCAGGATCAAAATGTGCTGTTTCCTCTATTAAGTGTGAAAAAAGTGTAGATTACTCCTCAATTCCTGCGTCAATCTCCTCCTGATTATTAAAGATGTTCACACAGTTTGATGCTTGAACTTGAAATCCTTTATTGGTTCTTTCAATGTACAAATCAGATGATTCCAACAATATTGAGTTTTTATCTTTAACCGGAAACTCTTGTGGCACATTAGGCTAATCAAAATACTGCTGATTAGTTGCCCACACAAAATTAAGATGCTTTTTTAAACATGGAGTGTAAAACTCTGAATAAAGATCTTTCCAACGCCTTTTTGAGTTGTTTCTCATATTCTTATGCTTCTAGACGAACTCAGGAAAATATTCCCTTTCGGGGCACTGCAAAATATCATGGATCTTCAAACAGCAAAGTACACAAATTGTAGGTTTAAATCCATAAAAACCCCATTCTACAGATCTGACCCATAAAGGTAACTCTTCTGCCGGTGGTGGTTCCATCGTTGAATTGCTCTTAAAATCAACAAACCATATCCTACAAACAAAAAAACATCAACAAGTAAAATAAAAAGATATATACAAAAATAATTAACTAAGAATATGATAAACACAAGTTATTTAAAATAATCTCCGGTGACGGAGCCAATTTATTGATAGGATTTCTACCACTTGCAAAACTGGGGATACAAACACTTAAAAATATTTGCAAGAGAACAAGGTAGTTGTAGTATGCTCAAGCAAAGTCTTTTTTTACCGGGATTGAATGAAAAATTTGTATTTTAAAACCAACTTTTAATTAATTATTTAAAATAAAATTTAGAAAATGTTGATTTTAAGACCTAAAATACTAAAAACGAATTTTAAATAGAAACAATTAAATAATTGGTAAAGTAAACTAAACTAAACTAAAACAGTTTTGAAAGTTAAATTAAGCACTAGGGTTTAGCTGTCACCTTAACAATCTTACGTAGTTCTTCCAATTACTTATTAATTACCCATGCATATTTTGAACGTTAGGTTTTCCTAATATATGCCCTACTTGGAACCTCCAACATAGAACATATATCTAACATGTGACCTGTCCGGATGTTCGGATCAAATATGAACAAGAAACACTCATTAAGTTTTATGAAACCATTTGAAAAATCATGCAACCCTTAAGATGTAATGTTCATCTTAAGGCATGACACACCCGGACCCGAAATGCCCACAAGGATTTCGAAGTCGAGCTGTGCTAGCCGACACCTAGAGGGTGATGAAGGCATAAGGTGTAGAATGTGGAAATGTGAATAAATTTAAACCTAAAAGGGCCTAATTACCAAAGTGTGCTGGTGAGAGGGAGCGAACCCATTTCACACGTGACGTTGAGCATAAGTAAGGTGCAGTAGAGCGGGTAAGAATCATACCCTCAGAAGTAGCCACCAATCTTTAGATTTGCCAAGACTCCTCGTCGAGACGAACACTCAGTAGCTAAAACCTGGAGTCTGTGCTACAGCTTCCTGGCACAAACATTGAGGTGTCACGAACGATCGGCGCCTGTGGACAAGGCCAATTCGGCCTAGAAAAGCTCTAATTTCATGAAACCCGCCGGAACCCTAGGTGTGGGTGTGCTTTGATTCGTCGTCTTCGGTGTTCAGCTGATCCTATAACTACTTGGGCTTTGTTCTAGGCTTCAAGGGAAGTATATTAGTGGTATTAATTGAAGGATTTACCTTCAGAAATGGTGGGTCTCCGCCAATCTCCCTCATGATGCCGCCGAACTATCCCCACCAAACTAAGATTAAATCTCACTAAAGTTGATGTAGAAGTGGTATAGGAAGGGTCTAAATGATGATTGGGAGTGGTATATCGGCTCAATTTGTCATATTTTGGCTAGAAAACCTATCGGAACCCATCGAGTTCCATCTTGCCCGCGGGTCAGTTGCAGAGGGCAGGGAAAGGACCACGATCCCGTGCTCCTCACCCATCTTCATTCCCCTCCAAACTCGAATTTGCTTGCGCCCACGTGTCCGTAGTGACAAATACTATGAGGATACACCAAGAAACGAATCTTACGTGTCACTACAAGGCCATCAACAAAGGTCAACGCACTTGCCTCTAAGGGCATTTTCAAAAATTCACTATTTAAAATTATAAAATCATAACTTTTGGGGACAGGCTGTTACAAGTTAAATTACAATTATTAACCACAAAAGCCAGCGCCAATTTCAGGGAACCTTCTGACCAAAATTGTATTAAATTACTTTCCTAAATATTCTAATGGTTGCGAATCACTAAGATAAATAGATACTTTAAAAAGGTTATTAATAATTCAAAATATATATGCATAATTGTAGACAGTGAAATTTCGGTAAATAAAATGTTGACCGATGGTCAAAGTTTCAACGCTCATGTATTACATAAATTGTACACGTAGCATGTGATTCAACGAAAATTCAAAAAGAGTCCGAAAAGCTGTCAAAAAGGACACGTGTCAACACCTGGCAGAGACGGCTTATTTCATCTGGGATATTATATTCAAAATTAGGCCTTGGAAAATTCTATAAATAGAAGCCAATTTCATTCATTTCAATTGACCAATTCACAAATACATTTCTCTACTCCCAAAATGGAAGAGAATTCTCTCGAAGTTCGTTCTTCATTCATCGTTCATCGTTCTTCGAGATCAAGCCCCAACGGCCCTTGAAGAAACGTTCATCCACCTTTGAGATCAAGCCCAACGGCCCTTGAAGAAACTTCGCCAAAACCTTTGAAGAATCAACAAGCACCTTGGTCACGTGCCGATTCTTAATCCAAGATCAAGCCCCGACGGCCCTTGGATCAACACAACTGTTCTTCAAGATCAAGCCCAAAAGCCCTTGAAGATCCATTCATCGTTCATCCGTTCATCCATATTCCAAGATCAAGCCTTGACGGCCCTTGGATCCACACATCTATTCTTCAGGAATCAAGCCCAAAAGCCTCTTGAAGTTCATCACTTGTTCATCCGTTCTTCAGGAATCAAGCCCCAAAAGCCTCTTGAAGTTCATCACTTGTTCATCACCATCGTTCATCGTTCTTCGAGGATCAAGCCCAAAAGCCCCTTGAAGTTCATCCATCGTTCATCATCCTCGTTCATCCTAAGATCAAGCCCCAACGGCCCTTCGGATCAACAGCCCATCAAATCCACAAATCAATATCTCACGGAGATCGAATCAGATGACCAAATCAAATAGAGATTGTAACCCCAAACAAATTCATCAAATACAAATATTATTTTGTACACGTGTTCTGTTCTTGTTGTCTTTCAGAAATTTTCGTGTTTACAAATTTGGCACGCCCAGTGGGACAATCTCTACCTCTCATCTCTTTTTTTGTTCAAGATATCCAAAACACACTTCAAGCACAAATGGCTTCAAAAGGAGAACAAGTCATTGGCGCCACCTCCATCGAAGAACAGCTGATTCAGATGAAGGAGATGTTTACGATGATGATGAAAACCCTCGAAGAAAAAGACTTGAAGATTGCTATGCTCGTGAGCAAATTGGGGGCAAGGCATGATGAAGGATCCGGCTCTGACCCTAAGAAAGGTGGTGACGAAGAAGAAGAGTCTTCGGTGGAGAGGGTTGAAGAAAAGCCAAAGCCAGACCAAGCAGCGGCATTCATGGGATCTCTCTCCATCAAGCAGTTGCAGGAGATGATCACCAACACCGTCAAGGCACAGTACCAAGGGAGCTCAAATACCTCCGAGTTGTACTCTAAGCCTTACTCTAAAAAGATTGATGCCCTGAAGATGCCAAGGGGCTATCAACCACCCAAATTCATGCAGTTCGATGGAATGGGAAACCCGAAACAGCACATCGCCCACTTTGTTGAAACTTGCAACAACGCGGGAACTGAAGGGGACTACCTTGCCAAGCAGTTTGTGCGCTCGCTGAAAGGTAACGCCTTTGATTGGTACATCGACCTCAAGCCCGAATCCATTGACAGCTGGGAGCAATTGGAACGAGAATTCCTCAACCGCTTCTACAGCACCCGCCGCACAGTCAACATGCTGGAGCTGACAAGCACAAAGCAGTGGAGGGACGAGCCAGTCGTTGACTACATCAACCGATGGCGCACTCTTAGCCTTGACTGCAAAGATAGACTCTTAGAGCGCTCTTCGATCGAGATGTGCATCCAAGGCATGCAATGGGGATTGCACTACATCCTCCAAGGCATCAAACCGCGGACCTTCGAAGAGCTAGCAACCCGCGCCCATGACATGGAGTTAAGCATCGCCAACCATGGAAGAAGGGAGCCAACCACCAACTTCAAAGAGAAAGTGTTTGCTCCGAAGGTGGACGAGACTGGGAATAAGCCCGCTAAGGAAGCTTTTACCATTAACACTGCCCCCGTCAAAATCTCGCCCAAGTACAAAACGAGGGAGATAAAGAGAGGAGAGCCTTCTCGCACCTAAGACAGGTACAAAAACACCTTGAGAGAGCTAGAGCAGAAGACGTATCCTTTTCCGGACTCCGACGTGGCAGCAATGCTGGAAGACTTGTTGGAGAAAAAGGTGATCGATTTACCCGAATGCCGATGGCCAGAAGAAATAAATCGCACCGACAACCCAAGGTACTGCAAGTATCACCGCTTCATCAGTCATCCAACAAAAAAATGCTTTGTGCTGAAAGATTTCATCATGAGGCTGGCTCAGCAAAGAATCATTGAGCTGGATCTTGACGATGTGGTAAAGTCAAATTATACCACCGTCACTTCCAGAACGCTTGATTCAAAGTCTTCATCGCTACCGCTGGGGGCATGCTCCGAATCAAGCAAAGCTGAAGGATGGATTCATGTTGCTCCAAAGAAATGGCACATGAAGCCTACACCTCCACCACAAGTCCACCAACCGGAAATGGGGCAGAGCAGCTTTTGCCAATCTCCAAAGCAACGGGAAATGGTTGAAGATGATGGAAATTCAACACAAAGATCGCCTATCCCCATCACGATGCGCGATTTCCTCCCAGAAGATTTCTTCAAACACCCGGTCAAAGCTCATTGCTACAAAAATTACGAGGAACGCTTCTCCAAAATGGCTTGACAAACCCGTGTGCTGCTCCTTATCTGCAAGAGCCTAAATTGCAAGACACCATGCTCCTTGTTCGTACGAGCTTAAACTGCATGAACGAAGGCTCCTCACCAGCACGAGCTCAAACTGCATGGCAAAACGCTCCTCGCTCGCACGAGTCTAAAAGGCGACGACACCCCGCTCCTTGCCTGCACGAGTTAAAACTGCAAATGGCACCAAAAGAAAAAAAAAATGCATGTACTTTGAACTACGTTTTGACTTGATCCCTTTCGTTGGAAGGGTACGTAGGCATCTCAAATATTCAAATGTTTGAGTTCAGTCACATCAAAAAAAATGTTTTATAAAAAAAAAATGAATACATATGTCATTATGTATTTACAAAAAAAAAAAAAAAAAAAGAGAGAAAAAAAAGAGAAAAAAAAAAAGAAAAAAAAAGAGAAAAAAAAGAGAAAAATAAAAGAAAAATAAAAAGAAACATATATATGTGTGTGTTGGCCCAGCTACAAGTCACATTCCCCTCATTGAAGCCCAAATACAGCTTCTTCTCTCTCCAGGCCCAAAGCCTAATCTTGGGTCAAGTCCAAAGCCTACCCAGACTTTGCTTACAAACCCAACCCTAAGCAAGTGCCGCTCGAGAGGACCAACACCAGGCACCGCAGCATCAGTCTTCATCCAGCTCACTTCCATCCCTATTATCCTCTTCTCCGCCGACACAGAGAGAGCCAAAGCCCAAGCCTTCCTCCATTTTACAAGCCCAGACCCAGTTCCTTTGCGGTTCTTCAACCCCTTTCTCTCAGAAGCCGCATACTGCCGTGTTTCACCAAGCTCATCCGCAAGCAGCTCACTCGCTACATCAGGAACCTTCTGCGCCCATCTCTACCAACAAACCTAGGCACAACTTCGACATCTCCATGGCCCAAGCACACTCCTCGCGAAGCTTCTATTCTTCCTCGGGCATGAAATTGCTCTCGACGCCGAACACCTTCTTCTACTTCTCTTGCGCTCCGCAAATGCAACTGCAACTGCAAGGACACAGCTTTTAGCTTTAGAGATGTACGCGTCCGAGGCGTTGGGGAAATTCTCAGTTTTCAGAGAGACCCCCGTTTCAATGGCGACTTCCAACTCTCTCAGAGCCCCATTTCGAATCCGACCCATGTCCCATAACTCCATCAGCAGCAAGCTCTGGAATCATGGAATGACGTGCAACTGCAGCAGCGGCGGCGGCGGCGTTGACGAGAAGTCAGCGTTTTCGATGACTTCGTCGAGCAAATACGAAGTGGATTACTTGGGAGAGAAAACCAAATGGGATTTGAATGTGAAGGTGTAGCATCTCCAAGCTTTTGGAATTGATGGTGATGTAACTTTGAAAGGTCCGATTGAGGAAGTTGCCAGAGTGGAGGCTGAAGAAGCTGGAGACTTGCTCAGAGACTTGGCCGCACGTTGAATCTCCGATCAATCAGTGCCATCAGATATGATATGGACTACACCTTGATGCATTATAACGTGATTGCTTGGGAAGGGAGAGAAAGGTGGCGAAGATGGCGGAGGACGGTGAGGATGTTGATAACGGCGGGTGTGTCGCTGCTCCAAGCTCCTCCGTGCACTGTCCTCCCGCCTAATAATATAAAAAAAATGTTTTGGCAAGACTTGGAATGCCATGTACGTAGGCATCATGAACGACGGCCCCTCTGGACCTCTGGTGTCTGTGATCCTCTCCACGGCGAGGTCGACGTCGTGGAATCTGGAAGATGCAATATAGAAGCAGTGCTGAAGTTGAAATTAAAGGCTTGAAGCCGTGCCCGGAAAGCATCACCACGTTTAGGCATGCTGAGCAACCAATCCATGCAACCTGCCCACCACAGTCCGCTTTTCTCCTCGACCTCCACCTCAAGTTTCCCGCTGCACCCTCACGGACGCCACAGACCACCACGAACCAATGTGGACGGCAGCGCTGTCTTCGCCCATCACCGCTCTGCCACTGCTTCCTCCACCATGCCTTCAAAGGGTTGGGCTGCTCGGCTTTCTCTCCTCATTCCTCTACATCAAGCTGTCGTGGCACTCATCCCTTCGTCCCATGCAGCACACACCTACATATATATAATCATATTGGTGCGGCACTATGCAAAAAGACAGACAAAATGTAAAAAAGAAAAAAAAATGATGAAAAGAGGAATGGAATGGTGGATCCGTCCACGTGAAAAAAAGAATTAATGGGAGATCAGTGCATATGGCACCATGTGCAGGAAAGCATAAAAAAAATAATAATAAAAAGGGGAAAACAAAAGATGTGGTGCGGCACATTATTAAGAATATATATATATATATATATATATATATATATATATATATATATAAAAGGGAAGCAAAAATTATTGATGGTGGGTGTCAGTGGCACCGAAAGCAGAATGGAAAGGAAGAAGAAAAAATATAAAATAAAAGAAGTGATGATGGTCAGCCACTCAAAGAAAGAGAAGAAAAGAAAAGAAAAGAAAGAGAGGAAAATAAAGTCTATTTTATTTATTTCTCTGGAAAATTACACAAATTGGCACTCTACATGCCACAAAAAAAAAAATCATCAAATCTACAAGGAAAGACTCTTCAGAGACAATCAGGTGGTGCCTCAACAGTCGACGGAGCTCCAGAAAGACGAAGCGCCAGAGTTGGATTCTCCGGAGCCTCAACACTTGGTGCAACTCCAGATGACGAAGGCAACATAAACCTCGGGAGTAAAGCCATAAACCTTTGATGGTCACTCTGAATCCGACCGTCCGACTCCTGCAACTGGTCCAGCTTCCTCTTCATACTTGTTGAGTAACTAGTTGCGAGCATGTGTAACTCCTTATTCTCGTTCCTGAGTCCTCTGACCTCCTGCCGAAGACTAGCCACCTTAGCCATCAGAGACTCAACCTGACGGGATCGTGCAAGAGGGCGTTGGCCCATGTTTGAGACTGAGCCTGCACACTGGACGCTGAGAGCCAGAGAGTCCTGAACAGCCAGCTCATCTGACCGCGTGGATATCATCCTATTGTCTCTTGGAGTAAGCAGATTTCTAGCAACCACCGTTGCAGTTATATCGTTTCTCATCATTGAGTCCCCAACTGTAAGGGGACCATTAGGGGATATGAAGGACGGATGCCAAATGTTGTTTGGAGAAGACAAGTCATCATCTTCTCCGCCATTCAAGTTAAGGCGACGGTCAGAAGGGCAAGACATTTTTCTGAAGGTGTTGAGAAAGAAGAGATCGGAAAGATTAAGATTTCAGAAAGTGAGTGTTTACGGCAATTCAGGTGTGCTGTGGAACCAAATTAGTGCCTCTATAAAAAGAAGAAATCGAAGAGGCACTACTCAGAAATCGAAGATGCGCTTCTCAGAGATCGAAGAGGCGCTCCTCGCAGATCGAAGAGGCGTCCTCTCGCAAATCGAAGAGTCGGGCTCCTTTCTCAAAGGCCGGATTCCTTTCTCAAAAGAGCCGTTCCTTTATCAAAAGTCGGGCTTGCTCAGAAATCACGAGGCGATCAGTTTTTCCAGATTTGTCATCACTCGTCACATGCAGCTTGCAGCTTTGCGAAAATTACGAGCAACTTTGTCAGAAAGCGTGTAACTGGTACTGTTCATCCATCCACCGGCTGCTGACAAAGAGTGAGAGAATAGTTCCGATTGTGAAGAAATTTCTATAAGTGTCTACCTTCGCCTTCCATAGCAAAGGTAGACTTACTCAAACACATCTTCCTCTTCGAGAATGTATTCCCAAAGAAATCTCTCGAGTTACTCAGTGTTCTTCATCCCTTGGAGCACCCCAGAAAACAAATTATCCAGAGCAAAAGTATTTCATATCATGAAGGTTAAAAGCAAAAGTATCTCATATCACGTTTTCTCCTCACCTTCATCTGAAGAACAGGGAGAAAGAGAGATCCTGATTGCTTACCTAGTCTTGCTCTCGAGTACTCATCTTCAAGCCCCTCCAGCCCAGTTCAAGATGAAGGTGGAGTCCGATGAAGACGGAGTCTGAGATGATCCAAGAACTCAAGAAGATACGCATCTGTATGGAGACCTGAGTACTTGAAGCATGTGGAGACAACGTGCTGATTCATCCTCAACTAAGCTGAGGATCGCTTGCAAGTAAAAAGGCTCCCAAACCCAGTTCAAAAATCAACTTGTGGAAAGATACTTCTTCAAAAGCCAAAGTATATCATATCAGCGAGGTCGAGGGCAAAGGTATCTTATGGCACGATTTTCCTTTACCCTTGCTCTTGCCTGCAGAACAAAGGAGAAATGAAGCAATCAGTCGGCACTTGGAAAGATTGAACAGGGAAAACAGACCAACACATCTACCTCGTGTTTGCCTGCCATGAAAAAGAAACAAAGGCGAAAAGAATGCAGTATGGGCCGTGCAAATGCACGTGCTGATTCATCCTCAAATAAGCCAAAGATTACTTGCCATGTGAAGCCGCTCGTGGTCTGACAACCTTCAAGATCAAGCCTCAACGGCCCTTGGAGAAATCAAGACCCGATTCAAGATCAAGTGTCCAACACCCTTGAATCAACCATCAAGATCCAGCCACCAACGGCCCTTGGAGAAAATCAAGACCTGATTCAAGATCAAGTGTCCATCACCCTTGAATCAACCTTCAAGATCAAGCCTCAACGGCCCTTGGAGAAATCAAGACCCGATTCAAGATCAAGTGTCCAACACCCTTGAATCAACCTTCAAGATCAAGCCACCAACGGCCCTTGGAGAAAATCAAGACCCGATTCAAGATCAAGTGTCCAACACCCCTGAATCAACCTTCAAGATCAAGCCTCAACGGCCCTTGGAGAAATTGCAATCCTGATTCAAGATCTAGCATCCAACACCCTTAAATCAAAACCAGTTCAAGATGAAGCCTGTGGAAAGTCAACAAGGACAACAAATGCACGTGCCGATTCGTCCTAGCAAAATTGAATATAGTCTCAGCCTAATTCAAGATCAAGCCTCAACGGCACTTGAAGGAGACCCCAGCCCAATCCAAGATCAGGCATCGACGGCCCTTGGATCGACGTCTACAGTGAGGAAACTTCAAAACGCACCCTCTACATGTGACAAACACATGTATACAGCACGCCTTAAAGTGGGGGCATTTGTAGACAGTGAAATTTCGGTAAATAAAATGTTGACCGATGGTCAAAGTTTCAACGCTCATGTATTACATAAATTGTACACGTAGCATGTGATTCAACAAAAATTCAAAAAGAGTCCGAAAAGCTATCAAAAAGGACACGTGTCAACACCTGGCAGAGACGGCTTATTTCATCTGGGATATTATATTCAAAATTAGGCCTTGGAAAATTCTATAAATAGAAGCCAATTTCATTCATTTCAATTCACCAATTCACAAATACATTTTTCTACTCCCAAAATGGAAGAGAATTCTCTCGAAGTTCGTTCTTCGTTCTTCGTTCATCGTTCATCGTTCTTCGAGAGCAAGCCCCAACGGCCCTTGAAGAAACGTTCATCCACCTTTGAGATCAAGCCCAACGGCCCTTGAAGAAACTTCGCCAAAACCTTTGAAGAATCAACAAGCACCTTGGTCACGTGCCGATTCTTAATCCAAGATCAAGCCCCGACGGCCCTTGGATCAACACAACTGTTCTTCAAGATCAAGCCCAAAAGCCCTTGAAGATCCATTCATCGTTCATCCGTTCATCCATCTTCCAAGATCAAGCCCTGACGGCCTTTGGATCCACACATCCATTCTTCAGGAATCAAGCCCAAAAGCCTCTTGAAGTTCATCACTTGTTCATCCGTTCTTCAGGAATCAAGCCCCAAAAGCCTCTTGAAGTTCATCACTTGTTCATCACCATCGTTCATCGTTCTTCGAGGATTAAGCCCAAAAGCATCTTGAAGTTCATCCATCGTTCATCATCCTCGTTCATCCTAAGATCAAGCCCCAACGGCCCTTCGGATCAACAGCCCATCAAATCCACAAATCAATATCTCACGGAGATCGAATCAGAGGACCAAATCAAATAGAGATTGTAACCCCAAACAAATTCATCAAATACAAATATTATTTTGTACACGTGTTCTGTTCTTGTTGTCTTTCAGAAATTTTCATGTTTACAATAATATCATAAGTAAATTGAAAAGAAACTACATATTCTTATCGGATCATTTTACATATTAATTTTAACAGGTAAAGTGACATGACCTGTTAAGAACCCGTTAAGGTAATGGGTGTGATACTACACAACCCGTTAAGATAACAAGTGTTACACGAAAATCTCATGACTTCACTCACAACAGACCCATTAAGATAATGGCTAAAACTGAAAACTAGCTGATTCACTCACCACCATGAAGTTTAATGGCACTACTAGTGTTAGAGAGCACATTCGGAAGATGATGAACACTACTGGAAAACTCAAAGAGTTAGAGGTTCTAATAACTGATCAATTTTTAGTTCATATGGTGCTTAATTTTTTTACATGCCAAGTTTGGATAGCTTAACGTCTCCTACAATACTTTGAAGAAGAAATGTGACATTAATGATTTGATATCTATATGTGCTCTAGATGAGGAAAGACAGAAAAATGAGAAGTCTGAAGAAGTGAATTTGGTCCATTCCCAACTACAATATGTGGAAATTCTTATTTCGTCACCTTTATTAATGACTTTCGAGATACTCTTATGTTTATTTAATATATGAAAAATTTGTTGTGTTAGAATGTTTTAAAAAATTTCAAAGTGAAGTTGAAAAATAGCTTGATAAACATATTAAGATTGTCTGATCCGATAGGGGTGGTGAGTATTTTGGTAGATACACTGAAGCTGGACAACAAAAAAGAGTCTTTGCCTTGTTTCTGGAGAAATATGGAATTGTAGCTCAATACACAACTCCCAGCATGCCTCAACTGAATGGTGTTGCCAAGAGAAGAAATAGAACGCTGAAATAAATGATCAGAAGCATGTTTTCTAGGTCCAAATTTCCTATTTTCTATAGGGAGAAGCATTGAAGACAGCTAACTGCATTTTGAATCCAGTCCCAAGTAAGTCTGTGAGTAAAGTTTCCTTTGAAATTTGGACTGGTAGAAAACCTAGCTTTAATCATTTTAGAATATGGGGTTGCAAAGCTGAAGCTAGAATCTATAATCCAAGCAAAAAGAAGTTGGATCCAAGAACAATTAGTTGTCGATTTATTGGCAATGCTAAAAGATCCAAATGCTTTAAATTTTATTGTCCCGATATGCACACAAGAATTGTGAAACACATAATGCCAAGTTTATAGAAGATGCATGCATAAAAGATGCTGTTATTGATGTAAACACGAAAATTTCTTGAAATTTCGATGTCTACAGTTGAGCAATGCACTTTTGAAGAGATTAATGATAGTGATCATATATATGTTGCTAACAATGAATTATTAGTTTGCCACTAGTAGTTTCAAATCCACAGGTGCAAGTCAACGAACAACCTGTTGATCATGATACAGTTGATTATTGAATTATTAATCATGAACAGCAGCCCACTCAAACTGATATGGTAGATCATAATGAAGTGATTCCAATTAGAATATCTTAGAGACAAAAGAAGTATGCAATTTCTTTCAATTATGTGGTGTATTTACAAGAGATAGAATATGATTTTGGCGATGTGAGTGATTCAATTACATTTAATCAAGCTATGAACAGTGATCAACATGCATTGTGGAAATCCGCCATGGAGGAAGAACTTAACTCTATGCAAAAGAATTCAGTTTGAACACCAGTTGAACGAACTTCAAACATCAAGCCCATTGGATGTAAGTGAGTCTTTAAAACCAAGCGAGATTCTCAAGGAAGAGTTGAAAGGCACAAAGCAAGACTCATGGCAAAGAGTTTTACTCAAGGAGAAGGTATCAACTTCATTGATACCTTTTCTCCATTTTCTTCCAAGGATTCTATGAGAGACATTATGGCTATTACTACCTTTGTTCTTGAACTTCACCAGATGGACATCAAGATCGATTTTCTTAATAGGGATTTAGATGAAAAGGCAAACCTTGTCCCAACAACCATCTTGTGCACTCAAGTGAGGCACTCAATAAAGTACGATAATTAATGCGAGCTTCATCGGTTTGCTTAATCACAAATGTTTCAATGTGTTGTTTTTGTGCCATCAAATCTCTAGCGTGTTGTACAACTTTATTATGAAGACTTCCAACACCTCCCTCATGGACTCGAAGACTTTCGGGTCCTTTCTTCCAATTTGTAAACCTTATCTCAATGAAGACATCACTTCCAGTGCTACCCAGTTGATCAAAATCACATTTGAAAAGATAACAATAACGGCAAAATGCAGCATTTTTTGATATACTATACTCCAACCACTTAAACATATCAAACCAACGAATGATAAAACATCGATTGTCGCTAACCTTTCTTGGCATGACGTGGTCTCTAGGTTGACAAGGATCATTTTGGAGATAGTGTCTACGAATTGTTTCACGATAATTAGGTGGATAATCAAGCATTCGACGTCTATATGCAGGGTCTGCAGGAAGATTAGCCAATATTTCATCCAACTCAGTGGCCTCACTTTGTTGTGACCTACTTGGAATATTTGAAGGAGGAGGAGGACTACTTGGAATATTTGAAGGAGAAGGACTACTCGAAATGTTTGAAGGATGATTTAAGCATTGTTTCTTATAGTATCGTTCCATTAAGTAACTGAAAAATGAAAAGAAAAAAAAATCTTAGACTCTTAATCCTAGAGTAAACTATACTAATATGCATAATAATTAATCCAAATAGCATACCAAATAGCATACAAATTAATCAATACCAAATCAATACCTAATAGCATACAAATTAATCAATACCAAATCAATACCAAATAGTATACAAATTAATCAATACCAAATAGCATACCAATAATCAACAACCAATAAGCAACTTAGTGCATTACCATATGAATATGATACAAATTATGTAAGAATTCAAATTTTAATTTTCACCCTAAAAATTAATTTCATATCAATAATCAACAGCCAATAACCAACTTAGTGCATTATTACCATATGAATATGATTCTATTTCTATATCAATTAAATTAATTTTGTATTAAATAATTATTTAGGGTTAGGTAGGTTAGGATTTTAAATTTACCTTAGTTTGAAGTTTAAAGGCTGGCTCTGTCTGACTCTGAGGCTCGACTGTGGGGCTGGAGTGGAGACTGGAGAGACAGTGAGATAGAGGAAACGGCTGGCTTAGAGTTGGCTGGCTCGGTGGGTCACTGGGGTGGCTCCCATTGCTTCTGCTGCTGGGATTTGGGGGGCAGCTTTGCTGTTCCTCTGTCTGTAATTGGTGATGGGGGTTGAGAGAGAGAGAGAGTAAAGTGAGACTTTGAATAGGGGACACGCGGTCCCCCCCCGAACCCTTTTTTTTTTTTTCAAAATTGATGCACGAAACGACGCCGTTTGGCGTCAGGTTTTAAATTTTTTTTATACCAGGTCCAAAACGACGTCGTTTTGGCCTGGATTAAAAAAAAAAAACTGTTGCATTTCATCTTCTTTCCCAGAAACAAAACAGAGCACAGACAGTCACAGAGCAAGTCGAGCGAGGGGGAGGGGCTGGGTTTCGGGGAGGGGAGGGGCGGAACCTGTCGCTGGGGTTGTGTTTTCTGGCAAGGGGAGTGGCGGCCGCCACGGGCCGCCCCTACATGGCTTCGCCACTGCTGGTAATGACGTACATTGAGAAATTTAGCATAGTTTTAATCCATATGGGAGTTTGCTTAATCTCGTCTTTAGGAATCTTTTTTAGTTCACTGCATGAGAGGTAGATGCGAAGAATCCGTGACACGTATTGTACCAGCACAAAAACGTTCATGATAAACATCCTTGTAGTCAAAAGATCTCAAGTCCCTTGTATTTGAAAAGAACATGAGAATTGCCACCTGGATAACGTACATTGATTACAAACACTCAAATCTAATTATCATCAATAATAAACTTGTAAATCAATAATTAAGATATTAAGCATTTGAGCCGTTTTAATTTCATATATATACCAAGTTGTGTTATGAATATTCTTAATTGTGGTTGCGTAAATGCGTTCAGCAATCTCTCCACTCTCTCTCTTTGCCGTTGGACTCCAGAACCAGAAGCTCGACGCAAAACGCATCGTTGATGGACCACCATGGGCCTCGCCTGAAGCCGAGCCCAGCCACCGTGATTCACCTCCTGTTTGTGACGTCCAGCCATCCCCGATGACCTGCCGTAATCTCCGATAGCTCCGTGGCCGAGATTCCTTTGAATCTCACCGGGATTTGAAATTCCAATTTCGAATCCATGGGTTTTTGGTTCGTGGACGTCGAGATACCCTTATCCGTCAGACATAAGAGGTTCACCGTAGAACTACGAGCTTGCATCGAGGTCCCCGTCCCAAAACTCGGCCGCCTGGAGGAGCAACGCCGGTCTCCTTCCACGGCGACTACACCCAGCACACGCTGGAGTGCCCGAGCCCAATTTGGCTTGGTACACCCTCAGCCCGCAACAAAGGATATATTTTTTTTCTTTAAGGCTTTGCCCACTGGCCCGCCTTCAGCGGCCTGCAGCCCCATGCCTCTCTGGCCCTGTGACACCAGCCCTTATGGGCTTTGATTACAAACACTCAGATCTAATTATCATCAATAATAAACTTGTAAATCAATAATTAAGATATTAAGCATATTGAGCCGTTTTAATTTCATATATATACCAAGTTGTGCCGTGAATATTCTTAGTTGTGGTTGTGTAAATGCATTCAACAATCCCTCCACTCTCTCTCTTTACCCGACCCCCTCTTTGCCGTTGGGCCCCAGGACTAGAACCAGAAGCACGACGCAAAGCGAGGTCGTTGATGGACCACCGTGGGCCTCGCCTGAAGCCGAGCCCAGCCACCGTGATTCATCCCCTGTTTGTGACGTCCAGCCATCCCCGATGACCCGCCGTAATCTCCGACAGCTCCGTGGCCGAGATTCCTTTGAATCTCACCGGGATTTGAAATTCCAATTTCGAATCCGTGGGTTCTTGGTTCGTGAACGTCGAGATACCCTTATCCGTCAGGGATAAGAGTTTCACCTACCAGTTTGCATCGAGGTCCCCGTCCCAAAACTCAGCCTCCTTTAGCGGCAACGCCGGTCTCCTTCCCCGGCGACTACACCCAGCACACGCTGGGGTGTTTTGGAACCCAACCCGAGCCCAATTGGGCTTGGTACACCCTCAGCCCGCAACAAAGGATATGTTTTTTCTTTTGGGCTTTGCCCACTGGCCCGCCTTCAGCGGCCTGCTGCCCCTTGCTTCTCTCGCCCTGTGACACCAGCCCGTATGGGCTTTGGTGTAGCCTGCACCTGGAAGCATGGATCCCTCCGTGGGTGTCTGCCTTCTTCCCCATTACGTGGGCCTGCTTCCTGCAACTCAGAAGCTGCAGAAGGCCTGCTGCCTTCCTACCAGCCCGGTTCTTACCTGATCCCAGCCCAATTTTCGGCATGGGCTTCACGCTCCCTCGTTTTTCAGCCCATATTGAATTTCTAGAGTTATTGTGTGAATTAACCTGATTTGTATGTTTGGTTTGTTAGTGAACTCTAATTTTTTGTTTGTCCTAGTTCCTTAACGGTTCTGATTTATGGGTCTTATTACAAAGCACAAGTTTAAAAATATAATGACTTTTAAGTGCGTAAATGGACTTATATCTAATTATATCTAAAATAAAAGTGTTTTTGAGAGAAGCATGACTGGCTATATATCCTAACATGGATAAAATAATTTCTCATGCTTTAATAATGAAAAAAAATATCCTAACATGAAAATCTCGCTGCAAGTAAACAAATAGAGAGATTAGGAAATCAATTAACTCCAACATGAGGGGAGGGGGCTTCTCTTAGTTACCTGTGGAACGGGAAGAATGGCTAAAATGTAGATTAAGATACCAATTGACCCCCATACTGCCTCAGCTATCGTTGGCACACAAGATCTCCGGATAAGTCTTGAATGTAGAAACCCTTCTAGTGTACGAAGTTGCCCGATAAAATCCGAATAGTTCTCAGATCCATAGATCCGAAATATAATGTCCAATATATAGAAAAGATCGGTGACTGATCTTAAAATAACAGCAGCCATCTTCAACTTCTGATCCAAAACCAGGCACTTTACCTCATTCTTAATTATCGGAACGTAGAGAAATAATGGATCCACTAAAACACCACACAAACATGATGCTACAAATATCTTTTTCCAGTAATTTTGAAGGAAATACTCCTTTTCCTCCACCTTCGGTGACCATATGCTCGATTCATGGTGATCTTCCACGGCAGATTCTTCCTTTATGTCCTTGTAACTTGAATCAGAATTATTACTGGACAAAACACAAGGAAATGTATATATATATATATGTATATATATTAATGTGCCTATTAGATAGAAGCCTTTTTTATTTTTCTTTGTTGGTATAATTACATATTCAGATACAAAGTTTATTGTGACAGCCCGTCCTGAGAAATCTTATTGTAAATATGAAATGACGAATTTACCCTCAAGCGTTATATGCGTGATTGCATTTTGGGTTAAAATTATGGTCCTATCGTATAATTTCCAAAGTTTTGGGGACCAATAAGAAACTACAAGATATTTTGATATGATTGGTGGCTTTTAGACCACACAACCACTCAACACTCTTCTCTCTCTCAGTCCCGTACCTGTCTCTCTCTCTAACCCTCAGAAACTCTCTCCTCTCTCTCATCCCCCTATGTACGGACGTACACCCAAAACCACACAAAACCTCGTAGATCGAAGAAACAAAATATATATTCATGCTCGTGAGGTCCATACGAACTCAACCATACCATTTTCAGGTAAGAACTACAACGATTTCACGTCCAAAACTCAAGGTTCATAATTAGCACTATTCATCAACTTTTTATACGTTGCGTTTTAGGAAAATCTGAGAACACAGAAGTGTTTGTTGGGTCTTCTAGAGGCTCGGTGTACTTCGTTTGACAAGTTTGGACTTCGGCATTGCACAGATCGAGACTGGACGTGTTGAAGAGGAAATTCACCATCGTGATTTCGGTGTTTTTCGAGACTTTTGAAGGTATAATCTTGTTCTCCTCTTAATTTAGAACATTTTGGTGAAAATTTCACGAAGAATGGTTGAGAAACGAGTGAGAAATCACATACGGAAGTTTTCCGGTCACTGGAAAAAAAACCAGTCTGGTGAACCAAGGACAGGGACGACACGTGGCACGCACTGCGCGTGGACCCGTGTACTGTGCTGGCGCGTGCAAGCTCCAAAAATTTTTCTAAAAATATGGCGACACTCGTGACGTCGAATAGGTCTCGTTGGTATATTCGTATGCCAAAATTGAGCTACGTATGAGAAGTTATTATCGAAGTTAGGTTATGTGCGTTAAATAACGTTTATTCAGGAATTTCTCATATAGGTGAGACGTATTCCGAGGACGAGCGTAGCTAGGCTAGACGTGGAGGCTACGACCCAGCAACTTATCAGTGAGTGGGCAGCTTATTCGTAAAACCTATATATATACTATGATTTTCCCAGAATAAGCTTTTAAATGAAAAGTACGTTTTTATCGTCATGCATATACTCAGAATTGATGCACGAATAATTATACATTCATTTCATGCATATGTTGGTGCTGAGGACGCACATGTAAGTGCCAGGTAAGGGCAGTTACTGTTCACTGGGTGGATTGAATAGTGTATTGTCTGAGGGAATGGCTCTTACATTGGAGTTGCTCTTATGGTTAAATTTTTAAATTTAGGCTAAATTATATCCATTAAATTACTATTTTAAAAATAAAAATTATGTAAACTATTTTAATTTAAAAATATTTAAATTCCAATATATAAAGAAAAATCACTAAACCGATCATTTTCTCTAAAAAAAAGCGTTGTACTTAGCTGTTGATTTAATTTTAGACCGTTAGATTTTTTTTTTTTTTTGGGGTTAGATTTGACCATATTTGATTTCACTCATTAAATTTAATGTATTTATAAATTAAAAATTAAATACTTTTAAATCAGGACTGTTGGTAACGGACCAATAATCTATGTCGTCAGATCAAAATAATGCAATTGGGATTGCACATGGGCGGCCGACAACCTCCCATGTGGGTGGACCCAGGGCTGTCTATTTTGAGAAAGTGTGGGGCGTTGGGCACGTCACTCCTTACGTCTAGCCAAATTTTTTTGTGCGTCACTCCTTGAGTTAGGCCAAGTTTTTGGGCACGTTCACTCTTATTAGTGGACCAGCCCACTAACCAAATTTCAATTTCTACCTGAAATTTGTTTCAATACAAAACTCTTTTTTGATACAAGAATTAAAGAAAATTAGAGTAAATTTATAACTAAAAATTGGAGTAGGTCTAAAACCACTTCTAGAAGTTTTTTTTTATTATAAATTTTAGTAGCTAGGGGTTATTTCTTTGATTTAAAGCGTTTGGTAGCATTGAATTTGAGGATAGTATTGAATTTAAGGATGAATCCAGAATTCTAATTCTTTTCCCTAACACTATGTTTGGATGAAGAAATTTAAGATTACTAAGGAATTTTAAAATGACGGAAATTGAAATGACGAGATTTTATTTTCTAGAATTTGTGAATTTTCTTGTTTGGTAAACCTAAAAGAACAATGGAATTGAATACGAAATTTGTTATTTTTAAACTCTAAATCACAAAAATTGGGAAATGACACATATTTACATGGAATTTAAACTTGGGAATTGGAGGTCCCAAATCCCAAGTTTTTTTCCAAGCAGAAATTCTAAATTTCTATGTTTATGAATCCAAACAAGGGAATTTGTGCATGTCAATTTATAAATTCTGATTTTTACCTAAATTCCAAGTTTATTTCCCTCATCCAAACATAGTGTAAGTCTTTTTTTTTTTAATAATCTCTTAAACCAAAACAGACTTTAGGGCAAATGTTTATAAGCGATTAAAAGCATGTTTAAATAAAATGTTTTTGAAATCAATTTAGTAAAAATACAAGTTAATTCTGAAAAGGTACTTGAAGTATTTTTAGCAAAAAACACATAACAGGTGCTTTAGCACAAAACACTTCAAGTGTTTTTAAAACCTAAAAATATTTTATATTAAAACGTTTTCGATCATTTAAAGGTATACCAAATGAGCCTTTAGTTTTACTACCCATAGATCAACTTAATTAACAAGTCTTCCAAAAGTCGTCCAATAATCGGATGAGATCATACATGATGCATCAAAACCAAATAAAGATTTCAATCATAATTTGCCGGTTGATTGTTGCTTGTTAATAGTTGACTAACCTGCAAAATGACAGGAAAGAAACTAATAATAAAACTATCAATGTGTAATATGCAAATAGTTAATTAATTTATACCTGTAGATCTTTCCAAGTCTTCGCTTGAAAGTAACATTCAATATTCACTGTTTGTCTCAGACAAGACCAACATATTAAGAAACTTAGAATTATTCAAGTAGATACATTGTGATGTACAGATGATGACTCTAACCACCACGATAATTGATCACTTGTGTAAAGTTTGTAGTTAAAATTTAAAAGTTAAAACAACTTATTGTTTAAACATCTCAACGTAATCACCTAAATATGGGATCTTCTCAGACCATAAGAGTCTACAGTACATTTTTACCCAGAAGGAATTGAATCTTCGCCAGCGTCGATGGATGGAGTTACTGAGCGACTACGATTGCACGATTGAATATCACCCTGGTCGTGCAAATGTGGTAGCTGACGCTCTTAGTAGGAAATCCCAGGGCAGAATTAATGCTTTTCATGCGAGCCGAGTTCCTCTTCTTACCGAGTTGAGATCGACTGGCGCACAATTGGAAATTGAGAATTCGACAGTGGATGAACGGGATGAAGCCTTACTTGCTAGTTTCCAAGTTAGGCCAATCCTAGTCGACAGAATACTTGGAATTCAGATGAACGACGAAAAGATTCAGGAGCTTATTCGGCTAAGGAATGATGGTAAGAAGAAAGACCTGCGAATCAGAGAATCAGACGGTATGCTTATGCAGGAAAGCAGAATGTATGTGCCGAATAATGCTGAGTTAAAGAAGGATATCCTAGATGAAGCGCATATTTCAGCTTATGCGATGCATCCGGGAAGCACGAAGATGTACCATACCATTCGACCATTCTACTATTGGCCGGGTATGAAGAGAGAAATCGCTGAGTATGTAAGCAGATGTATCATATGTCAGCAGGTAAAAGCTGAGAGGAAAAAGCTGTTTGGGTTGATGCAACCGCTACCTATTCCGCAGTGGAAATGGGATAATATAACTATGGATTTCGTGTACAAG
The DNA here is from genome assembly GCA_963580275.1 of Crataegus laevigata. NCBI lineage: Eukaryota > Viridiplantae > Streptophyta > Magnoliopsida > Rosales > Rosaceae > Crataegus > Crataegus laevigata. Next base: position 28,603,814 of record OY756947.1, on the reverse strand, counting down.
CTTCCTCGTACTCAAAATGGATATGATGGAATTTGGGTGATAGTCGATCGACTCACGAAATCAGCGCATTTTATTCCGGTCAGGGAAAAGTTTTCGTTGAATCGATTGGCCGAATTATTCATATCGAAGGTCGTGAAGTATCATGGTGTTCCGGTGAGTATTATCTCTGATCGCGATCCTCGATTCACCTCTAAGTTCTGGACTGCTTTCCAAAAAGAGTTAGGTACGAGACTTTTGTACAGCACGGCTTATCATCCTCAGACAGACGGTCAATCTGAGAGAACTATTCAGACTTTGGAGGATATGTTGAGATCCTCAGTGCTACAGTTTGGCGACTCATGGCATCAGTGTTTGGATTTGATGGAGTTCGCTTATAATAACAGTTTTCATTCTAGTATCGGGATGGCGCCGTTCGAAGCACTTTATGGGAAACCATGTCGTACACCCTTATGTTGGTCAGAGGTTGGCGAAAGAGTTTTAGTGGGCCCTGAGATAGTGGAGGAGACTACTCAGAATGTTCAGGTTATTAAGGCTAACATGAAAGCCGCCCAAGATCGCCAAAAGAGTTTAGCAGACAGGCATGCTACTGACCGAGTGTATAACGTTGACGATGGGGTATTTCTTAAGTTATCACCTTGGAAAAGTGTGTTTCGATTCGGAAAGAAGGGTAAGCTGAGTCCTAGGTACATTGGACCTTATCGGATCACCGAACGAGTCGGTGAAGTAGCTTACAGGCTTGAGTTGCCGTCGGAGTTATCCAGAGTTCATAATGTGTTTCATGTTTCGATGCTCCGACATTACATTTCAGACCCATCGCATGTGATTCCTCTGCAACCTCTAGAGATTAATCCAGATTTGACTTACGATGAGGAGCCAGTGACGATACTGGATTGGAAGGATAAGGTGCTCCGAAATAAGACAGTACGATTGGTGAAAGTTTTATGGAGGAATCATGCAGTGGAAGAGTCTACGTGGGAAGCCGAGGACCGGATGAGAGAGATGTATCCGAGGTTATTTTTATGAGTATTTGTAAGTATATGTGTTGTATGAAATTTCGGGACGAAATTTTTATAAGGAGGGTAGATTGTGACAACCCGTCCCGACATTTTAAATTATTGGATATGAAATGACGGAATTACCCCTACGGGGATTATTTACGTATGCATGTGTGTGGTGTGAGGATGAAAGTGGCCCTCAATATTTTTAAAACCTATGATTATACCTAGTGTTGGACAACTAGGACCTCACCACTCATCCCTCACAATCATCACTTCCGTCATTCTCCATCTCTCTATCATTATTGCCCTCACTTTCACTATCTCTCAATTATTCATTTTCAGACAAACTCTCTCTCCCTCATCCCACGACCAAAACTCTCTCTCTCTCTTGTTCAAGGCACGGCTCAAACACAAACCCACACCAAAACTCGTAGATCGTCGAAACTAATTGCATATTTGGACTCGTGAAGATCATACGAACTCAGTGGTACCATTTTCAGGTAAGGATTCCTTCGATTTCACGTCCAAAACTCGATGTTCTTATTGAGCACTATTCATCAACTTTTCATACGTTGTGTTTTAGGACAATCTAAGATCACAGTGATCCTTGTGAGGTCCCAAGGAAGCTCGGAGTAGTTCGTTGGAAGTGTTTGGACGTCGGGATCACGTGCATCGAGAATGGCCGGTTTGGAAGTTCGTCCCCGAGGAAATTAAAGACCTTTTTCAAGGTTTTTGAAGGTATATTCATGTTCTACACTAAATTTGGAGCACATAGGAAGAAAAATGGGTCAAAAAGGATGAAAAATGAGCAAGATAGGACGATTTGAAAATTACCCAGAAAATCCGGCGAAACCAGTCGCCGGCGGCCGGCGAAGTCGCCGGAGAAGACGACCGGAGGGAATATTCCGGCGACCTGACGGAATATTCCGTCGCCGTTAAACTGACGCCGTTAATCTGACGCCGTTAAAGTTGACGGAATATTCCAGGAATATTCCTGACGGCGTCAACTGACGCCGTCACTGTGCTCGGCGCGTGACCGCGCGTGGGGAGCACGTGGGTCCGTGCCACGTCAGGCGCGTGGGACATTGAAAAATTATTTTAAAAATATGGGGATGTTCGTGATGACGAGTAGGTCACGTTGGTATATGCAAATACCAAAATTGAGCTATGTATGAGAAGTTATTCCCGTAGTTGTGAGTATGTATTAAATAACGTATTTACGTAATTTCTCGTATAGGTGATACGTATACCGAAGACGACCGTAGCCAGGCCCGACGCGGGGGTTACGAGCCAGCTACTTATCAGTGAGTGGGCAGTATTATTTTTCGTATACATATATATACATATGATTTTCCCAGAATCACTTTTAAATAAAAATATACGTTTATTCGACTTGCATATTACTTGATTTGATGCATGAGTATTTAATTATACATTTCATGCATGTGTTGGTGCCGAGGACGCCAGGTAAGTACCAGGTAGGTACATGCATAGTTGAGATGCGTATGAAATGTGATTGAGATATAATTGAGATATTATGCTGATAACGGTCATGAGATGTGATGAATTATATGATGAAATGTGATGAGATATAATGATGATATCATGAATTATTAGCTCATAGATCTGTACACACTGTTAGTGCTCCCGCCCAGAGATAGGGGTATAGTCTATCACGTGTCGTTCACCTCCCGCACCGCATGCTCGCCTTGGATCCAAGTTAGGTGCATAGTCTTGTCGTATAGATCACTTTTGAGTGTTACGACATGTAGGTGACCCGCGTTCATTCGCATAGTCCTCACGTGATTGTAGCACTAGAGCATTTACTATTGAAACAGTGTTGATAATGATGATATGATGAGGTTATGATGTGTGTACAGGATATATATGATTATGTGATTGAGAAGTTATGAGCTATATTTACAGCCGAGGGCTGAGATGACATATGTTAACGATATGATATGAGATGCATTGCACGACATACATTGAAATACTTTGAAAACGTTTTATGCTGAGAAAAGATTGAGATATATGTATGTATTATTTTCTGGGAAATTATACAGGTTTTACGGAGAGGGGCTAGAACTTTGAGAAAAGAATGATTTTGGAAAAAGGAATCGTTTTTGCTGACCCACTCCCTTTTGTTTTTCGCCCCTCCAGGTTCTAGATAGCTTGAATTCTGGGTTGACGCATCGAGTGTGTATTTTAAACATCTTTTATTCGTGCTTGACTGCACCGACTTAGTACGCTCTGAATTTGTATAAGTGTCGAATTGACTCTAGTACACATTTCTAGACTTCGATTTGAATTTATTCGTACTTCGTTATTGATCTTCGCTTCCGCACAGCGCACATGGTTACGTCACACTCACGTGACGGCCAGCATGCCTTACTTTAGGGTACGGGTGTGTCATGTAATGAAAAAGTTACGTTTAGTTAAAGTATGTTAACAACGGGTCAATTTGTAGACGCTTGTGCTAATTATTTAGTGTTGAAAACACTGTTTTAGATGGGGTGAGTTATATTTTACAGATTTTATGTACATTTTATATTGCACAAATCTTATATCTTTTCATTTTAAAACCCCGGTTCAGTGACTTGTTTCACCTACCAATCAATCACTCTCCCCGTTTCTCTCACCAATCAGACAGCTCCCTCTCTCTTTTATCCAACCGAACTCATTCTCTCTCTCTCTTCTTCTTCTCTCCCTCACCTGTAGCTCTAACAACTCCCGTAATAATAACCATACAAATACAAAGATGATACTTTTAAAAGTATCAAATACCATTCCTATGTCTTTATTCCTTTGAGCAGGCATTCACACACTAACTCTACAACACTTGCGACAACGAAATAGAAAATAAATAAAATTTGAAGTCAATGATTTATATAAACCGTGCAGAACTTCTCTACTTAAACGTCAATTCGGTTCTACAATTTTGAGATCTCAATTTTTGGTTTCAAAGTGAACTTGCAAATTTCCAGAGTTGTAGCTGCAAGATTCAGTTTCTGCCCGAAAATGGAAAAAGGTTTGAGCTATGGCTACTCCGATATAGCTTTAGACATGGAGAACCCGAAAGAGAAAGCTGAAGCAATACTTGCTGAGAACCCGAAAGAGAAAGTTACAAGGTTAGATGTTTTTTAAATCTCTGAAGTCTGACATGTGATCACCAGGGCAGAATAAACTTTGTATCTAAATATGTAATTATTCCAACAAAGAAAAATCTAAATATCCAATAGGCCAATTTCACATGTTTAAGCATATTTAATTACATAAAAGTCTGCTATCTGATAGGGGCGCGCGCGCGCGCGCAGACACATATATATACACACACACACTCACACATGTCCTTGTGTTTTGTCCAGTAATAATCCTGATTCAAGTTCCAAGGACATAAAGGAAGAATCTGCCGCGGAAGATAACCCTGAATCGAGCATATGGTCACCGGAGGTGGACGAGAATCCTAAAAATGTCCTTCCAAATTACTGGAAAAAGATATTTGTAGCATCATGTTTGTGTGGTGTTTTGGTGGATCCATTATTCCTTTACGTTCCGATAATCAAGGATGATGTAAAGTGCCTGTTTTTGGATCAGAAGTTGAAGATAGCCGCTGTTATTTTAAGATCAGTCACCGATCTTTTCTATATATTGGACATCATATTCCAGATTTATGGATCTGAGAAGTATTTGGGTTTTATCCGGAGATCTTCTGTGCGAACGAAAGCTACGGAAAAATGGGGGTCAATTGGTATCTTGATCGACATTTTAGCCATTCTTCCCGTTCCACAGGTAACTAAGAGAAGCCCCCTCCCCTCATGTTGGAGTTAATTGATTTCCTAATCTCTCTATTGTTTACTTGCTGCGGGGTTTTCATGTTAGGATATTTTTTTTCATTATTAAAGCATGAGAAATTATTTTCTCCATGTTAGGATATATAGCCAGTCATGCTTCTCTCAAAAACACTTTTATTTTAGATATAATTAGATATAAGTCCATTTACGCACTTAAAAGTCATTATATTTTTAAACTTGTGCTTTGTAATAAGACCCATAAATCAGAACCGTTAAGGAACTAGGACAAACAAAAAATTAGAGTTCACTAACAAACCAAACATACAAATCAGGTTAATTCACACAATAACTCTAGAAATTCAATATGGGCTGAAAAACGAGTGAGCGTGAAGCCCAGGCTGAAAATTGGGCTGGGATCAGGTAAGAGCCGGGCTGGTAGGAAGGCAGCAGGCCTTCTGCAGGTTCTGAGTTGCAGGAAGCAGGCCCACGTAATGGGGAAGAAGGCAGACGCCCACGGAGGAATCCATGCTTCCAGGTGCAGGCTACACCAAAGCCCATACGGGCTGGTGTCACAGGGCCAGAGAAGCAAGGGCAGCAGGCCGCTGAAGGCGGGCCAGTGGGCAAAGCCCAAAAGAAAAAACCTATCCTTTGTTGCGGGCTGAGGGTGTACCAAGCCCAATTGGGCTCGGGTTGGGTTCCAAAACACCCCAGCGTCTGCTGGGTGTAGTCGCCCGGGATGGAGACCGGCGTTGCCGCTAAAGGAGGCTGAGTTTTGGGACGGGGACCTCGATGCAAACTGGTAGGTGAAACTCTTATGCCTGACGGATAAGGGTATCTCGACGTCCACGAACCAAGAACCCACGGATTCGAAATTGGAATTTCAAATCCCGGTGAGATTCAAAGGAATCTCGGCCACGGAGGTCCATCAACGACCACGCTTTGCGTCGTGCTTCTGGTTCTAGTCCTGGGGCCCAACGGCAAAGAGGGGGTCGGGTAAAGAGAGAGAGTGGAGGGATTGTTGAATGCATTTACACAACCACAACTAAGAATATTCACGGCACAACTTGGTATATATATGAAATTAAAACGGCTCAATATGCTTAATATCTTAATTATTGATTTACAAGTTTATTATTGATGATAATTAGATCTGAGTGTTTGTAATCAATGTCCGTTATCCAGGTATTCTTTTCAAATATGAGGTTGGGATCTTTGACTACAATAAGGATGTTTATCGTGAACATTTTTGTTCTGTTGCAATATGCGCTACGGATTCTTCTCATCTACCTCTCATGTAGTAAACTTAAAAGGATTCGTGAAGAAGAGATTAAGCAAACTCTCAAATGGATTAAAGCTTTACTATATTTCTTAATGTACATCATTGCTTGTCACGTAAGTCTCATTATATACTGAACTCCTAAAAAGTTTTATTAAAGTTTGTTTAAATAAATTAACATTTAGGTTCTTATTCATTAGTGGTTTCTGCTTAAATGGGAAGATGAATCTCAGTTAAATGGGAAGATGGATCTCAGTTGGAAAACAGTTTGTGAAGTTGTCTATTATTTATTTTATATTGTTGATCACTTTTCTAATATATGTGAATCTCACATGCATAAGTGGAATCTACGTACTTCTATCAAATAAGTGGTTAGAAAGTGTGATACAAATAATTTTTTTCATCCGATCCTAGTAAACTTTATTAATACTATTTTATTTTTTTATAAGACTTGTAAACCTTATTTAATGGGGTGTGATATACACGCACTCCTTTTTACTTCTCTCACATTTTTAGATTTCGATCATCGGATCGGACGAATTGAAGAAGATCTAACAGACAAAAAGTAATAAAGGTGTGTGAGAAGTAAAAAGGGGTGTGTGGATAGCACATCCTTAATTTGTTACTTTAAGTGAAGTTGCATTTAATTTTTGTGAATATATATATTTTTAAATCTTTTCTACAATATGATCTAATTAATTAACTTGTTGATTATTTAGGTAATTGGAGCTGTATGGTACTTTTTTGCAATTCAACGAATGGTGGATTGTTGGCATACTGCGTGCCGAAAAGATGGATGTGACAACAGTAGTTTTGGTTGTCATGACCATCATACATTTAGAAACATCAAAATTCTAAATGATTTATGCCCTATAAATCCCTCAGACGCAAAAATGTTCGATTTTGGCATTTTTACTAGTGTTCTTGAATCCGGTATAACTGGATCAACCAATCATTTTCAAAAGTTCTCAAATTGTTTCTGGTGGGGCTTACGAAATTTGAGGTTGGTACATTTTTCTCCATATATAGAATGCACAACCGAGGCAAAACAAAAAACAAAAAATACACAAGTTTTGACAAAAGTCATAGATGTGGGGATGTGGTCGTGGTCTTTAGTGCTCATACGTTTTGCTAATGAGCTCTTTTTGTAATGCAACTCATATGTTTTGTAATTCCTATGTATTACCATGTTTCTTTGTCTTCCGGAATTCCCATGCTAGAAAAATGGTTGTAGACTTTCTTACTTGGAATAAATTAAAAATTAGATTTATAACTTCATTTCATTTCATTTTTGCAGTTCTCTCGGTTCAAACCTTGAACCCAGTATAAATGCGTGGGAAAACCTCTTTGCGACTTCAATTTCTATAATTGGTTTGCTCCTGTTTTTATATCTCCTTGGAAATTTGCAGGTTTGTGCCGAATCTTTAATGCTATAATATTTTGCCTTTTTTCCTAACTACATGGATCGTTGGCCGGTTTTAAATTTTAACTAGGAATGATAAATAACTAACTGTTAATTAATCACGTAAAACGCGAGCTGTGAAGTAATGAACTGACCACCTACTTCTTGGTTTGGTTTCTGTGGATAGATGTATATGCAATTTGAAAATCAAAAAAGAGAGGAGCATATCCACAACTTGGTAGTGACACGAAAGACGGAACGGCTCGTTCGACGCATAGAGTTGTGGTTATTTGAAAATGGCATTCCGACAAAGTCGCATAAGAAGATCATGTTGAAGTTCCAGGTCAGGGAAAAGGTACGACAAGCAATTGAAGGGAACATGGATGCTAATTTGGATAATGTTCTCCACATTCTTCCCTCGGGTTTTCAAAGCCGTCCAATAAAATGTACGCCTTTGACTAGGCTCAAGGAAGTAAGTTTCCTCGATCCAAGCCTTGGACTTTGTTTAAGCACTGGCTTTGCCATATGTGACAAGATTTATTCAAAGCACATTTTAGAGATGACCACTACCAGTCAAAAAGATAAAAGCTAAACTAGATCTCAAAATTATCTTTCTCATTGAAATATGACTAATATTATATTTTTTGAGAATGTAAAATTGAAGGTAAATGCGACTTTTACATCTCAAATTTGCATATCTCTATTGAAGATGCTTTTGCAAACTTTAGAGGTTGTTTTATGACATTTTATTTTTGAGTTTTTATTATTGTTTGGTACTCAGTTTCCCAAAAAAGTGAAAACTAAAATCCAAAACCAAGCCAAAATTTGAAAATTGCAAAAAATTAGTTGACCTTGATCCACACCTATATAGGCTATATGATAATATTGATACAGTCTTAATTATATAGCTAGCTCCATCTTATTTACTATTAATAAGTAAAATTCCATTTCTTATTTACACTCGATGCACATTGAAATGCATCTTATGTACTATTCACAGGTGTTTAGTGGGCTGGATGAAATTGTGTTGAAAGAAATCTGTCAGCATCTTAATCCAAAGAGATTTAAGAAGAATGATATCATTATTAAAGAGGGTAAACCAGAAGAGATGGTTTTCATTGTAGATGGACTTGTAGACATTGAAAAGAGAAATTCAGATGGTTCTTGTAATAAATCGCAACGAGGTGCAGGAGAATTATGTGGACATGATCTTCTTCTATGTGGATCTCGGTCACATGGGGTGTATGCTAAGGCGTTTGGCGATGTTGAAGCCCTTGTTATCATATCTGAAGATGTGGTGAGTGTACGCTCTAGATTTAGAGAGCAAATTTATGCTTATGAACGTTGTTTACTTGTTCATAAATCAGAGATGAGCACACGTCACAAAGCAAAGCGGAAGCGAAGTCGTGACAGTTAGTTAGTCCTCTAATATAGAGTAGCCAATCATGTTATTGCTATGTGTATGTAATCTGTTAGTTTGTTGTATTCGGTTCGAGATCTTTTTTTGCTCCCATCATTAACTATGGTAGATGCTCACCTCCTCTTAATAGCTTGCCACATGTCCCACTGAAGTTAACTTTATTATTAAATATCTTTGAAAAATAAAAAAGAAAAGTTAATTAAAGAATCTGATATTTACACATTTTTTTTTATTTTTTTTTATATATTTTTAATTTTCAACCGTCGAATCAGATAAATTAAAAAAAAAACAGACACAAATAATAAGGTGTGTGAGAAGTAAAAGGTTAATTAAATATTCAACCCAATTTAACCCTCAGAATTGAGAATTACACCGTCCTTCCCCTCCCCTTCGACCAAACAGCCACCGCCACGCATCACCCAACCCCGGCGACGGAGACCAACACACACCCACCTTGCCAGTGTCGTCGCCCCACCAACCGCAATGTCGTTTTCTCCGACTAGATTCGCCATCGTCTTCCTCCTTGAAGAGCAACTCTGAAGATCGGGACATCAATTGCTTTCAATCTGTCTTCTGGGTATCTTCGAGAATTTGCAAGTGAAGCCTTAATGGCGATTTCAACAAAAAGAGAGAGACTTTGTCGGGTTTCTGAATGGGATATTCAAAGAGTATTTTGTAAATTTATTTTTTAATTTTAATGTTTTAAAATTACACGTGGAGCTTTAATGATAGAGAGATTATCGGGTTTGCTGGATGGATAATTTCAAAGAGTTAATATTTATTTATAGTTTTTAATAGGGGTGGTTTTGGTATATTACCATATCAAAACCTCCGTACCGATTACCATACCAAATATTTGGTACGACAAAATTTATTACCATTACCGTACCAAACTTTTGGTATACTGAATATCGGTATACCAAATAGTTTGGTTGGTATGGTATGCCAATGATAATTACCACTTTGTTTTAAGCCACTTAGTTTGCCCAAAATCTAATATTTTTCTAACCTAATTCAAAGCCTATAAAATATACAGTTTGACATATATACACAATTTAACCTAATTCAAGAATTTTTACTATTGTATGTCAAAGTGGTAAAAACTTAATAAATCATAAGACAACATTTCTATAGCATGCTGAGACTCAAATGAACCAGAAACGTAAGACAGCAAACCACAAAAATGTAAATATCTATAGCTGTGCTCGACGACTGGCTTGCTGATTTGAACCCACAATCCAAGGTGGTAATACCCAATGCATATGTTGTGCCCTCGCTTGGAAGACAAAGTCGCCGGAAACGAGAAACGAAGATGAATCGATGCGAGAGCTACAACGGCGGAACAAGCCCTAGGTTTCTAATGTGTCGAGCAGAGACCAGAGTGAGAGACTAAGAGTGTTTGGTTTGTGGAGATTTTAAGAATAGAATAAATGAGTCAAAGTGTCAAACGGCATAATATAATATTACATAATACATAATTCTATATATATATATATATATAATATAATATTAATAATATTGGTAACCGGTAGGTATGGTATACCACTGGTACTAGTTTTGAGTACCAGTACCGTACCGAAATAGTATGGCATGGTACAAATACCGTACAATTACCAGTGGTACAAATTTTTTGGCACAACTTTAGTATGGTACGGTAGGTATGGTAATGTGGTAAAAAATTCCACCCCTAGTTTTTAATGTTTAACATTGATTTTAAATATTAAAAAAGATATATTAATTAGGAAGTTTACAAGGGTTAAAAGATGGGACATATGACAACTATTAATATGTATCTCAGAATTTATGTGGGCGAACAAAAATATACTCATTTGATTATGTACATAGCCTCGGCTATATATACCACACAAGTGTAATTAATCATTAATGAAATGAAAGGAATATTTTTCAAACTGAAAAATTCTGATTCTATACAAATTTGGTACGTCTTAACAATTATTATTAACAATGATTATTTTATTTTTCGTGTATGATTTAATTATTTAATGAATGAGATTAATTTACAATAAGTTGATATAGTTCTGTCATGTGTCTACATTTTCGGTGAAAAAATAAGAATTTTTATTCAAAATATGTTTTTCAAAATTTAATAGTTTTATTTTTTGTTTTGAATTTTTTTTATGAAAAACTAATAAAAAAAGCTTGAAAACTTTGAGTTTTAATGATAATAACAAAATAAAGAATAAAGTAAATAATATAAGAATTGACTTTTTAGTATAAAAAAGTAATTTTTCTTTAAAATAAACAGTACCGAAAATTTTTCGTTAAAGTTTTTTTTTTTTGCGATTACTTATTTACGAAAAAAAGTAGATCTTGAATTGAAGTTACTGTACCACGTGACAAGGACAATGCATTCCGACTTTTGACTGAGCCCATTTGTTATGTTCATCCAAAAGGCCATTTTAGATTTTTGACCTCATTTTTTACAAGTTTATTATTTATTATTATTTTTATATAGAGATATATGTACACTAGGATTAGGCGATAAATTAGTTTTCAACTTTTAACTTTCTTTTTACAAATTCTCTACTTATCTTTTAGTATGAAAAAAATCATGTCATGTTTGTTTCACACATAAGCTTATGGCGAACTAACTATATTAGGCTCACTAACATGAAGTTTAACTAAGGGGTGTGATATTCACACCCTATTTTACTTCTCATACACCTTTTTACTTTTCGGTCATCGGATCAGATGGATTGAAGAAGATCAACAGACAAAAATTAACAAAGGGTGTGTGAGAAGTAATTCGGAGTGTGTGGATAGCACACCCCTTTACTAATTACAAGCTTTGAGAATTCAATGTGATCAATCATATTCATTAAACAAAAAAGGAGTTAAAATGTCTAAAATAACCTTGAAATGCCCAAGTAATCTTGGAGGGATGAGAGAGTTTACCATGCGAAAACCTTGAAAATAAGTTATGTGTCTTGCATATGGCTTATTTTGGATAGAAAACTTAACGGAGTTAGAGTGAGATGACAAATGAATGATTTTCCAAACTTGATATGACAAATCGCTTAAAATTTTAGTTTATATGACAAATTAAAAAGAGAACTTCTAGACCTACCCAACTCTCCTATTTTCCCATCCACATTATAAGAGCAAATTGTAGATATGGTCCCTAAACTATGGCTGAATTGTAGCTATGGTTACTCAACTAAAAATCCATTAATTTAGTCCTTCAATTTGACAAAAGGTGTAGCATTGGTCCTTCCGTGCTAATACTGTTAAGTTTTTCGCCAAAATGCTGGTGTAGTAGGCAAATGGACCCATGATTAGTATAATACTATATAAAAAAAATTAAAAAATTAAAAAAACTAAAGAAAAGAGCTTTCTTTTATCTCTTTCACCAATAAAAAATTAGAATTATTATTTGCACCAAAAAAGAAAAATCATTCACATTGTTATAGGCATAATTTACTGAACAATTATGGAGGCCATAGAGAGAGAGTGCGGCAGAGAGAGATAAGAGAGAGATGTGTAATTGTGAGGTGTGTTCTATTCCACCCCATTGTGCCTTTATTTATAGTAGTAGTGAAGGTTAATTCCTTACCCTTTTAGGATTACAACTCTAATAGGATATTAACTACTAAAGGGAATATTCAAAGATATCCCCAGATACACTAAGATTCATATTCCTAATCTAATAGGACTGCAACACTCTCCTTTGAGTGTTGTCACACCATGACCCGCGAATAAAGACTATTCACAAGTTAGGGTGTGAGCCATATCTTAGCTATAGAAATAAATTTTACAACCAAGATATGGTGGAAAATAAAATTAAATTATAACGACTACACCATACATCAACAAATCTTACAAAAAAATTATCGAATATGCAGCGAAATAACTATAGTGCACAAATTAATTCACAACAAAATAATAATTAACTTGTAAGTTGTAACAATTCTTTCCAATGCATGAAATATATGCAAATGAGATGGATGAATGTACTCACTCCCTTCTAATTCCATCAACACATACCTAAGGCACCCAAGCCTGCACGTCCCATACCATGCTTATATCACTTGGCTCCGAATACCTTAGAATATGAGTTAACTCCCGTTCGTCCCTTAACATTTAGCTTCCTATACCTTATATTCTAAAAGTTATAAGTTTTTTTTTTCGAATTTGGCTATCTGACTATAAACACTAGTACAAAGTTATTTAAGTTTGAGACTTTTAGCTGAGTTTTTGATAAACAAAATTTTATATTAAATTTATCTAAATTACGGGATAAGAGATTCAAACTGCTCTAGCCAAAATTGACTAAAACTACTGTCTATCCAACTTGACAAAAACCAAAGCAACCTCTATAATATGATTCATGTTGCAGTCATATTTGGAATAAGAATGTGACTGTGTATATCCTAGTATATCTAGGGATATTTTGGAATATTCTCTTTAGTAGTTAATATCCTATTAGGGTAAGGATTTAACGTATCATACTATTATAAATAAATGACAATGGGGTGATACAAAACACCCCATGGAAGGCCATGGGACCCCGTAATTTCTATTAGCTAGAAGTTAAGTGGAATAATACAAAATGAATTTCTGACATTGGGAAATTGCAAGTGCTAGCCTGCACGTACATCGGTATAATATATAGGGAAGGAAGACTGATAAGGGTAGCTCATGGCCCCTCATTACACAATAAAAACAGTTCTTGTGTGCATTACTGCTGAGTAGACTCCTAGTGCTCAACATCTGATTCAACTAACCTTTCAATATGTAGTGCAGATCTGACAGTGGGCAGATAACCAAGGCCTAGGCGGTTGAACCTGACATGGTCTGGCGGCGGGGTGAACACGCTCTCACTAAAATGCTCCCGGAATAAAGTGATTACAGCGCACAAGTCGCTCGCCATGAGAACGCGGGCTTCGACATCATTGACGGCCTGAACGGTACTGGTGGAAAATGGTAAAAAGGTAGGGAATAAAGCAATTGTTACCCAATCTAGAAGTTCTTCTCCCCAGAAATTTTCGGCTTCAAGCGACGTCGCGGACACGTCATTACTACTACTTTGAACTTTCAATCTTTACAACTCCCTCCATGATCAAAAACATCATTCCAAGCGGTTCGTTTTCGCGAATGATAATGCTGTTTGCAACATATCTTAGAGGCTTAAAATGCTTGCACATTGCTTTCAGCACTTTTTCATCCATAGACTGAAGCTTTGGCACCCTGGAAAATATATTAGAATGAGCATTTAAACAAACTTCATTATGAAACAAAATATAAATAATATTGATATAATAACTTACTGTCTTTAGCTTAGTCCACATCATGTAACAATTGATATAATAACGTCGACATCCCTGTTATCCTCTAGTTCTTGTTTTACCTTTCTCATAATCTCTGACTTGACGTTATCCTTTGTGGTTTATGGAATGAATATGAGATTCTCAGATAACCACAATGATACCTCTGGACCTTTCTCTTCCACCTTCCGTTCAATTTTAATTTTGTGTTTACGTGCCTCTACTCTTGCAGCGTCTGATTGCATATATGTCTATTAATTTAAAACAGGTAGCTCGGGATCAGTTAGTCACTTATCTATATGTAAACAGAGAAATTGACAGTATCCATGCATATATATTATCACAAACAAACCTGCTTGTCCACCTAAAATGTGATTAATAAATTTTCACAACACATATCATAACTCAAACAATTCATTTTTTAAAAACTCGATTTGATGATCATCTTTGGAGAAAAATCAAACAAAATGTAGACCGTTTAGTTATGTATGTATTTTTTACGAACAAATTGACGGTTTTGATAACTTCATAATGATGAATTATCTATTTAATTATTTGATGGATACGGATGACTAAATGATTAGATTGCCAGTTTCATAATTTCATTGTTTTTTTCTTTTGGCATCAAATGATATTTTGTGGAATTTGATACTTGAATTTGTTGTATTGTTTTCTTGTATTCATTTCAAAGGGAAGGCTGATACATATAACAGCAAAGGGAAAGCATGGCACACCCACACCACACCTTAACCCGAAAAGTTAAGTTAAAAAAGGCAAAAGGGAAAAACATGGCACACACGCCACCTTAACCCTAGAAGAAAAGCTAAAAGATTTTAGCAGTCAATCAAGGATTAAAGCAGCCTAGGGTTACAGGAAAGCTACAACTAGATTGAACATAAAGGTAACATAAAGGTTTCTAGGGTTCATAACCCCCTGGAATTAAGGGAACTTTGTGTGCTGATTGACATTGATTTATAGCTCCAATACTCCGCCTCAAGCTGAATCAAGCGGATTGATTGATCTAAGCTTGCACAACAAGCGTTGAAACTGAGCAGTGCCCAATGCTTTGGTGAAGAGATCCGCGAGTTGATCATGACTTCGTGTAAAGATGGTCTGAATAACCTTTGACAGAACTTGAGCTCGAACATAGTGACAACCCACCTCGATGTGTTTAGTGCGCTCATGGAAGACGAGATTAGAAGCAATATGCATTGCTGCTTGGTTGTCGCACATGAGAGACATTGGTGTGCTGTGAGAGATTCCCAAATCACCAAGTAGACCTTTTAGCCATATAAGTTCACATGCAGTTGAGGCCATCGCTCGGTATTCAGCCTCGGCACTCGAGCGAGCGATGACTGGCTGTTTTTTGCTCTTCCAAGTGACGAGATTTCCTCCGACAAACGTACAATAACCTATGGTTGATTTTCGATCCAATGCATTTCCTGCCCAATCAGCGTCGGTGTAGGCTTAAATGTCTGTGGAACCATTTTTTTTCATGAGGATACCACGTCCAATTGAACCCTTAAGATACCGTAATATCCGCTTGACAACATTAAGGTGTTTGACAGTAGGAGAATGCATGAACTTGCTTACTAATGGTGAGATAAATCAAATTGCATGGGTGATGTCAGGACGAGTAATGGTGAGATAAATCAATTTGCCTACTAACCTCTAATAGTAGCTAACATTTGTGAGCACCTCACCTTCCATATCCACCTTAAACTTGCAATCCAAGGGGGGTAGAAGCTGGTTTACAGTCAAGCATCTCTGAGTCATGGAGAAGTTCCATCGCATACTTTCGTTGGTTTAAGAACAAACCCTTGGACGAGGTAGCCATCTCAATACCAAGAAAATATTTCAGCCTACCAAGATCCTTGATAGCAAACTGTTTATGCAGGGCCTCCTTTAGAGAAGTAATTTCATCCATATTATTACCTTTGATGATTAGATCGTCAACATAAATCAAGACGACTAATGTTCCAGCTGACCCAATGCGAACAAATAGTGAAGAGTCGGCATTGCTGCTCGTGAATCCTACTTTCTCCAACACAGAACTGAGTTTAGAATACCAAGCACGCGGGGACTGTTTTAAACTATATATTGCCTTGTGCAATTTGCAAACAATTCCTTCAGTGGATGCTTGAGGATGATCTGGAGGCAATTGCATGTAGACCTCCTCTTCAAGTTATCCATGAAGAAACGCATTTTTAACGTCCATTTGGAATAGGGACCATCCACAATTTACAGCCACGGAGAGAAGAACTCGCACAATGTTCATCTTGGCCACTAGCGCAAACATTTCTTTGTAGTCTACCCCAAATGTTTAGGTGAAGCCATGAGCCACCAATCTGGCTTTATGTCTCTCGAAAGATCCATCTGAATTGAACTTGTCTTTGTAGATCCAACGACATCTAACTTCTTTCTTACCTTGTGGAAGATTGACAATGTTCCACGTATGATTTTCATGCAGTGCTTTTAATTCTTCTGCCATGGCTTGTCGCCATTCTTGGTGCTTGTTTGCTTCTTGAAAATTTGTAGGCTCACGGTGCATAGAGATAGCACCAAGGAAGGCAACATGAGCTAGTGAGTATTTATGATATGTTAGGACATCATAGATTGGATGACGCGCAACAAAGGTCACATAGTCAATGAATTTTGCAGGAGGATGTCGAGTACGTGAAGGATATCGTCGAATGTGAGATTGTGAGGTAGGGACTCCAGCAACTTCGTGTGACTCATAAGTATCATGATTTTGATCAGAAGGTAAGTCACTAAGCTCATGTAACAACTCCGTTGAGGAACATGCCGGTGCTACAGAATATATGGTAGGTTGTGAGTCAAAATCAGACTTGGTGGCATCATATTCTTCAAGGCTCGGAGTTGGCAGCGGAAAAATATCAAGTAATAACTCCCCCTGACATGAACTTTTACCCTTTGTGAAGTAGGGATAATCCTCTTCAAACTTGACATCTCTTGACACAACAACTGTGTTGGTAATAGGATTAAAACACTTGTAACCTCTTTGGGTCGATGAATAACCCACAAAAATACATTTAACAGCCCTAGGGTTCAACTTATCACGGTGAGGGGTTTGTATGTGAACGAAACAAACACACCCAAATACCCTTAAATGTGATAGATCAACAGGGCGTCCCTTGAGAATTTCGTAAGGAGATTTGAACTCCAAAACTCGACTGGGAAGTCGATTAATAAGATAAGCTGCAGTGAGAACACCTTGAGACCAAAAACGTTTTGGAATATTCATATGAATCATGAGTGCATGTGTTTTTTCGAGAAGATCTCTATTTTTTCTCTCGGCCACCCCATTTTGTTGAGGTGTGCCAACACAACTAGTTTGGTGCAGAATGCCATGAGTGCTCAAGTATTTAGTCATGATGCTAGACATGTATTCGGTGCCATTATCCGATTTTAGTATTTGAATTTTTGAATCAAATTGAGTCATGACAAATTTGTGAAAATCTTGAAACATGTTAACAACCTCATTCTTGAATTTCAGTAAGTATAGCCAAGTGGTTCTAGTGAAATCATCAACGAATGTCACAAAATATTTATATCCATCAAATGATTCAAGAATAGGACCCCAAACATCCGAGTGTACAATTTCAAAAGGCTTACTAGCTCTAAACAAGGAAGAGCCAAAAGGCAACCTAGCAAATTTTGAAAAATGACAAGTACCGCACTTGATATGTGTTTGACCCAAGCTAGGGAATAACTTAGACAAAATGGGCTCGGATGGATGTGCTAGACGTTGATGCCACAATTGAGGATCTTGAGGATGGGTTGAACTAACTTGTAGCCCCTTTGATGTTGAAAAATCCTTTGAAATGTAGTAGAGGCCATTTAGAAAAAAAAAACCTTCACCAATCGTCTTCTTGGTGGCTATGTCCTGAAAGATCACATTTTGAGGTGAGAAAATTGCACGACAATTTAAGGTTCTGGTGATTTTTCCTACGGACATAAGTTGAAATGGGAATGAGGGGACAAAAAGTGTAGTGGACTCAATTAAGTTGGAGATTAAATGAACTTTCCCACTCCTTAGTACAGATACTTATTTCCCATTAGCTACAGAAACCTTGGATGACATGTGTTGAAGCTCACTCAAGTTTTCAATTTGATTTATCATGTGATCGGTGGCACCCAAGTCAATAATCCAACAATCATGCATAAGACTAGTACTTAGAGCAGTTGTAAAGGCACTGAGAATACCTGCAGAGTCTTCATGTGAAACACCCTCAGCCAGGAAGCCAGCAAATTTGCTGAGAAGAGCTGTGTGTTTTTCGGTTCCTCCTTTTGAAGCTTCTCCACTTTCACCATTTTCCTTTTTTTCTTTCTTGAAAGATAAGCTGCAAAATCATTCAACAACGTGGTTGGATTTGAAGTAAACTCCAACACACTGTCAGATGAAGTGGAGGCAGCATTTGCAGCATGATTTGCTCGGTAAAGTGAGCTTTGAGATGCTTTGAAGACACCCTTGTTGTCCTTGTTGAATTTGGGTTTTAATTCAGGGTGAAGGACCCAACATCTATCCTTGGTATGTCCTATTCCCACAAGCCCAATGGTAGCACAGTGTTCACATTTTAAATCTAGACGTTTTCTTTTTGTAACTTTTGGCCTCAACTGACATGTGGCTCAAAGCAAAAACTCGAGACTCCTGCATGGATGCTTTTGTGTCCAAGTTCATGACTCGTCTCCTCACTTCTTCACGTTGGACAATGGCACACACGCTGGAAAAAGAGGGAAGTTCCAAATTCATCAAGATGTGACTTCTAAGATCTTCATAGTTTGGGCTAAAGCTAGCAAGTAGTTGGAAGATTTTATCTTCCTCAACTCGTCTTACTAGCACAACTGCATCTGTGGTATGAGGACGATAAACGACAAGTTCATTCCACATTGTGGTAAGATCACCAAGATGTTGTACAAATGATTTGGTCTCCTGTTGGAGACTTGCAACGTCTCTTTTGAGTTGGAAGATTCGGGCTGAGTTGTTTTGATTCCCATACATCTCTTTTACTTGCTTCCACAAATGTTGCGAAGACTCTGAATAACTAAAGATTTTTGCAATCTTTCTCTCCATCGAGTTTAGTAACCACGACATGACCAATTGGTCTTTGCATAACCAAGCTTCATAAGTTGCAGACGTAATCTCAGGAGCTTGAATGACTCCATTGATGTAACCGAGCTTAGCCCTTCCACCAAGAGCTAAAGTGACTGCTCGTGACTAGGGAAGATAATTGAGCTCGTTCAACAAGACTGAACTAAGCCTTTGATTTGGGTTGACATCAACCTCTGAAAAACTGGTTGTAGGAGCAGTATCCTCCGCCATTTTGTTTGGCTGAGAAAGTAGAAGAACAGATATGCAGAGACAGGTCTTAACAAGAACACCGCTCTAATACCATGTGGAATTTGATACTTGAATTTGTTGTATTGTTTTCTTGTATTCATTTCAAAGGGAAGGCTGATACATATTGCAAAGGGAAAGCATGGCACACCCTAGAGGTGGGTTCGGTACGATTACTGTACCAAAACTCTCATGCCAATTACCGTATCAAACTTTCGGTTTGGTAAAATCTATTACCATTACCATACCAAACTTTCGGTATACCGAAGTTCGGTATTGCCAAATGTTCGGTTGGTATGGTATGGCAATGGTAATTGCCACTTTATTTTGGGACAAAATTTGTTTTTACTTTTTAACTCAATTCAAGGGCAAAACTTTTTTATTATACCTTTATCTCATACATTGTAGCCTAAATTCTTCTATTATTCATCATTCACAATTCACACACACAATAATTCAAATGATGCATCAAGATTCATGATGAAAATTAAGCTTACAATCCAAATAGAAGTTACGAACCAAAACAAATGGAAGTTTCCCCCATGCTAAAGATCTTCTCTATCCCCCATTGATTCAAACACGCATCTAGAACTTTCTCAATGTCTTCTCCCTTATGACCCGCCGTGATCTTTATGAAGTTTATAATTCGTTTGTGCAACTTTCATTCACTATCCATGAAGTGAGCGGTAACTACTATGTAGTTAATGTTTTGTACCGATGTCCAAGTATTAGTTGTGATACTTACCTTTTGATTATGCATTGCTTCAAATAACTTAGACTTCTCCAACACATATAAATCCCAAGCCACAATCTTCTTCCTATTTGGAATCTTAAACCGAGGTTGAGCCTTTTTCATCATATCAAATTATTAGAATATTATAAATATGTGTTATATAATTATATATTATATTATATGTTCAGTACGGTATAGTAACCGTGGTAATAGTATCTATTACCAATACCGTACCATGAAATTTCGGTATGGTACAATACCGTACCATTACCAATTGGCACAAAATCGATATAGCACAGTTGGTAATTCGGTTGGCATAACAATTTGATAAAAAAATCCACCCCTAGCACACCCACACCTTAACCCGAAAAGTAAAGCTAAAAAAGGCAAAAGGGAAAAACATGGCACACACGCCACCTTAACCCTAAAAGAAAAGCTAAAAGATTTTAGCAGTCAATCAAGGATTAAAGCAGCCTAGGGTTACAGGAAAGCTACAACTAGATTAAACACAAAGGAAAACTAATGAAAAGGACTTGAAAACTTTCTTTTTAACGAAAAATCACTTTTAAAGGTATAGTGAATAGTAACATTTAAAGGTAAAAAAACGATTTTTCGTTAAAAGTAAATAGTATCAGAGGTGTTTTATTAAACTTCTCTAAACATAAAGGTTTTTAGGGTTCCTAACCCCCTGGAATTAAGGGAACTTTGTGTGCTGATTGACATTGATTTATAGCTCCAATATATTTAAATGGTAATTAAGAAAATAAGTGGTTTCAGATATGACATGGCTGTCTACAATAATAATTCGCTAATCACAATTGGGTGAACAAAAAAGAACCGACATGCAAATAAATGGACGATATATGGACCGGCACCAACCTGCAAATTTTGGATGAGATATAAAAACAGTAGCATTCCCATTATAGAAATAAAAGCTGCAAATAGGTATTCCCATGTATTGATACTGGCCTTGAGGTCTGAACCAAGAGAACTGCAAAAATGAAATTGAGAAAATATAAATTAGAAATCTGAAGTTAAAGTTCATTGTGATCAATATGGGAAAATATCTACAGTTCTTTCTCCCAACTTAACTAAAAGCATATCTCTAATCAAGGAGTGAAGAGATATTTACATATAAACATGTATGTATATACATTTTTTATGCAGGACGTTTGCTCTCTTTTAAGGTCCGACATTTAAATCAAATCTTACTTATGATCAATTTTATTCAATTTTGATGAGAAACTAGAACCTATTACAAACATCATTTTCATTTGCATGCATATGTTCAAACCTCAAATTTAGAAGGCCCCACCAAAAACGGTTGGAGAATTTTTGTGGATGATCTGTTGACTCGGATATACCAGATTCAAGGACATCAACAAATATACCAAAATCAAAAACCGTTGCATTTGGTGGATTTAAAGGGCATAAGGTGGTTAGAAATGTGGTATTTCTAAACTGGTTATCAGAGCATATAAAAGTACTAGTTTCGCATCCATTTTCAATTCGACGTGCATCTTGCCAGCAAGCTGTCATTCGTTGAATAGCAAAAAAGTACCAAAATGTTCCGATTACCTAATAAACAAACAAGTTAGCAAAATTTATCAAACTTATTAACGAGAGACTACGATATATATTTCACTTATTCACAAGGTTAAAAATGATGAGATTATTTTTGCAAGGATATAAACTAAGTATATGTTTGTAATTGTTGTCATATAACTTTCTACTGTGTGTTAATTAAAATTTTGATTTAGAAACCTTAAAGATTATTACTTGTATAAAAAATATAGAAAAACCTAAAAAGTGCTGATCTAAATCCAATTAAAGAATGGTACCTCAACTTGATGAGAAAAACTTACATGACTACTTAAGATGTACGGAGAGAAATTGAATAAAACTTTAACCCATAGTGCAATCTCTCCATCGGGACCCTCTTTGAGTTCCTTACACGAGAAGTAGATGCGAAGAACCCATGGTACGTATTGCAATAGTGCAAAAATATTCATAAGCATATTGGTATTCAAAGCTCTCCAGCCTTCCACTTTTGAGAAAACTAGGAGAATTACTACCTGGACACAATACGGTGTTTAAACCAGCAGTTAAACTGAAACCTTTATGGCGTGCGTGAGAAGAATATCAAATCATCTATAATATATTAACTGGTACTACAGCCCTGTTTTCAAATATATCGCATTGTGTCGATGAATCTGATCTATATCGTTAACAGACACAACAAAACCTCAAGCACGAAGTGTAATTTGCTCTAAACTACAAGGAATTCTCCATGAGTGTAACAAAAAGAGAGATGAGAACAGTTAAAATATCGCTTGTGCCGTCGAGGTTTCCCCCAAAAAAAGAAGTAAACCTCCCCAGAAAAAAAAGAAGTAAAAACAAAGAGAGAGATGAAATAACTCCAAAAAAAAGGCTTATCTTTACCTGTGGAAGTGGAAGAATAGCTAAAATGTCAACCAGAATGTAGGACCTCCAAATCTTCTCAACTATTTTAGTTGATCACCGGAAAAAAAAAAGAAAAAAAATACTATAAGAATTTGACTTTGAAGCAGTTTCTGAAACGAAATTATTTAATTCAGTGTGAAGAGTACTTACATACCTAGATAAAATTGAATAATAATGTCGACAAGGTAAGAGAAATCAGTGATTGATCGTAAAGCAAAAGCTGCCTTATTCAATTGTTGGTCCATCCCTAAGCACCTTGAATCCCCATTGATGATGGGAATGTAGAGAAACAAAGGATCCAGTAAAACAGCAAACACACATGAGATTATGAATATCTTTTTCCACTTTGGAAGGATCCAGCGAAACAGCAAACTCGCAAGAACTACAAATCCTGATGCTCCAAGATTTTCCGCTACATTGCGAAAAGGGAAACATAAATTTGTTCCCCCAGCTGGTACCTCTGCCGCTACTGTACAATCTGGATATGGCTCAAAACTATCACTGGACAAGAGTCACAAGACACAAGAAACATAAAATTGTATTAGATAAAGAAAAACTTATCTCAATCCTATGATATTGAGATAAAAGAAACAGTTCGTTAAGGAGCCATTGAAGCTATGACATGGTAATCCTTGAAGGCCATAATGTCTACAACTACACTTCTGAAAAAATTATTTTGAACAGCCACTGCAATATGTAGCGTGTGCAATAAGAAGAAAAAAAAAACTGAAAACTGAAAATAAAATGGTTAGCAAACCATCACCCCTTACGAACTAACCTTGCACCTTGCCCTTCATCCAACCGCGAGCTTTCCACAAGTAAAGTTATTTCAGCATTTGCTTCGGGGTTCACATCTAAAGTTACTTGGGAGTTAGCCATAAGTCGAATCCGAGCTGCGGACTATTTATTTATAGCTAAACTGATTTGATTTTTCGTGTGAAGTTCTTCAACGACGCATTCTAAAGGGTGGAGCATAAGTGAGAAGGGGAACCTAAGAACATGGGTAATAGTCTCCAATGAAGATGCAACCATTCCTCACTCTGAAACCAGATCTCAGAATCAAACGAGTAAGAGAGTAAAATTGTCAGTTTGACAAAAAAAGAGTGAAATGGTAATTTCTGTTTACTTTGACTAACAGCAGGGAGTAGTTAACAGAACTAATGAAACTTAGGCCTCGTTTGGCAGCTCAGACTGTACTGACTATTTCTGTCGGATAGAATAAATAGCCACCAGATAGTACTGACTAAATTAGTCGGGCGTTTAGTGCAATATCGGACTAATGACCGTATTATTTATACTGTGTTTGGTACTGAATCGGATAGTATAAGGGGAAAAAAAATTTGACAAATCTATGTTTGTTTGTTGAACTTTTCTCATATTTGTACCTATCTGATACGAATGCAATTTCGTTTAATGATTCTCTCATTAGCAATCAACTAAATGACTAAAGGTCTCCTAGTCTTAATGTCAGATAATTTTCTCTAGACACAAAGGACAGAAAACACAGTAACAAGATCAACAAATTACACAAAAAGAATTGATGGGACGTGATGCATTAAGGAGAATTAGGAAATACTGAAAATGTGTTCAGATATTGGGTTGGGAAGGAATCCAACACAAAATACAGATTCTTCATTCGTATATATCTGTAGTAAAAAGAACAATATACGCTATCTGGAAATAAGTGTAAATAAGATGCAGTTGTTTTTGGTAATTCAATTGCTTCTATGAAAGTCACTGCATTTTTGGTGTACCTGAATGCTTCAAGATCTCCCCATCCCTATCTCAAGGATTCAGTAACCTCACCAGTCCAGTGAAGAGATAGAAGAACAAAAACAGGCTACAAGACTATGCTTGCAGTTAAGAAGTTAAAAAACCACAGCACAATCTCAAACATAGAGATTGAAGTACTGGGAGAGAGCAAGCACGAGAGGCAGAGAGAGCGTCTGGCAAATCTACAATTCGACCCCAGCAAGCACGAGAGGCAGAGAGAGCGTCTGGCAAATCTACACTGCGCGTCTGGAGAGAAAGGAGACAGCGAGAGGGTAGGCTCTGACTAAATTGTCCCAAGGTTTTGGACGGTATAAGCAGTCGGGGTAACAAGCGAATTAAGTTGGTGGCTCCGGATTGTTTAATCCGGTGACTATCTAATACGAACGGCTATCAAACACCTTACTCCGTATTATTATTAGTATTAATCGGTGTACTTAAGGTTTGAGTGGAATTTCAATGAACTAAGCGCCATATAACTAGAATGAAAGTGCTATTTACATCCATTTTTACTTTTAACACGTTCTTGTTAATTTTTTTGTTATTGATTTTCTTCAATTCATTTGATCTGACAACAAAAAAATGAGAAAACTGTGTGAGAAGTAAAAATAAGTGTATAAATAACACTACCAACTAAAACTAGAGTGCTCACGTTTTATCAACAAGTGATAAGATTTTTAACCCTTGTAAAGTAGGGATAAAAACACTTTAAAATATTTGTAAGAGTAAAAAGCAATTGTAGTATAAACAGTTCAAATTTGTTATCTACATATATTGAATGAATTATTTGTCTTTAAAATCAAATCTTAATTAATTAATTAAAATAAAGTTTTAGAAAAGTTGATTTTGGAATTTAAAATAATAAAAACGAAAATAAAACAGTTGAATTAAACGTTTAATGAAAATTGGCAATACAAGGAAAAGTAAATTGTTTTGAAAAAAACAAAGGTAAAAGGTACTAGGGTTTAGTCATCCACCACAGACAATCATACGTAATTTTATCAATTACTTATGAATTACACACGTAACTTTGAAGATTAGGCTTTTCTTATGCATATTATACTTGTGGCATTCAAGTTAGAACGTATATCAAACATGCAATTCGTCTTTGACATTCAAATCAAATGTAAACATGCATAACTCATTACAGTTTGTAAAAATCCTTTGAAAAACCGTGCAACCGTTTAGATGTTGCATTCGCCCTAAGTGAACATACAATTATTAGCCACAAAAAACGTTCTTCAATTTCACGGTGATATTCCAATAGAAATTGTATCCAATTACTTATCTAAACATCCTAATGGTCACGAAGAATTAAGACACAAAGATAATTTAAGATAAGTGATTAATAAAGCATTATTAAAACTGTGACCCTAATGTCTTGTTATTGTGATTTCAGAATATGTCTTGCACTGACCACCAAGGCAATTCATCACTCGTGTAAAGTTTTCTGTTAAAACAACTAACTATTTGAACAACTCAACGTTATCACAAAATATGCAACTTATCATTCTATATCTTGAAACAAGAATTCTACACATATCACATTTTGTATAACATATTTGTACAACCTCTCTAATAAAAATGAGACCTACTTGTATTAGCTGATCCTATCTCTATTAGAGGTGATACAGAAATGGTAAATGTAAAATTCTGACTTGGCTTTTCAGATGAACGAATGCCAAATAATTTAATTCAGTGTTAAGAAATTTAGCTTGAAAATAAAGGGTGAAACGTAATATAAAGCATATATACATGTTTAAAGTGCCCAAGAGGAATACAGAGTAAGAGTAGAGGTTTGATCACAGGGAAAAGTTCTTATTACCGGAACGCAATATGGCAAGGGAGGATTTATGTACAGATAGCACAGGACGTTATAACAGTTATAAATCCCGGTATAAATTGATAATAAACTTGAACGACTGAACAGATCACGGTATGTAGATTTACGATATATATGCCTTCACCAGATCTGTGTAATTGTAGATCAAGCCTGTCCTTGGACAAGTAATCTTACCATCATTCTTCCTTGCCATTTCTTCAAGTGCCTGCCGCCAAAACATAAACCAAGTTAAAGAAGAATATTTCAGGACTAAATAACCAAGAACATTAAGTACTCGCAAAATGCAAGCGAACCTTAGAGCTGTAGACATAGCCATTGGGCAAGACTTGTGGTGGGTTCTCCGTGTCCATTAGTTCCTTAGTTATGTAGCAAACAAGCTTCGAGTGATGCTGCTTAGAATAAGGTAAGGGCTGGGCTAGTTTCCGGAAACCCTCCTGCGATAGTGGATCCTCCTTGGTGCAATCATCATCATAACAGTATCTGAATCTGGTTAGGGCAAAACAACATATCTGAATGCAATTAGCAGCTATAAAGCATGCGCTGAAGGTGATTGAGAATTGCTCAAAATCCATTAAGGGGAGCTACAGTGTTGGTTTGTAAACCACTGACCGCCTAATGACTTACAACCCTCAAGTTAGCGAGACATGAAATAACACGAGATCTTCACAATGGATTAAGTGCTTGTCAATGTCCACCATTCAATGTATTCACAAGAAAGAAAATGACTAGTGAAGTAGAGTATATTTTGGTCGCTATTCTAATCAAATAACCATGTGCACAATGCTACAGCTGTTTCACCCTCCCCTTTAGAGTTTTGCTCTGCATAAGAAGTTTTGGGAGTTAACTCCATATAAATTTAATCTGCAACAGTCCTGACTAAGAGGTAAATGTGGCAAAGACGGAACAATGTATCAAATAAAAAATGAAAAAGGATACGGGGTTTTAAGAGCAGAAAGGCCTGCTTGCAGATAAATATTGAGCAAAGGCTCAAGTGTCATGCCATATAACTTGCAGAATTCCTGTTTAAATTGATCAACCAGGTAGTCCCATTGCTTTGGCTCAAATAACACCTGGAAAGCATAACCACCCAAAGAAAAAATGAAATCACATACCAGAGATTAACCTGTAATATACAGCTCCAAATATGTAATGAAAGCACCAAACCAAAACATTTCACTGAAATGTATAGTTCAACGCATATATCTCCCAAGGAGATGGCACGGATATTGAGTCATTTATTCTTTAAAACCTAGTCCTGGATATCAACTGTTCAAGAACTCATGACATCTTAGGGCCTGTTTGGTAGTGTACTTGAATCCAATTTTTTAAACTCAAAAACAGTTTTCAAGTTTTAGGTCTTAAAAACTTGTTTGGTATGACTATTTTTAAAAACTGAACTCAAGACTAACTCAAAAATATAGTATATTCCTTAAAAACATAAAAAGTGAGTTTTTAGAGTTTTTAAACTTAAACTTACTCATTTCTTTTCGCCCTCCTTCCCTCTCACTCCAAATATATCTCTCTCTCTTCTTCTTTCTTTCTCCTTTTTTTTTTTTTTTACTTTTTTCATCTCTACTCCAATCCAATCAAGTTTAAGTCGTAAGATTTAAAAATTTTAAATCACAAACCAATCAAGTTTTTGAGTCTTAAAGAAAATTATTTTCAAACAATGTTCTTAAAAAATGTTTTGAGAAATGATAAAAATTTTCAAATAAGATACCAAACAGGCCCTTAGAATTCCTTACTATGTATGCTGAAGGGGGGGATAACCAACAGATACAAAATTTAATCAGTGGAAACTATATCCCAAAGGGTACTACCATCACAAAGAGAAGAAGCAGGCGGATATATGCTAACTTGTAGTCAATAAGACAACATATTTTCTATACAGTAACTTCAACTAAACACGGGTATGATTCAGCACATTTTTCTATTCCAAAGCCAAGTTAGTCTAACTAGTTCCCGCAAAATAATAAGGGAAAACTGAAAAGTGAAAACTGTATGTCTATTCCGACAAAATCTGTAGCGCAATTAAATTCAGATAAGTAGAAACTGAAAATGCTACTAGAACATTATCAGAGAGAAAAGGATCACCTTGTATGTAGCACATTCAGTAGTACTCTTATAAGCTACCGTTACAAAGACCCGCTGCAATTCTTTCATATGAGTAGTTCCCCAGGGTGCAAGATATTTCCGAGCATATGTGATAGCTATGAAGTTATTTTCAGCTCGTACCAACTCTATAAACTCTTGAAGTCTCAGCTGAAACTCAAATTTACTCTGCCATCAATCAAGCATTCAGCATTAGACAAACTAATAACAAATTTTCGATGAGGTGCACTAAGTGCAATTCAATTGGTATAACTGTCAATAGGAACCTTTTTGAGGATGGAAGCAGTTCAAGCGTTCAAGGTACCAACTACTACTAAATCAAATAAATGAATTTTAAGAACCATTTTATCAGACATACATGTGGGAGCAATATCTTTTACCGCCATAAAAGCAGCAAAATGACTTCGAAAATGACCTAGAATCTATGAAAGAAAAGTCATCTCTTTTACTTTCATCTCCTACTATGTATTCCAAGTATGGCGGAGCATAAGATAGAAACCCTAACTAGAACAAATAGTCCCTTGCAATTAGGATACCTAAAAAAAAGTTGCAAAAAGATAATAAGTCAAGATTCAGATAAACAAAGGGTACCTAAACCCATCGCAACTTACTTCTGAACACAAGCAACAGAACAGATCATTTTAGAGACAGAATAGTAGTATTAGCAAACTTGTCTAACCCACCGATTAAAAGCAACATTCCCTCCCCTCCCCCCAAACCAAAGGGAGTACAGACCTTGGATTTCCTTAACCTTGACTTGTTCTCAGCACACCAGGCTAGGGCAGGACCCACATCCTTATTCTGAAGGGCTTCAATAACCTTTTTCGCTTCTTGGAATACATCAATATCAACAAGATCCTGACACATAAGAAACTAATCAAGTTGCCAACATGTACTAACAGAAAATATGGAAAACTTCTGCAAACTGCAGTAGCAATAAGAGAGAAGGGATTCTAACAAGCAATGAATCTGGGAGAATAAAAGCTGTTATCCCCTATTTATTCTACTTACCTTCTTCACTTCCTAACTTCTATACTAGACCATAAAAGATCCAACCTACCGATTATGAAAGCAACAAGCTGCTTTCTTTCATTCACCTTCAAACAAAAAAAAAAAACACTATAGTTTCACTCTTTTTTTCTTTCTGTACAGAACTCCCTAGGTCAAGCTATAATTTAGTCGAATAATTCCTTCATTAATCTCAGTACGATATTTTCTTTCCATCGTTAGAAAAATGTGAAGATGAATCTCGTTCAAATTGTAAAGTAGCGTAAGCAATTGGATAATGAGCATGAAGATGATAACAAAACCGTTTGCCAGAGATATATAATATTAATATTATAGTCACCCTTTCCAAATTCTTAAATTCCATTAATGCATTTAAACTACAATAACTCATGATATTCAAACCTTCCACGAATTCATAAACTTTGGAAAGAACAACACTTATGACAGAGCACACTGCATAAAGAGCCACAAACATGTAAGGTAAACAAATATAGGACAGGAAATCAAAACTACCTGAATATTTCTACTTTCCGCCAGCTTCACTGCGGTGTCATAATAAGACATCCGCAACATGTAGTCCACCAAGATCCGATTCACGCGTGTGTTATTCCATTCAGACAGACTTTCCACATCTGCCGATTCTAAATGATCAAGCCGAGCCCGGCACCTCTGCGCCTGCAAGTGCTCTGTCTTACTTCCCTCTTCCAACTTAATCACGAAAAACAAACACCAATCAGCATGAAAATTCCAATAGCCAAATCCAATCACTCAAAGCACAAAAACAAACAAAAGATAATCTCTTCAATTCTCAAAACACAAATATCCAATCTTAATTAGCTCAATGTCGATTAAGATCAATGAATTTCAACAGTTTAGTAGTCAATGTCTACTCGAGCGGACACATCCCGAATTAACCTCTGTTTGGTTGCCTCGAATTCATCGGATACTCGTCCTTTTATATTCCCACTCACTCCTCCCGCATCCAAACAGTACAAAACAATCCAAGCTAGGGTTTACAAATGCGCTACCTTTCGTTTTAGCCCCTGCAGCCTGGAAACGAGGGAGCTGAGATGATTAACGGCGTCGTCAGACGAAATCTCGCTCTTGTCGGCGGCCTCGGAGACGCCGTTAATAACGGCGGACATCTCCTTCTCGACAACGCGGTGGTTGGCGCGGATCGTCTTCTTGTAGTACTCGAACGGGACTCTGAGGAACTGGTGCTCGAGCTTCAGGGAGTCGGCGAGGTGGCTCAGTTTCGAGGACGGAGGAGGGGCTGCGGCGGTGGGGCCCGAACCTAGGGTCGGTCCCGGCGACGCGGCGGTGCCGTTGGGGAGGGAATCCATTTCCATTGAAGGAGGAGAAAGAGACGGATAGAGAGAATGATTGGGGAGATTTAATTGTGGGAGTTGATGGATGACAGAAAGAGTAGGGACAAAGGCATAGACGAGAAGACCTTAAACGACGGCGTAATTATATCGTGGTTATTTCTACACCGGTTCCAACTGTTTTTTCTTTTTTGGGTCAGAAAATGGGGCCCAATAAAAGCAAATATATGGTGAGGCCTGGCCCAAAATAACACCTCTACCAGTCCAATCAAAAAAACCCAAAACTAGAGCCCAAATGAAACGTTTACTTTATTTGACAATATATCGGCCCATCATTGTCCATCTAGAAGTGATAAACGTAACCATACAAACGTTTTTTTTTCTTTTCAGCAACCAGTAACGTCAGTGAATTAAATTATTAATTGTTTGTGATTAGCGTAACAATACAAATGTTGTTGCCAAACCAACCAGTCATTTTCTCGATCATAAGTTAAAGATTAGGAAAATTTTATTGGAAACAGTTGCCCTATCTCTACACCCATATTTTTTTTTACATATAAATTTCATATTCCAACTATGCCCTAAATAAAAATGGGTGTAGTGATAAAATGTTGAATTACAAGCCAATTTGATTAATTTTTTAATTTTTTGCAGTTAGTGACCTTTAAATGATTATTAAGCAAATAAATACTTATAATTTATGTACGATTAAAATACATCAATAACAATCGAGTGAATAAAAAAATGCGCTGACGTAGTGGACCAAAATATCTTTCTTATTTATGCGCAATATTGTTACGCTTAGAAGTGAAAAAATTAATTGGTACGAATAAGAGTGGTGACATGATAAAACTTTCTTTTTATAAAAATAATTATTCCACCATTTTTGTCACTTGAGCAAACCCTAAGTTCATGATCACTAAAGATACAATGTTGCAATGTGAAAAAAGCTAAACGACCTATAATTGCTATTCATCATGACTCATACTCAAGGACGGTACACGCCACATAATTTATAGGATGGATGAGGACCCATACATAAATCTCATAACACCTATCAAAATTTAAATTTCAAATCGTGTCTTTTACTACCTACGGGCTTTTTTATATGTTATTTTCTTTGTAAATCCACTATTTTTTTTTTCCAATTAAACACTCGGATTTTAATTATTTGATCAAATTCCTATGTATTGTCGTCAAGGGGGTCGCTAGCTCTCGTCACATTTTAATGTAATTTTTAGTTTATTTTTTAATACATGTTAATGGTAAAATTTATTTTTGCCATATGCAATTTTAAGAAATTGTAACCCATTTTTCAATGTAACGATATGTTTATACTAAGAGGCTGAGGATTTGAACTAAAACACACAATGAGCTAGCTAATTTCGTATTGAACTTGTTATTTACGTGAGTCGAATTCAAAACATCTCACTTTATAAGTGTAGATGAATACTACTAGATTGTAGTACTAAGTGATACCAAAACGCTTTTAACTTCAAACGAAACAAAGTAACATCATGTAATGGAGGATTATCTACACTACCAGATAAAATATGATAATATTATGTTATTAGACAATCTGACATATTCAGGCATTACGCTTTTAATATGTCCACACAAGCAAACAAAAATTGCACCTGATTTACATGAAATTTTTTGCAACCCGCCAAAATTCCAACTAAATAGTAAATAGTGGATTGTCATAATAGATAAAACATTTATCTTCAATCCACTGCGTCTCTAATTCAAACTACCCCTTATTATATTTTAGCTTACAGTATAACGAAACGTGTATCGTTGGTATAATTTTTTATTTTTTAAGAAAAAGGAAGCACACCTCTAGACTACGAGTATTCAAGCTCACTTATACCTGTACACACCAGATTCCGGCTCTATCAGACACCCGCTCCTCCCCCGCTCTTTCCGCAGACGACGACAACTTTCAGAACTTTCGCTTTCTGACTAATTTACCCTCCCAATATATCACCAGCCCAAAATAACACAAAAAATAATTAATTAATTAAAAATAAAAACCAAAAAAGCCTTCTAATTGGACCGGGCCATATAATAATAAATAATCCATTGACTCACTCTCACTCTCCATTTTGTTCCCGTCATCATTAAAAGAGCAGCCGCGCACCCAAAACTCGCCGTTTGGAATTTGGAGCTTAACGGTCGAAGCGCCGGCACCTAACGCCGTTTAAGCAGTAAGACTATTTCCTCCTCTACGGCTCTACCTCTCCCGCCCGTTTAAATATCCGTTTCCCATAAAATTCGGGTTTCTGAGTTGGAACCCATTTTACCCAATTTATTCAATTTTTTTTTGAAATTTGAATTTCCAGTAGCAAAATTGCGTATCCAAAATCGGACCAGCATTTTTAAGTAAGTGAGTAACTCCCCAAGATTTACACAATTTAATTTCCAGATTTCTTCATCTTTTTTGAATTTTCGATATTTGAATCGCTGCTGGATTATCTGCTTGCTGACCGTTTGCAAAAGCAGAGTAAGGAATTTTCTTGACTCTTTTTCCTTTATTTTTCTCTTGTTTTCTTTTTTTGCGTTTTCGTTTTGCTGTTTGGTTCCCGAGAAAGTTGAGGAAACTGATCGGTGGAAGGGGAATTTTTGTTCGAGAGAGGTTTATCTTCTCCGATTTTCACTTTTTCCAGTGAAAGAAAATTCTGCAAGACGTAGATGATGAGTTTCTTTGATTCTTGGTGATGAAATCGTTGGAAGTGTGAGTAACTCAATCGTTTGTGTTTTTCTTTTCTTGCGTTTTCTCAGCAGCCAAACAGGAAATAAGGTGATTGTTTTTAGAAGATTCTCGAACTGAAGAAGTAATCGTTTGTTACTTTTTCTTTCGCCTTCTTTCATTTTCTTTGTAGCCAAACAGAAGTTGATTACAGGAATTGTCAGCAGTCATATAGTTACTATTTTTTTTCTTCATTTTCTCGGTAACCAAACACTCGTCGTCTATTACTTGTATTTCATTGTAGATATCTGGATCTGGTTTTCTGTACAATCTTTTGTTTTCGATTTTGTTTAACTGCAGAATTGATTTGTTTAGGATTAGGATCGTGATGAAATGCCTCGATTTCGTCGCAAAAAGTGTTTAATAATTTGATCCTTTTGGCGTCAGATTGCACAGATAAAATGTCAGTTGTTTAATCTTAGGCTCCAAATTGCCTTCCCTGTGTGGAGAAGATTAGGGTTTAAGGATGATGAAAATGATGAGGCTATTACTGTCTTTTCACTCCATCTCTGGCTCAGCTGATAAGGCCCAGATTGAGATCGAATCAGACCTACTGACACATATGTTTTGTTAATTACTTTTATGTATTTCTTGATTTTCAACGTGACCTCCTAATTTAAAATGCTATTATTTGTTTATTCAGTTTTTATGTATTTCATGATTTTGTTAATTACTTTATGTATTTCATGTTTTGTAACTCTCTGTGATGCATGAAGCTAGTTGCTATTGGTAGTATCAGGATGTTGATGCATTAGGCTCCAAAGTCCTGTGTAGTTAACTGAACTAATCTTCTTCTGTTTCCGGTTGCAGGTACGGGTTTAGCAATTTCATACATTGGTGTATCGTTATTTCAAAGATCGTAGTTACTTAAGATTCTGGTTTTCGAGAAAAAGGGTATGAATTCCATAAAGATTGAATTACAGTGTGTTTTGGCAAGCACTAGTGGTAATCAACTATGGTTTCGGTAAATTTTTCGGTAGTAGAAACTTGAATGATTTTGGCCTTTGGGTCCTGGCATTCTTTTTTAATCAATATCCTTCACTTTCTCTGTTTTCTGTACTTATCTCAGCCAATTTTATTACTTTCCAGTTCATGTTTGTCTCATGATTATTTTACCCATTGCTACATAATTTTTTAGTTTCTTATCTTCTGATGGGCATCTTATATCTTATTACTTATATGCTGAGCATTTTGTAAGGTTGGCATTTCTGAATTGATTATCTGAACAATGATTCATTTGCTTTTCTGCCATCCCCATCAATTTTAATGGCAGTCTTATGTTTTCTGTTCTAAATTATTTTAGGTTCAGAGAGATCCTTTTGGACAGAATTTAATGTGCCGCGATTAGCATTTTCTGCCGAAGATTCAAACATGAAGAAGCTCTTCTTTTTCAGATCTTCTGCTTCTAGTAATAACAACAATGTTCCTCCACCAACTGATAAGCAGATATCTGATGCCGAGAACTCCAATAAAAGTCCGGGTCTTAGAAGGAGCCGGTCGTTGTCATCAGCAGCCTTTCTTGGAAGTGAGCCAACGCAAACAGATTTTTCTTCTTCGAAATATGAAAGCAGATCTCCTTGTAGTAGTAGTGCAAGGAGCTTTCCACATCAGCAATGTGACCAACCATCTTGGTGAGGCTTTTGTGTCAGTTTATTTGTTAATGTCATGAACTTGTTTACTAGAGCTCAAGTACAACATTTAGACTCCTATTTAGTTAAAGTTTTCTTCATGAAGCTAAATTTACTGGTTTTGTGATATGTGCCAGTTGTCGAACTCTTACTCCTGAGAGGCATAGGACTAAACATTTTGAAGTTCCGTCTGTCCAAAACACACATGGACTGGAGAGGCCTGGTTCTGCTGGTTCTTCTAGAATGCGCCATGATTCGTCAGGGAGCTCTTCCACTTGCTCTAGTAATGTCTCAGCCAAAGTCTTGGACCGTTACATTGACGGAGAGCAGGAGGAACTGAGCAGACAAAAGAACAGTTCTTCCCAAAGACACTTGACTGGGAATGGAGGTGGTGGATGGCGTCCACCGCGAACTCAGTTTACAGCACCCATTTCACCTAGGGCTCATTCATTTAGAGAGGCAAAAAGTTCTCGTCTTCGTTCATCATCCAAAGACGGGGCAGAAAATGGATTTGGGCATGAATCTCCCCGGAGGCTTGCAAAGAATGTCGTTGAGAGGCTCTCACAGTCTCATGTTATTCAACCAACACGTGAGAAGGAATTTGACCATGATATTCCACTCACCATTGAGGATATTTATGATAGACCAGATCTGATTGCCCAGAAAAATTATCCTGGAGATGACTACTCAAGCCTGCAGAAGTTCTATAGTGAAAACTGTGATGGTATAAACACCGATGAGACTGAAGAGGACATGGATGTAGAATTACAAAGAAGATTGAGGGAAGCAGAGGAGAAGGTCATGCTACTTTCTGATGAACTTGAACAGGAAAGCTTTCTTAGAGATAGTGGGTACAATGTTCCATCACTGATTCAGACAATTAGAAACCTAACTGAGCAGAGGGTAAGCTTGGCACTTGAGGTTTCAAACCTCTTACAGTTGCGAATTGCTGAGAGGGCCTCTGCCAAGAAAGAACTCAGACTGGCAAACGGAGAACTGGAGTCGCGAACAAAAAAATTAGAGAAGGAGAAGAATGAGTTGCAGTCAGCATTGGAGAGGGAATTAGACAGAAGGTCGACTGACTGGTCACTTAAGCTTGAGAAGTATCAGTCAGAGGAGCAGAGGCTTCGTGAGCGAGTTAGAGAGCTTGCAGAGCAAAATGTCTCACTTCAAAGAGAAGTCTCTTCCTTTAATGTGAGGGAAACTGAGTACAAAAGTATGGAAACAAAATCAGTGCAACAGCTTAACAGCCTTGCTACAAGGGTGGGGGAAATGAGAGAGGAGAATCAAGAACTGAAAAATAATCTCTCAGACTTGCAAGAGAAGTATAGAGCAGCAGAGGAAGACCGTGTTTGCATCCATAAAATTTTTGAAGAGAAGGATAAGGAGTGCAAGGATCTGCATAAGTCCATTCCAAGATTACTGAGAACCTGCAAAGAACAAGAGAAGACAATAGACGGCTTGCGTGAAAGTTTTGGCGAGGAGTTTAGGAAGAACCAATCCGTGGAGAGGTTTGATAAGCACGTCTCCAAATTGCAGATGGAGCAAATGAGGTTGACAGGAGTGGAACTGGCCTTGAGAAGAGAGTTGGAATCTCATAAGCTTGAAGTTGATTCTCTTCGGCATGAGAATATACACTTGTTAGACCGGTTGAGAGGAAGTGGGAAAGAAAATGGTGCTTTAACTTTCAAGCTAGATAAGGAAATGTGGGCACGAGTCTCCTGCATGAAGAAT
Source organism: Crataegus laevigata (assembly GCA_963580275.1). Lineage (NCBI taxonomy): Eukaryota > Viridiplantae > Streptophyta > Magnoliopsida > Rosales > Rosaceae > Crataegus > Crataegus laevigata. The sequence continues at coordinate 28,566,918 of OY756947.1, read as the reverse complement.
CAAGGGCTATCGATTCTAAACGAGAGCTCCCAGTTATGTTCAAATTTACTGGAATTTGTTAAAGGGAAGGCAAGCCAACTTCCAGAAGCTAACCACGGCTTAGATGGGCAATTTTTTGTTGAATCTGAAATGAAAGTTCAGGGCATCAAGCGTGGAACTGAAAGCTTTGCAAGAAGTTTGCAGACAATGTCCGGTTTGCTACATGAAAAATCCAGTCTGTCCACTTCAAATTTAGCATCTAAGTGCACGAATGCTGATGGACCAGCACATCCAGATGATCAGGCTCCAGAGGTTAGTTGCTGCTGGGTTCTTCGGTATTGTTAAAAGAATACACTATATATGAATTTTTCAGTTTCTTATTATGTTAAATAAGTTCTTTTGTTTCCATTGTAAAAACGAACTGTTACTGATGCTTTCACTCTTACTTACGTAGGACGACATGAGATATGAGCTCAAAGCAGAAACTTTACTAACAAGTCTACTGAGAGAAAAGTTGTATTCAAAAGAGATGGAAGTTGAGCAGTTGCAAGCCGAACTTGCAGCAGCTGTAAGAGGAAATGACATTCTCCGATGTGAAGTGCAAAATGCAATGGACAACCTTTCATGTCTCACCCACAAGTTGAAGGACCTTGAAATGCAGGTAACCACTAGTATCACATATAAAATTCAATGTTAGTGATCATAATATATTTGGATCTGATGTGTTGTTTGTTATATGACGTACGTGATGAAATTCTGAAAATGATCTTTCAGTATTGTTGAATGATGAAGTATATATTACAAAGATTAAGGCATGTAACTAATAACTATTGCCCTGCTTATTCTGTAATAACAGATGCTTAAGAAGGACGAGAACATAAACCAGCTTCAGAGTGACCTCCAGGCATCTACGAAAGAATTAACAGTTACTCGGGGGATACTGCCTAAAATTTCAGAGGAGAGAGATATGATGTGGGAGGAGGTGAAGAAATACAACGAGAAGAACATGTTGCTGAACTCAGAGGTTAGCATGTTGAAGAAGAAGATCGAAACCCTTGACGAGGACATACTTCTAAAGGAAGGTCAGATCACAATTCTGAAAGATACCATAGGGAACAAGCCTTTCGACCTTCTATCCAGTCCCGATAGGCGAGAATTTTTGCTTCATTGATTGTCAAATAGCTGGGCTGTCTTATAGGGGTGAGTAAATCACATTGTTCATAGTCCCATACTCCCAAAGTTTAATAGCTTTTCTAGATTACTTTCCATTTGTACACTTTTCCCTCCTTTTCGTCGATAGATAAAGAAGCGAGAAACATATCATTATTTGGTTGTAGCCGGTCTTTATAGTTGTTCATAGTTGGTTTGGTTTCGCTTGTCGGCGTGATCAAGATATTGTCTATATCTTGGCAAGCAAGTTAATGAATTTGTTTCACTCTAGAGATTTTCTGTGTGCTCTGTTTTCTGGTATGGTCGAATCCGATGAGGTTTTCAAAATTCATGAAACTGTTTGCCTTCGTTAAACCAAATCGAAAGACAGCAAAAATCCGACTAAAAAAAAAAGAAAGAGAAGAAGGCTACTCATTAAAACTAACAACATGGGGCACAAAACCACCACCTTTGGAGTGACAATAATCGAACCCATACCAAACATTTTCTGGAACAAACGTTCTAAAATAGAACATGTAAGAAACCGGCAGCACCACCCGGCCGCCATCCTGTCGATGAAGCACCTTCACCCAGCCAGGCCGCCAGTCATCCGACCCAACCTTCTTCGGGTACAGAGAGCACACCCTCCGGCTCATGCATTGTCCACTGGCCTCAAACATATCTATGGCACATCGTCCAAACCCGCCATACCCCCCACGTCTCACACCACCTTTTGCAGCATACGATGGCTTAGGGTTGTTCAGATGCTTCACTATGATCAAATTACCCTCGGAGTCCCCGAATCTGACGCTGACATGGTCCGAGGTTGCGGCTGATTGTGCACACGTCGTCTCAATCTGGACGGAGTAGGAGCAGTTTGTGCTGGATCCTTGGAGTGGCAGAGAAGTGATGAAGGCTATTGCAACGACAGTTAAGATGCTTAGTCTCTTCATTTTGGGGGGAGAGGTGGTGAGTGAAAGTATGGAACAACTAACTAGTATATAATGCAAGAGGTTTCTCTCTTTTGTTAGATTCTGTGAGTGCTACTTAAGTAAAGGTAATACAAGGGGAAGTACTTCCACTCTCTTTTATTACTGTTACGGGTGGGGCAAAAGTGGCTCCTAAATGTAGTGATTTCCGCACGTTCTTTTCTTTGCAAGTCAGAGAGTCCACCTAGTGACGAGGACTCGCAAACTTGTAGCCGTCCAGCACATGCGGACAGGTCGGTATTGACATTTTCTACGTCATATGATGCAGATTTCAATCAGCTTTATCAACAGTAATTAAAGAAACGAAAGCTGTAATTTTAATACAAAGCCTGAAGCTAAAAATCTTTAAACAGGCTTTATTAAGTCTAATGAGATTGAAGTTTGAATAAGAAAGCTATAACAAAAGTGTACACAGAATCAACTACAAAATAAGAAATAATCCCTTGATTTGAGCTGCATCGACGCCCGCCATTCCTATCGTAGCATCCTAAAGATTCGACTCGCTGCATTATTCTTCATCTACAAGTACAGCAGCAGTTCCGAATGGCTCTTAGTCTTTGTAGCAAAAGGGCTCACAGGGAAAACCATCTCAAAAATCAAAGGGATGCAGATTTCCAGAACTCGACAGGCTTCCGGTGCTGAAATACGAAACAAATTAAAAGGACTTAGTTGGTTACAAGATGGGCATAATCAGCCAGATGCAGAATTCGTATCCAAATCAAGTCCATCAATTATCCAACATAATTCATCAACAGAACAAATATACACAACAGAGCAACCGTATATTAAACATACACACGACCCTAAGAGAATTAACGGGATCAAACAATTAATGCTGATTGACAACGGGGGAACCACAAGGGCCATTTATCCCATCATTTCAAAGTCAAATAAGTTTTCAATAGACGTTCTGGTTTACATATTTCATTGTCCAAACTAGAAAAGAAAGAACTTAACGAACCTTGGCAATTGGCATTTTTTCTCTCACCGAATCAATCAATGAGAAATCGATATCGGCTATAGCAATCCCTGTTGACAGTCGATCTGAGAAAGAGGGTAAAAAGTTAAAATTATGTTGCAGCAGTGGCTAGTATAAGTACTACGGGCATGAGTTTAAACAATTAGCCATGATTTAAAGCCACTCAAGTAGCTTAATGTGTAAGGTATTTAAGTCCTCACCGGGCAGTCGGCCAACAACTGTTCCCCAAGGATCAATAATTAAAGTTTCTCCATGGCTTTCTCTCTTATCATTATGCTGTCCAGCTTGTGCAGAAGCTATGACCTAATAATGCACAAGTAACATAATCATCTCAACGTAACATTGTAAGAAAAATCGTTCCCTAGAAACAAAATGAAAAGGTTACGTTGATGGAGAAGAAAATGGAATTCATACGTAGCATTGAGTCTCAATTGCACGAGCGCGTAGAAGAATCTCCCAGTGCGCCAGTCCAGTTACTTTGGTGAAGGCTGAAGGTACCAATAGAATCTGCAGATTGTAATGGAAGATGTCAGTGCGAGATGCTAAATTACCGCGTACAACTTTAAACCTGCAAAAAGAAAATGTTGTTTTACCTGTGCATCATGTTGGAACCTGAGCAGCTGGTAAATCTCCGGGAATCTCAGATCATAGCATACCGTCAAACCCAAACGGCCAACAGGACTATCAACTGCCACAACATTCTTCCCTGAAAATGTGAACAAACCAAGTCTCTGACTATCTCACACCAGAATGACAATCAACACCAACAATAGTAACAACATTTTGATTCATTAACACGACCCGTATTTTGAACATTTCACATACAGGTAAGAACTTACCAGCTTCAGTAAAGCTGCCTTCCTTGTACGCCCTTCCACCAGGAATATCCACATCAAACCTTCCACAAACAACAACACTTTTCTAATCACATTGCATATAAATCACATTTTTCTCGAAATTTTGGGGTAGCAAAAATTGCATTGCATTGAACTTAAAACAGCCTACTTACAAGTGAATCTTTCTGTAAGTACTTCTGATGTTCCCAGCATCATCAACAACAACATGGGTGTTAAACAAATGTTCATCATCCGACCCCCTTTCTTGGAACCCTCCAAGTGACAACCAAATCCCTGATTCTCTACAATCCATTCACTCAAATGGGTCACTTCAATTTTCCCAAAAAATCAAATTTATGACACAAAGTTTCAATTTATACCTTGCCAGGGAGCAGTACTGCTGCATAATTCGACCCTTTAGAGGTTCTGCTATTTTCAGACTGTCACCATCTTTGGCACCAATAAATGAAAAGCTTTCCGGAAAGCATATCAATTTTGCTCCGGCAGCAGCTGCTTCCTTCACATGATTTATAAATTAATTATTAATTAATTACATAATTAAAATCATAATTACATAAAGTTTGCAAAGGGGAAAAAGAGAAGAAAAAGAGGTGAAACGATGGGTACTTTGACGAGGCGGGAGCAGGTGGCAAAATTGGCGGCGAGGTCGTTGATGGAGGTCATTTGGGCGGCCGCGACTCGGAGTGAATTAGCAGCCATGTTCGACTCTCCGGCGATGATGACGCGGGCGGACTGGGAACGGATCGGAGCGCCGCCTCGGAGGAGTGGGCTGATACGATAATTAGGTAGGGGAAGACAAAACGGCATCCTCGGTCTCTGCCATCGAATTGAATGGTCCGCGGGAAATGATTAGGCAATGGCAACGTCGGACAGTTGTTTTTTTTATGTTATTGTTACTCTAAAAATGTCATTTTTTATTTTTATTTGTGAATAAGTACGATAACATATATTTCACAAGGACAATCTCACTCTTACATTGCAAAAATAAAGTGTTTTCACGACTCGAATTTATAACATTTTAGTCACAAATGAGCAATATTTTCATTGCATCAGAGCTCGCTCTCTTCCTTACTTCACAGGGCATTGATAAATATTTCAACTTTTATTTTCATTTGGCTTGACAAGTGTGCATTTTCGAATTACACGACAAGTAGTAAAATTTCAATTCTCATAATAAATACCAAAGATGTCAAATAAGAAACAGAATCTTGTTTTTTGAATCAGAAATATAATATTTATTCCAGTACAATAGATTAATGTAAATAATAAGATTGTACAAGTGTTAACTGGTTAGTAACTTAATACGATGCTAATCACTCATCACAAATGCTCGATAAAGCAATGTATTGGTCTCAATAATTCACTGTTTAAAGTATAACAAGTGATTAAAGTCATATTAAGTTACTAACTGATTAACGTTTAGGCGTTTTTGCATAAGTTGTTCTCTTCGGACCAACAAGAAAATGCGTAGAGAGAGATCAACAATACACTTATTCAAACACACAAAATCTTATGTTGCTAAAACAAAAGACAAGCTTCGATTTTCACCAAGTACAACTAGAAGATAAAAGTCTTATGTTCTTGGATGGAAGTGCTTGCCGCTGCAAGTGATTGCCGAAATGCCGAATTCTTTTGTTTAGTAAAAGGGGTGCATATCGATGTAAACTATGTGTCTAATGTCTAAGAAAAATCATGAACGAGAATCATGTACCAAGTTGTTTGTTGGCACTAACAATTCTAATTGATGGCAACCGTTGTTCACTTTGACTAGCAAAAAATTAACACACAAAAAGATGGTCGATTTTCGCCAAGCGATAGAAAACAAAAAACTCCCTTTGTACTTGGAGCATGGAAGGAATGATCCGAGTATATTTGTTCACCGTTATTAATTGATGATGAAAATCATCATATTAGTTGTCAGTAAATGAGTTTAAGGTTCGAGACATCTGTCACTTTTCTCGGAGCATAATTTTAGTGTACTTGAAACACTATCACGTGGTGTTACTACTTTACTGAACTTATATCAACTATGTCGTCTAATCTTATTTATAACATGTAAAATGATTAATCACGTCACTTGTATTCTTAGTACACATAAAAATTTATCCAAGGTACTTAGCGTGGTGGTGATGGACCACCACTACCTAAAGGTACTGAGAAAAAAAAATACACTTAGGAGTGATAGGAAGTTTTTTTTTTTTTTTTTTTTTTTTTTTTTTTTTTTTTTTTTAGCAATAAGATAATTACATTAAGGTACTTTTAGTCGAAATGATTTTTGAGATTGACATTACTCATCAATTTGGTCCTTGAAATTTGAAATTGATAGAAGTGATCTCTAAGTTTGTCAACCATAAATTATTTTGGTCATTGGAAAAAAGGAGTAAGATTCTCTCCCTCTTCTTTTTCCTCCTCTTATTTGAACGGTCACGGTTAAGTCACGTCAACATCTTATATTAATTTTTTATAGAAAGAGAAAAATAAAATAGAGAATGTGAGATGAGAGGATGGAAAAAAGAGGGGAAAGAATTATAGTCCGTGAAAAAATCTATGTTAAATATGGACCAAAATAACAAAATATCATTAATTTAATAAACAATGGGCCAAAATAATTTGACAAAAATTGGGAGTATTTTTGTCATTTTATCCCTTATTTAATAGATATTTTTCACAAAAAAAAAATTAAATAATGATGAACAAACTCACGGACCAGTTCTATCGATTTTAAATCTCATAAACCATTTTAACTAAAAAGCCTTACATTAAATTTGTCTATACTATTGAAGTCAGGTTCAGACTTAAATACAATTATGTATCACACTGTTGTAACCAACTTGACCAATTTTAAATTTAGACAACAAAATATGTTTTGATTAAGACTGATGCAACATGATACAATTATTTATTAATTATTATTTGGCAATAGATGGGGGCAACAAGTTGACATATTCCCAAGAAATTCCCAAACACAACACAAAATAATTGGCAAGTGGGGAAAAATTATTCTCTTTTGATGATTAATCTTCTTTAGAACAAGTTATTTGAAGGGAGTTGTTATGTTACTAAATAAAGGTTGGGGAAGGGGAAGATGAGCAAAAGTTGCCTAAAATGGTGGTTTGTTGGAGGTCAAAGTCAAAACCCCAACCCATAAATTAGAATACCAAAACTGAAAATCCAACCCAAAAGGCCTCAGCTCTCTCCCTAAACATGGTTTTTCAAACCGAGGGCGAGGGGTTGGTTTCTTGTAATTGTATTCTTCCACCTCCATGCTTGTTCATATCTTTCCCAGCCAGAAACAAAGATTAAAACTTTTTTTTGTTTTGTTTTTAAATAATAAAGAGAACCAATTTACTGCTCCCAATCCCCCACCCCCTCTCTCTCTCTCTCTCTCTCTCTCTCTCTCTCTCTCTCCTCTCCTCTTTCTCTCTCTTCATTCCTTCGATCTAACCCTTTCCACGCTTCTGACAACCTTTTTTCTGTCAGAACATTCCAAATCTGTTTCATTGGTTCTCAGTCTAATCCAATAAAAATGTTCTTCTGAGCTCTCGGATGGTAATTGAATTGTGGTAGTCTTATAGAGCCAAAAGAATCCCCCTCCAAGGCTCCAACATATATTGAATACAAGGTAGGTTGCAGATTTTGTTTTTTCAATCTCAAAGACATGAACTTTTGTTGTTTGACTTATGATTCGATGTTGTTTCTTCATACCCCAGATGTTTGTTTGGTCTTAAGTTTATGTTGGACGGTTGGATTTATGGTTTTGATGTTTTTTCATGACAAAGTTCATGTCTTTTCTGAAAAACCTATTAGTTTTTAGTTTGCATTTTAATTATCTGGGAATATTGTGCTGTTTGTGGACATGAACATTTTATTTATCTGTGCCCCTTTTCAATTAATTACCTGCAAGTTAATTACCTCCTAAACTCATATTATCTGGTTTTGCACCCCTTTCGATTTGACTTCGGTTCGGTTTGCAATTTAATTTTTTCTCTTAGTTTTGTATGCAGAGTTTTTGATTTGTGGATCTGTTATTTGGATTTTGTAATTGTAGGGAAGCTAGAGGCAGCGCCAGGATTAGCTCTTGTTCACAACGATGACTTGTTGAATAAACTCCCGGGTCATTTGGTTGAGAATATGTAAGGGATGGTATCAGCTAAGTTAATGAAGCTTGTGTCACCGTGCTGGAAACCTTCTGTCGAGGGTGAAAACTCTAATAGGGGGGACGTGAGTGGTCGAATTGATGGTTTGTTGTGGCATAAAGATTCAGGACATCATGTTAATGGAGATTTCTCAATGGCAGTAATTCAAGCAAACAACTTGTTGGAAGACCATAGCCAACTAGAATCAGGGCCATTGAGCTCACTCGAATCGGGTCCTCATGGAACATTTGTTGGAATTTATGATGGACACGGAGGTCCAGAAACAGCCCGGTTTTTAAATGAACGTCTGTTCAATAACATCAAGAGTGCGTTGTTCTTTCCTCTATATTCATCTTCTTCCCTTTTTTATACATATATATCTGTTGAGAAGTTTGGTAATTGTGATAACTAAACTAATGCTGCTATTATCAATAAAATACTGAGAAACTGGTATTTTCTTATGTCTTGCACCGTAAGAAAGTAGTATTAAACAAGATATAGTCGTTTTGGTGTGGTTTGGATGTTGCTACATATATATATGATTATCAAGAGCTATTTCATATGTAGCTCAAATGTAACTTTTCGGAAAATTTGCAGAAGACAGAAAGCTCTTCTTCTTTTTTTTCTTTTTTTTTAATCGTTTGGGAGCTTTATTGTCTAGGAATATCTTTGTAGTGACAGTTTATTCATTTTGCAATGCTCGGCTATGTTTGAGTCAAAATCGTGATCAGTGGGGATAAGAATGGCGTTATTAATTAAATGGAAATTGTGAGGTTCCAGAGTTATGTGTAAAACATGTGGTTTGGACAGGATTTCTTATCTGCTTTTACTAACAACCGCCTTGATCATTATATGTCATAATACTAATTATGAAAATTTACAAATAATTGAGGTTCTGGTCGTGTAATAATCCCTATTGTTATCAGTTTTTATGATACGATTGACATCGTATTTATGCAGGTACCGCTTCCAGTTTTTAGATAGCTAATGCATATATTTACTGACTTGACAGCTTTCCGTGGTGCAGAGTTCACATCAGAGAATCAGGGAATGTCAGCTGATGTTATCACGAAAGCATTTTTGGCGACCGAAGAGGAGTTCCTCTCTCTAGTAAAGAAGCAGTGGACAATCAAGCCACTGCTTGCTTCTGTTGGTGCATGTTGTTTGGTAGGCATAGTATGTAGTGGGCTGCTATACATAGCAAATGCAGGGGATTCTCGTGTGGTGCTAGGAAAACTGGAAAAGACAGTTAAACAGGTAAAAGCGGTTCAGTTATCAATTGAGCACAATGCAAGTTATGAATCTGTGAGAGAGGAGTTGCGCTCGTTGCATCCCGATGATCCACAGATTGTGTTATTAAAGCACAAGGTGTGGCGCGTGAAGGGTTTGATACAGGTGATTATTTTTCTTATCTGTTCTTAATTTTGTGTGTTATCTTCTGAATCATTTTCTGTTACCCTATACACACTTACATAGTGATCGCTTTCCCCTTTGACTTGTGTGTGACTGAGTAATTTTCATCTTAAGACTTTATTTTTCACAAATTTTCCATTTATTAAATTTCCCGAGTATGGGCGTGGTGCCATTATTATCAAATGGATTTTGGAACTAAACAATTGAGGTTTATGTGTATTTGACTTTCAGTTCTGAGCCCAGAGTTTCGAACAATTTTGCGAATTTGCAAGAGGAATGCTTTTGTGAATTTTAACAAATGATTTGAGATCTTTTGAACATTAATATTGATGAAAAGAAATGTGAATAGTCATTCGGTGAAAGTACATGTGATCAAAGTGGTCTTCTTCTCTCTTAACGGATTTCTTTTACTTAAATTAGAACAGAGTTTCTTTAAGATAAACTATGAGACCTAGTTTGGTTCGCTCAATTTTTGCGTTTAAGTTTTAGGTAATTCTCATTCATTGAAATCTCTTTGCTGGTGACCAAATTTGCATGTCCCCTTCACAAAGATGGCATGGCATGCACAATAGAACAGCACTCATGTTAGAGATGTTTGCTTGTCTTACAGATTTCAAGATCCATCGGTGATGCCTACCTAAAGAGGCAAGAATTTAACAAAGAACCTCTATTGGCAAAGTTCAGATTATCACAACCCTTCAACAAGCCAATCCTTAAAGCTGAGCCAACAGTATTAGTCCAAAAACTCTACCCTGAAGATCAGTTTCTCATATTTGCATCAGACGGCCTATGGGAGCAGTTAAGCAATCAGGAGGCAGTTGACATTGTCCAGAGTTATCCGCGTAATGTACGGTTCCTATGTCAAGTTTTGACTTTCTTTTATATTTACTCGATCATGTTCTGCATCACGGTCGATCTGTCTTGTTTTGCCCGTATGATATCATAAGCTCAGTAGCTCAGTTTGGAATTGTCTTTTATTGAAGTTGCTATTACACCTGCGATAATGTTCCCCATATTTGTGCAGGGTAGTGCGAGGAAACTTGTCAAAGCTGCACTTCGCGAAGCAGCGAAGAAGAGAGAAATGAGATATTCGGACTTAAAAAAGATAGACCGAGGAGTGAGGAGACATTTTCATGACGACATCACAGTGGTAGTTCTGTTCCTAGATTCGCATCTGGTCAGTCGTAGCTACTGCCACGGGCCTCTGCTATCGGTTAAGGCAGCTGGTGGTGTCCCTGCCAGCACCTAGAATTAGGAGGTTCAAATGCATCTCTCTCTCAAACCCCCTGGTTTTCTTCACTTGTACTAAGAAACAAACGAAAGCTTTTGTTTTCTTTACAAAGAAGAGAGTTAAAGGCAGATTTTTGGGTCCCTTTTTTCCCTTGTTTTTCATTTTTCTTCTCTCTTCTGCTGATGTATAGCTGTGCTCTATGGATTTTTTTTTTAATTTTTTTTTTTAACTTTTACATTTAATGCCAAATGAAATTTGAGTACAGATGGAAAGTGAATAGCTAGAGAACTGAGTGTGCCTCAGAAAAATTTCTGCAGAAAGTTCCTGGCCGTTGGATCATGACATGATGATTATTGTTATTTTTATTATTTTTTAGAGCTACTGTTTGCATGAATTGTATATTTGCCTTGAAATATAAACTTGGAAGCCTTATGTTGATCGAAATTTCCAATTCAACTTGCACCTCGACCATGTACCAAGCAATGTTCTTTTGTAAGTTACATGACAGATGAGAACTTGGTTCATTTTCCTACTTCAAAAATGTGATGCTTATGTTCACTTTCCAAATTTTGGCTCAATTCAACAATTTCGCCTTTCAACTTTCAGATTTTGTTTCTTTTCACGAGATTATTTCTAAACCATTAGATCTGAAATCCAACAGTTAAGATGTAACTCAATAAATTCAAGTCATTTATATTTGATCAGATGATCGAAGCATTCAAAAGTTGTAGGAGTAGGCACGTTAAAAGATAAATTTAAAGTATAACTTTTGTTCTAATCAAAAGTTATTGTATAAGAGCAACTTCACCCATTGGTAAAAGGCAAGGACAAATGCAACAATGTTGTCCTAAAAAACTACGGCAATATGCCCCACTACAATAGAAAACACAACCCTCCAACGCCTATATGACGCGGCGCTTTATGGGCCGTTGGATTTCCAACTTCTGGAAATTTCTTGCGCTTTGACACATATATCCTTTTTGGCCTTTTGTTTCCTCAAATAATATTTTATTTATTTTCCCGGGAAATTTCTGTTAAAATCCGTTGGGAGCATAAATACATAACAAACAATGAAAGCCAACTCAAACCGCAGAATGGCAACTTTGAAATTGAGTTTGAGAGGCACTGCTGCTCCTACTTCTTCACCATCACCATCTCTGAAATCTTGGCCACACATCTCGGATTCTCTCTCCAAGATTTCAGTGACACCCAGATTTCCAAACGCGACCGTGTTATCTCTCCCCAAGCTTCGTCTTCAAGCTTCTCCTGGAAAGAAAACCAGAGCTTCAGTCTCTGCAGCTATGGCAGCTGGGTATGTTACAGTAAATGGGAAATATAGTACAGTAAAAACCAAAGTTTTACCTTTCTTCTCTGTTTTAAGGAACCCAATTGCTAGAATTGTACTAGTCTTCATATTTGACTTTCAGATTGGCTGAGCAATCTTACTCTTCGTATTTGTGTTTTGGTTGTCCTGTTCTTATGAGACGATTGTCGTCGATAATGTGATGTCATTGTTGCCAACAGTTCGTATTGATATGTTATCGATACATTTTCAATGATAAAGAAGTTCTGTTAAGTTTTCGGGTTGGGAGTTTTCAGTTTACGTGTTCTTGTGATTCCAATCCATGTGTTTGTTTCAATGCACATCACAACGTTTACATTATTAAGATTTTTGATTTTGTTAATCTGAGTCTGAATATAAGAAATGTGGGGTTTTGATTTTGTGTTGTTTGAAGGTTGTATATATCATACGAATGCCCGTATGCACAAAGTCCGTGGATTGCTCGAAACTGTAAGGTTGTTCTTGTTTCTACTTTCTAGAGCATTTAGTAGTCAGCCATTAGAGTAGAAGGGCTAGGGCTTGTGAATCGGATTCTTGTTTCTCAAGTTCCAGCAGAAACAGAAGGGAAACCCTAGTCTGTTTCCCTGGCATTTTTTCTGAGCTACCAATATTGGATACCTATTTTGTGGGGAACTCTTAGTGTTTGCTTGTTTGAGGACGATATTACTCTATGAAGCATGGATACGGATACAGATACGGCGATACGACATGACACGACACGGCGATACGGACAATCTCTAGAAATTAAGATACGATACGTTGTGAATACGGCAAATAAAAATGTTTATAGCAACAAAAATATACATTTTAAAACATAATTCATCATTCAAATTCAAGTACATTTGAGTTGTTAGAGAAGAAAAGTTTGAAATCTAATCTTCTTTATACTGTAGAAGAAGTGTGAGAGTCGTATTCAGGGTTTTAATTAGAGGGAAGTTCTTTGTATTCTGCAACTTTCAATTATAGATATCTCTTATTAATTTTCTCCTCCTCATTACCTTTTTTGAAAGTGTAAATGTTTCCTAAAAGTATGATACGTGTATCCTAAATGTAGGATATGCGTATCTATCATGTCAAATTTGTGTCCATCAACCAAGATAGGTGTCGGACGAGTATCCGAGAGTATCGGGCAAGTATCGTATCTGATCAAGTATCGGATACGGAATACGGGAGCAAACAGAAGTATCCGTGCATCATAGATATTACTACATTGACGCTGATGGTAACTTCGGCTATGCATGTTCTCACCAGCAAGACCAAGCCCTTTAATCGTCGATGATTGTTATGAACAGGGATTGGAGGAGAAGATACAGTTGGTTCCTATTGATCTGCAAGACAGGCCTGCTTGGTACAAGGAGAAAGTCTACCCTGCTAACAAGGTGAACTTCTGTGACTAGAGCATATGCTACAAGGCATCTAAAATACCGCCCTGTGGTGGAGTTCAGAAAAACCTCATCGGTTAATTAGATGAAGAAGAGATGGCAATGGTATATTTTCAGGCCATTATGTCTGCACAAAGTTTCTTTGTGATCTGTATGCTTAATTAACCATTTTATTTTCTCTACGAGGTGTATCTGATATGAAATTTGAACGCAGGTGCCATCACTCGAACACAATAACGAAGTAAAAGGAGAGTCTTGTTTTGATCAGATACATTGACAGTCACTTCGAAGGGCCTTCACCGTTCCTGATGTAAGATTCGAGAATACTTGGTCAATGAATATTGGCTTCTGTATGTTACACAAATGCTTATACTCTGCAAATTTAGGATCCTGAGAATAAAGAGTTGCTGTCCTACACAGACTCCTTCAATAGATCTGTGTTTTCGTCAGTTAAACGAGTTGAAATCGAGGCAGCTGGTGAGACGATCACTTGCTTCTTTCGATGTTATTTAAGTTGCAGTTAAGCTAATTTAACCATAGTCGGTGTGTAAGCAGATTGTAGATTTGACTATATCAAAACTGCTCTTTCCAAATTTGAAGACGGACCTTTCTTTCTCGGCAAGTTTAGTCTGGTACCATGGCTGCTATATCCGCTCTGTCAACTAGTAGTTCAGTTTTCATTTTCCTTAAGCTTTATAAGGCAGTTTTTCCATCCTTGCGTGCAAATTTTTTATGAAGCTTCCGCCATCATGTTTAAGATTGTTCTTAATTTTCGGGTGGATATAGCTGACGCTCCCTTCCTCGAAAGGTTTCAGTTTTTTCTTGTTGGACTTGAAGAAGCATGACATCGCTGCAGGCAGACCTAAACTGGCAGCATGGATCCAGTTACACAACTATTGGATTCCGAATTTGATAGAAAAAAAGGTTACTCGTGTGAATATATATCACTTTTTTTTAGGAGACGGACAAAAATGTAGCTTGCAAACAATCTCTTATGCTTCGTTTACTAATCTGTAATTAGATTGAGAGAAGAATTGAATTAACGAGGGATTGAACTGAGGAAGAATTGGCTTACTAATTCTTCTTGCTTCTTCTTCTTCTAATTCTTCTTCTAAATAACTAATCAATTCTCTCTTATGTTCGCTTCTGCACTGGGTTTTGATGTGAAACCTGAAGGTGCTAGGTGTTTTGAACGGCATCGAATGGAAGGGAGAAGGAGATACGGGTATTTTGGAGAGAAAAAGTTGATTCCGAATGAAGGCTTTCTCCCAAAATCCAAATACCACTAATCTAATCAGAAATCTGATTCCCTATTTTTGGTCACACGTATAATTTCATTCACCCAATGTTGGTAAACACTTGAATCACTTGGAATAAGTGAAATTCTCTTTTCTCTCACTCGATTCCCCTTACATAGAGACGCCCTGAATGCATTGGTTTTGTAGGCTCAGAAATGAGATCGGCATAAGAAAGTTCGGAGTCGCTGCAGATGTTCCGAATTTTGCTCGTATGCATTTCCACGTCCTGGAGAACCAAATCATAATTCTCCCGGAAACTCTGGTTGTAATTGTTGAAGCGAAACTTCATTTCTTGTGTAGTAAGTCAGCTGAATTGGTACTTTCCGAGTCTTTTTTACAAGAAAAATAACCTTTGCACTTCAATTTCTGGGGTCGAAGTCTAAAAACTATCTCGAGCTTGTTTGGAATATCTCCTGGAAGGGATAAAAGTGTGTGTTTCCGGTCAATCATGGAAGTGCTTTCTGGATAAACACCTGTCAGAAGTTTTTTCAGGAAGCACTTTAAAGTGATTCTACATGAAGCACGTAAATTTTTTAACAAAACACTTTGAACAATTGCGATTAAGAACATAAACACTTTATAGAGAAACTATCCCAAAGAGTCGCCAAATTGATAGGTTTGTAAGTAGTTGACATCTATTTTTTCTTTCACAAAAAGTTGTTCTCGGTAAATGTTCGTATGAACACTAGTTGGCTTCTTAAATGTTCTTAGAAAATCCTGCAAAAATCTAAAAAAAATGTTCTGCTAGAAAGCAAAAAAGCCATAAGCGGTTGGAATAGCCAAGGGCAATTCAGAAAGCTGCTTTATTTAACCGTGGATACTTTTTGTTTACACTTTCTAAAATCAACAAACATATAAATCATCTCCAACACCAAACTGCAGAAGCAACTTATTAACCTACATCATCCATCCTAACCTCGCTTCCAAGAACCAGAATCTTCCCGAATCAGTGTACAGATAAAAATATTGAAACGCAGCCTTAAATACGATATGTAATGACGAAATTTTGTTTCAACATCTCTATCCAGGTACTATCCCAAAAAATTAGATCAACCCTGACATGAAATCTGTGAGAATATAAAGTCGTCGAGGGCAGTAACTAAACAAAATTATACTACCCAGCCCAAAATATTAAAGCAAATTTTACTTAATACTGCAGGATCTTTAGCAATAATGTGTTATCCCCTCTATCGATTATCAGCGGCATGCTCCATGCAAGATTGATCATTACTGGTTCATGTACAGAGCATTGACAATTACCTCTTCGCATTTGAAATGGTCACTTGATCGAGAAGTATGTTTATCATTGAACACACAGAAGTCGCACGCGCACTACCTCAGCAGTACTTTCCATATCTTGCTCATATACACAACCAAAGACCACACAGCAAGCCCTGCTGAAACATAAAGCAAAACAACACCGGAAGCTACTATGACATCTGGTCTTCCAAGACTGCACAAGTTGGATGATAGATGGAGGAAAATGGGGTCAGAAACTAAATTAATAAACTCTTTCATCTGTATTGACCTAGGAAGAATAGCTCAAAATCCAAGAAAACAGACAATGCACCTGTTGTCTCGGGTTGCCAAGAGGATAGTTAGCGCTATCATCTGTGTGGCTGTTTTCCACTTTCCCAAGTTATTTACAGCTACAGCCTGAGAATATTTATCATTTGGAGGAATACTTATTTTAAGATCGAGTTACAGCTAATATCTTCTATGAGTTCTGAATTGACAAGGCAGGTGTTTAGAGGTGTCGTGGGGAAGGAAATAAAACCTCTAAAAGTTTAGCGTTCTGAGAAGCAGCCCATTCTCTAACTGCAGACATAGTTATCTAAAAATAAGATGCAAAAGTGATTAGTGAGACAGTGCTATCAACACAAGGCATCCATAAAAGTACAGGATAAAATAACTGCATAATGAAAAAGTTGGGTGGGGGAAGAGAGAGCAGTTGATAAGACAACTACTCATTTGAGCAGGTATTGGTTAAAAGGATTTGTTCATTGAGCCTAAAACAGTTGGACTTGGGAACTCACAATGCAGATTATGCACACCCATGCACAAAAAACGAATAAAAGGGCACACTCAAACTAACATGGATGAAAAGATTATGCCATTGTATTTGCAAATTGTAATTCGGCATGCTGTCCATATATGTGATATCTGAACCCTAACATCTTTAGGAAGAGCCCTTGTGCTTTCTACAGTCACACTTCATTTTTCTACCAACTATAACTTCCTAGCAAAAATTACAATCATATTTAATTTGACAATTACTAATACACCAGTGAAATATTTTATCGGTCCACCAATACCTGACATACAAAAGCAAGCCCTAAATATTTTAATTAATAACTAAGGAATTAAAGAAGACAAATAGAACAATGTAATACCTCTCTACCGACTATGGCAATTGAAGGAACGACAAACAGCCATGGAAGTTGCCCAAACATAGCAACATCCAAAGGCCTAGAACACAACAAAACCAGTGTGGCTGCAACCATGAGCTGCATTCAGCAGGAATGACAATCAATTTAGAACCCTATAACAGTTTTAGAGAAAAATTACAAAACCAAAGCACTCCTTTTATTTCAAGAAGCTGAAACTGACAATAGAAGTGTTTAATTTTAACTTACCTTATCAGCTACCGGATCCAAAAATGCGCCAAAAGCAGATCCTGATTTCATCTGAGACACAAATAAAATCTTATAAAGTCAAGGAAAACTAATAAAAAAAGCTTAAAAACTTTGAGTTTTAACGATAAGAACAAAATAAAAAGTAAAGTAAATAGTACCATGATTTATTTTTTAGTGTAAAAATGTGATTTTTCGTTAAAATAAACAGTACCGAGAGCTTTTCATTAAAATTCCCTGTGTACTAAAATTCCCAAACCCAATTGAAAAGATAAAAGAAAATAAGTTAACCTTCCGAGCAATATACCCATCGAGCCAATCGGTAATTGCTGCAGCGATGAAAATACTTGTTGTGGCAGTTGTTCCCCACCAACTATCCACGTAGAAAGCTAGGACAATGGAAGGGTAAAAACCAATGTTAACAGGCATTATGCTTCCAAAAACAAAATCTGCAGAAACCAAAAATGCATACAAAACCCAGATATTTAAACATCTCAATTGCCAAAATATGACCACTCCAATTCTATTGGAGCTCCCAACAGTGACATCACTGTCAAAAAGCAAACAAAACCCACATGGATAATTTTAAAAAAAAAATTAGCAAAACACAACATACAAATCAACGCCATTGCCAAAATATGAGTACTCCAATTGCATTGGAGCTCCCAACAGAGACACCAATGCCAAAAAACAAACCCACCCCACCTAGGCAATCTAAAAATTAGCTAGATAAAATCAATACAATTCGCAACGAAAACGAAAAACCAATCGAAAGTCATACTGCTAATGAGAACCGGCACGGCGGCGACGCGGCCGAGCGTTAGAATGGTGGGCAAGGTGAGGAATTTGGAGGAGGATGGGGATTGCTGCTGCTGTTGTTTTTGTTGATGTGTCAGAGGAGAAAGCAATTCGTCTTGGTTCGGGTACAATTGGCTGTCGTACCAATCGGTACCTTTATGATTCTCGGAACCCATGTCGGCCATAAGACCACCAACACCACCGGGGCCGGACTCAGAGCCGGACCCACCAGAGGACTCTCCCCGATCTTTGGAGGAACCCCCACTAGCGTTGCTGCGGCTGCGGGAGGAGGCGGAGAAGCATTTAGGGAATCTGGGGGCTAGGTATAGGGGAAGAGGGAGAATTGGGGGCGGGAGGGGTGCGCAGGGGGTTATCCTGCACCCGGAGTATTTACGCGTTTGCGTTAATGCGTCAATGAAGTTTTTACCAATTGGGGGTGGAGAGGGAGACGAGGAGGAGGGGGTGGAGGTGGAGGTGGAGGAGAAGACGGAATTGAAGAGAATTTGGTAGGGCTTTTTGGGGTATATACAGGAGGCTGCTGTGGTCATTTTGAGCACCAATGGTGACATGGCTGCCAACCAAACTACCAAACCGACTTCTACAAAAAGTGCTTTTCAAGTTTCAGCAGGACTCTCTTTCTTTCTCAGGGGAAACAGTTATAAAAACCAACGCAACTAAAAGCCGATGAGGTCTGCGTTTGCTTATTTTAGCAGCTCGATTTCTTCTTCTGCTTCTGCTGATGGTTTTATTCCGTTTGGGAAGACGGAAGTTCGGTTGCTTTGGTTTTGGATGGACACTTCCAGAACGAATTTTCCCATGATTCCATTCCACTTGTTCGTCTACTGTTTTTTTCATAAAAAATAAAATAAAATAAAATAAAAAAGAGAGAGAGAGAGAGCCATGTTGGAATATATTTTTTTTTGGTAAAAAAAATGTTTTTCGCTTATTTCCTTCGCACTTTCATTTTCGAATTTGGCTATCGTGTTTATATGTATTTATTATAATTGTTATTTTAATAATTAAGTGATCAATTATAATTTATATACACATATTCCACATGTATCATATATGAGGAATTTTATTTTTTTTGAAATACCATATAACCTTATACACATTTTCAATTTGTCATATGAACTAAAGTTTTAAGCGATTTGTCATATTAATTTTCTTAAATTATTAATTAGTCATCTCACCATAATTTTGTTATTTTTCATTCAAAATAAGTTACATGATTTGCATTTAGGATTATTTTGGACATTTAAATATAAAGAATATCATCCAACTTTACCATATATTGGAGGGTCCCCAATGACTATATTTTTTAAGGAAAACTACTAAAAATGGTTTGAAAACTTTGAGTTTTAATGATAAGGACAAAATAAAGGGTAAAGTGAATAGTACCAAGATTGATTTTTTAAGTATAAAAATGAGATTTTTCGTTAAAGTGAACAGTACCGGGAGTTTTCGTTAAAGTTCCCCATTTTTTAGTCATCGTCACTTTGAAACACAGCAAATCGAGTGTGTGTCGTTCCTCTCTTTCGAACGGCAAATCCTCGTATTCGTTATACTATATCAACCATTTTTTTAGAAAACCCTAGAATTATTTTTGTCGAAAACATATGGGGTCTGGGGAGTAAAATGTTGAAATGTCCGAAATAACCTTGAACACAAGTCATGACTTATTTTGTATGTAAAACTTAACGTAACTAGGATAAGATGACAAATTAATGACTTCGAAAAGTTAGTATGACAATTCGTTTGAAGTTTTAGTTCATATAACAAATTAAAAAAGTGGATAAGTCCATATGACATAGACTTTGTGCTTCACTCCATTGTTTTTCAGATATAATTATTCCTTAATTACAAATGGTGGATAGTCAAGGTGATTAACGCATTCCTCTTCAAACCATTGCATTCCAGTTCAAAACATCCCCATACTCGGTTTAGATTTGTAATAAAAAATATTCCTTAGTAAAAGTTGATTCTGTTTTAATGCTTTTAGTTATTTTTCTTAAAAATATTTTCACTTGAATTTAAAAATAAAAAAAAACACACATATGTTCGGTTCCATCTTAGCCCATTGGGCCCCCCAAATCCCACTCATCTTGAACTTTAAAGCCCAATAGTTGTTAATTTTCTAAAAGGAAAATTTTTTAATGATTAATTTTAGGGAGGTGCTGCCGGTATATTATTTTTTATTTTGTTTCACACACCCTTTAATTTTTAGCAGTCGATTAGACGATAAAAATTAATAGGAGCATTAAAAAATAAAACAAAGTGTATAAATAGCATCGCCGTAATTTAATTATCTTAAAAATAAATACTCTTCCACTATCATTTTAATCAAAAACGAGAAAATCTGATTCTATTCAGTGGGAATCAAAATTTCGAAGGCTATGTTTGGTTTAGGGGACAGTGTTGCATTTCTTTTTCTCATGGGAAAATAGGAGGAAAGTGAAGCCTCTATACTTATTACACTTTATATTCTACATCTGTATCGTATCTCTAATAAATGTAGTGTTATTACTTATTAGTAAGACAAGATTGTGACCATCAATTATCATTCATAGCTTGAACAATGGAGGGTCGTCACGGTAGTTAAAATTCTATCATTAAGGATGCAAAATGTAGTGAGAGTATGACCTGATGCCATCATATTTCTCCCAATACGGTTTGACACAATTGCTTATCTCAAGCCTTAAACACAGTTCATGTGTCGGTTAAAGGTCGACGTACAGACACTTCCATAATAAAAGAAAATTTTGATTAAGTTAGCTTCATTTGAAAGCAGAATAAATATTTAATTTCGTCTGGACTTTAAACTTTATTAGAAAATAAATAAACAGATTTTCAGCTGGTTTATGGCTGAAAACGGAACTCGAACAAAATAAAACAACGATCAGTCAGGACATGTCAAGGCTCAAGTCGATCTTCACAAACAAAATTTAGAACTATTCCTACATGCGCTTAGTACCAATTCATATTTGACCGTAATACTTATTCCTACTTAATTGATTAGCGGAAAACTTTTTAATCAAATTTAACAGTCAAATTTGTGTTGATACTGTATTACTGTAAAGTTGTTGTTGTTAGTACTCCAAGAAGTGATAAAAACCGGTTACTATACGATGATTGGAGTAGTTGCAAAAATATTACTCCAACAAATATCTACAAGAAAATAAAATTGTCTCAAATTTCAGAGGTCCATGCATGAAAGGGAACTCAATTTGTTGTCTTGCACCGACACAAACTCCTTGTTTGATCAGATCAAAATAAGGGACTTTTGTTTCAAAAATAAAATAAAGGGACTTTTGGCATTTACGAGAAAAAGGTCCTTTAGACAAAAAAAAAACTAGGAGGTGTTGTGGCCTATATTTTCTAGAGAGTGCGGCAAAGAGAAGAAGAGAGATTGGAGAATAGTCTTGAGGAATTGTGTTGTTATCCCCCAGTCCTTGTGCCTTTATTTATAGTAATTAGGAGGAGAGATACTTGCTCTCCAAGTAATACAAAGTCTATTAGGAAAGATCTTCTAGATCCCAAAGGATTCCTACTCTATCTCTACTTAGGATTTACACAATCACATATTGATAAAAACATATGTCACAACACTCCCCCTTGAGTGTGTAAATACTCAAGTAGATGGCGCATCAGATCTTCAGGCAAATGTAAAAGCAGTTAATCTCGTCTGGTTGGCACAAGTAGCGAATGCGAGTCTCAAAATGAATGGAAGAATGCATGGGTGGTAAAACTCACAAAACCTCGCTATGGCAAAACCCAAGGTGGGAGAAAAACCCAGAGAAAAGTGAGAAGTTGCATTAAGTCAAAACTATACGTCTTCTGGACGCAAGTAGAAGAGCTCACAAGGGTATGATCAGCCCAGGATGGGTGCCTCGTTAAAACCTAGTTAGGTAGCAAAAACCCAGTGGGAAAAATGCTCCTAATCGTAGGGAAAAAGAGTACATTAAGATCAAGTGAGTATACTTCTGGATACTCCCCCTGAGTTTGACAAAACTTCCAAATGAAACTACAAGCATTACAAATGAGAAAGTTACGCATACCAATTCATCGGACAAGCTTCTGGAAGGGTAGACTTCGGCAGTGACTCTGTGTAGATGTCGGCAAGGTTATCTGGGATTGGACTGCTTGACTTTAATCTTCTGATGCTCATGCTGATGTAGACACAATATGCTTGGTGTTGACTTGTTGGATGTATCATGATCTGGTCGATACATACAGCGTTGTATTCATGGATCGTTGTTGGGACTCAACGATGGATGAAAATCGCAGGGATTTTGAATATGCTCAACAAGAGTTTTCGACTACATCTCTCACGTGATGAGACATAGTGAGTGTTCCTTAATGGTAAAGACATAACCATGAGGGAACGTACCTTGTGCGGCCAAATAAATGGTCTGATTCAGCGAATCCCACAAGGTAGGCATCATTCCGAAGATTAAGGGGGTGTGATCTATTCTGAGATGCATAGGGATAGATAAGCCCAAATCCGTAGTAACGGAAAAACGTCTTTATCACCAAATTTGGTGGTAGCGTGTTAGGCGCAGTGCTGCTTTATGCCAAAAGATTATCAGCAAATAAGATGTCTGACCTAGTGCATTTGAGCTGAGTACAACAAACGCCAATGGTACTTAGATATGGCTGCCTCACGTTCTAATATGGAACCTTATGCTCCATACCCTCCGTAAAGGTCTCATTTGCATCTAGCATATAGACGATCAGGGTATACTTAGACATAACACCTTCTGGGTCTAGTTTGAGTGGTGGACCAGAATACCATCAAAACTAGCTCGAAACTTCAGGTCGAGGAAATGTCAAGTTCTCCCAAGATCATTCATCTTATAGTCTGACATGCGAGTTTAATTTGCTCAACTCTAGCAATTTCAGATTTTGTACACGCAAGGGCATATATCCCTAACTGATCAAATATTCACTTAGACGGGTATACCACATCCGCCCGGATAGTTCTGTATCCGTAAAGTGAAGTCCTCATCAGAAATGAGAGGGTGTTCTTGTGGTCTAGAACTATTTGAATCAGTACATGTAAGTCCTTTGGAAACTCCATGTAGGTTCATATCACGATCCCAGAGATACTACAACCACATTTGTAATGCTGCAATCAATCACATGGCGTATGAGAGAAACCTTGCGCCACAGCGTCATATTGCACTATTTCATTCATCTAATTCGTCATAGATTGATTCTTTTAGTTGACCAATCAGTTCTACGTCGACATTAATCAACAGAATGCAGTTCGTTATCGTCGCTTTTCATTTATGTCGGTACCATATAAATGAAACATCATCTATGATAATCTCATTCCAATTCCATATCTCATCCAAACTAGTATACAGGACCAAGAACTTCAGGTCTCGGGAGTAATCTGGATTTAATCTCATAAGATGAAAAGGTTTGAGACAGCGATCGAGGGGCGGATTCGTTCGTGCCACATTCCTCCACTTTTGGGGAGGTGAATCCTCGAACCGAGTGATCTACCATGCTTCTGGCATAAGATAGATTGATTGGCTAGCCACCAATGTACGAGGGTCGGCCACAATTGTGGCGTTCCTACTTTCAGGACAAAGGTCCGAAGTACATTTGGTACACATCTTTGCAGGCACATTTGCAGCTGGTACATGTGATCTCGTCACTTTTACTAGATCAGAGGAAGTGTCTGGTTAAACTCTGACGATCTAGATTGGGATCGATATGAGACATAGTGGGGACGTCCACGATAATTCGCTTCGTTCTTTACGAACGGTGACATTCATATCTCCCCCTAACGACGGGAAGACTGTCTCATAAAAGTGACAATCCGCAAAACGAGCGGTAAAGAGATTGCCTGGCAAAGGTTATTAGTAACGAATATTAGAAGGAGAATCATGACCGACATAGATTTCCATCCTTCCCTGAGGACCCCTTTGTTCTTGTGTACGTAAGGGCGGCGCAAATGGCACATAAACCACACAACCAAAGACGCGCAGATGCGATATGTCGGGTTCGTAGCTGGTAACCAACTGACACGCGCTTTATAAGGTTGGGTCGTGACGGGCCTCAGGCGGACCAACATGGTTGCTTTCAATATTGCATGGCCCCAAGCAGAGGTCGGGAACTTTGGTACGTATGACCAGTCGACCACGCAATCATTTGAAGGCGTTTAATGAATACTTCTGCTGGGTCGTTCTGGGTATGAACATGGGACTGGATGTTCAACTTCAAAAACCCAACCGACATGCAATATCCATCGAGATTTAAAGTGTTCGATGTAAATTTCGATGTAAATTCTCCAACTTATCCAATCAAATAAATTTGATCAGATAATCAAGGTGGTGAACCCTGTGCTTGTTAATCTGAGCTACCAGTGTGGAGAATGAAACTTGTGGACAGCAGCCACACGTGTGACCAACGTGTAGAAGCACCAACCAATATTATATAGTATATAAATGGTCCGTAAGATGGTTGAATCAGTCCACAAATGTCCCTTTTGAATCCTTTGTAAAAAGATGGAGGGTGCTAACGTATAATACGTGTCCAGGTATGATTTCTTTACTTCTGGTAAAAGGATGCCCTAAACGGCGCATCACAAATCATCCTAGATATCCCAAACGTACATCCATAGCGAAAATTCCTTAGGAATCGCGGGCTTCTGGCCGGCCACATAGTGGCTTGAATGGGTGTGATCCACTCGTTAAGCGTTCCATCTTCTCTAGAATATGCATTTAACTATATTCGTAGGAAGTGCAAAATGGTGATATGCCAAGGAATTTTACTCCATTTTTCTACATTGGTTTCAATATGATAATAATACTCTCGAATATCCTTAAAGCTCAAAAAGGCATTCTGCTGGAACGAAGTGAGTATAAGGCTTCCCTTTATGGTAAAATTAATACCATTGGACAATATAGAGCAGTGCCATGCCCCACAATCAGGTTGGATAAGCCTGAAAATGTTGTCAGGGGATGATTAGGTATGAAGGTAGCATAGAACCAGACATCTAACTTTCCCCACAA
This sequence comes from Crataegus laevigata, assembly GCA_963580275.1. NCBI lineage: Eukaryota > Viridiplantae > Streptophyta > Magnoliopsida > Rosales > Rosaceae > Crataegus > Crataegus laevigata. Next base: position 28,541,707 of record OY756947.1, on the reverse strand, counting down.
AACATACCTAAGCATGAGTTAATGGTAGTCACATGTGGTAATCTTCATTAATTAACTCTTTTCTTCGAGAATAATAGTGACATCCAAACACTAATCTTAAATCCGAGAACAAAATAAATTATTCATAAAATAAACCAAAAAGACAAGGGGGTTCGGCTAATAGGCCTTTCATGTCAAATTTCGCTCTTCCAAATGTGTTAGGTGGAGCAAAATTGGTCTCACAAATTGACTATGGGAATGGTACTCCTCAACAACATTGGTAGAAGCACTGAAAGGTGCATACCCAATGATCTATTCCGTCAAAATGGAGTTAGATTCGGCAGGGTTGAGGTTCGGGAATACTATCCCTTATTCTTGAAGTTTTAGGTGCCAGGGATCATGCTTCGGGCATGATACTACCTTTTGGCAGGCCTGATTCTACCATATGTTTGGAAAAAACATTCGAAAATTAGATTGTGAGAGAGGGACGAACCCAAATTTGGGTTCGGTAGGCCTCTGCCGAAGTAGAGCATTAGTGTTCGGTGCATCATTGCAGAAGCAAGGTATCACCATTTTCTCACAGGTGTGGTAGTAATCAAATCCGAGAATTTGGTAAACTTCTGTTTTCTATACTGCTACTTCAGGAGCAAATTAGATATAGAAGGACGAGAAAAATTTTCTTCCAGTCAAAATTCAATCGGATATAAACTTCAGAATTGTACCTATTCATGGACGTAAAGGTTTCAATCATGTTTTGCTTCAGGCAAAAAATTTATCTTTGCATGATTGGAACTGTCCATAGCGCGTCAAAGAGCCATGAAGTCCTCATTAGTGAGGTACTTCCACTTGATATGCTTCAGGCATAAGTCTTCGAATGAAGAACTAGCTACAATGATTTCTCAACTAGACATAGTCAAGCGGGGTGTCACGTCTTGTATCCACATAAAGTAGTTTCTTATTCGAAACTTCCAAATTAGTGAAATCGAACTTGTTACGGTTCGTCAATACGCTGAATGGAGGAAACAAGAATGTGATTGGTGTTTTAGGAAATAAAATTTCCATAAACATCAAAGTTAGAACATTTAGGTTCTAAGACATGGTTTGGTTTAAACGGATTTAAGCATGGAGAACTTCGGCTCTCAACATGAGTGTTGCTCATTAAGAAACTTCAAGTTTCTAGGGCACGTTTTCAAAACTTCGGGTTCGAAAATATGAATTTTAAGTTCATAAGACCTGCAATCAAACGCAATATATATGCAAACAAATATACAACAAGTATATGCAAAAATATAACTTTAGGTTTACAATTATAATTAAATTAATTTATTTGATTATTTGGATTTCGGGCCAAATTAAAGTGTGGGGGAAAAATACAAAAACCCTATTAGGCCTAAAAATAATTAGGCAAATAACATTTGGGGCCCAAACAAAAACTAAGCCACGGGTGGCTTAAAATTTTTTGTTCCATGAGACCTAGGCCTAAAAAAAAAAGGACTATGTGGTCTCAAGTGGGGCTGCAGGCCCACGGGGAGATGGTTGGGCTGCTGCTGGCAGACCCAAAAAAAAATTCACACAGGCTGCTTTAGGCGAGCCCAGAAACAACAAAAAAAATTGTTGTTTTTTTTTCTGTGCATGCCGAGAGACATATGGGCCAAGACAGGGGGGCCTAAATTTTTTTTATCACTGCAGGTGAGCCCAGGGCACAAAAAAAAAAAAAAAAAAAACGGGCCGAGAGAGAGCCTTGTAGAAGCTCCAACATTGGTCTTTGGCTCAGAGGCCTATCGGCATGGATGGGTGATGGCATAGGCTTGGAGCTTCTGGCTCCATGGTTCTCGGTACGGCACAACATCAATCCTCAAGCTGCAAGCTTGGGTGATGTCGAGGGTTCAAAGAACCCTAGGTTCCCAATTTGAAATCTTTTTTTTTTCTTTTTCAATTAGATGCATATATAATTCAATGAAACACATATGTAATTTGATGCATATGCAAAATAATAGTTTCATTGCATTTACATATGAATGTTTCAATTCATGGCAAATATCAAATTCACATAATTGCAACAATTATGGTTATGAGGCATACACAATTTATGTAGAATCTAAAATACGTTAAACGTAAAGTTGGGTCATGCATCATGGTGAATGTTCATGCTATCAGGGCTTACAAAATATCGAGTTAAAAGCCGTTGTTTTGAAAGAACCTGATTGCGTGATGATATGGATGAACTGGTTTGATGCAGAAAATTTCGGCTTTCATCTTCAAGCTTGTATCACGTTCAACATAAGAAAATAAATTGAATCAATAGAAGTATATGAATTCAATAAAAATCTAAATTTAATCAATTAAAAACAATTGAAACGTAATACTCCCCTGATTGAAGACGAATAAATTCTCTTTAAATTCTTCTAAGCACAGCGTGAAGAGCGTGCTGATAACGTGTTGTGGCCTATATTTTCTAGAGAGGTGCGGCAAAGAGAAGAAGAGAGATTGGAGAATAGTCTTGAGGAATTGTGTTGTTATTTCCCAGTCCTTGTACCTTTATTTATAGTAATTAGGAGGAGAGATACTTGCTCTCCAAGTAATACAAAGTCTATTAGGAAAGATCTTCTAGATCCCAAAAGATTCCTACTCTATCTCTACTTAGGATTTACACAATCACATATTGATAAGAACATATGTCACAACAGGAGGATGATTCTCTTCTCCTTTTTTTTCATATACTTCTATCCTCTTTCTGTTTGTGTGGTCACAGTTAAGCCATGTCAACATGTTATATTAATTTTTTTATAGAGATAATAGGACAAAAAGACGTGGCTTAACCATGACCACACAAACAGAGAAGGATGGAAGTGTATGAAAAAAAAAGAGGAGAGAATCCTCTTCCAAAAAACTAACGAGAAGCTCACAGGCTTGCCAGTGTTTGTTTTTTTTATTTTTAATATATCGATATTTTTAATTAAGGGAAATAGCGCTAAATAATGTATAATTTAATTTAGTATCGAATTCACCATTTATGAGATTCGAATCTAACACCTCTCACTTCTAAATGAAGAAAAATGTCACTAGACCATAGTACTGAATAGTCACAGACTTGCCAGTTAACTGAGTGAAAAATGTAAATCAAATTAGTTACAAAAATCAAATAATTACACCCACTTAGCTAAATTGTGAGTGGGGTAAATAAATTAAGCCCTCGAATCCCTTTTTTGTAAAAGCAAAAAAGGGTAAATTTTGTTTTGAGGAACAAAGGCAAAAGCCGAGATGCATACGCTACTCACATTGCATATGGATACAAAGTGCGAATGATGATGATATTGGGCCTCCATGATTGGCGCCTGGGTGGTTTACTCATACTGTGCGCACCAATAATTGTTTTTTTTTTGTTTTTTTTTTTTTTCATCTGACCCAAACGAAAAGGATAACAAGAGATTATTAGTCTTTGTTCGTTATTTAAGTTGTCACCACTCCAAATTACATGTGATGGCGGCGGCGGCGGCGGCGGCGGCGGCAGCGGCAGCGGCGGCGGCTGCTACGATGGTGATGGGGTGATGGCAGTGGCGTGGTGGAAAGGTGGGGATGAAGTGGCGGAGCAGGGTAGATGATGTTATTTTAAAAAACTAATAAAGTTATAATGCGAATTAAAAAATTATTAAAAACTTTGCTAAAGTAAATCAGTTATTCAGTAAAAAAATAAAAACAATTAAATGGAATGAGTCTAAGCTACAAGTCAACTAATTTGATGAACCAATAAGGTAATAAAATAATTTTTCCATTTTCTAAAACATGAACTTTTGGCAACAAGGGAAACACATGGAATAATAAGGTAAGGGCTATCTCTAATGGAAATATGTAAATTTGAGAGGTAAAAGTCACTTTTAGGTTTACTTATTTACGTTTTCAAGATGTGTATATTTTAGTTTAGTTTTACGGTAACGAGAGAGATGCAAATTTGTAATCTCATTTATATTTTTCTTTTTAATTGGCCGGGTTCACATCCAAAAAATGTAAAAAAAAATATATGTAAATTTGTATTTTTATTTACATTTTTAGGCTAAGATGAGCGTTTTACATCTCTCCAAGTGAAGAGTTTTCCAGCCAACAAAAAATTTAAAATGCTTATTTAAGGTATTTTGCATGATCCATTCGAAATGCTCTAGACAATCAAATTTCTTTACTATTTCCTAGCATAACATCATACTTAATTTCTAGCATTAAATTTTTAAGAAAAACTAGAAAATTAGGTAAACAATTCAACACCATCTTCAAAACTGCTTTTAAACATTAAACATTGATGAACATTAAAGAAGTGAATCCAATCATCCAAAATCCTTAATAAAATTCTCCCTCTTTTTGTAGAAGTTTCTAACCACGATGAGGAAGTATTTACTCCCACATTAACGTCAAAGGCTTCAATAAATATTCTTTATTTTTTTTTTGGTAGTTTTTTTTATATGACCAACATGTCAAATAACGTCATTGATTCACTCATGTTCTAACATGTGTATTTACATATGTATTGTCTCAAATGGTAAAAAAACTTTTACTATACCACATATTCATGACATTATCAACTATGTTGTCCACACAATTTATCCTATGTGCGTTCAATCTATTTTTTTTTGTAACAACTAACCATTTAATTCACTATTAATAAAAATGCGATTGTGCCAACACACAAAAAAAAGATTTATCATACTTTTATTTCTCAATGAAAAATCAAACCATTTCAATAAAAAAATCCAACAAAAAAAATATATAAAAAAAATCAACCATTTAGTAAAATATTGAATTTTCTATTTTATTCTAGAAAATAAGTCCGTCTCCCTCATCTCGATGTCCGTGTTAGAGACATGGTGCACATATAATAAATGTGACGGCAATCTCGCCCCTCCTTGCATGTGCCCCTCCCTCTCTCTCTCTCTCTCTCTCTCTCTCTCTCTCTCCCCCAAGCACACACGGACGCTAAGTTGAAAATTCAGTTGCAGAAAATCCAGGGCCAGCCGCGGAGCCGAAACCCGATCTCTCCGCGCCCTCGGACCCGATCCAAATGAAATCCGCCACCAAAGTCTCCCTCAACCCGTTCGTCGCCTACGAGCACAAGAGGTAACGCTTCTTCTTCCGTGCTACCCCCTCTCCTTTCTCGCCACGCGTCCCCCTAGGTTTTCTGTAATCTTCATCATTTGCTTCCTTCGCGCTGAATTCGCAGAGATGAGTTGATTGTGATTCGGGGATTTAGATCCTGACCGTTGGATGTTGATTACTGTGTGATTTCGTTGGATTTATGTGATTGTTTGATTGTGAATGTGCATTGAGGGAGTTGATTTTCGATTGTTTAGTGCGAGTTGGGGTGTGATTTGTAGTGTAATTAGATTGAGACTTAGCCGAGACAATGCCGAGTGCTAACGGGAATAGAATTGTCGAGCCTGAGTTCGGGATCGAAACTCGAGGCGGAGCACATTTGTGCTCGGATTTTCGGGTGTTTTATGGTTTGGATTGGAATGTTATTCATAACTGGGCTGTTTGCATTGCCATATGATTGTGAAGTGATTATTATGATCTTGTTATGGAGGTGTTGTAATGTTTAAGGTTAGATAATTTTGTTGTTTGTAAAAGAAGGTTTCTATTTCGTTAGAGATTTTGAATGAACGGGCATTGGTGTTTGGACAGGGATGCTTATGGATTTGCTGTGAGGCCTCAGCATGTACAACGATACCGAGAATATGCCAGTATCTACAAGGTTTTGTTCTTTTTTCGTTTTCTTCTATCATAACATGTTTCGTTTTGTTTTTCAAGAAAGAATGATGGTCATGGAAAAGAGAATGAAAATTATATTTTACGATTACGTTCTCTTAGTTTCTTGAACTCTTACATGTTTAGTGAATAAAGTAAAAAGCATATGTTAGGCTTTGCCCATAAATACATATTAGAACAACATGAAAAATCATATGTTCAAATGATGTTGTACTCTATGTAATATACTTGTGTTTCAGGAAGAAGAGGAGGAAAGATCAGAAAGGTGGAAGTCTTTCCTGGAACTACAAGCAGAGTCTACTGAATTGCCCGTTAATGGATTATCAAAGGGACAAGATAACGAGGCCTCGCTTGTTGAAGCCTCAGAAAAAGAACTAGACTCCAATTCGGAGAAGGGTGGTGATGGCGATGATTTAAGTGCCCGGAAGACAGGTTCTGATTCTCCAACCAAAAACAATAATGACAAGGAGGAACTGGCAGATAACGACAAAAAAGCTCATGGGATCCAAATATGGAATGAGATTAGACCTTCCCTTCATGCCATTGAGAGTTTGATGAGTATTCGTGTAAAGAAGAAGAAAAGTTTATCAAAGCATGAGCAGGACACAGGAACTGGAAAGCCACTTACATCTATTGAAGAGGCTAGATCCCCAAAAGGAGCATCTGAGGAGGACTCTGAGGATGTATTTTATGACGTGGAGAGGTCAGACCCAGTTCAAGATGTCCCTTACAGTCTGAGTGCGTCTGCAACCGGTGCCACTTCTGACACGGTTGATTCAGAATCTTTATTTCCTAGGAAAGAAGAATTGGAGGTTCTTGTTCGTGGGGGAGTGCCAATGGCTCTCAGGGGAGAGGTGCATATCTATTTCTTTTCTCTTTTTTATTTCACCAATTTCATTATAATGAGTAAACTTGATGATTGCTTACTTCCAACTTTCAGCTTTGGCAAGCCTTTGTGGGTGTGAAGGCACGGCGCGTGGATAACTATTACCAGGATCTGCTAGCGTCTGAAACTAATGCTGGTAGTGATGTGGAAAAACTTAACTCGGAATTAGACAGTAATAGCAAATTGTCAACAACAGATCCTGCATCGGTACCTGAAAAATGGAAGGGGCAGATTGAGAAGGTTGTCCGCTACTTTTAAAAAGCTTCTCTCTTCAGTACAGCTACTCCTTTATTTTAAAAAGAATAATCAACTAAAGTTGTTAACTTATTGGCAATGCTCTGATTTGCAGGATCTACCTCGAACATTTCCAGGTCACCCTGCTCTTGATGTAGATGGTAGAAATGCTTTGAGGCGTTTGCTTACCGCATATGCACGACACAATCCCACTGTTGGGTACTGTCAGGTAATTGGTTCAGGAACGTGTTCTATGCTCAGTTAGCTGCTAAGTTGTAAAGATACCATTACTATAATTGGCTGTGAGATTTGAGGATGAAAACAGTAATTTTTTCCCGAGAACTGACACTTTTTGTGATAATTTATACAATTATACCGAAAATGTAATGCTCATGAGTTTGATTTATGCATCTATGAATAACATCTTACAATAGGTTATGTTTTTCTTTAATTTTACAAGTTTATTGCAAAGGCAGTAGTTTTGATGAATAGATGATCTGGCCAATGTAGGCCTTAAAGGCTATAGGACTAATTTGTGATCCACATAGAACTTTAGCCAAATATTGACTTCTAAATGTCTGGATTATTAGTCACATTAAGTATGCATATTACCGAGGGTTATGGATGTACTTAGATGGAACTTTAACTGAACCCCCTTCAATAATTTGAGTGATTGTAATGCGTCAAATTAGCGTCTGGTGCTGCTCTTCTATAAACAATTTCAAATTTGTGTTTATTTGATATTTTTAAATTGAACGAATGTTATCAATTATTTTCTTTGTTTCACTTCTAACCGACGTTAATGCTTGTTGGACTTAATTTACATGCAGGCCATGAATTTTTTTGCCGGTTTATTACTACTTCTCATGCCTGAAGAAAATGCCTTTTGGTAAGATCTGAAACTTGATTCGCTGCTTATTAACTTCCACAAAAGGATAATCACCTTTATTTGTCACTACTTGACTTAATTTGGAGGCTTAGCATGAAGAAACTTGAGATCGGAGTTTTCCTTTGAAAGGAATAACAATTGTCCTTGAAATTTAGAAGTTTTTGTTGCATATGATTACATTTGAAGTGATTACACTTGTTTGGCTTTGTGTAATTACAAAATTGGAAAAACTTTCAGGGCTTTGATGGGACTCTTAGATGATTATTTTGATGGCTATTACTCAGAGGAAATGATAGAATCTCAGGTACATTAACGAAACTGAGAAAACCATGTTGTTAATGTATAACTGCAGATGGTTGGCATTTAAACATATTTTGATGATCTGTATTTTATCAGGTGGATCAACTTGTTTTTGAGGAGTTGGTGCATGAGAGATTTCCTAAATTGGGTTTGTATATTATTATGTACACAGTATATGCTTTTCTTTGTATGATATATTCGTTGGGCGATCACTTAATGTCACCTTTAATCACATTGCAGTCAACCATCTAGATTACCTGGGAGTGCAGGTGGCATGGGTTACTGGACCATGGTTCCTTACCATTTTCATGAACATGCTTCCATGGGAAAGTGGTCAGGTTTTATATGTGTCTTTGTAATTATAAGTAACTTTTCCTTTATATATACTTCTTATAGCATACCTCTAATATGATTATTTTCTATTGACTTCAGTTCTTCGAGTCTGGGACGTTCTTCTTTTTGAGGGGAACCGCGTGATGCTATTCAGAACAGCACTTGCTTTGATGGAGTTATATGGTACTGGGTAAAACAAATTTATTTGTTCCTTTTTTTTTTCTTTCTAAATATGAATGTAGTACTATGTGGCCTGCAGGCTTTTCTGGTTTAAGAAACTTAATTTGGCTCAGTTACGTGTAGGCCCTGCTCTAGTTACTACCAAGGATGCTGGAGATGCAGTTACTCTTCTGCAATCACTGGCTGGCTCTACATTTGATAGCAGTCAACTGGTATTGACAGCTTGCATGGGTTACCAAAATGTAAATGAAACTAGATTACAAGAGTTGAGAAATAAACATCGGCCAGCTGTAATTGTCGCTATTGAGGAAAGATCCAAGGGTCTTCGGGCTTGGAAAGATTCTCAGGGTCTAGCATCAAAGCTATATAATTTTAAGCAAGATCCTAAATCATTGATAATAGAGACAAAGAAGGCAGAACGAAATACAGAGACAAATGGTGATTTATCTCGTTCAGAGTCTGGGTCCTCTAATGCTGATGAAATTCTAATTAGCCTGACTGGAAATGGGGAAGTAGATTCTGTTCCAGATCTTCAAGAGCAGGTTTTTTTCAACCCCACCACACCCTCATTACAATCTTCTTTTGTTTGGCAAAGTAGTGGAGTAATGCATTTTGTTCTGCCATTTTTTCAGTTTATTTGTTTCACCTTTGTGCTGCTGATATATACATCTTATGTCCACTGTATAGACCTGTGTATGGCTTGTCACTTAATCTGCATTAAATACAAAAGAGAAGAGCCCATTCCTGCATAATTGTTGTGTTACTTTTGTATTTCGCCTTTGGTCATATACTTCTTTGGGCTGTTTATTGAAATACTTTCCTTATAATCAAACTTTGAGATTTAAATTAGGTTCTTCTTGCAGGTCGTATGGTTGAAGGTTGAATTATGTAAGCTGCTGGAGGATAAAAGATCTGCTGAACTCAGGTTCATATTCTCTCTATGTTGTTAGTTGTTTTTGTTTGTTTGTTTTTCATTGTAAAATTTATTTTGATATGTTGGATGCCAATATAACTCAATGTCCTTGATGCAGTGGTTACATACTTTAAAATTAGCTCATTTTAATAGGTTGCAAGGAAAAATGCAAGCCAATAAATTTGGATAATAATTCAGCTTATTATTATTTCATAGTAGGTATTTATCTTGACAATTTTAGGCTAACTAGGATTTGGAGTTCAAACACTATATGACCATTCATTATAGTGTTGTACTTTTATGCGCAAACGGAAGCGAATTCTAACAAAGTACCAATATCAACATCGTAGGTGAAAGCTAAAACAAACAATCTCAAACTAACAAAAGAGATTTATGTGGTTCGGCGTAAAGCCTAAGTCCACGAGCGAAGCACGGCAAGGAATTTTACTAAACAAACGGAGATTACAAAAGAGTGTTTAAACTCTCACAACCCAAATCCCACAAATTACAAACCCTAACCCAAATGAGTAGATAACTCAAAACAAACGGAGAAGATTCTTCCAAATTGCTTTCTAACTCACAAATTGACTCTCACCAAATTGACACACGAATGAGCCACACAAAATCCACTAACCCTAAGGTCCTATTTATAGTGCATAGGACAAAGAATCCTAAAAGGAAGTAAATACAAATCCTAATCAAATAGGTAATTAACAAAATCTCTCCACCAAGGAAACCAACTAGGAGTCAAAATCCAAACCCAAATAGGACACCAAAACCAAATAGGTAACACAAACCTAATTTTTTGCATCATCCTAATTTTGAGCCGTAAAACCCAACATATAGTCTACAAGGCCAACCAAGGTAATGATGGTTTCTGCAAACACTACTATAACCATTAATTATAGCCTTATAGAGACCATCTGGGTAGTATTGCAAGTTAAGCTGTGTTGCCCTACATTATGAACAAGAGGGGCCTATGGAGTTGTTTTTGAGTGAAAATGTCCTTAGTTGGCATTGCCACAAACTTCTTGGGGACATACTTGGTTGCTTAGGCATTTAAATTTTCTTCTATGAACCTCCAGTTAATTTTAATTCCATTTACAGATCATCCCAACATTATCCTGACCGCTGTTAAATGGATCAGCTTTGTGTGATTCCAAGGAATCCTGAAATATCACAAAGGAAACTAGCTTTCTAAGCTAGTGATAATCTTCTTTATTTGAAATAATTTCTTTTTCTTAGATTTTTGCCAAAATCTCTATGTTATTTACGCATCAACTGACATCCACATTCACAAGAGTAAGAATTTTAAACAGTTTGAACAACCATTACTAATGTTTCTAGGCGTCTGTTTCTAATCTTCACAATATGCTCTAGTAGCAACTATTAAATCTAGTAAAAAATATGATTGTTCTTTAGCCAGTTATTATTATCTGAAGTGACATTGATATTCTGTGCCTTTCCTAACTTTTTTCAGAGCTGAGGAGTTGGAGACAGCGTTGATGGAGATGGTCAAGCAAGATAATCGTCGGCAATTGAGTGCCAAGGTACATCCAGGAAACTATTATACATGTCAGCTTTGTTCAATGAAAGAGATATGGTTTTGTAATTGATTTCTTTTGTGAATCTGGATCTTCATTTCTTGAAAGTGGACATTTTTCTCTTTAGCTTTTCGAATTTCATTCTTTGATTGTTAGTTTGTAGTATCTTCTTTACTTCAGGCTTGTATCATGCATGCTTGCTTTCATTTTATCATATTCTTTTATCTCTTTTCTGGTAGTTTTGAATTTTGATCTCATGCGTGTAGTGTACTCTTGCTGTTTCTGTGTGGATGTAAATACTACATGCTCGAACCCACTTTTCTTCTTGAATAATGCAAAACTTGTTTATTACTTGCTACATCTAATATTAGGGCAACAAAGCATTTTAATTATGAGGATGAAATAGAGTAGCTAATATGATCTCAAATCAGGTCTTTCGCTTACTTATAGCACCAACCACACATCTTTGGCCTGTTTATTTGTCCTTGTACTTGAAAGTTACTAGTAGAGATACTTCACAGAGTCTCTCTTGCTATGTCAGGTTGAGCAATTAGAGCAAGAAGTTGCTGACCTTCGCCGAGCCCTTTCTGATAAGCAGGAACAGGAGAGTGTCATGCTCCAGGTATTTTCTCGAAACCCTTTGTCCTTTGGAGTTCTGTTTTTTTCCATACTGGTTCTGGGTTTGTGAGCAAAACTGAAAGATCACTTGCTATCTTACAGGTCTTAATGCGAGTAGAACAAGAGCAGAGACTAACAGAAGATGCCCGCAGATTTTCTGAGCAAGATGCAGAAGCACAGAGATATGCTGCTCAAGTGCTTCAGGTTGCATAGATAAACCATATATCTGACTCTCTTATATAATAATGAAAAACTATTATGTGAGAAGTCAGAACCACATGTGTAATTTTAGTTTACTAATTTAATGCATGTAGTCTTACCAAACTATTATCCGACTGCAGAGTGAAAATTTTCTGGTTAATATATTTTGGTCGTATTTTATATGTTGCAAACACATTCTTGCAGGAGAAGTATGAAGAGGCTGCTGCTGCGCTGGCGGAAATGGAGAAGAGAGCTGTTATGGCAGAATCTATGTTGGAGGCTACTTTGCAATACCAATCTGGTCAAATTAAAGCACAATCTCCACGGTAACAGTCTGTGCAGTCTTATTTATTCATTGTTGAAAGTTACTTCGATCACCTTTTTTTATTCTTGGTTTCATTCATGTCCACCTTGATTTAGTGCTTCCTTTATTTGTGGCGGAGATAATAAGAAAGGTTTTTTAAATATCGGTAGTTGGAAATTGAAGTAAAAGGTTGTTTTGCAGATCTGTATCTTCACCAGTACAAAGCAATCAAGAGCTGACACATGAAATTCCTGCTAGAAGGATTAGTTTGCTAGGTCGACCATTTGGCCTTGGCTGGCGTGACCGGAACAAGGTAAGTTCTTCTTGTACCCTTGAAACTAACTTTTTTGTGACAAAAACAGTAGGAGAATACGATTGATAGGTCTTTGGACTAAGATCACTGGTATCTTTCCATACTATGCGCGGTTAATATCACCTATTGAATGCACCAGGGAAAACCTGCTAACAGTGAGGAGCCAAATGATGGCAAGTTTACCGGTGAAGGACAGAGCCCCACCGCAGAAGCAGAAGTAAAAGAGACGAATGGCGTTAAAGCGGAAGATAAAGAATAGAGCTCAGAACATGATCTGTACTGATATATCCGTATGGATATTTGCTGCCCGATAGTAATTCTCAAATGTGCAAAGCCTTGGTAGTATGCTATTCTGTGTCCGTCGGTCCAGGGAGCTATAATTTTGGTTTCCTTTTTCGTCTGTAATTTTTTCAGACAGCCAATTTTATCGATTCATTGTTTGATTGTTCATTAAGTAGTGGTAATAATAATGTAGGGGAGGAGGAAGAAAATGTAAAAAAAAATATGGATGTATGGTTTAGTGTATAATTTTTGTGTCAACCGCATCCTTGTATTGTATCTGTATGAATTTTCGATTTTAATCTCTCTCAAAATGTTATTGAAACCCAACAATTTTATCTTCCGACCCAACGTTTTTTGGGTACACTAACACCAAACCAAGTCGAGTCATTTATCTTTTGGCTTTTGAGTTTGTTGAGTGGTTTTTGTGATTGCCAGTAGAAACACTTCCACTCAAGGCTTAACGCTTAGATGAATGAAGGGAAAGTGATTTCCGCACTCTCCTTTACGCCCTGTGCATTTTATTTTTTGGAGCCCTTGGATTTGATAAATAAAAATTGAGGAATAGGAACAAAGCAAGGAGTACAGAAGGAGACAACAACAACAACAAAGCCTTTTCCTACTAAATGGAGTCGGCTATATGAATTCTAGAACATTATTGCGCTTGGTTCTGTGTCTTGTTTTCCGTTAGATCCAAATACTCTTAAGTCTTTTCTTAGAGTCTCTTCCAAAGTCTTCCTAGGTCTTCCTCTGCTGTTTTGGCCCTGGACCTTTGTCCTGTAGTCGCATCTTCTAACTGGAGCGTCATTTGGCCTTCGTTGCACATGTCCAAACCATCGTAACCAATTTTCTCTCATCTTTCCTTCAATTTCAGCTACTCCTACTTTACCTCGGATATCCTCATTTCTAATCTTATCTTTTCTCGTGTGCGCACACATTCAACGAAGTATCCTCATTTCCACTACACCCATTTTATGTACGTGTTGATGCTTCACCGCCCAACATTCTGTGCCATACAACATCGTCGACCTTATCGCCGATAAAAAATTTCCTTGAGCTTCAATGGTATACGACGATCACACAACACGCTGGATCATCTTGAATATGTCCCGTTAACTCATCCATTACCAATGCAAAAAGGTATGGACTTAAAAGATGAGCCTTAATGTAACCCTACAGTTATGAAAAAGCTTTCGGTTTGTCCTTCATGAATTCTTACAGTAGTCTTTGCTCCATCATACATATCTCTTATAGCTTGGATATATGCTACTCGTATTCTTTTCTTCTCTAAAATCCTCTAAAGAATGTCTCTTGGGACCTTATCATATGCTTTTTCCAAATCTATAAAGACCATGTGTAAATCTTTTTTCATATCTCTATATCTTTCCATCAATCTTCGTAAGAAATAGATTGCCTCCATGGTTGAGCACCCTGGCATTAATCCGAATTGGTTGTCCGAGACCCGTGTCTCTTACCTCAGTCTATGCTCAATGACTGCACTTGCACAGGATGAGGCTATGCATGCACAAAATCTGTAAAAATTCTATCAAATAATTTGGATATATTTCTGTGATTCTATAGGGAGGCCAGTTTATATATAGGCTCAAAAATCTCACTGCTCAATTGTACATCAAAGAATCTTTGTAGAAGTCGACTGAAAGAAAGGGGCGGAGGAGGAAGCAATGAAAAACAGGAAAACCGGGGAGCGACCGCTGCACCCGCTACCGGAGTGAGCAAAATTCCGATAAACAGGCACCATTACATTTACACCCAACAAATTACTGAGCTCCGACCTTTGAATCAAAACTAAAACCCCATTATGGAAAGGAAAAAAACCGAAAGCTACGCGATGCCTATAGTCGTGACAACAATCTTACTCTCATCACAAGCTTCCGCAGATGAAACTGTATCAAACAAGTCTTCCCTTATGAACTTAACTTCCCTCCTAGACCTTATGAACTTAAAACTTCCCTCCTAGACCTAGGAGTGGACGATGCGGGGCGAGAGCTGTGTGATTGCCGTGCTTCAGGATCATACTTTTGGGAAGCAAGGTAATTAAGGGCTGTGACTACATCTGCTATGACAGGTCGCATATTAGGGTGTTCCTGGACACACATGGCAGCAACGGCAAGAGCTTGATACATTCCCCTGACCGGATACTGACCCTGGAGCATTGGATCAGCAATCTGCCAAAATTTCCTTCGATCTCTAAACAAGGGGCGGGCCTGCGACAAAGAGTTTAGGAGCAGAAAGTTCATAAGAGTCGAGACTGCCACATAGCAAGAAATAGCTTGTCCTTCCTATTGTTGATTTCTCTTGTAAAGTAGTGCAACTGTTACTTGCAAGTATTACCTCATACCAAACTCATTTGAGTGTTTCAAGCAATCTTCGTACGTTTCTATATTAGCAGAGAATAAAATGAATCAAAGCAAAGAAGAAGATACGACTCTCTTACCCATATGACCAAATTGTGTTCCTCGGCAGCCCTGGAATTGTCAATTGCCTTTCTTCCAGTAATGATTTCCAGAAGAACAACCCCAAAGCTGTATACATCTGATTTCAATGTGAGCTGACCAGTCATTGCATATTCAGGGGCACAATATCCATAGGTTCCCATCACCCTAGTGGAAACATGAGTATTATCTCCCACAGGACCCAACTTTGCCAGGCCAAAGTCCGATAGCTTAGGATGGTACCCTTCGCCAAGTAAAATGTTTGAGCATTTAAGATCACGATAAATAACAGGAGGGCTTGCTTTGTCGTGCAAGTACTCCAAGCCTTTTGCAGCACCAGCAGCTATTTTCATTCTCGTGTTCCAGTCAAGATGTTTTCCATCTGGCGGTAGATCTGGCATATGGAGATAAATCACAGTGATTAACAACGTTCAAAGATACCAAATAGAAGAGAGACGGAAAAAGAAAATTGGTGCGTAAGCACTGCACCATACGCTCTCTGACACATTGAACATGCCATGACATGGTAATAACTTGTGAGCTTGCAAGATTTCTATTTCTTAAATAGATCTATAAATGTCAAATTACACTGATTTCTATAGCATTTTAAAGTTTGTATTGCAAATTTGCAACATCCAATTATATCATGTCATCATCCATTTATCGACAATTACAGAAAGAGAAAGACCTCAAGATTTGAAATTATGAACTTCGGGCAAAGAAATAATGGCATCTAATGCTGCTAATGTTGTATATACCATGCAGATGGTCTTCCAAAGATCCCAATGGCATGTACTCGTATACCAAAAGCCTCTGATCCCCATCAGCACAATAGCCTACTAAGTTCACAAGATTGGGATGGTGAAGTAGGCTCAACATTAATACTTCGACGAGGAATTCCCTATTCCCTTGAAGCCCATTGGAATCAAGTTGCTTTATGGCCACCACCTACACCAAAAAGAAACAAGGTTAAGCTCTTACCACAAGCCAAGCATGTGAAGTCAAAGATACAACAACAAACGAACTTTTAAGACAGATGGAAAAAATCTCAATGACAGTAGATACGAGTACACCCCTATATCTGCAGCGATAGAAGTGAAGTGAATCTTATTCAATTGGAGACCACCCCAGATTTAGGCTTAGCACCACACGTAAACTTTTCCGGGTCTACATTAAATGATAATCTTTCACCAACCAATATAAATTCGGTCATCTTTTGCAACATTCTACTTTATCAAAGCATAAATATGGAAGTACATACACTGAATAAGTTTCAATGTCTAAGACTTAAAATTTACAAAGCCGGAAAGAAATTTTACAGTTTAGGTGAGGTTGAGAGTCGGAAATGAAAGGCATAAAGTATTTTGAAAAGGAGAAACAGGTAGTTCAATTTTTCATGGAGTTGATGGTCAAAGCTTTGGAAAGAACCTGATTCGTGCTCTCCAAGCACCCTTTATATACTTGACCAAAACCTCCTTCACCTAAAATACAATCTGCTCGAAAGTTCTTTGTTGCCACTGCCAATTCTCGAAATGTAAATGTATGTGCTGCAATGTGACCAGAGCCTCCGTCCTTAGAAGCCTCCTTTACAGACAGTCCTGAATTTGCCTTCAGTTGTTCTAAGTAAAAGAACAAATGGGAAGGGTATGTAAACAACAATACATAAACAGTTCACTGTGTTATTAAATTCAAACTAATAATAAAATTCAAACAAAATTACGATTGCATACTAATCCAAAAAGTTCCTACTACCTAGTAACATCATTAAGAGTTTTGAAAGAGACGAACGAGTAACTGAGTGAACTTATCATAAATTCATACTCTCTTTCTCTCTCTACAGTTTTTCTTCCTGATCAAAACATAAACATTTAAGCCATCTCTCTGACTCTCAAAAAAAATATTCTGATTTGATCAAACGAAATGGTTTGGTTGGAGAAAAACTGAGCACAATGATGTTCTAGGATTCATACAGCTGACCCCACTAGAGGAATAAGGCTTAGTTGTTCTTCTTGTTGTTGATTAAACAAAATGGTTACTAACAGTAGAAAACCCAATGCAGTCAAGAACACAACTTTAGAGTAAAAAATTGAAAATAACTCTTACCCAACAACTGTGAACGCAAAATAAAAAGGTAAATCTAACCCAGAATGCCAAATTCCACATGACAACGAACCCACATTATTCCCAACAATGGCAACATTCAAAAGGGATCGCATACATAAAGATTCCACCAATTACAAACATGGGATTCCTGCATTCATCAACAGTAAATCAATGCGGTAACAAGAATGCACACAATTGGTTCACAAAGCTCAAACCTTCAAACATCTAAACAGTAAAAAATTCTGAAAAATGGTGTCTTTAACGTGTTTCCAGAAATGTTACCTGAAATTGATGAGATCTGATCTTCTGGCTTGTTCTTCTTGATCTTCTTCTTCTTTGCAGCTTTTCTGCTTAATTCGCCAGAACACAGGAACCAACTCATTGCTTTTCTTCCACCTCTTAGTGATTTTTTTACCTTTGTATTGCTTGAGAGGCAGAGTTGGTTAAATTCTGACATACCCTGTTTATTCCGACTATATTCTTTTCATTCATGAAAACCCTTTTTTGCAACGGTGTCCTTACAGTTTTGAAATTTGTATGGTGTCCCACAAAGTCTCTGTACTCCGTTGTTTCACTTTGATTCAGCTCAAGTGGTCACTTTGCTCCAAA
This sequence comes from Crataegus laevigata, assembly GCA_963580275.1. NCBI lineage: Eukaryota > Viridiplantae > Streptophyta > Magnoliopsida > Rosales > Rosaceae > Crataegus > Crataegus laevigata. The sequence goes on along the minus strand of OY756947.1, from coordinate 28,523,818 downwards.
ACTTGATGACAATTGACAACTATGGAGATTACAATTATAATTCTAATGTGATGCACTGGTAAACTAAATTAGTGATTTATATATATTTTTTAAATGATGATCTGTAATTTAATTTAATGACAAAGATTTGAATTTGGGTGTATAGTTATGCCTATGCCTGCAACTAGATTAATGATTTAAACGGTTGTCTTAGTAAAAATTTGTTCAAAATCTTATATACGACAATATATTTATAGGTATTGTTGAATAAGTCAGTATCAAATAAGTCATTTACGATATTTAAATTTAAAATTTATACTTCACAAAAATTTATACTTCACAAGTGAAATGAAATACCATGAAATCTTAAGTAAATAAAATAAAATAACCCAATAATTGGCTTTCACTCAACAGGAAAAGAAAAACTAGACGTACAGATGACAGCTAGATATGAATGGTAATATACTATTAAATTAAACATAAGGCCAATTTCTTAAAACAAAATTACAAAAATGCATAATACTTTCAGTTTCAAAAACATCATTTTCAACATGACTTTAGCGCCAGGACCAATGCTTTGGGAGAGCAATTTTTAAGTTCAAACACGTCGTAATTTGAAATGAATAAGACTTGGTCAAATTTGCCGACTAATTATAATTTGTATATGTGTATTTTATAAAAAAAATATTAAGAAAAGGTGGAAATTATCGTCTTATGTTTCGTACAAGGGTAATGTTAGGAAGACAATCAATTAGAAGCATATTTATAAATTTGTTGACTACAAAAATCACTTAGCCTACGTGGCGCGCATACCGAGTAATTAGTAAGCTAACTACGTCATTCAAATGTGTGCAGGGCGTGCCAACTCATCGGCCGGGCTCGGCTAAGGAGTAAAATGAGTTGATGTTGCGTTGAGCGCGCTGCTAATTTCTATGTCTTGCGATTGCGACCGAGGAAGGAACACGTCTCGGCCTTTGGGTTCTAGAGCGTGAAGATAAGGCTGCTATTTTTACGAAGTTCAATATCAAATTCGGCTTTCAATGTGCTGAATGTAGTAATCTGGTAACACCTTACTTCGCCGAGAAGGCTAATGAGATGACTTCTGCCAAAAAAAATTCAAAAATCCTTCTTGACCGAGACTTGGATAGATAATCAGTCGGCCTCGACGCAGTGCTGTTTATCCAAACTGAAGGTGCTCCGAGGTCGGCTGATTCTACGGCGGTAGTGCTGTTTATCCAAACTGAAGATACCACCGGTTGCCTTCACAGTGCTGTTTATCCAAACTGAAGATGTTTGTTGAGAGGTTTCGCGTAGAGCGAGAATTTACGCAGGACAGATTTGTGTGTTGAGTTGGAGATCCCTTTCTCTGTTGCCATTACCTCTATTTATAGTAGCTAGACTCCCTTTCGACCAAAGCACAATTTTATTCGGACTGAGAATCCCTACCTTGATAAAGCCTTATCTCGGCCACTCCTTCTCCTAGTAGGACTTTGAACCTAACCCCCTTTCCTGGCCATATTCTTCCTTGCTTCCGTATCCTGGCCTCGCCGAGACTCCCTATCGCACTGGGACTCTTTGTCCATCTCACATTTCCCCAAGCAAGCCTCTGAGCCGAGAAACACCTCGCGCTCGGCCCAAACCATTATTTTGGGCCCAAACAAAATTATATGACGTAATTGGTGATAATTGGATTATTACTTAAGTGTTAATTAACTTGTTTATTTTCTATTGGTTAAGTATTGTCTGTTGCTCTTTGAACCATAAGATGGTGTTGGCGATCTAGGTAGCCGTTTTTTTAAAATCATGATTCATGTTTTGACTGTATATAAAATTTGATATTTTAAGGATCGATACTATTTGTAGATGTAAATTAAGTTAGTTGGTTACTGAATTAGAGTATAATTTTTTTTAATTGGAATTTAGACCCCTATAACGTAAATTTGAGTAATTTTCACTAAATCAGTGTAAAGAGATAATGGATTATAAATTTGTAATTGTAGTGGTAACATAAGCAAAGAGACATTGAGATAAGTTAAGCAAGCAATTGTGACGCAATTTTTATCTATTTACACTTGAAAGTGAGTGTTTATATGATTTTCTTTGAACTCGAGTGTATTATAGTAATCAAACTTTTAGTATTACATGTTGACTTGAATATAATCACATTGGCTAAAACGGATGTTTGAGTTTGAATCATCTATTTGTTCGATAAACTTTTTATTTTTATATTTATTTGCTATTTCACTTTCATAAATAATAGGTTTATTTCTTTTTGTTAAAAATAAATAAAATAAAAAAGCGCGGGTGAAATGGCTAGTCACTGTTTGAGAAGGCCCAAAACCGTTTAAATCACAAATTCAGAAACCCTAAACCCTAAAAGCTCAGTGCTTTGAAAGAAGAGGAAGAAGACGAAGATGGAGCAAGGAGGAGGCTTATTGGACGAAGCGCTAGGAAATCTCAGCCGCCGCGTTGTGCTCCTTGAAGACTGCGTCGACACCAGCGCCGCTTTCGTCCTCCACCACATTCTTAAGCGCGCGCTCTCTCAGCTTCCCCACTCCACTTCCAACGCAGTCGTTTTTGTCGCCTTCGCCCACCCCTTCTCTCACTACGATCGCATCCTCCGAAGACTCGTAACTCTCTCTCTCTCTCTCTCTCTCTCTCTCTCTCTCTCTGTGCATAAAGAATTAAATTTTAATTTTAATTAGTAGTTCATCGTATCATGTTTAGCTGCTAATTTCTGTGTTAATTTACTCTCTTTTTTTGTTAAGATTGATTAGTTATTGTTAAATTATTTTCCATTACATAATAAAAATGGGGTTTGTGAATTTCGGATGTTTTTTTTGAAACAGGGTTGCAATTTGGCTGCACAGAGGGACATTAATAGATTCTTTTTTCTTGATATGCTTATGGACTGCCCAGGTGAGAAAATCAGGTATAAAATGGTTTTCTAAGTTTACCAGCTCAGCCCGGCTTACTCTTATTTACTAATTAATTTGTCCACCCAATGCAATCCCCGACACGTTCTTATCGATCTACGTGTCCTGAGTAGCTAAAAATTAGTTAATGATCCTCATATAAGAAACCTGCTGGTACATTAAAATCTTCTTTAGGTTGCTGTATCAATGTAATTTGAGACAATGTAGGATTTACTGCGGGACTGATGTTAACCATAGTTCCATTTTCGGTTAATAAATCTTTGTTTTATTAAGAGAAAAGTGTAAGCATGTTAGTATTGGTTATCAGTCATTGTTGAATTATCAGGTTTCAGAATGCTAGTGTTGGTTATCAGAAATTGTTGAATTATCAGGTTTCCTTGTGTCATTGAATTCATGACGAGAAAATCATTTCATTCGATTGTGATGCAGACGAAGGAAAACACAGTGATTGTGGACTAATTGCTTTGTATGGGAAAATCCAAAAGACTATAAGTGCCTTAGCTCAAGAGAACAACTGTGTCACTGTTATGATTGACGATATTTCCCTCATGGAGGTGGCTGCTAAGGGATCTACAAATCTTGTGCTAGACTTTCTGCATTACTGCCACATTTTAATATCAGAATTCGTAAGGCATTGGTTGCAACTGTCTCAGTTTAAATTAGCTTTTCATGCTTCCACTCCTTTTGTTCCGTTATTTATGTTATGTCCCTTTTCTTGTCTCAGGGTTGTTCCTTAGTCATGCTCAATCACGAGGATATCTATTCAAGCACGGCAAAGCCTACCCTTATTTTACAGATGGAGTATCTAGCAGACATTCTGATAAGGGCAGAACCGTTGGCCACTGGTTTAGCCTCAGATGTGCACGGGCAGGTATTTGCTAGAACAAATGTTATGTCGCTCTTCATAGGGAGTTCTAGGAATTATAACATCATTCTTGTATGGTCCCCACTTCTCATTTGTGGTTGCTTGCTTGGGTCTTTGGTTGTTCTGAAAGCAGATAATTTGCTTAGTTTTGTTAACCGTGTTATGCTCATATATATGATAGTTGCTTATGTCATGGTCCTTTTTGTTGAGATCTTTGTTCTCTTATCTTCACAAACCGCTGTTAACAATTGAAAATTTGTGAGAACTATTTCCGTTTGTATTGCTTGCTACCTTGCTTCTTGTGACTTGCTAGTTACGGCTGTAGTCTTCTATTACTTCACAAAAAGGTTTATCCTAATAGTTATAGATAATATCTACACTGCTGCACGGATACAGGAGTTATGACCTTGATTGTTGTACTTGGTTGCAGTTGACAGTTCAGAACAGGGGGATTTATGATGGGCATGAGGGATCGAGAAACAAAGTGTGGAATTTCCAATTCAAAGTAAAGGAAAATAATGTCGAATATTTCTATCCAGGTAGCAGGACTTGAGGACCGTATATGCTTTGAGGAATTTCAAATTAAGGGTGGGTGAATATAGCAATTGAGGATCCATTGGGATGGGGCAAATTAGGGGTTGTACTACTATGGAGACTCTTGTAATCACACGAATGCTTTAATTCTAATTTCAGAATGGAAATGCTGGATTTCTTCTAATTTTTTTGTTTGCATCTTGATTTGTACTGAAACCGAAATAAAAAGGTAGTGAATGCGACTCTTATCGTTAATCACCACATGCTTAGTGAGCAATATGTACTGTCTCTACCGAACTTCTTTGAGGATAATTAGCACATTGTTTTGCATTGCATTGTTGGTGAACGCTGTAGTGAGGCTGTTTGACTGACAATGTCGATAGTCAGTGGCGTTCAGTTAGGCACCGAGTCACCATCTGAGCCACCCAATGTGTTTCTGTAACTGAAGGATATCACAACGGCGATGAGTTTGCCGAGTAGAAGAGAAACGGGCCCTTTTTCTTGCTAAAATATCCCAAACTATTATAATGTGTTTTAAAATCCTTTCAAATCCTAACTTGATTACAATCTTAGTTCACTCAAATACCTCACGCCACAATAACGTAGTCGGTAGTGGAATGAGAAGCAATTCACATTCTCACACATCTTTACTGACTGACTATACTGAAAAACTATCGACTTTAATATATTTTTTATTCTATAAAAGCATATTAAAAAAATACGTGAAGTTGCTGAGTTGATATATTTTTAGAGAGATTATATTCACACACCCCAAATTACTTCTCCCACACCCTTTTAATTTTTTAATATTTTTTTACACAACACTAACACTTGATAGAAAAATATTAAAAAATTAAAAGGGTGTGGGAGAAGTAATTTGGGGTGTGTGAATATAATCTCCCTATTTTTACTTTCTTAGGACTCGTTTGGATGTGCTTTTAAAATGATCGACAACGCTTTTAGAGAAAATGTTTTCAGATTCCAAAAGTACTTTAAATGCTTTCTACAAGAAACACCAGTTATGAGCTTCTTACAAGAAGCACTTTAAGTGTTTTTTCAGGATTTACTAACATTTTTACTAAGAATGTTTCCAAAAATATTTTCATCAAAAACACTTTCAATCATTTTAAAAGCACATCTAAACGAGCTCTTATTAAAAGCTGGCCGGGGAGTTGAAGCTACTATGTTCTTATTTTCTCCTACTCGTCATACTCTAGCATGGAGTCCTCCAAATAAGGATAGTATTCAATTTGTATTTTAATTTTTAACTCTAATGTATTAATTTATTAATTACATCTGTCTTTATCATAATTTGTTAAGTTCAACCAAGATTTTCCAATAAAAAGTGGGGTGTGCTATCCACACACCCCATTTTACTTCTTACACACTTTTTAATAATTTATGTTCAATTGATCTTCTTCAATTCATCCGATTCGATGACCAAAAATTAAAAGGTGAGTGAAAAGTAAAATATGGTGTGTGGATATCACACCCCTAAAAAGTAGTACAGTCTGGTTGATCTACTAAAAAAAATTTAGGTAAAAGTTCACTGTGTTATAATAGGCAACAGTTAGAGAAATAACATTTGTTAAGAGTGAGGGCGAAGTGGGTGCAAATATTACACTGTTAAGTTTTATAATATCACCACAAAAGTATTGCAGGTGTGTGAAAATGAGAGATACTAAAAGTATTATATTTCTTCTTTTTCTTTCTGATGTTCGTCTACTTTGAACACTCGAAGTGCTCTATTTATAGAGCAACTTCATTGAAAACTTATAAAATTTTACTATTTAGCATATGATATGGTACTATTTACATGTGGGCAAACAATCCCACTCTTTACAACACTTCCCCTTGGATGCCCATCAGTTGCCTTGTTAAAACCTTGCTTGGAAAAACTGAGTGGAAAAAAACCATAGCAAAGGAAAAAGAGTACAACTTTACTCGGATTGTTGATATGGTGTTAAGCATGCTTATGTTGCCTCGTTAAAACCTTGATAGGAAAAACCTTAATCGAAGGAAAAAGAGTACAACATGCATGTATCATGGATGCTCCCCCTGAATTGTATCTCCCCATGGGAAAAAACCATAGTGAAGGAAAAAGAGTACAACTTTGCTCGGATTGTTGATATGGTGTTAAGCATGTTTATGTTGCCTCGTTAAAACCTTGATAGGAAAAACCTTAATTGAAGGAAAAAGAGTACAACATGCATGTATCATGGATGCTCCCCCTGAATTGTACCTCCCCTTAATTCCGCATTCTTCAAATTTAGTTGATTGATAAGTTGACGTAATCCGATTATATGCACTAACTTTTGAAATGTGCACTTTGGTAGAGATTTGGTGAACACGTCTGCCAAATTTTCATTGGAACGGATTTGTCTGACTACAATCACTTTAGCCTTCTGAAGCTCATTTGTACCAAAAAACTTTGGAGATATGTGTTTAGTTTTATCGCCTTTGATGAATCTGCCCTTCATCTGAGCAACACAAGCTGCATTATCTTTATGGATGACAGTTGGAGTATCTTTCTTTGATGGTAGACCACATAAATTCCGAATATGATGGATCATTGATCTTAACCAAGAACATTCACGACTCACTTCATGTAAAGCAAATATTTCCGAGTGATTGGAAGATGTAGCAACTATTGTTTGCTTTGTTGAGTGTCATGAAATTGCCGTATCTCTATTAATGAACACATATCCAGTTTGTGAGCGAGCTTTATGCGGATCAGAGAGAAAACCAGCGTCTGCATATCCAATAAGGATCTGGTCATTTGTGAGCTTGTTTGAGTAGAAGAGACCCATGTCTGTTGTCCCACGAAGGTATCGTAGAACATCTTTGACTCTCTTCCAATGACGAATTGTTGGAGCAGAGCTATACCTTGCTAGCAAGTTTACTAAAAAGGTTATATATGGTCTAGTAGATTGTGCTAAATACAATAAAGCACCCATTGCACTCAAATATGGTACTTCAGGACCAAAAGCCAGTTCATCATCTTTTTTTGAACGAAATGGATCTTTTTTAATGTCCAAAAAATGAACGACCATTGGGGTGCTAAGTGGATAAGCCTTGTCCATGCCAAATCACTTCAATATTTTTTCAATGTAAACTGATTGATGGACCAAAATTCCATTAACATAATGCTCAACCTGCATGCCGAGACAATACTTTGTTTTTCCAAGGTCTTTCATTTCAAATTTTATTTTCAGATACTCAGCAGTTTTATTGAGCTCTTTAGGGGTTCTAACTAGGTTCATATCATCGATATATACTGCCACTATAGTGAAACCAATATTTAATTTCTTAATAAACCCACTAGGGCAGATGACATTGTTGGCATACCCTTCTTTGATCAAATATTCACTGAGACGATTATACCACATTCGTCCAGATTGTTTCAGCCCATATAATGATCGCCTTAATTTGATTGAGAATATACCTCATGGTTTGTTAGTCATTTCATGCAACTTAAGTCCTTTTGGGACTTTCATATATATGTCAGTATCTAATTCTCCATATAGATACGCAGTAATAACATCCATAAGTCACATGTCAAGTTTTTCTGAAACCACTAAACTTATTAAGTAACGAAACGTAATTGCGTCCATTACATGCGAGTATGTCTCTTCATAATCAATTCCAGGTCTTTGTGAAAAACCTTGTGCAACGAGTCTTACTTTATATCATGCAATCTCGTTTTTTCTTGTTATGTTTCCTTGTGAATACCTATTTGTAACCTACGGGGTTCACACCAGGTGGGGTTTGGACTACTGGTCCAAAAACATTTCGCCTTTCCAAGGAATTTAATTCTACCTGGATTGCATCTTTCCATTTAGGCCAATCATGTCTCTGTTTGCATTCATCAATAGAGCGAGGTTCAATGTCATCGCTTAATAAGATTTCAGTTGCTACTGCGAAAATGAACATATCATCGATGATTATTTCATTTCAATCCCACAATTCATAAATACATGCATAACTTATGGAGATTTCTTTGCTTTCATGTACTTCTGTCTTTTCATGGACATGTGTCTTATCAAGGACACTTTCTTTTTCAAAAAGTCCAGAATCATGAATTATGGTTTTATCATTCGCTTTCATTTCCTGAATGATTTCATTTAGATTCAGCTGTGCCCTCATCTTTCTCTTTCAAGAAGTTGAATATTTTGAACCTGGTGGTCTACCACACTTCAAGCGTGCACCAGATGAATCATTCGCTGTCATTTTATTTTGTCTAACAGGGACATCAATTCTTACAGGTGCATTTGCACCTGGTATGTGTGACTTTGTCACTTTCGAAGCATCATTAAATGCATCTAGCATTTAATTAGCAATACTTTGAAGATGAACGATCATTTTTACTTCATCTTCACATTGGGTGCTTCGTGGATCAAAATGAGACATGGTTGGAACACCCTATGTCAACTCTTGCTGTACTTCTAGAACGGTTTTTTCTCCTCTTAATGACGGGAAAACTGTCTCATCAAAGTGACAATCAGCAAAACGAGTTGTAAACATATCACCTGTTAAGGGTTCCAAATATCTAATGATAAATGGTGAATCAAAACCCACATAAATTCCCAGTCTGCGTTGAGGTCCATTTTAGTGCGTTGTAGTGGTGCAATAGGCACATAAACAGCACAACCAAAAACTCATAAATATGAAATGTTTGGATGATGCCTAAACACGAGTTGTGTTGATGAGTATTGGTAGTTAGCTATAGGTCTCAACCGAACTAATGATGCAGCATGTAAAATGGCATGTCTCTATGCAGAGACTGGCAACTTTGTTTTCATGAGTAGAGTGCAAGCTATTAATTGAAGCCGCTTGATAAATGCCTCTGCTAAGACATTTTGAGTATGGGCATGAGGAACAGGGTGTTCAACATTAATGCCTAGTGTCATGCAGTAATCATCAAAGGTTTGAGACGTAAATTCACCAGCGTTATCAAGTCAGATTGACTTCATGAGATAATCTGGGAATTGTGCTCGCAACTTAATTATTTGATCAAGAAGTCTTGCAAACGCTACATTTCGAGTAGACAATAGGTAAACATGTGACCATCAGACAAATGCATCAACCAGAACCATAAAATATCGAAATGGTCTATAACGTGGTTGAAAAAAAATATCCCCTTGAATTCTTTACAAAAACGATGGGGATTCAACATCAATCTTTAGTTGTGATGGCCTAATTACCAACTTCCCTTGGGAACAAGCCTTGCAAGGGTTATCATTTGAGACAACAATGTGTTTGCTTAATAATGGATGTCTATTATAGTTGGTAATGATTTTACGCATCATGGTAGATCTTAGATGACCCAGATGGTTATGCCAAAGCATATAAACTTTTGAATCAATGAACTTCTGGTTCATGATAGTATGTGCCTTAATTGTTTTTATGTATGTATAATACAATCCACTCGATAAACCATGCAACTTCTCTAATATACGCTTATGGGTATCATTGGTGGTAATGCATAGATATCCACATATTCTGCACTTTTCATTTTAATGTGATATCCATTTAGACGTATATCTTTAAAACTCAACAAATTTCGAGTAGATCGAGTAGCATACAACGCATTTTATATGAACAATATTGTTTCATTTAGTAACATAATTTGGGCTTTTCCTGAGCCTTCAATTACATCTAATTGCCCCGATATTGTTGTTACCTTTACTTTTGCAAGCATCAAGTTTGAGAAATACTTTTGATCTCGAAGTATTGTATGCGTGGTTACGTTGTCTGTAAGACAAAAACCTCCTCCATTGCTCTTGTTTTGAGAATAACCATAATTTTTATCCATGCTCTCTGAGTAATGGAAATTACAGTTAAAAACAATTTATTTATACTGGATTACTATTTTTATTGAATTAAACCACAAGTATAAACAACAAAAGTATATCAAATATAAATGATTCAATTGGACTCAAACACTTCATTCCCTCTTTAAATAATGAAGTCTGAAACATCCAGAGGGGTTGTGTTCAATTGTCCAGCTAGATCGAACACTGGATCAGATGTATCCATTGGTTTAGCCTGGTCGAGGAAATTGATTTCGACACCCTTCTCCTTGAAGGAGGCTTGATACATATCCACCAGATGTTTTGGGGTACGACAGGTACACGCTCAGTTCCCATTGCCACCACACCTATTGCAAACTCTTTCAGAATTTCTAGGAGTGTTCATATGAGCTTTGCCTTTCTAGCAATTTTCATTCTTAAGGCTTATGCCTAGATTATGCCTTGGAACCTGGTTATGCAACTGGACACCATGGTTCTTGCCTTTCTGGCTTCGCTTGTGGCCACATCCTCATTTGTAATTATTGCCAAGATAGGATATGGTATTCATTTTAAGGGAAACAATATTCACTTATGGGAATTATGCTGATCCAGTAAGCCGGGACTGAAGATTCTTTATCAGAAGCTCATTGTTTGCTTAGCTACAAGGAACACAGATATCAACTGGTTGTACTGAGTAAATCATCGCTCTCTAAACTGCTGCTGTAGGAGCACGTTGGAGGCATGAAAAGTGCTGAAAGTCTTTTCTAGCATGTCTTCCTCAGTAATGGTTTCTCTACAGAGCTTCAACTGGGAGGTAATTTTGAACATAGCAGAATTGTACTCAGCCACTGTTTTAAAATCCTAGATCCTTAGGTGTGCCCACTCACACTGAGCCCTTGGAAGAATCACCATTTTTCTGGTGATTGTATCTATTTTTTCAGTGCCTTCCATAGGGTTAACGGGTCTTCAACTGTGAGGTACTCGCTCTTCAGTCCCTCATCAAAGTGACGACGAATAAAGATCATGGCTTTCGCCCGATCTTGAGAGGATGCATTGTTATCCTCCTTAATAGTTTCTCCAAGATTTGTTGCCTCCAGATGAATCTTGGTATCCATTACCCAGGTAAAGTAATTCCTCCCAGTAATATCCAGGGCCACAAAATCAAGTTTTGCCAAGTTCGCCATTTTTCTTTCTAAAAGAAAAATGAAGTGTGTAAGAACTTGTAATAATATGTATTCTAGAGGAATATATTGTTAAAACTTCTGGTTCTTACAAATTTTTCATTTTGATCTTCAGGCCAAAATGATAAGCACTCGAAACTTCAGGCTCAAGATTTACATGATGAATGAGAAGGGCGATTGTACCGCACCATTCTCATTAAACAACATATGATGGGCGATTGTTCCGCACCACTCAAGCAATATAAATTTAAATAAGCAAAGCAGGGTGAGTGATTATACCACACCACCTAAAATTGCAATTAAGTAACATGCAAATTTAAATATGCAGGGTAAGGCGGGCAATTATACCGCACCACCTAAAATTGAAATAAAATTAAATCTGCAGTTCAAGATAGGCAATAATATCGCACCATCTTGGATTGCAGTAAAATTAGTATAAATAAATACTGAGTTAGTAATCAAGAACTACACCAAATAAGAAATCAAAGATATAAGTAACTATTATTTTGAGAACAAAAAGCAGGCACGGTGTGAACAATTCATCACGAGGTTATATCCAACAGGTGAGACAGAGGAAGAAGAAGAACAGTAAAATCCTTGGAGGAAACTTTTTTTTTCTCGGCGAAGGGAAATGAGAAATGGTTAGAGAGTCGTGCTGATAACGTGTTATAAATAGGCAAAAGTTAGAGAAATAACCTTTGCTAAGAGCGAGGGCAAAGCGGGTGCAAATATTACACTGTTTAGTTTTATAATATCACCACAAAAGTATTGCATGTGTGAGAAAATGAGAGATATTGAAAGTATTATATTTCTTCTTTTTCTTTCTGATGTTCGTCTGCGTTGAGCACTCAAAGTGCTCTATTTATAGAGCAACTTCATTGAAAACTTACAAAATTTTACTATTTAGCATATGATATGGTACTATTTACATGTGGGCAAACAGTCCCACTCTTTACAACACACCGCATTATGTCATACACATCATTATATGCAAATTATGTAGCATTACTGCATATAGCCAATTCAATAACTAGTTTTTGCTATGCTCTATTAATTAATGACTCATTTATTAATCCATAATCAGATTAGAGGATGATTATGCAGGTTCCAAACTAATTCAATCGTTTTTGAATAAAAAAACAATACCTATAATTTTGTAATTATGAGGATGATTGTAAATGAAATTCTGTTGCATTTTTGGTTTGTGGGTTTCTTGATTCTTATATGAGAATTCAAAGTTAATCTTTTTCGTTTGCAAACAGTCCCACTCTTTACAACACACCGCATTATGTCATACACATCATTATATGCAGACTATGTAGCATTACTGCATATAGCCAATTCAATAACTAGTTTTTGCTATGCTCTATTAATTAATGACTCGTTTACTAATCCATAATCAGATTAGAGGATGATTATGCAGGTTCCAAACTAATTCAGTCGTTTTTGAATAAAAAAAACAATACCTATAATTTTGTAATTATGAGGATGATTGTAAATGAAATTCTGTTGCATTTTTGGTTTGTGGGTTTCTTGATTCTTATATGAGAATTCAAAGTTAATCTTTTTCGTTTGCAAATTTGGATTTTGCATGTAATTTTTCTGCATAATCTTTCTCTTCTCTCATGCTCACATGGATGGAAGGTGTTAGGTTTTGAACTTACACATGTCATCATAAGGATACCAAAACATGGTTTAAACCAATTAGGAGTCATGACCATATGAATAAACTGAATTCCTATATAATAGGATTAAGGGGAACGTGATATAAATGAGGTTAGTCAACCTCATTTGAACGTGCAGATTAATGGGTTCTAACTGATCCCATGATAGCTGGGATTTGGTTAGGGATATACTCTATCAAAAAGAATTTCCCTACTCACCAGAGATATGTTCACTTGATAACTAGACTATCACTAGTATTGAACACAAGGTCTGAGTGAGTAGAAGACCTTCTGGTAGTTTTCTCTTCGATGCATTCATCTCATACTTCATGGCTTTCTCAAGTACGTGTATATGTGTATGATTATTCAATCACGATGAACTAACACTAAAATGAATATTGTAATCTAAGTTTGAGACTAAATACTTATTCTAACATTTGGTATCAGAGCTCTCACTTGGATTCGTGTTTCATCATTATTCCAATTTGTATCCATGCATCACCGTGTTCTCAGTGATTTCATAACAAAGGAAGGATCTCGAAAAGACCGTGTGACTATTTATTGGGACAATTGATTGCATAAATTACATCAAAGTGGGTTTATGATAATATATTATCCAAGTATGATAATCGCATGAAATTATACATCATCAATCATAACATGCATATAAGTTCTTATAAAGAAGACAACACGTGAATGGTTTGATTAATGAAGTAGAGCATAGTGATTGCTGGGTTTCCTCTGATATCACTGAATGGCGGCATAAGAGAAATCGAAAGAGCGGCATCGGTTTAGTGTTGTTCGACCAGTTTTGAGTTGTGTAAAATGCTAAACATGACGGAATTAATTTCCCAATGAGGTGCTGGAGCATGTGTTCTCGTTCATACAGATGGACCAGGACCGAAACTCAATCTCAACGGTGTGCAAGTCGTGGTACGAGATCGAATGGTGGTGTAGGATGTGATTTTCAGCGGGAATTGCTACGCTGTCATCCCTAGGATGGTGATCAGGTGGTTCCCGGACGTTCGATCTATTGGGCTCAAGGGAAGGCCTCACTTCGCGGACTTCAATCTGGTCCCCGAAGGCTGGCGTGGCATGTGTACCCCTGGATTGCCGCCATTGCTATCAATTGCAGGTTTCTATATCTCTCTGTTTCTGTATTTTTTATTTGCACTGTGCTTAGTTTAGAGTGTTTGTTTCTCATTATAGAAGCTGGTTTGAGTTCGATGTCCGTACCATATTGCAAAGTGATTATTTATTCTTTTGGATGTATTAGTATGTTGTCATGCTTTGGTTTCAATCTGTAGTGCCATGTTAAAGTTTTATGCATGGATACTAGACAAAGACCTAATTTGAGTTGTAACTTGAAATTTTGGTGAAATAGCTGTGCAAATTAGGATGCATGATTAAAATTGCACAACTGATATTTTATGTCTCTTGCCCAAAGGTGTTACATAAAATTGCATGTCATGGTCATTTATTGAATAACTAGTTTATCTGCACATGGCAAAATTGAGGCTTTGTTGGAAGTATTTAGGCAAACTCATTGGAGTTTGATAAAGGATTGAATATGGTTGAATCATATTTTGATTTTTTTTTTATCAAGGTAAAAATGTTACTATGAATTCATTGTGTGGCCATTGATGTCTAATTGATATACATGTTGCAACCAGTATGCATAAAGCTGTAATGAACCTTAATTTTCTCCGAAAAGACCTATTCTTTTAATTCACTATGATATCAAATGCATGCTCAACCTTGAACATTATTACAAATGGTATATGTAGTATATGAACAGAGACTTGATTCATATTGTATCTTGATTTATGATGCAATTAGCCTGCCTGAGATTCGTAAAGAGTATTGATCTGAAGTCATTCAAATCACCTTATAAGTTGTACCTTTGGTTTCTAGTCTTCGATTTTAACAATTCATGTGCATAAAGTTTCTCAGGCGCCATAGTTGAATGGCAAGATGATAAAAATTATTCATCTTGGAAGTTATTGAAACTAACATTTTGCAGAAGCAACAACCATAATGAGTTATTCTTGAACAAATGTTGATATAATTTTTCAATAAAGTGAAATTATAAGGAAAATTTGTTCAAAGAAACTATATATATACATATATATATGTTTATGATCAGCAATTTATACCGTGTATTTGTTCTTTTCAAAAGAAAAGAACTTTGTGTGGTTCAAATTGTTATTCAATATATTGTACTTTGTAAAATGTAAAGTGAATTGTTCCTTTGCCTAATGGTTCATGGATTCTTCAGATGGTTGGAAGCATACCAATAAAGTCATAGATTTGGTACAACAGTGAAAAGACTTCAGGTAACGGATTATGTAAATTGTGTTTTTTAAAATTCATAACATGTCAATATTCTTTTCCAAAGAGAGGAATGTATGAATGGTTTGAGATTTATTCAGATATAAATTTTTTGAGAGAATTAAGTAGACTGTTTTCTTGTCCAAAGACTTGAAATCTGGATTGTTTTCTTAATCTTTTACATGACTGTTATACAATAAGGTTACATAATCTATTTTTCAAATGATGGTTGTTTATGTTTCTTGCCTAAAGGCATAACATAAACATGTATGAATGATGGACGTGAAATATTTGTCTATAAAGAAAAAGGTGAAGGCAAGAGTAGTGACTATTGAGCACACAGACACTACATCAGTGATTGCAAATCTTCTCACAAAGCCCTTGGCTATGTGGTGTTCAAGGATCAGGTCATGAATATGGGAGTCATTGACTCATTTGGTTCTGCTGCTATGTGGGAGTAAATGTCGTTCCTTTCATCTCAATTTTCCTAGTGTTTTGAACAAGCATGGACTAATATATTCGTATATCTGTCATCATAGCAATTGATGAGAATTGATTGTTTCAGGTATTGTATGTGTATATAAATATATATATATATATATATATATATATGCAATGCGTCAAAATAATGAAATTGAGAGCAGACCAAGGATTAACGAGCTGGACTGTTAAACCTTTCATTGGAGCCAAATAAAGGTTTGACAATGATGTTTGGTTTGATCAGTGGGAGCGTAAAGGATAAACATTTTAATATGTTTCGGCTCCATTAGTATCATGCATGAATAGTTTTGGGAGATGTGATCTCAGATTGTTGGTACAAATTCATTGTAAGTACAAATTTTTTGGGGTTCAACTCTTTGAGATTATTCATGGCAGGTATGAGAAATTATATGGTTGAATTGACTCATGTGGTCACTTAAGGGATTGGTTTAATGCGTTGGATAATGAACATGAAAAGTGAAAGTTCAAAGTGGGAGAATGTTAGGTTTTGAACTTACACGTATCATCATAATGATACTGAAACGTGGTTTAAACCAATTAGGAGTCATGAATAAACTCGATTCCTATATAATAGGATTAAGGGGAACGTGATATAGATGAGGTTAGTCAACCTCATTTGAACGTGCAGATTAATGGGTTCTAATTGATCCCATGATAGCTGGGATTTGGTTAGGGATATACTCTATCAATAAGAACGTGATCCCATGATAGCTGGGATTTGGTTAGGGATATACTCTATCAATAAGAACGTCCCTGCTCACTAGAGATACGTTCACTTGATAACTAGACTATCACTAGTATTGAACATAAGGTCTAAGTGAGTAAAAGACCTTCTGGTAGTTTTCTCTTCGGTGCATTCATCTCATACTTCATGGCTTTCTCAGGTACGTGTATATGTGTATGATTATTCAATCACGATGAACTAACACTTAAATGAATGTTGTAGTCTAAGTTAACAGAAGGGAGTTGTTGTTTTGTACCAGGCAAATGCGGAATGGAGTTGTTGTATTGTACCACCAGAAACATAGAAGTAGAGAAATATAAACGGAGAGAAGCAGAGATAAAGGTGGGAGGGAGAAGGAATAAGGATATTTTGCATAGAAAAAGTTGATTCCGGATGGAGGTTTTGTCGCAAAATCCAAATATTACCTATTATTTGTTAGTCTGATTATGAGAAAACCAAAAGTATTATTTTCTATCAAAGGTTGGTAAAGACTTTTGGAATGATTGCAATTTTCATTCATCATTTTATCCCCTTTACTCTTATGTAAACACACCATAAAAGACAAAAGACATGTTAACCTTTGTATGGTTGACAGTGGGGATTAACGACGGTGGGTGAGCTTGAACTCGAACTCATCACGTACTCGACAAATAGCAAAGTCGAATCAATGGGAGAAGAAACATGAAATAAATGTATGGAGGGAAATGGAAATATGTCATTTTCATGATGAATTTTGCCGAACTATAAAAATGAATTATCCCAATGAACCATTTTAGTTCACTCCAATATCTCACACCACAATGTAGTCGGCGATGGATTGATAAATTCATATTCTCAGACATCTTTACTCCAATTATACTAAAAACTAAGTTTATATATGCTATGTTTTTCATTCCATTGAAGTAAAAACCATGAAAAATGCATGAAGCTGCTAATTCATATGTTTCTACTTTCTTACCACAAAATCATGAGCATTGTGTTTTGGACACGAAGGATTAGTTTGATCGCGATTTTAAATTTTGGGTATATCTCTGTTTATTACCCTAATATTTGGTGGGTTTCAACATTTAATACATCAATTTTTTTTCATCCCAGAGTCATATCTAAAGTGTAAATTTTGGGACAACCTCATACATCCGTTAGTCAAACTGTTAGTTCTCCCGTTAAGTGATGACGTGGCGCTTATGTGGACAATGATTGGGGCGCCACGTGTCTTTAAAAATATTAAAATAATATTTATAAAAATAAAAAAAAGCCTTTCCCCCCCCCCCCCACCCCGGGCGCCCCCAACCCAGATTTTTTTTCCTCCTTCTTCCTTCTTCTTCCTCCTCCTTCTCCTCCTCCTCCTCCTCCTTCTTCTTCCTCTTCTTTTCTGGGTTCGGTTGTTGTTTTTTTTTTCTTTTCTTTCTTCTTCTTCTTCTCCTCATCCTCCTCCTTCTCCTTCTTCTTCTCCTTCTTCTTCCTCTGGGTTCGGTTTTTTTTTTCTTTTTCTTTTTCTTCTTCTCCTCCTCCTTCATCTTCTTCTTCTGGGTTCGGTTGTTTTTTTTTCTTTTCTTTTTCTTTCTTGTTCTTCTTCTTCTCCTCCTCCTCCTTCTTCTTCCTTCTTCTTCTTCTTCTTCCTCATTCTTCTGGGTTCAGGTTTTTTTTCCTTCTTCTTCTTCCCCTCCTCCTCCTCCTCCTCCTTCTCCTCCTTCTTCTTCCTTCTTCTTCTTTTGGGTTCGGTTTTCTTTTTTTATCTTTTTTTTTTCATTCTTTCTTCTTCTGGGTTCAGGTTTTTTTTTAATATTTTTTTTATTTAAATAATTTTTTAATGACACGTGGCATCCACGCCATCACTTAACGGTAGAACTAACAGTTTGACTAACGGATGTATGAGACTGTCCCAACATTTACACTTTAGGTATGACTTTGGGATGAAAAAAAATTGATGTACTAAATGTTGAAAACCACCAAACATGAGAGTAGTAAACTGTCATTTGCCCTTAAATTTTTAATGAATTAGAGCTCGTTATGTATTAATTATTAATTGTTTATTTATTTCCACTGCATAAGCAAAAATGGGATTTATGAATTTTAGATGTGTTTTCGAAACAGGTTTGTAATTTGGATTCGTTTGGAAGTATTTTTTAAAATCTGAAAATGTTTTTAGTGAAAATGCTTTAGAACCCCATACTTAATAAAAATCCAAGTGAATCATGAAAAAACATTTTATGTGTTTCATGTAACAAACACATATTTGATGCTTCTTAAAAAAAATACATTGTATATTTGACCCAAAATCAGTTTTACCCAAAATTAATTTCACCAAAAGCTCTATAATCATTATAAAAAAATACTTTCAAACGAGTACATAATTCTTGACATGCTTCTTCATTGCTTTGCATATTTAGAGTGACAATGCTGAACATGTATCTGTACAAGAGTCCTATAACAACTCAAGATAACTATTACAAGTCACATACATCACGTGAGATAATTACAAGAACAAAATCTACTTATCAACAGAAGCAAGCTGAGAAATAAATAATATAACAAATCAAAACCTGAAAGTGATTGGTGCAATAGAACTCGAACCATGAAAAACTAATCTCGTAGAGCTCCAATTTAGACGTTCATTTTTACCGTGTAATAAAATATTTGCACCATGATTTTATGGTTAAAAAGTTAAGAATGTTGAATATATATATATATATATATAAGTTGCAACATAAAAAGAATTGTGATTACTGGTTAGTCTCTAATTTAATGTGACTCATAATAGTGATCTGATAATTCAAGCAGGTAAGAGTACTCAATTTTTGAGTTTCACATTTACAAAGAATAACTTCCATTACAAAGGGATAATGTGGTTTAAATTCGTATTTGATAATAATCGAATGTAAGACTCCTCATTTGCATGTGGAGAGGAATACCACTAGACCTTAGACCATAGTACTAAATGACAGGGCTATCCATTTAATTAAGCCAAATTTTGTTTCAACTTAGTTTTTTTTTTTTTTTGAATAAATGATATTAATTACGCTAAAGGGGAGAATGTGAGCTTAGCCTTCACAATGGACTAGCAATAATGTGATTCAAATGTGTCTTTGGTGATAATCAAATTTAAGATCTTTCACTTACAAATATAAAAAAAAATATCACTAAATTATAGCAAGTGGCTTGTTTTGGCTTGTTTAACTAAATACAAAATTTTGGAATTTGGAAAGACGATAACAATGCAGCCGCTGACACAATACTTGTTCACCAAACCATATAGAAGTTAGGCCGTAGGTACCCATCGAGTCATATTTTGTGCTTCATACCAGCGGACAGATTCTTTGGTTCGGATGGCCAGAACCAAGATTTGATAGGGTATGGGAACCCCCGGAGGAGTGGACGAGACTACAATAGGCAAGGCAAGTCGTCCATGGCACGTTTGTAAGTCATAAAGGTGAAATGATCAATGGGTTACGAGAGGAGAGGCTACCCTATTCAACGGTCAAGACATACAACAAATCTCTTTTATAAAACAGATATTATTTTGTAGATAAATTACATACATTATCTACTATTTTATTTCAATATAATACTTCCGTTGTATCCATTCATCTGTTAAGAGCTGCCGTGGTTACCAAATTTGTTCCACATGGCAAAAAAAATAAATTATTCATTTAAAATATTATAATAATTTACCCTATTTATTATAAAATTAAAAAAAAATTAAAAAAAAAAAAAAAAAAAAACCTATCTTCTTCCCGAGCCCTTCCCTTTCCCTGCAACCCCCAAACAACCGTCCCTCTCTTCTCTCTCCACGGCCGACGCCCCCGCAACCCCCCGGCTATCACGAACTTGTCGGCAACCCATCTTCCCCGACCTTCGTCCTCTCCCTCTCCTCCTTCCAAGCTCTGCGAGATATCGAGGAGAGACTGAAACACATTTTCAAAGGCTGATTTCACCACGGAATCATCCAAGGCCAAAACAAAATCCAATAGATGTGGCCTCAAATTCCACAATTTTACATCCAAATTGATACATCATTACTATATGTAAATCAAGACAAAGAGATGAGGAGGAGGTATCACCCCATTGTCGCAGGGAGATTCAAGCGCATGAGGCAGGAGAGCTCAAAGCTGGTGATGAAGGGATTAGGGTTTCGGTGGCGGAGGAGAGAAGATGAGGGAGCTGGCGGCTGTAAAAGTCGTCGAAGATAAACCAGATCGGGTTTGTTGAGCGATTCGATGCGAGAGGAGTACGAAGAGAGGATTTCTTTAGCACAAATGGAGGATGTATAATTGAGCAGCTGAGTCGGAGAAGGGAGAAGTTGAGGTTTTGTTGGTGAAGGGAGGGGACGAAGGTCGGGGAGGTGAAGAGGGAGAAGGTGGGTGGTTACGAGGGAGGTGGGGGTGGGGTGGGGGTTGCGGGGGAGGTGAAGATGGTGGAGGAGAGGGAGGTGGGTCGGCGGAAGTTGGGTTTTTTTTTTATAAATAAATAAGGTAAATTATTATAATATTTTAAATGAATAAAAAATTATTTTTTTGCCACATGGTACAAATGTGGCAGCCACGTCAGCTCTTAACAGATGAATGGATGAAAAATGTAACAGATGTACTATATTGAAATAAAATAGTAGGTGAGGTATGAAAATGAAATGTTTTAAAAAATGTTGTAAGGAATTGAAATCGACCTCAAACCCGAGGAGGTATAATGTAATTTACTCTTATTTTTTTCTTATTTTTAAGCTTTAACAAAGAATTTGGCTCCTCGCCGAATCCTTTTTGTGAGGATCTCGGGGATCCGTGAATCATATCCGTTCATCGTATATCGTGCAGTCAGAAATCATTTTAAATATTTTTATTTAAAATTAAATAAAAACAGTACATGATAAAAACTGACCGCACAATGAACAGATACGATTTACGAATCTCCACGATCCTCACCAAAATAATATAGAGAGGATCTTGTTGGTTTTACAAATCACACACTAAGAGAGATTGTCATAAGAGGGTCGAACTTAGACTTGATTTAATAAAGAGAACGATCTTTACCAACTAAACTAATCGCCCTTGGCCATATTTTCTTCTTTCAGAGAGGATAAACAGGATGGACGTAAAAATCTCTCATTAGGCTTTATGGGCCTAATCTTGTTTTGTGACTTCTGCCGAACGATATTTTACGAGGGTAAACGCAGCTGACAGTTTTAATGAGTCAGTCTTTCAATTGCTTGATGAAATGAAAGTTAGTCCGCTGAACCATTTCTCTCCCTTTTCTCTTTCATTTCTGATTTATTTTTGCATTCTAATAGATTCTAATTAACTTTGTACATGCAATTAATCTCGTCTTCTTTGTGATCGTTAACGTTATTGATGATTTGACCTGTCATTTCGCCACCACCTTCCGCTCCGTCGATAAGCGAGAAGAGCAGTCCGACACCGATTGCGCCAGGGATGTGTGCGCATTGTGCGGGTGCTGAATCTGCTGATAGAGAGGGTGGCCGGAGTGGGTGGAGGGCGGTTGCAAGACTGGCGTAAGTTATTATTATTAGTTTTTAAATTATTTTAATCAAATATAACAGTATCAACGCTGAGTAGTTAAATAGGCACGTGTTTTGCATTGTGAATAAAAGTGAGGCTGACCTGGCGATGTTAGGCCACCCAATTTGCTTTTTCATAATTCATATTGTCCAACGGCTCTCTTGACTATCTCTGTTCTGATTGAATGTATGAGGTTTTCATCGTTTGATTCGATGAACATGTATAAATCGATAAACATAAAACCCATTAAGTAATAATCGCAAAAGAAATTGTTCGAGTCAAAAATCAAAAAACATAAATCCATGCGTGTTTTGTTGTCCCCGCGCAGTAAATCTAGTCTTTAAATACATCAGTTCTACAAACTTTTGAATGTCGAATGATGTATGCCCATATCCTGCATGAAGGAAACAGATGCTCCATCCGGTATACAAAGCTATAGTGCTGTTCTCATGTACAAAACCACCAGTCAGCTTAGCTATCGGTGTCGTTGCCTTTGTTTTCATTTACCACCTGTCGAACAAACTGTCCACGAACACGCGGCCTTTGTTCCGCCAGTTTTTTCCTGCTCTGGTATCTCACCTGGAAAAGGTGAAGAATTTTCAGCTAATTATACTCAACTCAAAATTAACCATACAGGTAAGAATTACATATGACAAAACTGAAAACTCAAAACACAACTTGAGTTACCTTCTTCTCGAAACATCTATCTTTCCTCTTCTGGCGGAATTTATGCAAAGCAGCCTCTCTTTGTGCACGACGGTTTTGATCAACTCCACTTCTGCTCCCATTTTCAGTTGCACTGATGGTTCCTTCTTCTCCAGCTATGTCCTTATCAGATTCCGTGTAAGTTCCCCTAGAATTTATGGCAAAGCTACCCCCACTCTGCCCGTTGCTACTGTTGTTTCTTTCTAAGGCACACCCGTGCAAACTGTTACTGCCAACATTCCCTTCTGTTGGTGCACAATGCACATCGGATGACCCGCACAGTGGAGCTGCTGCCGCCAGATTTTTCAGTGACAAATCATCATTATTCAGTATCTGCTGGTGCTGACACACGTTATACATATGGTGCTGCTGCTGCACTTGCACATGCTGATTCATGTTCCATCCTTGTGACAAAGTTGTGTTATGGACTGCAGCATCGGCATGACCTTGTTCTATTGGCTGGTCATACGCCATAGTCCTGTTATGGTCTGGTTGGAAGACAGAGGATTCGTGGAGACATTTCATTGTTGATCCCAGCTCTGCCTTGTCTTCAGATGCCTCTTCATTGATAAAGAACTTATTTGTGGTTGAGCCAGTGTCATTGTTATTGCTAGAGCCATTGGAATGCTGGTAGAGAGCAGTGCCATACGAATTATATTGAAAATTTTGAAATGATTTTGCTTTTGTTGCGCCTGAGCTATTATCGAGAGGAGAATAGCTACCAACATTCTCAGATGGGGCATGCTTAGAATTTGTAGGAAAGTTGTACCTGTGCAGTATGAAAAAATTATTTTCAGAGTAGAAAAAGTTGACTTAAACGTCGTTAGAGATGAGTGTGATTCAATTTCTGAGTATCTACATACCTTAAAAAGGCTGAATTGTCTGAATGTCTCAGAACATTTCGATCATGACCACTGAACCTAGTATTTCGAACATCTCTCTGCGTCATTAAAGTGAGCTCAAGAGAAGGAATTTCGTTACTGTCATGGATGGCCTTAGCTTTTATCTCTGGAGCCTTGGAAACACAATTTGTGCTGTCAAACATAACACATTGAATCTGACCATCGGTGGTACTGTTACCAATGCAACCCATTAGATCAGCAGCCTGGTTTCTCAATTCCCGATTTGGTTTTTCATTGTTGAGCTCTTGTTGTCCTTTCTCTATTTGTTCACCTCCGTTCATTAAGTCCGTTTCTGAAAGTTTGTTTTTATTAGCGCTGGCCGTGTTGGTTAACCCTTTTTCTTTTGGTTCATCAAGCTGCAAAACTGAAGTTCTGGGAAGTCCTACAGCCAAGTCTTCTTTACCCAAGACAATATCATCTGAAGGTAAAAAGATGGCAACCTTTTAACTAGCCAAAAAGACGGAGAAAAGGAAACCAATAGATAATTAGAACCAAGATGCCTACCAAGCTCTTCATCCTGGCCTTCACACTCGCTAGTTTTAAATGCAGGCACCCCGTCATTGCCAAATGTGTCAGCCCTTGAAGGATTAGCCTGAGTGATCTGAAAAAATAAATCCAAGCTAATGCTTGGAAATTGATCAGTACCTCTCCTACTCTCCTATCTCGCATATAATTTTATGCTTAAATGTATGAATTACGTAAACAGATCCAGCATAAGGGAAGATATCCAGCTACCAAGCTCTTCTTTTAACTGTATTCATGCCATTGGTTTTGATATTTCTCAATTGTGTGCAGTGCCTGGTCTGCTCCAGGTTCGCAGCTGCTGTGAAGTAAGCTAACACCAGTCTAGATAATTAATATTATAAGCCTCTGTCCTGCATTATGTTAGAATACACACTGAATTCATCTGACATTATCTTACTGGATTTACCAGTCTTAAAAACCATCATATAGTTTTCATGATATCCCATACTAATTTTCCTCCTATTGTCCCTATCTCAGATGCTTAATCTTGTCCTAAGTAGAGGATTGCTATATTATGTTATTGGAATGGAAGAGCTTCAAAGAGATCCAAGCAAATTCTATTTGACGTCTCACTTATATTATATTCAATTCGTTTAAAGCATCTTCTTTTTCTCATACAACTGTGAAACATGATATAGTAGCTTCAGTGCTTTGCAACTCCAGTCTGCATATAATGATTCCTTTGATGAAGCTTCTCCAGAAAGATCTTTTGGGAGAACTTTTCGTTCTGGGTGGCACAGAACATTGCAGCCAAACAACCTCAACATGAAAAGGTATTTTTTTTTCCTGCAAATGATCATTTTGCTTTCCGGTTTAAATTACGTTTAATTTTACTCCAGTTCATGATTAAATGTTAGGTGTACATATATGCAAATCGAGTGCAATGAAAAAGAATTCAAACGCTAGTTTTCTCTTTTATATGAAAGTAAAGGTAAGGCAATTAGTAAGCTGACTATTTTATATGATAGTGAAGTGAAGGCAATTAGTAAGCTGACTGATACTTACCAATCAACACCTAACATACTTGATAAATGAAACAGAATAAACCAGCCAAGAGAGGATAAACGATTAAAAACATAGAACCAGAAAGATCCTAGACCGGACGAATTCATACCTCAGTGCCACTTCCATTGTCACCTTCATCCCTATCAGTCAGACCAATGTTTCCAAGGCTGATGTTATCATCACAATTACTGCCAGTGTTCTTGTCTGACTCCTCAAAACTTGACGACTTTATAGATTTTTGAGTTCTGATATCACTTGCACTCCCACTACCACTAGATTGCTGAAAGGATGAGTAATGAACGAAAAAAAAAAAAGATATCAAAATTCTGCACATGCTCTGGTGATGCACTGATGCTTGAATGTATAAACGAAATCCAAACTGAAAACAATAGTTCCACAACATAGTATCGTACATAAAATGAAATAACTAGAGCTGCTTACCCTGTGGCATTTCCTCCAAATATGCCGCCAGAGGTTTTTAAGTTCATTCTTTCGAATAGGCTTCAATAGAAAGTCAACTGCACCCATCGATAAACACCTGATAACTGTACTCATAGAATCTTGACTCGACATCACTGCACAAAACACACCAGGTTCAGAAGCTAAAGTATGACCTTCTAAAAGTACTATAGGTAAATCAGTATTATGTTTGCTTGAGTAAAAATGTAAAAGTATACTTACTAATTACAGGAATATTCTTGCGAGTTTTGTGGTCCCTTATCTTGGTCAGGAGATCCATGCCTGACAAACTGGGCATTACAACCTCACTCAAAATAAGATCAACATGTGTTGTAAGATCTTCTAAGATTTCCCCAGCTCGTATACCATTATCTGCCTCTATGACTGCAAAGATCGAATCCATCATTATTTTTATCAAAAAAATAAGGGTGAGATTGTTACAAAATAAACATTCTTGTTTAGTGTTAGAAAAATACCAAATACTTATAGCACAGTATCTCATGTGTTGCATTATACTAACCTTCATAGCCACAATTTTGCAGTAAAGCACGAAGAATGTTGCGAGTTCCATCATCATTTTCCACTAGCAGAACCTTGAGAGACCTGACAGATAAGAACTCCTCCCACCCTTGGAGCTGTTGTTCTGCCCGCCCGTCGTGTACGCCTTGCAAGTCCTCATTAACCCGAAAATCATCTTCTTTTGGGAGCCCTCGCCCCTCTCCCATAACCCCATCCTTACTTTCCTTGTTCTCGTCTCGAATGTGGCAATTTACTTCCTCGCGCTCTTTGGTAACAGGACTATCGCTATTCATCCCAACTTTCCCCATCAACCAGATTCAAAGAGACAACGGGATCACGTTGCACATCCCGTTGTCTTCAAGATACAAGCATTAACAAGACCTAAAATGGAGTAAAGCTCAACAAGAACCACCAGATTCGAAATCATTGTAAACTACAAGCTCTATGAAATCGATTCGAAAGTAAGCAAACTCCCTTCATACTTCAAGTTAAAAACAATCTTCCCAATATTCTCTTCACCGTGAAAATTGATACAGAAAAATATTTTCTCACTCAATTTTCAAATTTAGCAACCAAACAGACCAAAAATTTAACAAATTTGCTCCTTTAAGAGATATATAAAAAATAATAAAATAAAAACAGTAGGAAATTGAAGTGAAATTAACAATATAATGCACTAAAATCAACTAAACCAAGTACAATAAACTGAATAAGATGTCAAAAGATCAAAAATTGAATAAACTGAGAAAATGATTTGATTACTTCGATTTGAGACCTCTAAATCCAGAAAATATAGGTAAAAAAACTAGAAAAATTAGACATTTTCTGAGCTCGATCCCCACCTTTGATTCAGATATTTTTACTACGAAAGTCTGAAGCTTCCAAGCTGAGAGCGCGTTAGGGCTTTTCTCTTCTGAAGAACAAGAGAAAAATAAGCGTCGGAGAAAAAAAAAAGAGCTTCGGTGGTAGCGAGACGGCGGAGCAGAAGAGGCAGGGGAAAGGCGGAAGTCTGAAAATTCAGATAAAGATATTATACGTGGGGCCACCGATGACGTGGACGTAGTGGTGGTCGGGAACTCCACCGATAACATATGCCACGTGGGATAACTGGGGTAGTAGGAAATGCTGGATTCTCGCGCGACACGTGTCGAGTTTTGAGGAGAGTAAAAGGTTATGGGACGCTTGGATTCGGCGGGTTCCAACACCACCGGCGTAATAGACTGTTTGTGGGAGTACCAAAATGCCCTCCCGATTTCACCGAATGGTCACGTCATCGTAAAAATATCTGCTTGAATCCCACGTCATCAATTTTTGCGTTTTAAATGTTTGGGTAATTTAGCACCGTTTTAAATGTTTAGGTCATTTAGCATAAATAACTGTTATGTATTTAAACAGTACACTCACTTAATATTATAATCTAGCGATCTTCGTCTTCATTGGTAAGTGAGAGATCTTAAGTTTGATTCTCGTCAAACGCGAATTTGAATTACATTATTGCTAATATATTGTGAGACTAATCCACTCCCTCCTTTTAATATAAATAATATCTTTTTTCTCAAAAAATATAAATATAAAAAAAAGTACATTATCCATCTTTTTAAGAATTGTCCTGTATTGCAGAAAAAAATTTCTAGTCCATGAGATTGAAAAGATCACTTCTAATAAAATTCAAACTCTATAATATAGGACTTGATGAATTAATGTTTTAGCTTTTGTGCATTTTGGATTGAAAAATTTTACAATTAATCATCCAAACTTTTTAATTATTTGATTATTTGATACCTTCATCCCTTTTCACCCAATTTCAATTAAATAATGGCACTTACTGGGTGCTTAGGCCCTTTTTAAGGCCATTCTCAACATTATTGAGGTATTTACAGGATTTTAGGGCTCGTTTACTTAACCACAACTAAAATCAGAGGAATTTAATTGAGGAGTATCAAAAATTTGATTTCCATAAAAGTTGTTTACTAAAACTTTTTAGAATCGAAATAAAAATAATACTGATTTCATAAAATTGTTTCTTTAATATGTTTTCAAATTAGAATTGACATTTCATTTACATTTCTTCAAGAAATATCATTAAAGTTTTTTTAATACTGATTAGAATGTTCTTAAAAACACCCACATACTTAACAATTTGCCATTATTTGCCACATACTTAAATGAAAGTGGACGCAATGCCAAATTGTCACGCGACTTGAGATTTGGGTAGTTAATTGTACAAATTTTAGTTCACATGGGTGTTTGCACAAAAGTGTAAAGTTCCAAGGAGTTTTGTGAAATTTTTCCTGGTTAATCAATTAGCTTGACAAACAGTGTTCTAGGGTATAACTTCTTCAAACTTTGATATCATGGGGTAATTTCTTGCACATATGGGGCGAGCCCAAGTCGATAAGACCCTCAATGTGAGGGTCAAGAGAAGAACATTTATCGTACGTAACTTTATTTTTGCTTTGCAAAAAAGTTTCTATGAATTGAACTCGTGACCTTTTGATCACAAAAGAGCAACTTTTCCGTCGCGCTAAGGCTCGCCCTCAGTGTAATTTCTTGCACCTGTTTGGAGAAATTTTTTTGTAAAAACACACAAATATATCTTATCAAGGTGCAAAGTTGTAAAGGTGTAACATTAATATACCTCAGATGGTTTACAAGTCGATCAATCTATCTTCCATTGACAAATACAGAAACAAAACCTTAAGTATCAGCATCAACCACCACCCGATTGGATTCCGAACGACGCGAACCCTAGTCCGATCCAACATTGTATTCTTTACATGGTTAGAACCCACATAATGCAACATGTCCATTCCCCTTCGTTCCTCGTTCGAGGGGGGAGAGGGAACTCTAACTTTAAACCTCTTACGACCATGAAGACAACGATATCAGTAAACCCAGTCTTTGACAGCTTAGAAGAATGTTCTCAACAAGAACCCAAGAGCAGATGCATGAAAAGGAAAAAAGATGACAAGAAAACAAATGGTAACTTTTTCATGTTTTTCTCCTCCTATGGTTTGTGTACATAATTCCATATTTACATTTGGTTAAACGACACAATTTCATTAACATACGGCAAACTTGTGGTGCAATGAAAAATTTACGTCCCACGAAAGATAATCACTACGATCTGAAGCATCAGTCACACAAAGAACATGACTGAATATTACAAATGCTCAACTTTGCAAACGAATAACACCATACCTGCTTTTTATTGCACATCAAAGTTTTCCCCTTCAATTGCAAATTATATGCATCAGCTTCCATGACATTGCAAAGAATGATATAGCTTACCTAATGGAATCTAACTTGTCTAGTGTATATAGTACAGGATTTACGAATCATGCTGCTGCAGACCGTTTGTCTTCAGGGTCTTCCAGATTCAAAGCCTGAAGTAGCTTTGGCCAGGATTCAGGAATCCCTCCAGGAAGATCAAACTCTAACAATTTTCCCCGACTTCGGTAGAACTCCTCCACGGGTTGACTCTGCAAGAAGAAGATGATATGTGATCCACAGATTACTAACTGAACCAAAACTGAATAACTATGAGTGGCAGTGTTTCAGTCACGTTAATAAATTTTTAATCTTAAACACTGATAAGTTTAGTGCTTGAATACTTGACAAGAATGTAAAAGAGCATTCCCAAGATGCTGAAACAATACCATATCATTGTATATACGAAGTCGCTCCTTAACAACTTCTTCAGTGTCATCGGATCTCGTGATAAGCTTTGATGCACAGTGTGCAGGGGGAAGAAGCGGAGCCATGTACATGCCAGGGTTCCCATCCTCGGCCTTAATGTCAATGGAGGCAACATTATAATTTCCTCCGCACTCACTACAAATCCTCCTTCCAAGACACTTCGCAAGCAAAGCCTCTTCACGAAGCTTTAGGTTGACAACCAAGTCAATTTCCGTCACTCCCTCCAAAATTTCCTGCAAAATAATCAAAACTTCAAAGGCAAGTTACAATACAAAAGACAACCTTGTTTAAGACTTGAACCAACAAGCTGAATTCGGATTTCGCTCAGGACAAACATCAAGTTCGTAAAAAAACAGCAATAGCTTTTGAAACGAAAAGAAGCAAGACGGAAATAGACGCTATGCTGGAATTCGGATGGCAGTATAAACAAGCAGTCACTTATCAACTCTACTAATCTGAACTAAATCTTCAATTCTGACTACTACATTTTGTTATCTACATGTGCACGATCAATTTGTCCACATTTCAAGCAAATTCATGCTACCCCTTTCAAAATTTTGATAAAAAGGAAGATGGTATTACCGCTTGTCGAATCGTCCTCGGAAAACCGTCAAGAATGAAGCCAGTTTCACCCTTAACTGCACTAGCCTCAAGACGCTTGGACAACAAGTTTATTATAATCTCATCAGAAACCAATTTCCCCTGATTCACAACCTCCGCAAGCTGCAATTTTGCATAATTCTGTTAGGTTTTGGACAAATTAGACTTACAGAAATTGCAAAAAACCCTAAGGGCAAAAGGAAGGGACCTGAAGAGCGAAGGGGCCGGAGGCAGCCAGCTCGTCGCGGACGAGATCGCCGGTGGCGATGTGAGGGACGCCGAGGAGGTGGCATAGGCGGGAGGCGTAGGTGCCTTTGCCGACGCCGGGGCAGCCGAGGAAGACCCACTGGACATTCCTGTCCTTGACGCCGCGATGCAGGGGAAGGGGCTTTGGGATGACGGAAGCAGACGCTTTGAGGTCAGTTTCGGAATTTAGAAACGACGAGGAGCGGAAGCTCCGGTGTGAGAAGAAGCCTCCCGGTCGTCGTGATCTCAGAACGCGGTTCAGAACCGCCATGGGAGGGACCGAAAAGTCTTTTTCTTTTGAATTGCAGAGAGAGGGAGGAGAGAGGGAGGAGAGAGGGGTTAGGTGGTTTTGGGGGAGAGGGAGCGTGGATTAATTACGTTGTGATTTTTACCTAATTTTGGCGGTTTTTGTCGCTTAGAAATGCTCCACAACACATGCAAAAAAAATCTAGTGTGCTCCACGATTGCGAATGTCAAAAAAAGTACGCATGTTGGAATTTGTCGGCATTTCTTTTTTAAATAAATTATAGGGGTGTAATATCCACGCACCACTTTTTACTTATCTCACACTTTTTTGAATTTTAGTCGTCGGATCGGATGAATTGAAAAAGATCTAACGGACAGAAAGTAATAGGGGTGTATGAGAAGTAAAAAATGGTGTATGGATAGCACACCCCTAAATTATATTGAGAAACGTTTTAAAAGGGATGTCAAAATCATAAATGAAATAACCTGTGCATATGTTGTCACATCCAATTTGGCCCCTACTACATTCTCACGGTCGATTTCTGGACTATGTGAGATCTTACAATTCACCCTCCTTAGGGTCCCGACGTCCTCATCAGCACACTTCTGGCTAGGAAGTGGCTCTGATACCAAGTTGTCACATCCCAACCCGAGCTCAACCACTTCCTGGGCTCGACACTTCCGGCCAGGAAATGGCTCTGATACCAAATTGTCACATCCGGCCCGAGCTCGACCACTTCCTGAGCTTGACTCTACCATAGCACGATATTGTCCTCTTTGGACTCCTGCCACACCCTCACGGTTTTGTTTTTGGGAACTCACACGAGAACTTCCTAGTGGGTCATCCATTATGGGATTACTCTTGCGCGAACTCCCTTAATTTCGGAGTTTCGACGAACTCCAAAGCAAGTGAGCTCCCAAAATGCCTAGTGCTAATTGGAAGTGACAATGTACATATAAAACTTACAGGATCTTCACCCCTACGCGATGTGGGATCTTACCTATGTACAAAGGGTTCAAGTATTTTCCTTAATCAACATCTAAATGTCCTTTGGGCTCTGATTTCAACTGAATTTTTTTTTTAAATCAATTACACTTGGGAATCGACTTATGCCTTATATAGTGGTATGTATGTTATGCAAGATCTAACTGTTACAAAGTTCATTGGATCCCTATGTACAAGATTTAAACCAATGATTTTATGGAACACTTGGATACTATGGAAGAAAATTTGTTATACTTGTGCATATTTCTCTTTAAATACAATTTCAAAATCTCTACAAGATGCTTTCTCTTTTCACATTCAATTATAGCAAAGAAAAGGCGAAAAAGCATCAACAAGGCTATACCAGCAAGCTTCTCCATTGCCCTTTAAACTCCACTTTTTGTTTTGTCTTTTTGATGTATCATGCAAATAGGTAGGCATAACGTGAGATTCTACATCATGATAAAATGCTACATTCATGATTAGACTATGTTCCTGAGATTTTATATCATTCGATATCGTGATGAGGGACATAGGCTCATAGCTTACGATCATCAGCAAAACGAAAATGAACATAGGATCATCATCACGATCCTTTTCTTGTTTCTTTTGTTTGTAACGTTAGAAAATTAAATTTTCACGATCCATCCAAAAAACCAGATTAAATTCAGAGTGTGTAAAACATAGTTAGTCATTACCCTTAGCCCTTTCTTTAAGTATTTGGAGATGACTTTTTGTTGTTTAAATACAACCATAGTAAAATATATGGAAAATTAATATATAAAAAAAATTAAAAAATTTGAGTTTTAACAATAAGGATAAAATAAAATCTAAAGCAAATAGTACCATAATTGATTTTTAGTATAAAAATATGATTTTTCAAGGTTCTAAAATACACTAGGATTAGCCCCTAGCGTCTAGGCGGCTAGGTGGAGTCCAGACGAGAGCTAGACGGATTTAAGTAAATTTCTTATATTTTATGAATTAATTAAATTTACTATATCAAATGTAAATAATTATTTCCTAATATGCTATTCTCTTATAGAAGAACATATATATGTGAATGTTTTATGTATCCCTTCTTACTTTTCCTACACCTTTTTTTATTTTCGTCTATCAGATCGGATGAATTGAAAAATATCAAAGATCAAAAATTAAGAAGTATGTGAAAAGTAAAAATGAATGTGTGAATATTACATTCATATATACATATATAATATGCTTACCAGAAGAAATAAAATTATCTAAATAATTTATAATTTATATAAGATTTATACACACACAAAATAAATATCTAAAACTTCTAAAAATATAAAAAAAGCCCACCCACTCAAACCGTCCACCTCACCTTTACAATTTCACATCACCCGTCCACTTGGTGATTTTCACAATTAAAACCATCACAGTCCGTGGTTTTCATAATTAAAACCACCTGCTTTGACTTTGGATTTGAGACCACACGGTCCACACACCTCACCTCTGCAGACCAGCTGCAGATGGTTTCCTAATTAAAACCGTCTGAAATGTTGCAGATGGTTTCCTAATTAAAACCGTCTGAAATGTTCAAGTCTCTCTCTCTCTCTCTCTCTCTCTCTCTCTCTCTTCGCGCTCTCTCCTCTCATCTTCACAGACGAGCTGCGGTTCGCTGGCAGCACTTTTTCTTCCCTCGTCTTCACAGAGACGAGCTGCAAAAATTCACCGGCAGTCTCTATCTCTCTATTCGCACTCTCTCTTCTCTCATCTTCACAGAGACGAGGTACAGAAATTTTCCGACGCCGAAGACGTGGCAGAGGCGGGAGGCGTAGGTTTCTTTTCCGACGCCGGGACAGCCGAGGAAGACCCATGGACATTCCTGTACTTGACGTCGCGATGCAGGGGAAGGGGCTTTGGGATGACGGAGGCAGACGCTTTGAGGTCAGTTTCGGAATTTAGAAAAGACGAGGAGCGGAAGCTCCGGAGTGAGAAGACGCTTCCCGGTCGTCGTGATCTCAGAACGCGGTTCAGAACCGCCATGGGAGGGACCGAAAAGTCTTTTTCTTTGAATTGGAGAGAGAGAGAGAGAGAGAGAGAGAGAGAGAGAGAGAGGGAGAGAGGGAGGAGAGAGAGATTAGGTGGTTTGGGGAGAGGGAGCTTGGATTAATTACGTTGTGATTTTTACCCAATTTTGGCGGTTTTTGTCGCTTAGAAATGCTCCACGACACATGCAAAAAAAATCTAGTGTGCTCCACGATTGCGAATGTCAAAAAAGTACGCATATGTAACATGTTCTGTTTTCTGTTGGAATTTGTCGGCATTTTTTTAAAATAAATTATATTGAGAAACGTTTTAAAAGAAATGTCAAAATCATAAATGAAATAACATGTGCATATGTACAAAGTGAGCAAGTATTTTCCTTAATCAACATCTAAATGTCCTTTGGGCTCTGATTTCAACTGAATTTTTATTAAATCAATTACACTTGGGAATCGACTACAATGTTATGCCTTATACAGTGGTTGTTGGATTTATTCAATATAAATCAACCATAAATGATCTACTATATGTAATAGGAATGTATAGGTTGGAGATCAATTGAGTTGCGATCTGATTTCCTTTATATCAACCCTACATTAAGTGTTTTACAATATATCAACCCTACAATTGAGTTGCGAAAGGGCGATTAGGGCGTGCGACCCACCTTCGGAGGCGGCGGACGGTGGATCTGGCGGACGGAGGAACTGGCTGGTACGGTGGATCTGGCGGACGGTGGTAGTGGACTGGCGGTCTCCGGGCCGCCGGAAACTGCTAGTTTTGAGTTTATGGCGACGGAACCGAGGGTGTTGAAACGGAATCGTGTGGATCCCGAGATTGGGACGGCTGATAATGGAGATGATCGGCATGCTGCGATGGAGACTCCTGCTCCGGTGACGGCTGCCGCTGGTGTCAAATTGAGTTGGAGAGACAAACTGCTGAATGTTCAGAATGGGCTACATGCGCTCGATCTGGATACTTTCATGTCTGAGCTTGACGATGAGTTGGATTGTGCTGTCACAAGGGGTGAACGTGGACCTAGCTTCCAATTTTCTGATCGAGCAATGAGGAAGTTGTGCGAACCTTGGGAGAAGTCACTAATTGTCAAGCTGCTGGGTAAGCCTCTTTCCATTGCTGTCCTGTATAACCGTTTAAAAGGTAAATGGGGTCCGAATGTTGGCTTTAAGCTTGTTGATTTAATCAATGGTTATTTTGTTGCAACTTTTGAGAAGAAGGAGGATTTGGAATTTGTGCTTACGGGAGGACCCTGGGTCATTTCGGGGCAGTATCTGGTAATCCAAAAATGGAAACCTGGTTTCGATGCTAATTCCTCTAAAATTACCAGGACTGCCGTTTGGGTTAGAATCTCAGGAATTCAGGCTGAATTTCTTGATGTTTGGGCTCTGAAGCGAATTGGGTCTTTTCTTGGTAAAGCGATAAAAATTGATGCACTGACCTTGGCTCGGGCTAGAGGAAAATTCGCTCGTATCTGTGTCGAGTTAGACCTGACTAAACCTTTGGAGGCGTATGTGCAATTAAACGGGGCGTGGGTCAATCTGGAATATGAGGGTCTCCCTGATATATGTTTTAATTGTGGAGTGTATGGTCATCGAAGAGAGAGTTGTGTTGACACTACTCAGATGGGTGGTGACGTTCCCAGTGATACAAAGGGTAACAATGTTGATATTGGTGACAAGGAGGCTGTTTCAAATGAAGGTGGTAATGCCACTCCTGATCCTACTGGTTGTAATACCAGTGTTGATGATACTATTAAGGAATCTGTGTTGGGACCTTGGATGATGGTGCAAACGAGGAGAAGGAATAAGAAACTGAGTGGGGAGGTAGCCTCTGGCAGTAACAAGGGGACCACTGGGTCTCGGTTCTCTGTGTTAGATAAGGAAGATAATTCTCCCTCAGTGTTCAAGGCCAACATTGCTACTAATGTTGGAGGTAATTCTGGTAATCATAAAATTTGGACTCCTAAAGCCAAGAAGACTAATATGGCTAATAGGGTTCCTCTGTTTGATATTTCTAATCATGTGCATAACAGTAATACTCAGAAGGAGAATGTTACTAGGGCGAGCACTGATGTGGTAAAACCTAGTGTGGTACGTCCAAACTATGAAGTTGGTGAATCTATCCCACCTGACTGGTTTCGAAGGGAGAACTGGCAGAGGCTTGGGGTCAGCCATCCACCTGACCTTCAACCATTAATTAATGGTCATGAACCACCTAATATCCATAATCAGAGTACTTGTGGGGAGATGGACATAAGCATTGGGAGTGATTTGCATATGCAAGGTACAGATGAAGGGGGCGATGGCAGCCCGTTACCAATGGATGATATGAGTTCTGAGGGTGGGCCTACTCCTCATGTGGGGGAGGGACCATTCCTCTCTTCTTGATTTGGCTGATTAGC
The DNA here is from genome assembly GCA_963580275.1 of Crataegus laevigata. Lineage (NCBI taxonomy): Eukaryota > Viridiplantae > Streptophyta > Magnoliopsida > Rosales > Rosaceae > Crataegus > Crataegus laevigata. The sequence continues at coordinate 28,487,481 of OY756947.1, read as the reverse complement.
CCCTTCCTTCTCATTTATTTCTATGAATATTTTAAGCTGGAATATTAGAGGAGCTGGGAGAGACATGGCTGCCACTTCTATGCGGAAGTTGGTGAGGCAATACAAAGTTGATTTGTTAGTTATTGTTGAACCCCGTATCAGTGGGGATAGAGCGAAAGACACTATCCGCAAGTTTGGATTCTATAATTGGGAGATTGTTGATGCAACGGGCTTCTCTGGGGGTATCTGGCTCTTATGGAATGAGAATAGAATTAAAGTGAAGGTTGTTGAAGCTTGTGAGCAAGCTCTTACCGTTCAAGTTTCTTATGGTTGCAAGGGTGATTGGTACTTCTCTGCCATCTACGGTAGCCCTGATTCTAAAAAACGAAATGCCCTGTGGGACTTTTTCTATAACTTTAAACCTAGATGTGATCTCCCCTGGCTCCTTGCTGGAGACTTTAATGAGCTGTTGGCCTGTGATGAAAAGAAGGGAGGGTCTGGAAGTGCCAGGCTGGGTGGTCTCAAGGATTGGTTTGATGCTAATTGTATGGTGGATCTGGGCTTCTCGGGTCCTTCTTACACTTGGGATGGTGTGAATAAAAATGGTGTTAAAGTCTTTGAAAGACTTGATAGGGCGATTTGTGATCTTGACTGGAGGGAGATGTTTCCTGAAGCTCACATCAAACATCTTGCGAAAACTATTTCTGATCATGCCCCTGTGCTTATCACTCTGGAAAGTAAGCATATTCCCACTCCTAAATTCAAACCGTTTAGATTTGAGGCTATGTGGTTGAAGCATGAGAATTTCAAGCCTTTTCTGGAGACTAACTGGACGCCTCATGAAGCTGGCATAAGTCAGAAACTTAGCCTTCTTACTGGTAAGCTGAGATGGTGGAATCTCAATATCTTTGGTCAACTTGAATGGAGGAGAAGAAGATTACTTGCGCGGATTGGGGGTGTTCAGAAGGCTATGTGTAATAATTGCTGGCCTTTCTTAATAAGGTTAAATAATTCTCTGACCAAGGATTATAATAATCTTCTTGAGCAGGAGGAAATTTTTTGGAAGCAGAAATCTAGAGTTAAATGGCTGCAGGAGGGAGATAGAAATACGAGGTTCTTCCATCTGTCCACCATTATTAGAAGGAGAAGGAACAAAATTGAAGGGTTATTGAATGCTGATGGCGTGTGGGTGGAGGATAAAGAGGACATCAAGCAGATTGCAGTGCATCATTTTCGTGCTCTTTTTGCTGATTCCTTTGATGGGATGTCTAACAGAGTGATGCCTAACCTCTTCCCCTATGTTGATCAGGATTTACTTGATGCTTTGAAAGAAGATGTGTCTCTGCAAGAAGTGAAGGACAGCTTGTTTTCTATTGGCGCGTTTAAGGCTCCTGGGCCAGATGGATATCCTGCTGCGTTTTTTCAGAATTGTTGGGAGTTATGTAGCTCTGACATCTTCTGTCTCATTACGGAGTGTTTTAAGCAGGGCTCTATCCCTAATGATCTTGGTAGTACCTTAATCACGCTGGTTCCTAAGGTTGATGGCCCCCAAGATATCTCCCAATTCCGTCCTATAAGTTTGTGCTCTACTTTGTATAAGGTGGTGACCAAAATTATTGTAAGCAGACTGAGACCTATCATGAAAGCTGTTATCAGTCCCAACCAGGTTAGTTTCATCCCTGGAAGACATATCACTGATAACATAATAATTGCTCAGGAGGTTTTGCATACTTTTTCCATCACTGGAGGGGCTAGAGGTTATATGGCTTGGAAAATTGATTTATCTAAAGCATATGACAGACTCAGATGGGATTTTATAAGGGAAGTGCTTGGTGAAGTGGGCCTTGATGAGTTGACTATTAAGCTCATTATGGATTGTGTTAGCAAGGTGGACTACAAGATTGTAGTTAATGGGGAATGCTCTAGCAGTTTCAAGCCGGAGAGAGGTGTGAGACAAGGTGACCCTCTCTCGCCTTACCTGTTCGTATTTTGCGTGGAAAAGTTGGGTCATCTTATCAGTGAAGCTGTCTCTACCAAGTGTTGGAAACCTGTCAAAGTGGCGAAAAAAGGCCCGGCCATTTCGCATTTATTTTTTGCTGATGACATTATCCTCTTCTGTGAGGCCTCTATTTCTCAAGCCGAGGTGGTTAAGCAATGTCTGGACACCTTCTGCTGCTTGTCTGGGCAACAAATTAGTTTTGAGAAGTCTAAAATCTTCTGCTCTGCTAATGTAGACAATTGTGTCGCTAATCGTATTAGTGAAATTTGTGGTTCTCCAATTACTCAGGATTTGGGTAAGTATCTTGGTGTGCCCCTCATTCATTCCCGAATTAATTCCAACACCTATATGGAGGTTGTGAATAAGGTCCAGAATAGGCTCTCTGCTTGGAAAGCTAACACATTATCTCTGGCTGGTAGAACTACTCTCATTCAAGCGGTTACTTCTGCTATTCCAGTTTATGTGATGCAAACTGCAAAGCTCCCTGTTAGCACCTGCGATCTTATTGATGGTCTGAACAGGAAATTCTTATGGGGTGCTGGTGAAGGTAAAAGTAAAACCTGTTTGGTCAGATGGAGTTCTGTGTGTCTCCCAAAGAACAAAGGTGGGCTGGGACTCAAAAGAATGAAGCATATGAATGCTGCTATCTTGGCTAAGTCCAGTTGGCGCTTGTTACAACATAATGATGGCCTCTGGGCTAGTACTTTCAGAGGTAAGTACTTAAGTGGGGTGAATTCAGATATTCTCAAATGGCCAAAAGGTAGGGTAGCTTCTAGCTCTTGGAGGGCAGTGGTTCATGGTGGTCAATTGTTGAAGAATGGACTGATTTGGAGGATAGGCACCGGTACTAATATTAGTTTCTGGTTCGATGCCTGGCTTGAAGATGGTACTCTTGCGGATAAAGCTTTGGGTCCGTTGGATGCTGCTGCCAAAGCTTTAAAGGTCAGTGACTTTTGCTATGGAAATTGTTGGAATCTGGCTGCCTTGCGAACTGTTCTTCCAGAGACGTATGTCCGGAAGATTTCTGCGATTCCTATTGGCCTCAATGAAGGAGATAGTGATTGTCTTATTTGGAAACATTCAAAGGATGGTAATTTTAGTGTTAAATCTGCTTACCTTGCAAGTTTAGACGATGAAGTGTTTACTGATTGGAGTTGGAGGGATTTATGGAAGCTTAAACTTCCCCCTAGAGTGCTTCATTTCTTATGGCTGACTCTTCATGGGAGACTGCTTTGCAATGAGCAGAGAACCAAGAGAGGTATGACGGATAATCCATTGTGTGACTTATGTGATGGTGGTGTTGAGTCTATTGAGCATATCCTTCGCCGGTGTGACCGGGCTAAGTTAGTATGGTCGCAATTGGGTATGCTTTCAATTAATCTGTCCTCAACTGGTATTGACTTTAATGACTGGATGAGAATTAACCTGTACTCGAGAAGAGTGATCTGGCATAATATGCCTTGGTGGGGTGTTTTTGCTTTTGTTTGCTGGTGGTTATGGAAATGGAGGAACGCAAGCATTTTTGCTTCTGATTTTATCTTTCCAAGCCACCCTCAGACTGTCATTTCTAAATCTACTAAGGAGTGGTTTGAGGTGAAAAATGTTGGTGCTAAAGTGGTAAAGAGTAGGATTCTTTTGGCTTGGGACCCTCCACCTCCTAATTATGTTAAGTTGAATGTGGATGGCAGTCGGAAGAGTGGTTATGGATGCTCTAGTGCGGGTGGGGTTCTACGTGCTACCGCAGGTGTTTGGATTGCTGGCTTCTCAGCTAATATTGGAGTGGGGAGTGTGCTTAATGCTGAGCTGTGGGGGCTTTTTCATGGGTTATCTCTTGTTTGGAGAATGGGTTATAGGAAAGTTCTTGTTGAATCGGACTCTGCTGTGGCCATTTCTCTTGTTATGGATGACAATTCTTCTATGCACCCTCTAGCTCACCTCATCACTGCTTGCCGGGAGTTATTGCACCAGGATTGGATTTGCTCGGTCTCACATGTCTACCGTGAGAAGAATAGAGTGGCTGATGGTATGACAGCTTTAGGCCATGGCCTCGACATCGGGCTGCATTTTTTCCATGAGCCTCCTCCTCCTGTGGATAGATTACTTGTTGAGGATGTTGTTGGTGTTCCACATTCTCGTTTTGTTATTCCTTAGCTGTTTTGTTTGGGTCTTCTGACCCCCAATTTTACCAAAAAAAAAATATAAGTAGGTTTTGATTGAGTCCTTAATAGTAATATATGATTATGATACTTTACTTGAGAGCCAAGAAATGAGAGTTATTAGCTTTCTCTTATGGATGAAATCTAAGACTTTTGGCTAGTATATAAGCACGGGTCCCTGCTAACCCTAGACACGGCAACAACAGCTTCCCATAGAGCATTGTCATAAAGTTAGGAGTTCGCAGAAGATTTGGTGTACTGTTCTAACTTCTAATACAAGAAATTGGTGTCTTCTACTCTTGCGTAGATCACATGGCTGCTGCTTCTTCAACAAGTAAGTTTTTCACATTATTCTTCATTGTTATGTATATGTATGTATTGTGTTTTGATCGTATAAGCAATATGGATAACAGTGGTACGTATGTTATGTAAGATCTAACAGTTACAAAGTTCATTAGATCCCTATGTACAAGATTTAAACCAATGATTTTATGGAACACTTTGGATACCATGGAAGAAAATTTGTTATACTTGTGTAGGGGTGGGTGCGGTTCGGTTTGGTGCGGTTTTAAGTGAAATCAAAACCAAAATCGCAAGTTTTTGCGGTTTGGTTCGGTGCGGTTTTGAAGCCAAAATCGAAATGAAACCAAACCGTTTGGTTTGGTTCGGTGCGGTTTCAAACGGTTTCGGTTTGGTTTTTTAAGAAAAATTGTACAATTTACAATTTAACATATTAACAAGCATTTCCCAATAGTAATAGGAAAAAGACATTCGTTATGTAAACAATGAGCATGTTGCATGCAATTGTGATGGTATAAAATAACAAAGGTCCTCGAAAGAAAGTGATGAATGATGATATTCTAGTGTGGTTGAGTCCATACTAAGTATATGGATTCTAACAAACGACCAATTAAAACATGAAATCTAATATGGACATTTAATTAAATGTTTATTAATATTTGCGGTGTGGTTCGGTTTCAGTGCGGTTTTCAAAAGCCAAAACCGAAACTGAAACCAAGTCGTTTTCTATGTTGCGGTATGGTTTCAAAACCGCAAAACCAAACCGTTCGGTGCAGTTCAATTTGGTTTGTGTTTCGGTTTCGGTTTTCGGTTCTAAGTGTCCACCCCTATACTTGTGCATATTTCTCTTTAAATACAATTTGAAAATCTCTACAAGATGCTTTCTCATACTTTCCACATTCAATTATAGCAAAGAAAAGGCAAAAGCATCGACAAAATTATACCAGCAAGCTTCTCCGTTAAACTCTACTTTTTGTTTTGTCTTTTTGATGCATCATGCAAATAGGTAAGCATAACTTGAGATTCTACATCATGATAAAATGCTACATTCATGATTAGACCAAGTTTCTGTGATTTAATATCATTCAATATCGTGATGGAGGACATAGCTTACGATCATCAGCAAAACGAAAATGAACATAGGATCATCATCACGATCATTTTCTTGTTTCTTTTGTTTATCATGTTAGAAAATTAAAATTTCACGATCCATCCAAAAAACCAGATCAAATCCAGAGTGTGTAAAACATAGTTAGCCATTACCCTTAGCCCTTTCTTTAAGTATTTGGAGATGACTTTTTTTGTTTAAATAATTATGATATGTCATCAAAGTATTAATGAAAAATTGCAAAATTATTTCCAATTAATATCACTTGGGTGATATTCACTCCTTCACTTGTACGTGAGAAATGATTTCCTAAGTCATGGAAAAATAGTGGGATGGAGAATCCCTCCACCCCCTTGGTATTCAGTTTCCTTCCCTATGGGAGGGAAACCATAAAATGCGTTGATTGCTATCTTTTATGACAAATTTATCCTCATTAACAATTGAAAATGCCCATTTTATTCCCAAAAAACGATATTTCTATTGTTGCCCTTGTACCACAACATTTGTTACATCCCGAGCTCGACTCCGCTATAGCACGATATTGTCTGCTTTGGGCCCCGACCACGCCCTCACGGTTTTGTTTCTGGGAACTCACACGAGAACTTCCCAGTGAGTCACCCATCATGGGATTGCTCTAGCGCGAACTCGTTTAACTTTAAAGTTCGTAGGAATTCTGAAGCCAGTGAGCTCTCTAAAGGCCTCGTGCTAGGTAGAGATAGGAATATACATATAAGGCTTACAAAATCCTCTCCCCTGAGCGATGTGAGATGTTACAATCCACCCTCCTTAGGGGCCCAACGTCTTCATCGACACACTTCCAGCTAGGGATTGGCTATGATACCAAATTGTCACATTCCGACCTGAGCTGGACCACGTCCCAAGCTCGACTCCGCTATAGCACGATATTGTTTGCTTTAGGTCCCGACCACGCCCTCACAATTTTGTTTCTGGGAACTCACACGAGAATTTCCCAGTGGGTCACCCATCATGGGATTGCTCTCGCGCGAACTCACTTAACGAACTCCAAAGCCAATGAGCTCCCAAAAGGTCTCGTGCTAGGTAGAGATGAGAATATACATATAAGGCTTACATGATCTTCTCCCCTGGGGGATGTGGGATGTTACAATATTGGTTCGAACTATGTCGCATTTTATTCCCAAAAAACGATATTTCTATTGTTGCCCTTGTACCACAACATTGGTTCGAACTATGTCAACTCCCTAATCTAACATCTAATCAAACAAATCTATTGTTTTGACATAAAAGAAAAAAAAAAGGTGAGGGAATAGGGTAGATGCAACACAAGGAGAAAAGAGAGGAGAACTGGGGATGGGGAATTTATGTGGGGTATTTCCTCACCATTTTATGCCTTTATTTATAGTAAATCTAGCAGACTTCTTTGCCTTACAAGGAATACAAAGTTCAATAGGAAAGATCTAGAACTTAATATTAAATACAATCTACTAAGATTTAAACAATCACACATTTAATTAATTTAGAACTGCAGTAATTTCCCACCTATATTCCCCTTGTTACCAAACATGAGAAAGCAATTTTGCATTTGCATTCCCTAGAAAAAGACGTGAAAAACAATTCTTCATGAATTCTTTTAGTGTACCAAATACAACCATAGTAAAATATATTGTTGTATGAAAAAAAAAATACTCAATTATTTGGACCTAAACTTTCAAGATAACAACTTTAATTACTAAAGAGAGAAATATAAGTGCCTTAGACAATACTGCTTCATTGAGTTTGGCTCCAGCTGATCTCAGAAAGGCCCCTCAATGCCTCAACCTTATGAATTACAAGAAATTTCATACCCTTCACTATAATGAAAACTGCAAGCATGAAGCAGTTACTAAATTAAATTTCAAGAAAGGGTCAAAATGAAATTACAATCAATCAAAAAGCACTCAAACAAAGCACTAAATCAAATTGGAATAGGGTATATCTTACATAACATGCCTATCATTTGCAGGTGAAAAGTACAAAATCAAATACACGTGCAGTTATACAAAGGTCGTCATAGCTCAGCTACATCTGGTCAGCCCTGCCGTCATCCTCACTAATTCCATCTCCTGCGTGCCTGTAGCCAGATCAAGCAAGCAAAGCTAAGAGAATAATGCACAAGAAGTGTGATTCCTAACTCTTTTGAATACAAATGCTACTCGATGATGACTTAAAACGAACCTTAAATCACAAGTTTTCAAAATTTCACATCCTTCTCTCTACCATTTCTCATCACTCTTCAGTTTCTTTGGAAAGAAAGCTTATACTAGTCTTTTTGTTATGGTCAACTAGTCTTAGTTTAACGTGGATATAACAAAAAGGGGCTGAGAACATACCGCCAAGATGTTGTTAGATTGCGAGCTTTTCTATCCAACTGGAGGTTTTCCATTGCACTTGAAGCTCGAATGACATCCTCTGGACTTTCATCACTGTCGTATCTATAGCTGTAATCATCTTTCCTGTAGCCAGACATGGAGGACCCACTTCTTCGATCTGAATATGCTAGAATGTATCAGATAAAGAGAAACAAAAGGAATCATGTAAGGGGAAGACACAAGAAATAGCTTTGTCACTCACCAGATGACTGGGAAGATGCACCAGGCCTAGCATAAGCACACCAACAAACTAATATCAATTAAGAGCTGAAGGACAAAATAAAAGGGGAAAATCAAACACGTAATATTGGGGCAGTAAGGTAGATCAGCACCTTCCTAGTGGAGGTAGCCCACCAGCAACAGATGATGAAGAAGGTCTTCTCATATTGCGAGAATCTAAATTGGACAGGGAATCTGTTTCTGAAGTCATTAGCCTCCTTCCAGTACCCCTTGATTGAGATAGATTCTGTAGTAAAACAATCTAGTGGTAAGCAATCCACCAAAGGAATAATTACAAACAAAATATAAGCTAAAGAAATTTGTCTTTTTCCTTCATTATCAATCCAGCATCATAGCATCCCCTTTCTCTTCTAGCCAGAGAACTTTTTCCCTAGGTCAGTTGAACCTCTAAATTGTATATTAATCCCATCCTGTAACTGACCAATAGGTTTAAAGAAAAAGAGGAAAAGTGCCCACACGTATACCACAGAACAAATCATGCAATCTTAATTAATCCGTACTATGTCCAGAAAACTAAGCCTTAATTACGTGATAAGACATAACAATTGGGTAAATGTACCTTGAAGCTAATCAAATATTGCCATGAAAAACAACAGTCCTAATGCAGATTCTGAAATGAACTTGAAAATTTTGTGTTTTAACTCGAAAATAATACCAAACCTCAAATTTCAAAAATCCTTCAAGCACATCCAAAAGCAAAGGACCACTGTCTCCGTTTCGGTTAAGATCATTTCCATTCTTGCTACTAAAGTCCTTCAACTCAGCTTTCCAAGAATCCTTTTGCTGCGATTCAGAAAACATAAATGCAACATTAATTAGCATACGATGGCCAACACATTAGTTCAAAACTTACTGAAAACACCCGACACTTTCTGCACTAAAAGTTTACATGATTACCAAATTACACTCGGGCTGATAAACTTTTAGCGTGTGGTTTAGTTGCGCCCAGTCTAAGTACTCGCATATCAGTGCCGTAAGCAGCCTTCCTATAACAAGCATGTCAAAGTAAAATTTAGCTGATGAGCAAAAGGTTTTAAACAAGAATAAGCATTGAGTTAGTAGACGAACCCGAAGGAGAAGCGTGGAGCTGTTTAGCGCGATCGTTGCAGCTACCAAGCAATGCCGGAGGCAAGCCTTCGTCTTTCTCGATGACCTTGTCCTCCTCCTCAATGGCCTCAAACACACTTGCTCTCAACTCAGCCTACCAAAACAAAACAGTTGAATTAATCAGAAAACAACCCAAAAACCCGATTAACAAGTTCGATTATTCACAAATCACTGCCTAATTATGCAAAAATGCTTCGCATTTCTAAAAATCCGAAGCTTCGAATTACAGATACGCAAATAAAAAGCAGACGAGCTTTGAAATTGCAAAACCCTAGCCGAAGTCAACAAAGCTGGGGAAAATTTACGCAATGAACCCGAGGAAAAAAACCTCGTTTTTGGGGTAAAATCAGCTGCGGAATAACAGAAAGGAGATCTAGATGACGAACATTAAGATAAAGGGGGAAATGAGCAAAAAGGGAATTTGAAATTGTACCCGGATCTTGGCGAGTACGCCTTTCTTCTCGAGGGTGCGAGTGACGAGAGTCTTGAGGTCCATCATCTCCCTCGTGTAGTCGTCCATCTTGTTCTTCTTCTTTTTAAGGGTTTCAGAGCGAAAGGGTTTTGATTGGGAGAGAGAGGGGGGGAGAGAGAGAGCTCGCTTTCTCTGCGTTTGAATTTCTCAGCTTCCTTCGATGCCTTGCTTCATGAAGAGACAGGGGAAAGTTGCTCTCGGAATGATGGATGGGGGTGAACACGGGCTCCACTGCAGGCCTGCAGTTACCCGGTAATATTATCTGGGCTGGCGCTGTGAAGTTGGATCGTGAAGTTTTGGGCCGTTAAATAATTCAGCCTGGGGGTTCTTTTCTAGCCCATTAGTCTATTATTAGCTACGTATAACTTGAGCAAACTTCGCCGTTTAATGTTTGTTTGGATGTGATCTTAAAATAACTTAAAGTATTTTTTGTGAAAATATTTTTGGAGTTTTTAGTAAAAATACAAATAAATTCTAGAAAAACACTTCAAGTGCTTCCTAGAAAAAGCACATAATTGATGTTTTTTTGCAGAAAACACTTCGCTTTTAGCCATTTTAAAAGCACATCCAAACGAGCTCTTACTAATGTGATTATATAAGGTATGAGTATCATTCTTAATCCCTGAGTATGTATACTTTATTTGTTTCATCACGTACTCTATGCGTTGATGCAATTTGTAATATACGATCTAAGTGCATTCTTGGCTGATGAGTAATTCTTTTCCCTAATCATTAATATACAATGGTGGGAAGAAATGTGTTGATACGCATACCATTGTTTCTTTCGCAATTTACTTAATTAAATCACTGAGTGTTTATTTAGAGCAACTCCATCCTGTTAAAGTAATTATTGCCAGGCTATTGAGCAAAGATAATTATTGTCTTAGTGAATAGTAACTACCGAGTGTATCTCCCCTCGTAAATAGCCTGCACAATAATTACATTTGCTCAATAGCATGGGCAATAATTACCTTAGAGGGTAGAGTTGCTCTTAAAACCTGTCACATGTCACATGTGGATGAGGTCTATGCACTCCAATTCTTTCTACAATCCACGAATATTATAACTATCAGAGAATTTCCAAAGAATATACTCAAATTATTATTGAGAGGGAGAGAGAGAGAGAGGTTATATGCTACATAGATGTTATCTATTAATAATATATAAAAAATAAAGACTCAGCTTGATACTTGATAGGAGAGAGAGAGAGAGAGGTTATATGCTACATAGATGTTATCTATTAATAATATATAAAAAAATAAAAAATAAAGACTCAACTTGATACTTGATAGGAGTTTTTAGTATGCACAGAAAATTTTAATCGTACATTGGATATTTTATTTATTCAGTATTTGTTCGAAACATAATAGAAGAGTGATGTTATTCACACATTTATTTTTATTTTCCACACATTTAAGTATCTTGATCTTTCTTCATTTATTCGATTCAACTATCAAATTTGAAAAGGGGTGTGCTATCTACACACCCCAAATTATTTCTCACACACCCCTTGTGAATTTATGTCTATTGATCTTCTTCAATTCATCCGATCCAACGGCCAAAAATTAAAAAGGTGTGTGAGAAGTAAAATAGGGTGTGTGGATATCACACCCCATTTGAAAAGTGTGTTTTAGAGATAAAAATGAGTGTGTCATGCGTGGATAGCACCATCCTAATAGATTTTTTTTTTCAGCTTTAAGAAGACATGAAATTTATTCGATTGTTCGAACAAAAGTTTCAATTTTCATTAGGGGTGTAATCAATTGAGATTTTCAAAGATTTAGGAATCCATGGATTTTGATGGAATTTAATTAATTGTAGATATTTCATGTTAAATTTTGATTCATTTCCCACAAAATCTTAGGGGAAGGGTAAGATTTGTGACAGCTTAAAATACACTATGAAATCTCTCAAATTCCATCATATTCCTCAAAGTCTTTAAAACAAATTCCTAATAACCTGACATGTTTAAAATCCTAATTGAATACACTCAAATCTCCAAAAACAATTATAAATTATTTTAAAATCCTAATTAAATACACGTTGAATTTCAGATAATCACTTAATATTCTAAGTAGAAAATTTTTATTTGAACCCATATAACCTCTTTCTACTCCCAGCTTGCTCTTTACACCCATATTATTTTCAATAAAACAATAAATATGTAACAGTCCATCCGTAAAAGTTATGATTTTTATAATTTTAATAAGTGAGTTTACGAAAATGTCCTTTGAGGCAAGTGCGTTGACCTTTGTTGACTATCGTGTGGTGTCATGTAAGGTTCATTTTCTGGGCATATCATTGTAGTACTCGGCGCTACAGACGTGTAGGTGCAGACGAAACGTAATTTGGAGCTATAACGAAAAAGTTATTAACGATCAAAGTTAGGGATGAAATGGTTATTTAGATTTGAAGGCTCCAGATTTTTAGAATAAAAATCTGGTGATGCCACTTGTATGGTCAAGATGGATAGTTAAGAAGAGAAATGAGAGAGAGAGAGAGAAAGAGAGAAAGAGAGAGAGAGAGAGAAGGATGGGCATTGCCCAATCAGAAACAGAAGGAATGAGGAGAAGAAGGGAACAAAACCGGTTCCCCCTTGACCCGACAACCCTGCTCGACTTGATTGATTCTTCCAACGAGATTCGTCAAAATTTCGATGAATTGAGAACATCCACCCTCACCAATCATCATTATGTTATTCCTTCTTCAGTTCTTCACCTAAAATCGAGATGATTTAGCCCAGTTTCCCGACAAACGTGCATCGTGGGTGTCCCAAGCCACGGCGGTGGAATCCGTCTTTTCTACAGGTCCCTTCGCCGACCACTACCATCCTCTAACTCCTCATGAGCCCAGTAACAAGACCCAAACAAGATTTAAGACGTCGGAGCACTAGAGATGAGGAATCGAGGTTCACCCATTTTTAGGGTGCCGACGGGTTTACGTGAAATTGAGGCTTTTCCAGGCCAAATTGGCTTTGGTCATAGGTATGAAAGTTACTCTACTCATTGAGATCTTCATTCTGGTAAAATTTGAGAATTTTTTGAGATGGTTTATTTTTCCAGCGAGTCGGGGCGCCCGACCGCCACCCACGACAACGCGTGGCTAGAAGGCCGTCAATACTATTTTTAGACTATATTAAATGCCTTGAATTCAGTTTTGAGAATGGGATGACGTAGATTGATCGTTATAACCTAGATTTGCTACAATATGTTAATAGGTCACTGTATGAATCGACGATCTGACAGTTAGATTGTCACCAAACTTCAATAAGTTGTTATTCATAATATTTGAGGAATGTAGGAATTTACGGATCAAGAATCCATCGTGCGGATCTTTCCGAATTGGAATTGTAAGTTCGTAAATAAAATGTTAACCGCCATTTGGTTTTGACAATTGGCGGAGATCTGACCGTTGGATCATTCCAAAACTTTAGTATGTTATTGTAGAAGCATAATGTGAATCTTTGGAAGTTACGGATCAGAAATCTGATATATGGATCTTTCAGATTGAAGTACGTAGACATATGTTATATGTCAATTATGTATTTTATAGACAAGAATTTTGAGATACGATTTGATAATTGTTCTAAGCGCCAATCGTTCGTGACACCTCAATGTTGGTGCTAGGAAGTTGTAGCGTGGACTCCAGGTGAGTGGATCTTTTCCTTCTTATTATTATATATACACACACACACACACACACACACACACACACACACACACACACACACACACACACATATGAGTGATTGATAATTCTGCTAATATTTTTAAATTGAACTAAGAAATTCATACCATGTTATATATAATTATATGTATAGAGTACTAAGAGATGGTTGAGTTAAGATTATATCATGATATATCTTTGCATATTACCTACAATAATTATTGTGAACTACGATTGGCTTGATCCCAGTTTAGGGTATGTAGGCAGTCTAACGAGACGTTAGATGCAGCCATGCAATAAGTGAGATTAAATAATCGAGGCAGAAGTTTTGTTTGGAAAATTGAGCAATGTGAATGAATCTGGTGAAAAATGTGAGATTTAATCTTAAGACTTGGTGAGTTAATGTTGGTTATAAATCATTGTGTGAGGAAATGAGAAATCGTGGTTTTACGTTTTATAAATGCCATGCCATAATTTGTTTACATTTTAATGTGTGATTTAGTACCACATTGCATAGTGTTGCACACCAATGCCGAGGCCAAGGTAAGTTCATGTGAGTATATATTATTAGTACGATCGAATGGTAATTGATGATGAATGGATTTGAGTAGAATACATTGTTCTGCACCCCGGTGTCAGTGCTTCGCCCGAGGCCAGGGCCAGCCTTTACGTGATCGTTCACCTTTCGCACCTTATGCTCACCTTGAATTTCAAGGTAGGTGTCAGCCTGTTGTACAGACCACTGTAGGTGGTTCTGACTTGTATGTGACTTGCGATACTTCGCATAGCCTTCACGTGATCGTAGCACTGGAGCATATTCATTTACACCTAGCCTATCGTACATACCACTTTAGGTGGTTCTGACTTGTGTGCAGGACTTGATTGATGAGATATGTGCTAGCCTTGATTGATGAGATATGTGCTAGCCTTTATTGATGAGATATTTGCTAACCTTGAATGATGAGATATATGCTAGCATTGATTGATGTGATATGTGCTAGCCTTGATTAATGAGATATATGCTAGCATTGATTAATGAGATATGATGAGATATGCTAGCATTGATTGTTGAGATATGGATGAGTCGTATAGGTCACTATAGGTGACTCCGACTTATGTGCTAGCACTGATTAATGAGATGTGGATTGATGAAATATGGGGAAGTCGTACAAGTTACTATAGGTGACTCCGACTTATATTCATTTTATATTGATTTATTTCATCTTACTTATATGATTGTTGCTGAGATACTTTGACATGGTATACCTTGGTTTTACCATTCTTTAGCATGGTTTTCATATATATATATATATATATATATATATATATATATATATATATATTGTTATTTTATGAGGAATTATACGGATTTCGGTGATAGATTATTGTATTTCTATAAAGTAAGATGTTTGCAAAGTTTTGTTTTGTCTACTCACATAATTTGTTTTGTGCCCCTCCAAGTATTAGTTACTGAACATTTATCTCGACGATGATTTTTGGCAAATCTCAAGATTGGTGGCTACTTCTGAGGGTATGATTCTTACCCGCTCTACTGCATCTTACTTATACTCTAACGTCACGTGTGAGATGGTTTCGCTCCCGCTCACTAGTGCACTTTGATATTTAGGCACTTTTAGGTTTAAATTTATTCACATTTCCACATCACTACACTTTATGGCTTCGTCACCCTCCAGGTGTCAGCCAACACAACTCGATTTCGGAGTCCTAGTGGACATTCCGGGTCGGGATGTGTCAAAATATCTCTTTAAACCTAATATTACAACCTGAACTACCCTTTCAAACCCAATTCAATATATATGTTAACTTATCTTTACACCCATTTAAAAAATAAGTAAAAGAATCAAAATCAAAGCATTATCTCCTCTGACGTTCTCTCATTCCAACCGTTGTTTTTTATGGAGTCTTTATCATCCTCTACATCGTTGCTTGATAATATCTGGTTGCCTTGCATGACGATGTATGTTGCATATGAATTTGAGTTTTCTATGTTTTAGATGATATTGATGCGATGTAAAACAACACACAAATTAAACCCTATTTTTGACAATTGTAGTAAAGATGTAAGTAGGGTATCGTTCTAGACCGGGGATTAGGAGGGATTGCTAATGCACCTAACTGACTTAAAAATATTAAACAAGACTCAAAAACACAAAACAAAACTCTAAAACAGAAAGCTAAACTATAATAACTTAAAACACACCAGAATAGTCAAAACAACACAAAACAATCAAATTGACCCAAATTAGACACTAGGGACTGATTTGGATGAAAATAAACTCAAAAGACTAACTAAACACAAATCTAAACAAATTCTAGCTAATTAATATAACTTAAAGATAGGGGATTGGTTTTTGACGAAAATTAAAAGACAAAGTAAATAACTTGCAGATTCTAAACAAAGACATAAAACTAAGTGAATTGATGGATAGATGGACTAGCTAGAGGGTTCTTCTCCACACATGACACACTTGCATACAAACCAATTTTCAATTGTTCTTTCAATAAACCATGAATCTCAACACCCCAGATTAACCGTGAACAACACTTTTTTAACCTTCAAGTTTTCCTTAAGTTATTGAATTGGACGGAAAAGCGCATACAACAATTCAAGACATTCTTCAAAAGTCCCCTACATGAATAGCACAATAGAGATACAATCAAAGATCATTAAGCTTTGTGAAAACTATAAGCATTGACGAGGCATTCGTAACTATGAATAACATGATACTCTTGCCAAGAATTCACTTAACGCGAATGTGACTAACAACCTCCACTACTTGTGAATATAAGTTCATAATGATTAGGTGAAACTCCCTTATATTCGAGCATCAAATTCATGCATGCAAACTAAGTATGCATCCTTAATCGACATACAAGAATAAGTTATAAATCAAGCAGTTAAGCAAATTAAATTCACAACTCATGAAATCACAACTGAAGGTAATCAATTCATATTACAAATATGTTCATGGCTTTGAATCAACCTCTAGCCAAAACGAATTTCGTTCCACATATTTGCAATTAAACAACTATAATTGAATTTAAACATGATAAACAAAAGTAGAAGACACCTAGAACGCTCCAACAATCCAACGTCTTGAATGGTTAGCACAGCTCCAAGTCCTCTTCCTTTCTTGCAAACATGCGGCACCAAGGTGGGTGTGGTGTTTGGATGGTCTAAGGGATGTGACAGAGATTGGATATGTTGAGAGAGTATGGAAGGGTGGTAGGGGATGGATAGGAAAAGAGGTGGATAGAAATGGATGGAGGAAGAAGGAAACTTGCGGCAGAAATTGTGTTGTTTATGGAATGTGTTGTAGATGTCAATTGGTCTTGTGATGGAGAAGCCTATTTATAGATTTTGAAAATGAATCACCACCACAAAATTTGTTGTTGAAGTAAGTGGATGTTGTAGGTGAAGTGGGTATTGTAGGTGAAGTGAGTGGATGTTGTAGGTGGAATAAGTGGATGTTGTAGGTGAAATAAGTGAGTGTGATGTGTTTTTGGGTCAAAAAAATAGGAAATGAGAGGATCCCTTAATCTTCAATTTCATCCATCCACTTGGCTCCAAGCATAAGCTAACCATCCAATGCCCAAAAATGCTCCAAAATGCTCCAAATTGCACTTTCTTGCATACTTTGTCATTTGGACCTACAAACACACGAAAATAGCTTAAAATACTAAAATAACTAAGGACTAACAATCTAAATGCAAGTAAACAAGCTAACTAAGTTGTATAAATATACTCCTATCAGATATAAATACTTTTTATAAGTTATAATCTATAAGCATATATAGGTTATAGGTGAAATGACATGAAGTCTTTTGTTTATTTTTTCCCTTTTCTTGTAATAAGTAATGTTCTTTGGTGAATAAAATTGCAAAGTAAAACTAAGACAAAGGTGAAATTATAGAATTTAAATCGAGGGGCAAACGATAATTAGAAAATATAAATGCTGATATATATATATATATGTCACATCCCGGGCCCCACCACAACCCGGGCTTAACTCCATTGTAGCACGATATTATCTGTTTTAGGCCCCGAGCACGCCTTCACGGTTTTGTTTCTGGGAACTCACACGAGAACTTCCCAGTGGGCCACCCATCCTGGGATTGCTCTCGTGCGAACTCGCTTAACTTCGAAGTTCCTACGGACGGAACTCCGAAGCCAGTGAGCTCCCCAAAGGCCTCGTGCTAGGTAGAGATGGGAATATACATATAAGGCTTACATGATCCTCTCCCCTGGGCGATGTGGGATGTTACAATCCACCCCCTTAGGGGCCCGACGTTCTCATCGGCACATTTCCGGCTAGGGAGTGGCTTTGATACCAAATTGTCACATCCCGACCCTGGCCCCCACCACAACCCGGGCTCGACGCCGTTGTAGCACGATATTGTCCGCTTTGGGCCTCGAGCACGCCTTCACGGTTTTATTTTTGGGAACTCACACGAGAACTTCCCAGTGGGTCACCCATCCTAGGATTACTCTCGCGAAAACTCGCTTAACTTTGGAGTTCCTACGGGCGGAACTCCGAAGGCAGTGAGCTCCCAAAAGGTCTCATGCTAGGTAGAGATGAGAATATACATATAAGGCTTACATGATCCTCTCCCTTGGGCGATGTAGGATGTTCCAATCCACCCCCTTAGGGGCCGGACGTTCTCGTCGGCATACTTCCGGCCAGGGAGTGGCTCTGATACCAAATTGTCACATCCCGACTCTGGCCCCACTATAACTCGGGCTCGACTCCACCGTAGCACGATATTGTCCGCTTTGGGCCCTGAGCATGGCTTCACGGTTTTGTTTCTGGGAACTCACACGATAACTTCCCAGTGGGTCACCCATCCTGGAATTACTCTCGCGCGAACTCGCTTAACTTCGGAGTTCCTACGGAAACCGAAGCCAGTGAGCTCCCAAAAGGTCTCGTGCTAGGTAGAGATGAGAATATATAGTCTCATACATCAGTTAGTCAAACTGTTAATTCTATCGTTAAGTGATGATGTGGACGCCACATGTCATTAAAATAATTATTTAAATAAAAATAATACTAAAAAAAAACCCAACCCCATAAGAAGAAGAAGAAGAAGGAGGAAGAAGAAGAAGAAGAAGAAAGAGAAAAAGGAGGAGGAGGAGAAGAAGAAGAAGAAGAAGAAAGAAAGGTCATTAAAAAAATATTTAAATAATTATTTAAATAAAATAATACTAAAAAAAACCCGAACCCAAAAGAAGAAGAAGAAGAAGAAGAAGGAAGAAGAAGAAAGAAAGAAAAAAACCCGGACCCAGAAGGAGGAGGAAGAAGAAGAAGAAGAATGAGGAGAAGAAAAAAAAAACCGAACCTAAAAGAAGAAGAAGGAAGAAGAAGGAGGATGAAGAGGAAGGGAAGAAAAATAAGAAGAAGAAGAAAAAAAACAACCGAACCCAGAATAAAAAGAAGAAGAAGAAGGAATGAAGGAAGAAGAAGAAGAATGAGAAGAAGAAAAAGAAAAAAAACCCGACCCAGAAGAAGAAGAATGAGGAGGAGAAGAAGAAAAAGAAAAAGAAAAAAAAACCCGAACCCAGGAGAAGAAGAAGAAGAAGAAGAAGAAGAAGAAGAAGAAGAAGGAGAAGGAGGAGGAGGAGGAGGAAGAGAAGAAGAAGAAGAAATAAAAGAAAAAAAAACAATCGAACCCAGAAAAGAAGATGAAGAAGAAGGAAGAAGAAAGAGAAGAAAGAGGAGGAGGAGGAGAAGAAAAAGAAGGAGGAGGAAGAAGAAGGAAGAAGAATGAGAAAGAGGAGGAGGAGGAGGAGGAGGAAGAAGAAGAAGAAGAAGAAGAAGAAGAAGAAGAAGAAGAAAAAGAAAAAGAAAGAAAGAAATGAAATCTGGGTTGGTGGCGCCACGGGGGTGGAAGAAGGTTTTTTTTTTAAAATTAATTATTTTAATAATTTTTAATGACACGTGGCGCCCAGTCATTGTCCACATGGCGCCACGTCATCACTTAACGGGAGAACTAACAGTTTGACTAA
Source organism: Crataegus laevigata (assembly GCA_963580275.1). NCBI lineage: Eukaryota > Viridiplantae > Streptophyta > Magnoliopsida > Rosales > Rosaceae > Crataegus > Crataegus laevigata. The sequence continues at coordinate 28,468,042 of OY756947.1, read as the reverse complement.
TGGATTTATGAGACTGTCCCAAAATTTACACTTTAGGTATGCCTCTGGGATGAAAAAAATTGATGTACTAAATGTTGAAACCCACCAAATATTAGGGTAGTAAACAGAGATATACCCATAGATTTTTTATCGGCTTTTTCAAATTTAGAAGAACATGCAAAGAAAGTTAACCAAAAGAAGGCGGTTCAATGAAGAGAGTGAAAACGATGGTGTAATGAAGAGAGTTAGAATGGTGGTAAATTGAAGAATCAAATGAAAAGAGTTGGGAAGAATGCGAAAACAATGAAACAAAGTATGTAGCTGTTGTTATCTAATAAAAGAAAGCAAGATGTCATGATTATGTTATGTAAATTAAGTAGAAGCCTTGGTAAATAGTGTCCAAAATGAACATGAAAAGACCTGGAAAACTTATACAGCCCGCAATAATCATAACGTTAGTATACGACATATAAACTAATAATTCAACTCTTGCATAAACCGATTCTAGCCTTAATTAGAGGATCCAAAACTTCAAAATTAACGTTTATCCGATAAAAGAGCTTGTTTTTCTCTATGAGAGCGTCCTAGGATTTTTGCCATAGCATAATGAAGGAGAAATATTATGTGAATGTTAAAGTTTTATTATTGGGTATGGGTTTATCTATAAATCTTATTTTTCTTGTTAATTTTATTTTGTATTTGATGATAATTATGTAATAGGAGAATAAAGACATTTCACATTTTAAATTTAAGTTGGATGTATAAGTTCAAATAAAAATTTCCAATTAAATATCCCTAAATTTATTTAAAAATTAAAATCTCTAAGAATCTCAATTAAATAAGGGGTGTGCTATCTACAAACCCATTTTTACTTCTTACACACCTCTTGTTAATTTCTATTAGTTGATCTTCTTTAATTCATCCGATCCGACAATCGATAACTAAAAAGAGGTGGAAAAAGTAAAAAGAAGTGTGTGGATATCACACGTCTTAAATAAATCTCAAGGTAAATTACAAAAAATTACCTCAACTATTGGTCTCACGACACTATTATATCTTATATTTTAAAATTGACAATGTCATACCTCACCTTTAGAATTTGGTCCAATGTTATATCTTCCGTTACTTTACTATGAATTTTTCAATTAAATGCTAACGTGACTTGATTTGGAGCCCACTTTCTATTAAAAAATTAATAAAAATTATTAAAAACAAAAAACAATTATTTAAATTTTATTTAAATATTAAAATAATAAAGAAAAGTAAAAACTAAAAACAAAAAACAAAAACAAAAAAAACAAAACAACCCTCAGTTCGTCCTTCCCCCTCCCCCTCATCTTTCTTCTCCCATATCTTCATCTTATTCCCCCTACTTGCAACCCAGAAAAAAAAAAGAAAAAAAAATTCCAATTTGTCTTCCCCCCGCACCCACCCTCTATTTGTCTTCCCCCACCCCACCCCACCCACCCCATCCCATCTTCTACCCCACCTGAGCCCAACTTGCAACCCAGAGAGAAAAAAAAAACCCATCTGACCCCCCTTTCTTGCAACCCACCCATTTCTTACCCCCTCTCGTCTTCCCTAAACCATTCGCACCCACTACCTGCAACCCAGAAAAGAAAAAAAAACCCAAATCCTGTCTACGCTACCATCATCGGTTTCGTGATGGGAAGATGGGTGCGCGGAGAAGGTGGAGGATAGGTGTGGAAGAGGATGTGGATAATGGATGGGAGTGATGGATTTGGAGTTGGCAGGGGGTTGAGATTTGGGAGGGAACTAGGTTTGGTTTGGTTTTTTTTTTTTTTTTTTTTTTTTTTTTGCAGGGGTGGGGGGGAGGGGGAGGAATTGGGTTGGATTGGGGTTTTTTTTCCTTTTTCTTTTCTTCTTCCTCCTTCTTTCTTGGTTGTAAGGGGTTGGGTTTGTGTGGTGGGGAGGGGGACGAACTGGGTTTGGTTTGAGTTTTTTTTTTCCTTCTTCTTCTTCTTTTTATTTATTTATTTATTATTTTAATATTTAAAAATATTAAATATTTTTTTTAGTTTTTATTAATTTTTAATAGAAAATGGGCTCCGAATTCAGCCGCGTCAGCATTTAACTGAAAAATTCAAGGCCAAGTAACGAGAGGTATAACATTGGACCAAATTCTAAAGATGAGGCATGACAATGTCAATTTTAAAAGATAAGGTATGAATATTATAGTGTTGTGAGACCAATAATTGGGATAATTTTTTATCATTTACTCATCTCCCTAAAATAATGTAAAAACCACGAAAGTTTAGCATATACATACCTGCGCCTGATTCTCCCTCCAAAAAGTTAAAAGGCAAAGCAAAAAAAATAAAAAAAATCAGAAAATTGAAGAAAAATAGTTAGTGATCTCTCTCTCTCTCTCTAAATTCAGCATTTGCCCGTTTCAACGCCCTAAACCCAAAACATTTCTCAATGGCTCCCGTCGATCCTCACTCGTTCACTGATTCGACTCACCCACTCGCCACCCACATTTCCCTCTCCTTCTTCTTCGACTTCCCCTCCTCCACCATCCACGCCTCCGCCCTCCTCACCCTCCCCGCCCCGTACTCCGGCCCACTTTCCCTCGACGTCCGTGCCCTCACCGTCCACTCCGTCATTGACCCCCAAAACCCCTCCGATCCTATCTCTTACGTCATCTCCCCTCCTGACCCAATCAAGGGCTGCCACCTCGGCTTCACCCTCTCCAACGCCTCCTCCGTCTTGATCCTCTACTCCACCTCCCCCTCCTCCTCCGCCCTCCAGTGGCTCTCCCCTCCCCAGACCTTCAACAAACGGCTCCCGTTTGTCTACACCCAATGCCAGGCCATCCACGCGCGCTCCGTCTTCCCCTGCCAGGACACTCCCGCTGCGCGTGTGCGCTACGCGGCCAAGCTCAACGTCCCCCGCCAGCTCTCTGCCGTCATGTCCGCGCGTCACGTCGACCGCCGCGACCCAATTCCCGGTGAGGGGTCGGCGCTGATCTCTGGTGACGCCTTGTGGTGCGCCGACGACAGGGTGGTCGAGGAGTTCGTGATGGAGCAGCCAATCCCGCCGTACCTGTTCGCGTTTGCCGTCGGTGAGCTAGGGTACCGGGAGGTGGGCTCGAGAACCAGGGTTTACTCTGAGGCGGTGCCGGCGATGCTTGAATCGGCGGCGACGGAGTTTGCGAGCACCGAGGACATGATCAGGCAAGGGGAGGCCTTGTTTGGGCCGTACGAGTGGGAAAGGTTCGATCTCTTGGTGCTGCCGCCGAGCTTTCCGTACGGTGGAATGGAGAATCCGAGAATGACGTTCTTGACGCCGACAGTGCTCAAAGGCGACTCCAGCGGCGCGCAGGTGGTGGCGCACGAACTGGCTCATAGCTGGACTGGGAACTTGATCACCAACAAGACTAATGAGCATTTTTGGTTGAATGAGGTACCAAAATTTACATTCGTACATTCGTTTGATGGCATTAACTTTTCAATTCCTGATTATCAATTGGTTCAGATTCCCAGTTTTTATGTCGAAAATTTCGATAGATAGATGCTGTTTGTTTTTGCCTATTTGATTAGTGCTAAGTTCAAAATTGATCAATTTTGTAATCTTGAGATGCTTGTTTTCTTCATTTGACGTAATACTATCTGCCTACAGTGCATTTGAGGCCAGTTTTTAGTTTTGTCTTGTTAAAACCGCAATGTGCGAATCCTTGACGGAGTAATGCCGTGTAGGGTTAGGAGAATGTGAAGAATGAATGTCTTGTCACATCCCGGCCCGGGCTTGATTCCGCCATAGCATGATATTGTTCGCTTTGGGCCCCTAACACACCCTCACGGGTTTGTTTATAGAACTCACATGAGAACTTTTCAGTAGGTCACCCATCCTAGGATTGCTCTCGCGCGAACTCGCTTAACTTTGGAGTTCCAACGAACTCCGAAGCCAGTGAGTTCTCAAAAGGCCTCGTGCTAATTGGAGGTGGGAATGTACATATAAGGCTTACAGGATCCTCAACCGTGGGCGATGTGGGATCTTACATTACTGATTACGAGCTTTCGGTTGTAGTTGATTATGTTGATATGCGCGTACTGTTCTTGGAAACGAGATTAGGGTGTTAATCTTTACTTATTGCTACAGGGTTTCACGACGTATGCTGAGAGGAGAATTGTTGAGGCTGTGCAAGGTGAGGACAGAGCTGCATTGAACATTGGAATTGGCTGGCGGGGTTTGAATAAGGAAATGGAGAGGTTCAAGGATAACTTGGAGGTCACAAAGCTGAAAACCAACCAGGCTGGAGTTGATCCAGATGATGTGTATTCTGAAGTTCCATATGAAAAGGGTTTCCAGTTTCTATGGCGCATTGAACGTCAGGTATGTTGAAATTGAAATTGTTACTTCTTTTGTTTCTTGGTATTGACCTGTAAAGACGATCTGATTGGCACTTGGTTTTTAAAACATAAAGGTTGGAAGGCCTGCATTTGATGAGTTTCTGAAGAAATACATTGCCACCTTTAAGTTCCAATCAATTGATACCGATACATTTCTCGACTTTCTGAAAGCAAACCTACCTGGAATAGAGAAAGAGGTTGACTTAGTGTTGTGGACTGAGGGCACTGGTATCCCTCCGGATGCGTATGAACCGGTTTCTAACATATATGCAAAGATTGTGTCCATGGCAAATGAATTTAAGTTTGGTAGGATGCCAGGGGCGGATGAAGTTGCTGACTGGAGAGGGCAGGAGTGGGAACTCTACTTGGAGAACCTCCCCAAGTCTATTGAACCTTCACAGGTACTGTTGTGTTTCTTCTCTTCTAAGATTTTCGTATTACCTTGTCGTTTCTACAACTTGATTTTATAGCGGCCTTCAACACACTTTTTGTAGTTAATTTCTTAGTTTGTTTAAGCTCTGCAATGCTGTGGCAATTCCTTGGTAATCATACTGAGCTTAGCAAGTTTCGCGTTTTCGTGTTCTTTCTGCATTGAAAACTTAAATTTATGTACGGATCTTCTTGTTTTCTCAGAACATCGAAGATGTTATAATTGTCAATTATTAGAACTCATTTCTGGGTCAGCTTCAGTTCCCATTTTACCGTCGAATCTCTCCAAACCTTTATGTTGTCTCATTATGATTTATGTATTTGCAGATTGTAGAGTTGAACTCGCGCTTCAGTCTGTCAGAATCGAGAGACTATGACGTGAAGGTGACATTTCTCCTGCTGGCCATTGCTTCCAGGTGCAAAGACTACTTCGGTGAGGTGGAAAGAACTTTGAAGGAAGTTGGGAGGAAGAAGTACCTTGTCCCCCTCTACAGTGCTCTTGTGGAAGGCAATGGAAAGGAAGAAGAGAAGATTTTGGCGAAACAGGTGTTTGCAGCCGCTCGCGAGACTTATCACCCTATAGCTCAGAGCGTTATCGAGACAATTTTTAACAAGCACTGCTGAAATGGTGTGAGAATGTAGATTACTCGTGAACCGAAATTCGGAAGCTAATCCTTGATGCCGGTATTGGCTCTATTCTAATCTCTGAGATCTGTAGGCTAGACCTGATTTCGTTGAACACACGCATCCTTCTCGATGCTTTTGCTGATATGAATGATCTCGTAAATAAGAATTTGCTCCTTCTATATCGCATTTGCTGATGCCTGATGATATTTTATGCATGCGTAAATTCGAAAACACACAGGAAAGCTATGCCTGCAAACTCAATTTTACTTGATGCATAACAGGAACGAGAATAATACTCGCGTAGTCCACTTTCGTGGGAGGATTACAACAACTACGCTCACAGTTACAACCAAAACAATTACCTTAAACAGTGAAATTGCGCAACGGAGCTTGGAATCTTGACATTTCTGTTCAACATCTCTTCTAACGCAATTTATCGGTTTGGGAATCATACACAACGGTAAAATCACTCTATGTACAGAGTGCTACAACATTTGTGTTCCTGTAAATGTTTTCGCGTCTCAATTCTTCTCAAAAACCTTGAAAAAACCTGTGCGAATAGAATTCGCTGAAGGACAGGCGCTTAACTGCAATAGCTCATCAAATACATCAGAGAATAGCTAAACGTAATGTATAGCCAGTTTTGAACACATACAGAGTCAGGATGCGATCTCGAAAGGACGTATGAAACTGAGGAAGGTAAAACGCTAAACCTGGATTTCGGGACAAGAGTTTTGAACACATATCGACGGAGTCAGGATGCAATCTAGAAAGGATGACTTGGTCGAAAGGAAGGTATGTGGATGACTTGATGGTCTTAAGCACCTGGAAAGAAAAATTTATCACCGATTTGGGCAAGCGTGACTAAAGGACCTTTTACGACGAAAAGCAGAAGTTAGTACCTGAACATTAGTCCTACCAGGGAAAGGAGGGCGACCGTTGAGAAGCTCGAAAAGAATTACACCAACGCTCCACATGTCAACCTGTAAACTGAATCAGTCAATTTTGACTCATGGTGATTGAAAGAGGAAAATGACACGAGTTATAGACAAGACCGTACCTTCCCATCATATCTTTCAAACTGTAGAACTTCAGGTGCCATGTACAATGGGGATCCACAAACTGTCTCGGCATAATCACCTGGATGTAAACTTCTGTACACGGCGTAAAAGAAAAGGTGATAAGCAACGAAACCACCGCAGTTGGTTGCTTTAAATCATGATAAACACATCCTAAGACGGGTTAGCGGATGAATTTCTTCATAAGGATCTTTCTGCTAGAGTTTACCTCGAGAGACCGAAATCAGCTACCTTTAGCACCACATCATCTTGAGTGCCAGAGAGTAGAATGTTCTAGTACAACAAAATCACAATGCAGGCAATTTTTGAACAAACCAATTCAATACTAGAGATTTGGATGCGAGCGAAAAAACAACAGAATCGAGTTCAAAATACGAATATGACATTGCATTTTGCTGCCATCTTTCAGTAAACTCTTGTTTTTACCTCTGGTTTCAAGTCTCTATGAATGATGTGGTGCGAATGTAGTATTTCCAACGCCGACCCTGCAAGCATAACAAGAAATCGATTGAATTCAGACCGGAGAATTGAAGCGCTGTGGATCCCCGTTACAAATTCACAGGGAACAACGCGAATAAGAAGCTACCGAGCTGGTGCATAAATCTCTTGGCAATATGTTCTTCAACTCTTCCGTGACGCCGAATGTACGCAGCCAAATTTCCCCCATCACAGAATTCCAACACCATGAATACACAACCTTCATCCTGCAATGAAGACATAAGCTCAACGTTGTGCAATCAAATTAAACAGTACTTCTATGTTAACGTATCAAAAACCAAACCAACCGCATATTGACAGCTGTAAGTCCACGGTATCAATAATATCAACCATATCGACAACATATTTATTTGGCAGCATGTCCGCATTAAAAAAAGTGCAGTTAACCGCAGAAAAACTTGAAAACCTGGAAAGAACTGAGGAGGCGGGTGATGTTGGGGTGGTTGACGGAGGACAAGAAATTGATCTCGCAATCCAAGCAATTCTTGAGGTGGCGGTTGAGGCGGGAGAGGTGGACCTGCTTGAGAGCCACCACCTGGCCGCTTTGCCGGTGCACGGCTTTTGACACGGTGGAGAAAGAGCCACGTCCCACCTCTGAAATTACAATGTAGTCTTCTTCTCCTTCTTCAGCTGCCTTGAGTCCCTTGCTTTCAGGTTCCATAGATTCTTCGAGCTGAGCTCTCAAGGAGCAAGTGACGACATGTTATTGCGGTTTTTCTTTTGGGTGGGGGTTGGTCGAAGGTTCCGGACCTTCTGGTGCGTAATGGTCCAAGGAGGGGTGCAAAAATAACCTACAAGACATTTTATTGTCACTTAATACTACAGTTTAGTATTATTTCTCTTCACTTATAGGTGAGAGATTTTAATTTCAATTTTTATCATAGATGAATTTGAATCACATTATTACTAATCCATTGTAATGCTTGTTTGATAAAAAAAAAGTTAAATTTATTACCAACAAAATAAATGTACCATAGTAAAGATGCAATTACAAGATATATACAACACAAAGAAATGGACATTCAAAACAAAACAAAACATGGCCCAAAACAGGTTTAGGAGCCCATAATAGAAAGAAAACAAAACAAAAAAGCAATACACAAACCCCAGCAGGGGTGGTTCAGTATGGAATACCGAATCGAAACTTTAGTCCCGATTTTTAAACTGAAAATTTTGGAATTCTCAATTTCAAAACTGATCTCAAACTAAATTTTTGAGAATTCCGAAATAATTTTGATATTTCGGAACAATTGGAAATCTCGAAATATTTTTAGACTTTTGGGCTATAATAACTTGGTTGCGGCTGTGTAATGTGCAGATTTTGCAAATCATGTATATATATTGGGCTGTGCAGTGATCAAAATTTAGCTGTTGCTGTCCAATAGAAAATCATGTATATATTGCAAATCTTCTTCTTCTTCTTCTTCTTCTTCTTCTTCTTCTTCTTCTTCTTCTTCTTCTTCTTCTTCTGCTGGGTTCCGTTTCTGTGTCTTTTTTTTTTTTTTGTTCCTTCTCCTCCTCTCCTCTGCAACTCCCACCCACCCTCCCTCCCTTCTCTCCTCTGCAACTCACATCACCCACCCTCCCTCATCTCCTCTGCAACCCGCACCAAATTTAGCAAAACAAAACTAAAAAAAAATCGAAGGGAAGGTTTGGGTTGGGGGGACACGGGTCGACGGGAAGATCTGGGTGTGGGTGGGAGGGTGGGCACGGGGGATTGGGGAAGGAAGAGGGAAGAAGAAGAGGGAAGAAGAAAACGGAAGAAGAAGGAAGAAGAATAAGAAAAAAAAGAAAAAAAAAACGAAATATGGGTAGAAGAAGAAGAAGAGGAAGGAAGAGGGAAGAAGAAAAAGGAGGAGGGGGGAGAAGAAGAAATTTTTAAATATTTTTAATGACACGTGACACTCAATCAGGGCGCCACGTCATCACTTAACGGGAGAACTAACAGTTTGACTAACAGATGTATGAGACTGTCCCAAAATTTACACTTTAGATATGACTCTGGGATGAAAAAAAATTGATGTACTAAATGTTGAAAACCACCAAACATTAGGGTAGTAAAATGTTTTTTACCCTATAATATATATTGCAAATCTGCACTGCACATCAGGAAAGATAGCAACCTTGTTAATCTATGTTTCAAGCATCATTAAGAACATTCAATTTTGATAATTAAGGGGAAGAAGGCCCTTTCAATTCCATTATGCGATATCATCAAAGTGTTAAATTCATTGGTTCAACCCAATCTTGTGCTTAAGCTACTAAAATGATGTTAAGTGGAAAACGTTTAGAAATAGAGAAGAGGAAAGTCTGCTCAAGATACTCCTGCACTATCTAATGCTTTCATGTTCAGCATAAATTGGCATGCATTCATCACTTCTCAATGGAACAAAGTTCCAAGAATCCGAAGGAATCAATAGAAATTCTAGGTTTGATTTATATTCAACGATTGAGATTAAATCTCAACAGAATTCGACGGCTATTTAAATTTTAAATATATATTTAAAAATTAAATAATATATATATTTTTCGGTTTAGTTCGGGGTTACCGAAATCCCGAAACTTGAGACCGATTTCCGTATTGAAATTTCGGGATCAGTTCAGTATTAGTTACCGAAATTTTCAAAATTTTCGGTTTGGGATTTTTTCGATTCAGTTTCGAGAAATTTTCAATTCGGTTTGGGATTTTTGGTATTTTATTCCAGTAGCACCAATAGATCCACCAACATGCACCAGCCTGAGATCCAACCAAACGATACCCCATAAGTGAAGGAAATGAAAGAAAATAAGGGTCCATAGTTATCCACCGATCACCCACAGAGGCCGCAACCAAAAATCAAAGGAAGCCTGTTGAAATTCACATCTCGCAACAAATAATGCCAAAGGCAAACAAAGAAAAGGTGGTGATGTGAACACTCGAGCTAGAACTCTACACCCCTTCTGATAGACTCGTGACTAATCGTGGTAAATAGAAGTGGTTGCATATCAAGATTGATGTCGATCGATGAGGGGCAGAGCCAAGTGGGAAAGGTATGAATTGGATTGATTAGAAACATGGAGGTGAGCAAGCATCACTGAGTAGAGGGAAGTGGAGGACGGAGTTTGGGGCTAAAGACGGTGAGATCAAAGGCATAAGGGCCGTAGGATGGGAGATCAGTAGGGGAAAACGCAAGCTGAAGCAAAAAGGAAAAGGAGCATGAATTTGTTGTAAACACTCGAAAAGGTGTCATGCAATTTCACTTCTTTTTTTTTCACTCGAGAGGAATGCATGATGACATTTTTAGAGTGTCAGTGACAACACTTGCATTCAGCATTCTTGTAGTAAAAGCAAATGCGCTTATGAGTGTTAACAACCCACAGAAGTTCCTTCCCTCTTCAGAATGTACTCAACTGCCTCTTCTACAGTATCTACAACCTACAGAAGGAACAAAAGCGAAGGAACTTCTTAGCGCAGAATCATTTCACCCGCAACCAAGTATTCTACTAATATGTACACACACGCACGCGCACACATATATATATCCAACTTACCAGGTCTGCCGGAAACTCAGCATGATTATCTTTCCCCTTAAAAACGCCAGTCCTCGTCAAAATAGAAAACCAAGGATGTCCGGCCTGAGAATCAGGTGTGATGATTTGTCAATGCACATTCAAAATTTCAAATCATTTAATGGTAAAAACTTGTTACCACAAGAAACAAGACAAACAAACCTGCCGAGCACCTTTGACATCAACTGAAGGGTTGTCACCGATCATATAAAGGGTTTTGAAAGCATGTGATGGAGAGTCTCCAGTCGTTGTAATATCATTATCACAATGAGATGGTTGAAGCTGTGCCAACAGAGCTTCAGTGTTCTTAAATACAAACGGATTTGGCTTCCCAAAAGATACATATTCCAGAGCATCATGGTGAATTCTGCAGCAAAGCCAAACAAAAATCATATTACTACTTAGTAAATATCCAGGATAACTCATGAGTAGTTTAAATGTCCATAAGCATGCTTTTTTCATATAAGTAGTTCAAGATTTCAAATATCATTTTCATTTGTGATTAGTTTTCCCAAAACAAATCAATTATGTCTGCTAAATTTTCTTCAATCATCATCAATTTTGATCTTGTACGCATCTGGCAGTTTGGGTGACTACATTTTGTAAACTCTCAGAGTGGATGAGCTATGACAATTACTGGGCTTCTCAAAAGGGAACAAAAAAGCAATGCTACATTTAAGATATCGGATTGGCCATTTACTGGCTCATGTAGTTACAACTTACAACCGAAGAGGCCGTTGACTAATTTTCAATCAGGTGTGCATGACTGAAAAGGAAGTATTTTACACCAATTATGTGTGACAAAACAACCAGCCTCACCTGTTGAAGATGCTTTCTAGTGCGATTCTGAAGGCACCCATTCCAAGTCGCTCAGAAGGAAATGCAGCCTGTATGTAGGCAGCTTATCAGTACTATCCTAAACATCATGTGAAACTTCAAGTTGAGAAAAAAAGTAAGTTCGTGATGAAAATAGGAGTAAAGGAATTCTACTCTTCCAAAGGGACGGACTGGAGCAAATCAACTAAATAGAACCCTTTTATTAGAACTGACGATTCATTAAAAATGTTCATGGGCATAATCAAGGTTCAATGGGTTTCAGCAAGCGGATCACATACTCAAGAAAAAAAAAAGGGAGTTAAATAAGGGTTTCCACCAATTTATTCTGATGATAAATGGGTCAACCAAACAAATCTTGGGTTGTATATATATCTCCAAATTCACCGTCCAGAATCTTTAGTGAATCATAGTGACCAACCTGATACTCAAGATCATCTGCGGCAAAATATAGAGGTGGTTGATGCCCATTCTCTTGTCCAGGAAGCCCTCCAGATCTTAGAATGTCACAGAGAACCTAATCCAATTCATGAATCAGCTCAGAGCTTTTGCAGGAACACAAATGACCGAGGTCATCTGGAATAGCATGACGGTAAATGCAGCTCCCTAAAAATTACTTTGTAGTTTATAATAAGCATGCAAAAGTTGGCAATTTATGTGGGATTTGAAACTGCTATGCCAAGAGAAGCTACAATTCGAGTTCCTAACACACACTGGTTCCTTAATACTGCATTGTAAGCAGCAAAACGAAGTACCTGAATATCCCTGCCCCAATCCACAGGATCGCTGACAACAAAAGCTGCACTAACCCTGTCAGAATAAACGTCATATCTCGGCACAGACTCCTTGTGTTGGCTACTGCAATCCGATGTCTGCTTAGTTCTCCAAATCTTATATTGGGCTACAGGATCAATGTTCTTGAAGTGTGATGCATACTCATCTAATGAGAGAACCTTTCTGCCACCCAATATAAATTTATCTATTTGTTACTTTCACAAAATCTAGCAACAGAAGGTATCGAATTCAAAACCAGAAGACACTACAATTAAGAACGGACCTAGACTGTAAGGTAAGACTTACTTGAAACCATACTCAGACATTACAAGCGCTGGTTCCCCTTTCCCGAGAGCAACAATGAGTTCATTTTCATATCTGAATGAAACGGATAAAATAGACATAACATAAGATGATGAAAACAGGTCAGTACATTGTTGGACTATGAACCATAAACATAGTCATGGCCTTAGTACACAGAACGCTTAGACGTCCTTTATGATTAATGTACACAAGAAAACTTGAATTTCTTATTTGGTAATAGTATTTGCATGAAACGCCTATTATAACAAAATGGGGAATAAGGTTCCGTGCAAGGGATGCTCTTATTTTCAATTTGGCAGACAGGAAATATCCTCCAAATTTTATATTAGTCTAAGCTATCTACCCACTTTCGATCCCTCTAGCTCATCCAACATGTAAAGTACGAATGGTTTCCGTTGCCTTGTTTGCATGATATTTCCTAGGATAAAGCACCGTTACTCAAAGATAGCCCAGAAACAAGGAGACCATTAATCGGACTAAGACTTATACCTAGAAAGACAGGGTAGGGTATGATACATTGAGATTGAACTAAAAAATCTACGTAGAAAAAGATTCATGTGAAGCTGATTTATACCTCCTCAACAAATTTTTAAAAGGTGTGTGACCCTGGACAACCTGCACCACCATAACACAGAAAAGAGAGCTATGCCAAAGGTTCCATCAGTCAAATTACAGTCACCAGAAAACGGGAGACAGCACAACGTCGTCTTTACGTTCATAATAATCAAAGAATTAGATCTCAGAATATTACCTGAGAAGGCAGGATGTTAACTCCCAAAATTTCAGTTAACTCAGTTGCTCGTCTTGATTCTGGGATGCCACCTCCTGTTTCAACCCAATCCATTACTCAACCAAATGAAATGCAAACAAAAATCCAATGCAATTACAATGGGCGCAGCTAAACTTTCCATAAAAAATTTATTATATACTAATTCTTCGCAATGCTACACGGAAACAACCCGCTTAGGTTACTTACCGTTGGTCAAAAACACAAAGGGAACCTTCAAAGTACCTACAAAGAAGCAATACTTTTATTAAGCTAGTGATACCATGTTTTCTTTACAATCTAAACTACGAGAAGTGGGATTCAAACTTGCTGCCCAGGAAAGCACATCCGCTCTAGCCAATGTAGCTACAACCAAACCAACGACCACAATAATACAAAACCAAAATTCTCTATTTTTTTTAATTTCAGATTTCTGAAAAATAAACGAAATTTCTGAATTTAGAGAGAGAAACATGAAGTTTTTAGTGCACCTGAATGTCCGTACAGTTTCCTCAGAGCTCGAGGCGACCCTCCCACCGGAGCCCGGCCGCGGAGAATAACCCCGTCGATGTCGAACGCAATCCCAAACGAAGACCTGAAATGCAATCAAACGCATGCTTTCAACTATTTTCTATTCCTTTCCTACAGTTTCTCGGCGGCCAAACAGAGGATTTGGATAATTGAATTGGACCAACCGTTCGAGCCTGGATTGTTGATAGTTGGACTGAGAGTAGGGACGAAATTGGAAGAAAAATGGCGCTCTGTTTTTGCTCTGAGAAATCCGATAGACCGCGCGGTATCGCATCGGCGTCATCTCTCCCTCTCCCTCTCCCTCTCCCTCTCTCTCTCTCTAAGCTTTGCTCTGTGTGCTCCGTGGCTAACAGTTTAACGGTAAACGGTCTCGCTTCGGCGCGTAGTACGCAATTGTGAACCTCACAGAAGTTTGGACGCCACGTGGCAAACGTAAAAGGGTAATTTCAAATTGACGATTATATCCTTTTAATTCTCAAAATCGCTGTTTTTAATAAAAATAAAGAGACTAACTGATGACAGCAGTCTATTTTTTAATGACAGGGAAAATTAAAGGGGCACTTTAGTCTCTATATACTATTGTTTGATTTATCAGCGAAAAAAATTAAACTCAAAAGTATGGCTTGAAATTCTTTAACAATTTGTTATTGAATTTTTATTTAAAACATTTATAGTCTCTAGAAGATAATATTTTTAATTTTAGTTTTAAAAATAGAATTTTAATGATTTTGCTTGACAGTCAAAATTCACCACTAGTCAATAGTAGCAAGAAAGTTAGGGCAAAATCGGCATTTTATCCCAGCCAAACAAATATACTCCCGAGTCCTACCCTCGTCACTCTACCGCCGTTCGCTCATCCTTCTCGCACCTCAGATAGGGCTGTCGAAAACCCTAAGCGCCATCTCCGATTCAAAATTAAGCAAATCCGTACCGAAAGTTCATAACTTTCATTCAATTCGGAAACCACAGATTGCTCAATTTCCCCCTTTCTACTATTGATTTATCTGTTTGTTGGATTCGAAGGAGCCATGCCGCCAAAGGCAGCGAAGGCCGACTTGGCGAAGAAGCAGAAGGTGGTGGAGGACAAGACCTTCGGGCTCAAGAACAAGAACAAGAGCAAGAATGTCCAGAAGTACGTCCAGAATCTCAAGCAGTCTGTCCAGCCCAAAGTAGACCCCACCAAGGCTAAGGTCCCACTCCCGCTTTTCGTTATTCGGATCCTTTTTCGCATCTCTGTTGTTTTTTCCCTGTTGGGTTCTGTTTGGATAAGCAGAAAATCAGCTGAGAAAGTAAATTAACGATTTTTATTGGGAATTAGTGTTTGGGTGTGGGGTTTTTTATATCAAATTTTAAAGGGTTTTACAGAAAAAGAAGGAGGAAGAGAAAGCAAAAGAGAAGGAGCTTAATGATTTGTTTAAGGTTGCTGTTAGTCAGCCTAAAGTGCCACCTGGTATGTAGTATGTACCCCCAACTCTCACATTTTTTTATTTTTTTTAAGTTGTTGTTTGGTGGTGATCGATTATGTTGTGTTCGATAGCGGATTGGTTTTGGTATGCTTGTAATCGAATTGGGAATTTGAATAGGTGTTGATCCAAAGTCTATATTATGCGAGTTTTTCAAGGTTGGGCAATGTACCAAGGGATTCAAGTGCAAGTTTTCGCATGACTTGAATGTCCAGAGGAAGGGTGAAAAGATTGACATTTACAGTGATAAGCGTGATGATGAAGGTGAGAGGATGGACATATCTTGTTTAGTATTATGATGTTAATATATCACATGTGATTTGCTTATTCTTTACTCATTATATTTCAGACACTATGGAGGATTGGGATCAAGCGACTTTGGAAAAGGTTGTGGAGTCAAAGAAGAATGAATATAACCAGAATAAGCCCACCGAAATTGTATGTCTGTTTTCATATAGTAAATTATTTTTTATTTCTGATTTAGAAGCTTTTAGTAAGATATTGGCAGTTGAATGTGTTGCTCTCTATCTGTCTCTAGATATCCATCTAGATATCCCCCTCCTTCCTCCCTACCCACCCTCCAAATGTTTTGGTGATTAGAATATGAAGACCTTTCTGGGCACATTACCCACTACATCAATGATATGTTATTATGTTTCATGAGGGGAAAAGAGAGAGAGAAAGAAGAGGGAGGCAGACTGGCAGAGCCGTAGTTGCACAGGACATCAGTCTTCACTTAAAACTAGTTTAGGTGGTGTAGGTCAGCTGTGCAATCCTTGATCCTAAGGGTTATGTTACAGTTTAAATTATTGACGTCACAATCTGATGGCTGATTTATGTCTTTGAAAGAACAAGTCATCGACTGGTATATGTTAAAATGCTCACCTTTATAGTGGGTTCAGGCGATCAATTTTCTGTCTTATGTACAAAGATTTGGCTGATGGATACTTTTACTTTTACTCTATTTCAGTTGTGGGTTTTGCTTTGCTGAATATTAACTAAGACATTTTCTTGTATAGAATTTGTAATGTTGCTTGAAAAATATTTGGGATTTTTGCTTGGGTTCCCTATTTGTAGGCTATGCTAGTGAGTTAAACTGGGTGGAGTTGTTGAATAAGAGGTGAAATTTTTTTTGTCCTCGAGATGAGAAAATATTTAAATATTAAAAATGGTGACAGGTTAAACTAAATCCTTTTTCTTATTTGGCCTAAACATTGGGTAACGTGAAATCTCTGACTTTAGCATGCAGTATATGTTATGAATCTAAGCTGGCGTTTAATATGCACAGGTTTGCAAACACTTCTTAGATGCAGTGGAAAAGAAGCAATATGGTTGGTTTTGGTCTTGTCCAAATGGTGGAAAAGAGTGCCACTACAGACATGCTCTTCCTCCTGGTTATGTTTTGAAATCTCAGATGAAGGCGCTTCTCGATGAAGAGGCTGAAAAAGTTGCCATTGAGGATGAAATCGAAAATCAGGTGATGATCATATTGATTTTGTTGACTTTGCATTTTCATTTTATCCATTTATTTTGTAACTATAAGTATTGCATCCCTAAGTATTTTTAGCCTTGTTTCCGCTGTTTTATTTTTAATTCTTACTACTGCTCATCTGATGATTACTGCAGCGTGCAAAAGTAACAACCATTACTCCAATGACCACTGAGTTGTTCATGCAATGGAGGAATAAAAAGACGGAAGAGAAAGAGGCTGGCCTGGCTGCACAACGAGCAGAGAGGGCTAAGAATGACCGCATGAGGTTCTGTTCCTTTTATGCTTTGCATTTTGTGAATGTTCTCTGTATTATGCTATTGACTCATGCTTTCCTGTATTTCAGTGGTCGTGAGTTGTTTCTGTCAGATGCTACCTTGTTTGTGGATGATGCTGAAGCATATGAAAAATATCAAAGACAAGATCCTGAGGCCGCTGAAGAGAAGGTAATATTTTCTTTTTATACTATGAATATAATCGATTTATGGACTGATTGTATGAGCACTTTGAAGTCAGTCACCTTAGTACGTCTCTGTATATCTTTTGGTATCGTGTTGGCTAAATTTTAACTTCCAACATCTCATCGCTGACTTGTGTGAATATTTTTTCTTATCTGTGAGTTTGCTTCCATTTTGGTATTAAGAGAGGTTTCTGTATCTCAAGTCAGCACGTTTTTATGCTACCAAAAAAAAAGCATTGGCTTATCAAAAGAAATAAGTGTCCATAGAGGCTCTTTTTCTGGTCATTGTGGGCTGGTTTGTTATTTTATTTGTTTATGGGTTTGATTGCCTGGAAGTTATTATCAGCTATGTGCATCACCTGAGTTTCTTTCTTAGCTTTGGTTATTCTGTTTTCGGTGCACAATTATTGTTATAACTCTCTGGAACTACATTAAGCTCATTACCGAGTAACAAATATTCCGAAACCAGGAGCGATGAATATCCTGGGTGTGCTCTTGTTTCCAGTGCTTTCTTGAAATATTCGACAATTTCCATTATATTATGTGATCTGAGATTGAATGTGCTTTATTTCAGGCCAAAGACAACTCAGCAGCAGGAGGACCTAGCACCTCGACTAGTGCTGCTGGTTCTGAAGTCCCCGTTGATGATGACGATGAAGATGATGATGATGACGAGTTGGACTTGGATGAGTTAAATGAACTCGAAGCAAGTTTGTCAAGAACATCCATTCAGATACGCGAGACAGGTATAGAGGCATCTTGAAGAGGGGCAGAGAGAGTAACGTTGACAATTTGCTAGTCGAGGGCCGAAAGAGACCGTAACGAGAAATGTGAGAGGAAATAATGTGTTATTTATCCTGAGATGCTATCTTTATGCTAAATTCTTGGTGTTGTGGATGTGACTTGGTGTTATATGCAAGGAAAAATCCGATTTTTGATTTAGATTGCTGTTCAATTAACATTCCGGTGTCTCGTGCGATCAACATTTCTTTCTTTGGTAGGCGTGTGCATCTTCTAATTGCATTTTTCTACTCTGCTGAGTTTCAAATTCAATGAAATGAAAAATCTTTAACATAGATAGCTCCACACTTTGGGAGAACCATGTTAAGATTGATGGCCTACACACATGCTTCATATGGGCCCTCTGAAGTGGGACTTTGGGAGAGGGATTTAAAATTTAGTTTATCAAACGCCAGACTGTTTATTTCTCATAAAGCAAGTCCATTGGTGATTTTTTTTTTCACAACACAGTAATGCCAAACCGAGCCTTAGAGTTCTATTATAGGTGATATAATTTTTCTTCAATAGGGCGGACTACTCAATAATACGAAAAATAAATACTCATGTTTGAATTGAGAAAATACTATCTTTACTTACTTGTCAAGCTAATGGATATAAATCGGGACTATCTTGTGTTCCGGACTATTGAAGACTTACCCCACGTAACAAATAACTGGTGGACTAATGATGTCTCTGGAGTCAAAGCCCTCCTCATTCCCTTATGTTACTTGTGTTTGGTGACTCCTATTTTGATAGCAATTTGGTGAAGTTTGATGTGAAAATTAACTTGACACTCAAATTAAACCCTATTGATGACAATTGTAGTATATACGCAAGTAGGGATCGTTTTAGACCGGGAATTAACTAGGGATGCTAATCAATGTGAATAAGACTCAAAAATACTAAACTAGACTCTATAGACTCAAAACTGACTTTAAACACTCAAAACAGCAAGAAACAATAAAAAAGACTCAATTCTAGACCTAACAAGTGAATTGGACGAAAATCAACTTACTTAACTCAAAAGACTAAAAGAAACCAAATTTAGACTCTAAAAACACAATTTAAGAACAAGGGGGTTTGTTTTGACGAAATTGAAACTTAAAACAGAAACTTGTAATCAAACTTCAAAGAAAACGAATTATGATGAATTTGAATGGTGAGACACTAGTTAGAGGGGTCCTTATCCACACATGAACATATGTATACAACTTGATTCCTAGTTATGCTTTCAACAAACTATGAATGACAATGCTCCGAATTAATTGTATTGAACTAATCAATTCCCAGATTTCCCTAGATTCATTGAATTGAATGGAAAACGCATCACAACCAAATTATTTTTCATCAAACTCCCTAACTATGGAATACGCATGATAGAGACATTCAACAAAGATCATTAAGTTCAATGGAAATCATGAACATCGACTAGGCATTCATAACTATGGAATACGCATGTTAATCCAACCTAGGGTTTACTAAACACAATCGTGACTAGCGATCTTTACTACTCATGAATATAAGTTCATAACGATTAGGTGCAATTCCCTTATATCCTAGCATCGAATCTATGCATGCAAATTAAGTGTCGACCCTCAACCCACATACATAAACAAGTTCTTAATCAAAACAGAAAAGTAAACCACATCCATAGTTCATGAATTCATAACTGGAGTAAATCAAATCATAACCAACATATGTCCATGGCTTCAAATTCGCCTCTAACTAAAAAGGAATTAGTTCCACATGTTTAACATAATTGAAAAGCAATTTAAATTAAACATGAAAACAGAAACAAGAGAACACTACTACAAAAAGAGTTTATAGTGTCAGTGGGTAGTGTCAGTTTAATCTCATTTAGTGGCGGATTAGACTGTAGCGACACTAATTGAATATAACGTCGGTTTTACTGTCGCTTATAAGCGTCACTAATATACTAGTGTCGCTTTTAAACCGACGTAAGAATAATTTTAATGTTTTTAAATCCTAGTGTCGCTTATAAACCGACGTAAGCATAATTTTTAATGTTTTTAAATCCTAGTGTCGCTTTCAAACCGACGTAAGAATAATTTTAATATTTTTAAATTCTAGTGTTGCTTTTAAACCGACGTAAGCATAATTTTTAATATTTTTAAATCCTAGTGTCGCTTTTAAACCGACGTAAGCATTCATTTTAATATTTTTGAATATTAGTGTCGCTTTTAAGCGACATAAAGTGCACTGACAGTAAGAATTACGTCAGTTTCAACCGACGCAAGTTTGTCCTTTTTTCGACGCCACACAACGTTTTCCTTATTTTTTAAAATATTTTAAATCCCAATGTCGGTTGTAAGCGACATAATGATAGTCTTTATATACTCTCCCCGTTTTCCTCTTCCTTTCTTCCCCGTTTCCCTCTTCCTTGCATTTTTCTTATTCCTTCTTCTAATTTCAAACCCTCTCCTCTATCTTACACCTCTCTCTTACACCTTTCTTATTTGTTCTCCCTACTTTATTTGTTCCTTCTTCACAACAGTAAGTTTTTCTTACTTTTAATATTTTTATTTTCTCCACTTAATTTTAATTTTTGTTTACAATTTGTTTTTGTAGGGAATTTATTTGAGGTGGTTGAGTACATAGAGATTTAATCGACGACGGAATTTTTCTATAATTCAGGTTCATATCACTAAATTCTTTATTCTTTAAATTGTATAATAACGAGTTTATTTATTTAAAAGTACTAATTTAAGTATTTAGATAAATTTATACTATTTTTGTTAAATTAATAATTATTTAGTCGAATTACTTAATTGTGTGACTTGAATTGCTATGAAAAAATAGAAATAAATAGTATTTGTAAGCATTTATTTGAAATTGACATATTAAATATAACATAAACCTATAATATTTAGTAATATAAGAATATATTATGTTAACTTAAAATATTTAGTAATATAATAATATATTATGTTAAGTTAATTTGTTGTGCACTCTAATTGTTATTTTAACTAGTTTTTGTTGTTATTTTGATAATTTTGATAACTTTTGGTTGTTATTCACTAGAATGGATTAGATGAGCATAATTTTGATAATTTTTTGTTGTTATTTTAATTTGTTTTTACTATAATAGGTGTTGAAAATTAAAAGATTGCAATCATGATAAAGTTTGAGGGTAGAAATATAGAAATTGAAAATTCTAATAGTTATGCCTACAATTTAATCTTTAAATTTTATAATACACGAGTTTATTTATTTAAAAGTTCTAATTTAAGTACGTAGAAAATTTTTTGCTATTTTTGTTAAATTAATAAATATTTAGTCAAATTAATTAATTTTGTCACTTGAATTGTTATGAGAAAATGGAAATAAATAGTCTTTATTAGCATTTATGTGAAATTGACATATTAAATATAACATAAACTTATAATATTTAGTAATATAAGAATATATTATGTTAACTTATAATATTTAGTAATATTAGAATATATTATGTTAACTTAATTTGTTTTGCGGTCTAATTGTTATTTTAACTTGTTTTTGTTCTTATTTTGATAACTTTGATAACTTTTGGTTGTTATTTATTAGAATGGATTACATGAGCATAAATTTGATAAATTTTTGTTATTTTAATTTGTTTTTACTATAATAGGTGTTGAAAATTAAAAGATTGCAATCGTGATAGAGTTCGAGGGTTGAAAGATAGAAAGTAAAAATTCTAATAGTTATGCCTACATGATAGGGATTGAAAGATTGTAGGCATCGATCTTAGTTTCAACGTAATATTTTACCCTCGTAAAGTGGTAAAACATGGACAGAAGTTGGTTGACGATAGCTCGAAATTTGGAAGCTTATACGGCTGGAATTAATTTATTTTTGGACCAAGCAGTTGCAAATGGTGTTGGCCCTGATAAGTTTAAATGTCCTTACAAAAGATGTTGTAATCGATATACTTTTGTTAGGAACACTGTTGTTGAACATCTCATATTATATGATATGGATAAAGATTATAAAAACGCTTTGTGGCGACATCATGGTGAGAAAAACATTGGAGAGAAAAATGTGGCAATTAGAGAAGAAGAAACAGGAGATGAGGTGGCTGGTATGCATGATTTTCTTAATGATGTATTTGTCCAACCATTAACAGAAGAAGGTGTTGGGCCGTCTACTGAACCCCCTATTAGGGAAGGGCGTCCAAAAGAGGTGAAGACTTTTTTTAGGTTGCTTGAAGAGGCAGATCAAGATTTGTGGCCAGGATGTAAAGAGTTTAAGAAATTGGAAGCAGTTGTAAGACTGTATCAGATCAAGTGCTTAGCGGGAATGCCGGACGAGATCTTCACCACTTTACTGGAGTTAATTAAAAGAATGTTGCCTGAAGGAGATTGTCTGCCTGAATCCTGTTATAAGGCAAAAAAACTTATAAATGACTTGGGTCTGACGTATGTGAAAATTGATGCATGTCCCAATGATTGCATGATCTATTGGAAAGATACTTCAGAGTTGACCATGTGCTCGGTTTGTGGTGAATCAAGATATAAAATTACCAACGCAGAGGATAGCTCGAGAAAAAAGTTTGCAGCTAAGGTTATGTGGTATTTTCCTTTAAAACCACGATTGCAACGATTTTTTATGTCGAAGCATACGGCTGAACATATGAGGTGGCACGCAACTGAATGTCCTAAGGATGAGTTTATGAGGCATCCTTCAGACTCTCCAACATGGAAGCATTTGGATAATTTATATCCGGATTTTGCGTCAGAAATTCGAAATGTCAAATTAGGGTTGGCTAGTGATGGATTTAATCCTTTGGGGAAAATGAGGCATGACCATAGCACATGGCATGTGGTGCTTTCTGTTTACAATTTTCCACCTTGGATGTGCATGAAGCAACCAAATTTGTTGTTGTCTCTATTAATACCAGGACCGCGCAGTCTTGGTAAAGAGATTGATGTATACATGCGTCCACTGATAGATGAGTTGGATGAGTTGTGGGAGGTGGGCACTCCTACTTATGATGCATATTCCAACCAAAGTTTTACGATGAAGGCTGCCGTCTTATGGACTATAAGTGATTTTCCAGCTTATGGAATGTTGTCAGGATGGAGTACACATGGCTATAAAGCCTGTCCACATTGCATGCATGATAAAGAATCTATTTACTTGCCGGCGAGTCGTAAGATTTGTTATATGGGGCATCGACGTTTTCTTGAAGATAATCATAGGTTTCGAAGGTAAACCGTACCTTTTAATGGTCGTCGAGAGCATCGTAGTGCACCGAGGCAGTGGACTGGTTTACAGTGTCTCGAAGAACTTTCTACATTGAGATTTACTTTTGGAAAACTAAAGAAAGATACTTCAGTTGGGCAACGCAGAAAAAGAACTTTGGGCAGTACAAGTAGTAACAGTCAGTGGAAGAAGAAATCTATTTTTTATGAACTACCTTATTGGAGGCATCTGTTGATTAGACACAATCTTGATGTCATGCATATCGAAAAGAATATATGTGACAGCGTGGTGGGAACATTGCTAGATATAGAAAAGTGTAAAGATGGATTGGCCGCACGTGCAGATCTTGAAGTCTTCAACATAAGACGTAGTCAACACCCACGTAGAGAAGGAAACAGAACATTTTTACCTCCAACATTGTTCACGTTGAAAAGAGAAGAAAAAATTGCGTTTTGCAAAGTGTTGTCTACCATTCGGGTCCCCGATGCATATTCTTCAAATTTATTGTGATGTGTGCACGTGAATGAACGAAAAACACATGGGTTGAAAAGTCACGATTGCAATGTTTTAATGCAGCAATTACTTCCGCTTGCAATACGCCCGGTTTTGCCTAAAGCTGTTACTATGGTATTGTTAGAGTTGAGTGCAATTTTTAGACAGTTGTGTAGTAAGAAGGAGTCTGAAGAAGGATTCAAGCAACTAAATTCAAGAATTGCCTTGACATTATGTTAACTTGAAAAAATATTCCCTCCTGCATTTTTTGATATAATGGTGCACCTTCCAGTTCACTTAGTAGATGAAGCAGCTCTTGCAGGGCCTGTTCAATATAGATGGATGTATCCAATTGAACAGTAATTAATAATTTTTTTTAAAATTTTATACAATTGTAGTCATAGCTTTAAATTATAATTATAATAATTTGTGATTTGTTTATAATTGTAGGTATTTGCAAACGTTGAAACGCTATGTTCGTAATAAGGGTCGTCCTGAAGGTTCAATTGCTGAAGCATATTTGGTGGATGAGTGCTTGTCTTTTTGTTCCATGTATCTTAGAGATGTGGAGTCTCGTCGCACCCGTAAAGGCCGAAATGTAGATGGTATTGAACGTGGAGTGTCTGGTGGGTTATCAATTTTTGACTCCAAAGGACGTTATATGGGCTCGGGAGAAAATGTGGAGCTCGATCTAAATGTTCTTGATCAATGCCATAGATACATTCTAAATAATTGTGATGAAGTTAACCCATTTAGAAGGTAAGAACGTTTAATCTTACGTCTTAATGTTTTATTGGTTTTCTTAACTTTGAAAAAGAACTAAATTAAATTTGGACATAATTGCCCAGGCAACATGAGGAATTCTTGAAAACGAAACATCGTCGAGAAAGGTTAACTATGCGACAAATTCAGGAGCTAAGCAAGAAAGAATTTCCAGAATGGTTCAAGCAACATGTGAGTTGATGCAACAATCACATTATTTATTTAAATTTTTACATTTTAATTATAACATGATTATAGTTATCATATCAATTTTTATCTTCATTCTTATTATAGATGAATTCAAGATCTCATCCTAATGACACGTTGATATCTCAAGA
Organism: Crataegus laevigata; assembly: GCA_963580275.1. NCBI lineage: Eukaryota > Viridiplantae > Streptophyta > Magnoliopsida > Rosales > Rosaceae > Crataegus > Crataegus laevigata. The sequence goes on along the minus strand of OY756947.1, from coordinate 28,443,293 downwards.
CTTGCATTGGCTAGCTAATTATCCTAACAGGGTTGTGAGTAGATATAAGAGTCACATTGTTCATGGGTTCAGATTTCGTATAAAATCTGTGGATGACAAGCATAAGAATCAAAATTGTGGCGTCTTTGTACCTGCAAATGTGCCTGGTGCAATTGGGCAAGTGAACTGTTATGGCAGAGTTGTAGATATGTTCGAGGTTAAATATTGTGGTCATTCTAAGCCAGCAGATAGGGGTCGAGCTGTGATGTTATTTAAGTGCGAATGGGTTAATAGTGAAAGTCCGCGAGGAATGAAGACTGATCAATATGGATTTACTATGGTGAACTTCAATCGATTAGGATTTAAAGAAGATCCTTTCATATTAGCATCACAAGCATTACAAGCATTTTACGTGAAAGACACAATTGAAAAAGATTGGCACGTAGTTGTTCGAACGCAGCCAAGAGATTTGTTTAATGTATTAGAGGATAGTGATGCAATTGAAGATTATGCGGTACCAAATTTGGATGATCAGATACTTGACCGTGAAAATTTCCATACAAGGGTTGGCGTGGAAGAGACTATTTTTCCTGAATTATTACCGTTGCCTACCCAGTTCGCTAGTAATGCCAATGCCGACGACGACACAATAGATGGTGACCTGGAATAAGTTTATTAACTATTTTATGTGTTTTAAGTATTATTTAGACAATATTTTTTCTTATTAAGTATTTTATTTAAGTTCAATTTAATTATTAAAATCCTAAAATGTTATATTAGATAACAAAACAAAAAAAAAAAAAACACGTGACATTTATTTTTTATGGGTTAAGCTACTTTTTTTTTTATTTTTCTAAAGAACCTTCTGTCGCTTAAAAGCGACGTTAGGTTAGTATTTTATTTATTTTCGTAATGTAGTGTCGCTTTAAACCGACACTACATTTGATATTTTAAATTTTTTTTTTGGTACTTCACTGATGTGAAGATTAGTAAATTCTTTTTTTTTAATATAACTAGTGTCGCTTGTAAGCGACTTTAGTTTAGTATTTTATTTATTTTAGTAATGTAGTGTCGGTTTAAAGCGACACTACATTTGATATATTCTTTTTTTGGTACTTCATTGACGTGAAGCTTAGTAAAATCTTTTTTTTAATAGAACTACTGTCGCTTGTAAGCGACGTTAGTTTAGTATTTTATTTATTTTAGTGTCTAATCCTAAAATGTTATATTAGATAACAAAAAAAAAACACGTGACATTTATTTTTTATGGGTTAAACTACCTTTTTTTTTTTTTTTTTTTTTTTTTCTAAAGAACCTTCTGTCGCTTTTAGGCGACAGTAATGCAAGAGAGTGTCGGTTTAAACCGACGTTAAGTCGTAACGGCAATAAATTCAAAAAAGCTGTAAGTTTAAATTTTGTCAGACTGCTAGTGCCGATGCAATCAGAAAGGGTTAGAATTGGTGTCGGTTTAAACCGACACCACTTGATGCTAAACCACCGCAATGCTTTGCTAAAGCGACGCCACACGCTTACATTTAATTTGTTAGAAAGTGGGTGATTCAAAATTAATGTGTCAGTATTAGTGTCAGTTTAAACCGACATAATGGCCTTCTAAACTGACGCAACAATGTGTCATTAAATTTTGTCAGAAAGCAGATGCATTTAATTTGAGTCAGGAAGTTGGTGTGGTGGTGTCGGTATAAACCGACACTAGACTTTGTTAAAGCGACGCTAAGTTTTTTAAACCGACACTAGGTGGTCGTAATGTCGGTTTCAACCGACGCTGAGTTGGCTCCATATTTAAACTCCCCCTTCCCAAATTTCCCCCATGCCTTTCTTTCTTTCTTTCTTTTCCTACCAATCTCAGTCTCTCCTCCCCCCCCCCCCCCATTTCGGCCTTGCCTTTGTTTCTTTTACTACCAATTTCAGTTCCTCCTTTTTACTTCTTTCAAATTGTTTGGGTATGGATTTTCAAGATGAACATGTTGGTGAGCCCCAACCCGGAGGGGAAGAAGTCGAAGGTGCTGCGTTTTTAATTTATTAGGGTTTTTTTTTAATTTTGTAGCCTAACTCGGATGTTGTCCAAACTAGAAATGGTATTTTTGGCCCTTGTGTTTAATGTTATTTTCTTTTTTATTGTAAGGAACAACTCAAAGGGGACGTGGACCCTCGATTCCCAGTTGGGAAGTACAAGTATGTTGTTTTGATGAATCAGGAAAATGCATTAGTGAAAATTCTAATGCATTTTCAAAGCATGTAGCGTCTGAGGTCCGAGATAATAGACATATGCCGTTGGTGAGTGATTGGCGTCATATCAAGGAAAATGGCAGGGAAGCTTTTTGGAGCAGAATAAAGGTAAAAACATTTTTCATTACTAGAAGAGAGTATAATAAGGCAATGTTTATTGAAATAATTAGTTTGCTTGGTTTTATTTGTTCGTGCAGGAAACTATTATTATTCAAGAAGAGGATATGCTGAAATTACCAATGATCCGGAAAATGACACTTCATATTGCGGAGCATGCGCATAAGGAGCATCGAAATAAGTTAAAAAAAGAGCATTATACTGGTAAAACAGTCAAGGAGCACCAGAAAACACCTCCTAATGTGGATCCAGAACAGTGGGCTAATTTGGTGTCCTACTGGAATCAAGAAAAAACGAAGGTAAACTTTTTATTATTTATTTTATTAAAACTTTAAATATGTTGTATAAATTCTTTTTTTTTTAGGCAATTGCTGCAAAAAAACAAGTATAATAGGCGGTTAAAAACGATGAACCACACAACCGGTCCAAAATCATATGCAAGGGTTCGGTCGGATATTGTAAGTGTTGTACATTTTCAAAAATTATATTATTGGTAATAATTTGTTTTTAATTTCTGTTTGGTGAAATATTTTTTTTGTTGACTTATAATTTATTTTTAATTTCTAGTTGGGGTAATTTTTTATTTTGTTGACTTATGATTTGTTTTTAATATATTATTGGGAATTTCTGGTAGTTTTAATTTATTATTGTTGATTTATAAATATAGCGGAAAAAAACTGGGAAGGAGGCAGATCTGGTTACGTTTTTTCGTCATTGTCATACTCGGAAGGATCGCTCTTGGATTGATGAAACGTCGGAGCGCACTGGGGTAATTAATTTTGTCTTTGTAGTATATTATTGTTATTAAATATTATTATCTATAGATGAATTCTTATTTTTATCATTTTTGTTGCAAGGTAATTATGGAGGAAAATATTCAAACTCTAATCGAGTTCGGGCAAGAAGATAATGACGAGCTTAGGGCCCGTGTTTATGTGGAAATGATGGGTCCTGAAAGACATAATAGAGTACGAGGATATAGACATGGGGTGACTCCGGATATGGTGTCGTATGCATCTTCCTCGACTTCTACTTCTAATTCTGCCAGAAGATCATCCCAGAGTTCAAAGGCATTGTTGATGTGTGAGAACAATCAATTAAGAAGGGAGCGAGAAATTAATGCTAAACGGATAACAGAGGTAGAGTTGAAGCTTGCAGAAACACGCAGTGAGCAGCACCATTTTATAACCAGTTGGTTACGTTGTTACTGCAAACATATCCGCTGCCAACACCTTATAGCCCAGGATCCCAACATTCAGGCTTGGGTCAGCCTCCTCCTCCACATCCATGCCAACAGGGAACCCAACAGTCACTCCAAAATCAGCCTTCTGGTGCACCTGTATATCCGTATGCAGGTTATAATCAGCAACCTTCATATCCGATGTATCCGCCACAGCCACTTATGTCATACATGCAGCAGCCACCCATGGCTTACATGCAGCAGCCACTTATGTCATACATGCAGCAACCGCCATATCAAATGCCTGCATATCGACTTGAGATAGCTTCTCATAATGGGATTAGCCCAGATGTTCAAATTGGAGGTTTTGCTGGAATGCTTACTGCATGTGGTGTATTAGATGTTGACATGGCAGGGTTTATTGGATCACAAGAAGGATCTCAACAAGCATCTCAGCAACCATCTCAAGAAGGACCTCGAGAAAGAACTCGTGAAGGAACGGGGTCACATTCGGGCTCTGGTTCTCTTGAGTAGTTTGGTTTGTATTCTTGTCGGATATGTATGACACTTGTGCTAACATTAATAGTTTCTATTTTTTTTTGTATGTTGTACTTATTATGTTGGATTTGGTGTTTGTTATTGTGGATGTTATGTGAAATATAAAATGTTATGGGTTTTGGTTAATTTTTATGTCTTATAAATGTTATTTTAGTTAGAATTATGAGATAAAAACTTTGGATGAGATAAAAAAAAAAAAAAAAACTGGCAGGGCAATTTTAAAATATGATTTTTTAAATTCTAGTGTCGCTTGAAAGTGACGCAAGCTTGAATATTAAATTATAGCGTCGCTTATAGGCGACGTTAGGTTAGTATTTTATTTATTTTCGTAATGTAGTGTCACTTTAAACCGACACTACATTTGATATTTTAAATTTTTTTTTTGGTACTTCACTGATGTGAAGATTAGTAAATTCTTTTTTTTAATATAACTAGTGTCGCTTGTAAGCAACGTTAGTTTAGTATTTTATTTATTTTAGTAATGTAGTGTCGGTTTAAAGCGACACTACATTTGATATTTTTTCTTTTTGGTACTTCACTGACGTGAAGCTTAGTAAATTCTTTTTTTTAATAGAACTAGTGTCGCTTATAAGCGACGTTAGTTTAGTATTTTACTTATTTTATTAATGTAGTGTCGGTGTAAAGCGACACTAAATTTGATGGTTTAATTATTATATATTAAATAATGTCGGTTTAAACCGACGTCTGATTGTCTGAGGATGTCGCTTTTAAGCGACGTAAGGGTTTATGTTGCTTTCAAGCGACGCTGTTGTTCTATTTATTTAATAATACTTTCCTTCTTAGTGGCGGATTAAGGTGGATAAGCGACGCCAATACCCTTTTGTGACGGTAGTATTGGCGTCGGTTTAGATAAGCGACATTGCATGATTTAATGTCGGTTTTTTACCAAATATCCGACATTAAGTAGTGTTTTTTGTCGGTTTAATAGCGCCGCTGTTAATCTCTTTTGTAGTAGTGGAAGAAAGAACTCCAAACACTCCCATGGTGGCAGATGGCATGCGCAAGGCCTTCTCCTTCCTTTGGGCTGCACGGCACAACTCTTCTCTTCTCCAAAGGTGGCGGCACAAGGTGGTCTTTGTGGTGGTGTGAAGGTGGTGCGGCAAGGATGAATGAGGGGTGGTGCGGCTGAATGTTGTGTGAAGTGGTGGATGCGGCTCTTTGGATTTCTGGGTGAATGAATGAATGTCAATGAATGGGGGCTGCGGCTGGATGGTTTTGAGGGAGAATCAAGCATAAAACATGCGGCACAATGTAAAATATGTATATATATAGGCACCACAAACCCTAGGTCAATCAGATTAGGGCTTGGACTTAGCATAAGTGAGGGATTAGGGCCCCTAGGTGCGGCAGGAATTGTAAGTCCACAAGGGAAAAGGTTTATGGCCCAATTAACCCAAATCCACAAGGAAAAAGGCTAATTAAATTAGAAATCCAAAAGGGAAGAGCGAAAGAAGGTGCAGCACACATTGGGCTTAAGATAGGCCTTCTAGAAGTCAGAAAACCAAGGGAAACAAGGGAATAGGTGCGGCAGGTTTTGGAGGGAAAGGAGAATGGATTGCAAGGCAAGGCAAAGGCCTTCTAGAAGGGTTCTAGGCGCCACCTTTGTAGGAATCTGTCTTAGGCTTCTAGAAAGAACATTCTAGCATGTTTTTAGGAAAGAACAAGACATGAAACACAAGGCATGTCTTTAGGAATGGATAAGACCTTCTAGAAGAGACAAGACATGGAACATGACATAAAACATGACGTGAAACATGTAGCATGTTTTTAGGAACATGTTTGGATAATGTTGGATAAGATAAGGATATGGATAATGTTTTGGATAATGTTCCACCTTTCTTGCACTTTCCTTATCTTCTTTGTCTCAAACTTAGTTTCATCATCTTTAAAACTGATTCCTAGCATTCTTTGACCTCCAAATTCGTCCATCCATGGTGCTCCATATGCATGTACTCCATTTAAGCTCAATTTTGCTCTAAAATGCACCAAAACGCACTTTCTTGCTTCACTTGCCATTTAAACCTACAAACACACGAAAATAGCTTAAATCACTATAATAAACGATAACTAACTATGTAAATGCAAGAAAACAAGCTAACTAAGTAGCATAATTATGCTCCTATCAAAGTTATAAAAATATTGGAACTACATTTATTAAAGTAGACAACAATCCAATACATTGTGTCTTACAAGATCGATCACGAATAACGAAACTCTATAGAACTGGGTCGGACTCAATTTCAATCTTGTTCGATCTCAACCACCAATAAGACGGACAAGACATTCGTAATTATGAAGAAATCTTGAATTGAATGGTGGTGACAGGTGACCCCCTTCTGTTTGTGGAGATAAGTGCCAAACGAGAGTCAAAAGTTCACACGTCCTTGTTCAAAATTGCCTTATCTTTCAAAAAATATTCTTCTTGAATTTCCATGTAGGAATTTTGATCCTGACTTGAATTTCCATGTAGGAATTTTGATCCTGACCACCACCTCCTCCATATATTTATCTGGCAAATGAAGAACATGATAGATATTTGGTCCTTTGACCAATCTTTTGGATGGGAGAATCCATTCCCATTTACTATGATGGGTAAATGAATGAGGATGTTAAAAAGTGCTTAGACATGATTTGATGAGCTAATTAGCCTTTGATATTTAAGCCAATAATAATCTTTGGTGTAATTAGGGCTGCATGCCATTTGGTGCACTATTTACTTTTAAGGAAAAGTGGAAAACTAATGAAAATGACTTGAAAACTTTAAATTTTAACGATAAAAATAAAAAAAATGATAAAATGAATAGTACAAGAATTGATTTTTTAGTGTAAAAATACGATTATTCGTTAAAATAAACAGTACCAATAGCTTTTTGTTAAGGTTCCCTTTACTTTATGATAATTAAGACCATTTCACATACACCATGCATTCACAGTGATGATGGTGACCTTCTACCAACATCTGTGGCTTGGGCTGTCATCCACTTTTACCTTAGAAATGAAGAAAATTGGGTTAGGTGGCTAATTTAAAAGATAGGATTTCAGCACTTGTCTTTTCTCTTGACATACTCTTTCTTCGTTTCTTGATTTTCTTTCGATCTATTTAATTTATTCGCTAGAAGAAAATTACAAGAGTGCAAGGAGAGGAAAAACAAGTGCGGATGTCATTTCTTAGTCCAAATAAGATAAGATTAAAGACTAATTCACAAGATGCATGCTTCAATATGCTCTTAAGAAGACATACTCCCAAATCTAGGTGCGGTTCACTAACTAAATGGTAATGTTGACCAAATGAGTCCAAGTTTTATATGGGTCCATATTGTTTCACTAGCCATCTTTGCTTTAGATAGCTTTCTTTCTTCCCCTATCCCAAATTAGGACAAAATATATATTGAAATGTGAACACATGATTTCAGTCTTACAAAATCTAACATTTCAGAAAGATTGTTCTTTCTTGCTTTCAAGTCCTCATCATCCTAAAGAAAGTCTTTTTGAAAGTTTGAACTGTGAACACTCTTGAACCCCTCTCTCTCTCATATTTGCAGGTGTGGTGGTCTCCCTCTAGGGTTAGGGTTAAAGATATATTGCAACTTTGACAGAATGGGAAAAGAAGGAGACTATAGCTGAGTTGGTACCAGGCAACTAATAGTTCAGCATATAATCCTTTCACTCTCAGCCAAAATAATTAGATTATTATCAAAGCAAGCATTCTAATTTCTCTAATATTATATTGAAATCCTAATTAATTAATTAAACACTTAAACATAATTAATTAAAAACTTAAACAAACACCCCACAATTAAATTAATTTATAGTTGTGAGATATTGAGTGACATATTGATGACACGGCCTGTGTGATGTAAGATGATAATTTAGTCAAAGAATGAATACCCAATTTGATGAAGTAAACAATGAATATTCTGTCTGTTATCACTTCCAATGTCTGGATAAGTTCGATTCCAATCATCCAAAAAATCGGTTAAAAAAATATAATTTAATTATTAAGAATATTGGATGGATATGATTTGGTTGATGAACTGCTTGAAAAATTGTCACACTTTACTAATTCATATACTTCTCTGCAGATTCCTTAATTCCTACGCAATTTTTCTTATTTTTTCATCAATACGAAATTTCATTCATAATTCAGAAGGATGCATCAACAATGTATAACAGATTAAAAGGTCTTCCTCGGGGAGCCGATGGTAAGTCACGAGGGGCCAATACAGATTTGTCGCTAAAAAGCGAGCTAGTCTGGTTAACCACATATTTTAGCAGTACTAAGTTAACGAGCGTGCATGATGCACATAATTTGTTTCTTAATTAGTGAGAACACAATCTCACCTCCCATCTCCAATACAAGAATAGTTTGATCAAAGATCAAATTGTTTCTTAGATAATTACTTAATTAGTGATAACAACGAGAAGGGATTTTTGTGATCTCGAGCTGTTAGGAAACAGATGTTCATCCATGCAAAATGTTCGGTTTCAGGATTGTAATTGCAGTGCAGAAAAGAAGATCCAGAAAACTGAAGAGAGGTAGCAAAATGGAGCTTAATTACTGGCTTATTATTACTGCCAAGAAAGAGGAAGAGTTACATACTTGTAGCAGAACAGCTTGGATAACATAATTACTTCAAAGTTCAAACCCTCAAAATTCGAAGTAAAAAAAGCAAAACTCCAGAAACAAATAACAACCCTTAATTAATTTATCTCATCATATAGTCACATTCTGCATATATAGATGTATAATAATAAATATATGTTATTATATACTATAGCTTCTCTCTCTCTCTCTCTCTCTCTCTCTCTCTCTCTCTCTCCCAAAATCTGGTAGCTTTACTCGTACTCACTTGAAAAGTAGCTTGTAGAAGATGAGCTTTCCCCTGAAGAATTGGTATCACAGTTTGCTGCTGGTCCTCCTGATGAATATTCTTGATTAGATCTGCCCGCAATCCCAAAGATACCGGCTATGATACGACCTCTTTTTGGTGGGAGATTGGTAAAGTCTCTTCCTTTTCCTGTCCTCTTCACTGGGTTGCTGCTGCTGCCTTTGTTTTCCATTTTTTGTTTCTCAGCTGAATTGTGGTAGAAAAGAAAGAAATTGGGAGAGGAGAGGAGTCGCGGAGCGCGAGATGGTAAAGTGAAGTGAGAAGTAGAGAGAGGTCTCTACTGTCCTATATATTGAGATATTTTGGGTACATGATTGGCTTAGTGTCACATGTGATGATGATGATGATGATGATGATGATATATATATATTTAGTATACATCATTTTTACATATTATGATTTTAAAAGCACATAATATATAATTACTAAGAGATGTCATTCATCTCATATATGATCAACTACATGTCATTCTCATATCAGATAAAGTGAGTAAGCTGTAAATCAGAGACTAGATGAGCCCATGTGATTACATTTATTTTGCTTATTCTAAGCAGCCCTTTTCATTTTTCCAGATAAAACTAAATTACTTTTAAACAAGTAATGTAAACAAATAATTCATATGCATCTAACACTAATAGCTCAAATAGTGAAAAAAATTGAGTTGATTTTTACCTTCGAGATCATGCTTATTTGATCATTCAAAATGGGCAACGTTAAGTGGCTCAAAAATAAGATTCTACTGTAATAAAATATTCAAAATTCAAACTGATCATCGATTTAACAATTTTTTATTTATTCATAACTAGATCACACAGAACTTTAATTATTTTAGATTTGCCATCCTATTAGATTGAAAACTCTCTCTTTCCTACCAAAGTTTTAGCTTTAATTTTACCTCTATAAGGTGGAAATTTGGCCGCTTTTTATAATAAATAAATCTTTATAGATCGTAGCTGAAAATATATGAAGAAGAAAGTTGGTGGGGGGGTAATATAGACAAAAGCACATCTAGCATATAATTTGGACCACATCACAAGTGTAGTTGTATACTTATAGCAAACCTCTCTCTATCTTTTGGAGATTCATGAATATAACCGGGATATATCACTTTTTTTCTAGAAGTTCTTACATACAAACAAATTAGAACAAATGTAATCACATATTGTGGATTTATGGCATGCTAAGGTTCAATGAGTCCAACCCTAATATAAGTTCTAATTATTTGTAGATAAACAGTCATCAGATTTGACTATATCCATATTGTTAAGATGATGAACACTTAATTTATAGCAAAATCAAAATGGACTTTACTTTTTTGTTACAGTAAGGGAAATCGAATGCTTGACCTAACCCTAACCCATTTCCGTATTCACCCTTGCCGTTTGGGCAACCCCTAGGGCTTAAACAACTTGGATACATGCCAAACCCTCAGACATTTAAAACAAGCAATTTAAAAGAGAGAAAATAACCTACCCTTCCTCTCCCTTCCCATTTTTCCTAAACAGTGCTGGTATTTCTCATCAGAAGAATACGAGTGGACACTTGATGAGCCTGCTCTTTCCAGAAAACTGCGACCACACTCTCCTCCTGCTGCTCCTCCTGCTGTGTAGGTCACGGTACTCTCCAATATTTCCTCAAAGATTCTAGCTTTGACCCGACCTCTTTTTCGTGGGATAGTATTATTGGCTATGACTTTGATTCTTTGCTTTTCTTCACCGGCTTTTTGCTTTTGCTTTACATTTGAAGAAGCAGCAGAAATTAAGGAATTAAGGAAGCAGCAGGAAAGCAAGCGGCAAAGTGAGCTGAAGTGAATGTGTAGGGATTTATAATAATAGAGTTTTAACGAGAAATACTTTAACAAAAAATTATATTTTTATATTAAAAAATCAAATTTAATATTATTTATTTTATCTTTTTATTATAATAATAATAATGTACGTTCGTAGGGGAGGCAATTATTATCAACTAGGGCAGCTTTGTCAAAAAAGACTGCAACCATATCATTCATGCATTCAATGCGAACACTGTATGGAATCTTTGGATCCCCATACATAGATTCCATCCTCTTCTAATTCTCTCTCTCTCTCTCTCTCTCTCTCTCTCTCTCACTCACAGGTACCGTTTGGTATGCAGACGGGACGGAACGGAACGGAACGGGATGGGACGGAACAAAGAATAAGCAAAGATGTTCTCGGATGGAAATGAAGAGGAAGAAGAAGGAGATGGAGAGGTTATAATTTTGTGTTCCACGAATGTGGAACGAGTCGTTCCAGCGGGTGAGGCGGAACGAAAATTCACCCAAAACTCGTCCCGTGGAACAGCTCGTTCCCCCCGTTTTAGGCGCACCAAACGTGGGATGGAACGCCTCGTCCCGTTCCGTTCCGTCCCGTCCCACATACCAAACGGTACCTTAGTGCACAAATCTGTTAGGTACACAAAAATGTAGGGGTGGGTTCAAAAAATTGACAACCGAACCGAACCGAGGCCGAAAAAACCGAACTGAAACTGTCAAACCGAACTGAATCGAACCGAATCTGGCCAGTTTGGTTTCGGTTATTGAGGTTCGGAAACCGAACCGAACCGATATATATTTAATTATTTGTTTCAATATTATAAATAGTTTAGTCATACAATCATAACAAAACACAACTTGTTGCTAAGATGGTTTGAGTGAAACTTTTCAGGCATGGAGCCCATGGATTCGAACCTTCATGCATCCATGATTTATGAGAATTTTTTTTAATTTTGTTGAGAAATCAACAAAACCCTTTAAACGGTTTAACCCTAGCCGCATCCACACTTTATTTTTATTTTTCATCTCCTCTCTCTTTCGTACCCTGCCTCCAGAGACTCCCTCCATGAACCCTAGCCCAATAACCCTCTCGCGCCGCCTCCTCTCTCTCTCTCTCTCTCTCTCTCTCTCTCTCTCTCTCTCTCTCTCTCTCTCTCTCTCTTTCTCGGTCTTCAGTCACTCTGTCAAAGTCTCTGTCTCTCACTCTCTCAAACTCTTTGGGCGCCATTCCCGTCGGATCCGCCTGCTGGTTCATTTACGCCAGCCTTTCATGTTCTTCATCATCTTCGCCTGGTGGTTCATTCACTTTGAGCTCGAGATTCTGCAGAACATCGGCTCCCCCATCGAGAAGAAACAAGCAGGTTCGTTCGTTGAACCTTGATTTTCCTTAGTGCACAAATCTGTTAGGTACACAAAAATGTAGGGGTGGGTTCAAAAAATTGACAACCGAACCGAACCGAGGCCGAAAAAACCGAACTGAAACTGTCAAACCGAACTGAATCGAACCGAATCTGGCCAGTTTGGTTTCGGTTATTGAGGTTCGGAAACCGAACCGAACCGATATATATTTAATTATTTGTTTCAATATTATAAATAGTTTAGTCATACAATCATAACAAAACACAACTTGTTGCTAAGATGGTTTGAGTGAAACTTTTCAGGCATGGAGCCCATGGATTCGAACCTTCATGCATCCATGATTTATGAGAATTTTTTTTAATTTTGTTGAGAAATCAACAAAACCCTTTAAACGGTTTAACCCTAGCTGCATCCACACTTTATTTTTATTTTTCATCTCCTCTCTCTTTCGTACCCTGCCTCCAGAGACTCCCTCCATGAACCCTAGCCCAATAACCCTCTCGCGCCGCCTCCTCTCTCTCTCTCTCTCTCTCTCTCTCTCTCTCTCTCTCTCTCTCGGTCTTCAGTCACTCTGTCAAAGTCTCTGTCTCTCACTCTCTCAAACTCTTTGGGCGCCATTCCCGTCGGATCCGCCTGCTGGTTCATTTACGCCAGCCTTTCATGTTCTTCATCATCTTCGCCTGGTGGTTCATTCACTTTGAGCTCGAGATTCTGCAGAACATCGGCTCCCCCATCGAGAAGAAACAAGCAGGTTCGTTCGTTGAACCTTGATTTTCCTTTTATTTTTTGGCTTTTGATTTCGATGATTTATTGATTTTTGTTTGGATCTGACAATTATAATCCCTTTTTTGCATTTGGTTTTTGGATTTGTGTATTTGGATATTTGTTTCGATTGTTATTTGGATTACTGATTCGATCTCTGAGTGCCTATTTAGATCTGATGGATTTTGTTATTAGGTTATTCATATTTCCATTTTACGCCGATGGAATTGAGCAGTTCTAGTGGTTTTTTTAGGTCTAAATGTTCATCAATTTTCCTTGTTTGTTCTTTGAGTTTTTTATTTTGGTTAGAAATGATATTGCTATGTGAATTATGCAAGTAATTCATAAATCAATGACGAAAAAGGTTATTTTTCTCTTTGAATTGTGATTGTTAATTCATAAGCTGAAGGAAAATTATGTTTGTTTGTTATGAGTTTTCGTGCTTTGTGACTGTTAATATATAGAATGTAATTATTTTTTGATTTTTGTGTTGTGGGTTTGTTAGTTGTTTGAATTTCAAATGAATGAATGTAATTATTGCTGTGAGTTGTAGATTAAGATAGTATTTTGATGGATTATGTGCTTGTGTTGCTCTTGGTGTTGCAGATTTGTTTCTTTCCAAATTCATTTCATGGTCGCCGGAGCTTGCTTCGACGACGGCAAGGGAACTAAGCAGCTAGGGTTTTCAGTTTTTTTCTTTCTTTTTCGGGCTTAACCCTTGGGTTGGGTTGTTGTGCTGGCCCTTTTTTTTGTTTGCGTCTAGTTGTGGGCTTTTGATATGTATGTAAGTTTACATTTTATTAATAAAAAAAAATTTGAACCGGGCCGAAACCGAACAAAAAAAAACCGAACCGAAAAAAACCAAAAAAAAATTGAACCAAACCAAAATTTCAGTTCGGTTTCGATTTTGACAAAAAATCGAATCGTTTCAAACCGAACCTAGCCCTACAAAAATGCATCCATTAGTGCACAAATCACGTTAGGTACACAAAAATGCATGGATGGATGTACATCGAGAAAATTAAAAAAATGCACGTGGATGCATCGGATAGAATCCACAATGTAACTGATTATATGGATAGATACACAAAAAATTAGAAGTGAGAATAGCTAAGAATATCGCCTACCCCAAAGAAAAACAAAGCCAAGTGGGCAATTAATTATAAACCTTTTTATTTTTTTAAAGGTGAAGTGTTAATTTAGCTCTTGAATTAATATTTTAGTGAAAATTAGATTAATAAAAAAAATTTCTTCAATAAAATGAGTACCTAAATTCATTAAAAACTGCTGATTTCATTTCTACTATAATATTCAAAGTTGTTCTACGGAATTTTTGTCAACTTAAATCACGTGACTTGAACGTGACATTTTTTTTTAGGCTAATATCATCATTTCATGCCTACAAGTCCTCAACATTGCATATAGGTTACGAATTGAATTCCTAACTTACTTTTCAAAGTTAACTTCATACTATTTTTTGAAGAAAGAAATAAGTCCTTAAACTTCATAGAAATTATCAATCTACTTTTCAAAGTGTATCACATGTAAGTCACGTTACTTAAATTGACAAAAACTTGAATAGAATAGCCTCAAAAATGATATAAGGAAGTAATTGGCTGATTTTAAATAGTTTAAGGAATTATTTTCCCGAAAAACAGTTTAGAAACCTAATTAGACTAATTTTCACTCAAGTAATAATTCAGTGACTAATTGGCATATTACTCTTTTTTCCTACAACAGATAAATCGGTTATAAACTCACCATTGTGAGATGCTAACCAAAGATTTCTCACTTGAAGAAGAACATTACTTGACCATAATACTAAATGAAACTATTTGAGATAAACATGAACGCTTAATTTTGTACATGGCAAAAGATATATTCGAATCCGACGAACCAGATTCTGGTGAAGAGGAATCAGATTGCGTTGATGTTGGAGAATTGGTTCCAGACCCTACCAGCCAAAAAAGATGAAATATATATATATATATATATATATATATATATATGAATCTTCACAAAATGGGACCTTTTTGAAATTTCTTTAAACACGTGAATTAATACTTTTCGTTTTTACATATTGAATTGAACAGCTTAAAAAACAATTATAAATGATGTTCAAAAGAAGAAAATTTGTGTGTGGAAATTATTATTCCATATTAGTTAAGCTAATATTGTGAGCGTGACATAATTCCATGTAGTGTGAACCCATGAAGAGTTCCTGAATAGACAAATATATATATGTTAAAGTTGAACCAAAGAGAAAAATCATTAAAATATACCGGTGCTCGCTGGTTTTACCCAAAGCCCAGCTACCAAAAGGCAGCCAACTGTCTGACCATATTATATATATATATATATGGATCACATCAGATTGTGTTTTTATTACCAATTCTTAAGATTTCTCGTATTACAATAGATGGTAAATATCGCGATGCTAAAAATAACATTTTGGAAAAGAAGAATACTTCTTCAAATGAATCTAACCCGGCCGTAGTACGTGGCATTTACAATTTCAACCTCACTGACACACTAGTCGTTATTTAGGATATTACTATTTACATACTTATTTTTATCACCCACATGCTCTTGTTAATTTTTTATAATTAATATTCTTCAGTTTATTTAATGAAACGGCTAAAGACTGAGAAAAGTATTGAAAAATAATAATAGGTGTGTGAACAATATTGTTATTAATTTATTTCTACATAAATAAAACAACTTTTTGCTGCCACCTCAATCCGGGTTTTTGTCGGGGCCTGCCCAGGTTGGGGGGCGTTCTACTGCAAAGTCTTAGGGTGTAAATAATAAATTTAGTAGGTCCCTGATAACACCTTCTATTAGGAATACGTATTCTTTGAGTTTCGTATGTACGATGAATTTGGAAGGTCCCTAATAATACCTTTTATAAAACAAAAAAAACATGTATTTACTTAAGGATAACGCTTACCGTCCATTTGTTCTATGAATATCGTGGACTAAACAATTTTCAAACCGAATGATTTTTTACTTTTATTTTGTAAATATAATATTCAGACGATGATAAAGAAAATAAACAGTTTCAATTAAGATGTTCGAACCGTTAAAGTTCATTAATCGGAATTGAGGGGACAAGTAAGTCTCCCATACTTTTTTTTTTCTGTTAAAATTGGCAGAACAGAAACTATTTTCTCCTAAAAAAATTCCCAAAAAAAGAAAACACGAAAGACATTTCCTTAATAGACCTAACCACCCACTTCAGCTAAAATGCCATGGGAGCCTACTGGCATGACCCCATCGGTCTTTTTTATTTCAAACCTCTGTCTGTGTGTATATATATATATAGGAAGAAAAACCAATCAAAACTGCACCATTTCAAAAATTATTTCAAACTTGAAACGTGGCTAACCCTAGCTATGCCACCGATACATCTCGGGCCTATACTGCAATTGTAAGTGATGTTGTATAGCTGTATTACTGATCCGAAATGTCATGGCGGTACAGGCAAGTCTCTCTTCCAATGAAAGTGCAGGTTCAGCTTCCAAAGCATCCTCCTTTCTTTACTCCCAGTTTCTTCACCACCGATGCTGCTGCAGCTTTTGCTTTTGATCCCAACGTTCTGAAAATCCTGGCTTTAATCTGAACTCTCGGGGGAGGCAGCCTTATCACTGGCCTCTCTCGGCAGTAATCAGCTTCCATGGATTTGAATTGTATCGGAGTTACTGAGGCCATCAAAAAATACCGAGCAAAAACACAGAGAAGGATGATAGATTTCAGATTTTCGGAGAAGGGAAGAATTCGAGGGAGGAGGATACTTGGTGGGCTGCATATATTTATACACATTGGGAACTTTTGGGTGGGGAATCATGGGAAGGCCTGGATTAGTCAGAAGGGTTCACATAGTGTGAACGGGATTTTTAAATGCGGAAAAGAACGAGTAGAAAATTTGTGATGTGGGGTGGTGAGTGTGTGAGTGTGTGTGTACGAGAGGAGAGACCCACAACAGACGGCTGGGTTTTATTTTTATTTTTATTTTTATTTTTAATGAAAAGTCTACGCGGGATTATATTAACGTGTGGGATGATGATTTGAAAGACTGTACATGGACTTATTGGTACTAGGAAAAATTAACAAGCAACCAAAGGCCATTCACAAGTCGCCAAGAATTCACTTGATTTGGTGAAGCACACAGCAATAGCATCCTTAACATGTATCCTAAACCCTACGTAAGAACATCATCAGAGAAGATATTAAAATTACCACATAGATATAATAGTAAAAAGTAATAGCAAAATCTCTC
Organism: Crataegus laevigata; assembly: GCA_963580275.1. Classification (NCBI taxonomy): domain Eukaryota; kingdom Viridiplantae; phylum Streptophyta; class Magnoliopsida; order Rosales; family Rosaceae; genus Crataegus; species Crataegus laevigata. The sequence continues at coordinate 28,426,110 of OY756947.1, read as the reverse complement.
CAACTGATTATTCAATTTCTTACGTGGAACTAAGACCTTCTCCAAAAAAAAATGTCATATTATAACAGTTAAATTACAATTAGTGGATGACATGGCAATCCGATATCCAATCGAATTGTCAAATGTTAATTTCATATTAATATATAGAGCTTTAAATGGTTGTATCTATTAAAAAAAAACAATTGAAACAAAAAATTTATTGGTTGAAATGTTAATGGAATACGAGACCCACCGTTAAAATTAATTAAAAATAGATTTGACGTTGATGTCCTTGACTCCTAATCACAAAGCCTTCAAATTCAGTCATCAAATAACACTTTGTCTGAAAGATTTTTTTATGTCAAATATGCACAATGACATCTCCAGCTAGAATTTGACATCCCCTCCATAGATGCTCTAAGTCAATTGAACACAAAGTCTTCAACTATCAAATTAATTTAATGATTTTTAGTAGTTGTGATACAATTCTTAATAAATGTTGATGGGTATTCCAAGCATTTGATTGGTTGTCTCAATAATCGGACTCCACGAAGAGATGAAACAAGTTATAGAACAACATTTTTATTTAACATATCAGGTGGAGCAAAAAATTATACAAAATGTCAAATTGTCACATAAGCACATCAAATATCATTTTGATATTTGACATTTGACATCTCATTTGGAGATGCTCTAAAAAATTATTTCTCGTTTTTTTGCCAACTTGAATTTAACACATTTTCAATAGTAATCTACTAATATGAAACTGATTTCAGCATAACTTTTTCTTACACTCATGTTTATTTATGATTTTTGAATTGAATAAATCAAGTGGACAAAAATAAAAAACGGTGCATAAAAGAAGGATAGTGAAAATCATTTTGATCTAATTTTTATACAAAAATTCATACACAAGTGTCAAACTATAATTTATCTACAATGAAATAAAACTTATCCAACTTCGTTTATATAACATACCCATATTATAGTTAATGTTTAATTAAGATCTTGATAACCCTTTTCTAGAAGAGTTAATAATTTTCAAAGTAACTAAGAGATTATAAAAAAAGGGATAGTAGTACAAGTCTCTAGAAGATAAGGTCAACTTGTTCATGCTTAGAGCCAAAGCAAATGAGTCAAAGGCTTAAAGTCATCCTTCTTCTCAAGCATACATGGTCCAACTTTATGCATGGTAGTTGGTACAAACTGAATTATTTGCATTGCCGTATGCCCATTGCCCAACCATTCCATCTCCAACACCCCCGCGAGACATGAAAGCTTTATGTTTAACTGGGGAAAAGAATATGAAAGGTCTTTGGTCCTCAGAGAGACAAATGTTGGCGTGGGATGGCGTTTTAGTCTTCTGATTAAGTCACTTGATAGAGACAGAGGAAACTAAGAACAAAGAAAATCAAAATGCCACAACTTCTCACGTGTTTCCTAAATGTAAAATTTGATAGAAATGGTATGTGAGTTTGTACACCATAAATCATTTTGATCATTTCGTGAAAAATCTGTCAATACTCTTGCTAAATTGTCACATAAACGACCACGTGACCACATTTTTAAGGTATTTTTGTCAAACCAACCCCTCCACTTAACAAAGATATTAACATATTTTTTATGGAATGACCAAAATGAGGAGTTATGTCAATTTCAGGGACTACTCCTATCGATTTTTTTTATCTGAAACCAAAATAAAAAGTTATGTCAATTTCAAATATCATTTTAACTAAAAATCATTTTATAAAACATATCTCTCTCACTTATAAACTCATGTGCTACCCACATTTCTATTTTCCCAAAACCAAATATTTAAGAGTTTTGTCTTCCGTTGAAACTTATAAGGTAACTACGGAGGGTTTCTGTTGACAATGACTTCATTGACTTGCCTCATCGAACAGTTTGGAAGTCAGCTTAGGCATTAAAGGTGCTTCATTTGTCCATTTCTATTAATTGTCTTGCGCACATTTAGCTCTCACCGCTATAAAGAATGCAACAAAAGTTGGGCAAGGTTGACCATTATTAGACATTGGAGGGTTATGTTTTTTATTATTTTTTAAATATTTATTTATTTATTTTATCAAACGATAGATTTTGTTAGATTAATCACTGACAGGGTTTAAACCCACGCCGTCATGGAATGACTCAACACATTTTCACCATTGTGGTAAAAGACCACTTACAGGGGGATTATGTTTATTTGATCGTTTAAACTTGTGACCAAATCTTACCATTTCATGATATGATGTTTTACTGCACAAAATTACACACGTGACATATTATATATATGAAATAAGATACGAGCAATAAATCATAAACACATCAACATCCTGAAACAATAAAACAATTCCGCCAACTTAATTATGATCATTGTAGCATTTTCTTAAACTCATCATAAATTTATTGCACCTCTCAAACTAAGATAATTTAGGGTTTGATCATTCTCTAATTCGGTACATGCCTGCAACTTGGTTTGCAGGTACTATTTAAGGCCTCATCACCATTTTCCTTGACCCTGTAGAGTGGCTCCCCACTTTAAAATCAGCAGTAATTCTCGCTTCGTATTTAGACGGCGAATTGACAATGAAAATCTTGTCGTGCTTGGTGACATGCAAATGTTTTTATGTCGTGCCTGTGTCAACACCGGTGAACATACGACAAGAATCGCTAGCAGCATTGCTAAGAACTTGGTAGACATGTTCTTGATCATCAAGGCTTCCATTGGAAGCTGATTGAAGAAATTGCTGTTAAGTTTCGAAAGGATGTTAATGTGACTTAACATGGGGTGGTTATTTATACAGGGTATGGTAATAACGGTCAACTGGTTTGAATGGATGGCAGAAATGGAAGTAGATTGGTTATTTTTCTGCCGGAAGACGTAATTACTAAAAATGGTGGGTTGCCCTCCAGTCAACGCCTGCAGTGGGTTAATTAGAAGAATCTATGACAGTGAGGGATTTATTTATTTCTATGGCCACTAGTTTTAGTGATGAAACCAACTTAGTTTTGAAGCTGTCTAGTATTTAGATCCCAATTTGTTAGAAACCCTCTCTTTTTATAAAGAAGTGAACACATTGTTTTGACTAATTGGTTTAATTAGGTTATTCGTTGTGTGACTTAGCCTAACTCCTCTTCTTTTTAGTATAAAAATATCGATGTACAAAAAAAAAAAACTAACTGGCTTAATCATGTGTACAGCAAATCTCACCTGCCTAAAAGCATGGTATCTTGTGTTAAAAGAAGACTAACCAAAGCGCCCACACTTTGTGTGTGAGTGCAGATTTTTGCTTTTTTTATTTTTTGGCAGGGGGTTTGTGGTTAGAGATAGAGGCGGGATGAGATACTCCGATGATATGGTAGTGAGGGATGAGGAAAACAAACAGTAACATTTTTTGGTGCAAAATTATCTTAATGTGCATGATTTTTGTTTTCTGGTATTTTTATTAAATTGTGAATAGTTCAAAGCGTCGTTTCATCATCTTTTAGTTGACAAAGAATGTCTTGTTATATATGATAAATAAAATTAATAATTTTAGACCCGTTCTGTAATCATTTGATTTTTAGTTTTTACCTTTTATTTGAGATTTGTGAAAAGCTATGAAAGAAGGGAGGCAAGGTGGAAAAGAGTTGTGGGAGGAAAGGGAACAAAATAAAGAGAATGAATACCTCTTAAAAGTTAAAATAACTTGAATTTTTTTTTATTTTTTGTTTTATTTTGTTGAAAATGAATATGGTATTGATGGGAGGAGTGACCTTACATGGGTTTAAAAGTCAGTTGTGTTATTCCTCATATTACTAATTGGTTTTATGGTGGAACCTCAACTTTCTTCGTGGTATCATAGTTAGGTTATCCCACGTGTGAAGCCAACGACCACATATGAGCCACGTCACCTAATTTGTGTTGTTCATGTGTTAGACTTGAAAATTCGCCACACTTGAGTACGCGTATTGAGAATGAATCCCACATTGACGGAAGAATGAACCTTACATGGGCTTATAAGTAAATTGAGTTATTCCTCATATTTCCAATTGGTTTAATAGTGAAACCTTAATTCTGTTTGTGGTACCAGAGCTAGGTTATCCCATGTGTGAACCTCAAAGTCAATGACCACACATTCTCCACGTCACACCATTTGTGTTGTTTATGTGTTAGACTTGAAAATTCACACATGAGGGGGTGTGAGAGGTGCATTGAGATTGAATCTCACATTGATGAGATGATGAACCTTATATGAACTTATAAGTAAGCTGGGCCTCCCCATATTACCAAGTCTTTATGATGGAAGCTCAACTTTCTTCATTATCATGTATTCCTTTTCCTTATACATTTCTCAACATATTTTCTAAACTTGACAATTTCTTGCATGACCCGTTAATCCAATATGAAAGACACAAAAATAATAGGTTTCAGGTCAACCTATCAACGAGTTAGGTCATTATCGTATCATTCGTTAAGGGTGCGTTTGGTACGGGGACGGGACGGGACGGAACAGGACGAGATGGATGTTGTAAATTTAAAAAATGACAGGGGCATTTTTGTCCTAAAATGTTAAAAATTTCTGTCCCACAAACGTGGAACAACCCTGTTCCAGGGGGGAGAGGTGGAACCAAAAATCATCCAAAACTTGTCCCGTGGAACGCCTCGTCCCACTCGTTTTAGGCGTACCAAACGCGGGACGGAACGCCTCGTCCCGTCCCGTCCCGTCCCGTCCCGCGTACCAAACGCACCCTAAGAGCCCGTTAACGAGTTGAGATGTTATCGGGTCACCTGTTAAGAACAAGATAAGATAATGAGTGTGATACGAAAACTACCCATTTTCCAACTGTAGACATTAGGTATGATAATTCTTGCGTTACCGGTCAACTCAAAGCGAAACTACACCACCTGTTCACGAATTGAGTATTTATCGAGTGACTTATTAAGATTATAAGTTTGACTCGACCCAACCTATTTAAATAACATATATGACACAAAAATAATACAAACATAACAAACACGACCGTTTGTTTTTGCCAAGTCTATCTTCTACCATCATTGCTCCCTTATTCAATAAAAGCAAAATCCAAAAAACCAAGCGGTTAACAACAGGCCTTAACTCTTTGCTTTTACCCTTAATAGAAAAAATAGCTATTGGACTGAAAAGGAACAGATACCAATGGCCCAAAGAAAAGCACATGACATGGGCTATTTAAGTGAGCTACCTGCCTAACCACAACCCATTTTTCTCAAGCTGGTCCCTGGACAAACCCGTGCTCCGAGTCCGACCTTAGTAACTCACTGATACCAGCCGGTTCTTTCCAATTGGATCATCGTCTCGTTTCGTCGCAACTCCGCCCCATTGCGCTCTAACCATTGAGCTCGGCCCTCTCTCTCTCTCTCTCTCTCTCTCTCTCTCTCTCTCTCCTCTGAACTCTCGGTATTCCTTTCTTTCTCTGCAATCTTCATCCCGTCGCGGCGTAATCTCGATCAGGTAACCCTATTCCTCTTTCCCCCCTCTCTCTCCCTCTCTTTCCCCCATCCACACACAAAAATATATAGGTGTGTATGCATATTGCGGTTTTTTCGAGAGTGAGATCTCGATAGGGAATGCAGTCGCCGTAAACGGCGTCGTATACTTAAGTAATCTTCGTCTGTGAATCAAATTCGTGTTACTGTGATAGGGTTCGTGCTCATTTGGGTTAGAATTCTTGGAATCAAAGCTAAAAGTTTATTTTAATTTAATTGGAGCTTGCACTAGATGATATGTTTTGCCCTAAATCGAATAATAATATTTGATGAATTTTTTTTTTGGTGTTTGTAATTTCTTCTTCTTTTGCATGCCATTTGGATTTTTTTTGTTTTGTTTTTGTCAATAGTGGTATCTTGTTACTAAGTTTCTCAGAGGACCGTTAGGAGAAACACCCCATTAGTTTCTTTTCGTATTCGGGTTTTAAGGGAAAGGGATCTTGTGGGTGCATTCACCAGTCTAGATAGTGTAATTGCAAGTAGCATAATCAGAAAAGAAGTTACGTTGTGGATTCTTTTGAAGGTTCCTAGTTTATGGGGTGAAACTGAAGTCAAATTTTGCAGGTACGGGAGGAAGTTTAATCTATTAATTTTTGATGTGGCTTTGTTTGATTATGTTAGTTTTTTCGAGGTTTGTGTGTTTTCAGTTTTACATCATCTTTTGTTTGTGTGGATTGGGTGTTAATTAAGCCTGAAATGCCTTGTAACTCTTGTTATGTAGGTTTCTGTGAGTCGAGACAAGTACAGAGATGGATCACCATGAGGAGGAATGCCGTGCTGTAAGTGAACCTCATGGGAAGCAAGATGATGAGGTAAGTTGCTGCGTCTGTTACTTTTAGAGATCCTTACTTTCATTGCTTCTTTTAATATTCTTTCTTTTATTCTTGAGTCTTGGAACATGTAGTGAAATGGAACTTTTTGGGAACTAATTAGTCACGAGCTTTGAGACCATTGAATTTAATTTGTTATATTTATTCCTCATTGAGCTGTATGGACAATTTTTAAAATAAAATTGTAGAGGAAAATTTGAAAATTAAATTAACAGTTGGGTTACTTGTGTGCATTCTTGTAAATTGGAATGCATTTCAGAAGTGATTTTGGTAAGGTAGTTATTGGTTCTATTTTGCAGGAAGCTGCTGCTCGGCTTGAGGAAATCAAGAAATCTATTGAGGCAAAGATGGCTCTTCGTCAAAGCAATCTGAACCCCGAACGGCCTGGTAAGACTAGTGGTGTTCCTGTTTTTAGTATGCAAGTGAATGATGAACTAATTATTAAGTTATTAGAATGAGTGAAAATGTTTGAGGGAAGAAGACTCATGTAATCTTGCAAAATTGCCATTCCTAATGACATAAATTGCAAGCAAAGGATGATGGCTGGCACTTTTTGTAAGGTTGTTCTTTGCTGCTACTAATTATACTAAGATGTAATCCTAATCTTTTTTCAAATACTTGAAGTCCTCCACATGAGTGCTGCTTAGTTCAATCTGAAGTCATACTACATTAGATGTCTAATAATCAATAATTTACTCGTAATTTCTCAAAACTAGTGTGTTGGTGTAATATTATAATGCTGATACACTTTCCTCTACCTTATAATTCCTTACACTTTGTTGATGCTCCCATGTTACATTTTGGCATATTGGGGAAGCTTCTTGCTTCATTTGAGGTTATCAGTGTTTTTTGTTAAAAAGGCTAATGAACATTAAACTGAAGGGGATTGAGGATCATTTCGCCCTTTAAAGGTTTTTTTCCCGCCTGTTTTGGGTAGGTTTGCTTTTGACTGTTACATTTGGATTTAATTGTGATGTATTGCTCTGTTATCACTCCTGTTTTACATCTTAATAATTTTTTTACTATATAATTGTTTTATAATTAGATAAGTTCATTGCAAAGATATTTTATACTTCAGGGTTTCATGTCTTTCTTTTTACAGATTTTCTTGTTGACATGTTCATTTCATACTTTTTCTATATAATCACCTGGCTAACCAAAAACACAATAGTGATAGCATAGTTGACATGTATGATTGCTGCATAATACTGGAGAATAAAAAAATTTATTTTGACTTCCAGATTCAGGATTCCTGAGGACACTGGATTCTAGCATTAAGCGCAACACAGCGGTTATTAAAAAACTGAAGCAGATAAATGAAGAGCAGCGGGAAGGGTTGATGGATGACTTGAGAGGTGTCAACCTGAGCAAATTCGTCAGTGAAGCTGTTACTGCTATTTGTGATGCCAAGCTTAGATCGTCAGACATACAAGCAGCAGTCCAGGTTGCTTTTACGATTTTAATTGATATTTCAGAAGCATTTATATATATATATATATATTTTTTTTTTTTCTTTTTCCTTTTACTCTTTTTATATTTCTATTGAAGTTTCAGTTAATCAAGTTCTTTGGGTCATCTATCCATGGTTTTACTTTCAACATATTAATCTGGATTTCCTCCAGTGAATGAATTAGAAAATATTTGGCTAATGCTTTTGCACAGTGAGTTTGCTTAAGAATTTAAGAAACAATATGATTATCTGCAGGTCCTAACATTTCTATAATTACACAAACTTCTAGTCATGTAGTGTTGTACCACATCATGTTACTTTCATTCTTTTCTGCAAGAGTCTATTTTTGGCTAGATTCATTTTATCTTTTTTGAAGAAAGGTTCAAAACGCCGATCTCTATTTTCTTATCTTATTTAAGAATAGACGACAGCACATGCTAAATGACAAGGTGTATAATAGTGAAATGCTTGGTACTATTTCTGCTGAAATGGACACTGAGCTATCTGATATTGTCTTGTCTAGTTTTTGGGTCTTTGGATAGATGATAAGTTGCCTCACCATGCCGTTATTTGTATTGTTGGTTTCAAGGCACTTGCTTCTCATTCCATTGTTTCACATGCATCCAGTTAGATGTCTTTGGGTATTTAATGTTTTTCCTATTTTAATTTGGAAAAAATTCTGAATATTGCTGTTGTTAACTATTTGGATTTTTTCGCCCAAAAATGAAAACTAGTAGAGTGTATCACGTATGTCTTTACTGGGGAAGAAAGTTGGTAACACTTTTCAGCTAGTATGTAAGGATGATAGGTTTGGCAGTAATTGAATTCTCATAGAGAAAAAATGAAGTTACTTTCAAATGGGCAGTATGTCTGAGCGGGCATGCACACCTGCAAGCTTTACCTGTTCATTTTGTAGAGCATAAATACATTTTTGAATGCAGTACTTCTGACACACTTCTATTTTTCAAAGATCTGCTCTCTGCTTCATCAAAGGTACAAAGACTTCTCCCCAACTCTGCTTCAAGGTCTTTTGAAAGTCTTCTTTCCAGGTAAGTCTGGGGATGACTTAGAAGCAGACAAGAACTTGAGGGCCATGAAGAAGCGAAGCACTTTGAAACTCCTTTTGGAACTTTTCTTTGTTGGAGTTATAGAAGATGGTGGTATTTTCGTGAATATCATTAAGGATCTTGTCAGTGGAGAACACTTAAAGGATCGGGATACTACTCAGACTAATTTGACTCTTCTTGCTAGTTTTGCTCGTCAGGGAAGAATGTTTCTTGGCCTTCCACTTGCTGGGCCAGAAATTTATGAAGAGGTACGAATTCTCTTTGGCTTTGTTCATTGTTTAGTACATTCCACATATTTCAATATTGTTCTATTTGCCTTATTTGGCTTTCGATTGAAGTTATTTTATAGTATCATATAGGCACAAGACATGACTGACTGTAATTATGTGTCACTTATATTTATCCTGAATTTTTGCAACAGTTTTTTAAGGGCCTTAATATCACGGCAGATCAAAAGAAATTCTTCAGGAAGGCATTTCAAACATATTATGCTACTGCTGCAGAACTGCTGCAATCCGAGCATACTGTAAGAGTTTCCTTCCTGACCCAAGATAGCTCTCTCTCTCTCTCTCTCTCTCTCTCCCTCTCTCTCATAGTGGAATACTGGTTGCAACTTATAAATAATGAATTTTCTTGATTCTTTCAGTCACTTCGCCAAATGGAGCATGAAAATGCTAAAATCCTTAATGCTAAAGGAGAGCTCAGTGATGAAAGTGTCTCATCATACGAGAAGCTGCGGAAATCTTATGAACATTTGTACCGCAATGTCTCATCGTAAGTTGCTTTGGTATTTCACTGCAATTATTTGTGATATCTGTTATCATGCTGGTCACCAGGTCTGTTGGGTCTGGCAATGTTGTGGTTTAAGTCTTCTTCCACTTTCTAGTCGTCTATGTTACATTGGATCCAGGATCCATCCTTTAAATCTTTCATAGGTTAATTGCTCATACTACTCTACTGAACGTGTAATCATCCTTGTTATCCCAATTTTTATAGGATTGTCATTTAGCAAAAACCTGCATAGTTCTCCAAAGTAAATAATACAATAACATAGAATGAAATAAACCGGATGTAACCGAATTATTAATTAACTAGTTTGGCATACTAGTCTTGTGTTTCTGACATGAGAATTTTATCGTCCCTCTCCGGAATTGTAGATTGTGGTATATGTCATGAAATCCTTTTTTTTTTTGAAAAATTGATATTATCTACACTAAGGGGATGGGGGTGGGCTTAGCCTCACAGTGGGCTAACAATAATGTGGTTCAAATTCGCCTTTGGCGAGAATCGAACTTAAGACCTCTCACGTACAAGTGAAGAGGAATACCACTAGACCGTAGTACTAAGTGGCGTCATGAAATCTTAGCATGGGCAAAAGATTCTGGCTGGAGATTGCAAGTATTAGGGAGATGATGTAACTTCACTTTCACTTATTGGAAAGTAATTAACTTTGTTAAACCACTCTAAAGTATGTATTAGCTAGGTGCATAATATTTGTACTTGATAATCCCCTATGCTTAACAAAAGGGAAAAAAAAAAAAACAGAGAAAGCAGTAGGAGCAAACTATTACTAGAGAGAATGTCTAGGAAATTTAACAGCAGCATGACTATACCCATAGCTGCAAATGAAAGCATCTGATTTCAACATCTGTAGTGTACTTCCAGATGCTCCAGCTTTCTTTAATTTGAAGTCATACTAGCCACTAATTACTAAAATTCTTGATTAATTATTATTCTCTATTAGTTTCCAGATAACTTACATTAGAAACTATTTTACCACAGTTTAGCAGAAGCACTTGATATGCAGCCCCCAGTAATGCCAGAGGATGGTCACACAACAAGGGTTACTAGTGGGGAGGATGCTTCATCTCCTGCTGCTGGAAAGGATTCTTCGGCACTCGAAGCCATATGGGATGATGAAGATACAAGGGCTTTCTACGAGGGCTTACCAGATCTTAGGTGTGTTTAAGTCGAATGATTTTTTTCAGTTACTTGTCAAATGGGCAAAAGAATGTCTTTTATGTATTTCATTTGTGTCAGTCATTATAAGTCTCTTAGTTAGATGCTGTTTCTTATACCGCAGAGGTTGACCTGAAATGTATGTTTATGTTATTTCTAGAGCATTTGTTCCGGCAGTATTATTGGGAGAAGCAGAGTCTAAAAGTAGTGATCAATCTGCAAAGACCCTGGAACAACCAACTGTAAGGAATAAAATCTCATCATTTATCACCAATTATTGCTATTTGTAATCAAATTTGTTCCATATTCACTAATCTTGGTCCTTCAGAGCTAGATCTATTTTTCTGTTATCGTTCTCCTCATTTATCTCCTGTTTTCACTTGAGTTACATAGCATTGTGTGACTTAAATCTGTGGACAATATAATTGATGGGTACTTTGCCTTCTTTGGAAATAATAAGATTTGTGTTTACTCTGGCAAAAGTTTATACTTGTATTTATATACTCAGATGAACAATTTTTTTTATCTTCATTGTTAAGGAACCCGCACTTGAATCAGACCAAACTCAACAAATTACAGAAGATACTGGAGAGGCTTCTGCAGATGTTGGTGCTTTACAAGAGGCCAAAAGCACAGAGAAAGGAAAGGACAAGGAAGAAAAAGATAAAGACAAGATCAAAGATCCAGACAAAGAGAAAGTTGATAGAAAAGGAGAGAACGACAAAGAGAAGCTCAAAAGTATTGAAGGGACAAATTTGGATGCTTTACTGCAGAGGCTTCCTGGTTGCGTGAGCCGTGATCTCATTGATCAGTTGACTGTAATTATACTCTCTCTCTCTCTCTCTCTCTCTCTCTCTCTCTCTCTCACTCACAGACACACACATTTGGCTGTCTAACCTTATGATTCACGTTGAAGATGTTATTATATTTTCAGGTGGAGTTTTGTTATTTAAATTCAAAAGCAAATCGGAAAAAGCTTGTGCGGGCATTATTTAATGTCCCTAGAACATCATTGGAGCTACTAGCGTACTACTCACGTTTGGTTGCCACACTCTCGACTTGTATGAAGGACGTCTCATCCATGCTCCTAGCGATGTTGGAAGAAGAATTCAACTTCTTAATTAATAAAAAGGTCGGGTTTTACATGTGATGTATTTTGTTGAATAGGAGTGGCTGGTTCTTCTATAACAAAGTTCACTTGTGTCGCTTTCATTTGAGAAGTTCATGATTTTCATATTAAATTTTAATTTTGTGCAGGACCAAATGAACATTGAAACAAAGATTAGGAACATTAGATTTATTGGAGAACTCTGCAAGTTTAAGATTGCACCAGCTGGTCTTGTCTTTAGTTGTTTGAAGGTAATATGCACATAACAGAATTGAAGCATAGGTTCTGGTAAAGTTGTGCATTACTGATAAGGAAAATGCTAGGTAGGCCACATTTTGTAGACCACATGTGAACCACCTCTCTAATAGAGTTGGGATCTACTTGTATTGGTGGGCCCTGCCTCTATTAGAGAGTTTAGTTCTAGTTTTCAAAATATGGTTTATCTAGCATCGCCCGATTGATAATATCTTCAGTACATTGTATTTATTATCAGCCGTGATATATCACACACTCTGAGCTGCACTTATGCTTGGAGAAAGGTTCTTCTTACCTTTTCCTTTCATTTAATAGGTCTTTGTAGGGGTTGCTGAAAATATTTTTAGATGCTTTGCCTACAGATTCAATGTGTATTACTATTTTGTAAATTTGTATCAAATTTTTTTGTACCTTTTGGTTGCAGGAGAATCCATGAAATGCACGTCTTTGCAGTCAACCTTTTTTGCTCTCATTTTATTTACTTCTTTATTTTACTGCAACTTCTGTGCGGTAAATCATAATTTAGAAGATGGGTTGAAGTACAGTCTATGGTATCAGTGAGATTTAAGTTTATATCATTGTGGCATTTAGTTTGTGAGCTGTTTACTTAGCATTTGTTCTTTTGTTGCCAGGCTTGTTTGGATGATTTCAGTCATCATAACATTGATGTTGCTTGCAATCTTCTTGAGACTTGTGGGCGTTTTCTGTATCGGTCTCCTGAAACTACTGTGCGGATGACTAACATGTTGGAAATATTAATGCGATTGAAGAACGTAAAAAATTTAGACCCTCGGCACAGCACCCTTGTTGAAAACGCTTACTACCTATGCAAACCACCTGAGAGGTCTGCACGGGTTACTAAAGTCCGTCCTCCATTGCATCAGGTGTAAATTTTTTTATTGGTTCAACTCTTCATAATTTATTTTGATATATCCAAATTTAAATTAACCTTTCATTCATTTATTTCTTTTGCAGTATATAAGAAAGTTGCTATTCTCAGATCTTGATAAGTCTACCATAGAGCATGTGCTCAGGCAACTGCGTAAATTACCATGGGGTGAATGTGAGCCATATCTTTTAAAATGCTTTATGAAAGTTCACAAAGGGAAGTATGGTCAGATCCACTTGATTGCTTCTCTCACCGCTGGTTTGAGCCGCTATCATGATGAATTTGCTGTATCTGTTGTTGACGAGGTGATCTCTTTCATTCCAAAATTCTTTTTGTAGCATTTTAGTTTCCATGTTAAATATGATTATTTCATAATATGACTGGCCCTTTGCTGTGCAGTAGTATCTCTTTTAGATTTGTCTAACTCTCAGATGCACAAAGTGTGGGGTAGGTTTAGGGAAAGAGGAAGTCTATCTTTTCTGGCTATTAACTAGAATGAAGAAAAACATTGACTAATTGTTCATTCATTTAAAGTCAAGGACATTCTAACTTACTCGTTTGTTCTTTTTCTGTATTTATTGAGTGGTGCTCGCCGTGACAAATTCAATCTAGCAGTAAATTATATGCTGCAACTGACTCAGTAACCTTGAGGCTCAATATACTTTCTCATGATTTGCCTGCCTCATACTTTAGTCAAACAGTAGTCTTGATGCTAGTACCATAATCATTATAGGGAAGGGATAGGAAAGATGAGGGAGGGGACGTGTGATTTTTTAGCAGTCTTAACGGTTTGTGCTCATACCATCCATGTTAGACTTATAATTCATAATTGTTTTTCAATTTAAAATATATATATATATATATATATATATTGTGTAAAAAAAAAGGGAGAAATTAAATATACATTGACATCTCTGAGATATGAAGTGTGCATGTGTGTGCAAGTTCGGACATTTCTGATTTTGTCTGACGCACCAGAGATTTCTCAGAGTTATACCTTCACTTTCAGGTTCTAGAGGAGATACGGCTAGGCCTAGAATTAAATGAGTATGGGATGCAGCAAAGACGGATTGCCCACATGCGATTCTTAGGAGAGCTATACAACTATGAGCATGTAGATTCTTCTGTTATTTTTGAAACTCTGTACTTGGTTCTTGCCTTTGGCCATGGCACACCAGAGGTATGTAATTTTCTGTGCATTTCCATACATCACCATATATTACTTGAGGAACATTACCATAGTCATTGCTAGGCATACTTGGTAACTATATACTAAATTAGGTGTCTCAAATGCATATTTTAGAATATTATAGTACTATTGGATATTTTTCCAATCTTAATATTTTTATTTTAAAGGAAAACTTTGGGGGACCAAAATTGAAATCTCCAAGAATGTATATTCCACAATTGATTTTCACCCAAGTTTATTGATAATTCTAGGTTTTATATTTTTTTCAAACACGTATTTGCATCTCTTAAGAAAGCATAAAGATATGGATGGTTTTATCATTTCCTTTCTTATTATGAATCAGAATTTATTTAGATTGTCCAAGTACATGATGATCTTCTTACTTTGGCCATTCTTTTTCCGTGTCACCAGCAAGATGTACTGGATCCACCAGAAGATTGTTTCCGCATGAGGATGGTTATTACTCTTCTTGAAACCTGTGGGCACTACTTTGACCGAGGCTCGTCCAAGAGGAAGCTTGATCGATTCTTGATGCACTTTCAGAGATATATACTAAGTAAAGGTGTAGTACCGCTTGATGTTGAATTTGACTTACAGGTCAGTCATGCTGCTCATATATTCTATTCTGTATTTACCCCTACATCTTTTTCTGTTTTTCTTGCCAATGAAAAGCTAGAATCATATGAGATTCTCTTAGTAATCTGACCTTTATGTATTTTTTTTCTCTTACGTACTGTTTTGTACCTTTATGTGGAATATGCTATTCCAAGAATCTTCTATCTTATCTATAATTCATATGAGATAAAGTTTACTCTCTATCATTCTACATGGGAAAGCTTATGTAGTAAGGCACTTCCAGGACTTATTTGCCGATCTACGCCCCAACATGGCTCGGTACTCTTCCATTGAAGATGTTAATGCAGCTCTTGTAGAACTTGAGGAGCGTGATCGTACTGTCTCCATTGAGAAGCACTCCGACAGTGAAAAGCCTTCAAGGAGGAACACCTCCGACAAAATGTCAGTGAATGGAAAGAGTGTTGTAAATGGAAATGAGGAAAATGTTGTAGGTCATGGAGACCTTGGAGATAGTGACAGTGATTCGGGAAGTGGCACCATTGATCGAGATAGACATGATGAAGAAGGTTTGGGTGAAGAGAATCATGATGGTGGATCTGACAGTGATGAGGATGATGATGATGGTGGTGGACCGGCATCTGATGAGGATGATGAAGTCCATGTCCGACAGAAGGTTGCAGAGGTGGACCCTCAAGAAGCAGAGAAGTTTGAGCTGGATCTCAAGGCTGTTATGCAGGTAAAGATTGTATCATTGTTGTATATGCTCTTGCTGATGCATGATTTGCACAGTAGATTTGTATATTATTGTAGCGCATATATTTGTGATCACATTCTGAATGAATGCAATCAAGGCACTGAAAATTTTGCGTTCCTAGTGTCCGTGGTCTGGAAATGATTTTGTACAGGATGTTATGATGCTGAAGGGTGTTATATTTGAGTGCAGTTTGTAACCCATTAAACAATTTCTGAATGCAGGAAAGCATGGAGCAACGTAGGCTAGAGCTGAGAGGCCGACCAACATTAAACATGATGATACCGATGAATGTGTTTGAGGGGTCCACCAAGGACCATCATGGAAGAGGGGTTGCAGGGGAAAGTGGAGATGAGGCGTTGGATGAAGAGTCTGGAGGAAGCAAGGAGGTCCAGGTGAAAGTTCTTGTCAAGCGTGGTAACAAGCAACAAACAAAGCAGATGTACATCCCTCGGGATTGCTCACTTATCCAGAGTACGAAACAGAAAGAAGCAGAAGAGCTTGAAGAGAAAC
Organism: Crataegus laevigata; assembly: GCA_963580275.1. Classification (NCBI taxonomy): domain Eukaryota; kingdom Viridiplantae; phylum Streptophyta; class Magnoliopsida; order Rosales; family Rosaceae; genus Crataegus; species Crataegus laevigata. The sequence continues at coordinate 28,410,035 of OY756947.1, read as the reverse complement.
AAGACATCAAGAGGTTGGTTTTGGAATACAATGACAGAGAAGAGGAGGAGCTTAATGGATTGGGGAACCAAACTGTGAACTATATGCAGAGTGGCGGTAATAGACTTGCCAGCCGTGGCAGCACTTGGGAAGGAACTAGCGGTAGAGGTGGTGGAGCACGTCATAGATATCACAGTAGTTATGCCGGTGGGGGAGCTTACTACAGCAGGAAAAAGTAAAAAAATATGTGATTTTGCAACGAACGCCAGAAAGTCTCTGCTGTGGGATTTCCCTCATTTTGCAGATGCGGTTCGTTCTCTGCAAACTCGTGCTTATATAAATGGAGCATTAATCGCAACAGACCTTCCTATCTGATGGAGAAGCCATGCCTTTTTGGGACACTCGACTCGGACCATTCCTCTTCACCGCACAAGGTCATATGTTTTGTGGTCCTGTTAGAAGATAGTTGCAGGTGTGAAGAAATAACCAATAGAAGGGAACGGAGATAGCTAACCAGAAACTGAGACAGCAGTGCACAAGAAAGGCGGTCGTGTGATACTGAGGCGCTGATCCGCAAACACACGTTGTTCGGTCGTTAATTGGATCGATTTTACGTCGTTTAGTTTAGAACCTCAAGTATGGGTCTCCCTGCGTGTGTATATATATGTTAATATGAAGTAAATTAAAGATCTGATGCAAACTCTGCTCGGGCTTTTTTGTGTCCCTGTATGTGCCAATACCGATTTAAGAACCACCTAGACAGAAATGATCAAATGGAATTTTACCAAGACCTTTTTTGGCAGGCTTATCATTTTTACTTTTATTTTTTTTTATATTCAGACGATGTTTTACTCCAAACTACTCTGATACGTTAATGGTCATTAATGTGGGAGGTCTTGTACCCTTACCATCACCATCATTGTAGTTTGTCTTTCTCTTTACCTTTTACTTGAAGTGACGAGTTCGATATCAAATTATTGAAATAATATGTAAAATTTAGTCGAAATCCCCCCCACCCTTACAAGTTTTCGTTCTTCTTCAGATTTTCCAAAGATCCAACCCTCACCCCCTTACATCCAAGTTTCAAACTACGCTTTTGGACTCACCGTCGTACATCCCAAAACTGAACAGTCCATCCGAAATTGTCCCAAAATTGTTCCGAATATTTGGTTCTGAAACCGAACCAAGTCTGTTTGCAATTTGGTCTGATTTTGAAATAAAACATATGAGCAAAGTGGCCCACATGTTGCGTGAAGAGTCGTGTGGATATGCGTTTGAGGCATCGGTCATTTTCATGTTGTTAGCTGGATCACTTTCTACCAGGTCAATTTGGTTACTTTCCACCTCCATAATCAAATATTGGTTTAACAAATTTACTATTGATTGCATATGTTGCACTCTTTGTCTTTGTTCTAAGGTCCACTCCAATTCACAGTCAAAACTGGTTGCATATTAGCATATCTAAGAAGTGGTGGGAGATTTGTGCAGAGGCCAATCAATAGGTCAGTCATAATAATAGGTATTAAACTCATCATCTAATCTAAGTAAGTCAAACCTTATATCTTACATTCATCGGTAAAGAGAATACCATTACGCCGTATTACTAGTAGTCCCGTTAACTTTAGTTGCATCTTCATTATTATGCTAATGGTCCACTCCAACACTTTTATGATTATTAATAATTATTCTTTGCTTCGTTTGTTGGGTCTCAACTCTTTTTACTTTGCAATTCCCCCAACCCTTTAATTGTAATTTCAATCAAGTTGGCCTTGGAAGAACCCTGTAAGGAAGCATGTTAAAAATTAATGGAAAACTGAGCCCCAATTATCAGAAAGCAGACCTTGTACTTCTTTTTCTTAATAAGTGGAATTTGACTCCTAATATAGGTTGTTGAACCTAAATTTAAAAACTATGATTAGCCTTTTTGGATGGGTTTTCAAGAGGTTGGTTGTACTACTTTTCTTACAATTTATGCATTCGAAGAAAACTTCCAAAATATGTAAAACGCGATAGTCGCTTGTAAGTGAAAGATTATAAGTTTGAATATCGTGAATAGCGAGTTCAATATTCATTTATTCTCTCACATTCTCAGTATAAATAATATTATTGTGTTAAAAAAATGACATGTAACTTAATATATTTTAGAATATGTAACTCAAGTAATTAACTATGTACATTCTTATATTTGAAAGTTAAGAGTCCGATTTCTTCTTCCTTACATTGATTGTATCAAACAAAAGAATTGAGTGTCACTTAAAGATCGTGGAGATAAGGGCATTGCAAGTTGGAGATGTAAATTTTTCCTTTTCAAGAAAGAAGAGGCTAGAATCAAATTCTATTTCATTGTGTGGAATTTTTGGTTCCCAAATTCTTGTGCCCTAATCTTATTTCCAAAAACAATAATCTACCAAAGCTATGGGAAGCACGTTATTATAAATTTTACAGCTAATAAGTTGTTGGAGGAAGATGGATATGAGAGAATATGAAAGAGAGTTTTAAACAGAAAACTGAAGCTTTATTGATTCAAAATTGATTACAACACTAAGCCATCTTATTGTCTATTTATAATAACATTTAGACATTTTCATAACAGATATAACTCTTGGATTAGTTCCAAAAGTTACAGACACAACCCTAGACTTCTAAAGAGATACAACTCTTCCTAAACATAACTCTTCTCAAGAGACACAACTCTACTTATCAACTTATACAACTTATAGGAAAAATGCATTACTTTTAACATAAGCAATGCGTGCAACAAATGGAACATGTGGTTCCCACTTTACCTTTTGGTTCAAAATGTGACACATCAGCTGTAAGTGTGTAGATTTTAACCGAGGTACTAGAAGGATTACAACGTCTATATGTGTGTGTAGATTATATATATATAGGAAATCTTTAAGGAAAAAGATATTCATTGTTTATAAAAAATGAAAATTAGTTGTGGAGGTCACACTACATCGAACTTTAATGATTTGAATTGTCTATTTTTCAAGTTGTATCTCATAAATCATCTTTGCAAAATATTAGCCAAATTAGAAATATTTAAGATATCTAATTGAATTCAAAGAAATTAACAAATACTTTGTCATATAAGAAACAACGAAATTTTATCTTGATAATTAAATAGACAAATGATTTTGGATTAGATTGAATTGATTTTTTGTAAGGATGATCTATGAATCGAGACTTACAAAATAGACGGTTTAGATCGTTGAAGTTCGATGTAGAGTGAGCTCCACACCTAATTTTCAATTTTTGAAAAAAAAAAATCTTTAAATAAAGAGCCTGATATATATATATATATATATATATATATATATATATATATATATATATATATATTTATACATGCTATCTACGATCATTGCAAAGGTTCTTGCTTGTTCTTGTTCTTGGTCATAGAAAGAAGAATTCTGACTTGTTTGTCTTCTGCAATGTTCTAATTATATAAAATCAAGTAAAGGATTCAAGTCAAAGATTTAGTTTGAAATATAGTTTTTTCAATTCGCAGTATATTTTATATTTTAATCAAAGATTATTTGGGTAAGATAAGAACATACGCAAAGAATTCTGGGGTTTTCTTTGTTAGATGGTAAGTAGGAAACAAAAACGAAACACTTTATTATACTTGGTAATATGCTTATTGATTATTCGGGAGGGAACTAATACAATTTTAGCGGTTATTAGCATAGTTAGCCTTTTAAAGAACGTATTCAAAGTGTAAATATTTTAGACATTTTCTTACTTTCGTCGCACTCATGAGCAAGAGATTGAACGAGACAAATTCATAAAAGGAGTGAACATGCAAGATACATAAATGAAAATTGCAAATAGCTAAAAACATTTAAGCTTGTATATCAGTGATCATGAACCAAAACTCAATTAGAGTAATAGTCTATCAACTAAAATATATGACCGTTGGTCCCTTAACCCATCAAAAGCGAAACTATGGTCATTTTCGTCAATTTTGTCAAAACTTCCACTACAATGAGTCACATAACACGCACGTAAGGTTAAATCAAGGGATAAATATGGAAAAACAAATGAGAAAATTGTAGTTATCCCTCAACTTTAACCAAATTGGAATAATGGTTCCTGAACTTTAATCTAATTGGAGCAATAGTCTCTCAATTTTAATCTAATTAGAGCAATAGCCCCTCATTTTGACAGAGTTCTAAAGAAGTTCATGAAAGGATCATAGCTGCAGATTTGATGAGTACCATTGTTCAAATTAGGCTAAAGGGGCTATTGCTATAATTCCAAAAAAATATGAACACACATAAGTGCTTTTTGAAAGAGGCATTAAATATGTGTTTCTTGCAAAAAAAACACTTAACATAATTTTTCTAGATTTATTTAGATTTTTATTAAAGATTGGTTTAAAGGGTATTTTCACCAAAAACAATATTAGTCATTTTAAAAACACTTTTAAATAAGCACAAAAAAGATAATACAAGTGCATTTTCAAACAGTATAATTGGGTCACAAAATCACCTATTAATAGTGACGTTGGTTGGGAAAAATAATTGTCCTACTTTTAAAGCAAGATGCTACCTTGATATTTATTCTCACAAATGTAATAAAATAATATGGAAATTGGCCGACCAAAACACCCAAACAGTACTCGCATTATTTCATGTTTCGAATTATTGGAAAATGCCTTAAACTTGAGTCCACGTTTAATAATATGTGCGAAAAAATAAATGAGCAAAGTAGTAAGATTGAAAACTTCTGTACGAAAGATGCAAAAAAAAAAAAAAAACTTCTGTACGAAAGGAGGGGAAGCAGCCACGTGAGTTAGAAACTTAAAATACCTCGTAAACTTGTTAAAGGATTATTTTCGTGGAGATCTTAAGAATCTTGTAATCATAACTGTGCATCATATATCATGTGGTTAAAAATTATTTTAAAATTTAAAATTAAATATAAATAGTACTTTAAAAAATTGATCGCAATGAAATATCACGATTACAAAATTTTTAAAATCTCAGAAAAATGATCCGGCGACAATCATTTTCCCGTAAACTTGCCGACAAATACATGACCAGAAACAATTATTTGTTATCCACTCTTTCACCCAATTGGGACTCTTTGATTTAAATAATCATAAGAAAAAAATAAAGAGATTTAATGAATATAATACTCTTCATGATTGGGGATACCTCAAAAGCCAGACTACTTGTGGACTTTTTGTATTTTTGTATAATATTTTATAATGTTAACGTATAAATTAACGTTAAAACGCGGCAGAGCGTTCATAGTGTGGATGTAAATTTCCGTCTTCTTCTATTTGGACAAAATTGCACCTACAAAACAAATCACACCTAAGGTCAAGGCCAAAAGCCTCACGCGCCCATGATGAATTTGGGGGGGGGGGGGGAATTTGGCCGTTGAACCTCTGATGCTAAAGTTAGAGTTTTGAGGGAAGAATGTTTGGAGAATTTTGTAGAGTTTTGCAAGAGACTTAGACGTAGTTTTTGAAGAGAATGGAGAGTTATTTATAGGGATATGGTGTGGTATTTTTTGGGGTGTAATTTGTAGTTAATTATCAATTAATAGATTAATTAGGTAATAAATCTATTAATTGACTAATTAACATAATTTAAAAGAAATAATTTAGGAGTTATGGAATAATTAGCTAATCAATATAATAAAAATGGAAGATTTTGGGAGTTTACCTTATGGAGAATATTGGATGAGGATAAATGAGATATATTTTGAATTGTTACCTATTTTGGGCATTTTTGACTTGGTTGAGGGATAATTGCCCGCTGCTCGTGCATAGGAATCCCGTTATGCCTCAAGGGTATTTATGTCCTCTTTTATCCAAAAATCCATGTGTCGCCTTGTGATTTTTTTGGCCGTTGAACCTTTGATGCCAAAGTTAGAGTTTTGAGGGAAGAATGTTTGGAGAATTTTGTAGAGTTTTGCAAGAGACTTGGAAGTAGTTTTTGAAGAGAATGGAGAGTTATTTATAGGGATATGGTGTGGTATTTTTTGGGGTGTAATTTGTAGTTAATTATCAATTAATAGATTAATTAGGTAATAAATCTATTAATTGACTAATTAACATAATTTAAAAGAAATAATTTAGGAGTTATGGAATAATTAGCTAATCAATATAATAAAAATGGAAGATTTTGGGAGTTTACCTTATGGAGAATATTGGATGAGGATAGATGAGATATATTTTGAATTGTTACATATTTTTGGCATTTTTGACTTGGTTGAGGGATAATTGCCCGCTGCTCGTGCATAGGAATCCCGTTATGCCTCAAGGGTATTTATGTCCTCTTTTATCCAAAAATCCACGTGTCGCCTTGTGATTTTTTTTGGCTCCACAAATGCCCCACACCTGCTGGGCTGCTCCTAGGAAAATGCAGCAGGTGTAGAGATCTTTTTGCTCCAGGAAACTTAGGACTGCTTTATATTCTAATGTAGATTCCCTCTTTAATATGAAATTAGATCATTCTAGGAAAGGGAAATAAATTTCTCTCAAAGCCCATTTAAGTCCACCTTAAGTGGGTTGTTAAATCAACTTTGTAGAGCGATTTATTCTACCCTACAAGAGAGAGAAAGCTTAGAGGATATTTGTTCCTTCTCATCTAGCAATCTTCTACACTTGCCCGTGCAAATGACCGTCTTTTGTTGCTTTCTTCGTCTTCTCCGTGCCGCACCGAAGTAAGAAAAACTTAATTCTTCTTGTCTTCTTATTGGGTGGTGCTGCCACAGGGCAGTCGTCTAGATGATGTGGCACGTCGGCTGGCAGAGGCCAGGAGTCGGCTTGGCATGAGCCAATGAGGTGATGTAGCAGGGGCCATTGCTTGTGCAGCTCGACTTGATTGAAGCAAATGATTGGTTCGGTATGGGCCGAGGAAGTGGCGTGGCATGGGCAACTATTTCGGCTGCCACGTCTGGGTTGCCTGCCAAAAATGAGGAAACTGCTTGAGTTTGATTTCTTAACTGCCGTAGATGGAGTTGCCAAGATCAGAGCTGCTGAAGATGAAGTGTCGGATGAGCGAATTATAGAGTGCAAAAGAGGCTGTTGCCCCATGACCATTTGCTGCCTAGTTGATCTTCAAGCATTTGATCTTTTGAGCTATGTGGCCTTCTTGCACTTGAGAGCTTACCCGGATGGGTGTTGGGGAATTAGTTTACCCTTTCGCACTAGAGAGCAATTAGTTTATCCTATCACATTGGAGAGCAAACTCATATAGGTGTCGGAGAATTGGTTTACCCTTTCGCACTTGAGAGCTTACCCATATGGGTGTCGGGGGATTGGTTTACCTCTGGCACTGGAGAGTAATTAGTTTACCCTCTCGCACCGGAGAGCTTACCCATATGGGTGTCGGGAAATTGGTTTACCCTCTCGAACTGGAGAGCAATTAGTTTACCCTCTCGCACGGGAGAGCTTACCCATATGGGTGTTAGGGAATTGGTTTACCCTATCGCACTGGAGAGCTTACCCATATGGGTGTTGGGGAATTAGTTTACCCTTTCGCACTGGAGAGCTTACCCGTATGGGTGTCAGGGAATTGGTTTACCCTATCGCATTAGAGAGCTTATCCATATGGGTGTCGGGGAATTAGTTTACCTTCTCGCACTGGAGAACATATAAGTCGTTGTCGTGAGTGTAGCTGAGGAAAGCTGGACTGCTAGACAACTGAAATAATCCTCAGCATACGAGGTCTTGTTTAGCGAAATGCTTGACACTTTGAACTGTTTGTGGAACCCACGTAAGGGTGTAAGTGCAGTGAGATGCTCCCAGAATTATTGCGCCATCATTAGGTGTTTCGTCGTGTGCTCTTTTGAGGTTTGGTTGGCGCGAGCCACATGGCAAGATCGGATCAGCTGTGAGTCGTGGTGCAAGGGCATAATTATGAGCCATGGTGATAGATCAATGGCTGTTGGGAGCCATGGAGCAGATAGGCACAGTTGTGAAAGCAGTGTTGGGACTGGCTTGGGCCAGGTTGTGCGCAGTAGGCGGAATTGGACCACTAGAACCATGATGATTGGCTACTGGTGATGTGCTGTCAATATTGAATTTTCTAAAGTGTTAAGAATAAGGTCTGCCCACGATTCTTGGTAGTTGGGTTAATGTGTCCTTCTAGTACTCGTCTACCCCGGGCGCGCCGTTATGCTGAGCTACTGCATTTGTCGGAACATAAGTAATCTTTGAATTCAAAAATCTATGTAGGGTAGTCCCGTCTGCTTAATCTTGTCATTGAAAGATGACTTGCTTATGTTGGTCATGTCTCATCAGAGCGCCTTGTCAATAGCTTTGTTACGCGAGAAATAACGTAATCGCTCAGTCATGAGCTTTTCTACTTCTTCCTAAATTTGCCTTTGTTGAGGTGGCGGAGCTCTCGATTGCCACTGGTAGTGACCTGCTGATCGAAGTTGTTTTTCCATGTGTTTAACTCATCAATGTTGTTTACTCTGATGTGAAGTGGAGGATGCTCTTTGCGGGCTTAGCCGTGAATGAACACTTCACTTGGAAAGTTGTCCATGCTGATAATCGGAGTGTGGCCTCAACCATGAATGCTCATCCGTGGGCTTGATCAGGAGTGCACGCTTCTCCGCATGCTACGATGAGAGTATACGCTATCCCGAGGACTTAGGCGGGAGCGCAAACTGCTAGAACGCTCGAATCATGGCTCATTGAGAGGTTGCTTGCTAGGATGCTGCTGGAGAGGTTCTTTGTCTGCCCTTGTCCTACTCCGGGACACCTCGTCAGGGGCATGATGCATCTTGGTGCACTGCAAGAGCTGATTCGCCAAGGTCGTCTGCTGTGCGAGGGCGCTTGTCAATTTTATAAATTGTCGAGACAAGTGTTGTTCTCTATTTGGGATTGGAAGAGACTTGAAGGAATGTACCTCTTTGAGCAGTAGAAGGGTGGTAGACTTTGGGCGCGGGATTTGAGTTGGGAAATGTCAAATCTGCGGAGAAATGTGGTGAAAGTGCCCTCGATTCAATCGTAGGCCTTGAAACTTGAAGCTAGGATGGTTGAGCTAATCTTGAGCCGATTTGGGCTACTTGGAAGGCCACGGGAGCAGGCTGGGCCACAAAAGCAGGTTGGGCTACAGAAGCAAGCTGGGCCTCGAGAGCAGGTTGCTCGGTGGTGGTGCACGTGGATGTGAGGCTTGGGCTCGGCTTGGCAACACATTGGGCTCGCATTGGGCTTGGAGTGACATGGCTTGGGTCGTGGCTTTGATGACATGGACCTTGCCGCAGGTGGTTGTCATGGTGGAGCTTTGTAGCGGTGGTGCCGCTTTACCTATGATCACATTTAGCCTTGTGGATTGTCATGGTCCCATTTCTTGACACTTGTGGAATTTTCTAAATTTCTAGCCATTGTATTTCTCTTTTACGTTTTATCAAAGAATCGTTGCAAAAAAAAAATTCTAATAATAAGAACGTACGAAAAATATACAAATGGACAAGAAAATAGAGAAAAACCTTTTATGCGAGAGTCTTCTATATGTGTGTGACTTTTCTCTCAATGAAAGCACCAATTTGTGGATGCAAATTTCCGTCTTTTTCTTCTTAGACAAAATTGCACCTACAAAACAAGTCACACCTAAGGTCAAGGCCAAGAGCCTCACGTGCCCATGATGAATGGGGGGGCTTTGGCCGTAGAACCTCCGATGCCAAAGTTAGAGTTTTGAGGGAAGAATGTTTGGAGAATTTTGTAGAGTTTTGCAAGAGACTTGGAAGTAGTTTTTGAAGAGAATGGAGAGCTATTTATAGGGATATGGTGGTATTTTTTGGGTGTAATTTGTAGTTAATCATCAACTAATAGATTAATTAGGTAATAAATCTATTAATTGACTAATTAATATAATAAAAAATAATAATTTAGGAGTTATGGAATAATTAGCTAATCAATATAATAAAAATGGAAGATTTTGGGAGTTTACCTTGTGGAGAATATTGGATGAGGATAGATGAGATATATTTTGAATTGTTACCTATTTTGGACATTTTTGACTTGGTTGAGGGATAATTGCCTACTGCTCGCGCGTAGAGATTCCGATATGCCTCAAGGGTATTTTTGTCCTTTTTATCCCAAAATCCACGTGTCGCCTTGTGATTATTTTTTACTCCACACAGAGTAAGTCCTATTTTGAGAGTGTCTCCTTAGCTCTGTTTAGCTCTGTCACCTCATATTTTTGGTACAATATTTTATAATGTTTCACTTTGAGGTGGCAGAGAATTATGGAGAGTCTCACTTTGAGAGAGTCTCCTTAGTATTTCTCTTCATCCTCAATTTACTTTGGGTTTGTTTCACAGAACTTCATGTGTATGATTGAAACAGTTTATACTATTAAATCGCTTTATAAAGATCATTTCTACAAAAAATTAATTAAAATAATATTGTTTAGTTAATCAAGGGTCTCAAATAGATAAATTGCTCATAATGCATTTATGAATCCTTCCATTTGTTTTTGTATAGTTTGATGAGTAAATGACTTTATATTTTATTAATCTTTTGCAGAAATAATTCTTATTAAAGTGATTTATAATATTAACGGATTTGATCATAAATTTGAACTTTCGTAGATCAACTACACAGTAAATTGACCAGGAACTCTTTGCCAACCGGTAAGGTGTGACGACCCGTCCCGATATATTTAATTATAAATTGTGAAATGACAGAATTACCCCTTCGGGGTTACGTACGTGTGCATGTGTGTGGTGTAAGGACCAATTGATGGTGGCCCTTAATTATTGGAAGCATTGTGATATTTGTGTGTTTGACAAATTAGGACCACACACACCTTCCTTACACCCTCTATCCCGTCACTCTCTCTCTCTCTCTCTCCCTAGTCAATTATTTGCAGACACTCTCTCTCTCATCTCACGATCTCTCTCTCTCGCCTATTGTACGGACGTACACCAAAACCACACAAAACCTCGTAGATCGAAGAAACAAAATACATATTCATGCTCGTGAGGTCCATACGAACTCAACCATACCATTTTCAGGTAAGAACTACAACGATTTCACGTCCAAAACTCAAGGTTCATAATTGGCACTATTCATCAACTTTTTATACGTTGCGTTTTAGGAAAATTTGAGATCACAGAAGTGTTTGTTGGGTCCTCTAGAGGCTCGGTGTACTTCGTTTGACAAGTTTGGACGTCGGCATTGCACAGATCGAGACTGGACGTGTTGAGGAGGAAATTCACCATCGTGATTTCGGTGTTTTTCGAGACTTTTGAAGGTATAATCTTATTCTCCTCTTAATTTAGAACATTTTGGTGAAAATTTCACGAAGAATGGTTGAGAAACGAGTGGGAAATCACACACGGAAGTTTTCCGGTCACCGGAAAAACCAGTCCGGTGAACCAAGGACAGGGATGCGTGGCACGCATGCGCTGTGCGTGGGCGCACGTGGACCCGTGTACTGTGCTGGCGCGTGCAAGCTCCAAATTTTTTTCTAAAAATATGGGGACGCTCGTGACGTCGAATAGGTCTTGTTGGTATATTCGTATGCCAAAATTGAGCTACGTATGAGAAGTTATTATCGAAGTTAGGTTATGTGCGTTTAATTAACGATTGTGCAGTTATTTCTAATATAGGTGAGACCCACCCCGAGGACGAGCGTAACCATGCTAGATATAGAGGATACGATCCAGCGACATATCAGTGAGTGGGCAGTTTTTTTCGTAAAACCTATATATATACTATGATTTTCCCAGAATCAGCTTTTAAATGAAAAGTACGTTTTTATCGTCATGCATATACTCAGAATTGATGCACAAATAATTATACATTCATTTCATGCATATGTTGGTGCTGAGGACGCACAGGTAAGTGCCAGGTAAGGGCATGCATTGATAAGAAACGATAGACGAACAGTGATGAGATATGATGTGAAATGATGAGATATTATGAATTGTTAGCTCATAGACCTGCACATATTGTTAGTGCTCACGCCTAGAGATAGGGGCACAGTCTTTCACGTGTCGTTCACCTCCCGCACTGCATGCTCGCCTTGGATCCAAGTTAGGTGCACAGTCTTGTCGTATAGACCACTTTTGAGTGGGTACGACATGTAGGTGACCCGCGTTCATTCGCACAGTCTTCCCGTGATTATAGCACTAGAGCATTTATTATTGATACAGCGCTGATAATGATGATGATATGATGATGATATTGATGTATGTGCAGTGTATATATATGATGATGAGATAGAGATGTTATAAGCTATATTTACAGCCGAGGGCTGAGTTGATATCTAGTAGCGATACGATTATCGAAATGCATAACATGACATTACTTATGAGATTCAGACTGGCATTGAAATGCATTGCACGACATATATTCGAGATACATTGAAAATGTTTTGTGCTGAGAAAGGTTGTGATATATATGTACGTATTATTTTCTGGGAACTATACAGGTTTTACGGAGAGGGGCTATACGTTTGAGAAAAGAATGATTTTGAAAAGATTTGTTTTGCTGACCCACTCAATTTACTTTTTCGCCCCTCCAAGTTCTAGATAGCATGAGTACCCGTGATGGCTAGTGAGGACCTTTCGGCAGTTTTGACAGACTTGCTGCTATGTAGGGCACCGTTGGTGTAATTGAACTCATTTAATTCATGCTTGACTGCACTGACCTAGTACGCTCTGAATATGTATAAGTATTGTAATATCTCTAGCACACTATCTTATCTTGGTTGCTAGAATTCGATTTTAATTAATTCTTACTTCGTTATCGATCCTTGCTTCCGCACAGCGCACTTGGCTACGTCCCACTCACGTGACGGCCAGCACGCCCTACTAGTGGGTACGGGTGTGTCATAAGGAGTCAATTTAATTTAAAACAAAAAACTTTATTTTATGTAGCATTATTTAATCCCACAGTACTTGTTGCTTCTTCATTTGAAGTTAATTACAACAACAACAACAAAGCCTTTTTCCACTAAGTGGGGTCGACTATATGAATCCTAGAACGCCATTGTGCAAAATAATGTCATCCACTTTTGTTGCCCCTTCGATAAACATAAATGTCATCCGCTTTTGTTGCCCCTTCGATAAACATAAATGCTTAGTTTTATTGATTAGGAAACTTTGGGGTTTATTGTTTTTCATTAAGGAGTCAATTTAATTTAAAACAAAAAAACTTTATTTTATGTAGCATTATTTAATCCCACACTTGTTGCTTCTTCATTTGAAGTTAACTAATTACGAAAAATAATGTCATCCACTTTTGTTGTCTTTTTTTTTTCATTTTTTTTTGTTCAAATATATAATTTATTAAAATCATAATTGAACAGAAACGTTTACATCCTCAGTTAAGATGTCAAACAAAAATTTAGGTCTTAGAAAGCCTCACAAAAAGGAACCACCATGGTTAGCAACATACGCCACTGCATAAGCAGCAAGATTCACATCCCGCGAGACATAACAAAACTCAATCGAGTTAAATTTGGTGGCAAAGAACCAAATATCATGAAGAATAACCTCCGAAGACGCATCCACCACGCATTCCTTGTTTATCATTTGGATTAATCGCTGAGCATCTGATTCAAACATCACCCTATCCAGACCTTCCTCCAGACACGTACGCCGTCATCGCCGCTCGAACTGCCGCTGCCTCTGCCATGATAGAAGAGTTGAAAAACAACGCACCTGAGCAGGCTTCACCAACAAGCCTGCAAAAATCACTTTTGTTGCTTCTTCGATAAACATAAATGTTTAGTTTTATTGATTAGAAACTTTGGGGTTTATTGTTTTCCATTAGGGAAGCTTTGGGGTTTATTGATTTTTTTTTTAACAAACGATATTATTTATACTGGGCTAGTCATAATAATGTGGTTCAAATTCGTTTTTGACAAGAATCGAACTTAAACCTCTCTCACTTACTTGTAAAAGAATACTACTAGACAGTAGTACTAATAAGTGGCTGAAGTTTATTGATTATGATTAGGAAGGTTTAAGGTTGGGAGCCCTAAATAGAATTAGTCGATTATTATTACATTGATCTTGTACTTTCTCGATCGTGAGAAAACACAAGAATATTTCTTCTTCTAAGGATCAATGATTTAATTTTATGAATTTACAAAAAATATATTTGTGCTTAATACTTTAATAATCCTCTATGTTATAGGCAATGACTTATTTGTAGATTAATTAAGATTCATGTGCTCTTGAACACGCAAACTTCTACTAATTTTGAGATTGACGATTTTGATAATGAGCATGGAAATGTAATTGACATGACTCATCGACATGAAGTTTAGCCTGAGCTTTGTGTACCACTTCTCTGTAAGTATAAAAACATAAAATAATTTGATTTTTGGTGCGATATATTGGTTTAAAAGTTAATAAAGTAAAATAATTTGCAAAATCTATTTCAATAGAGCCCGAGGTAGAACACTCAATCAGTTCGAATGGCCCCATTTAATTTGCCTTATTTATGTATTTTATTTCTATTTAAATGTTCTTAAATTACCCTAATACAAATGCATATCCTCTCAAGGAGTTTTTCGCACTTCTATTCTATGAAGGTATCTCTTAGGAATACTAGAGCAAAAAAATTGAATTTGTATAATGATCTACCGCTCACATTTATTTTTCTCATCGCATAATCAATCATGTAGGCTGAGTGAAAAAATAAAAAACCGTACGTATGAAGTCCTCCTTTCACATCATCACCACGGTGGTATGGTGAAGGAAAAAAAAAAACCTAAATAAAAGAAAAGGATAAACAAAAGCCAAAAGCCAACAAATTTTTTAAGAATTTGTACGGAATTGGTGGAGGCAAACGTTATTCGATCTGATGATATCTAGATACTATGTAAGATATTTACCAGAAGCGGTAAGCGGCAAATCTACTATGTCTATTTTATTAGGTCAAGATAGAAAAGAAAAGCATGTCTAAATTAAAAACCGTACCTATGAATAACATTACTCTAAGAGGAAATGTTCCTACGCGTGGCGTACGTGGTGGTACCGAATGATATATTGATTGATTCCCTAGTGCTTTCGTCTGTCAATCATTTCTTTTATTCATATCAAGAAACATACGGCCCAGAATTGGTTGGAGTTGATTGTTAGTTGGCTTTATTATTTTAGTTAAAGACACTGACGAATGACAAATGACAACTGACAGGAGGAGTCCCCGTCTTCAATAAGGGTTTTATCTTCTGCATTAATATCTTGAAAACTTCAGTGTACGTGTGTGGTTGGTTTCGCTCAAAATTGTGAGTTTCATATGATTATATATTACGAATGACAGTTGACCAATATAACAGAATTGAAAAAGATGTATGGTGGGTGAAATAATCATTGAGATGTTTTTGTTGTTTATTATTTTGTTTTTCTTTTAATCTAGGACTATATAGTTGTTGCAATATTCATTTATATTATGAATCTTATCAATATAAAACGAAAGTTTCTCTCATATTCTGGCGTTCTAGAAAATTATAGAAGAGTGATTGTTTATGATTATTTATATTATGTTTCCATAGGAAAAACAGCATGCGCGACGAGATTTTACGCGATGAAACATATTTCATCGCAAAAGAGGTACTTGCGCGACGAAAAAAGACTATCGTCTCGCAAAAAAGGCAGGAAAGGAAAAAAAAATTGCGCGACGTAGAAATTAGTCGCACATGAACACTTCGTGTGACGAAAAATCATTGGCGTCGTGTAAAGTCAGTAAGAAAAACGCGGGATAATTTTTTTGGTGCGAAAAACATGACCGACGAAGCAGGGAACCTTTGCGTGACAAAGAGTTCGTCGCGAAAGTTACTGTCAGTTTTTAGTCAAACCATTCAGTGCATGTGAATCTGAGGAACCAATACTGTATTTATCGTAGATGTTTATGCGACAAAGACATTCGTTGCGCAAAGTTTACACGACAAACGGTTCGTCGCGCAAAGGCCCTAACCTTCATATAAGTATGTGCTTTTGCTCTCCTTATTCTTCACAATTCTTCTGCTTGTGCTGGGATGGATGATAAAAATTGAGATCAGAGTGTGCCCGCCAATCGTATGATCTGAGGCAACATGTGGAGTTCGTGCATGCAATAGGTGTAGCCATGGGGAATAATTGCCCTACTGCGGAGTGGTGCTCTTGGAAATATGTGCCCGCGAATGCAAAAGTACAGACATTGATTTTCTATGGCAAACTAACAACTGTCGTGCAACTACTTTACAAAGACCGATGCCAAGTGATCATGATTAAGTGTCGATGGTTTGATACAAACCCAAATAGGCAGGGAATTGTTAAAATCGACCATGGGTTACTATCTGTGAACACTAACAGAACTTGGTACGATGACAACCCTTACATTTTGGCAAACATGGCAAAACAGATTGTGTATCTAGATGATCCTAAAGCTGAGAGAGGTTGGAAAGTTGTTCAGCAGATGGATTAGAGGAACGTGTATGCTATACCAGAACAAGACCCTACTGATGACGACGTCGCTGACCAACGCTTAAAATCTTTAATGAAAAATGATGTAGAAACACTTCGAGATATAAATCTTATCTAAGAACTTTTTCAGATACAAGGAGTTGCTTCAATCGAAATACCGATTCAGTTAATTACAATTGACCTCGGTAATCTTCTGTGATACGATGGTGCAATGGGTTCGAACAACGATGGTGACGTACCTATCGAGGAAGAGGATTGGAAGACCAAAAGTGATGATAGCGAAAGTTATTTAAGTTTGGATAATGAATAATGCAATTTATTTGTGACTTGCTATGTAAAACATATTAAATGATTTTTTTTTTGTAATTTATTTATCTTATGTTTTAAATAAATTATTTTTATTTCAATAAATATAAATTCATACAAAATTTGAACTGGGTAAATTAAATTTTCAGCTCCTTGCACAAGGAGCTGAAAATTTTTACTTTCTGGAGGGCACGAAAATAATTTCATGAAAATTTGAAATTTTTGAGCGTGCAAGAACCTCGAGATTAAATTGAAATTGCAAACACTTATCCCCTAACCTCTTCGTCTCTGTAAACTCTCTCCCCTCGACACACCCTCCCTCTCTCTCACTAAATCTCTATCACCATCCCTCTCGGCCTCTCATCCTCTCCCCCTGGCCCCCTCGCACTCTCTCTTCCTCCTCCAACACACCCTTACTGCCACACACCCGTCTTCGGTGCTCCACAATCCTGTACCCACGCCCACAATCTGGTCCATTCATCTTCGCTGCTAACAAGGTAAAGATTTCAAAAAATTTTTATTTTTTTTTATTTTCGTTTGGGGAATATGGGATTCTAGTTTATAGAGCATTAGGATAGAGAATTAAGGGGTCAATTTTAGGGGGATTTGAGTTTAGGTTCTGGGGGTTAGATTTTTTAGGATTAGGGTTTACAATTTTTCAAATTTTAGGGGATTGGGTGTTGGTAACAATCCCTCCCAATCCACGTAATTTTGTTACATGGGTGAAGTTACTTACTACATAATTTTTTTACTTAATTTATGAATTGTGCGTTGAGAATTTAGAGATTAATTAGTTGATTTTTATTGTGGGATTTATTATGGTTAACAATGCTGACATGTTGTGTTCCTTTATCAAACTAATCTTGCTAGACTTTGCTAGTTAATTAGGGTTATTTTTTTCTTTCTGAATTGAGTTTGATTTCAAAACAAAACCATGCTTTTTCGAATTCCCATTTGCATATAGGTAAGTGGGGAAATGCATATGGAGTCGTTTTCTTTTTGTTTCATTGAATGAGGAAATACATATAGGTGAAGATGCTTTTATGGTTTAATTGTCGATTTTATGCTTGATTTCATATTCTAGGGTTTACTTTTGGTGTTTCTTAGCCAATTTAGGAATTTAGATTAGTTGAATTCAATTCCTTACGATATGTTTGGACTAGAGGAGAGTGAGACTGACCTTTGTCTGAGGAATATTAGAGCTCAATGTAACCATCTAAGAATTTAGATTTTACTTCAGTTTGGAGATCCTATTAAAGCTGAATCTGTATTATTTGAAACTACTATGATATACCAGGATCATTAGCTACAAGGATCCTCAGAAACGTTGATAATAAATAATGTAAAGGCAAATGTTGCAAGCATTTAGGATGATCATTACCTGTGTATATTTAAACTTGAGGGGTCGATTGGCAGACAACACTATCATAATTTTGTGGTTGCATAATTTTATGGTTGCCAATATTTCCCCTCCTTTTAGGCTTCTCGGACTCAGAGAGACAATGAAGCCTTTAGCTCTAATCACACACAAACATATAACCTTTAGGCAATAGATAATATAGATAGCATTACCATTAGGCAGTAAATAATATAGTTTGGTGTTTTCTTGAACATTGATCTCTATTAAGAGAAATGATAGTGTGACTCTCTCAAACGTCAGAATTTTTATATGACTTTTCATGACACAATAATATAAATTTAGCATTAAAATATAAGATAATGAATAATCTATAAAAAAAATCTTTTCAAAAGGTCCTTAGTGTTGGAGTGTAATTTCTCACAAGAAGAAATACCTCCACAGATTTGTTGACCGCAATCCACACGTTCGCCGAATCCGTCCTTTGTGGTGTCCCAAGGTAATCGTCCTTCGTAACTCGCCGGAGATACCTGCAAAAGACACTCCGACGCTTAAGTCAGTTAATTGCTTCCTTTTTTCTCTCCATTCCTGGCTTCTTTCCCCTATTTATAAGATTGCTTGATTGATAGGATCCAATACTACGACCACTCCTCTCCTACTTCCTTAGTGGTTCCCCGTCACACGTCCGCACGTCCGCCTCCTACTTCCTTAGTGGTCCTTCGTCACACCTCCACACGTCCGCATGTTTTGGGAATAAGTGCCATGACAGGACACTCCCACTTCTCTTCCATAATTCTCCTCTGTAGTGGGTAGTTAACTTAGGCATTTCCTTGCATGCGTCTCTGGTGGGCTTTCTGCCTTATTACTGGCCCATGAGTCGAAAAACCGGATTTTATCCTCCCACAATGCCCCATTTTCTCATTTTTTACGTATGTAAAATAGGGGAAAACTAAAGTTTTTCGATCGTATGGCCTCATAATCATACTTCCCATGCCACAAAAGTTTTCACAAAAATAGACTGGATATCGAGGACCGTCACATTTTGAACTTGACTTGGATTTGCGAACGAGGATTTACGAAGGAGGATGACTTAAATAAGGACTTACGAAAGTTCGACATTACGAAGGAACTGACGTTTTAATATTTTACGAAAGAGGACTGACACTACGAAGGAACTTTACAGAAGAGGACTGACCCTGCGGAGGGCCGACACTACGAAGGACCTGACGTTTTAATATTTTACGAAAGAAGACTGACACTACGAAGGAACTTTACGGAAGATGACTGACCCTGCGGATGACCGACACTACGAAGGACCTGACGTTTTAATATTTTACGAAAGAGGACTAACACTACGAATGAGGACTGACACTACGAAGGAACTTTACGAAAGAGGACTGTCACTGACAACTTTACGAAAGAGGACTGACAACGGAGAAAACTTTACGAAAGACGACTGACAGCAGCGCAGAAGTTTTGAAAACGCAACGCGTTCATATGATATTTGTATGCTTCTGCATAGTTTTCTGTGCTTTTATCTATACACACACACACACACGCATACACACTGGCACATTGTTCACTTAGCAAACATCACATCCTTACCTAACTTGCACATGGCCACTTATATGTACATATATATATATATATATATATATATATATATATATATATACCTATTTTTTCCTACGGATCTTAGACCTCTGCATGCTTTTGTTTTCAAGCTATTGCATGCTTTTGCATGCTTTTGTTTTTCAAGCTGCTGCATGCTTTTGCATGCCTTTTTCGTATATTTATATATTTATCCCTGCTTTTGCATGCGTTTTCAAGTACTTTATATACATATACATATATTTATTCGTTTATATTTATGTATATATATATATATATTTATTTATTTACTTATCTGTATATACATATAGCGACAAACTTTTAGATATGCATGTGCCCACGCACGCATGTATGTATATATGCTCATATCCCTGCATACTGTTCATATATTCATGTATATCTCTATATGCACGCGTGTATATGTATATGTGTGTCATTACCTTGCGTTTCTTATCCCTGCTTTTCTTTACTTTCTTTTCTGCCCTTTTTTCTGCTTTCTTCCTTTCTTTGCTTAGTTTTTTCTTCAAGCTCTCATTTCAGAGTGACCTTAGCTCACAGGTAATTTTCCATTTCTGGCCTTCTCGCAAGAATACCTCAAACTTTCCATTTACGAGCACACAAATTATTCTTTTGTCTTATTTTGTCTTACCTAACCAATTTCGGTTCGGTAAGTCTCCACCTGCTTATCATGTCAAGACGTGCACCGTGGTCTAAATACGGTGGTACTCCCCCGCCCTTTGAAATTGTCAAGGCTCGTGACTTGGGTCATGTTCCAGATGATGTACACATTAATCCTCTTCCCGTCGGAGTCGACATGCCTTCGGGCCTCGGTGTCCCAGCTGGGTCTACCATTTTATCTCCGGATCACTTAGGTGTTATTAGTTTCCCACTCCACCCCATGATCCATCTCATCTTATTCTTTACCAATACTCACCCTATGCAACTGAACCCCAACTCCTACTTGCTTATGTCGACCTTTTTAGCGTTGGGTCTGAAGCTAGGCATGTCCTTAGGTTTTAGGGATTTTTTATATCTCTTCGACTTGACGGTCATTAAGGGCAAGACTAACTTCTTTAACTTCAAACCCAGATATCGCAAGAAATTCTTGTCACTGGGTCATTCGAGAGCTAGAGATTGGAAGAACCGCCCTCTTCTGATTTCAGGGAACTGGAAAGCTCCCGAGCTGTTTCAACTATCTGTCCCTTCTGCTTTCGGTCACAAACCTGGTATATAAACTCGCATTTATTATTTGTTTTCCATAAGTATGTGGAATTTACTTACCATGAATTTTGTAGCAGATTTATCGAATGGTTCTGACCGGGTAATCTCTACTGACCGGATATGCTGGCTAAAGAAATTTGTGATGAGAAAGATATGGAGCTTTAGCAAACTCGCCGACACTCTTACTCAGATCACCTCTCTCCGCAGCTCCATCATTTATTTCCCATATTGTTTGGTAGACAGGTCATTGCCCCCAGACCCCTTGCTTAAATCCATCTTCGCCCTTGACCTTGATCTTCAGTTCGATGCAGAGTCCTCCGTACTGGTGACCGACTCCCAACCAGAAGGCTCTGAAGAGGAAAGCAGAGGAGAAGAAGATGAGGAGTAAAAAACGGACCCAAATTCTGACTCGGACTATTCTCTTACGATGGCCTCACCACCTGATACTCCACTGCCCCGCCGCGTTGCATCGCCTCCTCGTGACCTTCCTGTGCCCAGAATTGCAAGTAGGTCGGATAAACATCCTCAAGGGGATTGCCCCAAAAAACCTAGGCGTGGCCCACCGAATATCTTCGACGTAACCCCTAGGCCCATGCCATGGCAATCAGCTCCTCCTACCTTCGGCTCGGCTAGCGGTGGTTCTAGTAATTCGTCTCAGGCTTGGAGGCCTGAATTCACAAAGAAAGACGGGAGTCTCGTCACCTTTGGCGAGGATTTGTGGGACAATGCGAGCACTGCTACTGCTGTGGCTAGAGGCTTGACCCATCATAACGATGCTAGTCGTTTCGAGGCAATGCTTGACGACGAAGTTGACTCCTACGAATCTCATTGCCTTATGAAGGTACTCTTTCATCCTCTCACGTATTTGCTTTCTGCGTAAGCTCTAACTCAACCGTTGTTTTCAGTTGGCTTTACTTCAAAAGGAAAAATCAGACAGACTGGCTGCCAGGTTGGACACCCTCAACCTCAGCCGGCTGTAGGTTAAAGAGTGCCAAGCTAAACTTCACAGATATGAGGAAGAGATCGCAAGTCTGAAAGGAGCTCGCGATGCTGCGGCGTCTGAAACACGCCGCACGAGGGAAGAGCTGACCGAGGTCAAGCGAGCGAGGGGGCTACTGAGCGTGAGATGAACACGCATCAAATACGCAAGGAGATGGCGTCTAGCTTCAGATTTGGTTGGGTGCAAAGTCAGCAATGTCCGGAACATCGATTTGTAGCTGACCCCGACGCATATGACCATCACATGGGGATTGAGCCTGGTGGATATGAGTGGTACGAGGGAATGGATCCTAAAGATCAAAGACCCCCAGACAAACCTGCCTCCTCCGATCCTATCCCAAGCAGCGGATTTGCTACTTCTTCCGGACCCATCTCAGGTTTAGGCTTTGGAGGTTTTCAATCCAGCTCTTACTTTGGGGCCAAGTAGCTTTTGCGTTATCCGTTCTCATGGGCCAAAACCCCTCTATATTTGTATTTATTGTATTTTTCTTACTATCTGTCGTTCAAGTGGGGCCTTCGCCCTTGCATTACCCAACCTTGGCCGTTCTTTTTGATTTTTAGTTTCAATCGAATGTGATTAATATCTTCCATCCTTAAGTTTGAGTTTTCAAACTAAAGATTAACCTCTAAAGATTAACCTAACTCAACAAGATACGATCACCTTAAGTTTGAGTTTTTAAAATAAAAATTAGCCTAACTCAACAAGATACGATCACCTTAAATTTTGAATTCTTGTTTCTATCAAACCTCGAACTGTCTCTATATAAAACGATGTTTGCGAGTCAATAAGTAATACCTGGATCTCATGGCCAACATTCGAAGAGTGAAGCTCAACTTTCGGCTTTATGCTGATGTCCCCAAAAAAGGAAGCTCTTGGAGGAGGGGTTCCGAGGGCTCTAGGAACGTCATCGAGTTACGTTCTGACTCATCTTCTCGTTCACCAAGGAGGGCTTCTCATTATTCTGAGGTCCCCAACACTTTTCGTGAATCCACGCACCAGTCTTGAACAAGGTCGGGTGAACGGGCTTTAGACTTCATTGTCGATGGAAGGACCTCTTCGAGGCTAAATTACTCCGCCCGAGCTCATAATTCTGTTATTGATGGTATGGTTTCTCCGGGGAGAAGTTACACAACTCGGGCTCCTGACTGTATCGCTCATTCTCCCGACCCTTATGCCAGCGATGAAGCGGGTCATTCTCACGTACTTCCCCATCGCCACCCACACTGTCCTTGGTGCCTTGACTACTCCCTGTTTTTGGATGAGCGTGGAACTCTGAAAGGGTACTTGCAACGTGCTGAACATCAAGTGGATCGCCTCAGGGGGGATTTGATGGCTGCTGACCGCGCCGTGTCCGCTGTTCATTCGGATGGTGTTCATGACGGCTTTAAACAGGGCATTCAATATTTTCGCTCCAAGGCGAAATCGGCCTTCCCTTTTGTAAACTGGGATAGTCTCTCCACCCCGTTAGACTAGATGTCATTTTTACTTATAATAAGTTGGACCCTTAGGTCCAACCACCGCTAGGGCATCTCGTAATGTTGTCGTTTTTGCCTTTCTACTAGCAGGTTTATTTCTCTATTCTTATATTTCATCGTACTATGTAGCCAACATCCAAGAGGTTTTCCTCTTTTAAATAAAAGATACTCTGTTTTACAGCAGGAAAACAACGTCCCTCAGTTTTTACCTTTGCACACGTAACGCCTCATTTTCCTTTGCAAACCTATGTTGTGCTCGAGGAGGAAAACCAGACTTACTAGATTCGCCATCTCGTTATCGATCTCAAAACTGTTCATCTTTAAGTCTACAAAATCAGACTTATTATGAGACTGTCAAAATGAACTAACCATTTCATTACCGACTCTTTATCAATTTTCACCTATTCGGTCTTGAATTTTCGATCTTGGATGGATCTTCGTCCATTCGATCACGGGTTATCTTTTCCCACCCGATCTTGATTAGTTATCTGCCAGTCCGATCTGGATTGTTTTTTTTTTCCACTCGATCTTTAGACTTTCGATCTTGATTGGGTCTCTGCCCATCCGATCTGGGGTTGTCCGTTCCCACTCGATCTTAAGTTTCCGATCTTGATTGGGTCTCTGCCCGTCCGATCTGGGGTTGTCATCTCCCACTCGATCTTAAGTTTCTAATCTTGATTGGGTCTCTGCCCATCCGATCTGGGGTTGTCATCTCCCACTCGATCTTAGATTTCCAATTTGGATTCGATCCTCATTCCTTGGTTTATACTCTTTAATTCTAATCTATAATATAAGATTCGAACGAAGTGCAACTTTATTTATGATATAATAAGGGGATGCCAACAGACATACAGGGATACACCATTCGATATGCAAGGAAAATAAGAAGGAATTTACCTTTCAACATTGCTGGAAATAGAAATTTTAAATACGAAAATATAAATAAGAGCTAAATGTGGTACTTTCTCAAATGAATTGCGTTCCATGGACGCGGCACAGACTGACCTGTTCCAACATGCTTGAGTTTATAAGCTCCATTTTCGAAGGCTTCGATCACCTCATATGGCCCTTCCCACACTCGTCCCAGCTTCCCTGCATTCAGATCCTTTGTGTTTTCCATGACCTTTCTTAATACCCACTATCCTACCCTGAACCTCTTCGATTTTACCCGCTTGTTGAAGTAAGTAGCAACCTGGTTCTGGTAGTTCGCAAGTCGTAGTGCAGCGATTTCTCTTTGTTCCTCGACTAAGTCGAAGTTATGGGTTAGTTGTTGTTCGTTCTTGCTGCTTTCTGCAACTAATGTTCTGACCGTAGGTAAGCCAACCTCTGTGGGGATAACCGCTTCTGTACCATAAGCAAAAGAAAATGGACTTTCTCCTGTTGGCTTCCGTTTTGTAGTACGATAAGCCCATAGTACATTAGGGAGTTCTTCCTGCCACTTTCCTTTGCGTTGTTCCAACTTTTTCTTTAGACAATAAAAAATCGTTCGATTCGTCTTCTCCGCTTGACCATTGCCTTGGGGGTAACTTTTGGAAAAAAATTGTAATGTGATCTCCTTCTCGGCGCAGTAGCTTCTAAATCTTCGGTTGTCGAACTGCGTTCCGTTATCCGTCACAATCGCCTTTGGTATGCCGAACCGGCATATAATGTTCCTCCATACGAACCTTACAACGTCTTCTTAGGTAACAGAAACATACGCTTCTGCTTCTACCCACTTAGTAAAGTAGTCTGTGGCGAGAAGAACAAACCTGTTACTCCCGGGCGCCTTCGGCAACGGGCCTACGATGTCCATACCGCATTTTGCGAATGGCCATGGTCCTATGATTGGATTAAGTTCCTCTGCAGGTTGTCTAACAACCGGGGCATACTTCTGGCATTTGTCGCACTTCCTGGCATACTGCTCCGCGTCTCGAGCCATGTACGGCCAGAAATAACCTTGAGTTAATGCTCGATGCGCTAAACTTCTTCCTCCTGAGTGGTTCCCACACATTCCTTCATGCAATTCCCTCATAACCCACTCAGATTGCCTCGTATTTAAGCATATGAGGTAAGGTTCTGAGAATGACCTCCTATAGAGCGTGTCGCCAAGGATTGCATACCTCACTGCTTTCATTCGGAGCTTTCTCGCTTCCACGAGATCATCCGGCTGGATCCCTTTTGTCAGGTAGTTTACAATTGGCGTCATCCAATAGTCATTATCTTCATCTTGAGCTTGCTCTGGCAACGGGTTGTCAAGTCTCGACCTTTGCCCGTCGATTTGCATCACATCTGTTTGCACTGCTCCGATACTCGGGGAATGTAAATATTCTACTTCAGTTACCCGCAGGTTCTCTTGTGCGGCTGACGCCGCGTACTCCAGCTGATCTGCTCTTTCGTTCATCTCCCTAGGTATTTGCTTTAGCTTGAAATACTTGAATCCATTTACTAACCCATTAACCAACTGTT
This sequence comes from Crataegus laevigata, assembly GCA_963580275.1. NCBI lineage: Eukaryota > Viridiplantae > Streptophyta > Magnoliopsida > Rosales > Rosaceae > Crataegus > Crataegus laevigata. The sequence continues at coordinate 28,384,243 of OY756947.1, read as the reverse complement.
GATATGCTCCATCCTCACATTTTTAGTCGCATACTCTTCAGTTTCCTGGCCGACGATGAGTTGTGAATCACTATGTACGGTAAGACGGCTTATCTTCAATTGTTTTGCAAGTTCAAGGCCTAGTATCAGGGCTTCGTATTCCGCCACGTTATTTGTTGCGGGAAAATCCAACCGAACTGAACACTCTAAGTCTATACCCTCGGGAGAAATTAAGATGATCCCTGCTCCGGCTCCTGCCTGATTGGATGACCCATCCACGTAAAGCTCCCATGGGGTCTCACTAGGATCGACTTTCGTAGTTTCTTCGCATTCATCCTGTAAACTTTCACGAGGATAACACTCTACAAGAAAGTCAACAATTACCTGGCCTTTGGCTACGCTTCGTGGCCGATATTTTATGTCAAAGGAACTAAGTTTGATAGCCCACCTCGTTATCCTCCCTGATAAATCCGATTTAGATAAGATAGCCTTGATCGGTTGATTAGTTAACACAACAATGGTGTGCGCCTCAAAGTACTGGCGGAGTTTCTTTTTTACAGTTACTAGAGCTAACACCATCTTCTCAGCGAGCGAATACCTCTTCTCTGCATCAATTAGACTTTTGCTTATGTAAAATATAGGTTGTTGGACCGAACCTTCCTCTCTAAATAACGCAGCACTTACTGCCCCTTCGCTTACGGCCAGGTACATATACAACGGCTCCTCTTGTTTGGGAATGGTCAATAGCAATGGGCTTGTGAGATACTTCTTCAGTTATTCGAAAGCTTCCTTTTGCTCATGCCCCCACACATCTCATTTCCTGTTTCGTATGGCTTGAAAAAAAGGTTTGCATCGATCGGATGACCGCGAGATGAATCGACTAAGGGCAACGATCCGCCCGGTTAATACTTGAATGTCTCTGGGTGTTACTAGATCCGGCATGCTACACAAGGCTTCGACTTTTGTTGGGTTTGGCTCAATACCTCGCTTGTGCACTATGTGCCCTAAGAACTGCCCAGATGATACACCGAATGCGCATTTTGCCGGGTTTAGCCGCATGCGATATCTTCTCAATACGTCGAAAGTGTTGCGTAAATGATCGATGTGCTGGTACTTTTCTGGGCTTTTGACGACCATATTGTCAATGTAAACCTCCATTGTACTTCCAATTTGATTTTTAAACATTTTGTTCACTAACCTCTGGTAAGTCGAGCCGGCATTCTTGAGTCCGAAAGGCATAATGGTGTAACAATATAATCCTCGCTCAGTAATAAAAGCAGTTTTCTCTTGATCCTCAACGGCCATAGGAATTTGGTTATAACCAGAATATGCATCTAAGAAAGATAATAGTGCGTACCCGGCCGTGGCGTCTACCGTTTGGTCAATTTTTGGAATTGGAAAATAATCTTTCCGGCATGCTCTATTCAGGTTGGTGTAATCCACACACACGCGCCATTTTCCTTTTTCTTTCTTGCCCACGACCACGACATTTGAAACCTAAGTTGGGCACCAGACATCACGAATGAATCCAACTTCGAGGAGCCTATCGACCTCTGCACTGATAATCTGATTTCTTTCTGGTGCACATCTCCTCTGCTTTTGTCGATGTGGAGGACAACTCGGATCAACATTCAGCTGGTGGCATGCCACTTTCGGGTCAATTCTTAGCATGTCCCTATGAGACCATGCGAAAACATCAGTGTTGCTCCTCAAAAACTTCAACAACTCTTCGACTCCCGCATCAGATAGGAGGGAGCCCACCCATACTCGTTTCTCAGGATCGGTTGATTGTCATTTTTCTGATCCTATTGTGGTGGGTCCTCCGTTAATTGCTATAACGGTTCATTTTCACGCGGGTCCATGCTCTGTTGAATTTCTCCAGTTACCTCGATGTTTGTCGCCATGCTGTAACACCTTCTGGCTTCCAACTGGTCCCCTTTGATGTCGATTGTCGTTTGCCCATCCGCCGACAGACACCACATTACTTGACATCTGGTAGACGCTTCCCCATCCATTCGATGGATCCAATCTCTTCCCATGATGGCATTATACGGGCTAGGTGCCTCGATGACAACAAAATTGACGAAAAGAGTCTTACCTGCCGCCGTGACAGGAAAGGTCACGTCTCCAATATGCCAAGCCTTAGTTCCTTCAAACACATAGACGAGAGTTGGGTTTGGCCTTATCTCTTTCTCATTTAATTTCATCATCCTAAATGTGCTCCAAAATAGAACGTATGTGCTACTTCTCTCATCTATCATTATTCTTTTCACTCTTGAATTGGCAACGCGCAGCGTCACAACCAGCGCGTCATTGTGAGGGAATTGAATTCCTTCGAGGTCTCTTTGGCTAAAAGAGATGACTCCGAGGTTCTCTAATGCTTTGGATGCTTCAAGGGCTGATGTTATGTTATGTACGCATCTAGACTTCTCAGCTTCCCGTCTCTGCGACCGAGAACGTGCCTTGTGCCCATCAGGGAGTTGGGGTCCACCATGTATGACATTGATATCCAGCAACCTCTCATCCGCTCTGATGCTCCCTGCTATTTTTAGCCCTCTGTCGTTCTCACGTTCGTCTCTTGATTCCACGCGGTACTGTGACAACATCCCCTTCTTCAGCATAGCTTCTACCTGGTTCCTGAGCCTTCGACAATCATTGGTGGCATGACCAAAGTCGTTGTGATGAGCACACATCTTGTTCCTGTCTCGCCTCTCTGGCAGCGTTCGAATCGGTGCCGGCGCACGAAATATTCCTTTCCCCTTAATCTCGTGGAAAATTTTGCCCAGGTTTACTGTTAGCTTGGTGTTTGGGCGATCAAGTCTAGATCTTTCATTAAACCTCTCATTCGGACCACGCGTGAATCTTCCTTCCTGTCTTGGTTGAGCCATGGATTTCAAGGTAGACACATAAGTGCCCGTTGGAGACGCAACAATAGTCGCGGTGGCCTGCTTCGATTGGATAAGTTCCTCTTCTTCTAGTCGAATGATTCCATCAGCTCGTGCCATCACTTCCCCTATGTCCAACGGTGGTGTTTCGATTAATGACCTACGCATCTTAGTTCCAGGTAACACCCCTACTCGAAATGCTAAAGACGCAGTATGGGAATCGCATTCTTCTAGGGTGGACATCTCTTCAGTGAACCTAGTCATGTAACTTTTGAGGCTCTCGCCAACATTCTGTTTGGTACTGAACAAGATCGTAACATCTTTTTTTGGCCTCTGATTGCAGACATATTGGGATATAAACGCTTTGCAAAGCTCCATGAAACTTCTGATAGACTTTGGTTTCAGCTGTCTGAACCAAGTTAACAATGATCCCGAAAGGCTTGAGGGGAACAACTTGCACAGGAGGGCCTCGTCATCCCCTTCAAGCGCCATTTGCTATTGAAAGTGGTAAATGTGTTCGACGGGATCAGTTGCGCCTTCAAATAGCCTAAACTTTGGTTGGGTGAACTTGGCGGCTTTTTTAGGCTTCAGGATGTCCTCCGTGAACGACGATCTGCGAATCCCTCTGGCCGCTTCTAAGGCGAGTTCCGCCGGGGTCTGTGGCTTGTACCCCTTCACAATCTTCCTAATTTGTTCATATAAATCAACATCAGTTATCTTTTTCGACCCTTTTCTCCTATCACTCCCTTCGTCATGATTCTTCATCCCCTCTACACGGTCACTGGATGGTGCGCTACTAGAATTGCCCTCTTTATCTTCCTCTTCTCCACACTGTCTCTTGGTGCCGGTTGCACCTTCTACTGCATTTTTCGCTTCAGCCTTCCTCAACGCTTCCTCTGCTGTCTTTTTCGTTTCACACAATTCCCTCGTTAGCCTTCTTAACTGTTCAATGGCGAGACTGGGTTCACTACTTTGGAACTGGGACCTCACATGCGCTGGTCGAGTCCCCGTGTCCTCGGAGGGATTCAGAGCTTCTTGTGCGAATCCAGTCATGTTTGTAACTTGATTTTGTTTCCTTCCCACAGATGGCGCCAACTGTTGGAGTGTAATTTCTCATGAGAAGAAATACCTCCACAGATTTGTTGACCGCAATCCACACGTTCATCGAATCCGTCCTTTGTGGTGTCCCAAGGTAATCGTCCTTCGTAACTCGCCGGAGATACCTGCAAAAGACACTCCGACGCTTAAGTCAGTTAATTGCTTCCCTTTTTCTCTCCATTCCTGGCTTTTTCCCCCTATTTATAAGATTGCTTGATTGATAGGATCCAATACTACGACTACTCATCTCTTATTTCCTTAGTGGTTCCCTGTCACACGTCTGCACGTCCGCCTCATACTTCCTTAGTGGTCCTCGTCACACGTCCGCCTCCTACTTCCTTAGTGGTCCTCCGTCACACGTCCGCACGTCCGCATGTTTTGGGAATAAATGCCATGACAGGACACTCCCACTTCTCTTCCGTAATTCTCCTCCGTAGTGGGTAGTTAACTTAGGCATTTCCTTGCATGCGTCTCTGGTGGGCTTTCTGCCTTATTACTAGCCCATGAGTCGAAAAACTGGATTTTATCCTCCCACACTTAGCATTCCTTTTTTTCTGAAAGTCCAGTTTCTCCACATATGAGAAACAGAGACATAGTTTATTTTTTTATTTTTTTATTTTTTTTATTTTTATTTTTATTTTTTATTTTTTTATTTAAATCTCAGTTGAAAGGAGGGGAACTTATATGAATTTGAGAAAAACTAGTGACGGATATGTTTGTGTTTGTGTTTATGTTTGGAGGCCTACATAAGGCAGCTGCTACCCAAGCCAATTGGCTCTAAGTACCGTGTCTATTTTTATTTTCTTTTTGTTTAATTGAATGGGGAAATGCATATAGGTAAGTGGACTGGTATTTTGTTTCTCCTTTAATGAAATGCATATAGGTCAAGATGTTGTTATAGTTTAATTGTCGTTTTTATGCTGGATTTCAGATTTTGGGATTTTGGGATTAATTTAGTTAATGTTTAACGGTATATATATGGTTCAAATGCTTAATTTAGTTATGCGTGGGGTTGGTGTGAGTGATATGCCACATAATTAGGCATGTGATGGGATTTATGTATACCTAATGAATTTTTTTTCTTCTAATTGTGCAAATGTCAAACCTTATTAGAAGTTGTAAGGCGGTGACGACTGAACCTCGTTCGATTCCCCCACCTCATAAGTCAACTACCACTACCTCAGCAAAAATGGACCACAGCCCGGTTGATCCGGTTGGTCCCCGGGGTCATCAGCCTCATCGCTAGGCGTAGTCACCGCTGCCTCCGTATGTCGGACACAACATCGGCATCCACTAATGATGCCTCAGGGTCACAACAAGGTAAAGTTAAATAACGCCCTGCATGTTGATAACTGTTTTTTCTATAGTGCATTGCCTAATAATGCTAGGAGGGTGGTCATTAGTTCTTTGTAGGGAACAACGTGTCTTTGAAAATGTTTGTTCAAATTTTCTGCTTAATTCTGAGTTTTACTAGTTTAATTTTGTTCAAAATTTGAGCTGGAGCTGCTTTAAGTTCAATCTTTAGTTAGTTAGTTAGGTAAGTAGAAGGAAAATGTGTAAAGCTGATAATTTAATTTTCAAGTGTTGAAGTAATTTATAATAGAATTTCAATTTGCTGCTTAAATTCTCAAGTTCTATTATGTAATATTTCACTTGGCATCCACTACTGAATCATTCAACTATTGTGATTGTTGTTGGATATTATATATTATTCATTACAATGTCCAGGGTTTGGGAATTGTTATAACTTTAGGGAAGGTTCTGCTGAAATTTCGGTTTACTTTGTTGTGTTTGTTTGACTGTTTTTTATTTTTTGCAGCAAAGAAAAATACCTAGGGACCTTGTAGCCAGTTGAAGACGGCAAAGGTCAGCCGAGTGACCAACAGACGTATCACGATCGGATATGACGACGAGCATCAAGTTGCACCAACGACAGAGCAGCATAGCGCATTGGCCTACAACATTGGTCACGTCATTCGGACCTATTGCTTTATGCAATGGAAGTCTTGGAATGTGATGCCAGACAAGGTGAGGACGAATGTGCGCTTACATTTGTCAGTAAGTGTCCTGCCTTTTTATTTCTTTTCCTTTAAATTTTATAAATTTATATTACTTAATGTATCTAATTAATTTGTTACATCGCAGACGAACTACAATTTAAACGACATCAACGACGATATGTTGTCGTACGTCAACAGGCTCTTCGCTGAATGGTACAAGAAGTGGAAGAGTGACCTGCACCAATATTTTAAGACATTTGATGATCCATAGGTCGCCCTTGAGGAGGGTTCCTTGAAGGAGTTTGAGGATCGATATGAAAATTGGGTGTGGCTCTGCAGTCATTTTCAGGAGGTTTGCTATGTGGTACGTTTTTTTTTTATATTAAGTCTAAAAGTATTATATGTTTCTTACTAATGTTTATTGATTTTTTTATATTTCATTTAAATTAGAACTAATACTTTTATTTTTTGTATAACAGAAGAAGGCGAAGGCCAACATGATCAATCGGGGGAAGAAGGCTATTTTCCACCATTCAGGTTCGAGGGCCTTCTCATATAGGATGGATGTCACAACCCATCCCAATTTTTTTTTATCGTTGATGTGAAATGACGAAATTGCTCTTGAGCGTTGTATGTGTGTTGTGTTTTGGGTTAAGGGTTTGGGCCAATTACATTAGGTCCTAATGTTTTGGACCCAATTAGAACTTAGATATTTGTTTGGTTTGATTGGTGAAAAATTTTGGACCACACAACACAACACACACACACACTCTCTCTTTATCTCTCTTCTCTCATGTGCTCTCTCTCTCTCCTTCTCTTTAGTACGGCAAACACCAAATCCTCCCAAATACTTGCAGATCGTGGGATTTAGGGTCACCATTGTGTTCCTTGTGACCTCACGAATTAATTGGTACCATTTTCAGGTAAGAAAAGCTTCGAAATCACGTGAAAACCCTAGTCTCTGATTCATGCATTGTTCATGCACTAATTAATGTGCGGTTTTTTTTTTTGGAGTTTTTAAGGTCATAGGGAGCTTTAGATCATCTCCACGAAGCTCGGAAAAGAATGACGAGGTGTTTTGGACGTCGGGATATCGAGATCGACGAGTTTGAAGTTTTGGCCGGAATTTCGAGGGGTTTCAAGCAAAATCTCGTGGATTCCAAGGCTTGAAATTGGTAAGACTTTGTTCCTTATGTTGTCAGCTTTCATTTGGGACAAGTTTCGTGAATTGTGGATGAAAAACGAAGAATATATAGAGATTTGAATATTTTTCCAGAAATCGGTGAAGTCACCGGCGTCCGGGGACTCGCCGGAGAAGATGAGAGCATATTCCGTCAGTTTTAACGAAATATGCTAACGGTGTTAAGTGACGCCGTTAAAATTTAATGGTATATGCTTGGTTTTTAACGGAATATTCCTAACGGCGTTAACTGACGCCGTCAGTGTGCCTGTCACGTAGTCGAGCGTGGGGGCACGTCTGGCCGTGCTTTGGCCGGCGCGTCGGAGGTCGAAAATTTTTTCTTAAAATATGGGGATGTTCCTGAGGTTGTGTAGATCACGTTGGTATATTCAAATACCAAAATTGAGCATTGTATGAGAAGTTATTTCCAAGTTTTGTTTATGTGCTTTAAAATACCGTTTTTATAGTTGTTTCACATATAGGCGAGACCTATCCGGAGGACGAGCGTAGCCAGACTAGACGTAGGGGTTACGACCCGGCTACATATCAGTGAGTGGGCTTTTGGTTTTCCGTATATACCTATATACTTGCTAGTTTCCCAGAAAATTGAAATTGAAAAATTATACGTTTTGAAATGCCATGCAAAGTATCTACCTATTTTATTTATGCATTAGTAGTTGCATATATTTATGATGGGTGCTGTGGACGCACAGGTAAGCGCCAAGTAAGTTTATATGTTGGTGTTGATGAGTAATGTTATGATGAAAACGATGTGATGTGTTGAGAGCTCATAAACCTACACCTTAATATTAGTGCTCCCGCCCATAGTTAGGACACAGTCCTTCACGTGATGTTCACCTCCCGCACCATATGCTTGCCTTGGATCCAAGTTAGGTGTACAGTTCTGTCGTACAGACCACTATAAGTGGGTTTGACTCGTAAGTGACCCGCGATTATTCACATAGTCTTCACGTGATCGTAGCACTAGAGCATACTTATTCTATACTCAGTTATGTTGTGCAGACTATTAGAGGTGGTGTTGATTTGTGTGCAAGATATTTGATATGGTTGAGATTGATTATGAGCTATAAATTCAGCCGAGGGCTGATTTGATACCTGGCATTCATACTTATTCACTGAGTGACGATTGGCATTCAGTTGAGATACTTTGGCATGGCATATTCCTGGCATGATTTTGAGATATATATATATATATATATATATATATATATATATATGAGTATATACTTTATTTATGGGAAATTATATAGGTTTTACGGAGAGGGGTTAGAACTTTTGAGAAATGAATTGGTTTTGAAAAGCTTTGTTTTTGCCCACTCACGCTTTTTGTTTTTCGCCCCTCCAGGTTCTAAGTAGTGTTCATTGGTGGCTTACGATGATCCCAGCGGAAGTTCTGACAGACCATCACTTATGTAGGACCACCCTTGGGTGTTATTTGAATTTAGTACTTCTTTTGCTTGACTGCACTTAACTTTTATGCTCTGGTTGTGTAATCACACTTAATTCTTGCACTAGCACATTATCTTAGATTGGACTGCTAGTTGCTTGGTTTTAATTCGTTCGTATTTCTTCCTTTAATTTTGGCTTCCGCACTGTGCACATGGTTACGTCACCCTCACGTGACGGTCAACATGCCTCGATCTAGGTCGGGGTGTGTCAATGGAGGCTTGGCGACATGTAATAATAAAGCTTTTCATATTCAATTTTTAATATGTCAGTAATATTAATTTTTTTTCGTACTAACATTTTTCTTATTTTGTTCTATTCAGGGGGATTCAAAATTTTGGGATATCTATGTCTTTGGAGACGTTTATGTTTGACCGGGGGATGAGTTGGCCAAGTCCCTTCATGTAAGTATTCTTCAATTGTAATTACTATCTTACGCATTCAAGTATCATGGTTATTATTTGAATGTTATTATTAATATTTCATGTTATATTACACATACGACGATGATGGAGAAGAGGCAGTTAGTTCTTCAAGAGGCCGCCTCTCAGCTTCCTCTCGAGACTCTACTCGAGTTCCCTGAGGATGTAGGATTTCAGATCGTTATAGAGACCTTGGATAAGACTCTCAGCCGGAGGCCGGGGACGTATTGTAGAAGGATGTGGAATGCCCGGCAGCGGAAACCTAGAGCCTCTTCCTCATCGCAGTCGAAGGGCGAGGTGACAGCTTTGACAGTAGAGGTGGCCGACCTTAAGACTGAGCTCGCCTCGTATAAGAGCTAGATGTCACTGATCGTACAGGCCCTCAGTCAATTTGGCATTCGTCTCCCAGATATCCATACTCCATTGATGTCCGAGCCCCTTAAACCCGAGCATGCCCAGAACTTTGCCCCTTCAACCTTTAAACTCGTACCTAACTCCGAGACCTTTTTGCCTCAAGATTTCCAGCCGCATGCAAATGACGACCCCGTAGATTACTCTGCATTATTTTCCTAGTGTTTTACTCCCTTACTTATTAAACATTTTCTTTGTACATACATTTTATTTATTTATTTAAATAAATAAATTTTCTCTTCATTACATTTTTAATTGCAATTTTATTATATTATTTTACTACAAAATTAAAAACAGAACAAAAAAAATAAAATTTTCTTTTTGCGCGACGACTATATTCGTCTCACATAGTTCTTGCGATTAACAAGATTTTGTTGCGCAAATTTTTTAAAGACGAATATTAGTCGTCCCATGTATGTATCCTGGCATTTTGTGCGACGAATATATTCGTTCCTAAAAATTTTATGCAACAAAGGCCAAACCGTCGCATAGTGTTCTTTCGACCAATGCTATTGTTCATCGCGCAAAGTCTTTCTTCACAGTCTTTGCACGACGAATTTCACGCAAACTTTTGTGCGACGAATTTACATCTTGTGCGACCAACTTTTGCTCGTCGCTCTAAGGGTTAAACGTAGTAGTGCCATTTCATAAAGGATAGTGTTATTCACATTCATTTTAATCTCTTATACATTCTTATTAAATTTTTGTCATTGATATTCTTGAATTCAATCGATCTGATGACCGAAACTTGAAAAATGTATGAAAAGTAAAATGAGTGTGAATATAACACTATCACACAAGTCACATGCAACCGGTTCAACGACTTGCGCCAGTTACGAGGACTTTCGTGAAATATATGCATGTTAATCGTCCATGTATAATGAGGTTATTATTGAATAAAGGCACTCTAATTAAAAGTTATCTTTTGATTGAGTTATCTTTAGTGAAGGTTGTATGGACAGAGCATGTCAATTTTCAAGATGTAGACATTATGACCTAGTCTCAAGTAACCGATGCATGTAAATGGAGTTCAAATCTTTTGTATTCATTTTGTGTGGTCTTTCTGAGGTTTATATCATAGGCTAACATGTGTTATGTTTATGACAACAGGGTTAAGGAGGGTTATGTAAACGAACACGTGTTAATCAATGATGAGGTCACACAAAAAGTAAGTGTAGAAGATTTGAATCTTATAAATGATGGTTAGGAAGATAGTAAAAGATTTATCTTGAAGAACTTATATATTGACAATTGTTATCATATGTGGTGACAAGTTTCTTAATACGGGACCTTAAAAAATGATAAATTATTGTAATCTAAAGTTTATTATGGTATATAAATGATCCAAATGGGAAATAAAAAAGGATTACATTTAATGTATATGAACGTAATCCATGTATGTAGGTGCTTATCTTGAAATTACTTGGTCTTCTAGTTCTTAACGTCCATTTATCTCGAAATTACTTGATCTCTTAGTTCTTAGTGTCCATTTAAAAGTTGCTACTCAATACTATGGTTTGATGGTATTCCTCTTTACTTGAAAGTATAAGAGCTTAGGTTCGAATCACGTGGATGAAGAATTCGATACCAAATTAGGTTGCCCATTGTGTGACTTAACCAAACTTCTCTTCCTCTTAGTGTAAAAATATTGATGTAACCGCTTTCTTGTCATGTTTTCTTGGTTGATAATTGTGAGGAGGGGGTGCAGCTACCATAGGTAGTTAGATTACTACCAAGCCCGACCGTTGGAGTTATTGAACCTCTCTATTTGCATGGGCCCATCATATACACCAAAATATTGAGAAAATAACATGAGAGGCAATCGAGTGAACAAAAATACAAAATAAAACTAAAAACAAATAAATAATACAAGACGGTGGTCCTTTAAATAAAGGATACACCTATGGTATTTCATTATTTTTGGCATCCAACTCTGATACCTCCATCCATCTTTGGGGTATTCGACCAACCATAGAATGCCACGGATTTCATGGTCCCATTTAGATATATATACTTTAGGTTAATTATTAGAGAGCTTTAATAAAAAGGGTTTGGACCAAGAAATATTTAACCAAAAACCATCTCAAAATGTTATTTAATCAAAATGGCTCAAAGTTTAATAAAAAACCATCCAAAACAAAAAGAAAAGAAGTCAAGCTTCTGAACCAAAATCCTTCTAGCAGTAGAAACCAAGAAGTTCAAGTGTGAACAACTTCCAAGGGCAGAGCTTCTTCCATGGGTGATAAACTTTTTGCGTCGCAAAATCAAAATCTAGAAAACTTTTATACCAATCTCTATAAAATGTATAGAAAGAACCAAAACATAAAACTGTTTATGAAGAACCCAAAACATAACACTGTATTTGGGAAAAAAAAACCAAAATCCAAAAACAGTGACTTAAATTCCAGAAACAGTGACTTAGATTCCAGAAACAATCTATGTTTTAACTTTTGACTCTTTCTTTTCTTGCATGCATCAGTTGATTATATTTAAGAAACAGAGTGCTTATTTTGCTTTGAATCACGATACAGTAAATTTCACTATTTCTTTTATAGCTTACATTTAAGAAACAGTGTGTCTATTTCATTTAAATCCAGAAACAGTGACTTAGATTATAGAAAAAGTTTATTTTTACAGTCTAGAAATAATGACCTGTTGTTATTATTGAATAGTATGCGGATCTCAAATTTATTTTCTAGAGAAACAAACGATGAACTCCACTGACGAAGAAAAATTGAAAAACGGTACCTCGAATACACTATAAATAATAACGACGATCACATTTCAACGAAATAATACAAAATATAAATTAAATAACATGGGGATCTATATTTTTTTTTCAAGGAAAAAGAAGAAGGACTACAAAACAACGATGAACTCCATTAACAACGAAAATATAGAACTTAACCTACAAAAGTTAGAGGTAAAATCGACAAATCATAATTTATTATAGTTTGACCATTTTTAGTTGGACTGCTTTAATATAGGCCTTGTACTAATCATTAAATAAAACTTATAACACAATTTTTTTTATTAAAACTAAAACTTTTCAAGCCTTTTTCATTAATTTTCTTTACTTATTATCTTTAAAATTTGTGTGAGAATTCACATTTGCCAGCCGACAGCCTGACCGTCCAAAATTGTTGAATGCCAAACCTACGACTTTCCCTCATTTAGGAACTGCCTTTCTTACGACGTAATTTAATAATTTTACAATGTATTTTGAGAATTTAATATAAAAAAGGGGGCTTTAAAAATTTGACCTTTTTTATTTTCTTAATCTATCATTTTACTGGGGATTAGTCGTAGTGCGCCAAGTGGGACGAATAAATTATTATCCTTGTTTTGGAATTGTATTATATTTGAATTAAAATAAATTAAGGTTAATAGTGGAAATTAGGCAGCTGTTATTTAATCTTCTACTCTGTTTATATTGGACGCAAAAGTGCCATAATTCCAATAAACTTTTTGGTGCGTGACAATGAAGGCGGCGAGTGAAAACGACATGACAGGACCATTTGCAATACAAAAAATTAGCGTTGTTCCAAATTTTATACGAGGCGGTGAGATGGATGGATTTCCAATTTAAGCACTAATAAGTCAATTTGATATTCCTGTGCGTATGCCCCTTTTGGGAAAGAAGAAAAAACAACCACCAATCTTTGTTTCCCCAATCGGCTGTCTGGCGTATGTTTAATAATTTTGTGGTGTTTATCTCTCTTGATATTTCAGAGACACGGATTTGTGGTTCACTACTTGTGGCTCACTACTAAGTAGTAACTATGTGAATAATTTCGTTACCTTATATATTTTATCAAATACACAATATAATATGTGTAGAATTTTGTCACAAAATATCCTGTACAATTAATAGAATCATTTATTATGTATTGTAGTTTATTTTTATTGTTTTGTCAATTTTCGACGCGAGATGATTTTACATTGTTGTATACACAGTACAATATAGTTTTATTGGAGCTTGCTTGAAAATTTCGCAAGTTATTTTTAAAAGCAATCGATTCTCCAAAAAAATATCATATAGTGTTGTCTACCTAAATTTGTGTAGCTAGACATATGTTTATATCGCCCGATTGTGAGTTCAAATTGTACACTCATGAGAAATCAGTTCGATCGATAATTCAAATTTGTAGTCCAGCAATATAAACATCTTATATTGTTGCCATAATTCGTTCTGTCCAAACTCGTGCTTATCTTATCTTTATTAATTAATAAAATTCTCTTTGTCAATTAAAAGAGAGTGAAAAAACAATTTAGCCTTTTATCACACCAAAAAAAAAAAAAAAGATGGGCAATAATGTAATTTCACGTGTTCAAATTTTACCATTTTTTATTGAAGCCTCACTTACAGATGATGTTAAAATATCTCAATATTTAAAATAAAGGGTAAATTACAAAAAACTACCTCAACTATTGGTGTCAAGACACTTTCATACCTGATCTTTTAAAAGTGACAATGTCATACCTCATCTTACAAATTTGTGACAATGTCATACCTTCCGTTAGTTTGGCGTCAATTTTTCAGTTAAACGCTGACGTGGCTTGATCTGGGGCCCATTTTCTATTAAAAAATTATTAAAAACAAAAAAAATCATTTAATATTTTTTAAAATATTAAAAAGTAAAAAAAAAAAAAGGGCGTTCGTCCCCTGCTCTTCTCGCGCCCCCCGCGCGCTCAGAGCAACCTAGTTCTCTCTTTTTTTTTCCTTTATTCTTCTTCTTCTTCTTCTCTGTCCGCGCGGAGCAACTTAGAATTGGGTTTTTTTTCCCTTTCTTCTTCTTCTTCTTCTTCTTCCTCCTCCTCCTTCTTCCTCTTCTTCTCTGTCTGCGCGGAGCAACCCAGATTTGGGGTTTTTTTTTCCTTTCTTCTTCTTCCTCCTCCTTCTTCCTCCTTCTTCCTCTTCTTCTTCTCTGTCCGTGCAGAGCAACCCAGATTTGGGTTTTTTTTTCCTTTCTCCTTCTCCTCCTTCTTCTTCTTCTCTGTCCGCGCAGAGCAACCCAGATTTGGGTTTCTTCTTCTTCTTCCTCCTCCTCCTCCTCCTCCTTCTTCCTCTTCTTCCTTTTTCTTCTTCTTTCTGCAGGAAGATGGGAAGAGAGAGAGAGAGAGAGGAGGGGGTTGGGGTCGACTGACATAGTTTTTTTTTATTTTTTTTATTTTTACTTTTTTTATTATTTTAATATTTTTAAAAATATTATAAAAAATTTATTTTTTAATAATAATTTACTAATTTTTTAATAAAAAGTGGGTCCCGAATCAAGCCACGTCAGCATTTAACTGAAAAAATTTACGGCCAAGTAACGGAAGGTATTACATTGTCACAAATTTGTAAAACGAGGTATGACATTGTCACTTTTAAAAGATCATGTATGAAAGAGTCATGACACCAATAGTTGAGGTAGTTTTTTGTCATTTATCCTAAAATAAAATTAAAAAAAAAAAAACAAACAAAAAAAAACATCTCTCTCTCTCTCTCTCTCTCTCTAAAAACATGTGTACACACAAAGTGTGTAGGCAATAATTGCAGGTGTGAAGAAACAACCAATATTAGTGGGGAATCTGGATAGCTAACCAGGAACCGAGAAAGCAGTGCACAAGAAAGGTGGTCGTGTGATGGTCTGCAAACACGCGTTGTTGGGTCGTTAATTAGATAGATCTTACATTTAGTTTAGAACCTCATGGGTCTCCCTGAGTGTACATTTGTTAATATGAAGAACCTCTGCTTGGCCTTTTTTGTGTACCTTGTATGTGCCAACACCGAATTAAGAATTGCATAGACAGAAATGATTAAATGAAATTTTACCAAGATCACTTTTAGTAGACTTATTATTTTTATTTTTTATATACACGATGTTCTATTTTAAACTACTCTAAACTTCTAATATTGTGCCATGTTGATACATCAATTGTGATTAATGTTCAAGGTATTATACTCACTGTCGTACATTCCAAACTGAACAGCCCAACCAAAACTGTCCCAACCGGAACTGAAGCTGTCTCAAGTTGTACCATTTAGATTTCAGCTCAAAATCTTTGGTTTTGAAACCGAATTGAACCAAGTACATGGTTTTAGTTCGGTTCATGATTCGGAAATGAAATCGAATCGTGCCCACTCCTAGTTAACTAATTCTTAGCCGTGTGCCCAACCCTAAAACATATGAGAAAGTGGCTACATGTTGCGTGAAGAGTCGTGTGGGTATGCGTTTGAGGCATATGTCATTTTCATGTTTTTAGCTGATCACTTTCTATCAGGTCAATTTGTCACTTTCCAGCTGCATAATCAAATATGGTTTAACAAATTACTATTGATTGCCCATGTTGCACTCTTCGTCATTGTTCTTGTGGTCCACTCCAATTCACAGTTAAATTGGATGCATATTAGATTATTATTATTATTATTATTTATTTTATCATTTTTCAGAACGATATATGCTATTCTAAGAAGTGGTGAGAGAATTGTGCAGAAGTAAAACAATAGATCAGTCATAATAATAAATATTTAACTCATCATTTAAGTAACTCAAATCTCAAACCTCATATTTACTATAAAAAAATACCATTAAATTGTAGTATTAATAGACTAATAGCCGCGTTTACTTTAGTTGCATGTGTTGCACCCTTCATCATTATGGTAATGGTCCACTGTAATACTTTTATGATTATTAATAATTATTCTTTGCTTCTTTTATTGGGTCTTAACTCTTTGCTTTGCAATTCCCCAAACCCTTTAATTGTAATTTCCTTTCCAGTTGGCCTTGGAAGAACACTGTAAGGAAGCATGTTAAAAACTAATGGAAAACATAGTCCCAATTATGAGTAAAAAATCCTTGCACTTCTTTCATTAATAAGTGGAAATTTGACTGCTAATGAAATAGATTGTTGAACCTAATTTAAAAACTATAGTTAACTTTTTTGGAAGGGTTTTCAATAGGTTGGTTGTACTACTTTTCTATAATTTATGCCTTCGTAGAGAACTTTAAATGAATGTAAAACAAGAGAGTTATTTGTAAGTGAGATATTATAGGTTCAAACTTCATAAATAGCGAGTTCGACATCAATTTTTTTCTCACCTTTTTAGTGTAACTATATTGTTGTGTTAAGAAAAAAAATCACATATAACTTAATATATTTTACAATTTTGTAATTCAAATAATTAACTATGTACATTCTTATATTTGAAAGTTACACTACTACAAAATGGCATATTAGTGGTGCTACAAAAGCGACATAAAAAACCACTTAATGTCGAATTTTTTGTAAAAATCCGATATTAAATCGTGCAATGTCGCATAGCGAAACCGACACCAATACTACCGTCACTAAAGTGTATTGGCGTTGCTTATCTACCTTAATCCGCCACTAAGAAGGAAAGTATTATAAAATAAAAAAGAACAACAGCGTCGCTTAAAAGCGACATCACTACTGACAGAGACGTCGGTTTAAACCGACATTACCTAATAAATAAATAATTAAAATATCAAACTTAGTGTCGCTTTAAACCGACAATAAGTTAGTTAAATAAATAATATACTCAAACTAACGTCGCTTATAAGCGACACTAGACCTATTAAAAATAAAAAATTTACTAATCTTCATGTCAGTGAAGTACAAAAAAATAATTAAAATATCATACTTAGTGTCGCTTTAAACCGACACTATTTTAGTTAAATAAATAAAATACTCAAACTAACGTCGCTTATAAACGATACTAGACCTATTAAAAATAATCAAATAAAAGGAAGAAAGCAATCATCGGTTTTCATGTTTCTTCTCTTGGTTTTGTGAAAGAGGGTACACAAATATAGCAACAGAAGTTGATGGATTTACAAAGCTAGACTGCCTTCGCATTGTCATCTGTTTTCTTCTCTTGGTTTTCATTTTTCTTCTCTTGGTTTTGTGAAAGCAGCCCCACCCTCAGCAAGATACAACCCCACCCTCAGCCTCATCGCCCATCTCATCAGTTGGCTCTCCCAGTGGAACAAGTGCTTTGCCAACATCTCGTGCGCCATGAACTCTGCCACGAGTAGCCACTCCTCCCGCTCTCCATCGACCTCTCGCCAGCCTCTCGCTCCTCAAGCTCCCCATCGACCTCGCCTCCTCCTGCAAACAAAAAAGATTCAATCTTTCCTTATTTTTTCAAAAAAACAAAATCTGGGACTGAGATTTATCGAAATGTTGAAAAGTGGAGGGATCAGTGTCAAAGTTATGCCTTGTGTGGTCCATTTTCTAGTTGCAGTATCAATAACTTTAACACTCCGATATGTGCATGCTTGAAGGGATTTGTACCAAAATCTTTGAAAGATTGGAATTCGGGATACGGGTGGCAGCTTCAGAACTAGGTACGTCTTCGAACTTTATCTGCAGTATGCAAAACCTTTATCTGCAATATGCAAAGTAGGGTTTAAATAAGTTAGTGCTTAACGGATGAAGAGGAAAAACTGAAAAGGAGGAAGAAATGGACGCACGGATGAAATGGGGAAGGAGAAGAAGAAAGACTGAAACTGGGGGAAAATGAAAGCACAAATGAAATGGGAAAGAGAGGAGTTTAAATATGCGTACTTACGGTTTAAATTAATGTTGGTGTCGGTCTTAACCGACACCAACTTCTGACACACCTTTTGAAATTCACATAGCGTCGGTTTAATGAAACTTGTGTTGCATTAACAGGTGATAGTGTCGGTTAAAACCGACACTAAGTTTACCAAGTTTCCGCCTCATTTTTCAATGAATTCATCCATTTCCCGCCTAATGTTTGGGAAATTTCCCACCTAATATTTCAAGATATCCATCCAAAGAAAAAAAATAACCAGCTATTTTTTTTTGTTATCTCATATAACATTTTAAAATTTTAATAAATAAAGTTTAACTTGAATAAAATACGTAATAAAAAACATAAATATAATTTTATTATAAAATATCATCACATGCTAATTCAAACATAGTCTAATTTTATTATATAATATCTCATCACATGCTAATATCCATGTTGTAAGGAAATTTTCATTGTCAAGTATCCAATCTCGAAGCATATACAAACAACTTTGACGATTGGATTGTTGAAATTAGTTTCGTAAAATGCGTATCTCGTCAAAACGATAGATTCACTAACACTTATAGTTTATTTATATTTTCATTAAGTATAACATAAGTTTTGTGGTATCCACTAATGTAAATATTTTAAATTGAAGATCGAATTTATTCATTGTATTCATATAGGATCAAGGAGTGTAGTTGTAAAAAATCATCAAAATCGGAGTTGCAATAACCGTTAAATCGTAATTTTTCGTTGATAACCGTCGAAATGTTTTGTCCCGTTACTTGATCTCTGAATATATTTTTTTTGCGATTTTTGGCGTATGCGATCTCAAACCATATACAAACAAGTTTGATGGTTGGATGGTTGAAATTAGTTTCGTAGGATGCATATCTCATCAAAATGATAGATTCACTAACACTTAGAGTTTATTTACACTTTCATTAAGTATAACATAAGATTTGTGGTATCCACTAGTGTAAATATTTTAAATTGTAGATCAAATTCATACATTGTATTGATATATGAATAAACTTAAGTGTTAGTGAAAGTATGAATAAATTCTTAAGTGTTAGTGAATCTATTGTTTTGATGGGATACACATTGTACGAAACTAATTTCAACGATCCAATCGTCAAACTTGTTTGTATATACTTCAAGATCACATACGCCAAAAATCGCAAAAAACAAATATTCAGAGATCAAGTAATGGGACAAAACGTTTCGACGATTATCAACAAAAAATCACAATTTAACGGTTATTTTAACTCTGATTTTGATGATTTTTTACAGCTACACTCCTTGATCCTATATGAATACAATGAATGAATTTGATCTTCAATTTGAAATATTTACACTAGTGGATACCACAGAATTGTATGTTATACTTAATGAAAGTATGAATAAACTCTTAAGTGTTAGTGAATCTATTGTTTTGATGGGATGCGCATTTTACAAAACTATTTTCAATGATCTAACCGTCAAACTTTGTATATACTTCGAGATCGCATACGCCAAAAATCGCAAAAAACAAATATTCAGAGATCAAGTAACGGGACAAAACATTTCAACGGTTATCAATGAAAAATCACGATTTAACGGATTTTGCTGATTTTTTACAACTACACTCCTTGATCCTATATGAATACAATGAATGAATTTGATCTTCAATTTAAAATATTTCTAGTAGTGGATATCACATAATCTTATGTTATACTTAATGAAAGTATGAATAAACTCTTAAGTGTTAGTGAATCTATTGTTTTGATGGGATACACATTGTACGAAACTATTTTCAACAATCCAACCATCAAACTTGTTTGTATATACTTCGAGATCGCATACGCCAAAAATCGCAAAAAACAAATATTCAGAGTTCAAGTAACGGGACAAAACATTTCGACGGTTATCAACGAAAAATCACGATTTAATGGTTATTTTAACTCTGATTTTGATGATTTTTTACAACTACACTCCTTGATCCTATATGAATACAATGAATGAATTCGATCTTCAATTTAAAATATTTACAGTAGTGGATACCACAAAATCTTATGTTATACTTAATGAAAGTATGAATAAACTCCTAAGTGTTAGTGAATCTATTGTTTTAATGGGATACGCATTCTACGAAACTAGTTTCAACGATCAAACCGTCAATTTCTATCTTTCAACCCTCGAACTTTATCACAATTGCAATCTTTTAATTTTCAACACCTATTATAGTAAAAACAAATTAAAATAACAACAAAAAGTTATCAAAATTATGCTCATCTAATCCATTCTAGTAAATAACAACCAAAAGTTATCAAAGTTATCAAATGTATTTAAAAATATTAAAATGTATTCTTACGTCGCTTTTATGTCGCTTAAAAGCGACACTAGTATTTAAAAATATTAAAATGTATTCTTATGTCGCTTTAAAAGCGACACCAGTATTTAAAAACATTAAAAATTATGCTTACGTCGGTTTAAAAGCGACACTAGGATTTAAAAACATTAAAAATTATGCTTACGTCGGTTTAAAAGCGACACTAGTATTTAAAAACATTAAAAATTATGCTGACGTCAGTTAAAAAGCGACACAAGTGTTTTAGTGACGTTTATAAGCGACAGTAAAACCGACGTTATATTCAATTAGTGTCGCAACAGTCTAATCCGCCACTATATGAGATTAAACCAACACTACCCACTGACACTATAAACTCCTTTTGTAGTAGTGTTATACGTTAGATTTCTTCCTTCAACATCGATCATATCAAACAAAACCAAGGTTCTAAAAAACGCTAGGTGCTAGTCGGGCGGCGGGCAAGCGCCTAGCGCCTAGGCGGATTTAGGTAAATTTCTTGTATTTCTTGTAAATAAGTGCATATTGACACCTAAAAAAAAACTCTATACTTGTATAGATAATAAAATAATGATAAAATACAAATTAGGTACACTATTTCCATAAGTATTGGATGAACTTGTAGTAAATTCATCATTTGCAAATTAGATACACCATTTCGATAAGTATACTACCATGAAACCAAAAAAAAAAGCACACAATTAATTAAAAAAATATTTAAAAAACCTCCTAGGACCGCCTAGGCCCAATCTAATTTTTCCACCCGATTTGCCCAAAAACACTTCGGTTTCTAGGCGGCCGCCTAGGCCGTTTTTTAGAACACTGAACAAAACAATTGATTGTCACTTTAAGATCGTGTACAATAAGGGCAGTAGCCTTGCAAGTTGGAGATGTATTCAAGAATGAAGAGGCTAGAATCAAGTTTTACTTCATTGTGTGGAATTTTTGGTTCTCAAAATCTTGTGCCCTATCTTATTTCCAAAAACAATAATCTACCAAAGCTATACGTTATTATAAATTTGACAGCCAAGCAATGCGTGCAACAAATGGAACATGTGGTTCCCACTTACCTTTTGGTGCAAAATGTGACACATCAGCCTATGAAGCCGCTTAACCAAGGTACTAGAAGGATTATATATATATTAGGTCGAACAATAAAAACTTTACTATTAAGCCATATATCAATTACATATTTTTGTTTTGAACTTTATCAATAATTTTTATTAATTAGGCATATGTCAATGATGAATGCTCCATTGACTTTAAGTCATTATAAATAGTTAGAATTAGACTATTCTATCACTCTCTTTCTTTCTCTCACTATAAATGTCATATGAATTTAAGCTATTATAGATACGAATTTAGATCATCTTTGGATCAATTTTGTGAAGATCCTTCGGACGGATGGATCTCATCCATTGATACAAATCCAACGGCCAAATTCCCTTTGCCTTCCTCTTTTCCCCTAAACTCTTCTATTTCTCCCTCACTTCGAAGATCTCAACCTTGAACCACCAATTCCTCAAATTCTAAATTAATTCAATCCTACATCAAAATCAGCCCCAACATCGCCACAACCCACAACAAATAGAGGGGTTGTGCAAACCAATGTTTTTTGGCAGCAGAGATCTTTTTATAACTATGGAAGAATTATAGAGAGAAATATCAAAGATGAAGAAAAAAGAGACGACAAAAAAAGATGTTAAAACAGTAAGGGATAGTGAAAAAATAAATCAGACTTAGAGCACATATGACCTGCAATTTAATTTTGGGGTTGGTTAACCACGGTGCGGTGTGGGGGTGCGAGGAAGAAAGAGGAGTTGAGGAGGAAGAGGCTTTGGCTGTTGGATTTCTATTCATATGGAACTAATCTTAAGAGGATATGAATCTTATAAATAGTTAGAACATGTATATTCTATCACTTTCTCTCTTGCTTCGTTTACATGGATGAGTCTACTCAACTAAGAAAAAAAGGGAAACATGAAACTGCAATGTTTGAATCCAACTGTAGTAAAAAAAAAAAAAAACAGAATAAGGAAGGGAACACTGCATTATAATGTCTAAATCTAATGTAAAAAAATATAGCCAGGAAACAGACATTGCATTACAGTGTCTGAATCTAAATGTAAAAATCAGGAGTTGCGTGAGATGTGAAGTGTAGGAGACGTGTGAGCGATGGAAAAAATAGTTTTCAAAAAACGGACACTGTAACCAGGAAACAGACATTGCATTACAGTGTCTGAATCTAAATGTAAAATTCAGAAGTCGTGTGAGATGTGAAGTGTATGAGATGTGTGAGTGATGGAAAAAATAGTTCCAGAAAACAGACATTGCAATGCAGTGTTTGAATTCAAAAGTGAAAAATAGAACCTAGAAACAGACACTACAGTGCAGTCGCTGAATCCAAATGTACAAAGGAACATGTAGAAGGTGTGTGAGTGATGCAGTGTCTGAATCCAAATGAAAAAAACAGAATCAGGAAACAGACATTACATTGCAGTGTCTGATCCGTTTTGACTTATTCCAAGTATAAGACTAGGAGAAATGGAGTGTTAGTTGAAGTGGGTGCTAGTTGTAGTGGCAGATTTTGTAATTTTTGTTTATTTTAAATACATTTAAGTATCATAATACATGATTAACCTATTTATAATTAACATAAATGTTGTTGATCTATTGTTAATATTGGAACTTTTTATTGATTTTTCACAAAATCACCCATATATGAGGCTTTTAAGAGAAGAGATTTTTTGTTTTATTTTTTTAAAGTAGGGATTAGTTAGTTTGGAGCTACACCACATCGAATTTCAACGATCCGAACTGTCTATTTTTCAAGTTGCATATCTTCAACCATCCTTGGCAAATATCAGTCAATTCTAAAATATTTGAGACATCTCATTGAGTTCAAAGAAAGACGAATACTTCGTTCAAAAAAAGAAAAAGAAGAAACAATGAAGTTTCATAGTGGTAATTAAATAGGCAAATGTTTTCGGATTGAATTGAATTTTTGTAAGGATGGTCTATGAGTCGAGACTTACAAAATAGACTGTTTGAATCATTGAAATTTGGTGTAGAGTGAGTCTCATAATTAATCCCCACTTTTGATTAAAAAAAATAAAAATTCCTTCCCTTAAACGCTTGTATGTATTTATATTATTTTGCTACATGTGATCGACAATTATTGCAAAGGTGCTTGCTTGTTCTTGTCCATGGCTATAGAAAGAAGAAATTTTGACTTTACTGTCTTCTACAATATTCTAATTGATTGTTTAGAATCAAGTAAAAGGATTCAAGTAAAAGAATTATTTGGATAAGATATGAACATACGTAAAGTATTAATCCTTATGATTTTGTGAGACACAGGAAACAATTTGTTAATATATGCTTATGGATTTTTTTTAGGGAACTTATTATACAGTTTTACTAGTTATTAGCTTAGCGTTTTAATAGAATGTATTCAAAGTGTAAAGTACTTTAGACTTTTTCTTCTGGCGATGCTAAGAGTTCATAAGCAAGAGAATGAACAAGACTAAAAAAAGATTGCTCCAATTTGACCTAGCTGGCGAACGATCCCAGTTTTGCAGCAGAGAACAGCAAATTCAGAAAAAGCGCGAACATACAAGATAAAACGCAAATAGCTAAAAACATTAGCTTGTATATCCAAAACCCAGCTTTCATATATATATATATATATATATATATATATATATATATATATATATATATATATATAATGATCTTTCTAAACAAATATAAAGATACATAAGTGTTTTTCGAAAGAAAAAAAGCACTAAAATATGTGTTTTTTGCAGAAACATTTAAAGTGTTTTTTTTTTTATGTTTTATTTGGATTTTTATTAAAGATTGGTTTAAAAATATTTTCACCAAAAGAGATTTTCTAGGATTCATTTGCAAGAAGTACTTAAAGTGTTTTTCTATGATCCATTGAGATTTTTACTAAAGACGTTTAAAACACATTTTTGTCGATGCAAATTTCCGTAGTCTCTAGCTTTTGACGAAAATGCACTTGCAAAACAATCAACACATTTGATCAAAGACTTAAGTCTCACACACTCATGAGGTGGGGCTTAAGCCAATGGATCTCTGATGCCTAAGTTAGTTTTTTCTGAAAAAGAGTAAGTGTTTAGAACTTTTAGGGGTGGGTAAAGCTTACTAAAATTTGGTAGAGATGGAGGTATTTGTAGGAGGAGGGGCCGGCCATGGTGTTAAGGTTTTACCCTACACATGGCGGCATCCTATTGGCCAAGCTTTATGGAGAGAATATTCTCAAGATATTAAATAGGAAATAATATCTTGAGATAATGGTGTAAATAACCCTAATTGATTTAAATTGAGATTACTTACTTGAATGGAATAAATTTTCAATTGGAAATGTATTAAAAATAGGATTTGGGTAATTAATCCTTACCTTTAATGCTTTGACTTTTCCTTGTCATGCTGTGGACAGTCGTATTCAGCTGTTTGGACCTTCAGTGGTGCTGAGCTACGCGTGGGAGTATCTGAGGAACCTGCCTATTTATTGAGGGCAATCTTGTTTTTCCAAAGTAAATGTTCACATATCGCCTCTAAATTTTTTGAAATTATTTTAGGTTCTACAATTTTCACCAAAAGTGATTTCAGTTGTTTTAAAAACATTTCCACACTAGCCAAAATACGATAATACGTCATCTTCATACTGTTTAATTGGGTTACAAAATCACCAATTAATAGTGAAGTTTGTTGGGAAATGTAATTGCCCTACTTATAAAAGCGAGACGCTAATCGCTCGCAAATGTAATAAAATAATATGGAAAATGGCCGACCAGAACCCAAAGTTCAAACAGTACACGCATTATTTCAAGCTTCCAATTATTGGACCTCCCAAACAAAAATTGCTTAAGCTGGAGTCCACGTTTAATGGCATGTGCGAAAAAAAAAATTGGTAAAAATGTAAATAGAGGCATATCTCTGAGCAAGGTTGTAAGATTGAAAACTAGTACGAAAGGAAGGGAAGCAGCCACGTCAGTCAGAATCTTAAAAACCTCGTAAACTTGCCGGCAAATCTCAAATACACAGGAAACAATTATTTCTTATCTACTCTTTACTATCCATTAGAATTGTGGCTTGGCAGCGTGAGCTTTCGCTTCGTTATCTTCGAGGTTCATTGTCTCCTTCCTTACCTTCTTAAAGAGACGAAACCTTCGGGTTTATGCCAATTGGGAATTTGATTTAAATAAAGAAATTTTAACAAAAAATTTTTGGTACTATTTATTTTAACGAAAAATTATATTTTTATATTAAAAAATTAATTTTGTTACTATTTAATTTACCTTTTATTTTGTTCTTATCGTTAAAATTCAATGTTTTCAAACTATTTTCAATAGTTTTTCTTTTAAATAATCTTAATGAAAAAAAAAGAGATTTAGTGAATATAATACTCTTTTCTAAAAAATAAAATAATAAAAAAACTTGACTCCTTAAGATTAAGAAGAAATTTCTCTTAAGTGTTTGATTTGTAGACCTTCGTGTTTACGATTATAATCGCTTATAGCATAAATCATTTTACAAAATTCATTACTACAAAAATTAGTTAAAACTAAGGCGTTTAGTTACTCAACAGTAACAAATAGATAGATAGTTCACAATGTTTTATGAATTCCTCTAGTTGCTTTTGTATAGATTGGTGATTAATGGTCTTATCTTTTGTTGATTTTTCTTTTTCTTCAGAAATCATCCTATTAGAGTGATTTATATTATTAATAATTATGATCATAAATCAGAAATTCAATGAATCAACTACAAAGTAAATTGAGGAGGAATTGTTTCTCAACTATTAAAGAGTCAAGTTAATGTTAATTAAAAACAAAAATAACTTTATTACATGTAGCTTTATTTAATCCCAACTTGTTGCTTCTCCATTTGAATTTAATTAATCGGTACGTTCTTTATTTTGTTCTTTCATGTGCTTTCTGGAATTTTTTTTTCCATATATTATTAAAAATAATGTCATCCACTTGTTATCTCTACGAAAAACATAAATGCTTAGTGTCATTGATTAGGAAACTTTGGGGTTCATTGTGTTTTACTACGGAAACTTTGGGGTTCATTGTGTTTTACTACGGAAACTTTGGGGTTTATTGATTTTTTACTAGGTAAACTTTGGGGTATTAGGTTGGGAGCCCTGATTAGAAATTACTTGTTAATTATTACATTGACCTAGTACTTTCTCGTGAGAAAACTCAAGAATATTTCTTCTTTTTTTTTGGGGGCAACCAAGAATATTTCTTCTTTGCCGCTCCGAAGAAGTTAGCAATATCTTATCAGACCCTTTTTTTTCTTAAAAATTATGAATTGTCTTTTAGTTACACTAAAGCACAAGGATCAACGATTTAATTTTATTAATTTACATAAATATATTTGTGCTTAATATTTTAATAATCCTCTATGATAGGGGCAATGACGTATGTGTACATTTGATTAAGATTCATGTGCTCTTGATCACGCAAACATCTACTAATTTTGAGATTGACGATTTTGATAATGAACATAATTAGAAATTTAAAGCACAAAAGCTGTGAATATAGCTGATTAGTAAGGACCACCAACTTGTAACTTGACATGCCTCGTCGACATGAATAAAAACATATCAAGTCATTGTAAAAGGAAATTGTATAAATAGTCCCTTAACTTTAACCCAATTGGAGTAAAAGTCCCTAAACTTAAAATCCGTTACCATTGGTCCCTTAACTCATGAAAACATGTAGCTATGGTCATTTTTGTCAACTTCGTTAGAATTTCCGTTAAAATGAGTCATGTGCCACGTACGTGAGGCTGAATCGAGGGGCAAATATGAAAATGAGAAAAATTGTACCAGTAGTCCCTCAACTTTAAACCAATTGGAGAAATAATCCCTCAACTTTAATTCACTTGGAGCAATGGTCCATCAACTTTAACCCAATTGTAGCAATGGTCCTTTTAACATTACTCATTTTGACGAAGTTGATGATAAGGACCATAGCTACACGTTTTGACGAGTTCATGGACCAATGATCATGAATTTTTAGTTGAAGGATCATTTCTCCAATTTAGTTAAAGATGAGAAACCATTGCTACAATTCTCTCTAAATAATTTGATTTTTTTTATATGACATTGGTTTAAAAGTTAAGAGAATAAAATGATTTGCAAAATCTTTTTCAATAGAGCATACGATATCATCGATGGCCCGAGGTATAACACTCAACCAGATAGAATGGCCCCACTTTGCCTTTTTTATTTTTTTTTAATTTTTGTCTAATTAAATGTTCTTAGATACACCCTAATTGGTATACATATCTTCTCAAGGAGTTGTGCGCACTTCTATTAAGGTATCTCTTAAGAATACTAGAGCAAAAAAAATACGTTTTATGATGATTTAACGCTTAGTTTATTTAATGCCATGGGATTATTGTCTGGAGTGTCTACTTGGAGACATTGTGAGCCTTGCTCGACGGGTGGGGGAGGTTTTCTTCTCCTTCACCCCTAGAGCGGGCAACCTAGCTGCCCACTTGGTGGCTAAGTACTGCTTTAAGGAAGGTAGTTCCTTTGTTTGGGATTGTATCGGCCCAGAGTTTCTGTTTAATTGCCTTGCTAAAGATGTAAACATCCCCATTCGTATTTAATATATCTTGCCTCGGTTTAAAAAAAAAAATACTAAGCTAAGCGAAGAAAAAACATATATATGAAGTCTCCTTGTGCCATATGCTTAAAAGAGTAAACGATCACGCTCGTGGAAAACTTGAAGGTTGTTTTACATCATAATCACGGTGAACCATCATATGGGCAAACATAAGGAAAACCTTAAAAAAGAAAAGGAGAAAACAAAAGCCAAAAGCCAAAAGCCGACAAAATAGTTATAAAAAAAATCTACCGGGGGCAAACATGATTCGATCGATGGTATCTAGATACTATGTAAGATATTTACCAGAAGCGGTGAGCGGTAAAGTAGTATGTCTATTTTATTAGGTCAAGATAGACAAGAAAAGCAAGTATAATTGATAAGATTTAAGGTAGAAGGAAGGAAGCTCTTGCTAGGGTTACTATAAGAGGAAATGTTCCCACGCATGGCGTGGTGGGTTTGAATGATTGATTCCCTCGTGCTTTCGTCTGTCAACAATTTTCTTTCCATATCAAGAAACCTACGGCCCAGATTTAGTTGGAGTTGATTGGTGGTTGGCTTTATTATTTTAGTTAAAGACACTAACGAATGACAGCTGACAACTGACAACTGATCGATAGGAGGAGCCCCCGGCCCCTGTCTTGATTAAGGTTTTCCTCTGCTGCATTCCTATCTTGAAAACTTATCAGTGGACGTATGTGGTTGATATCGCTCCAAAGAAAGGAGGGAGCAGTTGGCCCCTTTTAATATTATTTTTATTTAGATCAGATTACTGTATACAAATTCAAGTGCCTGTTTCATACGTTTTTATATTATGATGACAGTTGATGACCAGTCTGTTCCATTAACTTAGTGATTTGGATGTCAAGTTAGATCATACAATATATATATATATATAAAAGAAGCTTTTAAGGAGAGGGATTGAAAAATAAAAATATGTTTCTCACCGTTGAATTTAATTTTAATGAAATTGTGTGGCATGCGTTTTAATTCCAACAACACAATTTCATTAAAACCAATCTAACAGTGGGGAGCATGTCTCTATTTTTTTGAAAAAATAGAGATCCCTCCCCTTAAAGGATGTATGTGTGTGTGTGTATATATATATAAAAGATGTAATGTGTGGTGGGTGGTGGGTGAAATACATTATTCAGAGGCTTTTGTTGTTATTATTTTGTTTTTCTTTTCAACTAGGGTTGCTTAAGACCATATAGCATTAATGTAATATTCATTTACATTTTGAATCTTATCAATACAAAAGGGGAGTTTCTCTCAGCTTCTGGTGTTCTAGGAAATTATAGAAGGATGATTGTTCATGATTCTTTATGTTATAATTTCCACTGTGGGTCATTAGCCCATTTCACACTACCAGAGCCAATTATGAGGACTTTCGTGAAATACATGCATGCATGTGCATGTTAATCGTCCATGTATAATGAGGTTATTATTGAGTAAAGGTACTCTAATTACCAAAATTTTCTTTTGATTTAGTTATCTTTGGTGAAAGTTGTATGGATAGAGGATGTCACTTTTCAAAATATAGACATTACGACCTAGTCTCAAATAGCTGCTGTATGTAAATGGGAGTTCAAATTTACTGCCCTCATTTGTGTGTAGTTTCTTTGTAGCCTCTGCCATTGATTGGCATTTGTTAAATTTATGAAAACATAGTTACGAAGGGTTAAGTTTATGGACACATGTCAATTAATAATAGAGGTCACAAATGAGTCACACACAAAATGAATGCAGAAGATTTAAACTCTGTAAATGGGGTTAGGAAAATACGTATATAAAAGATTCATCTTGAAGAACTTATATATTGACAACTATTACTAGGGGTGGTTTTGGTACATTACCGTACCAAAACCTCTGTACCGATTACCATACCAAATATTTGGTACGACAAAATCTATTACCATTACCGTACCAAACTTTTGGTATACCGAATATCGGTATACCAAATAGTTTGGTTGGTATGGTATGCCAATGGTAATTACCACTTTGTTTTACGCCACTTAGTTTGTCCAAAATCTAATATTTTTCTAACCTAATTCAAAGCCCATAAAATATACATAGTTTGACATATATACACAATTTAACCTAATTCAAGATTTTTTACTATTGTATGTCAAAGTGGAAAAAACTTAATAAATCATTAGACAAGATTTCTATAGCATGCTGAGACTCAAATGAACCAGAAACGTAAGACAGCAAACCACAAAAAATGTCAATATCCATAGCTGTGCTCGACGATTGGCTTGCTGATTTGAACCCACAATCCAAGGTGGTAATACCCAATGCATATGTTGTGCTCTCACTTGGAAGACAAAGTCGCCGGAAACGAGAAACGAAGATGAATCAATGAGAGAGCTGCGACGGCGGAACAAGCCCTAGGTTTCTAATGTGTCGAGCAAGGACCAGAGTGAGAGACTAAAAGTGTTTGGTTTGTGGAGATTTTAGGAATAAGATAAATGAGTCAAAGTGTCAAACGACATAATATAATAATACATAATACATAATACATAATACATAATTATATATATATATATGAATAAATATATAATATAATATTAATAATATTGGTAACCGGTAGGTATGGTATACCACCGGTACTAGTTTTGAGTACCAATACCGTACCGAAACAGTATGGTATGGTACAAATACCGTACCATTACCAGTGGTACAAATTTTTTGGCACAACTTTGGTATGGTACGGTTGGTAATACGGTAGGTATGGTAATGTGGTAAAAAATTCCACCCCTAACTATTACCATGTGTGGTGACAAGTCCAGGACCTAAAAAATTATAAATGATTACAATTGAAGTCTATTACTATATAATATAACTGATCCAAATTGAAAATTACTACAATGTACTATATATGAACGTAATCAATGCATATAAGTACTAATCTTGAAAATTAGCAAATGAGTTGTCATCTTAGTCAGAAAATGTGTACGACAACTTCATGTATTTTTTTTTTTACAAGGAATGAAAAAGTATGACATTTTGGTTAAATACCAATCTGACTACTAGGGCTTTTACTCAATTTATGCCAGAGTTTTGCTTTTTTTAATTTACCTCCATGCTTTTGCTTTTTGAAAATCTGTTACACATTTAACAAATATTATAGTTATATATTTGCATTACAAATTTACAAGAGGACAGTAAAAACTAACGGTAATGTTAGAGAAACTAAATTTGTAGATAAAATTTGTAAACTAAATTATATGTCACCAATAAGAAATGAGCACATTTATCAAAGGTTAGACAATAATTCAATCGTCAATTTCTATATTATTTAGTTTACAAAATTTTATCTACAAATTAAATCTCCTTAACATTACCCAAAAACTAATAGTGTAGGTTGATTTCCACAAAGCGGTTTAATTTAAAATGCAAGAAATGACGCAGAGCCTATGATCAAAGAATGGTCTCCTCAAGCTTGGCTTCTCTCAACGGTGGGTGGATTTAATTTTGGTCTCTGTCTCTACAGTTTCTTACTCTTTTTTTATTAATGGGGCACCAAGACGATATCTGCATTGGTCGCGAGGAGAGATTTTTCAGTGTGACCGTTACACGAAGTGGTACACCACGTATTCTTATTGAAATGGTGGGTTATGTGTGTGTTAAAAGGTTAATAAATTAAAAAATAAAACAATGTTTAACCTATATTAGGTATACAATAAGTTAAAACATTCAAGCTTTACATTTTTCGTAAGAGAGATTATATTCACACACCCCAAATTACTTCTCTCACACCTTTTTAATTTTTTAATATTTTCTACACACCACTAACACTTGATAGAAAAATATTAAAAAATTAAAAAGGTGTGGGAGAAGTAATTTAGGGTGTGTGAATATAATCTCCCTTTTCGTAATGTGAAATTTTTGTTCCGCCATTATTTTATGACTCTTGTGTATCATTGACCCCCCCCCCCCCAAAAGAAAACAGAAAAAAAAGAAAGAAATGTATGAGACATCTAGCCCCCCGTACGAGTCCCTTATTTGGCACTTAGGCAAGCTTCTAAGTAAACTTAATCATACAAACTTGGTGCTGATCCCTAAGGTGAAATGCCTTAAAACTATGGCCCGATATAGGCCTATTGCCTTATGCAATGTCATCTACAAGATGCTAGCCAAAGTCATTGCTAATAGATTAAAGAAGGTGATGCCGAAGGTGACCAATGACAATCAATCGGCCTTCGTCGCTGGGAAGCATATCCAGGACAATATTCTTGTGGTGCACGAGATTCTTCACTTGCTGCTCCACCAAAAAAAGGAGGACCAAGCTGGTATGGCTATTAAGTTAGATATGGCCAAGGCGTACGACCGTGTGGAATGATGCTTTCTCCTATCTATGATTGCTAAAATGGGCTTTGCACCGAGATTCTGCCAATGGATCATGGAGTGTATCTTCTCTGTTTCTTTCAGTATTCTTGTGAATGGGTAACCGAAGGGGTACATTTTGCTAGAGAAAGGGTTGAGACAGGGCGATCCTCTTTCCCCCTATCTATTCCTGCTCTGCACTGAGGGTTTCTCAATGCTAATTAGAATAGGCTTGGAAAGGGGAGCTCTGCATGGATATAGGGTAATGCCCTTTGGGACTCCGATTTTGCATAATTTTTTAATGACGACTCTGTTCTGTTTGGTAAAGCCACTGTGGATGAGGCTCAAGGGGTTGTGGAGGTGTTGTAGACTTACGCCAAAGGCTCGGGTTAGGTGGTGAATTTGTCTAAAAGCTCGGTTTTCTTTGGTTCGAAAACTAAGCTCCGAAGTAGGAAAATAATTGAGCAGACTTTGGGTATCCAGGGCAAGGAAAGATTTGGAAAGTATCTTGGGCTGCAAGCGGATTTTGGGAACTCCAAAAAAGGGTCTTTGAGGAGGTGTGAGATAAAATCGAGACCCGCTTGTCAGGGTGGGCTGAATAATTCCTCTCCCAAGCTAGTAAGAAAGTCCTAGTGAAAGCCGTGGCTATGGCTTTACCAAATTTCGCCATGAGTTGTTTAAAACTCCCTGTTAGTGTTTGCAGAGATATAGAGAGAGAGCTATATGCAATTACTGGTGGCGAGGCAATGAGCAAAAGAATAGGGTCTATTGGATTGCTTGGGATCACCTAATAAGTCAGAAAAGGTGCGGTGGTATCAGTTTTAGAGACATCCAGTGTTTCAATCTTGCCTTCTTTGCTAAAATTGGTTGGCGTTTAATCCATAACTCGGGGTCTCTCCTTGCTACGGTCCTGAAAGACAAATACTTTCTCGAGGTTTCTTTCATGGAAGCGGGTAAGGGGAGGAGAACCTCATGGGGGTGGAAATGTATCTATGAAGCCCGGAAAGTGCTAAAGCAAGGGCTTAGGTGGCGGGTGGGCGACATGTCTAGCATAAACATACAGGATGACCTTTGGATCCCTAAGCCATCCACATTTATGGTTAGGCCGCGTGAAGGTTTGCAAGGTACAAAGGTTTGTGACTTAATCGAGCCGGTCTCGAATACGTGGAAGGCTGATGTGGTCTCGGAGGGATTTGAAAGGGACGACGTGGTTCCAATTTTAAGTATTCCCTTTAGCATAATCGGCTATTTAGATTGCCTAGTCTGGCACTACAATGTAAACGGGGACTATTCGGTTAGGTCCGGGTATAGGGTTGCGATTAGATTTCTGGACAACAGCACCCTTAGAAAGAAATGACGAGGTATGCCCAGTGAGTGCAGAATGAACACCCAGAGCTGGAATATGATCTGGAAGTTGAAGGTTCCTAATAAAGTCAAAATCTTTGTTTGGAAATGTTGTAACCATGCATTGGCGGTCAAATATAACCTTTAGAGACGCCATATGAGGGTTGATAATGTCTGTGAGGTGTGTAGTAAGGTGGATGAGTCGGAGAATCTGTAGACATCGAAATTTCGGTGAAATAAATGTTGACCAAAGCCTTAAAATTACAACCTCCACTTATTTCACCTCCATCATCCACTTACTTCACCTATAACCTCCACTCATTTTACCTCTATCATCCACTCACTTCACCTATAACATCCACTCACTTCACCTCCATCATCATACCCACTTCACCTCCATCATCCACTCACTTCACCTACAACATCCACTCACTTCACCTCCATCATTACACCCACTTCACCTCCATCATCCACTCACTTCACCTACAACATCCACTCACTTCACCTACAACATCCACTCACTTCACCTCCATCATTACACCCACTTCACCTCCATCATCCACTCACTTCACCTACAACATCCACTCACTTCACCTCCATCATCACACCCACTTCACCTCCATCATCCACTTAGTTTACCTATAACATCTACTCACTTCACCTCCATCATCACACCCACTTCACCTCCATCATCCACTCACTTCACCTCCATCTCAAAATCTATAAATAGGAAACCATTCTATTTATTTTCATTCACCAATTCACAAACACATTTCTCTACTCCCAAATTGGAAGAGAATTCTCTTGAAGTTCGTTCTTCGTTCATCGTTCTTCGAGATCAAGCCCCGACGACCCTTCAAGAAACGCTCTTCATCCTAAGATCAAGCCCCAACGGCCCTTCGGATCAACACAACATCAACGTTCATCATCAAATCCCTGAAGATCATCCTCGTTCATCCTAAGATCAAGCCCCAACGGCCCTTCGGATCAACACAACATCAACAAATCCACACCATTGTTCATCCCAAGAATCAAGCTCCAACAGCCCTTCGGATCAACACAACATCAACGTTCTTCATCAAATCCCTGAAGGTCATCCTCGTTCATCCTAAGATCAAGCCCCAATGGCCCTTCGGATCAACACAACATCAACAAATCCACACCATTGTTCATCCCAAGAATCAAGCCCCAACGCCCCTTTGGATCAACGGCCCATCAACAAATCCATATCTTACGAAGATAGAATCAGAGGATAAATTATAAAGAGATTGTAACCCAAAATTCATCAAATACAAATATTATTTTGTACACGTGTTTTTCTTGTTTCAGAAATTTTCGTGTTTACAAATTTGGCACACCCAGTGGGACCATCTCTACCTCTCATCTCTATTTTCAAATCCGCAAAAGAGGGCACATATGGCATCAAGGAAGGCTCAAACTGTTCCCGCAACTAACACGAAGAACAAGAGTATCCTCATCACGAGTGGTGGCACTTTTGTCATCACAACTCGAAGCAAGGCAAGATCTCTTTCCACCGCATCTTCCCCCTTTGCATCAACTTCGCCAAAAGTTCATGAACACCCGAAATACAATCCCGTGATCATTCTGGCTTCGTTAAGTGCACCAATGGAGGATATCCCAAGGAAGTGCCCCGAGTCCCTGCTCTCTGACGCCAACTCGAGCAGCAGCACAGCCATGCAAGTCATGACCACTGGAGCGACTTCGATCGAGGAGCAGCTGGCTCAAATGAATGAAGCGATTGCAAAGCTCACACAGACTGTGGAGGAGAAAGACTTACAAATCGCCACACTCGTCAACCAATTAGAAATGAAGAACAACGACAAAATGGTAGGCGGTGAAGATGAGGAACCTCCGACAAAAGAAATTGAGGAGAAGCCAGACCAAGCAATGACACTCATGGGGTCTCTGTCTATCCAGCAGCTGCAACAAATGATCGCTAGCACCATCAAGGCACAGTATGATGGGAGCTCATATACCTCCATGTTGTATTCGAAGCCTTACCCTAAGAAAATTGACAACTTGAAGATGCCAATAGGATATCAACTGCTAAAGTTCATGCAACTTGGAGCTAAGCATCGCTCATCATGGAAAAAATGAGCTGATCACTAACTTCAAGAATGATAAGGTGTTTACTCCAAAGGTGGATAATCGTGGAAAGAAGCCCGCCAATAAAGCTTTTACCATTGACGCTACCCCCATCAAGATCTCTTCCGCACCCGTCAAAATCTCCTCTAAGAACAAAGCAAATGAGATAAAAATAGGTGAGCCCTCTCGTACCCAAGACAGGTACAAGAACACCTTGAGGGAACTGGAGCAGAAAACATACCCATTTCCAGACTCTGACATGGCCCCAATGCTAGATGACCTATTGGAGAAAAAGGTGATTGAGCTGCCTGAATGCAAGCGCTCGGAAGAGATGAATCGCATTGACGATCTCAAGTACTGCAAGTACCATCGCATCGTGAGTCATCCCGTCGGAAAGTGCTTCATCCTCAAGGAACTCATCATGAAGTTATCATAACAAGGGCGAAGTGAACTCGACTTGGAAGACACGGACGCGATGCATACTACGACGATCGTGTTTGGATCCTTTGATCCTGTGCCTCTTCAGGTAACGTGTGACCATCCCCATCAAAGCTCAAATCACACGGACCCGTCCACATAACCATATTGGGGGCTAGCAACCAAAATGCACCTGCTGACGATAATGAAGGATGAACCTTAGTGACCCGCAAAAAATTGAAGAAGCCTAAACCAAAAGCCACAAGGCCGAAGGTAGAGGAAGGGAGAAGGCACCGCCGCCGCAACAATAGGAAACCCAAAAAAAAAAGCACAAGAGCTACTAAGCCAACATACGCTGGGGAGCCTATGGAGTAAGAACCACGCATTCCCGTCTCCTTGCACGAGTACTTCCCGAATGACTTCTTCTAACGGTGCACTATCGCTGCATGTCATATAGTGGAAGTAAATGAACCATTAAGAGACGAAGTTATCGCCGTTGAAGAAGTGAAGACCCTCATGACCAAAGAAGGTTTGCCGACCCACGTTAGCATCGATAAGGCATTACGATTACCCGAGGAGATGCGGAAAACACTGATAGTGGTATTAGCAAATCCCAACAACCACGGAGTACAAGGAAACAAGGACAAACGCTCAAGGCTTTGGTCATACGAATATGCCACATGTTGTGCCACCCAAGACTCAATCAACTTCACTGACAAAGACTTACTGCTGGGATCAAAACCTCACAACCGCCCTCTCTTCGTCTCAGGGTACATAAGGGAGAGCAAAGTCAACTGCATGCTTGTGGATGGTGGATCGGCCATAAACATCATGCTGAAGTCAACGATGGCTACAATCGACATCAAAATAGACGAACTGTCCCTAAGCCATCTACTAATCCAAGGTTTTAACCAAAGAGGACAAAGAACGATAGGCATGATCCGAGTAGAGATGACCATTGGTGAACTCAAATCAAGCACGATATTTCATGTGATTGATGCAAGAACTTCATACAGCCTGCTCTTAGGAAGGCCTTGGATCCATGAGAATGGAGTAGTGCCATCCACTCTTCATCATGCCGAATCACATTTTGTAGACGCCAAGTTCTACATGGAGAAAGACATGATACACGAAGCTCTCCCACAAGAGGTAAAATCCACGGGCAAAGCAACGCCTAAAAAGCAAGAATGGCAATCTGTTCCAAGAAAGCAAGGAGGAGAAGCCACGCCGTCTTCAAGCAAAAACAACGACGAACTCGTGACAGCCAAATGAGGTAAGACACCCTTAAAAGGACCGAACACACCCGTCTTCCGATACATCCCGATGTCGAGAAGAAAGAAGGGTCAAACCCCATTCGAAACAGGGACAAGCAAAGCCGACATGCAATAACGCAATGATGATGTAGAATTGCTCAAGACGAATGCAATTTTACCTTTAACACAGCTAGGCGAGACTAAGATTGCAAGACCACCACAAGGCTTCATAAAAGCTCTGCCAAAAGGAGTAGAACCAAGCTTTCTCCTAACCAAGAGGACCAAAAAAGGTTTTGATCCAAACGCCTACAAACTCATGTCGAAGGCTAGGCACGCCTTCATTCCCTCTTCGAATCCTGGAAAGAATGGTTCAGAAACTGTCAACAACAAAGAACGTGACCTCATCAAGACTCAAAAGAGGCTGAAAGAGTATGGTTACAGAGTTGACAACGGCAAAGCAAGAATCAACTTCACACCAAATTCACCTGTGAAGATTTCGAGCAAAGCGAAAAACACTAGCGCTCAGCACATCAGCGTGAGCGTCGTCCAAAACCGAGAAGAGTTTAATTCTGCCCCTCGGATATCAGTCTTCAATAGGATGAATCATCCAAGACCTAGAATATTGGCATTTCATCGCATTAGTGGTCAAAGCCGAACGTCCATCTTCAAGAGGCTTAACACGCCGACATCCCAAAGTTCCCTTTTTGAAAGGTTGTCAGAGCCTAAGAAACAAAGCAACACGCCTAGCTTCCCTCCACAATGGTCGATTTTGAGAAGTCTTCAGGGAGAAAAGAAACAACGCCAAAAAAACAGAAGCCCGACAGCTTAGCAGAAAAGGATGACATCCAAAGCTCTATTCCTTCAAAAATGAAGCGCTAAGCAATCTTGGAGGTTGACACAAATGAACCATTGAAAGTAAGGAGGCGCACCATTATCCACACCGGCCAATCTTCATGCCAACAAGCTCAAAAGGACAACACTGAAGGGGAGATCCAAGACGTCTTCCACATCACAATCCAAGAAGACAAAGAAAGTAAAGCCTCTGAGGAAGATGTCACCGCTGCACCACCATAGCTCGAAGACGGAGGGCAAGCCATGGTTGATGAGCTTAAAGAGCTCAACTTAGGAACGAAAGAAGAGCCCAAACCTATCTTCATAAGTGCGCTGCTAAGTGCGGACGAGATAGAAAAGTACTACCAGCTGCTATTGGAGTACAAAGACGTCTTTACCTGGACATATATGGAAATGCCCGGCCTTGACCCTATTATCGATGTGCATCGTCTTGTAGTCAAGCCCAGAACGTGACCGATAAAGCAAACTCAAAGGCGCTATCGATCCGAGCTCATCCCACAGATTGAGGCTGAGATTGACAAGCTAATTGAAGCAGGCTTCATTTGAGAGGTGCAATACCCCAAGTAGATCTCTAACATCGTGTTTGTGTGGACTTTCGAGACCTCAACGATGCTTGCCCGAAAGACGATTTTCCCTTGCCAATCATCAAAATCATGGTGGATGCAACCACTGGCCATGAGGCACTGTCATTTATAGATGGCTCATCTGGATACAATCAAATTTGCATGGCTACCGAAGATGATGAACTAACAGCCTTTCGCACTCCGAAAGGTATATACTGCTACAAGGTGATGCCATTTGGTCTAAAGAATGTCGGAGTTACATACTAACGTGTAATGCAAAAAATCTTTGATGACATGCTGCACAAAAATGTAGAATGTTACGTAGACGATGTGGTGGTTAAGACAAAAAAGAGATTAGACCACTTGAAGGATTTGCAAATGGTGTTCAAAAGGCTGCAAAAATATAACCTTAAGATGAACCCGATGAAATGTGCATTTGGCGTCATCTTTGGAAAGTTCCTCGGCTTCATTGTCAAGCACCGTGGCATCAAAGTAGACCAATCAAAGATCAAAGCCATCCAAAGCATGCCTGAGCCAAGAAATTTACACGAATTGAAAAGCCTGCAAGGACGACTCGATTTCATTAGACGATTTATATCCAATCTAGCAGGACGTTGTCAACCGTTTAGCCGACTCATGAAGAAGGATGTTCCGTTTGTATGGGACAAAGCATGCCGCAATGCCTTTGAAAGCATAAAAAGGTATTTGTCAAGTCCACCTGTCTTGGGGGCACCTGTGCCCGGGAAGCCGCTCATATTGTATATTGCCGCTCAAGAAAGTTCAGTAGGAGCACTCTTGGCACAAGAAAATGAATCCCAGAAAGAATGAGCGCTTTATTACCTTAGTCGAACTTTCACCGGTGCCGAGTTGAATTATTCCCCGATAGAAAAGATGTGTTTTGCCTTGGTATTCGCCATTCAGAAGCTCAGACATTACATGCATGCTTACACTATCCACTTGGTTGCTAAAGTTGACCCGGTCAAATACGTCATGTCCAAACTAGTTTTGACAGGGCGACTAGCTAAATGGGCGTTGCTTCTAAATCAACACGAGATCATCTACGTTCCAGCTAAAGCCGTCAAAGGACAAGCACTTGCAGACTTCCTTGCCGATCATCCGATCCCAGCCGATTAGAAAATCTTAGACGACTTGCTTGACGAAGAGGTGTTTTACATCGACATCTTCCCAACATGGAGGATGTTCTTCGACGGATCCTCACGAGCAGATGGTGTGGGGGCAGGAGTAATATTCATGTCACCGTAAAGGCAAATACTGCCTTATTCCTTCCAACTAAGCAAACTATGCTCCAACAATGTCACTGAGTACCAAGCACTGATCCTCGGCCTCCAAATAGTAATCAACATGAGAATCACAACCCTTGAGGTATATGGCGACTCCAAGCTCATAATCAATCAACTCTTGACCGAGTACGAGGTGAGGAAATATGATCTCGTCCCATACTTCCAGCTGGCAACTCAGTTGCTACAAAGGTTCGAGATAGTGATTCTAGAACATGTGCCAAGAAAAGAAAATCAAATGGCAGATGCTCTCGCTAACCTAGCCTCGAGTATGACTCTAGGAGAAGGAGAAGTTACAGACGTGCCAGTTTGCCAAAGATGGGTGATCCCACTTGCCACTGAAATACTGCTAAATGATACAAACGTCATCTCAGTACTTCTAGTCGACACTGAAGAACGGAGACAGTCGTTGATCGACTACTTAGAGCAAGGAAAGCTTCCAGACATTTTCACTTCAATCTTGGTACTATTTACTTTACTCTTTATTTTGTCCTTATTGTTAAAACTCAAAGTTTTCAAGCCATTTTCATTAGTTTTCCTTTTTTTTTGTCCCTTTCTTTGCCTACATTAAAGTCTTAACAAGTTATGTTTGCATCATGGTGTGTGAACCTTCTAAATGTTTTTCTCGTTGAACTTGAAAGAATCGAACCATGAACTTACTCTACTACTAAACTATAACCTTAAAAGACTTTGTGAACCTTATTGTCAAACCTTAATGAAATTGACAAGAATATCTATAGCATGATACTCGTGCATCCGTAAAAATATAATATTAATGAACTCATGAAGTGTACTCCATTTAACCAAGTACAAAATGCAGATTTGTCTATGCATTACGCTGTAAATAAAACATGACTAGAGACATAAACAAACATTGTTTTGGGATTATAACAAAGGCCAACCGCTTTCTTGTCATGTTTTCTTGGTTGTTAATTGTGAGGAGGGGGTGGATTTATTCAACCTGTCTATTTATATGGGACCATGACCATCATATACTCCATAAATTGAGAAAATAATATGAGAGGCAATCGATTGAACAAAAATAAAAATAAAACTAAAAACAAATAAATAATACAAGAAGGTGGTCCTTCAAATAAAGGATACACCAATGACATTTCATTATTTTTGGCATCTAACTCTGATACCTCCGTCCATCTTTGGGGTATTCGACCAACCATAGAATGCCACGTATTTAGGTTAATTATTATTTTTAAATTAAGATATTAATCTTTGTGTGAGAATTCGCATTTGCCAGCCGACTGCCTGACCGTCCAAAATTGTTGAATGCCAAACCTACGACATTTCCGCATTTAATAACCGCCTTACAACGTAATCTAAAACAGTAAGTACAAAAATATTCATGTAATTCTGACTAATTTTGGACTTCTATTTATATTTTGTACATCATGGATTTTTAGGCTGCGAAATATAGAATTATGTTTTGGTTGACTGCTTAACTACACAATGTTGTCATATTATTGCTAGCACATTGTGAGAGTTAGCTCACTATTGACCCCTTAACGATAATAATATTGTTTGTGCAAATAAATAGATTACACAATGTTCTAAGTTCTTTTTTTTTTTTTTTGTCGAAACACAATGTTCTAAGTTCAAACATTTATTTAATTGTATTATACCTATTCCAACACTTGCTCCAACCCTTGGTCCAAATATGAGTTTGAACCCAAAACTCATTCTTGGGCAAATTTAGGTTAGAATTTCCTTTGGGTTAGTGGGGCTAGCTCAACATATATGTGTTTTTTTTTGTAGTTTTATATTTATGAATTCATTGATTACAACGGCTAAGATCTAATATGATTAAATCCAATGGTCCAAATTTAAACCCAACGGTTAAAATAATTAAAAAAAATCTTTCATTTGTTTCATATCTTTCATAGTGTTCCACGAGTTTCATGGTGTCGGTTTTGTGATTTTTCAATATCTATCGAAATCTAAATATTTTTAAATTAAAATGTTCATAAAATTAAATTAGGATAGTTTACATAATTTTTATTTTTAAAAGTTACTTTAAGAAAAAATTATCCTAAATTATTTTTTAATAATCTCAGGCTAAAAATTTAATTGGAGCAGAAAAACTGTTTATGGGTTAAAACCTAAATTTATGAGTTAAAAATTTTAGATTTTAACCTAAGGGTTGGAGATTGTTTTAAACAATAATTTTACTTTGTGTTATATTTGAATTAAACTAAATTAGGGTTAATAGCTGAAAATTTGATGAAGCTGTTAATTCGTCTTATACTCTGTTTTTATTGGACACAAAAGTCCCATAATTCCACTAAATTTGTTTGTGTGTGACGATGAAGGTGGTGAGTGAAAACGATATGACAGGGCCACTTGCAATACCAAAGATTAATGTGGTTCCAAATTTTATACGAGGCAGTGAGATGGATGGATTTCCAGGAGGTATCCAATTTGAGCACGAATAAGTCAATTTGATATTCCTGTGTATATGCTTCTTTTGGGAAAGAAGAAGAAA
Organism: Crataegus laevigata; assembly: GCA_963580275.1. Taxonomy (NCBI): domain Eukaryota; kingdom Viridiplantae; phylum Streptophyta; class Magnoliopsida; order Rosales; family Rosaceae; genus Crataegus; species Crataegus laevigata. Next base: position 28,341,595 of record OY756947.1, on the reverse strand, counting down.
ACAACTATCAATCCTTGTTTCCCTAATTGGCTGTCTTACGTATGAGTCATTTTCACTCTCAATGGTTTCAACTTCTTCAATAATTTTGTCCATTGCAGTAGTACATTGCTTTACTAGGCAAGTTTGAGATTGTTGGGCTTTTTTTAGACTACTTTTGTTGTGCTTTAAGACTAATTAACTGCAAAAATAAAGCAGTTGAGCGTTTGATAAATTGTATTTTTGAAAGCATTGTGAGTATGAAAAACTATGTAAATGCGTTTTTGATAAACTTTAATATAAAATAACTTTATTTAATAATAAAAACGACATAATAGTGTGGAATGATGACAACAACGGTGGCTAGGCAATGGTTGTGATGGTGTTGGTAGTGGTGCCAATAAAAGAGTGTGGTGGTTGGGTTGCTAAGGTAACAAAGTGGTAGGGGCGGCAAAAACAGCGATGGTGGCGGTTGCATTTATAGTTGTAGTGATGGTGGTGGCAGTAGTAGTAGCAGCAACGATAGTAGTGGCAGTTGTGGTTATGGTGGCAGTGGCGGCGGGTATGATTGTCGTGGTGGTGGTGGTGGTGGTGGTGACAACCATGATGGTGGTAATGTCAATGATGGTGTAAGAGGTTAGGGTTTGTAGTGGCAGGGGTAGTGGTCATTATTTTAATTTTTATCCAACGATAAAATGTATCTAGCAGAATAAATATGTTATTTTGTAAAATTATTGAGCATATTAGATGAATTTAAAATATTCATTAAAGGCTCAACTCCCCTTTTTATTAAAGCAGTTTTAAAAGGCAACCTACACACTGCTTTTAATAGTTGCCATATGGAGGACATTACTTTTAAAATAAGTACAATATTTTATTTTTACCAAGCAATTTTTACTGCTTAACTTTAAAGTAAAGCGGTTTTTGATATATAAGAAAAAAAGCATACCAAATTGGTCCTAAGTGTATGTTTTATCTCTCTCAATATTTTAGAGATGCGTACACATGGCTCACTACTAATTATATGGATTGTTTCTTTAGTTTGTATGTATTATCATATATACAGTACAAAGGTTTCAAGAACATTAATGTTGAAGGGGACTCAAAACTAGTTATTGATGCAGCTAAGAGGATTTGTCAATTCCCTTGGAGACTAAAACCCTTCTTAGATGACATTCCGCGGGTCGCAACTCCAACAATTAATATCACTTGGAAACATGCTTTTAGGGAGGCCAACTTCCTTGCAAATGGTGTTACGAGTTGTGGCCTGACTTTCAGAACCTTCATATTTCATTCCTTGCCTTCAAAAGCATGGAATGCGTTTTTACTTGATTGAACTGGAATTGGTTGTACTCAAGGTTTTAGTCTTTAATTCAATCTCTTTTTTTTGATAAAAAAAAAAAACAGTATATGTAAGGTTTTATCACAGAATATTTTATACAATTAATAGAATCATTTATTATATATTGTAGTTTATTTCTCAATTTTCTGTCAAATTTCCCGATATGAGACGATTTTGCATTGTTATATACACAATACAATATGGTCATATTAGTGCTCGCTTAGAAATTTCATCCGTCCATAGTTTTGTTCTTTTTAATGAATAATTTTACCAAAAATCTCATGTGCTCATATGCATGAAGTGAAATATGGGATTCTATATCGTAATGTTGCCTTGCTAGATTTTTGTAGCTAGATAGATTTTTTATTGTTCGATTGTGAATTTAAATTGTACATTCATGAGAAAATTAGTTTGATTGATCATTTAGATTTGTAGTTTAGCAATATAAACATCTTATATTGTTGTCATACAACTCGAGAACAAAAAAAACATTATACATATACTACACATACGTATATGAATTATCTATGTACACACATGTACATATACATATATGCGCATATATACATATACATATACATATACGTATACATATAGACCCTCTAGGTTTTAGGTTATTTTCAAAATGGGTCATGATGTTTAACATTATTACATATATAGTACCAAGAGGTTTTTAAATCGTATTAATTTATACTTTTCATCTGTTTGAACATTTCCTTGTTAAAATGGTGACATGTCATATGAGGGATCCATTATAGACTGGCATATAAGCCACAATTGCACAATTGGAACTAAAACTTTTCAATTGGTTGTCTTTTTAGGTAAATAAAGCATTGGTTTAGGAGAAGATGAACCTTCATAATCAGTTTGTTTTTGTCCATATGGTGCTAGTGTACCTTACATTGGTCAACCTATAAACAGAGTCGACATGCACCACGTCATTAATTTATCGAAGGACCAACCCATAAATATAAATTAGACAATTTTAAATATGTGATACAATGTGAGAAAATTAAAACTTTGTAGTTTGTTGTGAGAAAGCACTTGTAACATGGAGAGAAAAATGAAGCAATGGTCCCTTAACTTAAACATGATTGGAACAATTGTTCCTCAACTAAAAATTCATGATCATTGGTCCCTTAACTTATCAAAACATGCAGCTATGGTTCTCTTCATCAACTCCATCAGAATTCCATCAAAATGACTCATGTTTAAAGGAGTATTGTTACAATTGGGTTAAAGTGGAGGGATCATTACTCAAATTGGGTAAAAGTGAAGAGACCATTTCTCTAATTGGATTAAAGTTGAGGCAACAATTTTTTTTCATTTGGTTATTGATATTTGCCCATTGATTCAGCCTCATGTGCATAGTACATGATTTATTTTGACAGAAGATTTAAGTTTAATGAAGCTGATGAAAATGACCATAGCTACACGTTTTGATGAGTTAAGGGACTATTCAATTGAGTTAAAATTGAGATATCATTGTTACAATTTCCTCTAACATGGATGATGTAAAATATAGTAACCCATAAATCAAGCACCTTTATGCTATTCCTCTTGCGATGCTTTTTAGGTTGGGTCAAGTTACTTCACTATTTAGTGCAAAATCTAGTAACCTGATTTGTACTGCCCTTGATTCAGATTCAGATTCATATTAATGGAAAACAACTTGGTAATTTACTTTTAACTTTCTTAAAATCTCTCCTCGACTCTTTCCAAAAATAAGAGAGAAAAAACAAGAAGCTCTTGTTGTAGCCTATTTTATCTGACAAATGTGAGGGGTCCAGTGGCAAGGAGAAAAGAGAGTGAGAGAGATGTGTTTGTAGAATTGTAGAGGAATGTGTGTGTTGTCCCTCTTACATAGTGTCTTTATTTATAGTAGTAAAAGAAGATAAGAAATTCCTCCATCCCCAAAGAATATAAGTTGTAACATGAAATGATAACTAGAATAAAATCTAATTTAGGGTTTACACAATCACACTTAAACTAGGAAAGTTTACAACACTCCCTCTTGAGTGTGTAAATACTCAAGGTAGATTTAGCATCATACAAAAGTTGAGGAAGTCGACTCGTCGACACTAATTCTAAAGAACAACGCTTATTCTCAATAAGGTAGGAACTTGCATAAGTAAGCCTCACTAAAAAACCCTAAGGCTATGGCAAAAACCAAGCAGGGACAAAATCCATAGTCTAAGGAAAAATGTGTGAGAAATGTAAAGTCAAAAGAAACGTCTATGAGACGTCATCAAAGATATGACCAGGCCAAGATGTGTGCCTCGTTAAAACCAAGTTAGGTAGCAAAAAATCAGTGGGAAAAAGGCTCCTAATTGTAGGAAAAAAGAGTACATTAAGATTAAGAAAGTATTCTTCAGGATACTTCCTCTGAGTTTGACACAATTCTAAAGAGAAATAGCAATGTTGCATCTCAGAAAGTTTACGCATACCAATTCCATGAACAAGCTTTTGAAATGTTGTCTTCGTTAGTGATTTGGTGAAGAGGTCGGCCAGATTGTCTTGTGAACGGATTTGCATGACTTTAATCTTCTGATGCTCTTGTTGTTAATTTGAAAAGAAGAACTTCGGCATAATGTGCTTGGTGTTATCTGTTTTGATATAACCCTTCTTGAGTTGTTCAATGCATGCTGCGTTGTCTTCAAAGATCGTCGTCGAGACATCAACAACAGGATAAAGATCACAGGAGCTTCGAATATGGCCCACTACTGCTCTCAACCAAAAGCATTCTCGAGTTGCTTCATGTAAGGGGATAAATTCAGTATGGTTAGACAAAATGGCAACTAAGGTCTGTTTAGTTGACCTCTAAGAGATTGCAGTGCCTCTAATGGTAAATACATAACCCGTTTGAAAATGCGCCTTGTACGGATCAGATAAGTATCCTGCATTGGCATAACCAACAAGGCGAGAATCGACTTGAGAAGCAAAGTGTACGACATCACTCAATGATTTGTAGGGATATAACAACCCCAATTCCGTAGTACCCTTAATGTAACAGAAGATGTCTTTCACGCCAGTCCAGTGTTTGCGTGTAGGTGTATTACTGTATCTTGCCAAAAGATTAACAGGGAAGGAAATGTAGGGTCTAGTGCATTGAGATAAGTACAATAAAGTGCCTATCGCACTCAGATAAGGAACTCTGGCTCCAAAATCTCTTCATCATCTTCCTTTAGATGGAAAGGATCTCGTTTTGCATCTAGCGATCGAACGACCATATGAGTACTTGAAGGCTTCGCTTTATCCTTAATAAAACGGCGCAACACCTTTAGGGTGTAGTTCGATTGATGTACTAGGATTCCATCTGAACAATGCTCCATCTCGAGACTAAGATAGTATCGAGTGTTACCTAGATCTTTCATCTCAAATTTCGACTTCACGTGCGCGTCAGTTCTTGCGAGCTTTTCAGGAATTTCGATGAGATTTATGTCATAGATATATACTACAACAATCACAAATTCGGAATGTGACTTCTTAATGAACACGCAAGGGCATAGTTTGTTGTTCACATATCCTTGACTAGTCAAATACTCACTCAGAAGGTTATACCACATTCTTTTGAATTGTTTCAAACCGTAGAGTGAACGCCTTAGCCGAATTATGAGTGTGTTCCAGGGTTCTAAAATATTTGAACTGGTCAATGTAAGTCATTTGGGAACTTTCATGTAAATTTCTGTATTAAGATTCCCATAGAGATAAGCGATTACAACGTCCATCAGCTGCATACTCAATTTTTCAGAAACTATCAAATTAATAAGGTAGCGAAAAGTAATCACATCCATAATGGGTGAATAAGTTTCGTCATAGTCAATCCCGGGGCGTTGTGAGAAGCCTTGTGCAACAAGATAAGCTTTGTAACGCATAATTTCGTTTTTCTCATTACGATTTTGAACGAAAACCCACTTGTAGCCAACGGGCTTCCCATGGGGAAGAGTAGGAGCTATAGGTCCAAACATCTTACGTTTTGCAAATGAATCGAGTTCAACATGGATTGCTTATTTCCAGTTTGACTAATCAGTTCTACGTCGACATTTATCAACGGAACGTGGTTCAATGTCATCACTCAACATGATCTCAATAGCTACTGCAAATGTTAATGGATTGTCGACAATCATCTAATTTCTACGCCACACATCATCTAAGCTAGCATAATAGACCGAAATATCATGATTCTCAGGAGGAGGATTCGTCTCTTCAAAGACGCTTCCATAATCTAGAATTTCCTCTTCTTGGGGTGTGAATCCTTTGAACCAAGGGATCTGCCATGTTTTTGTGTAGGGGAGATGATTGGCTAGCTGCTAATGTACATGGATCACCATGATTGACATTCTAAGCTTCCAGGAAGAAAGTCTGTCTTACATTTGGTACATCCATCTTTGCAAGCGTATTCGTAACTGGAATATGCGATCTTGTCACGCACGCTAGATCGGTGAAAGCATCTGGCATGCTCTAAGCTATGCTCTAGAGATGTAATATGCGTTGTACTTCAATTTCAGACTGAGCGGTGTAAGGATCTAAATGAGATAAAATGGTGGTTGTCCACAATAATTCGCATCATTTTCAGGAACGTTGATGTTCTTATCTCCTTCTAACAATGGAAAGATTGTCCCATAGAAGTGAAAATCCGTGAAATGAGCGATAAATAGATCGCCTGTCAAAGGTTCTAAGTAATGAATAATCAAAGTAGAATCATATCCGACATAGATTTCCATCCTTCGTTGAGGCCCCATTTTTGTACGTAAGAGCGGTGAGATCGGCACATATACCGCACAACAAAAAACGTGCCGATGCGATATGTCGAGTTCATATATGGTATCCAACTAAAGGGCACTAAATGGTTGTGTTGCAACAGGCCTCTGGCGGACCAACTTTGTTGCGTGCAATATTGCATGACTCCAAGCAGTGATCGAGAGCTTGGTACGTATGACCAACAATCGAGTAATCATTTGTAAGCGCTTAATGAAAGCCTCTGCTAGGCCGTTGTAGGTGTGAACATGGGGTACATGATGTTCAATTTCAACCCCAACCGACATGCAATAGTCATTAAAAGTTTCAGATGTGAATTCTCTAGCATTTTCCAATCGAATATATTTGATCAGATAATCAGGATGGTGAGCCTTGAGCTTGATAACCTGAGCCAATACTTTGGAAAATGCAGCGTTCCTTATGGACAACAAGCACACGTGTGACCAATGTGTGGAAGCATCAATCAAAACCATAAAGTATCTAAATGGTCTACATGAAGGGTGAATCGATCCTCAAATGTCCCCCTGAATCCGTTGTAGAAAATGGGAGGATTTGAATGAATCTTATCATAAGAAGGCTTAGTAATTAGCTTTCCTATGGAACATGTTTGACATGCGATTCCTTGGATCGAACCTAAACTTCAGGTTAGTGGATGCACGTGTGATGATTTGAGGATTCGACACATCGCTATTTGTCCAAGATGTCCCAAATGATCATGTCAAAGTTTAATTTCGTGTACAATCCCAATAATAAGGCTAGCCACATTGTCACATTCTATAGGGCGTATGGTCGTAGTATACAGACCACTCAGGATACGCTCTATCTTTTTTAGAATACGCTTCTAGCCATATTTGTAGGAAGTTATGCACATAAATTCAACACCGTTTTCTACGTGGGTTTTAGCGTGGTAATTGTTATCTCTAATGTTGTTGAAACTTAACAAAGTTATTTCGGAACGTGGAGAATAGAGTGCCTCAACAATGGTCAAGATTGTACCATTGGATAACATCATATGTGCCTTACCGTATCCTTCAATCAGGTTGGATGGACTTGATAAGGTTGTCGGAGGTGCATTCTTAGGTATGAAGTTAGTGAAATATATGCGTTCATGCAAAACTGTATGCGTGGTTGCACTATCTGCCAGACAACTAATTTCCCTACTAGTCATACTTGGAATGAAAAATTAATTTGAATTGGTCACATGCATAAAAGTTCTAAAAACAAATATCAATTCAAAATAATTTCATTTATTCAAGGATGGTAATTAATTAAAACTTAATATACAAGAACAAATCACTAACAAATAATCCAAACATAAAGGAAAAATTGTTCAAAAATCAACCAAAAAACAAAGGGGGGTTTGGCCACTGGGTGGAATTCGGCCCCATTGTGCAATTTTAACTAACTAAAATTGTCTATATCTAAGATTCTAATCTTCCATAGGGGTGGTATCCTCTTGAAAGTCAGAAACCTCTATCTTTGTGTTCTCCGGTTCATCCACTTGCACGAAGTTTGATTCTAACTTCTCACAACGAGAATAATATTCATCTACAACATTTTTGGGAGCTCGGCAAACACGCGACCAATGGTCCTTTGAACCACAGGGATAGCACATGTCCGCATCCTTGGTTTCAGGTGATTTGCCTTTGTTTTTGAAGTTTGGGGCCTTGGGAGCGAGGTTTGAGCACTTCTGGGCTTTGTTTCCTCCTTTGGATGGGCCTTGACTCTGTTGACCTTGGTGGGATAGCTTTTGGCTGCCCCTACCACGCCTCTTTTGGCATTTTGGGCATTAATTTGTGCTATAATGTGCTTCAAGCATAGTAGTCACCGCAGTAGGTCGAGCTTGATGATTTTTCATCAACTACTAGTTTTGCTTTTCAGCGAGAAGTAAAACAGAGATCAAATCCGAGAACTTAGTGAACTTCTGAGCTTTATATTGTTGTTGCAGAACAATATTAAAAGCATAAAAGGTCAAATATGTCTCCTCTAGGAGATCCTATTCGATAAAGTTTTGTTACAAAACTTGAGAAGTGATCGGATTCGACAAACTTCAAAATTATATTCATTCACGGACTTAAAGTCTTGGAAGTGCAAATGCTGCCAGTCATGTCTTGCTTTAAGCAATAATATGTCCTTTTGATGATCAAAACGATCAGCCAAAGCGACCCATAATGCACATGGATCCTCCTCAGTAAGATATTCAGTTTGTAAGGCGTCATGGATGTGTCTTCGGATGAAGATCATAGTAGTGGCTTTTTCAGCTTTTCCAACAGGTTTGTCTATCTCTTCTTCAATGACAAGATGCATGTTCTTTGTAGTGAGATGGAACTTCACATCTTAGACCCACTTGAGGTAGTTCTTTCCAGATACCTCTAAAGCGGTGAAGTCGAGTTTGTTCAAATTTGACATGTTCCTATTACAAAATAGATGGACAAGATGTGGTTAGTGTAATGGAGAAAATGAATTAATCCATTCACATATGAGTAGAATATTCAAGTTCTAATAGACTTGTATTGGTTAAAATTTGCATGAAAAACTTCATGTTTTCATGGGTGATGTTTTTTAAGGAAAACTTTAGGTTTTCAAACAAGGCATGTTTTGAGAAACTTCAGGTTTCAAAATAATTATGAACTTTAGGTTCATATGTTCCTGCAGGCAAACACAAATATATACACAAAAATGCAAATAGAACTTTAGGTTTACGATTGTAATTGAATTAATTATTTTGATTTAGGGCCAAATTTAAGGTATGGGTGAAAAATATAAAACCCAAATTATTTAAAAATATTAAATAATCGAAGCTCAGGGCCAAAAAATATAGGCCAAAGCCCACGTATGGGCTGAGCAATTGCAGTTTGTGTGACTTAGGCCCAAAAATTAGGCTGAGGTGTCTTGGGTGAAGGCAGCAGGCCTACGGGGAGAGACCAGCCAATGGTATGAGTCATTGCAGGTGAGCCCAAAAAAAAAAAAAATCACGCAGGCTAAAGAAAATGGTTGGGCCCAAAAGGGTGGCCCAAACAAGGGCTGGATCGTGTGTGACGCGGTGCAGGGAACATAGATGCCCCAATGGAGTTGGGATCTGGTGCGACACATATGCGTATATCAGTGGAAGTTGGGATCCTATATGACGCAGTGCATGAAGATGCGGCATGAGCTCAAATGGGCTCAACTGAATCTCAGGCTAGGTTGTCACCAAAGTTCAAAGTGCTAGTGAAGTGGATCGAAAAGCTCAGCATAAGCAGGCCCAAAAAACATGGGTGTTGTGCAAATGGACCAAGTGGAGATTGAGGCCTGTTAGGGCACATGTGGGATTTCCAAGCTACCCTAGCGATGCTGGGTGTAGGGATCCGCCGAATTCAGTAGACGGCGTCAATTCAGGCGACGCTTCTAAGGTCGGGATAAGCGATGGTTCGTCGGAGAACCAAGTGTTTGTCGACGGAGATAAGATCTCAAGGTCGGGGGAAAGAGAACCAAATTTTTCAACCAAATTTGAATGAAAAAAACTCATGAAATTCTTATGGAATTTCGAGAAATCGTTGGCGAAAACGATGGGTTTGTCCAAATTACACGACTGCTGGTCGTGTTTTGTTGGAAAAATCGACAGGGAAGACCTGGGCTTTAGGTCGTGGGTCAGGACAAGGTGCTTCAAATGCATCGTTTTTGGTTCAGGCTTGCGGTTGGGGTTCGATATTAGGCTGGTCTCGGCTGCCTCACGGGCATGGCCCATTGATATGGGTGGTGTAGGTCATGGATTAGAAGAACCTTAAGTTTCCTGATTTCAATTTTTTTTTTCAATTCAATTCATATACAATTCAATTTGATGCATATGCAATTCAATATTTTAACGTATGTACATATATTTGATTCAATTCATGGCAAATATCAAATTCACATAATTCAACAATTATGAATATAAAATGCATACACACTTTATGTAGAATCTAAAATTCAAAAAATGTAATGTTGAGCCATGCATTATGGTGAATGTTCGTGTTATCAGCGCTGCAAAAATATCGAGATAAAAATCATTGTTTTGAAAGAACCTAATTGCGTGATGATATGGATAAACTAGTTTGATCTAGAAAATCTCCTCGTCAAATTCCTAAGCACAACAGTAGGAGGGTGCTGATAACATTTTGAAGCCTATTTTATCTGACAAAGGTGAGAGGGCCGGAGGCAAGGAGAAGAGAGAGTGGGAGAGATGTGTTTGTAGAATTGTAGGGGAATGTGTGTCTTAGCCCTCTCACATAGTGCCTTTATTTATAATAGTAAAAGGAGAGAAGAAATTCCTTCATCCCCAAGGAATACAAGTTGTAATAAGAAATGATAACTAGAATAAAATCTAATCTAGGATTTACACAATCACACTTAAATTAGGAAAGTTTACTAAAGCTCTCTAAAAAAATAATAATAATTGTATTTCTTCCTTAGGGGATGAGCTCATTATCATAAAAAATTTATAATTGAAACTGTTTAATTTTTAAATCTTCATGTAAAGATTATGCCTATAAAAATCATTTGAATAGAAGTTCGTTTAATCATCTAGAAGTATCAAATAAATCAACGGTGTAAGTACCAAGTAACATATTAATGATGAACCGTCCACTTATTGATACATTTCGATGACTAAACAATATCTAATTCAAATGATTTTTGTAAGGTTGATCTTTAAATGAAAAATTAAGAAATTGTAAGATTTTGATAATTAAAAAAAAATTATGATAATGGTACGTTATTTGCAAGTATATAAATGAATTCATCCCTCAAAAAGGTGAATACAAGCAGGATAATGTTATGGAGACCATCTAGTTAAACCATATAAAGTGGTTATTGATGATTGAATTGTTATTTAAGTGATAATTAATGTGCTTATTTTTTATTAATGACATATCACATGATTTACAAATGTGATATAAAAAATTAGTCCACTTAGCATTACTCTTACAAGTATTATCCCTAAAAAATAAAACCAAACAAATAAACAAAAAATTCAACACCCCATTCCAAGTGTAACTGTTCTCTTCCTTCACAGCTAACACGTCCCCATCTCTTTCTTTTTAGCCTTTGAGACCTCCCTCAAAGCCTCACAACCAGTTCTCATCTTTCTTCCTCTCTGCTTCCTTTCTTCTCTCTAACAAAGTTTACAGAATTTTTCCGGTGGTTTGATTTTATTGTTCCAAATTTGGTTGCTGCAATTGGATTTTTTTGTTTCAAAGATTTCTGAGCTGAGCTAATGCAAAACCAATAGCTAAACCAGAGCAAAGAATTACACACAAACATGTTGGATCTTAACATTAATTTCACCGACATAATTGATGCAAAATCTATGGAGGTAGAAGATTCCGGGACCTCCAACTCCTCCGTCGTCAATGCCGAAGAAGCTCCGACTCCAGGCAATGTCGGAGACGAAGACTCCACCAACAATACCACTTCCTCTTTCAAGTTTGGTATCCTGAGGAGAGAGAAAGACGGTCTCTGCATTTCTGGGGACGGAGACCAGACTCAGTCTCCGCAGTTCGTGACGAGGCCGCTTTTTCCGGTGGCCGGATATGGCGGAGGAGGCAAGGAGGGGGCAGACTTCGGGTTAGGATTGTCGTCATCGTCCTCGTCAACGGCAAGGGCTCACTGGCTGAACCTTTCGTTTGCCGAGTCTGGACGGCAGACGCAGGCGGAGCTCAGAGTTGTGCAGCAGAAAAAACAGCCGCCCCGGAAAAGCCGTCGCGGGCCGAGATCCCGGAGCTCTCAGTACCGCGGCGTCACGTTTTACCGGAGGACAGGGCGGTGGGAGTCGCATATATGGTGATCATCAACATCATTAATCATCATTATTGTGTTTCATTAAGCAAATAATTTTGTTCAATAATTTTATTTACTTTTTATTTATTTTTCTGTTGTGCAGGGATTGTGGGAAACAGGTTTATTTAGGTGAGCAGATGATCATACAATTGTTTTTAAGAAATGGATTCATGCGTTTTTGAAGGATTGGATCTATAAACTAAATTGGGTTTTGAATTTTTTTTTTTTTTAGGTGGATTTGACACTGCTCATTCGGCAGCTAGGTAATGATTTTTTTTTTCGTTTCTGTGATGAACACAATTTGGTTACAGTTTTATAATACGAACGATATTTTATTTTAAACTAATTTTAAACTGCGGACGATCGATTAGCTCACTCGGGTTTAATGATTTCAGAGCATACGATCGAGCTGCAATCAAATTTCGCGGAATTGATGCCGATATCAATTTTAATGTAGGAGATTATGAGGAAGATATGAAACAGGTATAGAATGTGACTTTTTTAATAATTAAAGAGTTTGGATTAACTTCAGATTTACTTACTAATTGCAGTATTTGTTGGTCGAATCTTTCTAATTATAGTATGATTGATTAATTTTTGCAGTTGGGGCATCTGAATAAAGAAGAATTTGTGCACGTGCTTCGTCGCCAAACCTCAGGAGCCTCACGTGGGAACTCGAAATACAGAGGTGTAGCTGCGGCTCCTCTGCCTGAATGTGGTGCCAAATGGGAAGATCGAATGGGACCTCGGAAAAAGTGAGGAACGTCCTCCCTTTAACTTAAACTATTTTTCAGCTGAATTTAAGGATATATACACAAACAATATATCTAATGTGTATTTTATGTTGCTGGATACCAGGGTCTTTGAAAAGGAGGCCATCAAATGCAGGACCGGAAGAGAAGCAGTTACAAACTTTGACCCTAGTACCTACGAAAGGGAGATGGTTTTAAATGCCAGCGTTGAAGGTACGTTGCGAAACAAAAAAAATGTTAACATTAGTCGTGCATGGACAAGAGCATGAGTTGATTTTGAGTCCTGGCCTACAAATAGTAGGTCAAAATTCACTCACACACATCTGCGCATCTAATTCTAGCACTCCTCCTAAAACCGACAACGGTTTTCTTGATTTTAGTTGTCTTACGTACAATATGACCCAAAAAAAAAAAAGTACATGGCTACTTATGAACTGATACAATGAATTTGGTCTTGGTGTAAATGCAGGCAGTGGTCACAACCTTGATTTGAGCCTAGGGATTTCTCAACCTTGTTCTACTGGTCAAAAGAGGATTGGAAAATTAGGGGATTTTCAATTTCCTAAAGAGAGGCCAATGGTGTGTCCTGATTTTAGTAATTTTCATGTTTTTGTCCCTTTTTTTTTCTTCTCATATATATATTTCTGAATGAATGGGGCTTTCGTCAGTCAGTCCAAGGTGGCTGTTTAGTGATATTTAGTGCCAACTTGTGCAGGCTAATGGGTTTTCTTCTGCAGCTGTGGGACAACTCCCTCATGTTCTAACGACGGTAGCCACGTGTCCTGCCATACATCCAGGTTTCGTACAAAGACATGGGGTAATACTTCTCATATCATTGTTAATTTTTTATTTTGAATATAGATGGACTTTTGATTCTAGTCTTTGGAAGTTTATAAAGTAATACGAATACATGAAATTTTCGAGTACACTAATGTTTGAAACTTCTGAAGATAACTGTTGGATGAGCCACTTAAATGCATATATGAATACGATAGTTATCTTCAGACGTTTCATATAACTTCTTACTTCATCTTTATCATGACACTTAAGTTTTTCTCTTATCTAGGTCTCATTTAATTAGTGGGTCGGAAAATATTGGAATTAGGTCCAGTCTCGTCCTATTGAGTCTCACCCTAGAAATGGAGAACAATTTACATGACACATATACATCGCAACGTGACATCCCGTGTCAATAACATAAGGACATTTAAACAAAAACTTATATGTCTTTATGAATATTTCATCAACACCGTTCAATGCAAAATCTTCTGCTAGAGATGAGACTTTAATTTTTTTTCTCCTACCATATTTAACATGTGAGATTATTATCCAATTTAATGAGTCCAGTTCTTTTCTTTATGACGACCACCAAACATGGGAGAGGACACTAGTCCATTTTATGACTCACATGTTTTTTGAGCCCCCTCACCAAATTGAAAGTTAGTGAAGAAAAATGATAGATAATCTTGTTTTCATTTCCTTTGCATCAATTTGTAAAAAGTGAAACCCAAAAACTGAAAACAAAATAGTTACCATGCTTGTGAAGTGATCAAGATCAGCCATTTTATTTTGCAAAATACGTTTCAAATTAGTCTATATGCTGATTAACCTAAACCTTTTCTTGCAGGAAATAACTTCAGATCATAACAGATTGCAACCAATTTCTTCGCCTAGATACACAAATTGGGCATGTCAAGTTTATGGAAACAGCAACAATGTCAGCCCAATGCAAGTGTTTTCTATTGCAGCATCATCAGGATTCCCATCTTCTACAGCTACTACACCTCCTCCGTCTGCTTCCCTTCCTCCAAACCTCCAAGACAGCAGCTCTTCCGCCTACAATCTCGGCCGCCTTCCTTTCCCGGCCACATCTAGCATTTACTAGTGCTTTTGAAGGGCTGGCTAGGTCATGAGCATCTGTACTAGTTTGTAATGTGCATAGATGTTTATTTTTCGTTTCGAATGTGTTTCATATTATCAAACATAGAGTGCTATATGACCTAACATTGTCCTTGTAACTGTTGTATGTGAGCTTCAGTTGTAAGGAAATGGTTATAATCTTTCTAGTGGCAAAATGCGTGAGGAAAAGAAACTTGTATGTTACCATAAGTTTCCCAAGTTTGATTTTCACATTGGCAAGTGAAAGTATATAGCAATTCGCTCGTATTAACACATAATTTATTTATTAATACCTTGGTCTTAGAAATCGTTAGGTTGTAGACAACGGGAAGAGAGGCCTAGTGCCCTGGCACCTAGGGAAAGATCTAAGTTGTTTATTTATTTATTTAATTAATTTTTTTATATAACTAAGTCTCCATTTTATTTAACTAAATTAAGTATATAACAAATAAATAAGTGCTTACTTATACTTAAAAAATATTTTATACCTTGGCATTTCTATATCGACAATTTTGTGCTTTCTCGAAGTCGAAGCTTCTTCATTGATTTCATATACGGAGGATTTTGAAACGGGGGGGTTGGAATTGAGAGTTGCTTGGAGATGGAGATAGATGGTTGTGGAAGAGGTGAGGATAAAACATGGAAGAGAGAGATAAGGCTATTTTGAACCCCGGCCAAGTCATATTTTTTTTTATAAAATAATAAAAAATAAAAATAAAAAGAAACTCACCGAATAGCCTAGTCCGCCTAAGCTCCATCCAGGCGGCCGCCTAGCACCTAAGGGCTAGCGCCTTGGGCCTAGTCGAGGTGGACGGTTATCACCTAGCGCCTAACCGATTTTTGTAATATTGATTAATAAAGAAACTAAGAGATAGTTTTTCTGTAAATGTTCCTCTTTCATAAATGAATTATGGTTATATAGAAGTATAGTATAATAGCAAAGGTTATGTACAATACAATCTCTAACAACCTTATCTAAACTAATTAAATTGTGATACAGAGGTTAACAAAATACTAATTGTAACAGGTTTTGCTACAAGGTTGAATGCTTCCTGATAACCTAAACCTAATTATTGGTGAAATCCTTTATTAACAAGCCTTGCTTTGTATATTTCAACCATCCCATCAGTCTTTTTCTTTATTCTAAACATTCATTTACAACCAACCACTTTTTGAGATGAAGAGGAAATAACTAAAGTCCAAGTGTCAGTGGATTGAAAAGCATTAAATTCATCTTGCATAGCTAACCTCCAATGAGCATATGTGGAAGCTAGATTGTAAGTAGTAGGTGCAAATTCAATGGAATGAGGTAAATGAGGTTTAGTGACAGTGTAAGTTTTTGGCTTAAAAATACCATTTTTGGTTCTTGCAACCATGGGATGTATATCGTACAGAGGTAAAGTGCTGGAAGTGGACTGAGATGGCAATGATGAATTACTTGAGGTATTGGTATGTAAAGGAACATGATCAGATAATGAGGAGATGATGGGAGATGAAATAGGTGGTAATGATGAATTACTTGAAGTAGAAATAGATGGTTTTGTGCGAAGAAATGAGAAATTGCAGGTATATAGGAGTTGAAGTATTAGATGATGAAGTTGAATGGTGAGAGGATTTGTGAAATGGAAAGTGGTTTCATCAAATAAAACATGTTGATATATGTATACTTTATTATTATCAAGATCTAAGCACCTATGTCCCTTGTGCAGCAAGCTATACCCAAGAAAGACACATCTCTTGCTTTTGCCATCTAACTTAGAGGAAACATAGGGTTTTAACAATAGATAGCAACTACAATCAAAGATACTGAGCCTAGTATAATCAGGATATCTATGAAATAGCAGTTCCCATATAGATTTGGCAATACCAAAAATAGGCAATCTGTTAATCAAATAAATTGCAGTAGAAAAAGCTTCAACCTAGTATTACGAGGGACGTGAAATGCAACCAAGAGAGTTCCAGCTGTTTTTACAAGACGCTTGTGTTTTCTTTCTACATATCCATTCTGTTCAGGTGTACAAGGACAACTAAATTGATGCAAAAATGTAGAATAGACCTCAGACTTTGCCTTTAAAGAAAAAAAAATCAGCTATACTTGTTATGATCATCCACTAGTAACAAGTAATGCAATATATCTAAACTTTGCACAGAAGATGAAGTAGCATGACTAAATGGCAACTTATGATTCTTAGCTATAGCACAATCTAAACAAAAGAATTCAACTAAAGTTTTACCTTGCAAAGCAAGTTTATTACCATAAATAACCCTTCTAAAGATAGAGGAGGATGAATGGCCGTTATCCATGATGCCATATTTGTATTTGAGCTTTGACACTTGATAAGAACTGATGATGAAGTTGGAGAAGATGTACCAATATGAGGAGAGCTTTGTGGAGGATAAAAACCATCTCTAACTAGACCATTCAAAAGTAACTTCCCCGTAAAAGGGTCATTGACAACGGATCCATTAGAGTTAAGTGTCGATGAACAATAATTGTCTTTGAGAAATTGAAAAGCAGATAATGGATTGTGCTTCATTTTAGGAACATGAAGAACAAATTTTTTTTTAATGTAAATAAAGCATTAGAAGTATGCAATGAAGAAGAGCTAACAAGTTGAGTGGACATACATTTACCATTGCCAATATAAACTTTGTCTTTGCCGGTGTGACGACTAGGAGCAATAATGTGGAGATGTCATTGGTGATATGAGAAGTTGCACCGGAGTCTATGAGCCACGATGAAGTAGGTTTGGAGGTAAAGTGAGCACACATCGCAGCAAGTTTGGTAGAGGGAATTTTGCTGTATATCTCTAGATTCATGCGATCAAAACAATCAATGGCTTCATGACTGGTAGCGCTACTGATACCATGAAGAAATTGGGGTTCCACTATAAAACCAATTGGCAATATAGGGAGTAGCCCAACTACGTTTAAGCAAATACAAGGTCCCTCCTCCTAACAATGTGGGATTAATTCTCAACACGCCTCCTCAAGTATGGCAAATGTTCAAGCCAACACGTGTGGTCATTGAGCTTTACATATATGACAATCTGGCTCTGATACCATAAAGAAACTAAGAGTTAGCTTTTCTGTAAATGTTCCTCTTTCATGAAATGAATTATAATTACACAGAAATATAGTATATATAGCAAAGCCCATGTACAATATTACAATCTCTAACAATCTAATTACATACACATGTAATAAAATCATTGGTTGACTAGACTAGAGAAATAACCAACTTGTCATGACTTGGGATCTTCATTTTTAATTAAATATTATATCTAATATATCGATTATGTCTCCCATTCATATTATAATTCGTATGCAGAGTCTCAAACCAACCTTGTGACATGCAAGAAGCTTGAATTAACGACATGCCATTGACAATGTGCATAGGTAGCCATAGCCTCGCTTGTTGTCGGCATAAAGCGAGGCTCAAATGCCTTTTGACATGTCATAGCAAATCACATTGGTTGTACTAGCCTCGCTTGTTGTCGACATAAAGCGAGGTTATATGTCAAAATACATGGCAAAACTAAAGTCCTGACATGACTTGGAAAAAAAAACATGGCAGAGTTAAAGTCCCGACATGAATTTGGAAGCCAACTTTAAGATCAATAAACGATTTTGCAAAATTGTCAGATAGGCCAAAGTGTTAGGAATTTTTGCCCAATTGTCGACTAATAGCCTCGCCTCTCGAAACATGAGTAAATTGAAAAGGTTGTGTAGGGGACGAAAAGGGGAGGGACAAATCGAAGCGACGCAGGGCCGAATCTCAGTGGATCATGGCAGCAAGGCCGAATCTCAGTGGATCGTGGCAGCAAGGCCACTATGCCACTTACAATACCTCGTTGCATATTTAAGTTGTCTGCAAAGGATTCTACCCGCTGCTCAGTGAAAATTATAATTCAAGGTGACATGAACCTTTAAGGGCCGAGGCCCCTACTATAGGTCGGCAATCGGGCGGCGGGATGCGTCTCTTCTAGCCCGGATTCTGACTTAGATGCGTTTAGTAATATACTACTACAATATAGGCTATCACCGTCGGATAAAAACCCGACAAGAAACCCGATTTCAGTCGAAAATTTGGCAAAAATTCGACGTAAAACACTGCAATGTCGGATTGGAATAGCGACGCCATTGCCACCGTCACTAAAGGGCTTCAGTGTCGGTTTGTTCCCTTAATCTGCCACTAAGTAGCGTCGGTTTAAAGCGACGCTGATGTTAACGTCGGTTTAAAGCGACGTTAGGTAACAATTAAATAAATACAATATGCAAACTAGTGACGATTTAAAGCGACGCTAGATAACAATTAAATAAATAAAATATGCAAACTAGTGACGGTTTAAAGCGACACCACCTTTGATAATAATAATTAAAAAAAACTCGAAATATGTTTCTGTATTCGTTCTCAAATAATTATAACTCAAAAAAATTATATAATCGAAATAATAAATGTCAATTATAGGCCAAAACAAACAATAATAAAAATAATTCAAAAGAAAAATAGTGCCATAATATACAAATGTTTTACATCTAACATTCCATATAATTTACAAAAACTCATCCACCGCATTTATTTAAAATTAGATACAATTCTTCAAAATGGACAATACATTCAAATTCTTGCCACACTCTTGTAAAAGATCTTGTGCCAGTAGTATGGTTCATTGTTTTAAATTGTCAATTAATCTTACTTTTTCAGCAACCACCTGAACAAAAACAGAAATTTATTAGACAAATTTAAAGTCATAACGAAATAAACATGTAACGATTACCTTTGCTTTTTCTCCATCCCAGTATTCCACCAACTCAGCCCACTCTGTAGGATTCACTTCAAGAGGAGGGTGGATGTGCACCTCTGCTGAGATATACCTTATTAATACAAAAAAAAAAAACAACAACAACTAAAAAACAAGAAACAAATGTAAAATTTCAATTTAAGCATACTATTAGTTTAAACACAAAACAAAAACTGAAATTAATAATAAGTCAAAAAAGAACCAGCTTCGAACACCTCCTCTTCCAAATGAAGTTCCTCAGAACATTAATCTTCACTAGAAATATCCATAGCAAAAGTTAGTGGAAGGAAAAGGGGTATGGCTGAAATGGAGGAAAGAGTAAGGCTGAAATGGGAGAAGGAGAGGGAGTAAACCAGTGGAGACATATAAGAGAGAAATGGAAGCGTAGAAGTACTGGGAAAGACGAGGTTTAAATATGGATAAAAACTTAGCGTCGGTTAAAACCAACAGTAGCTTCAAGTTGTGTTGAAAAATGAACACCAAAACCAACGTAATGTTTGACAAACTGATAAAAAATAACTTGCGTCGAAATATGATGACTTTGCGTCGGTTCAAACCGACACTAGGTCTGACACGACCTAGATACACACAGCCTGACACACTTTTGACTGAAAAGTTTGACATATTTTGACTGACAGGGTTGCGTCGGATAAAACCGACGTTAGCTTGATTAGATTTGTGTAGCGTCGAAATAAGGAATCTTTGTGTCGAAATAATGAGAGTTTGCATCGGTTAAAACCGACGCCAACTCTGACACAGTCTGCAAGAGCTCTTCCCACCCATTTCCCCATGCAAAAAAAACCAGGAAAAGTCCCGCCCAAATTTAACCCAAAGTTAAAATATAATCAGTTATTTTATCTTATATAATATTTTAATAAATAAAATATAACTTATATATAATACTTAATAAAAAACAAAAATATAATTATATGATAAGATATCATCACACACGAATTGAAACATCGTCTAATTAATACATAAAATAATTAATATATTTATTCCCTATCATCATCTGTTCGCTCGTGGTCGGCATTGGCATGATTAACGAACTCGGTAGGCAACGGTAGTGATTCAAGAAAAAGAGTCTCTTCCACGCCAACCCTTGTATGGAAATTTTCATTATCAAGAATTGGATCATCCAAGTTAGGTATGGCATAATAACAATAAACATGTTATAGTTAAAAAATTTCATTATCAAGAATTCGATCATCTGTAATAAGTATGAAAATAAAAATTGACAAAATACCTATAAATATGTTATAATTAAAATGTAAAACAATAAATAAATAATGTGATTGTTAAAACACATTTGTCGTTTAAGTATTACATCTACACTCGAAAATAAGAGCCTAATAAAAAAAAATTCATACACTAATAATCTATTACAAATAAGTTTGGCGTTTGGATAGTTGAAATTAGTTTCGTAGGATGCATATCTCATCAAAACGATAGATTCACTAACACTTAGAGTTTATTTATACTTTCATTAAATATAACATAAGATTTTATGGTATCCACTAGTGTAAATATTCTAAATTGAAGATCGAGTTCATTCATTGTATTCATATAAGGTCAAGGAGTGTAGTTGTAAAAAATCATCAAAATCGGAGTTAAAATAATCGTTAAATCGTGATTTTTCGTTTATAACCGTCGAAAAGTTTTGTCCCGTTACTTGATCTCTGAATGTTTATTTTTTGCGATTTTTGGCGTATGCGATCTCAAAGCATATCCAAACAAGTTTGATGGTTGGATCGTTGAAATTAGTTTCATATGATGCTTATCCCATCCAAAATGATAGATTCACTAACACTTAAGAGTTTATTCATACTTT
The DNA here is from genome assembly GCA_963580275.1 of Crataegus laevigata. Lineage (NCBI taxonomy): Eukaryota > Viridiplantae > Streptophyta > Magnoliopsida > Rosales > Rosaceae > Crataegus > Crataegus laevigata. Next base: position 28,320,436 of record OY756947.1, on the reverse strand, counting down.
CATTAAGTATAACATAAGATTTTGTGGTATCCACTAGTATAAATATTCTAAATTGAAGATCGAGTTCATTCATTGTATTCATATAAGGTCAAGGAGTGTAGTTGTAAAAAATCATCAAAATCGGAGTTAAAATAACCTTTAAATCGTGGTTTTTCGTTTATAACCATCGAAAAGTTTTGTCTCGTTACTTGATCTCTGAATGTTTTTTTTTTGCGATTTTGGCGTATGCGATCTCGAAGCATATCCAAACAAGTTTGATGGTTTGATCGTTGAAATTAGTTTCGTATGATGCTTATCCCATCAAAATGATAGATTCACTAACACTTAAGAGTTTATTCATATTTTCATTAAGTATAACATAAGATTTTGTGGTATCCACTAGTGTAAATATTTTAAATTGAAGATCGAGTTCATTCATTGTATTCATATAAGGTCAAGAAGTGTAGCTATAAAAAAATCATCAAAATCAGAGTTAAAATAACTGTTAAATCGTGATTTTTCGTTTATAACTGTCGAAAAGTTTTGTCCCGTTACTTGATTTCTGAATGTTTATTTTTTGCAATTTTTGGCGTATGCGGTTTCGAAGCATATACAAACAAGTTTGATGGTTGAATAGTTGAAATTAGTTTCGTAGGATGCGTATGTCATCAAAATGATAGATTCACTAACACTTAGAGTTTATTTATACTTTCATTAAGTATAACATAAGATTTTGTGGTATCTACTAGTGTAAATATTTTAAATTGAAGATTGAGTTCATTCATTGTATTCATATAAGGTCAAGAAGTGTAGTTGTAAAAAATCATCAAAATCGGCGTTAAAATAATCGTTAAATCGTGATTTTTCAGTTATAACCGTCGAAAAGTTTTGTCCCGTTACTTGATCTCTAAATATTTATTTTTTTGCGATTTTTGGCGTATGTGATCTCGAAGCATATGAAAACAACTTTGACGGTTGGATCATTGAAATTAGTTTCGTAGGATGCTTATCCCATCAAAATGATAGATTCACTAGTGTAAATATTTTAAATTGAATATCGCGTTCATTCATTGTATTCATATAAAGTCAAGGAGTGTAGCTGTAAAAAATCATCAAAATCAGAGTTAAAATAACCGTTAAATCGTGATTTTTCGTTTATAACCATTGAACAGTTTTGTCCCGTTACTTGATCTCTGAATTTTTTTTATTTTTTATTTTTGGCGTATGCGATCTCGAAGCATATACAAACAAGTTTGACGGTTGGATCGTTGAAATTAGTTTCGTAGGATGCGTATTTCATCAAAACGATAGATTCACTAACACTTAAGAGTTTATTTATACTTTAATTAAGTATAACATAAGATTTGTGGTATCCACTAGTGTAAATATTTTAAATTGAAGATCAAATTCATTCATTGTATTGATATAGGGTGTAGCTGTAAAAAAATCATCAAAATCGGAGTTAAAATAACTGTTAAATCGTGATTTTTCGTTTATAACTGTCGAAATTAGTTTCATAGAATTTGTATTCAATCAAGTTCAATGGTGTGTGTATATATATATATATATTTATTTATTTATTTATTAAGTTGATTTAAATTTGTTTATTTTGTATGTATAACACTTAAGAAATTGAATCGTATGTATATTTCAGCCAATCCAATGATCACCAATTTTTTAAAATTTAATATATATATATAATTTATGTCGCTTAAAAGCGACACTAGCATTTAAAAAATACTTTATGTCGCTTAAAAGCGACACTAGTATTTAAAAATTATTAAAATGTATGTTTATGTCGGTTTAAAAGTGACATAAACATTTTATGACGCTTATAAGCGACAGTAAATCCGACGTCATGTTCAGTTAGTGTCGCAACTGCCTTATCCGCCACTTTATTAGATTAAAGCGACACCACCCACCGACACTATAACACCCTTTTGTAGTAGTGATAATCCAGTGTGCGTTAGCTTCACACCACTGGCTTTTCAACCAAGCGCGATGACCAATTTGTGCTAATTAACGGTTCCTCTCGTACTAGGTTGAATTACTATTGCGACACTTGTTAGCTATAATGTGTGCATTTGGTCAACTACAATAAGTTTAAGCCATCCAAGTTGCATGCTAGAAAGAAAGAAGGTAGTTTGGATCCTGATGCTCATCAACCTTGACCCCGAACTCTAACCCCGAACTCTAACCTAATGTTAACCAAGAAATACGTACACTAGCATTTTCTTTAGGCAAACCCAAAACTAACCTAGCTGCCCGGACCATTTGGGCTGGACAAATATTAGGTCTTAGTTCAAAACTTAGGTAATTGTTTGTATACCCTAATTTTTAACTTAGCTTGCTCATAAGAAGTTGTATTATATATGTCTTTTTGTTTCATATTGTTTTTTAAACTAATTAAAACATAAATCAAATTTCTATATACGATAAACGAGAGACATTGACTACTGGGTCGCTAAACGCGAAATGACTATGTGGTTTACATTTAGTTGTAAACACACCGAGCTAAATTGAATATCACCACTATGCTTTCTTTTTAAGGTCACGGTTGCTTTTTATTCAAACTCAGAAATTTCAAGCACAATATTGAACTGAAGGTGTATTGAGCAATTCATTTGGGTTGAAACATATTTCATTTTAATATCAATAAAAATAAATTATGGCATATGAAATCAAGATACCACAAAAAAAATAAAAATTTAATTATACTAATAAAATATTAAGAAAAACTCAATTGGTAGGAAAATAAAACATGCAATAATATATAAATTATACATAAACTTAATAGCAAAAGATTTATAACTTAGTTTAAGACGTTCATCTTGGCACCCAGCTCTGAAGTTCAACTCTCTCCTTTCAAGACAAGGCTTGCCTTCTTTCTTGCAAGAAAACAAACTTGGTGCAAATGCACTGATAGCAAACTTGGTGCAAATGCACTGATCTTTTTATTTTTACTTTTTTGGGCATGATTGGACCCAACTATTACATAATCTTGGTCCTCACTTTCTAAATTAAGCTGTATAAGTTAGTGCGTAGCGAAACACATCGACTTGATATTTGATGAAAGTACTGTTTCGAGCTGATTATAGCCCTAATTTGTTTTAGTATATTTAATCTTATTTTTCTTATAAAAGTTGTATTTATCATAAATAAATAAAAAACACATTGTATGGCTATCTTCAACCGAATGAGTTATGTTTAGCCTCCGTCCAGATTATAGTCATGCAATAACTTATTTTTTTAATAAACAGTGTCAAACCATATTTATATACTATCTCCAACCAAGGGAACTATTTTTTAGCCCCCTCAATAATTTATTATTTTTAAGTTTGTTCTTTAACTTTATTGGTTAATTGAATTAAACTACAGTATTTCTAAATGAGTAACTCTCCATATTTCTTATCTTTATATAATAATAATAATTTTTTGGAATGCTATGTACGTTTTGCTTCAAAAAATTAATAATTAATTTTTCGAATAGGAGTTGTGAAGAATTGAAATAAAATGAGGTAAGATAGTATAAAAAGCTGAAATAGATGTGATAAATGGTGTAGAAATGATTTAGATATTTATTGGATTAGATTTTTTTTTAATTTAGTCTTAAAAATAAATTCAAATCCAACGGCTAGTTAATGTCAGCTAACAAGTGGGTTGCTAGCAGCTGGGTGCTACTTTTCGAGCTGGTTGGTTGGTTATGTTGCCCAGCCCGCTGGCCATGTGGCTGGATTTTGGCCCAGTAGGTCCAAAAATGTTTTGACCCAACCCTTTATTGGAGATGAGTTTTGTGTCAAAAATGGCCATATTGTGACCTAAAGCTCTTTGGCCGGCCCAATTAAAGATGACCTAAGAAATAGAAGAGAAGGATGTTCCAGTCGATTCGATTTTCTGATAAGGTCTATATGAATTGGAGAATTTCGGTGATATTAAACTGACTGCAAAGGGGCATTCTCATAATTTACCTTTGATTTGTTTCAATTGTTGCAAGGTTAGGCACAACAAAGAACATTGCCTTGAGGCTGAGGGAATCCAATGAGTTTTTAAAAGATTTGGGAAAGAAACCGGAGGAGAACTCTACTTTTTGCTAGAGAAAACTTGGGTAATTAAGCAGAACCAGATTGCTTCAGGAAAGAAAAAAGTTGGGAGGCCTAGAAAGGTCCTCAAAGATTTGACCAATGCCAATGGGCTAACTATGCAAAAGCCTGCTCGTTCTAGTCCCAGTACCAATGTTAATTTCCCCAGGCAAAAAGCTACAAAGAGTTGCAGGACAATTTCAGCACTTAGGCTGCGTTTGGTACGCAGACGGGACAGGACGGGACAGGACGGGACAGAACGGGACAGAACGGGACGGGACGGAACAGGACGGAACAGGACGGGACGGAACAGGACGGGACGGATGTTGTAAATTTTGAAAAAGACAAGGGGCATTTTTGTCCTAAAATGTTAAAAATTTATGTCCCACAGATGTGGAACAACCCCATTCAAGAGGGGAGGTGGAACCAAAAATCATCCCAAAACTTTTCCTGTGGAACGCCTCGTCCCACTCATTTTAGGCGTACCAAACACGGGACGGAACGCCTTATCCCATCCCGTCCCGTCCCGCGTACCAAACACATCCTTACTGATTACTCTTATGCACATGATCATAGTGGCAATGCGGAGAGTGCAGAAAAGGGGAGCGGATATAATGGTACAACCCCCTAAATATTTTAAAAATAGAAAATTATAAAAAAGGGAAATTAATGAAAAGTGTTTGGAAATTTTGAGTTTTAACGATAAGAACAAAATAAAAAATAAAATAAATAGTATCAAAATTGACATTTTAGTATAAAAATATAATTTTTTAAAGTAAACGAAAGCTTTTCGTGAAAGTTATTTGTAAAAATTGTTTTTCCGTGTGGGAAAATTGTCCAAAGATAAACCCCAGGAGTAGCCAACTGGGTCTGAGTCAGAGAACTCATACCACCCTTCTCCTTCTCCTAAACCCTGAAACCAAAATGCGGCGCGCCATCGACGCCCACCTCAAGGCGGCGCGTCTCTTTCCCTCCTTCTACTCCTTCTCTTCTTCCTCCTCCTCATCCACGCCTCCCGTCACCGTCCGTACAATCATAACCCTATTCCATCCCCTCTCTCCTTCCATTTCCAAAACCTTAAACCGCCATTCGATCACAACTTCTCCGTGCTCTTCGATTCCGACTCTCAGAATCCACGGCATCGCCTCCAATTTCGCCCTCGCCGTCGTGCGCTGCATTTCTTCGGTTCCGCATGCCGATACGTTGGAGTGGAACGAGCCGGTGTCGTGCTCGGAGGTAGGCGATGGCCACAAGGCCACCGTGGACGAAGACTCCACGCCCTTGATTCCTGTTCGAGCATACTTCTTCTCTACTAGGTTCTGTTTTCTGATATTTCATTTTTTTTTAATTTAGTAACTTTTTGTTTCAAAATTCCCCAGAAATGTTTGGAATCGAAAAGGCAGAGGCTTTCACTAGTTTAGTGTTCATATTATTTTGGATGAGAGTATGAATTCTGTGATTTTACTTGGATTTTCTAATTTGCATGTATCTTTGTGAAATGTAGTGTGGATTTAAGAAGCTTGGTGGAGCAGAACAGGCTGAATTTCATCCCACCTACGTCGCGAATGACTAATTACGTTGTTTTTAAGTTCGGGGAGCTTTCCGATTCTAATGACGTAAGTTTGCCACGTTTTTCTTTGATTTCCAGTGCTTTCGGTTCTGATTTAGTAGTTTTTTTTTTCTTTACAAAGAAAGGGATCATAAGAGTAAGACCTTTCTACAAATGGGATAATCTTGTACTTTTTACTGCCTCTTCATATTTCCTGAATTTTGTGTATCTTGCCCGTAAAATGATACTATAAGTTGAATGCAGTTTCTTTGTTTCAGGGTTTGGGTCTTAGTTTAAGTGGGAGTGACTGTTGTTACATGGTAGTCTTTCAGTATGGCTCCATTGTCTTGTTCAATGTCCGTGAACAAGATATCGATGGGTATTTGAAAATCGTGGAAAAACACGCATCAGGAACGCTACCTGAAATGAGAAAGGATGGTGAGACTCTATAATCAAAAATATATCTTTTGAGATAACAAGTTTATGAATTTTGGATTCTGCACTATCTGACTCATTTGGTTAATCTTTCTGTTATGTACACACATTTCACTGGAGTTAAGATTTCATGTTGCCCTTTAGCTAAGAAAGTTATTTATTGACCGAGTATTCATGCTGAGCTCAATTGTTAATTTATTTCTTGGTTAAGCAATATTATTGGACTGCTACCTTGGTTAATTTTTAATGTTCCAGAGTAATATTTTCTGTTTTCTGCTTCATTGTTGCTGCTCCAATGGTTGTGGATTACAATTTTTGGAATACTTTTCACATCTGAACTTTTATTTTGTTTTGAAATCAGAGTATGAGGTGAGAGAAAAGCCCACTTTGCACACATGGATGGAAGGTGGATTAGATTACATAATGTTGCAGTACTTGAATGTTGATGGAATCCGTACCATTGGTAGTGTTCTAGGTCAAAGTATTGCACTTGATTACTATGTGCGCCAGGTATATATGCTTCTTATAATCTTGGGAACTTCAACTTTGTGAAATCATAACTTCTTGATTCATCCCAGAACGCTGTTTCTTCTCTTTTAGGTTGATGGAATGGTTGCAGAATTTACGGACATTAATCGTGAAATGGAAACTACTGGGAAGTTTAAAATGAAGAGGAAGAAACTGTTTCAGTTAGTGGGAAAGGCAAATTCTAATCTTGCTGATGTGATTCTTAAGCTTGGACTTTTTGAGAGGTAATAGTTTTAAATCCATATTGCAGTTGTTAAGCTGAAATTTGTTTTTGGATAACAGTGATCCTCCATAAGACGGGCATAAATGTTATCTGCATGTATGATTATGATTGACAGGAAAAGCAATGAATCAGAAGACAAAAAACCCTTTCTGCTATTCTTTTTCACCCATTTAAGACGGTTTTTAGTTTCTTGACATGTTTAATCTAACTAATGAAAAATCGATCGACTTTACAGATCGGATATTGCCTGGAAGGATGCCAAATATGCTCAGATATGGGAATATCTCAGGGATGAATTTGAGTTAACTCAGAGATTTGCAAGTCTTGATTTTAAGTTGAAGTTTGTGGAGGTACACGAAACAACTCAATACTGGTTTACTAAATCGGGAGAACTACTTTTCAACTGCTGTGGATGTTGTGGTGACATTTTGTTTTCTTCGTTGCAGCACAACATTCGTTTTCTTCAGGAAATTCTCCAAAACAGGAAGTCAGATTTCTTGGAATGGCTCATCATCGCGTTAATAGGTGCTGAAATTCTTCTCTCCGTTTACGACATTGCCCACAGGTCGGCACTTGCTTCGCTTTAGCACGAGGATCGATGACGCATGAAGTCGAATGTGCCCTTATACAATGTCCGGGTCTTTGTACATCTTACAGTCGCCCTCAAATTTGTTGCTGCTTGCACTTCTCATACCAGTTAATTTTGTGTAGTTATGATTTGAATTGATCTTATAATCTAATCTCTCTAATTTCCTTGTGTCAGTTGGCATCCACAATCTCAAGAAAGATAAATACAATGTTGAATTAATCAATCAAAACCTTAAGTCATGCAAAAACAAAATAATTCAAAACTAGGAAGTGTATCTTGGACATTTCGATTTTTATCAAAAAGAAAACTAATTCAATCTTATTCTTTCATAAGCATGTTAAAACTAAGTACGAGACAAAGCGATTGAGGTACTGATATCAGCAGTGCCCGGGGGAATCCCTCTCCCTCGAGTAAGCTGATTCTATCCCTCATATCGCTAGTCTCAGATATAAAGAATCATTTTCCACAGACTCCTTCTGTGTTCAAGCAAAAACCTTGCAAACTTGAGTCACATTCTCAACGATGATATAGAGTGTATAAGCGTCTCGTTCTCCTAGACCCTAGGGGTTCAAGAAAATCTTGGCCACCCACCGTTCGATCTTATAGGGTAGTAAGAATTTGAAACAATATAATCTATCAAAACCTTTATGGATTAAAGGAGAAAATCTACGAAGCATTGCATTTTGTTTTCTGAAAACAAACAAAACAATGCATGTTTGATGTTATGAGATGAATTTACTACCATCTAAATCAATGAACTGCACAACATCTCCAAGTAAAACAAGAAAGCATGCATGCATAAATTTAGGAAAAACTAACCCGGAGATAGCCATAAAAAATGCAAAGGTTTTGATGTGCAAAGATTCGCAAAGAAGATTTACTGTCGTCCTCACCATGCTCATATCTATTTCTACCTGCCAAGTGCCAACAAGCTAGGTGGCATGTTTTCAGGGCGGGAAAGCTCGAGATTGAACTTTTCTCAGAAATGAAAACAGACTCCCAATAGAACTTTGCACTTGGAGGCAAATATGTTGACCCCAACTTCCATTTACGTTCCCCTCGAAAGCGGATGCGATTTACAAATTCTCCAGTCTAGTTCCCGAAATGTACAGGCTGTTAAGAAACGTTTTGACAGTCTCTACATGTCTGATGTTTGGACAAGTAATTACGAAATGGGTGACGCCAGTGCAATTTAGTATGCTTAATTTCTCACGAGAAGGGAAAGAAGAACAAGAAATAAATCCAGCTCCAAAACACTGTCCAGAAACTCCACACGAGTTAGAGACAATGTGCGAAGTGAGTGCAGACAACTTTTAGCCACAACATAAGAAGATAATGGAAGCCGAAACTGTCGCTTTGGAAAAAGGATTTGTAAAAGGCGACCTCGAGCCAACAAGGCTCCCTGCTTTGCGGTATGGGAGGAACATCTATCGTACGCAGTTTTACGCTTACTTTGCAAACCCGTGACCTTTTGGTTACAAATGAGTAACTTTTCCGTTGCGCCACGACTCGCAAAAAAAGATTTGCAAAGCATGTGGAATATATTTAGAGGTAGCCAATTTAAAACTCCTTCAATGAACCACATGTTGCAGTACAAGGATGTTGCTCATGAAGAGAGACTGGATTGCATCACAGTGCAGTTCGAAATGAAGATTTGGATTCTAAGTTTCAATGTTTGAGTTTATATTCAAGTGTAATGACCATTTAAGATTAAAGCATCTAAACAATGTAGAGAGCACGTGATCACAGGTGAATATCAGAGTGCGTGATTAAGAAACAAACAAACAAACAAACTATAAACTAATATAATTTTAATGAGTGAACGAAAAATTGCTATGATGGCTACATAACCCAAGAGGTTACATTGTGAATGACTTATATCCTCTAATGAATAACAAAGCACTTTATTTATAATAAACTAACCATAATCTCTAACAAAACTTAATTCTAACGGGCTAAGTCCAATTCCAAAATCTATTATTTTTCAACATCCCCCATCTAACTCATAGCGGTAAACATCATGAGTTTGCCAACAAGTAGATGTGGATGCAGGTTCCGTTAGTCAGACAGACAGGCAGGCTCTGCAATGTGGATAGATAGGCAGATTCCGTAGCGTGGACAAACAGACAGGCAGGCTCTGCAACTTGGATAGACAGACAGGCAAGCTCCACAACTCGAACAGATAGATAGGTTCCGACAAACGGACAAACAAGCTCCGCTACAAGCGGACAGGTAGGTATGCAAACAGGATCCGCTACAAGTGGACATGCACTAATGCTAACAGATACAGATTTCGGCAAACATATGTTGGACGTACGGAGCCCGTCACTTAACGACGAGATTCCTATAACCCAACGGCAACAAACAAGAAGACAGAAACTTCAATAATAATCACTTAAGTAGTCACTAATCCAAGCACTCGAGTGATTGTCAAGAAGGCAACATCATACTTCAAACAATTCACATACTTTAGACAAAAATCCAACAACCCAATGTAGGCAACCTTATCTTCTTAGCCCATTTTATCGGTCCAATCTAATAAAGTAGCCCATCAAACAAACAATGGCCCAACTTATTAAGTTCTAGAGCAGTCAAACCTAGACAAAGTCAGATATGGTGAAGCAAAGATGGTCTTGTACTGGCATGGGTCGTACCAACAATCTGGTCAGGTGCTAGGAACTTCAGGCAAGCGCTAGATTACGGTGGTATGTGATAGGAACATATTTATGTGACTTTATTAAATTGTTTCCTTGCATTTACTTAATTAGTTTCATCTTATTAGAATGTTTTAAGCTATTTTCGTGTGTTTGTAGGTTCTAAATAACAAAGTTAGCAAAGAAGTGCATTTTGGTGCAATTTAGAGCTATTTTGGGGTGAAATGGATTGCACGCATGGGGAGCATAAAAATGGATGGTTGTGATTCATTCTCACCAACAAAATGGATGGTAGTGATTCATTTTCACCAATAAAAATGGATGGTGGTGATTCATTCTCACCAACTCACCAACAAAATGGATGGTGGTGATTCATTCTCATGATTCATTCTCACCAACAAAAATGGATGGTGGTGATTCATTCTCACCAAGAAAATGGATGGTAGTGATTCATTCTCAAAGCCTATAAATAGGCTTCTCCATCAAGGCCAAAAAACAAATTCACATATACAACACATTCCATAAACAACACAATTTCTGCTACAAGTTTCCTTCTTCCTCCATCCATTTCCATCCACCTCATTTCCTATCCATCCCGTACCACCCTTCCATACTCTCTCAACCTATCCAATCTCTGCCACATCCCCTAGACCATCCAAACACCACACCCACCTTGGTGCCGCATGTTTGCAAGAAAGGAGGAGGACTTGGAGCTGTGTCAACCATTCAAGACGTTGGATTGCTGGAGCGTTCTAGGTGTCTTCTACTTTTGTTTATCATGTTTAAATTCAATTATAGTTGTTTAATTGCAAATATGTGGAACTAAATTCGTTTTGGCTAGAGGTTGATTCAAAGCCATGAACATATTTGTAATATGAATTGATTACCTTCAGTTGTGATTTCATGAGTTGTGAATTCAATTTGCTTAACTGCTTGATTTATAACTTATTTTTGTATGTCGATTACTTAGTTTGCATGCATGAATTTGATGCTAGAATATAAGGGAGTTTCACCTAATCGTTATGAACTTATATTCACAAGTAGTGGAGGTTGCTAGTCACAATCACGTTAAGTGAATTCTTGGCAAGAGTATCATGCTGTTCATAGTTACGAATGTCTCGTCAGTGCTTATAGTTTTCACAAAGCTTAATGATCTTTGATTGTATCTCTATTGTGCTGTTCACGTAGGGGACTTTTGAAGAATGTTTTGAATTGTTGTATGTGCTTTTCCGTCCAATTCAATAACTTAAGGAAAACTTGAAGGTTAAAAAAGTGATGTTCACGGTTAATCTGGGGTGTTGAGATTCATGGTTTATTGAAAGAACAACTGAAAATTGGTTTGTATGCAAGTGTGTCATGTGTGGAGAAGAACCTTCTAGCTAGTCCATCACCCATCCATTCACCTTAATTTTATGTCTTTGTTTAATTCTACAAGTTTGTTTAGTTTTAGTTTCAATTTTTGTGCAAACCAAACCCCCCATCATTAAGTAGTGTCAATTTAGTTAGAATATGTCCTAATTTGTGTTTAGTTAGTTCCTTGAGTCTATTTTCGTCCAAATCAGTCCATATTGTCTAGTTTGAGTCAATTTGGTTGTTTTGAGTTGTTTTGAGTCATTCTAGTGTGTTTTGAGTTATTAGAGTTTAGTTAAGTGTCTTTTGCCTAGTTTTGTGTTTTTTAGTCTTATTTAGTGTTTTTAAATCAGTTTAGAGTAGATTAGCAATCCTTCCTAATCCCCAGCCTAGAACGATCCCTACTTACATCTATACTACAATTGTCAACAAGAGGGTTTAATTTGAGGTTGAAGACTAGAAATTTTTTTAGATTTTTCGTTAGTTTTCCTTTTACTTTATAGGCTTTTATTATCTGCGTGCTCTTTTCTTTTGCATAAAAATAAGCAATGTGATAGAATCGTGGTATTTTTATAGTCCAATTTCCTTCGATAATAGTTTTATTATATGTATAATATATAGTCACTATTGTTATAGGTGCTATGTTTTTGGTCTCTTCCTTTTTACTTTTTTTTTCTTTTGTTCGTGTGTGTAAAGTAGGTATTGTGTCCCTTCGCAGGGCTCCACTATTTTTGTACACAAGTGAATTACGTAATAAATAGGAAAGTATGCTGTCGTTGTGAAAAGAGCTAGATAATCTTCCTTTCAAATTACTCCAACAATAATCGGATTGGGTGGGGACTCGTTAAATTAACCACCAAAACATTCCACACATGGACGCATATTTATATGTGTAACCTTGAAGCATAGTTCCATGCCCCTATAGTTGAGTGAGGAAGAGAGAATGGAAGCAGCTGCTTGTGAACTGCAACAGTTTGAAGGAAAGCGCTCTGGCAAAGACGAAAAGGAAGTTGAAGCATCCAGTGATCATACTAAACGAGGAGGGTGGACTACCTTCCCTTTTGTCACAGGTTCTCCCTCCATTTTTCACTCACTCTTTCATTTTTTTTTTCTTAATTAATTCCTTACTTTTGTAACCAATAACCGATCTTAGCGTACATCACTACATGTTATATGCAAATTAACAATGAATCACTCTACTAATTAATTTTATCTTACTAGAATTATGTTACTGTCGACAAAATATATATATATATATATATATATATGCCAGAGAATATTGCTCATCTTTAATTTTAATATGCTATCTAGGCTTTTTTTGTTTACATGCTTCATGTGTTCTGACCAAAATGTCACTTTTTCCCATAAGAGTTAACAGAAACCAACTTGACAAAATAAGGTTACATGAGACATGAAATGGAAGTACAAGGGTCAAATTCACAGAATATTACAAGTTAAAAAAAAATAGGGAAGATAATAAGCAAAACTAAGCTTATAATCTATATATGTGTGTACCTAAAAGGGTTAATGTATTTCTTCACCCTTGATTAAATGATGAGCATATACACATGCATGCAGGAAGTATGTTGGGACTGTCTATAGCAGCTGGCGGGTGGGCATCGAATTTGATAGTATTTCTGATGACACGGTTCAATGTGAAGAGCATAAGCGCTACAAAAATCAATAACATCATTCTTGGCACCAACAATCTATTCCCCATTGTCGGAGCCTTCATTGCTGATTCCTTCTTTGGATCTTTCTCTGTCGTCTCCACTTTTTCCTTCATTTCTTTATTGGTAAATAATTACCCACTAATTAACTACTCCATAGTTAAATTAATTTAAACTTGCTCCAGCTACACTCACTGCTAAAATAAAAATAAATAAATAAATAATCTGTTTGAGCAACTAAACATTAGGCGACAACGTCGCCCGTGTCAAGCTTTGCGTGACAAAATCTGGGTTTCGTCCTGCCAATTATTCATGGCTCCAAAAAAAAAATATCATAGTATACATAGTCTATCAATTCATGGTTTTATATAAGTTGGGGTAATTTTGTGAGTCAAAAGAAGCAAGGAGAAGTGGGAGGAGTGATGCAAGACACTTTTATATATAGGAGTGGGAACCAAAGTGAAATGTTGACATACAAAGTGGAGCAGAAACTCACTGCGTATAATATAATATTGTTAATGATATGTACGACTATATGTTATTGACTATTATCATATAAAATTCGCTAGCTAAGGTAGGGAAATTAGTTTCGGGCCCTCCATTTTTGATCTGTACACAAATCTTCCTATATGGAGTTACCTATGCACTGTTGAATTACTGACAAACTTTCATCAGGGTATGATGATGTTAACCATAATAGCTGCAATACGCACCTTGCGGCCTTCAGCATGTGCAGCAATTGGCTCATCACTTACATGTCAAACTCCATCAAAGTTTCAATACTCAGTCCTCTATGCAGCACTATCACTAGCTTCACTAGGACTTGGAGGCACTCGCTTCACAATTGCAACCATGGGAGCTGACCAATTCGACAAGCCCCACGACCAAGGGGTTTTCTTTAACTGGTATTTTCTGGCCTTGTACGTAGCCAACGTCATCAGCTTCACTGTGATCATCTACATCCAGGACAACGTGGGATGGGGATTAGGGTTTGGGATTTGTTTCGTCGCAAATGCTATTGGATTACTGGTGTTTTTGTTGGGTAAACGATTTTATAAGCAAGTTAAACCAAAGGGTAGCCCGTTCGTTTGCATAGCACGTGTATTGGTGGCAGCCATTTGTAAGAGGAAAGCGTCAGCTGCAACTTCAAGAGACGCGGATTATTATTATGGAGATGGAATTTTGGTTGACAACACGGTACCAACTAAAAGTTTCAGGTTTGCTTATAATTATGCTACTGTCAAGTATTTTGTCAAAAAAATTTATTTTGTATTTCTATGTTAGTTCTGACTTAATTTTGTACTTTGGCTAAATTTATTGGTTACTTCATACAATTGCGTTCTTAATCAACCAACACTGTATGGTTCACAAACTAAGCAATATAAATTTCAACTAGAGATCAATTATTACTTCTTATTTTGGAAATTTTTTGTTTTTTAAATTATGTATGTTATTTTCAATAACTCAAATGTGTGTCTGGCATCGAGAAATAATAATATAAAACGATGAAAGTGTACGTGTATGAAAAGATTATTTGCAGGGGTACACCATGTCACTATGCATTACAGTACCCTCCAAAATTCTCTCTAACACATGCATGGACACCATTTTTTTTACGCAGATTCTTGAATTGTGCAGCGCTAAAAACCGAAACAGACAAGCAATTTGATGGCTCATATGCAAAATCATGGAAACTGTGCACTGTCAAAGAAGTGGAAGACCTTAAAACACTAATGAAAATCATGCCACTATGGTCTACTGGCATCTTTCTAAGCACCCCAATTGGTATTACCAGCAGCCTTTTTATACTCCAAGCCCTAACTATGGACAGGCATCTTGGACCACACTTCACAATCCCTGCCGGTTCATTCCTAGTCTTCAACCTTTTAGCCACAGCCATCTCCATTCTCATAGTAGATCGATTCGTACTATCCAAGTTAACACCCCTCCAAAGGATAGGGATCGGTCATGTGATCAACATTGTTGCTTTGATTGGGTCGGCCTTAATTGAAAGAAGACGATTAGGAGTGGTAAGAGCACATAACCTCATGAACCAGCCCGGTTCAGTGGTGCCTATGTCAGCCCTATGGCTCGTGATACCACTATCTGTTGTGGGAATTGGGGAGGCATTCCATTTTCCAGGACAAGTTGCACTGTTCTATGAAGAATTCCCAAAATCACTGAAAAGTACTTCAACAGCTATGATATCTTTGTTGATTGGAATCGGGTATTATCTCAGCACTGCAATCACGGATTTGGTAGACAGGACCACGGGATGGTTACCGAACAATATAAATCAAGGGCGGCTGGACAATGTATTTTGGATGTTGACAGTGGTTGGAGTGGTGAATTTTGTGTACTATTTGATTTGTGCCAAGTTTTTTATGTATCAAAACCAAAATGTTGGACTCAAAATTTAAAATTGTAATGGAAAATGTCTCAAAATTGTAATAATTGAGGGGGTACAAACTTTATTCATTACTTAAAAATAATTGTGGGTACAAACTACAAACTATCAATAAACTTCACTTTATATTATTTCCCTAGCACAATCAACTAGAGACTGTTGAAACAACAAATAATTTCACTTGGTAATTGTTTGATTAAAAATTACAGTGGGACGAGGTGAGAGATGCAGAAGTTGAACACATGAACTCGAATGCAGAAACAAGCATGAAACATTTACACCCTCAAAAAATGTGTCTGGTACAGTGGTACTGTTGGTCTATATAGCAAAACTCCGGCCGATCACCTAGCGTAGCTTTGTGAACAAATGATGACATGTAGGAGTGATGACAACTAATGCTAGAGAGACTAAATTTGTAAACTAAATGATAGGTACCGATTCACCAATAAGATAACTTTTTCATATTTCCCGGAAGTCCAACTCACTTATTCCAGTTGGTGTTCCCTACCAATACAAAATAGACACCTGGATCTTTCTTTCTTTTTTTATTTTTTTTATTTTAAACTGAGATGCAGAATCATCAATGGAAAATCAAAAACAATTTAATGGAGTTATTCTTCCACCGCCGGCCCTGTCGAATGAAAACTCAGTGAGAGTAGTTGGCGGGCCGACACCATTGCCAGAGCATTCTAGTTTTCCAAAGCCTCAATCGCCGGTGAGGCAAGAGACTTTGCAGGCGGAGTCGTGGGCGCAGACGGTTCGGATCCAGAGCAGCCGCCTCAAGATGCGGGTGCGGAGATTATTTTCATTTCGACATTTGCGAGGGCCAAGCCGGTGGTCGAAAGAGGTGAGACGCGGGCGTTGGAGAGAATGCCTGGTCACACTGTTTATCCCACTTGTTCTCCACCATCGTTAGTCGTTACCAAGGTATAAAATATCGATCATATCAGAAATATCGGTAGTTCAGAAACAAGGAAATATCGATGGAAATATCGGGATATTATTGATATCGATAAAAATAATATGGAAACCACGGAAATTGTAAGAAAAAGTTAGAAATTTTTATTGAAACTTTGCAGAATGTTTATTTAGTCAATTATAGTTTATCACAAAAAATTGGAAGGAAATGCATTGCATGATGGATTTAATTGATTTAAGTTGATTATATAGCGAGCTGGCAAACATTGTGAGTGTAGAAAATATGTAGTAATTAATGAAAGAAGTTTAAACACACCATAATCATTTATATATAATGAATTAGTACAATATTTTACACTTTATACATTGCATGGTAAGATACATGAGTGACTTAGTACCACATAGAGTTCTTATGAGGTTCAAAATTTTCACTATCTTCATCATCTCTATGTGTAGAGTAAGTGTATTGTGAAGAGTAGTCATCAAATGATAAATCCCCAAAACAATTTTGCATGTAACTGTTAACATGCCACCCATATCACAGTGGCACACAGTTTTGAATGAAACCACTATTATTTTTGTACATCGTCTGAAATTGTCAAAAAGTGATTGTAAAAGTTGTCAGGTGACCCAACCACACACACACACACACACACACAGACACGCCACCACACACGTACACAGACATCACACGTAGACTTCAACCTCAGTCTCTCTGTCTCGATCCTTCTCTCTTCTCTCCCTTCTCCATTCTTCCACACACACACACACACACACACACACACACACAGATCTCTCGATCTCTCTTCTCCCTTCTCCCACACACACGCACAGAGACCTCAGTTTCTCGATCCTTCTCCCACAACCTTCTGCTCCTCCCTCGCCTTCCTCCTCGTCCACGTCTTCCGCCTCGTCGGCACTGTCTCTCTCTCGAAACTTTCATCTCTCTTCTTTCTCTCTACAGTGCACCGAGACCCACATACACACACGCACACCATCGCACCTGCTTCAGGAAGACACCCATCGTCATCAGCAACCTCGTCTTTCTCCCTTTCCTTCTCATCTCTGCAACTCGGCGAACGCAGGAACTCCGGCGAGTTTCTTGAATTTCTCCGGTTAGGTAAGCTTCGGGTTTACCTCTTTCTGTTCTAGATTGAAGCTTATATGTGAAATTTAAGTTCAAAATCGTGTTTTTGCAAGGTTTTTGGGACGAAATCGGCTCGGGAATAGGCACACCCATCTCCGGCGAGGCCGTGGGTGTCGACGAACTTTCCGAACACCTCCGACCGTTTCACGGTAAACGGATGTTAAAAAAACCCTTATCTCGTCTTCTATTTCATTTTGATACTTAGATCGAAGTCTAGGGTGCGCTTTTACAGTCGGCCGAAGCTGTAGAAGTTCCGGCGTTCTTCTTCAATTCGCACTTATCCACAATATCGCGATATTTTGACGAAAACTCATTGGATAAGCATTAAAATATCGTTAACTAAAAAAAACCGATATTATCGGCGAAATATCGCCGATAATATCGGCATTTGAGACCTTGGTCGTTACTCATCCTGCAAGCTTTGCTTGCTTGGGTTGGCTCCCACGGAGAGAGAGAGAGAGAGAGAAAGAGAAAGAGAATCGTGTTCACCATTCACATCTTCTACGTTGGCTCAATCCTATCTTCTCTTTTCCTCTTTTTAATTAGATGGCAGTTTGAAAGCAATTTGCAGAAGCCCTTGAGAACAATGTTGCCGGCAGCGACTTTGGGGTTTCGAAGTAAACCTCCGGTTGTTTGTGTTTGACAGTTGCACTTCAGCTTTTAAAAATTAATATTAACTAAAAAAATAAAGAAAAGAGTATCCGGTTGTCTATTCGCATTGAGATCAAATCTTCTGCACCCAAATCAGGTGTGGCATCTCTGTGACCCCAATAAATGATTGACACGTATTTATTATCCTAACTTTTCTTAATTCTATTGTCATAAATTTAATATGTGTCAATCACTTATTGAGGCTACAGAGAGGCCACACCTGATTTGAGTGCAGAGGATTTGATCTCATTCGCATTGGTAGGGAACACCAGCTGGTATAAATGAGTTGGAGTTTCGGGACTACCGGAAAACTTAATAAACACGTTTATTAATGTTTAAGTAATAATTTAATATCAACTTTTATATCAATTAATTTATAAAATTTTATATACAAATTCAATCTCCTTAACTTTACCTCACCATGTATCATGGGCGCATTTAGTTCATTTATTTTGTTTGAATAAGCAGAGTAAGAAAAGCGTGACTAGGGCTGGAAAAAAATCCCAAACCAAACCAAAAAATTCCCGAAACCAAACCGAAAAAATCCCAAACCAAAATTCCCGAAAATTTCAGAACCAAATACGGAACCGATCCCGAAATTTTGGTACGGGAATCGGTCTCAAGTTTTTGGGATTTCGGTAATCCCAAACCAAACCGAAAAAAATATATATATTATTTAATTTTCAAACACCTTTTAGACTCCCCCACTGCTCTTCAACAATTAACTGTATGCAAAAATCTCTTTCATTTTTTTGCTTTCATTTTGTTAAATAGCAAATTCTCTTTATTGCAATGACCAATGAGTCATCCTAGTAATACATTCATTCTCTTTACTACAAAATAACTTGCTTGCATGAGCACTTCAAGTGTAATTGGTTGTTGCCATACTTTAGAAATTGTTTATGCATTCTCACATCTTTGTTTTGTTTAGTTTGGTGAAGTTCTAGTATTATTGATTAATATGGTTTCACATTTTAGACACCAACCTTTAGATGTTACTTACTTTCAGATTTTTGAAAGCAAGGAAGTTTGATGTTGAAAAAGCCAGCCATATGTGGGCTGATATGCTTCAATGGAGAAAGGACTATAGTGCCGACACTATCATGGAGATAACTGCGGCTGATAAAATTTATTTGATTATGCATACTTTTTAATTATATTTTAATTTACCATGATGTTTCTTTCAGGATAGTACATGCAAGTTATTATCGCCCAAAAACCGAAAAGCCCAAAAGCCCAAAAAAAAGGCGAAAAAGCCCAAAATCCCAAAAGCCCAAAATTATTTTGGGATTCCCGATTGGTCCCGAAAATACCGAAACTATTTTGGGATTTCCGAAAATTTAGTTTGGGATCGGTATTGAAATTGGAATTCCCGAAAATTTCGGTTTGGGAATCGGGACAAGGATTTCGGTATGGGATCCCATACCGAACCACCCCTAAGCCTGACCACTGTCTGCTAACCACCCTAAACCCTAATTTTGTGGCTTTTCTTAACTAGAGAATACTTTCCAGAGGAGGAAAAGTCGCATTCCCCACCAAACGTATCATCTATAAAGATTATATTCGGAACAATTCATTTATTTTATTATCATTTTTTTTTTTTGAATATTTCATTCAAGGATAAATTACACCATACCCCTTCAGGTTTGAGGTTTATTACAACCCCATACAACATGGTTAAAACATTTCACTTTCATACATCAAGTACTATTTTATTTCAATTTCATACCTCCGTTACATTTTCCATCCATTGAACCATTAAGTGCTGACGTGGCTGCCAAATGTGTGCCACGTGGCAAAAAAAATTTAAACCTGAATTTTTACAAAAATATAAATAAAAAAAATTCTTTCTTCTCCTTCTTCTTCTTCTGCTTCTGCTTCTGCTCGCTGGGATACTTTTTTTTTTCTTCTTCTTCCCTTCTTCTTCTTCTTCTTCTCCCCTTCTTCTTCTTCTTCTTTTTCCTCTTCCCTTCTTCTTCTGGTCGCTGGGCTACTTTTTTTTTTCTTCTTCTTTCTTTCTTCTTCTTATTCTTCTTCTTCCCTTCTTCTTCTTCTTCTTCTTCTTCTTCTTCTTCTCCCTTTCTTCTTCTGGTCGCTGGCCTACTTTCTTCTTTTTTTTCTTTCTTCTTAGCTGGGGGGGGGGGGGGAATTTTCGTCCTTCTTCTTCTTTTTCTTCTTCTTTTTCTTCTTCTTCTTCCCTTCTTCTGGTCGCTAGGCTACTTTTTTTTTCCCTTCTTCTTCTTCTTCTTCCCTTCTTCTTCTTCTTCTTCTTCTTCTTCTTCCCTTCTTCTGGTCACTGAGCTACTTTTTTTTTTTAATCTAAAAATTCAGGTTTTTTTTTAAAAAAAAATAAAAAATTTGCCACGTGGCACACATTTGGCAGCCACATCAGCACTTAACGGTTCAATAGATGGAAAATGTAACGGAGGTATGAAATTGAAATAAAATAGTACTTGATGTATGAAAGTGAAATATTTTAAACATGTTGTATGAGGTTGTAATAGATCTCAAACCTGAGAGGGTATGGTGTAATTTACCCTTCATTCAATTTGAGATCTTATACTCATCTACATGAATCAAAGAAAGTGACGGTTCATCATGAAAGTACTACTTGTTATCATAACCGTGTGCCGATTTGTGCGATACATGTGGACAATTAAACATAAATTAATTCCAAAAATGATATGTAATATTGATGATAAAAAAAATAATGAATATTTGCAATGGAATGTATGCAATCAACAATTACAGCAAAAAATATATCAAAAATGACGAAGTATTGTCGATGCAGGGATGTTTTTTCGTTAGCATAGCACGTGTAATGGTCGCATCCGTTTGGAAAAGGAAAATATCAGGTGCAACTTCAAGAGCCCATATTATTACTAGGGAAAGGATTCTTGGCGGATCTTGTTTTTGGGGATCCTAGAGATTCCATGATCATGACCGTTCATCGTATATCGTACGGTCAAAAATTAATTCAAAATTTAAAATTAAATATAAGTAGTACCTAACGAAAACTAACCGCACGATGTACAATGAACGGTCACGATCACGGAATCTCTAGGATCCCCAAGAAAAGGATCTGGCGAGGATCCTTTTCCTTATTACTAGCCTTTCTATACGTGCCTTGAAACTCCTCGAAACTAACGACATCCTGCACGAATCTCCGGTCGTCGTTAATGAATAAGATCATCATCCATCTTGGTTGTACCTTCTTCTCTCCAATGACATGAGAGGTTTTTAATTTCTTATGCAGTTATATGAGTGCTATGTAGTATTTATATGGGTTGCAGCAATCAACTGAACTGGAACATCTAAGTCTGCAATGTGGGTTCCTTCACGTTCGTGTTTCCATTTTTTTTTTAGTTTATTTTTTATTTACTGTGCTTTCTGCTTTTGTTTTTTTTATTTGGTCATTTTTATGCTTTATCAATATTCCTAACAGTAAAACATGGGAGTTAATTTTTTTTGTTTAAGGGGCTTTATAATCTAATGATTTTTTGTGAAGCCTTAAGACACCAAATTTGACTTCTAGCATTCTAATATTAGAGATTATGGAGATGGAATTTTGGTTTTTTTATAATGAAATGATAGCAGTTTTATTAGAATACTAAAAACTCATACAAATAATATTAGATATGATATTCAATATAACATGTAAGAGGTCCCCGTTAGATTTTAGTTGTTACATGTGATAACCTATCCCTACTTTTACGATTTTATTAATTTTAGAAGAGTGAAAGGACAAAAATGCCCTTAAAGACGAGGGGGTTGACTATCATTGACTTCCATTTCATGTCATGTAAGACTCGTTTTCTTGGCATATCCTCATAGAACTCGTCATTACGAACGCGTGAGCGCAAACGGAACGTAATTTAGAATTATAACGAAGAAGTTATTAATGATCGAAGTCGAAGGAAAAATAGATATTTTCCCATTTATTTGGAAGACTCCATAAAATCTAGAGTGCCACATGTGTGGCTGAGAAGGGGAGTAAGATAGGCGATGGAGATGGAAGGACAAAGAGAGAAAAGGAGGGAGTGTGTGGCAAATTGGAAGAGGAGAGAGAAATGGGCTCTGCCCAATCAAAAAATGAGGAAAAAGGATAGGAGATGAGGAGCACAGGATCACTACTGACTCGATCCTAGTCCCGCTGACCCGACACAGGTTCTACACATTTTCGGTGGTGATTCTTGCGTTTTTTGATGAATTGATTGTCTCCACCACCTAGAATCAACCCCACGACCTCCATTCTTCACGTTTAACCTGAAAATCGAGGGAATTTGGCTTTAATTCGTGAAGATCAAGGGCACGGCTTCGAGGGCACCCATGGCAGCAAACCCACCATTCATGCAACGATTTCTTTCAATTGCCATCACCAATGTACTTCCATGGCGCTCAGAAACAATGCCCAATCTTTGGTTAGAGCGTCGGAGTCGATTTGAGGACGAATCAAGAAACACCCTCTATAGGGTTTTCGACGAGTTTTAGCAAAATTGGAGCATTTTTTGGCCAAATTTTCTTGGTCACAGGTATGAAAATTACTCTACTCATTGAGATCTATATTCCTATAAAATTTGGTAATTTTAGGAAATAGTTGATTTTTCCGTCGAGTCGAGAAGGCCGACCGCCACCCACTGTAGCACGTGACCAGAGGGCCGCCGATGCTATTAGGATAAATTAGATGCCTTGAGATCAGTTCTGATAATCGTATGGCATAGGTTGATCGCTGGAACCTAAAATTTTTACGATACGTTAATAGGTTATTTTATGAATCGATGATCCGACCGTTGGATCGTCATCAAAATGTAATAGGTTATTATTCATAATATTTGAGGACCATAGGAACTTACGGATTAGGAAGCTAACATACGGATCTTCCTGAATTGGATTTGTAAGTTCATAAAATAAAACGTCGGCCGCCACTTGGTTTTGGAAATTGGCGGAGATCCGACTGTTGGATCATTCCGAAACTTTAGGATGTTGTTCTAGAAGCTTATTGAAACTTTTACGAGTTACGGATTGAAAATCCGAGCTACAGATCTTCCAGATTGAGTTACGTAGGATTGTGGACCCTACCGTCAATCTTTGAACGACAGTTGACTTTTGATCAATGGGTCTCAAATCCTTCTAAAATGTCATCGGGGATGTGTTTTGTGTAAGTTACATATTCTATTAATAAGAATTCTAAGATGTGATTTGAAAATTAGTCTAGGCGCCGATCGTTTGTGATGCCTCGATGTATGTGCTAGGGAGTTGTAGCAGGGACTCCAGGTGAGTGGGCTTTTGTTACACACACACACACACATATATATATATATACACTTTACGGTTCCCAAAAACTATTTTTAAATGAATTTACGTTTTAAATGCCATGTCATGGATGCATTGCATTTTAGTATTTGCATTAGTATGGTATGCCTAAGATTGAATGACGCTGCTGAGGCCCAGGTAAGCTTCAGGTGAGTACATTATGATGATAGTGGTTGCATTGTATATGGTTATGCGTAGATGCATTTAGTGCTCATTATCCTGCACTCTAGTGTTAGTGCTCCGCCCAAGGCCAGGGCCTAACCTTCACGTGACCGTTCACCTTCTGCACCACACGCTCACCTTGGATCCAAGGCAAGTGCCAGACTATCATACAGACCACATTAAGTGGTTCCGACACGTAGGTGACTTGCGATACTTCGCACAGCCTTCACATGATCGTAGCACTTAAGCGTACCTATTTACACCCAGCCTGTTGTACATACCACATTAGGTGGTTTCAACTCGTGTGTAGGAATAGATAGATGAGCTATAGGTTCAGCTGTACAAGTCACGTTAGGTGACTCCGACTGAGATATTACTTTACATTGATTCGTATCACCTGGTTTACACATTTTATGATTGAGATACCTTGACATGGTATACTTTGGTTTTCACTGCTC
Source organism: Crataegus laevigata (assembly GCA_963580275.1). Taxonomy (NCBI): domain Eukaryota; kingdom Viridiplantae; phylum Streptophyta; class Magnoliopsida; order Rosales; family Rosaceae; genus Crataegus; species Crataegus laevigata. The sequence continues at coordinate 28,296,324 of OY756947.1, read as the reverse complement.
TCGAGCATGATTTCTTTGTACGTATGTATTATTATTTCTAGGAAATTATACGGGTTTTACGGTGAGGGGTTACTATATTTAGAAAGAGAAATGTGTTTTCAAAAGTTTTGTTTTTGCCCACTCACGTTTTCTGTTTTTCGCCTTTCCAGGCTTTAGCTGCTGAACGATCATATCGACGAGGATTCTTGGTGAACCTCAACATAGGTGGCTACCTCTGAGGGTATAATCCTTATCCACTCTATTGTACTTACTTATGCTCTGACAACACGTGTGAAACGGGTTCTTTCCCGCTCACCTGCGCACTCTGGTATTTAGGCACTCTTAGGTTTAAATTTATTCACATTTTCCACCTCACTACACCTATTAGCTTCGTCACCTTCCACGTGTCAGTCAGCATAGCTCGATTCGGAGTCCTAGTGGACATTCTGGGTCGGGGTGTGTCTGTTTGGTATCAGAGCATAAGTTGGGCAGTATTGCATCCATCACACGTGTGATGAAAGCATTCTACGTTCTTGAACCTAAATATCGAATATTGCCACCTCGTCGAATACGAAAAATGTATTAGTTTTTTTTATAAGTCTTGAGTGACTTAGTCAACTTGTCGACATATTAGAAGATTACTTTGGCGAACGCTTTTAGACTTAAAGTGAAGAGCTTCCCTGCCAAGGAAAAATGTAGATTTGAGACTAGTTGATGGCCCTAAAGTAAGGTTAATGTATCGGTATCAGTGTATCATTAGGGATCTATAAATCAATTCCATCACTATTCTTTAGCCATCATTATTAAACCTTTTGAGGTTGGAAATCAGAAATAGTTTTGGTTCATTGGCAGTGTCCATTAAAATACCACCTATTAGAATATATATGAAGTCTACTCTTGTCAAGACTCTAGAAATGTCTCGTATGAAGATGTGGTGCTACGCATGTTAATGCATGGGGGTTTATGTATGTCAATTAATTATATCAATTAATTTTTTGTTTTTTTTCTTTCTATGTTAGTTGAATTTTTATTTAATTTTTACTTTGACTAAAACCAATTTAAAATTCATGAACCATTAGAAAACTCATTTTCTTGTTTTGCTTTATTAAGTTGTTAAATATTTTAAGTATTTGAATATAAAATAATATAATCTTGAGATTAATATGCATTTGGTCTTCAATGATCCTCAAAATAAGAACATTAAGAGAGGATGACTCTTCAAGGATAACAACAATATAGGAGAATGAATGAAATTAAGACAGAGTACTTTCCATACAAATAATTTCAATCTTATCCCTTATTACCTTATAATATTGTTGAAGGTTTGCATGGGTTTTTTTGGTCTTTCCAAAGATATATAGCAGAAATTAAAAGAGTTGAATGAATAAAAGATAAGCTTTTCTTAACTATAGAATACTTTCCTGAGGAGGAAAAGTCACATTCCCCACTAAACGTATCATCTATAAAGTATTCGGAACAATTCGTTTATTTTATTATCATTTAAAGATTTTTTTTTTTTTTTTTGAATATTTCATTCAATTTGAGATCTTTTACTCATCTACATGAATCAAAGAAAGTAACGGTTGATTATGAAGGTACTACTTGTTATCATAACCGCGCGCCGATTTGTGCGATACGTGTGGACAATTAAACAGAAATTAATTCCAAAAATGATATGTAATATTGATGATAAAAATAATGAATATTTCCAATGGAATGTACGCAACCAACAATTACAACAACAAAAATATCGAAAATGAGGGAGTATTGTCGCATCCGTTTGGAAAAGGAAAGTATCAGGTGCAACTTCAAGAGACACATATTAGGAAAAATTTATTTGAACCCATATAACCTCTTTCTACACCCAACTTACTCACTACACCCATATTACTTTAAATTAAATTCTCAATATCTCATTAAACCCAACTTACTACCTAAACTACCCTCACAAACCAAATTCAATATATATATTTATCTTTACATCCATTTAGAAAATAAAGATCCAAAATCAGAATTCTACAACTCATTCTATGTGGTAAATGTCACTCAATCTTTTATAATAAAAAAATAGCATCCGTTCAATGTTAGCCATGGCATGCACTTGAATGTTCATTTACCTCATCACAACCGAAAGAGACAAAGATTATCTTAAACTCTTTGCCTTCCACTCTAAGCATTTCACAAAGTCACGTTCTTGCAATGCTGAGGGGTAATTGCAAGGCCTACACCAATTTGCAGAGAAGTAGAGGCACGGTTTCTTCCCATTAAATGACGATAAGGCCTAATAATCTCTCAATAAAAACAAGATTATGTTTTAATTATCATAATCAAGATTAAAAATTAATTAATTCTAAAATTGAAAGCATATTTTTTTCATTCTATGACACTACTTGAACCTCATGTTCCTATATTTTAATAAAAATTGATATCAAATGGAAAAAAAAAGAGCTTGTTCCTCTAGAGGATTCAAAACTTCTAAATCACCATCGTTTAAAAAGAGCTTGTTTTTCTCTGTGACAGCGCCTTAGATTTTAGTTAGAATGAACGTAGGATAAAGATTCCATGATGGTAAGGTTTGATTATTAGATGTGGGTTTATTGATAAATTTTAGTTTATTGTTAATTTCATCTTGTAGTTAGTGGTAATTATGCAATAAGATAAAAATGACAATTCACATTCAAAGTTTAAGTTGGGTGTAAAAACAAGTTTTATGGGTTCAAATAAAATTTCTCCACATATTATTACTAGGGAAAGGATCCTCGCTGGATCCTTTTCTTGGAGATCCTAGAGATTCCGTGATCGTGACCGTTAATCGTACATCATGCGGTCAGAAATCATTTCAAAATTTAAAATTAAATATAAATATTACCTAACAAAAATTGACTGCACGATGTATAATGAACGTTCACAATCATGGGATCACTAGGATTCCCAGGAAAAGGATCCAGTGAGGATCCTTTTCCTTATTACTAGCATTTCTACATGCGCCTTGAAACTCCTCGAAACTGACGACATCCTGCACACATCTCCAGTCGTCATCAATGAATAAGATCATCATCCATTTTGGTTGTACCTTCTTCTCTCCAAAGACATGAGAGGTTTTTAATTTCTTATGCAATTATATGAGTGATATGCAGCAGTTATATGGGTTGCAGCAATCAACTGAACTGGAATCGCTAAGTCTACAACGTGGGTTCCTTCAAGTTCGTGTTTCCATTTTTTTCTTTTTAGTTTATTTTTATTTACTTTGCTTTCTACTTTTGTTTTTTTATTTGGACATTCTATCCTTTATCAATATTCCTAACAATAAAACACGAGAGTTAAAAAAATTTGTTTGAGGGGCTTTATAATCTAATTATTTTTTGTGAAGCCTTGAGACACCAAATTTGACTTCTGGCTTTCTAATATTAGAGATTATGGAGATAGAATTTTGGTTTTTTTTTTATAATGAAATGATAGCTGTTTTATTAGAATATTAAAAACTCATACAAATAATATTAGATATGATATTCAATATAACATGTAAGAGGTCCCCATTAGATTTTAGTTGTTACATATCACTGAGATGACCCTCCAAAGCTAAAGGACTCCATTTCTGATGAAAATGTCAAAGTACTTTGCAAATTGCCAACTCCAAAGTGGAACTGACAATAAACCAACTAGCGAGTTTTGGGCATAGTCTAGATACCAATATGAAATTTGTGCCACCTAAAAGTACCAACTAAAAATTTTAGGTATGTATATGTTAATAATAATATGAAGTAGGATTATCTCCCCCTTAAATCTCCTTCCCTTCCCTTCCGTCCTCTGTCACTTTCCTCTTGTCTTTTCTTCTATATAAAGAAGTCAACACAATATGTTAACATGGCTTATCGTAACCATTCAAATAGAATGAGAGAGAAGGACAATTGAAAGGGAATGGAATACTACGCATGCATAGGGGTTTATGTATGTCAATTAATTTTTTGTTTTTTTTTTCTATGTTAGTTGAATTTTGATTTAATTTTTTTACTTTGACTAAAACCAACTTAAAATCTATGAACCATTAGAAAATTCATTTTCTTGTTTTTCTTTATTAAGTTGTTAATTATTTTAAGCATTTTGATATAAACTAATATAATCTTGTGATTAATATGCATTTGGTCCTCATTGATACTCAAAATAAGAACATTAAGAGAGCATGACTCTTCAAGGATAACAACAATATAGGAGAATGAGTGCAATTAAGACAGAGTGTTTTCCATACAAATAATTTCAATCTTATCCCTTATTACCTTATAATATTGTTGAAGGTTTGCATGGGTTTTTTTGGTCTTTCCAAAGATATATAGCAGAAATTAAAAGAGGGCTTTTTATATTAACACCCCACAAAATGTTGAATGCACTCTGTATTAAAATTTAATATTAAATGGCTTATTTACTCCATTATGCAATGACAATTTTGACCTTATTAGGTTTTTAAAAAAATTCTAAATACACCCCAAATCGCTTTTAGCGTATTATTTATCTTCTCAACTATCAAAACTCTCTCATCCTCCATTATTGAATAAAACCCTAACCAATGAAACTACAAACATGTTTATTTAGAAAAATTGTTTTTGACGAATGGAACATGAAATTGATGTTTCGGAAGCTTCACATGAGTTAAGACTTCATATTTTTCATTGTTTTGATGATTTCGATGACATCGATAATTATTTAATCTTGCGTTTGCTGCGTTATTTAAACTTCTATATTTATATTCATCTTTTAGGGTGCAAACTGAGAGCGCGAATAGCATTGGACTTGCTTTGTTAGACTATGTTGAGTTGGAGAAGTAAATTATGACCTAATGTCTGTTTTTTCCTTTCTTTTTCGGTCTCAGGTTCGTACCGAGGAGGAGCTAACGGAAGCGATTGCAACAGCAACGGGGCAGAAGGAAGACTGCTTGTGCTTCGTTGAAGTGATTGTTCACAAGGATGACACAAGCAAAGAGCTGCTTGAATGGGGATCCAGGGTCTCTTCTGCCAATAGCCGCCTGCCAAATCCTCAATAAAAAGCCATGCTTTAGAATGATCTCAAAAAATCGAAATTAGAATAAGATATTAGTACTTTAGTAGATTGAATTATTTTATGGATTTTCTCATTTATTTGGATGTGGGTGTATGTACAAAATATAAGATGTATATTCAGAATGTGGGGTGTGATAGTATTATGGGAAAGTACGTGAGGTGTATTAAGATAATTTTTAAGTGAAAAAGCAAATGTGGGGTGTATTAAGTATGTGGGGTTTATTCAACAATTTGTGGTGTGTTAATATAATAAGCCTTAAAAGAGTTGAATGAATAAAAGATAAGTTTTTTCTCATGACAAACAAATTAAGGAAACAGTAAATGACAGTAACTCGCTTATGATGAATTATTGAACATTTAAAAAAAATATTAGGCATGGATGAATTAATAAAATGCATTTAATTGGTGTGTGCATATGTACAAATATTTACACTGCAGACATATATACAATTATTTCATACGATGAATTTGACCAAGAGTAACTCAAGCACGAGTTCGTTAATTTACATATGACTAACCAAAATAACCTATTTGTGATATGTTTGGAATTAATGGGAATTTTATATGTTTCTGTCCATGCTTAGTTGAAATATACAGGAAATTGTACGTTGTATAGTGCTCAACTGCTAATCAATTAATAAATTAATGGGCAAATAACAGTTTACTACCCTCATGTTTGGTGGTTTTCAACATTTAGTATATCAATTTTTTTTCATCCCAGAGTCATACCTAAAGTGTAAATTTTGGGACAGTCTCATACATCCATTAGTCAAACTGTTAGTTCTCCCGTTAAGTGATAACGTGGCGCCCATGTAGACAATGACTGGGCGCCACGTGTCATTAAAAATATTAAAATAATTATTTAAATAAAAATAATATTAAAAAAAAAATAGAAAACCGACCCTAAATTAATATACTACTAATTATTTATTGAACCAATTCCATAATGTTATCCATGTTGAAATGTCTCACATCGACCGTATCAATGAGAAAAGAAGAGTTTAAATATCTTAACCCCACTCCAACTAACACCAACGCCTTTTTGAGATAAAACCCCACACTTGACGGATTGTGCAAATGGTAATTACCAAGTTGAGGATAGTATCTATGTTGTTAGAGTTGGCCTCTCGGCCCGTCTCTCTGATAATTCAATCTCATGATCTAAAACTTTTGAATTTTATTTAAATTATAATTCGAAGATCATTTATAAAACAAAATTTAAATACAGTGGATGATCGAAATATTTCATCCAAAACCTAAACATAACCATGAACGAATGCTTCATCCTAAGAAATAATCCTTCAAGGAGAATAAATTAAAATAAAATAAAAATGAAAAAATGCACACATTTCTTCAATAATTAAATTTGTAATGAAAATGTCTCAGAATTCTAATAATTGAGAAGTACAAATATTATTCAGTACATGAAAAATAACTGTGCGTACAAACTCACTTCATATTGTTTCCCTCACGCTACGCATTAGCCCAAAGAACGACAAAAATCCTTCTCGCAAGGCTTTGAGCCGAAAGGAGAAAGACACATATTATTTAAATAAATAAAAAACTCTTCCAAAGCCGAAACCAATTAAACTTGATGAGTTGGTGCAACAGTCCTTGGTGAACTTGGTTCTCCGGGTGTTGGTTTACGCACGTATTTTCTTGCCCAAACATGTTTGCCATTAATGGAGAATTTGGCCTTACTTTTTCCATTAAGAACCACTGGAATGGAGGAAGCAGAACGAACCACAAGGCGGGCATACAAGGGTTGATCGTCACCCGTCACTTCTTGCATAAACACAGATTCGATGAAGTCCCCAAATTTCCTGTCCACCAGAAAAATTAAATAAAATAGATCAAATCCAATTTTAGTTTATAATTATACAAGAAACCTAAGTAATTAAATGTAACAAAAATAAAGTCATACCTACTGAAGTACTCTTTGACTTCATTTTCTGAAATGGGATAGCCTTTAGAAAATGTTAAGAAAATAGTCCTTTCATCAGCGGACACTTCTTCCGCTTCCACTCGATAACCGCCACCATTCAAACTCAAATTGTTCAACATATCACTCAGTTCATTGTTCAAAATATGGCGCTGAACAGCGAGATCATAAGGATCAAAAACACCCCGCAAGTAGTCTAGGGAGGCGTCACTCCTCATTACGGCACGAGTGAGGAGATTAATATGTTGAGGCCCCATGAATTTTTGATGATGATCATTGACAACCCCATGCATTCTTTGATTAGGAACAAAAGATCTCATGTTTGATCCACTAGCAACATCATAGGGCACATCATTATGCATTAGAGGATTGTGCAAAGGATTAACATGGTACTGAGGCATCACAATATTTTGATCTCCAATCAAGGCAGGGTTTAGTAATATTTCTTGAGCGTTGTTTGGGTGAGGCTTCGGGAGCAAGTCATCAAACGCTCGCATGCAAACCTCATTCAACAATTTGGTGACACCCCGCATGATTCCTAGGCGGTTTTGATGGAAATATTTGAGGGTGACGTCGCTATTGGTTAGAGCGTTGAGTAGGGGAATATCATGGTCACTGAAGTCGGGGTAGAAGTCGTCATTTTGTATGCAGTTTAGAGCCACCACAGACTCCTCCGCTACGGCACTTAGAAGGGTGTCGGGTAGATTTGAACATAATTTGTGCACAAAGTTGTACTCTTTGCCCGCATGCTCGAGCCACATCCACAGGGCCACGATCTGGGCTGACTCACCCGGGTCACGACCAAGGACAAACGTAAGACGGGAGAAGACCTTACGGTCGACTTTGTGAAACAAGGTGAACTCTTGTTGTGAGACTGGAACTGGGGCTTGGGGCACGCCTGCAGAGGTAAACAAAGTGGATGAAGAGGAGGCAGTCATTGTTGTTGAAATGAGTATGAGGCTGATTAGGGCTTTGGTTTGGGTGATTGGTAGAGTAGGGTGGTTTCATTTTAAAGGGAGGAGGAGTCGGTGGCGTTGCGGTGTGCTTGTCTGTGAAAGGTGGCGATGATTTGTCATAAATTTGCAGAAATGGAAGCATGGTTTGGTTTTTAACCATTACTATATATATTTTCTTTGTTGTTTGAATTTGGTCAATAGTAAATCACTAACCAAAACGGCCTAATGATTGGCTTATCAATGTGTTTAGGAATAAGAGGAAAGTTTAGGGTGACTGGGCAGTGTGTGAATTAGACTGAAAGTTATCACTCATATGGTAAGTTGAATATTTAGGGTTAGAGTAAAATGTGCACGCAGAAATAAGTAGAGTAATTTTTAGTACGCACACAAAGAAAAAGACTTGGGGTTTTTGAACTTCAATCCTTCAAAAAGATTAAAATTTAAAAAAAAAAACCTGTTACTATTGAATATTGATTTTAGTCACTAATGTGTCCTTAATTCAAAATAATTAATGTGCATTTTATTTAATGTCTCCCATTAAATATTTAAATTTATTAATACACAAATTTTAATTTATTTTTTGACCAAAAAAAGAGTTTTTTAATTTATTAATTTTATTTAACATTCTTCAAACTTGAAAGACTCAATTAATGTACCTAAATGTTAGTACCGAAATGTGTGTACCGAAATATATTATATTAAACTAATATATTTAAACATTAGTACCGAAATGTATGACACACCCCGATCCGAAAACCTAGGCGTGCCGGCCGTCACGTGTGAGTGACGTAGCCGTGTGCGTTAGCGGAAGCAAAATTGGCATTAAGTGCAGCAGTGAAAATTAAGTTTATAATATACATATGATACAGAGCCGATCCTAGGTGCGGTCAAGTTAAAACAAACGTTACAACTGTGAAAGAAATCCTACATAAGTGGTGGTAGTCTGTCAGAACTGCCTTAGCGCCTCGCTAACCGTCCACGACGTAGCTACCTAGTACCTGGAGGGGCGCAAAACATGAAAGGTGAGTGGGCAAAAACAAAGTTTTCCAAAACCATTTCATAAGATCCATAAATAACCCCTCGCTGGAAATCAGTATAATTTTCCCAGAAAATAGTACGTATATAAACGTATATACGAAAACATCGTCTACATATCACAACTCATCATCAAGCTCAAGATTAGACCATATCAAACATACTCAATCCCTATCAATCATTATCATTATCATCATCCTGCACACGAGTCGGAACCACCTATTGTGGTCTGTACGACAGGCTAGGTGTATAATATTACGCTCTGTGCTACGATCACGTGAAGGCTGTGCGACGAATCGCGGGTCACCAACGAGTCGGAACCACCTATTGTGGTCTGTACGACAGGCTAGGCACCTATCTTGGATCCAAGTTGAGCGTACGGTGCGTGAGGTGAACGATCACGTGAAGGCTAGGCCCTACTCTGGCGGAGCACAACACCCGAGGTGCAGGTGATTAACTAAATCACAATCTAACATCATTTCAAGCACTACCACATTACTTACCTGGCCGTCCTCGGCGTCAGTGCATAATGAATGCAATCGTAATCATATTTATACACTATAGTAGGCATGCGACATAGCAATCTAATTATCACATCCAAACAATTCGTAATTCAATCAATTTACATTTCTGGGAAAAACGTCATATATATATATATATATATACTGAAAACAAAAGCCCACTCACTGGTATGTCGACGGGTCGTATCCCCCGAGACTAGTGTGACTGCGCTCGTCCGTCGGATACGTCTCACCTATACGTGAATTAATCGCAAAACCGTCAATAACAACACATAAACGACCTACGTAAATAACTTTTCATACGAAGGTCAATTTTGGCATTTGAATATACCAACGCGACCTACACGACGTCACGATCGTCGTGATATTTTTAAAATAATTTTTGGACCGCTCACGCGCCCCCACGCGCCAGGAATAGCACGGACAGACGCGCCCCCACGCGCTGTCACGTGCTGTGCACGCGCCGGGAATATTCCCTAACAGCAAAGGAATATTCCGTTGGAATATTCCGTTAACTTCTAACGGCGTCAATTAACGGCGTTAGTTAACGGCGTTGGAATATTCCGTCAACTTTGACGGAATATTCCGTCACCCCCTACCTCAGGTCGCCGGCCGGACTGGTTTTTCCGGCGACCGTCGCCGGCGCCGGCGACCGATTCCGGCCAAACTTCAAATCCTCCTATCTTCTTCATTTTTCATCCAAAATTCATGAAATTTATACCAAAATGCTCCAAATTCAACATAGAACACATTTGTACCTTCAAATCCTTCGAAAAACGTCCAAAATCTCGATGGGAAAATCCTTCAAACTCGGCCAAGTCCAGAACTCAGTGATTCCACGTCCAAACTTTGCAAACTGGGTACTCCGAGGTTCGTGGGAAGGTTTTAGGACTTGTGGTGATCTTTGTTTCACCTAAAACAATCCAAAACAAAACTACATGAATAGTACCCTAATTTTAGGTCACGGGTTCAAGGTGTTTTCGAGGGTTTCAGAGCTTCAAACTTATATAGTTAAGTTCAACAGAGTTCCACGAGTTCAACAAGCTTACCTAAAGTCTTGGTTGGTGTCGAAATCGTTTGTGTGTGTGTATGTCCGTAGGGATGAGTCGAGAGAAAAAACGATAGAGTTTGAGAAGAGAGAGAGAGAGAGAGTGTTCGAAATGGAGAGATAAGGAAGACAGGAAAAATCAGATATGGGTTGTGCACGTGTGCGTGCGCATGTAAAGGCACACGTGTCACAACTTTGTGCTTAAAGGTTTAGGACACCCAAAACCCATTTTCGTGTCCAAACACACTCGTTCACACGTATGTAAGGGCAAAAGCGTCATTTTACATCGTCCGTGTAAAAGTTCGGGACGGGATGTCACATGTATGTTACCTAAATATATGCACCGAAATGTATTAATATTAAATTAATGTACCTAAATGTGTGTACCAAAATGTATGCACCGAAATGTTAGTACCGAAATGTATTATATTGAATTAATTTATCTAAATGTTTGTATCGAAATGTATGTACCGAAATGTGTGTACCTAAATGTATGCACCGAAATGTATTATAATGAATTTAATATACCAAAATGAAGAAGATAAAGTACATCAAAATATATTGAATAACAAAAATTAGTTTATCTAAATGTTCACAAGAAAATATATTACGATGAATGAAATAAAATAAAATTACTACATTAAAAATTAGAAAGAAAAAGATAAATAATTAAAAAATCAAAATATAATTAATAAATGAGATTATTAATGTATCAAGTGACTAAAATTAGATTTTGATTTTACTCATGATTTTAATCTAAAAATCATTTTTACCAAAGATTAAAATGAAATTTTCTTAAAATACTTTCAAAATTGTATGACTCTCTTTTGAAGCAGAGTTAATAAATACGGGTAGTTCACATGCGCCGCAAAAAAAAAAATTAGAATTGGACTCTCGAAACTCCAAATATAAGTGGTGAATTTTTAAAACACGAAAAGTACAGTGGCAGCTTCGTAACATCTTAGTTAATCTAAAACATGCTTAGTTAGGGTTTATGCAATAGTCTTTGCCTAACTGCTCTCCTAATGTCCTCATTTTGAGAACCTGTGAATACTAAATGCATATTAGTCATAAGATTATATTAGTTTAAATTTAAAGGCATAAAATATTTGACTACTTAACAAACCAAAACCAACTTAAAATCCTAGATTAGAAAACTCATTTTCTTGTTTTACTTTATTAAGTTGTCGAATATTTTAGTATTGGGACATAAACTAATATAATGTTATGAGCATGACTCTTCAAGAATAACAACAATATAGGAAAATGAATGAAATTAAGACAGTGTGCTTCCATACAGATAATTTCAACCTTATCCCTTTTTTCCTTATAATATTGTAGAAGGTTTGCATGGGTTTTTTTTTTTTTTTTTTTTTTTTGTCTTTCCAAAGATATATAGCAGAAAATTAAAAGAGGTGAATGAATAAAATATAAGTTCTTTTGCATAGCAAACAAATTGAGGAAACAATAAATGACAATAACTCACTTATGATGAATTTGTGAACATTTAACAAAATATTAGGCATGGATGAATTAAGTAAAATGCATTTAATTCATGTGTGCATATATACACATATTTACACTGCAAACATATATATAATTATTTCATACGATGAATTTGACCAAAAGTAAATCAAGCACGAGTTCGTTAATTTACTTATGACTAACCAAAATGACCTAATTGTGATATGTTTGGAATTAGTGGGAATTCTATATGTTTCTGACTCATGCTTAGTTGGACTATACAGAAAATTGTACGTTGTATAGCGCTCAACTACTAATCAGTTAATAAATTAATATATTACTAATTATTTTTTTAACCAATTCCAAAATGTTATCCAATGATCTGAAACTTTTGAATTTTATTTAAATCATAATTCGAAGATTAATTATTATAAAAAGAAAACCAAATCGCACACATATATAATTATAATAAAACAATGAAAAAAAAACCACAAAAATAAGCCATCGGGCGAAACAATTTATGATTTAAAAATGAATACTTTTACTTTTTATTGGAAACGATACCTTATTCAAAATGATAAAGGCGTCATAACATCAAATGCGATGGATCATCAGATACGATGGATCATCGAAATAGTTCTTCCAAAACCTAAACATAAGCATGAACAAAAGCGTCATTCTAAAAAATAAGCCTTTTATAGGAAAATTCGTGTGTGACCAAGTATTATGTCTTGCCATTGTTATCAATAAGTTCCAGTTCTAGATAGTTGCATAATTGGAAAACAATGAAGGTGTTTTCAGGATATCAGTGAAGCCAAGGTCGAAAGTATGCATTGTTTTGGAAGTACAGACAGCTCCTCTTAGTGGTGGTGTCCTTCCGGGAATTATACGGCAACTGGTCATTGAGTATGTCCCCTCCTACTTCTTTCTTTCAAATGTATTTACTATGTAGATTTATGAGTGGTAGTCTTTTGTTCTTAATTATCTGGTGGCCAAACAAATTATGATTTAAAATGGGAAGTCCTATTCAACTTCTTTGGTGTCCACGAGTTTAGTTGTATGTTTGAAATGGTTCCCTTATGAATCAAATCTATCATAACAATCTTGTGGATGGTTTTAAAAGTTGAACTATTGCAAGTCTGTAATGTTTTCTCCATATTGTAAGTGAACACTTACGAGTATTGAATTGGTAATTCTGGACTACTTTTGATTAATTGATTTCCAATTTGATAGGTATATCAAAATTGATAAAGTGCGCATTTTAGATCTATTACGTTGATTTTTCTTCTTGTAATTTATATGGAATCTGCTTGCGCAAGAGAATTTCCTTTCGCGAAGTTGCACCATTGTGGTCAAAGAGAATTTTGGGCAGAGACATTCATTACAAGTAAGCCTCTACTTCTCTCTTTCTTCATTTCCATGCATTTAACTATTCAAGTAACAAAGATCGTTGCTTCGGAGATCCATCATCGTATCTGCTAATTGTGTAATGAAAGGATTTTCTGCTTTCTATCCGTATATGCTCTTCCTTATACAACCCTCATGCCGTGCTATTTGTTAGAATCTAACTCCAAGAAGACTACAGATGGCCAATGCCAAAGTCAGACGAAACCATAAGGCAAAATTGTCGTACTGTTACATAGAAAGTTGTATGCCATTTGATTTCTTTATTTTGGAAACCAATAACCATTTGTGTGTCAGAACATGAAATAATCAGCTTTTTTAGTTTATTAGATTAGAATTTAGGCGTGGATAGGTTTTTCGCTGTTTTGATACATCATGTATTCCCATTCTGAATATCAAATGCTCTGTGGAAGCAAACTGTTCCAAGGGATTTGATATGAGGCAACACTGCGCTAGATTTTAGGATGTTTTATCATATGATTTACATTGCATGTAGCTTGAGACTTCTGCAGCACGCAAAGACAATTAGTTTTCAAAGTTGAGGAGAATCACTGCATTCTAATTCTTTGGAGGAGATCACATGGATAGACAAGCATTTTGAGGTGTGTGCAACTAATGTTTTAAGATGTCGCAACTGTTCTTATCTTATTTATCTGGTTTTTAATCACTATGTATTGTTTTTAATATAACTAGGACGGCCCTGGGATGATCACTACAACAATCCAGGTAAATCTAGGTATTCTTCTTCTCTTGCACAAAATGTGAAATTGTTCCACCCACAATGAAATAAGAATAAATTAGTCAATTCCCTGTGTAAAGTGAACTGCATTCACTACTAAATTAAACTGTTTTCGCAACGAGGGATATTTTGTCGCGCAAAGAATTATTTGGTCGCACAAAAATGATGGCGATAATAAAATTGTCGCAAATATTTTGTCGCGCAAAGCTTGTGAAAAAAGACATTGCGCGACGAAATTTTCAAATTCGTCGCACGCCTGAACATTTGCGCAACGCTTTGCTAGTGGTCGCATGAAAGTTATACGGACAAAGATTTTCGTCGTACGATATAAACAGGTACAAGTGCGTTGTGGCTAATTTGTCTTGAAACGTTTTGCGCGACGAAAGGTGTAAGAGGCGTAGACCTGGCATTCGTGTCGTGTTTCCTGTGTTCGTGTCGTTTTCGTGTCATACACGATATCTTAACGTGTCATGTCGTGTAACGCCCGTTAAAATAAACGGGTAAAATAACCCGAACCGAAATCAACCGATAATATTAACAGGTAATATGACTTGACCCATTACCCGTTAAGAAAAATTTTTTTTAAACCAATAAATAATCAAATAAAAAATATAATACTAAATAAGTATATACATACCATATTATCACATTCAAAACATAAAAACACATTTGTCTTTCAAGTATTACATATTTACATGCCCAAAATAAGAGCATAATAAAAAATAAAAATAAAAACATTAGAACATTAGAAAATATCAAATGTTCAAAAAAATTTCAAAATTAAGGGAGTTATGTTTCAAGGTTTGGAACCTTGCACATTTTCTTACAATCAAACTCTTTAATTTTCATCAATCACCATGAGAAATGGTATTGGAACTTTGGCTTGATATATTGTCTTCAAAAGTTATATTGATGATATTTTCAATGAGGCTTTCTACGTTAGCACTCTTTTCTCATTTATCCTATGACTATTGTTTAAGTAAAGTCTTTAATAGTTTTTTAATTAATGTAGAAGTGTGAAAAATACAGAAAAAATATATAAACACTCATAATGACAAGTTTCACAACTTTCATGAAGGGCTTCACTTTGAAATGTGCCACTATAGTCATATAAATCATATATCAAAATTTAACCGTTGATTGTTGTTTACATTTATGCTTCATTTTTCTCACCAAATTTTGTTTTTTCATATTTTCTTTTTTGAAAACATGATTTATTAGAGGATATAGGAAGATGAACGGTTCGGATCATTGATATTATGTTTATAGTTTTACTGTTAGTGAAAATATTGCTTGGTGTTTATAAAGTCTCTACAAACTATATAACATCGACTCATATTTCAATTAACCGTAAATATCAGAACGTGATATCAAACATTTGAACCGTTCATCTTCCTACATTCCCCAGGAGATCATGTTTTCAAAAAAAGAAAATTTTAAAAATGAAATTCAATATAAAGAATAAAACTCAAACGACAATCGACAGTTAAATACAAATTTAAGGTTTATGGATTATAGTGTTGGATTTCGAAGTTGACCCATTTACGAAAGTTGTAAAGCTTGTCACTACGAGTGATTGTATATATATATATATATATATATATATATATATATATATATATATTACATTGCTTACGCTTCTACAATAATTATTATTACTTTTATTACTTTTACACTCAAAATAAAAAAAATACTATTCATGACGGTTTGGAGGGTTTTAAAAATCTAAACGATAATCTAAGTGTAATCATTGTCTACTCGTGGAGAATGATGAATCACGAGTGTTTATATATTCTTTCATATTTTTCATACTTATAGGGATGTCTTATTGCATATACTAATACTATACTAGTTGATTTTAATTTTGGACAATAACATGTTAAGTAAAATTTATCTTATTAATGATAATAAGAAACTCTCATAATAAAAATAAATAAATAAATAAAACTTAATTTATTTTAACTTATATAGAATAATAATACAAAAATATATATTTAATATAGAATATACTAATATATACAATATGGCTATTGTATTTTATAATAAAATTTTTAGTAATTAAACTTTAAAATTATAATTTATTTTTCTTAACGGGTCGAAACGGGTTATGTGACATCCCACATCGCCCAGGGGAGTGATCCTTAAATGTATATTCCCATCCCTACCTAGCACGAGGCCTTTTGGGAGCTCACTGGCTTCGGGTTCCGTAGGAACTTCGAAGTTAAGCGAGAAGGGGGCTAGAGCACTCCCATGATGGGTGACCCACTGGGAAGTTACTCGTGAGTTCCCAAAAACAAAACCGTGAGGGCGTGGTCGGGGCCCAAAGCGGACAATATCGTGCTACGGTGGTGGAGCGAGCCCGGGAAGTGGTCCCGCCCGGGCCGGGATGTGACAATTGGTATCAGAGCCAAACCCTGGTCGTGGTGTGCCGACGAGGACGTCGGGCCCCTAAGGGGGGTGGACTGTGACATCCCACATCGCCCAGGGGAGTGATCCTTAAATGTATATTCCCATCCCTACCTAGCACGAGGCTTTTTGGGAGCTCACTGGCTTCGGGTTCCGTAGGAACTCCGAAGTTAAGCGAGAAGGGGGCTAGAGCACTCCCATGATGGGTGACCCACTGGGAAGTTGCTCGTGAGTTCCCAAAAACAAAACCGTGAGGGCGTGGTCGGGGCCCAAAGCGGACAATATCGTGCTACGGTGGTGGAGCGAGCCCGAGAAGTGGTCCCGCCCAGGCCGGGATGTGACAGGTTACTCACGTGTTACCCGCGTGTATACCTATTAAGAACCCGTTATTAACGTGTTCTTAACGGGTCATCCGATAATGACCCGATTAGTTACCGTGTTGACCCAAAACCCGTTATTTTCGTGTCGTTTTCGTCTTGCACACAATGTGAAATTGTTCCACCCACAATGAAATAAGAATAAATTAGTCAATTCCCTGTGTAAAGTGAACTGCATTCACTACTAAATTAACAGTTTGCGCAACGAGGGACATTTTGTCGCGCAAAGAATTATTTGGTCGCACAAAAATGATAGCGATAATAAAATTGTTGCGTATATTTTGTCGCGCAAAGCTCGTGAAAAAAGACATTGCGCGACGCTTTGCTAGTGGTCGCGCGAAACTTATACAGACAAAGGTTTTCGTCGTACGATATAAACGGGTACAAGTGTGTTGTGGCTAATTTGTCTTGAAACGTTTTGCGCAACGAAATGTGTAAAAGGCGCGTCGTATTGCGCGACGATGAGATAAGACGTGCTGAATTTTGCGCGATGACATGTCGTCGTCGCACAATTGTAATTTTTAAGAAAAAAATAGAATAAAAGGAAAAAAAACAAATTTCTTACTAATGAAAAAAAAAAGCAAATTAAGGAATATTTTTTTTATATTTATAATATAAATAAAAATGTACATACAAATATAAAGTTTTTTTTTTTAAAGGAACAAAACTATGAAAACAAAGAGGCAAAATCTATAGGCATGTCATTCGAAGGTGCTTGGTAATCTTGATGCTGGTTGGGGTCAGAGGTCGACAGGCCTGATTGATGTGCTTGCTCAGTGTGGAAGGGCTGTGAAGGCAATGGTGCAGAAAAATCGGGGAGATGTATTTCGGAGGAACTAAGGACTTGTACAAGCATTGACATTTGAGACTTGTACGATGCCAGCTCACTCCTTAGCCCAGCGACTTCCTGCGTCAAAGCCGTAACCTGGGTCTTTGACTGCGGGGATGACAAGGCTCCAATCTCCCGCCGCCTGGCATTTCTCATCCCTCGACAATATGTCCCTGGCCTTTGACCGAAAGTCTGGTCCAACGTCTCTGTGACGATGTGAAACCCTACATCCTCGGGGGATCCACAGACTTGATCGGCGTGTCCAGGGGAAGCTAGGAGGCGGACTCTTGAAGCACCACCTGACTCCTATCCACCATAGTCGTCTGTGAAAAAAAAACATGGATTATTAATAGAAAACAATTTGAAAGAATTAGTATAAATATTTAATGCATAAGAAAGTACTTACATGAAGGGACTTGGTCAACTCATTCCCATGCCGAACATAAACATCAGCAAAGACGTCCATCTCCGAAAATTTTGAACCCTCCTGAAATTGAAAAAGATAAGGAAAATGTTAGTATGAAAAAAAAATTATTAGCAACATTTTAAATTTGGAAATGAAAGTTGTAATATATACCTTCCGTCGCGCCTCTATCCTATAGGAGAAAGGCCTCGAACCTGAATGGTGGAGAAGAGTTTTCTGCTCTCGATTGATCTTGTTTGCCTTCGTCTTCTTCTGTATACAAAAAATAAACGTATTAGTAGTAATACTTAAAGAAAATTTAAAAAAAATTAATAATAAACATTAGTAAAAAAAAGTAAAATGAAAGAAGTCGTAATAAAAAACACACCACATATGTTGGCTCCTGAAAATGATTGCAAAGCCAAACCCAACTATCTTGTTGGTCCTCA
Source organism: Crataegus laevigata (assembly GCA_963580275.1). Classification (NCBI taxonomy): domain Eukaryota; kingdom Viridiplantae; phylum Streptophyta; class Magnoliopsida; order Rosales; family Rosaceae; genus Crataegus; species Crataegus laevigata. The sequence goes on along the minus strand of OY756947.1, from coordinate 28,277,721 downwards.
AATTCCTTCGGACATCCCTCCTCGAGAGCGACTTACGGATCATCAAACTGCTAGAAATATTGGTGCAGTTCACTCTTCCACTGCTTGTAGCGTTCGGAGAAGTGCCGATTGACGTACGCGAACATGTCCCCGTCCATGTCCTCCAAATTGTAGTTCATCTGCAATATAACAAATATTTTGAAAGTATTAGTAATAAATATAAATATATAAATATTACATGAAAAGCATTAAAAAGGCGACACTACTTACGGACAATTGATTGCGCACCCTATTCTTCGTCTCCACCGGCATCGCATTCCAAGACTTCCACAGCATAAGGCAAAAGGTCTACACGACATGACCAATGTCGTGGGCCAATGCACTATGCTGCTCTGCCGTTGGTGCTGCCCAATGTCGCTCATCGTATCCGATTAGGATACGACCGTTGGTCACCCGGGTGACCTTCGTCGTCTTCAATTGCCGACAAGGTCCTCGAGTGTTTTTCTTCGCTGCAAAGAGATGGAAAAAAAATCATTAACCCAAAAGTAATAACAAATCCTACTAAAATTTCGACCTAACCTCCCCTATAATTAAAACATTTCCCAAAACCTTGAAAATAACATAAACAATATACGTATCCAACACAATGATCACAACAGTTTAATAAAAGGTTCGGAACGATGACAACTTTTAAATCCTTACATGACATAACAAATTGAACCTAAAATAACAAAACTCAGTTAACATTGGAGCAAGGGAGTGAATTGGGATTGTATAACTGGCCGTGTACTCGAGGCATCGGTTGTGGATCCCGATGGCAACATCTGGTCCGTAGTGCGAGGCCGCAGGTGAGTACGTCAGGCGCTAATAGGTAACGCCACCGAAGAAGTCGACGATGCCTGCACCTATGAGATTGGAAGACCAATTGGGTCAACCTGATTAACCGGCCTATGGTCCATCTCTACTGGAGCAGTGGCTGCAGTAGCAGGTATAGTCGTCAGACTAGGTGTACAAGTCATCGGCCTCCGGATTCTAATGAGGTGAGACATCTACAAAATTGGCAATCAATTTGTTTAGTACATAAAGATTTAACTTACCGTACACATGCTAATAATTTGAACTTAAATTTAAAACGAAATTTAAAAACCCTAATTATAAACCCAATTCAAGTTTCGGAGAAAAAAAAACTTAAACTGATAGACTATACACAAACTAATCAATTCACAGATTGCTGTTACTGTTGTTGGTGTGTAAGAAATGAAACTTGGTTTATTTGCGACTTTGTGATGATTGTTTAGACCTGTTATTTCTTCTATCCCATAATAAACCACTCTATTTAGTCTGGTCCCTGCAATACTTTCAATCCGAGCTTAATTACTTAAGAAGGAACCTTAATTTATTGACAACAAGACAGACATTGGCTCGGTCAAGTGACAAATAAGCCACAAGCTAGCAATTTGGCTCCTTGAGGGTAGGCAAAAACCAAGAACATACACCCCAGTTAATGGATGGAAACAAAAAAAGTATGGCATATATTCAACAATAATTAACCAGGGATACAAACATCATAGCCAGAAAAAGAAAGCATTAGACATCTTAGGAGTTACAAAGTCCAATATATCACGCCAATACACACAACAGGTGCTATAACACAATTAAGAGTTGGGGACAAGAGGTAATGTACTGTTTCAATCAACTAGTCAAATATATGCAACACAAGTTCATCTAGCCGACCCAATGCTAATCAAAATCTAGCACAATGAAAGCATAGATACATCACTTTGCCAACATCACAAATTGGGTTTTAATAAAAATTTGGCAGTCTACAATATAACTTCATAACTAACAAGAAATACCATCCTGCAGATTTAAGGCCCAACTATGGTTTAAGTACCTAAATTGAACTCGAAGGACAACGAACAAAGTGAACAAGAAATTGAAACAAAATCAGGAGGATTAGTTAATATTGATGATTAAAAATAGTAAATATCCAGCAACACATCAACACAGTAGGAGCAGGCACCGCAAGAAGTAAGGCCATTAACATGCAACCATTTACAAAATGCGAACACATAAACCCTAAACCCAAATGTTAAACTCAATTTAACATGCAATAAATTTTACAACATAAACGCATGAACCAAAAACAAAAACCCTAAGATTTAATGGATTATTATACAATTCCGAGAGTGTGAGAGAGATTGTAAACACAGACTCGTTCCCCTAATTTAAGAACTAAATTCACTACCCAAAATCGTTCCCCTAATTTAAGACCTAAATCTAACCCCAATTAAGAACCCTAAAAACTGTAATTTAAGAACCTAAATGTAACCCCCAATTTACCAACCTGACTGCTCTAATTCTAACCTTAATTTGAAAAAGAAAAAAAACTAAAGATAAGATTACCTCTTGACGAAGTTCCGACGGCCGGAGAGAAAGATGGAGATACAGAGGAAGGAGAGAGAAGGTATAGCGAAGGGAAAAATGAAGAAGAGGGAACTGATTGAAAGAACAGGTTGCGCGACAGAGTATTTGTCTCACAAGGAAAAAAATCGTCGTGCAAGGTTTTTAAAATTTTTGCAAAAAAAAAACGCCTTAATTGAAATTTCAGGCATTTGCGCGACGAATACATATATTTTGTCGCTCAAATACACCTTGTGCGACGAAATATATGTATTCGTCACGCAATATTCCCGCCTAAATTTAAAATAACTATTAAATTGTTCGTTTATAACCGTCGAAAAGTTTTGTCCCGTTACTTGATCTTTGATTTGTGAATGTTTGTTTTTTGTGATTTTTGGCATATGTGATCTCGACAACACAAACAAGTTTGATGGTTAGATTATTGAAATTAGTTTCATAGAATGCGTATCCCATCAAGTTCAATGGTGTGTGTGTGTGTATATATATATAATACAAACAAAACAAATTTATTTACAAAGAAATTCACATATAAAATGGGAATCATTCATACCGTTTTTCCATCACTCTATATAATGCATTAACCATTTCATGTGGTTTACAAAAAAATTTACAAATAAATTGCCTTAATCTTCATCCGAACTATAATAACTTTCACTTTCATCGCTATCATCATTTTCAGTGTCCCATTCCTCATCATCGATAGGCATGGAATAAAAAATCGATATTATCGGCGAAATATCGCCGATAATTTCGTTTTTATCACTCAACGATATTTTTTTGTTATCCCTTAAGTTTTCGTCATAAAATCGCGATATTATCGATATTATCGATAATATCGCGATATTTCTTATAATATCGAGATATTTCCGATAATATCGAAAATATATTAATAAAAAAATATACTAGCCTCATCTTAGCCAAAGGGCCCAGAGAAACTTGCTTCATTCAGTATTGGAAGGTCTATTTATAGGCCTGTTAGCGTCCAATTTTCTATCCCACAGCCGATGTGGGACAACTCCTACAAGCAAACCCAGTTTTTCGACGAGCACCGCCCCTTTCGAGGCGTTTTCCGGCCAAACCACGGCGAGTTGGCCGGCGTGCAAGGTATCAATCTCTTCGTCTCGTCGAGTACTACAACTTTCATGCTTGGATCACTTAATTTGATTGAGTAACGAAGAAGTTATGGACGTTCAAAGTTAGGGTAGAATTCCGGCCGTTTGGGCAGCACCGCCCCTTTCGAGGCGTTTTCCGGCCAAACCACGGCGAGTTGGCCGGCGTGCAAGGTATCAATCTCTTCATCTCGTCGAGTACTACAACTTTCATGCTTGGATCACTTAATTTGGTTGAGTAACGAAGAAGTTATGGACGTTCAAAGTTAGGGTAGAATTCCGGCCGTTTGGGCAGCACCGCCCCTTTCGAGGCGTTTTCCGGCCAAACCACGGCGAGTTGGCCGGCGTGCAAGGTATCAATCTCTTCATCTCGTCGAGTACTACAACTTTCATGTTTGGATCACTTAATTTGGTTGAGTAACGAAGAAGTTATGGACGTTCAAAGTTAGGGTAGAATTCCGGCCGTTTGGGCAGCACAGCCCCTTTCGAGGGGTTTTCCGGCCAAACCACGGCGAGTTGGCCGGCGTGCAGGGTATCAATCTCTTCATCTCGTCGAGTACTACAACTTTCATGTTTGGATCACTTAATTTGGTTGAGTAACGAAGAAGTTATGGACGTTCAAAGTTAGGGTAGAATTCCGGCCGAACTCATAAACCGTGGTCGTTTGGCCATCTTTCAGGTCATTTTCCGGTCAACACCGGCCACCACTCGGTCCTCACTTGATATGAACCTCTTCTCCACATTCCTAACTATATTTTAGCTTTTGAATCACTCAATTTGGTTAAGAAACGAAGAAGTTACAAAGCTTTGAAAATTGTCCAAAGCTTTGAAAATTACCCAAACCTTCGGCCCCAAACCCAGTTTTCCGACGAGCACCGCCCCTTTCATGTTTGCTTTTCTAGGTTCTTTCTCCCTTTCATGTTTGGATCACTTAATTTGCTTTTCAATTATGATGAACATGAGTAACTAAGTTTCAATCAAGCGCGTTAAACATTGATTAGGGTTTTGGATAAACATCCATTTCTCTCTTTGTTTTAAGTTATAATTATAAATGTTATATAATTATAAATTATTAGATTTTTTTTTATGCAAGCATATTAGATATGTACATAAAACATTCACATATGTATGTTCTTTTATAAGAAATAACATATTATTCAATAATTATTTACTAATTCATTATATATAAATGATTGTAATTGGTTCGGCTCAATTGTTATTGGTTCGAAGCAACAGCTCACATTGCTTAATCTCTTGCTTAAATGAGTGTAAAATATTGTACTAATTCATTATATATAAATGATTATGGTGTGTTTAAACTTCTTTCAATAATTACTACATATTTTCTACACTCACAATGTTTGTCAGCTCGCTATATAATCAACTTAAATCAGTTAAATCTATCATGCAATGCATTTCCTTCCCATTTTTTGTGATAAACTAATAGATAATTGACTAAATAAACATCCTACAAAGTTTCAATAAAAATTTCCAAGTTTTTCTTACAATTTCCGTGGTTTCCATGTAATTTTTATCGATATCGATATTTTATCGATATTTCCGTCGATATTTCCGTGTTTTCGGACTACCGATATTTCCGATATTACCGATATTTAAATCCTTGTCGATAGGTACATCACCATCGTCGTTTGTGTGCACTGGACCATTGTATCTTGGAATATTACCGAGGTCAATTGTGATCAACTTAGTCGGTATTTCAATTGAAGATACTCCTTTTATCTGAAATGGTTCTTGGATAAGATTAGTATCTTAGATTGTTTCCGCACCACTTTTCATGAAAGATTCAAGACATTGGTCAGCAACATTGTCGATGTCGTCACAAGTACGGTCTTGTTCTGGTATAGCATACACGTTCCTATGATCCATCTTCTAAACAACTTTCCAACCCCTCCCGGCTTTAGGGTCATCTAGATACACAATTTGTTTTTCCATGGTTGCTAATATAGTAATATGTAAGGGTCGTCATCATACCAAGTTTTGGTAGTGTTCACTGATAATAATCCATGATCTTTTTTCACACTTCCATGCCTATTTGGGTTTGTATCAAACCATCGACACTTAAATAGGATCACTTGGCATCGGTCTTTGTAAAGCAATTGCACGACACTTGTTAGTTTGCCATAGAATTCAATATATGTACCTTCACCTCCCCCAAGGACATGAACACCGATGTTTTGTGTACACAACTTGTCATCTCATGCACCCGCTAAGAACTTGATGCCGTTGACATGGCAACCCAAGTACAATTCAACACGAATTGGTTCGAACACCAAGTTATATAACTTTTCACTGTACGTGGGGGAATTCGATGCTTTCAGTTGATTCACCTAATATTAGACAAATATTTAAATTTGTTAGTTCGAGCAACTTAATTGGTACAATATATATGTCCAATACAAAATACTTCAAACTTACATATTCGAGAAATCATTGCGGAAACAATGCACGGTGTTTCTTGGCATACCAATGTGAATGATGTGCCTGCTTCATCATATTTTCATGCTCCTCTAGGTGTGACAATGTCTCATCACAATTGTTGAGTACGAACCAATGTGCTACCTCCATGTTCTTCTTGGAAAACGACTCGCCACAAATCGGATCTCCGAATGGTCGAGCAATCTGGGCAAAAACTGAAAGTTTCTCCTTTCTCACACCCTCATCATTATTGCGAGGAGGATGATTGAAAGTTGTCTCAACATCCTTTAAATACATTCCACAAAATGTAAGTGCCTCATATGCCACCCAAGCTTGTATGATGGATCCTTTGGACTTTGCTTTGTTTCATACACTTTTCTTCAAATCTCCAAGAAGCCTGCCAAAAGAATATATACATTTCTATTGGATACATCTGTCGAAAGTTGACTGGTCCAGCAAGCAATGCCTCATCTGGTAAGTGAACCATCACGTGTATCATACTTGTGAAGAAAGCTAGAGGAAATATCATCTCAAACTTTCATAGAACTTGCACAATGTCATGGCACAACTGATTAACGTCCATTCTTCGTAACGTTCTTGACGTCAATTGTGAAAAAAAAATTGGACAACAAGATGATTGGTTTCACTACATCAGCTGGCCAGAGAGAGATATCGAATACCCACAGGAAGTAGGCGTTGCAGAACCACATGGCAGTCATGACTCTTTAAGCCAGCTAATTTACCCCGTCAATGTTCACGCAACGTGCGATATTTCAAGCATACCCATCGGAAAACTTTACGGACGATAAAAACTTTAAAAGTTCTTTCTTGTCATTTGGTTTCATTAAAAAATGCAAGATCCCTTCTGGCTTTATCATTGTCACTATTCATCCATAAACCCCGTCGTATTCTCATTCGTTCCAAATCAAGACAAGCTTTGATCGTGTCCTTTGTCTTGCCTTCAATATCTAGAATTGTGCCGACTGATGTGTCAAATACATTTTTCTCAACATGCATAACATCGAGGTTGTGTCTCAATTTTAGTTTAGACCAATACGAGAGCTCAAAAAATATAGACTTGTGCGTCCAGTTCATATGTGTAAAAGGTCTTATCCTACTGACATTGGTCTCGAATTGAGCAAAATCTAAACGGTTAAGCTGTTCCAAAATCTGAGCACCGGACCATTCTCTGGGTCTGAGGCGATGCTCTTTCTCCTCGTCAAACTCTTTATCCTTGTTTCGCCACTCGTGGTTCCAAGACAACTATCTTCGATGACCAAGGTAACAAACTTTTTCGGCGTGCCAACTAGATGTTACGTCTTCCTTGCATACAGGGCATGCCATATAACCCATAGTGCTCTACCCAGAAACCATTGCATATGCGGGGAAATCGTTCACAGTCCACATCACTGCAGCCCGTAAAGTGAACATCTTGCCAGTACATTTATCGTATGTGAGCACACCGTGTGTTTATAAATCTTTTAGCTCATCCACCAACGGCCGTAGGTATACATCGATTGACCTACTAGGATCCTCAGTTATCAATAGAGTCATCATCATGTATTCTTTTTTCATACATTTCCATGGCGGCAAATTATACGGAAATACGAAAATCGGCCAAGTACTGTAGTGTTGGTTTAAAATCCAAACAGATTAAATCCGTCAGTGGCAAGTCTCAATCTAACATTATGAGAATCAACAACAAACTCGGGGAACGTTCGATCAAACTCTTTCCATGCCTCTCCATCTGCAGGATGCCGCATCACATCGTCGTCTACCCATTTTTTCTTATGTTATCGCATGTCTGTGGCAGTATACGTCGACATATACAATCGCTACAACCTAGGTTTCAAAGGCAGATAACACATGACTTTTTATGGAATCTTAGTCGTTCTATTCTGAGATGTCATTTTGAACCTCGACTCATTTCATACAGGGCATTTATCAAATATTTTATACTTTTTGTAGAATAAAATACAATTATTTTTGCAAGCGTGAATTTTTTCATAACCTAATTCAAGACCTTTCAATACCTTTTGCGCGTGTCTATGATCTTTCTGCAAACAATTGTCCTTTGGAAGCATTCTCTTAAAAACCCCCAAAAAGTAATCGAAACACTGGTTCGACATACGATACTTTATTTTTCCATGCATTAGTTCCACAATGACTGTGAGAACGAAAAAACTCTCGCACCCCGGGTATAACTCTTGGTTGGCATTTTTTAGTAGTTTTTCATATTGTTCGAACTCTACACTGTCCATTGGTGTAGGCACGTCATCTTCCCCTTCCTAATTGGTGTTTGTCGATACAAATGGAAAAGCATCATTTATAATATTCATTACTTGTCATTAGGATCCACAATAGGTTCAACATTATCCACTCTTGTGGCGTTTGAAGACGAAGCATTGTCTAATTGTTCCCCATGATGGTTCCAAGTATTATATGTCTCAATCATTTCATTCCTTACTAAATGAAATCAAACATTTTCTATTGTCTCCCTTTAACGTGTTGTTACACCTCCTACAAGGACACCGGATTCTAGTTACACCCAAGTTGTGTGTACGTGCAAAGTCAATAAAATCCTCGATTCCATCCAAGTTTTCGTCTGCGCATTTATTCGAGTTCTGTATCCACCTCATGTCCATAATTCCTGGAACTACAATCACAATACAACAATCACAACAACTTCATACAAAATGATAATGTCACCTTATGCCTCCGGTAAGGGCCCTATCCCATTCAGGAATGCATAGTCATGTCACGTAATTTATGGCTACATCAGATTAGATTTCGACGTGGATGAATTTCGGCAGCATCTCGATACAGTTCTTCAGGTGTACAACTCGAAGAATGTACAGAGATAACACCAAAATCTCCACAATCGAAACCTAATATTTCAACCCTAAACTACACGTCATAACTGTGCATTCCTAAACTGTCCAAATAATGGGACAATTCAAGAATTAATTGGATCGCAGTCATGTTTTCGCATCCATGCGCGAAATCCCACTAATCCTCGAACGAGAAACTAAGTTTTACTAAAAATAAAAAATAAATGCGAAGTTAATTTCAATTAACTCCATACATCACAACACATATTTGTACATCAAGTACAAATTTAACAACATAATATAAATATAATTTCATAACACAACATGAACATAACAAACTAAGTTCAACATAATTTAATTAATTTAATATATTTTTTTTTTAAACGAAGAAAATATCTCTCAATCGTTATCCACCAATCGCTAATCACACATAATATCCCTATAGACAACGAAATTAATGGCATTAGTATGAATTTACATTAATACTTTTATCGTAACGACAAAAAATCCTTACCAGACACACTGAGATAGCTTGATCAACCTAGAGAAGAAGATGGATGGAGTATATTAGACGATGAAATTGAGAGAAAATGAAAACGACTGATGCCGGATTGAGCAACATTGTAGGGATGAGTGCAGAGGCACAACCTGCAATTTTTTTGCAGTTTGCCTCTGCACATGACTGATTTCGGATTAAAAAGGACGAACGATTTTGCGCGACAAATGGTTGTTTTTCGTCGCGCAAATATTGTTTGTGCAACGAATAATACATTAGTCGCGCAATGATTTCTTGCGCGATGTAGGGTCTTTTTCGTCGCGCAAGTGAACTTTTTCATCATGCAAAGATTTCTTGCACGATCAATATAATTTATTCGTTCCTATGCATATTTTTTTTTTTATATTTTTCTTGTTTATTTGTATGTATTGTAAATTTTTATTTAATTATAAATAAAAAACTCAAACCTAATTAAACATTAAATTAATTAACAAAACTAATTTACGATCCTAAATAGAAATTATAATTAATGCAAATATTAACACTCATCCACATCACATATATTTATTCATTAAATTAAATATAAAGACCACAAAATCTTTTTTTTAAAAATAAAAAATAAAAAACCGTCATCAACTTCAATCGTCCCTCGCCTGCAACACATCAAACTTCCACTTCTGGAAACTCTGCTTGAAAAGCCTATCCACATAAACCCGTTGCTTCTCATCGATTTCATCAACATCCCAAAGAACCTAAATTAAATTAGTAATTTAAAAAATATTGCGTTTTAACAAAAATAATTTTTCATTATTTACCATAAACTTACCGATAACTTTCCCAGCATGGATTTCTTCAACTCATCAGGTACCTTTTTCCAAGACTCAAACTTGGCAAAACAATCACTCAGCACCAAATTCCCAATGTCATAATTAAATTTGGCATACGGCTATGCCAAATTTTTGCCTTCAAAGTACGACACTTGCTTCCGTCGGTACCTCTCTACTCGAACTACAACTTTTTTTTTGCCAGAACCTTCTCCAAAATTGACCATTTTTTTTAAACAAATTTTTTTTTGAAAACGACTCTGAAACTATATTTATATATATAGCACTAGGACGACTTTGAGCGACGAAATTTTTGTCGCGCAAAGATATCAGTTCATCGCACAATATGCGTCTTAAATGCGCAATAGATTAGAAGGTTTGATGCAGTCAGGCCGTGCTTTGCGCGACGATATTTTCGTCACCCATTGTATTGCGCAACCAATGATATAAAATAATTGTAATTACAAAGTTTATGTAAACATAGATATCTATGCCTACGTAAACTTTGTAATTACAAACAAATATTCACAAACGATTTAATACCTTAAATATTTATTCTAAAATTAATTAATACTTTAAATATTTATTCTATAAAGAATTAATACCTAATATATTATGCTAAAAATAGTTAATACCTTAAATATTTATTCTACAAATAATTAAAGTCTTAATCCATACAATTATTTTCACCATAAGTACAATATTCATTACATATTAAAAACACATATAAACCAAGGATAGCTATGGTGCTTACATTAGGTCTCAATATAAAAAAACTGAACATGAATTGAAACCTAATTAAGTCCAAATACATAAATTAGAAAGAAAAAAAAACTTAAATTTAAAATTGTCACACAAAACATAAATTTTAAACAACTATTTGGATGATCCTGCTCCATTCCGCAAGACTTCATAACGCCACCGATTGTAACCTCTCTCCAATGCATCCTCCACCAACTTTATCAATTGTTCTTTCGGTTCATCATCAAAAACATACTTACGCTATTACACATATATACATATAATTAATTCCATCATATAACTAAAAATTTCGCAAACTTAATTATAAATCCATCAACAATATACTTACTAATAGTTCATCCATCACAGCCTTCTTCACATTTTCTAGCACATCTTTCCAAGAACGCCACTCAGCAATGGGGCAATTATTCCCCATAGCTACAACAATTGCACGGGCAAACTCAAAATGCTCTCTCACATCATGCGGGTTGGCATCGCGCACATTCTCATTGTTGTTTTTATCCACCATCTCAGCACAATAGAATTGTGAAACACAAGGACAGTAAGAGCGCCTGTCTATAGCAAAGATAGGATCCTTGCGCGACCAAGGATTTGTTGTGAAAACATCTGTATTAAATGTCCTCCAATTTATTACCTAATTCACCTGCATTGATGAATGGTCAAAACTGACTGAACTTGCGCGACGAACCATTTGTCGCACAAATGTCCCATGTCGTCGCGCAAGTTCTTCATGCCAAATTAAATTACCCGCATTTTCTTGTTGACTTTAAGCGACAACAACAATTTTTCGTTGCACTAAGTATTCTCGCACAACGAAGCTTTCGTCGCACAAGTTTTACAATTTTTCGTCGCACTAAGTGTTGCGCAACGAAACTTTCGTCGCGCAAATTTTATTTATTTATTTTCTCTATCTTTTCTATTTTGCGCGATGAATTAGTTTTTCTGTCGCGCAAGCTATTTTTTCTACTAGTGATTAACATCATTCCCCATGATTCTGATAACATTTTTTCCAAGCAGAAAGAGGTCATGGAAAAGGCAGTTTTGGAAGGGTATTCTTTCAGTTAGTTTGGATAAAAGGCGGAGGGATCTTCTTCTTCCATAGTACTTGTATGTCTCCATGAGTTTATCGCCTTGGGCTTCTTTCAATACTGGGACGGGTGGTAACCAAGCTGGAATTTACGTCATTTGTCCAGTAAGTTTTCGATGGTTTTGTTGGTCCAGTTCAAACGAACCAAGGATTATAATTAACGTAATGGATCTACTTTGTATTGAATGTAACCCTCTATCATAGATTCCATACGTACGCATATGTTTGATCTCTGTTGCGTTCCATTTAAATGGCAATGCTATACTTTTGGACCCTCTGATTCCTTGAGTTGATTATTGCAAAAACATGTTTTTCGTTTGAAGACATTCGATATACTTATTTTTTAGACATTATTATGCATGTCACTGCTGGTATTCATGCTTGCAGAATGGTCTCGTACGTCCAGTGTACCCATTCCAAGTTAGGCACAAGCAACATCGGTTTTCATTTATGAGATTCTTTGAAGCCAAACAGAACCCGGTGACTTGACACGTACGGTCTCATGAAAGTACCATGTAACCACCGTATTAGCCGGACATTCTGGAGACCAACTTTTGCTTCATTTTCTGCACCATTGCAGCTGCTAGGACATTCTGGTTGAGACTTAGACCTAAAGAATTTAAGGAAATTGAAGGAGCATCAAACTGTGTGTGAATTATGAACCCTAAAAGTGTAAAAGCTTTGATGCATTATTGTTCAATGTCCTTACTTTTTTGTGTTGGAATAATTGTACAACATCGGCTGCTGTTTGGCATCTAAACCAGCATCTTCTAATCTTTCCATAATTAAGTGGCTAATTAGGGGTTTATGGCCTAAAACATTTATAATTTTGTTTTCCATTTCTTCATTTGTTGATGTGGGCCTTGGTATTTTTCCTTTATAATTTCATTTTCCTTCATGTCTTGGCTTTTAGCACAATATTCAAGTTTTTTCTTATTTCAACGGAATTTGAACTTTGGTGCGGGAGCCGCGCACATTGTTGTAGTCAACTTGACCGCATATGCACATTATCCGTTGGCACTGGATGACGAATGCGATTTCATTCAATTAAAACAAAAAAGGCTCAATTTACACCGAAGTTGCATTTATAATTTTGTGACTGACTACAATACTTATATGTATTTAATTAATACAATCACCATCTAACGGTCTGATTAATACAAGAGAGCTGCTAAACTCACTCCTTGTATCCTATTTCCAGCCCACATTATAATCTCACTCATCATGAAAAATTAAACATTGAAATGTTATTTCCCCACCCCCTGTATTCCTAAACTAACGTCTAATATGCTATTTCTCCACCTAATATTATTCTTACAAAAATTGAAATGTTATTTCCCCACCCCCTGTATTCCTAAACTAACGTCTAATATACTATTTCTCCACCTACTATTATTCTTCAAAAATTGAAATGTTATTTCCCCAACAACGAAGTTTCCTCTGACGATAATCTACTAGCAAATGAATAACCATCCAAATGCGAAGCTGCTGTGATTATACACTCCAATAACTACCTTCAATATCCTATCATCACCATTTGCTAGCTTCTTACCCTTTAATTGGAAAGGGCATCCACACTTTTTCGCTCCAGAATTTCTTCAATCCTCATCCTTTGTCTTTTTTTTTTCTTTTTCTTTTTGTGAATTCGGCTTACAGACTATCCATTCCTTCCACATGCCAGTGTAGGTTTATGCTCTAGTTACCTTTTCGTCCTCAACTTATTATTCTTATTATTATGTATCTTTTAAGGTCTTTATCGGTTATTGTACAAATGAACAAGCTTGTAATTAAAAGTATCATTAAAAAGCCGGTGGAAAGATAAAACAATAATGGCAATCTAATACAATTACCATCTAACAGTGAAAGTAATAATTGTATTAAAAATATTTAAATATGTAAATATAATAGTCAAATCTAAATAGAACTGCAATGACATTTATGTTATTGTTGCTTACGTAGCTCATAATAATTGACCTCACCACAACAGCTTTTTATTAAATTTGAATAAGGATGGCAATATTTGCATAGACCAGCTTCACCTAACCTTGAGACCCCTTATAAATTATGTACTGCTTTATTTGTTAATAACACATTGTTAGGTGGTCATTCAATATAAAAAAAAAATACCATAAAAAAATAATATAGTACAAGGGTTAAGTGGCGTCGTGCCATGTCATATCCTAGTGTGTCCAGGCTTTAAAATTAAAATTCAATCGTGTCATGTTTTATGTTGCTTTAGATTCTCGCCATTCCTTAAGGAAAAACAACTTTAGGTTACATATTAAACATAAAGTACATATTCACTTCATCCTAATTTTAGAAAAAAAACATAAGAAACCTATAATTCTACAAGGATTCATTCTCTTCATATACCACCAAGGTCTAAAATATCCATAATATCCTGATATTTCCATCGAAATTTCTGTGTTTTTGGACTACCGATATTTCCGATGTTATCGATATTTTCATCGAAATTTCTGTGTTTTTTAAATTTCTATATTTAAAAAAAAACACTAAGGGAATTCAAACTCCTCCCATTTTACTCTTTCAACACCTTGACCACCATATCACTTATGTTTTTGTGAAAATATGTTAAAATATTTATATATATAGTTTTGTTTTGAATTCTTTTTGCAAGAAACAAATTTGCACATGACAATAAATTTTTGACAATTTCGTTTCAAGTATCTACTTTTAAATTACTCACCATGTTCACTCACCTAACTAATTAGTTGTAGTCATATTTCTATATATATGGACAACGTCAACCAATCTCAGATCTATATGGGTGGAAAGAATTCGAGACTCAATCTTCAAATGATTTTGCTTATGGACGACGTCAACCAATCTTGGATCCATACGGGTGGCATGTTAACAATTACATGCAAAACTATTTTGGGGATTTATCATTTGATGACTACTCTTCACAATACACTTACTCTACACATAGAGATGATGAAGATAGTGAAAATTTTGAACCTCATAGGAACTCTATGTGGTATTAAGTCAATCATGTATCTTACCATGCAATGTATAAAGTGTAAAATATTGTACTAATTCATTATATATAAATGATTATGGTGTGTTTAAACTTCTTTCATTAATTACTACATATTTTCTACACTCACAATGTTTGCCAGCTCGCTATATAATCAACTTAAATCAGTTAAATCTATCGTGCAATGCATTTCCTTCCAATTTTTTTGTGATAAACTAATAGATAATTGACTAAATAAACATCTTGCAAAGTTTCAATAAAAATTTCCAAGTTTTTCTTACAATTTTCATAGTTTTTATTCAATTTTTATAGATATCGATAATATTCCGATATTTCCATCGAAATTTCCGTGTTTTTAAACTACCGATATTTCCAATATCATCGATATTTTAGACCTTATATACCACTAGTTAGACGCGTTCATTGTGCCAAATTGAAATTGTTCATCTTTAAAATGTCACGTTCATTTTATTTATCATAATAGTGAGTCATATCAAGCGTATTAGATTATTAACTCTATTTGAATCGCATTTGACATTATGATGTTTTGGACTTAAAAAGTTTTTTATTGGCCCGTAATTTGTAGGACGAAACCCATAACTCGACCCGTTAACCCTGTAAATAAAAATCTGAGGAAAAAAAATAAGCATAGGAAACCAGAACGAACGGTGTTGATAAATGGCAAGCATAAAGCCAAAAACATTCTTCCTTCCCCTTCTCCATCGTCAGATCGCTTCCCTCTCCAACGCGCGCCAAATACAAACACTTTCACCTTCCTCTCTCTCTCTCTCTCTCTCTCTCTCTCTCTCTCTCTCTACAAAAATACACAGGTACGAAAAGCTTCCCTCTTTCTGCTCAATAATGGCGGCCGACCTAAACCTAACGGGCCGACCTAGGGCTCCGGTTCCAATTTCCGATTTTGTTATTGAATTGTTTCATGAAATGCAGTGAATCGTTGCGAGTAATGGCGGAGGCACCGACGAGTCCGGCTGGCGGGAGCCACGAGAGCGGCGGGGAGCAGAGCCCTCGGGGAGGAGGAGGAGGCGGCAGCAGCGTCCGGGAGCAGGACAGGTATCTGCCAATCGCCAACATCAGTCGCATCATGAAGAAGGCTCTGCCGACCAACGGCAAGATCGCCAAGGATGCCAAGGACACCGTCCAGGAATGCGTCTCCGAATTCATCAGCTTCGTCACCAGCGAGTAATTTTCACCTCTCTCTCTCTCTCTCTCTCTCGCTTTCTCTGCTGTTATTTAATTTGCTTTTCAATCAAAATTGTTTTGTTAATTTTGTTGAATTGGGGTTTTTTTGGGTGTTTAGGGCAAGCGATAAGTGCCAGAAGGAGAAGCGGAAGACCATCAACGGCGACGATTTGTTGTGGGCGATGGCCACGTTAGGGTTTGAGGACTATATCGAGCCCCTCAGGATTTACTTGAGTAGGTACAGGGAGGTACAAATTATTTAACTTTTGCCCTTTTGTACTTTCAGCTCACTTTACATTTTCGTATTTTTAGATGTAAATTTACAGTTTGGTTGTAGCATTTTTTGGGTCTTTTTCTTTCTTTTCATTTGAAATTTATGCAATATTGTACTTCTTATCAGTTCAATCTAACAATTCCTTGTCATTTTCTTTGTGTTTCCCCCTTGGTTTGATTGGTTGGCATGATTGCATTGTCATAGACTGAGGTAACTAAGCCTTCTTCGGTTGTGTTAAATCTATTTTTATGTTCGATTGAAGTTTGAACTACAGTTGAACTGTTTAGTCTATTAGTTCCTATCTCGTTTGGATCGTTAGAAATGACTTTATCGGGAAATTTTTGAACAGGGTGATGCAAAGGGCTCAGCTAGGGGTGGAGATGGTTCTTTTAAAGGGAATGCTGTTCCAGCAATGCCTGGCCCAAGTTCACAGGTATGATTTTATAAAGCTGATTAAAATTTTATGCTGTGTACTTTTGAAACTTTAGATTGTGACCTCACTCAGTTCTGTTTTTTGTTGGTGAATATATATGGCAGTTTGTCCATCAGGGAGCATTGAACTATGGCAACCCTCAAGTAACTATCTCTATCTCTCTTCCTTTTATTTTTCTATCGTCAAAACACATATATACAATTGTGTGCTCACATACATTTGATTTTTTTTTTCATAAGCAATCTAATTAGAATTGCCTAGATTAGGAAACTCTGTAATTAACATATGAACAACTTTATTCAACTTTAAGCTGTTTAGAAAGATAGAATCTTAACCAAAATGTACAATTGTTGTTTTAACATTATTCTTGTTTTGAGCATATGATATGTGCTTGCTAAACATATGTACTAGAGTTGCACTGGTTTTATGGAAATGCTTTCGGTCCATGTTGTCCGTTAAAGCCACCAGTAGGATTTTATGTCAAAGACCATAGAGAATTGTGTGTTTTTTTCTGTCTAGGTGAAGATGTAGCCATTATAGGACACATGAATTTGAGTAAATTGTGTATAACAAAATTTTATGTACGATTATTTGATAGTGAATGGTACAGAGAAATCTTTTCTGAGAAGAAAAAAAATAGTAGTAACTCTATACCTCCCCTCTCATTCCCATGAACAGTAACAGTACTAACGAAAAACTCTGCAGTACTCAAGACTATTCATTACTTATGCTATAATATGCAGATAAACAATTTTTTTTGGTAACTCTATACCTTACAAATCTTAAATTTCTTGTATGCTTGGTGAAGAACTTGCCCCTCGCAACATCAACTGCCTTTTATTCTTTGATGCCCATGAAGGTTTTTGATAGGATTCACGTCCTCCAATGAAACTTTCAGAAATTATAGCTATGCCTTTACCATCTATTTGCTGGTTTGGTAGATTTCAACATGTCACCATAAATCTGAAGGCAGTTCGATGAAGTCTGTTTGAAGTTTGGAAAAATATAGCCTGGGTTTGTACTTTGTACCAAGTATAGGCTACATTTCTCTTGGGAAATCTAATAAGATGCAGCATTTTAGTCATGTCAAGAAAACTTGCCTGACTCATTAATGGACCGTTTAGAATAGTCTTTTAAAAGAAACATTTTGTCACTTATAAATTTCTTTTACTCTTACAGATTACTTTTGTCTTTCATACTGGCAACTTCTAAAGCGTTTTATTTAAGTAGGAAACTAAGGTGCACTTACTAGAGTAAAATTTTTGCACCATCACTGAAAGTAAAGATGTTTCATAAGAACCTATTCACTGGTGATGGGTCTTTATGTTTCTTAAGAACCAGTTTGCAGGTGAAGGTGTGTAGACTCTAGTGTACCCTTTAATATCAAGTGTTACTCAAACTGTTCGGGGTGGCACAATTTTATGTGGTTCCTTTGTTAGAATGTGCGTCGCATTAGTGTCTGCTTTAAGAAAAGGATCTCTCATGCTATAATATCTTGCATTTGGTCGAAACATGCTATGACACTGAATTTGTTACATATTTTGGAAAGGATACGATTTCTTATTGGTTTATTTGGCTCGTTTAGTTCAGTGAATGAATCCATATGCCTTATATATATTTTTTCGGCTCAATTGTAGGAGGATTATTATGTGCCTTTGAATAATATGGGAAATGGAAATTGACGCTTTTGCGAGTGAACATGGCTTGTGGTCAATGTGCAATTGATCTTGATGATGTGTTCCATGATACCTTGCAATCCCGGCACAGCATCTCGTTGTTCATTCCATGCGAAGCAATGAGTAGAAGTTTTTAATTTTGTCATATATCATTTTTAAGAACTCGAAGGTGGTAAAGTTGTTAAGTTTGAGTACTGATAGTATCATTTATGTGAATCTGAGTTGAATGACAACCATGCTTCTGCGGTCTCTGTTTTGGTTGGGGTAGGGTTTGATTTAGTCGCCTGTCTAACTCTAGCAAGTAATTCTCCTTCGAAGTTTGGAAAAAAGTATTTGTCCTTGAAGATATTAGTTTTACTTGGTGCACATAAATTTTTCTATTTGTATATGTATCAAACTGTGATTTATAGAATAGGAGTCGGAGTATTAAACTAATAAAACTGTTACGTTTGTTATTGCATTCTTGTGACTTGGAAGTCTTGGAACCCTAGAGTTCGTGAGACGCAGTCGGACCTAAACCTAGTTAGTTAAGTACGTCGCCACGACGTTTAACTTATGACTTGTTGTCGGACTAGGAACTCCAGTTGGCTGAAACATTGCGAAAGTGTTGAGAGTGGAGGGCATAGTTGTATTTGTGTATAGCTCCACCGGGCATCAGCCAAACAGGAAAGAAACATTGATGGATGAGTAGGACATGCAGAACATCACCAGTGACTCACACACAAAAACAACCACCAGCCTCCGGTCCTCATCATGTCCTTGTCCATGTCCTCTTTTATTATTCACAGGCGCACGACAGCTCGTGATCGTTGTCACCAATGTTTGGATTTTTGAAAGAGCAGGCACCACGTTGCACGCACGTGCGTGCGTGTGTGTGTGTGTGTGTGTGTGAGAGAGAGAGAGAGAGAGAGAGAGAGAGAGAGAGAGAGAGAGAGAGGAGTACTGAACAATCATGATGAAATGGTCTCTTCTTTATATTTGTGTCTGAGAACAAATTGGGTGTGAAATTTGTTTTAGGAGAGAAGGCAAACCCTTTTCTCCTCGTTTTGGGTTTTTATTTTTCTCGAAATTTAGACGAACCAGCTCAAGTTTTCAACTTACACTTTTTTGTTATCTTAGTTTTGCCAATTGTCGTCGTTCATAATTTAACAATGTAACGTACATGAACTAAACAATATAATACTGTTATATATATGACAGGAGAATACTCCCCATGATTTGCATTTTGTTATGGATTTGAGCTCGATCAAGTAAAAACCTAGACAAAGGACCTTCAAAACTTTGTGGACCCTCTTCAATCATATGGGTTAGTGCGGCAAACTTTTGGATTGCTCTTGCCAAACTCACCTTCAAATTATATTAGAGAAGAAAAGAGGCGTAAATTCAATGAGTGTGTTTTATATGTTAGATTTAATTTATTACTGTATTTAAATTTTATAAATTTAATCTCAACCGTTCATTTTACGTACTAAAAAAGTATGATGGTAATGATTCTAATTTCCATTGACCTGTTATCACCTCAGCATAATAAAAATAGAAGATTCCATACAAACATCATACATCATGTGAGGGTATAGAATTATAGTGACAGAGAAGCATGTGTGCCACTCTGACCAACTCAGAACATGAGAAGGTCCAGCTCACACCAGTAGCACCCCTTCTTGATGCCTCCTTTTATTCCTTTTTTTTTTATTTCTTCCCTCAAATCTCACCTTTTTACTCACTATACCCACCACTACACGATAGATTTTTCAACGTGTTCAAAATACGACAAATATATCATGTGTCATTACACAAATAAAAAAATAATTAAAAATAATAATCTTTCTCTCCTTGTATAATAATACATGACATATCACTCGTATTTTGACGCATTATTAAATCTCTCCATTCCACCCCACTCCTAAAGTCCCAGTCTCCCAAAAAACTCCTCTGTTGGTCAATGGTCAAACAACACACCCCCCCCCCACCCCATGTATATGTGAATTGACGAAACTATCCCTGTTGGTGTACAGCTGGCCACGTTATAATCCACAGAGAAAGAGAGAAAGCGTTGGGGGGTTTTGAGAGATTCAGCTGGCAAAACCTCCTCATGTGGGACCAAAAGTGGTTTGCCAAGAGAGATGACAGAGCCACCCAGCATCCTCTTTGTATTCCCATGTCTCCAAGCTGCGCTGTGTTGTGTGTGCGCGCGTGTTTAGGATTATGTATCGCATTGGTACATGTATTTTGCTCTACTCACATTTGTATATAGCCTACACATTTTCAAGGCACTAACAACTCGATACACTAGAGATGATTTCATCCAATTGTCGATGTATACAAGATGTATATGGCCATTTGTACCGTATTTATTGACCATATTTTAGAATCGATCAATCGACAATGAAAGTCTATTGATTTGGTTTCAAGAGAATTTAGTTGTGTATTCAATCGGAACTCGTAAAGGTAACAAGGACTTTGAGTACTTTCTCCAAGTTTTTTCATTTCACATCTAGCGCAACCCTAAATTTCTTCACTTTAATTTGTAAAGATGTGTTTTCACATGATAGTGTAAGATTAATCTCTACAATAGACAAGATGTGTATTTTGTCAGTTAGTTAGGTCAGTGCGTCATTTCTTGCACTTGAGTTCGAATATTCATCTCTATAAATTAGAACAGTTAAGAACATCGGCCTTTTAAAACTAATACTCAAGATCCAATTCTCTCTAGTTATTGGGGCTCAGAGAGAGAGAGAGAGAGAGAGAGAGAGAGAGAGAGAGAGAGAGAGAGAGAGAAGCAGCTGTAATACAATGAAAGTCAAGTTAAGCTCTTGTTTCGCCGGATGAAGTGGTTCGGATGAAAGAATTAGTGTACCATTTGGCGAAGGCCTCCTTCATTAACGCCACTGATTTCCCTTTGAAATTGCCCTTGTTTTGAGATGGAATCTTTGCAGCCATGTTTGATCGCACAGACAGCAAACAATATTTTTGGGAAAATACGTGTGTCCTATCATCTTTCACAAACTAATGCCTCCCATGTCAATCTTCTAGTTCCGTAATTATAATTATAAAATAATTAAACAGTTTAATACACCTAATCTATGTGTTTCTGTGATAAAAAAATAAACGAATAAAGTGGTGATTTAATATAAGCTTTTTGCCACTTAGTACTACAGTCTAGTTGTATTCCTCTTCATTTGTAAGTGAGAGGTCTCAAATTCGATTCTCGCAAAGGTGAATTTGAATTATATTGTTGTTAGTCCTTTGTGAAGGTAAGCCCACCCTCCTCCCCCTTTGTTAGATAATATCGTTTCTTAAAATAAAAATAAAATAAAAACAAAACAAACAAACAAACAAACAAACTTCTTAGCCCAAATGGTTCATGATATTGACAAAACTTCTCACTTTAGTCTTTGAGATTTGAAATTGATACAAGTGGTCACTAAATTTGTCCACCATCAATTATTTTGGTTTTCTCATGAAAAATCTTCGTTAAATAGGGATAAAATAACAAAAAACCATCAATTATGTCAAATCATTTTAGCTAATTGTTTAATAAATTCAGAATATTTTGGTCACTTTGGTTGTTGTTTAACATAATTTTTCATGGAATGACCAAAATGATTGATGGTGGACAAACTTATGGACCACTTCTGTCGACTTCAAATCTCAAGAACTAAAATGAGGAGTTATGTCAATTTGAAAAACTATTTTGACAAAAAAAAGGCCTTTAATATATATGTATATGGATTATGCATTTCACGCTTGGATCGTTCTTTGTTTACAATGTTGTCAAATCATTTTAGCTCATTGTTTAATAAATTCAGAGTATTTTTGTCACTTTGGTCGTTGTTTAACATAATTTTTCACAGAATGACCAAAATGATTGATGGTCGACAAATTCTTAGATCACTTATGTCGACTTCAAATCTCAAAAACCAAAATAAGAAGTTATATCAATTTCAGAAACTATTTTGACTAAAAAAACCTTGAATATATATTTATATGGATTATGCATTTCATGCTTGGATAGTTCGTTGTTTACAATGTTGTCGACACATTAATGATGACATTTCTACAACTTATTCTCTAAGGCAAGAGTCAATTAGATTGCCAAACGGTACTTGTAACACATTTTTTTTCCTCAGTTATATGCAAAGGTCTTGCAGTTTTTGAAGAAAATTCAGAAAACCATCACAACATGTCACTCGCGCTTCTTTCTTGAGTTGCATGATGACAATGAGTTTAACTGGGACGAAAGATACTATAACAGATTGTTTGATTATGATAATTCTCACACTAAATTAAATTAGCATGACACAGATTTTTATCGCAAACATTTGAAATAGACAGTGTTTTAAAAATCCCCGCCTAGCTCCGCCTAGACCCCACCTAGGCGCTAGGCGCTTGGCCACCGCCCCGATTAATGCCTAGGCGTTTGAAAATTAAGAAAGGGCGTCTAGACCGGCTAAGGCGCCCGCCTAGACCGCCTAAGCACCCGATTAGACCCGCCTAGGCACCCGCTTAGGTTGCGACTCACTTAGACAGAAAATAGATAACTTTTATTTTGGATTATATTTTTTTCAATAAATTGTAAGAAACTTGTTGAATAGTTAAATGAGCACACATTATATGTTTGTTCCCCATGTTTTCATTATGTTCAAATACTTTATAATATATATCATTCTGTTTTGTAGTTTATGATGAAATTATATATATTTTAAGTATAAACAAACACTTATTTACACAAAATATAACAGATTTAGTTAAATCCGCCTAGTCCGCCTAGGCGCCCGCCTAGCCGCCTAGGCGCTAGGCCACAGCCCGCCGTCCGACTAGCGCCTAGCGTCTTTTAGAACCTTGGAAATAGAACCATAGATAGTTAAGTGACCGTGACCAAAAACTTTATAAGAGACGTCTTACGTCATGTAATTATCTAGAATTTGGCCTCACGAAGTACTCTATTTATTACTATTAGATGAGTTTAAATTTCAAAATTTAAATAGTAAATAAACACAAATTTTAAAATTTATACTTATTTAACTATTATAAATAAAATAATATGCATCATCTAGTCGCGTATAGAATTCAGAGTGGGGTCCACAGGAAACTCCTTGCCACACTGTGGAGTGGTGGGTCCACGTGACCAATCAGTTTATCTACTTGAAACTGATGCACATCAGACGGTTTCTGTCTCTGACCGTATCGTTGCTTACAAAAGTTTTCGCTGCATCATCTAGTCACGTATATACGTGCATGCAGACACACACCAGCCAATTTCACTCCAAAACCACAATATTGCCTTTCGTTGGGTCACTCCCCAAATTATACATTTTCTTTCGTTTAAATTTTCTTAATTTCCTTTTTTCCAAGCAAACAAAGTGCTTAAAATTTTAATGCAAGTATATATGTATAACAACAATTCTTAGTATGATCGGAGAGGGAAGAGATGACTGTATGGAGATAAAAATTATGTGTATACAACTCTTATTTCATATCATATGCAATCTTACATGCTATTTGGTCGTATATAATTTAATTGTGATAATTTGTTTTTTAGGCGAACCGGGATAGATAAATCCAATACAATGTTTTGTACATAACATTCATGTGAATAGTGCAGTATATACTCGTTGCATATAACCAATTTCTTTCTATACAGATGCAAAATATCACAATTCTCACTTCACATGTAATGTACGTAGGATCATTTTGTATTAATGTGTATATCAAGAATTGCAAAATTTATAATTTACTGGTATTCTTCTCTACTTATAAGTAAATCTGTAATAAGTCATATTCGATTCTCAAATCAAACTTGCTAAAAATGTTTGGATCTATACGTAGCTCTGGTTTTTGTCATTCAAATCCACATCTTTTATTTAGAAAATTAGAGGCAACATTTTGTATTCATTTTTAAAAATAAGTATAGGAGTAAATATTCTAATTTACAAATAAAAGACAAATTAAGTATGGAAATGTCATTTACACGCTTTTTGAACCCAATGCATTCTCAAACAAATCCCTCACATTAAAATCTTAATCTAATTTTTTATATGACATTTTTCATATAATGTTTTCTAGACAAAAAATGTTATACGATGATCCGAACTCAAAAGATATAGGTTGCATGCAGGTGCAGGTGACTATTTGCAAAAACACAGAAAAATATAATGTCGTATTTGTATCCAGCGCGTGAAGGTGTTCTGGAGCGATCGGCATTATCGTATCCGTCAACTACCGTTTCCTTCTACGACTGCACGTCATGTACGTCAATTTTCATTAAAAATACGTGGGACCCACCGTACAACGTACAACGTTTAGCTGCTTAATGCTATTCATACAATGTTTTTGTACCACATTAGGTAGCATTTGATGTGAATAGTCACATCATTTGAATTAATCAAATTTTTAAATTCAGTTCATTATTTAATAAACTAATAATTAAGAAAAACTAGTTAATTAAATTATGATTGTGGTGTACAAGGAAGCTTTCTCCTTCGTTTCCTTGGGTTTTGCAAATTTTTCAAATGATGTGGCTGTCCACATCAGATGCTATCTAAGGTGATATATAAATATGATATAAAAACATGATATGAATAACATTACTCATTTGATAATTGGTTCTTATCAACCAGGTGCGTGGGGTCATGCGCAGGTAATTGGTAAATAATAATATTTTTCCACATATTTTTTAGAAAATAAGGAAATTAATATTTAAGCAGTAAAAATACCTATAATCTGTACTTAGATTCTATCCCCCCCCCCCCCGGGGGGTCACTCACTTGGTTCATGAATCGTGCACTACTGATTTTGAATCACAAAATTAGAGATTTTTCATACCAAAAAACATGGTAAGTGCCAATTAGTCAAAGTACAGCTTTGGTCACTACAAAGTTACCCAAATGGTCATCCAATTAATGAGGGGGGGGGGGGGGGGGGGGGGGGGGGGGTGGAGGGGAAGAATCTTAACCTACATTATAAGCAAGCGATACTGGAGGAGCAGGAGTTTGTAAATGTGATCTCGAGTGTTTTTGTGCCCAAGTTACTAAAAGAAGGAAACAGAGCGCTAGTTGTCCTAGTTTATGCACGTTAGAAGCATGACTTATCACATGAGAAAAGAAACATACAAAACCGATGAATATAGGTTGTGTACAACTTGATATTATGCTCAGGATCTTGGGCGCTAGTTGGAATAATTATAAACGACAATTGTAATTAGTTCTTTTCACGTGTACCTCGTCACGTGAGAAGGGAGACATACATAATCGGCGCATAGAAAATCTTAAAATATCCTCAAACACGCGTAACGCTTTAGTATACTTAATCAGAGACTAAAAATATCTAAATTTACATCTCGTTTCATACTCGGTTACTTCGACCTAAACGGAAGAGAACCACATCAAATTCCCCACCAACACATCCAAATAGAGAAATGGGTTTATGAGCCATGAGTGTGTGCTCAGTCAGGCCTCAACAAATCCTACCTGTCTATTTGCCTCCCTGTTTTTCTCCAAATATTTTATTACCTCCACCCCACTCCCTAACAGTGCTTCCACCCCTTCCCCCTTATATACCCTCCCCCCTCCTTTCTCTCCCCCCAAAAACCTTAACACCTCTCTCTCTCTCTCTCACAAGTTTTTCTTCATAAACACAAACATATTAGTGCCAAATTACAAGAAAGGGTAGTTGGAGGATATTACTTGCATTACGGTGGTGGTTTTTTTTCCGGGCGCAAGAATGACAATGAGCAACAACGTTACTCATGGGCAGTTTGGTGACACCACACTGACCAAAGTCTTCGTAGGAGGGCTGGCGTGGGAGACTCCCAAAGAGGCCTTGAGAGAGCACTTCGACAAGTACGGCGAGATCTTGGAGGCCGTCATCATCTCCGACAAACTCACCGGCCGATCCAAGGGTTACGGTTTCGTAAGTCCTTTTCTTTTTTTCTTTCCATTTTTGTACTAATATTGCGGTGGTGCTTGGTGGTTTTTAATGGTGCTTTGCGGTAATGTAACGTGTAGGTCACCTTCAAGCAGCCGGAGGAGGCTAAGAAGGCTTGTGAGGACGCCACGCCGGTCATCAACGGCCGCCGTGCCAACTGCAACCTCGCTTCCCTCGGGGCTCGCCGCCCTAGGTCCGCTTCAAACACCACCCCTCCTCATCAACGAGGTATGCATCAGTCTATCAATCCACAGTATCTGATACATTATCGATATTCACTAGGATATGAGATTTTCATCTGACATTGCATCTAAATGATTATGCTGAAGGATCCAGCGGTGGTGGAGCGAGGTCCATGTCACCTGCACCTGCAAATCACGTGCAGTGGTACTACCCAGCACCAACAGGGACTCCAGCTACCCCATTCCACCACCAGCATCACCAGGCCGTTCCATTTTATGGGTATATACCTATATATTTCCATGCCCTTAATTTCCCATCTTATATTTTGGTAGGTCTAAGAAATAATCATAAATAATTAATGTAACTAAAATGATTTATTCTCTCTTTTCAGCTACTCCCCCACATACATTGCTGCTGATATGAGTTACAATCATGTAAGTAATGTGTTTTTCAACTTCAATCTCGTGTTTTGTATCAATCTGATATATGCTTATGTCTAAAACTACATTTCAGAAAATGAAATATTTTATCACTCTAATTTACGAAGATAGTCAAACTCGAGTGTAAATATTGAACAAACTATTATGATTAACTGATCTAACTTACATTTACGTTTTGTGTCTTCAATTTAAATTGATTTATTTGGGGGGGACAATGTGATTTGATACTTGTTCTTCCTATGACAATGGTGAATTTACAGAAGTTGGGCTACACAGGTGGGACTTACATTAACGGGCATTACTCTGCTCCTCAACTGTACCCAGCACAGCAAATGGTGGGACACAACACCTTGATGCCAATGTATCCTCCCTACTACCACCATCACCATCAATCACATACAGTGGGCTTGCCAGCTCACATCTACTCGCCGACCATGGCCGGACACGTGGCCGCAGTCCCGACCATCATGTCCAAACCAGCATCGATTGCTCCTAACACAGGTTGAGAGATTGTAGATACACTGATTTTATGCTGTGCTTGCTCACATGCTAACATGTTCAACCTAGTCAATGTCAAAAAATGGGAACGTGGAAACAAATAATTGCATCATTCAGCCACGTGAGGCTTTGATTTTCCTGGGCCAATTGCCAACTCTCATTTTGCAGAACTCACGTGGCTTGAACATTGTTATTGGACTTCTGTTCATATAAAAATTAAGATAAATCTCTTAAAATGAAAATTTTCATAGACTTTATGATACCTCATAGCTAATTGTCAATTTTTTTTTCCAATATATAAATATTGTGTAAAAAATATGCAGTGGGAGTTTATGAAAAGTCTTATTTTTAATAGTGCCTCCTTAATATTTCTCAACAATTACATCAAAAATTTTACCCGTTATTTAAGATTTAATATTTTAGATAATTCAGTATAGTAAAGTAATTTTCGTGCTCACATTTTCTCTTCACGCGTCTTTTACCGAATTTAGTATACAGAAACAAAATAAAAGTATGAAAGTCACTAGTTGGTTTAGCATATACGATACTGGTTCAAAATGTTATAAAACTCTAAGCATAATAAACCAGTTTTGGCTATGTTGTTATTAATTCTCGCGTTATATTATGAGCAAACGACAAGATCATGAGCTTATAGTACAACTCCAATAAATAGATATACATTATAACCTGAGAAGATTGATAACATTGTATGACAGTGTTACAGTAAAATCACATGAACCGATCGTTTTTGTTGTTTGTTTTCTTTCCAAGTTGGCATTTTTCTTCATTAAATCCAAAGTAGATATTGTAGATTCCTTCATTGCAGTAGGTTATGGCAATTAGTTAATTAATTATTTGTTTATTTTTATGAATAGATATAAACTGATTGCTAGAGAAACAGTGTGCTTGGCTGTGGAATAGGTGCAGGTACAGTTGGCAGAGAAGAGGATGAACGTGGTGGCAAATAACAAAGGGGGAACCGAACGTGGTGGCTGCACAGAGCAACATTATTATCTCTGATCTGTTGTAGCTCTTTCTTTCCAATTAATTTATTTTTATATTTTAATTTTAATTAATTCCATAATTATTATTAATTAATTTAATTAGGTGTTTCTGATAAGATTATTTCATTCTTTCTCTCTCTCTAACATATCCATCTCAGCTTGAGCTGTGAACCATTCAACAAAAACAAAGTAACAGAGAAGTCATTGTATGCATCTTCTCTCGATTGCTTTTCATGGCTTCATTCAACTTTTTTCTGCACAAAACGCCTTTCTTTTCCACTTGATTCTTGTGTCTACAGAGTACATATTTCTTTGTGTCTACAACGCTACTCGCATTATCATTGTTGTAGAAACAAGATATTAAGTTCTTATAGTTTGGAGGAACGCGAAGGAGACCACTTATTTATATCATATTAGTGTATAATCACATGTGAAAAGTGATGCATATATAATTAACATTCAATGATATAAATTCAATCATTGACGTAAAATGTGCACATTAGATGATACACAAATGTGATCTTTCTAACAATTTTCGTCTGTTATATTGACCTTTGTATTTCAAGTCTTGTGCTTGATTCTCCACTCCCTCAACAACCATTGAATAAAAAAAGAGAATGATAAGTAATTTGGTGTCAATTGACTTTATCGATCATAATACAATTCTTTCTATTCACTCAAGTTTGAATCCACATTTTTGTAATTCAGATTAAGATAGAATATCGCTTGAAAATCAGTTAATTGGGTGAAGAATTTGGGCTTCTATAAAACACCTAGCCCAAAATACATGTAAGAAGGATGAGCAGGCCCAATCGTTATATCCCACAGGCCGAACGGGACATACAAGTTATGTCTGCATAGTCAGAGTGAGTGCTGGTTGCGGTGTGGGGATGAAGCTATGTCGGCATCAGCCACCACTAAAAATTAGTCAAACATTCCTTTTGATGTGATTCGAGTGGCGAAATATGATTGCGATGTACCTTTCGGTTTTGAAGTTTTTGTGTTGAGATTCGAATTAATCACTCGGTTGTTTTCTCTTTCCAAACTAATTTAGCGGCTAATAGCAAAATGTTTGTTGCAGCAGAGAAGCCCGGCCCTCAGAAGATAGATATTAGGGTAGCTGTTTGTTATGTTTATTTGTTTTGTGATATACGCTGGTCCAATCACAGCCCTTGTCCTTTCTTAAAGTAATGAATTTTTATTTTTTTTTGGGAAGAAAAAAGTTGGATGGAGTACGCATGTTCTTATGAGAAGAAAAATAAGTATGGCATATGGATTGGCTTTGATAATGTTATCATTCTCTATACATGTATAAAATTATACTACTACCACGTATTTGTATCATCATTGTACAATCTCTCCAATAAAGAAGAGATGTGTTGACGAACCTTACCTTTATTAGAAAAATGATATAAATGATAATACAAATAGAAAGTAAGTGTAGCACTACTCTTCTGTATAATAAGAGACACGTATATTTTTGTCAGGCTCACTCACTACTAGTCAGCTGTGACCAATTGAGGATAGCCTAACAGCCTAATAGTGTTATTCAACTTATTTTTCTTTTTGTAAGTCTTTTTAAGCCGATTTCACTTTGGGGTGAGGAACTTCAAAATTGAAGAAATCGGTTACAAAACGTTAGATAAAAAAGGGTTATAATCTAGAGAAATTCAAATTACTACATAGAATAAGTCATTTAAAATTAGTTCTTATAAAAAGGTGTAAACTTGTTAGAAGTGAGTTTGGTGAATCAGACGAGTATGATCTGGTTGTCAATAAAAAGAGTCAAACCCTCCCAATATTGATTCTGGCCTTGTTTGACACACCGTATAAGACACTAGATAAAATTATTTTATATGAATTCGATGTTTAGGACACTTTCGTATTAAATAGTCATCAGATAAATAAGCGGGCACATCTTTAGTATGCTCCACGGCGTACTAATAGTCCACTTCAAAAGCCACGTATAATCAGTCGGGCTCAAAATATACTGAACACCAATCCAAAACCAAACCTCGCATCATCATCATCCTTGTCGTCTTCTACACAGGCAGCAACCCATCGTCACCATTCGAACCCATCCCATGAAATCCGTATCAGAGCATCTATTTCTCCACTTGCTCAACGATCGATTACGTGATTTCAATTTTTTATATGTCGATCTGAGTTCTCCCATTTTCACCTTTCGATTTCATCCCCAACAACTTCGGCGAGCTCTCCACCTCTAGCGAGAGCAGTCCCATAGTCACCTAGAGAGTCTCATCTAACAGACCCATCCTCGTCCATTCGTCGACCCTTCCTTCCCGTCGATCCGTCGACCCATCCCTTTCCTGTCCACCTGCCCTATTCCCCTATTCTTTTCCTTCTATCCACCCTTTGCTTTTCCAATTCCTTTTTAATTTTATGTATTTATTTAGTAAAATTTATGGTTTTTAGAAAATAATATTTGAGTTTTCTTTTTTCCATTTTAACATCATAAATTATGTGGAATTTTTTTAAAATTATTATTGTCCAACGTATTATTTGATACACAAATTAATTCGACACAGCACCAAATGCATGACTAATTTAGTCATTACCATCCGTTGACTATTTATGACACACCCCGTTCCGAGACAAGGAGTGTTGTACGTCACCAGAAGGTGACGTAACCAAAGTGCAAGTGATGTGAAAAATATGGGTAAATTAAAACCAAAATAGAATTTAAATTAGACTACTAAACAGAGCATGCGAAATTGATAAACACCATAAATTACAATGTCGGAGCATAGTTAAAGAGTAGTGCAGTCGAACTAGCAAATGTACTTAATACATAACTAGGAAACAATTCCTACATTAAGATGAGACAAATATCAGAACCAATGAGAGCTCCTCGAGCGCCACATGAATTCAACTATTTAGGATTTGGAGGGGCGAAAAGCAGAAGGGTGAATGGGTATAAAATTAAAGGTTTATAAAAATATTTCATTTTTCAAACGTACTAACCCCTTGCCGTAAAACATGTATAGTTTTCAAAATATCATACTACATATAAGTAGGAAAAACCAATGCATGCCAAATGTAAGTCCAGATGTATAGCATAACATAAAGTCTCAACAATAATATAATATATGATCATGCTGTAATCCATATTAGTATGTCAGTCGGAGTCACCTAATATGACTTATACAACTGCACCTATCGCTCATCAGTCATATGTTAACACACAAGTCGGAGTCACCTAATGTGACCTGCACTATAGGACTAGGTGTATAATAATTGCTCTATTGCTACGATCACGTGAAGACTAGCACTATGCGCATGTCACCTACGAGTCAAAGTCACCTAATGTGATATGTACAACAGAACTAGCACCTACTTGGATCCAAGGTGAGCATGCGGTACGGGAGGTGAACATACACGTGAAAGACTAGCCCTGGCCCTGGACGGGATGACTAACACCGGGGTGTAGCAATGATGAGCATACTAATGTAAACATGCCATAAGATTCAACTATTTCATTTCATGACAATATCTTACTTGGACTTACCTGTGCATCTCGCGTTCATCTTAGCATTTAAAACCATTCACAACAATTATATGCAGGTAATATGCATATGGATATGCCATGATGCAATCTAAAACTCAATCATTTCATAATATTCGAAAATATATAAAGCATGGCATAAAAATGCATAAACCATTTAAAACATTCGTGGAAACTATAAGGTATATACGTAATATAAGAAAACAAAATGCCCACTCACTGGTAAGTCCAAGGGTTGTAGCCTCCAAGCCTGGCTTGACCACGAACGTCCTTAGGATAAGTCTCCCTTATATGTGAAATCACTAATTTAATTAATTTTAATAACACATATATGAAAACTTAAATAAAACCTTCATAGTTTGCTTAAACCTAGTGTTTAATAATATGAACGCGATCTATTCGACGCCTCGAACCCACACAAATTTTCAAAAAAAATTTAGGACCCCGGACTCACCCACACTCGCCGGCCAAGGCACAGCCACACGAGCCGGCCACGCATAGGCAGGTCCAGTTTGAATGACTGATGCTGTCAGGAATACTCCTTCAGTTTGATGAAATATTTGGTTAAATATAACTAACAAAGTTGAAGCATTTAGAATATTCCGTCAACTTTGACGAAATATTCTCTTTCTTCTTCGGTGAACCTCGCCGGTCGCCGCCGTCTGAACTTGCCAGAAACTAGAAATTTTTCCAAATTGCATAACGTGTTAATTTCTCAACTATTTTCAAGAAATTTATATGGATTTGAAGCTTACGAAGAGTAGAACAAGATTGTACCTTCCAAAAGTCCAAAAGCGAATGAAAAATGACCTGAAAGCGCCTCAAAGCTTTCGGCCAAAAGTCAACTTCACAAACTTTATTTCACGTCAAAGTCCGTCCAAAACTAGTCTAGGGACCTTAGGGAGGTACAAGAGAACTTCCTCGACCTTCCAAACTTTGAAATTAGGTTGAAAACACGACAAACTCGAATTCATTGAGTTCGGACCTTCTGAGATACACGTTCAAAACTCACTTTCACGAAGCTTAATGGGTATGGTTGTGTTCGTGAGGTCAAGAAAAGTTCGAATATGGGATTAGTTTGCTCGATCTGTGAATGGATGATGAAGTTCTCTCTTGTTGCAGAGAAGAGGGGTACGGGTAGAGAGATGAGGGAGAAGAGAGAGTGATGATGGTGATGGTCCCTGATTGGGCAAAGAGAAAGAGAGGGAGTGATTGGATTAGTGCCAGAAAATGGGGGAGAAAATGTATTGGTGGGTAAAAAATAAAGGCACACAAGACAGTTTTAAAGGAA
This sequence comes from Crataegus laevigata, assembly GCA_963580275.1. Taxonomy (NCBI): domain Eukaryota; kingdom Viridiplantae; phylum Streptophyta; class Magnoliopsida; order Rosales; family Rosaceae; genus Crataegus; species Crataegus laevigata. The sequence goes on along the minus strand of OY756947.1, from coordinate 28,244,324 downwards.
ATGAACAGATAGAATTTGTATGAAGAAAATCCAACGTAATCTATCCGAAACAGTAATTCTACATTGTATAATTTAGTGTGTGCTCGTAACGACGAGTATAATAAAATTACCATGGCGAGAAAATAATCTAAAGTCAAATAAATATGTCCACATCAGAAATATATTTCCTGAAAACGATAAAATTGTCAAATTACACCGTCGGGGAGAATTTTCCTGGAAAATTAGAGACGGATCGTCACAATTTATCTTATCCCATTGAAATAGTCAGTACAATCGGAGCTGCTAAACAATGGTTTTGATCTATTAGACCTCATTTGGGTTTTTGATTTTGACTAATCAAATCTATGTGAATTGAATGAGATTGATTATAATTTTTTACTTTAATTTTCTTACAATACTAGAATGACTAGATTTGTAGACTAAAATTTATAAATTAAATGACATAAAAATTGATTATTTAAATATTAATTAATGTACTTAATTTGTATCTATTACACATCTTTTGAGTCAGTTCATTGATACGCTCAACTTCTAAACTTTCGATTTTGTAGAAAGGGGAGCCAGATGAGACAAAAGGCAAAGGGATTTATTTATTTTTATTTTTTTGGGTAAATATCAGTTTACCACCCTCATGTTTCGTGGTTTTCAACATTTAGTACATCAAGTTTTTTTCGTGTCAGAGTCATACCTAAAGTGTAAATTTTGGGACAGTCTCATACATCCGTTAGTCAAATTGTTAAGTTTTCCGTTAACTGATGACGTGGTGCCCACAAGGATAATGACTGGTCGCCACGTGTCAATGAGGGGTCCCGCGTGGATATTAAAAAAAAGGTAAAAGACAGTTTATTACCCTCATGTTTGGTGGTTTTCAACATTTAGTACATCAATTTTTTTCATCCCAGAGTCATACCTAAAGTGTAAATTTTGGGATAGTCTCATACATCTGTTAGTCAAACCGTTAGTTCTCCCATTAAGTGATAACGTGGCACCCATGTGGACAATGACTGGGCGCCACGTGTCATTAAAAATATTAAAATAATTTATAATAAAAAACCAACCTTTTCCCCGCGCCCTAACCCGGAAGAGGAAGAAGAAAAAGAAAAAAAAAGAAAAAAAAAATGAAATATGGGTAGAAGAAGAAGAAAAGAAAAAAAATGAAATCTGGGCAGAAAAAGCAGAAGAGGATAAAGGAAGACGAAGAAGAAGAAGAAAAGAAAAAAAAACAAAATCTGGGCAGAAAAAGAAGAGGAGGAAGGAAGAAGAAGAAGAAGAAAAGAGAAAAAGAAAAAAAAAACGAAATCTGGGAAGAAGAAGAAGAAAAAAAACGAAATTTGGGCAGAAAAAGAAGAAGAAGAAAAAGGAAGAAAAGAAATTTAGGTTGGGGGGGCGAGGGGGAGTAGGGTGAAAGGGGTTTTTATTTTTCATTATATATATATATTTTTTTTTAAATAATTATTTTAATATTTTTTTAATGACACGTGGCGCCCAGTCAGTGTCCACATGGGGGCAACATTATCAATTAACGGGAGAACTAACAGTTTGACTAACGGATGTATGAGATTGTCCCAAAATTTACACTTTAGGTATGACTCTGGGATGAAAAAAATTGATGTACAAAATGTTGAAAACCACCAAACATGAGGGTAAAAAACAGTCTTTTACCCTAAAAAAATTAAAAATTACAAAATTACAAAAAAAAGGCTTTCGTGTACACCATCGTGTGAAAATCCAACCCTCTCCCTCCCTCAACACTCTCCTTCCCTTCTTGGCCTCCACCCATATGTGCAAATCCAACCATATCCCTCCCTCAAACCCCGAACTCAACACCCAACCCTCTCATTCCCTTAACCCCCAACCTTCTCCATCCCTCAACCCTCGACCTCAACCCCTAACCCACTCAATTAAAAATAAAAATAAAAAGTTTTTGGGCACCCTACCTCAACCCCGACCCTATCCCTTCCTTCTCTTCTTCGCACACCGTCGCTGCCGATCTAACTTGGGCCAACTCGCCCCTTGATCACACCTAGATACAAGGGAGTGAACCCATCGCGATCCACCACCAAACCCAGATCTGGGTTGACCCGGACCAGATTTTCACCATTTCCACCAACCCTTTTGTAGCCGCCAGGTGAAGAGGCAAAAAGCCACTGAAGTCCAGCTCAACGGAAAGTTAGAGAAAGGAGTCCTCATCAAAACCCACTTTCTCGCATTTTCCCAGAAACTTTCTTTATTTCCCAGAAAGTGAAGAAAGCATGGGAATTGCAAATGGACCATGTCTTTTGTGTCTACTTTACTCTCTCCAGGTGTTGCAGTGAACAAACGACGCCGGTTTTGCTTTAAAAACTTATGCTTTACTGTCTGATTTCTTTCGGATAGTTCATTTTTCACATAAGTGAGTGAGAATCTCTGGGTTTCGAGGCTATTTGGAAGCTCATATATAAAGCCGTAGCTTTGGCACCATAAGGTGAAACAATTTTTCTTTTTATCGTTTTTTGTGAAATTGTAAGTATGGGTGGGCACTTGAAACCGAAAACCGAAACCGAAACACGAACCAAATCGAACCGCACCGAAGGGTTCGGTTTTGTGGTTTTGAAACCGAACCGCATTGTAGAAAACGGTTTAGTTTTGGTTTTGGCTTTTGAAAACCGCACCGAAACCGAAACCACACCTTAAATTAGATATCCTATTTTAATTAGTTGTTTGTTAGAATCCATACATTTAGTATGTACATATCATAATAATGATTATTTTTTTCCAAATTATATCCCTCATCAAGCTTGGCATCTCAATGTTTCTTTACAGGAAAAGATGAAAATTTTATTTACTAGTAAAAGGACCTCAGAACTCTAATTTACAAGTTCATAATGATAGCCTATATAATAGACTAATAAAAAATGCAAATGAGAAAAAAAGAAACAATGAGCATCAAATAAGAGTAGTCATCGTAGGAAAGATACAAAGACCAAATCTCTAATCAAATAATAAGCCGTAGCACTCCATTTGGGTACTTTTTCCTGCTCACAGAGTCTATCATATATGCAATTAGCTAGCTAGAGTAAAGAAAAGAATTCTCATGTGGGTTGTTTAATTAATGTATTGTGTGGAAAATGAGACCGTATTATGTGTAGATAAGTATAAATTTTAAATTGTATATATTTTTTTCAAAAACCAAACCGAAACCGTTTGAAACCGCACTGAACCGAACCAAACGGTTTGGTTTCATTTCGATTTTGGCTTCAAAACCGCTCTGCAAAAAGTTGCGGTTTTGGTTACGGTTTCACTCAAAACCGCATCAAACAAAACCGTGCCCACCCTTAATTGTAAGTGGGTTTTGAATTTCTTAGGTATTTTGGGCATATTGGAATTTGGGTTTTTGAAAAAATGGGGGTTTTAGTTGGTTTCTGTGAGTGGGGTTTAAGATATTTGATTGGTGAAATTTTGATGATTTAAATGTGGATAGACCCAAAGGGTATGTAGGAGTGTAACTTTGAAGAGCGAAGAACCGCTGGAGTCCAGCTCGGCAGAGGGTTAGAGAAGGGAGGAATAAGAAGAAAATTTTCGAAGGAGAAGAACAGCTTTTCTTTTTCTTTTTTGTAATTTTGTAAGGGATAGGAGGGTCATTCTCTGGCTCTTTCATGGCTTCTACTGGCTCTGTGTAGAGAGAGAGAGATAGAGAGTGTGTGTGTGTGTGTGTGTTTGGGGGTTTGAGGGAGGGAGAGGGTTGGATGGTCAGGGTTGAGGAAGAACAGCCTTTTTTTGTAATTTTTTAATTTTTTGTAATTTTTTTAATATCCACGTGGGATCTCTTATTGACACGTGGCGCCAAGTCATTATCCATGTGGGTGTCACGTCATCAGTTAACGGAAGACTTAACAGTTTGACTAACGAATGTATGAGATTGTCCCAAAATTTACACTTTATGTATGACTAACACGAAAAAAAAAAACTTGATGTACTAAATGTTAAAAACCATGAAACATGAGGGCAGTAAACTGATATTTACCCTATTTTTTTATATCACAAATGGTCTCTGAAATTGACCATCACCATTAAGATGGTTCATGGAATTAAAAATCAATCAATATAGTCCCTGAAAATAGGTGTCGCAAATCAATGTGGTTCTTCCGTCATAATTCTGTTAAAAAATATGTTAAGTGCTGATGTGACACATAAATGGGCCCTACAAGATTTACGGGTTTTATCACAAATGGTCCCTGAAATTGACCCACACCATCAAGATGGTCCCTGAAATTGACCCCACCATCAATATGGTCTCTGAAATTGAAAATCAATCAATGTAGTCATTGAAAATAGGTGTCGTAAATCAATATGATCTTCCGCCACAATTCCGTAAAAAAATTGTTATGTGCTGATGTGGGTTTAGTAATTAATTTAAAAATTTGTCTAAATACTTTTTTGCACAATGGATTGTTTCTTCTTCTTATAGTAGGGCCTACTCTGAAGAGAGATCCCTTCCATAATTTTGTCACGCCCCAGACCCAAGGTCGGTGGAAAAATAAGCTTCGTGCCCACTGCGTGAGTAAAAAAAAAAAAAAAAAAAAGGGAAAACTAACTTCTCTTACAAAAACTAATCTAAAACATCCTTACAATGTGTACAAAATAATAAAATAAAAACTCTTAAATCTATTGTTTAACACAACCTTAGCTTGTTTACTCTTCGTTAATCTTGTACCAAACTTGCAAGGTGTAAATACATATAATAATAATAAACATTTAATTTTAAAATAGAGGTCTCACAATCTATCATCCTTAAAAAAATTTCGTCCTCGAAATTTACTAAACCGAACTCTTTTCGTTCAAAACTAATGAACTTCAAGTAATCTTGTCCTACAATTCCCAAGGGTGTCTAATAATTGGGTTCTAATACCATTCTATCACGCTCTAGACCCGGGGTCAGTGGAAAAATAAACCCCGTGCCCAATGCACGAGTAAAAATAAAAATAAAAACAGAAAACTAACTTCTCTTATAAAAACTAATCTCAAAAATCCTTATAGGTATACAAAATAATAAAATAAAAACTCTTAAATCTCTTGTCTAATAGAACCTTAGCTCGTTTATTCTTCATTAATCTTGTGCCGAACCTGCAAGGTCTAAAATGTATATAATAATAATAATAATAATAATAATAATAATAATAATAATAATAATAAACATTTAATTTTAAAATACAGGGTCTCACAAAATTCTTAAAGGCACAAAGCTTAACCAAGGCCTAAGAGGGGGTGTGAAATAGCTTTCAACCAACAATGGACGCACCTCAATTATAACCTCATTATCTCAAGGCAGACCTCGTCGTTCTTTGCATCACCAGACCATCAGAGAAGCGCAAACAAGCTCCCCAAGATTAAGGTTGTTTGGATGTTGATTGCTAAGAACATCTCCAAATAATATGTCAAATATAGTATGTCAAAATTTTATTTGATAGCTGATGTGGCAAATTGAATACAAGTGCTAAATCTTTTGTTTTCAATAAATGTGTCAAATATTTATTTTATTATTTTATTGGGTCTAGAGTTACATTAACTATTAAAAATAATCAAAATTAGTTTTATTTTGTATTATATTGATTGTTAATAGGACCCATGCATTAAAAAAATTAAATTAAATATATTTGACTCCTTCTTTGTTTGCTATAAAAAATGGCAGCTAGAAAGCAAAGAGTCAAATGACTCACATGCCACATCATATATGGCATATCCATTGGAGAACACTTGAATGTCTTTTAATCATATTTGATACATCTGACATCTCATTTGAAGATGGTCTAAATGTTAACCGTGATGTCCTAGTAGTCATTGCTAATGAGTCAAGCCGTCACCAAAGGTGATATCGATTCAGGTTCAATTCGGCAGAGGGTGTCGAAGTGTGTTTTGAGATTTTTTTTAGAGAATAGAGAGCGGATGAGGTAGATAAATGTGGACTGAGATCGGAGGTGATTGCATGACTGGATTTATGAGTTGATAATTTTTTATTAACTATTAAATTATTAAGCATATTTGTAATTTTATTAATTTAATTAGACTTGTGTGACCTATTTATGTATCACGTCGGCACATAACATAATTTTTTACAGAATTGTAACGGAATGACCACATTAATTTGAGACACTTGTGGGACTACATTGTTCATTTTCTAATTTCAGGGACCATTTTGATGTCGTGGATCAATTTAAAGAACCATTTGTGAGAAAAAAAGACTTATGGAACCCATTTATTTGCCACATCAACACTTAACAGAGTTTTTAATAGAATTGTAACGAAATGACCACATTAATTTGCGACACTTATTTTCAGGAATTATATTGATTGATTTTCAATTTCAGGGACCATATTGATGATGATGGTCAATTTCAAGGATCATTTGTGATAAAAAATTTAATCCAAAAATCGCCACGTAGCAAAATGAAAGCAACACAGCAATCTTCGAACACGTGTTCCAGAGTTATTGGCCCTTCACAATCCATCCGCGACGGGATTAACTCAGCCGTTAACTCCAATAAACTCACAGAAGGCTGAGCTGATCAATGACTGAAAAGTGTGAAAAAAAAAAAAAGGAATAGGGACAATAAAGCAAAATTGTTAGGCTCCTGAATTCAATTTTAATTTTAATTTTTCTAGATCTCCCAAAAGGACACTTCCCTTGTACCCAAAAACGCAAAACTCACAAACTCTCTCTCTCTCTCTCTACCCTAAACCCCCAATCCTCGAGGGCTTTAATCTTGTTCAGAAGATCTGGAGGTAAACACACACAATCACAATCCTTGAAGCTTTAAACTTTCAAGTTTTGTTAATTTTGTATATTTTGTGCTTTAATTTTCTTGATATTGCTTAGATTTGCTCAGTTTTGTGATTAGGGTTTATCATATTTTCGTATTTTTTGGTAATTTTTGCTAGTGTAAAATGAAAAGAAGTTAAATTTGATGGTTTTGGAAAATACCCAGATAAAAAATCTCAATGGATGAGCTAACGGATAAGGATGTTGATGTGGGTAGTGGGTCAGAGTCCACTGTGAGTGCTAGTGGGCATGTAGCTGGTGAAACCCTAGCTGGGTCCGAGGCTTGTGTGATTGAGGGTCAGGTTGAGGGGTCTTTTGGGGAGGATGTTGGTGACGATGAAGGCAGTGATTGTGATGGGGGTGATATAATGGTGGAGGTTCTGGGTTCTAATGTCTATGTTGGTGGAGTTTGCACTAGTGGGGATGGGGACAATGAAGGGGTGGGTCATGATGATTCGGTTGAGGTTGATATGGGGTTGGAGGGCAATGTGAGATCTTCTGGAGGAGATGGTGGTGAAATGGGTGAGCTGGATTCGGTGGCTACAGTTGTTAATTCAACGGTCATAGAAACCCAGGTTTTTCATTTTGAGGAAGCTGAGATGGTTGTGGGGCAGGATGTGAATTCAGAGGAAGTTAGTGTTTCGGATGAAAAAGCACAGGATGCCACAGCAGAAAATGGAATTGGGGGTTCCTTGTTTGGATCTGTAGGTAGTGAAACACAAGTTGTTGCCAGTGAAGTAGTTGTGAAGGAAAGTGTAGAAGTTTCCGTGGGAGGATTGTTGGAGGTTGTGGAACAAGAAAGGAAGTTGGTTGTTGGCGAGGTTGATGCACTCAATGATTTGAAGGCACAAAAAGCTGGTTTTTCAGATGATGTAGTATTGAATGCTGGAATTGAAGAAGCTGCAGTGGCTGTTAGTGAAGAAGGTTTGAATCCCAAACCCTCGAGTGAACAAACCAAAGTTTCTGCTGCTAGTGGTTATGTTGCTGGGTTGGACAGTGTAGATATTTTGACTTCCAAAGTTGCAGGTAAGGAAACTGATAAAACTAAGGAAAATTCAAATCATCCAGTAGAAGAACAGCTTGTTAAGATTGAGCCAGTGGGTGGTTGCACCCATAGTGGCAGCAATGAACCTGAAGATTCAGTGTCTTCTTCTATGCCGCCGCAAGTAGTTCATGGAAGTGACACGGGAACAACAGGTGCACAAGATTCTGAAAATTATCAGTTCTTGAAACCTGAAGAAAGCGTAGAGGACATGGTTCATGATATTGCATTGGTTTCAACTACCTTATCTCTGCCAGCTCAAGTTATTCCTGGAGGTGTAGTTTCATTAACAGATAGAGGGGGCCTTTTGAATTCCGAAAAGGACCTGCACTTGAAACCCGAAGAGAGTATTGGCAAGAACACAGTCCATGATACTGCACTGGTTGAATCAAATACAGGGCAAGAGATGGAAGTGGACAGACACGTTAATGGTGCTGAACAGAATAGCGTAGATGGATCAGATCAATCCCTGGAGTCTGGAAAGTGTTTAGAAAAGACTGCGACAGCTTGTGTTGATCGAGTTCGTCCTGATATTGAAGCGGAGGAAGTCAATGAACAAGTGACTGATGCTGAGGGTGTATTAAATGGAGGGGAACAGATTGAAGATGAAGGCCAAGACATAATGGGTGGATCCACTGAGATTGCAGCAGCAGATGATAATATTCTACTGAACCCATGCGTTGAAGTAACTAACTCTATTGATCCGAACTTGAAAAATGAGACTGTTCAGAGGAGATCACTAGCCGATATCCAAGTCACTGATAGTGGGGATGTTACTCACATGGACACTGAGGAGGTAGGAGGTAAAGAACAATTTAATGATGCTGTGCTAGATGGTTTACACGGAGGGCAATACATGGAAGGCGAAAAAGAAGCTACTGATGTTGAACAACCAAAAGCAGGTGAAGAGGAAATTCTTAAACAAGAAGCTATCCAGGGAAGCTCAGAAATTGTGCCTCAACCGAGATATGAGCTGCCACCAGAAAATCATGTGTTTTCTGCATCTGATTTAGTTTGGGGTAAAGTGAAGAGCCATCCATGGTGGCCTGGACAGATATTTGATTATACGGTTGCATCTGAGAAGGCAATGAAATATCATAAAAAGGATTGCTTTTTGGTAGCATATTTTGGGGATCGTACATTTGCTTGGAATGAACCATGTAGTTTAAAGCCTTTTCGATCTTACTTTTCCCAGTCAGAGAAGCAATGTAATTCAGAAGCATTCCAGAATGCTGTCAATTGTGCTCTGGAAGAAGTTTCGAGACGTGTTGAATTGGGGCTAGCATGCTCTTGCATACCAAAAGAAGTCTATGAGAAGATTAGGTTCCAGAAAGTTGAAAATGCTGGGATCCGCCAAGAATCAAGTAGAAGAGATGAAGTGGATGAATCGGCAAGTGCCAGTTCTCTTGAATGTAATCAATTGCTGGATTACATAAAAGCTTTAGCACGGTTCCCATCTGTTAACTGTGACCGATTAGAAGTTGTGATAGCTAAGGCTCATATGCTAGCATTTTATCGCTTGAAGGGTTACTACAACTTGCCAGAATTCCGATCTTGCGGAGATATATTGGAAAACAGAGATGAAAGGATTGAGCATACAACTCCTAATGGCAAGGAAGCTAAAGGTACTTTCTCTGGCCCCGAGATTATTACCTATTCTCACAAGCGTAAACATAGTTTAAGAGATTCTAAGGTAAAAGAACGAAGCCTGTCTGAATTAATGGATGGCGGCTTAGATTCTCTAGATGGCGGTGATTGGTTGGATGGGAAAGATCCTGGTGGTTTGGTCTCACCATCCTCTGGTAAGAGACGGAAGGGTTTTGAGTATCATGTTGATGACGATGGAAGGAAAGTTAGCGGAGCAAAAGTTTCTAATACCACGCCTGTCCCAAAACAGTCTTTTAAGATTGGTGAATGTATCCAGAGAGTTGCAAGCCAACTTACAGGGTCTCCTATTGTGAAGTCCAACAGTGACAGACCTGCTGGGGATGGATCTGATGTTGCCTTCCAGAGTTCTGGTGATGTCCATAGAGGGAAAGCAGTTGATAGATCAGAGTACTCGTCGTTAGATGAATTGCTGTCACAACTTCAGTCGGCAGCAGAAGATCCACGGAAGGATAAACAAAGCTTGAAAACTGTTGTTAATTTCTTCTCTGATTTTAGGAATTCTGTAGCTGTAGGTCAGCTTCCTGGAATAGAGCATTTAGCTGTTGACAAAGTTGGTGGGAGAAAGAGGAAGTCGTCAAATTCTGCTTTTGGGTTGCCTGAAACTTTTGAATTTGATGACATGAATGATACTTATTGGACAGACAGGGTAATCCAAAATGGCGTTGAAGAGCAAACACCTCGAAGGGGCAGGAAGGCTAATTATCAACCCATTGTTCTTGCCCAACCAGAAAAATCCCCTCAAGAGGGTCGTAGGCCATACGCCAGGAAGCGGTATTCCCAAACCGTTAATGCTTTGCCGCCAGAGAAACCTATTGGCTATGTGGATGAGAATGCCCCAACAGAACTTGTTATGAACTTCTCTGAGGTGAATTCTGTTCCCTCAGAAGCAAAGCTGAATAGAATGTTTAGGCGCTTTGGACCTCTGAAGGAAGCTGAAACAGAAGTTGATAGGGAGAGCAGTCGTGCTAGAGTTGTTTTCAAGAAATGTTCTGATGCAGAGGTTGCTATTGATAGTGCTGGAAAATTCAAGATCTTCGGATCAATACCTGTAAATTACCAGCTCAACTATACTCCATCTCAGCTCAACTATACTCCGTCTATCCAGTTTAGCATTTCTCCCAGTGCCACAGCGCATGATCAGGAGATGCAACTTGTTCTGCCCTCCCATGATCATGATATGCACCTTGATCTCTCCGCCCATGACCAGATGCAACTTGATCTTTCCACCCACGACCATATGCAACTGGATATGCAACTTGATCTTTCCTCTCATGACCAGATGCACCTTGATCTCTCCACCTTTGATAACCTATGAAGTTGTCAGGTAACTATGGACATGGATTAAATTTAATTGCACTGATCTTTGAAGTTCTGCTTAAGCTTGCTTTTTTACAAACTTTCAACTACATCTGTTAATTCCGATGTGATCTGAGGTTGTAGTATTTAAAGGATTTATTTCTTTAAAAATAAAATAAAAAAACTACAGTAAGTGAACGGATGTGCGAGTTTTGGAAATTAAGAATTGACAAAAGGCCTTTGTATGCCCTGGTTGGTCTCAAATAGATAACCTGTGCCGAGTTTCTTTTTTCATTTTCTTTTGTTTAATGGGGCCCCGGGGGAGGTGAAATTTATAGAATGACATTGTGTCCCGAGCAGGGCTTTTATATAGTTGTTTCCAAATCTATACTTGGTATTGGGAGTTCGATATCAGACTGAATTTGGTCTTACTTTTATGTTCCCTGGCACTTGGACCGATGTATGGGAATAAGGTTTTACCGTATGTGGCATAAGAATAACGAGCAGTTTTAATTCTATATCCTTCTTTGATATTATGCAATTATCTGATGTATTCTTTTAATTTCTGATCTTTCACAACTTAGGTTTGTAGTCTTCTATCTGATACCATTTTGCTTCTGTAGTTAACTTTTCTTTTACATATGTTTTATTGCAGGGAGCAAATGCTGAAGAAGAAAAGGAGACAGTATGCGGGTATCTATGCCCTGGGAAGCCCTAGGACGTGCAAAGCTGAATCGGCTGCTGAAGGAGGTAACCAGACCATGTATTCATCTGGTTATGGTGAATTTAATCTGTGCTGAGGTTTCTCGCTGTTTTCTATTCACGAAGATGCCTGTTTTTTGCTTCCTTCTGTACTCTTATGTGTTTGAGGGTTCTTAGTTTGAATGTACAGCAGAGATGGCTGATCCTTCCTTGATGGCTACAATTATGGCATCATGTATGATTGTGCATTTTCCCTAGTTGAATAACGGTGACCGGTAAATTTTTCTAAAACCATGCTGATTGCTGGAGGGTCGGGGGCCGTTTTGGCCCTCGGAGACTTGGGAGTTCCAAACAGCATGGGGGAAAAGTAATTTGCTTTTGCTATGTGACATGTTGAAGACGCCTTATCTTCCCGTGTATGCAAAGCAGGATATGCACAAACCCTTCTTACTTCATTCCCATTTGTAGGTGTTATGTTACCATCGTGGAGGTTTTTCTCGGATGCCGATTAAATCTTCGGTGATGAGAGTGAACTGTCCGGCGTGCTCTTTTCTTGTCCTGATCGTTGAATGTGGCTGCCGTGTGTTTTTGTTTCCTGGGCTGGTATTTTACCCAGTTGGGCGATGGATCCAGATGGACCACTTGGTGTGTGAAAGATTTTCCAACTAAGTATAGGCACTGCCCCTATCGACCAAATGATTATCCACAGAATCCATTTGTTAAATATATGGATTTGAAATTTGTTAAAATATATATATATATATTTTTTGAACAAACGATATTATCTATACTAAGTGATGATGTGTTAATATAATATCACAAAAACGCAGAGCATTGGTCCTTCAAACCAATTTTGTAAGAATATTTCTGTTAAAAATATGGGGTCATTTGTGCAGTTTCTTGATTTACTTCTAAGAGAAATGTTAAAGAGATTCTCAAAAATGTGACACTCCATGGACTTTCTGCCCAATATTTTACAATGTGAGCATAGGAATTGACATTAATCAGTAAAGCCGCAAAGAGTCTATAAAGAATCTCATTTGAGAGTTTCCATAGCATTTCTCTACTTTTGATCTTAAAAGCGGCATTTCACATCCTCAATTTTAAAAGAATTTCTCACTAGGTATGTGAAAGACAAATGCTCCACTTTTTTACAAAGTTAAAATACAAACTAATTTCTTTCTCCATGCAACTCTAGTATCATATGAGGTGGTAGCGTACTTTTGGTTTGAGTTCAACGGTACGCCAAAGTAGAGCCGGTGACCAGGGTCGTCTCTGAGATTTTGGAGGCCCTGTGCGAAATTTATAAAGGGCCCATCTTAAGATAGTTTTTCAAAATAAACTTTATGACTTACTGATTGTAAATTTACAAATATCATTAAATAATAAGTAAAAAGAGCTACAATCGTAACTTTCACTAAATATTCAAAAGCACTTCAATCTTAAATCAACCAAACAAGAAGAAAAAAAAGCTTCAAAAACTCTACCCTCAATTAGACCTTCCATTCGTGTCATGTTTCTCGTGTTCGTGTCGTTTTCGTGTCATACCCGATAGCTTAACGGGTCGTGTCGTGTCGTGTAATACCCATTAAAGTAAACGGGTAATATGACCCGACTCGAAATCAACCCGTTAATATTATCAGGTAATATGACCTGACCCGTTACCCATTAAGAAAAATATATTTTAAATCAATAAAAATGAAAATGAAAAACATAATTTGACCCCAAAAAATGTAAAACATAATACTAAATTAGTATATAGATACTAAATTTCGGAGTTGACCCTTTCATGAAAGTTGTAAAACTTTTCATTACGAGTGATTACATTTTTCACACTTCTACAACAATTATTATTAATTTTATTAATTTTGCACTCAAATAAAAAACACTGCTCATAAGATTTGGAGGGTTTTAAAAATTTAAACGACCATGTAACCATCATCTAAGCGTTGAGGATGCAATTATGAACGTTTATTATGCTTTCACATCTTTCAAACTTGAACTCCCTTAAAAATATTATTCATGAGAGTTTGTATGGTTTTAAAAATTCACACGATCATATACCCATCCTCAAAGCATAGAGGATACGACTACGAGCGTTTGCATATTTTTTTCACATTTTTTGCACATGTAAATTAATTATTATATATATATATATATATTTTTTTTTTTTAATGTGTTTGGTATTTTTAAATTACTTGATATTTTTATTTTTAATGTGTTTTATGATTTTTAATCTCAATCTTTGCCTATAATTGACACACCCCAACCTAAATCGAGGCATGCTGGCTGTCACGTGAGGGTGACGTAACCATGTGCACAGTGCGGAAGTAAAATTAAAAGAAGAAATACGAACGAATTAAAACCGAGTTAAATAAAAGCACTAGCCGAGGAAGGTACTACTGACGAGATTTAGTGTGATTACACAACCAGAGCATAAATAGTCTAAGTGCAGTCAAGTAGAAAAAGTACTAAATCCAAATAACACCCAAGGGTGGTCTTACATGAGTGAATTCTGTCAGAACCTCCGGATATCCTCGTAAGCTACCAACAACAAATGCTACCTAGAACCTGGAGGGGCGAAAAACAGAAAGCGTGAGTGGGCAAAAACAAAGCTTTTTCAAAATCATTTCATTTCTCAAAAGTTCTAACCCCTCGCCGTAAAACCTGTATAATTTCCCAGAAATAAAGTATATACTCATATATATATATCTCAAATCTATACTCAGCAGTAGTGATAATCAAAAGTATGCCAGGAGTATGCCATGCCAAAGTATCTCAACGAAATGCTAATAGTAACTCAGTGAATAAATATGAATACCAGGTATCAAATCAACCCTCGGCTGAAAGTATAGCTCATAATCAATCTTAATCATATCAAATATCCTGCACACAAATCAGCACCACCTCTAGTGGTCTGCACAACATAACTGAGTGTAAAATAAATATGCTCTAGTGTTACGATCACGTGAAGACTGTGCGAATAATTGCGGGTCACCTACGAGTCGAACCCACTTATAATGGTCTATACGACAGGACTGTGCACCTAACTTGGATCCAAGGCGAGCATATGGTGTGGGAGGTGAACATCACGTGAAGGAATGTACCCTAACTCTGGGTGGGAGCACTAACATCGAGGTGCAGGTTTATGAGCTCTCAGCACATCACATCATTATCATAACTTTACTTTATGAACTTACCTGGCGCTTACCTGAGCGTCCGCAGCGCCAATCATGAATATATGCAACTATCAACGCATAAATAAAATAGGTAGATACTTTGCATGGCATTTCAAAACGTATAATCATTCAATTTCATTTTCTGGGAAAATAACAAGTATATAGGTATATACGGAAAACTAAAAGCCCACTCATTGATATGTAGTCGAGTCGTAACCCTCGAGTCTAGCCTGGCTACGCTCGTCCTCCGGATAGATCTCGCCTATATGAGAAGCAACTATAAAAACGTTATTTTAAAGCACATAAACAAAACTTGGAAATAACTTCTTATACATAGCTCGATTTTGCTATTTGAATATACCAACGTGATTTATACAACCTTAGGAACATCCCCATATTCTTAGAAAAAAATTTCGACGTCCCACGCGCAGGGAAAGGCACGGCAAGACGCTCCCCCATGCGCGGCCAAGTGCCTGGCACACTGACGGCTTCAGTTAACGCCGTCAGGAATATTTCGTTAAAAACCAAGCATATTCCGTTAATTTTCTAACGGCGTCACCTATCGCCGTTAGCATATTCCATCAAAATTGACGAAATATGCTCCATCTTCCCCGATGAGTCACCGGACGCCGGCGACTGTTTGCCAGTTTTTGGAAAAACTTTACAACCTTGTATCTCCTTCAATTTTGCACCAAACTTCATGAAACTTGAACCAAATTAAAGCTTGGGACGAGTAGAACACAACCATACCTGATTCAAGCTCTAAAACCGCCGGAATCTCGCCGGAAAAAGCCTCGATCTTCTGGCCAAACTTCAAACTTGTCAATCTCGATATCCTGACATCTAAAATCTCCCAACGAACCACCCCGAGCCTCGTGAGGACCTCTTTAAGTTCCTTATGTCCATAAAAACTCCTTAAAACCTCACATTAATTAGTGCATGAATAGTGCATGAATCAGAGGTTAGGGTTTCCGAAGGTTACCTGAAAAATGGTACCTTTCAACTCGCATGAACCTCAGGAGTACAATGGTGATCTTAAAACCTTCAATCTGTGAGGTTTGGGAGGGTTTTGGTAATGGTCCATACGAAATAGAAGGAGAGAGAGTGAGTCTGAGAGAGAGAGCACGGGAGAGAAGAGAAAGAAAAGGAAAACTGGTGAGATGTGTGTGTGGTCCAAATTTTGGTTCACCAATAAAAAACAAACAATACTGTAAGTTTCCATTAGGTCCAAACATTAAGGAATTGGATCCAATTGGTTAATTCATTAACTCATTTCACACACTCACAACCAAACGCTCCAAGGGCATTTTCATCATTTCACGTCATCGTTAAAAATAATGCGGGACGGGCTGTTGCAATAATATACTATAAAAATAAATAAATAAAACTTCAATTTAAAATTTATATAGAATAATAATTAATAAACAATATATACATATTCATTATATCTATTGTATTTCATAGTAAGTTTTTTTTAGTAGTTTAAAAAATTAAAATCATCAAAATAACTTTTTTTCTTATCGTGTCAAAACAGGTTACCTGCGTGTCACTCTCATGTAAACCTATTAAGGACCCATTATTAATGGGTTATTATCGTGTGACCCAATAATGACCTGATTAGTTATCATGTTGACCCGAAACTCGTTATTTTCGTATCGTTTACGTGTCGTGTTAATAGGTCGTGTAAGAAATTACCAGGTTTACCCTCAATGTTTCACTTGAATATATAACATTCTTATATAATAAATTGAAAAAAAATTGTTTTTTAGAGTGTTGTTATCAACATTTCAAATATCTAGTTGTGCAATCCAAATTGTTATAAATGTTTAGGAAAAATATTGGGAAATACCCCAAAATGGGACAATTCTTAATCTTGGGACATAAATAGGACAAACGGTGTAACATCCCGTCCCGATTTTTATATTTTAGCGACGTGAAATGACGATTTTACCCTCAATTTACGTTCGAGCGGGGTGTGACGAGATTAGAATTGGGCTTAGGTGGTTCTAGTGGTAAGCCTAATAGTTTGGGCTGATTTGTGGGCTTCCAATTATATAAACATACACTCACACACACAGCATGCACACACGTGCACCATTTCTATTTTCGTCCTTCTCTCTCTCTCGAACCCTCTCATCCTCCCCTTACCTTTCCTAGTACAAACACCATACATATTAACGATCGAGGCACGGATCGACTTCAAAGAGGGCATGTTTGGACTCCTGGGAACCTGGTAAGTCGTATGGTAGCCTTAGTTTGGTTCGAAACGCGACAGAACTCTTAAAACCCAAGGCTAATTATTAGGGTACTGTTCATCAACTTTGTGTTGGCTTCGTTTTAGGTGAAAACAAGATCACCACTGGTCTTAGAATCTTCCCACGAGTCTCGGAGTGTATCGTTTGCAAGTTTTAGACGTCGAAGTAGGTGGTTTCGAATGTGGCCGATTTTGGAGGAATTCCCCGAGGAATTTCCAAGTGTTTTTCGAGACTTTTGAAGGTATATACTTGTTCTACACTAAATTTAGAGCATGTAGGAAGAAAAATGGACGAAAAAGGATGAAAAACGAGTGAAATATGGAAGTTGGAAAGTTCGTCGGAATCCGGTCGTCGGAAAAACTAGTCCGGCGACGCGAGGTTGGGGGTGATGCGCGTGGGGATGCGTTTGCCCGTGGGCTCCCCGACGCGTGGGGGCGCGTGCGACACCCCAAAATTATTTTAAAAATATCACGACGTTCGTGACGTCGTATAAGTCGCGTTGGTATATTCATATACCAAAATTGACCTTCGTATGAAAAGTTATTAACGTAGTTCGTTTATGTGCTGTAAATGACGGTTTTACAGTTGTTTCACATATAGGTGAGACGTATCCAGAGGACGAGCGCATCCACGCTAGGCTCGTGGGATACGACTTGTCGACATATCAGTGAGTGGGCTTTTGTTTTCAGTATATATATATAAAATTGATGTTTTTTCCAGAAACGTAATTTGATTGATTTACGAATTGAAATGATTTTATAATTAAATTGCCATGTCGTATGCCAATTATATTTTATAATTACGAGTATGATTGCATTCATTATGCTCCGGCACTGTGGACGGCCAGGTAAGTCAGGTAAGTATGATAGTTAGTGGTTGAGATGATGATGGATTGTGATTTAGCTCATCACCTGCACCTCAGGTGTTTGTGCTCCGCCAGAGTAGGGCCTAGCCTTCACGTGATCGTTCACCTCACGCACCGTACGTTCACCTTGGATCCAAGGCAGGTGCCTAGCCTGTCGTACAGACCACTATAGGTGGTTCCGACTCGTAGGTGACCCGCGATTCGTCGCACAGCCTTCACGTGATCGTAGCACTGAGCGTAATATTATACACCTAGCCTGTCGTACAGACCACTATAGGTGGTTTCGACTCGTGTGCAGGATAATGATTGATAGTGATTGATTGTGATTGATGAGCTATAGACTCAGCCGTACAGGTCACTAGAGGTGACTCCGGCTGACATGACACTAGGGACACCCCTTGATTTATATTACTTGCCTGATGATGATTTTTTCTGAGTTGGTATATCGATATGGCCTATTCTTGAGATTGATAATGAGTTTTGATTCCTAGACGGGGTTTTCGTATATAAGTTTATATACGTATTATTTTCTGGGAAAATTATACTGGATTTACAGCGAGGGGTTATATGGATTTTATAAAATGGTTTTGGAAAGTATTTGTTTTTGCCCACTCACGTTTTCTGGTTTGCGCCCCTCCAGGTTCTAGGTAGCGACGACGTGGACTGCTATCGAGGCACCGAGGCAGTTCTGACAGACCACCACCTATGTAGGGTTTCTTATGTGATTATATCGTTTTGTTTTAAAATGACTGCACCTAGGATTGGCTCTGTGACTCTTAACTACTTCACTTTCGTCTTACATTACCCTTTATCGCATGTACATTATCGAATTTGATTCTCACTGCTGCACTTCATGCATAATTACTCTTCCGCTGACGTTTTGGCTACGTCACTCACACGTGACGGCCAGCACGCTTCGACCTCGGGGTCGGGGTGTGTCAAACGGGCCATGCACAAGCCATGCAAAAAACTGAAATTACTAAAATACCCACATATAAATGAGTTAATTCTCCCAATTTCTCTTTCTCTCTACTCTCTCTCCCCTCCTCTCTCTTTTCTCTCACTTTCTCTCTTTACTCTTTCTCCCTTCCTCAAATCTCTAAGCTTTGATTTTGAAAGATGGAAGTTCAAAGAGAGGCGAGAGGATTGAGCTGGGCTTTGGGTTCACCTCATACCCCTGATTTCAAACAAAGGGATGCGAGAGAGGTGAGAAGAGTGAGCTAGGTTTTGTACCATAGTTTTTGTTTTGGCCGGAAAGTTCTACTTTTTCTAGTGACTAAAGCTTCGACATGCATAGTAAGGTAGGGTGTCTAGTTCCAAGTTCCTTCATTAATGATTTACGGAATAAATGAGTTGTTTGTAAGATGAACTAATACTTAGAAGTTAAATTAGGGTTGGTGTTTCATGTTGGGGCGTATGGGTTGTGGAATAAATTTCAAGTTTGATGTGCTATAAGACTGGGACGAAACAATTTCTGATTAAGTGTTCAATTGTAGAAATTTGTGAATTTTTTTTCGGAATATGCGTGTGGTGCGCATATGGTGTGCATGGCTACATCTTAATATGAAAAGCAAGAACGTTCACTAGTTATGATGGACGTATGTTGTGTCCCATAATTTAGCGAGTATGACCACAACCTAGTTGGCCTAGGCGAAAAAAAAATTAAAAACAAAAACTTAGAGGACGTTAAGGATCATGTGTATCCGTGAAATAATGACAACGAGTATCATGTTTTTCACGTGCATGATTAAGTGATGGTTGATATACGTAACAAGACTTTTCAAACCGTCACTGTAACCTTATATACATAACAATTATGTTTTAATTGTATCCACTATACCAATATGCTGTCGTGAAAGTTTCTCTCGTTCTGTGCATATCATGTGCATGTATTGTACATATTTTGTGTAGATGGTGCGTATTTACATCTCCTATACTCTTTGCATTAGTGTAATTTACTACTTTTTCCTTTGATTCAGAGGCAGGCCTTAGAAATACGAAAAAAGCGAACGAGTTCGTGAAACAATTTTATTTGATTCAGTTGGATTCTTTCGTGCCCATTCAAATTGCAATTTTTTCAAATCCTTGAAATATTTGAACCCAATCAAATTTGATACCACATTCAAATTAATGAATCTTCGATTATTCATATAAAGTTTAAGGTCATTTTTCTGATTTCGAGGAGATAGTTATGAGCTATGGGTTTTTGGATTGAGCCCAGATCTATAAGCATAACATGTGCATGTCTTGTGCATGTCATGTAGCAAGCTTAATACGAAGAGAGCAAACGAGTACACGAAATAATTTCATCCATATCCTTCTCTCTTCCTTCTTTCCATTCTGATTTCTTTCTTTTCCTCAAATTTATCTCTTCTCCATAAAGCAACTGACCTTTAATACGTTTTTTTTTTCATTTAATTGTAGCAAAAGCCAAACCCTATTTTAGTGCTTGTAAATTTGGATCGAGAGAGGGAGCAAAGGGAGGGAGAAGACATAAGAAATGAAAACCCACATATAAATAAGAGAAATGATAAAAAATCAAAAATCAAAATTGAAGGATTTGGGCTCCTCCAAGAAACACCAAACCAATCTCTTTAACTCCATAAATCTGTCAATCAAAAAGTAAAATTAAGCAAATCCAGATCACAAAACCTACGAATGAAAAGGTAAAAATCGAAGAAGATGAATGGGCTAGAGAGAGAGCTCTTGAGCGATTTTTTTAAAGTGCTAATAAAAGCAATTCCTTTAATAGAAAACTAGATTTTAATCCCTAAATAAGATGAAGTTTAGAAAAATGTCTTATACAAGATTAAAAAATAATTTTAGTCCCTATACTCTATTTAATGCCAGCATATGTATTCAATGTCTTTTTTATTTTATTTTATATTTATAATTTTATGAAAATATTATAAATTTTAATTCTCATTATGATAAGCATTTTATATAAGAAAATATTTTCGTAGAGATTTTTCCATACACTTATATTTTTTCATATTTTCTTATCAGCCACTAATTCATTACAATATATTTAAGTACGAATATTTCAGTACACTGGATTAGTATAATATGTTTAGATACGAACATTTCGATACACTAGTTTAGTTCAATATATTTAGGTACCGACATTTCGGTACACTAGTTTAGTATCATATAGTTAGGTACATAATTTTCGGTACACTTATGTTTTTATATATTTTCTTATGTGTCACTAATTCACTACAATATATTTAGGTATGGGCATTTCGGTACATTAATTTAGTAAAATATATTATAATACAGACGTTTAGGTACACTAATTAGAGAAAGTTAAAATAAAATTAATGAATTAAAATGTGTATAATAATAAATTTAAAATTTAATGTAATAACATTAAGGGAAATTTTATTTACACCTAATAATTCTCTTTTTACACCCAACTTGAAAATTTTGTCTGGCAAACTTGCCTTTTTATCCTCAAATACAAAATTGACAAACTAAAAAAAGAAATTAAAAAAAAAAGAACACAAACACGTAAACCACCCCCCCAACCACATACAATGTCAGTAATCGGACTTGACCTTGCAATTCGTGGAATAAGGATACAGTCCCAAACGTGGACAAGTTTAAAAGCTATATATATATCAACATTTGAGAGAGAGAGAGAGAGAGAGATATATACCCAACTTAGCTCAGGCAACACAATCTTCCGATTTCGTCGAAGGCCACAACCCTCCTCCATTATCATTTTACCGTTCTTCTCGTCGTTGGGTTGTAATATTTGAAATTTCTCGCTTAAAATAGCTTCTATTGGTCAAATGAAATTAATTTTTTTTTACCGATATTTTGAATCCCAGAAAAAATTACTGTTGGAAAAACTCAGGAGGAATCGCCGATAAAGTAGTCACCAGTTGTTTTTAGCTTTGCTTTCCTTACAATATCATAGTTGTAAATGTAAATCACCTTTTTATTTCTAGGAAGATTTTGGTGGCTCTTCACCACCTGTCCCTAATCACCCTCATACATTAGGCAAGGAAGTACCTGAGGAATTCTATGATCACAGTACCGATTCCAGTTCCATGCATGATCTTGCTATTAATGTGACAACTACCATTAAGCCCTCCGTTAATCCTTCTTTTTGATTTCTGGCAACCCACCCAACCGCCAACTGGGGCTCTCAGGGCCACTTTGACCCACCCATTTGCTAGTTGATAATATCTTTCTACACCCATCTTTTGATTAGGGCATAATTGGAATATAAAATTTAAAAAAAAAGTTAATGGGTGTAAAGATAAGTTAACTGGGTCTAATAAAATTTCCCTAACATTAAATAAGTTATCTATTAAAAATAAAAATATAATATGAATTTGAATTAAGTACACATTAAGGGACTAAAATCAATATTCAATCTTACACCAAGTTTTTATTAAATTTTAATCTTCTTGAATGATTAAAGTTAAAAAAACCCATTCTTTTAATATGTAGCATAACACACACACACACACACACACACACACACACACACTTAGTGACAAATTTTTTTTAAGCCCTTTTAATTTTGAAGTCCTGTGTGATTGCACATTTCGCTCCCTCTCAAAGCCCTCTGCTGAGTTAAAAAACCCATTCTTTTAATATGTAGCATAATACACACACACACACACACACACACACACACACACACACACACACACACACACACACACACACACACACACACACACACACACACACACACTTAGTGACAAATTTTTTTTTAAGCCCTTTTAATTTTGAAGTCCTGTGTGATTGCACCTTTCGCTTCCTCTCAAAGCCCCCTGTCGAGCCCAAAGAAGCATCCGTGAGAGTTCAGACTCGAAAAGATCAAAATCATGTTTCGATTCGACCATAGGTAAGTGAATTTACATATCTAGAGAACATTTTCTGATTGTTCAAAGGCATACATATTCTCTTGAAAAAAAAAAGGGAAATTTTATTTAAACCCATCTAATCTATTTATACACCCAATTTACTCTTTGCACCAATTTGATTTTTAACTAAACTATTAATATCTCTTTAAACCCAAATTTAATACCTAATATAGCCGCATAAATCCAATTCAATATGTGAATTTATTTTTACACTCATTGAATTTTTAACTCAGAAGCTGTGCCACTTGACTTCTGATAGTAAAGGGGTTACCTCCTCTTAAACTTCTCCTCCTTCTCTTCGTAACTGGACAAAGCAACTACTTCTACCTTCATATTAAAAAATGAAGTACCAGAGGTGTCCTTAAAAATGCCAAGATATTTCTCTTCAACTCCTTCTCTACGAGCAAACCACTGTCATTTTCTTTGATGTTGTCCTTAAAAATGCCAAGATATCCTCTTCAACTGCTAAAAAAAGTCTTAAGGATACTGAATGAAAAATTCGTAAATACATCTGAAACACTTAGATGTATATTGGTCTTTCCAGAAGCATTTGAATATTTTACAGAGGTGTCAAAAGGCTCCAGAATAGTGATTCCATTACTCTCCGTAGTTAAACCAAGCACATTTGCATTCATCTCCATGGTATCACCCTTCATAACAAGCTTGGAGGCAGAAAGAGCATGTATAACGTCACTTTTCCGTTACATTTCTGTAATATTTTAAGCATTCAGAGCATGGAAACCGATGCAAAAGTGATATAGGCTATTAAGTGAATCTCAGGATAAATGCATATCTCAGCAGACTCATATGCATAGAGCTATTAGGGTTTTAACAAGAATAAATGTAGAATAAACAAAAAGTGATTGTATGGTTTAATTATAGTGTTTGGGTTTATTAATAAATTTGAATTTTATTATTAATTTCATTTTGTACTTAATAGTAATATGCAATAGGATAAAATAGACAATTAACATTTAAAATTTAAATTAGGTGTAAAAAGAGATTAAATGAGTTTAAATAAAATTTCTAAAAAAAAAAAGGCATACGTATTCATGATCCAACAACAAATAAAATAAACATCAAGGAGGAAATGAAATAAAATAAAAAGAAAACATTGTTGTAGGCCTAATTGAGTGAGCGATCTATGAAGAGAGAGAGAGGGGTGGTGCGGCAAGCTTTAGAGAGAAGATAGATTGATTTGATTGTGAGGTGTGTTATAATTCACCCCATTGTGCCTCTATTTATAGTGGTAGAAAGGACAAACCCTTTCCCATAAGGATTACAATACTTAATGAGTAATCTACTCCTAATAGGAATATAAGATACATTCCTAATCTATTAGGATTTACACAATCACATTCCTATACTAAATAGGACTGCAACACTCCCCCTTGAGTGTGTAAATACTCAAAGCACCATCGCATCAGATCTTCAGCAGATAAGGTTGAATAGTTGATGAAGTCGTCGACACAACGGTATTCGCGAGTCTCATATTTACGTTGAAGTATGCATTTGTAAAAACTCACAAAAACCTCGCTATGGTAAAACCCATGATAGGCAAAACCCATAGACTAAGGAGAAAAGTAAGAAAGTATGCATAATGTCTAAACATTCGTCGAACTGGACGAAGGTAGTGAACTCAACGGAGTATGATCATCCCAGGATGGGTGCCTCGTTAAAACCTAGTTAGGTAGCAAAAACCCAGTGGGAAAAATGCTCCTAATCGTAGGGAAAAAGAGTACATTAAGATCATGTGAGTATACTTCTAGATACTCCCCCTGAGTTAGACATAACTTCTAAATAAGAGAACTACAAGCGATTTAACTCAGATAATTTACGCATACCAATTCCTTGGACAAGCTTCTGGAAAGTATACTTGGGCAATGACTTGGTGAAGAGATCGGCCAAGTTGTCTTGGGAACGGATTTGCTTGACTTCAATGTTCTGATGCTGCTGCTGCTGGTGTGAGTAAAAGAACTTTGGCGCTATGTGCTTGGTGTTGTCTCCCTTGATGTATCCCTTCTTTAACTGCTCGATACATGCGGCATTGTCTTCAAAGATCGTCGTAGGAAGGTCAACGACTGATGTAAGACCACTAGTACTTCGGATATGTTCCATAACTTCTCTCAGCCAAAAGCATTCACGCGTTGCTTCATGTAGGGCGAGAATCTCAGCATGGTTCGACGAAGTAGCCACTAGTTTTTGCTTGGTAGACCTCCAAGATATAGCGGTGTCTCCAACGGTAAAGACATAACCCGTTTGAGAACGTGCTCTATGTGGGTCAGACAGATATCCAGCATCTGCATAACCAACAAGGCGAAAAGCATCCCGAGGACCGTAAGGGGCGGCAACACTCGGTGATTCGTGGGTATAGAACAAGCCCAAATCCGTTGTACCCTTGAGGTAGCGGAAAACGTCTTTAACACCATTCCAGTGCCTGCATGTGGGCGCATTGCTGTATCTTGCCAAAAGATTAACAGCGAATGAGATGTCGGGTCTAGTGCACTGAGCCAAGTACAATAAAGCCCCAATTGCACTCAGGTAAGGAACTTCAGGTTCCAAAATCTCTTCCTCATCCTCCTTTGGACGGAAGGGATCTCGTTTAGCATCTAGAGTCCGAACGACCATTGGTGTACTCGAAGGCTTCGCTTTATCCTCATTAAAACGACGCAACTACTTTTGGGTGTAGTTCGATTGATGTACTAGGATTCCATCCGAACAATGCTCGATCTCCAGGCCGAGACAGTATCGAGTTTTTCCAAGATCCTTCATCTCAAATTCCGATTTCAAGTGTGCAGCAATTCCCTCAAGCTCTGCAGGAGTCCCAATGAGGTTCATGTCGCCGACATAAACTGCAACGATTGCAAATCCGGAATGTGACTTCTTTATGAACACGCATGGGCATAGTTCATTGTTCACATAACCCTGACTTGTCAAATATTCACTCAGACGGTTATACCACATCCGCCCGGATTGTTTCAATCCGTAGAGTGACCTCCTCAACCTAATTGAGAGAATGTTCCGTGGTCTAGAACTATTTGAGCCAGTCAATGGAAGTCCTTCTGGAACTTTCATATATATTTCCGTATCTAGATCCCCATAGAGATACGCGGTTACCACGTCCATAAGCTGCATATTCAGTTTTTCAGAAACTACCAAACTGATTAGGTAGCGGAACGTTATGACGTCCATTACAGGAGAATACGTCTCCTCGTAATCAATTCCAGGGAGTTGAGAGAAGCCTTGCGCTACGAGGCGTGCTTTGTATCGCACTATTTCATTCTTCTCATTACGCTTTCTCACGAAAACCCACTTGTAGCCAACGGGCTTCACACGTGGTGGTGTAGGAGCGACTGGTCCAAACACCTTACGTTTCGCGAGCGAATCGAGTTCGACCTGGATTGCTTGTTTCCAGTTTGACCAATCGGTTCTACGTCGGCATTCATCGACGGAACGTGGTTCAATGTCATCGCTAAGCATGATGTCAGTAGCTACTGAATACGAGAATGCGTCGTCGACGATCATCTCATTCCTATTCCAAACCTCATCCAATACTGTGTAATGGACCGAAATCTCGCGATTCTCGGGAGGCCGGCATGTTTCATCTGAAGCATCACCGTAATCTAGAATAACCTCATGCGTTGGAACGGATGAGTGAGCGATGGTCGGATTCAAACTAGGGTCACTAGTTGGTGCCATTTTCCTCTTCCGGGGTTGTGAATCCTTTGAACCAGGTGGTCTGCCACGCTTCAGGGTCGGAGCAGATGATTGGCTAGCCGCCAATGTACCGTGCCGCGTGGAAGTTGCGGCCTCCCCTCCTTCGGGGACTGTCCGGCCTTCCCAGGCGGGTTGTTGACGTACACGGGGTACATCTATCCTTGCATGTGTGTTTGCAGCGGGTATATGTGATCTTGTCACTTTAGCTAGATCATTAAAAGCATCTGGCATGCTTTGAGCAATGCTTTGAAGATCTATAATTCGACGCACTTCAGTTTCAGACTGAGCAGTGCGGGGATCTAGATGAGACATAGTGGGAGCATACCACGACAATTCGCGGCGTTCTACGGGAACGTTAGCATGCTTATCTCCCCCTAACGCCGGGAAGACTGTCTCATCAAAGTGACAATCCGCAAAACGTGCGGTGAAAAGATCTCCTGTCAAGGGTTCTATGTATCGAACAATTGATGGCGAATCATAACCGACATAGATTCCCATTTTTCTGTGAGGACCCATTTTGGTACGTAGCGGCGGCGCTATTGGCACATAAATGGCGCACCCAAACACTCGTAAATGCGAGACGTCAGGCTCGTATCCAGTGACCAACTGTAACGGTGAATGTGGTTGGGTAGCGGTGGGCCTCAGGCGGACCAACATGGCTGCGTGCAATATTGCATAGCCCCAGGCAGATACCGGCAGTTTGGTTCTCATAACCAAAGTCCGAGCTATCATTTGAAGGCGCTTTATGAAAGCTTCTGCCAGGCTATTTTGGGTGTGAACATGGGGTACAAGATGTTCCACATCAATCCCTACGGACATGCAATAATTGTCAAAGGTCTGTGACGTAAACTCTCCAACGTTATCCAATCGAATCGACTTAATCGGATAATCAGGGTGGTGAGCCCTTAGCTTAATGATTTGAGCTAGGATCCCTACGGACATGCAATAATCGTCAAAGGTCTGTGACGTAAACTCTCCAACGTTATCCAATCGAATTGACTTAATGGATAATCAGGGTGGTGAGCCCTTAGCTTAATGATTTGAGCTAGGAGTTTAGCAAACGCGGCGTTGCGTGTGGACAACAAGCAAACATGTGACCATCGTGTCGATGCATCAACCAACACCATAAAATATTTAAATGGTCCGCAAGTTGGTTGGATTGGTCCACAAATGTCCCCTTGAATCCTCTGAAGAAATTTAGGGGGGTCATGAATAATCTTTGTATATGAGGGTTGAGTATTCAACTTCCCCAAAGAACACGCTTTGCATGGTGGGAGTCCTACATGAGGGTGTAACTTGTGCCCGTGCAATGATTTGAGGATACGGCGCATCATGTCACGTCCAGGATGTCCCAAACGGTCATGCCAAAGCAACAAAGTGTCCTGGAACACAAGCATAGGGCCGGCCACACTGTGGGCTTCTATGCCCCGAATGGTTGTGATGTACAACCCATTCGGCATACGTTCCAACTTCTCGTGAATACGCTTCTGGCCATATTCGTATGAAGTGATACAAAGAAATTCAGAACCATGATCTTCAGTGGTTTCAATATGATATTTATTATCTCGAATATCTCTAAAACTCAGCAACGTTCTTCCGGAACGTGGAGAATAGAGTGCCTCCTTAATGGTCAAGATAGTACCATTAGACAACATGATACGTGCCTTTCCGTATCCTTCAACCAGGTCGGATGAACCTGCGAGGGTTGTCAAAGGAGATTTCTGGGGTATTAAGTTAGTAAAATAGTGATTTTCACGCAAGATGGTGTGCATGGTTGCACTATCTGCCAGACAACTAACTTCCCCACTAGACATACCTAGAAATAAATTGATTGAATTGGTCACATGCATAAATATAAGTCCATTCATTCAATTAAGCAATTCGAGAAAATAATATCCATTCAAATAATAATCCAGAATTTAAAACAAATCAAAACCAAACAAATTATTCCAAATACTTAGAAAAATTGTTCAAAAATTTAAACCATAAACCTAGATAAATAGGGGATAGGGCCGGCCACTCCTAGTGGGTTCGGCCACTAGGGGTAAACACCCTAAAAACATGTCTAAATTTATTCGTCCATAGGGGCTGACGCCACCTGAAAATCCGATATCTCCATGGATGTGGTTGCATCTTCTGGACGATCAACAGTTGCAAAGTTAGACTCACGATGTGAATGATACTTGGCAATAGCCTCAGGGGAAGCTCGGCATACGCGTGACTAATGATCCTTTGATCCACAACGATAGCACATGTCCAGTTCAGTAGAAGCAGACTGACCGGGAGCTTTGCCCTTGTTCTTGAAGTTTGGGACCTTAGGGGCGAGTGGTGGACGCTGCTGGGTCGCAATCTTTCCCTTAGGTGAGGCTCTCTGTTGACCTTAGGCTCGTGGTGGAGCTTGTTGCCTATTACCACGACCACGACGATTCGTACGTCGTTTATGGCTGCTAGAATATATGGCATGTGCTTCAGGCACAGCGTTCGAGCCAGTCGGTCGAGCTTGATGATTTCTCATCAAAAGCTGGTTCTGCTTTTCAGCGAGAAGTAAAACAGAGATTAGATCCGAAAACTTGGTGAATTTCTGTGCCCTATATTGTTGATGCAAGACAATATTGGTGGCATGGAAGGTCGAATAGGTCTTCTCCAGGAGATCTGATTCGGTGAGTTCCACTTTGCAGAATTTCAACAAAGAACAGATTCTACAAACTTCAGAGTTGTATTCATTCACGGACTTAAAGTCCTGGAAGCGAAGATACTGCCAATCGTGTCTTGCTTCAGGCAAGTAGATGTCTTTCTGGTGATCGAAACGGTTAGCCAGAGCAAGCCAGAGGATGCGTGGGTCCTCCTTAGCGAGGTACTCGGTCTGCAGTGCATCGTGGATGTGTCTTCGGATGAAGATCATTGCAGTAGCCTTCTGAGCTTTGTCAACAGGTGTGTCAGTGACGGGTGCCTCGATGGTGGCTCTAATACCCTTTGCAGTTAGATGGAGCTTCACGTCTTGAACCCACTTTAGATAGTTTCTTCCAGAGACTTCTAGAACGGAGAAATCGAGCTTGTTCAAGTTCGACATGTCCCTAAAACAGAGGGAGAAAAACGTGAGTAGTCATATGGTAAGCCATAGACATATATCGTAGAACATACAGGTTCTTTAGACATGTAGTGGTTTAAATAATGCATGAAAACTACAGGTTTCATGTGGTATGTTTTGAATGAAAACTTCAGGTTTCAAAGGCACTAAATTTGAAACTACAGATTCAATTTAGTTTTATGAACAATTAGTTCATAATGAGAGGTTCCTGCAAGAAACACAGAATACAATATACAAATATACATATAGTGAATTTGAGGTTCTTCGGGAACTCAAGTGTGAGAGCTTCGTTACTACGAAAGTATGTGACGGTTCAAAGTATAAAAATAAATTATTGAATCGTTAATGTCCAAAAAATGAGTTTCAGGTCAATAATTTTGGATTTATAATCAGATTAATGAACTGCAGGTCAATTTTAATTAATTCAATAAATCGGGCCATACGGGGTCGATTGTAGAAGCAAAATAATATTAACATCCGGGTTAAATTATTTTATATTACTAAAAAAATAGCATGGGGATTTGAAAAATATACCAAAAATTTGGTATGGGTGCCGTGCAAAAAAAGGAAGGCACGGGGTGCCTTGAAAAATGTTGGCAGTGCCCAACAATTCGGGGGGGTGCACGGGACAAGGTCCAGCAAAAGCTGGCCTTGGGTTGTCACGGTGGGAGCCCAGCTTTAAAGCTGGCGTCATACATGCTAGGTAAAAACTCCCAGCCACGTGGGCTGGTTTGCATGTGGGCCGTGAGGGACAAAGCCCAGCCGCAAGGCTGGCAATTGGAGTGCAGGCCGGTAAGGCCTTGGGCTGCAGGCCCGAGGAGAAAGTCCAGGCCGAAGCCTGGGTCCTGGCTGCACTGGGGTGGTGCTGTGCCGCACCGAATCATGCCCCCTTTTTTTTCTTTTCAAAACCTTTAGGGTTAGGGAAACCCTAATTTGCTTCTAATTTAATTTTATAATTTGACTCACAAATTCCACATAGCAATTTAATTTTGCAATGCATGAAACAAATATATATATTGACAAATATATGAACATATACAATATATATATCGAAAGGAAAATATAAACATAGAGGGGTTCATGCATCATGGGGAATGTTTTCATGCTTCGTGGACGTTTCAAATATCTTCTTTTATTTTAAGCGTACCTGATTAGCAGAAAACGAATAAGCCTTTGAATATTTGGTGGATGAAAGCCTCCTCCAACGATGCGTCAATTCCTTAGCTTCTGGCAAGAGCGTGCTGATAACGTGTTGTAGGCCTAATTGAGTGAGCGATCTATGAAGAGAGAGAGACGGGTGGTGCGGCAAGCTTTAGAGAGAAGAGAGATTGATTTGATTGTGAGGTGTGTTATAATTCACCCCATTGTGCCTCTATTTATAGTGGTAGAAAGGACAAACCCTTTCCCATAAGGATTACAATACTTAATGAGTAATCTACTCCTAATAGGAATATAAGATACATTCCTAATCTATTAGGATTTACACAATCACATTCCTATACTAAATAGGACTGCAACAAACATCACTTTTTCCCTTTTTTTTTGGTGGTAAATTGAATAAATCGTTGACCGCAGTTTTCCGTTAACAAATGGTTTGACTATATATTCAGAGTCGCAATATTGCATGCATATCAAACGGATGATTTTTTACCCAAAAATATGTACAAAATAGGATACCAGTAAATCAGGCGTTTCTTTCAGTTTCGGTATCTCCAATAATCGCTGTTGATTGATTCTCAACACAAAAATTTGATTTTTCTAACTTTGAATTGTCCCTCTTCTCTTCACTTCTCTTTCTCCCTCGTCAATCGTCATCCAGTAATATTAATCTTCACTCCAAGAAGCTCCAGAACAACAGCGATGTCCTCCAATGGCGATTTTCAACAACTTGGCTTCCCAGGTCCTCTCTCTCTTCAAGAAACTCATTTCTCTGTCTTTTTCTTTAAATTCTGTTTCTTTTTTTTTTCCTGCATTTTCCCAGAAACCAATCATCCCAATTCTGCGAAACGAAACATGAATTCCGTAAAAAGGTGACAACTTTGGTACTAAAGCAAAATTCTGATTTGTACCCAATCCAGATAACAGGGAGAAGCTTGATGGGTCTGGACTGTTTAAGACTGGGAGTCCACAGGGCACCAAGACTCCCAAGTTTAATGTCCGAAAGAGTTTGGCTTGGGACAGTGCCTTCTTCACAAGTCCAGGTTTCCTTTTCAGAGAGAGAGAGAGAGAGATATATATATATATATATATATATATATATATATATATAATATGTTGTCTATAAAAAGGTTTAAATTTCTTTGATATTTTTATATAATATGTGTACATGAAAAGGTCTTAATTTCTTTGATATTTCTTGCTGACTCTGCAGAAAGTTTACATTTTGTGCATATTTTTAGGGGTGTTGGAGCCTGAGGAGCTGCTTCAGACTATGAATTCTCAAACTACAGGCAACGCCGTTAACTTTTTGGGGTATGAAGAAGCAATGCTATTGCCTTCGGAGTCTTTGGAACCCGAAAGAACACGAAGAATTAACCGGTGTAGCTTTCGAAAAAGTTTAGCTTGGGATAATGCCTTTTTCACTTCTGCAGGTATGTGTTTTTCCTGGATGAAAAAAATCACTATTACATGTGCTAGTTATAAACACTCTCTCACGTTTTCAAAAAAAAAAAAAAAAAAAAAAAAAAAACACTCTCTCACTGCATAGATTTTGGGTTTGGTTTCTTGTGATCAGGGGTTTTGGATCCTGAGGAATTGTCTATAGTTAACAGAGGATTCAAGAAATCTGAAAAGCATCAGCTTCCCCGGATTCAAGAAGTCTTCAGGTCTGCTGAGTCAATGTCTACAGTTGATAGTGGATGCTCCTCTTTGATGGCAAGCCTTGAGTTTGAACTTTTCGAAGATAACAGATCATCTGCGCAGAAACCGACGAGTTTATCGGGTGCCACAACTTCAAGTCTCAAATCAAAAAGAGGAAAAGGCCTGCAAAGTGTCCGCCGTAAGTACACTGATTTTGCTAGTAACAAATTAATCAACTCCACCCCTGCCTTATATCATTTGCTTGTGTAAACGTGTCCTCGTTTTGCTTATACATTTCAGCTTCCAAGAATCCTGATGCTTGTCCTCGGATGAGGGTAAGTTTCTTTCGTTGTATTTTTGGTTAGTAATCATGTTTCTGAGGCTGTTTCAGGATGAATATGTCTGTTTTGGAATTCAGATGAGAGCTATTATGCCAACATCCGAAGGGCAAAGTCTAAATGCGCGTGGATCGGAGAAGATTTTAAAGGAGGCTTCCGCTTTCTCACAAAAACAGGTATGTCGTAATTAAGTAGAATGAGCTATTTTTTACTCGTTGTTTATGCGTAAATTTGTCTGTGATTTTGGTGCATTCTGTACTCATATTTTATCTGAGTACTGAAATGAAGCTTGCTGCTGGAAGTGGGAAATTGAACTCCTCAACATCTCGCAAACCGCCAAAGATATCTAGCCGGATTAACCAATCTTATACACCTGCAGCAAAAAGGGCTTGTTCCGGTGGAAATAATGAAAAAATGGGAACTGCAAAGGCTGCACCTGGTAAGATGGAAGATGACCTAAAATATTAACCATACCACACAGTGTTTCATTTTCTTTCTGTAATTATGAAGTGCAACTCAAACCAAAGCTGATATGCTTGCAGGAGAATCTATGAATGTGTCAAAAAAACCTTGCTTAAGCGCATCATGCAGCATCAACAATAGTCTTACCCCGCCCCTAAAGACATCTCCATTATGTTCTCCCACCACCACACATGAGTCTCGGGTTTACAGTTCTCCCTTATTCAGTAAATCTCCATTGTATTCGAGGGGCAAAATTGATTCCTCACTTGTCAATTCGGCCTCCCGTGGTTTTACAATGGGAACTCCTTTGAAATCTGCAAAGAAAAACAAAGGTGAACTCGAAACTTCTTGGCAGCCTTCTACTCTATTGTGCACGCCAAAGTCTTCCCCTTATACATCACCTGCTAGTTCCTTTGATGGCTGGTCCTCAGCATCATCATCAGCATCTGTGAATCAAAGATGGAAGAAGTCTGAGGTCAGTATGAAAACTTTCATTAGCGGACAGGCTTCTTTTGAGAGTGATATCTCTCAGGAATCAATTCTGGAGAGCCATTCACAGGATCAACCCAGCATTGGACATGGAAATCAAGTAGCAATGCTCTTGAATCCACGCAATGGAAATATGTCAACGGGAAGTACCCCTATTCCTAGCAGTTTGTCTAAACATATCAAGCCCTCATGTCTCCGAGCACCATCACCAAAGATTGGCTTTTTCGACGAGGTTAGTTCATATGGATTCTTCATTATTTTCGTACTAAACAAATGATTTCAGTGTCTCAAATTTACTATATGCTGTTGAGCAAAAACTCATTAATTGTACAACATCTCTTCAATCGACAGGAGAGTTCAATGGTGAGATCAAGTGGAAGTATGCAGTTTCATTCCGGTATGCAAAACAGCATAGTGTCTAGAAGTCGAACAGGTAACTGTAACACTAACAGAAATGGATCTGAAAATCAAAATGGCAACCTTCAATCTCCTAGAACATCAGACAAGACGAGGAACGCAAAGCTTGCATTGCGGAAAACTGGCTCTCCCTGCCCTACTTTCAGCATCAGTCCTCAGCGTCCAGCGCACATTGAAGTTCAAAATGCTGCAGAAGTTGAGAGTGATGCCGCAGAAAGCAAGAATATGGGGAAGGCCCTCAAGAGGGTGAGAAACCAAGCAACCAAAGAGAATGAGGAGCCCAACATGCATTGTCCTGCAGGAAATAACAAGGAAAGTAATGCATATTACTTGAAAGAACAAATGGATTGTTTGGCTAAAAATGTTGCTGCCATTGATCTTGGATTGTAATGTTGTGTAGTGAAGGAGAGACAAGAGTGCTTGTCGTGCCTAATAATTGGGGATCTATAAAAATTGGAGAATGACAGTTCTGTTACGGCTTGAACCAAAAAATATCATATCAATTGTTTTCTTACGATTATTCAATTCGACGGCCAAAATAAAAAGCTATGTGTGAGAAGGTAAAAAAAACGTGTGAAAATTACCTCCCATCACTAAAAATTAGGTATTACAAATTTTTGATGAGATATGTATCAAAATGAGAGCGCTATATCATCACTTTAAAAAAGTTACGCTATTGAAAATTATTTATACTGTTGTAAACAATACGTGGATGGTCTACATGAATAGTTTGTTAGTATTCATCTAAAAGAAAAAAATCAAATGAATTACTATTCATTCACATTATTCTCGCTATTTATTTGTGAAAATTTTGTGAAGTGAATAGTATTACTACAGTAACATTTTCCTATAAAATGAAAGCATAAGGACCAAGAAAGGAAGAGTAGTGAGAGACTCACGATAGAGAAGAAGGAAGGAAGGGGAAGAGAGAAAATGGAGGAAGAAGAGATAAGAAAATAGAGAGAGTTATTTTTGTACTCTTACTATTCCAAATTATAACAAAAACACCACTGCTGCCCAGATGATGTACTCCAGTCACAATAAATATAGAGAAATCTCGTAAATTTTATGTCTTGTTTATTTATTTCACTATACACACTGTACATGAGAAATATAACATCTGTACTTTCGGAATAGTACGACACCGTTTCGACCACCTAAAGAAGCCAGTACAGAGCTAACCCTGTATAAAATCTCTCATTTCTGAATTGAAATAGCAGAGTTTAGGGTTTTTCAGCAGCCGGCATTTTCCCCTCCGCCTCACACCTCGCACTACCTTCGCTGCAGTCCGGAGCCCTCTTCTCTCAGCGGCCATGGGGTACCTAATTCTCTCTCCTCTCTCTCTCTCTCTCTCTCTCTCTCTCTCTCTCTCTCTCTCTCTCGCACTACAGTCTAATTGTTTTGCTTTGATTAAGTGTATTCGCTCGGATCTGGTGTATTGGGTTTTCCCAAGCTTTGTGTGCAGCCGAACTGTAAATTTTCATGATAAAAATCAAAACTTTAAAGCATTTCA
Organism: Crataegus laevigata; assembly: GCA_963580275.1. NCBI lineage: Eukaryota > Viridiplantae > Streptophyta > Magnoliopsida > Rosales > Rosaceae > Crataegus > Crataegus laevigata. The sequence continues at coordinate 28,208,815 of OY756947.1, read as the reverse complement.
ATTAGGGTTCATGTTTTCGCAATGTATTTCCGTGGGTTTAATTTTCTGTTTTCAAAATTTTCTTTTTGGTTTGCCTTGAAAGCATTTGAAACAAAAGAGAATTATTGAATAGTTATTTATTTATTTATTTTTAAATTATGTTCGGGTCGAATGAGGTATATCAAGCTTGGACAAAGCTTCATTTGTTATTGGGGACAATGAGATTAGGTCATGAATTTCTATAGAAACATGATGTAATTAGAACAAGTGTGATTGAAGCCTCGGCTCTTGTATTCGAGATCAAAGCGACATTGTACTGTTAAGGATCGTCGGTAATGTGAACAAGCTGTGTTAAGTTTACGGGCGATATGTAAGATTATTATGAATGATTGGGAACGAGTAGTGTATGCTCTATGAGCGGATTGAATTATATGTGGGTGTTGATGTTAAATTAAGCCATGGGATGTTGGTAATCATACTCGAACTAATTTGTTGAATGCAATAAATCTTGAGCAGTTGCGTTTAAATTTTTTGCTTGACTGATGCTTGCATGATCGGCGGTGGATTTTTGCTTCTGTATTGAAATTGGATTGCATTTTCTGGCCCTTGTGAACTGGTTTTAAGATCGGATTGCATTTTATGGCTCTTGTAAACTGGTTTTTAGTGAAATTAAGAGATTGCGAGTGTTTTGCAGGAAAACACGTGGAATGGGAGCTGCTCGTAAGCTCAAGACCCACCGTAGGAATCAGAGATGGGCTGACAAGTCATACAAGAAGTCCCACCTTGGAAATGAATGGAAAAAGCCATTTTCTGGTTCATCTCATGCCAAGGGCATCGTCCTGGAGAAGATGTACGATCTCTATCTCTCTCCTGCTCCCTCTTTTCCCTGAACATTGTATTTTTTTATTTTTTATTCTACGTTTAGGTTTAAACTGAATTGTCACACAATGTGGATTGTTAATGCAGTGGTATTGAGGCTAAGCAGCCTAACTCTGCTATTAGAAAATGTGCTCGTGTTCAGCTGATAAAAAATGGAAAGAAGATTGCTGCCTTTGTACCGAACGATGGTTGCTTAAACTACATCGAGGAAAATGTAAGTACCATCATCTTCCAGAATGTTAGATTTTGTTTCAAATCCCATTTCAATGATTGTGGTCTTGATCTGCAAAGAATCTTAAATCTTGTATAACAACCCTGGCACCTTGGTGAATGCTCGTTATCATCTTTGTTTTCTTGACTTGATGATATATATTGATGTGGTTTGTGCAGGATGAGGTGTTGATTGCTGGATTTGGACGAAAGGGGCACGCTGTGGGGGATATTCCCGGAGTCAGGTTCAAGGTTGTGAAGGTATCTGGTGTCTCTTTGTTGGCCCTCTTCAAGGAGAAGAAGGAAAAGCCAAGGTCTTAAGCTTATCAAGGGAGCTTGTCTACGCCTCAAGTCTCTGTCGTGGTAAGCGTTGTTTTTCATTTAGATGATAGTTGTAACAACTTATCAGTTACTTTTGGTGAGAGTCAGTTTCTATTATTCAAATCTGGATCTGTCCAACTGAAACAAAATTTTGGAAATGTAGGCCTATCAAAATTTGATTTGGATTTAATCTATGGTTTGCATGATATGATTATTTGTGGAATCCAGTTTTTATGTCAAGTATCCCTTGGGCAACTTCATGTCAGCCACCCCAATATCCCTATTTCGTTTCCTAGTTTTAGTTGCATCGTCATCATTTGTGAATCCCTGGAAATCAAGGTCACAAAGTCTTTTAAGCTTGAATCCTTTGTTAAACCACAAAATCTGCCCTACCCAAACCATAACTGTGGGCTGGGTGGGTGGGTCGGTTTCCATGGTTGTCCGGTTGGCAATGGGTTCCATCAGACGATAACCTGAGCAATCTGTCAGGCTTACGGGTTGAGGCTCAACCCGCCCCAACCCACCCGATGCCCACCCCTAACTAGAGTACTTTACATTTATTTTTCTAGAAAACAAGGTTCATTGTTGATACAGTGGTGCTCTCCTAAGGTCCTCATTTTGAGGACCTATGAGGTCCTCTTTCATGTGAGCCATTAGATTGATCTAAGGGTAGATTAACCTTTAAGCTTAACGTGTCCTTGTTTTACCTTAACAAAATATATTCAGCAAATGAATTAAATTAACAAAAAATTAAAAAATAACCTCTTCCTGCAATTCGTCTTGTCTTCTTCCCAACTGCAACCTCCTAAAATTTGAATTATCTTTCAAGATTTTTAATCAAATTGTGCCCTAATGGCTTTGCAATCATAAGAATGAGAGGATGATGCACATAAACTCCGCACAATCATCCGTTTGGCTATTTAAATTAGATCAAAGAGGCACAACAAACGTGGTGGTGGCCACTGTTTGATGTGAATTCACTGCAAAATGGATGGCAGATACGGGATTGCCTTCCATAAACATAGGGCTTTTGATAATGCCTGCAAGGCCGCTCGTTCAATCTGAAACATTTGAGAAATCTGGGAAAAGACCTCTCTGCCAACTGGAAGGAATTTTCACTCGTGAACTTTTATTTTGTTCTTTATTTAATCTGTATGATATATTGTTATGATATAATAAAGATAATTTAAGCTTATTGGTTAATTTACCCTTAAATCCATCTAATGGCTCAAATGAAAGAGGACCTCAACGGTCCTCAAGATGAGGACCTTAGGAGAGCACCACTGATTGTTGATAATGTCGAACAACGATGAGGCTGAACTGGACTTGACCATCAGACATCTCATGAGCCTTCAAAGGCTCAAACAATGGCTTCGGTGGACCCGCTACTTCGACTTCCATGGAAGTAGGAGCTCCGTTGGACTGCATTTTTAACTGTGTTGAATATGACCCTTCAAAGACTAATCAGAACTTGTTTAGCAACCGAAAACAAAAAAGAAACATAGCACTACATTGGCTAGTGATGGATTCCCTAGACATTGATTTCTTTTCAAGTTTGGAACCTTTGCATGGCTGCGACCGTGAAGAACTATATTCAACTTGATATTAGTTGCAACGTTGGTTCCATGAAACCAAACAGGAGGTCTGATCTAATACCAAAGTTGACATATCTCAATAACTGAGAACGCGTTCGATGTCATAAAAATCTTTCTTTCGCACTATGGTTATACTGTTTGTGTTTTTAAAATCAGTATACGTCTAACCACAAACACTTTGGTTTATTCTTATATTGGATTTTTACCACAAATAGTTTCACATATATCAGGACTATTTTCGCCAAAACAATACGAATCTGATCAACCCTTGTATGAAGTTGAAGTAGATTCAGATAGGATTTATATAGGAATCATTTATGAATATCCTAAAAATTCTTTGTTTACTATTGCCTACCTCAGTAAAATGACATGGCTGCCTTTTTTACTTTTCAGTCATTTTATGTACTTACATCCCACATCGGAGAGAGTAATAATTTTACTTGGCTTTATAAACCTTTGCGGAAAAGCTAGAAATGATGCCACCGGACGAAGCGATCGGGCCACAATTCCGTGAAAGGAATGAGGCCCAGGAAAGTCCCCGGGCCCATTATTTGCAGAGATGCAGACCTGAAAGCAGGTAACCTCCGAGTGTTTGGAGTCTTATCGACTTGTTCGATGGGCTGAAACACGCGTGGAGCTTTATAGGCTTCAAGCCCGGATATCCTTGGCCGATGGTATAGTTATTCGCTTGGTCCTTTGCTGGACTTACTGAACGGGGCTTACGTTCTAGTGGCGTCAATTTTTTTTTATGGCACTCGTCGATGGAGATGGAGCATATGACTTGTTCTATGACGGACTTAAAAATCCCATCGACGAGTGTATTATATATATCTATGAACTTATTTTTGGCACCGGTCTATTGGTGGGCATGATCATCTTGTGATCTGTGATTAAGTCGAGGATAATGATAGTGCGACATTTTTGCTTGTGCTCAAAACATCTTGTGATATTTTGAATGATACATTTTTAATATTCACCCGAATTAGGTCTACTTTTTCTGGAACCTTATTCCATCGAGTTGTCAGGACCCCTAATGCTTGAAACAAAATGAAGAGATTTACAAGTTAGGTGAGAAATGTGTATGTCATCTCAGTGTGTATTCCTTGGTTATGCCTTGGGGTGCAAAGGAGATTGATTTTGTCCACGCATGTAATACATAATGAAGAAGTGTTTTCATATAAAACTAAATTGCCTCGAGAGTATAATAACTCTGAGCAATCCAAGAAAACAAGAGATGATATAGTTGTGGTTCAAATGCCTATTCTTGCAATACATGGTCAAGTACCATTATCAAATGGTGCTGATGTTCAAGAATTACAAGCAAGTTTATCATTAGAGAATATTTCTTAGGAGCAAGCTTCAAATGTGCACTCAAGTTCTGATATATGATGTATCTCAGCATCTGGTCAATCTATTAGAACTTCAAATATGTCACAGTCGTCTCTAACATCAACTTCCCATCATCATCACTCCCAGTCAACAATCAACAAATCACCCTTGATGCCTGTCCATCACAGTTCTTAACTTGAAGTAATACTACCAGTTTCTCCACGACTAAGTGAAAATTCTGAAACTCATACAGTATCAACATATGTATTATCTAATCATCTCATGGTTACAAGATTGAAGAGTGAGACTATACAATAATGGAATTATGTTGCATACTTAGCATCTTTTCCTGAGTTAAAGTCATTACAAATTACAGAAGATGAAGGGTTTTCTGGTAGTTTTTCATTTGTGTTGTTATTAGTTCCTCTTCCAAGTAACAGATCCATGGTTAGCAGTAAATGGGTATGCAAGGTGAAAAAGAACTCTGATGGAAGTGTATCCAGATACAAGGCTCGATTGGTTGCTCAAGGGTTTTCACAAGAACATGGGATCGATTATTCAGATACCTTTAGTCTTATGGTTAGACACACAATAGTGAGGATCATTCTTGATGTGGCTGCAATGAATCAATGGGAATTGAAACAGTTAGACATTAAAAATGTATTTTTGCATAGGGAGTTGCAGGGGGAGGTGTATATGAAACAACCTCAGGGTTTTGTGGATCCTTATTGTCCTAATCATGTTTGTAAACTTGTTAAATCATTATATGGTCTTAAACAAGCACCAATGGCATGAAACTCTAAATTTACCAGCTATCTGTGTGCTACGGGATTTCATGCTTCCTTGTCTGATACAAGTCTATTTGTAAAGAATAATGGTGCTGATATCATTATACTCCTTTTATATGTGGATGACATAATTTTGACAGGTTCTAGTTCTGTGAAAGATCAACAAGTTATTCATGAATTATCATAAGTATTAGACTTAAAAGATCCGGGAAAACTCAGTTATTTCTTGGGTCTGCAAATTTCATATAAACCAAATGGTGATATTTTTGTAAACTAGTTAAAGTACATCATATATTTAATCCATAAAGTTGGTATGGATTCATGTAAGCCTACCACAACACCATGTAAGCCACACAATTCCTTGCTTATAACAGAAGGATAACCATTGAATAATCCTACACTTTACAGAAGTATAGTAGGTTCTTTACAATATTTGACCTTCACTAGGCCATATATTGCATTTGCAATCAATTCTGTGTGTCCTTTATGAAATCACCAACTGATGTTCATCTTAGAGCTGTGAAATGAATTTTGAGATATCTTAAAGGTACAGTGCAAGCTGGTATTGTTTATTCAGCTGATGCAGAAACAAATCTCAATGCTTTCTCAGACTCGGATTGGGCTGCAGACTTAAATACTACGAGGTCAGTGACTGGTTATCTAGTTTTCCTTGGTCATAATCCAATATTGTGGCAATTGAAGAAGCAAAGTTCTGTTTCTAGGAGCTGTACTTAAGCTGAATACAAAGCTTTAGCTCACACTATGGATGATCTAACTTGGATAAGGGCAGTTTTGAAAGACTTGGAGTTATTTTTGCCAACACCACCAGTTATACATTATGATAACATGTATGCGATTGCATTAAGTGTAAATCCAGTGTTTCACTCTAGAATTAAACACTTGGATACGGATTATCACTTTGTTCAGGAGAAAGTGCAACAAGGTGATTTGGAAGTTTCCTACATTCCTATTGAAGACCAATCTACAGATATATTAACCAATGGGTTACATGGTTACAATCTTAAACTTGGTAACCCAATTTACGATTAAGGGGGGATATTGACTAGTATTGATTGATGAGAAGGGTAGTACGGTCAAAAAAAGCTAAAATGGTGCTGATTTAGCAAACTGTTAAGTAAGACAGTTAGTATATTTGGTGGGAAAAATTAGTTAGAAGTAGAACTGCTAGTACTAGTAGCTTAAGAGATAAGGCAGCCATTGAGCTATATAAGTGTGTAAGAACCTTGTAGTATTCATTCAAAGCAATATTCAGAAATTCACAACTTTTACTCTCTTTCTCTCTCTCTGCAATTCTCTTTCTTTCTCTCTAAGTTTTCTGCATTTCTTCGATTCTCTGTGAACTGTTATCATGGGCAACCTAATTTGGTATCAAATTCGTCATCCACGATATTCAAACCTAAGACCTCTCTCTTACAAGTAAAGAGGAATACCACTAGACTGTAGTACTAAGTGGCTATACTTTCCTTTTTATTTTCCAACAAAATTAACAGGTATATATTTATTTTTAGCTACCGTTTCTTTAGGGTGATGCTATCCACATATGTATTTTTACTTTCCAAACACTCCGGATAATTTATGTCCTTTAACTTATTCAAATCATTCGATCTGACAACCAAAATTAAAAATCATGTGTAAGAAGTAAATAAGGGTGTGTGAATAGCACCACTCTTTCTTGATCACCACACTTCCTCAACCGCTGCGTTCAGCAATATACTGGTTCTTTCGTCTCTTGCACTTTGTCGTGATTTGTTTGTTTTTCCCTTTATCGATTGTAAGAACTTGTATTGAATGTAAAGGAGGATGCTTCAGTCATGCAGTAAACTCCACCATTTCCAAGAACGTGAGATTTGATCCTTGATTTTCTTGCTATAAGCTAAATCATTTGAAAGAGTAAAATAAAATAACTGCACTTGCACATGGACATAAAACGAAAAGCTACCCGTAACAGTTTCATCATGACTGTGATTTTGTAGTTAGTGTTATAGTCTCACAAAGTAATGTATATAGTGCTCTAATTTCTCTCTTTTTTTTTCTTGTTAAAAAGAAAAATTAACACAAACAACTTTGGTTAGGTTAAGAAGATATGGTACCTTGGAGAAACCGAACAAAAAAAACGAAAAGCACAGATGATGTTTCGGTCTGGTGCGGTCCAAATGGTCCCCCAACACACACTTTGATCCGTGATTCCATTCACAAAAGAGAGTTAGAAGATGGTATATGGATCCATTCACAAAAGACAGTTCCATTGCTGGCAAGGTTACATTTTTTATTTTTAATTTAATTATATATATATATATATATATATATATATATATATATATATATATATATATATATGAAAAAATGGGAATCCCTCCCCTTATGAAATCTTCTTTTTACAGTTTCATTTGTCGGGTGTCGTTTTTGGAATTTTATTTAAAGGACTTGTTTAATATTTTAGGCATCGAAGTTTAAGAAGACAACCGAAATATAGCTATACCTCAGGTACATACATAACCCAACGAACTTACCTGCCTGCCTGAAAGTCCGGCGTTTCCAACCCTGACTTTAAGAAGCTTTGAATTAACAAACCATGAGATCTACAGATATTAGGTTAACATAAGCATGATTAGAGGAGAAGATTTGCATTTTAGTAATGTTTCTGGTGTAGTTGTTGTTTTTATAGGCTAAATGTGGCAAAGCTTTGCTTACCTGGCCACACGGTGGAATGGGTGGACCTCAATTGAAACCCTAACTTTATAACAGAAGCCCTAACTTATTTCCCCCTCGCAGGAAAAGCATATATACAGTACCCTAAAACTCGAACAAGTTGTGCCATTGCAATTGTAATTTTAATTACTAACTATTGCAAAACTGAGGAAGAAGATGGCTAAAACTTCAAAGTCAATCTGCCTTTCCGTGCTTTTTGTTATGTTCATCGTCTTTGCAGTTGCAGGTAAGAAAGAAGGAGTTTCTACATGAATCGGGAACAGTTGTCATGTAATGTAATATTCCACGTGCTATAATACAGATGGAAGACATAGTTGATATATATGTCTTACTTCCATAGTTCATTAACAAGAAACAAATACAAGTATTATAATTTGAGTGAAATAGTAACATCACGTGATAGTGTTTCTTGTAAACTCCATTGACTCTTTTTCTCCTTTTTTTTTTTCCTTTTTCTTTTATTTCAATCTTCAAATATGATTATACATGTTTCTTGCACAATGCAGATAGCGGGTTTGTAGGATGCCGTGGTTGGTCGTATAGTAGCACATGGCAGGGTTTATGCTTATGGAGTCCAAACTGCAACAACGCATGCACAAAAGAAGGTAAGACTGGAGCTTGCGTACTTTTCAAATGTGTTTGCTATGATGGTAAAGCTTGTCCGCTGGGCCGCCTCCCTGCACACTAACTACACCTACACGGACTAGAAATACTACTCCAAAACTGCATTCAACTTTCAATGTATATGGACATACTTGGCACGTATTACATTCGACTAACTACGTACCTATAGCTCCATCTGTTTGTAAATGATTGATGTAGTTTCTATACTACGTATATTACGTACTTACGAAGGTTTCGTACGTAATGTTTGCTTACTCGTATGTATAGTAAGCTGAGCAATGTAAAAGTTAATGATGTTGTTTATTTGTAGAGACTATGTAAGACTGTAATTGTAATCATATTTTCTTCTGCTTGTGGTGCAAAAATAGGGGGATAAGGATTCTCTCCCCTAATTCCCTCCCCTCCTACTTGAATGGTTATGGTTAAGCCACATTAACATCTTATATTGATTTTTTTATAGAGACAATAAGACGAAAAGCAAAGTGGAAGAGGATGGAAGGAAAAGGGATGATAATAGGAGGTGAGAGAATCCTACTCCAAAATAGGGTGCACAGAGGGAGGGGAAGGGTAAGAGAGCTATAATTAGAAGGTTAATTGATATATACTTAATTGCACTCTTTACTATTTTAATGAAGAATCCATCTGTTGACGAACAAACCTAAGGGGCTTAATTAACCTAATTAAGCTAAAGAACAAACTAATTAATCTCAATTTACCCACCCCCTTAAACCCACAACATACTACCCCAGAACATCTTCTTTTTTATCCCACACATTTAGATGGCTAGGGTAGTGTAGAGTAGGGTAGGGCAGTGCTTGGTAGCCGTTTATGGATTTACTGTAGTTTGTTTCTCTTTGGGTTAGTAATTGCATGTCGTATATTATGGTATGATCAATTTTCTTAAAATAAGTCATCAGTTCAGATATTTCAAGTTGGAATTTTCTGATGTCCCAAGTATCTAGTTTATTGAATGTCCACAAAATTTGTATGCAACTACAAGTTTTGAAAACTTATTTTGTATCACATTATGAATGGTGAGAATATTTTCCTCCTACCATAGAAAACTTTAGGGCGTATAAAACAAATTATAAACTCTACCATTTTATAAAGGGGGTTTTTATTACCAATGGTCTTTGAGATTGACCAAACTCATCATTTTGGTCACTCACTTTCAAAATCAATCAACGTCGTCCTTGACATTTACCACATGGACTACACAAAAGAAGGGTTTTAATCACAAATAGTCCCTGACTTTGATCAAACTTCTCATTTTGGGTCCCTGAGTTTCAAAAATTAATAAATTTGGTCCTTGACTTTCACTACTACACATCAATTTAGTCATTCCGTTAACATTTCGTCAATATTTTTTGTTAGTGTGATAATATAGTCCCATTGGTCCAATCATATGGCACCACATGAATTAATTATAAAAAAAATATTTTTTAAGATTTAAAACTAAAAGTACTATAAGAAATTAAAAACTAAAACTAAAAGAAAAAAAAAAAGAAAAAGACATCACGCACCATGATGCCACTAAAACTTTTGTCATCCGTGAACTCATTTCTCATTCTCTCTAGTTGGTTATATTTGTATCAAATTTAAATTGAATTTAAATTTGATTTTATCGAATTTAGATTGAATCTTATTTTCCAATCGGAATTGTGGGATGTGAGAGAAATGTTAGTGCGGAATACTCGCAGTTGATTCAACTAAAAAAAAAAAATTAGTTTCTTATAGTTAATCCACTTGGCGCCATATGATTGGACTAGTGGGATCACATCAGTACACTAACAAAAAAATTTGATGAAATTTTAATGGAAGGACTATATGTGTTGTTTGTATTGATTCTTTAGGAATTCGAGAAATGTTCTGCATAACGGTTAATGCAATTGAAAGGAAGGTTATATGTAAGATAGAATTGCATGGGTGGGGCTGGCAGCTTTGTCAGATCCAAACCGAGCCCAATGGCTCTCTGTTGATCCGACGACCTTCGCTAGCAGAGAGTTGGTTCCATTCCAACGATCTAAAGAAAATTATGTTCCAAGAGATATTCTTAAAAAATATTTGAAAAATGAATTTTTTTTAATAGAATACCAAACAAGCTCTAATTTTCGTGGACTACAAATCTACTCCCAAGCATTGGAGTTGTTCTAAGAGACTGAACCCAAAATATGATATTAGAGGGGAGATTGACTTACTAGAAGTCTAGAACGTTACAACTTCCAATATAAAAACCCTTTTTTGGGAAAAAGCCATGTTTGTTTAGGGAGTCACAACATTTATAACCAATACAATTGAGTTTTGTAACAACTTTTTCGTTATGATATTGTAGTTTACATTGTAAATAGTATGGGGTTGGTACCTTTCCAGTCCCGGTATAAATATTGTTTTACCTAGGAAAACATGGTATCAGAGTTCTTCAGCCTAGGTTCGATCTTCGTCTTCTTCGTGCTTTCTGTCATGGCATCCATCCCTTCATCTTCCTCTTCATACTTCTCTTCTTCTCCCCACTCCTAATATTGCTACTCGTCTCCACCAAAATCACTTGACTCTATCAATTTATCGAACTAGAACCTAGGCCGTCAGTGAGTTTGGTGGAGACGAGTAACTATCAATTAATCGACGAGTAAGAATAATAAGAGTGGAAGAAGAAGAGGAGGAGGGAGAGAAAGTGATGGATGCCATGAGAAAAAAGCACGAAGAACCCAACGACTAGGCTAAAGAAGTCTGATACCATATAGAAAACAACTTCCGTAGTTTATGAAATGTACAGTATAACAATATTTATAAAGGGATTACAAAAATAACAGCTCTATACTAATTAGGAAGTAACAAATAATTATCATAACGTGACTTGCATAATCTTTTCCTTCACGTTGTGTTCATACGTTTTGTGTTTTCGAGACCATAACATTTTTTGTTTTGCTTTCGAACAATTTACTTGTGAGTTTTTGAGATTTCCACTTCGATATCATTGTTAAGTTTACATATTTACACACATCCACTCGAAACTAAAATATTTGACAGAAAAAGAAAAAAAAACATAACAAAACACACGTTTGCCATCATCCATTATTCTCCTAGATCATCCAAAGCTTTTAATTATACGACAAGGACATATAATGCATATATGATTCCGGGTATATATCCCAATATTGTCAGCAACAAACATATCCAGAACTCCACCTGCATTTTCCCACAATAAACATATAAAAGGTAAATAAACTAAGTGATCGGAAATCAAATCCCAATTGCTAAACTGACTATAATCATATCCACCGCATGCTAATAAAAGAATCATTTCCAGTTGCTGAACTGATCAAAATAATATTAACGACATACTAAAAAACGAATCGTTTTAGCAATTGAGATTCATGACGATTAATTTCTGAAAACGAAATGGCATTTGGGGAACATAGAGTGAAAGAATAACTCACTCCACAGCCAAAACGAAGAAAGACTCCAACAGGTGGGAGGATGATTGCCAATATCACTTCCAGAAACGTTGCTGAACCCATTTTTTATGTTGATTGAAAAATGAAAACCACAATTTGTGCTAGATTTGGGAGGCTTTTTTATGCTCTACTTTGTGCTTTAGATTTACTTCAAAGTATAGATTTATATAAAAGAAACTAAGAGCCAAAATCAGTTAGTAGTATAGGTGTCACACCCTAGAAATCTTGGTGCTACGTGGGACATTTGGTGATCAACACGTGTCGAGTTTTGCCTTGCTGTTGAATTATCCGTGCATGTTTGATCCAGTGGAAGTCTAGCCTGGATAAACTTTGTGCGCACTGTGTTGGGTGGGTAAACTTTTCTGCCTATTACACACGCTTGGGAGATTTGGGATGGTAATTTACAGCACAAAATGATTTAATTATCACCATATTTTGCTAACGTGCTACCCTAATTTCGACTTTTACATCAATCGTTGATGAAACAGCTGACTGCACTAACGATCAAAGCCTCATTTGAAAGTGTTTTAAAATAACTGAAAACCCTTTTAGAGAAAATATTTTTGAATTCTAATAGTACTTGAAGAGCTTTTCTAGTATTCACAAGCATGTTTCAAACGTTTCATACCTCCAAGCCTCTAACTTTCCCATCGCTTCCTACACTCCAACAATCCACCCATGTAATAATTATGTAAACACAGAAGCATAAGCTTTGCACAAGAGTTCGCAAAACTATCACTTTTTGTTTTGTTGTGGTGGATACATGGTATATCTATTATAATTAAAATAAATAAAAGCAAACACACAAATCGATTCGTTTAACCGATGTCCAAAAATTATAAGAACCGCTTGTCAAATAGACCTTAGTCTGTGCGCTTACTCACCGAAAAAATAAATAAATAAATAAATAAACCAAACCAAAACTGTCGGCGCGGTTTGATCGGTTTAGCCCCCTTTGTTTTTTTTTTAATTGCCCACCCCTAGGTGCCACTGCGTCAAACCCTGGTGAAATCATTATAGCTTCCAACATTTGGAGTAATTTATTTTCCTTGGGCCAAAAGTACCAAGGGATTGATTCAGATGCTTCAGCAGAACGTAATTTTGTTAGAACAAATAACCTCTCAAACAAATGTTTGGTTCGATACGTTGGCAGCAAACAAATAACATTTTAATTATTTATCAATAGAACACCAAAATTCCTGAGGATATAGGATGAAGCATGTGGATCCAACCAAAATATCAAGGTTGGTAAACCTCAGGAAGTTGAAGACCCACACTTGCAGCTGATTTTCCGAGCACTCTCTTCATCTCATCTGATCTATCCACAGCAATGTTGTACGAGAACAGCAACTCCTGCACAGCATTTGTAAAAAAGTAGAGGGTTTGATGAAGATAAAGCGACAATGTTATGATCAAGCTCTATAAGACTCGTTTTAAAGTGCCTTTAAAATGGATGAAAGCGCATTTGGTGAAAATAGTTTTGAAGCAATCCCTAGTTAAAATGCAAGTGAAATCTGGAAAAGATACTTGAGGTGCTTCCTGCAAGAAGCACATAACTGGTGCTTCTTGTAGGAAGCACTTCATGTGCTTTTTGTAGGAAGCACTTCAAGTGCTATTGGAAAAATATTTTTTCTAACAGTGCCCTTAGTCATTCTAAAGCCACTTCCCAAGAAGCCCATAGTTTCTTAGATAACAAAGTTAGTGCAATATAAAGTAGTAAGTATTAGATGCTATTAGGCACAGAAATGAAAATGCTGCATACTCGTCACTCAGCCTGGAGACTATTTAGAATAGTTTATGAATATTTACATGAATGTTTTCGAGAGGTTCTATTTGATTAGTTAATGAATATTCATTCATACAAAATGGACAGTTGTATTATAGGATCATCCAAGGGCCAGTCACGCCGCACGCGCAAAGATAGGGCCAGTTGTGTGTGGGCGCGAGTAATGACTCTTAACTGCAGACATTGAACTAGTAACGAGTCTAATGGCAAAACTTGAACTTGATACATCTAAAAACAAAACCATTTCAGTATCCGTTTATCCTACAAACGCAACACATATATTCAATAGAGCAATCGTGAGAGCAACCTAGTATAATGAAACATCCAAAAGCCTTAAAATTGGCAAAAGGTAATGAAAGGAAAGAACTTTGATTAGAGCCACGAAGTACAGAAGTACCTTGTGATGATGCACACTGTTAAGAAGTAAAGTGTAGTTCTCGGCAAGCTTAATCTTGTGCTGAATAGAAGATGGGTCTGACAGTTTGCAGTTGTTCCTAAATTCTTCAGTTGCGTACTTTATAAAATGCCTCTTATTCTCTTCTTTCGCAATGTGTTTCTTCACAGCTTTGAGAAGCTGGCGGTACACCTTAGCAACTTGCAAAGCCTCGCTGCTCATTTTCAACCTTTGTCTCAAGCTTATACTATCTTTCTATATCTCCGCTCCGCCCTGCATCAGGAACCAGATGTTTTCTTTTCATGAAAAGGCTTGAACGTTTAATGCACACCAGAAGCAAATCTTTCAAATATCATGAAAAACACTCAGAAACTTCTTATTCACAAGGAAAATACACTAAGACGGTAAAAATTTGAACAAGGCTAATGAAAAGAAAGTAAAATTCAACAAGAATATTGCTTGAAGATCTGCACAAGGAAACGAAGAAAAAACCCACAAAAGTAGCATAGTCATGAAGCTGTAATTTCATGAAATGGTTATATATAACAAGGTTTGGAGTGGATAAAGAAAAATGGGGCAAGAGGTATAAGACACTACTAATCGAATGGCTGCACAATTACAGAGCAGACTTGCAAAATCCTACCGCTCAACTGCTGACAAAGCAGCAAAACAAAGTGCCACCACTGTCAAAGGGCTAAACGTAATCCCACCTGGGGGAAAGAATCTCCTCGAACCTGGAATTCCACGGTGGCGGTTTCCCAATTCAATCAGGCAATGCCATATGCAAAAGAAAACACATGACATTGTACGATTGACTTGAGATGCAGCCGCAGTGACATCCCAGGAGTAAGTAAGCTTTTCTCTCCATCCTACGCGCCTACGACTAATGTAGGCTAATGGGCAATCCAAATTAAGCAAAAGGTGCAAAACCAAGTTACTATTGCTAACTATCATAAACTTTACCAATTTAAAGAAAATTTTCTTTCAGGAATATTCACAAACAGATGGTCTGCAACACCATTATCACACTCAGCTCCACATGTAAATAGCGGTAGATTAAAAAACATAAAATTAAAAAAAAAAAAAAAAAAAAAAGATCATCATTCAGCAGGTAAAAACCAAAATGTGTGAAATAAAAAGCTCAGAAATGAAAACCCACTAACCCTTCGGAGCAAAACCCAGCAACGATTTGAAGACTGGAGACTCTGGTTGCGGGACGGGGTCAAAGCTAGCTACTTTGGCACTTCTGAGGGGTAGGACGAACGTATATTTTTTGGTTTGAGTTGGGGTGGGGACGCGATTGGAATTAACTTTTAATTAGGCCTTTGAAAGTCTTTTTACAAGAAAATTTATAGAGTAATGTTATTTCTACATCAATATCTTATCTTCCCACCCACCTTTTAATGAATTTTTTAATTACAAATTTGTTCATTTGCAAAAAGATTGATAAGAACATTAATTATATTATTTTACTTAATTTTAAAAAAAAAGTTGGGCTTGGGAGACGATTTGTCTACCTTGAAACCCTAATTCATATTTTCATCTCCTTTCATTCAGAGAAAGTAAAAAAATATCAATGGACTTAGAAAATGACTTTTTCATTGAATTAAAAGATGACTTTTTCATTGAACAAGTGAAAGATGACGTTTCTACGGAAGATGTAGAATATTATGTTTCTATTGAAAATGTAGAAGAATAATTTGTGTGTAGGTCATTTGAATTTGTCCACCGTATTTTTGAATTTGTCGTTGTCGAATTCTTTTGAATTTGGATACTTTTGTTGTTTTCATAAGAATTTGCAGACCTTAGTGGTTTTCATTTACATATTATTTGTTATATTTTTTAAGGGACAATTTTATAATTTTATATGTATGTATGTATATATTAAAGATTATTTTGGGAATAATAGTGGGTGGGGAAATAACATTTTAATTTTTTAACTTTTTAAGGTGGGTGGGATAATGGGATTATAAAGTGGGTGGGAAAATAAGACAATAAAATAGGTCTAGTCGCTCTCAATTTATTTAATAATTTGAGAGCTATTAATCCCACCCCCCAATCCTATTTCCCCACCCCTTTATTAATTTATTTTTAATGACATGTTTACCCCCTATGTCAAATGACGTAAATACCTAAATAATCTAGAATCCTTCTCTCTTCCTCCCTTTTTCAAACCTCTCGCAGTCCAGCTCCACTCTCTAGAACTCGCATCCCACGAATCTTCTTATCCATAATTCTAACCAATTTCTTCTCTTTGTTTTTGCAAAACCCAAAAAGACCCAATTTCTTTGAATTCATTTTGTTGTTAGCTGGTGCTTTGGTATAATTGAAAGAAGAAGAAAAAAAAGTGAAAATTTGAAAATTTAGAAGAAAAACATAGAGCCCAGCAACCAACTCCCCATATCCATGAGCTACCCACCCCATCCAATTTGACAGCAGCCATCCTCCATCGGCTTGACACTTCAACCTAATCTTTTCCTTCCTCCATCTCAATCGAACTCATAAATAATAAAACTCGACTTCAGTCGTGAATGTTGCTCATCCTCCTCCTCCTAGTCAAAATGGGCCACGTCAAGGCCTTCCCCTCCAAATTTCCAGAGAGAAAAAATTGTTTCTGGTGGGAATGAGGTTGTTTTGGCATTGAGTCAGTTAATGTTAATTGTATCTAGGATATTTATGGATTAAAAGTGGGTGGAGAAAGAGTATTAAGTATTTTTTAACTTTTTACAGTGGGTGAAATTATAAGGTGGGTAGGAAAATAAAAGAATAGGGTGGGTCTAGTAACTCTCTATAATATTAGTTTTCTTATATATAAACAAAGTTTTAATTTTTTTAATAAATGATAATATCTACATTAAGAGGTGGGAGAATGAGCCAAAGCCTCACAATAGGACCTAAGACCTCTCATGTATAGATGAAGAAAAGAAATATCACTAGACTATAGTAATAAGCGTACAAAATTTTGAATTAACAATTTTATTTTAATTTTTTACTATATTTTAATTTTAATTTAATCTAATAAAATAATAATTTACATAATACAAACTAACCTCTTTGAACGTACTTTTGTAACTGTATGTTTCATTTTTTTTTATTTATAATTGCATTTTGTATTTTATTTTTAGGTCGTCCCATGAGAAAGAAAACAAGTAACACAACACGTGGCTCTTTAGTATCATAGTTACCTTCTCATTGTTCTATGTTTCATATTAATGAAGTCATGGTAATGATTAGCTGCAATTGGTTAGATGCTTACGATCTTTTGCAGGAAACATGACAATAACATACTGATTTATTTCAAATTTATGAACTCCCTATACCATTAAAATGATATAGTGAATATATACTATGTGTATTCTGAATAATGTAAATATTGTTATGTTTGCTTTATATTTTGACATTTAAGTTGTTTTGTGTTTTGTTACCAATACTTAATGTTTTTTTCTACTTATTTATTTATTTATATTTACATACTATTGTAGCTAGGAACTTGCATCTAAAATTCCATGTTGATTGACAATTGCATGAATAACATATAAATCATTACTTTATGCAAAGTAAAAAAAAAAAATGACAAATTTTTAGGACATCCATGATAAAGAAAACCTATAGTAGTTATTTATCTCAACAAAGAAATTACCCCACTATATGTTTTAAAACTGTGCGTCGTATATCACCCATGATTAGAGAAAAATAAGGTTTGACTATGTGCGTTAATTATAAAACATGGTTATAATAATCGCTGTAACACAATTGTAGAGAAAAAAAATTATAGTAAATATTGTTATGATGTACGCAAACATATAATCTACAAAATAATCACTTAAGAAATATCTAAAGCAATACATTTTTGAGACGCATAGCGCTCGTAATATAAAAATATCTCTGGCATGTGCATGAATGCTTTCGAAAAACTTAGTTTTCATAATAATAATATATTTTAGGGTAAATGACAAAAAACTACCTCAGCTATTGGTCTCACGACACTTTCATACCTCATCTTTTAAAAGTGACAATGTCATACCCCATTTTACGAATTTGTGTCAATGTCATACATCCGTCAGTTTTTCTGTTAATTTCTTTGTTAAGTGCTGACGTGGCAAGATACGGGGGCCACTCACTAATCCAACTGGATTAAAATATAATTAAATATATATTTTAATAATTAATAATTAATAATTTAATATAATTTTTTTTATACTCTATCCTCCCTCTCTCTCTCCACCCCATTCTTTCTCGCCTCTCTCTCTTCTCTGCATCCACCTAACCCCTTCCCACCCGTCCCCCCCCCAACCTTTCTTTACCACCCACCCCTTCTTCCCCGACCTCTTCTTCGCCATCACCCACTCCCCCGCTTCTAAGTTCTTCAACACCAACGCTCTCCGCAGCTCCGACGATGACAACCCAAATCCCACCCTCCCCCTCCCTCCGTCCACATCCCTTATCCCTTATCCTTCTCACCATTTCTCTGCGTTGATCACTACCCCTACCTCCGTGGTCCCCCACGCCATCGCTCGACCCAGATCCCACAACCTGCAACAAAACACCCAGTACGGCCGAAGAAGAGAGGGGAGAGAGAGGAGAAATTTTTTTTTTGCAAAAACACCCAGTTCGCCCGACGAAGAGGGGAGAGAGAAGAGAAAAAAAAGAAAAAAAAGGTTGTAGAAAGACCCAGTTCGGCCGAAGAAGAGAGGGGAGAGAGAGAAGAGAAAAAAAAAGAAAAAAAAAACAGTCTGCCTGCAACCTAGAGAGGGGGGAGGAGGGGGAGGGCATCGAGGGAGGGGGTGAGGTCGGAAGACAGAGGTGAGAGAGGGGGAGAGGGAGAGGAGGGAGGGAGGGAGATAAAATAAAGATTTTTATTTTTAATTATTAAAAATATATTTAATAATTTTTTAATCCAGTTATATTAGTAATTGGGCCCGCATGTAGCCACGTCAGCACTTAACAGAAAAAATAACGGAGGTATGACATTGTCACAAATTCGTAAAATGAGATATGACATTGTCACTTTTAAAAGATGAGGTATGAAAGTGTCGCGAGGCCAATAGTTGAGATAGTTTTTTGTAATTTATCCTATATTTTATATGTAAATTTGTAATTAAGCTTAGGAGGCAGACAATCCTCCTCCATCTACCAAACCCGGATTCGTTTCGTGCTTGGAGTTTTCTTTATTTGTGTGTTTGAGTTGGAGAGTACAACCTTTGTCCACTTTGAACTCGACGCTCCCAGAAACTGAGACCATCATCATGTCGCGGGAGAGACCCAAAAGAGGCGCACTGCCTCCCGCCCAAGAGGTACGCCACCTCAAATCCTGCTCTCCAAACTCTTGGTTTCTTATGAGAACGAAGAAAAAGTCTGAATCTTTCCTCAAGTTTACTGTAATCTTTGTGTTTCCACAATTCGGAAACGTTTCGATTGGAGAATTCATATGATGGGTTTTGTTTTCTGCACTGAAATTAATGGAATTTCTCCGATTTGAGATTCTGATTCGTAATTTTCTCTACTTTTTGAAGAATTGTGATATATATATATAAAAATATGATCAGCTCTCTGTTTTGTGTTTGTTTGATTTGGAATGTGATATGCTCAGTGTTAATCGTATTTGCTGATTCTAGTCCATAAAGCTGCTTATTGCTTTTGGCTTTTGACTTTTGATCTAAAAACTTTTAATTTCTTCCACAAAAGGTTTTTGCTTCAGATTTCCTACATTCCAAAGTAACAATTGCAGCCTGAATTTGGTTGTTGAGATTATGGTAATGCAATAAATGTCGTTTCAAATGCTTGCTTACTTTGATACTCGATGCTTAGTTTTGATGAAGAACAGTTTTCGGTTTCATTCTATCAGCCAGTTGGTTTCAGGAAGGATGGTTTCCAATTGCATTTTTGTTTTTCTACTTTAAATGCAGAATATTGAGAAATTAGAGAAAGTTGTAGAGGAAGGTAATTACTATGGAGCTCAACAAATGTACAAATCTATTAGTGCAAGGTATGAGTCATATGCTTTTTATAATTTCTGCTTAGATAGTTTCTGTTATTTAGTTTCGAGGCTCAAGAGTATGATCATTCAGGAAAATATTGGGAATTGTACTGACAGAAATTCTCCAATGTGGGATAAATCTTGCGGGATGCGAGTGCCTGCTTGATTGGCTGGGTTCACATCTTGCAAGATTTTTCCCGCATTGGAGAGAGCCTCATTTTATTTAACAGTGAGCATGGCTGTTGAGGAACCCAGGAACCCATTTTCTTCCTTTGTCTTTCTTAAAGGCATGCACTTTGATCAAATATGGATGCTTTATTGCAGATATGTAGCTGCTCAGAGGTTTTCTGAGGCTGTGGATATCCTTCAGTACGGTGCATGCAACCAACTGAAACATGGGCAGGTCATACTTTCATGGCTCTGCGCTTTGAGATACAAATTTGCATGATTTGGACATAGTCAAGATACAAACATGCAGAAAATATATCATGACATTTCATAGTCAAATCCGTATTACTAACACTGTATATACGGAAAACAAATTCAGGTTACTTGTGGTGCTGAGTTGGCTGCTTTGTTTGTGGAAACACTTGTCAAAGGAAGATTCCCTTATGACGATGAAACACTAGGTCAGTTGTTATCATATGGTATAGAATTCAATTCTCGATTGGTTCACTGTTGGCTTGTTCTTACCTTCTGTAGTAATTTTGAACTTCTCGTGGTTGGTTCTTCTAGCGGGTTTTATTTGTATCAGAGTATCAGTGTTATGATAAATAGGATTTTTGGATATGATTCACATGTTTTCCTAGCCATTTTCGGTGTTCTGGTCTTTCTAGTATTATGATGCTTCTATTTTTTCGTGATCATGACAAAATTTATTTATTTTGCAGGTCGTGTCAGGAAAATTTATAAAGCATTTCCTCGGATACCTGTGCCGCAGCAGTTAGGGGATTTAGATGATATGCAACGACTTTCTGAAACACTTGGGGAAGCAAAAACATGTGTTGAGGGCTGCTCATCGTTCCTAAAATCTGCTCTTAAGTGAGTTTTGTTCAAGATTTTCCTTTTTCCCGATTTGGAGAGAGATTTCATGGTTATGGTTTGGTCTTTTATGTGGGAGTTAAGATATTTGATTCCTCTCTATCTGAATATTCAATGCTATTTGATATTCATGTGGTTTTTTCTTTTGTTTAATCCATGCGTTTTATCAACAATTTACTCTTAACTATGTGTTTGGTTGGTGGGAAAAAGGGGCTTGAGAATGGGAAATCGTTTACTTTCCCATGTTGGATAAGTGCAAGGAAGAGAAGAAATTTGGTAATAAATGATAAATGTTGGGAAAGAAGAGAATGACTCATACCCTTTTAACAGAAGCTAACGAGCCCCCTCCCCGCTTTTTTCAACATTTACTAGCATTTTTTATAGGTGTTTAGGAAAAAATTGCCGTAATTAATTATTGAAAAACCAATTATAACCCACAACTGCACTTCATATTGAACTTCTTTTTTTTCCCAACTTTATCCATATTAAGGAAAATATCAATTTTGATCCTTTATTTCCTGGTTACTTTCCTAATTATACTAAACATGTGTGTACACGACAAACATGCACACAATTTATATCAGATCCTATAGTGTCATCGAGCACTGAAAATGCATTGCTGTTTCTCTCTTTTCAGGTGGTCTAAGGAGTTTGGTGCACCCAAGGGTGGAGCTCCAGAAATACATGTCATGTTAGCAAACTACATATATTTTGAATCTCCTGAGGTGGTAAGTAGCATCTTGATTGTGTTCTTTGCTGTGCTTGCGGCTGTCCATAATCCTTTAGTATTTAGCTCTCAAGCGCATACATTTCAAAGATTGTTCCCATTTCCACTTTTTGCAAATGCCTGCTTATTAATTGCTAGTAAGGTCAAATGGAATATTGGATCAACTTGATTTTGGCCAACAGATCATTATTTATACAAATTTGTTTACTGTCATTCTGGTGATTGCGTCATCTTTCCAAGGTTTTATTCTGTAGCACTTTTTGCGCTTGAAAAAGTTTTGGAAGACATGTTGGAATGGAATCATTTTTTTGGCAGTTCCATGCTGTTCAAACTATTCTTGCTGTAAGTGCAGAGTGAACACCATTATCTTGTTTGATTGCTTTGCAGGACATGGTTAGAGTGTCGCATCATTTTGTTCAAGGAAACAACCCCAAAGAGTTTGCTTCGACTTTAGTAAATTTTATGGGCAAGGTGAGCTACAAAATTATAGTTAGTGTCTCCTCTTTTAGCACCAAAAAATAATAATAATAATTTTCACAAATGCAGAAAAAGGTATGTTACAGAATTATAGTCAGTTTTTTCATAGAAAGTTTTTATGGGGTTCATACTTCTTGACCATGCAGTGTTATCCAGGGGAAGATGATTTGGCCATTGCACGAGCGATTTTAATGTAAGCCACTTCTCCACTATGTACTTGTATAGGCAATTCACTCTTCGGTTCCCGTTGATATCATTGATGAGTTCATTTGAACCTGCTTTCAAAGTGTGCACTCAAAAGTGGGAGATCCTCGAGAAATACACATTCAACTACCATTTTGTCATGTTTATGTACTTTTCATTTGCTTTCTTTCTGAGATTGAGCAGTAGGCTAATCGAGCTATTTCTGTTTTCCTATAGAGCTAATTTTGTGTCTTTCTGGTGTAGGTATTTGGCAGTCGGTAATCTGAGAGATGCCAATATTCTCGTGGATGAGATAAAGAAGCAAGTGGAATCTAAGCAGCTTGACTTTCCCAAATCCGATTTGATCCGGTTCATCAATTTTCTTTTGCAAACGTATGTTGCTTTCAATTCTTTCTTTTTATTCATGAACCGTGACAATCGTATATCCCATCTCTAGAGAAAGATCCGTAACAATCTTATCAGTCTTAACGAAAGCTGGAGTATGATAAAAGAAAATGATATGTACTGTTGCTTGTGCGATTTTTGGTGACTTGGGCAGTCAAATATTGATTTAATAACCATACTGGAAATGTGCAATTTATGTATGCCCCTGATCTTCATGCCTCAAAATATCGATAGCCAAAGTCCCGAGAGATCATAAAGATTCAATTATTGACGTGTATGGTACAAGGTTTACGCATTGCTGAATGGTATTCTCAATGCAGGTTGCTGAGAGATGCTCTTCCGCTTTTTAATATGTTGAGAGAGAGATACAAATCAAGCTTGGACAGAGAACCAACATTTCATGAGGTATGCAGTTTTTCTGCGCGACAACCTTCTACAAATTTGTGTCAAATCGTCTCTCTCACTGAGGTGCGCGGTGTGTTTTGTGCTAACGTTAATTTATGGTTTAGTTGCTGGATGAAATTGCGGAGAAGTTTTATGGAGTACGGCGCAGAAATCCGCTGCAAGGGATGGGAATGTTTGGCGAGATAATCAAGGTAATTGTGCATTGCCCGTAATACTGTATAGCTTGCAATGGAGCTGAACTCTTGTGATTGTGAATGATTACTGTGAAATAATCGAGCGGCATTCTTATTGCAACATCAATCCCTGTTGTGCAGATGATGGGGGGTGAATAGTGACGCAAAGGAACCTAGCGTTCGCGCTTCCTTGGGCGGATCATCGATGCTAATTTCTTGTGCCGGTTGGAGTGTATTTATGTTTTTGATTCTCTAGAAACAGTTTTCATGAAGTGTTTCGCAATGTTGTAATATTTATATTGTCTTTCACAGAGCAAGATACAGATTCTGAATATCCCAAGTTGTAATTCTTCCGGATTCTGAAATTTGAGTACTGAAATCCGTTTATTTAAGATACGCATCTCCGAAACAAGTTCAGAAGCGGAAATCACAAACAGAAAAAATTACAGTCACTCGTCGATCGAGAACTTCACCCCATTCTCCTTGAGAAAGTTATGTGTCGTGTGATCAACCACCTGCAACAAAAAAATGGCCGTCTGATTGAGGTTCCGTTTCCAGTTTTGCACAAAAGCAAGGGGAAAGTCTCGGCTGTCACCGAGATATCTCCCCATGTTCCTACAGCGCTCATCAGGTGACCTGACCAGGTCACGGGCGTGAGGAACATGGAGACATGTCCCCGGTTGCACGCACAAAAGCAAAATTGAAAGAGTTGAGGAAAGGCCGAAGCTCACATTGGTATCGCTGAGCTCCAGATTGTAGAAGTCCATAGTGCCCGCCCTGAACAAAGGCCCCGCATGCCACGTCCCGATATTAAGCTTCAGGAACTTGGGACCCGTGATCTTGAAAACCCGAACGTCCGCCACAGCCGGCGGCACGTAGAAATGGCCGGAGGCACAAGGAGACTGCACCGCATTGTTGCCTTCACGGTCCTTGCTTTCAACAATGGAAGGCTCGGCGACTCCGAGATACCAAACGTGGCCGCCGATTGAACCGAGGCACTGCGTCACGCTCGCATGGTGTGTGATCGTTGAGAACTTGAGCGGCCTACCTTGAAGATTCATTATGTAGAACCTGTAAACACGAACCAAAGTTGAAATGTTGCTGGACATATCAATGAAACGTGATTGGGGGAAATGAAGGTTAGAATTGTAGATTGTTGGTCCCGATCCGTTCCGAAATACCGAAAACATTTTCTAATTTCCGAAATTTCGGTTCGGAATCGGTAAATTCCCGCCCCAAGAATTTTCGATTCGGGATTCGGGATTCGGAATCGCTTCCCATACCGACCGAACCAGCCTTAGCAGATACTATCTTTTGTTAAAGAAAAATAATTATAAAAACCTGGGCGCCCAAATTGCTTTGCTAATTGTATTTTTTTATTGGTTGCAAATGCATTACCTTGGAACTCCATGGCTGAGGTCCAACTGAGCATCGCTAGGACCAAACACGTCGCCGTCCGGCGACGCCTCCACCACCTGGCCGTACTCTCCAAAGCTCTCCGGAGTGGCTTCGACGGCCTTCAGCTTCACCCACTTTGAGTCGCCGGAGATTTCCATTTCTCTTTGTTATTTCTTTTCTCTAATTAAAAAACCAAATATAAATATTTTCTGTTCCCAACTCGACCTCTTATGCGGATAAGGATCGAAACGATGCCGTTTCATTCAGGTCTAATGGAAACGCACCGTTTCGGGCTTCCCCAAACTCTAAACACCGTGGACTTTATTCTTCTTCTCCTTCTTCAGTCTACTGCAACTCACACTCGCTGTCACAGTTGCCTCCATGGCAGCTCCACCTCAAACCTTAACCCAACCCCAACTCCTCAAAACCCTAACCAACCTCTTGACCTCCACAAAAACCCTAAACCCAGAAACCCTAAAACCCTACATTCCCCATCTGACCCAACCCCTCCTCCTCTCCATCATCTCCTCCAAAACCCTAGCCTCCCAACCCACCACCCTCCTCTTCTTCTTCCGGTGGTCCCAGGCCCACACGCCCTCCCTAACCCAATCCCCACAAACCCTCCTCGCCCTCCTCCCCTCCCTCTTCACCCACCACAAGTTCTCCGATGCCAAAGCCCTCCTCGTCCAATTCATCGCCGCCGATCGCCAGAACGATCTCCACCGCCTTATTCTGCACCGGGACCCCACCGTGCCGAAGCCCTCGAAGGCCCTTCTGGACACTTCCATTGGGGCATATGTGCAATCCGGGAAACCCCACCTTGCAGCCCAAGTGTTTGATAAAATGAAGCGGCTTCGGCTTCAGCCCAATTTACTCACCTGCAATACTCTGATTAATGGTCTGGTAAGGTGCCGATCCTCGCATTCGATTTCATTGTCCAGAGGTGTGTTTAAGCATGCTGTTGAGTTAGGGGTTAAAGTGAATACGAATACTTTTAACATTTTGATATATGGGTATTGCTTGGAACATAAGTTTAGGGATTCTGTAGAGTTGTTGAGTAGGATGAGTGAATTCAGATGCGTGCCCGATAATGTGAGCTATAATACGATATTGGACTGGCTGTGTAAGAAGGGGCAGTTGAATGAGGCCCGGGACTTGTTGTTGGACATGAAGAATCGAGGTTTGTATCCGAATAGGAACACGTATAACATTTTGGTTTGTGGGTATTGTAAGATGGGGTGGTTGAAGGAGGCAATGCAGGTGATCGAATTGATGACACAGAACAGTTTGTTGCCGGATATTTGGACGTACAATGTCTTGATTAAGGGGTTGTGTAGGGAGGGTAGGATTGAGGAGGCTCTGAGGCTTCGGGTCGAGATGGAAAATTTGAAGTTGATGCCTGATGTTGTCACGTATAACACATTGATTGATGGGTATTTTGAGTGGAGGAGCGAATCAGAGGCCTTTAAGTTGATTGAGGAGATGCGTGAAAAGGGAGTGAAAGCAAATGCAGTTACTCACAATATAATAGTAAAGTGGTTCTGTAAAGAAGGGAAGCTGGATGAAGCCAGTGATACTTTAAGGAAGATGGAGGAAGATGGGTTTGCTCCTGATTGTGTTACTTATAATACTTTGATTAGTGAGTATTGCAAGGCAGGGAATATGGCAGAAGCATTTAAAATGATGAATGAGATGGGTATGAAAGGTTTGAAGATGGACATCTTTACTCTCAATACTCTTCTTCACACTCTTTGCAGTGACAAGAAGCTTGATGAGGCATTTGAGTTGTTTCATACTTCAACTAAGCGGGGTTATATTCTTGATGAGGTAAGCTATGGAACCTTGATCACGGGATGCTTTAAGAACGAAAAAGCCAACAAGGGGTTTGAGCTTTGGGATGAGATGAAGGAGAAGCAGGTTGTTCCCAGCATCGCCACCTATAACACTATAATTGGAGGGCTCTGCCAGTCTGGAAAAACTGATCAAGCATTCGACAAGTTGAATGAGCTTATAGAGAGGGGTCTAGTCCCTGATGGAACTACTTACAACACGATAATTCATGGTTACTGCTGTGAGGGGAATGTTGAGAAAGCATTTCAGTTCCACAACAAAATGGTTGAGAAATCATTCAAGCCAGATGTCTATACATGTAATACTCTTCTTTGTGGGCTATGTAGAGAGGGTATGTTAGAAAAAGCTCTGAAGCTTTTTAACACATGGATTTCGAAAGGGAAAGACATTGATGCAGTTACTTACAACACATTGATATCAAGCCTTTGCAAAGAAGGAAGGTTTGATGATGTTTTTGATCTTTTTTCGGCAATGGAAGAAAAGAAATTTGAACCAGACCAGTATACATACACTGCCATTTTGGGTGCACTTACTGATGCTGGTAGGATCAAGGAAGCAGAAGAGTTTATTTTGAAAATGATTGATATGGGAAAGTTACCTGATTTGCCCTCAAAATTGGAGGAGTTGAAAAATGGAGTGACCGAAACATCAGTTGAATCTGATTCAAGCTCAGGTGCTTATTCAGAGAAAATCATTGAGTGTTGCTTTCAAGGTAAATACAAGGATGCAATGCACATTTTGGAAGAATCAATGCAGAAAGGCATGACCTTAAGTCGAGATGTTTATATTAATTTGATGAATGGGCTGATTAAGAGGCGAAAAAGCACATCAAAGGCTGTTAAGCTGTAATGAGGCCTTAGGCTATTTTTGACAATGTCAGAGTGCCCGAGCCTTGCCTGCGTGTTCTATTTGAATTTGACAACTGGACCAGGTACTACCTTTTGTTTTGTTATCTTTTCATGTTTATCTAATCTTCTCATTGAATCCAGTTTCGGGTTTAATTCCCATACAATCTTCCTTAGTTCAAAAAGTTAGCGGGAAGAACATACATATATTGACAGTATGATTCACTTTGTAGATGCACAAGAATGAAATTTCGTGGTACCATGCAAACTTATGTTATTCACAGGTTTGCACTTTCTGTCTATTGTGAAAATACAAAAGAGCATCACTTTTTGTCTTGGAACTGAGTCCTGTTCAACATTTTGCAGTAATGACGAAGCCAAGGTAGATCGCAACAATATTATTTTGCTAATTTTTTATTCTTTTTGGATATGCAACTGGAGCAAATGCAAATTTGTAAAGGAAGATTTATTTTACGATTTGTTGATGTTTTTATTAGTGAGTGATGATCAAAGATAAAATTAAGTTTGACATTTGTTGAATGTCACAGGTTCACATGAAATGAATGATGTTTCTTCGTCCATGCCATTAAATATGAGATGTGGTTGGGTTCAATGAAAGTAGGCCTAGTTTTCGTGAAAGACGTTTCTTATGGCTGATGTGAGGAGGAACTGGTTCATGAGGTTAGCAATAATCTGCACAAGGTAAAAATCAAGTCAGTTCCCTTTCCAATGTATTCTTTATTTTAGAATGCTCCGTATCAAAAGGAAGTTGGGATGTTTAGAAAGTGATGTGTGTCCGCTTGCGTCTTTCTAGCCTTTCGGACGAGATTTGAGGTTTTATTTTTAATTGCATCGTTATTGACAGTGGCGATTTCCGGGGTTTAAAGCATGTGTCAAGTATAAACATCACCAAAGACTAATTCTCCCCGACTTCCAGACTGCCAACTCCATTCCTCTTACGAAAAAGGGGAAAGCCATGGTCTCCCATGGTCAATGAAGGGCTGAAAGATACATTACTCATCACATATGCATGTCGGTAATGAATTAGACGTTACTGATTTCATCTGTTCAGATTCATTTCGTTAGGGTTGAGCTCCAGAAAAGTGTCACCTCCTCGCCTTCACGAGGATCCCTGCAATTTCTGGTACAATTTGTGCTTTTCTGTAAAGTTACTTGTCAATAATGAAAGGAACATAGCTGTATTGAATAAGCTGAAAGGGTTGTATGCTTTTGCACTCTGTATCATAGATGAACTGTCTTGTTCCTTCCTGAAAAAAAGAGCCGTGTAAATTAAGCGTTTGGATGATGGGAAAGGAAAGAAATTCAATAAAGATTATCAAGGATGCTTGGTAGTATCTCCCAACCTCTGCTTTTGCATCTCTCTATTGTACTACACAAAGAAAGATAACGGTATATTTAAAGGGAACTGTTATTAGTACTCTAAAAATCTCATTTTACACTCAGTACAAATGTATTTTTCTTTCTAATTATAAAAAGTTTAGAGTGCAAAATGAGATTTTTAATGTACTAATAACAATTCCTTATTTAAAGACATTTCTCCCTTCGACCTTCCAACACCAGGCAGGTGTCAAACTCCATACATCGTGTTTCCACATGGCAGGAACACCAGGCAGGTGTCAAACTCTATACATCGTGTTTCCACGTGGCAGGAACAATTTTCTTTGTAACTGCACACAAAAAAATTGATTTTCACACACCCATAGTCTCTTGCCCAATCTTTATTTTTGTCATTTGAGTTCACTAATAAATAATAGGAATAATTGGCGTAGATTCAAAAAGTTACATGCAAACTTTTTTAAATAGTTCAAAGAGGACTCGAACCTCCACACTCTTTAGCACAAGATTTTGAGTCTCGTGTGGCTACCATTTTAACTATTTTTTTTATTTCTTTAAAATCGGTTCAAAAAATAGAAGTTTTTCTTTCTTGGAGATTTATTTGATTTGTCAAATTTTGTATTAAAAAAAGAGGTCAGAAAATGTGTAGTAATCATTTTTTCTTTCTAGAGAGATGGTACAAATAAATAATAAATGTAGCACTAACTCCTTTTCTAAAATTTTTTACAGAAAACACATCAACGTTTGTCAAAAGTTGCATTCCTAACTCACTAAGTAAAAGCTTTAATTTGTATCTAAAATACAGGTAAAAAAAAACAGAAGTAGGGTTCATTAGAAAGAGATGTACATCAAATATAAAATTTTATAGTTGACTCTGGCAATGTGATAAAGCAAAAGCTTATTAAACTTTTAAAAGTTTGAATTTGTCTCCAATTAAAAAAATTCCTCAATGATAAAGCAAAACCGTACTCACTAATAACCTGCATTAGCTTTTGATGTTTTATCATTCATCATCTTTTGGCGTACGTTTTAGTTAATCTGAAGCATTGAATTGCTAGGTGTTAGGTTAATTTGCCACAACATTCGGAATCTTTGCAAGTCTAAAGCAACAGTAATCTAAAGCCACTTTTGGTGCGTCAAATGTTTGGTCAGATTGTTTTTCACATCACCTCGTCGATGAAGTGAGTAAAATGTGGTTACGTGAAAATTGTCAATCATTCTACTTTTTGGGATTTAGGTAAACAGATGCAGGATTATGAGGATAAAACTTGCCCTACGTATTATCGTTACGTCTCATCCTCTTCACGTACAAACAGTGACCGCTAAATCAAGAACTTCTCTATCATTAGCATATGTATAATATAATGTTTCAACCTTATCAGACATAAGTATCCATTTCCTGTTTGCAGTTCCATGTACCATGTTGTCGCATTTGGAAATTAAGAGGGCCTGCAGTACTCGTTTCATCAAAATTTTCAAAAAGCAGTACACCATACGACCGAAGCAGTGCTTTTCTTTGATTTTCTGAATCCCATGAACCCCAAAAGCCAAAGCCCAGAACCCAGAACCCTCTCTAGTATGAAACCATGAAAATTTGAAGACCAGGTCGACTTATCACTTACTTACAATTGCAAGTTGGTTTCTGAGTTCTGAGTCCTCTGACCCCGACCTTTGAGAGAGAGTGTTCGAGTTGGGGTGGGAGAAGTGGCATCCAACCGTTCCTAATTATTTGGATTGACATGTCTCCAAAAAGAAAAAGAAAAAAATTATTTGGATTGACATCTGATACGTATACATGTACAGTTCCGAGCATTCACATGCATTTTCTTGTTTTCTAGTAATTGATGGTGTTCGTCGCGTTCCACAATTCAAAATTTTCTTCCGGACAAATTTGCATCTCTGTAGTGCTGCAAATACTGCCAGCATTGCTTATCGATCTTGCAAATATGTACGAAAGCAACTTAGCATAAATTTAACCAACTATTTTTTACTACATGCACAGTACTCTTGGGCCTCGGTTTGTTAAAAAATATTGGCTTGGGTAGGAGTATCACTATATTGATGGTTACTCGCAAAGAAAGTTGTCCATTTTAATCTTACCATTTTTGTGGGGATTAGTAGGGATATCTCTTATTCATGGTAACCCTTAACTTGGACAAATATGAAAGTTCAAAATTTGATGTGAAAATTAGATTGACACTCAAATTAAACCCTATGGATGACAATTGTAGTATATTAGCAAATAGGGATCGTTCTAGACCGGGGATTAACTAGGGATGCTAATCAATGTGAAACTGACTTAAAAACGTAAAAACACAATGTAAGACACTAAACTAGACTCAAAGAATGTAAAACTCGAGTTTAAAACACTAAAACAAAGCAAAAGACTCAAAACAGCCCAGAAACACTCAAAACTGCCTCAAAATCACTTTCTGGGCAGTTTTGAGCACAAACACAATTTTTTGACGAAAATTGGTTCTAACTTGACTCAAAACTCCTAGAAACACAATCTAAATGTATTTCTAGCTAATCTAACACTTTAAAATAAATGGGGGATTGGTTTTGACGAATTTCGAAATAAAACAGAAACTTAAAAACAAAACAGATTCTAAACAGATTTGATAAAATAGAATGGTGAGAAACTAGTTAGAGGGTTCCTTATCCACACATGAACATATGCATATAACTTGATTCCCAGTTATGATTTCAACAAACGAATGAATGACAATGCTCCAAGTTAATTAGGTCCGCTTAAATTAACTTTCAGATTTCCCTAGATTCATTGAATTGAATGGAATACGCATCACAACCAAATTATTCTTATCAAGTTCCCTAACTATGGAATACGCATGATAGAGAGACATATCAAAGATCATTAAGTTCAATGGAAATCATAAACATCGACTAGGCATTCATAACCATGGAATACGCATGTTAATCCAACCTAGGGTTTACTAAACACAATCGTGACTAGCGATCTTTACTACTCATGAATATAAGTTCATAACGATTAGGTGAAATTCCCTTATATCCTAGCATCAAGTTTAAGCATGCAAATTAAGCGTGCACTCTCAATCAACATACATAAACAAGTTCTTAATCAAAACAGAGAAGTAAACCACATCCAACGTTCATGAATTCATAACTGGAGTAAATCAAATCATAACCAACATATGTCCATGGCTTCAAATTCGCCTCTAACTAAAAAGAAATTAGTTCCACATGTTTAACATAATTGAGAAACAAATTAAATTAAACATAGAAACGAAACGAAGGAAGAAAGAACTCTGAAACTCCCCAATGGTGGCAGATTGCATGCGTGAGCCTTCTCCTCCCTTTTGGATTGCACGGAGCACTCTTCCTATCCTCCAAAGATGGCGCCACAAGGTGGTTATATTGGTGGTAAGGTGCGGCTATGGTGGATGAATGGTGGTTTGGGTGGAAGGTTGCGGCAAAGGGATGAATGGTGGTGTTTGCGGCAGAAATTTGATTTCTGAATGGGGGAGTGATGAATGGACGAAAATTAGATGAATGGGTCCTCCCCCCTGCGGCACATTTAGGTTATGAATATATAGGCACCCCAAACCCTAGGTCAATTCAGATTAGGGCTTGGATTTAGTTTAATTGATGGAATTGGGCTCCTAGGTGCCCAGGAATTGTAAGTCCAATAAGGAAAAGGGTTTATGGCCCAAATAATCCAAATCCACAAGGAAAAGGGCCAATAACTCAGAAATCCAAAGAGAAGATGGAGAGAAGGTGCGGCAACTTCTAAAGACCCAAGATAAAGCTTCTAGAAATCACAAAACCAAGGGGGGATAGGGAATAGGTGCGGCACCTTTGTAGGGAAAGCTTAGGGCTTCTAGAACCTATTTTAAGTGTCCCCCAATCATAAAATAAACCCTCATTGTCCCAGGAATTAAGTTTAGACAAGAATAGGATAAGATAAGGTTAGTTAAGATAGGATAAGGATTGGATAAGATAAGATAAGATAAGGTTGTTTGGATAATGTTTTGGATAATTCTCCTTCTTTTGAGCTGATTCCTTATCTTCAATGACTTGACTTTATTTCTCCAACCTTGAAACATATTCCCAACTCCATTTGGACTTCAAATTCGTCCATCTTCTTGCCCAAAGCTTGTGCACTCCATTCTAAGCCCAGATTTGCTCCAAAATGCTCAAAAATGCATCTTTTTGCCAACTTTGCTCCTTGGACCTAAAAACACACGAAAATGACTTCAAACACTATAATAAGTGACAACTAGCTAAGTAAATGCAAGAAAACACACTAACTAAGTAGCATAAATATGCTCCTATCATCACCCAATATTTCCTTCAAAATACTTTCAATAACAGTGAATAATTGAAACCAAGTCAATCTTCTCTAACAAACGAGGCCTTAAATTACAGAACCAAGAATGATACTATGGTTTTGACTCTCCATGGTTGCATTTGGCTATGTGTTAGCTGTCACATCCCGGCTCGGGCACAGCCACCTCCCGGGCCCGCTCCACCACCGTAGCACGATATTGTCCGCTTTGGGCCCTGACCACGCCCTCACGGTTTTGTTTTTGGGAACTCACGAGCAACTTCCCAGTGGGTCACCCATCATGGGAGTGCTCTAGCCCCCTTCTTGCTTAACTTCGGAGTTCTCCCAAAAGGCCTCGTGCTAGGTAGGGATGAGAATATACATTTAAGGATCACTCCCCTGGTCGATGTGGGATGTCACAATCCACCCCCCTCAGGGGCTCGACGTCCTCGTCAGCACACCACGGCCAGGGTTAGGCTCTGATACCAATTGTCACACCCCGGCCCGGGCGCAGCCACCTCCCGGGCCCGCTCCACCATCGTGGCACGATATTGTCCGCTTTGGGCCCCGACCACGCCGTCACGGTTTTGTTTCTGGGAACTCACGAGCAACTTCCCAGTGGGTCACCCATCATGGGAGTGCTCTAGCCCCCTTCTCTCTTAACTTCGGAGTTCCAATGAAACCCGAAGCCAGTGAGCTCCCAAAAGGCCTCGTGCTAGGTAGGAATGAGAATATACATTTAAGGATCACTCTCCTGGGCGATGTGGGATGTCACATTAGCCCTTCAAAATTAATATTTTAAGGAATATTTGTAGGTTTAATATTTTTTTTTATCTTCTACCATGCCGAGTTAAACTTTTCTATTTTGGCTTGGAATGCACATGTCGGGACCCTTCGAGGAGCTTGAGGGCTTTGCTATATGCAGCCAGCTCTTGGCTAAATTTAGCCTTGATTCTTTTTAGCAAATTCATTTTGGACCATGGCTGGAGACAAGTTTTGAACAAATTTAGGCTAAAATTGGCCTATAGCCCCTTGGCCTGAGATGGCCTAACATATTCAATGGGTTGCGATACAACATATTTTCGTATGACCATGATTGTCACTTACTATAGACGTGATAAAATATCAACGTGATGTCAATTCATTCACTTTAACATATAATGGACAATCATTTCATACTTTAGTCCTCCTAGTTGATTTGATTCTTGAATTTTTAGTATTTCATTACGAATTTAATATAAAAAAAATCACGCCTTTTTTATTTCATATTTGAAACGATTCACATTCATGTTTTTTGTGAATGCAAGTAAGAATTACAGTTCCCATTTTCTCTAGGCAAGCATGCTTTAAACGTCTACGTGAATGGATCAATCATATCACTTCGAGTCAAACCGATAATCTGTCATAGACTCGTAGGGTGCGTTTGTTGCACCGGACTGTCTCGGACTGGACTAGCTTCAGGGACAAAGCTGTACTGGCTTAGACTAGACTAAGCTGGACTAGCTTAGTGAAGCGTTTGGTGCAGTGTCGGACTAACAAGCAGGATAATTAACAAACTCTAATATTATATTATTTAATCCATAATTATTAATATTTTATTTTTATCCTTTTTTTTTATCCCTCTAATCCTTTCTTACCCCCCATTCTCTCCCTTTTTTCTCCATCTTTTTCTCCCTTGTCTGTTCCAATCTATTCTTCAATTTGGTATTTTATATAAAAATTGGTTGTGAAAAGCATCTAGTCCAATGACTTTCGAATGTGAGTGGTCGAGGAGCAAGGCGAGGAGGAGAAAGGGGACAGTCTTAGCTAGTCCCATGGTTTTTGAGGGGTCTCGCTAAGACCAGCTAGTCCCTGATTTAGTCCAGGCTAGTGAGACTTAGTCTCATTAAACCTAGTCCCTGTCAGGAACAAACATGGGACTGGACTAACCCTTAGTCCAGTCCAGTCCAGTACCCTTTAGTGAGGGCAAACAAACGCCCCCTCGTAGAGTTACAGCTAGCCAAAAGTAGAGAAAATGGGAGTAGGATTTTCTCTCCTCTTTTTTTCTTTCTCTCCTCTTATTTAAACGGTTACGGTTAAGTTACGTCAATATTTTATATTAATTTTGGATAAATTACATAAAACTACCTCAACTATTGGGTCATTAACAGTTTCATAACTCGTCTTTAAAAAGTTTCAATGTCATATCTTATCTTCGAATTTGTTGCAATGGTATACCTTCCGTCGGTTGTTTGTCAATTCCTCTGTTAAATGCTGACGTGGCTTGAGGCAGGGCCCACTTTCTATTAAAAAATTAATAATTTACCCTTATTAAAAAAATAAAAATAAAAATAAAAACCCCAAACACCCATCTTCCCTGACCACCCCTTCCCTGCAACCCAAATCCTGTCTTTTCCAAACCCACCCCTTTCTTCTCCCTCCCATCTTCCCCAAACCCACCGCGCACCCATCCTTCACCTCCTCCTCGACACCCATCCTCCACTGTCGCCATTACCAACCACTACATTCTCCCACAACTCCTCCCTCATTCCTCCTCTTCCTAACCGCCTTTGCCATGTCCGAAAATGCCAGAAGCCATCTCGGAATGTGCAAACCCCTCCGGGAATCCAGTTTCGGCGAAATGGGAACCCGCGAAATCGGTCTGGCGAAGGGGGTTTCCCGATTCCACCTCATGAACCCGGCGAGATCGCTCAAAACACTCGAACCCAATACGCAGAATCCGTTTTCGTGGAGGGCGGATGCTCCTTTGAATCCCTGCACCGACTGCAAGTCGTGGAGGGCATTGGTGAAGTCGAAGACGTTCGTGTTGGTGTGCTTGGCCATGGCGGCATAGGAGGCCGAGGCGGATGAGGAGGTGAAGGATGGGTGCGAGGGTGGGTGCGGAGGAGTAGGTGGATGATGAGTGTGCGGTGGGTTTGGGGAAGACGAGAGGGGGAAGAAAAGGGTGGGTTTAGGGAAGACGGGATCTGGGTTGTAGGGAAGGGGGCCGGGGAAGATGGGTGTTTGGTTTTTTTTTTTAGGGTAAATTATTATTTTATTAATTTTTTAATAGAAAGTAGGCCCCGCTTTAAGCCACGTCATCATTTAATAGAAGAATTGACAAACAAATAACGGAAGGTATGACATTGCAACAAATTCGAAGATAAAGTATGACATTGAAATTTTTTAAAGACGAAGTATAAAATTGTTATAACCCAATAGTGGAGATAATTTTATGTAATTTACCCATTAATTTTTTATAGGAAAAAAAAGAGACAAAATAAAGGAATAAAGAATATGCGAGGAGAGGATGAAAAAAGATGAAAAGAGTATTGGAGAAAATTCTAGTATGTGAAAAAGAATGAAGGATCATAACCTATATGTCCCATCAGTGGTTGCTCACGTATTACATCCAATATATCTTCTTACCAAAAGACAGTATGTAAAGGTTGGTTGATGGTTTCTGAATCTACATCTGCAGATCCCAAAGATTAATTAATTAGAAACCAAGAAAGCGTGTGGGAGTATTATTGGGGGAACCCTACCCATGCATGACAGAATTGACAGATATGATACAACAAAGTCCAACAAAGCAAAGCAACCAACGCGTGGACCTTGTAAACCTTGTTCCATTGCTTCTCTAGGAACAAATGGAGGACAGTTTGCAAATTCCATACATATTTGTCCGATCCAAATCTTACAAAAATGCTTCATTGATTTGCATGGAAAATAAATAAACTAATATTATATGAAGAGAGAATATTCTTGTCCAGGCGAAGGGGTCCAATTTAGTCAGCATTAGCCTTTGATTAGCCTTTGATTAAGTTGTACAAACTTAAGGAACATAATGATTATTGAATATTATTGAAGCAAAGCATATCTAACAACAACAAAAAGAAAAGTAAAGCAAATGAAAATCATATTGTAAATTAATGTGAATCACTATGTTGAATAGCATATTATTGGATCATTCCATTATTTCGATAAGATACCGATAAATTATGCGATAGACAGAGAAAATAAGACGCGCAATACATACATGTTGCAGATAAGTTATTTCTGCAGTATTGTGACTTGACAGTGTGTACGAGTATCTTTGATATTATCGAAATATCTGTGGAAATATTTGGAAAAAAAAAAGATACGAAAGAGAGATGGATGGAATCTAAACTTCACCTCATATTAAAGAAACTCTTAATATTATTAGGTTAAAATCAACATATTTATCGATATTTTCAAATTGTGTTTAAAATATCGATATCAGTAAAAAAAATTATATTTCGTCCAAACAAATGTTTAACATTCTCTTAAGTTTCATTTTAAATTTTCATTATTTTCATCAAAAGCAATCAATATCAATATATGATATACCTGTCCATATTTCTATAAAGTTTTATATCGATATTTCCATAGATACCGATATTTTAAACACTAAATGTATGTCATATATGGTTTGATAATTCATCAAACCACAATCTAGCTAGAATTTGACCATGTTTGTTTCGTTCTTCAAATTATTTTTCTTGTTTTTTTTCTCCTCTTTGTTTTTAATCTAATTTGGAAAGATAATGAATCATGCATACGAACATGGAACTTTCAATTCATATACAATTGCAGAAAAACTTGCAGTCATGATTTGATCTATACGTACAGTTTCTTGAATAGGTGTGGCTAACGTTTGTTGAGTTCAGTCTTCTTTCCATAGGCATGCATGATGCATGCACACTGGCCTAACTCAATAAAAGCCACATGCAATATATGCATGCGCAATGGCCTAACTGAATAAAAGCCACTATTTTATACTTATAGTGTTTTTTTTTTTCATTATAATTACAAGCAATATTATTATTGTAATCTAAATCTAAAGAAAGTGATAGATTTTAACATGAGATGCAGTGAATTGAGGAGTAGGAAAACTTTAGTCCCGGTCCCTAACTAACTAAAATGTTAGATTGAAACTTTATTAATTTTAATATTTTACTTGAAGGACAAAATGTTAAAATTTAATATTAATTAAGAAATTCAATAACAATTTTTTTTTTAACAAACGATATTAGGGGGTGAGTTTAGCCTTACAATGGACTAGCAATAATGTGATTCAAATTTGTCTTTGGCAAGAATCGAATATGTAACATCCCACATCGACCAACAGAGAGGAGGTGATGTGCCTTATATGTACATGCCCACCTCCATATAGCACGAGGCCTTTTGGGAGCTCACTGGTTTCGAAGTTCGTCGGAACTCAGAAGTTAAGCGAGTTCAGGCTAGAGCATTCCTAGGATGAGTGACTCACTGGGAAGTTCTTGTATGAGTTCCAAGAAACAAAACCGTGAAGGCGTGGTCGGGGCCCAAAGTGGACAATATCGTGTTACGGCGGAGCCGAGTCTTGGACGTGACAGAATCTAAGAGTTTTTACTTATAAGTGAGGAGAAATACCACTAGGTGGCAATAACAAAAATTACTAAATCCTTCTTAAAATCATGCAAATATTAATTCCCAATAGGGAATTTTAATTTCTTTTACTCAAATCTAATAGTGTGAAATCTGATTAGATTTTTTGTTATTTCAAAATAAAAAAATTTATTTTTAGTTTTCCATATTGGTAGTTTAAATTAAAAAGAGTACATTTTATTATAAAATATGTGTACATTATAAATAAATAAAAAAGTGAATAGATTCTGCACAAAGAAATACATTTTGCAAAAAATAATTAAGTTAGTACAATTTACATATAAATAACAAAGTGGTACATCTTTTTATGAAAAATGGGTACATTTATAAATAAATTATAATTATAAATAAAAGATTATAAAAATATAAGGATACAAGTAAAAGTTTAAAAATATGGACACAGAAAAAAAAAATTATGTGGGTATTGATACATATTACAAAAATGGTTGCAAATTAAAGGATGGGTACAATTAAAAATAGAAATATATGATACAAAATTTGGCCATGAATATAAATATGTCAAATGTAACGTTTCTAACACTAAATAGATCTATTTGGAAATGGTTAAATATTTTTTATTATAAAATTTAAATATGCTAATATGTAAATATTTTATTATTAAAATAATAGCATACATAAAAGCCAAAAGACCTTAATGAAAAATTGAAAACAAATAAGGTTTTAATCAATGAAATACAAAAATGAGGGATAAGAATTATCAGTGCAACTACAGTTTTTTAATTGCTTATTTAGTAGCTTCTTTAATTATTAAAAACATGTTTTTAAGTCAAAAGGAATTTGACTCTTGATCTAAGGAATAGTAGACAGTGGGTAATATTTATCTAGGATTCTACAGTCACTTGTTAAAGCATCATTAGTTTATAATGGAATCCCAATTCATTGATTTGTTTAATTAAGGGTGATTAAACAACAAGAAGTTTAGTTTCCTTTCTTCAAGTTTGGTTAAAGTCCACACGCAATAGACTATTAACACTTTCTATTTCTCTCCAATTGTCTTATCCTACAAACTCTAAAATTAATAAGCATCTTAATGGAAGAAGACTTGCATCATCTTATTAACCAACTACATGCATATGCATATGCATGCATGCATGTCTTTCTGATACATGCATGATGCGTGTCCAAGAACACGTTAATTTGTTTTGGCAATGGTACCAATTAATGGTCCTATTTAAAATGGTAATAAGTTACAAATCTATGATAATTCTGTTCCTTTCTCTTTTGAAAAATAAGCGATAAACTAGTATTGATTCGAAAACTATTGCAATGCTCACAAACAACACAACTTGAATAGAAAGAGAAAAAAAAAACGGTTGTTCAAATCAATTGCAAAAGACAGAGAAATGAAGAACAAACTT
Source organism: Crataegus laevigata (assembly GCA_963580275.1). NCBI lineage: Eukaryota > Viridiplantae > Streptophyta > Magnoliopsida > Rosales > Rosaceae > Crataegus > Crataegus laevigata. The sequence continues at coordinate 28,168,772 of OY756947.1, read as the reverse complement.
AGAGCCTAAATTGCAGTCTTCTGAACATCATAAACTTCTTTGGTCAATTTTCATTGATATTTTGCGTAGAAATTTTAAACATGCATTAATTGATGACCATATATAAAATTAGAGAGTGGTGTGAACCTTTAAGCGGGAAAAGACTTTGGTTAGCTAGCAACGCCAAATTAGGGTGAGGAATAGGTCGAGACTAAAACATAATCAAGTGGAAATTTTAGATATTAAAATGTGCCATGAATCAAGAAATTCTACGTCCAACTGCTTCCACCACGGCCACGTTCAAAGACTTAGTTTTTTTCCTTGTGTAGGGAAAGAAAATGGCGCTTGAATCGTAGAATATTAACATACTCATATGATATGTCTTTTTTAAATGTCACATTCTTTTTGGGACTTTCTGGAAATGGATCCATCGATCGACTGATTAGCTCTAGCTTTTTAACTACTTAATTTCCACGTCTCATTTTCTTTTTTCCCACGAGCCTACTTGCAATTCTCACCCAACTCCCTCTCGAACTGTAGCTGACTTGGACCAATCAAGTCCCTAGCTAATTGGGGTCAACCTTCTGTCAATTCCATATGCCACATCATCACTTTAATTAGTTGTGTATTTAGTTGGTTGCCAGAAAATATTTAAGGATTTTGATCACCTAAAAGCCTAGGTAATTCATCACATAATTCTAATCAAATACTTATGGGCTACAATGTCTTAAGCGTTTGCAGACACACTCAGCTAGTTTAGTGGCTAATCACAATAAATATGAGGTGTAAATGAATACTCTCAACATAAAAACAACGACAAAATAAGTAGGATGTCCCATGAGTTTTAAATTTCTAAACTAAATGATGCGTCACTCATAAGAAATAAACATATTAATCAACACTTACGTAATAATTTAATCATCAATCTCCATGTCATTTAGTTTACAAAATTTAGTCTCCCTAGCATCACCCATTAAATAAATCTTTTTTTTTTTTTTTTTTGCATATACTAGTTAATTCCTACAGCTAGCCATCATAGTTTTAGCCGCTTATACAAGAATATATGACAGAGGCGTTAATTTCCTTATCATAGTTTGATATAAATCTACGTTTGCTTATTTTTTTTCTTGACTTTTTTTATCCTGTTTGCTGTTTAAACCACATGCATGAAACGTACGATCACAAGTTCCTACTATGTAGTCGGGTTGTCTTCGCTACCTGGTGCTCCATTGATGTCATTTACAGTGCTACGACGGCGTGGATGCGTAGATTTTTCCTGAGTAGGTATTTCTATGTCCCCATGCATGAACGAGTATCATGATCTCAGTCCAAAAACGATGTACGTACGCTAGATGCGGATGAACACGGCTTTCTTCTTCTCGATAAGAGTTTATTTGCAAATTTGATTTTTCAATCTTACTTGAATTTTAGGTTTTGTTGGGGTGCCACCTCATCATCTCGACCAACTTCATTCATTTTATTGCATTTCAGAAAGTTGCATGTACTTAGCACGACATATTCTTCAAACATCAAACTTTCTTTGAACAATTACTTACCATGTCACGTACGAAGCTATAATTCACTTGTTATGAATTAATGCAAGCAGGATCCATATACACAAATAATAGGCTTACGACGTATTAATTTGTACTAAAACATCCTCATCTCTACCAAAAAAATAGAGGATTAAAAAAAAAACAAAAACAAAAAATAGAGATTATATTAATTAAAATGGTGCAAGTGATTTCAAACTGATGACGTCATCTCACAACCTCAAGACGTCGCAAATGCTGACTCCACCTTTAACATATTAAGCCACCCCCTCCTTTCCCACTTTGTTGTTTCCAGTCCTCACTACTTGGGGCACTGCTCTCCCTCTCCCTATATATAAGTGCACTAGACATTGCCTCTTTTACTCCATTACTCAAAGCAACTCGTAACTAAAGCAAAAGCTCACTCAAAAACAACAAAAATGGAATTCAATGCCAAGGCTACCACCACCACGAGTCCACCTCCATTCTCCTACTCACCATCTTCCTCTCCTTCTTCTCCCATTACCGCATCATTTCCCTCCCCCAACTCTCATCACTTATCTAATTTATCTTCTCCTCATGCTGCTAATAATAATATTAGTACTAATCCGTCTCCCACCTCTCTTTCACCGCCGCCACCGTCGCCACCTGTTGTTCTCAGTCCATGCGCCGCCTGCAAGATTCTCCGCCGCCGGTGTGCAGAGAGGTGCGTTTTAGCTCCATACTTCCCTCCTAATGAGCCCCTCAAGTTCACTATTGCCCACAGAATCTTTGGAGCTAGCAACATCATCAAGCTTTTGCAGGTAATTAGTTCGGCAGGTTGTAATTATTTCTGTTTATTGCACTAACTAATACAAATATTAATCACGGGATTTTGTCAAAAGATTAAGAAAGTCACGAGGACCACTTTTTCAACTTTCACTTGTAAACGTAGAATTTGTTGGCTTTTATTAAATTATACAGTGATTGTGACAGTAAACGCGTTGTAAGATTGCTCTTTTGAAATTGGGTTTTGCTTAAAAGAGTTATTCCATTTTCACACTTGCGGTATGAAGCTATGAATCTAAACCATAGATTTCGACAAAAAACAACATAATCAATGGTTCAGATTCACAATTAGGCAATATAGCAGACTTGCTTGAAATATACCCTTGACCGTAATTAAGTACTCTATTTGTGTATTTGGTCATGCACATTTAACAGTTGTATGTATGAAAATTTTGCAGGAACTTCCAGAGTCTCACAGAGCAGATGCAGTGAGCAGTATGGTTTACGAAGCCAATGCCAGAATTCGAAACCCGATTTATGGCTGCGCCGGAGCAATTTTCCAGCTCCAGAAACAAATCGGTGAGCTCCAAGCCCAACTGGCCAAGGCACAAGCTGAGCTCGCCAACATGCAATGCCAGCAAGGCAACATGATTGCTCTAATTTGCATGGACATGACACAACCTAAAGAACAAGCCATTTTGCAGCAGCAACAGTCTAATTACATTGACACAAGCTGTTTTCTGGATGAAAACAATTCGGGCACGGCTTGGGAGCCTCTCTGGACATAAACAGTCATTTGGATGTCGATCATTTCACATTGGAAAAAGACAGTGTGAAAAAAATGTCCAAAAGATTGAGTGTCCATCTCTTAATTAATTAAGGCATATAGAAATTATATATATGTAGAGGTTATGGTGCTTTTTAAATAAGATTATTGTTAAACCTTAGATTCCTCTAGTTGTAATATTGGGAATTAGATAAAGGGAGGGGGATGAGGAGACAGGAGGGCTGTCTTATTATTCTTAGTCTGTGCTAATTAATTCTTGTATCAAATTCAAAGCAATGATTTGGTAACCTAATTTTATATACATGTGGTGATGTATTTGCATTGTCAAACTTTCTCTTGACCTTCAGCTTCTTCTAATTTTCAGCTATCCAGATCTCATGTCACAGACCCACAATGTTAATTATAATTATTTCTTATTACAAGCAATAATACTACTCTAACCTACAGTAAAAATAGAAGAGAGAATTTGAACCCGGGACACAATAACTATTATGGTTAACCATTCCATGATCAACTTCATGTGACCAAATTTAAAACTTGGTTGAATAAAACTGAATTCAGTAACATTACACTGACTAATATAATGAAGGGGTGTGCTATCCACACACCCCATTTTACTTCTTACATACCCCTTGTTAATTTCTATCCGTTGATTTTCTTCAATTCATTCGATCTGACGGCTGAAAATTAAAAGGGTGTGTGAATAGTAAAATGGGGTGTGTGAATATCACACCCCTATAATGAAAACATACTCTAACCGTGTGAAGTAGTCTTTAGAAGTGAACCACATACATCTTGTGTTTGTATGAGGTATTCAGTCCGCCGATTGCTTTTGCGTAATCAATTTACTTCTTGTCTATTTATCTTCGTTGATCCATTTATATGCATCAACACGTATCCCAGTATCTTAATGCAAGAAGAAAAGAAAATGGCCACCACTGTATTTTGGGGTAGTAGGTACATATGAGGACCAGAGGTCCAACAAAGAAGAAGAAGCATCTTAGATATGCATGCCTCCATTTCAATGCACTCAAGCAGACCAAAAAGGCCTTGATGGTGAGGTTTTTGCTGAAAGTCAAGCAATAAAGAGCAAACCATCTCGAAATTTCTTCTATATACTGAATGAATGATACAATAATGATTACAATGTTGAGAGTTGTCCCACATTGGTGAGGGACAAGGTTTGCTATGTGCTTATATGGTCTTGGGCTACTCCCCATATTGCCAATTGGTTTTATGGTGGAACCTCAATTTCATCATGGTATCAGAGCAAGGTTGTCCACGTGTGAAGCCCAACGGCCACACGCGCTCCACGTCACCCAGTTGTTGTCCACGTGTAGGCTTGAAAATCCGCCACATGTGCGGGGGCGTGTTGAGAGTTGTCCCACATTGGTGAGGGACAAGGTTTGCTATGTGCTTATATGGTCTTGGGCTACTCCCCATATTGCCAATTGGTTTTATGGTGGAACCTCAATTTCATCATGGTATCAGAGCAAGGTTGTCCACGTGTGAAGCCCAACGGCCACACGCGCTCCACGTCACCCAGTTGTTGTCCACGTGTAGGCTTGAAAATCCACCACATGTGCGGGGGCGTGTTGAGAGTTGTCCCACATTGGTGAGGGACAAGGTTTGCTATGTGCTTATATGGTCTTGGGCTACTCCCCATATTGCCAATTGGTTTTATGGTGGAACCTCAATTTCATCATACAATTCCATTTCACATATACAAGAACGCAATAATGAGGAATTCATAACTAACGCTTACTAATTCTAAGTGTCTTACAAATGTCACTAGGGAGATACTCTCGTGTAGGGCCGGCACTGCCGCATGCAGCGTTTCTCTCACAAGAAGGTAAGCAATAGGGTTAGGTAAAGAACACACATACACATCCTCTCCTCATGTCTTGTGAGAGAACTGAAACAATCTTACACAAGAATTTCTCGGAGCCTCGGATAATCAATGCTTGGTAGAAAATTACGATCTTTCTCATGATTGGTCCTAGTTGAAAAAAAAAAAAAAAGTTAAGCTAGGTGTCCTGTGTCAATGTAACACATTGTACTCCAAGTGCACCAAGTCGACGGTCGCTACGTACTAATGGGAACGTAATCATTCATCAGTTGATGACAAGGGAGAAGAGACTAGAAGAGACTAGAAGGCCGGGAACTAAGGAACACGAACCTTCGTTATGCAAAGTCTTGTACCTTAATTGCCAGCTATACCATGCCAACGTTGTTCACGAAGATTCTTTTTGCCCATCGTTATTCAGACACACGTTTCACTATCACTAGCACATATTTTTCGTACCTCGAATTATGATGAAAAATACTTTAAGCAATTGCAGTTCTTTTTCCCAAATTCTTCGGGGTTGACTTCAACATAGGAATAGGATGAACGATCACTTGCGCAATTGCGTGCTAAAGTTTGTGAGAATTATTGAATTGTGTTTCTCTTTCTTCATGAAGAAGCATATGTATAACTTTACGTTAATTACATGGTAGGCTATACAATCTAAGTTATATGATTACAAGAAACCATAATTTAAAATAAGTTAACTAAGTCTAATGAGCTAGACTCGCGTAATTAACATTTTGTCTCCTAAAGTTTCCGCTTCTTAATTACTTTGAATTTTGTTATCATGCATTTCTTTCGTAAGTTTTTTTTTCTTTTCTAGTGTTACGTGGCGGCCAAAGGCCAAACAAATTAAGAAATTAAAAGCCTTGGTCGAGAAAAACCGTCTTTATACTTAAACAATGCCGTCATGAAAAAGTTTAAAGTCAACAATTTGATTTGTTCTTATGTTAGAGTACCTTTCGTTATGTAATAAATTTTTCTTCTTTTATTGTTTATAAGTTTACCTAGCCTGGAGTTCAGCCTAGAAAACCCATTTACAAACGCTTTACGCCCAATCGTTCCAACCTTCGTGGAATCATACCAACTTCCACCTACCTTCTTCCCCACGTCCCTCTGTTGTGACTGATGAGACTGAAATATTGAGACACTATTACAAGTGTTTACTTATTAGAACACACTGCACACAAGCTTGATGTCGAAGGAACTAATGACTTGGTGAGCTGGGATGCATTGATCAAATAGTCACCACATGACTGCCACCGTTTTATTCGACTGAATTTTGAGACTTGACTAGTTGACGTGCCTCGTGTCTCAAGGGTGCGTTTGGTACGCAGACGGGACGGGACGGGACGGGATGGGACGGAACAGGATGGGACGGATGTTGTAAATTTTGAAAAAGACAAGGGGCATTGTTGTCCTAAAATGTTAAAAAAATTTGTCCCACATACGTGGAACAAGCCCGTTCCATGGGGGGGAGGTGGAACCAAAAATCATCCAAAACTTGTCCCGTGGAACGTCTCGTTCCACTCGTTTTAGGCGTACCAAACGCGGGACGGAACGCCTCGTCCCGTCCCGTCCCGTCCCACGTACCAAACGCACCCAAGTGAACCAAAGACCAAGACCAATATCATGAGACTCACCAATTCTGATAGGAAAATACTTGGTAGTGGTAGAAGAATTTGGGCTAAGCAACACAGTAAGTTTATCATAATTTGGTATCAAACTAATTATACAAGAGAGATTCGAAGTTAAGAGCTTACAACTAGAGAGGAATAACACTAAATCATATTAATACCGACTTCTATGATTAATAAGTTACTTTTGTATTTCTGTATACATATCTAACTGTGATTTGAAGATAAAAATGAATAACTTCCATGTAAAAACTCAAGCTTATGTTCTTTGTTTTTTCATGTATTCTACCTCTAGACTATAGAAAGACAATGCTCTAACCAATTTGTCTACAATCACAATATCAAAAGCCTATCATTTTGTAAGTAATCGTTCATCCTATATCAAAAGCATATATGCTCTAACCAATTTGACACGTGACAAATGTTTAAGTGTGTGGTGAACATATACTATAGTTATGGTGGTGAGCAAAAATACCCTCTTAATATAAGTATAAAGAGGGCCGATCATGTTTATGGGGTCCCATCGACATTTTTGGGTGAAACATTTGGTAAAAACATTTGGGCTTTAGAAGCCCAATTAATCACCAACCAACCACAACCACAACTAAGAGACCAGGCCCAAATAACAAGAAGCAAAGCCCATGACCTATAACTCCAAACCCAAAAGCCACCAGAACTACAGAGAGTGTGGTGCGTTTCCCTTCAGCCGAAGCAGCAGCAACCGCAACAAAAGCGGCATCCGATCATCTGATTCCACATTTGTTTGGCCAGCGAGAAAGCGAGAGAGAAAATGAGCGGCGCCGGAAAGAAAGTGGCCGATGTGGCTTTCAAGGCCTCGAGGAACATCGACTGGGAGGGCATGGCCAAGCTCCTCGTATCCGATGAGGCTCGTAAAGAGTTCGCCTCTCTTCGTCGCGCCTTCGATGAGGTCAACACTACCCTCCAGACCAAGTTCAGCCAGGTCTCTACGAACCCATCTCTCAATCTCTCTTATCGTTTTTTTCTAAGATCTCTATGATTTCTAGCTGTTTTTTTGCTTCTTTTCTTAGTTTGTTCATCTGGGTTTTACTGATTTGATTGTATTTTGTTAAATTAGGGATTTTGTTGGTTTGTTAGGTATTATTTGATTGATTTGTAAAATGGGCAGGTTCGAATTTGTCGGATTTCATTACTTCTATGCTAAATACTGATTTGAATTTTTGGTGTAAGCCCTTTAAGCTGTTAAATTTGATTTGAATCGATGGCCTCGGATAATTGGGATTGGAAATTTTGTATATAGCAACTAATTATATGGGAAATCGTGTCGAAATGGTAAATTATGTATGGGTTTTTACACAATTGTGTTTTTGTGAAGATTTCTATTGCGCCTATAGTTACATTTATTTCACTTTTTTGACATTACTGTAATGATTTTCAATATATTTTCTGATTCCCACTTCTCATTTTGTGCAGGAGCCTGAACCCATAGACTGGGAGTACTACAGGAAAGGAATCGGATCTCGGTTGGTGGATATGTACAAGGAGGCTTATGACAGTATGTCTTCTGACTTGATGAATGGATGCATTCAACAAGTGTAATGCCTGTGTTAATTTATCTTGTGTTACATTAGTTGTTGTCAAACTTAGTTAATGATACTGAAGCCCTAGTGGTATTGTCAATCTTGTGTTACATTAGTTGTAGTGCTATTGTTTAAATTTGAATTTGTGGTTCTATTCACATATATTTAGTAACCACGATACTTTCTGTGCTTGGTTAACGATATAAAATCAGACACCCTTGATGAATTGGTGTTTATCAAACTTCTGTAGTTAGCTGAGTTGATAAGAATGATGGGTGTATAGTGTATACTAGAGAGAGAGAGAGAGAGAGAGAGAGAGAGAGAGAGAGAGAGAGAGAGAAACAGTGCTGGAGTATTAGCATTTAGCCTTGTTTACTTTGCTTATTTATATTGTCATTTTCATATGCATATTTCTTTATCTAGAAGTAAAACAACAAAACTGTTGCAGGCGTTGAAATCCCAAAGTACGTAGACACAGTCACACCTCAGTACAAGCCTAAGTTTGATCAATTGGTTAGTTATGTCTTTCTTGCTGTCTTTCAGTTTATCTCTATCTTCATCTGTCCTTCAGTCTAACTTTCTGAGGTGTTATGTTTCTGTGGAGTACAGTTGGTGGAACTAAAGGAAGCCGAGGAGAAATCTTTGAAGGAGTCGGAGCGTTTGGAGAAAGAGATAGTTGAAGTGCAAGAGTTGAAGGTACTGGAAAGAAATAGTCCTATGCTGACTTCATACTTGTAGAATACACAGTTTCTCACAGCAATTGTTTTAATGTGAACAGAAAAAGATAAGCACCATGACCGCAGATGAGTACTTTGAGAAGCATCCAGAGCTGAAGAAGAAATTCGACGATGAAATCCGAAATGACTACTGGGGCTATTGATGACATGAGGTTTCACTATTTGGCAATATTTCTGGAACGGTCGGGTCATGTTTCCCCCTTCTGTTTAATAATAAGGATAACCAAATTGATTTTCTTTGTAATCTGGTTACTTTGGGTTTGAAGAATTTGAGCTTTCAATGGAACCCCGTCAAGAGGGCTTGTTTTCCAGTAGGCGAATACATCTCGTTACATTGACATAATGGCAGTATCCGGATTTGTGGAATGCTTTCTGTTACATTCAGAGCTTTGTTTATATATTCAATGTTTCTCCATTTACAAATGTGTCGAATGTGGTTTTCGTATCGATTTCTTTGTATTCCATTGGATTTGTGAGGGGAGGTTCTTGTAGAGCCTGATTCTGGTTCAATTTTATGCCTGAAACCTTCAAGCGCTCTCCATGCCTGTAATCTCATGAACACGTGACAGCACTGTAGGTTCATCCGTATTGCTTTTCATTTGGTTGTGTCCGAGAAATACTTAATCGCTTTTCTTGCATTTAACAAGAGGAGATTCTAACTTGGGGTCACCGGCGGTCTGCTGAGGGTTCCAAACTCTACGGTGGTAACTAAACTGGGAGTTAACCGGACACTTTTTTGGAGATGTCAAATCTTAAGTAGAATGTCATGCAATCAAATTTGAAGGTAGGAGCAAGCCCTAACCGATATGGCAATTCTATGTAAATTAACATATGAGTTTTCATATGTCAAATTTGATATATGAGAAAAGGTGATGTCAAATAATTTTTAGTTACTTTATTGTGTGGGTCCTATTAATGCACAAATTATAGATCTTGAAAATATATATTAATTGATTTCTTTTTAAAATGGGTCCTACAAATATCAATTATAACAAAAAAAAAAACATATCGGTTGGAAAAAGAGAAAATCTAACATTATCATGTCAACTATCAAATTAACATTTGACATTTATTTTTGACATCTCCGTTAGACATGCTTTAATAAGCTGACAACAAGCATTCACTACTGTGTCCATGTTCCCGAAGGCTCCCCCTTCAACTTCAAACTTTGACAAAGAAGTAATAATTTAAGATCTAGTTGTAGTTGATCCTTGCTCTTACATTTGACGTTCTTAATTCTCTGCATTGTTGCATAGACTACACATCAATGTATAGTATACATTCACCTTATCCTAGGAGTTTGCGTCCAGGCGTACAAATATATAGTCTACATTGTGTTGTACCATACATTGGACCTCACTACTTAGCCCATGATTTATGTAAGAGACGAGAAACCCCTTATACTATAAAAGGATCCTTCACAATTCGCCCTCACTTTAGATGGAGGGCAAGGAGAGCAAATCCTAGCCTCCATAACCTCTATAGCCTCCACGTGCATTGTAAGCCTCAATTTAAATGGTGAAACCCACGACATATTTTTGTGTTCTTGTGCTTATGTGTAATTAACGATCGGATTTACATTGATCCGCACCAACACATTGCATTGTACGCTCCACCCACTATTTTACAGTGGATTCTTTAGCGACCATTCAATCTTCTGCAATGTATATCACACATTGATGTAATCTTGAATTTTCAAACACACTCGTCATGAGAACATACTAGTCCGTACAAAAGGAAACAGAGAGCGATGAAAGAAAAACCATCATTTATGGAAAATGGCATGTACATTTAGGCATTCTGGTTAAATGTAAAACGGAGAGAGAATGACGATACAAACTGCACAGAGCCTACAAAACTGCGTATAATTCATTAGGTACAAAATAACGTCGACAGTATTTCCACTGTCATCGCCGGAAGACCGAAAAAGTTCAAAACAAAACCTATGGAATTGGGCAAGTACAATTTCTGACCCACAAAGCAAAAAGTTTGGATGGAAATTTCAAGCAAATGCTGCCGGTAGATTTGGGAAAAAAGAAGTTGAAAATTTCCGGCAGCATATAATTGCTGTAATTTCAAAACAACTGGGAGATGGTGCGGTTGATAGTAATCTCATTACTTCAAAGAAAAAAGAACTTATCCGCTACCGGCCACCTTCTTTTGTTGGAGCTGCTCGCTGTTTAGCTCCTCATTTTTGTCCATCGCCTTCCTAGCAAGCTCATAGCCTGCAAAGTTCATGGCACCCAACGGAGCAATCCAAAAAAACCTGGGTAGCGCTCCTTTGAATAAGCCAAGCGGTCCCTCGTGCCGTAGTATAGAGAAGGCCACTATTGACATTGATACAGGTCGACCCAGTGGAGCGGTCATCATTCTTGTTTTCATCACATCAAAGGGTGTGGTGACAACAGCTGCTAACCCGCCAGATAATGCCCCAACCGCAATTGTTTCCCAAGGTTCCAGATCCCGCCCTAAAAATTGCTGGGCAGCCTAAAACAGAAAAACAATCGACTAATGAGAACATATACTGTTATATATATATATATATACATACATATTAATTACACTCAAAACAAGACAAGCGTATTAAAAATAAATAATTAATTGTTGATATGAAGAACAGGATTTAGCAGCGGAACAACACTTTAGAAGACGAAAGCCAAATCCCAGAACGCATGGCATTAACACACAGCTGTTAGCTATCATCATCGCCACAAAATGCCGTGGTAACTTGTATTTGGGCTTGAGTTGTGTCGAGTCATATTAAATTTCAAAATCTTCCTTTTCCAGTTTTGCTAGGTAGTTCTATAAAAAAAGATGAACATATTGTAGCCAAACTTTGCCTTCTCCCAAAATGAAAATTTTACTTTTTTTAGTTCGTATCTTAGGGATGCAACTTAGGCAATTTGAGCAGCAGGCTTCGTGTTTAGGTTAAAGAACCCTGATCTTAGAGTTGCCCGTTCAAAAGGTAAATAAGAGAGGAAGATAAATTTTGTGCCTAGAAAGGAAGGTTGCATATGAAAATACTTACCTTTTTGGATTCAGCATACAGCCCCATGCCAGCGACATAAAACGGAACTTCACGGCAAAGAGTGGCACCAGTCCCACGAAAGAAACCCTTAAGACCATCTTGGTTCCAAGTGCCCACAAGTGCCTCCCCGACACTGTCAAAAAGGCCAGCCTGACACCGCTGCTTTAACACCTCACAAGGAATTCGCACTGCTGTTCCCAAAAATGTGCTACAGAATGATGCTATAGATTGAACCTATTAAGATGCCAAAACATAAATTTTATACTGTTTCAAAACAGAATTAATAAAAAAGAGTGGCAGATGCATCAGACAGACCCATTGCCACCCACGTCAAATTCATATTTCCCTTCTTAGAACTACAACGGACTTTAAATTCAGTTGTTTTGATTGGGCATAGCACATGCTCGAAATGGAGATTAAAGGGAAGGGAGGGGGGAGCAAGCCAGCAACAGTACAAGAACCATTTTCAAAGGGTACTAATGTTTGCACAAGGATAGGGAAATTACCAGTTGAAGTTTCTCTAACAGAACCATACTTATTAGTTTTTTACTTTGGGTAGCAAACACCATACTATCTGACATCGTTATAATCATACGAAGTAGAAAAAATATAAAAGACATGACACCTAACTTCTTTTTTCAGATTACAAAGTAGGATGGTTAATTACTTCTTTAAGAAGCTGTTCTTAGTACTTACTTAAGATGGAAAAGCAGTAATTTTAAGTAGATGAAGTCTTATTGAGAATTGTGGAGAGGTAGAAATAAACTATAATTTAATATCTTTAGAACGAATGGAAAGAATGAACAGACAAAATGAGCCTGAATTCGCTTAAATAGATATCAATGTATTTTGATTTTCAGAGGCATAATGGAAGTATGATGCTAGTCCCCAACGAGAGGGGAAAAAAACAAAAAATATAGTAAAATACCAATCAGTACCTGTATATCCGGGAGTGTTGGAGAAACATTTATCAACACAAGTTTACTTGCCTCAAAAATCCCAGTTCGCAAGCCATGACTGTAATGTGACGATAACAAATCAGCCAGAAGGGGGAGAATTACACAAAACTTAGCTAAAATAGCTAATTCATCTTTATAATATTATGGTTGGGAAGGGGGTAGAAAAAAACCTTGAAAACTGTCCAAGAATTGCAGGAATTGAGCCCCTGTATAATCCCCGCACTCCAAGCTGTGGAAGCTTGGAAATAATTTCAGGGAACGTTAAAGTAGATGCTTGCACTCGAGTCTGCCAAATGTAAAGAAATGATGCATTTTAGGATAGAAGACCAAAGAGATGCATCACCAATTACAGAAATTTTTAACTCCGAGTACATGAGTACAAGTTCCTAGGACAAAAAAATTGCCTTAATAGTATCAACTGGGTGCATTAAAGAAGTAGATAGAGCACAAGCAAGCCCCCCTGCTAATGCAGATCTTAGTACGCTTCCAGCAGGTATTTCCACTGGTGGTGCAACAGCAACAACGGTTGCAGCTTCAAACCAGATACTCCTGTATGTTTTGAAAGAAATTACTGTCAGCTAGGATTATCCTACTAACTTGTGAACATTAGCCAACTGGGAATTTCTTAAATATACATGGATATTATTTCTGAATTTCAATTTATTCTGCCTTACTAATTCATTGAAAATTCATACCCAGAATGGAACAGTTACCATTTCAGACCCAGAATGAAAGAAAACAAATAATCAATACTTGAATCAAACTCCATGCTATAACAACACTATATCCAGGAACCAAACATGGAAGGTTTCAACAGAAAAACCAATCTGACATCAGCTGAACTTAAAAGGGAAACTAACTGAATGAAAAATCCATCTTACCGAGGATCTTCTTGAAGTCGATCAGAAGGGAGTAAGAGCATAAAATTCCTGAAATGTCCATAAGATATAGAACCTTCTGTATCACCATTGAGAAACCGCATCATAGCAACAGCATTGTCTTCATTAGCTGGAAGTCCTGCATTTTTAAGTGAGGCCAATACCTCGCTTTTCTGCAGTGTTCCAGACTTGCTTAGGCATAAAGAAGTATATGCTCGTAGAATGGTTGGTTCCTTCTGTTCCATCAAGGATAAAAACTGTTTCCAACCAAATGATTTCGAAAATATGTGACGTCTAGTACGGCGCATAAACTCATGAGCATATCTCCGTGGCAATTTTCTCTTTCTTATTGCAATTTCGAGATCTTCGAGAGTGACTTGCCCATCACTATCTCTATCCAGTTCTTCAAAGAATCTCCTTCCTAGACACGCTCATGGTGTAAAATGTGTTAATGAAATAACTTAAAAGAAAAAGGACGCATTTGATGAGGCCAAACAAACAAACAAACCATTTAAGAGCTTCATCACTCTATCAAATATAGCAATTAGGTAACGATAGGTGACAATTACTTTAGCTCTCCCACTCAAAGGTATCAATGGAAAGTTTATGGATGACAAAACAATGCTTTGTATCACTTGAAAAATGTAAGCATTTTGTTGGCATTCTCAGAAATTCAGACAAATATTAACACATACTTAATTTTCATACTGCTATATCTCAGTCCATCAATGCTCTATGTACTTTCAGGATAGTTGATGCCCTTACAATTATTCCTAAGTAAGATATTGGATGGACAAGTTATGAGGGCCTTCATTTATGGAGTTCATGTAATGTGCTAATTTATTTCATCCAATGCAAAGCTCATGAATTCGACAAAGTTGAAAATAAGATGATTTCTCTTAGATTTGTATTAGGTTGGTCTCTTACTACCTTTTTTTCTTTTATGACTAGCATGCATTGACAAGATAATACTCAAACAAATTATCTTAAACTTACTAGTATCCTCCACTAATTATAACATGGTAAGCCAGTAAAATTTTTTTTTTTTTTTTTGTGTGTGTGCGTGTTTAAAGCTAAGAGAAAGGGAACATCACTGATAAACAATCGCAGAACAGGCACGCTAATTAAGGATGGCATTTGCAATCCAGGAACATCTTGAATCAATCAACTTGTAACTTTAAAATACGTGTTTCACTAAAGAAACCGTGGTTAAAGTATCTTATAGCTAAATTTTTCACACACCAATAATAGAAACACGTGTACACGTACGTACTATGAGTGGAAAATAAATAAATTCTTAGACAGGATTCAGTAAGAAACGGCCTCACTAAGAGATTATTTATGCATGTAATAGTGTATGTAGTATTTAAGTCAATATGAGTATATATTACGAGAATTCAACAATAAACAACAGGGCAATATCCTTCTTTGTTTACTGATAATCCTATCCAATGGTAAGCTAAGCTGATCCAGTCATCACAGAAGCATCAGGTACATAAAGGCAGTGGACAAAATAAAGGCTCCTTCAACAATAAGGACAGACATGGAAATGAAAAAGTTAGCGTCATCGTTTAGCTTTTATATTACAAATTCAATTCATAGAAAGAGTAAAAATCAGCATGAATAAATTTCCTTTATGAAATTTTTTTCTTTTACGAAAACAAGCATCAATTTCTAGGCGAAACAACATACATTTCCACAATTAGTAGCAAGTGCCAAAGTTACCAGAGACAACATACCTTCAGACTCTGTGTATCTAAAGAAATCTTGGACAGAGAATAGCTTCTTCTTGTCAGGATAGTCTTTAGAAGTTCTCCCCAGCTGAGGTATAAGTTCAATTAGTTCGGTGAATGAAACGGTGGATAGCGTGGATCTCAAACGCTCTACATTTGATAGAGGAATATTAAGTATATCGCTAGCAAGCTTCTGTGGTGAATTGCCAGCTGATTCTGCCGGGTTATTTGCAGTAACATCCTCATCACCCTCTTCATCAACTGAAGACGATACTCCAACAACGCCTGATGGCACTCCTCCCACTCTAGCAAATGTCAAGTTTCCCAAAAACCCATTTACATCTGCTTTTCGACCTTCAAACAAACCCATGATCACCCTGAAATGATCATTCTGAGAGGAAGAAGGCGGCTCACTGGAAGTATCACAAGGTTTACAATCACTCTCTTGAACACCCTGATCAAACCTCTGAAGATTCTGAGTAAGTTGATCAAAAACAAAACCAATAAGGCATTCTATTGATACATGTTTTCCTTCTTCATGTGACACGGCTTCATTCTGAATCATTTTAACATTCTGTCCCTTAGACTCCCTCTGTTTCAAGTTACCTAAAACCTTTGGCTTTTTACAAGAACACGCTTTGTCGTCATCACTCATTTTCTGGACCCGCTTCTTACCCAATTTGAATGGACCAGGAAATGCCTGAACAAAACTATTAACTAACACAGACCAAGTGACAGCAAACTGCATGCAATTCACACAAGACCCATCCTCCTTATCGCAATCCTTCTCTCTCAACTCACTATTCGACAACTCAGGTCGATTTCCATTCCCCGAATTTGGCGAAAACTTCCCAAATAACGCCTTTATCGGAACCTTAACCAACATTCCTTTCTTTCTCTCCTCGCCAACCATCACACAGTCACCAGCTTTCTTCTTTCCCCCAAAGATCTTAACTTTACTATTGTTATCACCACCACTGAATTGGGTAACAAATTCAGCAGCATTTACCTTATTCTTATGGCCTGCCCAGCAACACTCAAAGTCCTTGGCTGCTTTTCGAACGCCCAATTCGAGCGGCGAAAGCGCTTCCTTAACCAGCTGAATCGAATTGAAAAACGATTCGATCGGGTCATTCGCAGACACCATTACTAACACCACTTCAAAATTCTCAGTCAGATATATATAACCACCAAACTTCAATCCACAACCACCGTTACATACACAAGCATACAAAAAAAAACACAAATTTTCTTCCAAATTTAGAAAACACCGAATAAATTCTTCAATAAAACAGCATAGAGTAAGAGAACTACACCATACAGAACTGTGGACGAACCGGATGAGATCCGAATACGAAGCGGTGCACCGACCGTTGAATCCGAAACACCGAAACCCTACGCGCGCATTATGGGTTGCTCCATTTTTCTCCAATCAGCTTCAAATCCCTCCACTTTTCGCTTCTCGTCGACCCTTCAGAGTGCAGAGAGCCAACTTTTGCATGGCAGAAACGGATTGAAAGCCATATGAAACGGTAAGCAGGTGCCCAAAACAGAAAAAGGGGTGCCCCGATTCAGATAAAGACTGCAGATTTTGATGGGCTTGGACAGAATCTGCGTTTCATTTGGGAGCGAGAGGAATTGGGTGCGGATAGAGGAGCAGGAAGAAGAAGATGGACAAAAACAAGCCAGGAGTGAAGAACAAGAGGGAGCTAAAGACCAGGGCTATCTATTTTTGCAATTTTTTATTCTTATATTTTATTTTTGGTTTATTTAATTATTTATTTGGTTTTTGTAGTAATCTTCGGATAATGAATGCTGAAAGGATAAAAGGTGGCGTCACTGGTTTTGCCACTTAGTTTTTGTTGTAATTCACAATTTTTTTTTTTTTTTTTGAGAAAGGTAATTCACAATTTTTAAAATCCTCAAAAAGCCAACCAAATTTTTATCCATTTATATATCTAAATTGTAATATACAACCAAAAAAAGTGGTTATGATTTTGAATTAAAATCTCGTGGTTTGTGGTAGTTTAGGGGGCATATCATAGGTCGACCAAAAGTTCGACAAAATTTTCCATAAATCTTAAAATATTTAAAAATAATAACACTTGATTTCTCGCTATTTATCAATTATACAAACCAATTATAACATAATTTTTTTGTCTGCTCATTTGATGAGGTTATTGAGACTTAAAAGTAAGAAATATACGTATTATTATTAATTCACATTATTTAGTGAAAACATATAATTTAAATTAGTATATGCCTACATATTTTATGTGTGTAAATATTTTTTATTTGTTTCTTAAATGGAAAGGAGAGAGCTACATAGAGAAGGTGGGAATGGGAAGAAAAGGTTTTCGTTTTTTATTTTATAATATTAGATATATGTTAAAACTATATGTACGTAAGGCTTCAATAAAAAAAGAAAAATTTGGTTTTGTAAAGTTACATTATTTCTCATCATTTTTTCCGTGATAGAAGATTAAATAGTTTTTTTTATCTTTTTTTAGTTGATAAAGAGAGTTCTATTAATAAATAATTTAAATAACTTGGCTGGTCTAACTCAATCATTATTTTTATACTTTTCATGCTATTTAGTAAGAATATTTATCGCATTTTGATAGACTACATTGTACCACCTTTCAAATAGAGGTGTACAGTATAATCTACATTGTACCACTATTATTAAGAGAGATGTATAGTAGAATCCATCAAAATGTAGTCTCCAAATATTCCAAAGGTGATGTCTTGACAAAGGTATATGAACAAATAATATAATGTGTAGCATATGACCCCATTATTTGTTTGTGCATAAAGAACCACTTCTAAGGCCCCATCTGGACTGTTCACATATAAAACTTTTGAGTGATTGTCACTTATCCAAACATCTTAATTGGAGATTCTTTTGCTGTTTAGCAATCCATATGTACTGGAAATATATATAGACAAATATTGAGGAGACTATCTTAAAATTGAAATTTTTTGTCACGTTTTTTGCATAGTGTTTTTTAATATTAACACATAAATTAACGTTAAAATGTGAGGTAATAGAAATTTTATGAAAAAAAATTCAATTTGAGAGAGTCTCTTTAGCATTTTTATATATGATGCTCTAAGCAATTGCTTTGTGTGCCCTAATTATTGGTATTGCCTCCTTTGATCACAAGGCACAATGACCACTATCGTAGCTAACGGCCACCTGCCATGTAATGTATTAGGATTGTTGTATGCATGTTCTAATCTTTACTTTTTTTTGTACTAATCTTATTTTTTCAAACCAGCTCCTTACAAATTAATCACAGTTTGACATATACGCAAATTTTTATGTGTTTTTAATATGTGATTTTTATTAACACCCGATTTATGTATTATAAATATTTATTAGTAGAATACTCTTTAACAACAAAAAAAATTAGTATATCATTTGATGCATAATTGAAAGAAAATAAGGGTCTGTTTGGTATTGGATTTGAGTCTAAAATTTTTAACTCAAAAACAATTTTTAAATTATAAAGTTTAAAAAAAACTTGTTTGGTAAGCCCATTTTTCAAAACTGGACTCAAAAAAATTTTAAAATTTAAAAACAGCCAATTATAATTTGAAAACAACAAAATGAGATTTTAAGGTTTTCTTTTCACGATTCAGGTCGGGATGGATGTCTCTCAGGTCTGAGTGACTTGCGCCTCACCAACGACGAATGACCAAGAGACTCCGGTAACTCTCCGCCCTCCTCCGCCCTACTCTGCATTTGATTCTTCACCGGTAACTCTCTCTCTCTCTCTCTCTCTCTCTCTCTAATTTTCCAATCTTTTGTTTGGTTTCTGAGAAAATCAAAAAGAAAAAGTTTATGATTTGGGTTCAATGGAGTGGGTGTTTCTAGGTTCTAGGATTTTCCCATTTCTCGCAAGTTGACAATGTTACTTCCTATTTCGTGTTTTCGATTCTTTTATGCTGCTTTTAATTAGAAATTAGAATAGCCCATGAGGATTGATTTGTGAACTGAATTTGTTGTGATGTTTAGAGAGGCTAAGGATTGATGTTTAGAATAGCATATTAGCAAGTTAATCTGGTTCTTATATTTCTATTAAAGTTGGTTCTATGGAGCTATTAGAGCTTGCGTATTAGGTGTTTGTGAAAATTCCCCATCGAGTTAGAAACAAGGATATGATGCAAATCTGGGCGTTCTGTGTTTTGGTATGTGTGTATGTAGTACAATACTTGAAGTGATAATGATAGGCTAAATAGGGTTGAACTTTTGGCTGCATGATTTTTTCGTGATCCTTTTGCCCTAGTACAATACTTGCACTGCTTATATAGAATGTAGATGGTTTACTTTGACTTGGTAGCAATGAAAAAATATACGCTGAAATGTCTTTTATTTACTGAGCACTCTTGATGATAGTTATGTTGCAGAGCTAGGGTTCCTTGTCGTTGGCAAATTTCCATCATAAGTACATTTTAGGACATCTGGCTTCCTCACTCTCCGGGGACCAACAAGAACCTTGTTTTCTTTGTTTTGTATATCTTAAAACAAATACATAATTGACAAAAAAAAAATTGTTTTTAAGAGTTAAACCAAACAAGTTTTCAAATTTTTAGATTCAAAAATAGTTTTTAAGTTCAATGCCAAATACGTTTTTGAAACCTAAAAAAAACTGTTTCCAAGAAATGTTCTTAAAAGTTAGTTTTAAGAACAATTCAAGTTTTTGAGTAGGATACCAAACAGACCCTAAAATTACAGACATTAAAATACTTTCGCACAAAAACAATTTTACTATTTTTTTTTTGGGAAATTTTATTTAAACCCATTTGACCTATTTCTACACCCAACTTACTCTTCACACCCCTTTGATTTTTAACTAAACTATTAATATCTCTTTAAACCCAAATTTGATACCTAATATACCCCTATAAACCCAATTAAATATGTGAATTTATTTTTACATCCATTTGATTTTTAGAAGCTAAATTTGATGTGTTTAGACCTAAGTTCTTTGCATGATTTTTCACAA
Organism: Crataegus laevigata; assembly: GCA_963580275.1. NCBI lineage: Eukaryota > Viridiplantae > Streptophyta > Magnoliopsida > Rosales > Rosaceae > Crataegus > Crataegus laevigata. The sequence continues at coordinate 28,148,314 of OY756947.1, read as the reverse complement.
CACGAAAGCTGATAATTCAATTGTTACTTGCAAAATATTCCTGCATGCTAAAAATCATTGCAAAAAGCGATGTGTAGAGTTATGGGGTTGTCTTTTGGAGATCATAACTGGGAAAAGGCTAGTGTACCCATCATTCACAAATGGGCAAGTCTGCAAGTCTGCAAATTTGCAAGATAAAAATCAATGGCTCTCAAGGCTGTTCATGTCTCTGATGTTCCAAACCTCGATCAAGTCACAGAAAATGCTATCGCATTGGCCGTACATTCTCCGTGGTTGGCTCAAGGTCTCGGCATTTGCCATCGAACAAGGAACGATGAATTTGATATATCTAACAGCCCAAAAAATCCCATAAAAAAAACAAGAAAAGCATACAAGTATGTGTCATTATAATCAATATTTTCATTACCAATTACAAATTACAATATCAGTATTGATGGAGTGAAGACGAATAGGTGATCTGTGCTGACAGAGGAGGACTTCATCTTCCATGCAACAACCTGATTTATGTTCTTTCTTTTCGTCCTTGGGTTCTTGTTTTCAAAGAAGAAATATGAATGCTCAGCTATGTTTTCTAGATTTTTTATTCTTTCTCGTTTGTAGTTTTTATAGGGGACGGAAAATGTGTTGCAAAAAGCAGGATGATGGAGGAAGAAGTGATTGATCACAAGAACCCAGAAGAAACAAGAAGCAGAAGCATCAGCATTCGAAGAAACTACACCAACACAGAAGAAAAAAATATATATATAAAAACAGAAAATGTAGTTAGACTACATCGATACAGAAGAAGCAAACGGAATCTAAGATCCTTGCAATATCTGCAAGTCTTTTTGGTTTTTTGGGGTGCAGATGGACAGTGGGAGACCAAATGCAACAATTTGTTGTTGCAAAAAGATAAACAAACTATGCATATTGATTGAATAAAAAATTAAAACCAAAATACTCATCTTCTAAGCTCTAAAAAATTGAAATCAAACGAACAAAAATTTCATAAATTGAGTCATACCTTGGTTGGAGGATTCAAAATTTCAAAATCACCATCTATCAATAGAAAAACTTATTTTCCTCTATGAGAGCTATTAGGGTTTTAGCCGGAATGAACGTAGAATAAACAAAGAATGATCGTAGGGTTTAATTATAGTGTTTGGATTTATTGATAAATTTGAGTTTTATTATTAATTTCATTTTGTACTTAATAGTAATTATGCAATAGGGTATAATAGACAATTAACATTTAAAATTAAAAATTTTAAGTTGGGTATAAAAAGATGTTGAATGAGTTTAAATAAAATTTCCTTTTTTCTTCACTCACTCACATGATACCAAAGCATGTCTCTGATTAAAAATTACAAAATAAATTATCTCACTCCCACGTTATCTCCCTCTCACTCTTTTCACATTTCTCTCCCAACTTCTTTATTTTTCATATATATATTTTTAATCTTTTATATTTACACAGTGTATGGACTTCATCTGGTGTATATGTATGAGCTTGTGATTTGAATATAAGAAGGGACGGTTTCTTAGATGAGGATGAATTAGAGCAGCTCTTGATCATCTTGAAAGATATCCAAAAAGCCCCCTACTATTTTTTTCAACAAACGATACAATAATTACATTATATTCATCTAAACTACAGAGAGCTTATCACATTATATTAATCTAAACTACAGGTTTTACACTTGGGCACAAAGGGTGGAGCGCACTACCTTAACGGCTTAACTAAACCCAAGTCTACCAAACTACCCCTTGGTTGTAGCCATATCTGATTAGATTAGGACAATGATTTTTGTTTCGTTTATGTTAGGGAGAGAGCGAATGTGTGAATATAGGAGTATTGTTCAAAACCAGAGTGCTCTATCTTTGTATCCATAAATTTCAAAAATCACTGCACGCCTCTTTTCTCTTTCTACACAGGAGAAAAACAGTGTGCGGAAATCACCTTTCGCTTCAAATTGCATTTCAACTGCAAAAAGTATGTTAAAAGCATCTAAAAGGCCTTTCCTTTTCCCTCCTTTTATGGCATTCAATATCACAAACTCGAATACAATCAATTTGAACAAAATTTGAACCTACACAGACAGGTGCAATGGAATTCCCATGTTTCTCAAGATCGTACTTTCCAGCAAAAATACCTTTAGAGAGAGGAGGGGGGCATTTTACTGATTAGCACACTACTTGAAGTCAAGGCATTTTCAAAGGCGTCAAAATGCTGATCCGCTGCCCTTTGTCTTCCCGAGCATCACATCTTTGGCTTCATTGATTTTGGAAGCAAGGTAATGACTGCCACCTGCATCGGGATGGTTTGCAACCATTACCTTTCTATGTGCTTCCTTGACCTTGTCTGCAGCTGCACTTTCCCTGTCAAACCATCCGAACGAAAATCAAGTTTGCTTAAAAAAAGGGAAAAAAACTAAAAAACAGGAGAATACCACGGCTTCAACATTAAAGCGTCAAGTATCACTCTCCAACCTTTCCTATCTTCATTCTTTTTAGAGTTTGACTTGGTTCAGATAACAATATCTCTTCTAAGACAAGTCAATTACAAGGTATTTGACACGAGAAAATAATCAATTCTCTGTTTTTATTTTGGTTGAAATGAAGACTTACCAAATGATGAAACAGAAAAGCACCTACTATTTAATTCTCCAAAAAAATGTCGTTTCCTTATAATTTGACGGTAGACAATTCAATTTCATAATTTATATACAAGGAACAGAATATTCCTTTTAGTTTCCTTGACCATGGATAAATAAACAGCAATGGATAAGCTAGGAAAAGATCCTACATTCTACATTATAAAATCCTGCTTACCTGATACCAAGAATAAGAGCTGCTTCCCTCTTTGTCATTGTCGGCTGGAAGCCACCTTCATAAAATTTCCGCATTCTAGCTTTTGGTGGTCGCGTCTTGAACGCATGCCAAGCCTGGATACCATATCTACCAGCAAGGGCAGTAGCAGCTACTGCAAGACCAGCCAACAATGGTGTAGCCTGAAGTACATCTTAAATTTCATTAATTCTACAGAATGTAATTTGTCATTTTAATTCTACAATCTTTCTGAACTAAATGTAAATGCCATTTTTAGTCTGGTAGAACTCCTTCCGACTTCGATTATTCCAATGGCCATTTGCCCCATGTCATAACAAAGGTGCACTCCCACTAGTTTTCGGAATAACATTTACATAGTTCAATGCAGAAGGACACCATCATCTAACAGTCACACGTGGAGCCAAATATTAGACCGCAAAATCTCACTTGGACAACCAAATGAAGATACTAACTACACAGTCCTGACCTCTGAATGTGGATAACAACAGTTTTAAACAATATATGCATGCGAGAGAGATACATCGATTCAAATGCATATAGGGCATGGAATCATGTGACAGAACAGTCCTGCCATCTTAAAGCCAAATTTGAACATCCGCTGAATGTGCACAGGTTTCTAACAAATCAGACCAGAAAACAGGAAGGATGCATATCAAAATGTGGAGATTTTATCAAGATTAGATTAAAATAACTGGATTAGCGAATAATCATTTTACTCATAAGATTAACCCATGATCCAGTTTTCTCCATGTGGCCATTACAATTCTATTGTTCTACACCTCCCAATAGAAATATATATCTACATATATGTATGTATGTACATGTATATGCAGCAGGAAGCCAATAGGACGAGTCAAATTTAGTAGAAACCTGTTGTAAAAATCTATCAATGCAAACCCACAATTTTTCAGCAAACCCAAATTCAATGCAAACAACCACGATTCAAAATTTCTACAAAAACTAAAACTTTAAGAATCCTAGTACCAAAATCACATTAAATTTTGAATTTGGGAATATAAATGGAGAGTGAAAAAACAAAAGAGCCGGCGGGGAAGACGAGATTTTGCTCACCATATCGCTGAATGTGTCGTGACTGAGCTGAGAATTTGGGGTTTGTCTTTCATTCAGCGGCTTCTCGAAGCTGGTTGTGGCTTTGGGTTGTTGTGAGTTGGGGACGAAGAAGCTCTTTGCTCTGCCCAACATGTTTTAATCCCTAATCCCTAATTCCCAAATTCTAATTCGTCCATTAATTTTTGGGTACCTATCATATAGCGACGTGCACCGCCATTTAAACGCACCCGACAAGTTCTGGAACGTGTGTGTTTATGGGTTACGGACTAGACCCATTTTGCACCCAACAAGTTTGTTTTGACTGTTTTGTAAGAGCAAGTCCATCCCTAATATTTTGTACCAACATCCAGCGCATTTAAGAGCAAGTTCACTGGAGGTGGAATAGCCCAACACCCAGTCAAAAAAACCCACTGAGAGTCTGTCCATTGTGTCCAGCTCGTGGAGTTGTCTGGCACCCAACCCAAGCTAGGCATCTGGCCAGCCTATTCTTGACTGACCCATGAGCCAGCCTATTTGGCTGGCGTGTGCAACACACGCGCGCATGGGCGCAAGTGGCCGACAGCCTGCCTGCGCAATGTCAGCCCACTGGGGCTTGAGCGACGTGGCTCTCTGAGAGCCGTTGGATTTCCAACGGCTAGTTTTTCTAGACCGTTGGATTTCCAACGATAAAAACATTTTAAATTTCAATTTTAAACTGGATTGTCCGATCAAAGATCAACGGTCCACGTTTTTCTCCCAAAAAATAAATAAATAAAAAGGCCCAACGGTCAGATTTATGACCGTTGGCCACATGGCAGCATCTTGGCTCTTGGATTTGAATATTTTTTAAATCCAACGGTCCAAATTAATTAACTACATTTAAATTAATTAAAAATTATAAAAAATACAGAATTTTTATTTAAAATACAGAATTCGTTTTAAAATACAGAATTTTTTTTTTAAAAAAAAGTATTATTTTTTCTATAAATACCTAACCTTCATCTTCCACCTTACACCACATTTCAATATTTTTTTACACTTTCTATACTATCTACATTTTAATATTTTCTACACTTTAAGAGAAAAAAATGTCTTCGTAGAAGCCCATTGAAGATGTTACGTTGTGTGAATGTTGGGTTTGCACTACTCATGACTCGCTTATGGGTAATGAGATGGATAAGCGAGAAATGTGGAGTAAAATTACGAAAGCATTTTACGATGTACATGGAAAAAACGCCAGAACTAGTCAAGGTCTTCAAGGTCGTTGGAAAAAACTCAACGCAATGTTTACTTGTTGGAAAAATGCCATCTCTCATGCTTCCGGTATCCTGCGTAGTGGGACAAATTTAGCGGATCAGGTGACAATATTTTTATTTATTTATATGCATTCCACCCACATCAATATTTTAATTTATTTAATTTTGTATGTAATTTTTATGTTATTTCTTATGTAATTTTTATTTATTTTGTTATGAGGAATATTTTTATGTAATTTATATGCATTCCACCTGCATCAATAATTTAACTTATTTAATTTCTTTTGTAATTTGTATTTAATTTCTTATGTAATTTATATGCATTCCACCCGCATCAATATTTTCATTTATTTAATTTGTGTTACACCCGCATTTTTTAAACAGTAGTTTATCCCACATTTTTATAGACACTACAAGTGTCACATCCCGGCCTGGGCCATCACCACACCCCGGGCTCGACTCCACTGTAGTACGATATTGTCCGCTTTGGGCCCCGACCACGCCCTCACGGTTTTGTTTCTGGGAACTCACAAGAGAACTTCTCAGGAGGTCACCCCATCCTGAGATTGCTCTAACCCAAACTCGCTTAACTTTGGAGTTCCTACGGAACTCAAAGCCAGTGAACTCCCAAAAGGCCTTGTGCTAGGTAAGGATGTGAATATACATTTAAGGATCACTCCCCTAGGCGATGTGGGATGTCACAATCCACCCCCCCTTAGGGGCCCGACGTCCTCGTCGGCACAGTTCCGCCCAGGGATAGGCTCTGATACCAAATTGTCACATCCCGGCCCGGGCCACCATCACACCCCGGGCTCAACTCCACCGTAGCACGATATTGTCCGCTTTGGGCCCCGACCACGCCCTCACGGTTTTGTTTATGGGAACTCACAAGAGAACTTCTCAGGAGGTCACCCATCCTAAGATTACTCTAGCCCAAACTTGCTTAACTTCGGAGTTCCTACAGAACCCGAAGCCAGTGAGCTCCCAAAAGGCCTCGTGCTAGGTAGGGATGAAAATATACATTTAAGGATCACTCCCCTGGGCGATGTGAGATGTCACAACAAGCTCAAGCATTCTACAATTCAAAGAACCAGAACAAATCATTCAACAAATTCGAATGTTGGGAAATTGTCAAAGATTGTTGGGCATCGGAAAAAAGAGATGTCGTGCGAATGAGGCGTGCAGGAGATGGGGAAACAAGTTAAGGGGGTTCTAGCTACACAAATCATAGCAACCAAGATCCTAGCACCACATATCCTAACTCCAGAGACTTTGTATAATTTCGTATTTATTTATAGTATTTTATTTAATTTCTTATGTTATTTCTTTTTTTTAGAATTTTATTTAATTTCTTATGTAATTTTTATGTTTTTTCTTTTTTTTTTCTTTTGAACTTTATTTAATTTCTTATGTAATTTTTATGTTATCTGAAATTAAAAATCCTATCCAAAATTAAAACTACTTTATTTTTTTATTCTTTTACAAAAAAAATTAAAATATTTTAAATGGGCTGGGTGCCAACGTATTTTTTTAGGGATGGAGATACATTGGCCTATTACTGTTCATTGAAGTCTGTTACTGCTCACTTGAGTGGATAAATGGACTGGGTGCTGGCACCCAATCTTAGGGGTGAACTTGCTCTAATAGGCCAAAGCATCTCCACCCTAACAAAAAATAGCCTAGTCTATTTTATTAAAATATTATTTTTATTATAAAATAATAATTTTATTTTTAATTTCTGAATTTATAAAATAAAATAATAATAATAATATCTGAATTTATTAAAAAATTTATGTATTTTTTAAAAGTGAAATTCTTAATTTTTTGGGGGAAAAAATGTGGACCGTTGATCTTTGATCAAACGATCCAGTTTAAAAGTAAAATTTAAATGTTTTTTACCGTTGGAAATCCAACGACTGTAAGTGAGCCACGTCGATGAAGCCCAAATGGGCTAACAGTACGCAGAGTTCTTGTTGTCCACTCGCACCCACGAGTGAGTGTTGTGCACGCGCCAACAATAATAGGCCGGCTCTTGGGTTTGTCAAGAATGGACTAGTCTGTTGCTTGGCTTGGGTTGGGTGCCAAGCAACTTTGTGGGCTGGAGACCATGGACAGACCCTCAATGGGTTTTTTTGACTGGGTGCTGGGCAATTTGTTGTCCGGTGGACTTGCTCTAAGAAATACTTTTGCTCAAAGGCACTTAATTTATTTTCTTATAAATATACTGAATTTGAGAAAAATAAAAACTAAAAGTTTTTAATTAGAAGCACTTTTGACTATTATAAAACATTTTAACTCGAAAAGTCCCAAACATGCTTATAATAACTACACGGATAACTTCGAAATAAGTTTTCAATAAACACACAACTTTGAAATAATTACCCACACACTACATTTCAAGGTATAAAATTTTGAATGGACTGAAATATTCTCTTGGTCATCAAAACATGACTCCTTAATGGGGTATCAAAATCACATATTAGTAATGCTTTCCAATGGTAAAAATAAGTTGAGGAATTTTTTTTTTACGTTAATGGGATTGTTAGTTGTTCGAGGGAGAGGAAACAGTGAGGATCAAACATACATCAGAATGCATAACATAATTACTTTCCATCACTATAGTAGAGCGCACCATATGAAAAAATGCAAGCTTAGGATTCGATTAGCAAAAAGTGCTAGAATAATTGTGGAAGTGTTGAATGCGTTTTTTAACAAATTTAAAACATGGGGCATGCTTCCACAAAAAAATGAAAAAGCAATAACTGAATTTTGGAAAACCACCTCTCTCTAATGAAAAAGGTTGGGGTTCAACCGGATGGGCCATTCACCGTCGTTGATTCTGAAGTGTGTACTTCAAACCGGACATGCTACACGACAGTTCCTGTCGAAGTTTTTTTTTCCAAAAAAGAAGCCTTAGCTTAGCATGGCAATTCCCACCGAAGTTTTTCTCCAAAAAAGAAGCCTTGAGGAGGTAAAGCTCCAAACCCACGAGATTCATGGTTGTGTTGATGAATCTTAGAGGGGTAACAAAAAGAAAAGGGCAAAAACAACACTATCTATACCACTGAAAAATCAAGCAAGTGATGAGTCAAAAGATATAAAAAAACTACAGCAATCTGCACACAACAAAAGAACCCATATTTCTGTTACCATGAACCAACATTCAACCCTACAAATCAATCCTCCTATGCTACAACATTATAAATGACAATCCCGAAACACAACACAAAGGTTTTTGAGAAGAAGAAAAAAAATGTTGACATTAATCGTGAAGACAACTGAAACAGTCGCGAAAATCACAAACCGGTCGATTTTTCCTCTCTTCTCTTCCTCCTCCACCCTCTAACAAAGCCCTGGCCAATCTTTTATTCAATCTTCTTCACCTCAACGACATCTACCTAAGTTACATGCTTAAGCTTGCTTTTATTTTACATGCACTCTCTCACACTAGACTGATCCTAGCTACCTGCTGCCTTTGCTCTCGTGCACTGGAGGGCCTTTAATGGAGCTAGAATCAACCCTAGGAGGACCGGAGTGCCTCCTTGGTCCAGCCGGCGATGCAGAGAATGACAGCCGCTTCTTTGCAGAGGTCACTGATCCCTTCTCTGATGGTGTCCCGTTCTTCTCTGACTGGTTTGAGCTTGGGGTTGCCAACCTCGACCTGGCCTTTGTTGATTTCGTGGGTGTCATGTAACTTGGAACTGAAGGCGAGCTTGCAAGGCTCTCGTCATCTCTGACAGAGGATCCTGCAACGCTATGCCTCCTATTGAAGCGCTCTGACTGGATGCTGAGCGTGCTCCTGGAGTCCTCATCTCCACCCCAGCCATTTCCTCTTGGGGTTCTCCCGGTTACTGATGCTGACGAAGGTGCCCTGGAGAAAGGAGTTGAAAGGGATTGGCGACTGGCAGGCCTGCTTGATCTTAGGGCAGTAGGGGTCCCAGAAGGCTTATCACGAAGAGCATAAGCTTTGGTGATTTCCCCCACTGGCATGGAGGCACGGCTTGCCGCACTCCTCATAGAGGCCCGGTCATTGAAGTCTGCTGTACTTCGGCTCTCCCACGGCCTTGCAGCCATCCATCTCTCTAACCAACTCCAACCCCAGTGGGGATTGCTGGGATCCATAAAGGTCGGGTGTGCAGATTTTGAAGAGTCCATCTTCTGTCAAAGAGATTTATTGGGTCAGTTTAAGGTAGACATTTAATTCAACATATTAAAAAGAATAAGGAGATTCATCACAGCAGAATCTCAAATCAGAATTCCAAAATCGCCAACGATAGGCTTCCTGTAATCCTGTAAAAATAATCAAAACGGAAAAGTATGCTACCTGGTGAGAGTATGAATAAGCCAACGCCCTTTCTCGTCTCATAGCAGCCTCTTGTTTCATTTGTAGCTTTGCCTCGACCTGTTCCTTCGACTGAATGCTATCATCCCAATCTTCTCCCATCTATCACAAAAATGAAGACGCCTGAAATAAATATAAAACTAGAGGCCGAAACAAATTGATGAACTCAAAGAACAGAAAATGGAAGCAAAACCTGAACGGGCATGATTGTACACGAGTGCTCACAGACAACTCATATAAACATAAAATATTGGGGTAACTTACAGAATCTTTTTTGATTTTCTCAAGCTCTTTCTCTTGTTTCTGTTGGAGCTGTCTCTGAAAAGCCTGATTCTCCTCGGACATTCTAATCCTCCTTGCACGAATCTCAGACTGCACACGAGCAAGAGTCTGCATGCATCTTAACGTTGTAGTTGCTTGTCGTTTAACAGATTGGCCTTGTATCAATGACTTCAACCTCACCAACCCCCTCAAAGCTCGTAACGCCCTTCTTGCCTGAAATTCACATACAACAAAACCTCATTTAACACATACAGCTCATGGCCCGAGAATGAATGTACTGAAGTTATTATTATAGATCGCTATTTATTGCTTTACTAAATTCAATGTCCCCTTATAAGATGGCAGCTGACCTTGATCAATGCAGCCTTTAATTCAAAAAAATCAGATCTTTCTCACAAGAGGTAAGTCAGTTAACACGAGGCCTATTCTATAGAGTGCCAAATGCCTCGTCTTGTTCGAGTTGAACAACCAACCGAAAGTTCAACTGATTCGACATAACAAGGCGTACCATCCACTAGTACTTTACATATTTTCACAAATCAAACATCTTATTTCCAAAAGTACATAAACCAAATAGGACTAGAGAACAATATAGCCAGATAAAACGTACCATGTGCCCTCGGAATGCAGTCTGAATCTTGATAGCTGCAACCTCCTGCATCGACTTTCCAGGGTAACAGGGCATGGGCACAGCTGTAAGGCGAACAACCTCTGCGGCAGCCTGAGCCGCAGCCACAGCTGCCTCTGCAGCCACGGCAGTGGCAAGTGCCACAGAGTAAACATGTTTGTTCTGTGCATTCTCAGCCTCAGCTAATTTGACATCTTCTTTGGGGGGCGGGGGCGGAGGAGGAGGGGCAGGAGCTGGGGCGGGGGCGGAGGCAGGGATAATAAATGCGGTTTCTTCCCAGGAAGATACCGCATCCTCATTCTTGTACTTCCCAAACCATCTCTTCTTTGACTTGTGAGTCTTCTGGCATGAAAGTAGAATCGTTTCGATTAGAAACTCGTATTAATTTTCGATACAACCACGATGTAAGATCAAAGTAAACCAATTAACCAAACCTGGTCTTTCTTTTCCTTTGGATCAGGGGTGAGGGCTTTCTTCAATGCAGAAAACCAACTCCCTTTCCTCCCCATTTTCTAGCAAAGCATGCTGCCAAAAACAAACAAATTTATGAAATTTTAGACACATACGATACAATGAACACGAAAAAGTCGAAAAGTTATGAAATTTCTCAAATGCATAAATTCAAATAACCCAGAAATTCAAAGGAACAGTGGACAAGGAAAGTTGGAACTTGAAAGTCAAAGTTCAACCCTCAAGATTCTGACTTTTTGGTAGGAAATCTGTCTTCATATGCAGAGATCTAATTAAACACGCACTAAACACAATTGATAACTTCCTAAACCTAATTACAAAGGGCAAACAACGGACAATAATAAACAAAAAAGCTGCCAACCCAACAAAGAAAGGTGCAAACTTTCGGTTATCCATTAATGCAAACAATAAATGGTCCAAAACCCAGATTGCAAAACTGCAAGATTTTCAAAAATTCCACAGAACCCAGATAAAAAAATCCTACTAGCAGCAACTTAGAGAGAGAAAGATGAGAGAGAGAGTGACAAAATGACAGAGCCCACAAGTTAATTTTAGGACAAATGCATGAGAAAAACACAGGCAAAAACCCCCAAAAAAAAGGACACACTTTCAGTACCTCTGCTCGAAAATTCCCAGATCTCTGTGAAATTCGGGAACTCCCTCTCCCCTGAAAAAAGAAAAAAAAACAGAAAATACACAAAGGAGTTTATAAATGTGGAGTGAGAGAGAGAGAGAGGGGGGACCAGATAATTTGGTGAGGAAAGCTTCAACGTTCGGAAAAACAGAACAAGTTGCAGAGGAGCAGAGGGAATGGAGGAGGGGTTAATTCGGAGGGGCCTACAGATATTGGGGTTTCTATTTTAGTAAGAAACAAAAAACAACATTAGACAACAAACAACAACCTCGCTGTCTTTGTCCCTTCTTCCCTTGTTTTACTTTTTCAAACTGCACCCATTTGCAGTTATTTTTTGAGGATTTTTTCTGGATACAACCATCGTTCTATCTGCTGCAACATGAACCACAGCAACTTCCCTTGCTTCCTGCAAACACGGCATGCCTCACAGATTTAACTAAATTGGGATTTTTTGTTAATTTCGTAGATAAAAGATGAAGGGTTGCTCTTTTTACAAGCAAACGATACGATTCCACCCAAAAAAGGATGCAAATTAATCACAATTTTTGAGCTGATATGCAAGTTAGTGGGAGATAATGATAGCAATTTGGTATAAGATTTGTGTATCTTGCATGTCAAGTTTAAAATTTTCTTCGATTGTGCAAAATATAAAGGCTTGTTTGAAAATACTTTTAAAATGACTAAAAATATTTTTGATAAAAATATTTTCAGATTCTAAAAGCACTTGAAATATTTCTTGCAAGAAACATCAATTATAGGTGTTTCTTCTGATAAGTACTTTAACGCGGGACGGGACGGGACGAGGCGTTCCGTCCCGCGTTTGGTACGCCTAAAACGAGTGGGACGAGGCGTTCCACGGGACAAGTTTTGGATGATTTTTGGTTTCACCTCTCCCCCCTGGAACGGGGTTGTTCCACGTCTGTGGGACAGAAATTTTTAACATTTTAGGACAACAATGCCCCTTGTCTTTTTCAAAATTTACAACATCCGTCCCATCCTGTTCCGTCCCGTCCCGTTCCGTCCCATCCCGTTCCATCCCGTCCCGTCTGCGTACCAAACGCACCCTAAGTTATTTACTCAACTTTACTTGTATTTTTACTAAGGATTGGTTTTAAAAACATTCTCATAAAAAACGCTTATACTCGTATTAAAACTACTTCCAAATGAGCTCAAAAGCTAATTTGGTTGGTTGCAGTGATTTCATATTTAGGAATCTGGTTGACATTAGAAGGTAAAATTGTTTATTTCAAAGATTCAAATCCATGTAAGCTAGGATTTGGACAATAAACAAATTAAGAAAGCAAATGGATTCAAATTATTCTTTGCATATGGTCATTTTAAATCCATTTCAAATTACTACTTCTAGTTATTCCAAATACATTAAACTTAATATTTTCAAGTTTATTCCTCTGGCCAAATCCAAATCATTTCTTCCAAATTCTTGTGTTCCAATGATCGTCCAAACTCTAAAACAACAAAATCTCATATCTATACAGCCTTTGCCCTTAACCATAAATCTCGACTCTCAACTAATTCAATACACTTATCTTTTTTGTTGTCCAAACTCTGAAAATTTATTTGTCTAAAAAATTACGAGGTCGGTTTAATGATTAAGTAATCTAAGTAATTAACATTAATGTCATCTTTTTATAACAAGGGAAGGTCACTTTCTGAAACTTACACGTGTATCAAAGTTCATACATAAAACAAGAAACAAAGAAATAAAAACAAAACTCAACCTTGTGCAGTCTTTAGCTGCATATAACAATGTGCCCGGAGAACCCTAGCCGCAGTTGTGCCCTACAATATCCGTTTTAGGTTAAAGTTTTTGTACAAAGAGTTGATCCAATTGACCAGTAAAATATGCAAATTCCAACAACTAATTAGTCTAATTAGTATAAAAAAAGGAGTGTTATTAACACTCTAAAAATTTCATTTTACACTTCTCACAATTGTATTTTTTTTTTAAATATAGAAAATTTAAAGTATAAAATGAGAATTTTAAAGTGCCAATAAAAATTCTCTAGAAAAAAATATTCCTGCAACTTGTGACCTGGTGAGGTGAGGCCACCACTGCACAGAATTTTAAGAGATGAGTACATCATTTGGTAGCAACATTAATGGTGTCACATGCCAATTGCCTCATTTGCACGTGAACCTTATTAAATTATTTACAGCCTTGTTAGTTGTAGCTCTTCAGAGAAAGTACGACTTGTATGATACGAGTACAATGCTATAATAATATTTCGTGTTAATATATAATAAAAATATGTGTAAGTTTTGCTTGCATGTATTTGATTCACTGAAGCTGAATGTCATCTGACAATGTTTCATGACATTTAATACCGCTTGATGATGTACTCGTATCATGCAAATTGTTTTTCTGCATAGAAAAAAGGAATGCTAGCATGTAAAAATTGTATATAATGCCTGCACATATTCTTCTCCGTGGATCACATGATCAGTATCTAGCTGGCGTATATAAAAATGGTAGTGTTATGTACACACTTATTTTAACTTCATACATATTTCTTTTAATTTTCGACTATGGTATCAAAAGAATTTAAGAAAAATTACCAAAAGTGTGCGGGAGGTAAAAATAAGTGTGTAAATAGCACTATCCTATAAAAATTGATTCTTGATCCATTCTAGGTTTCTAGGTTTTGTTTCTATGTGATTAAGAGTGTTTATTTATATATTGAGATTTTGTATTTAAGGGTGCGTTTGGTACGCGGGACGGGACGAGTCGTTCCGTCCCGCGTTTGGTACGCCTAAAATGAGTGGGACGAGGCGTTCCACGGGACAAGTTTTGGATGATTTTTGGTTCCACCTTCCCCCCCATGGAACGGGGTTGTTCCACGTCTGTGAGACATAAATTTTTAACATTTTAGGACAACAATGCCCCTTGTCTTTTTCAAAATTTATAACATCCGTCCCGTCCTGTTCCGTCCCGTCTGCGTACCAAATGCACCCTAAGCGACTAAAAGCATTTAGATATGCATGAATATTTTGTGTTTTATTCCAATCGCATTGATATTTTGTAGTTAGTTTCGCTCCGTCTTCCTTAATGTCAGTTTGTATTAGAAAGTTGGGAATAAATGTTGAAAAACATGTTTGAGTAATGAGTTTAATCTTTATCTTTATCAATTATGGAAGTCTGAATTTGGAGTGCACGTTGAGTATTCTTCACTCCGCTCGAGTGCTAGACATCAAGTCATGCTAATCACTTATGATTTTGTGATAGTTTAATTTAATTGATTGATTTAATTGAAGCTTTCAAGTAGATAACTAACTGCCACATTTGTCAAATATCCTAGTCAAATTCTTGATCAACTCACAAGTTTTTTAATTTCTTAGTGCAATGACGTGGTGTGCAAATTGCATGCCAGTAAAGGTAGGAAAATTGAGTTTGTGTTCAATTTTATAGCATCAAATTCTAACGATAACTGATTAATTATTAAACTGCTGAATTTGATTCTTACAATATACAACAGTTAAACTCAAGACGTCTAATTCTTTACTTAAGTAGCATTTTTTACGCGTATACGACAAGTTAAATATTTGAAACAAAAAAACATCTATTGTTCACTCATAGGTTGGGCAGTGGTTAATTCCATAATCCAATTCAGCTCCTTGTCATTGCAAAATTTCTTATTTTTTATTCCTTTTTGGGTAAACTGGAAATAACATTTCAAGGCAAAAGTCAACAAAGTACACCAACAGAGCAAATATACACAAAAATTCAATTACATGATAAGCTCAAAGCGAAATATATAGACTCTAAGACCATCTCCAACAATGGGTTAAATGCCAAATTCCCCCTATTTCCCCCCCCCCAAACCCATTCCAACCCAAGCCAAATCTTTGGGCTAAAAGCCAAATGCCAAAGCTGGGCCAAATACCCCTCCAAATTCCACCCCCCCCCCAATGCGAGTGGACTCGCTGGAACTTGGGCCACTCTCGGCCCGCCCACACGCGTACGCGATAGGGGTGGGCCCTGCAGTTAGCTAGTTGTCGGCCAGCATCATCATCCCAACTGCTATAATTGACATCAAATGGTTGGGGTTTAAGGACCGTTGGTTGATCTAACGGTCCAGATTTAATTTTTTTTATAGAATATGTTATTTTAAAATACATGGAATCCAACGGCTGAGATCGAATATAATCAAATCTAACGGCCCAAATTTTAATCCAATGGCTAAAATAATTAAAAAAAATTATTTAACTCAAAATTCACCGAAAAACTCTATAAATATCTATGTATTTGTTCAAACATCCACACAAAACTCAATTTTCTCCTACAATTCTTCCAATTTATCTTTCTATCATTTCTTTCCATTTCCAAATTGTTCAACATGACAAGAGAGCATATTAGAGGTCGTAATTGGACATGTGAGGAAGATGTTGCTTTACATATTTATCGGAATTGACATGGGTTTAGTGATTTTTCAATATTTATTGGAATTTAATTTTTTTTAGATTAAAATGTTCATAAAATTAATTTATGATAGTCTACATATTTATTTATTTAAAAAAAATTAATTTAAGAAGAAAAAAAAAAGCCTAAGTTCATTCTTTAGTAATTTCGGGCTAAAATTTTAGGCCACAACCATTGGAGCAGAAAAACTGTTTTTGGGCTAAAAGATAAATTTTTCGGGCTAAAAAATTTGACTTTTAGCCCAACCATTAGAGAAAGAGATGGTCTAAGCAAACCAACCATTAGAGATGGTCTAAGCAAAATAAGACATGACCCAAAACACCCTTTGAAGCCCAAAAACAGAAAATTCACGAAAAAAAAAACCTAACCACCTGCTACCATCGACGCCGTCGGAACAGTGCCTCACAATCACCGCCACCCAACATCCCCAACGACGGCCAGAAATCAACTTCCCCAGAAGTGAAGAAAAGGGAGATGCCTTGATGGGGTTGGTTAATTAATTACATTAATTAACTGAGAAGATCAGACTTCACTCCACAATTTTCATCATTACTTTTGGAGTGCTTTGTGGAGTCCATTTATGAGGGAGCTACTTTAGACAGATCGAAATTATCTTTTACTAACCACTACATTAAAATTATGATGACACTATATGCCATCTAGTTGATTTAATTCCTGAAACTTTTAGAGATTCGATTACAAAATTTACACACAACTTATCCTATTTTTTATTTCACGTGTGTTAGTACACGAAACGAAAGATCAAAAAAATTCCAACACTCGAGATTTTAAACGGAGGAGAACTAAAATAAGAGTATTTTTAAGGTTTCTTTTTAGCTACGATTCTTAAAAATAGATTTTGATTCCACTTTGTCCTCTAAAACTCAAAAGTCAATACTCTACTTCTTGAAACTCAAAATCCGCTTCACATTTTCGTGTTTCCACTATTTCTATCAAAAAAATTGTCAAATATGCTGGTGTGGATTAAAAATACATTTCAAAATAGAAAATTATTATTAATACTCCAAAATTCTTATTGTTCATTCTAAACTTTATATATTTAGAAATAAAAATACAGTAAAGAATACAAAATAAAATTTTTAGAGTGCCGATAACAGTTTAGAATAAATGAAATAATATGTAAAGCCACCCAAAGAGCAACAATCTTAAGCTAGGCCCATATTTTCTTGGGCGAGTGTAAAGCAGGCCTGAGTCCAAAGTGTAAACCTGTTTAATGTGCCGGTCACTTTCAGCCCAACACAACGCTGTCGTTCGCGGTTGAGTGGGGAAGCCGAAATCAGGTTAAACGAAGGGAAGCTAGCTCGTACCCTGCGACTGTTTGAGCCTTGAGGCGCCTAAGCAAATAATAATACAAAGCGGCTTCCTTCCTCCATTGCAGAAGAGAAGTGAGCAGCCATGGGCAAGCTGGGGAAGAAGGCGAGGAAGTTCTCGAAGAAGAATCTTCAGTCCGTTCTCAGAAAAAACCGCAAGTTGAATTCCAAGTTCAACAAAAGGAGAACTTCCAAGAGTATGCTCTCTCTCTCTCTCTCTCTCTCTCTCTCTCTCTCTCTCTCTCTCTCTCTGTTCTGCAAACCCATGTGGGCTTACCGATTGAAAGTTTGAAACTTGGGTTGAGTAGAAAATATATAAACATTAGAACTTGCATCTTTTGGTGTGCTCGTACTTGGGTTGTTGTTACATTTTGTTTAGAATTTCTGTATTTTTACGTGGGATATGATGTGTATAAATGTGAAAGCTTCGGTTTTTGAATGCATGGAGTTTTTGTGGGTTTTAGTTATATTTTGTGTTTTCGCTTTATTTGGGGATTGTTTCTTGCTTCTCTGATTTCTGTTGGGGAAAAATGTTAATTCAATCGTTGCAGAAGGTGGGAAAGAAGAGAGTGGTAAAGAACAGAAAAAGGACGCAGTGGAGTTGTCTAATGCAAGGTACAAAGAAGGACATTTTTTCGCATTTCGTGATCTTGAACATATAATTTTCGAATGCCATTTATAATATATAGTACTTGTATCTTTTACTTTTTTTTTGTAGTTTTAAATTTCCGCCATTTAGTCCGTTATTGGGGGATAGAGCTTTGGAGACCAAGTTTTCCAGAAGAATGATATATGTCAGATATTCATTTTATGTTTTGATGAAGGCTTCAATCTAACATTCTAACCTAAGAGTCAGAAAAGTTTTCTTCCTTTAAGATAGCATTTCCTGAAGAAGAAGAAAAACTAAGGAAATGTCTCCCATGAAATGTTTTACATGTCAAATAAGCTTCAGGATATTTTGCATCCAGAAAACTTTCCTGTTGAACTGTTTTCCATTGACACAAATGGGGCCAATGCGGTTTTAAGTTTCACTATGTACTTTCATTTTGTAGTTTACTTTAACTGCATTATAGTGTTATACCATCATTACGCACTAATTTCAAAAAATTGTTTTCAGAAATACTGAAGGAATCTACATAGAAGACACTCCTCTTGATGCGATATTCAGTGAAGATGAGAATGATGTGTTTGGAGATGATTCAGACAGTGATGGGTATCTTTCTGAGGTATTGAAATTATATATTTTTTGCTTCTAGGAACTCTTCTTAACTTCAGTCACTTTGCTGGGAATTTTTGGATTGAGTTTTTATTTTCTTTCAATGTTTGATTAGGACTCAAGTGATCTGCATCTAGCTCATAGTGAAACTGAGAATTCTCAAGAAGGTGAGGTCATAATTCCATCTGTTTATTTTGTATCATTCCAATATTAATTTTGATTCTCTTCTCCTCTCCCCTTTACATTTTTATGACCTTTATATGCAGGAAATTTTGGCACTAGTGGTAGTGATTTATCTGTGCAGAACAGGGAAATTCAACTTGAACTTGCGAAGAAAATGAAAAAATTAGACAAATTGAAGGAAAAGGTAATGGTCATGGTTATTACTTGAAAGTACATGTTCTTAAGAAGATTGTTTCCTTTACCAGTTACCAACCTATTCTGCTCATCCTACCGACTATCTTTCTCCACCTTCCATCCGATTGTTTCTTTTTTCTTTTTAATGATCATGTTTGCTTGGAAAATTTTCAGGACCCAGATTTTTCTAACTTTCTCGAAAACTATCATAAGCAGTCTGAACAGTTCAGAAACAAAAGGGCAAGTAATATCTATTGTGGCATTTAGCTGCAGTTTTTGAGTTTAGTTTGGAGCAGTACATTTGTCTGCAGTTTTATATTGCAAACCTAATTTCCGTCTGTAATCTGGGTTGGCTGTTTGATGTCCCTTCTTTCTCCCGATTATGCATGTGCATGTTACAGTATGCTGATGAGGGTGAGATGAGCGAGGATGATATGCAGCCAGAGAATGTTGATGGTGTTAACACTCACGGAAGCAAGTTGTTGACTAGCTCTGCCATTGATTCATTGTGTCAACTAGTCAAAGAGCATCAAAGTGTGCCTGCGCTTACTAGTCTATTAAATGGGTACCGTGCTGCATGCCACTATGGAGCTGAAACAACCAGTGTCTTTAATGCTGATTCTTGTCATGGAATTCAGAACAGGGAAACCTTTTGCAAGATATTGATGTTCATGCTTAATGAGGCTGATAATGTATTTAGGGGGCGACTGGGCATATCAAGCTCCAATCCCAAGACAGAGAAGAGTTTGGACTTGAGCAAAAATTCAAAATGGAATAATCTTAAGCCACTGATAAAATCGTATTTGAGGAGTACCCTTTTACTACTTAATGAGGTTAATGACTCTGAGATATTGGCCTTCTCCTTAGCACGGATCAGAGCTTCTATGATATTTTTTGTTGCTTTCCCTTCATTGCTCCACAGACTTATCAAGGTATATCTAAATGAATGAAAAAAATAGTTCAAACTTAACACACACACACACACACACACACACACACATATAAAGCACCAAATCATTCTATATAGAGATGCTTTATACATCGTCAGGCTTGTTATAGAGGTCATGCAACTCATGCTTAACACTTCTAATTGAAACTGCAGATTGCTGTTCATCTGTGGGCAACAGGGAAAGGGACTATATCGTCTCTATCCTTTCTCATCATACGCGATGTGGCATCTGTGTTTCGCTCTGATTGTTTTGACACTTGCTTTATTAGCGCATATAAATCATTTATTGGTCATTGCCAATTTATGGAGCCTGTTATATTTCAACACGTACAGTTTCTAAGGAACTCCTTTGTTGAGCTATGCTCTGTGGATCTGCAGAAAGCATCTAGTAAAGCAATGGTGTCCATCAAGCAACTTTCTAAAATACTGAAGCAGGGTCTGCTGACAAAGAAGAAGGTGTTGCCTCTAACTCAATCCTATTGGTGTTTGTTTAATTAAATTCTGAAACTTGAGCTTTTTCCTGTTTCAAGTTATATGTTTATGTGTGTGTGGGAGTGTAGTTTATAAGAAGTTATGGTATTTTGGATGTACCACTGATATTTACTGAAGTTCTGCCTGATTTTCTATGGCCAGGAAGCTGTCAAGAAGATATGCAGTTGGCAATACACTAGTTGCATTGATCTATGGGTTACATTTATATCAGCTAACATACCTGATTATGATCTTCAGCCATTGCTCTTTATGATAATTCAGATTATAAACGGAGTGGCTGTCTTGTTTTCTGGACCTAGATATTTGCCTTTAAGAGTCAAATGCATTCAATGGTTAAATCAGCTCTCGTCTTCCTCAGGAATTTTTATTCCTATTGCCTCTTCAGTGGTGGATATTTTGGAATATAAAATTGGCAAGGATGTTGGTAAACCTGGAAAAGACACCAATATTATGTGTTCTGTACAGGTTGGGAATTCGTAACTATACCGATGGAAAAGTGTGTTTGGAATTGGGTTATGCAATCTGCTCTGATTTGATTTATTATTGTTATTCTATATTTTTTGTGCAGTTTCCAAAGAATTGGTTAAAATCGAGGAACTTTCAAGAACAGTGTGTTGTATCTGTTATCGAACTGCTTTCAGCACATTTTGCTCAGTGGAGTTATCATATTTCTTTTCCTGATCTGGCGACTATTCCCCTTATCCGCTTGAGGAAGTTCCACGAGATAACTACGATAGAGAGTTTCAAGCGTATAGTGAAGCGCTTTATTGATCAGGTACCGTCTCATAGAAGATTTAGTCTTTTACTTGCATCTATCTCCTTGAAAATGAATTTATTTTCCGGATTCAGGGACACTCAGAGACATAGGTCTCTTTTATCCTCCTGAGTAGAATTTTGCTTGATGGTTGTACCTCAATAAACACGGGAAACCTGTGGAGTCCCACTATTCGGGCTGTCTTTAAATGCAGGCTGTACTTATATTATTTTCCTCCTGTGGCATCTATCGTAAAAAATCATAATTTCCTCAGTTTTTGTTATGCAAATTCAAATAAAACTATTATATGGCAAAGAATGTCTAAGACAGTGACACATTAATGGTTCCTTTGTTGGCTTTTGCAAACTCCCCAACATTGTTAACAAACTGCTTCCCTGGCTTCCATGGCTGGCAATCAAGTTAATGCGTTTAGGAATCTTTGTCATGTGACAAAAAGTTTCTGTTGCTTGCAATGCAGGTGGAGCAAAACATTGAATTTGTGCGGAAGAAGAGAGATGAGGTGCCTTTTTCACCAAAAGATCAACAATCTGTAGAATCATTTCTCCAGGTCTGCAGCCATTATGACCGTTATTTTTTGGACTTCGATGAATATTACTTTTTTTTTTATATGTTAAATGGTCAACATGCAGCCAGAAAAGCACAGTGGCAGTACTCCGTTTGCACAATATTATAAAAGCATCATCGACAAGGCTGCTTCTAGAAATTTGGCTCTATTTGAAAAGGTGCAGCATACTTAACCTTAATTTTTGTGTTCTTATACCTTTTTCCGATTGACTGGGTATGGCACCTTGAACGTTAACTATTGCACAATGACATTTCCGGTGTACATGTAGTTGGTATCAACCCTTCTTTTTGCAATCTCATTAAATTTCTACTCTTTTGGTGGTACTTGATCCAGTTCTCTGAAGTAGAGAAAATCAACAAGAAAACACAAAAGAAAACAAAGCGGCCTCAAAATGACGAGGCAACTCAAGGTGCCAATGGTAAACATTCGGAGAAAAGAAAAGCCAATGCGTCTATTAACAGTGGCAGACAAGGAAAGCTGAGAAGAAAAGAAAAGTCTGAATCGTATATCGTTTCTGAAAAGACCAATTTCTGAACCTTCATCAGACTCTCCGAGCCGGTTTTGATCCTTTTGGCAGAACAGACATCTTAGGTCAGTGTTCTCTATATAAACAAAGACATCTAGTCTGTTGCTTGTAATATTATCAGGAAAGTTTTGTTTAACATACATGTAGAGGTGAACTCCCATTACCGATGACAAAGCATTTCTTATATATTTTTTCTATTGATTTGAAAATGGTGTTTTTTCTTCCGAATGCTGGAAGATGTCTCAAGTTCGTATCCCCCTTCCCCGTTGACTTAGAAAAATAATCAAGAAAAGTGCATTATAAAGGGAATCTTAGAGGCATGATCATGGTTGACCTTCTTTTTTTCGTTTTCTTGTTGGCCAAGTTTACCGGTTGACTCTAGTCTGCGATATTTTTAGGTTCATATTTTCTTATTAATATTTGTGCTGCCTGGTAGCCCATCGTTCTCGTAAAGGCAAAGTACAAAGGGTGAGAGGGCCGGCATTTGACACCCATTTGCCTTTAGCAAAGGCCAAGTTAGTAATGGAAGCTACTTAACGTTAATTAATATTTATACCCGTTGACACGAATAGCACTACTAATCATGTATTTATGATGAAATTATTATAATAAATCATGTATTTACGTGTATTTAGGCGCACATAACGCGTTATCTGCAATTATATGTTAATGTTTTTTTATTAAGGGGCTTCAAGTCTGTTTTATATTATTAACTTGGAGCCCGATCCTTCAATCAAGCTATGGAACAAGAGAAAAGTTTATCAAGATACATTGTTATCTCCTTTTTCTGTGTATGGAGGCATAAGATTCATCGAGATTTTGCTTTTGGTACTAACGAGTGGTTGGTTCAGTGGTCAACTTTCGGTATCCTCGTAGCCGCTCGTTGGGGTTAAACCTCTTGTTTTCAACGCTTAGAGCACACGGTGGGACTTAGGGCTGGTTTTGTATTATTGTGTTTTGAAAAAAAAACTGCTTCTGTTGTGCTATGATAATAAGCTCATTTTTCTACTTCAAGTTTTTAGCTTATTTTCACCAAAAACTGTGAAAATAAGATGTTTTTAAGTATTTACCAAACAACTTTTTGAGCTCAGTTTTTTTTTTTACACCCACTTTTTATAAAAACACCTCAGTACTAAACCAGTACTTAAGGTCATCTCCAATGGGGAGGGCTAAAGGTTTAAAAGTTAAAAAATGATCTGATTTGTCAAAAAACTCATCTCCAACATATGGTTGAGTTATAATTCTATGGATCCTACCAAGCTATTACTTGGCTAAGGGGTCAAATGTAGGCTTCATCTTAGTCCATTTTCTGGAACCTAGCTCAGTTGCAATGATTGATTCAAATTCAATGGTTAGATTTGAAAGCATTCAATGATAGTTTAATTAAATTAACTAAGAAATTTAAAATATAAAGTTAAAACTAATAAATTATCCATTGGCTATGTTTATGATATTGTTTATTTAAAAATAATTTTTTATTTGAACTCATATAACCTCTTTTTACACTCAACTTACTCTTCACATCCATATTATTTTTAATTAAACTATTAATATCTTTTTAAACCCAATTTTATTACCTAAACTATCCTCATCATAAACCGAATTCAATATGTTTACACCCAGAAAGGTCAGAAGCTACTTGAAGTTTTTCTTTGATCTTGTTATATTTTGCATTTGTTAGAAAAACATCAGTTGCAATTTTGTTTGACAGGTTTATATGTACATGTTTAGATATGGGAATGATGTCTGCCTCAGCACCCTTTGCGTTCGTATTGTTGCCAATTGCATCAACAATTTTACTCTCTTCATTGTGTCCTTTTTGGTGATTACAGCTTTTATATTGACATTCGGCTTCAAATCTTTGTTACAACGTTCAAAAATACTTGGCCGGTGATTTTCACACTCAATTGAATCTCTTGCACTCCTCCCTTTGAGTGCAAAATACTTAAAGATAGTTTATAGTAATTATGCAATATGTATATAAAAAAAAACACTTCATAATCAAAATTTAAGTTGAGTGTAGAAAGAATTTATATGGGTTCAAATAAAATATCTCTAATTTTTTGTAGAGTTATAATTCTGAACTGGGCTATATTTATCTTTTTTCGATTGGAAATGGCATAAGTTTCGACGAGATCCTCTGTAGAATTGTCCGGATCACAAGTACTTCAGCCCTTTATTTTTCTGCTTAAGAAGATGAACGAAGGGAGCCCATGATATTGCACCAAATTATTTATGACCCTTGGATCAAGTATTTCAACCAGATTATGTACTCAATCACCAATTTTTGTCAATACCATATTCTGAACGATGAAGAGGAATGAGGATCCTCTTTGTGAGGATCTCAGAGATCCTCCAATCACATCCATTTATAGTATATCGTATGGTAAAAAATCATTGTAAATTTTTTATTTAAAATTAAATGTAAGAGGACAATGACACTGTTCTAGTCAGTTGACATAATCCACGTCTCATAGTTAGTTGCCATTATTAGACAACGTAACAAAATGTAATGATAGTCATTCTCTTAGTTATGGGGTCCCAATTAGTCATATTCATGCCTCCATTTCAAAATAAAATTACAAAAGTGTAGGATTCTAATATTGCAAAAATGTGACTGAATATATTTGTTACTATCTTATCCATCCCTATGAGTATAATACAATGAGCATCCCAAACACCATGTCCCTACATCACTGCCACATAAGTTTGCAAGGTCAATCATGGCTTCCTGAAAATCTCCCACACGCGTGAGCTGAGCACCAATCAAGCTTCTTATTTACACGTGCGGAAACTGGAACGTGTAGCTCACCAACTAAAGAAGCCCTGCCTTTACGACGGCGTCTGCATGTGGACTACTACACCCCACCGCCCTCAACAGCCTCCACAACCCCTTTGCCCTACTTTTACTATCACTCCTACTTCCCTTATTGCCCTTCTCATCACTGCCTTCATCAAATGACCTAAACATGGTCGACGGCATCCGTCGGCTCTGCCGGTTTTTTATGTCCCTCAGCTCCATCTCCGTCGGAAACCTCGCCATTTGAAACATCAAAAGATACCACTTGGACCTCGACGGCGTGCTGGAAAGTATAGATACTTTATTCACCTCACACTTTCTGTAACTTGCCGATGTGGGATTTTTCGGCTTCGAAGTCTTGGCCGTGTTGGAGGGTTTGGTTCTCTTGCGGAAGGAGCAAGATCTCCACGACCAAAAAAACCCTTTCTTCTTCGAAAAGCTAAAGCTTTTCGGTTTGTTTCTGGTTTCTTGGCTCTTGATCTTCTGAGTCTTCTGATGACATTTCTCTGCTGCAAAGTTTGGTGCTTCTTTGTTGTAGGGTATAAGTTTTCCGCAAAAGATTATGTCCTTCTCTACTGGGTACGTCGAGGAGGTGAACTCCTCGCTGACGAACTCGAAGAAGTTGTCATCGTCTTCATAGCGGTCGAACGATGAGCCTTGGTAATCTTTGGAGAAGTCCTCCCAATGAGCCGAGTCACTGTGTGTGGGAAGATCACAGAGAGATAGGGTTTCTTCTGCCTCGTAGGGATCTTGGTCTTGAAATTGGTCTACTTTTTCTTCTAGAGGTGCTGAGTTTTGCTGGGTTTCTAGGGCAACCATTTTTTGGTGGGTTAAAACTTGAAATGGAAGTTTTCTGTTGAGCTGGGCTTGTGGAGAGAGAGAGAGCAAGAAGTACCCAGATATATATAAGAGGCTCATAAGTAAAATAAAATTGAGATTCTTTGAGCCTTTTGTGGGGTATTTTTGAACTTTTGATAGGGATGGCTTCTAGATGGAAAGTCACAAAATAAAATAGGAAATACAAGGATTATTAAATGAAGGTTTCAGGACGGCGGGACACTGCGTCTTGGATTTACTTGCCCTTCTAGAAAGGGCAGGCTGTTGGGTATTATTTGTAACTAGTTGTGTGGGAAATAAATTAAAAAATGGGTGAGAGTTGGAGAATTGTACTGTAGTCATCTAGATGGATTCGAAGGGATAATATTTTTTTCTCAAATAATGTTAGTAAGATTAAATTTGAAAACAAGATTTATAACTTAAATAATATATCACTAATAAAAATAAATACGTTTATGTAATATAATTATCATCTTTCATATCTTTTAATTTTTAAAATTTTATTTACAAATTTAATTTCGTGTCATTAACTTTTTCTTTCGGTGCTTTGTTTGGATGTTTGTGTTCGCTTTATATACGCGAGGCATGCTTTTCTTCTCACAACTGTGGTGGATTCTATTTGTGTCAACATGGGGAGGAGGAGGCTATGTAGCTAACCTATACGGCTATGCCAAGATGATGATGTGGTTTGTTTTGTTATTATCTGTTAAAGTTCCGTTCTAATAATTACTTGATAATGAAAAATTCATAATTACCTATTCGTTTGTAGATTTCTGTCACTCTTGAGTTTTGAAATCTAATTTAAATGGGGGTGTGCCATCTACACACTTCAAATTACTTCTCACACATCCTTGTTAACTTCTATCCGTTGATATTTCTTCAATTCATCCGATTCGACGGCTGAAAATTAAAAAAGTGTGTGAGAAGTAAAAAAGGGGTGTGTTGATATCACACCCCATTTAAATGTGTTGATCGTTTATTTTGTGCACAATAGAAATTCATATCACTTATTATTAATAGATTTTATTTTTCATTCTTGAATTAAATCTAAATGTTTGATCATGCATGTTTGGTATAATAAGTGACAACGAAATCATTTCTAATTATTGTTTAGACATATTTGTCGATTTGCCTTCTGAAGTTATATGAAGTTACTAATTTTCCTTTTGAATTTATATTGTTTAGGCATATTTGTCGATTACTTTCCTGAACTTTTATAGTTAGCCAATTTTCCCTTAAACTTTAATTTTAGCCCATTACTATCTTGAACTCTTACAAATAACCAATTTCCCCAAGGCATTGGATTTAAAAAAAATTCATCCAAATTTTCATCCATCTTGATCACGGACCCAACACATGACAACTATGTGAGGGTTAAAAGTATGAAAAAGTGGATGGATGAAAATTGAAGGAAAGTTTTTAAAATCTAATGCCATGGGAGGCAATTGACTATTTATAAAAGTTAAGGGGGGTAATTGGCTAAAATTAAAGTTCAAATGAGAAATTGGCAAATTTAAAAAGTTTAAGGGGTAATCAGCTAAAATTAAAGTTCAGGAGAAAATTAACAGCTACATATAAGTTCATATGACAAATCAACAAATACCTCTATTGTTTATTATGTATTTTCAACTAAAATGTAATTTTGTTATATTTTCCCACCAAATATATTAAAATTTTTCGTGTTATAACATAAATAAATGATTTATTTATGCTTATAATAATAATAATAATAATAAAAGATAATTTATTTTAATTAGTTTATTATTATTATATGTTATCGAGTGGAAAGTGAGGAATTTTTCTTATGTGCGGCTCCTATGGGGCCCATTTTGACGCTAGCACTCATTTTGTGGCCTTTGGAATTTTGCATAAAAAAATTATGTTGAATCTAATACAAACAAATAAATCATTTTTAAATACCAAAAAATTCAATTCCTCTCATCCAAAGATAAGAAAAAACTTAACTGGAGGTGGATTAAATTGGAATTCAAGAATTGTGGTATATTTCAAAGCACCGAAAGTGATCAATAAATGTAGTCAAGAAGCCTAATACATAATCAATGCCACATTTTATGGAAGAAAATGAAAATCTAGCTAGCAAAACACTGTTTTCAACTTCTCCAACAAAATTTGTTTCTTAAGGTCAAAACAATGTCCAATGTCATAGCCATTTTAAAACTTTGAAAGGAAAGAAAACATTTTGAATTCAGTCTTGTGTACGTTATGTGACCGTTATGTGGTGTTTATTAACGATTTATGTTATAACACATATATTTATCAATTAATTATGGGTAGTGCTATCCACATACGCATTTTTATTTTTTACATATATCTTTTAATTTTCGGCTGTCGGATCGAATGAATTCAAAAATATTAATGAACAAAAATAAACAAAAGTATATGAGAGGTAACAAATGGTGTGTATAGCAGTACTCTTAATTATACTCAACGTTTATGAATTATCTACTATGTCGTCAACTTATATTATAAAAAGGATTAATAACATCACTTGACAGAATAACACACTTGAAAAAGTTATCGTTGTTAGAAATAAACCTCAATTGATTGGTATTTATTTAATAGTTCCGGAAGATATGACAATGCATGCAAATGAATACTGAAAGTTCAAATACGCGTTCATAAAAAAAAGGGCAAAGACTAGCTATTAAATTCGAACTCTTAAAGTCCAAATAAGTCGCAATATCTTATGTTTGGTTTTATACCATCAAAATTTGGGTCGGATTCGCTGTTTCAAGAAATCTACTCATCAGAGGGGAAAAAGAACTAGTCAAGATTAGGAATCAAATTAACTTAATTAAGCAGCATATCTTATCCCAGTGAAGCAGTTAAGAAAAGTATAAATTAGTTCAACCTTTATTTGTTGGTTAACTTGTTTACTGGTTAACAAATGCAGTCGTTGCGTGGGCTTGAAGGTATTCTTACTGGCACTTCAGTCGCTTCAAACGTTGCTTTTGAAACGCAATCTAATGTTAGGGTTCACATAGTAAGGAAACTGATGTTACAACTTGTGCAAATGAGTCAAAGAAAGAAAAAATATTAGATGTTGATTCTTCTGTCTGATAAAATAGATAAACACGCATAAGTTTGCATATTTTTCTGGGATCTATGTGAGGATTGCATGATTTATATGAAACGTATTTATTGCCACGTAACTGTCTAATAATGTACTATCATGTGTAAGTATTTTTCTAAATGATAATGTAGTATTAGATTATAATGTCATATGACGGTGAACCCGTTCTATATAAGTTTTTCTCATATATATTACAAGTATATGATATATAGATGCAAGGAGTTTGTACGTTCAGTAAGTTAAACACATTTATTCAAGTACTTGAACTCTGTGTTCGGACTTTCCTTCTCGAGGCCAGCATCTCGTTCTATGTACAAAGCATATATATGATATTTGGACATAAAATAATGTTCTTTTATATAAAGGTCCCAGTCACATTGATGCACAGAGAGAAGAATCAATGTGCATATAGAAGCCATAGATATATCTTGGTGAGCAAGCCTAACCTAATCCCTTCTCCTTGGTAGTCTCACTGGTCCACCACAGATATTTCTGCATGGCCAGCATTCCTACTTGTATTGATGCTAACGTTTTATATCATCAATATTATATTACTTCCAGAAGGAAGCAGGGTAGAATATGTCGTAATTTCCAAGTCCATGCACTGACAACCTGCCAACAATATATGTGCGCTCCATTAAACCCTAATATTTTTTTCTTGTATTAAAGATGTGCCACTTCTTAGTAAAAGGCCTGATTCGAGAAGTTGACAAACTGTGACAAAGTTGTTGGGGGTTTTTGTATTTTATGTTGTCTATTTACAAAAGTCATAACTTTTTGTTTCAATACATATATGAAGAGGATTCAGTCAATACATAGAAAACAAAGGTCGAAGCCATCGATTGATTGGCCGATGTAAGTGGTTGATAGGTTTTCCGACTGCTTTTCCATTTTGACGGGAAAGTAAGTGGTTTTGGTTTAGTTTTTTTAGAAAAACTAACGAAATTATTAACCATGTAATGTCAAGTGGCACAATCTTAGCTTAGTTAATAGCATGTGCTTTGATTGTAGTCTATTAGATTCCAATTAGATTGGAGGATTCTTGACCATTGGATATTAGTTAGTTAGATGGTTACTTAGCTATTAAGTTTCCTATCTACTGTAAATAGTGATGAGATGCTCTTTACAATGTAACAAGGTTTTATCTCTCTAATACAAAAAACACTTTATAATTCTCTCTCTGAAAACTCTCTGTCTTCTTTCTACTTCTTGTATCAACTGTTATGATGGTATCGAGTTGGTTCGTTCTTTTGGGGGGCGCCGTGTTGAGTCGGTGCTGATCGGTGCAAGTAGGTGCTGAGCGAAGTAAGTCGGCGGCGCAAATAGTACGTTGGCGGTGCAAGTCGGTGCTATTTGCAGTAAGTCGGTGCTATTTCAGATCGAGATTCAGAGATCGATTGTTGAATTTGCGATGCGGTTTGGATCTTGTGTTGTGAAATCAGGTTTCTTCTTCCAATTCTCAGGGTGATTGATTGTTCTTGTGATTAAAAAAATTAAGGCACGAAGACAGGTTTCTGTAGTTGTTGAAAAATGTTGAATTTCTTGGAAAATTGTTGCGGCACGAAGCCATAAATCTGTCTTGGATATTGAATCTGTTTCTGGTATTATTGTAGCACGAAGCTTACGGTTTCATAAAATCTTGAATTCTTGAAGAATATTATAGCACGAAGCTTTCCTTTCTATTCAGAAGAAGAAAAAAAAAACACACACACACATATTAGGGCACGAAGCTCTCTGTTGTGTATGAATTGGGTCTGTTTTGACACGAAGTTTGTTTGCACAAGAATATTGTTGATTATTATATTGTCTAGTGATATAAGGCGATTATAGTTGCTATAAGACGATTAAATTTTGGTATTGTGATTTCTGAAGAATTACGATCTCTGTGGAATTGTTTGTTTGGCTAATTGATGTTCGTTGTCTATAACAACATGAGTTCTACATCACTCAAGATTGACGGTGTGTTAGGAATGCTTACAATTCGGTTGCAAGATGATAATTTTGCTAAGTGGTCCTTTCAATTTCAATCTGTATTAGAAGGATATGATCTTTTTGACTACTTTGATGGGACTAATGTTTGTCCTACTAAGTATGTGGTGTCTTTGGAGAGTGAAGTCACAACGAAGATAACTGCAGCGTATCGTGAGTGGATAAAGACTGATAAGGCATTACTGAGTCTTCTGATTGCAACACTTGGTGATGAGGTAATTAAATATGTTGTAGGAAGCAAGACTGCTCATGAAGCTTGGACACATCTTACTGATAGGTATGCTACTGTGTCACGGGCAAGGATAAATCATCTCAAGACTGAGTTACTCAAAATCAAGAAAGAGGCTGATTCAATTGAGAAATATTTGTTGAGAAAGTATTTCAGAGAATGATTTGATTGTTGCTGCATTAGCTGGTTTACCATCTGAGTATAACATGATACGAATTGTGATTGTGGCAATAGAGTCTCCAATAACCTTGAAGGAATTTCATGCCGAAAGAACAGCTGAAGAATATCAAACTACAATGCAGTTTCCAATGACAAGCATGTTCTCTCAGGGTGGGTCTTCTACAAATGGCGCTCAGAGATAGCTTTATCAAGGAAAGTCCTCTGCAATGGGTGCTACCAGACAGTTTTATCTAGGAGACAGTTCATATGGTTCTAGTTCTTATGCTCTAACCAATAATGGTGTCGGATTTGTTGGGCAATATCAAAAGAACCCTGGTAATGGTGGAAATGGATCTAATGGAGGAAGTTTTTCACTGTATCAACAGTTTCCAGGACCAAGAAATAACAATGGTCCTATATTCAATCAAAGATCCAAGTTCAATAAATGAGGCAACTCTGGAGAATTTAATAACAAAAGTGGTGGTTTTTCTGGTTCTTCTACTAATAACAAAGGCAACTCAAACTAGAATTCTTGGAATGAAAATAGTGGACAGAAATCCAATATAATACCAGAGTGTCAAATTTGCAACAAGAAGGGCTACACTGCTCCTAATTGCTACTACAAAAATGAACAACCTGTTTCTAATGCTCATGTTTCCGAGTGCCAGATTTGTGGTAAATGTGGACACACTGCCCTCAATTACTTCCATCAAGGAAGTTACTCATACTAAGGAGCTCAACCACCTCCAACTATCAATGCTATGACTGCTCAATCCACAAATGCCTTTAATCTGAATCAATCTTGGATCATGGACACTAGAACAACTCATCATATGACTGGAAACATTGAAGATATGACCATGATTGCACCATTCGAAGGAGACCAGCAAATTACAGTTTGTAGTAGGGAATGCCTACCTGTGAAGAATACGAGTTCGTCTTATATCAGAACGTCTTCTAAACCTTTGAATCTTTATACTGTTTTACATGTGCCTAAATTAGCTGCAAGTCTTATCTTTGTTTATACCTTATGCAAGGATAATAATTGCTATGTTATTCTTGATGAATTTGGATTTTGGGTGCAGGACAAGGCAACAAAGACAATACTCATGAGAGGAAAGAGTAATGGGGGTCTATATCACATTCCAAAATAGATTTTCTTCAAGTATTATCAGCTATTACAGTATACACCAAAGGCATTTCTTGGGCAGTAGTCAAAGCTTCATTGTGGCATCATCGACTTGGGCATTCAACCAATAAGATTCTTCACAATATGTTGTCTCAATCACAGATTACTTACACTAGGGATATAAATAAGCATGTATGTAGTTTCTGTCTTCAAAGAAAAATGTCTAGACAAGTATTTGAGTCTCGTACTTTGAGGTCTGTACAACCTTTTGAAAAGATCAGTACTGATGTATGGGGTCCATCTTTTGTTGTATCTGTGGAAGGCTACAAGTACTATGTCATTTCTATAGATGATTGTGCCAAGTTTACTTGGATTTTTCCATTAATATACAAATCTCAAGTTTTTGAAGTATTTCAATCCTTCTATGCTTTTGTTCAAACTCAGTTTCAAGTAATTGTTAATTTGTTTTCAATATGATGGTGGTGGTGAATACATAAGTGATGCATTTAAGAAATTTTTGAGTTCTAAAGGGATTGTTCATTTGATTTCTTGCCCATACACACCTTAACAGAATGGCACTGTTGAAAGAAAACATTGACATATCTTAGAAACTGCAGTGACTCTACTTACAATTGCCAAATTACCTCATAATTTTTTGTATCATGCTTGTGCACATGTTGTCTTTCTGATTAACAGGATGCCATGTAAGTCTTTAGGCATGCATTCTCTATTTTTCAAGTTGTTTAAGGTTCCATCAATGCTTAATTCTTTGAAAGTATTTGGCACTTTAGTATATCCTTATCTGAGACCCTACAATTCTTCTAAGTTGGATGCTCAAATAGATCAATGTTTTTTTCTAGGCTATGCTTTTGGGTATAAAGGTGTGTTGTTTTACAATAGAGCTAAGAGAAGGTTGTTTATTTCCCGACATGTTATTCATGATGAGCAGACTTTCCCATTTCGTCAAGATAGTCATACAAGTGGTGTTCCAAAAAATGTTGGCATATCTGCTAGATTTCATCATATTCTAGTTCCATATATGTTGCCATTTTCACTTGAAAGGTTTCCATCGCTGTCATTATAAAGGACAAGTGATTCTGTGTCAGCTATATAGGAATCATCTTCTGGTTCACATGATTCTCTAGCTGATTCTTTGATCTCTGGAAAACATCAATCTGGTTCATCTTTACAAGAATCTTTTCAAATTTGGTCAAGATTCTCCGTTACAGGTTCATTCTCCCTACACTACTCTTTTATCTCCAACATCTTCCAACTTTTTGTTGCCTATCCAAGCTTCCACCCAACCAGAGGTACATTTTCCTCTTACTCCAAATGATGATTCAAATATAGCTAACCCTTTTACTCAGATTCTTTCTATTTCTGAGCATCCAATGTAAACTAGGCTTAAAATAGGTACTATACCAAGACAATATTACGTTGCTTATTCTATCCAATCTCACTTATCTCTTATATTAAGTGATCTTGCATTCTGCGGTTATACTTCTCTCATGAGTATTACTGAAAACTGTGAACCATTTTCTTATAAGACTGCTGTTAAGAGTGTTCATTGGAAGGATGCTATGGTAGATGAATTTACAGCTTTGCAAAACCAAGGCACATGGGAATTGGTTCCTCCACCTTTGGACAGAAATATTATTGGCAGCAAGTGTGTTTATAAAGTCAAACGAAATCAACACGGTATGGTTTCTTGGTATAAAGCACGGTTAGTTGCTCAAGGCTTTAGTCAAGAGCAAAGATTGGATTATGAAGACACTTTCAGTCCCGTAGTTTGACATAGCATAGTTTGAATTGTATTAGCATTGACAGCTTCTCATAGATGGTCTTTAAGACAACTGGATGTGAAGAATGCGTTTCTTCATAGAGATTTGCAAGAAGAGGTCTTTATGAAGCACCCACAAGGTTTTCAAGATCCTGAGCATCCGGAGTATGTTTGCAAGTTGATAAAGTCTTTGTATGGCTTGAAATAGGCACCTTGCCTGGAACTCTAAATTTACAACATTCTTGTCTACCTTGAGTTTTGTTGCCTCGAAATCAGATACAAGTCTCTTTGTTAAAACCCAAGGGGTTGATGTGGTGATTTTGCTTTTTTATGTTGATGATATATACATCACCGGATCAAATTCTTCTTTGATTCAACAAATGATTGATTCATTGGGGGAAATATTTGATATGAAAGATATTTTAGGCTTACAAATTACATACAAAGACAATGGTGATCTGTTCATATCTAAATCCAAATAAAGACAATGGTGATTTGTTCATATCTAAATCTAAATATGTGAAGGATTTGATGAAGAAGGCTGGTTTAAAGTCATGTAAATCTTGCCTAACTCTATGTAAACCTCATACACAGTTACTTAAGGCTGAAGGCACACCTTTAGCTGATCCAAAGGTGTATCGTAACTTGGTAAGAGCTCTGCAGTATCTTATTTTCACACTCCCAGATATAGCGTTTGCAGTCAATTATGCTTGTCAATTCATGGCCAGTCATACGGATTCTCATTTTGCTCTTGTTAAACGGATACTCAAATCTTTACAAGGTTCTGTTTCCTGTGGTCTTACTTATTCTGCTACTTCACAGATGGACTTAACAACATTTAGTGACGCAGATTGGGTATCTGACATCAATACTCGACGGTCCACAACTGGATATGTGGTGTTTTTGGGTTCAAACCTTATTTCATGGCAGTCTAAGAAGCAAGGAGGGGTATCTCGCAGTTCCACAGAGGCTGAGTACAAAGCCCTTGCCAATGCAGCAGCCAATGTAGCATGGATTAGATTAATTCTGAAAGATTTACACGTTTACTTGCCTCATCCTCCACTGCTATATTGTGATAATATTTCCACTCTAGCTCTATGTTCTAATCCGCTTTTCCATACAAGAATCAAACATCTCGATACGGACTTTCATTTTGTTCGAGAACGAGTACAGAAAGGTGACTTACAGGTTTAGTATATTTCCATAGCAGATTAAGTAGCTGATGTGTTGACTAAGGGTTTACATGGTCCTTTGTTTCTTCAACATTGCTTCAATCTCAAACTGGGGTTCCCCAGTTGTGATTGAAAGGGGGGTATTAACCATCTAATGCCAAGTGGCACAATCTTAGCTTAGTTAATAGCATGTGCTTTGATTGTAGTCCATTAGATTTCAATTAGATTGGAGGATTCTTGACCATTGGATATTAGTTAGTTAGATGGTTACTTAGCTATTAAGTTTCCTATCTACTATAAATAGTGATGAGATGCTCTTTACAATGTAACAAGGTTTTATCTCTCTAATACAAAAAGCACTTTATAATTCTCTCTCTAAAAACTCTTTGTCTTCTTTCTACTTCTTGTATCAACTGTTACGAGAAATGTCTATAAAAAAAACTTCCCTTTTAATGGAAAGTCCTTTTAAGACCATCTCCAATGGTGGGCTAAATGACAAATTCCCCCCCCCCCCCAAACACTCTCCAACCCATGCTAAAACATTAGGCTAAAAGCCAAATGTTAAAGTTGGGCCAAATTCCTCCTACGTAAGTGGACTCACTGGTAATTGGGCCAGTCTTGGCCTGCCCATGCTCCAATGCGCCCCACGCAGTGCGCTTACAAGTCTTTTCCGACAGCGGTGGGCCCCGTTGCAGGTGTGTGTCGGCCACCCAATGGCTATATTTGACATCCAATGACTGGGGTTTAAGGACCGATGGTTGATCCAATGGTCCATATTCAAAATTCATTTAAAAAAATTATGTTATTTTATCTTACATTGAATCCAACGGCTGAGATCAAATATAATCAAATCTAACGGTAAAAAAAAGAGATCTAACGGCCCAAATTTAAATCCAACTGTTAAAGTAATTAAAAAAATTATTTAACTCAAAATTCACCCAAAAACTCTATAAATATCTATGTATTTGTTCAAACATCCACACAAAACTCAATTTTCTCCTACAATTCTTCCAATTTATCCGTTGGAAGATGGTGGATATGATTATTAAGCTTATGTAGTGTATGAACTATGTGCTTTATTGATTAAGTTTATTAATTGTTGTTTGTGAAAGTTGAAAGCTTGCTTTGTGAAAAATTTAGTGATTTTTCAATATTTATCGGAATTTAAATATTTTTAGATTAAAATGTTCATAAAATTAATTTACGATAGTCTACATATTTATTTTTTATAAAAAAAATTTAATTTAAGAAAAAAAATAGTTTAAGTTCATTCTTTAATAATTCTGGGCTAAAATTTTAAGTCACAACTATTGGAGCAGAAAAGTTGTTTCTGGGCTAAAAACTAAATTTCTAAAAAATTTGGCTTTTAGCCCAACCATTGGAGATGGTCTAAAGATATAGTGAATAGTACCATGAAAAGGTAAAAATGTGGTTTTTATTTAAAAGTGAATAATACCGGAAGTATTTTGTTAAAACTCTCTTATTTTTGTTTGTTTGTTTTTATTTTTTATTTTTTATGTTTTATGCCTTCTAGAGGAGGATTGGAAAGATATGTTTAGGGCGAAAAAGAACAATGATGCCTAGGCTACTAGCTAGTTTTTATGCAAAGTGAGATTAAAGGAGACAAAATTGAACTTGAGACTTCTGGTACAGCGTGCATGAGATAAATAATTTTAACCAAAGCTACAAACTCATCATGATATCTAGTGTGTGTGTGTGTGTAATATATACATCTGTGCGTGTGTTGTTAGTCAGTGTTTCATTTCATATCTGAAGCCCATAATTTATACATGTGGTGGATCCAAAACTCTAATTTCGGGGAGTCCTAGTGAAGAATAATAGCGTGCAGTGCCACAAAATTCTTTTACTAGCTTTTTTCGGTTGGGCATTTTGTCGAGCATTTGGTATGCATGTCGTCCTCTACTTGCCACGCAAATGTCCACATTTGTAGAGTGGTGACGACGTATCTTGTTGTGACATGTCTACGCGTCCTACAAGGAGTTATATCAAGATACGTCGAACAAGACATTTCATTAAACAATTAGTGGGCACAAAAAGCTATCTTACCATACATTTGAAGGGTTGCTAGAAGACCTTTGCTAGCACTTTTCCTGATGTCTGGAGCGCCCTAAGACCACCCCAGTCCCTATGTTGATTCCAGTACACGGGACGTAGGTGCTGATCAGGGTTGTATGACAAATGTTTAAACTGCCATAAAGATACGCTATTTGTATCTTGACAACATAGCACGAAATTATTTCACATCAAACTTAGGATTATTATAAATTTATTTTTCTAGGTCTTGACTAAGTCATAATTGAAATTGTGAATCTAGCTCTCTTAGGTATATAAAAAATCTTGCAATCTTGTAGTCTTGTTCATTTACAAATCATATAACACAACACAATGATATTATTTTTTGAGTGTTTGTTTGTTATTAGCGCCGTGGCACTCAGTTAAGTTATATATATGGGTTCCAACGCTATATTTTCATTATACATATACTTTACTTAACCTCGTGTTAGATATATTTATGATAATATAAACTACTAATTACATATACGAAGACAAAGGAAAAGCTCACACTATAGCTGACATGCATGGTATAACCCGCAAGATTATCATTATCATATACTAAAAAATAGAAAGGTTCTGATTCATTTTAAAGAAATGAGATAAATAACCATCCCTAGAATATGCATGACAAACTTCCTATACTACTAGTTTTAATGTTTTGAGCGCGTATCCTCATTTCTTTTAGATCCAATTTGATGGGAACGTGTTTGCTTTCGCATGACAATAAGCCATCAATTCTCAAGAAAATTTTAGCATTTTATCAAATTTTTTTGTACACATTAATTATATATTTGGAATAAGTTTTTTTTCTTCTTCTTTTGGGAATCAAGCCTTAACTAAGACGTTGGAGGAAACTAAAATTACATTGACCAATAGTACAAGTTA
The DNA here is from genome assembly GCA_963580275.1 of Crataegus laevigata. Lineage (NCBI taxonomy): Eukaryota > Viridiplantae > Streptophyta > Magnoliopsida > Rosales > Rosaceae > Crataegus > Crataegus laevigata. Next base: position 28,110,023 of record OY756947.1, on the reverse strand, counting down.
TGGTTCTGTCTGCTCGCTCGTACTGATCCCATTGGTCGTATGAGAAGAGCATCAATATCTCCTAAACCGGAGTTACGATCGGCCAAAACAAAAATATTGGGTTCGAATCTCTGTCACTAGCCATGGTGTGACTACGACTTGAGAAACCAGAGGTGGTTGTGATAAATAAGAAAGGATAATATTATCGTAAATGAACTGTATAGAGTTAGACAAGTGGCATAAGATGAGTAAGGTTGTTAGGTGCTTATAAAGGTGGTGAGATGAGTTTTGTTTTTACATATTATAAAGTCTTTAATCATTCCCACTAATTCTGTAATTCAATACAATTGAGCTTCTCTCCCAAATTTCATCTCCTTATTATGTTGAAATGGCATCAATTGTCATTTTTGCTCACGATTGATCTGTTCAATTCGGATTTCTGCAATACAATATAAGGTCGAAATGCAGTTGGTTTTTTTATTTTCATTTTTATTTTCAAAGATAGGTGAATATAGGTTTTGAATGGGCCGAAAACACTGTTTTACTTTCAGTTTGTATTTGTTGAGTACTGCTTAACTTCCGGTTTGTATTAGTTGTATTAAAACTAAATTTTATAGACTTGTTCTGGTGGGATAAAATGGCGATCAAAGATTTATTAGCATAAAAGAGAAGATTATAGGCAACTATGGTCACGGGTAGGGTGAAATTCTCCATAGTCTTTCTGGGCTTAGAAGGATTGGATAACTCTGACTTGCCACCAGCTGTCCCCTTTTAAAGAAGAGGAAAAGTTACTAGTTAACATGACGATAACTTGGTATAAGATTATAGGGTAATTAAGCCTAAATTATATAAAACTGAAGTTTAATACTTAATAAACCTTAATTAGGAACTGATACACTGATAGTACCTTTACAAGGTAATTAAACCAAAGTTATATGAAACTTCTAATTCCAACGAGTTTTCATCACAAACCTGATAGTGGGCTTCACTATTTTTTATGATTAATATTTAAGTATTTAATCTTCATAATAAATTAGGGGGCTCGTTTGGATATACTTTTAAAATGATTAAAAACGCTTTTAAATTAAATATTTTTGAGTTCCAAAAGCACTGTAAGTGTTTTCTTCAAGAAGCACCAGTTATATACTTATTTCAAGAAGCACTTTAAGTGCTTTTCAAGGATTTACTAGTATTTTTACTAACGATTGCTTCTAAAAATATTTTTACCAAAAACGCTTTCAGTCATTTTAAAAGCACTTTCAATCATTTCCAACCAATTTTCATCCCAGATCCGATGCAAATTTACTATTTTTTAAGATTAATGTTTAATTATTGAACATTCTCAAAAACAAAAAGCTCAGCCACTTATTCTTCTCAAACAATATGCTTAGTTTGAGGGTTGGACTAAACCAAAATGTTTAAGCTACGGTTTGATGATATTCTTCGTTATTTGTAAGTGAGAGGTTTTAAGTTTGACTCTCATGTCATGAACAACGAATTTAATACCAAAATCAAATTATTATTGGTTTATTGTGAGGTTTAATACAACTCGAAATTGGTGTCCCATACTCATGTCCCATGTATGACCCATGATTTTGTCAAAAGCTCCAACTCATACATATTTAAAAGAAGTTTCCGATTCATTTTAAAGAAATGACATGATAACCTCTGAAAATGTATGACAAACCATTGTATAAATATGTAAGTAGACTGGTTTGCTTTGGGCACACTCTCATTTCTTTTAGCGTCAATTTGATAGAAAGATGTCTGATTTCGATAATAAACCATAAAATGCTTAAGAAATTGTCAGCATTTTTCGTATACATAAATTACACATGTTTAATAGGAGAGTCAATTCTACTTTAGATAAGATGTTGGAGAAAACTATAAAATAAATTTAGAAAAAGTGATCATTTAGATCTTATATGGAATGCATGTTTCCAATTGTTTAATGAAGCTTGATCTTAACCTACCCGCTCTAGTGGATGAGAATGATGGAGGTAGAAGATAGTGTCCCAAATCCATCAAGCTTGGATGTCACTGATAGGAGACACATGGCAAGTTGTAGGTATATCTGCCATGTCAGCAAAGACAGCTGGAATTTATTTAAGAGTGGTTATTTTAAATCAGATTTGGTTAGATAGGATTTGTTAAGATTTGGTTAGATTGGATAAAATATTTTCTAGTCATTAAGTTGGTTGGTTGGCTTTATATGTAAGCTTTCTGAAAAAACTCATTGTATTGAACTTTTGTATTGAATGAATATTCATCCTTTGAGTGTACCTCTCTCTCTCTGAGTTCATCTTTCTTGCTTCATTTTCTATTTTCTTGATCAAACTTTGATAGATTTATAGTAGTTAATATGGTATCAATAGCCAGCGATTCTCCTGTGTTTGATTTTCTGGGGCTTGTCGGCACTTTGGGCAACTGAAATTTTAGTCGGTGTTTTTTGGGCATCTGGAAGTTGAGTCGGTGCATTTGGGCTTTCTCAAATTGCTTTGCTGGGTTTCTCAATTCACGCTATATGCTTCAATTCCCTACAATTGTTTGAATCTTTAAGTCTTTGAAGTAGTAGATTGTTTTGTTTAAGGCACGAAGCCATTACTGGTTGTTTGCGGCACGAAGCCATATGAGAAATTTTTCTATTGTTCTTGTATCTTTGGAGTTGAAATTGTTCTTTTTATACTTGTGATCTTGAAATCTGAATAGTTTGTGTAGTAATGGCGTCTAATACTGTTCGAATTAAAGCTCTTTTGGGTATGCTTACAATCAAGTTAAATGATAAGAATTTTTCGAAATGGGTCTATCAATTCAAGTCTGTTATGAAAAGGTATAAGATGTTTGATCATTTTGATGGCACTCCAGTCTGTCCTCCTAAATTTGTGATTGATACAGAGTGTGGGGTTACTAGTGTGATTACTGAGGCTTTTCTTGAATGGGAATCAGTTGATTTAGCACTCTTGAGTTTGTTGATAGTTACTTTGTCTGATGAATCTATTGAACATGTATTGGGATGTAAGACAGCACATGAGGCTTGGTCTAATCTTCAAGATCGTTATGCTTCAATTTCGAAGGCTAGGGTGAATGCTTTAAAAACTGAGTTTCAAACTTTGCAAAAAGGTGGTGATTCGATAGATCAATATCTGTCAAAGCTAGGGGTGGTCAAATACCCATTGACTATGGGTAACCGCGGTTATCTGCCCATTTAAATTAAACGGTTACGGTTACGGTTATGGGTAACCGTTTAGATAAATAAACGGTTATGGGTATAACCGTTTATCTGCTAAATTTAAATGGGTGGTTATGGGTATTAACTGTGGTTATAACGGTTACCCGTTTACCCGTTTATATTAATAGATATAAAATAAAAAAAAATAAAAAACCTAATCTGTAAGACTGTATTGTTCCTTCTCTGTTTGTATGTTCTCATCTGATCAGTGTGTGTGTATGACAGGATGTTCACTGAGACCTGTAGGAGGCTGAGGATCATGAAAGGTTTCGAAGCAATCGGACTAGGTAAAAAATCAATTATTAGCAAATATATTATATTACCTTGATTGATTAAAACTATCGTTCATCTTTATTATTTTAATTATTGGAGTTGTATACGGTTACGGTAAAAAAAAATGTAAATAGGCGCAAAAATGGGTAAATGGGTTAAAAATGAATAAACGGGTAAATGGGTACGCGGTTATGGGTATGGTTAGCCGTTTAGGCAATTACCCAACGGGTAAACGGTTATCCGCGCATGAGAAGTATTAGGGAGCAATTGTTATGTGTTGAAAGGGAAGTTGACTCTATGGTTAATAATCTAACTCATAATTTTTCTGGGTTGTATATGCAAGGCTCCTCTTCTCAGTCTGGTTAATATCAAGGTTCATCGAGTAATTCTGATGACATTCCATGTGCTACTGGTGGGACAATTACTCGAGTACCTAATGGGTGTTCTAATCTGAGTTTACCATATCAAGATCAAGGTTCTGCTGCTTTGCCCTTTAATCCTCAAGGGTCTTCCTTCTCAGCACCACCATTTTCATCTAATGGTCTTGTATATTCTTCTGATCAATTTCCATCAAGTTCTTATGTCATGCCACAATCTTTATTTGTGTATCCAGATTTTTCTAATTTATATGGTTTTATTGGCAATGGTAATGCTCCTAGACCATTCAATAGTTCTAATAATGGTTCCATACCATTTTTTGGACAGAAGTCTAATGGAGGATATTGAGGTTCTAATTTTGGTAATGGCAGATGATAGTCATCTGGTACTAAGTCAAGTGGAAGTAATTGGCAACCTTGGTCTGGCAACACAGATACTAGAAGCTATATTGTTCTAGAATGCCAAATTTGTTCCAAGAGAGGACATACAGCTCCTAATTGCTGGGAAAGATATATTAATCCTAATCAAGTAGGTTAGGTTGTTGAGTGCCAAATCTGTGGGAAACGAGGTCATAGTGCCTTGGATTGTCACCATCGTAATAACTTTGCTTATCAAGGCACATCACTTGCACCTGCACCTTCTTTAACTGTTATGCAAGCACAAGGTCCATCTACATTCTTGCCACAAGGTTCTTGGATAGATGACACTGGTGCTTCCCATCATATGACCGCTGATGTTAATTCACTTAAACAAGTCACACTTTATCAAGGCACTAATAAAATTACTATTAGCAATGGTCAAGGTTTGCCAATTCAGCATATTGGTTCTGCCAAATTAAATACTATCCCTACTTCTTTAATTTTAAGAACTGTTTTACATGTACCAACTATTGCTGTGAGTTTAATGTCAGTGCAACAACTTTGCAAAGATAATTTATGTTGGTTTATTTGTGATGATCATGAGTTCTTTGTGCAGGACAAGGTAACCAAAGTTGTCATTTACCACGGAATGAGTAATGAGGGAAAGTTGTTTCAGATACCAGTTCAGTTGCTATCAAGTTCTTGTACTTATTCATCCAATAAATCAGTGGCTTTACTTGGACAGAAAGTGAAAACAACAATCTGGCATCAAAGACTTGGACTTCCTAGCAATGCAATCTTGTCTGCAATGTTGAAACAATCAGATATAGTTAGCATTCATGATGACCAACAACACTTACGTAATCATTGTATTTTTGGAAAGATGTCTAGGTTACCTTTCTCTGATAAAACAGAAACTTGTACCTTTCTATTTCAAAAAGTTCATACTGATCTTTGGGGGCCATCACCCCACTAAATCTATTGAAGGTTACAAGTATTATGTTAGTTTTATAGTTGAGTTTACCAGATTTGTATGGATATTTCCCTTAATAAATAAATCAGAGGTTTTTGATGTCTTTCAACAGTTTTATAGTTATGTCTTGGCTCAGTTTAATGTTGGTATCAAATGTTTGCAAACAGATGGTGGTGGTGAATATGTTAGTACCAGATTTGAGAATTTCTTAAAATACAAAGGCATCATTCACATGCTTTCTTGTCTATATAACCCTAATCAAAATGGAATTACTAAGAGGAAACATCGTCATATTGTGGAGACAACCATTACTCTTATGACTGCTGCCAAATTACCTCAAGACCTATGGTATTATGCATGTGCTCACTCTGTTTTCTTAATAAATAGAATGCCCTGTACAGTGTTAGCAATGCAATCTCCATATCAGAAGTTATATAATATAAATCCTCAGTTACAAGGTCTCAAAGTGTTTAGTACTGCAGTTTATCCATACATTAGACCTTAAATTGCAAACAAGTTACAACCACGAGCTTCATTGTGTGTTTTTGTGGGATATGCTCCTGGGTATAAATGAGTCATTTGTTTTCATCCTTAAACTAGGAAATTCATCATTTCTAAGCATGTTCTACATGATGAAAGTCATTTTCCATATAAGAATGTTTCTTCTACACATAATGGTTCTTCTGATCAAGCTTCTATTTCTCAATCCTCACAATCTTCCATGCTAATTCCTGTTCCACTTCAGCCAAGATTAGTCTCCACAGTTTCATCAACTTCACATGGTATTGAAGGTCATCATAGTACTGATTTATCTGCCTCAAATGATATTGATACATATGCTACTTCTTCATCAGCATCTGAAACAACTCCCTCATCTTCCTCCACAGCTTTGGTCTTGCATGTCCTTGATCCTGCACAGCTAGAGGTAATTCTTCCTTTTGATTCTTCATCTTATTTACCTAATAATTCTTCTCATTCTGCTCTAATTTCGAGAATGCAAACACAACTACAAACAGATGCTATTTCCAGGAAGAATTACGCTGGTTTTATTGCTACATTCCCCGAGTTACAAACTTTGAAGCTTGACTCTTTTGATCATTGTCATAGTGGCTTCTCTTTTGTTGCTGCAATACCTGATATTTTAGAACCTACTTCTTTCCGAACTGCTGCAACTAATGCTTATTGGCAAACTGCAATGCAAGAGGAGTTCAGGCTTTACAAAGTCAAGAAACTTGGATCCTTGTTCCTCCACCTACACATCAGTCTATTATTGGTAGTAAATGGGTTTTAAAACTGAAAAGGAATCATGATGGATCCATTTCCAGGTATAAGGCACGGTTAGTAGCACAAGGTTATAATCAAGAACTTGGTTTATATTACTTTGAGACTTTTAGTCCGGTTGTACGTCATACTACTATGCAATTGATTATTTCTCTTACTACTTAATACAAATAGGAGTTAAGACAGCTTGATATTAAAAATGCCTTCTTACACGGTGATTTGGAAGAAGAAGTGTATATGAAGTAGCCACAGGGCTTTGTGGACTGTAATCATCCTGAGTATGTTTGTAAATTTGTGACATCTCTTTACGGTTTAAAACAAGCACCTCGTGCTTGGAATGCCAAATTCACAGGTTATTTACCGGCTTTGAGATTTCAGATGTCTCAGTCAGATACAAGTCTCTTTATCAAACATGATGGCAGTGATGTGATACCTTTCTTACTCTATGTTGATGATATCATCTTGACAGGTTCCAATGCAAGCAAAGTTCAAGCAGTTATTCAGGAGTTAGGTGATGTGTTTGATCTGAAAGATATGGGAAAGCTTTCATATTATTTTGGGATTGCAGCTTACATATAAAGATAATGGTGATATCTTTATTAATCAATCCAAGTATGCTCGGGACTTGATTCACAAGGCTGGAATGGACACTTGCAAACCTGCCCTAACACAATGCAAGCCAAATACTCAATTGTTGTCATATGAAGGTACTCCTTTAGTTGGTCCAACTACTTATAGGAGTCTAATGGGTGCACTCAAATATTTGTCTTTTACACGACCGTATCTTTTCTATTCTGTCAATGTCACTTGTCAGTATATGAACAGTCCTATAGATGTTCATTATGCTCTTATCAAACGCATTCTTATATATGTGCAAGTTACTATCAATTGTGGTCTTACATATTCTGCATCTTCAGATTAGTCTATCACTGCATTTCTCGATTCAGACTGGGCAGCCGATCCTAATACTCGAAGATCTATAACTGGCTTTGTGGTTTATATGGGAAACAGTCCTATTTCATGGCAGTCTAACAAACAATCTTCGGTTTTTCGCAGTTTTATTGAGGCCGAATATAAAGCCTCGACTCATTGTGTTGCTGATATGGCCTGGATATGTCTTCTGCTGAAAAATTTGCATTAGTTTATGTCTTTTCCACCTCTTTTGCATTGTGATAATCTCTCAGCCCTTGCTTTATGTGCGAATCCAGTTTTTCATACCAGGATAAAACATCTTGATACTAACTTCCACTTCGTTCGAGAGAAAGTCCAAAAAAAGATTTACTGGTGCAATATGTTCCCACTAAGGATCAAACAACTGATGTGTTTACAAAAGGCCTTCATGGACCTGCATTTTACAAACATTGCTGTAATCTCAGGATTGGTTACCCTACCTGAGATTGAGGGGGGATGATAAGAGAGGACACATGGCAAGTTGTAGGTATATCTGCCATGTCAGCAAACACAGTTGGGATTTGTTGAAGAGTGGTTATTTTAGATAAGATTTGGTTAGATTGGATAAAAGACTTTCTAGTCATTAAGTCGGTTAGTTGGCTTTATATGTAAGCTTTATGAAAAACTCATTGTATTGAACTTTTGTATTGAATGAATATTCATCCTTCGAGTGTACCCTTCTCTCTCTGAGTTCATCTTTCTTGCTTCATTTTCTGTTTTCTTGATCAAACTTTGATAGATTTACATTTTTTTTCCTTACAACCAAGTAAAATACTCTTACGGCTCATATTTTAGAACTGTTGCATATATCTAAAAATGAAATAAATTATACTTCTTCAATCAGATCTTTAAACTGGCCATATGAGGATGTCATTGACGTCATTTGAGATCTGCCTATGTCCATGAAGAACCAAGTTCACATCAATTTCCATTTTGAGATTATCCAATGAATGTTAAAAAATTGAATGATTTCAAGTATGAAATATATAAGATGAAATACATTACTTGCATGGTATCATAGCATGATGTCCCATGTATGAAACCTAACGGTCACATGTGCTCAATGCTCTGTTTGTGTTATCTACGTGTGAGAGAAAATTTGCCAACATGAGAGGACATGTTGAGAGTATCATTCCACATCCAGAAAAGAAAAGACATTGCATGTGCTTATAAGTATTCGGGGTACTCACATATTGCGAATTAGTTTTATGGTGGAATCTTAACTTTCTTCAATAAATGCATTCGCCCATAAAAGGATGCAAATATTATTAATTTAAAATTGTGTAGGCGTCACAAAGGCTCGTTGCACGGTGAAATCTCAACTTTATTCAATAATGCATTCTCACATGTAGGGATGCAAGTATAATCCATTAAAAACCGAGTAGATGTTACAAAGGCTGGTTGCAACTTGCAAGAGCAAAGCTTCAGAGACTCAGCATCAAATGATCATAAATTTCATAAAAAACCGATTCATGAGTTGCTTATGTTGCCAGTTTTGACGAAGTAAAAGCTTCTATTGGCTTTAATTGTAAATACCTAAAAACTAGTTTAAAGAAATGACATGATAACATTTGAATATGTACGACAAAGCATTGTACAATTTTGTTCAGCCTTTACACAGGTAAAAAATCTTAGCCGAAAGTAATTGGGATCGTAGTTTCTTTTTCTTTAATTGAAGGGAAAGAAATAAAATACTGCGACCAAATGGTGTTAGACACAAAAGACGGGAAACTTAGAACAAGATGCTTCCGATATGGGGATGGGGTGTGCGGAGCACAGTAATCATATTTTGCAAATGTCAATTATTTCTCTCATCCAAAAACCCGAACGGGGTGTCATAAATACAAAAACAGGTACGTGCCACAAAGGCTCATTGCAATACAAGAAATCTATAACATAATTCAGCGACAAAGAGCAAAACTTCCAAGACTCGGCATCTCATGATCATAAATTCTTAAAAGCCGACTCATGAGTTGCTTTCTGCGGGGTCAGTCTTGCTAACAAAGCCTTGTTATGACAATGATCAGCGTCGACAAAGTAAAAGTTTCCATTGGCCTTAAAAGTCACAAAAGGCCGATTAGTTTCTGCTGGCCGGATATCAGAAAACTTAATAGTCCTCGGAATGAATGTTGCAAGCCATGACATCATTTCCACCTCAAAACTGTCTGAACCAGGCTTCCACCTAAGCTTGTGGATGTATGGGGTCACGAACCAGTGAAGGGCGGCTGTGGTAGAAGCACTCAAGAATATCACTGAAGATGCCACCGCACCCTTCAAGATCACATTCATATCAGGAGATGTCATAAAGGTTATCACAGGGCCTAGAGATACAGAAAGGCAGCAGGTCGACAGCGAGAGAAGTTTCACTTTCTTGATAGTAGATGAGATTGGGCCATAGTAAACAACCCCCGGGTCCTTTTCATCTTCCCCAACTTGGCCACCCCTACGTGGTCCAATGCTGATTTTGCCATCATCTTCTCTTGTTGTGGCATGAGATGCCCATCTTTTCTGTGAAGCATTGATCTCGAACCCAGAGGTGAAGCTCAGTTTGGTGTTCAGACCAGCAGCCCATGCTGCAGACCTACATGGCTGATAACCTGACGAAAAACATTTTACCATCAGTAATACTGCAATATAAGGATAAGGAGGGGAAAAACAAAAGATGGAAGACGGAATTTAGGATAGGAAAAGAATAGAAAATGTGATGACCATGCAAAAGAAATAAAAAGCGTGTGTGAGGAAGAGTGGGATTTTCAGGTGAGAACACATTAGAATCTCATGGGTTGAACTTCATCTAGCTTCCAAGGATCACAGATGTTAAACTTTTAACATATCAGATGCAACAATGCTGTGCAAACGGCTCAGCATTAATTTATGGAACATAGGGCTTCGACACTACTACAACGCTTCAGTAACTCAAACCATCTAACTATGAGAATCTATGGGAGTCTTTGGGCATCACACATTGATACAACAATCAGATCTTAATAAGATGTTGACCTGGTTTTGTTTTCTATGCTGCCCTCTCCATTTTTTGAGAGAGAGCGACTGGATCCTATCCCCTACATTCACATAAGCTTCACTTGAAAGAGAAAAGTAGATTAATAACTACGATCGATCATATATTATTATCACGGAACCTTTCTCCATAGACGATTATCAAGGACAAACCGAAAACTAAAGCTACCAGTTGATACAACAGTAGAAAAAGTAAAAAAGGAAACTGAAGATTGCCGGCGGAGCAGCATCTCCAATCAGAATATCCAAAACTGCTTAGAACCCCGCCGTAATACACTTCAACACAGTAATTAAGCTAGCAAGGCCCAACTTTCGGTTTTTAAGACCGACAAAATGGTCCAATTTCTAGAAAACATGTATACAGGAAACACGAACCGCAATTTGACTTTGGAAACAAGGGTTTCCAAGAATAATAGCAAAAACCTCAACTGGGTGCCAACAAACACGTTTCACATCAATAAATTTACACATGGAATTCGCCAAAACAAGAAGCTAAGCCAAAAGGTGTGTAATTTTTTACCAAATTTACAAATTTAGCAGAAGAAAATCCAGAAAATGGTCTCTGAAATCAGAAATGAATTTTGGGAAATTGACGTTGTTGTGATTCTTGTGAGGTGGTGAATTGGGTAGGGCACGAAATTTGGGTTCCTAGTCTACTTCACTTATTCCGATCAAATTGGAAGAAAAAAAAAATGAAATCGAGGGAGAGATCTTAAACCCTAAACCCCAAATAGGTCGAGAAATTTGAGAGAGAGTAGAGAGAGAGAGTGAAGGAACCTGAGCGGAGGTTTGAGGGTGTGAGTTGTCTGGAGTGTGATCGCAGCAACTGAAAGAGAGCCGCCCTCGTCATTTTTGCTCCCACTTCTCTTCACTCTATTCAATTTCCAGCATGTCCTCAAAGAAAATCTGGTCCCAAAAAAGGGGAATTTTTGCTCTTCTTGCAAAATGGGCCCTTAGTTTTCCAATATTCTGAAAAAAAATCAATTACGATAAAATTTTGATATTTTTTAGAACAGAACGTTGGTCAATTTCTTTTAGCTTAATAGATGCTCCAAATATTTTTAATTTGGATGGTATTTTTCAATGATAACAAATGAAGTGTAACTTAAAAAAATAAAATGTTTGGATCGTTGAAGTGTGTAGTAGTGTGCCCCAGAACTGGACTAATGCAAATTTTTCCAAATAGTAATGTTCCTTATATGTAGAAATATAATAAAATTAACGTATTGAACAACGATGGGCATTTGGTCTAGTGGTATGATTCTCGCTTAGGGTGCGAGAGGTCCCGAGTTCAATTCTCGGAATGCCCCCTTTCTCTTCTTTTTATTCTCCCTGCTTTCGTCTTTTTCAACGCAGCCACCACCCACCGGTTTTTCTACTTTTTATTTATTTATTTTTGTTTTAATTTCTCCCAGGTTTCGGTTTTTTCACGCAGCCACCAGTTTTTCTCGTCCTTCTAGACAAACCACCTCCCCCAAACATCTCTCTCCCTTTCGCGCCTTCTAAACATTTTCCTCTTTTGACTGCTTTCCTCGACTTCCACTTGGTCCTTTTTTTCCACTTATTTTTTCCTTCACTTGTCCACTCACCAAGTTGTTCTTCTTCCAGAAGCGCCAAACACAACGACACCGAAGCCACGTCGCCACCAACTCCCCATATCCTATCCTATTTTCTAGAAGCCCTCACTCCCTCCCTCCATATATACACACACAGATCCTCTCCCCCAATCACCAAACACATCCAGCAACACAAACAGATCAACTTTATCACTACCCAGATCACACACATGGAAAATTTCTCAGATTTCAACCGGCAAGAAGTCGAAGAAGACGCACTGTCCCTCTGCGATCTCCCCCTACACGACGACATAGGGGAATCGGAGGAGAGCCCCATAGCCTCCGCTTCTTACTCTTCCGACCCAGATGCCTTTTTTGAATTCCGGGTCGACCCGCTCGGCGGATATATCCCCATGGACGTCGTTTTCTGCGGAAAACCGATCGACCTTCGGACCGAGGAGCCTCAAATCGAAAACCCATTTTTCTCCCGATCCGAATCATTCAAATTTTCATCTCCCTCCCACCCTCACTCGCACCGGTCGGAATCGGAGCTTTTGAGCTGCCGGTCGCACTCGCCGTCGAGCAATTCGCGGAAGCACAAGGTGCTGATAGGACTGGTGAAGTACCAGCCGGAGATGGACATGAATGAGATCAGAAAGCGGCAGGGTCGGCGCACTCCGGCGCCGATGTTCCCTGTTATAAGCGGCGCGGAGCTAGCGATTGTAGGCGGTGGAAGGAGTGGTTCCGGTAAAGGGCATTGGCGGCTGATGAGGGCGCTGAGGTGTCGGTTCCACTTGTTAAACGCGTTGGCTAAGGCGACTCTTGGTTGTATGCCACGTGTCTGAGTTAGGTCGTCGTTGGACAACTTGGACTTAACACGTGGATTAGTGGGTTCCAAGTCTTGGACTAGGAACAAGGAAGCGCAATCAAGCAACTGATTAATTTAAACTTGTTTATCTTTTGCTTTGTAGCTTCCTCATGTACAAAACTAATTTTATTTAGTCTACAATTTTAATCAAAAAAATTTATTATCGAAAGAGAACTGCATACGTAATCCAATCACAAAGAAAGATTAATCTACAAAAGGATCCCCAACTCATTTTGGTTGTGTCTACAAAAGCTATTAATGAAAGTGAAATTTAACACAAAAAAATGAAAAAGAATAAGAGCATTTTCAATGAAAATATCAAAATATGCTAGAAGAAACCCCTCATAAACCAATCAAAGCAGCTGAATCTACATAATAAAATCGGTCTTTCAATTTCCATCTACATTTTATTGAATTTACATTAAGAATAGAGAAAATAATATATAATAAACAACGGATTGAATTACATTTTTGCTAGCCCATTATAAAGCTACGCACACCCCTTTTCCTCCTTAGTGTAGAAAACATCGTTTTAAAAAAAAAAGATCATTTGACAACTAATTGAATCACATTATTATGTGTCTGCAAAAGACTTTATATATGTATATAATTGGCACTACGTGCCTCTTTAGTGTTCAAAAATCGAGAAATAATACAACTGATTGAATCACATTATTGTGTGTGTGTGAAAGACCCTTTTTATCACCGGCGATACGCGGCTCTTAAGATGTTTTGAATGTGTTTAAAAACAGAGAAAATAATATTTAATAAACAATTAATTGAATCATATTATTGCTAGCCCATTGTGAGGTATTACTTAAAAAAATATACAAAAAGAATTAATTATTAAAACACACTATTTATATGATGAAAATACCCATGCATTATTTTTTACTGCTTTTGAACTTTTTTGTTTGGGGGGCATTTCTGTCCACTTATTTTTGGTGAAGCTTGTGACCCTAAAAAACACTGTTCAGAGCAACGTTGGCTTTATATATAGAGATTAGTTACGAATTACAATTTTCATGTTGAAGTCAAGTGTTTATGGATACGCAATCTTTTGTTTGAAAGTGCTTTGAGAGTGGCTGAATGCGATTTTTGACACACCCCGACCCGAAAGTGGGGCGTGCTGGCCGTCACGTGAGCGTGACGTAACCATGTGCACATTGCGGAAGCAAGATTAATTAGAAAGATACGAACCAACTAAAACCAAACGACTAGCAGTCCAAACTAAGGTGATGTGCTAATGAGAGAATTTATAGTGCTTTTACAAATCAGAGCATAAATGGTCTACGTGCAGTCAAGCAGAAAGTACTAAATGGAAATAACACTCGCAGGTGATCCTACATAAGTGAATTCTGTCAGAACGTCCGGGAGATCCTCGTATGCCACCAACGAACACTACTTAATACCTGGAGGGGCGAAAAACAAAGTTGAGTGGGTCAGTAAAACAAATCTTTTCAAAATCATTCTTTTCTAAAAAATTGTAACCCCTCTCCGTAAAACCTGTATAATTTCCCAGAAATAAAATATACTCATATACACATATATCTCAAAATCATGCTATGAAAATATCTGTATGTATGCCATGCCAAAGTATCTATACTGAATGCTCAAATCGTAAATCTGTGATGTGATTAAATATCGGATAATCATCTCAGCCATCGGCTGTATATATATAGCTCATAATCTTTCTTTATACTCAACTCAGCCCTCGGCTGCATATATAGCTCATAATCATCTCGTCATATCATGTATATATATCCTGCACATAAATCAATACCACCTCTAGTGGTCTGCAACTCATCATTGTATATAGAATAATATGTTCTAGTGCTACAATCACGTGAAGACTGTGCGAATGATTCGCGGGTCACCTACGAGTCGAACCCACCTATAGTGGTCTACACGACAGGACTGTGCACCTAACTTGGATCCAAGGCGAGCATGCGGTGCGGAAGGTGAACAACACGTGAAAGACTGTGCCCCTAACTCTGGGCGGGAACACTACTATCAAGGTGCAGGTATATGAGCTCTAATCACATCATTTCATTCATTCATATCACATCACATCATTTCATTCTCGTCATAACCAGTATAGAATCTTACCTGATAGTTACCTATGCGTCCGTAACACCATCACAATTATATGTAAGTACTAATGCATAATTAAAATAAATAGATACTTGCATGGCATCTCAAATCATTTCATCGTTTAAATTCATTTTATGGGAAAATAGCAATATATATAGGTATGTACAGAATAAAAACTGCACACTCACTGATAAATAGCTGGATCATAGCCCTCACGCTTAGCCTGGCTACGCTCGTCCTCGGGATAGGGCTCGCCTATATGAGAAGTAACTGAAATAATGTTATTTAAGCACATAAACGGAACTTCGGAAATAACTTCTCATACGTAACTCAATTTTGGTATTCGAATATACCAACGTGACCTACTCGACGTCACGAACCCGTACAATTTTTTTAGAAAAATTTTAGGATGTGTCACGCGCCCCCACGCACCGGGGAGGTCACGGACCCACGCGCCCCCACGTGCATCATCCCCGATCTCGCGTCGCCGGAAAACTCGTCGGTGCTGGAAACTTGCAACTCAGGTTTTCTCACTCGTTTTTGCACCATTTTGTCTCAAATTTCTTCCTACATGCTCTAAATTTAGAGAGGAAAAAGTCTATACCTTCTAAAACCTCGAAAAACCTCTGAAAATTTGTTGGGAAAATTCTCCAAAACTGGCCTCTTTGGTTCTACACGATCCCGACGTCCAAACTCTGTCAACGATAGTCTCCAAAGTTCGTGGGAACCTTCTAAGGCTCGTGGTGAGCTTGGTTTCGCCTAAAACAAACCATAAAAAACTTCGTGAACAATACTTAACTCGGAGCTTGATTTTTCATGTGAAATCGAGCGAGTTCTTACCTGATATGGGTACCAATATGTTCGTCTGGTCTCAAGGAGCACAAATATGGTCTTTGTTTATTCAATTTGCGAGATTTGCAATGGTTATGGGTGTGTCCGTACAAGAAATGGGAGAGAGAGAGTAAGTTTGAGGGTGAGACAGAGAGAGAGTGACTGAGATTAGAGACAGACAGAGAATGGAACACGGGAGAGAGAGAAAGAGATGAAATGTTTGTGTGGTCTAAGTCTCCAATCAAATTCAAGGATCCAAATGGATCTGATTGGCCCCAATAATTGAGGGCAAATCACAATTGATCATCACACAAACACATACATACGTACACGACCCCAAGGGGTATTTTCGTCATTCACATCTTGAATAATTTAAACATCGGGATGGGCTGTCACAATTTTAGTGATTTTTTTTTTGAAAAAGTAAATCTTTAAAAAACACACTTTTAAGTACTTTTAGTACAAAAAAATATATTTTTAAAGCGCTTTAGGGTTAGGCTTTTAAAAAATTACTATACCATTTATATTACTACACATATTAATTATGATTAAAAAGATAGAAGTAAATATTTTACAAGTCGGTTTGGTTAATCACTGCCTAAGAATTCTAGAAACTGCATGTCAGATCGATTAAGGTAAGTTCAATTCAGTTTAAGCACTAAAAATAAAATAAAATAAAAAACCAAACCAAACTAAACCATCGAGATGGTTTAGTTGATTTTTTTTAAGGATAAATTATACAAAACTACCTCAACTATAGGTCGAACCACAATTTCATACCTCATGTTTTAAAAATTACAATGTAATACCTTATCTTATGAATTTGTTACAATCTTAGACCTCCCTTAGTTTTCTATCAATTTCTCTGTTAAAGGCTGACGTGACTTGGAATGGGTCCCACTTCCTAATTTAACTAGATTTAAAAATTAACTAAATATTAAAAATCAATCAAATATTAAAAAAATAAAAAATAAAAAATTTAAATACTTTTTAAAACAAATATGGGACCTACCTTTTATCTCCTCACACTGCTTCCACGCACCTGTCTTCCCCCAACCCAAAACCAAAACCACTCCCCACCGTAGCCCTCACCTAACAATCACCACCCTTTCTCAGTGCACCACCCAACTCGAACTCCTATCTTGCCTCCAATCCCAAATGGCTCTCGCCATCATCCCCGCCATTGATCTCTCTCAAGTTCTTGTCCTGGACCCCAACCCAATCGTCCTTGCATTCTCCCCCGAACCCCAAACCAAAACCTAGAAACCCAATCGAACCCATTCTCCCTTCGACCCCAAAACCCCAGCACAGCTGCCTCCCGTATAGTGAGCCAAAACCCACAAACCCTTGAGCAAAGCCCAAAGCTTTCTCCAAAATAGGTGAATTTGATTTAAGATTGGGGGCGAGACGGATACTGAGACCGTGGGTGACTGCGGTGGTGGTGGAGATTGAGGCAGTGGGCGACGACGGTGGTGGAGGTGTAGACATTGTTGTGGGGATGATTAGTGCTAAGAATTTGAAATTTAGGGTTAGGGTTTGGGTGGAATTGAGGTTTTTTGTTTGAAATTGGTTATATGTATTAATTGGTGAGGGTTATGGGTGTGTAGGGCGTGGTTCCCACTTTTTTGAATCAAATATTTAAATTATTTTTTTAATATTTAATATTTAATTAATATTAAACTTTAAATGATTTTTTTTAATATTTAATTAATATTTTTAATCCAATTGAGGCTAGGGAGTGGGCCTCGCTTTAAACAGATAGACTGACATAAAACTTAACGGTGGTTTAATATTGTAATAAATTCGTAAGGTGAAGTATAATGTTGTGATTTTTAAAACATGAAGTATGAGATTGTTGTTCGACCCATAATTGAGATAATTTTGCGTAATTTACCTTTAAAAAAAAAAATTGTCCAGCATTGTATCACTGGCCATTCAAGAATAAGGCAAGTAGGGCGATCCCCCGCACTACACATTTCCATGACCAGAGAAGAAAGGGTAGGGTTAGGGTTTGTGTTTGTGTTTGGAAAAAAAATGGGCTCGGGATCAAGTCAAACTAAGCGGGCGACGGGAATCCTAAACAGATTCACCTTTATTAACATTAATACATTTATTTACGGGGAAAAATAACTTGTTGACTCACCTGCACTCTTCTAGTAGCTCATCCCATTCCGTGTCAACTAATTTGCATTTGATTTTCCTCCCCTTCCAGAAAACCTCGTCACCAATCCACCTCCTTCTCTCTACAAAGTCATTAATTATTAATCACTAATTAAATACTATAAGCTTTCTCTCTCACCCCAAATTTCAAACATCGTGAGCCATATATAACCCCACTCCCCGCACTCTCCTTCTCACGCCAACCAATACCAACTTTTGCTATCTCAAGTCCCTACCCTCAAAACAACCAAGCCCTCTCAAAAAATGGACGACACCAAAAACACTGCAGTCCCGCAGAACCAGTGCGACGCAGACGACACCCTCTCCTTCTGCGACTTCTCCCTCTACAACGACGACTACGACAGCTACTCTCCCTCCCCCCGAAAATATCCGGATACCCCCGACAGCCTCTTCGAGTTCTTCATCGACCACCCGGATTTCGAGCTCGACTCCTCCGCCGTCGTCTTCTGCGGCAAAACCATCCACGACGTCGATTTCCCCCAAAACACGAAATTGGTGCAGAGGGACCCGCGAAACGGCCTCTTCCTCTTCAAGACCAACTCCTTCAAACGATCGCAGAGCGTCCGATCGCCGGTCGATCTCGCAAAATCGTCAGTCTTTAGGCCGAAGTCGCCGAATTCGCCGGCGGCTGGCAGCTGCCGGTACCAGAGCAGCAAGTCCAAGAAGCACAGGACGGCCCTGATCGGGTCGCTGGTCAAGCCCCAGCCCAAAATGGAGCTCAGCGACATCAAGAGGCGGCAGAGCCGGCTGGCACCGGGGCCCATGTTCCCGATCGCCGAGGGAGACCACTCAGGCGAGCTGGTTGCTGCTTTCGCCGCCGATGGGAGTAAGGCCCAGAAGAGCCTGGTTCGGCCGCTCAGGTGTAGGTCCCACCTCGTGAGCGCGCTTGTGAAGGCATCGTTTGGTTGTATTCCATCGCCTAAAACCCGTGTACAATTATCCGATTTCCCGCGTGTGGACTGACTTCTCAGTCGTACATTACTGTGGTTTAAATATTTATTTATAATTATTTGTATTTATTTTTTCTCTATCAAATATTTTTGCTTTGTGATGTACAAACAAAGTTTTCTTTTAATACCATTATTATATGAGAATAAATACAACTGATGCTAATATACGTATTTAGAATAATATTAAATAATAATTTGCTTGATCATGCATCGGAGAAGTTCTTCCTTTTCGCTGGAGTACATGTCCCTACGGGTTAAATGACAAAAGTCACAAAATCATCCTCTATCTCTCACCTCATGATTTTGTCAGCCGAGCTTTATTTTGGGTAGTGTTACTCACACATCAATTTTTAGTTTTTTACACACTTCTCTCAATTTTGTGTCGTCGAATCGAATGAATTGATGATATCATTGATAAAAAATCAACGAATATGTGCGAAAGATAAAAACAAGTGTGAATAACACTATTATTTATTTTTATGTCCAACACTCTTTCACACAATACTCATAACTTACCACAGACGATGACTTCACACAAGAACCTCTTTACGTGTAAACAAAGCTTAAAAAGTCAAAAGTAGTTGTTGGTCTAAATTCCTTTTTATTTCCCGGTCAAAAATTGTGTATCCAATTTTGGGGTTTATTTTTTAGGCATTCATCACAAGTCCTCTGTCAAATTCAAACATCCAAAATACACATATATATTAAAATGGTAGAGAATTATTTTTTAACAGAAGTTGAACACACAAATGAAAAAGATAAAGAAAAGAATTGGTAACATGAAGTACTTGTCGTGGTTGATGACATTGATGATGTGTACCAATTTAATGGATTGGCGATAGAATATGACTTGTTTGGTCTAGGGAGTATGATTATTATAACAAAATGAAGATGAATAAGTGCTAAACATACTAGAAACGGATTAAAAAAAAAAGAGAAATTGAAGGAAAATGGGATATTTCTTTAATCTTGGGACCAAAAATAGGATTTTTGGGATATGCACAAAACATGCACAACAATATGACATAAATAGGATTTTCCTAAAACTTGAAATGACCAAATTGTCCTCCCATATAAATTGATTATTGCGAAGACTCAGTCAGCATTTTCTCCTTCGTTGTCCGAAAACCTCTCTCGCGACCCCCAGCTTGACGAACCCTAACCCCTAATGGTGAAAGCCAAATCTTTCTCCAATTTTTCGACTGACGCCAAGTTTTCGAATCCTTCTCCACTTTCCGACCGATGTCAAGTCTCCAATTTTTTCGACCGACGCGACCCAAATCATTCTCCAATTTTTCGATCTACGTCGTTTTAACTCAGATTTTTTGCAAGTTTCGCAGCCAACAATTTATACAATTTTAATGGCAAAATAAAAAAGATGTACGTTTTGAATCGAATTGTCATTATTAGAATTTTGGTTTTCCCAATTCGGGAATTTAGGGTTTTTGGTGTGATTGACTGTTGACACACCCTGACCCAAAATCAGGGCGTGTTGGCCGTCATATGAGAGTGACGTAGCCAAGTGCGCGATGCGGAAGTGCTAAAGTGAAAATGTGGGTGAATGAAAACCAAACTGAATAATTTACACTAAATGCCCAAGTGAGTAAACATGACAAGAATTCAATATAAAACACAACATCAGAGCATAAGTAGCCTAGGTGCAGTCCAGAACGAACAAGTACTAATTAAACAATACCCAAAGGAAAGTCCTACATTGGCGATGTTCTGTTAGAACTGCCGTCAAAGCCTCGTTAGCCACCAACAGTCACTTCTACCTAAAACCTGGAGGGGCGCAAAATAGAAAACGTGAGTAGGCAAAAACAAAGCTTTTCAAAACCACTTCAAAATAAAAAATAATAACCCATCTCTGTAAAACCTGTATACTTTTCTAGAAAATATTATACGTAAACATATCTCAAATCATACTAGGAAAAATGGTAAATCCAGAATATGCCATGTCAAAATATCCAGCTAAGAGATATATAAATCAAGTGAGATAAATCAATAACCACCAAATGCCAGCAACAACAATATGTCAATTGGAGTCACCTAACGTGACATGTACGACTGAATCTATAGTTCATCTACTAATTTCCTGCACACGAGTTGGAACCACCTATAGCGGTCTGTACGACAGGCTGGGTGTGTATATATATATATATAAATACGCTCAGTGCTACGATCACGTTAAGGCTGTGCAAAGTATCACAAGTCACTTACGAATTGGAACCACCTATAGTGGTCTATACGACAGGCTGGCATTTGCCTTGGATCCAAGGTGAGCGTGTGGTGCGGGAGATGAATGATCATGTGAAGGCTAAGCCTTATCTTCTGGCGGAGCACTAACACTGGGGTACAGGATAATGAGCTATACATGCATCTTAACATAATCATGCTCAAGACCATCACTACCAACAATATACTCACCTGACTTACCTGAGCGTCCGCAGCGCCAAGCAACAATAATCACAAAATCCATAACTCAACATAAATATTATTTGACATGTCATTGTAGTTCATAAAATCATTTGAATGCACATTCTGGGAAAAATACCAAGCGTATATGTATATACTGAAAATAAAAGCCCACTCACTGATATGTGGAAGGATCATAGTCCCCGAGTCTCGCTTGATTGCGCTTGTCCTCAGGATATGTCTCACCTATTTGCGAAACAACTATAAAACCGTCATTTAAAAGCACATAACCAACACTAGGTAATAACTTCTCATACATTGTTCAATTGGAGTATTTGAATATACCAACATGATCTTCTCAATCCCACAAACACCCCATATTTTTAGAATTTTTTTTCGACCACTCACATGTCGCCCACGAGCAGGCACGTGCCTGGCAAACTAACGGATTCCCTAACGGTTGACGGAATATTCCTGATGCCGTTAAAATAAACCTGATGTCGTTAACTGCCATTAGGAATATTCCGTCAAAGTTGACGGAATATTCTCCTTCTCCCTCTTTGGTTCGCTGAAGTCCGGCGCCGGTCGCCGCTGTTATGCCAATTTTTGGGTAATTCTTCTAAACTTCGTATCTTACTCAATTCTCCCCCAAAGCTCACAAAATTTACACCAAAATGAAGCTTAAGACGAGGAGAAGATATTTATACCACTTTTAGTACCCAAAGATCAATGGAGCTTCGTCGGAAAAGGCTCGACACTCCAGCCACCTCAGCAACTCCCTAAAGCTGAGCTTTCCTACATCCAAAATCTTCCAAAATTAATCCCACATGCTAGAAAAACATAATTAAGACATTTTTTAACCTTAAAATCACCTAAATCCTTCGTGATCACGATGAGGTCACTGTGCACCTCGTCAGAGGTTATGGAAGCTCAGTGTTTCCGACGTCCCCACGTTTAACCAAGGGTATAATTAGGAGGTCATCTAAGATCGTAATGGCAGTGCTGTTGACTGAAAATAATCAGTTGAGAATGAGGGAGGAAAAAAGTGATAAATGGATTGCGGACTTAGAGGGTAAGATTGAACAATCAGAGCTGCGGCAGAATCAGTTGTTTGCAATGTTTATGTAGAGATTTCAGCCGTAACCACCGAATAGCTTGAGAACCCAACACTCGGGCCAGAGTCAACCTCCTCAACGGTCGGGCCAAAGTCAACCTCATCATGCATATCTGTATGTTGGCCATAATCAGCAAGGGCCATATTCTATGTATTCGATGCCTATGCAGTCCATGGCATATATGCAGCAGCCTCCCATGCCATATATGCAGTAGCACCCCATGTCATATATGCAGCAGCCTTCTTATCAAATGCCAGTATATCGACCCGAGATGGTTGCTCCTGGTGGATTTTGTCCTGAAGTTCCACCTGGGGAGTTTTCTCGAATGCTTGCAAGTGCTGGATTTGAAGCGGGTGTTGGATTTGATGTGGACTTTGCATGGGTTTTTGGATCAAACGGGGGATATCTAGGACAAGAAGGAACTCAAGGAAGGGAAGGAACTCAAGGTCTTCAAGGAAGTGAAGGAACTTAAGGTCTTCAAGGAAGTGAAGGAACTTAAGGAAGAAAAGAATCTGGGCCACATTCAGGGTCAAATGTGGTTGAGTAGGGTATTTGGTTCGCTTTCTTGTCCAATAAATATGACACTTTGATCGTGTTATATTTTTTATTTTTGTTTGTTATGTTTGTGATGTCGGATTTAATGTTTGTTATGACGGATAAGTTTTTGTATATTATGAAGAATGTTAGATGTAAAATATTTGTACTTTTTGACATTATGTTTTTTGTTAAGTATTTTTATGAATGTTTTGGCTTATAATTAATTGGAAACGAATGCAGATTTTTCAGAAAATGTTTATTTTATTAAGTGTTATCGTACGTCGGTTGAACATTTTTTTTTGAGTTTATTTTCCTTAACGTCGGTTTAATGCGACACTAGGGTTAATATTATATAGTTATTTTATTATATAACGTCGGTTTAATGCAACACTATGGTTAATATTATATAGTTATTTTATTAGTTTGTGTTGCTTTAATGCGACACTATGTTTAATATTATATAGTTATTTTATTAAATAACGTCGCTTTAATGCGACACGATGGTTAATATTATACAGTTATTTTATTAGTTTGTGTCGCTTTAAAGCGACACTGGGTTGAATATCATATTGTTTATTTTATTAGTTTACGTCGCTTGAAACCGACGTTATATTCAGTGTTGCTTTTAACCGACGCTACTTAGTGGCGGATTAAGTGTACAAACCGACACTGAAGCCCTTTAGTGACGCTAACAAATATGTCGCTATTCCAATCCGACATTACATTGTTTTATGTCAGATTTTTGCCAATTTTCCGACAGAAAATGGAGTTATTGTCTGTTTTAGGTCCGCCGGTGATAGCTTGTATTGTAGTAGTGTAAATGAGTTCGTTAGGTCGCAAGGTAGATGATGAGAGTGTTTATAGCTTCAATCCGTGCGAGTTCAGTGAATTCAAAGGTGATGAGTGTTGTACGGATGAGAAGGTTCGAGAATAATGAAAGAGACAAAAACAGAAAAGGAAAGGGATCACGATGGTGCACGTGTGTGTGAGTGCCAAGGGATTGGATTGGTCACCAACTAAAAACCAAAGCCCTAATTGGGCTGTCTAATTAAATCCAACAACCCTACAACAATTAATTGGATCCAAATAGTTTGGAACCAACCTCATTGGATCAATGCTTTAACCCAAAATTAATTCACAACCCAACGCTCAAGGGAAAAACTGTCATTTCCATGCTAACGATAAAATATTTCGGACGGGATGTCACACTGTTTTGTACAATTAATTTGGAGAAAATTAACAAATTAGACTTTAGGGTTGTGTAATTGCATGTATTTTTGAAGTTAATTATTCATGGTTTGTTCGATCTATATTTAATTTTTATTTGTGCATATTGTGTAAATGTTCTGTGCATGTGCATATGATATTGTTGGAAATTAATTGATTAAGTTGTACTTTGGTTATATGGTGTAGATGTTGGGTATACTTGCTTGAATTTAGTTCATGAATTGGTTGAATTTAATCCATATGAAAGATTGCACATCCTGTGTAGATTAAGAAAGACTGCACATCCTGTGTAGATTAAGAAAGACTGCACATCCTCTATAGATTAAGCATATAATGTGCATATACCATGCGTATCATGTGTGCATGTTTATGTTATAATTTGATGCGTGCATAAAACCTTATGGTTGTCATTGTTGGATTCAAAGGCCGTGTTGAAAATCTTGCAGGTCCAAAGTCAAATCTTATCCTTCGACGGAATTCGTGTGTCCACCCGATGAGGTCTTTTCTGCCACCATCTTGTGTCTATCATACATGTCGAGGTGTCTCTCTAATATAAGAGGGCGATTTTCAAAAGATTAGCTAAAGAAATTTGAGGATTCTTGTTTTAGTTATGTTGTTGACGTGGATACAGTGACCGATGATTCCATATCCTTAGGGCTATTAAGGATACAGTGACCGATGATTCCATATCCTTCGTATTTGGGGAAAATGTTGCAACTTAATTTCGGGAGCCTTGAGTTCCGGTTGATCGTAGGACTAAAGTTTGGAAAATTCCCGTTGAAAGAGAATGAAGAAGAATGTCGTATAAGAGAGACGTATTTCAGGAGAAACAATAAGATATCGTTGAAACAATTGGAAGACCAATTTGATGGCTGCCAACAACAAGATAGAACTACTTTACCTAGTCTACTTCGTTCATTTTAAATGTCTCAAATATCGAGTACGTTGTAACGTGCACTTGTTATTTTGTAGTAGGGCAGACTACAAAGTTTTCTTGCTTAAATTTGCTGACTACCTATCCACTGACTTAGCCATCGACAACGTCATTCCGAAGAACATCCAAATTTTCAGACTTAAGCTTGCAATGCGTTCAAGAGTGTAATATAAATATTTAAAAACATTTATTAGTTCCATTGTATCAATAGTATCAATTTATTTAAAGATTGTTTTTTAACTTTAATCCTTCAAAAAGATTGAAATTTAAAATAAACCTAGTATTAGATTACATATTGATTATAATCCCTTGATGCGTCTGTAAACACGAAAATTTCCTGAAGGAACAAGAACACGTGTACAAAATATATTTGTTATTTGATGAATTTTGGGGTTACAATCTCTATTTGTTCCTCTGATTCTATCTTCGTAAGGTATGGATTTGTTGATGGGCTGTTGATCCAAAGGGGCGTTGGGCTTGATCCTTGGATGAACAGTGATATGGATTTGTTTGTGTTGATCCGAAGGGGCTGTTTGGCGCTTTGATTCTTAGGATGAACAGTGATGATCTTCAGATGTTTGATGATGAATGTAGAATGATGAACGATGAACGATGGTGAGTTTCAAGGGGGCTTTGATCTTGATTCTTGAAGGATGAATGTATTGATTCCAAGGGCCGTCGGGGCTTGATCTTGGAGGGTGGATGAATGTTGTTTCAAGGGCCGTCGGGGTTTGATCTTGAAGAAGGTGGATGAATGATGAACGAAGAACGATGAACGATGGATGAACTATGGATGAACTTATGGATGAACTTCAAGGGGCTTTTGGGCTTGGTTCTTGAAGAAACGGATGAATGGATGAACGATGAATGGTGGATGGATCTTCAAGGGCTTCTGGACTTGATCTTGAAGAACAATTGTGCTAATCCAAGGGGCCGTTGGGGCTTGATCTTAGGATGGATGATCGTTTCTTCAAGGGCCGTTGGGGCTTGATCTCGAAGAACGATGAACGATGAACGAAGAACGAAGAACGAACTTCAGAGAATTCTCTTCCAATTTGGGAGTAGAGAAATGTATTTGTGAATTGGTGAAATGAAATGAATGAAATTGGCTTCTATTTATAGAATTTTCCAAGGCCTAATTTTGAATATAATATCCCAGATGAAATAAGCCGTCTCTGCCAGGTGTTGACACGTGTCTTGTTTGACAGCTTTTCTAACTCTTTTCGAATTTTCGTCGAATCACACAATATGTGTACAATTTATGTAATACACGAGTGTTAAAATTTTGACCATTGGTCAACATTTATTTACTAAAATTTCATTGTCTACAAAATGCCCCCACTTCAAAGCGTGTCGTATACATGTGCTTGTCACATGTAGAAGATGCGTCTTTGAAGTCCCTTAATGTAGACGTTTGATCCAAGGGCCGTCGAGGCTTGATCTTGGATCGGGTTTTGTGATTTTTCCACAGCTTTCATCTTGAACTGGTTTTGATTCAAGGGCGATGAACACCTGATCTTGAATCGGGCTTTTGATTTCTCCAAGGGCCGTTGAGGCTTGATCTTGAAGGTTGTTTCAAGGGTGTTGGACACTTGATCTTGAATCGGGTCTTGATTTCTCCAAGGGGCTGTCGCGGCTTGGTCTTGAAGGTTGATTCAGCACGTTGTCTCCACATGCTTCAAGTAGTCGGATCTTCATGCAGGTCTGGCATCTTCTTTTGCAGTATTTTTTTTTAATGCAAAAATTCCCATGAAAGCAATTGGAAATGCCGCTCCAAAACATTCAATGTGGAGATTAGCTATACTGCAAAAATTCCCATGAAAGCAATTGGAGATGCCGCTCCAAAACATTCAATGTGGAGATTAGCTATGCTGCAAAAATTCCCATGAAAGCATCAGAACATCACTTCTTAGCGACTCATCATTTTTTCCAGCTTCCAACATTAGTTGAAGATGACTGCTCGAGAGTAATGCTAGGTAAGCAATCAGGGAAGGGTTCCAGCACGTTGTCTCCACATGCTTCAAGTAGTCCGGTCTCCACGCAGGTGTGGCATCTTCTTGAACTCTTGGATCATCTCAGACTCTGCCTTCATCTGGATGCAACTCAGACTCCTCCTGCTTCGTCTGTGAGGTACTTTTGCTTTTGAAGAAGCACCTCTACACAGGTTTATTTTTGAAGTGGGTTGGGAGGGGTCTGAGATGAGTACTCGAGAGCAAGACTAGGTAAGCAATCAGGATCTCACTTTCTCCATGTTCTTCAGATGAAAGTGAGGAGAAAGCGTAATATGAGATACTTTTGCTTTTAACCTTTTTAATATGAAATATTTTTTCTTTGGATGATTTGTTTTCTAAGGTGTTCCAAGGGATGAAGAACACTGAGTGACTCGAAAGGTTTCTTTGAGAATACATTCTCAGAGATGAAGAGAGGTTGAGAGGTTGGGAGGTTGAGAGGGTGTGAAGGTGTGCCTTTGATGTGGAAGGCGAAGGTCGAGACTTATAGAAATTTTTTTCTTCCTCAACCGGAACTATTCCCGCACTATTTGTCGGCAGCCGGTGATGGATGAACAGTACCCGTCACGCGCTTTCTGACAAAGCCGTCCGTGATTTCTGCGAAGCTGACTGCGCATGCGATGAGTGACGACAAACTGGAATGATGATCTTTTGAAAACCGGGGTTCAAATCCGGGTGCGGCTCGTGGTTTTCGCAACGCTTCAAGCTGCATGCGACGCATGTGACGAGTGATGACAAACTGGAAAAGCTGATGCCACGTGATTTCTGAGTCAAGCCTAGCTTTCGATAGAGGAACGGCTCTTTTGAGACAGGACTCTGGCCTTCGAGAAAAGAGCGTCACTCTTTGATTTGCGAGAGGAGCGCTTCTTCGATCTCTGAGGAGCGCTTCTTCATTTTCTTCTTTTTATAGAGGCGCGAATTTTTTGTTTCACCTCATACTTGAACTCCCTCCTGTAATCACTTCTTTCTTGCACTTCTGCAATTTTACTCTTTCCGATCTCTTCTTCCTCAACACTTTCTAAAAAAATGTCTTGCCCTTCTGACCGTCGCCTAAACTTGAACGTCGGAGAAGATGATGACTTGTCTTCTCCAGATAACCTTTGGCGTCCGTCCTTCATATCCCCCAATGGTCCTCTTACAGTCGGGGACACAATGATGAGGAATGAAATAACCGCTACGGTGGTTGCTCGAAATCTCCTCACTCCAAGGGACAATAGGATGCTTTCCAGGCGGTCAGATGAGCTGGCTGTTCAGGAATCTCTTGCTCTCAGTGTCCAGTGTGCAGGCACAGTTTCAAACATGGGCCAGCGCCTTCTTGCCCGGTCTCGTCAGGTGGAGTCGCTGATGGCTGAGGTGGCTAGTCTCCGGCAAGAAGTCAGAAGTCTTAGGCACGAGAACAAGGAGTTGCACCTGCTTGCAACTAGTTACTCGACCAGCATGAAGAGGAAGCTGGACCAGCTGCAGGAGTCGGACGGTCGGATCCAGAGTGACCATGAAAGGTTCATGGCGTTACTCCCGAGGTTTATGTTGCCTTCGTCCTCTGGAGTTGCACCAAGCGTTCCGGCTCCAGAGATTCCAACTCTGGCTCTTCGTCTTCCCGAAGCTCCGTCGACTTCTGAGGCACCACCTGATCGTCCTTGAATATTTCCTGCTTGTAATTTTGATTTGACTTTTTTTTTTGTGGCATGTAGAGTGCCAATTTGTGTAATTTTCCAGAGAAATAAATAAAAAATGGACTTTTATCGCTTTTCTCTTTTCTCTCTTTTTTTGCTACACATATACAATATACATAAATATGTATATACGTCATATGCATACACATGCATTTTCAAAACTTTTTTTTTTTGGACATGTGGGCCTTCACCCTCCACATAATTTTCTAGCCCACTATTTTGGGCTTGCCGACACTTTGCTTTTTTTTTTTTTTTTTTTTTTTTTTTTTTTTTTTTGGACATGTGGGCCTTCACCCTCCACATAATTTTCTAGCCCACTATTTTGGGCTTGCCGACACTTTGCTTTTTTTTTTTTTTTTTTTTTTTTTTTTTTTGGACATCATCATTTCACAAGCTTTCATCATTTTTTTTTAATTTTTTTTTATTTTTTTAATATAATAATAATAATTATTATTATATATATATGTATATATATATATATATATTTTTTTTTTTTATGGTTTTTTTTCTCTGGTGCAATCCGCACCATTTCAAACCCCCCCCTTATTTTTTTATTTTTTATACATATATTAATATACTTTTTTATGGTGAGTGCTCCACTAAAAAAAAAAATTTATATATTTATATTTTTTATATATTTGTTTTTTCAACTTTCGGTAGATGCACACCCAAAACGTTTTATATATGTATATTTTTTATTTTTATTTTTTATTTCTTTATATATATATATATTTTAATGATGCACTTACTTTTTTTATATATTTTTTTATTTTTTAGTGCTGCACTATATATATTTTATTTTTTTATTTTCTTGTTACCCTACTATCAATATTTTATTCTTTTATTAATCCTATATATGTGTGTGTGTGTGCTGAAGACGAAGACAAGCAAGCATTTACAGATGTGGAGTGTTTGACCATTTGAGGGGTAAAACACACACTGTAACTTTTTGTTTTTGTCTCTTTTTTTTTTTTTTTTTTTTTTTTTTTGGGCCTGGCCCTTTGGCTCATATTTGGGCCGGTTTTTTTTTTTTTTTTTTTTTGGGCCTGGGCCTTTGGCTCATATTTGGGCCGGTTTTTTTTTTTTTTTTTTTTTTTTTTTTTTTTTTTTTTTTTTAGCCGCATACATATATGCATGTATAACATAATGTGCGTACCCCCCACTGATGGACTTCTTTGTTGTGATGTCAGGGATTACGTAAACAATTTTGTAGAGGCATAACATGATGTCGGGATACCCATGAAGCTTTTGGAAGTGGAGTGAACGACGGTGTTCTTTGTGCTCTTTGCTGCCAAGTGCTTGCGCGAGAGACTGCGCCGGAGTTCCGCCGTGTAGTGCCTTTTGATTACAGTATTCCCTCGGTTGGTGCGCTGCCGTGTGGTGCTGTACAAGAGGCTGCACAGGGGCTTCGTTGTGTATTGTCTTTTGGTCGCAATTTTCCCTCGGTGGTGGCGTTGCCGTGCGGTGCGAGAAACTGCTTGCGTGGTCGCTACGAGTTTACGTAGTGTGACTACGTGGCATTTTAGTTTCTTTGCTACCGTAACGTGCCTTTGAAGGACCGTCTTGGAGCTGCCCTTGTTACCGTGCTTGCTGTCCCTGCTGCATTGTCCATTGCCCTGCCGAAGTCTTGTGGCTGACTTTTTGTTGCAGTCATGGTGTTTTTCAAGTGTTTTAAGGGCGGTACCCTTACTGTTCTTGCAAAGGAAGGCGATTCCCAAGATAGCGGAACGACGTTGAAGCTTTATCCGCCATTGACTGGTCCTAAGGCGCTTGTCCTTCCCGCCAAAGACAACTCCATGCATATTAAGTCATGGTCTTCTGAAGCAGCTTGGGAGGTGGTGGACTCCATTCGATCTAATGCAAAGAAGAGGGTGTGTCCATCCAGGATTCTTATTTTGAACTCTTCGCACCATGTTTATGACAACCCTCCGGTTGTGTTTGATCTTCTTGGCGATCGTATCCGTAGCGGAGCCGTGTCTTGGAGTGGTACCCTGTCGACCACTGGAGGAGCTGCCTTTGTTGATTTTTATTGGGAATGGCTTGAAGATGTCTTGAGCCGTTCTAAGGATGTGCTTACCAAGACGGGCCTTTACCATGCTGTATATGCATCTTTGTTCAGTTATGATCGCCAACCCTCTGTCATTCGTGAATTCTTCGAGCATTGGTGTTCAGCAACCAACACACTTCACACAGCTCGAGGGGAGATGTCTCTCTCTCTTCGAGATCTTCACAAGATAGGGGGCTTGCCAATCCAGGGAAAGTTTTACGACGAAGTTGTCCCTAGCGTGGAGGAGTTTTCTTGTCGTAACAGTCGAGGATTGCCTGCGAGCTGTCGCTATTTGTTTTGGGCATATCACAAGCTTTCCCAAGATGCTTCGGGCAAGTCAGGCGTGAAGATATCTTCATGGATTCGGTTTTGGTATTGGGATGCCATGAAGTATAAGAGGCCTTCGAAGAAAAGTGGTCGCAATAAGACGACCAGGCCTAAGGGAGACTCGGATCCATCAGGCTTTATTGGTCCAGTTGGGCGCCGTACTCCCACTGAGTTGAGGGCGTTCGAAAACCTTGGCGTGTCATCAGAGCACTTGGAGGAATCTTACTTAGCCGCTTTTTTAGCCTGTTGGCTTTGTAAATTTGTTTTCCCTAAAGATGACGTCAACTTCGTCCGTCCCGGAGTTTTCAAAGTTGCCAGCAAGATGGCTGCAGGCGAACCTTTTAGTCTTGCTATCTCAGTCTTAGCCAATATTTACAACGGTTTGAGTGTTGTTTCTAACTTGGCAAGCACTGAAGACCGTGCTGCGGTACTTCCCTACCACTATGTGTATGGCTGGTTGGGCGAATACTTTAACACTCATTTTTCTTCATCGACTTCAGTGAAATTGGGGCCCTTAATGACGAAGTATTCCGGTGTGCTTTCTGCGAAGGGTCTTGATGATTCGCAGGCGCGAGCGCTGTTTGAAAGTTGCGAAGGCTCGAGGATGGATCGTTTGGCAAGAGTCGGCTTGACGCGGCAAGTCATTGTGGATGATTCAGATCTTCGCTCCTCAGACTTGTCTTATTTTATAAGCCTTCGCTCGGCGTATGTTTCTTTGCGGCAAGAAGACCGATGCATTATTCAACCGTATAATCCCCACCGTTTTAGTAGGCAATTTGGTTTTGTCCAAACTGTTCTGGGTAGGCTGAAGGAAAGAGACCAATCGAAATCTTTGCAAAATATGTATATGCATTGGGAGTCTTGTACCCGTGCATGCACAAATGCTTCTATCACCCTGCCAGTTAAAGACGAGTTCAAGAATAATCCTGTGACTCGTGCTTACGTAAATTGGTGGTTGAAGGCACACCATGAGAATTTGGGGATGGCAAGTGACACTAATTCTTCCCATTCTCACCATAAGGTATCAAAAGAGGGTTGCTCTTCAGTTCCTCCGCAGCTGGTAGCTTTTGATTGTGCGAGTGTGACTCCCTTGCAAGATAGCCCTGTGGTCTTAGCCCAAAGTGCTTCGCTCATCCTTTCGTGCCAGTCTTTCTTGCTCCTACCAACGATCTTTCTCAAAAGGTTGCATAGAGTTTTGTTGAATGCTTCCGCGAGACCATTAGCTGGGGCGTGATACATGGAAGACTTATGCTGTTTGAATTTGTATTTCTCACAGAGTTCGTCCATGAGTCGGTTGGAGAATTGCTTTCCATTGTCCGTAATGATGTAGCGAGGCACACCATATCGGTGGATGATATGCTCCTTGATAAAACGGACGACAGTTTCTTTCTTGACTTCCCTCAGGGGTATGGCTTCAGCCCACTTGGAGAAGTAATCTGTTGCAGCTAGGATGTAAGCTTCTCCTGCAGATGACTTTGGTGCGATCGGTCC
Organism: Crataegus laevigata; assembly: GCA_963580275.1. Classification (NCBI taxonomy): domain Eukaryota; kingdom Viridiplantae; phylum Streptophyta; class Magnoliopsida; order Rosales; family Rosaceae; genus Crataegus; species Crataegus laevigata. The sequence continues at coordinate 28,077,327 of OY756947.1, read as the reverse complement.
CACGACGTCCAACCCCCATGCGTCGAACGGCCATGAAGCAACTGTAGGGTGCAATGGTTCAGGCGGTTGATGTATGAAGTTGGCATGGAACTGGCAGGCTTGGCACCTTTTGGCGTATTCCATGCAATCTCTCACCATGCTTGGCCAATAGTAACCCATTCTTTTGAGCTGGAAATGTAGCTTTGGCCCCGACTGATGTGCTCCACATATACCTGAATGTGCTTCCTCCATGGCTTGACTGGCTTCTTCTTCACCTAAGCATCTCAAAAGTACTCCTTCAAAAGAGCGTCGGTAAAGTGTTCCTTTGTAGTAGAGGAAGCGATGTGCTCGTCGACGTATCTCAGAGCGGTGTCTGGTATCGTCTGGAAGTCTTCCTTGCTCCATGTAGTCGATTAACGGCTGTCTCCATTCTTGGGTGTTGACTAGGAGTACTGAGATGACGTTTGTGTCATTTAGCAGTATCTCAGTGGCAAGTGGAATCACCCATCTTTGGCAAACTGGCACATTTGCGACTTCTCCTTTTCCTAGCGTCATGCTAGAGGCTAGGTTGGCGAGAGCATCTGCTATTTGATTTTCTTTTCTTGGCACATGTTCTAGTGTCACCATCTCGAACTTTTGCAGCAGCTGAGTTGCCAGTCGGAAGTAGGGGACCAGATCATCTTTCCTCACCTCATACTCGGTCAGGAGTTGATTGATTATGAGCTTCGAGTCGCCATATACCTCAAGGGCTGTGATTCCTATATTGGTTGCCATTTGGAGGCCGAGGATTAATGCTTGGTACTCAGCGACGTTGTTAGAGCATAGTTCGCTCAGTTGGAAGGAATAAGGCAGTATTTGTCTTTGTGGTGACATGAATACCACTCCTGCCCCCGCTCCATCTGTTCGGGCGGATCCGTCGAAGAACATCGTCCATGTTGGGAAGACGTCGATGTAAAACACCTTCTCGTCAGGCAAGTCGTCTGAGATTTCCCAATCGGCTGGGATCGGGTGATCGGCGAGGAAGTCTGCCAGTGCTTGTCCTTTAACGGCTTTAGCTGGAACGTAGATGATCTCGTGTTGATTGATAAGCAGCGCCCATTTAGCTAGTCGCCCTGTCAGAACTAGTTTGGACATGACGTATTTAACTGGATCAGCTCTAGCAACCAAGTGGATGGTGTAAGCCTGCATGTAATGTCTGAGCTTCTGGATGGCGAACACCAAGGCGAGGCACATCTTTTCTATTGGGGAATAGTTCAACTCAGCACCGGTAAGAGTTCGACTGAGGTAGTAGAGCGCTCTTTCTTTCTGGGATTCATTTTCTTGTCCCAAGAGTGCCCCAACTGAACTTTCCTGAGCGGCGATGTATAATATGAGTGGCTTTCCAGGTGTGGGTGCCCCCAAGACAGGTGGACTTGACAAATATTTTTTTATGCTTTCAAAAGCATTGTGGCATGCTTTATCCCATACAAATGGAACATCCTTTTTCATGAGTCGGCTGAATGGTTGACAGCGCCCTGCGAGGTAGGAGATGAAACGCCTGATGAAGGCTAGGCGTCCTTGTAGACTTTTCAGTTCGTGCAGGTTTCTCGGCTCAGGCATGTTTTGAATGGCCTTGATTTTTGATTGATCCACTTCAATGCCGCGGTGTTTGACAATGAAGCCTAGGAACTTTCCAGATGTGACGCCAAATGCACATTTCAACGGGTTCATCTTGAGATTGTACTTTTGCAGTCTTTTGAACACTATTCACAAATCCTTCAAGTGGTCTGATTTTCTTTTTGTTTTGACCACCACATCGTCCACGTAACATTCTACATTTTTGTGTAACATGTCATCGAAGATTTTTTGCATTGCACACTGATATGTAGCTCCAGCATTCTTTAGACCGAATGGCATTACTTTGTAGCAGTATATACCTTTTGGAGTGCGAAAGGCTGTTAGTTCCTCATCCTCGGGAGCCATGCGAATTTGATTGTATCCGGATGAGCCATCCATGAATGATAGTGCCTCGTGGCCAGTGGTTGCATCCACCATGATTTCGATGATTGGCAAAGGAAAATCGTCTTTCGGGCATGCATCGTTGAGGTCTCGAAAGTCTACGCAAACACGTATCTGTCCTGATTTCTTGAGGACGATAACGATGTTAGAGATCCACTTTGGGTATTGCACCTCTCGAATGAAGCCTGCTTCAATTAGCTTGTCAATCTCAGCCTCAATCTGTGGGATGAGCTCAGATCGATAGCGCCTTTGAGTTTGCTTTATCGGTCGCGATCCAGGCTTGACTGCAAGGTGATGTACAGCAATGGTAGGGTCAAGGCCGGGCATTTCTTTGTATGTCCAAGCGAAGACGTCTTTATACTCTAACAGCAGTTGGTAATACTACTCTGCCTCGTCTGTACTTAGCAGTGCGCTTATGAAGATAGGTTTTGGTTCCTCGCTTGTGCCCAAGTTGATTTCTTTGAGATCATCTACCGTGGCTTGCCCCCCGTCTTCGAGCTGTGGTGGTGCAGCAGTGACATCTTCCTCAAGGATCTCGTCTTCTTCGTCTTCTCGGATTGTGATGTGGAAGACGTCTTGGATTTCCTCTTCAGTGCCGTCCTCTTGGACTTGCTGGCATGAGGTTTGTCCGGTATGGATGATGGTGCGCCTTCTTACTTTTAGTGGTCCTTTTGTGTCAATCTCCAAGATTGCTTGACGCTTCATCCTTGAAGGAATTGAACTCCGAATATCGCCTTTTTCTGCTAGCCTGTCGGGCTTTTCTTCTTTTGGCGCTGTCTCCTTCCTTCTAGAAGGCTTTTTGTTGTCTTCCAGTCTTTCGGAAACTGACCGTTGCAAAGGCGAGCTAGCCGTGTTGCCTTGTTTCTTAGGTTCCGACAACCTTTCAAAAACGGATTTTTGGGATGTTGGCGTGTTAAGCCTCTTGAAAACGGAGGTTCGGCTTTGACCACCAATGCGATGCAATGCCGATATTCTGGGTCTTGGGTGATTTATCCTATTGACGACCGGTATCCGAGGGGCGGTTTTAGGCTCTTCAACGCTCACGCTGATGTGCTGAGTGCTAGCATTTTTCGCCTTGCTCGAAATCTTCACAGGTGCACTTGGCGTGAAGCCGATTCCTGCTTTGCCGTTGTCAACTCCGTAACCATGCTTTCTCAGCCTCTTTTGAGTCTCGGTGAGGTCACGTTCTTTGTTGACAGTATCTGAAACCTTATTTCCAGGTTTTGAAGAGGGAACGAAGTCGTACCCAGCCTTTGACATGAGTTTGTAGGCGTTTGGATCAAAGCCCTCTTCGGTCCTCTTGGTTGGGAGAAAGCTTGATTCTACTCCCTTTGGCAGAGCTTTTATGAAACCTTGTGGTGGTCCTGCAATCTTGGTCCCGCCTAGCTGTGTTAGAGGTAGAATTGCATTCGCCTTGAGTAGTTCCACATCATGCTTGCACTGTTGCATGTCGGTTTTGCTTGTCCCGGTTTCGAATGGTGTTTGACCCTTCTTTCTTCTTGACATTGGGATGTATCGGAAGACGGGCGTATTTGATTCTTTTGAAGGCGTCTCACCCCTTTTTGTTGTCACGAGTTCGTCGTTGCTTGAAGATGGTGTGGCTTCCCCTCCTTGCTTTCTGGGAACGGATTGCCATTCTTGTTTTTTAGGCGTTGCTTTGCCTGTGGACTTTACCTCTCTCGGGAGAGCTTCAGGTATCATGTCCTCCTCCATGTAGAACTTGGCGTCTGCAAAGTGTGATTCGGCCTCGGTAAATGGCTTTGTATCGCCTCGAATCACCTTTACTCCTTCCCGGTAGAATTTTAAACATTGGTGAAGGGTAGACGACACTACTCCATTCTCATGGATCCAAGGCCTTCCTAAGAGCAAGCCGTATGAAGTTCTTGCATCGATCACATGAAATATTGTGCTTGATTTGAGTTCACCGATGGTCATCTCCACTCGGATCATGCCTATCGCTTTTTGTCCTCCTTGGTTGAAACCTTGGATTAGTAGACGGCTTAGAGACAGTTCGTCCATTTTGATGCCAATTGTGGCCATTGTAGTCTTTGGCATGATGTTTATGGCCGATCCGCCATCTACAAGCATGCGTTTGACTTTGCCTGAGATGAAGAGAGGACGGTTGTGAGGTTTTGATCCCAGCAATAAATCTTCGTCAGTGAAGCTGATTGAGTCTTGGGCGGCACAGCATGCGGTATATTCATGTGACTGAAGTTTTGAGCATTCGTCTTCGTTTCCTTGTACCCCATGGTCATCGGGATTTGCTAAGGCCACCATCAGTGCTTTCCGCATCTCTTCGGGTAATCGCAATGCCTCCTCGATGCTCACGTGAGTCGGCAGACCTTCTTTGGTCATGAAGGTCTTTACTTCTTCAGTGGTGATAACTTCCCCTCTTGATGGTTCTTTTACCTCTGTTACGTGACACGTAGTGACAGTGTACCGTTGGAAGAAGTCTTTTGGGAAGTACTCATGCAAGGAGACGGGAATGCGTGGCTCTTGTTCCATAGGCTCCCCAGCGTATGTTGGCTTAGCAGCTCTAACGCTTCTTTTGGGTTTCCTATTGTTGCGACGGCGGTGTCTTCTCCCATATTCTACCTTTGGCTTTGCGGCCTGTGGCTTGGGTTTCTTTGATTTTCTGCGAGTCACTAAGGTCCATTTTTCACTATCCTCAATCGGTGCATCTTGGTTGTTTGCCCCCAATGGTAGTGCAGAAGGGGCTGCGTGACGATGGTCGTGCATTACTTGAAGAGGCACAGGATCAAAGGACCCAAACACGATCGTCGTAGTGTGTGTTGCGACTGTGTCTTCCAAGTCGAGTTCAATTCGTCCTTGTTGCGCCAACTTCATGATGAGCTCTTTGAGGATAAAGCATTTGCCGACGGGATGGCTTACGATGCGATGGTACTTGCAGTATTTGGGATCATCAACGCGATTCATCTCTTCTGGGCGCTTGCATTCAGGAAGCTCAATTACTTTCTTCTCTAACAGGTCGTCTAGCATCGGGGCCATGTCAGAGTCTGGGAATGGGTATGTTTTCTGCTCCAATTCCTTTAAGGTGTTTTTGTACCTTTCTTGGGTACGGGAGGGCTCACCTCTTTTTATCTCCTTTGCTTTGGTTTTAGAGGAGATTTTGACGGGTGCCGCTGAAGTTTTAGTGGGGATAGCGTCAACGGCAAAAGCTTCCTTAGCGGGCTTCTTTCCATGATTGTCCGCCTTCGGAGTAAACACCTTATCCCTCTTGAAGTCGGTGATCGGCTCCTTTTTTCCATGATGAGCGATGCTCAGCTCCATGTCGTGGGAACGAGTTGCCAGCTCCTCAAATGTTCTTGGTTTTATGCCTTGGAGGATGTAATGTAACCCCCAGTGCATGCCTTGAACACACATCTCAATGGCGGAGGTTTCGGAAAGTCGATCTTTGCAATCCAGACTTAACGTACGCCATCTGTTGATGTAGTCGACAATTGGTTCGTCTTTCCATTGTTTAGTACTTGTTAGCTCTAGCATGCTGACTGTACGGCGGGTGCTGTAGAAGCGGTTGAGGAATTCACGCTCCAGTTGCTCCCAATTGTTAATGGATTCGGGCTCAAGATCGGTGTACCAATCGAAGGCGTTACTTTTCAGTGAGCGCACAAACTGTTTGGCAAGGTAGTCCCCTTCAGTTCCAGCATTGTTGCAGGTTTCAATGAAGTGGGCGACATGTTGCTTTGGGTTTCCCTTTCCATCGAATTGCATGAATTTCGGCGGCTGATACCCTCTTGGCATCTTCAAAGCGTCAATCTTCCTGGAGTAGGGCTTTGAATATGACATGGAGGCATGTGAACTCCCTTCATACTGCGCTTTGATGGTGTTAGCGATCATTTGTTGCAGCTGTTGGATAGACAGGGATCCCACGGGTGCTATTGCCTGGTCTGGTTTATCCTCGAATTCTTGTGTCGGAGGTTCCTCCTCATCACCGCCTCCTTCTTTTCTGTCGTTCTCTTTTTCCAATCGATTGACAAGCGCGGCGATTTGTAAGTCCTTTTCCTCCACCGTCTGTGTGAGTTTTGCAATTGCCTCATTCATTTGAGCCAGCTGCTCCTCGATTGAAGTTGCTCCGGTGGTCATGACTTGCATGGCCGTGCTGCTGCTCGAGTCGGCGTCAGAGAGCAGGGACTCGGAGTACTTCCCCAGGCTTTTCTCCCTTGGCGCCTTCAGTGAGGCTAGGGTGATCACAGGCTCGTGCCTTGGGTGTCCTTGTTTTTCCAGCAAAGTTGATGCGGGGGTGGAAGATGCGGCCAAGAAAGCTCTTGCCTTGCTTCGAGTTACAACCTCTGAAATGCTCCTACCTGCAGCGAGGACAGTCTTGTTCTTCACATTGGGTGCGGGAACGGTTTGAGCCCTCCTTGATGCCATCTGTGCTTTTCTTTTCGGATTTTGAAGATAGAGATGAGAGGTAGAGAAGGTCCCACTGGGCGTGCCAAATTTGTAAACACGAAAATTTCCTGAAGGAACAAGAACACGTGTACAAAATATATTTGTTATTTGATGAATTTTGGGGTTACAATCTCTATTTGTTCCTCTGATTCTATCTTCGTAAGGTATGGATTTGTTGATGGGCTGTTGATCCAAAGGGGCGTTGGGCTTGATCCTTGGATGAACAGTGATATGGATTTGTTTGTGTTGATCCGAAGGGGCTGTTTGGCGCTTTGATTCTTAGGATGAACAGTGATGATCTTCAGATGTTTGATGATGAATGTAGAATGATGAACGATGAACGATGGTGAGTTTCAAGGGGGCTTTGATCTTGATTCTTGAAGGATGAATGTATTGATTCCAAGGGCCGTCGGGGCTTGATCTTGGAGGGTGGATGAATGTTGTTTCAAGGGCCGTCGGGGTTTGATCTTGAAGAAGGTGGATGAATGATGAACGAAGAACGATGAACGATGGATGAACTATGGATGAACTTATGGATGAACTTCAAGGGGCTTTTGGGCTTGGTTCTTGAAGAAACGGATGAATGGATGAACGATGAATGGTGGATGGATCTTCAAGGGCTTCTGGACTTGATCTTGAAGAACAATTGTGCTAATCCAAGGGGCCGTTGGGGCTTGATCTTAGGATGGATGATCGTTTCTTCAAGGGCCGTTGGGGCTTGATCTCGAAGAACGATGAACGATGAACGAAGAACGAAGAACGAACTTCAGAGAATTCTCTTCCAATTTGGGAGTAGAGAAATGTATTTGTGAATTGGTGAAATGAAATGAATGAAATTGGCTTCTATTTATAGAATTTTCCAAGGCCTAATTTTGAATATAATATCCCAGATGAAATAAGCCGTCTCTGCCAGGTGTTGACACGTGTCTTGTTTGACAGCTTTTCTAACTCTTTTCGAATTTTCGTCGAATCACACAATATGTGTACAATTTATGTAATACACGAGTGTTAAAATTTTGACCATTGGTCAACATTTATTTACTAAAATTTCATTGTCTACAGCGTCCTTAATTCAAAATAATTAATGTGCATTTTATTTAATGTCTCCCATTAAATATTTAAATTAATTAATATACAAATTTTAATTTATTTTTTGACTAAAAAATATTTTTTTAATTTATTAATTTTATTTATCATTCTTCAAACTTGAAATACTCAATTAATGTACCTAAATGTTAGTACCGAAATGTATTATATTAAACTAATGTATTTAAATGTTAGCACTGAAATGTATGTACCGAAATATATGCATCGAAATGTATTATATTAAATTAATGTACCTAAATGTGTGTACCAAAATATATGCACCGAAATGTTAGAACTGAAATGTATTATATTGACTTAATGTACCTAAATGTTTGTATCGAAATGTATGTACTGAAATATGTATACCGAAATGTGTGTACCTAAATGTATGCACCGAAATATATTATAATGAATTTAATGTACCTAAATAAAGAAGACAAAGTATATCGAAATATATTGTATAACAAAAATAATTTATCTAAATGTTTACAACAAAATATATTATAATAAATGAAATGAAAATTATAATTATAATTGACACACCCCGCCCTAAAATATCGGGGTGTGCTGGCCGTCACGTGAGGGTGACGTAGCCAAGTGCGCTGTGCGGAAGTACAAAAGTGAAAATGTGAGGAAATAAAAACCGACCCAATAATTTACAATGAAAAGATAGGTGAGTGAGGGTGATGAAAATGAAAACATAAAACATAACATCAGAGTTCAAATAACAGGTGCAATCCCGAACAAACAAGTACTAAATAAACGATAACTAGAGAAATCCTACATGAATGGTGCTCTGTCAGAACTGCCCTTGATGCCTCGTTCGCCACTAACGTCACCGCTACTTAAAACCTGGAGGGGCGCAAAACAGAAAACGTGAGTGGGCAAAAACAAAGCTTTTCCAAAATCATTTCAATATCAAAGTAATAACCTATCTCTGTAAAACATGTATACTTTCCCAGAAAATAATACGTAATCATATACCAAATCAAGCTGTAAAACGATAAAGCTCGAATACGCCATGTCGGAGATATGCCGTGTCAAAATGTCCAGCCAAGATACATAAGCATCAATCAAGTGAGATGAATCAATAATCATAATATGCCGGCAATATCAATACGCTAGCCAGAGTCACCTAACGTGACCTGTACGACTGAATCTATAGCCCCTCAACCACTATTCTGTACATGAGGTGGAATCACCTATAGTGGTCTGTACGACAGGCTGGGTGTATATAAATAAGCTTAGTGCTACAATCACGTGAAGGCTATGCGACGTGTTGCAAGTCACCTACGAGTCGGAGCCACCTATAGTGGTCTGTACGACAGGCTGGCACCTGCCTTGGATACAAGGTGAGCTAGTGCGGGAGATGAACGATTACGTGAAGGCTAAGCCCTAACATCTGGCGGAGCATAAACACCGAGGTGCAGGAATATGTGCTATATACTAATCTCATCATCATCATCAACACCATCACTAACAAATACACTCACCTGACTTACCTGATCGTCCGCGGCGCCAATCAATAATCATCACGAATCACAATAAATATCAATGATATTCGACATGGCATTTCCAATTCATAAAACCATTTAAAAACGTAAACTTCTGGGAAAATACCAAGCATATATATATATATATATATATATATATATTGAAAACAAAAGCCCACTCATTGATATGTAGAAGGATCGTAGCCCCCGAGTCTCGCGTGACTGCGCTCGTCCTCAGGATAGGTCTCACCTATATGCGAAACAACTATAAAACTGTCAATTTAAAGCACATAACCAACATTAGGTAATAGCTTCTCATACATTGCTCAATTGGGGTGTTTGAATATACCAACATGCTCTACTCAATCCCATGAACACCCCCATATTTTTAGAAAATTTTTCCGATGTCTCACGCGGCGGCCAAGGCACGGCCATATGCGCTGTCCACGCGCAGGCACGTGCCTGGCACATGGACGGAATCCCTAACGCCGTTAGGGAATATTCTGTCAGAAACTAGAATATTCCGTCAAAACTAACCTAACTTCGTTAACCCCCGTTAGGAATATTCCGTCAACTTTGACAGAATATTCCCTTGTCCCCTACCTCCAGTCGCCGGAATCCGGCGCCAGCAACTGCTATGTCGCCGGATTCTGGAAAAACTTCAACTCGACATTTCTCAACCAAACTTCACGATTTTTAAGCCAAAATTAAGCTTAAGAGTAAGATCAAGGTATAAAATATCGATAATATCGGAAATATCGGTAGTCCGGAAACACGGAAATATCGACGGAAATATCGGGATAATATCGATATCGATAAAAATCCAATGGAAACCACGGAAATTGTAAGAAAAAGTTGGAAATTTTTATTGAAACTTTGTAGGATGTTTATTTAGTCAATTATCTATTAGCTTATCACAAAAAATTGGAAGGAAATGCATTGCATGATGGATTTAACTAATTTAAGTTGATTATATAGCGAGCTGGCAAACATTGTGAGTGTAGAAAATATGTAGTAATTAATGAAAGAAGTTTAAACACACCATAATCATTTATATATAATGAATTAGTACAATATTTTACACTCATTTAAGCAAGAGATTAAGCAATGTGAGTTGTTGCTCCGAACCAATTACAATCATTTATATATAATGAATTAGTAAATAATTATTGAATAATATGTTATTTCTTATAAAAGAACATACATATGTGAATGTTTTATGTACATATCTAATATGCTTGCATAAAAAAAAAATTTATAATTATATAACATTTATAATTATAACTTAAAACAAAGAGAGAAATGGATGTTTATCCAAAACCCTAATCAATGTTTAACGCGCTTGATTGAAACTTAGTAACTCATGTTCATCATAATTGAAAAGCAAATTAAGTGATACAAACATGAAAGGGAGAAAGAACCCAGAAAAGCAAACATGAAAGGGGCGGTCCTCGTCGGAAAACTGGGTTTGGGGCCGAAGGTTTGGGCAATTTTCAAAGTTTTGTAACTTCTTTGTTTCTTAACCAAATTAAGTGATTCAAAAGCTAAAATGTAGTTAGGAATGTGGAGAAGAGGTTCATACCAAGTGAGGACTGAGTGGTGGCCGGTGTTGACCGGAAAATGACCTGAAAGATGGCCAAACGACCACGGTTTATGAGTTCGGCCAGAATTCTACCCTAACTTTGAACGTCCATAACTTCTTCCTTTCTTAACCAAATTGAGTGATTCAAAAGCTAAAATATAGTTAGGAATGTGGAGAAGAGGTTCATATGAAGTGAGGACCGAGTGGTGGCCGGTGTTGACCGGAAAATGACCTGAAAGATGGCCAAACGACCACGGTTTATGAGTTCGGCCGAAATTCTAGCCTAAATTTGAACGTCCATAACTTCTTCGTTTCTTAACCAAATTAAGTGATTCAAAAGCTAAAATGTAGTTAGGAATGTGGAGAAGAGGTTCATACCAAGTGAGGACCTAGTGGTGGCCGGTGTTGACCGGAAAATGACCTGAAAGATGGCCAAACGACCACGGTTTATGAGTTCGGCCTGAATTCTACCCTAACTTTGAACGTCTATAACTTCTTCGTTACTCAACCAAATTAAGTGATTTAAACATGAAAATTGTAGTACTCGACGTGATGAAGAGATTGATACCCTGCACGCTGGCCAACTCGCCGTGGTTTGGCCGGAAAACGCCTCGAAAGAGGCGGTGCTCGTCAGAAAACTGGCCTATAAAATATTACTTCTAGAATTTGTCCCACATCGCCTGTGCATGAGAAGGTAGCATGCTAAGAGGGCTATAAAAGCCACGTTCCTATGTAAAATAAGTCATTCTTTTATGGGGCTTTGGCTGAGATCAGGATTAAGTCCTCATCGGTTCAAATTTGCCAATATAGTGATATTTTTCAGAAATATTGCAATACATTTCTTTTCTGGGGCTTTGGCTGAGATCAGGATTAGTCCACCTCGGTTCAAATTTGCCAATATCGCGATATTTTCAGAAATATTGCGATATTTTCAGAAATATTACGATATTTTCGGAAATATCGCGATATTATCGAAAATATTGATAATATCGTGATATTTTAACGAAACCTATTTGGATATTAAATAAAATATCGCTGGGTGAAAAAAACGAAATTATCGGCGATATTTCGCCGATAATTTCGATATTTTGGACTGTGCTTAAGACAAAAGGAAGAGAAATATACCATTTTGAAGTTCAAAATTCACCGGAAACTCGCCAGAGAAATTCCATGAAAATCGGCCAAACTTGTAATTCACTATCTCGACGTCTAAATTCCACCAAAATTGTTCCTTGAGCTTCGTGAAGTCCTTTAAAAACTCCCTGTGATCTCAAAACTTGCTAAAACCTCCACGATCAAGAGTGTATGAACATTACCCACTTCGGGATTCTCAGGTTTCTAGGGTTTTCAAAGGTTTCAAGCCAAAACTAAAGGTATGACTGAACTCACGAGCTTGCAAGGAGTCCAGAAACAACCAAAAGCTCGATCGGTGCCAAAAACGTTGGGTGCAAGGTTTGTCTGTACATTTGCAAGGGGAATGGTAAGAAGGCTCGAGAAGGTGAGAGAGACAGAAAATGGGAATGGGTGTGCACGTGTGCATATGAGTGTGTGCCTTTTAGTTCTCAACCAATTACCATCCAACCAAACCAAAAACAGACTTAGTTTTCATTTGGGTCCAAAAATGTGGGAAGCAACGCAATTGGCCCAAAAACATAGTCCAAATCACACACACACGACCACAAACGCTTAAGGGCAAAATCGTCAATTCCACGCTATCGATAAAAAAATTCCGAGACGGGTTGTCACAATAATGAAATAAAATTAATACATTAAAAATTAGGAAGAAAAAGAGAAATAATTAAAAAAATCAAAATATAATTAATAAATGAGGTTATTAATGTATCAAGGGACTAAAATTAGATTTTGATCTTACTCATGATTTTAATCTAAAAGTCATATTTACCAATGATTAAAATGAGGTTTTCTATTTATTTAATATCGTTTTTATTTAATTAATAATGTAAATATGTAAATATCATAATGGGAAAAACCATTCCCCCAATGAAAAGTTCATAACTCGACGGGCTAAGCGATAATAATTCCTTGAGATTACTTACTTTCTTGTAAGAGCTGGGTGAAGCTTATATGCAGTAGCTCGGTTACGGAGAAATTCGTTTGGGGATTCTATGGTTTAGGGTTCATGGAAAGTAAACGGATTCGGGTATGGAGGTGTTTCATCCAAACCCAATTTATCCCGTTGCCATCCTTGCTCACCCGTTATTGACCAATGCAACATCCTTTGTGAATCCAGTTTGATGGCATAGGCTGAAGCGATACAAGCGACTATGATGGCTTGCATGGAGCGATTTTAATTTAGTTCAATTGGAAACGGACTCCAAAAGCCTTGTGGAATTGCTTATTGGGATCACGCTTCCTAACGGTGTTATTGGAAGTATTCTTTTTGATATACAATGTATTCAACAGCAATTGAGGTCAATAGAGTTTATTTTTGCTCCTAGAATATGTAATAGGGCAGCGCATTTAGTGGTTTCTTTTGTTTCTCAAATGGGCGGTCTTCATAATTAGGATTGTTTTACATTAAAATAGTTGTTTATTATTCTGATTTTTGATGTAAACATTTATATTGGAATTTAATACTATTTCACTTTCGACCAAAAATAGTAATAATTTAATAATGCCGCCTACACTCACTTGATATAGGATAGGAAGATTTGTTTTCTTCAGACTGAAAATATCAGGAGTTTCACTTCCGTACTCGAAATCAATGAATACCAGCAGCTCCGCCCATGCAACCGCCGCCGCTTCTACATCTTCCTCGCGGTGCTCAAACTGCTGGAAGTATGAGGTGTTCCTGAGCTTTAGAGACGACGACACACGGACTACCTTCACAGACCACCTCTCCATTGCTTTACCCAAGGCCGGAATCAACTCGTTTATAGACTACCAACTCAGAAGGGGGGAAAATATACAAAGCGAACTTGACCGACAAATCGAAGGGTCGAGGATCTCCATCGTTATCTTCTCCAAGAGGTACGCGGAGTCCCGTTGGTGCCTGAGAAAACTGTCCAAGATCGTGAGGTGCCGAGAAGATCAAGAGGGGACAGTAGTCTATCCAATATTCTACGACGTTGACCCTTCTGAAGTCAGGAAACAGAGTGGTAGTTTTTCGAAAGCATTTCGAAAGCACGAAAGGGATGAAGATCCAAATGAGATCGAGCAGTGGAGAAGGGATCTGAAGGCTTCTGCAGATTTGGGTGGCCGGAATCTTAAAACCACAGCGGACGGGTATCATTTCAAATTTCCTCTTTTATAAAATTTAATTGCAACATCTTGTATTAGGTTTTGGGACTCTAGATTACCATATCTCACTAATCAGCCAAAGTCATGATGAATAAGGCATTAAGTTCATATGAATCATCCGTTTGCATAATTTGGATTTTCAATTGGCAGGCTTGAAGGATTGTTTATCGATAAAATTGTTGCGGACATCATCGGATTACTGAAAACCACAGACTTGAAAGAAGCCAAGCACTCAGTTGGAATTGCTTTTCGAGTGCAAGAATTCCGTACTAAGTACTTAGATGTTGGAGGTTCACATGATGTTCAAATAATTGGAAACTGGGGAATGGGAGGCATAGGAAAAATAACGCTTGCAAGAGTCATATATAACAAATTTCAGCATGGTTTTACTGGTCAATGTTACCTTGAGGAGGTGAGGAGTAAAAGGAAAAATATGGTTAGTCTGCAAGAACAACTCGTTCAAGACATTTTGAAACTGTCTTACATTAATATAAGCAGTGTTGCTGAAGGGACCAAGGAGATAGAGAAAAGACTTGGAAGCATGAAGGTACTCATCGTAGTTGATGACATAGATGATGCAAATCTATTAAATGATTTGGTAATAAAACATGACTCGTTTGGTGCAAGGAGTAGGATTATTATAACTACAAGAGATGAACAAGTGCTGAATATACACAAGGTGGATAAAAAATATGAGGCACAAACGATGACTGACAAAGAAGCTCTTGAGCTCCTTAGTTGGCATGCCTTTGGAAGTGATTTTCTTGATAAAGAATGTATTGAACTCGCAAGAAATGTTGTTGATTATTGTGGAGGATTGCCGCTAGCACTTAAAGTCGAAGGTTGTTTGTTGGCTATGGAAAAAAGTAAAAGCATATGGGAAAGTACTTTGGATAAGCTGAGAAATATTCCACATGGAAAAATTCATGAAACGCTTAAAATGACCTATGCTGGTTTAAGTGACGATCATGTGAAGGGTGTGTTCCTTAACATCTCTTGTTTCTTTATTGGATGGCAAAAAACTACTGTCATGGCAATAGTGGATAGTTGCAGTCACTTTTCCATAGAATCGGATATCAGCACCCTCCAAGATCAATGTCTTCTAAATATTGATTTAGGAGACACTTTGAGAATGCATGATTTGATTCGAGATATGGGAAGAGAAATTGTGCGCCTAGAATCTGCTAGAGAACCTGGAAAGCGTAGGCGATTGTGGCATTATGAAGACGTAACAAGCGTGTTAAGAGACGAATCTGTAAGTACTTTCCCAAATCCTGATAAAAATAGTTATTTTTTTAACAAATAGTATCTACACTAAGGGGGTGGGGGGAGCTAATCTTTTGGTGAGAATCAAACCTAAGACTTCTCACTTACAAGTCAAGAGGAATACCACTAATCCGTAATACTAAGTGGCAAAAAAATAAAAATGTTGAATGTATGTAAACAAATAGAAGCATCCCGCATCTAACGCATCGTATGCCCTGCACATTGTATTTGTTATTCATTCATACTAAGTCATGACTCTGCTTGAATTAGATTTGTTCTTGTTTTCTCCCAACAGGGAACGGAAGCAATTGAAGGACTAACTTTAAATTTTCTCAAATACTCTGATGAGCATAGCTTCAGTGCAGAAGCGTTTAAGAAGGTGCGGCTTCCGAAATTTCTCCAACTCAATTATATAAAGGTCACTGGAAGCTACAGTCATCTTTCCAAGAATTTAAGATCGTTGTGTTGGCGTGGATTTCCTCTTGAGGTCATACCCGAAGATTTTGATCTACGAAACTTAGTTTTTATTGACTTGAGCTACAGCAAGCTTGTAAGAGTTTGGAAGGATTCCGACCTGGTACAATACATATAATTGTCGTAACCTCAACCAAATTATTAATCCTTTCATACCAACATAAGTCCACAGTCATGCTCTTTATATCTCTCTCCCTCCCTCTAATATGGATTATGATTTTTGTTGTCTCTTTTTGCTGAACAGATGCTGGAGAAGTTGAAGTTTCTTATTCTAAGGCATTCTCATAACCTGACTCACTTACCAGATTTTTCAAAACTCCCACATCTCCATCAATTGAACCTCAGTGGCTGTAAGGGTGTGTCTGGGGGTTACCATTCCTTAGGACAACTGAAGATGATTGATCGTTTAGATCTCAGCGACTGCAATATAACGGATGATCCCAGTCTTGAAAGTCTTGGGAGTCTATCTTCTCCAACTATTTTGGTTCATAGAGGAAATGGTTTTAATAGGCTACCCATCCCCAGTGGCCTTTCTCAGCTTGAAATTTTATTTTTAAATCATTGCGCAAACCTACAGGCAATCCCAGATTTGCAGACTAGTTTGCCTATACTGGAAGCGGAGTACTGCACTGAACTGGAAATAATGCCCGACTTTTCAGAGATGTCGCATCTGAGAGAATTGAAGCTGAGATACTGCCACAAACTCAGATATTCTAAACTTGGAGAACTTGTTGTACTACTTGCATATCATTCATTTGGAAGGGTGCAGCAGTCTCACTGTTACTTTTAAGAAGAACATCCTAAAGGTATGGGACTCTCTCTCTCTCTCTCTCTCTCTCTGCACTTTTCATATTGTTGCTTATACAAACTTTGCACCCTGTGTTGTAGAAATGGAACGTGGGGAATGTATATGGTGGAATTGTTCTCTCTGGACATGATATTGTTGACATTCCTTACTTGTTAGCCAATGTCGTGAGAGAGGATGAAACTGTCAAATTTGAAGTGCCGCCAAGTGTTGATGATATAGAAGGGTTGGCTGTGTGCATCATTTATTTTTCGGACCACTTGGAGTGTAGTGGTTCTCTATGCATTGTTGTTAACCGTACCCAGCGAACTTAGTTTCCATCTAGCGAATGGATGCCACCGTAACTGCTTCCCATGAAGATTATCTTTGGCTGGGAAGTCTTTCAAACAGGAAGCTCAATCTGAAAGGTGGCAACGAGGTTTGTGTGCATGCAGCATTTTATGGAACAGAGTGTGATCATCAAATTCAGGTGAAGAGAACATGAGTGAAATTTGTAGAGTGGGAACATTATTTACCTTTGGGAATGAAAGATGTGGACTATGACCATGTACCATATGAGTCTGATGCTGATACCGACGAGAACTATCAGACTATACCATATGAGTTTGATGACGACACTGACGACAATAAAGAGTTAAGCGATCACTCATCTGATGATGTCTGACATTGCAAAAGGTTAAGATTTGATTAAGCAATCACTCATCTGATGAGGTCCGACACTGCAAAAGATTAAGGTTTGATCTCAATATTGAAAGCTTTGACGATGAAGAAACAACAGGGAATTGAAAGAAAGTGCAGTAAAGAGAATGGTAAGTAGACATTTACTACGAAGTGCTGGGGAACTGATGCAATTATGAAGCATGAAGCAACTTGTTTATAAATCTTACCCAATCAGGTCATTTTTCTCTATCCTTTTTCTCTGTGAAGACCATGAAAACATGTGTTTACGTTCGTGTGTTATCGAAGCACACTGTTCTTCTATATGTGTAAAATGAATCTGTTGTGCATCATATTCTAGGTGATTGACAAGCCAATGGATGTAGGCACAATTAAAAATCAAATGGAGGCCAAAGATGGTACTGGATATAAACACTTTCGGGAGATATTTGCTGATGTGAGGTTGGTTTTTAAAGATGCGATGAAGTATAATGATGACAGAAGCGATGTTTTTGAGGAGAAGCGGCTCCAGTTTCTGCCTAAAAAGTTACGGAGGAGATATATCCCAACATAATGATTTGGGGTTCGTTTTTGTTGGTTTGGTACTGACAATAGTTTAGCTTCTTGTTTAATTTCTTGATAATTTATAACTTGAGAGCTATATACTCTCAGGCAAAAAGGCTAGAAGAGGAGGAGGCAGAAGCACAGTTGAATATGCAACTTGCTGAAGAGGCTGCTCGTGCCAAAATGGCTAGAGATTCAAGCAATGAGGTCCGTTAAATTAACCTTTTTAGATATTCTTCTTTTCAGCTTTATGAGATTGATATGCATTTGGAAGAACTCTGAGAAATGGTTGTTTGGAGGTGCAGGTTGTTCCGTAGCATCTTATCTTAGCATGATAATATGTTTTTCATGTACATGTTGACCCAATGAATTTAAATTTATTCCGTATCTGCATTAGTAATATGTATCGGCGTCCTTGGTCATCTGTTTGTGTGTGTGCGTGGGGGGAAAGAGTGAATGTGTTTTTAGGCATGAACTCAGTTGTAAGTGAATGCCTTCGCAACAACCATATCTTATTTTGAGAACATTGTTTCAGAAAAATGTCAACTGACGAGAAGCGAAAACTTGGGGTAGCCCTCACCAGATTGTCGCCTGAGGATCTTAGCAAGGCGTTGGAGATTGTTGCGCAAAGTAATCCCGGTTTCCAGGCTACTGCTGATGAGGGTGGACCTTGACATCGATGCTCAGGGTAACAATTTTCATGATTGATCGTCGTCTAA
This sequence comes from Crataegus laevigata, assembly GCA_963580275.1. Lineage (NCBI taxonomy): Eukaryota > Viridiplantae > Streptophyta > Magnoliopsida > Rosales > Rosaceae > Crataegus > Crataegus laevigata. Next base: position 28,059,030 of record OY756947.1, on the reverse strand, counting down.
CTTCCTGTTTGTTCATACTTCCAAGTTCTTATACTATATTCTTGCAGACTCATTCTACCGTGTGGAGGTTGAAGTTTATTGTGAAGGATGCTATAGAAGTTCAAAGCAAGAGTCCAGCAAGCATGGGTGGCAACACCGACAACGCTGCTAATAACCACAGCAGCGGCAACAAAACTAACAAAAAACATCAGAAACGCTACAAATCTCCTTGATCATGTGATGCCATGCGAGAGAACATTAGGTTGTGCTTAAGGTCCTTTTTATTTTAGTTTTATAGTTTTTTGGTTCTGGCAACTTAATTTTTTCGCATTTGACCAAGTTTTGTTCGTAGTGCCTCCTCATCTGACATTTTAGTTTTAGATAATGCAAAGTAGACTAATTTTAAGACTAAATTTGTATACCAAATGATGTATCACTAATAGAAAATAAGCACGTTAATCAACAATCATGCTATATGGTTTGCAAAATATGATATAAATAGATGGTCTCTCGTTCATTATCTGTGAATTCTTAAGACGGTGTATGTACATCTTATGACGGTTCTAATATAATCAGAATTGCAGTTCAGTAACCTTGATCTCGTCATGTGTACATATATATTTTCACTCAGATAATGTTTTAAATGTGTTGTATTATGATTTATGAAATTCAATTACACGTTCTCAAAGAGTTTGTTGTTTGTTTAAGCGATTAAACGTATTTATCCATACACTTATTAAGCTTTTGTGTTCGATTTCTATTTCCATAATATTGCTTGATGAAACCATAAATTCCGACATATTTTGTTATATAATTAGGAAAAAGTTGAGATTTTTTTTTTTTGTTGCTAATTAGGGAAAAATTGAGAATTCCTATTGTAATATATGTGGATTAGTTTTGTTGACCACAATACTATGTGCGTACTAACTTTTGAGATTTGTTACTATTTGTGCAAAATTTATTAAATATTCAGACCAATCAACGGGTACTTGTAGTAAAAAAATACCTTTATGTTATTATTATTTGAACATTTTGAGATTTATTACCATTTCTGTTATTGAAGATTCATACCATTTAACGACTATAAATACATGGGAGTGTATATGTTTTTTTGTAAATATTTTGAGATTTGTTAACTTTCAAGCCAAATTTTATTAAAATTGCATACCAACCAACAACTATGAATCTAGAGCAGTATGTCTACTTCTTTGTATCGACTATTTATAAATTTGTTAAATATTTGTACCAATCAACGACTGTATGTCAATAAAAGTATGCGCGTCTATTTGCAACGACTTTTTAACGCGCCTCTTTGCAACGACTTTTTAAATATCTAAAAATTAGTTACAATTCATGCAAAATTCATTTAAATTTTGTACCAATCAACAACTATTAGTCGGCCATCCCAAATCTAATCAAATAAAAACCAAAATCTAATTCCAACAATTTCTAATAAGAAAACAATTTATAACAAAATCTTGGTCCATAGAAAAACGAGGGTAACAAAATCTATGATCCACATCAGACTGACCGAGTGAAAGCAGGTCAAAGAGAAGCCGCCAGTCGTACGGCTCAAACTCAATAGCTGCTGAGCGCATGTGAGACAAAGGGAAGAAGAGAGATCGCTGCGTATATAAACCACTTCCAACAACATCAAGTGATTGTGTTTCGTCGTGTACCCTCAAGTCTCCACCACTCCAATCAGAGGGCCGCCAACAAAACCCAGTACGGCCTGCGCCGAATCACCCAATCCCAACCCGGATACGACGCCGAGTCCCAAAACCGATTTCGTAAACCATTCGAATCCGCCGCGTAACGGTCGACCGAGTCTGAGTTTTTTTTAATCTTTCTTTTTTCTGAGAGGAGGAGGGCAGTGTGATGGCAGCAGGACTGAGCTGCTGAGTGAAACCTGTTGGGGTAAATTGACACTCTCGGCTAGGTGGATTTGAAAGAATTAAAATTGGGTTTTGATTTTGTTGGAATTTTGATTTTTGGTTTGAGATTTTTTATTGTTTTCGGGTTCAGGTTGGGCTCGATTTCGGTGGAATTTGCGAATTAGGAGCTGAAATTGTTTCAGTGATTGGTGTTTGGTGGGCAAAGAGAAATGGATGTGGTGGCTGAGTGCAAGGTAAAATGGTTTGATTTATAGTGGTTTAATTCAATTTTTGTGGTTTATTGATGCAATGTGGCATTATAATTGCGTTCTGAATTGGCATTTGAGAGGGGGCAGGGAGAGAGGATCAAAGTGTCATGCTTGCTGTTCTGTATAATCGAGAGAGAGAGAGAGAGAGAGAGAGAGCTAGTGAGGAGGGGTGGGGGTGGGGTGTGGGGGAAGGGAGAGGGGAGGGATCAAAGTCTCATGCTTTCCGTTCTCTATAGTCAAATTACTTGATTCGGTCATTAGTTTCTTGTATCGATATGTGGTCCGTAGTCAAAAGTTCACGTGCATTTATGTGCGGAGTGTATGTTGTTATCCCTCCCTCTCTGACATATGTTTAACCTCCAGAGAAAATTGGCATCCTTTCGAGTCACAGACCTTAAGGATGTTCTGACTCAGCTGGGTACGTCAAAGCAAGGGCGGAAACAGGTATGTTATTCGATATAAGATTGGTCTGCATTTGCCTATAGTTCGTAGATGTTTCTTGTCGCTGAAAATTGGTGGCTCTTAGCTTCTTTCTTCATTATATCCTTATCTGCTCATGAATTTACTCACCTGTGTGAGTGCACTTTGAAAGGAGTTATTGTCTACAAAGGACTTCAATAACTGAGGCTTCGTATGCATTCAGTAGATGCCCATTTATGTTTACTTCTAAGCATGCGATCTTTGTAGTGATCTTTCACTTACAAATCCAAATGACTGATCATAGTTTCTTTGAGTTCTTTATACACCTGCTGTTTCAATCAATTTGTTTATTTATCATATTTTGCCAGTCTTGCATCGACATACGGTTTTACATTTTCTTAGTTTTTGCTTGTAGCTCCCTATCAGACATCTTTGAACCACTTAATTACTCATTATTATTAGAAGTTTAGGCAGTCTAATTTAATTCTTTATGTTTTCATCCATGCTTAACAGCACGTTGAGAATCATTGACTCAAAACCTCATGGTTACTTATATCTATTGAGTGATAAAATGCTTTTGTTTTATCTAATTTTGTTACATGAGGTAAACTGTATTTTGTGATTGTCTTTTCTGTGCAGGATCTGATTGATAGAATCTTAGCAGAAGTTTCAGATCAACAAAGTAAGTTCTTCATACAACTTTGTCGTACCTACAATTAGTTTCAGAATCTGTCTAAAAAAATGCAATAGTCATTGCCCCTCTTTAAAAAATGCAATGGTCGACTATGACTACAACCCAAGCAGTATTGCATCCTAATGTCACTTATGGTGGGTTTTGGTTAGGCATCTAGTACATCCAGGGTGTCTAGAAATTTGATTCTGAAATATTTATCCGCTGACCTGGTTCTTGATAATTGATCAAATTAGATTAATATTCTTTTACAGGGTTCTTAGCAGCATCCAATGCACTCCATCCATCAAAGAAAAAATTCATTGAGAAGAAAGGAATAGCAGAACTGATTGATGAAGCTTACAGGTATTACTTTACTTTAGTGTTTTTGTATATGTTTTTTCCTTTTAAGGTTTTACTTTTCCTCTTTTTGAGTTGTGCATTTTTTTGGGCTTATCTTTTATTCTATGAAATGTGTGTTGCGACTACTGATTACAAAAAGAAAATCTGTGATTTGATACCCCTTCTTTTGTATTTCCTTGTATCATTTTTCTGTGTGTTTGGAAATCTTTATAATCATCTTTTGTATTTCCTTGTATCATTTTTCTGTGTGTTTGGAAATCTTTATAATCATTCTCCTCTATCTAATGGCCTTTTGATTGTTATATTACTTGCCTTGTCCCAGAAAATTGCCGAATGCACCGTCAGCTGATTCTGCTTCAAAGGAACAGAGTGGTTCAGACACATGCAGTGTAAAACCTAAAAAGGAAGTTAAAACTTTTAATGATCCAGATGTGAAGATTTGCTGCCCCTGTGGAAGTGCATTGCCTACTGGGTCGACGATACAGGTTCGGTAGCATTTGCTTTAGTTCATAACTTCATATAAATCCTTTTTAGTCTATGCGGTATTGGCTGGATATTTCTTCAGATTTGCATGAATGTCAGGAGCATTCCAGCATCCATTTCATATTCAATTCATTGGTTTTTAGACCAACTCGGAAGTATTGGACCATACCTAATTCCAGTATATGTTATTTGCAGTGTGTGGACCCAAGTTGTCAAGTGCAGCAACATATTGGTTGTGTTATTATCCCAGAGAAAACAGGGGATTGCAATGAACCAGTTCGGCCTCTTTTCTACTGTGAATTGTGTCGTCTCAAACGAGCAGATCCGTAAGTATCATGCATATTTCAATTTTAACTTAATTGAGTCTTCAATCTGAAATGAACTATAGTTACAATTGGCAAAATGATATTTGGTTTTGCCACGTGAAAGGTAATCTTTATGATTGGTTTTCAAAGACATGATTGATGGTTGAAACAGGCGTTTACTTGTGTTAAAATGTCTTAAGTTCCTTATTTACTATGTTAGGAAGGTTACTGAATATGAACTCTACCACTCATTCAATTTTATTGACTTATGCTGGAACTCAGGTTCAATGTGATAAAGGCGTTTTTTATTTATTGATTTTTTTGGGTTAGCTCATCCTATTTTGCTTTAATTTTATTTCCCCTCCAATGAGTCCTTGATATCTTTGCATCTGTTCCAACATGCAGTTTTTGGGTGACTCTGGTAGATCTACTATCTCCGGTGAAACTAGTTACTTCAAATATTCCAATAGATGGGTAAGTCTCTCTCTCTCTCTCTAGTAATCCATTCTGTTGTATTTTGTCTTAACATGCTTATCAATGTTTTCAGTACAAATTCTACTCAGAGAGTAGAGAAGACATTTCTACTTTCTAGAGCCAATAGAGATATACTAAAGGATAATGAATATGATGTTCAGGTTTGTTTCATTTTGGTTATGCAATAAGTGATGGTTATATTTATTGACCAGTTGTGGTCATTTATTGAAGATTTACTTTGAGAATTAGTTATTTATAAGTGGTTTTTTTATACAGGCTTGGTGTATACTTCTTAATGATAGTGTTTCATTTAGGATGCAATGGCCACAGTATGCAGATTTACAGGTCAATGGTATGCAATTTGGTCATCCTTTTCCATTCCACCATTTGATTATGCTTATATTTTACCTGGACAGTTCTTTCTATAAAAAAAATAAAACGAAATGTGACCACACTATCTGCATTTCTCTGTCCTCTCTCTCTCTCTCTCTCTCTTCCCTTTACCCGTCTTTTCCCCTCTCCCTCTTTCCTTAAGAGATGTGCCTAAGAAACTGTATTATTAGGTATGTCGGCTCAATTGGCCGACTTTTGAGATTGATAAAACGAAGTTACCCTTTAAAAATCCACACGAAGCTTGCCTTGCAATGGTTGTGACCTCTATTGTTTGTTCTTGATATAACAAATTTGACGTTCTTCATCCACAAAATGTCTAAAACTGTATACGTGAAATACACATAAGTAGCTAGGCTAGTTATCATCTACTTGTGTGGCCAAGAAATAAGGGAGTTTTAACAAAACACTCCCAGTACCGTTCACTTTTAATGAAAAACCACATTTTTACCTTTCCCTGGTACTATTCACTATACCTTTAAAAAGGACTTTTCATTAAAAGGGAAGTTTTTTTGGACTTTTCGTTAGTTTTCCTAAGAAATAAACTATTGCTGTTTACTGAGTTTGTACGATATTAGGCCACCTTGGATGACCCATGAATTAAAGTTTTTGTATTACAGGCCTACTATTGTTTTTCCAGTTTATTTTTGTGAAGGTAAATGCATCCTGAATTTCAACTTACATTTCAATTTGTTCCCTATTTGCAGGTATGAATGTTAGGACAGTTAATAGACCTGCACATCAATTGTTAGGTGCCAATGGTCGTGATGATGGAGCATTAGTGAGTATTTCCCTTCTGAGTTTTATATGTTTATAATATTGTCAATCTCATAATTTGAGGCATTTCACTTGTAATCCTTGCATTGCTCATTCTTGATAGAGATTAAGACTCATTCGTCATTCCATTAAGTATACATGTATTTTTGGAGCACCATGGATTGCATTTTCCATTTTGCTGCAAGGTACTAGAATGATTTGGTTTATGCATCTTGAATTGTTGTGCACTTTATTTGTGGCCACTTCTGGTGGTTGTTTTATAGTTTTCATATTATAACATTTTAGTATTGAACTTTTCTTTTATATAATTAGATCCATGCGCTTTAAGAAAATGTGCTTCAGTTTAATTTGATTTACTTTTTACTTTCATGTCAGATCAAATTATGCATTTGGGAGGGAATCAATAAGATTTCACTATCAGCATGTGATAATCGTGCTTTCTGTTTCGGTGTCAGACTTGTACAGCGGCGAACAGTTCAGCAGGTACATCCAGATTCTTTATTTAAATTGTTTTTGAAAGAGAAGAACTAAGTTATGGAATATACGCTGGTGAGTAGAGCTGTTTAGCTCACTCAATAATTTATGTGGATGGTACTTGTGGATGGATGCAATAATATATCTGTAATCTGCTGTCCTTAGCACTAGATTCTAAGGACACCGAACAGAAAATTCAGTATGTACACGAGAAATTCCTATAAGCATGAATACGCAGATATCTTTTATTGGACCATCATAGAATCAACAAAACATTATTGATCCATGAAATAAATCTGAAAATTTTGAGAATATCATTCTAGTTCAGAGTATTAAATTCTGAGAAATACCTCAAGATGTTGAAAGGAAGCTAAACAAATCTGGACAGCATGTCATCTCACCAGCTGCGTTTCTCCTTTATTCAACTTTTATTTTTTATTTTTTATCAAGGTTCGCAACTTGATTCCTAAAGAAGAAGACGGTGAGCTTTTTGAAGATGCACTAGCACGAGTTCGTCGATGCATTGGCGGTGGGCCTGCTGTTGCAGCTGAAGATAGTGATAGTGACCTGGAAGTAATTTCAGACTCAATATCAGTAAATCTCCGCTGCCCTGTAAGTGATGGTCGTTTTCTTTTGATATTTTCACACCCTTTAACTGCATGCCCATGTTAATGCTATTTTCCTTGTTTCTAGTCATACTTGAGTGGTAGTTTTCGATCAAGTTTTATAATGTTTGGATTAGTAGAATGCTAGGATGAAGCTTTGCATCTTGAGGCTGTCCATAAATATTGAGCTTTTTGGTATTTTTATTTTTATTTTTTATAATATACACCTTAGAGGCAAACTAAGGCTTATATCTTTATTTAAAACTTCAGAAATGTTAGGAGAGTAGTCTGTATCAGAGGCATTAGGTTGGGTTTCCTTGTGCCTATCTTAGGAGGTCCACTGAAACCGTTAAGTCCTAGGGATGTCCTGGTGGTCATCCCTTTATCACACCCATAGACCCATTGTTTCTCAGCATGGATTGTACCACCCTTTCTTCAAACTGGTTTTCTAAGACTATCTGTCGTTAGATCCATACTTACTATGCTTGCCTTCCTGCTGGCCAATTAATTATAAAACCACAAAACCAGCCTTGGCTGATCGAGCAGTCGACAGGCTGGTCGATCCCAAAGAAAAATGTACAGCTCACAGACCTTAGCCACGAGCAGTGGATCACAGACAATGAGCTGCAATTTGCAGTCTGATATGTCATCTTTGGTCATTTTGTTATGGCTTATTTATAGCAATTAAGTTGATTTTTGAAAATATCAGTAAAGTCGGTGTATATAAGCCTTGTTTGTAGTGTAGTGCTCATAATTAATGCTGTCTATGACATAATGTTTACATGTAACTGTCAGATGAGTGGTAGTCGAATGAAGGTAGCTGGCAGATTCAAACCTTGTGCCCACATGGGTTGCTTTGATCTTGAAACTTTTGTGGAGCTAAACCAACGCTCTAGGAAGGCAAGTGATACAATAAACTTATAAATTTTATTTTTTATTTTTTACAAAATCTACAAATATGTAAATGATGTGTTATGGTTGCAGTGGCAATGTCCTGTATGCCTGAAGAACTACTCTGTAGAGGATGTCATCATTGACCGTTATTTCAATCGCATTTCAGCTATGGTAATTTCTGTAAGGATTAATCTTATTTTGTGTAGTGTGTCTGAATCTTGTGGAATCAGACATTTTTCGTTGTTTATCTGGTGGACAGATGCGAAATTGTGGAGAAGACATAACAGAGATCAACGTAAAGCCAGATGGTTCTTGGAGTGCAAAGACCAAAGGCGAGTTTGGTGATCTTGCGCAGTGGCATTTGCCTGATGGATCTCCATGCGGTGATAGTCATTTAGAACCCTCGAGGAAGTTGAAGCTGGAATCTGGTTTAAACGAAGATCATAGAGTTATGTATAATGGGGTTACTGAAGTTCGTGGGCATCAGCATGGCCCATTAGAGAAAGTATATGAGGGCTGCAGTCACAATGTAATAACAATGAGCAGCAGTGACTGCAGCGGGCACATGGATTTCTCTGTAAATGAGGACAATGAAATCAATTCTGTACCATATAATTCTGATCCAACGTTTTCAAATATGAATGGTGATTCTGCTGAAGCTAGGAATACTGACATCATCATTCTTAGCGACTCCGAAGAAGAAGATGCCAACTTTGTTTCTTCTGGAACCCCGTACAATCCATTGCCAGTAAGTGGAACAGATTCTGGGTTCCAATTCTTTGGTAATGCCTCTGGTTCTTGCATTGATAACACATTGGTTCCAGAGGATCTAAATTCGAGCACCCAAGTTATGAACTCTTCTATGTTCCATGCCGATGCTGGATTGGACTTGATTGAAAACACCTTGCCCTTTGCTAGTGAGGACCCCTCACTGCAAAATTTTCTTCCAACTCAGCCCTCGGCGTTGTTGGAACAGTCTGATTCTGGACACCCTCCTCCAGAATCAAACGGCATTAGTGGGGACGACTGGATCTCTCTTCGACTTGGCAGGGTCGATGAAAGTGTTCCCAATTCTTGCCCTGGACATGCACCCACAAATGAAGTACAACTGAGTAATGAATGTGAATCAGATGAAGGTAAAGTTTTTGTCTATCTTTGTAATTGTTTGAACAAGATTTTACTTAATGATGAAATGCGGGAAATATTTATATTATGTGTGACTCTAATAATGCTGCAAATAAACATTGCCCGTTTTGATGCTTTTTGAGGCTGATGTTTCGTATTGAATCCTTTGCAGCTACTCCTTTAATTAAGGATAGAACTGATGAGGTTAGGTCTAACATCGTAAAGTCACGGAGATTTTCAGATGGACCTTTCTCCTTTCCTCGTCAGCCAAGGACTTTGAGACAACGAGTTTATCTACCGGTAGAATCCAACTCTGAATAGAAAAAGTTGTTGCTTACAGAGGTACACAATTTAGTTTTCATAATCTGCTTAGATTGTTGATTCTGAATGTTCTCGTATTTGTTTTTCATTTATTTATATAGGATAAGCAAACCCCTTCGTGTTTTGTAAATTCAAGGTTTCAGCCATGCCTTGCACCGCAAAGTTGTTTTTAAACCACCTTGTTTTGTGCTGAGCCGTAAATATATAACCTCGCTGTTGATGTGATGGACCCAAGTATCAATAATGTTGGTTTTGGCAGTTCGAAAGTATTAATTACCTAGAGATGCATCGCAAAGTAGACGTCTGCTGAATTGCGTGTGCGTGCGTGTGAGCATGCTTGTCTCAGCAACCCTTGTGCTCGTTGCATTCTCTGAGAGTTTTAATTTTTGTCTTTTCAGGTAACTTGTATACTTTCGACTTGGCGATTCTGTTGAAGTTGCAAAAGAATCAATCTCTATGCAGATATTTTTGACAATTGGACATAGCGGAAGTTTCACCGTTGTAACATATGCAACGGTGCTCTTTTTGTGTCAGCGGGCTACCATGCTGAGACGCCTCTGTAAATAGAAAGGGTTGTTAGCTGTAATGTAAGCAATGCTTGTTCCTTATGAGAATAGCAACGAGGAACCGTTGCAGTAGCGATGATGGTAGTTGGACTTACAGTAAAATTGCCAAATTTCAGTTTAAATGTTTGCACAACCTTTTCCCTCTGCAAGGCGGAGAGATGGGAAGAAGAAATGGTTTCCAAGAGTGAAGAATGCTAGTAGAATGTCCATGGATTAGTGCGAGTGTTTGAAAGATATGGAATTCTGCAGTCTGCAGAATATGATGTTTCTGCAATCTGGGTTCGAATTTTATTCGGTAACAATTTGTGAGTTTGAATTTTGTATTAGGATTATGAGTAAATCAATAGTTGGGAAACAAAACAGCAGGGATTTGGGAACTGTTGAGGCACGAAGTAATTAACACCCGTCGCAGATGGAGTTCACTGTCCATCGTCGATGACACATGAAACGGGTGCACGTCCGGTCACTCTCTCAATGATGATCGACTTTTGAATACATCTACGGGTTTATATTCTCAATCTCTTTGTCTACTGGTAAACCGGATCGAAACACTTAAAACACTCCATTCCCTCGGTCTGAAATCTCATCTCAAGAACTATGAATATTGTGTGTTTATGTACAATTCTGAGAAGCAAAAAACATCATTAACTAATATTAGGTTGTAAACTTAATTATTGGGAGAGAGGATAGAGTCTAGAGAAGAATGGGAGATAATGGCTTGCGGAATTTGCTTATTACCTTTATTTATACGATTCATGGGCTTTCTTGCCTCACAAGTAATGCAATGCGTATGAGGATGTGATCTGCAAACCTTTAAGGATTACTGCTTTTTGTTTACATAATCACACTAGTTATAAAATCTTATTTACGATATAATTTACTTTCCAGAATAAAAACCTAAAAACAGAGAAATAAATAAATTGAAATTTTTATTGAATAAAAGAATTAAAAAAGAAAAAGAACAGAGAAAACCCGAAAAGCCTAAGAACCTAAAGTTAGGTTTGTTGTCTCTCGTCCTTCCTTCGCCTCCTCCTTCCTATACTCTTTCACAGTCACTGTCTTCCCACGAACCTCTTAATCAATGCTTGTGACGACACCTAAATTGCATAGGAGCTTTGTCACTTCAATACAGTTAATTGCAGAAAAGTTTTGAATGAAAGAAGCAAAAAAACTATTTTGCAACAATGGAGAACAAGATAGGGAGATCCGTGGAGCGTTAATGAATTCTTCATGGGGAAGACGATGACTATGAAAGGGTGGGGAAAGGAAGGAGGAGGAGACTATTAAGGATTATAGTGTAAAAGATAAGACTTAGAAGTATCAGTTTGTAAATATTTCTATAGTCTGTTATAGTTTGTTACTGGGACAGTTAGGATCTGTTGTTAGCAAGCTGTCAATCATCTGTGTGGTGATGTATTGTATAAATACAAAGGCTTGTAATCTTATTTGTTAAGAAATGAGAAAATACTTTTCCTATCATGGTATCTCTCGCCACTGTCTAACGACCGATCCCTCTTCTTTCTCTTTTTCTTCCGTTCATCCTCCTTCTCTCTAAAACCCTAAATCGCAGCCATGGCGACTGCTGCTTCTCCTTCTTCTGACTCTGATTCTCAGATTCATCAGCCTTCAGTTCCAAATTTGTACCCTAATTTCTCTGGCACTTCTTCAACTGCATCAATTACGATCAATAACATCGGTTCCATGCTGCCAATCAAGCTCACCACCCCCCATTACCTCACAGGGAGTGCATTATTCGCTATGATCTTTCGTTGCTACAACCTCACTGGTATCGTTGATGGATCTATGGTGGCTTCGCCTAAATTTCTTCACGATTCATTTGGAATTGAAATCTTGAATCCTGATTATGTTGCTTGGTTTGAGAACGATCAAAATATTCTCATCTGGATTAACTCCACACTCTCTAAATCCTTGATTTCGTATACAGTTGGTGTGAATTCTTCTCGGGAGCTTTGGTCTAAACTTGAATTGCACCTTGCTGCCGCCTCGCAGTGGCACATCCATGAACTTCGTTCAAGACTTCGCATAATCACCAAAGGCAACTCCACTGCGGCTGCTTATCTTTAACAGATTGAGGAGATTGCTGATGCGCTTGCATGCGCTAGAGCTCCTATTGTTGACTCTGAGCTCATCTCTGTTACACTTCATGGCCTTCCATCGGAGTATGAATCCTTTGTTAATGCAATCCAGTTCTGTCTTGGATCGACAACTGTTGATGAATTACACAGTTTACTACTGAGCAATGAAATTCAACTTGCAAATCGCAAGACCTCAACTGCCTCGGGATCTTTTTAGGCTTTTCACTCTGATCTTGGATCATCTGCTGGTATTTTTCCTCTACCGCCTCAAAACCCTAATTCTCAGGCGTTTGTTGCTCAGAACTTCAATCAATCTCATGGTTGTGGTCAAGATCGCACTCAACGTCAAAATTACTCCAATAAGCGTCAAAATTACTCCAATAAGTGTCAAAATTACTCCAACTACAGGCCTAACAATCAGTGCCAAAATTCCTTTCGCAACAATTATCAGCACACAAATTATGGTGGTTGATTTGACTTTCGATTTTTCGGTCGCCGACTTTTTTGCCAAATATGTCGTCAAAACAGTCATGAGGCTGTTGATTGTCCTCGTCGCATGAATCTTCAATTTGGCTCACGATCTTATCAATCTGCTATGTGTGCTAACACTGGTCAATCATCTGCTACTCCAACTTGGATTCTCGACTCTGGTGCCAGTTCTCATATGACAAATTCGATTGCAAACTTGCAAAGTTTAGAACCCTACACAGGACCCGAGCAAGTCTATATCGGTGATGGCAAAGGTTTGCCAATTCTTCATTCTGGTTCCTTTACTCTTCGTACTACTCATCATGATTTTGCTCTTAGAAATGTTTTACACGTTCCTGATTTAAAGCAAGATCTATTATCTGCAAATCAATTTACAATTGATAACTGATGCTCAATCACTCTCTATCCTTTTCACTTTGTTGTGAAGGATCTTCCTTCGGGGATAACGTTTTTTAAAGGTCCTGTGCGTCATGGATTTTATCCTTTCATTGTCTCCATCAACCTACTGGTACTCAACACCTGTTTGGTGCAACATTCAAAGCTTTTTCTGAGGTGTGGCATCTAAGCTTAGGTCATCCCTCTTTCAAAGTCTTAAATAAAATAGTCTCTAAGTCTAGTATTCCTTTATCAACTAGCATGACTAAGTCTTTTTGTTCTCACTGTGCAATGGGCAAAAGTTCCAAACTTTCCTTTGTATCTACATCTTGTACTACAATTAGGCCTCCGGAACTTCTTCATCAGATGTTTGGGGTCCGTCATCTGTCATGTCTGTCTCTGGTTATAGATTCTACTTACTGTTTGTGGATGACTTTACTAAGTATTGTTGGATATTTCCTCTCAAGTGTAAATCTGCGGTTTTTAGTACATTTCTTGATTTCAAACCAATGGTTGAGAATATACTGCACGCTACTATTATTACTTTGCGATCTGATGCTAGAGGGGAATTTTCCAGTTCTGTGTTTACTAAATATCTCCAGAACAATGGCATTTGTCATCAATTCAGCTGCCCTCACACACCAAAATAAAATGGTTGTGCTGAGCGTAAACATCGTCATGTGGTTCAGGTTGCTCGTACACTTCCGATTGTCTCTCATGTTCCTTACACTTATTGGGTGGAAGCATTCTCTACAGCAGTGTACCTTATTAATAGGTTACCTACTATGACCAAACTTTCTCCATGGGAACTTTTGTTCCAGAAACCTCCATCTTATCATACTCTCAAAGTTTTTAGGTGTCGATGTTTTCGCTAGTTAAAGCCTTACACCATGTCCAAATTCCTGCGCACAGCCTAATAGGCAAAATTCTGATGGGAATGCAATGACACCCACTCTTGCAAGGGAGCAGCCACGCATTGCATATAGAACCTTTACATCCATTGCTCTTTCCAACTCCACCACCTTCAGCTGCCATATTAATCCTCTTGAGACCGGAAAATCGAGTCACACTATGATTGGGACTCTCGTTGTTACTGTTACTTCTAGTATCGCTGTTGTTGGCATGATCACTGGCAGATTCAGAAGCGGCAGAAGTGCTGGCAAAGGCAGTTTTTTTGGCAAACGTGGACACAATTAGCACCACAGCCATCCCTACCATGAAAAGCTTCTTAATATCCTCCATATATATATATATATGTATGTATATATGTATGTATGTATATATGTATGTATGCATGTATGCCCTCCCCTTTCAAAACCCTTATTTATAGCCAACATGATCGATGAACCCATGGTTCAGTTTTCGTGAGGGTAATTATCTTTCTTTTATTTAGTTATCTATGTGGCATCATGGGGGAAGGTGCTTGTTCATATATGCCACGTTACAAAACGAGTCTCTACTCTGTATTAGGTGATGTGAGAGTATGTGTGTGGTCCTCGAGTCTGAGACATAGATAAATTGACTGTGTGATACAAGGTCAAAATGTGAACTTTTAACTGAAAACGAATTGACAATGAATTGAGTTTCAGTTTTTTTTTCTTTTTTTGAACAAACAATATTATTTACATTAAGGGGTTGGGGACTCGGTTAAGCCTCACAATGAATTAACAATAATGTAGCTCAAATTCGCCTTTGCAAGAATGAACCGAAGACCACTCACTTATAAGTAAAGAGGAATACCACTAGACCGTAATATTAGATGGCGAGTTTCAGTTTTAGTTTCAAGTAATTATCCTCCCACATATCGGCTCACAACGAAATCATTTGGGCATCTCATAATTTTGGGCTTAACACATGCTTTATTCTGGTGAGATTATCATTAGGTCCGGCCGAGCCGAGTCGACCCTAAATTATGGGCTGTAGCTAGGGCTTGGATTGGGTTAGAGCTTCTTTTTTCTGTCGAGAATAAAACTTCATTAATGAAAGAGGAATATAATTTGTCCTAGAAAGGCCTAAACTTAAACAGAACACAAAGTCTTACACAACAAAACAAACCATAAACTATAAGACAGACCTAAGAAGGAAAGCTACAACCTCATCCACCAAGGGAGGCCCACACAGCTTTAGGCTCGTAGCAACAAAAGAAAAAACCCTAATCTTCATCAGCCAACAATCAGTCACCATCGCCGCTGCTACCTCTGCGAAGGAAAACATCATACGAAACTGAAAAATGCACCTAAACCAAAAACTAGATATTAGAGTATTATGCAGAATCAATCCACCAAGAACCACAGCCCTCACAGCCACACCTGCAAGAAAAGTCACAAAACGTAACAGAATGAGGGGGAGGGCGAAGGGGGTGTGTAAAACGCTCTTGTTCCAAAGTGAATCATTCCACATTTCACCCAATTTTTCTGGCAAGCCGCTCAACAGTGGATCATGAGGGATGGGTCTTGTGTCAAGATAGAGCCCAAC
Organism: Crataegus laevigata; assembly: GCA_963580275.1. Classification (NCBI taxonomy): domain Eukaryota; kingdom Viridiplantae; phylum Streptophyta; class Magnoliopsida; order Rosales; family Rosaceae; genus Crataegus; species Crataegus laevigata. Next base: position 28,043,606 of record OY756947.1, on the reverse strand, counting down.
ACTACAAGATCTAAATCATGGTTAAGGGTCGGAAAAGATGAAGGGCAGCAAGAGGGGGGTAGGAGAGAAGGGTGCTATGGGGAGGGATGAGAGGATTGGTGGTGAGTGGCTGTTGGGTGAAAAGAGGGTACAAAACTAAGACATAAGCTCAAATAATTGAGAAATATCTCAGATATAAGCAGTGTATGGCAATGTCTTGGCCGACGAGTGGCGACGCGTGGGACCTCAAAAAATTATTCTAAAAATATGGAGGTGTTCGTGGTGTTGTGTAGATCACATTGGTATATTCAACACCCCATTTGAGCAATGTATGAGAAATTAATCCTAGGTTTCATAAATGTGCTTTATAATTAACGTTTAATCGATGGTTTCACATATAGGTGAGACGTACCTGGAGGACGAGCGTAGCCAGGCAAGACTCGGGGGTTACGACCTGACTACATACCAGTGAGTGGGCTTTTGGTTTTCTATATATACATATATATGCTTTACGTTTTTTTTTCCCAAAATTTGATTTAAATGAAATGTGATATGAATGCCATGTCATGTATGCATTATATTTTCGTATTACATTATTATGGTTATGCATAATATGCTTTGATGATACGGAGGCCCAGGTAAGCTACATGTGAGTACAACATGTTGATAGTGATTATGGTGTGTATGGTTATGTTTGGGATATATTTAGAGCTCATTATCCTACACTCCGGTGTTAGTGCTTCTGCCCGTGGCCAATCCTTCACGTGATGTTCACCTCCCGCACCGCACACTCACCTTGGATCCAAGTTTTGTACACAGCCCTGTCATACATATCACATTAGGTGCTTTCAACTCGTAGGTGACCCGTGATTATTTGCACAGCCTTCACGTAATCGTAGCACTTTAGCGTACATATCTACACCTAGCCCTGTTACAGACCACGTTATGTGGTTCCAACTCGTGTGCAGGAATAGATTATGAGCTATAGGTTCAGCCGTACAGGTCAAGTTAGGTGACTCCGACTGCTATATTATTTTACATTGATTTATTTCACCTGACTTACATGTTTTCTTCAGAGATACTTGACATGGCATATACTTGGATTTCCACTACTTTGAGCATGATTCTTATATACGTATATACTACTATTTTCTGGGAAATTATACAAGTTTTACGGTGAGGGATTATTATGTTTCTAAAGGAAATGTGTTTTTAAACCTTTTTTTTTGCCCACTCACATTTTCTGTTTTGCACCCCTCCAAGTTCTAACTAAACATTCGGATTGGTGGCTCACAAGGACTTCGCGACGGTTCTGACAGCTCTTCAAATGCGTATGAACTTTCTTTCGTGTTATGTATAATTAATACTTGATGTTAGACTACTCCTAAGACATATATGTTCTGAATATGTGTATTACCACCTTAAACACCTTCACACACACTTATATATTTGTTCATAGTATAAATTAGTTAACTTGGTTTTTATTTACTCATATTTTCATATCACCGTCACTTTCACACTGCGCACATGGCTACTTCACCCTCACGTGATGGCCAGCATGCCACGATTTAGGTCGGGGTGTGTCAGTTTGGCATCAAAGCCTAGGTTTGGTAGTCCCGCATATTTTGTTGGTGTTCTAATCATTTTGAATTCTTATGTCAGAACCATGCCACCTCGTAAAGAGCCCCGTCATTCCACTGAGTCTGATTTTCCTGATATTGGTTAGTTAGGTGATGTTATTGCCCAAGCCATACAGTCCTCACTTCATCCTCCTCAAAAGACTACCTTAGAGACCGTAACTCACCTCAAATAAACAATTTCCTAGGTAATGAAGGGGCTAAGAAAGTTGAGCTATCGCTCGATCACTTAGAGAAGACTTTTAGAGTTATGCAACGTCAGGGTACGCTTGTAGATGATCGATGGGTGGAGACAGCCACCTAGTTTCTGCGTTATGAGGCTGTGTCTTAGTGGTGTCAAGAATCATTTTCTATGTTGTTTGAGGATGCAAATAATTGGGAGATATTCACATAGAGATTTCAGACCAGATTCATTCCACTAGAGTATTTGGATCACGAGAGAGAAGAATTTCATAATTTAAAGTAGGGAAAGATGTCAGCTACTGACTACCATCGCAAATTCACAAATTTGTCCTGATATTGTCCAGAGATTGCGCGTAATCCAACGGAGATGCTCAGATGATTCAAGAGGGGTACACGTAAGAAATTGTGTTCGATGGTGACCTCGACCCCATGTACTACATATCAGGAATTTTTCGAGGTGCTGCTTTGAGTGGATGATTTAGAAAATATGCCTAGTGATAGTGATGAAGAATAAGAAAAAGAAAAATAATAAAGATAAGGGTCAGTCATCTCAAGGACTTTGTCAGATGCAGAGCTTTAAACGAAGTGGTACCAGCTCTAGTTCTTCCAGTGGAGGCTTCAGTTCCACTGGACCGTGGAGGGGCGGCCGTTTAGGAAGTTCCCACTTCCAGAGACAGAGAGATTCTAGCGGAGGTGCCCTACTTTGTCGTAGGTGCAATGTTCGTCACTTTAGAGACAGAAAGATTCTAGCGGAGGTGCCCCACTTTGTCGTAGGTGCAATGTTCGTCACTTTAGCGAGTGTAGACGAGGTAGTAGTGAATGTTTTACTTATGGTCAGTTGGGACACCGAGCTAATCAATGCCCACAGAACTAGTAGAAGCGTCAGCCACCTACATTACCACCACCAGTGCCCATCCAGCAAGTCCCAGGACCTAGTGGTTACACCCATATGGGTTATGGTGGAGCTTATCATTATCAGGGGACGTAGCCCCATATTACGTAGGATCGTATCAGTACCCACACGATCCGTATCATCAGGGTGGTTACCCTCAGTATTCAGGATGCTATGCGCCATATCCTTCATATCAGGGTGGTGGATCACAGTGGTACCTATAAGGGTAGTCCTAGAGTGTTAAGGTTGCTTCTAGTAGCGCAGGATCATCGAGGCAGCCTAACCAACCTGCGCAAGGAAAAGGCCTACATGGAAGAGGAAATCAAGCTAACAGAGGCCGTGGAGGACGTCAGCAGCAGCAGGGCCGCGTTCACCACATCACACTATAGGATGCTCAAAATAATCTTGATCTTATCATTGGTACATTGAATATTCTTGGATATTTTGCTAGGTTGTTAATTGATTCTAGTGCTACACACTCTGTCATTTCTCATACATTTGCTTAGAAAACACAACCATACCCTATACATCTCAGGTATAAGTTTGAGTTTTCTATGCCTAGGGGCAAGACCTGCTATGTTAGCTACGCATATCAGGGACGCCCTGTCTTGGTGGAGGATGTAGTAATGCCTACTAATCTCATGTCGTTGAATATAGTTGATTTTGATGTTATACTAGGCATGGATTGGTTACACTATAACCGTGCTCAGCTGGATTACTACAAGAAGACGGTTACCTTCCACTGTCTGGGCTTGCCTGTGGTTACCTTTGTAAGGGAGCGTAGTGGAGTGAGACACGGCGTTATCTCAGCCGTGATGGCCAAACGGTTATTGTGTAAAGGTTGTCAGAGGTATTTGACTCACGTGGTACTGAACGAAGAGACACCTACCCGTGTGGAGGATGTACAGGTAGTTAGGCATTTCCCTAACGTATTTCTTGATGATTTACCGGATTACTGCCAGATCGAGAGGTAGAGTTCACCATTGACCTGATTCCAGGTACATACCATATTTCCTTGACTTTTTATCGAATGGCTCATGCAGAGTTAAGGGAATTAAAAACCCAACTACAAGAATTAGTGGATAAAGGTTTCATTCAGCCTAGTACTTCACATTGGGGAGCACCAGTTCTATTTGTACGGAAGAAAGATGGAACCTTGAGGCTATGCATTAACTATCGACAGCCGAATCGGGTAACGATTAAAAACTGTTATTCGTTGCCACGTATAGATGACTTGTTTGATCAGCTTCGAGATGCCTGCGTATTCTCTAAGATTGATTTGAGGTCTGGGTACTATCATCTGAAGATTAAGAGTGAAGATGTCCCTAAGATAGCATTTAGGACTCGATATGGTCATTACGAGTTTCTCGTGATGCCATTCGGTTAACGAATATACCAGCAACATTTATGGACATGATGAATCGAGTATTTCAGCCATACCTCGACAGGTTCGTTATTGTCTTCATTGAAGACATTTTGGTGTATTCCAAGTCTAAAGCAGAACACACGCGACATCTCATGTTGGTATTTAAGAAATTAAGGGAACATCAGTTTTATGCTAAGTTTAGCAAATGTTAGTTTTGGCTGGATCAAGTGTCTTTCTTAGGGCATATCATATCAGCTCAGGGTATACTGGTGGTCCCATAGAAAGTAGCTGCAGTTGAGAATTGGGAGCAGCCACGAACCGTCACCGGGGTATGGAGCTTCCTTAGCTTAGCAAGTTATTACAGTAACTGAAGTATTATCTCACTCATGTACCTGTTTTGGCACTTCCAGATGACAGTAGTAATTTCGAGATTAACAGTGACGCTTCTCTGAATGGCTTAGGCTATGTACTGATGTAGCATGGTAGGTTGATTGCATATGCTTCGCGACAGTTGTAGCCTCAGAAGATGAATTACTCTACTCATGATCTGGAGTTAGCAACCATTATTTTCGCCCTGAAGATTTGGAGGCATTACTTAAATGGAGAGAAATGCCAGATTTTTATGAACCATAAAAGCCTCAAGCATATTTTCACCCAGAAAGATCTTAACCTTCGACAATGGAGGTGGATAGAGTTACTCAACGATTATGATTGTACGATTGAGTATCACCCAGGTCGTGCAAATTTAGTGGCAGATACGCTCAACAAGAAATCACATGCCAGACTTAATACTTTGTATGCTAGTCGTGTTCCTCTCCTTATAGAATTAAGATCCACATGAGTAAAATTAAAGGTTAAAGATCAGGACGAAGCATTACTTGCTTACTAGTTTCCAGGTCAGACCGATCTTGATAGATTACGTGCTCGAGGCTCAGGCAGATGATCCATAATCTCAGGAATTAATTGGTGCAGTATCCCGAGGGAAAAAGAAAGATCTTAGGATCAAGAGACCATATGGTATGCTTATACAGGGAGACTGAATGTACGTGCCAGACATAGCGGAATTAAAGAAAGATATACTGGATGAGGCACATGTTTCGACGTACGCTATGCATCCTGGGAGTACCAAGATGTATCACACTATTCGACCCTGGTACTATTGGCCTGGCATGAAGATGGAAATTGCAGAATATGTGAGCCGTTGTGCAATATGCCTTCAAGTCAAAGCTGAGATAAAGAAGCCTTCTGGGTTGTTGCAGCCAATTCCCGTCCATCAGTGAAAATGGGAGGACATCACCATGGATTTCATGTACAACCTCCCTCGTACGCGAAATGGTTATAATGGTATTTGGGTAATAGTGGATCTGCTTACTAAGTCAGCACACTTCTTGCCCATTCGACAGAATTATTCTTTGAGCTGATTAGCTGATTTATTTGTTTCAGAGATTGTTAAATACCACAGAGTTCTAGTTAGTATCATCTCTGATCGAGATCCTAGGTTCACTTCTAAGTTTTTGGTGGCTTTCCAGGAAGCTTTGGGTTCGAGATTGCTTTACAGTAAGGCGCATCATCGATGGACAGTTGGGCAGTCAGAGATAACCATACAGACACTAGAGGATATTCTGAGATCTTCAGTATTGCAGTTTGGCGAAGCTTGGTATAAGCGTTTAGCTCTGATTGAGTTTGCCTACAATAACAGCTACCATTCCAGTATCAGGATGTCACCCTTCGAGGCACTTTATGGTAAGCTCTGTTGCACTTCTTTATGTTGGTCGGAGGTCAGCGAGAGAGTATTGGTGGGCCCTGAGATTATTGACGAAACTACACAAAATATTCAGGTAATTAAAGCTAACCTGAAGGCGGCCTAGGACTCAGAAGAGCCTTGCTGATAAATACGTCATTGATAAGGTTTATAAAGTCAGAGATTGGGTATTTCTGAAACTATCTCCATGGAAAGGCGTAGTACGGTTCGGAAAGAAAGGTAAGCTAAGCCCTCGCTATATAGGACCGTACTAGATCACCGAGAGAGGTAGTGAAGTCGCCTATAAACTTGAATTGCCTCTAGAGCTGTCAAAAGTACATGATGTTTTTCATGTATCCATGTTTCGCCGTTATGTCATTGATCCATCACATGTGATTCCTCCTCAGCCACTAGAGATTAATCCAGATTTAACATACGACGAGGGACCAGTGATGATTTTAGACTGGAAGGATAAGGTTCTTAGGAACAAGACGATACGAATAGTGAAAGTCTTGTGAAGGAACCATTCAGTGGAGGAAGCTACTTAGGAGATAGAGGACCGTATACGTGACTTATATCCACGTCTATTTTATGGTTATTGATATATTGTGGTTGTGTATAGAAATTTCGGGGACGAAATTTTCTCAAAGGGGGTAGGTTGTTACAGCCTGTTCCGAATTATTATATTTATTTCATCCCTAAGTATGTAAAATGACAATGATGCCCTCGAGGTCTAGTGACATGGATGTGCATATGTAGAATTAAATTATTTTTCTCGACGATGTCATTAAATCGTACACGATGCCATGAGAGTGTCGACGCGAATTAGGGCCGAATCGGGTTCGTAACAAAAATGTTACAAACATTAAATTACAATTGGGTCAAGTAGGGAAATAAACTCTAAACTAATCCCTTGGGTTCCTATTTGTTTGGAACCAATGAGAATTTAGGGTGGTTATTATTAGTTGAACCAATAGTAGGCCCTAATTACATAGCCCAATAGGGCTTTGTTTCATATTATTGTGGCCAACCCATGGCCTTACATACACAAACATACACACACGTAACCTCTGTCTGTCTCTCTCTCTCTCTCTCTCTCTCTTTCTCTCTCTCTCTCTCTCTCTCTCTCTGATAGACGCATATTTATGCGACTTAGCTTGCTTGTTTTCTTGCATTTTGGTAATTATTTAGTATTTATTATAGTGTTTAAAGTTAAATTCGTGTGTTTGTAGGTTTTATGGGCTAAGGGTGCATTATGAGCCAATTTAGAGTAGTTTGGAGTGTTTTTGGGCCCAAGATGGATTGCTTATGATCCAAGCTAGATGGATGGACGAATTTGGAGATTAATTGGGTTGAAATCTACTATGAAGATGGATAAGTGAAGCCCAAGTTCTTCACACATGACAAAAGAGCAAGAAACAAGGAACTTTCCTTTCCTTCCCACTTCACCTACAACATCCACCACCTTCACCTACAACATCCACCACCTTCACCTACAACATCCACCTACTTCACCTACAACATCCACCTTCACCTACAACATCCACCACCTTCACCTACTACCTTCACCTACTACTTTCACCTACAACCCTTTCCACATTCCCTATAAATACCACCCTATGCCACAACATTCTTCACCATTCTCCAAGCCTTGCCTTGCCTCTCCCTACATATCTAAACTTCTTCCCATCCATTCCTCCATATAACCAACCCTTCAAACATCACTCCAACCTTGTGTTGCGGCAAAGAAGAAGAGGAAAGTGCTTGGACGTGCTTGCTATCCAACATGGATCGTTGGAACGTTTAGGTGTTTTCTTTCTTTTGTTTTCAATGTCTAAATTTGTTTATCTTTGTTTTATGCTTATGAGGAACTAAACGCCCCTTAGCTAGGGGGGTATTCGAAACCATGTTATTGCTTGCTATATGATTTGATTACTTTTAATTGTGTTTCATAAGTTGTGATTTCAATTTACTTATCTTCTTGAACTATAACTTATTTATGTATGGTTGTTGAGAGTGCACGCTTAATCTTCATGCATAAATTGAATGCTAGGATATAAGGGAATTTCACCTAATCGTTATGAACTTATATTCACAAGTAGTAAAGGTTGTTGATCACAATCATGTTAAGTAAATTCTTGGCATAAGTTTCATGCAATTCATAGTAACAAGTGCCTCGTCAATACTTATGGTTTTCATAAAACTTAATGATTCTTGCTTGTATCTCTTTTATCCAATTCATTGAGGGAACTTGTGGGGAATGCCTTGGGTTGTCGTATGCAATCATCCAATCCATTAACTTAAGGAAAATCTGAGAATTAATCTATGCAATTCATGGTTAATTTGGGGCGTTGAGAATTCATAAGTTAATGAAATACAATTAGAAATCATTTTGTATGCAAGCAAGACATGTGTGGAGAAGAACCCCTTAGCTAGCCTTCCATTCATTCATTTAAACCAAATTCGTTTTCAACCTTGTTTGTTTACAAAGTTTATTTGTTTTACTTTCAACTTCACCAAACCCAAATCCCCCTTTTACTTTCTTGTTTTAAAGTCTTTTGTTTACATTTTTAACTTTGTTTTTATATTTTTGAGTCAGTTTAGAGGTTTTAGCAAGCCCTCCTAATCCCCGGTTTAGAACGATCCCTACTTATACATATACTACAATTGATAAAAAGAGGGTTTAATTTGCGCGTTAACTAATTTTAGCGCATCACTCTCTCTCTCTCTCTCTCAGTTTCCCGATTTTTCCATATCCATACGACCAAGTTTTCTAGCCCTCAAACTCTACTAAAATGACGTAGATCGAACTCACGAATAGCATGATTGAACTCTCCTCGACTTCACAAGCTTGGTGGTGTAAGTTCTTCGGGGTATAGACGTCAGGAACCTAAGTGCTCACGAGCTCTAACGAGTGGTACAGTCCCTCCAACGTGATCGTGGTTGTTTTACAACATTCTAAAGCTTAAGGAAGCTTTTAAACAACTTCTTAAGGACCTTGGGACAATTTTGGAAGGTTTTGGACATCAGGAAGCACGAGGTGGTAAAGTTCCAAAGTTGGCCAGAGATGTCGAAGGGAATTCCATTCACTTCTCATAGAATTTAGGGATTAAAACAAGTATGGATGTATATGTATTCTACTCACTCAGGACTTTAATTTGACATAAAGTTTAAGAGATTTGGTTGAAAAACAAGAAAGATATTAAAGTTTTAAAATTCCCTAGTTTCTGGCAAGCTTAGACGGCGGCTGCGGACGGCAGCACCGACGACGGATTTCTGCAAGGTTCACCGGAGAAGACAAAAAGTATTCTGTCAACTTTGACGGAATATTCCTAACGGCGTTAGGTATATATAATGGAATATTCTATTATTTAACAAAATATTCCTTAATGGCGTTAGGGATTCCGTCCAACGTGCCAGGCAAGTGCCGCGCGTGGCCGGCGCATATGGCCGTGCCTGTGTCTTGGCTAGCGTGTGGAGGTGCATGGGACCTCAAAAAATTATTCTAAAAATATGAAGGTGTTTGTGGTGTTGTGTAGATCACATTGGTATATTCAAACACCCTATTTGAGCAATGTATGAGAAATTAATCCTAGGTTTCGTATATGTGCTTTATAATTAACGTTTAATTAGTGGTTTGACATATAGGTGAGACGCACCTGGAGGATGAGCGTAGCCAGGCAAGACTCGGGGGTTACGACCCAGCTACATGACAGTGAGTGGGCTTTTAGTTTTCTATATATACGTATATATGCTTTACGTTTTTCCCAGAATTTGATTTAAATGAAATGTGATTTGAATGTCATGTCATGTGTGCATTATATTTTCATATTGCATTAGTATAGTTATGTATAATATGCATTGATGTTACGGAGGCCCATGTAATCTACAGGTGAGTACAGCATGTTGATAGTGATTATGGTGTGTATGGTTATGTTTGGGATATATTTAGAGCTCATTATCCTGCACCCTAGTGTTAGTGCTTCCGCCCGTGGCCAGGGTATAGTCCTTCACATGATGTTCATCTCCCGCACCACACACTCACCTTGGATCCAAGTTTGGTGCACAGCCCTGTCGTACAAACCACAGTAGGTGGTTCCGACTCGTAAGTGACCCACGATTATTCGCACAGCCTTCATGTGATCGTAGCACTTGAGCGTACATATCTACACCTAGCCTTGTCGTACAGACCATGTTAGGTGGTTCCGACTCATGTGAAGGAATAAATTATGAGCTATAAGTTCAGCCGTACAGGTCACATTAAGTGACTCCAACTGATATATTATTTTACATTAATTTATTCCACCTGACTTACATGTTTTCTTCATAGATACTTGACATGGCATATACTTTGATTTCCACCGCTTTGAGCATGATTCTTATATACGTATATACTACTATTTTCAGGGAAATTATACGGGTTTTACGGTGAGAGGTTATTACGTTTCTAAAGGAAATGTGTTTTCAAAACTTTGTTTTTACCCACTCACATTTTCTATTTTGCGCCCCTCCAGGTTTTAGCTAAACATTTGGATTGGTGGCTCATGGGGACTTCACGGCGGTTCTGACAGCTCTGCAAATATGTAGGAACTCTCTTTCGTGTTCTGTATAATTAATACTTGATGTTGGACTGCTCTTAGGACATACATGTTCTGAATATGTGTATTACCACCTTAAACACCTTCACACACACTTATATATTTGTTCCTAGTATAAAATAAATTAGTTAACTTGGCTTTTAATTTACTCATATTTTCATATCACCGTCACTTTCACACTGTGCACATGACTATGTCACCCTCACGTGATGGCCAGCATGCCTCGATTTAGGTCGGGGTGTGTCAAAATAAGTGCTGAAAAGTAAGGGTGGGCACTTGGAAACGAAAATACAAACGAAAGATTTTGTTCAGTTTTTGCAGTTTTGAAACGGTTTCCACTTGAAACTGAATCGCAATATGAAAAAACTATTTGGTTTTGATTTTTAACATCTAAAACGGCATTGAAACCAAACCGCAACTCAAAAATCAAATAGATATTTAATTTAATATCTATATTAAGTAAATTATATCGTAGGCTTTTTTCGTTTTATTTTTTCAATTTGTTTTGTTACTTATGTAGTCTTTTTAAAGTTTATAACAGCTAATCTAATACATATTGTTATGGATTTGTATTGCGTAGAATCGATCAACTTGAATTCAACTATCACATTTCGTACTCTTAATCCACAACAAAAACAACAAGCTCTAAACAATCTCAAACTTCTAGTTCACAAGGTTCAATGGCTTCTTATCCATTTGTTTCACTTTCACAAGGTCCAAGATATTCCCAAGTATCACCTTCTCAAACCATTCACAAGCTCAAAGGCCACCTCAACCTTCGAAGAGTAAGTGTCCAAAATGAACAGAAAAAGAAAGAATTGAGCGATGCAAAGTAGTGACTTGAAAGTTGAAGCACCAAACTTTTTTGTTGAACGGCATGAATAAATATTTTTGTACTACTAATGTCACAAGGATTTTGTTTAAAATTTAGTTTTAGTATGGTAAACTTAACTTTTCCAGTTGGGTTGGACAAAAGTAATGTCATCAGACATTTTGATGTTGAAGTTTATTTCAAGGTGAATTTTAGTGTGGTAATCACTATTTTTTTAATTGAGTTGTATTAATAGTATAAAGCATTTAGTTTGTAAATCAAATCGAACCGCAACCGAATATATTGATTTCATTTCGATTAAAGCATTAAAACCGCATTGAACCACGTTGTAAAAAAAATTCATTTTTGTTGTAAACTTTCCTAGTTTATGTGTGATTGTGTAAATTCTAGATTAGATTTTATTCTAGTTGTTCTTTCCTATACGAACCTGTATTCCTTGGGGATGAAGGATTTCTTCTCTCCCTTATTACCATGAATAAAGGCACTACGTAGGGGAGAGAATATAGATTTCTCTCTACAATTCTATAAACACATCTCCATCCTTGCTGTCGGCCCCCTTCCCCTTGTCAGATAAAATAGACTACAATATGTTATCAACACACTCCTATCGCTGCGCTTAGGAATCTAACGTTGAAGTTTTTTCTGCATCAAACAAGTTCATCCATATCATCACGCAACCAGGTTCTTCCAAAATAATGGGTTTTATCTCAATATTTTTGTAGCCCTGATAGCATGAACATTCACCATAATGCATGTCCCAACTTTACGTTTTACGAATTTTAGATTCTACATAAATTGTGTATGCATTATAATCATAATTGTTGAAATTATTTGATATTGCCATGAATTGCATCAAATATATGTACATGCATTAAAATATTTAGGGTTAATCTCAGTTTACTACCTTGAAGTTTCTTGGTTTTCAACATTTGGTACATTAAGTTTTTTCCGTCTCAGTCTGGTACCTAAAGTCATAATTCTAGGACACTTTCATACATTTGTTAAGTATTCCGTTAGAAACTATGTTAACTGATGATGTGGCGCCTATTAAAATTTATAAAAAATTAAAAAATTAGACCCAAACATTCACCCGTCTTCTACCTCACACCCCTCAACCTTCTTTCTCCCTTCTCTCATTTACAACATGCACCAAACCTCCCTTCTTTCCTTTGCAACTCGCAGCAATCCAACCATGGCAACTAAGCAGCATCGACACCAACAAAGGAGAAATTTCTCCTTTCGTTGTTCTCAACCTGCAGCCATGGCCTCTGAAATCAAGGCGAAGACGAATAATCACAGAAACACACAAAATCCATTGTCAAACCTTATCGCTCCATTTCTCTGCAATTCCATTCGTTGTCTCTCTCTCTTTCTCTTTCCCCTTCTTGTTCTGAAACCCTAGATTAACCTCAATCTGACATGAAATCCAAACCCCAAAATTTCATTGGGGTTTCAGTCTCAGCCTCAGAGGACACACACGTCCTTTGATGAATTGTTCGCCTCCCTTCCTTAAACCCTAACCTCAATTTTCTTTCCCCTTTCTCATTTCGATTACACGTATCTGACGTACTTGAAGAGAGAGAGAGAGAGTGAAAGAGTGAGTGATCGATAGGCCATGGAGGGCTCTGTGGCGGAGTATCTCGGATCCCCAAAGTCATGGGAGGTCGCTGGTTTGGACAACGCCATGAACCACCTGATGCTTTCCTCCAACAAGGATTCCAAGCCCCGCAAAACCAGCAAAACACACAACGATCCCGCACGCATCACCATTGCCTAGCCTTTTGCATCGTTTCATTTGAAGGATAGAAAATTAGGGTTTGCTAGGCTTTGCTGTGGAATGAGACGCGAAGACAAAGAGGATGGTTGCTGATGGATGGAGCCTACGATGAAGATGAGGGTAGGTGCGGGTTGCAAATAAGAGAAGGAAAGGTGGGTGCAGTTGCAGTTGCAGAGGAGAGAATGGAGAAAGGGGGTTAGGGGGTGTGAGGTAGGAGATGAGAGTGTTTGGGTCAAATTCTTTTTAATTTTTAATTTTTAATTTTTTTAATATCCATGTGGCGCCCAATCATTGTCCACGTGGGTGCCACGTCATCAGTTAACGGAGATTTGACGGAAAACTTAACGGATTTATGAAAGTGTCCTAGAATTATGACTTTAGGTACCAGACTGGGACGGAAAAAAATTCATCTACCAAATGTTGAAAACCAAGAAACTTTAGGGTAGTAAATAGAGATTAACCCAAATATTTGAATTAAATATGCATTGAATTGAATTGAAAAGAAAAAAAAATCAGAAAAAAGAAACTTAGGTTCTTCGAACCCGTGACCTCCATCACCTATCCATGTTGATGGTTTCCCCCCTCCCCGAGCCAAGAACACAAACTGGAGCCCACGACTCCAAGTCTAAAACCTAGACCCCGACACCCAAAAAGTGTCGCCACCCTAAACCACCGTGACGCACGACCTGTGGCCATGCCTAGCCGTCCTGGCTACTTCCCTAATGACCTAAAAATCGTCCATTGTGTAACTTGGTTGAGATTCCTTCGAATCTCATTGGATATCTTGAAATTTTGATTCTAATTTCTAGGGTTTTGGTTGAATTGTTAAGTCTTCTATTCTCCGATTTGTAATCATGGTCGAAAACACCCAAAAAGGGTACCTTGAGTCTCCCCGTCCAAGATTTAGCCACCTACAGTGGCAGCGCCAGTCACCTTATCCGGCGACATCTCCAAGCTCTGCTAGGACTTCTTGGTCCAACCCGACCCCAATTTGGGCCTGGTATGATCTCAGGCCAAAATAAATTTTTTTTCTTTTGGGCCTACTTTTCCTAGCCCAAGTTTTGGGTCCCGAGTTTAATTGCCTAATTATTTTAGGCCCAATGGGATTTATATTTTTCACCCACACTTTAAATTTGACCCGAAGTCAAAATAATTAATTCAATCATAATTTTATACCTGAAATTCTATTTGCATATTTTTCTTGTTGTATATTTCTATGTATATATTTGTGTTTGCCTGCAGGAACATATAAACCTAAAGTTCATAATTACTTCAAAACCTGAAGTTTCTAAAAACATGTTTGAAAACCTAAAGTTTTCCTTAAAACATCACCTATGAAAACCTAAAGTTTTTTTCATGCAAATTTTAACCAATACATGTCTATTAAAACCTGAATGTTCTACTCCTATGTGAATGGATTTCTTTTTCTCCATTACACTAACCACATCTTGTCCATCTATTTTGTGATAGGAACATGTAAATTTTGATCAAACTCGACTTCACTGCTTTGGTGGTCTCTGGAAAGAACTACCTCAAGTGGGTTCAAGATACGAAGCTCTACCTCACTGCAAAGAATTTGTATCCCGCCATTGAAGAGGAGATGGACAATCTAGTTGGAGAAGCTGAGAAAGTTGATTTTTTATCCGAAGACATATTCATAACACCCTACAAACCAAATACTTTGCTAGGATGATCCACGTACATTATGGGTCGTTTTGGCTGATCGTTTCGATCACCAAAATGACATAGTCTTGCCTGAAGCAAGACATGACTGGCATCATTTGCGCTTCCAAGACTTTAAGTTTGTGAATGAATATAATTATGAAGTTTGTCGAATCCGATCACTTCTCAAGTTTTGTAACAAAACTTTGACCGAAGAGGATCTCCTGGAGAATACCTATTCGACATTCTATGCTACTAATGTTATCCTACAGCAACAATATAAAGCTCAGAAGTTCACTAAGTTCTCGGATTTGATCTCTGTTTTAATTCTAGCTGAAAAGCAGTATCAACTATTGATGAAGCATCATCAAGCTCGACCTACTACGGCGACTACTGTGCTTGAAGCACACTATAGGACAAATCAAAGCCCAAGATGCCAAAAAAGGTATGGTAGGGGCGGCTAGAAGCCACCCAGCCAAGGTCAATAGAGATTAGGCCCATCCAAGAGAGGAAACAAAGCCTAGAAGCTCCTAAACCTCGCTCTCAATGCCTCGAACTTCAAGAATAATGACAAATCACCTGAAACTATGGATGCGGATATGTGTTGTCGTTGTGGTTCAAAAGACCATTGGTCTCTTGTTTTTTGAGCTCCCCAAAAGGTCATAGCTAAATATCATTCTCGTCGTCAGAAGTTTGAATCAAACTTTATGCAAGTGGATGACCCAGAGAGTACAAAAATAGAGGTTTCTGACTTTCAAGAGGATACTACCCCTATGGAATATGAGAATCTTAGATATAGACTTATTTTTTAGTTGAAATAAGACAATTGGGCTGAATTCCACAGTAGTGGCTGTACCCCCTTGTGTTTTTGGTTAAATTTTGAACAATTTTTCCTTTATGCTTGGATTATTTGTTGGTGATTTATTTTTGGATATTAAGTTTTGGGTAAATAGCTAAAATGGTCCCTGAGATATGCATAACCCATCACTTTGGTCCCTGAGATTCCAAATCGATAAAAGTGGTCCCTGAGATTGTCCATCATCCATCATTTTGGTCATTCCGTTAAGTGTCCTGGAGCTCTTGGCCTAAAGTTTGGGCAATTTTCAAAGCTTCGTAACTCAATCGTTTCTTAACCAAATTTGACCCATAATATATCAAAATGAAGATAGGGAAGTGTAGAATAAGATTATAGTTATTTGGAAGCCCAATGGTTGCCGGAGATGGCCAGAAAATAGCCTCAACGTTAACTGGTCCGAGTGAAAACTTGAAAACTCGCCGAAAACTGGGTAAACTTTAAATGTTCATAACTTCTTCAATACTCAACGAAACCAAGTGATTCAAAAACAAAAATCATACTTGTTGATGAGACAAAGAGAATGGTACCTTTTTTTTTTATGGCTAGATCGATGTGGTTTGGCTGGAAAATGGCTCGAAAGTGGCTAACTCGAGACCAAAACAGCCACTTTCAAGCTGTTTTCCGGCCAAACCACAGCAAGTTAGCCATCGAAAAAAGGTACAATTATATTAAATTATTTAATTTACTTTTACTAGATAAAGAAAAAATTTCATTCCTGAATGAACCCTTATACTTATTATAAGATATATCTATATACATCAATTATAATAAGTATATATACTAAACTCATAGTGTTCTCTCCGTCTCGTCAAGGAGTATGATTTTCATTTTTGAATTACTTGATTTCATTGAGTATTGAAGAATTTATGAACGTTTAAATTTACCCAATTTCCGGCGAGTTTTCAAGTTTTCACTCGGACCAGTCAACTTTGAGGCTATTTTCTGGCCATCTCCGGCAACCATTGGGTTTCCAAATAGCTATAATCTTATTCTACACTCTCATATCTTCATTTTGATATATTATGGGTCAAATTTGGTTAAGAAATGATTGAGGTACGAAGCTTTGAAAATTGCTCAAACTTCTGGCCAAGAGCTTCCGGACACTTAACAGAGTTTTTAACGAAATGACCAAAATGATGGATGGTGGACAATCTCAGTGAACACTTTTATCGATTTGGAATCTCAGAGACCAAAGTGATGAGTAGTGCATATCTCAAGGACCATTTTGGCTATTTACCCTTAAGTTTTTAATTAATTACCATCCTTGAATAAATAAATTATCTTGAATTGATATTTGTTTTTAAGAACTTTTATGCATGTGACCGATTCAAATTATTTTTTCATTCTAGGTATGACTAGTGGGGAAGTTAGTTGTCTGGCAAATAGTGCAACCACGTACACCGTTTTACGTGAACACATCTATTTCACTACCTTCATACCTCAGAATGCACCTCTGACAACCTTCTCAGACCTATCCAACCTGATTGAAGGATACGGTAAGGCACGTATAATGTTGTCCAATGGTACAATCTTGACCATTGATGAGGCACTATATTCTCCACGTTCCGGAAAAATGTTGTTAAGTTTCAAGGACATTAGAGAAAACGATTACCACGTTGAAACCCATGTAGAAAACGAAGTTGAAATTATGTGCATAACTTCCTACAAATATGGCCAAAAGTGTATTTTAGAGAAGATGGAACGTATCCCGAGTGGTCTGTATACTACGACCATACACCCCATAGTATACCGTTATATGGCCAGCCCTACCTTTGGGACTGCGCACAAAATTACACTTTGGCATGATCATTTGGGACATCCTAGACGAATAGCAATGCACAGTATCCTCAAATCATTACACGGGTATCCATTAACCAGAAGTTTAGGTTATATCCAAGAGATTGCATGTCAAACATGTTCAATGGGAAAACTTATCACTAAGCCTTCTTATGACAAGATTCGTTCGAATCTTCCCATTTTTATACAACAAATTCAAGGTGTAAGTCTCACATTGCCCAGAGGAGAGGATCATCTATGCCTTATATGTACATACTCACCTTCCTATAGCAAGACGCATTTTGTGAACTCACTAGCTTCGGATCCCATAAGAACTCTGAAGTTAAGCGAGTTTGGGCGAGAGCAGTTCCAAGATGGGTGACCCTCTAAGGCCCAAGAACAAAACCATGCAGGCCGGGCCCAAAGTGGACAATATCTTGCTTTGCGGACTGCGATGTAACATAGGGGACATTTATGGACCAATTCACCCTCCATGCGGACCATTTAGATATTTTATGGTTTTGGTTGATGTTTCCACACGTTGGTCACATGTGTGTTTGTTGACCACAAAGAACGCTGCATTCTCCAAACTATTAGCTCAGGTTATCAAGCTCAAAGCTTACCACCCTGATTATCCAATCAAATTTTTTTGATTGGATAATGTTGGAGAATTCACATCTAAAACTTTAGATGACTATTATATGTATGTTGGGGTTAAAGTTGAACATCATGTATCCCATGTTCACACCCATAACGGCTTGGCAAAAGCATTCATTAAGCACTTACAAATGATTGCTCGATTGTTGGTCATACGTACTAAGCTTCCGATCGTTGCTTGAGGCCATGCAATATTGCATGCAGCAAAATTGGTCTGCTTAAGGCCTGTTGCGACCCAAACATATAACGCTCTTCAGTTAGCTATCGAATACGAACTCGACATATCACATCTACGCGTTTTTGGTTATGTGGTCTATGTGCCAATTTTGTCACCCTTACGTACAAAAATAGGGCCTCAGCAAAGGATGAAAATCTATGTTGGATATGATTCTTCTTCGATCATTCCTTACTTAGAACTTTTGACATATGATCAGTTTACAGCTTGTTTCGCAGATTGTTACTTTTATGAGACAGTCTTCCCGTCGTTAGGGGGAGATAAGAAAGTTAACGTTCCTTAAGAACAACACAAATTATCTTGGATAACTCCCACTTTGTTTCATTTAGATCCGTGCACCGCTCAGTCTGAAACTGAAGTGCAGTGCATATTAGATCTTCATAGCATAGCTCGAAGCATGCCAAATACTTTCACCGATCTAGCGTGAGTGACAAGATCACATATTCCAGCTGCAAATATGCATGCAAAGATGGATGTACCAAATGTATGACGGATTTCCCTCCTAGATGCCTGGGACGCCACTTTGGCCGATCCACGTACATTAGCGGCTAGCCAATCATCTGCCCCTACACAAAAGCATGCAGACCCCTTGGTTCAAATGATTCACACCCTTAGAAGAGGAAACCCACTGCACAAGATCCTGAAGAGCCTACCGTGAATTCGATTGTCGTTTACTCATTATATCCAACTTATGAGGAAATTCTAGATTACGGAAGCGTCCTTGAAGAGACGAATCCTTCTCTTAAGAATCGTGAGATTTATGTCTATTTTGTTAGCTTAGATGATGTGTGGCGTAGAAATGAGATGATCGTTGATGATGCATTAGCATTTGTAGTAGCTACTGAGATCATGTTGAGCGATGACATTGAACCGTGTTCCGTTGATGAATGTCGACTTAGAACTAATTGGTCAAACTAGAAATAAGCAATCTAAGTTGAACTTGATTTGCTTGTGAAACGTAAAGTGTTTGGACCTGTAGCTCTTACTCCTCCACATGTGAAGCCCGTTGGCTACAAGTGGGTTTTTGTTCGAAAGCGTAATGAGAAGAACGAAATTGTGCATTACAAAGGTAGTCTTGTTGCGCAAGGCTTCTCACAATGCCCCGGGATTGACTATGACGAAACTTATTCACACTTTATGGATGTGATTACTTTTCGCTACCTTATCAGTTTGGTAGTTTCCAAAAAACTAAATATGCACCTGATGGACGTAGTAACTGCGTATTTCTATGGGGATCTTGATACGGAAATTTACATGAAGTTCCCGAATGACTTACATTGACTGGATCAAATATTTTCAAACCCCAGAACATACTCTTAATTCGACTGAGGCGTTCACTCTACGGTTTGAAGCAATCCGGAAGAATGTGGTATAACCATCTAAGTGAGGATTTGACTAGTCACGGATATGTGAACAACGAACTATGCCCTTGTGTGTTGATTAAGAAGTCACATTCTGGATTTGCTATTGTTGCAGTATATGTCGATGACATGAATCCCATCGCAACTCCTAAAGAGCTCACGAAAACTACCGCGTACCTGAATTCGAAATTTGAGATGAAAGATCTAGGTAAGACTCAATACTGTCTCGGTCTCGAGATAAAGCATTGTTTGGATGGAATATTAGTTCATAAATCAAACTACAATCAAAAGGTGTTGTGTTGCTTTAATGAGGATAAAGTGAAGCCTTGGAGTACTCATATGGTCGTTCGATCGCTAGATGCAAAACGAGATCCCTTTCGTCCAAAGGATGATGATGATGAAGAGATTTTGGAGCCTGAAGTTCCTTATCTAAATGCAATAGGCTCTTTATTGTACTTAGCTCAATGCACTAGACCCGACATCTCTTTTACTGTTAATCTTTTAGTAAGATATAGTAATGCACCAACAAAGAGACACTGGACTGGCGTGAAAGACATCTTCTGATACCTTTAGGGTACTACGAATCTGGGTTTGTTCTATCCCTACAGATCCTCAAGTGATGTCTCACCCTCTGTTTCTCGAGTCAATTCTCGCCTTCTTGGTTATGCCGATGCAAGATACTTGTCTAATCCGCATAAGGCGTATTCTCAAACGGGTTATGTCTTTACCGTTGGAAGCACCGTAATCTCTTGGAGGTTAACTAAACAAACTTTAGTTGCCACATCACGCCTCAATCTCGAGATACTCCCGAAATTGACACGTGATAATAGACTGTTGGGGGATGCCAGGAAATACAAACTGAAATACTAAACTGAAAATAACAATAATCACATCTTTTTAAGGAAAAGTATAGGGGTAACCTAACACTCCAAGCTCTCTGAACTCTGTCTGCTACCCCAAAGCTCTTCATATCTACTAAAACTTGAACAATTGCCCCTACACCATGGGAATGGTGCACCAGGCAACAACAACCCAGATAAGCCGCGAAGCTCCTGTGAGTGACAATAATTCTACATGTGTGATACTATAAAAACACCAACCATCAATTTGGTTTATAAACGTCAAATATAAAATCATATTTTATGAAATCATGATTAAGTCACTAAAACTCCTGAATGAGACACCCAGACATCCAATGGCTCGTCTAAAACAAGTCACAAAACTTATAACCATAACTCATACAACATAGTGAAAAGTAGGGCTAGAGCGACACAGTTCGGCTGAAGCTTACATCTCTGAAGCTATCTCAATCCAAACTTAATTCAAAGAATCAACAAAGTAATTAATCAGGTTCTGGACCTCTCAACGGAACCATAATATCAAATGGGATTCCAAACCACTCAACAGAATCCAACCAAGATACGATTCCGGACCACTCAACGGAATTGCTGATTAGAAGGGATTCCGGATCTTTCAACGAAATCTGAGTGTATACAATTCTGACCTCTCAACGAAATCGTGGAGTACAATGGATATCGAACCACTCAACGAAATCCAAGCTGGATACGATTCCAGACCACTCAACGGAATCGCAAAGCGCGAGGGATTCTGGACCACTCAACGAAATTCAGACAGAGCAGGGAACCGGACCACTCAACAGAACCGAGCGGAATGCCAACAACCATAATGTACAACTACTCAAAGAAACAAGACAAGGTACAAGTTACTCAATTTACAAAAGCACAACTAAGTGAAACAAGGTACAAATACTAAATTTAGAACGAAGCAACGAAGCGGGAAATGAAACAATATCGAAGTAACAAATCCCCATCACAATATGTTAATGGTCCACTACTAGCCCTCACATTTCATCACAACATGCCGATCATACAAATTAAACCATATTTCAAATATACACGTCAAATCTCATTTCATAAACATAAATCAATGGCTAAGTATTAAAACTAACAATTCAATAGAAAACATATTTATAAAACCAAGTCATATCCACACAGGATAACAATTATGAAAACAGAGTAATCACCAAAATCACATATATTAAAGTCACTCACCTGGAGCCTGCATTACGAATCCCTAGCTTAAATATCGAGGCATCCACGTCCGTTCATCGCCTAGAACAAACATCAAATCTCGTCTCAAAAACTAATTAATAAACCACATAATTTACATAGAACACGTCCCCAAGGACGTTCTAGGTGGATTTGAGACTAATTGACCAAAAGTCAACTTTCAGTCAATCGTCGGGTCAACAACCCTAGCAATTCAATCTGAAAAATTCATACATCGGATTTTAGATCCGTAACTTCTTAGGGTCCTCATTATGCTCATATAACAACATATTAAAATTATATCACGATCCGACGGTCGGATCTTCTCCAATTACAAATTCAAGTGGCGGTCAATTAGCCGATCAACTATGAAACTACGTTAAAACATTAGAATTTCACTAAGAGGATGTCAAAAATGGATTCAGAATGTCGAATTACCCTAAGATAGGTTATGGGCCAAAACCCAAAAAAAAAATCAACAAAAGTCAGCGGTCAATGCAGGAAATATTCCAAATGATATTCTTCTTCTTCAACCTCTCCTCCAGTCGCCGGATTATGAAGATTTTACAGATTTTATGGCAATCTTTAGAACTCCATATCTCACTTGTTTCTCAACCAAATTCGACCCATAATATACCAAAATGAAGTTAGAGAAGTATAGAACAAGATTATACTTGCTTGAGCCCAAATGGTGGTTGGAAAATGGCCTGAAAGATGGATGTCTACGGAAAAACTGGTAACTCGCTGGAATTTATGGGCAAACTTTAAACGTCCAAAACTTTGTCAATACTCAACTAAATCAAGTGATTCAAAAACTAAAATCATAGCTTGGAATGAGATGAACAGATTGGTTCATTTCCCGATGGCTAACTCACCGTATATTGGCCAAAAAATGGTCTGGAATGTCACGTGTTCGCAGGAAATTGGGGAAACTTTAAATCATTATAACTTTCTCATTTCTTCACCAAATTAAACGATCCAAACATGAAAATTTATCTATGGAACATGAGGAATCCAATTATGGTGCTTAGAGGTCTCACCTTGGTCATAATATATAGGAAATTGACCTGCAAAGTGGCAGCTCAAATGGAGGTTCTTGATTTGTTTGATCCCAATGTAAACTCGAGTATCCAACACATGAAACAGTTTCCTGGGATAATGGTGAACACAGTGAGGATGTTTGCAAGGTCTAATTTGCTGGAAAAGAAATGGTGGTGGATGATGGCGTGTCTCGGTGAAGAAAAGTGAATGAGAGGGAGAGTAATGGGAGAAAGAAGAAGAGCAAAAGAAGAATCCAAAAAAAGGGGGACCAATCTATGTGTCCTACGTGGCAAACAACAAATTTCACATGTGTTCAATTATCAATTTACCAAAATGCCCTCGAGGTTTAAAACCTTATAAAATCTTCGTTATAATTCTGAATCACGTTCTGTTTGCACTCACAGATTCGTATCGACGAATACTATCCAAATATATAAAGAGAAGTGGAACAATACGTAGGGATCAAATATGCCGTAAATATAAAAGCGTCGAAACTAAGACTACGAATATGAAATATGGAATACGTAATTTTAAATAGTGAAATCCATGGACGGTATTTCACATGCCACTTCATCTAACCATGCTAAAATTCTCACCTTACATGAAACAACTTGGGAATGCTTTTGGTTGAGAGTAGTAGTGGGCCATATTCGAAGCTCTTGTGATCTCTACCCCATCGTAGATGTCCCAACGACAATTTATGAAGACAGTGCAGAATGCATCGAACAGCTCAAGAAGGGTTACATCAAATGAGACAACACCAAGCACATTGCGCCGAAGTTCTTTTTCTCACATCAACAACAAGAGCCTCAGAAGATTGAAGTCACGCAAATCCATTCACAAGACAATCTTGCCGACCTTTTTACCAAATCACTGTCGAAGACGACGTTTCAGAAGCTTGTTCAAGGAATTGGTATGCAAAAAATTTCTGAGTTGTAACATTGCTAGCTCTCTTTGGAATTGTGTCAAACTCAGGGGGAGTATCCTGAAATATACTTGTTTGATCTTAATGTACTCTTTTTCACTACGATTAGGAGCATTTTTGCTGCCTAACTAGGTTTTAACGAGACACCCACCGTGGGCTAGTCATATCCCTGATGACGTCCCGTAGACGTTTCTTTTGACTTTTGCATTACTCATGCATTTTCCCTTAGACTATGAATTTTGTCCCTACTCGGATTTTTGCCATAGCCTTAGGGTTTTTTGGTGAGACTTACTTCCTTATGCAAGTTCCTACCTCATTGAGAATAAGCGTTGTTCCTTAAAATCAGTGTCGACTAGTCGACTTCCTCAACCTATGCATGATGCTGAATCTACCTTGAGTATTTACACACTCAAGGGGGAGTGTTTTAAACCTTCCTAGTTTATGTGTAATTATGTAAATCTTAGATTAGGTTTGATTCTAGTTATTTTTTCTTATATGAACTTGTATTCCTTGGGGATGAAGAATTTCTTCTCTTCCTTATTACCATAAATAAAGGCACTGTGTATGAAGAGAATATAGATTTCTTTGTACAATCCCTTGTCAGATAAAATACAACTAAAAATCACACTAAACCAAACCATGTCCACCCTGTCGAAAAGTGCCCATCTCTCTCCAGGACACAAACACAACTAGGCGAAGTGAAGGGGAGTGACACACCACAAACAATCCGTTTGGCGGAACACAACGCAGTTCGATCACTTCCATTCTCTCTCTCTCTCTCCCTCTCTCTCTCAATCCCACATAATCTACCAGGTAAGGTAATTTCTCCTTCCTTCTCATTGTTTCATTTCTTCTCTCTCTAAAATCTCGTCTGTGATGGTTCAGATTTCTCAATGGTGCTGATTGATGGGTATCAGGGTGTTTGGAATTCTCGTATTCTTTTTGTTCTCTTGATAAAAAGTATAAGAATAAATTTGCTTCTGTTTTGGTGGTTTCCCGGATAATAAAAGTTCGGAAATCTAACCCAATGTGAAGATTTAGTCATTATCTAGGTGTGTTTGTACTTAGCTACTTGTTCAATTTCATCTTAGGATATCTTCAGCAGCTTAAAGATTGAAGCTTTTAGTTTTATTTGGGTTCTCTTGAAATTTTCTTAGCAACCCAATGGCAATGAGTTCTAGTGTTGCTGTTTTTCTGGCTGCGCTAAGTTTTACATGTAGCCGTGGCTAAGCTAATACATCAGTAAACCTAGCTCTAGCTGCAAATGGAGATATGGGTTTTTATTGTTGCAATTTGTAGTCGGGGCGGTATAGATTTTGGAGGTTCTAAGAGTTAATACATGATGAGCATTGTAGGTGAGAATGGAGAACCCAGAAGCAAACCAGCTTCCTGAAGTTGATTCATTGCCTGATGGGTTTGTTGAAAGCTCCCCAGAGCCACTGGCACCAGCAACTCCGACCTTCGAGCAAGAGAAGCTGTTGGGTAACAACGAGAGTGATAATTCCACAGAAAGGGATAGTTCAAAGGAACCTGTGGGTGAATTGGCTGCAGATGAGTTTCAAGCAAGCCAGGGTAGGGCAGAGATGACTCAGAAACTGAAAACATTTCCTGTTCCGTTGTCTGAAACAGACAGTTCTCATGTTTCAGTAGATTCGGTTCAAGTTCCAAAAAATGCCTCTACGGAGCAGACAGAAGAAGGTACATTAGTCATGCCCGATTCAGCTGTTTCTGTTTCTGATGCTTCGGGTGGGGTATATGAAGGCAGTGAAGTAAAGAAACAAGTTGAAGCAAGATGTCAAAGTTCAGAGAGACGTAAGTATTTTGACCTTGTGATTATCTCGTAAAGCAATTAACTCAAAATGTGTACTATATTTTTATGCGGTCCTTTCATTTTTTGTTTTTGTTATTTGTTTGCCACCTTCATCTGTTATTGCCTTTCAGCAGCTGAAGGAGGGTCAGATGCGTCAGCAACCAATTTGAAGGAAATGTCTTCATTGGAGAGTGTTGAAACTTTGAAAAACAGAAAACCAGTAAGTATTACATATCACTAGATCTCTTTTTAGACTCTTATCAATTTGTGTGCTTGACTTATGTTCTTGTCTCAAACAGATGTTTATGATGCCATCTTCATTCAAAATGTTATATATGTGAATTATCAATACAATTTCTAAGTTGGACTAATTTTTCCTCAGGAATCCACTGAAACCAAACGTAAGAGTGTAAAGCGTACCTTTAAATCAGAAAAGGAGTTCATAGAGTTCACTTTGAAGTATCAACAAGCTCTTGCCGAAAGAGATTTGGGTATGTTGATAGCTGTGCTAATGTTTACGACGGAACTTTTGATAACATATACTGTTGTGTAGTGTGTAAAATATGGGGTTATTGCAGAAGGAATCATATCTTTGTTTCTAGGAACAGTGAGTTTTGTAGGGGTTTAAGTATAATGCTTTTATGTGGTCGTGTAATAGTTTACTAGAAATGGATTTCTTACACTTATTATGTACGATCTCGAGTCACAGATTTTCATGAAATAGAAGAATGATATGAATCTCCCAATTATCAGTAGGTAGATTGTAAAAGTTATTGATTATGTTGATAACCTTACCAAAACAAATTTAACTTTTTCGGATGGAAGGACATGGCTTTCGTGAAGTCTTAGTGGAGTGACATATTTATAATATCGATCATATTATGAGCAACATCGTATGGAATCTTAATATCTAATTATTTGCATCCTCCATTTCTTTCTAGCCATTTCTGTTCGAGATAAGCTCGAGTCCTTGTGCAGGGAGTTACAACGCCAGAACAAAGTACTAATGGTATGCTACCCCTTGACTGAGTGCATATCCTTCAAATGATTGTTTTGTGAACTTCATATTTGTCTGCGATGTTGCATATCATAAATTCTTTTAAAGTCTTTAATTTGTCTAGGTTCTGATTGACCATGAAAACTTAATTCCTACTTTCTATTATAAGCCATAGGATGAATCAAAGAAGAGGTGTAGCCCCCGTACGGTTCCCAGTTATTCATACCATGACTAAGCCCACTTAACTACATTGTAGGCCTGAAACCAAAGTGATAAGTTTCCCATGATGACTTCTTTTCTCGTTGATTTTTTATTTTTAGTAAATTAGAAAAATGTGCAAAGAGGCAGCTGAAAGTTTTATCGTTTTTTTTTCTTTGTTGTCCCATTGCTTTGAGGTTGAGGTATAGTTTATTATGGGAAGGGTGCACTGGATGACCCTGCACTCTTGCTTATTGTTAGTGACTGAAAAGCATCTGTTGTAGAAAAGAGGGCTAAACTTTTGTGGAGTTAAGTGTAATTTTTCAGTTCATCGGATTTAGATCCCCTATTATCGTCATTTTTGCTGTCTACCACATTGTTTCAACATTTTGAAATTACAAGTTCAGACTATTGGCTTGTGATGTATTACTCTTGACTTTAATTTTAGTGTCAATACCATCTTTAATTTTATTGACTACATCTTACAGTTTGTTATGGTAAGTTGTGAAGTTGATCAATATGTCATCACCGACCTAGAAAGACTGATGGTTTCCTGATAATTTTAACAGGATGAGTGCAAACGGGTGTCAACAGAGGGGCAGAACTTGAGATTAGATTTATCAGTCAAGTTCCAAGATGCAATAAAGGTTTGATTCCATCTTCTTATCTTCTATAGGCTACCTTTTCTTTAGGGAATTGAATTGTTATTACCGTTGACTTATTAATCCAAACATTTCCTGTATTATACACTACAAAACATTTCATGTACTAACAATTCTATACACTACAAACCATGAGATATTTTAAAGGAAAACTAATGAAAAGAGCTTGAAAACTTTGAGTTTTAATCAAAAGGACAAAAAGGTGTTGTAAGTGAATAATGCCAGGATTGACTTTTTAGAGTAAAATTGTCTTTTTTCATTAAAGTGAACAATACCGGAAATGTTTCGTTAAAACTCCCAAATTTTAAAGGTACAAACCCTCAAAATTCATATGTTTTGCAACTTACCATTCCGAGTGTGTTGAAAAGTAAAACCAGACAATATTTCTTGTTTTAGTACTTCGTTGTATCATGATTATCTAGTAGAGGCCCAAGAGAGAACATGTAAGCAATAAGGGTTCAGTTAAGTAACAAGCTTTTGTATTCTTCCCGAACATCAGAATTCCGAACTAGTTCCTTTCTATTTTAAAAGTAAAAAATATTGGTTCAGGTCATTATTTGTTTTCATTAATGCATGTTTTCTGACATTAGATTCTTATGGTTCTAGGATGTGAGCAATAAGCTGGATGAGCAAAAGGAAGAATGTATCTCTCAGCTAAAGGAGAATGAAATGTAAGACCCTGATGTCATAAAAAATAACCTTGCTATATCTTGCAGAAAATATCGAAGCAAAATGGTTTACTTACCTTTGAGATCCTTTGCATGTGTGCATCTCAATGAGACCAAACTTGATCGATGTCATCCTGAGTGTCATATTAAAATTTAAAACTTTTCCTGATATAGGGTAAAATTTAAAACTTTTCCTGATATAGGGTAATGTCCTGTATTATTCGTTACAAAAGTTTGACGGCTTGGTATCTCTTTTTTCGTTCACTTGGTTGATTCATACTATAGTTTTATTTCCTTTTTGGTTGTCCTTGCGCTTGCGCTCATCATATAGGGCTCTATAATTTATTTTTACTGTGTTAAAATTAGTTAATTAACATTCATTCATTTTCAGGTTAAGAACTAAGCTACAGCAGCTCAACTATCAGCACACTCTTTCTGAACAGCAATATGAACAGAAGGTAAAATTTAGCTATAACTCGTACGGTTAGTTCACTTATAATGATTGTTTAATTTGTTAGGTAGGGACTTAAACTTTTCTGTAGTGGTTTTGTTTTGGATGAACAGTTAAAGCAGAAATCACTGGAGCTTCAAATTGCTGATTTGAAGACTAAGCAGCATGAAGAGAAATTACTCCAGGAACAGTCCCAAATGAAATTATATGCAGAACAGGTGTCACAGTTACTATCAACTGAAAAGAATTTGCGCTTACAGTTGACGGCTGATGGAGAGAAGTTCCAACAGTTTCAGGTCAGCATTCTTCTGCGTTATGTGGTGTTTTTAACCATTATTTGGAACTTCATCACCATAACTGGATGAGTAATTGCTCAGTTAGAGCCTAGAGGCTGTCAAAATTTCTCTGCAGAATTTTCACAGTTCAAAACTATGTTGGTTCATTTGCCCTGTAGGTTCTAGGCTGTATGGTGTCAGTTATGGGGCATGTTAGTTGGTTGTCTCACATGTATACACTTTAGAAGTATGGTTGTTGCACACCTTCTATGTTATGCAAAATCATTAAGGTTTGAATCAATGAACTTTGGTGGCTAGGGACCGAAACCTAATTCCTCCTAGTATCTTTTTAAGTTACTTGGAATTATAACTCCTAGTTGTTAAAAGGTGAGATTTAGGCAAAAAACGTGTTAACTTTCAAGATGCTTATCAGAATTGATCTCACCACCCATCTCCTTGCTTTGTTTACATCATTAAATGTGCTTTGACTTTGGGTTTTCCTTCCAATGTATGCGTTCATTACACTTTTGAAGAAAGGCAACCTGCTCTTGCGTGCTCAAATTAGATCTTACGAGTGCTTCATGCTGAATGATTGTGTTATCAGCATACAAATCTACCTGGTCTTATTTGATCTATATTTATCGTGCAGGACGCATTGTTGAAAAGCAATAAAGTTTTCGAGACATTTAAACAGGAGATTGAAAAGGTGACATATTCCTTCAAATTACATTTCTTTTAGACACACTTTCACTGCTTTCTCCAGTGCAACGTAATTCGCGTTATATTTTCGCCTTAAACTAAGCTACCATTCTGTTTGTTACATGTACAAAACCCTAGATGGCAAAGTCCATCAAGGAACTCACGAAGGAAAACTTATTCTTGAAGAGCAAATGTGAGAAAACAGATGTCACTCTTATAGAACTCGTAGACGAGGTATAGCTTGCTTACACCTTGTTTTTCTTTCTTTGCATTAGTCATCAATCAACAGTAAACATTAAACCTTTCTGATGCCATGTTCAGAAACAGTGCAGATGAGGTATAACACTAATTTTCTGTTGGTCTGAGCAGCGTGAACAGTTGAAGAAACAGTTGGAGAAAACAAAGAACCAGAAAGAAAAGCTTGAATCACTGTGCCGGTCACTTCAAGCAGAAAGGAAACAGAACTCCACTGGGAGCAGCAACTCCGATTCAGTTCCATCTTGAACACTGCTCTACTCAACTGTGTAACCTAAAACTGATTTTGATGACCGCCGTTACAAATGTTTGTTTTCCAAGAAACGGGAAAAAAGAGACGTGATATTGTGATGAGTGTAATTCGTACTCTTGTTTTAGCAATACCTGTATTATTTGCATCACTAGAAATTGCGAAATCGGGAGTTGTTTTTGTTCATTCACTCCCCCGTTTATTTTATAAAATTCGTGCTTTTACTTTGTTTTCGTATTTATACTTTTCAGTTGCAACTCTTTCCACTAGTATGGCTGAACCGATAACACAATCATATAGTGTTATTAATATACGTGTTGTAATATAGGTGTACGGCCTGATTCACATTCCCGCTTATTAATAGAGAAAATAAATACACGTAACATGATGTGAGTGAAACTGTAACATTGTGCGATGTTTGTAACTTTCGCCATTTAGCCACTAGCGTTATGGTATGGTCTAATAGTTTTTTTTCCCTTAATTATAAGTGTGTTTTTTAAATTGACGGCAAGTTAACATTGATTGATTATGTAGTTTAGCCCGACAATACAATATTATTGTTGGCGGTTGTGACAAATGGCCCTAACACCCAACACAAAATCTTTGTATACAAATATGATCATAGCCCATTGCATTTTTGTCGCAGAAAGATGAGGAAAAACCGTTGGTGAAACTGTTTGAGCAAATAAACAATGAACAACCCTATGGCCGTGGCGCCAACCAAGTGCCAAAAGATGGAGGAGCAAAAGCGGCAACAAGGCAATAACAATGTCGTCAATGGGCGTTATTTGGAGACCAACAGAGCAAATAACACCGTGTTCCTCATGAAATCTCCCCCGCTCGTCTCTCGCTGTCTGAAACCTGACGTCTCACCCGCCTCCGCTTCTGATCAGCAGCAGTCTTCTCCCGCTGTTGCCAAGTTGCTTCTCTCTGTTGACCCTATCGCCGAGGTCAGAGAGGTACTTTTATTTTCTTCTTCTTCTTCTTTATACATTTTTTTATATTTATATATTTATATATATATGTATAGACACACACGCAGATGTTCTTCCTTCACTCACATTGAATTGTCATCGTTTTTGCGTTTTGGGTTTTTGTGTTCTTCCTTTTTTTGTGCATGCATTGTCGCTTCGGGCCGTGATCTTTCTTTGTTTCTTAATCTTTTGCTTTTGCCTTTGATCCTGATTTCTCTGTTTTATATTGTCGCTTTCTAGTTTCCCTGCTTTTTAGGGTTTTTGAGATTTTTCATGACGCGGCCGCTTTGGCTAGAGAAAATATTCTCTCCTATGCACTCTAGTTTGAATTTCCTTCTCACAATTTAGATCAGTTTAAAGAATAATATTGAAAATTGCTCAGCTTAATTTTGCGTAGTTTTGGGGTTTTAGTTTTATAATGCCACTCATCTATTTCGAATCCCTTCCCGCAATTTAGGAGGGTGTATTCAATTGAAATTTTGAGGGATTTTAATTCTATTAATGAATCTAGATGTATTCAATCAGGATTTTAAGTGATTCTCTAAAATTTAATGTGTATTCAATCAGGATTTTAAGATAGTTTATTAAAATCTTTAGAAATCCGGATGTATTTAATTAGAATTTTGAACAAATTTATAACATTACAGGTGTATTCATTTAAAACGACAGAAATTGAAATGACGGGATTTTATTTTCTAGAATTTGTGAATTTTCTTGTTTGGTTAACCTTAAAAGAACAATGGAATTGAATACTAAATTTGTTATTTTTAAACTCTCAATCATAGAAATTGGAAAATGACACCTATTTACATGGAATTTAAACTTGGGAATTGGAGGTCTCAAATTCTAAGTTTTTTTTCTAAGCGGAAATTCTAAATTTCTATGTTTATGAATCCAAATAAGGGAATTGGTGCATATCAATTTATAAATTCTGACTTTTATCCAAATTTCAAGTTTATTTCCTTCATCCAAACATGGTGTTAAAGAATTTGAAAAAGTTGAGGAATTAGGGAAATTTCGTAGTGTATTTTAAGGATCCACAAATCTCACCTTACCTCATGAGATTTCGAGAGAATTAAATCAAAATTTAACATTAAATCTGTATAAATCAATTAAACTCCATAAAAAATTCATGAATTTATAAATCCATTTAAATCTCTCAAATTCCTAATTGCTTTGGGTTAAAGTGTTCATGTTTATAATGCCACTCGTCGATGCATATGCATCCTTGTTTTGTTGCCCTTCCTTGTTTACACAAGTTGTTTAAATGACACTCAGTTCACCTTGGAACTGGCGGCCACGGAATCTGAAAATGTACCCAAGTGTTATGCTATGGATGTGTTTCAACTTGAAGACGTCCTTCCAATGTCCGTGTTTTCTGAGTCGTCGCAAGGTAAGCATTCTCTCTTTCCGCCCTGAATTTTTCAATACTGAACTTCAATCGGCTTGATGTTGTGATGCTGCCGTTCTAGTTGGATACTCACTTTGCTTTGACATTGTTCTTCTGAGATATCCATTGCTGAAGTTTTCCGCTAGGCAAATGGTTGTTGCAACGTAAATAAAGGAAGAAATGTGTTGCTTGCCTGGCTTTGAGGGATTAGTACTCAAAATCAGAAACCAATATGTTAAAAACTAGTGGAGATTTATGTTTACTTGAGCACAGCCACGAGCACTTATCAACCGTGGCTATCAGTTTGGTGATCTTAACTGAATGTTGAAATTCGTTATCATCATAGGGACGTTATCCGTGGAGGGGAAGATACTGAAGAAATTTGATATGAAGCCCCATAGTGAGAACCTTGAGAACTATGGGAAACTTTGCCGCGAAAGGACCAAAAAATATATGAAGAGAAGAAAGATTCAGGTACCCCGTTCTCATACTCCATTTGGGTAATCTAATAGTCTGTGCCAGTAATGTAATCACTATTTTGTCCATTTTTCAAATTTCAGGTGATGAACAACGACAATGGGGCTCATATGAGGCCCAGGCCAGGGATGATGATTGGTTTCGCGTCTCCTGGACCCAGCGTGCGTATAGCTACCCTCGTTTGGTGCACTGTTTTCTTGAGTAAAATTAGTCCTTGCTTCCCTTAGGGCACTCGCATTATTCCGCTCCGCATTTGCATGCGAAATTATAAGTTCACTGTTGATTGTCCCTCATTATGTCAAGCATAAGTAGAACCTGTCTTTCATTTAGGAGAAAAAGAAAATGCCAACGAAGGGGTCAGACATGAAAAGAACAAGGAAGGACCGCGGAGAAATGGAAGATATCATGTTTAATCTCTTTGAACAGAAACCAAATCGGACGTTAAGGCAACTGATCCAAGAGACTAACCAACCAGAAGTATGTTATGTTTTCTGCTTATTTTCTTTCTGGTTGATTTATAGTATCTGATTTACTATCAAAATCTTGCCGTTTCTAAATTTATGTTAGATCTTTTCGTCACCTGCATACACTGTATATATACACACATCCACGGCACTGTTAAGGAAAGTTTTCTGAAAACTTTCCATGACAGATGAATTTGAAGACATCTGCTCTGCTAAGTAGCACAAAAAGTAGGCAATCTGAATGCTTCTTTTTAGTTTTTACCGTGGAGTATGAAAGTTCTTGAGGTAAATGTGTTCCAACGCTAAAACAAGAAGACGAGCATAATCGTGAAACTAAATGTTCAATGCATTTCGATGCAGAAAGCGTAATTTAAAGGCAGCTAGATAAGAAACTGTATCGTAGATTATTTCTTATAAACCCTACCTCTCGGTTAGATATCTTATATCGCCGGAAATATACTGGAACCACGACTCCATTCTTTTCAACTTGTGACGCCAATGAGGTGTTGGTCTTGATTACCTGTGAGCCTCTTGTTTTATCATCATCCTCTTCGTGCTTTAGGAAAATCAACCGTTCTTACGAATCGATGATTTGACTCTGTACTTGTCCATTCTGCAGCAATTTTTGAAAGACATACTCAAGGATCTTTGTATCTACAACAACAAGGGAGCTAATCAAGGGACGTATGAGCTGAAACCGGAATACAGGAAGTCAGTCGAGGAGCCAACTCCGGATTAGGTTGTATGATAATGATTTACTTTCGCTGACTCGCGCCATTTCCGGGCAGATACCTCTCTTAACTGATCATTTCTAGTTTTATTTGTTCATACACTACTGACCTGACTCTTTCTTTTTAGCAGAACCCGAATGTGTTCTTCAATCTTCGGTATGAGCAAGACGAAAACTAATGCTACGGGCTTCACCAGTTTCGTTTGCATAGTTTGTAGATTTAGAATTTCATGGCAGCAGATTTTGCAGCATTTTGTAGAGAACCAATCTGCATATTATGCCAATATGTTGGAAGGCTTCAGGAACTCAAATCATCATTCGAAATTGTTGACATCCATATCTTTGTCATGGATACATTCCCGCATGATGATGCTCTGTCTATCCCAATGAAACAAAGACATGTGAATAAAAAATTTACACAAATTTTTATTTCATTGACACATAACACCATAGCAACCGTATACCCGCCATTCTACATATATAGAGTATCTCAGATGGCTTTTGTATGAGATTGACTAAAATTCAGCATAAAAGGGTTAATATATTTGGGGATTGTAATTGAACTTTCAAAATAAGAAATAATTATTTTATTTTATTTTATTTTATTTTATTTATCTTTGGAATATTCTCTTATTTTGGTCCTTGGCCTAAAGCCTAACTGCCCAACTACTACAAGTGTATTACAAAATCTCTTTTATTTTATCAAATCTTATGTCAGCCGTGACGTGGAGTTCTATAGGTACATAACCAAAAGTCTAAAGCCAGCCTCCATCAAATAAATACAGGCACTATGTGTGTGATTTAAATTTTTAAAAAGAATTAAATTTAAAAGTGGGAAAAATTAGACGTGGGTGCAAATGTGTGTGTGTGTGTGTGTGTGTGTGAGAGAGAGAGAGAGAGAGAGAGAGTGAGTGAGTGAGTGTGAGTTTAGGTATTGATGGATAGAGGTTTAGAATTAAAAATTAAAATTTTATTTGTGGGAAATTATTATAATATTTAATTTTTTTTCCTTTTTAATATTTTCTTCAGTTATGTATAAAAAGATATAATAATTATTTTATTTTATTTTTTGTAGACAAACATAATTCTATTAATATGTAGTTTAGATAATAAATTTTCTAACCGTGTAACTAAATTTATTATCAACTTACTCATATTATAAACTTCGTTAATTCATATTTCACATAACTTTAATAGTTATAAATGAAATAATTTATATTGTTTGACTTTAAATGATTTCTCACTAAAAATAATCAACAAAGGAGGACCACTAATTTACTTTTAATAATATTTGTCCTTCATGTGAATTTATAAAAGAAAAACTACCAAATCAACCACCAAGTGGTAGATAATAATTGATCTCCGAAAAAGTAGTGGAAACACAACTAGCCAAAAGAAATTTGAAACTAAATATCTCTAGTAATTGCTAAACCCACCAAAATAATTTCGACGACAAAAAATAATAAATAAAACCCACCACACAAAAAAACAAATAAATACAAATAAAAAAAGCACGTGGCGCACACACCAAGAGGGACTTGGACCCCAGTGGGCCCCGCACCAATTGGAAACGTTCAACAACTCACCACGCCAGATCTTGGACGGCAAGGCCCATTCCGTTCCTAAATCGCATTCCTAGACCTAATTAGAGTTTAATTTCGATAGCTCCCAAAGACTCGAAGTAAAAAGCGTGTGGTCACCACGACGTCGTCTTCTTAATCTCTCTCCCCCACCCCCACAAGCCCTCTCTCTCTCTAGAACTTTCTCTCTCTACAACCCAATACGAAGGTCAATAATTTGGTTCCACCTAACACAGCGATACCTTTCCTCATTGTCATCTTCGCCATCCTCTCTCTCTCCCTAGCTTTCTCGCTGTCATCGAATTTTTGCCCCTTCGCAAAAGCTCTCTCAAGGTACGATTTCTCGCTTCTCGCTTTTGGGTTCTTGTAATTTTCTGGGTTGTAATTTCTGCCGTTGCGAAGCCTGATTGTAATTCTCGCAAGTTTCTGCATTTCTTTGTTTTAACGTCTCTTGGATTCGTAATCTTGCTAGAATTGATGTGCTTTGGTGGGTTCTTATAATTCTGGGTTTTGGAATGAGTTGGGTAATGAGTCGATAATGTCGATGCTCGATTTCTGTGTCATTTTTTTCTTGGGGAATTGAATCTTGACGAGTTTGGGGTCGGATTTGAGTTCTTGAACGATCTAGATTAATGGGGTTTTTAAG
Organism: Crataegus laevigata; assembly: GCA_963580275.1. Lineage (NCBI taxonomy): Eukaryota > Viridiplantae > Streptophyta > Magnoliopsida > Rosales > Rosaceae > Crataegus > Crataegus laevigata. Next base: position 28,007,493 of record OY756947.1, on the reverse strand, counting down.
TGTTATAATAGCTGATTAAATTATTAATTACATTAATGGTATTTTGGGATTTAATCAAGATAGTAATTTTGATGACAAGTTTCTTGAATTTCTTGGTGTCTGAGAGTATAATCTATTTGTTTTGGCTGTAGGTTGGTCTAGAATTTTAAGAAATCTTTAATTTGGGAATGGGTTACTTTGCAACAACTGATGCTTTCGATGATTCTTAATCGTTCCAATCAACCCGGATTTGATTTTCTTGTTTGCAAGACAAAGCATCGATATCTGATTTCAGATATGTTGATATTTTTGGTGTATGTGTTTTCTTGCTCATGGTTTTATGGCTGAGTTACTGATATACATGGTTCCTCCGTGCGCAGGTTAGTTTTCTCGGCATTGGAGATGGATTCCTTTTTCAATTTCAAAGCTCCAAGTGACGATTGCGTGCCGTCTGAGCTAGACATTCTCAAATGCCCATTTTTGAGAAACATCAATGAGCCCACCAACTTTTCCTTCGCCTCATCCTTGGCGTTCCCAGTGCCTGTAAGTTATCCTTTTGTGTTTTGAATCTACTATTGTTGCCTTGTACTAGACTTGATTGAAATTGCAGCATTTTCCTGACACTACTTTCTGCTTTTCATGATCAGGGGCGTGGATCGAAAGGTCCAATTTTTGAAGATGGTCCCAATTTTGACATGGCGTTTCGGCTTTTCCATGGGAGTGATGGAGTTGTCCCACTTTCTGGAAGATCATATGTGCATTCTGACATAGTTGAGCCTCAACCAGCCCCACCTGTGTTCAATCCATTAGCTGCAAAAGCAGCTACGATCAGTCTCTCATCCTTTGGTGCTGGAGGGCCTTTCAGTTTTGATGCATTCCATAAGAAATGGAAGAACCAGCAAAAGAAATCTAATTCCTCGAAAAAAGATTCTACTTCAAAGGTATATGATTGTTGCTTCAGACTACTTATTTCCCAGCGTATTGAGTAATTGAAACTGCTTGTGATTTTGTTTATTTTTTGTACTTCATATCATGGAACAAGTTTCTAATTATGTTTGAAATTTGATGTTTCAGGGAGGAAATTCTAATCACGAGGCAGTGAGCAATGAGTGGCTGCAATCCGGAAACTGTCCGATCGCAAAGTCATACCGGGCTGTTAGTGGTGTCATTCCAATAGTCGCAAAGGCTTTTCAGCCTCCTCCGGGCATGAAAATCAAGTGCCCACCAGCAATAGTTGCAGCCCGAGCAGCCCTGTCGCGAACTGCATTTGCAAAGAACCTCCGCCCGCAACCCCTTCCTGCAAAAGTACTTGTGATTGGAGCGATGGGCATGGCAGCCAATGTTCCTTTAGGGATATGGAGAGAGCACACCAAGAAATTCTCACTATCTTGGTTCGCCGCTGTGCATGCGGCTGTCCCATTCATAGCCTTACTTCGGAAGTCTGTGCTGATGCCTAAATCAGCCATGGCGTTCACCATTGCCGCATCAGTACTTGGACAGGTCATTGGCTCCAGAGCAGAACGGTACCGTCTGAAGACAGTGGCTTCAAAAAGTTCACCTCTGACTGAAACCTCCGCTGGTGTTGTGACAACGCAGGCAAGCGAGCTACAGGTGCTCCAAGCGAAAACTGAAACCTCTGCTGGTGGTGCGACAACGCAGACAAGCGAGCTACAGGTGCTCCAAGCGAAAACCGGCCACTGCAATGCTATTGAGGAGTGGAATTCAGTTTCTCTTCAGGTGGCGCGTCCCTCGTCATCCGCAGATGTGTTCTAATGATTTGTTTGTATTTCGATGGGCGCTGATCGATCCGTTCCATCGTTTCTATGTATTTCACGGAGTATAATTCTCTGTTTGGTTTGTGACTCCAAACACTGTCCAAGTTCTCTGAAGACTTGAGAGAAGAATAAATGTATTTGACTATGACCTGTATCCAGAGGTGTACTAGTTGTACAAGGTATTTAGAAAATAAATTACTTTGGTTCTATGATTTTAATATAATATTTCGACACCATCGTAGAAATTTTTCATTTTGTATCGGTTTTTTGTTGTTTATGTACATGTTTTAGATAAAAATCAAATTAACGGCTCGAGCATATGTCAAATTTTATTAGATACATATCTCAAGCATTGTTGCTTGCTATTGCTACATCCTTGAGAGTTTTTGGTAACTTACTACAAGAGTTAGTTATGTACACCATGTACCTATCCTGCGTTACTACGAGTTTTAACTTACTGAATAGCGTCACGTGATTTAATTTAAGACCCTGACATTGTAGCGTCTTAATTTTATACGAATGCTCGTAACCTAGGCTAACTTGCTCAACTTTTATGTAAATCTCAAAATCCAAAAACTTAAAATAATCCCTAAAAATCATTGAAATTTTCCATTAAAAAATAGTGGTGCTATTCACATTTATTTTTATGTTTCACACATTTTTTATTATTGACCGTTTTCAATTCATTTAATCTGATAGTCAAAAATCGAGAAGGTGCGTTAGCCATGAGCAAGGTTCTAAAAAACACTAGACGCTAGTCGAGCGGCGGGCTAGCACCTAGCACCTAGCGCCTAAGCGGCTAGGCGGCCTAGGTGGATTTAGGTAAATTACTTGTATATCTTGTAAATAAGTGCCTATTGACACTTAAAAAAAATTATATTTGTATGAAATTCATGAATAAGATAATAAAATAATGATAAAATGCAAAAAAAGTATCCAACAATTCCAAAATTTAAAAACACAGTAACCATATATACCATATAACCATAGTGAGAAGTATTGTAGAATGACACATGAACAATAAGTTCACAATTTAAAACAACATAAAATGGAAAATAAGGAAATTTAGTAATGTAAGATATTTATCTTTTACATTCCGGAATTTAGAGTAAAAGAGAGTTGCATGGCATGTGTTAGAACTTAACTTTAAATAAATAAATTTAAAAAATTTAAAAAAACTGCCTAGGGCCGCCTAGAGCCAACCCGATTTTTTCACCCGTTTTGCACAAAAATGCCTCTGTTCGAAGACGCCTAGGGCATTTTTTAGAATAATGGGCCATGAGAGGTAAAAGAGAGAACCAAAAAAAAAAAAAAAAAACTCCCGAGTAGCCGGTAAAAGTACGCCAGCAAAATTCGAAGCTTCATCACAAATTCACAATATCAGTCGGGCAAACTCGAAGTAAGTTGGGAATCGGACACCGGTCCTTAAACGACGCCGGATAACGGCAGCAGCCGCCTTTCTTCACTGAAAGACGCTTTCTTTCTCGGTTGAAAATTGAAAGGACACATACAAATGTCTAGCTCCTCGCGAGCATGTCAGCCTCAGACGTTTGGATTGCCGTGGCCCGATCTCAATGACGGATTGTTCTACAACGACGTCGTTCGAGCCTCCGATTCCGGTACTCTCTTTCTCTCCCTCTCTTTTAAATCTCCCTAGGAAGATACTGTTTTTTTTTCTACTATTTCTGTTTCTTTCCTGCATTTTCTCGGCAGCCAAACAGCCTCCAAGCCTAGAACTGGATTGTCGATGCTTTCTTTGATTTTAACTTGTCCGAATTTGACTCCGATTGTTGGTGTGCATTACAGAACTGACACTGATCGAGTTCTACTCTAGCAAGTACAAGAATTCAGCTCCATTGCCAGGGTAATCAGCTTATACCAAATTGCATTCCAACAATTTAAATTAATTTGATTTATTTTTTCATTTTAAGCAATAAAAAATATGTTTAATTTGAAGAACAGATGAAAACTTTGTATTGATGATTGAGCAGTTGGTTGCAGAGAATTCGGAGCGGACAGGTTCGAACATCGAAAATCATGAAAAGGTTTGTTATGGAAAATGTGAATATATGCGTGATAAATTCTCAGAATTGCTTGTTGCTGTTTTTCTGCAGATAACAGTTGATGGAGAAGTTGTTAGAGATCCCGATACGATCCTCAGGTGGTTCTTTGTTTTGTGGATGTCATTTTTCGCTTTTATGATGTGCTTGCTCTCATGCATATAGAAGATTCTTATGTTTTGTTTCTATAACATGGTGATCAATTTGTTTAGGGTTGGTTCGAAATTGGCATATCATAGGCATCCTTGGAGAGAGCCCGATGCACCATACTTGCTCGAGGTTCTGTATGAGGATGATGATATGGTAAATTTCTCATAGTGGTTACTCATTGCTTTGTATGTCTCGTGTCCTATCTTCTATCTTCGTTGCAGTGTTGCTTTATACCCATCAAGATTGGTGATGTTAAACACTTGGAACTTATGTAAATTTAAGGTTTCTAATAGTATGTTGATTAACTCATGTTGGTGCATGTAGTTTTTCTTACTGGTATTATTATCTACATAAACTCGTGGAAAATATAAAACCATTATACCAAATGCATAGAATGGTCTTTTGTTTGTTCGAAATGTAATTATAGTTGATTTTAGAGATTTTATGAGAAACATAAGTATAACATTACGAAATACTTCCCACCTAAGAATTGTCTTGGGTGGAAATGAGTGGGGTGAAGTTGGTCTTCGGTTCAGTTTTGTCCAAGAATAATATTCGAAGTCAGGTTGGTTTGTAAAAGTTGAGCGTTGGTCACCTTAAATGAGGATCTATTGCCCTACCCTCCCTTAAGAGCTAAATGAGCATAGGATTCTTTTTCCCCTTGATTCTTTGAAAACAAGTTGAGGTTTTTTCATGAGAAATTTTGTTATCAAATAGCAACCAAATGACGCCTTGAAAATTATCTATGGTTTCTCTGCAAAGAATCTGTTAACTGTTGTTTGTTTTCTCCATTTTGGCGGTGACTCTTCTTGATGTGAAGTTTTAATTTTGAAATTCAGATTGCTCTAAATAAGCCTTCTGGGCTGCAAGTTTTACCTCAAGGTCTTTTCCAGCAACGAACAGTTCTCACACAGCTCCTATGGCGGGCAACACAGAAGATTTCTCCCTTATCGTGCCAACAACCACATCCTGTTCCCGTCCATCGCTTAGGAAGAGGCACTTCAGGTATCCCATGAAGTCCAATGCTGAATTAATTGATGAAGTCCCTTTTATTCTTCTTTCTTTTCAATCAAAGTGGCTAAGTTTTCTTATACATGACTGTGGACATGAGATGATTTGAATGCATGTTCTATCTAATTATTTGAGTTAAGCTTCCTACCCATGCTCATTATGGCCTTGGAATTTTCATTATTAACGATTAATGTGAAGTGAAACATAGAATTGAAAAATATGGTTTTATATATCACTTTGTCTCGAGAAGCTTCCTGTATGTTGTTATTACACATGGTATGTCAGTTGGATTTACTTATTGCAGAAAGATTGTCAAATTTCGAACCTAGTTGTAAAGATGCAAAACTTAATGCTGCTTACTATGTGTCTCACTAGATAACATCTACAAATAACGAAAACCTTTTTCCTCAATTTATTGCTCCTTTCCACTTCTACATGTTATTCTCACAAATCTGTTCATTGTTATGGTTACCACAAGAATGGTTATACTTCTTAGTATTCTTCTGGTTGACTGGTCTCATATGGTTGTATTCTTCTGGTTGACTGGTCTCATATGGTTGTAGGAATATTACTCTGTGCAAAGACAAAGCATGCCAAAACTCAGCTTGCAGCGTACTTCGCTGACGGGACATCTAATATTGGAGATGGCAGGTTAGAGATATGGCCTATTCCATCTTGCTCGCATCTTATTTTGGCTTCTCATTTTTTAATGAAAAAACTTAAGATTCCTACAGTTTGGTTATAATCATTATCAATTTGACAATGTGATCGACAGTATCCACAGTAATGCCAACATGGAGCCTTGTACAGAGAGAAAAATATCAAAGATTTACCGGGCACTAGTGACTGGGATAGTTTGTGAGGATAAGGTAACTTCCTTGTGAAGTACTGCTGAAGTGTGTGCAACTCTTAACTACTGTCTGTTTGTGCATGAATAAGGTTTAATATCTCAATAAAGCATCAACATCCACTGTTTCCATACCTTATCTCAAACTCAAACTGATGATTTCCCTTCCCTTCTAATTTTTCTTGATGCTGTCTTTTCAACTTTATATATTGCTAGTATTCATGCAAATAGAGTGTATGATAGATGTGAAAATGTCTATAGGTGATTGTAAAGCAGCCAATTGGAATGGTGCGATATCCTGGTGTGGCTAAAGGGCTGTATGTTGCTTCTCCTACAGGTTTATTTGCATTAACGAATGTGTTGAATAATTTTGTGTTTCCTGGAAGCTCCCTCCAATACACCATGATTTGGAAAGATGATTGCAATCTTTAAGTCTTGTGTGTGTTAACTTGCACCATTCACCGTTTCTCTTAGTGCTTAATCACCTCATCTCAGGATGCAATGTGTTAGTTTCATGAAACAATCTTATTCTAACCCACCATGCTTATCTCTTTTTGTAATTTTTATTTTATCTTAACTAGGAAAGGCAGCTCTGAGTAAAGTTGAAGTTCTTGAGAGAGAGATTCATAAAAACCAAACGCTAGTCCAGGTACCCCTGATTTTACCACTTCAACCTTCAGAAATAATATATAGGCTTTTGTAGTATCTATCTATTTCACTTCCATGGATGATATTCTGGCTTAACTCACCATTTTAGCATATTGCTTTTCAAAAGCCGGTATATAACTATGATGACAACGATAAGGCATAGGACATGGCAATGGACAAGAAAATCAGGTTGTGTTTGTTGTTTTTGGAATTGAAAGCAACTTACAATAGCACACTGATACTTTAACAGATTGAGATTCAGTCAGGAAGGCCGCACCAAATTCGCATCCATCTTTCCTACATAGGACATCCATTGTTAGGTGAGTCTTTTATCGAACCTAATCATAGTCCAGGTGGCCCTCCCAGTCTACGGGAACTATTGGCTTGATCGCTATTGAACTTTTAAGTTTGGGATGTGGCTGTGTCCAACACGGTATGAGAATCTGGTTGTTGGAGGGCATGGATTTGAGAAACCTCAAATCCCCATTTCCCCATTTGGTTGGATTAGTTGAATGCTTAAACAAAATATTTGTGAAATTACTTTTAGGCTGATAAGGAGCCGTTAATTTGGATCTCACTTTTTTTGCGTTTCTAAACAGGAGATCCTCTTTATGTTCCTGGTGGACAACCAAAGTGCTCAGATTTCGACTTGGTCGATGAAAGTTTTGCCGATGATGGGTATGCAGTCAGTGTAGTATAAATCTAAAGCATTCAAATGTGTTTCCCTCGTCCATGATTTGTCTAAATTTAATCACATTTAGGATAATGAAATAAAATTGCGTACGCAGAGGGTTTCAGAGGCCCACAAATCCTGTTCCTGGTGATTGTGGCTACAACTTGCATGCTCATCAAGTCACTCTCTCTCACCCGGCATCCAATGAGGTCAAATGTTGCTGTAATTGCTATATAAGATGACCTATTCGGCTATTCCGTCTCAAATCAATAGGGTTGTCATGGTTTTTGCAGGTAATCAAAGTTGTAGCACCACTTCCACCTATTCTTCGGACGCTACAAGAAACCGAACAACTTACTCGCGGTAAACCCGAACAACTTACTCATTCGCACTAATATCGGTCGATCAAAAGGACTAGGAAGTTACATTCTAATGTATTTCGCTAGAGTTTTACTTTTACCTAAATCAATGCCAAACAAACGATGAGATGTCTAAATCAATGCCAAACAAACGATGAGATGTTAGACAGCAAACATGAATTTTGCCAGAGCTAGGAGCTACCATGAGACAAAACGACATCAGGTCAGATCAGATCAGGGATCCAGAGCTCGCAAACCTGGAATAAATATTGCTCCATACATCCCCGCCTTCCCAACTTTTGCAGTTTATTTTTGTATTTTCCCATAAAAATTAAAATACAACAAAATACAAAGCTGCTCCTGCAACATTACAAGCACCTAACAAATTTAAAAAACAAAAGCATTTTACCCAACCTAAAAAATAAAAAACCGACGGGGAATTTTGAAGAGTACATGTTTGCCCTATCACGTCACCGACTGCACTTAACCAACACCAACCAAAAACTATTATACAGGGCGCAGCAAATAAACAATTTGCCGCCAAGGGCCAGGCCAGGCCCCCCTACACCTCTGCAACCATCTACTACCTGCCTATATCCCCCTTCCCTCCTCTCCACGACTCTTCCTTTCGGAATATGCTCCCCGCCTGCCCCCCATACTGTTCGCTTTTCGCGTAGTGCATTCTAATGGCGGCCACGGGATCCGACACCCCCGTACACGGACCCCCTACGAGGATCCCTCCCCTCCCTACTACATTCATCCCAACAGTCCCCCTCCCTTGCTGCTGTATGCTCGAAATTGCATCAAACCCATTTCGTCTTGGAATGTCCAACATGTCCTGTAGCTGCTGCTGCTTCACATCTACTGTAAATGGCTGCACTTTGTTACCACCGTCCTGGCCTCTACTAAACACCGGATAATCAGCAACTCCATTGCTACCATTGATCTCCTCACCACGAAAAACTGATACGCCTGTCATACTCCGATCGCTGGTCTTCACAACCGCCTGCAGCGGCTGGTGTTCCATTTGGGAAGAGGATGTGGGAAAATTGCTAAATGCTGCAGGGTACTTGGCCAGCAAGATAGCTGAGTCAGCAAACGATGGATAGCCAGCTCGCACTTTATTCCCTTCCCAAAACCCGCCATAACTCCTACTGGGAACATTCTCAAGGCCCAGATAACTACTACAATCAAACTTCAGGAGGGGAGAATTCCCGTCAGCACTGTGATGCCCGGTGAGATTTAAGTTAGACGACTTGTTGCTTAACCTTTGGTTATGAGCTCCCTCTTCTTCGTTCTCATGGATGCTGCCATTTGACTTGGACAAAGATGACGGGTTGCTGAGTATCTTACCAAACAGTTTCACATCACCATTCCTGCTTGGTTTATCCGAATCCGTCGAGCTCCATGAATGGGCCTTTAGGGGCACAGGAGGACAATCAACCCGAGAACATTGGGGCTTGGAATTCCCAAATTGAAGTAAGTCATCTTGTGTCATATAATGCCCATTGATATTTCTGTCTGGCTTAACTTCAGATAAATTACCACAACTTACATCCCCATTCGTCTCTTTCTTGGGTACCATTTGCAATGGATAGCCTCTGAGAACTTGCAGAGGTTCGACATTTGCATGTACTGGAAGACCTGACAAGTGCTTGTGGCTCTCATCTCTACCAACAGATCCCTCCCGCAGATCCAGGGTTGATGACAACCTATCTTGGCTAAGGGATTTCTCGCATACAATGACAGCAGAATCTAGTGGCACAGAAACTGCAGTAGCAGGAGCATTCTCCTGTGGCAACGAGATGACAGAAGGCTTTTGCACAGAATTCAGCTCAACAGAAACTTGATGTGGGCACTCAGGGTTAAGGCCGGGAGCTGAACAAGAACCATCAGCGGCCCCATCAGAAGTATTGCCACATGAATTGTGTGCTGAGGCTGGTAAGCAGCATCCACTTGGATCTCTAGTGTTTCTTTCATCTCTCCCCTCAAGTTTCTTTCCAAATCGATCAGAAGAAATTTGACCAACCAATTTTTCCCCAACCATACATTCAGGATTAGGTGGATCACAGTTGATTCCCTCACCAACAGGTCGTGATTCTGCAACCAAAATTTTGTTTTCAGTTGCATTACCTTCCATAGCATCAGCATCCATGATATCAGTGTCACCGTCAAAAACTAGCTTAGGCTTATCCACCGCCTGGAATGCTTCAGAAGCCAGAGATTTGAGAGGCTTACCATCTCCATGATCTACTTCTCCCATCACATTGTTTTCCTGCAGTCTGGGTGGGCTTGTCTGCAATTTCATGGTCTCTGCAGGATCAGCTTCATCGTCATTCATGTTTGTGACAGACGGCGGCACATCCCCGTTCATGTTACATCCCGACTTGTCACTGGAAATACCTGAACCAGTTTCCAGTACACAGGCATCTTCAGTGTCACTCCCACCTCCATTAGCATCATCACCAACTGATGTTCCATTTCTGGGCCCAGGATGTACCAAATCAAGCCCAAGGCACTTCCGAGCCTTGCTAAAGAAAACCTTGCATTGATGCTGAGACCTCGATCTAATGCATCGCGAGATCATAGCAAAATCCTTTCCATAGGATGACACTGCCTGAATAAATCTAGACTTCTCCTCGTCTGTCCAGTCAGAAGGATCCATTTCACCACAACTTTCATCTGAGCAAGTCTCATCATCCACATTCTGCATAACATCAGGCGTCAAAGGTCGCCTTGCTACCGAATCCCCTTTCTGGCACTTCCATTCCAGATAAGACTCACCAGGATCAATGGAACTAGTGATGCAAGAACTAACCGCCTCAGATGACATTGAGCCACATATACCTGCTAAAACGTCAGCAGCAGCTGTTTCTCTTTCATTGCCAATAGTATCAAGACTGCAAGACCTTTCAACAGTGGTATCCTCACCACAAGACATATTAGTATTCCTGTACCCTCCCAAAATTAACCTCCTCGAATACGTTTGTCGATTTCTTGTACCACCATCAGCATGAGCTGCGATTGCTGATGCAGCACCCAAAATATCAAGGGAAGCAGCATCCATCTCACGATTCCATTTTTTCCCATCTGAAATTAAGTAGGTATTAGCCGAAGACTTTCCTTGCTTAGCCGTATCAGGCTTCTTCTTTGTCTTCACAAAGCAATCAGACTTGTGGTGTTTGTAGTAAAACTCGACACAGTCAGCAGTCGTCTTGTGATCAAGAAAGGAAGCAATTTTTCTGAAATCCTTCCCGTAGGTGGTCAGCTTTTGGATGAAAAGTTCTCTCTCTTCTGGCATCCATGGGTTCATCAAAGCCCTTTCCTTCTCAACAGCACAGGGATCTTCAACTAAACCATTACTAGAAACAAATCTAGTTGCCAACTTCTCCTCCTTATCCAAGATTAAGGCTGGCATCTTCAATGAGTTCCTGTACGGCTTGACTTGGGAATCTGACAGCAACTTGTTAGTGAAATTAATAATCTCTGTAGTAGGGACCAGGCTCAGACTTCCTGCTGAAAAAAAATCATTAAAAACTTCTGATTAAAAAATGTTTCACCAAAACACAAAAGTAGATGTATATGTTTTCAAAGATTTACACAGAGACTTCTATAGTTGATCAAATATAAAATAACCAATGAAAGTAGTTATCTAAAGCATGCAACGAAACAACTCCAAGTAACCACTACCGCAAACACATCCTTGTAGTCACTACTAATACACAGGGAAAGATAATTAAAGTCGTAGCACCAGAGTCAGCACAAGCGCCTCCTAGGCAAGCATGGTGCATCAATCAGAACAAGTTAATTGCAAACTTACTGAAAAGACAAATATTGATTACTATTAGAAAAGAAAAATCACAAAAAACAGTTTAGATTCAAAGGCAATTGTTATTAACTTATTAGCACTCCAAGATACTAAAAGAGACATCCTGCCCTCCTTCCTTATTTTCACTAGAAACTGTGTACAAAAAGTTCCTCATGCATAAGAAAAAATTTATAACCATGTTCAAACAAATCAAATGCCACAAGAAGCACCAGAAAACATAAAACAAGAAATAAGTCTGTAAAAAAAAGTCGAGCCACATCACAACCCTGTCCATCATGAAAACTGTTTTATTTAGTTTTTCTTATTTAGATACGAGAATATCAGCATGCTTATAAAACCAATCACTTTCTTCCAAACTCATGAAAGACAAACAGAAAAAGCAGATAGAATTTCTTACCAGGTGTAGAAAATCGCGATCGAATTGAAGAGCGATGCTTCTGATGTCCATTATTAGTTGCTCGCAAGCTTAACTCATTTTTTTTGTGAGATTTTGGACGATATTTTTGCATGGAAAGCACACTCATGTCTTCCTTCCACAAGTGTTGAAAGGCTTTAAATTTTAAGGTTATAACTCTCTCCATAAACCTTAAACGTCGCTTCCTCTTTGCAAACTTCTCTTTGATCAATGAATCATTCTTCCAGGATGAGGAAACACTAACTCCAGAAATATGCTCTTTTGGCAACAACTCACTAAATATGTCAGATGCTCTACTTGCAAATATTTTATTGGCAGAAAATATAGAATCGCATAACTTATCTACTACACCAGAGTCCGGTGCAACTACCTCACAATCCAAAAGCATGCTACCATTACCACAAGTAGATGGGTCAGTCTTTTCTGCATTTCTGCTGGGCACTAAGCACGTTTCTTCTCCTTTGGTTGTTTGGATTGGATCCCGATCCTCAGAACCACCAGTTTTATTCGTCATATCAGATGAAACCAACGGTAATGATTCAACAAATTTCGATGTCGCTGTTCCAGGACTATCAATATCCTCATCCTTAACAATACCGCAAAATTCTACCTGGTCACCATTATCAACACACATCTTCTGCACATCAGTGTCCCCAGAAGAATGAATTTGCAATGGAGAAGGCCGAGTGATCAAATTTGTGACCTGTTCTTTGCAAGATTTATCCTTCTCCTCCACAGGCAAAGAACTAGAAGTTGCCGGACAGGGACAGCTGCCCCCAGAATCAGATTTCAGTGCCTTAAGTTCGTTTTCAAGTGAATCAATTTCTGACTCAGTTACCTCCAATACCTTTGAAATTTCACCTTTCCATATAAGCAACTTGTTCAATGCAGTCAGCCTCAGGATACTGGAATCCACTGAACTTGGATCATCAGACTGTAGCAATTCAAGTATTGATGAGTCCAAGTTAACAATAGAATTACCATCCAACTTTTCCAATTGGAATGAGAATCCCTCATGATGACTCTGAGACATAGGACCTGGGGAACCACAAAAGTTTCTAGTATCGTTCTCAACATTAATTGCCTTGCAAAATGATTTCTCCTCCACACCTGTAACATGGATCATGTGATTAAGGTAGAGAGAAACACAACAGTACGGAACAAATAAACATGGCAAGCCAGCACATAACTTTTCAACAGAAAAATATGTAATGTAATTCTCTGAAAAACTATGAGTTCAAAATATTTAGTATAACTATTTAGTGAGTAAAAGTATTTAAATCTATAAAATTTCAAAAGTACTTAAATCTACACTTTCCAATTTTCTACCCCAAGCCCTACCAATTCAGTTAACGAAAAGGTTGATAATGATAAGCTTCATCTACTACGTTCATATGCGAGGATTCACTGCCCTACTTTCTAGCTAAATCATCTGAATCTCATACTAAATGGTACTAGACTTGCATTCAGAAATAAGCAATAATGCCAACATGACACTACATATTTAAAAACACAAATCTTGTCAAAATCCACTTCCAAGTCAGGTCACAAACTTAAATAGGGTTAACATGTAATGAGAATGTAATGATGCAACAACAGACCTGGAGAAGAACTGCAAGCAACAGAGGATGGAGTTGCAGGAGATGCACAATCTGAAAAAACTGTGACTCGGGGGCTTTTATCAGGCAAGCTTGAACTCAGAGAATGGGCTGGTTCAGTGTTACCAACAGAACAGACAGCCGCATCTTTGTTCATGCTACCATCAGGGACGTCGACTTTCTTTTTCTCATACTTTGCCAAACCCTCGCCCCATCCAAGGCGCGGCTTCTTCCTAGAAGTTGTTTCCTCTAAAGGTGCAGCAGATGTTACACAATTAGTAGCTTCTCCCGAAGGAGACTGCACTGGAGTGGCTGTTTTCGGCTGTGACTCAACCTTTGCTTCATTGGAATCAATGGGCCCCATGCTCTTTGAGCTACTTGAATGGCTGAAACCCGAACCCCGAGAAGACATGCTTCCAGACCGAGTCCATTTGAGAGGCTTCCAATCAATTGAGACCAATGAGTTCTCTCTCTCACATTTCTGGCCAGCGCCTAAACCAGTGGAACCACCCATTTTATCAAGCTGGTCTTTCAATTGAATCTGATCCCATGTGCTTCCAAAGTCAGACTGCTGATGAGATGAGTATGTCAGCATATCATCCTGCGACCTCTGTTCATTATTCACACGATTTGGCCTCCCGGGCATGTTTGGAGACCCACTTCTGGTTTCCCAAGAATAGCCTTTACTTTCCCTCTGGCTATAAGGTGGCCCTCTATTATCCCTACTGTTCCTGCCATACCTTCCATCTCCGCGTGAAAATGATGGCCGGAAGCTCTCATCTTCCACCATCTTATCGCCTGACCGAGAAGATCCATACCCATGACCAGAATCATCGGAGAACACGTGCCAACCACCCTGCTTACCATGACCTTCAGAAAATATTTAAACGGAAAGGCAAAGATAAATAATTCACTCAAGCAAAGTATATTTTCAAACGGTACCCCAAAAAAAAGCAATAACCATATTTCAAAGAATCAAAGAAAAAATACATATTGCCATTGGCAGATCTCCAAGTTTCGCAGATCTAAACAATACTTGTAAAAAGAACTACGAAATTAACTGAGCTGTAACATAAGAAAAACACCTGAAACCGCTTACTGATGGAAAGAACATGCTGCTAAAGATCAAGTAATTTGCAAACCCATCCCCATATCATTGTTTTTTGTTCTAACAAACCCACCCTCCTCAAGAAAATGATTCTACAACCCTAGAACAGCAAATTAATGCAATTTGTGTGTGCATATATCTGGTGCCAATAATTTTAATTCGAGATATACAGAAGAGAAACAAAGACAAAAGGAAGATTATTAAATACAAAGAACACACAAATACCTGGCGGTCTGCGAAAATCGCCGGAAGCCCAACGATTGAAGTCGCGAGGTGCATGATGGGGCGAGTCCCGCCATCGTGCCACAGAGCCAAGGGACTCCGACCTCTCGTGCTTCCTCTCCTTGAAGAAGTCTTTCCGATCCCAAGGCAATGGTTCTGGCGGCATCAAAAACAACCCAATCGCATGGGCAGACACACCTTCCAACCCTAATTTCTAAACCCCAAACGCCACCCCCAAGATCTCCCTCGGCCGCACGCACGCAGGTCCGCCCGCCCGCCAAAGTCTCCGCCTTTCGCCGCCCTCAGAAAACACCACACCGCACAGCTCCCTAATCCCTACCTACCGCACTGAATCTAGGGCTTTCGTCACAAAACACCCACACGAGCCTCGGCCGCTGATTGCCGCCCTAGAGTTTCGAAGCCAGATCGAGAAGGGGACAAAGCGCAGGGAAGAGTTTACTGAGCCACGGAAGATGAGGGCGCCGCTAGGGTTTGCTGCTGCTACCTTATCCGTCGTCGTTTTGGCTGCCTTTCTTCCACTTTCTTTCTTCTGTGCTGCTGCTTAGAGAAAATCTGCCTGTGGGGGAGAAAGTGAGAACCGTGAGCCGATAAGGGACAGAGCGAGCCTTGAGAGAGAGAGGGACTGGCATCCGGATCTCAAAATCCCTATTAAACTCGATTTCAATCTCCTTTCGCGTCCGGATTATTTTTTTTTTTTTTAAATTGGGAAATCTTTTTATTATTTTTATTTCATCAATCAAACTTTTCTTTTTCACTTTGGCCCCCGCCTGTGTTCTCAGCGTCGTGCCGAAAATGCCCATGGTTTCGGGGACTTATTTACGGAAAAAAAGGGGTGGTGGTTGCCCGCTGTATTTTTCTAAAGTAAAATGACGGATTTACCCTTATAGAAATTTCAAATGCCGGCGCTGTCGTGTCACGTTTTAAGTCCGGTGACGTTGGTGTTTAAATTTTGAGTAGTATTTCGTTGACTTTGCCATCTTGATGAAAATTGAATTTGTATGATCTTTATTTATTTATATGTTGGTGATAAAAAAGATATGATTTTTTATATTAACACTCCACAAAATATTAAATATACTCCACATTAAAATTTAATATTAATGACTTATTTACTCTACTATGTAATGATAATTTTGACCTTATTAGGTTTAAAAAATAACAAAAAATTATAAATACATCACAAATCACTTTTAACGTATTTTTTATCTACTTCAACAATCAAAACCCCTCCCATCCACCGTTGTTGAATAAAACCCTAAGCAATGAAACTACAAATATGTTGATTGAGAAAAATTATTTTTAACGAATGGAACACGAAATTAATGTTTCGAAAGCTTTGAAATCATTATTATTGTTATTGAAAAACGTTCAAATGAACCTAAACATTTTTTCAAATCATTTGGCAAACTAACGTTCAAATGATTTGAAATTACTCAGCAAAATTAAAAATGAGTGTTATAAGATTTGAGAAATGTGGGGTGTATAAAAAATGTGAGGTGTGTGTAAAAAATGTAAGGTGTATATTAAGAATGTGGGGTGTTAGAGTATTATGGGAAATGAAGTGGGGTGTATTAAGATAATTTTTAATTGAAAAAAGTAAATGTGAAATGTATTAAGTATGTGAGGTTTATTCAACAATTTGTAAAGTGCTAATATAATAAGCCAAATATATTTATATTTGAATTAGGTGGTGTGCACATGCAAATTATATGTTGGTGATAAGAAGAGATTTAATTAGGTCGTGTGCTCATGCGACTAGGGCTGGGCACGGGCCCGGCCAGGCCCATTTTTTAAGGGATCGGACCGGACCCAGAATTAAAGGAGACGGGGGAGGGTCGGGTCGGGCATTACAATTTTGAAAATAAGAACCGGACTTTACCCGGCCCGGTTGAAACGGGCTGGTTTGGCCCGGGTACACGGGTCCTTTTTTTTTGCTGTTTAAAAATGTTTACTGCACAGATTGCAGTTTGAAATTTTTCTATTTAAAAATGTTTGCTGCACAGTTTCAAACTGCACAGATTGCAGTGTGAAAAAACTGCACAGATTGCAGTGCGAAAAAACTGCACAGATTGCAGTGTTTCAAAAACTGCACAGATTGCAGTGTTTCAAAAAGAAATGGGTCGGTCCGGGGCCCCGTTTTTCTAGGATGTAGGACTCGGCCCGCCTCGTAAATGACAAGGACCCGCCCCGCCCCGTTTAGTTTCTAAAATATTTGGAACCGGCCCGTACCTGCTCCGAACCTACATTACCCGCCTCGACCCGCGGTTCCTCTACTCGTTTGCCCACCCCTACATGCGACTCTATCATTATCCAAATATAAGAGAACTCTTATCTATAGTGTAATAAATAAAAAATTGGTATTTATCGTTGTGTTCGATAATGTTGTATTACATTATTTATCTCATAATTACAATTTTAAATAAGTCAATATTGTTTCTTTAAAAAAAATGATCAGCTGGTGGCTTCATGACAGTTCATCTTTTCGAGGCCCCATAGAGAATCACAGATGTGACATCCCACATCGCCAAAGGAAGTGATCCTTAAATGTATATTCTCATTCCTACTTAGCACAAGGCCTTTTGGGAGCTCACTAACTTCGGGTTCCGTAGGAACTCCGAATTAAGTGAGAAGGGGGCTAGAGCATTCCCATGATGGGTGACCCACTAGGAAGTTGCTCGTGAATTCCCAAAAACAAAACCATGAGGGCGTGGTCGGGGCCCAAAGCGGACAATATCGTGCTACGGTGGTGGAGCGGGCCCGAGAAGTGGTCCGCCCCGGGCTGGGATGTGACAATTGGTATTAGAGCCTAACCCTAGCCGTAGTGTGCTGACGAAGACATCGGGCCTCTAAGGGGGTGGATTGTGACATCCCACATCAGCCAGGGAAGTGATCCTTAAATGTATATTCTCATCCCTACCTAACACAAGGCCTTTTGGGAGCTCACTACTTCGGGTTCTGTAGGAACTCCGAAGTTAAGTGAGAAGGGGGGCTAGGTCACTCCCATGATGGGTGACCCACTGGGAAGTTGCTCGTGAGTTCCTAGAAACAAAACCGTAAGGGCGTGGTCGGGGCCCAAAGCGAACAATATCGTGCTACGGTAGTGGAGCGGGCCCGGAAAGTGGTCTGCCTTGGGCCAGGATGCGACAATAGAGGTATTTTAGCCTCTATCTTACCACTACAGTGTCATATGAAATAGGTTAAGTTTGATATTATATTATTACATTATTATTGGTCTTATAATTATGAATTAAAATAGGTTTTTTTTAGGTAAACAAAAAAAGAACTCCAATGTTTTATGCTTCTTCTGATTACATTGATAATCTAAATAGTACATCTTAAATTCAATCATTAAACCCTAAAAGCATCATCTTGAACACGAGTAAAATGCCATACACTTATCAATGAGTGAATAAGTTTTTAAAACAAATTCACTTGAATCGATCCACCATAATACAAATAACTCATAATTTTTGTTTTTCAGAACTTCGGGTAACAATGCATGAATAAATTTTCTAAAAATAATTTACTTGAATTGACCACCAAAAAACAAAAAACTCATTCATTTTTTTTTTCATCAGAACTCCGCATTACAACATCCTTACAAGATTAATCTTTACAAAGTAAATATTTTGATGTCATATATGGATGAGATATATAAAATTGCCAAGTTAGTCACAATAATCGAATCGGATGAAAATAAAATAAAAAGAACAATCACCAACCACCATATCTATCTGATTGAGCATAATATCAAGCCTCAAAAAGTTTATTATTCTTAAAGTAGAACACTAAGCTCAATGAAATGGGCAAGAGATAACTTATCAAAACCTCTAGGAATAAGAATCAAATAAATAGAAGAATTATATACAATATGTTTAATATATGTAACAAACAAACTGCCGAGAACTTGACAAACAACTGAATAAGGCATTTGGAAGCTCCACCCTGCAATTTCAAAGCCTCCCTCACTTTCCTCATCTTCTTTTTCCTCATCTTCTTCTTTGTTCAAATTAAGCTACGTAAATATTCTACTGTTTTTCTTAACCTCTCTCGTGGACTCACCCTTTAAGTTCTATTTCTCAATGGGGGGCAAGGCAAGGTAAGGCAAGTGAAAGGATATAACTCAGCAGTAGAGTGTCACCTTGATGTGTGGAAGTCATCAGTTCGAGACTGATTATCTCTGAGTTCTATCTACGCAACTAAAACTGTGAACTCTCAAAGAAGAAAAAGGGTGAGTCAAGACCAGTGTTAGGCCTTGTTCGTTGTCTTTGCTTGATCGGGTTGTTTGATCATGTTGCTGGCTGTTTTGGGGTTGAGAAATAGGTGGTTGGTGTTTGTTCTGGAGATGGAGAAGTCATGGGAGCCTATTGGGAATTGCCCTACCAAATAGTCTCCTTTCCAACTAAAATTTTGACAAAACATCATTTATAGCCTTGGCCCTTGCCGACACGAGGGGGTAGATCACGACCTTTCCAACACAGACTGGGACACAAAAACGCACAACCTAATGATATGGGATATTTGCAATTTTCACTTTTGGAATTGGGCCCATGTAGGGAGAGTGTTTTTTTTCCTTTTTAGGAGAATGGTTTTTTTTTTTTAAGTGCATCGATATTTTTATACTATAAAGAAAAAGAGTTTGGCAAAACTACACAATTAACAGTCTAATTTAGTATCGAAATCGACATCCACTGTATTCGAACCTAAGAAGACTCTTTCAAAAGTAGAACTTTCTATGGACTTTCTGAAACCTTCATATTTTTTGCATAATATTTTATAATGTTAGCATGAAAATTAGGAGCTCCTCCTTTTTTTCCCCATACACTTCCATCCTCTTCCTGTTTGTGTGGTCACGGTTAAGCTGCGTCAACATTTTATATTAATTTTTTATAGAGATAATAAGACAAAAAGACGTGGCTTAACCGTGACCACACAAACAGGGAGATGATGAAAGTGTATGGGGAAAAAGGAGGAGAGAATCATCCTCTTGAAAATTAACGTTAAACCGCTAGATGACAGAAAGTCAATTAAAAGTCTCACTTTTAAGAGAATCTCCTAAGACTTCTCAACTTGAGATAGCTTTTAACATTCATGCATAACGAAGTATTACTAAACCAATGATGAATATGAATGTAATTGTTATAGCAGGTTTAGTAATCAATAAAAATGAATATGATATAACCCAAGATTGAAATTAATGGAATGCTCATTCAAGTATAGAAATGCTAGCATCCTTTGCACTAATTTTTATATTTGAGTTTTTTTTCATTTTAAAAAGTGTCATGTAGTTTTTCAAACAAAAAATAAAATGTTTAATGCTTTTGACTATAAATTAAAGATGGAGTCCACAACTTAATGAAATTCCACAAAATCTACACAACATTTTTAATACACCTAGATATGTATACACTTGTTTAATGTCCATTCAAATCATATTGACTACATGTGGATTTGGGTCTTAAAATGTCATATAAAATTCTAATTGACAACACTAGAATTTTATTCTTTTAAAATTCTTCTAAATTCTAGTTTGACTATATGCCCTTAGGGTAAAGAAAATGATAATATTTGCACTTTTTCATGGAAATGCATGAATCTCATCCCTTTGCAAATAACATATTTTCATGAATAAAATTTTATGACCAGAATCATTCAGATTTCAGTAAAAACTGAAAACGAAATAGTTATCTAACACCTCAAAAATATATCATTTTCAAAATCTTAAAATAATAAAAAAAGAATTTTGCATTAATTTGTATTTGTACACATGGTCCATGAGAATGGCAACATAGTGGCCAAGGGCAATTGTCACTTAAGCCATTTTCCCTTCTCGACATGTCCAAAATCATGCACCTCACAATGAAAAATTCCTATATCTATCTGTCACATCTTTAAGAAAAATAATTATAAACTTTTATTGTTGAAAGCTAAAGTTAGAAGAGAAATGAGACTTTTTGAAAATTTAAGACTTTCTATAGATTCTCTTATGTTTAATATTTTTAGCACAATATTTTATAATATTGACATAAAAAAATAACGTTAAACTGTGAGTGATAGAAGGTTCACAGAGAGTTCTACTTTAAAAGAATCTCATTAGTATTTCTCAAGTTAGAAATATCATAATTTATGCTAATTTTATCAACAACAAAAAATTATTCTAATGGCATTGTAATATATAGCAACATTCTTTTTTTTTTTTTTTAAAGTACGATATTTATTGATATATTGATAGGAAGTTGAATACGTACAACCAGGATATGGTGCATACAGTGGGCCTCGATAAAAGCCTTACCAGGAATTTCAACTCTGCCGAAGAGAAAAAAAAGCGTCTTGCACCAACATTCTTAGCAAAGTAATGAAAACATATAACAAGAAAATAACAATATAGAATATGGATATGGTTTTAATCGGGTACTTGTCTGCTACATTGTTCTGTCATATAAAGTCTGAAAGTTAGCTCACCAACCTTCATTTTTCATAAATTGACCTGAAATTCCACTTGATCTAATGCATGGGGTCCATATTTTCAATTTCCCAAACAATCAATTTGGCACTAATATCTAGAATTCATATTAATTAAAATTTGATATATCTCACATCGAATAATTGAAGTCTCACACTATATATCATACTCTAAACATGAGATTAGTTTACAACTGGATAAACTGATATCATACTCTAAAGGCACGCTCGGAAGATTGATTCAACTTAGATTGATTTGACTTGAGTCGGATTTAGGCCCCCATTTTAAATGATCTAAAATAATTCCACATAAAATATGCATAATGTCAGCTTATTCAGAATTAAACAAACAAATTATCTCATTGCATATGATTATGTTAATTTGGTGGCCGAACAAATTAATCCCAACACTAAACTTGTCATAATGATGGTTATTTTTGTTTGATTTCTTGGAGGAATCAAGGTTGTTTAAAGCAATTAAGATGCAGATCAAATTGTAATGAAATTTACTTGTTAAGGACCTCGATGTAAATACGTATAACTACGAGGACGTATATAGATATAAAATGAAAGCCCCAGCTCTGTCGCCTAGCAAAGCAATTTCTCAGTTGAGTTCAAGCTGTTTGCGTGGAGAGTCGAGAGACAGAGTCAAAGCAGTAAACTACGGAATGCAGACGTCAAGCAGGACACGTGCAATGCGAACCCACAATGTCGTGTTTGGCAAATACTCGTTGTAGCATGACCAAACTTGTTTGACTGACACACTACTCATCAGTTAATTTGGTATATAGGTGGGATTTTATACCCTATCCGTTAATCTGATCCGAATCGATCTGTTAAAATCAACATTTGGATTTAAGCTTAACAGGTCGGATTGTTAACCAATGGACCCGTTATTATACGGGTTATTTCGAGTTCACTCGCGAACTCATTAACATCTGTTAAGACCCGTTAGTGAGGATGTTTATATAATTTCATTAAAAGAAAATCTAATCCGTATTTCCTTCTCAAAACCGTACTCGTCCTGCCGTCACTCCTCCCCTCCTCCTCTGAGCAAACTGCTACCTCTGTGCGGTTGTGCAAAAACCTAGCTTAGGACCCGAAACACCATTTTCATCCTTCAAGGCTCTGTACCACACGATTTCATTGTCGTGTTCTCCTAGCAGCTGAAGTGACGCCACTCAACCGGTGGCAGGAAGCACCTGCAAAACACTGTGAAAAAGCATCCAGGCCATTCTCAAGTCTGTAGAACTCCCATTTTCATTATATCTCTTGTTCAATTATATAAAAATTGAAATTTATGAGTTATTTGATGTTTGGCTCTACAGCAAGTCGAGGCTCAAACATGATGGGTGGAAATCACAGTCAATAGTATGGTTGGCAACTGTAAACGTTTGATCTGATCATTATAATTCATCATGATATGCACCTCCTTGGTCCAAGGGATATGATCATATGAGCTCGATGGTTTGGCAAGTGTGAGCCCAAGGGATCGAAGAGAAGCATACCACCCTCCTACTAAATAATTTATACAGGATGTGATTGATTCATATGCAAAATATTCTCAAACTAGTGTTACGTTCTAATTTCTAACTTTTACCCGTTAATCTCTTACTTAGAAAAAAAAATGCAATTGTGTTTGAAGTACTTCTGCAAAATAAAAAATAAAAAAATTGTTAACGGGTTAAACGGGCGACCCATTAGCATAACGAGTTGGGTTTAAATGACCCATTAGCTTAACAAGTCGGGTTCAAGCAGACCAAACCGAATAAAACCGATCCATTTACAGGTATAGGTAAGAGTGGATTTCTACGAGGAAAAAGAATTCGAAACTGGAGCTCAAAAACAAATTGTAGACGTGAGTATGGTCACATTGACCAGAGAATAAAGCGAATTTGTTTGTGTCTCATACACTCAAGTTTGAATCACACATCAAAGAATAGGGTGAATTTGTTCGTGTCCCATGCACTCAAGTCCGAGTCACACTCTTTGTAATTTGTTCGTAGCACATGATGAAAGAAGTTTTACTTCTTTTTCTTTTCTTCCATGTGGTGAAGGTTTTGATGTTTTCAAAACATAGGCACCTTGGCCCCTTTTTCTCTACCCAACCCGTTCTCTCTCTCCGACCCTGTTTCCCAAAAAATTAGGGGTGGGTACTTCAGTGTGTTTATCGACCAACGCAATCGAAAATTATTGGGTTGAGTTCGTTGTAAACTTGAAAATTTGACTTTGAAGCAAAAATCCGACCACTCGCTTAATAGGTGGGTTGAAGTATTATTAACTCGATAGAAACCGACTCACCTGATTTTTAAAATTTCTTAAACATAATGTATATTTCATGTAAGAATACATAAAATCTTATAGTTATTAAACACACTTATTTATTTATACTTTATTTCAATAATAAAATTTAAATATTAATTAATAAGTAATGAGTACACCACCAAATGTACACGTGACTTAAGACTAATATGATATGTATTGTGGATTTTTGTCACTCATACTCCTTTTAGGTATAAGAAAGAAAGTAAATAATCTTAACCTGTAAAATCTGTCCAACCTAACCCACCTTAGAATGGTTTTGGTGGGTAGCTTTGCCCATTTTCTTGGGTGAAAATGGTTCAATAATGCCAATTCAAGTTTGTTGGGATTGGCCAACAAGTTGAAGTCTAACCCGATCAACCCACCCAATTGCCACCCCTACCAAAAATCAACCCTAATTGAAATCTCAGGCGTCACGGACCCTTGCTTCGACTTGGGTTAGCATCAGCCTCTCTTTTCCTCTCCCTCAGCATATCCCCATATTTCTAGCATTTCTACTTCTTCTAGACCTTCCACAGACCCTCTCCCTCCCACTTTCCAATGTTGCATCGCCTATTCCTCTGACTACTCATTTTCTCTGGCGTATCTATTTCTTCTCTATTCGAAGATTTTACACAACTCCTATCCACCATCTTTTTGTGGGCAACCACTTTTTCATGGCTTCATTCAAGCCTCCGCCCAAAATCAAATTTTCCCTCATCACAAGGCTTTTTCCTTTGATTTAGAGCTAGATTTATGATTTTGGGGTGGTTTTTGGTTTTAGGTGGGTCGAATCCACCCCTATTTGCTTGGAAACCATAGTGGCGACAACCTTATCGACTAGCTTTTGTGGTTGTGCTGTCTTATGCCATTAGATTATATGTTATCCGCATTTGGGTGACTAGAATTTTGAAGGTTGTGTCGCCCTAGGCAACAAGATCTAGCTTTTGAGCCACCTTAGGTGACCATATCTTTCCTCTCTGCCATCTTAGGCGTTCATAAATGGCGTCCCGCTGCCTATTGTGGCCTGATTTGACGGCTAATTGCCTTGATGACCGGACTTGACAGCTGCACACCTTGGCCATTGGGATTTAGCACTTGTGCTTCTTTTGGTGATCAACTGTGTCAGTTTCTTTGCCTTAGACCCACTCCAACCCTGGGCTAAAACCCAAATTTCCCCTCCCCCTCCCCCTCTCCCAAAACCCAACCCAACCCAAATGCTAAACAAAACCTACAACTCAAAAGAGGGCCAAATACCAGCCCGTTTTTAGGCTAGAAAATGATGTGGGCCATACCGGGTGCGAGTGAACCACTGGTTGTGAAGCCCAGACACCACAGCTACTCGCCCATCGCAACCCACACGCCAGATGGAAGTCAAGCAGAACCTCACCCACGTGGGCGTGTCCCCCAACTGTCAATGCTTGTCGGTAGCCCAACGACTGCTTTTTTTTATCCAACGATTGAATTTAAATAGGTCGTTGGTTAATCCAACGGTCCACGTTTATTTTTATTTTTTTAGTTTTATATTTATATATTTATTGAATCCAACAGCTTAGATCAAATATAATCAAATCTAACAATAAAAAAAGATCTAACGGTCCAAATTTAAATCTATCGGCTAAAATAATTTAAAAAATTATTTAACTCAAAATTCACCAAAAAAACTCCATAGATACCTATGTATTTGTTCAAATATCCACACAAAACTCACTTTTCTCCTAGAATTCTTCCAATTTTTCTTTCTACCACTTCTTCACATTTCTAAATTTTTCAAGATGGCAAAAGAGCATGTTAGAGGTCGTAATTGGACCTTTGACGAAGATATTGCTTTATGTTTGACATGGATTTCTATTAGCGAAGATGGTGATGTCGGCACTAATCAAAATATAAAGGTTTTGTGGGTAAAATCGTTGATAAGTTCCATGAAAACTCAAACGCTGCTCAAAGGGAAGCTGATGGTGTTTATGATCGGTGAAAGGTTATCAACAAAGTGTGCACTTTGTGGAAGGGATGCTTGGAGAGATCCATGGTTGACAACATGCCTAGTGGAATGAGTGGCGCCTCATAAATTGTGAGTTTCTTTGTTGATATTTTATTTGTCATGTACATAATAGTATTTTGCAACTAATTGTTTTTATGTATTCGTTGCATATGGTGACAAAGCAATGGCAATTTACAAATAAAAACTACACCAAACAATCAAGCTTTTAAATTGCATCATGCTTGGAACATCCTCAAGGATTGTCCAAGGTGGGAAACCGATGCGGACCAACAATGGGGAAGATTATTTCATAGTGAAGCCTCACCCCTAAGTGATGTCAATGAAAGTGTGAATGAAGGTGTAAATTTTGTCAACAATGAAAGTGTCAAACAAATGACCCTAACTTCTTCTTTTGCAAGGCCCCCAGGTAGAGATAAGCAAAAGGAAGCAAAGAGAAAAGGGAAGTCCCAAGATTTGATAAGTGCACAAATGGCTACCGAATTTGCAAGATTGACCGAAACCACCCAGATTTCTCGGCAAAATGAATCAGCTCAAATGCGTTTGGCCATGAAGGAAGAAGGGGATGACGGGGTTTTAAACCGCACAAATTTAACCCTCTTTTTGACAGTTGTAGTAATGATGTAAGTAGGGTATCGTTCTAGGCCGGGGATTAGGAGGGCTTGCTAAAACCTCTAAAATAATTTAAAAACGTAAAAACAAAGTTTAAAACACTAAACTAAAATAAAAACACTTAACTAAAATAACTCAAAATAAAACTAACAAATAAACTAAAATAAATCAAAAGACTCAAAACAACTCAAGACTCTAGAAAATACAAACTAAGCTAAAAACTTGAAACACACTAAAAATGACTCAAAATAATGAAAACAATTTAAAATAAAAACCAGGAATTAAAATGGACGGAAATTAAATTAAAAGATTAAAAATACTAAAAATTAACTAAATAATAATATTTTAATAATGGGGGGATTTGGTTTTGAAGAAACGTAAATTAAACTTAAATAAATTACAGAATTGACAAAAACATAAAATTAAAGTGAACGGATAGGCGACGGATTGGCTAGAGGATTTTTCTCCACACATGACACAAATGTAACCTAAATTGATTCCCAGTTATGAATTTAGCAAACGAATGAATGACAATGCTCCAAATTAATTAGGTCCGCTTAAATTAACTTTCAGATTTCCCTAAATTCATTGAATTGGACGGAATACGCATCACAACCAAATTATTCTTATCAAGTTCTCTAACTATGGAATACGCATGATAGAGAGACATATCAAAGATCATTAAGTTCAATGAAAATCATAAACATCGACTAGGCATTCATAACTATGGAATACGCATGTTAATCCAACCTAGGGTTTACTAAACACAATCGTGACTAGCGATTTTTACTACTCATGAATATAAGTTCATAACGATTAGGTGAAATTCCCTTATATTCTAGCATCAAGTCTAAATATGCAAATTAAGTGTTGACCCTTAACCCACATACATAAACACGTTATTAATCAAAACAGAATAGTAAACCACATCCAAACATTTATACATTCATAACTGGAGTAAATCAAATTAAAATTACAAATATAATCATGGTTTTGAATTATCCTCTAGCCAAAATAATTTAATTACACATTATTAAAAACAGAAATTAAAAATATAAGTGGAAGGGATAAACCAAAACGAGAGTGTAGAGGTTTTCTGTCAATGCCGTGGCTCTCTGTGCCACTGCACAAACTCTCCTCTTGGTTCCTGGCTGCCAAGTGGCAGCACCGTGGCGCCTCACTTCTGCTTCACAAGGCAGCACCGACTGCCTTCTCCGCCTTCGCCAAGCTGCCAAATGGCAGGCGTGTGTATGCTGCCTTCCTTCGCTCGTCCCCGAGGCTTGCTCTCTGTCTCTCGCTGGCAGCTTGCCAGCTGCCTAGAAAGGCAGCTCTCCTCTGCCTTATTTCGTTCCCGAGGCTCCTTCCGATGAGCTCCCTTTTTTATTTCTCCCTCTCTCTCTGGCCTGCGCCCTCTTCTTTTATTTCCGTTTTGTTTTTCTGATCCGAGGCTCACTTTATTGGATCCCAGTTGCTTCGCACAAAATGGCCCTGCCATCATTCCCCCCACTTAATTATGCTTTCCACCGAAAGCATTACTCACACATATTTTAATACATAAATAAATAAATATATAAATATATAAATAAATATATATATATATATATATATATTTAAATAAATTTAAATATATATATATATATATTATTTTTCAAATGATAAGTATAATTCAACAGACAAGATAGTTTAGATGAAATTAATACTTAACACTTCACTTATTCTATTTTTATTTTCTTAGCGAGATAATTTCTTAAAACACAAAAATAACGTAAATAGCTCAAAATATAACGAACTAACTAAGAAAAGATGAGTGAATTTGATATAAAAATATATACAAATACGATCCGATCAGGGGATAAGGAGCAAGAGAGGTTAGAAATTAATTTCATGATGGGGGACCTCAACAAATACACTCCAGAGAGGAAGAAATACTTATGTGGTAAGCAAAAGGAAATTTTACGAAGATATGCCACAAGGAGTATATTTCAAGATGATGATTCATCTCAAGACTATCACCTAAATCTACCACCAAGTCAAGATGGTGGATATCATTATTAAGTTTATGTAGTTTATGAGTTTTCGATTATATTAAGTTTATGTGGTTTATTAATTGTCTTTTTTTTTTAAATTTTATGTGGCTTATTAATTGTCATTTGTGACGGGATTTTAAACCGCACAAATTTAACCCTCTTTTTGACAGTTGTAGTAAAGATGTAAGTAGGGTATCGTTCTAGGCCGGGGATTAGGAGGGATTGCTAATCTACTCTAAATTAATTTAAAAATATTAAACAGGACTGAAAAACAAAAAATTAAAATCAAAACACTTAACTAGAATAACTCAAAATAAAACTAATAAATAAACTAAAACAAATCAAAAGACTCAAAATAATTCAAGACTCTAGAAAACACAAACTAAAATGATTTCTAACAAATCTAACACTTTAAAATAAATGGGGGATTGATTTTTGTGAAATTTAATTTAAAACAGAAACTTAAAAATAAACTTCACAGAAAGTATATTTTGATGAAATAAAATGAGGGGAGGTTAGTTAGAGGGGTCCTTATCCACACATGAACATATGCATATAATTTGATTTCCAGTTATGAATTCAACAAACGAATGAATGACAATGTTCCAAGTTAATTAGGTCCGCTTAAATTAACTTTCAGATTTTCCTAAATTCATTGAATTGGACGGGATACGCATCACAACCAAATTATTCTTATCAAGTTCCCTAACTATGGAATACGCATGATAGAGAGACATATCAAAGATCATTAAGTTTAATGGAAATCATAAACATCGACTAGGCATTCATAACTATGGAATATGCATGTTAATCCAACCTAGGGTTTACTAAACACAATCGTGACTAGCGATTTTTACTACTCATGAATATAAGTTCATAACGATTAGGTGAAATTCCCTTATATCCTAGCATCAAGTCTAAGCATGCAAATTAAGTATCGACCCTTAACCCACATACATAAACAAGTTATTAATCAAATCAGAATAGTAAACCACATCCAAACATTCATAAATTCATAACTGGAGTAAATCAAATCATAATAAACATATATCCATGGTTTCAAATTCCCCTCTAACTAAACAGAATTTAGTTACACATGTTTAACATAATTAAAAGATAAATTAAATTAAACATGAGTTTAAGAAAAATTAAACCAAATGGTGAGTTGCTCTCTGTGCTCCGGTGACTTCTGCTTGCGTCAGTCCAAAGCAGCTTCTCCCGTATGCTTCCTATCGCGCTGCCTTGCTCCGTGAGACCTGCTGTCCAAAATGGCAGCTTATAATTGCTGCCTTATTTTGTTTCTATTTTGCCAGCTGTCCCCGAGGAGCTTATCTCATTTCCACTGTGGTTCTCCAATGGCCTCTGCTTTTAAGCTGCTTGCGCAGCTCTGGTCAATCACCCACAAAAATGGTGGCTTAGCTGCCCTTTTCTCTCGGTGATAATGGACTCCCACGATCTCCCTCAGAGATGGGCGCTGGTTACTCCTCGAGGCTGCTTCTCTTTACGCCTGACTTTGACGTCCTTCCCCAATCCGCGAGCCAGCCCTTTTCTCACGTGAACTCCGTGCGCTCAAAGCCTTCTCGCCGAGGATCTCCTCTGCAAAGCCCCGAGGCTTCTCACTGGCAGCTTCGCTGCCTTGTTCTCCCTTCTGGCCTCTCAGCTTATCCTCCCCCTGGTTATTTTCTGTCCCCGTGACTTGTTCTTTTTCAAATGAAGGCTGGTCCCTTCTTTTTTTAATTATCTCCCTCTTCATGATGCCGTGAGTAGTGCTGCCTTCCTGGCAGCATATGCTTTCATCATTTGTCCACCACTCCATCGACTCCCATCTGTTATCACACACAAAAATTTATATTTAAATATATAAATAAATATATATATAAATATATATATATATATATTATTTTCCAAATGATAAGTAAAATTCAACAGACAAGATAGTTTAGATGAATTAATTTACTTAACACTTCACTTATTCTATTTTTATTTTCTTTGCTTGATAAATTCTTATAAAACATAAAAATAACGTAAATAGCTCAAAATATAACGAACTAACTAAGAAAAGACGAGTGAATTTGATATAAAAATATATATAAATATGATCCGATCAATTTGTATTAAGTTTATGTGGTTTCTTAAATGTCATTTGTATTAAGTTTATGTGGTTTATCATGATTTTCGTATTTTTCCATAGTGTTTCACGAGTTTCATGTATAATTATTACATAAAATAACAACATAATACACTTCAAATTATTATATAAAATAATAACATAGCACACTTAAATTTAACACAAGAACACATTAATACACTAACATCATCAACGCTGACCTTCTCGGCACCATATACGCTCAACCAAATCCTTGCAGAGTGTGTCATAACCTTGAGGAGCTTGAATTCTATTTAAACATCTCATATACTTACTTAATGTGACCCTATCCCGTCGAGTCTTATATGTGGTTGTAGCGAGATATTCAACATCTTTTGCCAGAACTCTTGCATGTGTTGGTTAGTCGTCATCTACATCTTTGTCAGAATCTTCTTCAATTTCGACACACTCATCTTCCACAATCATGTTGTGCAAAATTAGGCACTCATCATGATTAAATGGAGGTATTCGGTATACCACATTCTTGCAGCCCCTCTAACAATAGCCCATTGAGCTTGTAGGATCTTAAACGCTTTTTCTACATCCTTCATGTAAGACTCTTGCCTCTACGAAAATAATTTCTTCTTCACACTATTGAGATGAGATAACTTTTCACAAAGGTAGACCAACTATGATAAATAACATCAGTTAGGCAGTAACATACCTCATGCTTATTACCATTTACCTTATACCTTCATTCTGGTGCCCATCCTCTAACAACATCATTAAACAGAGGAGAAGACCAAAAAACGTTAATATCGTTGTTTGCTCCAAGAGCGCCAAGGAATGCATGCCAAATCCATGTGTCGTAAGACGCCACAGCCTCAAGCACGATGGTTAACTTGTTATAATGACCTTGTATTGGCCAACCCAAGCAGTAGGACAATTCTTCCACTCCCAATGCATATAATCGAGACTTCCTATCATGCCAGGGAAGCCTCTTTTGTCTACCTTGTGTAGAAGCCTCTTCAAATCTTCACAATTTGGCTTGCGAAGGTATGTGGCTTCATAAATGACTTTAATTGCCTTATAGAAGCGCTTCAGGTTCTCAATAGCAGTACTTTTCGCAAGTCGACAATACTCGTCAGTTAAGTTTACAGAGCACCTATTAGGTAGCATCCGAAATGCAGATGCGAGCTTCTGATGAAGTGATAGACTTTGTCAGCCTACATCATCTATCTTCCTTGCAAAGTAGTGGTCATGATTGACAAATGCGTTCAAGATGCTTTCAAAAAGCTCTCTAATTATCCGAAATCGCCTTCGAAAATCATGAGCAGGATATCTCAGAAATTCGATGAAATAATCTTTCATCATTTGGTCATGACACTCTTCTCTATCACGCTGCACAAATGGCCGCCTCGTGACAGAACCACGATAACTAGATTTAGTTTGGTGCTTATACTGCATAATCGAGTTTGTAAATTTGGCTTCTGCATTGTCAAGGCTTGCTAGGTATTGTGCCATCTGCATTACCCTGCTACACCTTCTTTTATCACCCATTGATGAGATATTAAGGATTTTTAGGAAACAAAAACACTTTGAAAGATGAAAGATTGTGAATATGTGTGTGATGATTTGATATTCAACATGTGTTTATATAGAGGATTATTGGTGAAAGTTGAAAGTTTGATGAAAGATGAACGATTGATGAAAGTTGAAAGATTGGTGAAAGTTGAAGGCTTGCTTTGTATGTATTTTGTATGTGTTTCGTGTGTGTCATGTGTTTCACATATGTTCTGTGTGTGCTTCATCTCTATCATGTGTTTTGTATGTCCTTCACATGCGTATGTGCTTCTCATGTATTTTGTATGTGTTTCACATGTGTTTTGTGTGTCTTGTGTGTTTCATGTATTTTGTGTATATACATTTTTATCATCATTTCAATATTCTTCTGTAATGTTTCATGAGTTTCACGTATTGATTTAGTGACTTTTCAAAATTTATCGGAATTTAAATATTTTTAGGTTAAAATGTTCATAAAATTAATTTAGGATAGTCTACATATTTTTTTTAAGTTTATTTTAAAAAAATTAGCCTAAATTTATTTTTTAATAATATTGTCACATCCCCGCCCGGGTAGGACCACTTCCCGGGCTCGCTCCACTACCGTAGCACGATATTGTCTGCTTCGGGCCCCGACCACGCCCTCACGGTTTTGTTTCTGGGAACTCACGAGCAACTTCCCAGTGGGTCACCCATCATGGGAGTGCTCTAGCCCCCTTCTCGCTTAACTTCGGAGTTCCTACGGAACCCGAAGCCAGTGAGCTCCCAAAAAGCCTCGTGCTAGGTAGGGATGAGAATATACATTTAAGGATCACTCCCCTGGGCGATGTGGGATGTCACAATCCACCCCCCTTAGGGGCCCGATGTCCTCGTCGGCACACCACGGTCAGGGTTTGGCTCTGATACCAATTGTCACATCCCGACCCGGGCGGGACCACTTCTCGGGCCCGCTCCATTACCGTAGCACGATATTGTCCGCTTTGGGCCCCGACCACGCCCTCACGGTTTTGTTTATGGGAACTCACGAGCAACTTCCCAGTGGGTCACCCATCATGGGAGTGCTCTAGCCCCATTCTCGCTTAACTTTGGAGTTCCTACGGAACCCGAAGCCAGTGAGCTCCAAAAAAGGCCTCGTGCTAGGTAGGGATGGGAATATACATTTAAGGATCACTCCCCTGGGCGATGTGGGATGTCACAAATATGGGGCTATAATTTTAGACCAGAAGGATTGTAGCAGAAAAGCTATTTTTGGGCTAAAACCTAAATTTTATGGGCTAAATATTTTTACGTTTTTGGCCAGGGTTGGAGATGGTCTTAGGCGTGAAGATGTGGCGGCTTCACTGCGTTGAGCTTTAAATTGGTTGAGCAATGATGTTGCAGGTAGTTATGGCTTCATAAGTTATATGGTGGGTCCCTTGTAGGCATAAAGGTAGTTTTATTGTCTTGCCTAGCGAGTGTTGTGGTCATTTTACAGTGATGGCCGAGTGTGGTTTTCGCCTTGAGCAACGAGTTATTGGTCTTGTCTATCAATGATTGCTTTTTGTGGTCTCAAACCTCCGTGATGACTTTAAGTGCTCAATTCCGTCATAGCACGATATTGTCCGCTTTGGGCCCCGACCACACCCTCACGGTTTTGTTTTTAGGAACTCACACGAGAACTTCCCAGTGAGTCACCTATCATGGGATTGCTCTCGCGCGAACTCGCTTAACGACGAACTCAAAAGCCAGTGAGCTCCCAAAAGGCCTTGTGCTAATTGGAGGTGAGAATGTATATATAAGGCTTACAGGATCCTCTCCTCTGGACGATGTGGGATGTTACATTGATGTTGAGAGTTATTCAAATACAGATTGGGCTAATCTATTATAGACAGACTATCTATCTCATGTTATTTTACAATTATTGGTGATAACTTTGTTTATTGACAAAGAATTATAATGTTGTTGCTAGATCGAACCAAAAAACTTAACATCATTAATGTGTATAAGTTAAAACCTTAACATAAATTTTGGTTGTGACAATTATATTTTCCAAAAACTATAAAGGTTGATTATTTCAATCCAATGAAATGAGATCTTGATCCAATTGAAAGAAGAGCAGCAACGTTTAACCTTAAATATAATTTTATTATGCTCAAGTTTATGTTGAACCAGATGGCAAATGGTGGATTGTTAGAGCTTTTTTTCTTTAATTCATGTCGTCGTGAGTTTATACTTCTTTTCTTTTTAGTGTAATTAGTGTAAAATATCACTTGAAATTATATATTCTTTAGTTACTGCTCTTATAAAAAAAAATTCAGTGGAATGACAAGAAGAGCGAAAAATAAGGAGAGAGGATCCTTGCCGGATCCTCTTTGTGAGGATCTTGGAAATCCTCTAATCACATTCGTTTATCATACATCGTGCGGCCAGTTTTTGTTAAGTATTGTTTATATTCAATTTTAAATAAAAAAATTACAATGATTTTTTACCGCATGATATATGATAAACAAATATGATTTGAAGATTTCCGGAATCCTCACAAAGAGAATCTGACGAGAATCCTTACTAAAAAATAAGGTTACTTTGTTGTTTTCACAGTCACTAGGGTAACTCTACTACTCTGAAAAGGCACATAATATTAGTCTATTTCAACTTAAATTAGTGTCTTTATCGTTAAAACTCAAAGTTTTCAAGTCATTTTCATTAGTTTTTCTAACTTTTTTCTTTTAAAAAAAGATTATGTAGTGGCTTTGTCATAACAGTTTACTTTTTCAAGAATGAAAAAAACTCACAAAGGCATTAACTTATCTCTGACCACCATCGTGTGATTTACTAACACTAAAAATTAAATTTAAAACATGCAATGTAAAATACAAATCTAAAATCCGTCATCAACAACGGAGTCACACCGTTGTGATAAACTTAAATTAGTAGCTAGCTATCAAATTTATTTTGGCCTTTCCTCCGCTGCCGAATAAGTCAAAGCATATTGCCGAAACTTTTGAAAAATGTTATTTAAACAAAGAATAATTAGTTAGATACGAGCATGTGAAAGTTGAATAAAGAATTCTATTGTGGCAGATTGTTTTGGTAGGGACAAATGCAGGGGAGAGGTAGAACCGTAAATAACAAAAGGGAAAGATTATGGTGAATTCCAACCTCCATAGAGTGCTAGGTCTACCAGTTGAGTTTCGCATAGACACGTGGTTGGTAGCGTGTTGTAAACTAAATTTAAAAAGCGGGTGAGAAGAGGAGATGAGAGCCTTGTACTTTTATTTAGAGTAAATCTACGTAACTAAGGTCTAAAATATCGGTGATATCGAATATCGATGATATCGAAAATATCGATAGTTTAAAAACATAAAAATTTTGATGAAAATATCAGAATATTATTGATATCGATAAAAATTGAATAAAAACCACGAAAATTGTAAGAAAAACTTAGAAATTTTTATTGAAACTTTGCAGGATGTTTATTTAGTCAATTATCTATTAGTTTATCACAAAAAATTGGAAGAAAATGTATTGCATGATAGATTTAACTGATTTAAGTTGATTATATAGCGAGTTGGCAAACATTGTGAGTGTAAAAAATATGTAAATATTTTAGCATATTTTCACAAAAACATAAGTGATATGGTGGTCAAGTTGTTGAAGGAGTAAAATGGAAGAGGTTCGAATCATCTGGGTATTTTTTTAAATATAGAAATTTAAAAAACACGAAAATTTCGATGGAAATATCGATGACATCGAAAATATCGGTAGTCCAAAAACACAAAAATATCAAGATATTGTGGATATTTTAGACCTTGGACGTAACCACCTCACACCATAATTTCATACCTCGTGTTTTTTATCTTATGAAACCTTTACAATGTCAAGTTTAAATTTTCTATCTAGTTGACTGTTAAGTGATGACGTGGTAGATGCGTGGCCACTCTAAGTAAAAGTTAATTAAATATTGATAAATTAATAATTTTTTGGCTAAACAAAATTAAAATTAATTAAACAAAAAAACACTCTCCATCTTCTCCCGTCTTCTCGTTCTGGTTGTGATTGGGCACCACTGGCAGCCCAAAACCCATCCCAAGGCAAATGTAATCCCCAGCTTCGACCACACCACCTTGATCCCCAACTTCGACCACTCCGCCTCCTGCGCCTTCTCCTTCTTCTCTTCTTCTTCTTTCTCTTCGTCTCCACTGTCACTGATGTCGCAGCAAATGTTGGCGTTCCCAAATTTTCCAATCTCTTTCTCGCCGGCGACTTCAGATCCAAAGACCGTGAACGTCGTGTTCATATGGGTTGTAGCAGCAGCAATTGTGGACGACATCTTGGCGGGGGATCGCGGGAGAAATTATGAACGACATCGTGGCTGCCGATTGTAGAGGCTCAGATTGCAGAAGAAAAACACGGGGCTGCAGCAATGTCGTTGATTCCGGGGTTTCGTGGGGCTTTAATGTGTTGTTGAACTCGGGGATTGCTGAAGCTCGGGGCTTCGTGGTGGCTGCAGTGTGTTGATGAAGGTGAAGGCGGAGAAGATCCGGGGGCTGATGATTGGTCTTAAGCTTCTGCTGGTTCGATCTGGGGAGTAGAAAAGCCAGGGGAGAGAGAAAGAGTTTCTTTTTCACGAATGTCAAGTTTTTTTTTAGTTACTTTTGATTTAGCTCTAATTTTTGTAGCATAAAATTGTGTACTTGCTTTTTATTTAGCTTCAATTTTGAATTTATATCAAAAGATATTTATAAAATTAGATTCATATCAAAAGACTCTTTTTTTTAAACATTGTAATATTATACATCAATTTATGAATTCGTTTCAATAATATCCCTCTATTAAAATTTCTGGATATTAAATGATGGCAGGTGTGAGCTCTGCTCCCTCACCTAATTGAATTAAGAAATTTCAAGTTTTTCCAGAATCTTTTGATATGGGTCTAATTTTATAAGTCTTTTTTTATATGGGTCTAAAATTGGAGCTAAATCAAAAGTAAGCACACAATTTTAGGCTACAAAAATTGGAGCTAAATTAAAAGTAACTAAAAATTGGACTCATATCAAAAGAGGCTTATAAAATTAGACCTATTTCAAGTTTTCCCTATAAAAAAAAAGGTATGAGTTTGTTATTAGACTCATAATTGAGGTAGTAAAACGTAATTTATCTTTTTATTTATACTAATTATGATGGTTTTTCCTAAGACCATCTCCAACCCTTGGGCTAAAAGCCAAATTTTTTAGCCCAGAAACAGTTTTTCTGCTCCAACCCTTTCTAGCCTAAAATTTTAATCCGGAATTATTAAAGAATAGATTTAGGCTATTTTTTTCTTAAATTAATTTTTTAAAAAATAAATAAATATGTAGACTATCGTAAATTAATTTTATGAACATTTTTATAAAATATTTTCATTCGGTTTGGTGGAGCCCACACCGATTTCTGGGCTAAATTCTGGAGGGAATCTGGCCTTGGTTTAGCATTTAGCATTTAGCCCGAATTTTCCCCTTGGGTTGGAGTGAGTTTGGGGGGAAAATTTGGGGAAAAATTTGGCAAATAGCCCAGGGTTGGAATGGTCTAATGTTAACATGATTTAATTTTAATTGTTCAAGTAAGAAAAGAGAAATTAAGAGGAGAAAAAATAAAAGTAAAATTAGGAGAAAAGAGAATTTCCCTCCCATTCGTAAGAAACCATTCGATGTGGCTTGTTTGTCTGCTAAAGTTTTCGATACGACACTCATTGTTCAACTATTTCATATTCTTTTAGGTAATATTTATTTATTCCAAAAAAACACACACAAAGAAGATAGATAAAAGAAAATATCCATGAGAAAAAACAAAAGAAATGAATGTGGAAGAACCATGTTTTAATGCAAGCTTCCACGTTCAATCAATCAATCACATAAATAATAAAACTCGAAGCGAATGCCATCATTTTCATGGTTACTACTCTCTATCTCTCTCTTCTTCTCCCCGAACATGGTAGGCCTTTCTCTCTCTCTCTCTCTCTCTCTGTCTCTCTGCCCCCTCTCTTGGTTTGGTGTTTGCTGTTGCTTGAGTATCTATGTAGCTTTCAGTCTTCATACCACTTTTTGGAGGCTTGCAGTCGAAAACCCTACCCACTTGGACTGGCTGACTCGTCCACCATTCATGCCGCAGCCGTTGAAACTAAACTCCATACTCTTACAAATCCTCCAATCTTATCTCTTCTCCATTTAAACTCATACTCTTTCAGATCTAATATGTTTACTAATTTGTATTTTGTAATGAGTAAGTTGAGAGTTCACTATTGGAATCCATTTGGCGCATACTCACCGACATCGTCTATGGTTGATCAGAATCTCCCATGAACAATGGTGAGTGGTGAATAGGGATTATTTGGAGAGTGTGATTGAATCCTCAAGGGACTGCCTATATATTTCCAAGGAGAATCAAATCAAGGGTATGATTCTGCAGCAAGAGTGAAGTGTTTGTTACATGTGAACTATCCTTATCAAATAAGGCTATAGCGGGGCATGCATGAAATAGAAGTCTTCATGAATATGTCTACGTGTAGAGAATATGTGTGAATTCTCGTGGAGAGAATGTGTATTAAGATTATTAGATGATCATATCATATCAAATAATTGTAGAGAATATCCAAGTTAGGGTTTATATATAGATTTTGAGAGTTCTTGTAGGGGAATAAAACCACAAACAAACCTTCATTGACTCTTCACTCTGAACGAGATTCCGATTCACTCAATCACATTCACTCTTAACTCAGTTAATAAACTAATTGCCTCAATCCAGGTGCTTCAACAGTGAAGAAATACAAATACGGAAATATTTCTATAGAAGAAATGAAATAAGAACGTTATTCCCTATTAAATTGGGAGTGTATCTAGAAGGGAATTTAGGATAAAAATATACAATCCTCCTAGGATATGATTACGTTGCCTAATCCCCAAGATATCCTAATTTAACATGAATTAGGTTTTTTTACTTGGGAGACAAGTCAACATATAATGTGCCTAAGCCTAGTCTGACTTACTACGGTTGTTTGACTATGCCTAGTGTTCTAAGTAGTCACTCCATCGTAGTAGCCTGACTACTCCGATCTAGACTAAGAAGGCTGATTACTCCGATCTGACTAGCTTACTCTTATCCAGACTAAGAAGCATGACTACTCCAATCAGAGTATACTCTGACCAAACTAAGCTCATCAAGGTAATTGACTCTGATCAAACATAGCCTCTTGTTCTGATTCTGATCGTCTAATCGTTTGAGAGCTATGTGATGTGGACATTTCGATCATTCTCGCCATTTGGAGTGCCACGTGTCAGGGGCAAAAAAGTTATAGTCCAACATCCACCGTAAAATAGTTTACAATATGATCAATAATACATTGTTATGTGAAGAAAATGATAAAATAACTTGATAACTAGTGTAAAATGATAAAATAATAATCTATAACAATTTTGAGTTTTAATTATTTTTTTTCTTCTATGTATCTCAATTCAGAGAGCAATTTTAAGCCGAATGAGTTTTCTATTTTTTTTTTTTTTTTTTGGAAAACGAGTTTTCTATTTAATAATACATCGCCATGTAAAAGAAAACTTAAATGTAATAATGTATTATTGAATAAGAGATGACACACAACGGTGAATCATTTCATGAGAATTCTGTATTTCCACCTTTTTACCATAAATCTCAAGTAAATTAAAAAACACGGATGAGAATTCCAGAGGACAGCACACGGCCCCATGACTCAGAAGGGTAATGTGACAAGCAATTTTCAATTTTTTTTTTAAGGAGAGACCAAGTCAAGCTACCGCCAAAGCACGCCCCGTTGATTTCTCCCTGCCCTGGACTGAGTATTCCCATGGGGTCACCACCATTCTACAGGACACACCAGCAGCTCACAAATGTTTACAGCCACCCACTCTCTCCTCCTCCTGCTTTTCTATTTTATTTATCCTTTTGTTTATCTGTTTGCGAACTTTTTTTACCATTATTATCACTAATTACATTAATTAATCACACTCAAAGTCAAAGCCACCACTGCCTAATCAGGCTTCAATTAATGCACTTTGAAAAGCTCGTGCTTTTTTGGGTCTGTATTCCGTTTTCAGATGTTACCTGCAAACTAGAAGAAGGTCCAGAGCAAACCCCATGTGCGCACACCACCTGTTCGGTCAAATGTCTCAGTGAAGCAAACGCACTGGGGAGAGAGAGAGAGAGAGAGAAGAAATTCCAAAGTTTGGATTTTTAAACCCATAAAACAATTGCATGGTTTGCAGAGCTTTCACACACATCACTACAGCTAATCACAATCACAATCACAATCATTGGCATTGGCATTCTGCCTGAGAGCCCCCCAAGTTTCTAACTCTCTATAAATATCAACCACTCTGTGTTCTCAGTCTTGCAGTTGTTTTTTTTAAGTCTTTTAGGTAATTCTTTGCGGACCCAGATAAATGCTGGGATCTGGCCACCCAAAAGGTACCCCACTTAGGTCTTCCCCGAAACCCTCCAATAACTAAGGTTTTATTGGTTAGTGAGCTGTAGATAAATTCCTTAGAAACCAATTCTTGCTTTGGGATTTGTGCTTTTGGGTTTCATTGCAATTGATCTATTCTTTCTGCTTACATTGATTGAATCTTTATGTTTTAGTGTTTTGTTGCCCTTCTTTGTCATTGTTTGACTGATTTGAGTAATGGGTGGCCACTCTCTATTTGCTTTTCCTTGCATTTTGCTTCTTTTCTTGGGGGGTTGTTTTGCTTCTGTTCAAGATCAAGTGAAGGATAGAATCACACAATTGCCAGGACAGCCAACTGTGGGGTTTGCTCAGTACTCTGGTTATGTGACTGTCAATAGGAAAGCCGGTAGAGCATTGTTTTACTGGTTGACTGAATCCCCGGCAAATCGTCAGCCCGAATCTAGACCACTAGTGTTGTGGCTTAATGGTGGCCCTGGTTGCTCTTCTGTTGCTTATGGAGCAGCTGAAGAGATTGGACCATTTCATATTAGACCTGATGGAAAGACTCTTTACTTGAATCCCTATGCTTGGAACAACTGTACGTACAAATGCATATTATCTACTTTAGCCACACAGTTGTCATTTCTTTGTTTGTTAGTTCTAATTGGTTTACAAATACTTGGCAGTGGCAAATTTGCTATTCCTTGAATCACCAGCTGGTGTCGGTTTTTCATATACGAATACGAGCTCAGATTTGTATACAGCCGGAGACCAGAGAACAGGTGGTTGTTCACTTTAGTTTTGTAACTTTTTTGAATCTGTAGTTTCTAAATTGGTAAGTCTAGAAATTAGAAGATTCTTGAGTTGTGTGAATCATGTTTCTCTGTTTACATATTAGTTTAGTTTGACACTATTGTATATTCTTTGGTATCTGGTTGTCTTGTGTAGCTGAAGATGCGTATGCATTTCTAGTCAATTGGTTCGAAAGGTTCCCACAGTACAAGCACAAAGATTTCTATATTGCTGGAGAAAGTTATGCAGGTACTTATTTAATTTACCTCAACCTATTTGCCTCCTTTCGTCTTATAATTCATTTTTGCTCGGTTCTTTGTGTACTTGATATGATGTTGACGAGTTCGTTTTAAAATTTCATTTTCAGGTCATTATGTTCCTCAGTTGTCTCAAATCATTTATGAGAGAAATAAGGGAAAGAAGAACCCAATTATTAATTTCAAGGGATTTATGGTAAGAATGCACGATTCTTTTGAATTGCAATTCTGTGCAAATATATTCTGCATCTTTCCTAAAGCAGGGGGTGCTTGGTACAACATAAATGCTTTGACTTTTTATTTGAAGAGTACTAATAAAAAGTGACTTTACTTTTTTCACAATCGAAATAGTATTTGATTTATTATTTTTTATTAAATTTGTAAATTTAAAATTTTTAAATGTACGTGTCTATCACCCTTTCAAATTGAGCAACTTATAAGATTGACTTTAAAGTGTAAACTACAGCTTAATTTTATTTCTGTTTGTTTTTAATTTTTCTCTATTTTGATATGAAAAGTGCTGAAACTAACCTTGTGGTAACTTTGTTATCTAATGGAATATTAAATATTTTAAGTGCAACCGAGCAAATCAATGAAGTACTTCATTTTTTATTTATCAAATGAAGTACTTCATTGTAAAATTCAAGCATTATTTTGAGACTAATTTATTTCATACAATATTTTGAGACTAAATTTAAACACACAGTTCTTATGTTCTATATTTTTTTGTTACTTACAATGTTCCTGTATTTTAAGAGAACTTATAGAATCTGAAATGTGAGTTAGTGCCCAATTTTACACACAGTCCTTCTTCTATGGAATACCTTCTCAAGTTCAAAAGAAAGAGAGACCTATTTACATGGGTGTATTTATTTTGTTGATTTATTTCTTTTTGCCAGGTGGGAAATGCTGTGACTGATGATTACCATGATTATGTTGGCACATTTGAATACTGGTGGAACCATGGTTTAATTTCTGATTCTACCTATCGATCGCTACGTGTAACCTGTGACTCTGGATCCTCTCAGCATCCGTCAGTGGAATGCATGAGGGCACTTAAACTAGCAGAAATGGAGCAGGGAAACATCGATCCATACAGCATTTATACTCGTCCTTGCAATAGCACTGCATCCCTAAAGCGTAATTTGAGGGGTCATTATGTAAGTTCTGATTTAAACTTTCTCTCCCTTACTGGCGATTTATCCCGACGGTCATTATTCTCTACTTATTTGTTAATTTGGTAACGGTTTGCGACATCTCTAGATTCTATAAAGATGAAAGTTCGGATTCTAAATTTTGTCAGTGGTGGCACAAGTAGTTAAAATTTGGTTGCTTGCATTTCATTACCACATTAGCATCATCAATAATCATTCAGAAGATCTGTTAATTGATCTTACTATGTTTAAACTCAGCCATGGATGTCCAGAGCATATGATCCCTGCACTGAGAGGTATTCTGAAGTTTATTTCAATCGTCCAGACGTTCAAAAGGCACTCCATGCCAATGTAACTAAAGTTTCTTATCCATGGCAAACATGCAGGTATGTATTTTCTTCTCAATATTCACCAGTTTTCTTGCAATTTCTGTAATAGCAATCTTACATTAAGTGCTTTCCACAGTGATATTGTTGGAAACTACTGGGCCGATTCTCCCCTGTCCATGCTTCCGATTTACAAGGAGCTCATAGCTGCTGGTCTTAAGATATGGGTATTCAGGTAGGCTGACCACATTACCAACTCATGATCCTCAGTTCCCTGAATATATATGATTCAAGTGACATTTGTTTAGTTGAATGTTTGGAAACTTGATGCTAAAATACTAGCACGCAGTGGCGGTAATGGTGGTTGATATTGGATTTGCATTGCCTCTAGATATTCCCTAGAGGCAGTCCTGTTTTTTACATTCATTAAGAATTTACTTGCAACAGCTCACTGGGCGTTTCATTATATTGTGCAATGCCGACCAATCAAAAAGGTGCTGTGTATAGATTTTGTGTGTACACGTGTATGTTGTGGATGTAGTTTTTGGAACTGTAGCTTGGTTAAAGAGGGACTAGGAAGATGAAAATAGAAAATTTTATTTTTTGGACTGTTTATTGTATTGACTTAGTAGTTGAATGATCAATTATATGTGAGAAAATGATTTTAACTTATAAAATTTACTTTGCTGACTGAAAATCTGTTTTCTCAGACGTACTTTTCCTATAAATTTATTGGCTAAATAAATGAATATAATCATTTTGCTGAATCAAAATTACTTATCATGTTTATTTACAAAAGGAACCTGACTGCCACTGTTATTATGCTTCTTGTCATTGCAGGATTTAGAGTTTAAAGAGGCTATTTATTAATATTTTGTTATTTTTTTGGTTTGTATTTTATGCTTTCTAGTGCTTAAATTTGCATTGTGTATCTGGGTAGAATTGCAGATTT
Source organism: Crataegus laevigata (assembly GCA_963580275.1). Lineage (NCBI taxonomy): Eukaryota > Viridiplantae > Streptophyta > Magnoliopsida > Rosales > Rosaceae > Crataegus > Crataegus laevigata. The sequence goes on along the minus strand of OY756947.1, from coordinate 27,963,839 downwards.
CTTTCATCATTCTTTTCTTGGTTTTACTGTGCGGCCTGTGGCTGACATGGCTATTTATGAACTCTTTGTCCAGTGGAGACACTGATTCAGTGGTTCCTGTGACTGCAACTCGTTACTCCATAGATGCTTTGAAGCTACCAACCATTACCAACTGGTTCTCATGGAATGACAATGGCAAGGTTAGTGCTATAGAAGAAATGTTCTTATTCTTAAGAACCTGAAACTTAAATTGCAATTTCATGTTTTTATTGTAATTTCAGTCAATAGACATGGTAGCCTTTTACATACGATAATTATCTCTTCTTTGATTTCTTTAGGCCATGGACTCTCTGTGCTTCAAACAACCATATCTTTCGTTAACTGGATGTAGCCTTTTTCTACCTTAAACTTATTAATTCTGCAGTATATTAAATAGTCCATATGATATAGCATTGGTAGAAAATGGAAGCTATTGTGGTAATCACCGTAAATTGTCACCAAGATCTATCTTCTATAATGTTTTATGATGATACTTTTGAGGTGTTTACTTTATGGTTGTCCTAAGTTGATAACAACGGCGGTTAGATCTGTTTCTGCAACCGTGGTTAAATTTCCATTGTCTTATTTGGTACCAGTTATCTGTGTCACTGCACATATATTGCACTCTTCTGTTGTTACTTGTTTGGCACTGGGAATTTGTTGGATGAGTTCCCAAATGTATGAACCCTCGGATCTGCTGGACACTTTCATGTTAAATACATGGAAGTGGCTTCTATTGTTACACAGGGATCGGTAAACTAGCAAGCCAATGCACGTCAACCTTGAAAATTTAGTGAACTTTGGGTTGGCACTGATTTTGTTTTAGGAACCCTATTATTTCATCTTCTCAAAAGCTCTTGTTCTCTTGTTTATATAGGTTGGTGGCTGGAGCCAAGTATACAAGGGTCTGACATTTGTCACTGTGACCGGAGCTGGGCACGAGGTTCCACTCCATCGACCTCGCCTAGCTTTCATTCTTTTCCGATCATTCTTGGAGAGCAAGCCAATGCCAAGTTAGATCAATTCAATATTATTCACATATTCTTGATGAATGAGCACACAAACATCTGGAATTGCAGCAATTGTTCATACACAGGGACCTAGAAGACACAAAATAAAAGAAGCATTCATCTCGAGTGCCTCTCCATTCTTGCTCCGAGCAGCGCCATTTCATAGTTCGTTTTACCGACAAGTACGAACAGTTAGAGTAAACATTGGAATTGTTCTATACGTTTGTATTACAGATATATATTCAGTATATTGGTATTTGATTTAGTGGAATTGCAGAATTGATTTTTGTTTGAAACGGATGATGTTTCTTTGAGTTCAAAGCAATGCCCAAAGTTAACGGCGGAATTAGATGCTTGGTTTCTTCGGATCCAAGAAATAATGCATGTTATTTTGGAGGGTTCAGATTAGATCGGTTAAATCCCCAGTGGCCATGTTAGACAAGTCAAAGAGAGATAAAAGTCAACACTATTACTTTTATCTCAAAACTTGAATTTGTTTATTACAATGAAGATCTCATGGACATGTTATAGCAGACGGTTTGTCCCCTAGGAAAATCAAGTTAAGCAATCAGTTGACAAATGAAAAATAGATAAATATTTTATACAGATACGTGACACCATTCTTTTTATACAACTTTTGACGCACGTTTTTGTGAGGCTTACTTTGTAATGTACACACACGCACAATAAGGCTAGTTTAATTTTAGTTTAAAGGTTAAGAATTTAGGAACATTGCTCTCGTGGATGAAAGGACAAAAAGAAGTTTGTTTTGTATAACTTCAATCGCTCACTGGGAAAAAAAAACATGGCGGGAGAGAATTTCTTTAAAAATTAGATCATGATTCTTGAAACTAAATAATTATAACCCACCTCTTAGATTAACACCATCCCTAACAAATTGCTTGAGCAATTGGGCAATCCAATTCCCCAAAATTCCAAAAATAAACCCCACGGAAGCTTATGATTGAGTGGATCTAACGTCAGGCTGATGTTAGTCACGTGAATCCTGACGACAACATTAACATAGATGAGGCCCACATTACAGGCGCACTCAGCCCGTACAACATGGCTCATTTATGGGCTGTTGGATTTTTTGATCAAGGACTTGATTTTTCAGACTTGAAATTTTTTAAAAAAGGCAAAATCAACAAAAATTCTATTATTACTGTTAGAACCACGTGTTAAAATCTGGGTTGTTGGATTGTAAAAAAATAATATAATACAACGGTCCATATTAATTATGTGAGATAAGAATTATTAAAAAAATCCATAAAAAATATAAAAAAATTATAATTTTTTTAATATAAATACCCAACCATCCTCTTCCACCCTACACCTCATTTTAAAACAATATGTGGCGCTACGAGATTGGTTAAAAATTTAAACGAGTTTTAAAGAAATTTCAAATGCTGACACATGGCGTAATGAATAGGGATGGGCAACGGTTATGGCGGGCGGGTAACCGCGGTTATTTACCCATAACCGTTTATGCTCATACCCGCATAACCGTTTACCCGTTGGGTAATTGCCTAAACGGTTATACCCATAACCATAACCGTTTATAAACGGTTAACCATACCCATAACCGCATACCCATTTAACCGTAACCGTTTAATATCCGTTTACCCATTTACCCTTTTTAACCCGTTTATCCTTTTTTTTTTTACCATTTCCCCCTTTTCACCCGTCTACATGTTTTTTTAACAACTTGAAAATTTAAAAAAAATTGTCATGATTTTATTTTTTTTAATTTTTTTTCTTCAGTTAAACACTGTTATAGGTACATTCATCATACATTTCTTTATTTTAATTTTTTGAAGTCCTTATACCATTTCAATAATTGAAATAATAGTTTACTGACTATATTTCTAACTGTTACTAATACCCATAACTGTAAGTTTATAACCACCATAACTGTAAGACTATGAAATTTCTTCTTAATTAGAAAAAGCACCACCATAACTGTAAGTTTTAGACAATATCACCTCGGAAGTCGAAAGGGTTAAATTGAAAGAGCAAATTTAAACTCTTTGAAGTCTATAGATTTTGAAATGTTATGGTTATAACTGTAAGTTTTAAATTTACAATTTAACACCGTTATAGGTTTGTATTAATTTTACATATATAAAATAAATGGGTAAACGGTTACCCGTTTATAACCGCGGTTAATACCCATAACCGCCCATTTAAATTTCGCGGGTAAACGGTTATACCCATAACCGTTTATTTATCTAAACGGTTACCCATAACCGTAACCGTGGTTAACCATAACCAATGGGTATTTGCCCATCCCTAGTAATGAAATTAGTTAAAATCTTTATCTGAAATTAAACATAAAATTATCTTTTAGAAAAATAATTTTTTTAATACCAATTGCGTGAACAATTCATTTACAGAATGGAGATGTACTTCAGCACTTAATATTCACTAGGAAAGTAATTGCCTTACTCAATTGTCTGAACAGTAACTGCCTTAGTAAAGTGCGATCCTACGGATCACCAGTGACCAGCAAAACTTAAACCTCATTATCAGAATTGGGCTATATATAGTTACGCTCTGTACTCCTACTGGTTTATTAAGGCATATCTATGTGGATTGTGGAGCCTACATGAAGGCTTATGCTAAGCGTTTGTGAGGGATTCGAATGGAGAATAATGTACATGACATGGTTATATTGTCACATGACGTTCAATGCCAATAAAATAAAAACAAGTAAACAAAAATTTACATGTACTTTATTTTATTGGGACGCCATTGTGACATTCTACTCATACCATACATGTTCATTTTAGAAATATCATTATGTTTCTATTATTGAGGTACTTAAGGATTATAAACTTCAAAAGTAGATCATCATTATTCTATTATTGACGTACCAAACTAAATATTATTAGAAAGTTAATCAATTGGGAAACTTTTCCATTGAAAAAACTGGTGTCAATTGGAGCCGTAAAGAGAATCAAACAAAAACATTGAATAACTAGAGGATAAGAAGAGAGCAAATCCCCTTCCTTTATATTCTGATTAATATTCTGATTAGTATTCTGATTAATATTCTAATATTCGATTCCTTGGCGCCAAAGTCATGGCATGGCCTGCCTAATCCTGCTTCAGATCAATGTGATCATGCTTCAAAAAGAAGCTCAAAAGGGGGTCCATCCATGCACCACACAAAAGCAAAAGCACCTCACTCATGTCATGCACAACATTCCGTAATTACCCAAATGCATGTCGACCAGTTAGATATATTCCTTGCTTGCCGTTGGACAATGTATAATGAACTGATTCCTCTTCAACTCATCAGCTATGTGTTGTTAGAAGATAGGGCAGCAACTTCAATGACACCGGTATAGCGCCATCATAGCGTTTAGTGTTAATGATATAAGAATAAATTCTTTTAACATGAAGTTACTGGACAAGTGACACCACAATAACGGTGTACTCATGCCAAACCAAACACTAGAAGGACACTTTAGTCATTGACTAATTAAAGTTTATGAATGCATAAATATATATGGAAAGCAAATAGTGCAATTGGGATAAGCATTTTGAATTCTTGAAGCTTTTCCTGCACCAAACACAAAGCAAGGCAATGCCATTTCCACCCATTTAAAGTGAAAGAAACTAAGAGTACTAATACACAAACACACAAGAAGAACACACAAAAAGATTGTGCACAGAGAGAGAGAGAGAGAGAGAGAGAGAGAGAGAGAGAGAGAGAGAGAGAGAGAGAGAGATGTACAGGTTCAGCAACACAGTGATAGGGTTCTTGAACCTCTTCAGTCTCTTAGCATCAATACCGTTAATCGCCGGAGGTCTATGGATGGCAAGGAGCAGCACCACATGTGAAACTTTCCTCCAAACCCCACTTTTGGTGGTGGGTTTTGTGGTGCTCATAGTATCCCTAGCTGGGTTTATTGGTGCCTGCTTCCATGTGGCCTGGGCACTCTGGGTGTACTTGGTGGTGATGCTGCTGATTATTGCAACCCTAATGGGTTTGACAGTGTTTGGGTTTGTGGTTACAAGCCAAGGTGCTGGAGTGGAGGTGCCTGGTAGGGTTTATAAGGAGTACCACCTTGAGGATTACTCACCATGGTTAAGGAATAGGGTTAAAGATCCTAATTATTGGAGTAAGATTAGGAGTTGCATCTTGGGGTCTAAAACTTGTGCTGAGCTTATTGCTTGGACACCTCTTGATTATCTTGAAAGAGACATGTCTCCAATACAGGTAATTTAAGTGCATATGTATACACACACATACATACATATATATGTGTGCGTGTGGGTGTGCGTGTGCGTGTGTATATATATTTGTTAAATGGTAATCTACAATTGCTGGCTACTCAAATTCTTTTGGATTATGTTTTTCCACACCTACTATGTACAATTAACATCAATTGCAAGATATTTTTCTTCAACTTTGGTTCATGTTTTGATTATTTATTTGTTTGTTTCTCAATAGCAATAAAATTGTTAATGCTTGTTTCCTTTATTCATATATTTATTCTTAATAATAGCTTATTTATTTATTCAAAATTAAATAAACATTGTTTTACGTAGGATTTAGGGTTGCCACGTAGTAGTACGGTCTAATATGATATTCCTCTTCATTGGTAAGTGAGAAGTTTTAGATTCGATTCTTGTTAAAGGCGAATTGACTTAACCCACTCTCCCATCCCCACCTCTTTAGTATAGTCGTTTGTTAAAAAAAAAAGGTAGGATTTAGGGTTGACGAATAATTAGAATATAAAAATATGAAATCATATAGTTTTTTAGAGATAATCACAGTATAATTCATCTAAAGAAAGCAAAGCAGTACAAACTGATTTTGCTTAGCCGATTTTGAAGATTTAAACTTAATGAAAAACGTTTCTCATGTTTAAGATCGTCTTTCTTAGCAAAAGAATGAAAATTTATAGCATTAGCTTTTCGTTTTGGTGTTAAAGCTTGTAATAATTAATTAAATAATTTTGGGTCTAATTAAAGCTTGTAGTAATTAAGTTATATTTTGGGTGCATATATGCAGTCTGGTTGTTGCAAGCCCCCAACTTTATGCAATTACAACATGGCAACTACAGTGAGTCAAGACCAAGATTGCTACCGGTGGAATAATGCGCCTAATATGTTATGTTACGAGTGTGATTCATGCAAAGCTGGAGTTCTTGAAGATATCAAGAGGGACTGGCACAAGCTCTCTGTGTTGAACATTGTCATGCTTGTGACCCTCATTGGAGTATATTCAATCGGTTGCTGTGCTTTCCGAAACACACAACGAGCTGAAACAGATCACCCGTATGGTCAGAACCGGATGAGCAAAGTTCGTCCCCGATGGGATTACCACTGGTGAGTTTAGAGTTCAGTGCATATAATATATATACATTACGAGACTGAATTTGAATAATTGATTATGCTAATTTTTATCTAAATACATGACTTAGATTTAGGTAAATAAGCCTGACAAAAAACCGTAACCCTAATAGTTAATAACACTCTTCCACCAAACTCATAACAATTGGGCTTTTCCTTTTGTTTTTGAAGATTGCAAATAGTAATGTGAAAATTATGAAAAGTTTCCAATAGGAGCTTTAGTTGCCAATATAAAAAAAAAAAAAAAAAACCATCAACTGGGGCTGAAAAATATGTGTAATTCTGAAATTTGGTAAGTGTCTGGTCTAAAAGTGTTTATCAAGACAGCTTTAAAAATGCAGCCCCACTTAAAGCTATCGACCTTCTCTTTTAAGTTGCCAAGCAATATTGCTTTTGGTGATTTATTTTTTTATTTTTATATATTTATGCAGGTGGAGATGGTGGCACCACAGAAGAGAACAGCTTTATTAGTTGAAAGAAATCTTATTCGAAGGTGTGCTCTAAAGATGGGACAATTCAGTTGTTTTTTTCAGTGTATGGGGGAAATTGGAGAGGTCTCAAATTTTCCTTTGTTTTTGCACAGACTTTTTTAATTTCTCTGTTTTCTGTTAAAAGATGGATTTACTTTTATTTGATGCCATTGCCAATGTATATCATTTCCTTTCTTAATTTCCCTGCCTCACTGCCTTTTGAGGTGATTAAACTTTTTGAACCATTTCCTTTCTTTTCCTACCTCACTGCCATTTGAGGTGATAAACTGTTTAGGCCTATGGTCACCAAGGTCATCAATATTGTTCCAACTTAACAATTAATTATTAAATGTTTGATTTTTACAAAACCTTCAGTGATATTAAATGTGAAAACTTCTATATATTAATTGGATATTATTTTAATTATCATATGCTCGATATGAGATCTTATACTCCAACATGGTGGTGGTGTAGTTTTTTTTATTACACAGAAAGCTACTAAAGGAGGTTGAAGTATATGTGACCACTTGCTTATAGTGCATGAGTTTAATGCTGGGTTGGCGAAGTTTGAAAAAGAATGGGTTGCATCAAAGTGGACGACAATGAAATCTGGGATTTATCTGGTTTTAACTTTATATATAGGCTATTTCAACAGACTTTGAGGGTTGAAATGAAGAAAAATAAAACCTCAAATCCGAGAGTTAAAACTCTAAAATCTATGCAAGAAATGAATGCTATTTACCTGTCAAAGGAAAAAACATTAAAACTTTGTCGTTTAAGATGAAAACTAGACATTAATGTCAAGATAAGAGAACGTCCATACAAATTTGATTGGAAAAGAATTCCCAAATAACAAGCTTCTCAACTGTTAATTTCAACCATGGTGTTTAGATCTTTACAATGCAATAACATATGTGATAGGTTTGTTGATAAGTATGATCTATTGGGTGGTGGCGGTCCATGATCCATTGGGTGGTGGCGGTCCATCCCATGCATTACTGCAAGGGTATGATCCATTGGGTGGTGGCGGTCCATCCCATGCATTACTGCAAGGGTTTTCTTGTATACATATATGCATATATTTAGTTGCTTGCTGCATGTTAAGTGACCTTGATCGACATGCATAAAGCTCGGTTGATGGTTAGTTTCCTTTAATGCCAACCAACTGCCCCAGCGACTAAATTCAAGGACATTGAATGTTCTGGGAAAGAATACTCATATATTTTTTTTCACAATTATGACCATGTCCACACCATATGGCCCATGCCTCTTTACATTTGCCCCCTTCTGAATTCATTACTCTTTAAAACCAAGATCCCTGTATGGTTTGCCACAACGAGAACCACACATAAAACCCTCAAATATTTTTCATTTTTAATTAATTTTATGCAGCTCAAATATTGACTGCAAATTAGGTAACTCTTTGGCCCTTAAGATTAATTTTGTCTGATATACCAAACATCATGAACCACTTGCACGGTCACTGTTGATTGCGTGGAATGAGTTTTCTCTTATCCCCTCTGGACTTCCTGGTTAATATATAGACTCTCAACGAGTTTTTTTCTTACCAAAATAACGATTGACCATAAAAAGATCACAATTTTTTTACTTGAATTTTGACGTTGTACTCAACTGAAAATACCCTTTTGTATCTTGTAAGTTATTAGTTTGTAAGAGGAATAATCTTGAGCTCTCTCCCCGCCACATGTCCATCTTCTTTGTGATTGAGGAATAAAGAGCCTTGTGAAGATGACAAACATACGAGGAGCGGTGGGGATCAACAAAGCTGGGTGGTTGTTTCATAAAAACTTCCTCGTGAAGAATACCATACATGAAAGCATTTCGAACGTCAAGTTGTTGCAAGGACCAGTTGTGCGAGACTGCTAAGGCAAGAATGGTACGAATAGTACCTGGTTTAACCACAAGACTAAAGGTTTTGTCATAGTCAAGGCCAGCTTGTTGATTGAACCCCTTGGCGATGAGACGAGCCTTGTGACGATCAATAGAGTCGTTGGCCTTACGTTTAACACGAAAGACCCATTTGCATCCCACAATATTCATATGAGGAGTAGTAGGAACGAGAGACCAGGTTTGATTATGAAGAAGGGCATCATGTTCCTCTTTCATTGCTTGCTGCCAAAGCTGGAACTTAGACGCTTGAGTATAGCTCGTGGGTTCAATGGACATAGAATCGTCAAGAGCAGCTATTAAACCGTGAGGAAGGGGGTGTCGAGGCGAGTCATAAGTAAGGGCATTAATGCTCCCAAATTTGCGAGGTGGAGTAGAGTCGGGAGAAGTGGCAGGTTGCGAAGAGGAGTTTGTGACTGCTGACGAAGGTGGAAGAGGTGTTTCAATAGCCGTGGAAGGAGAGGTGGGCGTAGGAGAATCAGAAACATGAGTGGGGCTGTGCAGGTCAAGAGATGGTGAGGTGTTGCTCGGAGAATCAGGGACCGCTGCATGCATTAGGAGCTCAACGACGTGTCACTAGGATGGTGCTTCTGCAGGGTGAAGTGGGGCAGTGGGCTGGGAGACATTGGAAGGAAGAATAGGTGTCACGACAGGTGGCAGTGGATCCAAAAATAAGGGTTGATGAGTCGGCACAGAAGAAAAAGACACGATCCCGCGGTCTTTATATGGAAATGTAAGTTCATCAAATTGGACATTGCGAGAAAGATACACCTTACCAGAAGCAACATCGAGACAACGATAGCCCTTGTAGTTGTTGTCATAACCAATGAAAACACATGGAAGGGACTTGGGCATGAACTTGTGTTTGTTGTAAGCAACCAAGTGGGGAAAGCAGGTGCAACCAAAAGTCTTAAGAAATCGGTAATTAGGAACTTTGTCAAATAGTTTTTCATAAGGAGAAATATTCCCAAGATTATGAAGAGGCAGCCGATTAATAAGAAATGCGACGGTTGTGAAGGCCTTGACCCAAAAGTTGTGCAGAAGATGAGATTGAGCAAGGAGACATAGACCCATTTCGGTAACATGATGATGTTTGCGCTCAACTATACCATTTTGTTGTGGCGTATGGGGACAAGAAAGTTGGTGTGTGATGCCATGATCACGAAGAAAATGCCGAAATGCAATGCTAGTGAATTCACCACCACCACCCGTTTGTAACACTTTAATAGTGCGATTTAGACGATTTTCAATCATGCGTTTGAAGGTGACAAAGGTAGTCATGACATCAGATTTACGAACAAGAGGAAATAACCACACAAATCTGGAATGATCATCCACCATAGATAAATAGTACTTGTAGCCAAAATTAGATACAATAGGAGCAAGGCCCCATACATCAAGATGTAAAAGGTCTAAAGGATGTTGAGCCATGAATGTCCAAAGGGAAAAGGGTAGGCGACATGCCTTGCCTAGTGGACAAATATGACACTTTTTATTGGAGGAAAATGCACCACTAATAGGAATATGGTACTTGTTCGCCAGAACTTGAAATATAGCAGTGGAGGGGTGACCCAAGCGAGCATGCCACACATCGCTAGTCGTCCGTTCACCATAAAACATAAGCTTTGGAGTAATTTGAGGAGTAGCTCGAATATAATAGAGTTCACCATGGTTATGCCCAATCAGAAGAAGTTGGCCCGTGGTCTTGTCCTTCACACGAAAAGAACGGTCATCCATCTCAAAAAAATAGTGATTGTCATAACAAAAGCGACGAAGTGACAACAAGTTCTTCTTAATGGCAGGAACATATAACACATCTTTGAGCAACATAGATCCATGTAAACCAGAGATGGAAGATTTACCGACATGAGATATAGGCAAGTGATGTCCGTTACCCACAAAAATAGTATCAGTACCTGTGTATGGTTGGATTTGTGTAAGAGAGGAAGAATCATTGGTCATGTGATTGGTGGTGCCGGAATCGACCACCCAAGGTGTTGGTGAAGGTGAGTCCGTGGTGGCGAGATAGGCAAAGTTACTGCGGGTGGGACATCGACGGGCTTTGTGACCATATTCCTCACAAAGTTGACAATAGCCATCATATTCAAACGTCGGTGTCTTAGGTGGCAGTGACAATGTCGGAAGAAGAGGTGGTTGAGTGTCCGTCGAGGGATTGGGGTTAGGCGGATGAGGAGTCCAGGTGGCGGGACGGTTTGATTTAGAAGAACGCCAATCACGACCACGACCGCTGTTTTGTCCAAAAGAGGAAGTGGAAGAAAAGGATTGGTGACCATTGGGGGCAGAGTTGGACGAACCAGTCTGGCGACGAGAAGTGGCAAAAGCATTGCCACTGGTCAAAGAGAGAGTGGACATCTTTTTGATGAGATGTTCTTCTTGAAGAAGCAGGTCGTAGCAGTCACCATAAGAGAGAGAAGACCAAAGATGAACTGCAGTGGTAAATTCTTTATATTCGGGACCAAGACTGTCCAAGAGATTTTCAATGAATTCCTCGTCAGATATAGAGGAGCCAACAGTGGTAAGAGAATCGGCAATGCTTTTAGCATGCAGCAAATAGTCAGACATGGACTTGTCTGAATCTTTTTTTAGAGTGTGAATTTGTTCACGAAGGGTGCGGATGTGAGTCTTGGAGAGAAGAGAGAAACGCTTTTCGAGAAGAGACCAAGCATCGAAAGCGTAAGTGCAAGGAAACAAGATAGAGCGGATGGAAGGTGAGCAAGTAGATTTGATCTAACTAAGGACAAGTTTGTCTCAAGAATATTTAGGGTTAAGAGACCCATCATCAAGCTTTTTGGGAGGTTGGGTATTAGTGGTGACAACGTCTTCTAGACCGTGAATTTCAAGAATATCAGAAAACTGGGAGCGCCAACTAAGATAATTATTTCTGTCCATGGGAGTAGTGATGGTGTGGGAGATGTTGAAGGTGGTGGGGAGGGAAAAGGCAGCCATGGTGGAAGGAAAGGAATCAGAGGAGGCAGCGGAGGCTGTGAGGGAGAGGATCAATTGTTGAGAAGCGTTAACTAGTGAGAAAGGATGATACCATATAGAGAAATAGATAGTGGCAGGAAGAGTAAGGTGAAACAATTTTGTATGAATGAATTCCTTGATCATTGTTTATCATATTGATACAAGATATATACTAAACCCTAGTTGACTTTATACAAAATAAAAGGTAAATAATAACTCTTGATTATTTACATAAACAAATAGGGAGAGAATGATGGGATCACGGGAATGATGGAATCACGTTGACAACAGCTGTGGTGGATTCAATACTCTTGTCATGATATACCAAACATCATGAACCACTTGCACGGTCACTATTGATTGCGTGGAATGAGTTTTCTCTTATCCCATCTGGACTTCCTAGTTAATATATAGACTATCAACGAGTTTTTTTCTTACCAAAATAACGATTGACCATAAAAAGATCACAATTTTTTTACTTGAATTTTGACGTTGTACTCAACTGACAATACCCTTTTGTATCTTGTAAGTTATTAGTTTGTAAGAGGAATAATCTTGAGCACTCTCCCCGCCACATGTCCATCTTCTTTGTGATTGACCAGCGGTTGAAAAGTATAACAAAAATATATTATGAACACGTAATAGCCATTTTGACCATACCATTTTGGGATTGAATTATGATTCTTTCCTCTCGTCCTTCTATTTCCTTTCATCCTCTCCTCTCACATTCTTTTATTTTGTCTTTCTCTTGTTATAAAAAATTAATATAAGATATTGATATGGCTTAACCATGATCGTTCAAATAAGATAGAAAGAAGGGGAGGGAAAAAAAGGGGAGAGAATCCTACTCCTTAGGGATTTGGTCAATTTCTAATTCCAAAGATATGGAATTATTATGTATTTAAAAAATAAAAATTCTCCAAAAATAAAGTCGGATTTTCAATATAATGTTAACTAGCTGTTGATAATATTGATAGATAACATGTCAATAACCAAATGAATCAACGTTTTATTAATACAAAATTCAGTTGAGATGATAAATCCCACATCGAGAAAATGAGGAATTTACGTGTGCTTATAAGTAATTAGATTACTCCTTATATTGTCAATTAATTTTGTAGTTAAACCTATTTTTTTGTCCTTTCAAATCCGCCATATTCCTTACACATGTCAAGTCAAGTCAATCATAATTTCTAACAAGTCCAATCATCTGAGAAATGTTTCTAAATTTGCATGCCAAGTGTCTCCGAGTTAAAGTTTGCTGATTTATTTACGTAATTTTGATAAGTACTTGGATGTAAAGGTGGCACACATTGACAGAGACTGACTAATGCTACACTCATTTGAATTAAGTCTTAAAAGAAATCTTGAATTTTTTGTTCTTACCCTTTCCCTTCTGCAGACAAATTTTCCCTTATAAATAACTAAGACGAACTCATTATTTTGGATGCAAAAGCACTTTTTGGTAGCGAGCTTTTTTCAGTAGAACTAAGTTGTAATGGCTGAACTCGCTAAAGAGCGTACACTAGAGGAAACACCGACATGGGCTGTTGCTGTGGTCTGTTTTGTGTTGCTTGCAGTTTCAATCTTCATTGAACATACGATCCACCTCATAGGAAAGGTAATTAATATTAATATTCTCAATTCATAAATTATTTAAGATTATCTCTGGAGGAATTCAAATATACAGATTATGCATACAAATGCAACCAAATCCCATGGAGTAAGGGTGATCCCCCGCATTTGAATTACAGAATAAGTAAAATAACGTTTAAAAGTAGTGGTATTTCACTTTCGCCGTTTCCTGCTTCCACTTACACTGCAACTCTCAAGTTTCCGAATTGGGACTAATTTGCAACTGCTATTGTTCTTCTTGCATCATTTTTAGTGGCTAGCAAGGAAACACAAGAGAGCTCTAGTTGAAGCACTTGAGAAGATCAAATCTGGTAATATAACCATCTAATTGTGGTCATTTATTTTCCTTTTTTTTTTTGGGATTTATAAAGAGTTATTTTGGTTCATGGCCTAACCATTTTCTTTGTTGTCTTTGTATTCTTTGAAGAGCTTATGCTGTTGGGATTTTTATCCTTGCTCCTAACTGTGCTGCAAGCACCAATCTCTGATATATGCATATCAAAAAGTATTGGAGCCACTTGGCATCCCTGCAAATATAATAAGTCATCAAAATCTGGAAAGAATGGTAGGAAACTTCTTGAGTTCTTCAATCCCAGGCGCAGATTAGCAGTAAAAGGAAATGATTACTGCACAGAGAAGGTAAAAACTCAGGGATAATTAGTTACTACGATCTTTTTACCATGTGTACGTGAGTAGGATATAATTGACTGAACTTTTTCTGCAGGGAAAAGTAGCCTTTGTGTCTTCATATGGGATTCACCAACTCCATATTTTTATCTTTGTGTTAGCAGTTTTTCATGTGCTCTACTGCATCCTTACCTTGGGTTTGGGAAGATACAAGGTAAAACTAGCAATTTTTTTACTGTCTTGGAATCTCTCTCTCTCTCTCTCTCTCTCATCTTTTCATTGTTGTTCTGGATTTACAGATGAGAACATGGAAGGTTTGGGAGAAAGAGACAAAATCAATTGAATACCGCCAGTTCCATAATGGTTTGTAATTCACTTCAATTTAATTTATTTACCAAACCGGCAAACGCTTTTATTAACTTCAAAGCTATGTGGGCCCTATCCTAAATTATGAATGGTTTAAGTATCCAAATCATTTTTATCATATGATTAATTTTCTAGTTCATGTTTTCCTTTCTTAAAGTCCAGATTGACTTTAAAGTCCTCAATACATCATCTTTCTGTTGACTATTTTTTTTCTTTTGTCTTTTCACAATTATTTCCCTTGCAGATCCAGAAACGTTTAGGTTTGCAAGGGATACATCATTTGGACAAAGACATTTGAACTTTTGGAGCAAGTCATCAGTCGCCCTTTGGATTGTAAGTACCATGTCACTATGAGGTCCAACCTTGTTTCTTGATCGACAAGTCAATTTTAAAACACAGTGTTAAGCTTCTTAAAATTAAAAAAACCCCTCACGTATAGTGCAACAGTCGGGCACAATAATAGTAACGTTTAGGGTTTTTCTTCAAAATAGTACTTTAAGGGTGCGTTTGTTGTATCGAACTATCTTGGACTGGACTAGCTTCAGAGACTAAGTTGGACTGGCTTAGACTAGACTAAGCTGGACTGACTTAGTGAAGCGTTTGATGCAGTATCAGACTAAAAAACAGGATAATAACAAATTCTAATATTATATTTTCTCATTCATATTTTATTAATATTTTATATTATTTAATACATATTAGTAATATTTTATTGCTCCCACTGTCCATTTCCTTTATCATTCTGGAACCTCCTAACTAGGGATGGGCAACGGTTATGGCGGGCGGGTAACCGCAGTTATTTACCCATAACCGTTTATGTTCATACCCGCATAACCGTTTACCTGTTAGGTAATTGCCTAAACGGTTATACCCATAACCGTTTATAAACGGTTAACCGTACCCATAACCGCATACCCATTTAACCGTAACCGTTTAATACCCGTTTACCCATTTACTCCTTTTAACCCGTTTATATTTTTTTTTACCATTACCTCTTTTTTACCCGTCTACATGTTTTTTAACAACCTAAAAATTAAAAAAAAATTATCATAATTTTCTTTTTAACATGAATTGTTAGGAGAAGGATTACACTTGTTGACCATGAAACATGAATCAGGTTTTTTAACAATCAAAAGATGCAACATTCAAATTGAAGAGATGTGAATTTCCCATCCTCTGTCCCCATATATATATATATATATATATCCCGTCCTCATATATATATAATTTTTTATTTAAAAATATTACATATATGAAATAAATGGGTAAACGGTTACCCGTTTATAACCGCGGTTAATACCCATAATCACCTATTTAAATTTCACGGGTAAACGGTTATACCATAACTATTTATTTATCTAAACGGTTACCCATAACCGTAACCGTGAAATTTAAATGGGCTTGTAACCGCGGGTATTTTGCCCATCCCTGCTCCCAACTGCATCCCTAATTTTTTTCCTCTGATCTTCCTTTTTCTTCCCAAGTTTGCTCCGACCCTCTCCCGCTCTTGGTCTTTTTCTTTTCCTTTCCACTCTCCTCCCTCAAAACAACATCATTCATCACCCCCTTTTATTCTCTTTTTTTTTTCCCTTTCCTTTTCTATGCTGTTGTCATTCGTCACCTCCTCTGATTTTCTGGGAAAAATGAAGAATTTTTCTATTGAGTTTGTTGTTGTTATCGAATTGAATATTATTTTTCAAATTTTGGTGGTTGGATGTTGAGAATTAGGCTGTGGGCTTTCAAATCTGGGTATAGGTGGCCAGAGTTGCAGAGAAGCAGACTTTGTAAGCAGCATGCAGACTTGCAGCATGAAGAGGATGGAGCAACTGTCGCCGTTGCGGCTGAGTTCGAGCCGAGCTCGAATCTCGGCAGAGCAGAAAGAGAAGAAAGCGAGGAAAGAGGAGGAGAGGAAGGGGGAATTGGCGAGGGGGAATGATGGTGGCTCTCGGCGTTTGTGAAAACATAGGAGCAGAGGAAGACGAGAGGGAGTTAGTCCCAGCTAAACCCATGGTTCTCGACGGGTTTGCTAGCGAAGGAGTTAGTCCCCGCGAGTCCCTTCTAATCTCATTAACCTTAGTCCCAGGCTGTTAATAAACACGGGGCTAGACTACTACATAGTCCAATCCAAGCCAGGGAAAGCTAGCGAGCTCAAACAAACGACCCCTTATTTAATATGAAATGGAGTTTTGAGTCTATTCATAAAAATCCTCGTTGAAATTTTTTGCTTAAGCATTATCGGTTGTGTTATATATCACTTGTCAATGAACTTGTAACATGAAGTTCAAATAATGCCTGGAATGTTAGGGCTTCGGGACATTGGATTGGGCATGATTTAAGGGTGTTCTAATTGTTTCTCCTTTTTCTTCCTCAGGTCTCTTTCTTTAGACAATTTTTCCACTCAGTTACTAAGGTTGATTACTCAACTCTGAGGCATGGATTTATCATGGTGAGTCCAACATTTGCCCAAGTTTTTTTTGCATCCGAGATTGGTGCCGGTCGTAAAGGGATTCAATTTCTACGCGTTGTGATTTCAGGCACATTTGGCACCAGGAAGCGAGTCAACATTTGATTTTCAGAAGTACATAAACAGATCACTTGAAGAGGATTTCAAAGTTATTGTGGGGATCAGGTTGGTGTTCTTAACTGAAGCATCTAAACTCATTAAGTTCTTCAGTCAAATACTTGTCTTATAAACCTAACTTTTATTTCATTGATTAATGCAGTCCAATTATATGGTTCTCTGCAGTGCTGTTCTTGCTGTCCAACACTTATGGTAAGTGAGATATTCTTCGAATTAATCTGGATACGAATCTCGGTTTGATTTTAACCTAACGGAGTACTCACGATGAGGCGAATCAATTAAGGCTTTCTTTTGATAAATCCATTGATGGACTTTTCTTGTCTGACAAGGCTCTCAATCTGCTTAACCTTGATTTTGTGCAAATTTTATTCCCATACATCTTGAATATTTTCGAAGAAAAAAAAGAAGTCAATTTGGTCTAATCTGTTTCTACTTTTATAAACTTATAGTGAATCTCTACGTTTTCATGTTGATTCCGAAAATGTGATGAACCTTAATTTACTGACCAAGAATTGTTTCCTCTTTGGACAGGATGGTATTCTTATATTTGGCTACCAACCATCCCTTTAATTGTAAGTTCCACATACATTTAGGCCTCGCCTGGTGGGTAGTGAGTTATCCAATCCTAAACACCACACGAGGCCTTAACGTCGTGAGCAAAACAGAAGATCCTGATGGTAATTGAAAACCTTGCAGATAGTCCTAACGGTTGGAACCAAACTACAAGTGATTATAACAAAGATGGGGCTGAGGATTCAGGAGCGAGGGGATGTGGTAAAGGGAGCACCTCTTGTTCAACCCAGCGATCACCTCTTTTGGTTCGGAAGCCCCCACTTCATGCTCTATCTCCTCCATTTTGTTCTCTTTCAGGTACATCAAAACGCATCGAAATTTCATGTGTATTGTTTCTTCAATTCACTGATATTATATGCTCACGTGCTGCTTTTCTGTGATCTTTTCCTCTTCATTGCAGAATGCATTTCAAATGGCCTTCTTTGCATGGAGTACAGTAAGCACATTTCCTCTCTAATTAAGATTTTTAATTAAACATCCATTTTTATTTAGAAAATTAAAAAGAACACTCCAACAACTATAAGTTTTATACAAAAACACTTCACGAGCAATTGGAGGAAAAAACCCCTTGTCTATCTGAGTCTCATATCGTAACCAATTGTTCTTTTTTCTCCTCCAGTATGAGTTTGGGATAACTTCTTGCTTCCACCGGAGCACTGAAGACATTGTCGTCAGGCTCTCATTCGGGTGAGCACTGAGCATTACACACTAATCAATATTTGAACTTTCACTTTCTTATATGACCTGCGATTACTTCTATCTCGGCCAAAAATCCCGAACATGTGACTGCAGCACGTAGCTTGATGATCCGGATGTACGTGACACTATCACGTGTGTTCGGGGTTTTGGGGCGTGACAGACTTATTCAATGAGCACAAATATTTTACTATTACACACATTACTAAATTGGTGATCTCCACAGGGTCATTGTACAAGTTTTATGCAGTTACGTGACTCTGCCTCTCTATGCTCTAGTAACTCAGGTAAAAATGACCTCGCTTCGTTTTGATTTTCCAGGGGGTACCAGAGTGATGAAGCCTTGATTTAACTTCGATTTACTTTGTTTTGTTTGATCAAACAGATGGGTTCGACCATGAAACCTACCGTTTTCAATGAGGGAGTGGCAGCAGCACTGAAAGATTGGCGCCACAAAGCCAAAAAGAATACAAAACACAGCCGCCATTCACCTTCAACCAGCCCATTCTCAAGCATTCCGCCAAGTCCCACGAACGGCACGTCCCCAGTTCATCTGCTGCACAACCAAAACTACCGCAGCAATGACGATGAATTTTACGTATCTCCGAGGCGATCAAACCTTGAAACGGGTCATTGGGGAACTGAAGGGTCCTCACATTCACCAAACAACAATGTTGGACCTAGTGACGGGGATGAGATTAGGCAAATGACCAACGTTAGGGATCTGGATCAAGAGCCTGGCTCAACGGAATTGCCTCGATCGCCGCTTCCAGTTCGTCGTACCCAGTCTCAGCATGAAGTTGCCATTAGTTTATCTGATTTTTCATTTGGAAAAGGCAACTGAACAAGTAGATGGAGTTGGATCATGGAACATGTTGCTAACCTCTTATTTCTCTCCTTTTTCCTTCCTATTTTGTACACTATATTTGGTTGAGGCGTTGCAGCATTATATAGTGGCTAGGAGTAGGATGTTTCCATTCAATTGTATTGTATGTAGAAAAGTTTACTGCAGATGTATATGATGGTAATGTGAATTTTTTGCTCGTTTAGGCATCACACATTGTACTTTACACACACTTTCGTTTTTACTAAAGGGAGCATTTTTGCTCACCACCCTATTTATCACTGTTGGATGAGTTTGAATTTCAAGATATGTGTAGTGGATAAGCACAAATCTCAAAATTCAAACTCATCTAATGGTGATAAATAGGGTGGTGAGCATACACCACACTAAATAGTGGTGAGCAAAAATGCACTCTTTACTAAAAATATACTTCTTTCAACAATTCATTTCCCTCGTTCTCTTCTCGCTCACCAAGATATGTTCTTGTTATTTGAGGGTTCATCTCAAAAGTTAGGATGTAAAGCAGGGACGAAACCAAGATTTTGATTTATCAATCACGTGTAAGTGTCATAAAATATTAAAGTCATACGTAGTTAAAAATACGTCACGCTTACAAATGCGACTGAACGTAACATTTCACGAATTTGAATTATGCTTTTACTATTTTGGCTTTCCTACCACAGATGATTCCACTTACTAAGATGCTTGATTGATATGATGTTTAGAGCAGCTCCAGCGGGAGCTTGTGCTCATGGGACAGTGGACGGAACAGGGCTTGATTGCCCGAGGGAGGAAGCCTAGCGTTGGTTGGCGAGGGAGTCTGAGCAGGCTTGAGGGAGAGGCCCGTGGATTTGTGCCGGCCCGAGCGCTTGAAGTGGGTCTGACGTCAACTGACATCAGACGCCTTTTTAATTTTTTTTTTCTATCAGGCGCGTGGCCTTCAAGTGCGGGTGGGCGTGCGTCAGTCGACAGAAAATCAGAAAAAGGGGCCCGCGGCGCACAAATTTTGTTACTGTTGGAGAGCCATGTGGCTTCCCGACGCCCGTTGGATTTCAACGGCTACAATTTGTGGACCGTTGGATTTCCAACGGTAATAAAAATTAAAAAACCTTATTTAATATCAGCCGTTGGATCTGAGATCAATTGTCCACGTTATTCGACTTTAAAAATAAAAAAACTATTTAAAAATAAAAAATGTTACGTTGCGCCACGTGGCACAATCTAGAGTGTTGGAATTCAAATTTGTTTAAATCCAGCAGTATAGATTAATTAGGTGAATAAAAAAATTATTAAAAATCTGAAAAAAAAAATTGATTTTACTTTTCTATAAATACTTCTCATTATCTTCTACCTTACACCACAATTTTATATTTTGTCAACTATTTTCAACCACATTCCTATCTTTCTCTCAAAGTTTCAATCCAAAATTTTCCCAAAAAAATGACAAATGATGCAGATACGAATTGGACGCTTATTGAAGATCTTACGTTGTGTACTAGCTGAGTTGAAGTTACTTATGATCCGATTACGAGTAATGAGATGCAGTTGCGAGAAATGTGGGGTCTTATTCATACCAATTATCTTGGGAAAATTAGTGGGAAAAGAACCAAAGAATCTTTGTCCAGTTGTTGGAGACTACTCAGCAAATTGTTTAGCATGTGGAGTGATGCCTTGGCACAAGCTAGTAGTGATCTTCGAAGTGGGGAAAATTTAGCGGATCAAGTAACAATATATTTTTTATTTGTTTGTACTATACCCAAATTTACATTACCTACTTTGATTATAATTGTTTCTTCTCCCGCATTGTGTAGCAACTTCAAGCACAAACTTGGTATAATGCCAAAACCACAAGCAAAAACAAATCGTTCAATCGGTGGGAGTGTTGGAATATTGTCAAAGATTGTCCTAAATTCAGAGTTGTGCCTATCGGTCTAGAAGTGGTCTTTAACAACACCCATTTACACTCTACGCCGGATCATGCCTCGCACGTTCATGAATATGACACAGAAAAAGTGCCCAAAATGCCCCTCCCTGAACAAGTGTCGGGTTCGACCCGTTATCCAATTAGGCCTCAAGGTAAGAAGGCTTCAAAGAGAAAATGGAATGCTTCCAAGAATGATTATGCAAAGTATATGGAAGAACTTGCTTGCCAAGGTAAATTGACTTTGGTGCGGGAAATGGCTAAATTTGAGGCTGATAAGGCTAGAGAGGATGTAAAAGCTGCAACTATTGAGAAAGAATTTCAAGCTGCTGAGAGAGACAGAAAACTACTTAGGCAAGAAAAGGAGCTGGTTAGAGGAGAAAGAATGGCTCAAAGAGATCGTGACATTATGAACACGCCTTTAGAAAGGAAGTCTCCGAATTCTAAATATTTTTGGAAGTCGGAGAAAGCGGACGTGGTGCGAAGGAGGTGGGCAAGAGAAGCTAGAGCAAGAGAAGATGGTCCTAGCACGACAAGAAAATATGATCCTAGCACCACAAATTGGTTAGGTGATGATGATCCATTCATTAGCCCATAATTTTCCAATCACTTTGGGTTGAATTTCTTATTTATTGAATAGAGTACTTTATGTTGTTTCCAATTTATTGAATTTAGTACTTTATTTAAACTAAGAGTATATTTATTTAATTTGGTAATTTATTTATACTAAGACAATTTTTATTCAAAAGACATAAATACACCAAATAAAATTACATCAACATACCTAATAATAAAAAAACTCACTAAATGAACTTAAAAAAACACACCTAATAAAATTAAATAAACACACCAAATAAAAACAAACACACTAAATGAACTTAAGCATCTTGAGCTTGTTTCAATTCCCATTGGTGCTCTATTAAGTCAATTTGTTGGGCATTGTGCATATGTGGGTCTTAATTGTAGTATATCGTTGAATGAGCCTTTCATTGTAACGTCCATCCCTTTCTAATGGGTCATGTTGCACGGATTTTTCAGTGGCGTCATGAGCACAATATATTTGTGTTATGGAATTGTTCATCGCGTCTGGCTCATATTCATCAATGGCATCATAATCGTACTCATCTTCCACAATCATGTTGTGAAGAATGATGCACGTCATCATGATGGATCGAAGCGACTCTACATCAAACATTCTAGCAGCATCCCTGACAATTGCCCAACGAGCTTGGAGGATACCAAAACAACGCTTGACATCCTTCCTGCACCCATCTTGACAGCTTGCAAAGTGTTTTTCCTTTGCATTTCGCGGACGTGGCACTGTTTTGACAAACAATGATCACCTTGGGTAAATGTCGTCAACTAGGAAGTATGGCCCGTGGTACTTATGCTCGTTGACTCGGTACGTGACTCTTGGTGTTTTACCTTGCAGGACATCGTTGAACATTGGGGATTGTGCAAGCATGTTAAGGTCATTTTGAGTTCTCGGAACCCCGAAAAAGGCGTGCCAAATCCATGTATCAAATGATATGATACTTTTTGTGCCTTTTCTGTCCCTATAAACTCCTTACCATGCACTTGGACAATTTTTCCAAGTCCAGTGCATAAGGTCGATGCTTCCAATCATCTCAAGAAAGTGTTGTATCTTGCCCTTCTTCAGAAGCCTTTTCAAGTCCATCTCAGTAGGTCTCCGGAGGTAATTTGCAGTGTAGATAGAATCGATTGCGGAGCAAAACCTCATCAGGGACTCAAGAATGGTTGATTTTCCTATCCTCGTTATCTCGCCCACTTGGTCAACAGATGCTCCATATGCAAGCATCTGTAAGGCAGCAGTAATTTTTTGCTCAGGCAGGAGACCCATAGCACCAAAAACATCATTCTTTTGCACAAAGTAAGAATCATGGTTGAAAACAGCGCCCATGATTTTGTTGAACAAATATCGTTCTATTCTAAAATGACGTCTAAAGTACGTATCAGGGAATGCACTGTTATGGACAAAATAATCGGCCAAGAGATCCTTACCTAGTCATTGCCTCCTTCTAACAATGTTCCCAGCACAACTGGGCCTGCAGATCTAAGCCATTACTTGGATGACTCGACGGGAATGTGAGGCTTTTACCATTCTTGATTTGTCATCTCTCCGTTTACGTTCCTCATCCTATTCCCTCTCATTTTGGGACCCCTGGCGTTTGAACATTCTTTTTGATTGGTTAAACAATTCTTCCTCTTACTGATCGATTTCCCACATCATCTTTGAAGAAGAAGAAAAAGACATTGTACGAAGGAAGCAGAAACTATGAATAATGATAGAGATCTTAAGAAAATTAGTGTGAGATTTCTGAGGATGGATGGTGGATTATATAGAGGATTCAGAAACGATTAGGTTGTAGATAATGCCATGTGGCATGCTGTCATTCGTTAAAAATCTGGTGGAAATCTATCCTTAAAGATTGTAAATAGATTGTGACACGTGGCGCGAAGTGACTGGTTAAAAATCTTATCGAAAATCCATCACCAATAATTGTCTGTTCCGATAATGGCACGTGGCATAATGAGAACGATTACAAATCTTATCGAAAATCCGTCACCAATAATTGTCTTTTCCGATAATGACACGTGGCGCAACGAGAATGATTAAAAATCTTATTGGAAATCCATCACCAATAATTGTCTTTTTCAATAATGACACGTGACGCAACTAGAACGATTAAAAATCTTATCCGAAATTATAAATAAAATTATTTTGTATTATTTTATAATAAAAAATAGTAATATATTAGTGCCAATTGCCAGAACTATTCAGTGTAGAGGTGGAGACGCAAAAAATGATTACTATTCATTAAGAACAGTTACTGTTTGCTAAATGGATAGCATAATAGAGGAGTCCAAATTTTCTGCACCCAAAAGTCCTTGTGGCCTCTCTGTGGCTTTGATTTTATTGAGCATATCTTGAAACTCGGGACTTGAAGCTTGATTTGATTGGGTGTGACTGTTGACATACTTAATAAAATCAAAGGCACAGAGAGGCCACATGGGTTTTTAGGTGCAGAAGATTTGGACTCATAGTAGAGAGCCCTCCACCACTGTTGAACTGCTCTTAAATTTGTAATATGCACTTTAGTCTCAGGTTCCTTTCTGTCCCCTCAGATTGTATGGTATCATTTAATTCAGAATTATTGCTAAATGCTTCAATTTTAATTTTTATAAAAATCCTTTTGCATGGATATATGCCATATGGCGTCAAAAGATTCGTAATGATCACATTACCATCTTTTTCAATCTAATTCCAACTAGGTGATTGCTATGATTGCACACCACCTCCAATCAAATTTTTGATATTATCTTCTTATTAATTAAGTCTAACTTTTTTTCTTAACTTGTTGAATTTGTAATTAAGTAGGATACATAAAAAGATATGTTGAGTGAGTGAAAACATACATTAAACTCTCAATTGAGATCAAATTAAGCACATCTTAAACTCTCTAATTAATAACGATCACGGTGTGCCTCAGTGGTTAGGGACGAATTCAGACCTGTATTTCACATTGCACATCCTAAGTTAAATTATTTGTGCTAATGGGTCACACGACAGTGGTTAGGGTGACTAAAATACCTCTGTAAATTTTCACGATCTTTGAAAAAATAGACTGTCATGACAAAGCTACCAGCTGATGCTTAAAAAAAAAATTGAACTCTTTAATTAATAAGGTAGACTCACCTCTAATGATGTTCTAACAAATCACTTTATTAGTGTTGTATGCCTCATCAAATTTTTCTTGTTTGTTTTAGATTATATAATTATATCTTCTTTTTTTTTTGGATTAAACTATAAATTATTATAGGGTATGATTATAATCTTGTCATCAACAGCCAAAGTCGTGCCTCCATTAAAGTCTCAATAAAAGGAATTAAAAGAAGGATAAAGAAACGAAAAAACAGAAAAAAAAAGCCTCATCGCCACCACCGCTACCAGAAACCGTTAAATCAGATATTGAATAGCAACCGTCGATCAGGAGGCGATTGATCATCGTGAGCCATGGAGGTCCGACCCAATCAGACGGCCGACAACTCGTCAGCCACGCACCAGCAGCGTCAGCGCCATACAGCAGCAACGAGTCAGAAAAAGCCTCCTGCCTCTTCCATCCCCGTCGACACTACCTCCGTTTCTCAAAGGTCAGTCCTTTTTTCTTTAGTTTTCTGTTTGGATCCCGAGAAAATTTTCTTTTTTTAT
This sequence comes from Crataegus laevigata, assembly GCA_963580275.1. Lineage (NCBI taxonomy): Eukaryota > Viridiplantae > Streptophyta > Magnoliopsida > Rosales > Rosaceae > Crataegus > Crataegus laevigata. Next base: position 27,938,607 of record OY756947.1, on the reverse strand, counting down.
CAGTCCCGAGAAAATTCAAGTCCTAACTTCAGATGGCTTTTGTTTCAATTGTGCTGTAGGCTTCAGAAGGAGTTGATGTCTCTCATGGTATTCTCTCTCTCTCTCTCTCTCTCTCTCTCTCTCTCTCAATTCTTTGTTTTTTTTATTTTTCCTCAAATTTTCAAATTTGTGTACTTATTTTTTCGATTTCTTGCTGTCGTTGATTTTTGTTGAAATCTTGAATTGGGTTTTATGTGGATTCAAATTTAAGTTCATAAGTTGAAAACTTGAAGCATAATCAAGAAGAAAGAGGGAATTTATTGATTATTGGTAATCATGGGATGATGGGTATGCACGATGCAGAGGTTAGGTTAGGTAGGTGTGTGGAGTCTGTTGACTGCAAAGCTTCAAATTATGACTGCATGTGTGGTGATTCGGGAAGTCTCCGCCATTATCACACTTTTCACTGTTGTGTTAGTAAAATTTTCTCAGCCGAATAATATCGTCTTGACGTTGGAGGCAGATTCTCTAACAAAAAGTAATAGTAACGTAAAATGTTCACATGGCTTAACCGTGACCGCACAAATAAGAGATGATGGAAGTGTATGGGAAGTGGGAGAGCAGAGAATCTGCCTCCCTTGAAGTTTAAGGCCTAAGAGTAGTCTATTTGCCACTGAAGTTTTAATCTTTACTAGACAGATTTTAATGATGAATTCATTACCGTATTTCTTGTTATGAGACTAGTAACTATTGTATTACTGATGTTTGTTTGTTCAACATCTACTGGTTCTTGTTTTCAGATGAGTGGAGGAGATCTTGGGGTATCAGCTTTTCCTGAAGGCGAGAGCATTTTTACATGGGTTGGCACAATCGAAGGTGGAAAAGGAACTATGTATGAGGGTTTATCGTACAAGCTTTCTTTGCGTTTTCCTCTGGACTATCCTTTCAAGCCGCCGCAAGTCAAGTTTGAGACAATGTGCTTCCATCCAAATGTTGATCAGTTTGGCAACATATGTCTTGATATCCTGCAGGTATCTATCGTTACATTTACAATAAAGAAACTGGTATCAAGCTTTGAGATATTAAACTCCAATAGGATAAACTGCTAACTGTCTATGACTGTAATATGGAGAAGTTAAATTGACCATATGATGGTCACAGTGTTTTTTGTATCGAGGAATTTGGTCCACCATACGATTACATGAGGGATCTTATGGAATAGAATATTAGTATCGGTGGGATAAATCTAAATGTTTGCTCACATAGTTGTGTTGAAGAGAGGGTATATAAATTAGCATCAGTTGGATAATTCGAATTGTGATGCTTTTTCCATTCAGGGTGTTACCCACGTGTAAATGCCCTGATTCAGGAGTGCTGCTTAGATGGCAGTATGCCAGTGCCCCTTACCCAGGGGTGTTGCGGTGCCCACATGATTGTGCCGACCTTGACAACGTCACAACAGCCAGAGTAGTTCTCATGGCTGCCATGACCATCTTCGTGCAGAACAATTAAAAAAAAAAAAAATCAAGATTATATGGGTAATTTGAGAACATTGATGGAAGGGTTGCGGAATACAAATATTATTTTATTATCACGGAGGGGGGTGATAGTGTCGGTCTATGAGTATTGTTGATTGAGTTTCCTTTCTTTCAGTTTCACGTATTTTCAAAAAGCTTATATGGTTCTTTGCTATATGTGGCACAGGACAAGTGGTCTTCAGCATACGACTGCAGGACTATACTTCTGTCCATTCAAAGTCTGCTGGGAGGTAAGCTTGCTCTTATATGCTTGAACTTTCTTGTAGATTTCATTTGTTCTTGCCTGACCATTTAGTTCTTACCTGCAGAGCCAAACCCGGAGAGTCCCCTCAACAGCTATGCTGCTGCACTGTGGAGTAATAAGGAAGGTTAGTTACTCCCTATAATTCTTATCAAATGTTTTTTAAACTGGGATTCAAAAACTTATCGTTAGATGTCCTTCTTTGTTTCAACCACCTTCCAGTCCATCCTAATTTCAAGACTTTGTAGCTTACGAATTCACCATGAGATTAGTAACTTTCCACAAGCTGTAAAATGTCGACCTGGTAACTAATGTTTCGTAGTTGAACATCATGAAATATGATGCTCAATAATGAAGTGCCTATTCTTCCTGATCTGGATTGTGCAGACCTCTTATACAGCTCTTGTTCTTATACTTTTCTTTTACAGATTACAAAAAAATGGTCCACCGACAGTACTTTGCTGGAGAATCATTGGAGAGCTGATTTGTACATAGAACTCACGACAGATGACAAAATTGTCATGTGGCCCCTGATTTGTGTGCAGCTCCGGTGAGGTGAAATTCTGCAACGGAAAGTATAGTTTCTTTCTCATGGAATCCCGGGGTGATGGAAACCCTGGCCAAGTTGTTTATACTGCCTGTCCTCTCTGATATCTTTGCTAAATAAAGACAATAAGAAGTTGTAAATTTGGTTGAATCAAATGGAGGTGAAAACTGTTTGTCTAATGACTGGAGGCGCCATTCCCACATCTTTCTTAACTTCCAAGTTCCAATTGGTTTATTGCTGATATATCTAATTCCTATCCATGCTGAGAAATGCAAAGGAGACTCTCAAAAGTGAGACTCTCCATGAAGTCTTTACTACCTCATGTTTTTGGCACAATGTTTTATAATGTTGGCACAAGAATTGACGTTAAATTGTGAGGTAACAAAGAGTTTATCGAGTCTTACTTTTGAGAGTTCCCATAGCATTTATCCACGTCTATTAGATAGTGGATAGTGATGTAGTGTAGTGATTATTTTTACGTCTGAACTAGATTGAGTAGTAATGTCAAAGGAAACCACTTGTCCAATGAAGGACCACTTTCGATCAACATAAGTCCATGTTGTGTCTCTACCAAGTCTAAAAAAATGCCGTCTGACGACGATCCTTGTATGTGACCATAAAAAGTCTAAAAAGCCGTCAGACAACGAACGTCGTATAGACCATAACAATGCAATCATTTGTTACATGGTAGTGAACTCATGTCATGCAAGTCTTCCAATGGAGGTTGCTGTGCCGCTGGTTGTGTCACAAACCACGAGGAAGAAAAGGGTTTTCCATTTTCTAAAGAGTGATGCTAGGAACAAATGTTGGTATACTAATTGAGGAAGTTTTCTCCGGTAGAAGCGTGGCAAGTTGTAATTATGTGAAAGTGAAAGGTTATTAAAAGAGTTTGCATTGAGAATTTTGGTGAATAAAAAGAGTGTTCCACATGAGACTAATTCAGGAATAAACAGCGTCCCATCAAACAAGCATCCTTTTAAATCCAAGATACAAATATATATGCTAGAACATGTATTTGTACAACATGAAAAAATGGCCACAAATGTTTCAAGAGAGATCCACAGCGCATGCCTCTTTCGAATTTCTACGGAGAGCGGGAACAGAGAAAAAAAAAAAGAAAAAGAAAAAGCCTCCTCTTCAATGAACAGAAACGACACTGAGTTCCCAAGCAATTAAACATTCTCTGCGGCATCTCTTCCTGACTCTTCTGTACCGCGCGCTGCAGCCAGCCTCTCAGCTGCCAATCTTTCTTCGAGAGCTCGAGCACCTCTTTCTCTGCAAGAGACAGTATGGTCACTAATGAATATTCTTATTCCCCAATTATTTGATTATTCTCAGTTTGGGCTGTTAACTAGTGTATTTCATACTGTCGCTATGTAGCATTCTAGTAAAACTGATTTTATTTTTCAATACTACACAAAGCACGGGTGGACCCGTGTTATTAGTCTCCCTAGCTAATATGGTCTATCTAGTGGCATGTATTCATCCTTGAGGATCCGGAGTTCAAAGATCCCATGTTCAAGCCTGTGTAAACAGTAAGAAAGGGTGTGACTTATGAGGGGGAAGATTACCCTCCACAGTTCATTTGAACAAGGAATATATCAATTTTTTCAGAGATGTAACATTTAACATTCAAGCTGGATGCTGTTTGAGACCAGAAACGTTACCTTCTTCTAGATGCTTCGATGGGGTCAGATCCAGGCAATGAGGTACTGCCCAGGGTATAACCTTGGGATTCATTGGAAGCTTCAGATCTTCCACAGAGCATGCGATGGAATATAGATGCAACAGGATCAATGACTGGCCTGCAAGAATTAACAAGAAACACTTGAGCAATGGAAACTACAAATATTCCATATTGAATTGAAGAGTTTGAAAATAATGGTAATTATGTACCTCAAAAATTCAGGGAAGAAGGTAGAAAATGCAAAATCTTCACTTGGATCACCCTTGAGTTTTGTTTCTGGCTTACTCTGCCAGTATCTTAGGTAAATCCAACTCGTATAGGTTCCAAATATTAAGATTGGAACATGTGTTGCTGACTTTTCTGTCCAGAAGCTTACGGCAATGGACAACAATAGCGAGATAGATGGTAACCACTGCACATGATTGAAGCCAACACCAAACAGAGAGTTTTAGGAATATTTAATAACCTGCAGAAATTTTCATCAAAAGTTCAAACCTTAGCTTTTATTTTCAATAATGGCAACTCCTGGTCGGGGATGATTTGCTTGATGCCAACTAAGAAACCTGAAAGGACCCCGTGGAAGCCAGAAACAGGCATATATCTAACAAAAATGAACCAAATAAAGCAACAATGTTTAGAGTAAGATGAGAGCGAACAAACCAGGCTACCAAATGTACAAAAAGTATTATGTACTATAGATGAACAATGGAAGATATGTATTGACAGTTGCAGAATGATCTGTTTAAATATTTGTGTGCTGTTAGAGTTAGATTCAAATTTACCAAGTTCATCATTTGCTTCCATTTACTCATCTTGACTTTCGTATTACTAATAAACCAACATGCTACAAAATAACTTGAGGTAGACGGAAGCAGTAAAGCTGAAAATGTAGGAAGCAACGAAAACAAGGACAAAAACATGAACCACTAGCATTGCAAAAACTTTTATTTCTCTGAGTGTTAACTGATTTCTTAGTACTTACAGGTAAAATTCTGTCATTGTAATGTAGTACATAGCAATAGCAGTGATGAAAGTGCATATGGAAGTTAGGAAGTTAACTACAAAGATGAACTTCAAGAACTCCCTAGAACCCCACACAGGTTCAAGCAGCTTCCCTATAAAAAGAAGACCAAGAGTGCTGATAACAACCTGTTAAATAAGTGTGGAAGTCAGTACTATTTTTCATTATAAGTAGACTGGCGGGTCAAGAAATCTCCTCCAGTATATGACTACATCACAGAAAAATTGTTTATGGAATCAGAAGCGCATACCCCATATATTGATTGTTCAATGTAACCAGATGTAATGAGGTTCCAGACAAAAGGAATCGTCCTACAAAGCAGAAGGTTGGATTAGAATTAAGTTAGAGGTTCCAAATTCAAAAATATGAGCTTGCTCTCACTCTTCATTAGAGTGAACACACATAGGGATGCAACATCAATCAGGTAAACCTCAACATAGTGTGATTATAAACCTGCTCAACTGGAATTCAGTTAAACAAATTTACGAAGAAAAAATAAGGCATAGTATAATAAAGGCACAGATGTTAAGACCAATGGAGAAACACAAACAGACCCAAAGAACAAGGAGCATAGAGTGCATACACAGAACCGGGCCTAACAATGCATCTGATTCAAAAAATTTAACAAGGCGGCGCTAAGCTTCACTTGGAAAATCAAGTTCTAAGTTTTGGAAATACAGAATCTATTAAAAAACAAAGTCTGTGATCCCATACAACCCATACACTGCCCGCCTTGTAAATTGTAATACAAATATACAAAAGAGTTAACATCATCATCCCCTGCTACAACCTCCCAACGCCACTCAAGAGGCACGAAAAACCGGAGCTGGCTTTCAGATCAAACCCATAAAACCAAACGCTTCAAAACGCTAAATTGACAAAACCCATTCCTGTATACAGATTTACGCAATATTTCACCATTCATTTTAGCAAATTCCCAATTCACAAGTCAACAAACCAAAAATCGAACAGTGTAGGTGCCCAAATCGAGATATAGATACCTGGCGGGAATGAGAGCGAGGTAATCAACGGCGTGAGGGAGAAGCTGAACCCCAATGTGACCTCCAATAAGCACCACCGCCAAGCCCTTGCATAGCCGAGTGAACCCAGAGAACGCACCAGCGCTCTGCAACACCCACAGTTAAAAATTTGAATTGGAAAACGCAAATCGGAAGAAAATTGAAGAAAATTCAAAAGCTTTACCCCTGAGAGTGATGGAGTGCTCATGGGCGGCGGTCGGTTTGCACGGTGGATTTGGGGCGGCGATGTGAGATCGGAGAATCGGATTTTGGGTGGAGGGAGGGTTTGGGATCGTACGGATTGCGGATCGGCCCGATCGGAGGAGGAGCGTTTGATCAGGCGGTCGTATATTAAATAAAAATGGGTTCGTTGGAGTTTTCACCCAAATGTTAAAATTGGACTGACCTAGTTTAGTTGGGTAGCTACTTCATAATTTTCATGAAATGGTACTTTGGATTGAGGTACAAGGTTGTCCAATTTAGAGGAGAAACTCTCGTGTAATCAAAGAAATTAGGCTTTTTAGCTTAAAATAGTCTTTGAAATTTGCATAACTCATTTTTTTTATTCTTGACATTTAAAATCAATATAGAAGCGGTCTTTGAGGATTGTCCACTATCAATTATTTTGGTCATTTCGTGAAACATTATGTTAAATAAGAATCAAATGACAAAAATACTCTCAATTTAAGCCAAAATAATTTGACAAAAATAAAGGGTATTTTTGTCATTTTATTATTATATCAAAATTTTCATGGAATGACCAAAATGATTGATGATAAGAACCAATTCTATCGATTTCAAATATCAGAGACTAAAGTGAAGAATTATATAAATCTCAAAAACTATTTTAGTTAAAAAGCAAAAAAACTATATGACCAAACATGTATTGGATGGATGATGTAATTTTTTAGCACGTGATAAGCATTTATTACAAAAGTGATGCAGTTCCAACACTGTCTTGCAAGAAATTTTTTCTCAGTTTAGGCAGTTTGTTTTTATATGATACGAGCTCACGAGATTATTTGATCAAATCGCATGATTAATAGCATTTTTGTCGCTTGTGAGATTGATCGAATCCCTATACATCAGTATAACCATCCTTAAAAACAATTTTGAAAGAATCTTTCACGTGTTAAATGTCACAACAAAAAAAAAAAAAAAATAAATAAATAAATAAATCTCATCCCACTGAGTGGGGTCTGCTATATAAATTTTAGAACGCTATTGTGCTCGGTTTTGTATTATGTCTTTTGTAAGATCTAGGTAGTCCAAGTCTTTTCTTAAAGTCTTTCTAGGTCTTCCTCTACCCTTTCGGTCCTGAGCATCTGTCTTGTAATTGAATCTTCCATGCAAAAATGTCACATTCAAATAAATACACAACGCTTGGAACAACTCTGAAAGAATCTTTCACATATGTTCCATGCAAAAAAGTCACATTCAAATGCATATTTTCATAGTCAGTTAGCCCTATGGTTTAGTAGTATTAGGTGAGAAATCTGAGGTTGTAAGCAAGGGGCATTTTCTTCTCAACAGTCCTATGATTGCAATAATTCAACAAGAATACTGAAATTGGAATTTCACTTCACATATCAACTACCAACCAAAAAAAAAAAAAAATGTATTACATGGAAAAGAATCCTCTGTTTTGTCTAGCTTCTAATTCCAGACGGTGTTAATGAGATGCCGAGTTCTCTTACATTACATCCCATCTGATGTATTCGACCTAGAACACGTTCCAACGTCGTACCACTTGACAGACATTGTGTGCGCAGTTAGCTATACGGATTAGGTTATATATGGATTGTGCACATACCTTGCCGTTTTATACCTTTCGACAGCTTGCAATGCCATCTTTGATCCACCTCCGTCCTCTCATTTCTGGCTTCGTTCCTTGTAAATACACCGAACGCTGAGAAGACGAAGATCTAACTGATTGGTGTAATCATATTTGCTCCAAAGAATGCTGTAAGGGGAAGCCCACACTCTTTTATCTTCTTTGAAAATGGCTGTGTGGGAGAGTTGAATATGAACATCACTGGATGGCATATTGCTTTGGAGTAAAAGATATCGGGCCTAAGTGGTCTTCGGCGAAGGATAATAAAGCACGATGACAAGCCAGAGCGAACGCTGTGGCAAACATGACGAAGGAAGTCCAATAGAGCTTCAGCATTAGAATTGGATTTTTCCTTGCAGAGTTTAGCACATTCGAGACAATCACTCTGAGCCGCCGATCTCTGTAGATGGCACGATAATCATAAATGGGAGCTCTGGAAGAATGACCTCTCTCTCTGTTTTCAGGCCCGCCTGCCATTTTCAGATCGGAACTATACCGAGTTTTTGTAATGCCCCGTCCAAAAGCTGCATACATCCATTGATATAGAACATCTGCAATGACCCTGCAAAACTGCTGGCGGAAGACCTTTGCCTCCTTGGATACCATTGCTTGGACCAGTGAAGCTCCATCCTGCATTAGAATTTCGTCTTTTTATTTAATTTTGACAAAGAGAGTCATCGACCGTTGTGATATTTTAAATACAACAGAGGCATAAGGGAACTCACTGCAGTCATCAACAGTCTTCTCAGCACAACACCATCTTTGGATGGTAAAAGCCTCAAGACAAAATTTGCAACATCAACTGCACCACTGTCCCTTGATGGTAAATAACTGACAGACGTATCAGCTTCCGGTGCTATGATCTCATGTAAACCTTTCCTGCAAGCAAATGTCAAAAACATGAAAATTTTATGTTTGGTAATGAAGGATAAGGTAACTGTGTACAACGACTATCCACAACAGAAGTGTGCAAAAGTTTATCAGCTAGCTGGTTAAGATTTTAAAGTTCTAAAAGTTCCAAAACACATACAAAGATACATTTGTACCATAGGAAATTAACTTTAAGAGATACAAGTTAACATACCTAGTTGCACCTATTTTTAAGAAAAGAGAAAGCCTCTGCCACTGGAACTCCTTCTTCTTGTTAAAAACCACCTGAACTGAGCGAACTAAGTAAATAAACGACAAACATGCTGAAAATCTGACTGGAAGTTTCATTCGAGATAAAAACAGTTTAGGTATCCAATTGTGATGATGATTAGCATAATAACAAACAGTTTTGTCCTTCAAAAAGCAACCCAATGCCTTTGATCATCAAACAGGTTATCTTTTCATTAATCAGAAGCATGAAAGAAATCAAATGAAGGGTCCCAGTTTCCAGTATGTGCTATACTGATACCTACCAAGCCTAAACTAACATGTTTTACTCAATAGATTTTACATTTATACGTATGCGAAGAAAGGAACAAACAAAGTGGTTATCATTACTATGTGCATATAGATATGCATGGGAATGCCGTAGGACATGTAGTAAACCACAAAAAGTAACAGTGTAGCCTATGGTTCTTGAGCAGTTCATACTGAATGTAATATTTTCCTTGTAGCAGCTGAATTTTCAGTGAGAAGTTTCCGAACAACATAAGGGTATGCAGCTTCAAATGTCTTAAAATTTTTGTCTGCAGCTACAGCTAATCCTGGAAAACAGAAAAAACACGTTTAAAGTGATCATACATCAAGTTCTGATAAGGCTTGGATGCACCTAAACTATATGTAGGCATCCAGGGCATCTAGATAGCGATCATACATCAATATCTTGATTTTACAGAATAGTGATGTATGGAAAATTAACACAGCATACCGAGTGTCCTAAAGAATACAGATACAAAAAAAATATGCGTAAATGAGATTTGATACCCTATGGCAAGTGAACCCTACCTTCAAATGAAGCAAGAGAACGTAGAACAAGCGAATAGTAAGGTGGCATGCGAAAATGATACTTGAAGGCCACGGACCAGATTTTACTCAGAACCTTTAGAAAAATTACAGTTACAATCAGCCTCTACTAACTATTGTTATAGGCACCAAACAATATTATGTCTTCATTAGTACAGACTCAGATTGAGACATGATTCTTACCCTACTGAACTTGACATCGGGAATTCCATCTCTAAATTCTACTTCTCCCAGTTCATATTCCAGATCCTGAAACATTTTCACAGCTGAATTAGTTCCCAGTTCATATTCCAGATCCTAAACCCTATACTTATAAAGACGGTACAATCTCATTGCTTTCCCTAAAAACATATTTTTCAGTTACCCAAATAACATTTAATACCGAAACTATATATAGAACTAAAAACAGAGAGGCTGATGATACCATAGTCACACGCCTGAGATTAGTCCCTGGCCTTGCAACATCCATTTCAGTCAAGGAATTAACAAGGGATTCCCAATCTCCATTTACTATGTGCACTATGGATGCAAGCATAGCAAGTTGGTGCTGCTTTTTCATCTGACAAAGCAAGCCAAAATCCAAAAACCTGGTATAGAAATCGCCAGAAGAAGTGAATAAGAGCTATAGATATACAGAAAGTAAAGCTTAGTTCTGCATAATGGCGACCAGAGAGGTACCCAATTTGTCCCGTGGATGTGTAACGCAAGTTTCCAGGATGTGGATCAGCATGCAATAAGCCTGTTTCGAGGAGCTGAACTAAGCATGACTCCACTCCTTTCTTAACCTACACCATTCAAAGCGAAATGATCTGTCACTCAACTAAAGCACTTAGAAGGATAATTCAACATCTTATTTTATTGGAATCACTAATTCACTAAATTCAGAAACCACATTTATTGCGTTATTTTATTTACTCAAGAAAAGATTTGCAACTTTCATTTTATTTAAAGTAGAAAGAACATGTAATCTCACTGCCACATGCGAAAGCTGTTTTCTTATTAAACAACAGTGTTCTTCTGGCCCCAAAGTTTCACCTTCTAGTGCCTTCGAGCCTGTATGTTCTCACCAACATACATTATTTCAAATTCATTATCCCCTCAGGTTTCAAGTCAGTTTGTCAACATTGATAGCTATTATATTTGGATTGTGCAAGGAATCTGAAATTAACAAGAATTTAAGCGAAGTAGAATCTTGCAATTCAGACTGCAGACCAGATCAAGAAGACTTCTTTTGGCATCAAGTATTTGCCTCTCTGAATATGTAGAGCCACTATCAACAAGGCTTCCAGCTGCAGAAACAGAGAGTAAATCAGTTGGACTCTCACCAACAATCCACTCCATAGTCAGAACTCTCTTTCGACTTAAATGTTGATAAACTTTTGGCACAAGCATGAACGGAAAGGAGGAATGAGCTTCCTGTACAGAAAACAACAAACAGTCACTAAAAGGAAAAAAGCATCTAACCCTGGAAACAAGAATTTTTATATATATGTCTCGTCACAGAGAAGGAAAGCTTCATATGTTCCCAATTGACTTTCACTTCCATGTTAAAAGCAACACCCAAATTCATTCTTCTACCCATCTCTTTCCTGAAAAAGAAATTCCAAAACAAATAAATCTTGATCCTCTAAACAATAAAGGTCTACTTAAAGTTTCCTTTCTCCTTTGGTTCTTGTTCACAAACATAACCTTTCAGTACTAACAACAACAACAAAGCCTTTTTCCACTAAGTGAGGTCGGCTGTATGAATCCTAGAACGCCATTCCGCTCGGTTTTGTGCTACATCTTCCGTTAGATCCAAGTACTCGTCTTTTCTTAGAGTCTCTTCCAAAGTCTTCCTAGGTCTTCCTCTACCCCTTTGGCCTTGAACCTCCGTCCCGTAATCGCATCTTCTAACCGGAGTGCCAGTAGGCCTTCGTTTCACATGTCCAAACCATCGTAACCGATTTTCTTTCATCTTTCCTTCAATTTCGGCTACTCTTACTTTACCTTGGATATCCTCATTCCTAATCTTATCCTTTATCGTGTGCCCACACATCCAAAGAGCATTCTCATCTCCGCTACACCCATTTAAAGTACATGTTGATGCTTCACTGCCCAACATTTCGTGCCATAAAGTATTGCTGGCCTTATTGCCGTCCTATAAAATTTTCCCTTGAGCTTCAATGGCATACGACGGTCACACAACATGCCAGATGCATTCTTCCACTTCATCCATCCAGTTTGTATTCTGTGGTTGAGGTGTCCATCCAACTCTCCGTTCTTTTGCAAGATAGATCCTAGGTAGCAAAAACAGTCGCTCTTTGGTACTTACTGATCTCCAATCCTCACCCCTAACTCATTTGAGCCTCCGTTTGCACTAAACTTGCACTCCATATACTCTGTCTTTGACCTACTGAAAAGTTTTTTTTTTTTTTTTTTTTTTTTTTTTTTAATGACAAGAAGCTACCCATCACACTTATTTGGAATGTAAAAATATTCCTATCTAGTACTGATATCAATTGATGGTTGGAATCTCATTCAAACCCTATCATCTTGCCTACAGGCAAAAACTGTATACAGCCCATCCCATCCGGATCAGGATTAGGATGATAACCATTAACCTGTTCTATAACTACCCCAACTCCTGCAAACATATTCATTAAACTGGGTATATCTAGAAGACAAGGTGGCTACAAATGTACTGTGTAATTAATACTTTTATAACCATTTTAATTGATCAGTATATTCACCCAACTCAATTGAAAAATGCATTCATTACCTGAAACTTGGAAGAATTTGCAGCCTCTAAAGTATAATCCAATTCCCCAACTAAACCTTTCCCGAGCTCATCAGCATATAGACGCAGGTCACTTTTTCTATTAGCTATGTTTTGAAATAGCCCAAGCTGAAATGGTTAACCACAACTGAGTACAAGCTTAATTAAAAGACATATACAGAAAGTCACAATTAAATAACACAAGATTTATTGATTCCAGTACAAACCCCTAGGCGAAGAATATATATATCACGCACTACAGTGTGACGCAAATTAGGCCGCTGAACTTTGATAGCAACATCAAATCCATCAAGGGTACGCCCATGGTAGACCTTAAATGTGTTAAACATCAAGAAAATAAGAAATAAATTCTACATGTCTTATATGCTGCAGGATGATTCGTTTAATCATACTTAAGCCACCTGACCAAATGATGCAGCAGCCTCAGGTTCCTCAGAAATGTAGCTAAATAATGACTCTGCAGGAGATCCTAATTCTTCTTCAATAATTTTCATAGCCATAGGCCTGGGAAATGGAGGGATTTGATCATGCAGCTCAGACAATGGCTGCAATCATGAACCAAAGAGGAAGGATGAGCAGAAAATAGAGCAGGTTAACTTATTTCAAGGTAAAGATGACAAAACAAAAAAAAAATCTTGCATGCAAAGATATCATACGACTTTCACATCAGAGAATGAAAAAGCATGAATGCAACAGTATTGAAATTATCAAAGCCACTTGCATAAAGATGCAAAGCAAACCAATATACAACCGCATATATAAAGATCAGAAGATTAAAATCTACACATATTATTGCAGGACAGGATAAAAAGTATTTGATGATTTGTAGTAAAACTTTTTTATATGACATTGTAAATGGACATTGATGGATCACTTTTCACATGAACACCGTATGGATGCTTGATGGTGAATACGTAAAGGTGTAGCATATTAAGGTTTCACATTGGTGGCAGATAATGTACTGATGTTCAAATTAAAAATAAAGATATAAGATCTGTACAATCTAACCTTGGCCATCTCAGCACCAATAATGTCCGGCCTGGTGGAAAGGGACTGACCAACTGCATCAGCAAGCAAAAGCATGTAACTAGCATATTTGTAATCTTGTCTCGCAGGAGAAAATAGGAATCCCAGTATATAATTTAAAGGGCAATATGCAAAACAACAACAGAGTAAACTTAGTTAAGTGGAGCATAGAAAAAAAAGAAAAAAAAAAGATGAGAACTAGAGCTCAAATGATCAGTGGAGCATAGAAAAAAAAGAAAAAAAAAAGATGAGAACTAGAGCTCAAATGATCAGAAACTTCAACTAGAAAGACTTCCTCACCTTTGATAAAAGTGGGACCCAGACTTAGCATAGTCTCTTTTAACACCATTCCAAAATTGTACTGTGATATGTTCTCTTTAATATCCACATCCGAACTTAGCCTTAAGAACTTTTTGATCCCCGTGGTCCGAATTCTGATTGCAGCAGAAGTAAAGGAGGAAAATACCTTACAATAGACAATGTAGTGAATCTATTAACGATCTATTCTGTAACTTAAGATAATTAAAAGCTTTTGAATAACAATAAGATGACAGACCCTGAACTACATATAAGGAGTAGGTAAAACCGAAGAACAAGGGTTGTCATAGTTTTCCAAATTAAAATTCCACAATCCAAGAAAATTTGGCGGATCTTTGGAATAAAAAATAGTATTTATAGATATTGAACCCTACCTCAAGGAGTCTCAAGGCCACTACATGGGGCCTACAGTTGAAATATTCAGAAACACTTTCTGGATCATAGACTTCAGGAAGTGGCTTAGACCAAATCTTAGACAGATAATAGAAATAAAGAGCATATGCCTCCAAAGCTTTAAGATCAGCCATGAGCAAATCCACGCCAGAGAGCTCTGTCAGTGTCAGATGATGTATTTCCGACATTAGTTTCAACTAAACAAGGTACAAGGAAATTCGAAGTGCTCTGAATCTATGTCATCATTTTGCAAGAAACCATGCAATACTTTAAGCTGTTGCCGTTTACAGAATCGTTTCCTATAGATGTCAACCCCCAAAGTTTTAATTTTTTCAATCAACCCAATTGCAAGCCTCATTGCATTTTCCAAATTTGGGATGGGAGCACACAAAATGATAATTAATGAATTAAAGAATCATACAAAGACGGTTACATAGTTTTGATTTAGTATATCGGCAACCACAAATCTGCTAGATTTGAGTTCTTTCCGTCTTTATTTATTAAAATGTTATTGGAAAACATAATATGGACATGATTACCTTAGAGAAAACCTCCATTTTCCTTCAACAACAATCAAAGGAAACCTAATAAGACACAAGCCCAATCGCCCCACAGTAGTAAACTTGTTAAGGCTTTGCAATTACATGAAGAGTGAGACTTGAAAGATTCCACATTTGCGCCGGTTTGTTAATAAAACCAGAACCAATTTGTCAAATTAAGCAAACTATCTTTAACTTCTCGGAAAATATGCACAGATAGAACTCGTTACAAACCTTTAATAAAAATAAAATTACGCCACACTAAACAGATAATAAATCGTATATAAATCACCGCTGATTTAGCCCCGCATTTAAAAATTTGTAACAAGGTTTTATTTTTGATATTTCCCAAACTTCCAATAAAAAATTTCTCAAAACTTACATACAGATAAGAAGAAGGTAATTCACCTGGATAGGCAGGCAGAGGCCAAGAAGGAGCTGGCGATGGCGGCGCATCGGGGTCTTCGAGGTTGCGAAGCCACACGACATCGTCTACGGCTTTGGAAACCTCAGGAATTCGAAAAGCCTTATTCGCCCACTCAATCCCTCTGCCAATCCCCCTCTTCAGAAACTCCAGGTCCTTCCGAACCACCTGACTCAAGTGTCCGAAGTCCCCCACCGCTGCCCGCCCCTGCCTCTCTCGCTTGATCTTCGGCGTCGTTTTGGCGGGCCTCGTCGATCTAAGCACGCACGCTGGCTTAAACGACAACGATATCATCAACGACGACGATGCCGGGGCCGTTATCGCCGCCATCGCTGGCCGGAGAGTGATAGCTGGCTCCTAACGGAAAATGGCGGTTAATTTTGGATTAATTAGTTCTTAATTAATCTGATTAACGCTGTCATTGGTGTTTGGGAATTGTGGAGGTATCGGAGTGGTGATGACGAAGAAGAGAAGAACGAGTGGCGGTGGAGGATGCGTTGTGTGCGCCTCGTGGCCATAGTAAAGCGGGTGGAGAGGGAGAATCCGGTGCGTCGAGGTTTACGATGAGCTCTAAGGCGCGGGAAGTGTTGGGTTGGTTCCATTCCATTCTGTTTTAGCCAATACGGTATTGACACGTGGGGAGGTCTTGAGTATACACAGTATAACTTTCTTTTTTGGCGTAAGCAGTCGTGAGTTTTTTACTTACAGTTGACCGTTGTAGAGTATCTATACGTGCACGTGCAAAAGAAAGAGTATCTAAAACATGTTCACCAAAAGAAAAGAGGAGGATTCGAAGTTCAAAAACATGACAATTGACATGGCTTAAATTAAGAGATTAGAAAGTTAATTAATGTCTAGGCTAAATTAATTGAGTTTAACGATGACTTATATGATACAGATTTATCAAAAATAATAGTATCTCAAACTAATCATGTGATGTTATGTTAAAACGCATGTTTGAAATATCATGATAGCGTACTGGATGTGTAAGTAAGTCCTAAACCCTAAACCCTATATATATATGTATAGAATCTATATCAAAAGTGTATATGGTGACAAACGTTTGGTGTTAAGTAAAGAGTAAAGTCCAACTTATTTATTTGCTTTGAGAGTAAAGTCTAACTTAAAGAGAATTTTCATTTTTCCATTTGAGTGTCGTTTCTTGATTTCTCTCTCTTCTCATGTGATTGAGAATATAAATGGAAGAAAATATGTACTTCAACAAATGAAATGTGGGTTTTGCAGTCAACATAAGAGTTGTGTGAAAAATATGTCCCATGAATTGGAAGTCTTTTTAGATGACAAGGACGAGAAATTGATATCACGTTATCGTTATTGTCTATTTTTATCAATCGAGTATCTTGATGTTGTAATCAAGAAGATGGTTATGAAAGTAGAAATTTTAAGTTTTTGTCGAAACTCAATGTACAATCTACATAATTTAATGCGCATCTACGACTAACCTTTGCATATTACATGCTTAAAGAATTGCACATTTTTCATAATTTAAGTTGTTTCTTGATGGATATTATGCCAATGATCGAGTAAAGACTTCCCACTGTAGTTTTCGCCTTCTGTTTCTTAAGCCAATGCCTTCAATATTGGCAATCCAAAAATATTTTGTCTTCTGCTAAAATATGAATAACTCTAGGGAGCCCATCGATTTAAACTATATAATGTAAACCATATGATGTAGTTGTTGATAATTGAATTATTTCATAATTGTTAATTAACATGCTTATTTTTTTATTAATAACACATTACACAGTGTACAAATTTGATTTAAAAAGTTAGCCTACTTAGCATTTCTTGTAAATTATTTGTGATCCATATAGTTCTAAAATCCAACCATATTTCTTCCTCAATTACAACCTAATATTTTACAATAATTTTTTTTTTTGCCTGCAGAAACTGGTAAGTTAGATTGGAAAAGGATTTCCTCCGGATCCATTATGTGGGAATCTTAGGAATCCTCACATCTCAACCGTTCATCGTATATCGTGCAGTAAAAAATCATTTGACTTTTATTATTTTAAATTAAACACAAATAGTATCTGATAAAAACTACCTGCACGATATACGATAAACGGCTGAAATGTAAAAATTCTTAGATCCCACGTAATGGATCCGGAGGGATCCTTTTCCGGTTAGATTTTCCTCCCCTGACACAACTCAAGGTGCACCACATATATCAGATTTCACCTATCAGTTGGATATTCCTTGCCACCTAAGCCACCTATTTGGATTAACAGAATCCACGTAGCCCAATGACAGAAGACCAGCCAGATATACTAGCCAATCACAATCCACATTTGGATTCTTCTATATCCCTCTTCCTGTACTACTAGTATTCCTGGCCACTGCTTCCAGCTTCCATAATCTCAGTCTCCTCCTTTCCCCTCCCCACAAACCCTAAATCTTGCAGGCATTAATTAATCAAATGGCTTCCAATACTTTGATGAGCTGTGGCATCGCCACCACTGCCTTCCCCTCAGTCCTTTCATCCTCAAAGTCTAAATTTGCGACCAGTGCAGTCCAGCTCCCAAGTGTTGGTGCCAATGCCTCCTCAAGGTTCTCCATGTCCGCCGAGTGGATGCCCGGCCAGCCCCGGCCTCCTTACCTTGATGGCTCTGCACCAGGGTAACAAAATATACTACTTTAATAATGTTAGCGTCACTAAATTTATTAATCAAATAATATGTTATCACGTACATATCTTGTTAAAAAAAAAGGTAAGATTAGGTGTAGACTTAGATTTGATAGATTTCGCCACGTAAAATCATTTGGTAATCAAAATTTTGTAAACCCAAGGTACTATTTAGTGAAGTAGATGATTATATGTGATATCAGCTTTTCAGCAGACATTGATTAGTTGGAAAAATAAATCATATTATAATTTGGTGACATTGTGTTAAGATTTGGTGGTTGTGGGTTTTCAGTGACTTTGGATTTGACCCGCTTCGGCTTGGAGAAGTGCCCGAGAACTTGGAGAGGTTCAAGGAGTCTGAGCTCATTCACTGCAGATGGGCAATGCTTGCTGTAGTAAGTATCATACAATAGTAACTTAAAAAATGCATCCAGTTTATTTACTATGCAGTGACTAAATAAACCTTGTAAACACACTGTTGCAGCCAGGGATTCTTGTACCAGAGGCTTTGGGATTGGGCAACTGGGTAAAAGCACAAGAGTGGGCCGCCGTTCCAGGAGGCCAAGCCACCTACTTAGGCAACCCAGTTCCATGGGGCACTTTGCCTACAATTTTGGTCATCGAATTCCTTTCCATTGCCTTTGTAGAACACCAGCGCAGCATGGAGAAGGACCCTGAGAAGAAGAAGTACCCTGGTGGGGCTTTTGACCCCTTGGGCTACTCCAAGGACCCCAAGAAGTTCGAGGAATACAAAGTCAAGGAGATAAAAAATGGTATCAATACGTTACGTTTTCATGTCATACATTTATACGACATTATGTTGTTGGACTATAATCTACAGACGATCTAAATACTAATTGATGAATGTGTAGGTCGGCTTGCGCTTTTGGCTTTCGTTGGATTTGTTGTTCAACAATCGGCGTACCCTGGCACGGGACCATTGGAGAACTTGGCTACTCACTTGGCTGACCCATGGCACAACAACATTGGGGATGTCATCATCCCCAGAGGGGTTTTGCCTTGATTATTTCGTGCAGTAATGATATAAAAATTAAAATTCCATGTAACCATCTTCAATGAATCCGAAGTTCTGGTCATGTTGTGTGGGTGAGTTTACAAGCAAACTTTTACCATCGCCTTCATATTTTAGTGTTGATAAAGATCTGTACTTATAGGGCATTATTGAATATATCAGTTAGTTCTTGTCAAGTATATTTCAGTTCCTTTAATGATGGCTTTCTAGTGAATCAACTATGTACCATATTTGGGTTTGGGGGTTCCCGTCGCCCCGGGGGGTCTTGTAACTGAAGTGATGCCGAGCATTCACTCTGCACCTGATGATCGAGGCCCGTCCCCAAGTTCGATTCCCGCATACTTAGTACTATTGTTGGTATAAAAAGAAGGGAGATTATATTCACACACCCCAAATTACTTCTCCCACACCTTTTTAATTTTTTAATATTTTTTATCAAGCGTTAGTGGTGTGTAGAAAATATTAAAAAATTAAAAAGGTGTGAGAGAAGTAATTTGGGGTGTGTGAATATAATCTCTCTAAAAAGAATAACTTGGATGCTTAAAATGCATAACAAAGAAAGCGGGTATAACCAAATGGTGTAGAATTAGGATTTCTTTTGTGGGCAATAAACCGAGGGTTGTAGTTTTGAACATCAGATTATCACATAATTGATATGAAAAAATTGAATAACCAAGGGTCCTTTTTAAGTTAGCGTTTTCCTTGTGTCATAAAATTTTGTTCACATGAGGCTACACTACCGCGTTTATTTCGTTATCGTACGTATTTATATCATATTGTATCCAAGACACACAAAGTTTCATCCCCCAACTAAATGTGCTTAGAAAATAGATCCCAAAACAATGTGACGATATTATTTTATTTATCCATCTTGCATTATATTAAGGGATTAATTACATCAACTCTTTTAGTTGTAATTAATCTTTGGTAAAACACACACAAACGACTCCTCGATCAACCTCCACACATTGAGAACTTGAGTATTCACCCCTGAGCTCATCAATACAGTCTGCTTTACAATCAGGTCGCTGCAGATGGACACATCAGGAGAAGGGCTTGGCGTGAACACTGTAAGGACACCACCACCACGACGACCCGCGCTGCCTGGGCTTGGAGCTTGATAGGTATTAAATTGCACACTACAAAGTAGCACACAATTATCTTATTGATTTTCATTATTAACACTAAAATTTGTCGATTGTAGCATATGAAAATAAGGGTCTTTTCCGCAGAAGATTGTTTTATCTAACTACTTAAAATGTCACACAAATTGGGCTGCTGTCTCTATTGACCAGCCACCGAACAATAATTATTAGACTAACTTACACTTATCCAAAGGCAACGAAATTTTATACAGATATACTAGACACACGGAGCTACACTAACACAAATTTTTGGAATTTTTGGAGTTGATTTTCTATTTAAATTAAATCGGACAAAACAGGGCAGAAACAAGTTTAAATAATACCAATAGATTTTAATTCACAAGTTAAGAAAATGAGTTAGGGGAAATGCTATCCACCTCCAAATAATCATGCAAACATGTTATGTTTCATTCAAATTCCTTTTATTTCCGGATGAAGATGCTCAAGTTGGCTCAATGTTAGAACTCAACCTATTAATCTTTCTTACGTAGTATTTAAGAGAATGACGTTTTTAACTTAACTTAGTCCCTAACATACAATCTAGAATGGCGTGTTCATAGATTTAACAAGTAGAAATCATTAAGAATGAAAAGAGTTTGAGTCATCACAAGGCATCATAAGTACTGGCGTTATCTTACTTATCCTAGAAATCGGTTCACATGTTAACCACAATTAACAAAGTGCTACTCTAGAACATATATAGGTCCTCATTCAACAAGGGCAGACACACATATATTCATAGCATTAAAATCCTTAATATGCTTACTAAGTATGCATCCATAGAAACACAAAAGGAATTCATCTGACATAAGTAGTGAATCAATTTTCATCCTTTCATAAAAGTCATTCAAACAAAATATCACAACAAATTTACAATCATATTCGGGGCTTCAAAACAGCCCCTAACTACTAAAAATTAGTTACACATTATTCTCAATTTAAACCAAAAGTTAAACATAAGTTTGAGAAGATAGAACCGAAATAAGAGAGTGCAAAGATTGTTTCTTCCTTCCTTCCCTTGCGCTACAACCTGTCCTCCCGTGTGTTGTTCAGTCGCAACTTGTGATTTGTTGCTTTCCCTCTGCTCTCAGTGCCTCTCGCTGGTTTTTCCTCCTCTTATTTTTCTGCCTCTGTACCGTGTGTATTGCTGCCCTCTATTGCTTCTGTGCTCTCTGCCCTTTTCTATTCCCTTGCCGTGCATATGCCTTTCCTTCCCAAGAAAACAATCAATTTTCTTTTCTTTTTCAAAGCCACCAAGGCCAAGTGCTTTCTCTCTTTATTCTTTTTTTTATTCTTTCCGTATGTATCTCCATCATCTCTCCCATCTGCCCTTTTCTTTTTCCTTGCTGTGCATATGCCTACCCCCATGCTAATCATTCATTTTTTGTCCATTATCCCCATTATTTTCTGCTTTCAAAACAAAAGGCAGCTTCTTTCCTTTTGTTTTCTTCTTTCCTTTTTGCATGTGACTTTCTTATTGCCTTCCACTTCTCTTTCCGTCTATTCCCTTCACCAAAGGGCATACACATTCTTTTTTTTTTTATAACACTTGTAGTGAGTGGATGACATCCCCATGGCATTAAAATCCCATCCGTTTGTTGCCTTCTTGCTTTTCTCTTGGCTTACTCCAAAGGCCATCAGCTTCTCTTTTTGAATCTTAGTGGAAACCTTTTAGTGTTAAAATGTCCATAACTTCTTCTAGAAAAATGATATTAACAATCCGCGAAATGTTCCAGAAAATAGACATTTGTATATTTCCAAGCATATAAGGTTCATTCTCTAATTCATTCTGAGCGGTTTGCAACTTGCTTCCAAAGTCAGCTGATCTGCACAGGCAGTCTTGACGAATTTGTTACTTAAAATCTCACTTGTGCTATTTTTCTTTTCTTTAGTTGACAAATCCTATAAAACAAAAAAACAAAGTAAATAGCTCAAAAATATAATGAACTAACTAAGAAAGACAAGTGAATTTGATGTAAAATATATATAAATATGAGCTTTTCAAATACCCCCACACTTAGCTTTTGCTAGTCCTCGAGCAAAACAAAGAAAACATGAAAAAAGTAGTAACATGAAAAACATTAGCTCCCCCTATGTGACCCTCATAGAATTTCATTTAAGAAAACAAATCATCAAGAACCTTAGCTAGCACCAAACAAGCTAATCCAAGTTCATCTTTCTTATTCAAATATTAGCAGTAACCTTTTAATCATCCTTGAAGTGTAGTGTGTGATATAGCCATGCTAATGAAATTTCAAGTTTTTTTTTATTTTTATTTTTTATTTTTAAAAATCACCATATGCAAACTAGCGACCTTCTCACGGGACATACACTCAATCACACATGTGTTTAGTTTTAATGTGTTTCGCTCAAAGAATCAAATGTGAAAGTTCTACCATAAACTTGCATAAAGATCACTTCTCCATAATCATAATTGCAAAACTTAAATCAAGAGGATTTTTATTGGATGTAATGAGGCTTAGGGAGAGGGTTATTGAAATGAAAGAATAAGTAAACACAAGTTCCAAGCTACATTGCAAGCACTTATTTTGTTGATATTTATAAGAACTCAAGCTCTCCAGCGATTCTTCTAATACCTCCAACCACACCCTTAAACTGAAACTTTAAAAACTTTTTATTTGCTTTGTATACAATCTTTCTTTTTCTTTTTCTTTTCTCTTTTTTTTTCTAATTTTTTTTTTCAATTTTAGCACATAACTAAATACAAACATGAAATACCCCCACACTTATTCTTTTGCCAAACTCCTTCCAAGTACTTCACAAACATTTCTCGTAAGACAATCTCACATTGCTCGCTAGCTCACTTGGAAAGGGTAAGGAAAAATGTTCGAGGTATAAGGGTAGACATATCTGGTGATAAGAAATAAAAGGCTCAACATATACGGCTCAAATTGGCAATCTAATGATATCATTTTTCTTTGGGAAACATGGTTATTTGGGCCATGGTGGTAAACCTAATGCCTCTATCATTTTCAATTTCATGCAATCAATGACAAACATTTCGAAAGATCGTTACGCAAGTTCTAGAGATGTATCTCACATAAGTTCATCATACATGAAAGAATAGGAGTGTGAAAAATGCACACACTTTCAATAGGCTCAAAAACTCACATAGGATGTATATGGTCACTAAATTCACAAATGAAGCTTTAAGTCATGCTTTAGTTTCACATCAACAAGGCTATGTGCATTTGGTTTTTCAAGAATGATCAAACATGTACAATACTAACAAGAGAATTAGGAATTTCACACATCACATGTTAACTAAGTTCTTGATTACCATGGTTCAAATTTGGTCCAATTATATCATTTGGTCGGGAAACTAACAAAAATCTAATTCAAAACAATAAGGAAAACAAGACAATATTTTTGGATTTTTAAATCTTCTGATTTTAAATTTTTTTTTTAAAACAAAACTAATTAAGAAAACAAAAAGCAACAACACGGAAACAAATGAAACCAGTTCATAGTCGAAGGTACAAAAATTTTCAATTTGGTCATTTTTATACTCTTTACCCCCAAACTTAAACTGGCATTGTCCCCAATGTCAGAAAACATTATAATGCAAAATAAATATAAAAATAAAATGACTAAATGAAAAGAAACAAAATAAAGCATTTGGACTGAAAACTTCCCTAATTTGCAGTAAAATCAAGCGATGACCCCCAAGCTTATATTCCGCAATCAACTTCAAGGGTGGAAATAACCAAAAGTTCCTACAAAGAAAAGAAATAATTCAGTTAAGCACGCAAGAAAATGTAGAAAATGCAAACGAAAAATTGAAAATGACAATTAAAGACAATGAATAGAAATATTAGGTGATCTTTGGTCGTGCTTGTTGACTTTCCACAGCTTTGATCTTGAACTGGATGAGACTTCTGAGAAAGGAACAATGAGAGTTCCTTGGTGGGCAAGCAAGAGCAAGGGTAAAGGAAAAACATGCCATAAGATATCTTTGCCTTCGACCCTGCTGATATGAGATACTTTTGCTTTTGAAGAAGTATCTAATGGCATATCCTCGAGTTCTTGGATCAACACAGACTCTTTCTGCTCTTCGATGCAACTCAGACTCATCCTGCATCGTCTGTGAGATATTTTTGCTTTTGAAGAAGTATCTTCCTACAGGTTTATTCTTGAATTGGTCTGGAGGGGCTCGAAGATGAGTACTCGAGAACAAGACTAGGTAAGCAATCAGGATCTCTCTTTCTCCTTGTTCTTCAGATGAAGGTGAGGAGAAAGCATGATATGAGATACTTTTTCTTTTAACCTTCATGATATGAAATACTTTTGCTCTTGATGACTTGTTTGCAGAGTTACTCCAGGGGATGAGGAACACTGAGTAACTCGAGAGGCTTCATTGGGAATACATTCTCAGAGATGAAGAAATGTTGAGTGAGTCTGTCTTTGCTATGGAGGGTGAAGGTAGAAACTTATAGGAATTTCTTCACAACCGGTACTATTCTTTTACTCTTGTCGGCAGCCGGTAGATTATTGAACAGTAAGATTGACGTGCTTTCTGACAAAGTTGCCCGTAATTTTCGCAAAGCTGAGGTTGCGTGTGAACGGTGCTGACACGTCCGGAAAAGTCGATCTCTTGAAATTCGGGGATCGGCTCGTGGTCTCTGAGCAGGTCCGGCTTTTGAGAAAGGAGTCCGGTTTTTTAGAAAAGAACGTCTCTTCGATTTGCGAGCGGGCACCTCTTCGATTTCTGAGTAGTGCCTCTTCGATTTCTTCTTTTTATAGAGGCACGAATTTTGTTCCACAGCACACTTGAATTGCCTCCTGTAAAAACTCCATTCTTGCACTTCTTTAATCTTGATCAGTCCGATCTCTTCTTTTTCAACACCTTCAGAAACGTCTTGCCCCTCTGACCGTCACCTTAACTTGAATGTCGGGGAAGATGATGACTTGTCTTCTCCAAACAACATTCGACATCCGTCCTTCATATCCCCCAATGATCCTCTTACAGTTGGGGACTCTATGATGAGAAACGATACAACCGCTACGGTGGTTGCTAGAAATCTTCTTACTCCAAGAGACAGTAGGATGCTATCCAAGCGGTCAGACGAGCTGGCTGTTCAAGACTCTCTGGCGCTCAGCGTCCAGTGTGCAGGCTCAGTCTCAAACATGGGCCAACGTCTTCTTGCACGATCTCGTCAAGTTGAGTCTCTGATGGCTGAGGTGGCTAGTCTTCGGCAAGAGGTCAGAGGAATCAGGCACGAGAATAAGGAGTTGCACATGCTCATAACTAGTTACTCAACAAGTATGAAGAGGAAGCTTGACCAGCTGCAGGAGTTCGAAATTCGGATTCAGAGTGACCATCAAAGGTTTGTGGCGTTACTCCAGAGGCATCTGTTGCCTTCGTCATCTGGAGTTGCACCAAGTATTGAGGCTCTGGAAGATCAAACTCTGGCGCTTCGTCTTTCTGGAGCTCTGTCGACTGCTGAGGCACCACCTGACCAATGAATGCTATTAGTTTACACATTATTGTAAAATATTTCTGCTTTTATTTTTATTTGATTTGATTTGATTTTGTTTTTTTTTTGTTTTTTTAAAGCGTATTCCTTTCCACGAAAATTAATGTAAAAACTTTGTTTTGCCCTCCCCCATACTCAAACTAAACATTGCCCTCAATGTTTTAAACACAAACTCACAGAAATCAACCAAATAACACAACTAACTAACAAAACAAAATGAAAGCAGTAAAGAGAAGGGTGTAAGAATGCAAATCTGATTTGGTTCGCAATTCCAAAGTCTCCCTTCATTAAATGCATGGGTTGCCTCCCAAGAAGCGCTTGCTTTTACGTCCGCAGCCTGACGGTACCAAGAGTAATCATCCAAGGGGCTCTAGTTCTTGAAGGAATACAACCTCCACATCATGCTCGACAAAAGATTCGTAATATGGCTTGAGTCTATGCCCATTCACTTTGAACACGTTTTCGGTCTTCGTACTTTGGATTTCCACTGCACCATGAGGAAAAATATTAGTTACAACAAATGGACCAACCCATCGAGAACGAAGCTTACCTGGAAATAACCGAAGGCGAGAATTAAATAGAAGAACTTTCTGTCCAATGACAAAGTTCTTCCTTAAGATCATCTTATCACGAAATGCCTTTGATTTTTCCTTGTATATTCGACTTGACTCATACGCATCATTCCGGATTTCATCTAGCTCATTCAATTGCAGCTTCCTTTGCTTTCCAGCAACACTCATATTCATATTGTAAGCTTTGATCGCCCAATAAGCTCTGTGCTCCAATTCTACTGGAAGACGACATGGTTTCCCTGATCGAAATGGTGACATTCCAATAGGAGTCTTATAGGTAGTCCTGTAAGCCCATAATGCATCGTTCAAGCGCATGCTCCAATCTTTCCTACTATGACTAACAGTTTTCTCCAAAATTTGCTTCACCTCACGATTTGATACTTCTGCTTGACCACTAGTTTGTGGATGATAAGGTGTAGACACCTTATGTGTGACATTGTACTTTCTAAGCAACGCTTCAAAAGTTCTATTGCAGAAGTGACTTCTTCCATCACTGATGATGGCTCTAGGTATTCCAAATCTTGTAAAGATGTTAGTCTTAATAAAATCTGAAACAACTTTAGAGTCATTAGTTTTGGTGGCTTTCGCTTCCACCCATTTAGAAACATAATCCACAGCCAATAAAGTGTAAAGAAAACCATTTGAAGATGGAAAAGGTCCCATGAAATCAATGCCCTATACATCAAAAATCTCAACAATCAAAATAGGTGTTTGTGGCATTTGATTTCTTGGGCCCAAGTTACCTGTTCGTTGACAACGATCACATGTTGCACAAAACTCATACGCATCCTTAAACAGACTAGGCCAATAAAAACCACTCTCTAACACCTTAAGTGCTGTCCTCTTTGCTCCAAAATGGCCCCGCATGCATAAGAATGACAAAAAGTTAAAATAGATTTAAACTCAAATTCGGGGACACACCTTTTAATCAACTGATCAGGGCAATATTTCCACAAATAAGGATCGTCCTACTCGTAGTATTTGGCAATTTTGACAAGCTAATGCGTTAGGAAGGTTTCAAGGGCAACAAAGGCAAAAGTATGATCCATACTCCAACAACTATAATGCAGGGTGGTGTAATCATCCACACTTAAAGTGGAACAATTAAGACAATGGACAACAATTTGCTCCCAACAACTATAACCGTCCACTTGGCTTCTTTCAAGCAAGACCACATGCACCATTTCAACCTCAACAACAACAAGCTCCAAGTAAGTCTCTTGAGGATTTAATTTGCTTCTTTAGCTAACTCTACTCAATCTCATCAATAGAAAACAAACAAAGCAATTGAAAACCTTGAGCGTCAAATGAGTCAGTTAGCAAGTTTGATGAGGCAACAACACCAACCAGGAAGGTTGCCTAGCCAAACTGTGGTGAATCCAAATGCGGGGCAATTGAATGCTGTGACTTTAAGGAGTGGAAAAGAAGTTTTTGAGCAGCCAATGATGCAACAAGGGGAGCTACAAACCAAAAATCTTGAGCAAGATGAGGATTCAACATAAACTGAAAAGTCTCCTAAAGCAATAGAATTGAACAAAAAAGATTCTGATAAGGTAAGTAAAGAAATTCAAAATTCATGTGTCCCTGTTCCTTACCCTCGTAGGTTTATGAAGTCAAAGAAAGAGCAAACTGATAAGGAAATCTTGGATACTTTTTGAAAAGTCCAAGTGAACTTACCTCTTTTAGATGCCATAAAACAAGTGCCCAAATATGCAAAGTTCCTTAAAGAGCTTTGTACAAACAAAAGGAGATTCAATGATCAAGAAACTGTGGCATTAAGTGAGGAAGCATCAGCTGTTTTGCAGAGGAAGTTACCACTGAAGTTGAAGGATGCCGGTAGCTTTACCATTCCATGTGTAATTGGATGGAAAGAGTTTGGGAGAGCATTATGTGATTTTGGGGTATCCATCAATCTGATGCCATATTCAGTGTATGAATCATTGAACCTTGGAGAGTTGAAGGAAACAAAGGTAATAATCCAGTTGGCAGACCGTTCAAATAGATATCCCAAAGGCCTATTGGAGGATGTACTTGTGCAAGTGAATGAGCTTATTTTCCCCGCTGATTTTTTTGTTCTTGAGATGGAACATGACCCTATGCCTACTGCACTTCCTCTTATATTGGGAAGACTATTCCTTAGAACGGCACGTACGAAGATTGACGTCTATAATGGTACCTTGACCATGGAAATTGATGGAGAAGTCGTCAAATTCAGAATCTTCGATGCTATGATGTACCCTAATGATTTTGAATCTTGTTTTTCTATTGACGCGTTTGACTATTTTGTGCAGGATTGTTTTAATGAAGGTGTGGGACAAGGTAATTTAGAAAAGGTGTTAGTGCATAACATTACACATGAAAAGCTTAATACTTTCGAGCATATTGAAGAAGAATTAATTCAGACTATGGCAGATCTTGAGTCTCTTTCACCAATTTGCGATAAGTCTTCTGCCTATTTTATTTCTCTTCCTACTTCTAACGAAAAAAATCTTCTTTCTGTGATTTAGGCACCCAAATTGGAGCTTAAATCGATTCTTGAATATTTGAAGTATGCATTTTTGGGAGAGGATGAAACATTACCAATCATCATATCATCACAACTAACAGCAGTGGAGGTGGAGAAACTGATCCGGGTACTGAAGGATCACAAAACTGCCATAGCTTGGAGCATTACAGATATCAAAGGTATAAATCCAACTACATGTATGCATAAGATTCTATTGGAGGAAGGTGCAAAACCAACAAGAGAAGCTCAACATCGTTTAAACCCCCTCATGATGGAGGTCTTCAAGAAAGAGGTTATCAAACTTCTTGATGTTGGCATCATATATCCTATTTCAGACAGCAAGTGGATGAGCCCTGTTCACGTAGTTCCAAAGCGATCGGGAGTCACAGTTGTTAAGAATGAAGCTAATGAGCTAGTGTCTACATGTGTGCAAAACAGTTGGAGAGTTGTGTACAGACTATCAGAAGATAAACAACACCACACGCAAGGATCACTTTCCAGTCCCATTCATTGATCAAATGTTAAAAGGTTAGCTGGTCATTCTCATTATTGTTTTCTTGATGGCTATTCTGGATATAATCAAATTGCAGTTGCTCTAGAGGATCAAGAAAAGACGACTTTCACATGTCCATTTGGTACATTTGCATATCGAAGGATGCCGTTTGGACTTTGTAGCGCACCTGCCATATTTCAAAGGTGTATGGTGATATCTTTTCTGATATGATTGAGAAAATAATTGAAGTGTTCATGGATGATTTTTCTGTTTATGGTGATTCTTTTGATACATGTCTACATAATCTGTCCCTAGTTTTAAAACGTTGCCAAGAAACTAATCTGGTCTTAAATTGGGAAAAATGTCATTTCATGGTTTCTCATGGATTAGTTCTAGGGCATATCATATCTGAAAAGGGAATTGAAGTGGAGAAGTCTAAAGCAGAACTTGTTAGTTCTTTGCCTCTCCCTACTACTGTCAGGGAGGTTCGTTCTTTTCTGGGACATGCAGGTTTTTACCGCAGGTTTATGAAGGATTTCTCAAAGATTTCTAGACCGTTGTGTCGTTTTCTTTAAAAGGAAGTATCATTTGATATGAATGAAGAGTGCGTGTCAGCATTCAACAAGCTTAAGGAGTTGTTATCCACGGCTCTTGTGATCATGCCACCAAATTAGAGTTTACCTTTTGAGTTGATGTGCGATGCTTCAGACTATACTATCGGTGCAATTCTTGGACAACGTGTCAACAAAGTGCCACATGTCATTTATTATGCATCTCAGACGCTTAATGATGCACAATTGAATTATTCAACAACAGAGAAGGAGCTTTTAGCTGTTGTATTCACTTTAGAAAAATTTCGATCTTATCTGATTGGGACTAAAATTATTGTGTTTTTTGACCATGCAGCATTAAAGTATCTACTCACAAAAAAGGATGCAAAACCGCGACTCATTCGATGGATACTTCTGCTTCAAGAGTTTGACTTGGATATCAAGGATAAGAAAGGGAGTGAGAATGTTGTAGCAGATCATCTTAGCAGACTTGCACATTCAAACACAGAGGAAGATCTCATCCCTTGATAATATCTACAATTGCTCATCCGGAAAACTCTTACGTAAAGGAATGAGATATTCCTCTGTGTTTGAATGTGCAAGTCTGCTAAGATGATTTACTACAAAATTCTCACTCCATTTCGTATCCTTGATCTCCAAGTCAAACTCTTGAAGCAGAAGTATCCATCGAATGAGTCGCGGTTTTGCATCCTTTTTTGTGAGTAGATACTTTAATGATGCATGGTTAGAAAACACAATAATTTTAGTCCCAATCAGATAAGATCGAAATTTTTCTAAAGCGAATACAACAGCTAAAAGCTCATTCTCTGTTGTTGAATAATTCAATTGTGCATCATTAAGCGTCCGAGATGCATAATAAATGACATGTGGCACTTTGTTGACACGTTGTCCTAGAACTGCACCGACAACATAGTCTGAAGCATCGCACATCAACTCAAAAGGTAAACTCCAATTTGGTGGCATGATCACAGGAGCCGTGGATAACAACTCCTTAAGCTTGTTGAATGTTGACACACACTCTTCATTCATATCAAATGATACATCTTTTTGAAGCAAACGACACGACGGTCTAGAAATCTTTGAGAAATCCTTCATAAACCTGCGGTAAAAACCTATATGTCCCATAAAAGAACGAACCTCCCTGACAGTAGTAGGGAGAGGCAAAGAACTAACAAGTTCTGCTTTAGACTTATCCACTTCAATTCCCTTTTCAGATATGATATGCCATAGAACTAATCCATGAGAAACCATGAAATGACATTTTTCCCAATTTAAGACCCGATTAGTTTCTTGGCAACGTTTTAAAACTAGGGACAGATTATGTAAACATGTATCAAAAGAATCACCATAAACAGAAAAATCATCCATGAACACTTCAATTATTTTCTCAATCATATCAGAAAAGATACTCACCATACACCTTTGAAATGTGGCAGGTGCGTTGCAAAGTCCAAACGGCATCATTCGATATGCAAATGTACCAAATGGATATGTGAAAGTCGTCTTTTCTTGATCATCTAGAGCAACTGCAATTTGATTATATCCAGAATAGCCATCAAGAAAACAATAATAAGAATGACCAGCTAACCTTTCTAACATTTGATCAATGAATAGGACTGGAAAGTGATCCTTGCGTGTGGTGTTGTTTATTTTCCGATAGTCTGTACAAACTCTCCAACTGTTTTGCACACGTGTAGGCACTAGCTCATTAGCTTCATTCGTAAAAACTGTGACTCCCAATCGCTTTGGAACTACGTGAACAGAGCTCATCCACTTGCTGTCTGAAATAGGATATATGATGCCAACATCAAGAAGTTTGATAACCTCTTTCTTGACGACCTCCATCATGAGGGGGTTTAAACGACGTTGAGTTCTCTTGTTGGTTTTGCACCTTCCTCCAACAGAATCTTATGCATACATGTAGCTGGATTTATACCTTTGATATCTGTAATGCTTCAAGCTATGGCAGTTTTGTTATCCTTCAGTACCTGGATCAATTTCTCCACCTCCACTGCTGTGAGTTGTGATGATATGATGATTGGTAATGTTTCATCCTCTCCAAAAAATGCATACTTCAAATATTCAAGAATCGATTTAAGCTCCAATTTGGGTGCCTGAATCACAGAAAATTTGGGTGCCTGAATCACAGAAGGAAGATTTTTTTCGTTAGAAGTAGGAAGAGAAATAAAATAGGCAGAAGACTTATCGAGAATTGGTGAAAGAGACTCAAGATCTGCCATAGTCTGAATTAATTCTTCTTCAATATGCTCGAAAGTATTAAGCTTTTCATGTGTAATGCTATGCACTAACACCTTTTCTAAATTACCTTGTCCCAGACCTTCTTTAAAACAATCCTGCACAAAATAGTCAAACGCATCAATAGAAAAACCAGATTCAAAATCATTAGGGTACCTCATAGCATCGAAGATTCTGAATTTGACAACTTCTCCATCAATTTCCATGGTCAAGGTACCATTATAGACGTCAATCTTCGTACGTGCCGTTCTAAGGAATGGTCTTCCCAATATAAGAGGAAGTGCAGTAGGCATAGGGTCATGTTCCATCTCAAGAACAAAAAAATCAGCAGGAAAAATAAGCTTATTCACTTGCACAAGTACATCCTCCAATAGGCCTTTGGGATATCTATTTGAACGGTCTGCCAACTGGATTATTACCTTTGTTTCCTTCAACTCTCCAAGGTTCAATGATTCATACACTGAATATGGCATCAGATTGATGGATGCCCCAAAATCACATAATACTCTCTCAAACTCTTTCCCTCTAATTACACATGGAATGGTAAAGCTACCGGCATCCTTCAACTTCGGTGGCAACTTCCTCTGCAAAACAGCTGATGCTTCCTCACTTAATGCCACAGTTTCTTGATCATTGAATCTCCTTTTGTTTGTACAAAGCTCTTTAAGGAACTTTGTATATTTGGGCACTTGTTTTATGGCATCTAAAAGAGGTAAGTTCACTTGGACTTTTCGGAAAGTATCCAAGATTTCCTTATCAGTTTGCTCTTTCTTTGACTTTATAAACCTACGAGGGAAAGAAACAGGGACACATGAGTTAAACGAATTTTGAATTTCTTTACTTACCTTATCAGAATCTTTTTTGTTCAATTCTATTGCTTTAGGAGACTTTTTAGTTTCTGTTGAATCCTCATCTTGCTCAAGATTTTTGGTTTGTAGCTCCCCTTGTTGCATCCTTGGCTGCTCAAAAACTTCTTTTCCACTCCTTAAAGTCACAGTATTCAATTGCTCCGCATTTGGATTCACTACAGTTTGGCTAGGCAACCTTCCTGGTTGGTGTTGTTGCCCCATCAAACTTGCTAACTGACTCATTTGACGCTCAAGGTTTTCAATTGCTTTGTTTGTTTTCTATTGATGAGATTAAGTAGAGTTAGCTAAATAAGCAATTAAATCCTCAAGAGACTTACTTGGAGCTTGTTGTTGTTGAGGTTGAAATGGTGCATGTGGTCTTGCTTGAAAGAAGCCAGGTAGACGGTTATAGTTGTTGGGAGCAGATTGTTGTCCATTGTCTTGATTGTTCCACTTTAAGTGTGGATGATCGCGCCACCCTGCATTATAGTTGGAGTATGGATCATACTTTTGCCTTTGTTGCCCTTGAAACCCTTCTAACGCATTAGCTTGCTCAAGACCACCTTGATCCCTCAATGATGGGCATATATCCGTGGCATGTCCCATCATTGAACATACACCGCACACCTGTTTTGGACCCAACATAACCTGTTGCACAAGATTAGTCAAGTTAGCTAATTGTAATTCAATACTAGAATTAGCACTTACCTCGTTAACTTTCTTGAAAGATGGCTCTTCTCTCCCTCCAAATTGTCGTGTGTTGCCAGCAATGTTCTTTAGTAATGCCTTAGCATTAGTTGGTGTCTTATCCATGAATGCTCCTCCACTTGCTGCATCAAGCATTACACGATCAGTACCACACAATCCCTCATAAAAATATTGTATTAAAAGATGCTCTGAAATTTGATGATTAGGACAAGATGCAACCAAATGTGTGAACCGCTCATAATAATCTCCAAAGGGCTCTCCATGTTGTTGTCGAATTGCACATATGTCTTTTCTTATGCTTGCAGCTTTTGTGGCCGAAAAATATTGCTCCAAGAATGCTTGCTTCACCTAATTCCATGTGTTTATTGATCCTGGAGGTAAATTGTAAAGCCACTCCTTTGCCTTAGCTTCTAATGTAAATGAGAATGCTCTCAACTTGACTTGCTCCTCATTCACATTTGCTGGTCTCATTCCTGAGCATACTACATGAAACTCCATGAGATGCTTGTTGGCATCCTCTGTTGAGAACCCATGGAACTTAGGCAAATAGTGAATCATGCCGGACTTGAGCTCACATCCTCCTTCTGCATTTGGATATGTGATGCACAATGGTTGTTGATCCGTGTTTGGCGTTGCCAACTCCCTCAAAGTACGGTTATCAGCCATGTCTCCTTGTGGTTTTTCCTCCTCTATTGAACCCAAATGTGGTGGAGACGATGATGATGGTACGGACACCAATGCTTGATTTTGTTTGATTTCTCCTCGAACCTTTCGAAGTGTTCGTTCAGGCTCAGGATTGTAGGGAGCTATATCAATGCTCTTGGACCTTCGAGTCTGCATGTACTACAAAGAGTACTTGAAATAAACCCAAAACTAAAAACACTAAATAGACAAGAAATAGAAAATAATAAAAATAAATAATAAAATAAAATAAAAATAATAATAAAATATAAGCAATTAGAAATAACAATCCCCGGCGACACGGCGCCAAAAATTTGATAGGTATTAAATTGCACACCACAAAGTAGCACACAATTATCCTATTGATTTTCCTTATTAACACTAAAATTTGTCGATTGTAGCATATGAAAATAAGGGTCTTTCCCGCAGAAGATTGTTTTATCTAACTACTTAAAATGTCACACAAATTGGGCTGCTGTCTCTATTGACCAGCCACCGAACAATAATTATTAGACTAACTTACACTTATCCAAAGGCAACGAAATTTTATACAGATATACTAGACACACGGAGCTACACTAACAAAAAAATTTGGGATTTTTGGAGTTGATTTTCTATTTAAATTAAATCGGACAAAACAGGGCAGAAACAAGTTTAAATAATACCAATAGATTTTAATTCACAAGTTAAGAAAACGAGTTAGGGGAAATGCTATCCACCTCCAAATAATCATGCAAACATGTTATGTTTCATTCAAATTCCTTTTATTTCCGGATGAAGATGCTCAAGTTGGCTCAATGTTAGAACTCAACCTATTACTCTTTCTTACGTGGTATGTTAAGAGAATGGCGTTTTCAACTTAACTTAGTCCCTAACATGCAATCTAGAATGGCGTGTTCATAGATTTAACAAGTAGAAATCATTAAAAATGAAAAGAGTTTGAGTCATCACAATGCATCGTAAGTACTGGCGTTGTCTTACTTATCCTAGAAATCGGTTCACATGTTAACCACAATTAACAAGTGCTACTCTAGAACATATGTAGGTCCTCATTCAACAAGGGCATGCACACATATATTCATAGCATTAAAATCCTTAATATGTTTACTAAGTATGCATCCATAGAAACACAAAAGGAATTCATCAATGACATAAGTAGTGAAGCAATTTTCATCCTTTCATAAAAGTCATTCAAACAAAATATCACAACAAATTTACAATCATATTCGGGGCTTCAAAACAGCCCCTAACTACTAAAAGTTAGTTACACATTATTCTCAATTTAAACCAAAAGTTAAACATAAGTTTGAGAAGATAGAACCGAAAGAAGAGAGTGCAAAGATTGTTTCTTCCTTCCTTCCCTCCCTTGCGCTGCAACCTGTCCTCCCGTGTGTTGTTCAGTCGTAGCTTGTGATTTGCTGCTTCCCCTCTGCTCTTAGTGCCTCTCGATGGTTTTTCCTCCTCTTATTTTTCTGCCTCTGTACCGTGTGTATTGCTGCCCTCTATTGCTTCTGTGCTCTCTGCCCTTTTCTATTCCCTTGCCGTGCATATGCCTTTCCTTCCCAAGAAAACAATCAATTTTCTTTTCTTTTTCAAAGCCACCAAGGCCAAGTGCTTTCTCTCTTTATTCTTTTTTTATTCTTTCCGTATGCATCTCCATCATCTCTCCCATCTGCCCTTTTCTTTTTCCTTGCTGTGCATATGCCTTCCCCCATGCTAATCATTCATTTTCTGTCCATTATCCCCATTATTTTCTGCTTTCAAAACAAAAGGCAACTTCTTTCCTTTTGTTTTCTTCTTTCCTTTTTGCATGTGACTTTCTTATTGCCTTCCACTTCTCTTTCCGTCTCTTCCCTTCACCAAAGGGCATACACATTCTTTTTTTTTTTTAACACTTGTAGTGAGTGGATGACATCCCCATGGCATTAAAATCCCATCCGTTTGTTGCCTTCTTGCTTTTCTCTTGGCTTACTCCAAAGGCCATCAGCTCTTCTTTTTGAATCTGAGTGGAAACCTTTTAGTGTTAAAATGTCCATAACTTCTTCTAGAAAAATGATATTAACAATCCGCGAAATGTTCCAGAAAATAGACATCTGTATCTTTCTAAGCATATAAGGTTCATTCTCTAATTCATTCTGAGCGGTTCGCAACTTGCTTCCAAAGTCAGCTGATCTGCACAGACAGTTTTGACGAATTTGTTATTTAAAATCTCACTTGTGCTATTTTTCTTTTCTTTAGTTGACAAATCCTATAAAACAAAAAAAAAAGTAAATAGCTCAAAAATATAATGAACTAACTAAAAAAGACAAGTGAATTTGATGTAAAATATATATAAATATGAGCTTATCAGAGCTGTGCGGGCGTCAGCACCAATATTGTGTTGCATCGAAGCCAAGAATGTCAAGAGGAACAAAGCTAATACCCATGTCAAACGCTTTTCGGCTCTTCCATTGCAAATACAAAGTTATATATGTATAAGACAGAATATTGGGAGACTTTCTTGACAGTTGTTGTGAGTGGACTTATGCGAAGGACATGTATAGGATTTGATATAGATGCAAATATGGAAAGCTATCTAATATTTGGTGGAATTACCAAATTTGTACTAACAACATTATTAATTGGCAACTGTCATTTTTTAGGCTTTATAGCAGTGAGAGAGAGAGAGTACTAATGATAAGACTTTAGGTAATTAAACTTGAATACCAGTGTGTCTACATCTATAGAAGCCGATGTGCATATCACATTAGAAGAGATTATTTTAAGGATTATTTTTTGTTTTTTTGTTTTTTTGTTTTTTGTTTTTGTTTTGGGGGTTGCATATCACATTAGAAGAGATTATTTTAAGGATTTTTGTTTTTGTTTTTTGGGGGGTGGGGAGGGGTTGGGGATGTGCAAAAGGTGCAGTAGACATGGTCTGAATTTCTAAGGGTTTCTAAAAAAAAATTAATCCTTACATGAGTATAAATTTTATAACAAAAACGTTTTCCCACTTTTTTCTAGCAATAAAAAAAAACTTGTATATTACTTTCTTTCACTTTTCTTTAGCAATGAAAAACTAACTTGTGTATTAACTTTTACTACAAACATAAGTGTATTTCCATATCTCTTTTAGTTGTATATGTTCATGGATGAATACTAAATTATGATTTCACGACAATTGAAGATTATTCAATTAGTAAAAGTGAGATGCTAATTTCAATTAAATTAGAATATCTATATGAATATATTGTTTAAAAATTTATTATTTTCTAAAACAAGGGGGGCCTTTTTAATTAAATCGGACAGGGCCCCTAAAATGTTAGAGCCGCCTAGTTAAGGAGAACCGCTTTATAAAATTCGAATAGAACTCATGAAATGTTAGAAACGTCCTTGATATATATGAAAACATTCATAAAAAATCTTGAACAAGAGAATACTGTAACAATGATATGAAAATGTTGGCTTATTGAACCCACTTTGCGAGGCGTAGGTCCTACGTTGTGCAAACCCACTTTGCGCGACGTAGGTTAACTTCTTCGTTGCGCAAACCCTTTTTTTTATTTTGGCAAAAATAATTTTTATTTAAATTTTAATAAATATTGTAATTAAATTCTAGACAATAATTAATAAACCAAGAAAAATTATTTAATTATAAAATATATGAAAATGTACATACAAGATGTCCGAACAAAAAAAAAAACTACAACAAGTAGTCTTCAGGATACTGGATATCGGTTGGGTGAAGTGGCTGCGAGGTCAAAAGTGGAGCAAGATCAGGTGCTGGCATCAGGATTTGGAGGCCGGACATCTGTAAGGTCTGTACAATAGTTCTCATCTGCTCGCCCTGGGCCGCAAGTTGACCTTTTAGGGTTGTCACTTCCTCTTTCAAGGCATTGACCTCTCCTGTGGTTAGTCTGGAAGAGAAGGCACCCGTCTCACGAACTCGCGCCTTCCCCGTACACCGAACAACCTTGCCACGACGACAGTCGAACTTTTGATTCAGGACCTCATTTAGGATTTGAAAGCCTGCATCCTTGGGTACAGTGACGTTCTCGATCGGGGTCTCTGGGGGAAGCTGCGATGTTGTTTCTTGGAGAACAGCAATACTCTTTTCCACCATAACACCCTGTAATAATAAAGAAAATACATATAATGTTTAATAACAAAATATAGATAATATTTGAACGATTCATAAATATAAGAATAATAACAATTACATATTCTTACATGAACCTGCTCAGTGGTCTCATTGCTGGGTCGAACGTAAACATCCTTGAACAGGTCAATCTTTAGGAACTTAGAACCCTCCTGAAGAAAAAAACATTAAGAAAATTTTATTAATCAATAATAAAAAAAAATTGTATAAAATTTCAAAATTAATAAAGTTCACACTAGAAACATACGGAATCCTTATCAATAAATTAGCTCAAAATGCACAAGGGAAGTTATGGTATGCACTGTGTGACCAATCCCAGTTTGCTATATCTACTAACCAACAAAAAAACAAAAACAAAGCAAACCAGAATAAAAAAATGGAACCAAGTGACATCTAGTAAACCACATGTCACAAACAAGTATTAAATAGCAATTATATTTCATCCTCACATATGCTTTGCTCCCATCAATCACAATACCAGATCATTGAAAAGCAACAAGTTCTTCTCAAAAAGAGAAAGCAAAG
Organism: Crataegus laevigata; assembly: GCA_963580275.1. NCBI lineage: Eukaryota > Viridiplantae > Streptophyta > Magnoliopsida > Rosales > Rosaceae > Crataegus > Crataegus laevigata. The sequence continues at coordinate 27,899,687 of OY756947.1, read as the reverse complement.
ATAGACGCTTGGGGACAAAAAATCTACACCTACATGTCAAACCCTCTTAAGCGCCCCCTTGATAGTTGAAGAAATGTTCAGGAATCAATCGTTGTTCACTAGTAATGTTCGAAGCAAGAAACATGAGAAAGCAAAGCACTGGCAATTTGGAGAGAAATAGAACTCAGAGAAGACCAAGTAATAATAAATTAGAGCAATTAACATGAGAGGACTTCAGGACGTACCAAACTTTTGGATGGGAAAGTATTACTTTGCAAGACAAATATCCTTGTGGTAAAGCACACCCTCTTTGTTCTATATGAGCTGCCATGTGATAAAACGTAAGAAATGAGCCATTTTTCACTTAGACTCCAATAGGTTGCAGAGAAGATATAGGAAACAAAGGCAACACCAAAGTTCATTACATTTAATAGTTCTCAAAGCAAATTGAAAGCTTAAGTACATGGAATGATTAAATTGATTGACATCATGATAATAATATCAAGTTTGGCTTGTACCCACGCGCTACTGCGGAATTGAAAATTGTATGGAAGATTATGTTTGAAATATATGGAAGATTGTGTCATAGAAAATTAATCTATTTACCAAATTATGAAAAGAAGCTTTCCAACCCATCTGATATTCAAATTGAAAATTTTGAGTGATAAGAGAACAATTCATCAGTTGTTCAATGGAAAACATAGCATTAGAACACATCCAACAGAGGAAAAAAAAAATACAACAAATCTTCATTAACTGTGGATGGAATACTAACCGCGATCATTAATCAGGGGATCATCTAGAAGAGGAAGGAGCAGTTGCCATTCCTTTTGAGTCTCATAAACTATGCTCACTGCAGTAGGTGTCCTGAAGCAGCACATAATTATGTAAGAAAAAAAAAATCCTAAAAGACCATTGAAATCAATTTTCAAATATAAACATCTAAGAAGCTTAAACCTGAATCAAATGTCACTGTTCAATAAAAAAAACTCAATATTTACTAAATGAATGTAGAACTTGTAATGCATAATATGCCTACTTCATATAATTGCTAATAAAAGGAACAATTCCTTATCTATATGAATATTAAAAGGAACATCAATTCCATAGTGTGTCAATTGCTTTCATTCTCCAGCACACAATACAAATAAATCGACGAAGGATTCAACTCTTAGGTGAACTAATCAATGTCATTATATATTTACTAATTGCTTTAACTCAAAAACGCGAAATTGTCTTCAATTTTTTTTCTCCGTTCTCTATACAACCAATCATAACAAAAGAATGAAGATGGTGATGCTTACCTGACTAGAGCATCGAATGTAGTTTCTCCGTTCTCATCTAAACTCCCACCAGGCCCAACTGTCCTAATAACATCATATATTATTATTTCTTATAGTAGCTATCAAACCCATCAACATTCAAATGGAAAATCACAAAATTAATTACATAATTCAGGAGAAGGTTTTAGTATACAAAGAAAACAAAACTTACTTTCGGTTATGATTACGTCCTTTAAAAGCTCAATTCATTAGGATCACACAATTTAAAAACTCAATTCATACATACATTCTAATAACATTTGAGGTTTCCACTCCCATAAGAATTGATACTGAAATATGCTACATACTACGATTGCCATTGGTAAGAAACATTTTGTCTTGGTTTTCCAAGCACACCAAGAACTAAGATCCTAACAATTAGACCATGGTTGGTAATTCATTAATTTGTTTATATCAAAAATTTCGCGGCCAAGCCTAGAAGCAACAATTTTTTTGCCATCTTCATCTTCTATACCATGAACTTTCGAACTTAAAAAAATTGTCTTTCTCCTTGCCTAATGTGTAATTCCAATGCACACAAACACAGACTAACCTATCAATTCATACAGATAATGCAAACATCAATTTCCTAGTACCATTGTCCTTATATGAAGATAAAATCAACTAACTCCAACAATCCAAGAACTACCTTTACTTGTACCATCACATCCGAGGAACACCTCACCATGATGCTCTGACAGCCTCTACAAAGGGCCATGTGCTCACTACCACAGGGTATTGTCCCGAATTCGAAGCTTTGTGACCTATGACCTGATAACCCATCAATAAAAATACAATCTTTAGTAAAATAATAACACCCAATCATACATGTAATGAAAGAACCAACTTTTTCCTCTTTAAATCAGAAAAATTAAAATAAAATTAAGCTCAGTTTATAAGTTTCCTTGGTTTTTAATTATTTTTCTGAGGAAACAAACAGAAAATAGGAAAATGATGAGATACAAAGAGAGACGGATGAATTGGATTAGAGAGGAGTCGGAAGCGGGATCGCCAGTTCTCTGTAAATTCGTCGAAAACAGAGCTGTTAGGGTTTGATGTGGAAACCACAAATTCGAAACAGATCTTGACATACAATAGGTGTAGAAAGTATCTGAGGTGATGTATAGCTGTTTCAGACCAACAGAATCGTTGCTGGCCATTTCAGACCAATAAATAAAACCCTAATTTAAGTGTATATATGATAATTAGGCAGTGTTCTAAAAAACGCCCTAAGCGGCGCCCAGCAACCGAGGCGTTTTTGGGCAAATCGGGCGGAAAAATCGGATTGGGCCTAGGCAGTCTAGGCGGTCCTAGGAGGTTTTTTTTTATATTTTTTATTTATTAATTGTGTGTTTTTTTCTTTTTTGGTTTCATGGTGGTATACTTATGGAAATGGTGTATCTAATTTGCAAATGATGGATTTACTACAAGTTCATCCAATACTTATGGAAATAGTGTACTCAATTTGTATTTTATCATTATTTTATTATCCATACAAGTATAGTTTTTTTTAGGTGTCAATATGCACTTATTTACAAGATATACAAGAAATTTACCTAAATCCGCCTAGGTGCCCGCCTAGGTGCCGCCTAGCCCGCTGCCCGATTAGCGCCTAGCATTTTTTAGAACCTTGTAATTAGGGTTTTCTAATTACCCAATTACCTTTGTCTTCGTCTAACGATGTGGTGAGGAATCCCTCATGCACTATATTGCATGAGGTGGATGTCTGGCGTCTTCGAAAATGAAGGAAGACAAAGATGATCAGAGAGAGAGGGTAAAGCGAGAAACCGAGTGAAAGAGCGTCTAATTTTACGGTTTTACCCCATTTTGTCCAATTCAAAAGAGCGCCTAATTTTTACAATTGTAGCGGGCCAAAATATTTTGGGGGATGATATCCACAGACCCCTTTTTATTTCTCCCACACCTTTTTGGATTTCGGCCGTCGGATCGGATGAATTGAAGAATATCTAACGGACATAAATTAACAGGGTGTGTGAGAAGTAAAAAGGGGTGTGTGGATAGCACACCCCAATAATTTACCTCCTTGCGTGACGCATGTATCCATTATGACGTCGCACAAGTTATATATATATATATATGTTTAATTATAAAATTTACTGAAAATGTGACTTTACTCATTTTAAATTTAATTTTTTTACATAAAATCCACAATAATCTATTTTTCTAACAAAAATATGATTTGAACTACAATAATAAATTTAAAGCTACTTAATAAATATACATACCATTCAATTTCTTAAGATGTACAAAATAAATAAATTTAAAGCTACTTAATAAATATACATACCATTCAACTTGATGGGATACACATTCTACGAAATTAGCTTCAACGATCCAACGGTCAAACTTGTTTATATATACTTCCAGATTGCATACGCCGAAAATCGTAAAAAAACAAACATTCAGAGATCAAGTAACGAGACATAACTTTTCGACGGTTATAAAAGAAAAATAATGATTTAACGATTATTTTAACTTCGATTTTGATGATTTTTTTACAGCTACTATAAGACCCCACATCGCCCAGGGGTGAGGATTTTGTAAGCCTTATATGTACATGCCCACCTCCAATTAGCACGTGGCATCTTGGGAGCTCACTAGCTTCGGAATTCGTCTAAACTCCGAAGTTAAGCGAGTTCGCGCGAGAGCAATCTTAGGATGAGTGACCCACTGGGAAGTTATCGTGTGAGTTCCCAGAAACAAAACTGTGATGGTGTGGCCGGGGCCCAAAGTGGACAATATCGTGCTATGGCGAAGTCGAGCCCGGGAAATGGTCGAGTCTGGGCCAGGATGTGACAATTTGGTATCAGAGCCAATCCTTGGCTGAAAGTGTGCTGATGAAGACGTCGGCCCCCTAAGGGGGTGGATTGTAAGATCCCACATCGCCCAGGGTGAGGATCTTGTAAGCCTTATATGTACATGCCCACCTCCAATTAGCATGAGGCCTTTTGGGAGCTCACTAGCTTTGGAGTTCATCGGAACTTCAAAGTTTGTCGGAAGTTTGGCGAGTTTGCACGAGAGCAATCCCAAGATAGATGACCCATTGGGAAGTTATCGTGTGAGTTCCTAGAAACAAAACTGTGAGGGTGTGGTCGGGGCCCAAATCGGATAATATTGTGCTATGGCGGAGTCGAGCTCGAGAAGTTGTCGAGCCCGGGCCAGGATATGATAGCTACTCCTTGACCCTATATAAAATACAATGAATAAATTCGATCTTCAATTTAAAATATTTACACTATTGACCCACAAAATCTTACGTTATACTTAATGAAAGTATAAATAAACTCTAAGTGTTAGTGAATATGTTGTTTTGATGGGATATGCATTCTACGAAACTAATTTCAATGATCCAACTGTCAAACTTGTTTGTATATGTTTCGAGATCGCATATGCCAAAAATCGTAAAAAACAAACATTCATAGATCAAGTAACGGGACAAAACTTTTGTACAGTTATAAATGAAAAATCATGATTTAACGGCTATTTTAATTCCAATTTTGATGATTTTTAACAGCTACACTCCTTGACCCTATATGAACACAATGAATGAATTCGATCTTTAATTTAAAATATTTACACTATTGAATACAACAAAATCTTATGTTATACTTAGATGAAAGTATAAATAAACTCTTAGTGAATCTATCGTTTTGATGGGATACACATTCTACGAAACTAATTTAAACGATCCAACCGTCGAACTTGTTTGTATATGTTTCAAGATCGCATATGCCAAAAATCGCAAAAAAAAAAAAAAACTTTCAGAGATCAAATAACGGCACAAAACTTTTTTGGCGGTTATAAATGAAAAATAACGACTTAACGGTAGTTTTAACTCTGATTTTGATGATTTTTTACAACTACACTCCTTGACCCTATATGAATACAATGAACTAATTCGATCGTCAATTTAAAACATTTACACAAGTGGATACCACAAAATGTTATGTTATACTTAATGAAAGTATAAATAAACTTCAAGTGTTAGTGAATCTATTATATTTGTGGGATATGCATTCTACGAAACTAGTTTCAACGATCCAACCGTCAAACTTGTTTATATATACTTCGAGATCGCATCCGCGAAAAATTGCAACAAACAAACATTCAGAGATTAAGTAATGGGACAAACCTTTTCGACGGTTATAAACGAAAAATCACTATTTAATAGTTATTTTAACTCCGATTTTGATGATTTTTTTACAGCAACACTCCTTGACCCTATATGAATACAATGAACTAATTCGATCGTCAATTTAAAATATTTACACAAGTGGATACCACAAAAGAAAAATGCAATGTAAGAACCCCAAAAGAAAAGCAAAAGGCAAAAAAAAAAAAAGAAAACTTTGCGCAACGAATGTAAACCTTCGTCGCGCAAAGTTTTTGTATTTTTTTATGAACTAATTCAATCATCAATTTAAAGCATTTACACAAGTGGATACCACAAAATCTTATGTTATACTTAATGAAAATATAAATAAACTTCAAGTGTTAGTAAATCTATTATTTTGATAAGATACACAATGTATGAAACTAGTTTCAATGATCAAACAGTCAAACTTGTTTGTATATACTTCAAGATCGCGTACGCAAAAAATTGCAACAATTAAACATTCAGAGATCAAGTAACGGGACAAACATTTTCAACGGTTATAAACAAAACATCACGATTTAACGGTTATTTTAATTCTAATTTTGATGATTTTTTATAGCTACACTACTTGACCCTATATGAATACAATGAACTAATTTGATCATCAATTTAAAACATTTACACAAGTGGATATCACAAAATCTTATGTTATACTTAATGAAAGTATAAATAACTCCAAGTGTTAGTGAATCTATTGTTTTGATGAGATACACATTGTACGAAACTAGTTTCAACGATCCAACCGTCGAACTTATTTATATATAATTCGAGATCGCATACGCCAAAAATCTCAAAAAAAACAAATATTTAGAGATCAAGTAACGGTACTAACATTTTTGACGGTTATAAACGAAAAATTATGATTTAACGGTTATTTTAACTTCAATTTTGATAATTTTTACAGCTACTCCTTAACCCTATATAAATACAGTGAATAAATTCGATCTTCAATTTAAAATATTTACACAAGTGGATACCACAAAAGAAAAGGGCAATGCAAGAATCCTAAAAGAAAAGCAAAAGGGCAAAAAAAAAACTTTGTGCGACAAAGGTGTTCATTCGTCGCGCAATTTTTATTTTTATTTATTTTTTATTTTTAATTTAATTTAAATTTTTTTTGCTTATGAACTAATTCAATCGTCAATTTAAAACATTTACACAAGTGGATACCACAAAATCTTATGTTATACTTAATGAAGGTATAAATAAACTTCAAGTGTTAGTTAATCTATTATTTTGATAAGATACACATTCTAGGAAATTAGTTTCAATGATCCAACCGTTAAACTTGTTTGTATATACTTCGAGATTGCATACGCCAAAAATCGCAAAAAACAAACATTCAGAGATTAAGTAACGAGACAAACATTTTCAACGGTTATAAACGAAAAATCACAATTTAACGGTTATTTTAACTCCAATTTTGATGATTTTTTTACAGCTACACTCCTTAACCCTATATGAATACAATGAACTAATTCGATCATCAATTTAAAATATTTACACAAGTGGATACCATAAAAAAAAAAGGCAATGCAAGAATCCTAAAAGAAAAGCAAAAGGGCAAAAAAAAAAACTTTGTGCGACAAAGGTGTTCATTCGTCGCGCATTTTTTATTTGTATTTATTTTTAATTTTTAATTTAATTTAATTTTTTTTTGCTTATGAACTAATTCAATCGTCAATTTAAAACATTTACACAAGTGGATACCACAAAATCTTATGTTATACTTAATGAAGGTATAAATAAACTTCAAGTGTTAGTTAATATATTATTTTGATAAGATACACATTGTAGGAAACTAGTTTCAATGATCCAACCGTTAAACTGGTTTGTATATACTTCGAGATTGCATACGCCAAAAATCGCAAAAAACAAACATTCAGAGATTAAGTAACGAGACAAACATTTTCAACGGTTATAAACGAAAAATCACAATTTAACGGTTATTTTAACTCCAATTTTGATGATTTTTTTTACAGCTACACTCCTTGACCCTATATGAATACAATGAATTAATTCGATCGTCAATTTAAAATATTTGCCCAATTGGATACCACAAAAGAAAAAAGATAATGCAAGAACCCCAAAAGAAAAGTAAAAGGAAAAAAAAAAAAAAAAAAGCTTTACACGACACAGGTGCATGTATGTGAGCACCTTTGTCATGCAAAACAATTTTGCGAGAGGCCTGTCTTAATCACTCAAAGTGTCGTTGTGCAAAGGCCGTTTGCGCAACATTTTGTGTTTAGCGTTGCGCAAACATACTTTGTACGACGAAATTTGCTACGTCGCGCAAACATGTTTTTGTACTAGTGAGAGTCAGTTAACGTATGTACGTGTGATCTAGCATTCGATATTTTATGTTCGAATCTCTTTCAATAGTTTAGATAAATATAATGTACCTTATTCTATATATAGTTTGTTTAAAATTAAAAAAAAAAAACTCAAACACGTGTGATCTAGCATTTTTATTAATTTATTGTGATATATTCGGCATTTACTTATATAATGGTCGGCTGGTCATCTTTGACATATATGGGCAGAATGATTGTGAGAACGAGGTGAAGCCTAGCTCACTGGTTTCAAATTTTCTGAAAAGAAGGTGGAACACGTTTTTGAAACCAGTGCTTTGTGAGGTCAATGCTTGCAGTTTTTGCCAATTTTATGTTAATTGTTGTAAAAGCAAACTAATTAGGCGTTCTTATAGACCTCTCATATTACCCGTACACACACACCAATTTTCTCATATAGACTCATCATATTTTAAATTAGTTAGTTGATCGCTTGAATTTTATAGAACCATTAAACCAGTCAATTTCTTAATAAATTTTGAATAATTTCATGCATATCAACAGTGTAAATTGTGGCAATGGTTTTGTGGTTCTCAGTGTTGGTACGTATTGTTAGCCAATTTTGGTAACTTTCGTCTTTAATCATAGCCTAAAAGATATTATGTTGGTTACAATTATGTTGTTAAGTGTATTAAATAAATAAAGAAAACTAACTAGATTGATTTAGTAATATTTCTCTTCGATAGAAAAGGTTATTACAAATTGGGATCTAATATTTTTATTTTTATTTATTTGAACAAAATTTGGGATCTAATGTTAAATTGTGATGTTTCTTTTTATATTTCTTGTTATGGAAAACCCAACGTTAAAGTGATGAAGAGGCACATATGTTTGGGCATAGAAACCAAAGATCACCAGCTTAAATATGAATTTTTTTTCTTTATTAATGCATGCATGCATTATTAGATGCTAATTACGATATCACATTATTAGGCGCAGGGCTAATTACAGTATCTTTGGCAAAACACACATAAACAGTTGCGTCGCCAATAGGCATGCATTGGAAGCCAACGTAATCCCCCAGCAGTTCAGCCCTGCATGAAGCTTCACATTCTTGTGGAGGGCAGTCGGATGAACCAGGAGAAGGGCTCGGGCTTTGTTGGACGTTGAACGACGATGGAGAGCGCGAACCCTCAACGACAACAGTGTGTTGGTTTGCCGCCATGAATGTCAGCACCACCAAAGCAAACACGAGTGTCGAACGCATTGCAGCTCTTCCTTCCATCTGGAAAAATGAAATCGAATTGTTGATTGAGCCTCTTTCTCGTGATGGATTTCAGTTTGCTGCAATACTTCAAGTGTGAAATTTTCTTCACTCTAAGGACCCTTTTTGTAGGAGTTAGATAGGATGTAATATGGAAGGTAATCCTATATAGTTGATTTAAATCTGAGATTAATTACCAAATACGTCTACCTTCAGTTACAAAATCATTAAAAAAATTCTACAATGTTGATTATTATTTTCACAACTCTCTCACATAGCATATATGGTTAAACTATCAATTTCTTTTTGTTATGCGCACTCTGTGGTCCAAATTTTTTATACGTTAGACGGTAGATTGAAGTCACATACGCAATATTTCATCTCCTAGACGTGTCATCAATCTGGCATCTATGTATAAAAATATTGAGTTATCTGAATATTTTGTAAAAATAAAATATAATAATAATAATTAGACAATTAAGATAAATGAATGGCGTAAAGATTTGTAAATAATGGCTATATTTTTTGTGGTTAACGCAGGAAAAAGAATAAAAAAAGGTTCCAACTTTTAATGGGCCTCCAAAGGGCGTTAAAAAGAAGTTACAAGAAATTGGGTCGGTATGTCTCCGGGAGTCCAGCTAAAAGAGCCTGTTATCTGAAAGCAACGAATTTGTGGGAACCAAAGCGCGAAACAGCGAGGGGGAGGGAGGAATTAGGTTTTGGTCTGTGAATCCATACGATCTCCTTGCTCGCACCTGTAAAATTGTGTATCCCTTGCTCTTCAGCTTGCACCTTTCAACCCAAAGCCTAGCCGCCGAACATCAGCTGTAACCGCCGGCCATCTCCGGCTGTCTCGTCGCCGACAGCAGTTACCCAATCTCATCTCCAGGTAGATTTCTTGTTCTCTTTTGTTTCTCATTGGTTATTTATCGAGTTAGATAAACACGGTAGCTCTGTTGATTTTTTTTTTTAATTTGATTTGAATTTAGACCAGATTTACTTAATTTTTAGTAAAAAAAAAAAAAAAAAAATGTTTTCTGGCATTTCGAATCTTTGGATATAGTTAGTCGAGAAAGGATTGTAATTTTTCAACTTTAGGCTTGAGAGATGATTGAAATTTTGAAACTTTAGGCGATGGGGAAGCATTTGATTTGAGTTTCCCCATCTGATTCAGTACATAGTATAGGTGATTGATTATGTATTTGGTCAAGGATTAGGGATTTTGAGGTGATTAGGTTTTAGTTTGTAGCTTTTGGGTATTGGGTACATTTTTTGTCTGTGAGAGAGTGAGAGAGTGAGAGAGAGAGAGAGGAAGAAAAGCATGGTTCTGTTTAAATGCAGCTGACTTTGAGGCCAATTATATCATGAAATTCTAAGCGATTTCAGTAAATTTTGTTGGTTAGGTAATATGGCACACAGGTTGCTTAGGAATGTGGAGGCGGATGGTTGGGAACGATCAGATTTTCCCATCATCTGCGAGTCATGCTTGGGCGACAATCCCTACGTACGGATGACACGAGCTGATTATGACAAGGAGTGCAAGATTTGCACGCGTCCGTTCACAGTTTTCAGGTGGAGGCCTGGTCGTGATGCACGATTTAAGAAGTCGGAGATTTGCCAGACGTGCAGTAAGTTGAAAAACGTTTGTCAAGTTTGCCTCTTGGATCTGGAATACGGTTTGCCAGTTCAGGTTCGAGATACTGCTTTAGCCATCAGTTCTGATGATGCCATTCCAAAGAGTGATGTAAACAGGGAGTTTTTCGCCGAGGAGCACGACCGTAAGGTAAATTTTCTATCATTTCCTTTAAGAATCAGTCTGAGTTATGGCACCAGTTTACGTAAATGTTATGGAATACTTTAGCATCTAATTTTAATTGGTGAGTTTAGGCTAGAGCTGGTATAGATTACGAATCTTCATATGGAAAGGCACGGCCCAGTGACACTATTCTGAAGCTTCAAAGAACAACGCCCTATTACAAAAGGAACAGAGCACATGTCTGCAGTTTTTACATTCGTGGTGAGTGCACAAGAGGTGCTGAGTGCCCTTACAGGCACGAGATGCCCATAACCGGGGAGTTGTCGCAGCAAAACATCAAAGATCGTTACTATGGGTATGTCCAATGCTTATACTTTACTCTTCTCGCGGTGGTATGGAAGCATGGCATGGGTTTGTGGTTGCATGTTATATGCTTATAGTTAACTGACAACTGTTGGCTAGTGATAACTTGTGAATTTGTTTGTGGATGAGCATTTTTTCTGATGTGTAATGGTTTCACTAAATTTTTTGGTTGGATTGAAAGTCTACCTAATTTCAGTTGAGAAAATTCTTGTATAAGAAAGTGGTAGATTAAACAAGTAGATGAAGTCTCTCCCTTTAGATTATCTTGTGTAATATATTTGTTTGTATTCCTCATTTAGTAATTCAGAGTTGGTTATTTTGTGTAATAACTTCAGCTCCTTGCCAGCATTTCAAACAACATTATTGCTGTCAAAAAACTATATCACAATTTTGTCGTCACATCTTTGCACATGCCTGTACTGTAATCCTTAGATTTCTTAAGTTTGTAGTGCTCATGTTTCATCTCTAAATATATGCAGAGTCAATGATCCAGTGGCGATGAAGCTTCTTAACAAGGCCGGAGAGATGCCCTCCTTGGAACCTCCTGAGGATGGAAGCATAAGAACCTTATATGTGGGTGGGCTTGATGCAAGAGTTTCTGAGCAGGATTTGAGGGATCAGTTTTATGCTCATGGTGAAATAGAATCCGTTAGGATGGTACTTCAACGAGCATGTGCGTTTGTAACCTACACAACAAGAGAAGGTGCAGAAAAGGCTGCAGAAGAACTCTCTAACAAACTGGTAGTAAAGGGTTTGAGGTTAAAGTTAATGTGGGGTAGGCCCCAAGCACCAAAACAGGAATCAGAGGGCATGGCTGAACCGAGGCAGCAGGCGGTGGCTCATAGTGGTTTGTTGCCTCGAGCAGTCATATCTCAACAACAGAACCAATCACATGACCCAGCTGTGCCTGTGCACTACTACAACATGCCACCTCCACCTTCACAGGAGAGGTCGTTCTATCCGTCCATGGATCCTCAAAGAATGGGTGCCCTTATTCCATCCAAGGAAGGGGCTCCTAGTGGGGCCACAGGGTCAGGAGAGCGCAGTTCTGCTTCAGAGAGGCAGCAACATAGTCAGCATTATGCTTTTCAGAACATGACTCAACCACATAACCAACATCGTCAGCAGTTTTATCCTTCTCCATATGGGTATATGCCTCCACCAGCACCACAGTACCAGCAATACCCTCCGCAATATCATTCTGCAGTGCCACCGCCACCATCCTTGCCAATGAACCAACAGTACCAGAATTCTGCAACACCAGGGCCAGCACCCGCAGGTTCTACATCCTCAGGATCTGCACCTTCAAGTTCTGGACCTTCGGAATCTACTCCATCTGGATCTGGGTCTGCACCAACGGGGTTTTCAGAGCAGTAACAGGACCCTCCTATTATTGTCTTAATACTTTCTATGAGCTTTTGGTTATTCAAATCAAAACTGGGCTTGCATTCTGGGTGTTCGGAAAATAATCTGCATCTTCCCAGTTGCCCTTGTAAGCTAAAATTCTGCACCTTTTGTGGATAAATCCCTTCCTTTTTTTGTTTTCCGAGTTAATGATCATTCCTATAATATGTAGAACAGTTACTGGTTCCTTCTGTTTAATCTGCGCATTACATTCTATGCATTGATTATACACAATAGTGATGGCTCACTTGCCTGCGTTATTATCTTGAAATTGTTTTTCCAACCATTTATTCTGAATGTGATTTTAAAACTGGTGGAAGGATGTCACCAACACGCAGACGTGTGCTTAACCAAATTGGCTACATCAGTGTGTTATAAACCATGCATTCAAGTTTGAATTATTTTTTCCGTAATTTAGATGAATTTAATGTAAAGATTGTCTTATCTTATGTTTAAAAAGGTAAATGCAGCAACAATGAGAGGCATTTGGACTTGCTAGACATGTTTGCTCGATCAATTTATGTTGCGAAGATTGATATTTGATGTGGTAAGTTTCATATGATTGTATCATAGGGCAATTGCTGTATTGATTGTTGGACAGAAAGTGAGGGAGGAAACGTCGTCCAGCTCTTACTCTTCGTCTTGGGCTAATTGGATGGCCTGCCCCCTCGTGGTCACCAATCTCGTTCTTTCAAATTTTGGGCTCTCATATACAAAGCTATTTAGAAAAATAACAATAATAGTAGTTACAGCGCTATTGTGACATGGGGATAACATAATTTTATTATATATATTTCATATGAAGATCATTTCTACAAAACATCATTCAAATTGAGGACTTATTAATATTCTTTGACTGAAGCCTTATTGGTTTTCAATTTTTTTATCGAAGTCTCTGAAATTAATATGATAATTTATTTCTATGTATGCTACTATATTTTTTAAATTAAAAATTAAAATTTATAGTTGTTTGTATTAATGAGATTTTAAATAAAACTCCATAATTTGTGGGATTAAAAATATTAAAATATAAATTACACTATTGTGTGTGTATATATATATAAACATGGGTACATTCATCAAAATTAACAAAAAAATTATTGTACCAAAACATGGGTACATTCTTCAAAACCACACAAAAAAAAGTAATAGATATTAGGTTAATAACATTAATAAATAACTTCAATTAAACTTGACATGGATATATTCTCAAATGAAAAGAAAAAAAATGCACTCATATAAGTTTAAAAATAAATTAGAGAAAAATTAAATAAATATTATATTAAAAAGGGTACATTTTATATATAATAAATTGGTGTATTAATTTTTATTTAAAAAAATTAGCTACGGTTTTGAGGCATGCAGAGAGAGGGAGAGAGGCGGACAAACACAAGGCTTGGGGATTAAGAGGAGGCGCGACGGGAAGAATATGTATAGTACAACAACGACAATATGTCAACAACTACAACATCAAGCGTAGTAGCAGTAGTAATTTTTCCATGTGTGTTAAATTCGAGGAAAAGAAAATATAATATTTTCTTAACCTGTTTATTATTATTTTCATATATGAAAAGAGAGAGAGAGAGAGAGAGAGAGAGAGAGAGAGAGAGAGAGAGAGGAGGAGAAGAAGAAGAAGAAGAAGAAGAAGAAGAAGAAGAAGAAGAAGCACATGATGTTCTGCAGCGGCAGCAGCTGTAGCGCAGGAGGAAGCAGCAGACTCATGATGGAGGATGGTGATCCCTCAATGTACACTAAAAGCCCAAGTAGAAACCCTACGGTGCGGTGTTTCGGAGTGTAAAATATTCTACAATTTCAAGCGTTATAATAGTAAAAAAAAAAAAAACACTAATATTCTTCAATCGAAGTGCCAAATCTTATGCGGCGATGATATGAATTGGCAGCAAAAGAGTTTGTTGTCAAATTTGACAGCAGCTTCAAATGGTTTTTTATTATTAATTATTAAATGTATTTTATTAATTTTTAATTAGTTTAATCATTTATTATAATTAATATTGAGTTGACCGATGAAATTATCCTAAGATGAATAGAGATTACTGATTAAACTTTAATTATCCTTCATTAAATTTTAATTAGTTTAATAATTTAATTTATGAAATAATAAATAATAATTTAATTTGACCTGTCTTTAAAAGATGTTAAAGTGCCACATAAACTGTCAAATTTTAAATTTTATGTTAAAAATTTAACATTTCTTTTTAAAATGATATTAAGAGTTTATACTTTGGGCGCCGCAGAAAGTCTCAACCCCAATAGCTGCTGCTGCTGCTGCTGCTGCTGCGTGCGTGAATGTGTATGTGTGTAATGTAAGTGTGTTTGCGTGTAGTTCGAGGCGTATAGAAGAACTGTTCAATGATCCTGACAAGCTTACAAATTAATCCCACCCACTCAACTCCATGCCCCCACTAATGACTTTAATTAATTACTTGAGCTAATATCAATGTCAAGGGCGGTTCCAGTTTATTTTTAGTTTTTTGAATGTGTAAGTTTGGTCGGTCGATTGTGCGACTACAACTGTGTTGACTTACGGTACAAATTCCATAAAATGCAAAAGTAATGATGTGTGTATTCGGTATCCAACAATTAAAATCGCGTTCACATACAATATTAATTATATAATGCCAAAGTACTATGATAAATTATGACCGATTCATATATCCTAACAAGGAGTTATGAACACGCAATCTAATTGCTATAATTAAAGGAAGAAGTAAATAATTCATGTGATAGAGTTTCATTCAGAAAAATACGTACGTCTATTCGCTAAAAAATCTGTTCTTAAGTAAAAGTGACATTAGTTTATAGTAAAGAACTACAATGAAGAACCACATCATTTCGATATATCAACCATATATAATGAATGAAGAAAGTACAACCTTTAAACAAGGGTTACATTGATCCCTTTGTAAGCGTTACAACGTCCATTCATGTTGATTGATATCTTTCGAATATTGTTTATAAATTGGTTTGTTGTAAAACCTATTTATTTCATGTCCAATTCAATTATTTGAGAGAGTTTATGAGAAATATCTTCTTGTGTAGTCTAGAAACTAATAAGTCGACACAAGAGATCCTACTTAATTACTTTACAATTGTACAAAACAATTTGTATAACCCACAAGTAATACAAAGTAAGGATGATTAATCAGTCAATCAAACTGCTATAACCACGCTTGGATACAATACAAAATCTATAAATTAAAGAAAAATCTCAATATTATGATCAAATGTTTTATTGTTTGTGCAATAGAACAGAGTACAGAGCGAGACCAAGTACTAGTACCGTCCATGTAAAATTAGTATAAAGAAGACCTAGAAGAGGGTTGGAGTAGAATCTGTCAATCTAACCGCGAGACACAAAGAAACATACAAACAGGAAGGGGCAAGCAAATTAAACCACAAGAAGGCACTGTGGGGAAGGGACTGAGGCCTCTGATCACTGCACAAAACAAAAGGCTCAATATTTCTGACAATAGGATTCCCACACTTGTTGCTTCCAACACTCTACACGATAAAGTTTTACTTATTTTTTCCATTATTTTTTCCGCTTCCTTAAAAGGAAGAAAGTTCTTGCAGCCTTTCCTAGACGTAGAAAGATAGATCGCCAGCTCTCCTTCTTTCATCACCCCCAACCCCGTCGAGAGATTCTTCGGTGCGGGAGCCAGAGTCGGGTACTAGTGAGACCAGGTGGGGATAGCGGTGGGCTTCAATAGCAGGGGGTGGGATATGAGGTGGTTTTTGAGTCTACAGCTGTTGGAAACATGTGGTCCGGTTCCGAACCACAGAATCTCTCCACCCCAACCCTCCCCTCTCCCCACCCACCCACCCACTTCTACTTTTTGACTAGCATATCTCTCTCAATAATACATGCATTTTTGTTGCAATCGAAGAGGGCAAATAGGTGAGTTCAAAGTTCTAACGCTAGCAACATTTGAATATTAATTTTTCCCATCCCTAGCTAGTGTCTTTTACAATAGTTTCATATGTCTTGTTTTTTTAGCCATATTTGATATGTTTTTGTTTAATGTTCACAGTGGCATGTTCTAGGCATTAACCGTTGTCCTTATATGGTTTAACTTTTGTTATGGTCATGTATACTGAAGAAGCATATATATATATATATATATATATATATATATATATATATATATATATATATATATGTGGAAGAGGAAGAGTAGGGTTTCTGCTTTCTGTGCCCTATTTCAAGTATCACGCTGGCTTGCTAATTTTGAATTCTAGTATACTGCTTAGACAGAGCGACTATTGGTCAGATTGCAGGATTATTAAGTTGGTGAGCACAACTTTTTTATGTAATGCTGATTTCAAACAAAACAACACACCAATTTTGTGTTTATTTATTGGTACCGTATAACATGCATAAATACGAAGTACTACGCAGAATGACGGTGAATTATTATGTATTTATTTTGCGTAATATTCAATTATCATCCTTATTAAACAAGAAACCTATATATCCATAACTATTGTTCTAAAAATCAACCTAGGCGCTGGGTGACGAAGCTCCGTCCCGATTTTGGGCAAGGCATTTAAAAAATCGGCTAGAAGCTAGGTAGGCTAGGTGGGCCTAGGCTGCACCTAGGCAGTCCTAGGCGATCCTAGGAGGTCCTATGCGGTTATATATATATATATATATATATATTATATTAATTGTGTGCTTTTTTCTTTTTTGGTTTCATGGTGGTATACTTATAAAATGGTGTACCTAATTTGCAAATGATGGATTTACTACAAGTTCATCCAATACGTATGGAAACAGTATACCTAATTTGCATTTTATAATTATTTTATTATCCATACAAGTATAGTTTTTTTTAAGGTGTAAATAGGC
Organism: Crataegus laevigata; assembly: GCA_963580275.1. Lineage (NCBI taxonomy): Eukaryota > Viridiplantae > Streptophyta > Magnoliopsida > Rosales > Rosaceae > Crataegus > Crataegus laevigata. The sequence continues at coordinate 27,882,261 of OY756947.1, read as the reverse complement.
ACTTATTTACAAGATATATAATAAATTTATATAAATCCGCCTAGGCGCTAAATCCCTGCCCGCCGCCCGACTAGCGTTTAGCAATTTTTAGAACCTTGTCCACAACCAATTGAAAATCTTGTTCCAGCTCGGTCCCTTTCATTTCAAAGGTTTTTTTAACTTGAAAAACGTCCATGCAAGACCTTAATTATTAGAAGCAAGAAGGCAAACAGGATAGATGGAACAGTAGTAGAAGAAATGAAATTACTCCTCTTGTCACTTGCCTTTGCACAACGGAATTACTGGAGCAGGATATATGGTTCTTTAGATATAGATCCTTACAATTTTTATTTTATAGACAAAAACCAATCTAGTTATAAACATTCAAATAAAAATTTAAATTTAAAAATGACTGCCAAGTATAGAAGTAATTGATCTATTATTACAAAATATTTACAATTTGTACCACAATATTCAAAATAAAATCAATAAATGTTATTCCTCATATATTATTACCCCTAACACACACATATATTTACCTATATGAACGTACCTATATATATAATACTACTATATGTTCACATATATATACATGCACAATACTACATATATGATCAAACATATTAAACTAATTAATCTACCTATATTTAAATTTATGATGAGCAAATAACATATATTTTGTAGGTAAATTAATATTGAATCAAATAACATTTTTTTTATTTTGTAGGTAATTTATTTTTCATGTATTATTACATATATTTGGCACATTTTATTATTATAAGATATATGTACAAATAATAGGTAAATTAATCTTGAATAATATACAATTGCTTTATTTTGTAAGTAAATTAATTTTGAATCAAATAACATTTCTTCATAATGTAAGTATTTTATTTTGTATGTATCATCGTATATATTGGGCACATTTTATTATTACATGTACAAATAATAGGTAAACTAGTATTGAATAAAATAATATTTTATTGGGCACATTTTATTAGTACATTTCATTATGTAGATTAATTTTTTTTTTCTATTAGGTCAACATTACCAAATATAATATTTAAAGCCTAGTTATGTAATGTTACCATAGCTAGAAGAATATTTCGATGACTATAACTTTTCCATGGGGAGGCAGTTTGTCTGCCCTCCTGGTATAGTGCCCTCCCTATGCTCTTTTATTTGTACGGTCACGGTTAAGTTACGTTAATATTTTATATTCTTATTGTTTTTTGTCTTATTATCTCTATAAAAAAAAATATAAAATGTTGATGTGACTTAACTGTAACCGTACAAAAATAAGAGGGCATAGAAATGGCACCAAAATAGGAGGGCAGATAATCTGCCTCCTTTCCATGGACCGATCGAGTTTTCTAGAAAAAAGTATCTATGATATAGCCAATGAGTTTGCTACAAGTTAAAGTTTAATTCATGATTTCTTTGCACATATATTCATCATTTCCTTCTTTTCAAAATTTACAAACTAAATTATATGTCACAAATAAAAAAATGAGCATGCTTATCAACATTTAAGTAATAATTTAATCACCAACTTTCAAGTCAGTATACTAAATATTATCTACAAATTTAGTCTCTCTATCATTACTCTTATAAGTAATGTGTGTGATTTAATTCTTGTATTTACTAACAATTAAGGATTTGGAACGATAGAATATGATTCTAATTTATGTGATTCTCACTTGAAGGTATCTCATACCTTCCTGTACATGAAAAATCAAGATATAAAATTAACATGAAGGTTTTTTATATCTCATATCGAATTCTTTATATTCTCATTTCTTTATATCGTAAGGGTTCTTTCGTTCTTTTTGTGACAGCCACTATTAATAACCCTTAAAAAGTTATAGAAGAAAACAAGAAAATATTTTCTTGAAAAGCACGGTTTTATACGTGGTCATGTTCATGATGGCTGTCTACAATCCACATCAATGCATGGTAATATCAGGTAAACAAATTACAGGCGATCCTATCATTTCAACGCTTGGTCCTTTTGAAAGGTCGCGTCATTGTTTTGTTCGTCCACTTCTGGACAACATACAAAGCTCTCTTGGTTAGCCAATACTGTGTTGATAATTACTTTCTGCTACTGTCCTACATTTCATTATATATACATTGGTTAGCCAATGCTTAGTATTTGCACTTCCAATTCCTGTTTCTTGCATTTCAAAGTTTATAATTGATAGGTATATAATTTCAGTGTATTTATTTATTTTATTTTATTTTTAAATAGAGAAAGATTAAGTGAGATTAATTCTTCAACAAGCGTCCAAGGCACTTATCCTCCTCCAAAGGAAAATGATCATTAAACCCAAAAATCCCACAACCATCCCTCCTCTACCAAATTTATTGATAATAATGAAAGTAAATGAAAAAAAAATACAAGCGGGGAGACTACGCCAAGACCCCAAAGGAAAAATGTTTAACGAAAACAATAATAAGGACAACATGAAATGTCACGAGCATGGACAAATGCTACAAAATCTAGAACTATAGAGCACTAGTAATTAGCATAACTATCTGCCTCAAATGAAGCTAAAATATATGGAACCTGATTTCCTTCTCTATAAATATGGTACACATAAATTGCCTTTAACGAAGCGATCAGAGACAATTCTTCCAATCCACCATCAGAAGCCAAGAGACCACATTAGGAGCCTTAAAAAGATAGTGAATAACCAGCATGAAGTCTGTTTCAATCCATATATGCTTCCAATCTCTGACCCAAGCTATATGCATGGCCTCAATGAAAGCAAAAATTTATGCAGTAACTAAACTTATAAATTTTGTGTTTGATGCAAAAGCACCAAGTTCCCCACCCTCCAATGAGCGAAAAATTCTCCCAAATACAACACATGTGTCAGTACAAGACCCATCGATGTAAACCTTGAGCCACCTAGCCATTGACAACTTCTAAATAACTGGAATAAAGGATGGAGCCACAATAGAAAGCAGCGAGATACCCAATATTGAAAAAAAGGCAACACTAAAGATAAGGAGCAAACACTTGAAAAACACACTAGCGCCGAGTCACGAAATCAAGCCACTAGCCAGCACCTCGCATAACTTAGGGAAGCAGACTTGCTGTGAAATCCCATTCCTGGATTTCACTGTTATAATCTACGTATTTGTATTATTGAGGTTTTATATTATTTTTCAGGAATTTATATTAATTTATTTGAATTTAGTTTTTAATTAAACTAGTTACGAAGAGTGAAATTTGGAAATTAATTATTTAAAATCCGTAGACTTTTATAGGTCACAATTTATATTTTCAAATAAAGCTCGATCTCACGAGCGTGTATGCGCAAATCCTTCGTGAAATGGAGTTATAATGAAAGAGTTATTAGTGTTTAAAGTTAGGGACAAAATGGTAATTTAATTGTTATATAGAAGGCTCCAGATTTGTTGGAGTTTTGATCAGGAACTACGTGTGTGGCTGAGACGAAAACAAAAAGAGAGTACATGAGAGAAAATGAGGAGGAACGGACCAATGGAGGGGGAAGAAAGGATGGGAAAGGAGGGAAAGAAAAGCACCCAACCCGGATCCCATTTTCGACCTAATACCTGACCCGACTTCAGTCTGGGTCCCTTTTCATTTTTCGATGCAATTTTGGCCCTTTTTCCTACGAATTGCGTCCATTTACCACCACCAATCATCACCCCAGACCTTCCTCTCTATTTTACACTAAAGATCAACTAGGTTTTGGCCCTGTATCACGAAGAATGGAACAGTGGGTTTCGAGGACATCGCGGCGGCGAATTCGCTATTTTTGCAATGATTTCTTTCGATTGCCACCACCAATGTACTTCCCTGGATCTCAGGAACAATGCCCAATTTGGAGTGTCAGAGTCAATTTGATGACGAATCAATAAACAACTAATTCTAGGGTTCTGGCGGCTTTGACTGAAATTGGGGCCTTTCCCGGCCAAATTGGCCTTGCCCACATGTATGAAACTTTCTCTACTCATTAAGATCTACATTTTTGTAAAATTTGGTAATTTTTGGGAAAAGTTGAATTTTCCGAAGAGTTGGGGAAGGCAACCGCTAACCGCGGTGGCGGGTGGCCAGTGGGCCGATGATGTCTTTTTGAGTACTATTAGATGCCCAAAGTTCATGTTTGATATCTGTGTGACGTAAATTGATTGTTTGAACTTAGTTTCATTACAAAACCTTACTTGATCAAAATATGAATCGACGATCCGACTGTTGGATCGTCAGCAAATCCTAATGCATGATAGAAAATAATATTTGAGGATCATAGAAACTTATAGATCGGGAATCCGACATATGGATCTTCCCGAATTGGAATTGTAAGTTTGTAAAATAAAACGTTCACCGCCAATGGAAATTGTGATTGGAGAAGATCCGACAATTGGATCGCAATGAAATTTTAATATGTTGTTCTAGAAGTATAATATGGGTCTTTTGAAGTTATGGATCTGAAATCCAATGTGCGGATCTTTTGGATCGAATTACGTAGGGTTGTGGGCACCATTGTTGATCGAGAGTTGACTTTTGCTCAACATGTCTCGAAATCAGTTATAAAACTAAAATTAGTATTAATAGAGGCTCAATGAGGCTTTTTTTTTTTGCAGACCTGTCTCGGTGAGTGACTTTAATATATGTGATATGGTGATTACCGGATTCTTTTATAATTGGCCATCGATATATTTTTATTAAATGTGATTTGACTCATAGATTGGAAATATTTGTGAAAAAGTGATTTGGAATGCATATTGAAAAGTTTGTTAAACCTGAGGGCTAGTAGGGGACCGTTACCCTAGTGTCACGGGTGTGGATGCAAATTTCTTCCTCCTTGATCTTGGACAAAATTGCACTTACAAAACAAATCACACCTAATGTCAAGGCCAAGAGCCTCGCGCACCCACGATGAATGAGGGGCTTGGGCCGAAGAACCTCTGATGCCAAAGTTAGAATTTTGAGGGAAAAATGGTTGGAGAATTTTGTAGAATTTTGCAAGAGAATTGAAAGTGAGTTTTAAAGAGAATGATGGGGCTTATATAGGGGAGTGGCGGCCTCTTTGGGAGAGGGAAGACCGGCCACATGGGCTCCTTTTGTGGGCTAGGTTTATGATTTGTATTCAATTGGGAATAATTGAATAATTAACCAATTAATTAGTCAATTAATAGGATAATTGCCTATAATAAAAAAGGAAGATTTAGGAGTTACCTTGTGGAGAAGATTTGATGAGGATGGATGAAATAGGTTTTTAATTGTTACCTATCTTGGGCACTTTTGACTTGGTTGAGGGATGATTGCCCGCTGCTGTGCGTAGGAATCTTGGTATGCCTTAAGGGTATTTTTGTCCTTTTTCATCCAAAAATCCACGTGTCACCTTGTGATTATTTTTGGCTCCACAAATGCCCCCACACCTGATGGGCTACTCGTAGGAAAGGGCAGTAGGTGTAGAGATCTTCTTGTTCTAGAAAACTTAGGACTGCTTCCTATTTTGATGTAGATTCCCTCTTTAATATGAAATTAGATCCTTCTAGGAAAGGGAAATAAATTTCTCTCAAAGCCTATTTAAGTCCTCCTTAAGTGGGTTGTTAAATCAACTTTGGAGAACGATTCATTCTACCCTACAAGAGAGAGAAAGCTTAGAGGATATTTATTCCCTCTCATCTATCAATCTTTTACATCTTGCCCGTGCAATGGATCGTCTTTTGTTGCTTGTTTCACCTTCTCTGCACCGCACCGATGTAAGAAAAATTTAATTTTCCTTGTATTCTTTTTGGATAATGCTGTTGTAGGGCAGCCGTCGGGGTGGTGCGGCACTTCGGCTTACAGGGGCCAAAGTCGGCTTGACATTGACAAATGAGGTGATATGGCAGGGGCCATTTCTTGTGCTGCTCGGCTTGATTAAAGCCAATGATTGGCACCCCATGGGTCGAGGAAGTGGCGTGGCATGAGCAACGGTTTAGGCTGCCAGCCAAAAATGAGGAAACTGCTTGAGTTTGATTTCTCAGTTGCCGTAGATGAAGTAGTCAAAGATAGAGTTGCCAAGATCGAAGCTGCTGAAGATGAAGTGTTGGATGAACGAACTGTTGAGTGCAAAAGTGGTTGCTGCCCCCTAACCATTTGCTTCATAATTGATCTTCAAACATTCGATCTTTTGAGCTCTGTGGCCTTCTCGCACTGGAGAGCTTACCCATATAGGTGTCTGGGAATTAGTTTACCCTATCGCACTAGAAAGCAATTAGTTTATCTTCTCGCACTGGAGAGCAGACCCAAATGGGTGTCAGGGGATTAGTTTACCCTATCGCACTGGAGAGCAATTAGTTTATCTTCTCACACTGAAGAGCTTACCCATATGGGTGTCAGGGAATTGGTTTACCCTCTATCATTGGAGAGTATAAAAGTGGTTGTCGTGAGTACAACTGAGTCTTGTTTGATGAACTACTTGAGACTTCGAACTGTTTATGGAACCCACGTAAAGGTGTAAGCGCAGTGAGCTATTCCTAGAATTATTGCGCCATCATTAGATGTTTCGTTGTGTGCTTTTTTAAGGTTTGGTTGACTTGAGCAACATGGAAAAAATCGGCACGGCTGGGAATCAGGGTGCAAGATTGGCATATTTATGAGTTATGGTGATAGATCAATGGCTGCCGGGAGCCGTGAAACATGTAGAGCTGGGGTTGGCTTGGTCCAGTTTCTGACAAGAAAGAGGAATTAGACCACTAGGTCTGTGATGCTCAACTACTGATGATGTACTGCTTTAGTATTGAATCGTTTGGAGTGTTGAGAACAAGGCCTGCCCCCCGGTTCTTGGTAGTTGGGCTGGTGTGTCTCTCTGGTACTCGTCTGCGCCCGGCGCGCCATTAGGCTGAGCTGCTGAGTTTGTCAGAACAGAAGTAGTCATTGTATCCGACAATCTATGTGGGATAATCCCGTTTGCTCGATCTTGTCATTGAAAGATGACTCGCTTATGTTGGTCATGTCTCATCGGTGCGCCTTGTTAAATAGCTTCATTGCGTGGGAAATCACGCAATCGCTCGGTTAGAAACTTTTCTACTTCTTCCTAAATTTACCTTTGTTGGGGGTGGCAGAGCTTTCGGCTGCCCCCGGTCATGACCTGCTGGTCTAGGCTGCTCTTCCATGTGTTTGGCTCGTTTATGCTGCGGCTGCGGTGTATGTGGTATGTTTATAGAAAGCGAGTAGGTAACTCGCATGTTGTTGGTTGAACTTGAGCCGGATTAAGTGACTGTTTCTCTCCGTCCACTGTGCTGCCTACTTCGATGTGAGGTGGATAATGCTCCTTGCTGGCTTTGTCGCGAATGAACACTTCGCTTGAAAGGTTACTCATGTTTATTATCGGCGTGTGGCCCCAACCATGAGTGTATGTTCATCTGTGGGCCTAATTGAGAGTGCACGCTCTTCCACACGCTAAGACGAGAATATATGCTATCTCGGGGGCCCAGCTGGGAGCGTAAGCTGCTAGAATGTTCAAATCGTGACTAGTTGAGGGGCTGCTTGCCGGGACGCTACTGGAGAGGTTCTTCGTATACCTTTATCCTACTTCGGGATAGCTCGTCAGGGGCACATTGCATCACGGTGCATTGCAAGAGCCGATTCACCAAGGTCGTCTGCTGTGCGAGGGCGCTCGTCAACTCTATAACTTGTCGAGATAAGAGTTGTTCTCTATTTGGGTTGGAAGAGTTTAGAAGGAATGCGTCTCCTTGAGCAATGAAGATGTGGTAGACTTCGGGCGCGAGATTTGAGTTGGGAAATGTCAAATTTATGGAGAAATGTGGTGAAAATGCCCTTGGTTCGATTGTAGGTCCTCAAACTTGGAGCTGAGACGGTTGTGCTGCTCTTCTTGGGCTGCTTAGGGAACCACGGGAGCAAGCTGGGTCGTGAGAGCAGGTTGGGTTACGGGAGCAGGTTAGGCTACAGGCATAGGTTGCTCAGCCTGTGATGCATGCGAGTGCGAGGCTTGGGCTCGGCTTGGCAATGCGTTGGGCTTGGAGTGACATGACTTTGGTGCCGTAGGCCTTCAATGACACAGCTTGGGCTTAGGCCCGTGCAAGCTTGGATGGCACGGCTTGGGCCATGGCAGTGGTGTCATGGACCTCGCTGCAGGTGGTGGCCATGGTGGAGCCTTGTAGCGGTGGTGCTGCTCCACCTATGATCACATTTAGCCTCGTGGATCGCTGCGGTCCCATTTCTTGAATATTAGAATTTTCACTTGTGAAATTTTCTAAATTTCTAGTCATTGTATTTCTCTTTTACGTTTTATCAAAGAATCTTTGCAAATAAAAAATTCTAATAATAAGAACGTACGAAAAATATACAAATGGACAAGAAACTAGAAAAATCTTTTATCCGAGAGTCTTCTACGAGTGTGTGACTCTTCTCTAAACGAGAGTACCAATTTGTGGATGCAAATTTCTTCTTCCTTGATCTTGGACAAAATTGCACCTATAAAACAAATCACACCTAAGGTCAAGGCCAAGAGCCTCATGCACCCACGATGAATTTTGGGGGGGGGGGAGACTTCGGCTGAACTGCGTCCTTTGATTGTTTGGGTGACTCATTCAGAGTTTTTAGTGACTTGATTATGATTTCATAAAGCATGATTCTATACTTGATGTTTATAGATTGCGATCGATGGTCTGTTTTTATTGAATATCACATACTTGTATTATTGTCACTCACCTGAGTTTCGCAGTTTATCCGACTTCTGGTTGGCCAGTGCACCATTCCCATGATGTAGGCACTGATTATACATGTGATAGATTGGGTAGATTACGAGAAACCACTAAATATTTTAGATTTCGTTGAGTGGTCCGGAATCCTTGCTTTTGTTCATTTCCATAAGGTTAATCTAGAACCCTAGATTCGAGTGAATGAGAATTACCCCCCCCCCCCAAAAAAAAGACCTTGTGAATATTAATTAGATTCACCATGTTAATTACTTATATTTCAAGTAGGGAATTATGTAGAGTTCCTTAATTAAATTCGTGAAATGATATGTTTTTGCATTGGTTGATTAACGTAGCTAAATGCTAAGATTATGCATCTTTGAGTCATGAATTGATTAATTAACGGGATTGTGGAATGACGTTGGATATGATTGTTATTATTATGATTATTTTAGTTGATTAGTGTGGCTTGAGAATAATGATGTGCTTCGTTGGCTATTTGATATGTTACATGCGGTGATTGAAGGTATCATGTTGAAAATAAAGTGAATTATGGAATGATTGTTCGTGTGTAGTGAATAGTAAACTACGAATGGTTTGATCTCTGTTTAAGGTACATAGGCAGTCTAACGAGAAAGTTAGATGCAGCCATAAAATGTACGAAAATGCCATGGAACTCGAATCTTGATCTATGCTTTGTACATATCTCGGAGGTGGGTTATGTTAGATATACGGGTATTTAGTGACATCATGTGTCGATTCTGGACTTATGTCGGGATCAGGGCGTGACATTTACACTCAAACCGAATTTGATTACAAAGAAACCCAGTACCCCATATAAATGTACAAGTCACTATAATCCGAAGTTTTCGAATAGAACCAGAAAAAGTGCAAGAAAAGTTTATGGAAAAACTTGTAATACAGATTGTATCGCTAAAGAGGGATGACGCAAAAGCTCCAACAACCAAGACCTAAGACCCATAGTCCAAGAACATTCTAAAAAAAATGTAAGAGAGAGACACAACAACTGAATTACAAAATGGCAACGAAAAACCATCGAAACTTGCATATGTGGGAACACTTTATTTTAGATTTTCAAAGGCACGTGGATATCAAAGTAGAGGAAGTAAGAATAAGCCAGTTTGGCAGTAAGAATACTAGCGAGAGAGCTAGACATCATAAAAAGTCTGAAGATGCCTGCAACGAAAAATGAGTAGTTGTAATTAAATTAGCAACTTCAGGAAAATTAGCAGTGAAATTCGGCAGTAATTCCCAGTGAGAACCAAACACTTAATGGTGTTACAAATATGATGTCATGGAATCACCCATTATTGTTATTTAGCTTGGCTCCGTAACTTAACACTTAATGGAATCACCCAACATGATGTAACCAAATAATTAATACCGAGTCCCCACCCGTTTAACGTTAGTGCGCGAGAGATTGATTTGCCGCGCTAGGGATTTCAGCATCGTGCTAGATAATGTGTCGGAGGAGGATTCTCTCCTCTTTTTTTCCCATACACTTCCATCTTCTTCTTATTTGTGTGGTCACGATTTAGCCACGTGTTTTTGTCCTGTTATCTCTATAAAAAATCAATATAAAATGTTGACGTGGCTTAACCGTGACCACACAAACAGAGAAATGACGAAAGTGTACGGGAAAAAAGGAGGAGAGAATCCTCCTCCTGACGTGACAATGCCCTCTTCCTAAGCCTTGGGTCAAGCTTCTCCGATGAACATGACGATAAAAACTTATATATACTAAAAGCTAACAACGTTAATGATTTGGTTAAGTGGATGAACACTTGTTAAGTAATTAGAGAAGAGACATGTAAGAGATATTAAAACGGGAACAGCTAATCCACGACCGAGTTTAAGAAGAAAAACGAAAACTAAACTCTTGTCAAAAGTATAAAATAAATGCTAGTAGAACTATAAATTCCCACTTTATATTTCACGAATGAGCAATTCGTTTTAAGAGATTACGGGGTCGAAATTCATGCATGATTTGTCATATAAAGGCGGCTATATCCACGACTACAGGTCTGGCATCCTCAAAATAGGATCCCCTTCATATCTCCTCTCTAATTTTTTTTTTTCGACACATGTCATACTATTTAACTCCAACTTTAACAACGGCAATTTTTTTTGTTGGGCATAGAGAAAATAAAAAAACCAATACTCACCACAATACCACCAACCCAAGCCCGACAACCACGGACGCCAGCCAACCCCACACCATCGGCGACAACCCCCTCTCCCACTAAACGATGTATGCCTGCCACCCCACGCTTACTCAGCATCGGTCTGCCCTCAAAGTTTTTTTTTCTCTCTTGACTCAAGATTCAGATCTACAGCAAGGATCATTGGTTTATATTATTGTGCTTTAATTGACCATGACCAAGGCGTAAGGGTGGCTGGCTGTCCGCCGTGGATTTGTGGGACTTCGGCCTTAGTTTTTCGTTTCTTAGTGTTTTGCTTTTAATTCATTAAAACTTAAAAGAAGTTAAGTTGGAGTTAAAGTAATGTGACACGTATTGAAAAATAAGAGAGGAGACATGAATAAGACACTAATTTAGAGATGGCAGATTCACGACTGGTATCACACATAATATTTGGATGTTCAATTCAATTTATTTTTCTTGTTAATTGAACTATATCAAGTAATGACCCACTTCTATTCTAGCCTTGTCATCCGCCCCTATAATCAATGGCGGAGCCACCCACGAGGCTAAGGTGGGTTGTAGCCCAGAGAGGTTTTTACACACTCATTTTTATTTCTCACACACTTCTTTCAATTTTCAGCTGTCGGATAAAATGAATTGAAGATGATCAATGACAAAAAATTCATAAGAGTGTGTAGGAGGTAAAAATGAGTGTGTGAATAACATTATTCTTTTGTGCTTATATTATACCCCACTCAGTTTCAATACAGGTTATTATTTAATGTATAATTTAGTAGAGGATAAGTAATAAATAATAATTTTTATGCTAAAAATTATAAATTAGTTCTATCTCATGTCTCCCTTCATCCTATTTGTAAAAGAAAAAGACCATTTAGTCTCTGTGCTTCTTACCAAGAAAAGAAAAATAGTTTTTTTTAATCCACAATTAAATCCCTATCTCTACAAGTCCTTACTTTCTGTTGTAATTTTCCAATGAAATCACTTTTGTTACGTTCCTAATCTCTTTATTTACTTATTCTTGATTTAATTACTAGTTTAATTATTTATATGGTCCTTGAATTATCGGCTAAGTTATGATTTTGAGAATAATTTATATTCTATTGTTGTTCTTTTATATTGATTATTATATAATTTTATATAAGAAAAAAACTATATAAAATTATGGCACTAATTTCAGCTAGCCCACCCAAAAAAATAATCCTGGCTCCGCCCTTGCCTATAATCATAAAAAAAGGGGTGCTTTCGAGCGGATCTCTGTTAAGGGCGAAACTAATCCTAATGATGATAAAATCAGTAATGATCATAAGATAGAAATACTTCAAATGCAAAAGAAAGACAACATATTCTGACAAACCCCTGCGTTAATATGTCAAACTAAAATGTATTCTGTTGGTGAAGAGATTCTCGTTTGATGTTTGACTATTCATAGAAAAATCACATAAGGTTACAATATGATTCGTAATTTTGGCTTTGGTCTTGTACAAATGAGGACGTTTCACCTTACTAAGGGGGCGTTTGGGAGTGAGGTGCTTAAAAAAAAAGCACCCATGAAAAAATGTTGGAAGGGTTTTAGGTGTTTGGTAAATTAAAAAAAAAGGCTTATTTTGGAAGCTGATGTGAGAAAAAGCTGAAATCAGAGGAAAAGCTGAAGCAGCAAAATGCTGCTTTGAAAAACGGATTTTTTTCATAGGCCGGACTTGTGGACGCGTCATACCCACGGAGCTACACCCACGGAGCATCATACCCTCCACCAGACCCACCATCGTGGACGCGTTGTCGTCTCCTCTGCATGAGGCAGCGCAACCTCGTCGTCGTCTCTTCACCGGAGCTCGCCAAGGAGGTGCTCCACACCCAGGGATTCGAATTCGGTTCGAGGACCCGCAACGCCGTCGCTGATATCTTCAACTGTAAAGGCCAGGACATGGTGTTCACCGTTTACGGCGAGCACTGGCAGAATCGGTTAAAACACAAGCCACACAATCTTAACCATACAATTTCATTAAAGTCAAATTCAACGGTCAAGAGAGTCTCTATTTCTTTAGAAAAATGGGGATCCCTCTTGTAAAAGGATTCCTATATATATATATATATATATATATATATATATATATATATATATATATATATTATCATTAGCTAATAAGTCAATTGTATTGTATGTACTTTTAAATTTATAATTTTGCGATAGTTGTGGCCTGAATTGGACATAAGCCAGATTGTAGTTTTCTTTTATTGAATTTATCAGATAATAGGCATAATAAGGTTATATTTTATTAATCAACGAAGTAATCAAAGACAATATCATGGTTTTGTATGTGAAGATATTGTGGCATGATGCTAATTCAATATGGATGCAGCAAGGTTTGTGATTGGATGAAACGTGTTAAACATTGTTCATATTGATAATATTATGTTTAAGGGTCTTTAAAGATAATTAAAATTGGGCTTAAGGATGACATTCACTACATTGATATTGTGCTTGTATTAAGTACAACAAAATAAAATTTGGTACGGTTGCAAAAGCTAGTTCGTGACTTAATAAGGAGTATATTTAGAGTGCGTTTGTTGCACCGGACTATCTCGGACTGGACTAACTTCAGGGACTAAGCTGGACTGGCTTGACTTGGACTAAGCTGGACTGGCTTGACTTAGACTAAGCAGGACAAAAATAGTGAAGTACTTGGTATGGAGCTGGACTAATATGCCATAAATGATATTTTGTAGTTATTTTAAATTTTAAAAACCTTATTAAATTGCTTATCTAGTCTCTATCCAAGAAGGATCTAGATGCTTCGTCTACCAATTCAATTGCCATCAACTTTTTTATTTCCTATCGCAGCAACTCGCCCAACACCAACAATAAAGAAATACCCAGATGTTTTAATAGAAATTTACGGCTTAATTCTCATTGTATTACATAACTGAAAATATATACAAGATACAATCCTTATTCCATAAGAAAACAATAAACAATAAAGGACACAAACATATATCCTTCCTAATAAAGGACTCCTAATATTTACATCCCCTTTTTAATATTACTCATGGCAATACTCCCCCTCAAGTCAGAGCATAGACATTGCACATGCCCAACTTGACAAGTGAGTCACCAAAAGACCTACTACACACAGCATGAGTGAGGATATCAGCAAGTTGCTTTTCCGAGTTCACAAACGGTGTTGACACAATCTTCTTCTCAAGCTTTTCCTTAATGAAATGACGATCAACCTCCAAGTGCTTTGTTCTGTCATGTTGTACCGGGTTCTCTGCAATCTCACGTAAGAACTTATTATCACAATACAAATTTGTGGCCTCCTTTGGGTTGAAACCTAGACCCCAGAGTAACTTACGCAACTAAGATCTTCACATACTCCATGCGCTATACCTCTGAATTCGGCATCAGCTGAAGATCTAGACACCACATTTTGTTTCTTGCTCCTCCAAGTAACTAAATTTCCACCAACAAACGTAAAGTATCCAGAAGTAGAGCGCCTATCAATCACATTACCTGCCCAATCAGCATTAGTAAATCCCTCGATCTTCAGATGGCCGAAATTTTTATACACAATTCCCTTTCCCGGAGTTGACTTCAAATAAGCGAAAACCCTCATAATAGCTGCCATATGATCCACACTTAATGAGTGCATGAACTAACTCACCACATTTACTGGATAGGTTATATCCGAAAGGGTATGAGCTAAATAAATTAGTCTTCCTACCAGCCCCTAATATCTGCCTTTATCTACTGGTTCTTGATCTAGATAAATCCCCAAGTAATGTTTCTTCACAATGGGAGTATCCACAGGTTTACACCCAAGCATACATGTTTTCTTCAATAAATCCAAAACATATGTTGAGGTTTTTCCTTCCTAGTGCTACAAACATGTTGAGTATAAGAACACAAGTAAGGGTGTCGAATCCACAGGGACTAATTAGACCTATATAACCACTTGTTTTGCAAGAAACTTACTAGAACCGAGAACTAATCAATTTAAACAGATTTGATGTTGTATCTTGAAACATACGGACATGAAATGGCTACAAGTCAATGAAACAACAAGTAATAAAATCAGGTAGAACCGAGGGAGTTGAGGCTAGAGATTGTCTCACTAGAGAGAAGGAGCTAGGGAGGTGAAACTAAGGTAGATGAATCTAGGGATTCGGTTTCACCATAGCTAAACTAATTCCATGTTTGTTAACTCAGATTTATGCTTAGCCATCTATCAATTTCTTGAGTTTGTTTCACTTAGATATAATCAACCATATGATGTGTGGATTTGATTAAATATTCCTAAACATGAACCTAGTTGTGATGTGCAACTTGGATTCCTAATCAAGAATGTGTTATGCACCAGAAACTTTCACAAAACCAAGGGAACACTCGACATGATGTTTGCAAAGCATCCCCTTTAATCATTCCCATTTCTGCCAAGGTTATGCATGATGTGTGCTATAAGATTGGCTATACAACCTATGGTTAATTCGAATGGTGATCAAACATTAAAATCAACACATAAGGTTACAATTAAATCAGAGAATGACACAAGAAATAGAAAGATAAAACTGAGCATTCCAAATTAGTTACATGGCAGTCTTGCTAGGCTACATCGAATCCCTAGAGAGAGATTAGTTACACTTCATGTTTACAAAGATTTGACATAGAAATATAACATGAGTGTACATAGAATTAAGAAGAAGAACCCCTTGAAGCAAAACTGTGTTGAAGATCACTTGGGAATGGCCTTTGGTGCAATCTCTCCAAGTGTGGCGTAGTCCTCCAAGAATGGTGTAGATGAATGTGGCACGGTGATGATGAAATGGTTTCTGTGAAATGGGAGAGAATGGACGGAAATGGAGTGTTTTTGGTGTATGAGAGATGGAATGAATGTAGTAGTCTAGGGTTATGGAATGTAGTGTATTTCAGATTTCTTGAATACAATACTTAAAGGGAGAACAAGGAATAATTGTTTCAGATTTTAGATCCAAGATTGGATCTCAACAATTGTAAAATATGGAATGCTAGTGTGTGTAATGATGGGGGAATTCATTTTCTGAAATGGTGAGTGCTTGGCACAATGGAGAAATGCATGCATGTGGTATTTGGAGATGCATGTGGAATGACTGCCAAGACAGCCTGGCATAGGATTAAAAACTCACGGCATGGGTGAATTTGTGGGTGAAAATGTGGCTGGATGGTTTAACTAATGGGGTGCATGTTCTTGGTGAACAAGGGAGGGTAGAAATGTAACACAATGCATGGCTAGGTGTATGACACCTCCTAATCTGAATCCAATGCATTTGCCATGCATAGAATCACCCAAACTGGCCGAATTGCACCATTATCCTTCCAAATCATTTCCTGAAATTCTAGCAACCAACTTGTCCTCAATTCTTCATTTGGACTTCAAATTAACTCACAAGATGTTCTCCATGCTTGAACTAGCTCTCGGCCACCAAATGTGGTGTTTTTGCTTCATTGCCCTCCAATTGATCCTAAAACAATCTTAACTACACACTAACACCAAATAATGTAAAATGCAACAAGTTTGATCAAAAACATCACAAAGACACAAAATATGGATGCTAATAATGCATACGAAATGTGAACTATCAACATATTTTCGTTGAGATAAGAAAATACATTTGGATGAACGAGCAACTTCAACTCCAAGAAAAAACATTAAGTCACCTAGACTCTTCATCTCAAACTCGGCAGAAAAGTTCTTCTCCAGTTTGACAATCTCATATAAATCTTTACCTATTATTATCATATCATCCACATAAATAATCAAGGATTCTACTTTACTGTTTTTCCGCTTCACAATTAGAGTATGATCAGACTGACTCTGATAATACCTATTCTTTCTCATGGCCTGAGTGAATCTCCCAAACAATGCACAAGGTGACTGCTTAAGCCCATAAATTGACTTCCACAATCGGCCAATAAGCAAGGCACTAGCAGTTTTCAAGATATGATGATTCTTTCTCTCAGCAACCCTATTTTTTTACAGAGTATGCGAACATGTAGTTTGATGAATAATCCCACGATCTTGTAGAAATCGAGATAACTCAGAATTTATGTATTCTCCACCATTGTCAGAACACAAAACTTGAATATCAGAGGAATACTGAGTTTTAACCATCTAATGAAACAGACGAGACACATCACAAACCTCGCTTTTATTTTTCAACACATACAACCACGTCATACGAGTTCAATCATCCATGAAAGTAACAAACCACTTAATTCCCGAAGTAGTACTAACAGGGGAAAGCCCTCACACATCAGAGTGTACTAGCACAAATGGAGAAGATCTTCTATTCATACTTAGAGGGAATGACGCATGATGACTTTTGGCTAAAATACATACTTCACATTTCAATTATGAGTCTTCAATACCACTGAACAAATAAGGTATATATCTATCAAATAACCAAATGATGTATGCCCCAAACGACGATGCAATGACAATACCTTCTGTAGATTATTATTATGCGACGCACGAACCAAATTAGCTTTTCCAAGAACCACGCCATCCACATAATATAGCCCTTCTCTTTTAGTGCCACGCTTAATGATCTCATTCGTCTGAATATCCTGAAGTAAGCAAAATAAAGGATACATTAATACAACACAATCCAATTGTTCAGTGACTTAGGGTACAGACAGTAAGTGATGGGACAATGACGAAACCAATAAACAATTATGTAAGGGAAGAGAGGGTGTAAGAGAAACTGTTCCCATTCTAACAATAACAGCAGTAGTACCATTGACAGTTGCCACACACTTTCTATGAGAATGGGTCATAGATTGAAACAAAGTCTTATCATACGGCATATGATCCGTTGCACTGGAATCCAAAGTCCAAACTATCTTCGCCATTGTAATAACTCATGAGATAGCAATACACAACAATCACAACACAATTATGGAACCACACGCTGCAAGGAACACAAGCAGCAACAATGTGTCACGCTGCTATTCAGGTTGCTGGATCGACACAAAAAACAATGGACTGCAGACTTTTTTACACAGACCGCAACAGCTAAGTATGCATGGCAACATCAATCCAAGTAGTGATGAAAAGCTAACACGTAAGAAAAATATCCTAATTTGTTTGGGAATTCTCAAAACAATACAATTGTTTTGCTTGGCATTCGAGCACTCACTTTTTACCTAATAATATACTTTGCACTAGGCAGTAGCTACAATCCACAATTGCTTAAGTATAAGCAATTATACACGGTGATTACCTAGAAAAAAAAAATCCATCACACAGTAGCAGCAATACACGGTACAGGCTGCACAACAACCACTACTCAACATACAGCACAACAACCACTACTCAACATACAACACATATAAAATTCACCCACACCAACACGATAACAGTGATGAAGTTGATTACAGTCGCAGCAGCAACACAGTTTTTGTTTAGGGTTTTGATCGAAACCTAGCTCTGATACCAAATAGAATTTTACGGCTTAATTCTCATTGTATTACATAACTGAAAATATATACAAGATACAATCTTTGTTCCATAAGGAAACAATACACAATAAGGGACACAAGCATATATTTTTCCTAATAAAGGACTCTTAATATTTACAATATATTTACATCCCCCTTTTTAATATTACTCACGACAATAGTTTTTCTATCCCAATTCAATTGCTTATCTATTAAAGTGATTCAGTTGCTTCCCTACCGTAGCAACTCACCAGTTTGCGATAACAGATTTGCGAAGACCCAATTGAACCATAATAACCAGACCTAAAAGAGAGAGACCCAGAAATACCTAGTTTTGTAAGTTGCTACACATCTATCACCAACAATAGTGCTTCCCCAAAAAAAAAAAAAAATTTGGCGTTGTAACCGCTGTTTCTTGCCGACGAAGGAATGGCTACATTGCAAGAGTTGGGAATCAATTTTGGGGGCTGTGGAGGAATGGTTGCATCACATGAATTTGTGATGAGAGAGAGAAGAAAGAGAGACGTATGCGGAGAAGGGGTGGGTTGAGGTCGTCGGTTCGTTTCTTTGTTAGTCTTGCTTAATACCAAGTGAAAGCTTAGGACTAGATAGACCTGTCATTCGTGTCGTGTTTTTCGTGTTCGTGTCATACTCGATATCTTAACGGTTTGTGTCGTGTAACACCCGTTTATTTTAACGCGTAAAATGACCCGACCCGAAATCAACCCGATAATATTAATAGGTAATATGACCCGATCCGTTACCCGTTACCCATTAAGGAAAATATATTTTAAACCAATAAATAATCAAATGAAAAATATAATACTAAATAAGTATATACATACCATATTATCACATTCAAAACATAAAAACACATTTGTCTTTCAAGTATTACATATTTACATACCCAAAATAAGAGCATAATAAAAAATAAAATAAAAAACATTAAAACATTACAAAATATTAAATGTTCAAAAGATTTGCAAAATTAAGGGAGTTATGTTTCAAGGTTTGGAACCTTGCACATTTTCTTACAATCAAACTCTTCAATTTTCATCAATCACCATGGGAAATGATATTGGAACTTTGGTTTGATATATTTTCTTCAAGAGTTATATTGATGATATTTTCAGTGACGCTTTCTACATTAGCACTCTCTTCTCATTTATCCTATGACTATTATTTAAGTAAAGTCTTTAATAGTTTTTTAATTAATGCAAAAGTGTGAAAAATATAGAAAAAAATATATAAACACTCGTAATAACAAGCTTTACAACTCTCATGAAGTGCTTAACTTTGAAATGTGCCACTATAACCATATAAATCATAGATCAAAATTTAACCGTCGATTGTTGTTTACATTTATGCTTCATTTTCTCACCAAATTTTTTTTTTCAATTTAAAAAAAAAAAAAAGATCTATTAGAGGATACAGGAAGATGAATGGTTCAGATCGTTGATATTATGTTTAGAGTTTTACCATTAGTGAAAATATTGCTTGGTGTTTATAAAGTCTCTACAAACTATATAACATCGACTCATATTTCAATTAACCGTAAATATCAGGATGTGATATCAAAGATCCGAACCGTTCATCTTTCTTCATCCCCTAGAAGATCATGTTTTTTAAAAAGGAAAAATTAAAAATGAAATTCAATATAAAGAATAAAACTTAAACGACAATCAACGGTTAAATACAAATTTAAGGTTTATGGAGTATAGTGTCGGATTTCGAAGTTGACCCATTTACAATAGTTGTAAAGCTTGTCAACACGAGTGATTGTGTGTGTGTGTGTGTATATATATATATATTGCATTTCTTACACTTCTACAATAATTATTATTACTTTTATTACTTTTACACTCAAATAAAAAACACTATTCATGAAGGTTTGGAGGGTTTCAAAAATCTAAACAATAATGTAAGTGTAATCATTGGCTACTTGTGGAGGAATGATGAATCAGGAGTGTTTATATATTCTTTCACATTTTTCATACTTGTATGAATGTCTTATTACCTATATTAATACTATACTAGTTGATTTTAATTTTGGACAACAAAATGTTAAGTAAATTTTATCCTATTAATGATAATAAGAAACCCTCATAATAAAAATAAATAAATGAACAAAACTTAATTTTTTAAACTTATATAGAATAATAATACAATATATATATATATATATATATAATATAATACACCAATATATACAATATAGCTGTTGTATTTTATAATAATTTTTTTAGTAATTAAACTTTAAAATTATAATTTATTTTTCTTAGTGTGTATACCTGTTAAGAACCCATTATTAACGAGTCACCCATTAATGACCCGATTAGTTATCGTGTTAACCCGAAACTCGTTATTTTTGTGTCGTGTAACTGTCGGGTCTACTAGATATTAAGGTTTAGCGAAGTGCGGGGCGCCTCGTAGCCAAGACCATGCCAAAAGTAGGACTATTGTCCTAGTTAAGCCAATCCGTACGAGTCCCTTCTAAAGTGGTGTAACAAACACACCCTTGTGGGCTTATCTTCTAACTTTGTGGTCAAGTCATCTTGTTCCTCTTACTATCTAGGGTTTTTTTTTCCTTATATATATATATATATATATATATATATAAAAGCTTATGGACATTGTAGAAACTCCCAACAACTCAACACGCAATCAATTAATCAACTCAACAATTTTCTAATGTTACTATCATATCAATATTACATTGGTTTCGGCAGCGACATTGATCTTACATACATTCTAGAGGTCTTTTGCCCGTGTGTAACATTTTTTTTCTTTTCATCAGTTTCTTCTAATAGTTCTTTGATATATTAATCATTAATTCAATTAATTCAAAAGTAATGCTAGGAAGACCAAAATTTTAAATCAAATTTATAACCAAATGATGTAGTGGTTGATGATTGGATTATTACTCAAGTATTGATTAATATGCTTATTTCCTATTGTTTACATATTATTTGGTTTAAAAATTTAGTCTGTGAAACCAAATGAGGTGTCACCAATAAAAAATGAGCACGTGTATCAATGATTAAGTAATAATCAAATCACCAACTTTCATTTCATTTAGTTTACAAATTTAGTCTCCCTAACATTACTCTAATTCAAATCATTATTTACTTTAGCAATCTGTCTCCTAAGGGCCTAAAAATGAGGTTCTGTTAGACAAACTCCAACCCTTGGATCCAAACCCAAATATTTAGATCCACTAAAAAATAGAATTTAGTCAGTGAAACGTGAATGTCACATAACCCTTAAGACTTAAATTTCAGGACCTAAAATATATTATTCTGTGGTGGAATGATTTTAACCATTTTTTTTTTCATGGAAGGATTTTTTTTATTTTTATTTTTGTAACTTTTAGTTATGTTATCTTAATTTAATTTAATGAATGTTTTAACCTTAAAAAAAAAAAAATTTGACAAAATTTTCACAACCGAATAAATCATTACATAAATGAACAAATGGATGAGTATATGTAGAGTTTTGGATAATCTTTTATAATGGATATGTTCTAAGAAAATTTATTTTATTATTTTCACTGTTAGATTTAAATTTTAGTTGACACACCCCGATCAGAGCCGAAGCAAGTTGGCTGACACCCGAAGGTGACGCAGCTAAAAGAAAAGTGATGCATAAAATATGGATAAATTTAAACCAAAGCTAGCATTTATTTAAGCTAATAAAGAGAGTGCGTAATAGTAGGAATAACCCATAAAACCTAAGTAGTCAGAGCATAGATGACAATACGACATAAATAGAATAATTGAATCTAATTAAGGTACTTATTACACAACCAAAAATAAGATCCTACATTTATTTGGGAGAATGTTAGAATCGCCAAATATCCCTTGTACGCCACCGAGAATTCAGCTATCTAAGTCCTGGAGGAACGAAAAATAGAAGGTGTGAGTGGGCAAAAACAAAGGTTTATGAAACACATTTATATTATGAACATACTAGCCCCTCGCTGTAAAACATGTATAGTTTCCATAAAATCATACTATGTATAAGTATGAAATCAAAGGCAATCCAACAATAATTCAAGAAACACACAAATCATAACATTTATATTCATGCACAGGAATTCTGACATGAACAGGATTGAGTGTAATTATAATATACACTCTAGTACTACAATCACGTGAAGACTGGCGCTAGGCGTATCACATACGAGTCCTAATTGCCTATTGAAACCTAGAACAAGACTGGCACCTACAATGGATCCAAAGTGAGTGTGTGGTGTGATGTGAACATACACGAGAAGCCTGGCCTTGGACTGGAGCGAGTACTACTCCGGTGCAAGCATGCATAATGAGCAGGTAAAATGTATATGAGCATACCATGACAATTTATAAATCTCAACAATATAATAGCACTTTTAAAATGAAATAAAACATGGCATGATAGGCATAATATTAATCCAAAAGCATTTGTGGAAACTATAAAACTATATATATATATATATATATATATATATATATATATAGAAACAAATGCCCACTCATTGATACCTAGTCGGATCGTAGCCTCCTAGCCTTCCTTGACCTCATACCTCTTTGGGATAATTCTCACCTACATGTGAAATAGCTATAGTAATTAATTAATTAGGACATACACGAAAAGGCTAGGAAAATTTCCCATAGTTTTCTCAAACGAAGGATTTAAATATATGAAAACATTCTATGTGACGTCACGGACCAGTACACGTCGACCACGCGCTGCCATGAAGCGGCATTCGCCCTCACGCGCCTCCACATGCCGCCAACTTACGGCCACACGTAGGTCACATGCTGGCAGATCTCAGTGGAATATTCCGTCAGATTTGATAGTATATTTCGTTAAGTCTAACGGAGTTACCTTAACGGCGTCAGTAGCGGCGTGAATATTCTGTCAACTTTAACAGAATATTCTCCCTCTTCTCCAATTTTTCGTTCACCATCGCCGCTGTCTGTTGTTTCCATTGCCGCCATCTGGTTCGCTGGATTCTGAAAAAATTTGGCCGGATTTTTGTAAATACTTTAAAACTTCATATCTTCCTCATTTTCCACGATTTTTGACGTACTTTATATGAAAATGAAGCTTGGGAAGAGAAGAACAAGATTGTAGCTTTTAAAAGTCCAAAAAGTGGACGGAAATGGTCTGAAAATGCCTTGAAAGTCTCTGCCTTATTTTCAAAGTTTCAAAGTCGCATGTTTACACATTGGCTCGACTTCAAACTTATGCTAGGGACCTCAGGGAGTTGTGTAGTTACTTTTAGACCTTCCAAAACCTTGCAACTCGAATGGAAAGTCGCCAGAAAACCTACACCCACTAGTACAAAAATCAGTTTGCGCGACGAAACCTTGCGCGACGAAGAAAAATTTGTCGCGCAAAAGGTGTTTGCGCGACGGCAAACAAGAGACGTCGCGCAAGAGGACTTTGCGCGACGACACTTTGCGCGACGAAGAACTACGTCGCGCGAAACAGGTTTGCGCGACATAGCCTTATTATGCGTCGCGCAAAAGTGTTTTGCGCGACGCCGGCCTTCGTCGCGCAAAGTGTCGCCGCGCAAAGTCCTCTTGCGCGACGCAGAAGACGTCGCGCAGGATTTTCGCGCCAATCCAATAATATGTTACCGCTTTTTTTTCCACTTTGCGCGACGCAGGTGTTCATGCGTCGAGCAAAACGGCTTTGCGCGACGGCATACTTCGTCGAGCAAACTTTTAGCGCCAAACCACAATAGAATTACCGCTTTTTTTCTCGACTTTGCGCGACGGAGGTGGGAATGCGTCGCGCAAAGTGGCTTTGCGCGACGGCGGTGGCCATGCGTCGCGCAAAACAGCTTCGCGCGACGAAGGGCGGCGTCGCGCAAGCCTCTTTGCGCGACGCATGGGCACTGCCGTCGCGCAAAGCCACTTTGCGCGACGCATTCCCACCTCCGTCGCGCAAAGTCGACGACTTCTTTTATTTCATTTGATCAGTTTGGGAGGCAGAAACTGCAAACCCAGTTGCAGCAGCTACCTCCGCATCCCAGCTCTCTTCAAAACCGTCCACCATATCAGGTTTGTTTTTTTAATTGCAATCATTCCCTTGCTCTTAAACATAATGTAAATTGAATTAATAATATGTAGATCTTTCATGTGATTAATTTATGAAATTGTAAAATCAAAGGAGATAACTATCTTGCTAATTTTCTTTTTCTCTATACACTAGGTAGTTCCAACAATACTTGGCCAAGATGTGCTTTGAAAAATTATAATACTTGGCCATGTGCTAATTTTCTTTATGAAATTATAATATGTAGTTCCAACAATACTTGAACTAGTAAATGTGCTTTGAAAAATATTGTGTTACTAATTATAAGAGTGGCCACGACTTTAAAGACATGGCCAAGATGACTCAATGTTTTGTTGGGAGTTAACAAATGTGAATGTAACTTGGTATAAATTCAGTAGAGGATTAGAAATGTCAGTAATTAAATTAATCAAGTGTGTTAAGAGATCATCATCTAGAAACATCATGAATGGTAATTGAAACATGCATGCTTCAATTCCTTTTTAAAAAATAGTACGCTCCTAGTATATGTTAATTAACATAATCCTATATATCCATATTAACCTTGTTTCTACTATTTTATTTAGTTTTAGTAATTATTGTGATCTAGTTTATTTATATGCACATATTTTTGTACATCACCTACAAAATTGTTGTACGAAGTTAATACTACTTAACTTCGTACACTTTTTTCAATAAAAGCTTAGTTTCCCGTTTGAGAATTAGTTGGATTTCGTGTATGGATGCGAAAGCATGACTGCGGTCCAATTAATTCTTGAATTGTCCCATTTTTTGGACAGTTTGGGAATGCATAGTTATGTGTTGTAGTTTGCGGTTCACGGATTAGGTTTCGATAATGGAAATTTTGGTAACATTTCTTGATGTTCTTCGAGTACACGGTGGATATTATGTATCTACAGCGTGCACTTGAAGAACTGTAAGGAGATGCTGCCGAAATTAGCCCACGTCGAAATCTAATCCATTGGAATCGTAAATTACGGCACATAACTATGCATTCCTGAATGGGATAGGGCCCTTACCGGAGGAATAAGGTGACAAAATAATAGTTGAAGTTGTTGTAACTCTTATACTTTTATTGTGATTGCAGACAAAATGGACAAACAGTGGATACATAATCATAATAGATGTGCTGTTGAGTACGTGGATGGAATATATAAGTTCATTGAATTCGCAACTACACACAAGCAAGGTTCAACTCATATTCGATGTCCATGTAGGAGGTGTAATAACTCAATGTGGGAGACATTTGAAAATGTTAAATTTCATTTGGTAAGAAATGGGATGATGGAGACCTATACTACTTGGTATCATCATGGAGAACGATTAGACCAAGCTTCGTCTTCAAACGTGACACGAGTGGAGACTGTTGAATCTAATGTGGATCCTAATGAACAAGTTATGAATATTTTAAATGACGTTTATCCATACGCCTCAAGCAACGCCAATCAAGAAGGGGGAGATGACGGGCGTCCAACCATGGACAGTGAGGCATTCAAAAACTATGAAAAACTATTGAAAAATGCGAAGCAAAAATTATATCCGGGTTGCGATAACTTTTCGGTACTCACAGCAATTATGGAGTTGATGCATGGCAAGATCAAGTTTCGTTTGTCAAACAAGTGCTTTGATTACTTTTTGGGAGTTATCAAGAGGATGCTTCCAAAGGAGAATTGTTTACCTGAAGATCATAAAAGTGCCCAAAAAGTGTTGAAGGGTCTCGGATTGGGGTATGAAAAAATTCACGCATGTGTAAATAATTGTATATTGTTCTATAAAGAGAACAAACAGTTGGATAAATGCCCTGTCTGCAGTGAGCCGAGGTTTAAAATGACATCACAGAATAGAAAGACCAAGATTCCACAAAAAGTAATGCGTTATCTTCCATTGAAGCCTAGGTTGCAGCGATTGTACATGTCGATGCATACCGCAACCGACATGAGATGGCATAAGGAAGGACGGGTAAATGACGATGTTATGAGGCATCCTGCAGATGGAGAGGCATGGAAAGAATTTGATCGGATGTACCCTGATTTTGCAGCTGACCCGCGCAACGTTAGATTGGGACTTGCCACCGACGGATTTAATCCGTTCGGGGTTTTAAACCAAATCCACAGCACTTGGCCGGTCGTCGTTTTTCCTTATAATCTGCCGCCTTGGAAGTGCATGAAAAAAGAATACATGATGTTGGCTCTATTAATTACCGAAGATCCAGGAAAGTCCATTGATGTTTATTTGCGACCATTGGTTGATGAGCTAAAAGATTTATGGGAAAATGGTGTTCGTACGTACGATAAGTATACTGGGCAGATGTTCACCATGCGAGCCGCAGTGATGTGGACAGTAAATGATTTTCCCGCGTATGCAATGGTTTCTGGGTGGATGACTAAAGGTTATTTGGCATGTCCAATTTGTAAGGAGGACGTAACATCGTCTTGGCATGCGAGAAAAGTTTGTTATCTTGGTCATCGTAGATGGCTCCCTTGGGACAACGAGTGGCGTCAGAACGATAAAGCCTTCCACGGCACAAAAGAGACTCGGCTAAGACCAAGAGAATGGTCCGGAGATGAGATTTTGGATCAGTTAAACAGTTTGGAATTTGGTCATTTCGGCAAAGGGGCCAGTAAAACAAGACCAACTACACATCTGAACTGGACGCACAAGAGTATGTTATTTGAGCTCCCGTACTGGTCAAAGTTAAAATTGAGACACAACCTCGATGTTATGCATATTGAGAAAAATGTGTTTGATACTTTGGTCGGGACAATTTTAGACATTGAAGGAAAAACAAAGGACACGATCGAAGCTCGCATCGATTTGCAACGAATGGGCATTAGGTCATCCTTGTGGATGAACAAAGTCGGTGGTACATTGAAGAAAAGCCATCCATTTTTTACAGTTAAGCCGAATGGGAAGAAAGAGTTTTTCAACTTCATTTCTTCTGTAAAGTTTCCAGATGGGTATGCTTCCAACATCTCACGTTGCGTGAACGTGAGGGGGTGTAAATTTTCAAACATGAAGAGTCATGACTGTCATGTGATACTCCAACGCCTTCTTCCGGTTGGTATTCGACACTTATTGCCGCTTGATGTGGTGAAACCAATCGTGTTGTTATCAAGATTTTTTTCGCAGTTGACTGCAAGGTGTTTGCGAAAGTCGGATGTTAAACAATTGCAGGACGACATTGTGAACGTCTTATGCAAGTTCGAACAGATATTTCCCCCAGCTTTCTTTACTAGTATGATTCACGTGATGATTCACCTGCCAGATGAGGCATTGCTTGCCGGACCAGTGAACTGTCGATGGATGTATCCAATAGAAAGGTACTTAATTAAGCGTCTATATATATATAACAGATTCATAATCAACGAACGCTTTGAATAATTTGGAGCATACCTTTTATTTGTGCAGATATCTTGGTGAGTTGAAAAAGTGTGTTCGAAACAAGGCAAAGCCCGAAGGATCACTGGTGGAGGCATGGGTCGCATATGAGTCACTTACTTTTTGTGCAATGTATCTTGAAGATGTTGAGACAGCTTTTAATCGTCCTCAATGCAATAACGACGGTGGTGTCAGAAAAGAGAAACTGTCTGTTTTTGCCCAAATTGCGCAACCATTTGGCAATCCTGTAAAAGGCGAATCGTTTACCAAAAAGGACATGGAGGTAGCGCATTGGTTCATACTCAACAATTGTGACGAGGCTTTGCCATACCTTGAAGAACATGAACAGTTGATGAAGCGGGAACATCCTTCACATTTATATGCCAAGAAGCACCGTGACTTGTTTCCTTCGTGGTTTTACGCACATGTAAGTTGTTGTATGTGGTTTGAATTGAGCATATTTCCCAATTGTTCATGCCTTTCTTTAAATTTGGTTACACTAACATGTTAATTTTTTTGTATATGTCATATTAGATGAACAAATTGAAGGAATTGAATTCACCCTCTTATGATGAAGAATTATATAAGTTGGCGAGAGGACCACTTCACGTTGAATTGTTCTCGGGTTGTCATGTAAACGGGATCAAGTTCTTGGTGGCAACACGTGATGACAAGTTGTCTACTCAAAATAGTGGTGTTCATGTCCCGGGTGCAGGCGACAGTGAAGACATTGATTTTTATGGCAAACTAACTAGTGTAGTACAATTGCTTTACAAAGACAGGTGGCAAGTGATACTGTTTAAGTGCCTTTGGTTTGATACAAACCCACATAACCGAACGAGTGTTAAGCGAGATCATGGTTTACTATCAATAAACACTACGACACATTGGTACGATGAAGACCCATACATTTTGGCAACTATGGCGAAACAAATATTCTATCTAGACGACCCTAAAGCTGGCAATGGTTGGAAAGTTGTTCAAAAGATTGAGCGAAGAGGGCTATATGATATTCCGGAACTAGATCATGATGACAACGACGACGTCGCTGACCAACAGTTATCATCTTCGATAGAAATTGGTGAAGAAACACTCCGAGATACTAATATTGTCCAAGAACTGTTTGACATGGTTGGAGTACCCCAATTCGAATTATTAATTGACCTTGGTGATTTGCCTCAATACAATGCACCGGAAGAGGCAAATGAAGATGAGGACGAATGGGAATCCGGAAATGATAGTAGTGAGGATAGCGACAGTTATTATTGTAGTTCGGATGAGGATTAATATAAACTTGTAAAGGCAAAAGGAGGAGGCTGAGGGTTTGATGTACACATATTCCATGTCACATATTACCCATTTGATGTACACATATTCCATGTCAAGTTATTTGGTGAATTCACTACTCCAAATTTACAAGTAATGGAATGTTTGCTAGCTTTTTTTTTGTAATGATTCTATTTTTATAGAATATGGTACTATTTACAGATAGTTGAGCACTTGTGATTTCATTTGCACGCTAAATGAGAATAATTTAGTGAAAATTTGTCTTATGATATAAAGTTCGTAAACAAGTTATGTTCTTATGATATAATCATCTAAATATTTTTCATAAAATTTTTAAAGTCCCATCACTCTTGTTTGATAAAATTTCCATACAAATAAAAAAAGGAAACTTAAACTTTTTTTCAATTGATTATATTGCTAGATTTGGTCCATTTTCTTTTATATGTGTTAAAGGCAAAAGGACAAAAGGAAAAAAAGAAAAAGGTTAATTGAAAAAGAAAAAAAAAACTTGCGCGACGTAGCTACACGTACGTCGCGCAAAGCTGTTTTGCGCGACGCACGCGTACCTACGTCGCGCAAGTTTTTTTTTTTTTCAATTAACTTTTTCTTTTTCAATTGATTATATTGCTAGATATGGTCCATTTTCTTTTATATGCGTTAAAGGCAAAAGAAGGACAAAAGGGGAAAAAAGGTTAATTTTAAAATTAAAAAAAAAAAGAAAAAGTTAATTTAAAAAAAAAACTTGCGCGACGTAGGTACACGTACGTCGCGCAAAACAGCTTTGCGCGACGTAGGTACACGTGCGTCGCGCAAAACAGCTTTGCGCGACGCACGTGTACCTACGTCGCGCAAGTTTTTTTTTTCAATTAACTTTTTCTTTTTTTTTCAATTAAAATTTTCTTTTTTAAGTAAGATTTCTTGTCAAGAGGGGCCTCAAACAAGTACATAGCAAGAAAAAATGAATAGTGGTTATAAATTTACTCATGCAAAACATCATTATATTTATCCAAATAATTAAGTAGTCAAAATTAACATATACATAGATAATTTTATCTATCCATTGTAATCAAAATTATTCTTGACGCATTTCAATGAAAACGTTGCATAATGTCATCTATACTATTTAAAGAATTATTAAACTCAATAGAGAGGTGGGATACGAATTATGTGAAACTAATTTGAACGATCACAACCGTCAAACTTGTTTGTATATGTTTGGAGATCACATCAGCCAAAAATCACAAAAAAAAAACATTCAGAGATCAAGTAACGGGACAATGCTTTTCGACGGTTGTAAACGAAAAATCATGATTTAACGGTTAATTTAACTCCGATTTTGGTGATTTTTTACAGCTACACTCCTTGACCCTATATGAATGCAGTGAATGACTTCGATCTTCAATTTAAAATATTTACACTAGTGGAGACCACAAAATCTTATGTTATACTTAATGAAAGTATAAATAAACTCTTAAGTATTAGTCAATCTATCGTTTCAATGGGATACGAATTATGTGAAACTAATTTGAACGATCACAACCGTCAAACTTGTTTGTATATGTTTGGAGATCACATCAACCAAAAATCACAAAAAAAAAACATTCAGAGATCAAGTAACGGGACAATGCTTTTCGACGGTTGTAAACGAAAAATCACGATTTAACGGTTAATTTAACTCCGATTTTGGTGATTTTTTACAGCTACACTCCTTGACCCTATATGAATGCAGTGAATGACTTCGATCTTCAATTTAAAATATTTACACTAGTGGAGACCACAAAATCTTATGTTATACTTAATGAAAGTATAAATAAACTCTTAAGTATTAGTCAATCTATCGTTTCAATGGGATACGAATTATGTGAAACTAATTTGAACGATCACAACCGTCAAACTTGTTTGTATATGTTTGGAGATCACATCAACCAAAAATCACAAAAAAAAAACATTCAGAGATCAAGTAACGGGACAATGCTTTTCGACGGTTGTAAACGAAAAATCACGATTTAACGGTTAATTTAACTCCGATTTTGGTGATTTTTTACAGCTACACTCCTTGACCCTATATGAATGCAGTGAATGACTTCGATCTTCAATTTAAAATATTTACACTAGTGGATGTGGATATCACAAAATCTTAACGGTTTTAATGTGTTGAAGTAATATTTATGTGGCAATGTAATATAATTAGTAAGATATTTTTTTGTTTGGTGATTCGTGAATATGTTTTTTTTTCATTACCTTCTTAATATATTATTGTGGGGTTTATGTCAAAAAACTTGAATTTGAAAAAAGAAAAGTCGCATTTTCAGTAATTATGAAAATAATTTTTTTTTCCAAATAAATACTTTGCGCGACGTCAAATTATACACCTGCGTCGCGCAAGGTGTTATAAATTTGGCGCCACAACAGTGAAATAAAGGCGGAAACTCATCCAAATTTTCAGAAAATCCCTCTTTCCCAGAACCCCCCCGCAAACCCCCTTCTTATTTCCCAGAACCCCTAAACCCGGAAACCCTCATCCCTCTTTCTTCATAGATCTTTCCTCTTCACAAATCTTGAACCCCAAATCTTTCCTCTTCACAATCTCGAACCCAAACGACAGGCCTTCACGCAAATCTCGAAGTCGACGCGAATCAAGTCCCAAAATCAAGGTAAGGGTTTCTGATTTTCGATGGGTTTTTGTTATTTAGGGTTTAGGCTGAAATTGCATGTTGATTTCTGAGTATTTTGTTGGTGTATGAACATGAATTTGGTTTAATTTGGTTTTTATTAATTTGATTTTAATTGAGGATGCATCTGCCTTGTTAATTGAGGACCTTTTCTGTTTTTCTGGTTCTGAGGTTTCAACAAATTTTCTGGTTCTTAGTACATGCACTCATGTAATTTTCTGGTTCTGAGGGCAGGAGTAGGCTAGTTTCGGGGTTCCCAAAACCCTCGAAATGTAATTAGGGCAGGTCTTAATGGAGGCTTTAATTGGGTTTAAAAGGAAGGATAGTGTGTCATTTCTCTCTTGGTGTAAGGTGTTAACTACTATGCTGGATAATCTTTTTAGGAACTGCTAAATACACCTTAGTTCAATTGTTACAGTGGCGTACACAAATCTTTGATTGCCCGTTTCATAAATAATTGAGCTTGGATGATATTAATAGCACATCTCCGGGAAGATGACGGCGGTTTTCTGGGTTTATATGGCGGAAAGGAAAAAGAGGGTTTATTAGGGCATCACCAATGGAGAGATGCAAATTTGAAGTGTAAAATCCCCATTTACATCCCATATACATTTCATGGAGATGTCAATGTGGTTTTTGCTCCAATATAGGACTTTTGCTTTCATTTCTCTCTTGAGATGTATAAAAAAATGCCAATTTAAATAAGTACTTACATCTTCCGGTCAAGATGGATATTTTACATTCCCTTAAAATTAACCATTGGTGAGCTTCACTACCTGCTAGGGATGTATATATGTTATACATCTCCATATACACCATTGACTAGAGATGCTCTGAGAATGTGGATAGGGTTTGGTTATAGGCTCCTTCATGGATGATATAGCTTTGAGGTTAGTATTCATGGGACTAGGCAAATAAAAAATCCCCTCCAATCATACTTAGTCAAATGGTCAGGCAAACAAGCCTTGTTCACTATCTTGTTCTGTTATTTATCACACTTGAAAGCAGCTGCCCATATGTTTTCTCAGAAGTGTAGTCCTTGTTCACTATCTTTGTACATTATGTGAAAAAGTTGGTAAAGTGTAAACGGTGTTGATTTCATTGTTTTGGTACTGGGCTGTCTGGGATTGCTATTTATAAACAGGACCTCCGGGACTCATTACATAAATGCACACCATTGTACTGGTAATACTTACAGAACCTGGAACTGATGGCTATAGTGTACTACTAATTGGTGTAGCTTTGCTAGGATCTCTATTTCACCAATGTGTGATTAGTGGTAATAAAATTTTGCCACTGTCTATGAGCTATTATTTTCATTGCTGTTCTGTGAGTTAGTGTTAATTGATTTGCTTTGTTTGCGATTTTCAGAAAGTTGGATCGTTAGCCGGAAAACTTGCCCTTTTGACTTTTGAGGTATATTATATAACACTGGTTTAATTACTGTTCTTACATTTTTTTTCTGCACATCGGGATTACATGTAGCTATCTAATTATCACATCGTGTATCAATTACATGACAACTCTTTTAAAAGTGTTTTACAATTCTCTGCATATTATGGGTCGTATCTGAACTATAACATGAGACGCATATTAAATGATAAATGCTATATCTGCTATCAAGGTGCAGTTGAAAGGGAAAACCTGAAACCAACCAGAAGTCGTTAGTTCGTGATATGTTTCTTATATGTTATATATATTTTTAACTGCAAAGTAATGGATGCTTGGACAGTCGGTGGTGGCCAGATTAGTACGACCAGTGTCTTGTTTCCTTCTGCTAGGAAGCAGGTTATCTGCTTATTCTTTTTGGTCTTTTTTTTTTCCTTTAAGTTGCAAAAGTTTATCCATTCGGTTTTTCCTCAAATTTATTAGTTTACTTATAATGCTCATACAATCTGAAGGAATTGTTCTCCTTGTTTGTGTTGGGAAAAATTGTGTAAAGGTTGAAAATCCTAGGTTAGAAGAAAATCTACTTTGTGAAATTAAAAGATACTTACTGTTTTAGTTAGTATTTCATTTGTTTTCTGTTCGGACCTATTTTAAAACTTATTTAGACATAATATATAAGAAATTCAACATCGTAAAAAATTAGTGTCTCTAGTATTATTATTTTCTAAAGATATTAACCATGTTTTAATCTAACAAGAGGTTTAACAAAAAATTATAGTACTTATCGGTCGTCATGACGGTGAACCTCGTATGATTCATTAGATTGTTAAACCAAATGTGACGGTGAACCTCTCAGAAGCTTGAATTATTAAGTTTGAATTATCTCATGTACTCCACTTCACTAGAGCCTTTTATTTTCTTTAACGTGGCAACTGCATAGAAAGAAGAAGCTGATTAGAAAAACTTGGGCGGCTTGGCTTGTTGATCCGGTCCTGGTTTATGTGTGGATTTTTTTTTTACACTGTTTGATGATGATGATCGACTTTTAACTGGTTGGTGTTATTTTAATGACCGTATACGGATATTATTGGTGCGGTGCTTTGAACTTTTCTCTTTGCTTTGCAATCGTATGAAGTTTCTCAAGATTTTCCTAGCTAGTATACTGTCTTATTACCTTTGACAGCCTTACATTGGGATTTTAGCAGTGCCAACCAAGAGACATGTTGAGCTACAGATATATATATATATATATATATATATATATATATATTAAGCACACCAGATCTCACAATATATATATATATATATATATATATAGAGAGAGAGAGAGAGAGAGAGAGAGAGAGAGAGAGAGAGAGAGAGAGCCTTTTGTTAGGATAATCTATGAACCGAGACTTACAAAATAGATGGTTCAAATCGTTAAATTCAAAGTGTAGTTGGTCTTCCAAGTAATCTATTTTTTTTGAAAAAAAAAATATAGATCCCTTCCATTTATCCTACTCACCCATGTACAGATGTCGCGGTTGATCAATCGTCGTCGGAGTGTGACCAATGTGCCTCCTGCATTGTCGGCATATACTGGTCCAGCCGTGAGTCCTCCATTGATTGGGGAGACTACACCCATTACTGAGGCTACTCCTACGGCGGCCCAGACGCCCGTCTCATCGACGTCATCAGTGTCGGCTCAGCCGCTCAGTGCACGGCGGCCTCACCGGCGCCACCGCGAGCCTGAGCCTGCTAATCACTCTTCCTCGACATCCAGAGTCGAGGGTGAGGCCTCCCAGCCAGGTATTTTTTTTTTCTAATTTTCAATATGTTGTTTTTTTTTTCATTTTAAAACTATTATTTTTATGATGGTGAAAAATTGTTGGATTGTGAAAGTGTGTTGCAGTTTGTGAATTATTGTTTTAAGGTTTTGGGAAATGCTATACCATTAGGGGAGATTGTGTCGAATTTTTTGTACAAATTTAAGCTTAGTGTTTTCACCATTTAAGTATTTTTGGCTAGCTAAAAAAAACACCAGGGGGCCTAGTCGAATGCTGAATGCCGCACAGGCCGCACGTCAGGCCGGCGCCAAGATAAAGATTATGTATGACTCGCGACATCGTGGAGCGGCTACCCCACAGCAGCATAACAACATCGCTAGTAGCTGTGGTGTTATTGTTGAACAAAATTGTCCTTTTCAGTATGCTACTTGGGCAAAAATTCCCGATAACACGAAGAAAATGCTGCGAGAAAAGTTGTCGGTTAGTATATTAATTTTTAGTCTTTATCATTTTTTTAATTGTGTTTACAAATATTAAAAACCAAAATATATTATCTTAATATTATTAAATTTCTTACTAATATTTAATTGTTTTTCATCGTAGAGCGTTTATGATCTTGAGGACATATCCCCTGAAGTCATGGCCTACATAGATGAGGCCTTCGCAACTCGGTTCAGACAATGGAAGAACAATTTTCACGAGTTTTTTAAGCGATGGGATAATCCGGAAATTGCTCGCCTGAATGTTCCATTGGAGTTGAAGGACCGGCCGGAGGATTGGGAATGGCTCTGCAATCATTTTATTAGTCCAAACTTTGTGGTATGTACATAACATAATTTATATTTATTATTGTTTTAGTTATTTTTAAATCTTTTTTATTAAATTATTTCAAATAGTCGCACTAACATGTATATTGTGTGTTTAACAGAAGAAATCTATTGCTGCCAAGATAGCTCGCGAGTCAAAGAAACTTCTTCACCATTCTGGTTCGATGCCCTTTTCGTATAGGGTTGAGGCACAACGTGAGGTAAAAGTATATTAACTTTAAAATTTTATACAATTTATTTATTTATTATTATTGATTAATAAAATTTTCTTAAATGTTTTTTTCTTCAGAAGGGTTCTATGTTCCCAGAGATCGACATGTTCAAGGATGTTTACGTTCGACCCGGTGAAGAGTTAGGTGCGCAGCTTTATGTAAGTATATGTAATTCGTATTATTCTTATATGTATGAATCGTTCAAATATTATTAATATTTTGTTATTAAACATTATATGCTTTTTCTTTATTATTATAGGCTGATATGGTGGAAAAGAGCACTTCTGTTCTCCAAGAAGCAACATCTCAGCTTCCCCCAGAGACCCCAATTGAGGATGTCACGTTACCCGAGGACGCAGGTTTTCAGATCATGACTACTGTCCTGGATCAAAACATGGGTCGTCGTCATGGCAAGATTGCTCGAGGTATGGGGAAAGCGCGGGTTCGTGAGACGGGTGCCTGTTCTTCCAAATCGAACACAGTAGAGGTCAATGCATTAAGGGAAGAAGTGACAACCCTAAGGGGTCAGATTGCAGCCCAGGGCGACCTGATGAAGACCCTTGTACAAGCCATACAAACTTCCGGCATCTCGCTACCACCACCATTTAATCTTACTCCACCTTCGACCTCAGAGCCATCTCGTCCTGCTGATACTTAAAAAACTATTTGTAGTTTTTTTTTGTTCGAATATTTTGTATGTACATTTTATATGTTTTATAATTAAATATGTTTGCTTGGTTAATTTCATTATTTTTTAGAATTTCATTATAATATTTATTAAAAATTAAAAAAAAAACATTTTAGACCAAAAATTACTTGCTCGACGGAGATACCCTTGCTCGACGAAGGGAGGCGTCGCGCACAGTTACTTGCTCGACGGAGGGTTGCGTCGCGCAAATACCCTTGCTCGACGGAGGGCTGCGTCGCGCAAATACCCTTGCTCGACGGAGAGCTGCGTCGCGCAAATACCCTTGCTCGACGGATGCTACGTCGCGCAAATACCCTTGCTCGACGGACAACTGCGTCGCGCAAAGTGACTTGCTCGACGGAGGGCTGCGTCGCGCAAAGTGACTTGCTCGACGGATGCTACGTCGCGCAAATACCCTTGCTCGACGGACAACTGCGTCGCGCAAAGTGACTTGCTCGACGGAGGGCTGCGTCGCGCAAAGTGACTTGCTCGACGGAGGTCTGCGTCGCGCAAAGTGACTTGCTCGACGGAGGGCTGCGTCGCGCAAAGTCACTTTGCGCGACGTACGATCGTCTTCGTCGCGCAAAGACTACCGTCACAGACCTTGCGCAGCGGTTAGCGCGCGACAAGGCTTCGTTGCGCTAAGTTTTGCGCGACGTTGTTTTTCTTTGCGCGACGAAGGACCTTCGTCGCGCAAGTAATTTTTTGTACTAGTGACCCAAGTCGGAGGTCCGAGTTGAAAGCTCAAAACTCGATCATTTTTTAATCGGCTTGTACATATGGACTTGTGGGGATGAGCTAAGTAATGGTGAAGTCCGATCTGGACATTTGATGAGTGTTCTTGGTTGTTGTATAGGGAAGAGAGACTTGACATGAAAGAGAGAAGAAGAGTTTCTGACTGGACAAGGGAGAAGGTTTCTGATTGGGTGAGAGGTAACGAGGAAAGCTAATTGGTGGGTGAGATTGGGTCATGAGACTGGTTTTTAAAGAGAAAGGATTCAGATTGTTAAAGTTGTTAGGGTTTTCTTAGCCACTAGGGTTAGACTTCCTAGTTTTCAGGTCAACTTACGTAGTTGTTAATAATTCTTGTTTTTAAGGAACAAGTATTGTTGCAGGTTTAGTTTAAAGTGTAGTCAAATACCATGATTCTAGGTGCTGTAAAATCGTGGGTTGTTGCGTTTCCATTCAGTTACTTTGTAAGGCTTTAAGAAGCTGTTGTTATCTTTGAATTCAATAAGAAAATTCTCTCTGCAAAATATGTGCGTATCAAACTTTTTGTCTCTCAGTCTCTTGTAGTTTTTCTAGTTTTAACAAACCTTACCCTCATTCTACTCCTCTAATACATTGTTCTTTTCGTTTTTTCTCGTCTAGGTCGCCATACAATTGTGTAATTTTGTAGCACCTGAATCCTTTGGGTCGAAGTGGGTTCGCCATGGAAGCTATAGTGGAATCCATCAGATCAAAATGAATGGTTTCAGGACAAGTTGCACACCTCAAATTACTTTTCCATTGCAAGAAAGAACTCATTGGATGAAACAACTTTATGAATCAAAGATTTATTTCATGATTCTATCTACCCTCAGATTAATCTAAGAATCTTAAATAAAAGGTTTTTTTAGATAAAATGGTTTCTAAGATTGATATAAATCCTCACTTTGGTGCATGAGATTTGAAATCGATAGAAGTGGTCACTGAGTTTGTTCACAATCAATCATTTTGGTACTTTCATGAAAATTTTGTTAAATATGACCAAAATAACAAAAATATCTTCAATTAATAAACAATGAGCCAAAATGATTTGACAAAAATTAAATGTATTTTTGTCATTTAATCCTTGGTTAATAGAGATTTTTCACGGAATGACCAAAATGATTGATGGTGGACAAACTCAGGAACCTCTTCTAGTGATTCTCAAATATGAGCAACGAAAATAAATTTTTTTGTCAATCTCAAAAACTATTTTAACTAAAAAACCTAAATAAAATGATTCTTACATGACCTCATTTTTTCGTCCTTAGGAGAGCATTACTCTTTGATTGATTATATATAGATTGATGGTAGTGCTCCAAATTATTTATTTTATATATCTATAACACGTAAATTAAATTAAATTAAATTATAAAATAGATAATATTAAAAGGATAATTCTAAGTGGAGCACTACTTGGCTCCACAAGATTATGTAGCAAATTCTCCTTAAAGTAGTTAGTGGTGGGTTCATAAAATTTCGTGTTTATAATCAAAATAATTCATATTATAAATTATTATGCAAAAGATTAATTAAAGGGATGATTGTTTAATCAATTAGTTATAGCAAATAAATAGAACACCCGTAGTATTACCGATATCTACCATCTATTTTTATACAGTTTAGTGACTAAACACTCTTATATTTTATTGATTTTTTACTATAATAATCTTTACATGATAATTTATAATACGAATATTTTCGATCATAAACATAAATTTTGGTACAGCTTCGAGGATACTTCTTCAAAACCTTTAGCCCAATTTTGTTCTTCAAAGTGTGACTATGGGATGCAACCTGTATGGACGCTAGACAGAAGTAAAGGTCGAATTAGGTTAAGCCAGCAACATGTCATGGATTATTCAAATTTTAATATCTAACAAAAGGTGAGGTTAAGTACAAATCTCTGTTGGTGAAGCAAAATAGTATTATATAATGAAATTTAGTAATAAAATATGTGTGAAGGGTATGAAAAAGGAAAAGGAAAAAGGGAAAAAGGAATATAAAGATTAAAGAAGTGATGGTACAAAAAGAAAAAGATGATAAAATTATGGTATTCTTTCTTTTTTCTCTTTTAGGTCACTTTATCTTTTTTTTTATATTTAAAATGGAAATGAAAGTAGGGAGAGGGATGAAGGAATCCATGTCTTCCAAGCACTCCCAGACAAAGTGAGCTTCAGAGAAGAGAAAAGCAAAGTTTGCTTTACGACCCAGAAAAGGAGATTTCAAACAGCACAAGGTCTAGCTTAGGAAATTGCGTGGTTATTAACCCAACCCACAAACAAACCCTATTTTCTCTCTCTCTCTCTCTCTCTCTCTTGGTCTCATCTCTTTGTTGCTCTCTCCTGGTTGGCTTGGTGCCTATATTTAGAGGGCAATAGCTGGGGGTGCAACTCCAACCCCACATTCTCCTCCTTTCACTCTGAAAATCCCACACACACAAGAAAAAAAAAAGAAAAAAAAAACCCCACAAAATATTAGGCTATACCCTTTTAAATCCCTAAGTTTAACCCTCTGGTTTGCTTGTTTTATGCCAATTCAAATGGGTCTTCCTCTATGCCTGTGGGGCTTTGAAACTCCTTTTTGATTATGACCCAGTTCCCATCATTATCCCATTTTTCGCTCCCCCCTTCTCTCTCCTCAATATATGACCCTCTCTCTCTCTCTCTCTCTCTCTCTCTCTCTCTCGTCTACTGCAACCTCTCCTTGTCTTACCCTCTATAGCCATGGCAAAGCTTCTCCGATCTAGCTTTCCCTACAAAATCTTTTTCACTCCAAGTCCATGCATACTTTTCTCTCCCTCAAAAACCCATGTCGCATACGAAATAACTCATTTTTATAGCATACATATGCATAGAATTCATATTCAAGGCGGGTAGGATGTTGGGTTAGCATTAGATTAGGTTTTAGGGTTGAATATTTTCTAAAAACCCTAGCTGGTAGATATGTAAGAAATACCTCATCAATTGACCCATGTAGGTTTTGTTAATTAGTGGCATATATTTTTAAGTAGCTAGCATGATTCACGCATTCATACATATGCATATATGTATATATATGTGCCTGGCTCCCTGTATGCCATTTGCAGAGTCCCACCGAACATCGATGGCCTCTGTGGATGGCGTATGAGGAGCCAAGCATATAAAACGCATGTCCATGCCTGTGTCTCTTCATCTTGTTCTATTTCTTCATCCTCCTTAATTTTGCAGATAGTTTCAAAGCTTTTGTTTTTTATCATTTCCAAAGATTTTAGCTAGAACTAGCTAGCTAGGGTATTATGGTCATGTTGTGTAATTATAATAATATTCCACAGGGGCAGCATTGTCATTTAAAAAGTATGGAGGCTGATGTTTCTGATCAGAAAAGGTACTTTATCTTTTTCTCTCTTCTTCTTCGTGTGGATGTTTTAGGGTTTTTATTCTCCATGGATGTGATGAGATGAGATGCTTCTACTTTTGCAGAGAGAATAATTATGGTGCTTCTGTCATTTTACTGGTTGTCACATTTATTATTTTCCATGGGACTTTAATCATTTCACCATAACACATATAACGAGGGGCACTGGAAAAAAACAAACGGTGGCAAAAGCTTTTGCCCAAATTACGGTAAAATTAGAAGCTGGATCTGGTTAAAAAGAAGGTCGAAGCCTGACACAACATGGAAGTTACAATTACTTAGTTACAATGTTGCCCATCAGATCAGATCAGAGTTACTCTCATGAGTCGTGACACATGACACCAAAATCCATCCATCTTGTCCCACGCTTGTCTCATGGATATTTCTCATGATCTCTGGTTAATAACCCCAAAAGGAGCTAGAATAATTTGTTTTTTTTTTAAATTTCTTTTCTCTGTGTTTTGTCTTTTAATTCGCTTACGTTTTGTTATCACAAGAGATTCATGAAGTTATATGATAATTTTCTAATTTCTAAGCTTAAACATTCTTTAAACAATAAGAAACTCTTTTATTTATTTATTTAATCCTGCAGATAAATCCCATTGTTCCAATCTAGCTAGCTTCTGTTGAATAGATCATATGGTTTGTCTAACCATTCGGACAAAATTACATTTTAATTTAGACCATTGGTTCATAAATCTAACACAAATTTAGGGTTTCCTAAATTTTTAGTTGTGGTCTTGGCGATTTGATTGCATAACATTATCCATTATCAAATCTTTTTCGACAAAGAAAAAACATAGAGTATCAAGACAATTAGAGATTTTATTTCTTTGATTCTTTAAGACGGCAAATCAAATGAGTTAAGATTAAGAAAAAGATACCAAAAAAAAAAAAAAAAGAACAAAAGAAACCAAAAAACTAAAAATAATGTAACTAAATAGTTATGTCATTGTTTTTTTTTAATTATTTTTTTACCCTAGCCGTTTAGCGAAAAAACAAAGGAAATATTCTTTGCCGTCGGTTCCTGGCTTTGGGATCGTCGGCAATTTTCTTGAAAATCATTCTTTCTCTCCTCTTTCACTTCATGTTTACTTTATTTGGTGTTGAATTGTCGTCGTGAAAGGTTGTAGTTACTGTGATAGTTGGGTTGAAGAGGGAAGCCATAAAAGTTGTTCAATTGCTTTGGGATTGAGTTTAGTCAGTACGATACTTTGGGTCTAATCGGTTTAGTGATATGACTTTATGATGTCCGAAGGATGTGGAGTGGCAACATAATTTTATCTTTTTATTTTGTTTCTATTTAATAATTTTCAGGAATTGTCCTGGAGTTTGGTTTGATTTTTCTCTGTACGAGAGTTTGCTAGTTTAATTGCTTCTATAGGAGAGTGCATGATCTTGATTTTCGTTTTGGTGTGCTAGCTACCTCTTTTGGATCTCTGTGTGAATAGTATGTTTGATTTGCTAGATCTACTTCATTTGGTGTTTTGAGATCATGGCGGTTATTAGGTGATACAATCGACTCATAGATATCGTATTCGTACTCCCTATCCTAATTTATGGTTGGAGATTTTGTTCTCACATGATCTCCCTGTAATATAAAGTTTTATAATTTTATTGATCTGTGCAATCGTGCGGTTCTTGATGAGTTCGGACGAGTGCTTGAAGTTTACTTATTGCTTTGCGATTTGTGATGCCTTATTGTAATAATTTTAGATATAGTTTGCAAGGACCCTTTTGGAATCTAGTTCTTCATGATATATTTTTGTAATGCCGTTTTATCAATGAATGATATTCATATCGTAATCTTCTTAAGAAAAATAGATGTGATAAATTTTCTTTGATAGTTATTAAATTGGATCTAAAGACTCTTAGTGGCTGTTTCTTCAATAATTAATGTGGAGTACTCTAGATTTTCCGATTATATACATAAGATTTTCCTAATTCCTAGACAATATTATCAGAATAATAATATTCCTTGTCCTGCATGCGCACAGTTAGCTAGTGGATCAGTGAACTCATTTTCCCATCTGCGTTGTACAATGAACGAACGTACAGAAGAGAAGAAAAGAGAATATAAGTTTAGGCTCATCTGCCTTGTATTTATCTAGTTAGTCTCTCTATATCACTCCCTCTCTCTCTCTCTCTCTCTCTCTCTCTCTCTCTCTCAAAAGTTGTAAAACAAAGAGTCACACAAGACACCAACAATTGTACGACTGACCGGGGCTTGAAGAAAGAAATGTATGCATGTAGGATACAGGAAAAGTAAAAGTGTTTCCTGCAGCAGGGAGGATTATCTTAATGCTATTAGCTGGGAATCAGGGAATCTCATACGTACCACAAGCACTGGTGACTGGACCACTTATCTCTCTCATCCTCCCCTCGCTCTCTCTCGTGAGTATATATAGCCTTAAGGGGGATGGGTTTTTATTTACTTTTAAAAAGTAAATAGTTGTGGGGGCACACTATATCAAATTTCAATGATTTGTATCGTTTATTTTTTAATTTGTTTCTCATATATCATCTTTGCAAAACACTAATAAGATAATGAGGCATCCAATTGAGAAATTACATATTTCATCATGATAATTAATTGTACAAATAATTTAGCATTGGATTGATTTTTTTCAAAAATAATTTATAAATTGATACTTACAGAATAATCAAATTGTTAAAGTATGACATAGAGTAAGTGGCACAACTAATCTCCATTTTTTACAAAAGAAGGGGATCCCATATATATATATATATATATATATATATATATATATATATATATATATATATATATATATATATATATATATATATAACTGGGTAGCATCTAACATACAGCATAAGGTCAAAGCAGGTCAAGAAGAAAAAGGACATTTCGAGTGGACCACCGTGACGAGCTTCCCTACTGGGAAACGCAAAACCAAAATCAATTACTTGGGATTTTTGGAAATTGGATTCCTATATTTTTAAAATTTTAAATTTCACCGCATGCCATTGCCGTGCCATGCTCTCCCTCCTAAATTTTACACAACCGACATTCTTCTGGGATTGGCCAGCCCATAGGCACAGGGTTCGTTGCTTGAATTGTGAAATAAAAGAGTAAATTTTTAACTTGTATGTAATAAACATATAGATGTACATCATCATGAATTGGTTCGTGGGCACCTACATGGTTACCTTCTTGGTTGCATGTGTGTATATATTATACACTGGAACTCAGGAATAAGATTCTTTCCCAACTTCTGATTGATCATTATCCTTTTTTTTTTTTTTAAATGGGGGACAACAAGTAGCAAGCTACAGTTATTCACTCTTTTTAGGGGTCGGGAAGACTCACATATGCATTTCAACATCTTCCTGATCACAAGTCCAACTTCCACA
This sequence comes from Crataegus laevigata, assembly GCA_963580275.1. Taxonomy (NCBI): domain Eukaryota; kingdom Viridiplantae; phylum Streptophyta; class Magnoliopsida; order Rosales; family Rosaceae; genus Crataegus; species Crataegus laevigata. The sequence goes on along the minus strand of OY756947.1, from coordinate 27,838,134 downwards.
CCAACAACGGGTTTCGAACCTAAGACCTCCACACATTTTTTGTAGTGATTAAAGGAAGTCTCGCAGTCTACCTTTATAACTGGGCAACCAACTCGTGGTTGATTAATTATTATCTTTGGTTTTATTTATTTATTTTTTCCAGGGGCTTTTTTATTTCTTTGGGGTCAATGTATCATCTTTTTATGGAATTGGTGACCAAAACTCCAATTAATTGCATCGGTTAATTAGTATAATTTCATGCATATACATATATGGGGGACTTTTGGATACGGTTGCTAACTATTAATGTTCTTTGATTGAAACTTTTGTAGTTTTTAATTTTTCATCGAAATCCTTGACATTAATTTAATAATGTATTCTCTATAGGCCATTATATTTTTAAATTAAAAATAAAATTTGTAGTTGTCACATCCCGGTCCGGGCTCGACTCCGCCATAGCATGATATTGTCCACTTTGGACCCCCACTACACCCTCACGGTTTTGTTTCTAGGAACTCACACGAGAACTTCCCAGTGGGTCACCCATCTTGGGATTGTTTCTAAAAGTGATTAGTTAATTAATTTCAGCTAGCTCCAAGGTAATTGAGAAGGAGGCAGATTCTCTGCCCTCCTTATTCCCGTGTCTTTCTGTTTTGTGTGGTCACGGTTAAGTCACGTTAACATTTTATATTTTTTTTTATAGAGATAATAAGACAAAAATGAATAGTAATATAAAATATTGACGTGACTTAATCGTGACCACACAAACAGGAAGGCACGGAAGGGCACGAGAATAAGGAGGGCAGAGAATCTGCCTCCAATTGAGAAACAACATATTCAGATAAAATAAAATTTAAAAAATGTTATTGTCGTGATATTTTCTGACAATATTAACACATATTTATGTTATCCGATTGTGAATTTGTATCATTAAAAATGTTGATTTTTTTATTAATATTTTCCCGATTTCATATGTGGCATAGACACAAGATCTGATATCACACACACACACACACACACACACACACACACACACGAGCAAAAACAATTAGTACTTAAATGAGATTTAGAGAGGGTTGGATATGAAAAGCTTCTATATCTGAGCTTATTGATTGGATGGCTCTGCAAAAACCCTATTACACCATGTCACAAGATGTGAGATTGTATTATGTTAGATTCTTCATGTATGTAACTTGGAGGCAGATTGTCTGACCTTAGGTGTTAATTGTTTTGGAGGTGCATTTTGGTCAAAGAAGAAGAAGACGGAAATTTGCATCCACAAATTGGTGCTTTCATTGAGAGTCTTGATTCAAACACTGGTAAAAGACTCTCGCATTCAAGATTTTTGTTTTCTTGTTCATTTGTAGTTTTTTCATACGTTCTTATTCTTGATAAAAATTCTTTGATAAAACGTAAAAGAAAAGCACAATAATTAGAAACTCGAAAACCATGATGAACGAAAATTCTAACGTACAAGAATTGGGACTATGGTGATTCACAAGGCTCAATGCAACGACAAGTGGAGAGGCACCACCACCACAAGGTGCCACCGTAGCAGCCACCATGGTAGCCACCACAACAACAGTTACCATGCCCACCCTTGGCAACGCCCATACCCACAATGCCAAGACAACGGCACAAGGCCTGCAAGCCCAAGCTGTGCCATTCCAACCTACACGGGCCCAAGCCCAAGGCGCATCGACTCGAGCCCGACTCGGTGCGAGCTTAGCGCTCCTAAGCCGAGCCCAAGCCCAGCTCCCACGTACGTCGTAGCCCACTCCCATGGTGTGCCAAGCAGCCCAAACTGGTCCAAGACTGGTTCAACCATCCCAACTCTAAATTTTTGGGCCGACGATTGAACCAGGGGCATTTTCACCATATTTCTCTGCAGATTTGACATTTCCTAGTTCAAATCTCAAGCCCGAAGTCTACCACACTTCCACTACTCAAGGAGACGCATTCCGTTCAACCCAAATGGAAAACAAACTTATCTTAACAAGTCATAGAGTTAGACAAGTGCCCTTGCACAGCAGACAACCTTGGTGAATCTGCTTTTGCAGTGCACTGAGATGCAACGTGCCTCTGACGAGGTGTCCCGAAGTAGGACAAAGGTAGACGAGAAACCTTTCCAGCAGCGTCCGGGCAAACAACCACTTGACTAACCACGAACCAAGCATTTTTATAGTGTACACTCCTGACTGAGCCCCTAAAATAACGTATACTCTTGTCTTAATGCGCAGAGGAGCGTGCATTCTCGATTAGGCCTACGGACGAGTATACACTAACGGTTGGGACCATAATTTGATAATTAACATGAGCAACCTTCTAGGCGAAGTGTTCATTCGTGGCTAGGCCCGCAATGAGCGTCCTCTACCTCACATCGGAATAGGCAGCAGGACGGAAGGAGAAAAACAGTCACTCAATCTGGCTCAAGTTCAACCGGCATCTTATGAGGAAATCGCTCAGCTGCCAAGAACATACCACATGCATCGCAACCACAACATAAACGAATCGAACATATAAAAGAGCAGCCTAGACCAATAATTTAAGACCGGGGGCATCCAAGAACCTTGCTTCCCCAACAAAACCAAATTTAGGAAGAAGTAGAGAAGCTCTTGACCGAGTGATTGCATGATTTCCAATGCAACGAGGTCACTGATGAGGCATTACGATGAGACATAACCAACATAAGCATATCACCCTTCACGGACGAAATCGACCAGGCAGAGCCTTCATGCAAGTTCAGTATGCCACATTTCACATCCTTCAAAGGAGATAAAGATTCGTAAAGACACTTGAAGCACTATCGAAGCATGATGGTCATTTATTAGAACAACAATGCTCTTATGTGCAAGATATTCGCCACCACTTTGCAAGGCGAGGCGCAAGATTGGTTCCACACCTTGCCGCCATGGTCAATCCAGAGTGTCGATGATCTTTCTTTGGTTTTTCACCAAAGAATATTTGTCCTACCACTCGATCAAGAAAAAGTCCGACCATTTGTTCAACGTGAAGAAGAACCCAAAAGGAGTAGCTCTGTGACTACGTGAAAAGGTTTAAAGTAGAGAAGACAAAGATTGTCGGATATGACTGAAGGAAAAATTTTGTCCTAGCTAAGAACATGTGAGAACATTTGAACACATATGCAAACTAATAACACTTTAAAGTAGGCATGCATTCAAAAACAATTCTAAAACCCATGACTTTCAAAGCCTAGAGAATGGTGAACCATAAGACTCTTTAACAATATTAAAGAGAAGGAAGGATTTGAGATTCATTACCCTTGAAGCTCATCCTTGTTTACACAAGGGATTCACCCAAGTGGAGGGCCTTCAAGTCACCTCCTAACTCCTTGGATCTTCCTTGTGATTTTCTTCTTTGTTGATGCTCCTTTGCTCCTTGAGGATATGAGGAAAGGATCTCCAAGAACACCAAAGATTTGGTGTCTCTAAGTCTCCACACCAAGGATGTAGTGTGAAGAGAAGATGGATGACTTAGAGAGTTTTTTATGCTAGTAAAAACTCCCTAAGTGGCCGGCCTCTATGGAGAATAAGAGAGAAAGTGTTTCTCCTCTTTGCCTCTAAAAAATCCTAGTGAGAGAATGGCTATAAAGTTGCTTTTATACCACCTCACATTTGAGTGGCAAACTTGCAATTAACCCAAGTTTGCTACCCCTTCACCCTAGGCCAGTTTTGGCTTTGTTTTTGGGTTAATTTCCATTTAATTTTTAGTTGTCACACAACCTAAACTCAATGGGCCTTGTGGACCAAAAACCTTTTTGGGCCCCGAAACCCAAAACCAACTTAAAAGCCCAATATGAACCTTTCGTATAATTAATTAACTAATTAATTAATCTTTACCATTCTCAATTAAACCATTTAATTGCTTATCCATCTCTTTTATATCTTCACAGTCATCCTTACTCGGTGTACGATCCATTAGGTTTCATTTAGCGAGGCAGTGGGCGATTGTTACTCTTAACAATCGATTGTGAATTGAAACGTCCTTTTGATGAAGATTAGTGTTTGGTAATCCTTAGGGCTTCCGCAAACCATGAGTGACACCTAGCAGTATGTCATGGCTATCCAAGCTAAGTAGAAGTGGTTGGAGAACCTATCCAGTTACAACTGCAATGCAATACGGTCCTTCTCTAATACAATACTCTTGATCACATTGTTTAAGTGATAGTTTGTTTCATGTCTACTATCCAATGTGATACTTTTCTATATGATTCAATTGAATATGATTTGGAACAAACTTCCTAAGTCATATTCGTATGCTTTGGCCAAAGACTCTCAAATCATATCTCAGAGTATTCTCCTTCAACCATGGAAGGTTAGAGATCCCTCGTTGTGCATTCATATGCCTACATGACTAGATAGCTTGACCCCAACAATGTCGTGGACACTCTCGATGGAATGCCTTTGACATGATCAAAGATCAAGGACCTAACCATTAGACATCTATGATGCCTCAGGTCAAAGGACTACTTTGCATATTACAACTTACGAGTTCTCACATGACATGTACGTTCGAACTCTCTTTTGATCGTAGTTCAGTGTACTCAATTACCTTTTGAGCACTTATATGTTTGTCTCAGTGTCCAACACTAAATGACTTGAGACCAGTCATACTCACGCTTGAGTTAACATAACACATACTAACCTTAGCGGATTGTCAATGCCCAATTGTCAATCCTATGGCTAGGAACGTTTCAGGAATGAACATAAGAGAAAGGTCTCGTTAATCCAACTCACTTAGATCACTTCTCTCTTAGATTAAATACATTCCTTGGATTCCCTTATTGCTTAAACACATAATACAATAAATAGTGATTAACAATAAGCTTTGCCCTCTATTAAACATATTATAATTTAACACAATAAGTATTCCAAAAGCTATTACATCAAATGAGTGGCTTTGTGGGCATACTTCCAACAACGATGACTCGATAGCGAGTATAGCCTTCCAAAAAAGACTCCTAGAAAACCACCCACTGTTAGGAGAACTGATGATGAAAGAACATCTAACTTTGGTAGACTCTTTCGCTCTGGCCAAGAAGCATGCACTTTGGGATAAGGCTCGGCGAGCAGACAAGGCGCCCGAGTAGCTTTGAAAAGAGTCGGCACTGGCTCAAAATAAAGAAGACATGAAGCAGTATAGCAAAAGTAGGTAGAGGGCCAAGCATATGGATTGACCCACGACTAAAGAAGGCTTAGCATAAAAAAACTACTCTAAGTTCTCAATCTCGATTTACCAAATCATTCACGATATCAAGAGCGAACCATGATTCAAGCTACGGAAGCAATCAAAGGGAGATACTTCTTAGTTAGACCACACCAAGTACTGCACATTCCACCGAGGTTCTGGTCACACAACTGATGACTGCTACGCTTAAAAGAACTAGCTAGAGAAGCTCATGATCGAAGACAAAGTCGACAGATACTTAGACAAGCCGACTGCATAACCTAGAAGGAATGCAAATGTTGACGAAGAGCTGCCCAACAAGACGATTCAGATTAACTGCATCTTCACCGAATTTGAGCACTTGGGGGCCATTAGTAATTTAAAGAAGAGGAAGATCCAGCAGGCTCTACTAGTCTATTAGGTCTAGGCAGTCAATACCCAACATGGACCCATCATTGGCTTTACCGAGTAGGATGCTGAAGACGTTGATTTCCCGCACTGCAGCACGCTAGTAGTATATGTCCAATTGGCCCATGCCATAATCAACATAATGATGGTTGATAACGAAAGTGCAGTCAACCTACTTCAGCTCTCAGTAATTCAGAAGATAGGCCTGGATAGCACAATCATACGCAGAGTGGAGGTACTCACCAGATTCGACAGACATACCTCGATTGCCATCAGCCACATCACACTTAACGTGAAAACACTGCCAGTTGTCTTAAAGCAGACGTTCACGATAGTAAGCGACTCATTTCCCTACAATGGGATTATAGGGTAACCTTAGGTGATAAAGCTGGACACCGTCACTTTTATCAAGTACCAAAAAATTTGATTCTGCATACCGGGAGAAGAAGTTAGAGATATCAAGTCTGACCAGGCTGCATCTCAACGATGCACTATGCATGTACTGAAGGAGTCAAGAATGAAATGATGAAGCTACTAACTAACAATTATAGCAAGTGGGTTAAGAAAATGGTGTTTAAATCGACGCACCAGCAAACAAGATAGGATGGAAATTTGAAAAGGATGCCGAACACATCATTCTTGATCCCCAACAGCTGGTGAACATTGCTAGAATTGGTTCACGCCTCAGCCGGAAGGAAAAGGAAGAATTTATGATTTTCCTTAGGGAAAATCATGACATCTTCGAGTGGTCATCTTCTGACATGCCCGACATTGACCCCGAGCTTTCCATAAGTAGCACATCGACCCCGCTGCCAAATCGGTAATGTAAAAGAGAAGATATTTTGCACTCGAGCGTGTGGCAATCATCGAAGTGGAAATTGACAAGCTACTAGAGGCCGAATTCATAAAAAAGGTAACACATTCAGCATGGCTTACCAACATTGTGTTAGTAAAAAAGAAAGAGAAGGGCAATGGATAGTTTTCGTAGACTACGCCGACTTCAACAAAGCATGCCCAAATGATCCTTATCCACTTCCCCAAATCAATCTATTAGTAGATTCAACCTCTGGGAACCAGCTACTCAGTTTCTTGGACGCATGCTCTGATTATAACCAAATACCATGTACGAGCCTGACAAGAAACTACATTTGTGATTAGCAAGGCACCTATTGCAGGTCATACCTTTTGACCTTAAGAACGCGGGAACCATTTACCAAAGGTTAGTAAGCATGATGTTCAAGAACCAAATTGGAGTAACGGTGGAGATCTATGTCGACGACATCATGGTGAAGGGCAGGTAGCGATCAGACCACATCGGCAACTTGGCAGAAACTTTCAACATCCTTAGAAGATAAAGATGAAGCTCAATCCCGCTAAATACACATTTGGAGTATCTTCAGGGAGATTCTTAGGGTACTTAGTAACCCAACGAGGAATCAAAGCACATCCCAAGTAAATCAGAGCAATTCTAAAGATAAAATCTTTAACTACCTTGAACAAGATGTAAGGCTTGACTAGACGAGTAGCCGCCCTTAACCACTTTTTCTTGCGATCCACCGATCGATGCAAACTCTTTTTCAAGGCCATCAAGAGGGCACAATGAGACAAATATAGGATGATGAGTGTGAAAGAGCTTTTCAAAACCTGAAGAAGTATCTCAAATCACCTTCTTTACTTTTCAAGCCGGAAGCAGCACAAGACTTATACATCTACTTAGCAGTCTCAGAAGTAGCTGTGAGCTTAGTCCTTATACGAGAAAAGCTGGGGGCCCAACTATCGGTATTCTACACTTCTAAAGCTTTTCTTAATGCAAAAACTAGATATCCAAAGATTAAGAAATTAATTTTGGCATTAATTGTTGCAGCTTGGAAGCTCAGACCATATTTTCAAGCTTACACAGTTATTGTCATGACTCAGTATCCTTTATGATCAATCTTACATGGTCTAGACGCTTCTCAAATAGTGATGAAATGGGCGTTGGAACTTGGTCAATACGGTTTAGTTTTCCAACCCTGCAAGGAGATAAAGCCCGAAACCTTGGCAGACTTCATAGCAGAATTCACACTTAGCTTAGGTGACGCAACAGAATAGCCTAACGACTCCCCGAAGGGGGCTGAGCACGTCCTAGCCGCACATTCTCCACCCGAATGAGACTTCTAGCTTTTGTATGTCGATGGCACATCCAACTACAAAGGCTGGGTAGCAAGCGTGGTCCTTGTCACCCAAGATGGTTCGATGCTCGAGCAGGTAATCACTCTAGGCTTCAAAACATCCAGTAATGAAGCAAAGTACGAGGCCCTACTAGCAGGCCTCCGAATGAAATTCATTCCAATTCCAAGTTAATCACTAGCTAGACTACTGGGGAGTACACGACAAAACATCTAAGGATGACACAATATCTAGAGAAGGTACGAAGGCAGGTTGAGGCATTTCAGACTTATACTCTCACTAAAGTACCGCTAGCAGACAATTTTCGCGTGGACTTGCTAGATGGCCTAGGCTCCGCCCTTGCACACCAACTCAAACGCTCTATTCTGGTCGAGTATCTAGACAAGCCAATCATAGAGGTGAAGCCAGCAACCAAGGTGTCACAGGTTTGTACAACTCCAAACTGACAAAGTTCCATTATAGACTACCTGGTCAATGGCACACTCCCCAAGGAAAGGTTAGAGTCTAAAAAGCTCCAACTAAAGGCAGCACACTCAGATCCTACACTGGTCCACATTTTCACTGCCGGGTGCCTCCTGATGATCTAAAGGTTCTAAGATCAATCCACAAAGGCAGTTTTGGAAATCATTCCAGAGGCCAATCCTTAGCATACAAGGCTTGCAACGCAGGCTACTATTGGCCTACTATGCACCAAGATGCTAAGAAGTTTGTATAAAAGTGCGACTGTTGCCAACGTTATAAACCGGTATCAACACTACCTGCTAATGAATTATACTTGCAGAAGAGGCCTTAGCTGTTCATATTGTGGGCAAGAATCTTGGTAGGGCCAATGTCGCCCGCTACTGGGAGCAAAGGCATGATGATCGTGGCAACTGATTACTTCACTAAATGGGTAGAAGCAGAGCGCATGAAAACCACGACTTAGATAGACATAGAGCATTTCATATAGAGGAAGATCATTTACCGATTTGGCATCCCTCAATCCATCGTCACAGACAACAACTCGTAATTCGTAGGCAAAGATTTGGCAAAGTTCTTCAAAAAATATAGCATCAAGCAGCGCATGGCCACACTAAGGTATCATCAAGGTAATGGGTAGGCCGAAACACCCAACAAGACCATTCTCGATTGCCTCAAGAAGTCATTCTCCGATAAGAAGGGAAAATGGTCAGACAAACTCCCCGAATGTCTATGGCCGTATCGCACCACTAAATGACAAGCAAATGATGAAACCATTTTATTTTTGGCATTTAGTTTAAAAGCAATCATTCATCCCAATGTCATCGTGCCAGGTATAACATTTTACTACCAAGTATCGACCAAAATGGAAATGAGATGGCCACAAATCTAGATCTGGCAGAGGAGAAGTGCAAGAAGATCATCACCGGCATTGCAACTTACTAGTAGCAGCTCATCTATAGCTACAACAAAAGGGCTAAGATCCGGTAATTCCAGCCCAGAGACTTAGTCATGAGGAAAGCTTTCATCACTGCCTGAAGAGAATGCTTTAAAAAGATAGATCTCATATGGGAAGGTTTGTACAAGATTAGCAGAGTAGGTGGCAAAGGTAGCTACACCTTTGCCACCATGACCGACAAAGAGATCGAAAAGTAATGAAATGCCTACAATTTGAAGAAGTACCATGCATGACCTCCTGCTACACCAAAGCCAGAAGACTTAAGCAGCTCAAAGGGCGCCACCTCGTGAGTCGAAGACTATCCAGTTGTTATGCAGTTTCTACTTTACAACTAAGTTTTTGTTCGTTTCACTTATTTTTTAATGAGGAATTTACAAGTAATTTACAACTTGGCTCGACTGCATGCTTACAACTGATCACTCTTACACTTTAAAAGAAGACTGCACCTCTCGAGGGACCAACCATGCTCTTCTGTGTGATAAGGTAAACCAATTCCCGGACACCCACATTGGGTTATTCTCCAATGCGGGAATATAAACTCTACAGTCCGAATATCCAGACGTGGATGAGTAGGGCTTCCCTAGTACTAGATGCACGATGGCTTGCGCTGGGATTCTTATAAGTAGCCACAATGGTATTTTTCAAGGTTTTGGTAACTGAAGGATTTTGGGTCTCTTGGCCTAATCCGCGAGGAATTGGGGCCCATGGACGAATTGGGCACATTACACAGTATACTCTATGGACGGCTGCCCTGGAACCCTAAAGCTGCTACTGAGTGTACTAAGGTAGCCTATGGTTTCCCGAAGATTACCTATGGCTTGCCATTCGAGCAGTAAGCGCTGCTAAACTTACATAACCGCACATTTTTGTGAAAGATTAAACAAGTTAGCATGCATATATGAAGTTTTATCCACCGTTGACATGTTACGCAATCGATAAGCTTTACCTCTGCCAAGCCTGGAATGATCATTTTGATCTACATTAATTCCTAAAGTGTTATGATACTTGCCACAGAACCTACGGAATTGGTTACATAAAATCAAGGAGTTCTCTCGAATCCTTACTTACGAAATTCCATACAACCACATACTTTTGATACGAAAAGTTAGTGAATTTCATAACCTAAAAATCTTTAGTACGTTGTGATGCAGGCCACACAGCTCAAGGGATTGAAGAAAGCCAAGGTTAACAGCCTAGTGGTTATGTAGATTTATTTTCTTTTGTAAGTAAGGCGTCTGGCTGCTGACCCTATGGCTAATCACTTTGCAAAGTTCTACACCAAGCTGCATAAGCTACCCCGGCCTGCCTACTTATTAAAAAGTAGCACGCTTGCCGCTAGTTTGGAAGTCAAAGTTTGGGAAAGAACAAAAGAAACAAAGATGAACAAAAGCGAAGGAGGTAAGTTTATTTAATTTTCTTGCAAAATTGATAAACAACTGGCAAAGCCCAAAAGAGTTTAAGCAAAGCAAAAAGCAACAAGGAAACCAAAGAAATCCTAACGACTACATAGAAGATTACTCTTTAGCAGCTTAGACATTCCACGACTACTCGGTTGCCACACCTTCAGCAGCCGCGACACTCTCAGCAGTGGCATCATCATGGGCTTCACCCCCAACTGCTCCAGCTTGGGCACCAACCTCTCCGACTACTTCACCAATAGAAGCCTCAAAAGTAAAGGCAAGTAAGTCTTTCGGAGAAATAGAGAAGGTTTCAAAGTCTTTCTCAGTAAACTCAAAGTTAGACGGCCTATTAAAGAGATGGTTTACATAACCTAACTTGTAGAAATCAGTTTGACTCTGAGTAAGCGAAGCCTTGAACCCAACCTTCTCACCCTTCAACTGCTCATTCTCCTCGAGCTGACCAACATGGACGCACTACAGTTCCTCTACTTCCTTCTTCAGACTTTTGTTGATCTTTAAAGCACCTTGGAGTTCCAACACTTGAGGCTCAAGCCCGTCAACAACGTTCTTGAAGTGGATCACTTGATTATAAGTAGCAATCAGATCTTCATCCTTTGGATAAGCATATGAGTGAAGCTCAGAGACGACACGCTCAAAGTCTTGAATATGAGGTATGTAACATTCGATTTCATTCTCTGCACTTTCATACTTAACTTGGATTGCGTCAAGCCTAGTCTTCAAATCCATGATCTCTTGGCGAATGGTATTAAGTTACAGAGAAGTGGGAGCAGAGATATTAGACCCATTCAAAGTAGCAAGCTCATATTCCAAATTCTTGATCTTTTCGGACAAGGAGTAAGCTTTGGCTGCAACAGTCTTTGCCACCTCCTTGGCAGCCTTGGTATCCTCTTAATCAAGGAGCATAGACTTGGCTACTAGAATCGCCACTTTCTACATCATAACAAGCAGAGCAGTCCTCCTATACTCAGTCGTATGCTTCGCAAAGGAACTTAGGTAGACAACCCCTTTAACGCCTTCAACAAACTTGGCATATGCATCCATGTCTTCAAGAAGGTCTAGTTTCAAGAGTGCACAAACCTTAATAACTTCCTCGGAAACAGGCTTGGTTGATTTTTCACAACTGTCCACATGAGCAGCCTCCTTACTTTTAGCAATTGAATAAGCCTTAGTAACAAGGGGAGTGGGTTTTGGTGCCACTTTGGCAAGCGAGGCACCTTGTCGCTCTTCATAATAGTGAGTCTCTCCAAATATGAACAAGACTTAGCCACATACAAACATTTTGACATAAACTTCGGCACTAGGGGAATGACTGAACTTCTACTCTGAGCAATCCTATCAGCAATCTAACTAGCTACCTTTGGAACGGCAGGCATCACTGGCACAGATCTAACAACCTCATCTTTCTTTCCCTTGGAAGAAGTCAAGTCAATCACAAGCTTAAGAGTAATCGGCGAACCCTCACGATCAATGGAAGAAGTCTTTGGCTTTTTCTCAGTCAGCATCTCTTGAGCAGGCGGGGAAGATCTCTTTTTTCCTACCTTCATTTATAGCAGGCTCCATAATAGTGATCAAACGAGTTAGTGCCTTCGCCTTGATCTGCTTTATCTCATCTCTTAGGAGTAGCCCACATTTCTCTCGACGAAGAGGACTAAGCAACTAACATCACTCCCGATCCTCAAAAGGGATACCTAGTGCAACATGCAACTTCTTCATATCTGGAGAAGTCTTAGGAGTCGAGTCGAATTCCAAATCTACAAGATCAGAGGAAGACAATCAGTAAATCAAAAGGCAGCTTAGCAAGAGTACAAAGCAGCCGATGGACTGAGCAGTCTACTTACCGAGGATGAAACTCGTCGAAACACACAGCTCGGGAGAAGAATCACTATCTCCACTTATCTTCAAAGTTTCCTTAGCCCAGTCATAATCACCCTTGCTTGAGTGGTTAAAGAGCCTATGACGAGAACGCAGCTGCCAACTCTTTTAATGTGGCTTATGTCAAAGAAGTACCAAAACTCGTTAACCATCAAATCCAAGTCAAACAATTGGCTTAGATTGAAGAACCTCACCATCACACGGATCGGATTGGGAGATCATTGAGTAAAGGCACAATTCATGGAGCAAAGCACATCTTAGAAGAAACGCGGCATGGGAAAAGTAAATCCCAACACGAAGTAATAAGGATAGAACTTGATGGCTCTCCGAGCCCCCATTGCATGGTTTACGGCTGCTACTTTCCTTGACACGTTTCACATGCACCCTAATGGAATGACATGCCTATAAACCTCAAAGAAGTCTCTAAATAAATCATCGGAGCTCATTTTGAAATGAGCAGCCTTCAAGTAGCCCACCTTGCTCAAGGACCCGCTTTGACGATACAATGGCGGCACACCATCATCACTCTTGTGGCTTGAGGAAGACATGCTTGAAGAAATTCTACAAAGACACAAGGAAATTCTTTAGACAGCTGCCTACAAAAAAAAAGAAAAAGAAAAAAAGAAAGCAGTCGGCACAAACAGGCCAAGCCAAAAGGCCTAAGGCCTTTCTTTCTTTCTTTCTTTCTCTTTCTCTCTCTCTCTCTCACTCTCTCATTTTCTTTCAAGTGCACGGGCCTGAGCCACAGAAGCTTAGCAACCGCACTAAGCCCATGGCCTGGCTTGATACCTTCTCGGCCAGCAAGCCTCATGGCCCAAATCAAATGGAAGGAGGCTGGCGCCCTACGTCTTCTCTCTATTCCTTCCTCATATGGGCTGAGACCCAGACCTACTCGCACCAAGCCCAGCTCAGCGCCCCTGCATTCCCATCATCTCGGCCCGAGTCGAGCCACTCCTAGCCCAGCCAGCCACCACCGCACCAAACAACTTCACGGCAGCCATGTCGTGGCATTCTCCAACAAACTTTTCACACATCATCGACCCTTGTAAAGCCAAATTTCAGGCTCTGAGTCTCCCAAAAAATAAGAAGACAAGGAAAATTAATTCTTTCTTATCTTGGTGTGGCGTGAAGACGAAGAAAGTAATGAAAGACGATCATTTGCACAGGCAAATGTAGAAGATTGCTAGTGGATAGGGAACAAATATCATCTAACTCTCTCTCTCTCTTTTGTAAGGTGGAATAAATTGCTTTCTAAAGTTGATTTAATAATCTACTTAAGGTGTCTATACTTCAAAAGTAATTAATTTGCCTTTCCTAGAAAGATTTAGTTTCTTATTAATTAGGGAATCTACATCAAAATAGGAAACAATACTATGCTTTCTAAAGTAAGGGAAGATCTCTACACCTGCTGTCCTTTCTTGTGAGCAGCCCAACAGGTGTGGGGGCATTTGTGGAGCCAAAAATAATCAAGAAAATTATGGAGGCGACACGTGGACTTTTGGGGTAAAGAAGACAAAATTACCCTCAAGGCACACGGAGATTCTCACGCGCACGTAACGGACAATAACGGCTCAATCAAGGTCAAAGGTGATCAAAATGGTATTTATTCAAAACCCTCTCATCAATCCTTATCAAATCCTCCCTACGAGGTAACTCCCAATTATTCTTTTCAAATTGTGATTAATTGGCAAATTAATTGATTAATTACCAAATTAATTGATAGATTTGCCAAATTAATTGCAATTACACTCAAATCACCACCATAAGTGGCCATCCCTATTTCTCCAAATAGAGCCGGCCACACCCTTATATATAGCCTCATTTTCTCCAAAAACTTAAGTCAATTCTCTTCTAAAATTCTCCAAATTTCTCTAAACACTTTCTCCCTCAAATTCTAACTTTGGCATAAGAGGTTCTTCGGCCAAAGCCTCCCCTCCCAATACATCGTGGGCGTGTGAGGCCTGTTGACCTTGACCTTAAGTGTTAATTGTTTTGCAAGTGCATTTTCGTCTAAAAAGAAGAAGGCGGATATTTGCATCCACTTTCATGTTGATCTTGTTCATCATCATCAGCTATGGCTGTAGACATGTAGGGTCGGAGGTTGCATTTTCTTGTACACAAAGCATACCCACATATGGGAATAGGACGGCTTCTTTTTCTGAAAAGTTTCCATCAAGTTCGAGAGAAGAGTCCACTAGATCTACAAAGCCTCTTTCCCTTGTACATTTCCCATGCCTGCATGCATCACCCACCGTGTCCATGCTATCTCACTCTATTAATTCAAGTTTGGTTAATACTATATATAGTTAAATAAGGATCCAAATTTGATGCCAGTTCTTTGTGATTTGTTTCTCTTTCCTGGGTATACGTGTTCGTAATTGTGTTTTGAAATGTGCTTATCACACCAATTTGTCACTTTCTTTGAGAATACATGCATGTATGCATATACGGGGATGTATCACTTTCTTGTTGGAAAACTAGAGTTAATCGTATGGTTGATTTGTTATATAATAAGGTCTTGTAACTCAAATGGTTAAGAAAATTTACTTGTGCATAATATATAGATCAAGTTTCAATTCTAGAGTACGAGTTTTGAAAAGCTTATATATGCATAATCATTTTAAGTAAGTGTTGGATCATTGGGATACTGTTGCGAAGAAGAGAGGTCTATCAATTATTTCATGGAGTGGGTGGGGATTTAATTTTCTGCAGAAAACTACTCATGGTCTACTCAATCCATCATCGATACAAAGTTATATGATAAATCCTGGATAATATTTAGAGATTTTAAAAGTGCAAAATTAATTTCCAAATAGAAAAGGTCATGCATACGACTAGCACTAGTGTTTGTAGAATTTGTATATAAGATCATACCTTTTCTGACAAGATTGTGTTTTCCAAGTTCCATATCAATCTCAACCATCCATCGTCACTGACTATTTGTAAAATCAACACCCTAAAACAGTATACGTATGAGTTTTGCGTTAGATGTCCGGTGATTACATACTTCGGAGCCAGATGATTAACCTCTTTGTCATCAATAACAAATTTACACCATTAGTACTGTTAATAGGAACCAAATAATAAATGCAATTTGTATTGAAACCGGTTATAGCTAGCTAGCATTTCAGCTCTTAGAAGTAAACATTACCTCGCTAAAAGGGTTGGCACCAGTGAGGAAATGGTATTTCTCGTTGGATTTGAAAACCCAAGGTTATCTTTGGATTGCTTGGAACCTCACGAGTCCATCTACATCACTTTCAGGTAAGAAATCGAACGTTTTCATGTTGAAATATCGAACTCCGATTTTGGCACTATTCATCAACTTTTAAATGATTGTGTTTTAAAGGAAACCAAGATCACCACGAGTCTCAGAACTCTTCCAGGAACCCCGGAGTAGTTCGTTGGAAGGAATTGGACATCGGGATCGTAGGTTTCGACGTTGGCCGGTTTTTTTGTGATTTTCTTCGACGTGATTTTGAAAGATTTGAAGCTCCAAAGAGGTATAAACATGTTCTACATGATGAGGGCTTCATTTTGAAATAAATTTCATAAAAAATGGATGAAAAACGAAGAAGATATAAATAAATTAAAATTTTCCAGTTTTCTGGCGACCGGAGGCTCGCCGAAGTTCTAATGAAGAAGACGACAGAATATTCCGTCAAATCTAACGGAATATTCTGACGCCGTCAGTATGCATGTCATGTGGCCGCACGTGGGGGCGCGTAGGTCCGTGCCATTTTTGGTGCGTGGGGGCGCGTGACAAGTCCAAAAATTATTTAAAAATTTTGGGTGTGTTCGTGGCGTCGAGTAGATCAATTTGGTATACTTAAACCTTAGGTTTGAGCAATCTATGGGAATTTTATTAAAGTTTCCGTATATAAGTTTTAATTAATTCGTATTAAATTATTTATAAATAAGGGAAAAATATCAGGAGGAAATTCAAGGCCAAGCTAGGCCCAAGGGCTACGACCCAGCAACGTACTAGTGAGTGGGCAGTTTGTTTTTTTTTATATATATACTTATACGTATTTATAGCTTCCAAAATGCATGAAAGATTCACTTTACGTATATATTGCCAAATAAATGTTAAGTACGATATAATTGTGATAAATGCTGTTATATGGTTGAGATATACTTGTTATGATATTCATACATGTTTGTATACATACTCATCTTGCTGCACCGGTGTTAGTACTCGCCCTTGGGCCAGGGCCAGTCCTTCACGTGTATGTTCACATCGCACCGTTCGCTCGTCTGGATCCAGGTTAAGTGCCAGTCCTGTCGGGTAGATTGCATTAGGCAATCTGACTTGTATGTGATGTGCTTCTGCACCAGTCTTCACGTGATCGTAGTACTTGAGCGCATTGATTACACCCAGTCCTGTTCGTGTCAGATTCTGTCTGTTCGAACTTGTGTGCAAGCATTAGATAGATGAGATTTGCATTATATTATTGCCACATGATTATACTTCTGCAGCATTGACTTTATCATGTTTCGACTCGCATATTGTCACTAATACTTGGCTACAGTATTGCGGATATATATATACGTACTTACTCATAATGTACTTCTTATTAAAGGAAACTATAATTGTTTTACGACGAGGGGTTAGTATATTCAAAACCAAAGGTTTTCATATAAGTTTGTTTTGCTGACCCACTCAACTTTGTTTTTCGCCCCTCTAAGACCTAGATAGCTGTTCTTCGTGGCGTTTCAAGGAATCTTGAAAGTTTCTGACATTTGGCATCAGCTTCTGATGTATGAACTTATCACCGTGTGTAATAAGCGTACTTTAGTTGCTTGACTACTCTTTAGTAGTCGTTCTATCTTAAAGCTCTGAATAACTATAGTGGGCCACGCCCACGTCTGTGCATTCTGTCACTATTTTATTTGAATTGATTCTAAGTTCGATTTAAATTTATGCACTTTTACATCACTTACCCCTATGGTTACGTCACTTCAGAGTGATGGCCAGCATGCGTCGACCTTTCCGGGTCGGGGCGTGTCAGTTACCGAGCATTTACACTGTTGATTTATTTGATACATTTGAATGAGGAAATGATATCTGATTCGAATAATTTTTTGTAGGGATGATCTTCAAATAAAGATTAAGAAACTAAAAATACCAATTATGAAATTTTTACGGTGAATATAAGCCATTTTCAGATAGGGGAAATTTGTAGGGATTATCTTTAAGTGAAGATTAAGAAATTGAAGGGTTTCGTTAATGAAATTGGGTGATGTTAGAGAGACTATATTTTGTACATCACATAATGTAGTAGTTGATTGTTAGAACCCTTCTTTAAACATTGAAAATGGAATCGAACCACCAATTGCCACGTCATCTGGTTTACAAAATATAGTCTAAAATTTTCGTTTTCCTAGTATTTTTCAATGAAATTTACATGGTGAAGATATATTATTTGCATATAAAGGGACGAGTTCATCCCCAAATTAAACGAAAAATACAAATATTATTCTTCCTATCAATACCAGCCACTGTATAATTGGGAAACAAAAGTGCTAATTACTTTGTATACAGTTATAAATATACATATTTCTATTATGTACGTATATACCTGTGCCATTAATGCATGCAACATAAATATACATATTTCTAACCTTTATTCTAGCGAAGCGAACAATCCTTACTAACTTAGCATACCCTCGCTTACATCTTTGATAAGTTGATAACGGTTAATAGGATCAGAAAAAGTCCCATGACCGAGTATGGTTCCCTATAGATACCTGACTCTCTAATGAGATAGTTATGGACGAGTGTAAATGAATGTGGGTGGGGTTTTGTGTGGAGATTGAAGACGAAGCCCCTGTTGAAGTAGTCAAAGAAACTATGAGTTGCAGAAGATAGAGAAATTGAGAGTTTTGGAAGATGATTCTTTTGTATTTTTTGAGTGAGAAGTAATGTATTACACTATCTATTTGTTTTGATATTATTACATAGCTTGTAATATAAGTTAAGATATGGATAATATCCTAACTAACTTGCAAAAAATTCTAATAGTTTTAACAACCCTTATAACTCCCTTTGCATCTTGTGACATTTGTCAGCATTTAGACCCTTGATTCTCCATCACTTGGATCCTCATCCTTGTGTTTGTTCACTCTACTTGGATCCTCATCTAAATTCTTGTTTATACTGTTACATAACCCCTCACTCTCATGCTCGAGCGAACTGAGCTTGAGATTGCCACATTATTGATGAAACAAAGGTGTATATAAGCCCTTTGTAAGTATGTCAGCTGATTGATCTATAGATGAGACATGCTGCACTTGAAGATACCCTCTTGTTACTTAATTTCTCTCATAAAAAATGATAGTTGATCTCAATGTGTTTAGACTTTGCATGAAACACATGATTAGTAGAAAGGGCTATGGCTGAGATATTATCATAGTGAATCAATGGTGCTTGAAAGAGAGGGATAAACAAGTCAAAAAACAACTGTCTTATCCAAGCAAGTTCTGCTACTATGATTGCAAGAGCTCTATACTAATTCTATGTGGATGATCTAGATATAATATGCTACTTCTTTGGTGCCCACGAAATAGGATTAGATCCTAGAAAACCACAAACCCTGAATTTGATCTTCTATCATTTAGGTCACCAACCCAATCTACATCACTATAAGCTTGTAGATGTATTGGCCCTGGTTAATTTGAATTGAATGCCATAATTTGATGTACCCTTGAGATATTGCTCTTTACTGCAATAACATGTGACTCCATGGGGTTATGCATAGATTAACAGGCTTGATTTATAGAGAAGGCTATGTCAGGCCTTGTGAATGTGAGATATTGTAGGGCTCATACATACACTTCGATATTGATCAAGGCTATGATATGGCTTGCCATCATTTTTAAGCAATCTGCGATATGGAAGACATGGAGTAGCACAAGGTTTACAATCCTGCAAATCAATTATGTCCACTAAGTCATTCACATATTTTGACTATGACACAAACTAGCCTTCTGATGTGTAGTTAATTTGCAGGCCTAAAAAAATAATGCAGGGAGCCCATATCCTTCATTTCAAACTCTGTAGTGAGTTCTTTAATTACTTGGGATATCAACTAAGATGAACTACCAGTTAAAATCATATCATCAATATAGCAAAAGCAACACTACAATGCCTTGTGAAGAGTGTTGAACAAACAAGGATGGATTAGATCTAAACTTGGTAAAAAGCTAGTGAACCTTTCATTCCATGCTCTTGGAGCTTGTTAAACCCATAAAGTGACTTTTGAAGTCTGCAAGCATAATTGGATAGATACTTGGAGCTTTGAAATCCTGGAGGCTGGTCCATGTATGTCACACCCCGACCCACGAATAAGAACTATTCACGAACTAGGGTGTGAGCCATATCTTAGCTATAGAAATAAATTCTACAACCAAGATATGGTGGAAAATAAAATTAAATACCATACATCATATAACAAAATCTTACATAAAATTTATTGAATACGCAGCGGAATAACAATAGTGCACCAATTAGTTCACAATAAAACTACCAATTAAATAATAATTAAATTGTAACAATTCTTTCAAATGCATGAATGTACTCACTCTTTTCTAATCCTGCTAACACATACCTAAGGTATCCAAGCATGCACGTCCCATGCCATGCTTATACCACCTGGCTCCGAATACCTTAGAATATGAGTTAACTCAAATTCATCCCTTAAGCCCAATTTTCAGAATTTATTTCTCCACTTGCACTTTATTTATATCGACACTTCCTTTGATGTCTAGTTGTATATTCAAGCCCTCCCCCGACTCTTGACATATACAAGGTTCTTTATTTTGTATTCAAAGTAAACTTCAACCCTTAAATATCCTCATAAATCAAACACTTTACACAAATCAACTATTTTTCTTAATTTACAAGAATGCTTATGTATATTCCATGTAACAAGAATATCAATAATCACATGCTCTATAACATCTACAACACTAATCAAACTGCTAGTAGCTAAAATTGTATTATATCTGCAACACTAATCAAATTGTTAGTAGCCAAATTTGTATTATATTATCATAATATATAGTATGGATAACACACAATAATCTAATTGAGAAATATTACTTTACCATTTTACTCCATCTATCTCTAGGTATTGATGCATAACCCCATTTGAGTTCCATAGAGCAATTATGTTAGGTAAGCCTTCATGCATTTTTTGGGATTTGTCTCTTATTTTACAGCATTCTCTTGGGAAGTAAATGGAGATTTTTGATAGTTTGTTGGGAGTGCTTCTCATGATAATGATCTCAAAATGTAAATGCCTAAACAACACAAGATTTAACTGGTTTGCCAAATCGACTACATCCACTGGGGTTTGCTTTCATTGTATTTCACTATATATAAGAGACTTACCAATACAATGAAGGATGGCTTAAAGTCTTAACAATATGTAAAAGAAAGATAAAAGGTAATATGAAAGGGAAAATGACTTTTTGTTGGAGTGACGGGATTTTAAACCGCACAAATTTAACCCTCTTTTTGACAGTTGTAGTATAGGTGTAAGTAGGGTATCGTTCTAGGCCGGGGATTAGGAGGGATTGCTAATCTACTCTAAATTAATTTAAAAACGTAAAAACAAAATTTAAAACACTAAACTAAAATAAAAACACTTAACTAGAATAACTCAAAATAAAGAAAACAATCAAATTAAACACTAGGAATTAAAATGGACGGAAATCGAATTAAAAGATTAAAAATAATAAAAACAAACTAAATAATATAATATAATAATGGGGGGGGGGGTTTGGTTTTGATGAAACGTAAATTAAACTTAACTAAATTACAAAATTGACAAAAACATAAAATTAAAGTGAACGGATGGGCGACGGATTGGCTAGAGGGTTCTTCTCCACACATGACACATATGCAATCTAAATTGATTTTCAGTTGTTCTTTCAATAAGTTGTAAATCTCAATACTCCAGATTAATTAGGTACGCTTAAATTAACCTTCAGATTTTCCTTATGTTATTGAATTGGATGAACAGCATACAACAACTCAAATTATTCCCCAAAAGTTCCCTACGTGAAAAGCACAATAGAGATACGATTAAAGATCATTATGTTCTATGAAAATCATAAGTGTTGACAAGGCATTCGTAACTATGAACAGCATGATACGTTTGCCAGGAATTTACTTAACGCGATTGCGGATAGCAACCTTCACTACTCATGAATATAAGTTCATAACGATTAGGTGAAATTCACTTATATTCTAGCATCAAATTCATGCATGCAAACTAAGTACGCATCCTTAATCGACATACACAAATAAGTTATCTATCAAGCAGTTAAGCAAATTGAATCACAACTCAGAAATCACAACTGAAGGTAATCAATTCATATTACAAATATAATCATGGTTTCGAATTAACCTCTAGCCAAAATAATTAATTACACATCATTATTAAATTAAAAACAGAAATAAAATAAGAGTTTGGAGGATTAAACCGAATTGGAGAATAGTAAAAACTTTCTGTGCACTTGCTGTGCACTGTGTGTCTTCACCGTGAGCTGCCAACTCCGAGGCCCCCTTTGCAGCTTGATTGGCTGCGCTGATGCTGCCTTTGATCTGCTGCTGCCAATCTTTCTTCGCGCGAGAGTTGCTCCCTCTGGTATGGCCTGCCCTCGAGTCCCCCTTGGCACTGACCTTCCTCACAGCAGCCTATTGGCTGCTTCTCCTCCCGCCAACTGCCAGCCGCAAGCCTTCTCCTTTAAGATGCCATCCCCCCAGTTTTCCGAATATTTTTCTGTTTAATTAATTTTTTATTATTTTCTCTCCGTGGCCACTCTTTCCAGCTCCACCCCACCGAGATTATTATTTCTCCCACCACCAAGTGCCTTTCCCGTAGCTTTTATTATGCTTCACCCTTTTCATTATTCTGTTTCTGTTTTCTTTTCAAAGGTGCTGCCTTCCATTATGACCTCCACCCAATTTATTCCTTGCAATCACAAACATATTTAAATATAAAAATAAATATAAATATATATAAATATTATTTTTCAAAAGATAAGATTTATTCAACAAGCAAGATAATTTAGACGAAATTAATACTTAACACTTCACTTATTCTATTTTTATTTTCTTAACTAGATAAATTCTAAAAACACAAAAATAACGTAAATAGCTCAAAACATAACGAACTAACTAAGAAAAGACAAGTGAATTTGATATAAAAATATGTATAAATATGGTCCGATCAAATACCCCCACACTTAGCTTTTGCTAGTCCTCGAGCAAAACAAAGAAAACAGAAAAAGTAATAACATGAAAAACATTAGCTTCCCCTTATTTGACCCTCATAGAATTTCCTTCGAAAACGTAAATCAGCAAGAACCATTGCTAGCACAAAACAACTAATCCCAGTTCATCTTCCTTATTCAAATATTAGCAGTAATCTTTAAATCATCCTTGAAGTGTAGTGTGTGAGATAGCCATGCTAATGCAATTTCAAGTTTTTATTTTTAAAATCATCATATGCAAACCAGCAACCTTCTCACGGGATATGCACTCAATCACACATATGTTTAGTTTTAATGTGTTTCGCTCAAAGAAACAAATGTGAAAGTTCTACCATAAGCTTGCATAAAGATCACTTCTCCACAATCATAATTGCAAAACTTAAATCAAGAGGACTTTTATTGGATGTAATGAGGCTTAGGGATAAGGCTATTGAAACGAAAGAATAGGAAAACACAAGTTCCAAGCTACATCGCAAGCGATTCTTTTGTTGAGATTTATAAGAACTCAAACTTTCCAACGATTCTTTTAATCACCTCCAACCACACCCTTAAACTGAAACTTTATAAACTTTTTATTTTCTTTGAATACAATCTTTTCTTCTCTTTTCTCATTTTTTTTTTTTTTATAAACACAAATATGAAATACCCCCACACTTATTCTTTTGCCAAACCTTCCAAGTACTTCACAAACATTTCTCAAAAGACAATCTCAAATTGTTCGCTTGGAAAGGGTAAGGAAACATGTTTTGAGGTATAAGGGTAGACATATCTGGTGTTAAGAAATAAAAGGCTCAACAAATACGGCTCAAATAGGCAATCTAATGGTATCATTTTTCTTTGGGACACAAGGTTATTTGGGCCATGGTGGTAAACCTAATGCCTCTATCATTTTCAAGTTCAAGCAATCAATGACAAACATTTCGAAAGATCGTTACGCAAGTTCTAGAGATGCATCTCACATAAGTTCATCACACATGAAAGAATAGGAGTGTATGAAAAATGCACACACTTTCAATAGGCTCAAAAACTCACATGGGATGTATATGGTCACTAAATTCACATATGAAGATTTAAGTCATGCTTTAGTTTCACATCAACAAGGCTATGTGCATTTGGATTTTCAAAGATGATTAAACATGTACAATACTAACAAGAGAACAAGGAAATTCACATAACACATGTTAACTAAGTTCTTGATAATCATGGTTCAAATTTCATCCAGTTATATCATTGGGTCGGGAAACTAATAAAAATCTAATTTAAAACCGTAAGGAAAACAAAACAATATTTTTGGATTTTTTTAAATTTTTCGAGAAAAATTAAATAAAACACAAAACTCCGAAAAAAATTAAGTAAAACACAAAGCTAATTAAGAAAACAAAAAGCAATAACATGGAAACAAATGAAACCAGTTCAAAGTCGAAGGTACAAAAATTTTCAATTTGGTCAATTTTTTATACTTGATACCCCCACACTTAAACTAGACATTGTCCCCAATGTCATAAAACAAAAATAAGCAAATAAAAATAAAAATGAATAAAAAATACGAAACAAAATAAAGAAAAAGGACTGAAAACTTCTCTAATTTGCAGAAAACCAAGCGATGACCCCCAAGCGTAAATTTTGCAATCAACTTCAAGGGAGAAAATAACCAAACGTTCCTGCAAAGAAAAGAAATAAATCAGTTAAGCACGCAAGAAAATATAGAAAATGCAAACGAAAATTGAAAATGAAAATAAAAGATAACGAAAAGAACTAATAGGTGGTCATTGGTCATGACTGTTGATTTTCCACAGCTTTCATCTTGAACTGGATGGGCCTCCTTCTGGCAAGTGCTCCTCAGCTTAGTTGAGGATGAATCAGCACGTTGTCTCCACATGCTTCAAGTAGTCCGGTCTCGACGCAGGTGTGGCATCTTCTTGAACTCTTGGATCAACCCAGACTCATCTGCTCTTGGGTGCACCTCAGACTCCTCCTGCTTCGTCTGTGAGGTACTTTTGTTTTTGAAGAAGTACCTCAACACAGGTTTATTTTTGAAGTGTGTTGGGAGGGGTCTGAGATGAGTACTCGAGAGCAAGACTAGGTAAGCAATCAGGATCTCACTTTCTCCATGTTCTTCAGATGAAAGTGAGGAGAAAGCGTGATTTGAGATACTTTTGCTTTTAACCTTTTTGATATGAAATACTTTTGCTCTGGAAGGTTTGTTTTCTGGGGTGATCCAAGGGATGAAGAACACTGAGTAACTCGAAAGCTTTCTTTGGGAAGACATTATCGGAGATGAAGAGAGGAAGAGAGGTTGAGAGGTGGAGAGGGTGTGAAGGTGTGCCTTTGATGTGGAAGGCGAAGGTCGAGACTTATAGAAAATTTTCTTTCTCAACCGGAACTATTCCCGCACTATTTGTCGGCAGCCGGTGATGGATGAACAGTACCCGTTACGCGCTTTCTGACAAAGCTTCCATAATTTCCGCGAAGCTGACTGCGCATGCGACGAGTGACGACAAATTGGAATGATGATCTTTTGAAAACCGGGGTTCAAAACCGAGTGCGGCTCGTGGTTTTCGCAACGCTCCACGCTGCACGTGATGAGTCACGACAAACTGGAAAAGCTGAGCCACGTGATTGCTGAGTCAAGCCCAGCTTTTGAGAAAGGTAACGGCTCTTTTGAGAAATGAGTGTCCAGCTTTTCCGAATTGCGTGAGGACGCGTCTTCAACCTCTGAGGAGCGGGCGCCTCTCTTTGATTTGCTTCTTTTTATAGAGGCGCTAATTCTGCTCCACCTCACACTTGAACTCTCTTCCTCAAACACTCTCTTCTGCACTTCTGCACTCTTACTCCTTCCGAACTCTTCCTGCACTCTTAAACTTAGCGAACTCCTTTCTTCCTCAACACCCTCTAAAAATGTCTTGCCCTTCCGACCGTCGCCTAAACTTGAATGTCGGGGAAGACGATGATTCGTCTTCTCCGAACAACATTTGGAATCCGTCCTTCATATCCCCCAATGGTCCTCTTACAGTCGGGGACAAATGATGAGGAATGAAATCACCGCTACGGTGATTGCCAGAAATCTGCTCACTCCAAGGGACAATAGGATGCTATCTAGGCGGTCGGACGAGCTGGCCGTTCAGGAATCTCTTGCCCTCAGCGTCCAAAATGCAGGCTCAGTTTCGAACATGAGCCAGCGCCTGCTTGCCCGAACTCGTCAGGTGGAGTCGCTGATGGCGGAGGTGGCCAGTCTTCGGCAAGAAGTCAGAGGACTCAGGCACGAAAACAAGGAGTTGCACATGCTCGCAACTAGCTACTCGACCAGCATGAAGAGGAAGCTGGACCAGCTGCAGGAGTCGGACGGTCGAATCCAGAGTGATCATGAGCGGTTCATGGCGTTACTCCCGCGGTTTATGTTGCCTTCGTCCTCTGGAGCAGCACCAAGTGTTCCGGCTCCGGAGATTCCAACTCTAGCACTTCGTCTTCCCGGAGCTCCGTCGACCTCTCAGGCGCCACCTAACCAAAACCAATGATTGCTATTAGTTTTTCGTATTATTGTAAAATATTTAAGCTTTCAAGTTTATTTAATTATATAAGTATATATATATATATGTATATATTTTTTTAGAGCTTTTCTACGGCAATCAATGTAAATAAATATTTTTATTTTTTTTTAGGTTTATATGAATGTTTATATTTTTTTTTTAAGTTAAAAAAAAAAATCAAAGTAAAATAAGAAAATTAATGTAAAAAGACTATGTTTAATATAACACCACAAATATCACAACTAAATAAACAAAATAAAATGAAAGCAGTAAAGAGAAGGGTTTAGGAATGCAAATCTGGTTGTGGGTGATTCCTAGGCCTCCCTTCTTTATTCAACTGCATGGATTTATCCTTGAACGGACGGTGGTATTTGAAATGATCCGACAACGGTCTAAGTTCTAATGACGGTGCCTGAATCATCAAAATTAAATTGTTAGTATAAAACAAAATTAAAAATGGAGAAGATGACTTACTTTCTTTTTCAAATTCAATCACAAACACAACGTCTCCAAAAGTCTCAGGGACTTTGAACTTAGCCAGATTGCATATGATGATTGTGGCTTGTCCCGTTTCCTCAATCTCAACTTCTAGGGCCTTTGTTGTCTCATGCACAGCCTCTTTGATATGTTCAACATATTCTCCGGCCACTTCCTTTTCTGGAATTTTTGGAAAGGTGTCCAAGATGCCTTTCTTCCCCTCATCTTTCGTGGATCGCATGAACCTTGCCGTGCCTTGTGCATCCGCCTCCTCTTCGAGCAGTAGCAATTCATCCATGGGCTCATCTTCAACCATTTGTTCTTGAATTTGTTCCATGCATTCTGCATTCTGCCCAA
Source organism: Crataegus laevigata (assembly GCA_963580275.1). Classification (NCBI taxonomy): domain Eukaryota; kingdom Viridiplantae; phylum Streptophyta; class Magnoliopsida; order Rosales; family Rosaceae; genus Crataegus; species Crataegus laevigata. The sequence goes on along the minus strand of OY756947.1, from coordinate 27,811,036 downwards.
ATTGATTGTTCCACTCAGCCAACTCCCTTGCTTGATAGAAATCCTCAATTGGTTGCCAAAATGCGTCTTGTTGAAATGGTTGAGCTTCCCTACCCTGCTCCAAAGAATTTAGTTGCTGAATAACTTCTTTATAATAATTTGATCTACCTGAATTTGGATGTGAAGGTTGAGGGGGAGGTTGTGGTGGAGACTGTGGTGGTGCACATGGCCATTGATAGAACTCCTCTGACGGCTGTAGTTGTTCTTCTTTTTGTGAGCCCTGCGTCAAAGAAATGAGTCCATCAAGAATTTCATTATAATTCATGGGCATATTTGAATTCGATTGGAATTGCTGTGGGGGAGGTTGTGGTGGCTGCATAGATCTTGAATAGAACGCTTTATTTTGCTGCCAATATCCACTTTGTTGAACCTGTTGAGGTTCTTCCCACATATAATCTGAATAACCTCGCCAATTCGAATTGTAAGTGTTGGAAAACATGTTGCCCCTTGATTGATTGTGGCCTTGATATCCCCAAACATCTTCATTTGCAGAAAATTGGGGACATTGATGATTTTGATATCCTTGCCCATACGATGCACCAAATGTAGGGACACTTGGCATTGTGGCCCTTTCGGCATTCTGAGTCAATTGAGACGTGAGATTCGCCAATTGAGCTTGAATGGATGCAAGTGCCATGTCTCGCTTCATTTGTACCTAAAATTAAAGAAAGAAAAATAAATCAAATATCAAAAGTAAAAGATAAAAACACAAACATAAAAATAAACACAAATATAAAAATAAACACAAACAAAAATAAAGGGATTAGCAAAATTACTAATCCCCGGCAACGGCGCCAAAAATTTGACGGGATTTTAAACCGCACAAATTTAACCCTCTTTTTGACAGTTGTAGTATAGGTGTAAGTAGGGTATCGTTCTAGGCCGGGGATTAGGAGGGATTGCTAATCTACTCTAAATTAATTTAAAAACGTAAAAACAAAATTTAAAACACTAAACTAAAATAAAAACACTTAACTAGAATAACTCAAAATAAAGAAAACAATCAAATTAAACACTAGGAATTAAAATGGACGGAAATCGAATTAAAAGATTAAAAATAATAAAAACAAACTAAATAATATAATATAATAATGGGGGGGGGTTTGGTTTTGATGAAACGTAAATTAAACTTAACTAAATTACAAAATTGACAAAAACATAAAATTAAAGTGAACGGATGGGCGACGGATTGGCTAGAGGGTTCTTCTCCACACATGACACATATGCAATCTAAATTGATTTTCAGTTGTTCTTTCAATAAGTTGTAAATCTCAATACTCCAGATTAATTAGGTACGCTTAAATTAACCTTCAGATTTTCCTTATGTTATTGAATTGGATGAACAGCATACAACAACTCAAATTATTCCCCAAAAGTTCCCTACGTGAAAAGCACAATAGAGATACGATTAAAGATCATTATGTTCTATGAAAATCATAAGTGTTGACAAGGCATTCGTAACTATGAACAGCATGATACGTTTGCCAGGAATTTACTTAACGCGATTGCGGATAGCAACCTTCACTACTCATGAATATAAGTTCATAACGATTAGGTGAAATTCACTTATATTCTAGCATCAAATTCATGCATGCAAACTAAGTACGCATCCTTAATCGACATACACAAATAAGTTATCTATCAAGCAGTTAAGCAAATTGAATCACAACTCAGAAATCACAACTGAAGGTAATCAATTCATATTACAAATATAATCATGGTTTCGAATTAACCTCTAGCCAAAATAATTAATTACACATCATTATTAAATTAAAAACAGAAATAAAATAAGAGTTTGGAGGATTAAACCGAATTGGAGAATAGTAAAAACTTTCTGTGCACTTGCTGTGCACTGTGTGTCTTCACCGTGAGCTGCCAACTCCGAGGCCCCCTTTGCAGCTTGATTGGCTGCGCTGATGCTGCCTTTGATCTGCTGCTGCCAATCTTTCTTCGCGCGAGAGTTGCTCCCTCTGGTATGGCGTGCCCTCGAGTCCCCCTTGGCACTGACCTTCCTCACAGCAGCCTATTGGCTGCTTCTCCTCCCGCCAACTGCCAGCCGCAAGCCTTCTCCTTTAAGATGCCATCCCCCCAGTTTTCCGAATATTTTTCTGTTTAATTAATTTTTTATTATTTTCTCTCCGTGGCCACTCTTTCCAGCTCCACCCCACCGAGATTATTATTTCTCCCACCACCAAGTGCCTTTCCCGTAGCTTTTATTATGCTTCACCCTTTTCATTATTCTGTTTCTGTTTTCTTTTCAAAGGTGCTGCCTTCCATTATGACCTCCACCCAATTTATTCCTTGCAATCACAAACATATTTAAATATAAAAATAAATATAAATATATATAAATATTATTTTTCAAAAGATAAGATTTATTCAACAAGCAAGATAATTTAGACGAAATTAATACTTAACACTTCACTTATTCTATTTTTATTTTCTTAACTAGATAAATTCTAAAAACACAAAAATAACGTAAATAGCTCAAAACATAACGAACTAACTAAGAAAAGACAAGTGAATTTGATATAAAAATATGTATAAATATGGTCCGATCATGGAGTTAATTTTTTTTTTTCATTTTTCTTCTTCTTCCTCTCTCTTTTCTCCAGTCACTCCTGCTAGTTCTTGCTTCTTCCTTTATAGAGATTGCATGACATCTTCCTCTCCAAAAAATCTCCCAAGTGTGCCAATGTAAAGAAACCAAATGTGGTGCCAATCATTACCATAAAATGTTTTCCAATGACAAGGCAACAAGTGTTGTCCTAGTAATTCAGAATGATATGTGTTCCAATGGAAAAACAACAAGTGTTCAGTTAATTGTGATTTAATGAATATCATGCAAGATGTTCCTTGCATCAAAGGCCACGTGAAATGTTTTGACCACAATAAGTTGTCATCTTCCTCTATTTAGAGTGGTGAATATCATCTTAATGATTATCAACTTTGCCAACTCACCCTTATGTAGACTTTCACCTCTTATTTTAGAGTGATGAATAATACCTACTCTTTAATCTCTAATGATTGTCAAAATGACACCTTGCCTTTGTGAGAAAAATCAAGCCAAACTCATCATAATCCCCTTCTCCAATTCAAACTAAAAATATCCTAATTACATATGAACATAAAATAATACTAGCTAGTTTTTGAAATAATTGTGTAGAAAAATGAACTTATGTTGAGACTAGTTTACAAATCAAAAGTACAAGTTCTTGTACACATAGTGTATAAAAAGAAATCCAATAAATTCATTACATAAAAATAAGTTCGCGCACACACACACACACACACACACACACACACACACACACACACACACACACACACACATAATCATCATTATTTTTAATTACAGGGTATTACTATGAATACCTCTTCCTGTAAAATGCCAGGTAAGAAAGCATTTTTTACATCTAATTGTTTGAGTTGCCACTTGAACTGAGAAGCTAATGCAAGTATAAGTCTAATGGTTGTAGGCTTAACCGCTAGATTAAAAGTTCTCCATAGTCTACATTTCTCCTTGACTATAACCCTTTGTACAAGCCTTGCTTTGTACCTTGCCACGGTGCCATTTGCATTGTTTTAAATTTTGTACACCCGTTTACATCCAACTCGATTTTTGTCACTTGGAAGTGGAATTAGAGACCATGTATTTTGAGAATACAATGCATCTATCTTTTCCTTCATTACATCCTGCCATTCTGGTATCTGTGATGCAACTTTGAATGTCTTTGGCTTTGAGAGAAGTGACTAAGAACCAATACTGGCTGAGAAAGCCAACCTTTTTGTAATACCATTCTTGCATCTTGTTAGCATAAGATGCACATTCATTAGAATTGGAAGAACAACGTGAAGTTATTCATGTTGGAAATCAGGATCCACAGGGATGGGATGCTGTGTTGGTGTATTGTTTGGTATTACAGGATTTGGTGAGTGATGTAGGTATAAGTTGTGGATGATTGTATAGATTCTGAGGTACTAGATACATGTGTTTCTAAAGAATTTGAGGTACGAGATACATGTGTTTCTAAAGATTCTGAGGCACTATATGCAAACAAAGAACTTGAGGCACTAGATGCATTTGTAGACATTGAATTTGTGACATGTGATGAAGATGCATGAGTATGAAATGGGGATATGACTTGATTGGTTAATGTAATGCATGGTAATGACTTGGGTTGAGAATGAAATGATGAACTTGTGATTGTGAAAACTAGTAATTTGATAGAACCAGAAACATTTGCATATAGGAAAAATGATTCATCAAATAACACATGTCTTGATATTTATAGTTTGTTTTGAGCAATGCCTAAACGTATAAAACCTTTGTAATTTCCTACATAACCCAGAAAAAGCACATGTTGCTGGTTTTGGTTGTAGTTTTGAGGTGTTATATGGTTTTAAGAGAGGAACGCAAACACAGCCAAAATATTTTAGATGACTGATGTTTGGGATTTGACCATATAACAATTGATAGGGTGAATGCATTTGTAAAGTGACACCAGGGCATTCTATTAATGAGATAATTTGCAGTGGCGTAGGCATGAAACCATAAATAGCTAGGTAATTTGGCAGTTTGCAGTAATGCAATTGTAGTCTCTATAATGTGCTTATGTTTCCTTTCTGCTAATTCATTTTGTTCAGGTGTATATAGGCATGATTTGTGATCTATTATTCCATTTGTAGTTAGAAATTGTTGAAATTGAGTACTTATATACTCTTATCCTCCATCACTTTGGAAAACTTTAACTTTTGCAAAAAATTGAGTATACACAAATGCATGAAATTTGACAAATATGGCAAACATTTCTTATTTATTATTCAATGGAAAAATCCATGTAAATCTTGCACATTCATCTGTGAAGGTTACATAGCATCTAATCCTTCATATGATAGAAAATGTGACACACTCTGACCCGGAATGTCCACCTGGACTCCGAATCGAGCTGTGCTGGCCGACATCAAGAGGGTGACGAAGCCATAAAGTGTAGTGATGTGAAAAATGTGAGTAAATTTAAACCTAAAAGTACACTAGTGAGCGGGAATGAAATCATTTCACACGTGATGTCAATGCGATGTGAACATACATGTGAAAGACTGGCCTTGGCCTGGGCGAGTACTAACACTAGTGCATCACACGATAAGCAGATTATGTAAATAAAATTATACAGTTGTAAATTGATAATTCATGTCACCATAATACTATTCACAACCATAAATATAATTAAGTAATCCATAATAATACGCATGCCTATGCATCCCACAGGACATAACATAACTTCATAATTTTTATCAATGCATTAAATCTCATAAATGTCACGCTAATCTAGGCGTATTGTAGAAAACTCTTTATGAAATGTATAAATAGAAACTAACAATTATATATATACTATATAAAAGAAAAGACCCACTCACAGATACTTGCTAAGTCGCAGCAGTTCGAACTAGGATAGCCAGAGTCTCCAACAGTAATCGCACCTAAGAATAATATTATGACCCATTAGTAAAACTCTACTAAGACAATTAAATTTGGGGAAACGGAGTGTGGATTTAGAATCAGGGTGTCGAAATTAGCTAAGGAAGGTCGCATGCAAATTTTACAAAAAGTCAACGATCAACTCTAAAAAGTCAACCAAAACGCTTCGGCGGTCATCTACGTTAAAATTTTGAAATTTCACTAAATGGATGCCAAAAACGGACTTAGGACGTCGAAATTAGCCTAGGAAGGTTTTTGAGAAATTTTCGAAAAAAATCAAAACAAGGAATATTTTAAAGAATATTCCAAATCTATTTAGATGTGGGTCGGATCCCAGTTTAGGGTTTATGGGCCAGAGGCTTAAATTAGGTTTTAGGCCGGGTTTTGGCTTAATGCCTTTTTTTTTCCTTTTCTGTTTCTGTACTAGGTTAGGTTAACCCGTTTGGACTCGCGAGTCGCTGGACCCAACAGAAAAGAACACCAGTATTTTGGCTAGGAAACTTCCCGAGCTTGATTCTTAATTATTTTTCATCAAATAAAAGTCAAATTGAAGCTTAAGAGATTAAGAACAAGGGCATACCAAAATGAGGTCGAGCCGATGTAGGGATCGGCCGAAAAAAGTCTGCAAAGGCCAGGTTTCTTGACAAAAATTTGGGGAGTGTTTCCTCAAGTGATTTCTATCCCCAAACCCTACAACAAAGGCCTAAAACCTTAAAATCTTTCAAAAAAGACGAAAGTGATGAGAGAGTGGGGGTTCCCGAGGCCTACCTTGGTCGAAAAATAGTGAAGTCTAGCCAGATGAGACGATGAACAGTGGGCAAAGCCACTGTGCAACCACATCTCGAACCAGGGTGCATTGAACTAATTGGATGACGACGATGGTGAGGTCTCTTCAAGGCTAGTGGTCTGGTTTCGATGGTTTCAACAAAAGACGATGATGCTTTGTCGTGGTAGCATCTGCATAACTGCAGAGATGAGAACGGGTTAGAGAAAGGTAATTGATAAAGGAGAGGAAATCATGGCAGTCAGTGGTGGTTCATGACTAGCCTAGGTTCGTGGTGGTGGTGTTCGCCAAAACAACGAGGGTGGTATGGTTCGGTTTCTCTGCACTTACAAAGAAAGAGACAAACGAGAGAGCTGAGGGAAAGACGGGGAGAGCTAGAAAGAGTGTGATGAGGTGGTGACAAATGAGAGAGGGTTCGAGAGAGTGGAAAGAAGAGGACACGAGGACAAAGAGAAGATGAGACCCATGTGGGTGGATTATACAGACACAAATATCCCATAAGAAAATAATAAAATAATAAGAATGAATATATGAAATAATAAATTTACTAAAATGCCCTTCTACTTCGTAGTTTCATAAAATCTTCATCGTAGCTCCAAATTCGATTCCGCTCACTTCTACGCATTCGTACCGTTCAGTATTTTAAGAATATAGTACATGATTAATCTCAGTTTACTACTCTCAGGTCTCCTGATTTTCAACATTTGGACCTAAAGTATTTTTCATCTTAGAGTGATACTTAAAAGTCAAAATTTTGGGACAATTTTAGCTCCTCGCTCCCCCCATCGCCCAGACCCCTTTTTCCTTCTCCGACATGTGCATCGATGCCTGCAGATCCGACATGTGCATCGCGCCGCCATAACGACACCAACGACTGCAGGTAGAAGAGGGTCATGGCTAGCATGCACGCCAGAGTCGATGGCCCAGCAAATCGATGGGGCCCACTAAGAAAGGAACAGAACCATCGTGAGCAGTAGACATAGGGGGTTCGGCCCTTGGGTTTGGGTTGCGTTGCAGAGAGAAAGGGGCTTGGTCGCGAACAAACAGTAAGAGTAAAGTGACCTTAACTGCGAGAAGGCCCAGGGCAAAGGCACTTCCTTTCTCAACCTCGTGTTCGAATGGCTTTGAACTCCGGTCGCCGTCGCTTAACGGCGGCGCTTGAAGATGTTTCACCAGAGCCAGAATCGTGCCGCCATCGACGATCATGCTCACTACCTCCTCTGCTCACACACAAACGCATAAAATCGTTAATTCCGAAGAATTCATGAACCTCGAAAGCTTCACAACTGATAAGAAATGAGGGAAAAAAGAAAAAGAAAATTGAGGCGATATCAGAGGGTGATTTGGGGGTTTCATTTTAACCAACCGTTCTTGGCAAGCTCGGCGAGGACGTGCTTGGCGCGCTTAGCGGAAGCTCGATCTGGGTCTGGGTTGCGTTGCAGAGAGAAAGGGGGTTAGGAGAGGAGTGCTGGAGGTTGTGGAGAGAAGGGCCAGAAAGAGAAGGAATCGAAGAACAATGAGTGTGGACTGGGTTTATTTTTAAAAAAAATATAATTAATTTTTTTTTAATATTCATATTCATGTGAGTCTCGTATTGACACTTGGCACCTAGCCATTGTCCACGTTAGCGCCACATCATCAATTAGTTGCTGATTTAACAACAGTCTTAACGGATGTATGAAACTGTTCCAAAATTTTAAATTTTGACTTTGGATACCACTCTAGGATGAAAAAAACTTCATGTACCACATGTTGAAAACTAAGAAACTTGAGGGTAGTAAACTGAGATTAACCGTATAGTAAAATAACAGCTTATATGCATAACGAAAGTCATCAATCTCGCCTCTAGGGGCATTTTTGTCAATTCACTCCTTAAAATGAATAAAATTGTAAAATTAGAGACGGTTTGTCACAATCTACTCACCTTAAAAATAAAAAAAAATTTGTCCCCGAAATTTGAAATAAGTTGCTATATAGAAAAATACTTAAAATAGAAAGAAGATACATAAATAAGAAATTAAGGTAGAGCAGTTGCATAAAAGAGAATGTCATTATGTCACGATCAGATTGCAATGATTCCTATTTCATGCCTCCAAACTCCAACTTTCCTCCTCCCTCAATACAATACTAAAATATAATACTTTTAGAAAAAGAATAAAGTCAAAAATATATACAAAATAAATTGGTGTCAAAAATACATATATAATATCGTGAAAATTTTAAAATAATTGTACTAAAATTCAAATTGAATATAGAACAATTTCACCTGCGCCCTGGTAGTGTCACATACTCCTGGAATAAGTGTGTAGTATCTTTGGGTCAAGCCCAAACAATAGATGAGTAAATAAATAAAAATACTAATGTAGACGGGCCTAACTGTCTACCTACTTAACAAACCCAACCTACCTAAATAAAAATACAAACAACTCATTGTTGTCCCGATAAGTAAGTAACAAATTCCCGAGGGTGTAATATTACAATTTTGCCCCTCATTGGGAAATACACATAAATCGTCTGATTAAGGACTCGATCGTGCTCACGTTCCACCCTCTTGGGTGATAACATCAATAGCATACAAATTTGCTGCATCGCAAATTCAATTCTTCAAATACCTGTTTGCAATGCTCTTTCGTCAATTATGTATTGTGAAAATCTTTATACAATGCTTTAAGCGATATCCTTCCCAAACCGAAATAATAAGCATCGTTACATGCTACACTAACAAATATAAGTGTCTACTACAATCATGCTAAGCTATAGAACGGATAAACGCACCATACCATGAAGGTCTGAATAATTCGTTTAAAGTGGCCATTAATTTGAGGATGAAGTGTGGTATCGAATAACAACTTTGTACTCATAGCCTTCAAAAAGACTTCCAAAAACTTAGAAGTGAAACGCGCATCATAATGAGGTACAATAGTGACATGCATACCGTGTAATCGAATAATGTAGTTCACAACTCCTTAGCGAGCAGATTCATATTGAATTTCCCACGGATTTAGTGAAAAACTATGTGAAGAAGGCTAAAAGAACACTAATTTGAGGGTCAAAACAAGTCCATCAAATCTAGAGTATAAGATAACTTGACCGAATGCATAACATCTAGCTACAATGATAGGTTCCAAAATATTCAATCACCAATGGTAAAGATTCATTCACCAGAGTATTTGTTGGGTGATTGAAGAATGAATAGTCACAACTAAAGTTTAGATGTCTGAGCGATTTTCCTAAACGATTTGTCTGCTTTAGAAACAATACGATGTCTAATAGGGTAGACATGTACTCAAGGTTAATTAGAATGCCTTCAGGCACAAGGAAGTGAATATGGAATCACTGTCAAAGTAAATGTCGATCGAAATGCCAGAAAATCCGAAAATTTCACATATGAGAAATTTCACCAAGTGGTATAAAATGTAGTCCATCTGGACCAACGAAAATTGAGTTAGCTTGTCGAGTCGATCGATAATCACCAAAACATCACCATAATTTCCACATGTGCAAGATACATCGATGTCAATACACATGAATTCCAATTGAAATGAGGTAGGACAAGTGTTCAAAGGTAAGTATGTCTTTTGTTGCGATAAACAGTAATTATGTTTGCACAACCGAGGTGATACACGATAGTGCACTCGTAGACGTTGATTTGGTTCTTCCATTGTCACTGTTAGAAATTTAGCTTATTTTAAATGAGGATGTATTTGAGACGTCTAAGGTTGGTAAAGTTTCTAGACATGCTTCCTCACTGAGAAGTGTTATCCGATATTTCAAATAAAGATGATAATTGTTGATTCTAGGTTATTAGTAAGGTGGTTCATTTTGTACGGTTCCAAATGATATTTCACAACGATTTGTAGGAATATGAAATTTCTACATTTGCAACCTTTTTGGACTTTGACAAGAATGTCGTCTGCTGAGATCACGTCTCCCAAAATATATACCTAATATGACAAAGCTAACATTTGGGGAACTTGGTATAAAGCCAGCCGTTGGTGTTTAGAAAATTTGATCTCATTGCTGAAGTAGTTTAGAAAGCAATTTGTAAGACTACTATAAATTTGTCAGGCTATGGAAGAAAACTCAAACTCTAAAGGTTGGTCAGGTAGACCATTAATTCAAAGTTGAGGTTAACAATTTTAATCGTTGCCTGATGAAGTTACTAAAATCTAGATACGATCCTAAGGTTCAGTCTATCGTCTACGTGAATAGGTTTAAGGTTCCCAAAGGTAAAGTGTTTGGTTGGGTAAATTTCTAATTGGTAAGCTTTTGTAACTAAGTTCTCTCAATGATGTAGGAATTGTTCAAAAAGACACAAGAAAAACTGGTGTAGTACTAGAAAAATGATTGATGGTGTACTTCACTGCACCATTTGGTGATATCCCATGTAAAATTTTGAGAAATGACTCCAATGACTCCAAAGGTATACATCCCGGGAACGTACAATACTATTTCCTTTATCTACGACATGTACTAATAGGTCTTCATAGCCTTCTAGCTACTAACTTCGCTCTTACAGTGGAAATTAACTTGTGCCCCAATTCTAATGTTTATCTGTGAAAGTGACCTTAGGGATAACTGGTTGAGAATGTTTGGGTTACCTAAATGGGTAATGTGGTTAAAATAACTATGAGTCTGCTATCTTCCTACAAGGCTTGCCCTTAAGTTTCCACGATTTTAATTTCTTCAGCTCATATGATATTGATATTGTAATTTACCTTGACACTATGAACTGCCGTTCCGGCATAAGGGTATCACTCCTAGATACTAACATGTGTCCAGTGTTAGAAATCATACCACCTGAATACTAGTTAACATTTCCTGGATATCAAACAGTATCGTCAATTAGCAGCACCACCATAGGCTAATTACAAGTTAGAGCCCGCTCAGGTAGATCATTTTAGATCATTTGTAAGGAAATGGTCATGTGAGGTGGTTTCGTTGATCCTAGGAGAAATTGATTACTGCTTTTGAGATTTCTGCTACCTGAAGGTATAACAACTCATACTCTCATGCCTATGCTCATCGAAATGATGAGTACAACATCAAAAGGAAATCTAGGAACTAGTGTTTGTTGAAATGTCCTAAGGCCAGAAAAAGGAATTTGATAATAATTTACTTTAGAACAGACTTAAATGGAAGTCGATCTTTCTCATGAAGATCTCGTAGAAATAAATAAATCACATTGAGTGCTCATCAACACATGCTGACACATGAGTTTATGCAGATGTATTCTGACATGAACATGATAGGTTGTAATAATGATTTACTCTCTAGTACTACAATCATGTGAAGGCTAACGTTATGCACATCACATACGAGTCCTAATTGCCTATAGCAATCTAGGGTAGGACTGGCACCTACAATGGATCCAAAGTGAGTGTACGATGTGATGTGAACATGCACGCGAAAGACTGGCCTTAGCCCACGCGAGTACTAACACCAGTGCAGCACACGATGAACCGATAACGTATATAAAATTATACAATGGTAAATTGATAATTCATGTCACCATAATGCTATTCACTGCCATAAATATAATTAAGGCATCCATAATAATACACATACCTGTGTATCTTGTAGGACAAAGCATAACTTCATAATGTTACGCAAATCCAGGCATATTGTAGAAAACTCTTTATGAAATGTATAAATGGAAACTAACAATTATATATATATATATATATATATATATATTATATAAAAGAAAAGACCCATTATAGATACTTGCGAGGTGCCGTTCGAACTAGAATAGTTGGAGTCTCCAATATTAGACCTAGCAGTTTCTTACACGACACGACACGTAAACGACACGAAAATAACGGGTTTTGGGTCAACACGATAACTAATTGGGTCGTTATTGGGGCACACGATAAAAACCCGTTAATAATGGGTCCTTAATATGTTTACACGAGAGTGACACGCGAGTAACCTGTTTCGACACGAAAACGAAAAAGTTATTTTGATGATTTTAATTTTTTTAATTACTAAAAAAAACTTACTATAAAATATAATAAATATAGTGGATATATATATATATATATATATATATATATATATATATATATATTGTTCATTGATTATTATTGTATTATTATTCTAAATAAATTTTAAAAATTTAATTTTTATTTATTTATTTTATAAAATATTATGAGCAAATAGTGAGATTAAAAAAATTATAAAACACATTAAAAATAAAAACATCAAGCAATTTAAAAATACCAAATACATTTAAATATTTATAATAATTAATTTACAAGTGCAAAAAATGTGAACAAATATGCAAGCACTCTTAATCGCATCCTCTACGCTTTAAAGGTGTGTACATGAATTTTTAAAACTATACAAACCCTCATGTATTTTTAAGGAAGTTCAAAATAAATAAAATTCATAATCATTAATGTATAAGTCTGAAAAATGTGAAAGCATATATAAAGGGGTGTGATATTCACACACCCCATTTTACTTTTCACACACCATTCTAATTTTCAACCGTCAGATTGAATAAATTGAAAAAAATCAACAGATAGAAATTAACAAGGGGTGTGTAAGACGTAAATGGGGTGTGTGGATAGCACACCCCTATATAAATGCTCATGATTGCATCCTCTACCCTTAGACAATCGTTACATGGTCATTTAGATTTTTAAAACCCTCCAAATATCACGAATAATGTTTTTTTAGTGCAAAATTAATAATATTGTAGAAGTGTAAAAAATGTAAATAAAAAAAATACAATCACTCGTAATAACAAGTTTTACAACTTTCGTGAAAGGGCCAACTCTGAAATCTAACACCATAATCCATAAACCTTAGATTTAAATTTAACCGTGCATTATCGTTTACACTTTATTCTACTCACCAAATTTCATTTTTTAGATTTTCTTTTTTGAAAAGTGATCTTTTGACGGATGTAGAAAAATGAACAGTTTAGATCGTTGATATTACATTCCAATATTTACAACTAAAATATGAGTTCATGTTATATAGTTTCTAGAGACTTTATAGACTTTGAGCTATATTTTCACTAATGGTAAAACTCTCATCGTAATATAAACGATCCAAACCATTCATCTTCCTGCATCCCTTAAGAGATCATATTTTCAAAAAAAGAAAATCCAAAAAAAAAAAAAACAAAATTTGGTGAGAAGAATGGAATGTAAATGTAAACGACAATCAACAGTTAAATTTAAATCTATAGTTTATGAATAATGGAAAACCTTAGTGAAAACATCGTCAATAAGTTCCAATACCATTTCCCTCCGTGATTGATGAAACTTGAAGGGTTTTATTGTAAAAAATGTACAAGGTTCCTCAATCTTGAAACATAACTCTCTTCATTTTGCATATCTTTGAACATTTGTATTTTGTAGTATGCACTAATGTTTTTTCATTAGACTCTTATTTTGGAGTATGTAAACTTGAAAGAAAAATGTTTTATTTATTTATTTATTAATGTTTTGAAGTAGTATTTATGTGACAATGTGGTATGTATATACTAATTTAGTATTATGTTTTACATTTTTTAGGCTCAAATTATGTTTTTCATTTTCATTATTTATTGATTTAAATTATATTTTTCTTAACGGGTAACGGGTTGGGTCATATTACTTGATAATATTAACGGGTCAATTTCGGGTTGGGTCATATTACCCGTTTATTTTAACGGGTGTTACACGACACGACCCGTTAAGCTATTGGGTATGACATGAAAACGATACGAACATGAGAAACACGACATGAATGTCAGGTCTATCCAATAGTAATCGCACCTAAGCATAATATTAGGACCCATTTGTAAAACTCCACTAAGACAATTAAATTTGGAGAAACGGAGTGTGGATTTGGAATCAGGGCATTGAAATACGCAACGGAGGGTCCCGGGCAAATTTTACAATAAGTCAACGGAAAAGTCAATGGTCAACCCTAAAAAGTCAATTGAGACCCTCCCGACAGTCAACCACATTAAAACTTCAGAATTTCACTAAATGGATGCCAAAAATGGACCTAGGACGTCAAAATTAGCCAATGAGGGTTTCCAAGAAATTTCCGAAAAAAATCAATGTAAGGAATATTCCAAATCTATTTAGATGTGGCCGGATCCCAGTTTAGGGTTTATGGGCCAAAGACTTGGATTAGGTTTTGGGCCAGGTTTGAGCTTAAGGTCTTTTTTTTTCTTTTTTTTTTTTTTTTGTACCAGGTCGGGTTAACCTATTTGGACTAGCGGGTTGCCAGACCCAACGAAGAAGAACACTTGTATTTTGGCTGGGAAACTTCCCGAGCTCCGTCCAAGCTCGATTCTTAACTATTTTTCATGAAATAAAAGTCAACTTAAAGCTTAGGGCATACCAAAATGAGGTTGAGCCGAGGTCAAGATCAGCTAGAAAAATCTGCAAAGGCCGAGTTTCTTGCTGGAAATCTAGGGAGTGTTTCCCAGAATGGTTTCTGTCCCCAAACCCTACAATAAAGGCTTAAAAATTTAAAATCTTTCACAAACGACGAAAATGACGAGAGAGAGAGGGGGTTCCTAAGGCCTACCTTGGTCAGAAAATAGTGAAGTCTAGCTGGATGAGACGATGAACAGTGGGCAGAGCCACTAAGCAACCACATCTTAAACCAGAGTGCATTAAACTAATTGGATGACAGCGATGATGATGTCTCTTCAAAGTTATTGGTCTGGTTTCGATGGTTTCGACGAAAGATGACGATGCTCGGTCATGGTACTGTCTGCATAACTGCAGAGATAAGAACGGACGAGAGAGATAGGTGAGGGATGAGAGAGAAGAAATCATGGTAGTCAGCGGTGGTTCGTGACTAGCCTAGGTTTGTGGTGGTGATGCTCGCTGAAATGGCAAGGGTGGTATGGTCTGATTTTTCTGCACTTGCAGAGAGAGACAAGCTAGAAAGCTGAAGGAGAGATGATGAGAGCTAAAGAGAGTGTGATGAGGTGGCGATAAATGAGATGAGGTTTGGGATAGGGAAAAGAGAGGACACGGGGACAAAAAAGAGAGGAAATCCACATAGATGGGTCCCACAAACACAGATATCCCATAAGAAAATAATAAAATAGTAAGAGTGAATATTTGAAATAATGAATTTACTAAAATGCCTGTCTACTTCGTAGTTTCATAAAATCTTCATCGTAGCTCCAAATTCAATTTCACTCACGCCTGCCTATTCGTACCGTCGAGTATTTCAAGAATATATTAAAATAACAGCTTATGTGTCACGAAAACCATCAATCTCGCCTCCAGGGGCATTTTTATCCACTCACTCCTTAAAATTAATAAAACCTTAAAATTAAGGATGGGTTGTCACAAAAGGGGTAGGTTCTCATACATCATTATGTATGATCTCTAATGGATGTGTAGATTTAGTTGTAGGAAAAGAAAAAAGTAATTTGGTAAATTTCCTTTCTAGACATGGTGTACATATGGTGAGAATCGAACCTAAGATCTCTCACTAACAAGTGAAGAGAAATACAACCCATAATAAATATACATAATTGAATTAATTTTGGAAGCAATCCATATAAGTTAATTTAATTATATAAGTTAATTTCATATGGGCAAGTTATACTCAATAATCGTTAAAGGAACTCCACCCTACTAAGGTAATAATTGTTCAGGCAATTGGGCAATGACAATTATTATTTAAGTGAATAGTAATTCTACGAGTGCATGTCTACCCATAAGTGAATTACCCCGGGCAATTGGTATTAATTTTTTTTAATTAATAAAAAAATAATTTTATGTTTGGTTTCAGATAAGATTTTTAACTAATATGGTCATGCCACATATCATTATAAAAAATTACAATTTTTGTGAATAGATTTTTGCTTAGATTTTTAACTAATAGCGCAGTGTTACGTGTCATGATCTTGTAAGGCATTTGTGGATAAATTTCTGATAGGTTTTTAACCAATGTCGTCGCACCACGTCACTATTTGTTCAGAATCCTTGTGGATAGATTTTCATTAAGATTTTCAATCAATTACCCTACGCCATGTGGCATTATTTGTAGCCTTATCTTTTCTTTTTTTCTCCATATAAACGCTATATCCAACCTAAAACTCACACCAAACTCAAAAGTCTTTCTTCGAATCCTTCTTCATAGTGTAAAGATCTTGAGTTCTTATCATGTCTAGTTCAGGGAGATTGTTAAAAACTCGAGAGCAAGAAAACGAATTGTTCGATCTCTATCGGCGGGAAAATGAGTTGTTCGGAATGAAGGAGCGAAAGAATCAAGAACGTAGAATGAGTCATGATGAAGCAAGAAGACAGAGCAGCACATACCTATCCTACTATGCAAGCTATGACGGTAATCACCAGACCCCGTCGTTCTCAAACGTCAATAGGAAAAAGGAGCAGCAAGGTAAGGATCTCATGGAATATTACTTTGTCACAACTTATGTCTACCTTGATGTGTATATTTTAGACGTTGTTTCCAAAATGAACTCAATGTCCTTAATCAATCCTAGTGTTCAACGATGTGCTACGAGAAAGATCGCCTCAAGTCAAATATGAAATCAACGGAACTGTGATATCATTTGTCAAAAACAGTGTGACGAGCATAAAGTACAAAGTAATGCCACTTCTCAAGATGTCAAGATGGGTGTTGGATGGATATGGAGTGGTGTTTTTATTTCCTTCAAACTCATTGGACAATTGTTAAAGGATGGCTGTAAGATTATTTGATGAAGAGGCGCTCGATCCATCATGAAGATGTGTATCATCCTTCACAAAATGATTGTTGAAGATGAGTATGATTATGATGCCATTGATGAATTTGAACCAAACATGATGAACAATTCAAAAACACAGATTTGTTGTGCTTATGACGCCACCAAAAAACCATGCAGCACGAGTCATTAGAAATGGATGGACGCTTCAATTAAAGGATCATTTTATACTTCAATGCAATTTTCATACAATCACAAAACACATCAAAGTGACTTGATTGAGAACTTATGGGGATTGGAATAAGATCAAGAGACTAGAAACAAGCTTGTGGTGGAGGGAAATCACCTTAGTCTATTAGGTGTGTTGTTTTTAGTTTATTTGGTGAGTTGTTTTTATGTTACTTGATGTGTTGTTCTTATGTTATTTGGTTCTATTAGCAATTAATTTGAATAAAGATGCTCTTATTTTATATAATCATACTCTAAATTTAAATAACATACCAATTTGAACAAATACGAAATTACAACCCAAAATAAACGGAAGATTCAAGGCACATCCGATTTTTACAACAAATTCCTACTCATCACTGAACTAATCTATGGTGCTAGGATTGTCTCCACTCAATCTTTCTTCTCTTGCTCGCCTTCTTCAGATAACTTCCACTCGTTCTAGTCTCCAAAGAAATTTTGAATCCGAAGACATTCTTTCAAGACGTTTGGACATAATTTGACGGTCTTTCTCAACCATCATTTCTTGCCTAAGTTCTCCCTTTCTTGTCTAAGCAGCTATCTTTCTCTCTGATTAGCCGCATACCTTGCCTTCTCAGCCTTAATTCTAGTTATGTCATGCTCCAAACTCAATGCACCTTGGCAAGTAATTTCTTTTAGATATTTTGTATAATCACTCTTGGAAGAACTCCCTTTTTCTTCTTAACCTCTTTACCAAGAGGCCCAAGTGAACGATGTGTCGGTTTCGACACTTCAAGTTGGTTGCCTTTTTGAACAAACGAGCACAGCTAGTAAACCATTTGGCACAATTTTGTATATGGGGCAACCTTAGATAGCATTCTAACATTCATGGCAGTTTAATGACTTGTTCATGGTGGTCGGATTGTACCAAGTTTGTGCTTGAAGTGCCTACAAAAAATATGGAGAGAAAAAAAATTGTTTTCAAACTAAATAATGTCAATTTAGGTGTAATTCAAATATATAAACAAAATATTGTTACCTTATCCGAAAAATTTTCGACACTTCGAAGACTATCTAAAGCTTGTTTGAGGGTATTTCTCCAACTAGTAAACGATTGGCTGAGTATTTTCCACCAACTTGCTAGAGATTGCTCGACCCTTTGCATTGCCAAGCTTGTCACAAAAAATAGGTATGATGACACACCTCGACCTGGCATGTCCACCTGGACTCCGAATCAAGCTGTGATGGCCGACACCAGGAGGTGACGAAGCCATAAAGTGTAATGATGTGGAAAATGTGAATAAATTTAAACCTAAAAGTGCATAAATATAAGAGTGCACTTGTGAGTAGGAATGAACCCATTTCACACGTAATGTCAGATCATAAGTAAAGTACAATAAGGTATGATGCGAATTATACCCTCGAAGGTAACACCTATACCAAGATTTGCTAAGAATTCTCGTCGATCCGAAAGCTCAACTACTAAAATCTTGAGAGGCAAAAAACAAGGGTGAGTGGGCCTAAAAATAAAGTTTTATTAAAACCTTTTCTGAAAACATTATAACCCATACCCATAAAACAAGTATAATTTCTGAAATATGTATACTATGTATAGTATGAAAATACTTATCGTAGCTTGCAATATCACAAGAATGCCATACGTCACAATATTACGTAAATAAACATATAACGACCAATATCACATAATCTCACATAAACAAACATACCATATCGAATGCTCATCAACGTATGCTGACACACGAGTTTCTGCACAGGTATTTTGACATGAACAAAACTAGGTGTAATAATGATTTACGCTCCAAACTATAATCACGTGAAGACCGGCGCTATGTGCGTCACATACGAGTCTTAATTACCTATAGCAATCTAGGACATGATTGGCACTTACAATGGATCCAAAGTGAGCGTACGGTACTACTAACACCGATGCAGCAACGATGAGTAGATAATGTAAATATGATTAGGGATGGTTCAGAATGGGATACCAAACCAAAACACTTGTCCCGATTCCCAAACAAAAATTTTCGGGAATCCGAATTTCAATACTGATCCCAAACCAATTTTTCGAGAATCCCAAAATATTTTCAGGATTTCAAGACAAATCGGGAATCCCGAAATAGTTTTGGGCTTTTGGACTAAATTTAACATACTATGCTTTTAGGCTGAAATTCAACCTTTTGTATTGAAAATTTGAGCTTTTAGGCAGGTTACCAATCTGCCCAATTTGTTGTTACACTAAAATTTGAATCTACACAAATCTGCCAATGAAATCTATGCACAAATGGCTAAAATCTGTGCATAATAGCATCTAGTGTAACGCATTTTAAAATTGTGTGCAAATTTACGAAAATGTAACAACCTATTGTCCACTACTAGAATTGGGTGCTAGACAGGCGGTGGTGACGCATCTAGTGTAACAACCTATTTTAAAATTGTGTGCAAATTTATGAAAATGTAGGCTCCTTGTGTGGGTTTGTAAACCAGCCCGTGGTTTTCTTTTACACCCCCCTGACACAGCCCATTTCCCCTGTTCTCTCCCTCCACTCTCTCGAACCCTCTACCTCATTTCCTGCAATCCAACTTTCTCTGAAACTCTCTCTCTAACTTTCAGAGCACACACCCTTTACAATCATCACCTTCCTTAGTCAAATCCAAACTCTTTACAATCATCACCTTCCTTAGTCAAATCCAACTCGAAACCGCAGTCATCACTTTCCTGCAACCCAACATTAACAAGGGAGTTTGAAAATTGAACATTACAATCATCACTTTCCTGCAACCCAGCTCTCTCTCTCTAACTTTCAAATGCAACAAAAATTAAACCTCCAATTGGGTTCATAGATATAAACAAAAAAAGTAGTAAAATTGATGGTGCAAACAAACAAAAAAGAATCTCATAACAACAAAATTAAATTCAAACCAGAAAATGAAATTGAACCCAAGGTGTCTGTCACGAATTCAAGAACCCAGTTGGAAATTAAATCTTCCGTTGAATAATACATAAAAACTGAAGAAAAAAAAGGGAGAATAATACACAAAATTAATTCCAAACCCTAAGTTAAATTTCAAAAGGAAGACAGAAATTTCAAATTAGATTTCAAAACACTAAATTAAATTAATTACCTAATTTAGGATGACAGAGATTCGAACTCAATGCTTGATGAAGAGTTCCCCATAGAGAGATCGTCGCGACTCGCGACAGAGAAAGGTGGCGTACAGGTGGCTGTGTGGTGAAGGAAGGCTGGATAGTCAGATGTGGCGGTGGCCGGTGGCTAGCCGAAATTCGTCATAGAGAGAGAGAGAGAGATGAGTTGAGGGCCACCGGCTCAGTGATGGAGAGATCAGAGATAAGATGAGGAGGGCTCGGCCACTCAGCTATTCGATAGAAATGGAAGGGAAGTGAAAGTTGAAACTGTGAAAGTGAAATGGTTCGTATGCAGCATGCTGACCTAAAAACAAACCAACAGCATAGATTAAATCCAAAACAATGAACGGTTCAAATAATTCTTTTATAATTAAATATATATATATATATATATATATAAAATATTTATTTTCGGTTTGGTATGGGAATACCGAAAAAATGAAGATGCAAAACCGATTCCCGTACCGAAAATATCGGTTTAGTTCGAGATATCATACCAAAAATTTTGAGAATTTTGGTTTGGGATCGGGATTTTTTCAGTTTGGTTTGGGATTTGTGGGATTTTTTTTCAGCCCTAAATATGATCATGCCAAAGTAATTCAACAATTCTAGTCAATATAATACTACTCCTGACCATAAATATAATTAAGGCATCCCCTTTTAGTAAGCTTACATGTGCATCATGTAGGATTATTTCATAATTTTCCAACAACAAGACATTTCTTATAAACGTTAATTTGATAATGGCAATTACATAGAAAATTCATCAATATATATATATATAAAAGAAAAGACCTACTCACAGTTACTTGCGATGTCACATCCGTTCAAGCTAGGAAGGCGAAGTCTCTAATAGTAATTACACCTAAGCATAATATTGGGACCCATTAGTAAAACTCAACTAAAATGATAAAATTTGGAAAAACAGATGACGGATTTGGAATCATAGCACCGAAATACACTAAGAAGGGTCCTGGACAAATTTTGTAAAAAGTCAACGGTCCCTAAAAGGTCAACTGAGCAGCTCCGGCGATCAACTACATTAAAACTTTTGAATTTCACTAAATGGATGCCAAAAATTGACTCCAAGCATTGAAATTAGCCTAGGAAGGTTTCTGAGAAAATTTTGAAAAAGTCAACAGTTAACTTTAACGGAATATTCTGTCCTCAAAAGGAATATTCTGTTAAAGTTAACTGGGAGTTAATGGAATATTCCCTCTAACATTTAAAATGGACTGGGTCGGATCCGGGTCAATCGGTCATAGGTTTGGATCCAGGTTTGGGCTTTTTTTTTCCTTTTTTTTAGTCGCCAGTCGCAAACTGTAGAAATGGCTGAATTTTCTGGTTAAACTTTAAACAGCGATATCTCACTCGTTTCTCAACCAAAAATGTCCCATAATATATCAAAACAAAGCTAGGAGAGTGTAGAGCAAGATTGTACCTATATGGAGTTAAAAAGTGGTTAGAGTTGGCCGAACAAATAGCCTGAAAGGCGACTGGTAGGTCAGAAACTGGGTAACTCGCCGGAAAACTGGACAAAATTTAAACGTCCATAACTTTGTCAGTACTTAACGAAATTAAGTGATTCGAAAACAAAAATCATACCTCATAACAAGACGAACAAATTGGTACTCTTTTCGATGGGTAACTTGCAGTGCTTTGGCCGAAAAATATCCTGAAAGCTGTGGAGGCTGCCGAAAAACTATGAAAACTTTAAATGTCCATAACTTATTCAATTCTTAACCAAAATCAACGATCTTTATATGGAAATGAAGCTAAAAATGATGACAACACAATCTACCAATTTGGAACCGAGTGGTGGTGATATGTTATTTCGGGAGAGGGAGAGAGGTGAGGGATAAAATAGAGAAATGAGAGAGAGAAAGAGTTTGTTCTAGAAAGAAGGGGGACACGGGAGTGAGGGAGGAGTATGGGGCGTGGGCCCCATATGGCTCACAAAACAAGCCACAAAATATCTCGAACATGAAATTACCAAATCACCATTCACGTTCGTTAGTCTGTAAAATCTCTATCTTAGCTCCAAATTCAATTCCGTTTAATCCTACGCATTCGTAGTGACAAGCAATACAAGGATACACTAAAAGAATGTTTCATACATCTCACAATGCACTGGTCAACAAAAGTCAACATCATCACCTCTATGGGCATTTTCGTCAATTCACTCTTTTAAAAGTAATCAAATCGTAAAATTAGGGACCAGTTGTCAGAATCTACCCACCTGAAAAAAAAAATTATCCTCGAAATTTGAAATAAGTTGCTATACATAAAATACTCAAAGATAGATAGAAATACATAAAGAAATCAATCTTGGAGTGGTTGCATAAAAAAGAATGCTACTCCGTCGCGATTAGTATGCAATGATTCCTTTTTTATGCCTCCAAACTCATACTTTCCTTCTCCTTCAGCACAATATTATAATATGATAATTTATAAAAACATAAGGTCAAAAATAGATATATGAAAACATAACATCAAACTACGTATATACAATAATGTATAATCAAGATAATTGTACTGAAATCAAAATTGAACATAGAAAAATGTCACCTGCGCACTCATAACGTCACATACTCTGAGAATAAGTGCAGTATCTTTAGGTCAAGCCCAAACAATAAATAAATAAACTAATGTAAATAGCCTAATTGTCCACCTGCTTAACGAATCCAATAAATAAGTTATCAATATTATAGTTTGCAACCTGCAATACGGACACCTCACTATTGTCATGATAAGCAAGCAAATAATTCTGTAAGGTGCAATATTACCATCTTGCCTGTCATTGGGAAATACACATAAATCATCAGATTAACACCTCGATCGCGCTCACACACAACCCTCTCTGGCGACATCGTCAATAGCTCACAATTTGCTACATCTTAATCTCGATCATTCGGATACCTATTCGCAATACTCGTCCGTCAAACATGTTCCGTGCATAAAATCTGTATACCAAGGCTCAAACAGTACCATATCCAAACCAGAATAATAATTATCATAGTACACAACATAAGCAGAGATAGGTGAATTGGCTAAAACTGTAAAACATACAAAACAAATATGTTCTCTAAGGTTCGGATAGTTCATTAAGATTGGCCGTTAGTCTAAGGGTGAAATGTGGTATGTGACAAAACTTAATACACATGGCCTTCAAGAAGGCTTCCCAAGACTTGGAAGCGAAATGCGCATCACAATGAGATACAGTAGTGTCATACACACTAGGCAACCGAACATTGTAATTCACATATGCCTCAGCAAGTAGATTCATTACAAATTTCCACTTAAGTTTAGCAAAAATTACGCCGAAAAGGCTAAATGAACACTCAAGAATTTGAGAGTCAAAACAAGTCCACCAAATCTATAGTACAAGATAGCTGGAATGAATGTATGACATCTCACTACAAGGGTAGCTTTCGGAAGATTCAATCACCAACGATAAATATTCATTTAGCAAGGTATTTATCGGGTTATTGAGGAATTAATAGTCACAAGTAAAATTTCAATATCCGAGCGATTCTCCACGACAGTCCGTTTGCCTTAGAAATAATATAAAGTGTAATAGGGTAGACACGTACCCAGGTTTAACTGAAATGCCTTCTAGCACAAGGAAGTGAATATGGAATCACAGTCACAATAGATGTTGATCAAAATGCCAAAAAACCTAATAATCTCAAGAATGAGGAATTTTAATAAGTGGTCAAAAATGTAGTCCCCCTGGGACTAACAGAAAGTGAGATGACTTGTTGAGTCAATCAGTAATCACCGAAATATTATCATAATCTCTACATGTGCAAGATAACTCATACCGAGAACTTATGGTGATATTTCCCCATCTCCATTTGGATACAAGAAGTGATTATAACCACTCGAATGATTTATTGATGGTTTGTAGGTAACATCATATCAATACTCATGAATTCCAATTGAAATGAGGTAGGACATGCTGAAAGTGTTCAAGGGTAAATATGTCTTTTACTGCAGTAAACCGTAACTATGTTTGCACAACCGAGGTGGATAGTGTAATCATAGGCATTGATTTGGTTCTTCCTTCGCCATTGTCAAAAATCTAATTCCCTTCAAAAGAAGATAAAGATTTTGGACACATTTCTCCACAAAGAAGTGTCATCTGATTTTCAAATGAAAAAGATAAATCGTGACTCTAAGTCATGAATAAGATGGTTCATTTCGTATGGTTTCAACTGTCGGGAAGCATAAGCAATACTCCGTCACGCTGCATCTACACAGCTAAAACATCTAGAGAAAACGTCATCGTGGATTTCTGAAATTATCAATGTCATCGAAATGTATGAACAAGGGTAGGAAATAGACAGCACCTTAGTTGTGATAACTTTAATCGTATTCCACTTCTTAGCTAAACTAATTTTCCTTGGCCAACATAAAAGGAATAACACCATCACTGAAAAGTCACTAACAAATTGTCGATAAAACCAACAAGGCTAATGATATCGCATATTTCACAAAGATTTGTGGAATATGAAATTTTCTCATTTGCAACCTTTTTGGAAATTGAAAAGAATGTCATTTGCTGAGATCATGTCTCCCAAGGAAAGAACCAAACTAAACAGAGGTAACATTTGAGGAATTTGGTATAAAGCTAACTATCGATGTTTAGAGAATTTAATCTCGTTGCTAGGATAGGTTAGAAAATCGTCTATAAGACTAATATGAATTCAACAAGTTACAGAAGAAAACTCGAGTTCCAAAAGTTGGTCGAGTAGACCATCAATTCAAAGTATGGGTTAACAGTTTTAATCGTCACACAATTGAGTTGCTAAAATCTAGGTACGATCCTAAGGTTCAGTCTTTCGCCTTCGCGGATAGGTTTAAGGTTCCCAAGATAAAGTGTTTGGCTCCTGGTTGGGTAAATTCCTAATCGATAAACTTTGTAACTAAGTTTCTCAATGATGTCGGAATTGTTCAATATGAAGCAAGGAAAATTGGTGTAATAATAGAAAGTGGGTCGATGATGTACTTCACTTCACAATTTGGTGATATCCCATGTAAAATTCTAGAAAATAACGCCAAAGATATTCGTCCTTGAAACAAACCATACTACTTCATTTCCTTACGACACTTACTAATAGGTTTTCATGGCTTTCTCAATGCTCAAATTGCTCCTTTAATGGGAAATTAACTTATGCTTCAATTCTAATGTTTGTCAATGGAAATGGGCAGAATGATGAATGATTGAGAATGTTCTAGTTACCTAGATGGGTAAAATAATTAACACAAATACGAGTTTACTGTCCTTCTAAAAGGCTCCTAAGTTTCCATGATTTTAATTTCTTTGTCTTAGGTAGTCACTATTAATCAGTCTATCAGTCGCGCCGCTAACGCATATACGATATTTTGATATTGTTCGCTCTCCTCAAACTGCGAAATGGCATTCTGGCATAAAGGTATCACTCCCAAATATTAGTACATGTGTCCAGTATCGGAAATTATACAGTCTGAACATTGATTGACATTTCCTGGATATCGGACAATATCATCAATTAGTAGTGCCACAGTAGGCTAATTACATGTTAGAGATCGCTCGGGTGGATGGTTTCGGACGGTTGGTTAGGAATTGGTCCTATGAGGTCGTTTCATAATTCTAGGGAAAATACTTACTACTTCGGAGATTTCCACTAACCGTAGGTATAACAACTCGTACTTCGGTGCTGATACTCATTGAAATGACGAGTACATCACCAAAAAAAATTCTAGGAACTAGTATTGGTTGGAGTGTTCTAAAGTCGGAAAAAGGAATTTGCTAAATATCCTACTTCAAAACAAGTTTAAATGAGGTTTGATCTTCCTCTTGAAGATCCAAAATTATAACTAGCGCTTTTGAGAAGATTAGTACTATTAGGGACCAAAAGTGAGCCCAAATGTCCTTCCATCGAGTGCTACCACTTTAGCACTAGATGGTCGTTCAAGACATTTCTAGAAATCTCAACAAAAGTAAAACTTTGTAGGAATTCAAATAGGTGGTATTCTAATGGGTACTGCCAAGGAATAAAAAGTAATTCTGATTTCCTATATAGAATGGATAGTAATGATGATTGGATAATAATTGATAGATAAATTTCTGATAGTACATAACTATCGATATATAAACCCTGCGTCAGGGCCAAATTCATTCCAAATCAAGGTTTTTCCTTGGCAAGGAGGTTCTTTGTTTTAAGTTTAGAGGTGGTCGCAAAGATGTTCTTCTAAAAGGTCAATAAGTCATCCAAGTCACCCAAAACATACAAAAGCTAATTCATTTTTCGTGCTCGATGAGGTGGCAAAATTCAACATTTAGTTCAAAAATCGAGAATGCTTACATCATGCGTGTAATGAACGCAATACTACCCAGACTTATATTCTGATACCAACATGACACATCTTGACCCGGAATGTTCACCCGGACTCCGAATCGAGATGTGTTGGCCGACACCAGGAAATGACGAAGCCATAAAGTGTAATGATGTGGAAAAGGTGAATAAATTTAAACCTAAAAGTGCTTAAATATAAGAGTGCGCTTATGAGCGGGAATGAACACATTTCACACGTGATGTCAAAGCATAAGTAAAGTACATTAAGGTATGATGAGAATTATACCCTTGAAGGTAACCACCTATACCAAGATTTGCCAAGAATCCTCGCTGTAAAACAAGTATAGTTTCTAAAATATACATACTACATATAAAATGAAAATACTTACCGTAGCCTGCAATATCACAAGAACGCCATATGTTACAATATTGCGTAAATAAGCACATAACGACCAATATCACATAATCTCGCATAAACAAACATATCATATCGAGTGCTCATCGACATATGCTGACGCGCGAGTTCATGCAGAGGTATTTTGACATGAACATGACTGGGTGTAATAATGATCTACGCTTTAGTAATACAATCACGTGAAGACTAGCGCTATGCATATCACATATGAGTTTTAATTGCCTATAGCAATCTAGGACAAGATTGGCACCTACAATGGATCCAAAGTAAGCGTATGGTGCGATGTGAACATACGCATGAAAGACTGGCCCTGGCCTCGAGCAAGTACTAACACCAATGCAGTAATGATGAGTAGATAATGTAAATATGATCATGCCATAGTAATTCAACAATTCTAATCAATATAATACTATTTCGAACACTAAGACATTTCTTATAAACGTTAATTTTATTATGACAATCACGTTGAAAATTCATTAATAAATATATATGTGAAAAATAACCAATATATATGTACTAAATAAAAGAAAAGACCCACTCACAGTTACTTGCGTTGTTACATCTGTTCAAGCTATGAAGCCAAAGTCTCTAATAGTAATTACACCTAAGCATAACATTGGGACCCATTAGTAAAACTTAACTAAAACGATTAAATTTGGGAAAACAGATGGCGAATTTGGAATCAAAGCATCGAAATACGTTAAGAGGGGTCTCAAACAAATTTTGTAAAAAGTCAATGGTCAATCCTAAAAGGTCAACCTAGCTGCCCCGACAGTCATCTACGTTAAAACTTTAAAATTTCACTAAATGGATGCCAAAAGTGGACTCGCAGCATCGAGATTAGCCTAGGAGGATTTCAAAGAAAATTTTGAAAAAGTCAACAAAAATCAGCTAATAGTCAACAGTTAACTTTAACGAAATATTCTGTCCTCAAAAGGAATATTCTGTTACAATTAATTGGGAGTTAACAGAATATTTCAAGGGGAATATGATTTCTAAAAATTGAAATGAACCGGGTCAGATCTGGGTCAACGGTTCATGGGTTTTGATTTGGCTACTTCTTTTTTCTGGTCGCCGGTCGAAAACTACAAAAATGGCCAAATTTTCTATGTAAACTTTAAACTTTAAACAGCGATATCTCACTTATTTCACAACCATAATTGTCCCATAGCATATCAAAGTGAAGCTAGAAAACAAGATTGTACCTGTTTGGAGTTCAAAAAGTGGCCGAAAATGGCCTGAAAGGCGACTGGCCCATCGAAAACTGGGTAACTCGTCGAAAAACTGGACAAAATTTAAACGTCCATAACTTTGTCAATACTTAAAAATTGAGTGATTCAAAAACAAAAATCATACCTTGGAATGAGACGAACAGATTGGTACCCTTCTCAACGGAACTTGCCGTGGGTTGGCCAGAAAATGGCCTGAAAGATGCGGAGGTCGCCGGAAAACTACGTAAACTTTAAACGTTCATAACTTCTCAAATTCTTAACCAAAATTGACAATCTTTATATGAAAATGAAACCAAAAGGGAGGAGAACACATTCGTACCAATTTGGAACCAAGTGGTGGTGATATGTCATTTCCGGAGTGGGAGAGAGGTGAAAGAGAAAATAAAGAAATGAGAGAAAGAAAGAGTTTGTTCTAGGAAGGAGGGGGACACGGGAGTGAGAGAGGAGTATTGAGTGTGGGCCCCACGTGGCTTACAAAACAAGCCACAAAATACCTCACATGAAGTTACCAAATCGTCTTCCTTTTCATAAGTCCGTAAAATCTCTATCATAACTCCAAATTTGATTCCGCTTGCGCCTATGCGTTTGTAGTGACGAGCACTACGAGGATACACTAAAAGAATGTTTCGTACATCTCAATATGCTGGTCAACAACGGTCAACATCTTCGCCTCTATGGGCATTTTCGTTAATTCACTCATTTAAAATTGATAAAATTGTAAAATTAGGGATGGGTTGTCACATATGAACTTTCTCCCAATGTTGGTGCAACTTATGCTTATTATCCATAATCCGGTCATAAGAAACTCGAACACAACATTCACACAATGTAACAATTTCATTGATCAACCAATTCGATCATGCAACATTAGCATTTTTTTTTCAAACAAAAGTATTTGGAAACTTTTAGAGAAAAGTTGATCAAAAGTATTTGGAAAGATTGGAATGTGATGTAGGGTGGAAGATGATCATTCAGTATTTATAGGAAAAATAATTTTTTTTTATTTATGTTTTTCTAAATTTTTTTTTTCAAATTTTAATTTTTTTTTTTAACTTAATATGGATAGTTGGATTACATTTTTTTTTTTTTTGCAATCCAACAGCACATATTATGCCACATGGTCCCAATGGTAAAAAGGATTTTTTTTTTTTTTTAATGATTTTTCCTTCTATTTTAAGTTTGTTAGACCGTGATGGTATTGCCATTACATAATTGAACGGCTCAGGTTGCGCCACGTGTACTAGTAGTTCGGATTGAATTCAATTTTTCAAACAGTTGAAGATAAAACGGCTAAAGTTTAGGGTTAATTACACAAACACCCATTGAGGTTTTTTGTGCATAAAACCCCCTCAGGTTCTCAACATATCACAAACACCCCTGACGTTTTAAAATCATTTCATCAACCTCCCTCCATGACCAAAAAAAATAAAAAACCCCTAGCAGTCATGACATAAGTTAGGAAAATACAAAAATACCCTTAGGGAGTTAAACTAGTGTTTGGCTACAAGTTTTAGTTAGACCTATCATTATAATAAAATAAATAATAAAAAATAATAAAAAAACCCTAATAGTTCTACCGTATAAAAACTTTTTTTTCACAGCAGCGTGAACACAAATATATTTCGTTGGTTGGTTTCTCCAACCCTTGTTGCTCTGATTGCTTGGTCTAAACCTAATTAAGCTTCAATCAAGGTTGCTGAAATAAAGCAAAAGCTACCTTTGCCATGCAATTGAAGGTTGGTTTCATTAGGACATGCTTTTATTAGTTATTTTTCCATAGTCTTGTTATAGTGTGGTTTCATTATTCTATTCTTCCTTCACCCAATGAAATCAGAAACGTCCTTTTATAATGTTCATGTCATT
Organism: Crataegus laevigata; assembly: GCA_963580275.1. NCBI lineage: Eukaryota > Viridiplantae > Streptophyta > Magnoliopsida > Rosales > Rosaceae > Crataegus > Crataegus laevigata. The sequence goes on along the minus strand of OY756947.1, from coordinate 27,780,847 downwards.
GTATCAGAGTTTTGTGTGGTGTAATTTTTAATGTCTTGCAGTTCATGCTTTTGTGATGGTGTAGTTTTGTATCTGACGTTGTGTTTATTCTTCTTTTAACAGTGGCATTCGTTTAACAATATGGTAATGTTTGATACTGAGCTTCACTTTCAAAGCAACCCTAATTGAAAAAGTGTTGACATTGACAGCGATAAGTATTCTCTTATTGATTTGTATGATCATGTTTTCTCATTGTACATTAATAAAGAGGATAATGGGCAGTATATGGAATTTTTGGTTGAGTTTAGGCACCAAAGTACTGGTGTGCTGCAAGCTATAAAATTAAACGATGATATTAAAGGCATGTTTCAGTTATTTGAATTGCACAGGAAGTTTGTGGTTGATTTGTATTTTGACATAGTTAATGAGGATGAGAATGAGGGTGAAGATAGTGATAGCAGTGGTGACGAGGGTCGATTACCTGGAGATGTTGGTGAAGAAGAAAACGAGTTGTTCCCATTCACGGATGATGAGGATGACGATTTGCAACCTAATATAAATGGTGGAGATGTGGTTAATGGTAACAAATATAAGGATTACACATCCAAGGCTACTAATGATTATAGTATTGATGATTATGGACAACATTTGGACAATGATGATGGGCTTTCTGATTCTAATTCCGACTCCGATCACGACAAGGTAGTTAGTTCTGAGGATGAGGAAGAGGTAAACTATATTAGAGGTTTGAGTAAGAGCCTATACAAGGATTGGCCGTCATGAAATGTGGAGTTAAAGGATGGTCAAGTGTTTAATGATATTAAGCATTTTCGGAATAGATTTCAAGACTATGTTATACAAGAGGGATTTGAAATTCATCGAAAGAAGAATAAAAGAACTCGAGTTACTGTTGTTTTTAAGGTATGATTCATTTTCATATTGTTTACATGTTTAATATTATTGCTTTGCTCATGTTTTATTTATTTATCTTCTTTTTTTAACTCAGGCTGTTGGTTGTCCATGGCATATTCATGCCTCTCCTACACCCACAATGTGTAACATCCCACATCGCCCAGGCGAGATAATCCTATAAGCCTTAAATGTATATTCCCATCTCTACCTAGCACGAAGCTTTTTGGGAGCTCACTGGCTTTAGGTTCTGTAGGAACTCCGAAGTTAAGCGAGTTCGCGCGAGAGCAATTCTAAGATGGGTGACCCCCTGGGAAGTTGCTTGTGAGTTCCCATAAACAAAAACATGAGGGCCTGGTCGGGGCCCAAAGCGGACAATATCGTGCTACGGTGGAGTCGAGCCCGAGATGTGGTTGCGGCCCGGGCCGAGATGTGATAATTGGGTATCAGAGCCAATCCCTGGCCGGAAGTGTGCCGACGAGGACATCAGGCCTCTAAGTGGGGTGGATTGTAAAATCCCACATCGCCCAGGGGAGATGATCCTATAAGCCTTAAATGTATATTCCCATCTCTACCTAGCACGAGGCCTTTTGGGATCTCTCGTGTGAGTTCCCAAAAACAAAACCGTGAGGGCGTGCTCGAGGTCCAAAGTGGATAATATCGTTCTACGGTGGAGTTGAGCCTGAGTTGTGGTGGGGGCTCAGGTCGAGATGTGACACAATGTCCTCAATAACTTATATGATTAAGTCATACAACAATGAGCATATTTGTACTAAGGTTAAAAGGACCTCTAATGCAACTTTGACCAAGATAGCTAGAAAATTAGGTAATAGGTTAATCTCAGACCCGAACATGAAATCGAATGCTATGAAGAGTAAGTTAAAAGACAATTGTGGGGTTAAAGCTCACTACATACAGTTATGGAGAGCAAGACAAAAGGCTAAAGAGGTTATGGAAAGGAAGCGTGCTGCATGTTATGGTAAGTTAAGAAGCTATGGGAATGAGGTTCTCAAATCAAATCCAGGGAGCATTGTGAAGATTCAGGTTGATATAAACTTAGGGTATCCTATCTGCAAGCATTTCTTCATTTTCTTTGCATCAATGAGAGATGGTTTTGTAAATGGATGCAGACCTTTTATTGGAGTTGATGGGTGCTTCTTGAAAAGGCTTTTTGGAGGCCAACTATTAACAGCAGTTAGTGTAGACAGTAGTTATGGGATGTTTTCAATAGCTATGGCAATAGTTGAATTAGAGTGCACAGAAAGCTAGACATTCTTCGTGACTCACTTGGAAACAATGATTGGTAATCACAACTTAAACAACATTCCATGGATCTTCATGTCAGATCGACAAAAGGTGGCATTATTCTTATTTTGTGTTTTTAATGTGCTTTGACTAAATGAATTTTTCTAACAATGTTGTGTATTTCAAGGGTGTTATTGACGCGGTAGCAAACATATTTCACTCTCCACATAGACCTTAGGTTACTTCTTCGAAGTAACTTTTGGAAAGCGGCTAGAGCATGTGATGTTGCGAGTTTTACAAAGGCAATGGAAGAAATAAAGGAACTTGATGAAGACGTATGGAATAGGCTAAATAAAATTCACCCTTCGCAATGGAGCAAGCATGTCTTTGATCGTTGTGTAAAGAATGATCATATTACTAACAATATGTCAGAATCATTTAATTCAATGGTGAACAAGTGGAGATGAAAACCAAAATTAATGCTCATTGATACAATTAGGGAAAAAATGATAAGACCATATCCAAAGAGACGTGCAAAAGGGATGGAATGGCTTACTAGGCTAACTGAAGATACAAGAAAGAAGTTAAATACGAATGTGCAAAAATGTAGGAACATTACAGTAGCCCATGCTGGTAATAATTTTCAAATTGTTTTTATTTATTCTATAGTATATATTTCTTTTTTTTTCTTTTTGTTCTTTTCTGAAACACTTAATATGACTTTTTTTTATTGGACTAGGTGAAGACGAGTTTGAAGTGCATGACATTTCCCAAAAGCACATTGTGCGATTACCTACAAGCCACTACAGTTGCATGGAATGGCTAATTAGTGGGATTCCATGTAAGCATGTGTGTGAATGCATTATATGGAAGAGAGCCAACCCAGAAGACTACTGTCATGAATTCTTCACAAAAGAGAAGTATGTGACATCACACTTATATCATATTCACCCTGTTCTAAAGGAGAGATATTAAGCAGACGAACCTTATGATGTCATTCATCCCTCACCCTTAAGGAAACCCCATGGGAGGCCCACAAAAAATAGGAGAAAAGAGGCGAATGAACGTAAGAATGGGGGAAAGAGAAAGAGATCTTATGTATTATCATACAAAATTTGTGGTACATTGGGTCATAATAGAAGAAGGTGCCCAAATGGAAATCTTGAAACGATTCAAAGAAGAGGTGTGGATGTTGCAAGAGGAACGGAAAGAACGAGTAGATGAGTCCATGCACTAAGGAGAATTGGTAACACTAGGAGAGGAGGTCAGAATCTATTTTTTCATATTTACTAGCTACTACAATGTGATATTTTGTTTTTGTTTTCAGTTTTTACATATGAATTTGTTCTTCATATGAATTTGTTCTTCAGTTTTTACATCAATAGAGTTCATCGTTTGTTTCTCCAAAAAATAAATTTTAGATTTGCATGCTATTCAATAATAACGACGGGTCATTTTTTTTGGACCGTAAAAATAAATTCTCTGGATTTTAAGTAACACTGTTTCTGAAATCTAAGTCATTGTTTCTGGAATCTAAATCACTGTTTTTTGGAACCTAAGTTACTGTTTTTGGAATTTAAGTCACTGTTTCTGGATTCAAATGAAATAGATACATTGTTTCTTAAATATAAGCTTGAAAAGAAATAGTGAAATTCACTGTATTTGGATTCAAATCAAATTAAGCACCTTGTTTCTTAAATATAATCAATTGATGCATGAAAGAAAAGAAACAGTCAAAGGTTAAAACATTGACTGTTTTGGAATCTCAACCATTGTTTCTAGAATTTAAAACACTGTTTCTGGAATTTAAGTCACTGTTTTTGGATTTTGGTTCTTTTCTTTCCAGATACAGTGTTTTTTTGTGCACAGACAAAACAAACACTGTATCTGATTTTTTTTTTCTTTCCAAAAACATTGTTATGTTTTGGGTTCTCCAGAAACAGTTTTATGTTTTGGTTCTTTTTTCAGACATTTTTTCGTCGGTTTCTGCCATTAAACTTCTTTGAACTTGTTTCAGCGGCTGTATTCCGATGAATGCTTCCTTTTTCAACTTTGATTTAAACTTTGATTTGGTTGTTTTTGAAATGGGTATCACTTGTGCCTCCATGTTTTAAGCTTATTAATCCGCCAATCACACACCACCTACCACCATTACTATTATCATAAACAAATATTAAATATCTTATTAATTTTTTATATTTAAAAAAAAATTCAAAGACCGTAATCCAGAAGTGAAGATGATAGAGTTGGTCGTCGTCTTCATCGTGGCTTTGATATCCTTCCCAACTTCACTTTACGTACCCTTCATAGTCCTCCATGGTAATTTCCTGCTCTTTATGTTTCATACTTGTCAATTTTCCTTTCAAAGAAATTATCCAATCCTTTTTGGCCTATGGACAATAGTTTTGGATGGTTTTTTTTATTAAACTTTGAGTTCTTTTGATTAAATAACATTTCGAGGTGGTTTTTGGTTAAAATTTGTTGGTCCAAATCCTTTTCATTAAAGCTCCCTTATTTTTTTCATGATAAGGATTGTACTGTTACTTGCTAATATATTTCTGTACAAGATTTAACATCTAAGATTCTCCTTAAATTTCAGCGATCACGTCGACTGTCCCACTCATTCGAATTTTAATTATATAAGTTGGATTCATGGTTGATTAATTTCATAATTTATCAAACAAAAATGGACAAATATTAATTAAACTCGAGAGAGGAGGAAAATCATGATGGTTTTTTTTACTTAAAATAATTTCTGAGATTGACATATCGTTATTTTGCTGAGATTTGAAATCGATAAAAGTGGTTTCTGAGTTTGTTCCTATCAATTATCTTGGTAATTCCATAAAACATTTTCATTAAATAAATATAAAATAACAAAATACCTTCAATTTTTGTAAATCATTTTGGTCCACTTATTATTAAAATAAAGGTATTTTTGTAATTTTTCTTATTTGACAGAATTTTACACTAGGACAAAAATGATTGATGGTGGACAAATTCAGAGATCACTTCTATCGATTTCAAATCATATGAACTCAATTGAGAAGTTATATAAATCTCAATGACTATTTTGACCAAAAGTCAATCATGAGTAAAAATTTCGATGTTTTTGCACTCGATTTTTTTTTTCTTTTCAAATATAAGAAATTTCATTAGTTTGGAATCAAATTGTTAACATCAGTTTGTGATGCCATATTGCACAATACAATCCCATCTATGAAGGTCTCTTACACGTGAAACAACACCTGACACTAGATGTGCTGCCTCATTACATTCATGGGGAGTAAAACGAAAAATCTATTGACCTCGGTTGTGTTAAACATTTGATATCACATACCAAGCCTTCAATCAAAGCCTAATGTTCTTTTTTCTTCTTTTTTTTTTTTTTTAAATCAAAGCCTCTGAACAGAGAACCACATTTCTTAGTTGGCATACTTTATATATCGATACTAGCCCAATGTCGTCGTCCATTTCTAGCTTTTAGTCTAATTTCTTTGTATAATCTCGTTTTGATAGGAGCTAATGACCAGTGAGTATAACTTTACCCCTACGCAATTAACTTACATGGATTGTCTACCAAAATTAATTCCATTGTGTATATTTAAAAAAGAGAGTGAATTTTTCCTATATATAATTGGCTTGAATTTAGCTTTAATCATGTCTAGTCTTAACTGTGACAGCCCGTTCCGAGAAATCTTATTGTAAATGTGAAATGACTTATATACCCTTGAGTGTCGGGTATATGTTTATGCATGGGTTTAAAAATTTGGCCAATTACATAATTTCCTAAGTTTTTGGGGCCAATGAGAAACTAAGAAGATATTTTGTTTGGATTGGTGGCTTTTAGACCACACAATCACTCATACTCCAATCCTCACTCCCGTGTATCTCACTCCCTCTCTAACCCTCATAAACACTCTCTCTCTTCTCTCACGTACGGACGCACCCCAAAAACCATTAAAACCTTGTAGATCAAAGTGGAAAAGGGCACCATTTTGTTTGTGAGAGTTATACGAGTCCAAAGACACCAATTTCAGGTAATGTAGCATTCGTTTTCACGTCGAAATCTCAAGCCCCGAGTTGAGCATTGTTCACGAACTTTTTAATGGTTGATTTTTAGGATAATCCAAGCTCACAGCGAGCTCTAGGAGGTTCCCACAAAGCTCGGGACGTTCGTTTGAAAGTTTTGGACATCGGGAAGCTCTAGTTCGAAGCTTGGCCGGTTTTCTTGAAATTTCCCGACGAGATTTCGTTGGTTTTGGACTCCAAAAGAGGTATAAATGTGTTCTTCTCTTCATATGCTTATAGGACGATTTTAAGATTTCCAGAAACCGGCGAACAGTCGTTGGCGTCTGGTGACTTGCCGGAGAAGATGAGAGCGTATTCTGTTAGTCTTGACGGAATATGTTGACGCCGTCAGTTAGTTTGGACGGTTTCCGTTAGAAGTTAACGGAATATTCCTGACGCCGTTTCTGTTCTGTCACACATGCCAGGCACGTGGCCCCGAGTGGTCGGCACGTCTGGCCATGCCTTAGCCGGCGCATGCGGAGTGTAAAAAATTTTCTAAAAATTTGTACGGGTTCGTGATGTCGAGTAGGTCACGTTGGTACATTCAAATACCAAAATTGAGCTTTGTATGAGAAGTTATTTCCATAGTTCCGTATATGTGCTTAAATAACGTTATTTTAGTAAATTCTCATATAGGTGAGACGTATCCTGAGGACGATCGTAGCCAGGCTAGGCGTAGGGGTTACGACCCAGCTATTTATCAGTGAGTGGGCAGTTGTTTTTCCGTATATACCTATATACTACTATTTTCCCCATAAAATGAACTTCAATGATTATACATTTTGAAATGCCATGCAAAGTATCTATTTATTTTAATGATACATTAGTAATTGCATATATTTATGATGGTGTTGCGGACGCACAGGTAAATGTCAGGTAAGTTTATATACTGGTTATAATGAGAATGAGAATGATGTGATGTGATATGATGTGATGAGAGCTCATACACCTGCACCTAGATATTAGTGCTCCCGCCCAGAGTTAAGGGCATAGTCTTTCACGTGATGTTCACCTCCCGCACCGCATGCTCGCCTTGGATCCAAGTTAGGTGCACAGTCCTGTCGTATAGACCACTATAAGTGGGTTCGACTCGTAGGTGACCCACGAATCCTTCGCACAGTCTTCACGTGATTGTAGCATTAGAGTATACTTATTCTATATTCAGTGATGATGTGTAGACCACTAAAGGTGGTATTGATTTGTGTGTAGGATTGATATACATGATATGATGAGTGGACTATGAGTTATTTATACAGCCAAGGGCTGAGTTGATTATTGAGATTGATTATGAGTTATATATACGGCCGAGGGCCGAGATGATTACCTGACATTTAATCACATCCACAGAGTTATGATTTAGTTTTCAGTTGTGATACTTTGGCATGGCATACATTCATATTTTCCAGCATGATTTCGAGATTTATATATATATATATATGAGTATATACTTTATTTATGGAAAATTATACAGGTTTTACGGCGAGGGGTTATACTTTTGAGAAAAGAATGATTTTGAAAAGATTTGTTTTGCTGACCCACTCAACTTTGTTTTTTGCCCCTCCAGGTTCTAGGTAGCTAGAGTATCGTTGGTGGCTAACAAGGATCGTTCGGCAATTCAACTTCTCATTATGCAGGACACCCTTTAGTGTTATTCGAATTTATTATTTCATGCTTGACTGCATTGACTTAGTATGCTCTGAATTTGTATAAGCACTATAACTTCGCACTCTAGCGCACTATCTTCTTAGGTTACTAGTGGCCTGGTTTAAATTCGTTCGTATTCTTCTTATGAATCTTGCTTCCGCACTGTGCACATGGTTACGTCACGCTCACGTGACGGCCAGCATGCCCCACTTCCGAGTCGAGGTGTGTCATTAACCATCAACCCCGATCATGGGCGAAGCTACATAGGGGCAAGGAGTGGCGACCGTTCCTCCTCTCACCGGAAATCAAGCCCAGGACCAGTGGCTCCGCCCCTCAGATCCCGTCTGGTTTTCTGGCCTTCTGGGTTTTCCTTCACGTGGGCTCTTTTTTTTCTTTTCAAAATACCCAGGATTTGCGGCTTCTGAAATGGAGTTCTGTTCAGGTAACGAAGAAGAAGGGTGAGGAAAAAGAGACTTTCTCTCTCCCCCACCCAACCCCACGTGCCATCTCAAAATTATCCACTTTGATTTTTTTTTTAACTAGTGTACCCAATCAATTTGGGCCACATTTCTGCTATGTCATGTGCTGATTTATATTGAGATTTATTTTTTTTATTATTATTATTTTGCCCATTTTTCTAATATTTTTTTAGCCACTGTTTTTTTAGTACATCAATATTTTTACACTAAGTGGAGGGGAAATTCGGCTAAGTCACACAATGGCCAGCCTAATTTGGTATTGAATTTGCCATCTACGAGATTCAAACCTAATATCTCTCACTTTCAAGTGAAGAGGAATACCATCAGACTGTAGTACTGAGTGACAAAATTCTGTTGGCACGAGGGTTTGAACCCCTACGCTCCATTATTTCTCTTAAAACTCAATATAAATTCATACGAATTTAAAAAAAAATTAAAGTATTACAAACTTGTAATTATTTGAATTTTTATCTCCTATGGTCCTACCATTAAATATCCGTCTCCCGACTGATGCTTAACATCTTTTAGAACTTTGCTTATTATACAGTTATGCAATAGCATGATACAAACAAGAAATGGTGGTTAAATCCTCGTTCAAATAATATTGTTGTTCAAATCCTCCTTCAGATATTTTGGATAGTCCAAATCCTCCTTTCAATATTTTGGTTAGTGCAAATTCTACTACAAATATCCCGAGTAGTTCACATAATCTTCTTGCAAACCCTAGACTTAGACCTCGAATAGATGTCCAGTTTTTCAGGACCTTAACCCTTATGAATTTCGCCCCTCTCCCCGACAATTCTTGGCTTCGCCACTGACCCCGATACTGCTAAAAATGGAAGAAATATATATGTTATTCTTTGAATGAATTTTTTTCCCAATAACAAAAACACTTTAAATTAACAAAATACAATATCGTTTATACAAATGGGGAGAAAAGCTTCAAGCTTTGTATATTTGGTAATGGTTATGTGAATAACACGACTTAGGTAAAATCTGTAATAAATTTTGAGATCTCCCTTGATTGGATTTTCCTTACAAAATGTACATATCTGGTTAGCATATTTGCTCTTCGCTTCATCTGCTCGCATCGTCTTCCTGCTCCACGACCTCGCCGTCAAATCCCCTCATTCCTTCCCCGCATGGATATTCCTCTCTCTCTCTCTCTCTCTCTCTCTCTCTCTCTGCACCGACAACCCCACCCACCACCTGAATCCCAAAATTCGATTATGGCCCACCGATGGGTCGGCACGATTCGAGGCTCAAATCGATATCGGCGCCACCCACTGATGTTCCGAAGGTCATTTGCAACTCTCTCAGTCGAAGTCTCGACGATGGCTACCACCGTCGCAGCACTGCGTCAGATGTCTCAGAAGGCTGACATTGAGATTGACAGAAAGATGTTGCGCGTCGAGGTCCATCTGGGCACCAAAAATTGATAGAAAGACACGTCTTCAAGAGACGCAACAATTGCAAGCATCATACCTCCCCCTTAATTTTCCTCCGATTTACTTATTTTTTGGTAACGTATTTTTGAAAATGTTTTGTTTTGTGTTGTGGTTTTTAAAATGGTGGGTTCTTTCTAATTTAAGCTGAAATGATCAATTGCATCGTTTGGAATGCTGGGTTTGCATGTATATATGTGTGTATTTTCTTGGGTTTATATATATGTGTGTGTGTATTTTTTGCTTGGTTTGTAAAAAATTGTGATGGGTTGCTTTGTTGTGGATGGGTTTTTGTTTACATGTGAAGCAAATTATCAATTGATGGGTTGCTTTGTTGTGGATATGGTAGATGGCAATGGTGGCAATTGCCAGAAGAAGAAAGGAGGTTCAGTTTGATAACATTGTGTAGGTTTAACTGTGGATTAAATGAGGTATTTGAATGATAACAACATACTTTGAACATGGGGAAGATGAAATGTTTAATGGAAATAAAATGAATATTTGGTTGAAATTGAAGTTGAAGTAACATAAATATTTTGTTATATATCAGGATTTTTTTTCTTTCTTTTTCATAATCCTATTTTTTAGTCCAAAACTGCATGAAACGTTTCTCTTAGTAAATCAAGCTTATTCTATTTTAAGTCATTTCAGTTTAGTCCTTAAAACTAGTACAGTCCGAAATAATCCAGTACAACAGACGAACCTTTAGTGTTTTATCACCTCAGATAAAGAAAAACTTCAAAGTGTGTGGAACACTGCTCGAACAATCACTGCGCCATCCCTCTTCCATGATGCTCCAACAAATGCTTCTCAAACATCAAAGTTCCTATCCCCCTACATATATTATCAACATATCAATGTGGTTCTTCTATTAGCCTATGATTAAATAAAAGTGAGGGTTTGTATAAAAAAAAAAATTGACATGAATAATATAAAAGTGGGGGTTTTCGTGTTAAATATATACTAGCCCTTTGGCAACTGAACTTTTTAATGTTAAGTTATAGGCTTATTTTTAGCTATGCCGTCTGGAACTCCATTTTCATCTCACTTTACCCCTCTCTCTCACACCCCGTAACTCAAAAGTCATTACTTTATTTCTTAAAACTCAAATTTCGTTTCACTTTTACTTGTGGGTTATTTCTTTTTCTTGAAACATATAAGTCGTCTCCTAAATCATATGCGGGACCCAACAACAATAAGACTACGTCATATGTGCAATAAATTTGATTATAAATATCCATTATGTGTCAAAATTCAACAATAAATTGAAAAGATGAAAAAAAAATTTAAAAAAATGATTAGCCTGACTCACCCAAATCAAACCCATATAAGAAATTAGGAGATCTAAGACAATGTAGAGCAAATTTTAAGTCTTATAGAGATGACTTTCAAGTTTTAGTAGGCAAACTGAGATCAAAATCGAGTCCCATAAGGTAAAATGAAGGGAATTTGGAGTTTTATGAAGTAAAGTGGCGATTTTTGAGTTACAGAGAGTAAAGAGAGATTAAAATCGAGTGCCAAGAAGTGTAGCCAAAAAAAAGCTTAAGTTATATATTTTATTTTTAAATAAAAGTATTAAACTAAGCAAATGAAAGTAACCACACCCAAAGACCATTTCTAACGGTGAGGTTTATTTTATTTTATTTTATTTTTTTGACTAGTTAGTAACCACACCCAAAGACCATTTTTAACGGTGAGTTTTTCCTATATATGACTAGTTAGTATAACTTTGCCCCTATACAATTAACTTACATGGATTGTCTACCAAAATTAATTCCATTGTGTATGTTTAAAGGTGTAGATAGTGAGTTTTTCCTATATATAATTGGTTTGGATTTAGTTTCAATCATGTCTAGTATCAATCACCAACCCAGAAAGTGCTAAAATGGAATAACTATATACGTTTTTCTTTGAACGAATTTTTTTCCTAGTAACAAAAACACTTTAAACTAATAAAAGACAATATAGTTTATACAAATGAATTTTTTTCCTTAATAATTCAGTGGTAGGTTTAGAGAAGGAGACCTATGAATGAATAAATGCTTCAGCAACATCAAAGCTATATATATTATCAACATATCAACGTGGCTGTACTATAAGCCTATGAATAAATAAAAATGGATAATACACACGTGAACAATAAAAATGGGGTTTTGTATTAAAAAATAACATGAATAATACAAACGTGATGGATTTCGTGTTAAATGTATATTAGCCCTCTGGCAACTAATATTTTTTCGCAAGCTCACTCAGCCCATTCAAATTAAGGGCGATGTGGGTAATTTTCATCCGTCGGATTTTCAACGGCTAAACTTTAGGGGTTAATTACACAAACACGCCTTTAGGTTTTTTATATTTTCACAAAATCCTCTCAGGTTCTCAACATATGACAAACACCTCTGACGTTTTAAGATTATTTCACAAAACTCCTTCAGTTAGAATTCTGTTAGTTAGTTTTATGCTGACATCAACAACAACAAAAAATTTAAAACAAAAATAACCTTGTTTATATTCCAATTAGAAATATGATACACTTGCAGCCAAACACCTCAAATATAATATTTATCATATTATTCCAATTAGACTAGCCTAATGACTTTGTGTTTCACGATACAAAAAATTCCCCTCTATGTTTCTTGATCATCTTTTTCTTGTTCAAAATATTATTTTCCTCTACTAACAACCAATTCACTAAGTGCAGTCGAGCCTATGACTACGAGCTTCAAGCATTAAAACAATATACAATCAAAATAAGACTTAACACGACAGATTTAAGAACAATTCAACATTCAACAATCTAATATTTTCAACAGATTGCAACAATTCAAAATAAAACTTAACATGATAAATTTAAAAACAGTGTACAACCAAACATAATATTATCATATTATACCCAAAATATAAAATAAAAGTCATAATCCAATTGTAGCAACTTCTTCAAAATGGTTGATTGCCAACAACTTGGTTTGTTACATTGGCTTCGTTTCTAATTAACCTTTTGACTTGGTTTAGAAGCCTGACTTCCAATTTCTTGGCTTGCTGCATGAATACCACCAATTTGAATTCCCTCGTTTGGCACTATCAACATAAATACCAAAATTAATGAAATTATGAAGAACGAATTCATATGTAAAAACTGAAAACAAAATATCACATTGTAATAGCCAGTAAATATGATAAAATAAACCTGATCTCTTCTCCTAGTGTTACCAGTTCTCCTTGGTGCATCGATTCCTCTGCTCGCTCTTCCCGTTCCTCTTGCAACATTCACACCTCTTCTTTGAATTGTTTCAAGATTTCCATTCGGGCACCTTCTTCTATTATGACTCAATGTACCGCAATTTTTGCATGATAATGCATAAGCTCTCTTTCTCTTTTCCCCGTTCTTACATTCATCTCCCTATTTTCTCCTTTTTTTTGTGGGCCTCCCATGGGGTTTCCTTAAGGGTGGGGGATGAATGGCATCATAAGGGTCGTCCATCCAATATCTTTCCTCTGGAAAAGGGTGAATATGATATGAGTATGATGCCACATACTACTCTTTGGTGAAGAATTCATGACAACAGTCTTCTGGGTTGGCTGCTTCCATATAATGCATGCACACACATGCTAACATGGAATCCCATTAATTTGCCATTCCATGCAACTGCAGTGGCTTGTAGGCAATCACACAATTTGCTTTTGGGAAATGTCATGCACTTCAAACTCGTCTTCACCTGGTCTAATAAAAAAAGTCATACTAAGTGTTTTAGAAAAAAGAAAAAGAAAGAAAGATATACTATGGAATAAATAAAAACAATTTGATAATTATTACCTACATGAGCTACTATAGTATTCCTCCATTCTTGCACATTCGTATTTAACTTCTTTCTTGCACCTTCAGTTAGCCTAGTAGGCCATTCCATCTCTCTTGCACATCTCTTTGGATATCGTCCCATCATTTTTTCTATAATTGTATCAATGAGCATTAATATTGGTTTTCCTTTCCACTTGTTCACCGTCAAATTAAATGATTCTGACATATTCTTAGTAATATGATCATTCTTTACATGACGATCAAAGGCATACTTGCTCCATTGCGAAGGGTGAATTTTATTTAACCTATTCCATACGTCTTCATCAAGTTTCTTTATTTCTTCCACTGCCTCTGTAAAACTCGCAACATCACATGCTCTAGCCGTTTTCCAAAAGTTACTTCATAGAAGTAACCTAGGGTTCCTTTTTCTCATATTGCTATAGATGTGTCTACAACAATGTGGAAATATGTTTGCTACCACGTCAATAACACCCTTGAAATACACAACATTGTTAGCAAAATTCATTTAGTCAAAGCACGTTAAAAATACAAAATAAGAATATTGTCTATCTAACATGAAGGTCCATGGAATGTTCCAAGTGAGTCATGAAGAATGTCCAGCTTTCTGTGCACTCTAATTTAACTATTGTCATAGCTACTGGAAACACTCCAGAACTATTGTCTAGACTAACTGCTGTTAATAGTTGGCCTCCAAAAGGCCCTTTCAAGAAGCACCCATCAACTCCAATAAAAGACCTGCATCCATTTACAAAACCATCTCTCATTGATGCAAAGCAAATGAAGAAACGCTTGAAGATAGGATACCCCAAGTTTCTATCAACCTGAATGTTCACAATTCTCTCTAGATTTCATTTGAGAACCTCATTCCCATATCTTCTTAACTTACCATAACATGTGGCATGTTTCCCTTCCACGACCTCTTTAGCCTTTTGTCTTGCTCTCCATAACTGTATGTAGCGAGCTTTAACCCCATAATTGTCTTGTAGCTCACTCTTCATAGCATTCGATTTCATGTTCAGGTATGAGATTAACCTATTACCCAATTTTCTAGCTATCCAGGTCGAAGTTGCATTAGAGTTCTTCTTAATTGTAGTACAAATATGCTCATTGTTGTATGACTTAATCATATAAGTTATTGAGGACATTGTGGGTGTAAGAGGCATGAATATGCCATGAATAACCAACAGCCTTAGTTAAAAATAAAAAAAAAATAAAAAAATAAAACATGAGCAAAGCAATAATATTAAACATGTAAATAGTATGAAAATGAATCATACCTTACAAACACTAGTAACTCGAGTTCTTTTATTCTTCTTTCGATGTATTTCGAATCCCTCTTGTATAACATAGACTTGAAGTGTATTTCGGAAATGCTTAATATCATTAAACACTTGACCATTCTTCAACTCCACCTTTCCTGACTGGCAATCCTTGTATAGCCTCTTACTCAAACCCCTCATATAGTCAACCTCTTCCTCATCCTCAGAACTAACTACCTTGTCATGATCGGAGTTCGAATTATAATCAGAAATCCCATCATCATTGTCCAAATCTTGTCCATAATCATTAGTAGCCTTAGATGTGTAATCCTCATATTCGTTACCATTTACCACATCTCCACCATTTATATTAGGTTCCAAATCGTTGTCCTCATCATCCGTGAATGGGAACAACTTATTTTCTCCTTCACCAACATCTCCAGATACTCGACCCTCATCACCATTGCTATCACTATCTTCACCCTCGTTTTCATCCTCATTAACTATGTCAAAATACAAATCAACCACAAACTTCCTGTGCAATTCAAAAATAACTGAAACATGCTTTTAATAGCACACCAGTACTTGGGTGCCTAAACTCAACCAAAAATTCCATATACTGCCCATCATCCTCTTTATTAATGCACAATGAGAAAACATGATCATACAAATCAATAAGGGAATACTTATCGTTGTCAACTTTAACGCTTTTTCGAGTATGGTTGTTTTGAAAGTGAAGCTCAATATCAAACATTACCATATTGCTAAACTAATGTCACTGTAAAAATAAGAATAAACACAATGTCAGATACAAAACTACACCATCACAAAAGCAAGAACTACAAGACATTAAAAATTACACCACACAAAACTCTCATATAATGACATGAAAATTATAAAAAGACATTTCTGATTTCATTGGGTGAGAGAAGAATAGAATAATGAAACCACACTATAACAAGACTACGGAAAAATAACGAATAAAAGCATGTCCCAATGAAACCAACCTTCAATTGCATGGGAAATGTAGCTTTTTGCTTTTTATTTCAGCAACCTTGATTGAAGCTTAATTAGGTTTAGGCCAAGCAATCGGAGTAACAAGGGTTGGAGAAACCAACCAACAAAAGATATTTGTGTTCACGCTGCTATGAAAAAAAGGTTTTTACATGATAGAACTATTAGGTTTTTTTTATTTTTTATTTTTTAAATTTTCATAACTTATGTCATGACTACTAGGGCATTTTTTATTTTATTTTTGGGGTGTGCTATCCACACACCATTTTTTACTTCTCCAACACCCCTTATTAATTTATGTCATTTGATCTTTTTCAATTCATCTAATCCGACGGTCAAAAATCAAAGGAGTGTGAGAGAAGCAAAAATGGGTGTGTGGATATTACACCTCTTTTTTTTTTTTGTCATGGAGGGAGGTTGATGAAATGATTTTAAAATGTCAAGGGGTGTTTGTGATATGTTGAGAACCTGAGGGAGTTTTGTGAAAACACAAAAAACCTCAGGGGTGTTTGTGTAATTAATCCCCCTTTGGCTTTGGAAGTCTTGAACTGGAAGGAAGGCATGAAGGAGAGGACCAACCGAGCAACCCGCAGCATGCGGCCCAGGATTCCCCCTCCACAATATGAATATTGATCATCCTGGGCTCGACTCCGTTTTGTCTTTCCGTATCGGGTTTTGTGGCCGCGGGTCCTACATCCCTCCTTTTCGTTTCCAACTTTCCACTGGCAGGCAGCCGTCTTCTCTCTCTCTCTCCTCCAGTCTCCGCCCCCACCAACCGTGGCCCATTTCATCACCAACCCCAGCGTATTCCCTCTCTCTCTCTCTCTCTCTCTCTCTCTCTCTCTCTCTCTCTCATAAGTTATAAACAACCCAACAAGCTTCACAAGTCTCTGCAGGTCCTTCTGTAACTATCTGAGATTAGCTTCTCATCTTCTTTTTCTTCTTTTGTTTTTCCTCTGTCTGCAAGTTTATGTTTTTCTTTCTGGGATTTTCTTGGTCGGCAGAATGAATGGTTTTTTATTTATTGGATTATTGATTTGACATAACTTCTTTAGCATTTTATGATTAATTTCAGATGTCAGCTACTCAGTTTGTTACATCTTTCATTATTCTAATAGCTAATTAGCGCTTGGGTGTCAGTATCCATGTATAAGTGAACCCATATGCCCATTTGATTCGTTGGTTTAGCAGTCACTACTAAAGAGAGCATTTTTTTTTATCATTGCCACCGCATCATTTGTCATTAGATGAGTTTAAATTTCAAGATTTGTGTAGTAGATGATTTAAAAATCACATTCAACCAAGGACAGTTAATGTGGTGGTAACGATTATCGCCACTTAAGGCCGCTGAGAAGAAATGGCACGTCAGGTGTTATATTGTAGTAGAGTGTTGTAAACATATGAAGGTGTATTAACTACAACTGTTGTGCATTCAGTGGAGTAGTTACGAGGGTGAGCAAATTGTTATCAACCCATTTAGTTGGGGATGCTGGAAAAAGAATAATCTTGGAGTAGAGTAGTAAATTCATATAGGCGTATAGACAGACATGAAGACCAAACCACTATAAATGGAATATCTAACTGTGTGCATTTCTGTGTTGCAGAAGCTCTGTTTTGGACCGTTATACAATTTTGGCATTCTTCATTGTAACAAAAATGAATTTCACTTTGTGTTCGTCATCTTCGGAGCTCAGATATACTTTTGTTGAGGGGTTGCCATGTACAAACAAGAATATGGTGGACTCTGAGCCTTTTGTGAAGGTTGATGAGTTCAATAAGAAGGATAGTGCTCGAGCATCTAATCACAATGCTAGAAAGCTGGTGATGTCTAGCAATTTGATGCCTCAGCGCTTAAAAGGATCCAATACGGGAAGGAAACATCTCAAGGAACCTGGTCGGAAGCTGGAATTTGTGAGGACATTGTTGATTGACAACTATGACAGCTACACATACAATATATACCAGGAGCTGTCTGTCATTAATGGGGGTAAGTTTTTCTCTAACCTCCTCTTCTCTCTCTCTCTCTATGTGTTAAATTATGTATGTCGTACATGTGTCTACTCATTATCTCCAAGGGCTAAATGTTTGGATCATCTATAACCTGGTGAAGGAAATAAAAATTATATGTGATGTTAGCCTACTAAAGGTTATCTCTGACATTTTAGCTTCTAATTGTGCCAGTGCCTCCTGTGGTCATACGGAATGATGAATTGACATGGAAAGACATCCGCTATTACTTGTATGAAGAAAATGCTTTTGACAATGTTGTTATATCACCTGGACCTGGTTCGCCAGCATGTCCAGCAGACATAGGTGAGTTTCTGAAAAGTGAATTTATCTTTTCCATGCTACTTGTGTTCTTATTGCCACGATGTATGGCTGGATATTGACTAGAAGCACAGTTATGCATAGTTCAGAAACCATATTCTTTTTGTGTTGTTTTTTACTTCTGAATTTTATATTGGCCAAAAATAGATACACGAAGTCTTTATGCTGCAAATCTAACAGGATTCACACTCTCAATAGTTTTCAACATGTTTTAGATTATCTATATGCGCCGCACCTGGTTTTTCTTTATCTTGGAGTTCTGTTTGTAGCCGTTTTTCCCTCTTAAACTCTATAGCTTTTTATGATTATTTCATCGAGAAACTATTTGAATCTGTCAGGAATATGTCTTCAGGTGCTGCTTGAATGCTGGGATATCCCTATTTTGGGTGTTTGCCTTGGACATCAGGTATTTTGGTTTTGTACTTTGTTTTTCTTCTAGCAGACACTAGATGCTTAAGTTAAAATTCCTACCTGCATGCATAATGAGATTTTTAGGGAGGATTACAATAAATCAATTGAGTAAGTGAGTTTGAAGGCTACCGATAGAATCATATACACATGCCCTAAACCCTAAGTAGTATTTGTCATTAAAAGATATTTTGACTAGTAAGTATTATAAAAAATAAAAAATAAAAACCCAACAATTTGGCAACAAAACCACTCATGCCTGCTAATGCAAGAGAAGCCATTGATAAGATACTGTAAGTCGTGAATATTTTTGGAATTGCAATGTTGATACATTGTATATGTTTCTAAACCCATAATAGAAACATATACATACATTTATTTGGTTTGTTCAGGTGGAGCAATTGTGGATAATCGTATTTATATATTTATTTGTATAGAAGAATCTATGCGGTATGCAGTGTATTTCACACGACAATGATATCGGAATGCATAGCCTCTCACCTCAAGAATGATAGGTCTGTTAATGTGGTTTGGTTCTCACCTTTCTCCTGAATGGCTTTGATTAAACAGGCTTTAGGTTATGTGCATGGTGCTAAAGTTGTCCACGCATCTGAACCAGTCCATGGACGGTTGAGGTATGGTTATATATTATTACGAGATTTTGGTTGTCATTGGTGCTTATTTTTTTTCTATTATATCTTGTTATTACTAATCTGAAATATGCTTTATAATTGAAAATTCGGATTCAAGCTTTGGTATAGTGATTTTATTCTTTCCCCGTAGGTTCCCTTCTATTAACTTTCTGCTCTTTTTTTTTCCTCAATACAGTGAAATTGAGCACAACGGGTGCAAACTTTTCAATGATATCCCTTCCGGCCACAACTCAGGATTTAAGGTCAGTCTTTTCTCAAACTTTGAAGTTGAAATTAATAGTTCCCAAATAAATAGCAAGAAACTTGTCTACTGGAAGATCATTGGTTTACTTCAGCCTTGTAATTCAGTTTGCTGTACCATGGTAGGGGTATCCTTAAAAGATGTCATATATTTCAAGGAAAGTCAATAACACTGGTCTGTTGTTTTGAATTTTTATATCTTGGGAAAAGGCTTATCCTCTTAAGAAAAATAATAAAATATTTCAAGTTTCTTGTCCCACTTTCAGTTTGCATCTAAACAATAGGCAGTTGTCGAGAATTCTAATGTTTCAAGTAGATGATTCTGTTCTGTATAGTATGATGTTTAAAACCATTTTGTGGGAAGAATATTTGATTGGTAATTAGCTTGTCCATATACATTAACTTTTAAAGTTCATTTAGATGAAGTTTTCATGAGAACTCGAGACATTGCAATCATTTATTTGAGCCACAAAGAATATTTGATTGGTAATTAGCTTGTCCATATACATTAACTTTTAAAGTTCATTTAGATGAAGTTTTCATGAGAACTCGAGACATTGCAATCATTTATTTGAGTAATGATTAATATTTAACTAAAGTGACAAACTTGCAAAATCTCATCTTTTCTTGCAGAACCAAAGTTAGTCATTTCTGAAATTTAAAATAGTAGGTCTGCAGTCGCCAGGGAAAAACCAAAAACTTAAAACTGCAGAAGGTCAAAGATTGTTTCTTGAAATTTTAATGTTTTAATCTGGCTTTTCAGAACGTGCATACTTTAGCTACCATGAACTTTTAGGATAATGGTGGAACTTATTCTTAACTATGCGCCGTACAAATATACCTAATTGCAGGTGGTTCGGTACCATTCACTTGTTGTAGATGCTGAATCCCTCCCAGATGAACTCATTCCTATAGCATGGACTTACTCCAGGGATGCACTTTCTTTTATTGAAACCCAGAAGTCTGATGTTCCCTCAGAATTTGCTGTGGGATCTTTTCCAACAAAACCAAAAAATGGAAGTTTTTCGCCTTTCAGTTGTTCTGGCAAAGTGCGGAGCGAAAAGGTTCTCATGGGCATTGTGCATTCTACCCGGCCTCATTATGGTTTGCAGGTGGGTTGCAAGTTCGTTGTATTTGTGATAATTTCAGATCTGCTTTTACGTGCAATACTCTCTGACTTTAGCTATTGACCCTCACAGTTCCATCCAGAGAGTATTGCGACCTTTCATGGGAGGCAGATATTCAAGAATTTTAGAGAGATCACAGAGGACTATTGGCTGAATTTGAGGGCATCATTCATCAAGAAGCGGAATTTTGATTATAGAGGTAAGCTAGAGTTTTTTTTTTTCTGGAAAATCTGTTCATCTTTCTTATGAACGTCATTTATCAATATTCTCCCTCTGATATAGTCTCACTTGTTCGCACACATACATGCATGTGCCATGCTAAATTACATGCAAACATTATGTACTTTCTTATGCATGCCAATTCTTTTGTACTTCTCTGAGGATGATTTTGGAAACTTTCATGAGTGTTGTTAAGAATGCTATTTTTGATCAATTCTTTTTTATTGACAAACCTGAATATTGTGTCCATTGTATGGATCCCAGAGATGTCATCTGGCTGTAGTTCTATATGCTTTATGATTATTATTATTATTTTCCTAGAATAAACTCCCTCTGATTTCAACTGACCAGTAAACTTCTTTTAGCGTGCATGCAGATGCCCAACGCCAGTCGACTCCTCACAGAAGTTCCTAGACATAGGCAACTAGTAAGTAATTCAGATGGTCAGCTATATAGCAAGATTTCTAGAAGTACCTCATTGGAGAACAGTGAAAGTAACACAAGTTCTTCTGGTGCGGTCAATATGGTAAACCTTTCGCATCCAGGCATTGATGTTAAATATCTAAAGTTGAGATGGAAGAGATTTAAGCATTTGGCTGGTCAAGTTGGTGGAGCAAAAAATATATTCTGTGCACTGTTTGGACATCATAAAGCTGAAAATACCTTTTGGTTGGACAGTTCATCGATAGAAAAGGTTCGTTTATTTTTCAATTGACATGTCTCTGCCTATCTTAAGATTGATGATGTTAGCACATCTCATATTAGCATGATTTTTTCTTCTCTCGTGAAGCTCTGTGAAGGTTTAGTTGAAGCATTTGACATTATCATAATACCTTACTTTTATTTTGAGTAGTGCTCGTAAAACCATTATTTCTTATATATTGTCTCTGTTTTCTTGAATATTCAGAGAAGAGCACGGTTTTCATTTATGGGAGGAAAAGGTGGAACTCTTTGGAAGCAGTTGACCTATAAATTATCGGATAGAAGGTTCAACTCAGTATTGATTTTGGGAATTCAAATTTTTAGTTTTCGTATGGATTTTTGATGTGGCTTCAAGTTTTAACATGCAAGTATCATCAGCTAACTACCTTGGTGTTTATAATGATTTCTTGTGGAATTTTCTTAATTGTTTTTTAGAACAGAATAAGGCTCATGTGAATATTTTCATGTTATAGTAATCTATACTGCATTTTTCAGTGATACGACTTTGAAGGGCAGTGGTTTTCTATCAGTTGAGGACGCTCAAGGCTCTAACAGAAGCACATTTTTGGAAGAAGGGTTTCTTGATTTTTTGAAAAAGGTATTAGTGAAATTACAGCTTCTGGTTTAATTTGTGTTTTCTTGAAATATTGAGTTTTCTGTTTTTTTTTTTTTTTTTTTTTTGTGTGATTCTTAGAATCTGTATCGTCTCAATGATCATAAACTTATGTTAGAATATACTTTCTTCTGTTCATTTGGAATTAAGTTTGCTTTTTATTATGTAACCGTGCTCAGTCTCCCAGTGTGAAGTGATATTTATTGCTTGGTCTGTATTTCAGGAGCTCCTGTCATTTCGGTACGATGAAAAGGATTATGAAGGCCTTCCATTTGAATTTCATGGTGGATATATTGGCTACATGGGGTATGCAGTTAAGTTTATTTGAAATTTTGAATGTAATGTTTCTTGGACCATCTTTTCCTTCTTATCCACTACTCGGTGCGTGAGTTCACTTTTTTGTTTGTTTTATGTTGTGGTAAACTGTTTTCTCAGAACTTGGTCTCGTTCAAACTCTACCAATGTTTTTATCATCTTTCCTATGCTTTAACGGCTTTTATGGTTCTGTCCAAAAAGGGAAATTGACTGAAGAAATTGATTGAATAGAAGACATCTCTTTAACTTTTCGCTTTCCCAAATTGTGATTGCTGTTCTGGTTTTTGGATATTTATGCTTGGATTGAATTTCTGACTAGCCGAAAGTATTAATTGTCATGGCTCGTATGTGGCTCTTAATTAGCTGGTTGTTATTCATTGATTTTGTGTAATGCAGGTATAGCCTTAAATATGAATGTGGTGCATCATCTAACTGCCACAAATCCAGGACTCCAGATGCTTGCTTTTTCTTTGCTGATAATCTTGTAGTTATCGATCACTGCTCCGACGATGTTTATATACTATCTATTAACGAAGAACGCACAAGCACGACACCATGGTTGGACGATACAGAACAGAAGCTTCTCAGGCTAAAAGCTTCTGCTACAAAGGAGGGAGAGGAGCCAACTTTACAGGCTCTTCGATCTTCTCAGTGTCAAGGAAATTTTGTTGTTGATAAATCAAGAGAGCAGTATATAAAAGATGTTGACAAGTGTCTGGAATACATTAAAGATGGTGAAAGCTATGAGTTATGTCTCACAACTCAGATGAGAAAAAGAATTGGGGAAATGGACTCGTTAGGACTTTACCTTCACCTTAGAGAAAAAAATCCAGCACCATATGCTGCCTGGCTTAATTTTTCGAAGGAAAATCTTTGTGTCTGCTGTTCTTCCCCAGAGCGGTTTTTACGGTTGGATAGAAATGGCATACTAGAAGCAAAGCCCATTAAGGGTACTATAGCTCGTGGTGCAACACTAGAGGAAGATGAACAACGCAAACTACAACTGCAATACAGGTAAGATATTTCTCTTCTTTTTTTTTCCAACAGGATTAAAACCGTTGTTGCGTATAATTATTCTCCCTTTTCACGCTCGGACTAATGCAATTTCTCATGATACATCTGCCCTTTTTAAGAATGAGGGTGGGCGATATAAGATCTAGGGTTCGATATCCGGCTACTGTGTATGTAGTTACTTGGCAAGAAAGAAATGAGGTGGTTTTCTCTCCCTTTCTATGAATTAATCTCTCTGTCTCTCTCTCTCTCTCTCCCCCCTCTACAGTGAGAAGGATCAAGCTGAAAATCTGATGATTGTTGATCTTCTAAGAAATGACCTTGGCCGTGTGTGTGAGCCCGGTTCTGTTCACGTGCCCCATCTTATGGATGTAGAATCATATGCTACTGTCCATACTATGGTGAGCACAATTCGCGGGAAAAAGCGGTCAGATGTAAGTGCAGTCGACTGTGTGAGAGCAGCATTTCCAGGCGGTTCAATGACAGGTGCACCAAAATTAAGATCAATGGAACTTCTTGACTCGATCGAAACTAGTCCACGAGGAATCTACTCAGGATCCATTGGTTTTTTCTCATATAACCAGACATTCGATCTCAACATAGTTATCAGAACTGTTGTTATACACGAGGGTGAAGCTTCAATCGGCGCGGGAGGAGCCATTGTTGCGTTATCAAATCCTGAAGACGAGTATGACGAAATGATACTGAAAACGCGCGCCCCGGCAAAAGCTGTAACGGAGTTTTTGTAGGGATTGTATTTTCCACATTTTTCCTTGTGGTGAATGTTTCCGTAGTGTCAAAGAAGATACAGGCAAGTGTTCATTGTTCATTTTGCCAAAACAATAAAAAGGTTGTTCCTTAATTCAAATTTTATTCTGATTTGTAAGCGGTAAATTGTTCTACTGGTTAAGACTCTCTTCAAGTCTCGACCTTTAGTTTAGATTATTCTATCGTTTGTTACAAATCTTATTCCCATTTTATGAATTAATCATCCTTCTTTATTCCAAATGATTAATTTCATTTTGTTTTTATGAATTTTAGTTGAGAGAGGATTAAATGTGGCAAAGTCAGACATCTGGAAGGAGGAATGTCTGCTTAACCAATTTAGCCTTTTACAATTACAGTTGACTCCACCAACCCAATCCGACCCCAAAGGCCGAAGGTATCAACATACCAAACCAGTAAACAAAAGACAATAAGGGCATGTTTAATAGTCCGAAATTGTATTAATTAATTAGAAAGTAAGTAAAGTATTTCTTTTAAATTCTGTCAGTTTATTTTTCATATTACTGAGTAGTGTAATCTATTGAAGAAAAAATGGAGCAAGTAACTGTAACATACACTTTATGTCTTTCATACAACAAATTTTTATGTATAACTGGTTGTAAATGATCTGATTATAAGTGATTAATAGGTAAAAAAAAAAACGTACAACAAGTTACATGGTAAAATCTCCATATAAGAAAAGAATTTACAAGAAAATGGGATTACCACCAACATGACGTCCCCATATAATAAAATAATAACACGTGTAAGTTTTACTATATAACATTGTGCTATTAAATAGAAACATCACGATTGACACAGAACTCATTTTATGGACTATACAGAATATCGCGCAACTAGTAGGGTACCCTACAATCTCCTACTCCCACCCAACTAGCAGGGCACGCTACAAAGTACCAACCCACCAAACAAGAGAACTTTAATGAAACACTCATGGTACTGTTCACTTTAACGAAAAATCACATTTTTACACAAAAAATTCAATCATGGTGTTATTCACTTACAGCACATTTTTGTCATTTTTGTTAAAATTCAAAATTTTCCAACTCTTTTTATTAGTTTTGCCTACCAAACAAAGCAAATGAATTGACCAAAATACAAAGAAAATAGATAATTTAAAAAAAATTTAAAATTTTTCGTAAAACCATAAAATGAGAGTTTTTTTTTTTTTTATAAATATTTTTGATACATTAAATATCATAATATAATTATAATTTTATTTTTGTCGAAGTTTTTCTCAATTTTTATTACAACCGTGATTTATCGGACCAACGTTCCAAATACAACTAAAAATCTCTCCGATTTAAGAATAACGAGTTGTGGGATTTGGTGGTAGGTGGAAGCGAGTTGGTGGATTGTGTTGCGTCTGCGAGTAGCAGCACGCCTATTTTTGATCAAAAACAATCACCCCCGTTAGTTTCTCAGCCTTCTTCTCCTTCCTCCTTTTTCTTCTTGTCGTTGTTTTTGGTGGTTGGTGGGCTGAGAGTTTCAGTGGGTTCAACTGCAATGGCTTCCTCTCTTGCATCCAAGCCATTCCTCGGAGGAGCTTCAAGGACCGATGGCCTTTCTGGGTTGTGCTCCTCCTCCTCTGATCTCCGAACCCTCTCGTCCTCCTCCGTTCAATTTGTGATCCGCCCGAGAACCCCCAACAAACTCCGTTAGTTTCTCTCTCTTTCTCTCTCCCTCTGATAGCTGGATGTTCATTTGATTGCTTACTGTTGTTTTACATTGAAAGCTTTAATATTTTTCGAGTTAATTTCCACTTTCTGATTGGCAATGTGCGAGAATTTTGTTATCTGAAATGCAGCTACTGAATTTGTTTTGTGCACAAATCATGAATCTTACGATTTAAAGACTACATCTTTACTTTAATTAGCTTCTCCAATCACTACCCAAGTTCTAAAGTCTAAGTACCCATGTTAACATTCGGTCCTTGGTTTGTTGTAACATAAACTTTGAAGTAAATGGAATTTTGATATGTTAGAGATTGTAGTAAGTTACAACTTTCGGATCAATTCTGAAAATTTTGGTGTTGGAATTCAGAGGTGCAGGCAGCTGGGAACACTACCGGAAATCATTTTCGTGTTACAACTTTTGGAGAATCTCATGGTGGTGGTGTTGGTTGTGTAATTGATGGATGCCCTCCTCGTATGCCCCTCTCTGCAGAAGATTTGCAAGGGGACCTTGACAGAAGGTATTTGATACGGGGCTCACCCTTGTCATGTGCATTGTAAAGTTCTTGGGTAGCTAAATGACGCACCTAACTCGTGTTATGGCATTTGAAACGAGCTGATGCCTATTTCATGTTCAATTTAAGGATATTTTACTAGTATGTCTTTTACATGTTCAATTTCATCATAGAGTTTGTGAGGTATTTGGTCTGGGATCATTGCATGCTGGTACAATTAGTTTCCTTGGATATAATAGGTGTTTATATCGTGACATTAGTATAGATTATTCCATGCAATAATCATGGTAAGCTTCCTCTAAAATTGTTGAATTCTTGTTTGTTTTGAATGCAAACTTGTTATGGGTTGTCAGGAGGCCAGGTCAAAGTCGAATTACTACTCCTAGGAAGGAAACTGACACATGCCGAATACTTTCAGGAGTTCATGAAGGTTTGATCTTTGTGGAATTTGTATGTGTGTGTATATATGTTTATTTAAAGGGGTTCCTTTGTAGCTCTCTTCAGTGGCGTATACTGTAATTGGTGTTATAATTGACTACAGGAGTGACAACTGGGACACCAATTCTTGTGCTTGTACCCAATACTGATCAGAGAGGACGTGTAAGTATCTATTGCTAGAGGACATTTATATGGAACCTAACCATACATGCCCACCAATTATATCTTCCAAATCGTCTACACTAACGATATGAAAATGGGTGGAGCTTTTATAGACTAATATTTCTTTGCTCGTGGTTTTATCTTTATTTTTTTGGAGTTTTAACGAAACACTCCCGGTATTGTTCACTTTTAACGAAAAGGACATTTTTACTCTAAAAAGTCACTCCTTGTACTATTCACTTACAACACATTTTTGTCTTTTTGATTAAAACTCAAAATTTCAAGCCCTTTTCATTAGTTTTCCTTTATTTTTTCTAGGTATGGAATTTGTAGTTTTCAATCTATTTAATCATGCTGTGGAACTGATATGAGGGCTGTGGAACACAATATGAGGGCTATGGAACTGATTAGATAGTTTGTATTTTGAGTACTAGAACTCGTTAAAGAGTTTACTGTTATTTTTCTAGTATTTCCTCTGAATCATGATATATAGGATACTATGGATTAACAATCACATTTATACTCTATATAATTCAGTCACTTTTATCAATTGACATTCTTTATGGTGTATGGAAATAACTATGTCGCTGGAATTTCAGGATTATGACGAAATGTCAGTAGCATATAGGCCTTCACATGCAGATCGAACTTATGACCAGAAGTATGGTATCAGATCAGTGCAGGTAATGGTTTTAAGCTTAACCATTAAAGGTGTACAAGCGTATTTTGGAATTGCAGATACATAAATCTTAAGCTAATTTGTAATTGAAGGGCGGTGGTAGATCTTCTGCTAGAGAAACAATTGGAAGAGTTGCTGCTGGAGCCCTTGCCAAAAAAATCCTTAAGGCTTTCTCAGGAACTGAGGTGCATGTAGTAAACTATGTGTTGCATCGTTATGTCCAAGACTCTACTTCATTTAATCATTTTTTTCTCTCTTTATTGTGGTATTACCTTGTGAATTGCAAATGTGTCCTGCTATAATTAGTTTTAATTTTACCTGATAAATTCAAGATGGACAGGAAACACCTGACTTACAGTTGTTACTAAGTAACTTATGATTTTAGGACATTTAAAGACACAGCACATGTCCACCCACGTTAGTCACATCTTTGGATTCTTATTTCTTATGAATGGAAAAATGGACTCAACACGTGTTACTTAGAAACTTATGATTTTTCTGTATATATATATATTTTTCTAGAAAATCTGACAATGGCAAAATGGTTGTTACTATTGTATATTTTCTATGATAAATTTGCTCAATAAATGATGAATTTTTTTTTCATTTACAAAATGCACATGTATTGGCATGTCTGAGTGCCTAGATTTTTGGAAGTGGACTTGTCGGGCACCCCATGTCCATGTCAATACATGACACTCATGCCCCTGTCCTCGAATGATTGCGAACGAGTAACTGAAGTTTGGAGCTTTTGATAATTATTGTCCTGCGAGTTGATTTAAAAAAATAAAAAAAAATTCTGAACTTCTCTTGTTAATCCTGTGTTCATAGATTATCATCTGCACATTCTTTTACTGATTGAAATTCTTGTTATAGTTTTTAAGACTTTTCCTTAATGTTTGTCATATTTCAGGTCCTTGCTTATGTTTCACAAGTTCAGAAGGTTGTGCTGCCCGAGGAGTTGGTTGATCATCACAATTTGACACTTGATCAGGTGCGATAATGGATATTAATTTAAAATCTCTTGTAGCAAAGCCATTCAAGAGTAGCAAAAAAAATGGGAGTCATGTGACAGGAGTAGCTAACTTCCTTGGATTTCCATACATATTTGAGAATGCATGTCCAGGAAAAGAAATTACATTCCAATCTGTTTCATTCCTTTATAAGTGAGGTGCAGACAAACTATGAATGTTATTGTAGTCTACAAAGTAATTACCGGGGGGCTTGTCCACACACACTCTATTTAACAATATCTCACCTCTACAAACTTGAGTATCTCAATTTGTAGCATGATGTTTTAGACTTTTACGCTTACTAGCGTTTATGAATTTTTTTATGTGGTTGTCACATCTAGCTCTAAATCCTGAGTTATTGACTGCAAAAGTGCCCACTCCCAAATCTGGGAAGAAAATATCCCTCTTCACGAAGTGCCTTCAATTGGTTTCTAGCCAGTAGCCAACAAATTGAAAGAGATACTCTCTTTATGAATACCTTTCACTTAATAATTGAATCCAGTGTTATTCTAGGTTCCAAGTGATAGAAAATCTCATATCCAAATGAATTAGTGATGTTTCAAAGAAACACAAGTATCAGTCTGTTGCTTGCTCTTTTTGTATTTAATTCATTTTCTCTCAATTAGTACATTTTTGAAGTACTTATTGACTCACATTTAACTTATATTAATCACTGAACTTTTATTTTTTTGTTCTTTTGTGACATACTGCCAGATAGAGAGTAATATCGTTAGGTGCCCAGATCCTGAATATGCAGAGAAGATGATTGCTGCCATTGATGCTGTTAGGGTGAAAGGGCAATCTATTGGTGGTGTTGTCACATGCATTGTTAAAAATTGCCCCCCCGTAAACTCACTCTCTTTACATGTCTTCAACTGTTTATTAAGGGGGCAGACTGTTTTACCTTAACCACTGCAAAGTTAGTTATATAAAAAATGCTAGCAACCTGCTCACTTAACCTTTTCATTTCAAGCTTTTCACTTCTCATGCCACGTGTACTCCACTGGCACTCGAAACTAAAATTTTTACTATATTAAAATCCCACTTTTTTTTATTCCTTTGTTAATATAGTTAAAACATTAGTTTGTCAACCAAAAAGTAATTAAACTTTTAGTTTTGAGTGCTACTAGAATACACGTGTCATGAGTAGAAGTGAGAAGGTTGCTAGCACTCCCCTAGTTATATTGCTCTTTCAGTAATTTGTTTAATCTTCATCAAGTCATACATGGAATTGACGATCATTTTATTGTATCTCAGGGGCTTGGTTCGCCAGTCTTTGATAAACTTGAAGCTGAATTTGCTAAAGCTGTAATGTCATTACCTGCGACAAAGGGATTTGAATTTGGAAGTGGATTTGCAGGTTGAGATTTACAAACTTTTTGTGGTACTTTTGTGTGACTTTTCTCTACAAAGTTCTTAAATTGGACTTGATGATTGAAGAACAGTTGCGAGAATTCTATTATGAAGATTTTTTTTTTTTCACCAACTGTATTTTGCGTAAGTTCTTACCGTTCATGTATGCATAACAGGTACCTTTTTAACTGGGAGTGAACATAATGATGAATTCTATTTAGATGATCAAGGAAAAATCAGGACAAGAACAAACCGCTCTGGTGGGACACAGGTATTTTTTCTATATTTCAGTTGCTTTTGTATGTGGAGTATGTTGGTAAAATGTTTGTGGAGCGTCTGTTTTACACTGAGATTGTATATGCTGGTAATCAGGGAGGACTATCCAATGGGGAAATTATAAACATGAGAATAGCCTTCAAGCCAACAGCTACTATTGGAGTAAGTCGAACCTCTCTCTCTCTCTCTCTCACACACACACGCACATACACACGCACGCACGCACACTCATGCCTCTGGCTCTTATATTGCTTAGACAATTTATGAGAGAAAGTGAGAAGTTATGACTAAACATGGGCGATTGGTCTTAGGGATATTTTTGAATTTCAAACTTGTGATCAATAGGAGAATCTTGAACCAAACTTAGGTTTTTCTTTGATATGTATGTAATTGATTGTCAAAACAGAAAATTGTAATCAAGTGACCAATCTGCCATGGTGGTTTTGTGGTATTTGTGCAGAAGAAGCAGAATACAGTGACTAGAGATAAAAAAGAGATAGAACTAATAGCCCGTGGTCGCCATGATCCCTGTGTTGTTCCGCGAGGTGCGTCTGTGAATGATATGTACTCTCATGCATCGTTCTCTATGTACATTTTTTTTCTGTAAAACGATCCTTGCAGTTGCTTACATATGTTTTGCTTGGTGGATTGGCGCAGCTGTGCCGATGGTGGAAGCTGCAATAGCCCTTGTGCTCGTGGACCAACTAATGGCAGATTTTGCACAGTGTCACATGTTTCCTATCAATCCCGACCTACAAGACCCTGTGGCACAGCCAATGGTTGGCGTACAAGACCCTGTGCCGCCACCAATGTTTGAAGCAGCAGAGGCAGCTGGTGTGCACATTTGAAGGTTGACAAACTCTCTGTAGCATTATGTCTTGTATCGGACAGTGAAAATTCATCGTCATAAAACGCATGTTTGGTGTGGGACGGCAAGCTAGAACTAGTGAGACGCTTTCAGACTGGAATATATGTGACGGCAACCATTTTTTTCAAAAATAAGTTCTCTATCATTCAATCTGTAGAAGTAATTCCGGCTGAGGTACCGTGAATCCCAGAATCCCCAAGTCACACAATAGGCAGCTTAATTTGGTATTGAATTCGTTATCCACGAGATTTGAACTTAAGACTTCTCACTTCCAAGTAAAGAGGAATATCATCATACCATAGTACTGAGTGGTATTAGATACCTAATATTAGATTCAAAGCTATTGTGTTTAATTTTTCATCAATTTAAATCATGTTACTTGCATGTGATACATATTAGAGGGTGGATTGGTAGTTTTACACAAAGAAATAATGTATGGAATTAACTTTGGAAGGTAAATTAGATGTTAGATTTGCAACCTATATGAAATGTCAAGGGCTTCGAACAACTCTAGCCTTATAAACTTGAAGCTAAAAAGAAAAGAAAAATCTGAACTCTTCATTCTCCGGTGCATGCCATACACCGAAGCATGCTAAATTTTTTCGTGA
Organism: Crataegus laevigata; assembly: GCA_963580275.1. Lineage (NCBI taxonomy): Eukaryota > Viridiplantae > Streptophyta > Magnoliopsida > Rosales > Rosaceae > Crataegus > Crataegus laevigata. The sequence goes on along the minus strand of OY756947.1, from coordinate 27,748,998 downwards.
GGAGATATGCAAAAGCTAAGCCTGAAAGCCAAAAGCAAATTCGTTTACAAAGTTTGGCTATCCAAAAATTGTCGAAGAACAGAGACTTTAGTTTTGTCACACATAAAACAGGCGACCAAACATTGTATATGACAGGAGAAGTGAGTAAACAATAGACATTAGGCAAGATAATATTTCACATTTGACAAAACAAAACATATAGGGGTGTTTTCGGAAGAATTGGATCGGAAACTGCGTTTTCAATTTTCAATCCGAAATTTCAGAATCGGATCGGAACACAATTTTTATATTTGGAATTTTTGAAAATTTTGGAATCAGAGAAATCTCTGAAATTGTAGAACATAATTTGAAATGTCATATATTTTACTAGTATGGTTATCATTTTTTGTTTTTTTTCTAACAAAAGATATTAAATATAAAAGTTGATAAAAAAAATTACATAATATGAGTAAATAACTATAAGAAATCAGAATTTTTCAGAATTTTTTTTTTTTGAAATAAGTTTGGAACACTTTGGAATTTTCGGATTGGAAATTCATAATTATTGGAATTGCTAAATGCATTCTGATTTTCTTTCCAAATTTTCAAAAAGTATTCAAATATTGAGTTCAGATTAAAAAATATTACTGTCAAAAATGGGAAACCCATTCTAACTTGCACCTATACATACAGAAAACAGTTCCTTCCTCTTATTATACATACATACATACATATATATATATATATATATATGTATGTATAATTCATGACCACCGACAGATACTTCAGGTGATATCAAATATGTAGATCATTTTGGAAAAGGAGATTCCTTGTTATTTCTGTGAAAAAATAGTAATCTGTATTTTATTTGACATGGCCACCGACAGATACTCCAGGTGATATCAAAGATGTCGATCATTTTGGTAAAAAGAGATTGAGCTGCTTTAGCTCTCTTAATGGTGGAGTGCGACCACTACATGTGGTAATATCCCTTTCAACCAAGCATAATGTGGGCAATGGCCTAGGACTTAGGGTTTTATGTAGTGACTAGTGCTCCATTTTTTAATAGTCTGATTTGAAAACAGGATTTCGAGTGCACGATAAAAAATAGGACGTTTTGAAATAGACGCCTCGTTTTTAAATGTCATAGACTAAAAATCTATTTATTTGAAAATTTTGATTAAACATTTTTCCTACCATTTGTTGCTTAATTTTATTAGAAGTCTATTCATGTCAGCATTCCTTTTTTCCTCCTATTTTTATGAATATCTTATTACGATGATTTAAGATTTTTTAAATATTTTTTTATTAAAATATTTATTTTAATAAATTAAATAGAATGTAAAAAAAACTCGGTGTTAGGTACGTTTGGTTATATCGGTATGTTTGATTATATCGGTACGTTTGATTACTTGGTACGTTTGAATTTTTGGCATTTGGCTTCTTTGTACATTTAAATTTTTGGTACATTTGATTTTTTGGTACATTTAATTTTTGGCACATTTTAATTTTTGATACATTTGTTTTCAAACCATAAGTTTTATTGCTTTTTTTATACTAATAATGAGGAATTACTTTAATTAATTAATTATTATTATTTTTACAGAAATAGTCATTAAAACGTGGGAGAAGGATTGGAAAAATTAAACTCCCTAAATTGTGGGTAATTAGTTACAAGTTGACGTGAAGATACCTTTAAACAAATTATATGTAATTTAAAAAAGAAAAAAAATGTTGATGTGGCAATTGTTCAAAGCCTCTTAATCAAATTTTAGAAAGGAACCAATGTTTGATATAAAAAGTATTAGAAAAATGTAGGGGATTCTAATTTCTCCTAAAATATATCACTTAAATTACATGCTTTCTAATTATAAGTGTCACTTAGTACTATAATCTGATATTCCTTTTCACTTGTAAATGAGAGGTCTCAGGTTCGATTTTTGTTAAAGGTGAATTAGAACCACATTATTACTAATTTTTTGTGAAACTAAGCCCACCCCTTCCTTTAGCATAGATAATGTCGTTTGTTCAAAGAAAACTAAGTGCAAAGCGTAAATTGGTAATTTCACATAAATATTAGGTAAATTATGGGGAGGTTGAAGGGCACAATACTCTTTTCAGTTAAGTGCAGTTTGGTTTCAATTGAGTATGAGATCGTTTGGAATTAAATAACAAAAGATTCATTTAGTTTGCCATTATCTTGTTGGCACTTTTGCAGTTTATTCACTTACATGATGTGTTTGGTATACGGAAACGAATTCATACGCAATAATTTTTCGTGTTTTTCTTAAAGGGCAAGATTTGGCGCAAAATGATTGCTTGTTTATGACTGTGCACTAAATTATGGGAAAAGGGGGGAAAAAGCAAACCCTCTATCCTCCATAAGTTTGGTTTTGCCATTTTTTTCCCAACATTCATTACATTTTTTTCCCACGACACAATCTCAAAATCTGGATTTACCAAGCATGGGAAAGGAAATAATTTCTCATCCCTAAATATCATTTCTCACATACCAAACACAACTACCTAGGTTTGAGATTAATATTAGGATAATGCTTGTGACCGCCTTTACTTACGATTAACGAACTTTTACCGTTTGAACATCATAATTGGAATTGTGTAAGGATATAAAGAATTCAGCTCAAGTCTCAGACGGTGACACTTGTTAGACGATTATGTAATTCAGTTAGCTTAGTCTGTAAGGAAAGTCAGTAGTATAAATAGTCTTGTATTGTTACATTGGTGGTTAATGAAAAATACACAGAAATACTTCTCTCTCTCTCTCTCTCTATCTCTCTCTCTCTCTCTCTCTCTCTCTCTCGTTCTTCAATCTGTATCTCTTTCTCTCTCTAGATTCTCTACAATTTTGATATGTGATCTTCATCTTTGCTCATCTGATATGGCATCTTCGTCGGTTATGGAATTCTCTCTTTGATCCTGTTCATCTGCTGCTTCCGCGTTCTAGTTATCTCCAGTCTGGTATGCATTTTTGGTGTTCTTGATTGATTGCAATCTTCTTCTCTATGCATTTGTGATCATTGGTGCATCTTGGATGTGTGCGCACCAAGTGTTCAACGATTTATGTAACTGAAAGTCTTTGTAATTCTTCTGCAAATCTTCCTCCAATTTGTTCTTCTTCCTCCAGTTCTTCAAGATTCCGTATAATTTGAAACCCTAATTTCCGCGATATTCTCTTTTCTCATCAAGAATTGTGAAAGCATGGTGACTGCTGCTCAATTACAGATTGTGCAATCTCCTATTACTAGTTTAATTTCTACTATGTCGAATTCTGTGACTGTTAAGCTTGATGATACAAACTGACACACCCCGACCTGAAATGTCCAATAGGACACCGAATCGAGCTGTGTTGGCTGACACCTGGAAGGTGATGAAGCCATAAAGCGTAGTGATGTGGAAAATGTGAATAAATTTAAATCTAAGAGTGCCTAAATACCAGAGTACGTGGGCGGGAATGAACTCACTTCACATGTGTCGTCAGAGCATAAGCAAGTACAGTAGAGCAGATAAAGATCATACCCTCAGAGGTAGTCACCCATATTGAGATTCGCCAAGAATCCCCGTCAATATGATCGTTTAGCAGCTAAAGCCTGGAGGGGCTAAAGACATAAAATGTGAGTGGGCAAAAATAAAGCTTTTGAATACATATTGCTCTTTTTAAAAGTAATAACCCCTCACCGTAAAACACATATAATTTTCCCATAAATAATAATACATACGTATATAGAAATCATGCTCGAGAGCAATGAAAACCAAAGTATATGCCATGTCAAATATCTCAGCAATAAATATGTAAGCCAAGTGATATAAATCAATATAAAATGATACGTCAGCCAGAGTCATCGAACGTAACCTGTACAACTAAACATATAACTCATCTGCCAATTCCTATACACGAGTCAGAACCACTTAATGTGGTCTATACGATAGGCTGGGTGTAAATAGGTACGCTCAAGTGCTAAGATCACGTGAAGGCTATGCGAAGTATCACAAGTCACCTACGAGTTGGAACCACCTAATGTGGTCCGTACGACAGGCTGACACCTTCCTTGGTTCCAAGGTGAGTGTATAGTGCAAGAGGTGAACGATCACGTGAAGGCTAGGCCCTGGCCTCGGGCAGAGCATTAACACCGGGGTGCAGGATAATGAATGCTAATTGTATCTAATCACAACCATACACACTGCAATATCTAACATTAATATGTACTCACTTGAAGCTTACATGCGCATCCACAACGTCATGCAATACTATGCATGTCTATGCTAATGTATATACTAAAATGTAATGCAATTGACATGGCATTTAAAAACGTAATCCATTTAAAATAGTTTCTGGGAAAATGTAAAGCATATATACATATATATAGAAAACCAAAAGCCCACTCACCTGAAATATGTGCTACAACTTCCTAGCACTAACATTGAGGTGTCACGAACGATTGGCACCTAGAACAATTATCAAATCACATCTCAGAATTTTTATCGATGGAATACATAACCTACATAGAACATATCTCTACGTAATTCGATCTGAAGATCCACATATCATATTTCTGATCCATAGCTTCCAAAGATCCGCATTATGCTTCTAGAATAACATACTAAAATTTCGGAACAATCCAATGGTTGGATCTCCGCCAATTGCCAAAACCAAGTGGCGGCTGACGTTTTATTTTATGAACTTACAAATCTAATTTGGGAAGATCCGTACATCATATTCCCAATCTATAAGTTCCTATAGTCCTCAAATAATATGAATAATAACCTATTAAAGTTTGATGATGATCCAACAGTCGAATCATCAATTCATATAATGATTTATTTACGTATCGTAGAGAAATTAGATTCCAACGATCAACCTACGTCATACGATTATCAAAACTGAACTCAAGGCATCTAATTTAACCTAAAAATATCATTGACGGTCCTCTGGCCACACGTCGCTGCACACGCGACCGTAGGTGGCAGTCGGCCGCCTCGACTCGCCGGAAAATCTAACTATTTCCAAAAATTACCAAAATTTACAGAAATGAAGATCTCAATGAGTAGAGTAAATTTCATACCTGCGACCAAGACCAATTTGGTCGGGAAGAGCTCCAATTTCACTAAAACCCGCCCTAGAATTTGGGTGTTCTTGATTCGTCCTTAAATCAACTCCGATGCTCCAACCACTGATTGGGCATTGTTCTAGGCCTCAAGGGAAGTCTAATTATGGTGGTAATTGAAGGAAAACATTTCAGGATTGGTGGATTTCGAGCAAGTCTCTCGCGGCATCCACGAAGTGTTCTTCGTGAAATCTCCACCATTTCATGTCAATTTTGCTAGAATTGGATGTTGGGATATGGTGATGAGGTTTGGTGGTGGTGAATGGGTGAAAATTGCCTAAAAATGGGTAAGAATCGTTGGAAATTTCACCGGTTCCAATTCGGGTGTCGTAGGTACACAGGTCGACTTGATTGGGTGCTTCGCACTTCCATTCTTTCCCCTCCTTTCTGCCTTTTCTGATAGGGCTCCTAGTTCTCTCTCATATCCTAACTAGCCACACACTCTCTCATTTTCTCTCTTTGTCCTTCCATCTCCACTGCCCATCTTACTTCCTTTTTCATCTCAGCCACACATATGGCACTCCAGATTTAACTTCAAAAATCTGGAGCCTTCCAAAAATTAATTAACTAACCATTTTGTCCTAGACTTTAAATGTTAATAACTTCTTCGTTATAACTCCAAATTCGATTCTGCTTGCGCCCATGCGTTCGTAGCGATGAGTACTACGAGAATATTTCAAGAAAACAGATTTTACGTGACACAAATAGGTGGCCAAACGAGGTCAATGCATTTACCTCAAACGGCATTTTCATAAATTCACTTATTAAAATTGTAAAAATTATATTTTTTTAGGGATGGGTTGTTACACAAACTATCTTGTCTGGAGTTATCAAATGGTTCTTCTTCTTGAAAGCCATGGCATACTTGGCTTTGTTGATGGCACACGATGTTGTCCATCTCTATTTAATGAAAGTTCTGATAAGGAAGGTGTTGAAACTGAGGCATTTCAGATCTGGAAAATGCATGATCGTGCTTTGATGCAATTAATCATTGCCACTTTGGCTACCATTGCCATGTCTTGTATCATTGGCCGCACTAATTCTTATGAAATGTGGCAAAACTTGAAGATAGGTTTTCTACTATCACAAAGGCTTGTATCTTTTAGTTGAAATCTGAATTACAGAATATTAAGAAAGGGTCTGAGTCAGTCTCTCAGTACTTGCAAAGGATCAAAGATGCTCGAGATCATCTTTCTGTAGCTAGTGTTGTTTTTGATGATGATGATATTGTCATTCTTGCTCTTAAAGGATTACCGACAGAATACAATACTTTTCGGATAGTAATTAGAGGCAGATAAGATGTTATTACACTCAAAGATTTTCGAGCACAACTAATTACTGAATAAGCTATTGTTGAAGCCACCCTAACTATTGATTCATTCATGTCTGCGATGATGGCAAAGGATAAAGGCAAACTTCTAATGCTTGATGAAGGGTCATCCAATAAAAATAGTTCTTTTTAGTATGATAGTTCTCAGTTTCAGTTTGAGGTTCATGGCAACTCTTCTTCTCATAATGGTACTAATAGAGGCTATACTCATAAAGCTGGGAATTATAATGCTGGTGGTTATCATGGTAATGGCAACTTTTTTAATCCAAGAGGTTATCGGGGTTCCAATTACAGAGGTAGAGCAAGGGGGAGAAATCAATATGGCAATAATCCTCGATTCTCTAACAATGGTTTTTCCAATGGTGGTGCTGGTATTCTTGGTTCAGCAAGGGGTCAACCACATGTTTTCACTTGTCCTGATCATGGTTATGATGTTCCAATTTGTCAAATCTGCAACAAAAGAAGGCACATTGCTGCTGATTGCTTCCAAAAGACCTCATCTACAATAGTGACTTATTCTCATGTTCAGTGTCAAATATGTGGCAAGTTTGGGCATTCTGTAATGCAATGTTATCACAGAGCCAATTACTCTTATCAAGGGAGATCTTCATCTTCAAATCTTACTGCAATGCATGCCAATTATTAGCCCTCTACTCTCCAAGAGCAATTATGGGTTGTTGATACAAGAGCAACTTCTCACATGACTTCTAATCTTGCTTCTCTGAACATTGTAGCTCCTTTTACCGGCACTGATACAATCACTACTCCAAGTGGTTTAGGTTTAACCATCTTTCATGTTGGTTCTTCCACTCTATATGCTCCTAAATATACTTTTCAATTAAATAAAATACTGCATGTCCCAAAATTATCTCAACATCTCCTATCCATTTATAGGTTGTGTAAAGACAACAAATGTCGTTTTATTTGTGATGAATTTTGTTTCTAGATTCAAGAAAATATCACAGAGAAGGTACTTCTTCAAGGACTGTGTAGAGGTGGCTTATATCCCATACCCTTTTACATACCACAACTCATTCTCAACCAAGTTGTTCAAGTTCAAGCACCTCACTTGTCCAAGTAGCAACATTGCTTTCTTGGTCACCAAGTCAAGTCCAATTTGTGGCATTAGCGCTTAGGACACTCTTTTAATGTTGTAGTTTTTGCAATGTTACATCAGTCACAGGTTCTTTTTTCTTTGGACCACTCAAAACATGTCTGTATATCTTGTTTAGAAGGGAAGTTTACTAAACTTCCATTTCCATATCTAGCAAACAAAACTGCTTAACCCTTAGAAATCATACATAGTGATGTATGGGGCCCTTCACCTGTCATGTCTATTAAAGGGTTTCGGTTCCATGTCAGCTTTGTAGATGAATGTACCAGGTTCACTTGGATATTTCCTTTAATGAATAAAAGTGAGGTGTTCAAAGTGTTTGTGAAATTTCATGCCTAAATACTTACTCAGTTTTCTATCTCTATTAAAAAATTTCAAAGCGATGGTGGAGGTGAATATTCTACCAACCAATTTAAACAATTTTTGCTTGAAAAAGGAATTTCTCACAAAAAATCACATCCTTATATACCTAAGCAGAACGACCTTGTTGAAAGAAAGTATAGGCACATTGTTGAGACTGCCATTACCCTACTTCAAACTACCAAACTGTTTTCTCAATTTTGCTTTCATACTTGTGCTACTTCTATTTATTTAATTAACAGAATGCCATGTCAAACCCTGTTTATGCAGTCTCCTTATACCTATTTGTTTGGTACACCACTAGTTTTAACACATTTAAAGGTTTTTGGGTGTTCTTGTTTTCCTCTTCTTAGGCATCATAATTCTCATAAATTACAGTCTAAAACTGCTCAAAGTGTTTCACAGAGTTTTACATCTTCTCCACCATCTGTTACACCTACATAGGTTACCATTCACAACACCATTATTCCTTATCCATCACCATTAACATCACCATTCTCCTCAACCCCTAGTGCCTTAGAATCTTTGATTTCAACCCTTAGTGCCTCAGATTCTTTGCAAACACTTCCTAGCGCCTCAGAGTCCTTGAGAACCTCTAATACCATACCAATGTCACATGCGGCTTCTACATAGTCATCTATCCATGTGGATCCTGATTTCTTAACTGAAAGTCTACATGTTGTTTATCCAGTTCCTTCAGTTAACTTACACCCTATGACCACTCACTCTAAAGTGAGATATCCAAACGAAAAGTCTTTTCAGCTTCTGTTACTTTTGGGGATCCTTCGTTTATTGAATCAAGTTCCTTCAAATCTGCCTGTAAAGTAGTAGAGTGGAAGGCTGTTATGCAACAAGAGATTAATTCTCTTCATGCTCAACAAACCTGGACTTTAGTTCCACTTCCTCCAAAGAGAATTTGGTTGGCTGCAAGTGGGTTTACAAACTTAAAAAAAATCATGATGGTTCCATAGCTCGACATAAGGCTAGGTTAGTTGCAAAAGAGTATAGCCAAGAAAAGGGCATTGATTATAGTGAGACATTCAGTCCAGTTGTAAAACCTACTACTATCAGGTTGATCTTCGTACTTGCTGCACAATTTTGGTGGCCTTTGAGACAGTTGGATGTCAAGAATGCCTTTATTTATGGTGTTCTTCATGAAGAAGTGTACATGGCTCAACCTCCTGGCTTTGTTAGTACTACATATTTTTCAAATTATGTCTGCAAGTTGCACAAATCATTATATGGATCAATGACCAAAATATCGATAATATCGGCGAAATATCACTGATATTATCATTTTTCAGAGAGACCGATATTTTCTCACGTATCCCCATAATTGTCATCAAAATATCGCGATATATTTGATATTATCGAAACAATCGTGGTGGCTCCGTCGTTGGAAAGGCAACCGAGGCTGCATAGTTTGGATCGCCTCTCGGACTTGCTTTGTCGCTCATCCTCCAGATCTTTGACATCGCCGGAGCTTACCGGATTCCTTCACCAAATTAAATCAAAACCCTCCAGAATTGATGGAAATATTTAGAGGTGAAGAATAGAAATAGAAATAAATCTGAAACGAAAGCACATGGATGTGTTAGATCTCGCTCTATTTCAGCCCAACACATAAATCTGAAACGAAAGAACAAAAAAAATTAACACACATGGATAGGGATTTACCTTCATGCATCTCAATTTTCATGATTATAGAGACACGGAGGTGTGTATGTTGCTAGGCTTCAGGTTGCAGACAATAATGAAGAGCTATGAGAGAGAGTAGAGCTGCTGTGAGAGGGAAGGCTGTAAGAATGGGCGTTGGGCTTGAGGTTGGAGAAATGAGAGCATCTCTCATATTCTATAGAGAGAGAGAGAGAGGTTGGTTTGAACTTTGAAGGAGTAATAATCATGGGGACTTGTTATACACGGGTTGGTTTGAAAATGAGAGTGGTTGGTCTGAAAAGCATCTCCTTTTTCTTTCTACACGGGTTGGTTTGAAAATGAGAGTGGCTCAGGGCTCAAGGCAATTGAAAGGGGATCCAATGTTTCAACACTTGCTAGAACAAAAACATTAATGTTCTTGTTCTTTTGTTGAACAAAATTAAAAAATTTAGTCCTCTTAAATCTTTTGTTGAACAAAATTAAAATTTTTTTGGGTCGTGTTTAGTTTGCGGATCCATTTTCTGTAAAAAAAAAATGGTGATAATTAATCTCGGATCCATATGGGGATTTGTCATTTGATGACTACTCTTCATAATGCACTTACTCTACACATAGAGATGATGAAGATAGTGAAAAATTTGAACCTTATAGGAACTCTATGTGGTACTAAGTCACTCATTTATCTTACCATGCAATGTATAAAGTGTAAAATATTGTACAAATTCATTATATATAAATGATTGTGGTGTGTTTGAACTTCTTTCATTAATTACTACATATTTTCTACACTCACAATGTTTGTTAGCTCGCTATATAATCAACTTAAATCAGTTAAATTCATCATGCAATGCATTTCCTTCCAATTTTTTGTGATAAACTAATAGATAATTGACTAAATAAACATCTTGCAAAGTTTCAATAAAAATTTCCAAGTTTTTCTTACAATTTCCGTGGTTTCCATATTATTTTTATTGATATCGATAATATCCCGATATTTCCATCGATATTTCCGTGTTTTTGGACTACCGATATTTCCGATATCATCGATATTTAATACCTTGATATGGATTAAAACATGCTCTCAGAGCCTGGAATGAAAAGTTTACTAGCTTTCTACCTGGCTTGGGGTTCAAGGCTTCTTTTGAAGATCCATCCTTGTTTGTTCAGACTTCTTCAATTGGTATCGTAGTATTGTTGCTTTATGTTGATGATATCATTATAACTGGTAGTGATTCATCTCTTATTTCCGATGTTATATTGGCTCTCACTAAGGAATTTGAAATGAAGGATTTGGGTTAGTTGCATTATTTTCTGGGTATGTAGATGTCATATCAGTCTTCTGGGCTATTTGTTTCATAGACCAAATATACTCAAGATTTGTTGCACAAAATGGATATGCAGGAAGAAAGCAACTAGGGGAGCAACTAGGGGCTTGAATATCTTCTGTAGCCTCTGTAGCACCATCTTTCACCTACAAAGAAAGCAAAGAAAATACGCACAAGTTGAGAAACATATCAACAAGCAGAGAATCAAAGTAGCATAGCTCACAAGAGGTATCCAAGGTAGAATTCCAACAGATCAACATGCTTATATATGCACATGCAAATATACAAAGCAAACATGCTAGAAGAAGTTTAGTTACTTCCTACATGCACATACAAGCTTAAGAAAAAATTTCAAAGGCTTAAAAGGAAATATGACAATAGAAAATTCATGCAAGGGCGAGCATCAACGGAGAACAGGGAAGCACACCTTTGTATCTTCTGCTTCCACCAAAACATCATCATTTAAAAACCTTTCAACTTCATCGAGATCAACATCCTATGATGCCTTGCTACCATCCTTGCTGTTTAGTTCTTTGCCGTTATTTTCATCATTTCCTAGGGAAGCCTGAGGATGTTCCCCACTCTCAAGGTCAGACTCGATACTTGTATTGCTGCCTTCTTTGGCGGCTAAACCATCTCTAGCTGCCTCATTGCCTTCAGTGTCCCCAATGTTCCACTCTTCCTCATTTTCCTTAGTAATATCAAGGAACTTAGGAGGTTTGCAAGTGCCGGAAGAGGCAGATGCTCGGCACTCATAGTTCTACGTGCAGAGCCAACGGAGGCTACTTTCTTGGCAGGAGTTTTGACTATAACAAAATTTATAATCAACACACAACCACAAAGCAATGGAAGCAAGAAACAAGGAAATATGACTCATTACCAAGGTTTGGCTTCCCCAAGGAACTTTTGCTCTTCTATTTCTTTGGAGTAGTAGAAGCATCAGGCTTATTGCTGGGAAGGCCGTCCTTTACCATGTGAGGCTTGAAGTATTTCACTACATCATCTAAGGCATAACATAGAAAACACTAAGGAAAAACATGCAAGAGCAAGATTAACAATAGAAGTCAAGCCACGAAATATACCCGAAGCTACTTTCTTCCTTTGACCTGCAGACTTTCCTTCGCCAATATCTAATAGCCTACTCTTTTTAGTGCTCTAGGAAGTCACCTGAAGCATTTCTTTCCTCTAATGTAGTAGGGCATTGGTTCTTTGAACCGGAAGCAGCAGTCATAGGCTCTAATACTAGTTGGAGATGGCTGACAATGCTGGGAGACAACAGCGGCTGCTTGTCACCATGAAACTTAGCAATAGTAGAGAAACACTTCAACCAATAAGCAGTATAACCTTTAGAGATGCCACATACTTGAGTCTGGTTGGTAATATACTGGAAATGGTGAAAACATTTTAGAGGAGTGTACACAAAACTCCAAAACAGATTGTTGAAAGAGTTTCAGCTTCAGCGGGGAAAGACATTGGTACACCTTGGTCAAAAGCCCAGTTGCCGTCGCATCCAGAAATGAGAGTAAACTGCACTTTTTTTCCTCATTGTTTTTCCCCTGGAAAATGATGAAAGAAGCCAACACAGTTAACGATTTTTCAATAAGCAAAGAGAAATCCAGATTGTCAGAGAGAGGAATTGACGCCACACTTGCATCATCATCACAAACAACATTGGTAAAGAACATCAAGGAGGTAAAACCTTCGGGAACTGACACATATGAACGAAAAACAAAGTTGTTCACATCATCTAAAAGCTCCAGAAAGTCCTGCTTCTTTGTTGGAATCTTCCCGAATCAGCGACAAGCCAAAGGGAGATTCTTAGGAAAGCCAGAGGGAGATTCTTAGGAAAATAAGATGAAGAGTCAATAACATAATGGCTATTCACCATGCCAGATGGGTAAGGAGTTATCTTCAAATTTTTGATGCGCTCCCATAACAAAATTTGCAGGAAGCTAGCACAGAGAAAACTTTTCAACGGGCCATTACCGGTAACTTGCTCTTCCAGAGTGTGAAGCTGGTCCAATTCATGGTAAAGAAGCTTGAAAAACAATGAAGTCAACGGAACCACTTGGCCGCATACAATTGCCATGACCCAAGGAATCACTTGACGATTGAAAGGTATCATTGTTATCATAGAAGACAAAGCAACCTAGCCACAAACACAACATGGCCTCAAACCTACAGCTTGGCTCTTGTTTGTTCTTCCAAAAATGTTTGATCTATTCGTTGAAGCTAAAAAAGCCTTGCTCAGAGAGGCAGGAACACCCTTCTTCAAAGCATAAAAAATGTCAGTGTCTACAGAAAGAATGACGTAATGGAAGAGATCCACGTTACTCATAATTAGAAGATGTATAATATTGGCAACATTTTCCAAAGTAGGGGAAAATTCTCCCCAAGCACAAACAAAAAGTATGGGTCTTTGTACTCCACCGCCTAACCAGATAGCGAAGAAATTTGGGCTCGAGATGAACAGCCTACTTCTTGGTTATGAAGATAGCATACAAAACCTTGGCCCTTGTCAAGATCACTCACTGGTTCGTAAAGGTAAGCTCGATATTCACCTCATCTGCCAACGGGAGAACTCAAAGTGGATCGACACGACGGGAAACAACCATTATCGATGCGGCACTGAGAAATATATCTGAGATCAATAGGAGGGACTGAATCTAAGGAAGGCTTTTCCCCCTTGAAAACTTTGCTTTAAGAACCAAAAAGAGGCGACAGATTGCCTCATCGAAGTCATTCCTCAGTAGTGAAAGACCCATCAATTGCAGTTAGGCACTTTGGTGACTCCGCATCCATAGCGTCAAACCATAAATATCACAAGCCAGTGCAATATGCAAGAAGTAACGTGCAAGTATACAAGGAGAAACATGATAAGGAATCTACCCCGTAAAAGCAAACAAACGCGCCCCGGGAAAGCAAAAGGGTATGTGCATAAATTCAAAGCCCTTCGTGCAAAAGTCTATGACTTTAATATGAGACTATTTTCCTTACATGTAATGACACAAAGCACATGCATCTTTCCCTATACATACCATGCTATCAAAGTCCTAAAAGATCTAGCTAGGGAAAGTGTGCCATACATGCACCCAAGCAAAATACAAGTTATACATGCAGTCAAGCTAATCATGCCCAGCAAATCAATGCAATTGATCAGTCAATCCCACTTAAGCGCCCACCAACATAAAAAAAGGCAAAGTTAAATGACAATTGCACAACATACATGGAAAGCAAGAGAGAAATTGCAGAGGGCAAACACATATAATTTTGAAGCAACAAGGCTACCCAAGAAGTGGAGTTTGATTTTCCAAAGGAAAGATCCACACCCATTGTGTGTCCATGGTGAAACCCCAGAATATTTGAAACACACAATCAAAAAAGGAAAGATGCTTACCCAATTTCATCACATGGCAAACGTAGAAGACAAAAAAAAGAAGAACAATCCAAAAGGAGGTCAAGGGAAGAATTTCCTTAACTTAATAAAGCCTTGTCGTGGAACTCAAAGGAATATGAATGGGAGGGCACAACCCAATGAAAAAAGCAGAGAAGAATTTGGAGAAAAAAAAAGTAGTTATGAAAATTTGAAGAAAGAAAGAAAGAGAATTAAAGGAGGAGATGGAGTGCAAGGACAAATTAAATACTTGTCCTAAGGAGAAGAGAAATTTGTAACGGTTACCAAGTGGAGGCAGGGGAATACCCAGAGCTTCTCTGTATGATATTAGACGTGCATGGGAAGCAAGGGAGCACAACAACACAGAGTGAACAGCTGTTACGCGGGAAGAGAAAGAGTCTTATCATGAAGCCCACATTTAAAAAGGGAATCACTTGGGAATGGGGTTGATTATTTAGCCTACTCAAAGTATCTTATAGTCCAAATAATCAAGGAGGTAATGTTGGGGCCCAAAAATGTCACACACTAATCCAACCAAGTCTCAAGGCCCAATTGTCATGCAAAGTCTACATTCAAGCCCAAACACATGCCAAGGCACAGGATCAACAAGAAATATATTTACAAACATGCCATGCCACGGTAATTAAGCCGAATATTCATGCCATGCTCGAGCCTATTCACTACACCATGCTTCCTTAGCCATAATTCATGCTAAACTCAAGTCACATATTCGGGGCATGCCAAGTGGATTGTGGTGTGGATGATTACGGAAGGTTATTGGGCCTATATGAAATCGGGGTCATGGAAGACTTTAGGCTGCTTGGGAGCCCAAAGATCCAAGCCCATACCCTTTGTATTTCATACAGGAATCATTGAGAAAGAATTAGCTTAGTTTATCCCTTTCCCTAGCAGGCCAACTCTCTTAGTTAGGATTAAAATATATTCTTGCATTAAATGCATGATAAGCACAGCAAGTTAGGCATTTAATGTTGACTTTCCCTTCCTAGCCTGCATAGATAGCCAACGCGCAAAAGCCGTGAAGCACGCTACCAGATCTAGCGCCTGCGGAAGGCAATCCTTGGAAGGCCTCGTCTCGGGAAGAAGCAATCTGCAGGTCTCAACAGTGCATTTAGTTTACAACAAAAGGGGAATAATAGAATAGCTAAGAAAAAAGGGAGGGAAGACCAAGCCACAAAAGGATATTCCCTTGAAATTTAGACAATAACCCTTCACCTACATAAGGAAAAGGATAAGCCATTAGAGATGGGGATTCAGAAAAACGTAGAAGGAGAGATAGAGAAAACGTGGTGAGAAGGAACCACCCAGGAAGAAGCCCACAAAGTTACATTTAGTCCAAAAGTATACTCCAAGCCTCAATCATCACCTTCCACACAACCTTAGTAATTCCTACAGCCTTCCATCAAACATCTCAACCATTAAAAGCCTTACTATCACCCTAGGAAAGCCCAAATCATGCAGCTAAGAATGCCATGCAACCATGCGAACCTTCTCTCTCATGTAAACTAATAATCTTCTAGCTTCCACACCACGCTTCACTTGAGCAAGTCATAATCTTGATCTTTCACACCATCTTCGAGCGTTTGATGTTACCGAAGTATGTCTTAAGATAAGCTATCTCTTTTGAGATATCCCAAGACTTGTTGCGAACCTACACCAAGGGAGACAAGAGGATGTTCTCAAAGCCCAAGTCCACCTCAACCTAAAAGTCCCCCAACAAATGTACTCGATTTTTCTTAGATGCAAAGATGAAGACTCTTATTAACTATTTAAACGAAAAACTTCTTAATTTTATTTTAGTATTTCATTGTTAGTTAGAACAAGCAAAGAACAATATGAAATAAATTAATTGTGAAAAGATTGTAGAATTTTGTGTAGGGTGGTGCTATTCTACACTCTTTTTACCTTTGATATAACATTTGTTAATTTCTGTTATTTGATCATTTTCAATTTATTCGTTTCGACGATTGAAATTAAAAAAGTGTACATAGAAGATAAAAAATAATGTGTGAATAGCACAATTCTTCGAGTATATATACTTGAAATGAAATGCTTTATATATGTGAAACCATGCATGCATGTATATTTTTAGAAATAATTGTGGTATCTGTCGTGTTATCTTCATTTACTTAATTATCTTTATCACCAATAATACATAATGTCAAGTCTATTATAAGCTTCCTTTTCATAATTAATCCGATCGATATTAGTCCTTTAATTATCAGTGAACTGACGTATACGCTTAACAGATAATTATTTTTAATTAGCGACCCTGACACATGCCTGCACCGATAGCTACACTGTACATAAATATACTTATATTAATTTGGATGTATTCGGGTGCTACATCCTTCTTGATTGATCGATCCTGACCCTTATTGATCGTTGTACGAGACGTATACCTAATTAGGAGGAACTACGATGCCTAATTAGGAGGAACATATGACCAATTCGATCGAAACGTAGACCCATGCAATAACCAACTCGATCGATTACTTGAACCTGTATTACTCTCGATGACTTAATAACCATTATCTAGCAACTACGATACTTAATTAGGAGGAACACACA
The DNA here is from genome assembly GCA_963580275.1 of Crataegus laevigata. NCBI lineage: Eukaryota > Viridiplantae > Streptophyta > Magnoliopsida > Rosales > Rosaceae > Crataegus > Crataegus laevigata. Next base: position 27,732,128 of record OY756947.1, on the reverse strand, counting down.
CGCACACACACACTTTTTATACAAAGGGATCCTCATTTTTTGAAAAAAAAAACGGAGATTAGATGTGGAACTCACTCCACTCCATATTGAATTTCAATGATTCGAATCGTTTATTTTGTGAGTCTCCATTCATAGATCATCATTATAAAAATTCAATTCAATCTAATTCAAAATCATTTGTTTATTTAATTATCAAGATCAAATTTCATTGTTTCTTACATAACAAAATATTTATTCATTTATTTGAACCTAATTAGATGTTTTAAATATTTCAGATTTGGCTAATATTTTGCAAGGATAATTTATGAGGTACAACTTGAAAAATAAACGGTTCGAATCGTTAAAGTTCGATGTGGTGTGAACCCCACAACTAATCCTCATTTTTATAAATAAAAAAAATAAGAATCTCTTCCCTTAAAAACTTCATGTATATATACACGCATATATATTATAATGTTTATTATGTGTGTGCGTGTGTGTAAATCTCCCACGATATTATGCTTTTTTATTTTCAATTAATTGATTTGTTGTTGTTCACTAAACAGAAGTATGTCTAGGATATAAAATGAGGATTTGGCTCTCCTAAGGTATTAATTAAGGATGATAATTACATATAAAGTTAAAGAAGTTGAGGTTTCATTATAAAATTAATTGGCAATATGACGAGTAACTCAACTTACTTATAAGCTTATGCAAGATTTTTTCTCTTATCAATGTGGGATTCGTCTAAACATGCACCCTCACGTGCAGCAAACACACGGACAACACAACCGATGTGATGTGGAGCACATCTAGCCGTTGGGCTTTACACATGGGACAACCTACTTTAATACCATGAAAGAAGTTGAGATTTCACAATAAATCGAATTGGCAATATGAGAAGTAACCTAACTTGATTACAAACTCATGTAAAATCTCTCATCTCATCAATGTGTGATTCATCTCAACACAAAGCAGGAGTTCATAATCATCGATAATCCTTGACCACATTACATAATGATGTCATGTTGAATTATATATGATTTGTGTAGATAACAAACCCTTTTGTTTAAACTAATTATATGTGGTAATGTGTGGATTGGGGATGATAAGATCATACTCCAATAATTGATGTCAATTGTTTTTTTTTTGTCAAAAATAATTGATGTCAATTAGAAAGCTTATATATGATCTTCTTCGTCCACTAACGTTTATATTATACGAGAGAGAGAGAGAGAGAGAGAGAGAGAGAGAGAGAGAGAGAGAGAGAGAGGTCTGTGTCATGTCATGTAGGATAGAGACGACATAACGTTTATAAACACTACTTGGCAAAAAAGCGAAGAGCCGAGCACCATGCAATGCTCTAGATGGAGCTAGAGATGGGTTACCAACCAACCCCAAAAATAAAAGCCAAAACAATACAAATATAAAAAGATGAGAAGAAGGTGACAAAATGGAAACATATTCTGTACCTTTTCTTTTGTCTTGAATAAGGACTTAGCACCAAATTAAGAAACGACTTTCATACAATGACGTGCCATTTTCCCACTCCATCTGAACAAATAATGCATGCTCCATGCTGCTACGTCATCACCAAATAGTGGAATTTCTTCGAGTTTGTAGTTTAGGCTCCTCTTTTACTTCATGATCTACATAAATATAAATACTGAAAGAAGGACGCTAAGATCATACGCTCACATGAAAAATTATATAACTTTAACAAAGCGGTTTGCATATTATGTACATCAAGCTACGCGTGAAAAGAGTGACAAAGCCAAATTACAGTGGAGATTAGGGTTTGATGATTGATCATTACTTTGTCGCATGCGTTGATGCAGCTGAAGCCTTAGCCCTTCTCAAAGGATGTGAATGGTATGGCTTTGGGGCTTCGAATGGTTATTGTTGAATCTGATTCCTACGAATCCATTTTCTTTCTTTCGGATTTGCTGGAAAATGGCATATGGGAGGCGTACCCTACTTTAGTGAAAGATAAAAGGCTAGGGAGTCTTTCCAGGAATGTTCGTTGGTTTTGGACTCCAAGATTAGCCAACATGGCGGTGGACTCGTTCGCGTTGCACAGAAGTCTGGAGATGTGTGATGTTATTTGGGTCAACAAACTCCCATCTTCGTTAGTTCATGTGCTTCACAATGATGGTTTACCTTGTCCTCCTTAATGTTGTGAGGGCAGTGGAGGGGGCGACACGTTAGCTTGGCTTATGCATCTTCATTGTAACTTCCTTTACTGCTCAATGTATTTCTTTCTCTTTGTTGTCTGCTTGCCTCGTTGTAGTCTCTCCGTGTTATATTTGGCATCTTTACCCGGATAATGAATCGCCCAATTTTCAAAAAGAAAAAAGAAAAAAAAAAGGTTATGGAAAAGGGGAGGGGTTAAAAGGGAGGATTCACTTTTCTTTTCATAAATAGGCCGGAAAAGTTGTTAAGCATGGGGTAATAGCATTAGACTTTGAATATTTACTTAAAATGCAAAAGGGCAGGCACTGCCAACCTCGCAATATACTTTTGGTTGAACAATAATTTGGTTCAGGTGAAACTCAATTTGGTTGAACAAGATTTAGGTGCATCCTTGAGTGCAATTTCTTGTGTATGACTAACACACTCTAGTCGTACACGTATCATAATTAGAACTGTTCATATATTTGATCATCATTTAACAATTATCTTTTTAAAGAAATCAATTGAATTAGACATCGTTTAGTGACTTATGTAATCAAGCAAATCAATGGTTTGAATAACAATTAAGATACTCATTGTGAATCGTCCTTTTATTTAATACCTATGTATTGCTATACAAATGTTAATTCGATTTTTTATAATCTTAAAATGTAACTATTGAACGATTCTGGTTATGACATGATAACAAAGAGAATTTGTCAATCGCAAATAGGTAGAAAGGAGGTATACCCGACGACACACCGATTCGATTTGGTGGGTCAATGATTGGTTAAAATTTCACTAAAGCCAATTTATGAGGGGTAATATCGGTCTAATCAACCCTTTTGGCTTCAACTTCTTGTACTAATTGTGTTTAAAGTTGGGTAAACTGGATGCTTGCTTGATCATAAGTCCTTGGCAAATTGCTAGCTATGCATGTAGTAGTAATCAAGTGGGGAAGTTTGGGAAACAAAAGTTGCAAAACAATTATGGCCACAGTGATAAGATGCCCACACTGAAGAGGCAACTTCAAATTTTCAAAGAGGGCAGAAGCTACCTACAAAAGATTGATTACCACAAGTAATCATGGTTTGCATGAGGTCGCAAAAGTTCGCATTTTTTTCCTTCCTTTTTTTTGGGAATTTTATTGGACATCTTTCTTTGATCTCGAAAGATATAGAGTAAGGATTCCTTGGTCATGAGATAAAGTGGCATGGATGAAAAACAAGTTACATTTTGCTATATATACACTTTTTCTCAATGTTTGCTTTTGGCCTTTTGATCGATCAAACAACTGATTCCTCCTCAAACGTAATAGTTGGTCTGAACACTAAGGATAGGGATCGAAAATATGTGGCGTATGTACTCGGTGACACAACAAAACTTCTTCGTTAAGATAAGATGAATATTGCATATAATACAAACAGTTGTGAAAACTATTTATAAGCTTTATAATTTCCATCATTGACAAATTATTAGACAAATATATATACTTAGGAATGAATGGATGCAATACGCTTGAGTGAACTTTCAAATGATACCTTGAAAGGTGCCACTTGTAAGCCGTAGCAGAGTCAACATGGGGTCATTGGTTGTCTATGACCCCAACAACTTAAGACCATCTGCAACCGATGGCTGGCCAAAAAGCTCGTTTTAGCCATCTGGCCCTCCAAGATTCTCCAAGATATTAATATTTTAATGAACAGTACAGGGCCATATTTGCCTCCGTCTCCAACCGAGAGTCAGAGGGCCAGATGGCTCGTTTTAGCCCTGTCACAAAAAACCGTCTCCAACCAAGGGCCAAAGGGCCATAGGGCCAAACATAATTTATTATTTAAATTTAAAAACTACAACAACTTAAATTTAAAAACTACAAATTAAATTTAAAAACAACATTAACTTAAATTTAAAAACTACAACAATTTAAATTTAATATGGATAATCAACATTATCTTCATCATCCGCCATTGTAGGAGTATAGTCAGAGGTAAACAATTGCCGCCGAGCCATAATTTCCTTTTTTTTCATATCAAAATAGGCCTTACTCATTGGAGTGTAATTCGAAGTGTTCCTTTCCATATTCTTATCATCCATCTCTTCTTGTATTTGTTTAGCCTGTTGTTCATGCCTACACTTCCTTTCTTCCGCCTCACGGGCATTTTGCTCCGCCATTAATTGCAATGAGGCCGCCATTTCAAGTTGAGCAGCGTAATTATCATTTGCCTTGCCCTTTTCCTTCAACCTTCGAGCCTTGTTTCGTCCCATAGGCCTAGGTAAAGAACCTTCGGCCGGAGAAAAATTTTCTACCCTTCTTTGTTGAATGGTAGGAGATTCATATTCATCCATATCTACAACTGAGGACGTAGTTTCGAACACCGGCATAGGATCTACTCTACGTTGAGGTGGATCTTCAAATAATACCCACCCTTTACAAATTTCTCAACAACCGTGAAATTGAAAGGGTTTTGAGTTGCCCTCCATATACAATTCCTCCGCTTGGCGTACCTAGAAAATATAATTACAAAAATTAAAGGAAATTAATTCATGAAATTAAATGTAATATAATTAAACATTTAAAATAAATTATGAAAACACTAACTTCGTCGTAGTAATTGGCGCCGCTTTCATGTCTATTTGCGGCTGCTAATAGTGCTTGATGCCATTTATTTAAACTTGGATGAAGATGTTTCTTCCATCTTGAAGAACAACTCTCATGGTTTCGGGTATTTTTTGGACACACGAGTCCAAACACCTTCACTTGTTTGAGAAATCCCCCTCACACTATCTTCTGAGACCCATCTATAAGCCCTGCAAAGAGCTTCATCTTCTTTTCGGGTCCAAACCCTACCTTTCATTGCAGATGAGGCCATTTTTATTAAAAAAATTGAAGGAAATTATTGAAAAAATATTGAAGGAAATTATTGAAAAATTTGAAGAAATATTGAAGGAAATGATTGAAAAAGTATTGAAGGAAATTATTGAAAATTTTGAAGAAATATTGCATATGAAGGAAATATTGAAAAAATATTGAAGGAAATATTGCATATGAATGAAATATTGAAAATGAAGGAAATATTGTAGATGAAGTGAAGAATTGAAAGAGATTCATCATATTTATAGAAGAAGAAAAAAGGTTTAAATTTTAAAAAAAAATTCCAACGGCTAGTGACCGTTGCTTTAAATTAAAAAAATAATAATGCAACGGCTAGTTGCTTTGAATTCAATTTCAAATTATTAGTGTCGGTTATAACCGACACTATTGTAATTCAAATTACTATTAGTGTCGGTTATAACTGACACTAATAGTAATTAATAAAAACATTTGAAACTAACGACTAGTTTTAAACATTGTTAGTGTCGGTTATAACCGACACTAATGCTGCCTTCTAAATTATTCCTGTCGGTTATAACCGACAAGAATTCCCACAGTTTAAAAAAAATATCCAGCCCGGGGCTGGCTGGCTGGAAGTGGCCAGCCCTCTAGCCCTCCAACCCTCTCCGATTCCGTGGGGCCCTCCCAGATTCCAAAGCCCTCTGGCCTAGCCCTCGGTTGGAGACCGTTTTTGGGCTATTTTCGGCCCTCTGGCCCTCTGGACCCTTCGGTTGGAGATGGTCTAAACAACCCATGTATATTTGTATGTATTGCATTTGATCCTATAAACATTTAGGACAAACTAAATTACAACCTCCTAGTCCTACTTCTTATATTTTTTTTTCTATCGTCCATGTTCCTTTTTTCTCTTCCTGTGTGTGACTTTATTGTGTGCACTAGATGCTTGATGAAATGCCTCAGTTGACAACCCCTTGCAGTCTTCAACATTATTTTACATTTTCCTGTGACAAGCCTTTACGTATCATATAGTAGTTGGCATAAAGCCTTCAGCGTATGTTGCAAGGATCGACATGCCTCCTATCAGGTGCTCAAGGAACGGTCCCATAAAGTTCTTTTGGTTGAAATAATGACCATATTATTTGAAAATCTGACTCCACTACTGCTTATAAATCCTTAATTTAGTGTCTTTGCAGTCCATTTGTAGTGTTTTAATAGTACCTTTGTACTAACTAATTGATTGGTCGAGTACTTATTGTAAAAATGGAGTCCAAATTTTTTTAGAACTTTAAAGTCTCCAAACTTAGAAAAAGGGAACTCGATGTATGAACTGAAAATATGATACAAATATATATATATGTGTGTGTGTGTGTGTGTGTGTGTGTGTGATGTATGAACTGAAAATATGATACAAATATATATATATGTGTGTGTGTGTGTGTGTGTGTGTGTGTGTGTGTGTGTGTGTGTTCAAGGTAGTGGATTCTGATGTGGACAGTAATTGTGAGTGAATATTTGGGTCTGAATAAAATCTTCACTTTCATTCAATTAAAAGTAGTGAAAGAATGTGTTCATAGCAGCCGCGCTGACCCTTCTCCATGAAGAATACACAAAAGTAAGTCATGCGCAGATACAACATGACTAAAACGTTTCAAACCCGCCAACCCTCTCCATCCATTCTTTAAAGTCAATAATGCCACAAAACTTTATATGGTGCGGGTATACCATCAATATAGCGTCCCATGTCAATCAAATAACGTATTCATTCCATATACGTCTTTCTCAAAAAACAGAGAGAGCTAACTCAAGAAAAAGTGAAGAACTCCACAGCCACCAGAACAAAACAACCAAACCAAACACTTCTTTAAATTACAAAAATGTACACAGCTAAGAGAAGAAGAACAAAAGTTGAAATTGCTCTTTAAACAATTCTGCGACTTCAAATATTATACACTTGAATATGCAGGAAAAACCAAAGAATACTACTTTTCTCCCCGAACCCTAGAAAGTTCCAACAACTAGAAAGCCCCCCACACCACCCAGGAGAGAGAGATATGGTCAGTTGCTTCAAAATTATAACCCACAGCACACCTGAAAAACTACTTTTCCCACCCCACCACTATATATATATATAGAGTCAATGAGAAAATGAAAACAAAAAGCCAAAGGCAGACAAATAGCTTTGACTATTTTTTCAATTTTGGGTTTTCATCGTAGGGTAGCTAGCCCACCACCACCGGCCACCACCAACCACCACCCCTCAAGTTTCTTGAGACAAGGATGAAAAGACAGGAAATGGAAAAACATCTGGGGGAAAAGTGAAAAATATAAGAAAGAAAAGGGTATGGGAAGAAATAATAAACATGGAAGCAGATTTTCCCACCCATGATGAGTACTCAATTTTTGAAACTGAATATATGATACCCGATTCTTTTTTGTCTGTTTAACCTCTCAAAAGCTTTTGAAGCCCTCTCACTTTGGTCCCTTGACATTGAGAAAGGTTGAGAGTGGGAGGCCACAAGCATGTCCTCTGGCAGGCAAAGAAATCCCCCTCAGATCTCTCCCCTCCCCGCCACCTCTTTTTACAAACTAGCTACTTTTCCTCCTATTCACGTTACAAAAAAGTAAAAGCTGTTTGTGACAATTTACTTTCTCCTCCTGTTTTTTCTTCCTTCCTTTGATGATGTCTCTCTATTCTCCTGCAATATTTGGGACAAAATATTTACTGTCGTGATTCACTTCTACAGGTAAAAACACACATTTGAATTGCATAAAGATAGATGATTTGCATTTGCCAAAGGGCTTCAATTTTTCCAAGTCGGGTTAATATCAAAAGTATATTGTTCAAACTAAATGAAGTTAAGGTTCCATACTAAAACTAATTGGTAATAGCAGGAATGACCCGACATCTTATAAACCGTTACAAGATTTCTTAACTTTCTTATGCTTGACATTTCTTCTGCATACTCACACAAACTTCCAAATAGGACTTGGAAATGTAAAGGAAATAGATAGAACGGTTTGAACAACAAAGAGGATTGATGTAGTTTCCAATAAAATTAAAAAATAAATAAATAAAGAGGATTGATGAAAGCAACAGTGTAAAACTTTAGAAATTTGACCAATTTGGCTTCTGTTTTTTTCCACAAGTCCGTTAAAAGTTAGTTGGGAAGCGTACCAACCCTAACACCTGATGATACCCCACAGGCTTACCAAATGTAATTAGTCCATGTGATTTTCCATACAACTATTTATTATATAAGACTACTCGGACACAACTATTTACGACCGTTAAAGCATTGTAGACTATTGCCGGTCCTAGGCTCTACCTAACATATAGGTCTTAAAAATGATTGATGAAAAATTCTAAAGAAATTCTCAAAATTCAGACTCTATGAATTTTTTATCGGCTCATATTTTTGACACGATATTATATAATATTGGTACAAAAATTAACGTTACAATGTGAAATGACAGAGCGTCTGCCTCGAGCATATGGCCCCGTGATTAGTACACCAAATAAACATTTCCATCTGTCAATGTCAGAATACGGTTCTCATCGAGCATTACAAAAGGTCATGGCGCAAAGCACTATGTGTACACAATCTACAGACATTGATGCATCAGTGAAACAAAAAACCAGACTCATTATTTCATGGAAAATATTTGCTTATTTAGTGCGGCATTTAAGTAATTTTAAGAAGTTGAATGTTAAGAGTTCTAAATTGGCTAGTAGGATGAGGTCTTCACCCAAATAGGCATGGTGTGATTGGGTAGGGCAACGACATTTGCAACACAGCAACCAAAACATTCACACTAAACATTTGCATGGCAGAATGGCTCACAAGGAGGAGGGAAAAGAACCAACCTTTATTTTCCGGACTACGGAAATTGCCTTTAGAAATTAGGACCACAAAGATTTGATTCCCTATCAAATGACCACAGCACCCTCCCCTCCCAAGGCTCCCATGCCATTCCCAATTTGCGGATGAAATAATCCAAAATGTCCCTTAAAATTTTAGTCAAAAACTCAAGTGTCGGTAGGCCGACAGCAGATGGGGCTCTAAGCTTTCATTTTTTTTTTTCTACTCTTGATTTTTGTTTTGGTGTCTTGTCTATACATAAACATATATCACAACAACAAACCGATTGTCGTAAAGGAGGAAGACCAGGACAAGCCCAGGCCACAGAAAAACAGGAGAAATCTTTCATTGTGTTTGAAACATGGGTGGTAAAATACGTGTTATTATATAAAATGTGGGAATTTTTATTTTTTAAGTTGTTAATTTTTTAACACAAGTATCTCACCACTTATATGGTGACACATGATGTACCACCCCACATACCGAGCACAATAAAAAATCTAGGAAGTTAAGAGAATTTTCAATGCACACTCGTGACAACGTTTCATGGCACCTAACATGTACCAAACAAATGATAAGATGGCATGTATGTAAACATTATTAGTGGAACCCATAATCTTTTTATTAATCAAGTTTACTAATAATAATTATAATATGAATCCCACCGACATTTAAAAAATAAAAAATTGTTCATACTATGCACGCCTAGCATGATAAGATAACACAAGCAATTAGTGCCTAAGACTTTCTCCCACTCCAACAGTGTCACAACTACAGAAGGTACTTGTTCTAATAGTATTCTGACAACTAATCATATATATAGCAGATCTACCTAAATTTGATGATTTTAAAAGCTTCAAAAATGACATAAAATGCACGAGTTGTTTAGTCAGCATGCGTCAAACACAAATGCAGAATATGAGTCCTACTCAATTCAAAACGTAAAAAATTAGTATACATTTTAACTGTTAGATCATTGACTTGAGAATAAAATACTCTTGAGCACCCATAGAGTTTTCGTTTATAACGAGATAAGTTCCTATTAGTTTTCTTCATATTGATGAGGTCTGAGCACAACATAAAGATTAATGAAAATTCGTAAACAGAACAAAAAGCACATACCTTTTGAGTTCTAAGTTGTTTTGGCAGCAGCTTGCTTGAAGGCAACAGTGGGAGCTATTCTGCAACTCCTCCTCTGATGCTCGAGCACCAGTTCTCCGGCAAACCAATCGAGCTTCTCAAAATTGCTCTGCTCGCCGATCCTCTTACCACCAAAGAGCACCGATTCAACATTCTTCTGTTTCAGCATTTCCTCTGCCACTCCTACCAGCTTCTTAACGTTGTTAGGACTTGGGTCTGTATCTACATTTGGCCCGCAACGTCCCAAGCTTGTCCCATTTGCCTAACATATTACAATTTAAAACATCCAATTATTAGCCATGTTTTAAGAAACTAATTTCTAGATTGATCCACACTTAGAAATTTGAGAAACTAATTCCAAACAAAATAAACAAGAATTTGTAAAAACATGCATTGTCGCATGTACTATTAAAAACCAAGCAATGCACAACTTTGGAAAGATCCAAATTGATGGGATGTATAGCTAATATGAAATGTACCAAACAGTTGATAACAATTTGGATTTGGGTGGCAGCTCCAAATTCTAATATAGGACCACCTCATGGATAAAATATGCCATGATGGTAAAACAGACTATGGGAAAAAGTTGTGGGTCAATGATAATAGCTTTTTGGCCTTTTAGTCAAAATAATATTTAAGATTGTCATAACTCTTCACTTTGATCTCATGGATTTAAAATAGATAGAAATAGTCCCTCAAATTATGCACTATCAATCATTTTGATTCTTTTGTTAAAAATCTTCGTTAAATTGAAGAAACAACTCGTTCAAGTAGAGGGGTTGAATTGACAAAACATGTCCTCAATTAAACGGAGATTATTCACAGAATGACTAAAATGATTGACGATAGACAATTTAAAGATCACTTATATCGATTTTAAATCTCAATGATCAAAGTGAAAGTTATGCCAAACTTAGAAACCGCTTAGCTAAGAAGTCTTTTTTCTTTTTTTTTAAAGAAAAATATTACGATTAAGTCCATTTCATTTTCTAAATGGAGGGAAGCGACCGGAAGGGAAGCCCCACAGATCTCTTTCCACAGTAATAAGATTAATATGTACTGTAACTTAAATAGACTGAGGATATATGGTTTAGAGATAATTACAGACTGGATGTTAATTAAGATTTAGGTTTCTATCTACTTACTAGTTACTACTTACTGAAATAATACACGTTCAGAAATCCACAGAGTAAGCCAGGTCAAGATTTTTCCAACTTTCCACAGCAGGGCAAAACAAAGGCTGATAATTAAGGTAAAGGAAAAGGAAAAATAAAGTAAAAACATTATGGAGACTGCCCTAAAGAGGCAAGCTTCAAAGGTAATAAAATTTAAATCTTGAATTTTCTCAGGGAAATTCAATAGGATGCAATTGCAGTAGGACCAAAGTTGAAAAATGCAAAAAGTTATAAGAACCAAGCCAATTTCATTTACTGAGACAACCCGTCGACTCTAGGATTTTAGCCTAGTTGTAGTTGATCTACCAAGAAAGTCCTAGTCAGCAAACCGACGGCAGACCAACCAAAATCCCTTCCCTATCGGCCCTAAAATTTGATTGAAAAAACAAAACCAGACCTCTCCCAAGCTCGCAAGGACATATCAGATACTAATAAGTGAGAAAAATACTTGATTTCTGCACACTATCGATGGTTAATCAAGAGCAAAAAATTAAGTGCAGGAAACATTTTTGGGTGAAAAACACCGCGTTACATGTTAGAATCTGCCCTCACCCAACCCACCCCAAGGAAAAATCACGTGCAAAACATTCAACCAATGAAACAAAAACAAAAACAAAAGGTCCTCTAATTTTGCTCCAATCTGTGCACTTGCAGCATAGCAAAACTTTGGAATTGCAGCGCCACCCACACGAGGCCAAAGGTTTTACGTTACAAAACACCCGCATTTATTTGCATGAAAGCGAAACACATACCCCCGGCGCAAGTTAGCATTCTCTACACGCAAGTTAACAGTACCCAGCCTGTCCAACCGTGTCGTCTCGTAGTCAGTGGCAACAGAAACGGCAAAAGAAATAACCCACCCACCCCCCGAAAATTTAATTCCGTGACACACAAAAAAAATAGAACTCAAATTGGAATTAAATGCGCGTAGTGCGCACGTTAGCAAAGGTGTGGCGGTTTCGTACCTGAATGCGCACGTAGTTACTGCTCCCGGACTGACCAAACGCCATGGCGACGGACTGGTCCACCAGGTCGGCTGACCCGTCGCCGGCGATTCGGGCCATGGGCCGAGCCCATTCCTTGGCTCGCCACTTCTTCACTTGCTCGTACTCGTACCTCGCTTCTTCCAGAAACTGACCGCTGCCTATTGAGAGGACCATTATGTCCTCGACCCCTCGCACGAACGGGAACTCCTGCTTGTTGTGCAGCACGTGCGTGATCGCCGCCCCCGTCGGGTTACTCATGGCCAAGCCGCCGTCCACGGCCAGGCACTTTGTCTGGTTGTTGACGGACTGCATTTGGACCGGTTCGAAGATTACCGGCTCGGCTGACGTGGCGCGGCAGACCTCCCAGAGGCGGAAGTCGTAACTGTCGGTCTCGAGCGCGTCGGCCCTGGAAAACAGAAACGGCGCCCTACTGGAAAGGTCGTAGCACGGAATTAAAACTGGCTTGAGCGTGTCTTTCAACGTCAGCGTCCTGTCGTCGTCGGCAAACGCATCTTTCATCACTTTTTCCAAACCGGCCGTGGCGGACCCCGTTGAACCCGAGCCCGAACCGGAACTTCGAAAGAGGCGACGCAGAAAACCGGGGGAGGAGGAACGGTTGTTGTTGAACAAGCTCTTGCCGTGATCAGAGAGAAAGCGCCAAGTGTCGTCGGCCTTGAACATCGGGCGGGCGTGGTCTCTGCTGGCGAAAAGCATGGCCGCGAATATACCTCCGACGCCGGCTCCGGTGGCGACGTCGAAGTAATCGGCTATTCTGGCGTCCGGATTCCCCGATTTCTGCTTCAACGCTTGCTCAAGATACGCCAGGGCCTTTCCGGAAAGGATCCCTCTCATTCCTCCGCCGCCGTCGATGCTAAGAATACAGATTTTGCCCCTCTGGTTTTTGATCGCCCCGACGCCATTTTCAGATTGGGGCTGAACGCCCACCAGCTGGACCGCGTCGGGTTTGGAGTCGGGAACCGGCGTGGGGGACGGAGATAGCTGTTTGGGAACCCAGAGCTTCTGATCGTCGTAGCCAAACAGGAACTTGCTCTCCAGTATCGAGAATATCTCGTAGCTCAGCTTATCGGTGTCGATGCTCGGCTCCTGCATTTCGGTCCGAGTTGAATTCATAATCGCCGCCGTCCTCCCCCGAAAAATCTCGGATGATTAAAATTTCGGCAATCAAAAATCTCGGATGATAAAAAATTTCAGGCAGAAGGAATAAATTGCCTTCTCATTTTATCGAAGTCTCCGAGAAGGAAAGTAAAAGAGGGAAAGAAGGGACGAAACGAGGTCGTACTGGGGTAAGTTCGGGTTCTTTTACAGAGCACGCCAACAAAGCAGCATGAAAACCAACGCGAAAAACCAGAACCCGAGAAAAAGCCAATGAATTGCAGAGCAAGAAGAAGAGAGGAGGAGCAAAACACACACACAGCTCTGCGGAGCATGTCTGTTTTTTATATACCCCTGCAATTTTTTTATTAAATTAAATATATATCAACTGACAAACGACGTCGTGGTGGGCTTTTACCCTGGTGGGTAGTTATTTTAATATTTATTTAGACTCTTACCGGTGGGACGGGGACGGTTGAGGCCGTTGGTTTGACTCGTCTCGTTTGATCCGACGGTAGAGAATCTGAGGACTTCTGTTCGCCCGTGATCAACGGTCTGCTGGGGGCTAAAAAGAAAATTTCCATCTTTCGCGCCCTTGTCGTCACCGCGTGGGGCCCGGCGCGCCACGTCCGTCTCGGTGAGAGAATGGTCTCGCACTACTGCTGCTGATACTCGCCTCGCCTCCCGCTTCTATTTTCCATTTGGGTCTAAATATGTCTTTTTATGACAAATTTGACCCTGATTGGACTAGATACGGCTGGGGTTGTGGGGGCCAGTCGTGTCCTACGTGCTGACGTGTAGGGCGGGTTTCGTTGTCGGGTCAATGGAGATTCTTTTTTGGAAACTTTAACGAAAAGCTCCCGGTACTGTTCACTTTAACGAAAAACCACATTTTTACACTAAAAAGTCAATCCTGGCACTATTCACTTTACCCTTTATTTTGTCCTTATCATTAAAACTTAAAGTTTTCAAGCCCTTTTCATTAGTTTTCCTTTCTTTTTTACCTTAAGAGCAATTTCAGTTTGGAATGACTCCTTCTGATAATAGGCATTTGAATGAATAGTAATTATCTTTATTAAACCGTAATTATATTTTGTATTTAAAACGTAATTATAATTTTGTATTTAAATTAAATAGTCATGCCAATAAGTAATAAAATATTAATATTTTTTAGTTTATAAAATAATAAAAAATAATTTAAATTTAAATTTCAAATAAAATTTTTAACTGATCTCGTCACACCACGTGTCATTATCCTAAAATACAATTTTTGTGAATAGATTTCGATAAGATTTTTAATTAATTCCGCCGCGCAACATGTCCTTACCTATTTAGAATCGTTGAAAATATTGAAATATAATGTAAAGTGAGAGAAAATGGCAAGGTATTAATAATAATAAAATTAAAAAAAATCTTCAGATTTTTAATTTTTTTTAAAAAAATTATTAACTTAATTAATCTAGACCATCGGATTACAAAAAAATTGAAATATAACAATCCAAAATGAGACACGTGGCCTTCCCAAACATTTATGATTTTTTTCTTTTTCCAAAAAAATTTAAAGCCAAAAAAATGGACCGTTGATCTAGAAATTAAACGGTCCATATTCAAAGTGACTAAGTGGGGCTGACAAGCAAGCCCCATTGCTTGAAATCTTGTCGGAAACGCGAGTGTTATGCATGCGCCTAACGCAAAAAAATTTATAACGTGGCTGACGTCAACCTTGCATCAGTCCCTCTCAGGCGCTCAAGCCTTGGACTTGTGCCTAAGGTCATCTCCAACCGAAGGGTCCAGAGGGCTGAAAATAGTCCAAAAACGGTCTCCAACCGAGTGCTAAGCCAGAGGGCTCTGGAATCTGGAAGGCCCCACGGAATCGAAGAGGGCTAGAGGGCTGGCTATTTTTTTTTTAAATCTGTCGGAATTAATCGACAGTAATACATTTCTATTAAGTATTACTGTCGGTTATAACTGACAGTAATTCTTAAGAAATAATTCAAATGCAATGGCTAGTACTGCATTTGAATTTTTTTTTTTACAGTTTTATTATTATTTTTTATTTACAAATTTTTTTATATAACTTTTATTTTACAAAATTTGTTTCATATTTTTTTAAAATTCCATTTTTTCCTATAACTTCTATTTCACAAAATTTATTTCATTTTATTTTAAATTCTTTTTTTCCTATAGCTTCTATTTCACAAAATTTGTTTCATTTTATTTTAAATTCTATTTTTTTCCTATAACTTCTATTTCACAAAATTTGTTTCATATTTTTTTTAAATTATATTTTTTTCCTACAACTTCCTAAGCCATTATACAACATTAAATTAAATTAAGTAACATGAAACAACATTACTTAGCCGTTGGATTTGAATTTAAGTTGTAATTTTTAAATAATAAATTATGTATGGCCCTATGGCCCTTTGGCCATCGGTTGGAGACGGTTTTTTGTGACAGAGCTAAAATGAGCCCTCTAGCCCTCTGGCCCTCGGTTGGAGACGGAGGCAAATATGGCCATGTACTATTCATTAAAATATTAATATATTGGAGAATCTTGGGGGGCCAGAGGGCTAAAACGAGCCGTCTGGCCAGCCATCGGTTGGCCTAAGCTCTTCCACGGGCTCCCCCTCAGCCCAATTGCTCGAATGGGTTAACGCCACTTTAGGAAGGGATTGGATTGCAAATGGGTCTGTCCACAGGGCAAAAGAACATGGTGAAAGTGCTCTAATACGACGATAAATAGTAAATACCACTTGTTGATATTGAATATTAATTTATGAATTTAAAAGATATTGCCGGAAAAAAAGATATATGAATTTATTTTATTTTTTTGTATAACGATATATTTTACACTAAGCCACATAATGGACAATCTAATTTGGTATCGAATTCGTCATCCATGAGAACTAAAACTACTCATTTATAGTAAAGATGAATATTACCATATCGTAGTACTGACTAATAAAACATACATGAATTTAAAACATAATGTTAATGGAAGTCGTGGATTGGTGAAAGAGACATTTTTTACTTTAATATACTGAGTTTTGAGGTCTTTCTTCAGCACACTGTATCAAAGTCCGACATTTTTTTCCCCTTTAGTACAACTTAGAATATTAATGTTGTTTATAATAAAAAAAAGTTTGATTATTTCCATTTCAAAAATATTATTGTGCATTTTAAATTTTTTATATTTATAAAAAATATATACCAATGAATGAACAGTGCAAATAAAACTTTTTATAATATCTAAGGTTCTAAAAAACGCTAGGCTCTAGTTGGGCGGCGGGCTAGTGCCTAGGCGGATTTAGGTAAATTTATTGTATATCTTGTAAATAAGTGCATATTGACACCTAAAAAAAAGCTATACTTGTATAGATAATAAAATAATGATAAAATACAAATTAGGTACACTATTTCCATATGTATTGGATGAACTTGTGGTAAATCCATCATTTGCAAATTAGATGCACCATTTCTATAAGTATACCACCATGAAACTAAAAAAGAAAAAAAAAACACACACAATTAATAAAAAATTATAATAAAAAAACCTCCTAGGACCGCCTAGCCCGCCTAGGCCCAATCCGATTTTTCCGCCCGATTTGCCCAAAAACGCCTCGATTGCTAGGTGCCGCCTAGGACGTTTTTTAGAACACTGATAATATCACAATAAGGGTGCATTTGTTTGGCCTCATTAAATGGGACTGGACTACAGTCCCATGTTTGATAGGTGATGGGACTAAGTTAAGTGGGACTAAAGGGGACTCATATGGACTAGAGGCCTCCTTAAAGGTTCTTAGCGAGGCTCTTTCCAAACCAAGAGACTTGCTAAGACCGGCTTCTTCCTCCTTAAAGGTGGACTCGAGATTGAGAAGGGAAGCTAAGAGAGAGACTATGCGAAGAACTTAATAATAAATTAATTTCGACAATAAACCACAATATTATTTTCATTATCCTACTTGTTAATCCAACACTGCATCAAACGCTTTACTAAGTTAGTCCAACTTAGTCTAGTCTAAGTTAGTCCAGCTTAGTCTAGTCTAAGCCAGTCCAACTTAGTCCCTAAAGCTAGTCCAGTCTGAGGCAGTCCGGTGAAACAAACGCATCCTAAATGTACTATTAATAATAAGATATGTTTATAATCTAAATAATTCGTAACATTACGTAATATTGTTACTTGAAAAATTCATTGGTCGACTGGGCTTGGAACAGTGAGCTCTGCTTGCCGGTTGGGTTGAGCAATTACTTGTTAGGATGGAGATGATTGGTGGAGGCCCGGAGGGAGTTGAGTCAGTTGACCGAGTAACACCGGGACCATGTTTGGGTTGCCCCTCCTGTTACGCCAAATTTCACAAATACTTTGTGGTTTCTTGACAATAGCGACTTGTTAATTTTATAAATTAATCAAATTGATTAACAAAATAAAAGGGCAATTTTGAAATTTTAAAAATAAGTGAGAACATAATGGGAGAAAAAGTCCATTCCAATCCCAACAATTCCGAAAATACCACCAAACTGTAGAAAATCCAATTCATTCAAATTTTGGAGCTGAATTCTAAAATTTGCGCGAACCCCACTAAATGTTTGATTTCTCAAATTTAATAAAAATTAGAGTATCTCGTAGTGAAAATTCAATTTCCTTTATTTATTATTATTATTCAATTACCCTTACGTAAAAACGTCATATATATGAATCAATGGCATAGCCATGTTAAGGGCTACCCTAGGCTATAGCCCAATAGCTTTCCGTAAAAAAAATTAATATTTTACATCTAATTTTTATTGACTTTCAAATGTAGCTTATTATATATTTAATCACTAATCTTAATTCTCTTGGTTTAACCATATAAAATTATATAATACAGTTTACTAACCATCTTTTTTTTTGTTACATCATTTTTGACACACCCGTACCCGAAGATAGGGCATGCTGGCCGTCACGTGAGTGTGACGTAGTCATGTGCGCTGTGCGGAAGCTAAGATTGATAACGTAGTACGAATAAATTAAAAACGAATTCTAGCAACCTAAATAGGAATGTGCTAGCGATGTTACATTACTTATACATAATCAGAGTGTACTAGGTTAATGCAGTCGAGCATGAATAAAAGAGTTTTAATTACACCAATAATGCCCTACATAAATCAAGTCTGTCAGAGAAGCCGGAAGATCCTCGAAGTGCCAACTCGGATTATAGGCTATCTAGAACCTGGAGGGGCGAAAAATAAAAGGGAGTGGGTCAGCAAAAACAATTCTTTTCAAAATCAATCTTTTCTCAAAAGTCTAGCCCCTCTCCGTAAAACCTGTATAGTTCCCAGAAAATAATATGTACATATATATCTCAAGCATTCTCAGCATAAAACGTTATCAAGGTATCTCAATGTATGCCGTGCAATGCAATTCAATAATCATATCTCTACTGCTTGTATTCTCAGCCCTCGGCTGTAAGTATAGCTCATAACATCTCTATCTCATAATCATATATACTCTGCACATGTATCCATCCCACATCTGGTGGTCTACTCATCATATCATGTATAATCAAATAATTATGCTCTAGTGCTACAATCACGTGAAGACTGTGCGAATAAACGCGGGTCACCTACATGTCGTACCCACTACTAAGTGGTCTATACGACAAGACTGTGCACCTAACTTGGATCCAAGGCGAGCATGCAGTGCGGGAGGTGAACGACACGTGAAAGACTATGCCCCTATCTCTGGGCGTGAGCACTAACATTATGTGCAGGTCTATGAGCTAACAAATCATGATATCTGATCATGTCACATCACATCTCATCACTGTTCGTTCTCTACTATGCATGTACCTACCTGGTACTTACCTGGCGTCCTCGGCACCAACATATGCATGAAATGTATAATTAAATACTCATGCATCAAATCAAGTGATATGCAAGGCGATAAAACGTATATTCCATTTCAAAAGTGATTCTGAGAAATCATTTAATATATATAGGTTATACGGAAAATAATACTGCCCACTCACTGGTAAGTCGCTGGATCGTAACCCCCGCGTCGAGCTTGGCTACGGTCGTCCTCGGTATATGTCTCACCTATATGAGAAATCACTATAAATACATTATTTAAGCACAAACACGTAACTACGGAATTAACTTCTCATACATAGCTCAATTTTGGCATACGAATATACCAACGCGACCTACTCGACGCCACGAGCGTCGCTATATTTTTAAAATATTTTTTTTGACGTGGCACGCGCCTCCACGCGCCTGACGTGGCACGGGTCTACCCGCCCCCACGTGCGCGCGCGTGCGCCCCACGCGCCTTCTACCTCGAGCTCGCCGGAGCTCTCGCCGGCGCCGGCCACCGGTCGCCGGGAACCTGCAACTTCATATTTCTCGGCCATTTTTGCACCATTTTGTCCCATTTTTCTTCCTATGTACTCTAATTTAAGTGTAGAACAAGTCTATACCTTCAAAAACTTCGAAAACCAACGAGAATCTCGTCGGGAAATTCTCCAAAACCGGCCACCTTCGTTCTCGACGATCCCGACGTCAACGCCTAGCAAACGAACGTCCCCGAGCCTCCTTGGGACCTTCTAAGACTCGTAGTGAGCTTAGTTTTGCCTAAAACACAACGTACAAAAAGTTTGTGAATAGTACCAAAGTCGGGCCTTGGTGTTTCGACGTGAAAACGAACTAAATCTTACCTGAAATGGGTGTCAATGCACTCGTAGGAGCCTCAGGAGTCGAGTGGTGGTGATGGATGATTCGATCTGTGAAGTTTGATGGTGGGTTTGGGTTCGTCCGTACGGTTTGGCGAGGGAGAGAGAGAGAGTGAGAGTGAGATCGTGAGAGAGGAGAGAGAGAGGAGTGACGGGAGTGAGAGAGAAGAGGGAGTGTGTGTGTGATCTAAGTTCTATGCTTCAATTGGCACCAATAATTGAGGACCTCAATTAATTGGTCCATTACACACACACATGCACACGTACATAACCCCGTAGGGGCAAAATTGTCATTTCATAATTAATACCTCGAATTAATCGGGACGGGTTGTTACAATTTTTCTCATCGCTTTTTGTATATGTACAAATTTGGATTTGTTTGAATTTTAACACGTATTTGCTTAATAACAAAAATTATCGGCTCACCTTGTGAAATTTTCTTAAGCTAGAGCATACTCTGAAAAATACAATATTAAGTTTTTTTATTTATAAATATTTAAATCTTTAAGCTAGCATATCCAGTGAAAATTTTCTAGCTTCACCGTTGATTTGAATGAACAACCATAATTAAAAGCCTTGCATAGCCTTCCACCCAAAAAAACATGCAGAGGAGCCTAGTATATTTATCTCTACAGGTGACCAAATGGGATGAAATTAATCGAAACGTGTTAATGTAATATTTTCAAATACAAAGCACGCGTCACGTGTAGGCAGAAAGCCAAGTGTTATTTATTTTACAAAACTAGAAAGTTTTGTCAACTTGAATAAATTAATGACTGTTTTTAATTGGAGAGGAACAAAAATAAATGACTGGTTTTATTGCTAAAAGATAGTCATTGCTTGTAAACCTTAAAGCTGCTGACCGCGGAAGGACGGCCAATCAAATTCAACGCAGAAAATTGTGGGATCTAATTGATCATAATTTTGTGTAATGGGGGTGGAAAAGTCTTTGAAAACAGTAATTTCTTTGTGGAATCTTTGCCCCAGAAGCCTGAATTAAAGATTGACTAGCTAAGTTAGGCAGAGTTCCCTTATGTCTCGGGAGTTGACTAATTCATTATTTAGTTGCTGATTAGGTTCCATTGTGTATTATCCACAAAAATATCTGTGATTTGTTTAGGATAAGGGAAGAACAGAGAGTTGTAGGCCAAAATTGGGTGGAACGGGCCCCCAGACAAGTCCGTTTCTAACACAAAAATGACATACATAATTTGATCATCCCTAATATCAAATCCCCATCATTGAATTGGATTCAGGGTTTTGCTATTTCAGTCCCTAACTCACCACCATTGATTATAATTTTGTGAAATGGAATTCTTGCCCCAAAAGCCTGAATTAAAACTGATTAGCTGTAAGTGGTCATTTACTACAGTGGCGAAAATGTGTCACGCCCTTGCATGATGACGTGGGTTCGAAACTCGTTGGTAGCTAATCTAAATGACGTGGGTTCGAAACTCATTGGTAGCTAATCTAACTTACTAACGCTATTGTTTGACTCAAAAAAAAAAATTTGATTTGCCTAGTTAGGCATAGTTCCCTTATGTCTCGGGAGTTTATAATTTTTTTTTTATATCTAATTAGGTTAGGTCATTATTTAGTTGTTGATTAGACAGTTCCATTACGTATTATCCACAAAAATATTAGTGATTTGTTTAGGATAAGTAAGGGAAGGACATAGTTGTAGTGTTCCACTAATATTCACAAACATCGTTTTAGTGTTCCACTTGGGCTTTATTGCTCTGCTTAGTGCTTGTAAACTACTACCACCATGTCTTTCATGAAGAATGACGTACTACTATTCTATCCAATCTCAAGCCCCTATGAGCAACATGCGTAGATGATTGTTAGTGTGAAGCGAATGAACGTCATTATCGGTCATTCATGTTGATTAATAGTCTATAATCGTCAACTAAAGTGAATAATAGTTGCTGTGAATCATTCCCCTCCATTTACAACCAGTGGCGGATCTAGGATTTCAACTTCGAGTGGTCCTAGTATAATAGATTCAAGAATTTTGTAGACGGAAATAGCGTGCAACAAGCAATTTTTTTTTAAATGAACATTTTGTCGACCACTTGTGTGTATATGGGCAGCCTTATTTTGTATTTTGTTCTTTAGAGATTAAAAGTCTTGTTAAAATATTCAGTGTCCGTTTTTTTTTTTACAACTAGTAAATTAAAAGGTCTTTCTTGAGGACAAGGAAATTAAAGGTCTTATTTTTTTTCTTTTTTGTAAGGTACTAGTAACTTCTTATGAAATATTAATAATTATGAGGTGAAAAGACATCGGTAATTTAGAAGGTTAAAGAATATATTTAGGATTAGTCATCTTTACTTGTAAATTAGAGGTCTTAGGGCCAATTCTCGCCAAAGGTGAATTTGAATCACATTATTGCTAGTCCATTGTGAGGCTAAACCCACCTCTTCCCATAGTGTAGATAATATCGGTAGTTAAAAAAATTGTAGGGATAGAAAAAAGGCCAAAGGGGAAAACAGGGAGAGGGATGGAAAAGACTTTTTAAGACGGAAGATGGTGGGTGCAAATTTGAAAAAAAAAGTAGAGAAGAGGGGAAAACAACAACGTTTTAAGGCAAAAGCATGGTACGCTAACTAAACTTGTCTTCTTCATTTTGACGGCAGCGCTGCAACTCAAAATTCCAGACTCTGGCGAATAAAATCATACTAGCTCTTGTACCTACTAGGATACTAATATTATTCACAGTATATTATCCCATCCAGTCCTTCATAAAGCTCCGTTTAAGATTTTGGGTGGTCCTCCAAAGTACTTCACAAGCGTTTCTCCCGATCTTCGGATGGTCCCGGGACCACCCCGGTTCCTATATAGATCCGCCCCTATTTACAACTGACAATCCGCCATGAAGTGAAATTGAATGATGACTATATGAGTTGAGCAGATACATTAACCATTGATAATTGCGTAACTTGAAGTAATTGACGGTTATCAGTTTTCTCAATATCTTTTAAGCCCTAATGGTGTCTTAGGATTACATTATATTTGCCTAGGCAAGACATGCAATATGTATTTTTTTCCTGGATAACAACATCAGAAACATGTACAAAATAGACTTAAATTTTCTCCACATTGAACCCTTTCCTCTTGTTGTTTATATTTTTCTTAACAAACGATAGTATCTATAATAAAAGGGGTAGAGAAGTAGATTAAGCCTTACAATGGGTCTACCCCTCCTCTAATTAGTTATAAATAAGGATGTAGTTTTCACTTATATTTTTAATTTCTCGTACACTTCTCTTTCTTTTTTACTGTTGAATTGAATAAATCAAACAAAAACAATAAACGAGACTAAATAGGATTATGTGAAAAGTTAAAGGAACTCGTGTTTATTATTTCCCATATAAATATTGACCCCAACCCCCATGTCTTTTTCTATGATTTTTTTTATGAAAAAAAATATTATTATCAAGAGAGAGAGAGCGTTTAAACATAATTTAGGATGGGGAAAGTTTCAAACACAAGACGTATGAATGGAAATCCAACATCTTATCCACTAGGATATTAGATTACATTAAATTAATACAAGCCAGAAAAAATGGCAAATAAACTCTCTTAAAAGTGGAACTTTGTATAGACTCTCAGCTACTTTATGTTTTTAGCACAATATTTGATGATCTTAACACAAAAATTAACATTAAATTATGAAATGACTGAAAATCTATACTTTCAAAAGAGTTCACTTAACATTCCTCCACAAGCCATGCAATGTGATACATTTAAATGATATTTTGGCCCCATAAGTTTCACGAAGTACGAGTAGCTGGACAACGGTTAGGATGACCTCATTGCTTCTAAGCAAGATAGGGATTCATGTAATTTGGGCTTTGTTTTCCGTTTTGGGCCATTGTCGTAGTTTATTGGACTTGTTATGCTACTTTACGAAACTTTACTAGACTAGAAATTAAAGTAATGAGTCGAGCAAGTAAAAAACATGGGAGAAAAAAGAATGGGTGTGGAAACTACATTCATTAGTCAATCTATTTTTAGGTATTGAATTATGAAATTTAATTGTGACCCCCAAATTTTAGTTCCGTATAACGTAAAACATGTATAAAGTCAGAGTCAAAATAAAATCAGTACCCAGAATTTGAATACACATGGGATGATATGTTTACAAAATTATTAGGCAGAATCATCACACCAAGACGAAAGGACGACCCAAAACAAAAGTTTAGAACATGTTTCTAAAGTCTTCTAAGTCTTAGATACGGAGTGTCAAAGTTAAAACCGATAGTACACAACTTTACCAGAGGTTTGAGTTTTGAGTTCTGCAGACCAAGCCGACCGGTTGCCCGATACTGGTCTGATCCTGGCAGATGGTTGGTCTTGCACTGTGGTTTAGTTTTTCATTGCATTTCTTTCAATATATACATATGTAATTTTTCTTAATTTTGTGGTTCTGTTAGTACACTACTGCTGACTGCTAACCTATGTTTGTATCCGTGGGCATCTACATATTCCTGCACTTGGACGCAACCTGTGTTAGTATATTACTACTATGTTGACGGAAGTATTAAGATAAATGAATTGTTTTTAGCACAAGAAAAAAATTTCATCATCCGCTCCGTATTTATTTACTCATTAGGGAGGAGTACAAGATGTGTCAATAGAATCTCCTTAAGATGAAGCCTCTATGCATCTGAGTTTTTTGAAAAATTTAGGAAACTAGTATTGGCACGTCAAAAATGTCATCATAGATTCCAATAAAAACGACAAATTCGTATGAGAATAACAATATCGAAATGCCAATATTAGCACCCACACATGATATATTTGTGATCCTTGTAGAATCTAGAGCAAAATATCTTCACCTGGACCCCTCCCTTTGTCTTTCCTTATGATATATAGAGTGACACCAACCGTTTTTCTACTAGGGTCCACCTCCAATATTACTGGGAAATTGCTTAAACTTCAATATACAGTACATCTATCATCCCTAACAAACACACACACGCATATGGAATCAAAATTATTGTTTTCATCGACATCAACTACCTCCTTCCATCACAAAAGAAGAGAGCACCAAAACAGCCCAAGTATTTGCATAAAACTCAACATGTATGAAATTATGCATCTGAATTAATTTTCTGCGTTCACTTCGCTTCAAATGTTTAATTTGATATAAATACATATATATATATATATATATGTAGCACTGTTCCTCTCAGAAGTAGCAGCTGCAGCTACAATGCTCGTTCCTGTCATCAGCTGCTGCTCCAGCAGCAAACGTTCTCATCATATACTCCAAAGGCTTCTGCAAAGAAGGCAAAGATAGGCCGTACACAGTTGGCGCTAAACCCTACCAATGAGCCCAAGAAGAAGGGAACTATGGCCGGCGCAGTTGCTTTGATCATCGGTACTAGTATAGGCTCAGGGATACTTGCGCTCCCGGAGAAAGCTTCTCCAGCAGTAACTACCCTCCCTCTCATCTTGTTTTAATTCTTAAACTCTTTAAGTGTTTCTGACCAAATTTAGTGCAATGCTTTTTAATTCCTTTAACATAGAGGATTATGCGAGATTAGCTCCTTGCAAGATGAAAACCCTTTTTGGTTGTTTTGTAATTTGTAATTACAACTCGATTTTTACAAATATGGTAGGGGTTGCTTCCAAGTTCTATATCCATAGTGGTATGTTGGGGGTTTCTCCTGATCGAGGCGCTTTTGCTTGTCGAGATCAATGTAAGTATGAGGAGGAAGAAGCGAATCGAAGACAACGCTGAAAATGAACTGGAGGTGATTTCTATAAGGACTATGGCCCAAGAGACTCTAGGAGACTTTGGTGGAACTCTAGTCACTCTGATTTATATTTTCTTAGGCTACACTTCAGTCATTGCTTATAGTTCCAAGTCTGGAGATATCCTTTTCCATTTGATCAATCTTCCGGCTCCAGTTTCCGGCTTCTTTTTTACCATGATTTTTACCCTGCTCATCGCCGTAGGTGGGACTCGAGCCACTGATCAAGTTAACCAACTCCTCACTGCTTCCATGATAGGTGGTGCCATCTAAACTAATTTCCAGATTTTGTTGTCATTCTGCAGAACATGTTTGATATTCAGATATCACACATGTTCACAATTGATTTCCAGGTTTATTACTAGCAATAGAGGTGCTAGCGGTTGTGTTTGGAGGGTGGTCAGGAGTAGAGGGAAGTGGAGATTGGGGGAAAGTCCCCGCTACGGTACCTGTGATTATCTTTTCTCTGGTGTATCATGACCTAGCACCCGGTAAAGGAGTTCATCCTCTGATGAATTGAACTTGCTCTTGTTGGGAAAAGTTGACACTTCCTATGTCATATAATATTTGAGTTTTTTTGCAGTTCTTTGTGCTTATTTGGGAAGTGATCTACCACGCCTGAGGATTTCGGTATTTCTTGGTAGTCTTGTTCCATTGCTAGCATTGCTCGTTTGGGATGCAATTGCGCTTGGCCTCTCTGCGCAGGCCGATCAAGTTGTTGACCCTGTTGAGTTGCTTATGAGGTAAATCCAATCTCCGAAGACTATGTTAATTGCATTAAATTGACATAGTTTCATAATCCCATATTTTTTTTACTTGGTTTAGGGTGAAATGGACTGGGGTTTCATATATGGTAGAAGCTTTCTCTCTCCTTGCAGTTGGAACATCACTAATTGGTACTCTTCTTGGCTTCTCTGAGTTTTTCAAAGAACAACTTAACAACCTCCCGTTGATATCTTCCCCCATGCAAACACTCGAGGTAGCTTTGAAGTTACTCTCCCTAATAATATGTTGCAAAGAATTCTCTATTTCACAGGTCAAAGCATGTACAAACAATAGTAGCACTAACATACTGCTTAACTAGAGCAGAAACCGGACATCACAGTCGAGCCGAGGAAATGGTGGGGAAGAAATCAAATTAGCCTTGCAGCAGTGGGAATGGTTGTTGGTCCATCTCTCATCGTGTCCACTAATATTCCAGATGCATTCTCCGCTGCCACAGGCATTGCTGTAAGTATAAAGAAAGAGTGGAATAACTGTATCAACTACAAAGCTATTAACATTAAAAATATAGGAAAACAAACAAAACTTAAAAGACTTTTGAGTTTTGACTGACTCTTTGTGCAGGGAGGGTATGGTATGACAATGCTATATGGAGTTCTACCGCCAGCAATGGCGTGGGCGATGCACAACAAAGAATGTGAAAGTGGGGAGCAAAACACTTTATCAAGAGCAAGGCCTGTACTGGTTGCGGCAGGACTCTTTGCTTGTGCAATAGTGGGAGAGCAAATCGTGCAGGATATCCTCGCATTTCATTCCTAGTAGGGACAAAAACGAGGTACCAGACTCGGAAATTAAACTAAACAACATGATTCCTTAGATCAACGAGGCCTTATGGATTCTCTGCTTTAGCTAATTTATTGTTACGGATAGCTTTGCAGCAATCAGTATTTGAACACCTTGTTCTCATTTCTCAGCCATTTGAGCATTGATAAAATGATCGTGAATGGATCTTTTTATTCTGTAAGGAAAATATTCAACAAATACAAGTTGTAAATAAATCTGAAGTCGAGAGAATACAAGCATAACTGTTACCAAGCAGAAATTCTCTTCCGATTGGGAAAACAGGGAAAGAAACATAAGAAGGCAAGCTTTTACATGATTATCGTTGTAAGTTGTTCACATTCGTCACGTAGTTCATACAATGTCATGCGATACTCTTGCAGCCTCAGTTTTCAACTGATGAATCCTTGCCTCCGTTTCTTGTTCAAGCCAATTCACATTAGCACCCGAGTTTCCACTTCCCTGTATGATGATGCACAAAAATTCTGATTACCTTGTAAAACACGTATAAATCGTGGCACTCGTAATGACCAAAAGACAGACTTCAAAGTTCAAACTCCAAAACTAATTCCATCCATTCATAGTTAACAAACCAGCATACCACCTATCTTCCTAAAATTCAGAATTTGTGTCGATTTCCATAGACAGCTCAGAGTAAACGAAAGTGGTAGCTTCTGGTGACTCGTAGTATTAAGTTATTAACATATCTATATTGCTCCTTATTTATGTGTTTTTACCTCGGCAAGTTTTCTCTGAAAGTCGATTTCCATATGAGCGCGAAATTGATCATTCTCCTTCTCAGCTCCTTCCTTGCCCGCTTTAACCTAGCCATTTAAGCTGGAGAAAAAGGAACAAGTGAGTTTACAACTTTAGAACAACAGCTCTGGAATAGATAGAAAGCGAAAATCGCAGTTACCATTTCTGGAAGCGATTACAATACGCTGCGCTTCTTGTTCCGCAGTAAGTAGCCGTTGTGTTATCTGGTATTGGTGATGAAAGAATGAATGAACGAAGAACGAAGGAATTGAAAGGATTGAGGCTCTCTGCAGAAATCTAGCAGAGTATATTCTACTTCTTTTTCACCACACAAAAAAAATGCACACGCTCGGTGCTTACATTACCGTTGGAATCCAAGATGGATTCTCTCTCATTACAAAGCAATCTCAGCCCTTCATCTAACTAGTTGCTAGGATTACAACACCTGGCATTATTTGCCTTACTTCTATTTAACTTCTCACTTGGTATTTTAACTCAAGCGTATACACACATTAATACAAAACTTATTCCTAATCAGCTATAGACTTACAGTTCAACACTCCCCTTTAAATCTAAAGTTGATTTCACTCCAAGTTTGCTTCTAAGAAGATTAAATCGATCCTTTGCGAGAGGCTTTGTAAAGATATCTGCCAATTGCTCTTTTGTGGGACAATAAACCAAGTCAATGATGCTTTCTTGCAATGCATCTTTGATAAAATAATACCTCCTGTCAATGTACTTGGTCTTTTGATGAAACACAAAGTTCTTTGTAATGGCAATGGTAGAAGTGTTATCATAGTGAAACGCAAATCTCCAAAATCCTCCAGGACAAATCTCAACCATATTGCTTGAGCTGCGACTTCTGATGCACTTATGTATCCAGCCTCTGCAGTTGAAAGTGCAACATAGTTTTGCTTGACTAAAGCCCAAGAGAACACACCACTGCCAAATGAAAATGCATATCCTGATGTGCTCTTACTGTCCTCCAATGAACCACCCCAATCACTATCACAGTAGCTAATTAAACAAGCTTTTCTTCCTTTCACATACTCTAGGCCATAATCCAAGGTTCCTTTGATGTATCTGAGCACCTTCTTTGTAGTTCCATAATGTCTATTAGTAGGGCAGTGCATAAACCTAGCTAATAGACTTACTGCATACATTATGTCCGGCCTTGTAGTAGTGAGATATAGGAGGCTTCCCACAGTACTCTTATACATTTTCTCACTCATAGATCCACTTCCATCATCTTTAGACAATTTCTCAGTAGCTACAAGAGGAGTTGTCATAGTCTTTGCTTCATTTAAACCAAACTTACTCAACAAAGAACTTGCATACTTCTTCTGATGAATGAAGATGCTTGAGTCAGTTTAAATCACTCATATCCCAAGAAGTGATGAAGAAGTCAAAAGTTTTTCATCTCATACTTCATTTTCAAATCTTCCTTTAACTCTTCTAGCATTGATTGACAAATGCCAGTGCAGACTATATCATCCATATCGATAGAAATAATCAAGACATCTTCTCCCCTTGCCTTTATATACAGAGTTGGTTCACTCAAGCTCTTCTGGAAACCACACTGTGAGAAGTAGGTGTCAATTTCTCCATACCAGGCTCGTGGAGCCTGTTTTAGACCATAAAGAGCCTTATGAAGCTTATACACCTTGTCCTCCTTGCCTTTGACTACAAAACCTTCAGGCTGCTCAATATGAACCTCTTATTGTAAAACTCTAGTCAAGAAAGCCGATTTCACATCTAACTGGTGCAATTTCCAACTATTTTGTGTAGCCAAGGCTATTAAGGTTTTAATAGTATCCAACCTAGCAACTGGTGCAAGCTATCATTGTAGTCCAAACTAGGCTTTTGTGCATAGCCCTTTGCAACCAGCCTTGCTTTATTTTTCAACACTGAACCATTAAGATTTAACTTGGTTTTGTAAACCCATTTAACCCATATAACATGTTTCTCAGTTGGTTTGTTAACAAGCTTTCAGGTACCAGTCTTTTCAACCATGAACAACTCATCCTCCATTGCTTTTAACCATGACTCGTCTTGTTTAGCATATTCACATTTCTTTGGATCCACAGATTATTATGAGCCAACACTTCATCCAGTTTCCTCCACTTCAGTGGTGTATGATCAAATGCTTGAGTGTGCCTTTCACTCAAGTTTGACATACTCACAGATTCACCTAAGGTAGGTGTCTTATATTGAACTTCAGAGTCTTCAACACTAAGAACTTTCTTAGATAGAGATAATGCAGATGATGTAGGGGACAACACCATTCTGTCACTTCTTCTTGTGCTTGTGTCACCATAAGTAAAACTTCCAGTATTATGAGTAATTGACTCTGAGTTCTCTTCCCAATTCCAGGCAGCTTCTTCATCAAATGCAATGTCTTTTAACAAGACTAGTTTCTTGGATATTGGATCAAATACCCTATAGCTGTTATCACAGGTTGCATATCCCACAAATACTCTTTTAGGCTCAAGTTTATGTCTGTGTTCACTTGGAACATGAACATAACACAATGCACCAAATACTCTCAGATGTGTTATTCCTTGTTTCCTCCTAGAATAAGCTTCAAAAGGTGTGATGTTGTTCAAGGCCTTAGTGGGACATTTGTTTAGGATATACACTGATGTATGAATTGCTTCTGCCCATAGATAGTATGGCATCTTCTTCTCATGCAACATGGATTTAGCTATCTCAATCACAGTTCTGTTCTTCCTCTCCACTACTCCATTTTGTTGTGGAGTATATGCAAGAGTGAACTGTCTTTGCATTCTTTCATTTTCACAAAATAGGTCGAATTCAG
The DNA here is from genome assembly GCA_963580275.1 of Crataegus laevigata. NCBI lineage: Eukaryota > Viridiplantae > Streptophyta > Magnoliopsida > Rosales > Rosaceae > Crataegus > Crataegus laevigata. Next base: position 27,701,261 of record OY756947.1, on the reverse strand, counting down.
ATGACTTGAACTCATTTCCTCTATCACTTCTCAAGAACTTGACCATGAATCCACTTTGTAATTCTGCCATAGCTTTGAACCTTTTAAAACAAGCGAATGCTTTAGACTTGTATCTTAGAAAATAGACCCAAGTCATTCTAGTGAGATCATCTATTAACAACATGAAATACTTATTTCTAGCAATTGAGTCATTCTTCATAGGCCCACATAGGTCAATATGAATGAGTTCAAGTGGAGCATTTGCTCTTTGCATTTGATTTCTTGGAAACTCTTCTCTATGTTGTTTTCCATATTAACAGCCTTCACAAACTCCATTATAGTCTTCAAGCTGAGGCAAACCATGCACCATTTTCTTGTAATTGTTTAAGACCACCAAAATGTAAATGCCTAAGTCTCATGTGCCAAGTTTCTGTAGAGTGAGTGACACTAGTTTTCAAGGCAATCTGATTCTCAGCTAGTAAAGTCAAAGGATAACACCTATTCACTTTCTTCTTTACTTTCATAACCAAACTTTCTGGTGATGGACAATTAAACACACTGCACATTCCACCCCCAAACACCAAGAAATGTCCATGCTCATCCATTTGACCAACACTGAGCAAGTTTTCTTTCAAACCAGGAAGGTACATTACTTCTCTAACACACTTTCTACCCTTATTTGTATCAATCACCAATGATCCCATTCCTGCAACATTCACAAGGTCTCCAGTTGGCATTTGAACTTTGCCAGCTATGTTAGTTCTCACATCAACAAGCAATTCCACATTTCCTGTCATGTAGTTGCTACAACCACTGTCAATGTACCACTCTCCATTCACCTTTGGTTATGTAATTGTGCTATTTGTATAAAACAAATTTCTTGTCATCTCCATTTGATTAACACTGTTTGCCTTTTGCACTGATTTCCTGCAGTGCATTCTCTAGCCTAATGCCCAAACTTATCACAATTGAAGCATTTTGGTTTCCCCTTATATCTACACTCACTAAAGTAGTACTTAGAACATACCTTGCACTGAGGCTTTGTCACCTATTGGCTCACTAACTGAGATTCATATTCTGGTAAGTATTCACAAGAGATTTCTGCTAAAATTTTGGTTTTGATTCCAGTTCTTGCCTTTGGGATTCCAGTTTCTCTGAAATCTAGATGAACCAGAATGAATGCCACCTTTATTTTGTTCATTTAGATTCACAGAGAGTGAAATAAAAGCTCTCTCAGTGGTGTCAACACTGTGTAAATCAAACCGTTGCTCTTGGCTTTTCAAAATTGCCACAACCTCCTGCAATTCTATAGTTTCCAAACATTTTGTATTCTCAATAATTAGGCATATAAGATCATATGGCTTATTAAGGCTAATTAAGACCTTTTGTACTAATCTCTCATTTGAAAGAATTCCACCAAGCGTTATCATCTGATTTGTCAAATCATTTAGCCTAGTAAGATACCCAAACAGAGTTCATCACGTATTCTAGCATATTCGAATTCACGTCTCAAATTTTGTAATTTCACAAACCTTACCTGATCACCACCATGGTACTCTCTGTACAATAAATCTGATGCCATCTTTGTTGATTCAGCATTGGCGATTCGTGGGAGGGTTTGACCAGAAATTGCATTTTGAATGATTCCCATAGCCTTTGCGTCTTTCATCAACACACCAGCCATTTCTTCATCTCCATCGTCCTTCGATGATCCTTCAACCTTCTTCTTCTTCGAATCAGAAATTTTAACTCCCTTCTCTACCAGATTCCATAACCTATGTGATTTGAAAATTGTCACCATCTTGGTTCTCCAGAACTCGTAGTTCTCACCGGAGAAAATTGGAGTTCTCACTTCTGAGCCTCCAGATCCAGACATCTTTGGTCTGAATAAGTTGTTTTCTCTTCTCAGATGATGACAGGACTCCCGCGACCTTCACCGAGCTTCGATTCAGCTCAGTGAGTTCACAGATTTACGGCCAGACTCAAATGATCGAACCTGACTCTGAGGCCATGTTGGATTTGTATCTTATCTGGTATTGGTGATGAAAGAATGAATGAACAAAGAACGAAGGAATTGAAAGGATTGATGCTTTCTGCAGAAATCTAGTAGAACATATTCTATTTCTTTTTCACCACACAAAAATGCATACACTCGGTGCTTACATTACCGTTGGAATCCAATATGGATTCTCTCTCATTACAAAGCAATCTCAGCCCTTCATCTAGCTAGTTGCTAGGATTACAACACCTGACATTATTTGCCTTACTTCTATTTAACTTCTCACTTGGTATTTTAACTCAAGTGTATACACACATTAATACAAAACTTATTCCTAATCAGCTATAGACTTACAATTCAACACGTTGGACTCCGTTTCGTGCCGTGTCGCCTTCCATTATGATAGCACGAATGTAATGCCATGGAATTACAGATGAAGATAAACTTAGTACTTACAAAAATGAGAAGTCCTGCCCTAAAAAGATTCTGAGAACTAATCGTTTCTTGGTGAAGAAAAACGTGATCTTTGTGGTTTAGCAGAAGAAAGCTAATACCTTAATCATTTAACCAAATCGGTCAACTAATGGAAGTTGAGGTTTCGCCCAAAACCAATTGACGATAGGAAGGGAGACACCGAAGATCATTTAAATTATTAAACAAGGCTTTACTATCCCGACGGGGGATTCACGCTCTCAACATCAGGATATAAATTCTGATCCTAGATTCTTCACCTGACTCTCTCCTACTATATCAAACCAATTAAAACTATGCACAATTTTGTGACAATTGTGCGAACTGTGATAAATGTTAATTGGTTTAAAAAGAAACAAGATAGAATGTGATGACTACACGTACATATTCATGAAACATTAGATCCGATCGAGCAATTTCATCATCAAATCTTGGTCCATGAAAATTAGATCATACCTGAGTAACCACAGATTGGTAAGTGTTCGAAGATTCGGCAGCACTTTTACGCTGGAACTTGGTAACTTTTTTGCAACAAACAAAAAGAATACCGCGATTTAATTCAGAATATTTTTTTTTTTTTTTTTGATATTTCAAAACACCAAACTACTCTTGAAAAAGGTGAAGTAATGTGGAAATCACACACAACTTTTGGATGAAAAAGTAAACAAAATTATTACTTTCAGCCATTGCTGCAAAAACATTATTTGCTCAAAGTTTTCTTGGTTCGTAAATAACAAATTGCAACCCGTCCATATTTCATGCTACATTAGTCCAATTTTCTCACATAATTACAAATAAACTTTCAAGAAAACAAAAAAAAGATTATGATTTGAAGAAGTCGTACGACATTTTCAAATTTGATTGGAAATGCAAGTTTTTCAATATTAAGGAAGAACAATCAAATAAAAAATTGGATTAAGAAGTATTCGTTGATGTTGGTCTCTTCTACTCTCTCCTCTCTCACATTAACAAGAAGTGTAAAAATAACTAAAAATCAAAGATAGCTTCTCCTGGCTGCAACTCCATAGCGCCCTCGTCTAATGGTAGCTCGACGTATCTTGTATACGTAGCCACCAAACCAGATCAGTCCTACCCCAATCAGCACTCCAAACACTACCCCTGCCTTCTGTCCACCACTCAGTCCTCCTGAAGGCCCTTTGCTATTTATAGGCGGTGGAGGTGCTCCAGATTCTGGTGATGGCGATGGCGATGTCGTTGGCCCTCCACTGGGCGCAGGCCCTGGTGCGCTCACACCAAATTGGTTGAAGAAGTCACAAAGTTAACGTAGAGAACCAAAAGTACGGCACAATAGGAGCATAAATGTAGCAGCTTGGCCATGGGAGAGCTTTTGGTTTCGACTGATGTATAGAAAACAATCGAGAACTTGAAATGCAGGTTCATATATTCACAAACTGGAGCTGATTATACTTCACTGAACCAGAAAAAGACAAGAAATAGATGACGAAAAAATATGTTATGGAAGTATCAAGGTAAAACGAAGGATGAGAGCTAATTGCCAGCTTGGTTTTGTCTTGCTGTTTGGTCTTCTCATAACATAACATAGTATAGTTCGCTGGCCTATTCAGAAATGTTGTATTTTGTCTTCCTTCTTGGTTTCTTACTGTATTTTCCGGCAGCATAGTGTTTGTGTTTGTATTATCTTTATTTTCCATGGACATGGACATGTCAATTTTTCGATGCATTGACAACTCGATTTAGTTCCTTCTTGATCAATCTTAAGATGTCCGAGACCTGCAGGAAATTCAAGTGAAAATAAACCAAGATAAACAATTCACATTTCCAGTGTAAAACAGAAGTTTATGTATTATAGAAAGGATTAATTAAGCATCAGTAAACGCAGAACCTTGAGGCACAAGAAATGGGGAAAAGAAAACGTGGATTACCTCAAAATACTGCTGCAGGACTGGTGAATGATGATGCAGTATTGTGTATGTTTTCTCAAGAAGGCTTATAAGAACATCCACTTGATCACCAAGAAGATCAACCTATATATGACACACATCAAAATTTCCAACCAATATTAAACTTAAAATGATTTATTCACAAACAAATCAAAACCAAAAGTATTAATTTACTGCAGCTGAGAACCTCAGTTTCAGCCTTCCAGAGATCATGGCATCTCCTAGTAAAAGCGTCCTGATAAACTGATTCCTTTTTTCTCAAGGAGGAAACAAGCTTGACAAGTGTATCTAAACGATCCTTCATCTTGTCCAATCTGTAAAGGAGTAGGATTGCAATCTGCTTAGTCTACCAGAAGAACAATAGAAGTACAATGAAAGCTTTACCGAGGAATGACTTGTACATAGAACAATACCTCAAAAAGTTCATTTCTAACTTTTCGTTTGTCCTGTGTTCAAAATCTGCCAACGCTAGTGAAAATCTGAGGGCAGGTGCAGACATAGAACCAGATGAGTTTAATCGAATCTCTTCATTTGGTTCCGATTGGCAATGAGAAGGCTCTCGGTAATCTGCAGAAACTACTGCAGGACTCACTCGATTATATATCTTTTCTGAACCGTCAACTGAGGTGCCTAAACTAGACCCCAACTGACTTCCTCGAGCCTTACTAGCTAGTTTGCTGCTCACTAAGCCGAAAGTATGCTCTTTCGATATTAACTCTTCGGAACTAGCACTCAGCACCAGATTGTCCTCCACATCTATCTTTTCATTCAAATTCTCCTCTGCATTGACATTTGTACCTTTCCGTAGCTGGTTAGCGGAGAGCATGCCATTTGAGATTTTTTCTTGATTCCCAGACTCAGCTTCACTGAAGAGGACACATGCATCTTTAAATGCCTCCACAGTGACAAATTGATATATTTCCTCCCTAACGAGACTCTCCATCTTCAAAGCATTTATATCCATCTTCCATTGCTTCATAGTTTCTCTGATGAAAGCCGTATAGACATCCTCCCTGATAAAACTTTCTGCACTCTGAAGAAACTTTGTGGTTACAGTATCTCGACACTGATCCAATTGATCACTGGCAGTTTTAACTACATCTTTCACGGTCTCAGAAATAGTAAGCCAGTCTATCTCTTGTCTGAAAACACTTTCGGTTTCATGACCATCTATGCATTCATTCCACTCCTTGAACATTTCCTGCAAAAGGGTCCAGCATACATCCTCTCTTGTTGTGCCTTCTAGGAAAGTACTATTTTCAGCCCTCAAATCCTGACACTTAACTAATCCAATCTTACCGTTTGAGCCATAATCCTTGATTGCCTCACGAATGACGGTGCAATATATCTCTTCTCCATATCGAGATTCAATGTTGTTACCGTCACTGTTTTCCTTCCATTGATTAACCATTTCCGCAAGAAGAACCTTGCATATGTCATTCGAAATTGTGTTCACTAACTCATAATCATGTAACTCAGTGCAATTTTCTTCTAGCATGCCTTCAAGAAGAGTAACATAGGTCTTGTCCATTATCACGCCTCTCAAATCTTCTTCTTCTTGTTCTTGCTTCGCTCTCGTCCCCTCATTTTGTAGTTCATTTACTGCATAAGGTAATTTTTCCATCTTCTCCCATACATCTTCCAAAGTATCAAGTTCCAAGTTCTCTTCACGACTTGCATCAGATTTCGGGAACCTGTGCTCCGAGAGAGTTTCTTCCTCGTGATGGAACTTGCAGTTATTGAAAGTTTCAACCAGTTTAGCATCCCAATCTCTCAATTTGTCCAGTCTCAAAATAATTTCTTGGACCTTTCTTTTCAAGCTATTTTCTTGCATCCCCATCTCTTCTCTCCTGCTGGACAAATTCAATTTTTGTCGAAGAATCTCTCGCTTCAGCAAATTCAGCTCTTCTGCCTCTGCACTCTTCATCCGGATGATGGACTCGTGATTCTTTATCATCTTTGAAACATAGTGCCCTCCCTCCTCTTCCGTTTTCTCTTCACGGAGTCCCTGCATTAAATCTTCAGCCTTTAAAGACCGCTGCTTTTTTAAAAACCACTGCTTTTCCGGGTTTCCATGACTAAAATCTTCTGGTGAATGCTTTTTCCCTCCAATACTCATCCAATCAACACATTTTGCTTCCACCTCATTCTGACCTACGAATGACTCCAAGTCGCAGTGCAAGTTTGCAACCTCGTTCATCAAATCAGACCAATACTCCTTCAAGCCTAGACAAACCTGATTCTCTTTTTCTTGAAAATCCGTCATACATCCTTTGAGCAAAATTGACATTGTATCTTTCTCAACAGTGCATCTCCATTGCTGCTCGATTGGCCCAACATCAAACTTGAAAATGGCATTCTGCATTTTCCCGAAAGCAAGATCCAAAGTCTTCTTCAAGATCCACATGTCCGAACCCATCTGTTCAATCCTCTTGTTGTTCACACCATCTACTACTTCCGGATTTCCTTCCTTGTCCTTGTAATCCGGCTCGAGCTTCTGCCTGATATTCAAAACCTGTTGATCCACTGAATTCTTCAACTCGCTGAAAAATTCGTTTTCTCTATCATCACCACCATTACCATCATCTTCGTCATCATCCCGACTTAATCTATTATTAAGAATGTACTCCTCAATCGGCTCACTTCTTGTTCTTCTTTCGATCTTGATATTGGTGCTACTGGAACGCAGCAGCGAAGCCAACTCCAAATCCTTAGCCTTGATTGCCATCTCAGACTCCTTGAGACGCCTTTGAAGGCGCGTTCGAATTTCAGACAAGTCTTCCAACAGCTGCTCATAGCTGCTCTCGAGAGTGTAGCTGTCCGTTTCTTGTCGAACAAACTTCAGGCATCCTTCCAGCTGCATTGCAGCCAATTCATAAAATCTCGATATCCCATTCAAGCGCTCGAGAACACCTTCTTTCGACTGCATTTTTTCGTGCGCATTGTTCATTGCTTGGTGCACAATCCACATCATGGTCGAATCCATTCTTCTTGATTGTTATTATACTAAAAATCAACAAAAGAAAATTAAAAAATTAAAAGGAAAACTCATCGTCTATGGTAGAACACAAAGAATGTGGTAAATAAATTGTTAGCAGTAAAATAAAATGGATCTGAAATTTCTCATATTTGCCCAATAAACGTGGGTTTGTATGACCTATTCTAAGGTATCATCTCTCATTAATTCAATTCAATTATATTCTCATAATACCTCGGATGCAGGGATACATGCATGTAACATGCCCGCATTACAAGCCCGTATTTTTTTTTTTCTTTCTGTAAGGCTTCCCCAAGATAGTCCACATTTCTAGAGCAGGAAAGACTCCCGGTATTTTTGTCTTCCTTGCCACTATCGTGTGATTCACCAGCAAGAATCAAACCCACCAGCACTGATTCACCAGTAGGGATCGAACCCATCAACACTAGAAATTGAACCCAAAATGTGTCATGTGAAATATAGACCAGAAATTCGTCTTTTACCACTACATCACTCCGCGTATTTACAAGCCCGTATTTGGATACCTAAGGTTGGAATATATATATATATATATATATATATATATATATATATATTTTGTTACAAAAGATTAACAAGCACATACTTGGTTTGACAATTTGGGCATACCCTATTAAATTTTAATTAGAGTAATGTTACGTAGAATAAATTTGTAAAAAAAAATAACGTATCATCAATTAGAAATAAACACATTAATTAATACTTAATTAATAATCCAATCATCAAATTTCTATGTCATTTAGTTTATTAAATTTAGTTTACAGTTTTAGTCGTCTGGCATTTTTCTTTTAATTAATTAATATATTTTATTTAAATTATAAGTGACATGACATGCTTCCATTGGCAGCTTATGCTTCTTTCCTGACTCCAAGTCCAACCTAACACAGTGATTATCAACAAAACCCCACTAAACTCAGTACAAAGCCCTGGTGTTCTAGACTAAGCACCATCGCTGCCACCATTCGAGACGGCGGCGAGTTCAGCTCGAGAGCGAAGCCACTCCACCATTTCTCCGAATACCAAGTCCACATTCTCCTGGGACTCGCCAATCAGCTGGTGCCACAAGCCCTCGTGGATCCTGATCGTCTTGTCCTTGCTCGACGCGCGCCTGTACAGCTCTTCCACGCACGCCGGGTCGCAAAGGACGTCGTCGCCGCCGTGAACTATCAGCAACGGCACCTCCACCTCCTCGAATCTCCCCTGCAGCTCCTTGCACACTCTCAGCAGCTCAAGAGCCGTCGATGCGCGAGGCCTCACGTCCGGCCTCCTCGGGTTCGCCAGCGCCAGCTTCCGTTTCCACTCCTCCTTGAACGACACGTCCGTAATCGATCCGCGCGTGGGGACAACTCGCCACGTCGGTAGCACCGCGGCGACGAGAAATAGCAGGTGCTCGAGCGGCCACGGCGGCTTGAACTTGGGACTGATCCCGCACATGGCGCCATTGAGGATGAGGCCATCCCAAGCGCCACTTCCCAGCCGGAGAGTCATGAGGAGTGCGATGGCGCCACCGAGAGACTCGGCGTAGAGGAACGAGGGGCGGTTCTTGGGCGCGTAATTGGCTCGGAATGAGTCGAAGAAGGAGATGCAGTCGTCGACGACGGGGTTGATGTCGGGGATGTGGGCAGCGAGGCCATCGGAGAAGCCGTGACCCTGATGATCAATGGCGCAGACGACGAAGCCAGACTTGGCGAAGTGGACGGCGGTGAGCTGGACGAACCAGCTGGTATTGCCGGTGAAGCCGTGGACGATGGCCAGGGTTCCTACAATCTCGGTCGGAGGGAGCGGGGTCCACCACTGGGTGAAGCGCTTGAGGCCTCTAGGGTTTGTGAAGTACTCGGACGCGTGAGAGACGTTGTGGTGGGAATAGAATGCCTCAGGGGTCAACGCGCCAAAGGGGCTTTGTTCGTTCGCCTCCGCAATCGGGTGCGCCATTTTGGCCTTGGGGTTTCTAAAATGCGCTGGGGGTGGGTTACTTATTGTTGGTGCTAGGTTTGGTGGTTGGGCAGTGTTTGGTTGAAGTTGGGTTTTGATGGGAGGTGTGGGGTGTGACAATATTAATGACGAATGGGATGCATTGCAAAGCATTTGGACTCTAATGGTGTTTGTTTGTTAATATCAATGTACAATTGGGTTGTGTTAGTGTCCTTGCATGGCATCGTCAAAGTCGCTAGTAGATATGAAATTTAAAGAGTTATGCCGGCGACAGTCGCGTATGATGCTATCATAGTTGGTAGGTGTGAAATCTAAGTGTTATGCTAGCTTCAGTTGCGTGTGACACCATCATACCAAGGAGTTGTGCTACTCACTTGTAGCTAGCACAAACGTTGGCGGGTGTGAATTGTGAAACCAAAGGATTTGTGCTGATGTGATACGTGAGTTGTGCTAACACTAGTCGCGCATAAATTTAATGATTCGATCCCATTTCATTGCTAATGGGGTGTACCCATATATATGCCAAACCAACCCCACTACCGCTCGAGTGTTTGTCGCCCATTTCATAGAGCAACTTAATGTATATTTAGCTTGTCAAAAACTTGAAACTATACTTTTATACATAGAATGTGAATTACACATTGTAATGTGAGATCGTATTAGCATCCAACATTGTAGCGCCTTATTAGCTCAAACAATAAACAAGTCCAAATATCTTGCTCCGGAGTTGAAACACCACCACCAAAGCCTTATCCCACTAAATTGGGTCAACTATATGAATCCTAAAACGTCACTGCTCTAGAGTTGAAACAAGAATTAATATTTACCTTGTATCGTCTTCTTCTCGCTGACATATACGCCTAGTGTAGACTCTACATATTAGACCAAACCTAAAATTAAAGACTACATTATTGTCAGTAACATTACAATCCTAATTCTTGTCGTCAAAAGATAGGACCAGCCTCTTCATCTGCGCAAGCTGAACGTAGAAAACTCTCTATCAGATGACCAAATTTTCTAGATCAAGTCATTACTAGATATAGAGAAACAAGAACATGTAACTTAGGAATGTTTGTTGTATGATAAAGAAATAGGCATAGGCAAACCGAATCTCGTTAGTGTATGAATTATGACAAAGGACTGCTGGCTACAAAAATGGACATCACCAATCTGAAGAGACCATCTCTGCTAGGTAAATGAGAACAAATTTCCTAAATATAGAAATAGCATCCTTAATCAGCATCAAATTGGTTAATCTATTTACTGGCTCGTAGTCAAAACTCAGCCTATAGTACCATGTTATCTTCACATAACACACAACTTACAAAGCAGCATTTCCATGACTTGCAAACTTAGAGAAGCAAACATATTATCCTCTTGCCGCTTCATGTAAGTTTAGGCGACGGAAGCTGCCATTCTCATTGCTTTCCAACTGCGCCAAATACATAGCACCACATAGCCCTTTCAAACTAGAGACGACCTTGGAATTCATTCTCCCGATATATATATATATATATATATATATATATATATATGAGCATCCTTTAGGGATAAGTCCATAAGCACACTAATAAGTTTGATAACATATACGATAATGAAGGAAGACAACTTGTCGCACACCGAGATCCTCCCCGAATCATTATAACACCTGTGGACACATCTTGAGAAATCCTATCTATTTATTAGCGCAAACCTAAGATTTCTTTATCCAGGACCTTGGTTCAGATGGTAAAAGGGTACATAGGTCGTAGAAGTCGTTCTATGTTCATAATTAGCAATAAAACAAATCATATCCTAATCAGGACGACAATATAGATAGTTAAAGCAAGAAGTATTAACCTCTATGGGAAAGTCCCCATGTTCAAGCATAGTCGAGCTTGCGCACACTGTGGATGCAAATTTCTTCCTCTTTGATCTTGGAAAAAATTGCACCTACAAAACAAATCACACCTTAGGTCAACACCAAGAGCCTCACGCGCCCACGATGAATGTGTGTTGCTGGGGGGGGGGGTTTGGCCGAAGAACCTCTGATGCCAAAGTTAGAATTTTGAGGGAAGAGTGTTCGGAGAATTTTCCAAGAGAATTAGAAGTGAACTTTGAGGAGAATAATGGGGTTTAAATAGGAGAGTGGCCGGCCTCTTTGGGTGAGAGAGGACCGGCCACCTAGCTTTGTTTGTGGGCTAGGTTCTTAATGTGTGTTAATTTAGGAGTTATGGAATAATTACCTAATCAATTAGCTAATTAATAAAATAATTACCTAATTGATTAGCTAATCAATATAATAAAAAGGGAAGATTTGAGTTGCCTTGTGGAGAAGATTGGATGAGGGTGGATGAAATAGGTTTTGAATTGTTACCTATTTTAGGCACTTTTGACTTGATTGAGGGATGATTGCCCGTTGCTCGTGCGTAGGAATCCCGGTACGCCTCAAGGGTATTTTTGTCATCTTTTACCAAAAAATCCACGTGTCGCCTTGTGATTATTTTTGGCTCCACAAATGGCCCCACACCTGTTGGGCTATTTGCAAAAAAGGGCAACAGGTGTAGAGATTTTCTTACTTTAGGAAACTTTGGACTGCTTCCTATTTTGATGTATATTCCCTCTTTAATAGGAAATTAGATCCTTCAAAGAAAAGGAAATAAATTTCTCTCAAAGCCTATTTAAGTCCACCTTAAGTGGATTATTAAATCAACTTTGGAGAGCAATTTATTCTACCTTACAAGAGAGAGAGCATAGAGGATATTTGTTCCCCCTTCTCTAGCAATCTTCTACATCTTGCCCGTGCAAAGGAACGTTTTTCGTTGCTTCTAGGTAAGAAAAAATTAATTTCCTTGTCTTCATAATTTTTTTGGAAGTCTTGGGACTTGAAATTGGCTTGACGGGGTCGAGGTGACTTGGAGAAGCCATGGCACTAGGGTTGTCGTGGGTGACCTAGTCGTTTGGACTTGGTGTGGGCAAGTTGGAGTCGTGAGGGGGGATAGGCCAGGCCCCAAGTTTGCTTGGCTCCTGTGGTTTTGGACCTTTAAAAAAAAGCAATTTTCTAATGAATCTTCCTTGCATCTTTGTAGAATCCCTTAGAGTATGTCTTCTTCGAACCATAAGAACAATGATGGGGTGCCGCCACTGTACCGTCAAGGCGGATCTTTGAGCAAGGTTGGCTACTTCAAGGTTGCTTACTTCAAGATTAGCTCTGACGACTTGTTTAGAGATTTCCTCAAAGCTTATTGGCATGCTATTTCGTCGGGAGTGCGTGTGAAGTATGTCAAAGATGGTATCAGCCGTAAGCCATATGATGGGACTCGGAGAGCCATCAAGTTTCACCCCTACTATTTTGTGTTGGGGTTCACCTTTCCTATGCCACGCTTTTTCCAAGAAGTACTTTGCTTCATGAGATGTACCCCCACTCAATGTTCTCCAAATGCGGTCCGCGCGATGGTGGGATTCCACAACTTAAGCCAATTCTTTGACTTAGATCTAACCGTCAACGAATTTTGGTACTTCTTTGATATAGGTCACATTGAGGGAGTTGGGCAGTTGCAATCCCACCATAGGCTTTTTGATAACTTGAGCAAGGGAGATCATGACTGGGCTAAGGAGACTTTGAAGGTGAGTGGAGAATGGGAGTCTGACTCTTCCCCTAAGCTGCGTGTGCCAATGGTCTTCATATCTGGTAAGTAGGTTGCTCAATCTCTCGGCTGCTCTATACTTGCGCTAATTTGCTTTTTATTTTTTCTGATTGCCTTCCACTGCTTTTGCAGATTCAGAGTTTAGCTCAACTCCTAAGACTTTACCAGACATGAGTAAAGTGCATGTTGCTTTGGGTATTCCTTCCGAGTATCATGAGTGGCGTTGGCTGCTTAGCCCTCTTCGTAGGGAGAAAGGTGGGCTGCCCCCAAGAGAAGAGATAAAGTGAATCAAGGTTCAGGTGTTGGCTAGTCCTATCACTGTGATGGAGCTTACTGCAACTGAAGGTGGGAAAAAGAGACCTTCCTCGCCTACTAAGAAGAAATTGAAGGCTTTTTCCACTGCTCGTGGGGGGTTCAGTGGCTACTCAAGAGACGTTTGCTGAGAAGAAATCAAAGATTTCCTCCGTTGCTCGTGAGGATTCACCGGCTGGTCCCAAACTTGTGATTGATTTGACTTTCTCTAAGAGTGAGAAAGAAGAAGCTGCTAGATCTATGCCGGTGACGCCTGTAGTTTTAAAGGTTACTAGTTCGATTACTGATAGGATTGCCTAGCGTAGAAGTTCCTTCGTGCCTTCGGTGCCAAAGTTTGTGCCAAATCATCTGTTCGAGGCTAAGTCCAGTTCACCTTTGAAAAAGCTTGCTACGATGAAGAGTAACAAGGCACCCCTGCCTACTAAATTGGCTTAAAAACTTGTTCCCTCCACTGTTAAGATCGACTCGTTTGCTGAGAAGAAGAAGACTACTTGTGCAGGCAGCAGTGAAAAATCCACCAAGACTGTTTTTGGGGAAGTTGCTGAGATTTTGCGCACTTTTGAAGCCAGATCTACTTGAGGACATGGATACATGTGCTAAGTTTACTGATAACATCAAGAAGATTGTTGGCCCGAGTTTCTTCGCGAAGCACACATCCGAGTATATGAAGACTGTTTTGCTAGCCATGATGCAAAACACAACGATTCTGGCGGTCGAGTCTATGTTCCTTAATCAAGAGGATACTAAGGCAGCTAAAGAGGTGGCAAGAACTATGGATCCCAAAATTTACTCCTCGACCGAAACAGCCAAGAAATTAGAATCTGAGGTTGCTGCTTTGAAGAGATCTAACATCTCTACCCCTATTTCTCTGCAACTTGAGACCGCTCGCCAAGAGATCATGAATTTGAAGGCTAGGCTTGACACGATCCAAGTAAAGTATGAAAGTGCAAATAATGAGATAGAGTGTTACATACCTCAGATTCAAGATCTTGAGCGTTCCATCTCTGAATTTCGCTCTACTACTTATGCAAAGGATGAAGAGCTAATCGCTGCTTACAACCAAGTGATCCACTTCAAGAAGGTCGTTGATAGGCTCAAGCCTTAAGTGTTGGAACTCTAAGGTGCTTTGAAGCTAATGATAGTCTGAAGAAAGAAGTGGAAGAGTTGCAGCGGATCCGTGCTTGTCTACTTGAGGAGAATAAGCAGTTGAAGGGTTCGAGGCTTTGTTTACTCAGAGTCAAGCTGATTTCTACAAGCTGGGTTATGTGGACCATCTCTATGGGAAACCGTCTGACTTTGAGTTCTCTGGTAAAGACTTCAAGACCTTATTTATTTCTTCGGAAGACGTGTTCGCTTTCATCTTCGAGTCTTCTATTGGTGAAGTGGTCGAAGAGGCTGGTGCCCAGGCTGAGGTAGCTGGTGATGAAGCGCTGAATAGTACCGGTGCTGAGAGTATTGTGACTACTAAAGGTGTGGCAACCGAGTAGTCGTGGGATGTCCAAGCTGCTGAAGAGTAGTCTTCTAAGTAGCCTTTAGGATTTTCTTTATTTTCCTTGTTGCTTTTGCTTGAACTCCTTCAATCTTTGCTAGTTGGTTATCAATTTTGCTAGAGAATTTAATAAACTTGCTTCCTTCACTTTTCTCCATCTTTGCTTCTTTTGTTCATACCTTTAACCTTTAGACTTTACAAACCAATGGCAAGCATGCTATTTTTTTAAGCAGACAAGCTCGCGTAGCCTATGTAGCCGTAGGTGTTGGTGTAAAACTTTACAAAGTTGTTAACCATAGGGTCTATAGAAGCAGACAAGTCCGCCTAACCACTAGGCCGTTAACCTTGTCTTTTTCCAATTCCATAGGCTGCGTAGCAAGTATCACAACACTTTAGGACTTGGTGTAGGTTGTTCCGCGCTTGGCAAAGTGAAGTTTATCAACTACATAGCATGTCGGTAGTGGATAGAACTTCGTATATGCATGCTAGCTTGTTTAACCTTTCACAAGAATGTGTAGTTGTATAAGTCTAACGTGGCTTTACCGCTCGAAAGGCAAGCCATAGGCAATCTTCCAAAAAATGTAGGCTATCTTAGTGCACTCGGTAACTGCTTTAGGTTTTTAGGGCAGCCGTCCATCGGGCGTACTGCATAATGTGCCCCTTCTGTCTCTAGGCCAAGAGACCCAAAATCTTTTAGTTAGCTAACCCTTGAAAAAGACCATTGTGGCTACTTCTGGGAATCCTGGCACAAGCCATCGTGCATCTAATTATACTAGGGTAGCCCGGCTCATCCACGTCTGGATATCCGAAATGTAAGTTTATCCTCCCGCCTTGGAGAGCATGGTTGGTCCCTCAGGAGGTGCAATTCATGCGATGAGTCCCTAAGAAGGGCATAATCTTCTTTTGAAGTATAGGAAAGATAAATTGTTGTAGACATGTAGTCGAGCCAAATTGTAAATTACTTCTGAATTCCTCATTGAAAAACGAGTGAAACGAACGAATAACTTAACTATAAAAAAACTACATAACAACTGGATAGTCCTTGGCTTGCAAGGTGGTGCCTATTGAGCTGGTTGAGTCTTCGGGTCTTGATATAGGGAGAGGTCACATATGGTACTTCCTCAGGTTGTAGACGTTCCATTGTTTCTCGATCTCTTTGTCGTTCATGGTGGCGAGAGTGTAATTACCCTGACCACCTACTCTGCTGATCTTGTACGAACCTTCCTATATAGGATCCATCTTTTTAGAGCTTTCTTTGCGAGTAGTGATGAAGGCTTTTCTTAGGACTAGATTTCTTGGTTGAAATTGACAGATCTTGGCCCTTTTGTTGTAACTGGAAAAGAGCTGTTGTTGGTAAATTGCGATGGGGGTGATGATCTGCTCGTGCTTCTCCTCTGCCAGATCTAAGTTTGTGGCCATCTCCTTACTATTCTGCTTAATGCTTGGAAGTAGAGTACTGATGCTTGGCATGATAATGTTGGGAGGAATGATCGCTTCCAAACCAAATGCCAAAGAGAAAATAGTCTCACTGGTTGCTCATCTTTTGGTGGTGCAATATGCGCAAAGACATCTGGGGAGTTCGCCTAGCTATTTTCCCTTTTTGTTGATGAGGGATTTCTTGAGGCAATTGAGGATCATCTTGTTGGATGTTTCGACCTGCCCATTGTCTTGAGAGTATCTTGGTGCAGACATGTGCTACTTGATGCCATATTTTTGGAAGCATTTCGCCAAATTATTACCCATGAATTGCGAGCTGTTGTCGGTGACGATGGACTGAGGGATGCCAAATCGAAAAATGATGTTTCTCTATATGAAGTGCTTTATATCTGTCTGAGTCGTGGTTGTCATGGGCTCTACTTTTAACCATTTGGTGAAGTAGTCAGTTGCCACGATCATTATGCCTTTGCCCCTAGTAGCGGGGGGCATAAGTCCCACTAAGTCAATTGCCCATTGCATGAACGGCCAAGGACTCGTCTGCGGGTATAGTTCGCTAGTAAGCAGTGCTGTTATCGGCTTTTAGTGTTGGTAACGGTCGCACTTTTGGGCTAACTCCTTAGCATTTTGGTGCATGGTGGGCTAGTAGCAGCATGCGTTAAGAGCCTTCTGTGCTAAGGATTGGCCTCTAGGGTGATTTCCACAAATGCTTTCAAAGATTGAGCTTAGAACCTTCAAGTCATCGGGAGGTGCTAAGCAACAGAGATATAGACCAGTGTAAGATCTTCGGATGAGAATGTCGTTCCACATGTAGTAGCATGCTACATTTACTTAGAGTTTTCTAGACTCCAATCTATCCAAAAGGAGTGTGCCATTGATCAGGTAGTCTGTAATAGAACTTTGCCGGTTATGAGGTATACTAATCTGTGACACCTCAGCTGTTGGCTCCACTTCTATGCTTGGCTTGTCTAAATACTCTACCAGAATAGAGTGTTTGAGTTGGTGGTCAAGAGCAGAGCCTAGGTCGGCTAACGTGTCCACCTGAGCATTGTCTGCTTGCGAAACTTGAGTAAAAATGTAAGTATGAAATGCCTTAAGTTGCTTACGTACCTTCTCTAGGTATTGGGCCATCCTTAGATGTTTTGTTGTGAACTCCCTAGTAGCCTGGCTGGTGATTAATTGGGAGTTGGAATAAATTGTGAGTTTTTTCATTGCCAAGTCTTTTGCCATTCGAAGGCTTGCTAATAGGGCCTCATACTCTACTTCATTGTTGGATGCTTTGAAACCTACAGTGATTGCCTACTTGAGCATTGAACTGTCTGGGGTGACAAGAACCACGCTTGCTCCCAAGCCTTTATAATTGGATGCGCCATCAACGTGTAAGTGCCAAAAGTCTTCATTGGAGAGACCGGGTATGGCTAAAGTGTGCTCGGCTGCTTCTGGGGTGTCGTTGGGCTGTTTTGTTTTTTTCACCTAGGCTAGGCATGAATTCTGCTATGAAGTCTGCTAAGGCTTGAGCCTTTATTGCCATGCAAGGTTGGAAAACTAAGTCGTATTGGCCAAGTTCCAACGCCCATTTCATCACTCATTCAGCAGCATTTGGGCCATGTAAGATTGATCGTAGAGGATATTGAGTCATGACGATGAATGTATGAGCTTCAAAGTATGGTTTAAGCTTTTGAGCTGCAACAACTAGTGCCAAAATTACTTTTTCGATCTTCGGGTATTTAGTTTCCTCATCGAGAAGAGATTTAGAAGTATAGATTACCGATAGTTGGGCCCCTTGGTCTTCTCGTATGAGGCCAGAGCTCACTACTACTTCTGAGACTACCAAGTAGATGTATAAGTCATCCGTTGCTTCCGGCTTGGACAGTAAGGGAGGTGATGTCAGATATTTCCTCAGGTTTTGGAAAGCTCTTTTGCATTCTTCATCCTATTTGTCTCATTTTGCCCTCTTAATAGCCTTGAAAAAGGGCTTGCATTGATCGGGTAGACCGCAAAAAAAAAAAAGTGGTTGAGGACAGCTGCTCATCTGGTCAAGCTTTGGATCTCCTTCGATCACTGCTTGCCCTTCACCATGATGTCATCAACGTAGATCTCCATTGTTACCCCAATTTTCTTTTTAAACATCATGTTTACTAACCTTTAGTGAGTGGCTCCGGCGTTCTTGAGGCCAAAGGGCATGACTTTGTAACAGTATATGCCTCGCTCGATCACGAACACAGTTTTCTCTTCATCAGGCTCGTACATGGCTATTTAGTTGTAGCCGAAGTATGCATCTAAGAAACTGAGTAGCTGATTCGCAGAAGTTAAATCTACGAGTAGGTCGATTCGGGGAACCATATACAGATCATTTGAGCATGCTTTGTTGAAGTCAGTGTAGTTTACACAAACCTTCTATTTACCCTTCTCTTTCTTCACGACTAGCATGACGTTGGCAAGCCATTCTGAGTGTGCTACCTCTTCTATGAATCTGGCCTCTATTAGCTTATTAATTTCTGCTTCGATGATTGCTACTCGTTCGGGCACAAAGTGTCTTTTCTTTTGGATCACTGGTTTGGCAGCGGGGTCAACGTATAGCTTATGGCAAGCTACTTCAAGGTCAATGTCGGGCATGTCGGAAGGTGACCAAGCAAAAATATCATGGTTTTCCCTAAGGAAAACCGTGAGTTCTTCCTTCTTGGTTGGACTTAAGTGTGAGCCGATTCTAGTCGTCTTTTCCGGTTGCTGGGGATCAAGAATGATGTTCTCAGCGCCCTCATCGAGTTTGCTTTCTTTCTCTTCTGCTTGCGCGTTGCTTTGGACTTCATCTTCTTGATTCGCTTGTTATAATTGCTATTTGGTAGCTTCTTTGTCCTTTTGGACCTCAGGAGCCTCTACAGAGGTAAAGGTTTTCTTTTTTGACTCCTTCAATACTTGCATAGTGCATCGTCGGGATGTGGCATGGTCAAACTTGATTTCCTCGACTCCTCTTCCCAGGATGCAGAATTAGATTTTTTGGTACTTGACGGAAGTGATGGCATCTAGCCTGATCAACAAAGGCCTCCCAAGAATCCCATTGTAGGGAGATGGGTCGTTTACGATCGTGAACGTCTGCTTTGAGACAACTGGCAGTGTTTTCACGTCAAGTGTAATGTGACCAATGGCAGTTGAGGTGTGCCTGTTGAATCCGGTGAGTACCTCTGCTTGGCGTATGATTGTGTTTTCCAGTCCCATCTTCTGAATTACTGATAGTTGAAGTAGGTTGACTGCACTTCCATTATCAACCATCATTTTATCAACTATAGCATGAGCTAGTTGGACAGATAATACTAGTGAGACGTCGTGTGGGAAATCGACACATTCTACATTCTGCTCGGTAAAGCCAATGACGGGTCTAGGTTAAGTGTCGACTGCTTGGACTTGTGAGATTAGTAACACTTGCTAATCTTTTTCTTCTTTGAATTATTGGTGGCCCCCAAGTGCTCAAATTCGGCAAAGATGCCATTAATTCAAATCGTCTAATTGGGCGGTTCTTCTTCGGCATCTGCGTTCCTTCTTAGTTTTGCAGCCAGCTTGTCTAAGTATCTGTTGACCTTGCCTTCTTTCACAAGCTTATCTAAGTAGTTCTTCTAAGTATAGCAGTCGTTAGTTGTGTGACCAGGACCTCGATGGAATGCGCAATATTTGTTGTGTTCCAACTTGAAAGTATCTCTTTTTGATTGCTTTGGCAGCTTAAACCATGGCTCATTCTTGACATCGCGAAGGATTTGGTGGATCGAGATCGAAAACTTTAAGTAGCTTTTGGTCGTCAAGCCTCATCTAGCAAGGGATCAGTCCCAACGCTTAGCTCCTTGCTTATTTTTGTTGTTCAGGGGCTTTCCATCCTCATTCTTTTCAAGGTTGCTCGGGTGCCATGTCTGCTCGTCGAGCTTCGTCCTAAAGTGCATGGTTCTCTGCTAGGGCGAATGAGTTTACTAGGGTTAGATCTTCTTTCATGATCAATTCTCCAAACAACGAGTGGTATGTTGGGAGTCCTTTTAGGAAGGCAACGCTTGCTATTGAATCGTCTGATAGAAGCATATTTATGAGACTTAGCTTGCTTGTTTTCTTGCATTTTTATTATTATTTAGTATTTATTATAGTGTTTAAAGTTAAATTCATGTGTTTGTAGGTTTTATGGGCTAAGGGTACATTATGAGCCACTTTGGAGTTGTTTGAAGTGTTTTTGGGCCCAAGATGGAGTGCTTATGATCCAAGCTAGATGGATGGACGAATTTGGATATTAATTGGGTTGAAATCTACTTTGAAGATGGATAAGTGAAGCCCAAATTCTAGATGTGAGTGGATGATGCAATGCCTAGCTCACCATGACATTTGAGTGGATGATGCAATGCTTAGCTCACTATGACATGTGAGTGGATGATGCAATGCTTAAATCACCATGACATGTGAGTGGATGACTCAAAACCTAACCCACCAACAATTCTCCACTCTTTGCATTAAACAAGTCCATCCTCTCCCTGATGTGAGAATTATACGCACATAAATTAAACCCTCTTTTTGACAATTGTAGTATAGATGTAAGTAGGGTATCGTTCTAAACCGGGGATTAGGAGGGCTTGCTAAAACCTCTAAAAAAAATATAAAAACAAAGTTAAAAATGTAAACAAAAGACTTTAAAACAAGAAAGTAAAAGGGGGATTTGGGATTGGTGAAATTGAACAATTAAACTTGTAAAACAAAACGGATTTTAAAATGAATTGGTTTGAATGAATGGATGGAAGGCTAGCTAAGGGGTTCTTCTCCACACATGTCTTGCTTGCATACAAAATGATTTCTAATTGTATTTCAAATAACTTATGAATTCTCAACGCCCCAAATTAACCATGAATTGCATAGATTAATTCTCAGATTTTCCTTAAGTTAATGGATTGGATGATTGCATACGACAACCCAAAACATTCCCCACAAGTTCCCTACATGAATTGCATAATAGAGATACAAGCGAGAATCATTAAGTTCTATGAAAACCATAAGCATTGACGAGGCATTTGTTACTATGAATTGCATGAAACTCATGCCAAGAATTTACTTAACGCGATTGTGACTAGCAACCTTCACTACTCATGAATATAAGTTCATAACGATTAGGTGAAATTCACTTATATTCTAGCATCAAATTCATGCATGTAAATTAAGTATGCATTCTTAATCGACAAACAAAAATAAGTTATTAATCAAGAAGATAAGTAAATTGAAATCACAACTTATGAAACATAATTAAAAGTAATCAAATCGTATAGCAAGCAAGGACATGGTTTCGAATCCCCCCCTAGCTAAGGGGGGGTTTAGTTCCTCATAAGCATAAAACAAAGATAAACAAATTTAGACATTGAAAACAAAAGAAAGAAAACACCTAAACGTTCCAACGATCCTTGTTGGATAGCAAGCACGTCCAAGCACTTTCCTCTTCTTCTTTGCCGCCTTACAAGGTTGGAATGATGTTTGAAAGGTTGGTTATATGGAGGAATGGATGGGAGGAGTTTAGATATGTAGGGAGAGGCAAGGGAAGGCTTGTAGAATGGTTGATTCTTGGATGATTTGAATGAGGTTGCTACCA
The DNA here is from genome assembly GCA_963580275.1 of Crataegus laevigata. Lineage (NCBI taxonomy): Eukaryota > Viridiplantae > Streptophyta > Magnoliopsida > Rosales > Rosaceae > Crataegus > Crataegus laevigata. The sequence continues at coordinate 27,679,479 of OY756947.1, read as the reverse complement.
TGGGTATTTATAGGGAGAGGATGGACTTGTTTAATGCAAAGAGTGGAGAATTGTTGGTGGGTTAGGTTTTGAGTCATCCACTCACATGTCATGGTGATTTAAGCATTGCATCATCCACTCACATGTCATAGTGAGCTAAGCATTGCATCATCCACTCAAATGTCATGGTGAGCTAGGCATTGCATCATCCACTCACATCTAGAATTTGGGCTTCACTTATCCATCTTCAAAGTAGATTTCACCCCAATTAATATCCAAATTCGTCCATCCATCTAGCTTGGATCATAAGCACTCCATCTTGGGCCCAAAAACACTTCAAACAACTCCAAATTGGCTCATAATGTACCCTTAGCCCATAAAACCTACAAACACATGAATTTAACTTTAAACACTATAATAAATACTAAATAATAATAAAAATGCAAGAAAACAAGCAAGCTAAGTCTCATAAATATGCTTCTAAAATTCCCCCACACTTAGCTTTTGCTAGTCCTCGAGCAAAACAAAGAAATAAAACAAAACAAATAAACAAACATAACCTAAACCTTCCAACGTTTGCCTCAGGGATTTCCAATGCACATGACATGTTAAAGATTATCATTCCCACATATTTGAGTCAATTTAACACTTAAGCACATACTTAATCATAGTCACTACTTACTAGTTCACAATGAACCAATTAAAACAATGTTTTGAATGTAGTAACATGCCTTAGAGAATTCCCTCAATCCTTACAAGATATGCACTCTATTTTCACTCAGATTTTCTAACTACACACCCTATACTAGTTATATGTGAGAGAATTGATGTAGATATAAAAACGAATGCTCACATATATGTATCACAAGAACGTAATTTCCGGAGTTTAATAAGCATGTTTAGATATGATCTCATGAATGGAATACTACTACTTAGATGCGAGAACCAATGACACCATATGCTCATACCAAATTCAAACTCCACAAATTGAAACACATATCACTCAAGAAGAAGTTAAGGGTTGCAACGGGGCTTGGGGTATTGGTTATCAAAGAAAGGATAAGGAAAACAAACGTTCTTCAAGCAATAGTAAGCAAAGTAATGAAATTAAGACTTAGAATTCACTTAGATTGTGGAATTTAACTTGAAAACACAAGGGGAAAACTTAGACAACTCTTTAGGGCCGAATTCATTGTTTTGGACCCTTACTTCAACAAACAATACTTTGGTCATCTTTTCAACTTTCTCTTTTCTTTTTTTTTTCTTTTTTTTTTTTTTTTTAATCGTGCCTATGGCACACAATTCACAAAATAAAAATTTCCCCCACACTTGATTTCTGCCACAAAGGAATTCAATTTGAATCATACTTACTATACTTTAAGAACAAGGGTATGGATAATCCTAATCTAGGCTAAGTGAGGAAAACATGGGTTAACAAAGAACATAGGCTAACAAGGCTCAACGGGGTTAACTTAAACATAAAATAGAGTAGGGCACATGGTATTTTGGCTAAAGTGGTGGTCACTACACAACTTCTTCTTGAATATGTGATATGCAAATCAATAGCATGCTTTGAATGAATTGGGCATGAGTTCTAGCATTTGGAACTAAACGATGAAACGCCTTCTAAGTAGCAATCAAGCAAAGAATAATGAGATCATGCAACGACTTAGAAAAGCAACAAGTTCACAGATTATTAACTCTCCAAATAAACGTTTAAGCTCAAGTCTCACAAGGTTGTAGCGTTGGTTTGAGTTACTTGCTTCAAGCATGTTACAAAAACTAATTTTTCCTTTATGATTACATGTGAATTCATAAGTTACAACCTCAACCAAGCATAAACCAAAGAGTAAATCAAACTTTTATCCATGTTTATAACTTTCTTTAACCGTCATGCAATTACAAACCGAATCCTCATCATTGTGTTGGAAGGTACCCTAAGACACAAACAAACACACAAAAACAACTCTTTTTGGGTTTTTAAAACAATTTTTCAAATTTTTATGGGATTTTCGGATTTTTGACTCAAAACACACTAAAACACACCAAAACAGCTTAAAAGGGCTTAAAACAGTGAAAAACAACATTAGAAATTATGAGTGAGAAAACCCTACGAATTTGCATCAAAACACTTTGGTTACCCCCCACTCTTAAATCAAACATTGTCCTCAATGTTTCAAGCATAGACTAAAACAAATAATCAACAAACAAACAAAACAGTAACTAAGCAATTTAACATGGCATAAATGAAAACAACAACAAAGAGAAGAGTTTAGAAACGCAAATCTGGAATTTGGAGTGCTCTCTAGGTCTTCCTTTGTTGCATGCATGGGTTGCCTCCCAAGTAGCGCTTGCTTTAACGTCGTACAGTCGAACGATGCTTCCTTTCATACTTTAATGGAATCCACGGCATGGAGTTGATTATTGAATGGACGATGATACTTGAAATGTTCCGGCAATGGTTGAATTTCAAGAGTGGGTGCCCTAATCATTGACATCAACAACATATTAGTCAAAAACGACTTTGGAATTTGGGTTGGTGGCTTTCCTACGTGCTCCAATAAGAACTTAAGTATATTCTCCACGAAATGCTTCTCAAAACATGCGAGCATTGGATCTTTGTATGGAAGGGAATAGAGATCTGTCCTGAGATCCATGTAAACTCTTTCACCAAATTGGATTTGAGTAGGTGCCTGCAATGAAGAAGGTAACACACGATTAATTGAAGTGGGAATTGGAATTGGAGTTAGTGGGTTACCTATGGGCTGCAATATTGGCTCTAAAGTAGCAGCACATTCAACAAATGCACAAGGAATGTTTTCAGCCAGATTGGGCATTTTGAAGGTTGTGGCCGTGTGATCCACTCCAATTTCCTCCTTGATGAATTCAAGATGCTCCTCAACCACTTTTTCCTCGTGAATTGTTGGAAAGGTGTCCAAGATGTCTTTCTTCCCCTCATCTTTCGTGGATTGCATGAACCTGCCAGGGAAAGGTGCATTTGGGGAAACAAAGTTAGAAATAATTAAATTTGGAACAACCTTACTTGAATGGGGTGGTGTAGGAACATTGGGAGGTTGTGGCAAGGGTTGTTCTTCCCTTGCCGTGCCTTGTGCATCCTCCTTCTCTTCGAGCATTAGCAATTCATCCATGGGCTCATCTTCAACCATTTGTTCTTTAATTTGTGCCATGAACTCCAAAATCTGCCCAACATGCTTCTCCAATTCGGTCGTCTTCTTGGCTTGATTTTGTATCTCTTTGTTTCGATACTCTTCGGCCTGATTCAACGAGGTGAGTAATTTATTAAGTATATCATTATTCGAAGACGTACCTGAATTGAATTGGGCAAATTGTTGTGGTGGCTGTGATAGTTCATATGGCCAGTGATAGAACTCCTCTTCTTGTTGCCAATATCCACCTTGCTGGAATTGTTGAGGTTCCCACCACATAGAAGTTGAATGATCACTCCAATCTCTTCGTGGATATTGGTTAAAATCCATGTCTTGTTTCTCTAGTACCTGAAATCAAAGAAAGAGAACTAAATCAAATATCAAAAGTGACACCAAACAAAGAAAATAAACTAAGTCAGAAACAAAAACAAAAACAAACTAAACGAAAAGAAAAGAACCAAGGGATTAGCAAAGTTGCTAATCCCCGGCAACGGCGCCAAAATTTGATGTGAGAATTATACGCACACAAATTAAACCCTCTTTTTGACAATTGTAGTATAGATGTAAGTAGGGTATCGTTCTAAACCGGGGATTAGGAGGGCTTGCTAAAACCTCTAAAAAAATATAAAAACAAAGTTAAAAATGTAAACAAAAGACTTTAAAACAAGAAAGTAAAAGGGGGATTTGGGATTGGTGAAATTGAACAATTAAACTTGTAAAACAAAACGGATTTTAAAATGAATTGGTTTGAATGAATGGATGGAAGGCTAGCTAAGGGGTTCTTCTCCACACATGTCTTGCTTGCATACAAAATGATTTCTAATTGTATTTCAAATAACTTATGAATTCTCAACGCCCCAAATTAACCATGAATTGCATAGATTAATTCTCAGATTTTCCTTAAGTTAATGGATTGGATGATTGCATACGACAACCCAAAACATTCCCCACAAGTTCCCTACATGAATTGCATAATAGAGATACAAGCGAGAATCATTAAGTTCTATGAAAACCATAAGCATTGACGAGGCATTTGTTACTATGAATTGCATGAAACTCATGCCAAGAATTTACTTAACGCGATTGTGACTAGCAACCTTCACTACTCATGAATATAAGTTCATAACGATTAGGTGAAATTCACTTATATTCTAGCATCAAATTCATGCATGTAAATTAAGTATGCATTCTTAATCGACAAACAAAAATAAGTTATTAATCAAGAAGATAAGTAAATTGAAATCACAACTTATGAAACATAATTAAAAGTAATCAAATCGTATAGCAAGCAAGGACATGGTTTCGAATCCCCCCCTAGCTAAGGGGGGGTTTAGTTCCTCATAAGCATAAAACAAAGATAAACAAATTTAGACATTGAAAACAAAAGAAAGAAAACACCTAAACGTTCCAACGATCCTTGTTGGATAGCAAGCACGTCCAAGCACTTTCCTCTTCTTCTTTGCCGCCTTACAAGGTTGGAATGATGTTTGAAAGGTTGGTTATATGGAGGAATGGATGGGAGGAGTTTAGATATGTAGGGAGAGGCAAGGGAAGGCTTGTAGAATGGTTGATTCTTGGATGATTTGAATGAGGTTGCTACCATGGGTATTTATAGGGAGAGGATGGACTTGTTTAATGCAAAGAGTGGAGAATTGTTGGTGGGTTAGGTTTTGAGTCATCCACTCACATGTCATGGTGATTTAAGCATTGCATCATCCACTCACATGTCATAGTGAGCTAAGCATTGCATCATCCACTCAAATGTCATGGTGAGCTAGGCATTGCATCATCCACTCACATCTAGAATTTGGGCTTCACTTATCCATCTTCAAAGTAGATTTCAACCCAATTAATATCCAAATTCGTCCATCCATCTAGCTTGGATCATAAGCACTCCATCTTGGGCCCAAAAACACTTCAAACAACTCCAAATTGGCTCATAATGTACCCTTAGCCCATAAAACCTACAAACACATGAATTTAACTTTAAACACTATAATAAATACTAAATAATAATAAAAATGCAAGAAAACAAGCAAGCTAAGTCTCATAAATATGCTTCTATCAAATTCCCCCACACTTAGTTTTTGCTAGTCCTCGAGCAAAACAAAGAAATAAAACAAAACAAATAAACAAACATAACCTAAACCTTCCAACGTTTGCCTCAGGGATTTCCAATGCACATGACATATTAAAGATTATCATTCCCACATATTTGAGTCAATTTAACACTTAAGCACATACTTAATCATAGTCACTACTTACTAGTTCACAATGAACCAATTAAAACAATGTTTTGAATGTAGTAACATGCCTTAGAGAATTCCCTCAATCCTTACAAGATATGCACTCTATTTTCACTCAGATTTTCTAACTACACACCCTATACTAGTTATATGTGAGAGAATTGATGTAGATATAAAAACGAATGCTCACATATATGTATAACAAGGAAAGCCTTCCCTTGCCTCTCCCTACATATCTAAACTCCTCCCATCCATTCCTCCATATAACCAACCTTTCAAACATCATTCCAACCTTGTAAGGCGGCAAAGAAGAAGAGGAAAGTGCTTGGACGTGCTTGCTATCCAACAAGGATCGTTGGAACGTTTAGGTGTTTTCTTTCTTTTGTTTTCAATGTCTAAATTTGTTTATCTTTGTTTTATGCTTATGAGGAACTAAACCCCCCCTTAGCTAGGGGGGGATTCGAAACCATGTCCTTGCTTGCTATACGATTTGATTACTTTTAATTATGTTTCATAAGTTGTGATTTCAATTTACTTATCTTCTTGATTAATAACTTATTTTTGTTTGTCGATTATGAATGCATACTTAATTTACATGCATGAATTGCTAGAATATAAGTGAATTTCACCTAATCGTTATGAACTTATATTCATGAGTAGTGAAGGTTGCTAGTCACAATCGCGTTAAGTAAATTCTTGGCATGAGTTTCATGCAATTCATAGTAACAAATGCCTCGTCAATGCTTATGGTTTTCATAGAACTTAATGATTCTCGCTTGTATCTCTATTATGCAATTCATGTAGGGAACTTGTGGGGAATGTTTTGGGTTGTCGTATGCAATCATCCAATCCATTAACTTAAGGAAAATCTGAGAATTAATCTATGCAATTCATGGTTAATTTGGGGCGTTGAGAATTCATAAGTTATTTGAAATACAATTAGAAATCATTTTGTATGCAAGCAAGACATGTGTGGAGAAGAACCCCTTAGCTAGCCTTCCATCCATTCATTCAAACCAATTCATTTTAAAATCCGTTTTGTTTTACAAGTTTAATTGTTCAATTTCACCAATCCCAAATCCCCCTTTTACTTTCTTGTTTTAAAGTCTTTTGTTTACATTTTTAACTTTGTTTTTATATTTTTTTTAGAGGTTTTAGCAAGCCTTCCTAATCCCCGGTTTAGAACGATACCCTACTTACATCTATACTAAAATTGTCAAAAAGAGGGTTTAATTTGTGTGCGTATAATTCTCACATCATCGTCGCACCCAATTATCCTTTCCTTCTTTACTTTGAACCTCTTCACGTAGTCGCGGAGTGACTCTTTTGGGTTATTCTTCATGTTGAACAAGTGATCGAACTTCTTCTTGATCGAGCTGAAAGATGAATACTCTTTGGTGAAAACCAAGGAAAGATCATCAAAATTCCGGATGGATTGTGGCGGTAGGGTGTGAAACCAACCTTGCTCTTCGCCTTGTAAAGTGGTGGTGAATATTTTGCACATAAGAGCATCATTGTTTAGATAAAGGACCATCGTACTTCGGTAGTGCTTCAAGTGCCTTTCCAGATCTCCATCTCATTTGAAAGATGTGAAGTGTGGCATGCTAAACTTTCGTGGAGGCTTTGCTTACTAAATCTCGTCTGTAAAAAGTGACCTGCACATATTGGTCATGTCTCGCTGTGATGCCTCGTCAGCGACTTTGTTGCGTTAGAAATCACGCAAATGCTCGTTCATGAACCTCTTTACTTCTTCCTAAATTTTTCTTTGTTGGGGTGGCGGAGCTTTCGGCTGCACCCGATCTTAACCTGTGGGTCTAGACTGCTCTTCTATGTGCTCGGCTCGTCTACGCTGTATTAATGGTGCATGTGGTCCACTCCTGAAAAGCGAGGGAATTCTTTGCAGGTTGCCGGTTGAACTTGAGCCGGATTGAGTAATTGCTTCTCTCCGTCCATCGTGCTGCCCGTTCCGATATGATGTAGATGATACTCTTTGTGGGCCAAGCCGCGAATGAATGCTTTACCTAGAGGGCTACCCATGTTGATTATCGGAGTGTGGCCCTAACCGTGAGTGTATACTTGCCTTGGGCCTAGTCAAGAGTGCACGCTCATCCGCGCACTAAGACGAGAGTAAATGCTATCTCGGGGGCCCAATTGAGAATGTACACTGCTCGAACGCTTGTGGTTGGTCGAGTGGCTGCTTGCCGGGATGCTATTGGAAAAGTTCGTCTGCCCTTGTCTTACTTCGAGACTCCTCGTCTGGAGCACGTTGGATCTCGATGTATTGCAAGAGTTGATTCACCAAGGTCGTCTGTTGTGCAAGGGCGCTCGTCAACTCTATGACTTGTCGAGACAAGTGTTGTTCGCCATTTGGATTGGAAAAGCTTGGAAGGAATGCACTTCCTTGAGTAGTGAAAGGGTGGTAGACTTTGGGCGAGAGATTTGAGTTAGGAAATGTCAAATTTGCAGAGAAATGTGGTGAAAATACCCCCGGTTCGATCGTGGATCCCAAAATTTGGAATCGGGACGGTTGTGCTACTTTTGGGCAGACTTGGGCTGCTTGGGAAACCATGGGAGCAAGCTGGACAGTGGGAGTAGGCCTGGCCACGAGAGCAGGCTGCTCAATGTGTGATCCATGCAAGTACGAGGCTTAGGCTCGGGCCCTTGCAAGCTTGGATGGTACGGCTTAGGCCGTGGTGGTGGTGCCATGCACCTCGTCGCGGATGGTTGCCATGATGGAGCCTTGTAGTGGTGGTGCCACTCCGCCTATGACCACATTTAGCCTCGTGGATCGTCGCGGTCCCATTTCTTAAATATTGGAATTTTCACTTGTGGAATTTTCTAAATTTCTAGCCATTGTATTTCTCTTTTACTTTTTATCAAAGAATCTTTGCAAAAAAAATTCTAATAATAAGAACGTACGAAAATATACAAGTGGACTAGAAAATAGAAAAAAATCTTTTATGCGAGAGTCTTCTACGAGTGTGTATTTCTTCTCTCAATGAAAACACCATTTTGTGGATGCAAATTTTTTCCTCCTTGATCTTGGACAAAATTGCACCTACAAAACAAATCACACCTTAGGTCAAGGCCAAGAGCCTCACGCGCCCACGATGAATGTGTGGGGTGGGGGGGCTTTGGCTAAAGAACCTCCGATGCCAAAGTTATAATTTTGAGAAAAGAGTGTTTGGAAAATTTTGTAGAATTTTGCAAGAGAATTGGAAGTGAACTTTGAGGAGAATAATGGGGTTTAAATAGGAGAGTGGCCGGCCTCTTTGGGTGAGAGAGGACCGGCCACCTAGCTTTGTTTATGGGCTAGGTTCTTGATGTGTGTTAATTTAGGAGTTATGAAATAATTACCTAATCAAGTAGCTAATTAATAGAATAATTATCTAATTGATTAGCTAATCAATATAATAAAAAGGGAAGATTTGGGAGTTACCTTGTGGAGAAGATTGGATGAGGGTGAATGAAATAAATTTTGAATTGTTACCTATTTTGGGCACTTTTGACTTGATTGAAGGATGATTACCCGTTGCTCGCGCGTAAGAATCTCAGTATGCCTCAAGGGTATTTTTGTCCTTTTAAATTCAAAAATTTACGTGTCGCCTTGTGATTATTTTTGGCTCCACACACACCTGACTTAATCTTTCGATGTAAACATGTAATTAATCTGTTATTCTACGATGCCTTCTCGCTCTTCATCCTCTGGAGGTTCTATTCGTGCTTTCTAAGGTAGGCGGGCTTGAAGGAGTCTCTGATTGTCACCGACGGCTATAGATGCATGGCGCTCTCTCTCTCTCTCTCTCTCTCTCTCTCTCTCTCTCTCTCTCTCTCTCTCTCTCTCTCTCTCTCTCTCTCTCTCTCTCTCCCCCCCCTTCCTGCACTGTTTGATCTTCAACAACGGAGGAAATGGAGGGAACTGTCCGTTTCAACAAGAGATGCCTAGTAATTGGCTCGTAAGCCAAAGTTGGAATTTGAACGATTCACGAGGCTCGAGGCTGTGCATAACCCATGTCTACAACATCCTCTCATCCATGTGTTTTCCTTTTCTACTTGGTTACATTACTAAATTACAACTTTTAATTAACTATTCGAACAACTATGACAAGCTTTTTCTGTTCTATGGGAGGAGATCCAACTATGAACTTTTTAATGTCAAAAACTGATTAAAAATTAAGAGTTATAGCTCTCAATTTATGTAAAAATCCCAATTTTTGGTTGAAAATTAGAAAATTCAAGAAAAATACTGGTAGAGTCTCGAAAGCCACAACGGATTTGCACGACTAGAACATTTACGGAATGTCCAACTTGAATTTCATGAAGCATGTGATTCTGAGAAAATGCCAAGAAAATATGGATTTTCAAAAAATTAGCAAAATCGAAACTTGAGTTATATATAGTTTACAATTTTTGGAAAAATGCGGTTATTTGATTAATTTTGTACTCGAGTTCAAATTTCTTTCCTTATAAATAAGAAGAATAGTTTAAAATATGCCCATGACTAAAAAAACTATTTTGATTATGATGAAATCGAAACGAAAACAAAAAAATTATATTCCATTAAGTAATAATTAATTTTTGTATTATAATATGGATAGGCGACGAATCTATGCTTTACAAATGATTTTAATGCCAATCTACATGTGTAATATTGAAATGATTATATCTTTTAATAGCATTCCAATACCACACAATAATTTCTTATTGAACGTGAAAATTTCCCTCAGAACTAAAAGCAAGTGTCTATATGAAACGTACTCTATTGCAACGTTGTATCTTATTTAATGCAATTGCAAACCCTACACAATTGAAATACTCCCTTTTGGATCATTGAGTGAATGAGACTTTGGAGAAAGATGATGATGTAGAATTGATAGTGATTTGGAATGACTTGGTCCGTCGGATCAGATAAAGTGTAGAAATAAAGGATGCTAAAGTGTAGAAATTAGCTCTAATTGCTTGTGCTTAAAGCATAAAGGTCATCTAAACTCATTCAAACTTGTTACATTTAGTAAAGGGACAACTCATAATTAGCTATTATCTTAGTCAGCTTGTGGAGTTGTAGGTTTCTTATAACTGTTTGTAACTAATTCTAGTTTAGTGAGTTAATTAGGTTTATTTAATTACTAAGCTTTATTTGGTAAGTGTATATATATTGAGTTGTAATTCCTTATCGTTTATAACGAAATACACAAGCTTCTTTCTTATATGGTATCAACCGCCTCTCTGCTAACCACACTTCAATCCTGCTTCCTATGCGTCCTTCATTCTTGCAACTTCGATCTTTATCTGAGATTCATATCTCATTGCAATTTTAGGCATCCTCAAGTTCTTCTCCTATGAATCCAGAAGTTGTTGTTGCCAACTCTACTCCTGTAAACCCCAATTTCACACTGATGAACCCTAATTCTTTGATTTCTTCGATTACGGTTCAGAATATTAGTTGTATGGTGCCTACGAAGCTTAAGCGTGACAATTACCTGGTTTGGAAAGCTTTATTTGCTCCAATTACCTAGTTTAGGACATTTCGTTTAAACATTTAGGCCGTTTAATAGTTACTTCGTTTTTCAGTTTTTTGTTTTTGTTTTCACTTTTTTAAAAACTGAAAATAAATTTGCCCTTGAGCTTTCACTTTTTAGTTTCAAATGAAAACTAAAAGTAGTTACCAAATTAAATTTGAGTTTTCAAAAAAATAAAAACTGAATACCAAAAAACCAAAAAAAATGAAATTGTTATCAAACGACCTATTAGAGAAGCAATCCCAAATTAATCTACACCCACAAAAATTGTACAAGTTAAAATGATTCGAGAGTTTACTAACAAGATAGGCGAATGTCATGCTACGTTTCCAATACAACAGACTAATGTCTCCTTATCATAGATGAGACGACGCATAACAAAACATATGTACAATACATTCATACGTTATACAATATTGTTTGCCATGATCAGAATGTTACGTGTGAACCACTAAATGGGGTTACACGTGAGTGAGAGTGTTAAAGTCTCACATCAGTGGGTTCAAAGAAACTTAATGGGTTTAAATAGAATTAGCCTACTCTAACTAATACCGAGGCCTTTTGTGGTAAAACCCCACACTTGATGGATTGGGTAGTTGGTTAAGTTGAGGACAGTATTGGTGTTGTTAGAGTGGGGCGGGCCCGGCGATCCAAAAATCTAACACAGAAAGACACGCCCCAGCCTCGATATCCCCAAATATCAGGGTAGGCACGTGTTGGCTGACACCCAAGGGTGACGAAGCCATTTTTAATCATGCCAACGAATAAAATTATATAATTGGACTGAGAATACTAATGCAAGAACTCTTTCAGAGCATACAACTACTAAGAATAATATGAAAGAATTTCTCGGAAAGTATACCAACAAAGGAATAATACTTATGTGAAGAAGACTCGAGGATAACTACGCAGAAGTGTCCTAACGCTGGGATCATGTGCCTCGAATCTAAACCCTGAGGGGTGCAAAACAGAAAAAATGAGTCGACCGAAGTTTATACTACTACTAATAATAAGAAAATCATTTCATTTAAGAACATAATAACCATATGTTTTGAAAACATATATAATACTACGTAATAGGTTTTCTAAAAACTCTAATATGCCATGAAAACCTGCATGTAAAACTGATGCTCAAAACTGATATCACTACCACCCGAAGGCAAATCCATAAATATCAATAAAACTATACTCTCTAGAGGTATCATAGTCGCTCGAAGGTAGTACATGTCCATCACCCGAAGGTGAAGCTACACGACATTGGGTTACGCCAATGAAGAAACATGGTAGGCCCCATCACTTGAAGGTGAAGCTGTACGACTCTGGGTTACGCCAGAGAAGAAACTATAAAATTACATACCGACACTAACCGTGGCTAGTGAAGTTGTCTGACATTGCTTTCGGCAGTGAAGCTGGGGGTATAATATATATCTCACTTCTCCTCATCACTGTGTCCTATGGCCATGGACATCTAATACCCGTGTTGTGTAGATGTGTTGTATGATAACCCACTAGATATTTATCCAAAAACATGTCTCAAAATCTATGTTAAATCCTTCTCATAAATCCACCAAGTTTCTTATATATAAAACTAATAGTTTATAATCTTTAATATAATGGCAATCAAATAAATCCAAAGTATATCAAAAAGCAATGTAAATAAATCGTAATTCTTCAAATCCAAAGCATATGTAAATTTGTAAAACTGTTGTAAAAATCGACGGTGTGTGCAGTGGAATAAATAAGAAAGACACAAAATTTACGAGGTTCCTCTACAGTCAGTGTGACTGGAGTACATCCTCAGAGCAGCAGTAGTGCTTTGATTATAATTTAGAATAGTAGGAGTACAAAGATAACTCTTATATTCTTTCCTCTCTTCTTCCTCTTTTCCTTTCTTTCTTCCTCTTCCTTTCCTCTTTATTCTCTTCTGTGAGTCTTCCCATTCATTTTATAAGCAAAGAGAACACTATTCACTTTCAAATTTTCCACAAATGAATAGTGAAAATATTGTGCATAAATAGTAACAAATTTTTCATGTGGGCCATCCACATATTATTCACAACACTTCTCCTTGGATGGCCACAAGTCTTCGATTAACTCGTTAAAATCTTGATCTGTTTTGGATGCTCCCCCTAATTTCAAATCATTTAGGCTGATCGTTGATCATTCTGCTTCAATCTCTTAGCGAGAAGAGTTGCCAACATAGGTGCTTTACTGGTAGTTAACTTTCCACAAGCTTGTTCTTGAACTGGGCTAGAGGGCCTTCTGCTTAGACTTCCTCCAAAGGTCTGAATTTACTCCTTTTATATGGAACAGAATTTGATTCAAGGGTGGTGGACACTTGAACTTAAATCAGACTTGTGATTCCTTTAAGGGCTGTCGAGGCTTGATCTTGAATGAAATGGGACCATGAGGAGCTTCACGTGGCAAGTAATCTTCGGCTTTGTCGGGGATGAGTTGGCATGTGTTTTGCTGTGCTTGTCTCCATATGCTTCAATGTATCATAAATGTGTAATGCTTGACTAGTTCCCAAACATGAGTTGTACTGAGGAGTATTGATGGTTGGTAGCAAATTTGAACCAAACTAATATTGCATCATGCAAAATAGCATGTACTCATGTAAAAACTGGCAATTTTGTTTTTATGAGCAGAGTACGGGTAATTAATTTCATCCGCTTAATAAATGCTTCTGTTAAACCATTTTGAGTATGGACATAAGGAACTTTTGGTCCTTATTTAATGGCAATGCGACACTTCAAACTTACTGTACTCATCAGGGAACTTCATGTCCTGATCTTGAGGATCAAGGGACTTCATGCCTGATTTTTTTGTATGATGGAACTTCTGGTCCAATCATTTTTTTAAGGGTAAAAGACAGTTTATTACCCTCATGTTTGGTGGTTTTCAACATTTAGTACATCAATTTTTTTCATCCCAGAGTCATACCTAAAGTGTAAATTTTGGGACAGTCTCATACATCTGTTAGTCAAACCGTTAGTTCTCCCGTTAAGTGATGACGTGGCGCCCACGTGGACAATGACTAGGCGCCACATGTCATTAAAAATATTTTTAAAAAAAATCTGGGTAGAAGAAGAGGAAGAAAGAAAAAAAAACAAAATCTGGGAAGAAGAAGAGAAAAAAAAAGAAGAAGAAGAAGAAAAAAAAAAACGAATCTGGGCATAAGAAGAAGAAGAAAAAAAAGAAGAAGGAAGAAGAAGAAGAAGAGGAAAAAAAAAAAAAAGGAAATCTGGGTAGAAGAAGAAGAAGAAAAAGGAAGAAAAGAAATCTGGGTTGGGGAGGGGGGCGTGCGGGGGGAAGTGGGGTGAAAGGGAGTTTTTTTTTATATAAATAAAATAATTATTTTAATAATTTTTTAATGACACGTGGCGCCCAGTCAGTGTCCACATGGGCACCACGTCATCACTTAATAGGAGAACTAACGGTTTGACTAACAGATGTATGATACTATCCCAAAATTTACACTTTAGGTATGACTTTGGGATGAAAAAAAATTGATGTACTAAATGTTGAAAACCACCAAACATGAGGGTAATAAACTGTCGTTTACCCTTTTTTTTTATAAGATGAAGACCAAGAAACTGCAGGTTTTGATCTAATTAAGGAATTTCGGGTCCTATATATACTCATCGTAACAAAAAAGAAGTATAATAAGTAAATTAAAGCAATATGTGATAATTCCAACCATAGTGAATAAATTGCATTTAAGTAAATAAAGCTTGTGACAAGGGCTTTAATTCAGCACCATTCACATAAATCAAAACTTAAAGCAGTAGGCGGTAAAACTGTCTATGATAAATAAATTGATTTAAAGTAAATAAAACTTGTGAAAGTGTTTTAAACCAACATCATTCACATAAATAAATAAATATTTTCCTTCTTTCTTTTCAAATGGTACGACACCATCCAAAAAGTCTTTATCCTTTTTATTATTATTATTTTTTCACATGTTGCACCATTCCAAAAAAAAATCTTTGCTGTTATAAATAGGCAAAAGTTAGAGAAATAACCTTTGCAAATATCGAGGGCAAAGTGGGTGCAAAATTTCACATTGTTTAGTTTTGTACTACCACCACAAAAATATTGTAGGTATTAGAAAATGAGTGATACTGAGAGTATTATATTTCTTCCTTTTCTCTTTCTGATATTCTTGAACTTTGAACAATCGAAGTGCTCTATTTATAGAGCTACCTCAATGAAAACTTACAAAATATACTATTTAGCATGTGAGTCTTTACTATACACATGTGTGAACATACCCACTATTTACAACACTCTCCCTTGGATGCCCACATATCAACATCAGTTTGCCTCATTAAAACCTTGTTCGGAAAAACCCAGTGGGAAAAAAACATAGCAAAGGAAAAAGAATACAACTTTACCTGGATTGTTGATATAGTGTTAAATATGCTTATGTTGCCTCATTAAAACCTTATTACAAAAACCCAGTGGGAAATCCTAGTTGAAGGAAAAAGAGTATAACAAGCATGTATCATGGATGCTCCCCCTGATATTTATCTCCCCCTGATTCCGCATTCTTCAAATTTAGCTAATTGGTAAGTCAACATAATCCGATACTCTGCACTAACTTCTGAAACGTGCACTTTGGTAGAGACTTGGTGAATAGGCCTGCCAGATTTTCCTTGGAATGGATTTGTTTGACTTCAATAACTTTAATCTTCTGAAGCTCATGTGCAATGAAAAACTTTGGAGATATGTGTTTAGTCTTATCGCCCTTAATGAATCCTTCTTTCATTTGGGCAACACAAGCTGCATTATCTTCATGGATACAGTTGGAGTGTTTGTCTCCGATGGTAGACCACATGAATTCTGAATGTTATAGATCATTGATCTTAACCAAGAACATTCACGATTTGCGTCCTGCAAAGCAAGTATTTTTTAGTGATTGGAAGATGTAGTAACTAGTGTTTGCTTTGTTGAGCACCATGAGATTACTGTATCTCCATTAATGAACACATATCCAGTTTGTGAGCGGGCTATATGCGGACCAGAGAGAAAACCAGCATCTGTATATCTAGCAAGGATCTGGTCATTTGTGGATTTATCTAAGTAGAAGAGACCCATGTCTGTTGTCCCACGAAGGTATCATAGAACATCTTTGACTCCCTTCCAATGACGAATTGTTGGAGCAGAGCTATACCTGGCTAACAAGTTTACTGAAAAAGCTATATCTAGTCTAGTACATTGTGCCAAATACAATAAAGCACCAATTGCACTCAGATATGGTACTTCTAGACCAATGACCATTTCATCATCTTTTTTGGACGGAATGGATCTTTCTTAATGTCCAAAGAATGAACAACCATTGGCGTGCTGAGTGGATATACAGGTATTTAATTCTCCGTATAGATATGCAGTGATGACATCCATAAGTCCCATGTCAAGTTTTTCTGAAACCACTAAACTTATTAACTAACGGAACGTAATTACGTCCATTACAGGAGAGTATGTCTCCTCATAATCAATTCCAGGTCTTTGTGAAATGCCTTGTGCAACGAGTTGTGCTTTGTATCTTGTAATCTCGTTTTTCTCATTGCGTTTTCTTGTGAATACCCATTTGTAACCCCACGAGTTTTACATCAGGCGGAGTTGGGACTATTGGTCCAAAAACACATCACCTTTCTAAGGAATTTAATTCTGCCTAGATTGCATCTTTCCACTTATGCCAATCTTGTCCCTGTTTGCATTCATCGACAGAGCGGGGTTCAATATCATCACTTAATATGATTTTAGTGGCTAATGCGAATGCGAACATATCATCGATGATTATTTCATTATGATCCCACAATTCATTTGTACATGCATAATTTATGGAGATTTCTTTGCTTTCATGTACTGCTATCTCTTCATGGACATGTGTCTCATCAAGGACATTTTCTTTTTCTGGAATTACAGAATCATGAATTGTGGATATGTCATTCATTTTCTCTTCCTGAATGATTTCATTTGGATTCAGCTGTGCCTTTGTCTTTCTCTTTCGAGGGGTTGAATCTTTTGAACCTTGGGGGTCTACCACGCTTCAGGTGTGCACCAGATGAATCATTCGCTGCCACTTTATTTTGTCCAACAGAGACGTTAATTCTAGCAAGTGCATTTGCAGCTAGTATATGTGATTTTGTCACTTTCATAGTATCATTAAATGCATTTGGCATTTGATTGGTAATACTTTGAAGATGAATGGTTCTTTTCACTTCATTTTCACATTGAGTGCTACGTGGATCAAAATGAGACAAGGTGGGTACAACCCATGTCAGCTTTTTCTGTTCTTCTGGAACGGTCTTTTCTCCCCCTAACAACGGGAAGACTTTCTCATCAAAGTGACAATTAGCAAAACAAGCTATAAACATATCACCTGTCAAGGGTTCCAAATATCTAATTATAGATGGTGAATCAAAACCCACATAAATTCAAAGTCGAAGTTGAGGTCCCATTTTAGTGCATAGCACAACCAAAAACTCATAAATGTGAAATATTTGGCTGATGCCCAAACACGAGTTGTACTGAGGAGTATTGGTGGTTGGCTATAGGTCTCAATCAAACCAATGATGCAGCATGTAAGATGGCATGTTCCCATGCAGAAACTGACAATTTTGTTTTCATGAGCAGAGTGCGAGCTATTAACTGAAGCCGCTTGATCAATGCTTTTGCTAAACTATTTTGAGTATGAAAATGAGGAACATGGTGTTCAACATCAATGCCGAATGTCATGCAGTAATCATCAAAGGTTTGAGACGTAAATTCACCAACGTTATCAAGTCGGATTGACTTAATGGGGTAATCTGGGAACTGTGCTCGCAACTTAATTATCTGAGCAAGAAGTCTCACAAAAGTTACACTCCAAGTATACAAGAGAAAAACATGTGACCATCTAGTATATGCATAAACCAAAACCATAAAATATCGAAATGGTCCATAAGATGGTTGAATAGGTCCACAAATATCCCCTTGAATTCTTTGCAAAAATGATGGGGATTCAACATCAACCTTTAGTTGTGATGGTCTAATTACCAACTTCCCTTGAGAACAAGCCTTGCAAGGGTTATCATTTGAGATAGCAACATCTTTGCTCAATAATGGATGTCCTTAGAGTTGGTAATGATCCTACGCATCATGGTGGATCTTAGATGACCCAGACGGTCATGCCAAAGCATGTAAACATTTGAATCAATGAACTTCTGGTTCATGACAGTATGTGATTCAATTGTCCTTATGTATATAATACAATCCACTCGACAAACCACACAACTTCTCCAATATACGCTTCTGGGTATCATTAAAGGTAATGCATAGACGTTCCACATTTTCTGCACTTTTCGTTTCAATGTGGTATCCATTTAAACATATGTATTTGAAACTCAACAAATTTCAAGTAGATCGAGTAGCATACAAAGCATTTTGTATGGACAATATTGTTCCATTTGGTAACATAATCTGAGCTTTCCCTGAGCCTTCAATTATATCTGATTGGCCTGATATTGTTATTACCCTTACTCTTGTATGCATCAAGTTTAAGAAATACTTTCAACCACGAAGTATTAAATGTGTGGTTGCACTGTCTGCAAGACAAATATATCTGTCATTTCTCATGTTTTGAGAATAATTATAGTTTTATCCATGCTTTCTGAGTAAAGGGGATCATAGTTAACAACAACTTATAACAAGAAATTTAAATGTCATTTTTAGTGAATTGAAATGCTAGTTTTACAAGTTCAGAATAATAAAAGTACATCAAATATAAATGATTCAGTCGGACCGATACACTTCATTCCCCCTTTCCTCAATGAAGTCCAAGACATCTAGGTGGGTTGTGTTCAACTGTCCTGATAAGTCGCGTACTGGATCAGGTATATCCATTGGTCTAGCCTGGTCGAGGAAATTAATCTCGACACCCTTCTTCTTAAGGGAGGCTTGATATAAATCCACCAGATGTTTTAGGGTACGACAGGTACGCGCCCAGTGCTTATCGCCACCACACCTATGGCATGCTCCATCAGAGTTTCTAGGAACATTGTTCATACGAGCTTTGCCTTTTTGGCGATTTCCATTTTTAAAGCTCGAGCCTGAATTTTACCTTAGAATCTGGTTGTGAAACTAACCACCATGATTCTTGCATTTCCTGTTCCACCGGCCTCGCTTGTGGTCATGTCCTCGTTTATGATTATCGTCACCAGAGGATATGGTGTTCACTTTAAGGGAAGCAGCATTCACTTCTGAGAATGGTGCAGATCCAGTAGGTCGGGACTGATGATTCTTCATTAGGAGCTCATTGTTTTGTTCAGCTACCAGGAGCACAGATATCAATTGGTTATATTCAATGAAGCCTCGCTCTCTATACTGCTGCTACAAGAGCACGTTAGAAGCATGAAATGTGCTTAAAGTCTTTTCCAGCATAGCTTCCTCAGTAATGATATCCCCACAAAGCTTCATTTGAGAGGTAATTCTGAACATCGCAGAATTGTATTCAACCACTGACTTGAAATTCTAGATCCTTAGGTGAGTCCATTCATAGCGAGCCCTTGAAAGAATCATCGTTGTCTAGTGATTGTATATGTTTCTCATTGCCTTCCAAAGAGCTAATGGATCTTCAACCATTAAGTACTCGTTCTTTAGCCCCTCATCAAGGTGGCGACGAATAAAGATCATGCCCTTAGCCTGATCTTGAGAGGATGATCTGTTTTCTTCCCTAATAGTATCTCCAAGATTCCCTGCTTCCAGATGGATCTTGGTATCTAGTACCCAGGTAAGGTAATTCTTCCCAATAATGTCCAGGGCAGAAAAATCAAGTTTTGCCAAGTTCACCATTTTCTTTTCTTTCTGAAAGAAAAAAATGAGATGTGTAAGAACTTGTAATAAATGTATTATTGGAGGAACATAGCGTTATAACTTCTGGTTCTTACAAATTTTTCATTTTGATCTTCAGGTCAAAAATGATAAGCACTCAAAACTTTAAGCTCGAGATTTTCATGATTAATGAGAAGAGCAATTGTACCACACCATTCTCATCGAAACAAGCATAGGATGGGTGATTATTCCGCACCACCTAAAATTGCAGTAAAATTAAATTGCAGAAGAATTTAAATATGCAGAGCAGGGTGGACGATTATACCGCACCACCTAAATTTGCAGTAAAATTAAATTGCAAAAAATTTAAATATGCAAAGCAGGGTGGACGATTAAACTGCACCACCTAAAATTCTAGTAAAATTAAATTGCAAAAAAATTAAATATGCAATTCAAGATAGGCGATTATACATCACCATCTTTGATTACAGTAAAATTAACATAATTAAATACTGGGTTAGTAATTGTTAAATTAACATAATCAAAGATATAAGTGTAAACAAAATTTCGATGTCTACAATAAGTAATTGTTAAATTTAGAACGAGAAGTAGGCATGGTGCTAGCATTTCATTGCGAGAGTGCATCATGCAGAGGAAGCATAAAAAGAAGAAGAATATGAAAAACCTTGGAGGAAGCATTTTTTTCTTTTCTTTCTTTCGGTAAAGGGAGATGGGAACTATTTAAGGTCAGAGAGTCGTGCTGATAACGTGTTATAAATAGGAAAAAGTTAGAGAAATAACTTTTGCTAATATCGAGGGCAAATTGGGTGCAAAATATCACACTGTTTAGTTTTGTACTACCACCACAAAAATATTGCAGGCATTAGAAAGTGAGGGATACTGAGAGTATTATATTTCTTCATTTTCTCTTTCTAGTATTCATGAACTTTAAACAATTGAAGTGCTCTATTTATAGAGCTACCTTAATGAAAACTTACAAAATATACTATTTAGCATGTGAGTCTTTACTATACACATGTGGGCAAACATACCCACTATTTACAACATTTGCCTTTTTTTATTTGTTTTCTTTCTTGGTTTCCACATGGTGCCTGATGCACCAACATTATTCTTTTTATTTTATTATTTTGTCTTATGCTTTTTCAAAAGGTGTCGATTCACCATTCCATTACTTTTGCCACTTTTCTGTGCAAAACCCACATACTATTACTTCTTCCATAGGAGGGGGCAGATAAGGAATACCATTTCCCATCCCTGTGTTTTCTTCAATTTTTCTTGCATGGCTCAGTGAACATGGCATCACGAAGCAAGAACCTTCGTACAAGAACATAGATGATAGCGAGGTTGATGAAGGTATAAGAGATGGAGGACTATGTAGAGCCAGTCTTGCCATCACCATCCCAGACAATTGAGTATTCATAGGAGTTCTCGAGATCCGTCGAAAAAGACGCAATCTGGGTTTCCAAGTCTAACGAGATTCTTCTGGATCTCTAGAAACCAGTTGTCAGGTACGAGTTTTCTTATCTCGTGACGACTACAGGTCGTTGTAAATTTCAATTCTCACTGGAATTCGGTGGGGCACTTCTGGCGCTGTGGAAAAGACGAAAAATGGACATACCTTTTATTTTGTGAGATTTCAGCTGACAGAGGTGAATCGAATTTGTGGTTTTGTGCTTTCCACTGATATGAGAGCTTCTCGTGCTGATAACGTGTTGTAAAAATCAACGGTGTGTGCAGTGGAATAAACAAGCAAAACAGAAAATTTACGAGGTTCCTTTACAGTCAGTGTGACTGAAGTACATCCTCGAAGCAGCAGTAGTGCTTTCATTATAATTTAGAATAGTAGGAGTACAAAGATAACTCTTTATATTATTTCCTCTCTTCTTCCTCTCTTTTCTCTCTTCCTTTCTTTCTTCCTCTTCGTTTCCTCTCTATTCTCTTCCGTGAGTCTTCCCATTCATTTTATAAGCAAAGAGAACATTATTCACTTTACAAATTTTCTACAAATAAATAGTGAAAATACTGTGCATAAATAGTAACAAACTATTCATGTGAGCCATCCACATATTATTCACAATAAAAACATACTTTAAACCAATTTCAATTTATAAAACATCATTGAATGGGTCCACTCACCGATAATTCAAGCATATTCCACAATAGGTGCCTTAATCCATCTCTGTACCATTATATTTGCCCCTGATTTGTGGGCTTCTACTGTAGTCACTGTTATCTTCAACAGTAACCACTGTTGGCTTTGCCAGAGTTCGTCGGAACTGCAGAATGCCCATAATGGTTCAGACGTCGAATTTATTTAAATTTGACGTATGTCTTTCTTAAATCAGCCCGGAAATACTAACAAAAAGTCTAGAATTTTACCTAAACATGAATTATAGTAGTTGAGGATAGATTGTCAGATTTCACCAAAATTTCGTAGGAAACTAGAAGCAGCAACACAAGTATACACAGGGCTCAGAATTTGTAAATTTCAATTTGAATTCAACACAAGTATACATTGGGTGCAAACTATCTGGAATTGGGAGTGGTTCAACTAAGAACTCGTCAGGGTTCTGCAGGAAGTGGTTGCCGGATTCTGGAGAATGCCCAGAAAAGTTGCAGAGAAATTTCAGAGGTTTTAGACCTTGAATCTCAACTCAATTAGACATGCAAAGCACGGAAATGATACCTGGGATTTAAATGGAAGCGGTTTGGAATGGAGATCACCTCAACTCGCCGGAGTTGGACTGATTTTCTCCCGTTGACAACTGGAAATGGCACAGGAAAAATTTGAGGTTAAAACCCTTGAAGTTGAAGCTGTAAATAATGAAAAAACATGAGGAGAATACCTGGAAACTGATAAGGGAAGTCTCAAGCTCGATTAGCTTCGATTTCATCAAATTCAACCTCAACTCACCTGAAAATACCACCGAGAATGGAAACTCAATTTGCTAATCCCATACTATAATTCTCACATGCAGTGACACCATTGTGTTTCCCAGATTTACTAGATTCTAATTTGGAATTATGGGGAGATAATTATTTGGATTTGATGATGACAGTGAGATGTTGTCTTTAGTAGAGAGAGGAGGGAGGTGGTTTTTCAGAAAATGAGGGAGAGATATGGATCACGGGGAAGGGAAATAAACACACTTGGGCCGGGTCTTTGGGCTAAGCATAATGGAATGGCAAAGTTGTAAATTATGCCAAAATTTGGGAATGGGTTATTACACAGAACACCATCTGCAGCTTCAAAACCAAACAATGGCCCTTCATGATCACTTCATTGAACAAGATCCAACGTAGCCGGTCATGTCGAACTCTGAATCTTTCAACATGCATACATATGATCGCACACACATATATATACGGTCTTCATTAAGTTTGAACAACAATTAAATGCAGGTAGCTGCAGATGATGAGATTACATAAGGGGTGCAAGTGCAGGGGTGCAAAACCAAAACCAAAGGGAGAGAGACCAAGGGGATTTTCGTACCTGTAACTTCGGAATGTCCCTCGCTCAAGCTCAATGGGGTTTTCATACCTGAATTTTTGAAAAAAATGTGGGTGTCCAGAGAAAACCAAAGTGAGTGAGAACGAAGCAGACGAGGCAGGTGATGGGTGCCATAAATAAATTTGATTAATTTGTTGGTAATTTTTGTAGGTGAAATTTAAAGAAGTGGCGGTGGTTGCTATATGGAATTGCAGACGGAGGTTCCTTTGGTAGTGGAGGGTAAGGGTGAGGGTGAGAGTGAGAGTGAGCTCTTAAGAAGAATACTGAATACTCAATAATTCGAAATCAAAGTTTTATTTTTGTTTTTGAAACCATAGAATACTGAATCTGTAATTTTTGCAGCTTTCGTTCAAACTAAGAATAGATCAGGAAGAATATGAGAGAATTTATCTCTCCCATTCCCACCCACGTGACCTCTTAAATTTCACCATTTTTTTGTTTTTTTTAGTTGTTGTCTAATCAAGTTGCGCAACTTGTCATTTTAGTTATTGTCCAATTAAGTTGCGCCCTCCTTTTCCAATGTTTTTAAAACCAATATTTGATCCAGTTCTTCTTAAAATTCACTAAAAATTCATACGAATTTAAAAAAAACATTATGTTGTTGCAGTCATAT
Organism: Crataegus laevigata; assembly: GCA_963580275.1. Lineage (NCBI taxonomy): Eukaryota > Viridiplantae > Streptophyta > Magnoliopsida > Rosales > Rosaceae > Crataegus > Crataegus laevigata. The sequence continues at coordinate 27,655,606 of OY756947.1, read as the reverse complement.
TTAGAATAAGAATGTGATTGTGTAAATTCTAGTGTATTTAGTGATATCTTTGAATATTTCCTTTAGTAGTTAGTATCATATTAGAGTTGTAATTCTAAAAGGGTAAGGATATAACCTATCTTACTACTATAAATAAAGGCATAATGGGGTGATACAACACACCTCACAATTAAATCTCTCTTTTATCTCTCTATTGACGCCGGCCTTCCCATCTCTATTTCCTTGGAATAGTTCAGTCAAATAGGCCTACAACACGTTATCAGCATGCTCTTGCCAGAAATTAAGGAACTAAAGGATGCCCCGTATCCTCAAATCATCACATAGGCATCATTTAACTCCCTACGGTGGATTCCCGCCATGCAAAGCTTGTTTTTTGGGGAAGTTGAATACTCAACCGTCAATTACAAAGATTATTCACAACCCTCCAAAGTTTCCTCAGATGATTCAAGGGGATATTTATGGACCTATCCAACCAACATGCGGACCATTTAGATACTTTATGATGTTGGTTGATGCATCGACACTATGGTCACATGTTTGCTTATTGTCCACACGCAACGTTGCATTTGTGAAACTCCTAGCACAAATTATTAAGCTAAGGGTTCACCACCCTAATTATCCAATCAAGTCGATTCGACTGGATAAAGCTGGAGAGTTTACGTCACAGACTTTTGACGATTATTGCATGTCAGTTGTGAAGGAAAATTTGTGAAAAACAAGTTCATTTGAGCAACATCAACAACATGCAATTAACATTTAAAGGCGGAATCATGTTTATATGCACTCAAAAACAAAATTTAACCCATGAAATTCAAAGCCTAGTAGATAGGTGAACCAAGACTCAACTCAAAATAAAGTGAGTTGAGAAATCTTATACCTTTGTTGATTCCTCTTTGCATAAGCAAAGGCTAATCACCCAAGGAGAGGGCCTTCATTGCTCCATGGATTTCTTGGAGGAGGATGGTAGAATGGATTCTCCAAGTTCCCAAGAAAGGGAACCTCTAAGTCTCCACACCAAGGAGAGCATTTAGAAGAGATGAGTAACCTTGGAGGAGGATTAGATGCTAGTTAATCCCCTCCAAGGGGGGCGGCCACTTAGAGAGAAAAGGGAGAGAAGTGTTCTCATCTTTTCTCCAAAAGAAAACCCTTATGAAGGAAAGGCTATAAAGTCATATTTATACCTACCTTCATTGGAGTGGCAAACTTGTAATAAGTGCAAAAACCCACTCCAATTCATCATGGCCGACTGTAAGGGTTTATTGGGCTGTTTGTGCCCTTATGTTTTATTAGTCATTAAGTTGTCATACAACTTAAGTCAATGGGCTTGACGTTCGAAGCCCATTGGGCCTTGAGGCCCAAAACTAACCCGAGGTCTATAACGAACTTATTCGTTTGATTAATTAACATATTAATTAATCCTAGCCATAAATAATTAAACCATTTAATTATCCTTACTCATCTCCGTTGTTTCTTTCATCTCTACCTTACTCGGTGTACGATCCATTTGGTTCCTTTTAGCGAGGCAGTGGGCGATTAGAACTCTTTCAAATCGATTGTGAATTGAAACTTACTTTCAATTCTCCCTTTAGTGATTACTCACTATTAGAGCTTCCACAAACCATGAGTGACACCTAGCAGTATGTCATGGCTACCCAAGCTAATCAGAAGAGGTGGAGAACCTATTCAGTTTAGGATTACAATGCAGTACGGTCTTTCTCTAATACAACACTCTTGACCACATTGTTTGGTTTGATAGTTTATTCATGTCTACTATCCAATGTGATTCATTTACTTATATGATTACTTTGAATGTGATTCGGAACGACTTTCCAAATCTCATTCATACTCTGGCCAGAGATTCTCAATCATATCATAGAGTATTCTCCCTCAAACAGTTTGAAGGTTAGAGATCCCTTGTTGCGCATTCACTTGCCTCCATGGTTAAGTGACTTAACCCCAACTACGCCGTGGATACCCTCTGATAGAGTGACATTGACATAGTCAAAGATCAAGGACCTAACCACAAGACAACTATGATGCCTCAGGTCAAAGGACTACTTTGCATTATCCCAACCATGAGTTCTCATGTGACATGAGTATGAGAACTCCTCGTTGATCGTGTTCAGTGGACTCATTCTCTATTGAGCACCTACATTCTTGTCTTGGTGTCAGTCACACCAATGACTCGAGACCAATCACTCTCCCTAAGAGAAGACATAGCACATACTGATCTTAACGGACAGTCAATGCCTAATTGGCAATGCTATGATCAGGAACGTTTAGGATATGTATACGAAAGAGAATGGTCTCATGAATCTAACTTCTTTATATTACATTCTCCTAATCACATATTCCTTGGACTTATCGTTTAAGCATATAACATTTATATGAGACAGGTTAAAATAATAACCTTTGCCCTTTATATTAAACTAGATTAGTTTAACATGTGAAATGTCCGCAAAGTATCATCATATAATTGGTTTTAGGGCACATTTCCAACAAGTTGAGATAGAAGTCAAACATCTTATACCCCATGTTCACACCCAAAACGACCTGGCAAAAGCTTTAATAAAGTGCCTTCAATTGATAATCAAGATTAGATAAGCATAATTTTGATAAATTTTTGTTGTTATTTTAATTTGGTTTTACTATAATAGGTGTTGGAAATTAAAAGATGCAATCATGATAGAGTTTGAGGGTTGAAAGATAGAAATTTAAAATTCTAATAGTTATGCCTACGTGATAAGGATTGAAAGATTGTAGGGATCTTAGTGTCAACATAATATTTTACCCTCGTAAAGTGGTAAAACATGGACAAGAGTTGGTTGATGATATCACAAAATTTGGAAGCGTATACAGCTGAAATTAATTTGTTTTTGGATCAAGCGGTTGCAAATGGTGTTGGCCCTGATAAGTTTAGATGTCCTTGCAAAAGATGTTGTAATCGATATACTTTTGTTAGGAACACTATTGTTGAACATCTGTATTGTATGATATGGATAAAGATTATAAAAACACTTGGTGGCGACATCATGGTGAGCCCAACATTAGAGAGCAAAATGTGGCAATTAGAGAAGAAGAAACAGGAGATGAGGTGACTGGTATGCATGATTTTCTTAATGATGTATTTGTCCAACCATTAACAGAAGAAGGTGATGGGCCATCTATTGAACCCCTTATTGGGGAAGGACGTCCAAAAGAGGTGGAGACTTTTTTTAGGTTGCTTGAAGAGGTAGATCAATTTATGGCCAGATTGTAAAGAGTTTAAGAAATTGGAAGCAGTTGTAAGACTGTATCAGATCAAGTGTTTAGCGGGAATGCCAGATGAGATCTTCACCACATTACTCGAGTTAATTAAGAAAATGATGCCTGAATGAGATTATTTGCCTGAATCCCATTATAAGGCAAAAAAAACCTTATAAATGACTTGGGTTTGACATATGTGAAGATTGATGGGTATCCCAATGATTGCATGATCTATTGGAAAGACACATCGGAGTTGACTGTGTGTTTGGTTTGTGGTAAATCAAGATATAAAATTACTAATGCAGAGGATAGCTTAAGGAAAAAAATTGTAGCTAAGGTTATGTGGTATTTTCCTTTAAAAGCACAATTGCAACGATTTTTTATGTCGAAGCATATGGTTGAACATATAAGATGGCACGCAACTGAATATCCTAAGGATGAGTTTATAAGGCATCCTTCAGATTCTCCAGCATGGAAGCATTTAGATAATTTATATCCGAAATTTGTGTCAGAAATTCGAAATGTTCAATTAGGGTTGCCCAGTGATGGATTTAATCCTTTTGGGAAATGAGGCATGACCATAATACATGGCTTGTGGTGTTGTCTCTGTTAATACCAAGACCTCGCAGTCCTAGTAAAGAGATTGATGTGTACATGCGTCCATTGATTGACGAGCTAAATGAGTTGTGGGAGGTGGGCACTCTCACTTATGATGCATATTCCAACCAAAATTTTACGATGAAGGCTGTCGTCTTATGGACCATAAGTGATTTTTCGGCTTATGGAATGTTGTCAGGATGGAGTACACATGGCTATAAAGCATATCCACATTGCATGCATGATACATAATCTATTTACTCCATCTTGCAAATAATCATAGGTTGCGAAGGCAGACCACAACTTTGGGGCATCAACTTTCCGGCTTTGGGGCATCGACGCTTTCTTGCAGATAATCATAGGTTGCAAAGGCAAACCACAACTTTTAATGGTCGGCGAAAGCATCGTAGTTCACCAAGGCAGTTGACTGGCTTACAATGTCATGAAGAACTTTCTGCATTGAGATTTACTTTTGCAAAACCAAACGAAGATGCTTCGGTTAGGCAACGCAAAAGAAGAACTTTGAGCAATAGAAGTAGTAACAGTCAGTCGAAGAAGAAATCTATTTTTTATGAACTACCTTATTGGAGGCATATGTTGATTAGACATAATCTAGATGTTATGCATATCGAGAAGAATATATGTGAAAATGTGGTGGGAACATTGCTAGATATAGAAAAGTCTAAAGATGGATTGGCTGCATGTGCAGATCATGAAGTCTTGAACATAAGACGTAGACAACACCCACGTAGAGAAGGAAATAGAACATTTTGACCTCCAGCGTTGTTCGCATTGAAAAGAGAAGAAAAAAATTGCATTTTGCAAAGTGTTGTCTACTATTCGAGTCCCTGATAGATATTCATCAAATTTGTCGCGACGTGTGCATGTGAATGAACGAAAAATACATGGGTTGAAATGTCATGATTGCCATGTTTTAATGCAGCAATTACTCCTGCTTGCAATACGTCCGATTTTGCCTAAAGTTGTTACTATGGTATTATTAGAATTAAGTGCAATTTTTAGACAGTTATGTAGTAAGAAGGTGTCTGAGGAAGGATTCAAGTAATTGAATTCAAGAATTGCCTTGACATTATGTCAACTTGAAAAAATATTTCCTCGTGCATTTTTTGATATAATGTTGCACCTCCCAGTTCACTGGGCAGATGAAGCAGCTCTTGCAAGGCTTGTTTAATATACATGGATGTATCCAATTGAACGGTAATTAACAAATTTTTTTTTTTTTTACAATTGTAGTCATAACTTTAATTAATAATTATAATAATTTCTGTTTCGTTTTATAATTGTAGGTATTTGCAAACATTGAAGCGCTATGTTCGTAATAAGGGTCATCTTGAAGGTTCTATTGCTAAAGCATATTTGGTGGATGAGTGCTTGTTCTTAGAGATGTCGAGTCTTGTCACACCCGTAGAGGCCTAAATGAAGATGGTATTGGACGTGGAGTATTTGGTGGGTTATCAAATTTTCACTCCAAATGATGTTATATGGGTTCAGGAGAAAATGTGGAGCTCGATCTAAATGTTCTTGATCAGTACCACAGATACATTCTAAATAATTGTGATGAAGTTAACCCATTTAGAAGGTAAGAATGTTTAATCATACGTCTTAATATTTTATTGGTTTTCTTAACTTTAAAAAATTACTTATCTAAATTTGGACATAATTGCCTAGGCAACATGATGAATTCTTGAAAACTAAACATTGTCGAGAAAGGTTAACTATGTGCCAAATCAAGGAGCTAAGTAAGAAAGAATTTCCAGAATGGTTCAAGCAACATGTGAGTTGATATAACAATCACATTATTTTTTTACATTTTAATTATAACATGGTTATAGTTATCCTGTCAACTTTTATCTTACTTATTATAGATGAATTTAAGATGTCTTACTAATGACACGTTGATATCTCAAGATTTGCATTCGCTAGCTAATTATCCTAGTAGGGTTGTGAGTAGATATAAAAGTCACATTGTTCATGGGTTTAGATTTCGTATAAAATTTGTGGATGATAAGCATAAGAATCAAAATGTTGGTCTCTTTGTACTTGCAAATGTTCTTGGTGCAATTGGGCAAGTGAATTGTTATGGTAGAGTCGTAGATATGTTCAAGGTTACATATTGTGGTCCTACTGAGGAATGAAAATCCACAAGGAATGGATTAATAGTGATGTTATTTAAGTGCGAATGGGTTAATAGTGAAAGTCCACGAGGAATGAAAGAGGACCATTTCATATTAGCATCACAAGCATTACAAGTATTTTATGTGGAGGACATAATTGAAAAAGATTGGCACGTAGTTGTTCAAACGCAGCCGAGGGATTTGTTTGACGTATTAGATGATAGTGATGCAATTAATTATTATACCATACCTAATTTGGATGATCGGATACTTGACAATGAAAATTTTCATACAAGGGTTGGTGTAGAAGAGACTACTTTTTCATGAATCATTGTTGTTGCCTATCGAGTTCGTTAATTATGCCAATGCTGACGGCGACCTAACAGATGATGACATGGAATAAATATATTAATTATTTTATGTATTTTAAGTATTAATTAGACTATGTTTCAATTCATGTATGATGATATTTTCTCATAAAATTATTTTTTTATTACATATTTTATTTAAGTTAAATTTTGTTTATTAAAATATTAAAATGTTATATGAGATAACACAAAAAAAAAACACAAAAAAGCTAGTTAATTTTTTTCGTTGGGTTAAACTTTTTTTTTTAAAGCTACTTTCCAATCACTTTTAGGCGACGATATTGGTCATCTGTGTCAGATAATTTGAAATATTTAGTGGGAATTTTTCCACTTGTTTTGCACTTGAAAATGGATTGAGAAGAGGAATGTCAAATGTAGTGTCGGTTTTAACCGATGGCAAGTTCATTTAATTCAACGTCAACTTCATTTAATTCGACGCCACAAAATATCAGGTGAATAGTGTAGGTTGTAGCCAATGGGAATGTGAATAGGAAAGAGGGATGTCATGTAACATCCCACATCGACCAACGGAGAGGGGGGTGATGTGCCTTATATGTACATGCCCACCTCCATATAGTACGAGGCCTTTTGGGAGCTCATTGGTTTCGGAGTTCATCGAAACTCCGAAGTTAAGCGAGTTCAGGATAGAGCAATCCCATGATGGGTGACCCACTAGGAAGTTCTCGTGTGAGTTCCCAGAAACAAAATCGTGAAGGCATGGCTGGGGCCCAAAGCTAACAATATCGTGTTACAGTAGAGCCGAGACTAGGATGTGACAGAATGGTATCAAAGCCACTCTGCCGTGTGGTGCGAGTGTGCTGACGAGAACGTCAGGCTCTTAAAGGGGGTGGATTGTAACATCCCACATCGACCAACGGAAATGGGGTGATGTGCCTTTTCTGTACATGCTAGGGATGGGCGCAGTTTGGTTTGGTGCAGTTTTGAGTGAAACGAAAACCAAAACCGCAAGTTTTTGCGGTTTGGTTCGGTGCGATTTTAAGGCTAAAACCGAAATAAAACCAAACCATTTGGTTTGGTTTGGTTTTAAACAGTTTTGGTTTGGTTTCCTTGTTTGAAAAAGTTATTATGGTTCCCTAGTTGTATCTTATTTCTTCCAATTCAATAAAAAAAAAGTTTTGGTGTTTGAAAAAGAATTATTTATTGTAGTCACAACCAAGCATGCAATACACATTCAATCTTAAGTTCAAGAGAGTTCGCATCATGATGCAGGGATTGAAATCAACATGCAACCCTAAGTAATGTGAATATCTCCTTAATCAAGGGAGTGGATTCAATTCGTGTAGGTGTGTGTATACTGGGTGGAAACTTATCTAGTATCTACCCATTATTCGAATGTTATATAAAAATTGGAAGAAAATGAAATTTCAAGGCATGGCCATTCCAGTAATCAACAAGCCTAATTAATACTTAATTTGCTAAATTTAATACTTAAATCTAATAAGAAGTGGATTATATCGACTAATATAGGAACATATATGACATTTTGTCTTGTTTTTGCAGAACCCGTGAACTTGAATCATATTCAATTTTACTCTGATTTATCGGGTTTATACGTATGAATAATTTATTTACCAATTAACAGCATTCTGACATTCTAAGGTTCATGAACGAAGAAAAATCGAAGACTAACCAATGAAAAACCAAATCCTCTTTTGATTCAAAACCCAACTCTGAATCTAACCCTAAAATTAATCTCAAATATATAAGTAAATTTAACTAAAACAAGTTATAAATCATAGTTCTGACCATATTATATCACTTTGAACTCTATAGGCTAGAAGCTGGAATGAAGGGGAGACCGAGAGAGTCTGGAGAGTAGAGACCGAGAGAGAGAAAGAGTTAGAAACTTAGATGAATAAAGTTGAGCAATACATACTAGAAAGAAAAGATAGAGATTATGTGGAAATATTATGATGTGGTTGAGTCCATACTAAATGTATGAACTCAATGAAATAATCAATTAGAATTTAACATTTAGTAAAATTATGCGGTTTCCATTTCAGTGCGGTTTTCAAAAGTCAAAACCGAAACCAAACTGTTTCCTACGTTGCAGTTTGGTTTCAAAACTAAAACCGTTTCAAAACTGCAAAACCAAATCATTTGGTGCGGTTTGATTTGGTTTGTGTTTTAGTTTCAATTTTCAGTTTCAAGTGCCCACCCCTAGTATATGCCCACCTACATATAGCACGAGGCCTTTTGGAAGCTCATTGGCTTCGAAGTTCATCAGAACTCCGAAGTTAAGCAAGTTCGAGCGAGAGTAATCCCAGGATGGGTGACACACTAGGAAGTTCTTATGTGAGTTCTCAGAAATAAAACCGTGAGGGCGTGGTCAGGGCCCAAAGAGGAATTAACCGACGGGACATTGACTTGGGAAGAGGAATTTTAGTCAGGCACTTGGGAAGGTGACAATCAGTCAGTCAGTCAGTCAAGTGTGTTAGACATCGTGTTGGTTTTAACCGATGCAAGCTCCATTTAATTCGATGCCACATGCATTTCAGTCAAGTGTTAGACGTTGGTGTCAGTTAGAATAGACACCAAGCTTCATTTAATTTGACACCACTTGCATTTAAGTCAAGTGTGTTAGACGTTGGTGCTTCATTTAGTTCGACGTGCATTTCAATGTCAGACGTTGGAGTCGATTGTAACCGATACCAAGCTTCATTTAATTTAACGCCACGGGCATTTAATTCAACATAAGTGCAATCATTGCCTATGTTAACTGACGCCAACTCATTATCCATATTTAAACCCCTTTCTTCCCCATTTCATCTGTGCTTTCATTTCACTCTCTCTCTCTCTCTTTCTCGTTTAATTCATTCTTCCCCGTGCTTCCCTTTCTTCCCCCATTTTAGTCTTTCTCATTCTCCTTCCCCATTTCATCCATGCTTTCATTTCCCTCTCTCTCTCTCTCGTTAAATAACTTATTCCTTGTGCGTCCCTTTCTCCCCCCATTTCAGTCTTTTTTCTTCTCCTTCCAATGACTTTTGCTATGGATCAACACATTGAAGATCAACATTTTGAGGAACTCTAATTCAAAGAGGAAGAGTTCGAAGCTAGTTTATTTTAAATTATTATTATTATCATCATCATCATCATCATCATCATCATCATCTTTAGTTTGTATTTTTTTTTATTTTAACTAGTATTATGCTTAGTTCATTTGACGTGGAATTCCCAAATGACTGCCTTGTTCATTTGATTCGTCTAGAAAATGCATTAGTGAAAATTCTAGTGCTTTTTCAAAAGATGAAGTGGCAGAGGTTAAAGATCACATAAATCTTCCATTGACGAAAGATTGGCGGTTGATTAAGGAACAAGACAAGTAAGTGTTTTGGAAAAGAATAAAGGTATAGATTTAAAAAAAAATTGAAAATAGTAGAATAAGTCAATGATTATAATAATAATAATTAATTAGCTTGAATTTTTTTATGAATTTAGGGAAGTGTTATTTTTCAAGAAGAAGATATAGTGAAAATGCCTATGATTTGCCACATGCAGCTTCAGATTGTGGAGCATGTGCACAAAGAGCATAGAAATAGATTAAAACAAATATTATACTAATAGAGTAGTTGAGGAGCACTACAACCCCCTCCTAATGTGGATCGTGCACAGTGGGTAGAGTTGGTGACATACTAGAATAAAGAAAGAATAAAGGTAAACCTTTTATGATTTATTTTGTAATGCCTTTAAATTTGTCTAATAAATTCTCTTATTTTTCAGGAGATTGCTAGGAAAAAAATAAGCATAATCGGAACTTGAAAATAATGAACCATACAATCGGTTCAAAATCGTTTGCAAGAATGCGGGAAGAATATGTATGGGTTACACATTTAATAAATGTAGTTAATTTAAAATTTAATATATAATTGTTAGAAATTTTATTTTTAATGTGAAGTTTGCTTAAATTGTTTGTTTTTTCCTTGACATATAATTAAAGCGAAATAAGCATGGGAAAAAGGCAGACCCTGTTTCTTTTTTTTTTTTTTTTTTTTTGTCATTGTCATACACGAAATGATAGAACTTGGATTGATGAATCATCTCGACGTACAATGGTAATTGATTTTTTTCGTGTTAGTATTTCATTGTTATTAATTTTTAATATCTATCACTTTATTTTTCTGTTTTATGATTGTTGATTTTTTATTTCTAAATATTGTATTGCATGGCAACCATGGAGAGCAATATTCAATCTTTGATTGAGTCTGGCCAAGAAGACAATGATGAACTTAGAACCTGAGTTTATGTCGAGACGATGGTTCTTAAGAGTCATAATAGAGTCTGAGGATTAGTCATGGGGCGACTCCTGATATGGTGTCGTATGCATCTTTTTCAGCTTCTACTTCTAATTCCTCCAGGATATCATCCAGGAGTTCAGTAGCACTGTTGATGACTAAAAACAATGAATTGAGAAGGATGAACGAAGCTAATGCTAAACAGTTGGTGGAGATAGAGGCTAAGTTTTAACAATTAGAAAATAGGCAGCAGCAAATGTTCGATCAGCAGCATCTGTTATTGATGATGTTCATGCAACAATTTCAACACCGACCACCACATAGCCCAAGAACCCAACAGTCAGGCTAGAGTCAGCCTCTCTCTCTTGCATATACGTGCCCACAGGGAACCCAACAGTCGGGCCAAAGTCTTCATCCTCCTGCATATCTGTATACAGGTCATAATTAGTAACATCCTTTATATCCTATGTATCTGACGCCTCTACAACCCATGTCATACATACAACAGCCACCCATGTCATACATGTAGTAGCCGCCATATCAAATGCCAGTGTATCAAACCGAGATGCCTATTCTTGGTGGATTTTCTCCGGATGTTCCAACTGGTGGGTTTTCTGGAATACTCACATGTGCTGCATTTTTTGTGGGCTTTACGAGGGCTTTCGGATCACAAGAATGATCTCAAGAAGAATCTGGGACACATTCAGGCTCTGGTTCTATTGAGTAGTTTATTTTTCTTGGCGGATATGTATGACACTTTGGCCAGCATTTGTAGTTTCTATCTCTTTTTTTGTATGTTAGATTTGTAATGTCAGATTTAGCATTTGTTATGGCAGATTTATAATGTTTGTTAAGGCGGATGAGTTTTTGTATGTTATGTGTAATGTCAGATATAAAATGTTTGTTATGGTGGATAATTGTTAGTGTTTGGTACAATTGTTATTGTTAATAGTTATTTTTAATGTTTGTTTGGGGCCTATACATTAAATATGATGGGAATTATTTTCATATAATTTTTTTAATTATTATTAATTAAAACTAAGACAGACTTTTTAATTTTTATTATTATTAATATTTGTGGTGTCGATTATGGGTGACATTATATTTATTATTTTATATATCGAAGTGTTAGATTGTCGGTTAGGATCAACAGTAGATTGGTTATTTTAATTATGGAATTGTTAGGTGATGTCGGTTAAGACCGATAGTAGATTGGTTATTTTAATTATGAAATTTTTAAGTGATGTCGGTTAGGACCGACACCATGTTAGTAATTAATGTCGATTGTAGCCGACGCCAGCCTCTATGTCACTTTTAATTGAGGCTACAATCCTTTTTTATTTTATATTGCTTTCCTTCTTCATGGTGGATTAAGGGGACTAACCGATATCAAAAGCCTTTTTGTGACGCTAGCAGTGGCGTTGGTGCTACTATCCGACATTGCATGACTTGATGTCAAATTTTTACCAAATATCTGACAGAAATTATGCTTTCTTGTCGGTTTTTCAACCACCAGTTATAGCCACTTTTGTAGTAGTGTATGTGCCAATAGCGCTGCCACAACGTACCAAAATGGGTCCTCAGATAAAAATGGGAATCTATGTCGGTTATGATTCGCCATCAATTATTCGTTTTTTAGATCCCTTGACTTGAGATATCTTTACCTCACATTTTGTGGATTGTCACTTTGATGAGACAGTCTTCCTGTCATTATGAGGAGACAAGCATGCTAATGTTCCTGGAGAACATCGCGAATTGTCATGGTATGCTCCCACTATGCTCATTTAGATCCCCGCACTGCCTAGTCTAAAACTGAGGTACGACGAATTATAGATCTTCAAAGCATGTCGGATGCTTTTACTGACCTAGCTAAGGTGACAAGATCGAATATACCTGCTGTAAATGCACCTGCAAGGATAGACATACCTCGAGTACACCGTAATACCGCCTAATAAGGCCGAACTGTCCCCGAAGGTAGGGAGGCCACACATTCCACGCGACCTGGTACATTGGCAGTTAAACAATCATCTGCTCTGACCTTGAAGCGTGGCATACCTCTTGTTTCAAAGGATTCACAACCCGGGACGAGGAAAACGACACAAACTAATGACCCTAGTCTGAATCCTATCTCGCTCACTCATCAGTTCCAACGCATGAGGTTATTTTAGGTTACAGTGATATCTTAGATGAAATTTTGGTCCACTACGCAGTATTGGATGAGGTTTGGAATCAGAATAAGATGATCATCGATGGTGCATTTGTGTACACAGTAGCTACTGACTTCATGCTTAGCAATGACATTGAACCACTTTTCATTGATGAATGCCAACGTAGAACGGATTGGTCAAACTGAAAATAAGTAATCCAGGTCTAACTCGATTCGCTTTCGAAATGCAAGATGTACGCAAGATGTTTGGACCTATAACTCATACCCTGCCATATGTGAAGCATGTGGGCTACAAGTGGGTTTTCATAAGGAAACGTAATGAGAAGAATGAAATAGTGCAATACAAAGCATGCCTCGTAGCGCAAGGCTTCTTTCAGTGCCCTGAGGTTGATTACGAGGAGATGTATTCCCCCATAATGGACGTCATAAAGTTCCTCTACCTTATCAATTTGGTAGTTTCTGAAAAACTGAATATGCAGCTTAAGGATGTGGTAACTGCATATCTCTATGAGGATCTAGATAGGAAAATCTATATGAAAGTTCCAGAAGGACTTCCATTGACTGGTTTAAATAGTTCTAGACCACGGAACACTCTCTGTATTAGATTGAGGAGATCATTCTACGGATTAAAACAATTCGGATGGATATGGTATACTCGTCTAAGTCAGGGTTATGTGAACAACGAATTATGCCCATGCGTGTTCATAAAGAAGTCACGTTCCGGATTTGTGATTGTTGCCGTTTATGTCGACGACATGAACCTCATCGAAACTTCTGCAGAGCTTAAGGAAATTGCTATTCACTTGAAATTGGAATTCAAGATGAAAGATCTTGGGAAAACTCGATATTGTATCGGCCTGGAGATCAAGCATTGCTCGGATGGAATCTTAGGACATCAATCGAACTACACCCAAAATGTGTTGCGACGTTTTAATGAGGATAAAGCGAAGCCTTCGAGTACTTCTATGTTCATTTGGATTTTAGATGCTAAACGAGATCCCTTCCGTCGAAAGGAGGATGAGGAAGAGATTTAAAGCCTGAAGTTCCATACCTAAGTGCAATTAGAGCTTTATTGTACTTGGCTCAATGCACTAGACCCGACATCTCCTTCGTTGTTAATCTTTTTGGTTAGATACAGCAATGCACCTATACGCATACACTAGAATGATGTTAAAGATATTTTTCGCTACCTCAAGGGTACGATGGATTTGGGCTTGTTCTACACCCACAAATCCTCGAGAGGAGCCGGCGCCCCCCTCAGTTCTCGGGTTGATTCCCACCTTGTTGGTTACACAGATGCTGGATATCTATCTGACCCACATAGGGCACGTTCTCAAATAGGCTATGTCTTTATTGTTGGAGACACCGTTATATCTTGGAGGTCTACCAAGAAAATGTTAGTTGCGACTTCTTTGAACCATGCTGTGATTCTTGCCCTGCATGAAGCATCGCATGAGTGCTTTTGGTTGAGAGCAGTCATGGAATATATTTGAAGCATTAGTAGTTTTACTACCGTCGTTAACCTTCCTACGACGGTCTTTGAAGATAATGCAACATGTATTGAGAAGTTAAAAAAGGAATACATCAAGGGAGACAACACTAAGCATATAGCGTCGAAGTTTTTTTATTTTCACTAGCAACAACAGCGTCAGAACATTGAAGTCAAGCAAATCCTTTTCCCAAGACAACCTGGCCAATCTCTTTACCAAGTCATTGCCTAAGTCTACTTTTCAGAAGCTCATCCAATGAATCGATATGCATAAATTATCTGAGTTGAATTGCTTATAGTTCTCTTATTTGGATGTTATGTCTGACTCAGGGGGAGTATCCTAAATGATACTCATTTGACCTTATGTACTCTTTTTCCTATGATTAGGAGCATTTTTCCCACTAGATTTTTGCTTCCTAACGAGGCTTTGATGAGACACCCATCCTGGGATAATCATACTCCATTTAGTTCACTACTTTCATCATGTTTGACGTTTGTTTTAGACATTATGCATACTTCTCACTTTTCTCTTTAGTTTATGGATTTTCACCTGCCTTAGGTTTTACCATGGCGAGGTTTTGTGAGTTTTACTACCAATTCATACTTTCTTTAAATTACATTGGCCAGTTGTGCCGCCGTCTTCATCAACTGTTCTACCTTATCTGCTGAAGATCTGATGCCATGTTTTGTTTAAGTATGTACACACTCAAGGGGGAGTGTTGCAGTCATATTTAGAATAGGAATGTGATTGTATAAATCCTAGTGTATCTAGGGATATCGTTGAATATTCCCTTTAGTAGTTAATATCCTATTAGAGTTGTAATCCTAAAAGAGTAAGGATTATCCTACTACTATAAATAAAGGCACAATGATGCGATACAACATACACCTTACAATTAAATCTCTTTCTTCTCTCTCTATTGCCGCCGGCCTACCCTTCTTTATTCCCTTAGAATAGTTCAGTCAAATAGGCCTACAACATATGTAAAGTTTTACGAGCTCATAATCACTTAAATTTTAACTCATATATAATTGACAAAAATATTAAAGAAAATCTATCAATTTTAATATATTATATGTTATATAATTAATATTTTATATAATTTATGTTATATAATAAATAGCAATGATTTATATGATAAATTACTCAAATCCGCTTAGTTTGCCCAAGCTCTACTTACACTCTAGGCATTAGAGCACATCACGCCACCCAACTAGCACATAACATCTTTTAAAGCCCTACTCATTATACAATTGCATAATGGAACTATATTATAAGAAATGGTGCTTAAATCCTCCTTCAAATATTTCGGTTAGCCCAAATCCTCGTTTGAATATTTTCGGGTAGACTAAATCCTCATTCGAATATTTCGGTTAGTACAAATCCTCATTCAAATATTCAGGAAAGTTCTCAATAAAGTGAAGTCACTTAGTTGCATGAAGCATTGTTTAATCTTCATGTGTACCATGGACTTAGGCCTCAAATAAATGTATGCATCTTTCTGGGAATTTTTACCCTTTTAAGTTTCGCCCTTCTTCTCAATAATTATTGGCTTTGCCACTGAAGGAAGGGCTATGGTGGCTGGTGAAAGGGAGAGGGTGAGGTTGATCGGGAAAAAAAAAGTGCTTCCTTTGTGTTTGTTTATTTTTGTTTTTATGTAGAAAAACATTCTTCCTCCATTTTATAGAGACAAATTGGATTAATGTATGTTAAATAAATTAAATTTTTACTAACGAGGATGATAAAAATAATTTATGTACAACAAGAGTAGTTTAGTAATCAAACAAAATTCAATTCCGATTCAGGTGAATTAGTAAATAACTTTAATATGAATCTGATTCTGATTCTCCCTCAATTCAACACCTCCTTAATTCAATTTCTCCTCAAATCACTTTCCCTTGTTCTGATTATAGATTAGTAAATGCGTCATCTATGTATTTGCGAGGGTTAAGGATTTCACCCCCTTCTCCCCACGACTCACAAAGCAGATAACCTTAGCTTAAAGTTGCCCTTTGTGTTCTATATGCAAATTAGTGTTCACCTTCTAGTTTTTACAGTGCCCAACCCACTCAGCAAGCAAAAGTGAAGGGTAAGTTCTTGCAAAAACAGTAAAAAGGAAAGTAAGGGGTAAAAAAAAAAGATCCCCTTTTTAGGGTTTGTTTGGTATTGTAATATCTCTGAATTTTTAGACGTATGATTTAGTTATTCAAATTTTTATGATTAAATGGAAGAATTTGAAAGACAAATTAATGGATGGTTATGAAATTCAATAAAGGAAAGTAACATAGGAGTTGAGATTGACTTTATACCCTAAAGTTTGAACTTATATTACCTATCATTTGTTCCATTGAGTTACCTGGAAGGACAAGACCTTCTGTTTTTGCGGATTCATTTCCAAAAAGTACAGAACTTTTCCTTTCTATATGTGTGTAGACAGTTTTCAGACACAGTATTGTGGAGAAAAGTCCTACATATCGTTGATTGGTTGAGTGAATTGAAGGAATTATTGATTAAATTGGTGACCAAAGATGCAATTGAAATCTTTTGAGGTAAGTCCTACTTTCATGTAATTGTTGAAATTTCTAGTCAAGAAGGTATATATATATATTATTGTATGCATACATTAGATCAGAGAATTTTGATAAATTCTTTTGAGATCAAATTGTTTCTTGAGTAGTGTTACGCTGTTTAAATAAAGTGGTGAACTACGATTGGCTTGATCCCTTCACAGGGTATGTAGACAGTCTAACTCTGAAGTTAGATCCAGCTGAAATAATTTCTTTTCTTAGTAAGTGTTAAATAAGGAAATTCATTGTTGTTAATATAGTAAGGATTAATCATGGTTTTGTTTTGGCCTACTACTGTGTTTAGCTTTTGAATTTTTAGGGTGTGACAAAGTGGTATCAGAGAAAATGATCCTACTCTACAAATTGTTATATTCTTGAGCTCTTTGTTGATATTGCATTATTTCATAAGTATTATGAATAATGGTGCCTTCATGTGAAATATATATGTATATTGTGATTCACTGTTAGGAGAGTGAATGTAGCTTTCATGGATGATTTTGATGACCTGAGAGTGAAATGGACTATGTGGTTCCCTTGGGTTTCAATCCCCTAAACCTTCAGAAGGTGTTGTGTGGATAGGCTAATCCTACAGGATTGTCTATGTGGCATAGCTGGAGAAAATGGTCACTCTTAGATTGAGATGAACTAGGAGTGAAGAGCACCGTGTGCTACCTTAGGTTTCGATCCCCTAAACCTTTGGGGGCCTACACTCATGGACTTGTACCCATAGTCCGTAAGGAGGGTACTTGTGATCCGTGTGGTATAGAAAGCAAATGGACACTCTTGTTACCTTACTTCGAGTTGTTGTGAGATTGAAGTTAGGGTAATCAGCTATGGGACCAGTCACCAAGTTGGATTATTTTATACTCCAATTCTGAAAAACAATCGTGTTAAAGTCTTGTTGAGCCAATGATGATTATGGCTAGAAATTCTTATTATTAGTATTGCCATTAATTATGGCTGGAAATTCTGATTATTGGTATTGCCATTGATTGTGGCTGGAAATTCTAGTATTTACAACGACCAATGTTATTTTTATTTATTTTGAATAAGAAATGAATTCATAGACTGAGGTTTTGATTTGTTCCATATAAACAAAATTGTGGGATTGGCCTAAACCCCTTTCATTATTTAGTGGTCAAAAATCTCAAGGACGAGATTTATTTTAAGAGGGTTGAATGTAATATCCCTAAACTTTTAGACTTATGATTTAGTTATTTAATTTTTTATGATTAAATGGAAGAATTTGAAAGACATATTAATGGATGGTTATGAAATTCAATAAAGGAAAGTAACATAGGAGTTGAGATTGACTTTCACTACTACAAAAGGGCCTTATTGTGTCAGTGGTTGGTGTCGGTTTTATATAACATAGTGGCGGATAAGACATTTCCGACACCTACTTAACATGGTGTCAAAATTACTATGGGTTATAAGCGACATAAACTGTCTATGTCGCTTATAACCAACATAAACTATTAATGTTGCTTATAATCGATATAGATTTTAATTGTTTTTTTAAACAGTGGTGTCGCATAAAAAAAAATCTTGTCACTTGCAATTGACATAAAGTTAGTGTCGGTTAAAAGAAGACTGGTGTCACTTCTACCCGACACTAATGAAAGTTTTTTAATATTTTCAAAGCATGTGTCGATTGTAGCCGACATAGATAATTTGAAATATTTAGGCGGGAATTTTCCCGCTTGTTTAGCACAAGGAAATGGATTGAGAAGAGTTTGCAGTCAGTGTCAGTTTTAACCGACGCCAAGTACATTTAATTCGACACGAGTTCCATTATCCGTAAAGTGTATCAGAAGATGGTGTCAGTTAGAACCGACACCAAATTTCATCTAAATCGATGCCACGTGAATTTCAATAAAGTGTGTCAGGAAGTGGCTTCATTTAATTTGAAGTGCATATCAGTAAAGTGTGTCAAAAGTTGGTATCGGTTTTAACCGACACCAAGCTTCATTTAATTCGGCACCGGTGGCTTTTAATTCGACGTCAGTGCAATCAATGTCCGTTTTAACCGACACTAACTCAGTATCCATATTTAAACCCCTTTCTCCCCCATTTCATATGTGCTTTCATTTCTTCCCCAATTTTAGTCTTTCTCATTCTCCTTCTCTTTTTCCTTTCTTCCCCAGTTTCAGTTTTTCTCCTTCTCCTTCCAGTAACTTTTGCTGTGGATCTTCATTTTGAAGATCAACATTCTGAGGAACACCATTTCGAAGATGAAGAGTTCAAAGGTGGTTCATTTTTAAATTATTATGATTATTAATTTCTGTTTCTGTTTTGTATTCTAATTAGTATTATGCTTAAAATGAAAATTCATTTTTGTTTCTTGGGTTTTAATTATTTTTTCTGTATTTATAAGGATCAACTCAATGGAGACGCGGATCCTCAATTCCCAACTAGAAAGAACAACCTTGTTCATTTGATTCGTCTGGAAAATGCATTAGTGATAAATCTCATGCTTTTTCAAAACATGGAGCGGTAGAGGCTAGAGATCATAGAAATCTTCCGTTTATGATTTATTTTATTATACCTTGAAATTTGTCTAATAAATTTGAAGTGCACTTCAAGAGATTGCTATTAAAATAAAATTATAAATAAATAAAAACATTAGCAGCAGTTGAAAACAATGAACCACACAACTAGTTCAAAATCTTTTGCAAGAGTTCGGGAAGAATAAGTATGGGTTGTACATTTTTAAGAATTGTAGTTATGGTGGATAATTGTTAGTGTTTGGTAGTATTGTATTGTTAATAGTTTTATTAATGTTTGCTTTGGCCTATATATGAAATATGGTGGGAATTATTTTTATATAATTTTTTTAATTATTAATAACTAAAAACTGAAGCCAATTTTTTTTAATTATTAATATATTTGGTGTCGCTTATGAGCGACAACATAATAATTATTTTATTTGATGTTAGGTAATGTCGATTAGGATCGACAGCAGGTTTGATATTTTAATGTTGCTTCTAAGCGACGTAAAGTTCGATGTCACTGTTAACCGATATTGTTGTTCTTTTTTATTTTATATTACTTTGCTTCATGGTGGTGGATTAAGGGGACAAACCAACGTCAATACCCCTTTTGTGACGCTAGTAATGGGGTCGGTTCCCCTATCCAACATTGCAAGATTTGATGTCAGATTTATACGAAAAATTCGACAGTAATTGGGGTTTCTTGTCGATTTTTACACCGCCAGTGATAGCCTCTTTTATAGTAGTGTTTGTACCCCTAAAGTTTGAGCTTATATCACCTATCATTCTCCTTTGGGTGAACTCGTTGGAAAAAAGAAAAAAAAGTATATGCGTCATCAGATTCCCAAGTTCTTCTTGTCATACATGCAAGAAGGCTGTACTTGTGAATTTACCACCCAACATGCATTTGTTCCATTGAGTTACTTGGGAGGACGCGACCTTCCTTTCTTGTGGATTCATTTCCAAAAAGTACAAAACTTTTCCTTTCTATGTATGTGTGTGTGTGTGTGTGTAGACAGTTTTCACATACAGTATTGTGGAGAAAAGTCCTACATATCGTTGATTGGTTGAGTGAATTGAAGGAATTACTGATTAAACTAGTGACCAAAGATGCAATTGAAATCCTTTGAGGTAAGTCTTATTTTCATGTAATTGTTGAAATTTCTAGTCAAGAAGGTATATATATTACTGTCTGCATACATTAGATCAGAGAATTTCGATAAATTCTTTTGAGATCAAATTGTTTCTTGTGTAGTGTTACGTTGTTTAAATAAAGTGGTGAACTACGATTAGCTTGATCCTTTCACAGGGTACGTAGGCAGTCTAACTCTGAAGTTAGATCTACCCGAAATAATTTTTTATTTAGTTAAAGTGTTAAATAAGGAAATTCATTGTTGTTAATATAGTAAAGATTAATCATGGTTTTGTTTTTCCCTATTACTGTGTTTAGCTTCTGAATTTTTGGGGTGTTACAAGGTGTTGCTGTGCTTTGGGAAAAAAAAAAATTTCTTCTATTGTGCTGTAGGAATAAGCAGTTGTAAAATAAAGCAGTAAAGTGTTAGGTAATGATAATTGTAAAAGTGCTTTTAATACAAATAAATAAATAAATAAAACAGTGTTATAGTGTTTGGTAAATATTTATGTAAAACAGCTGTGATTGTGTAAAATGACCAAAAAATAAAAAACAAAACAAAACTTATAAACTTTTCTTCCTTTCTTTTTCTTTCTCCAAAAAGTTCATGATTGTTTCCTTTTTCCTTTCTTCTTTGTTTCCCTTTCTTTCTAGCTTTTTCATTCTTCTTTCTTTATATTTCGTTCTGCCAAAATGTTTCTAGCTTTTCTTCCATTTTTCATCAATGATCCCTCCTGAAATTTCAAAGCCCTCACCCACCTTCGTCCCTTTGCATTTATCTTTCAGTTTTGGCAATCTGGAACCTTCTTCCTCACTTCCATTACTATTTCCTGCATTTTGATTTCCAGGGCATTACATGTTTTGGAAGGTGCGGTGGTGGATGGGTGGGTAGGATCTGGGTTATCATCTAGCAAAGAGTGGGTTGGGATCGTGGTATGTGAGGTGGCGATGGGTGTATTTGGTGGGGATTGGGAGAGAGATGGGGTGGTGAATCTAGGAAGTAAAAAGAGATGGACGGGATCGGGTGGTGGAGAGCCACTGGAGAAAGGGGGTGGAGTCCAAAACTGGGATGAAGGAGAAAGAGAGGGTGAGGTTGTCATTTTGAAAAATTCATTTAATGGCACTGTTCACCCGTGTATTGTGATAAAAAGCTGGTTTTCCAAAGTTGGGTTTTGCTGCTTTGCCTTTTTAACTTTTTTCACCCAAAACCAACAAAAAAAAAAAAAAAAAACTGATTTTGAAAGTTTACCAAACTGAAAAAACTGGGTGCTTTTTTTCATACCTACTTTTTTTTAAAGTTAAGCAATACTAAACTGGTACTTAAGCCTGACAATACCCACAATTTCATGGCCTCTCCCAGCCCCTTTTTTCTGATGGAATTTTAGTTGAGAGAGGTTCATAAGAAGCCTTCATACACATACACAAGCTAAAGCAACAATTAAATATAAATACTACTTCCCCTTAATATTTAACCTATTGTTTTTCCAAATCCCATCATATTCTATGGAAATATTCAAATTTAAACATGGGGGTTGCTCCTAGACCTGGCATTCGTGTCGTTTTCGTGTCATACCCGATAGCTTAACGGGTCGTGTCGTGTAACACCCGTTAAAATAAACGGGTAATATGACCCAACCCGAAATCGACCCGTTAATATTATCAGGTAATATGACCCGACCCGTTACCCATTAAGAAAAATATTTTTTAAATCAATAAATAATGAAAATGAAAAACATAATTTGACCCTAAAAAATGTAAAACATAATACTAAATTAGTATATACATACCATATTGTCACATAAATACTAATTCAAAACATTAATAAATAAATAAATAAAACATTTTACTTTCAAGTTTACATACCCCAAAATAAGTGTCTAATGAAAAAACATTAGTGCATACTACAAAATACAAATGTTCAAAGATATGCAAAATGAAGAGAGTTATGTTTCAAGATTGAGGAACCTTGTACATTTTTTTACAATAAAACCCTTCAAGTTTCATCAAGCACAGAGGCAAATGGTATTGGAACTTATTGACGATGTTTTCACTGAGGTTTTCCATTATCCATAAACTATAAATTTAAATTTAACCGTAAATTTTTTTTTTTTTTTTGGATTTTCTTTTTTGAAAAC
Source organism: Crataegus laevigata (assembly GCA_963580275.1). Classification (NCBI taxonomy): domain Eukaryota; kingdom Viridiplantae; phylum Streptophyta; class Magnoliopsida; order Rosales; family Rosaceae; genus Crataegus; species Crataegus laevigata. Next base: position 27,633,024 of record OY756947.1, on the reverse strand, counting down.
ATGATCTCTTAGAGGATGCATGAAGATGAATGGTTTGGATCGTTTATATTACGATGAGAGTTTTACCATTAGTAAAAATATAGCTCAAAGTCTATATGAATACAATGAATAAATTCGATCTTCAATTTAAAATATTTACACAAGTGGATACCAAAAAAATCTTATGTTATAACTTATACTTAATGAAAGTATAAATAAACTCTAAATGTTAGTCAATCTATTGTTTTGATGGGATACGAATTCTCCGAAACTAATTTCAACGATCACAACCGTCAAACTTGTTTGTATATGTTTCGAGATCACATCAGCAAAAAATCACAAAAAACAAACATTCAGAGATCAAGTAACGGGACAAAACTTTTCAACGGTTATAAACGAAAAATCACAATTTAACGGTTATTTTAACTCTGATTTTGATGATTTTTTACAGATATACTCCTTGACCCTATATGAATACAATGAATGAATTTGATCTTCAATTTAAAATATTTACACAAGTGGATACCACAAAATCTTATGTTATACTTAATAAAAGTATAAATAAACTCTTAAGTGTTAGTCAATCTATCGTTTTGATGGGATACGAATTCTCCGAAACTAATTTCAACGATCACAACCGTCAAACTTGTTTGTATATGTTTCAAGATCACATCAGCAAAAAATCACAAAAAAAAAACATTCAGAGATCAAGTAACGGGACAAAGCTTTTCGACGGTTATAAACATAAAATCACGATTTAACGGTTATTTTAACTCCGATTTTGATGATTTTTTACAGATACACTCCTTGACCCTATATGAATACAATGAATGAATTCGATCTTCAATTTATAATATTTACACAAGTGGATACCACAAAATCTTATGTTATACTTAATGAAAGTATAAATAAACTCTTAAGTGTTAGTCAATCTATCGTTTTGATGGGATACGAATTCTCCGAAACTAATTTCAACGATCACAACCGTCAAACTTGTTTGTATATATTTCGAGATCACATCAGCAAAAAATCACAAAAAACAAACATTCAGAGATCAAGTAACGGGACAAAACTTTTAGATGGTTATAAACAAAAAATCACGATTTAACGGTTATTGTAACTCCGATTATGATTATTTTTTACAGATACACTCCTTGACCCTATATGAATCCAATGAATGAATTCGATCTTCAATTTAAAATATTTACACTAGTGGATGTGGATATCACAAAATCTTATGTTATATACTTAATAAAAGTATTATTTTCGGGTGTAGATATAATACTTAAACGACAAATGTTTTAATGTTTTGAAGTAATATTTATGTGGCAATGTGTGGTATGTGCAATTTTTTTTTTTTAAAAAAATATTTTTCTTAACGGGTCATAGCGGGTTGGGTCACTTTACCCGTTAAGATAACGGATGTGACACGACACGACCCATTAAAATAACAGGTGTTACACGAAAACAACACGAACACGACATACACGACCCATTTGCCAGGCCTAGATTATGGTGTTAGATTTCAGAGTTGGCCCCTTCACGAAAGTTGTAAAACTTGTGATTACGAGTGATTGTATTTTTTTTTATTTTACATTTTTTACACTTCTACAATATTATTAATTTTTCACTAAAAAAAACATTATTCATGAGACTTGGAGGGTTTTAAAAATCTAAACGACCATGTAACGATTGTCTAAGGATAGAGGATGCAATCATGAGCATTTATATAGGGGTGTGCTATCCACACACCCCATTTTACTTCTTACACACCCTTGTTAATTTCTATTTATTGATTTTCTTCAATTCATCCGATCCGACGGTCGAAAATTAGAAAGGTGTGTGAAAAGTAAAATGGGGTGTGTGAATATCACACCCCTTTATATATGCTTTCACATTTTTCAGACTTATACATTAATGATTATGAATTTTATTTATTTTGAACTGCCTTAAAAATACATGAGGGTTTGTATAGTTTTAAAAATTTATGTACGCACCTTTAAAGCGTAGAGGATGCGATTAAGAGTGCTTGCATATTTTTTCACATTTTTTGCACTTGTAAATTAATTATTTTAAATATTTAAATGTATTTGGTATTTTTAAATTACTTGATGTTTTTATTTTTAATGTGTTTTATAATTTTTTAATCTCACTATTTGCTCATAATATTTTATAAAATAAATAAATAAAACTTAAATTTTTAAAATTTATTTAGAATAATAATTAATGAACAATATATATATATATATATATATCCACTATATTTATTGTATTTTATAGTAAATTTTTTTTAGTAATTAAAAATAATTAAAATCATCAAAATAACTTTTTTCTTTTCGTGTCGAAACAGGTTACGTGCATGTCACTCTCGTGTAAACCTGTTAAGGACCCGTTATTAACGGGTTCTTATCGTGTGACCCGATAACGACCCGATTAGTTATCGTGTTAACCCGAAATCCGTTATTTTCGTGTTGTTTACGTGTCGTGTAAGAAACTGTCAGGTCTAGTTGCTCCTGAATGATCCAAGGGCCTTGACAGCTCCTGCTCTCAAGATAAATTGGTTGTGGAAGGCTGCAATTGCTGCTCCAACGAAGGGTCCTACCCAGAAAATCCACTGCAAACAATAAAAAAGTAGACAAGAATATATACTAATGAAAAATTTACAGTGTTCTGGAGTACCTTACGTTTTAAGAATAATATAAAAGTGGAGAATAATTAATATTAGAGTATATACTTGGTCATCCCAAGCCTTGTCTTGGTTGTAGATAACAGCAGTTCGAAGATTTCCAGCAGGGTTGATGCCAGTGCCAGCGTTGGGTTGGTGGCCAAGTGGGCAATGAACACAGCAAACCCAGTTGGCAGTGGAGCCAAAACCTTCAAAATTTCACAACAGTCCCCAATTTAGCCTCCTACAATACGAGAGAATCTACATGTAATCGAAGATATATTTTTTTATTTATCTCTCTGGTCACGTGATTTAAAAAAAAATATACAACTAAAGATAATTAAGAATTTCCATCGGAATACATACGATCGGAAAGCATATATAAAATCGGACAACAGAACACTTTGGAACATGATGGAAGAGTTGGAAAATGGACTAAAACATGCCCCGTGATTGTGAAGCTAAATAAAAACAAAATCAGACGACTTTTATTTCATTTCTGACTCAAATGTTTTGTACTGTTTAACAAATTGCTTAAGAAAATACTTTTTTTTTCCTGTTTGGAAACACATTCGAAGCATCTGCAAACTTTTTTTCCGTTGTTGACGTTCCTACAACGTTTGTGAAGATAATACATGTATCAAACAACTCAAGAAGGAATATATCAAAGGAGACACCAAGCACATTGCACCGAAATTCTTTTTCTCACAACAACAACAAGAGCATCAGAATAATTGAAATCTAGCAAATCCGGCCCAAGACAACCTGGCCGACCTCTTCACCAAATATTTACCGAAGATGACATTTCAGAAGCTTATTCAGGGAATCGATATGCATAAACTTTCTGAAATGTAATATTGTTAGATCTCTTTGGAATTATATCAAACTCAGGGAGAGTATCCCAAAGTATACTCGTTTGATCTTAATGTACTCTTTTTTCCTACGATTAGGAGAATTTTTCCCTTTGGGTTTTTGCTACCTGATGATGTTTTGATGAGGCATCCATCTTGTATTGGTCATATTCTTGAAATACGTCCCGTAGACATTTAATTTGACTTTGCACTTTCTCATGCACCTTCTTTAGACTATGGATTTTTGTCCCACCTTGGGTTTTATTGAGACCTAGTTCCATATGCAAGTTCCTTTGTCTAACACTAGTGTGTTGCCAAATCAGTGTCAATGAGTCGACTTTCTCAACTCTACTTGATGATGAATCCACTTAAGTATTTACACACTCAAGGGGGAGTGTTATAGATATTATATCAAAGTTCTTGTGTAAATCTTAAACAGATTTGATTACTAGTTATTCTTTCCCTACTAGGATTGTATTTACTTGGAGGACAAGTAATTCCTCTCTTCTTTACTATTATAAATAAAGGCACTATGTAGGGGAATAACACATCTCATACACACAGAAATCCCAACACTTTCTCCATTCTCTCTCTTGATGCGCCCCTCTCTCCCTTGTCAGATAAATTGGCCACAACACATGAGTAAAAAAAATGTATTTTCATTATGACTAAATTGAAATGAAAACAAATATATATACAAAATTGCGCGTTATAAAATGGGTAGACGACAAAATTATGCTTTAGAATTGATTTAATACCAATATATATGTTAAAATTGAAATGCATATATCTTTAAACAACGTCCCAGTACATACGATCATTTCTTGTATGATATGAAATGTGCTCTATTGCAATGTTGTATCTCATTTAATGCAATTGCAAACCAGTGGCGGAGCCACATGGAGACTAGGGTAGTCTAGTGGCCATCTTGGAATTTAAACTTATATTTGTCTACTGGTTTTAGCAATAATGAGTATGTGGTGTATTGGTAGATCAAATAGGTATCATCAGGTCTTGGGATTGGCACTTGCTAACAGAAAACTACCTTTTGGTTTTTTAAACCCCAACAGGTTCTATTTACTATGACTCTGCTCAATAATAATTTTTTCATACAAATTTTAAAGTTTCATCACTCTTGTTTGATTAAAATTTTCCATGATATTACTATAAAAAAAAATTCTAATTTCATTCATTAGCTTAAAGGTCCCTTCAAGCATGAATTTCTGACTCTGCTACTGTTGCAAACCCTACACAATTGAAATACTCTGAGTGGCGAGGTCACCCAATTAACATGGAATTGGACTTTTGGATCATTTAGTGAATGAGACTTTGGAGTAAGATGATGAAGTAGAATTGATAGTGATGTGTAAGATTTGGTCCGTCAGATCAGATAAAGTGTAGAAATAGAAGATGGTAAAGTGTAGAAATTAGCTCTAATTGCTTCTCTTCAAAGCAACCCCTTATGCTTACACCTTAAAGGTCATCTAACTCATTCATACTTCTTACATTTCGTCTTCACTTTAATTTTTTAAATTGAAAACTGAATTTTTAATAGGTAGTACTTTCACATTTTGGAGGTATCATCAGGTCTTGGGATTGACGCCTGCTAACAGAAAACTATCTTTTGGTTTTTTAAACCCCCACAAGTAAAAACCATATATAACTACTTTTCTGCCAACACTAGGATTTCTTTTAAACCCTTTTTTTTTAGTTTATATAAAACAAGGTATATACATTGGAGAAGAAGATTCAATAATATTAAAAGAAAAATCTCATAATAATAGTTTGAGCTAGTTATAACGTTATTATCAATGTTGTGTAAGATGTCAACACATGTTCTATTTACTATGATTCTGCTCAATACTAATTTTTTTCATACAAATTTTAAAGCTCCATTACTCTTGTTTGATTAAAATTTTCCATGATATTACTATTTTTTTATCATTAGCTTAAAGGCCCCTCCTAGCATGAATTTTTTACTCCCGCACCACTGTTGCAAACCCTACACAATGAAATACTCTGAGTGGCGAGGTCACCCAATTAACATGGAATTGGACTTTTGGATCATTGAGTGAATAAGACTTTGGAGTAAGATGGTGAAGTAGAATTGATAGTGATGTGGAAGATTTGGTCCGTCAGATTAAATGAAGTGTAGAAATAAAGGATGGTGAAGTGTAGAAATTAGCTCTAATTGCTTCTCTTCAAGGCAACCCCTTATGCTTAAACCTTAATGGTCATCTAAACTCGTTCAAACTTCTTACATTTCTTCTTCACTTTTTTATTTTTTAAATTGAAAACTGAAATCTTAATTGGTAACTACTTCCAGTTTTCAAAAAGAATAATACCTAAAAATTATTTTCTTAAAGTTTTCTAAATTTACTCGTGAGTTTTCACTTTTTGGTTTTAAATGAAAACTGAATGTAGTTACAAAACAAGATTTCATTTTTCATATTCAAAAAATGAAAATTGAAAACCAAAAACCAAAAAATAAAAACTAAAAGTTGAAAATGAAATGGTTACAAAACAACTCATTGGAGAATCAATCCCAAATTAATTGACACCCGCAAAATTTGTACAAGATAAAATGATTAGAGAATTTACTAACAAGATAGGCGAATGTCAATGCTGGGTATCCAATACAACGAACTAATTTCTCCTGATCATACACGATGCATAACAAAACACATGTACAATACATTCATCTGCAGCTCCAATAGGTTATACAATGTTTTCCATGATCAGAACACCATCTGCAGCTCCCAAACCAAACAACGGCCCTTCAAGATCACTTCATCGAACGAGATCAAACGTAGCCGGCCATGTTGAACTTTGATTGTTTCAACATACATACATATGATCGCACATATATATCTATATATATATGGTGTTGATTAAGTTTGAACAACAATTAAATGCAGGTAGCTGCAGATGACGAGATTACATAAGGGTTGCAAGTAAAGGGTGTGCAAAACCAAAACCCAAGGGAGAGAGACCGAGGGGATTTTCGTACCTGTAACTGCTGAATGTACCTCGCTCGACCTCAATGGGGTTTTCATACCTGAAATTTTGAAAAAATGTGGGCGTCCAGAGAAAACCAAAGTTAGTGAGAACGAAGCAGACGAGGCTGGTGATGGGTGCCATAATTAAGTAAATTTGATTAATTTGTTGGTAATTTTTGCAGTTGAAGTTTGAAGAAGTGGCGGTAGAGGGAGGTGTCCCTTTGTTGGTGGAGACTGAGGGTGAGGGTCAGCTCTTAAGAAGTGACGGTGGTTGCTTGATTTTGAAGTATTGCACTTGTTTGCCGTGCTAGAAAAGCAATCATAGAAGCGTGCACACATTTTCTTTACTTATATATTCCATGTTTGAGTTTCATATCTTTTCTTTTTATCTCTCTCGTCACATGACTAATCTAGTTAAAGAGACAGAAAAACGGGTATGAAATAGGGAGGTTTAATAAAACACTCCCGGTACTGTTTACTTTTAACGAAAAATCGCTTTTTTACCTTTAACTGTCACTATTCACTATACCTTTAAATGTGGCTTTTTGTTAAAAGGAAAGTTTTCAAGCCCTTTTCGTTAGTTTTCTTTATGAAATATGGTGCATGAGAGTTTTAATTGTAGGAGAGAGTATTCAGTATGGCAGCTTGATAATCAAGTCACTCTCATAAAGCATGAGACTGTGTTATTGTAAATTGTACCTGCATCAGGTCACAGGTACCGAAAGCAATGCTCATTCCTCTATGAGAGTGTCTGACCATTTAGCTAGTCAAATTACCTTACCCAAGTTTTTTTATGTGGCCGCGACAGCGTCACGTAATGTTACCAATCACGTATTATATAACAGTACATGACAGTGTTACGTTCACGTTGAAAATTTTCTATACATGCTGATAATGTGAAGTAATATGCTTATAATACATTTGAAAATGGTAAGAATAAGGGTATACATTATGTTTATGTCACTCTTTTGGCCCTCTGAGGTAGAGGTATTGGAATCTAGCTAGTCTCAAGAGACCCAGTGGCAACTCAAACTCAATGTGGGTGAGGTAAGATAGGATTTTGCTTAGCTACGTAGCTAACCTCACTTGATCTGGTAAACTGTCTGTTAGCTATTAGGCCCATCTTCAACTTGTGTTAGGTTCCACCACAAGAAGCAAATTCCAGCCCACTTCTGCTTTAGGCTTTTTGAGGAATGAGAGGGCAACTCACAAAGCCCACCCAACATTAAAGAAAAAATGCCATGATCGCTTTTGGAGGCTGAAAATAAAAGTGTCAATGGTGTTTTAATCATTTAAATTCGAGTACTCATCCCATCTTATATTTGTTGAGGTTTCAATATAATGTGTCATGTTTAAAACTTTCATTAATTGAACACAAGTGGATGTGTTAAATTTACCCATCTTTCAATAAAAATGGCCGCATAAATTCTTTTACTTTTGACTGTACCCATCTTTCAACAAAAAGAAGTTGTTGTACAGCACTCACACATAAGTGAGTTTGTTTTCCACTAAAAATTAACAGTGAGGCCCCCCTTTTGAGTCCTATATGAGAATTTTTTTTCTTTCTTTTAAGGTCTCCCTAAGCAACGATTAACCCAATTTTTCTATCTAAGTTAAAACACTGACGATAAAAATTTAGCAAATTTCCCCCACTTACAAAACCAAATAATTACAATTAATAACAGCAGAAGTAGGGGTGGGCACGGGCCGGGCCCAAATTTGGAGGGACCTGACCGTACCCGCTTAAAAAGAAAATGAGATGGGTCGGGACGGGTCGGGCCAAGTATCACAAATCTATTCACTAGAACCAGACCTAACCCAGCCTGTTTCAAATGGGCCGATTCGGCACGGGTCCACGGGTCCTTCTTACTTCTTCTGTTTTTTTTTTTATCGCCTCTCTGACTCGCCATCCTCCAAATATTCGACTTGGTCTCCAACATCAAAACCCACATTCACTTGCAGTCCCGTTTCCAAATTTGGTACCAAACCATAAACCCAATTTACCACGAAAATTCTATTTTCTCAATAGCCAAACAGAAAACAAGAAAAGACGACTGTAAACACGAAAATTTCCTGAAGGAACAAGAACACGTGTACAAAATATATTTGTATTAATAAATTTGTTTGGGTTACAATCTCTATTTGTTCCTCTGATTCTATCTTCGTAAGATATGGATTTTGTTGATGGGCTGTTGATCCAAAGGGCCGTTGGGCTTGATCCTTGGATGAACAGTGATGTGGATTTGTTTGTGTTGATCCGAAGGGGCTGTTTGGCGCTTTGATTCTTGGGATGAACAGTGATGATCTTCAGAGGTTTGATGATGAATGTAGAACGATGAATGATGAACGATGGATGAGCTTCAAGGGGCTTTGAGCTTGATTCTTGAAGAATGGATGTATGGATTCCAAGGGCCGTCGGGGCTTGATCTTGGAGAGTGGATGAATGTTGCTTCAAGGGCCGTCGGGGCTTGATCTTGAAGAAGATGGATGAATGATGAACGAAGAACGATGGATGAACGATGGATGAACTTCAAGGGGCTTTTGGGCTTGATTCTTGAAGAATGGATGTGCAGATCCAAAGGCCGTCGGGGCTTGATCTTGGAAGGTGGATGAATGTTGCTTCAAGGGCCGTCGGGGCTTGATCTTGAAGGTGGATGAACGGATGAACGATGAATGGATCTTCAAGGGGCTTTGAGCTTGATCTTGAAGAACAGTTGTATTGATCCAAGGGGCCGTCGGGGCTTGATCTTGGATTAAGAATCGGCACGTGACCAAGGTGCTTGTTGATTCCTCAAAGGTTTTGGCGAAGTTCCTTCAAGGGCCGTTGGGCTTGATTTCTTGAAGTTGGATGAACAATGAACGAAGAACGAAGAACGAAGAATGAAGAACAAACTTCCAGAGAATTCTCTTCCAATTTGGGAGTAGAGAAATGTATTTGTGAATTGGTGAATTGAAATGAATGAAATTGGCTTCTATTTATAGAATTCCAAAACTTGATTTTTGGATTTAAATAATCAGATGAAATAAGTCGTCTCCGCCAGGTGTTGACACGTGTCCTGTTTGACAGTTTTTCGGACTCTTTTCGAATTTTCGTCGAATCACACACTATGTGTATAATTTATGTAATACATGAGCGTTAACATTTTGACCATCGGTCAACATTTTATTTATCGAAATTTCACTGTCTACAAATGCCCCCACTTCAAGGCGCGCTGTATACATGTGCTTGTCACGTGTAGAGTGTGCGTTTTGAAGTTTCCTTACTGTAGACGTCGATCCAAGGGCCGTCGAGACTTGATCTTGGATTGGGATGGGATCTCTTTCAAGTGCCGTCGAGGCTTGATCTTGAATTGGGTTGAGACTATATTCAACTTTACTGGGGTGAATCGGCACGTGTATTTGTTGTGCTTGTTGACTTTCCACAGGCTTCATCTTGAACTGGTTTTGATTCAAGGGTGTTGGACACTTGATCTTGAATCAGGATTGCAATTTCTCCAAGGGCCGTTGAGGCTTGATCTTGAAGGTTGATTCAGGGGTGTTGGACACTTGACCTTGAATCGGGTCTTGATTTCTCCAAGGGTCGTTGCGGCTTGATCTTGAAGGTTGATTCAAGGGTGTTGGACACTTGATCTTGAATCAGGTTTGTAATTTTTTCCACAGCTTTCATCTTGAACTGGTTTTGATTCAGGGGTGTTGGACACTTGATCTTGAATCGGGTTTGTAATTTCTCCAAGGGCCGTTGAGGCTTGATCTTGAAGGTTGATTCAGCACGTTGTCTCCACATGTTTCAAGTAATCGGATCTTCATGCAGGTCTGGCATCTTCTTTTGCAGTATTTTTTTTTAATGCAAAAATTCCCATGAAAGCAATTGGAGATGCCGCTCCAAAACATTCAATGTGGAGATTAGTTATGCTGCAAAAATTCCCATGAAAGCATCAGAACATCACTTATCAGCGACTCATCATGTTTTCCAGCTTCCAACTTTAGTTGAAGATGACTGCTCGAGAGCAATGCTAGGTAAACAATCAGGGAAGGGTTCCAGACAATCAGTCCCAGATCGGAAGCTTGACTCTAAGTGGCGGCTGATCGCTCTCTTTCTCTTTGTCCCGTAGGCAAGAGCAAGGGTAAAGGAAAAGCATGCCATGAGATATCTTTGCCTTTGACCCTGCTGATATGAGATACTTTGGCTTTTGAAGAAGTACAAGTTGATTTTTGAACTGGGTTTGGGAGCCTTTTTACTTGCAAGCGATCCTCAGCTTAGTTGAGGATGAATCAGCACGTTGTCTCCACATGCTTCAAGTAGTCCGGTCTCCACGCAGGTGTGGCATCTTCTTGAACTCTTGGATCAACCCAGACTTATCTGCTTTTCGAAGCAACTCAGACTCCTCCTGCTTCGTCTGTGAGGTACTTTTGCTTTTGAAGAAGCACCTCAACACAGGTTTATTTTTTGAAGTGGGCTGGGAGGGGTCTGAGATGAGTACTCGAGAGCAAGACTAGGTAAGCAATCAGGATCTCACTTTCTCCATGTTCTTCATATGAAAGTGAGGAGAAAGCATGATATGAGATATTTTTGCTTTTAACCTTTTTGATATGAAATATTTTTGCTTTGGATGATTTGTTTTCTGGGGTGTTCCAAGGGATGAAGAACACTGAGTGACTCGAAAGGTTTCTTTGAGAATACATTCTCGGAGATGAAGATATGAAGAGAGGGTGTGAAGGTATGCCTTTGATGTGGAAGGCGAAGGTAGAACTTATAGAATTTTTTTTTCTCAACTGGAACTATTCTCACACTATTTGTCAGCAGCCGGTGGATGGATGAACAGTACCCGTTACGCGCTTTCTGACAAAGCCGTCCGTAATTTCCGCGAAGCTGACTGCGCATGCGACGAGTGACGACACGTCTTGAATGATGATCTTTTGAAAACCGGGGTTCAAATCCGGGTTCGGCTCGTGGTTTTCGCAACGCTCCAAGCTGCATGCGACGCATGTGACGAGTGATGACAAACTGAAAAAAGCTGATGCCACGTGATTTCTGAGTCAAGCCCAGCTTTTGATAGAGGAACGGCTCTTTTGAGACAGAACTCCGGCCTTCGAGAAAGGAGCGTCACTCTTTGATTTGCGAGAGGAGCGCCTCTTCGATCTCTGAGGAGCGCTTCTTCATTTTCTTCTTTATATAGAGGCGCGAATTTTTTGTTTCACCTCACACTTGAACTCCCTTCTGTAAACACTCCTTCCTGCACTTCTGCAATCTTAATTTTCCTGATCTCTTCTTTCTTAACACATTCTGAAAATGTCTTGCCCTTCCGACCGTCGCCTTAACTTGAACGTCGGAGAAGATGATGACTTGTCTTCTCCGGACAACATTTGGCGTCCGTCCTTCATATCCCCCAACGGTCCTCTTACAGTTGGGGACTCAATGATGAGAAATGAAATAACCGCTACGGTGGTTGCTCGAAATCTCCTCACTCCAAGGGACACTAGGTTGCTATCCAGGCGGTCAGATGAGCTGGCTGTTCAGGAATCTCTAGCTCTCAACATCCAAAGTGCAAGCTCAGTTTCAAACATGGGCCAGCGCCTTCTCGCAAGATCTCGGCAGATGGAGTCACTGATGGCGGAGGTGGCAAGTCTTCGGCAAGAGGTCAGAGGACTCAGGCACGAGAACAAGGAGTTGCACATGCTTGCAACTAGTTACTCGACCAGCATGAAGAGGAAGCTGGACCAGCTGCAGGAGTCGGACGGTCGGATCCAGAGTGACCATGAAAGGTTCATGGCGTTACTCCCGAGGTTTATGTTGCCTTCGTCATCTGGAGTTGCACCAAGCGTTCCGCCTCCGGAGATTCCAACTCTGGCTCTTCGTCTTCCCGGAGCTCCGTCGACTTCTGAGGCACCACCTGATCGTCCTTGAATACTTCCTGCTTGTAATTTTGATTTGACTTTTTTTTTTTTTTGTGGCATGTGGAGTGCCAATTTGTGTAATTTTCCAGAGAAATAAATAAAAATGGACTTTTATCGCTTTTCTCTCTTCTCTCCTTTTTTTTTTTTGCTTACACATATACAATATACATAAATATGTATATACGTCATATGCATACACATGCATTTTCATAACTTTTTTTTTTATTTATTTTTTTTATTTTTTTATTTTTATTTTTAAAAGCATGTTGTTCACCTTGACATCTTGTACCTAGAAAAGTGACTCTATTTTCTTTCAATGCCATATACATATAATATATGCATATATATTATATGCATACACATGCGTCAGCCACTACTTATCATAATTTTTTTTTTATTCTCTCTGTGTCCATCATGACCTCCTTTCATCATTTCTTTTTTTCTTTTCTTTCTGCTTTCGGTGGTGATGCTTCCTTTCTTTTCAAAATTATTATTATTTGTTTATTTTTTTATTATTTCTTTGCTTTCCATATGGTGCCAGCACAATTTGCTCCACCCCTCCATTTTTATATTTCTTCTTTCATGATGCTGAGGTACCACCTTTGCTCCACCATCCTCTTTTTTTTTATTATATATTTTTTCTATATAAACCTTCAGTGATGGAGTGAAAAAATTTGCAGGAAGGATGAAGACGACGGATGAGCTTGAGGCGGAGCGAAGTGTCGAGCTTCATGACCGGCTAGTCGTTTGACGGCGGTCGTTGAAGTTCTTCATGGCTACTTGCAGTTGCTGTGACGATGAAGGTCCACGATGGGGAAGAGCTCGCAGAGAAGCTGCAGCTGCGGTGGTGCTCATGGTGGACTCGCCGATGGAGTGGGAGGTGCTCAAGGCTGCTGCTTCTTCAATGGAGGGAGGAAGAAGACGAGGTGGCCGTGGAAGAGCTTGGATTTGCTATAACCGTGGAAGAAGAATCAACTCACAGTGGAGAAGAGGCGACGGGCACCGGAGGAGATGATGATGATGGAGCAAGGGAGAGGTGCAAAAGAGCTGTGCAGCGGAGTTCATGTTGCGGAGCAAGGAGAAGAGGGATGCCAGGCTTTTAAGCAAGGAGGCGCTGCGGTGGCTTTTGTGGTGCACGCAGGAGAAACATGCTCTGGGTCACGAGGGTGAAGTATACAAGGGGTACAAAGGCCAAGATTCTTTGCAGGAGAGCCTGTGATTGCTTGAGCCAACTGCCTTAATCTCTAGGGCACAAAGCCTCCAAACTCGACATTAGAGAAGCTTGAACTACAACTGGGGCTGCTGTTGTTGAACCCATTGTGTTTGTTATTTGCAAAAATACATTCTTTGTACCTGGGACACCTATTTCCCCACTGATATCATATTCTAATCTTCCAATGCGTGGAACAAGGTCCGTAACTAGCTTTTCCAGTCTGAAGTATACCTGAACTGTGGCACTGAGCTTAATTGCCTGTGTAGCATCAAACCCAGAGTTGGTAGCATGGTGAGGAAGGATTGCATGTTGCAGCGAACAACGATGTCCGTGATTATGAGCTTGGGGATGGGCAGCAGATGGTGGAGATCCACGGAGATGGATCATGATGCGGGCTGGAGGGAAGACGAAAGCACAGAGGAGAGGATGCCGCCGAACCTGGGCTCTGATAATGACGGTGAAGATTGCGGGACCCAACAGTGCATGGTGGTGGCAAAGGAGTGAACTCCCTGGCGGAGGGTTGGGAGAGAATGGGAAAAGGAGATCTGAGGGGATGTCGGCGGCCACCATAGTTGTAGATAATTTGGGTATTCTTCTCCGGTCGACTCAGATAATTTGGAAAATGAGATCTGAGCTGATCGGCGGCTGACCCGTCAAAACTTGACCCACAAAGTCATTTTTATTGAACTTGATCAGAGCTGCAATGGCGAAAGCAGGGCGTTCTCTGACTCGTTTCAATGACCCTGCCGAATCGCACAGGGCTGACCCGAGTGAGGTGAAAACTTTGGATTTCAAGATTGGATCTTGCAACTCGCGGTTGAACCCCTGCGCGACCCTGTCCTCGAACTGAGTCAACAGCTTGATCAATTCGTCCTCATCGCGAATTGGGTCCTTCCAGGGCTCGCGTGGCTTGTCTGACCGTCGATTATGCACCAATTTCTGATTCACGCTCATCGGCTGCTCGAGGTCATCCAGAAGCTGTTCAACCGTAGCTTCCAGCTTGGTCTACATAACTTCCACAAACGTGGCTGAGTTGATCAGGAAGGTGAGGAAGAGTTTGACTCGGTGTATAGACCAGCGTGGCACTGCACGGTGGGGACGAGTTTCGGATCGTTCGTGACTCACTCAATCGACGGGTTCGTGTATCTTCTCTTTCGACGACTCGCTGTCAGTGCTTCTCTTCAAAACGGAGCAAAGCCTTCAACTTTGAGTACCGGCGGACCAACGACCATTTGGCGTCGTTTGTATACGATTTCGAGGGAGATGAGTCCAGAGATTCCGAGAGACATGAGAACGTGTTTGAAGAGAGAAGCTGAGGTCAGATGGGACTGTTACTTTTTTTATAAACCGAGTCGGTCTGGGAATTCTGAAGAGGAAGAAAGCAAAAGTGTGTGGCCTTAGCACTTGTGGGATTTTGTGGAAATGGGCATGGGATACATATGTTCCCCTTTTCTTTTTCTTTTTTTCGCAACAGCCCACTATTTTTTTTTTTGGGCTTGCCAACATTTTTATACATAAAACATGTAATAATTTTTTTCTTTCTTTTTTTTTTAAATAAATGTTTTATTTTTATTTTGATGTGACTGAACCTGAAATTGAATATTCAAGTTGCCTACGTACCCTTCCAAAGAAAGAGATCAAGTCAAAACGTAGTTCAAATACAAATATTTTTTTTTTTTTGGTGCCGTTTGCTCGTACCGGCAAGGAGCTTTCGTTCATGCAGTTTAGGCTCGTGCGAACAAGGAGCATTGGTGTCGCCTTTTATGCTCGTGCAAGCCAGGAGCGTCCGTTCATGCAGTTTTAGGCTCGTGCGAACAAGGAGCATGGTGTCTTGCAGTTTCAGCTCATGCAGACAAGGAGCATCACACGGATTTGTCAAGCTATTTTGGAAAAGCGTTCCTTGCAATCTTTGTAGCAAGGAGCTTTGACCGGGTGTTTGAAGAAATCTTCTGGGAGGAAATCGCGCATCGTGATGGGGATGGGTGATCTTTGTGTTGAATTTCCATCATCTTCAACAATTTCCCGTTGCTTTGGAGATTGGCAAAAGCTGCTTTGCCCCCTTTCCGGTTGGTGGACTTGTGGTGGAGGCGTAGGCTTCATGTGCCATTTCTTTGGAGCAACATGAATCCATCCTTCAGCTTTGCTTGATTCGGAGCATGCCCCCAGCGGTGGCAATGAAGACTTTGAATCGAATGTGCTAGAAGTGATGGTGGTATAATTTGTCTTTACCACATCATCGAGATCCAGCTCGATGATCCCTTGCTGGGCCAGCCTTACGATGAGATCTTTTAGCAAGAAGCATTTTCCAGTCGGATGACTGATGAAGCGGTGGTACTTGCAGTACCTTGGGTTGTCGGTGCGATTTATTTCTTCCAGCCATCGGCATTCGGGTAAATCGATCACCTTCTTCTCCAATAGGTCATCCAGCATTGCGGCCACGTCGGAGTCCGGAAAAGGATATATCTTCTGCTCTAGTTCCCTCAAGGTGCTTTTGTACTTGTCTTGGGTGCTACAAGGCTCTCCTTTCTTTATCTCCCTTGTTTTATACTTGGACGGGATTTTGATGGGCGCCGATGAGATTTTGACGGGGGTGGTGTTGATGGTAAAAGCTTCTTTAGCGGGCTTCTTCCCAGTCTCGTCCACCTTCGGAGCAAACACTTTCTCTTTGAAGTTGGTGGTTGGCTCCCTTTTTCCATGGTTGGCGATGCTCAACTCCATGTCATGGGCGCGGGTTGCTAGTTCTTCAAAAGTCCGCGGTTTGATGCCTTGAAAGATGTAGTGCAATCCCCATTGCATGCCTTGGATGCACATCTCGATCGAAGAACGCTCCAAGAGTCTATCTTTGCAGTCGAGGCTAAGGGTGCGCCATCGGTTGATGTAGTCCACTACTGGCTCATCTTTCCACTGCTTTGTGCTTGTCAGCTCCAGCATGCTGACTGTGCGGCGGGTGCTGTAGAAGCGGTTGAGGAATTCTCGTTCCAATTGCTCCCAACTGTCAATGGATTCGGGCTCGAGATCAGTGTACCAATCAAAGGCGTTACTTTTCAGCGAGCGCACGAACTGCTTGGCAAGGTAGTCCTCTTCAGTGCCCGCATTGTTGCAAGTTTCAACGAAGTGGGCGATGTGCTGTTTCGGGTTCCCCCTTCCATCGAACTGCATGAATTTGGGTGGTTGATATCCCCTTGGCATCTTCAGGGCATCAATCTTTTTAGAGTAAGGCTTGGAGTACAACTCGGAGGTATTTGAGCTCCCTTGGTACTGTGCCTTGACTGTGTTGGCGATCATCTCTTGCAACTGCTTGATTGAGAGGGATCCCATGAGCGGCGCTGCTTGGTCTGGTTCTGGCTTTTCTTCAAACTTCTCCACTGAATGCTCTTCTTCTTCGTTACCACCTTTCTTAGGGCTAGAGCCGGATCCTTCATCTTGCTTTGCCCCCAATTTGTTCACGAGCATAGCAATCTTCAAGTCTTTTTCTTCTAGGGTTTTCGTCATCATCGCAAACATCTCCTTTATCTGAATCAGCTATTCTTCGATGGAGGTGGCGCCGATGACTTGTCCTTCTTTTGAAGCCATTTGTGCTTGAAGTGTGTTTTGGATATCTTGAACGAACAAAGAGATGAGAGGTAGAGATTGTCCCACTGGGCGTGCCAAATTTGTAAACACGAAAATTTCCTGAAGGAACAAGAACACGTGTACAAAATATATTTGTATTAATAAATTTGTTTGGGTTACAATCTCTATTTGTTCCTCTGATTCTATCTTCGTAAGATATGGATTTTGTTGATGGGCTGTTGATCCAAAGGGCCGTTGGGCTTGATCCTTGGATGAACAGTGATGTGGATTTGTTTGTGTTGATCCGAAGGGGCTGTTTGGCGCTTTGATTCTTGGGATGAACAGTGATGATCTTTAGAGGTTTGATGATGAATGTAGAACGATGAATGATGAACGATGGATGAGCTTCAAGGGGCTTTGAGCTTGATTCTTGAAGAATGGATGTATGGATTCCAAGGGTCGTCGGGGCTTGATCTTGGAGAGTGGATGAATGTTGCTTCAAGGGCCGTCGGGGCTTGATCTTGAAGAAGATGGATGAATGATGAACGAAGAACGATGGATGAACGATGGATGAACTTCAAGGGGCTTTTGGGCTTGATTCTTGAAGAATGGATGTGCGGATCCAAGGGCCGTCGAGGCTTGATCTTGGAAGGTGGATGAATGTTGCTTCAAGGGCCGTCGGGGCTTGATCTTGAAGGTGGATGAACGGATGAACGATGAATGGATCTTCAAGGGGCTTTGAGCTTGATCTTGAAGAACAGTTGTATTGATCCAAGGGGCCGTCGAGGCTTGATCTTGGATTAAGAATCGGCACGTGACCAAGGTGCTTGTTGATTCCTCAAAGGTTTTGGCGAAGTTCCTTCAAGGGCCGTTGGGCTTGATTTCTTGAAGTTGGATGAACGAAGAACGAAGAATGAAGAACGAACTTCCAGAGAATTCTCTTCCAATTTGGGAGTAGAGAAATGTATTTGTGAATTGGTGAATTGAAATGAATGAAATTGGCTTCTATTTATAGAATTCCAAAACTTGATTTTTAGATTTAAATAATCAGATGAAATAAGTCGTCTCCGCCAGGTGTTGACACGTGTCCTGTTTGACAGTTTTTCGGACTCTTTTCGAATTTTCGTCGAATCACACACTATGTGTATAATTTATGTAATACATGAGCGTTAACATTTTGACCATCGGTCAACATTTTATTTATCGAAATTTCACTGTCTACAACGACCATCAGTGGTGACCATTCGAGCTCTGAACTCGACACTGATGGTAAAATCATGCACAGGCTGGAACCTCTTATCAGTGAATTACAACAGCAAGCAAGATTTTCCGACACCTACAAATCTAAACCAAAAAGCCAAAACCAAAACCTAATTGTTTTAAAACCTCAATTCTCAAACCAAACAAACGAACAAAAAAAAAAAAGAAAAATCAGAAGGCTGGGGGGAGAGAGATCGAGAGGGAAGAGGTTGAGTATCGACATATCCAAGGTGTGAGAAATTGGAGACAAAGGCGTCGGGAGAGAGTTCGAGAGGGAGGAGGTTGAGAATCAACAAATCCAAGGTGTGAGAAATCGGAGATAGAGGTGTCATGAGAAAGTGACTGGGGGAAAGAGAGAAGGGGAGGAGACTGAAGAGCTGAGGGTGATGAGAGTCTTCGAAAATATGTGAGACAGTGGTGGAGGTCACGATGGGGTGTGGGTGTGGTGTGTTTACTCCAGGAAGGAGAGTTGCGAAGATGGGGGGAGATGAAATAAGGATAGGAATGAGAGAGAAGGATCGAGAGATTGGGAGTGTGTGTGTATGCTCTTCGAGATGAAAGAGCATCGAGATAAGAGAGAGTGAGACAAGGAGACAATGTT
This sequence comes from Crataegus laevigata, assembly GCA_963580275.1. Taxonomy (NCBI): domain Eukaryota; kingdom Viridiplantae; phylum Streptophyta; class Magnoliopsida; order Rosales; family Rosaceae; genus Crataegus; species Crataegus laevigata. The sequence continues at coordinate 27,614,009 of OY756947.1, read as the reverse complement.
CTTGAGATTGAGAACTGTCACATGGAGCCTGGTAGACAATAATGTTTTTAAATTGGGATGTTACACAAACAGGTCCCCGGGTACCTCTTTTTTATACTTTTGGATCTGGCCCGCCCCTAAAATTCTAAAGCCCTATCCTGCCTCATTTCTCTTGGTCGTCGAGCAGCTTTGGATCAACTAAATTCTGTGATTCCTTGTCGCTTTTCATCCTCTGGAGGTTCCATTCGAGCTTTCTCAAGTAGGCGAGCTTGAAGGAGTCTTTGATCGTCGCTGACGGCCATACAAGCATGGCTCTCTCTCTTCCTGCACTGTTTGAACTTCAACAACGTAGGAAATGTAGGGAACTGTCCTTTTCAACAAGAAGAGAGACGCATAGTAATTGGCTCGCAAACCAAAGTTAGCATAAGACTAGTTCCTCCTTAAATGACATCGTCAGGTTTTTTCTTTTCTATTTTGTTGACTTAGACGATACATTATACATTGACCAAAAGGCGGAGGAGAGGGACGGTGGAAGTCTAAATAACAAAAGGCAGTCAAAACTAACGAAAAACGGCGAACAAGCGGCGATGGACGCTGAGGAAGTGGCATGAAGCCCAAATCTGAGACAAGTTCAGAAGAAAAATTGAGACCAATTTCAAAGAAAGCTGAAACAAAACTTAGTAGAAAATTGAAATAATAGAAAAAGGGAAGAAAGAAAGAGGGAAGGAGGATCAAAAAGAGGGGCTGCCACCGGCACCCAAGCTAAAGCTAAGGCCGGCCGGTACAGTTTTTTTACCTCTATTTGTCTTTCAGCGAGAGAGATCTTTGAGATGGAAAAGCTGAACTCTCCTCTCGTTGATGCAAAGAAAATGTCTTATGTTCGACGTATTGGATGACGATTTTAACGTCTAATTAAATTTATGAGAATGAGAACAAGAATTTGAACTTGATGCAGAAGACTGTATTTAACCCATCTATACAACGAGAGCTTTTTCACTGTGTCCAGAACATTAAGCGAAACATCACATGTCCTAATACAATTGAAGGAACATCTGAAAAAAAAAATTCCACTAAAAATCTCTCGTGTACAACATCCTTTCGTTTTATGTGTGTTCTTTTTTCCTTGGTTACATTCTCTAAAATACTAAGAGTTATAATTTATGTGAAAATCACACATTTGGTTGAAAATTTGAAAATTCAAGAACAGTACTAGTAAGGCCCAAAACAGAGTTTCCAAAACCATAACGGATTTCGGCGACTAGAACATTTATGGAATGTCCAACTTGAATTTTACGAAGCATGTGATGCTGGGAAAATGCCAAGAAAATATGGATTTTCAAAAAATTAACGGAATCGATTAAAACGCCGTTATTGAGTTTTCTCAAGATTTTCGTTAATTTATCACTTGAGTAACTTCGTAGTCGAATCCAAATTTCATTCCTTGTAAATAAGAAGAATAGTTTAGATTATGCCCATGAATAAAAAAAAATTCTACTTTGATTATGACTAAAAAATTATATACAATTATGTAATAGCTAATCTGCGTGTTATGATATGGGTATAAATAATTTCAATACCAATCAACACATTAAAAAAATTGAAATAATTACATCTTTTAATGGCATTCCAGTACCATGCAATAATTTATGATTGAAACGAGAGAATTTCCCTTAGAATTAAAAGTAGTGTCTAGATACTTTATGTATGATATGAAATGGGAATTGGATCCCGTCCTGAGCAAATTGTGGGGATCATTATGACTTACTAATAGAGGCCGTTGGATTTTGATCAAACAGCTACAATTATTATAACTTTTAGAGGGACTTCCTTGTTTGTAGCCGTTGGATCAAAATCCAACGGCCCATATTAATGGGTCATGAGGATCTCCATCATTTGCTCAGGAGGGACTCGAATTCCTATGAAATGTGCTCTATTGCAACGTTGTATCTTATTTAATGCAATTGCGAACCCTACACAATTGAAATACTACAAGTTTGGGTTATTGGTAAGTTATGGGTTTCAGTAATTTGCAACTGGGGCCCTTTTCTTTTTTGAAAAATTGAAAATTTTCATTATCAAGACAAGAGCCAAGAGAACGCCAAAAGCTACGAAAGGCAAACAAAGAAACAAAAACAAAGCATACAGATAAAAATGGTGAAAAAAGGGGAGGGGGGAATACATGAAGAGGGACGCAACAACAATTACAAAAGCGTCACTCCGTCTACACCACACCAAACTTAGATTGAAGGGAGACAAGGCAGGTCATCCTGGTTGAAAATGTGCACCGACGAAGATGGAATAAGATGATGAAGTAGACTTGACAGTGACGTGGAATGACTTGGTCCGTCATATCAGATAAAGTGTAGAAATAGAGGAAGGTAGAGTGTCGAAATTAGCTCTAATTGCTTCTCTTCAAGGCAACCCCCTTACACTTAAACCATAAAGGTCATCTAAATTCATTCAAATTTGTTACATTTAGACATTTCATTTAAACATTTCGGCCGTTTAATAACCTTTTTTTTCCAGTTTTTAGTTTAATTTTCACTTTTTTTAAAACTGAAAACAAATTTGGCTTTGAGTTTTCCTTTTTTGGTTTCAAATGAAAATTGAAAGTAGTTACCAAACAAAATTAAGAAAAAAATGAAATTGTTGTCAAACGACCTATTAGAGAATCAATCCCAAATTATCTACACCAGCAAAAAACTTACAAGTTAAAATGATTAGAGAATTTACTAACAACATAAGCGAATGTCTTGCTGCGTATCCAATACAACAGACTAATTCTCCTGATCATAGACGATGCGTAACAAAACATATGTACAATACATTCATATGTTATGCAATAATGTTTGGCATGACCAGAACAACATCTGCAGCTCCAGAACCAAACAATGCCCTCCATGATCACTTCATCGAACGAGATCAAACGTAGCCGGTCATGTAGAACTTTGATTCCTTCAACATACATACATATGATCGCATGTGTGTGTGTGTGTGTGTGTGTACATATATATATATATGGTCTTGATTAAGATTGAACAACAATTAAATGCAGGTAGCTGCAGATGATGAGATTACATAAGGGTTGCAAGTACAGGGTGTGCAAAACCAAAACCCAAGGGAGAGAGACCGAGGGGATTTTCGTACCTGTAACTTCGGAATGTACCTCGCTCAAGCTCAATGGGGTTTTCATACCTGAGATTTTGAAAAAAAGTGGGTGTCCAGAGAAAACCAAAGTAAGTGAGAACGAAGCAGACGAGGCTGGTGATGGGTGCCATAAGTAAATTTGATTAACTTGTTGGTAACTTTTGCAGTTGAAGTTTGAAGAAGAAGTGGCGGTGGCCATGGTTGCTAAATGGAATTGCAGAGGGAAGTTCCTTTGGCGGTGTAGGGTGAGGGTGAGGGTGAGAGTGAGCTCTTAAGAAGGAGGGACGGTGGTTGCTTGACTTTGAAGTATTGGACTTGTTTGCCGTGCTAGCAGAAGCAATCATAGAAGCGTGCACACATTTTCTTTACTCATATATTCCATGTTTCAGTTTCATATCTTTTTTTTTAATCTATCTCATCACATGACTAATGTGGTTAAAAGACAGAGAGAAAAGGGTATGAAACATGTTGCATGATTAATCTCAGGACAGTATTTAGGGTGGCAGCTTGATGATCAAGTCACTATCACAAAGGGTGAGATTGTGTAACTGTAAATTGTGCCTACGTCGGGTCACATGTACCAAAAAGCAATGAAACACGTTCTTCTGTGAGAGTGTCTAACAGTGTGAAGTAACATGCTTATAATACGTATGAAAATGGCAAGAATAAGGGTGTATATTGTGTTTTGGCCCTTTGAGGTAGAGGTATTGGAATCTAGCTAGTCTCAAGAGACCCAGTGGCAACTCAAATTCAGTGTGGGTTAGGTAAGATAGGATTTTGTTTAGCTACATAGCTAACCTCACTTGATCTGGTAAACTGTCAGCTAGCTATTAGGCTCATCTTCAACTTGTTAGGTTCCGCCACTAAAAGCAAAATACAGCCCACTTCTATTTAGGCATTTTGAGGAAGGGGAGGGCAGCCACAAGGCCCACCCAATATTTAAAAGAAAAGAGTCACAGTCCATATAAGTCGTGTTTTGGGCTTTTGGAGGCATAAAAATTAAAAGTGTAAATGGTGTTTTAATCGTATAAATCGAGTACTCATTCGATCTTATATTCGTCTAAGTTTCAAAGTAACGTATCGTGTTTGAAATTTTCATGCTTAGAGTGAATAATTTTATCGTGAACATTAGTCTCTAGCAAGGTCTAAAATATTGATGATATCGGAAATATCGGTAGTCCAAAAACACGAATATCTATTAGTTTATCACAAAAAAAATATCGAAAAAAATTGAATAAAAACTACGAAAATATCGGAATATTATCGATATCGAAAAAAATTGAATAAAAACTACGGAAATTGTAAGAAAAACTTTGGAAATTTTTATTGAAATTTTGCAGGATGTTTATTTAGTCAATTATCTATTAGTTTATCACAAAAAAAATTAGAAGGAAGAGCATTGCATGATGGATTTAACTTATTTAAGTTGATTATATAGCGAGCTGGCAAACATTTGTGAATGTAGAAAATATGTAGTAATTAATGAAAGAAGTTTAAACACACCATAATCATTTATATATAATGAATTAGTACAATGGGAGGGGTTCAAATATTTTTGCATATTTTCATATTTTCACAAAACAATAATCATTTTATATATAAAGAATTCAAAACAAAACCATATATATAAATATTTTAGCATATTTTCACAAAAAACATAAGTGATATGGTGGTCAAGGGGTTGAAGGAGTAAAATCGAAGGAGTTTAAATCCCCTTGGATCCGCAAGATTGAGATTTTTCAGTATTTTTCAAGTATTTTTGGGTTTCATATCGCAATATTATTGATAATATATTGACGATAATTAAGTGAAGATTGAGACTTTTCAATATTTTTCAAGTATTTTTGGGTTTCATATCGCGATATTATCGATAATATATTGACGATAATTAAGTGAGTAACTGTGGTCCCCAACTATTAGACTTCTTTTTTTAGGATGCATTTCACTATTACTCAGGTATCTACATTTTTTTTAAATATAGAACACATTAATAGTATACTAACTCCCTCTCTCTATTCCTCATGCAGCCTCAGTACCACATCATAGCTCGTTTAGAAGTATTTTAAAAATGACTAAAAACACTTTTAGAGATATAATTTTAGATTCTAAAACCACTTAAAGTGTTTTATGCAAGAAACACCAGTTATCAATGACAAAGCCACTAGGGGACAAGGGTAGTCATGGGCCTATCCTGCAATTTTTTTTTTCCTTTTGTATATGTATAAGCTATAGCATAACCTCCTTTTACTTTTTGTAAGTTTAGTTGCAATCTTGAAGTTTTTGGATTTCTAATTCTCTTATTCTAGTTACAATGTAGCTTCTTCTACTTGTTAATTACTTCAAGTTCATCTGTGTGTTGAAGTTTTCAAGCAGGTAACTGAATCTAATGGGTCAAGATTTACCACTAACTGCTATTAAGCTAAGGATGTTAGTTGATATATATATATATATATATATATATATATATATATATATATATATATATATATATACACATTTTTTTGTTGGCTTGAACTTCTGGTCCATCGTATGTCTCTTTCCTTCCATGCTCTTAATTGTTTGTCGGATTAAGTGACTATATGGTCGATGCGGTTTGAAAATTGTAATCTTCCTCTATCTTAAACTGCGTATTAACCTATGATGTATAATTTCTCTCCATCTATGAGTTGAGATAAAAAATATAGAAATGCAATCAATCTATATAGTATTTTAGACGTTAAAAAGATAAAGTTTCATATTTGTGAAGTCCCCTTGTGATGTAAGATTCTGGTTCCGCCACTGCCAGTTATGTGTTTCTTCTAGGAAACACTTTAATTGCTTTCTAAGATTTACTTGCACTTTCACTAGATTGGTTTCAAAAACATTTTTAATCATTTTTAAAAACACTTCTAAATGCGCTATAAGGCAGCAACGTGAATATTACAGCATGTAGATATTGGAAGATGTCCACATTCATGGATTTGAGGTTTCATAAGCTACTATAAAAGTCTCAAATATCACAGTGCATTTCATAATTTAGTAACTTATAACAAACAGCCACAATTTGCTGCGAGATTTGTACACACACGTAGGGGTGGTTTTGGTACATTACCGTACCAAAACCTCTGTACCGATTACTATACCAAATATTTGGTACGACAAAATCTATTACCATTACCGTACCAAACTTTTGGTATACCGAATATCAGTATACCAAATAGTTTGGTTGGTATGGTATGCCAATGGTAATTACCACTTTGTTTTACGCCACTTAGTTTGCCCAAAATCTAATATTTTTCTAACCTAATTCAAAGCCCAGAAAATATACATAGTTTGACATATATACACAATTTAACCTAATTCAAGATTTTTTACTATTGTATGTCAAAGTGGTAAAAACTTAATAAATCATAAGACAAGATTTCTATAGCATGCTGAGACTCAAATGAACCAGAAACGTCAGACAGCAAACCACAAAAAATGTCAATATCCATAGCTGTGCTCGACGACTGGCTTGCTGTTTGAACCCACAATCCAAGGTGGTAATACCCAATGCATATGTTGTGCCCTCACTTGGAAGACAAAGTCGCCGGAAACGAGAAACGAAGATGAATCGATGAGAGAACTGCGACGGCGGAACAAGCCCTAGGTTTCTAATGTGTCGAGCAAGGACCAGAGTGAGAGACTAAAAGTGTTTGGTTTGTAGAGATTTTAGGAATAGGATAAATGAGTCAAAGTGTCAAACGACATAATATAATAATACATAATACATAATACATAATATATAATACATAATACATAATTATATATATATATATGAATAAATATATAATATAATATTAATAATATTGGTAACCGGTAGGTATGGTATACCACCGGTACTAGTTTTGAGTACCAATACCGTAGCGAAACAGTATGGTATGGTACAAATACCGTACCATTACCAGTGGTACAAATTTTTTGGCACAACTTTGGTATGGTACGGTTGGTAATACGATAGGTATGGTAATGTGGTAAAAAATTCCACCCCTACACACACGTATATAAAATGTTGGGAATCTTGGGATAAGGGTGATTTAGTAGATAGTGGTAGAGTGTAGGATGAAAGTGAAGGCAACGATGTGTATAGTAAATAAAAAATAAAACTATAAGGAGCTGGATCATTTTTTGAATTTTTTAAATATTTTTTTACTGTTGGAAATCTAAACGGCTTATTTCAAAAGGACAGTTGGAAATTCAACATCGATAGTTACAAATTAGAGCCATTCTGCTCGTTTGTTTTTTTTTGGGGGGGGGGGGGGGTGGTGCCGGTGACGTCGTTGATGGCCACCGTAGTTGCCAGCGGGCTCAAGCTCAGGCGTCAATTGGCTGGGCAGGCTAACGAGCTCCCACCCTGCCTCCTATTGCCTCCCCTTTTTTTCAGCCGCTGGAGCACCTTATTGAGGACAAGGGCAATTTAACCCAATTGTCCTGCTAATTGGCCTTCCGCTAGACTTGTTCTCATTGGCAATTGTGTCAAGATTATAACCTCAACTTATTTAATGATAACATAGCAAAAATGCCCGCGTCTAAACCACGTGTTTCACACTACATGTTTCCTTATCGAGAAAATAATTCAATTGGGAGGTGTACTCTAGGCGCATGAATAATAGATACTCCTAGCCACCTATGCATTTGGATGATCCCTCAATTAAATTATCCATTCGTTAAGTTTCACATTTTGCCACATGTAAAGATGTGTATGAGTTATCTCAGAAAGAACAATTAAGAAACCTTACAACCGCTTAGAGAGTTATGTCTACAACTGCTTAGAGAGTTATGTCAAACTCCCCATATTTCCTCCCTTTATATATTGCGAGGGTCGAGGGCACTACTCCCACCCTTTCCTCCTTGACCCTCGCAAAGCGAAGAGCCTTGTTGATTTGGAGTCGCCTTTTGATTTCTAAATGCAAACTAGTATTCACCTTCAGGTTTTCACAGTGCCCAACCGAGCTTCAAGTGGAGCTCATTGAGCCACCATTATATAGCAAGCAAAAGTGACCCCAAAAATAAAAAAGCTTTATCTTCAAGCATGATATGAGTAGAAAGAAGAAAACAAGGAGAATCCTGAGAAAATGACAGTGACATTGAAGTACATTTAAAGGCAAGTTCTTACAGAAACAGTAAAAAGGAAAGAAAGGGTAAAATCCGACTATATCTACAATTTCATGGCCTCTCTCAGCCCCTTTTTCTGATGGAAATTTAATTGAGAGAGGAGCAAAAGAAGCCTTCACACATAGCATAAGTTAAAGCAACAATTAAGTATAAATACTACTTCCCCCTTAATAATTAACTAATTGTTTCTCCAAATCCCATCACATTCTCTGAAAATATTCAAATTCAGACATGGGGGTTGCTCCTGAACGATCCAAGGGCCTTCACAGCTCCTGCTCTCAAGATAAATTGGTGGTAGAAGGCTGCAATTGCTGCTCCAATGAAGGGTCCTACCCAGAAAATCCACTGCAAACAACAAAAAAGCAAACAGGAATATATATTAGCGAAAGTTCTGCTGTGTTCCAGAGTATTTTACGTTATAATAGTAACATAAAGTGAAGAAAAATTAATATTGGAGTACATACTTGGTCATCCCAAGCCTTGTCCTTGTTGTAGATAACAGCAGCTCCAAGACTTCTTGCAGGGTTGATGCCAGTGCCAGTGATTGGGATGGTGGCCAAGTGGACAATGAACACAGCAAACCCAATTGGCAGTGGAGCCAAAACCTTCAAAATTCCACAACATTCCACAATTTAGCCTCTTAGAATACGAGAGAATCTACCATGTAACTGATCGTATATTCTCATGTTTACCTCTCTTGTCATCGGACTTAGGAGATAGACACGAGAAGATATACAACCAAAGATAACTAAGAATCTCGATGGGATCACATACAATTGGAAAACATATATAAAATCAGACAACAGGACAGTTTAGAACAGGATGGAAGAGTTGGAAATGGACTAAAACAGTTCTCAAAAAGAAATGCCCCGTCATCGCGAGACTAAATAAAAACAAAATTAGACAACTTTCATTCATTTCTGACTCAGCATATCAAATGTTTGGGACTGTTAACACAAGAAACAAATCACACCTTAATCCAACTTTTAACTATTAAACAATAAAACCGACATATGCTCCGGTTAGAAGATACAATTATGAGCCGGAAATTCTAAATATGCTCCAGTTAAAAGATACGGCCATGAGACGGAAAATCAGGCAAAAGGGTAGAGAAAGACTTGGGAAAACTTTGAAAGAGACTTCAAGAAAAGATATAGAGTACCAAGAGCTAACGAAAAACTTGTTGCAAAATCGAGTGCAATGGCATTTTAGGATTCATATAACCGACCCCACTTAATAGAATAAAGTCTTGTTGTTGTAACTATTAAACAATAACTAAACAAGTGGTTGCTGAGGTGGTTAAAAGAGGTTTTCCTCAAGAGGAATGTGAAGAGCCCACAGATTGACGTCGAGTCCTCGAGCGAGTCATGAGTCATGACAATACTTGAAGAAGGCAGAGCACGTTAGGAGTGCTGTATAGGAGAAAAGTTGGGAGAGAGAAAAGAATTTGAAAAAGTTGAATCAACTTGTTGAAAGAAAACAAAATGAGGTGACCCCTCCGCATCTATTGCACTGCACGATGCCCTGAAATGCTAACCAGAAAAAAACACTTGGCCCAGTATAGGATCCTATTATGTTAACATCAGTTAGGCATCTGGGGGTGATTAGTTTACATTAATGAATGGTTGAAGAACATCTAAACTTGTGGTTGTGGACTTTGAGTGTGGGACACCTAAACTTGTCCAAAGACTAAATGATGGTAAAATGAGGGTATATTTTTCCACAAGAAGTTAGAGAAAAATAGAGGCCATTTTGTCCCATTTCTTACATTATGCTTAAAGTCCTTGTATTTATATAAGTACATTATCATAACCAAAAAAATAAAGTCAATGGTGTACTAAACAAGAAAAAGAATATAATTAATGCATTTTCTAGCACACCCAAAAATTAAATTTTCCAAAATAAAGAAAGCAAAATTAAATCCAAAAAGACGCTTGTGGATCCTTCAAATTTTCTGCAGACACTAGTTTTTTTTCTCTAATTTTATCAGTCCCCTGTTTTCTTTATTTATTTATTCAATTACCATTCTGTAATAAATCTCTAAATATACTGCAAATATCGACAGAGCAGGAAATGGTAATTGGAAATTATAGATGAAAGGTGTGTATGTACCGGAACATGGGAGTCCCTAGCACTCCTCTTGGGGTCAGTGGCGGAGAAGACGGTGTAAACCAGCACAAAGGTGCCGATAATCTCAGCGGCCAATCCAACTCCGGTGCTGTACCCATCGCTAAGTGAATTGGCTCCGCCGCCGTACTTGATGTAGTAGCTCTTCTGGAAAGCCTTCACCAGCGCAACACCAGCTATGGCCCCCAACGACTGAGCCACCATGTACAGCACAGCTCTCACCAGCGACACCTTCCGAGCCAGGAACAGCCCAAATGTCACCGCCGGGTTAATGTGACCCCCTGTTCAGCAAAAGTTACAACACCCATTGTCAAAAAAATAAAAAATAAAAAAATAAAAAAATAAAAAAAAACAGCTTTTTCAACAATTTATGCATGTAGAAGAAAAATCACACAAAACCCTCATTAGAAAAAGCAGCCTTTTCAACGGTTTCTATTTGCAGCAGCAAAATCACACCAAACCCACATCAAAGACTTCATCTTTTTAACTAAATTCTACATATCCAAGAAAAATAACGAAAACTCACTTAAAATATTATGGCCTATTTGATAGTGTACTTGAATTTAACTTTTTAAACTCAAAAATAGTTTTCAAGTTTTAGTTCTTAAAAACTTATTTGGTATGACTATTTTTAAAAACTGAACTCAAGACTAACTCAAAAATATAGTATATTCTTTAAAAACATAAAAAGTGAGTTTTTAGAGTTTTTAAACTTAAACTCACTCATTTCTTTTCTCTTCGCCCTCCTCTCTCACTCTAAATATCTCTCTCTCTTTTCTTCTTTCTTTCTCCCTTTTTTTTTTTTACATTTTTCGTCTCTACTCTAATCCAATCAAATTTAAGTCGTAAGATTTAAAAATTTTAAATCACAAACTAATCAAGTTTTTGAATCATAAAGAAAATTATTTTCAAAAAATGTTTTAACAAATATTTTGAGAAATGATAAAAAATTTCAGCCTTAACTTTTTGGCTAACTTCTGTATCTTACAACCAAAACCAACGTCAAAGACTTCAACTGTTTACTTATTTATATGCGTAGAGATAAAACCAGAGAGACCCAGAAGAGAAAACAGACCTGAAATCCCAGCAGTGCAGTAAACAAGGACAAAGATCATGCCTCCAAAGGCCCAAGCAATGCCCAGAGTCCCAACCCCACCGCAAGCGTCAGCATTGGTGGCTGGGTCGGTCTGGCTCTTGTAGCCAATCACTGTGAGCACAGTGACGTAGAGGAAGAGAAGAGTGGCTACGAACTCAGCTATGAGAGCTCTGTAAAACGACCATTTGGTGAGCTCGGCCGCGTCGATGAGCGGCGCAGGCGGTGGGTCGTGGTAGTCCTTGGCTGAGACGGAGCCCCTCTCTGCAACTTCCATGTCCTTGGCCATTAATAAAGCTTAAGCTTCAAACACTCTGGAGAAACAGAGAAAAACCGGAGTCTTGGGTTTTGGGAAGAGAGAGAGGAAGAGAGGGTGGTGTGGGAGAGGGGGCGAGGAGAAAAAGGGGTATATATGGTGAGAGATTAGGATTTAATTTTGCCTGGAAAAATTGAATTATGTGGACCGAACCCACCTACTACTTTTGTGTCTTGTTTGTTTTCGCTTTCACCGACTCTGTGGACTGCATTTCTCTCTCCCCTACAACACTCTAGATTGTTGTCGTAAAAGGTAAGAAATGTTTTGCTTTGGGAAAACTCCCACATCGTTTTTAAGATGATGAAATATTGAGCTCCACTCAAGAACGAAACTTGGCGTGATATTTTTTTATACAAGCAAAAGCAATACTTGAGGATAAGGAATCAAACTTGTAAGTACAGTGATAACGTTGGTAATGATTTGAGCAATGAGTTTTTAAAATATTGCAAGATATTTTCAAAAAAAAATCTTTAATTAGAATCGGAATTTCACACATGGTAGTGAAAATGTTCTCGGGGTAAAATGTTGGCAACATAAAAAATTTATGGTATCAAATGGTGAATCATAAATTATTTGTTAAAAGAAGTGTGTTATTCACACACCCTTTTTTGTTTCTCACACACTTTATAATATGTATTGTTCTTTTTAATAGCCAAATACTTGTATAACTTGGACGAAAAGAAAGTTGTAAACCAATTAGTATTATTTATTTTAGTAGAGTAATGTTATTCATACTATATTTTTATATCACATTTTCATACCACTTTAGGTGACACTGATGTAAACAGCTACATCATTTGAAAAATTTGTAAAACTCAAGAAAATGAAAGAGAAAGACCATTCGTATACTACAATCATCATTTAATTAACTTTTTTTTTAATTATGAGTTTATTAAATATGATATGAATACCATTACTCATTTTAATGTCCAATGCTTATTTAAATTAGAAGTTGTTACCCAAGAAAATAAATGTACATCATTACACCAATATTTATGAACGGTTGAATTTTTTTCGTTGGCTACACATTAAACGCTTCATTGCGGAAGGCATGAATAATCGGAATTCATAAAAAACAATTTAATAAATAAAAAAGAGAACTGTGCAGCGGGTGCAGAATGACCCGGTGAGTCGTAACTCTAGACGAGTCAAAAGCAGAATCATGCAGAGTGCTGATGTCCCTTCGACTCAGTGAGTCAGTGACTCTGCTCGGCGCAGACGAGTCACTGCAGCCACAAACAAACGCACGTAAACGAAAGCCTGCTTGCTTGCTGCTGACTGCTTTGAACTTCAATGCATACGTGACGCGATCTGATTGGGCAACAGAAAACGGCAATAAGTGCTTGTTTTGGAGGGACACGTGGAGGGATGTGAGCCGTGCATAGGTCCACAGGCTGAATCAACGAAGTTAGGCAAAAACGGGTGGTTTAAGATGCCTTGGCGGTTCTTGAAAGTTAATCAAACAGCTGCAGCACAGTGGGACCCGTTCATGCTTTGGCTTTACCGGATAATAGAGGCATATGGATAGCTAAGATAGGGGTGGCGACTGGAAAGTATTGCCATAAATCGATGTACCGACCGAACCGCACCGATCGGTCGGTTTATGTTGGTGTATGGTCGAGTTTTGGCATGATTTTATAATCAACAGCATTTTACTGAATTAATTATTAATAGTATGACTCTGATATTGGGTTTTCTATACCATTTGATATATCGTACCAAACCAATATACATTTTAAGTACTTTTTACGTGCATGAATCTTCAATTTTTGGGTTGAAAAATAAAAACCCACTCACTCTGCAGTTTTTTTGTTTCTACAACCAGAATCGGACTTTTGACTTTTTTGTTTTTGCTTTTGCATTGGTTGCTGCATTGGATTTAGACAATTATATGAGTTACACTTTTGAGTTAGTGAATTATTAATCATTTGGACTATGGTTGCTGATTTTGTTGTTGACTTCTTAAGTTAAGTTATGATTTGATTTTCATTTTAATTTTTAAGTTATAATTATGTTAGCTTATCCGTCAATTGCAAGATTAAAGCAGCTTCTTTTTCAATTTTTTGGTTCGTTCTTCTTCACGGTCCTTGTGTGGTCCTGGGTTGGTGTTTCTGTAGCTTGTTTTTTACAATAATGATATGGGAGACTATCGTTTGTGCCATTTAGCAGCCAAACTAGCTAATAATTTCGGCTGAACTGATTTTCTACGTAGGTGATTTCCAATGCTTAAATTTTATCTAACCTCTGGTTCAATATATTTTATCGTTTAGATTCCGCTATAGGTTTACAATGTTGAAAACTTTGCAAAACTGAAAAGGAGAATTGTTAATTGTACCGTTTCATTCAAAAACAAAGTTAAATATGGTGTCGACTGAATTTCAAAGAGAAAGCGACATCCTATTACCGTTGGAGAGAATTTCCAAGAAAAAATTGTTATTGTCAAACAAAAAATCAAATTGATTATGAAAACACCTTTTTTCTTGGACATTTGTTTGAACTTTCTCCCACAATTTATTTATTTAAATTATAGTGTGATTTGAGAAGTGGAACGGAAGTGAGTTTCCTACCGTTAGAGGAATAATCCCACGTTACCACAAATAGCAAACCCTAACGAATTATAAAATGGCTAAGAAAAAAAAAAGAATTATAAAATGGTGATGACGTTTTTTTTTTTAACAAACAATATTATCTTACATAAGGGAGAGAAAATGGGCTTAGCTTTACAATAGAGTGCAATAATGTGGTTTAAATTTATTTTTGATGAAAACTAAATCTAATACCTCTCACTTATAAATAAAGAAGAATACCATCATAACATAATACTAAGTAGCGATAATGATGTTTTTTCATGTATTAATTAAATAAAACTGTGCAAAGTGATGAGAGCCGCAGACTTTTTTGGCCTCACAAATTATTAGTTATTAATCCACCCATTATCCCCCACGTCCGTGACATGTCCTGATTAATTAGTGGACAGTCTGACGTGGATTTGCAAAACGAATCAGAAGACAGATGAGCATATAGAGTGGGTCGGCCAGCGAAGCAAATATTTGATCCTCAACCTCGAAGCTCATGACATTCCACTAAGGTTTATGTCACAACTGCTGATTTTAACAACTTATTCATCATCATGACCTTTCATTTTATAGATAGATGCGAATCTCAATCCTGTCGTGTTTTAACTCTAATTAGTACAAGGTCCAATGTGTGGTAGAAAAATGTGTTTTCACGACTCTACGACGTCTGTTCATTCGAGGTCGTTAATGTTATGCATAATTTTTCACACGATGCGTCCCATGTTAGGCCTATTGTAGTGGACACCAAAGCGTTAATGGCTGGGATTATTGGACCTTTTCCTACCCCTGTGCAATGCCAAGCCAATGAGATTGCTCACTGCTTAGCTCGTTCTATCATGCTCAGATGTTCTTTTTGTTCACCCCTTAAGGAATCGACAGACCTCATTACTGGAATGGCTGGGATGCTGTTTCAGCCTTTTATTGCATTGCTTCTGTATATTGACTTGTTCTTTAAAATAATGAAATTCTCTTCCATGTCATTTAAGAAAAAATAAGTCTCTATTTCATAACCACATATCTGGTCCGATTAGAGAATGGAAAACAATTAAATATACGTTAATATGACCATAAAAAAACATAAACTTCTCCAAGAGTTTAGCTAGTTCTGTTTTTTAAAGCAAAACTACGATACTTCTTAGGGGTGGTTCGGTATGGGATCTCATACCGAAACTCTTGTTTCGATTCTCAAACCAAAATTTTCGGGAATCTCAATTTTAATACCGATCCCAAACCAAATTTTCGGGAATCCCGAAATAGTTTCGGGATTTTGGGACAAATCGGGAATCCCAAAATGGTTCTGGGCTTTTGAGCTTTTGGACTTTTGGGCTTTTGGACAAAAAGCCAAAATTGGGCCATGCCCAAAATCTGTCCATAATCTGTGAAACTGACTATGAGACCCGCTAATGTTATCAACTTTTTGATATAGCAGCTTACTGTTGAGAAGATATTGCAGCTTACTTGCACATAAAGTGCAAATGAAATGCTTTGAACATAGAAAACAAGAACCCTAGTGCATTCTACAATATTATAGCAAAATAATCAACTGCACAGATTAAATCCAAAATAATCAATGGTTGAAATAATTATCTTATAATTAAAAAATAATATATATATATATATAATTTTTTTTCGGTTCGGTATGGGAATACTGAAAATTGGAAATGAAATACCGAATCCCATACCGAAAATTTCGGTTTGGTTTGGGATTACATCCCGAAAATTTCGGGAATTTTGGTTTGGGATCGGGATTTTTTTGGTTTGGTTTGAGATTTTTGGGATTTTTTTCCAGCCCTAATAGTCCTTGCCATAACAACTAATTAAATCACGTTATTACTAGCCCATTATAAGATGAAGCCAACACTCTTTATTCTTAGTATAAATAATATTATTTGTTTAACAAAACTATATGGTTTAAAATAAAAAATGATAATAGTGATAAGACTATTTCAACATTTATGTGATTCTACACGCATATCGTTTTTCTAATAAATGGAATATTATGGGGCACAAAAATCACGTTTATGATGTGACCATGATTGAATATGATCAACCGACCATCACCGTCGACGACCGCCTCTGTTTACTAGGCAACGATCAGCCGCATGCCACGTATGGGGACCCACGGGTACTCCAATCATTCTGTGCATTGATTAACCTCACCGGATGTTGAGACTGTGAGAGGACTGTTACCACGTGTCCAGACAATATCCCATCAACCGTCGATTGTTTAGTTTTATTTGTTACCACTCGGAATTGGACGGTTGTTTTTTTTTTTTTTTTTCGAAATGGTTTCTGGGCCGTTCGATTTTCATTTCACTTCGCACTGGAATGCACGAAAAGAAATAATATTATCAATTGATTTTTGTTTGGCATGGAGGAAAATACTTCTTAAACTGTTATTTTCTTATATAATTAAAAAAAATGCCCTTTAATGCATGGCACCTTCAAGTGTTAGGGTAAATGAATTAGTGTCAAGTGTAGTTGTATTAACAAATGAACAACTATTGGGGCTTTAAAAATATAATTTTGCATTTCTCGGGTATTTGTTTAAAGGGAAATATTATTCACACATTTTTTTTTACTTCTCACACACTCTTTTAATTTTAATTGTCGGATCAGATTAATTGAAGAAGATTAAAACACAATAATTAACAAGAGGTATGGAAAAAGTAAAAATGGATGTGTGGATAACACATTCTTTGTTTAAAATATAAAAAATTTAGAGTACACAATCAATTTTTAAGAGTGTCAATAACAATTTTCTTTTTTAATGCATTATTATCTAGGAAACTTTCATAAAAATGGTTTGTACTAAGTTTATTTTAATTGAAAAAACCATGCTATAACTTTACTTAATGAAAAAGACTTAAATTTTAATGAAAACTCTTAAATTAAAATTTTAAAATTGACGTGCAGATCTGTGCGCCCCTCACACAAACTGTTTATGAAACGTCTTAATGGTTCGACATTGTTTATAAAACTTTCTACACTGTTTATGAAACTTAACGATGCTACACTATTTATGAAACTTAACGATAAATGCTCGTCCCAAAATTTTCAATTCTTTCACTAGAATGCAATAAAAAGATTATTAAAAAAAAAGACATGATAGAGATCAACGTCCACGCTGTTAAAGTTATGCATGGCTAATAGCTCGATACCATTACTAGAAAAATGGATGATGAGTCCAACGATGTTGTCAATGATGTTGCCCCACCCCTACCACCAACCATCCTAACCCACACTTAACCGACTCCCTCCCAACCATACCTCCCCACATGTGGTTTTGAATCGAATAGAACATACTTCAATTTGAAATTTTAATTTTAGAGGAATAAAATATGCTTGGATTATGTCAATTGTAACTGAAGGATTGGTTGGGTGCTCTTTGCACGCGCCTTTAGTTAGGGTTTTTTTTTTCTTTCTCTTGTCTTTATCATTAAATAAAGTTATAGAATGATTTTTGGTTACTCAAAGTTTTGAAGCTATTTTCATTAGTTTACCAAGAGTGATTGAGTGTGCTAGTCCTCACAATGGCTTAGCCATAATAATTTGGTTCTAATTCACCTTTGACGAGAATCAAACCTAAAACCTGTCACTTATAAATAAAATAAAATAAAGAATACGTAGACCATAGTACTAAGAGGCAGCAAGTGGCAACTAGTTCAACGATATATTGTAAGTAAGAGGTCTTAGGTTCAATTCTCACCAAAAACAAATTTGAACCACATTATGCTAGACTAAACTCACCTCATTTCTCTTAGAGTAGATAATATCATTTGTTTAAAAAAAAAATTCCTTACAAGCAATGTAACATCCCGTCCCGGGTTTATAGTATACTTTCGACATGAAATGACCATCCTACCCCTAGTTACATGTCAATAGGTGTGTTTAGGGATCGATTTTGGGCTTTGGGTGTCCTAAACATTAAGCCCAAAGGTTTGGGCTGATATTATAACATACACACACGTACACACGCATGCACACACGTACACACTCTGTCTTCTCCCTCTCTCTCGAACTCTCTATCCTTCACCTCACCATAAACGTACAGACACATACACCACACTTCATCAATGCCAGATCGAGCCTTAGGTAAGTCCAAATGTGATATGTTACATGTGTTGAGTATTTATATACTAGTTTTAGGTTCGAAACCCCTCGAAATCACATCGAAACCGTAGGCTAACGTCGAGGTACTGTTCATGTACTTTTATTTCAGGACGTTTTAAGTGAAACTAAGATCACAGCGAGACTTAGAATCTTCCCACGAGGCTCGGAGTACCTCGTTTGCACACGTGGGACGTCGGGATCGTTGGTTTCGAACTCGGTCGATTTTGGAGAACTTCCCCAACGAAGTTCTGGTTGTTTTTCAAGGTATTTGAAGCTATAGAAATATTCTACTCTGAATTTAGAGCATGTAGGAAGAAAAACGAGTGAAAAAGGTTGAAAAACGAGGGAGGTATAGGAGTTTGAAAATTCGCTGGAAAAACCAATCCGGCGACGCGAGGAAGAAGATGACGCGCGTGGGGGGCGCGTCTGTCCATGGAATCCCTGGCGCGTGGGGGTGCGTGCCATAGCCAAAAATTATTTTAAAAATACCACGACGTTCGTGACGTCGTGTAGGTCGCGTTGGTATATTCATATACCAAAATTGACCTTCGTATGAAAAGTTATTTACGTAGTTCATTTATGTGCTGTTAATGACGGGTTTACAGTTGTTTCACATATAGGTGAGATGTATCCAGAGGACGAGCGCATTCATTCTAGACTCGGGGGATACGACCCGTCGACATACCAGTGAGTGGGCTTTTGTTTTCAGTATATATATATAATTGGCGTTTTTCCCAGAAACGTAATTTGATTGATTTACGAATTGAATGGATTTTATAATTGAATTGTCATGTCGTATGACAATTATAGTTTATAAATATGATCATGATTGCATTTATTACGCTCCGACGCCGAGGACGGCCAGGTAAGTCAGGTAAGTACGATAGTAGTGTTTGAGATGATGATAGACTGTGATTTAGCTCATCACCTGCACCTCGGGTGTTTGTGCTCCGCTAGAGTAGGGCCTAGCCTTCACGTGATCATTCACCTCACGCACCGTTCGCTCACCTTGGATCCAAGGCAGGTGCCTAGCCTGTCGTACAGACCACTATAGGTGGTTCCGACTCGTAGGTGACCCGCGATTCGTCGCACAGCCTTCACGTGATCGTAGCACTGAGCGTAATATTATACACCTAGCCTATCGTACAGACCACTATAGGTGGTTTCGACTCGTGTGTAGGATAATGATTGATAGTGATTGAGTATGATGGATGAGCTATAGATTCAGCCGTACAGGTCACTAGAGGTGACTCCGGTTGACATGACACTAGGGACACCCCTGATTTACATTACTTGCCTGATGATGATGATTTTTTGAGTTGGTATATCGACATGGCCTATTCTTGAGTTTGATAATGAGTTTTGATTCCTAGACGGGGTTTTCGTATATAAGTTTATATACGTATTATTTTCTGGGAAAATTATACTGGATTTACAGTGAGGGGATATATATGGATTTTATAAAATGGTTTTGGAAAGTATTTGTTTTTGCCCACTCACGTTTTCTGTTTTGCGCCCCTCTAGGTTCTAGGTAGCGACGACGTGGACGGCTATCAAGGCACCGATGCAGTTCTGACAGACCACCACTTATGTAGGGTTTCTTTCGTGATTATGTCGTTTTGTTTAACATGACTGCACCTAGGATTGGCTTTGTGACTCTCAACTATTTCACTTTCGTCCTATATCACTCTTTATCACATGTATATTATCGACTTGACTTTCACTACTGCATTTCATGCATAATTACCTTCCGCTGACGTTTTTGGCTACGTCACTCGCACGTGACGGCCAGCACGCTTCGACCCCTGGGTCGGGGTGTGTCAGTTTGGTATCAGAGCCTAGGTTTTGGCAGTCATGTATAGCTATCAGAGCCTAGGTTTTGGCAATCATGTATAGCTTGTGAATATTCTATTTATTTTGGGTGTTTTTTATCAGAATGATGCCGCCTCGCCGAGAACCACGTCCACCTTTTGATCCTAGTTTTCTCGACTTTTCTCAATTGGGAGATGCTATTGCTCATGCTATTCAGTCTACACTTCGTCCTTCCCACATGACCCCTCTTGAGAGTGCGCATAATTTGAGGTTATCGAGATTTGAGGGTGACGAGGGGCACGAGGGTGCCGAGCGCTGGATACTGCAGATAGAGTGAACTTTTAAAGTAATGCAAAGTCAGGCTAATCTGCCTGCAGGGACTTGGGTTGAGACTGCGGTTTGGCTTATGGGAAAAGAACCTGCGTCCTGGTGGGAACAGTTAGCTGGGAGGATGCCACCAGAAGAGGCCAATGACTGGGAGGTGTTTAAACAGTTATTCTACAGGCGATTCATTCCAGACGCGTACCTTGATCGTAAGAAACAAGAATTCAAGAGCCTAAAGCAGAAAAAGATGTCGGTAAACGAGTATTATAGAAAGTTCACGGATCTTTCTCGCTACCACCCTGAGATTGCTAAGAATCAGGTCGAGATGCTTCGAAGATTTAAGTTGGGCACTCGGAAGAAATGGCGTACGATGGCCACTACGGTTCACTGCGAGACCTATCACGATTTCTATGAAGTCCTGGTACAGATAGAGGATTCAGAAAACCTGCCGAGTGATAGCGACAAAGAAGAAGGGAATGAGGAGCCGAAAAGAGACGATAAAGGTAAAGGATTGGCATCACAGGGGCCTCGGAAGACTCAAAGCTTCAAGAGAAGTGGTGTTAGTTCGAGCTATTCGAGTGGGGGTGTAAATTCCCCAGGCCAGAGGAGAGGGGGTAGATTTGCTAGTGGTCAGCGCCTTCAGAGACAGCGAGATGCTGGTGGTTCTTCCGCACCATGTTGTCGGACGTGTAACAGTCGGCATTTTGGCGAGTGCAGGCAGGGCGCTCGTGGATGCTTCACGTGTGGACATATGGGTCATCGAGCAGCAGATTGTCCGCAGAATCAGCCGAGACCTCCACTACCTGCGTTACCACCCCCAGTCCTTATTCAGCAGGCTCCACCTCCTAGTGGGTATGGTCAGCCGAGTCGTGATGGTACCTACCACTATCAGGGCGATGTTGCCCCTTATTCTGCTGCACCGTATCCATATCCTCCGGATCTGTACTATTCAGGCGGTTATCAGAGTGGCTATCCTCCGTATCCTGGAGGGTATACCCCGTATCCTCCTTATCCTGCCGGCGGATCGCAGTGGTATCCTGGAGTTCAGCCACAGCAGGGAGAGGTTACTTCGAGCAGCGTAGGATCATCTAGACAGCCTAATCTTGCGGGTCCGAGTAGTGGTGTGCCTGGACGAGCTGTTCAGACGAGTAGAGGTCGCGGTGGGCGACAGCAGCCTCAGGGCCGTATTCATAATCTCACAGCGCAGGACGCCCAGAGTAACCCTGATCCGATAATGGGTAAGTTAAATGTACTTGGTCATTTCACTAGAGTGTTGATAGACTGTGGCGCTACTCATTCGGTCATTTCTTACTCATTTGCCCAATTGACTCAACCTAAGTCTGCGCCCCTCGGATTTGAGCTAGAGGTGTCGATGCCTAGGGGGAGACGTGTCTGGTCAGTTGGATGTACCCAGGGTGCCCCGTGTTGGTTGAGGTGTTGATTAAAAACCGTTACCCATTACCACGTATTGACGATTTGTTTGATCAGTTGCGAGGAGCTTGTGTTTTCTCAAAGATCGACCTATGGTCTAGCTACTATTAGCTGAGGATTAAGAGTGAAGATGTTTCGAAGACGACGTTCCGAACCAGATATGGTCATTACGAGTTCTTAGTTATGCCATTTGGATTAACTAACGCCCCAGCTGCTTTTATGGATTTGATGAACCGGGTATTTCAGCAGTATTTAGATCGGTTCGTCATTGTCTTTATCGATGACATTCTGGTGTACTCTAAATCGAAGTCAGATCACATGCGGCACCTTTCATTAGTACTGAAGAAGCTGAGGGAGCATAGATTATACGCCAAGTTCAGCAAATGTCAATTCTGGTTAGACCAGGTAGCATTTTTGGGGCACGTTATCTCAGCTCAGGGTATTCAGGTGGATCCCCAGAAGATAACAGCGGTGAAGAATTGGGAACAGCCACGAATTGTTTCTAAGGTACGGAGTTTCCTCGAATTAGCAGGTTACTATCGGCGGTTCGTGCAGGATTTATTAATGATCGCGTTACCTCTCACGAGGTTAACCAGGAAGGATGTCCAATTTGAGTGGGATGATAGCTGCGAGCGGAGCTTTCAGCAATTAAAACATTGTCTTACTCATGCTCCGGTGTTAGCCCTTCCGGACAACAGTGGTAACTTCGAGATCTACAGTGACGCATCGTTGAACAGCTTGGGTTGCGTATTGATGCAGCACGGTAGAGTGATTGCTTATGCGTCGAGGCAGTTGAAACCGCACGAGATGAACTATCATACTCATGACCTTGAGTTGGCGGCGATCGTATTTGCGTTGAAGATTTAGAGACATTACCTCTACGGTGAGAGATGTAGGATCTTTACAGACCACAAGAGCCTCCAGTACTTGTTCACCCAGAGAGATCTGAACCTTCGTCAGCGAAGGTGGATAGAGCTGCTGAGCGATTACGATTGCACGATCGAGTACCATCCGGGTCGTGCAAACGTAGTAGCTGACGCACTTAGCCGGAAGTCTCAGGGTAGAGTGGATGCTATGTACGCGAGCCGTGCTCCTTTGTTAGGCGAGTTGAGGTCGAACGGAGTAAGATTGGAGATTGATTATTCGGAAGCGGAGAATCGAGGGAAGGCTTTACTCGCTCACTTCCAGGTCAGGCCGATTCTGATTGACCGTATTCTCGAGGCTAAGTTGGATGACGAGGAGACTCAGGTGTTGATTCGATTGAGGGTTAAAGGTAAAAAGAAAGATCTACGGATTCGAGAAGCCGACGATATGTTCATGCAAGAGAACAGGATGTACGTACCAAATAACGCAGAGCTAAAAAGGGCTATTCTCGATGAAGCACACGTATCAGCTTATGTGATGCACCCGGGCAGTACCAAGATGTATCATACCATTCGGCCATTCTACTACTGGCTTGGTATGAAGAGGGAGATTGCCGAGTACGTGAGCAGATGTATTGTTTGCCAGCAGGTTAAAGCCGAGAGAAAGAAACCGTTCGGACGAATGCAACCGCTTCCCGTTCCTCAGTGGAAATGGGAGAATATTACCATGGATTTCGTCTATAAGTTATCCTGTACGCAGAATGGTTACGACGGTGTTTGGGTAATAGTTGATCGGCTCACGAAATCTGCACACTTCATTCCAGTTCGAGAGAAGTTTCCTCTATGACGACTAGCTGAGCGTTTCATATCGAAGATAGTTAAGTATCATGGCGTGCCAGTCAACATTATTTCAGATCGAGATCTGAGATTTACATCCAAGTTTTGGACGGCATTCCAGGAAGCCCTCGGCACGAGGTTACTGTATAGTACGGCTTATCATCCACAGACGGACGGGTAGTCCAAGAGGACTATTCAGACGCTTGAGGATATGTTACGATCTTCCGTACTATAGTTTGGTGATGCGTGGCATCTACGCTTGGATCTGATGGAGTTTGCGTACAATAATAGTTATCATTCGAGCATTGGAATGTCACCATTTGAAGCATTGTACGGCCGAGCTTGTCGCACGCCCTTATGTTGGTCGAAGGTCGGCGAGAGAGTATTAGAGGGCCCAGAAATAGTCGATGAGACGACTCAGAATGTCCAGGTAATCAAGTCTAACTTGAAAGCGACCCAGGATCGCCAGAAGAGCTTAGCCGATAGACATGCCACAGATCAAGTTTATGAGGTAGGTGATTGGGTATTTTTGAAGTTATCGCCGTGGAAAGGGGTTATACGGTTCGGTAAAAAGGGGAAGCTGAGTCCCAGGTATATCGGACCATACCAGATCATCGAACGGATAGGTGAAGTGGCGTACAGACTCGAGTTGCCTCCAGAGCTATCCAGAGTTCATAACGTGTTTCACGTTTCGATGCTACGTCATTACGTTGCTGATCCGTCTCACGTTCTACCTCCGCAGCAATTAGAGGTTAATCCTGATTTGACGTACGAGGAGGAGCCAGTGACTATCTTAGACTGGAAAGATAAGGTTCTGCGGAACAAGACGGTCCGATTAGTAAATGTGTTGTGGCGAAACCATTCGGTTGAGGAGGCTACATGGGAGACAGAGAAGCAGATGAGAGATATGTACCCGTGCTTATTTTATGGTTATTAGTGTTTACTTGTGTTATGTAAATTTCGAGGACGAAATTTTATTAAGGAAGGTAGGTTGTAACATCCCGTCCCGGGTTTATAGTATACTTTTGACGTGAAATGACCATCCTACCCCTAGTTACATGTGAACGGGTATGTTTAGGGATCGATTTTGAACTTTGGGTGTCCTAAACATTAAGCCCAAAGGTTTGGGCTGATATTATAACATACACACACGTACACACGTACACACGCATGCACACACGTACACACTCTGTCTTCTACCTCTCTCTCGAACTCTCTATCCCTTACCTCACCATAAACGTACAGACACATACACCACACTTCATCAATGCCAGATCGAGCCTCAGGTAAGTCCAAATGTGATATGTGACATGTGTTGAGTATTTATATACTAGTTTTAGGTTCGAAAACCCTCGAAATCACATTGAAACCGTAGGCTAACGTCGAGGTACTGTTCATGTACTTTTATTTTAGGTCGTTTTAAGTGAAACTAAGATCACAACGAGACTTAGAATCTTCCCACGAGGCTCGGAGTACCTCGTTTGCACACGTGGGACGTCGGGATCGTTGGTTTTGAACTCGGTCGGTTTTGGAGAATTTCCCCAACGAAGTTCTGGTTGTTTTTCAAGGTATTTGAAGCTATAGAAATATTCTACTCTGAATTTAGAGCATGTAGGAAGAAAAACGAGTGAAAAAGGTTGAAAAACGAGGGAGATATAGGAGTTTGAAAATTCGCCGAAAAAACCAATCCGGCGACGCGAGGAAAGAGATGACGCACGTGAGGGGCGCTTCTGTCCGTGGAATCCCTGGCGTGTGGGGCGCGTGCCATAGCAAAAAATTATTTTAAAAATACCACGACGTTCGTGACGTCGTGTAGGTCGCGTTGGTATATTCATATACCAAAATTGACCTTCGTATGAAAAGTTATTTACGTAGTTCGTTTATGTGCTGTTAATGACGGTTTTATAGTTGTTTCACATATAGGTGAGACGTATCCAGAGGACGAGCGCATTCATTCTAGGCTCGGGGGATACGACCCGTCGACATACTAGTGAGTGAGCTTTTGTTTTCAGTATATATATAATTGACGTTTTTCCCAGAAACGTAATTTGATTGATTTACGAATTGAATGGATTTTATAATTGAATTGCCATGTCGTATGCCAATTATAGTTTATAAATATGATCAAGATTGCATTTATTACGCTCCGACGCCGAGGACGGCTAGGTAAGTCAGGTAAGTACGATAATAGTGTTTGAGATGATGATAGACTGTGATTTAGCTCATCACCTGCACCTCGGGTGTTTGTGCTCCGCCAGAGTAGGGCCTAGCCTTCACGTGATTGTTCACCTC
The DNA here is from genome assembly GCA_963580275.1 of Crataegus laevigata. NCBI lineage: Eukaryota > Viridiplantae > Streptophyta > Magnoliopsida > Rosales > Rosaceae > Crataegus > Crataegus laevigata. The sequence continues at coordinate 27,587,966 of OY756947.1, read as the reverse complement.
ACGCACCGTACGCTCACCTTGGATCCAAGGCAGGTGCCTAGCCTGTCGTACAGACCACAATAGGTGGTTCCGACTTGTAAGTGACCCGCGATTCGTCGCACAGCCTTCACGTGATCGTAGCACTGAGCGTAATATTATACACCTAGCCTGTCGTACAGACCACTATAGGTGGTTCCGACTCGTGTGTAGGATAATGATTGATAGTGATTGAGTATGATGGATGAGCTATAGATTCAGCCGTACAGGTCATTAGAGGTGACTCCGGCTGACATGACACTAGGGACACCCCTGATTTACATTACTTGCCTGATGATGATGATTTTCTGAGTTGGTATATCGACATGGCCTATTCTTGAGTTTGATAATGAGTTTTGATTCCTAGACGGGGTTTTCGTATATAAGTTTATATACGTATTATTTTCTGGGAAAATTATACTGGATTTACAGTGAGGGGATATATATGGATTTTATAAAATGGTTTTGGAAAGTATTTTTTTTTTTGCCCACTCACGTTTTCTGTTTTGAGCCCCTCCAGGTTCTAGGTAGCGACGACGTGGACGGCTATCGAGGCACCGAGGCAGTTCTGACAGACCACCACTTATGTAGGGTTTCTTTCGTGATTATGTCGTTTTGTTTAACATGACTGCACCTAGGATTGGCTCTGTGACTCTCAACTATTTCATTTTCGTCCTATATCACTCTTTATCACATGTATATTATCGACTTGACTTTCACTGCTGCATTTCATGCATAATTACCTTCCGCTGACGTTTTTGGCTACGTCACTCGCACGTGACGGCCAGCACGCTTCGACCCCTGGGTCGGGGTGTGTCAACCAACAAGGAATAAAGTATGCATTTACACCATGAATAGGTTTAAATAAATAAATGACCTTTGATATAAAATGACAAACTACGAAGAAGGTGTATTTTAAACAATGTTTGAAGTGTTCTTAACTGTGGATAGGATTTTTAATCGAGTACTATGACAAGTGTGATAGCTCCTTTTAACATTGGCAGTGCATAAGTACATGACTGAAACCTCAATGAATTTGAAGCTAACATGTTGGAGATATTGAGTGATCATGGAATAACAACATCTAAGTCTTATTTCACTAAGTAAGGATAAGTACATGACAGAAACCTCAATGAATTTGAAGCTAACATGTTGGAGATATTGAGTGATCATGGAATAACAACATCTAAGTCTTATTTCACTAAGTAAGGATGGAAGATTGGAAAAAATTGCAACACAAAAACAAAGTGCCTTCTTAAGAAAGCAAAGCAAAACGGGCATTTTCTTTTCTAGGTCATCAATGGATCCACTACTTGTACATCCCACTATACAACACAAAGTCCAAAACGACTGCACACTTGATGCATTGTAGTGGGTCATCATGACTACGTTTTGATATGCATGATGTAAAGGGTAATACTAACACTATGTTTTGTTCCACTAATTAGTGAAACAACAATTCTTGATCACTTACAAGAGATTCTAGGTCTTTTTTCTTTGTGATGACCAAAGAAATAGAAAGAGATTTCTTGGCAGTGTCATCATTAGACACTAATATTAGAGAGATCACATATCAAATTTCATACTTTTTAATTTTCGAGACAACTTCATGAATAATTTGTGTTTATCTATCATTGTGTGATAAAATTGAGAGAGGTTTAGGAGTTATGGGATCAATCTATGGAAGTCTAGTTGTGTCTCTCTCATTACATCACTGCAACGAGATACATAAGTTCACAAGCGCTACACCTTACAAATCTTGACCTATTGAAGTTTCTAAGCAATGAACACTTTTGCAGGGGGTAGCACTACACCTTACAAATCTTGACCTATTGAAGTTTCATGTGCCATTTGTGTCCATCTCTCATTGTGTGACAACGGTGAGACATGCACACATAATGTTTTAAGGCCGTCCTATAAAAGTTTCTCTATTTAATTTCAATACTCTAATCATATAACGGCATGTTTGAGAATGTGCCGGGTCCATTATCTAGATGATGACATTGGTATAGAATCTGTAGTCAGACAAGCTGATCAAACCAAAACAAAAATGAATGAGAAAAATGAAATTTCCCACAATTCTTGTGGATGGAAATGCCAAGAACTTGGTCCTAAACTGAAAGGCAAAAACCGAAGCTAAAAACGAAATGCAGCGAACAGGAAGAACACGAACCACATGGTCAGCACCGCCACAATTCTAAAAGCAGATATACAGAAAATAATCCACATTCAAAAAGTTGTCCAGGGAGAATGTATGCCACAAAAAACCGTGGCCAGAACGGGTCACAATCACAAACAACACACAATAGAAAGCTCATATTTCAAACATATACCGACATGCGTGCAAAATCTACAGCCTATATAAGAATCCTCACAATTGACGGCACCTTCATAATGAAAATTTTAGGATGCTTCGGAGTACTAGCAACTGCGTGTGTTTTCACTGTTAGATTTTAATTTTTGTATTTTTAAATAAAAATCTAAAGGTTAAAACATTTTGTCCCATAATCTAAGGTACCGTAAAAAATCCATCTTCATGATGGCTAAACCTTGCATAGTGCTTTTATTGAAGTTTAAATTTCCATATGTAAGAATCGTAGAACAACATTTCTATTGTAATGCGAGTTTAATAGCTACGAGAGTCATTCTAAAAGAATCAAACTCATGTGGCTCGTATATTACACAAAAACAATAGAACTCACCCTACTGAAGACAAAATTTCCGGCATAGTGTGAGTTGGGTTTCAATTTATAGAAATCGAACTCAAAATTTCCGACCAACTAAGAAAGGCCTAACAAAAACGCTAACATGGGCATTTTTTTTCCCATCTAATAGCTATTGTAAATCAGGTCATCATCAAATGTCAAAACAAGCATCCTCCCAGCATAGAATCACAAACGATGACATGAAAAACATATTGAAGAGACCAGAATTCACAAATGAATATTTCTAGAGGACAAGCCACAAGACCAATGGCACACCCCGACCTAAGTCAGGATATGCTGGCCGTCACGTGAGCGTGACATAACCATGTGCACAGTGCGGAAGCAAGATTAAATAAGAGAAATACGAACAAATTAAAACCAAGCAACTAGCAGACCTAACTAAGATAACGTGCTAGTGCAAGGATTAAGTGTAAAATACACAACCAGAGCACAAGTAGTTTAAGTGCAGTCCAACAGGATAAGTACTAATTATACAACACCCAAAGGTGATCGTACATTTATGAAATATGTCAAAACCTCCGGATATCCTCGTGAGCCACCAACGGAACTCTCACCTAAAACCTGGAGGGGCGCAAAACAAAAAGTGTACGCGGGCAAAAACAAAGCTTTTCAAAATCATTTCATTTCTCAAGAGTTCTAACCCCTCGCCATAAAACCTGTATAATTTTCCAGAAATAAAGTATATACTCATATATATATCTCAAAATCATGCTCAACAATAATGATAATCAAATGTATGACAGGAGTATGCCATGCCAAGGTATCTCAATGAAAGGCCATAAGTAACTCAGTGAACATATATGAATACCAGATATCAAATCAGCCATCGACTGAGTCTATAGCTCATAATCAATCTCAATCATATCAAACATTCCTGCACATGAGTCGAAACCACCTATAGTGGTCTGTACGACAAGGGTAGGTGTAAAATAAATATGCTCAAGTGCTACGATCACGTGAAGGTTGTGCGAATAATCGCGGGTCACCTACGAGTCGGAACCGCCTATAGTGGCATGTACGACAAGCCTGTGCACCTAACTTGGATCTAAGGTGAGCATATGGTGTGGGAGGTGAACATCACGTGAATGACTGTGCCCTAACTCTGGGCGGAAGCACTAACACCTGGGTGCAGGTTTATGAGCTCTCAATGTATCACATCATAATCATAAATTCACATTAACCAATCATAACTCACCCGGTACTCACCTAAGCGTCCACAACAGCAATTCACATATATGCATCATATACCAATTCATGTACTAATAGCAAATTCATATACATGGTATTTTAAACATACTTTCATTTAAAAGCGATTTCTGGGAAAAATAGCAATTATATAGGTATTTACGGAAAACTAAAGGCCCATTCACTGATAAGTCTAAGGATGGTAGCCCCCGAGCCTCAATTGCTGGTGCTCGTCCTCGGGATAGGTCTCACCTGTATGCGAAATAACTAAATAAACGTTATTTAAAGCACATAAACGAAACTCGCTAATAACTTCTCATACATAGCTCAATTTTGGTATTTGAATATACCAATGTAATCAACACAACCTCAGAAACCTCTCCAAATTTTTAGAAAAATTTTCTGAGGCTTCACCTGCCGCCATGCGCAGGGAACCGTAACAGAACCCATTAACGCCATGAAGAATATTCCATTAAACCCTAACGAAAACCGTTAAATATACCTGACAGCGTCAGAATATTCCATCAGGCTTGACAGAATCTTTTCCTTTCTTCTCCGGCAGTCCTTCGGTCACCGTCACCATCGCCGGAAACTGGAAAATCTTCATTTCGTTATATCTCGCTCGATTTTAACCCAAATTTCATGAAATTTGTACCAAAATGAAGCTTACAACGAGTAGAACAAAACCTTACCAGTTTTGAGCTCCAAAATTCAAGGGATCTCGCCAGAGAAAAACCATAAAATAATATTGGATACATCTCTCTCATCCGATCTTCCATCTCCCAAGTAGCCTCTTCCACCGATTGATTGCTCCACAACACTTTCACTAAGCGTACGGTCTTGTTTCTCAGCACCTTATCTTTCCAATCTGACGGGATTTTAAACCGCACAAATTTAACCCTCTTTTTGACAGATGTAGTATAGATGTAAGTAGGGTATCGTTCTAGGCCGGGGATTAGGAGGGCTTGCTAAAACCTCTAAAATAATTTTAAAACGTAAAAACAAAGTTTAAAACACAAAACTAAAATAAAAACTCGAAACACACTAAAAATGACTCAAAATAATGAAAACAATTTAAAATAAAAACTAGGAAATTAATTAGACGGAATTTAAATTAAAAGATTAAAAATAATAAAAATTAACTAAATAATAATATTTTAATAATAGGGGGGATTGGTTTGGCTTTGACGAAGTAAATTAAACTTAAATAAATTACAAAATTGACAAAAACATAAAATAAAAGTGAACGGATGGACGACGGATTGGCTAGAGGGTTTTTCTCCACACATGACACATAAGCAACCTAAATTGATTTTCAGTTGTTCTTTCAATAAATTGTAAATTTCAGTACTCCAGATTAACCGTGAACAACACTTTTTTAATCTTCAAGTTTTCCTTATGTTATTAAATTGGATGAACAGCATACAACAATTTAACACATTCTCTAAAAGTCCCCTACGTGAAAAGCACAATAGAGATACAATCAAAGATCATTAAACTTTGTGAAAACTATAAATACTGACGAGGCATTCGTAACTATGAAAAGCATGATACTCCTGCCAAGAATTTACTTAACGCGATTGTGACTAGCAACCTTCACTACTCATGAATATAAGTTCATAACGATTAGGTGAAATTCACTTATATTCTAGCATCAAATTCATGCATGTAAATTAAGTTTGCATTCTTAATCGACAAACATAAATAAGTTATTAATCAAACAGTTAAGCAAATTAAATCACAACTCAGAAATCACAACTGAAGTTACCAATTCAAATTACAAATATAATCATGGTTTTGAATTATCCTCTAGCCAAAATAAATTACTTACACATTATTTATAAATTAAATTAGAAATAAAAACATGAGTTGGAGGATTAAACCGAAATAAAGACACGAGGGTTTCTGTGCAATTCTGTTTTCTGTGCTTCTGTTTGTTGCTACCCCGTGCCCCGAGGCTTCTGTCTGGCGCTGCTCCTTGCTGCCAAATCAGCTTCTGACTGCTGCACAGCGTCTTGGCGCAAGCTTGGCACCTCTGTGCCTTGGTTTTGCCTCGCCGTCCTTTTATTGTGAGGCGCCTGACTGCCTCTGATTTGTCTCGCTGCTCAAGGCAGCTCGCTGTCCTGGCTGTGCCAATTGGCTCCCTCCGTGTCTCTCGTTTTCCGTCTCCTGTTTTTATTTATTATTTTTTTTTCTTTTTCTCGCTGCTCTAAGGCAGCTCCCAAAACTGGGCGCCTCCTCTCTGCTGCTAAAAAATGGCAGCTTATTTCCTGATTGGCTCACCGACAGCTTGCGCACTGGCTGCGCTTATGTCAGCTGCCAAATGTCGCAGCTCTTCTCTCCCCTCGGTGGCTTCTGTTTGATCGCTGCCTTCAAGGCAGCCAGCCACCTCACGCTGCCTAGGTTGCAGCTGTTTCCTCAAATCTCCCGAGGCCCCTTTAATTGGCTGCTCAAATGGCAGCCTTGCTGCTCTTCATTTCTTCAGCGCCCGAGAGCCTCCTCCAGCTGCCAAGAGGCAGCGTTGGTTTTTTATTTATTTCTGTTCTACTCGCTGCCCCGCGAGGAGCTCCCTTCCTTGTTATCCCCCTCTCCCCCACTTAGCTGCCTTCATGATTATTTGTGTTTTCACCGAATCATGCTATTATTTTCACACAAAACAAACCAAACCAATTTCAATTACTCAAACTGAATCGAAAACATAAACAAAGAAAATAAGTTAGTAAGGTAGTTTTGACGAATTTAGCACTTAAAATTTCACTTATTCTATTTTTATTTTCTTAGCTAGATAAATTCTATAAAACACAAAAACAACGTAAATAGCTCAAAATATAACGAACTAACTAAGAAAAGACGAGTGAATTTGATGTAAAAATGTATATAAATATGATCCGATCACAATCCAATATCGTTACCAGCTCCTCGTCACAAGTCAAATCTGGGTTAATTTCCAATGGTTGAAGAGGTATCACATGCGAAGGATTTGAGATGTAATGGCGAAGCATCGAGACATGGAACACATCGTGCACTTTGGAAAACTCTGGAGGCAACTCGAGCCTGTAAGCAACTTCACCGACTCTCTTGGTGATCTGATAAGGTCCAATGTACCTAGAATTCAACTTGCTTTTCTTCCCAAACCGCACTACACCTTTCCACGGTGATAACTTTAAAAATACCCAATCACCTACATTATACGCTCGGTCAATGGCATACCTATCTACTAAACTCTTTTGACGATCCTGGGTCGCTTTCAGGTTAGACTTAATTACCTAAATATTCTGAGTAGTCTCTTTTACAATCTTAGGGCCCACCAAGACTCTTTCGCCAACTTCTGACCAACATAAAGGTGTACGACAAGATTTTCCATAAAGTGCCTCGAATGGTGCCATACCGATACTCGAATGAAAGCTGTTATTATAAGCGAACTCCATCAAATCCAAACGATGGTGCCAAGTGTTGCCAAATTGCAATACCGAAGATCTTAGCATATCCTTCAACGTCTGAATCGTTCTCTCAGATTGCCCATCTGTCTGAGGATGATATGCCGTACTATAATGTAATCTCGAACCAAGAGCTTCCTGGAATGCTACCCAGAATTTAGAAGTGAATCTAGGATCACGATCCGAGATAATACTAACTAGAACTCTATGGTACTTCACAATCTTCGATATGAATAATTCAGCTAATCGGCTTAAAGAATACTTCTCCCTCACATGAATAAAATGTGCAGACTTAGTAAGCCAATCAACAATCACCCAGATTCCATCATAACCATTATGTGTATGAGGAAGCTTGTACACAAAATGCATAGTAATATCTTCCCAGTTCCACTGTGGAACGGGAAATGGCTGCATCAATCCAAACGGCTTCTTCCTTTTAGCTTTAACTTGCGACATATGGCACACCTGCTCACATACTCAGTAAATTCCTTTTTCATACCCGGCTAATAATAGAATGGTCGAATGGTATGATATATCTTAGTACCTCCAGGATGCATTGCATAAGCCGAACAGTGCGCTTCATCCAAATTACTTTATTCAACTCTGCATTATTCGGCACATACATTCGCTCCTCTTGCATAAGCATGCCGTCTGATTCCCGAATTCTTAGATCTTTCTTTTTCCCCTGATTCCTCAAACGAATTAATTCTTGAACTTCTACATCATCAAACTGAGCCTCGAGCACTCGATCAATTAAAACTAGCCTGACCTAAAAATTAGCAAGTAAGGCTTCCTCAAGATTTTCCACTCTTAACTCCACTCCAGTGGACCTCAAGTCTGCAAGAAGAGGAATACGACTAGCATATAAAACATTAGTTCGACCTTGAGATTTCCTACTAAGTGCATCAGCTACTACATTTGCACGACCTAGGTGATACTCAATCGTGCAATCATAATCACTTAGTAATTCAATCCATCTTCGTTGCCAAAGATTAAGATCCCGCTTAGTGAAAAGATACTGAAGACTCTTATGATATATGAAGATCCTACATTTCTCACCATAAAGATAATGTCTCCAAATCTTTAAGGCAAAAATAATAGTTGCTAACTCCAGATCATGAGTAGGGTAATACCCCTCATGAGGTTTCAACTGTCGTAAAGCAAAAGCAATCACCCTACCATGCTGCATCAACACACAACCCAGACCATTCAAGGAAGCATCCCAATATATCTCAAAATTACCATTATCATATGGGAGTGTCAAAACAGGTGCATGAGTGAGACAATACTTCAACTGCTGAAAACTTTGCTCACAATTATCATCCCACTCAAACTTGACATCTTTCCTGGTCAATCTCATTAACGGTAATGCAACAAGTGAAAAGTCTTTAACAAACCGTCGGTAATAACCAGCTAGGCCAAGAAAACTCCGTACCTCAGTGACGGTTCGTGGTTGTTCCCAATTCTCAACAACTGCTACCTTTTGAGGGTCCACAAAAATACCTTGAGCAGATATGATATGCCCCAAAAATGCTACTTGATCAAGCCAAAATTTGCACTTGCTAAACTTAGCATATAGTCGATGCTCCCTAAATTTCTTCAACACCAACTTAAGATGTCGAGCGTGCTCTGCTTTAGACTTAGAGTACACCAGAATATCATCAATGAAAACGATGAAAAACCTGTCCAGATATTGCTGGAATACTCAATTCATCAAACCCATAAAAGCTGCAGGTGCATTAGTTAACCCAAATGGCATCATAAGAAACTCGTAATGACCATATCGAGTCCTGAATGCAGTTTTAGGAACATCATCATTTCTAATCTTCAATTGATAATAACCGGACCTCAAATCAATCTTAGAAAACATGCAAGCACCTCGTAACTGATCAAAAAAATCATCTATACGTGGCAATAGATAACAGTTTTTAATTCTTACCCGATTTAATTGCCGGTAATCAATGCATAATCTCAAGGTTCCATTTTTCTTCCTCATAAATAAAACTGGAGCTCCCCAAGGTGAAATACTAAGCTGTATAAAACCTTTATCAACTAGTTCCTGTAACTGGACTTTCAATTCCCTCAATTACGCATGAGCCATTCTATATGGAGTCAAAGATATAGGATCCGTACCTAAAAGCAAATCAATAGTGAACTCCATGTCACGATCTGGTGGCAATCCAGGTAAATCCTCAGGGAATACGTCAGGAAAATGTCTGACTACTCGTACATCTCCCACGCTACCAAGAGTAACATCATTCAGTACTACATGAGCTAAATATCCTTGGTAACCTTTCGATAGCAACTTTTTAGCTCTCATATCAGAAATGACACCATGCCTCACCCCACTACGTTCACCCACAAAATTAACTTCAGGTAATCCAGGACGATGGAAAGTAACTATTTTCCTATAACAATCTATGTTGGCACGATTATAGTGCAACCAATATGTGCCCAAGATCACATCAAAACCAACAATATCTAATGGGATAAGGTTAGCTGGCATAACTATATCTTCCACCATCACTGGACATCCTGGATATACACAATCAACATAACATTTCTCTCCTCTAGGCATAGCGAACTTTAAATCATACCCTAGAGGTGTAGGATGAGGTTGTGTCACTTGAGCAAATGTATGAGAAATAACAGAATGCGTAGCACCACAACCAATCAATACTCTTGCAAAGTGTCCAAGGATATTTAATGTACCCATGATTAAATCAGGATTGTTCTGGGCATCTTGTAATGTCATGTTGTGGATACGTCCCTGGTTCTGCTGTCGTCCACCACGACCTCTACTAGCTTTTTTACTTCTTCCCTGTACTTCACGGCCCTAACTTGACTGGCTAGGCTGCTTTGACATCATACACTGCTAGCAGAAATATCCACTTATTGGGACTGTCCTCCTTGGTACCACTGAGATCCACCCGCTGGCATCGAAGGATACGGCGTATAGCCTCCTGAATACTGAGGATACCCACTAGAATACCCATTCTGGTAATAAGGGTCTTGCGAGTACTAGTACTGCCCTGAAGAATAAGGAGCTTGATCACCCTGATAATGGTAAGCACCACCATGGCGCATTTGACCATAACTATTAAATCTTGAATCGATGCTGGTGATGGCATAGAAGGCTGCTTGGGCCTCTGCTAATTTTGGGGACAATTTGCAGCTCTATGTCCCATCTGCCCACAAGTAAAGCATTTGCTGCTGCCCCGCTTACACTCTCCAAAATGCTTATTATTACACATGAGGCACAAATGAGCACTTCCTCTTCTAGAATTTCCTTGTCTTTAAAAGCTGGAACTCCCTGAAAATCTACCACCTCCTCTCTGATCTGTAGAACTAAAACCTCTGCTGAAAGAACTGGAACTAACTCCACTTCTCGTAAAACTCTGAATCTTCCGGGGTCCCTGCGATGACTCACCTTGGCCTTTATCATTCTTCTTCGATTCCTTTTTCTCTTCTTTTTCCTCACTGCCGCTGGGCAATTTCTCAGAATCCTCAATCTGTAATAAGATCTCATAAAACTCGTGGTAAGTGGCATACTGAACCGCGGTCGCTATAGTACGCCCTTAGCGCCTAATTTAAAACGACGAAGCATCTCAATCGGATTAGCAGCAACCTCCAGATGATAACGAGACAAGTCTGTGAATTTCCTGTAATACTCATTCGCTGATAATTTCTTCTGTCTCAGACTCGTAAATTCCTGTTTCTTACTGTCAATATACGCAGGAGGAATAAATCTCTTATAAAACAACCGTTTAAATACCTCCCAATCATTAGATTCCTCCTCGGATAACTCCTCAGTTAGCTGCTCCCACCAAGAAACTGGTTCTTTACCCAAAAACCAAGAGGTCATCTCTACCCACTTGTCTGGAGATAGACTCCTTTAACTCTGCATCAGCCTAAAAGTCTTCTCAACATGCCTCAACCATTTCTCAGCACCTTCGGGCCCCTCACTGCCCACAAAGATGTTTATTTTCAAATTATGAACATACTACAGATGGGTCCTCTGAGGAAGACGAAGTGTCGACTGTATAGCATTCGCTATAGCTTCCCCTAACTGAGCTATGTTAGGGAAATTAGGTTCAAAAGATGAACGTGGATCTCGATGAGGCGGCATAGTTCTAACAGAACACACCAGAATAATTAGAATATTCACAAGATATACAGGACTGCCCAACCTAAGCTCTGATACCAACTGAAACACCCCGACTTAAGTCAAGATATGCTGGCCGTCATGTGAGCGTGACGTAACCATGTGCACAGTGCTAAAGCAAGATTAAATAAGAGAAATACGAACAAATTAAAACCAAGCAACTAGCAAACGTAACTAAGATAATGTGCTAGTGCAAGGATTAGGTGTAAAATACACAACCAAAGCATAAGTAGTCTAAGTGCAGTCCACCAGGATAAGTACTAATTATACAACACCCAAATGTGATCATACATTTATGAAATCTCTCAGAACCTCCAGATATCCTCGTGAGCCACCAACAAAACTGTCACCTAAAACCTTGAGGGGCGCAAAACAGAAAGTGCGAGTGGGTAAAAACAAAGCTTTTCAAAACCATTTCATTTCTTAAGAGTTCTAACCCCTCGCCGTAAAACCTGTATAATTTCTCAGAAATAAAGTATATACTCATATATATATCTCAAAATCTTGCTCAACAATAATGATAATCAAATGTATGCCAGGAGTATGCCATGCCAAGGTATCTCAATGAAATGCCATAAGTAACTCAGTGAACATATATGAATACCAGATATCAAATCAGCCATCAGCTGAGTCTATAGCTCATAATCAATCTCAATCATATCAAACATTCCTGCACACGAGTCAGAACCACCTATAGATGTCTGTACGACAAGGCTAGGTGTAAAATAAATATGATCAAGTGCTATGATCACGTGAAGGCTGTGCGAATAATCGCGGGTCACCTATGAGTCGGAACCACCTATAGTGGTCTGCACGACAAGCATGTGCACCTAACTTGGATCCAAGGTGAGCATATGGTGTGGGAGGTGAACATCGCGTGAAGGATTGTGCCCTAACTCTGGGCGGAAGCACTAACACTGGGGTGCAGGTTTATGAGCTCTCAATGTATCACATCATAATCATAAATTCACATTAACCAATCATAACTCACCTGGTACTCACCTGAGCGTCCACAGCACCAATTCACATTTATGCATCGTATACCAATTCATGTACTAATAGCAAATTCATATGCATGGCATTTTAAACATACTTTCATTTAAAAGCGATTTCTGGGAAAAATAGCAATTATATAGGTATATACGGAAAACCAAAAGCCCACTCACTGATAAATCTAAGGATCGTAGTCCCCGAGCCTCGATTGCTGGCGCTCGTCCTCGGAATAGGTCTCACCTATATGCGAAATAACTAAATAAACATTATTTAAAGCACATAAACGAAACTCGCTAATAACTTATCATACATAACTCAATTTTGGTATTTGAATATACCAATGTGATCTACACAACCTCAGAAACTTCCCCAAATTTTTAGAAAATTTTTCTGAATCTCCACGCACCGGCAAGTGCACGGCAACACGCGCCGCCACGCGCAGGGAACCCTAACGGAACACATTAACGCCGTGAGGAATATTCCGTTAAACCCTAACGAAAAACGTTAAATATACCTAACGGCATCAGAATATTTCGTCAGACTTGACGGAATATTCTCCTTTCTTCTCCGGCAGTCCTCCAGTCACCGTCGCCGTCGCCGGAAACTGAAAAATCTTCATTTCGTTATCTCACTCAATTTTAACCCAAATTCCATGAAGTTTGTACCAAAATAAAGCTTACAACGAGTAGAACAAAACCTTACCAGTTTTAAGCTCCAAAATTCAAGGGATCTCGTCGGAGAAAAACCATGGAACTTGGCTAAGCTTCGAACTCACGATCCCGACGTCCAAATCCTTCCAACGAACTACTCCGAGCCTCGTGAGGACCTCCTAAAGCTCCATGTGAGCTTGAAATCTTCTAAAAATCATGCATTTACGACTGCATGAATAGTGCTCAAATCGGAGATCCTTGGTTCTTAGGTTTTCCGAGCTTCCACGACAAACTAAAGGTATGGTTGTGATCCTGAGCTTGCAAGGAACTTGAATGTCGTCTTCACAATCTCGATCCATGACTGAAATGGTTGTTTTGGAGTTCGTCCGTACGTTTGTACGGAAATGGCAGAAAACACAAGAAGGAGGAGAGAGAGAGGTGAACGGGAGAGAGAGTGTTGAGTGTGCGTGTGGTTCTAGTTGGTCACCAACCAACAACCAAACACATCTCACATCCAAACTTTTTCCAAAAACTTAGGAAAAATGGTGAATATGTCAAATTCCAACTTAAACACACAACCATTCAAATCGTCCAAGGGCATTATAGTAATTTCACGATATTGATACGATTAATTCGGGACGGGCTGTGACAACCAATCTATCATAATGAAGAACACAAATCATGTTGCTGTAGAATCTAACGTTCTCATTCATCATATCCACCTCCAAGTTTCCAAACCAACATGAACTCAAAATATATCCTTTGCCATAGGTGGGTTTCTATACAGAATACACACAAACCCACAACTGAGAATCTAACACCGACAACGATGTACACCTGACACGAGGGCAACTCTGTACTATTCGGGGAATACAAGTGAAATGGGGATATTAACCAGGCTATGCAAACTCGAACCACTTTACAACAAGGCAAGTTACATTGAAGAATGGAAACCAGCATCAATTGCTTGCAAGATTGGAGCAACATCAAACCTGAAGTTTCTGAAACTCGTGCCTGGTCCTGTCTCAGGAGGACGAACCTCGGGCTCAGGTTTAGTTGATTGGCTCTCCACTATCATGGGGCTACTACTTCCTATTGAGCTGCTTTTCGCATTCCACACGCTGATTCCTAAGAAGAATGAAAAGCAGAGCTCGTTAGAGAAGCAGAAAAGAAATTTACACACACCTGGGTCTTTTATAAAGATCAAATACAACGACATCCATATGGATGCTAAACTATGATTAAATTTGTATACCACAATATACCGGCAGTTCTGTATTTTCATGGGTAAAAGAACCAACATCTGTTGGCCAACTATTCACATTCATAATGCTTGATTTCTCCAAGTTTGTAAGATTCATCTTTCTTTTTCCTTTTCCTGTATCTCACAAGTTTAACATAAACCTGAAGCTTATAGGCTACCGAAAGATTTCAAAGGAAGAGGAAGAACCTTTGAGAGGCATATCAGGTCTTGGAGCAACCGGGGACTGATGTGATAAAATCCATGATCTCAATGTTCTGTTAGAAGACATTGATCCTAGCAGACATTATAAAAAGTTGGAAGAATTGAGAAAGTAATTAAAGTTATAAACCAAAATAACTTACGCCAGAAAAGGGGACACCATGTAAAGCTTGAGGCCGGTGACACCACGCGATATCACATTATCACTTGCAGGCTGAAGATCATCCAGCCGGTGCCATGCGATTTCCTGCCAACAAATACAAAAGCTGTGCACTTAACCAATGATATTGTGCTGGAAAAGACGGACATATATTCTATCAAGTGATAATGAAGACACTGAATAAAAATATAGAGGTCACCTAGCAAAGAAAAAAACACAAATTAAGTACTTAATTAAGAGATAACTCTGAAACTTTACCAAAGTATAATCTACAACGAAAACTACAAGTGGCTTTCTTTCAGAATAAATTTCACTAAAGAAATGTAAAACTGTGTAAAAACAAAAATGAATAAAACATGGATGCATTAAGATTCACATACACTGATCTCCTTTTTGGTGAGTGGTGCAAAGGCAGTATCCTCTCTCACACCAGCAATAATGTAGAGCCGCACCCTTTGTTGTCCATATATGACTTCAATATACTCGTCTTTGTCGAGAAGCTTTGTGACATCAAAACCTGTTTCTTCCTGGACCTGCATTCACCACAAAGAACCAGGTCATTTATAACAGAAGGGGGGCCACAAGAACTGTCTAGGTTGTGTGTGCCTTCAGAGGGAAAATATGACACCTACTGGTGTTAAGCATTGTACAGTAAATCTAGTAAAATGCAATTTCCCATAGGATGATGCCATAAAACCAGACTAATTTCTCAACCCTTTTCCTAACTCTATCACATTGACTGGGTCCAAAAACATCAAAAGTCCTGCTACCAATCGGAGAGTTGGGAAAAAGTTGAGTTCTGAAACATTTCCTTCCATACACGCTTCTAACGTGTCACAAAAGTACAGGGCAAGAACATTGTTATGGAATGGATTTGAATCCTAAAATCATAGCGCATGTAGTTGACCTTGTCAGCTCTGCCTAACAGCAGCAAATTTGGTTACCTCAAAAAGATGAACATACATACATCATGGAAATAAAATGTCAGATTGAAAATACACACCACCCCACCCTCTGCCCTCACAACACAATCACAGCTGCAAAGCAATTTCACTGGTCCAAGGCTGTGAAACCTCGTTATAAATACCCGGGGAAAATATTGATCTTGATAAAAAAAGAAAACACCGTATGAAAAAAATCTTACTTCTCTGATGGCACATGCATGGTCTTCTTCATCTTTGTTCTTTTTGCCACGGGGGAAACTCCAACTTGATCCTTTCCATCCCTTCACGAGCAAGCACTGCAGTTGGACGAATGTAAATTAGCACAAGAAAAACAATTGAACAACTTTAAGTTAAAGCTCTAATAGTTGACCAATAACTTCACCTAATACAGAAGGTTGTGCACGGACATAACAAAAACTTATGATATCGACCAGTCATCAAGTTTAAAAAATACCAAATGGTTTACACCATAAGAAAAATAGCTTTTAAAAGGTCGTTCATGTTAAGAAAAGGTTGAACTTGGGAGTTCTAGAATCATTCACAGAAATCCTCACCCTTTCAAAGGTTTCATCCAAAATGATTGCGCCAGTTACAGGAACCTTGACCTTGTAAGAAGTGAAGTCCTTGAATATGTCATCTATATGGGCAACATAAGGTTTAAGAACATCACAGCTGTTAAACACTGCAACACATTATGGAAAACAAGGATGTAAGGAAATTAAACAAAGGACAAACATGGAGCAGGGGAATGAGAAATTGGATCGGATAGACCATAAGAGATCAACATGACATAGTCAAGAACTTCAAGCCTTGCCAACCATACTGTCAGCAATGCTTTCAGACGGAAATTGTCAAACTCTCCACCATACATGCAGGAGCTGCAATAACCAATTTGGGCTATGCCATGCATGTGGAAGCAATACAAATGATGTTAAAGGAAAGCAACCTGCTTTCCTACTAAGCTAGATATTGCTGGTACAGGGGAGAGAGAGAGAGAGAGAGAGAGAGAGAGAGAGAGAGAGAGAGAGAGAGAGAAATTGTCAAACTCTCCATACATGCAGGAGCTGCAATAACCAATTTGCGCTATGCCACGCATGTGGAAACAATACAAATGATGTTAAAGGAAGGCAACCTGCTTTCCTACTAAGGTAGAGATTGCCGGTACAGGAGAGAGAGAGAGAGAGAGAGAGAGAGAGAGAGAGAGAAGGGTTAGGGGACAGATATGTGTTTACTGATTTCACCATGATGTATAAGAAACACGAAGATAATAAATTCGAGTCATTGTCTGCAAAGGATACATAAAGAAGTGAACTCCTTCAAATTGAATGACTTCAGCGATGGATTTCTCTCCACTGAGTTGTCCTCATAATACCAATGAGCATATTCCACGAGAAATAAAATCCTCTCAAATGATTGCAGGTCTTCTTTTGGCACATTTAGAACAAACCGGCTGCCAGTAAATGGTAAAAGAATAGATTCAGATGCATATAAAAGCAAGTTAACATAACATACACAAACTGTAAGCAGGAGGAGGGAGAGAGGAGGACCAAACCAATTGGCAATTTGAATCTTGTTTTAATGAAATGATATTGAGATGCATAAAAGGAAAAGCTTTGTTGCAAGAAAATTGCACATTTCATCAGCCTTCTAAAATCAGTATAAATCATTTACTGCACCTAGGACTCATCACTATGAAGAGAGGAGAACAATATTAATATGAAAAGAGCGAGTATTTACGGACCTGCACAGATCATCAAGGAGTTCTTGGGGAGGAAGGCCATTCTTCAGTGGAGCACTCGATGACCGAGGGAGGCCAGACATGGCTTCCCTCTTTGCTTCTTGTTTTGGTTCCTGACATATTTAAAAGCAAAACAAATGTAAATGTGGGTAGTTTAGGAAATGCTCCAATGTTCAAAATTCGTAACCTAGCTAAGCAAAGTAAAATGAAACTAAAAAGGAAAAGTCTTTAGTTCCATTAATACATCGAAGCGCATCTTTTAATTATAAGCATATAAGGCTACGGATGTTGCAGCTACGATGATGGGCATTCTTCACCTTTAATATTTTTTTAAAAACAATGCACTAACACACAAAAGGACACTTACAAGCTCTACAAATTATTCGCTTGAAATTTATCAAAACACCCATATTTAATTAACTTGTTTACTTGGGTTTAATCAATTTCTGCTTGATTTTATATAAGTACAATCATTTTCACCGTAAATTACATTCATTTCATGCATTCATCAATACAATTACAGCCCAAATTGCAGAATTATAACATTTGTGACAAATTTTATAGTGCAATAACAAACATACGTATTGTAGAAATATACAAATGAGGCAAATAATACCCAGAGAGCCCTAGATTTCAGTACAATCAATCACCTCTGACTGTGAGTAAGCCAAGCTGATTGAATTCAACAACAACCATGATTCAACGGAATATCTTTACCACCAAATCTAATAACCTCAAATCCAATCAACCTATAGGCACAATTCTAAGAAATTTCTACAGCAGCCATCCCAGTGCTTTCCAACATCCTCTTTTGCAGTGGCCGAGATCTCGCGCCAGTAAATGACCAAAATTACAGAGAAAGAGAGAATTGAAGGGAGAGAGAAGATACCTTGTTGGTGAGTTTGGTCGAGGGAGTTGTGGATACAGTTGCAGAGTTTATTGGAGGGACTTTGCGAAGAAGAAGGAGGTGGATTTTGCAGAGCGAGACTCAGCCTCACTGTGCCTGTGCAAGTGCCGAGTGCCTAGGGGGTAAAAAAACTGCACTTTATATATCTCTCCCTGTTATAAATAGACAAAAATTTGAGAGATTATAAATAAAAGAAAGAAATACTGATATTATTGTTTTTAATTCTTTTATCATTTAATTGTTGTATCTTGATCATTTATGGAATGCTTTATTTATAGAGACTCCGTGAAGGTTTACAAAAAATGAAGGGTCACATCTATGACAAATCAAACAACACTTGTGACTTTATACTTTTGAAAAAGCATAACACAACAAATTATTTCTTACTATTCCATACTATTCCCAAGTCTCCTTCACTTTGTGTGCATTTGATAGGATTTTTACCACTTGTAAAAGTAGGGATAAAAACACTTAAAAATACTTATAAGAGAACAAAGTTGTTGTAGTATAAACGGCTCGATCAAGGTTGTTTTTTTGCTGGAATTATTTAAAACAATTAATGCAAAACCAAAATCTTAGCTAATTATTTGAAACAAATATTGGAAAAGGTTGATTTTTAACTTAAAAGTAATAAAAACAAATTTAACAAAAGTAATTTAGGGAAGCAACTAATGACCAATTAAAAAGGAAATAGATCAAAGAGAAAAGATTGTGAGAAACAAATTTGGAAAAGGACTAGAATTCCACCATTCCCTGAACAATTCTACGTAGGTTTACCAATTACTTATGAATTATTCATACAACTTTAAAGGTTAGGTTTTCCTTATACATATTCTACCTGTGGCATTCAAGATAGAACGTATATCAAACATGCAATCCGTCTGTGACATTTAGATCAAATATAAACATGCATGACTCATTATGCTTTGTGAAAACCCTTTGAAAACCATGCAACCCCTACGACGTGGCATTAATCCTAGGTGAAATTACAATTATTAATCACAAGAAGCAATACTCAATTCCCCAATTCCCCGGTGGCATTCCGACTGAATTGCATCCAATTACTTATCTAAACATCGTACTGGTAGCTAAGCATTAAGATATAAAGACAGTTCAAAGCACAGTGATTAATAATTCAAAGTATGCGTGCATAATATCATAAGCAATTAAATAAAAACTACATATTCATGCTAAGGCTCAAGGCTTCGCCCTAGCAAAAGAAAATTAGTTACGCATACTCATAATAAAAAAATTATCATTAACTAGAAAATTAGAATGAAAGCACCTTGTAGGTAAAAAGTCTGAAATTCTCCAAAGTCTTGCTAAGTTCTCTCAATGTTGTGTGTGTATAACCTAATGGCTTAAAAGCCTTATTTATACTACTCCTACCCTCATAAGAAAAGGTTTTCTAAAAATTAGGAAATAAAATAATAAAAGGATAACTAAAAATTACATTCCTACTATGACTAGAAAATCTGTCCATGAAACGAGAAGCCACGTTTCTGAAGGTAAATTTGTGAAAAACAAGTTCATTTGAGCAACATCAACAACATGCAATTAACAATTAAAGGTGGAATCATGTTATATGCACTCAAAACAAAACTTAACCCATGAAATTCAAAGCCTAGTATATAGGTGAACCAAGACTCAACTCAAGAATAAAGTGAGTTGATAAATCTTATTCCTTTGTTGATTCCTCTTTGCATAAGCAAAGGCTAATCACCCAAGGAGAGGGCCTTCATTCCTTGCTTCTTAGCTCCATGGATTTCTTGGAGGAGGATGGTGGAAAGGATTCTCCAAGTTCCCAAAGTAGAGAACCTCTAATTTTTCCACACCAAGGAGAGCTTTGAGGAGAAGATGAGTGACCTAGAGGAAGTGAGATTGTTAGCTAATCTTCCTCTAGGGTGGCCGGCCTCTTAGAGAGAAAAGAGAGCTTGTGTTCTCATCTTTTCTCCAAAAGAAAACCCTAAGGATGAAATGGCTATAAAGTTGCCTTCATACCACTTCACAATGGAGTGGCAAACTTGCAATTAAGCCAAGTTCACTACCCCTTCTATATGGCCGGCCATATTGGGTTCTTTGGGCTTTGAGGCCCTTTGTTATTCAAGTTGTCATACAACTTGAGTTATTGGGCTTGACATTCAAATCCCATTGGGCCTTGAGGCCCAAAACTAACCCGAGGTCTATAACGAACTTATTCGTTTAATTAATTAACTTATTAATTAATCATACCCATAAATAATTAAACCATTTAATTATCCTTACTCATCTTCATTATTTCTTCAATCTCTATCTTACTCGGTGTACGATCTATTAGGTTCCTTTTAGCGAGGCAGTGGGCGATTAGAACTCTTTCGAATCGATTGTGAATTGAAACATACTTTCAATTCTCCCTTTAGTGATTATACAACTTTAGGGCTTCCACAAACCATGAGTGACACCTAGCAGTATGTCATGGCTACCCAGGCTAATCAGAAGAGGTGGAGAACCTATTCAGTTTAGGATTACAATGCAATACGGTCTTTCTCTAATACAATACTCTTGACCACATTGTTTGGTTTGATAGTTTATTCATGTTTGCTATCCAGTGTGATTCATTTACTTATATGATTACTTTGAATGTGATTTGGAAGATCTTTCCAAACGGTTTGAAGGTTAGAGATCCCTTGTTGCGCATTGACTTGCCTTCATGGCTAAGTGGCTTAACCCCAACTATGTCGTAGACACCCTCTGATGGAGTGACTTTGACATAGTCAAAGATCAATGACCTAACCATAAGACAACTATGATGCCTCAGGTCAAAGAACTACTTTACATTATCCCAACCATGAGTTCTCATGTGACATGAGTATGAGAACTCCTCGTTGATCGTGTTCAGTGAACTTATTCTCTATTGAGCACCTACATGCTTGTCTTGGTGTCAGTCACACCAATGACTCGAGACCAGTCACTCTTCCTGAGAGAAGACATAGCACGTACTGATCTTAATGGACTGTTAATGCCCAATTGGCAATCCTATGATCAGGAACGTTTAGGATATGTATACAAAAGAGAATGGTCTCATAAACCTAACTTCTTTAGATTACATTCTCCTAATTACATATTCTTGGACTTATCGTTTAAACATATAACATTTATATGAGACAGCTTTAAACAATAATCTATGCCCTTTATGTATATTAAACTAGATTAGCTTAATATGTGAAATGTCCGTAAAGTATTATCATATGATTGGCTTTTAGGGCACATTTCTAACAGTTTCTGGACCTTCAAGGCTCCAAAATAGGCCCAAAACAAATCAAATTAAAGATCAGAACCTCCTCTTCAAGTTCCAAGAACAACCCAAGTCCAAAATCCATCATCTTCTAGCCCAAAAGTCGCAAACAAGTTCTGTAGCCCAATCTGCCAGCACTGCACGCTGGCCATAAATTAATTCGTCACGATCAGATGCTTCGGGATAAAATTATGAAATTTTGACACAACCTTATTAACTGACTCACGAACCTTCTCCAATTGAAATCACTCAAAAATTTCACCGTTTGATTTACTTTATGCTCTGAACAAGTGTGCATGTCCTATATTGAAATTGTATAACAAAGCATCAAAATCTCACCAAAATAATAACTAGAATAGACCAAGAACATGGAATAATATATAATATAAAATCAACTCATCAACATTCATTCATCCACTAATTTTACAACACTCCCCCTTGGATGCCCACATATCAACATCAGTTGTCTTGTCAAAACCTTGCTTGGAAAAACCCAGTGGAAAAAAACCATAGCAAAGGAAAAAGAATACAACTTTACCTAGATTGTTGATATAGTGTTGAGCATGCTTATGTTACCTTGTTAAAACCTTGATAAGAAAAATCCTGTGGGAAAAATTATAGTCAAAGGAAAAAGAGTACAACAAGCATGTGTTATGGATGCTCCCGCTGAATTGTATTTCTCCTTGATTCCGCATTCTTCAAATTTAGTTGATTGGTAACCTGACGTAATCCGATTCCCTGCACTAGCTTCTGAAACGTGCACTTTGGTCGAGATTTGGTAAATAGGTCTACCAGATTTTTATTGGAATGAATTTGTCTGATTTCAATAACTTTAGCTTTCTAAAGCTCATGCGCACTGAAAAACTTTGGAGATATGTGTTTAGTCTTATCGCCCTTGATGAATCCTTCCTTCATTTGGGCAACACAAGCTGCATGATCTTCATGGATGGCAGTTGGAGTGTCTATCTTTGAAGGTAGACCACATGAATTCTAGATATGATGGATCATTGATCTTAACCAAGAACATTCATTACTTGCTTCATGTAAAGCAAATATTTTCGAGTGATTGGAAGATGTAACAACTAATGTTTGCTTTATTGAGCACCATGAAATTGTTGTATCTCCATTAGTGAACACATATCTAGTTTGTGAATAGGCTTTATGTGGATCAGAGAGAAAACCAACATTTGCATATCTAACAAGAATTTGGTCATTTGTGGATTTCTCTTAGTAGAAGAGGCCCTTGTCTGTTGTCCCACGAAGGTATCGTAATACGTCATTGACTCCCTTCCAATGACGAATTGTTGGAGCAGAGCTATACCTTGCTAACAAGTTGACTGAAAAAGCTATATTTGGTCTAGTACATTGTGCTAAATACAATAAAGCACCTATTGCACTCAAATATGGTACTTACCATTTCATCATCTTCTTTTGGATAGAATAGATCTTTCTTAATGTCCAAAGAATGAATGACCATTGGCGTGCTGAGTGGATAAGTCCATGCCAAATCGCTTCAGGATTTTTTCAATGTAAGTTGATTGATGGACCAAAATTCCATTAGCACAACGCTCGATCTGCAGGCTAAGACAATATTTTGTTTTCCCAAGATCTTTCATTTCAAATTCGTTTTTCAGATATTCAACAATTTTGTTAAGCTCTTCAGGGGTTCAAACTAGGTTCATATCATCGATATATATTGCCACTATAGCGAATCCAAAATTTGATTTCTTAATGAACACACAAAGATAAATGACATTGTTGGTATATTCTTCTTTAATCAAATACTCACTCTGATGATTATACCACATTCGTCCAAATTGCTTCAGCCTATACAATGATTTCCTTAATTTGATTGAGAGCATACCTCGTGGTTTGTTAGTCGTTTTAGGTAACTTGAGTCCTTTTGGAACTTTCATATATATGTCAGTATCTAATTCTCGATATAGATACACAGTCACATGTCAAGTTTTTATGAAAACACCAAACTTATTAAGTAACGGAACGTAATTGTGTCCATTATGGGAGAGTATGTCTCCTCATAATCAATTCCAGGTGTTTGTGAAAAACCTTATACAACAAGTCGTGCTTTATATCTTGCAATCTCATTTTTCTCATTGCATTTTCTTGTGAATACCTATTTGTAACCCACGGGGTTTTGCACCAGGCAGGGTTTGGATTACCGGTCCAAAAACACTTCTAATTTCCAAGGAATTTAATTTTGCCTAGATTGCATATTTCCACTTTATCCAATCTTGTCTCTGTTTGCATTTATCAACAGAGCGGGGTTTAATATCATCGCTTAATATGGTTTCAGTGGCTACTGCAAATGCGAACATGTCATCGATAATTATTTCATCTTGATAAATGCTTCTGCTAAACCATTTTGAGTATGGACATGAGAAACAAGGTTTTCAACATCAATGCCCAGTGTCATGCAGTAATCATCAAAGGTTTTAGACGTATATTCACCAGCGTTATCAAGTCGGATTGACTTAATGGGGTAATCTGAGAACTGTGTTTGCAACTTCATTATCTGAGCAAGAAGTCTCGCAAAAGCTACATTTCGAGTAGATAAGAGGCAAACATGTAACCATCGAGTAAATGCATCAATCAAAACCATAAAATATTGAAATGGTCCACAAGGTGGTTGAATAGGCCCACAAATATCCCCTTGAATTCATTGCAAAAATGATGGGGATTCAACATCAATCTTTAGTTGTGATGGTCTAATTACCAACTTTCCTTGAGAACAAGCTTTGCAAGGGTTATCATTTGAGATAGCAATGTGTCTGCTCAATAATGGATGTCTATTAGAGTTGATAATGATCATACGCATCATGGTGGATCCTGGATGACCCAGACAGTCATGCCAAAGCATGTAAACTTTTGAATCAATGAACTTTTGGTTCATGATAGTATGTTCAATTGTCTTTATGTATGTATAATACAATCCATTCGATAAACCACGCAACTTCTTCAATATACGCTTATGGGTATCATTGGAGGTAATGCATAGATATCCCACATTTTCTGCACTCTTGGTTTCAATGTGGTATCTATTTAACTATATGTCTTTAAAACCCAACAAATTTCGAGTAGATCGAGTAGCGTATAATGCATTTTGTACAGACAATATTGTTCCATTTGGTAACATAATCTGGGCTTTTCCTGATCCTTCAATTATATCTGTTTGGCCTGATATTGTTGTTACCTTTACTTTTGTAAGCATCAAGCTTGAGAAATATTTTCGATCTCGAAGTATTGTATGCGTGGTTGCGCTGTCTACAAAAATATCTCCGCCATTGCTCTTGTTTTAAGAATAACCATAATTTTTATCCATGTTATCTGAGTAAGGGAATCACAGTTAAAAACAGTTTATTCATAAAAGGAAATTGAAATGCCACTTTTATTGAATTGAAAATGCGAGCTTTAAACTACAAGTTCAGAATAATAAGAGTACATTAAACATAAATGATTCAATCAGATTGATACACTTTATTCCCTTTTTCAACAATGAAGTCTGAAACAGCCAAGTGGGTTGTGTTCAATTGTTCTGATAAATCAAACACTGGATCAGGTATACCCATCGGTTTAGTCTGGTCGTTAAAATTGGTTTTGACATTCTTTTCCTTGAGGGAAGCTGATACAGAACCACCAGATGTTTTAGGGTACATAACCGCCCAGTGTCCATTGTCACCGCACCTATGGCAAACTCATTTAGGATTTCTAGAAGTGTTATTCGTATGAGTTTTTCCTTTTTGGCGATTGCATTCTTGAAGTTCGAGCTTGAATTTTGCCTTCGAACTTAGTTGTAAAACTAGACACCATAATTCTTGTCTTTTCCGTTCCATTGGCCTCATTTGTGTCACGTCCTCGTTTGTAATTATTGCCATGAGAGGATGTAGTATTCACTTCGCATTCACTCCTAGGAATGATGCCGATCCAGTAAGTCGGGACTGATGATTCTTCATCAGAAGCTCATTGTTTTGTTCAAACATAAGGAGCACAAATATCAGCTGGTTGTACTCAGTAAAGCTTCGCTCTCTATACTACTACAGGAGCACGTTGGAGGCATGAAATGTGTTGAAGGTCTTTTCTAGCATATCTTCCTTAGTGATAGTTTTCCCATAGAACTTCATTTGGGAGCTAATTCTTAACATTGCAGAATTGTACTCAGCCACCATCTTGAAATCCTGGATCCTTAGGTTAGTCCACTCATAACGAGCTCTTAGAAGAACCACCGTTTTCTGGTGATTGTATATATTTCTCAGTGCCTTCTAGAGGGCTAATGCATCATCAACCGTTAGGTACTCGCTCTTCAGTTCTTCGTCAAGGTGGCGACAGATAAAGATCATGGCCTTCGCCCTTGATGGTTTCTCCAAGATTCCCTGCCTCCAGATGGACCTTGGCTTCTACTACCCAGGTAAGGTAGTTATTCCCAATAATATCCAGGGCAACAAAATCAAGTTTTGCCAAGTTCGCCATTTTCTTTTTTGAAAGAAAAATGAGATGTGTAAGAACTTGCAATAATATGTATTCTAGAGGAATTTAGTGTTAGAACTTTTGGTTCTTACAAATTTTTCATTTTAATCTTCAGACCAAAATGATAAGAACTCAAAACTTTAGGTTCGAGATTTACATGATCAATGAAGAGGGCGATTATATCGCACCACTCTTATTGAAACATAATAGTATACGATGAGCGATGATTCTGCACCACTCAAGCAACAGAAAAAAAATTTAATATGCAGAGTACGGCGGGCGATTATACTGCACCACCTAAAATTGCAGTAAAATACCACACCATCTTCAATTGCAGTAAAAATAAATAAACACTGGGTTAGTAATCAGGAGTTATACCAAACAAGAAATCAAAGATATAAGTAATTATCATATTGAGAATTAGAAGCAGGCATGGTGCTAGCAGTTCTCAGCGAGGGTACATCCAACAAGTGAGGCAAAGGAGGAAGAAGAACAGGAAAATCCTTGGAGGAAGCATTTTTTGGCAAAAGGAGATGAGAATTGTTTAGGGTTGGACAATCATGCTGTAAATAGGCAAAAGTTAAAGAGATAACCTTTACTAGGGACATGAGCGAAGAAGGTGCAAAATATCACACTATTTAGTTTGGTATCTCTAACACAAAAGGATTGTAGATAAAAGGCAGGGATACTGATATTATTGCTTTCAATTCTTGTCTTTTTCAGTTGTTGAATCTTGATCATCTATAAAGTGCTATATTTATAGAGCCTCCGTGAAGGATTATAGAAAATGAAAAGTCACACATGTAATGAATCAAACAACACCCACGACTCTACACTTTTGAAAAAGCATAACACAACAAACTATTCCCTACAATTCACTACTATTCCTAAGTCTCCTTCACTTTGTGGGCATTCATTCATCTACCAATTTTACAACAGTCCTAAATTTTATTTTATTTTCTTGTCCAATATTTTTGTTAAGTGGACACCTTGACTGAATATTTAGTGTGGATAAGAATATGAATCACACATCAGAAAATAAGTGATTTTACATGTACTTATATGTAGTTAAGTTATTTCTCATATTACCAATTAGGTATGCTGAAACCTCAATTTTCTTCATTGTACCAGAGAAGGTTGTCTCTCGTGTCAAGTCCACGGCCACACGTGCTTCAAATCACCCAGTTCATATTGTCCACGTGTTTAGCTTGAGTATTTGTCACATTAAGGAGTCATGTTGAGACTATAAATCCCACATTAAAAAAGGAACTTTGCATGTGCTTATTAGTTGTTGAGCTAGTTCTTATATTGCCAATTGATTTTAGGATAATGTTATCTAGATACCCATTTAACATCTCACATACCTTTCTAAATTTTTGGCCACTAGTCGAAGAAATTAAAGAAAATCAATGATAAAAAAATTAACAAGGGGTTTTTGGGAGGTAAAAATGAGGATCTTTTATGTACAATTTTTTTTCAATTTCATGATTTGAGACAATTTGGGGTGATAATTGCACCAGAACTGGGCACAACTTAGTATAATTTATAAAATACTGGTAGCATATAAGGATTAAAGCCGAAAACCAAAAAGGTTTACTTTCACTATCTCATTTAGATCGAGTAAACCGAAAACCAAAAAGCTACAACGAAATCTGATCATCGGTAAAGAGAATGAAACTTTACCTATTCAGCTTAATTGATGAACAAACTAATCTGCTTAATTTAAGCAATTATTAACCAAGTACAAAAACTAAACAGCCATCCATTTAAAACTAATTACACTATGCTAAAAATATAGGGAAATACTCTAAAATGGGACAATTTCTTAATCTTGGGACAAAAATATGACAAGCCGGCCATGCACAAGCCATGTACAAAACTGAATTACTAAAATACTCATAAATAAATGAGTTATTTGCTCCCATTTTCTAATTTCTCTCTCTACTCTCTCCCTCCATCTCTCTTCTCTCACATTCTCCCTCACGCACTCTCTTCCATTCTCACTGTGCACACACAGTGCACTGTCATCCCTACCAACACTGTCCAAATCGAAGCCACCACCAATTTCATCTCATCCTCACGAGTCCAAAACACCTAGCATTGTCACGAATCTCATCCCCGATCTTTGGGATCGAAACTTAAGCAGGCCGCGAGTTTTCCGACCATTTTTTGGCAACAGGCAAACAATCGAGGCTCAAGACCACCACCACTGGACTCGCATCGAGGGTGGGAACAAAGCCCATTCATTAAATGTTGGTGTTTTGTTGGATAAATTTTTCAGGATTTGCCCACTGTATGTACACGACATGCACATGATATGCTCACAGAACTGAGCTAACCTAAAAACTCAAATGAATTAATACTTAGAAGTTAAATTAGGGTTTGTGCATGTTAGGGCCTATGGGTTGTGGAATAAATTTCCAAGTTTTGACGTGCTACAAAACTGTGATGGAACAATTTCTGGTTCAAGCGTCCAATTGCTGAAATTTGTGAATTTTTTTTCGTAATGTGCATGTGATGTGCGTATGGTGTGCATGGCTAACTTCATAATAATATTTTAACTCCAAAAACCCAAAGCTCACAGCTCTCTTTTTGAAATTAGAAAAATGACGTCATCACCTACGACGTCACCACCATATACACTATATGCACACCACATGCACATCGTATGTACATTACATGCACATGATATGCACAAAATTGGAGATCGAGCAATGAGCTGTTTTTCGCATTAATAAGAAACTTTAACGGCAACCTATTGATATAATGGATACAATTAAAATAATTGTTACGTAATAAGGTTATAGTGGCGGTTTGAAAAGTCTTGTTATGTATATCAATCACCGCTTAACCGTGCATGTGGAAAACATGATACTCGTTGTCGTTATTTTTTGGACATGCATGATCCTTAACATCCTCTAAGCTTTTCTTAATTTTTTATTTTCGCTGAGACCAACTAGGTTGTGGTCATACTCGCTAAATTTTGGGGCACAACATACGTGCATCATAACTAGTGAACATTCTTACTTCTCATATTAAAATGTAGCCATGCACACCACATGCACATTACGATTTTTTTTTATTTACAAATTTGTGCAATTAAACACTTGAACCAAAAATTGTTCCATCCCAATTTTGTAGCATGTCAAAACTTGAAATTTATTCCACAACCTATAGGCCCCAACACGAAATACAAACCCTAATTTAACTTCTAAGTATTAATTCATCTTGGTTATTAGGTTGGCTAAGATCTATGAGCACATCATGTAGATGTTGTGTACATACAGTGGACAAATCCTAAAAAATTCATCAAACAAAACACCAACATTTAATGAATGGGCTTTGTTCCCACCCTCGATGTGAGTCTAGTAGTGGTGGTCTCGAGCCTCGGTTGTTTGCGTGTTTGCCAAAAAATGGCCATAAACTCGCAGCCTGCTTGAGTTTCGATCCCAATGATTGGGGATGAGATTCGTGACAAGGCTAGGTGTTTTGGACTCGTGAGGACGAGATGAAATTGGTGGTGGCTTCGATTTGGACGGTATTGGTCGGGATGACAGTGCACCGTGTATGCATAGTGAGAAGGGGAGAGAGTGTGTGAGGGAGAAAATGAGAGAAGAGAGAAAGGGAGAGAGAGAGAGAGTAAATATAGAAATAAGAAAATGGGAGCAAAAAACTCATTTATATACAATGACAATTAAGTTATTTTAAGGTGTAGGAAAACTTTATTTCTATTCGATTTTTGTGCATGGCGTGTGCATATTTGAATTGTCATATTTTTGTCCCAAGATTAAAAAACTGTCATATTTCTGGGTATTTTTCAAAAATATAACCCCTATAATATGATAAATCTATCAAAGCATTTACAATTTGTGAGCTTTCCTAGCTACTCAATTGCCGCTGAAGCGCGATATATAAGGTGAAAATACTCGGGCACTTAATCGAAGACCATCTTAAAAAAAATTCCACCAAAAACATAACTGGAAAAGCCTTGAAGCTTCAACGATTTTGCTTGAATGCCATAGTCTAGTAATTCAGAATAAATGATGACGAAACAAACAACCAACTCAGATAAGCCATAGCTATGGATATCGATACCTTTTTGCAGAAAACACCGTAATCACCTAATCGGTGTATCATTCTTTTGACACTGATTAATTGATCTGTGATTGCGACAGTTGCATAAGCTGAAGCAAATAGCAATGTGGAACTGATCTGCAGTTAGGATTAAGAAAACGTAAGAAATTAGTTAGTGCTAATATGCAAGCAGTTTACTTGTGTGACAATTTTCAGCAAAACTTGATTGGCTTCTAAAACAAGGGGTGTGCTATCCACACACACCCCATTTTACTTCTCACACACCCCTTGATAATTTATGTCCCTTGATCTTCTTCAATTCATCTGATCCGACAGCCAAAAATTAAAAAGGTGTGAGAAGTAAAATGGGATGTGTAGATATCACACCCCCTAAAACAATATGGCAAAAAGAATAGCACTTAAAACAGAAGGAAGAAAATTAGTTCTATACTAATCAACGAGTATTAGCTACTAATCCAAGGAAAGTTTTTCACGGATCAGGATCTTCTCCTGAGCAGATGGAGAAGATCATCCTGACCAGGCCCATCGGGCCGTTCAAATTTTATCCAACAACTATAATTATTATAACTTTTAGATGGGCCCCCTGTTTGTAGCCGTTGGATAAAATTTGAATGACCCAATAGGCCTAGTCAGGAGGATCCTCTCCATTTGCTCAGGAAAGGATCTTGATCCGTTTTCCACTTTTCAGGACAAGACCGACTAGGCAGAACGTGACTCGATTCAGATATAACTAATGCTTAGAAACAACACAGTAACTTCTGACAAATGACCTCTGAATCATACCATCATAATTCATTCTAGCACTTATTAAACTGTTAGTGTTTGAGCTAAATTCCTCTATGTATTTGTAATCAATTCAACAAGTAATTGAAATGAATTCAAAGATTGAATATCATAGATGAACTTTAGAGAGAGAAGGAGTACATTGCTCCTCGAATCTACGCTGGATTCGATCCATAAAAATTGGCATACATGGTAAGATTTATAGTCGTTGCATACCCCCACACACACACTTGTAGCGTGACTATGATCACGGTGCACATCATATGCTTTCATTTAACTCCTAACAAACTAGACACTTGACAAGATATACACTGTAGAGATTTTATAATCTTGTGTGTTCATTACATTATTTGAAATTCAACTAATCTAACATTTAGACCATTCGAACTCTATTTCCCTCTTTCATTCTTCAGCTGCAATGCATCTGATCCAGCTTCCATGCTTATCCACCAACATAAACTGATTCTTTTACAATTTCCATCCCGGATGCACATGTCATTGGTGGAAGCTATGACGCAGAGGGAGATGAAAGCAAAGGCGAACTGGTTGAGGCACAAGGTCAGGCTTCCGCGCTTGCCCGACATGCCGAAGAGGTTATCCATACTTCCGCAAGGCAGGGGATTCCCTGCGGCCATTCCGCCAGTCTGTGACGGCGACATCTCGATCTGGTGCACCAGAGGGCGGGCCGGGTTCATCATTTTTTTTTTGTTTCAGTTGAGTGCTTTAAGTTACCAAAGTTGAGTCTTTTTTCATTTTTTGACAAGACGAAGATGCAAATGTTGGTCTCTATATGTAATGTAAGTATGTGAGTAGTCTCTATATGTAATGTAAGTCCGTGACGTTCTTGGAAAATATTGCGCATGTCAAATGCTCAACGCTCCTCTTATTTTTCTTTTATGTAATAATGGTCCCTCAACTTTAGTCGAATTAGAGTAATGATCATTCAACTAAAAATTCATGACTATTGGTTCCTTAACTCATCAAAACGTGCAGCTATAGTCATTTTCGACAATTTTGCTAGAACTTCTATCAAAGTAGTCACATGTCATGCACATGAGGCTAAATCCATGGGCAAATATGGAAAACCAAATGAAAAATATTTATAGCAATGGTCTTCAATTTTAACCCAATTGGAGTAATGATTCTCAAACTTTAATCCAATTGTAGCAATGGTCCTTCCAACATGAGTAATTTTGATGGAGTTGACAAAAATGACCATATTTGCATGTTTTGATGAGTTAAGGGACAAATAGTCATGAATTTTTAGTTGAATGACCATTGTTCCAATTGAGTTAAAATTGAGGGACCAAAGTTACAATTTTCTCATTTTCTTATTTGAAAGAGGAAAAATACTTTCGCCATTAACTTATTCTTCGTTTCTCATTTATATTCGAGTTAATTTTTTTTTTCATAAATTCTAAACATTGTTGCATTTTTCTTTATTTTATTAGAAGGACATCCTTATTTGCTCTCCAATTTTATGAGAATAGTAGTGTAGTTAACAAAAATAACTAATAGTACAATGCGAGTAAAGATTATTGCCACATTTTAGCCTTATATAAAAATGGGCAGAGTCATGGCACCACTTATTTTACATAAGTTTTTGTGGGATTTACTTCGTAATGTATTTCAGTGATCCAAACCGTCTATTTTTTAGGACATCATTTATAGATCATCTTTACAAAAAATTAAACAAATCCAAAATCATTAAGACATTTGTTTTGTAGTGAAGAAAATGGACAAATATATTTCTAAAAAGAAATCCTAAACTCTTAATTCAACAGTCATATGGTTTCAGATTTGAGTATTTTTGGTAGACATGATTTTTTAGGAAAGACTAAAGATAGACGGTTTGGATTGTTGAAATACATTACAAAGTGGACCTTAAAAAAAACTTATTTCAAAAGTTATGTACAAAAAAGTGGTGTCACATATTCATCTATATATAAAAACACATAAAGACTATAAACGAGGACCAACTTTCCAAATACTGAAAGATATCTCAAGTTCGAATCATCTACTTTATTGTTTAAAAAAATTTAAAAAGTTGGAAAATATAAAACGATGGTCATAATTAAGTTCTTGAGAGCGTTTGTATTGGTAGTTTAGATAATTAAATTACTAAATGTCGATCATATTTGGCATCATATTCAACTTATCAATTCATACCTAATTACTATCCAATTGCATTAAAAGATGATCCCTTTTATATGAAAAATCAACAACATTTTTCTTTGAATATCGACATTTTATTTTTGCAACTTTATTCTTGTATGCGAAGCTCACTATATTGTATCTCATATATATGTTATATATATATATATGTGTGTGTGTGTGTGTGTGTGTGTAAATAAAAATCATCCATTTTTAGTTTGCTAATTTTTGCACCTTTTATTTTATTTTAAGGGGGTGTATTTAATTGGGATTTTGAGGAATTTTAATTCTTTTAATGAATTTAAGGGTATTCAATCATGATTTTAAGTGATTATCTAAAATATGGAGAGAACCATAATGATTATTAATTGATCAATCAATCATGATTAGATTTAAGAATAATCATCAACAATAGACGATGAAATCATGAAACTAATTTAAGAATAATCATCAACAATAGACGATGAAATCATGAAACTAAGTTGTAGAGTTTGGTACCAAAAAAAAAAGGGTTTCATATTAACAAAAATTTACTAAATAAAAGTTAAAACAAACACGTTATTGAGCAGAATAAGACTATGATGTCCTGGAGTTTTTTTTTTTTTTTTGCTGTTATTGTTGTTGTTTTTTTATTTTTATTTTTAAACTTCATTTTAATATATACAATATTTTTGGTTGTCATTGACATATACATTTGTTGGCATTTAAAAACGTCCCCACGACTTAGTCCTACTGTTAGTGATGTTCTTCAATGGTCTTGAGGTAAAATCTAGTGAATAATAAGTCTGATACCAATTTAATCTTTTGATGTGACTATATCATTGTACCAACAAATTTCTAAGCATCACGTATTTACAACAAATATATACATTTGGATTATGAGAGTTGCTCTTTAAGGACCTATGAGGCCCTTTTTATTTATTTTTTTATTTTTTATGAATTCTCAGATTAATCTTACGTTAGATTAGCTATTAACTTAAACAATTCTTGTTACACGAAACAAAATACTAATTGATAAAATAATAAAACAAAAAAATAATAAGAAGAGGTAAGAAGGTTTCACGTCATATCAAATCCCTTCCATCTGAAAAATTTAGTCTCCTCATCGGATATCTAAACCCAGCAAATCAAATTGCATAAAACCCTAATAACTTTACACATCTAATTTTTATCAACAATATTCAAACTCAGTTAGTTACAAAATCACAAAAAATTTGAGATTGTGTGGTTTCGAAAATGGATCCCCTTGTTCTTGAACAAGTGAACTCTTTTTTCATATGAAATTTTCTGGCAATAGTGAAAAATTTGAAGCAGATCCATCTCCCTTTTTCATACTCAAAAAGGAAAAAACAAAAATTCACGAGGAGAGAATGGGAGTGAATGATCGCGAGAGAGACGAAGAGAGGAAGGGGATGTGGAGGAGAGACGCGGCAGGGGAAGAAGACGAAGGGTTTCACACAAGAATTTTATTTTAATTCAATCCCTTTGCAAAATTATTGTGTTTCGGTGGATTATTTAAGGGCTTATTATAGCACCCCACAAATTGTTGAATGAACTCCACATACTTAATACACCCCGCATTTGCTTTTTTCAATTAAAAATTATCTTAATATACTCTACATACTTCCTCATAATACCCTCACACCTCACGTTTTCTACATACACCCCACATTTTTTATACACCCTACATTTCTCAAATCTTATAACACTCATTTCTAATTTTTAGGGACTGAATCTAAACATTTGAACCTTTAGTTTGCCGAGTGATTTCAAATTGAATGATTTGAAAAATGTTTAGATTCATTTGAATGTCTTTCAATAATAATAATAATAATAATAATAATTTCAAAGATACCTTGTTGTTTCCATTTTCTTGTGCATATTTTGGTCGAACCAAGTCGACCTACAAGAAAGCATCGTATGAATGCCATTGACTCACTTTGCAATCAATTCGGTGGCCGTGGCTTTTGAATTATGAGATTGACAAAAAATGCCGTCTAAAATTTTGACAAAAGTTGCCGGTTGGGATTTAAAGCATATGTGGGTTTGTTTTCAATTCCGCCATTAAAACCCATGTGAGCGTGTTTTAAATATTTGGTGATAATTTTAGGTGTTTAATTTTTCATGTAATCCTTGTGATCCTTAAAAGATGAATACGAACATATAAGCTTAAATAACACAGCAAAAGCAGAATTAAATAATTATTGATGTTGTCGAATCACCAAAACAATGAAAAATATGAAGTCTTACCTCATGTGAAGCTTACGAAACATCGATTTTTTGTTCCATTCTTCAAAAATAATCTTTCTCAATCAACACGTTTATAGTTTCATTGGTTAGGGTTTTGTTCAACAATGGAGAGTGTGAGAGGTTTTGATAGTTGAATAAGATAAATACTACGTTAAAAGTGATTTGGGGTGTATTTAGAAATTTATTATTTTTTTTAAATCTGATAAGGTCAAAATTGTCATTGCATAGTTTTATTTTTTGTGTTCCATTCTTCAAAAATAATCTTTCTCAATCAACACGTTTATAGTTTCATTGGTTAGGGTTTTGTTCAACAATGGAGAGTGTGAGAGGTTTTGATAGTTGAATAAGATAAATAATACGTTAAAAGTGATTTGGGGTGTATTTAGAAATTTTTTATTTTTTTTAAATCTGATAAGGTCAAAATTGTCATTGCATAGTAGGGTAAATAAGTCATTTAATATTAAATTTAAATGTGAAATGTATTTAATATTTTGTGAAGTGCCAATATAAAAAACCTTATTTAAATTGATAGCTTAATTTACAATAAGATTAATCTGATGATTCGTATGAAAAAGGATCACACATGTCCTCAAAATGAGCACCATAAGAGCAATTATGATTGGATTATTATCATCAAATTTTTATCATATAGGATTTATACGGTGCTCTAATACTCTAAATTTTCTAATCACTAGATCTTTGATAAAAATACAAAAATATTGTAAACAAATCCTAGTTTAAGTGTGATTGTGTAAATCCTATATTAGATTTGATTAGGGTTGTAATTCTTATCCTATTGTATCTCTTATTCCTTGGAGAGCAAGGAATACCTTTACCCTAATACTATAAATAGAGGTGCAAAGTAGGAGGGAGATACAATACAATTCCCCTACAATTCTCTCTTTCTCTCTTCCTGGTGCCGCCGGCCTCTCTCTTCCTCTCTCTCTCTTTGTCATATAAAATTAGTTCACAACACGTTATCAGCACGCTCCTACCACTGTGCTTAGGAATCTGACGTTGGAGAAATTTTCTGCATCAAACCAGTTCATCCATATCATCACGCAATCATGTTCTTTCAAAACAACGGCTTTTAACTCGATATTTTGCAAGCCCTGATAGCATGAATATTCACCATGATGCATGACCCAACTTTATGTTTAACGTATTTTAGATTCTACATAAATTGTGTATGCCTCATAACCATAATTGTTTAAATTATGTGAATTTGATATTTGCCATGAATTGAATCTTACATATGTACATGCATTGAAAATATTATTTTGCACATGCATCAATTTACATATGTGATTCATTAAATATATTGCATTGAATTATTATTGAATTGAAAAAAATTGGTTTTAGAAAACTAGGGTTTTTTTTCCAAACCCGAGCCTTGGCATACTGCCAGGCTGCACCCAAGGAAATTTTGTTTGGCATTTTATTTCCAACGCAAGCCCTAGTGGGCTCCAGTTTTTTTTCGGTCCGTGCGGTTTTTAAAAAAAAAAAATTTGTTTTCTGCGGCCCAGCCCAAAAAAAAAACAATGTTTTTGTTTTTTTTGGGGGCCTGCAGCCCCATCCAAAATCCCAGTTTTTTTTTCCGAGGGCCTGCAGCCTAGTTTGTCTATTGGACCTTTTTTTAAAAAACCCCCCCCGGTGGTTTATTCTTTATTTAATTTTTTTTTTTGGGCCTATGAAATATGGACCATTTTTTTTCAAGCCACCCCGTGGCCTATTTTTCTTTATTTTGGGTCTTGAAATTTTATTTGCCTAATTTTTTTTAGGCCTCATGGGTTTTTATATTTTTTACCCACACTCTAATTTGGCCCGAAGTTCAAATAATTAAATAAATTAATTCAATTATAATTGTACACCTAAAATTATATTTTTGCATATACTTGTTGCATATTTGTTTGCATGTATATATTTGTGTTTGCCTGCAGGAATATATGAACCTGAAGTTCATAATTAATTTGAAACCTGGAGTTTCTTATAAACATGCCTTTATTTGAAAACCTGAAGTTTTCACTTAAACATATCACCCATGAAAACCCGAAGTTTTTCATGCAAAAATTAAACTAATACATGTCTATTAGAACCTGTATGTTCTACTCCTATGTGAATGGATTGATTTTTTCTCCATTACACTAACCACATCTTATCTATCTCTTATGTGATAGGAACATGTCGAATTTGAATAAACTCGACTTCACCGCTTTAAAAGTTTATGGAAGAAACTACCTCAAGTGGGTTCAAGATGTGAAGCTCCACCTCACTGCAAAGAACTTGCGTCCTGCTATTGAAGAAGCAACAGATGAACCTGTTGGCGAAGCTGAAAAAGCCATTGATATGATCTTCATTCGAAGACATATCCATGACGCTCTGCAAACTGAGTATCTTGCTGAGGAGGATCCACGTGCATTATGGGTCGCTTTGGCTGATCGTTTTGATCACCAAAAGGACATATTCTTGCCTGAAGCAAGACATGACTGGCAGCACTTGCGCTTCCAAGACTTTAAGTCTGTGAATGAATATAATTCTGAAGTTTGTCGAATCTGATCACTTCTCAAGTTTTGTAATGAAACTTTGACTAAAGAGGATCTCCTAGAGAAGACCTATTCGACCTTCTCTGCTTCTAATATTGTCCTGCAGCAATAATATAGAGCTCAGAAGTTCACCAAGTTCTCAGATTTGATCTCTGTTCTACTTCTCGCTGAAAAGCAGAACCAGCTGTTGATGAAGAATCATCAAGCTAGACCTACTAGGGCTACTGCTGTGCCTGAAGCACATTATAGCACTAACCAGCACCCAAGACACCAAAAGAGGCGTGGTAAGGGTGGCCAAAAACCATCCAACCAAGGTCAACAGAGCCAAGGCCCACCCAAAGGAGGAAATAAGGCCCAACAGCGCTCAAACCTCGCTCCCAAGGCCCAGAACTTCAAGAATAAGGGTAAAGCACCTAAAACCATGGATAACGATATGTGTTATCGTTGTGGTGCTAAGGACCATTGGTCCCGTATTTGCCGCGCTCCCAAGCAGGTTGTAGATGCATATCATTCACGTCGTCAGAAGTTTAAATCAAACTTCATGCAAGTGGACGAACCGGAGACTACAAAGATGGAGGTTTCTGACTTTCAGGAGGATACCACCCCTATGGAAGATTAGAATCTTAGACATAGACTTATTTTTTTAGTTGAACTAAGACAAATGGGGCCGAATTCCACCTAGTGGCCGAACCCCACCTTGTTTTTTGGTTGATTTTTGAACAATTTTCCTTTATGTTTTGGATTATTCGTTGGTGATTTGTTTTTGGATATTAAGTTTTAATCCTTGAATAAATTAAATTATTTTGAATTGATAATTGTTTTATAAACCTTTATGCATGTGATCGATTCAAATTAATTTTTCATTCTAGGTATGACTAGTGGGAAAGTTAGTTGTCTGGCAGATAGTGCAACCACGCACACTGTTTTGCGTGAACGCATCTATTTCACTAACTTCATACCTAAGAATGCACCTCTGACAACCCTCTCAGGCCCATCCAACCTGATAAAAGGATACGGTAAGGCACGTATAATGTTGTCCAATGGTACAATCTTGACCATTGCTGAGGCACTCTATTCCCCACGTTCCGGAAGAACGTTACTAAGTTTCAAGGATATTAGAGATAATAATTTCCACGCTAAAACCCACGTCGAAAATGGAGTTGAATTTATGTGCATAACTTTCTACGAATATGGCCAGAAACGTATTCTAGAGAAGATGGAGTGTATCCCGAGTGGTCTGTTTACTACAACCATACGCCCCATAGAAAGCCACTATGTGGCCGGCCCTACTACTAGGACCGCGCACGAAATTACACTTTGGCATTACCGTTTGGGACATCCTGGACGAATAACGATGCGCCGTATCCTCCAATCATCACACGGGCATCCACTAACCCAAAGTTTAGGTTCGATCCAAGGAATCGCATGTCAAACATGTTCTATGGGAAAGCTTATTACTAAGCCTTCTTATGACAAGATTTGTTCGAATCCTCCCATTTTTCTACAACAGATTCTGTGGGACATTTGTGGACCGATTCAACCTCCTTGTGGACCATTTAGATATTTTATGGTTTTGGTTGACGCTTCCACACGTTGGTCACACGTGTGTTTGTTGTCCACAAGAGACGCTGCATTCTCCAAACTGTTGGCTCAGGTTATCAAGCTCAGGGCTCACCACCCTAATTATCCAATCAAATCTATTCGATTGGATAATGCTGGAGAATTCACATCTAAAACTTTTGATGACTATTGCATGTCGGTTGGGGTTGAAGTTGAACATCCAGTACCCCATGTTCACACCCAGAACGGCCTGGCAGAGGCTTTCATTAAGTGCTTACAAATGATTGCTCGATCGTTGGTCATACGTACCAAGCTCCTGATTGTTGCTTGGGGCCATGCAATATTGCACGCAACAAAATTGGTCCGCCTGAGGCCTGTTGCGACACAACCATTCAGTGCTCTTCAGTTGGTTACCGGATACGAACCCAACATATCACATCTGCGCGCTTTTGGTTGTGCGGTATATGTGCCGATCTCGCCGCCTTTACGTACAAAAATGGGGCCTCAGCGAAGGATGGGAATCTATGTCGGATATGATTCTCATTTGATTATTCGTTACTTAGAACCTTTGACAGGCGATCTGTTTACCGCTCGTTTTGTGGATTGTCACTTCTATGAGACAGTCTTCCTGTCGTTAGGGGGAGATAAGAACGTCAACGTTCCTGAAGAATGACGCGAATTATCGTGGACGACTCCCACTTTATCTCACTTAGATCCTCGCACCACTCAGTCTGAAACTGAAGTGCAACGCATATTAGATCTCCAGAGCATGCCAGATGCTTTCATCGATCTAGCGCGAGTGACAAGATCACACATTCCAGTTGCGAATACGCCTGCAAAGATAGATGTACCAAATGTATGACGGACTGCCCTCTTGGAAGCCCGGGACGCCAATTCTAGTGATCCACGTACATTAGCGGCTAGCCAATCATCTGCCCCTACACAAAAGTGTGGCAGACCCCTTGGTTCAAATGATTCACACCCCGGAAGAGGAAAACTACGGCACAAAGTCCTGAAGAACCTACCGTGAATCCGACTATCGCTTACTCATTCTACCCAACTCATGAGGAAATTCTAGATTATGGAAGCGTCCTTGAAGAGACGAATTCTCCTCCCGAGAATCGTGAGATTTCGGTCTATTATGCTAGCTTAGATGATGTGTGGCGTAGAAATGAGATGATTGTCGACGATGCATTAGCATTTGCAGTAGCTACTGAAATCATGTTGAGCGATGACATTGAACCGCGTTCCGTTGATGAATGTCGACGTAGAGCTGATTGGTCAAACTGGAAACAAGCAATCCAAGTCGAACTCGATTCACTTGCGAAACGTAAGGTGTTTGGACCTGTAGTCCCTACTCCTTCACATGTGAAGCCCGTTGGCTACAAGTGGGTTTTCATTCGGAAGCGAAATGAGAAGAACGAAATTGTGGGTTACAAAGCTCGTCTTGTTGTGCAAGGCTTCTCACAACACCCCGGGATTGACTATGACGAAACTTATTCACCCGTTATGGATGTGATTACTTTTCGCTACCTTATCAATTTGATAGTTTCCGAAAAATTGGATATGCAGCTGATGGACGTAGTAACCACGTATCTCTATGGGGATCTTGATACGGAAATTTGTATGAAAGTTCCCGAAAGACTTACATTGACTGGTTCAAATATTTCCAAACCCCGGAACACGCTCTCAATTCGGCTGAGGCGTTCACTTTACGGTTTGAAACAATCCGGAAGAATGTGGTATAACCGTCTGAGTGAGTATTTGACTGGTTAGGGATATGTGAACAACGAACTATGCCATTGTGTGTTCATTAAGAAGTCACATTCTAGATTTGCGATTGTTGCAGTATATGTCGATGACATGAATCTCATTGGAACTCCTGAAGAGCTCGCGAGAACTGCTTCGCACCTGAAGTCGGAATTTGAGATGAAAGATCTAGTTAAGACTCGATACTGTCTCGGTCTCGAGATAGAGCATTGTTCGGATGGAATCCTAGTACATCAATCGAACTACACCCATAAGGTGTTGCGCCGCTTTAATGAGGATAAAGCGAAGTCTTCAAGTACTCCTATGGTCGTTCCTACGCTAGATGCAAAACGAGATCCCTTCCGTTCGAAGGAGGATGATGAAGAGATTTTGGAAC
The DNA here is from genome assembly GCA_963580275.1 of Crataegus laevigata. NCBI lineage: Eukaryota > Viridiplantae > Streptophyta > Magnoliopsida > Rosales > Rosaceae > Crataegus > Crataegus laevigata. Next base: position 27,546,297 of record OY756947.1, on the reverse strand, counting down.
CTGAAGTTCCTTATCTAAGTGCAATAGGCGCTTTATTGTACTTAGCTCAATGCACTAGACCCGACATCTCCTTTGCTGTTAATCTTTTGGCAAGATACAGCAATGCACCTACACGCAGACACTGGACTGGCGTGAAAGACATCTTCCGCTACCTTAAGGGTACTACGGATCTGGGCTTGTTCTATCCCTACGAATCCTCGAATGATGCTACCTCTTGTGCTCCTCGAGTTGATTCTCGCCTTATTGGTTATGCTGACGCTGGATACTTATCTGATCCGCATAAGGCGCGTTCTCAAACGGGTTATGTCTTTACTGTTGGAGGCACCAGAATATCTTGGAGGTCAACGAAACAGACCTTAGTTGCCACTTCGTCTAACCATGCTGAAATTTTCGCCTTACATGAAGCAACTTGGGAATGTTTTTGGTTGAGATCAGTAGTTGGCCATATTCGAAGCTCCTGCGATCTTTATCCTGCCGTTGATGTCCTGACGACGATTTTTGAAGACAACGCAGCTTGCATCGAACAGCTCAAGAAGGGTTACATCAAATGAGACAACACCAAGCACATTGCGCCGAAGTTCTTCTTTTCACATCAAGAACAAGAGCATCAGAAGATTGAAGTCAAGCAAATCTGTTCACAAGACAATCTGGCCGACCTCTTCACCAAATCATTGCCGAAGGCGACGTTTCAGAAGCTTGTTCATGGAATTGATATGCGTAAACTTTCTGAGTTGTAACTTTGCTATTTCTCTTTGGAATTATGTCAAACTCAGTGGGAGTATCCTGTAGATACTTGTTTGATCTTAATGTACTCTTTTTCCCTACGATTAGGAGCATTTTTCCCACTGGGTTTTTGCTACCTAACTAGGTTTTAACGAGGCACCCACCTTGGGCTGGTCATATCCCTGAGGACGTCCTGTAGACGTTTCTTTTGACTTTGCATTTCTCACGCATTTTTCCTTAGACTATGGATTTTGTCCCAACTCGAGTTTTTGCTTACTTACTTATGCAAATTCCTACCTTATTGAGAATAAGCGTTGTTCCTTGGAATCACCACTTACAAGTCGACTTCATCAACCTCTGCATGATGCTAGATCTGCCTTGAGTATTTACACACTCAATGTGGAGTGTTGTAAACAAATCCTAATTTAAGTGTGATTGTGTAAATCCTATATTAGATTTTATTAGGGTTGTAATTCTTATCCTATTGTATCTCTTATTCCTTGGAGAACAAGTAATACTTTTACCGTAATACTATAAATAGAGGTGCAAAGTAGGAGGGAGATACAATACAATTCCCCTCTGATAAAATTAGGTCACAACAAAAAATAAAATTTAACGGTTAAAAGTGTAGGCATCGTTTGCTACACCGCAGAACTTTGGTACGTCATAACCGAATTATGAAATCGAAATCTCCGTCCACTTACAAGTGTTGATAAAGGAAGCCGTGGTGGTCTTGACTTTTTAGATTTATTCACTCTGCAACCAATATCCAATCACAGTTTTTCCTACTTTCTCCGACGACACTTCGCAATGCGACGGAGGCCCCAGCAGACTCCGGCACCCGCCACCGCCAATCCATCACCCACCGGAGCAGAATCAGTTTCCACTTCATGGGTCGGACAGCAGAGGCCTCAGCGGTCACCCTTCGTTTGGCTCACCTTGTTCCTGGCCATCGGATACTGTTCTTATGGAGTTTACCAATACCAGTTTGAGAGCTTGCCCGAGCCACTCACGGCAGACCAGGCCGGAAAGCGCGGCTTCTCTGAGTTTTCTGCTCTCAAACACGTCGAGGCCTTGACCCAATTGGGCCCTCACTCTGTCGGCTCCGACGCTCTCCACCTAGCTCTCCAGGTTCTCACTTCTCATTGATTCATGAAATCCCGTATCCCCAATTCTTTTTAATTCTTATAGAAAAAGCAATCTTGGATTTCTTAAATTCTTGTGAAAGAAGCAATCTTTGGGTTTTATTGACATTGGTTTTCACCCCCACAGTATGTTTTGGCAGAAGCTGAGAAGATAAAGAAAACTGCTCACTGGGAAGTTGATGTTGAAGTGGACTCGTTCCATGTCGAATCGGGAGCAAATCGAATGGTTGGTGGCCTGTTCAAGGGAAGAACACTTGTATATGCGGATCTAAATCATATTGTTGTAAGAGTTTTGCCAAAGTATGCGCCTGAATCAGTAGATAATGCGATTCTGGTCTCTTCTCACATCGACACCGTCTTCTCAACGTATGTCTCTTCAGCTTATATAATCTCAAATTTTATTGCCTTTTTCAGTTTCGTTTGTCAAAGTGGTCATATTTGTTGCTAGCTGAAGTATCCGTGTTGGTGAATTGTGTGAATAGAAGCTATATTGTTTTTGGGTTTTCATGTTAATATGCGATGTAAGTTTGAACAATTACGGGTTTTGACACACACTTTCAGTAGCTGAATTTGATGGCATGTCATTTGAACTATCACTCTTACAAGTTGTATAGGCTTTACGTGATACTTGAAGGAAATTTTTTGACGCATTTCAGGGGAGGAGCTGGAGATTGCAGTTCGTGTGTAGCCGTCATGTTGGAACTTGCTCGTGGGGTTTCCCAGTGGGCTCATGGATTTAAGCATGCTGTTATATTTTTGTTTAATACTGGGGAGGAGGAGGGTCTAAATGGTGCTCATAGCTTTATAACTCAGGTTAACGTGGACTCTCTCTCTCTCTCTCTCTCTCTCTCTCTCTCTCTCTGTGCTCTGTTCTTAAAGATTGTTGTTATAGAACTTCTGTCTAACATGTGTTTCTGACTTTTTTGGTGCAGCATCCGTGGAGTACAACTATTCGTCTGGCTGTTGATTTGGAGGCTATGGGTATTGGAGGGAAGTCTGGCATATTTCAGGTCAGGTTTGTAATGATAATTCACTTGCTTTTACAATTTTACATGGCTTATGAGATATGAGTCATGACTATATGTTCTTGGTACTGTAGAGTCTAGGTAAATGACCTCCGTATAAGCTGTGTCAAGCAGGTGTGTCAAGTCAAATTTATCTAGTTCCAGAAAGTGTGGGACATGCTGAACTTACCAAATCTTTCGAGCGTCATAACATTGCTACATATGTATATCATCACTGTGTTAAAGACCAACATCTGGAGAACCAAAATGAAGAAAACAGGCAACTTGTAATTTATTCCTCTATCAATGTCGCCAAGTGCCCTGATATGGGCCATTGTAAACACAATTGCCGGTACCCATGACAGGCTGCGTCTAACTTCAAAGTGCTTGTGCATCATCATGGTCTGGAATTGAGCAGATGGTTCACTTATGGTTGTCCATTCTTTACTGTCCTAAAACTTGGAGTTTATAGCTTACTCTACCTTAAGATGCTCTAAATTGCTGATGCAATCTGGTTACTGTAAATCTATTATTTTTATTTTTATACTTTTTAAAGTGAGATCATACATATAAAATCCTATATAAGCTTACTTTTTCCCTTAAGAATATTTCTTCATCTGATAGGCTGATGCTTGGTCTATTGAGAATTTTGCCTCGGTAGCAAAATACCCGTCTGGCCAAATTATAGGACAGGTTTGTAATTCTTTTTTGATAATTTTTTCTCCTTTTTCTCTTTGATACTTTTCATGTGTATTCACTTGGGAAAAGTAATTAAGTCTTAATGATTTTAATGCTGCAGGATATATTTTCTTCTGGAGCCATAAAATCTGCAACAGATTTCCAAGTATATAAGGAGGTTGCTGGCCTTCCAGGGCTCGACTTCGCTTACACAGATAACACTGCAGTATACCATACAAAGGTTTTTTCTTCTCTTTTGCCCCTTTTTTGGGATATAGTTCTAAAATCTATTCGGAGCATAGGTGTGAGATTTACAGAAGGGGTTAATTAGTGCTTAGCCCTTGCGTATGCATGTAACTTTATTGGCTTGTGGAGATAGGAATGGTTTTAATGTGCTTCCACCTATTTAATTATGAATGTTAACCAAGAATATACAAACTAACAGACCTGCCAGATGGGGAAGGGCACTGGGACTTAAGTTGGTTTTCCACGTTGATTGTTGTTTATGATCTAAATTTTTCTTATCATGCAGAATGACAAAATTGAGCTTCATACATTAGGATCTCTTCAGCATCTTGGAGAAAATATGCTTGCTTTTCTGCTAAAGATTGCTGCATCCTCTCATCTTCCAAAAGCCAGTGCAGTGGTAGAAGAGAATAAGGGCGAGACTGCTGTCATATATTTTGACATATTGGTATATTATAACTGCAGAAACTTTCATGCTTTGATTCTTGACACTCCACCCTTTGGATTTCTTCGTTACATCTTTTTCTTTGTTTCTTTTCCGAGATGGTTTAGGATTTTAAACCTGTAGTGTTCAGTTGCCTTGATAGTCCAGATTTGCAATAGTTCTAACCGTTGTGGAAATTGTAGGGGTCATATATGATCGTGTATCGTCAACGCTTTGCAAATATGCTTCATAATTCAGTGATAGCACAATCACTTCTGATATGGACTACATCATTGCTTATGGGTGGTTATCCGGCTGCAATTTCATTGGCCTTGTCATGTTTGAGTATCATATTAATGTGGATATTCGCAATAAGTTTCGCTCTTCTTCCCGCCTTCATTATATCACTAATATCTTCTTCACCAGTGCCATATGTTGCAAACCCATGGCTAGTAATTGGGTTATTTGGCGCACCTGCTCTTATTGGGGCATTAAGTGGTCAATATCTGGGTTATCTTGGTCTGTATACATATTTGTCAAAAGTATACGCCAAGAAAAAACAACTCTCAGCTGATATACAAGCTGGTTTGGTTAAATTAGAGGCTGAAAGATGGCTCTACAAATCTGGATCTCTTCAGTGGCTCATTCTCCTCATTTTGGGAACCTATTACAAAATTGGATCAACTTATTTGGCTCTTGCTTGGTTGGTCCCACCAGCATTCGCATGTGAGTTTATATTTACAACCACCTTTGCTGGACCTATGTTTGATTTAACCATGTTTTTGACGAGGTTATAGGATTTGCTTTCAACTAATTTTAAATACTTCTGTTCAGATGGCTTTCTTGAAGCAACTCTAACCCCAGCTCGATTCCCCAAGCCACTCAGACTTGCAACCCTGCTGATAGGATTAGCTGTACCAATAGTAATTTCTTCCGGCGGATTTATTCGGCTGGCTGGAATGGTAATTGGGACAGTGGTTCGACTTGACAGGTAATACGACTTATTTATTTGTATGGCTTTATAATTAAGTACTTTACAAAATCCTGCAGAACAAGAGTCCATGGTCTGTTTGTGTAAATTATTTTTTGTAGCTATTTGCCCATTCGGCAAGCTATGTTTGTGTAAATTATTTTTTGTAGCTATTTGCCCATTCGGCAAGCTACTGTCCTCAATTTTCAATTTCCTCATTGTGATCTGTCCATGATAACTTTCAAAATTTAATCTTTTTGTTAATTCTCCAAAAATTTGGAAAATAACTGTTTACCTTGCCTTGTATTTGCTTACAGGAACCCGGGTGGCACCCCTGAGTGGCTAGCGAATGTTATAGTTGCTGTTTTTGTTGCTGTTGTTGTGTGCCTGACTTTGGTGTATCTCCTTTCATATATTCATCTTTCAGGTTTTTGTTTATCTCAAAGCAGTTGGATTTTTTACGGTGGTGTTGAGTTCTCAAGTGTATGGTGCCATTGATATCATATTAATTTTTATGGAGAGAACTTCACTGCCTTGTTTTATCTTTAAACTAACTTGGATGATTCATTGCAATTGCTCTCTAGGTGCCAAGAGATCGATTGTCCTTTCAACTTGCATGCTGTTTGGCCTCACACTTGCTGTTGTATTGTTGGGTATCGTTCCACCATTTACGGCAGACACATCCAGAGCTGTAAATGTAAGTTTCAGTTAGCACCTACCTACCTCTTAAGAGTGTCCTTACCTTTTAATTCCTAATTTTGTAAGGTTACCAATGAAACTTTGTACCTTGTATTTATGCTCATAAAGCTGTTTTCTCTGTGCATAATCCATGATGTTATTGAAATATCACTAACTAGGAATACTTTGTTTGTCCTGTTAACATAGAATGTCTAGATGTATGCATGTTTACAAATACTTTATGGTTTTTCAGGTTGTGCATGTTGTAGATACGACAGGAAGCGTTGATGGAAACCAAGATCCTAGATCGTATGTGTCTTTGTTTTCTTTCACTCCTGGAAAGTTGACAGAGGAGGCTGAGCAAATTAATGAAGGTTTCAGATGTGGTAGGGACAAAGTTGTTGATCTTGTAACCTTTTCAGCCAAATACGCTTGTTGGACTTATGATGACAGTGACAGTGGGTGGAGCAAATCAGATATACCCACAATGAACGTTGGCAGCGATACTCATGGTAATGAAAGAACAACACGAGTACTACTTGATACAAAAGGTTCAACACGTTGGACGCTTGCTATCAACGCTGATGACATAGAAGATTTCACATTCAAAGGTAAACTGAACTTCAACCATGTGCATTATTTGACCTCACTATTTCCGCACTCGTGTTTGTAAATGAAGTGCTAAGCTGAAAAGTTCAGTTTGTACCACGTATACATGGACTTAGTCACTTAGCTTTATCCCTTTTGTTGTTTTTAGCTTTCTCTCACGAGCTTTTAACCTCAGTTGCAGGAAGCTCAGAGGAATTGGCTTCTTTGGGTGACATGAGTAGCGTAGATGGATGGCATGTTATCCAGTATTCCGGAGGACAAAATGCCCCAACAAGGTTCGATCTAGCACTCTTCTGGTCTCAAAACTCTACCCGGCTGGCTCGTGATGTTGAAGGGAAGAGAGACGAGCACGCTCCCCTTCTAAAGTTAAGAACTGATATGGACATAGTGACTCCTAAAGTCGAAAGAGTTCTTTCGAAGCTTCCTCCTTGGTGTTCGCTGTTTGGCAAGTCGACGTCCCCCAAAACCCTGGCATTTTTGAGCAATCTTCCTGTTAATTTTTAGGTGCTTCGAGTTTAATTTATACGTTTTACTTGCATAGGAGATTTCAGATTGAAGAAAAAAACACGAATTATATGTAAGCAGAAACACAAATTGGTTTGTTGAAGGATATATGGGTTTTAATATAGCATTACCATTTTCATTTTCAAGTGTAATTAAGGTTTGTATTAAGGTATCGTCAAATAAAATTGTGTTTATAGTGATAGGTTGCTCTACCTGAAACCCTAAAGTTGAATTGTCCAAGTCAGAAATCCTACATACAAGGATACTCATTCTTTGTTAAAGGGCATACATTCATCCATACTGCTGAAAACGTATTTTGATAATATGTCGTCACATTTTCTTGGCGACAATAGCATTACTATATTATGAATGACAGAAACTTGGTTCTATAGCCGGACTACTGTCCAACTGCCGCCAACACTTTTGGCTTCTCCACAGACATCATCTATTCACATTCACATACAAGATTTACATGTGAAAAAACGTCATTATCTTCATCGTTTACAGGCTTAACTTGCACCACAAAAACATGGGCATTTAGTGATTTAAACCAACAAAGTAAAAAAAAAAAAAAAAAAACATTGTGTTTTACTTTTACCCGAAGTGAAATGAGAGAAAAGGCACGCTTCCCAACAAAAGACACGTGTGGAAGGAAAGTTAGGTAACTCAGTTACTTTTGGCGTCAAACACATAGTGGCTTTCTCATCAGGTGTCCATCTTGCTGAAACAAACCCCCCAAAAGCAAAGAATCTGAGAGAGAGAGAGAGAGACAAACAGGGTCCAAGAAATGCGGACGATACCGTTGGGAATATCAGCAGCATCCCCAACCTCCTTAAACGGCTCCTTCCTCAACAGACCAAGCCCTCTTGTTCATCTTACTAATTCCATTGCTTCCAGGGTTCCTGTTCCTGTTCCTGCCTACACTTGCGCTGACGACCTCTCTTTCCTTAACTTCTCCAAATCTGGTGGGTAATCCCAAAGTTTTTACCTTTTTACAATTTTACTTCAATTTCCTTAATCCCTAAGTAAGACTGTTTGGGTAATCTGTAAATTTCAGTTTTGAGTCGACTGCTCGATTGGTTTAAACTTTAATCACACATGTTCATATGGATAATCAAAGGCTTGGATTCCATTTCCCTTTGGTTTTCTTTTCTGATTATTTTGGTGTTCAAATTCCTTCTTGCTATGAGCGCTTTTATTAACGGGCAATTTCAAATATTTATAAAAAATTCAAGTGCTTCCTACAAAAGAACTTGCAAGGGGTTACCGAGGAAGCACCTGCTACGATCTATAAGCACTTTTAACTTCTTCCGTCAAACATGGCTAGAAGCCCTTTTGGTGGTTTGATTCAGCTGAGTGATTGTGTATTATACATAAGGGAAACTGCTAATTTAGTCCATGAGTTATCACCATAGTGAAAATTAGGTCTCTAAAACTATTTTTTTCAGAAAAATTAGTCCCTGAATCATAAAAATTTGCCAATTACATCCCTAATATTATATTCGAAGCTACTATATTCAATTTTCCGTCAATTCGAGTCATGTTACTTTCATGTGATACACATTGGAGGGTAGATTGGTAGTTTTTATAAAGAAATAGTGTATAGAGTTAACTTTGGAGGATAAATTGGTAGTATTTCATAAAAAAATAGTGTAAGTTAACTTTTGAGGGTAAATTAGACATTAAATTCGCAACCTATATGAAATGTTATGGGCTTATAGACGAGAAAATGATGGTATTACACTCTAAAATGTGTTAAGTGAAGTGACTTAAGTTAACGAAAAATTGGATAAAATAGCTTTGAATATAATAGTAGGGATGAAATTAGCAATTTCTAATGAATTTAGGGACTTATTTTACAGAAAAAATAATTCAGGGACCTAATTTTCACTGAGGTGATAATTCAGAGACTAAATCGGCACTTCACCCTTATATATATAGCTAAATGAGGAAATTTGGGTTTTTGAGGTCCCATTTTCTGGTTTTTGGGTGTAGGAGTTTGCAGTGCCAGTCAAGTGGCTGATTTATTTCCCACTGTGTCTCCTGAGATTTTGGTCCGGGAGGCACGAGTAGAGGACTGTTGGGAGGTGGCTGAGACACATTGCAGCTCCTTCTTCCCGGAGTATTCTTTCCCCTTAGATTTTGTTCTGAGGATTGACCGGCTGGTGGCAATGCTGGCCGGATTTTCTTTGCCAAATGGTTGTAAAAGGACTTGTCTGGTTGCTGTGATTGGTAATGCTGGTGATGAAATGTTCCTCTTCGGGAGGGATGATTTTAAGGTTGGCAGTTTTGATGGGAAGTTCAGTCTCAATAGGAGGTATGTGGCTGGAATATTGACTGTGGATACTGTTGCTGATTTTCTTCCGAGAAAAGGGCCTCTTCGGCAGAGAAGGTGAGTTCATAATTTCTTAAAAGCCTTGAGCAGCTTTTACTTTACTACTTACTAGTAGAGTTGAATTTTGGTTGAAACTTATTTGGTTACAGACTTGATAATCATCAGTGTTGTCTTCTATGAAAAAAGGGTATTTTCCCCGACCTTGTGCAACTTCATATGAACGGTTTATCATCTTTAACTTTGATTGTAAACCAGAAGCCTTTCATAACACAATTATTAGACTAAGAGGGTTGATTTGTTAATTTCTTCACTGATTAGTGTGGAACCACATTTAGCCCTCATATTTGGCTTTGTTTGGTTTCATCCCTACTTCTTTTGATCTCCGACATCAGACCCCTTGGCCTGTTTATAGAGAGCCTCATCCTAAACGGAGGCAAAGGGCAAGAGTGGGAGTGGCAACCAAGCCAGCCTCAACCCCCGCCCTTTCCTTCCATAGACCTTTTCCGTGTCTCTTCTGAATTTCTCTTCCTCGCATCAGCTGTTGCAGCTCAAATTTCTTCTGTTGTGCATGCATAAATGATGTGTTTTGAGAGTGGGAATATTTATTATATACCTAGGCTCAGCGCTGATGAAGAGAAATTCTTAGATTCATATGATACCTTGGAAGTTGGAAATGATACAGTGATGGCTAGCCTCGTTTGTAGACTGACCATTCTATTCAGTTGTAATTAACGAGAGTTCAATTCTGCAGATCATTAATCCCATGACACCAGATGTTCATTGTAAAATTTGATAAGATATATGGCTCATCCGGTATGCACTCCTTTTTGCTTTTGTTTGCAGGAAAGGAGTTGCGTACGTGTCAAACGTTGCTGTCCGGGAGAGTTTTAGGCGAAGAGGAATAGCTAGAAAGCTAATAGCAAAAGCAGAAGCCCAAGCCAGGAGCTGGGATTGCCGTGCCATTGCATTGCACTGCGACTTGAACAACCCCGGAGCCATAAAGCTGTACAAAGGCCAGGGTTTCAAAAGCATCAAGGTGCCGGAAGGAGCAAACTGGCCTGAGCCCAAGACCGGTCCGGATGTTCGGTTCAACTTCATGATGAAGCTTCTGAACCCCAAGACTTCTGCTTAGACTCCTTTAGGAACATGTGAAGAAACTAATAAGGGAGACAGACAAAAGAAGAAAACATTTGGAAAGACAAAAAAGAAAGAGGAACAGAAACTAGGATGTTTGAGAATAGGCTGTATATAATTATGCAAGGAAAGATGCGTCTTTGCCAAGAACTTGTCTTTTTCATTGGATAAAACGCTAATTTTGTAAATATATGGGGGCAGGTCTCGGCGTCCTTTGCCCCATTGTCTTATGGAAATATATTTCTGCCTGTTTTATAGTTCAATTTTTTCGAAGTTGTGTAATGTGTGTCGTGCCGGAAACTACCTCCCCTCATGCTTACACCGCTCATATTCATCTACGATTATCATTAGTTTACGCTCATAAAATATTTTCAACATTAGGATTGAGTCAATCACCGCTGAATATGCAACCTATTAACTAAACGGCCATGACCTCCATTGAAGGCCACGGCCATCGTCATGGCGGATTGAATTCTAAAACAGAGAGACCATGATCACAAAACATACAAGTGATGTCTAAAGGCTCATTTCAAACCAAATCAAAATTGCAACGTTTTACCATGTACAAGCAGATGCTCTCATAATATGCCGCTTAGAATTCCCCGTCGTTCGACGTGTTTATAGTTCTAAACGCCAAAGTACGGCAAACTCAATCTTTGTACAGTGGTATAATATAGGTAAACGTCTTCGAGATCCTATGGTGCCTAACAACCAATGCCGGAAAACACTTTTCGAGGCATGAAGATGCCGAAGAAGCCAAAGGATTTTCCACTCGGATAGACGTAAATTTTATGATGCTTTTGCACAAATTTGTCTATAGCAGATGTATCCAAAGCTGGGAACTCCTGCACAGCAGCAAGCACAACATTTCCAAGAAACACGGCATGGCTGTTGCTCGGTGCCTAGAGTGTAAAATACCCTCCACTTCTGGTTCCTCAACTCCACTGAAATCTCAACTCCTCTTTAAGATCTGGATGACTTTGATGGATCTTTAATCTCAACTCCACTGAAATTTCTGGTTCCTCAAGACCTTCTAAATGACCGGTCAAAACTTTACTGCCACCACTCTGCCCCGAAGCGCGTGCTGAAGCAAGGAGACGAGGAAACCCTGATACTACAAAAGGATCCTTCTAATGCGCTAGGACGAAGAACTCCATTGAGTCGTCCTTTCTAATGCGCAAAAACATGTCTAGAAGCACTGTGGGGCTTCTAAAGCTACGAGCACTTCGATGCAAGATTTTCAGTTAGTTCTTCCTTGTTGATCTTGTATAAGCACTAAACAGTGTAAGAAGGATAACTAGACCTTTTTTCTTACCAAACGAATGGCTTTGTCAATGACATTTTTGTAGCCTCTTTTGAAACGGTGGTGCTTTTCCCCTACAAGAAATTGCTAAAATTATAAGACATTCAATACAATCAGAGAAGTATAACATTTTCTGTTTTTTCGTACCAAGTTTCTTCTCAATAAATGTGGTGAGACCATCTGAAGTGACACTCTGTGACAATAGTTGTTCACGGAGGATGCTAGGAAAAGAAAAACCATAAACAATATTTGACACGAGCCTTGGAGCAAAAAAAGAAGAAAAATCTTACCTCCTCAAGGACAATTGCAGACATAAAGGCAATCCGACCATTCTGGTTGAACTCAAGGCCGGTAGAATCCACAGCAGCAGATCTAAAGGCAACACTAATTAGAAGGAAGCAAACAGTGTGAATATAAAATAGATCAGATGTATACACACATTCATAGAAGTCGTACCTATATTTCCTGCAGCTTTGCGAACAGCCTTTACAAGATCAGATGTATACACATGTTGTAACTTAATCTTCGATCAAACCAAAACAATCAACCAAAACATGAACAATGGAAGCTCACTTTATTGATGTAATAAAGGATTACAAGAAAACTCACACTCACACACAATAGTTTCCTTGACACATAAGTCTCTCACACTATATTCTCATCCATACACACCCTAACGTTAAGGCCCTTTTATACTAGTTACAAACCTAATCCTAAACTGAGTTGGAATCCTAAACCTATCTGAAACTTGCATCCAAGTTTCCCATACCTATTACAATTAGAACTCCTATCTCAGCTAGGAACTCCTCTAGGATTCTATACCAACTTCAACAAACTCCACCTTGGTAAGAAATCCATCTCGAGACTTCATCTGCTTCCACTGCTCCACCATTTCCAAGTATTAAACTTGTCTCACATGCACCAAATCCAGACAATGTTTGAATTTTGATGCACCAACTACCTTTGTTAACATATCTGCAGGATTATCAGCCGAAGCAATCTTCTTTACAAGAATCTCACCTTCAGCTATAATCTCCCGAACGAAATGATATCTCACATTTATATGCTTGGTCCTTGCATGATGCACTTGATACTTCGCCAAGTAAATAGCACTTTGACTATCACAATGCACGTCCATCTTGCGCTGCTCGACTCCCAAATCTGCTATTAAACCAAGTGTCCAAATAGCCTCCTTAATAGCTTCAGCCATTGCCATATATTCAGCTTCTGTGGTTGATAGAGCAACAGTTGGTTGTAGTATTGACCTCCAACATATAGGACCATTTGCCATGGTAAACACATACCATGTGGTAGATCTTCTTTTGTCTAAGTCATTAGCAAAATCTGAATCCACATATCCAGTAGAGAACTTCCCGATTCCTCTATCATTTCGCTCAAAACAGATTCCGGTGTTCCTTGTTCCATGCAAATATCTTAGTATCCATTTAGCAGCTTCCCAATGCATTTTACCAGGATTATGCATAAACCTACTCACTAATCCAACTGCATGAGCAATATCAGGCCGAGTACACACCATGGCATACATCAACCCTCCAACCAAACTGGAATAAGGAACATCCTTCATCTTAGTTCTTTCTTCATCACATTTAGGGCATAGCTGCGTGCTCAACTTGAAATGAGGAGCTAGAGGTGTACTTACAGGTTTGGTTTCATCATGAATGCCAAACTTGTGTAGCAACTTTTCCAAATACTGTCTCTGCAATAAACAGACCAGCCCTTTCTTTCTGTCCCGTGTAATTTCCATCCCCAAAATCTTCTTTGCTTCGCTAAGATCTTTCATCTCAAACTCATTTTGCATCTGAGTTTTGAGCTTTGAGATCTCTGTTCTATCACTGGAGGCAATAAGCATATCATCCACATAAATCAGTAAATAGACATATGTACCTCCCTTTGCTTTCTTGTGATACACGCAGTGATCGTATTGGCTCCTAGTGTAGCCAAAATCCTTCATAACTTTATCGAATCTCAAAGAGACTTGTTGAGCTTGCAGACTAGATTCTCCTTTCCTTTCTCTTCGTATCCTTCAGGTTGATTTATGTAAATTTCTTCAGACAAATTTCCATGCAGAAAAGCAGTTTTTACGTCCAATTGTACTAACTCGAGATCAAACTGTGCCACTAGTGCAAGAAGGATTCGAATGGATGAATGTTTTACCACAGGAGAAAATATTTCATTATAATCTATCCCTTCCTTCTGAGCGTAGCCTTTAGCTACCAATCTGGCTTTAAATCTTACTGGACTTGCATTATTTATTCCATCTTTCTTCGCATATACCCATTTGCATCCAATGGCCTTCCTTCTCTTAGGTAGCTCCACTAAATCCCAAGTTTTGTTTTTCTTCAGTGACAACATTTCATCATCCATAGCTTCGTGCCAATTCTTTGCTTCTTCACTCCTTGCTGCTTCAGTAAAGTTTGTAGGAATATTTGCTTCAATTACTGGCAATGCGTATGCCATGCATGAAACACAATCTTTGAATTTAGCAGGAAGCACCACCTATCTTTTTCCTTTTCTCTTGGCAATACATTCTTCTTTATCTTGGACATCATCAACCATACTGTCTTCTTCTTGCTCTTCTTCTTGATCGACACAGTTTTGTTCCTCATTATCAATTTTGTCTTCAATACTTGATTGTTTAGCCTGTTCCTTTGATAGCTCCACCTCATGAACAATTTTCTCTCTTCTCTCAGTTTCATATGGGTTTCATTAAACGTCACATTTCTGCTTATTACAACCTTCTTGAGTTCTGCACTCCACAATCTGAATCCCCTGACTCCACTATTAAACCCTAGAAAAATAGCTTTCCTTGCTCTTGGGTCCAGTTTATTTTCTTTCACATGGTAATAAGCATCACATCCGAATATCCTTAGTCTTTCATAGTCTTCAGCTATTTTGCCTGACCATACTTCCATTGGAGTCTTTCCATTTAAGGCTGAAGAAGGAAGACGATTTAGAATGTGACATGAGTAACTCAATGCTTCTGCCCAAAAACGTTTATGCAGTTTTGCTTGTGATAGCATACATCTGACCTTGTCTAATAGTGTTCGATTCAATCGTTCTGCAATTCCGTTCTGTTGGGGAGTTTCCCTAACACTGAAATGTCTTGTTATACCTTCCTGCTTGCAGATTTGAAAGAAGGGATCAAACGTATACTCTCCCCCATTATCACTTCTTAAGACTTTCAGCTTTCTTCCGGTCTTTCTTTCGACTGTATTTTTCCATTCTAAGAAAATATCCAGCACCTCATGTTTGTGCTTCATCACATAAATCCATGATCTACGTGAATAATCATCAATGAATGATACAAACCATCTCTTTCCTCCTAGAGATTCATTCTTTGCAGGTCCCCAGACATCCGAATGTACATAATCCAGGATACACTCAGTTTGATGTATTGCAGTGCCAAAACTTACCTTTGTTTGTTTACCAAGAATGCAGTGTTCACAAAAGTCGATCTTCCCACTTTTGGCTCCCTCGAGGACCCCTTGTTTAATCAATCCTTGCAGTGCTTTATTCCCCACATGCCCTAGTCTCATATGCCATAGAGAAGATGTATCTGATTGCTCACTCGTTGCCACCATAGCTATCTGAGATTCAATAGTGGTGCCTTCTAACAAATAGAGCAAACCCTTTCTAGGTGCTTTCATTATCACTAGTGCTCCTCTAGCAACTTTCAATGTCTGATTTTCAGAATAGAATTTGTTACCTTGGGATTCAAGAGTGCCTAGCGAGTTAAATTCTTCTTAAGATCTGGGACATATCTCACCCCTTGTAATTCTCGGACTACACCATCATGGTGTTTGATCCTAACGCTGCCAATTCCTTTCGTTGCGCATGGATTATCATCCCCCATATACACTGTTCCAGTGAGAGTTTTGAAAGAAGAAAACCAATGACGTTGAGAGGTCATATGATGCGTGCATCCAGTATCAAGCACCCAATGATTCATATAGTCTATACCTTCTAATGCTGTTAGGGCACATACGAAATCTTCATTGTCAGCTTCAACAACATTTGCTTCTGAATCTTCATATTTTTTCTCTTTGTTTTTGGCTTTGATTTTTGGACAATCCTTTTTCCAGTGCCCTTTCTCATGGCAGAAGGCGCACTCATCTTTATCCAAAAACCTTCTGTTGCTTGAGGCACCTCTCGATCGTGACTTGCCTTTCTTCTTTGAAAATTTTCTTTCCTTTGATCTTCCTCTTACCATTAGTGCTTCTGAATTGTTCCTCTCTTGTCTATCTAGATTTCGAACTTCATGGTTCATCACAGCGCTTGAGATCTCATCAAACTTAATGGTTTCTCTACCATAAATCCATGTCGTTACAAATGACTCGTAGGATTCAGGTAAGGAATTCATCAGAATCAACGCTTTATCTTCATCCTTGATCGTTTCTTCCAGATTCAGTAGTTCAGCAATCATCTTGTTAAACTCTTCAAGATGATCAATCATCTTGGTTCCTTCCTTGTACTGGAAGCGATACAGTTTACTCTTAAGATAGAGTCTATTTTCTGCACTCTTCTTCAAGTATTTCGACTCCAATGTATCCCAAAGTTCTTTGGCTGATGAGATATTCATCACACCATATTTTTGTGCTTTACCAAGACATAGCCTAATCGTGGAACATGCATGTGCATTCAGCCGCTGCCATTCCTCCTTCTTCATTGTCATAGGCATGTCTCCAAGCACAACCAGTAAACCTTGTTGAATCAGTACGTCCTTAACTTCGCACTGCCACATAGCGAAGTTATTGGTTCCAATGAATTTCTCGATCTCAAACCTAGCACTTTGCACCGAAGTTTTGGTTACCTCAGTACCGCTCTCATCTCCACTTTCAGTTTTTGTCATTGTTTTGATTTGACCACGTAAACTATGGCTCTTGATACCACTTGTTGTAACTTAATCTTCGATCAAACCAAAACAATCAACCAAAACATGAACAATGGAAGCTCACTTTATTGATGTAATAAAGGATTACAAGAAAACTCACACTCACACACAATAGTTTCCTTGACACATAAGTCTCTCACACTATATTCTCATCCATACACACCCTAACGTTAAGGCCCTTTTATACTAGTTACAAACCTAATCCTAAACTGAGTTGGAATCCTAAACCTATCTGAAACTTGCGTCCAAGTTTCCCATACCTATTACAATTAGAACTCCTATCTCAGCTAGGAACTCCTCTAGGATTCTATACCAACTTCAACATACACAATCATGTAATCAACTCTCTTTACGGAGGCAAGCACTTTTTCTTTTGAGTCCATCAAACCTTCTACCGTAAATTTATCATATATATCTGCAGCACGCTCTAAGATGTTCTTAATGCCAGGTTTCCCAAGACCTCAAGATTTTGTGAAAATTTGAACCCATTCCTGTTGTAAGGCAAATGACTTGCTGTTGGAATTACAAAATGTATTAGACTTTACATCAGGGGAAGCCAACAAAGATCAGATCACATAGGGAGACAATAAGGCCAGAACTTTAGGTGGTATGATATCACATAGTTTACAAATGGACATGCATACCCTACCTGTTATCATATTAGACCCATCGGCAGGGCATAAGAGAGAATTATCTTCAGTAATTGTGCTATTAAACATTGCGGGAGTGGATGCCAATCTATGCGAAGGAAAACAGTTTCAGTCATATCCAGAGCTATCGACACTTAACTAGTTAACTGGTCAAACACGAACTAGTATCTCTTTTCAACACGATTATCAATCCAAATAATCATTCCAGAGTCTATCAACAACACTAAGATCAACACTATAACATTTACAGATTCATCACCCACCCGTATTGAACAACATCCAGACCAGCACTAGCAATTCCTCGCGAAATGGCATCCTGGAAATTTGTTAATTAAATTGAACCAAACTATCAACGATTAATGAAAGTACTATCAGGAAAGCTTTCCAGATAGGTTATTGAAATAGGTAGTGTGAGACTTTTCACTGGATCAACTTTAACGCATAGGGCCAGTAAAGTATATATCCAAAAATCTAAGTCTCTTATATTTCAATAACACTGAAAAGTTTCAGAAACTAAATATAGTATAGATTCTAAAGGGTTATTACTAAAATATTATAGAAAATGAAGCATTGTAAAGATACTTGGTAAACGTACATCCAAGAAAGTGTGTGATTGATACAACACTTAGCACGCCCTTCATAACCAGAAAAGTAAAAACGAAACCAAACTCGAACAAACCGTGGACATACCTCTAACTTTTTTGTAGATATTCGAGAGTCATGGCCAACAGAAATTCTCAGACTGATTGGCTCTCCTTCAACCCCAGCAATAGCAACACCCCGAATATCACTCTGTACGTAAACATCAGCCCACAAAGAAACACAAATCAAATCAACAATTCCAAAAATTGTCATGTGGCCAAACAGTTGGAAACGTTTTAACTTCAAGACTACTCTATGGTCGCATCATATGTCACCTGCCATTTTGAAGCTTCAAAATCAACTTTGTCAAGATTTGACACTGCAGCGGAAGATGGAGCAGCTGCAAGAAAATCCCAAACGGATATCATACATTGCCCAGAAAGGTGAAAATTTATAGGACCACAATGAACTAGTTGATAAGAGATCCAAAATTTTATAATTTGAAACCTAGGAAACAACCCAAATAAAATCTTGTCCATGCCAAAGAAAAGATTTTTATGATGAGCACGAAATAAAAGAGTATTTTAAGGAAGTGTAGAACACTAATTTTAAATCTGATATCGACCTTGATAATGAGAGTCTATAACAGACCATTGCACTGATCAGTTCTTCGGTTAACGCAGCTGCTCTAGTATTTTGATAAGTTGTGCAATTGCATAGATTGACACGCCCCAATCCCCATATCCCCCATATACCACGTGCTAGCTGACACTCGAGGGTGACAAAACCATTTTAACATGCATGCAAGTTATAAAGAAAGAACAAACGTAAATAAAATGTGTAAAATTGAATATAATAAAGTATGCAATTGCAGAAACGTATTCAGAGCAATCAGGGACGAAGCCACAATAGGCCAAAGGGGGCGGATGCCCCCACTCAAAAAAATTTGGGCAGAAAAATTGTACAATTTTGCATCTCAATGACCAACCCTAATTAAAATAAAAATTAAACCCTATATGTTAATTGGTATCAAGGGAAATGGTAAGGAGACTCTTCCCAAAGATGACCTCTCCATGGACTTTCCGTCACCTCATATTTTTAGCATAATCTCCGTACCAACATTATAAAATATTGTGCCAAAAACATGAGGTGGTGGAGAGTCCCACTTTGAGAGGGTCTCCTTAGCCTTTCTCTTAGTATCAATATGACTGACTTCGTCAACAATGATTCTAAGCGTTTTGTATGAAATACTTTATAAGATTAATGTAAAAGTGTTTGTTTAGTAAATTTTTTAGCTTTTTAATTGTAACTTTGTTGTTTGAAGATGCCCCCATTCATACAAATCTTTGGCTTCGTCTCTGAGAACAATTAAGAATAATGTGAAAGAATTAATATAAAATGATACGAATAAAGGAGTGGGTTGTACTCTGAAAAGACTCGAAGATACCTATGCGGAGGTGTCCTGACGCCGGAATTGTATGCCTCGATTCTAGCTCCTGAAGGGGGTGCAAAACAAAGGGTGAGTAGACCAAAGTTTATAATAATACTAATAATAAGAAAACCGTTTTCTTTCTGAACATACTAACCTGTTTTGAAAACACATATATAGTACTACATAGTAGGTTTTCTGAAAACTCTAGCATGCCATGAAAACGTTCGTAAAAACATGTACGTGTAAACCAGTGCTCAGTCAAGGTAATATAATCGCCCGAAGGCATAACCATCACCCGAAGGCGTGTTGGAAATTATATATTATAATATAAAATATTGTAATATATAATTTTAATAATTGAATGAAAAATAGTGTTAACCAATTTCTAGAAAGGTTATGCTGTTTAGGTGTATTCCCTTGTCAAATGATGTATACTTATAAATGAAAAGTTACATCTCTTTAACAAGAAGTACTTGGGTTCTATATAAACCCATGACGCCTATCGAACTACAAGCACAAGAGTAGGGGCAAAATTCTGGCTTTAGAACATTGCATTTATGCAAGTCTCAATTTCCAAGTTTGTCAGTTTTTCTAACTTTCTCTCTTGTTGTTTATATTAATCTCATACATAATTAATGGTGTGAATTTCTTGATGATTATTATTATTGAAATTCTTGTGTTATTTTCATATTTTTTAATATTGCTCTAACAAGGTGAAACTATACGACACTGGGTTAGGCCGGTGAAGAAATCACGGTCCATTACCTAAAGGTGAAATTGTACGACTTTGTTACGCCAGAGAAGAGATATGATGAGTCTATTACCCGAATGTGAAGCTGTACGGCACTGGGTTACACCAGTGAAGAAATCACGGTCTATCACTCGAAGGTGAAGCTATACGACTCTGGGTCACGCCAAAGAAGAGATATATACATAACATCCGACGGGGCTAGTGAAGTTGGGAATATGTCATAAATATCATCAATTGTGTCCTATGACCATAGACGCCTACATACTCGGTTGTGTGTATGTGTTGTATGATAACCCATTACATAAGCACCGAAATCGTATATCAAAAATCCCATATCAAATCTGGAGCTCAAAAGCTTAAAGCCTCATCTCGTAAATCCAAATAATTCATAATCGTAAATCCAGAGTTTCATATACAAAAAATCCAATAATGCATAACCTTTTGTAAAACGTAAATTCAATAAATCATAAATAATGCATAAAACATTAAATCGTGAAATCATGCTTTTCGTGAATGCAAGCCTAATATTTTATAAAAACATGCAGGTTAAGAAGGGGTCCACTCATAGTATTCCATTGCTGGGAGCCGCTCGAACTAGAGAAGATGGTGTCACTTCCCACCGACGCACCTAAACACAAATAAAGGCCATTCAATAAAACTCTACTAAAACGATAGAATTTGTGAAAATAGACAGCGGATTCGGATTCGACATGTTGAAAAACCTAAGGAGAGACCTTAAGTTCCCCCACGTGCCGCCACGAGGTGGTGGCCTGGGAGGCCATGCGCCACCGCATGCACTATCATGCGCCGAGATAGGTTGTCAAAAAATTCGTTGGCGCCGCCATCCACAGTACCTCTGGTGGAGGCGCATGTGCTCCATGCGCTGGCCATGACAACCACCCACACACCGGCCTTAAACCAGGGATTTGGGTTTGGGTCAGGTCGGATCTGGGCTTAGGTGCTAGATTGGGCCTGGTAGCTGGGTTGGGTCCAAGTTATGGTTAATGGACCAGGGGTTTGGTTCTGTTATTGGATTGGGCCTAGCAGCTAGGTTGGGTTAATTTTCGGTTGCAGGTCGAGTTAACTCGATTAGGCTCGTGGGTCACACCCGCCGAACCCAAGGAAGAAGAAGGCCGGTTTTGGGAATTTCAGCCGAGAAACTTCCCCGACTCCGATCGGTTAGAACTCAATCATTTTCCTCGTATAAATACTCAAATTGAGGCTAGGAAGACAGGGATTCGAAATATACCCATTTGAGGTTCAGCCATGGCCGGAGTTGACCATTAAACAGCTTAATAGTCGGATTCCTCGCCGAAAAATTGGAGAAATTCTCCCGAGGTATTTATGTATCAATTCATCATCTAATCACACACATAACCTAAAATCAACTCAGGACATCAAAAGAGAAAGGATTGAAGACATATCGAGTCATACCTAGGTCAAAGTTGTTGAGAACCTCACCAGAGTAACTCAAGTTCAATCGTTAATGCCTTTGCTATTTTTGAACAGTGATCACAACTCGAGAGAGAGAATTAGGAAGACAAGATGGTAATGGTCTGTAGGGTTCAGGTGGTCGAGAGAGAGAATTAGGACAAGAAGGAAGGAAAGTTTGAGATAGTGTGTTTTAGAGAGAGAGAAGTCATAGGAGAGAAATGAGAGGGAGAGAGTTCTAGAAGATTTGTTTATGGGTCCCACGTGGCACACAACCCCAATACAACATGTGTGTCAAATGGAGATTTATCAAAATACCCTCGCTGTTTCAAGCTTCGTAAAATCTTTGTTATAATTCCGAATTATGTTCCGCTTTCACCCACACATTCGTAGCGACTAGTACTACAAGGATACGCTAAGGAAAAGAGTCTTACACGACATGACACAGTGGTTAATAAAAGCCAACGTTATTGCCTCGAAGGGCATTTTCGTAAATTCACACTTTAAAATTATAAAAACCGTAATTTTATGGGACGGGTCGTAACATGGATGGAATGGATGTACATGCTAACTTCCCTCGCTGGAAGAGAAGCATGTTGCGTGAGAGAGGGGCAAAATTGTCCCCTTGATATTGGGTGTCAAACTTCCTACTTAGTTGGTAGAATTGAGACAGAGAAACATTTGGACAATCTTCCCTGACATTGCTGCATAGAAGGTTCACAATTTTATCAGATTCAGAGTCATAAAATATTAATCAAGAGAGTTTGTTCATCAGCAGTGTTTGTGAGCCTTTAAACCCATTTCCAAATTTCATCAATATTATTTCCTTGTGAGCTAAGAAGGGTCAATTCTACGAAACAGTGCAATCTTTTGGTATTTCAAACTACAACATCGGAGAACTGACATTCTGAGTAGAAGAGGGTTTCATCTAAATTTATTTACGAAATGCGATACAACGTGATAACTACTTGATCAAAACTTGCATAATATCAACAAAGCGCATAACAGATAATAGATAGAATTAGGATTCAATCTGCTGGGCAGAATATATGAACTGCAGTTCATATAGTTGTCAGCGAAACACAGCTCACAATCTAAACAACGATTCAGTGCGTATTTCCGTTATCTTTCATAAATATAATCTACGTATTAAGAACAATTACATATACCATTAATCCAAACCAACTTCAGATTCACATTTATTAATAAAAACAAAAAAAGCCAGTTTCATGTTCAATAATCTAGCAGAGTAGCTGTTAGGATTGTACTTCAGAATACCAATTGAAAACAAAATTACCAAAGAACCCAAATTCTATATTCTCTAATTACGTCAATCCCGAATTAAAAGAATTGATTTTATGCATCAATCGTCACTTTCATAAAGCTAAGTCACAGAGCAGAGAAAAACTTACAAAAAAAAAAAAAAGAAAGAGAGATTTTTATTAAATGGGAAAGTTGGGAGGATTGATATTAGTTCAAATTTCACAGAAAGAAGCAAAATTTTACCTTCCATCTTATGAAACTAGCTGCGTTTGTTGAAAGAGGGAGCGGAGAAACTGATAGATGCAAGTAGAACACGATGGTGGAAGGGCAGGTGAACGAATAACAACAATGCTTATGCAAGAACTCCTACTCAAAATTCGAGTTCAAATCACAGAGTATTGTAATTTTATCAATTATGTTTATCTATTTTTACTACACAATGACCTTACTTTTAATTGATTTTTTTAGAGACAATTTTTATAGAGTGTTTATAATATAAACGGTTTTGATTATATTCTATAAATCAACCACGAATCGCACTCTCTTGTGGCTCAAATCTTTAAGGCACGCTATTTCCACGATTTGGATTTTCTAAGTGCCCCGTTAAAGTCCAATTCATCTTTTTGTTGGAAGAGCATTGATGTAGCTAGAGTATTGACTTATCATGAAACTCGATGGCGAGTTGGGGATGATCTGTAGATTAAAAATCTGGGCGAATCCTTGGTTGCCGAGAGAAAATTATTCCAAGATGTTAAGTCCAATACCACGTGAGGTGCACCCCAGTCTCACAGTTAGATCCTTGATGGTGGAGTCCGATCGTTTAAGGTGGAATAGACAGGTGATTTCTTGAATTTTTTTTTCCAGATGAGGCAGATCTTATTTTTAGTATCTCCTTGAGTTTCTTTAATCCACCTGATGAATTAATTTGGATTAAAGAACCTAAAGGCATCTTCACGACTAAAAGTGCATATTTTGTGGCAAGATCATGTAGTGAAATATGTGGGGATGTTCCTTTCAGTTTTGAAATGCCAGTGGTGATTCGGTTTCTTTGGAAGGCACTATGGCGTGCAAAGGTTCCGGGTAAGGTCAAAATCTGTATTTGGAGGGGCTACTTGAATGCTCTGCCGACTAAAGAGAATTTGAAGGTCAAAAAGATAATATTGGATGATTTTTGTGTTGTATGGGGGGGGGGGGCGATGCTTGAAACAATTGAGCATGTTATGCTTCATTGTTCACAAGCTTGAGCGATTTGGTTCGCTAGCCCTTTGGGTCTCCAGTCTTTGCAGCAAAAGGATATGGGGCTATAAGGTTGGATGGCGCGAATGGCTTCCACTTTGTCAAGGGAGAGTTTTGATTTAGTTCTCATGTTAATGTGGAGTATTTGGAAAGCTCGTAATGATCTATGTTGGAAAGGCACAGTGTTACCTCTAATGGAAATTCAACTTCAAGCTCATGCTTGGTTATTGGAATTCAAGAAATGGAATGTGTTGCAGCCGAGATCAAAGGTGGTGGAGGTTCATAAATAGAGAAAACCACAGGAATGGTGGTTTAAATGCAATTTTGATGGGGCGTGAGATGCACAGCTGAAGATAGGAGGAGCAGGCATGATAGTTCGAGACTCGATTGGGAAGTTTGTAGCCGTTATGGGGCTGCAAACGGATGGTATTACTTCTGCTCTCATGGCTGAAATGGTGGCGGCTCGTGAGGCTGCTTTGTTTCTCCAAAGGTGGTTTGATCAAAATGTTCTGTTGGAAGGAGACGCTTTGCTGGTGGTAACGGTTATTCAGAATAATCTGGAGGTTAATTCTAGACCTCTCGGTCATATATTAACTTATATACGAACACTACTACAATTAGTTCAGCAATGGAAGACAATTTTTGTACGACGTGAAGCTAATGCAGTGGCTCACAAGTTAGCTCGATGGGATCTTTCTTTGACACACTCAGTTTCTTGGTTTGAGGAACCTCCTAATTTTCTTGTTGATACCATTTTGGAGGATAATTTACTTTCTTGAGTTGTTTCAGTTAGTGTGGGACACTCTTTTTTCCTTCATTCAGGGTTTTCCCCTCGGGAAGCTTTTTATTGAGGCCCATTATTAGCACCCTTCTTCTTTGTTTGTACGGTGTTTTCTCCTCTTGAAATGAATATCGTACTTGATTTCAAAAAATATATATTATTCAAAGAATACTAGAAGGCCACCGCCAGCTGTTTAGGACCCGTCCGGTTACGTTTTCCAAAACAATCTTTTAACAACTGTTTTGTAAAAAAAACAAACGACAAAATAGAATTTTGTATTTTTATGATTTGAAAATACTTCTAATAGTTTAATTTGAGAATGATTTTGGAAATAAAAACTTTAAAAACTTGTTTGATATCAATATGTAATATGTAATATATATATATATATATATATATAACTTTGTGTTTGGTAGTAATGGTAGTTGAGATAAGAATCGTGTTGGTAGTAACAGTGGTTAGAGTGGTGGTAATAGTAAGGGTAATAAGGGTGGCCATGAGGAGGGTAATGAAGTGGAAAATGTGGTGATGGTGGTGGGAGGTGGTGGTGGGGCCATAGCGGCGAGACAATGGAGGTGTTGATAGCCATGGTAGTGGGGGTGATAGTGGCGGATAATATGGTGGTAGTGGCAGCGTAGGTGCATGTGGTGGTGGTTAGGTGGCAAGAGTGATGGTAGCAGTGTCAAAAATGATCGCGGCGGTGGTGATGATTGTAAGATGATAGAGAACATTATGGCAGTGGTTTTGGTTATGGCGACGGTAGTAATGGCATAAATGATTTTTAGTTTCTTATTATAATGTGTATTTTGTTTTCTATTATTTTAAAAATTATTCTTAGAAAATAGAGGAAACATCAATTTATGTTCTATGGAATTTAGATCGAATATTGTTTTATGAGTTTAATTTCACAAGACACCATCTACTACCTACAAAGTTGTATTAGTGTTTTGATAGCACTACTACAAATTAGTATCTAGTCTAGACCTTCAGTCCTACGATTAACCAAGAAACAACCACCTTTAGCATGCACATGATGATACGATGTCGCAACATTCAGTCTTTGTTGTTGGCATGTTTACTCATTTAGAATTGATGAAGTTACGAACTGCAGTAAAAAGTTTCCCTAATTAATATCATGCCCAAGTACTACATCAAATATTGTAGTGCTGGAGTCTTGCGTTTTCTTATATTCATCGTCTTCGTGGTGTTTTGATTCAGGGAAGTTATTAAAAAATGAGTAACCCAACTCAATTAGCTCAATTGGCAAAATTGGACTAAAGTCACTATGCATCTAATAGGCTTCTGTTGGCTATTTTTCTGAGTATCTGACCCAATGCTCTAGAACATCTTTTCCTTTTTAGTGCATATACACTGCTTCATATTTTGATCAAATGTATCGTAGATAGATGGAATTAGGATTCATTCTTACCCAAATCTCACATGTGGTTCATAACAAATAGGTTTTTGTTTGTCTGAATTTTTTTTATGATTTACTCTCTTATTATGTATAGAATCTTAAACTAAACTTTGAATACGTGCAATCGCTTGTAAACCACACGTATCAAGTAAATTTACACAAGTTCTATAAGAACCTAGTAATTTCATACTCACCGTTTTGTTGCTTTAGTGTGATTGTTAAAGTAGAATTCTCATTTCCTGATTCTCCTTATTAGTTAACGTTTCTTGTATATCAAGTAAACTCAACCCCATGTTTTGTAACCATTGTGCATTGACTCTATATGTGGCGAGAAATCAACGTAACATGTTTACTGACTAAATAAAACATTATGTCACATGCTCTTCCTCAGCATTTGCTTCCTGAGGTTCTTAGTGTTGACTTTGAGATTAATCAATGGCTTAAACTCTCTTGTTAAGCTTAATTATATTTTATGTTCTCATGCAATGCGTGCGGGTAATTAGAAAAAGCAAAATTAATTAAGATCCAAACGGAAACACAGGTTTGAGTTTGTTTGCAAAAACCCATGTCGGAAATCCGATCGATAAAGTTGACTAATAAGAGGAGTAGGGACGCAAGCAAACGTGGGAAATCTTGGATCTTGGTCACTAAAATATAACCTAATATTGAGAACCACATCATCGTTGTACATTTGTAATCCAAAAAACGAGTTCCAATTTTCAATGTTGTCTAATATTATTGTTGATCAACATGGATTTTCTTTTATTTGGAATTTTGTTACTATTCTGTCACATTCCAGTCCGATTCTGCCGTATCACGATATTATCTGCTTTGGTCCCGGCCCGCACGGTTTTGTTTCTGGGGACTCAGCACGAGAACTTCCCAGTGGGTCACACATCATAGAAATGCTCTCGCCCAAACTCGCTTAACTTCGGAATTCCCACATAATCCGAAGCCAGTGAGTCCCCAAAAGGCCTCGTGCTATATGGAGGTGTGCATATAACATCCCACATCAACCAACGAAGACGGTGTGATGTGCCTTATATGTACATGCTCACCTCCATATAGCACGAGGCCTTTTGAGGACTCACTGGTTTCGGATTCCATGGGAACTCCGAAGTTAAGTGAGTTCGGGCGAGAGCATTCCTAGGATGGCTGACCCACTGGAAAGTTCTCGTGTGAGTTCTCAGAAATAAAACTGTGAGGTTGTGGCCCAAAGCTGAAAATATCGTGCTACGGCGGAGCCGATCTGGGATGTGACAGAATGGTATCAGAGCCACTATGCCATGTGGTGCGAGTGTGTCAACGACCCCTAAGAGGGTGTTACAATTTTGTTGTACAAATAAACCGATAATATTTTAGGAAAACAGCTCGGTGTTTCATCAATAATCACATTGATATTGAATACTTGACTTAATCACTTATAAAATTTGAGTGCTACTAGACCCATCCCAATATCTTATTTCCCCACCCACCACTAAAAGTTAAAAAATTAAAACCCTATTTCCCCAACCACTATTATTCCTAAAATAATCTCGTTTCATAACAACAGCTTAAAAAACTCTAAAGGTAAAATATTATACATATTTGACACGAAGTTGTTATTGCTTCAAACTAAAAGACTTGTATCCTAACAAACAATCTCTCTCTCAAATTTGCATCTCAATTCCCCCATCTGAGCTGAATGGGTTCTGAGGACATACATCACAACTACTGAAAAAAAGGACTACTCAATTCAGGATTTCCAATTAGTGCATATATCCAAAAGCAATTTTTTTTGAAATTGAAATTGAATATTAAACTTAATTCTAAATCAAGTTATAAATCCAAACCAATGGTCTGCTAACTAGCTTAGATTTGTATGAAATATAGATTGTGTGGGAAATGTTAGAAGAAACAATGATCCAAGATCTATCAACATGAATCACAGTAATCAAAACACACAATCATATCTTAACAAGCAATGCATAGCGAAGACATACCGGCAGAAGAACTAGAACCAGCTGCCATGTTCGATCTCTGAAGCAATTCCCAATGCGCCTTCTCCTCTCTTCAGTGTTCAAAGGCTCTTGACTAATAATAGGTCTCAGTCCTGGGTTGAGCACACACTGTGAGAGCAGAGGCCACCACATATATACTATATAATCCTAGCCATATTCCATAAGGATTCTCCTATTAAAATCCATATAGAATACCAATTCATTCCAAATAGCAGTCCAGTTACAACATAGATTTACAAATCCATACTTAACAAGACTTCCTATTCAATCTCTAATCCTACAACCAAATTTACCGATTCATACTCATGCTCATATTCTAACATTCTCCTACTTGAGCAAGTATGAACCAAGAAAACTAGTTCGATTAAGACTATAATAGGGTGATCACAAAATCTTTTGAGTAACATCATAAACAATCTATCCGTGCATTTCAAAACACAAGATCAAAAGCTGTCAATTACAACCATTATGTAAATGCTAACTTCAAATCACATATGTTCAATTTGCACTTATAACATTATGACCAAACTGATACAAGCAAACCTTAAAATTGTCTACTCCCACTATTTTCCAACTTAATTCGAATAATCAAGTTCATCGCAGACATCTAAACTATCTCCTTGTAATTCACATGAATTCAAACAATTGCTCAAGTCAAATCACAAAGATCCCCAAAGCATCAAATTGAATTCACAATTACATATATAGAGCTATATAAGTTTCAGGCTCCATCATCATTCGGGTCAAGTTCTAAAAGCTGTTGAGCAACTCTTTCTGCAGCCTTAAGTTTGCCATGGACTCTGTATGAACCAAGAAGCCCTCCCAAAACAAACTGGTCCAGTGGAATTTGCATCTTCCGATTCAACTTCTCTGCTTCTGCAATTCGAACAGCTTGCCCTAATATGTCAACCATACCACCATAGTGTTTAATGGTAGGCTGAATGCTGTACACTTCAGACATTGAGTTAAAATGCGAAATCCCTTCGTCTACTAATCCAGCATGACTACAAGCAGCTAATACCCCAACAAAGGTTGTCGCATCTGGTTTCAACCCATTCTTCTGCATCTCATAGAAATGCTCCAAAGCCTTCTTCCCTTGTCCACACAATGCAAAACCAAAATCAAAGCTGTCCAAGTCATAACATCCTTCTTGGGTAGCTTTCATAAAATTTCCCATGCATTGTCTATGTTCCCACATTTTGCATACATGTCAACAAAAGTCGTCCCGAGGGCAACGTCCACCTTAATGTTCTCCTTTTCAATATAGGCACGCAACCACTTATCGAGCTCTAGAGCACCCAAATGGCTGCAAGCAAGCAATAAACTTACCATCGTTACCTCGTCCCCCTTTTCTCCTTTGAGCTGCATTTTATGAAAAAGTACAAACGCTTCATAGTAGTTACTATCCTCAAAGTGACCTCATTAAGATCCATATTTTCACATTCCATCATACCAAACAATTTCAAAACTTCAACTGGTCGATCCCATTTAGCATACAATCATGGTTGCCCAAGAAGCTACACTATTTTCAGTCATTTTGTCGAACACGTTCTGAGCGGAGACAAAAACACTCGCAATTCGCATACATGTTCATCAAAATGTTCTGAATGTATGAATGTTTTCCCTCCCTCAAATCCCCGCACGACTTGAACAGAGAAGGGAATGTGAACCAAGTTCGATTATTGCCTCTGAAAGAGCTGTAGCAACATCATACATAGCTGCTCCTTCCCCATCAAGCTTGGCTGCAGATCCAATTCTCGCTGGCCGCAGAAGATAGAGAAGTGACGTCTCTTGCATGATAACCATCATTCATGGTTTAACAGAAAACATAAAGGTGCATTAGCATTCTGCAGATTACAAAATAACTGCAGATAACACATAATCGAACACCCAAAGTCTAAATTACTGCAGAATAGTTTCAATTCGATTGAATCTATATAGTTTTTGTTATTTCAAAGTCTTATCCTAACATAAACCTTTGATTCAATATGGAGAAGGACTTTTAAAGTAGGCAAGAATAAAACTTTTCAATTTATCAAGCATACCTTGCACAGATCCAATTTTATGAAACAACGCAGCGGAATAACCATTCAAATTGATCATATCAGTTGCAAGATTGATGAAATTATAACCCTGAAGCATGTTTTGTTGGTTAATGTTCTTAATCGAAAAGACCTAATCGGAAAGAAAACCCCTTCCCATGGATTTGCAGAAAATCCAACCGTAAACCCCTTTGAAATTCAAACGATTATATTTATAAAAAAACATGTTTAGTCGTTATTCGCAAGGCATTATATTATAACCTGTGTTCGATTCCCCAACGTATCAACCGAATCCAAAATCACATATATATCAGATCAAACAATTTACAAAAATTGAATCTCTGAACACAACTAGCTCACAATTCTACTAACTAAAAATAAAGCAAACTAAAACAGAAAATTAACTTTAAGAGAAGAACATCACCGCTATACCAGCTCTTCGAACTTCACAATAGCAGTTTCTTCTCAAACTTTATTTTGCAACTGTCCTTAATGCAGCAATTTATCTTTTAATAACAAACTACTCCCGCTGATCAAAAGACTCTTCACAGTTATTAACTACCTCTTTGCCATTAGCTCTCAGATAATCCTTAAACAGTTCACAATCCTTTCTTAGATGACCTCGAGTTTTGCAGAAAAAAACACTTAAGATTGGCAACATTTTTTATTTTTGGTTTAAGAATGTTAGACCCTTTAGAAATATCAAATATTTTAGTAGGAGTACCAGTCTTATCAGAAGGTTTGGAGCACTTGAAATTCTTACTTGAATTATTTCCAACATTGTTGAATTTCTTCCATCTTCCTCCTTGCACAAAATTCATAGTCTCAACATCCTTGCCTCTTTCTTATTGTTGCCGAGTCTCCTCTTGAACACATTGTGCGATGAGCTCATCTATATCCCAACTCTTGTCTTGTGTATTATAAGACACCTTCAGCTGAGAGTATTTGATTGGAAGAGCCTGGAGAATCATAAAAACCAACTGTTTTTCTCCAATATTGACATCTATTGAGTTCAACTTCTCAGCACCATCGGTCATCTTCAGTATGTGGTCTCGAATTGAACCAATACTATCAATCTTATAGGTTGTCAGTAAAGCCATGTATTGACTGATTTCAGCCTTCTGAGACTTCTTGAATTTCTTCTCAACTGCCTTCAGATAATCCACAGCTAACTCATGTTTCTTGATCCCACCTCGAATGGTATCAGTCATACCACTCTCTAAGATAGAAACTGCCACCTTGTTAGCTCTTGACCATCTCTCATGATCTGCCTTTTCAACCTTTGTACTTTGATCAGTGATTATAGGCTTGGGATTGTCAATTGCTATATCAAACTCATTGAGAGTTAATAGCAATCCAATTTCTCTTCTCCACTTCTTGTAGTTACTACCGCCTGTGAGAATTGGAATGTTGGCCAAATTTAGGGTCTTCATTGATATTGCAGACACTGCAGAAGAAATCACAAACATGAACCAGTTAGGTTCCTGATTTCTTTTGTAGTTTGCACATCACATATCGCATCAATAATTCATACGTATAGACTTAGCAACACATGTTGATAAGCATACATAGAAAAATTGACTCATCAACAACAAAGCATGCAACAACAGACATCCAATGGATATCTCATGCACGATAACCATTTTTCGTTGTTCAACAGAGAACAAATAGGAGCATTAGAGTTTGCAGATAATAGCATAACCATAGATAAATCCAAGTTTAAGCATTCATGATCTAAGGTCACCTATTCAGAAGTTTTAATCGAATTTCAACCATATAGATTTAAGTTTTAACAAAATCTGGAAACTCAATCCTTGCATCGAAACATTAATCAAAATTTGCGATTCATCAAACATACCTTTCATAGATCCTATTTTAGAAAACAGCGCAGCGGAATTGTTATCCAAATTGATCATATTTGTTGATGTAATCTTTATCAAGAAGCATGTTTTGATGAATGGCGATCTTAATCAAAAAACCCCAAAAGGAGAGGAAACCTTTTCACATGGGTTTTTCAGAAAAAACTAGTTTTTTTTTCTTTTTCTTTTCCCGTTTCGAAAACCCCTTATGCCTGAAGGCCTGAGGTTCGAGTCCCCAAACTTGCAACTACGATATATTTTTCTTAAATATTATCCATGCTATTTGAATCTATCAGTTTTGATTACAGAATTCATAAACTTATAAACCTATAGCTCTGATACCACATGTTAGAAGCAACAATGATCCAAGATCTATCAACATGAATCACAGTAATCAAAACACACAATCATATCTTAACAAGCAATACATAGCAAAGACATACCTGCAGAAGAACTAGAACCAGCTGCCATGTTCGATCTCTGAAGCAATTCCCAGTGCGCCTTCTCCTCTCTTCAGTGTTCAAAGGCTCTTGACTAATAATAGGTCTCAGTCCAGGGTTGAGCACACACTGTGAGAGCAGAGGCCACCATATATATACTATATAATCCTAGCCATATTCCATAAGGATTCCCCTATTAAAATCCATATAGAATACCAATTCATTCCAAATAGCAGTCCAGTTACAACATGGATTTACAAATCCATACTCAACAAGACTTCCTATTCAATCTCTAATCCTACAACCAAGTTTACCGATTCATACTCATGCTTATATTCTAACATTCCAGTTCATGTTCATAGCAATGTATCTAAGCTCAAGAGTAAACCAAGACGTCTACTCCCACTCGTATAGCCCAAATTGATATAAAAATTACCAAAACTTTTGGATAACAAAAGCTTGTCCTCGCATACAACGTACCTATGCATTTTAAAGTATTGAACTTAAGAATCATTTCTGTTACATCACAGAATTAACTCAAAAGCCACAACATACTTAATTTGCACTTTGTAATTATGTGAACCAAAATAGCAAAACCGAACCAATTTGCTCCCACTTATCTAGGCCATACTTAACACAACCAAGTTAGGTATAAGTTAATATCAACTGTATTAACTAATAGTCATTGCAATACACTGAATGCCTTGTCAAAGTGATCAATTGCCGTAACCAATATGCAAACAGATTCCATGATACCACATGTTAGAAGAAACAATGATCCAAGATCTATCAACATGAATCACAGTAATCAAAACACACAATCATATCTTAACAAGCAATGCATAGCGAAGACATACCTGCAGAAGAACTAGAACCAGCTGCCATGTTCGATCTCTGAAGCAATTCCCAGTGCGCCTTCTCCTCTCTTCAGTGTTCAAAGGCTCAACCCTGGACTGAGAGGGAAAACCCAGCAAAAGAGCTCTTGCTATCTTACTGTTAACCAAAACAGACAAAATCCACAGCCCCACAACCACCCATCCTACCATAATCATCCTTACTGTTGCCACAACCAGCAAAAACCTAAATCCAGAAATTAATGAATCGGGTGACTAACAAGCATAATAAAGAAATTAGAAAGAAAAGCAAATCGGATGGGAAATAGAAAAGGAGGATAATATTGTGAGGGAGATGAGGAAAAAAGGAGCTGGAGAGAGCAGAGTTATTTGGAACAGTAAAAATCAAAGCGTTGCCCTTGGCTAGGCTTCTAAGTCCTTATACGCCATTTTCTCAATGGTTAAACTTATAAATAAAATCTTTATTAAGAAGGGAGTGAGGGAATAAGAAACAAGGGTAGAGATATCAGCATTCTAAAATTTTTAGGTATAAAGTTTTATCACAAAAAGATTTTGTATAATAAAAAAATAAAACTATTTACTATAAATTATAATTTGTTTTAAAAGATGGTCGATGCGAGACGTTTAACATTATTTGACAAACAAATGTTTTTTTTGTCAAATGAAGAGCCAAATTCCACGCATAAAGAATGTGTGATGTCTCTGCAACATTTTTTGCTGTCTTTTAATAATGGGAGGTTTAATAAAACACTCCCGGTACTGTTTACTTTTAACGAAAAGTCCTTTTTTACCTTTAACTGTCACTATTCATTATACCTTCAAAAAGAACTTTTCATTAAAACTGTCACTATTCAGGCCCTTTTCGTTAGTTTTCCTTTTAATAATTTGGTCTGTCTTTTGGATTTGTCCATCTTGTGAGATTTGTAAAATGTCAAACTAATCTTAATTTTATATTTGAAAAAATAAATAAAATTTTCTTTTCGTATGAACAATTCAAAGTAAGTATTGGGTTGGAATTACTTGGCTCCTGAATCTTTGTCAGTTTGATTTTATTTATTTGTTTATTTAGTTTTAAAAAGAAAAGATCAAATTTGTATGAAATGATATAGAAGGGGAGAACAGAAATACTCATTTGCCTGATTTTTTAAGATCTCAAGCTTTATAAGAAAGATAGTTCAAATCCCAAAGCCTATATTTGTGGCATAATAGTAGATCAAAATAGTTGGGATTCTGGAACTTGTCATGTTTACAGTTATTAAAACTCCAAGAGTGTTTTAGGGTTCATAATTTTCAATGCTCAAAACATGGATCAGTGGTTCAACTCATCTAAACAAGAAATCCTTGGAGATCTCTTGTATATGAAAAATAGTTAAAAACTAAAATCGACGCCTGTTTTTGGTTAACTCACATGTTATAATACGAGTGAACAACATAATTGATATTTTACAGACTTTGATAACACCACGTGTTATAACTTTGCCTGAGTTAATCATGCGGCATATGACAGTGTGAATCAAAAAATAACTCATCAACTATGTGTTAAGGGAGTAAAAGGTGGAATATATCTGGCCAGGAAGAATGGGTGCAATGCAAATCTTGTTTTCTTGGCCAAGAGGCAATAGAAGACACACTTGTGTGCTTCACCTTGATGCCAAGTTATTGGCATAACATGCTGTTTATACATATATATTTTGTAGAGAAGGATTAGGCGAAATTAATTCTTCTTCAACTGTCATGTGCGAGGCACCAACCTTGCCCTAAATGAGAAAGGACATGTTGTTCACATTACATAATTATAGACCATATAACACCACAATACCCCAATATATATATGTTGCCCACTTCTATAAAATTAAAAGTTCAGCCTTTGAAAAAATTGAAAATGTATCATTTGGAGTGCTTTGTAAAGGTATATTTTGTGAAGTAAAACTTCATAAAATAACCATTTGTAAGGATAAAAGCATGAATTTTTATGTATAGTAGAATGTAAGGATGAAAAGACACACTACCTAATGAAACAATCACACTTATTTTACACCCTTTCCAAGTGTTATCTCAACCTTGTTTCTTTTCTTATCAAATGGTAGGATGAAATGAAAATTTGCCGTACCTAAGTTATCAAGATAATATCGCATAAACATGCATTTTTTTAATCACTTTTGCCAGTGTTCTAAAAATCAACTTATGCGGCGCTTAGGCGCTACACGGTGGCCAGTCGCTCCAATTAGCCCATAATCAGGAGAAAATCGGCAAGAGGATTAGGCAGGCGACTCGATGGCCTAGGCAATCTGGGCGTTTTAGACTTTTTGTCGTTGCAGAGAGCTGCGTCCTTGTTCTGGTTCTGCCTTCTGCGTTTCAAAGATTCGAATTTCATTTAAAAAGACGAAAGGAAGAAGAAGATAGAAATGAGTTTCTCCCTCTTCCCATTCCCCCACGTGACAGACATGATGACTCCACTTTTTGTTTTATTTTTTTCAAATTAATTAACTTCTAATCAATTGCAGATACATTGAATATTGGTGTGGTGTGCCCCTCATCCCTTTTTGGTGCAGTGCACCCCACCTCCCATTTTACAAACTACAAACCACAACATATTACACCTTTACTTTTTTTAAGTTCACCATATAATAAATAATCTTTAAAAAATATTTATTAAGTAATACATGCTTATTATCATATGAACTTTCATCTTATACCATCTAATTCATTAAAAAATTAAAAAAAAATCCTATCTATTGGAGAGACATTGTTGGATACTCTTTTTGCATTTTATCATTCTTTTATTATCTTATCCATGAATTTCATACAAGTATACTTTTTTTGTAAGTGTCAATATGTACTTATTTACAAGATATATAAAAAATTTATCTAAATTCGCCTAGGCACCCTACCTAGACCCCGCCTAACCGTCTAGGCGCTTGGCGCCAGCCCACCGCCTGAGTAGCACTTAGCGTTTTTTAGAACCTTGACTTTTGCTTGTTTATTTAGGTTGAGATATTGGAGAAAACTTAAAAATTACGCTCTCTATGAAAATTTCATCCAATGACAATGTTACATCACATTTAAAAAAAAAAAAAATCTGACAACCCTAGTACGCAACCAATTCCTTGAAATTAAACTAGAATAATCCACAATTTAGTGAAGTGGGAGTTACCGCAAATTTGAAACAAGAAAGTGAAACTTGAAACAAGTATAATGTCAATGATATAGAGTTTCTCATTTGAATCTGGGAGCATGAAGCCATAGAAGTTTAGTTTATTACTTCTATGGTATCTTCAAGATCCATTGGTGCATTGGTGCACCGGTGCAAGGGCAAGCATGAAGCTATCACAGTTATAGATGTCACATCATATAAAGTCTTTTTGCTGTCTTCAAAAACTCACTGTCAAAACAAACAAGATTGATTGTAAGTATTGTTCATATACAAAATAATAAATTTAGAAACAAAAAATGCTAATTCAACTAAATGATTTATAAGACAATAAAGCATGCATGAAATTACCCGAATGGCTCGTCTCCCGTGTGTTTAACAACACCTGATGCATCTCGGTAGAGCACATTTCTTAACATCTTTGAACTTTCTTTGCCAAACATACCAGCCAGCTTTCCATACAATTCTTGGTATGATCTAAGTACAGAGAGATCAAGAGTCCCCACATCCCCTGAATCAATACACACTTTGCAATAACCAGTGTCCAAACTGCGATCGCTACGATCTGTCTTCCACGGAGACCCTCCATCAGAACAATTTTCCACTGAACCATGGCGATGTGAGGTAGAACCAGAACCATCAGAACAATTTGTTCTTTTCTTTGGATGTCCATCAGAATCATCACCGGATGAGCTCTTAGATATATGTTGCCCTGTAACAATTAGCTGACCGAATAATACTATGTGAGGTGTCTTTATCTCATCATTATCCTTCAAACTTTGAGTGGGACAAGAAGAGATATTATCATTGCTTTCAGCCTTGTGCATAAAGCTGCCCCCAATGGTTTCAAGAGGGGCAAAATGACCAAGTTGTTGAAACCCAATTGGAAACAAACCCGATTGCAATTTGTTGAAGAAGAGCTCCGATGAAGATAGTCCAAACTGAGCTTGCCTGGCTCCCTGTATGCCTGCGGATAGGTTGTCTGATACATTACATAAGGGGTTGCTCGAATTTAGGAAGTTGCTACAAACTGATGGCGTGGGAAGTTGGCCAACAAGGGAATAGTCTGGGTTATGTTGAAGCCGCAACTTCTTTCTTGGAGGCGAAAAGGGAGAGAGATGGATGGATGGTATGCTCGATACCAATTCAACCAACCATGGGCTAACACGTTTCACATTTTGGAGCAAATCTGGCTCATCCCATGAAACCTATAAAAAAAAAAATCTTTTGTTCAATGTCTGACAAATGATGGTTTCATATTTCTATTCTACTAACACTTGGTACTATATTCGGTATCAGCCCTGAATGTATGAATACAATCTACTCACAAAAATACATAACTTGACTTGCTAAAAAAGGTATCTATTGAATACCACTTATGCACATTTATGTTATAGGATGACAATTTAGCAATAATTTGGGAAGCAGTAGTGAAGATGAATTACTTGCAAGTTTTGGAAGATTAAAGTCAATATGATAAAAGCTATGTAGTATGTATGTAACCTACCTGTAGAAGACGCCATGGAGACTCGGACCAACAGATGGGATCTGCAACCTGAACAGAAGATACGGTTCCCATGAACCAGCTTATCCGAGAAGAATCCTCAGTTTCAAAGGGCATTTTGAACCTCATTCCTGAGCACCACTGTATTTGCATTGCGGCTCTCACAGCTGAAGCCTTAACACAAAACTCCGGAGTGCTTTCACGGGGATAGTACACAACCTCAAAGGGCTGGCCATTGGCAGCAAGAGTTGCCGCTTCTATAACATATTCAGCCCTGATTTTTCCCTTCGCGTCACCGCTCGAACCTTCTTCAAACACTTTACTATTCCCCCTTGAAAATCCAGAATAACCCCCATATTCAGAGCCAGAATTTCCAGCAGTAGTATTCCATCCAGATGGGTATTCAGGTCCACCGCCAATTCCCCTCTTAGCCCTTCTAATCCCAACACAGAGATCACCATTTTCCGCTCTGAAAAACACAATGGAATCCCCAGCAACAAGCTTCTTCTGATTCACGAAATTACTCCACCCCGTTGTCAAAAGGTGACGCCGAGGAGTACCTCTATAGATATGCCTAAACTTCCAAATCTCGCCATGCACATCCTTTGCAAGAATGGTCTGAACAGGAGGCTCAGCCGAGTAATCCAAGCGTGGGAAGATAGTCTCCGCACAGTAACGAGGCACAGAGAAGCCTCCCCCATTGTTAGCATCAGATTGGGTCAATGTCTTGGCAAATGATGTGGGTTTCTCCGGATTCTCAACTGTTCCATTGTTTCCCACAAACCCATCATCCTCAAGATCAAAACCACTCTCTCTCACCGGAATCAGCCTCATTTTCGCAAAAACCTCATCCGTCTCGGGATCTGCCATGTATCTGATAGCAGATATCTTGGAGAGAATGAGTGGTGGAATTCTGGAATTCCCAAAATCCACTTTCCCATGGGTGTACTCAGCATGGCCCTGAGGAAAGTAGAAGACTTTAGAGTTAATGGGCGGCATTTGAACCATGCCGCCGGCGCAGGCGTGCCAGAATTGAGAATCCAGCCATTTCTCTGAGTTGCTCCTCAATGGTTCTCTTACGGAATCCATAATTGTAATCATTGTGTCAAACAATCTATGACCCTCTAAAGCATAAAAACAATTCCTCAGTAAAATGCAGCTGTTAACGCAACAAGTTTCAATCTTGAGTTAGTAATCAATGAAAAATCCAGGACATTTACGACTATAATTTCTGGGATTAATTTATGAAAACACACCAAAAGATGAAAAATTTCAGAGACAACGGCAGAAACTTTAGATTAAAGAGAGACAACAAAGTGCATATAATTTACCTGCTTTTCAGAACAAGCTAAGACAGGAGAGACGAAAACTCCACCACGATTTGGAATTCCCCTGAAATATTAAGAGGGTTGTTGGTGTGGCTCCTGTGACTTTGTAAGTGTGAACTGTAAAGGGTCGGCCTCTCTCTCGTATCTCGTCTCTCGTCTCTCGTCTCTCTCTCTCTCTCTCTCTCTCTCTAGAAAACGAGGCTGGGTTTTCTCAGACACACACAACAAGAACAACAATGAAGGCAGAAAAAGGTGAAAAAGAAGGCAGTTGTTGCTGTTGGAAGGTGCTGAGGTTGAAGCTTCGTTGCCGACCAGAGCAGACTGTTGGGAGTGTGTGTGTGTAAAGAGAGATTAAGACAAGGGACACACACGCACACACCAAAAGGCAAAAGCCACCCTTTTTAAATTCATGTTTATTATTATTTTCCTTTTTACTTTATTTTCTGTTAATTTCAGTAGGGCAAAGATGTTTGCGTTATTTTTTCGATGGCTTCGGATCGCAAAGGTCTTAACAACTACACCAAAATATATTACGGTCTTATTTTTATATGTATTTTGATGATACATGTGCAAGGAAAAGTCAATCTTGCTTGGAAGGCACAAGGCACGTGGCCATGCATTAAACAAAGTAAGCCAATTAAGTGGCATTAAACATTCCAATTATTTGACGTTCATGCATTACTGAAGGCTTCCCCACAGCAATCAAGGCCATTTATTTTATGTCAAGGTCACAAAAACACACTTTGGAGGGCTTGAAAACGCAAGTCAAAGTTGAGGGAAACGGAACAAATATGTTTCCTTATTAATTAGTTTGTTTGCAGATTTCTGCTTTTCTTCTATAAATCCACCAGATTAATTCCAACTTATGCACCTAATGATTTTGTGTGCTTTCTAAAACATACATTTCATCGTTTTCCTATAGGTTTATGCATGGTTTAGGTTGACATTTCACTTTTATTTTCTCATTAAATCTCCTTAATTAATGTACGAGAAAAAAATATGTCTTCTATGTATTCGTAAAATTTGCGATTTAAATAGTACAACATCCGTAAAAATCGTGCGCCATTTTGAATTCTCTCACAATTTTTTTTGAGATATAACATTGACAATATTTTTTCATCCAAGTGGTATTCAAACTCGTGCGCAAAAATTTAGGAAATGTTGGACTATTGGGGTAAAAGTAAAATAAGGGTTACTTCTTCCAACTCTTTTTCCATCTTTTATGCTAGATGGATTGCTAAACACCAACATTGTGTTGTATAACCTAAGTGCGCTTAGAAGTTGAGTTTGCACAAATATCGCAAAATAGTTTTTTTTTATATTTTAATTGCGAGTTTCGTGCACAACTCTGAAATCAAGGCAGTGGGTTTAACCAAATTACATGGACTATAATCAAGTTTATCTTGTCCGATGCCCTAACTCTTTGGGATTAACCATGGTTAAGTACAGTTCAGTGTGTGCTATAAACCATATGATCAATAGTTCTTAGTCAACTCCCCCAACATTTTCACTGGTTGTTATTTGTGTTCCTGAATTTTTGCTTCTGGACATGATCTTGTCGTGCTATTTGATTCTAAGGATAAGAACAACATTAAAAAAAAACATTAAAAATGCATTCGTATAAAAGAAATAAAAATGGAATTCTTATCGGATATGCATGTTACTGTTGAAATAGAATGTGTTAACTTTTAAATTTTTAGGGTTTGCTCAGGTGGTGAGGATGGCGGATAAAAGTGGAGCTAGATAAAGTCAAATAAGATGGAGTTACCCTAAGATTTTAGGGTATTTCATCGACGGTTCATTCTCATTCAATTTACCAACAAAAAGTCTCAACTCTTGTGGATACTTCGTCTACGTCCTGGACATTTTTTGTTTAAAATTGATACTAGCAAATATACTATTGACTTACATTTCCCTCTTCCTTCCCGTCGCGGGACTGGTAGTCGTAGTGCGACTCTGCTTGTATTTCTCTTTACTTCAATATATTAATCTTTCACAAAAAAAAAAAAAAAAAAAAAAAAAAAAAAAACTATTGACTTGTTTGCTATAAACTCTATATATCATATATAATTACAAAGAAAACAGAGAGAATTGATTAGAATTGGCATTTGGATCGTAGCCAAGTCATGATACAAAATGCTAAATTTTGATATTGATGGGAGATTATGGCAAAGAATTAATGGGATTAATTTGGGATTAGAGAATGGAGTCGATAATGTACCAAAAGCGATATTAAGGCACTAGGACAAATTAATATGACAATGGGATGAGATTTAAAGGAAAGACAAATCATTCGGCTAATCACCTCCGTCGATCTTATTCGGCTAGCTAATCACCTTATGAAGGATTTATATAGGACAAATTAATATATAGTAATAGAGTTTTAACTTTTTTATTGAGTTTTGGCCCAACTGTAAATTTAACCAGAATCTGCACAAACATAATCAAGCACAATGTAGCATATTAATCAAAACCATGAATAGCGCACATGATAAGTTTCACAGCATTCGATCTTCACTTAATTATAGAGTAAGTCTTATAAGATCGACTTAGACAAATATGAAAACGATACATATGGTGAGTTTGATATTAAGTTGTGTCTCATTATAAATCGTGGTGCATAGATTAATCTTACTGAAAAATAAATAAATAAATAAATAAAAGGAATTCCATGCACAGCTGAATAAGGGTTACAAACTGATCATCCGAATCTCAAAGTACCATCAAATTGCCTCCAACTTGATAAACACCTAGCAGACATTCTTGAGAACCAAAACTGTTGAAATTTACGACTTCACCCCCACTAGTCATTGACATAACATGCTGTTCACATTAACGTAATTATATATATTCATATAACACCAGAATACACCGAAAGAAAAAAAAAATTGCTCACTTTTATTATAAAATTCAAAGTTCAGCCTTGAAAAATTGAAAATGGATCATTTGTGAGGTGCATTTTAAATGTTTATTTTATGAAGTAACACTTCATAAAATATACCATTTATAATTAAGGATAAAACCATGAATTTTAATGTAGAG
The DNA here is from genome assembly GCA_963580275.1 of Crataegus laevigata. Classification (NCBI taxonomy): domain Eukaryota; kingdom Viridiplantae; phylum Streptophyta; class Magnoliopsida; order Rosales; family Rosaceae; genus Crataegus; species Crataegus laevigata. The sequence goes on along the minus strand of OY756947.1, from coordinate 27,503,869 downwards.
TAGAATGTAAGGATGAAATGACACACTACCTAATGAAACAATCACACACTTAGTTTACACCCCTTCCTAGTGTTATTTCAACCTTGTTTCTTTTCTCACCTAAAGAACATGAAATGGAAATTTGCATGGATAAAACTATCAAAAGACTTTTAGATAATATCACATAATGCATGCATTTTTTTCACCACACTTGCTAGTTTATTTAGGTTGAGATATTGGAGAAAATTAGAAAATTACATTCTCAATGAAAATTTCATCCAATGACAATTTAGCCCACATATGTCGCAAAATAGTTAATCAAAATTGCGATTATGGCGAAAAACAATAATGGGATTAAATTTGGATTTGAGAATGGACTTGTTAAAACACAAGGACAAATTAATATGACAATGGGATGGAATTCAAAGATAAGCCAAATCGTTCGGCTATCACCTCGGTCGGTCTTATTGAAGGATTCATGTGATTAAGCCCACGATACAACTATAAATATATCATGAGTTTTAATCCATTCTACACGAGTATTTATCAAATATAGCAAAAAATTAATCCTTAATTTCAAAAATGCCACTTTTTATAAAATCTTTCAAATATATCCAAAATTCCACTTAAATAGACACAAACCCCCTCAAATTTAACAATCAAATAACTTAAAGGCTTTTTAGCCAAAATGATTCATGACATCGACATAACTCCTTAATATGGTCCTTAACAATTAATGATAATCAATAGTAGTGTTCTTGAATTTGTCTATCGTGAATCATTTTAGTATTTCTTTGAATTTGTCCATCGTGATCATTTTAGTTTTTTCGTGAAAAATTTGTCAATTGCTCTGTTAGTGTGATGATGTGGCGCTATGTGGGTCTCATAAATACAATCATATAACGACATGTGGATTAACTTAAAAACTATTTTTATATTTAAAACTAAAAATGATATTAGTAAGAAAAAAAAAAAGCATTGAAGGCATGATTGAAACTCTGCTGCTCCCATTTGCGGTAATCGCGGCGGCGCTCAATGTCGGTGATGAGGGGGTCAAAGGGGATAGGGTTGTGGTGGTGGAGTGTAGAAGCGAAGGTGAAGTTGGACCGGAGCTTGATGCGACAGTAGCTAAAAAGCTTTTAATTTATTTAATTGTTAAATATGAGGGTATTTGTGTCTATTTAAGTGAAATTTTGGATATATTTGAAAGTTTTTATAAAAAAAATGACATTTTTGAAATTAAGAGTTAATTTTTGGTTATATTTGATAAATACTCATTCTACACCATATGAAGGATTTATAGTACTAATTAATAATTATGGAGTTATAACTTTTAATATTGAGTAATTGGTCTAACTGTAAATGTACCCAGAAACTGCAAAAATAGAAATATCAAGCACATTGTAGGACATTAATCAAAACCATGAATAACGCACATGATAAGTTTAGCAACATTTGGTCTTTACTTAGTCATAGAGAAGGTCTTATAAGATCGATTTAGATGGATATAAGAACGATATATCTATAGTGAGTTTGATATTGAGTTGTGCCTCGTTATAACTTGTCGTGCATGGATTAGCAATGCTAATAATGTATTACTGAAAAAATGGGAACCGTGCACGGCTGAATAAGGGTTACAGACTCATCATCCGAATCTCAGATACCATCGAATTGCCTCCAACTTGATAAACACGTAGCAGACATTCTTGAGAGCCAAAACTGTAGACGTAGAAAGTGACCTTAACCAGACATATGTTCTACAAATGGACACGAAAAGTTCAGACCTAAATAGTTGGAGGATATGAAAACACCGACAACTACACTAATCGTGTCAAAATTTATCAAACCCTAAACCTATTTCTCAACAAACTTTACGACTTGACCCCCACAATTTATTATTCTAATTAGTTGGCCTCTCATATATGTGGTCGGCCAAGTTTCTAGGTCTTCTATTTATGCCAGAACACGAGTTCCTAACTAACCCTAAGCCCCATTCATTCAAGGGGTGTCTAACTAACTGGGGGTTGTCTAGTCACTTGGGGCTAATTGTCCTTCTCACTTGGTGGTCTTTGAGAAGGATTTTCCAACATGCAGTTAACGTTATAATTTATATGGCATCGATGGGGTGATGAGTGCTCAAAAAGTCAAATGCACTACTTCTTGGTTCTTGCTTGGAAATTAATTCACGTGTAAGGAAAGCTAACTTGTTTTCATTTAGTAATAATGGGAGGAAAACTTTTGATGTAATTCACATAAATTAAGAGGAGGAGTTTTGTGTGAGATGTGTTTGTTGATTTTGGTAACCACCTGTTATCCTCCTGGTTCGAGGAACCACCCGATATCCTTCTTGACATTTTCTTGTCCGAGGGTGGTGCCCGACTTTTTTGCGTTTTTCCTTCCAACTACAAGGATTCTAAGTCTCGCTTGTGGTCTAGCATTAATTGGAATTGAATTAGATAACTCTTCAGATTTAATTTATGTTTAAGAAAGAATATATCAATTTTCAAAAGTTTGTTTGAGTGTAAGGTAAAAATGGATTAGTTACGAAGAGAATTTATCATTTTTACTGTAATAGAGCTGACCGTGTAAATGTTAAAATTTCATTTCATATTCTACTTTCAACTTAGACAAAGTTTAGGTATTGACATTCATTTTTTTTCTTTACGTGCATTGAATCTAATGAGTTTTATTAACCGAAGCCTTTGACCGTAAAAATGGTGTTCATAATGCGATCAGACAAAGAAAAAAGGTGGATTTAATTACTAATTTTTTATAATAGTTTTATTTTGTGGTTTTACCCTTTGATTTTGAATGAGTTGGCATTAATTAAAAGCGGTGATCACCGACAACTGACAAGCAGAGTCACAACTCAAGCAAACTCATCGCAGCAGCAGTCGCAGTTGCAGTCGCTGCCGGAGCCGGCTACAACGTGTATTTCTTGAACCACATTCATCGCCACGTGGCTAGCATCCAACAGTATATGGTCACAGGGGAATGGGCCCTACACTGCTGCTGTAAATCTCGTCAGTGAGATGATGGGGGTGGGATAATGGGATAGGAGATGGGGACACGACGCCCACGACCGAATCTGTGTCGTTTCTTCTGTTGGCCCTACAACAGTGAAAATGTCAAAAAACACCAGCTGAAAAAGCTGAAGGCTGTTTTGGAGGCTGACTCTTTGCACTTTAAAATACTTGATACAAACAGGGTTTCAGTCTTTCCAATTGTTCTGATTAGGGTGGAATTTTTTACTATATTACTATACTTACCGTATTATCAACCGTACCATACTAAAGTTATGTCAAAAAATTTGTACCATTGGTAATGGTACGGTATTTGTACCATACCATACTGTTTCGGTACGGTATTGGTATTCAAAACTAGTATCGGTGGTATACCATACCTACCGGTTACTAATATTATTAATATTATTATATATTTACTCATATATATATAATTATGTATTATGTAATATTATATTATGTCATTTGACACTTTGACTCATTTATCATATTCTTAAAATCTCTACAAACCACTTTGGTCCCTACTTGACACATTAGAAACCTAGGGCTTGTTCCGCCGTCGCAGCTCTCTCATCGATTCATCTTCGTTTCTCGTTTCCGACAACTTTGTCTTCCAAGTGAGGGCACAACATATGCATTGGGTATTACCACCTTGGATTATGGGTTCAAATCAGCAAGCCAGTCGTCGAGCACAGTTATGGATATTTACATTTTTATGGTTTGTTGTCTTACGTTTCTGGTTCATTTGAGTTTCAGCATGCTATAGAAATCTTGTCTTATGATTTATTAAGTTTTTACCACTTTGACATACAATAGTAAAAAATCTTGAATTAGGTTAAATTGTGTATATATGTCAAACTGTGTATATTTTCTGAGCTTTGAATTAGGTTAGAAAAATATTAGATTTTGGACAAAGTGGCGTAAAACAAAATGGTAATTACCATTGGCATACCATACCAACCAAACTATTTGGTATACCGATATTCGGTATACCAAAAATTTTGTACGGTAATGGTAATAGATTTTGTCGTACCAAATATTTGATATGGTAATCGGTACAAAGGTTTTGGTACGGTAATGTACCAAAACCATCTGTAGTTCTGATAAATGGATTGGTTATATTCTGATGCCGTATTTTTAAGAATATCAGCTTCTTTTTTCTGATATTATGAAATAAAATCATTAATTTATGTGACGCAAAATTTTTTTTTGTCAATTGTCATTACTACCGCAATCTTTCGTATAACAAGGTAAATATTTAGCATTATTTTTTGGGCTTGATTTTGCCCATTTGACACGTGAACTCATAATCGGATCGTGTCGGGTTTGTCATTTCTGCCAAACTGTGTCTTGTTAGAGTAGGCTAGGTCATCGTTCTCTTTTTTTAATTTCTTTATTTTGGTGATCAATTTTAAATGATAAATGCTAATCCCTATACGAGTGTGAAGTGTGAACTAGTCAAGTTGATATAGTATTGTCATTCTTTGTAAGAAAAATTAATAAAAATAATTTAAAAATTTTGAATTTTAGAAATAAGGACAAAATAAAGGGTAAAGTGAATAGTACCAGAATTGATTTTTTAGAATAAAAAATATAGTTTTCGTTAAAGTGAACAGTACCGTAGACTTTTCGTTAAAACTCCCTTATTTGTAAGCAAGCTCGTAGCGTGGGTGAGGAGCCGCAATAATTGGGATTAACAATATCATTAAGGGGCTGCAAAGCAAAGCAAATGCAGTAAATAATTAGTCGAAATTAAGTGGCGGAGTGGTTGGAAATTTGCATGAACACCGGAGGCTTCAACTTGAGCATCATTGATGGGGACTGGACTGGTGCTGCTACACATGGCGGGCACATAGGCAGCGGCGGCTCCTACTCACATGCCGCTCCGCGTATCCACGGCCGATGCCCTCGGTTCCTTCTCCGTTTGGGAGCTTTAACTTTCAATTGGTCAACCCATTAGCTAGCTCTGCTCTTAATCAATTCCACTGAGTTTTGTTTGTTTAATGAATTAAGACTGACAAACATCAATGCTGTTGAGTCGTTGACTCGATAATTAAATGATTTGATTCGTGATCCCGAGTCTAATAACTTTGTTAATTACAATGCTTTCTTCAATTAATTAATGTTGTATGCGTATTTTGATGAAGCAATTGCTTTGAGAAGCAAAAGAAACTTGTCACACGTGAGCTTGGTCTCTCCATCATTTTTTTCAAAAATGTGAATGCCGGCCATAATTTGAGGCTTGAGAGTTTTGAGTGAGCCTACAAACTAAAGGGTGCATAATATATATATATATATATATATATATATATATATATATATATATTGTGTATATATATAGGACATATTCGTGACACTATTTTTTTTTACAAAGTATTTGTGGGGCCCACTCTGTAATATATTTTAACGATTCAAAACGTCTATCTTTTAGAATATTATTCATGTATCATTCTTGCAAAAAATTGACAACTCCAAAACCATAAAAACATTCATTTGTAATGAAGAAAATAGACAAATATAGTTCTACAAAGAAACCATAAACCTTTAGTCCAACGGTCACATGATTTCAAATTTTGGTGATTTTTTATAGACATAACCTTTAAAGGAAGACTTAAAAGACAAACGGGTGTAAAAAATTAAGAAAAAAAATATGGTGTCGCGAATCCATCCTCTATACACACACACATGTATACAGAAAATGGAATGACTTGGTTTATTAGAGCTTAAAAAGTGTGGGTGATCAAGTAGTTGGTTCACATGCTAAAACAGCTCATATCAAATCACACAAAAGTTGGAAAAAGTCTTAGATGTGGGTGTTGCGTGTTTATCATACTAAAAAAGATACTGAGATATAACATATGTGGATCATTTCTAATTCCACCTCTTTCTAAGTGTGTTGTGCGTGTAGTCACCAACAAATCAGAGTTTACGGAACAAAATAATGAGACAATTGTTATTGTTGTACTCATTTCGTGGGAAATCACGCAATAAATGTTAAAGAAACAACTGCTCTATTAAGCAGTGTTCTAAAAAATGCCCTAGGCGTTGGGCGCCCAGCAACCGAGGCGTTTTTGGGCAAATCGGGCGGAAAAATCGGATTGGGCCTAGACGGCCGCGTAGGCGGTCCTAGGAGGTTTTTTTATATTTTTTATTTATTAATTGTGTGTTTTTTTCTTTTTTTGGTTTCATGTGGTATACTTTTCTTTTTTTGGTTTCATGGTGGTATACTTATGGAAATGGTGTATCTAATTTGGAAATGATAGATTTACTACAAGTTCATCCAATACTTATGGAAATAGTGTACCCAATTTGTATTTTATCATTATTTTATTATCCATACAAGTATAGTTTTTTTTTAGGTGTCAATATGCACTTATTTACAAGATATATAAGAAATTTACCTAAATCCGCCTAGGCGCTAGGCGCTAGCCCGCCGCCCGACTAGCGCCTAGCATTTTTTAGAACCTTGCTATTAAGTCACGTGATGGGTATATAGGAACAACTGTCATATCGCTTATGCAAATTTTTGTTGACAAATACATTGAAGGGTTACACAATACCATCAATCTCACTTTTTATGCTGCATGGCCCTTCCTAATGCAGTTGCTCTTGCTCTTGCTCGGCACGTAACATCTGGATATCAAAAGATCGCGACGACATTGTTGTTCCATTTCTATGTGTTGTGAGCTTATAAGACACTTGGTGGGTTTAGGCATATTAGGAAGTGGACTTTTGGGCTTACCAATAAAATTGGGCCTGGGGCCCAAGTTAACCTTTTGGACATCGAAACACGTCCATCTTCCAATCAAACTAACAGAAAATGAAAAAGAAAGTTTTCCATAATGGTTTATGCGAGCTTGAATATCAAACGTAAGAATTAAGTTGCTTGAGCTTTGATTCTAATAGCACTGTTTTCATAGTGTTGTAAATTTAATTAACTTGGCAAAGTATTTAATAAAAAAACAAACTCATGAGATTCGTCATTAATTAAATTCACTTATGTATATTGTACTTTAATTTTTTGACTGAATGTGTGAGTTTGAATTCAACGTATAAAATCTCTAAATTACTTGGTTTATGATCAGGTGATACTCATAGTAGAGATTATGGCCTTGTTTAGTTTGTTGGATTGAACTAAAATTAATAACTCTCTAATTTCAAGGTATGTTGGGGTGAGAAATGAAAAAATTATGTCTAATTATGGGGGTAAGGGTTCGTGAAGAAAATAGTGCATTTTTGCTCACCCCTATTCATTACAATTACATTAGTTTAAATTTTGATAGTTGTGTATTAAACCAATTAAACCAAACTAATCTAGACAATTAATATTTTTTTGGGGGGGGGGGGGGGGGGGGGGGGGTTGAGCATCACCCTCACTTTAAAGTGTGAGCAAATTTGCACTTTGAAGAAAACTTACGTATTTCAATCCTCTCTAAAATTGGAAGATTAGAAGGGATGAGTTTTCTTCATGATAATCCTCTTCTAATACCCGCCATATGAAAAATCATTCACTCTTATTTTTAATATTCCTTGAAATTAAAAAGTTGTTCATTTCAATTCAATCCCACATAACGAACCTTATGACTATTTTTAATAATTACACGTTTGTTTTTTTGGTGCGCAATCAACTTTTTCGGTTGCATTTGAAATGCATTGGGCCTAATCCTATCCATCTCAATAGTTGCCAGTTTGGACTTTCTAAAGACTACTTTTGGTCCAACTTTTGGGTCACCATTTCCACATTAAACCATGCCATTAATCCAAAAATTGCAATTAGTTTAAAGTAAACTACCCCATCTTTGGCCTTTCTGTTTAAATCTCCTAACTTTCTGGTTTTGGTTTGTACACGCCTCACGCGTGGCGAAAAAGTTCCTCACAAGGAGAGGGTTCTGTTTGGCCCTTGTGACTTGGGCAATCGGAGATCCACTGCTCCTGTCTCTTCTCTTTGTGTATCTGGTCTTGGTTCCTTCTAGTTAGCCGACCCAGACTACTGTCCAGAAGTTCGACCTTCCAGTCCGAGGATGCAGAGGCCTGCCAGTGACTCAGGTGTGGCTCTCTACCACCGTATGTGGTCTGGATCCCTCTCTATCATCTGGCTTAGGTGCGACTAGCTCTCCTTCGCTTTTCTCGGCTGAGGCTTCCCACGACCTCTGCTCGACCCTCGCGGGAAGCTTATGCGGTGGTGCGGAAATGCGTTTTCTTTTAGGGTCAAAGTGTGTGTCCAGTTGAAGTGTTCTGGATCTAAGGGTTTGCGGGTCGCCTGGGTCCTTCTAGAGGAATAGAGGATCTAAGTGTAGATCTGGTAGTCTAGTGGAAGGTGTACGGGTGGGTGTCAGCCTGGGGGGCACGGTGGCTGCTAGAGGGAAGTGGATTTCTTTCGGCTCGTTCTACCATGGCTGGGGAATGTGCTAGGGTTGATGTGGAGGCTCTGGGCTCTCGATTTGGGTCTAATCTTAGATTGTCTGAGAAAGAGCAAGGAGGGTTATGTATCGAGAGGAATGATATTGAAGGTGTTTGTTGATCGATTTATGTCACTCTGGCGCTGGCGTGAGGGTGTCTCTATAAGGGAAATCGGAGATCGGAGGTTCCTGGCCCGCTTTGCGGAACATCGCAATCTGCAAAGGGTGATTAGTGAGGACTTGCCATGGACCTTCAAGAACAATCTTGTGATGGTGGGGGATCGAATGGAGAGCGGTTTGAACAGATGGTCACCTCTATCCTTGGGGTTTGTCTGGGTTCAGATGCATAACATCCCAGTGCTAAGCATGACGCAGGTGGTTGCTGAATCCATCAGTGGGTTGATGAGCACGGTTTGTAAGGTGGACCAAACGGGAAGCCGCGACTGCATTGGCAGATTCCTTCATGTGAAGATTAGATTCAATGTTCATGACCCCTTATGCGAAGGACGTTTGAGACCTTCCCGGATGATGGCACGGTCTGGGTCGATTTTAAGTACGAATCGCCACCTAGTTACTGTCTAATTTGTGGGAAGTTAGGACATCCTACAAGAGTCTGTAAGGATCTTTTGGCAGAATGAATGGGTGAGCACGGGAGTCCGGATGACATGAATGAGGCACTTGCGTTTCGTGGATTGGACGCAGTGACGGATCTCCATGGTAACCCCTTGGGGACTGGATTGAGAAGCAAGGCGTCCTTCGGATCCAACGGTGGGAGGAGGAGCTTAGAGCTGTGGAAGAAGAACGGAACGAGGAACTGGACGGGGGAAGACACTCCGGACGATCTTCGACGGCGTCAGGCATGTGGGGTCATACACAAAAAGGTAGTAGTATAACTTAAAGTGGGAGTGAGTGCACTGCGAAGACGGAAGACGATGTCATTGACACTACAACTTCGCCAAGCAAACCCCGGGGGTCGTCAAGTAGATGTGGGCACGGGAATACTACGCTCGCTAACAAAATCCGAAGTCAACATCTGAAAGATGAGGAAGCGACGACTGCTAGAGAATTGGCCTTTGATGCAAGACTAATGGACCGGGAGGCGAGGTAACTGTAGAGTCGAAGCATGTTTTCCTAATCGAACTACAGGAGCAGGATGAAGGGATGAACAACACAAATGTGATACCGAGCTATGCTCCAAACTTTGATTTAAATATTGTGCCAATCGCTGATGATGGGCTTGATAGTGAAAGAGTTTGCAAAGGAAAGAAAGTCATTGGCCAGGCTAGTGGAAGGGTTGATGGCTCATATAGCAAAGCATCAAAGGACGATATGTTTGAGTTGGAAGCTATTATTGAAGCTGTGATGAAGGAGCAAAAAGGCAAAAAGCGTGCACATAATGAGGTGGAGTATACTGCGTTTTTCCTTTGTGACATCTAAAAGTATCAGATTAAGAAAGAATTTAACTGTTGAGGCAGATGAGACCAGCTGTAAGGGGCCTCCCAAGTCCCAATTAAACTACTTACATGGAACTGTCAGGGTATCGAGGGTGACTTGACAGTTGACAATCTGCTGGAGCAGACTCGGCTCCACACCCCTGACATAGTGGTCTTGCTTGAGACTAAGAATAAAGTAGTCACTATGTATATCTTAAGAAGAGATTGGGCTTGGAGCACATGCACGCTATGGAACCCAAAGGTATTGGAGGTGGTCTTTGCGTATTTTGGCGTGATGTTTCACTGGTATCCTTGGTGAAATCTGAGGAATTTGTAATTGAAGTTAAAATTTGAGATGAGAGCAAAAATTGTCACTGTTGTTTATTTTCTGTTTACGCTAGTACTGATGAGAAAAAACGGATGGACCAATGGCTGCGGTTAAGCAAGAGAATTGATAAAGATAGGGATAAAAGCCTCATCATTGGGGATTTTAACGACATTCTGTGCAATGATGAAAAAGAATGAGGTAACTATAGGCCAGCGTCGAGTATACGGGACTTTAGAGGGTTTGTGGCTCAAAATGAACTCATGGACCTAGGTTACGAGGGTTACCCTTTCACGTGGAGAAATAATCAAGAGTCTATGCCCATTCAACAGCGTCTCGATCGTGGTTTGGCTATTATGGGATGGCATGACCTCTACCCTGAGTCCATTATTAGGCATGTGGTTCTGGAAGGCTCCGACCACGCCCTACTCTTTTTATCCATGGAGAAGGTGAGGGCGTGGAAAGGTAGGAAATTTACCTATGATGCTCGCTGGAGCAAACTGGAGGACTATCGCAAGTTGGTTACAGAGGATTGGAGGGACAAACGCGAAGGCTCACATGCTTATCGCTTTTGTGAAAAACTGAAGGCTCTCAGAATGAGCCTGAATGGTGGTATAGGGGTCAAGGTAGAAATTCTAAGAGAATCATTGAGCAGCTGAAATAAGAGATCGGAGTAGCCTATAAATCTTATGGCTTTGCCACGAATGAGGTAAAACTTAAGGAGATAGAGCTCAGGATTGCCCAAAAAAATAAAGAATCTTACTGGAGGATCAAGTCGAGGAATCAATGGCTTAAGGAGGGAGACAAGAATACAAAGTTCTTTCATGCACAAACGCTAAAAATGCGCAGAACCAACCAGATAAGGAGCTTTGAGGATGTGAATGGGGTGTGGCAAGAGGATGAAGCCGAAATCTGCTCTATTGCGACATCCTGTTTTTCTGAGTTTTTTCAAACTAGTAGGCTTAATCAACTTGTTGAGATTAAAGACTGTCTGGGGACCCGTGTGTCTGATGAAGACAACCGTGCTTTGACGGCGCCGGTGATTGAGGAAGAAATCAAAGCGACTGTCTTTCAAATCTCGCCGACCAGAGCCTCAAGCCCTGACAGGTTTTCTAGGTGTTTTTATCATGACAATTGGGATACCGTGGGAAGGGATGTGGTGCTGACTGTTAAAGCCTTTTGGCACTCCGGTGTGCTTCTGCGGAAACTAAATCACACCAACTTGGTGCTTATCCTAAAGGTTAAATGCCCGAAGAATATGACGCAATATCGGCCTATTGCACTTTGTAATGTAATTTATAAAGTCATCGCCAAAGTTCTCACTAACCGATTAAAGTTAGTGATGCCAAAGGTGGTCAGTGGCAATCAATCTGCTTTTGTCACTGGGAAACAGATTCAGGACAACATCCTGGTAGTGCATGAGATCTTACACTCGCTGCTTCACCAAAAAAAAAAGGACCAAGCAGGTATGGCCATAAAACTTGATATGGCTAAGGTGTACGACCGTATGGAATGGGAGTTCCTCTTATCTATGTTGGCAAACTTAGGATTTGCGCCTCTGTTTTGTAGTTCGATTAAAGAGTGTATCTCTACTGCTTTTTTTAGCATCCTAATTAATGGAAACCCGACCGGATATATCTTACCAGAGAGGGGACTGCGGCAAGGAGACCCTTTATCTCATTACCTCTTTCTCCTTTGCACAGAAGGGTTTTCTATACTCATCAGACGAGGATTGGAGCGGGGTGCCCTCAGTGGGTATAGGGTGTCTACTACTGGGACACCGTTAACGCACTTGGTTTTTGCGAACGACTCTGTGTTGTTCAGTAATGCCACTGTGGAGGAGGCGTAGGGAATTTTGGAGATGCTGAGGACCTATGCCCGGGGATCTAGACATGAAGTCAATTTGAACAAAAGCTGGATTTTCTTTGGTTCTAAGACTTCGAACCGTTCTAGGAAGAAAATCGGGAACACTTTGGGCATTCAATGCAAGTCCGGCTTTGGAAAGTATCTTGGTCTGCAGGCTGATTTTGGGCACTACAAAAAAGCTGTCTTTGAGGATGTTCGGGATAGGCTTGAATCTCGAATGGCAGGTTGGGCTGAGCAAGTTTTGTCCCAAGCGGGGAATGAAGTCCTCGTCAAGGCAGTGGCTGGCAATGGCTATGCCAAACTACGCTATGAGTTGTTTTAAGTTGCCCATTGAAGTTTGTAGAGATCTTGAGAAGGTCATTCGAAATTACTGGTAGAGGGGCAGTGAGATGCGGAAGGGCGTCCACTGGATCTCATGGGACCGGCTAATGAAACAAAAACTATTCGGGGGTTTAGGTTTCAGAGATATCCAATGTTTTAATTTGGCGTTCCTAACCAAGATTGGGTGGCGGATGATCCAGAAACCTTTGTCTCTACTAGCTACTGTTTTGAGAGAAAAATACTTTCCAGGGAAAAGCTTTATGGATGCGGGCAAAGGTAGGAACACGTCTTGGGGGTGGAAGGGTGTCTTTAAAGCTCGAAAGGTGCTTTTTCAAGGCTTGCGGTGGAGGGTGGGAAATAGGTCCTGTATCAATATCAGGGATGACCCTTGGTTCCCTAAACCCTCAACTTTTAAAGTTAAGCCCCGGGGGACTTTGAAAGGAACCTTGGTGAGTAACCTAATTGATTTGGGCACTAAATCATGGAGGTGGATTTGATTTCGGCGAATTTCAACAGGGAAGATGTGGCCCCGATCGTAAGCATTCTATTAAGCAGGACTGGATGCCGTGACAAGCTGGTTTGGCATTATACTGTGAATGGGGATTACTCGGTTAGGTCGGGGTACGGGGTGGCCATTAATCTTATAGAGAATGGTGCCTTGGGGCGGAAATGACATGGCTCGTCTAACTAGAAGCCAAGGAACTGTCAAGTTTGGAATCTCGTTTGGAAGCTGCATGTACCAAACAAAATTAAAATCTTCATCTGGCGTTGCTGTAATAATGCTTTGGTAGTGAGACGTAACTTGAAGCAATGGCATATGAAGGTTGATAGGGTGTGTAACGCTACATGAGACGGAAAATCATTTTTTTTTCGATGTAATATAAGCCATCTGTTTTGGTTTTGCTTTTCGCTCCAATTTAACTCCCATGACTTGGATGAAGCTGATTTCTTAGAAAGCTGGGAGAAGTTCTATGCTAAAGTCAAGGGGAAGGACAATGCGGACGAGATTATGCAAGAGCTTGCCTTTGGCCTCTGGAGACTATGGAAAAATAGGAATGAGGTGGTGTTCAATGGTGTGAATAGTCAACCCCTGGAGATGCTGGAGGTTTGGAGAAGGAACATCTCTGAATTCAAAGAGGCCACGCCCGGGGGAGCTGCGGGTGTCTGTCCAAGAAGCAAACCGATGACAACAGCTGTGGTTCGAGGGGGATGTCAATGGAAGAAGCCGAAGTATGGTGTTATTAAGGTCAATACTGATGCAGCCTGGTGCAAGACCACCTTACGCACTGGTGTAGGCTGGGGTTGCCGTGATTTTGCTGGGCTGCTTCAAACAGCGGGGGGCTCGGGAATTGGGCTGTGTCATACTGCGGCGGCGGATGAAGCATGTGTTATCCGTGACACTATTTTTGCCTGCATTGATAATGGGTTTGATAATGTTATTATCGAATCTGTTGCCAAGGTGATTATTCAGATGCTCAGGAATGAGCTGCCTTTTGATTTCAGCCTTGAATGTATTCTTGGTGATATTGAGATTCTAGCACATAGGTTGACGTCTGTTGTGTTCTCATTCGTGCCTAGGGAGAGCAATCTTGCTGCTCACTTGGTCGCTAAGTTCGCTTTTAGGGAGGGTCGAGTTTTTGGATAGGACTGTATAGGCCCGGAATTTTTGTTTAACATTCTAGCCCAGGATGTAAACATCTCTATTCATATCTAATTTATCTTTATCTTCGGTTAAAAAAATAAAATAAAAAAACTACCGCACATTATTTGAGTTTTAAGCCAAACTCATTAGGTTGCCCAGACAATTCATTTTACAGGGAAAATATACACCATACAAATCTCGTTTTTCACCCAATATTTTTTGGGAATATTTTTGCTCATCATCTTATTTATCACTGTTAGATGAGTTTAAATTTTGATATTTGTGTATTTAAACTATCTAACAAAGATAAATAAGCTGGTGAGCAAAAATACACCCATTTTTTAAGGGTTTTAATTAATTTTGTAATGTAATTGAAATGTCCAATCAACCCTTTAAAACATGCATTTCATATGATTAGAGAAGTACAGTCAACAGGTTAATAACAAAAATGAAAGTAATTAACAGCAGGATATTATGAAATGATTGATGGTAATCCTATTTATTTGGTTTATTATGCGCATAATAAATACTATCATTGTTTGGTAATATAAAGTTGATCTTTTTCTTTCATTTGGTTCGCGTTTGGTCAGATTGAGACGTGTTGCCTAAGTCTTTTGACACACAAGCTTATAAGAATTTCTAACCCCTCCCAAACTAGCCAAACCCAATGTGTGTAATTCAGAAAATAAGTCTGCAGACACTTTCCTGTTACGTGACATGTTAAAAGACAAGTTCGATCATATGTTAAGGATTCTTAATTATAAACAAAAACTTATAATATGTGATAAATTCTAATTGGATAGTGTTTGTCATTCAGCCAGTCATGTGACAATTCTATGAAAATTTTAATATTTTGAAGAAAAACTAATAAAAATGCTTAAAAAACCTAAATCTTGACCAAAAAAAATAAAATCATTCAACTAACTTGATTTAATGTTTAAGATAAAATTCAATATCAAACCAGCCTAATGAGCTTGAGTCCGACCTTTACAACTTACCGAGTTTTCGATTTTTCCCCTTATAATTTTTTTGCCCAATTTGTTTATGAGCTTGTGTTTTGTCAGATTGGCATGTGAATATTTCACCATATATTAATGATAACCTTCAAGCCATATATAAAATGACTTGAATCCACGGTACTGTTCATTTTTAACGAAAAACCATTTTTTTACCTTTAACTGTCACTATTCACTATACCTTTAAAAGTGACTTTTCGTTAAAAGGAAAGTTTTTTTTTAGATTTTTCGTTAGTTTTCCTTAAAAAAAATCCTTATTGTTCTGATCATTAGGGGTTAATTAACCTTTAAGCAACGTTGTTGCAAAATGATTAATATTAATTAATTAGCACATTGTTAGCATCACTTAGTCAAATTGGCAAAACATAAACCTTAAAATAACATTACGCAAGTGCCCAACTGAGAAAATCAGAATCAAATCCACCAAAAAGTAAAAATATATAAGAAAAACTATTGAAAATAGCTTGAAAACTTTGATTTTTAACGATAAAGACAAAATAAAAGGTAAAGTAAATAGTACCTGGATTGACATTTTAGTGTAAAAATGTGGTTTTTCGTTAAAGTGAATAGTACTGTGAGCTTTTCGTTAAAGTTTCCAAAACCCAAGAATTTAAAATTAGTCCCAATTTGAATCATCCCAAAAGGAGAAATTAGGGTTTTAGGGGGAAAGAGGAATTGAAATCTCTCTAAAATTTTGAAGACTTTGTCGTTGATAAAGAACAATGCTTGGCTACTTAAGGATGAGTAGGAAATCCTTCTCAAAACTCACTGTGTTCGAATCACATAACTTTGTTCTTATGATTAGAATCGTTCATATTATGGATCACTTTGTACAGACCATCTGTCAAAAAAATAAATTAAAACTAAGGTCGTTTAGTCAATCTATTGTAGCAAAATACATAGACGGTTTGTAATACTAATTATGGTCATCTATTTTTATACAATTCGATGAGTGAACAACTTTAGTTTAATTGACTTTTTCCAAAGGCAACCTTTGTAGAGTGGTTTATAATATGGATAGTTTCAATCAAGAACACGAAGTTATCTGAATCAACAACAAACAAATTTGAGTAGAAACACCTACTCATTCTTTGAGTTGCTAAATATTGTTAGGTGGTACATATATGCTAATTTTGTGCTTGATTAGTTTGAAAGATGAATGAAATAATGTGTAGCACTAGCAACTTTAGCAAATTCATCTAGGACCACTTTGTAACGCTCACTTCATGATCATGACATTTCAGAACAAGTGGAATTAATGGGGAAAATCATGTGCTAGGAGTTTAATGGATTGAAGGTACATTTCCATTATACCAACTAGAGTTTTAGAAGCCCCATTTGCGCAAAATACGTGTTTGAAACGGGATGTATACTTTCTTTTCTTTGTCGCACATGTCAAAAGTGACACAGAAAATAACATTTGCACCTTGTAGCAGGTGAGATTTGCATTCTTGTATCGGGGTTCAAGAGAAGGATGTGTGTCTCTTATACTTTTTATAATTATAGTTCCATGTACGGAATAACTTGCCTAATGAGGTGTGCAGAGTCTCACATAATGATTTGTCATGCGAGGAGGGCAATATAGTGTCAAGGGAGGAGAGATAGAGAGAAAAATAGGAGTATACACCGGTTGCAGGTGAGTTTTCTATCGTATTTGCATTATCACGTCGGTATCTAAGAGAAACATGAGCTTTTCTCTTATAGTTTTGAAGATGTAGGAAGTCTAGTAGATGGGTGCATAGATTATGACACAAATTGTTCTCCTAAATTGTTGATGAATAATGATCGATGACCCTCTTGCAAACTTCAAATGTGGAACAACGACCTCATAGCAACAGAAAATGATTACTCAAATGTGCCAAAAAATTTGATTGAAACAACAACCACCAAATGCCATAATTGATCATTGATCATTAAGCTTTCCTTCTTCTTCAAGCCAAACTTTTGTGGAAATTTGAGTGCTTCAACCAGAAGGGAAGAAAATTAGGTATACCCGAAGAACCGAAAAACCAAAAACAAGAGCGAAAGAAACCGATACGAAGCATAACAAATCTCAATTTCGAGTACTCATTTCAGAATTTTGTCTACCACAAATGAACTGCAAAAAGAATTCCCTTGCAAAGGAAGAAAAAGGCGAGAAAAGAAGAAAGCAAAGGGAGACAACAGAGACTCTAAAAAACCTTAAGGACGTACTAGCCATCATCATCATCGTCACTAACATCTAAAAGTCTACCATTAAACTTGCATCTCTCTAACCCTTCCAACTTCTTTTTTTTTTTTTTTTTTTTTGTTCGGCCTCTCCTTCTACTTAGCTAAATATATTGTTATCTAATTTGGCTCCTATTTTACCCCCCATTTTGCATCCCTGTACAAAAAACCAATGAACAAAGAAATGAAATGACGCTACGGCAAATAACATAAACTGATGACGGAGAGAACGAAGCGCTGTGGACTGTGGAGTGTTCCGACTAGGGAACGTTATCCTCTACTGCATCCTCCTCCCCCTCACATGTAATCCAGCGAAATGCTGTGGTTAGCATTGGGGATGAGCTCTGGAGTTTCGGTCATTGCTGTTGTGGTCTCTCCAAAAGGGACCAGTTCGCCGCCTTTGTTTCTCATCTCGAGAACCTTCTTGTGGGAATTGGAGTGCAAGGCTGGGACAAAGGTAGGGCTGGCAGCAGGCCGGTACTCGGGGAAGAGCCGGCCTGACTTGTAGCGGACGCCACAGGCATTGCAAAGAGTTTTTGGCCCCATTGGACCTGCCCTCCACTGGGGTGTCTTGGTAATCTCACAATGCAAGCACTTTCTCACTGCTCCTTGAGTGGTGCCGGAACTTTGATTTCCCTCTGCCGGAGCCTGGGGAAGCGTCAACCTGATCTTTTTCTTCTTCTGCTCCCCAGAAGTTTGCTTCGGTATCTTGATCACGGGACGAGACTCTGCGAAATTCTCAGAATCCGAATGGGCCTTGGGAGGGAGCAAAGGCTGATGCTGAAGGGCCTCGGCCTCAGTAACAGAGGAGGCAGGGGAAATGAGTTGAATTGCGGGACGAGGGTTGAATGCAGCTGGGCGGGGACGCTTGCTGCGAGCGCGTCCGCGCTTGCCAGGAACCACCGGGCCAGGGCTTTGCGGCACATTCTTCTCGACGGAGCAGGAGCTGCTGCTGTCGAGGACGGAAATGGGGCTGGAGGTCTGGAACTGCTGGTGGGATGATTCGTTGTTGACGAAGGAGTTGTCTGGTTTGTTGATCGTTAGGCTTCCTCCAGAAAAGGAATCCTCACAGAAGTTTGACAGCCATTCCAACTGAACAATGTCTTCAATCTGTCAACCAAATACATCACAAGAAATTCAGACAGATCGAACAAAATTAAAGCTTCCAAATTTCAATTAATTAAATAATTTAATTCCATAATTTTGATCAAGAAAAATCCTGCAGAAAATCACGCTTTTGGAAATTTGGAGGTACTCATTACAGACATGTCCCATATTCCAAAATTTTCACCATGCAATTATGATGGTTTTCACTGTTCATAACCCCACCACCGACAACCGAAACGGTGTCGTTACAGTGCGTAATTGACCGAAATACCCCCGGAAAGGAGGGATTTGCGAGTTCAATTATTTCAACGGTCTATTTTTGCTTTTTTAACCCACCAAAATATTCAAGGAACCCAGCACTATATTCTAAAGAATACGCACCCACCACATGATCAGCACATAAGGGGCAACACAGAGAACTATGTCCACTTTATCATCGAGAGATTTTTAAATGTGTCCGAAACATAAGACGATTTTTTTAGATGCCACCCTATTTATATAATAACATATAACATTATCTACTTTACGCAGGACGTGCCACGTCAATTTCTAATTTTACTCAAGTAAAATAAATAAATAAAACCACGAATTAAAAAAAAAAAATGCATGTCCTAATTTCAACGTATGACGTTATCCCCACATTCAATTCACGGAAATCCCGTGAAACCGACACGGATAGATGCCGCGTAAGCAACGAGAGAGACAAAAACAGAAAGAGCGGGGGGAGTGTGACTCACCGGAACGTCGAGCTCGGCGGAGAGGTCTGAGGCGGAGTTGCTGGAGAAGACGGCTTCATTGGGTGGCTGGAGGGAGCCGGACTGGCTGGGCCAGAGGGAGGAGGAGTTAAAAGCGGCGTTGCAGTCGGGGGCGGGGCCTAGGGCGGACTCCAAGTCGTCGGTTGGGAAATCGAGGAGGTCGTCAATGGTGTCGAACAGGCTCCCGCAGTCCATATCGTCGATAAAGTTCGGTCCGATCATTTTCTCCGTCACAAATTTGCCTGAGGAAACACAAAAAACCAAAAAATATAATCAGCGACGTTAAGTTGTAAAATTTAAATGCTCATGGCAATGAGGCGGCATAAAGCGTGTGGCGCAATTTAGCAGGGGTGCGCAATTAAACGTAAAGGTTGAAGATTCATCTGGTTCGACTTTACTTGTATTTCACACTGATGAATTTAAAAAAAAAAAAAATGAAATGGAGTAAGGTAGCGCCAGGTGGTATCAACTCCAACTACGAATTTTTACTTTTTTTTCTTCTCCTTTTTTGAAAAAAAATTAATAGAAGAAGAAAAGGAGATTATGAGAGCATGAATTTCGAGGAAACAGAGCATTTAAAATTTGAAAATTTGAAAAACCAGTTCACATTTGAGCTTTCAAATGAGTTGAATTTGTAAAGCGAATGCCAAGGAAAACGAAAGAAGTTCAATTTTCCGAATTGAAATTGAGTGAAAAGAGGAAAAATTCCTAAAAACTGGAGGGAATTGTGCGTTTTCCCCTCATTTTCCGAGCAACCAAACAGAAAATAGCCATTGCCGACAGTTCTGAAACTCGAGACAAAAGTACAGAGAGAGAGAGTGGAGAAATGCAGATCCAAACCTGTGAGTTGTTGCGGTTTCGAACTCTAATTTAACTTTCCCGCCTAAACAAAACCGGAAGAGGAAGAAGAAGAAGAAGAAGAAGAAGAAGAAGAAAGAAACCCCAAAATTTGCAGAGCCCAAAATCCTCCTACTGCTGCTGGTGCTGCTAAAACTACCAAAGCCCTATTCCTTCTCAATTATAAGGAGGAGTGAGAGAGCGAGGAGAGAGAAATAGAGAGTGAATTTAAGAGAGACAGAGAGAGGGGGGGGAATGGGGAAGGCTAAAAAGGAAGGAGGAAGAGAGTGAAGTTGTGGGCAACATGGTAGGTGAGCCTCCTCCTTCATTGCTAGCTGTCTCTTACTCTTACCATCGTCATTCGTCACCTTCAAGCCTCCCTCTCCCTCCGCCCGGGACCCACACGCCCCCCACCGCTCTCTCCCTCTCGCACCTTTTTTTTTCTTCTTTTTTCTGCCAAATATTTTTAAATTTCGACACGGTTTTTCACCGCGAATATTGAAAATTACACACAGAAAATATGAACAGAGGAAAATAATTATTCAAAATAAAAAAATGGAGGTGGGGTTTTGGGTTTTGTGAATCCGCTTACTTTTTCGCTTTCAGTTTCTCCCTCTCTCTGCCGGTACTTCTGCTTTTCTTCCTCCTCCTGTGCTTTGCGTGTGAAGAGATTGAGACAGCAGATTACTTATAGAACCCTCTTCTCCGCCTTTAACCGCCGTTACCTCTTACTTTTTACCTTTCTTGCGTCCCGAAATTCTTAACTACAGTTCGTACGTAGCAGTGGCGTTATTTTAAACCAATCGCTGTAATTATATGAGGAATTTAAACATGTGGCGGTGTTTGATTGGTTTGAAATGTTGTCACCGTGTCATTCTGGTGTAAGTAAATTTGTTTGGCCCTCCGTTTTGTGTCAACCTAGGGCTGCGCTGTCGTTTTCTTACAAGACCTTTACCGCGTTACGCCGTTAGATTTCGTCCCCGTTACGCGGTTACGCTTGGAAAATTACGACCCGCCTCCACATGGAAACGTATTAAATTTTAAACGAGTGGGCATTTTTGGCATTATATCCATCACAACACATGCTTTCTTTATTTTCTTTTGCTATTTCTTTTTTCGTGTATTTTTTCAATGCCATAAATGTTTTGTTTTTTCCCGCACAAATTCATTAGGAACCTTAATTGGAAGGTTACTTAATTATTTTCTTATATGTAAATTTTTTTCTGGATTTTGTTCTTTATTTCGTTATTTTCGCCTAGGTCAAATTGCTATTAGGTCAAGTTTGGTAAATTAATCAAATTAATTTAGAGGATATGATTTGGTTTTCAATATTTGTTAGGTGTATAATTACGTACGTCTTGATTTAGTAACAAGTTGCAAAACGGATATGCACGTGTATACGGTGGGAGTAATTGTTAAATTAGAGATCTGTGAGTTTATAAGAGCACGTTACATGATTTGGAAAGTAAAAAGATTATTACATAAGTCGGCTCAATGCGAGTAACACACACATATAACACACGGCAACTTAATTTAGAGAGTGAATATAAGACAGTTAAATTAAGGAAACTCATAGAAAGATTAGTTCAAAGTTCAGATACCGTATCGTGATTATTCAAACATTAATTACAAAAACCTAATTGGTATAAACTTATATAGCATACGAATGCGTTTTAAAATGTGTTTATTTTGTAAGAGCATCTCCAATCATGCTATAATGGAACAAATATGTGAACCGTTAAATTTGTTTGTATCCCAGACGAATCTAACTATATACAAACTCTAGTTTATTATTGAAGAGGCTTAAATTTTTTCATTATTAGAAATTTAATAATAGGCTAAACTAGAAAATAAGTTTTGTTTAATTTTTTTTTAAGAGACAACGATATCTTTATTAATGGAAATAAACTCAACGAGAGTACAAATCTTGGTAGAGTACATCCTTAATAGCATTTGAGAGTTCCTTAAACCGAACTATAGAATCTGTGATGAGCCACCCCATTACCATTTTTGCGGAATACATGATATTGTACACTCTTGTAACTAGGAAACCAGCTCCTAAGACCATCTTCAAATGAGATATTAAATTTTGACTGCTTATGTGGCATTTTGACATCTTTTAAAGCTTTATTTTCCAATTGATATGTTAAATTAAATTATTCTTTTATTCTTTTATAAAATAAATTATTAAACTAATTAAAATTTAATAAAGGACATTTAAAGTTTAATCAGTAATCTGTTCACCTTCCGTGATTGAAAAGAATAAAAATGTATGATAATTGCATCGGTCAACACAACATTAATTATAATAAATGATTAAACTGATTAAAAATTAATAAAATACATTTAATAATTAATAAAAAAAAGTATTTGAAGCTGCTAGCAAATTTGACAGCAACCTCTTTTGCTACCAATTTATGTCATTACCACATAGGATTTGACATTTCGAATGGAGAATTTTTTTTTATTGTTATAACTTATGTGTACATTTTGACATTTTTTTTTTTTTGGGAAATGCTCTAAATAATCAGATTCCAACTGTAATTGATTGCATCCAGCCCTCCTCGCTAGCTGCAAACGTGCTCGAATTACGTTCATGTATATGTGTTTAATGTTTAGGGTTTACGATTTAGTGTATAGCGCTTTATTATTAAGGAAAATTAATAATAAAAGTTCGAAAACTTTTAGTATTAACGACAAAGATAAAATAAAATGTGAAGTAAATAGTATCATGATTGACTTTTTAGTGTAAAAATGTGATTTTTCATTAGAGTGAACAGTATCGAGAGTTTTTTTGTTAAAATTTTCTTATTATTATTTAATAATTACTCGAAATGTAATAAAAACTGAATGCCACTAAACTAAATAATTATCAGCCATATATGAATCTCAATGACTCAACCCGTATTTGTTGAACTCATAAATAACCTTCGATAATTTAATGTTAACTAGCCAATATAGAGCTCGTCTATATGTGCTTTTAAAATGATTGAAATCGCATTCAATGAAAATATTTTTTTAAACAGTCATTAGTAAAAATGCTAGTAAATTCTGGAAAGGCACTTAAAATACTTCATAGAAAAAGCATACAACTGGTGCTTCTTGTAAAAAAAGCACTACTTAAAGTGCTTTTGGAATCCAAATTTTTTTTTCTAAAAGCGTTTTCAGTCATTTAAAAGCATACTCAAACGAACTCATAATCTAATTTATGAATGTAATAGCCATGTTTTATCTTAATTAGCACTTAATAAGAATATGAATAATACGTGAATGGATATACAAAAATAGGCTTCAACGGCCCATAAATATAGGGATGTGTTATCCATACATCATTTTTTACTTTTCACTCTCTTAATTTTTTACCATCGAATCCAATGAATTGAAAAAAATTAAATAACATAAATCAATAAAGGGTTTATGATAATTAAAAAGATGTGTATAGATATAACACCTCTAAATATATATATGCGTGTTACGTAACTACTGTGTGAGTGTGATTGGTAATCTCACACAATCCAATTTTCATCATATGGTTCATATCCACCGTACAAGTGTCATTCTCACATAATTACTGATATTCTTAACAATTACCCAAATTTGAAAATGTTGGATTTTAATTGAAAGACTGTTTGTGACCCAAAATAATGCAACTGGCTGCAGTTGTAGCATACCCCATCGATTGCATCCATACGTACAACTAGAAAGAAACAAACATTACAAAATTACAAATGCTTTGGTTGGTGCAATGCGACCTCAGTGACTTAGGGTTTCACTTAGTTGACACTTCTTGTTTTGGTAGAACAAAAAAGTGAATGATTAGTTTTTGTGCTTTCAGTCTTGATACCACATAGCCTTAGTGTTAGGTCCACGCGGATAAAAATCTTTTGGGTCCACTCTCACCCATCCATAGTGGTAATGGTAATGTCTCTATTTGGAAGAAAATTATGTCACAGTCAGTTGTTAATGCATATAAAATATCATCAAGTTTACGTTTAGTATTATCATCTGAAATTTGATACATGTACATGGTAGTTTCAAATTGTTAATCATTGTAAAACTAACATTTGATTCATCTTTCAAAATAGTCAGTGAGCATAAACGATTAACATTAACAAAATTCATGATAAAACCTAAAAGGTAGGGACGCAACTCAAACGGGTTGGATAATCAACCAAATCCTAACGTAATCTTCACAATTCGGGTTTGAATTGGGTTCGAGTTCATGTGGGTTTAGTCAAGTTCGGATTATAATTTTGTTCAGACAAACCTATCGATGCTTTCTTCAAGATCTTTAGTAGTCGATCATTCGTCGAGGGTACAATGCACCCCAAACTCTTCAAAATGACTAAAAAAACTGCTGTCATCGCTTTGCTTGTGGCTCCTCTAACATTCTTTGTTTTAGGAGTTTCCATCTTTTATTCAAGTTGGGTTTAATTTTGCTTGACATTATCAAGTTCAATCTTATAGCACCTTACTTTGTATGATTTTCAAATTTTGGACTAAACAACCTCAATATTAGTTAAAATTTCATTTACATATCACCATCCACACATAAGTTAAAGCAAAGAACTTGAATACTATTTCTAATGTTTCAATCGTACAAAGTTGAAATTAAATACAAGACATATATCAAAGCTTTAACCAAAAGAATTGTAAAAAAAAACACTATCACTCATGATCTATATGAAAAACGACAATAAACTTCAAGTATGTAGTCATTCCAAAATTTATATATAACTTATATAATATGAAGTCGAATTGGTAATATGTGCAAGAGTGAATTTGAGTTCAAAGTCGGATTGAGTTTGGGTTGACATTAGCAGATGGTGCATCAACCCAACCCAAACCCAATACTGGTCGAATTGAGGTTGGGTTCGGTAGAGTTTTTTTTTTTCCATCCTAACCCGTTCAGTCAAGTTGGAATTTGAATTGAATATGGTCAAATTTAGATTGATCCAACCCAAATTGCACGATCGAGTTAAAAATTGAATTGAATATGATCAAATAAGGATTGACCAAACCCAAATTTCACGCCTACTCAATGGTCACACACTGGTAAAATGCCTAAATGGCAAATCTAACATGGACTTTATGTAAAGTGGGTAATCACCAGCTCCGTAGTGCACCTCCATTGTGCTTAAATTTTAAAAAGCCTTGACCAAGCTAAGTAAACCAGCAAATCAAATGCGTTTATTTTGGAATTAATTAAAAAACAAAAATAAAATATTGAGAAAAAGGTTAATTAAAGTGACTCCACAACCGTAGCATGTTGCATTTGGGCCTCATGGGTAATGATGGGCTTCCTCACATCATCATCACTCTCTTTTAACACTGACTTGAGCTCTACTCTTTGCATCAATCCCTTCTAAAATACTCTCTCTCTCTCTCTCTCTCTCTCTCTCTCTCTCTCTCCAAATTCAGTAGTTGTGATTCAGTCTAAAATTAAACATATTTTATTAAAAACAAAGAAAAGAAGAAGAAGAAGAAAGGTGTTGTGTTCCATGAACCCTTTTCTTTTATGTTTAACTTGGATTTCACTCTTTGTATCACTTCCTTCTGAGTGACTTTTTCCATGTTCAAAAAGGTGAATTTGGTTAAAATCCATATTGACTTTTAGTCTGTGATGGTTTAGGCTTCTAGCACCATGAACATGGAGTGGACTTGGAAATAGACAAGATAATTCTAAAATGCTATTTAGACAGTCAAAACTAATTTAATTACATCTCTGTTAATGATAGGTCATACAATCGTAAATAACACTTGTTTGAATTAGATAGTGCGTATAGTGTAACAACATTATTCTAAGAAAATACTAGATCAAACTAATTAAAAGAAGCCTTGTTGGCCAATCTTCATATTAACAAATCTAAAAACATGATTTGGGAATGTGCCAAATCTTTTGAAAGCTTTTGGGGGTTCTTGTTTCCTCATTTATAAAATGCGCCCCAACATGACCTCTCACAATTAATGTTTAAACAATATTGCAAGGACGTCCAAGGACAAGCATTTTAGTATATACAAACCAAAGAAACTGATAAACGACAGATTATTTCTTCCCTTCAAAGATAAGGAAACTATAGATTTTGTAGTACCATTATTTACATATATATATATATATGTGTGTGTAAATATATATAGATTATTTAAGAGAAGGGATCCTTTAAAAAAGAAAATGGGATTAGTTGTGGGGCACACACCCATCAAACTTCAATGATTTGAATCGTCTATTTTTCAAGTTGTATCTCATGGATCATTTTTGCAAAATATTAGCAAAATCATAAATATTTGAGACATCGAATTTAATTCAAAGAAATTGACGGTTCGAATCGTTGAAGTTCGATGTGGAATGGGTCCCACAATGCCTTTTTTTTTGTGTCCCTTGGCTAGATATATGTATATGTACTCATACATACGTGCGCGAATCAAATTAAAAGTAAACCTTTTCTAAATGTAATATATATGATAATATAAAAATTTAGGAACCAATGAAACCCTAAGACTGTTGCACCGACGAAATGCATGGATAAATAAGGCAACGTGCATGGAAATGGGCACACATGAGAGACCCAGTGCTCCATTAATTACATTCGCTGGCCATTTACCGGCACGACGTCGTGTTGATCAACATTGTGAGAGTAACATCTCCAATGTCCCCAAATTACTGATCGATCCCGAGAGAAGACCAAATTAATCACACTATGATCATTTGTCGTTGTCACGATGTAACCTAAATTAATATATTTAGCCATATTAAAAATTAATAAGAATAAAAGCAAATCACAATCTTGCTAGTTGCTCTCTGTGATCGACAATGTGTCGGTGAGAAAAATGTTTAGGGAAATAGCACATCGGCACAACGGCTACTGTGCACATGCCATTACGCCCCAATGGCACTGTGAGGTGACTAGATCACCATGCATAATTCTTTTTATTTTAATAAATATACCCAAGAATAAGAATAGCATATTACTATCATGTCATTGTAGCTTTGATTAGCAACAAATCACCCTAAAAAAGGACTTAATTTTGATTCTTGTACTTCCCCGGCTTCATAATTGGTGTCTGTCTTTGCTAAACTTACATATTACGTCGAAAACATCGAGTGCAACTGTAATAAAAACAAAGTGAGATTCATTGTGATTTGGTGAGTTGAAGCTTGATTGACTCGTCCTATGTATAAAGCTTATCCTTTTTATTTGTACTCTATTTTCTGCACGTGCTGACGCGTGTGCAAGGGGCCTTTCTTGTTCCCCTGACTTCATAATTTATATCTTAATTTGCTGATTTTATAGATACGTCAACGCATATTGAGTCCAATTCTAATCAATAGGAGTGGGCTCAAAAAACCGAAAACTGGAAAAACCGAACGGTTCACCAAAATCAAAATTGACAAAAAACCAAACCGAATGAAACCAAACTCATCTCTACTAGTCAGAATAGAGTGAATAATTGTTATTTGGTTACTTGAAGCATAAAAAGAAAAATTTCAATTATACCATACACTTTGTTTTATTTATAATTTAACTAATTCAACTTTCATGACACAAATTAATGTTAATATTAATAGTGCACTCTGTAGTTGGTCATTCACTGCCTCTAAAGTCCAACATTAATCTGCTGCACAGTTGTATTTCACGCGCCAACAAATCACAGTTTTGGTGTTAAGGGTTGGTTGTCACGTATCCATGCGGTTGTTACTCGAAAAGACTGCGTAACCTTCCGTTTCTAAAAGGACATATTTACCCTCGACCTCTGCCGCTTCCCATTGTTGATACACGGCTATTAACGTAAATTCGCTCCTGCTCGCTGAGGTGGCGACCCGGCCCGGCGCGACAGGCGGGGGTGGGGGTGAAAGTCGTAATGTCCAAAATGTCATACGCAACTTGCGTGCGTGCGAGCAAAGAGCCCATGTTAGGGCGGGACCCACATAACATGGTCTACCGTCAACGCTTATGACGTGGCGTTGGTGGATTGACTGCTTATGGTGGAGCCCACGCAGGGGATCAACCGCTCAATGCCAGCTTGGCTGCAGCAAGTTCTAAACGAAAAGAGAGCACGAGACGTGGGGTTGGATCACGTGACTCTGCCTTGGGATTGACTGCTTTTGCCTACTTGTACCTATCATTGCCCGCCACGTCGCACGCTCTTTCTTTTCTTGTACGAAAGCGTCGCTTACCGTCGGAATTCCTTTTTCAAATTTTAATTTCCTTTTTCATGGAAGAGGATCCAGTCCGGATCTCTCCCGTTAAAGGCTCAAAATTAAGTGATTTGAGTCATTGAATTTTGATCCAACAGTTATAAATAATAGATTCTGTAAAAGTTATAATAATTGTAATTATTAGATCAAATTTTAACGATCCAGATCACTTGATCTTGGGCCTTTGATGGGAGAGATTCGAACCAGATCCTTTTACCTTTGTCACACCTTCTACTATTCGTGACCACGATATTTTAGATGGGCTGTGGGCCATGAGAGCACTTCCAGTGTTGGAAGGCCCCCAAGGCAACTGCCTATTGAATCTCTTTCGGTGAATAGTCATTGCCTTTAATGAACAGTCATTGCCTTTTGCATCTTCACTCCTAAATTGAATAGTCATGGCAATAGGCAATAAAATATTAGTATTTTTTATTTTATAAAATAATAAAAAATGATTTTATTTGTAATTTCGGATTGGATTTTAAATAGGTCTCATTGCACGACGTATTATTAAATAAGAAATTACAACCCAAAGTGATAAGTTATTTGAGAAAATATGAAATTGTGGTGTAAGGTGGAAGATAGTGATAAGGTATTTATAGAAAAATTAAATCATTTTTTTTTGGAATTTGTATTAATTTTTTTATTAACTTAATTAATTTTTGTCGTTGGATTAAAGTAAATTTGAAATCCAACCCTCCAAATTGTGCCACATGGCACAACGGTAACATATCAGATTTGTTTTTTTTACTTTCTTTTAATTTTAAAGGCGAATAATGTGGACCGTTGATTTGGAATCCAACGGTTGAGATTGTGCCACATCATCTAGCCATTGGGGGAGGTTTTATTTTATTTTATTTTTTACCGTTGGAAATCCAACTATCTAGAAAAAGTATCCGTTGAAATCCAATAATCTTGAGGGTGCCACGTGGCACCCACAACGGTAACGTTTCAGAATTCAAACCGTAGGCCCCATCGACTGAAATCTGAACAGTGACACGCCTCCCACTCACGTGTGTGATGCATGCACTTGACGCAATTTTTTTTTATAATGTGACTGACGTCAGCCTTGCATCAAACAACCCTCAAGTGCTTGGGCCTTGAACTCCTGCCTCCCCTCTAACATGAGCCCCCCTTAACCTAATCGCTCGCATAGGCTGGATCAAGGAAGATAGGGGATTGGGTTGAATTGGTTCCCTATCCATAGGGCTATCAGCTTTGGTGGAGCTGCTATGAGCACAAGGCTTTGTGGGCCCCGGCTGAATTGTCGTACAATGCATTGTTGGCGACTAAATTGTGACGTAGAGCCCATATGTGGGCCATCTCATAAAAAATCAGTGCATAGTTTTGAAGAGTTATTTATGAAAAGTATTACTCACTCTCTTGTTTTGTTTTTTTTCGTCTCATGCTCGTAACAATAGAGCTAATAAGGCAAGCAAAGTTTTTACCAGAGAATGGGCTTTTATGGAATGCATGCTTGTATTTGCACATGATGTGTAACAAACAGCCTTTTCATGTTGATAGCAATTAAAGCTCTTCTACTATTCATGGGGGAGATCCGAACTGAATCCTTTTACCTTTTTCACACCTTCTACTATTCAGGACCACGATATTTTAGATGGGATAAGGGCCATGAGAGTACTTCCAATGAAAAAAGTATTGGAAGGCCCTCTAGGGCAACTGCCTATTGAATCTTTTCTAGTGAATAATAACTGCCTTTAATGAAGAGTCATTACCTTTTGCATCTCCACTCTTAAACGGAATAGTCATGTCAATAGGCAATAATATATTAGTATTTTTTATTTTATAAAATAATAAAAAATAATTATTTGTAATTTCGGATTGGATTTTTAATCGGTCTTGTTGCACCACATATTATTAAATAAGAAATTACAACCCAAAGTGATAAGGTGTTTGAGAAAATATGAAATTGTGGTGTAAGGTGGAAGATAATGATAAGATATTTATAGAAAAATTAAATCTTTTTTTTAAAATTTTGTTTTTGGAATTTTTATTAATTTTTTACATTTTTATTAACTTAATTAATTTCTGCCATTGGATTAAAGTAAATTTGAAATCCAACCCTCCAAATTGTGCCACATGGCACAACGGTAACATATCTGATTTTTTTTACTTTCTTTTAATTTTAAAGGTGAATAACGTGGACCGTTGATCTGGAATCCAACGGTTGAGATTGTGCCACATCATCTAGCCGTTGGGGGAGTTTTTATTTTATTTTATTTTATACCGTTGGAAATCCAACTATGACAACCCGTCCCGGGAAATTCATATCGTTAATGTGAAATGACTAACTTACCCTTGAACGTTTGATGGAGTAGTGTGGTTTAAAACTTATATCTTTGGGTCAATCATTTTAAACCCTTTTTGTTTGGACCCAATAGGAAACTAGATATTTTCTAGTTGTTATTGGTGGATGAGATTGGACCACACACTCTCACACACTCTCTCTCCTTCCCCCGTGTTCTTTCTCAGTCTCTCTCTCTCTTCTCCTCACGTACGGACAAGCACTAAAGTCACCTTAAAATTCACGGATTGAAGGTTTTAAGGTAATATTCTTGTTCCTTATCTTCCCCTGAGTCCATTGGTACAAGTTTTGGAACTTAGAACCCTCGAAATCACGTCGAAACCATAACCCCGTTTGATATCACTGTTCATACACGTGTGAAATGTTGGTTTTTAGGGGATTCTAAGCTTATAGGAAGCTTAGTGAGGTCCCAAGGAAGCTCGAAGTGCTATGTTTGAAGGAATTTCCCGGTAAGATTTCGTAACTTTTAGAGCTTTAAATTAGTATAACGTGATTCTACAAGTTAGGAGGTTCATTTTGATATAAAGATCGAGAAAAATAGATGAGAAACGAAGGAGAATAGTGGTTTTGAAGATTTCCCCAGATTTCGGCGCCGGCGACGGTTGCCGGAGCCAGAGGTTGAAGGTGACGGAATATTCCTTCAATTCTAACGCCGTTAGTTAAATTAAACAGTTTCCGTTAGAAGTTGACGGAATATTCCGAGGAGTATTCTTGACGCCGTTTAGGAAGCTGTCAGTGTGCCTGGCACGTGGCCGGGCGTGGGGGCGCGTGACAGGTCTAAAAATAATTCTAAAATTTTGGGGATGATTGTGATGTCGAGTAGATCACGTTGGTATGTTCAAATGCCAAAATGATTAACGTATGAGAAGTTATTTATAAAGTTCCGTTTATGTACGTTAAATAACGTTTATTTAGTTACTTCTCATATAGGCGAGGCTTATCCCGAGGACGAGAGTAGCTAGGCTAGGCGTGGGGGCTTTGATCCGGTTATTTATCAGTGAGTGGGCAGTTTGTTTTCTATACATACCTATATATATTGCTATTTTCCCAGAAAATGAATTTGAATGATGAAATGATTTGAGATGCCATGCAAGTATTTATTTATTTTAATTATGCATTAGTACTTGCATATAATTGTGATGGTGCTGCAGATGCACAAGTAAGTATCAGGTAAGTTTCTATACTAGTTATGATGAGAATGAAATGATGTGATGTGATATGAATGAATGAAATGATGTGATTTGAGCTCATATACCTGCACATTGATATTAGTGCTCACGCCCAGAGATAGGGGCACAGTCTTTCACGTGTTGTTCACCTCCCGCACCGCATGCTCGCCTTGGATCCAAGTAGGTGCATAGTCCTGTCGTATAAACCACTATAGGTGGGTTCGATTCGTAGGTGACCCACGAATCATTCACACAGTCTTCACGTGATTGTAGCACTAGAGCATTCTTATATTGATACAGTGATATGATAGTGACCTCATGAGGATATTGATGTATGTGCAAAGTATATATATGATAAGATTGAGATGTTATGAGCTATATATATATATATGCAGCCGAGGGCTGAGACGATTATCAGATATTATTCACATCACAGATTTACGATATGAGCATACAGTTGAGATTGAGTTATGATACTTTTGCATGGCATACCTACAGATATTTCAGCATGATTTTGAGATATATATGTATGAGTATATTTTATTCTGGGAAATTATATAGGTTTTACGGAGAGGGGTTACAGTTTTTGAGAAAGAATGGTTTTGAAAAAGATTTGTTTTATTGACCCACTCAACTTGTTTTTCGCCCCTCTAGGTATTAAGTAGTGTTTGTTGGTGGCATATGAGGATCTCCCGGACGTTCTGACAGAATTCACTTATGTAGGATCACCTGCGGGTGTTATTTCCATTTAGTACTTTCTGCTTAACTGCACGTAGGCCATTTATGCTCTGGTTTTGTATAAGCACTATAAACTCTCGCACTAGCACACTCTCTTTTATTCGATTGCTAGTGGTTTGGTTTTAGTTGGTTCGTATCTTTCTAATCAATCTTGCTTCCGCACTGTGCATATGGTTACGTAACGCTCACGTGACGGCCAGCACGCCCCACTTTCAGGTCGGGGTGTCTCACCAACTGTCCAGAAAAAGTATTCGTTGAAATCCAACGGTCTTGCGGGTGCCACGTGGCACCCACAACAGTAATGTTTCAGAATTCAAACCGCGGGCCCCACTGACTGAAATTTGGTCACTGACACGCCTCCCACGCACGCATGTGATGCACGCACTTGATGCAATTTTTTTTTTTATAATGTGACTAACGTCAGCCTTGCATCAAACAACTCTCAAGCGCTCGGGCCTTGAACTCTTACCTCACCTGTCACACGGGCCCCCCTTAACCTAATGGCTCGCATAGGCTGGAGCAAGGGAGGGGATTGGGTTGAATTGGTTCCTTGTCTATAGGGCTACTAGCTCCGGTGGAGCTGCTATGAGCACAAGGCTTTGTGGGCCTGGGCAGAACTGCCTTACAATGCATTGTTGGCGACTAAATTGTGACGTAGGGCCCATATGTGGGCCGTCTCATAAAAAAATTAGTGCATAGTTTGTGAGAGTTATTTTTGAAAAGTATTACTCACTCTCTTGTTTTGTTTTTTTCGTCTCATGCTCGTAACAATAGAGCTAATAAGGCAAGCAAAGTTTTTATCAGAGAATGGGCTCTTATGGAACGCATGCTTGTATTTGCACATGATATGTAACAAACGACCTTTTCACGTTGATAGCAATTAAAGCTCTTCTTTGCTCACATATATTTACCCGAAAATTAAAAGGAGCGTGTAAGAAATAAAATAGATGTTTTGATAGTGCTACCCTTTCATTTACCCCAAATATCGTGGGTTCTGCAGAGTGTTCCTATTTTATTTTGTTTTAACAAGGGATTGTTTGATTGATTCGCTATTCAAAATAGTTGTATAGAGAAAAAAGTTGTTTTCTAAGAGCACGACTCTAACCATGTGCATAATGTTCGACATTATGCGTATACCAACTATGTAAAATCCTATACAAAAATGTGTAGAGAAATGAACAGTTTGAACCATTCTATCATCTAAGTCAACCTGAAGTTTGAATGCACGAACAAATCATATAAAAAAAACACATATTAAAGTTGGATAAACAGATGATTAATTGTTCGTTCCTTAGGTCTTACTATAGGCTAGTGTTCTTAATTTGGAAATCAGATGAATTATCATATGCGCAGGGATTCAATTTGTGACATGTGGTCACCAAATAAACAAAAATTTGTATTTTTTTAATGGCATGTGCCCATCTTGTAAGTAAGGTAATAAGGATTACAAAACCTAGCGTAATTAGAATCCTAACCCGATTCTCCTACACCAAGTTGCCCTATTGGATGGGAGGATTGAGTTATAACGAATAAACATACATAGAGAAAGTTAAAGAGAATAGAACTTTGTGTTGGAATTTAGCTCAAAGAGTTTCGTGACTTACGTCCCTTTGTTCTTCTTTAATGAGATTGAAATAAGCTCATAACTATATAACTAAATGTTCTTAATCATTTAAGTTATATAAATCGGATGTTGAATTTCATTATTAAATTACTTTTAAGTAAAACAGAAATGTTTAAAATATTAATATAGTTGGATCATCGATATATAAATTTATGGAAATATTAATGGATATATCGATATTGATATTAGTTGTTTTCGACAAAAATTATTAAATTTGCAATAGGTAGTATAATTCAAAAGTTTGAAATTTGTAATGAGTTTTAGCAAATTATCTATAGTGAATCAGTACATGCCATCAATACTCTCTTTTCTAAATCGATCTTTAATTTTTCATGTACTTTGACGAAAATTGATAATTTTATAGATATTTTAAACCTTTGACATACATAATTGTACATTTAGTAAGAAAAACAACTGAAAACCGTTAGGATCCCCGTGTATCGGTATTAGGGCCCAACATAACCTTCCGTAACGGGAATGACACAAAATTTGTCAGACCCATTCACCTCTCACTCCCGGTTACTCTCCCCACTCAAACTTCAAACTTGATGTCGGCACCGACAGCCAGCTCCATTCCCGGTTACATTCTATTTATATATTTTCCGGTTGGATATTTTTACTTTGACACATATATGGGTGGTAGAATGTGCTTGCTTTTCCATTGGTTGTCGTTGTACGTTACACACAGATGAGGTGGAACTTGTTGGAATTTCTGCTGAAAGTGCAGGAAAACCGATGGGGTTGAGGGCGAGGGATTGGGTGTGGTTCGCTGTAGGGTGGTGCCGTGGGAATTTTTTTTTATTACCGGAACACGAGTGACACGTTACTTATTTTTATATAAATTGTGAAAAATTATATTTTTTTAACAAACATATTCTAATATTTGTATAATAACATATAATGTATCACTTTATATTTCAATTACATTAAAAAATTTCTCCTGGCGTGAGTGCGAATAGTAAATGTATTGATTGGTGGGAGTGGGGGACCATATACTAAGCTATTTGTGTAAATGCATTGATTGGTGGGAGTGGGGGCCCATATACTAAGCTATTTGTTCGTCACGTGACTTACAGCTGACATAAAAGGGACATCTCTTTTTGTTTTTTGTATATTGGGCTTAGTGAAGTCTTCGTACAAGGGGGAGTGTGGAGAGGAACTCTCTTAAATTAAAATGTACAGTAGTGCTATTCACATATTTTTAATAATTTTGTTTATTGATTTTTTTAAGGATAAATTACAAAAAACTACCTCAACTATTGATGTCGTGACACTTTCATACCTCATCTTTAAAACGTGACAATGTCATACCGCATCTTACGAATTTGTGACAATGTCATACCTCCGTCAATTTTTTTGTTAGTTTTTCTGTTAAGTGCTGACGTGGCAAGAGATGAGACCCATTTTCTATTAAAAAATTATTAAAAACAAAAAAAAACATTTAATATCTTTTTTTAATATTAAAATAATAAAAAAGTAAAAAAAAAAAAAAAATGCCTTCATCCCTTCCCCCCCCCCGCGCCCAGCGCCCAGCAAACCCAGATGGGTTTGCATTTTTTTTTTCTTTCTTCTTCTTCCACTTCTCTCTTCTTCTTCTTCTTCTTCATCCCTCTTCTTCCCCCCCCCCCCCCCCCCCCCCGCGGGGCCCAGCAAACCCAGTTCTGGGTTTGCATTTTTTTTTTCTTTCTTCTTCTCCCACTTCTCTCTTCTTCTTCTTCTTCTTCTTCTTCTTCTTCATCCCTCTTCTTCCCCCCGCGCCCCGCTCGCAGCAAACCCAATTCTGGGTTTGAATTTTTTTTTTCTTTCATTTCTTCTTCTTTTTCTCTCTTCTTCTTTTTCTGGGCCTGGGTATGAATTTTTTTTTTGTTTTTTTGTTTCGGGTTGCAGGTAGAGGTGGGGGGGGGGAACTGGGTTGGGGTGGGGGGTTGCACGGAAGGGGAACGGGAAAGGGGTTGGGGGGAGATGGGAATGGGTTCTGGGATGCAGAGAAGAGAGAGGCAAGAGAGGGAGAGAGAGAGAGGGAGGGAGAGAGAGATTTTAATATAAAAATATTTGTTTTTAATTTTTAATTATTAAATATATATTTAATTATTTTTTAATCCAGATGTATTAGTGAGTGGTCTCCATCTCTTGCCACGTCAGCACTTAACAGAAAAACTAACAGAAAATTTGACGGAGGTATGACATTGTCACAAATTCGTAAGATGCGGTATGACATTGTCACGTTTTAAAGATGAGGTATGAAAGTGTCACGACACCAATAGTTGAGGTAGTTTTTTGTCATTTACCCTTTTTTTAATTTATTCGTTCAATAGTAAAAAAAAAATGAGAGGCGTATGTAAAAAATAAAAATATATTGTTTTAAATGTACGGTAATACTATTCATACAGTTTTGATAGTTTTTGTTCATTGATTTTTTTTTAATTTATTTGTTCGAAAGTTAAAAAAATTGAGAGACGTGTGTTGATAGGAGCATATTTATGCGACTTAGCTTGCTTGTTTTCTTGCATTTTGGTAATTATTTAGTATTTATTATAGTGTTTTAAGTTAAATTCGTGTGTTTGTAGGTTTTATGGGCTAAGGGTGCATTATGAGCCAATTTGGAGTAGTTTGGAGTGCTTTTGGGCCCAAGATGGATTGTTTATGATCCAAGCTAGATGGATGGACGAATTTGGAGATTAATTGGGTTGAAATCTACTATGAAGATGGATAAGTGAAGCCCAAGTTCTAGAAGATAAGAAAAGAGCAAGAAACAAGGAACTTTCCTTTCCTTCACCTACAACATCCACCACCTTCACCTACAACATCCACCTTCACCTACAACATCCACCTACTTCACCTACAACATCCACCACCTTCACCTACAACCCCTTCCACATTCCCTATAAATACCATCCTATGCCACAACATTCTTCATCATTCTCTTGGCCTTCATCATTCATACACACATCCACCCTTCACCATAACTCACCTATATCCATCCACCACCACAATTCACCACAAAAATCATCAAATCACACTTGTGCCGCATAAAAGCAAAGAAGAAGGAAAGGAAGGAGAGCCTTGGAGCCGTGCTTGCCATTCAAAGCTTGGATTGTTGGAGCGTTTCTAGGTGTAATCTATCTTTGTTTTAAATGTTTAAATTTGATTATCTTTGTTTAATTGCGACTATGAGGAAATAAATTCGCCTTGGCTAGAGGTTGATTCAATACCATGAATATGTTTGCAATATGAATTGATTACCTTCAGTTGTAATTTCATAAATTGTTAATTTAATTTGCTTAACTGCTTGATTAATAACTTATTTATGTTTGTCGATTAAGAATGCATACTTAATTTACACGCATGAATTTGATGCTAGAATATAAGTGAATTTCACCTAATCGTTATGAACTTATATTCATGAGTAGTGGAGGTTGCTAGTCACAATCGCGTTAAGTGAATTCTTGGCATGAGTTTCATGCAATTCATAGTAACAAGTGCCTCGTCAATGCTTATGGTTTTCATAGAACTTAATGATCTTTGCTTGTATCTCTATTATGCAATTCATGTAGGGAACTTGTGGGGAATACTTTGGGTTGTCGTATGCAATCATCTAATTCAATAACTTTAGGAAAATCTGAAGGTTAATTTAAGCGTACCTAATTAATTTGGGGTGTTGAGATTTACAACTTATTGAAAGAACAACTGAAGGTCAATTTAGATTGCATATGTGTCTTGTGTGGAGAAAAACCCTCTAGCCAGTCCGTCGCCCTTCCGTTCACCTTTATTTTATGTTTTTCTGTAATTTATTTAAGTTTAATTTACATCTCGTCCAAACCAAACCCCCCCCCCCCATTATTAAATTATATTATTTAGTTAGTTTTTATTATTTTTAATCTTTTAATTCGATATTCGTCCATTTTAGTTCCTAGTGTTTATTTAATTTGTTTTCTTTGTTTTGAATCATTTCTAAGTGTGTTTCGAATTATTAGAGTTTTTAGCCTAATTTTGTGTCCTTGAGTCTTGTTTAATATTTTTAAATCAATTTAGAGTAGATTAGCAATCCCTCCTAATCCCCGACCTAGAACGATACCCTACTTACACCTATACTACAATTGTCAAAAAGAGGGTTAAATTTGTGCGGTTTTAAAATCCCATCAAATTTTTGGCGCCGTTGCCGGGGATTAGCAACTTTGCT
The DNA here is from genome assembly GCA_963580275.1 of Crataegus laevigata. NCBI lineage: Eukaryota > Viridiplantae > Streptophyta > Magnoliopsida > Rosales > Rosaceae > Crataegus > Crataegus laevigata. The sequence continues at coordinate 27,465,724 of OY756947.1, read as the reverse complement.
AATCCCTTTATTTTCGTTTGTGTTTATTTTATATTTGTGTTTTTGTTGTGTTTTAGTTTATATTTGTGTTTATGTATTTTACTTTTGGTATTTGATTTATTTCTCTTTCTTTAATTTTAGGTACTAGAGAAGTAAGACATGGATTTTGCTAGTATTCAAGCTCAATTGGCAAATCTTACTTCTCAATTGTCGCATAATGCCGAACGGACCACAGCGCCAAGTGTCCCTACACTTGATGTGCCCTATGGGCAAGGATATCAGACTCATCAGTATCCTCAATTTTCTGCATATGAAGATGATTGGGGATATCAAGGCTATGATCAATCAAGGGGCAATATGTATTCCAACGCTTGCAATTTGGATTGGAGGGATTATTCAAATCAAATGTGGGATGAACCTCAACAAGTTCAACAAAGTGGATATTGGCAGCAAGATGAAGCGTTCTATTCAAGACCTATGCAGCCACCACAACATCCCCCACAACAATTCCAATCGAATCAAAGTATGCCCGTGGATTATAATCAAATTCTTAATGAATTAAACTCTTTGGTGCAGGGGTCACAAAATCAAGCTAAGGAGACTCACCAAGGAGAATATTGGCAGCCGTATGATGAGTTCTATACAACACCTTTGCAACCATCACAGCCACCACAACAATTTGCCCAATTCGATTCAGGTACATCTCTGGATAATGATACATTTAATAAGTTACTCACCTCTTTGAATCAGGGAGTGGAAAATCGAATCCAGGAGATGCAAGACCGGACCAACAGAGTGGACGAATTGGATATGCAAGTTGGGCAGATTATGGAATTCATGGCACAGATTCAAGATCAAAGTGAACTCTCCAACTTTGCAAATTCAAAGGGAGAAGTGGAAATCGATGAAGCCATAAGTGATGTGGAGGATGAAGCTGTTCCAGAACCATCCAACCATAGCCCGAACGTGGACGACTTGCTGCTGCAAGAAGAAGATGAGGAGGACGACTTGGGCAGTTTAGACGAATTCTTGTCTCAAACCCTTCAAGTCCCTATGTCGTCCAACTATGGTGAGGTTGTTCCAAGTTCAATTCATTCTAACATTTTTCCACCAAATGTCTCTTTTCCTTGCAGATTTTTTCCAAATAACGAAGAAAGTGAAAAAGACATTGTGGAAGCTCTTCCAGAGGTGCAAAGTGATATCTCAATTCTTGGTGCACCAAAACAAATTCCCGATGAGGTTGAAACATTCAAAGAACCTTGTGCACCAAGAAAAATGATTCAAGATATCAAAGTGGCTGGAAAATGCGTTGAAAACATCAAAGAGGCTGTGCAGACAATCAAGGCCACAACCATCATAGTAAACCTGGCCAAGTTCAAAATCCCGGAAATATCCAAAAATGTGGTTTTTGTTATTGAGTTTATGTCGGAGAATGAAAGTAAACCATATTCTCCAATTTTATTTTTAATTTTATTTTATACTAACATGTCTCTAATTTTGATGATTCAGGCACCCACCAGAGAATTCAAACCACTGCCGAATCATTTCAAGTATCACCTCCCATTAAAAGATAAATTCCATGCTTTGGAGCCGAGGGGAGGTAAATGGAAAGATTCGTCCGGCTGCAAGACGTTAAAGCAAGCGCTACTTGGGAGGCAACCCATGCAATTCAACAAAGGAAGCCTTAGGAATCACTCCAATTCCAGATTTGCGTTCCTAAAACCCTTCTCTTTGTTGATTATTTCTAATCTTCCCAGTTTTGCATTTTAGTTGCTATTTGTGTGTTTATTTATGTTTTGTGTGATTTTATGCTTGAAACATTGAGGACAATGTTTGATTTAAGTGTAGGGAGAGTAACTAAATGTTTTTTTTTATGCAAATTCGTGGGATTTTATCACCCATTAATTATAGACTTGTTCCTTGCTGTTTTAAGGTGTTTTCAAAATGTTTTGGTGCTTGTTAGTGTGTTTTGACTTAAAAATCCGAAAATCACATAAAAATTTGAAAAAAATTGTTTTGAAAAACCCAAAAAGAGTTGTTTTGAGTTGTTTTTGTGTGTTTGTTTGTGTCTTAGGGTACCTTCCAACACAACGATGAGAATTCGGTTTGTAATTGCATGGCTGTTAAAAAGAGTTGTAAACATGGATGAAAGTTTGATTTACTCTTTGTTTATGCTTGGTTGTGGTTATAACTTATGAATTCACATGCACTCATAAAGGAAAAATCAGTTTTTGTAACATGCTTGAAGGAAGGAACTCAAATCAACACTATAACCTTGTGAGACTTGAGCCTAAACGTTTATTTGGAGAGTTGATAATCTGTGCGTTTTTGTTTTCTAAGTCGTTGCATGATCTCATTATTCTTTGCTTGGTTACTACTTAGAAGGCGTTTCATCATTTAGTTCCAAATGCTAGAACTCATGCCCATTTCATTCAAAGCATGTTATTGATTTGCATAACACATATTCAAGATGAAGTTGTGTAGTCACCACCACTTAAGCCAAACAGTCGTGTATCCTATTTCATTATGTCTTTAAGTTAACCCCGTTGAGCCTTGTTAGCCTATGTTCTTTGTTAACCTACACTATCCTCACCTAGCCTAGATTAGGACCATCCATACCCTTGTTTTTAAAGCATAGTAAAGCATGACTACAATTGAATTCCTTTTGATTAATGAATGGCAGAAAACAAGTGTGGGGGAAGTGTTCTTATGAGAGTTTGTGTGTGCCATAGGCACGGAAAAGAAAATTCGTGGGAAATAGAAAGAAAAAAAGAAAAGTTGTGAAAAATGTTTGAAAAAGAGTTCTAAAGTGTTGTTTGTTGAAGAAAGGGTCCAAAACAATGAATTCGGCCCTAAGTATTGTTTAAATCTTCCCCTTGTGGTTTTAAGTTGATTTTTGCATACTAAAGTGAATTCTAAGTCTCAATGTCACTACTTTGCTTACTATCGCTTTGAGAACGTTTGTTTTCCCTATCCTTCATTTGTTAACCAATACCCCAAGCCCCGTTACAACCCTATACTTCTATCTTGGTTGTTATGTGTTCAATAATGTGGAGTTTGGGATTGGTATGAGCATATGGTGTCACTGGTTCTCGCATCTAAGTAGTAGCATTCTATTCATGAGATCATACCTACACATGTATTAATTACTCCAGAAAATGCTTTCTTTGCTATAAACATATGTGAGTGTTCGTCTACATGTTTACATCAATCTTCTCACATATACCTAGTGTAGGGTGTGTAGTCAGAAAATCTGAGTGAAAATAGAGAGTATCTTGTAAGGAATTGAGTGAATTCTCTAAGGCATTTTACTACATTCAAAACATTGGTTTAATTGATTGATTGTGAGCTAGTAAGTGGCGACTGTGATTGAGTATGTGCTTGAGTGTAAGGATGACTAAAATTTGTGGGAATAACAATTTTTAACATGTCATGTTTCTTTGGAAATCCTTGAGGCAATTGTTGGAAGGTCTAAATTGTGTTTTGTTTGTTTTGTTTTGCTCGGGGACTAGCAAAAGCTAAGTGTGGGGAAATTTGATAGGAGCATATTTATGCGACTTAGCTTGCTTGTTTTCTTGCATTTTGGTAATTATTTAGTATTTATTATAGTGTTTTAAGTTAAATTCGTGTGTTTGTAGGTTTTATGGGCTAAGGGTGCATTATGAGCCAATTTGGAGTAGTTTGGAGTGTTTTTGGGCCCAAGATGGATTGTTTATGATCCAAGCTAGATGGATGGACGAATTTGGAGATTAATTGGGTTGAAATCTACTATGAAGATGGATAAGTGAAGCCCAAGTTCTAGAAGATAAGAAAAGAGCAAGAAACAAGGAACTTTCCTTTCCTTCACCTACAACATCCACCACCTTCACCTACAACATCCACCACCTTCACCTACAACATCCACCTTCACCTACAACATCCACCTACTTCACCTACAACATCCACCACCTTCACCTACAACCCCTTCCACATTCCCTATAAATACCATCCTATGCCACAACATTCTTCATCATTCTCTTGGCCTTCATCATTCATACACACATCCACCCTTCACCATAACTCACCTATATCCATCCACCACCACAATTCACCACAAAAATCATCAAATCACACTTGTGCCGCATAAAAGCAAAGAAGAAGGAAAGGAAGGAGAGCCTTGGAGCCGTGCTTGCCATTCAAAGCTTGGATTGTTGGAGCGTTTCTAGGTGTAATCTATCTTTGTTTTAAATGTTTAAATTTGATTATCTTTGTTTAATTGCGACTATGAGGAAATAAATTCGCCTTGGCTAGAGGTTGATTCAATACCATGAATATGTTTGCAATATGAATTGATTACCTTCAGTTGTAATTTCATAAATTGTTAATTTAATTTGCTTAACTGCTTGATTAATAACTTATTTATGTTTGTCGATTAAGAATGCATACTTAATTTACACGCATGAATTTGATGCTAGAATATAAGTGAATTTCACCTAATCGTTATGAACTTATATTCATGAGTAGTGGAGGTTGCTAGTCACAATCGCGTTAAGTGAATTCTTGGCATGAGTTTCATGCAATTCATAGTAACAAGTGCCTCGTCAATGCTTATGGTTTTCATAGAACTTAATGATCTTTGCTTGTATCTCTATTATGCAATTCATGTAGGGAACTTGTGGGGAATACTTTGGGTTGTCGTATGCAATCATCTAATTCAATAACTTTAGGAAAATCTGAAGGTTAATTTAAGCGTACCTAATTAATTTGGGGTGTTGAGATTTACAACTTATTGAAAGAACAACTGAAGGTCAATTTAGATTGCATATGTGTCTTGTGTGGAGAAAAACCCTCTAGCCAGTCCGTCGCCCTTCCGTTCACCTTTATTTTATGTTTTTCTGTAATTTATTTAAGTTTAATTTACATCTCGTCCAAACCAAACCCCCCCCCATTATTAAATTATATTATTTAGTTAGTTTTTATTATTTTTAATCTTTTAATTCGATATTCGTCCATTTTAGTTCCTAGTGTTTATTTAATTTGTTTTCTTTGTTTTGAATCATTTCTAAGTGTGTTTCGAATTATTAGAGTTTTTAGCCTAATTTTGTGTCCTTGAGTCTTGTTTAATATTTTTAAATCAATTTAGAGTAGATTAGCAATCCCTCCTAATCCCCGGCCTAGAACGATACCCTACTTACACCTATACTACAATTGTCAAAAAGAGGGTTAAATTTGTGCGGTTTTAAAATCCCATCATGTGTCAAAAATAAAAATATATTGTTTTAAAATGTACAGTAGTACTATTCATACACTTTTGATAAATTTTTATCATTGATTTTCTTTAATTTATTCGTTCAATAGTTAAAAAAAATTGAGAGGCGTGTGTGAAAAAATAAAAATATATTGTTCTAACATTACTCATGAATAAATAATTGTTTTGTATTTTAAATAGTAAATTTTTGTTTGTTAGTAGTTGTCACAGTGCCAACCATTTTAAAATAGAATTTCTTTAAGAGGTGGTCATTTGAACAATGAATATGTGAATGGAGTTAAATAAAAATCGAAAAAACTCCGCTTGTGCTCGGTTAGTTTATTTTTTTTTTCGTCACTTAAAATTCAAACCGGACTTGGTTATATTAACAGTAAGCGCCCCCTTAGAAATAGGCAACTCAATCCCTTTAAATGAATAGTAAGTGTTTAAGGGATTCGTATTAAAATATTAGTAAATTGAATAGCCCAGACAATTTGTATTAAAATATTAGTAAATTTTACTTTATAATTTTCAATTTCGGATAATAATAAAAGATAATATTAAAATGTAGTGTAAAGTAGAAGAACATGGTTAGGTATTTATACACAAAAATTTATACATTTTTAGTTTTTTTAATAATTTAAATTGTAGATAACGTCATATGCAGGGTAGGCGATTATTGCCTAACTTCTCCATCCGGCTTGCCTTCAGCCCAATTACCTAAGTAGGTTGGAGTGTTTTGGGGGTTTTTTTTTTTTTTTTTTTTTTTTTTTCTTTGGGGGGTTGGGGGAGGGGGGCATTGGGTTCCTTATTTTCAAGGCAATAAGCAACAGTGGAGTTGCTCTTATGTCTACAAACTAAATAAAACCAATCAAACTGATCTAAATTGAACACAACGGATTATTTTATGCAGCTTAATTTTCATTTTTTCCGACTAAATCAAACTGAATTCGACGTGCTCACCCCTAGATCTTCACTTTTATATCTAAAATCTTTGCTCCTTTATCCTTGAGTTAATCTAAGTGGTAGTGATGATAAGTTTATAGGATAGCACTAAGACAAGATCGAAGTTCGATTACCTCTCGTATAACACAACAAAGTGTTTTACTCCATCAACATGAGCATGACTTCCACCCCCCCCAAAAAAAAGAAAGCATAACTCGTTCCATATATTATACTCTAATTTTCTCTTTTAAATATGGATGATTTGTTTGATAATACTAGCACTATTTAAACCTTAATACATCTGCATGGAGACCCATGCACGTATATCCTTACGACGCGTTTTCAAATAATTAACAGAAATCAACTAAAATATATTATGAGATGTCGTTTAAATTTAAGAATAAAATAAAGTATCAGTAGACTAAGAGTCATAAATTAATATCTGATACGTAATATCTTCGAAAGTCGTCAATCAAGAGATATACACTTCCCATATATTTAGGGACAATGTCATGGTGTCATCTATTTTAACCACAACTACTCTACTGTCTTTATACTCAATTATCAAATAGGAAATGTACTTAGAAACACCAACATCTGCACTACTACATCAACATACAAGTGTAAAATACAGAGTCAAATGATCCTTAAGGATATATTAAATGTCTCTGATGAACAGAGAAACCTTAAACAAAACAAGCGTGATCGTTCGATGGCATCTTGAAGGAGTAAAGTAGTACTCGGTACTATGCTTTCTTCTCACTCTCATATATATAATATGAGCATCTGTGCAAGAAACCCTAAATTAAACCAATATATTTGTCAGATTAGGGCAGAGTCGTCGTTAAGTTATGGCCATTTTTGTCAGATAATAAGGATAAATAATAGGTCAATAATTCAGCTGGAAGCGATCGATCTTGCAACATGCTGTCATGCAACAAACATATTCTTTTATTCATATATTCATATTCTGATATTCATATATGTGCAGCTGGAATTATATGTATGGCAGAGGTCAAATCCAAGACCGATACATATTCATCCACGTGGTCGTATTCGTACTCCAGTGGCTACGATATGACCTGAGACGAATACACACATTATACTAAGTGGCAGAGCCAAAACTTTATGACAATAGGGTCATATAATTGTAGCAAAAAAAACTTCATCAGATCATTTTGTGAAGCTTCTAGTGAGGCCTATCATGTGAAGTTTTTTATCGAACACGAGAAATAGGAGAAGAAAGACAAAGAAAAGAAAGAAGAAAATCTACAGTACATGGGGTTGCACAAAAGAAGCAGTAGTTTGTAATTCAGTGTTTTTGATTCATTTGTTCATTTTTGTTGGAGTTATGTATAGGTTTTATACACAAATATACATATAAATATACATTGAAGTTATGAAACTATTGAGGTCATGAGTAACCAATGACCCACCGTTTGCTCCAAAACAATATATATGTGTATATCTTTCAATACAACAATATATTAACATTAAACAGTAAGAGATATAGGCTAAGCTACCTAATGTATCAGCTAATAATTTGTTCTCTAACTTCAATTTATAGCAATAAACTTAAAATATCCGACTTACAATTGAAAAGGAATAATACATAACGCTATGAAACGATAATACATAACATATTTTCAAAAAAAGATAAGGAATAAAGCGTTGGAATTTTATAAGGTGATGGACTGATAGTGATGTGGAAAATTATTTAAGCATTTTGGATTGAGCGTTATAAGCGCTGGGAACCGGCGGAATATGAAAGCGATGCTCACATGTGAAGTTTTTGTCAGATAAATAAATCACACAAAATTAGTAACTAATTAATTCAAAAAGGACCCCAACAAATTTCCATTTTTTTTTGGGGGAAAAAGATAGAATTTTGAGTCTTTGATTGTGGCCACGTGCCACGTGGGCGTCTCAATCAGGTGACACAACGTTGGGAAAACGTTTGGTATTTTGACTTTTTCATCCGTTTAAATTATCAATCAAACATTCAAACTTTGGTATGATGCAGTGTTCTTAAGAAGGGCATTGTGGTCATTTCATAATTCAAGTAAAAATAAAATAAAATTGGAGAGTGGCTTGCCACACCTCTTAATTGTTTTTATTTTATTTATTTATTTTTATTGTTGTATGCTTGTTCATGTGGGAGTGGGAGCAGTGTACCTATCACTCCACCAGTTTTCGTTAAAAGCGTATGGTTCCCCGCAAATTTATGGCATTTAAAAAATAATTAATTTCTTTTTTTTTGTTGTCATTTTTTAATTTTAGTTTATACTTTTCTATTTTGGCTTTATTCGTATTATTGTTGTTATCATTTGATTTGATAACCATGTAAGTAATAGTAGCATGTGAATGGATTGTTTGTACATGTTTTTAAAATGACCGAAAATGTTTTTAGAATCAATTCTTAATAAAAGTGTAAATGAATCTTAGAAAAATATTTAAAGTGTTTCCTGAAAAAAGTACATGCTGGTGTGATTTAGAACAAAAAAATATTCTCACTAAAATCATTTTCAATCATTTCAAAAACACTTCAGATATGCCATTAAATTCCAACCACAATTGTAATTTGTACTATATGTTTGAATTTTCAGAAGCGTTTCTTTGGATTTCTCGTTATGTTTTGATTGTAGGGACTCAAATAATATGTCGGCAATTCTATACATAATGTTGTAGAGAGAATGTATTTTTCTAGGGTTGTGCTAACTCGACCTGGGTTTGATCTTTTGGTGAGATTGGTTGCATGATTGATTCAAATATTTTGTGGAAAATTTTCAACTTGCGTTTGGTATGAATTGACAGGTCCTCGGAAACCCTACTACTAGTTCGTGCATGCAGTATCTAGGGATGAGAGGAAGATATATAAGTATTGAGTCGGATACTAAGTTGTAACTCCGTATGACCTTGTGGGGTGGGTTAACACATTGTAATTTTGAGTTTATACGAATTTTAGCTAAACATGTATGTCAGGTGATTCGTGTTTGACACTAACTCGACTTTGTCATTATTAAAAAAAAAAATAAAATAGAACGGTTTCATTTATAAGAAAATATTGTACAAGAGGAGACGGGCATGAATGACCTCATCAAAACCATGGTTAAGTTAATCAAAATTTTTAGTGTAGGAGCTTCGTGTAAAGTGTTATTGCTAATTTCGTGTTAGCTTTGATTCGTTTCGTGTTATAAATTATCATCCCTAATCTAATACTACGCTAATCACTTAAGATTGCTTGTTACAAACCCAAGCCAGGTAAAGCCTTTGCAAACTCGGCCCCATTTTCAAGCTGCTACGTATTCAACATATTTGAGCTAAGAACCAACTAATTTTTTTTATTTCTATTTCTATACCACCATATTAGCGGACGAGAATTCATAATAAGACATCCATAATTAAGTATCGAGCTTGTCATTAATGAGAGTCGAACATAAAATTTCTTACTTACAATTGAATATAATGACGAAACCAACTAATTATTAGTTTCGTGATATTTTATGAAAATAGTGATATTTATGAAAATACGATAGTAAGAAGGAAAATTTAAACATGATCTGTGAGTATTATTAGTTTCATGAAAATAGTGATAATTATTAGTTTCATGAAATTTCAGTAAGGAGCCATCCTCCTTGAAAATAATACACTATTTGATCTGTGAGCATAAATTTTCCTTTTGTGTTTTTGATGAGTAACTTTTACTGATAACAGACTTCGAATAGACCGTATAGACGCAGCAACGGAAATAGTAAAATGTTTTGAGCTATATCTGGGAGGGTGAGATTCAAATACAAAACCTCCGAATTTAGGAGTAAACACTCATAAACACTCATCTACAAAACCCGTTCTGTCGACTAGTCAATCACACCACAACGGATCAAGCTCCACTCGACTAGTCCTCCTAAAAAATTATATCATTGCTGGATGGAAAATGGCTACAAACTGTTAGATTTCAAGAACATGGTGCATCTCTCTTTTTACATAATTTTTCTTTCTTATTTTTTATTTTTTACTTGCTGGGAGTTCATATTTTGGGCACCTTCCTCATAAGGATTTGATTTATGTAGATTTTCTGCGTGAAGAAAATTACGGTTTTACACGAACTGATTTCGATGCATCCAGTTGGTTAAGTCTACATGTTCCAAGAAGTACTTCTGGCAGTTCTTCTTCTGTGTTGGCCTGCAAAAATTTTTCTTACTTAGGAATCACTCACGCTAGCTTGTATCACAAGGTAAAGTGAAATTTTGAGAATGTTGTTTACCTGTATCAGAAATGCCATTTCTGCGACCAAATTTTTGAGGTAGCCTAGAACAAAATTTGCCACCCCCCTTGCCAGTGTTGAAGACCCAACATCGATCCCAAGCTGGTATCAGAAATTTCATAGGTTAGAATTAGTTATAATGCCATGATTTGGCCTTAAACCGAAACATAATTAGCATATTCAACAATCACTTAATACGATAAAGGGTTTGGTAAATTGGTAACTTGCCTCGAGATAGTTCTTCCCACGGAAATAATGCACTTCGAGCAATTGCCCTATCAAGCAGGCTTTCTTCCCTACACTCTGCTTGACTATCCATGATCCCTAAGAAAACAAATAGACCAAAGTAAACGGTTAAATATGAAAAATATAAGTGTTATACGAATATATGTTCTTGAGGTACTGACCTTAGAAATGTATATGAAAGATTTACGTGTTATACGAATATAATGTTCTTGAGGTACTGACCTGAACAATGTATGGTATTAGCTTAAATCTTGAGTTCCTATAGGAATCATCTCCATTGACAAAGTCATGTAGCAAAGGAGTTTCCTCCAGAGGAGTTTTCATCATGTAATAAAACGCCAAGGTATGCATGGTTGTTCCGGGTATCTGATTTATCAAAATGTGTACCGAGTTATCTGCTACTTGATGATGATAACAGCGCTATTACTTTATGAAACTCGAATCAAAACTTACTTGTATATTAATAGTAAGGAAAAACTCTGATCCACCTCGTTCTGCATATTTCTGCATGCGTCCATCCAATAGCTTGTATAATTAGTACTTTATATGCAGGTATGTGGAATCAGGTTGCCGAACAGTTCATGTATAAAAAATAAAAGGTACTAGAAGAATTGATGGATCGGACCTGAACAATACTACCATAACGGCTGCTAATATCAACTTCTCGCTTGTCAGATCTTAGCCAATCTACGCCAACCAGTTGCATCAAGGTGCTTTTTGCCTTGATCTGTTACAAAGAAAAATTACTCAGTTCATACATTAAAGAAAGCTAACACCAAATTCACTTTCGGAATAGATAAATTGGCCATTAGATCTTTGAAAGAAAAGGATCCGAAAACAATATTTCAAGACATGTCCTAACTAGAGCATCAGCACCAGCAAAATCAGTATATGATATTATCACTGATTTATCCCATCTATTTGGAGTAGGTTATGCAAATCGTATTCTGTATCTGTTTTGCTATTAACTCCATCCGGGGAATCTATGTTCACTTAATTATCAACATCAAGGTATGAACTAGCAAGAATGTGCATGCCTTTCATTTACTTCTTACATCAGAATCAGTGTTTTAAAAGGCTCGCCTCAGGGAACGCCTAGGCGGCCTCTGAGGCTGGGCGTCAGTGTTCCCACCTCTGTTTTGAGAGAGTGGGCGGAAGGCTTCGCTGGAGCACATCTGGGCGGCAGAGGCGCGCCTCAAGGCGTCTGGGGCGTTCATCTGGGTGTTTTTTTTCTTCAAAATCCAGGTTTTCTGAAATGTTTTCTCCCATTCTAGTTTCAACGTAGAAGAAGGAGAGACTCTCTACAAATCCCATAAATTTCCATAATAATTGCTCTGCTTACTCCACTCAACCCTTTATTTTCGCCATTTATTTCATTTTAATTACCCTATAAATACTCTACCCCATTTATTTCATTTAAATACCCTATTAATACATTGATCAGAATGGTCACTTCTACTTCCCTAATAAACCGTCCTGTCATAAACTTAACCAACTTCTCAGAAATTCTTGTTTTCCAATTCCTGTGGAGTCTTTGCATGATTACTCTCTTCCAAATTTTCTCAGTTGAGAGGAAACTATGATATTGATCCGGCCAGCAGAGCTATGCGTATATCTTACCTTTTACAGAGGTGCCTAAAACTTTTTTTCCACCATCCTTCTGCAATTGAAGATTGATCACAATACTAACACTCATTCGAACCTCATCATGTATTTTTGAAAAAGTTCACTTCTACTTGGAAAATCAAGCATCACATGGTACATAATCTGAGTTTCTTCTTCATATCTGCATTTCCTTAACCTCTTAATGGTAAAATGCTCAATGCATCGTTCAATAAGACCATCTTAATCAACTCTTAGATATTATTTACCCCATCTAACGAGTAGATCAGATTTGCAGTCATATTATGCTTCATCAAATTTGGTTGTTGTGTAGTAATTGAATTACAATTTACAACAGGTTCTATGCAAGTCAAATTTACTACACATAATCTAGAACTTTCAAGGAATCTTGTTGTATTTCAAGTTCTTTGGCTTCTTTTAAAACATAGCCTAACTGAAAAATAAATAGTTACCTTCTGGCGATCTTGTAAATAATTTGGCCCGCGTATCAAATATGAAGAAGGATCGGCTGATCCCCAGCTGCAAGGTAGAGCACAACTTGGATCCTTTTGAAGGGTTGCCCCATAAGGGCATACGTTATTTTCCTTGTATACCTCTTTTAAGTCCGTACAACCCTTCTTTTGAACTGCAGTGTAAGAAATTTTAGGCCAAAATAATCAAAATATAACCGAATACACTAGACATCCCTCCCCATCCAGAGCAGCTTATGCTGATGAAACAAACTGACCTCTATGTTCATGCAATCTCTTCACAAGAACGGCAGCTGATGACAATTTGGGATGTTGTATACTCTGCAGATCCAGTGTTGACACACATAGTCAGACGAAAATAGATTGTATTGCAACAGTGTGCATGACAGAGTATAAAACTTGACAGGAGCAATTGGAAGCGAATATTGAGTCTGAAAATTTGGATATCTAAGAGATAGTCTTGGTGATCAGTGAAGTTACCGTGGGGTTCTGTTCCATGCTCATATCTGAAGGCCACTCATTCTCAAACTGGTCATACTCTGTTGGTTCTGGAACATCAAAGAACTCGTCTGCAGCATTGTGCAGCCCCTCCAAACTTGTGCGACCTTCTGGGTTTTCCACCTCATCTTCCATGAGAACACCCTCCTCCATCTTTTTTACTGCACCAGGGTGCTGAACTTCGGTCCTGATATTCTGCTGTCCACTTTGAGATAATCTGATCTCTCTTGACATGTCTCCGGATGAGAATTCAGGGGAGCTAGTTCCAGCTTTTGCTCTGAACAGCTCTCTTAATGCTGCAAATTACGGAAACAATGAAGGTTTGCATCGACAATAACCTGAAAATGGAAAGGGAACAAAAAATGCAATCCTAAGAAAAGAATGGAAGGGTACAGGCAACTATCTCAAGCATACGGATGGTAATGCATCTTGCTGATGACGGATGTAGATATAATTTCCAGAATTTCCAATCAATAGCAAGCATGTGTCTCACAAGTGATTGTTTCCCTTCGTTCACAGGAGTTATAACATACCCACCATCAACAATGGTCTTCTTCTTTTGTGTATCATAAGACACCAAGGAAGCCTGCACCTGCTCCAAACTTACTGTATCTTTTCCATGCAGTAAGGTTGTCACAAGATTCTCATACGAATCTGGAAGTGAGGTAAGAAGTAAGAGGGCTTTATCTTCTTCCTCAACCTTGACATCAACTTTCTGCAATTGATCCAAGTATCCATTGAACACATTCATGTGGTCCATGAGATTCCCGCCTTCATCCATCTTCAGCTTGTACAGCTTCCGCTTCAAATGTAACTTGTTGGTTAAACTCTTAGCAATATAGAGTTCTTCCAACTTCTCCCACAGTGCAGGCGCAGAATCTTCATCCATAACATTATTGATAATGTTATCAGCTATACAGTGTCGAATCGTGCTAACACAACGCGACTCCAGCTCCTCCCACTGGTCATCTGTCATTTCTTTAGGCTTCCCATCTTTTCCCTTCAAAGCTCTAGCCAAGCCTTGTTGAGTCAAGACATCCTTTACTCTCATCTGCCAGAAAGTAAAACTGCCTTTCCCATTAAACTTCTCAACTGAAAATGACATGCTTGTAGTCATCATGGTGAATAACAAATCTGGACCTTCAATGAACAAAAGCTTCCAACAAAGCTCTGATACCAATTGTTGTGCTTTGGCTGGTTATCTCACCAAAATACAAACCCACAGTTGAACAGTTGAAATTACAAGAAATAAAGACAACAAGAGAATTACGAGGTTCGGCAAAAAATCTGCTTACGTCCTCAGAGAGATATTGCTCTTCATTATGGGAATAACTAGTACAAACTATACTTGAGTTAAATTGACATAACCCAAACCCCAATCTCTTGTACACTCACATAATTTTTCCAAGAGCCTCACTCTATCCCAAGAGTTTCTCACTCTCACTCTCTATTTTATCTCCTCTGTGTTCTCCTCCGGATGCTACACACAATGCATAACTTGTTCATTTACTTATAGTCATGCCCCAACAATTATGCCAACAACCAAGCACTAGAAAACCTAGCCTATAGAGTAGACTTTTCTCGATTTGCTTTAATGCATAGAAAGCATGCATAGTTGCTTGCAAGAAAACACAAAGACAAGACTTTGCTTGCTTCCAACTTTGCTTGTGGCAGTCACCATGTCTTGTCTTCCCTGCTGATGAGTCCATATTATACTATATATTTTACCCTTATCTTAGTATTAATTTATTGGTTATTTTGGTGAGATTTTGATACTTTGGATTATATTTTCAAAGTAGGACATTCGAATTCGTCTGGAGTAAAAAGTGATCAAACGGGTGAATTTTAGAGTGTTTCCAATTGGAGGATGTTCGTGAGTCTTTTAAGATGATTGTGTCAAAGTTTCAGATTTTTATACTAAGCCGTTTGACCGTGGCGATTTAAAGAAGACCCAGCGCGCAGCTTTCCTAGATTGACGTTTCTGGACGTTTTGGGTATTTTGAAGGTCAAGATGGTGTATTTTGAGGAAGATTCCTTCTAAGGATTTGTAGGAGACGTTTCAAGCTTAAAAAAGAGACCTTTTGGGACTAAATCGGAGTTGATTTGGTCGGTCAAAATACTGATTTTCTGAGAAGTCCGAATTCCAGTTAGAATAGGAAACCTTTTATTAGTTGTTTTATTATTTTATTATGTTTCCTAGTATTATTCTAAGACGTTTTCTAGGTAGGGTTTTATTTTCTACTAGTATAAATAAGGCATTTTAGCATTGGGGAAGAGGTACTATTTTAGGGGGAGAGAACGCACTACTTTGGCTTTAGAGAGCTTTTGACGATTTAAGGTGTTTTCTATCCATGTTCTTACTTATATTTTGTTTTATGATTGTTCTTAACTAGTTTCGTTTGCTAGGGCGAGGCCACGAGCCTTAGCAAGAATATGTAGTTTCTTTTCAATTTACGTATGATGTTATGCATGCAAGTTTTGAACTATTAATCACCGTGTTTGAAACTATCTATTTGTCTTAGTGATTGGCCACCATTAGGATATTTGGAAAAGTAATTG
Organism: Crataegus laevigata; assembly: GCA_963580275.1. NCBI lineage: Eukaryota > Viridiplantae > Streptophyta > Magnoliopsida > Rosales > Rosaceae > Crataegus > Crataegus laevigata. The sequence goes on along the minus strand of OY756947.1, from coordinate 27,449,913 downwards.
ATGTAATTTTGGCGGAGGGTTGTCCCTGGAATTGGCGTTAGCTTCTTGTGGTTAATATGTGTAACCTCTTAGGATGGACGACACGTCTTAAGGGTTATATGGTTTTTCAAAGGGTTTTCATAAAGCTTAATGAGTCTTGCATGTTCACATTCGATCTGGAAACCACGGACGGGTTGCATGTTAGATATACGTTCTATGTTGGAGGTTCCAAGTAGGGCATACTTTAGGAAAACCTAACCTTCAAATGTGCATGTGTAAGTCATAAGTAATTGAAAGAACTACATAGGATTGTTAAGGTGACGGCGGAACCCTAGTGCTCAAATAGATTTTCAAAACTATTTTCTTTTGTTTAATTTTATTTCCCAATTTATTTAATTGTTTTTAATTAAATTCGTTTTTAATATTTCAGGTCATTAAATCACCCTTTTCCAAACTTTGTTTTCAAATAATTAATTAAGATTTGGTTAACATAAAATTATTCATTCAATCCCTATGGAGAACTACCTTGCTTGAGTTGCTATACTACGATAACCTTGTACTCTTGCAAGTATTTTAAGTGTTTTTATACCTACTTCTGCAGGTCGTAAAAATACCTATCACCTACCACAGCCGAAAGGCACACACAAAGTCACAAATGGCTACGGCCATTTCCTTGTAGCACATAAAGTTAAACTATCAAAATTGGTGCCAACTCAAAATATGAGCCAATCACAACAATCTCCACCTTGGCGAATATACCGTGCAAAAATCCGTGCACCCATCACCAAAGTCCATTGGCCTTACGTACCAACATGCACACCCTGAATCCACCTCGTTGGTCCTGTTCTGATTCAGTCACTGCCAATGCATGTGCAGCTGCTGCAACTAAAAATCACCATTTAGCTTCAGACAAGATCTCGACACATCCTCGTCTTCTCCAGCAGGTTTTCCTCCTCTTTATTGTCTGCAACTTGGAAACTCGTCAGAGCGCCCGTTTCCAGCAACAACCCATCGAGCCAGACAAAATTCCTCACACTTGTCCTCCTTCAGGACCATCTCATCACCTGTGAATCCCATAGCTCCACCTGCTGCAAATCCCTTGCAACATTCGAGACTAAACATCACAAGGAGAAGTGTTGCTTCGAGTACCTAGAGGGCATACTCGAAGTCTTCCGCCACAAAATTGCTACAACTCAGACCAAGATGATCCTTTCTTTTTCTCAAAGGACAATTTTTCTTTTTATGCCCAAATTCTTTACAGGCGTAGCATTGTAGACCTTTGCCTCCGGAACTCGATTTGGACCTACTGTCTATCTCAAATCCTCCCTCCAATTTTCTTCCACGATTCCAACCTTGAATAGCTAATGCAGTCTCATACCCACCATAAACTATGGTCTTCTTCTTTTGTGTATCATAAGACACCAAGGAAGCCTGCACCTGCTCTAACATTACTGTATATTTTCCATGCAGTAAGGTTGTCACAAGATTATCATACGAATCTGGAAGTGAGGTAAGAAGTAAGAGGGCTTTATCTTCTTCCTCAACCTTGACATCAACTTTCTGCAATTGATCCAAGTATTCATTGAACACATTCATGTGGTCTATGAGATTCCCGCCTTCATCCATCTTCAGCTTGTACAGCTTCCGCTTCAAATGTAACTTGTTGGGTCAAACTCTTAGCAATATAGAGTTTTTCCAACTTCTCCCACAGTGCAGGCGCATAATCTTCATCCATAACATAATTGATAATGTTATCAGCTATATGCTGTCGAATCGTGCTAACACAACGCGACTCCAGCTTCTTCCACTGGTCATTTGTCATTTCTTTAGGCTTCCCATCTTTTCCCTTCAAAGCTTTAGCCAAGCCTTGTTGAGTCAAGACATGCTTTACTCTCATCTGCCAGAGAGTAAAACTGCTTTTCCCATTAAACTTCTCAACTGAAAATGACATGCTTGTAGTCATCATGGTGAATAACAAATATGGACCTTCAATGAACCAAAGCTTCCAACAAAGCTCTGATACCAATTGTTGTGCTTTGGCTGGTTATCTCACCAAAATACAAACCCACAGTTGAACAGTTTAAATTACAAGAAATAAAGACAACAAGAGAATTACGAGGTTCGACAAAAAACCTGCCTACGTCCTCAGAGAGATATTGCTCTTCACTATGAGAATAACTAGTACAAAATATACTTGAGTTAAATTGACATAACTCAAACCCTAATCTCTTGTACACTCACAGAATTTTTCCAAGAACCTCACTCTATCCCAAGAGTTTCTCACTCTCACTCTCTATTTTACCTCCTCTGTGTTCTCCTCCGGATGCTACACACAATGCATAAGTTGTTCATTTACTTATAGTCATGCCCCAACAATTATGCCAACAACCAAGCACTAGAAAACCTAGCCAATAGAGTAGACTTTTCTCGATTTGCTTTAATGCATAGTTGCGTGCAAGCAAACACAAAGACAAGACTTTGCTTGCTTCCAACTTTGCTTGTGGCAGTCACCATGTCTTGTCTTCTCTACCACAGCCAAAAGGCATACACAAAGTCACAAATGGCTACGACAATTTTCCTGTAGCACATAAAGTAAACTATCAAAATTGTTGCCAACTCAAAATATGAGCCAATCACAACAATCTCCACATTGGCGAATATACCGTGCAAAAATCCTTGCACCCATCACCAATGTCCATTGGCCTTACGTACCAGCATGCACACCCTGAATCCACCTCATTGCTTCTGTTCTGAGACAGTCACTGCCAATGCATGTGCAGCTGCTGCAACTAAAAATCACCATTTAGCTTTAGACAGGATCTCGACACATCCTCATCTTCTCCAGCAGGTTTTCCTCATTTTCATTGTCTGCCACCTAGAAACTCGTCAACACGCCTGTTTCCAGCAACAACCCATCGAGCCAGACAAAATTCCTCACACTTGTCCTCCTTCAGGACCATCTCATCACCTGTGAATCCCATAGCTCCACCTGCTGCAAATCCCTTACAACATTCGAGACTAAACATCACCAGGATAAGTGTTGCTTCGAGTACCTAGAGGGCATATTCGAAGTCTTCCACCACAAAATTGCTACAACCTAGACCAAGATCATCCTTTCTTTTTCTCAAAGGACAATTTTTCTTTTTATGCCCAAATTCTTTACAGGCGTAGCATTATAGACCCTTGCCTCCGGAACTCAATTTGGACCTACTGTTTCTCTCAAATCCTCCTTCCAATTTTCTTCCACGATTCCAACCTTAAACAGCTAATGCAGTCTCATACCCACCATCAACAATGGTCTTCTTCTTTTGTATATCATAAGACACCAAGGAAGCCTGCACCTGCTCTAAACTTACTGTATCTTTTCCATGCAGAAAGGTTGTCACAAGATTCTCATACGAATCTGGAAGTGAGGTAAGAAGTAAGAGGGCTTATCTTTTTCCTCAACCTTGACATCAACTTTCTGCAATTGATCCAAGTATCCATTGAACACATTCATGTGGTCCATGAGATTCCCGCCTTCATCTATTTTCAGCTTGTACAGCTTCCACTTCAAATGTAACTTGATGGTCAAACTCTTAGCAATATAGAGTTTTTCCAACTTCTCTCACAGTGCAGGCGCATAATCTTCATCCATAACATTATTGATAATGTTATCAGCTATATGCTGTCGAATCGTGCTAACATAACGTGACTCCAGCTCCTTCCACTGGTCATCTGTCATTTCTTTAGGCTTCCCATCTTTTCCCTTGAAAGCTCTAGCCAAGCCTTGTTGAGTCAAGACATGCTTTACTCTCATCTGCCAGAGAGTAAAACTGCTTTTCCCATTAAACTTCTCAACTGAAAATGACATGCTTGTAGTCATCATGGTGAATAACAAGTATGGACCTTCAATGAACCAAAGCTTCCAACGAAGCTCTGATACCAATTGTTGTGCTTTGGCTGGTTATCTCACCAAAATACAAACCCACAGTTGAACAATTTAAATTACAAGAAATAAAGACAACAAGAGAATTACGAGGTTTGGCAAAAAACCTGCCTACGTCCTTGGAGATATATTGCTCTTCACTATGAGAATAACTAGTACAAAATATACTTGAGTTAAATTGACATAACCCAAACCCCAATCTCTTGTACACTTATAGAATTTTTCCAAGAGCCTCACTCTATCCCAAGAGTTTCTCACTCTCACTCCCTATTTTATCTCATCTGTGTTCTCCTCCGGATGCTACAGACAATGCATAACTTGTTCATTTACTTATAGTCATGCCCCAACAATTATGCCAACAACCGAGCACTAGAAAACCTAGCCTATATAGTAGACTTTTCTCCATTTGCTTTAATGCATAGAAAACATGCATAGTTGCGTGCAAGCAAACACAAAGACAAGACTTTGGTTGCTTCCAACTTTGCTTGTGGCAGTCAGTGGCAAAGCTACGTGAGGGTGAGGAGTGGCGGCCGCCACTCCCCTCGCCAGAAATCAAGCTTAGGAGCGGTGGTTCCACCGCTCCTGTCTCGTTGAAAGATCTGGGTTTTTGGCCTTTTGGGTTTCCCTACTCTACCGCAGCACAGGCTAATCGTGGGCTCTCTTTTTTTCCAAAAAAAAAAAAAACCGAGGCCAAAGAAAGGAGGAAGATTTGCATCTTGCAACTTCTGGAAATGTTCTCAACTTCTCTGGTTTGTTTTTAACGAAGAAGAAGAGAAAGGAAGAAGAGAGAGACTTTTTCTCTCTCCCATCCCATCCCACGTGACTTTTCAAAATTACAATTTGTTTTTTTTTTAATTTTAAATATTGGTCAATCAAATAGCCCCACCTGATTTATATTTGAACTTGTTTTATTTTTTAATTATTGTCCAATTAATTTGATTACTCTTTCAATATTTTTAAGTCATTTGTTTGATATTTTTATTTATCTTAAAATTTACTATAAATTTATTAGAGCTCCAAAAAATAATTTGTAAAATATTACGAATTCGTAATTATTTGTTTTTTTTTCTCTTAGCATCAAATTCAACAAAGTAACAAAGAAAATTTGTCAATATTTTATATATTATATGTTTTATAATCAATTTTTGGATATCATAAGGTTTATAATAAATAGACAATTATTTATATGGTATATAATAAATTTATTTAAATTTGCCTAGATCCTCACCTAAGTGTAAAGTCATGTCCATCATCTTTTAAAACTTTGTTAATTATACAGTTAAGTAATAGAACGATACAACAAGAAGCGGTGCTAAATCATCCTTCAAATAATATTGTTGGTAAAACCCTCCTTCGACTATTTTGAGTAGTCCAAATCATCTTTTGAATATTTCGGTTAGTACAAATTCTCCTATGAATATTACGGGTAGTTCAAATAATCTTCTTGCAAATCATGGACTTAGACCTCGAATGAATGTTCACATTTTTTCATGACCCTAAATTTTTTAAATTTCGCCCCTCCTTCCGAGAATTCCTGGCTTTGCCACTGGTGGCAGTCACCATGTCTTGTCTTCCCTACCACAGCCGAAAGGCACGCACAAAGTCACAAATGGCTACAGCCATTTCCCTGTAGCACACAAACTTAAACTATCAAAATTGTTGACAACTCAAAATATGAGCCAATCACAACAATGTTCCATCATCCTCCCTTCTCCAATAGCGACGCATCAGTAGTTCTCTTCGTTTCATCCCCCTGTAAACCATGACGTGTCATATAACAGCATATATATTTTATATAACTCTCTTTAACATGGTTCGAAATCTAACCTGGGTAGCCAATCACTGTATAACTGCTGGTGAATAATATCTGTATGACCATCAAGGCTCTCAACCACGCTACCCCGGTAGTAACAGAAATCCCATCTGCAAGACACTTGGTTGAAATAACAGCATATTTTTATTTATATAATTATATAAACCAATACAATGGCATCAGAAGCTCCATTGTATAAAAATGTTGAAATAACATGTCAGTGATCTTACTCTGATCTTGAGGGGCCAAGAGATAAAAGAGTCCGGAAAATGGCCTCCGAAGTTCCATCAACTACTCCTACTGCCATTATAGCCGGATGATCATCCCAATGCTGAAGTTAAGGAAGTCATCGAGGTAAGAAAGTAGACAAAAAAGTACCAAAATCAAGAATTTGTATATCAAAAGAGAAGCTCACCCTTCCACGGGAATCCCAATCTTTTGCTTCTTTGAAAAGCCGTAGTCCTGCAGCAGAAGAGATTAACTTTTCACACATACACATTCAGTCACTTGCAATGCAGATAAGAACATGAAGTCTTACCATTCTGAAAACCAAAAATTTTCCATGGCGAGGGAGCAATGACATCAGATGTCATTCTTTCTGTGTGCATCAATGAGCTAAAAGTCCAGTCAACAGAGTTTTTGCGTTCTGTCCTCCTGGAACCACCCATTCTGTCAAAACAATTAAAGTATGAAAAGAACTGTGACTGTAGATTTGCAAAGTGATGTAGAGTAATACAAAAAAGTTCAGCCGACTTCTTCAAATCTAAAAGAACATGTAATTGTAGTCACTACTACCTCCAATTAACAATGTTCTCATAAATTAGGAATTCTTCTTCTTTCTTTATATGTAAAGCACTGGGGTCTCCTACAAGCTATGTGACATGTAAAATGCACAGTAGTTCAATCGATTCAGAACAGAATATAGTTCAGGTTTGCAGATGAAATATAGTTCAATCCCGAAAAAAGTTATATCCTCACAGGCTTGTACAATTGTTACAATGAATTTGTACAGGAATATAAGTTAGTAACTATGAGATGCAATGTATCCAAGGTGCAACCAATATATACCTCAAAGATGGCCATCTTCTCTTGGAACAAGCCACAAAATCCTGTGCTGTATTCGGACATGCCTGAAAATATATAAAACTTATTATACATATTATAAAAATATAACTACTATACCAATGGAGTGATTTAGCAACATGAAACCTTTAATGCAGTATCCTGCAATGAACGAATCCATTTTGCTGCTTCTTCTGAACTACTTGCTCCCAACTATCAAAAGTTCAAAATTCAATTACTTATCAATACAACGAAAAATCCAAGTAATGATGTTTGACTTGGAATACCCTACCTTGAGCCTATCGTTGTTATTGGAAGTATTGTAGAGCGTGAAAACAAAGAAGCCCTGCAGGTTGCACAAATCATTAGATATTTAATGCTAGAAAAATGTATCTATCACATTGCAACAATAATTTATCCAGGATCTCTGAAAATCATAGGGTACCAAGGTCAATACTTTTCCATGAATGCTTGCCCTTCCATTATCTGTAGCCCGAATGCAGCTATCTATTACCGCACTTCTAACAGGTTCCTGATCAAAGAAAGTTTTCAGTGAGCATTTCTACTGATTTTGTACCAACAAAATCCTTGCTGAAATTGCAAAATTAAGGAATGCTGAAAAGCGTCTCCGGAGGTATGATGTCACTGTCATCCAGCACGTAAAGAATAACGACATATCTATACCAACCCAGTAAACATAAGCGTATACCAAGAAACATAGAAGCAAAGATCAAAATGAATCCAGTAGTCCAGTTATTCAGCGCACAACACACTATGTATACATGATATTCATAAAATAAAATTAAAACAACCATCAAATCAAATTAGCAAACCACATAGTACATCTGCACAAAACCAAAAATCAATGAGACATCGAATTCCAGATCAAAAATCCCAAAAGGAAACCAGTTGTGATTAACGAATTTTCAGCGCACATATACTATCATCACATGTCATAAGCAACTCATGTCATAACAACAAAAACAAAGACAACAATGATTCTGCAACATGGTTTCCACTTAAACATGGAACTTTTCAAAGACAGGCCAGAAATGCAATGCATGCAATGAAAAAACAGAAGAACAAAAAGCACAACGAGACGAAGAACAAAAGAACTGTACCTCCGAGTCCGAAGAAGGTTTGGCTTTGAAGCTCCTGAGGCAATTATCCTCGAGAATAAAGTACATTTTGCGAGAGTATTGCAGCCCAAATCGATTGGACCCGATGATATAAAGCCAACCTTCCATTTTACCATCATTCTGTGAGGTACCCATTTGAGCAGAAATCACAAGACGCGCGCTTTTGATTTCCCAAAATCACTTTTCGTCAGGAGCGGCTTTTAGCTTATCAAAATTGCGTGAATTTTGTTTTTTTGTTTTTTTGTTTTGTTTCCTTTCTCCTTAATCAAATTTGAAATGCCAGAACCAGTAGAGTCCAAAAAAAAAAAAAAAAGGGAATGTGTCCAGTGGGGCAGGAAGGATGATCCTCCGATCCCAGCAAAGGGAATCAGAGAATCAATACAGAAATTTCAGAGCTGAATTCTCTCAGAGCAATGCTCTGCGCTTTCCTTTCGTGCCACTTTTTTCTTTCTTTTCTGAATATTTCCTTCTCTGTTTCTCCTCTCCCGGTTTGAGAACTGACTTTGGGGTATTTATACGATTCAGAGTTTGGTTGTGAGATTACTGTTTTACCCCTATTTCTTCGTTTTGTTTTTATTTTTATTTTTTTGGGAAAAAATAAAATATATTATTTCTCTCCATCCTCTTACATAATTTGAAAATATTATTCTTCCTCCATGGAAAATTTTAACTTAATTTTTCTGAATTTTATGATTTGCTTACAAAATAATTGCATATTATGCATCTTCAAACGAATATAAGAAAAAAATGAATATAAAATGTATATTATAATTCCCAAAAAGACATATATATATATGTATATGGTACCTTCTAAATGTTTGATTAAATTAGTAAGTACCTTCTATGTGTTATGGATTCTGGGTTTTCAAGCTTGACCGAAGATACTTGTCACTATCATATATCATGAAGGAATATACATGTCACTATCAAATATCATGGATTTTCAAGCTTGATTTAAGATAATTGTCACACTGTTGAGCAGTTTTTAACTTTGTATTGATGAACATTTGGTAGGCTGTTTTAGCCATGTGCACACTTATGAAGGAGAAGGCTTTTTAATGATACAAGTATATCGTTACGGTGATATTTTGTGTCAATGATACATTTCGTATGCAAGTTTCTTTTGATATGATGTTGTGTTTGTACCATACTTGACCAACCCCGAAACTACTAAACACCGGTCAACATTATACCGTCAATGACCTACAAGAGTTTCTCTCCAACCAAGAGGCCAATCACAATGCGACACATGTCAACGTCAGAGGCCAATCACAGCACGACACGTGTCAACATCAGAGACCAATCACAACATGACATGTGGCAATGTCAGAACAAAGCTAGAAACTCTCTTCTATAAATTGGGATCATTCTCCCACAATAAATCCCTAATGTCATTTTGTACTAAACCATTCACTAACTCACAAAAGGAGAGTTTGAACTTATGTACTTGTGTAACCTTTCACAATTAATGAGAACTCCTCTACTCTATGGACGTAGCCAATCTAGGTGAACCACGTACATCTTGTGTTTACTTCCCTGCTTCTATCTCTTTACATACTTATCTACATTGGTGACCGGATCAATCTAACGAAGGTCACAAACCTGATACTTTCTGTTGTACCAAAGTCCTCACTGATTTTGTGCATCAACATTTGGCGCCGTCTGTGGGAAACGACACTTATTCCTACTCTCTCCAGCTTTGTCAAGCTGGTTTCCGTAGTTCTTCTCCAAAGTTCCTCTCCCAAAGTTCTTCTCTGACTCTTCCTCCCTCCCTCAGTCCTTTTACCAGGTCAAAACCATATCCGTTCACAAAATCTTCTTTAAATCAATAGAAAATGGAAAAGGGAAGAAAAGGAAAAAGAAAGTGTGTATACCTCTATGTTCAGCTTCACAATCACACCAAAGGCTTGGAAGATCATGTGTTTATGAGGGCAGATTCTTGAATACAATACTCATCAATGTTAACGTTAGTTTTTCTTTATTAGGTACGTGACAGGAGTGATATTAACGAAAGATAACATTCGTGATTACATGTCAAAATTTTCAGCTTATAAACCAATCTCACTACCATGAAATATACATCCTCAACAATAAGACTTAAAAATTTCACCGTTGAGATGTCCAAAAAAGTGTAGAGTATTGCTTTTAATTATTGGTAGCATTTTTGTTCATCAATTTTTTTTAAACAAACGATATTATTTACATTAAGGGGGAGGAGGTGGGCTTAGCCTCACAATGACCTAGCAATAATGTAGTTCAAATTCGTCTTTGGCAAGAATCAAACCTAATACATCTGCCAAAATATATTGTTGTCTTGTCTTTAACATATTCAGAACTTTATGATTAATATCAACTAAACATACTTAGTAAGGACTCTGATTAAGTATGAAGAATATAGTTAGGAGACGTTCTTGTTTATAGTTATGAGACGTTCTTGTTTAAGTCATCCTATCTAATTCAAGTCATAAACCAGTAAATTAAATTAGGGTCAAGGATCGTAATATGCATCCTCCTAGCTCTCATCAATTTACAAGAGTACAAGGCATAATTTTAGGGATCTTAATTACACAAATTAGGAAATTTTAATTCTTTACAAATATATCCCGTTGACTCACGCCAACACAAACAACAAATAATTTTTAATTATTTTTTATTTTATAGAAAAAAGGCCGCATTCAAGAGAAAAGCCCCTAGGGCAACCAGTTTGTATACAATCAAAGAGGAAAGCCTGACGGGCTTCTAAAGAAAGAGTTATATGCCAAACACAAAAATCAGAGACCGAATAACCCACTCTAGTAATAGCATCCGCCAGAAAATTTGCTTCCTTAAGGACATGCTTCTAGCTAATCTCCTCAAACGACCCTGCAAGCCAGCGAATATCCTCAAGGATGGTTTTCAATCTCCAAAGGGGGTTAAAGGCTCCACTGATAGACTCAATCACTAGTTTAGAATCACCCTCCACCACACTACGAGACAAGCCTTTGGCCTTAGCCAACCACAGGCCATCTTGCAATGCCAGACATTCTGCAACCGAAATAGTGTTTTGACCAATAAATCTAGCTCCCGCAACAATAGGCTCCCCTTTTTCATTTCTAATCACAAATCCAGCAGTCGCACCTTGATTCACCACAGAGCCATCAAAGTTAATTTTAAGAAAACCCGCCTTCGGAGGGGACCATCAGATAGAAGAAGGCTGGGAGGACCCGCCTACCATTATAAAGCACAAGAATTAACTCACTCTCTTGTTTTGGAGAGTTATTTATGAAAAGTATTACTCACTCTCTTGTTTTGTCTTTTTTTTGTCTCATGCTCTTAACAATATAGCTAATAAGGCAAGCAAAGTTTTTACCGGAGAATGGGCTCTTATGGAACGCATGCTTGTATTTGCACATGATATGTAACAAACAACCTTTTCACGTTGATAGCAATTAAAGCTCTTCTTTGCTCACTTACATTTACCCGAAAATTAAAAGGAGCATGTGAGAAATAAAATAGATGTTTTGATAGCACTACCCTTTCATTTACCGGAAATATCGTGGGTTGTGCAAAGTGTTCCTATTTTATTTTGTTTTATTAAGGGATTGTTTGATTGATTCGCTATTCAAAATAGTTGTATAGAGAAAAAGGTTGTTTTCTAAGAACACAACTCTAACCATGTGCATAATGTTCGACATTATGCGTATACCAACTACGTAAAAACCTATACAAAAATGTGTAGAGAAATGTACAGTTTGAACCATTCTATCTTAGGCAACCTGAAGTTTGAATGCACGAACAAATCATTTAAAAAATAGAAAACTTCATTTTAATTCTTGGCAAAGATTACTTTTTGATTAAAATCATGAGTAAGATCAAAATCTAATTTTAGTCCCTTGATACATTAATAACCTCATTTATTAATTACATTTTGATTTTTTAATTATTTATCTTTTTCTTTCTAATTTTTAATGTATTAATTTTTTTTCATTATAATTTTTATTTTCATTTCATTCATTGTAATATATTTTTGTTGTGAACATTTAGATAAACAAATTTTTTTATACAATATATTTCGATGTACTGTAACTTCTTCATTTAGATATATTAAATTCATTATAATACATTTCGGTGCATACATTTAGGTACACACATTTTTGTACTAACATTTCGGTGCACACATTTTGGTACACACATTTCGGTGCATACATTTAGGTACATACATTTTGGTACACATATTTCGGTGCATACTGTAAACACGAAAATTTCTTGAAACAACACAAGAACAGAACACATGTACAAAATAATATTTGTTTTAATGAATTTGTTTGGGGTTACAATCTCTATTTGATTTGGTCCTCTGATTCAATCTCCGTGAGATATTGATTTGTGGATTTGATGGGCTGTTGATCCGAAGGGCCGTTGGGGCTTCATTCTTTGGATAAACTGTTCTTCAAGGGCCGTTGGGCTTGATCTTGAAGTTTGGCGGATGAACGCTTGTTCAGGTGCCTTTTGGGCTTGATTCTTGAAGTTGGATGAACGTTAAATGACGGATGGATCTTCAGGGGCTGTTGGGGCTTGATTATGAAGTTGGATGATTTGTTGATCCAGAGGCCGTCGGGGCTTGATCTTGAGGTTTGGCAGATGAACGCTTCTTCAGGTGCCTTTGGGGTTTGTTGGATGAACGATGAACGATGAACGATGAACGATGAATGATGGATGAACTTCAAGGGGCTTTTAGGCTTGATTCTTGAAGAATGGATGTGTGGATTCAAGGGCCGTCGGGGCTTGATCTTGAAGGTGGATGGACGGATGAACGATGAATGGATCTTCAAGGGCTTTTGATCTTGAAGAACAGTTGTGTTGATCCAAGGGCCGTCGGGGCTTGATCTTGGATTAAGAATCGGCACGTGACCAAGGTGCTTGTTGATTCTTCAAAGGTTTTGGCAAAGTTTCTTCAAGGGCCGTTGGGCTTGATCTTGAAGTTGGATGAATGTTTCTTCAAGGGCCGTTGGGGCTTGATCTCGAAGAACGATGAACGAAGAACGAAGAACGAAGAACGAACTTCCAGAGAACTCTCTTCCAATTTGGGAGTAGAGAAATGTATTTGTGAATTGGTGAATTGAAATGAATGAAATTGGCTTCTATTTATAGAATTCCAAAACTTGATTTTTGGATTTAAATAATCAAATGAAATAAGTCGTCTCTGCCAGGTGTTGACACGTGTCCTGTTTGACAGCTTTTCGGACTCTTTTCGAATTTTCGTTGAATCACACACTATGTGTACAATTTATGTAATACATGAGCGTTAATATTTTGACCATGGGTCAACATTTTATTTACTGAAATTTCACTGTCTACAAATGCCCCCACTTCAAGGCGTGTCGTATACATGTGTTTGTCATATGTAGGAGATGCGTCTTGAAGTTTCCTTACTGTAGACGTCGATCCGAGGGCCGTCGAGGCTTGATCTTGGATTGGGCTGAGATTATTTTTTTTGGGGTGAATCGGCACATGTATTTGTTGTGCTTGTTGACTTTCCACAGCTTTCATCTTGAACTGGTTTTGATTCAAGGGTGTTGGACACTTGATCTTGAATCAAATTTTGTGATTTCTCCAAGGGCCGTTGCGGCTTGATCTTGAAGGTTGATTCAAGGGTGACGGACACTTGATCTTGAATCGGGTCTTGATTTCTCCAAGGGCCGTTGCGGCTTGATCTTGAAGGTTGATTCAAGGGTGTTGGACACTTGATCTTGAATCGGGTTTTGATTTTCTCCAAGGGCCGTTGAGGCTTGATCTTGAAGGTTGTCGGACCACGAGCGACTTCACATGGCAAGTGATCTTTGGCTTATTTGAGGATGAATCAGCACGTGCATTTGTACGGCCCATGCTGTGTTCTTCTTGCCTTTGTTTCTTTTGTATGGCAGGCGGGCACGAGGTGGATGTGTTGGTCTGTTTTCCTCTTCAATCTTTCCAAGTGCCGATTGATCGCTCTATTTCTCCTTGTCCCGTAGGCAAGAGCAAGGGTAAAGGAAAAGCATGCCATAAGATATCTTTGCCCTCGACCTCGCTGATATGAGATACTTTGGCTTCTGAAGAAGTACAAGTTGATTTTTGAACTGGGTTTGGGAGCCTTTTTACTCGCAAACGATCCTCAGCTTAGTTGAGGATGGATCAGCACGTTGTCTCCACATGCTTCAAGTACTCCGGTCTCCATGCAGATGTGCATCTTCTTGAACTCTTGGATCCTCTCTGACTCCGCCTTCATCAGGATGCACCTCAGACTCCTTCTGCTTCGTCTGTGAGGTACTTTTGCTTTTGAAGAAGCACCTCAACACAGGTTTATTTTTGAAGTGGGCTGGGAGGGGTCTGAGATGAGTACTCGAGAGCAAGACTAGGTAAGCAATCAAGATCTCACTTTCTCCATGTTCTTCAGATGAAAGTGAAGAGAAAGCGTGATATGAGATACTTTTGCTTTTAACCTTCATGATATGAAATACTTTTGCTTTGGATGATTTGTTTTCTGGGGTGCTCCAAGGGATGAAGAACACTGAGTGACTCGAAAGGTTTCTTTGGGAAAACATTCTCGGAGATGAAGAAATGAAGAGAGGTTGAGAGGGTGTGCCTTTGCTATGGAAGGCGAAGGTCGAAACTTATAGAAATTTTTTCTTCACAACCGGTACTTTTCTCTTACTATTTGTCGGCAGCCGGTGATGGATGAACAGTACCAGTTACGCGCTTTCTGACACAGCCGTCCGTAATTTCCGCGAAGCTGACTGCGCATGCGACGAGTGACGATACGTCTGGAATGATGATCTTTTGAAAACCGGGGTTCAAATCCGGGTTCGGCTCGTGGTTTTCGCAACGCTTCAAGCTGCATGCGACGCATGTGACGAGTGATGACAAACTGGAAAAGCTGATGCCACGTGATTTCTGAGTCAAGCCCAGCTTTTGATAGAGGAACGGCTCTTTTGAGACAAGACTCCGGCCTTCGAGAAAGGAGCGTCACTCTTTGATTTGCGAGAGGAGCGCTTCTTCGATCTCTGAGGAGCGCTTCTTCATTTTCTTCTTTTTATAGAGGCGCGAATTTTTGTTTCACCTCACACTTGAACTCTCTTCTGTAATCACTCCCTTCCTGCACTTCTGCAATCTTACTCCTTCCGCTCTCTTCTTTTGCTTCAGCAATCTTAATCTTTTCGAACTCTTTTCTTCCTCAACCCCCTCTAAAAATGTCTTGCCCTTCCGACCGTCGCCTTAATTTGAACGTCGGAGAAGATGATGACTTGTCTTCTCCAGACAATATTTGGCGTCCGTCCTTCATATCCCCCAATGGTCCTCTTACAGTTGGGGACTCAATGATGAGAAATGAAATAACCGCTACGGTGGTTGCTCGAAATCTCCTCACTCCAAGGGACACTAGGTTGCTATCCAGGCGGTCAGACGAGCTGGCTGTTCAAGAATCTCTAGCTCTCAGCGTCCAAAGTGCAGGCTCAGTTTCAAACATGGGCTAGCGCCTTCTCGCAAGATCTCGGCAGGTGGAGTCACTGATGGCGGAGGTGGCAAGTCTTCGGCAAGAGGTCAGAGGACTCAGGCACGAGAACAAGGAGTTGCACATGCTTGCAACTAGTTACTCGACCAGCATGAAGCGGAAGCTGGACCAGCTGCAGGAGTCGGACGGTCGGATCCAGATTGACCATGAAAGGTTTATGGCATTACTCCCGAGGTTTATGTTGCCTTCGTCATCTGGAGTTGCACCAAGTGTTTCGGCTCCGGAAATTCCAACTCTGGCGCTTCGTCTTCCCGGAGCTCCGTCGACCTCTGAGGCACCACCTGACCGTCCTTGAAGAGTCTTTTCCTTGTTTGCATATTTCTTGTAATTTTTTTTTTTGACATATGTAATGTAAATTTATGTAAAATTTCAGAGAAATAAATAAAATAGACTTTATTTTGCTAAATGCTTTTTTTTTTTTAATTTATTAATTTTTTTTTAAAAAATAATACACCATGTAATACGTACACACATATATACACACACACACACACTGTATCATCATGACAATTTTTTTTGTTTTTTTATTTATTTTTTATTTTATTTATTTTTTTTTCTTCTGGTGCAATCCGCACCATTTCAAACCCCCCCTCCTTATATATATATATATATATATATATATATATATATATATATTAATATACTTTTATGGTGAGTGCATCACTAAAAAAAAAATATATTTATATATTTATATTTTTTTTGTCAACTTTCGGTAGCAGATGCACACCCAAAACCTTTTATATATGTATATTTTTATTTTTATTTTTATTTCTTTATATATGTATATTTTTTAATGATGCACTCACTTTTTTTATATATTTTTTAGTGCTGCACTATATATATTTTATTTTTTATTTTTTTATTTTTTTATTTTTTTTTACCCTACTATCAATATTTTATTCTTTTATAAATCCTATATATATGTGTGTGTGTGCACAAGACGAAGACAATCAATTCGGAGTGTTTGACCATTTGAGGGGTAACACACACCGTAACTTCTTCATTTTTATTTTTTTTATTTTTTTATTTTTTTATTTTTTTTTATTTTTTTTTATTTTTTTTATTTTTTTATTTTATTTTTTATTTATTTTTTTTTTTGGCCTGGGCCTTTGAGGTTTTAGTTGGCTCATATTTGGGCCGGTTTTTTTTTTTTTTTTTTAAACGTATACATACATGCATGTATAACATAATGTGTGTACCCCCACTGATGGACTTCTTTGTTGTGATGTCAGGGATTTACGCAAACAATTTCGTGGAGGTATGGTATGACGTTGGGACCTCCACGAAGCTTTTGGAAGTGGAGTGAAAGATGGTGTACTTTGTGCTCTTTGCTGCCAAGTGCTTGTGCGAGAGACTGCGCCGGAGTTCCGCCGTGTAGTGCCTTTTGATCACAGTTTTCCCTCGGTTGGTGCGCTGCCGTGTGGTGCTGTACAAGAGGCTGCACTGGGGCTTCGTTGTGTATTGTCTTTTGGTCACAATTTTCCCTTGGTGGTGACGTTTGCCGTGAGGTGCAGAAGTCGACGGAGATAGCATGGTGGCGCTGAGCTGGAGCGGAGCATCCTCGCTGGGCGGAAGGAGACGGAGATGGTCCAGTGTACTGCAGTCGGTGGAGCAGAGTTCACTCGGGTTGACGAGCAGCAGGAAGAGAGGGTGGAAATGGTGGGCAGAAGGAGCATGAAGATGGCGATGGAAGAAGGCGAGGTCAAAGCCCGTGTAGAGAGCTGAGGGAGCTGAGTTTACAATTCAAGCCAAATCCTCCAGTCCATCACGATGATGTCGATTGCTGCCTGCTAAATTTGTTGCACGGGCTCCCACCAATCACCAGATCAAATCCGCCAAACACACTCATGTACTGCTCAAGGTGATCGCCATTCAGTTGCTGCACGTCATCAACGTGCTGCATCCTCCCTCTCTGGTTGGTTTGCTCCCACCAACTGCTCATAACGTTTCTGTTTACTTCTGAGATCTCTACAGTGATAACATTCTTCAGAGGGATACCAAGCCAGTGAAGGGCTACTTCTGTCCAACCAATGCCAGTAAAGAGGGAGAGGACATTGATGCCATTGGGATACATATCCTTGAGCACAGACAGATGATATGCCACAGTGTCAACCTGGAAGGAATTCCCCAGTGACTTGTACCTGTCAGTCCGGTTTATTCCCCTTGTGTGGTTTTTTTGGGAAACCCAAAAGCATCTCCATTTCATCGGGCTTAAGTGGGGCGACCTTATTTCTCCCTACCCACACCAGATTCCACTTGCGGCATTCGTCAAGAACATACTTCTGGACTCTCTCTGGTGGTTCCTCATCAAACTGCTTAATAGCCTTCCTGATCATCTCAGTCAACTTAGCACTCGCAATACACGTTTGCAAGTAGTTTAGCTTTTCCCGCTTGTCCCAAGAAGGCCACCATTTTCTTGTCAAGGGAAATGCCTTGGCTATGGTGTCTGGGGGCTGTGGCGTTTGCAGAGACCATAAGACTTTAAGAAGTGGGTACGGGTTCTTGGATCTGAGTCTGACCCACGGCTTTTCCTCGCTCCAATGGAGGAGACTGACTGGACCCAGGTGCAGAGACCGGCAGCTAGGCTTCCGTCCATACCCAGATTTGGCTGGCGGTGCTTCAAACTTGGGCTTTCGCCCGTGCCCAGACCCATATTCGAACTCGGGTTCCTCGTGTTCCGGTGATCTTGGTGGGTGAACTCGGGGCTTCCCTTGCAATATACGCTGATGAATCTGAGCTGAGAACCACCTGTTTCTTCCCCGCAGATGTGTCGATAGAAGTGGGAGGTGCGCTTGAAGTCGACGACCGTGGACAAGGACGAGTTGCTGTGGCCTGAGCCTGATGTGGCGGGCCCTTCTTCTAGAATTGGGCCGTGTGTTTTGAAGGGAGGCCTGGATTTGGTGTTGAGAGTTTGAGGGCCTTGAGGTCCATCTGCTGGGTTCTTTTGCTGCTGCGGGCTATAGCCTGGGCCAGGTCCTGGACTTGGGCTGCTCCCTTTTGTGGACTTCAACCTCTTTCTTTGATTTGGCACGGGCCTTAATATGTATACATCTTTTTTTGTAAATACATAAAAGTATGTATTCATTTTTTTCAAATACATGAAACACATGTATATTTTTTTTCTAATAAAACATTAATTTTTTTTTTTTACTTTGATGTGACTGAACTCAAACATTTGAATATTTGAGATGCCTACATACCCTTCCAACGAAAGGGATCAAGTCAAAACGTAGTTCAAAGTACATGTTTTTTTTTTTTTGGGTGCCGTTTGCAGTTTTAACTCGTGCAGGCAAGGAGCGTTGGTGTCGCCTTTTATGCTCGTGCAAGTCAGGAGCGTTGTGCCATGCAATTTGGGCTCGTGCTGGTAAGGAGCCTTCGTTCATGCAGTTTAAGCTCGTACGAACAAGGAGCCTGGTGTCTTGCAGTTTTAGCTCATGCAGACAAAGAGCATGGTGTCTTGCAGTTTTAGCTCATGCAGACAAGGAGCATGGTGTCTTGCAGTTTTAGCTCATGCGGACAAGGAGCATGGTGTCTTGCAGTTTTAGCTCATGCCGACAAGGAGCAGAGCACGGGTTTGTCAAGCCATTTTGGAGAAGCGTTCCTCGCAATCTTTGTAGCAAGGAGCTTTGACCGGGTGTTTGAAGAAATCTTCCGGGAGGAAATCACGCATCGTGATGGGGATGGGCGATCTTTGTGTTGAATTTCCATCATCTTCAACAATTTCTCGTTGCTTTGGAGATTGGCAAAAGCTGCTTTGCCCCCTTTCCGGTTGGTGGACTTGTGGTGGAGGCGTAGGCTTCGTGTTCCTTTTCTTTGGAGCAACATGAATCCATCCTTCAGCTTTGCTTGATTCGGAGCATGCCCCCAGCAGTGGCGTTGAAGACTTCAAATCAAATGTGCTGGAAGTGATGGTGGTATAATTTGTCTTTACCACGTCGTCGAGATCCAGCTCGATGATCCCTTGTTGGGCCAGCCTTACGATGAGATCTTTTAGCACGAAGCATTTTCCCGTCGGATGACTGATGAAGCGGTGGTACTTGCAGTACCTTGGGTTGTCGGTGCGATTTATTTCTTTCGGCCATCGGCATTCGGGTAAATCGATCACCTTCTTCTCCAATAGGTCATCCAGCATTGCGGCCACGTCGGAGTCCGGAAAAGGATATATCTTCTGCTCTAGTTCCCTCAAGGTGCTTTTGTACTTGTCTTGGGTGCTAAAAGGCTCTCCTTTCTTTATCTCCCTTGTTTTATACTTGGACGGGATTTTGACGGGCGCCGATGAGATTTTGGCAGGGGCGGTGTTAATGGTAAAAGCTTCCTTAGCAGGCTTCTTCCCAGTCTCGTCCACCTTCGGAGCAAACACTTTCTCTTTGAAGTTGGTGGTTGGCTCCCTTCTTCCATGGTTGGCGATGCTTAACTCCATGTCATGGGCGCGAGTTGCTAGTTCTTCGAAGGTCCGCGGTTTGATACCTTGGAGGATGTAGTGCAATCCCCATTGCATGCCTTGGATGCACATCTCGATCGAAGAGCGCTCCAAGAGTCTATCTTTGCAGTCGAGGCTAAGAGTGCGCCATCGGTTGATGTAGTCAACGACTGGCTCGTCCCTCCACTGTTTTGTGCTTGTCAGCTCCAGCATGCTGACTGTGCGGCGGGTGCTGTAGAAGTGGTTGAGGAATTCTCGCTCCAACTGTTCCCAGCTGTCAATGGATTCGGGCTCAAGATCGGTGTACCAATCGAAGACGTTACTTTTCAGCGAGCGCACGAACTGCTTGGCAAGGTAGTCCCCTTCAGTGCCCGCATTGTTGCAAGTTTCAACGAAGTGGGCGATGTGCTGTTTCAGGTTCCCCCTTCCATCGAACTGCATGAATTTGGGTGGTTGATATCCCCTTGGCATCTTCAGGGCATCAATCTTTTTAGAGTAAGGCTTGGAGTACAACTCGGAGGTATTTGAGCTCCCTTGGTACTGTGCCTTGACTGTGTTGGCGATCATCTCTTGCAACTGCTTGATTGAGAGAGATCCCATGAGCGGCACTGCTTGGTCTGGTTCTGGCTTTTCTTCAAACTTCTCCACCGAAGGCTCTTCTTCTTCGTCACCACCTTTCTTAGGGCCAGAGTCGGATCCTTCATCATGCCTTGCCCCCAATTTGCTTACGAGCATAGCAATCTTCAAGTCTTTTTCTTCTAGGGTTTTCGTCATCATCGCAAACATCTCCTTCATCTGAATCAACTGTTCTTCGATGGAGGTGGCGCCAATGACTTGTCCTTCTTTTGAAGCCATTTGTGCTTGAAATGTGTTTTGGATATCTTGAACGGAAAAAGAGATGAGAGGTAGAGATGGTCCCACTGGGCGTGCCAAATTTGTAAACACGAAAATTTCTTGAAACAACACAAGAACAGAACACGTGTACAAAATAATATTTGTTTTAATGAATTTGTTTGGGGTTACAATCTCTATTTGATTTGGTCCTCTGATTCAATCTCCGTGAGATATTGATTTGTGGATTTGATGGGCTGTTGATCCGAAGGGCCGTTGGGGCTTGATTCTTTGGATAAACTGTTCTTCAAGGGCCGTTGGGCTTGATCTTGAAGTTTGGCGGATGAACGCTTGTTCAGGTGCCTTTTGGGCTTGATTCTTGAAGTTGGATGAACGTTAAATGACGGATGGATCTTCAGGGGCTGTTGGGGCTTGATTATGAAGTTGGATGATTTGTTGATCCAGAGGCCGTCGGGGCTTGATCTTGAGGTTTGGCGGATGAACGCTTCTTCAGGTGCCTTTGGGGTTTGATTCTTGAAGTTGGATGAACGAAGAACGATGAACGATGAACGATGAATGATGGATGAACTTCAAGGGGCTTTTAGGCTTGATTCTTGAAGAATGGATGTGTGGATCCAAGGGCCGTCGGGGCTTGATCTTGAAGGTGGATGAACGGATGAACGATGAATGGATCTTCAAGGGCTTTTGATCTTGAAGAACAGTTGTGTTGATCCAAGGGCCGTCGGGGCTTGATCTTGGATTAAGAATCGGCACGTGACCAAGGTGCTTGTTGATTCTTCAAAGGTTTTGGCGAAGTTTCTTCAAGGGCCGTTGGGCTTGATCTTGAAGTTGGATGAACGTTTCTTCAAGGGCCGTTGGGGCTTGATCTCGAAGAACGATGAACGAAGAACGAAGAACGAAGAACGAACTTCCAGAGAACTCTCTTCCAATTTGGGAGTAGAGAAATGTATTTGTGAAATGATGAATTGAAATGAATGAAATTGGCTTCTATTTATAGAATTCCAAAACTTGATTTTTGGATTTAAATAATCAGATGAAATAAGTCGTCTCTGCTAGGTGTTGACACGTGTCCTGTTTGACAGCTTTTCGGACTCTTTTCGAATTTTCGTTGAATCACACACTATGTGTACAATTTATGTAATACATGAGCGTTAATATTTTGACCATCGGTCAACATTTTATTTACTGAAATTTCACTGTCTACACATACATTTCGGTACACACATTTAGGTACATTAATTTAATATTAATACACTTCAGTGCATATATTTAGATACATACATTTCAGTGCATATATTTAGATACATACATTTCGGTGCATATATTTAGGTACACACATTTTGGTGCATATATTTAGGTACACACATTTCGGTACATACATTTCAGTACACACATTTAGGTACATTAATTTAATATTAATACATTTCGGTGCATATATTTAGGTACATACATTTCGGTACTAACATTTAAATATATTAGTTCAATATAATATATTTCGGTACACACATTTCGGTACTAACATTTAGGTACATTAATTGAGTCTTTCAAGTTTGAAGAATGTTAAATAAACTTAATAAATTAAAAAACACTTTTTTGGTCAAAAATTAATTAAAATTTTGTGTATTAATAAATTTAAATATTTAATGGGAGATATTAAATAAAATGCACATTAATTATTTTGAATTAAGGACGCATTAGGGACTAAAAATCAATATTCAATCTAACACCAGATTTTTTTTAAATTTTAATCTTCTTGAAGAATTAAAGTTCAAAAACCCCTTAAAAAAACACATATTAAACTCTGATTAACAGATGATTAATTGTTTGTTCCTTAGGTCTTACTATAGGTTAGTGTTCTTAATTTGGAAATCGGATGAATTATCATATGCGCAGGGATTCAATTTGTGACATGTGGTCGAAATCGTCGGTTGCTTAGGTCGTATTCAAGGGTTTTCTCATCAAATAAACACAAATTTGTATTTTTTTTAATGGCATGTGCCCATCTTGTAAGTAAGGTAATACGGATTACAAAACCTAGCGTAATTAGAATCCTAACCCGATTCTCCTATACCAAGTTGCCCTATTGGACGGGAGGATTGAACTAAGTTAGGGTTATAACGAATAAACATACATGGAAAAAGTTAAAGAGAATAGAACTTTGTGTTGTAATTTTGCTCGAAGAGTTTCGTGACTTACGTCCCCTTGTACTTCTTTAATGAGATTGAAATAAGTAAATGTTCTTAATCATTTAAGTTATATAAATCGGATGTTGAATTTCATTATTAAATTACTTTTAAGTAAAACAAACAATGTTTAAAATATTAATCTAGTTGGAATATCGATATGCAAATTTATGGAAATATCAATGGATATATCGATATTAATATTAGTCAGTCACGAGAGTCAAAAATAAACGCACCGACGATTTTAGGATCCCCGTGTATCGGTATTAGGGCCCAACAGAACCTTCCGTAACGGGGATGACACAAAATTTGTCAGACCCGTTCACCTCACTCTCGATTACTCTCCCCACTCAAACTTCAACCCTGATGTCGGCACCGACACGCCAGCTCCATTCCCGGTTACATTCTATTTATATATTTTCCAGTTGGATATTTTTACTCTGACACATATCTGGATGGTAGAATGTGCTTGCTTCTCCGTTGGTGGTCGTTGTACGTTACACATAGATGAGGTGGAACTTGTTGGGATTTGTGCTGAAAGTGCAGGAAAATCGATGGGGTTGAGGGCGATGGATTGGGTGTGGTTCGCTGTAGGGTGGTGTCGTGGGAAATTTTTTTCATTACTGACCGGAACACGGGTGGTACATTACGTATTTTTATATAAATTGTGAAAAATTATGTTTTTTAAGTTATTAATTTTTTTAACACACATATCATACTACTTACATAATAACACCTAATGTACCTCTCTATTTCAATTACATTGAAAATTTTCTCGTGCCGTGAGTGCGAATAGTAATTGCATTGATGGGTGGGAGTGGGGGACCATATACTAAGCTATTTGTTCGTCATGTGACTTACAGCTGACATAAAAGGGACATCTCTTTTTGTTTTTTTGTAGATTTTTTTATTTTAACCGAAGATAGGAATATATTAAATACGGATAGAAATGTTTACATCCTGAGCAAGGGTATTAAACAAAAAGTCTGGGCCAATATAGTCCCAGACAAAGGATTGACCCATTTTAGCTACATACTTAGCCACTGAGTGTGCAGCCTTGTTACACTCTCTAGGCACAAATTCAAAAGAAACAGACTTCATCCTTTGTGCTAGACTCTCAATGTCACCAAGAATACATTCAATATTGAAATCAGGATCCTCTTTTTTTTTTGATCATATGGATGACACTCAATGAGTCAGACTCAATGATAACATGCTCAAATCCATGATCAACGCAAGCAACCAGTGTCTCTCTAATAGCCCAGGCTTCCGCAGCTAAAGCACTCAAACAGTACCTCATTCCTGAGCCACCCGCTGCTTTAAGGATCCCCGCGAAATCACGAGCCATCCATCCAAAACCAGCCCTAGTCGAATTCTTACACCAGGTGGGGTTGAGGGCGAGGGATTGGGTGTGGTTCGCTGTAGGGTGGTGTCGTGGGAAATTTTTTTCATTACTGACCGGAATACGGATGGTACATTATGTATTAATTGTGAAAAATTATGGTTTTTTAAGTTATTAATTTTTTAACACATATATCATACTACTTACATAATAACACATAATGTACCACTCTCTAATTCAATTACATTGAAAAATTTCTCGTGCCGTGAGTGCGAATAGTAAATGAATTGATTGGTGGGAGTGGGGGACCATATACTAAGCTATTTGTTCGTCACGTGACTTACAACTAACATAAAAGGGACATCACTTTTTGTTTTTTGTAGATTGGGCTAGTGAAGTTTTTGTACAAGGGGGAGTAGGGCTGGAAAAAAAATCCCAAAAATCCCAAACCAAACCAAAAAAATTCCGATGCCAAACCAAATCAAAATTTTCGGTATGGGATTCGGTATTCCATCTCCAATTTTCGGTATTCCTATACTGAACTGAAAAAAAATTATATATATATATATATATTATTTTTTTAATTATAAGAGAATTATTTCAACCATTGATTATTTTGGATTTAATCTGAGCCGTTGATTTGTTTTTAGGTCAGATCCCAAATGACTCTTCTCTTTCCGTTCATTTCATCATTTGTTTCCATCGAACAACACAACCCTCCTCCCTCACCAAGGTCTCATCTCATTGTCTCTGTCGAATTCTGGCCATCCACCGGCCTACCACCACACCGTACTGTCGTCTCGACTCTCCAGGCTTCCTTCACCACACAGGCTCACAGCCACCGCTCTCTCTCCGTCTCCCGCGATCTCTTTCTCCTGCGAATTTCTCTCACGGACAGAAGTGAACAGAACCCGTGATCTCTCTCACGAGTCACCGCCACGTCGAGTCCGAGTGTCACTCTCACCCCAAATTAGGTAATTAATTTAGTGTTTTCAAACATAATTTCTCTCTTCCTTTTGAAATTTAATTTAGGGTTTGAATCTTAAATCTTAATTTATGTCTTCCTATTGAAACCTAATTTCAATCTTGAATCTTCCCTTACTGGTTTCATATGTTTATTAGTTTATATGCTCAGATTTGTGAATGCTATGTTGAATCAGCGAATCTTCCCTTACTGGTTTAATGTATTGTGTGAATTGGTTCACAATATGATGATGAGTGAATCAGTGAATCTGTGGAGGAATTGGTGAAATGAGCTAAGATTTAAATGCATTCTACTTGTTTGATCATGCTTTCTTGGTTTTTTAAACTTCGTTTGCAAACATTCTGCCATTTCTTCGACTGTAGCAGACTAAAAAAGAAAACCATTTCTTCAGCTCTTAAGGGTGCCACTTGTTTTCTAGTGAAATTTACTTCAAATACTGGATCATGACACAATTCATGATTAACATATCGAAAGCTTATCTTTGACAGTATTGTGAATACTTATGTTTATCAGTTTATGGTACCATCAACCAGTGTTATTCCGTTTAACAGTTTTGTTTGTTACATCACCAGAGTTTTTATTATTTTGACAGGAAAAAGCTTGTTTTGGTTACTCAGAGACTCTTAAGCTGTGCGTATTATAGACTGCTTGGTTTTGTTATAAACCAGGATATTTATACTCTTCTACAATTGGCATTAACAACTTCTTTCTAGCATCGAGGATTTAGACCTATCTACTGAGAGTTGTACAAGTGTTCGGAAAATGTATCGCAATGACCCATGTTGTTTTCTTCCGTTCTACTTTTTTATGGTTTGCAATCTGCAGAGATTTGCTTTTCTTTTTCATTGTATTGCTTGTTTTATTGATCTATGCTGTTTCTTGAAAGAGAAAAGTGATTTTCTTTCCTTTACACTGCAATAATGATAATATCAACTATCAAGTGCACTGATTGGCTAGGTCTTAATCTACTGTTAATGTGATGGAAAAAACTTAACTTTATAATTGGTGTGCTCTGCTTACTGTTTTTGGTGTGCAGATCATATTGGTTACTTATCCTAGAACTAGTGACTCGAGGGAATCGTTGAAGTACATTTACAACTTGTATGTCGAGTATGTTGTGAAGAACCCGCTCTACACTCCCGGAACTCCAATAAGGTAATTGACTTTATTCTCGTCATTATAATGTAGTGAATGATAATCTTCGTACCGAGAAGTTTCAGGTGATGGGTCACAAATAGTTACTCGTATAATTAATCACAGTGAGAAGTTTCGTAGATAGCATTGGGGTCACATTGAAAATCACTTTTCATTAGGTGTAATGTAACCGGGTACCGATTTGTAGTACTTTGTATATAAATGATATTGGTCAGCTGTGAAAACAATATTTTTTTTATATTGTTCACTATTCTTTTGGGCACAACTTAAGGTATAAATTCAGTATTTTTTTATTATATTATCCCGTGTATAAAACAATTTTTTTTAACTGAAAATAATAATATTGACACATGCATTTTCAAGTGTTTTTTTTATTATAGAGAACTAATATTAATCACTTACTTTCTGATGCAGGGTGTTGATCCAAGTATTCGAGTCCGAGTGTCACTCTCACCCCAAATTAGGTAATTAATTTAGTGTTTTGAAACAAGCTGGTTTTTATTTGCTTTCTAGTTCAATTACACAATATATGCTTAGATTTTTGAATGCTATGTTGAATGCTCAGATTTTTCTATGTTGAATGCTCAAATTTTTCTATGCTTAGATTATTGATTGGAATTTGGATATATGCTGAATTGTGGTTGTGATATATATATATATATATATATATATATATATATATATATATATATATATATTAATGTGCATTGTTATTTTATTTGTTAGGTAGGATGGATGGGTCTAGTAGCCAATCTAGTACACATATGGTTAGGAAAACGAAAACAAACCCAACCTAGTGTTAGCCTTCAACTAGGCACTCCCTCACCTCAGGATTATTTGCATAATGATTATTATGTAGATTTTTGGGATGATGATCTGGATGCGGATGAGGATATTGCATTAGAACAAATAGAAGAAGAGGGGGAAGAGGGGGAAGAGGGGGAAAAGGAGGGGGAAGAGGGGGAAGAGAGGAAGAGGAAGTAGAAGTAGTGAGACAATGGGAGGGTCATTCGAAAAAAAAGAGAAATAGGAGAAAGGGTCCAAGTTTGGTGTGGAATGATGCTAAGAGGGTAACGATCACCGATAATAATAGGGAGAAATCTTTCATGGCCGAATGCAAGCATTGCCAACTCTTAGTACCGGCACACTCTATAACTCACGAGACAACGGGAATTCTTAAGCATTTGAGGAAATGCCCGGGTTCTAGTCTCTTTGAGAATGTGGATCCAAATCAACCTACATTGACACAAGCGAGGATGGGAGGTCCGGTTGTCACTCATACTTTCAATAAAAAAAGACTTGATAGGAGATGTGTGAGGTGGATTATAATAGCAGAGATGCCTTTAGGGTGGTTGATCAACAGGACTTTCGAGATTTTATTTGTGCTTGAATGATTGGGGCATAGACAAGGTGTTTAGCATTACCGTTGACAATGCTAGTGCAAATGACACCGCTATTGCATAAATGAAAAGAAGACTCAAGTCAAATGGTACTCTTTTACTTGACGGGGCTCACTTGCACATGAGGTGCGCTTGTCACATCCTCAATTTGATAGTTAAGGAAGGAATGACGGAGCTTAGTTGTGAGATTGATGCCATAAGAAATTGTGTGAAGTTTATACACTTATCCCCGGCAAGGTTGGAGTCTTTTAGGAAATATTGTGTCTTGTTGAGATTTGATAGGATGTCAAGTATCCCTTTTGATGTTGTTACAAGGTGGAATGCCACGTATGAAATGCTTAATAGTGCTTTCAAGTTTAAAGAAGTGTTCTCTAAGATGGCGTTTGAGTGTGACTCTTTTAGGGTGCGTTTGTTGCACCGGACTATCTCGGACTGGACTAGCTTCAAGGACTAAGCTGGATTGCCTTAGACTAGACTAAGCTAGACTAATTTAGTGAAGCGTTTGGTGCAATGTTGGACTAAGAGCAAAATAATGACAAAAAAAAAACCATGATCTGTAACAAAATATTCTCATCTAATGAAAGTGAACCCCAACATTGAAAGCTTCTGCAAAATTAACCAAATTCTAGAAAAATCAAAATTAAATGAAATCCATCAATTTGATATACCAAAAAAAAGTAGAACTAATGAAATCATTCAATTTGAACAACCACTTCAAATTGCTCAAAAGCTCTAATATCCAAGAAAAATCAAATCCTTCAATTTGGTATTTCACAGACAACTCACAAATCCAACCCAATTCACAGAATCATTTTCTTGATACATGAGAGTTCATCTCCTTCTTAAGTCCTTTGTTCATTTTTTGCTCAAGCAATAACTTGAAGATTTGTAGCCAAATAGCTCTTCAATGACAACAAATTCCTTCTTGACCTTCCATAAAATACTTTGAAACCCTCCGTAGTTCTAATCCCTCGAGAGAAAAAGCAGAGTGCCCAACCCAGAAACCTTTATCCTGTTCAAAATTCAGAAACCCAATTAAGGATTCCACTCGGAAGGAAAATCGAATCCCAGTAAAAACAAATTGAAAACCTAGAAAAATCAAATCCTAGAAAAATCGATTAAAAAAACCCAGAAAAATCAATTCAAAAACCCAAAAAAAGGGAAAATACCTGCAAATCGAGTCTTGCAGACTTGGACTTTTAGATTCGTTTGAATCGTTTCTGTCATACCCAGGTGCAGACTTGGAGATCTTCTGGCCAGACGAGAGGGAGGTGGGGAAAGAGACAGCGGGAGGGCAAGTTCTTAGGCTTGTGGCAAGGCGGAGCGAGGGGAAGTGGGGGAAATGGGACTAGCAATCCCCTTCTTTTCGGGAGCTCTCGCTAAGCCCAGTTAATGAAGGATTTAGTCGGCACGAGTCCGACTTAATCCCATTAACTTAATCCCAGCTTGCACCAAACACAGTATAATAATCCTACCCAAATAGTCCAGTCCAATGAAACTTAAGGTGGCCAACAAACACACCCTTATTGCTTACTTTAAAGAGGAGGTCTCGAAAGAGGTTGATGGGGTGACAAGAAAGGCTAAGCGGGTGGGTCCTCCAGAGGTGGATGATTGGGAAAGGTCAATTAGTTTTGCTCACTTTCTTAAAATTTTTTATGATGCCACCTTGACATTGAGTGCAACCCTTACTCCAACGTCACACTTAATACTTAGCACGGTGATTGCCTTGCAAGTGGAGATACAAGAACAAATTTTAAATGCTTCTAATGCCACTTTGCAAAGTGTGGCTACCTCAATGAAGCTCAAGTTTGACAAATATTGGGGTCACATTGAAAAGGTGAATCCTATTCTCTTTGTAGCCCAAGTACTCGACCCTAGGTACAAATTTGATATGTTGGAGACAAATCTAGAATAGCTTGGCTATGGATGGGACAAAATAAGGAGGAGAAAGTAAGGGTTAAAGGCTATGTAACCGAGTTGTATAATGCATATAAGGAGGGAGTGGTCTCTAGTAGTAGTAGTACTAGTAGTAGTGCTATCTCAAATGTGGAGCAAAGATCAAGTGTTGTTGTACTAGATGATGTGAGGGGTGTGATCGAAGATATTGATGTTGCTTCAAGGATGATAAAGAAAATCCAACGAAAGAGAGCGGAGGCACAACAAAATAAGATAGCCAATGAAGTGAATATGTACTTCAATGATCCACATCAAAGCCTAACATATGAGGGTTTCAATCTTTTGGATTGGTGGAAAGGAAATTGTGCTCAATATCCAACTCTTAGTAAAGTTGCTAAGGATGTATTGGCCCTTCCTAGTAGCACCGTTGCTAGTGAGAATGCCTTTAGTCTTGGTGGGAGAGTTGTTGATCCTTTTAGAACTTCCTTAACACCTAAAACAGTTGAGGCTTTAGTGTGTACTAGTGATTGGCTTAGAGGAAAGGAATTTTGTTTCTACAAGGAGCCTACACTTAACGAATTCCATTTCTACAAGGAGCTTGAGCGCTTAGAAAGAAGTAAGTAAACAATTTAATTTCCTCTTTAATTTTCTTAGTATTTATTATCTAGTAGACTAGAATTCAATGTAAATGATTTGTGGTTTATTGTTTTAGGCACGGCTAATTTGGGAGGTGAGGAGAATACAACACAAGAAAATGAAATGCCACCTCCACCTCCTCGACCACCTCCACCTCAAGTTCAACAACGTCAGAATCAATCACTACCTCCACAACCACGATCACCCATTGTAAGGGGAAAGGCTCAACCATCAAGGAGAAGAGTACAAGTACCAACAAGAAGGGAGCAACCATAAGCATCAACAAGATCAAGGGGCCGAAGGGGTCGAAGAGGCCAACAATCTTCATAAATTTTAGGCTTTGTTTTTTTGCTTTTGGTTTGTAACTTAATTATTGAAACTTTGGCTTGTAACTAATTTTTTTTGCTTTTGAGTTTGTTACTTTATTTATTTTAAAACCTTGGCTTGTAACTAATATTTTTGCTTTTGGATTTGATACTTAATTTATTTTTATTCATGCATGGGTAGTAGAAATTAAATATGCATGTGTAGTAGAAATTAAATAGGCAGATATAAGCTGTTGAATTGACTACACAATTGGACATATTCATTTAATCCTACAGGTTACAGCTGCCCAAAATTGTTTTTTGTTGAATCAGGTTAAGCCCATATGGGCTGTTGAATTGAGTCTTGATTGACTACACAATTGGACAGATTCTGGGCTGGAGCGGACAGATTCTGGGCGTGGCCCAATTTTGGCTTTTTGTCCAAAAGCCCACAACTATTTCGGGATTCCCGAAAATTGGGATTCCCGAAAATTTGGTTTGGGATCGGTATTGAAATTGGGATTCCCGAAAATTTTGGTTTGAGAATCTGGACAAGGGTTTCGGTATGGGATCCTATACCGAACCACCCCTAAGGGGGAGTGTGGAGATGAACTCTCTTAAATTAAAATGTACATGTGCTATTCACACATTTTTGATAATTTGGTTTATTGAACTTTTTTTTAAATTTATTCATTTAATAGTTACAAAATTGAGAGGCGTGTGTAAAAAATAAAAATATATTGTTTAAAATGTACAGTAGTACTATTCATACATTTTTGATAATTTTTGGTCATTGATTTTCTTTAATTTATTCGTTCGACAGTTAAAAAAATTGAGAGGCGTGTGTCAAAAATAAAAATATATTGTTTTAAAATGTACCGTAGTACTATACATACACTTTTGATAATTTTTTATCATTGATTTTTTTTAATTTATTCGTTCAACAGTTAAAAAAATTGAGAGGCGTGTGTGAAAAATAAAAATATATTGTTCTAACATTACTCATGAATAAATAATTGTTATTTATTTCAAATAGTAAATTAGTTGTTTGTTAGTAGTTGTGAAAATAAATTTATCTATTATTATTTTATAAAGTAAAAATTACTAATATTTTAATACGAATTGTCTGGCTATTCAGTTTAGGGATAGAGACGTGCTCACCCCTAGAACTTCACTTTTATATCTTAAATCTTTGCTCCTTTATCGTTGTGTTAATCTAAGTGGTAGGGATGATATGTTTATAGGATAGCACTAAGACAAGAGCGAAGTTCGATTACCTCTCGTATAACACAGCAAAGTGTTTTAAATGATTAATATATTATAGATATGGATGATTTGTTTGATAATACTAGCACTAATTAAACCTTAATACATCTGCATGGAGAGCCATGCGCGTATATCCTTACGACGCGTTTCCAAATAATTAACATAAATCAACCAAAATATATTATGAGACGTCGTTTAAATTTAAGAACAAAATAAAGTATCAATAGACTAGGAGTCATCAATTAATATCTGATACGTAATATCTTCGAAAGTCGTCAATCAAGAGATATACACTTCCCATATATTTAGGGACAATGTCACGGTGTCATCTATTTTAACCATAACTACTCTACTGTCTTTACACTCAATCATCAAATGGGAAATGTACTTGGAAACACCAACATCTGCACTACTACATCAACTTACAAGTGTAAAATACAGAGTCAAATGATCCTTAAGGATATATTAAATGTCCCCGATGAACAGAGAAACCGTAAACAAAACAAGCGTGATCGTTCGATGGCATCTTGAAGGAGTAAATTAGCACTCGGTACTGTGCTTCTTCTCACTCTCATACATATAATATGAGCATTTGAGAAACCCTAAATTAAACCAATATATTTGTCAGATTAGGGCAGAGTCGTCGTTAAGTTATGGCCATTTTTGTCAGATAATAAGGATAAATAATAGGTCAATAATTCAGCTGGAAGCGATCGATCTTGCAACATGCTGTCATGCAACAATCATATTCTTTTATTCATATATTCATATTCTGATATTCATATATGTGCAGCTGGAATTATATGTATGGCAGAGGCCAAATCCAAGAACGATACATATTCATCCACGTGGTCGTACTACCCCAGTGGCTACGATATGACCTGAGACGAATACACACATTATACGTAGTGGCAGAGCCAAAACTTTATGACAATAGAGTCATATAATTGTAGCAAAAAAAAAAAATTCATTGGATCATTTCGTGAAGCTTCTAGTGAGGCCTATCATGTGAAGTTTTTTGTCGAACACGAGAAATAGGAGAAGAAAGACAAGGAAAAGAAAGAAGAAAATCTACAATACATGGGGTTGCACAAAAGAGGCAATAGTTTGTAATTCAGTGTTTTTGATTCATTTGTTGAGTTTGTTGGAGTTATGTATAAGTTTCATACACAAATATACATATAAATATTTATTGAAGTTATGAAACTATTGAGGTCATAAGCAACCAATGACCCACTGTTTGCTCCAAAACTGTATATATGTGTATATCTTTCAATACAACAGTATATATATATATACACACATTAAACAGTAAGAGATATGGGCTAAGCTACCTAATGTATCAACTAATAATTTGTTATCTAACTTCAATTCATGAAAATAAACTTAAAATTTCTGATTTACAATTGAGAATGAATACCACGTAACGCTAACCAGAATACATAATATATTTTCAAAAAAAGATAAGGAATAACGCGTTGGAATTTTATAAGGTGATGGACTGATAGTGATGTGGAAAATTATTTAAGCATTTGGATTGAGCGTTATAAGCGCCGGGAGCAGGTGGAATATGAAAGCGATGCTCACATGTGAAGTTTTTGTCAGATAAATAAATCACACAAAATTAGTAACTAATTAATTTAAAAAAGCACCCCAACAAATTTCTTCTTCTTTTTTGGAAAAAGAAAGAAGTTTGAGTCTTTGATTGTGGCCACGTGCCGCGTGGGCACCTCAATCAGGTAACACAACGTGGGGACAACGTTTGGTATTTTGACTTTTTTTATCCGATTAAATTATCAATCAAACATTCAAACTTTGGTATGATGCAGTGTTCTTAAGAAGGGCATTGTGGTCATTTCATAATTCGAGTAAAAATAAAATAAAATTAGAGAGTGGCTTGCCACACCTCTTAATTGTTTTTATTTTATTTATTTATTTTTATTGTTGAATGCTTGGTCATGTGGGAGTGGGGGCAGTGTACCTGTCACTCCACCAGTTTTCGTTAAAAGCGTATGGTTCCCCGCAAATTTCTGGCATTTTAAAAATAATTAATTTCTTTGTTTTTGTTGTCATTTTTTAATTTTAGTTTATACTTTTCTATTTTCGCTTTATTCGTATTATTGTTGTTATTATTTGATTTGATAACCATGTAAGTAATAGTAGCATGTGAATGGATTGTTTGTATTTGTTTTTAAAATGGTTGAAAGTGTTTTTAGAATCAATTCTTAATAAAAATACAAATGAATTTTAGAAAAGCATTTGAAATGCTTTTTGAAAAAAAGTACATGCTAGTGTTTTTTGTAGGAAGCATTTAAGTGTTTTGAAACCAAAAAATAATTTCACTAAAAGCATTTTCAATCATTTCAAAAACACTTCAAACAAGCCTTAAGACATGCCATTAAATTCCAACCAAATTGTAATTTGTACTATATGTTTGAATTTTCAGAAGCGTTTCTTTGGATTTCTCGTTATGTTTTGATTGTAGGGACTCAAATAATATGTCGGCAATTCTATACATAATGATAATGTTGTGGAGAGAATGTATTTTTCTAGGGTTGTGCTAACTCGACCAGGGTTTGATCTTTGGTGAGATTGGTTGCATGATTGATTCAAATATTTTGTGGAAAATTTTCAACTTGCGTTTGGTATGAATTGACAGGTCCTCCGAAACCCCTACTACTAGTTCGTGCATGCAGTATCTAGGGATGAGAGGAAGATATATGGATGCGTTTGTTGCGCTGGACTATCTCGGACTAGACTAACTTCAAAGACTAAGTTGGACTAGCTTATACTAGACTAAGCTAGACTAACTTAGTGAGGCGTTTTGTGCAGTATTGGACTAAGAAGTTGGATAATAACAAATTCTAATATTATATTTTTTAATCTATAAATTATTAATATTTTATTATGATCTTATCTTTTTCTCTATATTTTCCTACCATTTCCGTCCCACACCTTCAACTTGGTATATTTTATATGAAAGTTAGTTGTGAAATGGATCTGAAAGAGAGTCGAATCGGAAAGTTAATGATTGATCTAGGTGACCGGAGATGACAATGAGTCTGTCGGGAGTGGTTGTTGAGCATGACGAGGACGAGAGAGATGATAGTCTTAGCCAATCCCATGGTTATTGGGGGGTCTCACTAAGACCTCTTAGTGAAGGGTTTTGTCCGTGCTAGTCCTCTTTAGTCTCATTAATGTTAGTCCCAATATAGAACAAATACGGTATTGGACTAACAACTAGTCCAGTCCAGTCCAGTCCCACTTAGTGAGGGCAAACAAACGCCCCCATACGAAGTTGTAACTTCGTATGACCTTGTGGGGTGGGTGAACACATTGTAATTATGAGTTTATACGAATTCTAGCTAAATATGTATGTCAGGTGATTCGTGTTTGACACTAACTCGACTTTGTCATTATTTTTTTTTTTGCAAAAAATAGAACGGTTTCATTTATAAGAAAATATCGTACAAGAGGAGACGGGCATGAATGACCTCATCAAAACTTGCTAATTTCGTGTTATAAATTATCATCCCTAATCTAATACTACGCTAATCACTTAAGATTGCTTGTTACAAACCCAAGCCGGGTAAAGCCTTTGCAAACTTGGCCCCGTTTTGAAGCTGCTACATATTCAACATATTTGAGCTAACCATCCTCATGTTTTATGCATTTTGAAACGCACCTAAAAACCAACTAATTTTTGTATTTCTGTTTCTATACCACCATATTAGCGGACGAGAATTCATAATAAGACATCTATAACTAAGTATCGAACTTGTCATTAATGAGAGTTGAACATAAATTTTTTTACTTTCAAGTGAATCTAATGACGAAACCAACTAATTTATGAAAATAGTGATATTTATGAAAATATGACGGTAAGAAGGAAGATTTAAACACGACAAGGTTCCAAGGAAGTTCAAGAAGTTGGCGCTTGCATACAAATTAAGAAATGGCATTTCTGTAAGGAGCCATCCTCCTTGCAAATAATACACTATTTGATATGTGAGCATAAATTTTCCTTTTGTGTTTTTGATGAGTAACTTTTACAGATAACGGACTTCGAATAGACCGTATGGACGCAGCAACGGAAATAGTAAAATGTTTTGAGCTATATCTGGGAGGGTGAGATTCAAATACAAAACCTCCGAATTTAGGAGTAAACGCTCATAAACACTCATCTACAAAACCCATTCTAACGACTAGTCAATCACACCACAACGGATCAAGCTCCACTCGACTAGTCCTCCTAAAAAATTATATCATTGCTGGATGGAAAATGGCTACAAACTGTTAGATTTCAAGAACATGGTGCATCTCTCTTTTTACATAATTTTTCTTTCTTATTTTTTATTTTTTACTTGCTGGGAGTTCATATTTTGGGCACCTTCCTCATAAGGATTTGATTTATGTAGATTTTCTGCGTGAAGAAAATCACGGTTTTACACGAACTGATTTCGATGCATCCAGTTGGTTAAGTCTACATGTTCCAAGAAGTACTTCTGGCAGTTCTTCTTCTGTGTTGGCCTGCAAAAAATTTTCTTGCTTAGGAATCACTCACGCTAGCTTGTATCACAAGGTAAAGTGAAATTTTGAGAATGTTGTTTACCTGTATCAGAAATGCCATTTCTGTGACCAAATTGTTGAGGTAGCCTAGAACAAAATTTGCCACCCCCCTTGCCACTGTTGAAGACCCAACATCGATCCCAAGCTGGTATCAGAAATTTCATAGGTTAGAATTAGTTATAATGCCATGATTTGGCCTTAAACCGAAACATAATTAGCATATTCAACAATCACTTAACACGATAAAGGGTTTGGTAAATTGGTAACTTGCCTCGAGATAGTTCTTCCCACGGAAATAATGCACTTCGAGCAATTGCCCTATCAAGCAGGCTTTCTTCCCTACACTCTGCTTGACTATCCATGATCCCTAAGAAAACAAATAGACCAAAGTAAACGGTTAAATATGAAAAATATAAGTGTTATACGAATATATGTTCTTGAGGTACTGACCTTAGAAATGTATATGAAAGATTTACGTGTTATACGAATATAATGTTCTTGAGGTACTGACCTGAACAATGTATGGTATTAGCTTAAATCTTGAGTTCCTATAGGAATCATCTCCATTGACAAAGTCATGTAGCAAAGGAGTTTCCTCCAGAGGAGTTTTCATCATGTAATAAAACGCCAAGGTATGCATGGTTGTTCCGGGTATCTGATTTATCAAAATGTGTACCAAGTTATCTGCTACTTGATGATGATAACAGCTCTATTACTTTATGAAACTCGAATCAAAACTTACTTGCATATTAATGGTAAGGAAAAACTCTGATCCACCTCGTTCTGCATATTTCTGCATGCATCCATCCAATAGCTTGTATAATTAGTACTTTATATGCAGGTATGTGGAATCAGGTTGCCGAACAGTTCATGTATAAAAATAAAAGGTACTAGAAGAATTGATGGATCGGACCTGAACAATACTACCATAACGGCTGCTAATATCAACTTCTCGCTTGTCAGATCTTAGCCAATCTACGCCAACCAGTTGCATCAAGGTGCTTTTTGCCTTGATCTGTTACAAAGAAAAATTACTCAGTTCATACATTAAAGAAAGCTAACACTAAATTCACTTTCGGAATAGATAAATTGGCCCTTAGATCTTTGAAAGAAAAGGATCCGAAAACAATATTTCAAGACATGTCCTAACTAGAGCATCAGCACCAGCACCAGCACCAGCAACATCAGTATATGATATTATCACTGATTTATCCCATCTATTTGGAGTAGGTTATGCAAATCGTTTTCTGTATCTGTTTTGCTATTAACTCCATCCGGGGAATCTATGTTCACTTAATTATCAAGATCAAGGTACGAACTAGCAAGAATGTGCATGCCTTTCATTTACTTCTTACATCAGAATAAGTGTTTTAAAAGGCTCGCCTCAGGACACGCCTAGGCGGCCTCTGAGGCTGGGCGTCAGTGTTCCCACCTCTGTTTTGAGGGAGTGGGCGGAAGGCTTTGCCGTAGCACATCTGGGCGTTTTTTTCTTCAAAATCCAGGTTTTCTGAAATGTTTTCTCCCATTCTAGTTTCAACGAAGAAGGAGAGACTCTCTACAAATCCCATAAATTTCCATAATAATTGCTCCGCTTACTCCACTCAACCCTTTATTTTCGCCATTTATTTCATTTTAAATACCCTATAAATACTCTACCCCATTTATTTCATTTAAATACCCTATTAATACATTGATCAGAATGGTCACTTCTACTTCCCTAATAAACCGTCCTGTCATAAATTCTTGTTTTCCTATTCCTGTGGAGTCTTTGCATGATTACTCTCTTCCAAATTTTCTCAGTTGAGAGGAAACTATGATATTGATCCGGCCAGCAGAGCTATGCGTATATCTTACCTTTTACAGAGGTGCCTAAAACTTTTTCCACCCTCCTTCTGCAATTGAAGATTGACCACAATACTAACACTCATTCGAACCTCATCACATGGTACATAATCTGAGTTTCTTCTTCATATCTGCATTTCCTTAACCTCTTAATGGTAAAAGGCTCAATGCATCGTTCAATAAGACCATCTTAATCAACTCTTAGATATTATTTACCCCATCTAACAGAGTAGATCAGATTTTCAGTGAAATTATGCTTCATCAAATTTGGTTGGTGTGTAGTAATTGAATTACAATTTACAACAGGTTCTATGCAAGTCAAATTTACTACACATAATCTAGAACTTTCAAGGAATCTTGTTGTATTTCAAGTTCTTTGGCTTCTTCTAAAACATAGCCTAACTGAAAAATAAATAGTTACCTTCTGGCGATCTTGTAAATAATTTGGCCCGCGTATCAAAAATGAAGAAGGATCGGCTGATCCCCAGCTGCAAGGTAGAGCACAACTTGGATCCTTTTGAAGGGTTGCCCCATAAGGGCATACGTTATTTTCCTTGGATGCCTCTTGTAAGTCCGTACAACCCTTCTTTTGAACTGCAGTGTAAGAAATTTTAGGCCAAAATAATCAAAATATAACCGAATACACTAGACATCCCTCCCCATCCAGAGCAGCTTATGCTGATGAAACAAACTGACCTCTATGTTCATGCAATCTCTTCACAAGAACGGCAGCTGATGACAAGTTGGGATGTTGTATGCTCTGCAGATCCAGTGTTGACACACATAGTCAGAAGAAAATAGATTGTATTGCAACAGTGTGCATGACAGAGTATAAAACTTGACAGGAGCAATTGGAAGCGAATATTGAGTCTGAAAATTTGGATATCTAAGAGATAGTCTTGGTGATCAGTGAAGTTACCGTGGGGTTCTGTTCCATGCTCATATCTGAAGGCCACTCATTCTCAAACTGGTCATACTCTGTTGGTTCTGGAACATCAAAGAACTCGTCTGCAGCATTGTGCAGGCCCTTCAAACTTGTGCGACCTTCTGGTTTTTCCACCTCATCTTCCATGAGAACACCCTCCTCCATCTTTTTGACTTCTCCAGGGTGCTGAACTTCGGTCCTGATATTCTGCTGTCCACTTTGAGATAATCTGATCTCTCTTGACATGTCTCCGGATGAAAATTCAGGGGAGCTAGTTCCAGCTTTTGCTCTGAACAGCTCTCTTAATGCTGCGAATTATGGAAACAATGAAGGTTTGCATCGACAAGAACCTGAAAATGGAAAGGGAACAAAAAATGCAATCCTAAGCAAAGAATGGAAGGGTACAGGCAACTATCTCAAGCATACGGATGGTAATGCATCTTGCTGATGACGGATGTAGATATAATTTCCAGAATTTCCAATCAATAGCAAGCATGTGTCTCACAAGTGATTGTTTCCCTTCGTTCACAGGAGTTATAACATATCCTCCACCTGCATTTTTAGAGAAATAATATTCATATAGAAGTTATCTAGGATGAAAAGTAAACCTAAAAAAGAACAATTGAGTTGCAGATGAATGGAATAAAGGAAGGAAGAAAAGAAGAACAATCATGTATGCCGTGTTGACATTTATTTAGCAGTTGAAAATAGTTCATGATACGGAAAATAGAAGAGCATTTTGCAAATATCAAGCCATATATGTAAGTCAATTAGTATCTCTAGCTCAAAGCATACATTACTTTTAAGGCAAGCACGGACATAGCCTCTTTTTGGTGGACATTTCTTGTGAGACGCAGAATGGTAGAGGATTACTGTGACAAAACC
Organism: Crataegus laevigata; assembly: GCA_963580275.1. Lineage (NCBI taxonomy): Eukaryota > Viridiplantae > Streptophyta > Magnoliopsida > Rosales > Rosaceae > Crataegus > Crataegus laevigata. Next base: position 27,409,806 of record OY756947.1, on the reverse strand, counting down.
AGATACAGAAAGTCGGGCAGTTATAAAGTGGCTCCATAGCTTTATGTTATGGTTTAGATTTTTGAAGAATTTCATTACCATATGTTCCATCATCCTTCCTTCTCCAGTAGCGACGCATCAGTAGATCTCTTCGTTTCATCCCCCTGTAAACCATGATGTGTCATATAACAGCATATATATTTTATATAACTCTCTTTAACATGGTTCGAAATCTAACCTGGGTAGCCAATCACTGTATAACTGCTGGTGAATAATATCTGTATGACCATCAAGGCTCTCAACCACGCTACCCCGGTAGAAACAGAAATCCCATCTGCAAGACACTTGGTTGAAATAACAGCATATTTTTATTTATATAATTATATAAACCAATACAATGGCATCAGAAGCTCCATTGTATAAAAATGTTGAAATAACATGTCAGTGATCTTACTCTGATCTTGAGGGGCCAAGAGATAAAAGAGTCCGGAAAATGGCCTCCGAAGTTCCATCAACTACTCCTACTGCCATTATAGCCGGATGATCATCCCAATGCTGAAGTTATGGAAGTCATTGAGGTAAGAAAAGTAGACAAAAAAGTACAAAAATCAAGAATTTGTATATCAAAAGAGAAGCTCACCCTTCCACGGGAATCCCAATCTTTTGCTTCTTTGAAAAGGCGTAGTCCTGCAGCAGAAGAGATGAACGTTTCACACATACACATTCAGTCACTTGCAATGCAGATAAGAACATGAAGTCTTACCATTCTGAAAACCAAAAATTTTCCATGGCGAGGGAGCAATGACATCAGATGTCATTCTTTCTGTGTGCATCAATGAGCTAAAAGTCCAGTCAACAGAGTTTTTGCGTTCTGTCCTCCTGGAACCACCCATTCTGTCAAAACAATTAAAGTATGAAAAGAACTGTGACTGTAGATTTGCAAAGTGATGTAGAGTAATACAAAAAAGTTCAGCCGACTTCTTCAAATCTAAAAGAACATGTAATTGTAGTCACTACTACCTCCAATTAACAATGTTCTCATAAATTAGGAATTCTTCTTCTTTCTTTATATGTAAAGCACTGGGGTCTCCTACAAGCTATGTGACATGTAAAATGCACAGTAGTTCAATCGATTCAGAACAGAATATAGTTCAGGTTTGCAGATGAAATATAGTTCAATCCCGAAAAAAGTTATATCCTCACAGGCTTGTACAATTGTTACAATGAATTTGTACAGGAATATAAGTTAGTAACTATGAGATGCAATGTATCCAAGGTGCAACCAATATATACCTCAAAGATGGCCATCTTCTCTTGGAACAAGCCACAAAATCCTGTGCTGTATTCGGACATGCCTGAAAATATATAAAACTTATTATACATATTATAAAAATATAACTACTATACCAATGGAGTGATTTAGCAACATGAAACCTTTAATGCAGTATCCTGCAATGAACGAATCCATTTTGCTGCTTCTTCTGAACTACTTGCTCCCAACTATCAAAAGTTCAAAATTCAATTACTTATCAATACAACGAAAAATCCAAGTAATGATGTTTGACTTGGAATACCCTACCTTGAGCCTATCGTTGTTATTGGAAGTATTGTAGAGCGTGAAAACAAAGAAGCCCTGCAGGTTGCACAAATCATTAGATATTTAATGCTAGAAAAATGTATCTATCACATTGCAACAATAATTTATCCAGGATCTCTGAAAATCATAGGGTACCAAGGTCAATACTTTTCCATGAATGCTTGCCCTTCCATTATCTGTAGCCCGAATGCAGCTATCTATTACCGCACTTCTAACAGGTTCCTGATCAAAGAAAGTTTTCAGTGAGCATTTCTACTGATTTTGTACCAACAAAATCCTTGCTGAAATTGCAAAATTAAGGAATGCTGAAAAGCGTCTCCGGAGGTATGATGTCACTGTCATCCAGCACGTAAAGAATAACGACATATCTATACCAACCCAGTAAACATAAGCGTATACCAAGAAACATAGAAGCAAAGATCAAAATGAATCCAGTAGTCCAGTTATTCAGCGCACAACACACTATGTATACATGATATTCATAAAATAAAATTAAAACAACCATCAAATCAAATTAGCAAACCACATAGTACATCTGCACAAAACCAAAAATCAATGAGACATCGAATTCCAGATCAAAAATCCCAAAAGGAAACCAGTTGTGATTAACGAATTTTCAGCGCACATATACTATCATCACATGTCATAAGCAACTCATGTCATAACAACAAAAACAAAGACAACAATGATTCTGCAACATGGTTTCCACTTAAACATGGAACTTTTCAAAGACAGGCCAGAAATGCAATGCATGCAATGAAAAAACAGAAGAACAAAAAGCACAACGAGACGAAGAACAAAAGAACTGTACCTCCGAGTCCGAAGAAGGTTTGGCTTTGAAGCTCCTGAGGCAATTATCCTCGAGAATAAAGTACATTTTGCGAGAGTATTGCAGCCCAAATCGATTGGACCCGATGATATAAAGCCAACCTTCCATTTTACCATCATTCTGTGAGGTACCCATTTGAGCAGAAATCACAAGACGCGCGCTTTGGATTTCCCAAAATCACTTTTCGTCAGGAGCGGCTTTTAGCTTATCAAAATTGCGTGAATTTTTTTTTTTTTTTTTTTTCCTTTCTCCTTAATCAAATTTGTAATGCCGGAACCAGTAGAGTCCAAAAAAAAAAAAAAAAAAAAAAAAGGGAATGTGTCCAGTGGGGCAGGAAGGATGATCCTCTGATCCCAGCAAAGGGAATCAGAGAATCAATACAGAAATTTCAGAGCTGAATTCTCAGAGCAATGCTCTGCGCTTTCCTTTCATGCCACTTTTTTCTTTCTTTTCTGAATATTTCCTTCTCTGTTTCTCCTCTCCTGGTAACTGACTTTGGGGTATTTATACGATTCAGAGTTTGGTTGTGAGATTACTGTTTTACCCCTATTTCTTTGTTTTGTTTTTATTTTTATTTTTTGGGATTCAGAGTTTGGTTGTGAGATTACTGTTTTACCCCTATTTCTTTGTTTTGTTTTTATTTTTATTTTTTGGGAAAAAAAAATAAAATTAAAAAAAATTATTTCTCTCCATCCTCTTTACATAATTTGAAAATATTATTCTTCCTCCATGGAAAATTTTAACTTAATTTTTCTGAATTTTATGATTTGCTTACAAAATAATTGGATATTATGCATCTTCAAACGAATATAAAAAAAATTGAAAATAAAAAAAACGAATATAAAATGTATATTATAATTCCCAAAAGGACAAATATATATATATATATATATATATATATATATATATATATATTTCTAAATGTTTGATTAGATTAGTAAGTACCTTCTATGTGTGGTGGATTCTGGGTTTTCAAGCTTGGCCGAAGGTACTTGTCACTCACTATCATATATCATGAAGGAATATACATGTCACTATCAAATATTAAGAGAATTGTCATACAGTTGAGCAGTTTGTAACTTTGTATTGATGAACATTTGGTAGGTTGTTTTAGCCATGTGCACACTTATGAAGGAGAAGGCTTTTCAATAATACGAGTATAACATTACGGTAGTGTTTTGTGCCAATGATACATTTCGTATGCAAGTTTCTTTTGATATGATTTTGTTTTAATATAGAATGTGACAGTGTTAATTTATTTCTATCAAGTAAATTTCTCTATTTTAGACCGAATATAGAAAATTAAGTAGGATTGTAAAGTTATGATGCATTAATTAAATTTCCAATAATTTACTTACAAATTATATATGGTACCAATAAGAAGGGGGAAAAGGTAAATTTGGAATATTTGTTCACTTTTTTTTTTTTTATTTAAAAACACCACGTAGGTGTGACACCCTAATCCATAAAAAAAGATGATGAGTTGTAGGGTGATTAATGGTGGAAAAAACCATAGTTAAGCTTCATTAAGTTACTCTCAAGAGCTGCTTATGAGTACGATTTTTATTTGTTTATTGGTTGGAAGAGATAGGATTGTGTGTGCTTTGTTCTGTTGGCTTTTGTCCTGGTTATAATAATTTCCAGTATTTCAAAAAAAAAAAAAAAGGAAAAAGAAAAGGAAGATTGAGCTGTTTAGGCAAATCCAAATGGAGGGTGCCCAATCAATGGATTCCAAAGCCTCTCCACAGTGCTTCTCTGGCACTTCCTCCCCCAAAGTTCTTCTCTGGCTCTTCCTTCCTCCCTCAGTTCTTTTACCAGGTCAAAACCATATCCATTCACAAAATCTTCTTTAAATCAATAAAAATTGGAAAAGGGAAGAAAAGGAAAAAGAAAGTGTGTATAGCTCTATGTACAGCTTCACAATCACACCAAAGGCTTGGAAGATCATGTGTTTATGAGAGCAGATTCTTGAATACAATACTCATCAATGTTAACGTTAGTTTTTCTTTATTAGTTACGTGACAGGAGTGACATTAACGAAAGATAATATTCGTGATTACATGTCAAAATTTTCAGCTTATAAACCAATCTCACTACCATGAAATATCATCCTCAACAATAAGACTTAAAAATTTCACCGTTGAGATGTCCAAAAAAGTGTAGAGTATTGCTTTTAATTATTGGTAGCATTTTTGTTCACCATTTTTTTTTTGAACAAACAATATTATTTACACTGGGAGAGAAGGTGGGCTTAATCTCACAATAGCCTAGCAATAATGTAGTTCAAATTTGTCTTTGTTATTGTTGTCTTGTCTTTAACATATTCAGAACTTTATGATTAATATCAACTAAACATACTTAGTAAGGACTCTGATTAAGTATGAATAATATAGTTAATTAGGAGGCGGTCTTGTTTAAGTCATCCTATCTAATTCAAGTCATAAACCAGTAAATTAAATTAGGGTCAGCATCGTAATATGCATCCTCCTAGCTCTCATCAATTTACAAGTGTACAAGGCATAATGTTAGGGATCTTAATTACACAAATTAGGAAATTTTAATTCTTTACAAATATATCCTGTTGACTCACGCCAACACAAACATATATATATATATATATATATATATATATATATATATATATATATATATATAACTTCATTTTAATCCTTGACAAATATTACTTTTTGATTAAAACCATGAGTAAGTTTAAAATCTAATTTTAGTCCTTGATACATTAATTGTGACATCCCGTTCCAATTTTATAATTTTGGCGACGTGAAATGACAATATTGCCCTCGAATACGCGGGAACGATTGTGGTTTTGGGTTTAGTTTTGGGCTTGGGTGCCCTAATCATTTAAGCCCAAAGTTGGGCTGATATTTGTACACACACACACGTACTCACACATGCACACGTACACACTGTCTTCTTCCTCTCTCTCGAACCATCTCACTCTCTCTCTTCCGATTCCCTTGTACGGACACCCACACACCTCGCCATCTCGTACCAGATCGAGGCTAAGGTAAGCATAAACATATTCCTTAGGACCTACTGAGTCTATATATGTTAGTTTTGTGGACGGAGACCTTCGAAAACATACCAAACCCGAGCTTAATTATTTTGTTACTGTTCATTCACTTTCGTTTCAGGACGTTTTAGACAAAACCAAGATCACAGCGACCTTCTAGAGGTCCCCACGAGGCTCGGAGTACCTCGGTGACAAGGTTTGGACGTCGGGATCGCCGGGTTCGTGACTGGCCGGTTTTGGAGAAATTCTCCGACGAATTTCTCGTCGTTTTTCAAGGTATTTGAGGTCATAGAAATGTTCTACATTGAATTTAGAGCATGTAGGAAGAAAAATCGTGGAAAAAGGACGAAAAATGAGTGAGATATGAAGGTTTGAAGTTTTGGCCGGAATCCGGTCGCCGGAAAAACCAGTCCGGCGCCGGCGCCAGCGACGGTCGCCGGCGAAGGTCGCCGGAGCTGGAGGTTGGGGGTGACGGAATATTCCGTCAAAGTTGACGGAATATTCCTCACGCCGTTAGTTAATTCTAACGGAATCCGTGAGAAGATAACGGAATATTCCCAACGGAATATTCCTGCGCCGTTAGGGTTAGCCGCGCGTGCGCAGCACGTGACGCGCGTGGGGGCGCGTCTGTCCGTGCTTTCCTTGGCACGTGGGGGCGCGTGCTACAGTAAAAATTTATTTTAAAAATATCACGAGGCTCGTGACGTCGTGTAGGTCGCGTTGGTATATTCAAATGCCAAAATTGACCTTCGTATGAAAAGTTAATTACGTAGTTCGGTTATGTGCTGTAAATGACGGTTTTGCAGTTGTTTCACATATAGGTGAGGCGTACCCAGAGGACGAGCGCATTCATTCTAGGCTCGGGGGATACGACCCGTCGACATACCAGTGAGTGGGCTTTTGTTTTCAGTATATATATATATATATATATTACTGGCGTTTTTCCCAGAAATGCAATTTGCATGATTTATGAACGGAAATGGTCTTATAATTATATTGCCATGTCGTATACCAATTATATTTTATAAATATGATTATGATTGCATATACTATGCTCCGACGCCGAGGACGGCCAGGTAAGTCAGGTAAGTATAATGATAGTGCTTGAGATGACGATAGATAGTGAGTTAGCTCATCACCTGCACCTCGGGTGTTAGTGCTCCGCCAGAGTAGGGCCCAGCCTTCACGTGATCGTTCACCTCACGCACCGTACGCTCACCTTGGATCCAAGGCAGCTGCCTAGCCTGTCGTACAGACCACTATAGGTGGTTCCGACTCGTAGGTGACCCGCGATTCGTCGCACAACCTTCACGTGATCGTAGCACTGAGCGTAATATTATACACCTAGCCTGTCGTACAGACCACTATAGGTGGTTCCGACTCGTGTGCAGGATAGTGATTGATAGCGATTGAGTATGACGGATGAGCTATAGGTTCAGCCGTACAGGTCAGTAGAGGTGACTCCGGCTGACAGTGCACTAGGGGTATTTCTGATTTATATTACCTGACTGATGATGATGATTTTCCGAGTTGGTATATCGACATGGCCTATCATTGTGTTTTGATAATGGATTTGATTCTGAGACGAGTTTCGTATATAAATTATATACGTATTATTTTCTGGGAAAATTATATTGATTTACGGAGAGGGGTTATTTATGGATTTATAAAATGGTTTTGAAAAACATTTGTTTTTGCCCACTCACATTTTCTGTTTTGCGCCCCTCCAAGTTCTAGGTAACGACGACGTGGACGGCTATCGAGGCACCGAGGCAGTTCTGACAGACCACCACTGATGTAGGATTTCTTTAGTAATTCTGTCGTTTATTTTAATCGACTGCACCTAGGATTGGCTCTGTGACCTTTCACTATCACATTTTCTTTCGATATCACCTTCTATCTTATGTATATTATCAACTTGATATTCAATGCTGCATTTCATGCATAATCACCTTCCGCTGACGTTTTTGGCTACGTCACTCGCACGTGACGACCAGCATGCTTCGGCCCCTGGGTCGGGGTGTGTCATTAATAACCTCATTTATTAATTATTTTTAATTTTTTAATTTTTTATCTTTTTCTTTCTAATTTTTAATGTATTAATTTTATTTCATTTATAATTTTTATTTTCATTTCATTCATTTTAATGTATTTTTGTTTTGAACATTTAGATAAACTAATTTTTGTTATACAATATATTTCGATGTACTGTAACTTTTTCATTTACGTATATTAAATTCATTATAATACATTTCGGTGCATACATTTAGGTACACAGATTTTGATACTAACATTTCGGTGCATACATTTCGGTGCACAAATTTCGGTGCACAAATTTCGGTACACACATTTCGGTGCATACATTTAAGTACATACATTTCGGTGCATACATTTCGGTACACACATTTAGGTACATTAATTTAATATTAATACATTTCAGTGCATATATTTAGATACATACATTTCGGTGCATATATTTAGGTACATACATTTCGGTGCATATATTTAGGTACACACATCTCGGTGCATATATTTTGATACACACATTTAGGTACATTAATTTAATATTAATACATTTCAGTGCATATATTTAGATACATACATTTCGGTGCATATATTTAGGTACATACATTTCGGTGCATATATTTAGGTACACACATCTCGGTGCATATATTTTGATACACACATTTAGGTACATTAATTTAATATTAATACATTTAGGTGCATATATTTAGGTACATACATTTCGGTACTAACATTTAAATATATTAGTTCAATATAATATATTTCGGTATTAACATTTAGGTATATTAATTGAGTATTTCAAGTTTGAAGAATGTTAAATAAAATTAATAAATTTAAAAACTCTTTTTTGGTCAAAAAATAAATTAAAATTTTTGTATTAATAAATTTAAATATTTAATGGGAGATATTAAATAAAATGCACATTAATTATTTTGAATTAAGGACAAATTAGGGACTAAAAATTAATATTCAATCTAACACCAGGTTTTTTTTAAAATTTTAATCTTCTTGAAGGATTAAAGTTCAAAAACCCCATATATATATATATCTATATACAGGGAGCTTAGGGGGAGGGATCCCCATTTTTTTCAAAAAAATAGGGACACTCTCCCACCATTAGATTGGCTTTAATAAAATTGTGTGGTTGAGATTAAAACACAGGCCACACAATCTCAACCACACAATTTCATTAAAGTTAAATCCAAAGGTGGGGAGCGTGTCCCCATTTAAAAAAAAAAATGGGGATCCCTTCCCTTATGCAATTCCTATATATATTTAATCGAAAAAAGACTACGTTAAAGAGAAAAGCCCCTAGTGCAACCGGTTTGTATACAATCAAAGAGGAAAGCCTGACGGGCTTCTAAAAGAAGAGTTATATCCCAAACACAAAAATTAGAGACCGAATAACCCACTCCAGTAATAGCATACGCCAGAAAATTTGCTTCCCTAAGGACATGCTTCCAGCTAATCTCCTCAAACGACCCTACAAGCCAGCGAATATCCTCAAGGATGGTCTTCAATCTCCAAGGGGGGTTAAAGGCTCCACTGATAGACTCAATCACTAGTTTAGAATCACTGATAGACTCAATCACTAGTTTAGAATCACACTCCACCACAATACGAGACAAGCCTTTGGCCTTAGCCAACCACAGGCCATCCCGCAATGCTAGACATTTCGCAACCGAAATAGTGTTTTGACCAATAAATTTAGCTCCCGCAACAATAGGCTTCCCTTTCTCATTTCTAATCACAAACTCAGCAGTTGCACCTTGGTCCTGCATTCGGAGGGGACCATCGGATAGAAGAAGGCTGGGAGGACCCGCTACCATTATAAAGCACAAGAATTACACCATTGGCATCAATGAACTCCATCCCAAGATTGAGGGTAGACTTAACAATCCATGCAGGGTTTGGAACTTAATTTTGGAAAACCACCATATTCCCCTCCTTCCAAATCTACCAGCAGATTAGTAACACTTTTCTAAGATCACACAAACCTGCATCAATTTTATTAGTAAGATCATTGAGCCAATCATTAAAATCAAGAAATTGATTTAATCTTATGTTATTAGAGATAGATTGACAATCCCAAACCAACTTAGCAAAATTACAATTAAAAAATAAGTGAGATTTATTGACAAATTTGGATAATCTGTCGGTTGTATGAAGCCTTCCAATTATGAGCAACCAACTAAATTTTTTAACTTTATGAGCTTCCACATTTTCTTGAGAAGCTCACTAACATTATTATTGTTATTTTCACTATTTTGTATCCAATTGAAAATTTACCATTCGCATTAGGCCCCCACCAACACATATCGCATTGGGGAGTTAATGGAAGTGGGATACTACAAATTTTATTCACAATGACCTCATCAACTAATAGTCTCAACTGATTCTATCCCATTGTCCGTTATTAATGAAATAACTCACCTTTAAGTTTAGGTCAATAACATTAACAAGACAGAGCAAGATAAAGTTGAAAAAAGGAAAAAGAAAAACCCAGTTATGGGTCCAAAAGAGGACGCTCTCTCCATTTCCCACAACCCACCTCAGCCCCAATTTAATAATATCTCTAGACTTAAGGATATCTTTCTAGGCACATGAGTGGTGTTGCCTGACTTTAGTATTAAGGAAGTCATCTCTCTTTTAAGTATTTATTCTTCACAAGAACCCACCAATTTTGGTTATCCATTAGGACTTTTCATCCAAGCTACAAGCATTATTAAAATGATCACTTTTCCTAATACCCAAACCCCCACTTTCCTTAAAGCTGCAGACTCTATCCCAAGCCACAGGGACAAGCTTGCTACCTCTCAGGTGTCCCCAGTCATACACTTCACTGTCAAGGATAGACCTATTTAAATTATCATTCTTGAGAAGGTCTGATAGACGCAAAGAACCTAGTTTTGAAATCCTCAACAAACACCATCTCCAGACCTTCCATTCCACCACCAATTACCTTGGTTATCTTTTATTTTATTAATTTCATTTTTTCTCCTTCTAATGTTGGCCACCGTTTGAAAATACCTAGTGTTCTTATCTCCAAGCTGCAACCAGTTAGTTCTAACTTTTTGGGCCCAAAATAATTCCCCCATTCTTTAACAAATCACTCTGCAGTTTTTTTTAATTTCAACCTCTTTACCAAAAGAGGTTACTGGAGTCAGACTCATTCATAATCTCCTGTTGCACTTTATTCAGGTCCCACAGAAGTCCTTTATTTATTTATTTTTTTTCAAATAAATTCCCAAAAACCTTTCTATTCCAATTCTTAATTAGAGACTTAAAAGTCCCTAGGTAACCTCTAATCTTTTCACACGCACTACCAGTAATATTTTGCTCCCAAGGTTTTCCTACAACATTTCTAAACCCAGGGTGGGAAAGCCACATAGCTTCAAATTTAAAGGTGCTGTCACCCAGACTGTTATCACTTCCATAGCTACTAGTCTCAAGCAAAATTGGGCTATGATCAAACCCAAAAATAGGATAATTATGGAGGGTAGCATTAGGAAAGGAGTTTATCCAATTCATGTTAGCAATGGCCCTATCTAGCATCTCAAAAATAATTGTACCATCCTTATGACCATTGCACACCAGTGGCAGAAATCGAGATTAAATTTCCTTCATTAAGGAAGTTATTAAAGTTACCCATGTGATCACTAACATTTCTGTCACCTCCAACTTTCTCTTCCATATTAACAATATTATTAAAGTCACCTAGCAGCATCCAAGATATACATCATAAAATATTTATTTTTTGTAGTTTATATTTGTTCATTGTGGTTGTTTCTTCAAACAAAAGCAGACTATAATAGGGTCGATCACACATTTCTTTTTGATATTATATATAGCCTATTATTTATTAGTGAACAATAATTGAATAATTCCTTCATAGATATAGAGGATATAATTCACATGGATATAGTAAATCTTGCTTTGGCTTCTTTAATGGCAGTCTTTACGTTTTCCCTTTCACTAGTAGGGATGGGAAATTTTGCCATAAACTGATTTACCGACCGAACCATATCGGTCGGCTCATAATGGTATGATATAGTTTTGGCATTTTTTCATAGCCAGTTGGCATTTTACCAAACCGACAATTAATGGCATGACTTTGGTAGTTGATTTTGTATGCCGGCGGTATGTCATACCTACCAATATATGCATATGTATGTCATATATTTATTATGCATATGTATGTCATATATTTATTATGTATATGTATGTCATAATCATATACATATACATATATGATTATGGCATACATAATATTGAGTTTAGGAACTAAACATTATCACTTTTTTTTATAGATCGTTCGGCAAAGTATTTTTAATTGAAAATTTTCACTATTCAATTTAAAATTTTATTTTTAAATTGAAATAGAAATTGGTAATGCTAATGAGACTAAATTTGTTTAAAAAATTTGTAAACTAAATGATATGAAAGTTGACAATTGGATCATGAATTCAGCATTGATTAACATGCTCATTCCTATTGGTGACACATTATTTAGTTTGCAAATTTTGTCTACTAATAATTGGCAAATTAACTTTATGCATGGAGCTAATTATACTCATCTGAGTCTATCCTAAGACTGTCTTGACCTCAATCTTCATCATTTTTTTCCAAATGATTAACAATTCACTTATATCTTCATCCGTATGAAGATTTCTTTTATAACATTGTTCTTATTTAGGTAAGGGTTCCTGCCAAATCATGTGTATATAAAACACCTATAACAAAATTAGTATGAGACCACTGATATACGATTCACTACGTTCATCACGTAAAAATCGTCCTAATCAGGCAATCATAATTAAAATCACACCCATCCTCCTTCTATCAAAACCAAAGCCTATGGACGATGCATCTAACTTTAATGAAACGAATTAGATTCAACTGCATGTACTTACTGGTGGCTCAGAATTCATAGCCCGGCCGACCAAGCTGTCCTTGTTTTTTTTCCTATACAATTTTCCCAAGCTCATCCATGAATCATAATAATGAACTTTTAACCTAACTAATTAATGAGTTTCCAAAAAAACCTAACTAATTAATGAAACCTGAATGAACTTTTAACCTAACTTGCATGTGTATATACAACACATATCATATGCATATCTGATGAATACAGTATTGTAAAAAGAATTTATAATGAATTCGAATTTGTTAAACTAGCTCTCGGTCTAGCCATACTGTTCTTTACAAGGTTGACAAAAGTTGAGAGAAATCGTAACCTAAAGTCAGCAAAATTGGATACGTTAAGAAAGATGTGTTGTTAAGCCCTTGTCATAATGCATACATGGGTTTCATTATGGAAATGCTAAGGGAAATTACTAGTTTGTTTTAGATAGATAGGGTAGGTTGGTACACTGACTGGTGAGGAATGAAATGGGGAAGCAAAACACATTGATTTTTCTTGGTGGGATGGCTGTGCTGGAATATGCTTGCCAAAATGCAAACCCTAGCTAGACTCTGCATGATTTCAGATTTTTCACTTTTCAGAGTTTGTGCTGCTGCCTGCTTGCTGGATTTAAGGTTGAAACGACAATGCATTATACAAAGTGACAAAGTGTGAAGGAGGCTTTGAAATTTGTATTCCGGATCATTATGATTTTCCTTTTTCCAGATCATGTATATGCATGCTCTCTCTCCCTATATATTGTCATCTATTGGGAAATTTTTCAATATGTCGGGAATACGACTCGGTACAAGTGTTATAGTACAAGTGGTTGGATACTTGAATTTTTTTTCGACCACTTGTTTTATAACATTTGGTTTACCTAGCATATAGTATTCAATAGGGGTGGGTTCAAAAAACCGAAAACCGAAAAAAACCGAAAACCGAAAACCGAACCGGACCGAGACCGAAAAAAACCGAACCAAAAAAAAAACGAACCGAAACTCTCAAACCGAACCGAACCGATATATATATTTAATTTTTTTTTCAATGTTTATAAATAGTTTAGTCATACAATCATAACAAAACAGATGTTGTTGCCAAGTTGGTTTCAGTTAAACTTTCGAAGTTAGAGCGTATGGTTTTGAACCCTCCTCGTGCCTCCCGGATTTTGGAAATTTTTTCCAATTTTTATGAGAAATCAACAAAACCCATCAACAAAACCCTCCGCATGGTTTCGAACCCCTTCCCTCCAGGTTGGGAATAGCAGCCGCAAGCCAACTTGACAGGAGGCTTTGTGCTGCTATAATTGTACAAGTATAATATTTATAGGTATTCTAAAACCGAACCGAGCCGAAACCGAACCGAGAAAAATCGAACCGAATACAAACCGAACCGAACACAAACCGACAGAAAACTGAACCGAACCGACCCGAACAGTGATTTCGATTTGGTTTCCGGTTTTGGCAAAAAACCGAACCGAACAGAACCGAACTCACCCCTAGTATTCAAGGACCGCTGAACCAGAAGCAATCACTGCAAGCATTCATATCTATCAAAGTGTGAACCTAGAATATTTAAACAAGGTCAGACATGTTAACAGCCAGGCACGGAGCCACAGTAGGCCTAGAGGGGGCGGATGCCCCCACTCAAATTTGTGTATGTGTGTGTGGGGGTCTCAATGACCAATACTAATTAAAATAAAAATTAAACCCTACATGTTAATCGGTATCAAGAGAAATGCTAAGGAAACTCTTCCAAAAATAGACCTCTCCATGGACTTTTCCGTCACCCCATGTTTTTATCACAATCCATGTACCAACATTATTAAACATTGTGCCAAAAACATGATGTGGCGGATAGTCCATGAAAAGTCTCACTTTGAGAGAGTCTTTTTAGCTTTTCTCTTAGTATCAATATGACTGACTTTGCCAACAATGATTTTAAGTGTTTTGTATGAAAAACTTTATAGATTAATATATACGTGTTTGTTTAGTAATTTTTTTAGCTTTTTAATTGTAATTTTATTGTTTGAGGATGCCCCCATTGATATAAATCTCTGACTTCGTCCCTGAGTGCAACTCATGTAAATGATGGTCTCTTTGGATTACAAACTTGTTATGTTTGTGATAAAAGTATTTCTGATAAAAGCACTTATGATCAGAAGTATTTCCTAGTACCTGAGCAATTCCATGTGGGTTAGGAAACACATGAAAAAGGCACAAGCAGAAACACAAACAAAATTTCAAAGAGAGAAGCAATTGATATAAAAATATTTCTTATGAACTTTAGATCCATACATCTACAAGGGAAAAGAGAAAATGAAAATGATCATAATCAAGTTCAACTAATTCATGTCATACGCAATTACATTATGGAACAAGTGGTTGGTTCTGGATATTCATGAACCAGTTCACAGTAAATTGGACGAAACTGAGGAGTGCAACAGTATTGAACACAGCTTGCTGAAGGAGCCGGAGTTGACTTTTTCTCAGTTTTAACTGCCGGCTTCACTTCTTCAACTTTGACTATGGTGCAGGAACAGCCGAGCTTTTTCCTCAATGACCTCGTCAAGCAAACCGAGTCTACATCATCCCCTGTCACCTCCACATGATCTTTATTTGCTCCTTCTATCGACACTTTACTAACACCTGCTTTCATTAATTTTGATACTCTTTAATAACCATGCCAACTATAATTAACAATGAAATCGTTGAAAGAAAATTTGAATCATGATAATATCAAAAGGCACATACCGTGTGCAGCAGCTGCAATCTTCAAGGCCTTGGTTCTGCATTTGTCACAGTGCATTGGCACCTTCACAACGATCTTCATTTGCTGCACCGTCAATTTTGTACAAAAGATGTATAAACAATATGATCAATTTATACATTTAATTAATGTCAGCTAATTTAAGAAAACCTTCTCGCCTTATTAATTAGTTTCAGTTGGATTAAAAGAAAAAAGGTATATAACTGCAACAAGATGCAAGAGTAGTAGAATATATACATGAAAAGGCTTACCGGCATTTGGTTGGATAGAATATTGTGTGAAATATAGAAGTTCAAGTTTTTGGGATGGAAACCCTATGAAACAGCGCAGGTAGAACTATATATCGATTGCCATGCTACTTATAGAAGATAGGATCCCCTTTAATATTTTTCTCGACTTGTATTACAAGTCTATACATGCCTATTAGACCTGGCAGTTTCTTAAACGGCACGGTGACACGACACGAAAATAACATAACGGGTTTCGGGTCAACACGATAACTAATCGGGTCATTATCGGGTGACCCGTTAAGAACACGTTAATAACGAGTTCTTAATAGGTATACACGCGGGTAACACGTGGGTTACCCGTTTCGACCCGTTAAGAAAAATAAATTATAATTTTAAAGTTTAATTACTTAAAAATTTATTATAAAATACAATAGCCATATTGTATATATTAGTATATTGTATATTAAATATATATTTTTGTATTATTATTCTATATAAGTTTTAAAAAAAATTAAGTTTTATTCATTTATTTATTTTTATTATGAGAGTTTCTTATTATTATTAATAAGATAAATTTTACTTAACATGTTGTTATCGAAAATTAAAATCAACTAGTATAATATTAGTATAGGCAATAAGACATCACTACAAGTATGAAAAATGTGAAAGAATATATAAACACTCGTGATTCATCATTCTCCATAAGTAGACAATGATTACACTTAGATTATCGTTTAGAATTTTAAAACCCTCCAAACCGTCATGATTAGTATTTTTTATTTTGAGTGTAAAAGTAATAAAAATAATAATAATTATTGTAGAAGTGTAAGAAATGTAAAAAAAAATATATATATACAATCACTCATAGTGACAAGCTTTACAACTTTCGTGAAAGGGTCAACTTCGAAATCCGACACTATAATCCATAAACCTTAAATTTGTATTTAACCGTCGATTGTTGTTTGTACTTTATTCTTTACATTGAATTTAATTTTTTGAATTTTTTTTTTTTGAAAACATGATCTTCTGGGGGATGTAGAAAGATGAACGGTTCGAATCTTTGATATCACATTCTGATATTGACGGTTAATTGAAATATGAGTCGATGTTATATAGTTTGTAGAGACTTTATAAACACCAAGTAATATTTTCACTAACAATAAAACTCTGAACATAATATCAACGATCCGAACCGTTCATATTCATGTATCCTCTAATAGATCATGTTTTCAAAAAACAAAATTTGAAAAAAACAAAATTTGGTGAGAAAAATAAAGCATAAATGTAAACAACAATCGACAGTTAATTTTTTATCTATGATTTATATGATTATAGTGGCACATTTCATATAAATACTTGAAAGACAAATGTGTTTTTTATGTTTTGAATGTGATAATATGGTATGTATATACTTGTTTAGTATTATGTTTTTCATTTGATTATTTATTGGTTTAAAATATATTTTCCTTAACGGGTAACGGGTCGGGTCATATTACCTGTTAATATTATCGGGTCAATTTCGGGTCGGGTCATTTTACCCGTTTATTTTAACGAGTGTTACACGACACGACCCGTTAAGATATCGAGTATGACACGAAAACGACACGAACACGGGAAACACGACACGAATGCCAGGTCTAATGCCTACCCTGTACCAATTACATGAGATCGTACCTTTCATCTTCTTTTCTTTTTTAGTGAAAAATATGAGATCGTATATATCTTACAGACAAGATTTTATTTATTGTTTATAAGAAAAGTCAGATCTGAAGAGAGAGTGAACTGAATAGGTTTTCCATTATGATGAAATTAGTTACAACCAATGTTGCACTTATAAATTAATATCGCACATTAACTCGACAAGAATATCACTGTGACAAGTGTAAATACTTTTTTCAGTAGTCTCAAATATTTTTGCTATTAAACTAGCACTTGATTTAATAATACTATTTTTCTTACAACAAACAACAACAACAAAGTCTTAGTAGCTGTATAAATCCTAGAACATCACTGCACTAGGTTTTACACCAAAGTCTTCATTAGCTCCTAATACTTTGTCTTAATGTTGAAAAATGTTCCAAATTAATATAACTGTTGGTACACCTAATAGTTAATAAAAACATAAAATAAAAGTTGAGTAATATAGCTACTACTGTACTAGCTAGCAACTATATGTGTGGCTGATGTCTTAGCTAACTTTCGTGCAATCATGATGCATATTACTGATGGTGAACGTTCTTTTATGTGAAACTTCTGCTTATATTCATAATCTTTCTGCCTCTACCAACTATCGTTTTAGATGATTTTCATTATATGTTTTCTTTGTACGTGGGGTTGATTTTTGGTTTTACGTTTTTTTCCTCAAGAAGGTTTGGCTTTTTATTGCCCTTTGTGGAGCAAAAAATAATCAAGAAAAATATGGAGGCGACACGTGGAGTTTTGGGTTAAAAAGATAAAATCACCCTTAAGGCACACCAGGATTCCCACACACATGCAACGAACAATAACGGTTCAATTGAGGTCAAAGGTGATCAAAATGGTATTCTTTTAAAACTCTCTCATCACTTCTCATCAAATCCTCACCCAAAGTAACTCCTAATTATTCTTTTCAATATGCAATATGCACATAGATAACATAGATAACATAACCAAAAACTCGTAAATGTGTAATGTTTAGTTAGTGCCTAAACATGAGTTATACTGAGAAGTATTAGTGGTTGGCAACTTGTCTCAACCAAGCTAATAATGTATGATGTAACATGGCATGTCCCCATGTAGAAAACTTGGCAATTTCGTTTTCATGAGCAGAACACAGGTATTCAATTTTATCCGCTTAATAAATGCTTCTGCTAAACCATTTTGAATACGAACAAGAGGAACAAGGTGTTCAACATCAATGCCTAATGTCATGCAATAATCATCAAAACTTCGAGATGTAAGCTTTCCAGCAAACATGTAATATATTATCATTTACATACATCAAGCAACTTCTGGTCCTTATTTAGTAGCCTATGGATTGAGACTCTCATGGCTTTTATTACAATTAAGTTGTGGCACTTCGGCTTTTCAAACTTAAGGTACTCATCAAGAAACTTCATGTCTGATCTTGAGGATCAAGGGACTTCATGCCCAATCTTTTTGTATGATGGAACTTCTGGTTCAATCATTTTATATTTGCATGATGAAACTTCGGGTCCTTGTTATACTCATTGTAACAAAAGAAGTACAATAAATTAAATTAAAGCAATAGGCGGTAATTCTAGTCATAGTAAATAAATTGCATTTAAGTAAATAATGCTTGTGACAAGGGCTTTAATTCAGCACCATTCACATAAATCAAAACTTAAAGCAATAGGCAGTAAAACCGTCCATAATAAATAAATTGCTTTAAGGTAAATAGAACTTGTGAAAGTGTTATAAGCCAACACCATTCACATAAATAACAAAGCTTTAAAGCAAAGGGTAATAATTCTACCCACTGTAAATAAATGGAACTTGTGATAGGGATTTGATAGGGATTTAAACCAACATCATTTACGTAAATAAATATATATTTTTTTCTTCTTTCTAGCTAGCCAAAATAATAACACTTTTCTTTGTCTGCCACTTATAAAAAGATCAAACCGTTAGATTTAACTCAAAATTTAGTATGATATGGATAAGAGGATACCAAACAACTTTTGTGAAGAAACAGTTTCGATCGGAGCTACTGAAAATAGAGTTTTAGTACTCATAAGATGGTTGTCCAGTTTTCTGCGGAAATAAAAGCTGAGTTGAAGTTTCAATCATCTGCAACGATCGAACCGTTGAAAATTTCTGAAATTTGGATATGTTCTAGATACTAGGTGGACGAACAACTTTCAAGAAGAAAGTATTTTAATCGAATGTCAGGAAGTTGGAGTTCAGAGGATATTTACATGGCTACCAGATTTTATGCGGATTTTGAGTCTGTGATATTATTTCTAAGATCTAGAATGATTTAACCGTTGGATGGTTTTGAAATTAAATTAAACTACAGATTGATAGCGGGGAAGAAAATAATGAAATTAAATTTTAACTTTTTCATCACACTTAAATTGTAATTAAATAAAGCAAATATATAATATCATATCACAATCACAGAAGCAAAATGCCACGACATTTAAATACTATGCATAATTTTTTTTTAGAAAGATTATAAAACTAAGCTGTCACAGATTTAAAAGAAAAATATTCCAAACACGTTTTAAAAACGGGGTTGGGGTTTTACAGGGTGCCTATGATTGAACTATTCTACCCACTATATTGGTTCGTGGTACAATCCGGCCAAACTTTCTCTCCGTTATTTTTTGGCTCAACATCGTCACATTGACTTGTGTCTCAACATCGTCACATTGACTTGTGTCCTCACTTTGAGGCCACAAGAGTAGTAAATGGTGTAGATTAGGACACTTTTGAGGCCACAAGAGTAGTACATGCTGTAGATTAATTTGGCCATCTTTCGATGAATTCCCTGCAGAGTATGTATAGGGAGAACGAAGTTACGCAAATTGAAAGTCGAATTTGAAATTAAGTTTAAGCTTTTACCCTGTTCAAAAAAAAAAATTATTATTTTATAATAGAAAAATGTTGGAAAAACTACAGTTTTATTTCATTTTTTAAAAAGATGATCAGTCGGTGACTTTATCATAGCAGTCTACTCTTTCGGGGGCCGATAAGATTTATAGAGGCATTTTACTCTCACCTGGCCACCATCTTGTGATTCACCCAGCTCTAGGAATCGAACTCAGGACATATGCCGTGTAGAATAAGTGTCTAGAATTCATCTCCAACCACTGAACCACCTAGACAGTTTTAGACTACAATGATTCACCATCTGATGTGGCAAGTAATAAGTTTTCGTGTAATGTACATAAAATTAAGTTGCCTCCAACGGTTTTTTCGCAATGAAACCTTCAGTCCCAAAATCAAAAGCAAAACGAAATCATCCCTGGATATAATAAAGTTGTGTCATCACCACATTTCTACTCTTGTGGTGAAATTACACCCTATTTTGTTATTGAGTTGGGGTCATAACTTTCGAGCCTTCTTCTTTAGTATTGTAGAAACGCACCCCTAGAAGATTGGTTGAACCTTCGACCTTGTGGTTAACAGCCAGCCACACGCGGAGAAACCTTAGGTGGACAGGACCCATTTTGTAGAGAAATCAAGAAATAGATATAGTTTAAGTGTGTTGACACCCTGATTAACCATGCATCCACACATGCTGCTATATAATCATACTTTCACCCATTTATTGGTCGAAAATTAGTATGGATCATTAAAAGTACGTAATTAAGGGCAACCAGGCACGGAGCCACAGTAGGCCTAGAGGGGGCGGATGCCCCCACTCAAATTTGTGTGTGTGTGTGTGTGGGGGTCTCAATGACCAATACTAATTAAAATAAAAATTAAACCCTACATGTTAATCGGTATCAAGAGAAATGCTAAGAAAACTCTTCTAAAAATAGACCTCTCCATGGACTTTTCCGTCATTCCATGTTTTTATCACAATCCTTGTACCAACATTATTAAACATTGTGCCAAAAGCATGAGGTGGCAGATAGTCCATGAAAAGTCTCACTTTGAGAGAGTCTTTTTAGCTTTTCTCTTAGTATCAAAATGACTGACTTTGCCAACAATGATTTTAAGTGTTTTGTATGAAAAACTTTATAGATTAATATATACGTGTTTGTTTAGTAATTTTTTTAGCTTTTTAATTGTAATTTTATTGTTTGAGGATGCCCCCATTGATATAAATATCTGGTTTCGTTCCTGTTAACAGCTCCTATATTATTTTCTCCTTATGCTACAGTGACCCAACTATTTTCTCAACTTTTTGCTTCAACTACTTTTTCCTATCTTAATTATTTGTTTACGTAATTGATTTGTTCCTTTTTTATCTAGACATCCTTGAACTGGTGTCACATTCTATCATTTCCCAGTTTGATGAACAAGATAGTTGTCGTGTAGGAGTTGCACATCTAAATTGTAATTTCTCTGTTGTGCAATACTTTGTAATTAAGTTTCAATTTTACAGGTATATCGATTAGTCAAATTCAGAGAAGTATCAATAGACAAATTGATATCAGTAGAAATGTGGGTAAAGATTTAAAATGATAGAAGCTTGCTATGAAACGGGTTATGTTTCCAACTAGCCGCTTTTGGGTATCTATCGGTTTCGCCACTTAATTAGGAGGGTATTTATTTTGGGTTGAAACCCCTTATACAGTTCTATTATTCACCGTTTTGAAATCTCTGCAGGAAGAAATAATTTCTTATGCTTTGTTTGCATCAGGGGCATTCTTTTTGTAGGCTGGTTCTTTCTAGGGCTCGTTGTAAGTTGTTACATGTTTGTTTCCATTTTGTTTAATGAATTGCTCTACCTTTTGACAAAAAAACCCCAACTTCAACAACTAATGGATCAATGTTTAATGTAACACATAAAATTGGGTGAATTGCCAATTAATTTAGTTATTAAATTATCACCTGAGTAAAAATTAAGTCTCCAACCTATTTTTTGTTTAGAAAAATTAGTCATTGAATTATAAAAATCTACTAATTACATTTCTAATATTAGATTCGAAATTACTATATTCAATTTTCCATCAATTTAAGTCACATTACCTACATGTGATACATATTACAGAGTAGATTGGTAATTTTTCATACATAAATAGTGTATGGAGTTAACTTTGGAGGGTAAATTAGACGTTAGATTTGCAACCTATATGAAATGTTAAGGGGTAATAGGCTAGAAAATGACGGTATTACACTCTAAAGTGTGTCAAGTGACTTAAGTGGACTAAAAATTAGATAAAATAACTTTGAATATAATAGTAGGGATGAAATTAGCATTTTTAATAAATTTTGGAACTTATTTTACCGGAAAATTAATTCAATGACCTAATTTTTACTGAGGTAATAGTTCAGATAACAAACCACTCTTAATGAAAAAAATTCATGCAACAAACCAGCTGTTATTGCTCCACATAATTTCAAATTACAATTGTGAGATATTAATTAATATTCAGAGTCCATACTATGAGTCTATGAGAGTACTGCATAGTATAAGATATTCATATTCAGAGTCAGTTTTTACTGGGAGGTTTTTGGATTGACTTTTTTGAGTCTCTACCCCCTTTTGTAGTTTTATTCTTGTAGGTCACATTTAGAATGATTCTTGAAAGTTTCTCAGTTGGGACACTTTGAAAGTTCATCAAATTAGCTTAATTAATTAAGCGTTTTATTTTATTTGACAAACGATAGGAGAATCTACATTAAAATTATGAAAATTACAAAAAAGGACGGAGAGTTTGAATCTTGAGATACAATGACATTTTGTGCCAATAATCTACCACAAAGAATCTTAATTATTTCATACAGTTGAGCAGTTTTTGTATTTATGAACATTTGGTAAGGAGGTTTAGCAATGTGAACACATATAGATGACTTTATCACGATAGCAGTTTGTGCCAAAAATATATCATCACGTGTAACGGTATTAGTTTCCTTTTATGTGACAAATGACGTCGTTTCATAGACATGAAACACCAGAATGGCATTGTATTTGTTTGATATAAGTTGCTCTCTCAGAGGATGAGAGTCGAGATAGGAAAGAGGGGCCGCCTAGGGTTAGGGTTAGGGTTCTTCATGGGGGTAACCAATTTCTTGATTTTGGCCTCCTCTAAGATAGTAGGATGGCTAGGGTTCTTCTTTAACCAATTTCTTGATTTTGGCCCCCTTCAAGCTAGTAGGATGACTAATTAGTTGGTTAATAAGGGTTGAGATAATGATTTAGCCTGCTTTGGGGGTAAAATGTAATGAAACACGTACTTGATTGGTTTTTGGTAATAGAAGGGGATGTTTGGTAATTATGTTCAGCTTAGTGACCTCTGGGTTGAGGGAAGGTCTTTTCTAGGGGTGAGTTCAAAAAACTGAAGAAAAAAAAAAACCGAAAACCAAACCGAACGAAAAAACCGAACCGAATTGAAAAAATTGAACCGAATTCTTTTGGTTCAGTTTCGGTTTCAGTGGTCTAGAAACCAAATCGAACCGAACCGAACCGAATTAATTAAATTAATATTATTATCATTTTTTATTTAATTATCTGTTTTGGGTATTATTTTCTAAACCCAATTTGTAAGCCCAAGTGTGCTAAGCCCAAGTGTGCTAAGCCCAATGTGTTGCCAAACTTTAAGCCCAAAATATTAAAAAAAAACTTTAGAAACTCTAAACCCTAACTTATTATTACTAGTACAAAAACATGTTTGCGCGACGCAGCAAATTTCGTCGCGCAAAGTATGTTTGCATAACGCTTAACACAAAACATCCCATAAACAGCCTTTGCGCGACGGATACTATCATTGCACAAAACTATTTTGCGTGACGTAGGTGCACCTTCGTCGCACAAAACAATTTTGCGCGACGCCAGTCTTGGTCGGGCAAAGTTCCGTTGCAGAAAGACCGTTTGCGTGACGCGTCATGCCCGTAACGCAAGATTTTGGGGCCAAACCATAATGCTTTACCCTTTTTTTTTCCCAATATTGCGCGATTGAAGTGGGTAATTGTCGCGCAAAACTACTTTGTGCGACGAAGGTGCACCTACGTCGCGCAAAGTTGTTTTGCATGACGATTGGCCACCTTCATTGGGCAAAGCAGTTTTGCGTGACACCAGCCTTCATTGTGCAAAGTGAAACCAGAAATTTCACTTCTTTTCTTTCTGTCCTGTATTCTAACACAAGTCAAAAGCCAGAACAGGGAGATATAGACATCCTAACCCTCTCCCTCACCTGCAAACCTCCATAGCCGCCTTGATCACACTCATCACTTCAATTCCAACACTTCACTCAAAACTGAGAAAACCCAATTGCCATAAGAACCACTTAAACGTACCAAAGGTGGGAGCTTTCTTTCACCCTACAATTTTGCTACTTTTCAAATTTTCATTTATTTTTTTAAGACTTCTTTTTCTTTTGATTTAGTGTATCCGATTGTTTTTTTTAAAGACAAGACTCGAGGAACATGTAGAAATTGACTAAAGAGGAACATGTAGAAATTGAAAGCTTTGAATTTTATTTTCTGTTGTAAAAATGAATCTTTCCTTGTTGATGGCTTTTAGAATGAAACGGAATTGTAAACTACGTGATAGAGAGAGGCTTTCTAATTTAAATACCTTGATGATATATGAGGTGGAAGTGGGCATGAGCCTACACACGTTGGATTTGTGGGGGATGGAATGCTAACTGTAGCTATTTGCGAGGATGTTTTTGCCTCACCACAAGTTGATTCAATCCTAGCAGTATGGTCTCCTGCAATTTATAGCTTTAATTGGAAGGGAACTAAACCCTATTGATTTATGTACAATTGTTACATGAGGAGACTTTGATATGATATAATTGTATAATTTATAGGGCATCCGAGCTGTGACTGGTATAACTTGAATGAGCATTCTGAAAGACCATTGCTTGGGTTGTGACTGATATATTTTTCTTATCATCATAGGATTTTTGAACTCCTTCAGGTTGTCTTCTTATTGTCAAGGTATAATTTCTACTTTGTCTTGAAGTTTCTTCATTGGGTTATTCTCTGTATGTTCGGGATGCTAAATGATAGCTGTGGCATAAGTTTTGGAGCACTCTGAAAGACCATTTGTGACATCCCACATCGCCCAGGGGAGTGATCCTTAAATGTATATTCCCATCCCTACCTAGCACGAGGCCTTTTGGGAGCTCACTGGCTTCGGGTTCCGTAGGAACTCCGAAGTTAAGCGAGAAGGGGGCTAGAGCAATCCCAGGATGGGTGACCTCCTGGGAAGTTGCTCGTGAGCTCCCAGAAACAAAACCGTGAGGGCGTGGTCGGGGCCCAAAGCGGACAATATCGTGCTACGGTGGTGGAGCGGGCCCGGGAAGTGGTCGCACCCGGGCCGGGATGTGACACCATTGCTGGTACAAAGTACAAACAAAATATAATAATTAAAAAAAAAAGGAAAATTCCCCCTTAATTCATATTAAATTCTGGAATTGCTTAGCTATAACAGAGACATGAGTGTTGCAACACAATTACCACTGCTATTGCCGACTTCGACATCAATCTGTGCAAGTCAGGCGGTGAATTCAGTTAAAGTTTTTGTGGATTTAAAGGAGTTTTTATGCTATAACTATTAATTAATTAATTAAAAAACAAAACAGAAACCTTTGCAATTTTAACATTAGGTAAAACTTGCATGCAAATGTGAAAAACAATTAGAGAAATCCTAATCAAACCTGAGAAAATAATTAGTACAAAAAAACACAAATGCCATTAATTTGAGGGAGTTCAAACCCTATGATGATAAGAAAAATATGAGAAAATAAGTAAAGTGACCCAAAATTTTATAAGTTAATTATAATAACAATAGATCATAAAAATAAAATAAAAACACAAACACTAAATTAAATTAAATACAAAAAATAATAAGATAAAATTTCTCAAAAACAAAAAAAAGGAATGGAATGCGAGAAGCAACTGACCGATCCTAAAGCGAAGCGCACAATCTTGGAGTGATGTGGACAGTAAATGATTAATATCAATTCTTTCTGTTTTTTCGAATGCTTATGTTGTATGGCTAATTATTACATGTTGCCTCACAACTGGTCGACAGACAATAGTTTACTTTTATGTGGCACAAAGATTCAACTCTCAAGGTAAACCATTTAGTGGTTATGAACTTTTTATTGTTTGGTGGTGATAAGGATTCCTATTAAAAGGAGTGAGACTATAAGATTTCACATTGCATTAGAAACACATCACGAAACGTAATGTGGTGTAAGTGAAAAAAATAATTGACATGTGGTTTCTTCATATTTTGATAATTCTACATGTCATGAAAAGAATCATCTCAAATTTTACTAATGGTTTAAATCCCAGTTTTGGTAACCTAGATATTAGTTTCCATATGACGTTCAAATAACTTGAGTTTGTATACCAACCCCTGATATTGTTTTTGTACATCCAAAAAAATAAAGTGTTATCTTTTAATCTCTGTTAATGATTTCACCACAATAAGGCAGATTATTAGCTTTGACCTGGTAGTTTGTGGTTATGTACATGGGTATAACCTTGATTTCTATTGTTAGCTTCCTGATTACTGAATACTTCCATCACACGTATGAACACCAATTTTGAGCAACTAACTTCAGATTCGTTATACTTGTTATTGTGTACCTTTGCCTGCGTGTTGTGCCATTTTTTGGTCATGGTGGAGTTTTTTGGGATTGAATTTTTAATTAATCCGTATTAATTTTATCTATTTTATTTAGTTTCAATAATTATTGTGATTTAATTTATTTGTATGCACATATTTTTGTACATCACATACTAAATTGTTTTGTGTTGTACTAAGTTAATACTGCTTAACTTTGTACCCTTTTTTTTCAAGAAAATCTTAGTTTCCCATTTGAGAATTAGTTGGATTTCGTGCATGGATGTGAAAGCATGACTGCGGTCTAATTAATTCTTGAATTGTCCAATTTTTTGGACAATTTGGGAATGCATAGTTATATGTTGTAGTTTGTGGTTCATGGATTAGGTTTCAATATTGGAAATTTTGGTAACATTTCCTGATGTTCTTTGAGTACATTGTGGATATTCTGTATCAACGGCGTGCACTTAAAGAATTGTAAGGAGATGCTGCCGAACTTTGCCTAAGTCAAAATTTAATCCATTGGAATCATAAATTACGGCACATAACTATGCATTCCTGAATAGGATAGGCCTTTACCGGAGGAATAAGGTGACAAGACAATAGTTGAAGTTGTTGTAATTCTTGTACTTTTATTGGGATTGCTGATAAAATGGACAGAAAGTGGATACATATTCAAAATAGATGTGCTGTTAAGTACTTGGATGGAATAAATGAGTTTATTGAATTCACAACTAGACACAACCTAGGTTTAACTCATATTCAGTGTCCATGTAGGAGGTGTAACAACTCAATGAGGGAGACATTTGAAAATGTTCGATTTCATTTAGTAAGAAATGGGATGATGGAGACCTATATTACTTGGCATCATCATGGAGAATGATTAGACAAAGCTTCGTCTTCATACATGACACGAGTGGCGACTGTTGAATCTAATGTGGATCCTAATGAACAAGTTATGGATATTCTAAATGACGTTTATCCGTACGCCTCGACCAATACCAATTAGGAAGGGGGAGATAACATCCGTCTAACCATAGACAGTGAGGCATTTAAAAACTATGAAAAACTATTGAAAAATGCCAAGCAAGAATTATATCCGGGTTGAAAAAGTGTGTCTGAAACAAGGCAAAGCCCAAAGTATCACTTGTGGAGGCATGGGTCGCATATGAGTCATTTAATTTTTGTGCAATGTATCTTCAAGATGTTGAGACAACTTTCATTCGTCCTCAACACAATAATGACGGTGGTGTCCCAAATTACGCGACCATTCAGCGATCTTATAAAAGGCAAATCATTTACCAAAAAGGACATAGAGGTAGCGCATTGGTTCATGCTTAACAATTGTGACGAGGCTTTGGCATACCTTGATGAGCATGAGTAGTTGATGAAGCGGGAACATCCTTCACATTTATATGCCAAGAAGCACCGTGAATAGTTTCCTTCGTGGTTTACGAACATGTAAATTGTATGTGGTTTGAATTGAGCATATTTTCCAACTTGTTCATGCCCGTCTTTAAATTTGGTTACACTAACAGGTTAACTTTTTGTATATGTTATATTAGATGAACAAATTGAAGGAATTGAATTCACCCTTTTACGATAAAGAATTATATAACTTGGTGAGAGGACCACTTCACGTTGAATTATTCTCAGGTTGTCATGTCAACGGGATCAAGTTCTTGGGGGCAACATGTGATGACAAGTCGTCTACTCAAAATAGTGGTGTCCATGTCCCGGGTGCGAGCGACAATGAAGACATTGATTTTTATGGCAAATTAACTAGTGTATTACGATTGCTTTACAAAGGCAGGTGTCAAGTGATACTGTTTAAGTGTCTTTAGTTTGATACAAACCCACATAACCAAATGAGTGTTAAGTGGGACCATGGTTTACTATCAGTAAACATTACCAGACGTTGGTACAATGAAGACCCATAAATTTTGGCAAGGGAAATTATATTCACACACCCCAAATTACTTCTCCCACACCTTTTTAATTTTTTAATATTTTTCTATCGTGTTAGTGGTGTGTAGAAAATATTAAAAAATTAAAAAGGTGTGAGAGAAGTAATTTGGGGTGTGTGAATATAATCTCTCTTTTGGCAACTATGGCCAAACAAATATTCTAGGGTAAATGACAAAAAACTACCTCAACTATTGGTCTCACAACACTTTCATACCTCATCTTTTAAAATTGACAATGTCATACCACATCTTTAGAATTTGGTCCAATGTTATACCTTCCGTTACTTGGCCGTATAAAATATTATTAAAAAATAAAATAAAAATTATTTAATATTTTTAAATGTTAAAATAATAAAGAAAAGTAAAATAATAATAAAAAATATAAAAAAACCTCACTTCGTCTCTTCCCCACTTTCTCTCTCTCTCTCTCTCTCTCTCTCTCTCTCTCTCCCCATCTTTATCTTCTTCCCTACTTAATCTTCAACCAAAAAAAATTGAAAACCCATCAACCAAAGCCAGTTCGTCCCCCCCATACAAAAAAAAAACCCAACGCCCTGCAAGGGGAATTGCCTAAGGAATCAGGGGAAAAAAAGAAGAGAAGGAAAAAAAAAAAAAAAGGGGAAAGTTTCCTTCCCGTTGGTACTTGCACCCGCACACCCAACCCAACCAACTCCGGAAATTTTCGCCATTTTTTCCGTCGAATCACCACCATCCAACACCCACAACCTCCCCTCTACGATCTCCACCCAAATTTGGGGATTTTTAAGCCCAAAAACTGTGCGGGTGGACGGAGGTGTTCCAAGGCGATTCCCAATCTTTGCAACATTCAACCCAAAATCACAACAACCTTTGAACTTGCTTCGCGTGGGGGAGATGCAGAAGCTTTTCTTTTCTTTTTATTTTTTTGAAATTGGCGAATTCAAATTTTAGGGTTAGGATTTTGGTGGAATTGGGATATTTATAGGGATTAATTTCGTGAGGGTAATGGGTGTGTAGGAGGAGGGGAGGAGCGCCAATGAGAGGGAGGTGGAGATGGAGGAAGAGAGGGCGCCGGGGGGGGGGGGGGGGAGGGGGGAACATGAGTCGATGGGAGAAGGGGAGCTGGGTTTTGGGGGATGGGGGGGGACACGGGTATCTGGGTTTTTGGGGAAGGTGGTGGAGGAAGGTTGGGGGGGGTGGGTGTGAAGCAGTTTTGGGAATGCAGAGAAGAGAGAGAGGCGAGAGAGGTGGGAGAGAGAGAGAGAGAGAGAGAGAGAGATTTAATATATAAAAATAATAATTTTTTTTAATTTTTAATTATTAAAAATATATTTAATAAATTTTTATTCTAATTGAATTAGTGAGTGGGCCCCCGTATGTAGCCATGTTAGCACTTAACAGAAAAATTAACAGACAAACTGACGGATGTATGATATTGGCACAAATTCGTAAGAAGTGGTATGACATTGTCAATTTTAAAAAATGAGGTATTAAAGTGTCGTGAGACCAATAGTTGAGGTAGTTTTTTGTAATTTACCCAATATTCTATCTAGATGACCCTAAAGATGGCAGTGGTTGGAAAGTTGTTCAGAAAATTGATCGAAGAGGGCTATATGATATTCTGGAACGAGATCATGATGACAACGACGACAATGTCGTTGACCAACAGTTATCATCTTCGATAGAAATTGGTGAAGAAACACTTCGGGATACTAATGTTGTCCAATAACCGTTTGACGTACCTGGAGTTTCCGAATTTGAAATACTAATAAAGTCAATTTCAATTGACCTTGGTGATTTGCCTTAATATAATGCACTGGAAGAGGCAATTTGGAAATGATAGTATTGAGGATAATTAGAGTTATTATTGTAGTTTGGATGAGGATTAATATAAACTTGTAAAGGAAAAAGCAGGAGGCTGAGGATAGGCAAAGTCAAACTAAAAAACAGGCATGGTATGGATTCAAAACAATGCTGGAAATACGTTGTTGTCTGCTCCCCTCAAATTCTTCTTCTCTACATAGAAATTATATGCTTTGTCTCATTTTCTTATTCATGGCTTGAATTCCTTGCAAGTTGGATGAGTGTGAATCTGTGAGACTTATTTCTATACGAGGCATTTTTGCATTATAATCCTCTATTTCTTGTGGTTAGTTTCTTATCAGAACTGATTATCCTATCACACTTCAGCATTCTTTATCCTTCTATTGAAACCTATTCGTCTGTTTTTGGCATGTGCAGACTATGATGGTTTGGTTTTCAGGAGTCAATCTATTGGTTTTTGCTTAGGGCAATGTAAATTATGCCAATTTTTTTTTTATCTTGATCACAATCATTAGACCCACAGGGAAATATGGAAGGTACCATTGCAACAACTCAGTCATCTTGAACTATTTGCCTAATTGTTATGAGTTATTCTATGTTGTTGTCATCTGGAACTTTAAAAGGTTATGCTATACAAACATAAGCCTTGCAAATTGTAGGTATATATATATATATATATATATATATATATATATATATATATATATATATATATATATTTTATTTTATTTTATTTTTTTACAATAAATGGAATTACATTTTTCATCTGCTTAGACTTTTGCTGAATTATTGTGAAATTCTATAGTGATTGGTAGCTTTCAGTAAGTATGTTTTTTTTCCTTATTAATATATTTATATGTAATGTGTACAGAGAAAACTAATGGTGTGAGGAGCATATTGCATCTTATCTGTTCCTCTTAACAGAAGATTGCATGTTTTCTTTGTGGAATGCTGTTGGTTAACTACTTTTGACATATCTGACATTCAAATTTTTTTTCTTCTTTTCTTTATTTCCTCTTTCATTGATTCACTCTTACGATTCAGTATGTTATTTGCAGTGTGCGACCGGATGACAATTGTTGTGCCGACAAGCATGACAGCATATCTTTATCTCTATTTGCATGGAGAAGTGTCACTTGCTGCATCACAACCAGTGTAATAGAAGTGAATTACCATTTGAATCAACCTAAGCTGATGAGAAGTGAATCCCCTCAGACTAAGAGCTAGACGCATCTTGAAGAAAATGGTTTGTAACTGTTGGGAGTCGTATGAGTCACCCTGAAACTGGAATCCTCCCTTACTACTTCTTAACAAACCATCACCCCATTCAGTGAATGTTTTCTTCATCCGTTCAGCGAAGAGAGTGTCAGCCATTTTGACCACTGGCATGTGCGAAGGTTCCTTCAAGTTTGAACATCTAGCCAATAACTCATCATCATATTCCAAACTCAAACGTCTCAGCACCTCACTTTCCAGCTCTCTGGATAAATAAGATATTCCTGAGATAATACAGTAGTTTTAACTTTACAAACTGAAAGCATCGTATAAAAAAGCTAGGTGAAGTAACATTCCCACCATTTATGAAATCTTAACCATTAATTCAAAAAGCAATCAAACAAATGCACTACCTTCATGTATGCAGACATTGAAATCGAGCTGGTATTTAGCTAAGAAATCGATCGATGTAGTCTGGCAGAGAAACTCATAAGCGGGGCCTGCAAGTCGAAGCTCTTGACGCGGAAAATTGTAGAAATTGTGTCCGTCAGCACACCCATATTCTTACACAATAAAACCATATAAAAAGTTCAAAACGAAACACCTTCGTTACACACAGTGGCGAATCCAGAAATCTTACCACAAGGGGTCTTAGTGTAAAAGTCCAAAAAAAAATTTTGGATGGAAAAACATAATGAAAATGAAATCATAGTACTTTCATTCATAATTCATAACGAAAACAATATTACAAGCTATAATTCTCCACGACGAGGTTTCATATTTTGAAAACGAAGCATTATAGCTTCATTTTGAATACAAGTAAAAATATCTCTCTCAATATAAACAAGCAAGCTATCACTCAACCATTCATCTCCCATTTTGTTCCTAAGTGGACCCTTAACAATATTCATGACAGAAAATGCTCTCTCCACTGAAGCAGTTGCAACTGGTAAAACTAAAGACAATGTAATGAGCAAGTATACATAATTGAATACTTGATGCATCCTTGTCTCCACCATTTTTTTTGCAAGATCACCAATCCTTTCCAATTGAGAGAAATCACTATAGGAACGCACATAATGAATATAAATCTCAAGTTGATCTTCAAGTGCCAAACGATCCTCATCTGAAAAGTCTTAAGGATAAAATTGAGCAAGACGAAGTAACTTTGGTTTATCAAAAGCTACAAATGAATCTTTCGGACTCAAACATGCCAAACAAATAAGCAACTCGGTATTTACCTCATTAAAGCGATCATCTAACTCCGTAATTTGCTCATCAATGACATAAATAAAGAGCTCCACACGATAATGATGACGATTTGTCTTTATTGGAGCATTATGCCTTGACCTCCCTGGAAGTATAAATGCATCTTCTATGTTAGGAACATCAATATGATGTTTTTCACAAAAAGAAGACACTTCATCAACCAATGCATTGAAGGAAATTATGAGTTTCATGAGGGATTTCATGTGACTAGCAAGCATATACAAATCATTATATATATACAAAATTAGCGGAAGCATGTTAACAATTAAATTTATTACTCTAGTCATTTTAAATCCCCTTCAAGAGCATAGGTTTATGTAAGATGCATCACAAAAATTTTATTGAAGAACAAAGGTTAGGAGTAGATGTATACCTCTTGATCTACTTGTGAGACCAAGGATGGACCATCTCCAAGATCTTTGCTCCTCAAAGTCCTTGAGCCTTGCCTCCCTCCTTGCCTCCTCCACTTTGTTAGTTTGAGTGCTCCAAGGTTCTCTTAGAGTTTTCAAGGAGAAAACCTCTAAAGATCCTCACCCACTAGTGTAGTGAGAAAGGATGAAGGAATAACCAAAGGGGGATTAGATGATTAGCTAAAATCCCCTAAGGTGGCCGGCCCCCTTTTGTGTTCTAGAGAGATGTTTTTCTTTTTCTCTAAGTCTTTTGAACACAAATGAAACCCTAGTGAGATATTTGTCTATAATTTTCTATTTATAGACAAAAGGAAGCAAGTCAACATTTGACTTCTTCCACCTCCTCAAAGTGGCCGGCCTTGGTGTGTTCTTTTGGGCTTTGGGCTTTTATTGTTTTAAGTCATCCAATGCTTAAATAAAAGCCCAATGGGTTTAGGCCCAATAGGCCCAATTAAACCCGAACGTTTCTTTAAGTCCAAAACGATCTTTTATCGCTTTTATGATTTCTTTAGACTTTCTAAATTAATCGCCACACCCAATTAATCCAATTAATTATTTCCATCATCCATTGATTACTCACTACATGAGTGTATTGGTGAACAATCTTTTAGGTTCTAATTAGCAAGGCAGTGAGATGACTGGCATCGATCCAATTGATTTAATCCAATCACTTGTTGAATTAAAACTTGCTTTTAATTCACGTTCTTCTATGACGATTACATTTAGTCATCTAGAAGAACTCACAAGCCATGAGTGACATCTAAACATATGTCATGGCTACCCAAGCTAATGTAGAAGTTATTCAGAGAACCCATTCAGTTGGAATTACAATGCAATTCGATCCTTCTCCAATGCAATACTCTTAATCACATCACTAGGGTATGGATGTAATATGTCAAACCCCTAATGTGATTATACGTTCTTATATGATTCACATGAGTCGTATAGGAACACTTTCCTTAACCACGCTCAATACTTCGGCCGAAGATTTCCGAATCATATCTTAGAGTATCCTCCTCTAACGAGGATTAGAGATCCCTTGTTGACCATTCACATGCCTACATGTTTAGATAGCTTGATCCCAAGAATGCCGTGGACTCTCCAAATGGAATGTCATTTGACATGGTCAAAGATCAAGGACCTAACCATTAGACATCAATGATGTCTCAGGTCAAAGGATTAGTTACATTATTCCAACTATCAGAGTTACTTGCTTGACATGTGAGTAGACCTCTATGCAAGTACTCTCGTTCGATTGCGTTCAGTGAACTCATTCCCTTAATGAGCACCTACATACTTGTCTTAGTGTCTCAACACGAATGGGATGAGACTTTCCATCCTTCTCTTTGAAGGGGACATAGTATGTACTGATCTATGCATTGTCAGTATCCCTCCGACAATCCTATGACCAGGAACCTTTTGGACATGATGGTTATGTGAAGAAGGTCTCTGTAGTCTAACATCATTAGATTACTTCTTCAATCGATCCATTGTCCATGGATTCACTATTTAGGACATATTTCGTTTATTGAGATAGTCCTAGTTAGTATCTTTGCCTTCCGATGTATAAGAGTCATATGTATACATCAATTCAATGTCCTGAAAGGTTTCTTCCAAAGATTGACTTTCAGGGCATATTTCCAACAATCTCCCACTTGCACTAAAGTCAATCACTAGTGTATCTAATACATGCTAGTTGAGTGAGCTTATGCTCGTAGGTTTACTTGGTTATGTATAAAATCCCCTTTTAACTCTAAAAGGGATTTACTTATCAAATGTCTCCAAAACATTTGATGATGTCTCTTTCTTGTGTTCGAATACTTTGATGAGACCTTGATTCCATGGCTTGAGCTATCGCCCCATTACGTCGTAGTGTTCAACTAACGACCTTATGGTTTGGATTCAATCATTGGTTCTATAAGAACCCTTTCCATTCAAAACACCTTTTTGAAGCAGTTTCTAAAACTATATATCGTCATATATTTCGTTTGTATACTTTATACAAACTTTGCTCCAATCTTTGAGACCATTGTAGTACAATACTATCAATTCATTTATATGATTAGTACTTCATCTATTATGAAGTTCCATTTACAAAAATGGATTATTTTTCACTTTGGTCCATAACCTAAGTGAATACACGCTTCCAGAGTCCCACTCTGATGTTCCTTTCTTAAAGGCAATAATACTCATTCAGTTGCTATGGTTCTGATCCTGGGATACAGTAATATCTTAGAGTGACAACCCTATGTGGTTCTACACCTTTGGATATCAT
Organism: Crataegus laevigata; assembly: GCA_963580275.1. Classification (NCBI taxonomy): domain Eukaryota; kingdom Viridiplantae; phylum Streptophyta; class Magnoliopsida; order Rosales; family Rosaceae; genus Crataegus; species Crataegus laevigata. The sequence goes on along the minus strand of OY756947.1, from coordinate 27,374,304 downwards.
TTCACAAGTCCATACATGTGTCCCTTTTGTGATTTTATGACACATTCAATTTTTCAAGTCAATACTTCAAAATTGAGCGTATCATAAATTTGTCATTTTTTTTTTTAGTAACATTTATGTTTTATTAAGTCTATCAAATAGACTTCATTCATATCTTGTTATTCAAATTATGACATCACTCCCACTGGCCTTGTTGTAACTAAGTATTCAATCAAAAAACTCAATACTTATATTTTCTTTGATTGAATGCTTATTGCTCCCATTAACTTGTTCTGGATCTTTTGACAATCAATTAGATCCATTAGCTTGTTTAATGATGTCTCAACAATTTTGAGACTATCAACAACCCTAGCTAACACAAGTTTATTTAAACGAATCATTCATAAAAGAATTCCTTCTTTAAGTAATTCCATTAAAATGTGTGACTTGTTCTTTCAAGTTCATTCATTTAAATTATATGGTGTCATACACCATTATTTAAGTTTTAGTCATACTAAGACTTCAAAGTAGTCATATGAGAATTATCTAAGTCCTTAGTAGTGAAAGCATGGCTTCTACTAAGGATATAGAAACTCAACCATTCCTTCTAGGTGGTTGATATAATTCTTTATCAAAACTACATAGAGCGTTATAGTTACATAAGGTGACGAATTTGGATTGTCTTGTTGTTTAAACTATATGTTGTGACTCATTTTGTAACCATCCCTTTTGTTTCATCAAAATTTGTCCATAGGCTTCGTTATTTAGCTAGTTCTCATAAAAGAGAATAATGGACAACTCCCAACATACAACCATTTCATGCTAGGTTGACAAAACCAACATTTAAAGACTATTCTTTGAATGTTGCACAACATAGAATTTTAACGTTTGTAGAGCTTGAGTCTTTAACAATTTAAAATTTCAAACTCTCAACAATAGTCATGCACTATCATTGTTATTGACAACTATAAAACAATCATATTCAAGTTTATATCCAATTTCTCACCTCCCACTATTTCTCATGATTTTAATGAGAATTTACTTCATACATTCAAAATTGTATAAACGTGGAGTATACGGGTAGAGGACATTGTGTAGTAGCTTTAAAACATTTCAAGCTTATCTCTTTCATTCTTCACTAAGATGATGTCTTGTTATTAAGTGACTAAAGTCATTAAACATTTTATTGATTTAGACACTTCATTCTTGGTTTAGTCACTAACATACTTGACATTCTAAAACAACTTTAAGAATGCCCAATCAATTGTTCAAAACTATTAATTGAATCAAGAGTGATCTTGATTTGTTTGTGGTTTAAGTGATAACCTTTACAAGATACATTTTTCTTGTTTCTTATATCACCATAATGTGATCTTCCTTTTCATTAAGAAAGGAATCTCTAGACTTTTGTCAATTCATATAGAACTCATAGGTAGACATTTGGAACCAAATCTATAGATTCATTGTATCCTACTATGTCCAACATATGAGGTCTATCCATAATTGATTAGTCTAAAGTTTTGTTTATCATATTACAATAAGTGATATAAGTCTTGTATCTCAACAAGGATACAACAAGACAATATTCAATTCATAACACTACTTTAAAGGAAATATCATATATATTTAGAAGGCACCCATCACATTACATTGATGTGATGATACAAACATTCAAAAATGTTTTAATACAAAAAGAATTAGCTCTATCTATTTAGAGACTAATTAAATGCCTTCATTTAGGCACTAATAGTGGTCTTACATCAAATGAAGCCACATTATAAGTTCTTTACAAAATAAGAAAGTTTCAAAGACTTTCTTTTAAATGCCTAAATTAAAACTTCCTAAGTAGTAAGCAAAAACAATGGTGGCCGAACCCTTCTCCACCTTTCCTTGCTTGTTCTTCTTCTACTTGCCTCCTTCACCTATATACAATTATACGAGTGATTAGCACGTTATATCAAAATATAAACATTTAGAAGATCTAACAATTTAGAATTGAAGATATGAACATTAAACCATACCTTTTGGCTTGTTCTTTAGAGTTGCAAGGTAGAACCTGCAATTCCTCCTCCAATGCCCCTCCTTTCCACAGTGGTGGCAAGTCCCCTTGGGCTCCATCGCCTTCTTTTTCTTCACTCCACCTTTCGGTTTAGGAGTGGTAGACTTCTTCTCTTTCCCTTTTCCTTTGCCTTGCGGCTTAGGAGTGGAAGATGATGGCTTGTTGTAGACTACTGCAGAAGTCCCTACAACGTTCTCTTTCTTCATAGTCTTCTCAGCAGTCACTAACATGTTTAGCAACTCAGAGAGAGTACTATCCATCTTATTCATGTTGTAGTTCATTACGAACTGCGAGAATGAATCAGAAAGAGAAGCCAAAATGAAGTCCTGGGCCAATTCCCCGTCAAGTGGAGTTCCAAGGCTCTCCAATTGTTCTATGAATCCTATCATCTTCAGTACATGTTGATGCACTGGAGCCCCTTTGACCATCTTGGTCTTGACAAGTTCACAGACAGTGCTGAAGCGACGATTGCGCGTCCCTTCACCATATAACTCCGTAAGATGGAGTATGATGGAGGATGCACTGTCCATGCCCTCATGCTGTCTCTGTAGCTCCTCATTCATGGAAGCCAAAAGATAGCACTTGGCTTGCGTGTCGTCCTCAACGTGCTTGTCATACTTAGCACGTTCATCCTCAGAGGCGTCAGGCTCAAGAGGTATGTGAGGTGGGGCCTTGTCTAGGACGTAAACAATCTTCTCCAACGTTAGGAGAATCTTGACATTACGAAACCAGGATGGGAAATTGTGCCCCTCGAGACAATGTTTGTCGAGTATTTTTGCGAGTGTGCTTCCAACCATATCTATATACATAAACAATAAATAAATTAGTTTGATTGTTGATTAAGTCATACGATTCGGGTCTTTAAACCGAATGACATCACCCACCATTTTTGGCAAATTCCATATCCCCCATGATGGAATCCGGGAGATTTCAAAGAAAGCTCCTAGCGGGTTATGGGAGGCTCATTATTACTATGCGCACCTCACGATGATACGATGTTGGATAGCAAAATAATAATGAGAGGGTACATTTACCCATTCACAACAATGTTTTGTGATTACCCATCAATTTGGCCTCTAGAGAAGAATGCCTCACGATGATACGATGTTGGCATCATTTCTTCTTAGTTAAGTTCATTCCCACCATGCCGGTTTAGATAGGGGTCCAAGTATAACCTCACGATGATACGATGTTGGCTATACTCGTTGCCTATTTTTCACCACATCAAAATGCTTTTTAAATAGACTCATCCCGACTTATAAGCATGTACTTTGCACTCCCCCATGATAGGGTGAAGGCGGTGCACAAGTCATAAACGATTGGAGGCTACCATGGTGGAAGGCCACGAAGAAGTGTTCAAAAGCACCTCTACGCTTTCAACTTAATATTGCATGTTGGTTGAGGGATTTTAAGGTCTCATCAATTTTATTTATTTAAACATATTCAAATAAATTGTGTCCTATTATAACTATTAGTCCAAAGTTTAATGAAATTAGTGGCATATGTAATCTCCACTATTCGTTTTTACAAAACAAATCAATATCAAAACATTTTTCAAAATATTGGAGATACATATAACTACTAATTGAATTCATTATTGTTTAGTAGCGTATGATACTCCCACTATTTGTTTTGAGAAAAACAAATCAATATCAAAAATGAATTTTTCAAATATTGGAAGTAACTACTACTACTATGATTTTGCAATCCTTTGAATTTGGACTTTATAGTTATCTTAGGCTCTTGGATGACCATGGACTTAAATGGTTATTTCAACAATGAGCCAACATTGTTGAATAAGATCTCGGGGATATTGTGTCAATTTAATTACGTGCTTATCAATCCAATTAAAACATTTTCATTGAGCCATTAGAAATGAAAGACAATCAATCATTGCTAATTAGGGCATTGGACCCATTTAATCTTTTGTCTCATGTCAAAACCCTCTTTTAAATATGTTTCCTTACCAATAGTTAAAGAAACTCTAGTCTAGTACTAGAGGGAATCCACTAACTAAAAGAGATTAAGAAGTAATAAGAATTACAAACCGATTTGTACAAATTCCTACAAATTACATATACTAAGAGGGAGAGCTAGATTAATGTCAAACATTATAAGGTCCAATTAAAACAGTAATTAAAACACATTCCCATGGTTCAAACAATTTGAATTTAGCGCCTTATCATATAGCTCAATTATCGTTTAAGGCTTAAGTCCATAGTCACCCTTTTTAACTACTTAATCACATTAAATAATCATATAGGAATGCAACATAAACAATTAGATTTAGTGCATATGGGCATAATTAAATGATGAGTTTAAACTATAAACAAAATTAAAATCAAATATTTTAACTTTTTCCAAATAGTAGGGGCCTAAATGCAAATATGCAAAAGTTAAGGGCCAAAGTGTAAATACTCAAAAGTAAAACAACTTTTTATCAAAAACACAAAACCCACCCATGTGGGTTTTGTCATAGGGTGGCCGGCCTTAATGGTGGGAGAAGCAAAGTCTCACCCACCATGCTTTAATTCAATGCAAGGAAGAAAAATCAAAATTTTGCTTGTCACTTGGTTTTGCTTTAAGGATATTTTGCAAGGTTTTTGATGAAAATATCCTAGAGAAGTCTAGGATTAAAATTGCATTAACAAAACATATAGATGATTAATTTATCAACCAAATCCATAAAACAATTTTATAAGCTTAAACAAAGTCATTTTCACCAAAATCAAAACATGAACACCAAGAACAAAACCATGAACATAATTTCAAGATTTTCATATTCTTGGTGATTTCTTCACAAAACCAAAAACAAAAGTGACAAGAACACTTTTCCCTAGCACCAAAGAGTGTGTGTGTGATTCAAAATAAAAAACACAAACACATGCAAAATGGCATTTCTTGCCGTGCCCCCTTAGACCCAAAAACCCCAAAATTTTGTTTTAAACTCATTCTTCATTCATGCATATAAAACACCTTTTTACATGCATATCTTTCTCAACTTATTGACTAACATTTTTCAACACTTGAAAAACAAAAGATAAACATACTTTAAATGAAGAACATATATTTCAAAACATAAAATTAATACCCATATGCATAAAATCCAAAAGGACACATAATACATAAACCTTTGGCTCTGATACCACTTGAAGGAAATTATGAGTTTCATTAGGGATTTCATGTGACTAGCAAGCATATACAAATCATTATATATATACAAAATTAGCGGAAGCATGTTAACAATTAAATTTATTACTCTAGTCATTTTAAATCCCCTTCAAGAGCATAGGTTTATGTAAGATGCATCACAAAACTTTTATTGAAGAACAAAGGTTAGGAGTAGATGTATACCTCTTGATCTACTTGTGAGACCAAGGATGGACCATCTCCAAGATCTTTGCTCCTCAAAGTCCTTGAGCCTTGCCTCCCTCCTTGCCTCCTCCACTTTGTTAGTTTGAGTGCTCCAAGGTTCTCTTAGAGTTTTCAAGGAGAAAACCTCTAAAGATCCTCACCCACTAGTGTAGTGAGAAAGGATGAAGGAATAACCAAAGGGGGATTAGATGATTAGCTAAAATCCCCTAAGGTGGCCGGCCCCCTTTTGTGTTCTAGAGAGATGTTTTTCTTTTTCTCTAAGTCTTTTGAACACAAATGAAACCCTAGTGAGATATTTGTCTATAATTTTCTATTTATAGACAAAAGGAAGCAAGTCAACATTTGACTTCTTCCACCTCCTCAAAGTGGCCGGCCTTGGTGTGTTCTTTTGGGCTTTGGGCTTTTATTGTTTTAAGTCATCCAATGCTTAAATAAAAGCCCAATGGGTTTAGGCCCAATAGGCCCAATTAAACCCGAACGTTTCTTTAAGTCCAAAACGATCTTTTATCGCTTTTATGATTTCTTTAGACTTTCTAAATTAATCGCCACACCCAATTAATCCAATTAATTATTTCCATCATCCATTGATTACTCACTACATGAGTGTATTGGTGAACAATCTTTTAGGTTCTAATTAGCAAGGCAGTGAGATGACTGGCATCGATCCAATTGATTTAATCCAATCACTTGTTGAATTAAAACTTGCTTTTAATTCACGTTCTTCTATGACGATTACATTTAGTCATCTAGAAGAACTCACAAGCCATGAGTGACATCTAAACATATGTCATGGCTACCCAAGCTAATGTAGAAGTTATTCAGAGAACCCATTCAGTTGGAATTACAATGCAATTCGATCCTTCTCCAATGCAATACTCTTAATCACATCACTAGGGTATGGATGTAATATGTCAAACCCCTAATGTGATTATACGTTCTTATATGATTCACATGAGTCGTATAGGAACACTTTCCTTAACCACGCTCAATACTTCGGCCGAAGATTTCCGAATCATATCTTAGAGTATCCTCCTCTAACGAGGATTAGAGATCCCTTGTTGACCATTCACATGCCTACATGTTTAGATAGCTTGATCCCAAGAATGCCGTGGACTCTCCAAATGGAATGTCATTTGACATGGTCAAAGATCAAGGACCTAACCATTAGACATCAATGATGTCTCAGGTCAAAGGATTAGTTACATTATTCCAACTATCAGAGTTACTTGCTTGACATGTGAGTAGACCTCCATGCAAGTACTCTCGTTCGATTGCGTTCAGTGAACTCATTCCCTTAATGAGCACCTACATACTTGTCTTAGTGTCTCAACACGAATGGGATGAGACTTTCCATCCTTCTCTTTGAAGGGGACATAGTATGTACTGATCTATGCATTGTCAGTATCCCTCCGACAATCCTATGACCAGGAACCTTTTGGACATGATGGTTATGTGAAGAAGGTCTCTGTAGTCTAACATCATTAGATTACTTCTTCAATCGATCCATTGTCCATGGATTCACTATTTAGGACATATTTCGTTTATTGAGATAGTCCTAGTTAGTATCTTTGCCTTCCGATGTATAAGAGTCATATGTATACATCAATTCAATGTCCTGAAAGGTTTCTTCCAAAGATTGACTTTCAGGGCATATTTCCAACATGCATCGAACCCATTATTCCTCATCCAATGTAGCCTTTCCTTGCATGATTTCACTAAAGCCATTGCATTCACAATTTCTTGATCTTTCCCTTGCAATGCTTGTGACAAATCATTTGTGAGTCCCAATATGACTTTCATCAAGATAAGGTGAAACACAAACTCAAAAGTACGTATTTCTCTCATTAATTATTTGCTTCACCCGCACTTTCATTGGGATTATCATCAATAACCATTTGAAGCACATGAACCACGGATGAAAACATGGAAATGAAGCTAATCAAGGTACCATAGTGTGAGTTCCATCGTGTGTCACCGGCACGTTTGAGACTTGTTTCTTGATTTAAGCCTCGCCCCGTTATAAGACAATTATTTTCAAAAGCTATCACAAGCTCTTCTTGAAGTTTCCCTCTAAGTAAATCACGCCACTTACAAGATATTCCAACATGATTAACCATACTATTAGCCGTTGCAAAAAAAGAGGCGATGTCTATATTCTTCTTTGCTATGGCAACAAGAGCTAGTTGAAGTTGATGAGCAAAGTAATGAACATAATATGCACAAGGTTGTTCTCTCAATATCTTTGTTTTTAAGGCCATTCAACTCACCTCTCATATTGCTAGCACCATCATAACCTTGTCCTCGTAGTTTGGAAATGCTCAGCGAGAAAAGAATGTGTCAATAGCATCCTTTAGTGAACTTGAAGTAGTGTCGGTAACATGTTGGATACCCACAATCTTTCAATTACATGCCCGTTGTCATCCACATAACGCAACACCATAGCCATTTGCTCTTTCACCGACACATCACGTGCTTCATCCACCAATATTGAAAAGAATCTATCTTTTAGACCATCCATGATAGCATCAAGTGTTTCAAGGGCACATGAATTCACAATTTCTTTTTGAATGGAAGGAGCTAGTAATTTGAGATTCCCCGGAGCATTTTCCATCACAACTTCTCTAACTTTATCATTATTATCTGCAAGGAATTGCAATAGCTCCAAGTAATTTCCCCTATTGCTTGAAGTAGCACTTTCATCATGGCCACGAAAAGCAAGACCTTGTCGCAATAAAAACTTAGTGCACTTGATTGATGCATTCAAGCATGTGCGATAAGCCTTACGAGCTTGGTCGGAGTGTTTGTTCACTGCCGTTTCAATATGTGTAGCTTGATTCATCAAATTTGTAGCAGCTTCTCTAGCCTTATTATGAACACTCCCAACCGGTCCAACATGCATCTTAAATCTTTCTCTCCCTTTCTTCCAAGTCTTAAATCCATCTCCAGTGAAAGCTTCACTACCCACTTGTGCAAAATTGGTTTTAAAGAGATAGCAATAGAGACAAAATGCCGCATCTTTAGATATGCTATACTCCAACCAATCAAACTCATCGAACCATTGGGGAATGAAGCGTCGATTAATTCCCGACATATTAGTTATTGGGAAATTATGACCTCTAGGTTGACAAGGTCCTCTTTGTAGATATGCCCTTCGGATCTCATCTCTCATATTAGCATCATAATCTATCATTTGAGTTCTTAATCCAGGATCCGCTTGAAGATTACCCAAAACATCATCTAACTGACTTTGTCTTGAACTTGGAGTTCTTGAACTACCAACAGTATTTGAACTATCAACATTATTCGAACTACCCTAACCCGATGATGACTTTCTCTTAAAAAACCATTCCATAATAATTCTACATATACAAAATATTCAAAATAAATACTCACAATATAATCAAAATAAATATGAATTGAATTTCAATTAAATTAAATATATTCTACATATACAAATAATGAAAATAAAAACTCACAATATAATCAAAATAAATATGAATTGAATTTCAATTAAATTAAATATGTTCTACATATACAAATAAGGAAAATAAAAACTCACAATATAATCAAACCACCAATATAATCAAAATAAATATGAATTGAATTTATTAAATTAAATATATCATACATTATACATAGGGTTTAGAACTTACTTGAATTGTGAAATTTCACAATAACAATGAGCAAATACAAAGAGAGGAGATGGCGGCAGCAAGGGAGGAGCTGGAGTTGAGGGTTTGGGGGGGGGGATTGAGTTTGGAACTTAGGGTTGGAGGATGAGAAGAAATTGGGGGTTTTGAAATTAGGATTTCAGATCTGTGTAAAAAGGGAAGGGAGGCCCGGGGGGGGGGGGGGTTTGGGACACGCTGGGCATTTGGGTTTTTTTTTTTTTTTTTTTTTCAGACCTAGCCCAAAACGATGTCGTTTTGGCCAGGTCATTTAAAAAAAATTTCCCTGGGCCAAAACGACGTCGTTTTGCCCAGGCTGTTTTAAAAAATTTGCGCGCGCCTCCCTCCGTCTTTAACCTCGCGCTGGGATTTTTTGTTGGTTCAGGACTTTCATCGAACAGGTGGTGTGCAGCTCCACGAGCTCGCACCACGGCACCAGCAACTCCAAGGGACCTATAAGGTTATTTCCATGGCTTCCAAGAGGTCGTGCGACCCCTTTGACCCCACTGTGGATCCGCCCCTGGTTACACATACTTATTCAATCTCAGAAATTGTGCGCCTTTGCATTCTAAAAAGGCAATAGCTTGACAGATAGATGGAATGGCCTGTTCATCTTCATTTGGCGTGAAAAGAAATCAGATTAAAAATATAACTTTGCTTGACGTTAGAGTGGGCTCCTGGTGCAAAAACACTTTGCACGACGTATCAATCAATGTGTCACGCAAACATTTTTTGCACGACGTACCAGCCAATGTGTCACGCAAAGTGTTTTTAATACTTTCATTAAGTATAACATAAGCTTTTGTGGTATCCACTAGTGGAAATATTATAAATTGACAATCGAATTAGTTCATTGTATTCATGTAGGATCAATGAGTATAGCTATAAAAAGTCATCAAAATCAGAGTTAAAACTACTGTTAAATCGTGATTTTTCGTTTATAACCGCCGAAAGATTTTATCTTGTTACTTGATCTCTGAATGTTTTTTTTTTTTATTTTTTTTTTTTACGATTTTTGGCGTATGCGATCTCGAAGCATATACAAATAAGTTTGATGGTTGGATCGTTGCAACTAGTTTCGTACAATACATATCCCATCAAAACGATAGATTCACTAACACTTAGAGTTTATTTATACTTTCATTAAGTATAACATAAGATTTTGTGGTATCTACTAGTGTAAATATTATAAATTTACGATTGAATTAGTTCATTATATTCATATAGGATCAAGGAGTGTAGCTATAAAAGTCATCAAAATCGGAGTCAAAATAACTGTTAAATCTTGATTTTTCGTTTATAACCGTAAATTTTTTTTATCCCATTACTTGATCTCTGAATGTTTATTTTTTGCAATTTTTGATGTAAGCGATCTCGAAGCATATACAAAAACGTTTGGCGGTTCGATCGTTGAAATTAGTCCCATAGAATGCGTATCCCATAAAAAATAGATTCACTAACACTTGGAGTTTATTTATACTTTCATTAAGTATAACATAAGATTTGGTGGTATCCGTTAGTGTAAATATTTTAAATTGAGGATCGAATTAATTCATTGTATTCATATAGGGTCAAGGAGTGTAGTTGTAAAAATCATCAAAATCGGAGTTAAAACTACTGTTAAATCGTGATTTTTCGTTTATAGTCGTTGAAATTTTTTGTCCTTTTACATGATATTTGAATGTTTGTTTTTTTGCAATTTTTGGCGTATGCGATCTCGAAGTATATACAAAAAAGTTTGACGGTTGGTTCGTTGAAATTAGTTTCGTACAATGCGTATCCCATCAAAACGATAGATTCACTAACTTTTAAGAGTTTATTTATACTTTCATTAAGTATAACATAAGATTTTGTGGTATCCACTAGTGTAAATATTTTAAATTGAAGGTCAAATTCATTCATTGTATTTATATAGGATCAAGGAATGTAGCTATAAAAAAAATCATCAAAATCAGAGTTAAAATAACTGTTAAATTGTGATTTTTCGTTTATAACCATCGAAAAATTGTCTTGTTACTTGATATCTGAATGTTTTTTGTGATTTTTGGTGTATGCGATCTTGAAGTATATACTAATAAGTTTGACGGTTGGATCGGTGAAACTAGTTTCGTACAATGCGTATCTCATCGATTTCAATGGTATATATATTTATTAAGTAGATTTAAATTTATTTATTTTGTACGTATAACACTTAAGAAATTTAATGGTATGTATATTTATTAAGTAGCTTTAAATTTATTATTGTAGTTCAGGTTGGGTTTTTGTTAGAAAAAAATATATTCTTGTGGGTTTTATTTAAAAAAATAAATTTGAAGGGAGTAAAATTATATTTTTAGTATATTTTATAAATTAAAAAAAAAAAAAAAACCCCTTGGCGACACCACAATTTGGTCGTTGCGCAAAACCACTTTCTTGACGTCAAAATGTATAAATGAGTCGCACCATGTAAAAATTAGGCATTTTTTTAGCAAACCGTGCAATAGAAAAACAGTCAGTCTTTCTTCCCTCTCTCTCACTCGATCTCTCTCTTCTTCCCATAGCTTCCTCCTCTTCGCTCCTCCTCATCGCTCATCTTAGCCGGTTCTCATCCTCCTCATCCTTCCCTTTCGCTCATCGCTTCTTTCCATCACTCATCTTAGCCGGTTCTCATCCTTCTCATCCTTCCATCTTGCTCATCGCTTCTTTCCATCGCTCATCTCAGCCACTCACGACTACAAAATGTGCAACTGCAAACCGTGCCATAGATTCATCTCAGAATTAGGTATCTATCTTTTCTTAATTCTTATTTTTTTTCTCTCTTCTTTCTAAGGTCAGAATCAAGCTTTAATGCCCTAAGTTGAAGATTTTTGTATTGTAATTAGATTCAATTTGGAAAGTTAAATTAGAAATTGGGGGTTTTATTGTTAAATCAAATTTTAGGGTTAGGATTCAATATTATTGAAATCCTTCAATGGTATTGGTGGATTCTTCACCCTTTGCAACCAGCCATAGATCTCACCATATAATTTATCAAAACTCATTTAGTTATAACACACATAAGAACTTTAGGGTGTGTTTTTGTACTTGAAATCTTTGGAAATTTTGAACTTCTAGCACAAAAATTGGGTGCGTTTTTGTGGGTTTGTGTTCTATGATTGGGTGCATTTGTGTTCTATGACTGAGTGAGTTTTTGAATTGATTGCTACCCAATTTATCTACTATTCTTCCTTATGTGAACTAATTGCTAAGTTTTTGTAAGTTGATTGCAATTTTTTCTTCGTTCCCTACTTAATATTGTTATTGTGGTTTAATCTTATCCAAAATTGTCCGATTTGGTCACATAAAAATCACCATTTTATGGCCTTTTAACAATCTTCTGAGCATGCTAAAGCACCCCTTTTTGATCTATAACCCATATAGCCTTTTTTTAAAATTTTTTTTAATATTGTTCTCGGCTTCCTAATACAGAAAGCACCCCTGATTGATTTTTATCTTGGGTGATATTTTTATTTGATTCTTGAGTCTTGACATACATACACAAATTCCTTTGTTGTTAATATTTGACATGAGAACACTGGGTTTGGTTGTTAAGTTCATATTTTCTCAGATGTTTCATTCCCATCAATGAATTATAGTTTATCATGGTACTCTAGGTTTTGGCTGTTAGTATTTGACATGAGTACTCTGGGTTTTGTTGGCGAAAATGTGCTTTAGAATCATAGTTTATGACTTTGGTATCGAGCCTTGACCCACTTGCTACTAGCTAAAATATTTGATTAACTAGAATGAAGTTACCATCTTATCATCTTATTTTCAAAAGCCTCTACTGTTCTAGTTGTAAACTCAAACTTATGGTGATATTGGATTGCATCTTTAACCTTTATCAACCTTGAGGTCATATGAAAAGCTATCTGCTTTGTGACTTCCATTCATCTTGCATCCCCTTCCCACTTATTTTGCATCCCTTTACCACTTATCTTGACTTCTAGATGTCATCTTGATTTTCTATCTTTTACATTACAAAATCAGTCAACTACACATGTTTATACGGTTTAAAGTTGGGTGATGGTAATACATAAACCTGAGGTATTCGTATAATTTTACAAATGAATTACAAGAAAAAGATAGCTTTTCTCAACTACAATATAATAACAACTAATGTTCTCCGTCGTCCACACAGGTTTCCATTAATGTCATCTTGCATTTAAGGTTTATTTTTATTTTTGAATGATTTATATTTTGTTTCTTGGTGCATTGATATTCATGAGATGAGGATGCTGATTATTTTTATTCTTGTTTATTTCTTACTCTTTCAGTTGCCATTTGATTTCATTGAAGCTTAAAGGTTATCACTTTGGATTAGTTCTATCATCTTAATTGTGCTATCTCCTTTTGACAGTAGTAGGGAGAGATTGATAACCTCTTTTGCATTTGCAAGCAGGGATTGAAGACTGCAATTTCGGGGCAGTGTTATAGAATAATTTCAGAGATGCTCCTAAGTACTAGTGCTTTAGTTCAGCAATATATTCAAGACATTAATATTTTTGAAAAAAGAATCATAATCACGTTAGTAAAAAAAGCTTGATCAGTTTCCTCGGGCCATGCCACCCCCAACTGTATTCTTACCTGTTATAAGAAGAAAAAAAATATAGAAACAAAGAATCATAAACATAGTAGGGTAGTATAATCTCTACAAGATTAGGGTAGTATAATCCCCTTGTGACATATGGATTTTTTTTCTCTATTTCTTTTCTGCCCATAAAACATGAGTGTTGCTTGCTTTAAGATTGTAAATAACAATTAATTATTCCACTACGATGTAATGCACCCACATACATAGCTTAATTACTAATTCACTTTTCTTTTCAATGGTGGTTAACTACTAAGTATGCTATGCTCTTGGGTTCTTGTTGTTGCATTGGATGCCTGCATTGTTGTCATGGATAAGGACTGATAAAGTCATGCTTCTCGTGCTGTATAATTAGGTGCATAAGGACTATCTATGTTTGATGATTGATTTGTCCATGTCGGATAGGCCGATAATTAAAGCTTTGTTAGTTAGATTGTAGGTATAGAATTTAATAACTGCACTAAGAATATTGTCAATGTGTTTGAAGATAGCTTTTGGATAAACATCGAGTATATATCTACTTAGAATTGCTTTCTTACATGTATTTTACAACAAATGAAAATGCAACAGATTAGTTTCAAATGCAAGAAAAGATTGTTTCTACCGTTGCACTACTGCTTTATACATATGTGAACAAATGCAAGAAAGAATATTATATTACTTTGGTTGCTAATTGATTAGTTTCAAATGCAAGAAAGGATTAGTTTCTAATGTTATATTTTTATGGTTGAAAAAGTGTATAAATGTCGTAGTTGATCACTTGTCGGCGGAGTGTGACCAATACACCTCCCGCATTATCAGCCTCCATTGCTCCAGGTGTGAGTGCTCCATTGATTGGGGAGCCTAAACTCCTTACTGAGGTTACTCTTACATTGTCCCAGGTGCCCACATCATCGACGCTATTAGTTTCGGTTCAGCCACTTAGTGCATGGCGGCTTTACCGGCGCTATCGCAATTCGAAGCCTTCTAATCACACTTCCTCGGCATCTAGAGTCGAGGGTGGGGGCTCCCAGCCAGGTAATTTTTTCTAATTATATCATTACGTTGTATTTTTTTTTTCATTTTAAAACTATTATTTTTATGATTGTGAGAATTTGTTGGATTGTGAAAATGGGTTGCGGGTTGTGAATTACTGTTATTTTACTTTTTTAAGGTTTTGGGAAATGATATACTATTGGGAGAGGTTTTGTAGAATTTTCTGTAGAAATTTAAGCTTGGGGTTTTCACCATTTAAGTTTTTTAGACAACTAAAAAAAACACTAGGGGGCCTAATCGAATGCTGAAGATGGCACATAGCATATGTTTGTTCGCCTCCTTGATCAAGATTGCGTATAACTTGTGACATCGTGGAACAGCTACCTCACAACAACATAGCATCGTCACTACTAGCTATGGTTATGTTATTCGACATTGTTGTCCTATGCAGTGGGAGTCTTTGGCATAAATTCCCGTGGAGACGAAGATACTGGTGCGAGACAAGTTGTCGGTTAGTATATTAATTTTTAGCCTTTTATCAATTTTTTATTATTTTTACAAATATTATAAACCAAAGTATATTATCTTAATATTATTAAATTTCTTACTATTATTTTGTTGTTTTTCATATTTGTAGGTCAATTTTGATCTTAAGGACATATCCCCCGAGGTCATCACCTACTTAGAGGAGACCTTCGCAAACGGGTACAAACATTGGAAGAGCTATCTTCATGCGTATTTTAAGCAATGGGATGATTCAGAAACTGCTCTCCTAGAGGGTTGCCCATCCGAGTTGGTGGACCGGCTGGAGGATTGGGAGTGGCTCTGCAACCATTTTACGGACCCAAAATTTGTGGTATGTACATAATATTTTAATAATAATAATTCATTATTATTTTAGTTATTATTTAAGCTTTTTTAAATAATTTCTTTCAAATAGTCGCAATAACATGTATATTGTGTGTTTAACAGAAGAAATATGTTGCTAGCAAGATAGCTCGGGAGTCAAAGACATTTCTTCACCATTTCGGTTCAAAGCCCTTTTCGTATAGGCTTGAGGCAAGATGTCAGGTAAAAGTATATTAATTTTGAAATTTTATACAATTTTTTTTATTGATTAATAATTTTTTCTTAATGTTTTTTTTTTTCTTCAGAAGGGTTCTAAGTTCCCAGAGATCAACCTATTCAAGGACATTTACGTTCTACCCAACGATGAGACCACTGAGCAGCTTCATGTAATTATATGTAATTGTTATTATTCTTATATTTATGAATTGTTCAAATATTATTTATATTTTGTTATTAAACATTATATGTTTTTTTCTTTATTATTACAGGCTGCTATAGTGGAAAAAGGGCACTGTTGTTCTCCCAGAAGCAACATCGCAGCTTTCCCCGAAAATCCCGATCAAGGACATCACTGTACCCAAGGATGTAGGTTTTCAGATCATGAATGAGGTCCTGGATCAGTAGTTTGGTCGTCGTCATGGCAAGGTTGTTCGGTGTATGGGGAAGGTGCGGGTTTGTGAGACGGGTGCCTCTTCTTTTAGATCGACCAGAGGAGAGGTCAATACCCTGAAGGAGGAAGTGACAACCCTAAAAGGTTAGCTTAGGGCCTAGGATGAGTAGATGAGGGCCCAAAACAAGCAGATGAGGGCCCAGAGCATGTAGACGAGTATGATTGTACGTGACTTAGCGATGTCTGGACTCCAAATTCCGATGCTAGCACCTGATCTTGCTCCACCTTGGATCTTCCAGCCACTTCACCTAATCGATACCCAGTAGTTGGATGTATCAAACCTAGAAGACTACTTATTATAGCTTCTTCTTTTTTTGTTCGGACATCTTGTATGTACATTTTCATATATTTTATAATTAAATAATTTTTCTTCGTTTATTAATTATTGTTTAGAATTTAATTACAATATTTATTAAAAATTAAATCAAAAATATTTTTGCCAAAAAAAAAGAATTTGCGCGACGAAGAAGTTCCATAAGTCACGCAAAGACACTTTGCGTGGCATAGATTACTTCTTCGTCGTGCAAACCCTGCTTTCATTGCCTTGGAGCGACAGTTGGTGCACGACAAAGGTTCGTTAGGCTAATTTTTCCACGACGTTTTTTGACTTTGCGCGACAAAGGACCTGCGTCACGCAAAGTGTTTTTTGTACTAGTGTATTTTCCTGTTTCTTTTCTATCACCTCAGTTTATTCAAGTGACTTTTCCAATAGTCAAGCAATTATATTCTCATGCACTAGTTGCTTTGAACTTTTCTTTAAATTTATTCACCGTTCTGTGTGATCTTATTTTATTTCCAAAGGAATGTCCAATGGAACAAACAAGATTTTATAACAATTTGGATCCTCACAGTGCAAGCGTGAACTCCATAAAACCTGGGGGACACTAACTAGATTCCCCAGTTCACCACAATATTTGTTGTTTTAATGGTTGAAGCACATCTAACAGTCAAATGTTTAAGTTGCTACACACTTAGAAGTTTCTAGAGGTAAAATTGGTGATGTTAAGGAGAGTAGCTACATCTTTATGCATTTGTCAAGTTTAACTTATGTTATGATTGTGTTGGAAATGTTAAAATTTTAGATTTCAATTTTTGAGAAAAAAAAAACCCAGAACCGAATCGAATCGAAAAAAAAAATAAACCAAACCAAATCGAACCGAAATTTGGGTTCGGTTTTGGTTTTGGCAAAAAATCTAACCAATTTGAACCGAACTCAACCCTAGTCTTTTCTTTCACACTTGGGGTGCTGGGTTGCTGATCTGAAGCTCTCTTCCGTTGATTGCGTCATTCCTCCATACGCACGTTGGAGTTGGGTGTTGTGTTTGGGGGAATGGGATTTAATTGGATGGATGTTGATTAATGGCGCCATAGCTCTGATGAGTGATGGTTGGGGAAGTAATCTCAAATGTCTGTATGGGGAATCCGAATCAGTGGTGTAAGAGTGGCCAGAACGATAAGCTTGAGGGTAGTTATTATCTCGATATTGTCTTAATGTTTTTTAAAATTACTTTATCTTGTGAAATGTGGCTTGTTAAGTCGCTTCGGCTGTCTAGCTCGTCAATCATTGCTGCTAATTACTTGTGCTTGGTTAAGAGTAGTGTAGTTTGTGTTGTGTTGCTTCTCTTTATTTTTTGACGTTTAATTTTCCCATTGGTTTGTATGCACGCCTATCTCTCATCATGCTGTCTATAAATTGGTTGTTGTTGAAGGGTTTTCTTACCAAAATGACTATTATCTCCCAGCTTCATCCTCTAGACACCATAAGATTCCCTCCAGTCCTAATTTACCTTCCTGAGTCAATAGATTCGCTTCTCCTCAACCTGGCCAACTCCATGTGGTTGTTAAGGGTTCTAAGGGTACCGTTACTCTGGAGAGTGGAGTTACTAGGGTCTCGACTAGTCTCTACTCGAACCTCAATGTGGAACATATGAAGATCAGGGTACTCATGGAAAAGCTTGTGGGGAAGCAGAATGAAGCTAGAACCGTTAAGTGGAAGTTAGGGCTTACTTGGGGTACGGAGGTCAAGAATCCTTTTTATCTTTACTACTTTGGTCACCATTGGTGTGCAATGTAGTTTACTGACCAAGATGAGCTTGAATATGTGTTAGACAACAGACCTTGGTATGTTAGGGGTTAAATCTTCCATCTGGAGAAGTGGACCACTTTTTTCGTGACGTGGAGATGATTTCTAGTCTTAGAGTTTGGGTTCGGATTCTAAGACTTTTGCTGCAATATCGGGATGCTGAAATCCTGGAGGTGATTATGTAACTTGTAGGCACTTTCATTAGGACTGATGAGAATTCTCTGTCGGGTCTGAACGGTTTGTTTATGAAGGTGTTGCTTGAGGTGGATCAGAGGTTGCCATTGAAGAGAGTGATGATTATCATTGATGTGGAAGATATCCCGGTGTTGCTGTGTTATGAGAAGTTGTTCGAAGTTTGTTTTTATTGTGGCCACAGGAGGTCGGAGGGCCACAAGTGCCCGGCTATTGAGGACATAGATGGGTGGCTGTTGGTGGATAGGTTGTTTGAGGATGAGCTACTGGTTTATCCGGCTGGTGCTGAAATTTCTGAGGAAGCCAGGCAGGAGTTGCATGGAGGGGTTAGGCTGGTATTTCCTCAACTGGTGTTGGGGGATGATGTGATCTCTAAAGACGAGGATGAGCTGGAGGTGAGAGAGCTAGTTAGAAATCGGGAAGAGAATATGAGTGAGGGTTGGAATATTGTGGTTTCTTGGAAGAATAGGTATACTGGTAGAGGTTGTAGTGGTGCGCGAAGGGATGGTAGGACTTATGACAATGTAGTAAGGGGCAACAAGACTTAGGTCTTGAAGGCAGACTTAGTGTCCAAGTGGATGCCTGATTGTGCTGTAAGCTCTGGTGCAATTGTGAGGGGTGGAGTTGAGATTGCGGCAGATGTTCGCAAGGGTAAAAACACAATGGAGGAGAATGAGGAGTTCATGGAGGCTGAAGAGGAAAACAATGAGTAGGTGCAGTATCTAGGGAGTAGGAAGAGTGGTAGTAACAGTGGTAATGGTGATGTTGGGGCTAACTATGTCGTTGAGGACGTTGATTGATGAAGTGTCTTGTTTGGAATTGCAGGGGGTGGGGCAGACCTGATTTTGTCCCTCAATTTAAATTTCTTTCTAGTTTAATTAAGCTTGATGTCTTTTGTGTTCTAGAACCTAGGTCTGGTCTTAGTAAAATTTCCAAGAATGTTTTTTGTAAGTGGTTTAATAGAATGTTTTTTTTGCAGAGGGGAATGGGAAAGCCGGTGGGTTTTGCCTATTCTGGCATGACCATAACTTATCTATTAATGTATTTGCCTCCGGCCCCAGATTTATCCGTTGTAGTATTAAAATCTTAAAGTCGGGTGTTAATTTTTTATGCACTTTTACTTATACCTTTTCCACAAAAATGCGTGCAATCTCAACTATGGGAGGATCTGTTGAGTCTCTATGGTATCAATACTAACTCGCAACCCTGGATATTGATTGGAGATTTTAATAACATTTTAAGTCTTAGTGAAAAGGTGGGGGGAGATATAAATACAAATGTGCACATGGTTAACTTTGCTGAGTTCTTGAAAGATGGGGGCCTTGTTTCTCTCAATGCTTTTGGGGTTCCATTTACTTGGACTAATGTGCACAAAGATAACACTTTGATTTTTGAAAGATTAGATAGGGTTCTTGTAAGTGCAACCTGGTTGAACACATTTTCAAATGTTAATCTCCACAATTATCTGATTTTTTGCTCGGACCATAGTCTTATTCTGTTAGATTGCCTTCCAAATAACTAGTGTAATGTCGTTGGACGTTGTGACTTCAAGTTTATGGCTATGTTGTTGAATCACCCAAATTTAATTAATATTGTTAAAAAAGCTTAGAGTATGGATTTTAATGGCAACCCTAATGATAGTTGAGAGTTTGTCTATGAGCTTTGAAATCTCTGGCTAGAGTTTGGAACAAGGAGATCTTTGGTAATGTCCATGAAAGAGCGCGTGAACTTTTTGAGAAGATAAATATACTCCAAGCCCAGAGTATGAATGATCCGAACAACCTTCATTTACTAGCCGAAGAGGCAATGTTATGAAATGAGTTAAATAGAGCTCTTAGTAATGAGGAAATCCTTTGGGCTCAAAGAGTGCGAGTCAACTACCTGCAACTTGGTGATAAGAAAACCAAATTTTTCCAAACGATGATGAATGTTAGACAAAAGAGGAATGAAATTTTAAAAATTAAGATAATATAGGGTTTTGGTGGTTGAAGGGGAAATGAATGGAATAGGTTTTTGTGCAGGATTTTAAACTGCGTTTTACTGGTCATCCTGGTTCGAATAATACTATGATTACAAGTTTCATTGACATAATTGATACTTGCATCACTGAAGACCAGAACAGGACTTTGCATAGCCTAGTTAGTGATGACGAGATTTGGAAGGCTGTTAATGGCATTGGAGCTTTAAAGGCCTCGGGCCCTGATGGCTTCCATGCTTTGTTTTACAATAAGTGTTAGGATGTTGTTGGTCCTTCAGTCATAAGTTTAGTCAAAGATTTTTTTATGAATGGATCGAGCTTGAGGTTAATTAACCATACGAACATTGCACTCATTCCTAAAGCAGAAAATCTAGAAATAGTGGTTAATTTTAGACTTATTAGCTTGTGCAATGTAACGTATAAAATAATTACGAAATTGATGGTTAATAGACTTAAACTGATCCTAGAAACTTACATTTCTAATAACTCGGGGGCTTTTGCTCAGAATAGGTCCATTCATGATAACATCCTCATTGCTCATGAAATCCTTTCGACGTTTAAATGTAAAAAAGGGAGGGAGCGATGGCGGTTAAATTAAACCTTGAAAAGGCTTACGATATGCTGAGTTAGGATTTCATTAGGTTGGTGCTTGTTAGATTTGGATTTAACAATCGCTGGATCAATCTCATTATGGAGTGTATTACTTCCACCTCTTTGTCTATTCTGATTAATGGTAAGGCCCATGGGTATTTCTATCCTTCAAGGGGAATTAGGCCAGGGGACCCCTTGTCTCTGTATATTTTCATTTTATGCATGGAACCTTAATCAGCCATTTTAATGCTTCGGCCTTCTCTCGTAGAACTAGGTTTGGGCTTTTGACTTCACCTAGAGGTTTTAAGGTTTCCAATTTAATGTTTGCTGACGTTTGTCTCATTTTTGCTAAAGAGTCAAAAGGTGTTACTAGGATTATTTTGAATGTTTTAAATACGTTTGCGTCCGCATCTGGACAAAAGATAAATTTTAATAAATCTTCTCTTTATTTCTCGGAGAATACTACCAATCACGTTCGTAATGAGGTCGCTAATATTATCAAAATCCAACACAAAACTACAATTGGTAAATATTTGGGGATAAACAATATTATTTGTTGGAAAGACCCAGTAAATACAAAGGATATTATGTTAAAGGGTAAATGACAAAAAACTACCTCAACTATTGGTGTCACGACACTTTCATACCTCATCTTTAAAACGTGACAATGTTATACCGCATCTTACGAATTTGTGACAATGTCATACCTCCGTCAATTTTTCTGTTAGTTTTTCTGTTAAATGCTGACGTGGCAAGATATGGGGACCACTCACTAATACAGCTGGATTAAAAAATAATTAAATATATTTTTAATAATTAAAATTTTAAAAATATTAATATAAAAATAAAAATTAAAAAAAATTTAATATAAAAATAAAAAAAATTAATTTTTTAATTTTTTAATTATTAAAAATATATTTAATTATTTTTTAATCCAACTGTATTAGTGAGTGGTCCCCATCTCTTGCCACGTCAGCACTTAACAGAAAAACTAATAGAAAAATTAACGGAGGTATGACATTGTCACAAATTCGTAAGATGCGGTATGACATTGTCACGTTTTAAAGATGAGGTATGAAAGTGTCGTGACACCAATAGTTAAGGTAGTTTTTTGTAATTTACCCTATGTTAAAAATTAAAAACAAACTAGCAGAGTGGAGAATCAGTTAACTTATCTAGATTTAAGTCTTAAGGTGAGCCACTTTATTATGAATGGGACGTGGAATAGATCCTTGTTGAGTGAGTTTGTGGATGAAGAGATCGCTAATCAAAGTAAAACCTCTTGCTAATCAAAGTAATTGTAGTCCGAAAGTGATACCTCTTGCTAATCAAAGTAATTGTAGTCTGTTTGAGTGGCTCTGTTCCCTTGAATACCAAGATAATGAGACTTTGTCAAGTCTTAGTTTAGCCCTCCTCATACGTTGGCAAATCTGGAAGATGAGGAACCAAGTTGTTTTTAATAATGCCAAAGCTTATCCTTCTAGAGTGGCTTTGCTGGCTTTTAACATGGCTAATGACTACACTAATGCCAATAAGAAAAATATTATAGCCAGCAGGAGGCAACAAGGGCTGTTAAGAACTCTGCGGCAGCAGCGGGATTTATCATAAAGAATGAACACGAAGATCTGGTGATTGCCGGAGCCAGTTCCTTTTCGCTATCGAAGATTTATAACACGGTATTTTCGCTATCGAAGCACTTCTGAATCCTTGTGTGTCTAAAACTACGACAATAATATAACCCCCTCTTTGTGAAAGGGAGCTTACATCCAGCTCCATAAAGTGAGAGGGTCAATGAGCAACAAAATTTTCCTCATGGTAACCTACATTACATAAGGTAGTTTATAACTTCAGAACCGAAAGTCCTGGCTCCTCTCCTCCACAGTGATCTACAATTCAAAACAGTTTCATCAGATAAGCTACAAAACATAGGTTTGAAATGTAAAGATTCTTTTCGGTAAGAGTGTAATTCCAGGTTGTAGAAACCGTACCTTTGTGAATCAAGATGATTTGCATATGGAAAAATCTATGTGTAGGTAAGCTACACTGGCCATGAAAATGAAGAAAAACGTAGACACCAACATCAGTGGTTCTGCCAGCATAAAGACTGGGTTGAAGGTGTAGTAAACCTGCCAAATAAAGCAAAGGAGAGAGATAGGTTCAGCCACTAATATACATAATATTTTAAGGGTTATGCACAGCATACATGTATGGGGACAATATATAAAGAACACGAATCAAGGAAATTTAATTCCGTCACTACACAGCTTCAATACTAATCAACCTAGTGGTTCAGCACAAGCTGTATGACCATTTCAAGGGTGAACATATATATACTAGGACCAATGCCCTAACCTTGCAAACTAAAATACATGCTAATCTATGAGGCATATTTCTATCATAGGATACTATTAGGTGAGCACAACTGATCCTAGATACGCTCCCACGAATGACACAGAGACAAAGTCAAGCCTTGAAAAGTCCTGCGCACACTTTACATGAATTTAAAGGGCATTAAGTTCTCCATGTGGTCAGATCAACCTCAAAACTTAATGGCAATATAAGGAGAGCCAAAACTATAATTTTAGAGTTCAGAGTAGCAAAATGCCGCAGTAAGTAATTATAATACTTGGTAAAGTCCAACCAATGTCAGTGATAGAATAGCCACCTGGAAATGAGAGTTGTGTTCTGGAACTACGTTTCTCTTTTTGAGAACCACCACTGTCCTTCCAGCAACATCAAGGTATGAATATTTGGTCTGCAGATGTAAGAATGAAAGATATGCACTTAATCACCATCATATAGAAAGAAAAAAAATATTTTACTTGCATCAAAAAACAAAATTGTTGTGCGATTTAGATAATTCCAAAAATAATGAAAAAAAAAAAAGAAGAAAAAACATTTTCTTGGCAACAAAAAATAGAGTTAAAATTGCTTCAATGCACTTTACAATTAATCAGCTGTATAGAGAAGGTTTAGAATTATATTATATAATGGTGTTTTTGGACATCAATAAAGGCCTATTATCGGATTACCTCTAGATGTTGCTCAACTGAAAAAGGAACCACAGCAGAAGGATTTTTTGATCCTTCTGGTAGCACAACCTGAAATACAACAGTTCCTGAATCAGTAAATTAATATTCCCATGTGTAAGGGCAAACAAAATGGAAAAAAGATCTGACAAATCTGCAAAATATAGAAACATAAATGCAAAAACATAGTACTAAACCCACTTTTACAGTTAACTTGTCTACCACTGTCTCAGCAACAGGGCAACCAAAAGTGAAATTGAGGTATCGCCTGCCATCAGGTGACTCAAAAAGGAAGTCTTCCAGTGGTAACCCATACCCAATTACAAATGTAGCTTTCCAACCACCAAATAAAGGATAGCGTGGCTCAATTTCAAGATCCGACTGAAAAGAAGGTATTGAAAAAGTCATGATTAATAGATCCAAAATCAGAGTTGTACATGGAAAACATGGGGGTATTATTCTGCATTGTTTTTCTGTGTGAACTTCCCCATCCATTAGCTATAATGATATTATGTTTCCCATTGACAGATAAAGAGATAGGCTACGAGGATGGCAACAAGCAAGCAAAACATATGTACAAGGATAGCATCATTGAATATATAAATTGTTTCATTGCCGTGGACAAAAGCTACCTTTAGATAATCTGTACGTAAATGTGAGGATGAGATGTTTCCGATTTCATCTCGGTAGTAGACAGAATGAACCCTAGGAGGTAGTCTGGCTAGAAGATGTTTGAATGAAGAGACACCACCAGCATGTGGCCTAGATTGATAGTCAACCCTGCCAAAAGGAAGCCTTCGAAGATTAATTTTAAGAATGAACAAACATACAGTTTTTTTATGGGCATCAACATACATATTTATTTCCGTTATTTTTCCTAACAAGCATAACACAAACTAAAGGCTGTGTAATGATGAGTCTCTAAAGTTCGCCTTTTGATATTCACTTGCATACTGTTATGTCTTCCAGAAATTAAATGAGGATGACTTTCTAGTATGAGATTGGTTGTCTAGTAACAGGCCCTTTTCAGTTTGTCTTAGGCCCAAAAAGGCTCAAGATCAACCTTGACCATATATTGGAGACTCAGTTTTTCTTTTAAGTAGGGTGTTTGTATGTATTTATATCCATGTCATACATGGATCCACATACTTGTACAGAAAGCAGGATTTGCAACTCATCAAATAATGAAGAAATAGAGACATTTATGATCAATTTATCCTACAAAAGTTTTACTTATTCAATTTTATTGTATTGAACTTCTTTCAATGACTGCAACCCTTTACATTAAATACACAAGATAAGACCAGCAGCAGAGCTTACCTCGAAAATATTCCTTTGTGTCGAGCACCAGCATGTGCCAACTTGTAATGCTCTGTGATCTGAAGATTGCCCCAGTGAGATACTTCCACTTCGCGTACAAGCTCCTCAACAACAGCAAAGGCATTGTTATTCTCAAAATGAACAATTATTGGAGAATAAGAGTATGCTAGGCGATCCTTGTATGGCCCATACTTTATTTCGGAACTAGCACGGTTAGTGGACTCTACTCTTGTAAATGATTCCACCCTAGTACTAGGTGTTCTTATAAAAGTAGTCTGCTGCTTGATATAATACGGTGACAATATTATTGCACTATCGCGGTAATAGACCAACTGAGACTCTGATTGGCTTATCTCCGCTGGGAAAGGCTCCAGAGAATGTGTTAATATGTAAAGCACCTCTAGTGTTGCAGTTTCACCTGAATTTAGTGGGTTGAGCAACGAGACAGAAAATGATTTAGCCCCATTTGGTCCATCAGGTAGTTCAGTGGGATTGACTTCCAGGGGAACATAACTTTTCTTTTTCTTTTTTCCAACAGTGATAGCTGCTTTGAGCGATGCTAGGTGATCAACCTGTGTGGGTGGGAAAGCAAGAAGTACTTCCGAAACAGGAGATGTGCCAGTGTTTTCAACCTGAAAGACAACTCCATCAATTTAATAAAATATAAACATCCCAGTAGAGTACAATGAGAAAATTATTACTTTCAAAATGACTAATCCGTATGATCATAAAGTATGCTTGTAAACAGTGTCAAGTTGGTCACCGTTACAAGCATAGTGTCCCAAACTCGCAGGTGGCACGCCAATTAGTAAAGACTAAAATTCAAAACTCTCATATTGTGATTTTATTCTCCACATTACGCCATATTTGGGCCAAAACAATGGAGTGGAGCATGACAACTTAAATCAAACCTTTATTTGTCAGGAAAATGCTTCTTAAGAGTTAAGACCATGGTTTATAAACATAACGACCCACATCTTCCGGTATTCAAAATAAAAAAAAATAAAAATGTAGTTTGCAGTCATATAGACAATAGACAGACAATCGTACAAAGTACATTTAGCATGCCAATTTGTAAACATAACGACCCACATTTTCCAGTATCCAAAATAAAAAGTAGTTAATTCATCCACATTGTGCCAGATTTGGGCGAAAAACGATCTGTGTAGCATGAAAACTCAAATCAAAGACTGAATTCATGCCGAGTACGATAAATGAAAAACATGCACACAATCTCAAACCATGATAAAGATTTAAAATTCCTAACCCATCAAAGTTTCGAAATTTTCACAAATTGGGTTCAATTCACTACACAGAAAATCCAACAATACAGAAAAATCCATACCTTTAACGTCAAGAAAACCTTCACAATATGGGAGGTCAAGTCAATCTGCAACACAATAAATTGATCAAATCAAAGTAATTAGCAATAATCAAATCAAAGTAATTAGAAATAATCAAATCAAATTTGAGTATTGATGGAGCGGAAATGAAAGGAGCTTACTCTGCGCTCGGCGTTAAGGATCTGGAGATCCTGAGGGGAAGAGGAATAACCGAGCAGGGAGAGATGGGAGAAGATGGACAAGGCTATGACTAGCTGACCTAAGCTTCGCAGAGCTTCCATGGCTTCCGGTGAAAGAGAGTGTTAGCTTAAGCTTGACCCCCTGCGACGACTGAACGATCATCGAATTATATAATGGGGACAAGACTTTAGCAGGCCATTCCATGGTAGGCTTCATGGGTCTTGGGCTTAGATGGACATGTTTTGGGGTGGCCCATTTTTTATTTTTGATCAAACGATACGATATATCTATAATAAATTGGTCAAAGAATAAATTGGTACCAATGTCGTCATTCATACTATTCCAATATTAGACATCCTAATTACAAATAAAGATAAATACCGTGAACCTTACTATTGAGTTGCAGTTGACTGGCTCATCTTATTGGTTTCAGCACTTTTATTTTCCGACTTTATTGAGGTAAATTGACAATTCATCTAATCCCGTGAAAAACATTTTTAGAGCGTAAAAAAATAAAAAAAAATAAAATTGGTCCATATCAAAATGATGGATATATAGATTCTCTAAGAGATGGATGCAAGTATTTTTTTTTCTTTTTTGAACAAACTATATTATCTACACTAAGGGAGAGATTGTGAGCTTAGCCTCACAATGAGCTAGCAACAATCTGGTTTAAATTTGTATTTGGCTAGAATCGAATATAAGACATCTCACTTACAAGTGAAGAAAAATATCATTAGACCGTAGTACTAAGTGATGAATGCAAGTATTATTGGCACTAAAATATACGTGAAGAGATTACGTGGATTTGTACTACAACCCTCATATTTGTGCTCACCTTATTAAGTTAAGATTCACATATGAGAAGAAGGTAATTGATAATATCTTGAAAATTTAAACATATGAATTATATATATTCATAATTATGAATATGTGAATAAAACCGAAAATAAATCGATTTATGGTTAGGGAAATAAAATTGGGAAATTTTAAAGTTTTGTTTCCTGAAATTATTATAATTAACATATTTGTATTATTGAGCTTTTATATGATTTTTCGAGAATTTATAATAATTGATGTGAGTTAAGTTTAAATTAAACTAGTTACGAGGTTTAAAGTTTGAAAATTAATTATTTAAAATTCGTAGACCTTTCGAGGTCACAAATATATATATATATATATATATATATATATATGTGTGTGTGTGTGTGTGTGTGTGTGTGTGTGTGTGTGTAGAGCTTGGTCTCACGGGTGTGTGGACGAAAACCGCTCATCAAACGGAATTATAGTGAATAAAATAGAAATGAACAAAGGTGGGGCTAAATTGTCAATTTTCCTGAATCTAGAAGGCTCTAGATTTGTAGGAGCCTATTCTTGATGGAGAAAAGCCACGTGAGTGGCTGTGGTGGGGGGGGGGGGGGAGAGAAAGAGGACGAATCAGAGAGGGAGAAAGGAGGGAAAGGAAGGTAGGAAAAAGAAAGGGGAAAATCGGGTCACCACTTGACTCGCGTCACCAACCTGACGGCCAAGGCCAAAATCAAGCCTTTCTCAGGCCAATTTTTGTTGAATTGAGTCAATCTACTACCAGAGAATTTATCCATGACCTCTCATCTCTCTGTGATACTAAAACCCTGACTTAATTGAGTTTTAATTTGGGCAAAATAGCATCGTGGGTGCGTTGAGTGCACGGCATCGATTCACCAAAACCTGAATGTAACTTCGACTAATACCACCACCAATAGACTCCCCATGAACCCAAGAACGTGTCCCAGGCCTTGGTTTTGACGGCGGAGCACTGGAGGTGGCGGATCGAAGACACCCAAATTCTAGGGTTCTAGCGGGTTCGAGGCAAATTGGAGCCTTTCTAGGCCAAATTGGACTTGGCCACAGGTATAAAGTTTGCTCTACTCTTTGAGATCTTCATTTATGTAACTTTTGAGAATTTTTAAAAATAGTTGAATTTTCCGGCGAGTCGGGGCGGCACGTGGCTAGAATGACGACATTGTTCTTTTTAAGTTAATTACAATGTTCTGAGTTCATATCTAGAATACGTTTGATGTGGACCAATTGTTTGGACTGAAATGTGAGTTATTAGTCACTAAAATGTCGAAGATAATGAAATAGAAATTGGAATGTGAACTACGAATGACTTGATCTATCTAGGGTACGTCGGCGTCTAACGAGACGTTAGATGCAGCCATAAAATATGTGAGGTTAAATAAATTCGAGAATAAAGGTTGCAAATTAGAAATTTGTCCATAAAGGAGGAAAATGGTGATAAAATAAAAAATAATATCATACATTTGGTAGAGAATTATAATTATAGAGCATGGGTGAGGCTTAAGTAGAGATTTGTAATTGTAGATGGTTAACTAATCTACATTAAATTTTGGGCCTATCACAAAAATAAATCCCCGAAATTAAATATTTCGGGGTCCGGGTGTTACAAATTGGTATAAGAGCGAATGATCCTATTCTACAGCATACAATATTTTCGGGTTATTATTGGTGTGAATTATGTTAGGCATTGTGGTTGCATGATCTTGTAATTTTGTGAATAAAGTGGCATTTTTATGATATATGTATGTGTGTGTGTGTGTGTGTGTGTGTATATATATAATTTGCATTGTGTGTGTTGTAATTTCCATAGTGATTATGGAATTTTGTAGCGGAAAATTTTGATTGTATTGATATTGCTTTATTTTCTACGTCCCTTGAATGATGGGGAAGTTATGTGGAATATGTGTATAACTGTGAATCATCATGTAAGGAAGTGAGTTGGATTGATATTTTGTTATGCACTATGAAAATTTGAATCTAAAAATGATGGTGGAATGTTGACAAGAAGATGGAAGACTTGCATTATACCTGTGCCAGTGAGAAATATTGTTATGGGTGAAAAAAGGCCTGTGGATATATGAAAGGCCCATGGATACAAGGCTGTGGGTATGTGAATTGGCGAAGAAGGCCCGTGGATGTGTGAATTGGGCAAAAAAGGCACATGGATATAAGGTCGGGGGTATGTGAATTGGGCGGAAAAGGCCCATGGATGTGGATTTGGGCTAAATGATCCATTAAATGTGAAAATTGAATGGCCACAAAGACCCAGTGTTTCCGGAAGAAAAGATCCTTGTATGGGTTGTAAGAATGAATTAAGCTCCTAGGCTGCAAGAATGAAAAAAAAATAAAAATAAAAAGAATGTGTGATGTGTGTTGGCTAGTAGGGATGGCAATTCTAACAGTTAAACTCGATAATCGTGGATAACCGCCTGAATGGATTGGATTTGGATATGAAAATTTGGGTATAGTTTGGATATGGGGAAAAACCGTGAACTTTATTTGGTTATGGTTTTGGATATGGTTATAGGGGTCCCCAATCCATATCCGTACCCGAATCTGATCCGAATATTATATATATATATATATATATATATATATATATACATATATATATATATTTGATATATATTATATTTTATTCAATTATGCCTTTCGGAGTCTTGGAATCATGCCCACAACGTATTCAATTATTCCTATCCCTATAGTACTAATTCATTATGCATGCATCAAACCCTATACTATCTTTATTATACTCAACCAAATTAATTCATTGAATCATTTTATATATCAATTATCAAATGTTCCAAGTTTATCAGATTCATCTTTCTTCAAGAGTCTCACTGTCAAGAAATTGGTGCATGTTGTTAGCTCAATAGGCAATCTTTCATTCTTTTTCAAGTTATTTGATTCATGCAAATTCTCAATTAGCATCAGTTTTTCAGTTTATTACATATGTTATGAGCCCATAGAATTATGCAAAATTAAATCAATAATTGTCTTCTTGTTTGTTGTTTGTAGGCACTCAAAGTTTTGAAGTTTTTTTTTTGGACGAAGATGGATATAACCAATAACCGTTTGAAAATCTGTTACCCGGTGGATATGGTTATGGATAATCCACGATGGTTATTTTGTGGTTATGCGTATGGTTAATTTTCGTGGTCATGGGGATGGATATAGCATTTCCGTCCCCAAACCGAACCATTGCCATCCTTATTGGCCATGTATATTACAACTTTTTCCAGCCTACTGGTCACTGATTGAGATAAATGAAGAAAAAAATGGTGAAATCATTGTTTTGACCATGATAAAGGGTAGTAAATGATCGAGTTTAAAATCCCTATTTGGAAGATTGTACTAGGGAAAGGAATTTGGTAAATAACATAAGTATGAACCTTATGGTTTGGAAAGTAAAGTTTGGGCATGAATTTAATGTGAAACAATGTGGTTAATGGTAATAAATCAATCATGATTTTAAGTTGGGCCTACCATGGAGAATAAAATTATAAACTGTGGATATGGTTGATTATTATGTTTAGAATGGTGAAAAGAACATAAAGATTTCTTCATTTATTATTGCGTTGATGACAAGAATTGACGGGAAAGGTTTATAAATTACAAATTTAATTGGATTGGTTTGCCATTAACGAATTATGGCATGAAATTCTAGTATTTGTTAGCCACTATAGTCATAGCTTGAAATTTGATATTTGATTGTGTCAATATAGTTTATAACCATAATCTCTGATATTAGTGTTGCCAAAACTAATGGTAAGCGGTACTACCAATAATTATGATGGAAATTTCCAAATAGCATGACGGGGATTTCGTATGAAAAATTCATCGGATGAGAATGAACTCATAAAATGAGGTTATGATTTGGTTATTAAAAATGAGGTTATTAAGTTTTCTTCATTTATTATTGGTGGAAATGAGTAAAATTATGGAATGAAACATCGAGTTCGTTTAATATAAACGACTTCCCAATTGTATATTTATTGTTGATGGAAATAATTGTAGGAGAAAGCTTGTGAACGGAAACTGGATTGGGTTAGTTACCAAAGTCATGAGTCATTATTGTTGGATTTAATATTGCGAATAGACCTAAGGAAGAACACGTATTTTCAAGACTATGTGATTAATAAAGATTACTCTTGTTGGCCAATAAAGTTGTATAATATATAAATTCCTCTTTTATGAATGATGAAATGTGAGTAGTGATTTGGAAGTATGTCTCACAAATTATTCGAGCAGCAATTACACGTTAAAGCAATTTCAAAGAGAACCAATTGAAAGGAAGAGAAATAAATTTTTTAAATTTACCATGGGTAAATTAGTTTAATGATGGATATGAGATGAAATCATAGAATTAGATTGTTTTGTCCAATGTTAATGGTATAGCAAAATTTGGTTTTAAACTTCTTTCCATTAACCAATGAGTGTGATTGGAAATTTTAATGGGTGGTTGGAAATTGATAATTATTTAGCCACTAATGATTATAGTTTGAAATTCTGATATTTAATTGACAGAAGATGAGTATGGCTGGAATTTATGATAATTGTGGTTATTATGCTAGTATGTATCTAGCCAATGGTTGATATGGTTTGATGTTTTGGTATCTATTTAACCAACGAAAATTATGGCTTAAGGTTGATATTATTTTTGCCAACATGTATGGTTGGGATATTTATTTTTTCAATGAATGTGGCTAGGAATTTGAGAGTGTGAGTGAGAATCACGATTATTATTCATTGAGTTTTTATTTTGAAGCCTAAATAAAATCGTAGATTAAGATTATGATATCATTCACCACTAAATGAATGGTACAAATAATTTCAATTCCTTTTGTTATTTGATGGTTAAAATCTCAGGGACGAGATTTATTTTAACGGGGAGTGTAATATCTTGAAAATTTAAACATAATGAATTATATATATATATATATATATATATATATATATATATATCATAATTATGAATATGTGATGGTTATGGAAATA
Organism: Crataegus laevigata; assembly: GCA_963580275.1. Lineage (NCBI taxonomy): Eukaryota > Viridiplantae > Streptophyta > Magnoliopsida > Rosales > Rosaceae > Crataegus > Crataegus laevigata. The sequence goes on along the minus strand of OY756947.1, from coordinate 27,341,566 downwards.
AAATTGGGAAATTTTAAAGTTTTACTTCCGGAAATTATTATAATTAACATATTTGTATTATTGAGCTTTTATATGATTTTTCAAGAATTTATAATAATTGATGTGAGTTAAGTTTAAATTAAACTAGTTACGAGGTTTAAAGTTTGAAAATTAATTATTTAAAATCCGTAGACCTTTTGAGGTCACAATTTATATATTTGTATGGAGCTTGGTCTCACCGGTGTGTAGATGAAAACCGTTCGTCAAATGGAATTATAATGAATAAAATAGAAATGAACAAAGGTGGGGGCTAAATTGTCAATTTTCTTGAATCTGGAAGGCTCCAGATTTGTAGGAGCCTATTGTGAACACGAAAAATTCCCGAAAGGAGAGACAACAGGGACAGAACACGTCTACAAAATAATATTTGATTTGATGTGCTTGGGTTACAATCTCTATTTGTTCCTCTGATTCGATCTTCGTAAGACTTTGATTTGTGGGCTTGATCCAAGGGCCGTCAAGGCTTGATCTTGGATGAACAGGGGAAAGTTTCTTCAAAGGCCGTTAGGCTTGATCTTGAAGTTTGGCGGATGAACGTTTCTTCAGAGGCCTTTTGGGCTTGATCTTGAAGTTGGGTGAGGTTTCTTCAATGGTCGTTGGTGGCTTGATCTTGAAGTTGTATGAACGGATCTTCAAGGGGCGTTGGGGCTTGATCCTGAAGTTGGATGAACGTTGAACGACGAACGGATCCTCATGGGGCGTTGGGGCTTAATTCTGAAGTTGGATGAACGTTGAACGACGAACGATCTTTAAGGGCTTTTGGGCTTGATCTTGGAGATGGATGAATGATGAACGAAGAACGATGAACGGTGGATGAACTTCAAGGGGCTTTTGGGCTTGATCCTTGGGGTGGATGAACAGATCTTCAAGGGCTGTTGCAGCTTGATCTTGAAGGTGGATGAACGGAGCTTCAAGGGGCCGTTGCAACTTGATCTTGAAGGTGGATGAGCGGATCTTCAGGGGCAGTTGCAGCTTGATCCTGAAGATGGATGAACGGAGCTTCAAGGGCCGTCGGGGCTTGATCTTAAAGGTGGATGATTTGTTGATCCAGGGGCCATTGGGGCTTGATCCTGGAGGAACGATAAGCCAAGAACGAAGAACGAAGAGAGCTTCCTCAATTCTTCGGAAACCTGGATGCTTGAGAGCTTTGAAACTTCAAAGCTTTAAGGACCAATTCTCATCCAATTTGGGAGTAAAGAAATGTATTTATGAATTGGTCATTTAGGGGCCATCGGGGCTTGATCCTGAAATTGGTATGAACGACGAATGATGAATGATCTTCAAGGGCTTTTGGGCTTATTCTTGAAGAACGGATGAATGACGAACGATGAACAATCTTCAAGAATGGATGATTGTTGATCCAAGGGCCGTCGGGGCTCGATCTTGGAAGAATGATAAGCTAAGAACGAAGAACGAAGAATGAAGAACGAAGAGAGCCTCGAAACTTCAAACCTTCAAGGACCAATTCTCTTCCAATTTGGGAGTAGAGAAATGTATTTATGAATTGGTGGTCATAGTGACGAGCTTGAGAGAGGCCAGGCACTGCGGTGGAAGATGGGCAGAGAGGGTGTGGTGGTAGATGTTCCACTAAAACTTGAACTTGTGCTCCTTCTTCGGCCTCAATAACAATGCAAAAATCTGTAAAGTTATTAAGGCAAACAGAGCGATTTCGATGTTGCGGTGATGAAGCTTTCAGAGTTGTTTTCCAGTCTGCCGGATGAGTTGCCCCTGATGAGCCAATTGAACCTACACCTGAGAAAAGTTCGAGGGAGAAGAAGAGGCACTAAGTGTTGGAGATGCACCTGCCCTACTCCACAATCACTGGAATTCTATCTAAATATTTCTCTCTAATCCTGGCAGCCTCTGCCTCATTGTCTTCAGCTACTTCATGTTCTCCGGCCGCTTTGGGGAGCTCAAAACAGTTTCCGAGCACGCCTCCGTCCAAAACTTGCAGCTCAGCCGAGGAGACGGAGACGACGTTAAGGGTGAAGGCGAAGATGTCAGGCCGTGAAGGCTCAAATTCTTTCGAGCTTCGGGGCGAGTGGCGGTCGTAGAAAATGACATGCTACTGAAGAACGCTCATTCACGGTACTGATGGCTGGTGAATGGTTCGGACCCACAAGAAGGCGCCGAGGATCCAAAATGATCCTAAAGATTTCTCACGGCAGATGCCATTAAAATTTTTGTTATAAGGTATTGCGGACCCTGCCTGTAAAAACGCTGGCAGTTGAGAGAGCACCACGTGTAGCGGAAGTGGTGAAGCCATTGAAGTTGGAGAAGACGTTGGGAAGAATAGGGTGACTAACGTCGCGCTCAACGCTATACTCTAGGTCTTGACATATCTGCTGCAGAGCACCGCCCGGCTTCTAGAGATGAAGCATTCATTCCCCATCGAACAGGTGGTAGGGCCCACGCAGAAGTTACTGCGGGTTCGGGCTATTGTGAATGCAGGCTCTGTCGAGTCACGGTGGAGATGAGAAGTTGAGTGCGACCGGAGTCAGGAGATCTGAGTGGGAGAAAGAAGAAGAAGAAGAAGACATAAGTGGTGGGGATGGGGACGTATAGGCCAAATTTTTCGATCTCCAGAAGTCCCTTTGCGGCAGGATGATGATGGTGAAGAAAAATAAATGTGGCCCGTAGGGTTTGAGTAGAAGTGGGTTTTGGTTTCTCGTCTGTGACTAGCTGACGATCCACCATCATATCCATGTCAAAAATGGGTCGGGCCTGAGAGCCCATGAACTTAGATGGGGGTGACCCATTATTACTTGGGCTAGCTAGACTTAACCCATGGTTAGAGAATGATGCAGTCCGACGCACCTTGAGGTGCACCACCTATGCTTGAGCTAGAACCTAGTTGGGTTTGAAGCACATCAACCCGTTGTTGTAAAGACAAAATTACCCCAACACAACCATAAATTGGGTCTCGCACCCTGGCTTTTGCTTCATAGACCATGCTATCTACTGCATTTCCTCTTTGGTGTTCTGGCAGCTACAACATCTCGTTGACATTGCTTGTTTCCTGCCGCTGTCATCCTCCTTCATGCTTGCCACGTGTCTGATCTTCGTTGGACAACCCCTAACAGTGGGCTTAGAAACTGGGCTGTTGTTAAGGGCATTTGAGAGCTGGGCCTGTATATGTATATGTTTCTTTTTTTTTATATTTTTTATTTTTTATAATACAACATATGTAAATTTTTTTTTCTTCAATAAAATATTTCTTTTTTATTTAATGTGACTGAACTTGAAATTGAATGCTCGAGCTGCCTACCTACCCTTCCAAAGAAAGAGATCAAGTCAAAACGTAGTTCAAAATACATGCATTTTTTTTGTATTTTCTCTTGGTGCCGTTTGCAGTTTCAACTCGCGCAAGCAAGGAGCATCGGTGTTGTCACCTTTAGACTCGTGCGAACGAGGAGCCTTGTGTGTTGCCTTTTATGCTAGCGTAGACCAGGAGCGTTGGTGTTGCCTTTTATGCTCGTGCAAGCCAAGAGCGTTGTGTGTTGCCTTTTATGCTTGTGTAGACCATGAGCGTTGGTGTTGCCTTTTATGCTCGTGCAAGCCAAGAGCGTTGTGCCATGCAGTTTGGGCTCGTGCCAGCGAGGAGCCTTCGTTCATGCAGTTTTAGGCTTATGCGAACAAGGAGCATGATGTCTTGCAGTTTCAGCTCATGCAGACAAGGAGCATCCGTCTTGCAGTTTAGGCACTTGTAGACAAAGAGCATGGTGTCTTGCAGTTTCAACTCATGCAGACAAGGAGCAGGCGTAAATTTGTCAAGCCATTTTGGAGAAGCGTTCCTCGCAATCTTCATAACAAGGAGCCTTGACTGAGTAATTGAATAATTTTTCGAGGAAGAAGAGTTTGCGCATGAACGATCTTTGTGTCGAAATTTCCTCATCTTCAACACTTTCCTGTTACTTTGAAGGTTGACAAAAGCTGCTTTGCCCCCTTTCCGGTTGGCGAACTTGTGGTAGAGACGTAGGCTTCATGCGCCTTTTCTTTGGAGTGACATGAATCCATCATTCAGCTTCACTTAATTTGGAGCATGCCCTCAGCGGCGGTAATGAAGACTTCGATTCATATGTGCCGGAAGTGACGGTGGTATAATTTGACTTTACCACATCGTCAAGATCCAGCTCAATGATCCCTTGCTGGGTCAGCCTCATGATGAGATCTTTCAGTATGAAGCATTTTCCCGTCGTATGATTGACGAAATGGTGGTACTTGAAGTACCTTAGGTTGTCGGTGAGATTTATTTCTTCCAGCCATCGCCATTCGGGTAAATCGATCACCTTCTTCTCCAATAGGTTATCAAGCATTGCAGCCACGTCGGAGTCCGAAAAAGGATACGTCTTTTGCTCTTGTTCCCTCAAGGTGTTTTTGTATCTGTCTTGGGTGCGAGGAGACTTTCCTCTCTTTATCTCCCTCGTTTTGTAATTGGACGAGATTTTGACAGGCGCAGATGACATTTTGACGGGGGCAGTGTTGATGGTAAAAGCTTCTTTAGCAGGCTTCTTCCCAGTCTCGTCCACCTTCAGAGAAAACACTTTTTCTTTGAAGTATGTGATTGGCTCCTTTTTTCCATAGTTGGCGATGCTCAACTCCATGTTATGGGTGCAGGTTGCTAACTCTTCGAAGGTCCACGGTTTTATGCCTTGAATGATGTAGTGCAATCCCCATTGCATGCCTTGGATGCACATCTCGATCGAAGAGCGCTCCAAGTGTCTATCTTTGCACTCGAGGCTAAGAGTGCGTCATCGGTTAATATAGTCAACAATTGGCTCGTCCATCCACTGTTTTGTGCTTGTCAGCTCCAGCATGCTAGCATGCTGACTGTGCAGCGAGTGTTGCAGAAGCGGTTAAGGAATTCCCGCTCAAATTGCTCCCAGCTGTTGATGGATTCGGGCTCGAGATCGGTGTACCAATCAAAGGGGTTACCTTTCAACGAGCGCACGAACTACTTGGCAAGGTAGTCCCCTTCAGTGCCCGTGTTGTTGCAAGTCTCAACGAAGTGGGCGACGTGCTGTTTCGGGATTCTCATTCCATCGAATTGCATGAACTTGGGTAGTTGATATCCCCCTGCCATCTTCAGGGCATGAATCTTCTTGGAGTAAGGCTTCGAGTACAACCCAGAGGTATTTGAGCTCCCTTGGTACTGTGCCTTAATGGTGTTGGTGATCATCTCCTGCAACTACTTGATGGAGAGAGATGCCATGAGTGCTGCTGCTTGGTCTGGCTTTGGGTCTTCTTCAAGCTTTTCCACCAGAGGCTCTTCTTCTTCGTCGCCACCTTTCTTGGAATCGAAGCCAGATCCTTCATCATGCCTTGCCCTCAGTTTGCCCAAGAGCATAGCAATATTCAAGTCATTTTCTTCAAGGGTTCTCGTTATCGTTGCAATTATTTCCTTCATTTGAACAGGCCGTTCTTCCATAGAGGTAGCACCGATGACTTGTTCCTTGTTTGAAGACATCGTTCTTGAAGTGTACTTTGATTTTCTTGAACAGAGAAAGAGATGAGAGGTAGAGATTATCCCACTGGGTGTGCCAAATTTGTGAACACGAAAAATTCTCAAAAGGAGAGACAACGGGGATAGAATGCGTCTACAAAATAATATTTGATTTGATGTGCTTGGGTTACAATCTCTATTTGTTCCTCTGATTCGATCTATGTAAGACTTTGATTTGTGGGCTTGATCCAAGGGCCATCGAGGCTTGATCTTGGATGAACAGGGGAAAGTTTCTTCAAGGGCCGTTGGGCTTGATCTTGAAGTTGGATGAACGTTGAACGACGAAAGGATCTTCAAAGGCTTTTGGGCTTGTTCTTGAAGATGGATGAACGATGACGGGATTTTAAAACCGCACAAATTTAACCCTCTTTTTGACAGTTGTAGTAAAGATGTAAGTAGGGTATCGTTCTAGGCCGGGGTTTAGGAGGGATTGCTAATCACTCTAAAATTAATTTAAAAATGTAAAAACAAAGTTTAAAACACTAAACTAAAATAAAAACACTTAACTAGAATAACTCAAAATAAAACTAACAAATAAACTAAAACAAATCAAAAGACTCAAAACAACTCAAGACTCTATAAAACACAAACTAAGCTAAAAACTCGAAACACACTAAAAATGACTCAAAATAATAAAAACAAATTAAATAAACACTAGGAATTAAAATGGACGGAAATCGAATTAAAAGATTAAAAATAATAAAAACTAACTAAATAATATAATATAATAATGGGGGGGTTTGGTTTGGATGAAACGTAAATTAAACTTAACTAAATTATAAAATTGACAAAAACATAAAATAAAAGTGAATGGATGGGCGACGGATTGGCTAGAGGGTTTTTCTACACACATGACACAAATGCAACCTAAATTGATTTTCAGTTGTTCTTTCAATAAATTGTGAATTTCAATACTCCAGATTAACCGTGAACATCACTTTTTTAATCTTCAAGTTTTCCTTAAGTTATTGAATTGGATGAACAGCATACAACAATTCAACACATTCTCTAAAAGTCCCCTACGTGAAAAGCACAATAGAGATACAATCAAAGATCATTAAACTTTGTGAAAACTATAAATACTGACGAGGCATTCGTAACTATGAACAGCATGATACGTTTGCCAGGAATTTACTTAACACGATTGTGACTAGCAGCCTTCACTACTCATGAATATAAGTTTATAACGATTAGGTGAAATTCACTTATATTCTAGCATCAAATTCATGCATGTAAATTAAGTATGCATTCTTAATCGACATACACAAATAAGTTATTAATCAAGCAGTTAAGCAAATTAAATCACAACTCAGAAATCACAACTGAAGTTATCAATTCAAATTACAAATATAATCATGGCTTTGAATTATCCTCTAGCCAAACACAAATTAATTACACATTATTTATAAATTAAAACAAGAAATAAAAACAAAAGTTTGGAGGAGATAAACCGAAATGAGAGTGTGCAAGGATTGCACCGTGTGCTGCCAAGGTTTCTGTCCCGTGCTCTTCCTGTCGGTGCTATAGCTCAATGGTGTCGCTGCCTTTGAACAGCCTTGCTGGCAGCTTCTGCTGAGCTGTGCCTATAGCCGCACTTGGCAGGACAAGAGGCAGCGCCTCTGTTCCTTTCTCTGCGCCTCTGCTGCCGTGGCAGCCACCGACTGCCTTCTCTCGGTTCCAAGGCAGTTTAGCTGCCTTTTCTTCTTTTTGTTGGTTCTGTTGTCAAGCTGCCAAGTGGCAGCGTGTTTTTCTCTGCTGCAGCTGTGAGCTTCTCGCTGCCAGCACCGCCTGGCTTCTATCCGCAAGCTGCCCCTGAGGAGCTCCCTCTTCTTTTGGTTCCTCTCCGCTGGTGGCACTGGATTGGCTGCCAAGAGGCAGCTTTCAATCCCTTCTGACTTGCTTGCTGCCAAGGCAGCGCTCTCCAATGCTTTGACTGCCCTCTCAGCCCCCTTAACTAATGGGCGCTGTTCTTTATGCTTTTTTTCTTTTATTTTCTGTTCTCCCTCTCTCGCTGCCCAAGGCAGCGCCCTTCCGTCTCCTAGCTTCTGATTGACTCCCTTCTCTTTTATCACCGAGGCTCCCCGTTTTCTTTTAATCCCCCGAGGCCTTTCCTCAATGGCTTCCTACCAAATGGCAGCCATCATTGCTGCCTCTCATCATTCTCATCATTTTTCTGCTTTTGTTTCTTTTTTTTTATTCTTTTCTTTCTTTTCAGCTCCATCCCGTGGCTTTCATCATTTTATTCCATAGGCTTTCCACCGACTGCATGTTCCATGCTTTTGCTTAATGGCCTCCGGCCATTATCACACACACAACACATTAAATATATAAATATATAAATATATATATATATATATATAATATATATATATATATTATTTTCCAAATGATAAGTTCAATTCAACAGACAAGAAAGTTTAGACGAAATTAATTACTTAACACTTCACTTATTCTATTTTTATTTTCTTAACTTAACAAATTCAATAAAACACAAAAATAACGTAAATAGCTCAAAATATAACGAACTAACTAAGAAAAGACGAGTAAATTTGATATAAAAATATATATAAATATGATCCAATCAAATACCCCCACACTTAGCTTTTGCTAGTCCTCGAGCAAAACAAAGAAAACCAGAAAAAGTAATAACATGAAAAACATTAGTTTCCCCCTAAGTGACCCTCAGAGAATTTCATTCGAGAACATAATTCAGCAAGAACTATAGCTAGCACCAAACAAGCTAATTCAAGCTCATCTTCCTTATTCAAATATTAGCAGTAATCTTTAAATCATCCTTGAAGTGTAGTGTGTGAGATAGCCATGCTAATGCAGTTTCAAGTTTTTATTTTTAAAATCATCATATGCAAACCAGCAACCTTCTCACGGGATAAGCACTCAATCACACATGTGTTTAGTTTTAATGTGTTTCGCTCAAAGAAACAAATGTAAAAGTTCTACCATAAGCTTGCATAAAAATCACTTCTCCACAATCATAATTGCAAAACTTAAATCAAGAGGACTTTTATTAGATGTAACGGGGCTTAGGGATAGGGCCATTGAAACGAAAGAATAGGAAAGCACAAGTTTCAAGCTATATTGCAAGCAATTCTTTTAGTTGAGATTTATAAGAACTCAAACTCTCCAGCGATTCTTTTAACACTTCCAACCACACCCTAAAACTGAAACTTTAAACTTTTTATTTTATTTTCTTTGAATACAATCTTTCTTTTCTTTTTCTTTTCTTCTCTTTTCTCATTTTTTTTTTTATAAATACAAATATGAAATACCCCCACACTTATTCTTTTGCCAAACTCATTCCAAGTACTTCACAAACATTTCTCATAAGACAATCTCAAATTGCTCGCTTGGAAAGGGTAAGGAAACATGTTTTGAGGTATAAGGGTAGACATATCTGGTGATAAGAAATAAACGGCTCAACAAAACGGCTCAAATAGGCAATCTAATGATATCATTTTTTTTTCTTTGGGAAATATGGTTATTTGGGCCATGGTGGTGAACCTAATTCCTCTATCATTTTCAAGTTCATGCAATCAATGACAAATATTTCGAAAGATCGTTACGCAAGTTCTAGAGATGCATCTCACATAAGTTCATCACACATGAAAGAATAGGAGTGTATGAAAAATGCACACACTTTCAATAGGCTCAAAAACTCACATGGGATGTATATGGTCACTAAATTCACATATGAAGCTTTAAATCATGCTTTAGTTTCACATCAACAAGGCTATGTGCATTTGGTTTTTCAAAGATGAACAAACATGTACAATACTAACAAGAGAACAAGGAATTTCATAAAACACATGTTAACTAAGTTCTTGATAATCATGGTTCAAATTTCATCCAGTTATATCATTGGGTCGGGAAACTAATAAAAATCTAATTTAAAACCATAAGGAAAACAAGACAATATTTTTGGATTTTTTAAATTTTTCGAGAAAAATTAAATAAAACACAAAACTCCGAAAAAAAAATTAAGTAAAACACAAAGCTAATTAAGAAAACAAAAAGCAATAACATGGAAACAAATGAAACCAGTTCAAAGTCGAAGGTACAAAAATTTTCAATTTGGTCATTTTTTATACTTGATACCCCCACACTTAAACTAGACATTGTCCCCAATGTCATAAAACAAAAATATGCAAATAAAAATAAAATGAATAAATAATACGAAACAAAAAAAAAAGGATTGAAAACTTCTCTAATTTGCAGAAAACCAAGCGATGACCCCCAAGCGTAAATTTTGTAATCAACTTCAAGGGAGAAAATAACCAAACGTTCCTTCAAAGAACAGAAATAAACAGTTAAGCACGCAAGAAAAAATAGAAAATAAAGTAAACGAAAATTGAAAATGATAATAAAAGATAACGAAAAGAACTAATAGGCGATCATTGGTCGTCCTTGTTGATTTTCCACAGCTTTCATCTTGAACTGGATGGGCCTTCTTCTTGCAAGTGATCCTCAGCTTAGTTGAGGATGAATCAGCACGTTGTCTCCACATGCTTCAAGTAGTCCGGTCTCCACGCAGGTGTGGCATCTTCTTGAACTCTTGGATCAACACAGACTCATCTGCTCTTCGAAGTAACTCAGACTCCTCCTGCTTCGTTTGTGAGGTACTTTTGTTTTTGAAGAAGTACCTCAACACAGGTTTATTTTTGAAGTGGGCTGGGAGAGGTCTGAGATGAGTACTCGAGAGCAAGACTAGGTAAGCAATCAGGATCTCACTTTCTCCACGTTCCTCAGATGAAGGAGAGGAGAAAGCATGATATGAGATACTTTTGCTTTTAACCTTTTTGATATGAAATACTTTTGCTCTGGAAGGTTTGTTTTCTGGGGTGATCCAAGGGATGAAGAACACTGAATAACTCGAAAGCTTTCTTTGGGAAGACATTATCGGAGATGAAGAGAGGTTGAGAGGTTGAGAGGGTGTGAAGGTGTGCCTTTGATGTGGAAGGCGAAGGTCGAGACTTATAGAAATTTTTCTTCCTCAATCGGAACTATTCCCTCACTATTTGTTGGCAGCCGGTGGATGGATGAACAGTGCCCGTTACGCGCTTTCTGACAAAGCGTCCGTAATTTCCGCGAAGCTGACTGCGCATGCGACGAGTGACGACAAACTGGAATGATGATCTTTTGAAAACCGGGGTTCAAATCCGGGTTCGGCTCGTGGTTTTCGCAACGCTCCAAGCTACACGTGATGAGTCACGACAAACTGGAAAAGCTGAGCCACATGATTGCTGAGTCAAGCCCAGCTTTTGAGAAAGGAAACGACTCTTTTGATTTGCGCGAAGACGTGTCTTCAACCTCAGAGGAACGGGCGCCTCTCTTTGATTTGCTTCTTTTTATAGAGGCGCTAATTCTGCTCCACCTCACACTTGAACTCCCTCCTGAAAACACTCTTCTCTGTACTTCTGCACTTTTAATCTTTCCGCTCTCTTCTTCCGCTTCAGCAATCTTAATCTTTCCGAACTCTTTTCTTCCTCAACCCCCTCTAAAAATGTCTTGCCCTTCCAACCGTCGCCTAAACTTGAATGTCGGGGAAGACGATGACTCGTCTTCTCCGAACAATATTTGGAATCCATCCTTCATATCCCCCAATGGTCCACTTACAGTCGAGGACACAATGATGAGGAATGAAATCACCGATACGGTGATTGCCAGAAATCTGCTCACTCCAAGGGACAATAGGATGCTATCTAGGCGGTCGGACGAGCTGGCCGTTCAGGAATCTCTGGCCCTCAGCGTCCAAAGTGCAGGCTCAGTTTCGAACATGGGCCAGCGCCTGCTTGCCCGAACTCGTCAGGTGGAGTCACTGATGGCGGAGGTGGCCAGTCTTCGGCAAGAAGTCAAAGGACTCAGGCACGAGAACAAGGAGTTGCACATGCTTGCAACTAGTTACTCGACCAGCATGAAGAAGAAGCTGGACCAGCTGCAGGAGTCGGACGGTCGGATCCAGAGTGATCATGAAAGGTTCATGGCGCTACTCCCGAGGTTTATGTTGCCTTCGTCCTCTGGAGCAGCACCAAGCGTTCCGGCTCCGGAGATTCCAACTCTGGCTCTTCGACTTCCCGGGGCTCCTTCGACTTCTGAGGCGCCACCTAACCAATGATCAGTGAATGCTATTAGTTTTTCGTATTATTGTAAATTTTTTTTTCTTTTAAGTTTATTTAAATATTTTTATATATATATATATATATATTATTATTATAATTTAAATTTTTTTTTTCAGGGTTATTTTAAGCAAATTAAAATATGTAAAGTAAAATAAGTAAATTAATGTAAAAAGACTTTGTTTATCCGCACTTAAAATAAACATTGCCCTTAATTTATTTAAACACAAACTAAACAAAAATTAACCAAATAAAACAACTAACAAAACAAAACAAAATGAAAGTAAAGGCAATAAAGAAGAGGATTAGAAATGCAAATCTGATTGCTTGGGTTGCCTCCCAAGAAGCGCTTGCTTTAACGTCTTTAGCCGAACGATTCTTTCCTTAACCTCCCCTCGGCTCCAAAGCATGGAATTTATCTTTCAATGGGAGGTGATATTTGAAATGATTCGGCAGTGGTTTAAATTCTCGGGTGGGTGCCTGAATCATTAAAATTAGAAATATGTTAGTATAATATAAAAATAAAATTGGAGAAGATGGCTTACTTTCCTTCTCCGACTCAAACTCAATAACAAAAATCACGTCTTCAAAAGTCTCAGGGACTTTGATTTTGGCCAAATTGCAAGTGATGATTGTGGCCGTGTGATCCACTCCAATTTCCTCCTTGATGAATTCAAGATGCTCCTCAACCACTTTTTCCTCGTTTAGAAGTTGCGGCAAGGGTTGTTCTTCCCTTGCCGTGCCTTGTGCATCCTCCTCCTCTTCGAGCAGTAGCAATTCATCCATAGGCTCATCTTCAACCATTTGTTCTTGAATTTGTTCCATGCATTCTGCATTCTGCCCAAATTGATTGTTCCACTCAGCCAACTCCTTTGCTTGATAGAAATCCTCAATTGGTTGCCAAAATGCGTCTTGTTGAAATGGTTGAGCTTCCCTGCCCTGCTCCAAAGAATTTAGTTGCTGAATAACTTCCTTATAATAATTTGATATACCTGAATTTGGATGTGAAGGTTGAGGGGGAGGCTGTGGTGGTTCATATGGCCATTGACAGAACTCCTCATACGGTTGCCAATATTCTCCTTGGTGAGTCTCCTTAGCTTGATCTTGTGAACCCTGCACCAAAGAGTTTAATTCATTAAGAATATGATTATAATCTATTGACGAACCTGAGTTTGATTGAGCATATTGCATATGAGGTTGTGGTGGTTGCATAGGTTTTGAATAAAACTCCTCATATGGCTGCCAATTTGCTTCATGTTGAACTTGTTGAGCTTCCCACCACATAGAATTGGAATGATCTTGCCCACCATATGTAGGGACACTTTGCATTGTAGACCTTCCGGCATTTTGAGACAATTGAGAAGTAAGATTTGCCAATTGAGCGTGAATGCTAGCAAAATCCATGACTTACTTCTCTAGTACCTAAAATCAAAGAAAGAGAATTAAATCAAATATCAAAAGTAAAACACAAAAACACAAAAATAAAAAAATAAAAAAAAATAAATAAACACAAACAAAAACATAAAACATAAACAAAAACATAAACAAGGGATTAGCAAATTTGCTAATCCCCGGCAACGGCGCCAAAAATTTGACGGGATTTTAAAACCGCACAAATTTAACCCTCTTTTTGACAGTTGTAGTAAAGATGTAAGTAGGGTATCGTTCTAGGCCGGAGATTAGGAGGGATTGCTAATCACTCTAAAATTAATTTAAAAACGTAAAAACAAAGTTTAAAACACTAAACTAAAATAAAAACACTTAACTAGAATAACTCAAAATAAAACTAACAAATAAACTAAAACAAATCAAAAGACTCAAAACAACTCAAGACTCTATAAAACACAAACTAAGCTAAAAACTCGAAACACACTAAAAATGACTCAAAATAATAAAAACAAATTAAATAAACACTAGGAATTAAAATGGACGGAAATCGAATTAAAAGATTAAAAATAATAAAAACTAACTAAATAATATAATATAATAATGGGGGGGTTTGGTTTGGATGAAACGTAAATTAAACTTAACTAAATTATAAAATTGACAAAAACATAAAATAAAAGTGAATGGATGGGCGACGGATTGGCTAGAGGGTTTTTCTCCACACATGACACAAATGCAACCTAAATTGATTTTCAGTTGTTCTTTCAATAAATTGTGAATTTCAATACTCCAGATTAACCGTGAACAGCACTTTTTGAATCTTCAAGTTTTCCTTAAGTTATTGAATTGGATGAACAACATACAACAATTCAACACATTCTCTAAAAGTCCCCTACGTGAAAAGCACAATAGAGATACAATCAAAGATCATTAAACTTTGTGAAAACTATAAATACTGACGAGGCATTCGTAACTATGAACAGCATGATACGTTTGCCAGGAATTTACTTAACGCGATTGTGACTAGCAACCTTCACTACTCATGAATATAAGTTTATAACGATTAGGTGAAATTCACTTATATTCTAGCATCAAATTCATGCATGTAAATTAAGTATGCATTCTTAATCGACATACACAAATAAGTTATTAATCAAGCAGTTAAGCAAATTAAATCACAACTCAGAAATCACAACTGAAGTTATCAATTCAAATTACAAATATAATCATGGCTTTGAATTATCCTCTAGCCAAACACAAATTAATTACACATTATTTATAAATTAAAACAAGAAATAAAAACAAAAGTTTGGAGGAGATAAACCGAAATGAGAGTGTGCAAGGATTGCACCGTGTGCTGCCAAGGTTTCTGTCCCGTGCTCTTCCTGTCGGTGCTATAGCTCAATGGTGTCGCTGCCTTTGAACAGCCTTGCTGGCAGCTTCTGCTGAGCCGTGCCTATAGCCGCACCTGGCAGGACAAGAGGCAGCGCCTCTGTTCCTTTCTCTGCGCCTCTGCTGCCGTGGCAGCCACCGACTGCCTTCTCTCGGTTCCAAGGCAGTTTAGCTGCCTTTTCTTCTTTTTGTTGGTTCTGTTATCAAGCTGCCAAGTGGCAGCGTGTTTTTCTCTGCTGCAGCTGTGAGCTTCTCGCTGCCAGCACCGCCTGGCTTCTATCCGCAAGCTGCCCCCGAGGAGCTCCCTCTTCTTTTGGTTCCTCTCCGCTGGTGGCACTGGATTGGCTGCCAAGAGGCAGCTTTCAATCCCTTCTGACTTGCTTGCTGCCAAGGCAGCGCTCTCCAATGCTTTGACTGCCCTCTCAGCCCCCTTAACTAATGGGCGCTGTTCTTTATGCTTTTTTTCTTTTATTTTCTGTTCTCCCTCTCTCGCTGCCCAAGGCAGCGCCCTTCCGTCTCCTAGCTTCTGATTGGCTCCCTTCTCTTTTATCACCGAGGCTCCCCGTTTTCTTTTAATCCCCTGAGGCCTTTCCTCAATGGCTTCCCACCAAATGGCAGCCATCATTGCTGCCTCTCATCATTCTCATCATTTTTCTGCTTTTGTTTCTTTTTTTTTATTCTTTTCTTTCTTTTCAGCTCCACCCCGTGGCTTTCATCATTTTATTCCCTAGGCTTTCCACCGACTGCATGTTCCATGCTTTTGCTTAATGGCCTCCGGCCATTATCACACACACAACACATAAAATATATATATAAATATATAAATATATAAATATAAATATATATATATATATAAAATATATATATATATATATATTATTTTCCAAATGATAAGTTCAATTCAACAGACAAGAAAGTTTAGACGAAATTAATTACTTAACACTTCACTTATTCTATTTTTATTTTCTTAACTTAACAAATTCAATAAAACACAAAAATAACGTAAATAGCTCAAAATATAACGAACTAACTAAGAAAAGACGAGTAAATTTGATATAAAAAAATATATAAATATGATCCGATCAAACGACGAACGACGAACGAAGAAAGATGAACGGTGGATGAGTTTCAAGGGGCTTTTGGGCTTGATCTTTGAAGGCGGATGAGCAGATCTTCAGGGGCCGTTGTAGCTTGATCCTGAAGGTGGATGAACGGAGTTTCAAGGGGCCGTTGCAGCTTGATCTTGAAGGTGGATGAACGTTGAACAACGAGTGATCTTCAAGGGGTTTTGGGCTTGTTCTTGAAGATGGATGAACGACGAACGACGAACGATAAACAATCTTCAAGGGCTTTTGGGCTTGATGTTGGATAAATGGATGAACATATCTTCAAGGGCTCTTGGGCTTGATGTTGAAGATGGATGATTTGTTGATCCAAGGGCCGTCGGGGCTTGATCTTGAGAGCTTCAGAACTTCAAAGCTTCAAGGACCAATTCTCTTCCAATTTGGGAGTAGAGAAATGTATTTGTGAATTGGTGGTCTTGGTATGAATGAATTAGCCTTTTATGTATAGAATTTTCCAAGGCTTAATGTTGAATATAAAATCCCAGATGAAATAAGTCGTTTCTGCCAAGTGTTGACACGTGCCCTATTTAACGGCTTTTCTGACTCATTTCAATTTCCGTCGAATCACGCGCTACGTGTAAAGTTTATGTAATACATGAGCGTTGAAACTTTGACCATCAGTCAACATTTTATTTACCGAAATTTCGATGTCTACACCTATTCCTAATGGAGAAAAGCCACGTGAGTGGCTGGTGTTGGGGGGAGAGAAAGAGGACGAATTAGATAGGGAGAAAGAAGGGAAAAGAGGGTAGGAAAAAAGAGAGGGTAAAACCGGGTCACCACTTGACCCGCGTCACCAACCCAACAACCGATGACGCACCCCGACCCGTAATATCTACTAGGACTCCGAATTCAAGCTATGCTGGCCGACACCTAGAAGGTGACGAAGCCATACAGTGTAGTGATGTGAAAAATGTGAATAAATTTAAACCTACAAGTGCCAAAATACCAGAGTGCGCTGGTGTGAGTAGGAGTGTACCCATCTCACACGTGACATCAGAGCATAAGTAAAGTACAGTAGATCGGGTAAGAATTATACCCTTAGAAGTGGCCACCAATCCCGGGATTTGCCAAAAATCCTCGTAAATACGAACCTCGACAACTAAAACCTAGAGGGGTGCAAAACAGAAAATGTGAGTGGACAAAAAAAAGCTTTGAAAACATCTTTCTCTTTAGAAATGCAATAACCCCTCACCGTGTGATAGGAGCATATTTATATGACTTTATTAGTTTGTTTCCTTGCATTTACTTAGTTAGCTTCATCTTATTAGAATGTTTTAAGCTATTTTCGTGTGTTTGTAGGTCCTAATAACAAAGTTGGCAAAGAAGTGCATTTTGGTGCAATTTGGAGCAGTTTTGGGGTGGAATGGATTGCATGCATGTGGAGCATAAAGGATGGACGTTTTGGTGCTTGAAAGGGCTTCAAACATATGCGAAAATCTGGACACAATGAAGAAGATACCTTGCAAAGACCAAGCATGTGTGTTGCTAGCTGTTTTAATCATGAAAACACAAGTGCTAGCTGTTTCATCACTAAGGAGCCCACGACATGGACCAAAGAATGCATGTTGCAAGCTGTTTCATCATGATTTCTGCAAAGTAACATGTGCTAGCTGAAATGCAAGTGTGCTAGCTTTTTCATCATGAAGAATAGCCTATTTTTGAAAAGGAGCATATGTGCTAGCTATTTTGAATGATTTAATCTTTGCTTTGTGTTGTTTAATAAAACCACTTGTGTGGTTCTTTACTTTTTAGCACCTATAAATAAGTGTTCTTGTAAGGCTTAGAAAAACATCATTTTTCCATACAACACATTTACAAGGAGAGGAGAGTGCTTGGACGTGCTTGCTGTTCAACTTGGATCGTTGGAGCGTTTAAGTGTTTTCTTTCTTTTGTTTTCAATGTATAAATCTATTTACCTTTGTTTTACGTTTATGAGGAACTAAACCCCCCCTTTTCTAGGGGGGATTCAAAGCCATGATTACACTTGCATTATGAATTAATTACTTTTGGTTGTGATTTCATAATTTGTGATCTCAATTCGCTTAACTGTTTGATTGATAACTTATTTGTGTATGTTGATTAAGAGTGCACGCTTAGTTTTCATGCATAAGTTTGATGCTAGAATATAAGGGAATTTCACCTAATCGTTATGAACTTTTATTCATGAGTAGTGAAGGTTGCTATCCACAATCATGTTAAATAAATTCTTGGCAAGAGTATCATGCTTTTCATAGTTACGAATGCCTCGTCAATACTTATAGTTCTCATGAATCTTAATGATCTTTGATTGTATCTCTATTGTGCTTTTCACGTAGGGAACTTTTGAAGAATGTTTTGAATTGTTATATGCACTTTCCCATTCAATTCATTAACTTAAGGAGAACTTGAAGGTTAAAAAAGTGCTATCACGGTTAACCCAGGGTATTGAGTTTCATAAGTTATCAAAAGAACAACTGAAAATTGGTTTATGTACAAGTGTGTCATGTGTGGAGGATAACCCTCTAGCTAATCCATCATCCATCCAAACAACCATATTTCGTGCCAAAATCTGTCTAGGTTACAATCTGTTTGTTTTTAAGTTATTCTCATCAAAACCCAATCACCCTTTTACAACTTGTGTCTTTTGATTTGAATCTGCCTTATTTAATTTCTTTTGAGTTCTTTGAGTTCATATAGTTTAGAATTGGTTTATTTTCATAGTTTGAATCTTTTAAATTCAATTTTCGTCCAAGAACAACCTTAGAATATGTTTTGAGTTTATTTGCTAGTTTTTGGGCTGTTTTGAGTCACACTAGCATATTTTGAGTTGTTTGAGCCTAGTTAAGTGTTTTGAGTTTAGATTTGTGTTTTTGAAGTTTTATTTAGTGTTTTGAGTCAGTTTTACATAGATTAGCAATCTCTCCTAATCCCCGGTTTAGAACGATCCCTACTTGCATATATACTACAATTGTTAACAAGAGGGTTTAATTTGTGTGTTTGCTTATTTTCACATCACCGTGGAATTCGTATAATTTCCCCAAAAAAATCACAATGCATATGTAAAAAAAAATCATGCTGAAAAGCAATAAGAACCAAGGTATGCCATGTCGAAATATCTCAATAACAACCATATAAGGAAGATGAAATAAATCAATATAAAATGAATGTCAGGCAGAGTCACCTATAGTGACCTATACAACTCGTCCATATCTCATCAATCAATGCTAGCATATAGACTCATCTATATTTCATCAATCAATGCTAGCACATAAGTCAGAGTCACCTATAGTGACTTGTACGACTCATCCATATCTCATCATTTAAGTCTTGCACACAAGTCAGAACCAACTAAAGTGGTCTATACAACAGGCTAGGTGTAAATAAATATGCTCAAGTGCTACGATCACGTGAAGGCTGTGCGAAGTATCGCAAGTCACCTATGAGTCAGAACCACCTAAAGTGGTCTGTACGACAGGCTGGCACCTACCTTGGAATCCAAGGTGAGCATAAGGTGTGGGAAGTGAACAATCACGTGAAGGCTAGGCTCTGGCCTCTGGCGGAGCACTAACATTGGGGTGCAAGACAATGAATTCTATTCAAATCCATTCATCACTAATTACCATTCGATTATACCACATTATATACTCACCTGAACTTACCTTGGCCTCCGCATTGGTGTGCAACACTGTGCAAAATTGTACTAAATCACATACTAAAATGTAAACTAATTATGGCATGGCATTTATAAAACGTAAAACCACAATTTCTCGTTTCTTCACACAACGATTTATAACCAACATTAAATCACCAAATCATAGGGTTAAATCTCACATTTTCACCAGATTCCTTCACATTGCTCAATTTTCCAAACAAAGCTTTTGTCTCGATTATTTAATCTCACTTATTACATGGCTGCATCTAACGTCTCTTTAGACTGCCTACGTATCCTAAGCAGGGATCAAGCCAATCGTAGTTCACAGTAATTATTTGTAGGTAACATGCATATGGATATATCATGATATAATCTAAACTCAACCATATCATAGTACTTTATAACATATAAATATATATGACATGGCATAAATTTCTTAGTTAAATTTAAAAGCATTTGTGGAATTATCAATCACATATATATGATAAGAAGGAAAAGGTCCCCTCACCTGGAGTCCACGCTACAACTCTCTAGCACGAATATCGAGATGTCTTGAACGATCATCGCCTAGAACAAATATCAAATCACATCTCAGAATCCTTACTGAGAGAACATGTAATTGATATATAACGCATCCCTACATAACTCGATCAAGAAGATCCGCATTACGGGTTTTCGATCTTTTACTTCCAAAAATCCACATTATACTTCTAGAACAATATCCTAAAGTTTCGTTTCGATCTAACAGTTGGATCTCTGCCAATTGCTAAAACCAGGTGGCGGTTAACGTTTTATTTTATGAATTTACAAATCCAATTCAGGAATATCCACATGTCGGATTCCAAATTTGAAAGTTCCTACATTCTTCAAATATTATGAAAAAACAATCTATTAAAGTTTGTTGACGATCCAACGGTTGGATCATTAGTTCATATAATGACCTATTAACATATCGTAGCAAATTTGGGTTCTAATGATCAACCTACGTCATTCCATTCTCAAAACTGAACTCAAGGCATTTAATAATGCCTAAAAATAGCATTGATGTCCCTCCGGCCACGCGCCGCCACCGTGGGTGGTGGTCGGTCATCCAGACTCGCCGGAAAAATCAACTATCTCCGAAAATTCTCAAAATTTACAGAATTGAAGATTTCAATAAGTAGAGCAACTTTTATACCTGTGACCAAGGCCAATTTGGCAAAAAAAATGCTCCAATTTCATCAAAACCTGTCGAAACCTTAGAATTTGGGTGTTCTTGATCCGTCCTCAACTCGACTTCAATGCTCCAACAAAGGATTATGCTTTGTTCCTAAGATCTAGGGAAGATTAATGATGGTGGTAATTTAGGAAAAACATTTCAAAATTGGAAGAATCAACGCCAAGAACCCTCTGACCCGTCGGTGACTTCCTCGCACCATCGAAGCCAAATTCAATCGATTTTGGTTGGAGATGGGTAGGAAAGTAGCAGGGAAATGATTTGGTAGTGAGGAGGAGCTTTGATTTGCTTGGAAAATGCGGCAAGGGCGTCGGGAATGGATGCCGATCGAACTGGGTTGGTTGGAAGAAACGGGTCAAGGAGATAGGGTTTTTGGTTGGGTGCCACTCACCTGCCTCATTTCCCTCCCTGATCCCTCTTCTAATTGGGCAGTTTCTTCCCTTTCTCTCTACCGTATTCTTCTTTTCTTTTCATCTCCACTGCCCATCTTTTCCTCTTTTAATCTGGAGCTTCCAAATAACAATTAGATTACCATTTCGTCCCTAACTGTAAATGTTAATATCTCCTTCATTATAACTCCAAATTGTGCTCTGTCTGCACCTACAAGGATATGCCAAGAAAATGAATCTTACGTGGAACAGCACGACAGTCAACAAAGGTCAACACACTTACCTCAAAGAGCATATTTGAAAATTCACTCATTAAAATTATAAAAATCATAATTTTTAGGGACGGGCTGGTACAGCGGAGGCTCAAATCGAGCCTTTCTTCGGCAAACTTCTATTGAATTAAGTCAATCTAGTACTTGAGAATTTATCCCCGACCTCTCCTCTCCCTGTTATACTAAAACCCCAACTTAATTGGGTTTTAATTTGGGCAAAATAGCATCATGGGTGCGTTGAGTGCACGACATCGATTCACCAAAACCTAAATGTAACTCCTACTAATACCACCACCAATAGACTCCCCATGAACCCAGGAACGTGTCCTAGGTCTTGATTTTGACAGCGGAGCACCGGAGGTGGCGGATTGAGGACACCCAAATTATAAGGTTCCGGCGGGTTCGAGGCAAATTGGAGCCTTTCTAGGCCAATTTAGACTTGGCCACATGTATAAAGTTTGCTATACTCTTTGAGATCTTCATTTATGTAATTTTTGAGAATTTTTAAAAATAGTTGAATTTTTTGGCGAGTCGGGGTGGCCGACCTCCACCTACGGCGGCGCGTGCGGTAGCGGATGGCTAGAATGACGACATTGTTCTTTTTAAGTTAATTACAATGTTCTGAGTTCATTTCTAGAACATGTTTCATGTGGACCAATTTTTTGGACTGAATTGTGAATTATTAGTCACTAAAATGTCGAAGATAATGAAATAAAAATTGGAATGTGAACTACGAATGGCTTGATCCCTGTCTAGGGTACGTAGGCAGTCTAATGAGATGTTAGATGCAACAATTAATTATGTGAGGTCAAATAAATTCTAGAATAAAGGTTGCAAATTGGAAATTTGTCCATAAATGAGGGAAATGGCAATAAAATAAAAAATAATATCGTACATTTGGTAAGGAATTATAATTATGGAGCATGGGTAAGGCTTAAGTAGATATTTATAATTGTAGATAGTTAACGAAACTACATTAAATTTTGGGCCTATCACAAAAATAAATCCTCGAAATTAAATATTTCGGGGCCAGGGCGTTACATAATTGGTTGTATATAACTATGGTTTTGTTGCAGTCCTATTAGATTAGGAATGTGATTGTGTAAATTCTAGTAGATATAGGAAGATCTCTTTATATTCCTATTATGAGTTGATTACCTATTAAGAGTTATAATCATAAAAGAGTAAGGAATTAACCTTCCCTACTACTATAAATAAAGGTATAATGATGTGGAATAGAACACACCTCCAATTACACATCTTTATTCTCTCTATTATTGTCGCACCCCTCTCTTTATGGTCTCCATAATTGTTCAATAAATTATACCTACAACACGTTATCAACACGCACTTGACGCTGTGCTAAAGAAAGTTTATTCTTTAATCAGATGAGTATTACATTTTAATCATTCTGTTAACACGGAAAATTCTCGAAGGGGAGACAACAACGACAAAACGCGTCTACAAAATAATATTTGTATTTGATGATTTCGGGTTACAATCTCTATTTTTTTCCTCTGATTCAAACTTCGTAAGACTTTGATTTGTGGATTTGGTTGATCCAAGGGTCGTCGAGGCTTGATCTTGGATGAACAGGGGGATTTCTTCAAGAGGCCGTTGGGCTTGATCTTGAAGGTTGGCGAAAGTTTCTTCAAGGGCCTTCAGGGCTTAATCTTGAGGGTGGATGAACGATGATCGATGAACGAATCTTCAAGGGCTTTTAGGCTTGATCTTGAAGATGAATGAATGGATGAACGATGAACGGATCTTCAAGGGCTTTTGGGCTTGATCTTGAAGATGGATGAACGGATGAACGATGAACGGATCTTCAAGGGCTTTTGGGCTTGATCTTGAAGAATCGTTGAACAGATGAACGATGAATGGATCTTCAAGGGTTTTTGGGCTTGATCTTGAAGAACAGTTGTGTTGATCCTAAGGCTGTTGGGGCTTGATCTTGGATGAAGAATCGGCACGTGACCAAAGTGTTTGTTGATTCTTCAAAGGTTTTGGCGAAGTTTCTTCAAGGGCCGTTGGGCTTGATCTCGAAGGTGGATGAGCGTTTCTTCATGGGCCGTTGGGGTTTGATGTATTATCCTTCTATATATATATTTTTCTGCTTTCGGTGCTGGATGCACCACCCACAATTTTTTTTTCTTTTGCTTGCTTTCTGCACATGGTGCCCATGCACCTCCATCATCTTTTATCCATTTTGTTCACGTGGTGCCAGCACCAAAATTCCATCATCTCCCTTTTTTATTATATTTTTTCTATATAAATTTGGACGATGTGTAGAGGAATTTGCAGGAAGGTCGAAGACGACAGAAGAGAGGTGCAGAAGGAGAATGATCTTCTTTGGAGAGTTCAATGATCTTGTCTTTGCGGAAGCTCATAGCGCCAAAAGCAGACGTTCAGTATTTTTTTTCTCTCTGCAGGTTGCAGTGTTTGTGGACTGTCTTTCGGGAAAGGTGATGAAGAACTTGGTGTGTTGAAGCCAGGAATCAAATCTAAATGAAGAGAGAAGATAGGAACATGACTAATAGAAGAGCCAGCAACAACGACGCCATTTCTGCGCTCGAGGAGTTCTCCGTGAAACGGCTCTCCGGTGTCCACAAAGGCTCGTGCATGTCCCGCACCAAAGTTGAAGAATAAGCGGGAGTGAAGCTGTGTTTCTTTGGAGCTCTCGACTGTGTTTGTTGCTATTCTTACAGCTGCGCTGGGTTCCTCTTCTTAATCTTCCGGATCCACCCTATGCTGGAGCAGTTCATCTCTATTTAACTCACACTCTTGGTTCCACTTACCATCGGCTTCGCCGTCTATTCTGGATCATCCATGACATATGATGCTGTGTGGAGTAATAGCTGCCGCTACTGTTGATGGGCAGAAGGCACATCGATGGTGAATCGCTCTTTCCAGACCAGGTGGGTGGAGAAGAGAAGAGGGCGTGAAGAGGTCCATTCAGCAAGTTCCTGCTGGCTTCGTGTCTGTGCTTTCATCTGACGCAAACGACAAGTAGTCCGCCATGTTTAAGATCAGGCTTGAGCAGTCCACCGCAAGAGCCGACGTCGCGTAGTTCCCAAGTCCAAACAGCCACAACCGCCATCACCGCCACCAGAGTGCTTATTTAAACCCTCGTTGCTTGCTGGTGAAGAAGTAGGCGAAGCAGTTAGAGTTGAGTTGAAGTTGTTGGGCGGCACTAGGAACTGAAAAGCACTGTCATGGGCAATCATCTGATCCATCCTCTCCAAGATATTTTCGACGCTATCCTCGGTCGTGGAAGAACTGGCGTCCGAGTCGGATTCCGGTGTCAATGACTCTGAATGAACAAAAGAGAATTTTACCAAATCCTATCTGCGATGAAAGCTGATAAAAATCAACCCGCTTTGTGTCTGCTCTTCTACCATTTGGCTTATAATCATAATTAGCAGACTCAGGAAGTTGAACGACAGTGAAATGCGATAAGAGTCCAGAAGGTAGAGTCTGCGAACTCCGATTATGAACTTTGGGTTCCCATTTACAGTTACTGAACAAAACATAACGGGTTCAGATCATTCAGAAGCATACAGGTCCGACTTTTCCCTTGATATCAAGACAACCATGACAAGGCCTGGCATTTGGGCTTGGGTGGAAGACGCGGATGGAGACGAGGATGGGCTTTGAAAGCTGGGCCTGGTTTTGTAGCTGAGTGGGCTTTGCATTGATCTGGACTTGGACAAGTGTGCTGCGGATGGGTTGAGACATGCACATATACATTTTTCTTTTTTTCCTTTTTTTATTATTTATATTTATAAATACATAGAATATATGTATATTTTTTTTCTTTTCTTCTTTTTGTACAAAGAAATTGTTGCCTCTTTGTAATAAAATTGAATTTCTTCAATAATATATATATATATATATTTTTATTTAATGTGACTGAACTCGAAATTGAATGCTCGAGCTGCCTACGTACCCTTCCAAAGAAAGAGATCAAGTCAAAACGTAGTTCAAAATATATGCATATTTTTTTTGGTATTTTCTTTTGGTGCCATTTGCAGTTTTAACTCGTGCAGGCAAGGAGCGTCGGTGTTGCCTTTTATGCTCGTGCAGACCAGGAGCGTTGATGTTGCCTTTTATGCTCGTGCAGACCAGGAGCCTTATGTGTCGCCTTTTATGCTCATGCAAACCAGGAGCGTTGTGCCATGCAGTTTGGGCACATGCCGGCGAAGAGCCTTTGTTCGTGCAGTTTAGGCTCATGCGAACAAGGAGCATGGTGTCTTGCAGTTTAGGCTCTTGTAGACAAAGTACATGATGTCTTGCAGTTTAGGCTCTTGCAGACAAGGAGCATCCATTCATGCAGTTTAGGCTCGTGCGAACAAGGAGCAGCCTCGGATTTGTCAGGCCACTTTGGAGAAGCATTCCTCGCAATCTTCATAGCAAGGATCATTGGCCAAGTAATTGCATAATTTTTCGAGGAAGAAGAGTTTGCGCATGGACAATCTTTGTGTCGAAATTTCTTCATCTTCAACACTTTCACATTGCTTTGGAGGTTGGCAAAAAATGCATTGCCCCCTTTCCAATTGATGCATTTGTGGAGGAGACGTATGCTTCTCGTGCAGTTTCTTTGAAGTGACATAAGTCCATCCTTCAACTGGGCTTGACTTGGAGCATGCCCCCAGTGGTCGAGGTGAAGACTTTGAATTGAAAGAGTCAGAAGTGACTTCTTCCTCAAGAATTTCATCTCATTTGTCTTATTGGCTCGTGATGGGGAAGACATCTTAGACCTCATCTTCAGTGCCGTCCTCTTAGGCTTGTTGGCGTGAAGATTAGCCAGTAAGGACGATGGTGCGCCTCTTTATCTTCAGCGGTCCTTTCGTGTCAACCTTCAAAGTTGCTTGACGCTTCATCCTTGAAAGAATCAAGCTTCGAACGTCATCTTTTCCTGCTAGATCATCGAGCTTTTCTTCATTTGGCGTTGTTTTCCTCTTTTTAGAAGGCTTCTTGGTTTCTTCAAGTCTTTTGAAAACTGACCGTTGTGGAGGAGAGCTAGCCTTGCTGCTTTGTTTTTTAGGTTTTGACAACCTTCCAAAAACAAAGCTTTGGGATGTTGGCATGTTAAGCCGTTTGAAGACAAAAGTTCGGTCTTGCCTACTAATGCAATTAAATGCCGAAATTCTGGGTTTTGAACAATTCAGCCTATCGAAGACTGAAGTTTGAGGGGCGAGTTTAGGCTCATCTTGGCTTTGTTCAATGCTCATGCTGATGTGTTGAGCGCTAGCTTGTTTGACTTTGCTTGAAATCTTCACAGGTGCATTTGGTGTGAAGTCAAGTCTAGCTTTGTTGTTGTCAACTCCGTAATCACGCTCCTCCAACTTCTTCTGAGTCTCGTGAGGTCATGATCTTTGTTGTTGGCGGTGTTTGAAACCTTCTTCCCAAGATTTGAAGAGGAAGCAAAGTCGTGCCTAGCCTTTGACATGAGTTTGTAGGCATTTGGGTTGAAACTTTCTTCGGTCTTCTTAGTTGGGAGAAGGCTTGGTTTTCCTTTGACGCCATGTTATGCCTCCAGACGGTTGATGAATCCGGTGGTTTGCAAGTTTTTCTCCTCTGCAGTCTTTATCAGCCTTGTAATTGCTTCACTCATTTGAGCCAATTATTCTTTAATGGAGGTAGCGTCGATGTTCACAAGAACAACTTGTCCCTCCTTTGATGCCATTGATTTTGGAGGTGTGCTTTGGATTTCTTGAACGGAGAAAGAGATGAGAGGTAAAGATTGTCCCACTGGGTGTGCCAAATTTGTGAACACGGAAAATTCCCGAATGAGAGACAACGGGGACATAACGTGTCTACAAAATAATATTTGTATTTGATGATTTTGGGTTACAATCTCTATTTGTTCCTCTGATTCGATCTCTGTAAGACTTTGATTTGTGGATTTGGTTGATCCAAGGGCCGTTGAGGCTTGATCTTGGATGAACAGGGGGATTTCTTCAAGGGGCCGTTGGGCTTGATCTTGAAGGTTGGTGGAAGTTTCTTCAAGGGCTTTTGGGGCTTGATCTTGAGGGTGGATGAACGATGAACGGATCTTCAAGGGCTTTTGGGCTTGATCTTGAAGATGGATGAACGGATGAACGATGAACGGATCTTCAAGGGCTTTTGGGTTTGATCTTGAAGCTGAATGAATGGATGAACGATGAATGGATCTTCAAGGGCTTTTGGGCTTGATCTTGAAGATGGATGAACGGATGAACGATGAACGGATCTTCAAGGGCTTTTGGGCTTGATCTTGAAGATGGATGAACGGATGAACGATGAATGAATCTTCAAGGGCTTTTGGGCTTGATCTTGAAGAACCGTTGAACGGATGAACGATGAATGGATCTTCAAGGGCTTTTGGGCTTGATCTTGAAGAACAGTTGTGTTGATCCAAAGGCCGTCGGGGGCTTGATCTTGGATGAATAATCAGCACGTGACCAAAGTGTTTGTTGATTCTTCAAAGGTTTTGGCAAAGTTTCTTCAAGGGCCATTGGGCTTGATCTCGAAGGTGGATGAGCGTTTCTTCAAGGGCCGTTGGGGCTTGATCTCGAAGAACGATGAACGAAGAACGAAGAACGAACTTCAAGTGAATTTTCTTCCAATTTGGGAGTAGAGAAATGTATTTGTGAATTAGTGAATGAATTGGTGTGGAATGGCTTCCTATTTATAGAATTCCAAAACTTGATTTTTGGATTTAAATAATCAGATGAAATAAATCATTTCTGTCAGGTGTTGACACATGTCATATTTGACGGCTTTTCTGACTCATTTTAATTTTCGTCGAGTCACATGCTACGTGTAAAATTTATGTAATACATGAGCATTGAAACTTTGACTATCAGTCAACATTTATTTTACCGAAATTTCGATGTCTACACATTCTTTTATGATTAATTTATTATTTTATTGAATTGATATACATGCTATTGATTCAATTTAATTTCTCTTTGCTGAACATGATACAACGCATTGGAGATGCAATTCTAGCTTTTCGAGAAGGATCTACAAATTCAAAGGCTTTTATTGTTTTTTGCCAATCATGTATGCTTAAAATAAAGTAAGATATTTGAAATGACCGTGAAGCATGAAAACATTCCCATGATGTATGAACCTCCTACATTCAAATTTACCTTCCGATATATATATTGTATATGTTTCATGCATTACGCAATTATAAAATCGCTATGTGGAATTTATGAGTCGAAGAATTGAAAGAAAATAGAAGCAATTTCACTAGAGCCGTGAGGTAGAACTAGGCACACTTGGGCTCCTTACTGAAGGCCTGCAGCTTTTGGCCCATATACCAGCAATTTTTTTCGCTGGGCTTATCACATTCTGGCCTGTGCCAAGACGAAGCAAGCGCAGTTGGGCTTTTCCTGCACACTCGACCTATACCTAGCTAAGGTTGAGGTGCTTTCTCTCATAGCCTTTTTGGGCTTGCTTTCCTCTGTTGCAATCCTACAACTTGCGTGCTTTTATGGGCTGCACGCCTCACACAACCAGCCCACACATGTTGGACTGTGATTTTTTTCGAACCAAATGTCCTATTTTTGGCATTCCCGCTTCATAACCATACCCAAATATTTTTTGGACGTTTTTGGTTAAAGCCACACTAAGCTATATTTTCTTAATTATTTGGCCCAAAGCCATCTAAAGTGAATATGACCCGAAGTCATTATTTTGCTTCTACGATCGATCTCGAATGGTCCTGATCTATTAATTAATTAAAAGTGACTTGTAGTCCATTAATTTTACAATTAATCCAAAATTATTGTCTTGAAGCCCACTTTTGGAAATTAACAATTCAATAATTTGTTTCTCTTCTTTGAACTGTTGACATCCTTTTGTAGCGCTCACACTTAAGTTCCCGAAGCAACTCAAATCCACTACACTTAACTTAGCATATTGTATTCTGTGTTCTTGCAAGAACCTCTCTTTTTTGGACTAAATGTTCATAAACTAAATTGAACTTGTAATTTCAAATTTAGTGCCTTTGACACCCAAAGTTTTTATAAAACAATACACCCATGAAAACCCGACATTTTTCATGAAAACAATGTCTTAGAACTTGAATGTTCTAACTTTGATGCTTATGGATGATTCATTCCCATAGCACTAATTACAATCTTGTTCCCACCAATTCAGTGGATTATCGAATCGTCACAAGTTTGATTTCCTTTATTTAGACGTTTCTAATAGAAACCACTTTATGTAGGGTACAAGACGTGAATCTTCACTTCACTTGACTATCAAGAAGCTGAGAAACCATTGTAGCCAACAATGGCATGGAAGAGCTGATTAAGCCTCCGCCATGATCTTCATTCGAAGACTTATGCCCGAAGCATTACAATTTGAAGTTCCTCTCGAACAAGGATTCTATGGCTCTTTGGCTCGCTCTTACAGACCGTTTGATCCTCCGAGATATTGCCTGAATCACACCATGATTATGTCCATGAATGAGTATGATTCTGAAGTTTATAAATCCGATAGAATTTTGACTAGAGAATACATTTTCTCATATTTCCATGTTTCTAACTCTCTCATGAGGCAGCAGTGTAGAAAGTGAAAGTTTACCAAGTTCTCAGATCTGATTACTACCACAAGTATAAGAGGAAAGTATAGACCCAGCTTCGGCTGGAGTTTACCGAACAGTATAAACCCAGTTCGGCTGGAGTCTACCGAATGGCTCAACCCAGTTCGGTCAAAGCCTACCGAATGGTAAGTGATACTTCAGCAAGGATGCACTGAAGGGCATGCTCTGCTTTGGTAGAAATGCACCGAATGGTACTACTCTGATTTGGTAGAGACCTACCGAACAGACCCTTGTATCTTCGACTTAAGCCTACCAAACCCAATTCGGGGTCTGTTTCTTTCACCATCCAATTTTAAGTTTGTTTTTACAACATATAGTAGAATCAGGGTCTGCCAAGGTGTGGCATCATGCCTGAAGCATGATCTTTGGCATCTAAGAACTAAAACTTCAAGAATAAGAGATATTATTTCCGAACCTTAACCCTGCAGCATCTACTTCCGTCTCGATGGAATAGATCATTGAGTATGCATATGTTCGTACCTTTACCGATGTTGTTGAGGGATACCATTCTCATAGTGAATCTGTGAGACTAATTTTGCTCCACCAAACACCATTGGAAGAGCAGAATTTTGATATGAATGGCCTTGTTAGCTGAATCCCCTTAGTAACTTTGGTTTACTTTGTGAACATTTTTTCATGTTCTTGGATTCAAGTTTGGTGTTTGTTTTTCATTATGGATAATCTTATTAATATTGTCCTCAAATACAAGTTAATTGAATCATGTTTCTTGTATACATGTGACCAAATTCAATTAAACACGTGATTAGGTATGAATGTGGGAAAGTTAGTTATCTAGATGAATGCGATACTATGCACACTAACTTTACACCTAAATCACATTTCTATCAATGACTTCAGGTCTATAAAACCCGATTAAGAGTATTGGCACGTCCTTGTTGTATGAATTGTACTAAATTACCATGTCAGAGACCTTATACTCTATCTATTCTGGAAGAACGTCGTTGAGTTTTCTTAACGATACTCAAGATAACAATGATCATAAATGAAACCACTAAAGAAAATTGAGTGGAATATCTTTGTACCACCTCCAAAATGAGCCTGAAGCTTTATTTTGGGGCCAATGAGCTGCCTTCCAATTGGGAACACGCCACATGTGGCAAGCCTAGAGCTAGGTGATTCGAGCAATTTACTTGTTTTGGCACGACCATTTGGGACACTTAGGTCGAACATTGATGCCATAAAGCATCTCTTTACCCAAAGTAAGGATCTTGTGTTTACAAACACACTTTTCCATGCCTGCTCGTGTGGGAAATTGATTTTCTAATTCATTCCTAGCAAAGATACGAAACGACCATCTTTTCACAGTGGATTCAAGGGAATCTATGTGGACTAATCCAACCAAAATGTGAACCATATAAATACTTATGGTTTTGGTCGATGAATCGACAAACTAGTCACATGTTTGTCCAGACACATTGTTGCTAAACCCCGTGGCCGATTAAGGGTTCACCACCCTACTTATCCTTTAAAGTTTGGGAAACTGGATAATGTCAAAAAGTTTATTTCGACGGTTTTTGATAAAGTATTGCATGTAGGGGTGGGCAAACGGGTAGAGGAACCGCGGGTAGTGTAGGTTCGGGGCGGGTACGGGCCGGGGCCTTTTTTTTTTGGGAACAAACGGGGCGGGGCAGGACGGGCCATGGTTACTTACGGGGCAGGCCGGTTCTTAAACCTTAGAAAAACGGGGCCCTGGACCGGCCCGTTTCTAATTATAATCAACGGTCGAGATTGAATGATAACCTATCATTCAATCTGAACCGTAAATCGGTAACCTAGGT
Source organism: Crataegus laevigata (assembly GCA_963580275.1). Lineage (NCBI taxonomy): Eukaryota > Viridiplantae > Streptophyta > Magnoliopsida > Rosales > Rosaceae > Crataegus > Crataegus laevigata. The sequence goes on along the minus strand of OY756947.1, from coordinate 27,310,079 downwards.
TTCCAAATCAATTTCAGAGTCAGACTTCAGTTCAGTAACTCTCGTCGGCTCTCTCGAATCCACGGCGCCGCTCCTCGGTCCATCTTATCCGACACACGACTCCGGCCAGCCACAAGCAAGCCACACACACAGACAAGCACACGCACCTTGCTACTCACTCTCTCACTCCCACGCCCCACCTCTCCAGTCTCCACCGTCACTCCCTCGACGGCTACTGTCTACCATCGGCGTATAGTTCGCCACCAAGACTTTCTGGGGTGGGAAAGTCGAACCTGCTTTCCAGGTTCACCAGGAACGAGTTTAATTTGGAGTCCAAGTCTACCATCGGCGTCGATTTTGCCACGAAGACTTTGACCGTTGATTCCAAGCTCATCAAGATCAAGGCTCAGATTTGGGACACTGCTGGCCAAGAAAGGTGATATTTTTTTCTCCTATTTCTTTTTTCCTCTCAATATTCTCAATATTTTTAGTTTTTCTGATTTGGGTTTGATAATCTAGCTGATTGCTTGGAAATATTTGATATATATAATATCTTGGTTTGAGTTGTGATTAAATTGTATGCGCAGCTCAATAGTTAGTAGATTTATTCTTTCAAGTATTGATAATCAGTTTTGTCAAAAGGGTTGTCCCCTGTTTTCAGAAATTTCGTGGGGTTATGGAGTTTTTGTCTGTCTCCCTAATTTTCAAGCACTTAATTTGAAATTTTACCTGTAGATTTGCAGTGGGGATCGTATACGTTCTCTTCCAGTTCTAATGGGTTTGAATCTGTGCAGTTTCTTCGTTTCGCAGCAGCAGAGACAATTCGCAATCCGCTTCGTACTGAACTATGTCGTTTCGGTCCCAATCTTTGCTTCCCAGGTTAGATCCATTGCTCTTTTACTGCATTTCTTGTAGAATTTTGGATTGGGTGTTTTGTTTTTGTTGTAGGATTTGGTATTATTTTTCATCAAGTGTATGCAAACGATTGTGGTTTTTTGCCTGTATTTCCAATGGGGTTGGGATGAGAGACAACTGAGAGATTAGTATTAACATTGATGTAGCTAGTAGGGTTTTGTGTGCGGTTATTCTTTCTCTCTATCTAGCTAGGGTTTTTGTATCTCTTCTCTCTGGATTTTTTTGAAGGGTGTAGTGTCTTCAGACAACTTCAATGGAAAAATTGACTTGATCTACTGAGAATAATGAAAATCATATGAACTGACTTCAAACGTTTTACCTACTATTTTCATTTTCCAACTTGACATGAATAAATATTATACACCAAACTTTTTGCAGATTTTTATTACTGTTGGCATGCAAATTTCGCTGTCAAAATGATTTCACTCCCAAGTAGAAGATTGGACCACCACTTTTTCAATCCAGGATACATAAAATATGATCATCATCTCAGAAAGTGATCGAGAACCCACGTTTTAATCATAGCACTTGGATCAAATATTTACATGAAATCATGAAATATTTGCTTCATCAAATATAGTGTCTGTGTATATATGTGCTAACAATTATTAGTCAACGCAATTAAAATATTTTGATCATGTTTTTCCTAAAGGAGCACTATATATAGCTAGCTAGCAGAGACAAAACAATTTCTGCGTTTAATATTAGCTCATATTGTTGCAGTGAGGATCGTATACGTTCTCTTCCAGTTCTAATGGGTTTGAATCTGTGCAGTTTTGTGCAGTCTCTTCCAGTTCTAATGGGTTTGAATCTGTGCAGTTTTGGAGCCGTGTACCCGGACCGAACTGGCCTATTTCAACTGGGCCGGTAAGGTCCGGTTCCTATTTTCAAAATTGTAATGCCCCGCCCGGCCTGCCCCGTCTCCTTTAATTCCGGGTCCGGTCCGGTCCCTTCAAAAATGGGCCCGGCCCGGCCCGTGCCCACCCCTAATTGCATGTCTCTTGGGTTTATATTTAGACATCGAATTCCCATGTTCCCTCAAAACAGCCTCTCATAGCGATCATAAAGCGCAATTTAATTGATCGCCTGAACCTTGGTGAACGCACAAAGTTTTTAGTTTCTGCCAAGGGCTATGCAATCCTGTACACAACTATGTTAGTCCACCTTGAGGCCTATTGCCACCTATAATACCCTGAATATTTTAGAAATGATGTGGATATTCATTTTATTGTTTATGTGGAAAAAAAAATAGATCGATTTATGGTTATGAAACTCAAATGAGGAAAATATGAAATCCCACTTCCGAATTTTATTATTATTGTTTACATCGTATAATTTTTCGTTAAGCGGGGAACGACAAAAATTTCGTTATTTGGTTAACGTAATTATACGAGGACGTATTTTATCCTCATATATTTTTATCGTATTGTTTTGATATATTTGAATAAAGGACGACCTTACGAACTCATAGGTGCAAATGGATCTTAATTCTGAGTTAGAATGAAGAAATTACAAGCCTCGAAAGTAGTGAGACCTTTTAGACACATGGACTTACTATTGGTAGTAAGTTTCCAAAGCCTAACTACGAAAAAGGAGTAGGTTTCCATATATAGAAACCAAAGGCCTAAATAGCTTAGAAAACCCCCTATGCGATCCATGCGGTCCCTTCAAAAATGGGCCCGGCCCGGCCCGTGCCCACCCCTAATTGCATGTCTCTTGGGTTTATATTTAGACATCGAATTCCCATGTTCCCTCAAAACAGCCTCTCATAGCGATCATAAAGCGCAATTTAATTGATCGCCCGAACCTTGGTGAACGCACAAAGTTTTTAGTTTCTGCCAAGGGCTATGGAATCCTGTACACAGCTATGTTAGTCCACCTTGAGGCCTATTGCCACCTGTAATACCCTGAATATTTTAGAAATGATGTGGATATTCATTTTATTGTTTATGTGGAAAAAAAAAAAGATCGATTTATGGTTATGAAACTCAAATGAGGAAAATGTGAAATCCCACTTCCGAATTTTATTATTATTGTTTACATCGTATAATTTTTCGTTAAGCAGGGAACGACAAAAATTCCGTTATTTGGTTAACGTAATTATACGAGGACGTATTTTATCCTCATATATTTTTATCATATTGTTTTGATATATTTGAATAAAGGACGACCTTACGAGCTCATAGGTGCAAATGGATCTTAATTCTGAGTTAGAATGAAGAAATTACAAGCCTCGAAAGTAGTGAGACCTTTTAGACACATGGACTTACTATTGGTAGTAAGTTTCCAAAGCCTAACTACGAAAAAGGAGTAGGTTTCCATATATAGAAACCAAAGGCCTAAATAGCTTAGAAAACCCCCTATTTGATCCCTGCGGCCTCCTATTTGTTTATGTCGATTCCGGCCAACTTCGGTGGAATTTTTCGATGCCATCACCACTCTTGAAGCTCTCACTCTCTTCTATAAAACCCACCCAAGAGCCATCTTGATTGACCACAATACGTGGCGGTGCTAGGCCACAAAAATCGATGAAAATCAACAATTTTCTAGCCACCTTTTTTTTTCTTCAGAAAATCGACAAAGTGATGGTCGACGCCACCACTTGGGTTTTGTAGCCCATCATCCCAGGAGTAAATCCCAATTAGCTTTGACCCCATTGGACCACCGTAGGCAACGAATTGACACCGGGAAGCTTTAGGCATCCGCCAACTTTATTGGCAAAATTGACCTTCTTCCGTCCACTTTTGCACTTCGTGGCAAGTATAAAACTTGTTACTCTTGTTAAGCTCTATCTTTTTGTAAAATTTGGTAATTTTTGAAGTTCATAAAAAAACTGGGTTTCCTTTCATCGAAAACTGTTGCTTGCGGCGGCGTGTGGCCAGAGGGCCAATGCTGCGTTTTTAGGCTAATTTTGATATTCTGAATTCATGTATGATATGCATTTGGTGTGATTCATTTGTTTGAATCTAGTTTCGTGATTGGTAGTCATTTGAATAATTTAGAAAATGGATTGACATTGTTTTGGTGATTTACGAATGGCTTGATCCCTTCGTAGGGTACGTAGGCAATCTAACGAGAAGGTAAGATGTAGCCATAAAATAACCCAAATTTAATATTGTGCATGATTTTTTTAAGGAACTAAATTTATTATGGTTAATAGCTTAGAGATTAAGCATGACTTTATTTTGGCCTATCATCGGATTTAGCTTCCAAATAAGAATTTTGGGTCGTTACACCACCCAACCATTTTGACATTACAGTTGGTTATTGGGTATGAACCTAACATTTTTCGTATTTACGCATTTGGGTGTGCATTCCATGTGCTAAGTTGTGCCGTCGCAACGTACCAACTTGGGTCCTCAAAGAAGGATGTGAATATTTGTCGATTACGATTCTCCTTCACCTTAGCTCTCTTAGAGCCCTTGCATGTGATCTCTTTATTGCTCATTTTTGGTTTGTCACTTCAATGAGATAGTCTTTTCGCCGTTGGAGGGAGATAAGAACGTCAATGTTCTTGAAAAACAGTGCGAAGTCGTGTGGACATTGCCCACTATGTCTCATCTCGATCCCTATACCGCACAAGTGATGAATTCTAGCTTTTAGAATGTTGCTCCAAACGCATTTCTCTGATCTAGCTAAAGTGACAAGATCATGCAAACATGCCTGCAACGATATACGTACTTAACGGACTTCAAGTCAACATTCTTGGAAGGTGTGCCACCCCTGTTGGACGCTTTGGACGCCCTTGTTGGACGGTCCGTACACCGACGGATAACTAATCAATCTATCTTAGCTTGGAGCACGACAAATCATTCGGTTCGTAAAATTAATTTCCCTAAAAGAGGAAGACACAACACAACAATGAATCTATACTTGATCTGTCTCAAATCATTTCCATCTCATGAGATTAATCCGGATTACTCCCGAGACTTCAAGTTCTTGGTCCAGTATACTAGTTTGGATGAGAAAATGGAATTGAAATGAGATTACCATCGATGATGTTTTCACTTATATGTTAGCTACCCACATAAATGAAAAACGACGATATCGAACCGTGTTCCGTTGATTAAGTGACAACGTAGAATTGATTGGATAACCAAAATTACAATCCAAGTCAAATTCCTTACCAAAGTGTGTTTTGAACCTATCGTTCCTACATTGCCCAAGGTAACCCTGTGTTACAAGTGGGAAAAAAAAGTGTTATTGTCACATCCCAGACTCGGCTCTGTTGTAGCACAATATTGTCCATTTTGGGCCCCAACCACGCCCTCACGGCTTTGTTTCTAGGAACTCACACGAGAACTTCCCAGTGGGTCACCCATCTTAGGAATGACCTCGCCCAAACTCGCTTAACTTTGGAGTTCCCACAAAATTCGAAGTCAGTGAGTTCTTAAAAGGCCTTGTGCTATATGGAGGTAGACATGTACATAAAAGGCATATCACCCCCTCTCCGTTGGTCGATGTGGGATGTTACAATCCATCCCCTTAAGGGCCCGACGTCCTCATCAACACACTCACACCACACGGCAGAGTGGCTCTGATACCATTCTGTCACATCCCAGACTCGGCTCCACCGTAGGACAATATTGTCCGCTTTGGGCCACGTCTTCACAGTTTTGTTTTTGGGAACTCACACAATAACTTCCTAATGAGTCACCCATCCTAGGATTGCTCTCGCCCAAACTCACTTAACTTCGAAGTTCCGATGAACTCTAAATCCAGTGAGCTCCCAAAAGGCCTCGTGCTATATAGAGGTGGGCATGTACATATAAGGCATATCACCCCTTTTACGTTGGTTGATGTGGGATGTTACAATCCACCCCCTTAGGGGCCCGACGTCCTCATCGGCACACTTCCACCGAATGGCAGAGTGGTTCTGATACCATTCTATCATGTCCTAGACCGGCTACACCGTAGCACGATATTTTCCGCTTTGGGCTCTGGCCTCACCCTCACGGTTTTATTTCTGGGAACTCACACGAGAACTTCTCAGTGGGTCACCCATCATGGGATTGCTCTCGTCTGAACTCGCTTCACTTCGGAGTTCATAAGAACTCCGAACCCAGTGAGCTCCCAAAAGGCCTCATGCTATATAGAGGTGGGCATGTACATATAAGGCACATCACCCCCTCTCCGTTGGTCAATGTGGGATGTTACAATGAGAGGGGGTGATGTGCCTTATATGTACATACCTACCTCCATATAGCATGAGGCTTTTTGAGGGCTCACTGGTTTCGGATTTTGTGGAACTCCGAAGTTAAGTGAGTTCGGGCGAGAACATTCCTAAGATGGGTGATCCACTCGGAAGTCCTCGAGTGAGTTCCTAGAAACAAAATTGTGAGGGCGTGGAATAAAGTGGACAATATCGTGCTACGACGGAGCTGGTCTGGGATGTGACAGAATGGTATCAGAGCCACTTTGTTGTGTGGTGTAAGTGTGTTGACGGGGTGATGTGCCTTATATATACATGCCCACCTCCATATAGCACGAGGCATTTTGGGAGCTCACTGGCTTCGGAGTTCATTAGAACTCCAAAGTTAAGCAAGTTCGGACAAGAGCAATCCCAAGATGGGTAACCCACTAGGAAGTTCTCGTGTGAGTTCCCAAAAACAAAATCGTAAAGATATGGCTGGAGCCCAAAGCGGACAATATTGTGCTATAGTGGAGTCGGTTTGGGACATGACAGTTATGAGATGAATGAAATATTGCGATATGATGCACGCTTTTCGGTGCAAGGTTTCTCTTAAACGTCCTGCGATTGATAGCAACATTATGAAATGTGGTTAATGTTTTCTCTATTAGGATATAGATATAGAGATTTACCTGTAAGTTCGTGAAAAATTATAGGGACTAGTTCAAATAGTTCCAAACCACGGAACACTATCTCAACTCGTTTGAAGCGTTCATTTATGGATTGAAGCAATCCGGCGAATGTGGTATACCCGTCTAAATGATTATTTGATCAGTCAGGGATTGAATGAATGCCATTGGATGTTAAACTATGAAGTCTTATTCTGAATTGCTAGAGTTACAATTTATGTCGTTAATACGAATCTCACTAAGACTCTACAAGAGCTTGAGAAAATTGCCTCACACCTGAAGATGGAATTTGAGATGAAGGATCTTGGGAAAACTCGTTTATGCCTTGACCTGAAGTTTAAGCGTGGTTTTGACGGTACCTTGGTTTACCAGTCAAACTAGACCCTGAATGTGTTATCTTGGATTATACCTATGATCACAAATGAGACTCTTGAAGAAGTTATAATTCCATATCTAAGTTCAACTTTGCGCTTCGTTGTACTTAACTCATTGTATTGATAGGACATCTCTTTCGCTGTTGATTTATTGGTAAAGATGCAACACCGTGCCTACACGCAACCACATAATTGGTATTAAAGATGTACCCTGAAGGTACTACAAATTTGGGCAAATCCCAATGCATCTTGAGCGGATCCAACCCCCTGATCCTTTAAATGATGCTTGCCTTATTTGTTATGTTGTCGTTGGTTACTTATCAAACTAGCACAAGGTAAAATCCCCGAATGGTTATGTCTTTACCATTAGGGATATCGCAATATCTTGAAGGTCCACGATATGACCTAAGTTGTGAAATCTTTGAATCGTTCCAAGACTTACCTCACTTCACTATGCCACAAGTGAGACACGGTTAGGAATTCTTGTTGAGCATATTCAAAGTACTTGTTATTTTCATCAATTATTGAGTCCCAACAATGATCCATGAAGACTATACCGCATGTATCAACCCGACCAAGTCATGATCCATCAACAAAGTCAATGCCACGACATATTACATCTACATCAGCAAAGCATCAGGATATTGAAGTCATGCAAACCGATCCCAGACAACCTTGCTGACCTCTACACGACATCACTACCAAAGTCAATCTTCCAGAAGCTTGTCCAAAGAATTGGTATACCTAACTATTCATATGCAATGCTTGTAGTTCTCATTTGGAAGTTATGTCAAACTCAGGAGGAGTATGTAGAAGTATACTCACTTGATCTTAATGTACTATTTTCCCTACGATTTGGAACATTTTTCCCATTGGATTTTTGCTACCTAACTAGGTTTTGACGAGGCACCCATCCTAGGCTAGTCATACCATTGTAAGCTCTTCTACTTGCGTCCAGAAGATGTATAGTTTTGACTTAATGCAACTTCTCACTTTTCTTCTTAGTCTATGAGTTTTTATCCCACCTTGGGTTTTACCATAACGAGGTTTTGTGAGCTTTACCTTTTTATGCATTCTTCCGTTAATTTGAGACTCACATTTGCTCGTGTGCCGACGACTTCATCAACTGTACTTACTTCATCGCTGAAGACCTAATGAGCCATTTACTTGAGTACTTACACACTCAAGAGGGAATGTTGCAGTCCTATTAGATTAGGAATGTGATTGTGTAAATTCTAGTAGATCTAGGAATATCTCTTTATATTCCTATTATGAGTTGATTACGTATTAAGAGTTGTAATCCTAAAAGGGTAAGGAATTAACCTTTCCTACTACTATAAATAAAGGTACAATGGGGTGGAATAGAACACACCTCACAATTACACATCTCTCTCTTCTCTTTACTATTGCAACACCCTTCTCTCTATGGCCTCTATAATTGTTCAGTAAATTATGCGTACAACAGGTTTTTAATTCTTTTATCATCATATGTCAAATAATACATAATTTGTACACAACAATTGATATTTTGGTATGTAATTATAATGGTTCTTAATTATTTTATCATTATATGTCATAATACATAATGTGCATACAATGAGTGATATTTTGTAAAAAAACTACGTGTCCGTTTCTATTATTACATATCATGTGATACATAATTGTGTACAATTAGTGACAGAACTTTTTACTATCAATAAGATAAAAAATTGAACCCAAAATATTTGGCTAATATAACTTTTTTTTTCACCTTACATTCTAAGTAAATTTTTATGAAGTTTATATTGTTACTGTTGACCCTAAAAACTACTTAGCCTACGTGGTGCACATGCCGAGTAATTAATAAGCTAACTACATCATTCAGCTGTTTGCGGGGCGTTCCAACTCGTCGGCTGAGCTCGGCCGGGGAGTAAAATATGTTGATGTTGCGTTGGTCGCGCTGCTGACTTCTCAATCTTGCGACTGTGGCCGAGGAAGGAACACGTCTCGGCCTTTGTATTCTAAAGCCTGAAAACAAGGTTGCTATTTCTGTGAAGTTCAATATCAAATTCGGCTTTCAATGTGCCGAATGTAGTAACCTGGTAGCACCCCACTTCGCCGAAAGGGCTAATGAGATGATCTCTGCCAATAAGGATTCGAAAACCCTTGTCGACTGAGACTTGGATAGATAACCAGTCGGCTTCCACGCAGTGTTGTTTATCCAAACTGAAGGTGCTCCGAGGTCAGTTGATTCTATGACAACAGTGCTATTTATCCAAACTGAAGATGTCACCGGTTGCCTTCACAGTGCTGTTTATCTAAACTGAAGATGTAAACGCGGAAAAAGAAAATAAAAATCTCAAGATTGTTGAGAGGTTTTGCGTAGGGCGAGAGTTTGTGCAGGGTAGATTTGTGAGTTGAGTTGGAGGTCCCTTAAATGTTGTCTGCGACTCTATATTTATAGCATCCGTATTTCCTTAGCATAGCCTAATAACTTGTAGAGTTTCTTTGCAACTCAAACTGGTGAAGTTGCTGACTCATGATGAGTCCCATCCCCCATTTTAGGCTTGGTGTCACGTCACCACAAGTTTATTATAAAATAAACAAATTTATCTCCATAATATCATTTCACCAATAAAATCCATCATGTATATGATGACTCCTTCACCAACTTCAACTCTAAAAAATAATAAATTTATAATTTTATGAAATATATCTCCACATCCCAAGGCAAAGCAACGTGCTATCCTATCCATGAATTCCAAGTCAATTTGAATTACCACCTACTAATGAAACCACATTTCCTAGACTCACACGTCTGCATGCTTCCATCCTCATTCTCATCTTTTTCCTCTTATTCCCTTATCTAACAAATATTCAATTTGCATGCAAACTGTTATCCTAGTCAAATGGGAATATACTCTTATCTCTTCAACAACCATCTGATCACACCCCATTACGATTTCAATTAGTTTCTAAAATAGTACGAAGTCCAACAGTCTAGAACTCACTCATCTAACGGTCTCGATTACTCGAACCGATGGTGTAAAATTGGATCCAAATAGTTACATTGATGCATTCTTTGTTGATTTGAAATTTATAGAAGTGTGAAGCGTAATGCTTTACAGCAAACTTCCAATCTTTTATATTTAAATTTTACGGGCATATATTTATCGACATTTCTCTCAATTAGGAACTAATGATATTTTAACCTAAATCAAAACATAAATCCTTGTGATATGTTAACTTGCTAAGTACTAAGTAGGGGGTAGAATTAGGAAATTAAATAACCGCCCATAAAGTCAAAAAATAAACTGTTGAGAGGTGAGAACAGTCGACCATTGCAAATTAAAAAAATGGATAACAACCGTAACCATTTACAAAATATTACAAAAAGGGAAGAGAATTTTATTTATGATTTGGTGAACACAGTACAGTGTATGAACACCAGGGAATTGAAGCAGTTTAGAAATTTTTTAATGAGTTCAGTACAATCGGATATAAATTAAAAATTGGAGGTCTTAATCTGTGGTTGGTGTGGAAGCCAGACTTGTGGCCAGAAAATGTTGAAATGTTTATGTGAATCTTCTCGGCCCTCTCAAAAGGTAGATAAATGTGGTTTGCCAGTAGTTATCCCTTTTAAAAGAAAAAAGAATAAAAAAATTCAAGTCGGATGTTCTAATTCAGTGTACGCACTCATCCAACGTTGGAAGTTACAAAAAAAAAAAAAAAAAAAAAAGTGTTCCAGAGAGGTGCACCAAACAATGCCATTTTCCCGTAACAGCAGCAACTGAACTGAATTATATCTCGCTTAGATTAGATCCTCCCCTTTGGACTCGGGACCATCTCCAACCTGCCTGTCATCATTGCCATCACATTTTTGTATGATATTATACGCTTAGCGGACTCGTTTGGTACGTAGGACTGTTTTGAGTGATATTAGAGAGAGAAAAGTGAGATTACTGAGCCGGACATGGCGTGCGTGAAACTGGGATCCAAATCTGAAGTGTTTTACCTTGATGGCCAAACTTGGTACGCTTATTTTTAATTTTTATTTTGTTTTGTTGTGGTGCTTCAGGGTTTTCATTTGTTTCAATTTATTGCTACCACATTTGTATTAACATGATGATTTCAGAATGCTGGGTTAACATATATTCATATATACCACAATTGCATTTTTTATTTCTGGTGTCTGGGATTTTCTCATTCCTGTTAGTTCCTTGTAGAAAATTGCTCAATTGGGTTTTGTTGTTTCTTTTGTCACTGATTTATGAATTGATCAACCATTGTGAGTTGAATTACTGACTTCTGCTAATGCTGAGGATGATTTATTGATGGTTAATTTCGGTTACCAATACTCTTGATTTGCTGAGGGATATTCGTTTTACAGTTTCATTGATCCCGGACTGTGGACTGAGCATCAGTGTGTGCGCGTGCGCGTGCGCGACTCTGCACTTTGTACGCGTAAATTATGGATTCTGATGTATTTCCCCATGATTAATCATAAGAAAGCTTTCCTATAGTAATGCACCTTCCTTCCCTTATCTTTTCCCGGCATTGTAAAAAAAATTTCACCTGTTGTACACTGTTATTTTTCTGTCAAGCCACTCAAAGGAATCCGTCATATGTAAGCCGGGTTCTGCAATCAATTGTTTCCGAGTGAAAATGCTAGAAAATTTACCAGTGGTTGCAGGGTGAACTGATATGGTTTAAGCATATTGTACAACTTCTAAGATACAATGTGGAATGTCTCACGAGTAGACAAGGATTAGAAGAAGATGCATTAATTAGGTCATAGAGAGATTTAGAAGTATAAATTTTTTGCTTTATTAATTGGTGTTTGGGAGGAAAGCAAAGCATGGACTCAGTCTTATGAACTGCAGAACCGTAGAAATTTCCACATCGAGACTTGATTCATTGTGACAAGAAACTGTCCTTTTTTTTTAAGAGGAAGTGCTTTATGTACTTACATTCATCTGTTTCAATCTTCTCTGAAATTTGTTAAGTAATATAAAAGGGTGGTGCTATCATACATCTCTTTTTACCTTCCAACATCTCTTGTTAATTTCTGTTATTTGATCCTCGTCAATTATTTAATTCAACAGCCGGAAATTGAGAAGGGTGTGTGGATAGCACCATCCTATCATAAAGTGTACGACTTAAACTTGCTAGTTTTTTGCTAATGCTTTCTTGCCTGGCGGGTTTTATGTGGTTTGGGATTGAAGTTGAATTTTTGAATTCTTTTGTCACATAATTTTGTGCTCTCTGCTGTTAAAACTCCTTCATCCTTTATCCTTTTGAGGTCACTGGCCTGCTTGAAACCTGTTGCCCACTTTCGCTTCATGAAGCGATTGTTATATGCACATCTGCACATCCTAGTCATCATTTTCTGTCAGAAGATCCCTCAATGGCTTTTCTTTGAGGATAAAAGATAAGTTTCCGATAGCAGTTGAGTTGAGTGGTGAGATCAATGTACAGTCTCCTTGATTTACGAAAAAAGAAAGCCCAACTAGCATACAGAGAAAAAGATTCAGGCAATGTAAAACAAGTGAATCAAACGAGTGAAAACCAAACTTCGACTAGACAAATATTATTTCTGCATTGATGTCAATGTTTGTGCATTCCTTGTTGCTCTCTTACTATTAAAAAATAGGGTAAATTACAAAAAACTACCTCAACTATTGGTGTCACAACACTTTCATACCTCATCTTTAAAACGTGATAATGTCATACCGCATCTTACGAATTTGTGGCAATGTCATACCTCCGTCAATTTTTCTGTTAGTTTTTCTGTTAAGTGCTGACGTGGCAAGATATGGGGACCACTCACTAATACAGCTGGATTAAAAAATAATTAAATATATTTTTAATAATTAAAAATTAAAAAAAATTATTTTTATATTAAATCTCTCTCTCTTAAAAAATTTTAATTTTTTAATTTTTAATTATTAAAAATATATTTAATTATTTTTTAATCCAGCTGTATTAGTGAGTGGTCCCTATATCTTGTCACGTCAGCACTTAACAGAAAAACTAACAGAAAAATTGACGGAGTTATGACATTGTCACAAATTTGTAAGATGCGGTATGACATTGTCACGTTTTAAAGATGAGGTATGAAAGTGTCGTGACACCAATAGTTGAGGTAGTTTTTTGTCATTTACCCTAAAAAATACGTTAACAGTTATGCCTTAATAAGTTCGACCTCGATGTCCTTTGTCTTCTGTACTTGAGAATAAGTATTCTCCTTGGCAGGCTTTGCTCAACTGGACTTGCTGGTGATGTCATTGTCAAGGTTCTAAAAAACGCTAGGCGCTAGTCGGGCGGCGGGTTGGCGCCTAGCGCCTAGGCGGCTAGGCGGGATCTAGGCGGGCGCCTAGGCGGCCTAGGCGGATTTAGTTAAATTTCTTGTATATCTTGTAAATAAGTGCATATTAACACTTACAAAAAATTATACTTGTATGAAATTCATAAATAAGATAATAAAATAATGATAAAATACAAAATGAGTATCCAACAAGTCCAAATTTTAAAAGCATATATGTCAAATAGCTTAAAACATTTTGATATCTAATTTTTTAAAAATAAAAGTAAAAATCCTACGTAATGGGTTAGGTGATTCATAATAAAGAGAAAATTCTGATGTTAATATGAATGGTTCATAATCATTTATAAAATATTTTTTAGAAATCATATTAATTTATGTTGAATTTAAATATGAAATCATATTAATTTTTGTTGAATTTAAATATAAATAAAAGTGTCAAATATGTGGATGTTGAAAGGGCATACTAGGAGTCTAGGACGCATGGGATACTCTGCACCAAGACTTAATGCTAATGGCATTTATAGCCTGACACCCCATGATTTTTTATTAGAAAAATCAACATGAGGACTGACAGCCTATGGCTTTTTACAAAAAGCAAGTATTTTGATGCTAGATGTCCAAATTTGATTGGAGAGAAACTAAAAAAAAAATTAAATAAATAAAGTATGTGGAGTGGTCACGTGGGTGAAAGGAAGAGAGAGTCATCTTCTTCGTCTCCTCTTCACCAAACCGAGAACCAGAAACTGAAACCCAGAAAATCAAGCATGCAGCTGATCTGCATTTTTGAAAAAAGCATAACAAAACTGAAATTTTTGGACCGCCTAGCCACTCAGTCGCCCGCCTAGGCCGCCCAAGGGCCGCCCAGGCCGTCTCGGCGGCCGCCTAATTCCTGTCCCGATTTTGTTCCCGATTTTGAGTTAATCGCCGCGGCTGGTCACCGCCCAGCGCCTAGGCGCCGCCTAGGCGGCCGCCTAGGCCGATTTTTAGAACACTGGTCATTGTTGAAGTTGGAGAAACGTCCTTCCATCTCCACAAGGTGAAATTTACTTGTTCAAGCTTAAAATTATGTTGTTCTTTCGTTTCTCATGGTGAACTCTGAACTCTACACAATATAGTAGTACTAAGAGTTCGTTTGGCAAATTAAACACCTATCCTTTACCTTGCCTCTCAAATTATTGTAGATTTTATTCCAATGTCTATATGTGCAGCTCTTTGTTTTCTTTCATGCCTATGCTCATGAGCTGTAACTTTTCTACCTTTGTTCGATACATCCACCAGTTTCCGTTGCTATCCAGAAGCGGATTACTAGAAAACATTATTGGAGAACTTTCTAGCGTGGATGATCAGAAATGCATAGTGCAACTGCATGACATTCCAGGTGGAGCCAAAATTTTCTTGCTGGTAGCCAAATTTTGTTACGGTGTAAGAATAGAACTGAACGCGTTGAATGTAGTTAGTGTGAGGTGTGCTGCTGAGCATCTTTGCATGAATGAAGAATATGGAGAGGGAAACCTCACCACACAAGCGGAGGATTTTCTAAACGAAATCTTCAGCAATTGGAGTGACTCCATTAAAGCACTTGAAACCTGCGAAGAGGTCTTGCCTCATGCAGAAGAGCTTCATCTTGTTACGAGATGCATCAATTCATTGGCAATGAAAGCGAGTGCTGATCCAGGTTTATTTAGTTGGCCTGTGTTGGGAAAAAATGCCTTGCAGAGCTCAGAGGGTGCGGTGTTTTGGAATGGAATATGCACAACAGCAAATCCACAACCAGTCAGTGAAGATTGGTGGTATGAAGATGTCTCATTTCTGAAGTTTCCATTTTTCAAGAGGCTGATTCGAGCAGTTGAATTAGGAGGCATGAACCAAGGGAAGAAGGCTGGCTCCATAATGCACTATGCAAAGAGGCACCTTTCCTTGTTGGGTAGGCAATCGAGATTCCATAATGGAAATCGTGCTGCCCCGTTATCAACTGTTCCTGCTGCATCTGATGGAGAGCAAAGAACTCTCCTTGAGGAGATTGTGGGATTACTTCCTGATCAGAAGGGCGTTGTGCCAACGAACTTCCTGCTGAGGCTTCTCTGAACATCTATGATTTTGCAAGCTAGTGCATCATGTTCTGAGAGCTTAGAGAAACGAGTTGGGGCAATTGGACCAAGCAGCTCTTGAAGATCTTCTGATACCAAACATGGGGTACTCAGTGGAGACCCTATATGATATTGACTGCATTCAGCGGATTCTTGACCACTTCATTCTTATGGACCGCGATTTGATTGATTATACTTCTAGCTGTATTGTTGATGAGGGCGCTTCTCATTCGCTGACTGCAATAACCTCGGTGGCTAACCTGGTTGATGGATATCTGGCTGAAGTTGCACCTGATGTTAACTTGAAACTGCAGAAATTTCAGTCGCTAGCGGCTGTTATCCCGGAATATGCCAGACCATTAGATGATGGAATTTATCGCGCCATTGATATATACCTCAAGGTAAAGATCCGCTAAATTCTGTTCATACTCAAGATTATTTGATAACTTAACCGCTGCGCATGTTTGGTTCTTGTAGTTTTGCAATTGAAAAATACAGGAACGAAAGTGGAAACATTGCGATCCTACCGGGACTTGAAGACATGTTTTCACTTTTGGAATATTGCATTCATTAAAATGTTCATAGTTCATTACTTCATATTTAATCTCTTTGAAAACTTTTTCTGACTTGGCATTCCATTGCTTAAATTTTTCTCAAGTTCAGGCCCATCCTTGGCTGACAGACTCTGAGAGGGAACAACTCTGCCGGCTCATGAACTGCCAGAAGCTCTCATTGGAAGCCAGCACGCACGCAGCGCAGAATGAGAGGCTACCGCTTCGCGTCATTGTCCAAGTTCTATTCTTCGAGCAGCTTCGACTGCGTACATCAATTTCCGGTTGGTTCTTTGAATCTGAGAACCTTGAGAATTCACAAAACCAAAGTAGAAATCTTGCGCTTGCTCGAAATGAGGCACCTGCTCATGCTGGCACTGTGCGCGATCATGTTGTAACAGTTGATGACATGAGGGAACGAGTTTCGGAGCTCGAGAAAGAGTGCTTGAAAATGAAACAAGAGATTGAGAAGCTGGTGAAGACAAGGGGGAGTTGGAACACATTCTTGAAGAGGTTTGGTTTGAGGCTTAAGTTAAAATCTGATGCAAAAAAAGCACCCAAACCCTGCAATAATTCCAAAGAACAACCAAACATCTATAGGTCCACTTGTGAATGGAAAACAAAATTATGAAAATAATAAATTAAGAGATTGATATTTCAAAAAGAAATTGCTATTGGCACAATCCAAAATTTTCATTTTACACTCCAAACTTTTTATAATTGGAAAGAAAAATACACTTGTAAGGAGTGTAAATTGAGATTTTTGAGATACTAATAACAGTTCCCTTTAAAAAAAACTCAAATTTTTTGTTTTTATTTCTTTGGGATAATTTTTTATTCATTTTTCCCCTGCCCCTTTTTGTTCTGTTTATTTAATGATTAGTGTATTGTTTGCTCTAGGATATCCCTTTGTAATTACACTTTTTGTATTACATATAATTTTCTCTTTCTCAATTATATTATGTTCATCTGCCTTGTATTTTCTTTCAATACGCTATTTTTTTTTTGTTTTGCATTTCTTAATTTCAGTCACCAAAACCGTTGTTTTATTAATTGAACCAGACTTATTATATTAACACTCTACAAATTGTTGAATAAACTCCACATTTTCTTTTAATTAAAAATTATCTTAATATACCACACATACTTCCCCATAATACCCTCACACCCCACATTATTAATATACACCTTACATTTTCTATATGCACCTCATATTTTTTATACACCCCACATTTTTCAAATCTTATAAAGCTTTTAATTTGGACAAAAAAATGCCAACTACAATTTTGACAAAAGATGCCGCTTGAGATTTAAAGTATATGTGGGTTGTTTTCAATTCCACCATTAAAACTCATGTCGTCTGTTTTTAATATTTGATGATAATTTTAGGTGTTTAATTATTCATGTAATCTCTGCAACCCCTAAAAGATGAATACGAACATAAAAGCTTGAATAACACATCAAAAGCAAGATTAAATAATTATCGATGTCATCCAAAATCACTAAAACAATCAATAATATGAAGTCTTATATCTCATGTGAAGCTTCCGAAACATTGATTTCATGTTTCATTCGTCAAAAATATTTTTTCTTAATCAACATGTTTGTAGTTTCATTGGTTAGGGGTTCAATGGAGAGTCAGAGGGGTTTTGAAAGTTGAAAAAGATAAACAATACATTAAAAGTGATTTGGGGTGTATATATAATTTTTTATTTTTTAACCTAATAAGGACAAAATTGTTATTGCATAGTAGGATAAATAAGTTATTTAATATTAAATTTTAATGTAGGATACATTCAACATTTTGTGGGGCGCTAATATAAAAGTCTTGAACAATTACTTATTTGTTTATTCGCCTTGATAAGTAAAATTGAAATTGATCACCTTGGTCATATTGGGATTTTATTTTCTTCCAATTATGCCTGATATTTTAATTTCGTAGACAGATTTCTTGTTCATACATTATTTTACTTTAACTAGTATATGTTTAAGAGAGGAAAATTCAAACTCGGTAGCTTCAGTTCTAACTTATGTGGCTGTACCCGTTAATAATGAAACCTACAAAAGTTGTCTAAGTGAAATATAAACCAACAGTAGTGGTGATTTCGGCATAGTTACCATATCTAAACCGCCGTACCAATTACCATTACCATACCAAACTTTCGATATACCGAATTTCGGTATGCCAAATAGTTCGGTTGACATGGTATGGTAATGGTAATTACTATTTTGTTTTGGGCCCAATTTTATTTTATTTTTTCTATCAAATTCAAGGTCCAACACATCTATTTTTTTTTTTCTATTTTTATGGCTTTATCTCATATATTGTGGCCTAAATTACAAAACTCAAATAAAATCCATGCAGTGAGAAACCACAGGCAACAGGCAAAGGCAAGAAGACCAACACCAATCCTTGTAGAGAATGAGAGAGTGTGTGTTGAAGAGAGAGTGTCGAAGGAATGAGAGGCAATGAAGGGTTTTTCCTAAATATTATATATATATATATATATATATATATATATATATTATATGGCATGATTATACTATTGGTAATGGTATCAAATGCCAATATTGTATCAAAAAATTTCAATTTGGTACAATACCATGCCATTATTGTTTGGCACAAAATTGGTATGGTATAGTTGGTATAGTAATTTGGCAATAAATTGCACCCCTAACCAACACTATGTTTGGACAAAGAAAATAAACATGAAATTTTGACAGAATTCAGAATTTATAAATTGACATAAATATAGAAATTTAGAATTTTTCACGTGAAAAAAAACTTGAAATTTGTGACTCAAGGTGACACACCCCGACCCGAAAGTGGGGCGTGCTGCCCGTCACGTGAGTGTGACGTAGCCAAGTGCACAGTGCGGAAGCAAGAATCAATAACAGAATACGAACTTATTTAAGCCAATCCACTAGCAGCCTAGA
This sequence comes from Crataegus laevigata, assembly GCA_963580275.1. NCBI lineage: Eukaryota > Viridiplantae > Streptophyta > Magnoliopsida > Rosales > Rosaceae > Crataegus > Crataegus laevigata. The sequence goes on along the minus strand of OY756947.1, from coordinate 27,291,109 downwards.
TAAGATAGTGTGCTAGAGAGTTATTATAGTACTTATACAGAACCAGAGCGTACTAAGTCAAAGTGCAGTCAAGCATTAATAACTAAATTCGAATAACACCAACGGGTGTCCTACATAAGAATGAGTCTGTCAGAACTGCCGAATGGTCCTCGCTAGCCACCACGGGTACTCTAGCTATCTAGAACCTGAAGGGGCGAAAAACAAATTGAGTGGGTCAGCAAAACAAATCTTTTCAAAATCATTCTTTTCTCAAAAATGTAGCCCCTCACTGTAAAACCTGTATAATAGCCCCTCACCGTAAAACCTGTATAGTTTCCCAGAAAATAATACATACGTATATATCACAAATTTTCTTAGCATTAATCATTGTCAAACGTATCTGTTTGGGCCCAAAATAACACTTTGGGCCGAGGGAAGATTTTCTCGGCCTAAAAGAGGGTTTACGTGGAACCCTAAGAACTAGGTAAGCCTAGAACGACAACTTTTCCTTGATTTAAGGTAAAAAACATGCCCTAAAACAAGGAAAAGAGAAAAACAAGAAAAAGAAAGCAAATGGCTTCTTCACGTGACCCAACAAGAGAGGATTCAGATCCTATAAATACAGAAGCAGTGGCAACAAAGAAGAGGCATCAAACACAACACACAAATCTGCCCTGCGCAAACCCTCTCAACACCTTTGAGAATTTTTACTTTCTTTTTCGCCTTCACATCTTCAGTTTGGATAAACAGCACTGTGAAGGCAACCGGTAAACACCTTCAGTTTGGATAAACAGCACTGTTGCCGTAGAACCAGCCGTCCGTGAAGCACCTTCAGTTTGGATAAACAGCACTGTGACAAGGTCGATTGGTTATTTATCCTAGTCTCGGCCGACGAAGGAGTCTTGAATCCCCGTCGACAGAGGTCATCTCACCAGCCGGCCCGGCGAAGTGAGGTGTTACTAATACCAAAGCTCGGTGCCTCGACGCCGAGTCGCTTTACGAGTACGTACTCACAAGAGGATTTCATAACTCAACACCGAGACGGCCGAACCACGTCTGTGGTCGAGACCTTCGTCAGTTTTGAGTACCTCTGCACTTATAATCTAGTGTCGATTCGGCGTGGTCTCACCTTCATCAATACGGTGACCGTGGCCGAATTGGACGACCACAATTTGTGAATTTTGTAATTGGCAGCCTTGTCTTCAGGCTCTAGAACCTAAAGGCCGAGACACGTTCCTTTCTCGGCCGCAATCGCAAGATACAGAAGTTGGCCGCGCGCATCCATACTACATCAAGACATTTTACTTCTCGGCCGAAGCTCGGCCGACGAGTTGGCACGCCCCGCACACATTTGAAGGACAACAGTTAGTCTACTACTTACTCGGCCTGCGCGCCACGTAGGCTCGGTGACATTTGTAGCCAACATTTTGGCACGCCCAGTGGGACCCAGTGCTAAAACTACAAAGTTCATGCCCGTCGAGACTCGATCGCTCAAGAAAAGAGTAGGGATGGGAAAATCTAACACCACTCCAGTAGTCCGCAATACAGGTTCCGAAAGCTCGTCACAAGCGGAAGTCCACGACGCCGCAACACCTCACTCACACTGAGAAAGAGAAGTCACTCTCGGTGAGCCACCTCATCACACTGGAGTTCTCACAAAGGTTACAAAAGACAATCTGGTCGAAGGGATTGTGGAAGATTGTGATGAGGATGGGGGCGATGCTACGGACCCACCGTCCCGGTCGTTTTTCAAGAGACGATTGGACGAACAGGCTCGGAAGTTCGAACAAACCGTCGGCCGAGACGTACAGTCGGTACTAGACGAAGTACGACAACAAAGTGCCATGCAGACCAAGTTGTACGAATACTTGGTACACATCACACCAAACTTGGGGCCGACCGAACGACCGAGACCATCTTGGCCTAAAGATAATATAGCAACTGCATCAGTGGCCGAGGTCGGCCCTACTCGGTCTAGAACACTGGATCTAGAAAAGAAGAGCGGATCGACCAGTTCAACAACTGACTGCGGCCCCAGCATGCCCGCCGTGAATGCTGCAGAAATCCAGCGAATGATCGATTCGGCTTTGAAAAAAGGGTCGAAGTTCCCCAAATTCATCCATCCATACCCGGAGTTTGTGGAGCGTTTCGAGTACCCAAAGGGTTTTAGGATTCCAGACTTCAGTCTATTCGCAGGGGAGTCATCCTTGTCCTCTCTGGAACACGTGGCGCGCTTCACCGCGCAATGTGGAGATGCCAACAGTGATTATTATAAATTACGGTTGTTCAATTTCTCATTGACCGGTCCAGCGTTTGCGTGGTACATCAACCTTCCCTCGAATTCGATCCAAAATTGGGAGGAGTTGGTCGAAAAATTTCATGAGCAGTTCTATCGACCAGGGATGGAGATGTCGGTGTCTTCGCTGGCTAGGATGGCTCAAGCATCCGACGAGTCACCAATGGAGTACCTAACAAGGTTTAAGTCGGCTCGAAATTGGTGCCGAGTACCTCTTCCAGAAGTAGAGTTCGTCAGAATTGCTCTTAATGGCCTCGACTTGGAATATAAGAAGAAGTTCCTAGGGGCGAACCTCCGTGATATGTACGAATTGGCCCAACACGTCGAGCAATACGAGTACTTACTCCGAGAAGAAAAGGTATCAGCATCTTCAGCTAGAGGGACCATATACAAGAATCCTTCGGTCAATTACGCCAAGACCGAAGGAGACGGCACTCAATATGCTAGTATAGATGCGGCTGAAATCATCATCGATAAGCCGTACATCTGTAAAGCTCTGGCTCATACTAAAGATGCCAAACCTCGCTTAGCCCCGGAAGACACAACGGCCAAAGCATCCAAAGTCTACACTTTTGACATCACCAAAGCCGATGCTATTTTCGATCAGTTGTTATCGGCTAAGATCATTAAGCTTCGGCCGGGGCATAACATCCCAAAGGCCGAAGAGCTGAAAGACAAGGTCTATTGCAAGTACCACAATTCAAGTAAGCATACGACCAATAATTGTGTGGTGTTTCGAGATACTATTCAGGGATGGATCGACAAAGGCAAGTTGAAATTTCCAGAAAAACAGATGGCTGTCGATGCTAATCCGTTCCCTGCGGCAACGGTTGGCATGGTAGGCATGGTAAACGCCTATTTACCAGGGAGCAAGGGCAAAGGAAAGGCCGAGTTCGTACGGCATATTCCGAAGCAAAACCCCCAGCCACGGCTTAAGATCAACCCAGCTTGTAATAACTCCTCACGGAAGAGACAAGGCCCACAATTGTCCAAGCCAAAGCAGAGGAGCCTGAGAACCCAAAGATATTGTGTAATCGCTGCAAAGTGCAAGTGGCCGTAACCAAGCCACAGGCCCAGCAATCTCAGGTAACGACGCCACAACAACTACGGCCGAATAGGGCAGAACCTCGATCAACGCCCGCGAGTGTCTCAACTCCGCCAAAAGCACCCGGTTTGGGTCAGCAACATAAAGTGTTCAATAGACTTGGACCCCAAATGCAGGCCGGGGGGTCATCTTCGGTCAGGCGACGACTTAGCTTCGATACCCCGTTCCATAATAAGGATTACTACGCGCAAGGTTCCAGCGGTTCCGGTTCGGTAGCTAGGCCAAAAACATTCAAACCACCGGAGACACATGACCAGCGCTGGTACACGTACCACTCACCCACAGGCGTTTACACCGCCCTGTCCAAATCTCAGAAGCGTCGTCGCCAAAGGATAGATTGCATGACTCGCCGACAGACAATTCAAGGTTCATCGATTCCCAAATGGCAACCTAAGGGTACAAACTTTGGAGATGAGCGTCCACTCCCGGCCATCATGACCGAGTTACTCGAAGGAAAGCAGGCTACGGCCCCTGACATCGAGACGGCCTTCGAAGAGTCCGGCAAGCGGATTAAGATCCTGCTCCGATCAGGAGAAATGAAGGCTCGGTTCGAGAAACTTCAACAAGAGTCGGGTATAAACCCTCATCCAACACCGACATCCGAACCACTGATCCAGATACGGCGGAATCTCCATCCTCCCTTTGTTGGCGAAGCCCTGCAGTATATGTTGGAATTCCATAAGACGCACTCCGCCAATGATTTATACGGCCTACCGAAAGAATGTCAGCAAGTCCTCGACTTAGCCTTGACTTCCCCAGATGCCGAGCAGATCATTCAAAAGACTACGGACCCGGCCATCAAGGCAAGATTCCAACATATACGGGAGGCTCAGGTGCTTGGTTTTGAGGTGGACCCATACACAGACCTACCACTCGCCGAGCTCCCCTTTTCCTTCGACGATCTGGGGATTTTAAGGTATCATTTCGAAGTCTTCTCAGCAGTGGCGCTCTTCGGCCTCACGGCCGATGAACATGAACGGGTAAGACGCCTCGACGCGTATCTGGACACAAGGAACACTTTAATTGCGTATCATGAGCAAGGCCGTCAATCCGCAAATGCCTTTGCCCCCAGTATGCTCACGGGTGATACCCAAGTCAAGGCGGCCCCAAACAACGAAGTACCAGTCACCGATGAGACAACGGATGCCTTCACCGAGACTACTCCAGAACGGGCAATTTCGGCTGACGCTCATTGCGCGATGGAACGCGACTTACTAGGCCCTTCTATCCTGGACAACATGGAAATCAGCATGGTCCACGTCTTACCCGCCGAGTTTCAAACAACGGCTCCCCAACTATCATTCCTGGACGGCGATGTCGTGGCCGAAGAAGCAACACAGGTCGAATTTGTCCACACCGAGGAAGGAACGGACAGCCAAATCGACACACTAGCGGCAGCTTTCGCTGAGTTGTTTCCTCGATCCCACACTACCAATCTACAGCATCTGAAGCCGTTGTATGTCACGGCTCAGATTGAGGGCTACCCAGTTTCTAAGGTGTTCATCGATTGTGGGGCAACGGTCAATATCATGCCCGTTTCCGTCATGCGCGCTCTGGGACGATCACACGATGAACTCATTCCATCAGGAATCACTATGAGCAGTTTCGTGGGTGACCGGTCCCAAACCAAGGGAGTTTTGCCTCTGGACGTAACCATAGCCAGTCGCAATCACATGACTGCATTCTTCATTGTGGATTCGAAGACTGAGTATAACGCTCTCCTTGGTCGTGATTGGATCCATCAGACTGGTTGTATTCCATCTTCCCTCTACCAAGTCCTCATCTTCTGGGATGGCAAGTCGGTCATAGTCCACCCGGCCGATACACAGCCGTTTGAGACCAATATGATTCAAGCTCGTTACTATGACGATCACGTCGGCTACATCACCCTTCACGGTTTCAATGAGGAGGGCCGGCCGACGAAGATTTCTGTACAAAAGGCTATCGAGATAGCCGCCGAGACTGTTCACCAGGACTCGGCGAGACTCGACCTAGCCACTTTCTTCCCTACTATTGATGACTGACGACGACCATAACCGACGCCAGGCCGCAATCTCTTCAACCATGGAACGACTGCTGGCCCACTGGTATACAGTTTCCAGCCAACCATACTCCGGCGTGAATTTGGTCGAGTTTCTCGCCGAGGGAGACAATGGCCCGGTAGTATCTTTAGATAAGGTTCAGCCTGCACCGGCCGAACTCGAAGACCATCGGCCTCAGGTTAAGGACCCTTTGGAAGAAATCAATGTTGGGACGGCCGAGGAACCGCGGCCTTTATTTATCAGCGCTTTGTTGCCCCAACCCATGAAAACCGAGCTGTGTGATTTATTGAATGAATTCAAAGATTGTTTTGCTTGGAGTTATCACGAGATGCCTGGTTTAGACCGAACGCTTGTTGAGCACGAGTTACGCATTAAGCCCGGCTGTAAACCGTTTCGTCAGCCCCCTCGACGGTTCTCGACCGAAGTACAGCTTGGCATAAAGGATGAAATTGTTCGCCTTTTGAATGCCGGGTTCATTCGGACAGCCAGATATGTCGAATGGTTAGCAAACATAGTTCCTGTCCTCAAGAAGAACGGCGCTCTCCGCATTTGCATCGATTTCCGCAATTTAAATTTGGCAACCCCCAAGGATGAATACACTATGCCAATGTCAGACCTCTTAATTGATGCGGCCGCCAGCCATGCCATTTTTTCATTTATGGATGGACATGCCGGCTATAATCAGATTTTCATCGCCGAGGCTGATGTCCACAAAACTGCTTTTCGATGCCCAGGGGCACTCGGCACGTATGAGTGGGTTGTTATGCCATTTGGCCTCAAGAATGCCGGCGCCACATACCAACGAGCCATGAATACCATCTTTCATGACCTCATCGGTACATCAGTCGAAGTATACATTGATGATGTTGTGGTCAAGTCCAAGCGTCGGGAGTCACACTTAGAGGACCTTCGCCAAACTTTCTTACGCATGCGCCAGCACAACCTCAAAATGAACCCAGCCAAGTGTGCTTTCGGCGTCTCGGCAGGAAATTTCTTGGGATTCTTAGTCCATCACCGCGGCATTGAGATTGACGAAAACAAGGCCCGCGCAATTATCAATGCGCCGGCCCCCAGGACTAAGAAACAATTACAGTCTCTGCTCGGTCAGGTCAATTTTCTCCGAAGGTTTATTGCCAATTCGGCAGGGAAAATGCGAGCTTTCTCCACTTTGCTAAAACTCAAGGACCACGACAAGTTTGCATGGGGCTCCGAGCACGACGACGCCTTCACCCAAATCAAGGTAGCCCTAACTGCCCCGCCTGTTCTTGGACCGCCCCGCCGTGGCAAACCTCTTAAGTTGTACATATCTGCGGCCGAAGAATCCATCGGCTGCCTTCTAGCACAAGACAACGATGCCGGCCGCGAGCAAGCCATTTTTTATCTCAGCCGCCACCTCAATACCCCCGAGATCAATTACACGGCTGTTGAGAAACTCTGTTTAGCATTGTTCTTTGCCGCCTCCAAGCTTCGGCATTACATGCTTCCATCCGTCACTCAAGTCGTTGCCCAGACCAATGTCATCCGTTACATGCTCACTCGGCCAATCGTCAAAGGGCAAATCGGGAAATGGACCATGGCACTATCCGAGTTCAATTTACAGTATGTTCCTCAGAAGGCCGTCAAAGGCCAAGCTTTAGCTGACTTCCTGGCCCAACACCCGTCTCCATACGACTTTGGGGATAATGATCTCGAAATCGGCATGGTGGACGCACGGGACAATTTCTGGATAATGTATTTCGATGGCTCCAGCACTTCCTTTTCGGCTGGCGTAGGCATTGTCATTCAGTCTCCCGAGCACCATCGATGGTATTTTTGTTTCAAACTGGACTTTGACTGCACCAATAATCAAGCCGAATACGAAGCTCTTGTCATTGGCCTCGGCATCCTTCATGACTTGCGAGCACCCCGCGTCCTGGTTTTCGGCGACTCTGAACTTGTCATTAACCAGCTCAATGGCATTTTTCGTTGCATGAGTTGCACTCTAGCTCCTTATCACATGGTCGCTAGCTATTTGGCCGAGTCTTTTGACCGTATCACATTCGAGCACGTCTCTCGGGTCCATAATGTCGACGCAGATGAATTGGCCCAAATCGCCTCCGGCGCGCAACTCATGGGGGGCAAACGAGGACGAGCGATACCAGTCGTACGACGCTCATACCCGGCCTTGGTTAACCAACAAGTTATTACCCAGGATCATGTGATCCGAACACGAGTAATGTCATTACCATCGCTACTGGAACGAGGAGACCCCGTCGAGATCTGCGCAGTAGAAGCATTACCAGGTCCAGATGATTGGAGAGGCGCAATCATGCGATACCTTGATAATCCTGATGGAAAACACGAACGTAAGACGAAGGTTCATGCCACGAACTATGTGTCATACCAAAACGCTCTATATAGGAAGAGCGAGGACGGCTTACTGTTGTTGTGTCTCGGCCCTAAAGAGGCCGCACTAGCAATGACCGAAGTCCATGAAGGAATATGCGGAGCCCATCAATCCGGCCGGAAGATGCGTTGGTTGCTTCGCCGACACGGGTATTTCTGGCCGAATATCTTAAAAGACTGCATTGAGTACGCACGGGGATGTGTACAGTGTCAGATTCACGGCCCTATACAAAGGGCCCCGGCCGAATTATTGCATTCGGTCACCAAACCATGGCCGTTTAGGGGATGGGCCATGGATGTCATCGGCAAAATTACACCATCATCTGGCTCGGCAAAGCATGCCTGGATACTCGTAGCAACGGATTACTTTACCAAATGGGTTGAAGCAAAATCATACGCCGTATTGACATCCACCTGACTCTACGAAAAAGATATTTCAAGAAAGAATTGTGTGATTTTGTCGAAGAACATATCGTAACTCGATTCGGTGTGCCAGAAACAATCATAACAGATAACGGCACGATCTTCACATCTGGCCGATTCAAGGAATACACAATGAATCTCAAAATTCGTCTCGAGCAATCTTCACCGTATTACCCACAAGCCAATGGGCAGGCAGAAGCAAGTAACAAAGTTTTGATAGGGATTCTTGAAAAAATGGTGAGGGAACGACCGGGTATGTGGCATTTAAAGTTACATGAAGCGCTGTGGGCCTACCGAACGTCACCAAGAACAGCCACAGGAACGACGCCGTATGCATTGACCTATGGGCATGATGCCATGTTACCAGTCGAATTAAGTGTCAATTCACTACGAATGATAGAAAACAGCAGTCTGTTCGGTGATGAGTATGGTCAAGCCATGAGACAGGAGTTGGAAGACCTGGAAGGTGTCCGTCTTGACGCTTACAATTTATTAGTAGCGCAAAAGAAAATCGCCGAACGAGCGTACAATCAGCGTGTCAAACAAAAAACGTTCGGCGAATGAGATTTGGTTTGGCAGACGGTTTTACCAGTTGGACTAAAAGACCCAAGGTTCGGCAAATGGTCGCCGAATTGGGAAGGACCGTTTGTTGTTCATAAGGTTCTCGACAAGGGGGCATATCATCTCAAAGATCGAGGTGGCTTAATGCATAAGTTGCCGATTAACGGAAAATTTTTGAAAAAATATTATCCGACCAACTGGGAAATGCGGGAGTAAACAAGTTTTTTTTTATATATATAGAAAAAGGGGTTACAAAAAAGGTGAATTCACAATCATAAAAACTAAGGAAGATAAGCCGTGAGGGCTGCCTTCAGCTCATACCACCTTCCCTCCCCCAAAGTAATCTCGGCTTCCCGCATCCTCATCTCTGACTTCATCCGCGCAACCCGCCGGGCGCCGGCCGCAAGCTCCGTCAGCCTAGCCTTGTTAGCCTCAAATGTCGCTTCAAGAGATGAAGCGACATCCGACCGTTTACGTTGAAGCTCCGCAATCTGGTTATCAAGGGCCACCAGCTCAAGTTTTTTGGCCTTGATAACTTCAAGCTCCGGCCGGGCAGCCTCTTGGGCAGCCTCGTCAGCCTTCAGAACGTCGCCAGAACGGAGGGCGTTTTCAAAAATTGGGAAGAAGTCTCGAGTCTTCTCCAAAATCGAAGACAACTGAGCAACGGTGGCGTTGTCCAGATGACCTTCGGAGGCAAGAGCATTCAAGCACTCCCCAATAGTTTCAAGGCCGTTGTTCTGAAGGACCTCCAAGGCTGACAACGACAGAACATCGTGCAGCCGAGAGAAAGCCGGATGAACAGCAGCCTCGGCGGCAGATCTGGTTGGCGAGACAGAACAGCCGGCTCCACCAGAGGCCGTATAAAACAGAACGTCAAGTTCGGCCTGCCAGGTAGGCTGAAAACAAAAACGTCAGAATTATTCGAGGTAAATGTCAAGGAATTCTAAAGAGTAGAGAACTCACAGTGGTTGGAGGGACCTCATGGGAAGGGATGGTGGAATTTGCGACCGAAGGGGAAACCACCGGTGCTGTCGGCGTTTTAGGCTCAACCGCGGCCTTCTTTCCTTTGTCAACCACAGGAGGATCGGCTAAGGGATTCTCGGCCGTTGGAGTAGGACTTGGAAGAAGTTCATCCTCATCCTAAAAAGATACTCGGTTAGGACCAAGTGTGAAAGATTAATCAGAGGAAGAAAAAGTATACAAACCTCGTCACTTTCCAAGACGACCGTTGATGCCTTTGGATACTTCGGGGGAGATTTAGCGGCCAAAGGGACTGCTTCCAAAACAGGGGAGTCCCAAGTCCCTTGAGATATGGGGGACGTGATCCGCTGAGCAGGCTTCGGTACAACCTTGGGGGAAGGATTAGCCGCGGATGACGACCGGGCTTGACCAATCCTGATTCCCGGCGAAGCTTGAGATGGTCGCCTCACTACCTGGCCAGAAGCAACGGAAGCCTCCCGTTCTCGTTGAGTGACCATTTTCTTTTGACGTTTTGGAGAACGGGAGGATTTGTCAGCTTCCTCGGCCTCTTTGTGCGGCCGTTTCGTCGCGGGTTTTGTGGCGACAGTCGTGATTGTTTTGGGGAAAAGGACGGTCTTTTTCTTCTTCGCCACAGTTGTCGTGGCCACCACTTCGGACAACTGGGAGGCACGACCGCCTAGAATAGACAACCAACCCAGAATCAGACAACCATAGACAAAGCTGTGTGGTGAAGGGAGGGTTTGAAACATACCTTGAGACACGTTTTTGATGGCAGGGGCAGTTTTTTTGGATCTATCCCCAAAAAGTGTCTTGACTATATCTTCGACCGGCTTGCCGAAGAAGTCTCCGGTGTAGGCCTCCCACCAATCACCAAAGGTGTCAGTACAGATGGCCTCAGGTTCGACCGGCTTGAGACGGAATTTGGTGCACCGCTCTTGAAAGTCTGTCTCGGCGGATTTGAAATCCTTCTCAAGAAAACCGGAAAGACGTCCTCGATCGAGAAAAGAGCGGGAGGAAAGAAGGGGCACCGGAGCGCCTTGAACATACCCAAGTTGCCGAGCTGTAAAGTTGGGATGATAAACTTCCCAGCTTGCTCGACGGGCCTCGCAGCCGAGAGGAAGATCTCGCGACAACACGAGCGAACCCCATTGTTGACGAAGGACGAAATCTGCTTCTGCGTCCCATGCCGTAGATGGGAGGCAGATCGACTGTGGGTAGGTTCGACGACGACAAATCAAAAATTCGTCGTCTGACAGAGTACTCAGACCGAAGAAGAAGGTGAAGATTTCCTCGGCCCGGTGTGGAGGTACTGGCAGAGAGACCAGCTGAGAGCCGAGCGTCTCGGTGGGAAGAAATGATGTCAGATCAGGCTGAAACACAGCGAAGTAGACTTGCAACCAAAGCTGGAAGAGCCAGAGAGGCCCACTTTGTTGGGGATCGATCTCGGCTGCAGTTGTCTCGGCCAAGCAACGGAAAAGGTTGGCAAGTATGGCCGGACTAAGGGCCAGGACACGACCACTCGCCAGGGCCTCGGCTACCGGCATGTTCTCGATCAAACACTTGTTCGACCTGGTACAACAAATAAATTTGTTGTACCAGTAGAAGAGGAAAGCCTCATGTTCTCCTTTCCCAGGCACGTCTTGCCCATGACCGGTAAAGTGGACGTAAAGGGTGTTGTAATTGAAGAAGTTCTTGAATCGCTTCTGAACTTCCTCCTTGGAGACTTCCTTATCCTCCGCTCTTAGAGATTCGGCGGCTCGAATTTCAAACAAGGCTTTCAGGTCTAGCCTTCTCGGATGTGCAGAAAGTGTGGCGTCGATAGGGGCACCAGAGGAGGGAGTCCCCAAAATGGCCGAGACGTCGAGGACGGTAGGGCCGGCCGGGCCGAAAGGAAGAACCATGGTGTTGGTGGCCGAACACCAGAAGTTGAGAGCTGCCATCAACAGCTCCTTGTCCATGGTGATTTCCAGAGTGGAAAGCCAGATTGCATCGTAAATGCCCAGAGCCTTCCATTCGGCACCAAAAAAGTCTGACATCCGTTGTACCCAGCTGGTCCAGGTCGCTGGGGTCGAGGGCCAGGAAACCTGGGGTTTGGCCGAGTCCCATTTGGACCAGGCAATTCCAGAGAACAAGGGGGCAAGGCAGTGATCCTTGCACAAGCCGATGACAGATGCAGGGACGGGATCCCGGAAAAGCGGCCCAAGGATGAGATGAGGCACGTCCATTTCAGTGGCAAAGCGCACAGGCTTGACATCAGATTTGTCGATTTTGCTTTTTCTGCATTCGGCACTTAGTTTGGAGATGAAGGAGGCCATTGGAGAAGGTTTCGGGTTTCCTGAGAAAATTTTCTGGTTTGTGCAGATGAAGAAAGTTGGGGTAAGCAAGGAAGCTTGAAAATTTCAGAAGTGTAAGAGGATCAGTGGAAAAATTCTGGGTACTTATAGGCATTTGGGTAAGAAGATAGAGCGTTTGATTTTTAAATTCGGATAAAATCAATCGGGAAAAGCGCCAAGATTTTTCGAACAGTTGAAGGAATCCAGGTGAAAAGACCGAACATCCCACGCGTACATTATGATGCACGATTGCGTGTGGCGGCGAGTAATAGTGGAAAACGGTTCAGTAGCTGCGCGTGCTGTCGATAGGGTTGCTGAGAGCATTAGGGTGTCACACGTGGCAAGGAAAGTCAAGAGGCAGGAAAGGCAAGGGGCACCGATCGTTCTCAAGATCAACGGCTTCAGAGATAGAGGCGTTCCCGCTCCTTCAAGGCCGGGCTCGGTCATAACCAGCGACCTCAGGAGCGAGGGGGCAAATGTTTGGGCCCAAAATAACACTTTGGGCCGAGGGAAGATTTTCTCGGCCTAAAAGAGGGTTTACGTGGAACCCTAAGAACTAGGTAAGCCTAGAACGACAACTTTTCCTTGATTTAAGGTAAAAAACATGCCCTAAAACAAGGAAAAGAGAAAAACAAGAAAAAGAAAGCAAATGGCTTCTTCACGTGACCCAACAAGAGAGGATTCAGATCCTATAAATACAGAAGCAGTGGCAACAAAGAAGAGGCATCAAACACAACACACAAATCTGCCCTGCGCAAACCCTCTCAACACCTTTGAGAATTTTTACTTTCTTTTTCGCCTTCACATCTTCAGTTTGGATAAACAGCACTGTGAAGGCAACCGGTAAACACCTTCAGTTTGGATAAACAGCACTGTTGCCGTAGAACCAGCCGTCCGTGAAGCACCTTCAGTTTGGATAAACAGCACTGTGACAAGGTCGATTGGTTATTTATCCTAGTCTCGGCCGACGAAGGAGTCTTGAATCCCCGTCGACAGAGGTCATCTCACCAGCCGGCCCGGCGAAGTGAGGTGTTACTAATACCAAAGCTCGGTGCCTCGACGCCGAGTCGCTTTACGAGTACGTACTCACAAGAGGATTTCATAACTCAACACCGAGACGGCCGAACCACGTCTGTGGTCGAGACCTTCGTCAGTTTTGAGTACCTCTGCACTTATAATCTACTGTCGATTCGGCGTGGTCTCACCTTCATCAATACGGTGACCGTGGCCGAATTGGACGACCATAATTTGTGAATTTTGTAATTGGCAGCCTTGTCTTCAGGCTCTAGAACCTAAAGGCCGAGACACGTTCCTTTCTCAGCCGCAATCGCAAGATACAGAAGTTGGCCGCGCGCATCCATACTACATCAAGACATTTTACTTCTCGGCCGAAGCTCGGCCGACGAGTTGGCACGCCCCGCACACATTTGAAGGACAACAGTTAGTCTACTACTTACTCGGCCTGCGCGCCACGTAGGCTCGGTGACATTTGTAGCCAACAGTATCTCATAATATGCCATGCAATGCATTTGAATAACCATTCTGAATCTCAAAAACCATATAATGCGATGCATCTGGATAACCATATATCTACTAGATATCAACTCAGCCCTCGGCTGTACATATAGCTCATAACATCTCAATCTCATCACATATATACACTGCACATACATCATTATCCTCATGAGGTCATTATCACATCACTGTATCAATATAAAGAATGCTCTAGTGCTACAATCACGTGAAGACTGTGCGAATGATTCGCGGGTCACCTACAAGTCGAACCCACTCAAAGGTGGTCTATACGACAAGACTGTGCACCTAACTTGGATCCAAGGCAAGCATGCAGTGCGGGAGGTGAACGACACGTGAAAGACTGTGCCCCTAACTCTGGGCGTGAACACTAACAATATGTGCAGGTTTATGAGCTAACATATCACATCATATCTCATCATATATCGTCTGTTCTTTCTCAACAATGCATGTACCTACCTAGTACTTACCTGGCGTCCTCGGCACCAACATATGCATGAAATGTATATATGAATACTCATGCGTCAATATTAAGTTATATGCATGGCGATAAAAACGTACTTTTCATTTAAAAGCTGATTATGGGAAAATCATTATATATATATATATATAGGTTATACAGAAAAATAGCTGCCCTCTAGCCTGGCTACGCTCGTCCTCAGAATATGTCTCACCTATATGAGAAATTACTAAAAATACTTTATTTAAGCACATTTACGCAAATACGATAATAACTTCTCATACATAGCTCAATTTTGGCATACGAATATATCAACGCGACCTACTCGACGTCACGGACGTCAACATTTTTTTATAAAAAAATTTCACGGGGCCACGCGTCGTGGGTGGCACGGGTCTACGCACCCTCACACGCGTCACCTTCTTCCTCGCGACGTCAGCGCCGGCCACCGGTCGCCGGAAACCTGCAACTCAGGTTTTCTCCTTCATTTCTCCACCATTTTCTCTCATTTTTCTTCCTATGCGCTCAAAATCAAATGAGGAACAAACCTATACCTTTAAAACCCACAAAAATTGCCTGAAAACTTGTCAGGAAAAATCTCCAAAACCGGCCAAACTCGTTCCACGTGATCCCGACGTCAAAATGCTTCCAAGGAACGTCCCCGAGCCTCCTGGGAACCTTATAAGGCTCATAGTGAGCTTGGTTTTGCCTAAAACACAACCCACAAAAACTTCATGAACAGTACCTAACTCAGAGCTCGAGTTTTCAACGTGAAATCGACATGGTTCTTACTTGAAAATGGTGTCACTGGACTCGCAAGGACCTCAAGATCACGATGGTGGTCTTTGTTCCTTCGATCTGTGAGATTTAGGAAGGTTTATGGGTGTGTCGTACGTATATGGTAGAGAGAGAGAGTTTTCGAGAGAGGAGAGAGAGTGAGAGTGATGGACAAAGAGAGAGAGTGACGGGAGTGAGGTGATGGATGGATGTGTGTGGTCAAAAGTCCCCAATCAGATATCAAGGACCCAAAAGAAAATCTAACTTGCCCCAATAATTGAGGGCAGTTCATTATTGGCCATCCTCACATACACACATCCATACGTACACAACCCCGAAGGGGCAATTTCGTCAATTAATCACTTAATTAACATATATATCGGGACGGGCTGTTACACAAGGGCTGAGTCAGAATTTTGTTCTTGGGTGGGCTACTTGAAATTAGTACCATAAAATCATATGTTTATTTTTTTTCTTAAATAAAATTATAATCAATATAAAAAAACAACAATAGAATATAAACAATTCTTGAAATCATAACCCTAACCAACAACTTCAAGAACCATATAAATAATTAACCTACTAAATAAATAAATAAAGCGATTAAGAACATACCAAGGTTACATTCAATGGAAAATCGCAACGAAAAGTTTGCAGAGATAGGATTTAATTGGGAATTAAAATAAAATTCTTTTTTCTTTTCTTGAGTAAGAAGTACAAAGGCTAAATCGCATAGGATACGTATTTTTCTTTAATGAATAGGATAGAAGGGGGAGGGGAGATAGAACTAATTTATTATTTTTAGCATTAAAAGTATTATTTATTACCTATCATCTACTAATACTAAATATACATGAAATAATAACCTGTGTTGGAATTGAGTGTTATTCACACACCCTTATTAATTTTTTGTCATTGATCTTCATCATTTTATTCTATCTGAAGGCCAAAAACTGAAAGGGATATGTGAGAAATAAAAATGGGTGTGTAGATAGCACTACACTTACAAAAAAAGACCTCCCTTGGCTATAGGCCACCTTAGCCTTGTGGGTAGCTCCGCTCGTGCTGTGACCTCCAGTTCCAAAGTTTAAGCTCCATATAAATAGATCATTTCCAATTTTTTTTAGTTTAACCAATCAAGGAAATTCACAAATTCTAGAAAATAGAGTTCCGTCATTTCTATTTCCATCATTTTGAAATTCCTTATTAATTAATCTTAAATTTCCTCATCTAATCACAGTATAAGGGAGATTCAAATGCAGCTACATATCCGCTCTAGCCATTTGAACATGCACATTAAATAAAAACTACATAACTTGTCCAAACAGATGTAAACTGAGAGGGAGATTTAAATGCGATTGCATATTCAAGTCGCCACGTCGTGTAGACGTACTCATAATATTATAGCATGTGTATTCATTCAGTGGACTTTACAATATGTTCATGAAACCCACTCTGAGTTTTTTCAATCAAATCTCATCCACGCGGCTCAAATGAAGAGGCAATTCTTCATATGCAACTTATAGTCTGTTTAAAAAAAAAATCGAAACTTGATACAAACATTTAAAGGAATCCAATAAATTAAAAATGCCGTCAAAACCTAATTACATAGACTTGATACAAGCGTTTAAAATAATCCAGTAAATTAAAAATTCCGTCAAAACCAAATTTAAAATGCCATCAATACCCACTCTGAGTTTTTGATACGGCACAAAGATGAGCTGCGTGGTTCTACGAAATCCGCTAATATTATAACTAATTTACCCCTCATTAATTTTATACTCTACGTCCGTGACACATAAACCTTGAACTTTTCCGATTATGAAAATTAGTAACTCCACTAGAAAAATTCAGACACAGTGAGATAAAAGGAGATGGATTGTCTGTCCTCCTCATTTTATATCCTCTTCATGCCCCCTTGTTTTGTCCGGTCACCGGTTAAGTTACGTCAATATTTTATATTAATATTTTTTTTATAGAAATAATAAGATAAAAAGTAATAAGAATATAAAATATTGACGTGGCTTAACCGTGACCGCACAAACAAGAGTGCATAAAGAGGGTATGAGAAGGGGATGCTAGATAATCCATTTCCAAACCTAAAACCCTAATTAACTGAACTTAATGGGCAAGTTTCCGAGAAGACCGAGTATTTATGTTTTTAGCACCCAGCAGCCGTCTTTTCATATATTTGACTCTATCGAGTAAAACAAACCTAGACAGCGACAGACACGGGAATCCATTTTCCCAAATCCCCAATTTCCACCATGGACAGGCCGAGGAAGCTCAACCACCGGCGGAACCTCAACCGCAGCTGGGAGGACATGGAACAGAACTGTTTGGCTCAAGTGTTCATCCGAGTCGGACTGGAGTCGCTCCTCCTTTTCATCCCGCTCGTGTGCAAATCCTGGTACCGCGCCACCAAAAGCCCCGCCTGCTGGGAGCGCATCATTTTCCCCGACGCCGATGACGACGTCACCGATCCTTTCAGCCTCAACGACGCCGTTTTGAACCGCCCCTGGACCATGGCGAATCGAACCGAAAATCAGCGTTTCGACATCTTCATCCGGACATTCGCGCGCGAAAATGACATTTTGTGGCGATACTTCTCGATCACGAATTTCATGAAAATGGTCGTCGACCGCAGCGCTGGCAGCCTCCGGTTCCTGAAAATCCCTGGCCTCCTCAGCCACTACATGTTCGCGATCCACAAAACCCTCCAGCACGTCGGCAAGAGCTGCAAGAACTTCGCGGGGCTGCAGCTGACAAACGCAGCGATCGGGCAAAGTGAGGCGGAGGCGATCGTGACATTCGTGCCCAACCTGAGCTTTCTGTCTCTGAGGAGGTCGGAGATCCCGAGGGAGTTGCTGCTGATGCTGCTCAAGGGGATGAAGAACCTGGTGCTGTTGGACGTGAGGGAGTGCGTCGGGTTCGACCAGCAGGACGAGGAGATTTTGCGGCAGGCTTCGGAGATTCCTACTTTTCTGTGTCGGGTGGGCTAGGATTTGTCAAAATGTGTACTGAGTAACCTGCTACCTGATGAGTAATCTGCTACTAGAGGACCAGCACCAGCAAAATAGTATATGATAGGGTGTGATATCTACACACCCTATTTTATTTTTCACACACCCCTTATTGATTTCTGTCATTTGATCTTCTTCAATTTATTCGATCCGATGGCCGAAAATTAGGAGAGTGGGTGAGAAGTAAACAGAGGTGTGTGGATATCACACCCCTATATGATATTATCACGGATTTATCCCATCTATTTGGAGTAGGTTATACAAATCGTATTCTGTATCTGTTTTGCTATTAACTCCATCCGGGGAATCCATGATCACTTAGTTATCAAGATTAAGGTATGAACTAGCAAGAATATGCATGCCTTTCATTTACTTCTTACATCAGAATGGTCACTTCTACATCCCCAATCAACCATCATGTCATAAACTTAACCAACTTCTCAAAAATTCTTGCTTTCCCATTCCAGCAGAGTCTTTGCATGATTACTCTCTTCCAAATTTTCTCGGTTGAGAGGAAACTATGATATTGATCCGGCCAGCAGAGCTATGCGTATGTCTTACCTTTTACAGAGGTTCCTAAAAAAATTTCCACCATCCTTGTGCATTTGAAGATTGACCACAATACTAACACACGTCCGAACCTCATCATGTTTTTTTGGAAAAAGTTGACTTCTGCTTGGAAAATCGAGCATCACATGTTACATAATCTGAGTTTCTTCTTCATATCTTCATTTGTTTAACCTCTTAAGGGTAAGATGCTCAACGCATCGTTCAATAAGACCATCTTAATCAACTCTTTGGTATTATTTACCCCATCTAACAGAATAGATCAGGTTTGCAGTCAAATTATGTTTCATCA
The DNA here is from genome assembly GCA_963580275.1 of Crataegus laevigata. NCBI lineage: Eukaryota > Viridiplantae > Streptophyta > Magnoliopsida > Rosales > Rosaceae > Crataegus > Crataegus laevigata. Next base: position 27,272,352 of record OY756947.1, on the reverse strand, counting down.
AATTTGGTTGGTGTGTAGTAATTGAATTACAATTTACAACAGGTTCTATGCAAGTCATATTTACTACACATAATCTAGAACTTTCAAGGAATCTTGTTGTATTTCAAATTCTTTGGCTTCTTCTAAAACATAGCCTAACTGAAAAATAAATAGTTACCTTCTGACGATCTTGCAAATAATTTGGCCCGCGTATCAAAAGTGAAGGATCGGCTGATCCCCAGCTGCCAGGTAGAGCACAACTTGGATCCTTTCGAAGGGTTGCCCCATAAGGGCATACGTTATATTCCTTGGACACCTTTTGTAAGTCCGTACAACCCTTCTTTTGAACTGCAGTGTAAATAATTTTAGGCCAAAATAATCAAATATAACTGAATACACTAGACATCCCCATCCACCCAGAGCAACTTATGCTGATGAAACAAACTGACCTCTAAGTTCATGCAATTTCTTCACGAGAACGGCAGCTGATGACAATTTGGGACGTTGTATACTCTGCAGATCCAGTGTTGACACACAGTCAGAAGATAGTAGATTGTATTGCAACAGTGCGCATGACAGAATATAAAACTTGACAGGAGCAATTGGAAGCGAATATTGAGTCTGAAAATTTGGATATCTAAGAGATAGTCTTGGTGATCAGTGAAGTTACCGTGGGGTTCTATTCCATGCTCATATCTGAAGGCCACTCGTTCTCGAACTGGTCATACTCTGTTGGTTCTGGAACATCAAAGAACTCGTCTGCAGCATTGTGCAGCCCCTTCAAACTTGTGCGACCTTCTGGTTCCACCTCATCTTCCACGAGAACACCCTCCTCCATCTTTTTTACTTCTCCAGGGTGCTGAACTTCGGTCCTGATATTCTGCTGTCCACTTTGAGATAATCTGATCTCTCTTGACATGTCTCCGGATGAGAATTCAGGGGAGCTAGTTCCAGCTTTTTCTCCGAACAGCTCTCTTAATGCTGTGAATTACGGAAACAATGAAGGTTTGCATCAAAAAGAACCTGAAAACGGAAAGGGAACAAAAAATGCAATCCTAAGCAAAGAAAGGAAGGGTACCGGCAACTATCTCAAGCATACGGATGGTAATGCATCTTGCTGATGACGGACGTAGATATAATTTCCAGAATTTCCAATCAATAGCAAGTATGTGTCTCACAAGTGATTGTTTCCCTTCGTTCATGAAGCGATTGTTATATGCACATCTGCACATCCTAGACATCATTTTCTGTCAGAAGATCCCTCAATGGCTTTTCTTTAAGGATAAAAGATATGTTTCCAATAGAAGTTGAGTTGAATGGTGAGATCAATGTACAATCTCCTTGATTTACAAAAAAGAAAGCCTAACTAGCATACAGAGAAAAAGATTTCAGGCAATGTAATACAAGTGAAACAGACGAGTGAAAACCAAACTTCAACGAGACTAATATTATTTCTGCATTGATGTCAATGTTTGTGCATTCCTTGTTGCTCTCTTACTATTAAAAAATACGTAACAGTTATGCCTTTGTTAATAAGTTCGACCTCTATGTCCTTGTCTTCTGTAATTGAGAATAAGTACTCTCTCTTTGGCAGGCTTTGCTCAACTGGACTTGCTAGTGATGCCATTGTTGAAGTTGGAGAAACGTCCTTCCATCTACACAAGGTGAAAACTCATAATCTTGTCTTGTCTTGGCCCAAAAGGAATTGATCCAAGCCCATAGAAAACTCATGAAGTGTGCTAGAAATTTCTAGCAAAAGATTGTTGGTGTGCATGCTAGAAAGGTCTAGTTGATTGTAAACTTGTGTAGTGTGTGTGCATGATCATACACTAGAAAATTCTAGTGATGGCAAAGCATGCCTATAAATATAGGTATGTGTGTGTGTTGTGATGCAAGAACAAAAACAAGAGAGCAAGTAGTGAGAAGTGAGAAGAAGCAACAAAGCTTCTAAGAGTGTTTGAGTGTTTTCTCTTGTATTAAGTTTGTGTGAGTGAATAAAGTTTTTTTGTGAATTAACTTGAGTGTTCTTTCTTTCTCTTGCCTATCAAATTCCGCTGCGTCACAATCTTCTTTGTCAGATAAACATCTCCATAGTGAAGTCCTTTTGAACCCCAACAAAGTGGTATCAGAGCCATGGCTAGCAACGCAATGGCATCCTTCCAAGTTCCAATGCTTAACAACAACAACTTCGACAATTGGAGTATCAAAATGAAGGCCCTTTTAGGAGCACATGATGTCTGGGAAGTCGTGGAGAAAGGCTACACTGAGCCAGAAGATGAAGCTACTTTGTCCCAACCCTGGAAAGAGAGTTTGAAAGACTCAAGAAAGAGAGACAAGAAGGCTCTCTACCTCATCTACCAAGCATTAGATGACAATGGCTTTGAGAAGGTCTCGAGTGCAACCTCCGCCAAGCAAGCATGGGAGAAGCTTCAAACCTCTTACAAAGGAGCCGAACAAGTGAAAAAGGTTCGTCTTCAAGTATTAAGAGGTGAGTTTGAATCTCTACAAATGAAAGGGTCTGAATCAATCTCTGATTACTTCTCAAGAGTCTTAGCTGTTTTTAATCAATTAAAAAGAAACGGTGAAAAAATGGAAGATGTTAGAATTATGGAGAAGATATTACGCTAGTTAGATCCCAAATTCGAGCATATTGTCGTAACGATTGAAGAAACTAAAAACTTGGAAGAAATTAGCATAGAGCAATTAATGGGTTCACTGCAAGCATATGAAGAGAAACATAAGAAAAGGTAAGGGAATGATGAGCAGCTCCTCAAGACGCATGTTCAGCCAAAGAAGAAAAAAGAAAGCTTCAACAACGAGGGAAGCCAATACGAAAGAGGTCGTGGCCGAGGTCGCGGACGTGGGCGTGGACATGGACGTGGACGTGGTTGGAACTTCAACAACCATAGCAACTACGAAAGAGGAGAAAGCTCAACTAAAGGTCGCGGAGGAGGGCGCTCAAACTCAAGGTATGAAAAATCTCAAGTTCAATGCTACAATTGTCAAAAGTATGGGCATTATGCTTGGGAATGTAGAGCTCCAAGTAACAGACTTGATGAGAAGATCAATTATGTGAAAGAATAGAAAGAAGAGAATGGTGTTGTGCTACTGGCATGCAAAAATAATGATGGAGACCAAGACTATACATGGTACCTTGACAACGGCGCCAGCAGCCACATGTGCGGAAGAAGAAACATGTTTGTAGAGCTCAATGAATCGGTGAGTGGCAACGTTTCTTTTGGAGACGAATCCAAAATTCCCGTAAAAGGAAAAGGTAACATCCTTATTCCCCTGAAAAATGGCGGTCATCAAATAATTTCAAATGTCTACTATGTGCCTAATATGAAAAGCAACATTTTGAGTTTGGGTCAACTCTTAGAAAAAGGTTATGATTTTCATACGAAAAATTATATTCTTTTTCTTAGAGATGACAAAGGAAGATTAATTGCCAAGGCGAAAATGTCAAAGAATATGATGTTTCCTATGAATATTCAAAACGATGTTGCAAAGTGTCTCAAGATATCTTACAAAGACACATCATGGCTTTGGCATCATCGTTTTGGGCATCTTAACTTTGGAGGACTGCAGTTATTATCCAAGAAGGAAATGGTGAGAGGCCTACCGTGCATCAGTCATCCTAATCAAGTTTGCGAAGGATGTTTACTTGGGAAACAATTCAGGAAAAGCTTTCCAAATGAGTCTACCACAAGAGCCCAGAAGCCACTCGAGCTCATTCATACCGATGTGTGCGGTCCAATAAAGCCAAGCTCTTTGAGTAAAAATAATTATTTCCTTCTCTTCATTGATGATTTTTCAAGGAAAACCTGGGTATATTTCTTGAAGCAGAAATCAGAAGTCTTTGGAGCATTCAAGAAGTTCAAAGTCACTATAGAAAAAGAGAGTGGTTGCAAGATCAAAGCCATGAGATCTGATCGAGGAGGAGAATTCACTTCAAAGGAATTTCAAGAATTTTGTGAAGCCAATGGAATTCGTCGACCTTTGACAGTTCCAAGATCCCCTCAACAAAATGGTGTGGCAGAAAGAAAAAATCGAACTATCCTCGACATGGCTCGAAGCATGCTCAAAAGTAAGAAACTACCTAAGGAGTTGTGGGCAGAAGCTGTAGCATGTGCTGTCTATCTATCCAATCGGTCTCCAACAAGAAGTGTGTGGGGAAAAACTCCGCAAGAAGCATGGAGTGGAAGAAAGCCAGGTATCTCCCATCTAAGAGTTTTTGGAAGCATAGCCCATGTACATGTACCAGATGAGAGGAGAACCAAACTTGACGACAAAAGTGAAAAGTTCATCTTCATCGGCTATGACACAAATTCAAAAGGCTATAAGCTGTATAATCCGAAAAATGGGAAGACAGTGATCAGTCGAGACCTGACGTTCGATGAAGAAGGAGAATGGGATTTTGGCCCGTATGCAGGTGATCTTCACTTCTTTCCTCAGTTTGAAGAAGATAATGAACAAACAATAATGGAGGAAGCAAGAAATGTTCAACAACAATCCACTACTCCACATGCTTCACCAACATCAACCAATCATGGTAATTCACCAGCATCAACATCATCAAGTGGGAGTCCAAATGAGAGAGATGTTCTACACACAAGGAGTTTACGTGAACTCTATGAGGTAGCTGAAAGACTTGATAATCCTACATTTTTCTGTCTCTTTGCTGATTGTGAACCAGTCGACTTCCAAGAAGCAGTACAAGATACTAAGTGGAGGAAAGCAATGGATGAAGAAATCGAAGCAATTCAGAAAAATGACACATGGGATCTCGCTATTCTTCCGGAATGACACAAAGCCATTGGAGTCAAGTGGGTGTACAAGACAAAGAAAAATGCAAAATGAGAGGTCGAAAGATACAAGGTAAGGCTAGTGGCGAAAGGCTATAGTCAAAAAGCTGGAATCGACTATGATGAGGTATTTGCACCCGTTGCTCGTTTGGAAACTATACGATTACTAATTTCTTTAGCAGCTCAAAACAAATGGAAGATTCAACAAATGGATGTGAAGTCCGCCTTCCTAAATGGAGTCCTTGAAGAAGAAGTCTACATTCAACAACCATCAGGCTATGAAATCAAATGGCATGAAGACCAGGTTCTGAAGCTAAAGAAAGCCCTTTATGGGTTAAAACAAGTGCCAAGAGCATGGAATAGTCGCATCGACAAGTACTTTCAGGAGAACAACTTTATGAAGTGCCCTCATGAACATGCTCTCTACGTCAAAGTTAAAGATGGAGATATTTTGATTGTGTGCTTATATGTGGATGATCTAATCTTCACCGGAAGCAATCCAAGCATGTTTGAAGAGTTCAAGAGAGTGATGACTAAAGAATTCGAGATGACCGACATTGGGTTGATGGCATACTACCTAGGCATCGAAGTCAAGCAGAATGAAGAAGGCATTTTCATCTCCCAAGAAAGCTACACAAAGGAGATACTGAAAAAGTTTAAAATGGATGACTGCAAGCCCATAAGCACGCCAATAGAGTGTGGAGTCAAGCTAACCAAGCATGACAAAGGAGAAAGTGTAGATCCAACATTTTTCAAGAGTCTAGTTGGAAGCTTGCGCTACTTGACATGCATAAGACCAGACATTCTCTATGCCATCAGATTAGTCAGTCGCTACATGGAGAATCCCACAACTACACATTTGAAGACGGCCAAAAGAATTCTTCGATACCTTAAAGGTACCGTGAACTTTGGTTTGTTCTATTCAAGTTCTGATAACTACAAACTCGTTGGATACAGCGACAGTGATTGGGCAGGAGATTCTGACAATAGAAAAAACACTACTGGATTTGTTTTCTTCATGGGAGACACTGCATTCACATGGATGTCGAAGAAGCAACTGATTGTCACTCTCTCTACCTGCGAAGCTGAATACGTAGTTGCTACCTCATGTGTCTATCATGCAATTTGGCTGAGAAACTTGCTGAAAGAATTAAGCATGCCACAAGAAGAGCCAACAGAGATCTACGTCGACAACAAGTCTGCAATAGCTCTAGCAAAGAATCTGGTATTCCATGACAGGAGCAAACACATAGATACCCGCTGTCATTACATAAGAGAGTGCATTGCAAGAAAGGATGTGCAAGTGGAATACGTGAAGTCTCAAGACCAAGTCGCCAACATATTCACCAAGCCACTCAAACAAAAAGACTTTATCAGACTGAGGAACTCAATCGGCGTCACAAGACAAGATTAAGGGGGGGGTGTTGAATCATAATCTTGTCTTGGCCCAAAAGGAATTGATCCAAGCCCATAGAAAACTCATAAAGTGTGATAGAAATTTCTAGCAAAAGATTGTTGGTGTGCATGCTAGAAAGGTCTAGTTGATTGTAAACTTGTGTAGTGTGTGTGCATGATCATACACTAGAAAATTCTAGTGATGGCAAAGTATGCCTATAAATATAGGTATGTGTGTGTGTTGTGATGCAAGAACAAAAACAAGAGAGCAAGTAGTGAGAAGTGAGAAGAAGCAACAAATCTTCTAAGAGTGTTTGAGTGTTTCCTCTTGTATTAAGTTTGTGTTAGTGAATAAAGTTTTTTTGTGAATTAACTTAAGTGTTCTTTCTTTCTCTTTCCTATTAAATTTCGCTGCGTCACAATCTTCTTTGTGAGATAAACATCTCCAAAGTAGTGAAGTCCCTTTGAGCCCCAACACATAATGCACTATGCAAAGAGGCACATTTCCTTGTTGGGTAGGCAATCGAGTTTCCATAATGGAAATCGTGCTGCCCCGTTATCAACTGTTCCTGCTGCATCGGATGGAGAGCAAAAGACTCTCCTTGAGGATATTGATGGATTACTTCTTGATAAGAAGGGCGTTGTGCCAACGAACTTCCTGCTTAGGCTTCTCCGAACATCTATGATTTTGCAAGCTAGTGCATCATGTTGTGTGAGCTTAGAAACGAGTTGGGGCTCAATTGGATCAAGCAGCTCTTGAAGATCTTCTGATACCAAACATGGGGTACTCAGTGGAGACCCTATATGATATTGACTACATTCAGCGGATTCTTGACCACTTCATTCTCATGGACTGCGATTCGATGATTATACTTCTAGCTCTATTGTTGATGATGGCCCTTCTTATTCGCTGACTGCAATAACCTCGGTGGCTAACCTGGTTGATGGATATCTGGCTGAAGTTGCACCTGATGTTAACTTGAAACTGCAAGAATTTCAGTCGCTAGTGGCTGTTATATCAGAATATGCCAGACCATTAGATGATGGAATTTATCGCGCCATTGATATATACCTCAAGGTCAAGATCCTCTAAATTCTGTCCATACTCAAGATTATTTGATAACTTAACCGCTGCGCATGTTTGGTTCTTATAGTTTTGCAATTGAAAAATACAGGAACGAAAGTGGAAACAATGCGATACTACACGGACTTGAAGACATGTTTTCACTTTTGGATATTGCATTCATTAAAATGTTCATATTTCATTACTTCTACATATTTAATCTGTTTGAAAACTTTTTCTTGTAAGTTTGTGAGTGTCAATGAGAATGACTTCTAGTTTCCGACAAGCTTGTAATTCGGTTATGAGTTATCACGTTGAGAAGTTTATGCTATTACTTGGCTGAGATAGAGAGCACTAATAACGTGCAACTAAATTCAAGAAACCTTATCAGTTTTGACAAGAGTTCAGCAGCAAGTAGGACTATTAGGAAACCCTAATCGATATAGAATATCCGGGTATCAGTTAATAGGCCTAATATCAAGGATAGTTGGCTATATGGAGGTCATTGCACTCACAACATTATTCCATTCCAAGTGCAACCCTATTCTAAGCTAGAACTTTAGGTTGTCGAGTGTAGAAGATATCCTAATCATTTTCTGCAGCAATGGCGAGTTCTTCATCAGGTAAGCATACTTCCTTTATGTATGCATGTTTATATATATATATATATATATATATATATATATATATATATATACGTGGTTCTTAACGTGCAGTGATTTAACCGCTTACATTTCTAACTTGGCATTCCATTGCTTATATTTTTTCTCAAGTTCAGGCCCATCCTTGGCTGACAGACTACGAGAAGGAACAAATCTGCCGGCTCATGAACTGCCAGAAGCTCTCGTTAGAAGCCAGCACGCACGCAGCGCAGAATGAGAGGCTACTGCTTCACGTCATTGTCCAAGTTCTGTTCTTCGAGCAGCTTCAACTGCGTACATCAATTTTCGGTTGGTTCTTTGTATCTGAGAACTCACAAAACCAAAGTAGAAATCCTGCGCTTGCTCGAAATAAGGAACCTGCTCAAGCTGGCACTGTGCACGATCATGTTGTAACAGTTGATGACATGAGGGAACGAGTTTTGGAGCTCGAGAAAGAGTGCTTGAAAATGAAACAAGAGATTGAGAAGCTGGTGAAGACAAGGGGGAGTTGGAACACATTCTTTAAGAGGTTTGGTTTAAGGCTCAAGTTAAAATCTGATGCAAAAAAAGCACCCAAACCCTGCAATAATTCCAAACAACCAACATCTATAGGTCCACTTGTGAATGGAAAACAAAATTATGAAAATAATAAATTAAGATATTTAAAAAAGAAATTGTTATTAGCACTCTAAAAATCTCATTTTGTACTCCAAACTTTCTAAAATTAGAAAAAATAAAAATAAACTTGTAGACTAAGATTTTTGGAGTGCTAATAATAATTATCTTTTAAAAAATTCAAATTTTAATTCGACTTTGTTTTTATTTCTTTGGGATAATTTTTTATTCATTTTGTCACATCTCGGCCCAAGTTCAACCACTTCTCGGGCTCGACTCCGCCATAGCACAATATTGTCTGCTTTGGGTCCCCACCACACCATCACGGTTTTGTTTCTAGGAACTCATATGAGAACTTCCCAGTAGATCACCCATCCTGGGATTGCTCTCGCACGAACTCGCTTAACTTCGGAGTTCCTACGGAACCCGAAGCCAGTGAGCTCCCAAAAGGCCTCGTGCTAGGTAGAGATGAGAATATATATATAAGGCTTATAGGATCCACTACCCTGGGTGACGTGGGATGTCACAATCCACCCCCCTTAGGGGCCCGACGTCCTCATCGGCACACTTCCGGCCAGAGATTGGCTCTGATACCAAATTGTCATATCCCGACCCAGGCCCTCACCACAACCCGGCCTTAACTCTACCGTAGCACAATATTGTCCGCTTTGGGCCCCGACCACGCCCTCATGGTTTTGTTTCTGGGAACTAATGTGGATGTACCCGTTAATGAAACCTACAAAAGTTGTCTAGGTGAAATATAAACCAACACTAGCAATGGTTTTGATACGGTTACCGTACCTAGCCCCCCATACCAATTACCATACCTAATTTTTGGTATGCAAAAGCTATTACCATTATCATTTCAAACTTTCGATATACTGAATTTCAGTATGCCAAATAATTCAGTTGACATGGTATGGTAATGATAATTACCACTTTTTTTTTAGCCCAATTTTGATTTCTTTTTTAGGAAAACTAATGAAAAATGGCTAGAAAACTTTGAGTTTTAACGAAAATGACAAAAATAAAGGGTAAAATAAATAGTACTATGATTCATTTTTTTTAGTGTAAAAATATGGTTTTTCGTTAAAATAAATAAAACCAGGAGCTTTTCATTAAAATAAATAGTACCTGCCAATTCCTAACACGACCCGATAACCCGACACTACACGACACAAAATTAACAAGTGTTCGGGTCAACGCGATAACGAATTGGGTCATTATCGAGTAACCCGATAAGCACATGTTAAGATAATGGATTGGTTCGGGTATACACGTGGGTAACACGATACACGATAAATAAAATATTAATTTTATAATTTTATAACCCTAAAATAATACTATAATCATTAAATATATTAATTTAACAATTTTATACCCCTAAAAACTATAATAATCATATATATATTAAATTAAATTTTAAAAAATGGTGACCATTGGATTGGCTTAAATATACATACCATTCAATGCCTTAAGTGTTATACGTACAAAATAAATAAATTTAAATCTACTTAATAAATATATATATATATATACACACACACACTATTGAACTTGATGGGATACGAATTCTACGAAACTAATTTCAACGATCCAACCGTCAAACTTGTTTGTATATGCTTCGAGATCGCATCAGCAAAAAATCGGAAAAAAATACAAGCATTCAGAGATCAAGTAACGGGGCAAACTTTTCGACGGTTATAAAACGAAAAATCACAATTTAACGGTTATTTTAACTCTAATTTTGATTATTTTTTATAGTTACACTCCTTGATCATATATGAATATAATGACTGAATTCAATCTTCAATTTAAAATATTTACATAGTGGATACCACAAAATCTTATGTTATACTTAATGAAAGTATAAATAAACTCTTAAGTGTTAGTGAATCTTTTGTTTTGATGGAGAACGCATCCTACGAAACTAATTTTAGTGATCCAACTGTCAAACTTGTTTGTATATGCTTTGAGATCGCATACGTCAAAATTTGAAAAGAAAAAAAAAATCAGAGATCAAGTAACGGGACAAAATTTTTCGACGATTATCAATGAAAAATCACGATTTAACGGTTATTTTAAATCTAATTTTGATGATTTTTTACAGCTACACTTCTTGACCCTATATGAATTCAATGAATGAATTTGATCTTCAATTTAAAATATTTACACTAGTGGATACCACAAAATCTTATGTTATACTTAATAAAAGTATAAATAAACTCTAAGTGTTAGTGAATCTATCGTTTTGATAGAGATCGCACCTACGAAACTAATTTCAATGATCCAACCGTCAAACTTGTTTGCATATCACATACGTCAAAAATTACAAAAAACAAAAAAATCAGAGATCAAGTAACGGGACAAAACTTTTCAACAGTTATCAGCGAAAAATCATGATTTAACGGTTATTTTAAATCTGATTTTGATGATTTTTTTACATCTACACTCCTTGACCCTATATGAATTTAATGAATGAATTTGATCTTCAATTTAAAATATTTACACGAGTGGATACCACAAAATCTTATGTTATACTTAATGAAAGTATAAATAAACTCTAAGTGTTAGTGAATCTATCTTTTTGATGGGATACGCATTCTACGAAACTAATTTCAACGATCTAACCGTCAAACTTATTTGTATATGTTTCAAGATTGCATACGCCAAAAATCGCAAAAAAAAACATTTAGAGTTCAAGTAACGGGACAAAACATTTCGACGATTATCAACGAAAAATCATGATTAAACAATTATTTTAACTCCGAATTTGATGATTTTTTACAGCTACACTCCTTGAGTTCCAAAGTTTTAACTCCCAATTATTTTAACATTTTGTGACCTCCAGTTCCCAAGTTTAAGCTCCATGTAAATGAGTGTCATTTCTAAATTTCTTGTTTTTTTTAGTTTAACTAAACAAGAAAATTTACAAATTCTAAAAAATAGAATTCCGTCGTTTCTATTTCCATCATTTTGAAATTCTTTATTAATTAGTCTTGAATTTCCTCATCTAATCATAGTATAAGGGAGATTCAAATGCAGCTACATATCTGCTCTAGCTATATGAACATGCACACAGTGGCGGAGCCAAGATTTTGAATGAGGAGGGGCCTTTCACAAATATATAACATGTTGACATATGCAATTTGTGTAATCCTCACAAAACTGAAAAAATTCTCTTAAATTCAATACTAAGAAGAAAAAAATGTAAAAAGCCAGACAACCAAGTAAGAGGTAGGTTGTGGAAGGCTAAAGAAAATACAAAGAAGTAGAAAATGAAGGAAAAGGGGGAGAGGTCTGCAAATAAAGAAGGTGGGTTACTTTAGAAAATTATAGGTTGTATATTACTGTTAGGTGAGAGAATCGAACCAGAAGTGGGGTTGCTTTTTTCATTTAAAATTGCACATCTCTTTTAGAAACTTCCTTGCCAAACTTATCGTTTCATTAAACAGCCGAAAAGATTTAAAATCTAACAACTTAACGACGTCATTTGCTTCATCTTCTTCTATGAGATTCACACCTCGGCTGAAGTCAGGATGGGCCTGAGACTACCCTAGTCCCTTGGTGGCTCCGCCCCTGCATGCACATTAAATAAAAACTACATAACTTGTCCAAACAGATGTAAACTGGGAGGGAGATTTAAATGCAGTTGCATATTCAAGTCGCCGCGTCATGTAGACATACTCATATTATAGCATGTGTATCCATTCAATGGACTTTTACAATATGTTCATGAAACCCGCTATGAGTTTTTTCAATCAAATCTCATCCACATGACTCAATTGAAGAGGTAATTCTTCTTATGCAACTTATATTCTGTTTTGTTTTTTTTAATTCAAAACTTGATACAAGCGTTTAAAGGAATCCAGTAAATTAAAAATGCCATCAAAACCTAATTATATAGACTTGATACAAGCGTTTGGAAGAATCCAGTAAATTAAAAATCCCGTCAAAACCTAATTTAAAATGGCGTCAATACTCACTCTGAGTTTTTAAAATGGCGTCCAAACCCGCTAATATTATAACTAATTTATCCACTCATTAATTTTATACTCTTCGTCCATGACCCATAAACCTTGAACTTTTCCGATTATGAAAATTAGTAACTCGACTGGAAAATTTCAGACACAGTGAGATAACTAATAAAAACCTAAAACCCTAATTACCCGAACTTAATGGGTAAGTTTCCGACAAGCCCGAGTATTTATATGTTTTTAGCACCCAGCAGCCGTCTTATCATATTTTTGACTCTATCGAGTAAAACAAACCTAGACAGCGACAGACACGGGAATCCATTTTCCCAAATCCCCAAATCCAACAACCCCCAATTTCCACCATGGACAGGCCAAGGAAGCTCAACCACCGGCGGAACCTCAACAGCAGCTGGGAGGACATGGAACAGAACTGTTTGGCTCAAGTGTTTATCCGAGTCGGACTGGAGTCGCTCCTCCTTTTCATCCCGTTCGTGTGCAAATCCTGGTACCGCGCCACCAAAAACCCCGCCTGCTGGGAGCGCATCATTTTCCCCGACGCCAATGACGACGTCACCGATCCTTTCAGCCTCAATGACGCCGTGTTGGACCGCCCCTGGACCAGGGAGAATCGAACCGAAAATCAGCGTTTCGACGTCTTCATCCGGACATTCGCGCGCGAAAATGACATTTTGTGGCGATCCTTCTCGATCACGAATTTCATGAAAATGGTCATCGACCGCAGCGCTGGCAGCCTCCGGTTCCTGAAAATTCCTGGCCTCCTCAGCCACTACATGTTCGCGATCCACAAAACCCTCCAGCACGTCGGCAAGAACTGCAAGAACTTCGCGGGGCTGCAGCTGACAAACGTAGCGATCGGACGAAGCGAGGTGGAGGCAATCGTGACATTCGTGCCCAATATGAGCTTTCTGTCTCTGAGGAGGTCGCAGATCCCGAAGGAGTTGATGGTGATGCTGCTCAAGGGGATGAAGAACCTGGTGGTGTTGGACGTGAGGGAGTGTGTCGGGTTTGACCAGCAGGACGAGGAGATTTTGCGGCTGGCTTCGGAGATTCCTACGTTTCTGTGTCGGGGTGCGAGGATTTGTGCCCAGGAGCACCTGTTGCGTATGTCGGATGGGTCATTGGTTCATGTCATTGCCCTGGATTAGTTAGCGACATTGCTGTAAAAGAGAAGAGTGTACCAGTTATACCGACTAAAACGGAATAAATAAAAGACTGGACTTTTTTAGTTTTATTATTATTCATTTTGTTATTTTAAGGATAAATTACACCATACTCCTTCAGGTTTAAAATCTATTACAACCTCATACAACATCTTTAAAACATTTCACTTTCATACCTCAAATACTATTTTATTTCAATTTCATACCTCCGTTACATTTTCCATCCATTGAACCGTTAAGTACTGACGTAGCAGCCAAATATGTGTCATGTGGCAAAAAATAATAATTTTTTTTTCTTTTTAAAACCTGAATTTTTACACCAAAGAAAAAAAAAGCCCCAGCAATCAGAAGAAGAAGAAGGAAAAAAAATCCCCCCCTCCCCAAGCGAAGAAGAAAGAAAAAAAAATGTCTTCCCCCCTCAGTGACCAGATCTAGAAGAAGAAGAAGAAATCTGGAAGAAGAAGGAGAAGAAGGAGAAGAAGAAGAAGAAGAAGAAGAAGAAGAAGAAGAAGAAGAAGAAGGAAAAAAAATCCCTTCCCCCAAGCGACAAGAAGAAGAAGAAGAAGAAGAAGAGGGAGGAAGAAAAGAAAAGAAAAAAAAAACCAACCCACCCCCCACCCCCCGCCCACAACCCTCCTCCCGTCCCCCTGGAGACCTAGCTCCCCCTCTGCCCGAGTTTTTTTTATTTTTTTATTTTAAAAATAGAAAATTTAGTTTTTTTAATGGTGTGCCACATTAGCAGCCACATCAGCACTTAACGGTTTAATGGATGGAAAATGTAACGGATGTATGAAATTGAAATAAAATAATACTTGAGGTATGAAAGTGAAATGTTTTAAAGATGTTGTATGAAGTTGTAATAGACCTTAAACCTGATGAGGTATGATGTAATTTATCCTTATTTTAATATACGAATCGACGTGAGTTTGACCGGCTGGTTAAAGTTGTGTGTCCGTAATCTACCAACTCCAAGTTCAGACTGCGTGTTATCTGAATCATAGTAGGTTTTTTTTTATTTTTTTATCTAAGGTTTACTGTTGAACGTGGTGATTACAAGCATCAGCAAAACAAAAGCGCACATGACTGCGATAAAATGATCGACGTACAAGCGATAGGGGCGGAGACCAGGACCGTCTTTGGGATTTTTAGAAGGGTTTATAAAATGGCTTCTCCGTAAGATGATTTTAAATAATAAATGCTAGAAAACAATAACCTAATTCAAAACAAACTTTATGACTCGTTGATTATAAATTTACAAAGTTTAGGACTCATTGATTGTAAATTTAAAAATACTGTTAACATGTGGTTTTGTTTTGTTTATGTGATTGGCGGGAATTAGTTCAAGTTTTTTGCTCAATCAATAAGCAATTAACAATTTAACATGTTTGATGTTTCATTCTCTCAACTACACCTTCCGGGATGGATTCTGCACAACCTTCTTAGATCTAGCTTTTGATTAGGGTGCTTTCTTCAGTTTGAGGTGATGTATATTAATGTTGGTATTGATACTGACGATGAGTAAACGAGACAAAAGAGTATGAAGCTTGGAGGCAAGAGAGATTGTTCGGGTCAAGAGTGACAGGGAGGACTGGGAAGCGATGTTGAAGAAGAAGGATTAGCTCATGAAGGGTATAGGTTAAAATCATTGATGATCATACATTGATTTGATTTACATTTACTTTGGTTCAAGATTCATTTTCTTTGCTTTCCCTCGATCTCTACTACTTCTTCAAGTTTGGGATTTTTTCTCTTTTGAGGCGATGACGGTGTTTGCTTTGTACACTTGTTCTTTCTTACATACAAACAATGCACCTATTGAGAAGATGGAGATTATACTACGTGCTGGTGTTGCACTATTACACTATCACAAAATAATGCAATGAAGTTACCATGCATGCCGGGATAAAAAGTTAATGGTGACTAATATATCATAAAATCGACACTGTACTGCACGGCATCTTATGATACGACATGCCATAACACAACATAACACATGATTTATATTACAAGTATAACACATAATATATATTATTGGGCACAACACATCACATAATATATTATTCAGGATAGATACGGATCGATGACCCCTATAACCATATTTGAAATCGTAACCGAATAAATATAAGGTTTTTCCCCAAATCCAAAAACACCCAAATTTTCATCCCCAAATATGTCCTATTCAGGCAGTTATCAAAGGTTATCGAGTTTAATGGGTTGAAATGCAATCCCTGATTACACAAACTGATTACTTTAAATCGCAATGACGGATTAATCTGCCGCTTAGTCCATCTGTTTCTAGGATCATATGTATCTACATAATATACAATAACATAATATATATATATTACACAACACAGTACAACACAACACAACACAACACATGCTATATATTATTCGTCATAACACAATACATAATATACATTATTTGAGCCAAATTTAGGGACGGTTACGGATCAGGGATCCTATAATCATATTTGAAACCGTAACTAAATGATATCCAAGGTTTTTCCTCATATCCAAAATGAACGTATCCAAGACATGGTTAAAAGGAAAATAGATACGAATGCACATAAAAATCAGGGATGGCCCAACAAGGCTTCTTTGAGAGTTTCCAGATGTATTAAGTAATTTTTACCTAAGGATAGTGTTTGTTTCTATTCACTAAAATACTGATCATCCAAAATTCCTGCAAGAGAGATTGTTTTGGTCAAGATTGACAAGGAGGACCGAGAAGCGATGTTGAAAGAGAATGAGGAGCTCATGAAGGGTTTAGGTTTGAATCATTGATGATCATATATTGATTTGATTTACATTTATTTTGGTTGAAGATTCATTTTCTTTGCTTTCCCTCGATCTCCACAACTTCTTCAAGTTTGGATTTCTTCTATTTTGGGGTGATGACGGTGTTTGCTTTGTACACTAGTCCTTTTCTGCATACAAAGAATGCACCTATTGAGAAGATGGAGATTATACCATGGTGTTGCACTATTACAGTATCACAAAAGCATGCAACGAAGTTACCATGCATGGTCGGGATAAAAAGTTAATGGTGACTAATATATCATAAAATCGACATTGTACAGCACGACATCTTATGGTACGACATGACATAGCATAACACATAATAAATATTGTACAGTACAACACATAATGTATATTGTACATCACAAAACAACACATAATATATTATTCGGGATAGATATGGATCGGAGACTTCTATAATCATATCTGAAATCGCAACCGAATAAATTCCCGATTTTTCCCCAAATACAAAAATTCTTGAATTTTGATCCCCGAATCTGTCCTATTATTCATATAGTTATCCAAGGTTATTGAGTTTAAAGAGTTGGATTGGGAGACCTGATTACATAAACTGAGTACTTTAAATTGCAATGATGGATTGATCTGCCAGGTCAATTAATCTGTTTCTAGGATCACATTTATCTACATAATATACAATCACATCTCACACTTTTTCAAGAACAAAATACATTATTTTAACAAGCTATAACATAAGTACTAAATACCTACAGTGATGCACCGGCGCGAGCGGCCCGGTTATAAGGCTTACTACTCTGCGAAACATAAACGTAGCTATCACTAGATGTATTAAAGAAGGTGGCCACCAAAAGTCATATTGCCACTGTTGGCAAAATGTGTTAATATAATTATGGAAAACTAACGAAAAGTCCCTGAATAGTGACAGTTTTAATTAAAAGTCTTTTTTGAAGGTATAATGAATAGTGACAGTTAAAGGTAAAAAAGTGGTTTTTCGTTAAAAGTAAACAGTGTCAGGGGTGTTTTATTAAAGCTCCCATATAATTATAGTGATTAAACTGTTGATTTGCCTCATGAATTATTACCTAACTTTCGCTTTGTCCTTTGAACTTTTTAATAGGAAAATTAAGGACTTAAACTTCTTCTTTTTTGCTGATTTGCCCACTGCTGTTAATTTTTCATTCATTCCATCCAAATTTCTGTTAAATAGAAGCACGTGCACAACATGTAAGGGTAGTTCAGTCGCTTCACTCTTTAAAATAATTGAAAACCTTATATTTCTAAAATATAAACCTATGCAAATATGTGTTATTCTATGACTTTTGTGTCTAAAAGTCTAGCTAAGTGATGTCTTTGTCCACAAAAGAGAGTCATGTGGTGTACACGTGATAAAAGTTAACGTTATTTTAGATAAAATCTATGAAAAACTAATGGTAGGGAGAAATTGGCCAAAAAAATAGCTTAAGTCCTTAATTTTCCAATTTAAAAGTTCAAGGGAGAAATCAAAAGTCAAGTGATAGTTCATGAGGCAAATTGGCAGTTTAACTTAATTATACAAGGTAATAAATGTATTTATAGGTAAAATATCATTAATACATATAAGAAGTAAGTTAGAAGACGAGCCATTGTTTTTATTTTACAATGGTTAACCTTAAATCAAGATTTCGTTGTATCTTAGTCTCCCTTCATATTTTAGACAACGTATATATATTATTTTTGGATGTCTAAATTACCCCTAATAACACTGTAGACATCGAAATTTTGGTGAAATAAATGTTGATCAATACATTAAAGACTACAACTGTAAACATCGAAATTTTGGTGAAATAAATGTTAATCAAAGCATCAAAATTACAACCTCCATAAATTTCATCTACATCATCCACTTACTTGACCAACAAAAAAATGGATGGTAGTGATTCATTCTCACCAACAAAAATGGATGGTGGTGATGCATTCTCACCAACAAAATGGATGGTAGTCATTCATTCTCACCAACAAAAATGGATGGTGGTGATTCATCCTCACCAACAAAATGAATGGTAGTGATTCATTCTCAAGGCCTATAAATAGGCTAGACCAATTCATAACCAATTCACCAATTCATAACCAATTCACAAATACATTTCTCTACTCCCAAATTGGAAGAGAATTCTCTTGAAGTTCGTTCTTCGTTCTTCGTTCTTCGTTCTTCAGGAATCAAGCCCCAACAGCCCCTTGAAGAAACGCTCATCCACCTTCAAAATCAAGCCTCGACGGCCCTTGAAGCTCTGTTCATCCCAATATAAGATCAAGCCCCCGATGGCCCTTGAAGCTCTGTTCATCCACCTTCAAGATCAAGCCCCGACGACCCTTGAAGATCAGTTCATCCGTTCTTCAAGATCAAGCCCCGACGGCCTTTTGATCCACACATCCGTTTCTTCAAGAATCAAGCCCAAAAGCCCCTTGAAGTACACCCACCGTTCATCGTTCGTCGTCTATCCATCTTCAAGAACAAGCCAAAAAGCCCTTGAAGATCGTTCATCGTTCAACGTTCATCCAACTTTAGGATCAAGCCCCAACGGCCCCTTGAAGAAACGTTCATCCGCCAAACTTCAAGATCAAGCCACCAACGACCCTTTGAAGAAACCTCGTCTAACTTCAAGATCAAGCCCAAAAGGCCCTTGAAGAAACTTCCGCCAAACTTCAAGA
Source organism: Crataegus laevigata (assembly GCA_963580275.1). Lineage (NCBI taxonomy): Eukaryota > Viridiplantae > Streptophyta > Magnoliopsida > Rosales > Rosaceae > Crataegus > Crataegus laevigata. The sequence continues at coordinate 27,253,227 of OY756947.1, read as the reverse complement.
TCAAGCCCAACGGCCCTTGAAGAAACTCCATTTGCTCATCCAGGATCAAGCCTCAACGGCCCCTTGGATCAAACCCACAAATCAAAGTCTTACGGAGATCGAATCAGATGAACAAATAGAGATTGTAACCCAAATTCATTAATACAAATATATTTTGTACACGTGTTCTTCTTGTTTCGGGAAATTTTCGTGTTTACAAACACTTATTTTGGGTCTCTCACTTATTACATACATTTGTTTTCATTCAATTAAATGTCTTCAAATATCTTATGCGGATTTGGAAAAAAATTTAAATGTCATTATTCCTATGCATTTAATAACAAAAATTTACATGATTTTCAATATTCCTTATATAGTTGTTTTCACACGATGCTAACAGGTAAATTAGTATATCCGACAAATATAAAAAAGTTATTTTATTGAAAATTATCAATATTTTAAATGTAATATAGGTAAATTATTTCGCATAACATATATATAATAACAATATAAGTTCCTAGTAAACTATGTAATAATACATGCAAAATAATTTACCTACAAAATAAAAGAATGTTGATTGATTGCACATACCATATAATAATAATAACAAAATGCGGCTAGTATATATGTAATGTCACATGAAAAATAATTTACCTACAAAATAAATAAATATTTTTAGCCAATCGATTCAAAATTAGTTAGACCTATATTTTACATAAAAATATAGATAAATTATTTGCACGCATATATGTAATTTTAACAAAATGCGCCTAGTACATACATGCAAAATAATTTATTTACAATGATTGTCAAACAAATAAAAGAAATGGAACATATGATGGTAACACAAGTATTTTGTAATCATAAGGCACTTTGGTGGATAATTAAATTCATTAACATAATTAGAGTGTTGTGGCACAGTTGTAAATATTTTGAAAATAAAAGGTATTTATTTGTTTACATGGCTGTCTATTTCAAATTTGTGTTTAATTGGATATTTAAAATGAGATGGGTTTTTGTCAAGAAAACAAGTGTTGTATGGACTTATATTTAATAGAAAATTCTATTTCAATCATTTAAGAAGATTACTTTTATAATAAAACTGTGTAAAACATTAAAAACTAACTTTATGTTGTAGGCATAACTTATTGAACAATTATGAAGGCCAGAGAGATGGAGGTGCGGCACACAGAGAGAGAAGAGAGAGATGTGTAATTGTGGGTGTGTTCTATTTCACCTCATTGTGCCTTTATTTATAGTAGTAGGGAAGGTTAATTCCTTACCCTTTTAGGATTACAACTCTAATAGGATATTAACTACTAAAAGAATTATTCAAAGATATCCCTAAATACACTAGGATTTACACAATCACATTCCTAATCTAATAGGACTGCAACACTCCCCCTTGAGTGTGTAAATACTCAAGTAAATGGCACATCAAGTCTTCAGCGATGAAGTAAGTACAGTTGATGAACTCATCGGCACAATGAGCGAATGCGAGTCTTAAATCAACGGAAGAATGCATGAAAAGGTAAAACTCACAAAACCTCGCTATGGTAAAACCCAAGGTGGGAGAAAAACTCATAGGCTAAGGAGAAAAGTAAGAAGTTGCATTAAGTCAAAACTATACGTCTTTTGGACCCAAGTAGAAGAGCTCACAAGGGTATGATCGGCCTATGATGGGTGCCTTGTTAAAACCTAGTTAGGTAGCAAAAACCTAGTGGGAAAAATGCTCTTAATCGTAGAGGAAAAGAGTACATTAAGATCAAGTGAGTATACTTCTGGATACTCCCTTTGAGTTTGACAGAACTTCCAAATGAGAACTACAAGCATTGCATACGAATAGTTAGGCATACCAATTTCTCGAACAAGCTTTTGGAAGGTTGACTTCGACAGCGATGTCGTGTAAAGGTCGCCAAGGTTGTCTGGAATCGGCTTGCATGACTTTAATCTCATGATGCTTTACTGATGTGATGTAGACATAATATGTCTTGGTATTAACTTCGTTGATGTATCATTTCTTGGTCGGGTAGATACATGCGGCATAGTTTTCATGGATCATCTTTGGGACTCAACGATGGATGAAAAACAGCGAGTACTTCGAATATGCTCATCAAGAACTCTTAACCATGTCTCACTTTACACTATCGTCTCATTTTCAAAAAAAAAAAAAAAAAAAAAAAAAAAAACCATGTCTCACTTGTGGCGTAGTGAAGCGAGGCGAGTCTTGGAACGGTTCGAATATTTTGCAACTATGGTCATATCATGGACTTCCAAGATATTGTGATATCCCTTAATGGTAAAGACATAATCATTCAAGAATTTTTCCTTGTGCGGGTTTGATAAGTAACCTGCGTTAGCATAACAAACAAGGCAAACATCATTCTGAGGATCAAGGGGTTGGATCTCCTCGAGATGCGTTGGAATTTGCCCAAATTCGTAGTACCGTCAAGGCACGTCTTTAATACTAATTTAGTGGTTGCATGCAGGCGCAGTGCTGCATCTTTACCAATAGAACAATAGCTGTCTAATACAATGAGCTAAGTACAATGAAGCGCAAAGTTGAACTCAGATATGGAATTTTAGATTCCATAACCTCTTCAAGGGTCTCATTTACATATAACATATGGAAGATCAAAGATATACTCAAAAGTAACACCTTTGGGGTGTAGTTTAGCTGGTAGACCAAAATATCGTTAGAACAACACTTAAACTTCAGGTCAAGGCATAAACAAGTTTTCCTAAGATCATTCGTCTCAAATTCCGTCTTCATGTGCGAGGCAGTTTACTCAAGCTCTTCTAGAGTCTTAGTGAGATTTGTGTCAACGACCTAAACGGTAACTCTAGCAATTAAGAATAAGACTTCATATTTTAACACGCAAGGGCATTCATTCAATCCTTGACTTATCAAATAACCACTTAGACGAGTATACCAGATCCGTCGGATTATTTCAATCCGTAAGTGAACACCTCAAATGAGTTGAGAGGGTGTTCCGTGGTTTAGAACTATTTGAACCAGTCCATGTAATTCTTTAAGAACTTACATGTCAATCTCCGTATCTATATCCCCATGGAGAAACACTAACCACATTTCATAATGCTGCTATCAATTAAAAAACGTTTGAGAGAAACCTTGCACCGTAAGGCACACATTATATTGCATTATTTCATTCATCTCATAACGTTTTCTTTCCCACATGTAACACATCAGGGTTACCTTGGACAGTGTAAGAACGATAGGACCAAAACACACTTTGATAAGAAATTTAACCTAGATTGTAATTTCAATTGTCCAATCAATTCTACGTTGTCACTTAATCAACGAAACATGGTTTGATATCATTGCTTTTCATTTATGTTGGTAGTTACCATATAAGTGAAAACACCATCAATGGTAATCTCATTTCAATTCCATTTTCTTATCCAAACTAGTATACTGAACTAAGAACTTCAAGTCTCAGGAGTAATCTGGATTAATCTCATGAGATGAAAATGATTTGAGACATCAATTAAGTATAAATTCATTTTTTGTCATGTCTTCTTTTTCTAGGGAAGTGAATCCTATGAATCGAGTGAATTGTCGTGCTCCAGGCCAAAACAGATTGATTGACTATCTGTCGGTGTACCATACCGTCTAACAGGAGCATCCAAACCATCTAATAGAGGCAGCACACCCTCCAAGGATGTTGACTAAATGTTCGTTAAGTACGTATATTCTTGCAAGCATGTTTGCAGCGGGTATACGATCTCGTCACTTTAGCTAGATCAGAAGAATGCGTCTGGAGCAACATTAGAATACATCGCAATTGCTTATCACACTTGTGTAGTATGGAGATCAAGATGAGACATTGTGGGGAACGTCCATGCAAATTCGCATCGTTTTACATGAACGTTGTTGTTCTTATCTCTCCCTAACGGCATGAAAACTGTCTCATTAAAATGACAACCCACAAATGAGTGGTAAAGAGATCGCATGTAAGGGCTTTAAGAGAGCTAGTGTGAAGGAGAATCATGATCAACAAAAATTCACATCCTTTTGTGAGGATCTATGTTGGTACGTTGCAGCGGCGCAACTTGGCACATAGAATGCACACCCAAATGCATGAATACAAAAAATATCAGGTTCGTACCCAATAACCAACTCTAACGTCGTATAGGTTAGATGGAAATGGGCCTTAAGGCGGACCAATATAGTTGCGTACAAGATTGCATAGCCCTTGGCTGAAATCGAAAACTTGGTACGTTCACCAAGGTCTTGGCGATCATTTAAATTGCACTTTATGATTGCTAGGTGAGGCTATTTGGGGTGAACATGGGAATTCGTTGTTCAATTATAAACCCGAAAGACATGCAATACTTTATCAAAAAACCATCGATATAAACTCTCCAGCATTATTCAGTCTCCTAGCTTTATGGGATAAGTAGGGTGGTGAACCCTTAATCGAACATGAGGTTTAGCAGCAATGTGTGTGGACAAACATGTGACAAGTTTGTCGATTCATTAACCAAAACCATAACAGTTTATATGGTTGGCATTTCAGTTGGATTAGTCCACAGATATTCCTTTGAATCCACTGCGATAAGAGGGTCGTTTCGTATCTTTGTTAGGGATGATGTAGATAATCAATTTTCCCAACGAGCAGGCTTGACAAAGTGTGCTTGTAGGCACAAGATCCTTACTTTGGGTAAAAAGATGTGTCGTGGCATCATTTGACAACCTAAGTGTCCCAAATGGGCGTGCCAAAGTAAGTAAACTTCTCGAATCACCCATCTCTAGGCTGGCTACATATGGTGTGTTCTCAATTGGGAGATAACCCATTAGTCCCAAAGCAAAGCTTCAGACTCTTTTTGGAGGTGGTGCAAAGATATTCAACTCTATTATCTTCAATGGTTTCATTTATGATCATTGTCATCTCGAATATCTTTTAAAGCTCAACAATGTTTTTCCGGAACGGAGATAGTATAAGGTCTCTAACATGGTATTTCAGTACCATTCATACAACGAGGAGCATGCCAATGCTCTTATTAGGTTGGATAGACCTAAAGTTGTTGCTAGAGATATGATTTAGGTATAAAGTTAGTGTGCATAGTATCACATTCATCCAGACAACTAACTTTCCCACATTCATACCTAATAACGTGTTTAATTGAATTCAGTCACATGTATACACGAAACATGATTCAATTAACTCAAATTCGATGACAAAATCAATAAAATTATCTATAACTAAAACAAACACCAAGTGTGAATCTAATAACATAAAGAAATGTTCACAAGGTAAATGGTTTACTAAGGGAATTTGGCCAACAAGGTCATCCAAGTCAAAATTCTGCTTCCAACGATGTTTGATAGAGCAAAATTAGTTTCACATATTGACTACGAGAATGATACTCCTAGTAGGGGCACAAACAGATGCATAACCAATGATTTATTCCATCAAGACAGAATTAGATTCTGCAGAGTTAAGGTTTAGGAATACTACAACTTATTCTTGAAGTTTTAGGTCTTAGGTACCAAGGATCATGCTTCAGGCATGATGCCACACCTTGGCAGGCCTTGATTCTACCACAACAAACTCAAAATTAGATCATGATAGAGACAGACCCAGAATTAAGTTTGGTAAGCTCTAGCTGAAGCTGGAGGGGTCTGTTCGGTAGGCCTCTGCCAAAGCAGAGCAATAACTTTTGGTGTATCTCTGCCGAAACAGATCATGCCTTTCGATATATCCATGCCAAAGCAAGGCACCACCATTCGGGTAGGCTTTGATCAAACTGGGTTGAACCATTCGGTGGACTCCCGCCAAACTGAGTCTATACTGTTTGGTAGACTCTAGCTAAATTAAGTTTATACCATTCTCTCACATTTGTGGTAGTAATCAGATCTGAGAATTTGGTAAACTTCTACTTTCTATATTGCTGCTTCAAGAGCAAGTTAGAAACATAAAAGGACAAGAAAAGTATTCTTCAGTCAAAATTAGATCGAATTTATAAACTTCATAATCGTACTCATTCATGGACGTAATCATGGTGTGCTTTAAGCAATGTCTTGTATGATTAGACGGTATTGGGGAACGAGCCAAAGAGCCATGGAATTCTCGTTCGGGAAGTACTTCCATGGTAATGCTTCGGGCATAAGTCTTCGAATAAAGATCATGGTGAAGGCTTATTCAGCTCTTCTATGTCATTGTTGGCTTCAATGGTTTCTAACTTCTTGCTAGTCAAGTGGAGATTCACGTCTTGTACCCACATAAAGTGGTTTATATTAGAAACATCCAAATAAGGGAAATCGAACTTGTGACACTTCGACAATCCATTGAATTGGAAGGAACAAGATTGTGATTGGTGCTATGGGAATGAATCATCCATGAGCATCAAAGTTAGAACATTCGAGTTCTAAGACATGGTTTTCATGAAAAACATCGGCTTTTCATGTGTGTATTTGTTTTATGAAAACTTCGGGTTTCAAATGCACTAAATTTGAAACTATAGGTTCAATTTAGTTTATGAACATGTAGTTCATAAAAGAGAGGTTCTTGCAAGAACACATAATGTAATATGCTAAAAGTAATCTTCAGGTTAATAGTTTTGGATTAATTATCAGACTAAAGAACTGCATGTCACTTTTAATTAATTCAATAGATCGGGACTATATGGGGTCGATCTTGGAAGTAAAAATAATAATAACTTTCAGGTTAAAATGATTTAAAATGTAAAAAAAATAGCATTAGATTCGAAAACCATAGCCTAAAAGGGTTTGGGCTTGGGTACTATGAGTAAGGCAAAGTGCTAGAGGCTTGAGTTGGCTGCAAAAGCGGCCTAAAGTGGCAACTGGCAGAGGGAAAAAAACCCAACAGCAAGCTGCTAGCGTTCTTGGGCTGAGACCAACGCAGGAAGTAAGCCCAGTCGAAGTTGGCTTGCGGGTCAGCTTAGTGAAGCTGGGGCCGTGGCTTTGGGTCGTGAGACAAGCCCAACCTGCAGGGTTGGCTGTGGTAACAACAAGCTGGGGCTTTCTCAAGCCCAGCAAGCAAAAGCTTGCGGGTTGTGGGCTCAAGATGTGGACCGAGGATTCAGGCCCATAGGGTTGGTCAACCCAGGCTGGAGCCTGGTTGGGTTTCAACACAGCAACAAGCCCAAAGGGTTGTGCGCATGGTCCAGGTGTCTGTACGACACCGTTTCCTCCACATGGCTAGACTTCAGGCCAGCGTGGTGGTGCCATAGTGGTGCTACGGTGGTGCTGCAAAAATTTTAATTTCCCCTTTTTTTTTCCCATATCTCTAGGGTTAAAAACCCTTAATTGCTTCTAAATTAATTTCGATAATTTGACTCACAAATTCCACATAGCGTAATTGTGTATTACATGAACAAGTATATATATTGACAAAATATATGAACATATATAAAATATATATAATTGAAAGGAAAATATAAATATAGGAGGTTCATGCATCATAGGGAATGTTTTCATGCTTTATGGTCATTTCAAATATCTTCCCTTATTTTAAGTGTAACTGATTGACAGAAACCAACAAAAGTCTTTGAATTTGTAGAAGATTCATCTCGGAAAGCCGAAATTCCTTCTCCAATGCGTTGTATCACGTTCAACAAAGAAAAATTAAATTGAATCAATAGCATGTAGATCAATTTAATAAAATAATAAATTAATCATAAATAGATGATTAAAACGTAATACTCCCCTGATTGAAGATCAAACTCTCTTTAGCGCAGTGTCAAGAGTATGCTGATAACGTGTTGTAGGCATAATTTACTGAACAATTATGAAGGCCATAAAGAGGAAGGTGTGGCACATAGAGAAAGAAGAGAGAGATGTGTAATTGTGAATGTGTTCTATTTCACCCCATTGCGCGACGGCACTTTCCACGCAAAGATGTTTTGCACGACGTAGGTATACCTTCATCGCACAAAACAACTTTGCGTGACGCAATCCTTCATCGCACAAACCCACTTTCCGCGAAGTTTTGTGTTTAACGTCGCGCAAACATGCTTTACGCGACGAAATTTGCTGCGTCGCACAAGTTTCTGTCGCGCAAACATATTTTTGTACTAGTGTAGGATATTAACTACTAAAGAGAATATTCAAATATATCCGTAGATACACTAGGATTTGCACAATCACATTTCTAATCTAATAGGACTGTAACACTTTAGTCATTGACATTTAATTGTAACGATCAAATATTAATTAGGTTATAATAATTAAGGAGCTTTTGTGTGTAGGTTATATATATTGATCCTCATAAACAATAAAAATATTATTTGACAATTATTATTAAATTTTCACAATTAAAAAAGCCATATATATCATATATTCTTCATTGAGCGTAAATTTCTCTATATATATGCATATGCATATTACGTACCTATGTATGTACTATAGTTAGGTGCCGATATATTTTATACCAAAACTTGTGTATCAATGCAATCGTACCGAAACTTATGTACCGATACAATTATACTGAAACTTATATACCGATACATTTGTACCGAAACTTATGTATTGATGCTATCGTACTGAAAACTTATGTACAGATATATTCATATCAAAACATATGTACTGATACATTTGTATCGAAATTTTTGTATCGATATATTCGTACCGAAACTATGTATCGATACATTCGTACCGAAACTTATGTACCGATGCAATCATACCACTATATTCATTCAAAAACTTATGTACCGATACATTCGTGTTGAAACTCATGTATTGATGCAATCGTACCGAAACTTATATATTGATACATCGTACCGAAACTTTGTATTGAAACTTATGTACTGATATAATCGTACCGAAACTTACATCTAATACTTTTGAGCCCATGAGGTTTTAAATATAAATTGTTTATGTACTGTTGTTGACTTTTTTTAATTATAATAAATTGAATTTTAATAAGTTTTATCAATTTATATGATTGAAGCACAAGAAAATAAATTAATTATGAAGGGATAGACAATTTCAAATGGAAAGTTATAATAATAGAGACTTAAATTAGATTTATAAAACCATCCTAGTTAAAATCTAAAAAGAATTTTATTCAAGCTCTAAAATTTAAAAGTCTTTTTTTTTATAATAATTAAGAGGAATGAATTAATGAAGCAACATAATTACAGAGACAGATTAATTAAAAAACTCACGATTTATGTATATAACTAGCTTAACAAACAATTAATAACTCATTAAAGACAAACAGCTAATAACAAACGAAATGGCATATCACACATGTCAATAACCATCGATTTTTAGTGAATCTGTGACCATGAACCGTTATATCACTTGTCATAATAACGAATGAAGTGTCATTCGGGTATATCCAAAAATCTCATCACTCACGTGATCTTTTTCAATATATTAATTACTCCGCAATAGTAGCCAACGCTGCCTATAATTAATAACTTAAGTACTCAAGCAAACAAAATATTAAATAAAAAATAATACTAGGCACACCACAATTGTGAACCAAATGATGTGATACCAATCAAAGTTGTACTTTAAGTCAATTTGATTAATAGGTATAATAAGAATATATAATGTACAATGTAACATTTCATTTGGTACACAAATTTAGTGCACATAACACCACCCTTAAATAAAAGTTTGGAGAGATCCATGTCAACTAGTGACTGCTTGCACTTGTAATCAAAACAATTAAAAAAACTCAAACATTTGTGCAAAGCATTAACAAATTGCATCACACAGAGAAAAATAAAATATAAAATATCAAGTAAACCTTAAAAAAGCCAAATATCTTTAAAAGCTTTTAAAAAAACAAAGTAAAAATAAAAATCATAACAAGAAATACAACCAAACTACACCCATATGGTGATTGTTTAGCTTTCTATAATAGGCTTTTCGCAAATTTGCCATAAGCCTTAAAAAAAATAATAAAAAACGATTATTGTTTTGACATTATACACACCATATTCAACAGGTCCGAGGGTTCCAGCATTATTTATCATACATTCATAATTGAGTAATACAAGGGAGACTAAATTTGTAGACTAAATTTTGGAAACTAAAGGACATTGAAGTTGATTATTGGTTTATTACTTAAGCGTTGATAAACATATTTATTTCTGTTGGAAACACATCAATTAGGTTGCAAATTTTATCTCTAAATTTAGTCCACCTCGCATTACCCTTCATAATCACATAGAGAAACTAATTAAAATTTAGGGTAAAGGACAATTTACTACCCTCATGTTTGGTGGTTTTCAACATTTAGTACATCAATTTTTTTTCATCCCAGAGTCATACCTAAAGTGTAAATTTGGGACAGTCTCATACATCCGTTAGTCGAACTGTTAGTTCTCCCGTTAAGTGATGACGTGGCGTGTCATTAAAAATATTTAAATAAAAATAATATTAAAAAAAAAACCAAACCCAGAAAAGAAAAGGAAGAAGAAGGAAGAAGAAGGAGAAGAAGAAGGAGGAGGAAGAAGAAGGAAGAGGAAGAAGGAGGAGGAAGAAGAAAAAAAAATTCTGGGATCTAGGTTCTGGGTGGGGCGCGCGGAGGGGGGGAAGAAGAAGGAGAATAGAGGAGGAAGAAGAAGGAAGAAGAAAAAAAATTTTGGGATTTGGGTGGGGCGCGCATGGGGGAAGAAAAAGGAGAAGGAGGAGGAGGAAGAATAAGGAAGAAGAAGGAGAAGGAGGAAGAAGAAAAAAAAAGATGGGATTTGGGTGGGGCGCGCAAGGGAAGAAGAATGAGAAGGAAGAGGAGGAAGAAGAAGGAAGAAGAAGGAGAAGGAGGAGGAGGAAGAAAAAAAAAAAGAAAAAAAGAAAAGAACAAGAACAACCGAACCAGAAGAAAAAGAAGAAGGAGAAGGAGGAGGAGGGAGAAGAAATTTTTTTTTTTATATTATTTTAATATTATTTTTATTTAAATAATAATTTTTTAAATATTTTTTAAAATTATTTTTATTTAAATATTTTTAATGACACGTGGCACCCAATTAGGGCGCCACGTCATCACTTGATGGGAGAACTAACAGTTTGACTAACGGATGTATGAGATTGTCCCAAAATTTACACTTCAGGTATGACTCTGGGATGAAAAAAAATTGATGTACTAAATGTTGAAAACCACTAAACATTAGTGTAAAAAAATGAGATATGTCCTAAAATTTATGTATATAACCAGCTTAAGAAAAGAATTAATAACTCATTAAGATTAACAACTAATACCAAACGACATGGCATTAGCCCACATGTCAATCATGTAAGATCTTTTAGCGAATCAGCAAACATGAATCGTTACACCACATATCATAAGAACGAATGATAGGTCATTCAGATACACACACAAAATCTCTTGTCACTCATGTGATTTTTTCAATATATTAAATATTCCACAATAGTATGTCAACGCTGCCTATAATTAATAATTTACGTACCCAAACAAAATATATATATTAAATAAAAAAATAATGCTAGGCACACCACACTTTTGCTATCTTTTTCAATATATTAAATATTACACAATAGTATGCCACTATAATTAATAATTTACGCACCCAAACCAAAAAAGATATTAAATAAAAAATAATGCTAGGCACATCACACTTTTGCTCCAAATAATGTGGTACCAATCAAAGTTGTTCTTTGAGTCAATTTGATTAATAATGTTAGGAAAATTTTATTTGAACTCATGTAACCACTTTCTACACCCAACTTACTCTCTTCATCCAAATTGTTTTTTATTTAAGAATTAATCTCTCTTTAAACCCAAATTTATTACCTAAATTGCCATCTAATACCCAATTCAAAATGTTAAGTTATATTTACACCCATTCTCTTTATAAAATAACATCTCAAATTGAATTTTTTTTTAAAACACATAAGCTCTAAGCTTGAATTATCTAATAACAGTGAGGATGGAGTTTTCATATATTTCCTAGAAAAATATAAATTTCATCAGTAGAAGTAACATGTTGAAAGTATACAAGCTTAAATCTTTATTCGGTTGGATAAAAAAGGGGACAGCTAGAATTGTTGTAAATTTTTCATTCTTTTACCTAGAAGAATATAATTTGTAATAGGAGACTAATCTCACCACATGTCAAGTTTAAATCGATTAAAAATATGGTATGTTAATGTGTTAAGGTCCTTGCAATTTTGCAAGTCTGCAAGTCTGCACTAAAAGGCCTATTACTTGCAAATAAAGTGATAGGTGGCACTATAGGAAATAGTTACATGGGTGCCAAATGGTGTTTAGGGGCAGTGTTCTAAAAAACGGCCTAGGCGGCCGTCTAGGTGTTGGGCGCCTAGCAACCGAGGCGTTTTTGGGCAAATCGGGTGGAAAAATCGGATTGGGCCTAGGCGGCTAGGCGGTCCTAGGAGGTTTTTTTTATATTTTTTTAATTAATTGTGTGCTTTTTTTTTGGTTTCATGGTAGTGTACTTATGGAAATGGTGTATCTAATTTGCAAATTATGGATTTACTACAAGTTCATCCAATACTTATGGAAATAGTGTACCTAATTTGTATTTTGTCATTATTTTATTATCTATACAAGTATAGTTTTTTTTAGGTGTCAATATGCACTTATTTACAAGAAATACAAGAAATTTACCTAAATCCGCCTAGGCCACCTAAGCGCTAGGCGCTAGCCCGCCACCCGACTAGCGCCTAGCGTTTTTTAGAACCTTGTTTAGGGGTATTTGGGATACCGGGAACGAGAAGTGAGGCGAAGGAGAAATGAGGTTGAGGTGCAAAACACATTATCTGAATAATGACTTGGATTTACGTTGCCCAACGACAGATTCAAAATGTTAAAATTGGTGGGCTCTAGAGCTTAGGTCCTTAATGTTAAAATGAGGTGGAACATATTTTTGATGCAGGACGCAGCGGATAGAAAACGAATAAAGTCAATAAATAAAAAAATTAAAAATAAAAAACACAAAGGCCTTCACGACAAGGGCAATTCCTCGACTAGTTGGTAGCAAAGAACAAGGTGAAACACTTCTGAGGTTAGGTGTTGAGGAGCAGAAATACGATGCCGAAGTTTCAAGGATGAAGAAAGTTTGTGTGAAGGAAGAAGAAGATGGCTATACTAAGGTATTACATTTTTCTCCGAAATCTCGATTAAGCATTAATCCCAATCGAACTGAGGCTGCATCCGTCCTTGCACGTGATTGTTGCATGCACTCCTCGTGAAGCTGAATTCAAAACAATATCATTTGTAATATTTAATCTCGCTTACTTTTTTTTTTAATAAATAATATTATCTATATTATCAAGGATATGTTTAGCCTTACAATGGGCTTAATCTCGCTTACTTTAAATTTAACTAATAATATCACTTATAATAAAATTAAAAAAAAATATCCAATATATGTGCACAAAGAAGTGCATTTCTAATCCATTAACAAATCGCGTCAAAAGAGAAAAATTAAATACAAAATACCAAATAAACCTTAAAAAAAAAGCCAAATGTCATAAAAAGCTTTAAATGAATAAAGTAAGAAAATCATAACAAGAAATGCAACCACACTTTTACAGATTAATAACTTGGGACTTCCATATTGGTGATTGTTTGTCTTTCTTTACTGGGCTCTTCGCAAATTTTCCATACGCCTTCGAAGACATTCTTTTTTTGACATTATACAGCCATAATCCACTGGTTCAAGGGTTCCAGCATTGTTTATCATGCATTCATAGTCGTGATTGTAGTATATGCAATCCAGTTCACATTCTGAAAACGCAAAAGCCAACACAGCTATTGAAAAAAATTTCACACACAAAGAGAGCATTATCGCCCACAGTGACGTTCTTCGCAATCCACTCGCCCTCAACGAAATACAATTCGAAATCTTCAAATTCTTTGTCATACGATTGTTAATTTTAGAATTACAATCAATAGTCCTTACCATAAAAAGTTCTCTCTCGTTTAAAGCCGCGAGATATTTTTTGACACGTGATAATTGTTCCACGTCGCATGTAACTTTCTTTGACATCTGAACTGGATGGAATAGCAATATCAATAGATAAAAGTTTGCTCCAATCATCAACGGCGTAAATTCTGTCTCCAACGAAAACCACATCATCAATTATGCTGTACCTTTGGTCAACATAATTCATGTTATGTCTTTACCAAGTCTTAAAAAAGCCAATTGCAATTGACCCAAGTACGTCACCGCGACAGTGCGCTGGTTTGGATGCAACATATGGGACCTGCTGAAATTGCGGCCTTGACAAACACAATATTCACATTCACTAGCTGTTGAGTTCTCAACTGTCCATCCTTCAATCGTTATTGGAGGAAGGTGAACTGTTGAATTTTCCATCATTCTTCTCCCTTTGATCCTGCGGAATGGATTTATTAGGGTTATTCTAAAATCCTTTTCCACAGCTATTAACCATCCTTTTGAAGAACCACAAAACCGCTTGTTCCGCAGTGTTAATTAACCGCACATCATAAACCTTGTCATTCATGGCGCTGTATAATCTCCGTACGCCGTTTTCGCTAGAAGGAATCAAGAGCATTGGAGGTGAACGCTGTACAACCTGAGATCCTAGCAAGTTTTTTATTATCCCTTGCTCGATCATGGCATGACCTTAATGATTTCAATTTTTTTGCATACTAAAATTGATGCATTAAAGAGGTTATATTGCTGGGAATATGAATCGCATTTTCTCTTTGAAGATACCATCTTGATTAACCCATCGTTTTTAGACCGTGCTTAATCATGTTTAGCTTTCTCATGTTCTATAAAAACAACTATTTGCTCCGTGAGTATATAATTGATCTTTCCCTTAAATACTCCTTCGCTGTTGAACTTCAAATCTTTTCTCTCCAACAAATTCCACCTAGTTGAAAAGAATCAAGTTGTTTAATTAACTTATGTATAGCGAGTGTCCGCTTATGAGGGTCATATGTTGTATTCTGGAAGATAGGGCAACACAACCTGCTACACCAAGATATTATCTTTGAGGGGATAAATATACTCTAAAGAACAATAATTACATGCCTCAACCTCAAATCTTGATCTACTCAAGCATCGTTGGAGGTCAGTGGCGGATGCACTAAGGGGCAAGGTGGGTCAGCTGACCCCCCGAACTTCAGTGAACGTCCATGGACATCTTAGGTGCTGACCCTCCGAACTTCGGTGAATGTCCATGGATGACTTGGGTGCTGCCCCTTTAAAGGTTGGAGTTGCCCTTCATATATGTCATTCAACTACTTGATAAAATGCATTAGAGAGGTGTTGCCCCTTTATAGTCTAGTCCTAATATTATTTATCTCTGGCTTGTTTGTTGGTTGTGATTACAATTGTTGGCAGAAAAAAGAAGAAGAACAAAGTATAAAACTATCCAAAAATGCAAAGTAAATGAAATGGTGATCTCAGAGAATAACAAAGCATCATCATTCTTGGACAAATATATTAATGGGATGCAATGATATCAAACATTGTTAGTGTATTCAAGATAAGTGTGTTTCTTTGTTAAGCGTTTATATGGGAGCAGCCTTGGAACATGTTAGTTACCCACGCAAATGAGGCATTAACAGGTGTGCAATATGCCTTTCCAAATGACTTCAGGCCTACCAAGACTCAATGAAATGACAATATGCATGCTATTTTTGTTAAAAAAAATTTGCGCGCTGCGCACACTATTCTTACTGACCCCCGTAATATTATTTTCTGGATCCGCCACTGTTGGAGGTTGATATATTTGTCACAAGAGATAAGTATTTCATTGTTTCATTAATTGATATGATTGACCATGTCAACGTAAATTATCGTTTACTAATATTTATCTTGTGTGAATTCTTGTAGGAGAAGTAACATTCATATTGCCAATAATTTTAACAAACTTAAGAGTAGATGGTCATATCACATAAACGTCAATTTTTACCCATCATGGCGGAATTTGAACTTACTAGAATTTAGCACACCCCCATATTTTTAAGTATGTTACCTATAATAAAGTTTTTCCAGTACACTGGGTTCTCCATGATAAAATGAGAGTCCAGGAAACGTCAATTAATCAAGTGACACACCTGCGTGCTTCTCCTTTCCACAAATTTAGTCATACCCGATATTAATAAAAGGCACATAAAATTTCCTATGACACTGAAACTCTCATACCGAAATATCCTCAACAGCAACCGCATAGATCATTTGAACCTTATAGTTTCCCATGACATATTGAACCTTATAGTTTCCTATGACAAAAATTTTGAACATTTATTTGTAAAAGAATGCACTACAACATAAAGTCTCATGCAATCAATCTCACTTAGACATGTATGGGTCGTGCCAATTAGATCATGAGTAATATTACAAGAGCTCAGAAAACATGAGTAAAAAATTAAAGGAATGAAAATGAACTAACAATATTAAGAAAATATAGTGCCACAAATTGTTTTTGTCATTAAATTATTTCCTTCTACAACTTAAACATTTCTAATATTTTGTCACGTGAGCGTAGTCATTAAATTATCTAAACTGTGAACAAGTTTCTAGAACGGAAGATCAGTTGAGCAACCGGTCGGAAGGACTGAAACAAGCAGCACGAAGCAGCACCACAAGGAAGAAAGTTGCTGTGACTAGAGTAGGTTTGGAGTTCTACTGTGACAAGTGTTAGATTAACTAGAGTTTTTTTTTTTTTTTTTTTTTTTTTTTTTGTAAGAGACAATAGTAGATTTCATTAAAATCAAGAGAGAACCAACATAGAACTATTGCATTAGTGCCCAGCACCATCTTTTACAAGTATATCAAACAGAAAACTTGGAGGAGAATCATGCCATTCACACCGTTGGTTCAGCGAGAGACCGGTTCGGGCAAGACGATGAGCCGCGAAATTTGCATTGTGGCGGGTGTGGGTAACAGTAGCTTCAATGATTGCGTGAAGCAGTTCCTTGATATCCTCCAAAACTTGTCCAATTGGTGACAAATTTAGGGTAGGATTTTTCACTGCCTCCACAATCTGAAGTGAATCACTCTCAAAGACCAAGTTTGGAAATCCCCTATTCAATGCCCAATGCAAACTCTCCCTAAACGCAAGTGCTTCAGCCTGAAGAGGAGAATAAACTCCCTCAAAACTTCCACACATTGCAGCCACAAAATCTCCTGAGTCACTTCGAATAACAGCCCCAAAACCTCCCACTACTTTGGAAGCGCTCCAGGCCCCATCAATATTCAATTTAAAGCATCCCGGGGGTGGGGCAGTCCACTTGATAATGGCAGAAGTCATTGGAGTCCGATCTGGGGTGCCTGCATTTGTATTGACAAATGCAGTCCACCGTTGTTGCGCACGCTCCACACACATGTCGGGTGGTTCCAGCTTCTCTTGCCATATCTTTTCATTTCTAGCTAACTAGAGTTAATAGGAGCAGATGAGGTTTTTATGTAATTGAAGGGGCTTTCAATACTAGTGAGATATCGCGACTAACATCAGATTGAATTTAAGCTTCTTGTGTTCTTAGTCTTCATCTGATTTTGTGTGTGACATTTTGGCTGTTTGTTGTCCATCGAAAAAAAAGCAATATTGGTAGAGTGTGTTTGTACAACAAATTATATTTACATTTTTGTTTATGCGACCCGCTGTTGGTGTGGAAATCAGACTTGTGACCAGAGAGAGACTGAAATGCTTATATGAGTCTTACCGGCCCCTAGAAGGAGTGGAAAACGTCGCTTGCCACTAATCATCCCCCTTTAAAAAAAATGTGGTACAGTAGCGTGCCGGTTCTCCTGCCCACTTTTGACAATCGTTTCCTTTTTAAACGTCTAGTTTGAGGATGATTCCTTGTGTATATAAATCACATTTTATTGGCAAGTAAGTACGTAGACCAAAAACACAAAACAAAATTACTCATGAATTGAACAAAACATTGTCAAATGAATTGAGAGCAGGGTAAATTACAAAACTAGACTTGTGGCTAGGGAGAGACTGAAATGCTTCTGTGAGTCTTACTGGCCCCTAGAAGGAGTGGATAACATGGCTTGCCACTAATTGTTTCCTTTAAAAAAATGTAGTACAGCAGCGTGCCAGTTCTCCTGCCCACTTTTGACAATCGTTTCCTTTTAAATGTCTAGTTTGAGGATCATTCCTTGTGTATATAAATCAGATTTTATTGGCAAGTAAGTACGTAGATCGAAAACACAAAACAAAATTACTCATGAATTGAACAAAACTTTGTCAAATGAATTGAGAGTAGGGTAAATTACAAAACCAGACTTGTGGCCAAGGAGAGACTGAAATGCTTCTATGAGTCTTACCGGCCTTTAGAAAAAGTGGATAACGTGGCTTGCAACTAATTGTCCCCCTTTTTTTTTTAAATGTAGCACGGCAGCGTGCCAATTTTCCTGCTCACTTTTGACAATCGTTTCCTTTTAAATGTCTGGTTTGAGGATCATTCCTTGTGTATATAAATCAAATCACATTTTATTGGCAAGTACGTAGACCGAAAACACAACAAAATTACTCATGAATTGAACAAAACTTTGTCAAATGAATTGAGAGCAGGGTAAATTACAATACCATTTTGACAATTACATACTTTTTGTACCCCATTTCTCTCATAGATAATAAAACCGTTTTTCTTTCTGTACACCACCAATAAAAACACAAGAAGAAATACATAATGTTATAAACCCTAAACCCTACTCTTCCTTTTCTTCTTTCCTTCCCAATTATACTTTTTTTCAACATCTCATTTTCTTTTTTCGGTTTTTATTGATTTACATATACAAGGCAGGAGACCGAACCACATCCAAAAAAACCTCTCCTTATCTCTTCAATTTATCTCCCTCTCCCCAATAAAAAATGAATAACAAAGGATGAGCACACAGCAACCCTATATGATTACCTCGGCCTTGGTCGTGAACATAAAGGTCGGACTAGCCGCTGGGCTGATGGACTGCCCAACAATGTAGCTTGAGATCGAGTAAGCATCTCGACCATTGATGGGGTTTGATAAGCCTGAACGAGACTCGAGCCATCAGTAGAGTCACCTCTAGCTGTCGCTCGTTGCCATGAGTGTGAGCTTAATCCTGAAAGGATGTATGCTCTGCCAGATGCCTCGTACACATGCCTGCTTGCCATCCTCTCTTGCATTTCCTTGAGCTCAGCATCCAATGCTACACACAGAAGGTCTTGGGATTTTGCTGACACGGTGTCTGACAATACCCTTCGACAATTTTCAAGGGTTGAAACTGCACCAGCTAAGTCTCCCAGCTCAGCTGCAGCTCGTGCTTGAGCCATTGCCTCGGCCGCCTGGAGCCTATTACGTTGCCTGTCCACTTCTATTGACACTACTGCTTGCCCAACCACATCAGGTCTCTCAATTCTAACTTCTTCACTCTCTATTGTCGCCATTTCTTTATTTAAGGGATCCTTGTAAATGCATTTCACCTTTATCAATGATGTTACATTGCTACAAGACTCTGTTGGGACATTTACTGAAACCAGAAAATCCCTCTCTTCATCAGCATACATACCTCCAACATCAATAACCCCTTTCCGTCCATCAGCCATCACACAACTTGGGTAGCTTCCTGTTTTTAGTGAACCGAGGCAGAGACTTGTGTTCACACACTCAACTGCCACCTGAAGCTCTTGCACCACAACACTCAAAAGCCCCCCAATGCATTGTGCAAATGCATCCTGGATGACAGCTTCTGTCTCAATGAAAGAAAATGTCCCCCCAGATATCTCTGAAATTGAGTGCATCGATGATGCATCATGATCTGCACCAAATCCAAATGCATGCACTGGAATCCGAAAGCCTGTATCGTCACCGCCATGAATAGACAAAGGGAGGAGCAACTTATAATTTGGCTGAGATTGGTTAGGCCCAGAGCCACTGACGGTGTAAGTGTCCTGCCCATCTGACAACAGTATTATACTGGCAACAGGATTCTTTCCCCTTCGATCTTCCAATACCTTGCCACCCTTCCTTAGGCCCTCGGCAATGTTGGTCCCACCATTTGCGACCAGAGAGTTAACAGCTTGCAATGCCTGCTGGCGTCCAGTGTCAGTCATCCGGCGGAGGGGAAAGAGGCGACGTGCTGTTGAAGAGAATGAAATAACCGAGAGTCTGTCGTTGGAGCCAAGATTCTGTATTACGAACCCCATAGCCCTTTTTAGCAATGCAAGCTTAGTTCCTGCCATGCTACCACTGGTGTCAAGCACTGTGACTAGGTCTACTGGAGCACGATGATCCTGAGAAAACTGAGGCGGCAAAGTGGACTGATTTCTGCTAGGATTTTGTCTTGTAATTGAAGTA
The DNA here is from genome assembly GCA_963580275.1 of Crataegus laevigata. Taxonomy (NCBI): domain Eukaryota; kingdom Viridiplantae; phylum Streptophyta; class Magnoliopsida; order Rosales; family Rosaceae; genus Crataegus; species Crataegus laevigata. The sequence continues at coordinate 27,233,002 of OY756947.1, read as the reverse complement.
GCCGCTTTCAGATTGATCAAAACTGTAAAATTGCCGCAAGAATTGGATTTTGAAACAGCTGAAACCTCTGGGAATGTTTTGATCTCTATCGTCCTAACCAAATTGTCAACTGCACCATTTTTATTGCACGAGCTTCTCTCGGCAAACACAGGTTGGTCTAAGGATTCATCATCATTAAATACAGCTGGCTCATGGGCCTGGTAAAGTGGCATGATGTGTGGTCGGCTCAAGTCTCTTCGAGGAGGAGGAAGTCGGCGAACCACAGTCATCAAAGCATCATTTTGAGGCCAACCTACCGGACCAATAGCTGCCCTTCCAGGGGGAGGATCCAAACTAGGAACCTGCTCTGGGATTTCTTTCCACTTTGCCCTACAAACTGGGCAAATTTGGTTGCCATGTTTCACGTTTGATGTGATGCAGTGAAAATGAAAAGAATGTGAGCATTCAGCGGTGAAAAGAGCATGGCCACCTCCTTGTTTCATTTTGGTTAAGCATATCGAGCACGTTTGCTGAAAACACAAAACAAATGTAAGAAAGAGAGCATAAATAAGCCATATCAATCAGCCTGCATATCTTATCGCACTGGCATCGTGGAACTTTGAAAATTTAAACAATCTCAAAGAAATTATCATTAATCAACGGTGTGAGGATTCTAATACATTGAGAAATTCGGTATCGTGATGAGTACAAGGACAGCTATAGTATTGACATACACACATATTCCAGAAGAAAAGATGCAGTTCGCAGCACATTAACTTAATCATTAAACAAAAATTATAGAGAAAAGGCTAGGTAAGATCATGATATGTCCTGCATATAATTCCCATATGTCGCAGAAAAAGAAAAAAAAACACAACAAATGAAAAGGAAAAACAATTTTTAAGAACGATTTTTATGGTGCTCCGGAGTATCCTGTAGTTCGGGGTTTTTAACCGTTAGACCAAACCAGAAACCAATATATCAAACAAAAGGGAATTAATAAGATGCTTTATGGGACTACTCTCCCCTTTCTTTTTTTACTTGTTTGATGAAATTTACTGCCAGAAAGCTTGCAGATGATCAGTCAACAGAGAAGGAGGAAAAGGAAAGGTAAACCCTTTAGTCATTTTTTTTTTACCATTTAGGCAAACAAGAATGGCCCTGAAAGTGACTTGTGCATTAACCCGACATGCTCAACACAGGAAAACAACATGAACATTAAAATTCACATTCAAAGATTTAACTGTTTCCTCAAAATCCGCTAAAATATGATCTTATCAAAGACCTGATGTCTTTTGAGGCCAAAAGAATTGAGACCTCATCTGTAAATTTTAGAAATGATTTTCATGAAAATATGGAGGTCAAGATGCATAATTTTTGGAACCAAACTCTAAATTAGGCACTATTTGTAAGCCATTCTGCTTCTGAGCTGAAATTTATGCCTGACTTCTCTAAACTAACCACAAAAACTTCAATTTCTCAGCAAACAAACAGAATAAACTAAAACTGATAAGAACCCATCAATTATAAGCTCACACAAAGGAGGAAAATCCATTTCATTTGTGATAATTAGATGAAAAGACTAACCTTTGAGGATTTGCTTCCATTTCTGGAGAGCTTCAAACCATGAGAGGATGGAGTTGGAGTGGTAGGCCTGGAGGAGCCATTGGCCCAATTGGCAGGTGAAAGCAGGGCAGCATCAGACAACCTCTCAGCTGAGTCCACAGAGGAGGGAGATGAATCCTCTACTGTTTTGGGAAGATATAAACACAGATTCAGCCCCAGTGCAAGCTTTGCTTTCCTCCATTTGCTCCCCATTTTTTAACTTGAAATGTTTCAAAGCTTAAAACCCGGAACCCAAAATCTCTGCTTTGAGCTGAGGCTCAAAGAAACTTAAGAGATAGCACAAAAAAAAGACTGAAAATGTAAGCAAAAATCACAAATCCCAGATCTCAAAGTGCTTAAATTAAGCTGCTTTTTTGGTCTTTTCTCCAGCTGGGAGAGAGTTCTTGGAATGAGAGAGAGGTAGTGGGCTTTAACAAAAGTTGAAATGGAACACGAAAATCGAGGGGGAGAGAGAGATGTGTTTAATGGAGGTGTTTAGAGGAAAAACTAGAAGAAACTGGGGTTGAATTGTATTTGCAGAAAACTGAAGCTAAATGTCAATACAGCGCAACTGAGTCATAGTTGTACTAGTCTTCTTGTTGGGGTCCGTGGCCGCCATGAGAGAGCGCGGGAGAGAGGGAGAGAGAGAGAGAGAGATTGATTTTGCTTTCGTATTCGTGTGTGTGTTTATTGAGAAGATTTTGACCTTGGTTCGGTCCTTTGGTGGGTTTTATTAGTAAATAAACTTTAAGTTGTTTGAACCAAAAAAAAAAAAAGAAAAAAAAAGGAAGCTTAGGTTGAAAAACGGTAGAAGGAGTTGCACGTACTTAAATGTAAAGAGAAATGCCATGAGCATGAAGATGTTGTAAAACAATTAAAGTTTTAATCTAAATAGTCAAAATTAAAAAATATCTCCAAAATATAATGTAAAATACTCTTTATTATAGTAAAATAAATTGTCATTCTTTAAATTTAAAGAGTAACTATTTTGCTAAATATCAAAAAAATAATAAAACTCAATGGTGGACTCGTGAGCAAGGAGAAACGAAAAAGAGAGAATGCTGAAAAGAATAAATTGTCGTGTGATCACTTGAATTATTACTCTAGTTCAAATTGCTTTTCTAAATTATTTGTGTGACAGCTAGTCCCGAGATTCTATTTTCGATAAGGTGAAAGGACGAAATTGCCCTTAAGCGTTGAATACGAAATCGCATTTTGAGTTAAAATCATACTCCAATTACATAAATTCCCAAAGTTTTGGGACCAATGGAAACTAAAATATCCCTAGTTGTGATTGGTGGTTGATGTTGGACCACACATTCTCGCTCTCCTCTCACTCCCGTAGCACTCTCTCTCTCTTTTACAGACTCTCTCTCATTCACTTTCATACGGACTAACCCAAAAACCCTTTGAAACGTGACAGATCGAGGGTGTGAAGCACACCATTGTGTTCGTGAAGTTCATTCGAGTTGATTGATACCCGTTTCAGGTAGGATTTCTTACAATTTCACGTAGAAACCTTAGTTCCCGAGAATTTCACTGTTCATGCAAATTTTATTGTGTGATTTTTAGGAGATTCTAATCTCACAGGGAGCTTTGTTAGATCCTCTAGAGTCTTGGAGTACTTCATTGGACGAAGTTGGACGTCGGGAAGCCTAAGATCAAAGTTTGGCCAATTTTCCTCTAAATTTCACGGTAAGATCCCGTGAGTTTTAGGTCCTAAAACAGGTATAACATTGTTCTACTCATCTCCAGCTTTCCATTGGTGTAAATTTCATGCAATTTGGGTTAAAAACGAAGAATTTAAGGCGAAAACAAGAATTCCCAGATTCCGACGCCGACAACGATCGCCGGAGTCCCAAGGTAAAAGACGACGGCATATTCCCGGTCTATACCTGAAGGCGTTAACTGACGCCGTCAGTGTGCCTGTCACATGATCGCGCGTGGGGGCGTGTAAGTCCGTGTACTCGCCTGCGCGTGGCGACGCGTACAGGCCGGAAAAATTATTCTAAAAATTTCTAGGTGTTCGTGATGTCGAGTAGATCACATTGGTATATTCGAATGCCAAAATTGATCAACATATGAGAAGTTATTTCTAAAGTTCCGTTTGTGTACGTTAAATAACGTTTATTCAGTTACTTGTCATATAGGCGAGGCCTATCCCGAGGACGAGCGTAGCCAGGCTAGGCGTGGGGGCTACGATCCGGCTATTTATCAGTGAGTGGGCCGTTTGTTTTCCGTACATACCTATATATATTTCTATTTTCCCAGAAAATGAATTTAAATGATGAAATGATTTGAGATGCCATGCCAAGTATCTATTTACTTTAATTATGCATTTATGTTGCATATAATTGTGATGGTGCTGCGGACGCACAGGTAAGTATCAGGTAAGATTCTATACTGGTTATGATGAGAATGAAATGATGTGATGTGATGTCATATGAATGAATTTACCTCTCGCACCGCATGCTCGCCTTGGATCCAAGTTAGGTGCACAGTCCTGTCGTATAGACCACCTTTGAGTGGGTTCGACTCGTAGGTGACCCATGAATCATTCGCACAATCTTCACGTGATTGTAGCACTAGAGCATATTATGTTATATACAGAGATGAGTTATAGACCACTAGAGGTGGTATTGATTGTGTGCAGAATATATATACATGATCTGATGAGATGATTATGAGCTATATATGCAGCCGAGGGCTGAGTTGATTATGATGAAAGATTATGAGCTATATATACAGCATAGGGCTGAGATGATTATTCGATATTTAATCACATCACAGATTTACGATTGAGCATTCAGTAGAGATGCTTTGGCATGGCATACATACAGATATTTTTACAGCATGATTTTGAGATATATGTGTATATGAGTATATACTTTTGAAAAGATTTGTTTTGCTGACCTACTCAACTTTGTTTTTCGCCCCTTCAGGTATTAAGTAGTGTCCGTTGGTGGCATACGAGGATCTCATCGGACGTTCTGATAGAACTCATTCATGTAGGACCACTTACGGGTGTAATTTCCATTAGTACTTTCTGCTTGACTGCACGTAGACCATTTATGCTCTGGTTTGTGAAAGCATTATAAATTTTCTCACTAGTAGGTCACCTTAGTTTGGACTGCTAGTCGTTTGGTTTTAATTCCTTCGTATTCCTATTATCAATCTTGCTTCCACACTGTGCACATAGTTACGTCACGCTCACGTGACAGCCAGCACGCCCTACTTTCAGGTCGGGGTGTGTCAGTTTGGTATCAGAGCCAGGTTTGGCAATCCTGCATAGCTTGTGAATATGCAATTATCTTGGTGTTTCTGTTAGAACTATGCCGCCTCGTAGAAAGCCACGTCGTACAGATGAACCTAGTTTCCCTAATGTAGCTCAGTTAGGGAAGCTATTGTTAGTGCTATTCAGTCTGTAATTCGCCTCCTCAGCGGACTCCTTTGGAGTCAGAGTGTAATCTAAGTTGCTTACCTTTAAGGGTAATGAAGGCCATGAAGGGTCTGGGCGTTGGCTCAATTAGATTGAGAAGACTTTTAGGCTAATGTAGAGTTAGGGGAATCTTTTCGATGATAAGTGGATAGAGACCACTACTTGGTTTTTGGATGTAGAGCCTGCATCCTAGTGGAAACAGGAACTTACGGGTGGAAGCCTGAGGAGATTGCAGACTGATAGAATTTTGAACGGTCATTCTATAAGAGATTCATTTCCCCAGCATATCTAGATCGTAAGAAGCATGAGTTCACATATTTGAAACAGGGGAAGTTGTCTGCTAACAAGTATTAAAGGAAGTTTACTGATTTGTCTCGTTATGATTTAGAAACTATTGCTATTACAGTTGAGATATTTAAACGTTTTAAGCTTGGTACTAAGAAGAAATGGTGTTGATGGCGACCATTTATCCCCGTGACACTCATCGGGAGTTCTATGAGATTTTGTTGAGGATTGCGAATTCTGGGAATATGTTCAGCGATAGTGATGAAGAAGAAGAAAAGAATAGGAATCAGAGAAATAATGATAAAAGTTAAAGTCAGTTATTTCGAGGACATGGCCAGACGCAGAGCTTCCAAAGAAGTGAAGCCAGTTCTAGTTCTTCCAGCAGAGGTTTTAGCTCCACAGGTTAGAGAAGACTTGGTAGGTTTTTCGAAGGTTTCAGATTCCAAAGGCAGGGGAATTCTGATAGTGGAAATGCACCCTTGTGTTGTAGGTACAACGATCGACATTTTGGAGTGAGTCGAAAAGGTAGTAATGGGTATTATACCTGTGGTCAGGACATGGGCGTAGTTCTCAAGGACGAGGAGTTCACGCCAATAGAGTTAGAGGAAGACAGCAAGCCCAGAAACGTGTTTACACGTATCACTGCATGATGCTCAGAATCATTCGGACTTGATTATGGGTACGCTAAACATATTTGGTCACTTGCTAGAGTTTCGATGGATTGTGATGCAGAAATTTTATGTTATTGACGATGTTGCCAAAAAAAGTAGTAAATGAGCACGATCGAGGCGTGTATATGTATTTCCTAATAAGGGGCAAGATGGTGATATTGCACCCTCGAGAGTTGTTGCTTACTTACCGAGACAACAGTAAGTTATCAGTATTACGGGCTGCAGACATAGTTAAGCAAGTAAACAGGTAGGTCATTCTATGTTAGTATGGTGTTTTTCATGGTGCCCAGTGATGGTGGAAGATATAGTTATGTCAGCAAATCTTATCCCGTTAGATATAGTGGACTTCGATGTTATTCTAGACACAGATTGGTCGCAGTATGATCGTACCGATATCGATTACTACGGGAATCAGTTACTTTCCATCGTCTTGGATTACCAGAGGTTACTTTTGTTGGTGAGCGTAGTGGAGTAAGGTATGGAGTCATTTCAGCAGTGAGAACCAAAAAGTTGTTAAAGAAAGGTTGCTAGGGGTACTTGGCTCACGTGGTTTTGAATGATGATGCTCCTGTTAGCATGGAGAATGTTAAGGTGGTCAGACATTTTTCTGACGTCTTTCTTGATGATTTGCATGGATTGCCTCCAGATAGTGATGTGGAGTTCACCATTGACTTACTTCCAGGTACTAATCATATTTCTTTAACTCCTTATCGTATGGCTCCGGCTAAATTAAGAAAATTGAGGACTCAGTTGCAGGACTTGGTTGATAAAGGTTTCATTTAACCTAGTACTTCACCTTCGGGAGCCTTGTTCGGAAGAATGACGGTACCTTGAGATTATGTATTGCTTACATGCAATTGAATCGGATGACAATTAAAAACCATTATCTGTTGACGCGTATAGACAATCTTTTTGATCAACTTCGAGGTGCCTATGTGTTTTCTAAGATCGATTTGAGGTCGAGTTACTATCAATTGAAGATCAAGAGTGACGACATTCCTAAAACTGCTTTTAAGACTCGTTATGGTCACTATGAGTTTCTTGTTATGCCGTTCGGATTGACGAATGCACCAGTAGCTTTCGTAGGATTGATGAATAAGGTATTTCAGTAGTATTTGGACAAATTCGTCATTGTCTTCATTGATGACATTCTGGTGTATTCTAAGTCAAAGGCAGACCATGTTCGACCTTTTTCTTTGGTGTTGAAGAAGCTGAGGGAACACAAATTGTATGCTAAGTTCAGTAAGTGCCAATTTTGGTTAGATCAAGTTGCTTTCTTAGGGCACGTTGTTTCAGCTCAGAGTATTCAGGTTGACCCTCAGAAGATGACAGCTGTAGAGAATTGGGAATAGCCACGAACCGTCACCGAGGTACGGAGTTTTCTTGGCTTAGCAGGTTACTACCGACGGTTGTCAAGATTTCTTAATTATGGCTTTACTATTAATGAGGTTAACCAGGAAGGAAGTTAAGTTTGAGTGGGATGATGATTGTGAGCAGAGTTTCCAGCAGTTGAAGTATTGTCTCACTCATGCTCATGTCTTGACGTTTCCTGATGACAGTGGTAACTATGAGATTTACAGCGATACTTAATTAAATGGCTTGGAATGCGTGTTGATGCAACATGGTAGGGTAATTGCTTACGCTTCGCGTCAGTTAAAGCCTCATGGGATGAATTACCCTACACATAATTTGGAGTGAAGCTAGAGTTGGAAAATTCCGAGGAGGAAGATCGAGAAAATGCCTTACTTGCTAGTTTCCAAGTTAGGCCGATCTTAATTGATCGTATACTCGAGGCCCAGATTAATGATGATGAAGCTCATGAACTTATTCATTTAAGGAATGAAGGGAAGAAGAAGACCTCCGAATCAGAGAAACAGACGACATGCTTATAAAGGAAAACAGAATGTATGTACCAGTTCATGCAGAATTGAAGAAGGAAATTTTGAATGAAGCGCATATTTCAGCCTATGCGATGCATCCCGGAAGCACTAAAATGTATCATACCATTCGACCATTTTACTATTGGCCGAGTATGAAAAGAGAAATTTCTAAATATGTTAAGTAGATGTGCCGTGTGTCAGCAAGTTAAAACCGAAAGGAAGAAGCCATTTAGATTGATGCAGCCGCTTCCCGTTCCACAGTGGAAATGGGAAAATATTACCATAGATTTTGTGTACAAGCTTCCTCGTACATTGAATGGCTATGATGAAATGTGGGTGATTGTTGATCGACTTACTAAGTCGGCGCATTTTGTTCCTGTGAGGGAGAAGTATTCCTTAAGCCGATTAACTGAGTTGTTTTTATCGAAGATTGTAGAGTACTATGGCGTTCCAGTTAGTATTGTTTCAGATCGTGATCCTCGATTTACTTCGAAGTTCTGGATAGCATTCCAGGAAGTTTGGGTACGAGATTACTTCCAGTACGGCATATCATCCATAGACAGACAGTCAATCAGAGAGAACGATTCAGACATTAGAGGATATGTTAAGATCTTCGGTTTTGTAGTTTGGTGACGTTTGGCATAAGCGGTTAGATTTGATGGAATTTGCCTACAACAACAATTTTCATTTGAGTATTAGTATGTCACCGTTTGAGGCACTTTATGGCAGGCCCCGTCGTACACCGTTGTGTTGATCAGAGGTTGGCGAAAGAGTTTTATTGAGCCCTGAGTTAGTAGAAGAGACTACTCAGAATATTTAGGTTATTAAGTCTAATATGAAAGCGGTCCAAGATCGCCAAAAAAGTTTAGCAGATAGGCATGCTACTGACCGAGTGTACAAGGTAGGTGATTGGGTATTCTTGAAGTTATCGCCGTGGCGAGGTGTTGTACTGTTTGGGAAAGAGGGTAAGCTAAGTCCTAGATTCATCGGACCTTACCAAATCACTGACGAGTCGGTGAGGTTGCTTACAGGCTTGAGTTGCTGTTAGAGCCGTCTAGGGTATATAATGTATTTCATGTTTCGATGCTTCGACATTATGTTTCAAATCCTTCGCATGTGATTCCTCCGCAACCTTTAGAGATTAACCCAGATTTGACTTACGATGAGGAGTCAGTGACGATACTTGATTGGAAAGATAAGGTACTCAGGAACAAGACAGTACGATTGGTAAAAGTCTTATGGAGAAATCATTCAATGGAAGAAGCTACCTGAGAGACAGAGAACAAGATGATGGAGATGTATCCGAGGTTGTTGTATGGATACTAATGTTGTATTGTGGTATGAAATTTCGGGGATGAAATTTTTATAAGGTGGGTAGATTGTGATAGCTCGTCCCGAGATTTTATTTTCGATAAGGCGAAAGGACGAAATTGCCCTTAAGCGTTGAATACGAAATCGCATTTTGAGTTAAAATCATAGTCCAATTACATAAATTCCCAAAGTTTTGGGACCAATGGGAACTAAAATATCCCTAGTTGTGATTGGTGGTTGATGTTGGACCACACATTCTCTCTCATCTCACTCACGTAGCACACTCTCTCTCTCTCTCTTTTACAGACTCTTTCTCATTCTCTTTCGTACGGACTAACCTAGAAACCCTTTGAAACGTGATAGATTGAGGGTGTGAAGCACACCATTGTGTTCGTGAAGTTCATTCGAGTTGATTGGTACCCGTTTTAGGTAGGATTTCTTACATTTTCACGTAGATACCTTAGTGCCCGAGAATTTCACTGTTTATGCAAATTTTATTGTGTGATTTTTAGGAGATTCTAAGCTCACAGTGAGCTTTGTTAGATCCTCTAGAGTCCCGGAGTACTTCGTTGGACGAAGTTGGACGTCGGGAAGCCTAAGATCGGAGTTTGGCCGATTTTCCTCGAAATTTCACGGCAAGATCTCGTCAGTTTTAGGTCCTAAAACAGGTATAACATTGTTCTACTCATCTTCAGCTTTCCATTGGTGTAAATTTCATGCAATTTGGGTTAAAAACGAAGAAGTTATAGCGAAAATAAGAATTCCTAAAGTCCGGCGCTGGCGACGGTCGCCGGAGTCCCGAGGTAGAAGACGACGGCATATTCCGTCAGAGTTGACGAAATATGCTGACGCCGTTAGCTAACTTTAACGGTTTCAGTTAAGAGATAACGGAATATTCCCGGTATATACCTAACGGCGTTAACTGACGCCGTCAGTGTGCCTGTCACATGACCGCACGTGGGGGCACGTAGGTCCATGCACTCTCCGGTGCATGGAGGCGCGTGGAGGCCGGAAAAATTATTCTAAAAATTTATGGGTGTTCGTGATGTCGAGTAGATCATGTTGGTATATTCGAATGCCAAAATTGATCGACGTATGAGAAGTTATTTCTAAAGTTCCGTTTGTGTACGTTAAATAACGTTTATTCAGTTACTTCTCATATAGGCGAGGCCTATCCCGAGGACGAGCGTAGCCAGGCTAGGCGTCGGGGCTACGTTCCGACTATTTATCAGTGAGTGGGTAGTTTGTTTTCCGTACATACCTATATATATTGTTATTTTCCCAGAAAATGAATTTAAATGATGAAATGATTTGAGATGCCATGCAAAGTATCTATTTACTTTAATTATGCATTTGTGTTGCATATAATTGTGATGGTGATGCGGACGCACAGGTAAGTATCATGTAAGATTCTATACTGGTTATAATGAGAATGAAATGATGTGATGTGATATGAATGAATGAATTGATGTGATGAGAGCTCATAAACCTGCACATTGATATTAGTGCTCCCGCCCAGAGTTAGGGGCACCATCTTTCACGTGTTGTTCACCTTCCGCACCGCATGCTCGCCTTGGATCCAAGTTAGGTGCACAGTCTTGTCGTATAGACCACCTTTGAGTAGGTTCGACTCGTAGGTGACCCGCGAATCATTCGCACAATTTTCACGTGATTGTAGCACTAGAGCATATTATGTTATATACAGAGATGAGTTGTGGACCACTAGAGGTGGTATTGATTATGTGCAGGATATATATACATGATATGATGAGATGATTATGAGCTATATATGCAGCCGAGGGCTGAGTTGATTATGATGAAAGATTATGAGCTATATATACAGCATAGGGCTGAGAAGATTATTCGATATTTAATCACATCACATACTTACGATTGAGCATTCAGTAGAAATACTTTGGCATGGCATACATACAGATATTTTTACAGCATGATTTTGAGATATATGTGTATATGAGTATATACTTTATTTCTGGGAAATTATACATGTTTTACGGTGAGGGGTTACAGTTTTTGAGAAAAGAATGATTTTGAAAAGATTTGTTTTGCTGACCCACTCAACTTTGTTTTTCGCCCCTCCAGGTATTATGTAGTGTTCGTTGGTGGCATACGAGGATCTCATCGGACGTTCTGACAGAACTCATTCATGTAGGACCACTTACGGGTGTTATTTCTCAACATTTATAAATATGTTATTTTTATCTTGCATTGTCAATTTGAGCAGCTTTGGTTGATAATAAATTATTCATGACCAAATGAGAGAAATAATTAAGGAGTGTTATATATTGGAACAAAAATAGATTAGTACCTTCTGATGGCATTTACATTGTGTAGTACTACGTTAATATTAGCCGCTATTATCATATTTTAATAAAGTAGTTGATTAAATTTTAATAATGTATTAAATATTGTAAATTAATATGTAACTCAGTTCATCTTATATATAATTATAAACAAATGACAATATTTAGTGTTAGTGGCTGGTTGTCAAATCCCTCTTTTCTCCATGATCACTGAAACATATCTTTTACTTTGGCTGATAAAATAAGATCAAAATGTTGAGTGGATGATAATTTACTTGACAAAAAGAAATCCCCCATTACAAAATGTATGATTCAATTTTGTATCATGAATAATGGAGTTGGGGGCCATGGCCCCTATGCTGCTTATTATGCATCATCATCATGAATCATTGTTGGCCATGGAGTCAAAATGGTGGTGCCATTTCTTTTAATCATGCAATTTTTATATTTTGTTTTATTTTAATTAGGAATATTTTTAATCACTGTCCTTAACTGATGGTTATGTTTGTCATCTTATTTATTGTTATTGAATGAGTTTAAATTTTTAAATATATACAATAGATAAACGCAAATTTCAAAATTTAAACTTATCTAATAATAATTATTAAAATTATAAATATTACCACCACTCAAGAGTTGTGATCAAAATTACACTCTTTTTATATTCCTAAGATGATATGATAAGTTTGCCACACGTGCACATCATAACGGCAGTCATTTCGTGGGTTCCCATATCAACTCTGTTGACATTACGACTTAGATCTTATCATCACATGAGTTGGATTTCTCTTTTGTTTTCTCTTTGCTGTATTTTCCTTTACTTTTACTTTTTATTTAGCTTTTTTCTCTTTGACTTTAATAGCAAATGAAAATGAAATTTAACTAAAGAAAGACATCATTAGAATGATATATCGTTTTTCTGTTAATATGGGTTATTGATCTTTTGGTGAATTTTTCATCACATGCCATTGGGATTTTTCATAAAGTAGAGAACAACATTTGGACCTAGAAATGATCATATTTTTTGGAAGAACATCAAATACAAATTTCTAAAATATTCCGTAGATGAAATTTGTTTATATTCCCAAATCGTTTGATTTCTCTATAGATTCTTTCAATAACCAAACGAGCCTTAGACAATTGCAAATCACATAAAGAGAATGACATGTTTATATAGGGATCATTTGATAATTGTTTTTAAAAAAATTCATTTTTTTTTTAACTGAAAACTCATTATTTGATAAATATTTTCAATTTTCAATTTTCAAATATTAACAAGCGCATGAAATTATTGAATGTTTCTTTGATGTTTTTCTTGGGCACCATGGGGTAAAGATGAAAAAGCCTTTCTTCCAAGAGCAACTAGCCAAAATATTGGTGTGAACACCCTCTTGCCTCTTGCCTCCAATAGAAAATTTTTCTTTCACCCCATCTTTTTTAATTATATATTGTCTTCATATTATAATAAAAAAGAAAAGGACGAAAAGAAAGAAATAGAACAAACTTTTCACGACAAAGTAGGTTTAGTATGCCTAGACAATCATCTTGGACTGTCGATTTCTTAAAATAAAAATACAAAATAAAACAATAGTAAACCAACCATGCATGCATGTTTCATTTTCCTAGCTAGAACAGTAAATAAATTGTTAAACAAATTTCCCACCTAAAACGATGTATTCAAAGTTCCAGAACTTGTAATACTCGCTTCTGTTTTTTTATAAACAAATATGTTACTCGGTTTCTTGTGAATTCCAAAACATACAAACATTGGGTCGATGAACCATGCACATCATCAGCCTCTAGAAATTGGCATATCGATTCAATGGTCAAAAACTGGCACTTGGGAATATTCAACAAAACCCTAGCTAATATATATATTAGTCCATGGCTACAACCACCATTAGTGAATTAATGAATCCACCAGAATAGTAGGCTATGGGCAACCATACATGCACGTGTTCTTCGAGGAAACTCGTTCTTGAAATTACATATATGATATATGCTCTTCTTGGAAGACTATACGTACTGAGTTGACCGAGTAATTCGTCTTAATATGATACACATTCGTTTAATATTTTTTCATGCACCGGGGGCTTTGTATTGATTGATTCTTCTGTCCGAATATTGTTTGGGGAAAAGATTCATCCACGCTTTACTTTTTCCTATAGTTCGGTACAAACAAGTCAATTTGATATATTTTCGGTGCAGTTATTTTTGTACTATTTACATATTTTTCTTATGTATCACCTTCTTTTTTTTTATTTATGTTTTCTCATTTAGATTTATTTATGGGTCATTTTGAGTTCGGTCTTTAATCAACCTAATTGTTACACTGAAACCTTGTTTGTTTAAATTTTTTGATCAAGGTGCTTAACATCATTTAAGATATTTAACTCATGCATGTCTCACAAATTATGAAATTTAAACAAATTCAAATAATATTTTTAAAATATAATAAATACTTAAAATAAATATTAGAGTAATATTTTTCTTCACAAAATTATAGCAAGAAAATAATGTACCCATATAATTATTAACATATTTTTTTAAATAACTACTAATATATTTTAAAACATAAAATAAATATATATAAAACTTTGAAAAATATGAGCAAAAAAAAATATGAGTACAAAATTAAAATTGAAAAGAAAATTGGTACAAATTAAAAAAGGGTTGCAAATTAAAAATGGGTATAAACTAAAAATAAAAATATATGATAAAAAAAATTTAGTCATAAATATACTAATTGTAACATTTTAAACACTAAATAAATATATTTAAAAAAAGTTTTATTATTGAAATAATTAATGAAGTTATTAATACCCAATGACCTTGATCAAAAATTGAAAAGGAATAAGGTTTTAATCACTGGAGTAGCAAAAGGAGGGATAAGAACCTAATTTCTCATTTATTTATAGTTGTAAGAATTAAAATGTACATATTAATAAAATCAAAATTTTATTATGGAGACATTAAATAACAAAAATAGAATATGTACACATCAAAGAATTAAAATCAATATGTAATCTAAAACTTTTTTTTTTTAATTTCAATCTTTTTCAAAGACTAGTCTTCAAAAACCCCTTTATGTATTCCCCAAATTGACCAAAAAACTGAGGTTTATCAATAGGTGTGTGGCCTTGGTTGAAAATTGAAATTAGGTCAAATATTCCCCTTCCCATTATGTTTGGAATAGTATAGCTGGATAGTACAGGCACATACACAACTTTGTTCTCTCTATGCAAATACATTATTCCATCTCTATCTCCAGTGTCAATTGGGAAGTGGGATTATTGCAAGTTTGAAAATGTGGGTTGGAGAGAGCTGAGTGCTCAGAGATTTTGTATCTCCCATTATCTCCATTATTTCAATCATTTGGTAAAGGTCTACTGAGGCATCAAGAATGTTTGTCTAGTTGTTCTCTCTACTAAGGAAGTAGAGGTTCCATTATAAAAATCAATTTAAAATATAGGGAGTAATCAAATTTCTTATAAACACATGCAAAGTCTATTAACTTTTTAACGTGAGAGTTGCTCTCAACCTCTTGCTCTATCTCAATCACAAGAACCTTAAAAACGTCATGGATCAGCTTCTGAAACTGAGAGTGCACACAGCACAGCAGTGCCCCAAGGCATCCAAGCACCAAACACTAAATCCAAATAATCAAAAGACTTAACCATCATATAATGAGGTGAGTGGAGCTCCCTGTTCCCTCCACTTTACCATGGCCTCCTCTCATACATCACAAGAAAATATACCTTTTAAAAGGAAAATTCAAATGCTGTAGCTTTTTAGAAATGCAAAAGTTATTCCTCTCCCCCACAAAAGAACATCAACACAGAACCAAGAAAGTGAACCCTTTTCATTTCCCACCTCCTTTTGAGAGCACACATGCATGCCTCACACAACAACTAGCCCTAGCTAGCTACTGAGTGAGAACCAGAGAGAGAGAGAGAGAGAGAGAGAGGAAGGGCTTCCTATAGCAGTGAGTGGAGATGCATTATAACAAAGAAAGAATCCTCATAAAAACCCTTTGAGGGGAGGGTATAGGATTCGCTTTACTATCTCTAAAATTTGCCAGACTTTCTGGGGCAAGTCAACGAGAAAGCTGACCTTTTTTAATATCCAAGGGGAATAATAATCCCTCCTCTTATGGTGCTCCCCACTTGGGTAGTGAAAGTGAATAAGGGCATTCGATGTCTTGCATTTGAAAATACTCAAAATCATGCATCCATTGCTTAGATAACTAATATTCTCTCTCTCTCTCTCTCTCTCTCTCTCTCTCTCTCTCTCTCTCTCTCTCTCTCATTGGATAAATTAAGTATACAAAATATTCTCTTCGTTGGTGGCTCGTTTTGCTTTGTTTTTCAAACTATGTTGGTTTTTCAGGCTTTCGCTTTTCAAATTAATGGTTGTCTCACTTTCTTGGTTTTTCATAACCTTATGATTTTGCTCTCTGTTTTGCAGATTTAGACCTTTAGATTTGGTTTTAGAGGAGTTAAGTTTCATTCCCCCTCCCCCTCTCTCTCCTTGTATTTTGGGTGTTTTCGTTTCTGGAGGAGTAAGATTGATTTCTCCCTTCTTTTTTTATGTATTTTTAAATTCTTTTTTCTTATATTATGAAGGGTTAAGTTTATGTCCTCTCACTAGGTATAATTTTTTTTTTATCAATAAAATTTCCTGGTACCGTCTAAATTTGTTTATTTTATTTTAATTATACTAAATATATACATAAAGTTGAATTTACCGTTTAATCAACTCGATCAATAGTTCTCATTTATCTACGAATACTTTGGCATATCAAACCAATTGAGAGGTCAAATTTCTTGAGGCATATTGGTTTTTTATTCTCGTTTCTCATAGAACGCTTACACACATAACAACCTATTGTGTCAACTAAAGAATGTAGAGAATATATATAATATATACTACGTTTACTTTAGTGGAGAGACAGAGATTATGTAACAAAAGTATATTTATGCAAAAGTCGAGAATTCTTTTACTTGGTCGATTGGAACATTAATTATTACATGTATGCTTTTCTTCTATCTTCTCTTTAACTAAGATAATATTAGATGGAGTCTTAACCATGCATATCCACTACAGTAACAAACAAATTGCCCGAGCAGTTTTCCTTAATTATGATGTTACATGTAATTGATCATCTGCAAGTCAAACCCAATCCATGCATCCAGTGGCCCCCATATGTTTAAGATCATGCCTAATTTGGAGTTTGTGCAAGTCGCTTTCTAACTTTTTCACTGTTTATTTGTATCTTTTTAAGCATATTCATGTATGTTGATGTGCTTTTGTACATGTGGGATAGAATTTTATTTGTATTTGTAATGCCGTGGTTGCAGCACTCCACATTTTAACGTAACGTAATACGTGATTGACTTAAAATTTAGTTGTACAACATTTCAATTGAAAGAAAGCTCTGAGTGTCCAATAAGAAATATAGAGATTATAAAATAATATTCTTATTAATTCAAAATGGAGGCGCTGCCTGTCTATGACTTGCTGCAATTACTTGTTCGTTCAATCTCTTCAGCTAACATTGCTTTACTTGTGCTATACAAATGGGGAAGCAACAGTTAAAAGATTTAGCAAATCAATAGTTTCATTTCATCTCCAAAAAGTGGCTTATTTCGTCTCAGTTACGAAATTACAGGACAACATTTTCATTTTGCATAGCTCAAATAAAAAGGCATCAATATATACAAGGTTTGCCACTAGACATGCATATTACATGCTCAACTTGAGCTATATATACTTAATAGTGAAATTGAATTCTCGACGTCGGTAATCCATGTTAACTACATTGTAGTGTTGGGGAATTGAAGAGAAAATCAAGACCCAGAGGAAAAACCTAGAAACATTTAATGAAAAATAAACCCAAGAACAATCGCGGAAGCACCGAACATCTAATGCAAATTTGGAAAGAAACTAAGCTAGAAACAGATAAAAATTAATGAGAAATGGAACCACTAGAATCAATGGCGTGATCCTGGTGGCTCTGATACCATGTTAACTACATTGTAGTGTTGGGGAATTGAAGAGAAAATCAAGAAGAAAGATGAAGAGAATAAAGATGAACACCAAGAGTTTGAGAGAGAGAGAGTATAGAGAGAGAAATAGGATTTGTATTAACTAACTAAATGAAGATTACACACTGTTTTTATAAGAGAAATCCTAACAACCTTACTAACTATATTACTAACTGTATTACACTTGTACCCTTAATAATCCAAACCTATCATGCAGTATATATTTCTTAATTGTCTTACTGACAAGAGATGCTTAGCTTTAGAATACCTTCATTGTGGCCCCAATTGTAGGGAAGTTTTGCTAGAAAAGTTAGAGCTTAGTAATTTGGTTTATTTTTATTTTTATTTTATGTTGGGGTATTTTTAGTACCTACATCTTAAGAGTTTACTATTGCATCTTGTTTGTCTAGAATTCAATCTTTATAAATGCATCTTATAACTTAGTAGATGAATCAAATTTTGAGAAGATGTAGTATTTTAGTTATGTAACCGTCTTGGTAATATGTAGTATACTTTTTTTTTTTATAATAAATAAGAATCAGACTTTGTAATCAATTTTTCTTCTTCTTCGCCTTTAATTTGTTAACATGTTCTTTTCGTATCGTAGACTCAATAGAAGTGGTATTCTTCTCACATATAATCCCTGACGTTTTCGAAACTGATTGGTTTAGCCCTGGTACTGATGTGATTCTGAAAAAAGTTGGTAGTTTTTTTGTGTTTGGTAAACATTCAGTTTCAACTTTTTTTTTACAGTTTTGGGTGAAAAAAAAGACAAAAACAAGAAGCTGCAAAATCCAGCTTTGAAAAACCGACTTTTTTTCACATCTGTTTTACATAAAAGTTTATAAAACACTATAATACTGCTTTTTTTTTTTTCAAAAACATTTTTACAAAAAGTTTACCAAACACTCTGCTGCTTTATTTCATAACTGCTTATTTTCACAACACTGCAGAAGTAATTTTTTTTCAAAGCACAGCAATACAAAACCAGCCCTTAGTCTCTCACTTCGAAAATCTATCAATGTTGTCATCCACGTTTATCCCACACTCCCTACCGTCCAAATAACAAAACTTATGTTAATATACGTCACCCACGCACGTGGGTCCCACAACTCGAATTGGAAGGCACGATGTGAATAAACAAAAGAAAATAGAAAATGTGACTTGGACTTGGTCTGGCCTAAGCTTGCAGAGGGTTTAACCCAAGCCTGAACCCCTTACCAACTAGCCTGGTCTAGCTAGCACAATTGAAATTGGACTTTGATTTTAAAAACAGTAAGCTTCCAGCCCACTCTAACCCAAAGCAAAATCACCAAAATCTACGTCAAAATTATTGGGTTGAAAACATAAATGTTAAACCCTATTTACTATAAAGATTGAAATATCAAAACACTACAAGATTCAAAACTCTCTCTCCCTCTCCCCTTCTCTTCCTCCCATTTAATCGCGTAATCATCGGTCGGAACAAATTGGAAATGTCAGTCGAGACCATGTTTTCAAGCCTTTGTCCAACTTAGCTCTGCATGTATCCTCCCATTGCGGGAGTCAATCAAATGGAACTTTTCATTGATGCGTCCATTGTGTACCACATCGGCAAGATCAATTTCCACGTATCCTAGTGATTCCTGCGCATGAGGAGATGATAAAGAGGAACCTGAGCATTGTAAAGCATGTGGAGAAGATTACGGCATTTATAAATATAAGGGAACAATGGTATTTTTCATACCTTTGCTCGGATTAGGGCTCTGCTTTTGCTCTTGAGCTCTATACGAATCTTGTCATGCAAAGGAGGCTCATCAAGCATAAATTGGAAATCTTCATTCCAAAGTGGATTGCGGGATTTTCTTATCATCTGCCAACAAAATAGTACCCTAAGTAAAGAAAAAGGGTAACAGAAACCACGAGAATGCTTACGAGATTTTTCAAATCCCTGTTTTGTATATTGAATTTGTGGCTTATACCTACGTTCACAAGATGTTGTTCAAGTTAAAAAGGAGCTGAAAGTAATCAAAGTGAAAGTTCACCTTAGTTTTCTTTACTTCTCCTCTAAAGCAAAGCACAGCATAAGGATTGCTGTGATGCTCTCCTTCTACGTCCTCAGCTCCCTGGATCAAAATGGACAGTACACCAGCTCCGCTGAGGGACTCATCGCTCTCTAATGACTTTCCACTTTCGCTTTTCCCATATCCATTACTAGTTCCAGTATGCTTACTGCTTTCTGGTTTGAAAGGCACAAAAGCAAGCTCCACTATAACTTGCCCCCTACGCTTCTTGTTTTGAGGATCATTGATATTTGTGTTCTTGACCAAATCTAGCACAAATTCCTTTGTCGCACCGGGTGTTAGCGCTTTCAGAGGAACTAACTGCATTCCCAATTTGTC
This sequence comes from Crataegus laevigata, assembly GCA_963580275.1. Lineage (NCBI taxonomy): Eukaryota > Viridiplantae > Streptophyta > Magnoliopsida > Rosales > Rosaceae > Crataegus > Crataegus laevigata. The sequence continues at coordinate 27,213,083 of OY756947.1, read as the reverse complement.
ATGTCTGCCAACCTGCCAACACAAAAAATGATCAAAACTGAAACTGCACCTCGTTCACAAATTCAGAAATTAACAAACAAAATCTTCCGTCTAAATCTTACCTCAGACTCAGAGCAGATTTAAGAGTAACTTATGGAGACACCATTTAAGTACTAATGACTAATAGAGAAAAGATAATGATTTTACTCTTATTCAGTAGAAGTTGGTACAAGCTTATTAACGACCAACTTTGCAAGAACAAGTATAAAGAACTCTGATGATATTCCGAATTATTGTTCCATGAATATGCTTTCCAACACTCACGCTTGAGACCAAAAGGGCTCGAGAACCTATACTGACATACGAACAAGACATCCCTTTTCTAAAAGGACATACGGCTACATCATTGATAAGCTTCATATTCTGTAGCAGTTGGCATTAAGCAGAGGTCAATGCTAACAAGGGTTCACATTATTGCAGAAAATAACAAAACCATATGGATGAAATGTCAGAATATTATTATGTAGTATTTGAGCCAAAAGAAAATGTGAGGAGAAAACCTTGTCCCAATCATAGAGTTGTAACTCAAGAGCTTGAGTTTGGGGGTCTTTCACAATAAGCCTGAACTTCTCATTCCACTCAGGATTCAACTTATTCATCTTGACAGTGGTTTGCTTTGCGGGCAACTTATCTTCAGTAAGGTTTAGTTTGGCGTAAGGATCGGAACTTCCCAAGATGTCCATCTTCAAAAGTTTCAGTGCTCGGACGACCTTTACATGAAGTATCCCTACCGGCTTCTTGGCCACTCTGTTAAAAGATTTAAAGGAATATCATTTTTTGTGAAACAAAAAGTATATTTGATAGATCATTGATAGAAGTAAATCCATTCCCGTCATCTTGTGATGGCTTCACGTCTGTGAAGCCTTGTTCAAGATGATTGATTCATGGATTAAAATAGATATAAGTAAAATAATATATAGAACTAAAAATTTAAGGTGAAAGACTGAGCTAGATGTGTCAAGGCCAGCTATGCCATCTCATAAATACTCACATTGAAGCATCAAGAACAGGTATTTCCAGTGTTTGAGGCCATAGGTAGAGGTTTGCAACTTGTTTTTTAATGGTCTCCTGCAAACACGTAGACGATTAGTTAAAGCAAATCAAACCAACATGTGAGCAAACATAAATCATCTAAACAGCTGTCCAAAACTCAGCTAATGTATAATCACAATCCTACCCAGAAAAGGATTACTGGTGAAGCACCTGAACAAACCAATAGAGGCCTGGTATGGCCATCACGTCCCCTCCCAATATTTTGATTCCAAAATCAATATGTGGCTGCAGATAATGGGAGAAAATCATCGTTTAAACGTAAGCTATCTAAACGAGTCAAGAAAAATGCAATCTAAAATAAAAAGGGAAAAAGATGAAAAGAAAAGTTTGCTCTTATCGAACCTTCTCCAATAAAGACACGACAATGCTTGCAAAACATGGAAACGTTGGCACAAGAGGTTTCAGAGTAACCCGTGGTGCTGCAAATACTTGCAAATCCACTAACTGATAATAACAACAATCAGTATTCTGAACAGAATGAATCAAGCATATCATAATAAAAATGAACAGTTTCTTCTCTTTAAGGATTGCTTTTACCTGAACCGTAATTCTTAGAGACAACAACTTTAACACCACAACTATGTTGGGATTGCCAGCCCATCTAAATGCCGGTTCTATGATTAATTCATTCTCATTAGTCTCATAAACTTTTAGACCTGAAAGATTCAAAAAAAAAAAAAAATATATATATATATATATATATATAAAATAGTATTAATGCATAAACGAAAATTCTTTTTGAACTTTATCCAGGATTTGTATATGTTATGCCATCAATGAAAGTGGTGCCCTAAACTTCTGAAGATTCATTGCATTTAAAATTTAACTAAGAGGATTAATAAGTGCTATATAAGGCAACCAAAATGCCTTTTGTGCTAAAAAAGTAACAAGTATTCATGATTAGGATATGAAAGTGAGTAGACTAACCATAGATTATGGGTGGCAGACTTCCAAGACTTAACTTGTCAAATTCAATTGCCTCAATGTGATACTTCCCAATGTAATCTGCGAAGATAGGTTCTGCCGTGTTTCTTATTGTACAACAAAGTGCCTGCTCAACAAATAAACCGAGTCTCAAAAAGCAGTGTAAACAAAAAAAAAAAAGAACTGTTAACTAGATTATCACCTTGTCAAGGTAAGGCCAAATGTCGAAAAGAAACTTGTTTAGCCAGTCTACCTGCACAGGATGCATATAACCAACATAGACGTGAAGAGTTAGCAGCAACGAGAGAAAGAAAGGGCAAAAGCTCAATGTAATAAGATTGAGAGGAGATACTAACTCGTTCAAAATCGGAAAATTTAACCCACATTGGGATTTCAGGTAGAAGACCTTGCAAAGTGCTAGAATCTAATTCCTGCAGCGGCCTGATAACTGGATCCTGCAACAGTAAGTAGGTTGAGCACTATGCGCACGTATCACTTCACGGTACTTTAGTTTAGAAGTGTTTGATGTTTATAGACCCAAGAGGGGAAAGCAGGGGAGGTGAAGAAAGCAGGGGAAGGTGAACTTAATTTAATTAGCGACATGAAAGATGAAAACTTCGCGTGATTCTTAAGAAGATATTCAAAGGCAACCGAATGCAGCCGGCATATTGATTGCAGTCAAGAAACAAAGGGGTAAACGGAAAATCAATTACTTTGCTTTTGAATCAGCGTAAACTTTTCTCTCAACTACTTGAAGACATAAAGCTCAAAATTCAAAAATAACTTTAAAACTGGAATTTGCAGATTCCCAGTTTCTTCTGATATTCAGAAATTCATATGAGATGCAGGTGATATTGAATGCAATCAACTACATGCAAGACTGGCAAGTTTAACCCATTGTTTAATACAAAATATCTCTAAACACAAAATACCCCATTAACCAAGCAAACACCATGGACAACAAAAAAACCTCGAGGACTTTTTCCACTGAAAGATTCTTGCACCATCTAAAAAACCCAGAAATCAAAAGCTTTAAACAATAAAAGATTTTACCTTCACTTCCTCAGGTTCTGAATAGATGAAGAGATAGAAACCCACCAAGAGTCCCACCAGACTTCCGATGCCAAAGCCGACAATTCCAAAAAAAGTGCTTAAAACTCCCATTTTTTTCTCTGGCTACTTCAAGAAGCCGCGGAACAAAAAGAAGAGCAATAACTCAATTTAATTTCCAAGAAGATTTAATAGCGATGGGTTGTTTTTGAAGTCGAGAATTAACTTGGGAGGGTAGGTACTGAAACAGTTTGTAAGCGCGGTGTCGTGTCACCTCAAATTGCTCTGGCTTTCTTCTTCTTCTTCTTCTTCTTCTTCTTCTTCAACGTTTGAAACTTTGAATTTGTTTTGTTTCTTTGATTTGCCTCTAAGGAAACGGCCACTTGGCTGATCATCAGCGCCTCTCAGTAGTCACTACGTGTAAGTCCTGACTTAACATGTTTCTGCTTTGCTTTACGTTCTCAATGTTGAAATGACATTTTTGCCTACGCTGGCCAAATCATAATGTGTCTACGACGCTACGTATTCAATGATTTCCTTTTTAATTTATTTAATTATTTGGTTTGGGGTGTTTTATTTTTCAATTTTTCTTCTATAATACGCAACATAAAAAGATTAAATCTTACATAAAATATCGGAGCACTGAGTGATACGTACCTATGCCACACTCCTTATTTTCAAATTTATGAGAGAATGTTTTATGTGTATTTTTGTTCGAAGAACTTGACAACTTGATTGTTATTTGTTATAAGAGGATTGAAACAAATTGTAATTTTGGTACAATACACTCTTTTTCCCCTTCGATCAATTAAAATTTTTGACAATATTTTTATTGAGGCTCACATAAAAGGCACTCTATCTGTCCTTGTCTTAAAAACAATTTACGTGTCTTCGTAAAAATTAAGAAAACTAGTTATGTGAATAAATGAGTTTTTACTTAGATTAATATGTAGTCCTATGTATATTAAATTTACATAAAATCAGGGACCTTGCAATAATTATTGAGATTTTTATCCATTTTAAGTATTTTATTTACTATAATAAATTTAATTATCTTGGATATTAATTAAATTTCATTTTTTTGCAAATAAGGGATGAAAAACAATTATGTATACCATCCTAGCGCGAGTTCAATCATCATCGATCCTTCTCTTTTGTAATAACTAATAATTTAACTCACTGATCGTTTGTAAAAAAAAAGGAATAATAATAATAATCCATTCTTCTTTAAATAAAAGGAGATTTTCTTTTTGTTCATTCTGGAAAATTAGCATTTTGTGCAATAAATGTTAAACTTCTGAAAAAGAAATAAGAGCTATTTTTTTAATAGGCATGCTTTGTCATTGTTATAAATAATTATGAAGACATCCCATCAGAAATAAATAATAATCAGACACATTTTCTTTGTTTGTGCTTATCTGCAATTCCATCAAGGTACCTAGACAACCCGTCCTCGTTTTGATGATATTGAGATTTAATCTATATTTCAGTGTTTGACTTTCACAGATCTGAAGATTTAGACTACTCAATTTTAATTTTATGATTATTAGTAGCTCATTTCATTGTTTAAATTTATAAAAACTTGAACAGTTCAAATTTCTCTCAAACGGTCATAATCTTTTGCTTCACAGGTTTCAAATAGAACGATTCAGAATAAATCACATTCTTTTTCATGAAGCTTGTGACCCGAAATAGACCCAACTTTTTGTTGAATAACAATGACTATTTTCTTAATAACTTAAAAGGATGTTTTCATACTTCACGGAGAAAGAGACAAAAATATATTTCATAAAATGATGGAACAGGTATGTATTATTTAGGATATCAAAACAACTAAATACAAGTGTTTTGGGAGCAAATTGTAATTTGCTGTACTCCGAAATGCAAGGTATTAAGTACAACTAAACCTTGAATTTATTGATTTCGGGAACTAAAAAATTGATATTATAAGTGAATACATACCACACCAAGAAAAACCAACAGAAAAAAGGTAGGACTAGACAAGGTGTTTTCAATTCGATTTTTCAACTAAATAATAATAAAACACAAAAAACTTGATCTGTCTGCATGGATACCAAATTTAAAACTTTAATATTTGGAGCTTCTTTGTAACTGTTTGAATATTACATATATTTTAATAACAAAAAATTGAATGGTCCAGATCTCTCGACCTGCAAGCTTCGAATACAAAATTTCAAAGTGGATATCAATCCGTAATTTGCTCTACTTCAAAATGCAAGGGATTAATTACAACTAAGGCCTGATTTCTATCTTTCGTAAAAATAAAAAATTGATATCATAAGTGAATACATACAACATTAAGAAAAAACCAACAAAAAAAAACAAAATAAGGGTAGGACTAGCCAAGGTGTTTTCCATTCGGTTTTTCAGCTAAATAATAGTAAAACACAAAAAGACACGTCTTCAAGGATACAAAATATAAAACTTTAATATTTGGAGCTTCTTCCAAGTGGTCGAATATTACATATCCAACAGAAATAATAATCTTCGCTTACACTATTGCTTGATCGGTTGGCAAAATATTAAATTTGGTTTAGATGCTAAAGTAGATAATCTTCTTTAGTGAAGTTTGGTATTGAATTGTTGTGCTCTCATGCACTAAAGTTTGTCTTGTAAAATACAACATACTTACTATGAATTTTTTTTGTTACTGGTGATTTGGCTCGTTAGATTTATGACTTGTCAAACTGTTTGGATCTAATTTTTTTTTTTAACAAGTTCTTCATTTTTTTCCTCAATTACTAGTTGTAGATATAATTCGGATTTCGTAACTTCGTTATAATCTTATGTAATATTTCTTTCTTTTTTCGGGCTTATGCCCCCTGACACCAACAAAAAAAATATTAAATTTGGTCAGTAAGAGAAATTAATAGAATATGCATGTGACTACAAACTGAAGGAATCTTTTTGGTTCGGAGAGATAACCTAGGATACTGCTAATGAACAACAAAAATACATGTACCTTTGATTTATCCGAGCTTTTTTTTAATTTTAATTAGAATTTTTTTTGGACAAAAGCAACTTTGTAGATGCTCCTCATTGGTGTGCTTTACAGGAAACTCCATACGCGCAAAAGCGCTTACAACCAAGATATTAACCCGACACTCTGCGGTTGGTTTGTCAATGCTCATTGCACACTAAACATAATCAAGAATATTAATTTTTTTAAAAATCAAGATTATTAATATGTAGGAAGAAAACAAGGTTCAAATTTTAGAAGACTTTTGTACTATTATATTGCATTCTGGGAAATCTAATCTAACATTGAAATTTGAAATGAAAGTTGAACACGACTCTAGTTTTTTTCTCCTTTTTTGAAGCTTATTCTTCATTTTTTTTCCTTAAATGACAGTGTTGATGAATAAGCATCTAGTATTATAGTTGATCGGAATTTTACCACATGCACAAAAAAAGTTAAAAACACTTAAAATATTTACAAGAGAAACAAGATTTTAGTAGTATATCGTTTTCTACAAGGATTATTAAAACAATTCGTATTAAACCAAATCTCAATTAATTATTTAAAAACAAAGGTTTAGAAAGATTGATTTATGACCTAATTTAACAAAAACGAATTTAATTGAAAAAAAATGAATAATCTGCAATATTAAATAGAAGGAAAACAAAACAGTTTGTGGCCTCACTTTAACAAAAAAGATTAGTTACACATATTCATAATTAAAATCAAATAAATTTTTATTGAAATAGAAAAGATTAAAAACACCTTGAATGTAAAAATCCGAAATCTCTAAACTTTGGCCGAATTTCTCTCTCAACAATCACATCCAAAGAAAACTAGGACCGGCCACAGGTTTTATTTATACTACTATATTATAAATCCTTCCTAAAAATGGTTTTAGAATAAGACTAAGAAACAAAAGAAAATCAAAGATATTAAGAAACATAATCCCTAGTTGACAAGAAGAATCTGCCAGTAGATAGATAAAACAGCCACTTTTTGGGCTCTATGCGGCTCCAAAACATACCCAGGATGGCTTTTCTTGACGCTTGCGTTATCCCCAACACATTTCCAGAAGGGCCCTTCATCAAAAGACACCTTCTTAGACACCAAAAAAGTCCAAATAAGCCACACGTGTTTGACACTGGCTTGTCCAATGTCTTTGTTTGTCGTGTTGTGAAACACATACTGAAACTATCAACAGTTAATATAAACAATTTTCCTATACTTCTAAATGCAATGGATTAAGGACAGCTGAACCTTAATTTTCTATTTCTCAAGAAATAAAAAATTAATATCACAAGTGAAAACATACAACCAAAAAAAAACCAACATAAAAAAAGGTAGGACTAGGCAAGGTGTTTTCTATTCAATTTTTCAGCTAAATAATAATAAAGAGTAATGCTATTTTTACCACTTTTTTTTACCATCTTAAGTTGCAGATGAATTGGACAAATTACATAATTTCATTTCATTTTTTTATTAATTAAAACACTTAAATAATCTTAGGTGGAAGAAGGAGACTCCTCGTATACCACAATCATCATTTAAAAAATTGAAATTAAATGATATAGCTTATCCAACTCATCTGCCACCTAAAATAGTAAAGAAATGTGGTATAAAATTGTGGTAAGAATAACATTACTCAATAATAAAACACCAAAAACTTGACTTTTAATATGTCCGGCACACGGAGCAATTCATCATATGTTACTATACAATTGAACATAAGTTTTTTTTTTTCTTCAAACATCCCTCCACTGGTATAATGGTATATGGCTTATGTACTCTTATTCCGAGCAATTGAAAAATATCTGGTCCGTAAAACTAATATTTGGAGCAAGCGTTAAATATTACTTATATTTCCCAACAACAAAAAGATAACCTTTTTACAATGTTCTGGTTATAATTTTCTCAAGTAATCTTTTAGGGTACCTGGGATAACGACAATTTTCTTAATTTTTAATTAGAACTTTTTTGTGGACATCTGTTTATAGGAATGTGTTTTTTCTTTTTACTTCTTACACATCTTTTTAATTTTCGATCGTCGAATTGAATGAATTGAAGAAGATCAATCAACAAAAATTAATAAAAAAAATATGTAAAAAGTAAAAAAAGGAATATATCGCACCCCCTGTTTATATTTTTGTGCTTTACGGGCTAAAACATTAGCGTTGAAGAAAACTTCATGCTTTAAACTATGTGCTCAAAACTCTCATTATTAAATCGGTTGAATAACCAAGAAACAAACTTGGCACTTTGGAAGACTATGTATTATTATATTACATGAGGGAAAACCTAACATTAGAATGAGGATCCTCTTTAGATCCTCTTTGTGAGAATCATGGAGATCCTCTAATCGTATCTGTTTATCGTATACCGTGTAGTCAATTTTTGTCATGTACTATTTATATTCAATTTTAAATAAAAAAAATTATAATAATTTCTGATTGTACGATATACGATGAACGGATACAATTTGAGAATCCCTTAGATCCTCACAAAGAGGATCATCATTCCTAACATTAGAATTTGGAATTAAAGTTGAATATGACTCTAATTTTTCTCTTTTTCTGAAGCTTCTTCTTCATATTTTTCCTTAAATGACGGCGTTGATGAATAAGCTTTTCTTATAATAACCAGAGCCAAAGATGGTTAACACACTAAACACAATTTGTGAAAATTATTAAAATGCTCATGCATGTGAGTGGCACATAATTTTTCCGTTAACTAATGGATGAAAATCCACCTTTAGTATACAACTAGCAAAAAATAGCCTGCTTGATGCTACAGGATTGAAAACCGTACAAAATTTTTGTAATCACTATTTACCTTAACATTAAGCAGTTGTAAATTCACAAATGTCAAACACATGCTTAATTTCAACACAAATGTATAATTTCATACTGAGATACACTTCCTCACACATCCCAATTTATAAAATGATTATATGAATTTTAGACTAGTAGACAAAATTGCAAGCATATTGGTTGATTGTGTGAACTAGGACTTAAAACTAATAAATAAAATTGTTCAAAAAAATAATAAAAAATAAAAAGAATAAGGAAACAAAAAGCAAACCAAAATCAATATTAGGATTTCTATTCAGGCTTACTGAGAAGCATAACAATATTTCATAAAAACATTTACATGAATAAGCTAGTAAGATATTGAATTTCGTGAATCAAACTTTCGGGAAGCGCTCCAACTACTCAAATCTCCTTCATTTCTAGTCTGTAGCTTTGGATTCAGACAACCCATTTCCCAAACTCACTCATTTATGCAGGAGATGAGCAAAAGAGAGGATCAACTGAAATACGCACAACTATGAAGCTAAACATTATGATAAAAATCTAGATATGAGTACCACTTACATGTCAAGTAATAAAAAAAAGGGAAAAAGCTGCTTTCCAAAATGTATTGATTATCAAATCAAAGGTCACGAAAGTTCCAGTATCCCTAAAAGAATCTGATACTAAAATTTGTTCAAAAATATATTCAACTAATTGAAATATTATACAATACTAAAGCTCATAGGGTAATTGCAACACATCTTTGCAAGTCATTAAGATTATGAAAACATAATTGCTGGTACGTTATTAAGAAATATGTATTGATCAGCCTCAAATAACATAAAAATAAGAATGGAAATGGCAAGATGCTATAGTACAGTGCTCGAACACATAAAAGTAATTACTTGAAAAAAATATTGGAATTTTATGAAAATCTTCCTTCAAATATAGAAGACCCATACACTCTTTTCCACACTCAACCAGCCTCCCATCAAACAAAATTCATACTAATAACAGCAAAAATAAAATAATAAAAACCAAAAAATAAAAATATGTTTCCAAAATATGAAGAACGAAATGATGATTTAGTCCGGCCACCAATATGATTATTTGGAATTTGAATGGATCGTTGCGATGTTGTGGCATTTAAAACTGTAAGAAAAGATTAGAGGTTCTTAATTTCTTATCCAAATCCAAAAATTTGAATCAAATCTACACAGCCTAGCTTGAAATCCGTTTGAAATAACCTACACGAACACTGTAGAATTTAGTTTCAAAGTGTTTTCTATTTCATAAAAAAATTTGAATGTACAAGGCAATATATATATATATATATATATATATATATATATATATATATGCAAGAGAAACAAATGGTTACAAGCAAGCATCTTTACATGGAACATTAGAGACCGGTTAAACCTAGGGGACAAGCTTTTCCTTGCTTTTCCTTAATTTAGGGTGATGTTCAAACAAGTTAAGTGCCTTAAATCAAGAAGATGGTCACTTGTAATCATGAATGCTTGTAGACTTGAGATGAGAAGACATGCTACTGCTAGGTTCCAACATGCTAGGGTATGGTTGCTTGTAGACTTGAGAAGACATGCTAGGGTATGATTGCTTGTAGACTTGAGATGAGAAGACATGCTATTGCTAGGTTCCAACACTCCCCCTTAAGCTGGATCATGAAGTGTAGTCTAGCCAAGCTTGCTCAAAAGCCTGTGTAACTGAGAAGAGGGTAAAGCCTTAGTGAATAAGTCAGCCAATTGATCATGGCTTCAAGCGAATTGGGTCTGAATGAGCTGGGTTTGAACTTGAGCTCGGATGAAATGGCAGTCCACCTCAATGTGTTTGGTTCTTTCATGAAAAACAGGGTTAGCTGCAATGTGTATAGCAGCTTGGTTATCACACATGAGAGACATGGGGGCTGGATGTGAGAACCCTAAATATGAAACCAAGCTTTTAAGCCAAATCAGTTCGCATGCTGTGGCTGCCATTGCTCGATACTCCACTTCAGCACTAGATCGTGCTATAACAGTTTGCTTCTTACTTTTCCATGTCACAAGGTTTCCCTTAGGGTGCGTTTGGTACGCGGGACGGGACGGGACGGGACGAGGCGTTCCGTCCTGCGTTTGGTACGCCTAAAACGAGTGGGACGAGGCGTTCCACGGGACAAGTTTTGGATGATTTTTGGTTCCACCTCCCCCCCATGGAACGGGGTTGTTCCACGTCTGTGGGACAAATTTTTTTAACATTTTAGGACAACAATGCCCCTTGTCTTTTTCAAAATTTACAACATCCGTCCCGTCCCGTTCCGTCCCATCCCGTCCCGTCCCGTCCCGTCTGTGTACCAAACGCACCCTTAACGAACGTGCAATATCCAATGGTAGATTTTCTGTCAATTTTACTACCTGCCCAGTCTGCATCAGTGTAAGCACTGATTTATGTGAACCGATTGTTAGACATAAGAATGCCTCTGTTCAATGAACCTTTGAGATAACGAAGAATACGTTTAACAAGGTGAAAATGTTGCACTGTGGGAGCATGCATAAATTAGCTAATTAAGCTGACAGCATAGGTGATGTCTGAACGTGTGATAGTGAGGTAGATGAGCTTACAATCTTTAGTAGCAGCTGATGTTGAGAAGTGGTTCTCCAGCAAAAGCAATTTTCATTTTGCTGTCAACAGGTGTGATGGCAGGCTTGCAATTTGTGAACTTAGCCTGAGTGAGTGAATCAACAACATACTTTCTTTGACTGAGAAACAACCCTTTGTGAGACGTGGCTACTTCAATGCCAAGAAAGTACTTTAATCTCCCAAGATCTTTGATGGCAAAGGTGTGGTGTAAAGAGTGTTTCAAGGCTTTGATTTCACTCTCATTGTCACTGGTAATTATTAGATCATCAACATAGATTAGAACCACAAGTTTGCCACTTAAACCACTTCGAATAAATAACGAGGAATCAACATTGCTTTTTTTGAACCCTGCTTTTTCTAAGACAGAATTGAGCTTGGCATACCATACCTTTGGAGATTGCTTGAGTCCATAGATTGCCTTATAGAGCTTACAAACCATTCTTTTTTCCACTTGAGTGTAACCTGGTGGGGGTTACATGTAGACTTCTTCTTGAAGTTCTCCATGGAGAAAAGCATTTTTTTAACATTCATTTGGTACAAAGACCATCCACAGTTAACTGCCATCGAGAGTAATACCTTAACAGTATTCATTTTTTCCACTGGGGCAAATGTTTCCTTGTAATCAACCTCGAATGTCTAAGTGAAGCTACGAGCCACAAGCTTGGCTTTATGTCTTTCTATTGAACCATCTGCCATGAGTTTGGTTTTGTAAGCCTACCTGTTTCCAACAGCCTTCTTTCCTGGAGGTAGCTTGACAATGCTCCAGGTATTGTTTTCTTCCAATGCATTTAGCTTTTCAGCTATAGCTAGTTGCCAATATAGCAAAGAAGTAGCTTTTTCGAATGTACTTAGTTCAGCAATCTTAGAGACTTCAATGAGAAATGCACGATGAGAAGTCAAATACTTTGAGTAATGTAATGCATCAAAGATAGGGTACCTTGAGGCATAAGTGACATAGTCTAATAGCCTCGCTGGGGGCTTTCTTGTCTGAGCAGGATTTCTTCGTGCACCTTGAGTTGTTTGTGATAATTGTACATCGTCAACTTAACCTTCAGAGCCATACTTAACATCTTCTTGTGAGGATACCTATGGACTCGAACCACGCTCAACATCAACTTGACCCTCACTGAGTCGAGTGTCATGTCTTGATGGAATATCATCATCCTGTTTAGGGCACATAGGTAATGGAAACAAGTTGTGCAAAGACTCCCCGTCACCAGAAACATGCCTTGATGGTTGAAATAAAGGAGTGTCTTCTTCAAAAAGAACATCTCTGGAGACTTTATGTGTAGATGAGTACCCTACAAACACACATTTTGCAACCCTAGCCTCCAATTTGTCACGATATTGAGGCTGTACATGGACAAAGCATGAGCATCCAAAATACTTTTAAGTGAGACAGGTTAATAAACCTCTTTTCTAGAGTTTCATAAGGAAATTTAAATCCTAGAATTCGACTTGGGAGTCGATTGATGAGGTATGTAGTTGTCAAAACTGCATAGAAACAAAACCTCTTTAGAACATTCATGTGTAACATCAATGCACGAGTTTTTTCAAGTAGATCTCTGTTCTTCCATTCAGCAATCCCATTTTTCTATGAGGTTCCCACACAGCTAGTTTGATGTACAATTCCTTTTGAGCTCAAGTATTTAACCATGGTGTTGGATAAAAACTTGGTGCAATTATCTGATCTTAGAGTTTTAATTATTGAGTGAAATTGGTTTGACACAAGTGAATGAAAGTCTTGAAGGATAGTTGAAACTTTACTTTTAACTTTCATGAGATAAAGAAAAGTGACACGAGTACAATCATCCACAAATATGACAAAATATTTATAACCTTCCATTGATTCAACAATAGGACCCCATACATCAGTGTGAACAAGTTCGAAATGTATGCTAGACTTAGACATTGAGGTTCCAAAAGGTAACCTAGCAAACATTGAGAAATGACAAGTATCACACTTAATCAATGAGTGACAAAACTTTGGAAATAGTTTTGACAAAACAACTTCAAATGGATGGGCTAGCCTTTGGTGCCAAAGTTGTTGGTCCTTGGTTGAACTTGAAAAGCTTTTGACAAAAAAGGCTTCTTGCAAAAATAGTAGAGACCATTTTGATAGAATTCTTCACCAATCATTCTCTTGGTGAGAGCATCCTGAAAAATTACATTTATGGGTGAGAATATAGCTCGGCAATTTAGCGTGTTAGTGAGTTATCCTACGGACATCAACTGAAATGGAAAAAATGGTACGTATAAGGCAGTAGACTCTATGGAATTTGAGACTAAACCTAGTTTTCCTCTTCCCATGACTAAGACATTTTTTTCCATTTGCAACTGACACATGAGACAGTTTTGGCAAGACTTGAAAATCATGTAAGTTTGAGGCTTTATTTGTCATGTGATCAGAGGCACCCGAGTCAATTATCCAACAATCACAATTAAAACTAGTTTGTAGTGCAGTTGAGAATGCTTTGAAGATACCTGGGACTACATCTCGTGAAACATGATCATGATCGGCAAGAAATCAAACAAACTGTCCAAGAAGTGCAGTTTGTTTATTCCCTTCACCCTTTGATGTTTGTGCAGCTTCTCCATGATTCCTAGTTTGCAAGTAGGCTGCAAACTCGTTGATAAGAGTAACATGATTGTTTGTGAAATCCATCAAGCCATGAGTAGGTGAGCTGGTAGCGTGATTAGCAACATGCTGAGCCTTGAGATGAGTCACTGATGAGGATCTTGGGGCCATTATCCTGTTGTCTTTGAACCTAGGCTTGAGTTCGGGATGTAACTCCCAACACATCTCTTCTATGTGACCAGAAGCATTGCAATACTTACACTTTAGATGTGGATTCTTTCCTTTGTACATTTTGGTATCATGGTTTCTATGGTTCGCAACATACCCTCGAGCTTCAGATAGCTTGAGATTAGGCTCCAGATTCATCACCCCCCTTCTTGCTTCTTCACATGGTACCGTGCATAAACAGTATTGAATGATGGTAGCTCTATGCTCATTAATATGTGACTCCTGATATCCTCATATTCTGAGCTGAGGCTTACGAGCAGTTGGTAGATCTTATCCTCCTCAGCTCTTTTAAGAAGAGTAGTAGGATATGTGGTGTAAGGAAGGTACACATCAAGCTCATTCCACATAGTCTTCAAACTGCCAAGATGTTGGACAAATGATTTCTTTTCTTGCTGAAGGCAATCAATATCTCGTTTCAATTGAAACACCCTGGCATAATTATTCTGATTCCCATACATATCCTTCACAGATTTCCACAAATCTTGTGAAGATTCACAGTAGCTGAATATCTCAATGACATATTTCTCCATCGTGTTGAGTAACAAGGACATGACAAGTTGATCCTTGCATAGCCATGCTTCATAAGCTTGAAAAGGAGAATCTGGAGTTTCAACACTCCATAAGCTTCAGATTATAGATTGTTGCATTCTGGGGGATGGACTCTTAACTAACTGCAAACACAAGAGTAGGGTCGAAATTATGTCTCTAAGAAATTGCATTCATGCAAGCTTCAATCTCAAAGTTTGTCCGTATTTCTTATTTTCTCTCTAGTTGTTTATATATTAACCTTGTAGACAATTGATGTTGTAATTTTTATTTTTATTTTTTATGATTGTTATCAAAGGTTGTCTTTAAAGTGTTAGAACAATTAATGTTGTGATTTTTCTTTATGAAGTTATCATTGGAATTCTTTTATTACTCATATTTTGGTTGCCTTATTTTCTTATGCACTGCTTGGCATCATCTGATGAGAAAAGGCACTGCAATGTGGTATAAAATATAAAGAGGATTAAGTCTTGCCTTAAAGAAGTGTGTATTTTTTAGAAGAGGGAGATGTCATGGCAACCAATGAATTTAAGTGTGGTGTGGTGTCTTTCATAAAAGGAATGATGAGACGGCGAAACTAACTCTTATTAGTAATGTACACAATTGAATTAGACATAATGATACTTATTAAGTAAATATATAAATGGACATAATCATGGGTTATGTTATTTGCAGTTTAGAGTGTCCACATGTACTAAATATGCAGTGATAAAGAAAATATGTTGTCCATAACATATTAGGATTAGAGATGCGTGTTGTTTATTGTCTTGGTTTATTATATATGGAAAACAATTCAATGGTGTCTTCCATACACTCTCCTTTACCAGTAAATTCGATAAGTATTCACTAGGGTAGGTTCAAGTCCAAAAGACACATCTTCCAATGCATCTCTTGTCCACATATATACTCTCAAATTCTTTTAATTCTTCATTCATTTGGGGGATTGGTGGAAATCATATATTATATTATGAATATTGTAATATTAAATTTAATAATTGAATGAAAAATCGTGTTAACCATATTTCTTTGAAAAATTATGTTGTTTAGGTGCATTCTCTTACTAAATGATGATTACTTATACATGAAAAGTTACATCTCTTTTATAACCAGTACTTAGGTTCTATATAAACCCTTGAAACCATTGTCATTAAACAATAAAAAATTAGAATTAATTCTTACTCTTGAGAAATAGAGTTTCCCCACTTTGTTTCTCTTATTCTTAGTTTTCAAATAGGTTGTTGAATACTATGAGACAGACGCCTACTAAACTACAAGTACAAGGGTAGGGGCGAAAAATTGTTTTTAGGACATTGCATTTATATGCAAGCCTCGATCTCTAAGTTTGTTGGTATTTCTTACTTTCTCTCTAGTTTTATGTTAATCTTGTACACAATTGATGTTTAGTGTTTTTTTTATGATTGTTATCATTGAAATTCTTTTATCATTTCCATATTTTCTGTTATTGTTCTAACAATTCAAAAGTAACCACATTATAGTAAATCTAGAAGGGTTAATGCATAAACGAGAATTCTATTAAATTTATCTATGATTTTCGCATGTTATGCCATCAATGAAAGTGGTGCCCTAACCTTACGAAGACGCATTGCATTAAAATTTAATAAGTGCTACATTAGGCAACCAAAGTGCCTTTTGTGCTCGAAAAGTAACAAGTAATCATGATTAGGATATCAACGTGAGTAGACTAACCATAGATTACTTCCAAGACTTAACTTGTCAAATTCAATTGCTTCAGGGCTCGTTTACTAATCCGTAATTAAAATGGGGAGGAATTGAATTGATGCAGAATTGGATTGGAGATGAATCAGAATCAGACTCCTATGAAAGGCGTTTACTAAATTGTCAGGAAACAGAATAGGAATGATATTGGTTTCACATAAGTTGTTTACCAATTCACTTCTAAATCGAAATCAAAACCATTTGATTACTAAACTACCCTTGGTCTAAATGAATTATTTTATGTGATAATTAGTAAAATTTAATTTTCATACAATCTTAACCCATAAATGACTGAATTTTTATTTATCTCTTTATAAACTAATTTTTTAACCTTTTTCTTTTTACCTTTTCAAACCTAATTTTTTAAGAGTAAATTGTACGAATGGTTCTTCAACTTTAATCAAATTGGAGCAATGGTCCCTCAACTAAAAATCCATTACCATTGGTCCCTCAACTTATCAAAATGTGTAGCTATAGTCCTTTTCATCAATTTTGTCAAAATTTTGTCAAAATAAGCTATGTTGGAATGACTATTTATACAATTAGGGTCCTTCAACTCATCAAAGTGTATAATTATGGTTCTTTTCATCAACTATGTCAATTTTTTTGTCAAAACAAGTTATATTGGAAGGACTATTGCTACAATTAGGTTAGAGTTAAGGGACCATTTCTCTAGTTGAATTAAAGTTGAGGGACAAATGGTAATGAATTTTTAGTTAACGGAACATAGCTGCACGTTTTGATAAATTGAGGGACTAATAGTAATGGATTTTTAGTTAAGGCACCATTGCTCCAATTGAGTTAAAGTTAAGGGACCATAGCTACAATTTACTCAATTTTTTTATACCCACCCCATAACTTCCCGAGCTAGCAACCAAAGTTTTCTACCTTTTGAAACCTAATTTTTCACATTCTATTCTCTTCTCTCCAGTATCCTTCGTTAGTCTTCACCAGCTGCTACCGCTACCATTCTCTCCCTCCCTATCCTCCATTTTATTTTCTGTGGACCTTCATCATCATTTCATGTGCATCCATTGATCTCTCTTGCGCGTCGCACCTCCATCCCCACACGACCACGATGCCACAACCAAAGAACAACCAGCTCACTACGAAAGACTCCCTAGGATTCCTGAGATTGGTTCACCGGGGCATGGGGAGGTGAAGGGGAGGCAGGTAGGCAGGGTGGTCTGTGCTTGTTGATTTGAGTGGCAGATATGGAGTTTTTAGGAATTAGTTGGGGTTATAATGGGTAGAAAATTGTATTCTGAATTCCTCCTTTGTCTCGGAATTCAAATGACACCTCCTTCTCAAGAGTTCAATTCCACTAAAATCAAGAATTCAATTCCACTAAAATCAGGAATTCAATTCATATCTTTTGAGTGGACCCCACCCATTTTGATTCCTTCAAATTTTAGTAAACAAAAGAATAACCTGTAATTAGAATCACATAATGACTTTTGATTCCGATTACGAACATGTAAACACGCCCTCAGTGTGATACTTCCCAATATACTCTGCGAAGATAGGTTTTGCCATGTTTCTTTATGTACAAGAAATTACCTGTGCAATAAATAAACTGAGTCTCAAAAAGCAGTGTTATAAAAATTTAAAAAAAAAAAGTAGAACAGTTAACTAGATTATCACCTTGTTTGACCCAAAAAAAAGAAGAAAAAACTAGATTACCACCTTGTCAAGGTAAGGCCACATGTCTAAGAGAAACTTGTTTAGCTAGTCTACCTGCACAGCGATGTGTATAACCAACATAGAGATGAAGAGTTAGCAGCAGTGAGAGAAAGAGCTACACAGCAGTGCTTATAACCAACATAGAGGTGAAGAGTTAGCAGCAAGCAAGGGCAAAGGCTCTATGTAATAAGACAGAGGAGATATATACTAACTCGTTCACGATCACCACCATACCTTTTGTTTTTCAAAATGGTGAGTTTTGGACCATTGACTACCAAGCTTTGAATCGATGATAACTAAGCCGACGTGATTGTGGGCGAGTCACAAGGTCTTGGGACTCAAGGAAGCTTTTATTCAACTTCTTAAGGACCCTAGGCTAGGTTTGAGATGAAGTTGACGTCAGAATAAGCGAGTTCGAGGAGCTGCAGATTTAGCCGGATTTTTCAAGGAATTTTCCGACTGTTTTTTGTTTGATTTTGGACTTCTAATAGGTATGAACGTGTTCTAATCCTCAATAGGTACTAACATGCCAGAACATCCTAGAAAACTAGTGATATTTTCCAGTTTTCGGCGAGTTCAAACGGCGGCAACCGGCGAGGTTCACAGGAGAAGAAGGAGAACATTCCGTCAAAGTTGATAGAATATTCTAACGGTGTTAGGTACCGTTAGTTATATTTAACGAAATATTTCATCAGCGTCAGTCACACGGACCGCACGTGCCTGCGCATCCGACGTCTAAAATTTTTTCTAAAAATATATATGGGTTTGTATGGTCAAGTAGATTGCATTCGTATATTCAAACCTTATAATTGAGCAAGATATGAGAATTTATTCCTAGGTTTCTTATATATGCTAATTAATTAATGTACCACATATAGGTAAGGCGTACCTCGAGGACGAGCGTGGACAAACGAGACTAAGGGGCTACGATCCTGCTACTTATCAATGAGTGGGTATTTGCTTGCTATATGTATATATATATATATATGTGTGTGTGTGTGTGTGTGTGTGTGTGTGTGCGCGCGCTTACGGTTTCCAGAAACATTTTTAAATTGAATTATACTTTGCATGCCATGTCTTGAATGAGTTACATTTTATATATTGCTTTGTTATGATTTATGAATTATATTGGTTGATGTTGCGGAGGCTCAGGTAAGTTTCAGGTAAGTATTATGTGATTGAATTGGTTGCATTGCATTGGTATGCATAAATGCATTTAGAGCTCATCATTAATGCAACCCGGTGTTAGTGCTCCCGCCCCGTGCCAAGGCACAGTCATTCACGTGATGTTCACCTCCCGCTCTGCATGCTCACCTTGGATCCAGGTCTGGTGCCAGCCTTGTCGTACAGGTCACATTAGGTGACTCTGACTCGCAGGTGACCCGCGATTTATCGCATAGCCTTCATGTGTTTGTAGCACTTGAGCGTACATATTTACACCCAGCCCTGTCGTACAGGTCACATTAGGCGACTCCGACTCATGTGCAGGCATATGTTGATGAGCTATAGGTCCAGTCGTACAAGTCAAGTTAGGTGACCTCTACTGGCATGTTAGTTTATATTAATTTCACACCTGTCTTACGTTTATTAGTACTAAGATGTTCTGACATGGCATGCTACTGTTTTCACTACCTTTGAGCATTGATTTTTATATCTATGTAGTAGTACTTTATGGGAACTATACAGATTTTATGGAGAGGAATTATTATGTTTAGAGATAAATATATTTTCAAATGCTTTGTTTTTGCCCACACACCCTTCTGTTTTGTGCCCCTCCAAGTCCTAGGTAGCTGTACTTTCCTGTGGTTCACAAGGACTAGCCGGTGGTTATGACGTTTCCATAAATAATGTAGGAATCTCCCTCTTTATTTGTATAATTAGTACTTAGTTAGTTTGACTAGACTTTCATATTGCTGATGCTCTTATATGTGTGTGTCATATACTTGATCACTTTCACACTCTTACTTATCATCTCGAGTTTAAATAAGTTTTAGTTCGGTTTTTATTTATTCACATTTTCTTATCATTATCACTTCTGTTGCACACTTGGCTATGTCATCCTTACGTGATGGCCAGCATGCCTCGACTCTAGTCGAGGTGTGTCAAACACCATGTTGAGAAAGAAAAACACAAGGATTTCTTCAACTAAAAGATTCTTGCACCATCTCAAAAAAAAAAAAAAACACAAGGATTTCTTTAATAATTATGTGGGTACATTATTTTTTGCTATAATTTTGTGAAGAACAATATTACTTTATTATTGATTTTTAAGTATTTATTATATTTTTAAAATATTATTTGAATTTTTTTTAAATTTCGTAATTTGTGAGACATTAAATGCATAAGTTAAATTTATTAAATGATGTTAAGGACCCCAATTAAAATATTTAAATACATACGATTTTAATCTAACAATTAGGCTGATTAAGGACCGGAACTAAAATAACCTAAGATTTTACCTGCACTTCCTAAGGCTCTAAATAGATGAAAAGATAGAAACCCACCAAGAATCCCACCAGAATTTCAATGCCAAGGCCGATAAGTCCAAAGAAAGTGCTTTAAAACTCCCATTTTTGGCTCTGCTACTTCAAGAAGCAGCATAACAAAAATTCAATTTTGATATCCTTTAAGATTTAATAATTGTGGGTTGTTTTTGAAGTTGAAAATTAATTTGGGTAGGTACCAAAATAGTATGTGCGTGTGAGAAGAGCACCCAAAGAAACAAAATGTTTAGGTTAATATTTGAACTTTGAGCCAAACTTAGGAAGGTCCCAAGGATGTTAAATAAAAGAGATATGCCCAGAGCCCAACATAAAGCCGAAGGATGAAATAAGGCATTCTCAACCACAAATAAGCCACTTGCTTGCCTATGGAAGTGACAAATGATGGAGACTAGCCTACTATCAGCTAAAAAGTACTTTCCAGCACTGCCTTCCAGAATGCTTTCAAGCAAGGGCGCAAGCAATGCAGTCGGGCTAAACTGCCTATAAAAGAAGGAAGTGGCCCTAGAGACAAGGACACTCAATTGATCAAACAAATAAATTTACAAACTCTACTCTCAAGCCAGATTTGCAAATCAAAGCTATAAACAGCCCAGATATCCGATCTTCTAGGCATTGCCTACCCAGATAGTTTATCTTTCTTTAGTTTAAAGCTCAGCTACTACCGTAGTATCGATCCCCTTGTGTAAACTCGTTTACAATCCATTACTTTTCAAGCTTTCAACCTTTGTAAACTCAAAGAGAAGCGTTCGCAAGAAGTTCAACCTTGCTAGACAATGTGAAATCTTGCCCGATGCTCTTTGTTTGTTTTCTAAACTAGTAGATCTTTCATTTAACATATTGTCCAGCATGTATTCAAGTCATTTCAACTTATGTTCTACTTTGAAAGTTTCACTTATGCTCAGATCTAGTTATCTTTATGGATCCTCTTGCATCTAAAACTAATCTAGAACTAAACAAATGACTTAAAGGGTTCTGGACACCTTTCCTTCAAGCATACAAGACCATAACTGAAAGTCTTTGATCTCAAGGCAAGAAAGAACTTAAAATGGACTTAACCCATCCATGACAATCCTTTGATAACAAGAAGTCCGAGTAACTTAGGGCGCAAGAAACCGACTTAAACACACTTGTTCAACATCTACTATAATGAGAAAGTAGCGGCTTGTGAGCCTCAAGGCTTATACCTTAGGCCCTACAAAGGCACCTTTCAGAACTAACTATGTCTTGTTCTTGCAGTAGACGAACTAGCAAGAGCCCGACCACCAAACACATTCAAACCAATGTGCCAATCTCCAGGGGAGTTGTGCCGAGGTGCTGAGGACCCTCCCCACATAAGGAAACACATTCAAACCAATGTGCCAATCCCCAGGGGAGTTGTGCCGAGGTGCCGAGGACCCTCCCCACATAAGGAAATCTTCGCCCGAACACAAAGCTATGTCGTTTCACCTGAAATTATTATGGCTTTCTTCATCTTCTTTAAAGTATGAGACTTTGAATTTGTTTTGTTTCTTTGCTTTGCTTCGAAGAGAATAGCGCCTCTCAGTACTCACTACTTGTGACTTAACATGTTTACATTCTCAATATTTAAAATGACATTTTTGCCCACTATGGCCAATTCATAATTCGTCTAGAGATTCAATATTTCATTTTACTTTATTTAGTTTGGGGTGCTTCTTTTGGAATTTTTTATTCTATGGTATGTAGCATTGAGCAGTCAGAAAGATCAATGATTAGATGTTATTATATAGCCCTCTAATAGATCTTTGCAATGGTTAAATCTTGCATAAATATCGTAAAGTCGCGGCACTGAGTGGCACGTACTATTGTAGCCACACTCCTTAGTTTCAAATTTAGGAGAGGCTGTTTAGTGTGCCATAGTCTTTTACTACATATGTGTCTTCTGGTTCAAGAAACTTGATGACGTGATTGTCATTTTGTTATTAGAGGATAGAAGCACGTTATACTTTTAGTACAAAACACTTTTTTTTTTATCGGCTGAAATTTCTGACAAATTTTTTATCGAGACTAACATAAAAGCACCATATCAGTTTTTGTACTTATTTAGGATATCAAAAATATATTTCATAAAAAATGATAGAACATGTATGTATTGTTGAGGATATCAAAACAACTAAATACAAGTGTTTCGGGAGCAAATGGTAATTTACTCTACTTGGAAATGCTATGGATTAAGTACAACTAAACCTTCATTTCTATCTTTCGGGAAATTAAAAATTGCTATTAAAAATTTAATTATAAGTGAAATACATATATACAACACCAAGAAACCTAACCAAAAAAAAGTTGTAGTCATTATTTATTTTTATTATGAGAGTTCCTTATTATCATTACTAGGATAAATTTTACTTAACATGTTGTTGTCCAAAATTAAAATAAACTTGTACAGAATTTGTTAGGCAAGAACTAAGAAGACATACATACAAGTATGAAAAATGTGAAAGAATATATAAACACTCGTGATTCATCATTATTCCTCCACAAGTAGATAATGGTTACAATTACATTGTGACAACTCGTCCCAAATTATTATATATTTTCCTCACCGAGTGTGTAAATTGACTATAATGCCCTCGTGGTTTAGTGACGTGGATGTACATATGCATTTCTAAATTATTATTCTTGCTATTGTAATTAAATCGTACTCAACCCCACGAGCGCGTCAACGCGAGTTAGGGTCGAATCGGATTTCTAACGAAAATGTTACGATGATTAAAGAACGAGATTGGGTAGAATTATATTTGGCAAATCATTTTCTTTCCTACAACCTTGAGCCCAATAAGAATTTTTGGGTTGTTTTATTTCTTTTGGACCAACCAACTAAATTCTCTCCCGGCTACCCAATAAGGGCTTTATTTCTTTTTATTTTGGCCAACCCGTGACCATACACACACACACATGCATATCCATACCCTCTCGTCTCTTCTCTACCCTTCCCACATCTGTACACTGTACGACATCACTCACTAACCTACCAAAACCCACACGGATCAAGCTTTTCAAGACCACCATCGTGTTCCTCTCAAACCTATGATTTCAACTATACCAATAGTTCAAGGGAAGGATAAGTTTTACACGGGAGCTAGGAACTCGAGAGAAGAGCTCAGTTTGCTCCTTCACGATCTCAACGCGATTTCGAGTATTAAGACTTGAGAGAGTACTCACCTAGTTTCCTTAGCACTTTGGAGTCATTTTGAAGAGATTTAGACATCGAGACACATGGGTTCGTGAAGTTCTAGTTTTGGCTGGTTTTTCCAAGCTTTATTCTGACCACTTTCTGTTGGTTTTAGGACCTTTAATAAGTATGGTTGTGTTCTACTCTTCAAGAGCTTCAAATCTATATAAAATTCATGAATTTTGGTTGAGAAATGAAGAAGTTATAAACTTTAGAAAATTTTCTAGTTTCTGGCGAGTTCAAACTGGGGCCTTGACACCGGCGGTCGGCGGAGTTCGGTGAGGTCCACCAGAGAAGGAGGAGAATATTCAATCAAAGTTGATGAAATATTCCTAATGGCGTCAAGTAACTCTGTTAGTTTTTTAATGGAATATTCCCTAACGCCATTAGGGATTCCGTCAGTGTGCCAGGCACGTGCCTGAGCGTGAGGGCGCGTGAGACGTCAAAAATTTTTTCTAAAAATATAGGGGTGTTCGTGGTGTTGAGTAAGTCACGTTGGTATTCAAACACCCCAATTGAGCAACGTATGAGAAGTTAATCCTAGGTTTTCTTTATGTGTTAAGTAATTAACGTTAAATTAGTTGTTTTGCATATAGGTGAAACGTACCCTGAAGACTAGCGTGGCAAAGCAAGATTTGAGGGCTACGACCCTGCTACTTACCAATGAGTGGGCTTTTGTTTTTTATATATACATATATATGCTTTACAATTCCCAGAAATTGTTTTAAATGAACTTGTGTTTTAAATGAATTTACATTTTAAATGCCATGTCATGGATACATAATATTGAATGATGTTGTGAAGGCCCAGGTAAGCTTCAAGTGAGTACACTATGATGGTATTGGTTGCATTATGTATGGTTATGCGTAGATGCATTTAGCGCTCATTATCCTGCACCCCGATGTTAGTGCTTAAATGAATTTACATTTTAAATGCCATGTCATGGATACATAATATTGAATGATGCTGCAAAGGCCCAGGTAAGCTTCATGTGAGTACACTATGATGGTATTGGTTGCATTGTGTATGGTTATGCGTAGATGCATTTAGAGCTCATTATCCTGCACCCCGGGAAGGGCAAGAACTCAAGAACAAAACAGTGCGGGCCGGGCCCAAAGCAGACATTATCTTAATATGCGGACTGGGATGTGACACAATATCCCTAAAAAATAGTACAAAGATTCCTAAATTTCATCTCTACATTCTTTAAAATCGTACAAAAAATAACTTGATAGATGAAGCCAGGGAGAAAGACATCCCAATTTGATGAAGGAGAAAATGAGATGGATTGCGAAGAGATAGAGAGAGAGAGAGAGAGAGAGAGAGAGAGAGAGAGAGAGAGAGAGTCGTCGGAACGGGAGCAACAGAGATGAAGCCAATGGCTAGATGAGTGAAAAGATGAAGAGTCGCAGCAGAAGAAGACTTAGGTTTTTTTATTGGGAAAGTAGAGGTTAGAGGGTGAGATGATTAGATAAATGACTAGGAAAAATATATAAAGTGCATATAATGATAATAATACATAATTATATATATATATATATATATATATAAATGATATAATATTAATAGTAATGATACGGTACGGTATACCACTAGTAATAGTTTTGAATACCATTACCGTACCGAAAATATATGGTGCGGTACAAATACATTACCATTACCAATGATACAAATTTTTTGACACAACTTTGGTATGGTACGGTTGGTAATCCGATTGGTATGGTAATTTGACAAAAAAATCCACCCCTTGTGCACTAAGGTTGGTTTTGTGAAATTTGATATATTTACCGTGAAAAGAATTTTGTTGCTAGTGATTTGGCTTGTTCAAGTTTGTGAATTGTGTTCAGTCTTTTTTTATCAAGCTCCTCTTTCTTGTCATCAATTGCTTATTACAGATGTATTTCATGGCCTCGTGATATTTTTATGGAATCGTTCATTTTCTTTTAGGCATATGCCCCTTGTCGACCAAGAAAAATATATTAAATTTGGTGAGTACAAACTGAAGTAATCTTTTAGCTTGGAGAGATACCTAGGATAATGCTAATGAACCACAAAATATATGTACTTTGATTTATCCGTGCTATTTTGAATTTTGAATTAGAAAATATTTTGGACAAACCAACATTGTAGATTCTCTTTCTATTGGTGTGCTTTACAGGCCGAAACATTAGCATTGTAGGAAACACCGTATGTGTTAAATTATGTGCTTGAAACCCTCAATATTAAATCGCTTTTATAACCAAGAAACAAACTCTGCACTTTGAGATTGGTTTGTCAATGCTCATTACACACTAAGCATAATCAAGAATATTAATTTCTTTAAAAAAAATCAAGAATATTAACATGTAGGAAGAAAAAACAATTCAATTTTTTGAAAGACTCTGTACTATTATATCTAGAAAACCTACCATTGAAATTTAAATGAAAGTTGAATACGTCTCAGGTTTTTTTGTGTTTTTCTGAAGCTTTTTTTTTCATTTTTTTTTAAATAATGGCGTAGCGTATGAATAAGTTTCTCCAATTGTACTGTAGTATATATTGAAGTCAAAGATGGTTAACACACTCAAACAGTTTGTGAAGCTACTAGAATGCCCATGCATGTGAGGAGCACATTGTTTTTTCTGTTTACGTACTAAATGGATGAAAAATGCAACATCTCCTTGAATTGCATCGCTTGCTAAACTACAAGATCCAAAATTGAGACAATTAAAATCACATTAACCAAAAATGAACTTCAACTAAACTACAGAAACCAAAAGGGAGATTTGGCCTTGTGTAAATATTAGAATTGCTAGATCCTAGATATAAAAAAGTGCTCACGTTGGCTTGTCCAATGTTTGTCTTGCTAATTACATATATTGATACTATCAACAGCACATGACATAGGCAAATCCACCTTCCCTCTGTATTCTGAGCTCTGCAGCACAAGACATAGACCGAAGAGTTCGACGTGCGCTTTCACATAAGATTATTTTAAACTTGGCATTTTCCATTCCTCAAATGATCTTCCAGCTAATCTCAACATGTATCACTCCATTCTTTGAATTGATTAAGTGGTATTTCTGGTTGATCCGGCCGTTGTGCACAACGTCTCGTAGATTGATTTCTACATATCCCAAAGATTCCTACGCGTAACAGTTGAAAGAAAATCACAAGTTGAAATGTTGTCATTTATGTGCAGAGATTGCTTGTTTACTGATACTAATTGTGTAAATGGAAGTATAAATGGTTGAACTAGTTCAGACCTTCCTTCGGAAACTAATGCCGGTCCTCTTGCTCACAACCTCAATATGAACTTTCTCATTCAAAGGTGGCTTATCTAGCATGAAAGGGAATTCCTCGCCCCATCGGGGATCACGAGTTTTCCGAAGCATCTGAAGAAGCCAAATTGTATCATATGTTACCAGAGGGATTACTACGTTGCTGCTAACCCTACTAAAACCAAAACTTACATGTGTTTTCTTCTGTTCTCCTCTAAATAGGAGGATGGCATAAGGATTGTTGTGGGACTTCCCTTCCAAATTCTCGGCTCCTTGAATAATAACCGACAGTAAACCTGCTCCACCTAGGGTTCCCTCATCTGATGACATTGACATGTCAATTCCGCTTTCGTTTCTTCTATGCGCTGAATCAATAGGTCCACTAAATCCACCACTAAACCTGTTTATGTCTTCTTTGAAAGGCACAAAAGTTAGTTCCACCACAAGCTGCCCTCTTTGCTTCTTGTTTGTACAATTGCTAATATTCGTGTCCTTGAGCAAATCAAGTTTAAACTCTTGCAACTCATGGGGTGTAAGTTGTTTGAGAGGAACTAACTGCATTCCTATCCTATCATGCCCACCAACCTGCAGGAAGACCAAAATAGAATGATCAGAAACAACCGTCTAAAAATAACTACGCGATTTTTTTGCTTCCATTGATCCGGTGTTTTGAAAGAAGTAAAGGGGGTAAGAGAGGATATATACCTTGTCCCAGTCAAAGACTTGTAACCGAAGAAGTTGGGTCTTGGGATCCTTCACAAGAAGCTTGAACTTCTCGTTCCACTCGGGGTTCAGGTTTTTCTTCTTGATAGTTGTTTTCTTTGCTGGCAACCCATCTCCAGTCAGGCTGAGCTTGACATAAGGATCGGATGATCCTATGATGTCCTTCTTCAAGAGTTTAACCGCGTGAACAACATTCACGTGTAGTATTCCCACCGGCTTCTTTACAGCCACTCTATATAAATGAAAAATTCATAAAATTCAGAGAAAGTGACCAAAGCAGAAAGCTGTATCATCTCAGATCAACTTACGTTGAAACATCAAGGATAGGTATTTCAAGAGTCCGAGGCCAGAGGTAGAGGCTTGCAACTTGCTTTTTAATAGTTTCCTGCGGGAAATTATATCACATAATTGATTCAAATCCAACCAACCATTCAAATGTCAGACAATTAGATAAAATCCCAACTTCAACACGAAAGTATTACCAGTGCAGCACCTGAACAAAACGATAGAGGCCGGGTATGGACATTATATCGGCTCCCAATATTTTCATTCCAAAATCTACCTGAGGCTGCAGATAGTTGAGAGAAATTCAGCATACAAAACAGATCTTATATATCCAACCTTTTAAGGCATAAAAAAAAAATACGCGTTAATTGGTGTCTTTTGCTCACCTTCTCCATCAAAGACACCACAATGTTAGCAAAGCATGGAAAGGAAGGCACGAGCGGTTTGAAAGCTATCCTTGGCGCCAAAAATACCTGTATATCTACTAACTGAAATAAAGTTTAGTCAAGTTTCAGAACAAATGCATCCACATTGAGAAAACAAACTACAAAAAGTCTTTGTTGCTCTGTCAAGAAATGTTTCCTTAGGTTCTAACCTGAACAGTAATTCGTAGAGACAGAACTTTTAACACCAGAATTATGTTGGGATTTCCTGCCCATTTAATTGATGGTTCCATGATTAATTCATTATCGTTCGTCTCGAAGACTTCAAGACCTGAAATGTTGTAAACAAAAATAAATGATAGCACCACTTTCGCTACTAGGAATGAACTGTTCCACTATAATGTATATATTTATGCATCAATATGTTTTCTTAATCACAAGCGTTGCTCAAAATTTCCTGAATTTCTGGTATTATATGTCGTACTTTCTTTCTTTCTTGTTGGGGGAATTAAGTTATGTAGCCTAATACTGATACTTAATTAAGTAATCAGCGATGTCACAAAGACTGAATGAATTATTCAGAAGAGAACCGAACTGACCTATAAAATTGAAAACTATTTCTGCACGCCAATCATGCAGTAATCGAATTAGATATTGCTGTGAGTAAAGACTCACCATTGAGAATAGGAGGAAGAGTTCCTATATCCACTCTCTCAAACTCAATTGATTCAATCCGAAACTTCCCAATGTACTCATCAAATATAGGTTGAGCAACGCTTCTTATTGTTCCCGCAATTTCCTATAAATAATGTTAAAATCACTAATCAAACTAACAACAATAACGATAATCAAAAGGAATATAAAGTGACCAAAGATTATAATATATCACCTTCTCCAGGTAAGGCCATAAATCTGCAATAAATTTATTCAACCAGTCTACCTGCAAAGTTGTGATTATAACCAACACAAAATGGATAAAGATATAGCTTAGGAACAGCAAGAGAAACAATAATTGAAAATCTACGGTGGAGATTGGAAGGCGATACTAACTCTATGATAATTAGGGTTCTTCACCCACAGTGGAATTTCGGGAAGAAGATCTTGCAAGGCAAATTCATCTAGATCATAAAGTGGTCTGCAAACTGGATCCTGCATAGTATGTCAAGTTAATATAAGTAATGCAGACATGTTTGTCATGATTTAACCTTGTTCGGGTTATAAACTTAGTCTTTGGCACTTTTTGAATTTCACTAGTACACACAGAATTTGATTTAATTGATCCTTTGAAATAATTTACTGAGAAGTTGATGTCTGACTGCCAATGCGACAATCATAGTCATAATTAGAATGAAAAAGTAAGAAAGTCAAGTGATTTTAATTGATCCTTTGAAATAATTTACCGAGTTTAAACATCCACATTACGCAACTATTCTACCATCTTTGCAGAATCTTCCAAACGAGTTCAGCTGCTTGTTTTTCAACTTTCAAAAAGAACAGTTTAATACCATTGCATTCTCACATCAGAACATAAAATAAATTAAAAATTTTGAGTGTGAAAATAAATCCAGGATGAGAGCTTCACAACATTTTAAAATTAAGACTGAGCTGGTGAAATAAAGTAAAATACAATTAGCCATCTACTAGTTGGTTACGAGCATTCACCCTGGCACTAAGAGTTCCTAAGATTGATTGGCCCTCCCCTGATATTGCTTGTATAAAAAGAAACAATTAGACATCTTTGCTTTCCATTTGAACTTTCCCAGGGAAAAATAGAAGTCCCATAAGAACATACAGTTTGAATTGCCAATCTGGAAAAATCAAAATCTGACCGGAAACCAGATAAAAATCAAAGTAAATTATGCAAGACAGGTAAATAATTCAACAAGTATAAATCTTATCAAATAAATGAATGATCAAACAAAGAACAATAAGAAAATAGACTTACCTCAACTTCTTTGGGCTTTGAATAAACAAAAAGGAAAAACCCCACCAAGAGTCCAAGAGAAATTCCAATTCCAAAACCAAGAATTCCCAATAAACTGCTCACAAATCCCATCTTCTAAAACCTCCCTAAAAAATTCAGAGAAGCCACATGCATTAATGGCGACTAAGCCGCTGGAAACTTTCCCAGCAAACAACAATGGCTTCAGCGATAGATTTCTAAGGAGAGAAGATGCTGATCAGAAGCGTTTCGAATAAACTCTACAACTCAAACCGCCAAAACAGAAGAAACGTAAGCTGTAACTCTAAAACACAGACTATGAAATGACCTAATGAAATCCTTGTTGTATCTTGTATATGTTACAGCTTGAAGGCCACGTAAACCTCAAAGTGTATATATGGATGATCTCATTTTCTTTTTCTTTTGTGGCATTTATATATTATAGGGATTATGGGTTTCAGGCTGTCGAATTTTCTATTGACTTTTGTTTTCGGTCAAAAAATTCTATTGGATTTAGTCTTTTAGATTTATGAAGAAAATCACAATATATACCTTAGTTTCGTTGGAATCGTTGTTTGCTAATTCAAGAATCATATTGCCTATTATATGTAATTAAATTGACTAATAATACGTTTTAAGGAGTGTGTTGCTACCGATAAAACACAATATGAGTCATGTGAAATTCTATTTCTACAAATTATTTATTGAGAATTGTTATTGACACTCTAAAAAATTTATTTTGCACTCCAAACTTTATATAATTAAAAAGAAAATAAAAAATAATTAAAAAGAAAAATACATTGTGAATAGTGTAGAATGTGATTTTTGAAGTGCTAATCACAGTTCCTTATTTAACTACTGAAAAATTATTTCTACTTAATTACAAACTAGTCTTTGATTGGTTAGAAAAAGTTTAATTAAGGACAATACTTGGATACACCAATCTTCGACGGGGTTGGGTCGACGGAGAAGACGGGGTGGGAACAATGGAGGCAAAGTATATGATATTTATTTTATTTTATTTGGTAACCTTAACAATTTGTATGTTTGATGGGACAATATTACGAAGGTCAAATTATGCAATTATAAGAATATACTCTTCGAAAATATAAAAGTAGCATTCGTCATTTGAACTTGTGCACAAACATTACCCACAAAATAGTGCATAATCCTTAACCAAAAGGTTTTTCATTTCTACATTGTTTCTATCATCTATACACACTATGCAAACGGTACAAAGCAAGAAAACAGATCTATAGAAGCCAATAGAAAAGATGCCCATCAACTATTATTTTCTTGTTCTTAGCATTGCTAAATTGTTCATTGTTTCTTTCTTTTCCTAGCATTACTAAATTGTTCATTGTTTTTTTCTTTTCCTTTTATCCATGAGGACACTTTTTTCTTGTTTTCGGGGGCATCCATCTTTGATATTATTTGTTTTCCCTAACAAATACAACAACAATAAAGAGTTATTCTATTGGCACCCCACAATCTTATAAATACACCCTACACTTAAAATTGTTCTTTTAAATTCCAATTTTAACTCTACTTCTACTGAAGCCACCCCACCTGTTCAAAACAACAATAACATTTCACTTAACTGATATCTCGCTCACCCTTCGCCACTTTGTCGATCCATACTAAGCACTCAATTCCCTCACCTTCCCCTCTCCCTTTCCCTCCCTGTCGTTTTGCGAGGCCTTTAGCAGTTTGTAGAAACTGCAATTTCAGACAACATACTCAGGGATGTCTATTTGATGGCTATGGGCAGGAAAACATATGGAAAGTGCTTATGTAATGTAAAGTCGGCATATGTTTGGTAAATAAAGTTATCAAGACCATCTTCTTAACAATTCAATTATTGAGATCAATGGAATTCATTAATGGTAAAAAAGAGAATACGGTGGTGCATTTGTGGATGTTGGGTTTTTTTTTTTTTTTTTTTCAAATTTAAATAAGGGTAAAAAAGATAATTCAACAAGAATTCAAAAAAATAGGTGTAGTCATAAGATTGTGGGGTGTTAATAAAAATTAAAAAAATTAAAAAACCAACAATAAGGCCTTATCTCAATATGAGGGTCGGCTTAATGAATCCTTGAACATCACTGCGCTTGGTTTTGTGCCAAGTCTTCAGTTAACTCTAAGTAATTCATGTTTTTCCTTAGAGTCTCTTTCCAAGTCTTCCTAGGTCTTCTAGGTCTTCCTCTACCCCTTTTACTTGAGCCTATGTCTTATAATCGCATCTTCTAATCGGAGCGTCTGTATGTCTTCCCTTCACATGTCCAAACTACGTTAACCGATTTTCTCTCATCTTATCTTTAATTGCAACAACTCTCTGTCATTTTGCGTGTGCCCACACATCCAATGAAGCATTCTCATTTTTACCACACTCATTTTTACACGTGAGACCACTCATTTCTAACAAATAAAATATAAAAAATTACAGTGAGACCTTGCAAGAATTGTTTTATTGTTAGATTAAAATTGATTTATTTATTGGTTTTGAAGAAATAAGTAATCCAAACTTAGAACCTTCTTAACTTTGCTTGCAAATATTGAAAAAGTCCACAATTAGTTGAATACTCTTTCAAGTACGGTCGTGTTTGAAGGTAAATTTGGAAAAGTTTTCAAAAACTTATGTCGCAAACAATATTAACCAGAAATCGAATTTGGGCCCACTCCAACTTCGACATCAGCCAGTTATATCTATAAATGGGCTTTACGTTGCATATACAGCTTTTTTTGTGTTTTTCGTTTTAGATAAAACTAACAAACTTGAAGATCTACCTGGTATGTCCAACCTTGTATTAGCCACTGTGCTATTCGCCAATTGGATGGGACTTGAGGCCAGTTAGATTTTTTTTATTTTTAATATTATTTATAGTAAGACTAACTCCAACTCTTAGAGTAAGTCCTAAATTTTCTCTTCTATTCCTTCCTCCCTACCACCCCCCCCTCTCTCTCTCTCCTAATTTCTCTCCCTTATTCTAAAATTGGGGTAAGTGTTAGAACGTAAAAAAAAAAAAAAAAATTCCACCAAGATTTAGCCCAAGATTAGTGATGGAGCCCACAAGTGAGAGTGAGATTCTGCGTTTGAAGCCCAAATGCCAGGCTTGGACACACGCCAAGCTCAGCAACACAAAAGTTGCATCCACAGTCAAATGGGTCGTTGGTCCAACAATCCACATTCAAACTTTTTTTAAAATTTATATTTATATATTTATTGAATCCAACGACTGAGATCGAATATAATAAAATCTAACGGTAAAAAAATGATCTAATGGCCCAAATTTAAATCCAACTGCTAAAATAATTTAAAAAAATTATTTAACTCAAAATTCACCCAAATTTAGTAATTTTTCAATATTTATCGGAATCTAAATATTTTTAAGTTTAAATGTTCATAAAATTAAATTAGGATAGTGTATATATTTTTTTTTTTACAAGCCAAAATTTATTCTTTAATAATCTCGGGCTAAAAAAATTAGGCCAGAATGGTTGGAACAGAAAAACTATTTCTGAGTTAAAACCTAAATTTTAGGGGCTAAAAATTTTATGTTTTACTCCAAGGGTTTGATATGGTCTAAGGGAGTGGGAGAGTGGGTTCAACCTCACAATCGTCTAGCAATAATGTGGTTCAAATTCACTTTTGGTGAGAATCGAACCTAAAATCTCTCACTTACAAGTGAAGAGGAATATCACTAGACCGTAATATTAAATGGCAGTTGGATATTATTGTGTATTTAAAAAAAAAATTGCCACTTAGTACTATGGTCTAGTGGTATCCTTTTCACTTGTAAGTGTGAGGTCTTAAGTTTGATTCTCGTCAAAGACGAAGTTGAACCACATTGTTATGGCAAGCACATTGTAAGACTTAAAAAGAAAATAACAAATTTAAATGGGGTTGCGCTGCGTAGCCTGCGCACAGCAGTAGAGATTCAGGCGAGGGATGCAGATTTTCCAACGTCCCATAGGGGCGGCCCATTGCTCCTGGGATTGATTTTTGGCGAAGGGAGGTGCGGCTGCATTTCCTTGCGCCTCTATACCTTTGCCGTTGTGTACAATAATAGGATTAGAAATGATAAATTTTCTTTATGTGAAATGTCTATTGCCGTCAAATAAAAAAAAATGATTTTTCCGCTGTAGCAACTAGCTACTTAGTTAAAATAAATTAAAAAACTCTTTACTGCAAACTTTATATTTTGTAAGTTATTTATTTCAATTCAATTTTAATTAGAGTGTTCATCTTCACTTGTTAATGCAGCTTCCGATGTGCTATACATATGTTGTTACCGAGTACTTTCCCGGTTGCTACAAGTGTTGGGGTGTTTCAAAAGCTATTTAAGCTCAGAAGTTGTAATTATTTAGAAACTAAACAAATATCAAACACCAATTTAAGTGCTGATTTGGCGTTCCAATAATTAATAAAAAAAGCAGTGTATTTTTAAATTTTGGATCCTTCAAGTGTTTGATAACGGAAAAGTAGCTATGACCTGCTTCTAAGGCCATCTTCAAACGAAAGAGGGTTAAAGGGCTCCCTTAAACCCTATAGCCATGTAAGAAATTAATATTTTAATAAACAGTGTCATACCATATTTTATATCATCTCCAACCGAGAAGGCCAAAGGGTCATAGGCAAAACATTATTTAGTATTTTAATTGACTTAATATTGTTACTTAAATTAAACTACCATATTAAAATCAGTATTCTAAAAATTGGCCAAGGCGCTAGTCGGTGAGGTGCCGCTCCAATTAGGTGCCAATCGGCAAAGAAAAGCGGGGATGTGTTAGGCGCCTACCCGGGCGCTCCTAGGCGGTGTTGATAAGATTAAAAGCACACCACAAAGTAGCACACAATTGTCCTATTGATTTTCCTTATTAATACTAAGATTTGTCAATTGTAGCATATGAAAATAAGGGTCTTTCCCGCAGAAGATTGTTTTATCTAACTACTTAAAATGTCACAAAACTGGCTGTTGACCAGCCACTGAAAAATGATTATTAGACCGACCTACACTTGTCTAAAGTCTACGAAATTTTATATGCAGATACTAGACACACAGAGCTCCACTTACACAAATTTTTGGAATTTTTGGAGTTGATTTACTATTTAAATTAAATTGAACAAAAACAGGACATAAATGGATTTTAGATTATAAAAACAGATTGTATTTCACAATTAAGAAAACGAGTTAGGGAAAGTGCTATCCACCACCAAATAATCATGAAAACATGTTATGTTTCATTCAAATTCCTTTTATTTCCATATGAAGATGCTCAAGTTGGCTCAATGTTAGAACTCAACTTATTACTCTTTCTTATGCAGTATATTAAGAGAATGGCGTTTTCAATTTAACTTAGTCCCTAGCATGCAATCTAGAATGGTGTGTTCATAGATTTAACAAGTAGAAATCATTAAGAATGAAAAGAGTTTGAGTCATCACAAGGCATCGTAAGTACTGGTGTTGTCTTACTTATCCTATAAATTGATTCACATGTTAATCTCAATTAACAAGTACTACTCTAGAACATATGTAGGTCCTCATTCGACAAGGGCAGGCACACACATATTCATAGCATTAGAAACCTAAATATACTTACTAAGTATGCATCCATAGAAAACACATAAAGAATTCATCAATGAGACAAGTAGTGAAGCAATTTTCATCATTTCATAAAAGAAATTTAACGAAATGTCATAACACATTTGCAATCATATTCGGGGCTTCAAACAGCCCCTAACTTCTAAAAATTAGTTACACATTATTCTCAAATTAAACCAAAAGAAAGACATGAGTTTGAGAAGATAAAACCGAAAGAAGAGAACGTCAAGATTTCCTCCTTCCTTCCTTCCCTCCCCAACGCTGCTTCCTTGCTTTATTCCTTCCTGCCTTTCCGCTGCACTATCTTTTTCTTTTCTTTTTCTAAATTTCTTCCCTTTGCCGCTGCAACCTGCAGCTTTGTTATTCTTCCTTCCTGCCCCATTTCTGCTCCATAACTCACCCCAATAAGAACCATTTAGTGATGACAATAAGTGAGAGGAAATGGTAAAACAATTGTAACTCTTTAGGTAGTCTTTATGCCAATTACTCCCTCTTAATCCTCATCTTTAATTCCATTTCCTCTGATATTTGAATAGGTGTCAGCTGGTTTGTTTTTGGCTGCATCAGTTTTAGTTGCTATATTCATTGGGTTTATTGTTTTCAATGCTTTCTTGTTAGTTACAAACTGCTCAGCCCCTTATGTACCTTTCATTGTTAAAACGGCCATAACTTCTTCTAGAAAAATGATATTAGCAATCCGTGAAATGCTCCAGAAAATAGACATCCGTAGCTTTCCAAGAATATAAGGCGCATTCTCTAATTCATTCTGAGCTGTTCGCAACTTGCTTCCAAAATCAGCTGATCTGCACAGACAGTTTTGACGAATTTGTTACTTAAACTTCCACTTGTGCTATTTTTCTTTTCATTGCTTGACAAATCCTACAAAACACAAAAACAAAGTAAATAGCTCAAAAATATAAGGAACTAACTAATAAAAGACAAGTGAATTTGATGTAAAATCTATATAAATATGAGCTTATCAAGTGTCTAGGCGGTCTTGTCACTATGTTGCCTTCTTTCGAGCTCGTAGTTGCCGTTTTCTCATTGCCTTCCACCTTCAGTCGCACCAAGACCTCAGATATCCTACAAAATCTGACGAGGAGGGAGTGAAAAGAGAGATGGGGAAGGAGAGAGAGACGATTTGCTGCGGAAATGAGCGGGGGGGGGGGGGGGGAGAAAGATAGCACTGCAGAGAGTGAGATCAAAGAGAGAAATCGACAGTTTGCAGATGAGATACAGAGAAAAATAGAGGTGGGTATGGCTATATTCTTTAGGGTTAGTAGCTTTTTTTTATTAATTAAAAGTTTATGGACTTTGTTTCAAGATTTGTAGTAAGCCCAATTTTAAGTTTTTAAACAAAATAAGACCCAATAATAATTATGGTCTTAAAAAAAACTCTAAAGTTTTACACGATACTTATATTTTATAACAAATATTTATTTTGTATGTTTTGTATTTTATTTTTTTCAACAAGTATGATTTTTGTGTGTGTAAAAATGGACTTATTTATATATCATAAATTTATTTAAAAAGTACAAATTCATCTAGATCGTCTAAGCGCTCGCCTAGACCTCGCCTAGCCACCAGCCCGCCACCAAACTAGCGCCCATCGTTTTTTAGAACCTTGATTAAAATAAGGGTTTCAGATATATTTTGAATGCCACTTGTCGCCAAATGAATAAGCCTTCGGATTTCATATCTTTATATAATCTTAATAATTTTTTGGATAGGATTTCGAGTGACACGTCTCAATAACGTCAATAACACTCCAGATTTTTTATCTTTATGTAATCTCAATAATTTTTCGGATATGATTTCGAGTGATACGTGTCTCTGAAGTGAATAACTTTCCAGATTTATTATCTTTATGTAATCTTAATAATTTTTCAGATTGGATTTCGAATGCCACGTGTCAAGATGTA
The DNA here is from genome assembly GCA_963580275.1 of Crataegus laevigata. Classification (NCBI taxonomy): domain Eukaryota; kingdom Viridiplantae; phylum Streptophyta; class Magnoliopsida; order Rosales; family Rosaceae; genus Crataegus; species Crataegus laevigata. The sequence continues at coordinate 27,175,021 of OY756947.1, read as the reverse complement.
ATTGGTTGTGCAAATTTTAGATAGGATTCTTATCTACATGACACTTCTTATCTTCAGCTTCCAATGTTAATAAATTGGCTGGATATTAGGGTAGAATTCACACACCTTCATCTTTGCCCTCTCCAATATCTCTTTCAATTCAAGTTTGCAATGAACTCTAACTTTAGATCGTCTTCGCATTCCAACTGGGAGTCCTCATCCAATTCTGAATTGGAAGATAAATGGGCGCATATGAGATGAGAAGATGAGGAGTCAAATGAAGAAGATGAAGTATGGCACAACACAACATATATGACAGCAATGGCTAGGGTCGTGGTGTGTGAGGAAACTGAAGAACAACCTCAATGGGGTAGCTCTGCTGCTGGTTACTCTTAACCACAAAATAGAGAGATGGCGCATGAGACTCTGATGAATTTGATTCCAACTTGGTGTACACAGAAGAGGATTTTAAACATCACTTCCAGATGAGGCGTCATATCTTCGAGCATTTACTTTATTATGTCCAACATGTCAATCCATACTTTCGGCAGAAGATGGATAGAGCCTGCCACCCTGGTTTCTCATTTCATCAAAAAATTACTATTTCACTCAGAATGCTGGCCTATGTCTCCCCAACTGATGCGATGGATGATACATATGGTATGTCTGAGTCTACAAGCCTTAATAATCTTTTGAATTCTGTCACACAGTTGTTCAGATTTACAAAGAAGAGTACCTCCGTGAACCAAATCAAGTAAATCTAGAGAGGCTCATTCGCAAAGCTGAAGACCGTGGCTTTCCAGGCATAATAAGGTCATTAGATTGCATGCATTGGCAGTAGAAGAACTGTCCCATTGAATGGAAAAGAGGATTTAGAGAAAGATCGAGAAAGCCAACTATTGTGTTAGAGGCGGTTGCCTTTGCATGCTTTCTTTGGAGTCCCCAGGATCCCTAAATGACATTACAGTACTCAGGCATTCACCCCTCTTTAATAACTTGACAGAGGGTAAATCACCTTAACTTGGCTACTACATCAACGAGCGTCAGTACAATATGAGGTATTACTTGGCAAATGATATCTACCCAAAGTGGGCGACACTTGTCTAAGCAATTGCAAACCATGTGGATGACGCCCAAAAATGGTTTACCTTACACCAAGAAGCATACTAGAAAGATGTTGAGAGAGCTTTTGGTATTCTACAAGCACGGTAAAAGATCATTAAGGAACCAACAAGATGGTGGAGTCAAGATAATTGAACTCCATCATGATGTCGTGCATCATATTACACAATATGATTGTGGAGGATAAGTAAGATGGCTATATTGATGGAGAGTCTAATGACGACCAAGATGATCCAAATAGGTCAAGGAGGGCTTGTGCGAAAATATATGATGGGTCTAATTTGCCTTTGGATCCAAGAACTGATAATATCTCTTTAAATGAATACATGATGCGCCATAGGATGATACGTTCGTGTGCCATAAATAAGTACCTATAACAGGATCTTGTTGCACATCTTTGGGCCAAAAGAACCATGGAGTAAATGTTTAAGTTTTATGTTGTTTAATGTTGTTTAAGTTCGAATAACTCCCCCATGTAGTATTAGGGTGGAGATTGTGTTGTTTAATGTTGTTTAATTTAAAGAGTACAACATAAATATTAAAAACTTCAATTTAAAGACTACAACAACTTAAATTTAAAAACTAAAACTTAAATTTGAAAAATACAACTTAAATATTAAAGACTACAACAACTTTAATTTAAAGACTATAATCATCATCTCCATCCGCCATTGTAGGAGTATAGTCGGATGTAAACAACTCTCGTCAGGCCATAATTTCCCTCTTTTTCCTATCAAAATATGCCTTACTCATTGGAGTATAATTCGAAGTGTTCCTTTGCATGTTCATATCATCCATCTCTTCTTGTTTTTGTTTTGCATGTTCTTCGTGCCTACGGTTCCTTGCTTTCACGGCAAGGGCATTTTGCTCCGCCATTAATCGCAATGAGGACACCATTTTCTGTTGAAAGGCTAAATCATCATTTGCCTTCCCATTTTCCTTCAATTTTCGGGCCTTATTTCATCCCATAGCCCTACGTATGAAAGATTCATCGGAGACAGATTTTCTACCTTTGTTTCTTGAATCATAGGAGATCCTTGTTCATCCCCAACTGCATTTGAGGAAAAATTTCCAAACACCAGCATAGGAACAAATCTTTCTTGAGGTAGATCTTGAAATAACACCCATCCTTTACTAATCTCCCCCAACAACCGTGATGACTAAAGGGTTTCATGTTGTCCTCTATATACAATTCCTCCGCTTGGCATACCTAGAAAATATAATTACAAAAATTAAAGGAAATTAAATGTAATATAATTAAATATTTAAAATAACTTGTGAAAACACTTAGTTCGTCGTAGTAATTGGCACCGCTTTTATGTCTGCTTCCGGCTTTACCATTGCTTGATGTCATTTATTCAAAATTGGATGAGGATGTTTTTCCCATCTTGAAGAACAACTCTCGTGGTTTCGGGGATTCGGAGGAGTGGTGCATTCGTGGAACTCATAGTACTTTTTGGACATACGAGTCCAAACGCCTTCACTTGTTTGAGAACTCCCCTTGACACTATCTTCCAAGACCCATCCATAAGCCCTCTTCTTTTCAAGTCCAAGCCTTTCCTTTCATTGCAGATGTGGCCATTTGAAAATTATTGAAAAAATTGAAGGAAAGATTATTGGAAAAGGTAAGAGAATAGAATGTGAAGAATTGAAATAAAATGAGGTAAGATAGTATGAAATTGTGAAAATTATGTGAGAAATGGTGTAGGAATGACTTAGGTATTTATAGAAAAAAAATTAGAATTTAAAAAAAAAATCATCCGAAAAAAAAAAAATTCAAATGCAACGATAACCTAGCGTCAACTAGCCGTTGTTAGTTGGTGTCGTTTTTTGAATAAGGCGAGGGTATTATTGACCTTTAGTGAAACTTTTTAAAGGTCAATAATATCCTCGCCTTATTCATGAAAAGACCATTTTGCCCTCAAATTATGTACGTTGGCCTCCACTTTCCTATACCAAACTACAACCCCAACCACCCCTAGCCATCACTCCTAACCCCTGACAAATTAACAACATCTTTCCACCTTCCCTCTTAACTCAACCCTTCCCGAATCCACTAATTAATTTTCACACGTTGAACTTGCCCATTTCAAGTTTTTCTAGTCGTCTTTTCTGCTAGCCAGCAGGCAACATAAACATACATCGAATGACGTTGGTGAGTTATGGATTTCGAATATCAGAACTCAAGAGGTGGATTGGCATTATGGAGTTGAATCTAGAGTTCTAGATCTGGTGTTGACTTGTGAATTAGGCAGAAATTTGCAGCTGTGAATCTAGCGTTTTCAAAAGGAGTAAGGTTTATGTCCGCCCTCTATTCTTGTATTTTGTTTTTCTTGCTTTATAAGGAGTAAGGTCTATGTTCCCTTACTAAATGTAATTTTTTTATATCAATAAAATTATCTCGTATCGTCAAAGTAAAAAAAAAAAAAAAAAAAAAAAGGGGAACTCATGGCCAATGTAGTTCAATTTTCATTTGTCATGTGGGCTCATTACTATGGTTGTTTTTGCTTCTAAATTATTGTTTGTTTTTCCCCTAAATATGACTATAATATAGTTCTTGTTAATGCTCGTTACGTTGTTTTTGAACTACCTAATACTTGTACTTTAATTGCCACTTAATACTACGGTCTAGTAGTATTTCTCTTCACTTGGAAGTAAGAGATCTTAGGTTCTATTCTCGCCACAAGTGAATTTGAACCACATTATTGTTACCCTATTATGAGGCTAAACTCACCATCTCCCCCTTAGTGTAGAAAATATGGTTTGTTCCAAAATAAAAATAAAAATCATGTACATTAATTGGTGATTCAACAAACCAAATTGAATTATATCCACCATGATTTTCTTAAACAATCTTGCAATAACTATAGGGTTACTTCTCACTCACACACCCCTTGTTAATTTATGTCCTTTGATATTCTTCAATTCTTCCAATTGGACAGTCGAAAATTAGAAGGATTTATGAGAAGTAAACAGAAGTGTATGAATATCATAGCCCTAACTATAAAGCATGAAAATATAGGGGCCGTTTGATAATTATTTGGTTTTCAGTTTTTGTTTTCACTATTTTTGAAAACTCATTTGATAACTGACACACCCCGACCCAGAAAGTCCACTAGGACACTGAAGTCGAGTTGTGCTGGCCGACACCTGGAAGGTGACGAAGCCATAAAGTGTAGTGATGTGGAAAATGTGAATAAATTTAAACCTAAAAGTGCCTAAACACCAGAGTGTGCTCGTGAGCGGGAGCGAACCCACCTCACGCGTGACTTCAGAGCATAAGTAAATACAAAAGAACGGGCAAGAATTATACCATCAACAGTAGCCACCAGACCAGAGATTCGCCAATAATCCTCGTCGATACGAACCTTAACAGCTAACCTGGAGGGGCGCAAAACAGAAAAAGTGAGTGGGCCAAAACAAATATTTTCCAAAATCATTTTAGAAATCCGTATATAACCCCTCACTGTAAATCCCGTATAATTTCCCAGAAAATAGTACGTATATATACTTCTATACGAAAACATCGTCTAGATATCAAAACTCATTATCAATCTCAGGAGTAGGCCATGTCGATATACCAACTCAGAAAAATCATCATCAGGTAAGTAATATAAATCAAGGGGTGTCCCTAGTGTCATGTCAGCCAGAGTCACCTCTAGTGACCTGTACGGCTGAATCTATAGCTCATCAATCACAATCCATCACTATCAATCATTATCCTGCACACGAGTCGGAACCACCTATAGTGGTCTGTACGACAGGCTAGGTGTATAATATTACGCTCAGTGCTACGATCACGTGAAGGCTGTGCGACGAATCGCCACCTACGAGTCGGAACCACCTATAGTGGTCTGTACGACAGGCTAGGCACTTGCCTTGGATCCAAGGTGAGGGTACGGTGCGTGAGGTGAACAATCACGTGAAGGCTAGGCCCTACTCTAGCGGAGCACAAACACCCGAGGTGCAGGTGATGAGCTAAATCACAATCCATCATCATCTCAACTACTAACTATCATACTCACCTGACTTACCTAGCCGTCCACAACGCTGGAGCATAAAGAATGCAATCATACTCATAATTATAAAATATAATTGGCATACGACATGGCAATTCAATTATAAAATCAATTCAATTCTAAATCATTTAGACCAAGTTTCTGGGGAAAACATCAATTATATATATATACTGAAAACAAAAGCCCACTCACCTGGAGTCCACGCTACAGCCCCCTAGCACGACTCTCGAGACATCCCCAAATGATCCCAAATGATCACCGCCTAGCATAAATGTCAATTCATGTCTCAAAATTCGTACTGAGAGAATATGTAATTTATATAAAGCGCATTCCTACGAATTTGATCCGGAAGATCCGTATCACGAATCTTCGATCCGTCACTTCCAATAATACACATTAAGCTTCTAGAACAATATCCCAAAGTTTCGTTACGATCCAACGGTTGGATCTCCGCCAATTGCCAAAACCAAGTGGCGGTTAACGTTTTAATTACAAACTTACAATTCCAATTCGGGAAGATCCGTAAAACGGATTCCCGATCCGTAAATTCCTACATTCCTCAAATATTACATACTACCACATACTAAAGTTTGGTGACGATCCAACGGTCGGATCGTCGATTCATATTTTGACATATTACCAAAACGTAACGAACTTACGTCCTAACGATCAATCTACGTCAATCCATTCTCAAAACTAAATTCAAGGCATTAAATAACGTCTAAAAACATCATTGGCGGCCCTCAGGCCCCGCGCCGCCGCGGGTGGCCGCCCCCGAGTCGCCGGAAAATTCAACTTTCACTAAAAATTCTCAAAATCTCCAGAATTAAAGATCTCAATGAGTAGAACAACTTTCATACCTGTGAGAAAGTCCGATTTTGCCTCTAAGACCTTCAATTTCATCAAAACCCGCAAGAACCCTAAGTTTGGGTGTGTTCCAATTCGACCTCCAAACTTAGGAGAATTTCGAGATTGGGAGAATTTCGAGCAAGTTCCTCATCGCACCCACGGTGCGTTTTCTCCATTTTGGGAACCAAATCACACCAAATTTGAGATGAAAAGGATGGAATAGAGGTTATGAAGGGGTTTATAGGTGGTGGTTTGAGGCAATTCACCGGAAAAATGGGTGAAAACCGTCGAAAATCACCATGGATCCCGATTGGGTCGCGGGTCAAATGTGTGGGTTGGGGAATCCTCCGTTTCCCCCTTCTCTCCTTTCCCCTCCTTTCTTTTCTTTCTGATTGGCTTTCATTCCTCTCTCTTCTTCTAACTGGGCAGCGCCCAACCCTCTTCTCTCCTTTCTTTTAAATCCTCACCACACAACTTTATTTCTTTTAATCTGGGCCGTCCATTTGGCCCTCAGATTTTCTGGAACTTTCCAACTAATTTCATAAAGTATCAATTTTGCCCTTAACTTCAAATGTTAATAACTTCTTCGTTATAGCTCCAAATTCGAATCCGTTTGCGCCTACGCGTCCGTAGCGACGAATACTACAAGAATATGCCAAGAAAATGAATCTTAGGTGTCACTACGAGGCAGTCAATACCAATCGAAGTATATGCCTCAAAGGGCATTTTCGTAAACTCGCTTATTAAAATTATAAAAATCATAATTTTCAGGGACGGGTTGTCACAATCTACCCACCTTTAAAAATTTCGTCCCCGAAATTTAAAATCATTTGCTAGAAAATTCTTAGCAAAAAGATAAAAGACGAAAAATGAATACGTGAAAGAGATATCAAGGTAGAGCGGCTGCATAAAAGAGAATGTCATTCCGTCGCGATCGGCGTGCAGTGATTCCTCTTTTATGCCTCCCAGCTCAACTTTCTTTCTCCTTCAGCATTATACTAAAATCCAGTACTTAGAAAAACATAGTGTTAAAATAAGTATGAAAGCATAACGTTTAAATACGTATATGAAAACTGCAAAAACAATTTTACTGAAATCAAAATTGTTTAGAGAGAAAAGCCTTTGCATACGCACTCAAAGCGTATTAAACTCTAAAGATAAGCATGCGGTATCCCTAGCTCGAGTCTAACCTTTAAATAGGTAAGCATACTAATATAATAAATCTATTTATTCACTTGCTTAACGAATCCCACAAGTATGTCATCAATATTACGGTCTGCAGCCCGCACTACTGATAACTCACTGTTGTCATGATAAGCAAGTAAATAATTCCCGAGGATGCAATATTACCATCTTGCCCCTCATTGGGAAACATACACACACTGCCTAAACAAAGCCTACATCGTGCTTTTGCACTACTCCTCAGGCAACATCATCGATATCGTAAATTTTTCCTAGGCCACAATCTTCATAACTCAAGTACCTTTTCATAATCCTCTTCTGCCACTCACCAACTGTGCATACATATCCGTACCATTTCTCAGCAATGCCATGCTCAAGATTAGAAGTGTAACCATCGTTACACACACCCTAACAAAGGTAAGTGTCTATCAATTATGCCCTATGCATAAAATCTCTATATATTAGCCCCAATGTGAATGTAGCTAAACCAAAATTGTAACCATAGTTACAAACAACGAAAATGAAGCTAACGATATATCATAACTATACTATTTATGTGATAACAACCTGTCACACGCCTCATAAGATCTGAATAGCTCATTTCAGACAAACTTCTTAGTCTCGAGGCAGTAATGTGATACTAGACAAAATCTAGTACTCACAACCTTTGAAAAGACTTCTCAAGCTTGGAAGTAAAATGCATCCCACGATGAAATATAAATATGTCCAGATAATAATCTCGTCTGATCTCTGCTTGCCTGAGCTAGCATCGAAGTCCAAAAGTAGCTCTCTCATAATGTCATTGTCCTCTGAAAGTAAACAGAGAAGAAACTGTAGTTGTCCATAAAGTCTAGACTTAATTTTTCTTAATATCCTCCTCACTTACCCAAAGACGAGGTACGTCTGAACCAAGAATTCTCCTCAAACACATCAAATGGAGCCTCGACTTTTGATTCCTTTCCCATTTTCCTCATCTGCTCACATCACGCACGAGGACAGTTAAATCTCAAAATGTGGAAAAGCTAACAACATCCCACTTCCATTTTAGTTAGCTTCACAAGTATCTTGCTGTTGCAATTCTAGCGCCAATTTTAGGAAAGAATTCATCACCAACACCAACTTTAAGCTTTAGGACTGGAAGAATACGACTTTCCACTCTAGTAAAGCCACCACCATTAAACCATCGCCTGTGAGTAGTATGGATTCATCATCCTGATTATTGGCGTTCGTATTTTCTCTACGTACCAAAATAATTCCAATAGGGCATACAACTATGATTCCCATTTTCAGTCGACCTCAAGCAATAATTATAACCATTCCAACAATTCTTGATAATCCAAAAATAGCGCCAATCAATGTCAGTGAACATCTGCTGAAATAGAATACAGATGGATGGAAAGAAATAGCTAAAGTTGTACAGTGGAATGATATATGATAGTGCACTTATAGATATTGGTTTAACTTCTCTGCTGCCGCTGCTAGAACTTAGTTCATTCCACAAATAAGTGTACTGGAAAAGCTCCAAGGTTGAGAAAGATTTTAGACACGTTCTCCATAGAGAACTGTCATTGGATTTTCAATTAAGGTTGATCAATGATGACAAAGTCATAGAAAAGATGGCTTACTCCAAACAGTTTTGCATGCTGGAAAATACTTGGTAGTTCGTTATGCCGCCTCTGCACAGCTGAAATATCCAAGGACACGTCATCATGAATTTCCAAAAATCATTGTCATCGAAGAATGTAACGCGATGGAAAACTGAGACAACAGTTTAGTTGTAAGAAACTTTATTCAAATCTAACTTCCCAGACTAAGCTAACTTTCTTCGACCAGAAGGAAAATAATACTATAGTCAAAGAATCACTAACAAAGTGTCGATAAAATCAACAAGACTAAAGCTATCTCGAATTTCTCGATACTTTGTGAGAAATTCAACTTTCTTCCACTATAACCATTTTTGGGAGAAGGAAAGAATTTCACCTACTGAGATCACGTCTTCCAAGAAGAATATCAATTTAATCAAGGTCTACAATCGAGAAGGCTGGTACAAAGTTGATTAACAGGGCATAAAGGATATGATCTCACTATCGAGGTAAGAAGAAGATCACCGATAGAATCACTATGAATTCGTCAAACAAAGGAGGCAAGATCAAATAGCAAAGGTTGGTTAAATAGGTGCAAAACCTAAGGTTCTGGCTTTCAACTTTGTGAATAGATTTGAATTCTCTAGGTAAGGTATTTGATTGGTAATTCTCTAACCAATAAGCTTCAGGGACTAAAGTCATTCAACAAAGTGAGACTCATTCGAAAGTCACAAGGAAACTCGCTATAAAGGTGGCTCGAAAAGGAATAAGGAAAGTGAATGCGGAGTTAACAAGGTGAATCAATGGCGTATTCCACTCCTCGTATTCAGCGACCACCAAGTAGAATGTTGAGAAAAGACGCCCAAAAGTACACTTCTTCGAAACTGGCCAACTGCTAACCAACTCTGCTCCACGAGCTAAAAAGTCTTCACAATTCCTCGGCCCTCAAACATGCTAGCAACGATATGCCACTTCTTATTTCGATCCTACAACAACTTGTGGAAATGATCGAAGGTGGCTAGCCTAGAAGTTTTAATTACCTAAATAGGTAGTATGGTCAACAAGGTCTGCTCGTAAGTTCCCCCAATTTAGTTCCTTCGACTCAGACAGTCCCTGTTAATCAGCCTATCCATTGCGTCGTGAATTAATGCATATGCAATAATTCTAATATTATTCATTACCTCGAACTATAAACTGGCGTCCTAGCATACTGGTGTCACTTCCCGATGCTAACATGTGTCCGGTGCCAGAAATCATACCACCTGAATACTAGTTAACAATTTCTGGTTATAAGATAGTGTCACTGATTAGTAGCTCTACCATAGGTTAATTATAGATTAGAGTCCACTCAGGTAGTTGGTTCAGATAATGAGTAAGAAATTGGTCTAGAAAATGATCCTCCAATTCTAGGAAAGGATACTTTCTACTTCAGAAATTTCTCCTACCCAAAGATACAACAACTCATGTGCTTGCCTATACTCATCGAATTGACAAGTATAGCGTCAAGAACTTCCGGAGACTAACACTGGTCATAATGTCCTAAGCCAGTAGGATAGGATTTTCGAATAATCTACCTTAGGACGAACTTAACCAGAAGTCGATCTTTCTCCAAAAGATCCAGAATGACCACCAATTTCATTGAGAGGATTAGCATTATTAAGAACCAAAGTAACCATCTCGAGGCGTTCCTCCATCGAGTGCTACCCTTGTAGCATCACATTATCACTCCAGACATTTTGGAATCTTAACGAAGGTAAGCTTCGTATGAATTCTAATAGGGGTATTCGAATGGATTCTGCCAAGGAACCAAAACCATTTCCAATTCCAACTCAAAAGGTTTAGTAACGATGGCCACAGAACAGTGATGAAATCGATTTACAAATCTCTGGCGATACGCTGATGTCGAAGCACTAACCTTTCTTTAAGGCCATCAACCACTCTCAATCTAGATCTTTCCTTGGCAGGGAAATTCTTCACCTCAAGTCTAAAATATTTGCCAAGTAATCTCCTAAAATACCAAGGAGTTGGCAAAAACGCCTAAAACTTAGGAGAAACTAACACATTTTTCGTATTCGACGAGGTGGCAAGATTCAAAAATTAGGCTCAAGGGCCTAGAATGCTCTCATCACGCATGTGATGGATGCAATACTGCCCAACTTATGCTCTGATACCAAATTGACACACCCCGACCCAGAAAGTCCACTAGGACACTGAAGTCGAGTTGTGCTGGCCGACACCTAGAAGGTGACGAAGCCATAAAGTGTAGTGATGTGGAAAATGTGAATAAATTTAAACCTAAAAGTGCCTAAACACCAGAGTGTGCTCGTGAGCGGGAGCGAACCCACCTCACGCGTGACTTCAGAGCATAAGTAAATACAAAAGAACGGGCAAGAATTATACCATCAACAGTAGCCACCAGACCAGAGATTCGCCAATAATCCTCGTCGATACGAACCTTAACAGCTAACCTGGAGGGGAGCAAAACAGAAAACGTGAGTGGGCAAAAACAAATATTTTCCAAAATCATTTTAGAAATCCGTATATAACCCCTCACTGTAAATCTCGTATAGTTTCCCAGAAAATAGTACGTATATATACTTATATACGAAAACATCCTCTAGATATCAAAACTCATTATCAATCTCAGGAGTAGGCCATGTCGATATACCAACTCAGAAAAATCATCATCAAGTAAGTAATATAAATCAAGGGGTGTCCCTAGTGTCATGTCAGCCGGAGTCACCTCTAGTGACCTGTACGGCTGAATCTATAGCTCATCAATCACAATCCATCACTATCAATCATTATCCTGCACACGAGTCGGAACCACCTATAGTGGTCTGTACGACAGGCTAGGTGTATAATATTACGCTCAGTGCTACGATCACGTGAAGGCTGTGCGACGAATCGCGGGTCACCTACGAGTCGGAACCAGCTATAGTGGTCTGTACGACAGGCTAGGCACTTGCCTTGGATCCAAGGTGAGCGTACGGTGCGTGAGGTGAACGATCACGTGAAGGCTAGGCCCTACTCTGGCGGAGCACAAACACCCGAGGTGCAGGTGATGAGCTAAATCACAATCCATCATCATCTCAACTACTAACTATCATACTCACCTGACTTACCTGGCCGTCCACAGCGCTGGAGCATAAAGAATGCAATCATACTCATAATTATAAAATATAATTGGCATACGACATGGCAATTCAATTATAAAATCAATTCAATTCTAAATCATTTAGACCAAGTTTCTGGGGAAAACATCAATTATATATATACTGAAAACAAAAGCCCACTCACCTGGAGTCCACGCTACAACCCCCTAGCACGACTCTCGAGACATCCCCAAATGATCCCAAATGATCACCGCCTAGCATAAATGTCAATTCATGTCTCAAAATTCGTACTGAGAGAATATGTAATTTATATAAAGCGCATTCCTACGAATTTGATCAGGAAGATCCGTATCACGAATCTTCGATCCGTCATTTCCAATAATACACATTAAGCTTCTAGAACAATATCCCAAAGTTTCGTTACGATCCAACGGTTGGATCTCCGCCAATTGCCAAAACCAAGTGGCGGTTAACGTTTTAATTACAAACTTACAATTCCAATTCGGGAAGATCCGTAAAACGGATTCCCGATCCGTAAATTCCTACATTCCTCAAATATTACATACTACCACATACTAAAGTTTGGTGACGATCCAACGGTCGGATCGTCGATTCATATTTTGACATATTACCAAAACGTAACGAACTTACGTCCTAACGATCAATCTACGTCAATCCATTCTCAAAACTAAATTCAAGGCATTACATAACGTCTAAAAACATCATTGGCGGCCCTCAGGCCCCGCGCCGCCGCACGCGCCGCCGCGGGTGGCGGTTGGCCGCCCCCGAGTCGCCGGAAAATTCTACTTTCACTAAAAATTCTCAAAATCTCCAGAATTAAAGATCTCAATGAGTAGAACAACTTTCATACCTGTGCGAAAGTCCGATTTTGCCTCTAAGACCTTCAATTTCATCAAAACCCGCAAGAACCCTAAGTTTGGGTGTGTTCCAATTTGACCTCCAAACTTGCTCCGACGCCTCCACCAATGCTTGGGCTTTGTTCCTGGGTTCCAAGGGAGTCTAGTGGTGGTGTCAATTGGAAGAAATGGTTTCAAGATTGGGAGAATTTCGAGCAAGTTCCTCACCGCACCCACGGTGCGTTTTCTCCATTTTGGGAACCAAATCACACCAAATTTGAGATGAAAAGGATGGAATAGAGGTTATGAAGGGGTTTATAGGTGGTGGTTTGAGGCAATTCACCGGAAAAATGGGTGAAAACCGTCGGAAATCACCATGGATCCCGATTGGGTCGCGGGTCAAATGTGTTGGTTGGGGAATCCTCCGTTTCCCCCTTCTCTCCTTTTCCCTCCTTTCTTTTCTTTCTGATTGGCGTTCATTCCTCTTTCTTCTTCTAACTGGGCAGCGCCTAACCCTCTTCTCTCCTTTCTTTTAAATCCTCACCACACAACTTTATTTCTTTTAATCTGGGCCGTCCATTTGGCCCTCAGATTTTCTGGAACTTTCCAACTAATTTCATAAAGTATCAATTTTGCCCTTAACTTCAAATGTTAATAACTTCTTCGTTATAGCTCCAAATTCGAATCCGTTTGCGCCTACGCGTCCGTAGCGACGAATACTACAAGAATATGCCAAGAAAATGAATCTTAGGTGTCACTACGAGGCAGTCAATACCAATCGAAGTATATGCCTCAAAGGGCATTTTCGTAAACTCGCTTATTAAAATTATAAAAATCATAATTTTCAGGGAGGGGTTGTCACAATAACTACCTTCAATTTTCAGAAAAAATAAAAACTGAAAAACCAAAAAGTAAAACATTTAATTTTAAAAAATTTCTATTTCAATTTTCAATTTTTTAATAATAAAAGTAGTTACCAAACGGATTTTTGGTTTTCATTTATAATAAAACAGAAAATAAAAAGTGAAAACGAAATGGTTATCAAACAACTCCTAAAAAACAATTAAATTTCTAATCTATTATCTCTGTTTCTAGAAGTAGACCAAAACCAGTATTCAATTTAACTATTGTAAAAAATGAACTTAGGATAAACTCGTCTTAAGTTCCAATGTCACAGTCATAATCTACGTAGTCAATCTTGTCTACATTCATTACCTAAGATTTGAACGATCCCCACCTTCGTTTGTACGTGTCCTAAACAAGGATGGCCTCCCGTGCCCTCCATCCTAATTCTCTAGTTATGATAAGATTAAGGCGACTTTTTTGTTGGTCTATGGTGGCCTTCAGGAACTATTTGGCTTCAGTCTGGTTATGCTAGTATCCAGTTTCTGCAAAAAACAAAAAAACAAAAAAGGATTCAAACAGATATTTTATATAAGTGTGTAGTCCTCTTCTTTTGTAGGTTTGAACTTGCTACCTAGCTGCCGTATGAAGCCTGCAATTTGCTAATATAAGGAAGTTGAGACTAAGTTAGAGCACAGCTGCATGCATGCATGTTCAATTCAGTTTGGTCGAGATTTCAATCACATCTTCAACGACCCAATTCTTGGGTTGTTATTTTTTTTACTTATTTTAATTTTGGGGTTTTTTAACATTAGTCCTTGCAAAAGATTAAAATTTAAAAAAAAAAAAAAACTGGTGCTAGATTAAATATTCAATTTAATCCCTTGAATGTACTTTTATCAAAATTTGCATTCAATTTTTGTTATTTAATGTGTATTTTTATTTAATCTCTTCACATTAAATTTTAATTTTATTAATATGCACATATTTATTTTTTTAATTATAAATGAACGTAAATGAGAAAATATTAAAAGAAATTTGTGATACAAAAATATATAAATACATAAGTGTAAATAAATGACTGTGTCGAAATATATAAAATTGACATTTTTGTACCGAAATATTTGTACCTACGTGATTGTACTAAAATATATTATAATGAACCTAAATGTATATACCGAAAGTATTATATTGAATTAATGTATCTAAATGTCAATACCGAAATGTTCGTACCAAAATGTACATACCTAAATGTCAATACCGAAATATATGTACCAAACTATATGTACCTAAACGTCAATACCAAAATGTATGTACCGAAATATAATATATTGAATTAATGTACCTAAAAGTCAATACTCAAATATGCGTACCAAAATGTACTTAACGAAACAGATGGATATACCAAAATATTCAAATGTATTAATGTATCTAAATGAAGAACATACAAAATTGTTATCGGAATATATATTATAAAAAATTAATTGCCTAAATGTAGACACTAAAATATATTATGCTGAATGAAATAAAAATTTAATTTAAATGTAATTAATACATTAAAATATAAATATAAATATAAATAAAACATCAAAATATAACCAATAAATGATATGATTAAATGTACTAGGGACTAAAATTAGATTTTAATCTTACATAAGGTTATAGTCTAAAACTCATCTTTTTTAAAGATTAAAATGAAGTTTTCTATTTAATTTTTGTCTTCTATTATTGGATATTCAGATGATAGAAACTGATTTGAATCATGAAACTATGTTATTCTTTTTGTGTAATGCAATGATGCGAATCGTGAATTATGAAGACCATGTGAATATCTATTATAATAAGAGGTTGCCGATATACTCCTAAACTTGTAATGCATTGTCAATTTCTCCTATCAACTTTAGGTTTAGCTAATTACATTTAAATTTTTATAATTAGTCAATTTCTCTCATCTTGTTAAGTTTTTATAGTTCTATTTAACATTTTGTTATCTTTGTTACGTGATGTCCACGTGCGAAACATTCAAAGGGTAAAAAGGTCAATTTGCTCCACACTCGGCCAGATTCTACTGACCTGCCGCGACTTCCATTGCGAATTTTATCAAATCCAACATGTCTTAGTGAACAAGTCTCTTCTGATGACGCTGTCGCATACCCATTGATCAAGTCTCTTCTGATGACGCTGTCGCATACCCATTGATTTGGACTAACCACCACCTATGCAATTCAAGTTCATCACAGTTACGGAGGAGGATTTTCTGCCCTCCTCCTCCCCGTGATCTTCCGTACCTTCTTATTTGTGTAGTCACGGTTAAGTCATGTCAATATTTTATATTACTATTTATTTTTGTCTTATTATCTCTATAAAAAAACAATATAAAATGTTGACGTGGTTTAACCGTGACCACACAAAACAGAAGGGCACGGGAGAACACGGAAAGGAGGAGGGCAGACAATCCTCCTCACACGGTTAAACCTTTAGAAATAAATAGAATCACGTAAAATTTACGAATTAACTTTTTAAACATTGTGGAGGGTATTTTGTTTAGCTTCTCATTTTACGAATTAACAATTCTATATATTTGTTTAACCAAGTAAAATTTACGAATCTACTTATTTTTCAAAAAAAATTGATTGTAGATTATTCAATGTACAACATTATTCTATTCTATGAAAATTTAACCAAGCAAAAGCAGTATGTATCATGAAATTATTAATTTATCTGTTGTGTGGGATCTCTATGAATTTTTTATAATGTAATATCTTATAAATTTAACGAACTTTTAAGTTAGCACGTTATCCCTAGTCAAAACTGGCCAAAGATATATTTAACTGAAATTATTAATTTCTCGGGTATGAATTTCGAAACTTTACTGTATATAAAAAGGCCAAAACAAAGAAAAGTACAAGAAGAAAGAAAAAAAAAAAGATTGTGGTGATCAGTCAGCCAAAACACTCCTAGCTAGTCAAGAAAACACAAGTATGATAATGACATTTTCGAATATTTTTTTTTGAACAAAAATATTTTTGAAGTATCTACGAATTTAATGGAGAAAATATGAAAATACGAAGAAAAAAAATGACAAAAATGCACAACACGTGTATTAGATTTTGACTATGGAGTCCAGAAATTTCATCTCAAAATTAATATTTATTCTGTGTTCGGTTTTATAATATCATTGAAGTACTTCGAATCTTAACGTTGTTGTATGCCATTTTCAATACTAAGTAAAGTGTTATTTTTAATTCTACAATAATACTATAGTTTAATGTGACCACCAAGAAGTAACATAAGTATTCGATACAATACTTGACCGTTCAGCAACAATTATAATCATTCGACCGTTCAACAAGTAAATGACCTCAGTGTTGTGTTTAAGAGGAATTCATCTTCAAAGTTAGATTAATTTTTGTTGAACATGTTTGACCGTTTAACTAAGTATAGAATTAAATCTTAAAGGTTTTTTAATCCAAAAATTTATAGTCATCGCTAGCTTCTTGCTCTGGTTTGGGGTTGGTGGCAGCCTATCTTCTCTTTCTTTTAGTTTCTTCTCATATTAGTATTTATGTCAATAAGTATCTTCTTAATGAGATTATTTGTGAGTCTATCCTAATGAGCATTTTAATTTTGTGTTGCAATATCAGTTGTACTTGAACTATTAAAAATTTATAGTCAGTGATACCATCACTATTATAGAACCATACACATAGATTTTTCATCTCGTACAGCTCCTTGAAGGCCAAAAATAAATATAAAGACTGTGCCAATATTCTTTTTTGAATCTTGATAGCTATCGACTCCTCCTAGGTCTACTCCGCAGTTTTTGGTAATTTCGATGATGGTGTTGACACAAAGTTTATATTGGTTTGTATGGACATTAGTTGGTTCCTTGTCAGGTCCTCTTTGGAGTCGGCCGGCTCTGCTCATTGTCAAAGAGTGTCATTTTGCTCGTGATATTGAAGTTTTTGTCCTTAAAATTTCTCAGGTGCCAAGTCATAAAGTTTTTTACCTTTTCATTAGGAATGAAGTTCCTTTGGCGTTGGAGTGTCGTCTCAATCTTTTAAGTTTGGGTGTTGATGATTCCGAGACTTGGATGATTTCCTTTACTTAATCTCGGTCTTGTCTCACCCCTCAAATTGACCATTACGGTGACAACTACTTTGGCCAAGTTCACATTTTATGTTTTGTTGAGGTCTCTTTGGACTAAAGACCTCTTGGATTTTTTTTTCTTTTCTAGAATGTGCTCTTTGAAGTTTGTATTAGCTTTTATATTGTAATAACGGAAGTGATATTCACACACCGTTTTAAGCTTCTCAAACACGTCTCTTTATTTATGGTCATTAAATTGAAAAAATTAACCGGAATCAACTACGAGAATTAAACAGGAGTGAAAAGGCTAAAAGAGGTGTGTGAAAATCACTTCCCTATAACAAAACCGGCATCACTTCAAAAACCCAAAAAGGTTACTAATATTACGCTATTGTTGTGGACTATTTTTATCTGACAAAAGGAGAGATGAAGGTCGGCGGTAGAGATAGGCAAAAGAGAGAATTGTAGGGGAATTGTGTTGTGTATCCCTCCTACTTTGCACCTTTATTTATAATAATAAGATAAGGGTATTCCTTGCTCTCCAAGAAATGAGATACAATAGGATAAGAATAAACCCTAATCAAATCTAATCTAGGATTTACACAATCACACTTAAACTAGGAATGTTTCACAACGCTCCCACTTAAACTAGGAATGTTTCACAATCACACTTGTCAGTGCTGATTCCAAGGAACAACACTTACTCTCAATAAGGTAGGAATTTGCATAAGTAAGTAAGTCTCACTAAAAACCTTAAGGCTATGGCAAAAACCCAAGTAGGAACAAAATCCATAGTCTAAGAAAAAATGCGTGAGAAATGCAAAGCCAAAAGAAACGTCTACAGGACGTCATCAAGGATATGACCAGCCCAAGGTGGGTGCCTCGTTAAAACCTAGTTAGGTAGCAAAAACCCAGTGGGAAAAATGCTCCTAATCGTAGGGAAAAAGAGTACATTAAGATCAAGCAAGTATCTACAGGATACTCCCCCTGAGTTTGACATAATTCCAAAGAGAAATAGCAAAGTTACAACTCAGAAAGTTTACACATACCAATTCCATGAACAAGCTTCTGAAACGTCACCTTCGGCAGTGATTTGGTGAAGAGGTCGGCCAGATTGTCTTGTGAACAGATTTGCGCGACTTCAATCTTCTGATGCTCTTGTTGTTGATGTGAAAAGAAAAACTTTGGCGCAATGTGCTTGGTGTTGTCACCTTTGATGTAACCCTTCTTGAGCTGTTCGATGCAAGCTGCGTTGTCTTCAAAGATCGTCTTCGGGACATCAACGGCGGGATGAAGATCGCAAGAGCTTCGAATATGGCCCACTATTGCTCTCAGCCAAAAGCATTCCCGAGTTGCTTCATGTAAGGCGAGAATTTCAGCATGGTTAGACGAAGTGGCAACTAAGGTCTATTTTGTTGACCTCCAAGATATTGATGTGCCTCAAACGGTAAAGACATAACCCGTTTGAGAACGCACATTGTGCGGATTAGATAATTATCCAGTGTCGGCATAACCAACAAGGCGAGAATCAACTCAATGAGCATAAGGTGTAGCATCTTTCGAGGATTCGTAGGGATAGAACAAGCCCAGATCCGTAGTACCCTTAAGGTAGCGGAAGATGTCTTTCATGCCGGTCCAGTGTCTGCGTGTAGGTGCATTACTGCATCTTGCCAAAAGATTAACAGCGAAGAAGATGTCGGGTCTAGTGCATTGAGCTAAGTACAATAAAGCGCCTATTACACTTAGATAAGGAACTTCAGGCTCCAAAATCTCTTCATCATCCTTTTTCGAACGGAAGGGATCTCGTTTTGCATCTAGCGTACGAACGACCATAGGAGTACTCGAAGACTTCGTTTTATCCTCATTAAAGTAGCACAACACCTTCTGGGTGTAGTTCGATTGATGTACAAGGATTCCATCCGAACAATGCTCTATCTCGAGACCGAGACAGTATCGAGTCTTACCTAGATCTTTCATCTCAAATTCCGACTTCAGGTGCGAAGCAGTTCTCGCGAGCTCTTCAGGAGTTCCAATGAGATTCATGTCATCAACATATACTGCAACAATCGCAAATCCGGAATGTGATTTCGTAATGAACACACAAGGGCATAATTCGTTGTTCACATATCCCTGACTAGTCAAATACTCACTCAAACGGTTATACCACATTCTTCCGAATTGCTTCAAACTGTAGAGTGAACGCCTCAGCCAAATTGAGAGTGTGTTCCGGGGTTTGGAAATATTTGAATCAGTCAATGTAAGTCCTTCAGGAATTTTCGTATAAATTTTCGTATCAAGATCCCCATAGAGATACGCAGTTACTACGTCCATCAGCTGCATATTCAGTTTTTCGGAAACTACCAAACTGATAAGGTAGCGAAAAGTAATCACATCTATAACGGGTGAATAAGTTTCGTCATAGTCCATCCCGGGGCGTTGTGAGAAGCCTTGCGTAACAAGACGAGCTTTATAACGCACAATTTCGTTCTTCTCATTATGCTTCCGAACGAAAACCCACTTGTAGCCAATGGGCTTCACATGTAGAGGAGTAGGAACTACAGGTCCAAACACCTTACGTTTCGCAAGCGAATCGAGTTCGACTTGGATTGCTTGTTTCTAGTTTGACCAATCAGCTCTACGTCGACATTCATCAACGGAACGCGGTTCAATGTTATCGCTCAACATGATCTAAGTAGCTACTACAAATGCTAATGTATTGTTGACAATCATCCCATTTCTACGCCACACATCATCTAAGCTAGCATAATATACCGAAATCTCACAATTCTTAGGAGGAGGATTCGTCTCTTCATGGACGCTTCCGTAATCTAGAATTTCCTCATGAGTTGGGTAGAATGAGTAAGCGATAGTCGGATTCACGGTAGGCTCTTTAGGACCTTGTGCCGTGGATTTCCTCTTCCGGGGGTATGAATCATTTGAACCAAGGGGTCTGCCACGTTTTTGTGTAAGGGCAGATGATTGGCTAGCCGCTAATGTACGTGGATCACCAGAATTGGCATCTCGGGCTTCCAGGAGGGCAGTCTGTCGTACATTTGGTACATCTATCTTTGTAGGCGTATTCGCAGCTGGAATGTGTGATCTTGTCACGGGCGCTAGATCGGTGAAAGCATCTGGCATGCTCTGAAGATCTAATATGCGCTGCACTTCAGTTTCAGACTAAGCAGTGCGGGGATCTAAGTGAGACAAAGTGGGAGTCGTCCACGATAATTCGCGTCGTTCTTCAGGAACGTTGACGTTCTTATCTCCCCCTAACGAAGGGAAGACTGTCTCATAGAAGTGACAATCCGTAAAATGAGCGGTAAACAGATCGTCTATCAAAGGTTCTAAGCAACGAATAATTGAAAGAGAATCATATCCGACATAGATTCCCATCCTTCGCTGAGGCCCCATTTTTGTACGTAAAGGCGACGAGATCGGCACATATACCGCACAACCAAAAATGCGCAGATGCGATATGTCGGGTTCGTATTCGGTAACCAACTGAAGGGCACTAAATGGTTGTGTCGCAACAGGCCTCAGGCGGACCAACTTTGCTGCGTGCAATATTGCATGGCCCCAAGCAGCGATCGGGAGCTTGGTACGTATGACCAACGATCGAGTAATCATTTGTAAGCGCTTAATGAAAACCTCTGCCAGGCCGTTCTGGGTGTGAACATGGGGTACGGGATGTTCAACTTCAACCCCAACCGAGATGCAATAGTCATCAAAAGTTTTAGATGTGAATTCTCCAGCATTATCCAATCGAATAGATTTGATTGGATAATCAGGGTGGTGAGCCCTGAGCTTGATAACCTGAGCCAATAGTTTGGAGAATGCAGCGTTCCTTGTGGATAACAAGCACACGTATGACCAACGTGTGGAAACGTCAACCAAAACCATAAAATATCTAAATGGTCCGCAGGGAGGTTGAATCGGTCCACAAATGTCCCCCTGAATCCGTTGTAGAAAAATGGGAAGATTCGAACGAATCTTGTCATAAGAAGGCTTAGTAATAAGCTTGCCCATAGAACATGTTTGACATGCGATTCCTTGGATCGAACCTAAACTTCGGGTTAGTGGATGCCCGTGTGATGATTTGAGGATACGGCGCATCGCTATTCGTCCAGGATGTCCCAAACGATCATGCCAAAGTGTAATTTCGTGCGCGGTCCCAGTAGTAGAGCCGGCCATATAATGGCATTCTATGGGGCGTATGGTTGTAGTATACAAACCACTCGGGATACGCTCTATCTTCTTTAGAAATATTCGTAGGAAGTTATGCACAGAAATTCAACTCCGTTTTCTACGTGGATTTCAACGTGGTAATTATTATCTCTAATGTCCTTGAAACTTAGTAACGTTCTTCCGGAACGTGGAGAATAGAGTGCCTCAGCAATGGTCAAGATTGTACCATTGGACAACATTATACGTGCCTTACCGTATCCTTTTATCAGGTTGGATGGGCCTAAAAGGGCTGTTAGAGGTGCATTCTTAGGTATGAAGTTAGTGAAATAGATGCGTTCACGCAAAACAGTGTGTGTGGTTGCATTATCTGCCAGACAACTAACTTTCCCACTAGTTATACCTAGAATGAAAAAATTAATTTGAATCAGTCATATGCATAAAAGTTTATAAAACAATTATCAATTCAAAATAATTTCATTTATTCAAGGATTAAAACTTAATATCCAAAAACAAATCACCAACTAATAATCCAAAACATAAAGGAAAATTGTTCAAAAATCAACCAAAAACAAGGGGGGTTTGGCCACTAGGTGGAATTTAGCCTCATTTGTCTTATTTCAACTAAAAAATAAGTCTATGTCTAAGATTCTAATCTTCCATAGGGGTGGTATCCTCCTGAAAGTCAGAAACCTCCATTTTTGTAGTCACATGTTCGTCCACTTGCATGAAGTTTGATTCAAACTTCTTATGACGAGAATGATATTCATCTACAATCTTCTTGGGAGCGCGGAAAACATGGGACCAATGGTCCTTTGAACCACAGCGATAACACATATCGTCATCCATGGTTTTAGGTGCTTTGCCCTTATTCTTGAAGTTCTTGGCCTTAGGAGCGAGGTTTGGGCGCTGCTAGGCTTTGTTTCCTCCCTTGGGTGGGCCTTGGCTCTGTTGACCTTGGTTGGATGGCTTCTGGCCGCCTTTACCACGCCTCTTTTGGCATCTTGGGTGCTGATTAGTGCTATAATGTGCTTCAGGCACGACAGTGGCCCGTTTAGCTTGATGATTCAACAGCTGGTTCTGCTTTTCAGCGAGAAGTAGAATAAAGATCAAATCCGATAACTTGGTGAACTTATGAGCTCTATATTGTTGCTGCAGGATAATATTAGAAGTAGAGAAGGTCGAATAGGTCTTCTCCAGGAGATCATCTTCGGTTAAAGTTTCATTGCAAAACTTGAGAAGTGATCGGATTCGACAAACTTCAGAGTTATATTCATTCACAGACTTAAAGTCTTGGAAGCGAAAATGCTGCCAGTTGGGTCTTGCTTCAGGCAAGAATATGTCTTTTTGGTGATCAAAACGATCAGCCAAAGCGACCCATAATGCACGTGGATCTTTCTCAACAAGATACTCAGTTAGCAGAGTGTCATGGATGTGTCTTCGAATGAAGATCATAGCAGTGGCTTTTTCAGCTTCGCCAACAGACTCATCTATTGCTTCTTCAATGGCAGGACGCAAGTCTTTGCAGTGAGGTAGAGCTTCACATCTTGAACCCACTTGAGGTAGTTCCTTCCAGAAACCTCTAAAGCGGTGAAGTCGAGTTTGTTCAAATTCGACATGTTCCTATCACAAAATAGATAGACAAGATGTGGTTAGTGTAATGGAGAAAAAATCAATCCATTCACATAGGAGTAGAACATATAGGTTTTAATAGACATGTATTGGTTTAATTTTGCATGAAAAACTTTGGGTTTTCATGGGTGGTATGTTTAAGTGAAAACTTCAGGTTTCCAAACAAGGCATGTTTATAAGAAACTTCAGGTTTCAAAATAATTATGAACTTCAAGTTCATATATTCCTGCAGGCAAACACAAATATATATGCAAATAAGTATGCAACAAGTATATGCAAAAAATATAACTTTTAGGTTCACAATTAGAATTGAATTTTAATTTATTTAATTATTTGGACTTAGGGCCAAATTTAAAGTGTCGGAAAAAAAAAATAAAACCCATTGGGCCTAAAAATAATAGGCGAAGAAAACTTCGGGACCCAAAAAATGAAGCCATGGGGTGGCTGGAAGAGAAAAAAAAATGTCGTGTGTCCCAGGCCTAAAAAATGGGCTAGGGGTATGGGCTGCATTGTGCAGCCAAAAAAAATCTTTTTTTTTCATGGGCACAGGCTGCTTCATGCAGGCCCCAAAAAAAAAAAACAAAAAAAAATGTTTTTTTTTTCGCGAGCCAAAGGACTGACGCCCAAGAGGGCTGAGGTTTGAAGAAGAACGAGCCCAGTAGGCTCGGATCTGGACTAGAAAACATCCCAGCAACGCTGGGTGTGTTCACCGAAGAAGACAACCGGCACCGCCACTTCTGGCGACCGTGCCTTGGTCGGGGAAAAATCAGGAGTGAGTTCCGATGCATGATGGTTCATCGAGGATCCAGTCTTAAAGACGGAGGTAGATCCTCAACGTCGGGGAAGGGCGGAACCCACGGGTTTGCAAAATTCGGTGAGATTCCAAAGAATCTCGACCAAAAACCAAGATGGGGACGACTTCAGGTCATCGGAGAGATGAACCAGAGGTTCAAGGCAATGGTTGCAGGCCATGCCATGGTCAATGGACACCATGAAAGGTGTCGGGTTTCTGGTTTTGGGGCGCCATGGGTGTCGGGTTTCCAACAAGGTCACGGGTGCAATTTTTGGGTTTAGGCCATCGCAAGCTGCAATTTCTGGTTTTGGGGCGCCATAGGCGAAGAAAACTTCGGGACCCAAAAAATGAAGCCATGGGGTGGCTGGAAGAGAAAAAAAAAATGTCGTGTGTCCCAGGCCTAAAAAATGGGCTAGGGGTATGGGCTGCATTGTGCAGCCAAAAAAAATCTTTTTTTTTCATGGGCACAGGCTGCTTCATGCAGGCCCCAGAAAAAAAACAAAAAAAAATGTTTTTTTTTTTCGCGAGCCAAAGGACTGACGCCCAAGAGGGCTGAGGTTTGAAGAAGAACGAGCCCAGTAGGCTCGGATCTGGACTAGAAAACATCCCAGCAACGCTGGGTGTGTTCACCGAAGAAGACAACCGGCACTGCCACTTCTGGCGACCGTGCCTTGGTCGGGGAAAAATCAGGAGTGAGTTCCGATGCATGATGGTTCATCGAGGATCCAGTCTTAAAGACGGAGGTAGATCCTCAACGTCGGGGAAGGGCGGAACCCAGGGGTTTGCAAAATTCGGTGAGATTCCAAAGAATCTCGACCAAAAACCAAGATGGGGACGACTTCAGGTCATCGGAGAGATGAACCAGAGGTTCAAGGCAATGGTTGCAGGCCATGCCGTGGTCAATGGACACCATGAAAAGTGTCGGGTTTCTGGTTTTGGGGCGCCATGGGTGTCGGGTTTCCAACAAGGTCACGGGTGCAATTTTTGGGTTTAGGCCATCGCAAGCTGCTGGCCCTTGTGGCTTGCGGCTTGCATGGTGCAAAGGCACAGGTTCGAATAGAACCCTAATTTCCCAAATCCAATTTTTTTTCAATTCAAATATAATTCAATTTTTATGCATATATATTTCAATGAATCACAGATTTACGTTGATGCATATGCAAAATATGATTTTCAATGCATGTACATATGTAAGATTCAATTCATAACCAATATCAAATTCACATAATTTCAACAATTATGGTTATGAGGCATACACAATTTATGTAGAATCTAAAATACTTTAAACGTAAAGTTGGGTCATGCATCATGGTGAATGTTCATGCTATCAGGGCTGCAAAATATCGAGTTAAAAACCATTGTTTTGAAAGAACCTGATTGCGTGATGATATGGATGAACTGGTTTGATGCAAAAGATTTCTCCAACGTCAGATTCCTAAGCGCAGCGGTAGGAGCGTGTTGATAACGTGTTGTGGACTATTTTTATCTGACAAAAGGAGAGAGGGAGGCCAGCGGTAGAGATAGGAGAAAGAGAGAATTGTAGGGGAATTGTGTTGTGTATTCCTCCTACTTTGCACCTCTATTTATAATAATAAGATAAGGGTATTCCTTGCTCTCCAAGGAATATGAGATACAATAGGATAAGAATAAACCCTAATCAAATCTAATCTAGGATTTACACAATCACACTTAAACTAAGAATGTTTCACAACAGCTATAGTGTTTTTGTTTTTTACTTGTAAATGAGAAATTTTAGGTCAACTTTTGTCAATGGAGAGTTCGATATACACCAAATTGTTATGCTGATATATTGTATGACTTAGCCTAAATTCTTCACTCTTTAGTGAAACTATCGTTGTATAATGAAAAAAAGTTTAAGAAAAATTAAAATGCTAATTGTTGAACATTTGACCTTTAACAAGGATATAACTAATCTGAGTCTTTTTTTTTAATAAGAAAAATCATCCCAAAGTCAAAATAACGTTGAAAATTAATCCCCAAGTTAAAATGGCGAAAGGAACGTCTATACAGACTTTACAAAAATTCTGCACTTCTGTCACCGGTGTATATGGACAAATATAACTTCGCGCTCCAACAAGAGAGGATGTAGACTTCTCGAAATAGCCAATAAGCAATGATCTTTGGGGAGTTGGGAGGTTCGATCGTATGCATTTGGAATACTACTTGGTATGGACATTATGTTGGCCATTATCATCGTCTAACTATTATTCTTGAGGCAACGGCGTCTTATGATACTTCTGAGTTTTGCATGCCTCCCTTGTGCCAATGTTTTTGCCAATTGCTAGAATATAATTGTATTGCCTTAATTTTAAACTAGCATATTGGGACACCGGCGGCTCTATTTTTTTTCTGACAAAAGTGAATTTATAAATTGTCATTTAATAATTGATTTTAATAAAAAAAGAGAAAATTAGAATCTCCTGCACTTTTCTAATACTCTTTAGATTAAACATTGGTTTTATTTTGAAATTTGATTAGGAAGCCTGAACAATAGCCATGTTAGCATTTTTATATTTATTTAGATTACATGTAATTATTGTGTTTTTTAAATTTAAAATGTTAATTATTAAATTCCATATATATCCTTTTAGGTTAATATATTTTTGTATGTGGCCTTTTTTTAGGAAGCCAGTTTTCTCCCACGTTTAAGCTGTATGGTTTCTTCTCCCACGTTAAAATTATGTGATCCTTATTTTTGAATTTTGAATGGACTTATCCATTTCAATTAGTGCTTGTTTTCACTATTTTATATTGATATCATGTGAGATAATTAGACGTATTCTCTATTTTCGGAGGCTTGAGGCTAGTACGTTCAGATAATATATTTAAACGTACCGAATACGTACCAAGAAGATATATAAAGTAACGTACCAAATATGTTTTGTAATAGCCCGTCCCTAAAAATTATGATTTTTACAATTTTGATAGGTGAGTTTACGAAAATGTCCTTTGAGGTAAGTGTTGACTTTTGTTGACTATTGTGTCGTGTCACGTAAGGTTCATTTTCTTGGTTTATTCTCGTAGTACTCGTCGCTACGGACGCGTGGGCGCAGATAGAGCACAATTTAGAGTTATAACAAATGAGATATTAACGTTTAAAGTTTGGGGTATTTTAGTAAATAAATTAATCTCTAGAAAGCCCTAGATTTTGGGAGCTCAATTTGATGGAGCCACGTATGTGGCTTAGATTTAAAGAAAGAAAGAATGGGCAGCTGTGATGGAAGGATAAAGAGAGAAAAAAAGGAAAGAAGTGGGGGAATGCGGGGATGAGAGAGAAAGAGAAGTGACCAACCAGAAGAGGGAAATAGGAGGGGAAATGAGAGAAATGAGGAGCGGAGAATCCCCGCAACCCGTGTACAGTAACCCGACCCGGTCGGTTTCTTTGCTCTTTTTTGGCGGGATTTCGTCCTTTTTCTGGCGAATTTCATCAAATCAACCACTGTAAAACCCTCCATAACATTCCTTATTCCTATTATACCCCCAAAACAACGAAATTTGGTCTTGAATTTGGATAGAACACACCCGTGGGTGCCGACCCTCCTTGCTCGGAATCCATTAATTGTGAAAGGTTCCCTTCCAATTATCACCCTTAATATACTCCCCTTGAGGCCTAGAACAAAGCCCAAACCTTGGTTGGAGCGACGGAGCACCGAAGGTGGCGGATTGAGGACCCTCAATTCTAGGGTTCCGACGAGTTTTGATGAAATTGGAGCCTTTCTAGGCCAAATTGGTCTTGGTCACTGGTATGAAAGTTGTTCTAATAATTGATATCTTTAATCCTGCAAATTTTGAGAATTTTTTGGCGAGCCAGGGCGGTCGATCGCCACCCATGGCGGCGCGTGGCCAAAAGATTGCCAACGCTATTTTTTTTTATTATATTGGATGCCTTGAGTTCAGTTTTGAGAATTGAATGACGTAGATTGATTGTTAGAACCTAAACTATCTACGATACGTTAATAGGCAATTATATGAACCGACGATCCGACCGTTGGATCGTCATCAAACTTTAATAGGTTGTTATTCATAATATTTGAGGAATATAGGAATTTACATATAGGTAATCCATCATACAGATCTTCCCAAATTGAAATTGTACGTTCGTAAATAAAATGGTAACCGACACTTGGTTTTGGCAATTGGCGAAGATCCAACCATTGGATCGTAATGAAACTTTAGGGTATTGTTCTAGAAACATAATGTGGATCCTTGGAAGTTACGGATCAGAAATCTAATATGTGGATCTTCCGGATCAAGTTACATAGACACATGTTCTATGTAAGCTATGTATTTTATCGATAAGAATGCTGAGATGTGATTCGATGATTGTTCTAGGTGTTGATCGTTCGTGACACCTCAATGTTTGTGCTAGGAAGTTGTAGCATAGACTCCAACTGAGTGGATCTTTTCTTTCTTTATGTGTGTGTGTGTGTGTGTGTGTGTGTGTGTGTGTGTGTGTGTGTGTGATTGATAATTCCATAAATGCTTTTAAATGGAATTAAGAAATTTATATCATGTTATATATAATTATATGTTATGAAATACTATGAGATGGTTGATTTTAGATTTATCACAATGTATCCATATGCTATTACTTACAAATACTTATTGTGAACTACGAATTGCTTGATCCCTGTTTAGGGTATGTAGGCAGTCTAACGAGATGTTAGATGTAGCCATACAATAATTGAGACAAAAGCCTTGTTTAGGAAGTTGGGCAATGTGAAGGAAATTGGTAAAAAGGTGAGTTTTAATTTTATGACTTGGTGATTTAATGTTGGTTATAAATCATTGTGTGAGGAAACGAGAAATTGTAGTTTTACGTTTTATATATGTCATGCCATAGTTAGTTTACATTTTAATATGTAATTTAGTACAACTTTGCACAGTGTCGCACCCCAATGTGAAGACCAAGGTAAGTTCGGGTGAGTATATAATGTTGGTATGATCGAATGGTAATTAGTGATGAATGGATTTAAGTAGAATTCATTGTCCTGCACCCTGGTGTTAGTGCTCCGCCTGAGGCCAAGGTCATCCTTCACATGATTGTTCACCTCCCACACCTTACGCTCACCTTGGATTCCAAGGTAGGTGCCAGTCTATCGTACAGACCACTTTAGGTGGTTCCGACTCGTAGGTGACTTGCGATACTTCGCACAGCCTTCACATGACCGTAGCACTGAGTGTATTTATATATATACACCCAGCATGTCGTACAGACCACTTTAGGTGGTTCCGACTCATGTGCAGGACCTGATTGATGAAATATTGGATTGATGAGGTATGGGTGAGTCGTACAAGTCACTATAGGTGACTCTGACTCACGTGATAGCACCTGATTGATGAGATATAGATGAGTCGTAACTATAAGTGACTCTGACTCACGTGTTAATACCTGATTGATGAGATATGGATGAGTCATACAGGTCACTGTAGGTGACTACGACTCACGTGCTAGCACCTGATTGATGAGATATGGATGAGTCGTACAGGTCACTATAGGTGACTCTGACTTATGTGCTAGCACTAATTGATGAGATATTGATTAATGAGATATTGATTGATGAGATATTGGATTGATGAGATATGGATGAGTCGTACAAGTCACTATAGGTGACTTTGACTCACGTGCTAGCACCTGATTGATGGAGATATGGATGAGTCGTACAAGTCACTATAGGTGACTCTGACTTATGTGCTAGCACTGATTGATGAGATATTGGATTGATGAGATATGGATAAGTCATACAGGTCACTATATGTGACTCTGACTTATGTTCATTTCATATTGCTTATATGGTTGTGGCTGAGATACTCTGACATGGTATACCTTGGTTTTACCATTCTTCGGCACGATTTTTAGATGTATATGTGTTGTTATTTTCTGAGGAATTATACGAATTTCGGTGAGGGGTTATTGTATTTCTAAAAAGAAAGATGTTTTCAAAGCTTCGTTTTGTCTACTCACATGTTTTGTTTTGTGCCCTTCCAGGTTTTAGTTATTGAACGTTCGTCTCGACGAGGATTTTTGGCAAACCTCAGGATTGGTGGCTACTTTTGAGGGTACGATTCTTACCCACTCTACTGCACCTTACTTATGCTCTAACGTCACATGTGAGATGGGTTAGCTCCCGCTCACCAGCGCACTCTGGTATTTAGGCACTTCTAGTTTTAAATTTGTTCACATTCCCACATCACTACACTTTATGCCTTCGTCACCTTCCAGGTGTCAGCCAGCACAGCTCAATTTCGGAGTCCTAGTGGACATTCCGGGTCGGGGTGTGTCATGTTTTCTTAATAAATATAAACGTATCAAAATAATATATAAATGTGCCAAATAATACAAAAAAGAAATATGAACGTACCAAATATGTACCAAGAAGATATATAAAGTAACTTACCAAATATGTACCAAGGAGAAATATATGTTTAATCAAGAGGAAATATATGTACCAAATATGTTTTTTTAATAAGTATAAATGTACCAAATACATACAGAAAAGAAAACAAACATACCAAATATGTACCAAAAAGATATATTAAGTAATGCATCAAATATGTACCAAGAAGAAATCAACGTTTCATGTGTAATTTGAAAGACTTTTTATTAAAAATGAATACTACAATATTTATCTACAAGATCTAAGCAGTTTTGAGATATTATCTAAGAAAATTAAAAGGTATATTAAATATAATGGCAAGTTGCATTTATGTGTATTTTTGAAAAACTTTTTTATTAGAATTAAATTCTACAATATTTATCAATAAGATTTTAGGAGTTTTGATGTATTATCTAGGGATTAAAAGATATATTTATATAATGGCAAGTTGGGTAATTTAAATAATAAAAAAGGCTACTTCTAATCTATGTGGCACCTAAATTGTAGGAAGATATTTAACCAAAACTCTAAAAGAGATAAATGTTTAATCTCAAAATTTTAAAACCTAGGCATCTGTATCAACCCTCAACAAAAAAAAGGAAAAAAAAAACACAACTATCCCACGGAGTTTTTCAATTCTCAAAGTTTTTAGTTTTTTTTTTTAAATGGTATATTATAATTAACCCCATCATTCTTTTCTTTAAATTATAATTAAATAAGGATTTATTTATTTATTTTATATTTGGATGTTTTACCAAATTGTCATGCTCCCATAAATAGGGTAATGACAATTCTACATAAATTCTAAAATGTTTTAAATGTAAAAGAATTCTACCTAAATTCTAAACATGTGCTATAAGAGTTACTTAGTACTACGGTCTAGTGGTATTCTTCTTCGCTTATAAGTGAGAAGTCTTAGGCTCAATTTTTATCAAAGGCGAATTTGAACCACACTATTGCTAGCTCATTGAGGCTTAGCCTAGTCTCCTCCCCTTAGTATAAATAATATCGTTTGTTCAAAAAAAAACATCTACTATAAGATTTGAAGTTATTCATCAAAATTTCCCTCAATTTCAGTCATGAGACATGCATGTGAAGTTAACTTGACAATTTTTAATGAGTATAATATATATATATATATATATATATATATATATTGAAAAATAGTTTTAAAGGAGTTTACTTTGGAGGATAAATTGGCAATTAGTTGTGCAACCATATGCAACGACAAGAGCTTATAGAAAAGAAAATTACGATATTATCCTCTAAAATATGTCACATGAATACAAGTCATCTAATTTAATTTGACTAGAAATGGAATAGAAAATCTTACAGTAGGGATAAAGTTAGCAATTTTTAATGAGGTTAAGGACTTATTTTTCCAAAATAAAATATCCCTCATATTTCGATGGTAAACGAATTTCTGGGTTTTGTGCCAATTTGGGCACAATTGAGATTCTCAATGCTGAGCTATGGGGTCTTTACATGGGCTTACAATTGGCATAGAGATTATGGATTGATAAATTATTGGTGGAATCAAACTCTGCAGTCACATTTCAATTAGTGTTGCAAGCTGCTAGCAATAATCATCCTTTAGGTCCCCTTGTGTTGGCCTGTTGAGATTTGCTTTCAAGATCTTGGCATTGTGATCTTCAGCATGTCTACAAAGAAATTTTTTTTGTGGCAGACTGTTTAGCAACTTATAATCTTGATTTAGATTTAAATTATTTTTATTTTGACACTCCTCTTTCTTGTTCAATTAGTTTTATTCGTGATGATTGAATTAGGATGTCCCAGACTAAATTTATTATTGAGTAAGTTTGTTTGGGCTCGCTTTTAGCCCCCTTTTCAACAAAAAATAAAATAAAATCCCCATAATCTCTATCACTACTCATATGATCCAAAACCAAAACCTAATTTTCCTTCTTCCTCTACGCCTTACTTCAACCTTTACTCACTGCCCCGCAACTCCCCCTTCCTCGTCTCTTTGCCCTTTTTAGTGAGCAACACTCTTATTTGGTATTATGGTTGTGGTGGGTCAAAATTGTCTTCTATTGCTGGTTTCCATGGTGGTTATACGCTCCTTGACTGTTCCAATGGTTGAGCTGCCTTCCATGACCAAATTCATGATCAACCCACCTTGCTTTGGGCTACGATTGATGTATATCCAACTTGATGCACCTACCAACAGTTCGTGTATGTGGTTAGGATTTAGAGACATATGCTTTTGACACTTATTTTGTAAGGTTCACTTTGTAACATGTATTTCAAAAATTCAAACCGTCTATATTTTAGTATATCATTTATAGAGCGTCCTTACAAAAAAATTAGACAAACCAGAACTATTAAGATATTCTTTTGTAATTTTACAAAAAAATTACAAATTTAGATGACTTTTGGTAAACCTAATCTTTAAAGTAAGATATAAAAGATAGGCTAGATTATTAAAATTGTCCCCCATATCCTAACATATATGGATATATGTCAATTCTACGCTAAGCGCTGTGAATCCTATATATTTTTCACAGGTGTTATTGAATTCTTAATTGAAAAGTGAGGGTTTTTAGTCATAGTTGTAGGGCATATATTTCACCATAAGACCTCATTTAATAGGGATGACTAATTTGGATAAGACTATTTATTACATTAGGCGTTTGTTTGCCCTCACTAAGTGGGACTGGATTGGACTGGACTAGCTGTTAGTCCAATACCGTGTTTGTTCCGTGCTGGGACTAATATTAATGAGACTAAAGGGGACTAGCATGGACAAAATCCTTCACTAAGGGTCTTAGCGAGACCCCCAATAACCATGGGACTAGCTAAGACTATCATCTCTCTCGTCCTCGTCATGCTCAACAACCACTCCCGACAGACTCCTCGTCATCTCCGGTCACCTAGATCAATCATTAACTTTCCGATTCGACTCTCTTTCAGATCCATTTCACAACCAACTTTCATATAAAATATACCAAATTGAAGGTGCGGGACGGAAATGGTAAGAAAAGATGGAGAAAAAGATAAGATCATAATAAAATATTAATAATTTATAGATTAAATAATATAATATTAAAATTTGTTATTATCTAACTTCTTAGTCCAACACTGCACCAAACGCTTCACTAAGTTAGTCCAGCTTAGTCTAGTCTAAGCCAATCCAGCTTAGTCTTTAAAACTAGTCCAGTCCGAGATAGTCCAGCGCAACAAACGTAAAAGCATTTTGAATGAAGGGATGAATGAAATTTTACATTTTGTCCAAGAAGGTTACTCGTGAAGAAAACATATTCTTACTAGTCTCCACAAAAATAGTAGAATTAAAATGGACAACTTTTCTTCATAAGTAATCTTCAACTTAGACAAAATTAGAAAACTATCATCTATTACTCTTTTTAAAATACATTCATATAATGAATAGTCCTATGTAAATTAATCCTCATCGAGGCCTAAACGTGTGTTGACTTGGAAAAACAAGGCCTCTTAATATTTAAGAATTTGTTTGTATGTCATCTGTTGTCATAGACAAATTAAAAAAATAAAAATAATGAAATTTTTGAATTTTAACGATAAAGACAAAATAAAAAGTAAAGTAAATAGTATTTGAATTGACTTTTTAATGTACAAATATAATTTTTCATTAAAATAAATAGTACTAAAGACTTTTTGTTAAAGTTCTCAATAAAAAGAGGACCTGTGGGGGTGTGGGGGCTGGGAAGAAAAAAAATATCTAATCTCACCAATTTCATGGTATTGGTCAGTCTTTTACATTCCTCTTGGCCTACAAATTGCTAAAAACTTAAACGGGTTGGTGACAACGCTTCAGTACCAAACACAAATGTATTAGAAAAATTAAAAATGACGTGCGTCAATGGATAAGAAGTCGTGGTCTTGTCCACCCTCCCTACGAGATCCTTCGTCCACACTTTCGTTAGGTGCCTCTTATACTCTGTCTCGCTCTCTCTCTCTCTCTCTCTCTCTCTCATAAGAAATTAGTTGATAAATTAAACAATTAGCAGCAAGTCACGCTTATCCACTCTTTATAGATTTAGAGAAATTATGAAAAAATTTATCTTATTCGTGGCCATAGTCAAGCAGACTCACTAACTTAAAGCATCGAACTCAAGACCTCTTATATTTTATTTATTTATTTATTTATTGGAGAGTTAGCCACGGTCGCGCCGTTACCACTGAGTCACTTACTTACCACTTGTTGAAATGCATTCTCTTGTTGATGGGTAATGCTAGGTAGACCAAAAGTTTAAACCAAATAATGTGTCACGAATAGGAAATAAGTACATTAATTAACACTTTAAGTAATGGAAATTGTTATTAGCACTCTAAAAATCTCATTTGACACTCCAAACTTTCTATAATTAGAAAGAAAAATACACTTATGAGGAGTCTAGAATGAGATTTTTGGAATGCTAATAACAATTCTCTAAGTAATAATCCAATCATTAACAACCACATCATTTGATTTAGAAAATTAATTTAAAAATTCGGTCTACCTAACATTACTCTTTGATGATATTGTTTTAGTACGTCTCCCAGTGGCAACCTTGGATGTTTCATTTTACAATTAAGGAAATGTTTTGGTTAATTAGATCATCACAAAATCATGGTACTTTAGAATGAAGTCATGAATTTTTTTGGTGTTAACATCAATCATATTGCCACAAGTAGCTAATCATAGGTCTAATTTGAGCTTGGATAATTTTTAGGGGAAGATTAATAAAATTGTGGTGCTTGGAATATTTGTAAAATTAAAAAAAAAAATTGTCAAACGATAGATTATTAGATTAGGGAACTGACGAAATTTAAACCCATGTCGTGGTGCAAAAGTAACACTTCTCTCTACCACTAAAGTAAAAGGCCACTTGCATAAAATAATTAATTCAAAATATGACTTTGTTAACAACAGTCATTCACGCAGATTGTTCGCCTAAAACCGGATACATGCATATAGATGCAAATATAAGACTCAAATTGGAGAAATTGCAGCCACTATTATCAATATAATAATTTGGAGTAAATACCTTGCAAAGATCCAACACCCCTATGAATTTCTCCTTTTGCTTTCACCAACCCCCTTCTCAAAAGAGGTGGTGGTTGGTAGTGGGCGCATGACTTATCCATAAACTCCCCTAAACTTTGTTCCTAATTTTTCTTGTTGCAAAGCTAATGGCGCATTATCTTCACTAAACTTTTGTTTAGTTTTCTCTCTACTGTCGTAAGTAGGTAAAGGATCAAAAGTTTTTGGCACCGTCAGTGTCAGCTTTGCCTAGCCAATGAGAATTTTTTCAGTGTATCAGAAACACAGTCTAATATATTAAGTATCATAATATAAGTAGTTGATCACTTCAAAAAAAAAAATCTCAACTATTTATATTATGACACTTAATATCGGACTGTGGTTCTATTATTGAATTTTTTCTCCTAGTCAATGATTCAGTCTCAAAGTTCTGTTTTACATTCTTTCGTCAAATTTATTTAAAATCATCGAAACCTAATCATGTTATATGCCTCAATGAGAACATGCGTATCCAATAAATAATAAATAAAAACACTGAAAAAATAAGCATTTTTGGGTATTGCAAATTGCATGGATGTTCATTTTTCGACATGCATCGATATATATTATACACATAAATATGTAATAAACTAACACATGAATTATCATCGATCGAGCGGATCCAAAAGATCTGTTGTATGAATCATTGATAACATGCAATACATAAAAAAAGAAACAGCAAAAAACATCTTTTTGGGTATATTGCATGGATTTTCGACATGAATCACGTGGATATATAAATATGTGTGTGTGATAAGGTACGCACATTAACTACATGGCAACTTAAGGATGGGAATACATACCTTAAGGAAGGGAAGTGGGATGAAGAGAATGATATGTCCCTTTCATGGCTTCTTGCTTGCATCGCATGTTCTGATTCAAAAACTAAAATGAAAGGGAAACGAGGGGGGTGAAGAGAATTATATATCAATTTTTATGCTAAATTGTGCCATACTTTCAACAACTTAACATTTCATTTGGACTTAGAGATACCAATACATATCTTGAGATTGTGGTATTTAATTTGCTCTTGTTTTCGTCCATTTTGAACATCAATTGGTATTAAAAGGTTTGTCCTTTTGCATTTTGCTACCAATGTTTATTGTTATGTATTACATTAGTCGGTATTAAAAAGTTGAGATAACAATACTAACATCATAAGCATAACTTCTTTTATTTAAATGTTACTGTCTGTAATTCGTCTAAATATACTTTAGATTGTCTAATTTATTTGTCTGTAACACGTTTCTTCGCACAAGATTGCTTCTTTTAGGATATATAAAAACCCTACTGTATTGGTTTTACACTTTAAAAAGATACCGATTCTAATTGCAGACACTCAAAATCAGCCGTGATATACAACTCTCAAATGCGGTTAATGACTACTCCTTTATTTTGGTGGTTGTTTGTGCAACTCCTTTGGCCAAATCCTGTCTGTTTGTGCAACTCCTTTGGCCAAATCCTGTCCGACTGTCCATATATAAAGGCGAAGCTGCCTCCCTAAATTCTGCCATAAGGAGGACCTTATAAATACTGTGACGCTAATAGGAGGGCCATCTTGAATTTGGGAAGGAATAAAACTAGTTAAAATTTTCCCAATCCAATTATTAATGGAAGGAAATAACTAATAAGATATGGATTTGGGGGAAAGAAAAAAGACATGAGAGATCCATTGCGAATATCCTACCAAACACAAACCAATAAAATTCAATCATAAAATGGGGTTGGTAAGCTTTCCACTAAAATTTGGTGCATAAAAGAAATTGGCCGGTGCACACCATCCATTTTTACCTCTCAGGCGTTTCTTTCAATTTTCGGTCATATGGATGAATGAATTGAATAAGATCAATAAACAAAAATTAACAAAAGTGTATGAGACATAAAAAAAAAGTGTGTGAATAGAACTACCCAAGAAATAATAAGAACGTACTAGTGCTGCAAAAATCAAATAGAATAATAGATATGATAATGTTGCCCACACACTCATCTTTACCTCCCACACATTCTTGTTAATTTTTTTTGTCATTAATCTTCTTCAATTCATTCAATTCGACAATAAAAAATTGAGAGTGATATATGATAAGTAAAAATGAGTATGTGGATAACACAAGCCAATAAATACCCCGAATCATGTTTTTGTTTGTTTTGTTTTTCCTTGCCCTAAAACTTTTAATCAAGTAATTTGCGTGCACAAGTAACTAAAGGCACATGGTCATATAGATTTGTTTGAGATTTAGGGGCACGAAATAGTGTCAATTTGTAATAAAAAAAAATACAAAAGCTAAAGAAAATGAAAGTGAAGAAATCTTAAATTTTTTAAATTTTTTTATTGGATTTTTTTGTTTTAGTTTAAGATTTATTTTATTTTTTATACAATAATATATTTACACAAAAGAGTGTGAGAATGAATTAATATCGAATTCGGCATTCACAAGATTCGAAACTAAAACTCCTCACCTAATTCAATAAATCTTATATTTCGACAAAAAAAAGTAAACTAAAATAATTGACACGCCCGCACCCGAGAATGGGGCGTGCTGGCCGTCACGTGAGTGTGACGTAGCCATGTGCGATGTGCGGAAGCTAGGATCGAAAACTAAGAACGAACTAATTAAAACCAGAACCACTAGCAACCTAGGTACGATAGTGTACTAGATGCATAAAACAATACTTATACATAATCAGAGCGTTCTAAGTTTAACTGCAGTCAAGCATAAAGAAAAAGGGTTTAGTTACACCCTCGGTGACATACATATGAGTAAAGCTGTCAGAAAGCCGGGAGTCCTCGAAGTGCCAAACTCGTAACTCTCGCTACCTAGAACCTGGAGGGGCGAAAAACAAAACTGAGTGGGTCAGTAAAACAATTCCTTTTTCAAACCATTCTTTATTCAAATCGTATAGCCCCTCACCGTAAAACCCGTATAATTTCCCAGAATCAAAATATATACTCAATATACGAAGATTTTCAAAATCATGCTGAAAGAGTATGTATGCCATGCCAAAATATTCAAAACGGAAACTCAATCAAAAACTAATGATGTGATTAAATGTCAGGTAATCAATCTCAGCCCTCGGCTGCATATAAATCTCATAATCATCTCGGCTCTCGGCCGTATGTATGTCTCATAATCGTCTCAGCCCTCGGCTGCCTGTATATCTCATAATCATCTCGGCTCTCGGCCGCATATATGTCTTATAACCGTCTCAGCCCTCGGCTGCCTGTATGTCTCATACTCATCTCGGCGCTCGGCCGCATATATGTCTCATAATCATTTCAGCCCTCGGCTGTATATATCTCATAATCATCTCATCAATGCTAGTTTATCGATTCTCATTAATGCATGCTCTCACCTGGCACTTACCTGTGCGTCCGCCGCACCAACATGCGAATATGCAATCATTAATGCATAAAAATAATATATAAATACTTTGCATGGCATAAAATTCTCATAAACATTCATTTATTTCATTCTGGGAAAAGTAATAATAAAATATAGGAAATACGGTAAAAACTGCCCACTCACTGATAGGTCGCCGGGTCGTAGCCCCCGCGTCTAGCCTGGCTACGCTCGTCCTCGGTGTATGTCTCACCTATATGAGAAATTACTATAAATACGTCATTTAAGCACATACACGTAACTACGAAATTAACTTCTCATACATAGCTCAATTTTGGCATACGAATATACCAACGCGACCTACTCGACGTCACGAGCGTCGCTATATTTTTAAAATAATTTTTTGGAGTCTCACGCGCCCCCACGCGCCAGCACAGGCACGGGGCTACGCGCCCCCCACGCGCCTTCTTCCTCGAGCTCGCCGGAGCTCCGCCGGCGCCGGCCACCGGTCGCCGGAAAACCTGCAACCTCGGTTTTCTCGGCCATTTTTGCACCATTTTATCTCATTTTTCTTCCTACGTGCTCTAAATTAAGTGTAGAACAAGTCTATACCTTTAAAAACTTCGAAAACCAACGAGAATCTCGTCGGGAAATTCTCCAAAACCGGCCACCTCCGTTCTCGACGATCTCGACGTCAACGCTTAGCCAACGAACGTCTCCGAGCTTCCTTGGGACCTTCTAAGACTCGTGGTGAGCTTAGTTTTGCCTAAAACACAACGTACGAAAAGTTCATGAACAGTGCCAAAACCGTACATCGAGAGAACGGCGTGAAAACGAACGAAACCTTACCTGAAATGGGTGTCAACGTACTCGTAGGAGGCTCAGGAGTCGAATGGTGGTGATGGATGGTTCGATCTGTGAAGTTTTGGCCAATCTTGGCCTTGGCCGTACGGTTTCTGGGCGAGGGAGAGAGAGACTGTCGAGGGAGGAGAGAGAGAGAGACTGAGGAGAGAGAGAAACAGTGTAGGTGTCGGTGGGGTGTGAAAAAAATAATGTGTGTGGTCCAATAAACACACACACAACACACGTACTAAATTCCCCGGAGGGGTAATTCCGTCATTTCACCAATAATATTTAATATATGTCGGGACGGGTCGTCACAATAATAATTATACATCTAAAATATGAAAATTATATTAAATTAATTCATATATTTCTTTCTTTCTTCTACTTTTTTTCTTCAACATGCATTGCTTGTATGGAATTGCGAGTTACTTTATTTATGCAATCAATTTTAGAGAGGGATAATCGAATATAACTTTGAACGGAATTTGCAAATCCATTGCAATATTCCTAAATAGTCAGGGAATTGAAGATTCTAATTCTAAGTCAAGGAATTGAAGATTCTAATTCTAAGTGAAGGAATTGAAGATTCTAATTATAACATTTTAGTCAAACAAACGAGGTCTGAGTGAAGATTTAACTATTCGTAATTAGTGAGTATAAGTCCCTTTACGATATTTTATTTTTAGGGGGTGGTCAGAGATTGGGGTAAAACATACAATAGATCATCTATAATATAATTAGGTATCGATTTTGTCATGCGTCAAACTTAAAAATTTTCACTTACAAATACAAACAAATATGAGTATATATCATATTATACTAATAGCGAATCCAATAAATTATAAGATATGAGGAAAGCAATAATTATCGAGTAAAAAATGATAGAATAGTCACCTTTAAAGATGACAGAATTACCTTTGTTTCAACCAATTGTATTCAACCATTAGATAAGTTCATAAAAAGTTTGCAGAAAAAGAATCCATCTGTTAGATATCCAAAACTTATTATGTTAATGCTACTAAACTGTAAAACTCGATAATAATTTACATTTAGCTCATCATAAACTGCATATGTTGTTCTAAAACACACTTGTACGCCACGTGTCATTGCATGAATGGTGTAGTTTACATAATCAAACACAAATTTACATCATCAATAATTTACATTTACATTTAAAGTTTTACATGTTACATTTGAATTTAATTTAAGACGCTCTCTTTACAGTTTGCACATATGCTTAAATGTTCTATAAAATCGCTATCGTTTCACCTTAAAAAAAATTAATGAAAAACAATAACATTTTTCATCGATCATAAGGCAATACCACGCCACCTTTTACAAGGAATTTTACTTGTCGTACGAACAATTGTTTTGGCAGAGAAATAGGGTGACGTGCTGCTTTCGTGCCTTTCCTTTCAGGGGCCTGCTTTCTCACCAACCCCCTCTCCCCTCTCTTCCCTTCCCATCCGGTTATCATTGACAAGTAAAAGGCCGCGTTTTTGAACCCCACCTAAACTGCACATGTTGTTCAGAAACAGACTTATACGCCACGTGTCATCACGTGAACGGTCGTAGATCATGAAGATCCAAGGGCTACCTGGAGTTTTCAACTAACCCGTCGGCCTACCAACCCCAGCTCTCGACGTGGGACGTCCTCTATATAAACAAGGCAATTACGGGTGAACCAACTCAGGAAAATACCAGTAAATTTTCCTTCCACCCGAAATTTAGAGCGCCACCTCTTTCCATTCCTTTCCTTTCGCAATTCTCATTTCCTTATTCATTCTCTTCGACCAGGCTTTTATCCCACTGAGTTTTTCTCGGCTCCATTTCATTCCCATTCTTTCGTATCCCTACTTTGGTATTGCTTGTGATCGGGGAAGCAAATGGAACCGGGAAATAACCAAAACGTCAACGAAAACAGCTCCCTGGAGTCGTTTTGCGTAGGGCATGAGAAGGTACTTGCGACACATGACCCATTGAACTGGGGGATGGCAGCTGAAGCACTGAAAGGGAGCCACCTGGACGAGTTCAAACGAATGGTCAACGATTACAGGAAGCCAGTGGTGAAGCTTGGTGGGGAGAGCCTGACGGTGGCTCAGGTGGCTGCGATTGCCAACCATGATGGTGCCAAGGTGGAGCTGTCGGAGGAGAAAAGGGCTGGGGTAAAGGCCAGCAGTGATTGGGTTATGGATAGCATGGGCAAAGGCACCGACAGCTATGGTGTGACCACTGGCTTTGGTGCAACCTCACATAGGAGAACCAAGCAAGGTGGAGCTCTTCAGAGGGAGCTAATTAGGTAATTAATTAATGCTTCCATTGAATTAGAATTATATCCATCATCTTCACAACCCGACGTATCTGCATAAATAACATATAAAAAGTACAAAATGAAAAGTTCATACCTTGAGGGGTAGGCAAGAAGATACGGCTGATAAAAAACGAGGTGTCTACTTTGCTATGTTTGGTGGAATTTACTATTAAATTGCATAATTATATGGTATGGCCGCAAAATTGGTTACCAGCATTGTCTCACCTTATGTATTTGTTGATGTCGGTATAGGTTTGGTGATTGTATTTTTTGAAATAACCTTACCAGATAAAAAGGAAAAAAATGAAAAGAAAAATGATGTAATCAAATTAAAATATATTCCCATTAGTAGAATTTGCGTGCCTAGCACGTGATTGGAAGAGAGTCAACATCCAATACAATTTTGGTGCATTTATTCCTTTTTGGTCCCCAAATAATCTGGTCCATATAACTTAATGACAACAACATGCCTTTTTCTTGTTTTCTCCCGAGTCCACCAGAATGTGCTCATAGCTCAAGTGATCAACAAAATTTATTTTGTATTAAAAAATAAAAATTCATTTTACTAATGTTATTGTCGTTTTTAATAGTTTTGTAAAATTCTCGCGTCGTATCCCCTTCTTTTTTCTAAAAATACTTGTGTTTTGTCTTAAGGATAAAATTTCACTTTAATCTAGTCTAAGCTACGAGGAGGCACATTTGACTCGGGTGCATAGGGAGCACATCTGCTTTACCTTATGTGACCGCGCCACATATGCTTTAATAATAGTTTGTATTAGTTGCCACTCAAGCTGACTTGGGTGCCATTTTTTGTTGAACAGATTCTTGAATGCTGGAGTCTTTGGCAGCAGCACAGAATCAACCCACATTCTGCCTCACACAGCAACAAGAGCAGCAATGCTGGTGAGGATCAACACCCTCCTCCAAGGCTACTCCGGAATCAGATTCGAAATCTTGGAAGCCATCACCAAGTTCCTCAACAACAATGTCACCCCATGCCTTCCCCTCAGGGGCACAATCACTGCCTCAGGGGACTTGGTTCCGCTCTCGTACATTGCCGGGCTTTTGATAGGCAGGCCAAATTCCAAGTCCACCGGGCCTAATGGCGAAACCCTAACCGCTTCTGATGCCTTCAAGCTAGCTGGAATTGATGGTGGGTTCTTTGAGTTGCAGCCAAAGGAAGGGCTTGCATTGGTCAATGGAACTGCAGTTGGGTCTGGTTTGGCTTCTATGGTTCTGTTTGAGGCCAACACACAAGCACTTTTATCAGAAGTGCTGTCGGCAATTTTCGCCGAAGTTATGCAAGGAAAGCCTGAGTTTACAGATCACTTGACTCACAAGTTAAAGCACCACCCTGGCCAAATTGAAGCTGCAGCAATAATGGAACACATTTTAGCTGGAAGTGATTATGTAAAAGCAGCTGAAAAGGTGCATGAGATGGACCCTCTTCAGAAGCCAAAGCAGGACCGCTATGCTCTAAGAACATCTCCCCAATGGCTGGGCCCGCAGATTGAGGTGATCAGAGCAGCAACAAAGATGATTGAGAGGGAGATCAACTCAGTGAATGACAACCCTTTGATCGATGTCTCAAGAAACAAGGCATTACACGGAGGAAACTTTCAGGGCACCCCGATCGGTGTTGCCATGGACAACACCAGATTAGCCATTGCTGCAATTGGAAAGCTTATGTTTGCTCAGTTCTCTGAGCTTGTCAATGACTTTTACAACAATGGGTTGCCTTCAAATCTCACGGCAAGCAGCAATCCCAGCTTGGATTACGGGTTCAAAGGCGCTGAAATCGCCATGGCGTCTTACTGCTCGGAGCTCCAGTTCCTTGGCAACCCTGTCACAAACCATGTCCAGAGTGCAGAGCAACACAACCAAGATGTCAACTCCTTGGGATTGATTTCTTCGCGAAAAACTGCTGAGGCTGTCGACATATTGAAGCTCATGTCATCCACTTTCCTAGTTGCATTGTGCCAAGCTATTGATTTAAGGCATTTGGAGGAGAATTTGAAAAGCACAGTGAAGATCACTGTCAGTCAGGTTGCCAAGAGAGTCCTCACCGTGGGCTTGAACGGCGAGCTTCACCCCTCTCGGTTCTGTGAAAAGGACCTCCTCAAGGTCGTCGATCGTGAGTATGTTTTCGCCTACATCGATGATCCCTGCAGTGCTACATATCCTCTAATGCAGAAACTGAGGCATGTACTAGTTGAGCATGCATTGAGCAATGGTGAGAAGGAGATGAGTACAAGCACTTCCATTTTCCAAAAGATTACAGCTTTTGAGGAGGAATTAAAAACCCTTTTGCCGAAAGAGGTCGACAATGTCTGGGCTGAGTACGAGAACGGGAAAACGGCAATCCCAAACAGGATCAAGGAATGCAGGTCTTATCCATTGTACAAGTTTGTGAGGGAGGAGTTGGGGACTGATCTGTTGACTGGTGATAAAGTGAGATCACCAGGGGAGGAATGTGAGAAGGTTTTCAGTGCTATGTGTGCTGGGAAGTTGATTGATCCTCTGCTGGATTGCTTGAAGGAGTGGAATGGTGCTCCTCTTCCTATTTCTTAAGAGTGCTTTTGGGGGATTTTTTTACTTGTTAAA
Organism: Crataegus laevigata; assembly: GCA_963580275.1. NCBI lineage: Eukaryota > Viridiplantae > Streptophyta > Magnoliopsida > Rosales > Rosaceae > Crataegus > Crataegus laevigata. The sequence goes on along the minus strand of OY756947.1, from coordinate 27,130,213 downwards.
AGTTTATGTTCTCTTTTACAAGGCTATAGGACCTTGAAACTGAAAATTCTATGTTTTTCTTTAAATAATTTTTTTCACATTGTATTGCCTGTATGTTACATTGTACTGGATCTTCTGCAGATGAACAAAATGTATAATAAACAAGTCACAAAAGGTGTCTTTATTTGTTCAACAAGCTCTCTCTCTCTCTCTCTCTCTCTCTCTCACACACACACACACACGCAAACACAAATCTTGCAAAGAGTAGTGAGAGATTGTAGTTACAGTGGTTAAGAACCAGTTCTTCGAGGGTTCATGTTCAAATCTTTCTTCTGCTGACATCGTTTGATTTTGTAAAAAAAGAGCTTGATTTCAACTTTATTCCCAAACCAGCTAAGTTGAAACTTGAGAATCCAAACATTAATTTTCTTTGAGCAAACTAGCCGGATTCAAAGAAAATTGACATCTACAATTCACTACTTGATGTCCTTAAACGCTGCTCAATACGGTACAACATTGATTTAATCTGCGTAACTAGCTAGCTCCATTATACAATGAAAATGTTGTTTGCAACTTTGTATTGATGAATTCCCGCAGGGCTTTGAAGTTGCGAATATACGGTGTCACTATACTGTACAGTAACAAAACTCTGCAGCCTGCGGCAGGTGCTGCGGGGATGACTCAAGTTTTTGGGGATGAATTCCAAAAGCAATAACTCCTTTGAAATTCAAATTCAAAATCATTGTTATTTTCAGCAGCCAGTGAAATTCCTGTAGACTCCTTGGCTGCTGCTGCTGTATGAATTAGTAGTACAATTTTTTTTATAAAGTTGCAGAAAGCATATCCATCTACGAACCGTACTTCTGCATATGAGTTTTGTTCTTTAAGGCTGACTGTTGATATGAATTATTAGCTGTGTTATATATCTTCAGATATTCATAAGATCCCACAAACTATCACAGAAATATGAAATTAGGTGACTTGGTAGGTGTTTTTTAGATGCCTTGGATACATAGTCGTTTTCTGCTAATATCATATCGGTATATTTTATCAATGTTTTAAAAGGCAAAGGCGTGGATGAGGCATTTGATGGATAGCCCATGTAAAAATATAATAGTCACAAACAAGTTTAACTCACATAACCAAGTTTAATCAAGCAATCAATTTAATCAATTTAAAACATCTACTTAAGCAAGTGCCTATTTATATGAGAGTTTTGAATAATATTTAGGTGGGATAGGTAGTCTTAAAAAAAGAGAAATAAGGAAAAAAAATATAACGAATTAAAAAAATAATAATAATATAACATTAAGAAAATAATAATCCAAATAAAAAGATGTTTTCTTTTCTACGGCCAATCATGAGAATATTTAGAAAAATAATAAAAACAAAAACAAAACAACGCTTATCTAATATATATCTAGTATATGAGTAAATAAATATTAGAAATAAAAAGTGAAGAGAAAATAGATAGTGAGGTAATAAATGTCTTTAAAGTTGAATTAGTTTTTTAAAAAGTGAAGACAATGGGGTAATAAATGTGGCAAAGTAGAATCAGTTTTTGCTGGTGTTCATGGCGTATAACTCAAAACAGCTCTGCAACTCTAAAAAATTTCCAAATTTTTGAAACTTAAAAACGAAAAAGGGCCGGCAATCGACGCCTCAAGCACGCTTCTGGCGCCTAGGCGCACCCCAAGAAGCCTAGGCGTGTATTTCGCCGACTCTATTAAAACAAAGGTGAAAATGGTGCAGCCCCGCCACCTAGGCGCGCCCCAAGACAAGTCTTTTAAAACACTGATTTTATCAGAAAACTCACCTACATTGCATGCGTAATAACAGATGCGCACGTATAAGCAACTAAACCAAACGATCTTAGAGTCACACTCACACAGGAAGACATTATAGGCGAAAAGATGAGCAATGCGAAATTATACGTATGTAGGCTTGAACTTAAGCACAATTAACCTTACAATGGAAGAAACTACATAAAAGTTATCTGCAAAAAATGTTAAGATACACTTATATGTTTATCTATACAGTTTAGTCTATCGGAGAGTCGAATTGGGAAGAGCAATGATACAAAGAGTAGCATAAAAAGAAACTGTTCATGCGCGCAGTGTTGGATAATCTCATAAGCGATGATTGTGAGAGCTTTTTCCGTGGGATGAATTGAGTCCGAATATAAATATTTAGATGCTTTTGTTCATTCGATTAGACTCAGCTGGTTACATAATAGCAAAGTTATTTTTATGTTGTTTTTAACTTTGTATTGATGAAATTCCTGCAGGCTTCGAAGTTGCCAATGAAGAGCGTTGCGTTACTGGGATCATCTGAAGTTACAAAACTTTGCAACCAGGCACATGCCCGGTCTGCTATATATATATATGTGTGTGTGTGTGTGTGTGTGAAACAAGGAAATCAAACACATTTGGAATAGCAACAAGAAGTTCTAATTAGCTTCTTTAAATTAGGGAAAAATATAGGTATTCAGAAATTTACATATCTAAACATATATGCAGAATTATCAATACAAAAACATGTTTAAAATGCATCCATCTGTTGAGAAAATAAAACATTAACTAGACCAAAGTTTAAGGAACAGGGCTACAATTTTCTCTTATAAAGTATTAAAATCCATGCATGCTGAAGAAATAAAGCTTTGAAATTTATGAGGCTGGAATAATTCTACACCTACATACTTTTTGACTGTTCAAGTCCGATTGGAGAGTTTGTCCAGTACGATGCACGGACTGATATTTTGTGACCGGTCCATTCTAAATTTTCGCTTATTGAAATTTTTCTATGATAAGTCAGACTAACATTTTTGAAAAGAAAAATGGGTGACAATTGGAACCTTGTTCAAATAAGTCAAATTAAATAAAGTTGGAAAATTGAAATTTGTTTGGAAATGTCAATAGCGTTTAAAATCATGTGGTAAATCTTCGGAACTATTTGGTCATGGTAGGTGAAGTAGGTGAAGGCAATGGTTAGGCAAACTGTCTCAGTCAGGAATGGCTATGTATTATCAATAGTTTTTTATTTTGAAATTTTATTAGAGTTTACACAATAATTTAAAATATGAGGAGTTTGAATTTGAAACGGATGGGTAGAAGTCCAACACCCTCTACACTAGCATATTGGATGAATTGCTGTAAAAGTAGGTGACATTTGACAGACGATTTGTTTCTTTTTGGTATATGTTCATATCATGTTTTGCTTGTAACGAGCAGGGGAAATGTAAAGGTTTTTTTTTGTTTTGTTTTGTTTTTTTGTTTTTTGTTTTGTGGTAAGAGGCAATAAAAATACTATTATACTCTTCTATGTCAACCAAAAACTCTATACGTAAACTACATATTAATAGCAAGTGATCATTTACCATAGTAGCGGAAAGGTGATGAGCATTTTCATGATGGTGTGAGTTCCACCCACGTTAGTAGCTAATATAACATTTAATCTAACAAATCTATCGTTTGATATAAAAAATACATATTAATAAAACTCTATTTGTCAACTAAAAACCAATAAAATTACTATTATAACCTTTAATACATAATTGGAAAAAAAATTTATTAGAAATTGAAAAAAATATGAGCATCAGAATAATTTCACACAAACAAGTTTTTGCTGTTTTTTTAACCTCACATCCATGTCACCATATCACTACCCTCTACACTCATTCTCTCTCTCTCTCTCTCTCTCTCTCTCTCTCTCTCTCTCTCTCTCTCTCTCTCTCTCTCTCTCTCTCTCTCCCCTTAATTGTCAAATAAGCAAAAGTTAGAGAGATAACCTTTACTAGGGACAAAAACGAAGCGGGTGCAAAATATCACACTATTTAGTATCGTAACTATAACACAAAAGGATTGTAGGTAAAAAGAGGAAGGGAGAGATACTGATATTATTGCTTTCACTTTTTTTTTTTGCTGTGTATTGTGATCACACACAGAGTGCTCTTTATATAGAGCCACATCCGTGAAGGTTTACAAAAAATAAAATGATTGTCTTTTGAAAAACCTCACATATCAATAACTATTCTCAAGTCTTCCTAACTATTAGCTAAAACATATGGGCATACATTTCCACAATTTTTACAACACTTCCCCTTGGATGCCTATATATCAACATCAATTGCCTCATAAAAACCTTGCTTAAAAAAATCTAGTGGAAAAAAATCGTAGCGAAGGAAAAAGAGTACAACTTTGCTTGGATTGTTGATGTAGTGTTAAGTATGCTTATGTTGCCTCATAAAAACCTTGATAGGAAAAACCCTGTGGGAAAAATCCTAGTCGAAGGAAAAAGAGTACAACAGGCACGTATCATGGATGCTCCCCCTAATTCTGTATTTTTCAAATTTAACTGATTGGTAAGTTGATGTAATTCGATACCATGCACTAGCTTCTGAAACGTGCACTTTGGTAGAGATTTGGTGAATAGGTTTGCTAGATTTTAATTTGAATGAATTTATCTAATTTCAATAACATTAGCCTTCTGAAGCTCATGTGCACTGAAAAACTTTGGAGATATGTGTTTAGTCTTATCGTTCTTGATGAATCATTCCTTTATTTGGGCAACACAGACTGCATTATCTTCATGAATGACAATTGGAGTGTTTGTCTTTGAAGGTAGACCACATGAATTCCAAATATGATGGATTATTGATCTTAACCAATAACATTCATGACTTGCTTCATGTAAAGCAAGTATTTTCGAGTGACTGGAAGATGTAGCAACTAATGTTTGCCTTGTTGAGCGCCATGAGATTGTTGTATCTCCATTAGTGAACACATATCCAGTTTGTGAGCGGGTTTTATACGAATCACAAAGAAAACCAACATCTGCATATCCAACAAAGATCTAGTCATTTGTAGATTTCTCTAAGTAGAAAGAACGCATGTCTGTTGTCTCACCAATGTATTGTAAAACATCTTTGACTCATTTCCAATGACGAATTGTTGGAGACCATGCTAACAAGTTGATTGAAAAAGTTATATTTGGTCTAGTACATTCTGCTAAATACAATAAAGCACCAATTGCACTTTTGGAGAAAATACCATTTCATCATCTTCTTTTGGACGGAATAGATATTTCTTAATGTCCAGATAACAAACGACCATTGGCTTGCTGAATGGATAAGCTTTATCCATACCAAATCGCTTCAGGATTTTTTCAATGTAAGTTGATTGATGGACCAAAATTTCATTAGCATAATGCTCGATCTGCAGGCCGAGACAATATTTTGTTTTTATAAGGTCTTTCATTCCAAATTCGCTTTTCAAATATTCAATAATTTTATTGAGCTCTTTAGGGTTCCAACTAAGTTCATATCATCGACACATACTGCCAATGTAGCACATCCAGAATTTGGTTTCTTAATGAACACACAAGGGCAATAACATTGTTGGTATATCCGTCTTTGATCAAATGCTCACTGAGACGATTATACCACATTCGTCCAGATTGTTTCAACTCATATAATGATCACCTTAATTTGATTAAGAGCATACCTCATGGTTTATTAGTCGTTTCAGGCAACTTAAGTCTTTTTGGGACCTTTATATATATGTCAGTATCTGATTCTCCATATAGATACGTGGTGATGACATCCATAAGTTGCATGTCAAGTTTCTCTGAAACCACCAAACTTATTAAGTGACAAAATGTAATTGCGTCCATTACAGGAAAGTATCTCTCTTCATAATCAATTTTCAGGTCTTTGTGAAAAACCTTGTGCAACAAGCCGTGCTTTATATCTTGCAATCTCGTTTTTCTCATTGTGCTTTCTTGTGAATACCCATTTGTAACCCATGGAGTTTACACTAGGCGGGGTTTGGACTACCAGTCCAAAAACACTTCACCTTTCTAAAGAATTTAATTATGTTTGGATTGTATCTTTCTGCTTAGGCTAATCTTGTCTCTGTTTGCATTCATTAACAGAGTGGGGCTCAATATCATCGCTTAATATGGTTTTAGTGGCTATTGTGAATGCGAACATGTCGTCGATGATTATTTCATTTTGATTTCACAATTCGTTAGTACATGCATAATTTATAGAGATTTCTTTGCTTTCATGTACTTCTATCTCTTCAGGGACATGTGTCTCATTAAGGACATTTTCTTTTTCTAAAAGTTCATAATCATGAATTGTAGATTGTCATTCATTTTCTTTTCATGAATGATTTCATTTGGATTCAGTTGTGCCCTTATCTTTCTTTTTCGAGGGGCTAAATCTTTTGAACCTGGGGGTCTACCATGCTTCAGGCGTGCACTGGATGAATCATTTGCTACCACTTTATTTTGTCCAACAGGGACATCAATTCTTGCAGGTGCATTTACAGCTAGTATATGTGATTTTCTCATTTTCGTAGCATCATTAAATGCATCTGGCATTTGATTTGTAATACTTTGAAGATGAATGATCCTTTTCAATTCATCTCCCCCACAAAGCTTCATATGAGCTAATTTTGAACATTGTAGAGTTGTACTCAGCAACCGACTTGAAATTCTGGGTCCTTAGGAGTATCCACTCATAACGAGCCATCAGAAGAATCACCGTTTTCTGGTGATTGTATCTATTTCTCAATGTCTTCCAGAGGGCTAATGGATCTTCAACCATTAGGTACTTACTCTTCAGTCCTTCATCAAGGTGGCGAAGGATAAAGATCATGGTCTTCGCCCGATCGTGAGAGGATGCACTGTTTTCCTACTTGACAGTTTCTTAAAGATTCCTTACCTTCAGATGGATCTTCGTATCCACTACCCAGGTAAGGTAGTTTTTCTCAGTAATATCCAGGGCAACAAAATCAAGTTTTGTCAAGTTTGCCCTTTTCTTTTCTGAAAGAAAAATGAGATGTGTAAAAACTTGCAATAATATGTATTCTGGAGGAATGTGGTGTTAGAACTTCTGGTTCTTACAAATTTTTTATTTTGATCTTCAAGCCAAAATGATAAGCACTCGAAACTTCAGGCTCGAGATTTATATGATTAATTAAGAGGGCGATTGTATCGCACTACTCTCATTGAAACAATATAGCATAGGATGAGAGATTATACCGCACCACTCAAATAACGTGAGAATTTAAATATGCAGAGCAGGGTGAGCAATTATACCGCACCACCTAAAATTGCAGTAAAATTAAATATGCAGTTCAAGATAGGCGATTGTACCGCACCATCTTTGATCGCAGTAAAATTAACATAAATATACACTGGGTTAGTAATCAGGAGCTATACCAAACAAAAAATAATAAAAAATATAAGTAATTGTTATATTGAGAACTAGGAGTAGGTACAGTGCTAGCAGATCTTGGTGAGGGTACATCAAGCAAGTGAGGCAGAGAAGGAAGAAGAACAGTAAAATCCTTGAAGGAAGCATTTTTCGGCGAAGGGAGATGAGAATTGGTTAAGGTTAGAGAGTTATGCTGATAATGTGTTATAAATAGGCAAAGTTAGAAAGATGACCTTTGTTAGGGACATGAGCGAATCAGGTGCAAAATATCATACTGTTTAGTTTCGTAACTATAACACAAAAGGATTGCAGGTAAAAAGATGAAGGGAGAGATACTGATATTATTGCTTTCACTTCTTTTCTTTGCTATGTATTGTGATCACACACATAATGCTCTTTATATAGATCCACATCCGTGAAGGTTTATAAAAAAATGAAATGATTGTCTTTTGAAAAACCTCACATATCAACAACAACACAACTATTCTCAAGTCTTCCTCACTATTAGCTAAAACATGTGGGCATACATTTCCACAATTTTACAACACCAACCCTTTTTTTCCAATGCCTGCCAACGCGTAAAAAACAAATAACGCCTCCCATAAAAAGATTATAAAAATAATATTTGTGAAAAATAATATTATATTTCTCACACATAAAATATATGGCGTTTGCTAGTTATTTAATAATAGAACACCTTTTCTCAACAACAAAAATTAATAAAAATATTATTATACTCTTAAATGCATAATTGGAAGGAATTATCATAAAAGAAAATTCATGAACATTAAAATAATTTTGCATAAAACTTTTTTTTCTTTCTTCCCTCACCTATATCTCATCAAAGCTTTCTTCCCTCACCTAAAACCCTCCCAATGCCTATATTATTTTTTTTGTAATATTTTATTTCAATGATGTATAAAAGGGGATAATAGGAACTTTAGTAATTTTTTGTTGACATCTTTTCCGGATCACAACATTTGCTATGAGGAGAGGTTTCAAGTTTGAATCTTCCAATCTTCATTATTACACGTATGTAAACAAATATTAGATCATATTTCTAGAATGGATGCCTATAAGAATATGAACATCCTTCCTATTGCTCCCTCACAATATTAATTGAGTTTTTATGATTTTTTTTAAAAATAGTGCTTTAATTTTATTTTAAATGAAGTAGGGATAATTATGTGGCTGCAGAGAGTGGTCCCACTACACAAGACACTTGATTATTTTGTACTTGCTTGTAAACATTTATATACTTATATGTAAAAACCAAAAATTTAAAAATACAAACACCTACAACCAATTGACATTTTGAGGCGATCAAATTAAGTTTTGGTATAGAACCTCTAAAATTTCAGAATTGGTTTAAGTTTTGGTATAGAACCTCTAAAATTTCAGAATTGGTTGTAGTTATGATGTTTTGAAGTACTAAATTATGAAATCCCAATGAAGAACCTACAAATAAAAATAAATAATCAATTTGTGAGTGGGTTAGTGAGTAGTAAAAAAATATTAAAATGAAATAATAATAATAATAAAAAAGAGAAAATTGTAAAAGGGTTGGGGGTTGGTGACATAAGTGACATCTCACCTCCATAATCCCCACGTCAGCTATTGAGCGAACTCCTCTGCTATAAATACTTTCGTCCGCAATCCCACCCACTTTGTACTTAGCCGACCTCCCTCCCTCCCTCCCTCCCTCTGAAAACAACTCTCAGAACTCCTAGCAAATTTCATCAATGGCGCACGAGCAGATCCTCCTAGGGATGGGTAATCCTCTTCTCGACATCTCTGCCGTCGTCGACGAAGAATTCTTGACAAAGTAAGCCCCCATATCAGCTTCTTTCATTACATTTTCCCATCTTCTCTCACTGTTTGGATGCTCAGAAATTGCAGGAAAACTAATGAATACGATCTGTTGTTTTTAGTTTTCGATTTCCTTTCTGCTTATATTTAATGGGTTTTTGCGATAGATCTGAAAGACTTAAACTTTGTGATTTATTTAAGAAACACAGGAAAGTGATAAAGTAAATAGATCTGCAGGTTTTTTTGGTTTCTGGTTTGTTTTCTGGGATTAATCGAATCCCATGGTTCATTAGTCGGATTATATTAGAAACCCAGATGAGCATTGGTTGAGTTTTTGTTGGTGATATCATATGTGACTATTTTAGTTGGATCTGCTTTGATTTAGAAAAGGAAAATATGGTTACTTGCTTAATTATTGAATTATCTAATTTCGTTTCCTATGATTAGGCAATTGAAAGTTTATTTACTTTTCTTTTCGTGTTGTAAGATTCATTTCCTGTTCATGTTTTGTTTCACTGTGTGACTTTAATATTGTATTTTAAGTGTTTCTGCATTTTGGTAGATTTTTTTTCCTTCTCTTTTTCGATCTATGCATTATATCGTATGGAGAGCTAAATTCAGTGGTTTTTTGACAGATACGACATCAAGCCGAACAATGCCATTCTTGCCGAGGACAAGCACCTGCCCATGTAATCCATTTTTGTTCTTATCCTTGCTTCCTTGATTTTCAATTAGTAATTACTTCACCTGGATTAGAAAAGGTGTAACTTTTAAGAGTTTAAGAGGGTTTTGAGTTTTCCGATCTCTTAGTTACTTGTTTGTAAATTTTTGTGAGAATATAGTTCAAACATAAGGTCATGATTAGTTTCTGGCGTTTGCAACTACCTGAAATATTGCATTTTCTGATTCAATCTTTTTTGGATGGTTTTTCACAGGTACGATGAAATGTCTTCCAAGTACAATGTAGAGTATATTGCTGGAGGTAATTTGATAAGTTGTTCACTTCGTTATTTGGTGATCCCATGTTTTATGATCTTGTTTAGAAACTTTACTGATAACGATGCCTAATTTTTCTGTCCTTTGCAAACCAGTGACTAATGTTCTATATGTTATTGTGTTATTTTCAGGTGCTACTCAAAATTCAATCAAAGTTGCGCAGGTTTGTTTATGTTTTTAACAGAACTTTTTATCATTATTTATCTTATGAAGATCTGATTCAATTGTATTATGCTGACAAAAATTTCTCAATCTGTGTGTTGTTTTACAATAGTGGATGCTCCAAGTTCCTGGCGCAACTAGTTACATTGGATCCATTGGCAAGGACAAGTACGGTGAGGAGATGAAGAAAAATTGTAAACATGCTGGTGTTAATGTGAGTTTCTTTACATTTTTACCTACCCTGCTTATTATCCCTCAGCTATTCTGATTTTTTTGGATAAAAAAAAATTTTCATTTACATTTGGGTTCAGGTGCAATATTATGAAGATGACAAAGCTCCAACAGGAACATGTGCTGTTTGTGTAGTTGGTGGTGAGAGGTCAGTTTTACATATCCTCTAGAAGATGAATTTAAATTTGTCGTCTGCCGATTTATAGTTTTCTAAAGCAAATTTCCTAGGCATTTCTTCTTTTACTTCTGTCAATACCCTGTATCGTGCATTTTGATTTCATTCATTGCTCCCATGAGGATCCTTGTATCTGTCATAAATTGTTGGAACAAAAGGACCCCTGCATAAAGTTGTACATTTCATTTTCTTCTGAATTAGTCTTATAGTTTATTAAAACTTTGCGGAGATTAATTTCTTGTGACATAATTGTACAGGTCTCTTGTTGCTAACTTATCAGCTGCAAATTGTTACAAAACTGAGCATTTAAAGCAACCTGAAAATTGGGCTCTGGGTATTACTTCCCTTGCTCTCTTACTAATTCAAATTTTATCCTTTCCTTGGCTTTGGTCACATGTCCTCCCCGACTCACCTTATGCAAACTCATGCTTGAACAGTTGAAAAGGCAAAATTTTACTACATTGCTGGGTTTTTCCTTACTGTGTCTCCTGAGTCCATTCAACTGGTTGCTGAACATGCTGCTGCAAACAATAAGGTATCAACAATATAGTGTTTCGTAGCATCGACAGTGTAGTTGGATTCTCTCTTTATTATCCAGTTCAGTAGCTTCAGCTGCCTTCTTTTGTATCTACAGGTATTCACAATGAATCTTTCCGCTCCTTTCATTTGTGAGTTCTTCAAGGATGTACAGGAGAAAGCACTTCCGTAAGTCCCTCCTCCCAGAAAAGGAAAAGAAATGAAACTAAAATCTCTTTGTATTTCATGATCAATGTGGAGTACTGAATTGCCTTTTTGTATAGGTACATGGACTATGTTTTTGGGAATGAGACCGAAGCAAGAACCTTTTCAAGGGTTCATGGCTGGAAGGTAACATTGCTTAGTCTTTCTTCTTTCAAATTTGACTGAAGAACTTCTAACCTCTACAAGTCACTAACTATAATGCCTTTTTCAATCAGACTGAAAATGTCGAGGAGATCGCCATAAAGATTTCCCAGTTGCCCAAAGCATCGGGTACGCACAAGAGGATTACTGTTATCACACAAGGTGCAGATCCTGTTGTAGTTGCTGAGGATGGGAAGGTGAAACTATTTCCTGTCATATTGTTACCGAAGGAGAAGCTGGTTGATACCAATGGAGCTGGTATGTGATATCTCACCCGTCGATGTCATTGGATTCTTTTGCCTTTTTCTTCCTGCCGTTCTGGGGGGAGACTTAATTTGTTTATTTAAAAGGAAATATAAAGCATGCAATGATATAATACTTGCCAATGCCATTTAGTCAGGAGTCTAAAGTCTTGAGCATATAAACTATCGATCTAGGCTATAAACAATTATCCATGTTATATTACTGGTCAAATGCTTGAGTGAGAAACCAGGATTACGAGTGAAGAATAGAAGAAATCTTTTCAGTTCTGACTTGTAACTAAAAAAAATATCATGATGTTTCTCGTGGCAGGAGATGCATTTGTTGGGGGATTTTTGTCACAGCTGGTTCAAGAGAAGCCGATTGAAGACTGCGTTAAAGCTGGTTGTTATGCAGCAAATGTTGTCATCCAAAGGTCAGGCTGCACGTACCCAGAGAAACCCGATTTCCATTAGGATCATTTCTCGGCAGTTGAGCTCCGTGTACTTTCTATTCATTTCGTGGTAGAGTTGGATTTCTTGCTGATGTAACTGTGGCAGCCGGAATCTGCTGAACCCGTTTATCTGGTATAGGAGTTTATTTGTTCTATCTATATTTATCTTTTGTGTGATCCTTGTCACATAAATATGACATCGATTGCAAGTTCATTACAAGACATTTTCCATATTAATATGAAACAGCTTGAACAATATTTTTCAGTCTCTTTTGTGGTCCTCTTTATTTCATGGTCGAATTCGATTGAATTGCCTTCTCTTGAAACTTGGTTGATGCCCTCAGAAAATTTCTTTTAGGGGTATATGATAGAAAATGTAGGAGTGTAAAGTTAGCATCTTAACGTGGATACATCACCTTTTTCTGATTCAAACTTTATACATCTTGTAACATTGAAAAGATAAGTGTCACGTGTTAATACGTTACTTAAACCGTTGCTTGATGCTGAAAATTTGAAACGTACTTGTAGACGTAGTATGGTAATCAACTGGATAAAGCAGTGTATCCGTTCTTTTGTTGTTTGAGTTTGAATTCCCTTTCATATGTATTAGAGCAATTTAGAATATTGTATCGTCAAAAAAAAAAAAAGGGAAAAAAAAAGTGATAGAATTATATATATAAGCAGGATTTGTGTCGTATAAGAGCAGCTTCATCGTATTCAATAGCCCGGTAGACCGGCTGTTACTCCAACCCAACTGCCTCAGCTAGCAACTCCGGTTCATGCGGGTGTGTAGGGTTGGGTTTGGTTCAAATTAGTTCGGTTTTTTGCCAAAACCGAAACTGAACCGAAATTTCGAAATTTGAAATAATATTCGAAATTTGAAATAAAATTATTTTTTATTATAAAATAAAAATACTAATATTTTATTGCCTATTGCCATGGTTATTCAATTTAGAGGTGAAGATGCAAAAGGTAGTTACTATTCATTAAAGATTGTTACTGTTCACTGGGTGGATTCAATAGTGAGTTGCCCTAGAGGGCTTTTGCAACGCTGGAGTTGCTCTAATTGGCTTGGGAATCGCTAGCTAGGCTCCTATAAGAGCCTCTCTGCCCCATTTAAAACTAGAAATTGGAGCATGCAAAAGTATATTTTCAGTCGGAATATTAGCCTAATTAATTTGCTTCACCATCACGAATATATGTAAAAGGGATCCTACAACAGCATCTAGGAGATGGTTATGATTAACATGGCTTTTGGTGAAGAATTATAACACTAACTGTAGCATTACGCAGAGTAGACTAGGCTAGCTATGGTGGAGTGGGACTTGCAATTTGAGAAAGAGTGCTATTCCAATTTCTCCATGAAGTTGCATCTCTATAATGCCGATCAAATCATAGTAGGCAGCACGCTGTATGACTTGGAAAACTCGAAAAGGACTTACCTGCAACTGTGACATGGAACATCCGCCTCTTTCGTTAGGTGATGAGAAAGAAACGAAAGATGTTACATGTCACGGTTAAAGAAGTTCTCCCAGAAAAACTGAGATGTGCCAAGTCTATGTTCATTAACAGTGCACGGACGGAACTGCCCTCCAGTTCCTCTATGTTCTATTTTTTTTTACCGTTTTACCCTTCCTCTAACATTGTGACGGTGAAAATACCCTTCGATTCCTTTGTATTCTAATTTTTTGTTTACCATTTTGCCCTTTTATTCCACGTGTCCACTATCCGTTTTCCTTTTGCTTTGGTGCCTTCCCCCTTTTTGGCTCCTTCGCACAATGGGATGAGTCCAGTCTGTCCACGTGTCCATTATCCGTTTCCTCTGCTTCGACTTCTTCTCGACTTTTCCCGACTCCTCTTTCACTTTGCGGTCTTCTCTCCTCTCCTCTCATATCTCACTCTTCATCTGACTCTCCTACTTTGCTTTATTTTTTTTTTGTCTTTTCTTTGATTAGGAAGAAAATTTGCAGATCGATCGCTGTAAAATTAAAGTCTTTGCGTTTTGCATTGACTGTTTCTTTATTCTTTTGGTGTTTTCAGTGTGGTTGTTTAATCTGATTGGGTTTTTTTTTTTGTTTCAGGAAACATTGGTGTGCGAATTTTAGGATTTTTGTGTACAACCTTGCAAACCCATTCTGATTAAGGTATGTGAGTATTTTCTTTCAAATCTTTTTTTTTAAAATTTGATTTGTGTGTGGTTGTTCCAACTAATTCGATTTTTCGTTTTAGGAAATTTTGGTCTTCAAGGTTTAGGGTTTTCGTCTGGATCGATTGCTCGATCGGTGTAAAATTAAGTTCCTCTGTTTTTCTCTATCTAAAACTCTGTTTTACTTTGTTGTTTCTGTTGCAGGTGGCAGTGTTTGCTTGGTTTTATGCTCTGGTCTCAGAAATTGATTAGTTTTTTTTGTGTGTGGTTTCGTGCTATCTTAAACTTCAAGTGGAAAGCCCAGGGAGCAGAAAATGGAGAATCACAATTATTATCAGTTTTTATATTTAATTTTTAACTCAGTTTAATTAATTAATTTTTTCACCAATTAATTTGAATTATGTGGTGAAATTATCATATATAATTAAATTTATGAGTCAACTATTTTTTTTTGGGGGGTTTGTTTTAGCAGGTGGATTGGGTTTCAAGTATTTTTTAGGGTGGGTAAAGGTTGAGCAGAGGCAGGAAAATTTGTAAGGTAAAGTTCCTCTGCCCTTCTCCGCCTTATAAAACGAAGCCTTTAGGCACACAACTTCGTTTTTCAAGTATTTTTTACGTGCTGATTTTAAGAGTCAATCAGTTTTTAGGCACACAAGTGATCATACAAAATTACATTGATTTAGATGATATTGATCAAATGAATGAGTTAGAAACTGAAAATTACATTAGTTTCACCACTATTACGTTAGTTTTTTTACTGCTTTTATTACTGAATAGATTTTGTGTATGTGTAGTGCTTTATTTTCAAGGTTATTTATCTCAACACCATGTGAATGTACAAGTGGTCGATTTGAGGAAAAATGTAGACATGGCTACTACCATATTTGGATGTTTAATTATGCAGTGGTATTGAAGCTAAGCAACCTAACTTTGCCATTAGAAATTGTGCTCAAGTTCAGCGGATTAAGAATGGTGAAGGAGTTCAAGGTCGAAGTGGAAGCGATTGGCCATCTCCACCATAAGAATTTATTGAGGTTGCTTGATTATTCAGCTGAAAGAGCTCATAAGTAATTTTGATATTCATTTGCTAAATCTTGTATACTTTCGAGTTTCGATCTCTTGCTAAGTTGTGTTTTTGTTTAATGCTTTAGGTTCATGGTGATAAAGCTGCTATATTTTCAATCACCATTTTTTTTAATTCTTTCCCTTTTTTCAATGCATCACACAACTTGGTTCTAAGATTAGTACATAGTTATGTTTTTTTTTTCTTTCATATTTATGAATAAGGATCAGTACATAGTTATGTTTTTTTATCTTGCAAATTTATTAAATATACATACTTACCCTTTATATATATATATATATATATATATATATATATATATATATTTAAATTAATTTGGGCTTATTGAAATCAGTGATGGAAAATCTGCCATGGTCTGAGAAAACTGAAGATTTCAGTATTCAAATCCTGGGTTATTGACTTTATGGTTGTACATTCTATAACAGCTGTATATGAGTTTTTATTTTCAATTTGTGTTGATTTGTATGACCCTAACAGTTTGGTTTTGCAGCTTATAAATATGTCCAATGCCATATTATTTTCAAAAACTTCCATTTTACAAAACGCAAGCATTATGGAGGGAAAGCAACTTGAGATGGAGCTTACAGGCACGCCCAACCAAGAAAAATCATAAGTTAGATATTCCAATTTTATCAAAATTTTGAATTCAGAATTAAAATTTTTTGAGTAGACTAGACACTAATTTCTAATTTTCCATTTCCTACTTTTTGTTAATTTATTAGGGTGTCCAGAATTTACTTGAGTTATGGTTGAAGATCTCAGCAATGGACGGTCTTCACGGTCTTCGGAGATTCTCATCAATCGCTTCAGAAATTAGTGCCCGAATCCCGATCCAAATTGGTTAGATTCTAAGCTATATTTCTCCATTTTAGTGGATTGTTCATATTTCTCTTTTTCTTAGCAACTAAACACGTGTCAGAGTTCTTAAGTTTATGATTCACTACTTATTAATACATAATTACTACATTTTAATTTTTAAGTAATCGAAATAGTTATATGCTGAGCAACTATTGTAGCTTCAATTCACCAAAATGGCAGGAGATTCTCATGTTTTGAAGGGCAAGCCATGTGCGTTGATTAGGTAGGATAGGTTGTTCTTGCTATGGAACTTTATTTTTTTGGCTTTGATGTTGTCTATCTTTTGATATGCCACTCAATGTTGTACAAATTCTGTATCACTATTGTACTAACTGGTTGTGATATCCAATCATGTAAAACCCCTTTTCACGGTTCTAAAAACTCTTTGGTTCTTTATCCAAATGTTGATGCACAAATCTATATTGGCTTCCTTCAAAGACTCAAAGCTTTTGACGTGTTTAAGTTTTAACTTTGATCTAATATGAGGTACATGTGTCTTTGATTTGTTAAACCTATGCATGTGTTTGCCTTATCTGGATTAATAGAAAAAACAAAATAGTATTTCCTTACCAACAGTTTACAAGTTTTATGACTAATACTACAAGTTCTGCTTCAAGATCAGCATACGCACAATTTGCAAATACCAAGATCATTATCTATCTGTGAGTACATGTAATATATAAATTCATACTATCACTGGCTTGGCTCTACTAATTGAATTTCTATCATAAGTTCAACGTTTTCGTTTCTTTTTCTCATTCAATTTAACATAACACCATATTTTTTTAAATTGCAAAGAGAGATAATAAACAATAAACCATATTTATATATAATTTGTTTTGATTAGTTTAGATTGACCTAAAACAAACTAGGAATGAAATGATGCAAATTGATATATAATGCTTAAATTGAAATCTCAGTTAACACTTTTGCTACCCTAATTGATTTTGTGCTAGCACCCTGCTAAACAATATTTTTTCCTATGTTTAGCTTTTATCTAATATACATTTATCTTTTTCAATCTTTGTTATACATTTAAGATGTTGAAACAAAACAAATCAAAGACAAACGGACAAAAGTTTGATAAGGTCCTATAAAATTGTTGGAAAAAGGTCATCTCCAATTTGTGCAAAAGCGCATTCCTTTCCACGCATAAAAACACTAGGTAACCATACTTTATCCTTATTTTGTTTATGATATAATTCTGTTGTCGTATAAATTTATTTCATGTATTTCCATGTTTTTTGCCTTTGCCTAGGATGCTTCCTTGACAATCAACACTACCAGAGGAAAACTGTCAGTGTTGCACTAATAAACTTTTGTCATATTTTTGTTATTCTGTAAACTTCCTAACATTTTCAATATAAGTAGTTTTAATCTTCTATGGTGTTGTCTTTACATCTTTAAAACATTATCCCGCAGTAACGCGCGGGCAAAACTTTCTTGTCTTATCTAAATGCTCCAAGCATATAACAAATGAAGAAAAAGGCAAACGTCATCAAAGATAATGAAACTCTTGATCTAGTTCATAACTGATGCAACGAAGAACGCTGATGAAAATGTATTCGTTGCAAGGAATCCAGAGTTTCGTATTGGCTGCAAACTGAAAAACTTCTTCAGGGAGATCAAGCAATTCCTGGAACAAAGGGTGGCTGAGTAATGTAACCTTAGTGATAAATCTCTTACTAGCTTCACCAACATACACCACAAGGTGGCCTCTTGGGACATCTTTGGGTACGTAGTAGTCCGCTTCATGATGGCGGAACCACATTTGCGCATTGCTAATGTGACCCCGGATTGCACGCCTTAGGACTGTACCACCAAGTTTCCTACATAATAGATACACCGGCCTTTGTTGAGTTTGATGCTGCTAACTGTTTTCCATGGCCCAGCCCGTGTGACAAAAATATATAAATATATATAATATTTTTTTGTTAGGGCCTCCTATTTTGGCCCAACTATTTCCCACAGCCCGAATAATAATAAAATTAAAAAAAAAAAAAAAAAAATTCCTTGGGCTTGCCTGAAGCAGCCCGCGATAAGGAAATTTTTTTTTTGGTTGCATACTGCAGCCCAGTTTTTTTTCCATAGGCATGCAGCCTATACCCAAGACCCTTTTAGCCCATTTTTTAGGCCCAATGGGTTTTATATTTTTCACCCACAATCTAATTTGGCCCGAAGTCCACATGATTAAATATATTAAAATTCAATTATAATTGTAAACCTAAAGTTATATTTTTTTGCATATACTTGTTGCATATTTGTTTGCATATATATTTGTGTTTGTCTGTAGGAATATATGAACTTGAAGTTCATAATTACTTTGAAACCTGAAGTTTCTTATAACATGCCTTGTTTGAAAACCTGAAGTTTTCACTTAAACATATCACCCATGAAAACCCGAAGTTTTTCATGCAAGATTAAAACCAATACATGTCTATTAGAACTTGTATGTTCTACTCCTATGTGAATGGATTGATTTTTTCTCCATTACACTAACCACATCTTGTCTATCTATTTTGTGATAGGAACATGTCAAATTTGAACAAACTCGACTTCACCGCTTTAGAAGTTTCTGGAAGGAACTACCTCAAGTGGGTTCAAAATGTGAAGCTCCACCTCACTGCAAAGAACTTGCGTCCTACCATTGAAGAAGCAACAGATGAGCCTGTTGGCGAAGTTGAAAAAGCCACTGCTATGATCTTCATTCGAAGACACATCCATAACGCTCTGCAAACTGAGTATCTTGCTGAGGAGGATCCACGTGCATTATGGGTCACTTTGGAAGATCGTTTTGATCACCAAAAGGACATATTCTTGCCTGAGGCAAGACACGACTGGCAGCATTTGGGCTTCCAAGACTTTAAGTCTATGAATGAATATAATTCTGAAGTTTGTCGAATCCGATCACTTCTCAAGTTTTGCAATGAAACTTTGACTGAAGAGGATCTCCTGGATAAGACTTATTCGACCTTATCTACTTCTAATATTGTATTGCAGCAACAATATAGAGCTCATAAGTTCACCAAGTTCTCGGATTTGATCTCTGTTCTACTTTTCGCTGAAAAGCAGCACCAGCTGTTGATGAAGAATCATTAAGCTAGACCTACTGGGGCTACTGCTGTGCTTGAAGCCCATTATAGCACTAATCAGCACCCAAGACGCCAAAAGAGGCGTGGTAGGGGCGGCCAGAAGCCATCCCACCAAGGTCAACAGAGCCAAGGCCCACCCAAGGGAGGAAACAAAGCCCAGCACCGCCCAAACCTCGCTCCCAAGGCCCAGAACTTCAAGAATAAGGGCAAAGCACCTAAAACCATGGATGACGATATGTGCTATCGCTGTGGTTCAAAGGACCATTGGTTCCGTGTTTGCCGCGCTCCCAAGAAGGTTGTAGATGAATATCATTTTCGTCGTAAGAAGTTTGAATCAAACTTCATGCAAGTGGACGAACCGGAGACTACAAAGATGGAGGATTCTGACTTTCAGGAGGATACCACCCTTATGGAAGATTAGAATCTTAGACATAGACTTATTTTTTAGTTGAAATAAGACAAATGGGGCTGAATTCCACCTAGTGGCCGAACCCCCCTTATTTTTGGTTGATTTTTGAACAATTTTCCTTTATTTTTTGGATTATTAGTTGGTGATTTGTTTTTGGATATTAAGTTTTTCTCCTTGAATAAATGATATTATTTTGAATTGATAATTGTTTTATAAACTTTTATGCATGTGACCGGTTCAAATTAATATTTTTTTCTAGGTATGACTAGTGGGAAAGTTAGTTGTCAGGTAGATAGTGCAATCACGCACACTGTTTTGCGTGAACGCATCTATTTCACTAACTTCATACCTAAGAATGCACCTTTGACAACCCTATCAGGCCCATCCAACCTGATAGAAGGATACGATAAGGCATGTATAATGTTGTCCAATGGTACAATCTTGACCATTGCTGAGCACTCTATTCTCCACGTTCCGGAAGAACGCTACTAAGTTTCAAGGACATTAGAGATAATAATTACTACGCTGAAACCCACGTAGAAAACAGAGTTGAATTTCTGTGCATAACTTCCTACGAATATGGCCAGAAGCGTATTCTAGAGAAGATAGAGCGTATCTCGAGTGGTCTGTATAATATAACCATACGCCCCATAGAATGCCACTATGTGGCCGGACCTACTACTGGGACTGTGCACGAAATTACACTTTGGCATGATCGTTTGGGAGATCTTGGACGAATAGCAATGCATCGTATCCTCAAATCATGACACGGGCATCCACTAACCCGAAGTTTAGGTTCGATCCAAGGAATCGCGTGTCAAACATGTTTTATGGGAAAGCTTATTACTAAGCCTTCTTATGACAAGATTCGTTCGAATCCTCCCATTTTTCTATAACGGATTCAGGGGGACATTTGTGGACCGATTCAACCTCCCTGCGGACCATTTAGATATTTTATGATTTTGGTTGGCGCTTCCACACATTGGTCACACGTGTGCTTATTATCCACAAGGAATGCTGCATTCTCCAAACTGTTGGCTCAGGTTATCAAGCTAAGGGCTCACCACCCTGATTATCCAATCAAATCTATTCGATTTGATAATGCTGGACAATTCACATCTAAAACTTTTGATGACTATTGCATGTCGGTTGGGGTTGAAGTTGAACATCCAGTACCCCATGTTCATACCCAGAAAGGTCTGACAGAGGCTTTTATTAAGCGCTTACAAATGATTGCTCGATCGTTGGTCATACGTACCAAGTTCCCGATCGCTGCTTGGGGCCATGCAATATTGCACGCAGCAAAGTTAGTCCGCCTGAGGCCTGTTGTGACACAACCATTTACTGCCCTTCAGTTGGTTACCAGATACGAACCCGACAAATCGCATCTGCTCATTTTTGGTTGTGCGGTATATGTGCTGATCTCGTTGCCCTTACGTACAAAAATGGGGCCTCAGCGAATGATGGGAATCTATGTCGGATATGATTCTCCTTCGATCATTCGGGAATTATTTTGGTTGAGAGCAGTAGTGGGCCATATTCAAAGCTCTTGCGATCTTCATCCCGTCGTTGATGTCCCAACGACGATCTTTGAAGACAACGCAGCTTGCATCGAACAGCTTAAGAAGGGTTACATCAAAGGCGACAACACCAAGCACATTGCGCCAAAGTTTTTCTTTTCACATCAACAACAAGAGCATCAGAAGATTGAAGTCACGCAAATCCGTTCACAAGACAATCTGGCCGACCTCTTCACCAAATCACTGCCGAAAGTGACGTTTCAGAAGCTTGTTCATGGAATTGGTATGCGTAAACTTTCTGAGTTGTAACTTTGCTATTTCTCTTTGGAATTATGTCAAACTCAGAGGGAGTATCCTGTAGATACTTGCTTGATCTTAATGTACTCTTTTTCCCTACGATTAGGAGCATTTTTCCCACTGGGTTTTTGCTATCTAACTAGGTTTTAACGAGGCACCCACCTTGGACTGGTCATATCTCTGATGACGTCCTGTAGACGTCTCTTTGACTTTGCATTTCTCACACATTTTTCCTTAGACTATGGATTTTGTCCCTACTTGGGTTTTTGCCATAGCCTTAGGGTTTTTAGTGAGACTTGCTTACTTATGCAAATTCCTACCTTATTGAGAATAAGTGTTGTTCCTTGGAATCAGAACTGACAAGTCGACTTCATCAACTTCTGCATGATGCTAAATCTACCTTAAGTATTTACACACTCAAGGGGGAGTGTTGTAAACATTCCTAGTTTAAGTGTGATTGTGTAAATCCTAGATAAGATTTTATTAGAGTTTATCTTTACCTATTGTATCTCATATTCCTTGGAGAGCAAGGAATACCCTTATCTTATTATTATTATAAATAAAGGTACAATGTAGGAGGGTAAACACACAATTCCCCTACAATTCTACAAACACACATCTCTCTTTCTCTCTTCTCTACTGCCGGCCTCCCTCTCTATTTTGTCAGATAAAAATAGTCCACAACATCCACAACTCCCAAAATACATGAATAAAAAAATGGCCAGATAAAAAAAAATTCTCTCAACTAATTAAGAAGACAAATTTAGAAATCAATATGTAAAATTTTAATTTAAAAAATGTAATTATTATTTTTAATTTAAAAAAAAAAGAAATATTGATGTGGCCTAATGTACCAAAGCGTCTTGATCAGAATTCTAAAAGGCATGAATGTTGAATAAAAAAAATTCAAATTTTGAGCGTTTAAATCTAATTAACTCTAAAATTATATAACCCTCTGTATATGATTACACCCCAATAAAACAAGTTAATAAATCATGGATAAATATGTGAAACAACAATTCATTAAATGTTTTAAAAATACATCCTAATAAATAAGAGAATTACAAAATAAAAAATTTACAGAAAAAAGGAGTGAACCGCCAGCAGAAACCCACCCACCCACGTCTATATTCTATTCTCATTTTGTGATCAAACTTCCTCCTTACACAAACCTCTCTACACAATCGATCATTCCTAGCATGGAGGGAGAACAAAACGAAAAATATCAAATCAAGGTTTTGCATTAATTAGGGGTTGCATATCTTTGATTATACTAGAATTTTGTTTTAGTCTAATGTGGTTATTTAGAGAGAGAGAGAGACATAAGAGGGAGAAAGAAGGTGATAGATGTAGGGGTCGAATTTTTTACCACATTACTATACCTACCGTATTACCAACTGTACTATACCAAAGTTGTGCCAAAAAATTTGTACCACTGGTAATGGTACAGTATTTGTACCATACCATACTGTTTCGGTACGATACTGATACTCAAAACTAGTACCGGTGGTATACCGTACCTATCGGTTACCAATATTATTAATATTATATTATATATTTATTCATATATATATATATATATATATATATATATATATATATATAGAAATAGAATTATGTATTATGTATTATGTAATATTATATTATGCCGTTTGACACTTTGAAAGATGTGAAACTAAATGAAGAGTTCATAATTCAAGCTTGTGGGGGTGATGAGAAAAAAGTTCAAATGATGAAGGAGCTTATACAAGAAAGGAGGGAGCAACGCCTTTTGGAGATATCCAATGAAGTGGATAAGTACTTTGCCGCTCCTTATATTAGATTTATTGTTGGTGGCTTTGATCTCTTGAGTTGGTGGAAATCAAACACAAAAGAGTTTCCAATCCTTTCACAAGTAACCAAAGATATCTTTGCAAACCCTACTTCTACCGTTGCTAGTGAAAGTACATTTAGTCTTGGGAGGAGGGTTGTGGACCCTTTTAGGGCATCTTTGACTCCTAAAATGGTAGATGCAGTAGTGTGTACTAGTGATTGGCTTAGGGTGGATGAAGTAAACTTCTATAAAGAACCAATGGAAGATATGCTTCAATTCTACAAGGAAATGGAAGAAGTTGAAACAAGTAAGACATTTTTAAAATTATTTAGTAAATTTGTTATTAAATATTCAACTTTAATTCTTATTCTAAATCTTATTAATATATATATATATATATATATATATATATATATATATATTAATATATATGTACTTTGTAATGTAGGCTTGACACAAGCTCAACCTCAATCTTCTACAAGTTCAATACCTCCTCCAAATGCATCTATATCTCAAAGCTTGAAGAATTGATCAATGAATTTTTACTTTTAAAGTTCTAAGTTGATTTAGTTTGAAATGTTAATTTCAACAGGTTTGTATCTGCAACTGCAAGTAGGGAATCCAAATTCTCCTTTATTTTTAAGCTTCATGTGAAACTGCATCCCTTTTATTGTTTTGGAATGAAGATGGTTTTGGATTAGGTTAAATTGTGTATATATGTCAAACTGTGTATATTTTCTGGGCTTTGAATTAGGTTAGAAAAATATTAGATTTTGGGCAAACTAAGTGGCGTAAAACAAAATGGTAATTACCATTGGCATACCATACCAACCAAACTATTTGGTATACCAATATTCGGTATACCAAAAGTTTGGTACGGTAATAGTAATAGATTTTGTCGTATCAAATATTTAGTATGGTAATCGGTACAGAGGTTTTGGTACAGTAATGTACCAAAACCACCCCTAGATAGATGTGTTCTGCGGGAATTCAGCTTCCTTCTTCATGATCCCACTTTCTACAAAATTTCATTCCAGCTAGAGGAAAACGGAATCACAAAATCAAAAGAAGTAGATTAATATAATCGAAACAGGTGGAGAAGAAAACACCATGGAAGACTAGAGGAGCACACTATTTTTTTTGGTGGCGCTTATTTATACTTGGGGATCTTATTTAGCCCTAGTTTGGTACTAAGGTGATTCTGAAAAAAACTAGTATATATAAAATAAAAAAAGTTGGCAGCTTTTTTGTGTTTGGTAAACATTTAGCTTAAGCTTTTTTTTTTCTTTACAGTTTTGGGTGAAAAAAAGCCAAAAACAGGAAGTTACAAAACCCAGCTTTGAAAAACTGGCTTTTTTTTATCACATCTGTTTTACATAAAAGTTTACCAAACACTTTTTTTTTCTTTTTCAAAAGCACTTTTACAAAAATGTTTACCAGACACTTTGCTGTTTTATGTCACAACTGCTTATTCTCACATCACAGCAGAAGCAGTTTTTTTTTTCAAAGCACAGTAATACCAAACTAGCCCTTATTCTCTTTTGAATTTTAACTTCTTTTGTTGCAATTATAAAATCATAGTAAAACATAATTATTTTCCACACATAGTGTGTGGCCATTTTGCTAGTTCGATTTGGAGTCAAAACCTAAATGAGGAGTGTTAATAGTATTGCGCACTTGAACCTCTCAATTCTTGGCAAAAAAAAAACTAACCATCTTTCTTTAGCCCAACCAAAAATATATGACCTTAATTTCTAACCCCAACCTCATTTTTTCATCACCATGTTTTGCTCCAAACGACCTAAAGGTGCATCTTTCTTTCCTAAGCATGCGCAACTTCCCACCCCTTATATAAACCAAACCCACATCCAAGTTCTTATTCGCAGACTGAATATTTCACCAACTCGACCAATTCCCTCACAAATCATAGCAAAAACCCAATAAAAACCCAGTTTTAAAAGACCAAAATGGCCAATATTAAAACCAATAAAATTCCTGCCATTGTTATCTGTGTGCTAGTTGCTATGGTGTGCAGCTACAGCATGAAGGGAAGTGAAGCACTCTCAGACTGTGCAAAGCCATGCATGCCAGTGTGCCTGAAAGAGGAAGGCGCAAACATTCCCATCTGCGAGATTGCATGTGAGAATTACTGCAAACAGGTCTCTGGGAATGGTGGTTGGATCTGGAATAATAAGCACAACCTATGATTGATATTGTACCTCTCAAATGCAAGTACAATATACGTACGTACGTACTTGCAGTTTTTAGATTCATTTGCGTACTTTTAATTTCTAAGTTGGTCAATAATGTGACTACGTACATGGAATTATTTTTTGATTACCAAGAAATATAGGGTAGCTGAATATTCCGTGGTAGTTGTAATTAGCAAGAGATGCAGATCGTGGATATGATCGTATTAATTTCTAGAGTTTCTGGGATGTACATATTAACATAAATGCATCCTTTCATGTAATGAGATGTTATTAATCTTAATCTTATTTATCTACAAATCACAGTTTTACACTGATGTTAACGTTTTTATTCGGTTGTTTTTGCATTTGAGTAAAACTATGATCTGCAGGAAATAGAAAGAACTCTAAATAAAGAAACAAACAACTTTGCTTTCTAAAAAATTGGACACATTAGCATTTAATAACATTTTTTTTCTCACTATATTGAATTATGATTATTTTGAACTGAGAGATTTCATTAGTGCGATTATTTTGAACTGAGAGATTTCATTAGTGCGAATTTTAATAGGAGAGATTTAATTTGTTACTGTATATTGAATTGTGATTGTTTTACGAAATTGTTATTGGCAATAAAAAAAATTCATTCTGTACTCATAATAACTGCATTTTTTTAAGTATAAAATTTTTTGAAGTGCAAAATAAAAAAAAATTAGAGTGCTAAGCATACAAGAATAGCATATATAAAAATTAATAAATTAAAATATAAAGTTACATTATGTGGTTTCACTAACAACTACAACAAGATTTTTGTTATCAAAGGCCGTAACTTGATGCAATTTAATAACAATTTTGGTATAATTAGGAGTAAACCGATGACCTATCTCTCTAAAATTTAGAGATCATGCCATTTCCTAAATGGTGAATGACTTGAATTCTATGAAGAAAAAAAAGAGAACAAAGTTGGTGCAAATGAATACTTATCATTTTATTTTTACTTTTTTGCGCATGATTGGACCCAACGGTTGCATAATCTTGGTCCCTCACTTTCCAAATAAAAGCTATATTAGTAGTATGTAGTGAAACACGTCGACTTGATATTAGATGAAAGTACTGTCCTGGTTTATTTTTCTACATATTCCATGCATGATCGTGACGCACTTCTGTTCTGAGATAACCTTGCTGCATATTATCATTAACGAGTCACATTCGTTCATTGAATATCGTGTTATCAGAAATTATTATTATTATTATTATTATTTATAATTGAATATAAACAGTATTTGACGAAAACTAATCGCACGATATACAATGAACAGATTTGATTGAAAGATTCTCAAAATCTTCACAAAGGAGATCCGGCAAGAATCCTCTCTCATCGTTAACTAAATGAGAACTTTAACGAAAAGCTTCCGGTACTGTTTACATTAACAAAAAACCACATTTTTACACTAAAAAGTCAATACTGGTACTATTCACTTTACCCTTTATTTATTTTTATCGTTAAAACACAAAGTTTTCAAACATTTTTCAATATCGATACTATTTACTTTATCCTTTATTTGGATCATCGCTCATCATTAACTACTTTAAGCTCCTTTGGCCCTGCCCTTGCTGCCTTCCGTTAATAATCAATTGCACAGCTCACACATGCTTTTTTATCTTTTACATATTATTTTGAATTTTTGACTATTAAATTGAATAAATTAAAAAAAAAATCAGAAGATATAATTAAGCAAGAGTTGTGTATAAAGTAAAAATGAATTTGTAGATAATATCATTCTTACATAAATACGGAAGTGTAGTTGGATATGTCACCTCTCCTCCTTCATTTGGCTTAAACAAAAGACTATATAAAATTTAAGGAAAACTTTATATTTTAACGATAAAAACAAAATAAAGGGTAAAGTGAATAGTACCAGCATTGGCTTTTTAGTGTAAAAATCTAGTATTTCGTTAAAGTGAACAGTACTAGGAGCTTTTCGTTAAAGTTCCCTATAATTTATTTACTCTCTAATTGGAACTGGATGTAATCATATGGAAATGTTGAAACAATGCTATATTAATGCCATGTAATTTGATCAAGCCAAAAATTTGGTAATTTGGTTTTATGGATGACGTGGATCATAGAAGTTTTAACTCGGAACTCTTCTAACTTCTCTCTGTAAACTCTATCTCTCTCCGCATTTCATAACTTCCGTTGATTATCTTCGTCTGATTTAAATTTCTTGTTAGATTTTTTTTTTAAATGTGGTGGTCATTGCGGTACAAGTAGTATTATATAAACAACAACAACATTATGGTCTTATGTCATTAAATGTGGTTAATTATATGAATTTTAAAATGCTGCTGCGCTTGGTTTGCGCCTAGTTTTCTGTTAGCTCAAGTATTTCAAGTCTTTCTTAAAGTTTATTTCCAAGTCTTCCTATGTGTTTCTCTACCCCTTTTTTCTTGAGCCTCTACCTCGGAATTGCATTTTCTAACAAGAACATCTGTAGATCTTCGATTTCACATATCCAAACCACCGTAACTGATTCTCTCTCTCAACTTATCTTCAATTGGGCCCATTCCTATTTTACCTCGGATATTCTCGTTCTTAATTATGTCATCTTTCGTGTGCCCACACATCATATGAAGCATTCTCATCTCCGCTGCACTATTTTCTTGCACGTGTTAATGCTTGACCGCCTAACATTTGTGTCATGAAACATCGCTGGCTTTATTGTCATCCTATAAAAAAAATTCTTGAGGCACTTGTTATTTGCACGTGTTGAATATGTTTCGTCAACTCATCAATTACCAATTCAAAAAAGGTAAGGACTTAAAGTTGAGGCTTGGAGTAACCCTATATATGATTATGGGAAAGTTTTCAGTTTGTCCTTCATGAGTTCTTACTACAGTCCTTACTCCATCATACATATTCTCTATTGCTTGGATATATACTACTTGTACTCCTTTTTTCACTAGAATCCTAAAAAAAATTCTCTTGGAAACTCATCATTCGCTTTTTCCAAATCTATAAAAATCATGTGCAAATACTTTGCATATCTCTATATCATTCTATCGATCTTTGTAAAAGATAGATTGTCTCCATATAGTCGAGCACCCTGACATAAACCTGAATTGACTATTTGAGATCTGTATCTCTTGCCTTAGTCTATACTCATCCCAAGGCTTTTTTGTATGACTCATAACAAAATACCCTATAATTTATATAATTTTGTGTGTCGTCCTTATTTTTGTAGATAGGCAATAAAATTCTTTTTAATACATTAACCCTATAAAAGTGTGATTCTTCTATGAGTTTATGAGCTTAATAAATTGATATCATCCTCATTTTTCCAGCCTAAAGTATAAGGCTTTAGGACGGCTTCGTGCTAAAATGCGCGCCTATGCATAAGTCACACCTGAAGTAACCGCAACGCGACCCCATCCCAAACGGCCAGAAAATAACAGTGACTCTTCGTGCGCTGTGTCCTAGCCGCGCAATTTAGCCGCCCCCTGCCTTTCCTAGACTCAGCTTCAAGAATGTCGCTCAAAACCTAGACAAATCCCTCTCTCTGTATTTGCAGTTGCAGTTGGCGGTTGCTTCTGAAGGCTAATCGTATGCGTATCAACCAGTCTCTTTGAATTTACAGGTTCTGAATTTCTACGATTCTGTCAAAATTTTGCCCAAATCTTTGCACTTCTAGGGTTTTGATTATTGGGTTGGTCTTGGAACTTCAAAGAACAATGCTTTTGTGATTGAAAACCAATGTGCCATTAGCTTGTATGGTAGGATATGCTGCGGATGTGAATCTTGGTTATAAATGGGGGATGTTGAAAGACCCAGTTGGCTCGAAGGGTTGCCATTGGCACCCGTCTTCCGGCCGACGCATACTGAATTCGCAGACCCAATTGCTTATATATCGAAAATCGAGAAGGAAGCTAGTGGATTTGGTATTTGCAAGATTATCCCACCATTGCCAAAACCCTCAAAAAGATATGTTTTTAGCAACTTGAATAAGTCACTTTTGAAGTGTCCGGAATTGGGTAGTGATGTAAATTCTTTAGAGGGTTGTTCTCCGATGAGAACGGGTTCTGGGGATGGTGGTAATGATGGAGAGGCTAGGGCAGTCTTTACCACAAGGCACCAAGAATTGGGTCAGAGCGTTAAAAAGGTGAAAGGGGCAGCAGTTCAAAATCCGCCTTTGGGTGTTGATAAGCAAGTGTGGCAAAGTGGAGAAATTTATACTTTGGAGCAGTTTGAAACTAAGTCTAGGGCTTTTGCAAGGAGCATACTAGGTTCAGTCAGGGAGGTTACCCCATTGGTTATAGAGGAAATGTTTTGGAAGGCGGCTTCTGAGAAGCCAATATATATTGAGTATGCAAATGATGTGCCTGGGTCTGCTTTTGAAGAGCCTGTGGGACAATTCCGCTCTTCTCACAGACGGAGGCGGAAGAGGAACTCCTACCAGAGAAGAAATGAAAACTCTGATAGCAAGAAAGGTGAAATGATCAGTATCAGCGAAAGAAACTCCCATAATGAGGAAGTTAAGAATGCTACTCGTAGGAATGTTTCGGATACATGTTCAGAGGCATCCAAATCATCTACTGCTCCAGAAATATTATCAGCAGATGAAACTCCCCAATCATCAAGGCAAAAAAATCCAAATTCATGTTGTGATATGGAAGGTACTGCTGGTTGGAAGCTTTCAAACAGTCCTTGGAACTTACAAGTGATTGCACGTTCACCTGGTTCACTTACTCGTTTCATGCCCGATGATATCCCAGGTGTTACTTCTCCTATGGTTTACATTGGCATGTTGTTCAGTTGGTTTGCTTGGCACGTTGAAGATCATGAGCTTCACAGTATGAATTTTCTTCACACTGGATCTTCAAAGACTTGGTATTCTGTTCCAGGCGATTATGCATTTGATTTTGAGGAACTTATTCGCACTGAGGCGTTTGGTAGTAATCTTGACCGCCTAGGTATGTGAATTCTTATATGGTTGGTTCATTCATCGTTTACTAAAAGCCTCTGAGCTTCTGAGCATTTGTTTAGTGTTATTACTTCCATAGCCTTTTTGTAACTCACATCCAGTTTCTCTTATTACCAGCTGCTCTCTCACTATTGGGCAATAAAACAACTTTAATTTCACCTGAGGCTGTTGTTGCAGCAGGGATTCCTTGTTGCAGGTGGGTCTTTCTTTTGCCCCTTCTTGTTACTTCTACAGTTTATTTATAATGTTAACTCAGTTGAGGATTTATTATTTTTGCTGAATGTTCGGATTTGATCTGTGGAATTGAGTCTCTGTTGGGTTGGGTCTTTTTGATGTTCTAATTTTGTCCATTCTGGTTGCTTCTTTAGGTTAATACAGAACTCTGGTGAATTTGTTGTGACTTTTCCAAGGGCTTACCATGTAGGATTCAGCCACGGTAATTACTGTACATTGTTTAATACTTATCGATATTGTAGTGGTGGATATGATAGTTTTTACATTTTGGCCTGAACGCTGTTTTTACTTTTGTAAATGCTTACAACTTGGCATTTGTTGCAGAAAGAAATTTCATGTGCATGGGACACTAAACATAGGGTATAGAAGTTCTACAAAGAATAGGGTATACCTATCAAACCTACAAGAAAAAGGGGGTAAGTACCTAAAGGATTCAATTCCTTTGTGATAGAAGTAGCCTTTGAGCCCAAATTTGATTTTAATAGCCATAGATGAAACAGAAATGACAAAAGGCTTCAAATAATTTATCCTCTGGTAATGTCTATTAACTTAGATTTATTGACCATAAGAGCTGACCTAGAACCATAAGCACGTATCACTTTTATTATGTTACTTTTACATTATAGTGAGAGTATACAGTACCTCCTCCAACTAATCTGGAAAACTTTATTCCACTTTTCTGTTGAGCTATAAGTTCAAACGTACCGAAGACAAAGTTGCAAGTTTAATGAGGAAGTATCTTGGATTGTCGTGTCATCAGGAAGAGTGGAGCTTAGATGCCTTGGATAAATGGACTGTAGAAAGAGGTTAAATATTCCCACGTAATGCTCTTCGTACATTATCAGAGAATTTGGCCTTGGATATGGCTAAACAGAATAAAGGAATCCTAGTAACTAAACCCCGGATTGATGGAAATAAATAATGCTTTAGTTGAGTTGGTATCCTCCCAGTTTCATGTAGGCTGTAGCATATTCCTTTTGTCCTGATTTGTAGATGATATAGACAGGAGGTGGTCAAGACTAAACTCTGCACAAAAAAAAACTACACCATTTTTTTTTTCCAATTTTTGTGGTAACATTATTCCTTTCATCCGGCTTTTTTTTTTTTGGTATTTCTCATGATTGCTAATATGAAGGTCTTCAGTCCACGTGAGTTTGATAAGGTCTTGTGCCTTTTCTTCCTAATTCTTTCATGATAAAATCAAAAGTCATGGACCTCTTCCATTAAAACAAACTTCTATTGCAGATATTTAAACCCGATTTCTGATAATTGCAAATTTGCAATAGAATTTATTGTATTCGTTTGTTTCAATCATAGTACTAATGGCATGGTTCTTTCTGCATGCACATGATATTTCCCATTTTCGTCTGCAAGTCCTTGGTTTTCATAAATTTTCTTCTAGTGTAACTTGAAACAAATTTTTATTGCCTCTTCAGCATTGTTGCTCATCTTGAGTATTTGATGGATTACTATAGGTTTTAACTGTGGGGAAGCTGCTAACTTTGGAACACCACAATGGCTTAAAGTAGCTAAAGAAGCCGCAGTACGTAGAGCTGCTATGAATTACCTTCCTATGCTCTCCCATCAACAGCTGCTATACCTCTTGACCATGTCTTTTGTTTCGAGGTCAGATAAACATCTTATTCAAACTGCATTGAGCACAAGATAGTCTCAGTATGTCATATGCTGCTTTTGGAACTTGTTCTTTGATGATGGATAATCGTGATTGTGATAAAGTTGTTCCTTTGTATTTACTCTTCTATGCCTCAGTTAGATAGAACTGCACTGTGTCTTTGCTTGTCTTGATAAAGTTGTCAACTAGGCCAGCCAGTTGCAGTTGTTGCTTATGTTTGGTTTTGCGGTTTTGTTATTATTCCAGGGTGCCAAGGTCCCTACTACCAGGTGTGCGAAGTTCGCGTAGGAGAGATCGGCAAAAGGAAGAAAAGGAGTTTTCAGTCAAGAAGGCTTTTATTGAAGATATATTAAACGAAAACAATGTGTTATCTGTCCTTCTTGGAAAAGAATCAAGTTACCACGCAGTATTATGGAACCATGATTTACTACCATATACAAGCAAAGATTCCGTAGCACCCAGTGGTGGTGCTGCTGTTGATATGAATCCAAAGGAAGATGCTACCCATATTCAGTGTGGAAATTACGATAATGATATGAAAATGCTGATTGACGAGATGAGTTTGTATATGGAAAATATGAATGATTTGTATTTGGGAAGTGATGATTTATCACGGGACTTTCAAGTCGACTCAGGCACATTGGCATGCGTGGCTTGTGGTATACTTGGGTTTCCATTTATGTCTGTCGTGCAACCATCTGAGAAAGCATCAATGAAACTGCAAACTGAAAATTTTACTGCTCAATGTTCCCCTGGCGTTTCAGGACTTGAAAAGTCTCATTCGTTTCCAGACTGTCATGCATCTGTCATGGGATGTGTTACAGGTATACGAATTTGATCCACATATTTTCATTGCTCATGTATTTGGTTTTCACAATTAGCTTCCTAGTTTTAGTTTTAGTGATTGAGAGAAAAGAAAATTCAAAGTGGATATAACTTAACAGTGTAAAGTATATTCGGAGCCCTAAAAAATAGCTATTTGCCTATATAATGGTGTTCAGGTCTTTTGGGAGTCTAGTGATGTTCTGTCGGTCAGCTGTATAGGTTTTGACATTGGGGTACTCAGAACTGCCTCAAATTCTTCACACTTCCAGTTGTGAAGCTTCTGTGATTAATTTGTGGGACCTTCCTGTTCACAATGTTTACGGCCTGCTGCTTCTGTTTCTGATTTTGAACCTTGAATCAGCTAATTGTCAACTTTATCAGTCGTTCTCTGTATTGTATAGTATCATGTAAATAGGGTTGATAGCTTCTTAATGTTCTAAATTTTTTCAATTGTGGAGTAGTAGTTGGAACTGGGGAGTTATACATTGTTTCCAGGTGTTTTTCATGAAAGCAAATTTTCAAATCTATTATTTTCTTTGTTCTGCAGAAGGGGACCTCGTTTCTGTTCCCAACTTTTTGCCACCTGCAAAAGATCCCCTAATTCCTTCCACAGACAATCAAAAAAAGGGTTGGAATACTGTTAATAAGTTTCTGAGACCAAGGAGTTTCTGCCTTGAGCACGCTGTGGAAATTGTGGACCTGTTGCAGTGCAAAGGTGGAGCGAACATGCTTGTAATTTGCCATTCTGGTAAGATTGGTATTTGATACTCTCTTAATTTTTAAAGTTGTTTTTACTTCTTGTTAGTTGATGCTTTACTATTTGAATTTCTGCAGACTATCAGAAAATAAAGGCTCCAGCTGCAGCAATTGCAGAGGAGATTGGTTGCTCTTTTAATTATAATGAGGTTCCATTGGATAATGCATCAAAGGAAGATCTGAATTTGATAGAGCTTGCTGTTGATGATGAAAGTGATGAATGTGGAGAAGACTGGACCTCGAAGTTGGGTATCAACCTACGCTACTGTGTCAAGGTCAGAAAGAATTCGTCCTCGAAGCAAGTCCAACATGCATTGACATTGGGTGGTTTGTTCTCCAAACAAAGTCCCAGCTCAGATTTTGTGGCCGTCAAATGGCAATCAAGAAGATCTCGCTCTAAAAAGCTTAATCATCCAGTGGAATGTAAACCATGTGAGAACATTGAGGAAAAGGATGTAGGGGTGTGTGGAAGGTCAGATGGCACCTCTTTTAAGATGGAAGAAAAAATAATTCAATATTCAAGAAGGAAGTCAAAGCTTAAAGCAGGGAGTTCTACTGGAGTGGGTAGGTGCCCTGCTACAGGTGTTGAGGGTGGTAAAGATAGTAGAATGGCATCAGAAAGTAACATTTGCAACATTGGGAATTCCACGAGCAGTTGTGCTAGATTTGATTTCTCTGAGTCAAGCAGAATGTCTGAAATGTATCCTGTTTTCCAGATGTCGGAAGCAACCAGGGATATCAGTTTGTACTCTACTCTTTCACTAGTTGCAGATACACTTACCACTGCTACGTTAATAGCTGGTAGTGTTGAGGCACAGGTTGATAACCACAGTTTTGAAGAAAGAAACATGAACGGTGAAGGTTGTAAGTTTGCATCAAGGAATATTTTTGACGTGCAAAATGAGATGAGGATACTTGAAGAAGCCAGTCAAAGAAAGTCTGCTACTCCACCTGTCATTGCAGTTGATGAAACGGTTCCAATGCAAATAGAGGAGCAGAAAATGGAAAAAATCAACAATACCAGTGACAATTGTAATCTAGTATTGGAAGGGCAGTCCCAAGTTATGGCTGGCGTATCTGTTCTTGCTGAGACAACAAACTTATGTGCTGCCGACTCATTTGTTACAAGTTCTGAGCCACAGATGGTGAATAGAGTCCTGGAGAAATCTTGCATGACCAATGAAGTTTGTGATTCTATGACTTCGGATGATGAAGTGCAGCAAGAAATAGAAACTACCAACAGAAGTAAAGACAAGGCGCCAGTTCCATGTAGTTCCCATAATGCTGAAGACTTGAATGATGATGTATCTTTAGTATTCAAACTGGAAGAAGAAATTAAGATTCCGAAAGGAGAAAATGAGGAACCCAGTTTAAGTCCTAGAAGACAAATAATTGAGCCATCTCCTGCTTCGGTGGAAGGAACTTCTGGAGCTCCAAGAGAGCTCTGTGCTGCAGCAGATTTTTGCCCTGGTCCAGTTTCACGCTATGAAGAATTTCTAACTGCAGATAGGAGTGGGGAGGGACATGTCTCGACTTCAGTGACACAAATGGAAATAGTTCAACCTTGTATCTCAGTGGAAGAATCTTCTGAAATGCCAAGGGGAGGCTCTTCTGTGGAAGGCACAGATGATGATGTGACTTCAGACACTGTAGTGCAGCAAGAGGCACCCATACTTAGTCTCTTCATAGAAACAGAAATGCAGCCCACACCTAGCTCGGTTGAAGAATTTGAGGTTCCCACAGTGACCTGTGAAACAATAAACATCAGTGGTTCTATGGCCTTGGATGAAGGGTGGAAAAATCATACTATAAATGGTAGTGAGGAACTCATTCCTAGGCGAGATACTTCAAAATGCCAACCATCCCCTTCAATCCAAACATATTGTAGAGCTAAAAGAAAGCCTCGTGCTGCTCCAGACTTGCGCAATGGTCATAAGCTACATGATAAAGGGAAGGAAAACATTGGGTCCTCAAGTGCGGTCACACCAAGTCCTGAAATGAGAAGAAAAAGAAAGAGAGAACTAGAGCAAATAATAGATGATAACCTCGAATTCAATGGATTTATTAGGGGGCCGTGTGAGGGGCTGAGACCAAGGGCTGGGAAAGATGCAACGAGTACAAGTGGGATGGACAGCATCCAAGAAGTGGTGGAGAAGCCGGTGACAAAGAAGGTGAAGAAACCTTCAGATGTTCCTGTTCCTCCCAAGAAAGAACACGCAAGGAAGTCTCACAGGTGCGACATAGAAAGCTGCCGCATGA
The DNA here is from genome assembly GCA_963580275.1 of Crataegus laevigata. NCBI lineage: Eukaryota > Viridiplantae > Streptophyta > Magnoliopsida > Rosales > Rosaceae > Crataegus > Crataegus laevigata. Next base: position 27,093,966 of record OY756947.1, on the reverse strand, counting down.
GGTTTGCAACCAAGGCGGAGCTAATGCTGCACAAACGGAATCGCTGCCCACATGAAGGGTGTGGCAAGAGGTTCAGTTCCCACAAGTACGCAGTGAGTCACAGCCGTGTGCATGATGATGATAGGCCCCTCAAGTGCCCGTGGAAAGGCTGCTCCATGTCGTTCAAGTGGGCATGGGCCCGCACTGAGCACATACGTGTGCACACCGGAGAGCGGCCATACCAGTGCAAAGTTGAGGGATGTGGCCTCTTCTTCAGGTTTGTATCAGATTATAGCCGTCACCGACGGAAAACAGGGCATTATGTAAGCTAACCTGCCAGGAAATTTGGTGAGGTTGGCTTTTGTAACATATGTGGGCATAAGCAGAAGGGGCTTATGGGGTCAAAGAGGCCTGCAGGATCTCATGTAACAATTTTCTTGTTTTCTTGGTTAAAATCTCGTGTAGTCTTTGGATGTTGTGGTTAGGTGTAGATAAGGAACGAACTAACTTTTCTGTAGATTGCAGTCACCAAATTATTTGAATGCACTAAAATAGTTTTAGGTCATTATTTTTTTATGACTTTGTGTTATTTCATTTTTCGACAAAAGGCTCTCGATGTACCAAAAGTTCATACTCCTCTATTTCTCTCCTCACGTGAAACTTATCATTCAGGCAAGAGAAACTCGCGTATATGTAAGTTTCTCTCACCTGAATGAGCAAAGCACCGTTTTGCTCAAATCTGAAATTCACAAGATATTTACTAGTAGGTATGCCAACAAGATTTGTATTGATGGAAATGAAAGAATCAGCTTACAAATTACTTCAACCTTTTGGTTACACAATCCTACCTACACGACGAAGAACGCTCCAAAATTGCATATATAAATTCTCAATACAACAAAAGAATACAAGGTAAAAGAACTCGAGACGAATTTACAGCAGAGTTTATTCTGGGTGCAAAAAATTTACCCTCCTCTGTACGAATAAATATTGAGAGAAGATATAGAACAAAATGCCAATGACCTTTAGAGCCGCCCGCACCGATGAGAATCCTCATGTAACGTACTTGCGCGGTAGAAATAAACGAATTCCTATGCCAAAAATAATGCTTCCAAATAATCATCAGTATACGCTAAGCACGGCCAGTGATCAGTTCGAATTCGTACTAACGTTGAAACATCAGATACTTCCATTTGGAAGAGAAGATGATACCTTGGTGGAAGAAATATCAAAATAAGAAAGCTACCCATGTTTCTTTTGCGGGTATTAACAGGACTGTCCCTTTCATCTGCATCATCATCGTATGTAAGATGAAGCGGGCCTCTATCAAAATTGGTCTCGGAGCTAGTAATATCAAGGGATGAATCTGAGGCCTCATCCTTCCAGATTATGTCCCTAATGATTCCTCCTTCCTTTACAGTAGTAACAAGTGGTTCACCAATCACACTTACAACGAAGGGTGCCAAATAGCGCTCAGTAGCTTGAATCAAGGATGATGCAGGGACTTCAAGTAGCTTGACCGACCGAGTACCACTGATAGCAGTGAACCCTTTGCCTCCTTTCAACTGAAATGCCTCCCGCGCAGTGTTTGAAGTGGCACATGCCTCCCAAAGAGCACTGAACAAATCTAAGTAATAACCAGGTATGGAATCATTCTGGATGTCAGGTGGTACAATCGCCTTGAGAAACATATCTTCTATGCCAACAGTGATAGTGTGAAGCTGTCCCCTGATTATCTGACCATTTTCAGCACTTGTTTCAATTGAAACATCAATTAGACCAGGCGTGGGTTCCCATGGTTCCAATTCAATCGTTACAGGAGCTCTATAACGTTCCTCTTCTCCACAAGCATTTTCTACAGGAACAATAGCTAATGAGGCGGTCTGATCAGGTATATTAGTTTTTCTGGGAGGCTCACCTAGAAGAAAAGGTATATGATATGATGGAATGGACCCATACGCTGCAGAGGACGAAAATTTTAGCACTGTTGCATATATAGCAGGAAGGGCATCTAATTCATTAGAACCACCAGCATGGCAATCACCTCCCCATATTCGATTGAAAGGCTCAGATTCAAACCTCAAACTACATGACAGTCTAACCTTAATTCCTGGCATATGTCTGCAGTCAGGAATGCATGAGAAATGCTTCCTCAGCGCTCTTAATATCTCCGAAATCTTTGAATCCGTCACACGCAATGGCTCCGGTGGTCGATCAATTCTTCGATCTTCAGGGATAAGTTGGACATTACCATTGTCATCAATTGCTTGAGCTTCTGGTGCAATCTGGACATTACTACTGTCATCAATATCACTATCCTCTATTATGGGTTCAATGTCCCTGATGCCTCCTAAGTAACCAGGATCATTACTTCCAATACCCAAAGATGATAAAGACAAGGACCAAGACTGTTTGACTAGTAGGGGGATTACTCGCTCAAGGTGGATATATGAGGAGACGGTCTTAGACTTCTTGAGACTATGAGAAAAGCGAGGGGTCTGGATATTGAAATTGGCATGTGAAGACGGTGAAATACTGAGTTGTTCCCCAAGATTCAGCAGGTCCCTGAGCTTCTTTCCCGGCACGCAGATAAGAAGCCGAAGGTAGATCCTGCAGAAAGACCATAACGAACCAACATGTCATCAGCTAATTGTGGCTATTGCCAAGCTTACTAAATTGTATATAGTTCCCATACAAAAAGAAAGGGTAAGATTCTCAACAAAAAAGTCAAGAAGAGAAAAAGAAGGTTTATTAATCATACCTTGCATTGTCACGAACCTCCAAATCAGGAAAGTAAAGGCAAGTAAATGCCAAAAGGCGAGACATTCTAAGGAACAATCGAGAGCTCTTGTGATGCATCAACAAGGTTCGACAGATGCCAAGAACTCTGCTTCCCTGAGACCAAGATCTTAGTCCTGTATATGGGCCATGCTTACCAACAAGGAAAGCCATGAACTTGGTGAGAAGCTCTAGCAATCCACGAGGAGGAATTGTATCACTTTCAGCAATTCTATCAAATATTGGAAAGAAAGAAACCAAACTGTAATCCAATTTCACTTTTGGAAGCAAATGCTCATCAAATGCCTGAAGCAGGCGCTCTCCCAACCAACGGTGCTTTTGACAACCCAACAAGCGATCAGTCAAAACAACTACCACAGGAACCAATCTCCGACACTCCAACATCAGGTCCACCAGCATCCCCTGGAAATAGAAATTTAAAGACATTAAAAATGGCACAGACACAAGGATGAAAACGCCTTCCCACTTCCCTCTGAACTAAAGACCAGTGATGCAATTGCATAATTAAGATTAAAAAGTAATAGTACCAAAGAAGCAAACAAACAAAATCATCTTACACAAATAATTTTTCGTTGGCCATAAAAAGCTTAACAAATGCTCGTGATCAGATTCTTGGGAAATTAAGCAACTTTAATATCCTTAGTGGTGTCAAACGGACACTAATAGCAATGATTTACCTTCTTCTATGGCACATTGCTGTTACATTAAATGTATGTCAATTGATCTTTACTGATCACTTCATAGCATTCTAACATCTAATCCCGACCAAGACATGCATTCCACATCACGCAACCACTTAACAAGTCACAAGCAATAGTTAAGGGAAAGCTTACAGCTACTTTTTATTTAACATCAAGCATAGCAAACACTTCCAAGGCGAGATTGGATTTAGAGAAAAACGAAAAACTCAATTACACGAACATCATCCTTCATACTTTAAATGGGGGAAAGACCATACAAAAGGTCCATCACGCTAAATCTATGAAAAATCAATATTTTTTTTGGAGAAACAACATCGCTACAACTAATGTCAATATATTAGACATAAATACTATTAGTTTTAGAAGCATCAACAGTTTTCCCAAATTTTAGACACCAACTATTGAGGTAGATGACCTCGAAATTTCTTAGTTGCTAGATATAACTATTACACCAATGCATACACTATCATATCAACAGCTAACAATTATTTGGTTCTTGTAGTATTCCTAATAAATAATATATGTTCAACAAGAACTGAGACGAATCCAAACACATCAGCTAATCCGTAATTCGAGTAAAACAGCGCAAAATTATCCTTCTAAAATTCTGATAATTCAATTCAAGCTCAAAACTAAGGGGAGGACTACTTGTTGTCCAAACCTAAAATATCCTCAACCATAAATAGAAAATTTCATATCCAATGCTTATAACTGTAGTAGGACACATAGATGGAGACTGAGGAAGAGAGAAAACTACCTGTATATTCCTGAAAGTGGTGGAGTCCATGAGACTTCCAGTGGTGGAAGGATCATTGTCTGAATGAGACGAAGCTCCAATCAAGAACCTGTGCAAAGTTCGAAATGCCACTGAGGTTTCAGTACTTCCCGGAGGCAACCATTTGAATGCTGATACACAAACAAGTCCATCTTCAAAAAACTTCACCACCAACTTATCATTCACCTCACCATCCTCGCCCGAGACACTCTTCTCCGGTTTCAAGACATCAACACAAACAGAGCAGAAGGCAAGCAGGTCAAGTTTCAAGGCTTTCAAAGCAAGGGGATCGAACACACTCGGATAGAATCTCGAACCCATATCAACAATGGTCTTCACTTTCTTTACTTCCCTTCTCAACACTAACTGACCAAAACCAAGCAACCAATGCACCGCCAGCAATCGAAAAACCAAGTGGTGCTGCGATTCTTTGGATAGCAGCACAAGCCGCCTTACAATGTCGCCTTCCTGCCCATCAAATGCGTCCCAGAACCTCGGAAACATGGTCAAAACAACATGGCAGAGCATAGGATCAGACGAATAAACCATCCGAAAAAATTGGACCTTGAGCATCGAAGCTTGCAGCTCCAATGCTGGCCACATCGGCATTATCAGAGACAAGAACTCAACCATCGCACACGGCGTCAACACTTGCGGGCACTCTAGCAGAAAAGACATTGCCCTCCTCAGCTCCTTGTAATTCAACCCACCCGAACCCTCCTTACCTGACCCGTTCTGCGGCGAACTGAACGGCACCAATGGCACCGTCGTATTGAGAATCGAAACGCTGAGATTTTCGACGACGATGTTGTGAACGACGGTGGTGAACAACAGAATGTAGCTCTGAGCGGCGTGAGTCCTCTCGTTCTGGCACAAGCTCCAGAGATGTCCGCCGATTTCAGAGAGCAAGGAGGGCCGAGCTTTCTCCATCTCGCGCAGGCACTCGCACGCCAGGGCACGCGCCTGACGGTCGACGCCATGATTGGGACGGTTGATCACCGTTAACAGCAGCTCCACCAGCGATTCGACGGTGGAGATCGGAACGACGTCGTCGTCGAGAGAGACAACGACGGAGGTGACGGAGAGCATCATCTGCTCCTTGAGAGCGAACGTGATGTGGACCCCATCGGGCGGTGTCTGGATCAGGGCGCGTAGGGTTTCGATGAGGCGGTGGAGGACTTTGCGTCCGGAAACGGCGTCGTTGGCGATGGCGGTGGAGAATAGGGGGTCGGAGAACTCCTCGAGGAAGGTGATGACGTGGAGCTTGAGGGGGAAGTCGCGCTTGGCGATGGAGGAGAGGGCTTGGTCGAGGAGGGAGAGGAGTATCGGCTGAGCGGAGGTCCATCTGTCCTGGCGTGCGCCGCCGTGCTGGAAGTCGTCGATTAACGACTCCCAGTCTTGGGGAGAGAGTTGCTTCAACGGCGGAGGTGACGGCGGTGACAGAGATTGCGCTTCCGGTGGCTTATCGGTCATGCTTCTGCTGCTGCCTTACCTGGCCGAGCTGCCGAGCTTTACATCAGACTCAGAGTCCGGGAGTGGGATTGTGATAGCGGTAAATGTGTGGAATTGGAATCGAAAGAGATAGAAATTTGGAAAATTTTCGGGCGAGCGCGCCACCGGGAGTGAGAGTGTAGCTTCCCACTCGTATAATTTTCTAATTTTTGGAATTGTAGGGTTTAATCAATTGGGGAATAATTAGAAATTGTGACATATGTTTCCCATAAATTTGGGACCAGAAATATGAGAAAATCGAACGAAGCGAACCAAATTTTGATTTTAGGGGTTCGGAAACCAAACTGAATCCTTAAAACTTAAAATGAAGCCGTTTTATGCATACTATTTAACACTAGCCCCAACGATTCCACCTTAGAACTTAAAACTCAAAACCAAGCCCTTTTTTGTGTGCCATTTAACTCTAAAAATCCACTATTTTTCTAGCCCCACAGAGCCTCTCACTAGAGATGCTCTATGGCATTTTAGACTTTTACAAATTAAAAAATAGCGATAATTTAGAAATTGAAAAAAATTCATTAAAGGGAGCATAGTGCTTCCCTTGTTTTCTCTGCATAGCGTTTTTAGGAGGAAGCACCTCATAGGTGCTTCTTAAAAAATACTTATTGGTGCTTCTACTTCTAACTAAAAACACTTCTAAAATATTTGCCAAACAAACATTTTTTAAAACTAAAGCGCTTTTACTCATTTGGAAGCGCTTTTACTCATTTGGAAGCGCTTTTGACTCTTTCAAAAGCACAACCAAATGAGCCTCAAATAAATTCAGGAAAAGCACTTAAAGTGTTTTCTAGAAGAAGCACATAATTAATGCTTATTGCAGAAAGCACTTTAAGTACTTTTAAAACCTAAAAATACTTTTTCTAAAATTACTTTCAGTTATTTTAAAAATACATCCAAACAAACTATTTGTCATCCACCACTCAAAGAAAAAATTTAATGTACGCCACTAACTTGTAATAAATTAAGCTACAAACTCCTTAATAGTTATATCTTCTAAAATAAACAAACTTCCACTAGCGAGTATTTTTTCATTATTTTTGTCAAATTTTCTACATTTGTTTACAATTGGGAACTTGCTCGGAGGTTTCCAGTTTTTTTCTTTAATCATCAATTCACAAATTTGCCCCTAACTTTTCGTATCCTATCCAATCATTGCAATCATCAAAACCAAATTGATTTTTGCTTTGACAACTTTCATCGACATTGACAGTACTTTTCGTATCCTATCCAATCATCAAAGCACACGGTGTTACAGTGCTCCTTTAATTAAAAGACCCACTATCAGACTGTTTTTTTTCCAAAAGCACTTTTACAAAAATGTTTACCAAACACTCAGCTGATTTATTTCACAGCCGCTTATTCTCACAGTATCTTTTTTTCAAAGCACAGCAATACCAAACCAACCCTTAGTAAGATGGGACTTGAATATAGGAAAAAAAAAATATTGACAAAGGTATCTGAAGAGTCCTATTTTAATAGTCTTTTTAGACCTACTTTAACTTGTAAAACTCAAATTTTAGATTTAAAATCTACTCCAACTTATCTCATTTTTAGAGCAAATTTAGGTCTAAATTCCTCTTTAATTAGTGGGCCTGTGACATCCCGTTCCGAGTTTAAAAATAGTTCGACGTGAAATGACGATTCTACCCTCGAATACGCGGAAACGGGTATAGTTTCGGGTTTAGTTTTGGGCTTTGGTGCCCTAATCACTTAGGCCCAAAATTGGGCTGATATTTTATAACACACACACACGTACCCATGCACACACGTGCATCCTTTTCTGGTTTCTGTTTCCCTTTCTCTCACACTCTCTCGAAGCCTCTCTCTCTCGATTCATTGTACGGACACCCACATAACCTTTCCTCACGCACGGATCGAGCTCCAGGTAAGGTTAAACATGATCTGTGACTTGTGCTGAACATTTACATGGTAGTTTTAGGCTGGGAAATCCCCAGAATCACCTCGAACCCGTAGCTTAGATTCTAAGGTACTGTTCATGTACTTTTATTTCAGGGCATTTTAGACGAAACTAAGATCACAGTGAGGCTTAGGATCTTCCCAGGAACCCCGGAGCACTTCGTTTGCTCGTGTTCGACGTCGGGATCGTCGGGTTCGTGACTGGCCGGTTTTGGAGAAATTCTTCGACGAATTTCTCGTCGTTTTTCAAGGTATCTAAGGTTATAGGAATGTTCTACATTAAATTTTAAGCATATAGGAAGAAAAATCGTGACGTCGTGTAGGTCGCGTGGGTATATTCAAATACCAAAATCGACCTTCGTATGAAAAGTTAATTACGTAGTTCGGTTATGTGCTATTAATGACCGTTTTGCAGTTGTTTCACATATAGGTGAGACGTACCCAGAGGACGAGCGCATTCATTCTAGGCTCGGGGGATACGACCCGTCGACATACCAGTGAGTGGGCTTTTGATTTCAGTATATATATATTATAATATTGGCGTTTTTCCCAGAAACGCAACTTGCATGATTTATAAACGGAAATGGTTTTATAATTATATCGCCATGTCGTATGCCAATTATATTTTATAAATATGATTATAATTGCGGTTGCTATGCTCCGATGCCGAGGACGGCCAGGTAAGTCAGGTAAGTTTGATAATAGTGTTGAGATGATGATAAATAGTGAGTTAGCTCATCACCTGCACCTCGGGTGTTAGTGCTCCGCCAGAGTAGGGCCTAGCCTTCACGTGATCGTTCACCTCACGCACCGTACGCTCACCTTGGATCCAAGGCAGGTGCCTAGCCTGTCGTACAGACCACTATAAGTGGTTCCGACTCGTAGGTGACTCGCGATTCGTCGCACAGCCTTCACGTGATCGTAGCACTGAGCGTAATATTATACACCTAGCCTGTCGTACAGACCACGATAGGTGGTTCCGACTCGTGTGCAGGATAATAATTGATAGTGATTGAGGATGATGGATGAGCTATAGGTTCAGCCGTACAGGTCACTAGAGGTGACTCCGGCTGATATTACATTAGGGATACTTCTGATTTTATTGCCTGACTGATGATGATGCTTTTACTGAATTGGTATATCGACATGGCCTATCATTGAGATTTGATAATTGACTTTGATTCTGAGACGAGTTTTCGTACATAAATTTATATACTTACTATTTTTCTGGGAAAATTATATTGTGTTACAGCGAGGGGTTATTTAAGGATTTTATGAAATGATTTTTGAAAGTATTTGTTTTTGGCCCACTCACATTTTCTGTTTTGCGCCCCTCCAGGTTCTAGGTAATCACGACGTGGACGGCTATCGAGGCACCGAGACAGTTCTGACAGACCACCACTGAAGTAGGGTTTCTTTAGTAATTATGTTGTTTTGTGTAAACGACTGCACCTAGGATCGGCTCTGTAACCTTTCACTATCACACTTTCTTTCGATATCACTCCTTATCATATGTACATTATCAATCTAACTTTCACTACTGCATTTCATGCATAAATTACTTCCGCTGACGTTTTTGGCTACGTCACTCGCACGTGACGGCCAGCACGCTTCGACCCTGGGTCGGGGTGTGTCAGGGCCGGCCCACCATATATGTTTATTTTTTTAGATTTATATTTATAAATTCATTGAATCTAATAACTAAGATCTAATATGACCATATTTAATGATAAAAAAATGGATCTTACGGTATAAATTAAAATCCATTGGCTAAAATTATTAAAAGAATTATTCATGTGTTTCATATTCTTAGTATTTGACAACTTTTATGGTATCAGTTTGTGATTTTTCAATATTTATCAAAATCTAAATTTTTAGATTAAAATATTCATAAAATTAAATTAGGATAGTATTTCACAACTTTTATGGTGTCGGTTTTGTGATTTTTCAATATTTATCAGAATCTAAATTTTTGGATTAAAATATTCATAAAATTAAATTAGGATAGTCTACATAATTTTTTTTAAATGTTACTTCAAGAAAAAAAATTATCCTAAATGCATTCTTTAATAACTTTAGGCTTAAAATTCAACTCAAAAGATTATAAAAACAAAATTTTAAAAAAACTATTTCGAAGTTAAAATTTTTAAATTTTAACCCAAAAATTGAAGACCGTCTAAGTGTAACAACTCGTCCCGAATTTGTATATATTTTAATCCCCGAGTATGTAAAATGACAAAAATGCCCTTGATTCTTAGTGACATGGATGTGTATACGTAGATTTAAATTATTCTTCTCGCTGACGAAATTAAATAGTACGCATCTTCATGAGCATATCCACACAAATTAGGAGCGAATCAGGGAAAAAGTTACAAACGTTAGGTTGTAATTGGGCCAAAATAGGAAACAAAACCTACACCAATCACACTTGTTCCTGTTTTCTTGGACCCAATTAATTATTTGGGTTATTTTATTGTATTTGGACCCAATTGTTTAGACCTAAAATCCATGGCCCAATCGGGGCCCAAGACCCTTTTTCTTTGGTCAATCCTGTGGCCACGCACACACACCCATACACACAGATACACATCACCTTTTTCTCTCCCTCATTTTCTCGAACCCTCTCCCGTCTGTACAACCAAACCCTTATACACCCATATCCTTATCAAAACACCTTAGATCGAGCTTGAGATTCCCATATACTTATTCATTTCGAGCTCCTAAAATTGGTGATCCCATTAGTTTGGTAAGTCGGCTTCAAAATCTGAGATTCCATAAACTCCGGCGAAGAGTTGAATTTGTTCCGACGTGATCGTCGCAATTCTACGAAGTTTCAAGGCTTAAAAAAGTTCCTAATCAACTCAATAGGAACCCTTGACTAAATTTAGGGAACTTTGGACGTCGAGGCACTCGGGTTTAGTGAGTTGTAGTGGTAGCCGGAGTATTGAAGCTTATTCCGACAAGTTTCCGTTAGATTTAAGCCTCCAAATAAGTAAGATCATGTTCTCCTTATCGAGAGCTTTAAATTGGTATTAAGTTCATGGAATTTGGTGATGAAATTAAGAAGTTATTAAGATTTTAAAATTTTCCAGTTTTCGGTGAGGGGTTATTATATTTGAAGGTGAAATGTGTTTTCAAAACCTTTGTTTTTGCCCACTCACGTTTTCTGTTCTTGTGCCCTTCCAGGTTCTAGGTAGACGTTCAGATTGGTGGCCCACGAGGGCTTCACGGCGGTTCTGACAACTTTGCAAATATGTAGGAACTTCCTTTCATGCTCTGTATAATTAATATTTGATGATGGACTGCTCTGATGACATATATGCTCTGATATGTGTATTACCACCTTAAACACCTTCAAATACATACATATATATATATATATATATATATATATATTTGATCCTAGTATAAATTAGTTAACTTGGTTTTTATTTACTTACATTTTCATATCACTATCACTTCCACACTGCGCATATGGTTATGTCACCTTCACGTGAAGGCCAGCCAGACTCGATTTAGGTTGGGGTGTGTCACTAAGAATTTCTCTTTTACAAATGGTTAGGATTAAAACCTGGCCGCCAAATCAGTTATAAACCTGATCCCACTCCCCACCTCAGTTTTCATTACTCACATGCCAGTGCCATTTTCCAAGGCATTTCTTGGAAAACTGTAGCCAACTTTTCTTGGTTGCTAAATAAACAAATACCCAAACCCCAACCACAAACATGGCCGCCGCCGCACCGCCGCCACCCACATCAGCCCCAAAGGCCTTGAACGACGTACCCCAATGTTCGACCGCAATGGGCCACACATCCACAAGTGCATCCAAAAATTTGCCATCTTCAAGCACCTAACTGACCTTTTCATCACCACCGAGTCCTCTCTCTTTTCCATCCTCTTCACCTCCCCTCATTTCCAGTCATTCACCATTTTCGTCTTCGAGATCTCTCAAACGCCTTTCATGGAACACCTTTACCTTGAGTACAACAACTCGGCCTACCCATCAACCATCAAAACCCTCAATTTGGACCTCCCCATCGACGACCTAGAACGCGATTTGTTCAGGTCTAAAGATGGGGACGCCGTCGTTGCTGAGTTTGTGTTATTTTTCCCAAATTAATCCACCATTATAAGGAATCGAGGGTTTTACATTGAGGACCTATTTGTGAGGGAGTGTTTGTGACAAACCGTCCCTAATTTTACAGTTTTAGTAATTTTAAATGAGAGAATTGACAAAAATACCCTCAGAGGCTATATCGTTGACTGTTTCTTTGCGATGCGTACGAGTTACTATTTTATTGTATTCTCGAACTACTCGATGATAGGAACATGTAAGCAAAAACGGAATCAAATTTGGAGTTACGACGAAGATTTTTCGAAACTACGAAACATCAAGGGTATTTTGGTAATTTCACATTAAGAGATATTTTTCCATCTTGGACCACTCATTGGTTGACACTTGGTAAATTTTCCCCTATTGCTGAGGCATCCTTCCCCTGACCCGTGTCCCCCTCATTTCTGGACACTCTCTCTCACTTTCTCTCTCAACCTTTATTGATCTTTCTCAACTTTGTAAACACAGAGCTGCAAAGCACAACACCTCGTTACCTTTCTTGTGAACTATACCTGAACCACCACGACGTTCTATTCTTTTTCTATGTAAACGTAGACCGTGGATCTGTAAGCTACACTGCCACTATACCTTTTCTTCTTCGACGGTTTTCCATTGAACATGACAAAGGTATGCCTCGAGCTTAGTCCAAACCATCATATATCATGTCTAGGATTACAATTAGAAGTTTTTGAGTGGCTTTGGTGTTGTAGGCACGTAGAAAACCTTCGGGGAAGCCACTGTGCATTTCTGGAAAACCTAAACCATGGTTGTTTGGCTACTTACAAGTCATTTTTTCGACCAGCTCCAATCTTCGTTGGGTCTCAAAAGGGTATGGTTCTCTTCCTTACATTTCTAAATTTACATAAGATCTAGAATCGCTCAATTTGGTGTTGTATCGAGCTAGAAATTAGCTCTGAAAGTTACGGAGAAAATATGGGAAACTTGTGCTTTGCGAGGAAGACAAGCACACTTATACTTGCGGCGCTTGGAGTACACATGCCTCCGCTGGAGGCACTGTGTGTAATGTCCCAAAATTTCTAATTCGGAAGCTAAACACAATGGTAGGCCAAAATAAAAATAATGGTTAATTATAATTCTAATTAACCACATAAGAAAATATAAACATTTCGTTTAACTTATGGTTGCATCTAACATCCTCGTTAGACTGCATATGTACCTTACGAATGGATCTCCGCCAATCACGAATTTATGTGGTGGTTGACGTTTTATTTTAAGAACTTACAAATTAATTTTGGGAAAATCGGTACGTCATATTTTTGATCTGTAAGTTCCTAAGGTCCTAAAATATTATGTATTCAAATTTTGATGACGATCTAACGGTTGGATCGTTAATTCATATCTTGACCAAGTAACATATTGTATTGAGTTTAGGTTCAAACCTCTCCAACTATGTCACACGAATATCAAAACTGAATTCAAGACATCTAATTTAGCCTGAAAATAACATCGACGACCCTCTGGCCACGTACCCTAACTCGCCGAAAAATTTCAACTATATCTAAAAATTCTCAAAATTTATGGAAATGAAGATCTCGAAGTGTAGAGCAAATTTTATACTTGTGGCCAATTCCAATTTGGCCGGGAAAAGCTTCAATTGGTCTCAAAACCTGCCAAAACCCTAAAATTTTGGTGGCCTCAACCCAATATCTCCGGTGCTCCACCACCCCAACCAAGGCTTGTGACCTGTTCCTAGGTTCATGAGAAGTCGACCAATGGTGGTGGTTGACGGTGATGGCTGCACAAACGGTGGATCGCCATTGTGACACCCACGAACACACCTTCGGAAGTTTCTCTCCGGTTCAAGGCCAAATTCACTCAAATTTGAGGTGAAACTTGAAAAAGGGAGGTCCTAGAGTTGTTTTTGGGTGATGGTGATGGTCTTTTTGCCAGCAAAACGCTGAAATCGACGTTGGAGTGTCTCAAATACAGGTCAGGTTGATGGAAGGAAACTGGGTCATAAGGGATCCGGTGTTCATCATTTTCTCTCCTTTTTCCTCCTTCCTCATTTTCTGATTGGGCAGTGCCCATTTCCCTCTCCCACAACCCTCCACATGGTACCTCAGGATTATCTGGAGAAATATAGGTTATGGTCAAATAACCATTTCACCTATAATTTTGCTCGTTTATAACTTCTTCGTTATAATTTCATTTCACGAACGATTTTCGCTTACACGTTTGTGAGATCGAGCTCTATCCAAATATATTAAGAAACATGACAAATATATATAAGGATAAAATATGTCCTCATAAAATTACGTTTAACCCCTCCTTAGGGCATTTTTGTCATTTCCACTTATCAAAAAAAATTCACATACATTCGACCCCCTTTAAAATAAATCTCGTCCTCGGGATTTCTACCAATGAATTACAAAAAAGGAATCAACGCTAATTCCACCGTTCCATTTTTAGACTTAGTGAACAAAATCATAACCTTAGTCTACGATTTTATTTAAGCTCCAAAAATAAATACTTTCACGAAGTAATCGTTTATTCTCAAGTTTCCTACCACACTCATTGGTAGAATGAATGTCGAAAATTCTAGCCATATACATGGGCAAAATAAATATCACAATCATTGGTAAACCACTTACCATCATTGGCTATATGCAACCATTACCATGATTCTTTGTAGAGATTTCTGGCCACAATCACTGGTGAAATCAACATCAAAACATTTTTGCCACATTCATTATTGGCAAAACAAATATAATATATTTCCATCGTAACCATGATCGGCCATATAAACATCAAATTTTCAAATCATAAGCATTAGTGGTTAGGCAAAAATCAAAATTTCAAGCCAAATCGTTTGAATTGGCAAATCAAATATAAGAAATTCCAGCCAAACCATTGGAATTTCAAATCACAGTCACTAGTAAAATCACTTACCATTATTGGCTATACACAACTGTCACCACGATTCACTGCCAGAACTCGTGTGCCAACATAATCCAATCTGATGATCGGTCCTGCGGCCAATTACCCTCACTTCAATCTGACCACCACAGCACAAAGTAGGGTAAAGAGAATGTCCATTTAATCCTACACCCCCAGAACCAAGTACCCTCCCCACAGAATATGGTACATGTCCGACCATGTAGGACTCCAAAGGTTTAAGGGATCGAAACCCAAGGCAGTGCGTGGTGCCCCTCACTCCTTGTACCTCTCAATCCAGGAGTGTCCATTTTCCAACGGCCATACCACATAGACTATCCCGTAGGAGTAGCTCAGCTATATAACACTCTCTGAAGGTTTAAGGGATCGAAACCCAGGGAAACCTCACGGTCCCTTTCACTCTCAGGTCATCAAAATCATCAATGGTACCTGTATTCACAATCCACAGGAACCTGTACTCACAATCCAACACGTGAGTGATTCAAAGTACATATACGTATCTCACATAACCATAGAAATTATGAAATATTGTAGCCACAATGCAATTCATAATTTCCACTCACAAAACTCCATAATCACTATAAAAATTGCATCATGCCATATAATTGAGCGATCCACCATATATATATATATATATATATATATATATATATATATATATC
Organism: Crataegus laevigata; assembly: GCA_963580275.1. Classification (NCBI taxonomy): domain Eukaryota; kingdom Viridiplantae; phylum Streptophyta; class Magnoliopsida; order Rosales; family Rosaceae; genus Crataegus; species Crataegus laevigata. Next base: position 27,078,591 of record OY756947.1, on the reverse strand, counting down.
ACCTGGATGCCACTTATTCACAAAAATTATGAAATCCGGCAATCACAATACATATGTGTGACATCCCACATCGCCCAGGGTAGTGATCCTTAAATGTATATTCCCATCCCTACCTAGCACGAGGCCTTTTGAGAGCTCACTGGCTTCGGGTTCCGTAGGAACTCCGAAGTTAAGCGAGAAGGAGGCTAGAGCACTCCCATGATGGGTGACCCACTGGGAAGTTGCTCGTGAGCTCCCAGAAATAAAACCGTGAGGGTGTGGACGGGGCCCAAAGCGGACAATATCGCGCTACGGTGGAGGTCGGGCCCGGGAAGTGGTGCATCCCGGGCCGGGATGTGACATATGCACATAAATGCCTCATTAATTGTAGAAATTATGAATAATGCAATATCAATGCAAATCATAATTTCCATAGCACTGTGTTCACAAAATTATGAAATAATGCATTTACATGGCATGTCATAATTCACAACAATAAGAATTTAAGAAAATAAAAAATTTGAAAGTAGGATCGTTCGCTTTGATACCACTTTGTAATGTCTCAAAATTTCTAATTCGGAAGCTCAACACAATGGTAGGCCAAAATAAAAATAATGGTTAATTATAATTCTAATTAACCACATAAGAAAATATAAAAATTTCATTTAATTTATGGCTGCATCTAACAACCTCGTTAGACTGTCTACGTACCCTATGAAAGGATCAAGCCATTCGTAATTTACATTATAATTTTAGAACTACCGACTAAAATATTATTACGATCTAACGGTCAGATCTCCGCCAATCACGAATTTAAGTGGCGATCGACGTTTTATTTTAAGAACTTACAAATTCAATTCGGAAAGATCCGTATGTCAGATTCCCGATCCATAAGTTTCGAAGGTCCTCAAATATTATGTATTAAGATGTATTAAAGTTTGATGACGATCCAACGGTCGGATCATCGATTCATATCTTGACCAAGTAATGTATCGTAGTGAGTTTAGGTTCAAACTCTCCAACTACGTCACATGAATATCAAAACTGAATTCAAGACATCTAATTTAGCCTAAAAATAACATCGATGGTCCTCGGGCCATGCGCCACCATGGGTGGCAGTCGGCCGACCTGACTCGCCGGAAAATTTCAACTATTTCTAAAAATTCTCAAAATTTACAGAAATGAAGATCTCGAAGTGTAAAGCAAACTTTATACCTATGGCCAATTCTGATTTGGCTGGGAAAAGCTCTAATTTGTCTCGAAACCCGCTGGAACCCTAAAAATTTAATGGCCTCGGCCTTCCACCCCTGGTGCTCCACTGCCCTAACCAAGGCTTGTGGCATGTTCCTGGGTTCATAAGAAGTTAACCCATGGTGGTGGTTGATGATGATGGTTGTACGAACGGTGGACCGCCACCGTGACACCCATGAACTCACACTCAGAAGTTTCTCTCAGTTTCAAGGCCAAATTCACTCAAATTTGAGGTGGAACTTGAAGAATGATGGTCGAGTTGTTTTTGGGTGATGTCGATGATCGTTTTGCTAGGAAAATGCTAGAATCGGCGTTGGAATGTCTCGAATACGAGTTGGATCTACGGAAGGGAACCAATTCATAAGGGATCCGGTGTTCTTCCCTTCCTCTCATTTTTCCTCCTTCCTTATTTGCTGATTGGGCAGTGCCCATTTCTATCTCCCATAGCCCTCCACATGGCACCTTAGGATTATTTGGAGAAATCTAGGTTATGGTCAAATGACCATTTCACCCCTAACTTTGCTCGTTTATAACTTCTTCATTTCATGAATGGTTTTCGCCTACACACTTGTGAGATCGAGCTCTATCCAAATATATCAAGAAACATGACAAAATATATGAGAATAAAATACATCCTCGTAAAATTACGTTTAACCCTTCCTTGGGGCATTTTCATCATTTCTACTTATCGAAAAAATTTCACATAATCTAATATTTTAAAATTTTCAAGATATTACACTATGCTCAGCCATCGCGACGGTACCGACGACTTTTTCAACGAACTTTCCTGCGACCCAAATCGGCGCGTGGTGGTGTGTGGCCTTCCTGGCAGCCACCTTGTGGCGGCACGTGGCGAAGTGTGGAAGAGCCCGAGGTCCCTCTTTAGGTTTCTCAATGTGCCGAATTCAAATTCGCCGTCCGTTTTTTGAAATTTAACCTTTTTTAAATAGTTTCTTTATTAGCTGTACTTTGTACAAAAACGCGTTTATACGTTAGTACATTACATATTTACATAAATAGTTTCGTTTCTAGGCAAAACGCATCACAAGGACTCTCGATCCTACAACGTAGGTTTGACTCGACGACTTGATCAATGAGTGGGTATTTTCTTTTATATATACATATATTTAATTAATTTTCATAATACTAATAATGAATTTTCTATGTGATACCATGATTAATTAATGTTATAAGAAATGTTGTACTATTGAGAAATGCTAAAATAATCCTATGGGATACACAGGTAAGTTTTCTATGTTGACTAGAATTAGTGAATTATTATGGCATACTTATATTTATGTAGTCTGCTCGTCATTGTTGCGCCCCGGTGTTAGTGCTCGCCCAAGGCTAGGGCTAGTCTTTCACGTGTATGTTCACATCCACACTGTACGCTCGCCTTGGATCCAAGTAGGTGTCAGTCATGTCGTACATGTTGCAATAGGCAACTCCGACATCCTGTCGTACAGGTTGCATTAGGCAACTCCGACTCGTATGTGATCGCGAATAGCGCCAGTCTTTATGTGATTGTAGCACTAGAGCGTATATTATGATTACACCCAGTCCTGTAGTATAAGTTGCATTAGGCAACTGGGACTTGTGTGCTAGCATAGGTTGATGAGCGTCAACTTAGTCATACAGGTCGCATTAGGCGACTTCGACTTGTGTGCTAGAATAGATTGTTGAGCACTTGATTTTACTTATATTACTATTGAGATTTTGTGCTGTTGCATACTTCTGGATTTATTATTGATTTGCTTTTGAATTCATACTTATACGTAGTATGTATATTTTGGAAACTATACTTGTTTTACAGCGAGGGGTTATTATGTTTTCAAAAGGTTTTACTAAATTTTATTTCCAGGCCCACTCACCCTTGTTTTTCGCCCCTTTAGGTTCTAGTAGCCGAGGTTTTGTATCTACGAGGATTCTTGACAAATCTTAGTATGGGAGATTACTTACGATGGTATAATTCTCAATTCCCTCTATTGTACTTTACTTATGCTCTGACATCACTTTTGAATTGGGTTCACTCCCGCTCACGAGCACACTCTCACATTTAGGCACTCTTAGGTTTAAATTTACTCACTCGTTCACATCACTACACTTTATGGCTTCGTCACCCTCCTGGTGACGGCCAACACAACTCGATTCGGAGTCTAGATGGACATTCCATGTCAGGGTGTGTTAGTGCTACAGGAGGAAGGGGCTTGGAAAGATGTTGCTTTCGGCGGTGACGAAACAGGCGGTGAAGATGGGGTACGTTAGAGAGGAGTGGGCCGTGCTCGACTGGAACGTGAATGCTATAAAGTTTTATAAGGAGATGGGGGCAAAGATTTTGCAGGAGTGGAGGATTTGCAGGCTCACTGGTGATGCTCTCAATGCTTATGTCAATGCTTGACTTGGCAATTTTCATGGCTCTTTCTCGGGATTTAGGGTTGAGGTAATTACATGAGTCGTGGGTGTAATGTTTGGATTCTGGTTATATCCTTTCTAGTTTCGAGATTTCTCTTGTTGTTATCTCAATGGCATTGTTGTTATGTTTGTTTAATTTTTTTGCTTTTGGGTTGTTAGTTGTTTTTTTTTTTTTTTTTTGTGAGTTGTTATCCAAGAAATGTCATTTGTGTTGCGATTTTAGAGTTCGAGAATTGGACATGCGTTGAAGCAAAAAAACATGCCAAAAAAAAAAAAATTGGGCTTCCTTTCCTAAATTTCAGATAAAAAAAATGAAATGAATGGAAAAATAAATAAAAATGCTATTCTTACTTTTTATTTCTACCATAATTTGTATAAGTGTTCTATCAATAAAATAAAAAAATCAATTGTATAAGTATAGCCACATAGAAGTGGTTCCATTATTCAAGGAATGTGGGTTCTAGAATTTTCATTCGAAAAGCAAAATCAAAGTGATGGATTGAGATAATTTTAGCGATACCTAATCATTTATCACGGATCATTTCAACTAATTTTAAATAACTTTTATATTAAATGTTACATTTTTTATTTAAAAAAAAATGTTAAGTAAAATGACACCTAAAAAATGATTAGATGTATGTGATACACTATGGATTAGAGTGATTAGTAAAAATGCTCCGGTGATGGAAAACCAACAAGGCATCTGAACCATTCATTTACAAATAAAAAAAAATGATAGCAGTTACTTCCATACGGATAGGATTCTCTCCACTCAGAATCTTTCTCCTCTTCCCTCCCTTCTTATTTTAAACGTTTATGATTAAGTTACATTAACATATTTTTTTTAATTTTTTTTTGAACAAACGATATTGTTTATACTAAGTGAGAGGGGTGGGCTTAACCTCACAATAGACTAGCAATAATATGGATCAAATTTGCCTTTGGCGAGAATCCAACCTAAGACCTCTCGCTTACAAGTGAAGATGAATACAACTATACCGTAGTACTAAGTGGCTTGAATTTTTTATATAGAGAAAAAACAAAAAGAAAAGTGTGGGAGGAGAAGGAAGAGAATGGTAATAGGAGGGGAGAGAATCCTACTCCTTCCCATACTCCTGAACGTGCAAAAGGTGCAAAAAATGCCCGATTCCTCTACCCACTTCCAACAAATGGCTTTCTCAAGCCTATAAATAGGCTTCCCTTTCAAGCGAAAGGGAAGGTAAAAAAGAGAGAAACAAACAGAAGCAAAATATACTGCAAAAACACAGAGAGAATTTGAGAGAAAGAAAAATAAAGCAATGTGTTGCCAAAATTTGATTAACCGAAATTAACCCAATTAAGTTCAAATTTTAATGCTCGCAAGTATACGAATCATAAAGTAGTATAATAGGCAAGCACAAAATCACTCCAACTAAGATTGATATAATTCTAATTATCTAACTTTAATTTAAATTGCACTTGAATTGGAATTGAAAGATTGATGATTTGAGAAAGAACTTTGAAGTTGTAAATGTAAATAAAAATCAAATGAGATTAAATAAGTCACAAGAACAATAAAGAAATCAAATTATAAATCAATAGCGAAAAACACTAAAGCATCCGATTCACCATATCCAATCAAACTCAATTTCAATAGTTAATTATTAATGAGTAATCATCCAAATTGATGGTCTAATTCCTCTAATTTAATAGTATCTATGACATCTAAATTACAGATTACTACGCATACTCATATGTGCTAACAATCTATGTTATCTAGATTACTAAACACATACAACTTCATTAACGATTTGGGAACTAACTAAGAGAGCGTATGAAACCTATTATATGACATCTACATGAAGGAATTCATGGAACCATTTGCAAGACACTAAAACCGAATTAACAACATGAGATCTCCATTAACTTGCATCACATACACTCAACTCAACCTAAAGTGGTGGCCAATTACCAAGATTAAAATCAAGCTCATAAGCACATAAAAATGATACTCAAAGTGAATGAAAATTCATAAATAATTAAACTGAGAAATTAAGAATTCATAGTTGAGCTATATTGTAGAGATAAAAAATTAGTTCCGAAACATAATCGGAAATATTATTGAATCCATAAAATTAAGAAGAAAACTAAGTTTTAAAAAACCCTGAAAATTTCCTTCCTTTGCCGCACCACTTGTTTTGCCTGGTCAGCCACTCCTCTTTTCTTGTCTTTTTGTTTTTAATTCTCCATTCTTTAATGCTCCATAACGATCAGCCCCATATTGTGATAGATTTTTTAGTGTGATCAGAATATGCAGTGGTATATCATATGTTATTATTCAAATAATGGGATATGTGTGTTAAAAAATTAATAACTTAAAAAATTAAAATTTTCCACCACTTATATAAAAACATATAGTGTACCACCCATATTCTTGTCACAATAAAAAGTTTCTCATATTAGAGAGATTTTTTAGTGTGACCGTCACACAAAGTGATACACCACGTGTCCTTATAGAAATGATGAGTTATGTGTGTTAAAAGGTTAATAACTTAAAAATTAAAAAATTTCACCATTTACATAAAAACTCGTGGTGTACCATCTGTGTTTCCGTCACAACTAAAATTTTTTCCTTGTATTGCAAAATTAATGCCAAAGCAAAACACCAAGCGGCTCCTTTTTCTTTCTTGAATGATCCACCTCCAACCCTTCTCTTGTCTTCTCTTATACTCTCCAACAGCCTAATAATCGATAAATTAATGCCTAGCAAAACTTTTTCTTCTTGTCTTCCCGCTGCTTCATTTCCTTCTGTCTGTGTAACCGACGAAAGCTTAACACCAACTTATTATCTTCTGCCTCTTGAGTTTACTTGCTGCAGTCATAGCATCCTTGCATCTCGCTGTCTAACTTCTAGAAAATCTATAAGATCATCTCAAATTTTTGGAGGTAAAACTTTAAAAATTTAAGCCATAAAATTTTAAGCTATATCCTATAAAAAAAATTTGTCGTTCAACTCTTATGGCTTAAAATTTTAGCTCGAAATTATTAAATAATGATTTTAGCCTAATTTTTTTTTTTCGGTAACTTTTTTGAAAATAAAATAAATGTAGATTATCCTAATTTATTTAGATAAATTACACAAAACTACCTCAACTATTGGTCTCACGATAATATCATAACTCATCTTTTAAAATTGACAATGTCATACATTATCTTTAGAATTTGGTCAAATGTTATACCTTCCGTTAGCTTGACTGTGAATTTTTCAGTTAAATACTGACATGACTTGAATCCAAAACCCACTTTTTATTAAAAAAATTAATAAACTATTAAAAAATAATAATTTACCCTAAAATAAAAAAACAAACACCCATCTTCCCCAACCCTTTCCCCTTGCCTGCAACCCAAAACTAGGATTGCAGGAAAGGCAAAACATGCAAGAAAGCTATAAGAGGAAACTTATAAAACCCAGATCCCTTCTGAGTAAACCAACTGAAGAGTTTATGTTTGAAGAGGAAACTTGACTCCGTTTAACACTCATTCCCCTTCCCTGCAAACCCCGACCACTTCCCCACCCGCACCTTTCCCTTCCCTACCATCTTTTAAACGCTCTCTTCTCTCAAAACTGAAACCCATTTCCCATTTCCCATTTCATCTCTCTTTCTCTCTCTCTCTCTCTCTCTCTCTCTCTCTCTCTCTCTCTCTCTCTCTCTCTCTCTCTCTCTCTTCCATGGCTGTTCTTGCGCCAAACTTTGTTTTAAATGACTCAATTTCCAATTCCTCCTCCTCCTCAGACACACGCAAGTAACCTTCTCTCTCTCTCTCTCTCTCTCTCTCTCTCTCTCTCTCTCTCTCTCTACCATTTCATTAATTTCTCGTTTCTTGATTCTGTTTATTTTTTTGTCAATTTTCTGCAAATCTTTGGTTCTAATCTAATATCAGGAAAAGTTCAGCCGGCCCAATTGAGATTATTGACTAGGGGAGATGTTGGAATGGGTGAGGAAGGGGTCGGAGAAGATGGGTGTTTGATTTTTTTTTTTAATAAGGTAAATTTTTATTTTTTTATTTTTTTAATAAAAAAATGAGTTCTAAATCAAGCCACGTTAACATTTAATTAAAGGGAGATTATATTTACACACCCCAAATTACTTCTCTCACATAGGGGTGGGTTCAAAAAACCGAAAACCCAAAAAAACCGAAAACCGAACCGGACCGAGGCCGAAAAAAACCGAACCGAAACTCTCAAATCAAACCGAACCAAATCTGGCCAGTTCGGTTTCGGTTTTTGAGGTTCGGAAATCGAACCGAACCGAACCGAACCGAACCGATTTATATATTTAATTATTTTTTTAAATGTTTATAAATAGTTTATTCATACAATCATATCAAAATAGAACTTGTTGCGAAGTTGTTTTCAGTGAAACATTTCAAGCTAGAGCGCATAAGTTCGAACCCTCCTCACGCCTCTTGGATTTTGGAGATTTTTTTTAATTTTTATGACCAAATCAAATCAAGTTAATCAACAAAACCCTAGCAAGCTATCAGCCACACTATTTCTATTTTTCGTTCCCTTTCCCTTTTCCCTCTCTGAGCTCTCTCTCTGTAATCTTCTGGACCCTCTCCTTCTCCTAGCTCCGCCGTTGTCTGTCTTCTTCCTTCCCAACGACCTGCGACCTATCTCGGTGTCTCCCATCTCGCCATCGCCGATTCGCCATCTCACTCTCAGTCTCTCATCACCCCCGCGACCCACGATTTCATCTCGTTGTTTCGAGTCTTGACCCACGACTTCCTTCCTTTGCAAGGTTAGTCTCATGGTGATTTCTCTCATGTTCTACAGATTTTTTTTTCAATTTGATGTGTTTTGCAGATTTTGTTTTGGGTATGCTGGATTTGTTCCTGTTATTATTTTATATGTTTCTGGATTTTGAGTTTTGGGCAGATGTGATGGATAAATCGATTTAGATGGATGGTGGGTTGCATTAAGTAGTTTTAACTTTTAACTGATCTAGATGGATGGTGGGTTGCATTATAAACGAGACTTTCAAACACATGTATGAGTGTGGGTTTGGGGGGTAAGGATCCGAAAGAATGAAAGAGTTGTGGAAGGTGCAGTCATGTCGCAAGGCAGAGGGAGGACCTCCCAGTTAGGTGAGCAAAGCTCCTCTATGAAAAAACACCATCTTTATTGAAAGAAGCTAAAGAGAGAGAGACCCCCATTCCTAATTATATAGACAGAGTGTGCTTAACCCTCTGGTCCCCTTTAGCCCTTTGCAGGTTTTATTTATATATATTGGCTACACTTGTTTCTGAATGTAACAGTAGCTTCACATTTTTTGATGATCAGGACCAACTTCCGCAATTCCAATCAAACTGGTCTTAGTCTTTGTTTAGCACCTAACTTCCTAAATATCTTAAATAATTAGACTCTGAGGTCGATCATATATATAGCTAGGTAGGTCATCAAGCATCTCCAACATATGAATCCATTTGTCAATTACACGAGTAAGTTGAATCCATTTGCAATTACACGAGTAAATTGAATCCGTTTGCAATTACACGAGTAAATTGATCAATTTGTTCTTGATATCATTAGCAGCTATGAATCCATTTGCAATTACACGAGTAAATTGAAATCCAAAATATTTGAAATGAGAGAGAACCTCACAATTTATTGATGATATGAATGGTAATAAATCCTAGCATCCTAAAGGTGGTTTATATAATGTCTCTTAGCTCCAAACTTTCTAGGAGTTCGAATAAGAAATTAATTAAACAAATGGTAAAATACCAGAAACATCCTAAAATTCTAAAATATGCATATCCGACAACAAAGTATGTTTGTAATTATATGTTTTATATAATTATATGTGTGTATCAATGTTTATAATTATATGTTTTATATAATTGAATCTTACATATTGCATTTGGTTTTGTTAGACTATTTTAATTAGATGCTATGTTGCATGCTTGGTTTACATCATGTTGTTTCTTTTTTTATTCGTATGTAGAAATGGCAAGTGGAAGCTCAAAGAAAGGTGCTATGTTGCCTCCCAGGCCGCCTAAGCGTTGAACTTGAGCTTGAGGACTTGGAAGATTTTATTTGTGCAAGACATGAAGTGATGTAACCTTGAAGGTTTATTTGACTTGTGTGATGTTTATTTTAAATTTGGACTTTTTGAAGACTTAAACTTTGATGTTTAAATTTGGACTTTTTGAAGACTTAAACTTTGATGTTTATTTAAGTTTGGACTTTGAAAATTGGAAGACTTGATTGATGATTCTAGTTGGAAGACTTAAATCATCAATGATTTTGTTTTGTTGTTGAATATGGTCTAAAGTTATGATAGATTGATAGTTCATACTCATAGTAGTACCACTTAAATGGCAAATCTTTCATTTTTTTTGTCATATTTTAATTTTTCTGGAGGAGGACAAAAAAAAAAAAAAAAACCGAAAAAAAACCGAAACCGAACCGATGGGAACCGAACCCACCCCTACTCTCACACCCTTTTAATTTTTTAATATTTTTCTATCAAGTGTTAGTGTTGTGTAGAAAATATTAAAAAATTAAAAGGGTGTGGGAGAAGTAATTTGGGGTGTGTGAATATAATCTCTCTAATTAAAAAGTTCATTACTAAGCTAACAGAAGGTATAATATTAGAACAAATTCTAAAGATGAAGTATGATATTGTTAATTTTAAAAATGAGGTATGATAGTATCGTGAGATTAATAGTTGAGGTAGTTTTGTATAATTTACCCAATTTATTTTTATAAACATTTTAATATAAAATATTTAAATTCCGATAAGTAATTAAAAATCATACAAATACATATATATTTATAAAGTTTTAAGTTAAATTTGATTTAAATAATTTTCTTAAACTATTTTAGACGTTAGATTTAATTGTGGACTGTCAATTTTTTTTAACCATTAGATTTGATCTCATTTGATCTTAACTGTTAGATTATAAGTAATAAACAAAAAAAAAGTTTGAAATATGACAGTTTGGAAGGTTCAGAATAATTTAAGTCAGACTTAAATCCTGGGGAGAATTTAGCCCAGAGATATATTTTCTCCTCGAATTTTATTTTAGCCCAATGGTTAGATATATTTTCACGCGAGCTTTCGTATCTTTGGTCTGAGCCAAGGCTTTACATACGTATGGCTTGTCAATGACGATTTCAGCTGCATCTATATGGACATATTGGGAGTTGTCCCCTTCGTTCGAGGCGTAACTGACCGAAGGGTTCTTGTATACAGTACCCCTGGCCGAGGACTTTGATACCTTCTCCTTTCGAAGTAGGTACTCATACTGCTCCACATGCTGAGCTAATTCGTACATATCCCGAAAATTGGCCCCCAAGAACTTCTTCTTATATTCCAGATCAAGGTCGTTGAAAGCGATTCTTACGAATTCTACTTCCGGGAGAGGTACTCGGCACCAATTCATGGCCGACTTAAACCTCGTTAAGTACTCCATTGGAGACTCATCGGATGCTTGTGCCATCCTAGCCAACGAAGATACGGACATCTCCATTCCTGGTCGATAGAATTGTTCATGAAATTTCTCGACCAGCTCTTCCCAACTTTGGACCGAATTTGACGGAAGATTAATGTACCATGTGAATGCCGGTCCAGTCAATGAGAAATTGAACAATCGTAGCTTATGATATTCACTATTAACATCCCCACATTGGGCAGTGAAGCGAGCCACGTGTTCAAGAGAAGATAATGAAGATTCTCCCGCAAACAGACTGAAGTCTGGGATCTTAAATCCCTTCAGGTATTCGAAATGCTCGACATACTCAGGGTACGTATGAATGAACTTGGGGAATTTCGGCCCTCTCTTCAAAGCCGAATCAATCATTCATTGCACTTCTGCGGTGTTCACAACCGTCGTGCCAGCCCCAAGATCATTTGTTGTGCTAGTTGATCCGCTCTTTTTTTCCAAATCGATTGTTCTAGACCGAGTAGATCTTGCCTCGGCCGTTGACGTGGTCGCTATGTTGGGTTTGATTAGGAACTGTCGCGTTCGATCAGTCAATCATAAATTGGGGGTAATGTTGATCAAGTGTTCGAGCAACTTGGTCTGCATGACGCTTTGTCCCCGTACTTCTTCCAGGATTGATTGTATATCTCGGCCGAACGTCTGTTCGAATTATCGAGATTGCTCTTCCAAGAGTCTCCTTAAAAACGATCTGGATGGTGAGTCAGTAGCGTCACCCCCATCCTCATCACAGTCCTCAACTATTCATTCGACTTGTTTGTCCTTTATGACTTTAGTGAGAACTCCTGTGTTATGAGGGGGTTCGCCGAGAAGTATTCCCCTTTCTCGGCGTGGATCAGGTGTCACGGCATCATTGGTGTGTGCCTGTGATAAATTTTCGGAACCCGTGTTGTGGGTTACTGGTACAGTGGTGGACTTTCCCATTCTTGTTTTTTTTCTTCACCGAACGAGTCTTAACGGGCATGAACTTCGTAGTTTTAGCACTTGGTCCCACTGGGCGTGCCAAAATGTTGACTACAAAAATCACCTAGCCTACGTGACGCGCAGGCCGAGTAACTAGTAGACTAACTAAGTCCTTCGAATATGTGCGGGGCATGCCAACTCGTCGACCGAGCTCGACCGATGAGTAAAATTGTCTTGATGTGGTGTGGATGTGCGCGGCTGACTTCTGTGTCTTGCAACTGTGGCTGAGAAAGGAACACGTCTCGGCTTCCGGGTCCTCAAGCCTGAAGACAAGGCTACCAATTACAAAGTTCACGGTTCGTCGTCGTCTGATTCGGCGACAGTCACCGTATTGGTGAAGGTAAAATCACGCCGAATCGACACTAGAGTATAAGGGCACAAATACTCAAAGCGAATGAAGGTCTTGACAATGAACGTGGTTCGGCCGTCTGAATGCCGAACTCTGAAACTCACTTGAGAATATGCGATCATAAAATCACTCGGCGTTGAGGCGCCGAGCCTAAGTATTAGTAACACCTCACTTCGCCGAGATGGCTGGTGAGATGACCTCTGTCGACGGGGATCCGAAAACCCTCGTCGGCCGAGACTTGGATAGATAACCCGTCGACCCTGTCGCAGTGCTGTTTATCCAAATTGAATGTGCTTCATGAACGGCTGGTTCTACAGCAACAGTGCTGTTTATCCAAACTGAACGTGTTTACCGGTTGCCTTCACAGTGCTGTTTATCCAAACTGAAGGTGTAAAGGCGAAAAAGAAAATAAAAAAAATCTCAAGGGTGTTGAGAGGTTTCGCGTAGAGCGAGAAATTGCGTAGGGCAGATTTGTGTGTTGAGTTGGAGGTCCCTTGCACGCTTCCACTGCTCCTGTATTTATAGGAGCCAAGTCCTCTTCTGATCAATCATAATTCTATTCGAATTAGGACTCCTTACCCCTATCCGACTGCCTCGGCCACTCCCTCTTCAGCTAGGACTCCCATCGAGACTTCTTACTATACTGGGACTTTATCTCTAAAGATGGATTTTGCTTCCCTTATCTTTATTTGAGATAAATCTTCTCCCTACTAGGATTCGGCCGACCCAACTTAATTGGCCCACGAACTGTCCATTCACAGTACTTTATTTCAAACCGAGAAACACTTTCCTCGGCCCAAACTGTGGGATAGAAGGACTCTCACCGACAGGGGAGATAAGAGTTGATACTGGAAACTTCTTTAGAATTCTTTTTACATCTTTCTTCCCTTTTTCATTTCCTTTTTCTCCCCGTCTATACTATAGCCTATGTGGGTAGGTGTGTGTGTGTTTGGGCTCGTAGACTATTTTCAAGAGAGATGTCAAATTATAAGAGTTAAATTACAATTGATTGTTGATGTGACAATCTAAAGTCTTATAACAAATTTTGTAATTTTCCAATTGAATTGTTAAATATTATATTATTTTATTTAAATAAAGTTTTAAATAGTTGTAAATATTAAAAAAAAAAAAGTTGAAACTGTTGTAGGCCTATTTGATTGAGCGATCTAGGGTTAGAAAGGGAGAGGGAAGCCGACCACTTTAGAGAGAAGAGAGAAAGATTTAATTGTGAGGTGTGTTTTAATTCACCCCATTGTGCCTCTATTTATAGTGGTAGAAAGGACAAACCCTTTCCCATAAGGATTACAATACTTAATGAGTAATCTACTCCTAATAGGAATATAAGATACATTCCTAATCTATTAGGATTTACACAATCACATTCCTATACTAAATAGGACTGCAACACTCCCCCTTGAGTGTGTAAATACTCAAAGCACCATTGCATCAGATCTTCAGCAGATAAGGTTGAATAGTTGATGAAGTCATCGGCACAATGGGTATTCGCGAGTCTCAAATTTATGTTGAAGTATGCATTTGTAAAAACTCACAAAAACCTTGCTATGGTCAAACCCATGATAGGCAAAACCCTTAGACTAAGGAGAAAAGTAAGAAAGTATGCATAATGTCTAAACACTCGTCGAACTGGATGAAGGTAGTGAACTCAACGGAGTATGATCATCCCAGGATGGGTGCCTCGTTAAAACCTAGTTAGGTAGCAAAAACCCAGTGGGAAAAATGCTCTTAATCGTAGGGAAAAAGAGTACATTAAGATCATGTGAGTATACTTCTAGATACTCCCCCTGAGTTAGACATAACTTCTAAATAAGAGAACTACAAGCGATTTAACTCAGATAATTTACGCATACCGATTCCTTGGACGAGTTTCTGGAAAGTAGACTTGGGCAATGACTTGGTGAAGAGATCGGCCAAGTTGTCTTGGGAATGGATTTGCTTGACTTCAATGTTCTGATGCTGCTGCTGCTGGTGTGAGTAAAAGAACTTTGGCGCTATGTGCTTGGTGTTGTCTCCTTTGATGTATCCCTTCTTTAACTGCTCGATACATGCGGCATTGTCTTCAAAGATTGTCGTAGGAAGGTCAACGACTGATGTAAGACCACTAGTACTTCGGATATGTTCCATAACTTCTCTCAGCCAAAAGCATTCACGCGTTGCTTCATGTAGGGCGAGAATCTCAGCATGGTTCGACGAAGTAGCCACTAGTGTTTGCTTGGTAGACCTCCAAGATATAGCGGTGTCTCCAACGGTAAAGACATAACCCGTTTGAGAACGTGCTCTATGTGGATCAGACAGATATCCAGCATCTGCATAACCAACAAGGCGAGAATCATCCCGAGGACCGTAAGGGGCGGCAACACTCGGTGATTCGTGGGTATAGAACAAGCCCAAATCCGTTGTACCCTTGAGGTAACGGAAAACGTCTTTAACACCATTCCAGTGCCTGCGTGTGGGCGCATTGCTGTATCTTGCCAAAAGATTAACAGCGAAGGAGATGTCGGGTCTAGTGCACTGAGCCAAGTACAATAAAGCCCCAATTGCACTCAGGTAAGGAACTTTGGGTTCCAAAATCTCTTCCTCATCCTCCTTTGGACGGAAGGGATCTCGTTTAGCATCTAGAGTCCGACGACCATTGGTGTACTTGAAGGCTTCGCTTTATCCTCATTAAAACGACGCAACACCTTTTGGGTGTAGTTCGATTTATGTACTAGGATTCTATCCGAACAATGCTCGATCTCCAGGCCGAGACAGTATCGAGTTTTTCCAAGATCCTTCATCTCAAATTCCGATTTCAAGTGTGCAGCAATTCCCTCAAGCTCTGCAGGAGTCCCAATGAGGTTCATGTCGTCGACATAAACTGCAACGATTGCAAATCCGGAATGTGACTTCTTTATGAACACGAATGTGCATAGTTTATTGTTCACATAACCCTGACTTGTCAAATATTCACTCAGACGGTTATACCACATCCGCCCGGATTGTTTCAACCCGTAGAGTGACCTCCTCAACCTAATTGAGAGAGTGTTCCATGGTCTAGAACTATTTGAGCCAGTCAATGGAAGTCCTTCTGGAACTTTCATATATATTTCCGTATCTAGATCCCCATAGAGATACGCGGTTACCACGTCCATAAGCTGCATATTCAGTTTTTCGGAAACTACCAAACTGATTAGGTAGCGGAACGTTATGACGTCCATTACGGGAGAATACGTCTCCTCGTAATCAATTCCAGGGCGTTGAGAGAAGCCTTGCACTACGAGGCATGCTTTGTATCGCACTATTTCATTCTTCTCATTACACTTCCTCACGAAAACCCACTTGTAGCCAACGGGCTTCACACGTGGTGGTGTAGGAGCGACTGATCCAAACACTTTACGTTTCGCGAGCAAATTGAGTTCGACCTGGATTGCTTGTTTCCAGTTTGACCAATCGGTTCTACGTCGGCATTCATCGACGGAACGTGGTTCAATGTCATCGCTAAGCATGATGTCAGTAGCTACTGAATACGAGAATGCGTCATCGACGATCATCTCATTCCTATTCCAAACCTCATCCAATACTGTGTAATGGACCGAAATCTCGCGATTCTCGGGAGGCCGGCATGTTTCATTTGAAGCATCACCGTAATCTAGAATAACCTCATGCGTTGGAACGGATGAGTGAGCGATGGTCGGATTCAAACTAGGGTCACTAGTTGGTGCCATTTTCCTCTTCCGGGGTTGTGAATCCTTTGAACCAGGTGGTCTGCCACGCTTCAGGGTCGGAGCAGATGATTGGCTAGCCTCCAATGTACCGTGCCGTGTGGAAGTTGCGGCCTCCCCTCATTCGGGGACGGTCCGGCCTTCCTAGGCGGGTTGTTGACGTACACGGGGTACATCTATCCTTGCAGGTGTGTTTGCAGCGGGTATATGTGATCTTGTCACTTTAGCTAGATCATTAAAAGCATCTGGCATGCTTTGAGCAATGCTCTGAAGATCTATAATTCGACGCACTTCAGTTTCAAACTGAGTAGTGTGGGGATCTAAATGAGACATAGTGGGAGCATACCACGACAATTCGCGGCGTTCTACGGGAATGTTAGCATGCTTATCTCCCCCTAACGCCGGGAAGACTGTCTCATCAAAGTGACAATCCGCAAAACGTGCGGTGAAAAGATCTCCTGTCAAGGGTTCTATGTATCGAACAATTGATGGCGAATCATAACCGACATAGATTCCCATTTTTCTCTGAGGACCCATTTTGGTACGTAGCGGCGGTGCTATTGGCACATAAATGGCACACCCAAACACCCGTAAATGCGAGACGTCAGGCTCGTATCCAGTGACCAACTGTAACGGTGAATGTGGTTGGGTAGCGGTGGGCCTCAGGCGGACCAACATGGCTGCGTGCATTATTGCATAGCCCCAGGCAAATACCGGCAGTTTGGTTCTCATAACCAAAGTCCGAGCTATCATTTGAAGGCGCTTTATGAAAGCTTCTGCCAGGCCGTTTTGGGTGTGAACATGGGGTACAGGATGTTCCACATCAATCCCGACTGACATGCAATAATCGTCAAAGGTCTGTGACGTAAACTCTCCAGCGTTATCCAATCGAATCGACTTAATCGGATAATCAGGGTGGTGAGCCCTTAGCTTAATAATTTGAGCTAGGAGTTTAGCAAACGCGGCGTTGCGTGTGGACAACAAGCAAACATGTGACCATCGTGTCGATGCATCAACCAACACCATAAAATATTTAAATGGTCCGCAAGTTGGTTGGATTGGTCCACAAATGTCCCCTTGAATCCTCTGAAGAAATTTAGGGGGGTTGTGAATAATCTTTGTATATGAGGGTTGAGTATTCAACTTCCCCAAAGAACACGCTTTGCATGGTGGGAGTCCTACATGAGGATGTAACTTGTGCCCGTGTGATGATTTGAGGATACGGCGCATCATGTCATGTCCAGGATGTCCCAAACGGTCATGCCAAAGCAACAAAGTGTCCTGGAACTCAAGCATAGGGCCGGCCACACTGTGGGCTTCTATGCCCCGAATGGTTGTGATGTACAACCCATTCGGCAGACGTTCCAACTTCTCGTGAATACGCTTCTGGCCATATTCGTATGAAGTGATACAAAGAAATTCAGAACCATGATCTTCAGTGGTTTCAATATGATATTTA
Organism: Crataegus laevigata; assembly: GCA_963580275.1. Taxonomy (NCBI): domain Eukaryota; kingdom Viridiplantae; phylum Streptophyta; class Magnoliopsida; order Rosales; family Rosaceae; genus Crataegus; species Crataegus laevigata. The sequence goes on along the minus strand of OY756947.1, from coordinate 27,060,971 downwards.
TTATCTCGAATATCTCTAAAACTTAGCAACGTTCTTCCGGAACGTGGAGAATAGAGTGCCTCCTTAATGGTCAAGATAGTACCATTAGACAACATGATACGTGCCTTTCCGTATCCTTCAACCAGGTTGGATGAACCTGCGAGGGTTGTCAAAGGAGATTTCTGGGGTATTAAGTTAGTAAAATAGTGTTTTTCACGCAAGATGATGTGTGTGGTTGCACTATCTGCCAGACAACTAACTTCCCCACTAGACATACCTAGAAATAAATTGATTGAATTGGTCACATGCATAAATATAAGTCCATTCATTCAATTAAGCAATTCGAGAAAAATAATATCCATTTAAATAATAATCCATAATTCAAAACAAATCAAAACCAAACAAATTATTCCAAATACTTAGAAAAATTGTTCAAAAATTTAAACCATAAACCTAGATAAATAGGGGGTAGGGCCGGCCACTCCTAGTGGGTTCGGCCACTAGGGGTAAACACCCTTAAAAACATGTCTAATTTATTCTTCCATAGGGGCTGACGCCTCCTGAAAATCCGATATCTCCATGGATGTGGTTGCATCTTCCGGATGATCCACAGCTGCAAAGTTAGACTCACGATGTGAATGATACTTGGCAATAGCCTCAGGGGAAGCTCGGCATACGCGTGACCAATGATCCTTTGATCCACAACGATAACACATGTCCAGTTCAGTAGAAGCAGACTGACCGGGAGCTTTGCCCTTGTTCTTGAAGTTTGGGACCTTAGGGGCGAGTGGTGGACGCTGTTGGGTCGCAATCCTTCCCTTAGGTGCGGCTCTCTGTTGACCTTGGGCCCGTGGTGGAGCTTGCTGCCTCTTACCACGACCACAACGATTCTGTCGTCGTTTATGGCTACCAGAATATGTTGCATGTGTTTCAGGCACAGCGTTCGAGCCAGTCGGTCTAGCTTGATGATTTCTCATCAAAAGCTGGTTCTGCTTTTCAGCGAGAAGTAAAACAGAGATCAAATCCGAAAACTTGGTGAATTTATGTGCCCTATATTGTTACTGCAGGACAATATTGGTGGCATGGAAGGTCGAATAGGTCTTCTCCAGGAGATCTGATTCGGTGAGTTCCACTTTACAGAATTTCAGCAATGAACGGATTCTACTAACTTCAGAGTTGTATTCATTCACAGACTTAAAGTCTTGGAAGCGAAGATGCTGCCAATCGTGTCTTGCTTCAGGCAAGTAGATGTCTTTCTGGTGATCGAAACGGTCGGCCAAAGCAAGCCAGAGGGTGCGTGGGTCCTCCTCAGCGAGGTACTCGGTCTGCAGTGCATCATGGATGTGTCTTCGAATGAAGATCAATACAGTAGCCTTCTGAGCTTCGTCAACAGTTTTTCCAGTGACGGGTGCCTCGATGGTGGCTCTAATACCCTTTGCAGTTAGATGGAGCTTCACGTCTTGAACCCACTTCAGATAGTTTCTTCCAGAGACTTCTAGAGCGGAGAAATCGAGCTTGTTCAAGTTCGACATGTCCCTAAAACAGAGGGAAAAAAACGTGAGTAGTCATATGGTAAGCCATAGACATATATCGTAGAACATACAGGTTCTTTAGACATGTAGTGCTTTAAATAATGCATGAAAGCTTCAGGTTTCATGTGGTATGTTTTGAATGAAAACTTCAGGTTTCAAAGGCACTAAATTTGAAACTACAGGTTCAATTTAATTTTATGAACAATTAGTTCATCATGAGAGGTTCCTGCAAGAAACACAGAATGCAATATACAAATATACATATAGTGGATTTGAAGTTCTTCGGGAACTCAAGTGTGAGAGCTTCGTTACTACGAAAGTATGTGACGGTTCAAAGTATAAAAATAAATTATTGAATCGTTAATGTCCAAAAATGATCTTCAGGTCAATAATTTTGGATTCATAATCAGATTAATGAACTGCAGGTCAATTTTAATTAATTCAATAAATCGGGCCATACAGAGTCGATTATAGAAGCAAAATAATATAATCATACGGGTTAAATTATTTTATAGTATTAAAATATAGCATGTGGATTGAAAAATATGCCCCAAAATAATTTGGGCATGGGTGCCGTGCAAAAGGAAAGGCACGGGGTGCCTTGAAATTTTTTTACAGGGCCTAAAAAATTAAGGGGGCTGCACGGGTGGCCCAGCCACGTGGGCTGGCAGCGTGTAACTGGGGAGGGGGGGATCGGCCCAGCAAAAGCTGGCCTTAAGTGTGCACGGGACAACCCAGCCGCAAGGCTGGCAATTTAGGTGCAGGCCGAGAAGGCCATGGGCTGCAGGCCCAGCGGGAAAAATTCAGGCCGAAGCCTGGTGTCCTGGCTGCACTGGGGTGGTGCGGTGCCGCACCAAATCCTGCCCCCCCTTTTTTTTTTTTTCAAATCCTTTAGGGTTTAGGGAAAAACCCTAATTTGCTTCTAATTTAATTTTATAATTTGACTCACAAATTCCACATAGCAATTTAATTTTGCGATGCATGAAACAAATATATGAACATATACAATATATATATCGAAAGGAAAATATAAACATAGAGGGGTTTATGCATCATGGGGAATGTTTTCATGCTGCGTGGACGTTTCAAATATCTTCATTTATTTTAAGCGTACCTGATTAGCAGAAAACAAATAAGCCTTTGAATTTTGGTGGATGAAAAGCCTCCTCCAACGATGCGTCAATTCCTTAGCTTCTGGCAAGAGCGTGCTGATAACATGTTGTAGGCCTATTTGATTGAGCGATCTAGGGTTAGAGAGGTAGAGGGAGGCTGGCCACTTTAGAGAGAAGAGAGAAAGATTTAATTGTGAGGTGTGTTTTAATTCACCCCATTGTGCCTCTATTTATAGTGGTAGAAAGGACAAACCCTTTCCCATAAGGATTACAATACTTAATGAGTAATCTACTCCTAATAAGAATATAAGATACATTCCTAATCTATTATGATTTACACAATCACATTCCTATACTAAATAAGACTGCAACAGAAATAAATTTTTTATTAGTTGAAATGTTAGTGGAATAAGGGATAAACTATTTAAATAAATTAAAAATAAAATTTGACATTAATGTCAAATTTTACTCATAATTAGAAAGTTTTTAAATCCAATCAACAAATAACACTGCAGTTGAATAAACTTTTAACGTTAATTATGCACAACATTTCACCTAAGATTTAGACATCTCCAAAGCTTTTAATGAGGGAATTGGATCCCCTCCTAAGCAAATGGTGGGGATCCTCATGACCCACTAACAAGGCCCGTTGGATTTTGATCAAACGGTTATAATTATTATAACTTTTAGAGGGACCTCCTGTTTATAGCATTTGGATCAAAATCTAACGTTCCGTATTAATTAGTCATAAGGATCCCCACCATCCGTTTAGGAGGGGATCAAATTCCCTTACTGAGACGTCAGGGGCGGAGCCACCAAGGGACTAGGGTAGTCCCAGGCCCATCCTGACTTCAGCCGAGGTGTGAACCTCATGGAAGAAGATGAAGCAAACGACGTGGTTAAGCTGTTAGATTTTAAATCTTTTCGGCTGTTTAATGAAACGATAAGTTTGGCAGGGAAGTTTTTAAAAGAGATGTGCAATTTTAAATAGAAAAAGCAACCCCACTTCTGGTTCGATTCTCTCACTTAACAGTAATATACACCCTATAATTTTCTAAAGCAACCCACCTTCTTTATTTGCAGACTTCTCCCCCCTTTTCCTTCTTTTTCTACTTCTTTGTATTTTCTTTAGCCTTCCACAACCTACCTCTTACTTGGTTGTCTGGGTTTTTACATTTTTTTCTTCTTAGTATTGCATTTAAGAGAATTTTTTTCAGTTTTTTGAGGATTACACAAATTGCATATGTCAACATGTTATATATTTGTGAAAGGCCCCTTCTCATTCAAAATCTTGGCTCCGCCACTGTGAGACGTCATAGCCTATGGAACTCAACTTCTTCTGCCCTTGCGTGCCGACTGAGATATATGTAAGTGCTTTCATTTTCTCAACCTACAAAACAACTTTAAAATTATTTAATGAAAATATCCCGGATTTACACCGTAATTAGACACAATTACTAGAAATTAAGTCGTATTTTGGCAACGGTGCTGAGCTGATTATTGTATTTTTAGTTTATATTTTTGATATTTTAAAGTAAATTAAAATAACTTTAATTCTTTATTAGAAAGAAATGAAAAGAGAAAAGGGTATTTGAATTCTGATTATCCTTTCCGTATTCTTGAGTCTTGACCCAAATGTTGTGTTTGTTATTCCGCAGACATTTGACCAGCACCAGAAAAGCCCTGCATGTTGTTGGCCCCTCGTGTGGAGAAGCTTTTCGAAGTGTTCGATATTCAAGCCGTTGTTTTGTGTGTTACGAATAAGTAAAGGAATATAAAAAAATATTAATTTTCTATTATATTATGATATATGAAGCGTTGTTTGAATACTCTCAACTTAAAAATATAAGTAGATGAGATTGGAATTTTTTCTCAATCGGACCACCACATGTTTATTGTATGTTCAAGATTAATAATAAATTTGATCACGTGTATAATTAAAGCTTATAAAGTGCTTTCCATAAAAACACAAGATACATTTGGTTTCTTTCATTCCAGTTGCATCGCTTTCGTTTTCTCACGTGGTCTTATGTGCTCCGTAGCGACGGCTTTACTCGCCTTATATTTCTATACACCAAACACACAATCCACCGCCCCAACCCAAACCATAAAGTACAGTACTCCATTTCTTCTTCCAATCCCAATTCTGCTATGATCGACGCCGCCTCCGCCGCCCCCCGCACCGCCGTCCCTATGTGCAGGACCAAAAAGAGCACGCAGGCGATTGAGCCCAAGAGCCCCATCAAACACCGAAAATCCTCCTCCTCATCATTCCCCGACCCCTACTCCGCCATTTTCAGCACCACCATCGACAACTCCAGCTACAACTTCTCCAAATCCTCCACCTCCTCCTCCGTCGCCTCCCTCAAATCCTTTAAATCCTCCCTCCCTCAAAACCCCCAAATCTACGACCTCTCCGAGATCCGCTCCGCCACCTCCAACTTCCTCCCCCACCGCCGCCTCTCCTCCTCCTCCACCTCCTCCTCCTGGCGCTGCTCTATCCGCTCCGAAGACGCCGTCGTCTTCCAGCGCAAGTCCCGCCTCCCCCTCTCCCTCCCCGACCTCCACCGCCGCCTCGCCTTCATCTCCAAATCCCACCACTCCAGCCTCATCAAGCTCCTCGGCGCCTCCCTCTCCGGCAGCTACATCTACCTCGTCTACGAATTCGTCGCCGGCGCCAACCTCGCCGACTGCCTACGCAACCCGAAGAACCCGAGCTACACCGTCCTGTCGTCGTGGCTCTCCCGGATGCAGATCGCCACCGACCTCGCCCACGGCCTCGATTACATCCACCACTGCTCCGGCCTTGACTCTACCTTCGTCCACAACCACATCAAGAGCTCCAGCATCATCGTCTCCGAGCAGGACCACCTCATGCTCGGCGCCAAAATCTGCCACTTCGGTACGGCAGAGCTCTGCGGCGAGACCCAGGCTCGGTCGACCAAAATGGAGGGCACGCGGGGGTACATGGCGCCGGAGTTTCAGCTCACCGGAATCGTGACCCAGAAGTGCGACGTCTACGCTTTAGGGGTGGTGCTCTTGGAGCTAATCTCCGGGGCGGAGCCGTTGAAGTACATAATGGACGGCAATGGCGGCGGCGGCGGGTATAGGAGGGTGAGTTTGATCGAGTCGGCGAGGGAGGCGTTGAGTGGGGGATGTGGCGGGGTGCGGAGGTGGGTGGATGGGAGGCTAAAGGATTCGTTTCCGATGGATGTGGCTGAGAAGATGGTATTGGTGGCGTTGGAGTGTGTGGAGGAGGATCAGGATAGGCGGCCCGATATGGGTCGGGTTGCGGGTATGGTTTCGAAGCTGTTTTTGGAGTCGCATAGTTGGGCGGAGAAGATGAGCGTGCCCATTGACATCTCTGTTTCGTTTGCCCCTCGCTGATTTTTTTTTCTTTCTTTTCTTCTGGGTTCGAAATTTATTTCGGAATTTCAGTTTATTTATTTATTTAGAGATTTTATGTTCGATTGATTAAAATTGTAAATAATTATATGATGATGTGAATAATTTTACATACAAAATGATTCATTGAAACAAAGAATTTACAGGAATTTGATCTCATATTTTTGTGTTGTGTTGCTCCATTTCTCCCTAATGCCCTCCAATCACTCACTTTCCCTCCACCCTTTTTTATTTATATTTTCTCTCATGTACTTCCTTCCACCAATAACACAAAAATGAAAATTCAAAATTAAAATCGAAACGGCTATTAATGTTCACAATGGCGAAGCCAGGATTTGTCGGAAGAAGGGGTGAATTTAAAGAGTGCAAGATTCAAAAAAATCACAACAATCAAATCCTTTTATAGTAATATCTTCCATGGTTTTATCAATTCAAACACATTACAATTTTTTTGTCAGCAAACACATTACAAAAGTTACCGACGATGTTTCATACCATAAAAACTTCGCATAATAAGCTCATTATAATATCTTTATATTAATTAACAGTATAATGAGATGAAAAAAATAATCTTAGATTCTTAATCTTAGAGTAGAATATATTATATGACTAATAACTAATAAACCAATCAATACCAATAATTATATAAATTATTCAATAAACAAAAATTCAATTAATCAACATCAATAATCAATTAATCTATAATAAAAAATTCAATTTTTACCCTAAATAACAATTTCATTAATCAATAATGATAGAATTTCTTATCAATAATCCATAATTAATATTCATTAACCATATTGATAAACTACTCTATGATTCTATATAAATTAAACAACATTTTGTATTAAATAATGAATTAGGGTTAGGGATAATATAAATTTAGAAATTAAAGATTTCATCTAAAAATTTGGAGAGAAGTGGCCAACCAAAACAAAGGATGGCGCCTGGAAGTTGGCAGCAAGGTGCAGGGAATTGGCTTGAACTTTGGAAGCAGGGAAGGCTAACAGGATGTTGCGGCTGGCATTTGGGGAGCTGCTACTCTCGGATTGTTTTGAAATCGGAAAGAATGGGGTCTGGGATAGGGAAGGAACCAGGGGACGAGTGGTCCCCTTTAATTATTTAATTTAATTTTTTAGCTCAATAACCTTAACGATGTCATCCCACTGAAGGGAGTTTTTAATTTTTTTTTAACCAGTACTAAAACGACGTCGTTTTGGCTTGGTTTTCACAAAAATAAAAAAGGAACTTGCGTGTAGCAGAGCACAGAACTTGATCACTTCCGACGAGACCAGAGGGCCGGAATCACCGCTCTTGGGCTTGATTTCCGGCAAGGGGAGGGGCGGACGCCACTACTTGCCCCTATGTAGCTTCGTCATTGACTGTTCAGTGATATTTCTTTTTACTTGTAAATGAGACGTATTAAGTTCGATTGGTTGCGATGTATTAAGTTCGATTGGATGGAACGAAAGAGTTTCATTATTTGCTCTTAAATCTAATTCATATTAAACATGTTAAATTCCATATGCATTTTCCATAAAATATCAACTACTCGTGATAAAATTGCAGCCGTCATTTTATCTATCAAATGGATGTAGCTGTCGTTCCACAATATGAGACTTGACCATCTAGAAATGAGTAATCAAACAACATCTTCACCTTAATTAACAGAAAAATTATCGTAAGACGTTTATAACTCAGTCGGTCGACAGAGTCATTATTTGCACACCCGAGGTTTGTTCCGTTCTCCCTTCTCCAGGCTTCGCTTGTTTTTATAATTTAAAAAACAGTGTACGCGCAAAAATAGGTGAACATGCAGATGATCATCTAACTGTGTATGACATGGTCAAGTCTTAGATCTTCCTACTGGATAGAAAGACTTAATGCAGAGCACAACTATATAAAATTGCATTTTTGCCTACCAAAATTGGATATATTAATTAATAGGCTGCGTTAACAGAAGACTTAATCAAATCATATAACTCTAATTAGCATTGTTAATTTTGTTTTTCACACACCAGGTAAGAATGCTTGGTTTCTCTCTTGGCTGTTCACTGAGAATTATCGAATTAATTTGCTAACGGTCTACTCCTTTCAAATTTACAACGCACTAATATGTAATTAAATAACTTGCATGTAATCGCGTATATACATTTTTATTTTTGTCTTTATCTGTGTATAAATGATCATGTGATGCAGGAAGAATAACTTTTACATTCTCTCATATTGGAAACCTTTAAGGAAAAGGATTCTTATTTTTTTTTTTATGAAAATGAGGATTAGTTGTGGAATTTACAGCACATTGAATTTTAACGATCCGAATAATTTATTTTTCAAGTTGCATCTTATAAATCATCCTTATAAAATATGAGCCAAATCAAAAATATTTAAGACATCCAATTGGGTTCAAAAAAATTAACGAATACTTTGTTATATAAGAAATAATGAAATTTTATCTTAATAAAATGATTTTGGATTGAATTGAATTTTTGTAAGGATGATTTATGAATCGAGATTTACAAAATAAACGGTTCGGATAATTAAAGTTCGATGTGGAATGAGTCCCACACCTAATCCTCATTTTTTGAAAAAAAAATGGGGATCTCTTTGCATAAAGGACATGCTTTTATATATATCTTTGTAGTGAGTGTATTGCAACTCGTTACATGCAAGTTTCTCTTTTTAACGAGAGGAAAAGATTTTACCTCTCCCTGAGAACTTATCTTCGTAGTGAGAGGAAAGCAAAACGCGTTGTTATTGACATATTTCTAATCTTGCACTACAAGTTTCGTCAACAATTTAAGTTTCACATGAATTACTCAAAACTATGGCTGGGCATTTTAAGGAAAAAAAAAACCGATTGAATAGCCCAAACTGCACCGACCTTAATTGGTTTGGCAATCGGTTCCCAAAATTGTTAGGGTGTGGTTAACTGAAACCGATCTGTATATCTTTAATTTTATTTTTTTAATCATAATTAATACGTGTAGTAATATAACTGGTTAGTTATTTACGAGTTACCATGTTTCCACCACATGAAAATAAACCTGATTGGTTTATGGGTCCTTTTGGAAAAGAACATGGGCACCATTTGGAAAACGCATCAGCTGCTGCTTTGGTGCTCTCCTCGGGCTGCTTCATTTGTGCTTTCTTTTGAGTAATCACCCATATTGGTGTTATGTTCTGTAGCTTTTGGAAGAGAAATTTATTATGCATTTTCGTCTTCATACAAAACGAGAACCAATCCAAACCAACCCACCACATTCGGTTAATCGACTTGATTGGTTATAGACCCAACTTGGTTGGTTTCAGTTTGCAATTTTGCCAAACCGACCTAGTCAGTTTGGTTTTGGTTTTGGCCCAAAATCAACCCAACCAAACAGGCGCCCACCCCTACTCTAAACATCCTAATCTTATGAGAAGCTACACTATTTTTAAGGTTCTTAAAAATGCTAGGCACTAGTCGGGCGGTGGGCTGGCGCCTAGCGCCTAAGTGGCTAGGCAGCCCGGCGGATTTAGGTAAATTTATTGTATATCTTGTAAATAAGTGCATATTGACACTTACAAAAAACTATACTTGTATGAAATTCATGAATAAGATAATAAAATAATGATAAAATGCAAAAAGAGTATCCAACAAGTCCAAATTAATATTCCATAATTAATCAATAATTATAGAATTTCTTATCAATAATCCATAATTAATATTCATTAACCATGTTGATCAACTACTCTATGATTATATATAAATTAAACAACATTTTTTGTTAAATAATGAATTAGGGTTAGGGATAATATAAATTTAGAAATTAAAGATTTCATCTAAAAATTTGGAGAGAAGTGGCCAAACAAACCAAAGGATGGCGCCTGGAAGCTGGCAACAGGGTGCAGGGGAGGTGGCTTGAACTTTGGAAGCAGGGAAGGCTAACAGGATGTTGCGGCTGGCAGTTGGGGAGCTGCTACTCTCCGATTGTTTTGAAATTAGAAAGAATGGTGTCTGGGATAGTTGAGGAACCGGGGGACGAGTGGTCTCCTTTAAGCATTTCATTTTTTTAGCTCAATAACCTAAACGATGTCGTTCCACTGAAGGGAATTTTTAAATTTTTTTAACCAGTACCAAAACGACGTCGTTTTGGTCTGGTTTTCACAAAAATAAAAAAGGAACTTGAGTGCAGCAGAGCTGCACAGTAGCAATGAACTTAGAAAACACAGAACTTCATCACTTCCGATGGGACTAGTGGGGCAGAACCACCGCTCCTGGATTTGATTTCCGGCAATGGGAGGGGCGGACGCTACTCCTCACTCCTATGTAGCTTTGTCACTGATTATTCAATGATATTTCTTTTTACTTGTAAATGAGACGTATTAAGTTCAATTGGATGAAACCAAAGAGTTTCATTATTTGCTCTTAAATCTAATTCATACGGAACATGTTAAATTCCATATGCATTTTCCATAAAATATCAACTACTCATGATAAAATTGCAGCCGTCATTTTATCTATCAATTGGATGTAGCTGTCGTTCCACAATATGAGATTTGACCATTTAGAAATGAGTAATCAAACAACATCTTCACCTTAATTAACAGAAAAATTATCGTAAGACGTTTATAACTCAGTCGGTCGACAGAGTCATTATTTGCACCCTCGGTTTCAGGTTCCGTTCTCCCTTCTCCAGGCATCGCTTGTTTTTTATAATTTATGTACGCGCAAAAATAGGTGAACATGCAGATGATCATCTAACTGTGTATGACATGGTCAAGTCTTAGATCTTCCTACTGGATAGAAAGACTTAATGCAGAGCACAACTATATAAAATTGCATTTTTGCCTACCAAAATTGGATATATTAATTAATAGGCTGCGTTAACAGAAGACTTAATCAAATCATATAACACTAATTAGCATTGTTAATTTTGATTTTCGCACCCCAGGTAAGAATGCTTGGTTTCTCTCTTGGCTGTACACTGAGAATTATCGAATTAATTTGCTAACGGTCTACTCCTTTCAAATTTACAACGCACTAATATGTAATTAAATAACTTGCATGTAATCCGTATATACATTTTTATTCTTGTCTTTATCTGTGTATAAGTGATCATGTGATGCAGGAAGAATGACTTTTACGTTCTCTCATATTGGAAACCTTTAAGGAAAAGGATTCTTATTTTTATTTTTTTATGAAAATGAGGATTAGTTGTGGAATTTACACCACATTGAATTTTGACGATCCGAATAATTTATTTTTCAAGTTGCATCTTATAAATCATCCTTGTAAAAATGAGTCAAATCGGAAATATTTAAGACATCTAATTGGGTTAAAAAAAATTAACAAATACTTTGTTATATAAGAAATAATGAAATTTTATTTTAATAAAATGATTTCGGATTGAATTGAATTTTTGTAAGGATGATCTATGAATCTAGACTTACAAAATAGATAGTTCAGATCGTTGAAGATCGATGTGGAATGGGTCCCACACCTAATCGCCATTTTTTGAAAAAAAATAGGGATCTCTTTGCATAAAGGACATGCTTTTATATATTATATATATCTTTGTAGTGAGTGTATTGCAACTCGTTACATGCAAGTTTCTTTTTTTAGCGAGAGGAAAGGATTTTACTTCTCCCTGAGAACATATCTTTGTAGTGAGAGGAAAGCAAAACGCATTGTTATTGACATGTTTCTAATCTTGTACTACAAGTTTCGTCAACAATTTAAGTTTCACATGAATTACTCTAAACTAGGGCTGGGCATTTTAAGAAAAGAAAAAAATCGACTGAACCGCCCGAACCGCACCAACCTTAATTGGTTTGGCAATCGGTTCCCAAAATTGTTAGGGTGTGGTTAACCGAACCGATCTTCATATCTTTAATTTTTTTAATCATAATTAATATGGTTAGTTATTTACGAGGTAACATGTTTCCACCACATGAAAACAAATCTGATTAGTTTAAGGGTCCCTTTGGAGAAGAACATGGGCACCATTTGGAGAACGCATCATCTGCTACTTTGGTGCTCTCCTCGAGCTGCTTCATTTGTGATTTCCCTTGAGTAATCACCCATATTGGTGTTATGTTCTGTAGCTTTTGGAAGAGAAATTTATTATGCATTTTCGTCTTCATACAAAACGAGAACCAATCCAAACCAACCCACCACATTCGGTTAATCGACTTGATTGGTTTTAGACCCAACTTGGTCAGTTTTGGTTTGCAATTTTGCCGTTTTGGTTTTGGCCCAAAATCGATCCAAACCCACGCCCACCTCTACTCTAAACATCCTGATCTTATGAGAAGCTATACTGTCACATCCCGGCCCGGGCGCAACCATCTCCCGGGCCCGCTCCACCACCACAGCACGATATTGTCCGCTTTGGGCCCCGACCACGCCCTCACGGTTTTGTTTTTGGGAACTCATGAGCAACTTCCCAGTGGGTCACCCGTCATGGGAGTGCTCTAGCCCCCTTCTCGCTTAACTTTGGAGTTCCAACGGAACCCGAAGCCAGTGAGCTCCCAAAAGGCCTCGTGCTAGGTAGGGATGAGAATATACATTTAAGGATCACTCCCTGGGCGATGTGGGATGTCACATATACTATTTTTAAGGTTCTAAAAATGTTAGGCGCTAGTCGGGGCGACGGGTTGGCGCCTAGTGGCTAGGCGGCCTAGGCAGATTTAGGTAAATTTATTGTATATCTTGTAAATAAGTGCATATTGACACTTACAAAAAAAATTATACTTGTATGAAATTCATGGATAAGATAATAAAATAATGATAAAATGCAAAAAGAGTATCCAACAAGTCCAAAATTAAAAAACACATTAAGCATATATGGCATATAACCACGGTGAGGAGTATTGTAGGATGACACATGTACAACAAGTTCACAATTTTAAACCACTTAGACTTAGATAGGATTTTTTTTTAAATTTCATTAAAAAAAAAACACCTAGCTCCGCCTAGCTCGCCTAGCCCTCCTAGAGTCCAACCGTTTTTTCCCACTGTTTTGCACTAAAAGGCCTCAACCACCCTTCGCCCAGTGCCTAAGCCATTTTTTAGAACACTAACTATTTTCTTCTTAGTCTACACAAAATAAAAAAGAATATACCCTCAACAATTTTAAATGATAATTGCCAAAGTGTAGGTTCAATAGATAATTTTAATAAACATGTCCCAAGGATTCAGTGGTAGAGCAAGAATTTTAGCATAGAAGGCGCATAAAAGTCTTAGTTCGAAATGTTTTCTTGATGTAAGAAAAATTAGTATGTCCTGTCCTGAGCCATAAATCACTGTCGTTTGGATCGGGTATGACATCATCCTCATCATCATTTTCCGCAAACCCAAATCCCAAATCGACGATAAATTGCTATCACGACTTTAATTGATTAGGAAAATTTTCTTTTAAATGAGGTGAAAGAAGAAAGGAGAACGATAAAATGAATAAGAAAAGAAAAAAAAGAGAAAGAAAATGTAGAAGAAAAAAAAATATTAATTGTGACATCCTGTTCCGAACTTAATATTATTTCATTTTCCAACCTTGGAAAATTACGAAGATGTAGCTAATAGGCTAAATGGAAATCCTACATGTAAATCCTTTGTGGACATTCGAGTCCTTGTCACTCTTTGTTTCTTTGCACATTTTTCTAAGTAGCATGTGCCCTTACGAACACATGTGCGCGAACGAGGCGTAAATCGAATGATTTATGCACGTTTCCTAATGAAGGGCAAGATTGTATCTCCCTTTCATTATGTCTCCATTTCGTTTTCCCACACTCTGTCTCTCTGTCATTTACTCTCACTCTCTTTCCCTCCATCTTTCTCTAAGGGCTAGTTTTGTATTATTATGCTTAAAAAAAAAAAAACTTATGCTATGCTGTGAAGATAAATAATTGTAAAATAAGCAGTTAAGTGTTTGATAATTTTTTTTGTAAAAGTTTTTTTACCAAAAGAAGCAGTATTTAAGTGTTTGGTAAACTTCTATATAAAACTGTTGTGACAATGTAAAATGACTAAAAAGTTAGTATTATATTACTTATCTAATATAACTTATTTTATTTTATTTTATAATTTTTTATTTTAATCTCTCTCGAGACTTCTAGAAGCACTCAAACTCTCCGATTCTAATCTAAACTCTCATCTCCCTCATTTTCACCATCCACTTCTCATGCAACCTCTAGTCCCTTATTTTCTTCGTCCTCACCTTCATTTTCTCCTTCACCACCCCCATAGCCAGGCCCAGTCACGCCCCGATTATTGCGATCGAAATCGCTCTATTCGCCTCCTGCTATTAGACAGAGGCAAGAGAGAAAACACAGGAAGGTTTGTGAATTGGAAGAAAGAATAAGAAAAATGCGGAAGAAGAGTATATAAAAACAATTTATCTGTCGCTTACAACCGACACTAGGTTTCAAAATATTTTTAAAAACTAAAATCTATGTCACTCAGAACCGACGCAGGCTTAAAAAAAATTAAAAAAAATTAAAATATTAAAATCTGTGTCCGTTAAAAGCGACACTAAATCTTTACGTCGGTTTAAAAGCGACACTAAATATTTATGTCGGTTAAAAAGCGACACTAGTATTTAAAAATATTAAAATTTGTGTCGGTTAAAAGCGACACTAAGTCTTTACGTCGGTTTAAAAGCGACATAGACATTTTATGACGCTTATAAGCGACAGTAAATCCGACGTTATGTTTAGTAAGTGTCGGAACTATCTAATCTGCTACTATATTATATTAAACCGACACAAGCCACCGACATTATAAGGCCATTTTGTAGTAGTTACAACAGCCGGAGCAGCCTCAGTCCTCCACCCCGTTTAGGGATCGCAGGCACTCCCCGTCGCGGAGGTGTCCTCCACCTCCGTTCAAGCAGTCTAGAAGGAAATATTGAGGGTATGATGGCAGCAGATAGAGTCCTAGAAGAGGGTTTGGACATGGAGATAGAAGGTGAATGAGTTTTGTTTATGAGTTTGTGCGTCTACTTTCTGTCTGTTTTCTGAGATAATACGCCATCATCACCTCCATTTGGCTCCGATCTGATCATCTATTTCTTCTATTCCGACTAATTCTCACTCGGATTCTGGGTTGAAAAGGGAAGATTACAAGTGGGAATCTTTTTCTCGCTCGAATTCTGGACTAATTTTGCTCGGATTCTAGGTTGATTCTCGATCAGGTTCTAGGCTGATTTTCGCTCGAATTCTTTGGTTCGTTCCAATCCGCAAAATTTCAAAAATGGTTTATTAAAAGGTTGAGTCTCTTTCTTATGTGTATTTGGATGATCTAGAGGGAGGATAGGGATGAAATTTGGTGCAGTGGTGGTGGTCGGTGTTAAGCGGGAGTGGGCGGGACGACTGCGGTCCTAGGGTCCCATGCAGGGGGAGAATGAAAGTGAGAGATTTCAGTTTAAGTGTTAAAGAGGCCTGTCATTTTGTGAAAGTGACGAGGGTGTTATTGGACTTTAGAAAGTTTCGTTAAAGAAGTACTGTAGCTCTGCATATTTTGAAAAAAAAAAAAAAAAAAACAGTTTTTCAAAGGTTTTTATTTATTTTTATTTTTTATATTAGCACCTCACAAAATGTTGAATGCATCATACATTATAATTTAATATTAAATGACTTATTTATCCTACTATACAATGATAATTTTGACCTTATTAGTTTTTTTTTTAATTTCTAAATACACCATAAATCACTTTTAGCGTATTATTTATCTTCTCAACTATCAAAGCTCTCTCACCATCCATTGTTGAACAAAATCCTAACAAATGAAACTACAAACATGTTGATTGAGAAAAATTGTTTTTGACGAATAGAACAAGAAATCGATGTTTCAGAAGTTTCACATGAGGTAAGATTTCATATTTTCATTATTTTAGTGTTTTTGACGAATGGAACACGAAATCGATGTTTTCTAATAATCTTGTAGGAGAATCATATTCCTCAATAAGATCTGCAACACGATCAAAAACACATTTCAGTAAATAACTATGAAGATCATTACGAAAGTTGAAAGGATTCATAGGCAATATTAACCGTGACTTAGAAGTAGAACCATGTTACAATCAAGAATAGATGTTATACGATGCGCAATAGTAATGACTGTACAGTCGGTAAAGTGTTGTCAAAGGGTATGCTAGTTCAGATGTGGGGTGTATGTACAAAATATAAGGTACATATTGATAGTGTGGGGAAGCCCCAGACGACGACGGCAAAAGATGCCTTTGGAACAAAGCCATGAACATCTGATGGTCACTTTGAATCCGGCTATCGGATTCATGCAGCTGGTCCAGTTCCCTCTTCATGCTCGTCGAGTAGCTATTGGCAAGCATGTGCAACTCCCTATTTTCATGCTTAAGCCCTCTAATCTCCTGCTTAAGGCTCACCACCTCAGTCATCAAGGATTCAACCTGGCGAGTACGAACAAGAAGGCGTTGGCCCATGTTCGACACAGAGCCCGCACACTGGATGCTAAAGACCAATGAGTCCTGGACAGCCAACTCATCGGACCGCTTGGAAAGCACCTTGTTGTCCCTAGGGGTGAAAAGATTTCTAGCCACCACCGCAGCTGTTATGTCGTTCTTCATCACCGAATCCCCAACCGTAAGAGGACCGTTCGGGGATAAAAATGATGGGTACCATATATTGTCCGGAGAAAACATAACAGCCTCTTCCCTGGCATTTAAATCAAGGCGACGGTCAGACGGGCAAGACATTTTCCGAAAGTTTTGAAGAAAAGGAAAGGTCGGACAAATCAAGTATAAGAGGGGAACTTCTGCAAGTAGCAATTCTCAAGCGCGCTTTGGAAAGCAATCGATGCCTCTATATAATAATATAAAAAAAAGCAACAAGGCCGCCTGCTCAGAAATCGAAGAGCCGTCTGCCCAGAAATCGAAGAGGCGCTCGTTCAGAAATCGAAGGGACGCCACTTTTTCAAAAGCCGGATTTTTTGGATCAAGTTGTCAGCACTGTTCACCCGTGATCTCATCTTTGCCGAAGTCGCAGACAAAATCAGAGGGGGGCTTGTCACCATCCTCCAAACCTTAAAAGTCGGGCTGCTTGTTCAAAGATCGAAGGGTTGCTTATCCGAAGATCGAAGATGCGCCAACTTTTTCAAAAGACAGAGTCCCTGAATCAAAGCTTACCGACACTCTCCACATGCGATCTCAGCTCTGAAGGAGTCACAGGCCAAAATAAAAAAAAAAGGGCTCGACACTATCCTCCAAATTTCAAAAGCTGCTCGTTCAAAGACCGAGGTTTGTCGCCACACTTCACATGTTGTCTCAGCTTTGCAGAAGTCACGGACGGGTTTGAAAACTCGTGAATCTTACTGTTCTAATCAAAATTACCCGCTGTCGCTGATAAGGGTAAACGAACAGTATCATTACCGACTACTAGGAAATCCTTATATAGGTCGACTCTCATCCTCTACGGTAAGACAGACCTGAAAAAAAAATGCCAAGCTCTTCCCTATCTTCGAGAATGCATTTCCAACAAAGCCTCTCAAAATACTCAGTATTCCTCATCCCCTAGAATGCCTCTGCAAAACAAGCCACACCAAAGCAAGAGTATCCCATATCATCAGGGTCGAAAGCAAGAGTATCTCATATCATGCTTTCTCCCTGTCCTTGTCTTTGTCCTTGTTCTCACCTGCAGGGCAAGAAGAAAGAGAACAATCAGTCAGAACCTGAGATCAAACTTCCGATCTGGAACTGACTGCCTGGAAACCTTCCCTGATTGCTTACCTAGCATTTGCATTCCACCCCTGCATAGCAAAAAACTGCAAGAGAAGATGCCACATGCGTGAGAAAAAACCAAGGAAAATGCCGCTTCTGCAAGGGGAACAGATAAAGCAAGGAAAATGATACATTGAAGCATGTAGAGACAAGCACAACAAAGCATGTACCGGGCTGTCCGCTGCTTCTTCAAAAGCAAAAGTATTTCATGAAGATCTGACATACTCTGGATTTGATGGACTTGTTATGACACTCAGATTCTTGAGTCGACTCGTGAAGATCGCTTGCCATATGAAGCCGCTTATGGTCCAACAACCTTCAAGATCAAGCCACCAATGGCCCTTGAAGGAATCACAAGTCCGATTCAAGATCAAGTGTTCACCACCCTTGAATCAACTTCAACTCTAGATAAATGGGTAAGCTCAGACTTTTGGCAAGTCTAGCAGAAGAAAACCCTCTAGCCCAGTTCAAGAATAAACCTGTGGAAAGATACTTCTTCAAAAGCAAAAGTATCTCATATCAGCAGAGTCGAAGGCAAAGATATCTCATGGCATGCTTTTCCTTTACCCTTGCTCTTGCCTACGGGACAAGAGAAATAGGGCGATCGGTCGGCACGTAGAGAATAATGTAGCATGGGCCGTACAATTGCACGTGCTGATTCATCCTCAACTAAACCGAAGATCGCTTGCCATATGAAGCCGCTCATGGTTCGACAACCTTCAAGATCAAGCCTCAACGGCCCTTGGAGAAATCACAAATCCGATTCAAGATCAAGTGTCCATCACCCTTGAATCAACCTTCAAGATCAAGCCTCAACGGCCCTTGGAGAAATTAAAAGCCTGATTCAAGATCAAGTGTTCACTACCCTTGAATCAAGCTTCAAGATCAAGCCTCAACGGCCCTTGGAGAAATCATAAATTCGATTCAAGATCAAGTGTCCATCACCTTTGAATTAAACCCAGTTCAAGATGAAGCCTGTGGAAAGTCAACAAGCACAACAAATGCACGTGTCGATTCGTCCCAGCAAAGTTGAATAGATCTCGGCCCAATTCAAGATCAAGTCTCAACGGCACTTGAAGGAGATCCTAGCCCGATCCAAGATCAAGCCTTGACGGCCCTTGGATCGACATCTACATTAAGGGACTTCAAAACGCATCTTCTACACGTGACAAGCACATGTATACGACACGCTTTGAAGTGGGGGCATTTGTAGACATTGAAATTTCGGTAAAATAAATGTTGACCAATAATTAAAATTTCAATGCCCACATGTCACATAAATTTTACACGTAGTGTATAACTCGACGAAAAATCGAAAAGAGTCAGAAAAGCCATCAAACAGGACACGTGTCAACACCTGGCAGAAATGACTTATTTCATCTGATTATTTAAATCCAAAAATCAAGTTTTGGAATTCTATAAATAGGGAGCCATTCCATTCATTTCAGACGAATGCACCAACACATTTCTCTACTCTCAAATTGGAAGAGAATTCTCTTAAAGTTCGTTCATCGTTCTTCATTCTTCGTTCATTGTTCTTCGAGATCAAGCCCCAACGGCCCTTGAAGAAACACTCATCCACCTTCGAGATCAAGCCCAACGGCCCTTGAAGAAGCTTCGCCAAAACTTTTGAAGAATCAACAAGCACTTTGGTCACGTGCCGATTCTTCATCCAAGATCAAGCCCCGACGGCCCCTGGATCAACACAATTGTTCTTCAAGATCAAGCCCAAAAACCCTTGAAGATCAATTCATCGTTCATCTGTTCATCCACCTTCAAGATCAAGCCCCAAAGGCCCTTGAAGATCCGTTCATCCGCTCTTCAAGATCAAGCCCCGACGGCCCTTGAAGCAGCGTTCATCCACCTTCCAAGATCAAGCCTCGACGGCCCTTGGATCCACACTTCCGTTCTTCAAGAATCAAGCCCAAAAGCCCCTTGAAGTTCATCCATCGTTCATCGTTCGTCGTTTTTCGTTCGTCGTTCATCCATTTTCAAGAACAAACCCAAAAGCCCTTGAAGATCCATTCGTCATTCAACGTTCATCGAACTTCAAGATCAAGCCCCAACGGCCCCCTTGAAGATCCGTTCATCCAACTTCAAGATCAAGCCCAAAAAGCCCCTAAAGAAACGTTCATCCGCCAAACTTTAAGATCAAGCCCAATGGCCCTTGAAGAAACTTCCCCCTATTCAATCAAGACCAAAGCCTCGACGGCCCTTGGATCAAGCCCACAAATCAAAGTCTTACGGAGATCGAATCAGAGGAACAAATAGAGATTGTAACCTAAATTCATCAAATACAAATATATTTTGTACACGTGTTCTTGTGTCTTCAGGAATTTTTCGTGTTTACATTGGGATTAGGAAAGTTTAGGACCAAATTAGGAAACTTTGGTTTACAATTCTTCTTTCTTTTCTGATCTCATTGACTTCATTTGTCTTCAATTCATTTCTTCCATCGCTTTGCACATTCTTAACCTCCTTTGGTCTTCAATTTCGTCCATCCACTTAGCTCCAAGCATATGCTATCCTTTGCAATCCCAAAACTGCTCCAAAATGCACCAAAATGCACTTCCTTGCTATCTTAGCCCTTGGAACCTACAAACACACGAAAATAGCTTCAAATACTAAAATAACTAAGAACTAACAACCTAAATGCAAGGAAACAAGCTTACTAAGTCGCATAATTATGCTCCTATCAAGTACTAAGTGGCTATACTTTCCTTTTTATTTTCCAACAAAATTAATAGGTATTTATTTATGTTTAGCTACTGTTTCTTTAGGGTGATGCTATCCACATGTATTTTTACTTTCCAAACACTCCGGATAATTTATGTCCTTTAATCTTATTCAAATCATTCGATCTGACAACCGAAATTAAATATAATGTGTAAGAAGTAAATAACGGTGTGTGAATAGCACCTCTCTTTCTTGATCACCACACTTCCTCAACCGTTGCCTTCAGCAATATACTGGTTCTTTCGTCTCTTCCACTTTGTCGTGATTTGTTTGTTTTTCCCTTCATCGATTGTAAGAACTTGGATTGAATGTAAAGGAGGATGCTTCAGTCATGCAGTAAACCCCACCGTTTCCATGAATGTGAGATTTGATCCTTGATTTCCTTGCTATAAGCAAGATCATTTGAAAGAGTAAAATAAAATAACTGCACTTGCACTCCCCATCTCATGGAAATAATACGAAAAGCTACCCGTAACAGTTTCATCAAAAGTTAGTTTCTAAATTTCCACATCATTTTTTTTTCTACTTTCATCCCCATTTAAATACGTAAAAGATTTGTAGCTGAAGAAGTTAAATGCAATTAATCATGCACATAAGATCATAGTTCGATTCTTCTCTCTTGTATTAATATTATTATAATTTCTTCAAAAATTCCATACTACAAAAAGATCACATGATCTTATTCCTTGTAAGATCATGCGGCATGTTGATGTAATTTCAAAAATTCACTTATTTATGATTGTGATTTTGTAGTTAGTGTTATAGTCCCACTGAGTTATGTATATACTGCTCTAATTTCTCTTTTTTTTTCTTGTTAAAAAGAAAAATTAAGACAAACAACTTTGGTTAGGTTAAGAAGATATGTTACCTTGGAGAAACTGAACAAAAAAACGAAAAACACAGATGATGTCTCGGTCTGGTGCAGTCTAAATGGTCCCCCAACACACACATTGATCCATGATTCCATTCACAAAAGTGAGTTAGAAGATGGTATCTGGATCCATTCACAAAAGACAGTTCCATTGCTGGCACGGTTACTTTTTTATTTTTAATTTTATTATATATATATATATATTTTTTATTATTTATTTATGAAATCTTCTGTTTACAGTTTCATTTGTCGGGTGTCGTTTTTGGAATTTTATTTAAAGGACTTGTTTAATATTTTAGGCATCGAAGTTTAAGAAGACAACCGAAATATAGCTATGAATTAACAAACCATGAGATCTACAGAGATTAGGTTAACATAAGCATGATTAGAGGAGAAGATGTGCATTTTAGCAATGTTTCTGGCGTAGTTGTTGTTTCTATCCAACTGTACATACTGTTTATAGGCTAAATGTGGCAAAGCTAAGGCCACACAGTGGAATGGGTGGACCTCAATTGAAACCCTAACTTCATAACAGAAGCCCTAACTTATTTCCCCCTCTCAGGAAAAGCATATATACAGTACCCTAAAACTCGAACAAGTTGTGCCATTGCAATTGTAATTTTAATTACTAACTATTGCAAAACTGAGGAAGAAGATGGCTAAAACTTCAAAGTCAATCTGCCTTTCCGTGCTTTTTGTTATGTTCATCGTCTTTGCAGTTGCAGGTAAGAAAGAAGGAGTTTCTACATGAATGGAGAACACTTGTCATGTAATGTAATATTCCACGTGCTATAAGTCAGATGGAAGACATAGTTGATATATGTCTTACTTCCATAGTGCATTAAACAAAAACAAATACAAGTGTTATAATTTGAGTGAAATAGTAACATCACGTGATAGTGTTTCAAGTACAGAAAAATTTCTAGTAAACTCCATTGACCCTTTTTCTCCTTTTTTTTCCCTTTTCTTTTATTTCAATCTTCAAATATGACTATACATGTTTCTTGCACAATGCAGATAGCGGGTTTGTAGGATGCCGTGGTTGGTCGTATAGTAGCACATGGCAGGGTTTATGCTTATGGAGTCCAAACTGCAACAACGCATGCACAAAAGAAGGTATGACTGGAGCTTGCGTACTTTTCAAATGCGTTTGCTATGATGGTAAAGCTTGTCCGCTGGGCCGCCTCCCTGCACACTAGCTACACCTTCATGGACTAGAAATACTACTCCAAAACTGCATTCAACTTTCAATGTATATGGAAATACTTGGCACGTATTAGTTTAGACTAACTACGTACCTATAGCTCCATCTGTTTGTAAATGATCGATGTAGTTTTACGTAATGTTTGCTTACTCGTATGTATAGTAAGCTGAGCGATGTAAAGGTATGATGACTTTTACACATAATGACGTTGTTTATTTGTAGAAACTATGTAAGACTGTAATTGTAATCATATTTTCTTCTGCTTATGGTACAAAAATAGGGGGATGAGGATTCTCTCCCCTCCTAATCTCTCTCCCCTTCCCTCCCCTCCTACTTGAATGATTATGGTTAAGCCACATCAACATCTTATATTAATTTTTTTATAGAGGCGATAAGCGAAAAACAAAGTGGAAGAGGATGGAAAAGAAAGGGATGAGAATAGGAGAGGAGAGAATCCTACTCCAAAATAAGGTGCACAGAGGGAGGGGAAGGGTAAGAGAGGTATAACAAGAAGGTTAATTGATATATACTTAATTACACTCTTTACTATTTTAATGAAGAATCCATCTGTTGACGAACAAACCTAAGGGGCTTAATTAACCTAAAGAACAAACTAATTAATCTCAATTTACCACCCCCTTAAACCCACAACATACTACCCCAGAACATCTTCTCTTTTTATGCCACAGATGGCTAGGGTAGTGTAGAGTAGGGTAGGGCAGTGCTTGGTAGCCGTTTAGGGATTTACTGTAGTTTGTTTGAGTTTGGGTTAATAATTTACTCTATATCAGTTTTTTGATCACTGAATCTTATGTACCCAATTGGTAACCTTTGTAATTGTTTGTGAAGTTCAATGAAATATCATTTTTTTCACTTCTTGTAAAAAAATGGTAGTTTTCTATATACCAAGGAAAAAAAGTTCAAATTCAACCATTAAAAAGTAATTGCATGTCGTATATTATGGCATGATCAATTTTCTTAAAATAAGTCATCACTTCAGATATTGCAAGTTGGAATTTTCTGATGTACCAAGTATCCAGTTTATTGGATGTCCACAAAATTTGTATGCAACTACAAGTTTTGAAAACTTATTTTGTATTACATTATGAATGGTGAGAATATTTTCCTCCTACCATAGAAAACTTTAGGGTGTATAAAACAAATTATAAACTTTACCATTTTATAAAGGGGATTTTTATCACCAATGGTCCCTGAGATTGACCAAACTCATCATTTTGGTCCCTCACTTTCAAAATCAATCAATGTCGTCCTTGACATTCACCACCGCACATCAAATTGGTCTTTTGTTTAGATTTCCTCAACTATTTCTGTTAGTTTGCACGTGGCACCCACAAATCCAATAAAATGGTGACACATGGGTTACACAAAAGAAGGGTTTTAATCACAAATGGTCCTTAACTTTGATCAAACTCCTCATTTTGGTCCCGAAGTTTCAAAAATCAATAAATTTGGTCTCTGACTTTCACTACTACGCATCAATTTAGTCATTCCGTTAAAATTTCATCAATATTTTTTGTTAGTGTGATAATATGGTCCCATTGGTCCAATCATATGGCGCCACATGAATTAATTATAAAAAAAATATTTTTTTTAAGATTTAAAACTAAAAGTACTATAAGAAATTAAAAACAAAAACTAAAAGAAAAAAAGAAGAAGACATCATCATCTTCATCTAGGTATGCTCAAAAAGAAAAAGGAACGCACCATGACACCACTAAAACTCTTGTCCTCCGTGAACTCATTTCTCATTCTCTCTAGGTGGTTATAATCGTATCAAATTTAAATTGAATTTGGATTTGATTTTATCGATTTTAGATTGAATCTTATTTTCCAATCGGATTTGTGGGATGCGAGAGAAATGTTAGTGCGGAATACTTGACAGTTGGTTCAACTAAAAAAAAATTAGTTTCTTATAGTTAATCCACTTGGCGCCATATGATTGGACTAGTGGGACCACATCAATACACTAACAAAAAAATTTGATGAAATATTAATGGAAGGACTTTATTGATGTGCGATAATGAAATTCAGGGACCAAAATGAGAAGTTTGATAAATGATAGGGTCCATTTGTGATAAAAACCCTTATTTTGTGTAATCAACGTGTCACCATTTTATTGGATTTGTGGGTCCCACATGCAAACTAACAGAAATAGTTGACAGAATCTAAACGAAAGGACCAAATTGATGTGCGGTGGTGAATATCAGAGATGACTTAATTGATTTTGAAAGTGAGGGACCAAAATCATGAGTTTAGTCAATCTCATGGACCATTGGTGATCAAAATCCTTTTACAAATGTACTTTTTGTTTACTAAGGTAAGAACCCAAAAAAAAGCATGGGGAGGGAGACCTTTTGTTAGTCGGGCATACGATAGGTATGTAGTTGGAAGTGCTTTTAAAATGGCTGAAAACGTTTTTTATGAAAATGTTTTTAGTATCCTTAGTAAAAATGCAAACGAATCTTGGAAAAACACTTAAAGTGCCTTTCTACAACACACAACTAGTGTTTCAGCACGTCAAGTTATTTTGGAAGTCAATTTTTTTTTTTTGTAAAAGCTTTCAGTAATTTTGAAATCACTTCAAAATGAGTTCATAATGTTTACAAGAGGACTTGTGAGTTATAACACGTGGATACATTTTTCTTCCAGCGCCTTGATGTTGTTGAATATGTTGACCCGCACATGTAAACAAGTTCAATGAAATCGGTGGGATGGTTTCCAAGTCTTTAGCAAAGTCGTTGGTGTTCACATAGGTATACAGTAAATCTTTTTCTTTGCTGGGTCAATTTGCTGTTATTTATTTTGGTTCCATATGTATGAGATACCAGTTGACTGTCGTTTATTTGTGAAATTGCTAGTGAGGCTCTACAGTAACACGGACGAAGATAATGATTAAATACAATAAAGAACAACCAATTGGCATAGCTGAATCATTACAGGACTGAAAAAAGCCTAACCTAACGGGAAAAGAATTGCTGCAATTTTGAATTTGATGTTTAGGAAAGAACTTAATTGGTGAAGAGTAATTTTTTTACATAAAAAATTCTCGAAGTTCGAATTTCATTATTATAAATAAATAAACGTATAACTTGTATTAACTGTGCTCCAAGTATTTTTATTAATAAGCTCAATTGTACCAACTCTACCATTTTATCCTTTCTAATCAACATACACATATGTTAGAATTAGAATGAAAAGTCAATATATGTTTTATGTACAACACCATTAAATCATTTTAACAATGCATATTATAGAATAATAAAAATAAAATAGTTAATCTTAGTTTACTACTCTGAACATTCTTGGCTTTCAAAATAGGATTCCGATTATGATATTTGTTTTTTTTTTTTTAATCCAATGATATTTGTATTCATAACTGCATAAACAAGATGTTACACTCATAAGATGTAACGACCCGTCCCAAATTATTGTATATATTTTCTCCCCAAATGTGTAAGTGACAATAATGCCCTCATGGTTTAATGACGTGGATGTACATATTCAGATTTAAATTATTTTTCTCACTAGCATAATTAAATCGTACTTGACGCCACGAGTGCGTCGACGTGAGTTAAGGTCGAATCGGATTTGTAACTAAAACGTTACAAACGAATAGGTGTAATTTGGTAGAAATATAATTTTGGGTTGCCTATCACATATCCACCAATCATTTTCTTTCCTATAACCTTGAGACCAATTAGAATTTTTGGGTTTGTTTTATTTCCTTTGGACCAATTATTTAGGTCCTAAATCCCATGGCCCAATCAAAAAACATTTTCTTTTTCTTTTGCCCAATCCCATACACATACACTCATACCCACACATGTACGCCTTCTCTCTTTCCTCTCTCGATCCTTCTCATCTCTTCCCTCGTCCGTACACCGTACGACCATCACTATCAAACCCATCAAAACACACATGGATCGAGTGTTACAAACTTTCCATCACTCTTCTCTCAGACCTACGAGCTCATCCATTACCATTGTTGAAGAACGGACGTCAGGATCGTGAGGAACTAAAGCTGCGGCAAGGAGTCCAATTTACCCTGACACGATCGTGGATATTTTACAAGGTTTTAAGGTTTGAAAAGGGTCTTAATCAACTCTATGAAGACCCTAGGCCATTTTTGGAGTGGTTTGAACGTTGGAGTAAGCACGTTCGTGAAGTTCCAGTTTTGGACGGTTTTTCCTAGCTTTATTCAGACCACTTTCCGTCGGTTTTAGGACCTCGGATAGGTATGGTTGTGTTATACTCTTCAAGAGTTTCAAATCCATATAAATTTCATGAATTTTGGTTGGGAAATTAAGAAGTTATAAGCTTTTAAAAATGAGATCACGGGTGAACAGTGCTGACAACTTGATCCAGAAAATTCGGCTTTTGAAAAAGTGGCGTCCCTTCGATTTCTGAACGAGCGCCTCTTCGATTTCTGGGCAGGCGGCTCTTCGATTTCTGAGCAGGCGGCCTTGTTGCTTTTTTTAATATTATTATATAGAGGCATCGATTTCTTTCCGAAGCGCGCTTGAGAATTGCTACTTGCAGAAGTTCCCCTCTTATACTTGATTTGTCCGACCTTTCCTTTGCTTCAAAACTTTCGGAAAATGTCTTGCCCGTCTGACCGTCGCCTTGATTTAAATGCCAGGGAAGAGGCTGTTATGTTTTCTCCGGACAATATATGGCATCCATCCTTTTTATCCCCGAACAGTCCTCTTACGGTTGGGGATTCGGTGATGAAGAACGACATAACAGCTGCGGTGGTGGCTAGAAATCTTTTCACCCCTAGGGACAACAGGGTGCTTTCCAAGCGGTCCGATGAGTTGGCTGTCCATGACTCATTGGCCTTTATCATCCAGTGTGCGGGCTCTGTGTCGAACATGGGCCAACACCTTCTTGTTCGTACTCGCCAGGTTGAATCCTTGATGGCTGAGGTGGTGAGCCTTAAGCAGGAGATTAGAGGGCTTAAGCATGAAAATAGGGAGTTGCACATGCTTGCCAATAGCTACTCGATGAGCATGAAGAGGGAACTGGACCAGCTGCATGAATCCGATAGCCGGATTCAAAGTGACCATCAGATGTTCATGGCTTTGTTCCAAAGGCATCTTTTGCCGTCGTCGTCTGGGGCTTCACCAAGGAAAGAGTGATGATGGGGAATTGTTCAAGATTTCAGTTACTTTGTTTGATTATTCCTTTGCTGCAAGGTTGAATAGATGTGCTGCATTCTTGGGATAGAAAGTAAGAACTGTAATTTGGCATCAAAGGCTAGGACATCCATCCGATGAGGTTCTGACAACAATGTTGAAGGCTGCTGATATTTCTGTTAGTAAGATTTGTGTCCAACTATGTGTTTTTCTTGTATAAAAGGGAAAATATGTAGACAAGTGTTTCCTATTAGACAAGATAGAGCTAGATGTATGTTTGAGAAAGTTCATTCTGATGTATAGGGGCCATCCCCACTCCAATCTGTAGAAGGGTCTAAGTACTACATCACCTTTGTAGATGAATTTTCCAAATTCATGTGGATATTTCCTATGATCAATAAATCAGATGCTTATTCAATTTTTGCGAAGTTCACTACATTTGTGTTTAATCAGTTTAATGCCTCAATTAAATGCTTTCAATCTGATGAGGGAGGTGAGTATATGAGTAAAAAGTTTAAAGAGTTTAAAGAGTTTAAAGAGTTTTTAGCAAGCAAGGGCATTTCATGCATGGTTTCATGTCCATACACTCCTCAACAGAATGGCATTGCTGAAAGAAGATATCGTCATGTAGTGGAAACTGCTATTACTTTATTAACAGAAACAAATTTACCACATCTGTTTGGGAAAGTACCAGAGATTCATAACCTGAAGGTGTTTAGGACTGCAACTTATCCTTTGATGAGACCATATACTGTCAACAAGCTCTAAGCTAGATCTTCTCAGTGTGTATTCCTTGGTTATGCCTTGGGGTACAAATGAGCAATATGTTATGATTTGAAGAATAGAAGATTGATTTTGTCCAGGCATGTAATACATAATGAAGAAGTGTTTTCATATAAAACTAAATTGCCTTGAGAGTATAATAACTCTGAGCAATCCAAGAAGACAAGAGATGATATAGTTGTGGTTCAAATGCCTATTCCTGCAATACATGGTCAAGTACCATTATCGAATGGTGCTGATGTTCAAGAATTACAAGCAGGTTTATCATTAGAGAATATTTCTCAGGAGCAAGCTTCAAATGTGCACTCAAGTTCTGATATATGATGTATCTCAGCATCTGGTCAATCTTTTAGTACTTCAAATATGTCACAATCATCTCTAACATTAACTTCTCATCATCATCACTTCCAGTCAACAATCAACAAATCACCCTTGATGCCTGTCCATTACTGTTCTCAACTTGAAATCATACTACTGGTTCTCCACAACTAAGTGAAAATTCTAAAACTCATATAGTATCAACATATGTATTATCTAATCTTCTCATGGTTACAAGATTGAAGAGTGAGACTATACAAAAATGGAATTATGCTGCATACTTAGCATTTTTCCTGAGTTATGTCCTTTAATCTTATTCAAATCATTCGATCTGACAACCGAAATTAAAAATAATGTGTAAGAAGAAATAAGGGTATGTGAATAGCACCTCTCTTTCTTGATCACCACACTTCCTCAACCGCTGCCTTCAGCAATATACTGGTTCTTTCGTCTCTTCCACTTTGTCGTGATTTGTTTGTTTTTCCCTTCATCAATTGTAAGAACTTGGATTGAATGTAAAGGAGGATGCTTCAGTCATGCAGTAAACCCCACCGTTTCCATAAACGTGAGATTTGATCCTTGATTTTCTTGCTATAAGCAAGATCATTTGAAAGAGTAAAATAAAATAACTGCACTTGCACTCCCCATCTCATGGAAATAAAACGAAAATCTACCCGTAACAGTTTCATCAAAAGTTAGTTTCTAAATTTCCACATCATTTTTTTCTTTTTTCTGCTTTCATCCCCATTTAAATACGTAAAAGATTAGTAGCTGAAGAAGTTAAATGCAATTAATCATGCACACAAGATCGTAGTTCGATTCTTCTCTCTCCTATTAATATTATTATAATTTCTTCAAAAATTCCATACTACAAAAAGATCACATGATCTTATTACTTGTAAGATCATGCGGTATGTTGATTTAATTTAAAAAATTCACTTATTTATTACTGTGATTTTGTAGTTAGTGTTATAAGTCCCACAGAGTAATGTATATACTGCTCTAATTTCTCTTCTTCTTTTCTTGTTAGAAAGAAAAATTAACACAAACAACTTTGGTTAGGTTAAGAAGATATGGTACCTTGGAGAAACCGAACAAAAAAAACGAAAAGCACAGAAAATAATCATAAGGCGACACGTGGATTTTTGTATAAAAGAGGACAAAAATACCCTTGACCCATATTAGGATTCCTACGCGCGAGCAACGAACAATCATCCCTCGACTAAGTCAAAAGTGCCCAAAGAAGGTAACAAATTCAAAATTATTTCATCCTTCCATATTCTCTACAAAATAATCATTCCATAACCTTCCAAACATTCCATTTAAATTAGGTTAATTGGTTAATTAATGAATTTATTTTCTAATTAATCCATTAATCACTAATTAAATCACCCATTATGCCAATTAATCACCCATTACATAACTCAACTCCCATGACACACCAAACAAGGCCCCAAAGGGCCGGCCACCTCTTCTCCAAAGGGGACCGGCCATCCTCTATAAATTAGACTCCATTTTCTCTAAAAAGCTAAGTCCACACTCTTGCAAAACTCTAAAAAAATTTCCTAAACACTTTTTCTCTCTAAATTCTAACTTTGGCATCGGAGATTCTTTGGCGAAAGCCCCCCCCCCAAAATTCATTGTGAGTGCGTGAAGCTCTTGGCCTTAACCAAAGGTGTTAATTGTTTTGTAGGTACAATTTTGTCCAAGAAGAAAGCGGTAGAAATTTGCATCTACACCATTTACAAAAGAGTTAGAAGATGGTATTTGGATCTATTCACAAAATACAGTTCCATTGCTGGCAAGGTTACCTTTTTTTTTTTTTTTTTTTTTTTTTGAAATCTTCTTTTTACAGTTTCATTTGTCGGGTGTCGTTTTTGGAATTTTATTTAAAGGACTTGTTTAATATTTTAGGCGTCGAAGTTTAAGAAGACAACCGAAATATAGCAATACCTCAGGTACATACATAACCCAACGAACTTACCTGCCTGCCTGAAAGTCCGGTGTTTCCAACCCTGACTTTAAACCCACGAAGCTTTGAATTAACAAACCATGAGATCTACAGAGATTAGGTTAACATAAAAGCATGATTAGAGGAGAAGATGTGCATTTTAGCAATGTTTCTGGTGTGGTTGTTGTTTCTATCCAACTGTACATGTTGTTTATAGGCTAAATGTGGCAAAGCTTTGCTTACCTGGCCACACGGTGGAATGGGTGGACCTCAATTGAAACCCTAACTTCATAACAGAAGCCCTAACTTATTTCCCCCTCTCAGGAAAAGCATATATACAGTACCCTAAAACTCGAACAAGTTGCGCATTGCAATTGTAATTTTAATTACTAACTATTGCAAAACTGAGGAAGAAGATGGCTAAAACTTCAAAGTCAATATGCCTTTCCGTGCTTTTTGTTATGTTCATCGTCTTTGCAGTTGCAGGTAAGAAAGAAAGAGTTTCTACATGAATCGGGAACAGTTGTCATGTAATGTAATATTCCACGTGCTATAATACAGATGGAAGACATAGTTAATATATATGTTTTCCTTCCATAGTGCATTAACAAGAAACAAATACAAGTGTTATAATTTGTGTGAAATAGTAACATCACGTGATACTGTTTCAAGTATATAGAAAAATTTCTAGTAAACTCCATTGACCCTTTTTCTCCTTTTTTTTCTTTCCTTTTTCTTTTATTTCAATCTTCAAATATGACTATACATGTTTCTTGCACAATGCAGATAGCGGGTTTGTAGGATGCCGTGGTTGGTCGTATAGTAGCACATGGCAAGGTTTATGCTTATGGAGTCCAAACTGCAACAACGCATGCGCAAAAGAAGGTACTAGTGGAGCTTGCGTACTTTTCAAATGCGTTTGCTATGATGGTCAAGCTTGTCCACTAGGCCACCTCCCTGCACACTAGCTACACCTACATGGACTAGAAATACTACTCCAAAACTGCATTCAACTTTCAATGTATATGGAAATACTTGGCACGTATTACATTCAACTAACTACGTACCTATAGCTCCATCTGTTTGTAAATGATCGATGTAGTTTCTATACTATGTATATTACTTACGAAGGTTTCGTACGTAATGTTTGCTTACTCCTATGTATAGTAAGCTGAGCGATGTAAAAGTACGATGACTTTTACACATAATGATGTTTATTTGTAGAACCTATGTAAGACTGTAATTGTAATCATATTTTCTTCTGCTTGTGGTGCAAAAATAGGGGGATGAGGATTCTCTCACCTCCTAATTTCTCTCCCCTTCTCTCCCCTCCTACTTGAATGGTTATGGTTAAGCCACATCAACATCTTATATTGATTTTTTTATAGAGACGATAAGACAAAAAGCAAAGTGGAAGTGATGGAAGGGAAGGGGATGAGAATAGGAGGAGAGAGAATCTCACTCCAAAATAAGGTGCACAGAGGGAGGGGAAGGGTAAGAGAGCTATAACTAGAATGTTAACTGATATATACTTAATTGCACTCTTTACTATTTTAATGAAGAATCCATCTGTTGACGAACAAACCTAAGGGGCTTAATTAACCTAATTAAGCTAAAGAACAAACTAATTAATCTCAATTACCCACCCCCTTAAACCCACAACATACTACCCCATAACATCTTCTCTTTTTATCCCACACATTTAAATGGCTAGGGTAGTGTAGAGTAGGGTAGGGTAGTGCTTGGTAGCCGTTTAGGGATTTACTATAGTTTCTTTCTGTTTGGGTTAATAATTTACTCTAGATCAATTTTTTGATCACTGGATCTTATGTACCCAATTGGTAACCTCTGTAATTGTTTGTGAAGTTTAATGAAATATCATTTTGTCAGTTCTTGTAAAAAAAAGGCAGTTTTCTATATACCAAGGAAAAAAGTTCAAATTCAATCATTAAAAAGTAATTGCATGTCGTATATTATGGCATGATCAATTTTCTTAAAATAAGTCATCAGTTCAGATATTTCAAGTTGGAATTTTCTGACGTACCAAGTATCCAATTTATTGGATGTCCACAAAATTTGTATGCAACTACAAGTTTTGAAAACTTATTTTGTATTACATTATGAATGGTGAGAATATTTTCCTCCTACCATAGAAAACTTTAGGGCGTATAAAACAAATTATAAACTCTACCATTTTATAAAGGGGGTTTTAATCACCAATGGTTCTTGAGATTGAGAAAACTCATCATTTTGGTCCCCTACTTTCAAAATCAATCAACGTCGTCCTTGACATTCACCACCGCACATCAATTTGGTCCTTTGTTTAGATTTCGTCAACTATTTCTATTAGTTTGCATGTGGCACCCACAAATCCAATAAAATGGTGACACATAGATTACACAAAAGAAGGGTTTTAATCACAAATGGTCCCTGACTTTGATCAAACTCCTCATTTTGGTCCCTGAGTTTCAAAAATCAATAAAATTGGTCCCTAACTTTCACTACTACACATCAATTTAGTCATTCCGTTAAAATTTTGCCAATATTTTTTTGTTAGTGTGATAATATGGTCCCATTGGTCCAATCATACGGCACCACATGAATTAATTATAAAAAATATATTTTTTTTAAGATTTAAAACTAAAAGTACTATAAGAAATTAAAAACAAAAACTAAAAGGAAAAAAAAAGACATCATCGTCTTCATCTAGGTATGCTCAAAAAGAAAAAGGAACGCACCATGACACCACTAAAACTCTTGTCCTCCGTGAACTCATTTCTCATTCTCTCTAGTTGGTTATAATCGTATCAAATTTAAATTGAATTTGGATTCGATTTTATCGAATTTAGATTGAATCTTATTTTCCAATTGGAATTGTGGGATGCGAGAGAAATGTCAGTGCGGAATACTCGTCAGTTGGTTCAACTAAAAACAAATTAGTTTCTTATAGTTAATCCACTTGGCGCCATATGATTGGACTAATGGTACCACATCAGTACACTAACAAAAAAATTTGATGAATATTTAATGGAATGACTCTATTGATGTGCGATAGTGAAATTCAGGGACCAAATTTATTGATTTTTTGAAACTCATGGACCAAAATGAGGAGTTTGATAAATGACAGGGACCATTTGTGATAAAAACCCTTCTTTTATGTAATCAACGTGTCACCATTTTATTGGATTTGTGGGTCCCACATGCAAACTAACAGAAATAGTTGACGGAATCTAAACGGAAGGACCAAATTGATGTGCGGTGGTGAATGTCAGAGACGACATTAATTGATTTTGAAAGTGAAGGACCAAAATGATGAGTTTGGTCAATCTCAGGGACCATTGATGATAAAAATCCTTTTATAAATGTACTTTTTGTTTACTAAGGTAAGAACCCAAAATAAAGCATGAGGCGGGAGACCTTTTGTGAGTCGGGCCTAGGGAAGGTATGTAGTTGGAAGTGTTTTTAAAATTACTGAAAGCGTTTTTTATGAAAATATTTTTAGTAGCTTTAGTAAAAATGCAAACGAATCTTGAAAAAACACTTCCTTTCTACAACACATAACTAGTGCTTCAACACGTTAAGTGATTTTGGAAGTCAAAATTTTTTTTTTGTAAAAGCTTTCAGTAATTTTGAAAGCACTTCCAAATGAGTTCATAATATTTACAATAGGACTTGTGAGTTACCACATGGATACATTTTTCTTCCAACGCCTTAACGCTGTTGAATATGTTGACCCACACATACAAACAAGTTCAATGAAATCGGTGGGATGGTTTCCAAATCTTTAGCAAAGTCGTTGGTGTTCACATAGGTATACAGCAGTAAATCTTTTTCTTTGCTGGGTCAATTTACTGTTATTTATTTTGTTTCCATATACGAGATACCAGTTGGCTGTCGTTTATTTGTGAAATTGCTAGTGAGGCTCTACAGTAACACGGATGAAGATCACGATTAAATACAATAAAGAACAACCAATTGGCATAGCTGAATCTTTACAGGACTGAAAAAAGCCTAACCTAACGGGAAAAGAATTGCTACAATTTTGAATTTGATGTTTAGGAAAGAACTTAGTTGGTTAAGAGTATTTTTTTTACATAAAAAATTCTCTAAGTTCGAATTTCATTATTATAAATAAATAAACCTATAACTTTTATTAACTGTGCTCCAAGTATTTTTATTAATAAGCTCAATTGTATCAACTCTACCATTTTATCCTTTCTAATCAACGTACACATACGTTAGGATTAGAAAGAAAAGTGAATATATGTTTTATGTGCAACACCATTAAATCATTTTAACAAGGCATATTATAGAATAATAAAAATAAAATAGTTAATCTTAATTTATTATTCTGAACATTCTTGGTTTTTAAAATAGGATTCTGATTGTGATATTTGTTTTTTTTAATTCAATGATATTTGTATTCATAACTGCATGAACAAGATGGTACACTCATAAGATGTAACGACCCATCCTGAATTATTGTATATATTTTCTCCCCAAATGTGTAATTGACGATAATGCCCTCGTGGGTTAATGACGTGGATGTACATAATCAAATTTAAATTATTTTTTTGCTAGCGTAATTAAATCGTATTCGATGTCACAAGTGCGTCGATGCGAGTTTGGTTTGAATCGAATTTGTAACTAAAACATTACGAATGAATAGGAGTAATTTGGTAGAAATATAATTTTGGGTTGCCTATCACATATCCACCAATCATTTTCTTTCCTATAACCTTGAGCCTAATTAGAATTTTGTTTATTTTATTTTATTTGGACCAATTATTTAGGTCCTAAATCCCATGGCCTAATCAGAAAACCTTTTCTTTTTCTTTTGCCTAATCCCGTACACACACACTCATACCCACACACGTACGCCTTCTCTCTTTCCTCTCTCGATCCTTCTCATCTCTTCCTCGTCCGTACACCGTACGACCATCACTATCAAACCCATCAAAACACACATGGATCGAGTGTTAGGAACTTGCCATCACTCTCCTCTCAAACCTACGAGCTCATCTATACCATTTGTTTGAAGAACGAATGTCACAATCGTGAGGAACTAAAGCTGCGGCGAGGAGTCCAGTTTACCTCGACATGATCATGGATATTTTACAAGGCTTTAATGTTCGAAAATGGTCCTAATCAACTCTATGAAGACCCTAGGCTAGTTTTGGAGTGGTTTGAACGTTGGAGTAAGCACGTTCGTGAAGTTCCAGTTTTGGCCAGTTTTTCCAAGCTTTATTCCGACCACTTTCCATCGGTTTTAGGACCTTGAACAGGTATGGTTGTGTTATACTATAAAGAGCTTCAAATCCATATAAATATCATGAATTTTGGTTTAGAAATGAAGAAGTTATAAGCTTTAGAAAATTTTCCAGTTTCCAGCGAGTTCAGACGGCAGCACCGGCAGCGGTGGACAGCAGAGTCCGGCGACGTCCACTGGGGAAGGAGGAGAATATTCCGTCAAAGTTGACAGAATATTCCTAACGGAGTCAGGTAACTCCGTTAGTTTTTAAACGAAATATTCTACTATTTAACGAAATATTCCCTAATGTCGTGAAGGATTCCGTTAGTGTGTCAAGCACGTGCCTGCGCGTGAGACGTCGAAATTTTTTCTTAAAATATGGGGGTGTTCGTGGTGTTGAGTAGGTCACGTTGGTATATTCAAACGCCCCAATTGAGCAACGTATGAGAAGTTATTCCTATATTTTTTTATGTGCTATCGAATTAACCCTGAGGGCGAGCATGGATTGGCGAGCCTAGGGGCTGCAATCCTGCTACTTATCAATGAGTGAGTTTTTTTTTCTATATATATATGTGTGTGTGTGTGTGTGTGCGTGCTTATTGATTCCCAAAAATCATTTTTAAATGAACTTACGCATTACATTTTAGTATTGCATTAGTATAGTTATGCATTGTATTGAATGACACTGCAAAGGCTCATGTAAGTTTCAGGTGAATACACTAGGATGGTATTGGTTTATGATGTATTTATGCATTTAGAGCTCATTATCCTGCACCCCGGTGTTAGTGCTCCTGTCCGAGGCCAGGGCACAGCCTTCACATGATTGTTCACCTCCCGCACCGCACGCTTACCTTAGATCCAAGTTTGGTGCGAACCTGTCGTACAGACTACATTAGGTGGTTCTGACTCGTAGGTTACCCGCGATTCATCCCACAACCTTCACGTGATTGTAGCACTTGAGCATACTTATTTACACCCAGCCTATCGTACAGATCACAATAGGTGGTTCCGACTCGTGTGCAGGCATAGGTTGATGAGCTATAGGTTCAGCCGTACAGGTCAGGTTAGGTGACTCTGGCTGGCATATTATTTGACATTGATTCATATCACCTAGCTTACACATTTTATTGCTGAGACACTTTGACATGGCATACTTTGATTTTTACTACTCTTGAACATGATTTTTATATACGTACGTATTATTATTTCCTGGAAAATTATACAGGTTTTATAGTGAGATGTTAGTACGTTCAGAAAGATAACTGTGTTTTCAAAAGCTTTGTTTTTGCCCACTCACGTTTTCTATTTTGCGCCCCTCCAGGTCCTAGCTAATTGTTCATGTTTGTGGCTCACAAGGACTCTACGGCAGTTCTGACTTCTTCATAAATAAATGTAGGAATCTTCTTCCAATTATGTATAATTAATACTTAGTTTGATGGATTGCACTTATGTTACCTATGCTCTATGACACTTGCATCTTGGCTTGAACACTTCCACACACTTATATATTTATCTTTAGTGTAAATTAGTTTAGTTTCGGTTTTTATTTACCCACATTTTCATACTATTATCACTTCCGTTTTGCGCACGTGGCTACGTCACACTCACATTATGGCTAGCATGCCTCGATTCCAGTCGAGGTGTGTCATAAAACTTACTCCAACCCTTGGGCCAAATATGAGTTTTAACCTGAAATTTATTTTTGGGACAAATTTAGGCCATAATTCTTCTCTAAGATAGTGGACTAGGCTAGCCCACCATATATGTATATTGTTTTTAGTTTTATATTTATAAAGTCATTGAATCCAACGACTAAGATCTAGTATAATCAAATTCAACGGTAAAAAAAAAGATCTAATGGTCCAAATTTAAATTCAGCAACTAAAATAATTATATAAAAAGAATCTTTCTTGTATTTCATAGTGTTTCATGAGTTTCATGGTATCGATTTAGTAATTTTTTAATATTTATCAGAATCTAAATATTTTAAGGTAAAAGTGTTCATAAAATTAAATTTGAATGGTCTATATAATTTTTTTTTATAAGAGTTACTTTAAAAAAAATTATCCTAAACTCATTCTTTATAATCTCAGACTAAAATTCAACCCATAAGGGTTAGAGCAGAAAAACTATTTTTAAGTTAAAACCTAAATTTTCTGGGTTAAAAATTTTAGGGCCTGTTTGGTATCTTATTTGAAATTTTTTATCATTTCTCAAAACATTTCTTGAAAACAATTTTCTTTAAGACTCAAAAACTTGATTGGTTTGCGATTTAAAAATTTTAAATCTTACGACTTACACTTGATTGGATTGGAGTATAGATGAAAAAAGTAAAAAAAAAAATGAGAAAGAAAGAAGAAAAGAAATGAGTGAGTTTAAGTTTAAAAACTCACTTTTTTATGTTTTTAAGGAATAGACTATATTTTTGAGTTAGTCTTGAGTTCAGTTTTTAAAAATAGTCATACCAAACAAGTTTTTAAGACCTAAAACTTGAAAACTATTTTTGAGTTTAAAAAGTTGGATTCAAGTACACTACCAAACAGGCCCTTAGGTTTTAACTCACGGGTTAGAGATGGTCTTTGGTTAATGTCAACATAGTCCTCTTTTAAAATATCTATAAAAAAAATTTAGCCAAAATGGTCCTTGAGATTTGTATAACTCATCACTTTGGTCCTTAAGATTTGAAATCAATACAAATGATCCCTGAGTTTGTCCACCATTAATCATATTTGACACACCCCGACCTAAATCAAGGCATACTGCCCGTCACGTGAGCATGACGTAACCATGTGCACAGTGCAGAAGCAAGATTCATAATAAGAATACGAACGAATTTAAACCAGGCCACTAGCAACCTAAGAAGATAGTGCGCTAAAGTGTGAAGTTATAGTGCTTATACAAAACCAAGCATACTAGTCAATGCAGTCAAGCCTGAAATAATAAATTTGAATAACACCAAAAGGGTGTCCTACATAAAGAGAAGTCTGTCAGAACGTCCGATGAAATCCTCGTATGCCACCAACGAACACTAGCTACCTAGAACCTGGAGGGGCGAAAAACAAGTTGAGTGGGTCAGCAAAACAAATCCTTTCAAAATCATTCTTTTCTCAAAAGTTATAACCCCTCTCCGTAAAACCTGTTTAAATTCCCAGAATAAAGTATATACTCATATATAGATATTCTCGAAATCATGTTGGAAAATATGAATGTATGCCATGCCAAAGTATCACAACTGAAAACTAAATCATAACTCTGTGGATGTGATTAAATGTCAAGTAATCATCTCGGCCCTCGGTCGTATAAATAACTCATAATCAATCTCAATAATCAACTCAGCCATCGGCTGTATAAATAGCTCATAATCAACTCGTCATATCATGTATATCAATCCTGCACATAAACCAATACCACCTCTAATGGTCTACACATCATCACTGAATATAAAATAATTATGCTATAGTGCTACAATCACGTGAAGACTGTGCGAAGGATTCGCGGGTCACCTACGAGTCGAACCCACTTATAGTGGTCTATACGACAGGACTGTGCACCTAACTTGGATCCAAGGCGAGCATGCGGTGCGAGAGGTGAACAACACGTGAAAGGCTGTGCCCTAACTCTGGGCGGGAGCACTAATATCAAGGTGCAGGTGTATGAGCTCTAATCACATCTCAATATATCACATCACATCGTTTCATTCTCGACATAACAAATAAATAAGCTAACCTGACACTTACCTGTGCGTCTGCAGCACCATCATAACTATATGCAATCGCTAATTCATAAATAAAATAAATAGATACTTTGCATGGCATTTCAAAATGTATAATCATTTAAGTTCATTTTCTAGGGAAAATAGTAGTATATAGGTATATACGGAAAAACAATTGCCTACTCACTGATAAGTAGCCGGGTCGTAGCCCCCACACCTAGCCTAGCTACGATCGTTCTCGGGATACGTCTCACCTATATGAGAATTTACTGAAATAATGTTATTTAAGCACATATACAGAACTACGGAAATAACTTCTCATACATAACTCAATTTTGGTATTCGAATATACCAACGTGACCTACTCGACGTCACGAACATCGTGATATTTTTAGAAAACAATTCTATGGCTGCACGTGCACCCACGCGCCGGGATGGGCACGGTGCCACGCGCCCCCATGCCCGTCATCGCCTTCCTCCAGTCGCCGGACTGGTTTCATTGGCGACCATTGTGTCGCCAGTTTCTGGGTTATTTTCAAAACGCCATAACTCACTCATTTTTCAACCATTTTTTCGCGTTCTTTATATCAAAATGAAGATCTCGACAATACGAACAAAACCATACTTGCCTTGACCCCTAACTCGCTGGAGATTCGCTGGAAAACGCCTCGATAATTCCGGCCAAAATTCAAAACTTCCGTTCTCGTTGCTCCGACGTCCAAAAACTTCAAACGAAGTACTCCGAGCCTCCTTAGAACCTCCTTAAGCTCCATATAAGCTTAAAAACTCCTAAAAATCACCCAATAATTATTGCATGAACAGTGACCAAAACGGGGGTTAATGGTTTGACCCGAAATCGATGGAAACCTTACTTGAAACTAGTATAGATGGGCTCGTGGAGACGAGATGAAGCCAATGGTGGTCTTTGTTTCCTCGATTTGTGAAGTTTAGGGTGGTTTATGGGTGTGTCCGTACGTGAGGGAAGAGAGAAAGTGAGACGAGTGAGAGAGAGAGAGAGAGAGAGAGAGAGAAACTGTCTGAGATTAGAGAGAGAGAGAGAGAGAGAGAGATACAAGAGTGAGGTGAGAGAGTGATGATAATTTGTGTTGTCTAAAAGCCACCAATCCAAACAAAATATCTCCTTAGTTCTCATTAGTCCCCAAATTGTAGGAAATTATGCAATTGGACCAATACTTTAACTCAAGATGCAATTACGTATTCAACGCTCGAGGGTAAATTCGTCATTTCACATTATCAAGAATATAATTCGGGACGGGCTGTTACAATATTGGTCATTCCGTGAAAAATTATGTTAAATAAGGACCAAAATGAAAAGAATACTCTCAAATTAATTAAAAAAATGAACTAAAATGATTTGACAAAAAATTGAGGGTATTTTTATCATTTATCCTTATTTAGCAAATTTTTTTTTACGAAATGACCAAAATGATGAATAATGGACAAACTCAGAGACCAAAATTATCAATTCCAAATCTTAGGGACAAAGTGAGGAGTTATGTCATTCTCAAAGACTATTTTGGCTGAAAAAAAGCCTATCTAAAATGTAGTATTTACAAAAGATAGTCTAAACTATCCAAATCTACGAAGATGAAGATGAAGATGAGATTCAAACTCGAATGCAAAAGAGGAAATATATTGTCCTGACCAACTGACTTAACTTATACCTACGTAAAAGCAGCGATTTGATCAATACAATCATAGTCAATAAAATACTCTCTAATTTAATTTCATTTATAAGGTTTGTATTTAATTTGAACAGCAAATAAATGACTTTTTAGCCAAAATAGTCTTTGTGATTAGTACTTCTCACTTTGGTCCCTAACATTTGAAATCGATAGAAGCTGGCTCCTAAGTTTGTCCATCATTAATTGACACACCCTGCCCGGAGTCGAGGCATGTTGGCCATCACCCGAAGGTGACGTAACCAAAAGCGTGAGTGATGTAAAAAGTGAATAAATTAAAATCGGAACTACAACTTATTTAATAATAAAGTGAGTGCGTAGTAGTGGGTAGAACTCATAGAATACAAATATTCATAGCATAGGTAATAAAAGAATGCAATCGGAACTAATTATAGTGCTTAATACACAACCAAGAAAAGCTCCCTACATTTATTTAGATATGTTAGAATCCGCCGGAGTTTCCTCGTATGCCACAGAGATTTCGGCTATCTAAGACCTGGAGGGGTGAAAAACAGAAGAATGAGTGGGCACAAAAACAAAGGTTTATAAAACACATTTATTTTATGAACTTACTAACCCCTCGCGGTTAAATCATGTATAGTTTCCAAAAAATCATATTACATATAAGTATGACAACAACTGTAAATAACAATGATGCCAGAAATATGCCAAACTACAATATCTCAATAATAGCATAATGAAAACAGGTTGCTCATCAATCTACACTAGCACACAAGTTCATGCAGATAGTTTCTGACATGAACATGACTGTGGTGTAATGTATAAGTACGCTCTAGTGCTATAATTACATGAAGAAATAGTGATAATTGCGGTCACCTATGAGTCGGAGTTGTCTAATGTAACATGTACGACATGACTGGCACTTACTTAGATCAAAGGCAAGCATGCGGTGCAGAGGTGAACATAGACGCGAAAGACTAGCCCTGGCCCCAGGCGAGCACTAACACCGATGTGTATCAATGATGAGCAGACTACATAAATATAAACATGTCATAACCATTCAATTATTCTAGTCAACATAATAAACGTACATGTGCATCCCATTGGATTATTTTGGCATTTTACAGCAATATAACATTTCTTATAACATATTTAATCATGGCATAATAGGCGTAATATCAATCTAAAGACAACAGTGACATGATATGCATAAATCAATTCAAAAACATTTGTGGAAACTACAAGGTTTATATATATACGAAAATAAAATGCCCACTCACTGGTACGTGGTCGGATCATAGCCTCCTAGCCTTACTTGACCTCGTACATCCTCGAGATAATTTTCACCTATATGTGAAATAACTAAACAAATAAATTAAATAGGACATATTCAAAAAGACTAGGTAAATTTCCCATACTTTGCTCAAACGGAAGGTTTAAATATATGAAAATGATTTACACGAAGTCATGGACCCGTACATGTCAAGCACTCGTTGACTGGTGGCCGGACGCGCCCTCATGCGCCAGCTAGCCCACAGCTACACGTGTCCCCACGCGTAGGTTGGTGGCTAACAGACGTCAAGAATATTTAATTAGACTTGACGAAATATTTCGTTAAACAGTTAACAGAGCTTAACGACGTTACCTGACGCCGTTAGAATATTCCGTCAACTTTGACGGAATATTCGTTATCTTCTTCGGTGAAGCCTCATCGGTCGCTGCCATCTGGAAAAAAATTCAAAATCGCATATCTTCTTCATTTCTCAACCATTTTCGATGAAATTTATATGGAAGTGAAGTGGGAGAAGAGAATAACATGTTTGTACCTTTTGGAAGTCCAAAAATGGACAGAAAGAGGCTGAAAATGCCTCAAAAGTCTCGGCCTAAAACTCGACTCCTCGAAACCGTGTGTTTCGACATAGTCTCCACACCAAACTTAGCCTAGGAACTCTAGGAAGTTGTGTCGATGCTTCTTCAACCTTCAAAACTTCGTAACTCGGCCGTGATCAAGTCGGAATAAACTCGTCCGAGTTGGAGCTTCAGAGTTAACGAGTCAAAGCTGAACCATTTAAGAATCGATTAGTACGGTTAGGTTCGTGAGGATGAGAGTATCACAATGATGGTGGCTTTATGCTCGATCAGTGAGATTTTGATGATGATCCTTGGTGTTGCAGAGAAAATAGAGTCTCAAGATAGGGAGAGAATGAGAAGATGAGAGAGAGAGAGACGATATTTTCTAATTGGTGGAAGAAGGAAGAAAGAGAGCGAGTCTGATTGGTAGAGAGGTGTGGGGGATGGATTTGATTGGTGGGTGAACAACAAGTCACTGTTCCAGTTTTAAGGAAGAAATGGAATAGGATTTTGTACAAATGAAGTCAGACAAAATCTAACGTAATCAAACGTACCTTATTGAAAACAATGTTTCCAACATTGGAATATTACTACACACATAACTGAGCATAACTTTTTCTTTACAGCTCTGATTCGCGTCTAACTTGCACTCACGCGTTCGTAACGACAAGTAGTATTTAATTACGCTACTAGGAAAAATAAAATAAACGCTGAATAATACATCCACGTCACTTTGCCAACAAGGGTAGAAATGTCAATTTACACACCCGAGGGAAAATTACATAGAAAATTAGGGACGGGTCGTCACATTAATTATTTTGGTTATTCCGTAAAA
This sequence comes from Crataegus laevigata, assembly GCA_963580275.1. Taxonomy (NCBI): domain Eukaryota; kingdom Viridiplantae; phylum Streptophyta; class Magnoliopsida; order Rosales; family Rosaceae; genus Crataegus; species Crataegus laevigata. The sequence continues at coordinate 27,016,879 of OY756947.1, read as the reverse complement.
AAATCTTCATCAAATAAGGATATAATGACAAAAATACTCTCAATTTTTGTCAAATCATTTTGGCCATTGTTTGTTAAATTGAGGATAGTTATGGTCCTTAATTAACATAATTTTTTTATAGAATGACCAAAATGATTCATAATAGACAAACTAAATGACCACTTGTCTCTATTTCAAATTTCAAACACTAAAGTGAGAGTTATGTCAATCTTAAAGACTAATATGGTTTTTTTTTTTTTTTTTAATCTGATCACCAAATAAAAAGTATAAAAATAAAAAAACTTATACCAAATAATATGCCCTTTCCTTTTGGCCAATTAATAGAATTATTATCCAAGCAAGAACTCAACCATGGCGGCTAGGATGTTGCAGAGGCGCTTAGGCTCACTCCTTCTCCGCAATCAGCAGCCTAACTCCCATCTCTTCAAAGGTTAGGCCCGCCCTCTCAAAAACCCAACAAATCTTGCTATCAATTCTTCGCTTTTCGTAGTCGATTTTGTGTTTATGCTTTTTTCTTCAGAAAAATATGAAATTTTACTGCTATTGTAAGAAATTTTAAAAATTTATGGTGTATTTTGGTGTGTATGAAGGAAATTGATCATATTACAACTTGGGTTACTGATGGATTAGGAGAATAAGTTGAAGGGATTAATTTACGAACATCTTCTCTAATTTGTGTTGATGGGTATTTGTTAAGTTGTTTTAAATGCCTGATTAGGAGGATGATTTTATTAGGTAAATACGTATTAGTATCTCTAACATAGAACACTTAGAAAGCTGGTGGAACAATTTTTGAAATAGAGTTCTAAGAACTGTCTAAAGCAAATCCTTTTAAACAAGTTAGTAGGACTTAATTGAATATCGGAGCTCAAACTCGTTAGTGGAAGTGTAATACGTCTAATTAATAAAAACCCACTTACAGAAAAGAGATGCGACTGCAACACATGGTGGCTCTCTTTACTTGAGGCTCCAAGAGAAACTGTATCTGTACAGAAACGAAGGCTCTCAAGCTTCGCAAGAACGAAAATCCCACAACACCTACACTGTTTCTGTATGTCTGTAACTTGGAGTCTACTGACTCTTGTGTAGAAAACCCGAACCTTGAACTTGAGGTTCAACTCATACATTCATTGCACTATTGCAGAATGCAAGACATACCTAGCAGTTTATGCATTTATAGCAGGGTTGTGCGCGTGCGATGGAGACTTATGATATTTACAGGACTTGAAGTTGTTGTTAGAAATATGATTTCAGTGATTTCAGGATCTAAGTTTAGATATTGCCGTCATGGATCTGGAAGTTCTGTTCTCATAACATTAGAAATACTTTGGATGTTGATTTTAACACTAGTTCTTGTTTTTGACCTCTAAGCTTTACATTCATGCTAATGGTCCATTTCTTTTGCCGAAGACTGCTAATCGAGAAATGAAAAAGAAATGTGATGGTGGAAAATATATAGGAAACTCAGAAATTTTTCATCAAGTAGATGGCTATTGTTTACTCTTTTATTGATGGTGTTTGGACAGATCGGCATTACTTGTTTGTTCGCACAAAACACAGAAATGGACACCCATAGTATCTGATAATGTTATCCATCAATTTAGACACTGAAAACTATTCTTGTTTTTGTATGCTAAGTTGAATTTGTTGATCAATTTCCATCAAAGTCCTCCGTTTGTTTCTCCCTGTATGCTGAAGAACTTGTTGGTTCAGCCCGTCATTTATACGTTCTCCATGGATTTCTTTTAAAGATAAATATTTTCATGCTTAAACTGTATACCATTCCGTTTAACTTTTCTTGTTTTTGTTCATACAAATTGTTGGCGGCAGATCAATTTGTTCCTTCTACAAGTTCTATACTCAGAAGATATGGATTTGACAAAAGAGATCTTCAGACGCAAACAAATCCAACTAATCTGGTTAATGAGGATTTGGCAAATCTTGAAGATAGCAGTTTGAAACCGAATAATGATGTGAACGCTATTAACAGTTCCGATACCAAATTTTCTGCTTATTCCGAGCAGAAAATATCCCCAAGGCATGACCTGGCCATGCTTTTTACCTGCACTGTCTGTGAAACAAGATCCATGAAGACGTGCAGTAGAGAATCATACGAGAAAGGTGTGGTGGTAGCTCGCTGTGGCGGGTGTAACAATCTCCACCTAATTGCTGATCATCTCGGGTATTTTGGAAAACCATCCAACGTTGAGCAATTTCTGGCTGCCCGTGGGGAAGAGGTGAAGAAAGGTTCTGCTGATACGTTGAATCTGACTCTTGAAGACATAGCCGGAATGAAACCTCAGGGTTGAACTTGAAAGATTTGATTAGTTTCAGAAGCTTCATGGCATGTAGATTAGAGTTTTCTTTTAGACAAATATGTAAGAGTTATGAGTATGATTCTTACAAGTCTTGGGATAATTGATATTATAAAGAAGTTTAAATCTTATAAGGAATGCAGTCTTGAGAGAAGTTCCAATTGGTTTGGAAAATAACTTAGTGTTGGAACTTTATAAGGTCTCATAAATCTTTATGTTTTGTATAACTTTGAATCCTAGTCCAATTATGATAGGGAATAGACAGAGGAGTACTATATTTATGGTTCAAACCACTGCTCTTGCGATACCAGCTTATGTTGTTCTAAGTCCTATTGATTAGAGAAGCTATATTGATCGTAAAAGAGGAGAAGGTTTCGAGCACAGAGGCTGCAATGGCTTCTTCATCTGGTTCCAATTCTGCAGATAAGTTCTTGAGTCTTTATCATGTTTAAGCTCATCTCTTGGTTAAATGAAGTTGTGATTTAACTGGTTGTATCCATGTTTTTTAGATTGATGAACTGTTAAAGTTTATTCTTACATGTGGTATCAGAGCCTAGGATTCTAACCATTAAGTTCAATCTTTCATGAAAACCAATGAATCTGGGAACAAGCCGTACTGCCTGGGTCTTCGAACTGTATATAAACTCGAAAAAAAAAAAAAAACGATGTCGTTTTCTTAATAAAAGGTCATTGGAAAAGGAATAGTGAAACGGTGTTGTTTTATATAATACCTAAATAACCAAAAAAAAAAACTTTCACCGATGGTGAGATTTGGGTTTTAAACTTTCGATGGTGTTTCTTCGGAGTCTGGGTTTTCATCACTCATTCAAATTTAAAAAAAAAATTTGAGTCAACATTGATGCTAAGATTCATACGGTTCATGAAAAGAGGCGATCACGACCTTCGAATCGATGGGGTTGAACGACGACGTTCTCCGAGGCATCTACCACTTCAGCTTCTAGAAGCCCTCCGCCGTCCAGCAGCGCGCCCTCGTCCCCATCATCGACGGCCACGACGTCATAGCCCAGGCTCAGTCCGGCACCGGAAAAACGTCCATGATTGCCCTCGCTGTCTGCCAGCTCGTCGACACCGCCTCCAGGGAGGTCCAGGCACTGATACTCTCGCCGACGAGGGACCTGGCTACGAAAACGGAGAAGGTAGTGCTGGCAGTTGGGGGTTTTGAGGAATGTACAGGCGCATGCTTGTGTCGGAGGCAAAAGCGTGGGTGAGGATATCAGAAAGCTCGAGCACGGGGTCCATGTGGTGTCCAAAACACCCCGCAGAGTCTGCGACATGATCAGGAGGGGAGCTCTGCGCACCCGATCGATCAAATTGTTAGTTATGGATGAAGCTGATGAGATGCTGACCAGAGAATTCAAGGATCGGATTTACGAGGTCTACCGATATCTTCGACCTGACCTGCAGGTCCATGGGAATTGGGAGTGATGGCAATCCGTATGAATGGGTCTTGAGCATTGATGAATAATTTGTTTCGTTGATTTGGAGCCGAGGAATTGCAATCGGGTGGGTCCAATGATGCATTCAGGTAACTCAGTTCATTGTTTCATGCATGATTAATTGTTCTCCTATATGCGTGATTATAGTGTGATGAGTTGGAGCATAATGAATTAGGGCTTTTGCCATTTCGAGTATGCTTGTTTATTTATGTATATTCTATTATGAATCGGAAAGCAAATAATTATTTTGTCATCTTATTGGAAATTCATAAGATTAATGATATGTGTCTATCATTATTTTCTCCAAGGACTTGCTTACGAATTAGTATATAATTGATGATGGTGTTGACAATGAATTAAAGGCATGAAGATTTTTAATTTGGATTATTGTCGACTAATCTTATCATGTATATATTGATGCATGCTTATTGTATATGTATATTTGTGATTTCATGATGCATGCTTCTGCTATTATATTTTGGTTGAAATCACAAATAGGGAGGAAGATGAACTTCGAGTTCTCCAGAAGAAATAGTGGTCTTGATTATCTTGTTTTAATCAAGACATATTGTTGTGCTATATATCCAGACATTATCAAATTTTGGTTGATCTTGCTCAATGGATATTGAACTAGATATTGAACTAGTTAAGATCTAATTGAATGCAAAAATATTGTGCTTGCTATTTTGATTTTGATCATTGTTGAAACTGGTGATTTTGGGTTTATGTGAGATAAGTTTTTCCAAATGGATTGTGACTATCTTTTGATACATAGACTGTTTGCATAATGGTTTAGGTGTTTATGACTAAACTGAGATTATGCAATTTGGGAGGAATCGGGAACCAATTGGTTCATATCTCCGGTTTCTTTATCGATTGTGCAGTACATTCTGCTTATGCTTAAGTGGGAGAATCATATGTTCGAATGTAAGCATAACGTTAAGAGTGTTTAGGCCGGCCATTATAATTCATTTGGATGCTTAAAAACCAATTTATGGTTTGATTGAAGCAATTGGTTGAATTATTTGTGTTACTTAATTGGTTTAAGTAATGAGAAGGATCCTATGATGTTAGCATTCAAAAGGAAACAAATTTGGTTTCCATATGGATTCTGATTAGTCATTCATTGTGTTGGAATGATTTTTAGTTAATATAGTTGCTATAACTTGTACTTAACTTGGTTGTGTTAAGTATAGCCTAGATAAGTGGGAGCAAATTGGTTTGGTTTTGCTATATTGGTTCACATAATTACAAAGTGCAAATTAAGTATGTTGTGACTTTTGAGTTAATTATGTGATGTAACAGAAAAGATTCTTAAATTCAATACTTTAAGATGCATAGGTAAGTTGTATGTGAGGTTAAGTTTTTTTATCCAAAAGATTTGGTGGCTATATGAGTGGGAGTAGACTTCGTGGTTTACTTTTGAGCTTAGATACATTGCTATGAACATGAACTGGACATTGTGATTTGTAAGTTAAATCTGTATTTTGTGTTGCAGAGGCAATTATAAATTCATTGTTTTGGTTTATGTAAGCTGATTGTGTCTATGTACTAGTGTGGTGGTGAATGACTTATGAGATCACCTTTATAATAATTTGAGATGATTATCTGTTGTGATGAATCATACTCAAGTGGGAGAATGTAAGAGTTATGAGTATGATTCTTACAAGTCTTGGGATAATTGATATTATAAAGAAGTTTAAATCTTATAAGGAATGCAGTCTTGAGAGAAGTTCCAATTGGTTTGGAAAATAACTTAGTGTTGGAACTTTATAAGGTCTCATAAATCTTTATGTTTTGTATAACTTTGAATCCTAGTCCAATTCTGATAGGGAATAGACAGAGGAGTACTATATTTATGGTTCAAACCACTGCTCTTGCGATACCAGCTTATGTTGTTCTAAGTCCTATTGATTAGAGAAGCTATTGTGATCGTAAAAGAGGAGAAGGTTTCGAGCACAGAGGCTGCAATGGCTTCTTCATCTGGTTCCAATTCTGCAGATAAGTTCTTGAGTCTTTATCATGTTTAAGCTCATCTCTTGGTTAAATGAAGTTGTGATTTAACTGGTTGTATCCATGTTTTTTAGATTGATGAACTGTTAAAGTTTATTCTTACAAAATATGCTTCTGTGTTCGGCGTTAACCCTTATGTAGTATTATTTTAATTTTATTTTGATTTGGTGGTGGTGTTTTCTAGACCTGGCATTCGTGTCGTGTTTCATGTGTTCGTGTCGTGTTCGTGTCATACCCGATAGCTTAACGGGTCGTGTCGTGTAACACCCGTTAAAATAAACGGGTAAAATGACCCGACCCGAAATCGACCTGATAATATTAACGGGTAATATGACCCGACCCGTTACCCGTTAAGAAAAATATATTTTAAACCAATAAATAATTAAATTAAAAACATAACACTTTTTTTAGTGAAAAAAAAGTTGCACACCTAGTGGGACTCGAACGGAACCCACAATTGCTTGATTAAAACCAATTAACCAAAACACAAATCAATCTTCTAGCCATGCAAGAGTGGTGCAAGCCACCAACAAAGACTGCTCTTGCTATGTGCCATCCCTATTGGGACTAACAATAAAGGAGATCAGACGAGACTATATGCAAAACTTTTCCCACATTTCCCACCTTATTGTGAGTGTGATGCCATACGGCATACACAATGAGTGAAAAATGACAATGGAAATAACCTAGAGACTAGAGTCCTAGACTTTCTACTTTTTAGCATCAGCTAGAGCCTAGAGGCAATATGTGTACACCAATTTAATTCACACTCATAACCCTGCTTCCAAATAGTTATATTATTTGTTGGTATGGTCTCTCAAAATAATTGGCAACTTTATTCTATCTTTTTAATTTTTGCGTTTATTAAGGTACTATAAGACATAAGTGAGGAGGCTATACTCCATATGCAGCATAGCAAAAACCATCTTGAAATTACGACGGCTTGCCTGGAAGTGGACGGAGAAACTCATCCGACTTATAAATAATAACCCTAAAAATCATTCCTCAAATAAAAAACATTAGTCATGATGGTTTGAAGGATTTTAAAAATCTAAACGATATGTAAGTGTAACCACTATCTACTTGTGAAAGAATAATGATGAATCATGAGTATTTATATATTCTTTCAAATTTTCATACTTATATTATATGTACGTCTTCTTAGTTCTTGTCTATACAAATTGTCAAATACTATACTAGTTTATTTTAATTTTGGTCAATAACATGTTAAGTAAAATTTATCCTAGTAATGATAATAAGGAACTCTCATAATAAGAATAAATAATGACCAAAACTTTTTTTTAACTTATATATAATAATATATAATACAAAACAATATATTTAATATAGAATATATTGTATTTATTAATATGACTTTTGTATTTTATAATAAATCTTTTAGTAATTAAACTTTAAAATTATCAACGATCACAACCGTCAAACTTGTTTGTATATGTTTCGAGATCACAGCAGCAAAAAATCACAAAAAACAAACATTCAGAGATCAAGTAACGGGACAAAGCTTTTCGACGGTTGTAAACAAAAAATCACGATTTAACGGTTATTGTAACTCCGATTTTGATGATTTTTTTACAGATGCACTCCTTGACCCTATATGAATACAATGAATGAATTCGATCTTCAATTTAAAATATTTACACAAGTGGATACCACCAAATCTTATGTTATACTTAATGAAAGTATAAATAAACTCTTAAGTGTTAGTCAATCTATCGTTTTGATGGGATACGAATTATCCGAAACTAATTTCAACGATCACAACCGTCAAACTTGTTCGTATATGTTTCGAGATCACATCAAGAAAAAATCACAAAAAACAAACATTCAGAGATTAAGTAACGGGACAAAGCTTTTCGACGGTTGTAAACAAAAAATCACGATTTAACGGTTATTTTAACTCCGATTTTGATGATTTTTTACAGATACACTCCTTGACCCTATATGAATACAATGAATGAATTCGATCTTCAATTTAAAATATTTACACAAGTGGATACCACAAAAGCTTATGTTATACTTGATGAAAGTATAAATAAACTCTTAAGTGTTAGTCAATCTATCGTTTTGATGGGATACGAATTATCCGAAACTAATTTCAACGATCATAACTGTCAAACTTGTTCGTATATGTTTCGAGATCACATCAGGAAAAAATCACAAAAAACAAACATTCAGAGATTAAGTAACGGGACAAAGCTTTTCGACGGTTATAAACAAACAATCACAATTTAACGGTTATTTTAACTCCGATTTTGATGATTTTTTACAGATACACTCCTTGACCCTATATGAATACAATGAATGAATTCGATCGTCAATTTAAAATATTTACACTAGTGGATGTGGATATCACAAAATTTTATGTTATATACTTAATAAAAGTATTATTTTCGGGTGTAGATGTAATACTTAAACGACAAATGTTTTAATGTTTTGAAGTAATATTTATGTGGCAATGTGTGGTATGTGCAATTTTTTTTTATAAAATCTTATTAATTTTTCACTTCTACAATATTATTAATTTTTCACTAAAAAAAACATTATTCATGAGATTTGGAGGGTTTTAAAAATCTAAACGACCATGTAACGATTGTCTAAGGGTAGAGGATGCAATCACGAGCATTTATATAGGGGTGTGCTATCCACACACCCCATTTTACTTCTTACACACCCCTTGTTAATTTATATTTGTTGATTTTCTTCAATTCATCCGATCCGACAGTCGAAAATTAGAAGGGTGTGTGAAAAGTAAAATGGGGTGTGTGAATATCACACCCCTTTATATATGCTTTCACATTTTTCAGACTTATACATTAATAATTATGAATATTATTTATTTTGAACTACCTTAAAAATACTTGAGTGTTTGTATAGTTTTAAAAATTCATGTACGCACCTTTAAGCGTAGAGGATGCGATTAAGAGTGCTTGCATATTTTTTTCACATTTTTTGCACTTGTAAATTAATTATTTTAAATATTTAAATGTATTTGGTATTTTTTAAATTACTTGATGTTTTTATTTTTAATGTGTTTTATAATTTTTTAATCTCACTCTTTGCTCATAATATTTTATAAAATAAATAAATAAAACTTAAATTTTAAAAATTTATTTAGAATAATAATACAATAATAATTAATGAACAAAATGACACACCCGTACCCGAAAGTAGGGCATGCTGGCCGTCACGTGAGTGTGACGTAGCCATGTGCGCTGTGCGGAAGCGAAGATCGATAACGAAGTACGAATAAGTTTAAACCGAAATCTAGCAACCCAGAAATGAATGTGTGCTAGAAGTATTACAATACTTATACATATTCAGAGCGTACTAGGTCGATTGCAGTCAAGCATGAATAAAAGAGTTATTTACACCATCGGTGCCCTACATAAGTCAAATCTGTCAGAAAGGCCGAAGGATCCTCGATGTGCCCAACTCGGAAATTCAAGCTATCTAGAACCTGGAGGGGCGAAAAACAAAGGGAGTGGGTCAGCAAAAACAAATCCTTTTCAAAATCATTCTTTTCTCAAAATTCTAGCCCCTCTCCGTAAAACCTGTATAATTCCCAGAAAATAATACGTACATATATATCTCAATCTTTCTCAGCATAAAACATTTTCAAAGTATCTCAAATATATGTTGTGCAATGCATTTCAATGCCATCAGAATCTCATAAACAATGTCATACTATGCATTTCAATAATCATATCTCTACTGCATGTTATCTCAGCCTTCGGCTGTAAGTATAGCTCATAACATCTCTATCTCATAATCATATATACTCTGCACATGTATCCATCCCACATCTGGTGGTCTACTCATCATATCATGTATAATCAAGTAAGTATGCTCTAGTGCTACAATCACGTGAAGACTGTGCGAATAAACGCGGGTCACCTACATGTCATACCCACTACTAAGTGGTCTATACGACAAGACTGTGCACCTAACTTGGATCCAAGGCGAGCATGCAGTGCGAGAGGTGAACATCACGTGAAAGACTGTGCCCCTCTCTGGGCGGAAGCACTACTATAACTGTGCAGGTCTATGAGCTAACAAATCATGATATCTGATCATGTCACATCATATCTCATCACTGTTCGTTCTCTACTATGCATGTACCTACCTGGTACTTACCTGGCGTCCTTGGCACCAACATATGCATGAAATGTATAATTAAATACTCATGCATCAAAATCAAGTCATATGCATAACTTAAAAACGTACTTTGCATTTAAAATGTGATTCTGGGAAAATCATTATGTATATATAGGTTATACGGAAAATAATACTGCCCACTCACAGATACGTAGTCGAGACGAAGCCTCCTAGCTTGGCTCAATCACATACGTCCTCGGAATACATTTCCCTATACGTGAAATTTCTAATTAACTTAGTTTAATAACACATAAACGGAAACGTAAATAAAATCTTCATAGATTGTCCAAATATAGGGTTTAAATATATGAAATCGATCTACTCGACGTCACGAACGTCGCTATATTTTTAGAAAATTTTTAGGAGGTCCCACGCGCCCTCAGGCGCCAGGACAAGGCACGGGCTACGCGCCCCCACGCGCCTTCTCCAGTGGTCCTCGCCAGACTGGTTTTTCCGGTGACCGGAAAACTTCCATGTGTGATATCTCACTCGTTTCTTAACCATTTTGTCCCATTTTTCTTCCTACATGCTCTAAATTAAGAGTACTACAAGTCTATACCTTCAAAAACCTTGAAAAATGTCTTAAATTTCCTTAGGGACAACCTCCAAAACCGGCCAACTCCGTTCTACGTGATCCCGACGTCCAAACACATCCAACGCACCATTCCGAGCCTCCTTGGGACCTCACAAAGGTCGCTGTGATTTTAGATTTTCCTAAAACGCAACGTAGAAAAAGTTGATGAATAGTGCCATTTACAAAACTTGAATTTTGGACGTGAAATCGTCGTAGTTCTTACCTGAAAATAATACCACTGAGTTCGTATGGACGTCACGATCAAGAATATGTAATTTGTTTTGTTGATCTATGAAGTTTTGAAAATGGGTGTGGGTGTGCCATGAGTTTGCTACGGGAGAGAGAGAGAGAGAGAGTGAAACGTGAGAGAAGAGAGAGAAGATGTCTGAGAGTGAGAGAGAGATATTGTCGGTAGGGTAAACCACCAATCACACAATTATTTTCTTAACTTCCTCATTGGCCCCCAAAAGTTTGGAAAACACATAATTGGCCCAAATTTAATAAACTCGATATATATTCGGGACGGGTTGTTACAATCTACCCACCTTATAAAAATTTCGTCCCGAAATTTCATACAACACATAAACTAGTATCCATAAAACAACCTCGGATACATCTCTCTCATCCGGTCCTCAGTCTCCCAGGTAGCTTCCTCAGCTGAGTGGTTCCTCCACAAAACCTTCACTAATCGTACAGTCTTGTTTCTGAGTTCTTATCTTTCCAATCAAGTATCGTCACTGGCTCCTCATCATAAGTCAAATCTGGGTTAATCTCCAAAGGTTGTAGAGGAATCACATGCGATGGGTCTGAAACATAAAGTCGAAGCATCGAAACATGAAACACATTATGTACTCTGGACAACTCCGAAGGCAACTCAAGCCTGTAAGCCACTTCACCGACTCGCTCGGTGATCCGATAAGGTCCAATGTACCTAGGACTCAACTTACCTTTCTTTCCGAACCGAACTACACCCTTCCAAGGCGATAACTTAAAAAAAACACCCAATCATCAACATTATACACTCGGTCAGTGGCATATCTGTCTGCTAAACTCTTTTGGCGATCTTGGGCGGTTTTCAGGTTAGCCTTAATAACCTGAACATTCTGAGTAGTCTCCTCTACTATCTCAGGGCCCACTAAAACTCTTTCACCAACCTCTGACCAACACAAGGGTGTACGACATGGTTTCCCATAAAGTGCCTCGAACGGTGCCATTCCGATACCAGAATGAAAACTATTATTATAAGCGAACTCCATCAAATCCAACCGCTGATGCCATGAGTCGCCAAACTGCAAAACTGAGGATCTCAGCATATCCTCCAAAGTCTGAATAGTTCTCTCATATTGACCGCCCGTCTAAGGATGATAAGCCGTGCTGTACAAAAGTCTCGTACCCAACGCCTCATGGAAAGCAATCCAGAACTTAGAGGTGAATCGAGGATCGCGATCAGAGACAATACTTACTGGAACACCATGATACTTCACGATCTTCGATATGAATAACTCGGCCAACCGATTCAACGAAAACTTTTCCCTGACTGGAATAAAATGCGCTGATTTCGTGAGTCGGTCGACAATCACCCAAATTCCATCATATCCGTTCCGAGTACGAGGGAGCTTGTACACAAAATTCATGGTAACATTTTCCCATTTCCACTGTGGAATGGAAAGTGGTTACATCAACCCAAATGGTTTCTTCCTTTTGACTTTGACTTGCCGACATACTTTACAATTTCTCTTTTCATACCCGACCAAAAGTAAAACGATCGAATGGTATGATACATCACACTTTCTTACATAAGAATTCCCTTTGCTTCTCAAACTCGTAGGTCTTTCATTTTCTCATCGTTCCGTAATTAAATAAGTTCTTGGGTTTCTTCATCATTAAACTGGGCCTCTAGTATACGATCAATCAAACTGGCCTAACTTGAAAACTAACAAGTAAAGCATTTCCTCGATCATCTACTACCAAATTTCTCAACTCTAGCTGTACTCCGTCGATCTCAACTCTGTAAGAAGCGGAATACGGCTCACATGGAACGCGTTAATTCTTCCCTGGGACTTCCTGCTAAGAGCGTCAGCTACCACGTTTGCACAACCAGGATGATATTCAATCGTGCAATCGTAGTCGCTCAATAATTCAATCCATCGACGCAGGCGAAGGTTTAAATCTTGCTGGGTGAAGAGGTACTAGAGACTCATATGATTTGAGAAGATTCTGCATTTCTCATCATAGAGGTAGTGTCTCCAAATCTTCAAAGCAAAGATAATGGCAGCCAATTCCAGGTCGTGTGTAGGGTAATTCTTCTCGTGAAGTTTCCACTGGCGCGAAGCATAAGCAATCACCCTACCGTGCTGCATCAAGACACAACCCAGGCCATTCAACGAAACATCACTGTAAATCTCAAAGTCACCATTATCGTCAGAAAGCGTCAAAACAGGAGTATGAGTGAGACAATACTTCAACTGCTGAAAACTTCGTTCACAATCATCGTCCCACTCGAACTTAACGTCCTTCCTGGTCAACTTCGTCAGTGGTAGGGCCATAATCGAGAAGTCTTTAACGAACCGCCGATAGTAACTTGCCAAACCAAGGAAACTCCTAACCTCGGTGACTGTTCGTGGCTGTTCCCAATTCTCTACAGTCGTAATCTTCTGAGGGTCAACCTGAATACCCTGAGCTGAAACGACATGACCCAAAAATGCAACTTAACTTAGCCAGAACTGGCACTTACTGAACTTAGCATATAATCTGGGTTCCCTCAGCTTCTTCAACACCAAAGAATGACGTCGAACAAGATCTTCTTTTGACTTAGAATACACCAGAATGTCATCGATGAAGACAATAGCGAATTTGTCCAAATACTATTGAAATACCTTACTCATCAACCCCACGAAAGCTATTGGTGTATTCGTCAATTCAAATAGCATCACAAGAACTCATAGTGACCATAACAAGTCCTAAAACGGTTTTAGGGACATCTTCACTGCTAATCTTCGATTGGTAATAACCATACTTCAAGTCAATCTTGGAATACACACAGGCATCTCTAGGCCGATCAATCGTTCATCAATATATGGCAACGAATAACAGTGCTTAATCATTGCCCGATTCGACTTCTTATAATCAATGCATCACTTTACAACCCCGACTTCTTTCTTTCAACAAAACCGATTTTCCCAGACGACGCACTAGATTAAATGAAACCCTTATCAACCAATTCTTACAACTGAGTCATCAATTCTCTTAATTCAGCCGAAGCTATAAGATAAGGAGTTAAGGAACTAGGATTAGTACTTGGTAACAATCAGGGGTGAACTCCACGTCGCGATCTGGCAACAATCCAAGTAAATCATTAGTAAAAACGTCAGAAAAAGTCTGATCACCCTAACATTCTCCACGCTAACAGGAGCCTCATCATTCAAAACCACGTGAGTCAAGTACGCATAACCACCATTCGTTAATAACTTTTTAGTTCTCACTACTAAAATGATTTCATGCCTGACTCCACTACGCTCACCAATCAAAGTAACCTCTGGTAATCCAAAACGATGGAAAGTAACTAATTCCCGTAATAATCGATATCAGTACGATCATACTGCGACAAATCTGCGTCTAGAATAACATCGAAGTCCACTATCCAACGGGATAAGATTCGCTGACATAACTATATCTTCTACCATCACTGGGCACCATGAAAAACACCATACTAAGATAGAATGACCTACCTGTTTACTTGCTTAACGAATCCAACGAATAAGTTATTAATATTATGGTCTGCAGCCCGCAATACTGATAAATTACAGTCGTCTAGGTAAGTAAGCAACAACTCTTGAGGGTGCAATATTACCATCTTGCCCCCCATTGAGAAATACATATATATGCCTCGATCGTGCTCATTCACTACTTTCTTTGGCAACATAGTCAATAATGTAAAATTTCTGCATCACTATCCATCGAGACTCTAGCAAGTGACCAAAATGTTTAGCGTACCCATAATCAAGTTCAAATGATCCTGAGCATCATGCAGTGATACGTGGTTAACACATTCATGGGCTTGCTGTCTTCTTCTAACTCTGTTGGCGTGAACTCCTCGTCCTTAAGAATTACGCCCCTGACCTGACCATAGGTATAACACCTACCATTACCTTTTCGACGTACTCCAGAACGTCAATCGTTGCACATACGACACAAAGGTGAATTTCCACTATCAGAATTCCCCTGCCTCTAGGATCTGAAACTTTCGAGAAATCTAACAAGTCCTCTATGACCTGTGGACCTAAAACCTTCGCTGGAAGAACTAGAACTGGTTTCGTATCTCGTAAAATCCTGAGTCTAGCGAAGTCTCTGAGACGATTACCCAATACTTTTATTCTTATCCTTATTCTTATTACTATCTTTTCCTTCTTCTTTCTCACTATTACCAGACACGTCCTCAGAGTTCGCAATCCTCAACAAAGTCTCGTAGAATTTCTCGATAAGCATTATAAGGGTAAATGGTCGCCATCGAACGCCATTTCATCCTAATATCCAGCTTAAGCGTCTAAGCATCTCAACTGAAGTAGTAGCAATTTCTAAGTCATAACGAGACAATTTAGTAAACTTCCTTTAGTACTCGTTACAAGATAACTTCTCATGTTTCGAATCTGCTAACTCTTGCGTCTTACGATCTAGGTATGCTGGGATATGAATCTCTTAAAGAATGTCCGTTTAAACATTCTATCAGTCTGTAATCTCCTCGGGCTTCTACCCGTAAGTTTCCTATTCTCATTAGGATGCCGATTCTGCGTCCAAAGGCCAAACAGTGGTCTCTATCCACTTATCGTCGGAAAAACTCCCATGGCTCTACATCAGCCTAAAGTATTCTCAATCTAATTGAGCCAACGCTCAAAACCCTTCATGGCCTTCATTACCCCTAAAGGTAAGCAACTTTAGATTATACTCTGACTCCAAAGAGTTCGCTGGAAAGGCGAATTACAGACTGATCGATACTAACGATAGTTCCCCCCCAACTGAGCTATATAGGGAAACTAAATTCATCTGAACGATATGGCTCTCTACGAGGCGGCATAGTTTTGACAGAAGACATCAAGTCATTAGAAGATCCACAAAATATGCAAGACAGCAACCTAGGGCTCTGATACCAAGTTGACACACCGGTACCCGAAAGTAGGGCATGCTGGCCGTCACGTGAGTGTGACGTAGCCATGTGCGCTGTGCGGAAGCGAAGATCGATAACGAAGTACGAATAAGTTTAAACCGAAATCTAGCAACCCAGAAATGAATGTGTGCTAGAAGTATTACAATACTTATACATATTCAGAGCGTACTAGGTCGACTGCAGTCAAGCATGAATAAAAAAGTTATTTACACCATCGGTGCCCTACATATGTCAAATCTGTCAGAAAGGCCGAAGGATCCTCGATGTGCCCAATTCGGAAATTCAAGCTATCTAGAACCTGGAGGGGCGAAAAACAAAGGGAGTGGGTCAGCAAAAACAAATCCTTTTCAAAATCATTATTTTCTCAAAATTCTAGCCCCTCTCCGTAAAACCTGTATAATTCCCAGAAAATAATACGTACATATATATCTCAATCTTTCTCAGCATAAAACATTTTCAAAGTATCTCAAATATATGCTGTGCAATGCATTTAAATGCCATCTGAATCTCATAAACAATGCCATACTATGCATTTCAATAATCATATCTCTACTGCATGTTATCTCAGCCCTCGGCTATAAGTATAGCTCATAACATCTCTATCTCATAATCATATATACTCTGCACATGTATCCATCCCACATCTGGTGGTCTACTCATCATATCATGTATAATCAAGTAAGTATGCTCTAGTGCTACAATCACGTGAAGACTGTGCGAATAAACGCGGGTCACCTACATGTCATACCCACTACTAAGTGGTCTATACGACAAGACTGTGCACCTAACTTGGATCCAAGGCGAGCATGCGGTGCGGGAGGTGAACATCACGTGAAAGACTGTGCCCCTCTCTGGGCGGAAGCACTACTATAACTGTGCAGGTCTATGAGCTAACAAATCATGATATCTGATCATGTCACATCATATCTCATCACTGTTCGTTCTCTACTATGCATGTACCTACCTGGTACTTACCTGGCGTCCTCGGCACCAACATATGCATGAAATGTATAATTAAATACTCATGCATCAAAATCAAGTCATATGCATAACTTAAAAACGTACTTTGCATTTAAAATGTGATTCTGGGAAAATCATTATGTATATATAGGTTATACGGAAAATAATACTGCCCACTCACAGATACGTAGTCGAGACGAAGCCTCCTAGCTTGGCTCAATCACATACGTCTTCGGAATACATTTCCCTATACGTGAAATTTCTAATTAACTTAGTTTAATAACACATAAACGGAAACGTAAATAACATCTTCATAGATTGTCCAAATATAGGGTTTAAATATATGAAATCGATCTACTCGACGTCACGAACGTCGCTATATTTTTAGAAAATTTTTAGGAGGTTCCACGCGCCCTCACGCGCCAGGACAAGGCACGGGCTACGCGCCCCCACGCGCCTTCTCCAGTGGTCCTCGCTGGACTGGTTTTTCCGGTGACCGGAAAACTTCCGTGTGTGATATCTCGCTCGTTTCTTAACCATTTTGTCCCATTTTTCTTCCTACATGCTCTAAATTAAGAGTACTACAAGTCTATACCTTCAAAAACCTTGAAAAAGGTCTTAAATTTCCTTGGGGACAACCTCCAAAACCGGCCAACTCCGTTCTACGTGATCCCGACGTCCAAACACATCCAACGCACCATTCCGAGCCTCCTTGGGACCTCACAAAGGTCGCTGTGATTTTAGATTTTCCTAAAACGCAACGTAGAAAAAGTTGATGAATAATGCCATTTACAAAACTTGAATTTTGGACGTGAAATCGTCGTAGTTCTTACCTGAAAATAGTACCACTGAGTTCGTATGGACGTCACGATCAAGAATATGTAATTTGTTTTGTTGATCTATGAAGTTTTGAAAATGGGTGTGGGTGTGCCATGAGTTTGCTACGGGAGAGAGAGAGAGAGAGTGAAACGTGAGAGAAGAGAGAGAAGATGTCTGAGAGTGAGAGAGAGATAGTGTCGGTGGGGGTAACCACCAATCACACAATTATTTTCTTAACTTCCTCATTGACCCCTAAAAGTTTGGAAAACACATAATTGGCCCAAATTTAATAAACTCGATATATATTCCGGACGGGTTGTTACACAAAATATATATATATATATATATATATATATATATATATATATATATATATATATCCACTATATTTATTGTATTTTATAGTAACTTTTTTTTAGTAATTAAAAAAAATTAAAATCATCAAAATAACTTTTTCCTTTTCGTGTCAAAACAGGTTACCCGTGTGTCACTCTCGTGTAAACCTGTTAAGGACCCGTTATTAACGGGTTACCCGATTAGTTATCGTGTCGACCCGAAACCCGTTATTTTCGTGTCGTTTTCGTGTCGTGTCAGAAACTGCCAGGTCTAGTGTTTTCTGATCAAATACAAAAAAAGCAACCCACATATGTATAATTCGATTTTGATTGGTGCTGTTATATATCTGCAAGCCTTTTTCCATAAATCTGAGTTTAAGGAAAAGGCAAAGGGTTGATTTGATCCAAATTAAAACAATGTAAATTTTTTTTTGAATGCTATTTACATTATCGGGAAGGAGAATGGGCTAAGTTTCACAATCAGCCAGCCATAATAAGTTGGTTTGAATTCGCTATTAGTGAGAATCAAACTTTAACACTTTTCACTTATAAGTGAAAATGATTACCACTAGAACTCTCACCCTACAAAAGCGATATTTTAAATTATTCTAATCCAACATAAGGTCAGAAGTGGATTTAAACCCAATTACCATAGTCGAGCATGTTGTTTTGATCATTAAGCTAAGGAAAATTTTATTTAAACCCATGTAACCTCTTTTTACACCCAACTTAAATTTTTAATGTTAATTGTCTATTTTATCCTATTGCATAATTACTATTAAGTACAAAATGAAATTAATAATAAAACTCAAATTTATCAATAAACTCAAACACTATAATTAAACCCTACAATCACTCTTTATTTATCTTACATTCATTATGGCTAAAACCCTAATAGCTCTCATAGAGAAAATTAAGTTTTTTTTATTGATGGATGGTGATTTTGAAGTTTTGAATCATCCAACCAAGGTATGACTCAATTTATGAAATTTTTGTTCATTTGATTTCAATTTTATAGAGTTTAGAAGTTACTGTAATTTTTTTCAACAGAAGATTTGACACCAGTTCTTTGTAGAGGAATTTGTACTAAATTACTCCTTCGATTGAGAAGATTGAACTAATTAATTAAGTTTATAGAATAAATTTGTAAGCCGAGTTGAGCTTGATTGCTAATATCCACTTTTTTGTGGATTTAGAACCCAAAATATTTATGCATCGTTTTTTTACTGATATTTTTGTCATTTATTTTTTAGCAACAAGAATTTGATGATGCCTCTGATCGAGGCAACGAGGTTGGACAAGAATGTGTAGTGGATTATACTGACCAATTTACAACTTATGAGGTAATCATATATTTATGGTGTCATTGACGTGTTAGTTAATTTTAGAATTTTACTTCTAAATAAAATATGTGTTACGTGCAGATATTCAAATGAAAAGATGCGTTGATTAGATGGGTTTGTGAACAGGGAAAGCTCAATAATATGGTAATTGTTATTAAAAGGTTTGATTTACGAAGATAGTTACTACATCTACTACGTCAAGTGCATGACACAATGCATTACGTTTCTTCCATACTCTCTAGAGTCATCATCTTAATCAAGTGATACTGACCTACAGGAGGTTGTCATTGATTATCTAACTGAAGATCATCATTTTATCCAGGTATAAGATATGTTTTTTTCTTTTTGCATATATATTTATTTTATCTTATTTGATAACTCTAAATTGATTGATGACTTTGTGTATTGTAAGTACATTTGTGTGAAGGTCACTCTATGCCACCAGTTTCTACCATGTGGCACAAAAAGAGTCAAATGAGCAATGATATTAAAGTGAAAAACTTGTACTCAAAATATCAAGGGCGTGTGGATCAATTTAAGCAACTTCGAGGGCTAGAGAATGTAGCACTAATGATATTGTGGATCTTGAAAATAATTAAAACATCGAAGCATTTCTTGACACCCACGGACCTCAATTTGTGTATCAATGCACGAAACTTCCCACTCAAGACCCCTCGAGAATGATTCTCGAGTGAAAGACAAAAGTGAGCTTCAAGTCTTTAACATGTACATTCTCAAAATTTCATGTACTAAACTAGTATTTATGATTTAAAAGGTTGAGGGGTTGTGTGAATTTGCAGCTAAATTAAAAGGTTGAACTGGACATGTAGGTGGGCCCGCAGCTCATTTAATCACCTGATGTAGTATTTTTTAAGGAAGAAATATAAAAACAAAACAAGCCTTGTTTTTCCATAACTTTTCTCTCATCAGTGTGCGTATTTTGATTCTCCTGTGAATATACAGTCTTCTCCCTTCTTCTTGCTAATGCTCTTCGAGCCATGGTCACATATGTAAGTAAACATTCTGCCTGAAGGACTTATAATTCTTTTGAATTTCGAAATGTGTATTTGTTTGTTAATTGGGTTTGTGGGTGTAAAAATAAATCCACATATTGAATTGGGTTTATGGGGGTATATTAAGTTGTAAATTAGGGTTTAAAGAGATATTAATAATTTAGTTAAAAATCAAATGGGTGCACAGAGTAAGTTAAGTGTAGAAATAGGTTACATGAGTTTAAATAAAATTTCCCTTAAGTTAACCCACATTTGTGATGTTCATTTGTTCCATTAAAATTTCAAGAATATAAGATAATCTCTAAATTGGTTTGTTAAAGTTTCAAGAATATAAGACAATAGAAAAAAGGTAGCCACTTAGTACTAAGGTTTAGTGGTATTCCTCTTCACTTATAAGTGAGAGGTTTTAGGTTCGATTATCGCCAAAGCTGAATTTGAACCAAATTATTGCTAGCCCATGTGAGGCAAAGTTTATCCATCTCCCCTTCAGTATAGATAATATCGTCGGTTTAAAAAAATAATATCGCTTTTGTAATAGAAAGAACAAAAAAGACAAGTGGTTTCACCTTTTCCATCTTTTTCCTCATCTCTCATCTACTCTGCCCTATCCCCCTCCCAACATCCACATCTTCTCCCTATCCCATCTCCAATCTCCTTCCTTCATTTTTATTCCTAGTTTTCCCTTAAGTTTATCTCAATTTCTGTTGAGCCGGGTCTCAACCATCCCTTGAACTTGTCTCAAATTTGGGCTTTATGCCCCTTATTCAGTAGTTTTCGCCTACTTTTATTGCTTTATGTCTTTTAATTTTCTTTCCTCCTTCCTCTTTAACAGTGATACTCCATCTTCGCCCCACCATGCACTCGAATCAGCGGGCTTCAATTAGAAATTAGATTCTAGATCCACTACCCTCCTTCACTTTCCCTCCCCAATCGGCATGTCGAATCTCCATTGAGGCCAAGTGTTGAGTATTTTATATACCCCTTAGCCTCGCTATCTATCCATATGATATTTTGTTTGTATATATTTACATGTCTTGTGAAGGGGACTTGCATCTGGTATTTATTCTCTTGGTTCGAAGTTTGGCTTCCGAGGATGTGGCGGCGATAGTGGTTTGTTTATGCTGCTTGAGAATGGGTTTTTTTTTTTGTTTGCTATCGCAACCTATATCCCTAAATTTGTAAGGATCTCTTGTTGTATATTGGGTTGCTGCTCTTACTTTGCTTGGGCCTTTTACTTTATCTATTGTTGTTTATGGGGTTCCTTTTAGGCCTTGTACTAGTTTTATTGTTACGAAAATCTATTGACCCAAAAAAAAAGGTAAATATCAGTTTACTACCCTCATGTTTCGTGGTTTTCAATATTTAGTACATCAAGTTTTTTTCGTGTCAGAGTCATACCTAAAGTGTAAATTTTGGGACATCTCATACATCCGTTAGTCAAACTGTTAAGTCTTCCATTAACTAATGATGTGGCACCCACGTGGACAATGACTGGGCGCCACGTGTCAATAAGATGGTTCCACGTGGATATTTGAAAAATAAAAAAATTTAAAATTTAAAAAAGGACATATCTCTTTTTTTTTTACCCAAATGTTTAGTGGTTTTCAACATTTAGTACATCAATTTTTTTTCATCCCAGAGTCATACCTAAAGTGTAAATTTTGGGACAGTCTCATACATCCGTTAGTCAAACTGTTAGTTCTCATGTTAAGTGATGACGTGGCACCCTGATTGGGCGCCACGTGTCATTAAAAAATTATTAAAATAAAAATAATATTAAAATAATAATATTTTTTTTTCTTCTCTTTCCTTCTTCTTCTTCTTCTTCTTCTTCTTCTTCTTCTTCTTCTGGGTTCGGTTTCTCTCTTTTTTTTCTTTTTTTTTCTTTCTTCCTCCTCCTCCTCATTCTCCTTCTTCTTCCTTCTTCTTCCTCCTCCTCATTCTCCTTCTTCTTCCCCTATGCGCGTCCCACCCAGATCCCTTTTTTTTTCTTCTTCCTCCTCCTTCTCCTTCTTCTTCCTTCTTTTTCCTCCTCCTCATTCTCCTTCTTCTTCCCCCTTGTGCGCCCCACCTAGATCCCAAATTCTTTTTCTTCCTCCTCCTCCTCATTCTTTTTCCTTCTTCTTCCTCCTCCCTTCTCCTTCTTCTTCCCCCCCCCCCGTGCGCCCTACCCAGATCCCATATTTTTTTTCTTCTTCCTCCTCCTTCTCCTTCTTCTTCCTTCTTCCTCCTCCTCCTTCTTCTTCTCCCCATCCTTCTTCTCCTTCTCCTTCTTTCTTCTTCCTTTTCTTTTCTGGGTTCGGGTTTTATTTTTATTTAAATAATTATTTTAATATTTTTAATGACACATGGCGCCCAATCAGGGCGCCACGTCATCACTTAACGGGAGAACTAACAGTTTGACTAACGGATGTATGAGACTGTCCCAAAATTTACACTTTAGGTATGACTCTGGGATGAAAAAAATTGATGTACTAAATGTTGAAAACCACTAAACATGAGGGTAGTAAACTGTCCTTTACCCTTTAAAAAAATTTAAAAATTACAACAAAAAAAAAGCTATTCTTCCTTAACCCTGACCGTCCAACCCTCTCCCTCCCTCAAACCCCCCCCCCCCCACACACACACACACACTCTCTCTCTCCCTCTCTCTCTACACAGAGCCTGTATAAGCCATGAAAGAGCCAGAGAACGACCCTCATGTCCCTTACAAAATTACAAAAAAGAAAAAGAAAAGCTGTTATTCTCCTTCGAAAATCTTCTTCTTCTTCCTCTCTTCTCTAACCCTCTGCCGAGCTGGACTCCAGCGGCTCTTCGCTCTTCAAAGTTACACTCCTACTTACCATTTGGGTTTATCCACATTCAAATCATCAAAATTTCACCAATCAAATATCTCAAACCCCACTCATAGAAACCAACTAAAACCCCCATTTTAAAAAAAACCCAGATTCCAATATGCCCAAAATACCTAAGAAATTCAAAACCTACTTACAATTTCACGGAAAACGATATAAAGAAAAATAGGTTCAACTTATGGTGCCAAAGCTACAGCTTTATATATGAGCTTCCAAATAGCCTCGAAACCCAGAGATTCCCACTCACTTCTGTGAACAATGAACTTCTGAAAGAAATCAGACAGCAAAGCATAAGTTTTTAAAACAAAACCAGTGTCGTTTGTTCACTGCAACACCTGGAAAGAGTAAAGCATACACAAAAGACATGGTCCATTTGCAATTCCCATGCTTTCTTCACTTTTTGGGAAATAAAGAAAGTTTCCGGGAAAATGCGTGAAAGTGGGTTTTGATGAGGACTCCCTTCTCTAACCCTCCGTCGAGCTAGACTTCAGCGGTTTTCGCCTCTTCACCGGGCGGCTGCAAAAGGGTCGGTGGAAATGGTGAAAATCTGGTGCGAGTCAACCCATATCTGGGTTTGGTGGTGGATCGCGATGGGTTCACTCCCCTGTATCTGGGTGTGATCAAGGGGCGAGCTGGCCGAGTTGGCCTAAGTCAGACCAACAGTGATGGTGTGCAGAGGAGAAAATGGAGGGATAAGGTCGGGGGTTGAGGTAGGGTGCCCAAAAACTTTTTTTTTTTTAATTGAGTGGGTAGGGGGTTGAGGTCGAGGGTTGAGGAAGGCCCATAAACTTTTTTTTTTTAATTGAGTGGGTTGGGGGTTGAGGTCGAGGATTGAGGGAGGGAGAGGGTTGGGTGTTGAATTCGGGGTTTGAGGGAGGGAGAGGGTTGGATTTGCACATATGGGTGGAGGCCGAGAAGGGAGAGAGAGGGTTGGATTTTCACACGATGGTGTACACGAAAGCCTTTTTTTTGTAATTTTTTAATATCCACGTGGACCCCTTATTGACATGTGGCGCCTAGTCATTATCTATGTAGGCACCATGTCATCAGTTAACGGAAGACTTAACAGTTTGACTAACAGATGTATGAGGCTGTCCCAAAATTTACACTTTAGGTATGACTTTGACACGAAAAAAACTTGATGTACTAAATGTTGAAAACCACGAAACATGAGGATAGTAAACTGATATTTACCCAAAAACAAAATTAGACAAGTGGTTATGGTTTACGGGTCAAGTACTCGAGCTTCGGGTTCCTTTTAGGCCCTGTACTAGTTTTATTGTTACGAAAGTTCTAGGGATGTGATATCCACACACCCCATTTTACTTCTCACACACCTTTTTAATTTTCGACCGTCGGATTGGATGAATTGAAGAAGATCAACAGACAGAAATTATCAAAGATGTGTAAAAATTAAAATGGAGCGTGTGGATAACATATTCCAAGTTCTATTGACCCAAAAAAAAATAAAAAAAATTAGACAAGTTGTTATGGTTTACGGGTCAAGTACTCGAGCTCCATTCGACTACAATCCGAGCCTATATAAATACCAACCGACCAATGGAAATTACTCTGAAACTTCACTGTCCTACTAGAAAAACCATGGCGAGTAGCACATGTATTCCCTCCACTTTCACACCAATTCTTCACAACTTAACCGCCAGAAACTCCATGACAATGGTGGGTTTGCTATCTTATGCTCCCAAAACCCTCAGACCTCTCTCTCTCCCCAAAAGCTTCGGTTTCAGCTCACTTTCCACCGCCACAAAACCCCCCAGAAAATTCTTCCAATTGCAAGGTAGTTTCTTTCTTCAATCTTCAAATACCAACTGTTATTTGTCATGTGGGTCTATTTTTATTATGTATTTGACTATCTGGTTTGGAAAAAGATCGAAACTTTTCGGTTTTGTTAGTTCGTTGGTTTGAATGTTTGGATTGGTTTTGTTTGAATTGATGGTTTTGATGGGTTGAATACTGGTGTGGTTCGGAGCGGTATCGAGTTGGTTGATGCTTTGTTGATTATTGTTTTTAAGCAACTGGTTTTGCTTGGTGGAGAAGAAAATGGATTGGATTACATATGGTGTGAATTGAAGTGGAAATTGGTGTTGAATGGGAAATGGGCGAATAAGGAGACACGGGATACTGAATTTGGAGGTTTTCGTTTTATTATTCGAATGAGGGAATGGTTCTTTTTGTTGTAATATTTGTTGGAGTAAAAGTAGCTCATTGAAGTAACCATATTGGAAAGGTTCGAGTTTGGGGATGAGTGTTTCTGTTCAAAGAACTTCAACTTTGGTATGTATGTATGCCGGAGTCTGTTAATATGTTTGGCTCTAAATTGAAGGGAACCATGAAGATCATGTCTGAGAACTTGATTTTTGATAACCAATAAGTTGGAATGATCCACCATCCAGTGTATAAGAAATGGGAATGATGCAAAGAAGATGAGTACTCTTGCAAAATATGTATTAGGAAGCAGCCCGTGAATCAGATTTTTCCCCTTTTGTGAATTTTTTTCTCTTCTTTGAAACCATCCACTTCCTATGTGGGTGAAAGTAATTGTGAGTCTAATATATAAAATAAAAAAAATAAAAAAAGAGACTTATTTCTCCCTCCCTCTCGTGTTTAGACAAGCAAACTACATATTTAATTGTTTGTATGGAAAATCACCTCCATACACTGACTGTTATTTCTGTCATGGAATCCTGTTCCCTTGCTAGAATCGTTTGTCCCTGATTAAAGGCGTCAGTACTTGTTTTGTTCTGTGATGTTATCATGGGTTTTTCATTTCAAACTTGAGTTTGTCAGAATGAGTCTTTTTTCACTTATACTATGCCTTAATTTTTGTCAGTGAGATCAGTGACCACTCCAGCAGAAGCTGTTGCTGGGTTTGATGACATGGTTGCTGGGACTCAGAGAAAGTATTACATGTTAGGTGGGAAGGGCGGTGTAGGGAAGACAACTTGTGCTGCTTCACTTGCCGTAAAATTTGCTAACAATGGGCATCCCACTCTTGTGGTTTCCACTGATCCAGCACATTCCTTGAGTGATTCCTTTGCCCAGGTTTAAAACGCTCTTACTTATTAATGTTTTGAAGTAGTTGCATTTCCTGTAAAGCAGAATTTAACTGGTTATAATGTCTATGCGTGTGTGTGCACAAGATTATGATGATACATGTTATCTTGTCGTAGGATTTGGCTGGGGGGACACTTGTATCAGTTGATGGGCCTGAAGCTCCATTTTTTGCTCTTGAGGTATGTGGAGTTAGCTTCCCATAAAACCTTTTGCTAATGTCTTCACATACTTCTGTTTGTGCTATTATTTGATGGGGTGATCATTATAATGATAAAGTTTGTTGTTTTGTTTCTTAAGATGGTTTTGTGATCTTATATATGGTGTATTTAGCTAAACTACTAGCTATGCCACAGATAAACCCGGAGAAGGCAAGGGAAGAATTCCGTAATGTAAGTCAGAAAAATGGTGGAACAGGAGTCAAAGATTTCATGGATGGTATGGGCCTTGGGATGCTTGCGGAACAGGTAAAGCTCTATTTGAGATATTGGTATTGCAACTTTAGATCGTGTTTATCATCTTTTGATCTCATTTTATGTGGTGTAGATGTTCTTAAGCATTAAGGCCTAACTGATAGGTTGCACACGTGCTTGCACACATATGCTCACATTATTATTTAACTAATATTGGATTTTCACATAGCAGCTGTAAAAGGAGCATCTATACCAATAGGGATTGGCTTATGCTTTATGATAATCCTTGTTTCTTTTTCACCCTGTATGTTTCTTTTTCTGGTCGAAGTTAGGAGATTTAAAACTGGGAGAATTACTAGACACGCCTCCTCCTGGTTTGGATGAAGCTCTAGCAATTTCCAAAGTATGTATTTTCTGGCTCACCGACACACACAAAATCTTTTTTGCTCTTCTATTAATGTTTAATCCTCTTTCCAGGTGATACAATTCCTTGAATCCCCAGAATATAGCATGTTTACCCGCATAGTTTTTGATACTGCACCCACGGTGAGAGAATATACTTGCTGTTTTTATCTTCAATGACTTTTTAAAGAAAAAATAGCTCGCTATAGATGTGATATTGTTAACAGGGTCACACGTTGCGGCTTTTATCATTGCCAGACTTTTTGGATCAATCAATTGGCAAGATATTGCAGGTAATGATGTCTACTTAGAATGAACAACTATGCATATGTGTGTGTGCACGGGCATCTTTCTTGTTCTGGAGTTAAATGCACCATATACTTGATTCCATTTACAAACACTATAATATTGACGGCGTTGATGATCTTCTTGAGAAGTATTGTTGGTGAGGAAATGTACGTGCATGTCTTTTGTTGTTTTTGACTTTTTAATTGTTTGCTTAGAAGTTTTAAATACTAGCTCTGAGTAGAGCCAGGTGTCGATGCTCAGATTATCTTGGCGCTTCTCAAAAAAAAATTAGCTTAAGTGCTTGCCACCTTAATGGTATCATCAAGATCTTGGTGTCCACAAGTTTTTAATTTTGAGCATTAAATGAATACAATTTAATAGGTCGGTTATTTTTTCGGCTTTGTTATAACTTATAAGGATTGGTCCTTCCCAGATAAGTAAGCCACATCTTTTGAACATTATCCTTAGATCACTTGATTTTTACCTTATTGTATTTCTTTGTAAACATATGGCTAGTCTGTTAGCATTCTTATATAAGTAAAAGTTATGTCTAGACATGTTTGCTACTAATTCGTTATTCTCTTGATTTGCAAATATTTGACTTCTTATGTTAATCTTTACTCTCTCTGTTATACAGCTTAAACAAAAGATATCTTCAGCCACCTCAGCTATCAAATCTGTTTTTGGGCAAGAGCAACCCGAAATGGGCGCGGTAAACCTGATGTTGTTACTTGCCTTTATACTTTATGTATACAAGTATGCTTATATTTTATCATAAAACTTCAATCCAGGCTGACAAATTAGAGAAACTAAGGGAGAGGATGATTAAAGTGCGTGAACTTTTTCGTGACACTGATTCAACAGAATTTGTCATAGTAACGATACCTACAGTAAGATCTTTGTCATATGACATACTTGTCTTTCGTCTCAAGTATACGTTGATAGAGATCACTTTACATGATTCATATTCTACAATTTAGAATCTAATCTTGTATGAAAGATGGATCCCTCCATAATATTATACTCCTTTTTCATTCCTAACCAGCCTTTTTCACTTCCAATTAACTGTGCAATTTTTTTCTTGTTCTCTAGGTGATGGCCGTTAGTGAGTCATCTAGGTTACATGCCTCCCTGAAGAAGGAAAGCGTTCCTGTGACTCGACTTATTGTTAATCAGATTCTTCCCCCATCCTCCTCAGACTGCAAATTTTGTTCAATTAAAAGAAAGGTATGTTAATGAGTCTCCTTTTACTTTTTGGGTAGGAAATATATCAACTCTCGGTTTAGCAAAATGCATGCTTTTTGCCAAGTAAAATGGTGAAGTTTTGTCCAAACCATCAAAAAATAGTGTTTCAAGAAAATGCACTTTCACATGTGCTTTCATGTACACAAACTTTACATTAGATTAATGTGGATACGCGATTTAGTTTTATTTAGTCTGTTTCTTTCGATTGTTATATATGTTCGGTTTAAAGTCTAGAGGCAAGGAATTGTAATTAATTTTTCTTCCGAATAACCTCAGGATCAGATGCGTGCTCTTGATATGATCCGGAACAATACAGAGCTCTCTGGCTTGACAGTTATCCAGGCTCCACTAGTTGATGTGGAGATCAGAGGCGTTCCTGCCCTCAGATTTCTGGGAGACATAATTTGGAAATGAACATCATTTTTGCACAGAACAGGTAATGATAAAAGAAATAACCTTTTTCTGTTTAACCATTCATTCGATTCAATATCATTCAGTATCTCCGAAATTTGGTTGATTCGTTTGAATGCTTTCGTTTAGTGGCATTCCACTCCATTGGGCGAAGAAAATTAAAATTTTCTTTTGACATAGTATTGCACCATTGTTGTAATAGTTTTGAACACTCCCCCTCCCCTTAATAACAAGGGGATTCTAGCACTATATGTAGATTTGTTAGGAGATTATTTTGATCAAGATCTCAAATAATTATTAGCAATTTAAGAGTAGCTCAACTATTTATAAGCTCATGCAAGATCTATTTTTTTCTCCAATGTGGTATTAATTCTCTCAACATACAAGCATCTATGAAATCATTTTATGCTCTCTCTCTTTTAATGTAAAGTTGTTTATTTTTCTGAATAAACGGGGAGAGAATTCGAACTTAAAACCCATTACATTAAACAAAAAATTCAATAGTAGAAACCTATAATTACAGGCTGATGGTCACTTTAGAAAACTGAGTTGCAAGATCTAATTAACTAATAAATAGATAAACAAAAACCATGCCAATTGTTTTTTTTTTTTTAACCACATATTGTGGATCCTTCTATTATACAAATTGTAAGAAATTGTGCAAATTGGTCTGGGTATATCATGTGATTGGTGGATTGTGAGAAGCATTTATTAAATAATTCAAATGAAAGAAATTTGACTTTTTGGGCTATGCTGTCAAAACAAATGCCTGAGATGGTTGGGAAAAAATTTGTTGTTTTTTTAATCCTATTTGGCACTTTTGGCATCTGATGATCTGACATACCTTTGTAATGCTCATGTAGTGCATTTGCAACATTCATTTCTAATTCCTCCTATGTAAGTTTTTGTGATCTATTTCTTCCTTGTTATGCCTAAATCCCCTAAAATTTGCAAGTGTCTCAATACGAAAATATATTGTCATTCTCCATTTTCCATTATTGCTGCTTTATGTAACAATTGAGCAAAAAACAAAGGGAGAAAAATTTGAGCCATAATTTCTAAAGAAAAAATTCTGGACAGAATTTCACTTCACAACAAGTGTCCCTTAACCTATGAAATAACATTGTCATGTGAAAAAATAAAAACTTTTCACTTGACCTCAACATTTTGTTTAATGTTGCTGCTGCCATTGGATCATATAAAGAATGTCATCAATTTAACTTGGTCACTTGGTAGATGCTCTTTGCAACATTTGAGTCGATACCATGTTCAAATTGATACGCGCACATACTTGGGGAAGAATGACTTAGCCATGATTTCATTTCAGAAAAGACATTATCTGCGCTATTGACAGAATGTGCATGTTAGGAAGATAATTATTTAAGCTTTACTTGTGGGTGGTGCTATCCACACACTCATTTTTTCTCTCGCACACTCCTCTTTATTTTCGGTCGTCAGATCGAATGAATTGAAGTAAATCGATGAACAAAAATTAATAAGGGTGTGTTAGAAGGAAAAATAGGTGTTTGAGGAGTACTACTCTTAATTAGTTTTAGTTGTTAACTAACTACACGTCATCTAGTTTATCTAGTTTATCAATGTTATAATCTGGATCACTTTAGAAGATTATCTAGTTATTTTAATGTCATTTATCATGCTTACAAGTGATTAATTAGGTTAATTAACCCATAAAGTATGTATTATATTGCATGAATATAGTGTAATTACCCTATTGTTTGTAGTTACCCTTAAAAAAACCAACTAGCAAGGACTAAACTGAAGTTGTTATGGATATGAACCTTTAAGATGAGGAGGTGCGGAAAGTAACCAACCACAGACTCCGGCAGCTGAATTAAGCGTTTCCTCACAAACCACAATGATCCGATCGGTCGAATTTCGATCATCTGCACCAACATGCATAAGTGACAAGGTGCGCATATATCCTCGTCTTCTCCAATTGCTTTTTGAATACGGGCAAAGGAACTTTTTTTTTTTTTTTTTTTTTTGAAAGGGAAAGGAACTTTTATAAAGTGATTGGTGTTATCAGCAAGTGTTTTTACACTCTTTTTACGCCATTTGATTATATGACATCCAATGGTTCTTATTTATTCATTAAATAACATGGATACTTATGTGGATTTTAACTAGTATTAAAGAAAAAAAACATAAAATCTGGAAAATTAAAAATATTATTAAAAAAGGAAGACAATTTAATTGAAATTGGATCTCCCATTCCCATTTCAATCAAGACTTGGATTCAGACTTTGAACCCTAATAAAAATATCATGAAACTTCACTGAAAAGAGCTTTGAGGGATCGCCCCATTTCTTCTTCTATTATGTCGAAGGCAACCTGAAGCAATGCATGCTATAATAAGTTAAGCAAACCCCACAAAGTAGAAGTTTCTCATCACAAATGCAAGCAACTGGAACCAATAACTTTTTGGTAAATTGAGATTTTATCTGATTGGGCAAGGGAGGAACGTCATCTTGAAGAATGCATAGTTTGTTCATATAATCTTCTCTGATAATATTAGGTCCGTTTGCGAGAACCTTTCAATACATGGGCGAAATCAGGCATGTGTTCAATTGCACAAGCATACGAATTTAAAGAAGTTTCATGATATTTTTATTAGGGTTCAAAGTCTGAATCCAAGTCTTGATCGAAATGGGAATGGGAGAACTAATTTCAGTTAAATTATCTTCATTTTTTAATTATATTTTTAATTTCCAGATTTTATGTTTGTTTTTTTTCAGTTTTATTTTATCTTTAATAGTAATTAAAATTCACATCAGCATCCATGTCATTTAATAAATAAATAAGAACTCTTGGATGTCATGTAATCAAAAGGCTTAAAAAGAGTGTAAAAATATTTGTCCCTTGATCCTATCCCATATAGGTATATATATGCAAAAAAAAAAAAAAAAATAGGTGGCAATCTTTACAACCATTTTCTTAAAGATTTATTTCCTGTTGACCATGAAACGTTTCATTTCAGAGAATTGAAAACCATAATTCTTTTCCTATTGAACTTGAAACGATTCCTTTTGAAAAAAAGAAAAATTATAAAAGTAAATCTTAAATGGGATTTCTTTCTTATTGGTTACAAATAAATGGGGTTTGATTACTGCATTAGGAAGCAAATCTTATTGTAAGAAAGGTTTCTATTTTGGAAGGATTGTTGTTGATTTGGCATTAAAAGATTACCACTGTTTAGGTTTGTAGCGTTTACATTTGCTCCTAGAACGTGTAATGGAGCAGCACACTTTGTCTCCATTTGCTTCTCGACACAAAGGTAACCATAGATGGAATCATATAGAGCAAATATTTTAGCGGCTGATGTAAACGTTTCAATTTGAATTTAATAAAATATCTACGATTTGACCCCAAAAAAAAATTATTACTGTAAAAAGAGGGTAGGAATCTTTTATTTTGTGCTTGGGATTGAAAATAATTGAGGTTAATTAGAAATCTTTAGAATGTACTTTGATTCGCCAGTCTTAAAAACAGCAAATCAGAATTTTTTTATTTTTATTTTTTTGTTGATCAAGGTTAATTGTAATTATCTTCCTATGTTGTATACATTCAATCAGGCCAGTTGAATTCAGAAAACTGTGCAAGGGTTGCATTAATATGAAACTTTTGGATTGGGTTAAACTTGTTCACTTCCAAACTGTGATCAAACTTGCTCCAATCCTGGTGCGTAGCGTGGGGGACAACGGTGGATGGCAGCCATGAGTCACCATCAATAAACTTGGTCACAGTAAACAATTCGACCTCGGATGCCTCGGTAATTACATCATAGCCGGGCCACTTGACCCGACCTACAGTCGAGGCACCCGTCCCATTGTTCTGTTGGTGTGTAACCCCTTCAGCTGGAGCTTGGCGGCAAAGATAAATTCTCATGTTTATGTTTTTGATTTGAATGTGAGCCTTTGGATCACAGTCCACATGGCAGCTCAATGTGTATCTAGTCTAAGTAATAGAATAAGACAGGTTGCATCATCTCATAGGATGATAGCAATGAATGGTTGAGATTGTATTGTGAGTTAGAGAGTGAAGGATCTCCCTTCATTCCTCAATGATGTAAAAACAGTTACAAATGAGTGTGTGCTGTGAGTGTGGAATCGAAGAGCCATATTTTCATCTTTTTCTCTCTGAAAACACTCTCTCATTTTCTGGTTCATTGTTGAGCATCTTCATTGAAAATCTATATCAAAATTACTCACACACACACACACTAACATGTTCATGTACTCAGCATAATACATAGTGTCCAGCTCACCAACCCCATTCCAATCCAGCCAACCCTCAGGTCTTATTAATCACTCATATATGACTGCATGAATATAGTACGTGAATATCGTCCCCAAGGTCGACCTAAGTACGTGGGTGAAGAAGTAACATTAACCCCTAGATCGGAGTCTGCCTCAACGTTGCAAAACTGAAATGAGAAGCCTTAAGAATCTGCCGCATATGGACTGTGTGCAGTGAGAGTGTTTTGTGCACCTTCAAGGTTTTTCCTGGCAAGGATGTTACAGTTTTGGAAAACGGCAGTGCCGAAGCTGAAGATGAAGTCGATGGTGCCACTGATCGTGCATTCTCGGTAGAACTGGCGACCGGACTGCACCAGCAATGTGTCTTGATATCCACTCATCTTGCACCTGTAGAAAACTGATTGGTTCTGCAGGATGAAAGTGCAACTGCTTGCATGTTATTTGGCCCGGCAGTGTTCTCAAACCCTATGTCCATTGCTACGAACCCTTTGGCATTTACAGCTATATAAGGGAATTGATTCACAACAAAAGTCAATAAGTGGATACATGAGAACTCATTAATGTATAAGGACACTTTGGAACTAGGGATGGGCAAATACTCATTGATTATGGGTAACCGCGGTTACCCGCCCATTTAAATTAAATGGTTACGGTTATGGGTAACCGTTTAGATAAATAAACAGTTATGGGTATAAACGTTTACCCGTGAAGTGTAAATGGGCGGTTATGAGTATTAACCGCGGTTATAAACAGGTAACCGTTTACCCATTTATTTTATATATGTAAAATTAACGCAAACCATGTTCTCTATTGGACAAAACTTAGATCAATGCTATTGACTATAATGTTATTTATATAGCAGTGTTTTAATTAATTAAAAAAGAATAAACGATAATCCGTGCAGTATTTCTATCCTTAAATTGAATAAATCAAAAGAAATTGAAGTGAGAAAAATAAACGGGAGCGCACTGAAATCATTTCCCTTGCAGTATGCATGCATTAGATTTGTTTATGTGTTTCCTGTAGCTATTTGTTGATCTTGGATCGAACAAACTGGAAATCGAACATTCTTACAAGGCTATTGATCCCCTACATTTTCTTTACCTTTCCTTCAATATTGTTCAACATCTTCAGGTTATTTTCTACACATAGTTACTGTACAAGTTATATATTTCATGTTGTCGGTGTTTTTGGTTCGTTTTTATTTTTCTAGGGGAGAGATTGGAAAATGGATTGCTCTCGTTACGTTGGCATATAAATAACCCACGTAAGAGTGTCCGTTGTTGTGTCTTTGCTGGCAATTATTTCAATTATTGGAATGGTATAAGGACTTAAAAATTAAAATACGGAAATGTATGATGAATGTACCTATAACGGTGTTTAATTGTAAAAAAATAAAATAATAAGTTGTCAAAAACATGTAGCCAGATGAAAAATGGGTAATGGTAAAAAAAAAAAAAAGATAAACGGGTTAAAAATGGTAAATGAGTAAACGGGTATTAAACAGTTACGATTAAATGGGTATGTGGTTATGGATATGGTTAACCGTTTATAAATGGTTATGGGTATGAGTATAACCGTTTAGGCAATTATCCAACGGGTAAACGGTTATGCGGGTATGAGCATAAACGGTTATAGGTAAATAACCGCGGTTACCCGCCCACCATAACCGTTGTCCATCCCTATTTGGAACATATAAAAGAAGTAAAAAGAAATGATTGAATTTGCCAACAAAGTTTTCTTATAAATACTAGAAAATATAAGATTAATTCCTACAATAAGTATCAAAGCATGGGCCATTATTCGATTAAAATTCCCACTCCCATCCTGAGAAACTGTTACATTTGGCGTGCTGGATTTGCGTCTTCGAATTTCGTCCCACCGGGTAGTGGTAAAGGCTGAGCAACATTTTGGTGATGGTGATGCTGCACTTGGATCATGCCGATGACCTCATCGATTAGTCTGGTCACTTTTTTGAGGCTCTCTGAAATCTTTGAGTCAATGCCATTCTTAAAAGCTCCCATGCATGTCATTTCTCTGGTTTGAGAAGTATTCAGCCATGTTCTCATATGGAAAACCACATCACCTGCCCCATATATACAATACTATGAAGCTAGCTAGGTTAATTAGTCTACACGTGTGCCATTTACACATGGTATTTATGTAACCAAATAAATCAATGAAAAAAATCAAAGTAGTGTATATATGTCTATTAAATCCAGTGCTGAAAAATATCCTAAGTTCGAGTTTTGTTCTCTTATTGGAAAAATGAAAGTGTAAGTACGTAGTCTATAAATTTTATGTAGGGAGAGGTTGTCCCATTTTCTCTGTCCCCTCAATCCGATTTCTTTGATTTAATTCTTGACCAACTAGCTATTGTAGGTATTCTCTATACTATTGGTAAGAAGTCTAAAGTTCGAATGCATAGCGTTATATAAAACAGACAAATGAAATGTGACATTATGTATATGAACCTTTTAAATTATCAATTGCCGAAAGGGACAAATTCAAGACTCCAGCAGTTTCAACAAGCAAATCCTCACAATATGAAATGACCATATCAGTAGAACTTTTAGCATCTTCGCCGCCAACATGCATATTTGACATGGCTAAGGCTACATTTTACACAGCTTCCATGATCTGCTCCAATGAATATTTGAATACAGGCAAAGGAACATTTATCAAGTGGGGATCGACATTATTAGCGCTCGGGTTAATGGATAGGGAACAGAAAAAAATCATGGAAACGACGATAAAATGGTAGGACGACTTCATGACCAATGGACTCATATATGACAGAATGTACCAGAAAATGCAAATCATGAGAAAATAAGGTTGAAGCAAAGAAATTATATATATATATATATTTTTTTTACTTCTCTCACACCTTTTTAAATTTCGACCGTCAGATCGGATGAACTGAAGAATATCTAACGGACAGAAAGTAATAGGGGTGTGAGAAGTAAAAAGGAGTGTGTGGATAGCACACCCCATATATATACACACACACACTGTGAAGAAGGCTCCCTTTTTGTAAAAATATTAAAGAGTTTACAAATTTGTTTTATTAAAGGAGTTGCCAAATCTGATATATTTATGTATTGTAGATTATGATTTATGGTTAAAACCTGAAACATTTACTATCGCTTTCAAATAAACATTAATTAATATCTTAATTATGCAAAAATAACAAAAAATAGGCTTTATAATTTGAAGGTACCTTGATATGGCCACTACCACATCCATATATAAGTTTAGTCAAGTTGGCTAGAACGATTACTTTTCAATTACAAGTGAGAAAGAATAATACTAAATCGTAATACTAATAATTTAGTTAGTATAAGTTAACCACATGGACTATTGGATTGGGATAGATTTTCACATGGGGAATCCATTCATATATTGAATGCGTTGGATTTACCTGATGGTTAGAATCCTCCTCTTAAACTCATTGGATCCTGAATTCAAACCCTCCCATTAGTTTAAATTAAAGTGGTAATATAAATTGTATTTAAAAAGTTTCAGGTTGTAGTGTGCTACGTGTATGATTTATTTATTTATTTATAACTAGCAACTAGCACACACGCAATATTTGTGCAATTAAATTTACTTTTAATTTTCTACATTTCGTCCCATTCACAAAACTACAGCACAATTTATAAAGTAAGAAAAAGATGCATTTTTTTAGGGATATTTGTGAATATGATGCCGAACATGGTCACCAAATAAGCAAAAACAAACATTGGCCTCTCTGTGGCCCTAATAAATAATTGATACATATTTATTATCTTTTTTTTAAAATTTTGTTGTCATAAATTTAATATGTGTCAATCGCTTATTGGGACCACAGAGAGGTTACACTTAATTTGAGTGCAGAAGATTTGATCTCCTTTCATATCGGACTTACGACAAAAAGCTAAACCATATTTTTGTCTTAGTCATCCATCGGTGAACTACCTCCATTGGGTGGCTTTAAGAAAGTGGATCAGTTGAGGAGACGTTGGAGGCGCGATTGAGGAATTTTGTGGTGAGAGATGTAGAGAGAGGAAGAGAAGAGAAGTGGGTTATTTTATTTAATTTTATTTTAATTAGAGCTGCCATGTTTACATGGTTGTGAGGTTAAATTTTGTGTTTATGTAATTACTAAATTGTTGATAATTTTTATTTCTATTTAGTTTTAATTAGAGATTAGAATGGTAATTTCTTAAAGTTTTGGTAGACAACCAGAATCTTATTAATTTGTAGTTTAAAATAACAGTGTAGACTTGGTTCAATGTAAGTGGTATTCCTGCTACCTCTAAATAATAGTAGAAGTTGGAGGTGTAATCCTTGTTCTGTGAATTTCTCTTGAATATTGAATGGATTAGAGTTTTCTTGTGCACAAAGTCATATCTCTAACTGAAAACTGCACTCTTTGTTCTTGATATTTTCAGAATCAAGAGATTCAGGGTTTGGTTTTGTGTTATTAATGTTCCTTATTCTGTGGGATACATATTTTTTTTCCATTGTCGAAGAATGTCTGAAGTTCGAATTCCTACTCCCCAAAATGATAAAAAAAATTTAAAAAAAAAAAAAAGATATTATGAAAAGGCAGAGCAAATAATCTTGAAGGTTGAATTACATTAAAAAAAATTGTGATCCAATGGGCATTTGAAAAAAGAAATTGTGATCCAATGCAAGTTGATTTGGTTCACCCTCCCAACCTTACCAAACCTCCCACCGTGCATCTCCTTCCAGTTAATTAATTCTTTGGTTCAACTTATCGATCCTTCAATAACCCTGGTGCATATGGGATGCCTGTCGGTGGCAGCCATGAATTTCCACCAATAAACTTGGCAACTGTAAACGCATCAGCCACTGATGGGTCAGTAATCACATGATAACCCGGCCATTTGACCCGGCGCCAAAGGTTCGAACCCGGCCCCTCATTCATGTACTTACCATAATACAGAGTTTTCAGCGCAAAATCTCCACTCCATTCACGCCAACCCTCTGGCCTTATAACTGCATCTAATTGTGACTGCATGAAAACGGTACGTGGGCAATTTCCCCAAGGTCGACCCAAGTACGTGGGAGTTTGATTCTCAACAGATACAGTACCATGTGAATTATCATATACAGTGTTACATAACTGGAAAGAGAAGCCCGTGGGGTCGCACTGATCTCGCTTCGGCCACCTTTACGGTTTTGCTTGGAAATAATCGTACACTTTTGGAAAACGGCAGTGCCGTAGCCAAAGATGAAGTCAACTGTGACACTTATTTTGCACATTCGGAAGAACTGGCGGCCGTCATGCACTAGCAATGTGTCTTGGTACCCACTTAATACTGCACCGGAAGAAAGCTGATCGATCTCCTTGGGACCGGAGTGCAACTGCCTGCATGTTGTATGGTCCTGCTGTGTTCACAAAACCAATGTTGACGGCAATGAAACCGTCGGCTTTTACAGCTACATAAAGAGAGAGAAGGAATTAATTCACACAAAAAATAGGGAGAAATATTAGAATAGCTCATGTGAAGTTTCAATAATTAGGTTTTGAATGTTAGTAAGTCAATGATAAGCACTGTATTTGGCAATCTTGAAACAACGGTAAAAGAGACATTTTCTCCAAAAATTCAGAGAATAACTATTTTAATGAGTTGAAATTATAAGGATGAAAATACCCCTAACTCAAACAATTGTTACTACTGCAAGGGCTTGTAACTCGGTTAACAAGACCACTTGTGCTTAAGGTTCTAAGTTCGATTTCTTAACAAGTTAAGCTGCAAATTAGCAATCCATTAGCATATTGATATTCATTGTCTTAGACTCTTAAAAGTAATCTTCATATTCCAAAGTGTTCCACCTGTTTCCACAACCCGTGACCTTAGAACATGCCAAGTGTTCTACTAATCTTTTGTTCATTGGCGAAAGTTTTTATTTGTTTTGTAAAAGCAA
Organism: Crataegus laevigata; assembly: GCA_963580275.1. NCBI lineage: Eukaryota > Viridiplantae > Streptophyta > Magnoliopsida > Rosales > Rosaceae > Crataegus > Crataegus laevigata. The sequence continues at coordinate 26,977,813 of OY756947.1, read as the reverse complement.
TTTGATAAAGTTTTGGCCTCTTACTGAATGTTGCTGAATCAGATGTGCCCCAACCAGTCCCATTGCTTCTGTTGCCATATATGATAGTATTGTCCATGCCCTCTCCAACCAAAACCAGATTAGACTTTTTGGCACCAATATTCACGTACTCACAGTAAACTCCTCTCTTAAGAAAAATTACAAAGTACTGCCGGCTATGATCGGGTGCAGCCGCGATGGCATCGGATATTAGCTTGAAGCCTCCACTCCCGTCGTGAGAAACGACGAAGTTTGGTCTCTGCAGCCAAGGTCTAATGTTTTAGACGTCCGAATAGAGCCAACAAAATCAGCTGTTTGGTGCGCGTGCAACATGCCAAGGAGGCCATGTATTGATGTGGTCACTTGTTTGAGGCTTCCTGCAAGAATGGAGTTGGTTCCTTCGAAGGCTTCCATGCATGTCTTGTGCCTTGAAAGAGAGGTGTTCAACCAAGCTCCCATATGTGAAAATCACATCATCTGTATAAATTTTCATTAGATAGTTTAATAAGAACAACCTTTTGTTAATTAATTAATGGAATATATTCTCATATATTAGTAATCGATTATTATACTTAACTACTGATGTTGTAGAGGATGAATTCAATTTATAAGATTTACGATAATTTTTTAAGAAAGTTGCAACATAAATGATCAACTTCTTGTTGTGAATTGTGCATTATTGTTGAAGAGATTTTTCAATACGCGGGTATTTCACCATATGTTATCATACAAGTAGAAGAATTTCTTTTTTCAAGTTCCTCCACTTGTATAATGATATATGGTGTATGTGCCTGTGTTTTGGGCACATTGAAAAATCTTTCGCTAACACATGCATGTTACAATTCAATAATTAAATTCCATCCCCAAGTATAACAGTTTTTTACTTGTTTTAATCCAAATCAAATATTGATTAAAAAATATCTGTATCAAATGAAAAAAAAAAACTAAGAGATAAATTGAGTTAGAGGTATATGATAATAAATTGAAAAATAAAAGACACCTTTTAGATCATGAATTGTTGAAAGGGACCAATTCAAGACTTGAGCCGTTGAACCAAGCAAATCCGCACAATATGGAATAGCAATGTTAGCATTTCGACCATCATGTTTTTCAACATGCATATATGACATGGTGGATGCAACATTTAGTACAACATCCATGGTTTTCTCCAATGAATTTTTGAATACCGGCAAAGGAACTTTGATCAATGTTGATGAGTTAGTGGATAGAGGACATAAACAAACGATGAATACAATGAAATATTGGTAGGGCGACTTCACGAATGGACTCATGAGTGAACAAGAATGAAAAAATGATGAGAAATAGGGCTAATTAAGATATGGAAGCATATATAAATCTATGTCTATAGATAGAGTGTAAGTCAAAATCTCTAAATAATTCTCTTGATCCAAAGAAATTGCCAAAGTTTGGCAATGATTTTTCTTTAGCAGTTGTGGGACAGTTCAATCTATGCTATAATTTATCATTCATGTTACTCAATCACTTTGTTAATGGATCAGAGTATGGTAGAGAGACTAGACTGCATATTTTTTTATACTATTGTTTTCGATGAAAACCCAAGTACTTAATTAATTTGTTGGTTACAAACAAAAGCCTTACATTACGAACGTTCTTTAACCCATGAAGGTAACTGGTTTGACATTTTAATAATTTCAGGTGTTCTCTTTTTAATGCCAAGTAAATATTAGAAACCACTTTTTCATACGAGTAAATAAGAAAAATAAATAACCACTGTGTAAAGATGTAGTCCTTTAGTTATGTAACCGTTTTGAGAATTTGTAGTTTTCTTTAGGGTAAAAGACATTTTACTATCCTGATGTTTGGTGGTTTTCAACATTTAGTACATCAATTTTTTTTCATCCCAGAGTCATACCTAAAGTATAAATTTTGGGACAGTTTCATACATCCGTTAGTCAAACTGTTAGTTCTCCCGTTAAGTGATGATGTGGCGCCCTGATTGGGCGCCACGTGTCATTAAAAATATTTAAAAAATATTTAAATAAAAAAATTATTATTTAAATAAAAAAATATTTAAAAAATATTAAATTAAAATTTTTTATTCTTCTCTCCTTCTTCTTCTTCTTCTTCTTCTCCGTTTCTGTGTCTTTTTTTTTTTTTTTATTCCTTCTCCTCCTTTCCTCTGCAACTCCCACCCACCCTCCCTCCCTTCTCTCCTCTGCAACTCGCATCACCCACCCTCCCTCATCTCCTCTGCAACCCACACCAAATTTAGCAAAACAAAACTAAAAAAAAATCGAAGGGAAGGTTTGGGTTAGGGGGACACGGGTCGACAGGAAGATCTGGGTGTGGGTGGGAGGGTGGGCACGGGGGGATTGGGGAAGTAAGAGGGAAGAAGAAGGAAGAAGAATAAGAAAAAAAAAACAAAATCTGGGTAGAAGAAGAAGAAGAGGAAGGAAGAGGGAAGAAGAAGACGGAAGAAGAAAAAGGAAGAAGAAGGAAGAAGAAAAAAAAACGAAATCTGGGTAGAAGAAGAAGAGGGAAGAAGAGGGAAGAAGAATAAGAAGAAAAAAAAAAAAAAACGAAATCTGGGTAGAAGAAGAAGAAGAGGAAGGAAGAGGGAAGAAGGAAGAAGAATAAGAAGAAGAAAAAAAAATTATTTAAATACTAATTTTTTAATTTTTTTTTAAAATAATTTTTAAAATTTTTTAATGACACGTGGCACTCAATCAGGGCGCCACGTCATCACTTAACGGGAGAACTAACAGTTTGACTAACGGATGTATGAGACTGTCCCAAAATTTACACTTTAGGTATGACTCTGGGATGAAAAAAAATTGATGTACTAAATGTTGAAAACCACCAAACATCAGGATAGTAAAATGTCTTTTACCCTTTTCTTTATTATTTTTGTATACAAAATCTACGAAATAAAATTTTTGAGTATTCAATTTGTTTTTCTTCGTTTCTCGTGCTTTGATCGAGACTTAGATATGATGATGGGAACTTTAACGAAAAGCTCTCGGTACTGTTCACTTTAACAAAAAATCACATTTTTACCCTAAAAAGTCAATGCTAGTACTATTCACTTTACCCTTTATTTTGTCCTTATCGTTAAAACACAAAGTTTTCAAGCTCTTTTCATTAATTTTCCTTATGATTTATACTAGATTTTAGTGTTAGTGAGTTGTTTGTGCGAATTTTGTCGGCTTTATTAGGTCTTAGGGTTGCTGAGGTTGTGTTGGGAAATAGCGAAGAAAACCTAGTTAAAAAAGATTAACCTACAAAAAATATACAGCTTCAGATTCAGATTCAATTTCCAGAGCAATCTCATAGGAGATGTGTACATCTTACTAGTAACAAAACCTGAACCCACACAAAGCATCGAGGACTAGTGCTCAACAGCTCCTAACATACATTTTACCTATCTGCTTTGGACAATGCTTTCCCAATCAACGCTGACTGTTGAGCTATGATCTCACTCATTTCTTCTGAAAGGTCACCATACAAAAGAATGCTATCGCCCGACTACCTACACCGATGAATGTTAGGATGATTATACAAAGACTCCAGTTATGAAGATTATAGCCAGTTTTTAGAAGTGACCCGCAGCGAGTTATCAGCCATACTCCGGCATACCTGTACCAAAAAGGAAACAAAAGCATACAGATCAAAATGACAGTTTTAAACAATCGACTTCAAGTTCCAAGTATATACATCTGTATACTAGTTCACAAAGCAAGATCGTATACATTTCGCATGTTCCATTTAGATAAATTTTGTGGAGTACCTTTCAGCATTTGCAGTCACTAATGCCTCCAAAGCCCACCTCGGATAGCACAGCTTAGCTAAAATCTTCATAAATTCACTATCTTGCGGCCGTGTTGCTATAAGAGTCGAAACAACTGGAAGAAGTACCGATAACTGCAAGCAATCCGTTTGTCAGTAAAATATCAATGGAGTGCCAAAACTGAATGGGAAACTGAGAATATTTTGAATGAGATACTTACTAGTTGGGCGGCACCTTGTTCGAAAAAGATTGCTAACGAGTAGGCTATACCGGTTACGCAATACACGAGGCAGACCAGAACAACGTAGTTATCTGCAAACCTAGATCTTGGGTTGGTAAAGAAGTAGAACATAGATAAATACACTACAGGTTTGATCACTGTATTAAAATGATCAATAGTATCCTTAGCCAGGAAATAAGCCAAGCTGCTCATCCCTGAAGCGCTCTCTCTCCAATAGTGTAATCTGTCTAGAGAAAACGACCTCAAAGCCGCAATTTTGCACAGTAGGGCTGAAATCGAATCAAGGCTCAAGATGTTAGGAAGAAAAAAGCTTTGTGCATTTGTGTCTACAAAAAAGAAACTTATAATTGGTTGTACTCACAAACTGCAATAATAGTATAAGTGTAACCGCCTGCACCAAAGGTCTGCTCGCTGACATTTGAAAGTGATCCTAAGCAGGCTCCAGCAAGTAATAAAATCAAATAATCCACTGCTTGCATGCGAGCTTCCCGTAGTCTCTGCTTACCAACTCTGTCATGACGTCAAATAAAGAGGATCAACCATTAGCATTACAATAAGAATGCAGAAAACACCATGTTTTCAATTTTGAAGATTTCAATAATGAAGCAATTTCTGAGGAATAAAAAATTTTAATCTTGGCACAATCTTGATTCCTTACCTGCCCAGGAAGTATCTGTACTGTAGAAATAAACCTGGAATTCTCCGGTTCGATAAATCCTTAGATTTCAAGAAATTAAGCTGTATTTTATCACAATGCAGATCCACAGTACTTTTCACATCTTGCCATACCTCTCCAACAAAAGACTGTTCCATCATATCACCACCAGAAGAATTTGTTTCGCGATTTAAGTTTTCATCCATCGATGACATTGCGAGGCCGGTGGCAATCTGTCTCATCTCAGGAGGTACTGTGTACCCATTATGAAGCATCCATCTGATGGGAAGCTCATCATAACTCACTCCCGAGCTTCTTTCCGTTGCGACTATACCCTCTAAAATGTCAATGAAGTGGTCTGGAGGGTTGACTCGGTCTGGGACATTGATCCCAAGGCCTGCAAAGTATTCTTCTACTTTCTTTGCCGGTCCATGATAAACAGTAAGACCACCTTTTGCCAGGAGTACCAGATCATCAAACATCTTGAACAAGGCATAGCTGATGCAAAAAGGTTTTGCATTAATCAAAGTATATGAGAATTATATGCACATCGAAAGAGGAGAGAGAAATGGTGGACTTTCATGATTACCTAGGCTGGTGAACCACCATGCAGATGTTTACCCCTTCAAGAGCTTCCCGTCTAAGTGCTCTAAGAAGTAGCTGAGAAGAGGCGCTGTCTAGACCGGATGTGGGCTCATCCAAAATCAAAAGTGAAGGTTCCATAACCATTTCCAAGCCAACATTTACACGTTTCCTCTGGCCTCCAGAAACTCCTCGCTTCTCTACCGTTCCAACCAAGGAACCACGTACTGTCTGAAGCCCCAAGGCCTCGATAACTCTTTCAACCACTAAAACTTTATCCGGTTTTGGTAAGTCCACAGATAATCTTCAAAAAAAAAAAAAAAAAAAAAAAAAAAAAAAAAAAAAAAAAAACATAAGTTCATCATCAAGATGTAGCAGCAGTCAAAATTATAGGATGTAGCAGCCTTTTGCAGAAAAACCACACAATACTATAATGGTTGCTTGGGGTTCATGAATTGTGTACCATCACTTCATTGTAAACTTTTTGGTTGCAGGTTGACAATAAACTATCACACAACCAAAAAAAATAGTAGCAAAGATGGCAAACATGTGAATAGTATATATTCTGTTAGAGTGGAATTGGTAAAGAGATGAATGTTACCTGCACTTAGCACTGAACCATAGATTCTCTTCCACAGTCAAGTTTCCATGCACGATATCATCTTGCGGCACAAACCCTACGATTTTTTTATACGAATGGATTGATGTATTCTTTCCGTTTATGAGAATTAAACCAGTCCTATTGCATCCAATTGCTTTTCCAGCTAGGGCAGAAAGAAACGTTGTTTTTCCAGCCCCTGATGGACCCAAAACAGCAGTGATGCGGCCAGGCCTAATTTTACCAGTTACACACCTCAGTAGATGCTTGTTTTTTGCTTTCAAAGTAAGCGTTAGGTCTTTGAAAGAAATCTCAATGAGAGGCCGTTTCCTTATTTCGTTATTAGTAGCCATTTTAACCACCCCCGAGAAGGTTAGGTCCTTGTACTCTTGCAGCTGAGCCTTCTCTTTCTCAAGTTGACCATAAGCATACTTGAAAATTTGGCTATGAGTATTGATCTTCTTTCCTTTTGGCACATTTCCTACATTCGTATCCTCAGCTCCAATACTGAAACCTTCATAACCCTCAGGGTCTTCTTCAATTTTATGCATTATCTGCATGAGCTCAGTAGGTTCCTTTTTCTTTCCTTCTGATGGCACAGGTGAGGACCTAGAAACACCGGATCTACTTGGATGTGGTGATATCGAAAGGTCATCATCTGTGTCAGATCTAGATTGAGTCAACATCTTAAGTTTCTCAAGTTCTGAGCTGTCCTTTTTTCGAGAAAATGTACGTGATAAGTGAGCTTGTAATCCACTTGCATGCTTCTTAGCAGCATCTTTTGCAGATTTCCATCTTTGGCGTGCTTTTGCTGTCTCCCTTGCACTTCTGGCTGCTGCTTCTCGGGATTTGGCCAGTCTCCTCCCCCTAGTGGTGAGAACTTGATCTGAACAATTGTATATAATAAGTAGCAGAGTACTCAAAGCTGCCTGCATAAGCAATTAAAAATCATAAATTTCAATTCATTTTTCCATTGCTTCATTTCAGATACGCACTTTGATTCAAATGAGCAGTGTGCACCTCACATGAAAAATCAATAATCTGCAGCTATGAAAATGAAAAATAAAGTTTTTGTTTAGGAAGTAAAATGGCCAACTTACAATTAGCATTATTCCATATGCATGCATATTTTGATTTGCCGTGTTTGGATTGCAGGAAGTCAAAGCGAAGCAGCCTGCAACATAAAATAAAATAGCAAGAGGTTAGATTCTTAATGCTTGCAGATTGTATTAAAAAGCAAATCCCGGGTTAGAAGGAAAAGGGGCGTGGCCACTTAAAAAAAAGGCTGCAATCAGAAACATATCAAATTTTTGTTCGAGAAATAGAATGAAATAAAACTCACGTTTCTCAGATGTAGAACCCATCCTGCAGTAGTGTCTGCACTTGAATGAAAAAAAAAAAGGATTAACGAGAAGAAGATAGAATATGAAGGTAGCATAGACCAATTTTGACTTATCATCCAAGGTGTATATCTCAGATCCTAGTTCAGACTTGTAAAAATAACTGAAAAACATAACGAGAACACATTCAACCAAACATCGAACAAGTTCCACAAATGACGTAGGAATGACATTCAATACCCGCTACTACAAGGAATGCTTTTCACGGTGGTTGGGCAATATGATCCAGCTGAACAAAATACTTCACTACTACTACCAACATCAGCCCATAAATTTGCTCCTCCACAAGTATGATTTGGTTGCCCCGGAGGTAATTGGTAATTGTATCTGCAAAAATATATCAATATATAACTTTTTCACATAATAAGCTATTGAACACCGTAAGTCAAGAGATCATTAAAGCAAGAATCTGAACTTACGGTTCACACACACCGGTTGATTTGTTCAGCGTTGCTTGGGGACAATACGAACCTGATGGGCAAGCTTCAAGAACGTGATAGCAATTGGAAGAAAACAAAGAAATAATCAGAAGCATCCTTTCATTAGGGAAAATACATTGCACAGAAACAAAGTACAAGTTGATTACTCGGATATATTAAGATAAAAGGCCGTACGTATCATGCATGTAAGACCATGGGGGCAAAAGAAACCCTCACAACAAGGTTGGCAGCTCTGAGTCCTGGCAGGGATGTCCTGTGAATTTTCAAGGTCAACCTGCTCATTTGGGCCAACACGACAAGCCCATCCTGGCTCACACCCAGAAATCCATGAGGTCAAATTGCAGTTCTTGTTCGGTCTTAAGTAATTTGCAGTCTCAGATTGTTCAAAGAAACTATTGAAGTAGAACTTCATTTCAGCTGCTGTACACAACCGCCGTGTAACATCTCCTGTTGAACATCATAAATTATCAAACTGAAGCAAATCAAATACCAACATTCGATTGCCAAGAAATGAAACCTATGAAAAATCTTTTCAATTTTTCGATTCCCTGCATTACTTAAGAAACAACCAGACAGTAAAATTTATTCTTCATTCTAATTACAAAAGTACTTATATACCTTTAGTCTTTTGAATGCAGGAAGTTAAGAAATCCAAATTGGATGAAAAATTAAAAGCCTCGTTCCAATCGGCTTCCCTGAAACACAAATTATCATCAAAACTAATCTCTGTCACACAACTAAATTGAAACTAGTCCAACAATATATCTACACATAAACTACCAAATTAATCTAATTCATCTAATCAATGTTTCCATTAGTCAACTTGAGTTGACTTTTCACACCCCAATTACACAAATCGATTTCCGACATCCCCATTTTTCTCTTCATCAGCAACCAAACAGAAAATAGTAAAGTTGAAAAGAAAGCAGCTTACGGGTCCTTCACACAGAAGCTCGAACGATTGCTAATTTGTCGGCTGAGGACTGCAGTGACATTGGAGATACGGCCGTAGACAATCTGAGTGATGAGAGGAATGACTGCTGGGTTGTCTATTTGGTCATAGTCCCCCACATCCTGGCACTCCACAAAGTGCACCCAGCACAAAACCAAAACCCCAACCGAAACAAATGTGCCAAAGTTGGCGCCTTTGGTGATCATTTTTGGAATTCTAACACCAAATTACACAAGGGTTTTGCAAATTTAGTCCAAAAATGTGGAAGAAAAAAATTGGGTTCTGGATTTTGGAAATTAACTCATGCATTTATCAGAAGGAAAAAATGGAGCTGGTTTAAGGATCTGGGGAGGATTGAATGCTGGGTATGGAGATTGGATGCCGGGTTTGGAGGTTGAATGCTGGGTGTGGAGAAAGGAGGAGGTACAGAGACCGGAGAACATGGGAGAGAGATTGAAGGAAGAAAAAGCAGTCGGGTGGGCCCTGTGAGTTGAAATAAACGAAAGCACGTCTGAACTCATAGATTTTGCTTCGCGACGGCTTTCGGACATGTCTGGTCTAGTTGTCCGTATCTAGAAATTGTTGGCACGATAGATGGTTTTGGGGTTTTCAACAAGCTAATATTAAAGAGAATGTTTTATTATATTTTTTGGCCAATTTCAGGCCCTTCCCACATTTTTTTGGGTCCGATGAAGGTAATAGGCATACAACAGATTTTTTTACTTACTTTCAAAATTATTTTATAGGCAATTTTTGTATCTGTGAATTGCTTGATTCAAATGTTATATCTCATCTGCATATTGAGGTTTTGTGGGATAAAGGTTCCGCACTCCACAATATGGATATAGGGTAAGAGATCGACGAGGTACTAAACCATCTAATTTGTCTAATGGATCGCCATAGCTGTTGGCCATAATGCTTGAAGTGGAACCATGTAATATATCCCACAAACATGGGAAGAGAACGATGCTCCATATCGAGTTTTAAGAGATCAATCTGTTAAGGCTTTGCATACAATGGCAACATATATATACATTCAATCATGTAGACCAAATTAGAATAGATTACTAATCTGTGGTGACTAGGATACATTCATTTTATGCAATAATTTCTTATTCAAAAGATATAAAGAAATTAATGAATAACTTTTAGATCAAAGTTTAAATTTTGTAGTTTCTTTTTTCCGTTGAGATAATGTTCTGTAGTTAGACTTATGTTGTTCGATAGATGCATATTTTGTAAATAATGAATCAGGAGCACATAAAAAATCTACCATACCACAGTGTATGTATCAATTGGTATATGATGATTATGCCCCATCAACTGCCCAAAGTTTTTAAAGTTATACTAATTGTTTCTTGCGTTAGTTATTCTTCTGTTAATTATTTTGCAGCATCCTTATGTGCAATGTACTGGGTTTTAGTGTTTGAAGCCCTAGCCACATATGTTGACCAAGTAGCTGTGTGCCATCCCTCATTGCCCTTTTCGGAGCTGCCACTACTGCTATGGTAAATTTCGCTTCTTAATCTTTGTAATAAATTACATTATGAAATTGATGCACGCATTTAACTAGTGAATGTACATTTTGTTCTGGTAATGCAGATTAAACGGTGAGGAGTCCCATAAGTGCACCTCGGTGGGTTTTTCCGACAAGGATCCCAGTTTTCCCTGGCTGACTTTAGGACTTTCTGACCACTTCTGGGTTCGAAGAAGGTTTCTACAGCCTGAATTAGCGTAGGTTGTGAATTCAGCTCACTTGCAGATAGAGAATTTAAACAAAATAGCAAGTGTTGAGTTCTTCAATACTCCAACTTCCATTGGTCGCTTTCTAGAGTTCATATAGCAATCAGTGATTCAAATATATCTACATACGAATGAAAATAACTGAAATGAAATCGTAGTGAACTGGGCAAAAAAAAGACTTTATAATTGGTTACAAATGTAACGTCCTACTCCGAAATATTTATTTCGGAAAATAATGTTGGTGATAGGCCCAAAACTAAAATCTTGTTTAGTTAACTACCATAAATTTCGATATTCTATTTCAATTCACGAATGTTTTATAATAAAATCATGACCAACCCTTAATTAAAATTCCGTAAGGTAACTACTCAAATTATTTACCAAATTCCTTCCTTTAGTACAAATTCACAACTAGGACTTCACTCGATTCATTTAACCTCGTTTATGGCTGCATCTAACTACTCGTTAGACTGCCTACGTACCCTAAACAGGGATCAAGCCTTTCGTAGTTCACATTTAATTTCAAATCATCCCCGATTAGGTTCAATTAACGGAAGTGTTCCACAATTGTGTTAAGGTATCAAAGCACCTCAATTGTATTCCAAGTACGTAAATTAGAATAACGAAATATGCATCAAATGGCATTGTCGGGCCTCTGACCAAGTGCCACCTCACGCACCGTCGCTAGTGACGGTTGGCCGCCCCGACCCGCCGGAAAAATTCAGAAATGAAGATCTAATTACGTAGAGCAAGTTTTATATCTACGACCAAGTCCAATTTGCCCGGAAAAAATCCCAATTTCACCTAAACCCGCTAGAACCCTAGAATTTGGGTGGCCTTGATTCTCCATCTCCAGTGTTCTGCCGGCCCAACCAATGGTTGGGCATTGTTCCTGGCCCCCAGATAAGTGTTTTGGTGGTGTTAATTTCAGGAACTAGCTTCAAGATCCGAGGATTTACCACACAAACCCGTCGATAACCGCCGATGGTTCCTCACCAAATTACACCCAAATTCCTTCTAAAATTTGATTGGAAATAGAATAGGGTAGATCATTGGGGGTTTTCCAGGTGTTATCCCGTTACGATTAGCCCTGAAATGGCCGAAGAAGACCACAGGAAGCCATAGCTTATGTTGGGTCGGGTTGGAAATAACACAGGTCTAGGGCTGGGGTCGATTCCCCTATTTTCCTCTTTCTCCTTTCTCCTTCTTGCCCTTCCTTCCCATTGGCCTGACTCCCTTCCTCTGTTTTCTCCATTTTTCTCTAGTTGGTCCTTCCCCTTCATTTTTCTTTCTCTGCCACTCCCGTGACTCTTTCCCTCCCAGCCACCCCCGTGGCTTTTCTCCCTTTTTCTTTTCTATTTTTCTTCTTCTTATTATTATTTACAAGCTCCCAAAATTATGGAGCCTTTTAGATTCATAACAAAATAACCATTCTGCCCCTACGCTTGTTTGTTTGTATTTTATTCGTTATAACTTTATTTCACGAACGATTTTCGCCCACGCGTTCGTGAGATCGAGCTCTACTCAAAAATATAAATTGTGACATCAAATGGTTCATGGACTTTAAATAATAAATTTTCAAACTTTAAACTTTTTACAGTATAATAATTTCTAGAAACAAACTTTAAAAGTCCCCAATTCTATTTTCATAAACATAAATCGATTTATTTTCGATTTTCTCCACATAATCACAATTATGAATATAAAATTTATATATTTAAATTTTCAGGGTATTACAACACATCTGGGCAAAAAGGACGCTTTGCAATTGGTCACCAACGAATGTGCAACTGGTTACAGAGCTTCCTATGAGTTAAAGTGTCACATCCCAGACTCGGCTCTGCTGTAGCATGATATTGTCTGCTTTGGGCCCCGGCCACGACCTCACGGTTTTGTTTCTGGTAACTCACATGAGAACTTCCCAATGGGTCACCTATCTTGGGATTGCTCTCGCCTGAACTCGCTTAACTTCGGAGTTCCGACGAACTCCGAAGCCAGTGAACTCCCAAAAGGCTTCGTGCTATATGGAGGTGGGCATGTACATGTAAGGCACATCACCCCCTCTCCATTGGTCGATGTCGGATGTTACATAAAGTCTTAAACTTTTGGTTGAAAATTTGTACGGTTTTTTTTTTTAATCATTTTTGTTATCACTGCCGCTGTTTTGATTTTTTTACGAGTTTTATTCGATGTATATATGTGTAGACACACAAATTAGAGTTTGCTGTTTTTATTTTGAAGAAGGAAAACGATGGAAAGATAGGACTCCTATAAGATTTCGATTTTTTGAGGGTTTTCAAATTTTTCCTTGGCTTCAATTTTGGTTTTGAATTTGTCTGTAATGTTTGCATTGACTATTTCATTCTTTTCGGTCCTCAGAAATTGCGATTGTCAATCTGGATCGGGCCAAAGATTCGTTGTTGTATCCTTTTCATTTGTTTCGTGTTTTGTTGTTCGTAATTTTCGTTGTGTGATTAGTATAAGGAAGCTTCTATAAGATTTTGGTTTTTTGTGGGTTTTCAAGTTTTTTCATGGCTTCAATTTTTTTTTTTAATCTCTATAATGTTTGCATTAACCATTTCATCGTTTTTGGCATGCAGGAAAATTACAGTTGTCAATTTGGATGTTACCAACAATGCATTACTGTATCCTTTTCTTTTCTTTTGTGTTTTGTTGTTTGTAATTTGTAGTGTTGCATTGTATTCCAATGTAGAATGTTGAGCCTTTACGTGAATTTAGTTATGAATGTTTTGTGAACATGGAGGATTTTATAAAACTTAGTAATGTGATGGTCGGTCCCGGTGGAGGTTAGTGTTCTTTATTAAATCTATAAAAGGTCAGTACTTGGGTAAAGTAAACAGTGGATTTTTTTTGGTTTGGGAATGAAAAAGGAAAACGATGGAAAGATGGGAAGTTATTGGACTCTTTAATTTTTCTTTTGCAAATAGGTGACAATTTGGAGAAGTTAGATGGTAGAACAATGATTATTGACTTATTTTTGTTATTTAAGCATCTAAGGACGATTTTCCGTTTATTAACATCATAAAGGCTCTTCCTTTGTTTCTATTTTTGGGAGCGAATTAAATGGAGTAAAACTTTCTATGTCAACGACTGCATCATTTCATAAGAGGATTTTATGTCAAATGATGAGTTTACAAATTTAATAATATTGTAGCGGTGAATGGTAATCTTTGTGTTACAAGTATCTAATTTTATTGATGATTAGGATGCCAGTGGATCCACTTGAGCGCTAGATCTGGCTAAACATTGCTAATAGCGTTGTTGCGTGATTAGCCAATACCTTCGAAATGGATTTTCTGTCCAAATTTCGTTTTTCTAATTTTGGGCGTTTTGTTTTCAGCCTTAAATTTGGTAGATTTAGAGTTTTATTTAAGTTTTATTATATTGGAGTTAGATTTGGTTGTTCCTTGGAGTTGATTTTGTTTAAGATTATATTGAGGTAGAATTTGGTTGCTTCTTGGGGTTGATTTTGTTTAAGTTTTGGTGCATTTAAATTTTGTTTAATATTTTTATTTCTTTTATCTATTTCCTTTTGTGATGATGCATGCATGTAAATAGAAGAGCTTTATCAAATGCATTACAATGATGAAAGTAAAGCTACACTATCTAGAAGTAGTACGTAGGCAAAACCATAGTACAGGGAAATAAGGACAACCTTTTGTTGAGTTCTACAGACAAGCAACTATCAGAATGGGCGTCATTAAATGGTTTTGATAACTATTAAAAATCCATTTAATCTTGCAGGGTTTATTTGGTGAATCTGAAACAAATGGCGTGGAATGTGGGTCATTAAAACTGTTATCAAGCGACGCATATGCAATCCTGTAATAATGTATGTTTGATATAGAATTTTTCTTTATAGGTTTCTAGGTGTATTATTTGATTCATTGAATTTAGGACGAAACTTTTTACGATCTTAGGTAATAATAGCTTGCTACTACAAGCTTGATACTAGATCCTCTCTTCTAAGGATAACACTCCTGCGAAAACTTAAGACACCCAATATTTTGCATTCTAATTACAGAGTATTTACCAAAAGTACATATTACTATCAACTGTATGATATTTTTAGATTGTTACTAGTTTTTTTTCTAGGATAGATTACAATATACCCCTCAGGTTTGAGATCTGTTACAACCCCATACAACATCTTTAAAATATTTCACTTTCATACCTCAAGTACTATTTTATTTCAATTTCATACCTCCGTTACATTTTCCATCCATTGATCCGTTAAGTGCTGACGTGACTACCAACGTGGCTACTAATTGTTTGTCACGTGGCAAAAAAAATATTTTTTTAATTTTTTTTTTTAAAACCTAAATTTTTACACCAAAAAAAAAAATATTCTTCCCTTCTTCTTGCAGACGCTGGGGGGGGGGTGTTCAAATTTTTTTTTTCTTCTTCTTCTTGGGGGAGAGGGGGTTCAAAAAAAAAAATTCTTTCTTCTTCTTCTTCTTCTTCGGGAGAGGGGGTTAAAAAAATTTCTTTCTTCTTCTTGCAGACGCTGAGGGGGGTTCAAATTTTTTTCTTTCTTCTTATTTCTTCTTCTTCTTCTTCCTTCTTCCTTATTATTATTATTCTTCTTCTTCTTCTTTCAAATCTGATCGCTGAGATTTTTTTTCTTTTTTTTTTGGGTGTAAAAATTCAGATTTAAAAAAAAAAAATTTTGCTTCAGATCTGGTCGCTGAGATTTTTTTGGGTGTAAAAATTTAGATTTAAAAAAATTAATTTTTTTTGCCACGTGGCACACAGTTGGCAGCCACGGCGGCACTTAACGGATCAATGGATGGAAAATGTAAAGAAGTATGAAATTGAAATAAAATAGTACTTGAGGTATGAAAGTGAAATGTTTTAAAGATGTTGTATGGGGTTGTAATAGACCTCAAACCTGAGGGGGTATGGTGTAATTTACCCTTTTTCTATTTTATATATGGATAAATTACACTTTACAATCTCAGGTTTGAGGTCTATTACAACCTTATACAACATCTTCAAAATATTTCACTTTCATACCTCAAGTACTATTTACTTCAATATAATACATTCGTTACATTTTCCATCTATTAATCCTTTAAGAGTTGACGTGGCCGCCACAATTATGCCACATGACAAAAAAAAATAATTTTTTATACATTAAAAATATTATAATAATTTACTTAATTTAAAAATAAAAAATAAAATTGAAAACCCATTCCCCCCCCGGGGGGACCACCGCCCTCTCATCCACTTTCTTCACCTCCCCTCCCATCCAAAAACCCACCCCACCCACACCTCCCCTGCAACCCCCCCAAACCTTAACCTGCATATCAAAGCCCTTTTTCTCCTCTGTCTCCCGCATCCCCTGCAAACCCCCTAAGCCCTAACCCGCCTATCAAAGCCCTTATTCTCCTCCGTCTCCAGCATAAGCCGGTGCCTGTACTTAGGTGCCACCACTGAGACCACCTCTCATGGCGCCTCGCCTTACAGTCCACGCGCAATCTCGCCGTTAAGAATCCCAAGGACCGCAGTGTGCAGTGGGTCTTCCTGGGCTCGCCACAACATGCAACCGGCTCTCGATTCTCGTCGGCATTCCTCACATCCCCACTGGAGATCTCGTCTGTGAAGAGCTCGCTTCCTTCGGCCCTCTCTCTTAAAAGGTTTTTGAATATTCTGATTGCTTTTTTTTTCTCTATCAGATCTGCATTTTATTGGGTTTTGATTGTCTGCGATTGTGGATGGAATATTGATCTGCATTTTTATGGGGTTGCGATGGAGGTGGGGGTGGGGTGGGATGAGGTAGGTTTTTGGATGGGAGGGAAGGTGAAGAGAGAGGAAGAGAGGGAGATGGTCAGGGGGAATGGGTTCTGGGTTTTCAATTGTTTTTTTTTAATTAGGTAAATTATTATAATATTTTTAATGTATAAAAATTATTTTTTTGCCACGTGCCACAAATGTGCCAGCTTGTCAGCTCTTAACGGATCAATGGATGAAAAATATAACGGATGTGTTATATTGAAATAAAATAGTATTTAAGGTATGAAAGTGAAATGTTTTGAAGATGTTGTATGAGATTGTAATAGACCTCAAACTTGAGGTAGTAAAGTTTAATTTATCCTTTGTATATTGACATACAACATTAAAATCCTAATCATACTTCATTGTAAACGTGTTATCAATAGCAACGCATTCTGAGTTAACGTGGATTTCTTTTTACTATCTATAGAAACGTTCTCTAAAGATTGTTACAATAGAGACTAGTATTCAGGACACATTGGGCAACCCTTTTCCTGCTGGTAATAGAAACTATGTGCTTTGTCTCTCTGCTTGCATGCTTTTTAACATAAAGAGAAATTGAATTTGTATTTTAGAATTAGTATTCTTCTTGATGTTCAACTGTCTGGAAATTGTTTTTGGAATTGTATTTTAGAATTAGTGATCTTGATTCAAAACGAAGGGACTATAGTTTCCTTTCTACATTCCACATGTATAAATAGTCACCTATTTTGTGTGTGTGTGTGTGTGTGTGTGTGTGTGTGTGTTTACACATTTTACATGTTCTACACATCGTGATTTGTATGGAAACACTTTAAAGTTCATATAGAAGGAAAATAGTAAGCCCAGAGTTTTTTGGTTCCCTTCTCTCAATAAAAAATAAATTAGTTTTTCCGTATTTCTAAATTATTGAGTTTGAAATGCTTTTCTAAGTATAATTTTATTGAAGTCTTACGTATGAAAACAAATATTTTTTTATATGAAGGTAAAGCACATTTTAGTGTCGTCCCGGGCCTCAAAATTCTCAGGACCGGCTCTCCTGCTGTTGAGCTAGCTAAGATATGGGTCTTGCCACCCATGGTGGCTGAAGTTGATCGTAAAAGGCAAAAAACCGACAATGACTTTAGAGACGAATTCTTAGTATGAGCTTGTAAAGAGAACAAAGATGAAAAGAACACTAATTAATTTGGTTCAAGATCTACGGAAATTCAAATAGAATTTTTTTTTTTTGGGCAAAAGAGAAGAATGTTATTAGATACGAATCTAAATGTTTACATCAATAGCCAAAGCACTAAACAACCACTCTGATTCAAAGCAATCCCACAAATGAGAACCCCCCATACGTGTGACATAATTCGCCACCAAATGCTTATAGGCACGAGGAGTAAAGAGAAATTCAACGGAACTCAATTGCTGTTTGATATGACAAATGTCCCATAACACACCTACTACGCTAGCCTTCGGTAATAAACTACCATTTAACATATCCACGAGCACCTTTGAATAAGTTTTTATTTGAACTATCCCATAACCTCTCTCCCTATAAACCAACAAAGCCCCCCTCACTGCTTCTTCCATTAAACTAGATTCACACAAAACATTCCCCACACCTCCTGCTCCTTGAAAAAATTTCACAAAATCTCTAGCAACCCACCCAAATCCACCCCTCCCAGTTTGATTGTACCAAGCTCCATCACAATTAACCTTAATCGTTCAAAATGGAGGCTTCACCCATCTTTCCTATACCATCCCCCCTAACCGGCGCTGCTGTCCACCTAACTGCACTTGCTCACCTTCACATTCCTCGAGCTCACCCCATTGGTGTTGCAGAAGCTCTAAAGCAACTCGAGGCTCCACTATGCTCTTCTCAAATACCACACTATTTCTACACTATTTCTACATTTCCAAATACGCCACAAACCACACACCATCCACCGCATAAGTTTGTCCACCTCCACCTCCTCACCATATTTCCTGCTCAACCATTCCGAACATTTCAAAAATTCTCCACCCTCCACTAATACCACATCCAATTGCAATGGTGAGCCAAACCAGAAAATTCTAGCAAACGAACATCTGAAGAAGAAAAAAAAGGTGTACATGTGTCTCCATGTCCTCCCCACAATTAAAGGCGGAGGCAGTAACAAGGCTAGGGTGGGCTCTAGCATAGGGAGAGTTTTAGTTGTTTAAGGTTAAAAATATTGATAATTTAGATTATTTTATTATTTTTAATTGTTATAACCCACTCAATAAGTAAAAGTTCTGAACAATAGGATTACTCTTAGAAAAAATAACAGTTAATAAATATTAAATAAATTATTTACTTTAATCAATATTAAAATTTATTATTATTATATTTCAAATCGTACACACACTGACACAGATGTCCCATTAAGTCTTTTTATTTGATTAGTTTTTAGGGAGTATTATAGTAATTAGTTTAGGTTTCTTATGAATAGTATCCGGTTTTAAAAAGTAGATTTAATATTTTATTATTTTTGGTTTAGGGTTCCTAGGAGAGTAGTAGTAGTTTATTTTATTTTTTTTTACTGTTGGGGTACAAGTACAACAGTGTATAGTGACCCTTTTAAAAAAAAACCCTTCGTCTTGTCCCGTCTCTCGGTGTCTCGTCTCTGCACTACAATTCACATCACAGACCAAGCATACAATAAAAGTGAGAAAACTTATTGATTTTTCTTATCAATAGGTAAGTTTTTAACCACTTTATTCTTATGTCTTGATGATTTTATTTGTTTATTGCTTTAATTTTAAGAATTCGTACTTTAAAAATTCAATTTCAAGTTTAATATATTTTTTCTGATAGTTTGATAGATTTCTTAGAAATATAATTTATTATATAAACTTGCATTATTGTTGTTCAATTTGTTAGGTTAACGTTTAATGAAGAGGTTAAGAACTATTGATTCATTCTTTAAAAAAAGAGATGATGGTGATAAATTAGAGAGTGATATACCTTCTGCATCTAATGATGACGCACCAATATCAACTAAGCAGCCTCATGATTCTCATCAGACATCTAATATAATTGAACCTCAAGAAAATGTTTTTGATGATGCTTCTTTGGAATTGGAACGAGACCCGGGGAAACGGATTCAAATACATGAGCATCCTATTAATCAACAAGATGCAGTTCGACATGCTTATATCAAAGTTGGGCCTTATCGACTGAAACTTCTTCAGTATCCTAGGTCTCGGTTTGGATCACAATATCGTCGATTTCAGTATTCTTGGTTTTCACAATTTCCATGGTTAGAATATTCTCCGACAACAAATAGAGTATATTGTTTCCCATGCTTTCTTTTTGGGACTGATCCAGCAAGTCGTCTGGCACTAACTGTTGATGGGTTTAACAATTGGAAAAGAGTTAACGACGGAAAGAATTGTATATTTCTTTCTCATATTGGAGGTCCATCTTCATTACATAATACTTGTGTTTCACATGTAGAGGAATTGATGAATCCATCTCAGCATGTTGACAAGGCTATTAATCGAGAATTAAAAGAAGAAATTTTGAAGAATCGGTTGCGACTCAGGGCTACAATTGAGTGTGTTCGATGGCTTACATTTCAAGCATGTCTTTTTAGAGGACATGATGAATCAATGGGTTCAAAAAATCGTGGGAATTTTATTGAATTGGTCAAGCATACAGCCAAGTTTAATGATAAGGTGGCTGCAGTTGTTTTAGAAAATGCACCAAAAAATGCCAAATATTCCTCGCTCATGATCCAAAAGAAGGTTTTGAACATTCTCACCAACATAGTATTAAGAAAATTTCGTGAAGAAGTCGGGGATGGTTTTTTTTGTATTCTTGTTGATGAAGCACATGATATTGCTCACATAGAGCAAATGGCCATTATTTTAAGATTTGTTGATAATGATGGTTTTCTACGAGAACGGTTTTTAGATATTGTGTGGGTTGAAGACACTACTGCACCAACACTTTACAAGGGGATAAAAAAAGTCCTTGCTTTCCATGAGTTGCCTTTAAACAAGTTACGAGGTCAAGGCTACGATGGTGCGAGTAATATGCGAGGTCAGTGGAATGGACTACAATCTTTATTTATTAAAGAGTGTTCATCTGTTTATTATGTGCATTGTTTTGCTCATCAACTACAATTGGCATTAGTTGCAGCATCAAAAGAAGTAGTTGTTATCTGGTTATTCTTTTCAGCATTAGGTTCAATTGTAAATGTTATTACTACTTCTCCAAAGCGTCATACTCAGTTGCAGGTTGCACACACAGTGAACATTGAAGAGTTGGTGGGTGCTGGTGAACTTGAGACGGGAAGAGGAGCTAATCAAATCGGTACTATACATCGAGCTGGAGCTACTCGTTGGGGTTTTCATTATGATTGAGTGTGTGACTTGATACATATGTACGACGCATCTTGTACAGTACTTGAGAACATAAAGAATGATAGATCTGCTACAAACTCTTTGCGTGAGGAAGCTATTGGTGCTTATAATGCAATCAAATCTTTTGAATTTACTTTCATCTTGAATCTATTGCAGGAGATCATGGGAATCACTGATATCCTTTGTCGCGAACTGCAAAAGAAGTCACAAGACATTCTGAATGCTATGAACCTAGTCACTACTACAAAAGATGTTCTTCAGAAGTTGCGATTGGATGGTTGGGCCACCTTTATTGATAAAGTGACTTTTTCTGCAAAAAACATGACGTTGATACGCCCGATATGAATGCTCAATACAAAGTAGGAACTAGTCGTTCTTGTCAGCAAACAGATCATATGACATTTGAGCATCATTATCACATTGATATCTTCAATAATGCAATAGATTTTCAGCTGGCAGAGCTAAATAGCAGGTTTAGTGAGAAGGCAATGGAACTTCTTATTCTCAATTCAGCTTTAGAACCAAGAAAAGCTTTTAAGGCGTTCAACATTGATCACATTTGCAAGCTTGCAGAAAATTTTTATCCTATGGATTTCACAGAAAAAGAGCTACATACGTTGAGATGTGAGTTGAAAATCTATGAATCAGACGTATCGCATCATCTTGTATTTCCAAAAATGTCTACTACTTCGGAATTATGTCAGTGATTAGTTGAAACAAAGAGGTCTGAAAGGTACTATTTGATTGATAGGTTAATTTGACTTGTACTGACTCTTCCCGTTTCCACAGCAACTGCTGAACGAGCTTTTTCAGCAATGAATCTTATTAAAACAAGACGTCGCAACAAGATGGAGAGTGAATTTCTAGCAGATTCAATGGTTGTGTACATTGAAAAAGAGCTTGCCGAAAAGATTGATTCAGAAGAAATAACAAAGGATTTCAATTCTATTAAGGATCGAAGGGCACAACTTGAATAGGTACTTTTTCTTTATTTGTTAAGTTGTTATGACAAGATTGATGATGTATGTTTCTTTCTACTATAAGTTGCAACTTCAAATGTTTTCTTTGTTAAATCTAGTTGAAACTTGCTTTATTCATAGTTAAATTTCTTACTTTAAATTATTACTTTCAGGTTTGTTATTGTGTAACTTTATGCAAGTAACAAAAAAATTTAAACATTTGATCTCCTAGTAATAATTTTAGTTTAGCCCACCCACCAAATAATTCCTGGCTCCGCTATTGCCCACAATGTGGACAACAAGTCTCCAACTGAACACCCCAGTTCGAACTGCAAGGATATTTTTACAATCCTTCCAAATAAAATGCCGGAGCTTTTAAGGAATCGGCAACTGCCACACAGCCGACCAAATAGGGTCTTTAATATGATCCCCACTTGACTGACCGGTACCCTTTCATCCTAGCTCACAATTCCGCTCCATCTCCTGAGCAACCTTATATCCCGATTCAATGACCATGTTTTAAAATGTGAATAGAACGGAGAGGGGCGGGGGAGTAGGCCGAAGATTGTGGCCTTGCTGCAATTATTTTCATTTAATTTTTTTTAAAATAAACTATTTTAAAGGTCAACTTTTGGTATATTCTTAATCTTATTATATTCGTTCGTCATACATCGTGCGATTAATTTTCGTCAGGTATTGTTTATAATTAATTTTAAATAAAAAATTTACAATAATTTCTGACCGCAAGATGTATGATGAAGGGATGAGATTTGAGGATTCCTACGATCCTCACAAAGAGAATCTGGCGAGGATCCTCACTCCAATTTCGGCTACCAAAAACACGTTCACAGCGAATTGATAAAAACAGAAGTTGAAATGTATCCCCAGTATTTGGTAACCTTGTCGAACTGGTATTGTCGTGTTATCAAGTCAGGAGAAAAGCTTACATGTTAGGAGAGTCTATTCTATGGATTATATTAGTTTCATTCACAACACTTATTCCATGAGAAAAAAGTTTGATGAGATATATTCTTGTCCACACGTGTAATTTGACCACTCGTTATGTGACAAGTGAGATAAAGACAAATAATACATAAATACTGCACATTCCCTCTTAAATGAAAAACTTAATATGTTTAGTGTTGGTAACATTTGGGCATGTCATGCAACTTGCATCTGTTTTAGGGACACATACTTCTCTAATTTGAGAATTGTCAGGGGTACTCTCGCAAAAGTGAGATTTTCTATAAACTCTTCATGTTTTGCACAACATCTTATAATATGAATACGAAAATTGACATTAAACTATAATGTAGCAGATAGTCTATTAAAAGTTTCACTTTTAAGAAAGTTCCCTTGTCATATGTTCTAATTTATATTTCAACTATCGGTAACTTTGGATTGTTTGTGGTCTAAGCTACCCCACAGAATCAGCAAATGTTGGGGTGTGGTTTCCAACTTGCAACAACCTCCTTGTAAAATACAGCACAAATGCGTGTGTGTGTATATATATATTATAAATATATGTAGATAAAACACTGTGCAGAACATGACTGGTTCTTCTTTTATTTTGCTTTGGCAGCATATCATGACTCGTTCTTTGGCAGAAAACCACCTTAAAGTATAAACCTTTATCTTTAAAACAAAGATATCCATCCATCACTCAACTCTCAATCTTCTCACTCGGTCTTCGCTTTCGCCTTCACACGCACAAAATATTAAAAGTTCTTCACTTTCCTCCTCCAAATACAAAAACAAAACAACATCCTATTTTTATAAATTATTATTTGGGTATCTCTTGCTCTCTCTCCCCTTTACCAATATTTCTGCCTCTGCCTCTGCCTCTCTCTCTCTCTCTCAATTTTTCTTTTTTTTTGGGTGTGTGTCCGGGGGTTCCGAGTTGTTGCGCTGTTGAGCTGAGATACCCCAGCTGCCTTGTATTGACTTGCCTTAGATCATGGGGAGCTCGTTGTTTCCTTGGATGCTCCTAAATTTTTCTGCAGGATATCTGGTCTCCCTTTAGCAACACCAGAAAGCTACAAGGATCTGTTTGCATAGGTTGCCAGATTTTTCCTGCAGTGATATATGAGAGGTAAGTTTTTTCTTTTTTCCAAGTGAATTGAGTTTTCTAGTTTTTTTTTTTTTTTAAATTTTTTTTTAAAATTTTATTTTCTTGTGCATGCCAATGAATTTAACTGTTGGTCATAATTCAAGTGACTGGAATTGGGATTCTGGGGTTTCAATGTTTTGGTGGTTTCTTCAAGAATTTGAATCCTTGGGTTTTTATGTTAATTGGTTGTGTTCTTGTGTCTTAATGTTTTGCCTGAGTGAATTGGTTTCTGCAAATTTGAACAGAGTTGGAACACGAATGCTTAGAAGTCAAAGGTTTGAGGGCAAGTTGTGGATTGTCTTAGAGTCTTCCTCGTCAGCCCACTATATCCTGTGTTCGAACCCTCCGCCTCTAGTTTAGAGTAGAAATATCGCTTGTAATAAAATAAAACTAAAAGGATCAAGGTTTGAGGAAGTTTCTGGTACATCAGATGAAAATTTAGGTTGTGTTTGTATCAATTTAAATAGATTTTTTGGTCTCCTTGAGACTTGAGAGATGGAATTTTTCGGGATATATCGAAAAAGAGAAAAGTTCTGTGAGCACTCTAAAATGAAAACTTGTGCATAATCTCTCTCTGGTAGGTCTAGTTTTAGGTTTAAGATATGACTGGTTGCTAATTGGATGTGTGAAGAGGGATTTTCGGAATAAATCACTTGAGTTTTGATTAAAATGCAAGATTTTTGTTTCATATCCGAAATTCTTAAGACCTGATGAAAATTTTGTTTAACTATTGCAGTGAGGTCATTGCTTTCTGCCGGCAATGAAGTGTTTTTATAAATTCTCCAACAGAGATAAGGATGATGAACCAAAGACTACTAAGTCTATCTCTACTCGTTCAGCTTCCTCATTCTTTTCACTAGATCGCGACCCAAGAAAATCAAGTTCTGAGTTCAATTCTCAGAATGCCACTGCAGAACTTAGCACAACGTCGTCCGCTAAGTCATTTGCAGCATTGTCTCAGAGACAGAGTAATAATCTCAGAGAATTCACATGCTCAGAGTTAAAAGCGGCAACAAAGAACTTTAGTCTCTCCCTCATGCTTGGAGAGGGTGGGTTCGGCGGTGTGTATAGGGGTAATATCCGGAGCACAGAAGATCAACATAAAAGAATAGATGTTGCTGTTAAACAACTGAGTAAACGGGGATTTCAGGCAAGTCTTCTTCCTCTATGCTGGTATATACCAAGCATAAGCTATATACTAATCTGATGATGAGAGTAAAAGATTCTCATATGGTAGTAATTTGCACGAGTTATTGGAACCGAAATAGTAGCAGCGTTGCGGTGAAACTTAGGTGGATTATGTATGTTAAGAATGCGATGCATTTCTTAACTTTTAACAAGTACTGCACAATTTCACACAAGAATGAGTAAGTTCTGATAAAAACCTAGGATACGATACTCAAATAACAAACTATGAAATGATAATAACTTGTAAACTATCTTGCTCAAATGATAATAACTTGCAAAGTTACGTTGCTCAAAGCTCGGAAAAATGTTATATATTGTGTGTTCGGAAATCTACAAACAAAACAGTGTGAGAGTGAACAAAAAATGGGTGACTGTGCAACCCATTTCTTCAAGGTATTTGATATTTTCAATCTTGTTACCATCTTTTGTATAACAGGGCCATAAAGAGTGGGTGACTGAAGTCAATGTTCTAGGGGTTGTTGTACATCCAAATCTTGTCAAGCTGTTAGGCTACTGTGCTGAGGATGATGAAAGAGGGATTCAACGGCTCTTGGTTTACGAATATATGCCCAACAGAAGTGTGCAAGACCACTTATCAAGCCGATTTCAGATAGCTCTTCCATGGGGCACAAGAATGAAAATAGCCCAGGATGCTGCCCGCGGCTTAGCATATCTCCATGAGGGGATGGAATTTCAGGTAATTTCTAGTTCCCCCAGCCCTTATGTGCTACAGATCTCAATAAGATGCTCATGGTTATTCTCCCGAATGAGTGTCCATTCTGCTTTAACTTATTCTTTACTGTCGTTTCTAATTTGTTATTTCTGGCGCAGATTATCTTTAGGGATTTCAAGTCTTCAAACATACTTTTGGATGAACAATGGAATGCCAAGTTATCGGACTTTGGATTGGCCAGACTTGGGCCTTCAGACGGATTGAGTCACGTCTCTACCGCGGTATGCATAATTAGTACATATGCTTTAGACTCTAATTCTTAAATTGGTATTAATTAGACACGTCAAGTAGGCAAAACAGATGTCTGGCTTAAGCATGCAGAGTTGATTGAGCAATCAAAAACCATAACAGTTTCCAATAAGTTCTATGTATTCAGTTTTCAGTTGTAATGACTGTGTACATTGAAAAAGTTTAGAACTTTCTGTGGTTCCTTTCTAGCTTTCTCAAAATCACTTTCCGATTGATCATTCTACAGGTTGTTGGAACAGTTGGATATGCAGCTCCTGAATACATTCAAACTGGGCATCTCACAACAAAAAGTGATGTGTGGAGTTATGGAATTTTCCTTTTAGAACTCATCACAGGCAGACGACCTCTGGATAGAAACCAACCCAAGAACGAGCAAAAACTCTTGGAATGGGTGAGGCCATACCTCTGTTCAGACCTAAAAAAGTTCCAGGTGATTTTGGATGCAAGGCTCGAAGGAAAATATTCCCTCAAGGCAGCCCAAAAACTAGCAGCTGTAGCCAGCCGGTGCTTGGTGCGACAACCTAGATCGCGCCCCAAAATGAGTGAAGTCTTGGAGATGTTGAACCGAATCATGGAGACGACAGACATGGGAAGCCCGGAACTCCCTGTGCAGAGTGTGGACTCCAAAGAAGACTATTTTGCTGAATCTAAAAGAGAGTATTTGATGAGGAGGTTTGTGGATCCATTCATCGGAGAGAACGGTTGCTTAAATTGGCCAATATGGAGACCAAAGATTGTAAATCCATGTTGAAAGAAGTTGAGGAGCATACTGGGAATTGGCAGAATTGCTAATTTTGATCAGGTGATGGCCTCATCAGGTGACAATGTTGCTTCTTTTTTGTTTTGCTCATGTGATGGAAAATCTGCTCTATGGTATCCTTATTGAGAAATGGAAGTGTAAAGTTGTATTGATCTCAGTTGAATATCATAGTGTACGACGAATAAGAATACAAAATAATATGAATATTATTAAACAAACTGAGAATGCCGAAACGGCTACAAAATCCTAAAAGGCTACATCATGACTAACATGTTCTCTACTGAATAACAAGCATGCTATTTATAATAAACTAACCCTAATTCTAAAAGGTAAGAAATCAAAACCCTAATGCTAATGGACTAAGCCCAAAAAATCAAACACTCAAATAAACCAAAATACTAATATTTTCCACCCCCTTGGGCGTCAAACTCATGGTGGTATACGACATGGGTTTGCAAACAAGCAGATGCGAATTGGCTCCGTCAAGCGGACTGGCAGACATGCAAACTTGACTTGACTGGCGAACCTTGACTTGATTTGACTGGCGAACTTGACTTGATTGATGAACTTGCGAATTGGACTTAACTTGCAAAGTGATTCCAATTCTTACATGCTAATGTGAGAGTATGAAAATAAAGCACATAAGTGCTCCCAATCACTAGAAGGACGAGATTTTCATATCTCAATTGTACCAACAAACGAACAAACACAAACGCTATCATTTAAGTGGTCAAAACAAGCCATATTGCCCATGTGGGCCTCTTAGAATCTCAAAAACTAACAATTTTTCTCCTTGCCCGTGTGGGCCTATCTCACTTTTTCTCTTTTTTTTTCTTTTCATTTTCATTTTCTCTTTTTTTTTTCTTCAAACATCACGTCTTTTTTTCTTTTTTCTTTTTCTTGATCTTCTTCCCTTTTCTTTTGTGCATCTACAAACTAGTGCAGCAATCATCAAACTGCATTGGAACTCCAGTGCAATCGTCAGACAAAAAAAAACAACAAGAATTAAGTTTTCAAACTAGCAGCGGCAGGGTTGCAGTGGTTGACAGATTCGACTCATGGGAGTCGACTGCGTGTATAAGTGCAGGCAGCAGTGGAAATGCAACGGAGAGTGATGGGTTGGGTTCGTTAGGCAAGTGGTTCTAGGCGGCAGCGAGATGGTGATGGTCTGGTACGATGGCCAAGTGGCGACAGGGCAGAAGGTTGGTTCAACAATTGGTTTTAGACGAATGGCAAAAATCGAGTTACAGCAACAACAAATAGTAGCGCGTGGCTCTGGTGCGGCGGCTCCGGCAGCTCGGTGAAACAAATGTCCAGTTTCCTTTTTTATTCTTTTTTTTCAAACTATAAAACCCTAATCCAGGGCACAACAATTGAACAAACCACAACAAACAAGAGAACGCGACTAGACAAACAAACTAGTTACCAAGAATAGATTTGACCCCAAAGGATCAAACTATGCTCTAATACCAAGTTGAATATCAGAGTGTGCAACGCACAAGACTACAAAATAATAAGAATATTATTAAACAAACTGAGAATGCCGAAACGGCTACAAAATCCTAAAAGGCTACATCTTGACTAACATGTTCTCGACTGAATAACAAGCATGCTATTTATAATAAACTAACCCTAATCCTAAAAGGTAAGAAATCAAAATACTAATATTTTCTAACAATATATATATATATGGGTACTTGAACTATTCTGATTGGCCTCCCAGAGGCGCTTGGTGCCATCGGAAGAATAACGCTGCAGTGAAACTATCATCTTAATCAATTTCGAATACATACTAAGTGAGAACACATGTATGGACATGTGTTCTTAGTTAACAATTTGGTACCACTAAGGCTTACATGATGAAATTGTGACAATCGAGCCCTTCTGTTGTTGCACTGTTTAGAAAATTTGTGAAGTGATCATGTAATG
Source organism: Crataegus laevigata (assembly GCA_963580275.1). Lineage (NCBI taxonomy): Eukaryota > Viridiplantae > Streptophyta > Magnoliopsida > Rosales > Rosaceae > Crataegus > Crataegus laevigata. The sequence continues at coordinate 26,949,335 of OY756947.1, read as the reverse complement.
GCAATCTTCTCTATTGTTGTTGCTGAAGTCACACTCCCGGCAAAAAAAATGTCCAAATCAACAACAGTTTATATAGTGAAGTTCCAACAAATATAGCATGCTTATAGAATGGTATAATTTGTTGTGTATGTACATAAGAGCATCATTATAGAGACCCTAAAAGAGTTTCTACTATTGTATAAACTTTATATTTAGGGACAACATGTTTCCTATAGGCTAGTGAAAATGTCCCTAGAAACGTATGGGGACTCGTCGGAGTTCCTATAAAATCATCAAATATAAGGATACAAATGGGAAATAATCCTTAGGTACTTGTTATAAATAGGCAAAAGTTAGAGAGATAACATTTACTAAGGATATGAGCGAAGCAGTTGCCAAAATATAATACTAACACAAAATGATTGCAGAGGAAGTGAGGAATATTATTATTATCAGTTGTTTTTCTCTCGTAGTATGTCTTGAGCACCTATGGGCTGATCTATTTATAGAAGGTTTACAATGAATGAAAACAATTTTCTGTGACACAACACAACAAATTATGCCTTATTCATTACTATTCACATATGGGCATACAATCCCACTATTTACAACACTCTTCCTTGGATGCCCACGTATCAACATCAGTTGCCTTGTTAAAACCTTGTTCGGAAAAACCCAGTGGAAAAAACCATAGCGAAGGAAAAAGAGTACAACTTTACCTGGATTGTTGATATAGTGTTAAGTATGCTTATGTTGCCTCGTTAAAACCTTGATAGGAAAAACCCAGTGGGAAAAATCCTAATCGAAGGAAAAAGAGTACAACAAGCATGTATCATGGATGCTCCCCCAGATATTTATCTCCCCCTAATTCCGCATTCTTCAAATTTAGTCGATTGGTAAGTCGACGTAATCCGATATTTTGTACTACCTTCTGAAACGTGCACTTTGGTAGAGACTTGGCGAACAGGTTTGCCAGATTTTCATTGGAACAGATTTGTATGGCTTCAATAACTTTAGCCTTTTGAAACTCACGTGCACTGAAAAACTTTGGAGATATGTGTTTAGTCTTATCACCCTTAATGAATCTTTCTTTCATTTGGGCAACACAAGTTGCATTATCTTCATGGATGACAGTTGGATTGTCTGTCTTCGAATGTAGACCGCATGAATTCCGGATATGATGGATCATTGATCTTAACCAAGAACATTCACGACTTGCTTCATGCAAAGCAAGTATTTCCGAGTGATTGGAAAATGTAGAAACTAGTGTTTGCTTTGTTGAGCGCCATGAGATTGCTATATCTCCATTAATGAACACATATCTAGTTTGTGAGCAGGCTTTATGCGGATCAAAGAGAAAACTAGCATCTGCATATCCAGCAAGTCATTTGTGGATTTATTTTAGTAGAAGAGACCCATGTCTGTTGCCCCATGAAGGTATTGTAGAACATCTTTAACTCCCTTCTAATGACGAATTGTTGGAGCAGAGCTATACTTGGCTAACAAGTTTACTGAAAAAGCTATATCTGGTCTAGTACATTGTGCTAAATACAATAAAGCACCTATTGCACTCAGATATGGTACTTAGGGTGCGTTTGGTACGCGGGACGGGACGAGGCGTTCCGTCCCGCGTTTGGTACGCCTAAAATGAGTGGGACGAGGCGTTCCACGGGACAAGTTTTGGATGATTTTTGGTTCCACCTCCCCCTATGGAACGGGGTTGTTCCACGTCTGTGGGACAAAAAATTTTAACGTTTTAGGACAAAAATGCCCCTTGTCTTTTTCAAAATTTACAACATCCGTCCCGTCCTGTTCCGTCCCGTCCTGTTCCGTCCCGTCCCGTCTCGTCTGCGTACCAAACGCACCCTTATGGACCAAGGACCATTTCATCATCTTCTTTTGGATGGAATGGATCTTTCTTAATGTCCAAAGAACGAATGACCATTGGCGTGCTGAGTGGATAAGCTTTGTCCATGCCAAATCGCTTCAGTATTTTTTCAATGTAAGCTGATTGATGGACCAAAATTCCATTAGCACACTGCTCGATCTGCAGGCCAAGACAACATTTTGTTTTCCCAAGGTCTTTCATTTCAAATTCGCTTTTTAGATATTTAGTAGTTTTATTGAGCTCTTCAGGAGTTCCAACTAGGTTCATATCATCGACATACACTGCCACTATAGCAAATCTAGATTAGATTTCTTAATGAACACACAAGGGCAAATGACATTATTGATATATCCTTCTTTGATCAAATATTCATTGAGACGATTATACCACATTCGTCCAAATTGTTTTAGCCTATACAATGATCGCCTCAATTTGATCGAGAGCATACCACGTGGTTTGTTAGTTGTTTCAAGCAACTTAAGTCATTCTGGGACCTTCATTTATATGTCAGTATCTAATTCTCCATATAGATACGCAGTGATGACATCCATAAGTCGCATGCCAAGCTTTTTTGAAACCACTAAACTTATTAAGTAATGGAACGTAATTGCATCCATTACACGAGAGTATGTCTCCTTATAACCAATTACAGGTCTTTGTGAAAAACCTTGTGCAACGAGTCGTGCTTTGTACCTTGCAATCTCGTTTTTCTCATTGCGTTTTCTTGTGAATACCCATTTGTAACCCACGGGTTTTACATCAGGCGAAGTTTGGACTACTGGTCTAAAAACATATCGCCTTTCCAAGGAATTTAATTATGCTTAGATTGCATCTTTCCACTTAGGCCAATCTTGTCTCTGTTTGCATTCATCAATAGAGCGGGGCTCAATATCATCACTTAATATGATTTCAGTGGCTACTGCGAATGCAAACATATCATCGATGATTATTTCATTCTAATCCCACAATTGATTTGTACATGCATAATTTATGGAGATTTCTTTGCTTTCATGTACTGCTATCTCTTCAGAGACATGTGTCTCATCAAGGACATTTTCTTTTTCTGGAAGTACAGAATCATGAATTGTGGATTTGTCATTCATTTTCTCTTCTTGAATGATTTCATTTGGATTCAGCTGTGCCCTTGTCTTTCTCTTTCAAGAGACTGAATCTTTTGAACCTGGGGGTCTACCACGCTTCAGGCATGCACCAGATGAATCATTCGATGCGACTTTATTTTGTCCAACAGGGACATCAATTCTTGCAGGTGCATTTGCAGCTAGTATATGTGATTTTGTCACTTTCATAGCATCATTAAATACATCTGGCATTTGATTGGCAATACTTTGAAGATGAACGATTCTTTTCACTTCATTATCACATTGAGTGCTATGTGGATCAAAATGAGATAAGGTGGGTACAACCCATGTCAGCTCTTTCGGTTCTTCTAGAATGGTCTTTTCTCCCCCTAACAATGGGAAGACTGTCTCATCAAAGTGACAATCAGCAAAACGAGCTGTAAACATATCACCTATCAGGGGTTCCAAATATCTAATGATAGATGGTGAATCAAAACCCACATAAATTCCCAGTCTACGTTGAGGTCCCATTTTAGTGCGTTGCAGCAGTGTAATAGGCACATAAACAGCACAACCAAAAACTCGTAAATTTGAAATATTTGGCTAATGCCCAAACACGAGTTGTACTGAGGAGTATTGGTGGTTGGCTAGAGGTCTTAATCGAACCAATGATGCAGCATGTAAGATAGCATGTCCCCATGCATAAACTGGTAATTTTGTTTTCATGAGCAGAGTGCGAGCTATTAACTGAAGTCGCTTGATCAATACTTCTGCTAAACCATTTTGAGTATAGACATGAGGAACAAGGTGTTCAACATTAATGCCTAATGTCATGCAGTAATCATCAAAGGTTTGAGACCTAAATTCACAAACGTTATCAAGTCGGATTGACTTAATAGGGTAATCTGGGAACTATGCTCGCATCTTAATTATCTGAGCAATAAGTCTCGCAAAAGCTACATTCCGAGTAGACAAGAGACAAACATATGACCATCTGGTTGATGCATCAACCAAAACCATAACATATTGAAATGGTCCACAAGATGGTTGAATAGGTCCACAAATATCCCTTTGAATTCTTTGCAAAAATGATGAGGATTCAGCATCAACCTTTAGTTGTGATGGTCTAATTACCAACTTCCCTTGAGAACAAGCCTTGCAATGGTTGTCATTTGAGATAGCAACATCTGTGCTCAATAATGAATGTCCATTAGAGTTGGTAATGATCTTACGCATCATGGTGGATCCTGGATGACCCAGACGGTTATGCCAAAGCATGTAAACCTTTGAATCAATGAACTTCTGGTTCATGACAGTATGTGATTCAATTGTCCTTATGTATGTATAATACAATCCACTCGACAAACCATGCAACTTCTCCAATATACGCTTCTGGGTATCATTAGAGGTAATGCATAGATACTCCACATTTTCTGCACTTTTCATTTCAAAGTGGTATCCATTTAAACGTATGTCTTTGAAACTCAACAAATTTCGAGTAGATCGAGTAGCATACAACGCATTTTGTATGGACAATATTGTTCCATTTGGTAACATAATATGAGCTTTCCATGAGCCTTCAATTATATCTGATTTGCTTGATATTGTTGTTACCCTTACTCTTTTAGGTATCAAGCTTAAGAAATACTTTCAATCACGAAGTATTGTATGTGTGGTTGCGCTGTCTGCAAGACAAATATCTCCGCCATTTCTATAATCATAGTTTTTATCCATGCTTTCTAAGTAAAGGGATCACAGTTAAAAACAACTTATAAAGGGAAATTTACATGCCACTTTTATTGAATTGAAATGCTAGTTTTACAAGTTCAAAATAAAAGTACATCAAATATAAATGATTCATTCGGACGATACACTTCATTCCCTTTTTCCTCAATGAAGTCTGAGACATCTAGGTGGGTTGTGTTCAACCGTCCTAATAAGTCGCGCACTAGATTAGGTATATCTATTGGTCTAGCCTAGTCAAGGAAATTAGGTCTCGACACCCTTCTCTTTGAGGGAGGCTTGATATAGATCCACCAGATGTTTTAGGGTACGACAGATACGCGCCCAGTGCCCATCGCCACCACACTTATGGCAGGCTCCATCCGAATTTCTAGGAGTATTGTTCATACGAGCTTTGCCTTTGTGGTGATTTCTATTTTTAAAGCTCGGGCCTGAATTTTGCCTTAGAATCTGGTTGTGAAACTGACCAACATGATTCTTGCCTTTCCTGTTCCACCGGCCTCGCTTATGGTCACGTCCTTGTTTATGATTATCGCCACCAGGGGATATGGCGTTCACTCTGAGGGAAACAGCATTCATTTCTAGGAATGGTGCAGATCCAGTTGGTCAGTTTGATGATTCTTCATCAGGAGCTCATTATTTTGTTCAGCTACCAGAAGCACAGATATCAGTTGGTTGTATTCAGTGAAGCCTTGCTCTCTATACTGTTGCTGCAGAAGCACGTTAAAGGCATGAAATGTGTTGAAGGTATTTTCCAGCATAGCTTCCTCAGTAATGATATCTCCACAAAGCTTCATCTGAGAGGTAATTTTGAACATTGCAGAATTGTATTAAGCCACTGACTTGAAATCCTGAATCCTTAGAAGAATCACCGTTGTCTGGTGATTGTATCTGTTTCTTAATGCCTTCTAGAGAGCTAATAGATCTTCAACCGTTAAGTACTCGCTCTTTAGTCCCTCATCAAGGTGGCGACGAATAATGATCATGGCCTTCGCCCGATCTTGAGAGGATGGGCTGTTTTCTTCCCTAATGGTATCTCCAAAATTCCCTGCTTCCAAATGGATCTTGGTATCCAGTACCTAGTTAAGGTAATTCTTTCCAGTAATGTCCAGGGTAGCAAAATCAAGCTTTGCTAATTTCGCCATTTTCTTTTCTTTCTGAAAGAAAAGATGAGATGTGTAAGAACTTGCAATAATATGTATTCTTAGAGAAATATAATGTTAGAACTTCTGGTTCTTACAAAATTTTCATTTTGATCTTTAGGTCAAAAATGATAAGCACTCGAAACTTCAGGCTCGAGATTTTCATGATTAATGAGAAGGGTTTTGTACCGCACCATTCTCATCGAAACAAGCATAGGATGAGCGATTATTCCGCACTACCTAAAATTGCAGAAAAATTAAATTGCAGAAAAGCATGGTGGACAATTATACCGCACCACCTAAATTTGCAATAAAATTAAAGGGTAAGTACAAAAAACTACCTCATTTATTGGTTTCACGCACTTTCATACCTTATCTTTTAAAATTGACAATGTTACCTCGTCTTTAGAATTTGGTCCAATGTTATACCTTCCGTTACTTGGCTGTTTACTTTTCAGTTAAATGCTGATGTGACTTGATCCAGGACCCACTTTTTATTAAAATATTATTAAAAATTAAAAAAATTATTTAATAATTTTTAAATATTAAAATAACAAAAAAAGTAATATAAAAAAAAACCCCTCAGTAACCCCACCACCCTCGAAGAAGAAGAAGAAGAAGAAGAAGAAGAAAGAGGAGGAAGAGGAAGAAGAAGAAGAAACCAAATCAAACCCAGTTCTCTCCCCCTTAGGCGGAGCAACCCAGATTCGGGTTTCTTTTTTCTTTTTTTTTTCTTTTTTTTCCTTTCTTCTTCTTCTTCTTCTTCTTCTTCTCTGTTGCAGATTCGAGTTTTTTTTTTCTTCTTCTCTATTGCATATTTTTTTTTCTCTTCTTCTTCTCCTTCTTCCTCCTTCTTCCTCCTTCTTCTTCTTCTTCTTCTGGGTTGCAGATTCGGGGGTTTTTCCCCCCTCTTCTTCTTCTTCCTCCTTCCTTATTCTTCTTATTCTTCTTCTTCTGGATTGCAGATTCTGTTTTATTTTTTCGTCTTCTTCTTGCTCCTTTTTTTCTGGGTTGTAAGAAGGGAGCTAGAAGGGGAAGATGAGGGAGAAGAGAGAGAAGAGAGAAGAGAGAAGAGGGAGGAGGACCGGGGGGGGGGGGGGGTGGAAGTGCACGAACATAGGGTTTTTTTTTTAATTTTTAATTTTTAATTTTTCTTTATTATTTTAATATTTAAAAATTATTAAATATTTTTTTTTTAGTTTTTAATAATTTTTTAATAAAAAGTGGACCCTGAATCAAATCACGTCAGCATTTAACTGAAAAGTAAACGGCCAAGTAACGGAAGGTATAACATTGAACCAAATTCTAAAGATGAGGTATGACATTGTCAATTTTAAAAAATGAGGTATGAAAGTGTCGTGACACCAATAGTTGAGTTAGTTTTTTGTACTTTACTCAAAATTAAATTGCAGAAAATTTAAATATGCAAAGCAAGGTGGACGATTATACCGCACCACCTAAATTTGCAGTAAAATTAAATTGCAGAAAATTTAAATATGCAAAGTAGGGTGGACGATTATACCACACCACCTAAATTTGCAGTAAAATTAAATTGCAGAAAATTTAAATATGCAGTTCAAGATGGGCGATTATACCGCATCATCTTTAATTATAGCAAAATTAACATAATTAAATACTGGTTTAGTAATAAGGAACTAAACCAAACAAGAAATCAAAGATATAAGTAACTGTTAAATTTAGAACGAGAAGTAGGCATGGTGCTAGCAGTTCATCGCGAGAGTGCATCATGCAGAGGAAGTAGAAGAAGAAGAAGAATATGAAAAACCTTGGAGGAAGCATTTTTTTTTCTTTCTTTCGGTGAAGGGAGATGGGAATTATTTAAGGTTAGAGTATCGTGCTGATAACGTGTTATAAATAGGCAAAAGTTAGAGAGATAACATTTACTAGGGATATGAGCGAAGCAGTTGCCAAAATATAATACTAACACAAAATGATTGCAGAGGAAGTGATGAATATTATTATTATCAGTTGTTTTTCTCTCGTAGTATGTCTTGAGCACCTATGGGGTGATCTATTTATAGAAGGTTTACAATGAATGAAAACAACTTCCCGTGACACAACACAACAAATTATGCATTATTCATTACTATTCACATGTGGGAATACGATCCCACTATTTACAACAGTACTTACTTTATATACTTACATTTTAAATTTGACCCAATATTTTTTCAACACACGTTTTATTGTTTTAAAAAATAATGCACATGTTATTTACTTTTTCTTGGATTTTTAAAAGTAAGAAACATGTGTCATCTTTTAATTGGCCAAATTAGAAAGTAAGTATATATGACATTCACTAGTGATTACTTAAGCATTATTCGGATATAGAGACTCTAAACGGTGGGACCCAGTTTGAAAGATTGGAAAAAATGGGTTTGAACCCATATGAATGCTGAAGTAGCAAAGCACATTGTCAATGCGGGCCCCACAACGTACTCGCTATATCTACCTTTCTTTTTTGGAAGTTTTAACAAAACACTTTCGGTACTGTTCACTTTTAATGAAAAACCACATTTTTACCTTTCCCTGATACTTCACTATATCTTTTAAAAAGACTTATCATTGAAAGAGATTTTTTTTGAATTTTTCGTTAGTTTTCCTTTCTTTTTTTGCTCTGTCAAAATCAACATATTGGATTGTTTCTTATTGTTTTCTTTATTTATTGTTGGAGATCAAACAACTACTTTTCAAACTCTCAATATGTTTTCTTTTCCTTTTATTTATTTATTTGGGATTCTACAATAGGGACTTCTCCATTGGAGAAAATATTCTTTTAGGGACCTGAATATTCTTGTTGAATCCCTATAAAGGTCCTTAACACTGGTGGTGTAGACTCTACAGTATCCTTCTCCCCACTTAGAGCAATTAGAAGTGGGTCGAGCCATGGAAGAGACCCCATGCTCGTCCCCTATGAACACGAGTCAAGATAATCCAATCAGGTGTTAACAGGATTACAATACTCAAATAAAGCATCTTAACGAAAACCTAGAGGTTCCTTAAACCAAAACGTTTCACGTTGAGTGATATCTTGTAATCAGCAAGACGATGAAAAATTTCATTAACTTGCCATTTAATGTTGTGGAACATGGTAAAATAATAACACTCTATCTTTAACCTTAAAACCCTTGAAATTGCTATTTAATTTAGTGGAACTTGATAAAATGATATTACAATTTGAAAAAACTAAGGTACACATGAACATATAACTCTCTTTTGACCTTAAAATTCTCGAACACCCTCCCCTCATCTCTCTCTCTCTCTCTCTCTCTCTCTCTCTCTCTCTCTCTGAACTCATGCCACTCAATTTGATATTAAGTGTTAATAATTACACACATCTTATAATATACATAACTCATCACGCACAAGAAAGATTATCAAACTAATGATGTAATCATTTCTCCAACATGCTTTACAATCATTATTACAAAATTCTCATGCTTTGTAGTCATCATTATAGAATTTTCAACACATGTTTTATTATTTTTTATATTTTATAATATTGATACGAAAAATATACACCAAGTGTAAGTTGGAAGAAAATCTTTCTCCTTACCATTAATATGTGTCACTAAAATACGCGACTATTTTTTTGTTGGAATGTCAGTTGATACCCTAAATTATGGACTTGGATCCTCTCCTGAGCCTAAGGAGAGGATCCTCCTGACCAAAGATCCAATGCCGTTGGATGAAAATTCAACGGCTACAAACAGGGAGGTCCATTTAAAGTTATAATAATTATAGCCGTTGAATTTTCATCCAACGGTTTTGAATCCTTAGTCAGGAGGATCCTCTCCTTGGGCTCAGGAGAGGATCTAAGTCCCTAAATTATTCGATTTTCAGGATGATTGTTACAAGGGTCAAAGATGTTGGCTACATTTGTTCCTCCCTTGTCTCGATTATATTCTCGTCTCCTACTAGTAGGCCCAAGGACGAACTCCCCAAACCAACCTTAACAACCAACACGTGGCATAGTCACGGGACCGGGAGATCCCGTTGACAAATGTCCGCGTGTCAGATCATCATGGGGCCCGGTTCGTTTCCCTCTGTTTCAGGTTCCCCACTTCAAAAAGCGAGCCGCATATAAACCCCAACGGGATCCTTCCATTTTCTACAAAACACGCAAATCCCAAGGCGGCTTCTAATTTCAACAAGCCCTTTCTTATCTTCCTCCCCCAAGGTGGAGCGTGCATTCACGACCCCTTCCCGTTTGGCTCCCTTGATTCTTCCGACTCCAATACCGTAATTTGGATTCAAAGGTCGTTTTTTTTTTTTTTTTTTTTTGTTTACTGGGTACGTTGTAAATTCAAGGTTTGAAGCTTTTCTGGATTCGATTTGAACAATTTGGATTCTTTGGGATTAGGGTTTTGTGATTGGTGTTCTGCTCTGTGGAATTTGAGTTTTCTGGACTTGATGCGCAATATGTTTGTTTCTACTTTTGGATTTTACTGTTGGGTTAGTATAAAGTTCCCATTTTTTTATTGAAATTGTGGATAGATTTTGAGGAAATCGATTATATGATTGTGAACTTAGTTTAATAGATTGAAAATGATGTTGTTTCTAGTGTTATGTTTATACCCTTTTCGAGTTTTTTTCGGTTATTGAAATTTAATGGGGTTGCTAGGTACTTGAGCAGAGGTAGTGTTGCTATATGTGTGTTACACAAGCAGAGATGACAACATATAATCTTGATCCCGACGTGGTTCGATGGGGTCTCCATCTCTTGGATGTTTGCACGATGTCGAATGATAATTCTCATACTACTGTTACGCAATACGACCAGGATTTTAGTCAAGTAGAGTATGTTAGAGAAGGTTATGCTGAGCCTTGTAATGTGGAGAATGATGAGATTATAGCTCAAGCTTATCAAGAAGAGTTGTCAAGGCTCACTTCTGTAGAAAAGTCAGGAGGTTCTGGTTATGGAGATGGGCAGTTGGAAGCGTCAATTCTTGCGCAGGATTGGCTTGGTCCTTCAAATAGGCACAATGGTACTGGTATGGGATACCGCAAATTGACATTCTCGTTTAGTTCTCTGATTTGTGTTTCTGTATTTGTTCTCCTTATTGTGATGAAATGTTGGAAATCTGTAGGGCTTGAAAATGTTCAGGATGCAGTAAATTACTTTGGCAGAAATATGGATACCGATGATTATAGAAATAAGCAAAATGAGGCGCATGATCCAAGGAGAATTGGAAACGAGGTAGCAAATGATCACTGCGAAGGAGAATACTCAATTAATGGGGAGGACTTTTTGCACTTGCTGGACATTACAGATGAATCTTCTCTTGATGGTGAAGTAGGGAGAAGATTGAATCAGATGGCTTCTGTACCTGTAAGTATAACTTTTATGGCGTCTTGTGGCTGCCATTTAATTATCGAAAGATTATGCATATCATCTGCTAGCCATCTATCCGAATATATATGTCACTGCTTTTGGTTTTTAGGTCCTGCCATATTGTTTCTGTTTTGAATTGGGTAAATCGCTATCTTTATCTCTCTCTGCGAAAAACAAAACAGAACAGAATGATAAAACAATTGCATGCATTCACACCAAGTTGTGAGCTAGGGTTATACAAACTAAACGAAAATCTGTTTTCATCTTGCCGAAAAGAATAACTTTATGTATAATATGTACTTGTACTCAGCGCACACATCCTGTGAGCAGACCACTCAGTGTTTAGAACTTTCTTCTGCAGTCATGATAAACTGAGCACAGGCAATTTTAAATTGGTAGAAATTAGTTTCTTGTAGTTTTATTTGGGGGGATGGTGTGAGAATAGATCAGATATCCATTGTCATTCATAACAACCTTAGAAGAACTGAGGAAATGAAATCTTGAAGAACTGAAGAAACCAAATCTTGAGGAAGAAAAAAATGAAGTTCTGTATTTTTCTGTAAGTTTTTGCAGTTACAATATTTGTTAATAGGAAAATAATAAGAATAGGTATTTATACTTTCTATATTGCTTACAACTGAAGCTACTCTACAAAACTAACTGCTGACATGGTACTGTGAATTGGGGTACCTCAGTTTAAGTTTGAGATTGAAAATGTCGAAGGAAATCAGAACCATGAAGTGATTTTGTCAAGACATCTGTAACCTGCTGCTTTGTAGGAACATATTGAACTTCCAAATATCCCTTCTGTACTCGCTCTCGGACAAAATGGAAATCAGTTTCCAAATGTTTTATCCTGGAATGTTGAACAGGATTCAGACTTAGAATTGGTGGTGTAGGCAACACAGCATGCACATCTCTTTTTGTTTTTTGTTAGCAAACTTGATTGTAGCCTGCCGATACAAAATTTTAATTTTCCTTTTCTTGCAAAATGGGATTCACACTATGATCATTCTTTTGGCAGCATATTCCTAAAACGAATGAGAAATTACCCTCAGAGGATGAAGAGATATCAGATCATCAGAGGCTTTTAGAAAGGTATTTTATGTTATTTCCCCTGTATTATATACTTAAGTTGTATGAGTAATCAATTGTCGCCAGGGATGTATTGTCAAAGATTGACTTGTCTTTTTCTTATATTATAAACAGGGATACAATTCAAGTATAGCTGTAGCATGATATTGAACTAGGTCCTGTATATTGCTGCTGATTCCCATGATGGTCAACCCTTACCAATTAAAATTGTGCTTGTCAAAACTGTGGAAGGGTTCCTGTACTGGCCATTAGATTATTGTGATTGGCGTGCAATCATAGTCAACTTGAAAAGTTAAAAACATAGTGATATCACTCCAAATACATAATGTTTGTGTGTCCTGGGAGCTATAGTGTCATTGCTTCCAATTACATTTTTCCAGATTATATTCTGTCATTTTTTTTATGTTCAGTCTTTGTGTGTGTGCTTTTTTTATTTTTTATTTTTTTTAACCCTGTTGGTGTAATTTATTAAATATGAAATTGGTACTGAGTGTTTCACTTGGGGTGTCTGATCTTTTCCTTTTTTTTTTTTTTTTAACAGACTGCAGTTGTATGATTTGGTGGAGTGTAAGGTCCAGGGAGATGGTAACTGTCAGGTTGGTGCTATTTTACTTTTAATTTCTTATACTTGAAAATCTTGAAGTATATTGCATAGTTTACATGTTTTCCTCATTGTTGTTAGATATAAACAATCGGTCTATCATTTTTCCTTTAATTTTGAAATGATAAACAAGAATTTACCGAGCTTCCAATTTTTGTTGAAGTACGTCAATGGTGTGTTCACAATGAATAATCTGATGCAATCTAGAGTTAGACAACTTTTTCCCCATTTCTACACTCGTTCGATACTTCTTTCTTTCTAGATTGTAAATGCACTGCTCAAATGTATATATGTTTTTACATGTAGTTTGACATATATAACTGTATGCTATCTTTGTTATGACTTGTAATATTGCAGAGTCCTCTTCTCAGTTAAGTTGATAGTGTCTCACTATAGTCTTATTTTCCCAGTTTCGTGCTTTATCTGATCAACTATATCGTTCTCCTGAATACCATGGCGTTGTAAGAGACCAAATTATTCAACAGGTTGGTTGGCATTTCCTTAAGTGGATCTTTAGTAGTTAAATTTAAGTTATTCTTTTGATGGTGTTGCAGATGATATCTAGTATTTTAACTCTTTTTACTCATCTTTTTAATGTCTCAGCTGAAGAGTCACCCTGAAATGTACGAGGGTTATGTTCCTATGGGTTATGCTGATTATCTAAAGAAGATGAGCAAGTATTGTTCTAATCTCCCTTTTCATGACTTTCTATCCTAAAGCATACATCTTTTTCTTGCTTATTTACTAATTCTTATCGACATGGATGAAATAGGAATGGTGAGTGGGGTGATCATGTCACATTGCAGGCGGCCGCAGATTCGGTATAAGACTTGATCGATTGCTTTTATGTGGGTGTTCGTCAGGTCTCAGGTAAACTTATTCATTTGGCGACTGATATATCCACTCTTTTATTGCAGTATGGTGTAAAGATATTTGTAATAACTTCCTTCCGGGATACATGTTACATTGAGATCCTTCCACACGTTGAAAAATCCAACAGAGGTAATGGTTGTAGAAGTTTATATGTTTCCTTCCTCCATCCCCCCTTTAATCGTCACTACATTCGGTCAAGTTTGCTTATATTTCACTTGTGCAGTTATCTGCTTGAGCTTTTGGGCTGAGGTGCATTACAATTCAATTTATCCCGAAGGAGGTAAATGAAAATAATAGTTTTTAACATATATCTACTGGGATTAAAAAGGACAAATGAAATGATAAAACTGGTGTTAACATTTGTTATCTTTCCATTGTATTTTGTTATCGTGTTCAGAACTTCCTCCCCCGAGCTTAAAGAAAAAGAAGAAATGGTGGAAACTTTGAAACCAGGAATCGACATTTGCAACTAGTTTTAGTTTTCTGTTGAGAAAGCTTCAGTTTCGTGTTGACGTTGTCTATATTGGCTCCTTGGAACGGGGGCAGAATGGCGTTCCCTTGCTTGGTTCTGCTCTTCTGCATTTGCACCGAGAGATGATTCTTCACTGAGTTCTTGTACATGTTACATATTCTTTGATTTAGATTGGTTTTTTTTTTTAACATACCTTTGATATAGGGGATTTGTCATTCCTTAATGTAAATAAATTCATCGTTTTTATTCTCAAATATAGTAAATATTTCTTTCCATTCAATTTTGTACCTACGCGTAATGTTCAGAAATATATTTCCGCTATCATTTTAATGAAATATCTTTCCATTGTATTTTGTTTTCTTGTTTTAATCCGGCGGAAATATATTCCCCTCTCGTTCACATGCCCATTCTCATCGTGCTATTAGAACAAGAATTGATGCCAAATTAAGCGTAGTGGTATTCTAATATTTATATAGCCGAATCTACTTGGTTAAATAAGGTTTTGTTGTTATTTTGGACAAAATCAGAGTACTTTTAAAACGAGCGTATGCTAGAATCTCTCATAGCACGATGAGAATGGGCATGTGATCATTTGGTTATGGCGGCTTGTTATTTAAAAATTTATAGAAAATAAAGAAAAATGGATTATTTGTGGTTAGTACTGATTTTTTTGTGGCGCTAACAAATGTTATGCAAGAAATAAATTTTGATTAAAATATTATTAATCAAGGGGTCCATAGCTCAGTGGTAGAGCATTTGACTGCAGATCAAGAGGTCACCGGTTCGAACCCGGTTGGGCCCTTTTTAAACTAGCGTATTCCTTTTTGTTTTTTTTTTTTGACAGGCATAAATATTTTGTTTATTGAAAAATAAAATCACAACTTTAAGATTCAGATGGCTTTTTAACCAAAATGATCCATGAGATTTGCATAACTCTTCACTTTAGTCTTTGAGATTTTTTATTTTTTGAAAGGCATAAATCTTTTATTTATTGAAAAAAAAATTACAACTTTAAGATTCGGATGACTTTTTAACCAAAATGAACCATGAGATTTGCATAACTCCTCACTTTGGTCTTTGAGATTTGAAATCAACAGAAGTGATCCCTAAGATAGTTCATTATCAATCATTTTGGTTATTTCATAAAAAAACCTCCATTAAATAAAAATAAAATGAAAAAATACTCTCAATTTTTTTCAAATTATTTTGGCCTATTGTTTTAAATTGAGGGTTCATTTTGATTCTTATTTAACATAGTTTTTTACGAAATGACCAAAATGATTTATGGTAAAAAATGAAGTTGGAAAGGAGATTGCAGTGTGTTCTTAGTCAATGATTTTCCCTTCATGTCCCCATGGAAATGAATTCCACTAAAATGTTTGACAGGAGTTCAAAATTAGAAAAGAAACTGGAATTTTTTTTTTTTTATTCTATTCTGGAGACGTTCTAAACTACAAAAAATAGAATTCAAACTTCGTTATTGAATTATGGATTGTAATTCTCTCTCTTTGAATGAAATAGCAAACATGTAAGAAAAAACTTAGGGAAAAGACAACTTCAAAAGGACTAGTAACATATATATCCTCGTGAAAATTGCAGTATATTTACACTAAGTAGTTCTCAAAGTCGACAGCCCCAACATATATGAACACTCCCTATTTACCCTCTCTTTCAAAATGCAGTTAACCATTTACACTTGAGAATGTAATACAGACACTGAACCTTGTACCGGTAAAATCTCGAGCCCAAGGGTGACCGTCTTCCGTGCCAAGTTTTTTCATGGCCAGATTTGAACCGGCGAGCCAAAATATATTCTAGGAGGCGGATAGACAAAAACATCATATCGCAGGGGCCTCCAGATTCCATGCTTATTTACAACTATAGCTTCTCTGTATCAATCAAACTTGCTAAGATCACTGTCCATGTTAGCTGTACAACAGGTGCATACTTATTCATGGTGGCAACAGGAAAAATGCCTTTTGCTCGCTCCAGATTGGGCTCCTCAGGAAGAATACGAGGCTGACAACCCTATGCGCCTTTCTGCACATGACAGATCAAAATCTGTTAGAGGTCTTGTACTTTGCAAATCTGTACAAGGAATACGTAGGAAAAGGTTCACCTCCAGTTGTGATGAGTTTCTCAACACGAGAAACAATATGTTTGCCATAGGTATACTTCTTCAGGGCAGTCAAATGAACCTTAATGCGAGAAAGAATCAACTCAAGACTCTGATCATCACACGTCTCAAGAACCTTTTGAACAACGTAGTTTCCAAACGGATCCTTCATCATGGCCTGCACAATTGCATTTCAAATTTCTGGTCATGCATCAAAAAATTTGATCAACACGATAATTTCATGTTAAAATTTCCATAGCTAGAATAGACAATCTTGAAAGCACATATTATCTTTGGTATGGAAAACGTTAAATTTAGACCTGTAAGGGCTCATTTTCATCAGTTGAACCTAGCATCTCATTCACTAAAAACTGACGCTCCTCAGCATTCCCAAAAGTTAAGCACTTCTCCACAACATTTGAAGCAAACTTCTGCTGACTCATCTTCACAATTTGTCCTGCAAGCTTGTGGATGATTGCAGTCCTTTCGTGCGGTTTGCCATGTCCAAGGATGTGCTACCAAACAAGAGTATTTATATCAAATATGCACAGTTGAGGATATTTACATGAGTATTTCCATCAGGTATATATAGTTGATGATGTTACATATCAAAAATAGCATAGGGTCTTGAAGCAAAGACATAACATGACTACTATTGGTCGTGAAAACAAAAGTGAGATCACACCATAAACCACATCGGCTTTCAATCAAAGAAAAAGACAATCAAGTACCTTGGAATCCAGTTGTCTTAATGTTCAGAAGAATCTCAAAAAAGACATCACAGGAGGCATATCATGAATAGTATAAGCTACAAGGCATACGATCTATTCAAGGAAAACAAAAATATAAGGGTAAATTACACCATACCCCCTCAAGTTTAAGGTCTATTACAACTCTATACAACATCTTTAAAACGTTTCAATTTCATACATCTAGTACCATTTTATTTCAAAATAACATCTCCGTTAGATTTTCCATCCATTAGTCTGTTAAATGCTGACGTGGCTGCCACATTTGTGCTGATGTGGCTGCCACGTGACAAGAAAAATATTTTTTTTTATACATTAACAATATTATAATATTAACCCTATTTAAAAAAAAGAAACAAAAGACAGAGCCGAAGAAGAAGAAATCGAAGTCCCCGCCGGGGGGGGGGGGGGGGGGGGGGGGTGTTTGGGTTGAACGGGATTTGGGAAGTCGGGCGCGCGCCCGGGGGGACGGGATCTGGGTTTTGCAGCGCGGGGGCGGGGACGTCTTCTCCTTCTCCTTCCCTTTCTTCTGCAGCTCTGTCTTCTTCTTCTTCTTCTTCGGCTCTGTCTTTTGTTTTTTTTTTTTTAAATAGGGTAAATATTATAATATTGTTAATGTATAAAAAATTATTTTTCTTGCCACGTGGCAGCCACGTCAGCATTTAACAGACTAATGGATGAAAAATCTAACGGAAGTGTTATTTTGAAATAAAATGGTACTAAATGTATGAAATTGAAACGTTTTAAAGATGTTGTATGGAGTTGTAATAGACCTTAAACCTGAGGAGGTATGGTGTAATTTACCCAAAATATAAAGTACCTCGGAATCCAGTTCTGTACACGTGCTCAGAATAATCTTAAACAAGAAGAATTCTGGTTGTTAGGTTCATAATATTTGCTAAGCAATTAAGTTACTGTTAGGCCAATATGTCCTCTCATGCACAAAAATCCAATGTTCTTTTCCCCTTCTTTTTTTTTGGAAAACATTTCATCCGAAACAATGCACATTTTCTAGAACATAACTCATTTAACAAAAACAAATCGCTATCTATGGAAAAACTAAACAAATAAATATAACCCAGCAGCTTAACCATATATATACTGAGTATTGAATACCTGAATGACGTAATTTCCATATTGATCTTGTGCCAAAACGCATACAGATTGCATGATTTCATCCATGATTATTTGTTGCATGTTTGAATCATTGCAATGTTCCAGAACCCTCTGTAGGCACCAAAAGGGATCACACAAGTAAATATAAAGAATCCCTACACAGGGGAAGAAGATGCAAACAACTAACCTGTATAACCCGGCAACCATAAGGATGAGTGGATAGTGCGACAACTTGCCCATAGAAGGATGAAATTATAAATTGGATTTTATCTTGAGGGATGCATTCTATACACTTCTGAATGACATGATTCCCATTCTGATCACGAACACATTTCATGATTGAACCATCAAGCTCTGACACCATCTGTGCCTGCTGATTCACATCAACTGCTTCCAAGGCCTGGCGTAAAACTTACAGCATTTATACTTATTTTCCAAGTGCGATTCATCTCATACCAGAGTTAAACAATGCTTAAATAATATGATGATTGGGTCATTGTTTTTCTCCATGTGCCAAAGCGTCGTTTCGTAATAGAGGAGGGAAGCACAGTAACATAGACTATCTGTCACAATGAAGGTTATACAAGACACTAGCATTGTGTTTATACGTAACATGTGGAAGGCACCTTTCTTGGATTTTTCTAACACTCCAATTTCATTTACAATTGTCTTTTTTCCTCACACACAATACGAACATCACATGAAGCTACTGATAGGCAAATACAATATAATACATTATTTGCTCGTAGCAAGGAAGCATGTAAGTGGCACGATTAACAACATACACTATGATAAAGAGTTCTGCAAAAGTAAAAAACTGCACAAAAGGAATTCATATACATGCTATGCAAATTTTGAGGCAGATCAAAGGTGTGAAGCTAACAAGCAGAAAGGCATTGCTTAATGGATAGAAATAAGTAGATCAAGATTTTGAGAATCAGGAAATCACCTTCTGGATCACTCTACAACCATACATTTGAAGACTGAGAGGCAAAATATGGCCAATAAGTTGGCTGGTTAATTCTTTTTTTTGGCTTTCTGTACCATGCTCAAAAAACTGCGATTTTCACGAACAATAAAATTAATAATTTTAAACAGAAGGAAGGAATATTCAAGTATTTGAAATAAAGAGATCAATCATACTTTCTGTACGACATAATTTCCGAATACATCAGTCATCAAGGTGCGAGCATGAGGAATAATCTCTGGAAATATCTTCATTTTTTCTTCCACAGTGGCAGTTTCTAGTTTCTGCTGAATAAAGCGACTTCCATACTGGTCGGTACTACAATTTAGAGCAGAAGAAATTGAAGTCAGAATTGCAGCCGAAGCAACCTAAGAAGAATATACACTAAAGAAAACACTATATATACCTGAATTCCACTACATGATCAACAATGTCTGCAAGTTCAAAAGACTTGTTCTTGTTGTTCTTGAACTCATCTAATAATGATGATGCATGCCGTCGTTCTAGGTCCTTTCCAATGTCTGAATTCCAGGAGCTAACTGACCCTCCCATTGAACTTCTCAACATAGAATTAAAGCGTGCAATCTTCTCACTCTCAAACATTGGACTACCAGACCCAATAGAAGGATGCAGATAATTTTCCATTGGATTTCCAGGATACATACCAAGCCCATATGGTGGGTTCCCATAATAACCATGATTAAAACCATCAGATTTACCTAAAAGTGACAACTCATACTGTTGCTTCCTTTGAACAAGCAATGCCTCAAGATATGCCTTCTGAAGCCCCTCTAAGTCTCCATGCAAAGTACCAAAGTGGTTTTTACTCGGAGGATAACAACTTGGACTAGTTACATTACGTGTTGCATAATCAGTTCTTTGCAAAAACTGAATATAAGATGGGTCCATAACAGAAGAATGGAGACCAGGCCCTACTTTGTTTCCCAATCTGTTCAGACCTTGTTCATCACTGCTAGCTACTGCACCTGAAAACGAAAAGGAGGGAGGGAGAGAGAGAGAGATTGTCAATGCTAAGTGCTAACTGACTATTCAAATAAGGTACTCCGCTGGTTTTAAAAATAAAAAAATTGTTGCAGATGAAATTTAAGAAACTACATAATTACCTGCATCAAGATGATTATTAAATGTCAACTTCGGCTTTACAGGATACGCCCCAGCAACATGGCCATCAAAGTCCATACCTGGCGCATTTGCTTCTTGGTAATGAACATTAGATCCCTCCAAAGCTCCAAAGCCTGAAGAACTCCCATTTGAGTAAAGACTGGGAGAAGAAGTTCTTCTAGAAAAATTAGCTTGCCCAGTGGATGTAGTACGGTTTGTTATGATTCCATTTTTCTTCGCTAGATGAGCATAATTAGTAGGAAGAGAAAAAATTTCAGCATTTGCCTTCTCTAACAGTTCCTGCTGCAGCCTCTGATTATGCCCATTTGGCATCTTAAACAAAAAATCATGCTGATTATCAAGGTCCACATGAAGCTGCGACTGAATACGTCTATCATCATCTACAGGTGTAATTTTTGACAGGCTTAAGCCCGAAAAATTGACTGAAATATCCGCCAGATCATTCATGCTGGAAGAATGATCAGTTTGAATATCTGGACTAGCAACATTCTTCCTCTCGGTAGGGAAAACCGTACTCCCTACAGGAGGGAGGCCAAAACTGTTAGACCTCCCAAGTAGTTGTTGTTCAGGGGTTCTGTGTCTTGGCAAATAAGGACCGACAGCAGATGCAAAGGGGTGGGAAGCTGTTGAGCCATGGCTCTGAACTCCCAACAGGCCATGTGAAGCTCTTCCATTATCCATACCCTCTGCAGACTCCACTCCATTAGATAACCCAACTGGATGGGGATCAGCCATGCCTGTGGAATCCATGACATCACCAAAAGCGTTACGACTTGATGGCCTTGACAGGGGACCTGACAAGGAGGCAGTTTGATCAAGTCCTTCCTGCAACACATGTCAGTTATTAATTTACACGATACAAAAATAAGAAACAAGAAATGGCAGCTAAGCACTTATTTCCAAGTATCCAAGCCAAATTGCTTGAATTTACTTGGAAAAGTGCAGGTATAAGCATATCAATTAAAGAATACCAATAATGAAAACTTTCTGCATTAAAATATGGTAGAACGAATAGTCATCTGCATCTTTCTCGATATTTGAAAAGGAAGAGGAAAAAAAACTTCATGACAAAGGAAATGAGAACGAGGACAGTGATAAATAAAGTACAGCGTGATGCATTCAACGTGTCATGCGCATATAATACAACAACTAGCAAGGTGGAAAGGTTCCATTAGATGCCACCACAGATAGGTGCAATAGTAATTCTAAGAGCAGGATCATGCTCTTGGCTACATCCTTGCTCTGTCCCTGTGTGAAGGGTGAACTAGCCCTTGTGGAAAATGTGTGATCTCATGTGTAGTATGCAATAAATATCAAATGTAAACTAAAAGCTATCCGTAATGCAAGCTTCAAACTGACATTTAACTGAAATACTAATCAAAAGGGGGCAGGTACACCAGCAACAAAATACTCAAGCATACAAAATTTAAAAAAAGAAACAAATGTCAAGATTAGCAGTTAAAGGGAACCCAAAACAAAAATGCAGTATAAAACCATACAATCAAAGTCTAACCAAGGAACTACAAAAATAATACAGAAGAAAGTCTTCACAATAGGTTACCTGTAAAATGTTAGCAAAACTCTTTCTCCTTCCACCAAGCCCAGTTGTCGACAAACCAATCAAACCATCTGAGCTTCTATCAAGCCACTCAGATGATGTCTGTTTAGGGAGATTGCTCCTATTATCATTCCTCAGTTCCATCGTATCATTCTCTGCCTTTTGTAGCCCCAACTGCGTGGCAAACAGCGACAAACCATCACCGTCATCAGCCAACTTCCTCCTCCTCCAGTCCCCAATGCCCTCAAAAGAAGACCCGCTGCCCTGAAACCTTTGTGCAACACGCCAATCCTCTCTCGACAACAATGGTGGAGGCAATCTTGGGTTAATGTTATCATGCGAAAAGTAGTACGAAAGATAAGCAGGATGAGATCGAATCTCATCTTCAGACAAAACCCCATTGTTATTACTAATGCTACTAGTCACATCCCTAAAGTCTGAGTTCCTAAAGAGACTACCGACAGCAGTTAGCGATCCCTCAACAGTTGGCGGGGCACTGCCGCTCCTATACATATTCATGTCCCTCTCCCGATGAATGGCATGCTGATTGCGCTGCTCTCTCAGAATCAACTCAAGCTCACTCTGTAAAGCATCTTCTAAATTCCCATTGGGTCCTTGCAGACTATTGTCTCGGGTTGATAGCATATGTATGTTACTCCCAGTAGCCATCTCCACAACTCTAAATTATCACAAACAAACAAACAAAACACAGAAATTAACAGAAATTCTCAAAATTCAGCTAGTTTTCGCATTCCAAAAATCGTAATCGTTAAGAAAAGTAACAATTGGGTAACTTTTGGTGCACCCAAATGATCAAAAAACATTATAATTACACAATTCAAAAAGTATAAAATAACAATATTCGAAATGGAAATTTCGTACCTTTACCTTCACATCGATCAACAATACGATCAAATCCTGGGACATATCAAGGAAAACATCAAAATTAGCAAACCCAATTATATGATCACACCAAAAAAACAACCTCAGAACATACAAAGTCATTGTAAATTTCATGAATTGTATCGAAATTGGTACTGAAACCGGAGAAATGATCAAACGACAAGGACTTACGTCACGGAACTGATCGCGAGGGAGCTACACCAATAATCCAACTGCTATATGTACAGAAAAAATATAACAAATGTATATGTATGTATGTATACACGTATATACGATCGAATGTACGAGAAGGTGAAGCTTTTCTGATCGAAAATATAGGTGAAGAATTTTGGAACAATTCCAAGGGTTTGAGAGAAAACTTTACAGAGAGGGGAAGAGAGAGAGGGAAGCCGAAGTTGGGGATGAGATCGTGTGGGCCTGATATCCTTTCGAAACGGCCGCTTTAATTTTTAGAGAGAGAAAGAGACTGGAGAGAGAGTTTAGGTCGGTACGAGGCGGGAAGAGAGGAGAGGGTGGACCGTATGATGTGAGGCATGGACGGTGATGGGCGGTGGAGGGGGAACGGGGAACTTGTATGTACGAATTGTGACAAATTTTATTTATTAGGCCTTCACTTTTAGTTGGGTTTTTAACCCATAACCGACAAACTTACATGAAATTGATTTAGTGTCACGTGATGATGAATCTTTTCATATTAGTCTTTCTTTGTATCAAGATTTTAAAAAATGATAGTCGAACGGCAGGCTGAAGCCTAGCGCTTAGATGGATTAAGCATATTTAGGTAAATTTATTATATTTTGTGTAAATAAGTGTCTGTTTATTCTTAAAACATATATAATTTCATTATAAACTACATAATAAAATGACATATATATTATGAAGTTATTGAAACATAATGAGAATATGGGAAACAAGCATATAATGTGTATTTATTTAAGTATTCAACAAGTCTCTGACAATTTATTGAAAAAAAATAAATAAAATACAAAATGAAAGTTATCTGTTTTCTGTCTAAGTGAGTTGCAACCTAGGCAGGTGCCTAGACGGGTTTAGGTGGGCAAGGTGGGTGCCTAAGCAATCTAAGCGGACGCCTCAGCAAGTTTAGGCGTCATTTCTTAATTTTCAAACACTTAAAGGGGTGTAGTCAAACTTGAATTTGAGAGGATTTTAAAGTTGCTGAGGCGTCATTTCTTAAAGCATTAATCGGGACATTTGCCAACCGCCTAGAGCCTAGCAATGCTAGATGGGGATTTTTAGAACAGTGCTCCAAACTAATAGTTGTTTGCTTTGTGACAAATGTTGTCCCACTGTTTATACTTTATGGTATATGGGTAAGGAAATTATTTCACTTCTTAACGTTTTATGTGTTTATTCACACGTAAGAAATCAGAAAAAGTGCAATATCCTTAAAATTTGTAACCAAATACCAATAAATAAGGAACCGGATTGACTACGAGAACTAGTTATTTTGATTCCTTTTCCTTCCTTCTCTTTTTTTTTTTTTTTTTTGCTTGGTAAATTGGACATTTTATTTCAGGGCCAAAGGCCAAACTAAGATATAAAGAGGTCCACCAACAACACAAGTACAAATCAAAACATTGGACCTCAAAAGCCCGCACAAAAAGCCCAAAACACAACTTGGGGCCCAGAACAAACATAAATAAAGCTAGACCATCCTAGAACTGTGTGGTCCCTGCTGTTGTCGGAAATCTCGAACGCCACCATCACTTGCTGCCCAACGAACCAACCAAACAAAACCCTAGTGATGAAGGAAACCATTGCACCAGCACCCTGCAAACAGCACCACAAAAATCCACTCCCATAAAACCAAGAAACTCGATGGGAAAACACCCCCCATCAGAGAGAGCACCAAGAAAGGCAAAGACGAGAAATGAGGTGGTGCGAACACCCGAGCAAGAGCTCTACTCACCTTCAAATAAAGCCGCGACACACTGCAGTAATAAAATGGGAGTGCAGATTGTGGTTGTGTGAGGGGAGGGGGCAAAAGTGGTCTGAGAGGGAAGGACAAAAACGAAGGGGGAAGAAACGGAGATGGAAGGAGCGAAAGGGAATCGGAATTTGGGCCTTAAATTGGGGAAATAGACAGGAAGAAGGGATGAAGGACAAGAGATTAGGAACGAAAACAGGGAAAAATGCAAGTAGGAGAAAAGAAAAGGAAAAGGAAACAGGGGGTTGCCACCAACCTTAGCCATAGCTAGGGCCGACGGTGAGAGGAAGACCGGAATCGAAAGTGAGACGCACACAGACGACAGAAGAAACTCTCAAAGAAAGAGAAGGGCACTTACCAGGATGGGAGAGAAGAGTCCTCTTTTCCTACTTATAAGCTTTCCGATTTATTTAATTTTTTCGTTTCTATTAAGGGGATGAGAAATAAATTGGTTGCGAATTTGTCATTCTTGAGATTTGAATCTAAGATTCTCACTTATAAGTAAAGAAATATTATTATACCGTAATACATGTCATCTCCAATAGTTGTTTCTAAATTTAGCCCTCATTCATACGAGCATTTTGGCTCACCACCATAACTATGGTGTATGCTCATCATATATTAGTTATTTGCTACGTGTCATTTTACCTAACTCTGGTTAACTTTCACACTAAATGTTACTTTTTTAATTTTGAAAAAAAAAAACCAAAATTAAATAAAATGACATGTCACAAATAATTAAGTGTATGTGAGCATACACCATAATTTAGGGTGGTGAGTCAAAATCCTCCCCTCATTCCTGGTCATGCACACCAAAGTTTTTAAATGAATAGTGTAGTGCTATAATTATCTATTTCCAATGGTGCATGGACTATGTCTTATTCCTCTTAATATTTTATTACTTTTCAGTATATAGAGAAATATTATGATACATCACACATACATCAGCTACTATATACTGTTTATATAATTTAAACTACTATTTTTGTGTGCTAATAAGGTGTGAAATTTGATTGAAGAAGTAGGTATTTGTAGAGATTTCTAAGTATTTTTACATTTTTTAATCCAACTAGTGTGATTTTGATTTTGAAACAAATGAAAACATATACGTTTGACGGAATAAAAAACTATCTTTTTAATAAACTTTGTTTTAAGTTTTCAGAGAATTGCGTTTGTCCAATTACATTATTTCTGCATGCGCTAACGTGCGTGCAAATAAACTCTTTATATCCAAGATAATTTGATTATGAAGGTTAAAATTTGAATTACTCATAAGTGAATAAGAGAAATACATCTCTCAAATTTACTATTTTACGCTCATAATAAATGTTGTTTGTTTATCATATTAATAAATAAAGGATATTTTATTTATTTATTTTATTTTTTAGTCGAGGCAATAGCATTTGTAATTTAAATGTTAGATTTGTTATCGACGGGGTTTGAGACTACGTGCAAAGGCACAATATCTTTCCACTGCTATAGTAAATGATCACTTGCTATAAAGGATATTTTGTTTAATTTGTGAAAATTATAAGGAGTGGAGCCCAGGTGGATTCACTTAAAGAGTTTCCATGGAAGCTGTCATTGAGGTAAATTGTTTAACAATAGTCCCATGACACTTGATAGAGAAATATTTGTGTATATACAGACCACATAATGTTGATTTTACATGTTATAATACAGTGGTTGACATGATTGATATCCTATTTTTAGGAGATATTAATAAAAAAAATTGTTACTTAATTTCACTATTTAATAAATGAAGAGTTCGGGGTCAAATTATTGTGACATACATATAGTATGATTCAACCAAAAACAAAAGTAAGAATAGTTATTTGAGAATGAGTTCCACTTGTAAGGAAATAGACTTTGCATGTGTTTATAATTGGACTACTCTATATACTGCCAATTAATTTTATAGTGTAACCTAAACTTTCTTCATGGTATCAGGGCATGTTGTCTCTCGGGTGAAGCCCAATGGTAACATATGCGTCACGTCACCCAATTTGTGTTGTCCACGTGCTAGACATAGAAATTTGACACACGTGAGAAGACGTGTTGAGAGTGTATCTCACATTGATGAGAGAAGAGACCTTATATGTGCTTTTTAAGTGATTGGGTTACTTCTCATATTGCCAATTAATTTTTGGTAAATGACAAAAAACTACCTCAACTATTGGTATCATAACACTTTCATACCTCATCTTTTAAAATTGACAATGTTATACCTCATCTTCGAATTTGTGCCAATGTTATACCTTCCGTTACTTGGCCATGAATTTTTCAGTTAAATGCTGACGTGGCTTGATTCGGGACCCACTTTCTATTAAAAAAATAATAAAATATTATTAAAAACTAAAAAAAATTAATATTTTTAAAATATTAAAATAATAAAAAAAGTAAAAAATAAAAGTTCAAAACCCATCAACCCCCCGCGCGGAAGAAGAAGAAGAAGAAGCAACAGAAGAAGGAGAAGATGAAGAGGAAAAAGAAAAAAACCCAACCCGACCCCAGTTCTCCCCCATCCCCAAATCCAGAAACAAGAAGAAGGAAGAAGAAGAAGAAGAAAGAAAAGAAAAAGAAAAAAAATCCCAACTCGACCCCTGCAACCCAGAAAGAAGAAGAAGGAAAAGAAGGAGGAAGAAGAAGAAAGAAAAGAAGAAGAAGGGAGAAGAGGAAGAAGAAAAAAAAACCCAACCTGACCCCTGCAACCTAGAAAGAAGAAGGATGAAGAAGAAGAAGAAAGAAAAGAAAAAAAAAACCCAACCCCCTGCAACCCAAAAAGAAGAAGAATGTGGAAAAAGAAGAAGAAGGAGGAGAAGAAGAAAAAAAAATCCCAAACCAAACCCAGCTCGTCCCCCCCAACCCAACACTTGCCAACCTCAAATCCACCACTCCCATCCATTCTCCACATCATTTTCCGCATCCATCTTTCCATCACGAACTTGGCGATGGCGGTATAGACGAGATCTGAATTTTTTTTCCTTTTTTTCTGGGTTGCAGGTAGTGGGTGCGAATGATTTAGGAAGACAGGGGGGGAAGAAAGGGTGGGTTGCAGGAAATGGGGGTCAGATGGGTTTTTTTTTTTTTTTTTTTTCTCTGGGTTGCAGGTGGAGAGGAAGAAGATGAAGATGGGGGAGAAGAGAGATAAGGGGGGAAGGGGAAGGGGGAGGGATGAAGGGTTGTTTTTTTTTTTTTACTTTTTTATTATTTTAATATTTAAAAAATATTAAATTTTTTTTTTTAGTTTTTAATAATTTTTTAATAAAAAGTGGGTCCCGAATCAAGCCACGTCAGCATTTAGCTGAAAAATTCATGGCCAAGTAAAGGAAGGTATAACATTGACACAAATTTATAAGATGAGGTATGACATTGTTAATTTTAAAATATAAGGTGTGAAAGTGTCGTGACACCAATAGTTGAGATAGTTTTTTTATAATTTACCCATTAATTTTATAGTGAAATCTCAACTTTCTTTAAGTTGATTTGCAATTGAAAATTGCCAAGCTGTTGTAATATTTTCAACTTATTTTTCATAGGGCCATATTCCAAGATGCAATTAAAAATTGTTCATTTAAAAATTATGTGGTTGTTTGGTGTCTTTATATTCAAAATATTTGTTATTAAAACAATAAATTATTTTCAAATATTAATATATGGCTATTACCTCAATTGGAAGTGATTTTAAAATGACTGAAAACACTTTTGATATAAAAAAAATTAGAAATGATTTTAAAACGGCTGAAAGCGCTATTGCCTCAATTGGAAGACATAATTTTAATATTAAAAAAATGATGCGTAGGTCCATCACAGACACTGTTTATGAAATTGAACACTTTTTATGAAATTGAACGGTACTATACTATTATTGGTCCAATTTTATAAATAATGTCTAGTTCTTGGTTATGTTTCATAAATAATGCCTAGTTATTGGGTTCAGTTTCATAAATAGTATATAGTAATTAGTACAATTTCATAAGTAGTGC
Source organism: Crataegus laevigata (assembly GCA_963580275.1). Taxonomy (NCBI): domain Eukaryota; kingdom Viridiplantae; phylum Streptophyta; class Magnoliopsida; order Rosales; family Rosaceae; genus Crataegus; species Crataegus laevigata. Next base: position 26,920,621 of record OY756947.1, on the reverse strand, counting down.
CTCTTTCTTGGTCCTATTTCATAAATAGTGTCTAATTATTGGTCTACTTTAGCGAATAGTGCCTAGTTCTTGGTCATGTTTCATAAATAGTGTCTAGTTCTTAGTTCAGTTTCATAAATAATGTATAATTCAGTTTCATGAATAGTTTTCACCTGTTGGTCTAGTTTTAGAAATAGTGCCTAATTTTTTTGTTTCATTTCATAAATAGTGTCTAATTCTTTGTTTTATCTCATAAATAGTGTTTATTTATTAGTCCAATTAATAAATAGTGTCTACTTATTGGCCTAGTTTTATAAATAGTATCTAATTTTTTGTTCAATTTCATAAGGTTTGAAATTTAGACCTTTTTTGGTCTTGTAAAAGCATCCATTGAGCCGAAAACGATGAATCAAGAAGTGATCATTTAGATCAAAACCTTGGGAAGATTATGTCCTATAATTATATTTAAAAAGCTATTTTAAATTCCCAAATTAAAATTTCCTCACATTTTTTACATACCTACAATAATTAAATGTAGCTCTCCATCCAATTTCTTTAGCTTGGGTGTCATCTTAGAGAAATTTTTCCTTGTGCCTTGTGCGGATGTGCCTGTAAAACAAGTTGTACACCATATGTTATTATGTAAGTGGTGAGAAATTTTATTTTTTATGTTATTAATTTTTTAACACAATAATCTCACCACTTGTATAGTGACACGTATGTATCACTCTGTGTTTCGGGCACATAAAAAAATCTCTCGTAGAGGTAGGTTGGGGGGGATGAGTGGTGAAGGATTTGTAGAGGTGGAAGTTCGCCGGAGCTTCACACCAGAAGCTGAGTTGGAGTTCGAGAGAGCTCAATCCCTCGACATTAATGGCAAAGCACACGGGGGTGCCTCAATGCAACGTGCAAAGCCACAGGTGAGTTCCCTATGTCCCAAAAGTTCAACGTTCAGACTTTTGGAAGTTGGTTTGGTCGAGTTAGGGAGGAAATTAGGTGGTTTACTTCTCGGAGCTTAAAGAGATAGAGAGAGAGTCGAAAACTTAGAGAGAGGGAGAGAAAGGTTGCAGAAAATGAAAGAAGAGAGAAAGGGTTCTGGAGTGTTCACGGGGGAAAATGAAAAGAAGAAAGAAAAGGGGAAGAAAAGAGAATGGGTCCCACACTTGTCCCACAATTTTATATATAAAAAAAATTATTTTTAATTTTTGTATATTTAATTATTAAAAATATATTTAATTATATTTTAATCCAGTTAGATTAGTGAGTGGCTCTGACTCTAGTCACGTAAGCACTTAACAGATAAATTAACAGAAAATTTGACGGAGGTCTGACATTGGCACAAATTCGTAAGATGAGGTATGACATTGTCAATTTAAAAAAATGAGGTATGAAAGTGTCGTAACACCAATAGTTAAGGTAGTTTTTTGTCATTTACCCTTTATTTTTTATTCCATGTATGACCCACGAGATTATCCCGGTTCATATAACCCAAAAAGAAGGCTCCGATTCACTTAAAAGAAATGACATAATTTCGTTAGATTTGACAAACCATTCATATGATCATTCTTTTGGTTTCAAATTGGTAGGAAGATAAGATGTCTGCTTTCACGTGATAATAAACCATTCATTCTCAACAAGTTTCTAGCATTTTATGTAAATATTAATTGTGTATTTTGAAAATCTTAAATAAGATGTGGGAGGAAACTAAAAATATATATAGAAACATTGGCCGTTATGATCGCTTTACAGCTTGCTTGTGCCAATCTAACCATTCTCAGAAATTTTACTGAAACGGCTATTCTGCCAAAGCAACAAACAATATAATTATAGAATTCAAAGTATAAGATTCTCGAAAAAGAACAATATTTGAAACAAAAATTTCCTACCTTTTAAGCGTGAGGAGAAATACTCACTTGGATTAAGGAAAACACATCAAATCAACAAATCCAATATATGATCCATGATCGCATAAAATTAAAAAAAAAAAAAACCTCAAGACGTCGAAAATTTTCAGCTAATTGTAAATTTCATGAAGTGTATCGAAATTGGTACTAAAACCGGGGGACATGATTAGATAGCGTCGTATCGAGGGAATTACGTCACAAAATTGATCACGAGGAAGCTCCATCAACAACCCAATTGCTATAAGTAAAAATAAATAAATAAATTATAATATGTATCCTAATCGTCAAACTTGTTTGTATATGCTTTGAGATCACATCAGCAAAAAATCACAAAAAACAAACATTCAAAGATCAAGTAATGGGACAAAACTTTTCGACAGTTATAAACGAAAAATCACGATTTAACAGTTATTTTAACTCTGATTTTTTGATGATTTTTTACAGTTACAGTCCTTGACCCTATATGAATACAATGAATGAATTCGATCGTCAATTTAAAATATTTACGCAAGTAGATACCACACAATCTTATATTATACTTAATGAAAGTATAAATAAACTCTAAGTGTTAGTGAATCTATCGTTTTAATGAGATATGAATTCTCCGAAACTAATTTCAACGATCCTAACCGTTAAACTTGTTTGTATATGCTTCAAGATCACATCAGCAAAAAATCACAAAAAACAAACATTCAGAGATCAAGTAACGGGACAAAACTTTTCGACGGTTATAAATGAAAAATCACAATTTAACGGTTATTTTAACTCCGATTTTGATGATTTTTTTACAGCTACAGTCCTTGACCCTATATGAATACAATGAATGAATTCGATCTTCAATTTAAAATATTTACATAAGTGGATACCACAAAATCTTATATTATACTTAATGAAAGTATAAATAAACCCTAAGTGTTAGTGAATCTATTGTTTTAATGGTATACGAATTCTCCGAAACTAATTTCAACGATACTAACCGTCAAACTTGTTTGTATATGCTTCGAGATCACATCAGCAAAAAATCACAAAAAAAAACATTCAGAGATCAAGTAACGAAACAAAGCTTTTCGACGGTTATAAACGAAAAATCACAATTTAACGGTTATTTTAACTCCAATTTTGATGATTTTTTATAGCTACAGTCCTTGACCGTATATGAATACAATGAATGAATTCGATCTTTAATTTAAAATGACTCTTAAAGTTAAAGGCAATAGATCAAGCCAAAGTTCCAATACAATTTCATGATGATCAATGTAAATTGAAAATTTTGTAAATTGAGGTTTAAACTTTTGAGAAAGACTTACAACATTGAAAACAAAAACTCTTTTGTCACATCCCGGCCCGGGGCGGATCACTTCCCGGGCTCGCTCCACCATCGTAGCACGATATTGTCTGCTTTGGGCCCCGACCACACCCTCACGGTTTTGTTTCTGTGAACTCACGAGCAACTTCCCAGTGGGTCACCCATCATGGGAGTGCTCTAGCCCCTTTCTCGCTTAACTTTGGAGTTCCTACGGAATCCGAAGCCAGTGAGCTCCCAAAAGGCCTCGTGCTAGGTAAGGATGAGAATATACATTTAAGGATCACTCCCCTAGGCGATGTGGGATGTCACACTTTCATTTTGCATATCCTTGGACATTTAATATTTGTAATAGAGTGGTAGTGTATGTATTATTTTTTTATTAGGCTCTTATTTTCAAGTGTAGATAACCCTAGTACTTAAACAACAAATGTTTTAATGTTTTGAAGTAATATTTATGTGGCAATGTGTGGTATGTGCAAATTAAAAAAAAAATTCTTAACGAGTCAGGTCACTTTATCTGTTGGGTAAATTGACCCGACCTGTTAAGGACCCGTTAAGATAACAGATGTGACACGACACGACCTTTTAAGATAACAGGTGTTACACGAAAACGACACAAACATGACAGACACGACCCGTTTGCTAGGCCTATATATATGTATGTATCAGACCCTTTTCTCAAGAGGGAAAAAATGGGGATACCCTCTTCACCGTTAGATTTGACTTTAATGAAATTTTGTGGTTGAGATTAAATCATAGGCCACAGAATCTCAACCACAGAATTTCATTAAAGCCAAACCTAACGGTTAAGAGGGGATCCCCATTTTTTTTTTGAAAATTGGGGATCCCTCTTGGGAAGGGATTCCAAGTATGTATATACTATACACGATCGAATGTATGAGAAGGTGAAGCTTTTCTCTGTGATAAAAAATCTAGGTGAAGAATTTTGGAACAATTCCAAGGGTTAGAGAGAAAACTTTATAGAGAGACAGAGGAAGAGAGATTGACACATCCCGACTCGAAATGTCTACCTAGACTCTGAATCAAGCTGTGCTGGTCGACACCTGGAGGGTGACAAAGCCATAAAGTGTAGTGATGTGAAAAATGTGAATAAATTTAAACCTAAAAGTGTGTTGAAGATTATGAATTAGGGTACGTAGGCAGTCTAACTAGACGTTAGATGCAGCCATAAAACAAGTAAGGTTAAATAATTTGAGAATTAAGGTTGAAATAATGGAATTTTGTCCATAAAAGGAAATGGCGATAAAATAGGAATAAAATCGTACATTTGGTAAGGAACTATAATTATGGGTCATGAGTGGACCTAAGGCTAATATTTAATGAATTAAAGTTGATGGTAGTTAAATAACCGAGATTAAGCATACGTTGAAATGTGTCTAAGAAGAGTAATTAGGAGATTAATTCACACCTTATATCTTATGTTCTTGGTAAATGAGATGGATTATAGATTTTGTGAGTAACTCATAATTCCAAAATCAAGTATTGACTTTTGTTGAGAAGTTGAGTTAATAGAAGAAAATTGGAAATTTAAGTTAAAGATCTAAGCATATGCTTTGGTAACTAAAATATGATTATAGTTTATGAGGAAGTGAAGAAATTAAATAAAGAGTCATGATTTAAAAATTTAGCTAAGTAAAGCGAAGTTAGTTTGGGCTTATCACTAATAATATTATTCCCGAAATAAAATAAATATTTCGGGGCAGGGCGTTACATAGTAGTTGAGCTTACATATCAACAAGGACTCTTGTCAAATCCAGATATTTGAGATTACCTCCGGCTCTCTCCTGACCTCCGCCCCACCCCCCCCCCCCCCCCTCTCTCCATCGTACTCGTAACGTAAGTGAAACAACATTAACTTATTCGAATGATATCCACAACGACAAAAACAACTCAAAACATTCACACTTTGAAGAGATCACTTCACTGATCAATTGCAAAGATTTTCATGCCACAGTAGATTTTGGAATCTTGACTGTTAGTCATTTCTGTGAAGCTATACATTAGGCAATAACAATAAAGCCTCATCTCACTAAATGAGATTGTATAAATCTTAAAACGCCACCACGTTTAGTTATACACTAGATGATTTGATGAAAAAGTATTCAGCCGAAACTTACATGACCTACTCCCATACCAATACAAGTCACATTGGCATACTTTTCCAACATTAGCACGTTTAACGAGTTTGTGACGAACTGAACTGACATCAACACAATAAAACGGCAATCTGCAGAAAATAAACTCGGGTTTAGAATTTATTCTGCATCGCAGAGTTGTAAGCCAGCGAGAATACTAATTGATTACCCCAGTACATAGGAATCTCAAATATGCATGTGCATATATGTATTTAGTGTTAACGTGAATGCCTACGTATTTAGTATTAACCTGAATCCCTTACAAATCTCACTTTGCTTTGAAATATTATTTTGATTATCTTATATAAATATACACAAATGAGATTGAAAAAATTTCAATTTGGAAGTTCGCTATAGAGTACATAGGAGAGATTTAATTTTTTAGAGGAAATTATAGCAATGATTCCTCAACTTTAACCTAATTGGAGTAATGGTCTCTCAACTTTATTTTCATGACCATTGGTCCCTCAATTTATCAAAATGTGCAGCTATGATCATTTTTCTTAACACCGTCAATAAATCCATTAAATTCAGTCATGTGCGTGGCACATGAGACTGACTGTGGGGGAAATTAAGAAAACATATTATTTTCCAGGTTGAAGTCGATACCCATCCCCAATTGAAACTTCCACCATGCCCAATTCTCAAATTCCCACCATGTATTGCAGTAATCAGGTTTTAATGAAGGAAAACAACCGCAAAAACTCAATTTCGAAGCGGTTATGGACGATGTGGGGTGGTGTTAGAACCCAAATCTCAAACCCTAACTCAAACCTTAACTATTGCACATAGAAGAGAAGGAAGAAGGAAGATAGAAGGAGCAGAGCTCCAATATTTTTGTATTGATTTGTTTTGTAAATTTCTGATCTGTTTTCAAACCAAAGAGCAAGTGCTCTTATACATGAAGTGTGACTGCCAGCTGGCATTTCTAACAAACTTCCCTAATAACCAATAAAATCCCTCAATTACAACTAATTTGACTCTTTACTTGAAGCATAAACCTCAATTACAAATTGGGTTCATAACAATATTTCCCCCTTGAAAATTAGCCTTGTCCTCAAGGCTTAAAAAAGAAACTGTGGAAACTTGTTTGAACGCAGTAGCACTCTCCTTCAGAACTCCAACATTCTCGAATTGAATAAACAATTTCTTAGGGTTTGTAGCAAATTAAGGGAAGAAATATCCTTTGTTAATCTCCAATCCTTCCACCCCGATGATAGTCTCAAATGAGAAGGGTGACTCAATGGACATGACACCAACAATGACCACGGCAAACACATACCCAAGCACATTATTTTTAATTGCTGCAATATGGACTGATTCCAAAACTTTTTCAGCTCCTAAGCCATCAATGCCATTGTCTCTTAAATTCACCCACACTAAATGATTCTCTGTTCCACCCGAAACAATATCATAGCCCTTCTCAAACAAGCTCTCTACAAGTTTTGGAACATTACTAGGTGACTTGTGGCTTGTGGTTTTAACCATGTCTGCATACTCAGAAGGAGATGAAATAACACTAGCAGTAACCAATACACTGATGTGTGCCATATCGCCCAACAAAATTGCTTTTTTACCAATCATATGAGAGAAACTATGATGACTTACACACTGCTGCTCTGTTTTAGTCACATATGGTTTTGTCCCATATTTCCCACACTCCTTGAAATACATTCCATGAAATAAGCACAGTAAGATTGAAGCAAGTGTTGTTCCATCCCCTTGCAAAAAAAGCTTGACCTCAATATCTAGATTTAGAGAACTTGTTAGATTGTTGGCAACCACGGAAATGACTTCCTGGAAGTAAAAGGTTTGTGCAATCAATGACTTCCTTGGATTAAGTGGCAGGGCATCAGATAAATTGGCATCGTCTAGAAAATATTGTTCCATCTCTGCCAAATATACCATCTCCTTGACCAAGAAACAATTATCTTCAAACCAAATGGCCCAACTTTTCTTACCACAACTGTACATGGAAAGATCAGGACCTTGCTTTTGATTTTCTGCTAGGGGTTGCCGCACACAACTTGAAAGCACTGAGGAGGTCTCAATTGTAGAATAGACAGATGTTTCCAAATTGAGGAAATTGAATAAGCTGCATGTATAAGCAAAGCCAAAATTGATCCAATGCTGTATTGTTATCTTTATGGCAGTATAAGATATCCCAGTAATGATATTGGCTTCACTCTTTGCATAACGATCCAGCTGTGCATTCGTAACCTGCGAATTCCCCATTAATCCCACCTTGAACAGATACTCATGGATCCTCCTACCCACAGTCAGTCGACAAGCACCACTCATGACAAGAAGCTCCATAAAATTTTCATTTGCAGGAGGACATGTGGGTTGCACAAGATATACATCACACCCTCTTACATTCTCATGCAACTAAACATATATCTCGTCATCAGCAAAGCCTTTGATCACAATCCATCCAAGTGCCAGACCCATGTAGCAAGCAATTTCTTGAGAGAGCACTGGGTTTATAGGGCGGAAAAACTCCCTGAGCCTGACAATATTTTTGCTAATTGCATTCATCAAATATGTTTTGGTGACCGAATAAATTGGCACCAAATCATAAAGACGTCTCACAATAATTTTTTCAAACAAGAGAAGTAAGATTGAAGCAGTTGGTAGTGATATCCATCTGACACCCACATTCTGAATTTCCTTCGCAACATGATCAAACTCCACATTTTTAAATTGGGAAAGCTCATTCCCAAGTTGTGGTCCACTTGTAGCATATTGGTGAAAAGTAGCAAAGATCCCTTGAAATATTTCCAGTTTGTCTTCACTTCCTTTCTCAGACATTTTCTCAAACAGTTCCAATGCATAAAAATCTTTCTTCACAAATTTTCCCACAAGATATCAATTAATCCATCCTAATTGATCGTTCAACAAAGCAGCAGACACAAGCCCACGGCCTCCAGTAGAAAACCAATGTTGACATATCATGCTTAACTCCCATAGCCCACTAGGTACCTGACACCAAACATGAAGTTTCTTCTTGATGAAATAACCAATGTTGTCATCGTAATCCGACAATACAATCTTCTCTCCCAGCCTCATTCGAGAGTCCTCCAGTGGCCTAAATTTGGAGCCTCCACCCTTATCCTGAATGCCCTTGCAATAGCACATGTCACGATCGAGAACAACATAGCAACTTGAGGCTGGAATTTCATCAAACAGTTTCCATGCACAAAAATCCTCGGGTCCAGTTTTCATAGGATCGGAGACCGAGTGCTCATGGAGTAGCCTCGGATCAGAGGTCATCGTCGGAGCATGAATCCCTATCTTTGATTCCGTAAGTGAAACCGTAGCTGCAGTAGAGTCCTTCGAGTGTGGTGTGACGGCTGAAATTGCCAGTGCTCGCAACAACGGTGAAGATGAGAGCAACGGTGGAGCTTGGATTGCCGACGGAATAAGCTACAATTGGGCTCCTCCAGCACAGATTGGGCTCCTAGGTAGTGAGATAGGCTTAATCCCAGGAGAACCATGATAATCGCCAATAAGAGGGGCAGAGATGCCGTCCCCGGCACCTTGAGATGGCATTTCCCGATGAAATTTTGCAAGAGAGGCGTCCAAGGCTTTATCGAGGGCCTTGTCGATCGCAGTAGTGATGAGGGAAGGCAACGAGGCAATGGTAGCCGCCAAGGAAGCCTCCAAGGAAGCAACACTGGACTCCAAGGTAGAGCCACAAGTAGCAGCGGATCGGCGGGCGTGCACAAAAGGGAATCTAGGAATCGATATGGGTGATACCATTGTTAGAACCCAAATCTCAAACCCTAACTCAAACCTTAACTATTGCACATAGAAGAGAAGGAAGAAGGAAGATAGAAGGAGCAGAGCTCCAATATTTTTGTATTGATTTGTTTTGTAAATTTCTGATCTGTTTTCAAACCAAAGAGCAAGTGCTCTTATACATGAAGTGTGACTGCCAGCTGGCATTTCTAACAAATTTCCCTAATAACCAGTAAAATCCCTCAATTACAACTAATTTGACTCTTTACTTAAAGCATAAACCTCAATTACAAATTGGGTTCATAACAGGTGGAAGAGCTTTACTGCATTAGTTTAGAGGAGAAGGGAGAAGACTTTACTGCACTGGTATAGAGGAGAACACATGGAAGAGAAGGCAGTTCACTGAACCCGAGAGCAACATGAATAATTTGGAAGCCATTGCCAATGAGGAAAAGGCATGGAGGAAAAGTACGGATGTGTTACAGTAGTACTAAGAAGACAAGATGAGCAGGAGGTATGATGAGGAATGTAATTCCTTCGAACATTAAAACACCCAAATTTTCGATTGCAAACCCAAGTGCACTGAGTATTATCAGTTTTGGAGGGATTGAACACTCAAACAACTCAAATAACCCTCCTCGCAAAACCCTATCCAACCCCCCTTGCTGCGTTCGATCGACTCCAATCCAAGGGGAAATAATATGTTTCCTTAATTACCCATACAGTTAGTCTCATGTGCCCCGCACGTGATTGATTTTGACAGCACCATTGACGGTGTTAACGAAAAGGACCATAGCTACACATTTTTACGAGTTAAGGGGTCAATGGTCATGAAAATAAAGTTGAGGGATCATTGCTCCAATTTCCTTAATTTTTTATAATGGATTGTTTCTCAATGAATTAGAATACCACCACCTACAATTAATGAGTCAAATTCCTAGAAAATCACGAGTTGAATTCTTAATATTGTGCGGCCGATTTGTGTTTTCATTGATATATGATTAGTGAAAACACAAGTAATATAAGTAATCCGAATCCAACCTTTAATTTTGATTACTATCACGAATAATAGTGTACAACCATAAAATTCAAACCCACTCTAATCTTGTCCCTAGACTATCTTTTATTAAAGTCCAAGCTTTTTTTTTTCTTTTTATATAAACGATAACAAGTGAAGTAGGTTTAAATGCATAAGCAAATCTTCTTAACTGCTCGAGCTACAAGCGGTGCTTGCCTTTATTCTATTTACCACTTATTTTTTTGAAGCAATGAAGACCAATAGCACACTACTCAAATTGTGGATGTATAACACTACTACCTTATTGAATGGTGTAGCAAAATGTAATATTACTGCAAGTAATGTAAATTGGAAAACAAGATAAGGAATGCAGGATACAAATTCAAAGATAACTCAGAATTGTGAATGAACACCAAGAGATTATAGATACTCTTCTAAAAATAATCCGTAATACATAATCATGTGGCCTCTCACCGCTCAAGAATATGTCCCAAAAACCTCAACTATGTAGCGCTTCTCAAGCTCTCAACAATTTTCGAAACGGCCGAAAATGTCCCGAACGCCGATGATACAACGCCTACCATTATAATTATAATACAAAGTGTTCCCTGGAAATAGCAGAAAAATGCAGATTAGAAACCATTGAAGCTCCAAGTGTATAACCTTATAGTAATTAAAGCATTGAAATTGCTCTCTTGCATTTGTGTTTCGAGTCTGCAAATTCTTGAAAACCGAATGCTAAAAAGCTTGCGTAACACTGACATACCTGAAATCGAGTTATGCGTCCCCTCAAGATGCTCAGATAACAAGCACATGGAAGTATCAATGTCTGCAAGTAATATATTTGTCAGTGTAGTATAAATAGCTGCTTAACTCATACATGGATTAGAAATTTTGGAATATATTTCCTGCAATTAAGTGCAAAGGTAAACTTACTACAAGCATTGTAAATAAAGATCCAATCAGTGACATCACGAGACCTGCAATAGTTTAAGATAAGTTCGTAATTCTTTTAACCGACACAATATGACAATCAAATGGTTTTCCAAAGACATAAGTAAGCAAGGAAACACAGCTTCCATGGAAATATGAATATAAAGTGGGAAAGGCAAAGAAAAGAAGTTCAAGGCAGACTTACCAAAGAAGGGGATGCAGAGACCGACAACCAGGGTAGAGACAACCAGTGCCGTTCTAATTAAGATTGCGTACATGTGAGACTTGTTTGATGGTACCAACTCCTCCAGACTCATTGCAACGGGAGATATAGTTAATGCATATGTGAGTCTAATTAAGGAGAGACAAGTAAGTCGTTTCTCGTCATTTATTATTTTGTTTTGTGCGTGTGTGTGTGTAGATGTTGAGCAACAAAAGCAAAAATATATGCATATGTGGTTCTGGTTACTGTTCTTTCTGATGTTTAATTTCCGAAGACACAAAATAAAATTCTAGACTGCATGCGTTGTGTACACTTGTGTGATATATATTTGTGTTTGTGCATAGGATGACATTCATTATCTGCATAATTTGCAGTAAAGGATATTTAGTAAAGGGGTTGACCACCTGTAAAATAAACCGGTAATAGTATTAGCAATCAGTTATAGTCTCTAATCAATTATACAAGGAAGGGCTCGTAACATGCATATAGAACACAAGGTTATTGTTTGAGGTTACGAAATCTATAATGAAATCTTTGATGAGCGTACCGTAGTCCACAGAGCAATCTTGGACGCAACTAAATCGTGAGGCATGTTGAGAGTGAACTGCGACTCTGTTACTTCTCCAAACATCGTGTAACCCATGACAGCAACTCCACCGTACATGAAAGTGCAAATACAAAAGCTACATGGATAACAAACCCAGATGAAACAATGAGTTAAGAAGTTGAAATTTGTTCACAGACAGCAAGACTTGACGAAAAATTGAAAAGAGAAGGCAGAAAACTTTTTTTAAGAATTTTTTTTAGTAAATTAGATGGAAAGAATGGTTCAGCATCTTTAGCTTACCAGGTTAAGAGGATTGCAGGGTATTGGCTTCGGTTTTCCAATGAAGTATAAATGTTTGGGAAAACAGCATGTCCTGAGTAGCAGTAACCGTAGAGACCCATAGCAACAGGAAGAGTTGCAAGGTTCAGTGGTGTTCCTTTGCTCTCAAAGCCAACTCCATCTACTAGACCAACCCAAAAGAGGCAAAGGACGACCAAGATCGATGCAATGACTCCACCCGCTGGAAGCAAAACAAGTAACATGTAAGAGTTTCTCCAAAGAACTGCATGCATTTAGTTAATGCATTCTTATTCCGATCGAACAGATTTTCTAGCTTCACCAATAACATGGACAAAGCAAATTCATTTCAGACAATTAGATATATAAGATACATTATATTCAACTTTACAAATTCACCTGAGATATAGCTAAGAACACTGAGGTCTCGAAGCCATACAGTAGGAAGAACAGCAAGGGTGGTCACAATTGCAAACAAAAGGTGAGCATCTAACACGAATCCGCCCAAACTTAGTTGCGCATTTGGAAATAGTGAAGACAAGTTATCACTCTCCAAAATTATATATTCTATGCAACAAGCCTGCAGGTAGAGCAATTTAAAGTAGGTGATCTATATGCTTAAAAAGATATAAGTAACACTCAATATGTCAAGGCAACGCCTAGGGTGAGCACATTTTTGATTCAGTGTCTCAGATGAGCATGACAATGTGACGATTGATATATGAGCAAAAGAATCCGTTCGACTAGGCAAATTGATCATTTGGCTACACAATCATTTAAGCTTGGCTCTAAGTTCCTAACAAAAGAAAATTCTTTTTCTGTCCAACAATAGCTAGTATGGTCACTGCCTGCATTCCAAATTCTTAATTCACAAAGTCTGAAGCCTCTAAAAGCTAAGAACCTCAATCAAATATGGATCTCAAAGAAATCTTGAGTGCAGTTTAAAAAGATGTTATGAGGAGGAGCTACGGTTACGGCGCTATACCCCACACGTCTCTATCTCAATTGTTGTGATAAGTTACGCCAGGAGTGCGATAGAGACATGGGAGATATACCTCGAGATAGGTAAGTTTTCAATGATGTACTCAAGAGCCAATTTTCACACACCCTTTTTATTCCCCTTTTTATTTTTTGCTATCAAATTAAATAAATTAAACGAAAACAATAGCTTGGATTAAACAAGGGTATAGTCTGAATTAAACAAGGGTGTGTAGGAGGAGAATTATTTCCCTTTTGGTATATGAGCACCATGACAAGAACCACCTGCCTCCTGTCTATTTTCAGTTTTTCTTGAGTACCTACTGGCACTCAAGTGCGGACATATAATTTCACTGTTAATCTAACAGTCTTGGGTCAATTAATTTAATTATTTGGATTTCAAATATGTATTGACATTGAGTGCTTATAGATACTCGAGAAAACTTGTTTTGTTTTAGTACACTCAATGACTAGTAAAAAACAAGGTTTTAAAAAATGTTAGGCGCTAGTCGGGCAGCGGGCTAGCGCCTAGCGCCTAGGCGGATTTAGGTAAATTTCTTGTATATCTTATAAATAAGTGCATATTGACACTTACAAAAAATTATACTTGTATGAAATCTATGAATAAGATAATAAAATAATGATAAAATGCAAAAAAAGTATCCAACAAGTCCAAAATTAAAAAAACACATTAAGCATATATGCCATATAACCATAGTGAGGAGTATTATAGGATGACACATGTACAACAAGTTCACAATTTAAAACAACATAAAATGGAAAATAGGAGGAAAATAAGAAAATTTAGTAATGTAAGATAATTATCTTTAATATCTCAGAATTTAAGTTGATACACAACACACTATTCTATAAAATTAACAAAATTTCAAAGTACAATTAGAACTTAGACTTTAAACAAATTTCAAAAAAAAAAAAAAAAAAAAAAAACCACCTAGCACCACCTAGCCTGCCTAGAGCCACCCCGATTTTTCCAGCCGTTTTGCACAAAATCGCTCTGCCTAGAGCGTTTTTTAGAACATTGGTCGTAAAACACATCCAAATGTGGACCCAACTTATATAAGAGGCTCACTATATCAGATCTAAATGTGGGACCATGAATTTAAGGGTTGTCCCCACTGGGATCCAGCTTCTTGTACCCTTTTAATCACTCCATGGATGTGTGCCATTTCAAACCATAGACTCATAGACATAGGTAAATGATTACACATATAATATAAGGAAAATACTCACTCAGTCAAGCCAGCTGTACTTACATATAATTCCACGTACAGTACAATCTGCACCCACAAAAACAAAAACAAAAACAAAAGCAATTCACTCAAACGACAACAATGGCAGCCATTCAATTCAAATCTGTAAATTCACTTTGTAATTTAATGTCTTGTTTTCTTCCATGATTCCCGCTTTTTGATAGGGTTCAATCATACAAGTCGGTCTCGCCTCTATTAAAATGTGAAACATAATCCGGTGCCCGTGTTTAAATATGGTAAACTGTAAGCAAGCTTACCGAGATGGCGATTCTGCCTCCAGTACCAAATGCAGCTTGGCCAATATCTGGGTAAGTCTCAAGCCCAGGTTGGCTATCCAAGCAGTAACGCAGGAGCAATCCTGTGTAGAACGAAAGCACTGCAAAAATAAGTAAAACGAAGAGCCCAAGCCATCCCCCTTCTTTGACCGCGTATGGTGTCGAAAGGATCCCAACCCCGCAAAGAACGTTAATTCCTGAATCATATAAAATGGTCAGTCAATGCTGATCGATCTTCAAATTACGTCACACGTTCACTTTCAAAGTTTAACGAGTTATCCAAAACTATAGCTTTAAATTGAAAACTACACAAGCCAAACAAGTTAATCGGTGCCCATATTTTGTAACTTGTTTGGTGGATCTTTTCATGTGCAGTAGGGGCAAATTGTAAGCAACCACATTAGCTCATGTGAAATAAATACTGGGTTTGCTTGTTTGGATGCCCATAATTCGAAGATATTAATAGGATATGGACAAAGCAATGAGGCAATCTGCAGACACACGTTATATTATATTCCTCAGATTTGAAGAAATTTGGTATCCATATTTTATTCCTCAGATTTGAACAAACTAAAAATTCAGTGTAAAAAGAGAACTCGGAACTTGACAGATAGCGTCTACTCTATCCCGGTGTATATCCCCGTGTTGTTCTTCCAAGATGTGTGCTATAGGAACACCGCGGTATACACCCAGGGATGAGAATAAGAGTCAGACCCACTTCTGAGTTGAACTGCAGGGATATGCCAGCATATTTTCAACACTACATGACATATAGTGAAGCTCAAGAGGTTGCAACTCTAAATTGTGAAAACTAACAAATTTCAAAGGATTTGTATTTACGACACACGAAACGGTCTAATTATATATTAGACATCCTTGAACACAATGAATAGTATGATATCCTTTGAAAGTACTCAAATTTGATGCATTGCTGATAGAGATTTAATTGATGACCAAGAAACAATTCCTAGACTTAAAACAGCATTATGGCAAGTATAACCTGCAGATGAAGGTGAACCGACATGTATGAACAATTTGTCCGGAAACATAAAATGTTCACACTCACCATTGATCACGGCTTGTGCAAATGAGCTGTGGCGAGACATCGGATGATGGTCATGAGTAACCCTGGATGCTTTCTCATCTTTTCTAACCGAAGACCTCCTTGGCAGAGGAGGAAGCAGAGAATGAGAACTGCGCCTCTGCTGCTGCTGCTGTTGCTCATGTGCGGCCGTTGGTAACGGTTTTGACAAGAAAGGTAATGTTTCGGGAGTGTGCCTTCTTGTTAGGGATGAGGAAAGAAACGAACTTCCTAGTCTTGACAATGAAGGAGTGCCCAGAAACCCAATACCAGGGGACGGAACACTGCTATAGAGATCAATGGATTGCCTGAAAAACCAATTGCAAGACAGTAAGTTTTAATTCAGAAGTCGGAACTAAAGATTGAAGAATCACAAGAACAAGAGAATCAGATAAATTATTATCACCCCTCTAATTTGTCAATGAACTTCTCTGGAGACAAATCAAAATCAACAAGCAAGTCACTAACTAGTTTCGCTTTCAACTTTACGAAAAATTCATTAAAGCCATCAGCCAAAATCAAATCACTCCCCTTTGTTTCAGCAAGTATAAAAGAAAGGATGCAAAGAGAAACAATGAACAAGTACTTTTCAAGCCTGCATTACCGCCTAACAATCCGAAACCAATGTGTTATTTTGCTTCAACAAATTGAAATGTTACAAGCAGCCAAATATTGATTTGTTTTTCTTTGTTTAAATTTTTGTTTCTGCATATCTGTAAACCACCACTGCAATATTAACATGTTTTGATTATTATTCTCAGTAAGTAAACTTTCTCACAAATCCACCAAATTTGAAACTCAACCTATAGAAATAGATTTTTGTTTACTACATATTACAGTGGTGAAAATTCTAATTGAACAATAAAGAAATCATGGTAAAATATATGGGGGAGAGAGAGAACCTGTAACTTTGAGGCCATTGAGTGTTGTGAGAACTGGGATTATTCGGCTGCCGATTCTCAGTAAAAGATTCGGCAGAAGAATCCGAATCGCCTCCGTCTTCAATGCTCTTATTGAATTCCTTTTCCTCATCATCTTCTTCCTCACTCTCAATGTAAAAACTCCGATCCGAAACCGAATTATTCATCTTCTTCTTCAAATCCTCCTCTGCCAATCACCTTCTGCAGAAAACTCCCAAACACCAATAAATCTATGAAAAATTGTAATCGGGTAAAAGGGTTTGCAAAATTCAACTAACGCACTCGAGAAAACCAGTGAAAAATCATGAATCCAATCAGAACAAAAGTAGGCTCAAGCCACATTTTGCTCTTTTGTTTGATGCTTGGGGCAGAGAGTTAGTGGTTTTCTTTGTATGGAATTAACAGAACGTGAAAAGTGCGTGAAAAAACAGAAAATTATTTATTTTTCCAGCTAATTTAGTATATATGATAGTAACAACTATCCAAAATTTCATCAAAATAAATAAGACATAAAAAAGAAAAATAATAAAGATTAATTTGGTAGAGACATAATGATACACGGATTCAGTAGAAAGTTTAGGCTACGGTTTGAAGTTTTCAAAAAGGAGCTTGCATGTTCCATGTTAAACTTTGTTTGGTTTCCGAGAAAATAAAAGAAACGAAAAAAAAGGCTGAGTAAGCTCCGGAATCCATGATTCCTAAATTATCTTAAACTAGACAAAAAACCCAATTCATTTAAGCTCGGATACTGTAAGAAAAAAAAACAAATTTGAGAAAAATACAAGAAGAAGGAACATCAGAAAATGTGACCCGAAAAATTTCTTTTCTTTAGTCTAATTTTCCTCCTCGGTTTTTTCGGCAACCAAACAGATAAATTCTCTCTGGTAATAAATACCAGGAGAAATTAATGAAGAAGAGCTCTCTAAAGGCGAGAAGTGGCATGATATTACAGGAGCTCCAGAACTTAAAAGAGTACAAAAGAAGAAAAGAAAAGTGAACCTCTTTTTCTTGGATTTTCTTGCTTTTTGTTTCCCAGGAATCGAAAAGTAGTTCTGGGTTTTTCTGGGATTCAAGAATACGTAAAAAGTCGAGACTGGCAAAGCAGAAAATTTCGAAAAGGCTCTGGCTTTTTTTCCAGAAGATGCCCACAGAAAGAACGAGAAACAGAGTGAGAGAAGATGCCTGCAGGCCACCCTATGCACTTCGAAATATGTACTTATATATAATGGTAATGTTTCTGTGAACGTGACCAGTTCAGAGATGATTGGGAATTTTATCCTTCTCGCAGGTAAAATCTGTGGTGAATTAATTTGTATGGTTTGTAGCCCCTTTGTCCTTGCGAACACAATCGGGTCGTCGTTTCTTTCTTTCGTTTTACTTCAGTGACTTGAGCTAATTATTTGAATGATTTCAGCTAATTATTTGAATGATTTCAGCTAATTATTCGATTGATAGCTGATACAGGGGCTAAAAACGGTTTTTTGGTATCAGAAATGTGCTTTTATAAGGTTTGACATAAACAAATGAAAGTGTAAAGTTGCACTTCTAGTGTTTTCTAAGAAAAAAATGTTTTTATTTATTTATTAATATCGTCTTGTAATATTCTTCCTAATCTGTAAATAGTATTTTTCTTAATTTATAAATGAAAAGTATTAAATTTAAATTTTATGAATAACGAACTTGATACTATTTTATTTCTCTCATCATTTAGAGAAAATGTACTGTTCTGAAAAAAAAAGTAACATGTTTCTTACTTGTTAAAAGATTGTTTTTATCTCTTAAATTTTTTTTAATGAATGAATAGTTTTTATTTATTATTATTTTTAAAATTTTAAGTAATGGGTGGGTGAACTCACATAAGATGTCATGTTTAAATATATATATATATATATATATATATATATATTTATTTATTTTATTTTAAATTATGTTGCTCTCACATTTACAATTTGAAATCTATTTTGGAAATGATAGTCGGAAGACGCATGTGCATGTCTTTTTAATGACTTTTAACGAGAAACATCTCTCCTTTATAAGTGATTTTTCGAAACCAGATCCATTCTCAAACGAGACATAAATAGCATAGAATTATAAATATACTATTATGAAAAGTGATTCTTCAAAAGAAAAAAAAAAAAAAAAAAACCTAGCATCTAGAGAGAAAAGCCATTGACCGTTGTCTTTGACCTTGGGTCGGGAACAATCCTTCTTGGTCTTTTACCTCTCTCAATCTCATCTTATTTTTGTTTTTAGTGTATATATTTTCCGTGAGACAATGTAGTCATCGTTTATTGGCTCATGCGCACAACCAACACAAGGATTTGGCTTTACCTTCAAAATGTGTTTAGAGCTACAAGATTATCAGATTGCATTAGGTTCAGGTTTAACCAGTACAACATTAAGCGTTTAACTGATATGACTTTCTGTGAGGTTTAACCAGTACAACATTAAGCGTTTAACTGATATGACTTTCTGTCTCTCTTTAAGATGTTATAACAATGTGGAGCATCAACACTACTTTGTCCTTTTAGTTTGATTTCGATTAATAATTCCCCAAAATTCACTGGAAGTTTGATGATTTTGGATCTTCTCCTTATGATAGTTCTTTCATTTTAGTTTTCGTCTTGGCATGCTAGATCCCTTTCGGATATATATATGTAAGGTTGAAACTGTTTGATTTGCTAGATCTACCTCACTTGGTATTTTGGAGTCATGACTATGATTAGATGGTGTTCTTAAACGATGGTATCACATACCCTGTACCAAAATGCTTGTTTTTTGTTCTCGCATTATCTCCGTATAACACAAAATTAAGATTCTATTGATCATTATAATCTTGCAACACTCTATTCCCTAAAATATTGGATCACATACTTCTAACATTTTTTTTTCTAAAAAAAATTATGTTAAATTGTCTTAATTTTACTTCGAATAATGAGACTGAGGACTACGCACCAGTTTCAAGAGGCAGTCCAAGTTCATCATACATATTTTTATATTGGAAATCATAAAAATATAAATAGTAAAGCATTTTTGTTTTTCTCTAGCAGCATCTACATCCGATAGTACTGAAGCGACTCAAGCATGGAGCCATTGTCTACTGGGAAGAAACTAATCATATGGAAACACTGTTGTAATACATCATCGCCAACTGGCCCAAGTATGTATGCATTTGCGTGGCACCGCATCCCACTTAATACTTAATGACTCTGTGGTATGATACATTGCATTAGCACTAATTTAATTTGTAGACTAAATTTATAAATTAAATATTATGTTATCAATATAAATGAATACATTATTCCATCTCATTTAGTTTACAAAATTTAATTTGTCTATAAATTTAATTTCCTTAGCAATACTTTTACATTTTCTAAGAGTTTTGTTTAAGAATGTTTTTGTAAGAAGTACTTTTGCTCACAATAACTTTTGTTAATTAGAACTATGATAAAATTTTCATTAGAAATTCATATATAATCCGGAAACATTTTAAATTTTTTTTCATCAAACATCATCATAAACGTTTTTAGTACTCGAGTTCTAGGGAGAAGAACTCCTACATTTTTATAGTCTTATGAAATCCTTCATTTAATTGAGTTATAGGGAGAAGAACTCCTACAAACCTTGGATCCGATATCTTAACCCTAACCCTAATCACAAGCCGGAATTTGGATGAGGGGTTAGCTAAAGGAAAACTCATCCATTTTATAATTGTTCTACGTTGCTTTCAGATGTGATGTGACACCGAATTGACAACGAGGTTTGTAGCTTTGTGCCATGAGCAATTCCCTCTTGCAACAAATCGGATAGATCCACACAGGAACCCTTGAAGATGATGACAAAGATCGATGTTGCAAAATTATGGAATTATATGCAACAAATCGGATAGATCCACACAGAAACCCTTGAAGATGATGACAAAGATCGACGTTGCAAAATTATGGAATTATATATATATATTATCACAACTTGGTTGTCTAGCTGCAGAGGCAGCCTCTAGTCATGACAGGCAGTTACATTTACCACATTATGTGCCATGAGCCTCCTTCCACCTAATTAAAACATAATTAATATTTGTTTTTATTCATAAATATATGCAGATAAGATAATAAAAATTCCATGAATCAATCACACTCAACAAGAAAATGGAGAAAGTAGGAAACATGAAGACGAGGAGAATGGGGTACGTAGGAAGACAAATGGGGTTGCTGCTACTCGAGTTCATGCACGTGTTAGTAATGAGGCATCTTGGTAGGTATCATATCATGATATATTTGTAGAATTATCACAAAGATGAGTCAAAGACCCACTTTTAATAACACCGATATTGTCCTCAAGTTGTTAATTACTACATGCACAATTTGTCAGGTGTAGACTTTTACTACAAAAGGCTTCGGTATTAGTTTGAGTGGGGTTATGATATTTAAACTTATTTTCACAGAGATACGGTCGATGTAAGATATTTCAACATGCCCCATCACGTGAGACCCAATTAGTGTGTCACACGTGGTAGATCCACACATCAACAACCACATATAGCCAATGGGACTCATTCTACACGCGGGGCTATAGGGACCCACCCATCATGTGGTAGTACAGTCCTGCTCCCTGACTCTGATACCATGTATAATTATCAGAGAGACGGGCCAATGTCCCACTTCCAGCAACACCAATATTGTCCCCAACTTGTTAATTACCATATGCACAATTCGTCGGTTGTGGAGTTTTACCACAAAGGGTGGGGGTTAGGATATTTAAATCTTTTTACAGATATACGGTCAATGTGAGATATTTCAATAATAGGGTAAATTATGGTTTGACCCTCTGAATCATCCCAGTTGAAATTGACCCCCTAAACAATTTTTTGGTAAATTACCCTCTGAACTATTTAAAATTAGTCAATTAACCCCTTGTCATTAGATTGCAGAATCAATTGTATCAAATTTAAGGGCAAATTAGTCATTTTATCATTAATTATTATTTGTCAGCTATAATCACCAATAAAATTTTGACACATGGACACAAAATAATTCAAAAGTATATAGTATAATAAGAAAACATAAAAAAACCAAACGTTTACATAACGGACCATCTCATATTGTCATTACACATTATTTTGTTTTCACATGTTATAATTACATTGTTGGTTATAGTTGACAAGTAAGAATTGATGAAGCAAAGACTAATTTTCCTTTAAATTTGACGAAATAGTGGATGGAATCTACTGACAATGGGTCAATTGACTTATTTCAAATAGTTTAGGAAGTTAATTTACTAAAAATAATAATTCAAAAGGTGAATTTCAACTGTTCAAATGATCAGATGACAGTTTACCCTTCAACAACATTATCATGGATAAGATTTGTCTGTCCATGATAATATTAATGAACAAATCTTAAAATCGCAATCATGCATTGGATGTTTTTCTTCTATTACGAAAATATACAGATATATATGTTATGAGGAAGTTGACCTATCCGTAGGGACACATCGATCGCCATCTAATGAAAGCGATTTTCGGAGTGGTTTTCTATAGGTTAGGGTTTCACCATATTTACAAATATTAATTAATTAACTTGCTGCTGAATAATAGTAACTATAATTAAAAATAGGCTTAGGTAGTTTTTATTTTTATTTTTTTAACAAACGATATTATCTATATTAAAGAGAGATGGTGGATTTAGCCTTGCAATGAGCTAATAATAATGTTGTTCAAATTCTCCTTTAGTGAGAATTGAATCTAAGACCTGCCACTTACAAGTTAGAGGAATAGGGTTTAGGTACTTAGTACTAAGTGACAATAGGCTTAGTTGATTGAGGCACTTAGGTACATTAGGCCACACAAGCATTGCGAGAATTATTTTGTATACATTACGGGTACATTTATTATTGGTTTTCATATGTTGATTTTATTCATATTATCGATTGGTACGTTTATTTTTAATTTTTGATGCGTTCAACTTTGGTACGTTTATTTTTAATTTTTGATGCGTTTATCTCTCTTTGTTTTTTATTAATAATAATAATAATTTTGGTTTGAAGAAGACTAGGAATGAGCTTTTTTGCTCTTTTGCTCGAGTTTTATTTGTGGATTGAGAGTGCTTTTGTAAGGTTCCACTTATATGCTGATTATAATAGATATGTAGTATTCTAATGGGGTTTCAAGTTGTCTTTTGGATTACCGAACACTAACCGATTCTGATTAGATTGAGTCAGCTGCATCTTAACACGAATTTCATGTGATGTAGTTCGCTTAAACTCATTTAAAGTTGCTTAGTGATATTGTTTAATGATAATTCTCTTCATTAATAAGTGATATGTTTTAACTTTTAAGTTTGAATCTATTTTTAAATTCAAATTCATATGGCATGCCCATAATTTAATTAGTTGAAATTCTCACTTTTATTGTAAATATATCATTGTTTCAGTCAAATTTATACCTTCCTTCCTACCATATAATTAAATGGAAAAATGTGAGGAAAACTATGTTTTCAGACCATATTGTGTGATATGCCCGTTGATGATTGGATACCTTATTTAATAATTTAAATAAGAAATCCAACAACATTGATATTTTTACACTAAGGAGAGGGAAAATTCGGCAAAGCCACATAATGGACAGCCTAATTTGGTATTGAATTCACAACCCACGAGATTTGAACCTAATACTTCTCACATCTAAGTGAAGATGAATACTACCAAACCATAGTACTGAGTGACATATTGTGCTACATAATTAAGTTCAAACAATGGTCTCTTTAACATCACCATTGTTTTCTCCCTTGTACACTTCATTAAACTCACAAACAAATATCAACTAGCTTTTGATCTAATAGTAATATTTATCATTCTAACGTTGGATCATATCATAAAATCAAACCCGTGATTCCCCAATCCCATTGATTAAAAAAACTAGAACCATGATCTAAAGTTAACTGGTTCTCTCAATAGAAATAAAAGATTGTTTTTCCTTTAAGAAAAAGGAACAGAATACTTCAATCAACCTACTTCCTCTCAAGATGTAACTGCCAGGTGCATGACATTGACAGGCCCCCATTCATACAAATCCAAATTGCATATGCAACTAGCTATTTTTTAGAACACCGCGATGGCAACTTATCAAACATTTAACATTGCATTATTTAATTAAGTTTAGGCAAGTGGCGGACACAGTTTGGTGAATATGGTCTTCTTCAACTCAACTGTTTCAAACTTCGAGAGATTTTTCAATGCGACCAGTACACAGAGTAGTACACTACGTGTCACTATGCAAATAGTGAGATATGCGTGTTAAAAATTTATTAACTTTAAAAATAAAATTTCTTCTCATTTATATAAAAACACATGATATACCACTCGTGTTCTAGTCACAATAAAAAATTTGATAGGTGAATTAGTGGATCGTCTGATCTTATGTCCAAATTTCTTTTTTGTTTTTAATTATTTACAACTACCCAGCCTCCGGTGAGTGTAGGTCCAAAACATTTCTTTTAATTATAATCAGTATTTTAAACTATAGAGTTATAGAATATGGTCTCTTGGTTTTGACCATTTCTCTTAATTAGGACTTTTTGCATTTGAGTTAGCAGTGAAGCCTGACAGGTTTTATTGATCCAATGCCAGGTAAAATCGAGATTTATTTGCTAGCTTGTTTTATCATGCAATGTTTCCAAACCCATCCAAGTTTTCGAGTTTATATTAAGGAAGAGGTAGTGAGCTTAATTTGACAGTGGACTAACAATAATGTGGTTTTAATTCATTTTTGGCGTGAATCGAACCTAAGACCTCTCACTTACAAGTGAAGAGATATACCACTAGACCATAGTACAGTGATAGTTTTTGAGATTTATTTGAATAGGAAATTTTATACAACACAAAACCTGGTCGATTGCTGATTTGTCGTATCTATGAAGGATATGATGTCCTAGTAAACCTTACATCGCAATGAGTCGCTTTGTCATGTGCGTATGTCTTGCATGTACACATTTGGTCGTAAATATGGCATCTTAGAGACCTTATTCATAGTTCTGGTAATTCATCACCAAAGCCCTACCCAACAGACAAAAAGAGGCTCGGGTGTTTGGACAAAAAATGAACAATGCGCCTATGTCGCGGCCCAATTCTCTCAAGAAACCACTTGTTGCTTAATGGGTATTTACTTTAAAGGCATTTGAATAGTAATTGGCCCAATCTTTAAGAAAAAAATACTTTGGCATTTGAATAGTAATTGGCATTTGAATACACACCGAACATATGGTTTTGCCATTGGGTTCCTTATTATTTTGTAAACTTTGGTATGTTTTTAAAATGGTGTACATTGAAGATTTGTAAGAGCATTTATTTTTGCAGGTCTCAAATTTGAATTTCTTCTCTCTTCCAATACAACTTGAGAAAATGGAGAAAGTGAAAAAACCACGATCTCAAAAGAGATCATTAATGCCACTTAGTACTACGGTCTAGTTGTATTCTTTTTTCACTTGTAAGTGAGAGGTCTTAGGTTCAATTCTCACCAAAGGCGAAATTAAACCACATTATTTGCTAGCTCATTATGAGACTTAGCCCACTTTCCCACCCCCTTAATGTACAAAATTTCGTACAATGAATTCAAAAGCACATCAGAAGCAGTTTAAAAAAAAAACACAGCAATTCCAAACTGGTGCTTAGTCATAAAATAATCCCATAGATCGAGGAAACAAATCAAAACCATAATGTCCCAAAATCATACACCACAGACCTTTGCAATCTGCATCCAACAGCTGGGACCCAAAAAGTCACAAGAAAGTTCATCGATTGACTTTTCTTCACGTTGCATGATAATGCTAGAGGACTAAATGCTTAATAAGAAATTGTTTATACAACACAGACGTCCTTATGCACCATCCAGCTCTGAGAAAGGAGTACTTTGTGATGAACTTCAACTTTCTACTATTAATTTACTCAAAATCTTTATAAGTAAAGAGCATTTTGAGTGAGAGAAAGCTGGAAGACACACTTATGAAGGATTTGATTTTAACAAACATATATACCATCACTAAAGTATGCATGCAACATGTGCTTCACGTGTAAATCACAGTCATTTAGTTTAATAAAAAATTGGTACAAAAGCTAGGTGTTGTTCTTTAAAGTACAAACACCGGAGACTTGCTAGTTGCTACCAAGTCAGAATAATTGGAAAGAGATTCTCTCAGTATCTCTTTTGCTAAGGTCACTGAATCAAATGATTTGGGCCTTTTAAATTTCATTCAAAGACTCACTTGTTTTGATTCTTTAAAAAGCTGTGATAATTTTTGACCGTTGGATGAAATTTAAAAAGCCCTAATCACTTGATCCGGTGATTGTGCAATTTGATCTTTCTCCAAATCTGGAATGATCTATTTTGGTTCGATATCGTGAACGCACAATAGATAAACAAAACCTCAAACTTTCAAGCCAAGCAACCAAATACAATTTACAATATTTAAAAAAAGAAATACCTTAATAAATTAATAAGTTAATAATTAATCGATAAGTTGATAAATTATTAATTTGTTAGTATGTTATCTCAATTCCATCTCAGTTAGGGTTGTTCGAAATTATTTATATTCTTTTTTTTAATAGGTAAACTGATGACTCATTAGGCCATCTCCAACCGATGGCTGGCCAGAGGGCTCGTTTTAGCCCTCTGGCCCTCCAAGATTCTTCAAGATATTAATATTTTAATGAACAGTGAAGGGCCATATTTGTCTCCGTCTCCAACCGAGGGCCAGAGGGCCAGAGGGCTTGTTTTAGCCCTGTCACAAAAAACCGTCTCCAACCGAGGGCCAAAGGGCCATAGGGCTAAACATAATTTATTATTTAAAAACTACAATTTAAATAGAAGTTATAGGGGAAAATGGACTTTTAAAAAAATATGAAACAAATTTTGTAAAATAAAAGTTATAGGGAAAAATAGAAGTTATATGAAAAAATAGAAGTTATATGAAAAATTAAAAGTAATAGGAGAAAATAAAAGTTATAGGAAAAAATAGAAGTTATATGAAAAAAAGTTATATGAAAAAATAGAAGTTATAGGAAAAAATAAAAGTAATAGGAGAAAATAAAAGTTATAGGAAAAAATAGAAGTTATATGAAAAAATAGAAGTTATATGAAAAAATAAAAGTTATAGGAAAAAATAAAAAGTTATAGGAAAATTTTTGTAAATAAAAAATAATAATAAAACTGTAAAAAACAAATTCAAAAAAAAAAAATAATGCAACGGCTAGTTGTTTTAAATTGAATTTCAAATTATTAGTGTCGGTTACAACCGACACTAATAGTAATACATTTGCCTATGAATACCTATTACTGTCGGCTATAACCGACAGTATTAAAAAATCCTTCTTTAATGCTGTCGGTTATAACCGACAGCAGTAAGAAAATAATTAAAAAAAAAATAGCCAGCCCTCCAGCCCTCTCCGATCCCGTGGGGCCCTCCTAGATTCCAGAGCCCTCTGGCCTAGCCCTCGGTTGGAGACGGTTTTAGGGCCATTTTCGGCCCTCTGGCCCTCTGGACCCTTCGGTTGGAGATGGCCTTAGAAGGACTAGAGGATGCACTATATTAACAATTGCTCACCAAATGTTGTTCACGCAAAAACCTCCCATAGGGACAATGCGTATTGAAGGGACGAACAAGTTTCTTTCTCATTATGGTTTTGTCTATAATTTGTTTCCCTCGATTGTATTCAGGCTTTTTATTTTTGCGTTTGGATTTTAGATAGAACTTTCTAAGGGGTGAGGGGTGGCTGGTTTAGATTTGTTGTATTTATTTTCTCTGTTTTCTCTTTGTCCATTCTTTCTGGTTATTTATGCAAAATTGGCAAGGACGAAGCTATTAAATCAAGAATATAAACAAAATTGGCAGTCTGACATGAAATTACAAACGAAACAAAGTCTAGTTGGTCATCCTTCTACTTACAATATATAGTGAAAATGTGCAAATACACACACATCGCTAATAATGAAAGCTATGAACCAATATTAATTCCAAACTCATGAGGACAACATTGACACAAAATTTTCAGCACTGAAAATAAACCCAAGCAATTAAAGTGACGTACAAAATCGCTCAGATAATCTTCTTTTCGTGACTTATTTCTTGATTTGTGTAATTTCCTTGATTTTATTGGAAATTAACAAACTAGATGCAAAATAAAAATCACAAAAACAATAAACGAAGAACAATAAAAAGTTCTGTTGCAGCAAGTGGGATATCATCAAAGCTTTTCTTCTGTGGACTGGAACTTGAAATCGAAGGTATTCACACCAATAAAAACTCCATCGTCTATGTTGCTGGTAATTATTTCCCCACTCGTACGAGTGTCGCGCTGGGTGTAAGAGAAGGGAACATCGCATGAAGCCTCAGCTGCTACAAACCTCACCTTTACCTTAGTCATTTCTGGCACAACATACTTATACAAAGCATCCTTTACACCACTTGTGACTGTCTCAGTTTCTCCAAATTGGACTGCTCCAGTAAATCCAATGGTCAACTTTTTACCATCTGCAATTACCGGAACTTCGGAGTGGGTGCTGCTCTTGAGGCTACACAACTTCAAAATCGACGAGACACTGGAGTAATTCCAAGTACTGTTCCTAGTTTCTATGTAGGAAAACTTCGATTCCATAGGGTAAGATTCATTAGAATGGTTAACGAGTTCACCCATGGCTAAATTGACAACGTTTTGGTTGTAAATCCTTGCACGGTCGAGATGGAGAGTAATATTACTGATATCTCTCCTTAAGGGAAAAATCTCTTCCACCTCCAAGTATGCCTCTTTGTCGATAGTGGAGACGTTTGCATTGAGACCGCTTGTAATTGTGCCAGTGGTAAATCTCTTGCAAAACTTCTTGTTCTGCATGTTGCGGATAGCAATGGCACTGTCGCCCACTTTGACGGGCCAAAACAATGTGTGGGAATCGTCGTTGGTAGAGTCATCTGAGTCGGCGCATATCCAGTCATCCTCGGTGAGCCTCCAGAATTTTCCTGAGGAATCGGACTTTATGCGAACGGTGCCATCGGCATTGGTGAAGACCTCGTTTCCTGCCGATGGATCTTCAATTTCAGTGGATTCGAACTGCAGCAAACGTGGGTGTTGGTCGATCAGGCGGGCACCGAGGTAGTGACCACTACCACCCCTAAACGCCACATGCTTGGGAAGTATCTTGACTAGCACCAACGATTCCCAGTCAATGACTATGAACACATCCATAAACCTCTGGCTAGGCGATTCCCCATACGCGTACATGAAACCCCAGTATTTGTCATTCGGATCGTTTTGTACCAAGGCCACGTACCTTCCATTGTGGGCATGGCGGAATCGGAGTACTATAGAATTAGTACTTCTGGAATCATCAACTGGGAGGCCATCATCATCTGCGTAGACAGGCTCGAACAAGGTACTTGAGAACTTGGATTTGTCTTCCTCTGGCTCATCAGCACCAGCAACAATCTGAGTATAACCACAAGCAGGCATCACCCAGTATTTATTGTTGTAGCAGCATCTAATGTGTACTAGTCCCTCGTTCCCAATGCCCTTTGCCTTCTCCACTTCAAATTTTGTGTATTCGCTCCCTGCTTCCTCTCCTGTGAAATTAATATACCTTGCAGCTGGCATGATTCGCTTCAGATTCTCATCTGCATCTATGGTATTGAATCGTAAGTATTTGTTGTTGTAGTTCGACTTGAGCACCACAAACTTCGGCAATGTTGGCATTTTAATTCTCTCCTCGCGAGGCTGTGGTGGTCAAGTCGATCTCAATCTCCCACAACTCATCTTTAACTTAAGCACATCTCCAGAAAATTTGTCTATATTTCATGTTATTTATAAACTAAAACCAATGAATCCATCTCATGTCCCTCGTGAAATAATTAATCGTCATGACATCACCGCATGTCATTTTCAAACACAATATTGGAGAAAGGATCGAAGAGGTCTTCGGAGGAGAATAATGTTGGTTCTTCCTTAAATGATCATTTTGGAGTCAACATTGAAGATTTCTTGGGTTATTGGTGTTGCTATGATGATTGGTTCATGTTGTACTTCAAGCATGTGCGATGTTCTTTTTTTTTTTTCTCGTCCAAAGTTTTGTCCCAAGTAGTTTTTTTAAGAAGATGTTTTATTGAGGTGCACATCATTAGTGTACGTAGTCTGGCTTGATGTCTTTTTATTGGAAGACTTTATATTTCATAGTTAGTAGTGTTGATGTTTGTTTGAGAGGCTTTCTTTTTACTTTTAGAGACAAACGATATGATAATCTACGCAAGAACTTATAATGTCATGACGAGAAGTAAGAGGTTTACAAGTGATTAGAGCGCATATCTCTGTATTCAAAGTTCAAAGTTTAATTATTATTTTTATGCCTTAAGATCAATTAACCGGAATATGATCCTCTCCGGATCCTTCCATCCGGACCCGGAAGATCCTTTAATCCTATTCGTTCAAAATATAATCGAATGGCCAGAAAACATCCAGACGGCCTCGACGCCATCCCGATTGAGAAGAAGCTGCGGTGGCAGCAGTGGCCATGGGATTCTGTGCATCGAGATGCAGCGGCGATGGTGTTGATGGCAGGAGGCTTGAGAGGGTCGCCGATGTGGAGGAGACAACGGCGTCATCGGGATTGTTGTCGGGATAGAGCGCTTCGCGGTCTTGTTTTGGAGGCAAGGTTGCGTTCGTGGCTTCGCGGCCCTATTCAAGGAAGGGGAAGAAGCTGCGGTGGCTTCGTGGCTCTGCTAGAAGGGATCCGGAGAGGATCCTTTCCCTAATTAACCTCTCACTTAGTATTTCTTGTAAATAAAAAATAATTTAATCCACTTCAAATTTTGTGGAGCCGCTCCCCGCAGCCTCCTTTCCTGTGACAATTAATGTACCATGCAACATGCATGATTTGCTTCAGATTCACATCTGCATCCATAGTATTGCATCGCAAGCAGTTGCTGCAGTCCCCCTCGAGCACAGCAATCCTTGGCATTGTCGGCATTTTAATTCTCTCCTCTTTCTCGATCTAACTTAAATCACTTCTCCAGAAGAAAACTTGGCTATGTTTCATGTTATTTATAAATTGAAACCAACTGAACCATCTCATGTCCCTCGTGACACAATTAGTCGCCATTATGGCATCTCATTCTTAAATAATAGATAATAATTAAACGAACGTCGAATATGGCATTACAAATTAAATATTGTTGGTCAATTAAATGAAAATGGCACCACCAAGGCCATTAATAAAGAATGAGAAATGATAAACGCGCACTCTTTTTAACCTATCATTCACTGTTGTTTAATCATGTGCGTTGTTTTTGTTTGATTTACTCAATCTGATGGCTTAAAAAACAAATGTGTGTGAGAAGTTAAAATGGTGTGTTACTACGGTCTTAGGTTCGATTCTCGCCAAAAGCGAATCTGAACCACATTATTACTAGCTTATTGTGAAGCCCCTCTCTTTTAGTGTAAAAAATATCGTTTGTTAAAAAAAAAAAAAACCACTTTCCATGAAGAATATATACAGAAATGGTCTTTAGAATGTAAGCAACAAACTCTTTGCCGTAACTGTGCCCAAGTTAAATGACTTACTAAAAGTGATCGAAATATTGCTTTTTGCATGCTGACATCAGCGGTAGATCTTAGGCATCAGGAATCACTACTCTGTTGGATGGTGAAACTGTACTTCGACGTTCTCCGCCTGCTATATTGCTAACCACGTGATAAATTTTCTCAGTCTTTGTATATTTCTTCTTTCATTTCTTCTGGTATTGGTGATGATTGTGGTGTAATTTTGCCTGACTAGGTGTAATTTTTTTTTTATCTTCACCTCTGCCCCCGACCAGGTGAAACTTTTTTTATATTTAATAAAACTCACCTCGTACTGCCGAGATTTTCAAAAAACCAAAAAAAAACAAAAACCCAACATACAAACTTTGTTTCCATTCTGATAGTAGTCCCCAGTTTGTATTTGAAACAAAATATCCAGTCTCCACTTCATACGTTGAAGCTGCAGTGTTGATCTCTATCCTAATGTGCAAGTCGTGGTACTTGCGTATGCATCTAATGAATCTGATAACCTAACCCTACGTTTATAAGAAAGACTCCAGTCGCTTCTCCCACTGGGTTGGTCTTTTCCTAGTATCTTTTCATATTAAGAGATGACTACGGTGAACATGCTCCATATCTTTGTGTTCTGACGAACATGCATGAATTTGGGCCCCCGAATCTGAATTTGAGCAGCGGCGGAAAACTCATGAACTATCACGCGGAGTAGGGAAGACGAGTCCATCTTTTAGATGGCCTACTGATGTCGGACATAACCATTTCAGCATATTTGGACCCAAAACCTGATCAAAAGAAAAATGAATCGCAGTGTTAACCTTAGTCACAGATTTTAATAACATATATATTGAAGATACAAAATACACAGAAGAGGGGGGCACAGAAAGAGAGGGATAGATAGAGACCGAAGTGATGTTTTTGTGTACACTAAGATTGTATGGATGTCTGTAACTCTGCCCAGATTTCCCAGCCAACCATGCTGCCCGTATTCCTTCGTAATACTGGTAAGAGTTCCATGTTAGCTCTGTATCAATTATTCACAGAAAGAAAAAAAAGGGTCCAGTTTCAACTAGAAATGTCATAGTTACCTCTATAGTTGTCATATTATTGGTGATGAGGTAGATATGCCAACCTAACAGAGCTCCAAGCATTACCGTCAAGGAAGCCATCACTAGACCAGATACAACCTGAAAAAACCAGTAAAGATGATTGTGAGGCAACAAAGGCTTCTAATTTCAAATGACTTCAAATTGCAATAGAACTTCATTAAAAATTCAACTAATTTAGAATAATAAATCTCTTTCTAAGTAATTGACTAAGCTCAAGTTGTTATAAAGATGAAAAATCTGTTGTAAATGACACTCGGCCACGATAATTAATTGGCTGATTAACCTTCTCAGTGGCAATAGTTGCAGTCTATCCTAAGTTCCAAATTCAATTCAAAATTTCAGTTAGTTAATGTACTTTATGGTTCATTGCCTCAACATTTCATAACTGATCGAGTATATCATTGGCCTAATGCAAGTTGTTTTTCGATATGTGGTATCAACTACTAAAATGAACTCGTTTATATGATTGTTACACTAAGCAACTGGTTCTCCAAACTTCTGTGCACTGTACCAATGCTTCACACTGTTTGAGCCATAAAACATCTTTTGTAGTAGAAAGCACTGTATCTGCATCTAACTCATTAAGTGTGCATACAGACAGAAGAGTCTTAACTAGATTCGTGATCAAACTTATGTACTTAGGAAATTACTCCAAATCAAGAAAACACAAACAGATAAAAATCCTCAGCACCAAAGGAAAAAAGCGAGAGTACTAACTCACATAAAAAACCTTGTGGCTATCACTTCCAATGAATTCGAAGTCCTTTTGAGATACACACTTTATAATCATAACCTAAACACGTTGAAACCTTCTGTCATAATTTGAGGCTGATTATTATAAGATAAAGATTCACAACATGGAAAAGGAAGAACCAGAAAAACTAACTGTAGAGTACAAGCATCCTAGCGTTGCATATAAAGCAAGCATAAAAAATGCCTTGTAGTTCCAGTAACCAACACAGTTATTGATCCACATGCAGTGATGATCCTGCACCCAATTTTGGCAAGAAAAATATAAACGAAAAAATCTAATACGTGTGCAAAAGAATCATGAATAATATAACATGGAAATGAGAATGCAATTCAACCTACCATTCTTAAAACACACCTTCTGCAGACCCGGCAATGATGAGCTCTGGGAGGCTTGTATGTAGAACACTTGTCACAGCGGACCTGTCAGAGATCAAGGACCAGAAGTTCCAAAATTAGCTACAGAGACAAGAAATCAGCCTTACTAATGTGCGGCTAGACCCACAACAGGTATGCATAATATACTTGATAATATGAACTCGTCAGAAATTCTTTGAAAGTGGAGAGAGAGAGAGAGAGAGAGAGAGAGAGAGAGAGAGAGAGAGAATAAAATCATTCCAGTGTTACTGATTTAGCTGTTAATGCAACGTTTCAATTCTTAAGTTCAGAAATTTTTTCATGCAATTACGATCTTTGAAGAATATGCAATGCTACCATAACACCAAGTGGTCTAAGGTTTTATGACTTGATAAACCTCAACCTACTCTTCCAACTAACAGCATGTAAAACATCAAACATAATCCTGAACAGTTATCAGCAATTCCAATCAAAGCACCAAAAAAACATTCAGCCTCTACCCACCCACCATCCCCTCTTTTTTCTCCTTACTTTTTTGGAGCCTGAAATCAATTTTGATTTATGCACTGCAGAGTCCCAAAACTCACTTAGCTTTCTATCCTATAAAAATGAGCCCTTAAGAAAAAGAAAAAAAAAAAAACCTTTATCTGCTGTCAAGAATATCTTGTGTCACTATGTCCTGTGTCTATACTCCTAAGGTTGCAACTGTTTACGCTTTACTTTCAGTTTCATTTCACAGACAACCTAATTATCGACATCTCTATCTCTACGATACTAACAAATATCCACCTTGATGAAACAGGTAAAAGAACTGACTCACGTTTTAACGATTTCCTTCAACAAGCAATGCAATCTACTCAATAGTCCGACTCCCATATTTTCTTTCGGCCTAAACTCGATAATTCACACGAAAAGCAGATGAAAGAACCAATGGGGGTGAGAATAGCAACTAATCTATATTGCCAAGATTCTAAAACTTATTATTTGACTTGCTTTACAAACAATGAATCCACTCAAATGAGCACAGTAGAATGAGTTTACCAGATTAAATGAAACCTTCCACATATCACAAACAACAGTTAATCTAACTAAACGCAAGTCGAAACGAGCATCAAAATCATTCATCAAATCCGTAATACATACAATCTCGACAACGCATTAACATACCATTCAAAACTTACATTCTACTCAACATCCAAACATAAAGCATTAACACCAAAACTTCAATTCATTATCTTTCCCTCAATTTTCTCACCAACCAAACAGACATTACCAAATAAGCGCCCCAAAAAGCTTACATTTTTCTTAGATTCTTCATCGGAGACCACACTATGTTCAACATCAGGGACGTAGGAAGCAGGAACGTGACCTGGGTCGGTGAGAACACAGCAAAAGAAGGAGAAGAGGCAGAGAGATGCCAAGGAAATGAAAACCAGAGCGTTCAAAGAACCAGCGGAGCTCTTCAATCCAACCCAACCGTCGATGAAGATGAAAACCGTGATGTAACACACAGTACCAATTAACAAAAACACCATAAAGATTGGGATTGACAGGAATCTTTCGAACTTCATCGTGGGTTTTGGGGGAGATGGAATCAATAGAAAAGTTTTCCCTTGTTTTTTTTTTTTTTTTGGAAGACTGGTTATATTTTTTTGGAAGACTGGGTTATATTCAAAACCAGGACGAAAACCAATAGAACAAAAGGCCCACAAAAGGGGCAAGCACAACAAAACAAACAGAGGGGTCGTGTGAGGGACAACAGAATAAGGACGCTGCCACAAAGGCGAGACGTGATCCCAACACACGCCCACAACAAAACCAATTACGGAGGGCAAGGAAGCCCATCCTTGTTTAGAATGTGAACCAAAGAAAATGGGGTTGTCTGATCCAAGTGGTGCCACAATCTCCAAGTTCTTTCTCGACGCCAAAAGGTCCGCCGACTAGTTGGCCAATCTTGGAACCCAAGACCAGCGACAGCCCTGAAAAGAATACCTCAAAATATTTTCAAAGATAGGAAACACTTCTCAACTGCCTTTAGAAATATTACCCTTCAAGGAAGAAACCACCTCAAGGGAATCCGATTCCATAACAATCCAACTGAAACCCACCTCCACCGCCAACTCATAACCCCGAAGCATCGCCATCGCTTCAGCAAAAACCACCGACCAGCCGCAACAGATAACTTATGGGCTGCCAAAAAAAGACCATCATGATTCCGCAGCATAGCAGCCAAAGTAGCCCTTCCCTCTAACGGGAACCAACTAACATCGACATTAAGTTTGACGTAGGGAGCAATTAGGGGTGACCAGCGAGGATCCGGTCGCGATGGAGCATGGACAGAGTGGGGCTTAGGAGCCAGGGCCTCCGAATAGGAACCAAAGGAGAAAGAAATAGCATGCAGCACTTGGGGGGATCAATGGAAGAAACTTTAAAAACATAATTACACCCAGCCTTCCATATTTGCCAGCAAGAAAAGGCAATAATAGAGAGGAGCCTGGGTCTATCCCGTAGATGAGATGTCTCATTGATCATATCACGAAACCAATGAGTAAAGGAAGAGACCCCACCGCCCACCGATCGAAGACCAAGCTGACCACCAAACCAAATTAGTTCCACCCAAGGACACTGCAAGAGCATATGCAAAACAGATTCCTCCTTATTCTGACAAATTGGACACAAAGGGGAAGAGGCTGACTTGCGCGAGAACAAAACCCCCATTGTTGCCAAAGCCTCACTAACAGCCTGCCATAAGAAATTTTAGATTTTTGGAGGTGCTTTCAAAGTTCAAATACCTTTTCAAATCAAATCATCAGAGTTGGAAACAAAGAGGGAGGAACGCCCCCCCATCCCCCTCGATGAATGAATCTAGTGATAACCCACCTTAACCGAATATTGACCATTTCGAAGTCCAAATCAAACGATCCTGGCGGGAACAATTTCCCAAAGGAATATCACAAATAGCTTTGACCTCCTCATCAGAAATGAACGGGCGTAAAAATTAATGTCCCAAGTTCTAGTAGTCGGGCATATAAGGGAGGCAACCAGAGTATTCATGGTAACATGAGATGGGTATTGAGGAGTAGGATGACCAAGAGGAAGAGAGGGTAACCATCTATCAACCCAAAGCCTTGTGTCCCTGCCATCCAGAATTTGCCAATGTGTGCCAGCCTTGAGAATATCTCTTCCCACAAGAAGGCTAGCCCAAGCCCACGAGGCTCGGCTACTGAGTTTAGCATCCAAGAAAGAAGAATGAGGAAAATAACGTGCCTTAAGGGTGCGTTTGGTATGCGGGACGGGACGGGACGAGGCGTTCCGTCCCGCGTTTGGTACGCCTAAAATGAGTGGGACGAGGCGTTCTACGGGACAAGTTTTGGATGATTTTTTGTTCCACCTCCCCCCCATGGAACGGGGTTGTTCCACGTCTGTGGGACAGAAATTTTTAACATTTTAGGACAACAATGCCCCTTGTTTTTTTCAAAATTTACAACTTCCGTCCCGTTCCGTTCCGTCTCGTCCCGTCTGCGTACCAAACGCGTTTGGTACGTGGGACGGGACGGGACGAGGCGTTCCGTCCCGCGTTTGGTACGCCTAAAACGAGTGGGACGAGGCGTTCCACGGGACAAGTTTTGGATGATTTTTGGTTCCACCTCCTCCCCCTAGAACGGGGTTGTTCCACGTCTGTGGGACAGAAATTTTTAACATTTTAGGACAAAAATGCCCCTTGTTTTTTTCAAAATTTACAACATCCCTCCCGTCTTGTTCCGTCTCGTCCCGTCCCGTCCCGTCTGCGTACCAAACGCACCCTAAGAGTCCGAGCCCACATGGAATCCAGGTTAAGAATTAGTCGCCAACATTGCTTAACCAACAGAGCATCATTAAAATCCTAAAAATTCTGAAATCCTAATCCCCCCGCACACTTTGGCCGACCCAATTTATCCCAACTCATCCAATGGATCCGCCTATGGCTTCCAGAATCGCCCACCAAAAACCCGCAGACAAAGAATCAAGATCTTTACAAATAGTAGCCGGGAACTTAAAAAGGTTCATAGGATAGGTTGAAATAACTTGAACCACAACCTTGATTAACACTTCCTTCCCCACAAGTGATAGAGTTAACTGTTTCCACCCCTGAATCTTTCCCAGGACTTTCCCCTTCACATAGGCAAGGTTTTGACATTTAGATTTCCCCTAAATGGCTGGCAATCCAAGGAAAGTCCCCAGATCAGATCCAACGACATACCCAAAATGGAGCTAAGTTGAGAACGCACCTGAGAAGGAACATTCCACCCGAGGCCAAACAATATTTATTAAGGATGTGCAAAATATTATCACAATTCATATGATTCGCTCGGAGGAAAATAAGAGTATCATCCGCAAATAGCAAAATCCATATGTAAGGACTATGAGGATTCATTCGAATACCATTAAGAAGCCCATCATCAACTCCACTCTGAATAAGCCGAGAAAGAATCACTAACCAAAAGAAATAAATATGGAGAAAGAGGGTCACCTTGACGAATTCCACACGAAGGAGAGAAACGATCCCCAGGTTGGCCATTCAATAGAACTCTGCAAACTCAACAGTACACACACAGTTCATGATCAAATTAGACCACTCCCTACAAAAATCCAGCTTGAGCAAAATGGCTTCCAAAAAATCCCATTCAACTCGATCATAAGCCTTATGCATGTCGAGTTTAATACACAAATCATATTTCCACTTAGCTTTCCGCATCTTCAAGAAATGGAACAATTCATGAGCAATCACTAAATTCTCCTGAATTTTCCTATCAGCAATAAAAGCATTCTGCATGGGCAAGATAAGCTGAGGCAACAAAGGTTTCAAACGATTCGCTAAAACATTAGAAAGGATCTTAAAAGAGAAATTACAAAGGCTGATAGGGTGGTATTGAGATACCGATTTAGGATTCGAGACTTTAGGGATCAAAACTATGTGTGTAGAATTAATGCTCTGAGTGTTCCCCACCCCCTGCATAAACTCCGACACCAAACCATGCACCTCATCCAAAATAATGTCCTAGTAGGAGTGATAAAAAAAATACCTTGAAAACCATCCAGACCAGGAGTCTTCAATCCCCCCATTTGATGAACTGCAACCTTAATCTCATCATCATCTATAGGCTTGATAAGGTCTGCATTAATCGAATCCGAAATCCGCGGCTTAAGACAGTTAAGAATATCACCCTAATCCCTATTACCCACTGAGGTAAAAAGGGATTTAAAGTGTGTCTCCACTAGGCTAGAAATCGTTCGGTCGTTATTCACCCACTGACCATCCTCTCCCTTCAATTTAGCAATTGTATTAGCCCTTCGCCGTTGAAGAGTTGTGTGATGGAAGAATGCAATATTAGCGTCCCCTTCACGAAGCCAATTCACTCTCGACCTCTGCAACCAAAACAATTCCTCCTGCTTTCTTAAATGATCAACCCTAGAAGTAATAGACTTAATTTCCTCCATATTGTCTGCCCAATTCAGCTAAAGGTCGTCCAAATAGCGCACCAATTCTTCAATTTGTAAGCCTCTTTTCTTAAATTTGCTTCTACTCTAGTTAATTAATTGAGACTTACAAACTAAGAGTTTGTGATGCCACGTATCAAACAAGGACTCCCTGTTTCGCATGCTCTAGCTCTTATTCACCAAAGCCCGACATTCCTCATCCTTAGCCCAAAACGCCTCAAAACAAAAGAGTCTTTTTCCCATTTCTAACAGGCGGTTGAGATTGAACCACTAACAGACAATAATCAGAACCAATCACCGTCTCATGTAGGACTCTAGAATTGGGCCACATATCTTGCCATAAATAGTTAACAGCCGCCCTATCTAACCTTTCCTCGACAAGATGACCAAACCATGTTCCACGCCAAGTGAACTTCGGGCCAACGAACTCTAGATCCATTAAATCTGTGACATTTAAAAAGTTTTGCAGATAGCCAGGCCAATTATACATAACATGAGCCCCACCTGATTTTTCATGATCCCACACAAACTCATTAAAATCTCTTCCACAAAGCCAAATGATATCTGTCGGACCAAGCAAATTAATCATCCAATTACAAAAATCCATCTTGAGTGCCATAAATAAAAGTAGTCTGAACCCAGGAACAATCATTCTCAAGACAAAAACACACATCAATGATATGCTTAGAAGAAAAGAGAACCTAAACATTCATCGTCTCTTGCCACCATAAACTAAGCCCCCCAGCCTTGCCAACGGGAGAAACATGAAAACCAAAGGAGTAACTCATATGCCTACAAATACTGTCAATCCTACGATCCTTCATTTTCGTCTTAGACAGGAAGATCATAGAGGGCCGATGCTTCCTAATTAGCCCACGAAGGGCTCGAACTACCGTGTCTGACCCTAGACCACGACAGTTCCATAAGAGGTAATTCATGGATGCCTTGCGACTGTTAAAGGCCAGCTGCCACCGCCTGAATGAGAATCTCCCTCAGTTTGTGCCTGAGTAATTCGCCTACTATCGCCCTTTTTAATCTTCTTCTGAATTGATAGAGCCAGATTAATATGCTTCATTTCCAACTGTCTCTTTCGTCTAGGAACTCCTCGGGGAAATTGGGGCATTTGGGGATGAATATTAGACAAGGGGGCCTGGGCTTCCTAAACGAGCATATCCACGAAAACCTTATTGGACTGATTAGAGGCCTCGCCCTGGGCCTCAGCTTCCTCAGCAGTGGACCCGCTAAGTCCTCAATGCGGGGCCCAAGTTACGACCCAAGCCTATAGTGTTACTAATTTGAGGGCCCAATAAACCAAACTCCAAAACCAACTTCCGATTAAGCCCATGCATATTTTCTGCCACAACCCATTGAAAAGATTCTCTACTGGGACCTGTGCTACAAGACCCTCCAAGCTGTCCCCAAGTCTGTATCACACTTGGAGTGCGAGTTGCATCAATGCGTATGGGGCCCTCCCTATTTGCGTCACTTTCCCCACTCGAAATTGTCTCAGTGCCCTCTACGCGATGTGGTCCACCACCTATCTTTACCATCATCGTCGTACCAACCATACTCCTCTGAACTTGGCTGCTCTGAGGAAATCGCGAGTGTGCGACCAAGTCTCGGATTGGAGCTGCTTTAGTCCATTCCCCATAACCAGCTCTTCCACCCCTACTAGGCTCAAAGGAACACTCCGTATTCATATGCCCAATTCTACTACACCTATAGCAAAAATCCTGAAGTCTTTCAAACCTAAATTCAATCCAAGTATCTTGATTTTGCTTCCTAGACAGCCAACAATCCGTGACCAGAAGCTTCGTAGTATCAACAATCACTTGCACACATAGGAAGTCATGGGCCACAGAGGGGTCTTCTATCTCTTCCACATGCTTGATCTTCTTTGCTAACCTCCTGATGTTCGATTCCGTGCTAAGGCACAAAGAAACACCCCTGATTTGAACCTAAAACGGGACCAGTTCCCAGTGAACTTCCTCCATAGCTAAGTTCTGGGGCCACCTTTTAACTGAAAAGTTTTTCTTCATCACTGCCCAAAGGACTTGGGACAAGATTTTTCTGGCAGAGATCTTATCAGGGATAATAATAACAAAGATGTTGTCCTTCACCCACTTAACTTGCACCTCACCCATCTCTTTCCAAGCAGACCTAAGTATATTTCTTACCCCCCCCCACTTATTCAGGGGCCTCTTATTTAATACAGCTCCCACCAATTTAACACCCTGCTCCATAGAAGTTAATTTTAGGGAGTCCTCTAGCTGCACGACCAAATCCTCCACCTCATCTTGCACCCAATTCTGATCACCCTGACAAATAGTAGTCATATTGTAATTATAAGTAAAAATAAGAAAAACAGTGAGAGGGATACTACTTTCTTAAAACCCCAGTTTCTGCTTACTGCCTCTGGAACTCCTTAAGTCAGCTTCAATGACAATACATTAGGTAAATAGCAATATTCGAATCACTTTTATGATAGTAAGTAAACTGACAACCATCGCAATAACTGCTCTTAAATGTTTCATATCATATCTCTGTTTATTGCCCTTTATTCCACCTACCATCCGGTTGATAAGTTTCATTAAATGCCATCCAACCCACCCACTTAGGATCCAAGTATACCCAGAATGGGACGAGTCCCAAAAAGTAAACATCAAGACCCAGTCTCCAGGCCACCCAAGCATGAAACAACAGAGAAAGGAAAGGCGGAGACCAATCAGCAAAACAAACAGAACACTCTCACAGATGAGAGAAAACAACTCACCACGGAGGACTCTCACAGAGGAGAGAATTTCATTTTTCTCCTTTCGATTTTTCTGTGGAATTCCCTTGTTTTTCTGGGAAGTCTATTTCCTGGGAATTTTGAATCTGAGGAAGGTCAGAGCTTTTTCCTTTTTTTTTACTTTTAATGTTCTAAATGTACCCAAGAATTTAAGACCGGTTCACTTTTGGGCCTGTAGTTTAGTTAATGTTTAATTTTGTCCATGTGATTTCAGTTGTCTTAATCTTTTTGAGATTTCGTTAATGTTGAAGTGGGGCCAATTGACACATGGTACCACTATGTGATGAAAAAAAAAACTTGATGTACCAAATGTTGAAAATTAAGAAAATTAAAGATAGTAAACTAAGATTAATCCAAAATGATAATACAAATGTTTATATCTTTCTGATTTCTGATTTACCCATCAAAGATGATCTTAAGATGGTGATTCTTGAGTCAAATAGTTGGATCAATAGCAAGTCCACGTTCTTTACTTGGGATTTTCTAAACACTAAGGATGCGTTTGTTTTACCAGCTTATTCCAAAGTGGACTAGCTTTAAGGACTAAGATAGATACACTTGGCTTGGACTAAGCAACATAAAAATATTAAAGCGTTTGATGTAATGTAGGACTAAGTCACAAACTACATTTGTTTTTCCTTCTGTAATTTACTTAAAAAAAAAAAACTGAACGAGGTTTTTGTGGTGATACCAGTAAGTTGAATGGTGTACATTCCATTACATTAGCAGTCTGAACATAATTGAAAAATTCATGGTAATGTCAATAATGATGGGTTGGAATTGAAGCTCTAACATGACCAAGGTAATGTCAATAATGATGGGTTGGAATTGAAGCTCCAACATGACCAACCAGTAATTTTGCATGATTTCCTCTGTGCTGGGCGGCACCGACTATGAAGAAAGAGTGCAGCTACAGTTGCTCATGTGCAAAGGAAAAAGCCCATCAATTTAACCATGATGGAGATAGGGACCTTGGATTTTGAGGTGTTGGAGAAGGAAAACAAGCAAGGGTCGCGGAGACGATGAAGGTTTCGTTAATGGAGTCAGTGGCTAATCTTTGCCTAGAGTAGTTCCAGAAAGGCAGGTGGTGCCTTTATCGAGTGCCAACAAAGGATTCTACAATTTTGTAATTACTGGAGCTTTTGATTTGTGCCCA
Organism: Crataegus laevigata; assembly: GCA_963580275.1. NCBI lineage: Eukaryota > Viridiplantae > Streptophyta > Magnoliopsida > Rosales > Rosaceae > Crataegus > Crataegus laevigata. Next base: position 26,877,786 of record OY756947.1, on the reverse strand, counting down.
TGACGATTGGAAGCGGTAGAGGTATCTGGGTCTTTTTGGAGAAGGAAAATGACAGAGAATGGGAGGGAGAAGTCGCAGTGATGGTGGGCTAGTTAGGTCACCATAGATGAGAAAGCACGGGAGGGATTGCTAAGGATTGGTAATCCTGACCTTTTGCGCGGTATTAGTAGCGAGGCATCTAGTGAAAGTGAGTCCTCCATAATCTCATTAAACTAATCCTTGAATAGCGCCAAACAAAGGACTAAGATAACAACTAAGCCGATCCTAGCTATTCCTAGCTAAGGAGCTCAAGCAAACAGGACCTAAATCAGTACTCATTAGTTCCTTAGGCCATCTCTAATCGAAAGCTAGCCAGATGACTTGTTTTAGTCATCTGGCTCTCGAAGAAATTAATATTTTAATGAACAGTGCATGACCATATTTCTTACCATCTCTAACCGAGGGGTCAAAGGGCCATAGGCCAAACATAGCTATGTGACAAAAAAATCATCTCCAACCGAGGGTCAAAGAGTTATAGGGCCAAACATAATATATTATCTAAATTTAAAAGCTACAACAACTTCAATTTAAAAAGGGTGAAAATTATGTAAGAAATGGTATAGGAATGGCTTAGGTATTTATAGGAAAAAAAGGAGAATTTTTAAAAAAAAATTGGCCAAAAAAAAGGACAATACTGTCAAATATATCCGACAGAAAATGTATTAATAATAAAAAATTCAGCCCAGCCAGGACTAGTTGGCTAGTTAGGTTGGGCCAGCCAGTTAGCCATTCGGCCCTTTTTTGTCCTATGGGGCCCACGAGCCATTTGGCCTAGTCCTCGGTTGGAGACGTTTTTCGGGCTATTTTTAGCCCTATAGCATTCTGGATCATTCGGTTGGAGATGACCTTACTCTCAAAACCAAATGGTTTCGAGCTACTCCTAGTAAAGAGCCTAAACAAGCAGGGCCTAAACCTTTGTATGATGAGGTTTAACTTTTTTGAAAACCAATGGTTCCTTACTCTCAAAATTTGTTACAGACAAGTAAGGCTTTATTTCACACTTGAAAGGATTGACCATCAATGATGGATAGCATAACTGTAAATACGAAATTTCTGTGACAAATCAAATAAGAATATAGGTACAAAATAAATATATTGTATTAATGTAAGTTTAGGATTACAATCTCAGTTTACAATTTGAATCCTCTTGTTTGATCTCCGGGGTGAAAAATGTGTGTAAAGGGTTGTTGATCCAAGAGTTGCGATGACTTGATCTCGAATGAACGGATGCAGGTAAAGGTTTGGCTTGTGGCGATGGAACAATCGGCACGTGTAGTGGTGCTTGATGATTGTTCACGAGTTTGACGAAGAACATAGAGAGTTTATTTATTTATTTATTTATTTTTTGAGTCTTTTTGAATGTTTGAGTGTTTGGGAATTTGGGAGTTTTTTTTTGGGGGGGGGGGGGGGGTGGCCGCTTGAGAGCTTCAGTGTCTGGGTGTGAGAATGATTTTCTAACCCTTTTCTTTGTTAGAGCCTTGTATTTATAGACTCTTTAAGTTTTGCCTACAAAAGTACCAAGACTTGATTTGTGTCTTGGAAGCTTAGTTCAAGATTTTTTATTTGAATCCATCAATTAATATTTGATTTAATTAGATGAAGTCAAATAAATCAATCTTCCCAATTTGGCATTTTTATTTTATTTAAATTTAAACTAATTAATTTGTTTAATATAAATTAAAAACAAATAATTCATTTCTGCCAACTGTTAACATGTGTCCTCTTGTTAACTTGTCCAGTTTTGATCAGTCACATGTCATGTGTACAATTAGTGAGACACATGGTACACGTCACGTAAGCTCTCTCATGTCGAGATTTAATACGTTTTCTTATAGTTTCTCTCTTTTCACAACAATGATAAAAAATAAAGTCACATACCCAAAAATTTCATTTTATGAATGAGGTTAAAAATCTAAAAAATTGATAGGCTGATCTTATTATGTGCAATGGCAAGAAACGCACTAAACTTCAATTATTACATTACAAAATTCTTCTAAGCAACTAATGTCACATCTCGAACTTGGTCCGCATAGTGAGATATTGTCCGCTTTGGGCCACGCCTTTTTTGGGCTTCTACCTAAAACGTGTCTCACTATAGGGAGGTGGGCATATAAGGCACATGTGATCCTTTCCCCCGGGCGATGTGGGACTCTACAATCCACACCCTTTTAGGGGCTTAACGTCTCCATCAGGACACTTTCAACCGAGGAGTGGTTCTGATACCAAATTGTCATATCCCAAACCCAGTCTACATAATAAGATATTGTCCACTTTGGGCCACGCCCTCATAGATTTGTTCTGGGGTTTCAACCTAAAACGAGTCTCACTTTAGGAAGGCAGGCATGTACATATAAAGCACATCACCTCCGCTCCCCTAGGCGACTTGGGATCTTACAATCCACCCCCTTAGGGGCCTAACATCCCCTTTGGCACACTTTTGGCTGGGGAGTGGCTCTGATACCAAATTACGACATCTTGAACCCGGTCCACATAGTGAGATATTGTCCGCTTTAGGCCAAACCCTCACAGATTTATTTTTGGACTTCCACCCAAAACGCAACTCACTATAGGAAGGTGGGTATGTACATACAAGGCACATGTGATCTTTTCCTCCCAGGCGATGTGGGACTCTACAATCCATCCCCCTTGGGATCCTGACATCACCGTCGGCACACTTCCAATCGAGGAGTGGCTCTGACACCAAATTGTCACATCCCAAACCCAGTCTGCATAGTAAGATATTGTCCGCTTTGGGCATGCCCTCACGGATTTGTTCTTAGGCTTCCTCCCAAAACGCGTTTCACTATAAGGAGGTGGACATGTACATATAAGGCATATCACCTCCTCTACCCCGGACGATGTGGGATCTTACAACTAATAAATTAGAAATCCATTTATCAAATGAAATAATTTTATAATTTTATATAAAATTTAAAAATAGAAAGAAAGAAAAAACAAAGTTTTGGAAGGCTGCCAATGCAGGCCTCATACAAAACAAAATTATAAACTTAGGCCTTGTTCTGGTTCGACATCATGAAACCAGAATATATACATAGAACCTACAAAAATACATGCCTGTGGAGTTCGGCAACTTCTGTGAACCCAAATTCAACAAGAAAAGGCATTAAAGTGACTAGTTGTGACCTATGAGTAATTTTCCATGTTATCTAACTCAAAAAGCATGCATTCTGTCATTTCTCACATCATGCTAGTTAATATTACTTTGTATTTTTGTAGATACCTTAAAAGTTTTAAAATCAATGAAGTTATGATCTCAATTATTAAGTCTCATAGTATCACTCTGCTTCAGCAGAGGCCTATCGAATAGACCCTTCCAACTACGACTGGAGCGTACCGAACCCAAGTCTAGGTCTGTCTCACTCACAATTCAATTTCAAGTTTGTTTTTACAATAAATTGTAGAATCAGGGCTTACCTAGGTGTGGCATAATGTCAGAAGCATGATCCTTGGCACCTAAGACCTAAAACTTCAAGATTTAGGGATATTGTTCCTGAACCTCAACCCTGCAGAATCTACTTCCATTTTGATAAAAGAGATCATTGGCTATGCACTCGTTTATACCCCTACCAATGTTGTTGACATAGTTGCAAGATACGGATACGGTTCGAGTTCGTGATTTGGTTTGAGTACAGAATTCGGTGGTAACCTAAAGTATCATTCGTTAGAGAGTACACATAGACAGTACGATATTCAGTTCGATTTGTTATTAATTCGTTAAAAGTACAAATTAAAAATATTTATAATATACATTTTAAAATAATATTTATAGTTATTGTAAACAATTATTTTTGTTTAAATTGAATATTTAGTAAGCAACTATTTATTTACAAATAAAAACAATTAATTCACTTAATCATCTAATTAGAATAATATAAATATTAAATTAATATAGAACTTGGAAAATTCTATCGGTCTCCTACTGTTTACTCCTTAAAAAAAATCAACACTCGAGATGGGTCCCCCTATAGTTGCCGGATTTGGTGAAATGGTGTTAGAATCCCGTATTGGTACGTACATACCAGTACTTTTTGGATTCGATGGTCAGTTCGGTGGTTCATCCAATAATCTCTAATAATTTTTAATCAAAATACAGAAAAGAAAAAGCACCTGTAATTTTTGGGAAGAGAGGATGGAAACAACTGGAATTTTGGAAAGCTCTGTGTTTCTGATTTTCATTAGGTATAGAGCAGACGAATAGGGAGAGGAAGAGAGATAAAATATTTAGTTTAATTGTAATTTTTTACCTTTTTATTGTGTTAGTGGGGGGACTCATTTGGAGTGTTGATTTTTTTAAGGAGGAGTAAAGAGTGGGAGGCCGATAGCATTTTCCAAGTTCGATATTAATTTAATATTTATATTATTATGATTATACGATTAAGTGAATTAATTGTTTTTATTTGTGAATAAATAGTTGCTTACTAAATAATCAATTTAAACAAAAATAATTGTTTACAATAACTATAAATATTATTGTAAAATGTATATTATAAATTTTTTTAATTTATATTTTTAACGAATTAAGAACAAATCGAAATGAGTATCGTACTGTCTATGTGTACTCTCTAACGAATAATACTTTAGGTTACCACCGAATTCCGTACTAGAACTGAATCACGAACTCGAACCGTATCCATATATGGCAACTATGGTCCCCCCACTAACACAATAAAAAAAGTTAAAAATTACAATTAAACTAAATATTTTATCTCTCTTCCTCTCCCTCTTCGTCTGCTCTATACCTGATGAAAACTAGAAGCACAGAGCTTCCCAAAATTCCAGTTGTTTGCATCCTCTCTCTTCCCAAAAATTATAAGTGCTTTTTCTTTTATGTGTTCCGATTAAAAATTATTAGAGATTATCACCAAACTGACCATCGAATCCAAAAAGTACTGGTATGTACGTACCGATACGGGATTCGGACAGCATTTCACCGAATCCGGCAACTATGTTGTTGAAGAGTACCATTCTAGTAGTCAATATGTGAGACTAATTTTGCACCACCAAACACCGTTGAAAAAGCATACTTTTGACATGAATGGCCTTGTTGGCCGAATCCACCATAGTAACCTTGGTTTACTTTGTGAACATTTTTCTATGTTCTTGGATTCACGTTTGGTGTTTGTTTTCGTTATGGATAATCTTATTGATATTGTCCTTGAACATGAGTTAATTGAATCATATTTCTTGTATACATGTGACCGGATTCAATTAAACACGTGATTAGGTACGAATGTGGGAAAGTTAGTTGTCTGGATGAATGCAATACTATGCACACTAACTTTAAACTTAAATCATATCTATAGTAACGACTTCGGGTATATCCAATTTGATTAAGAGCATTAGCACGCTCCTCATTGTATGAATGGTACTAAATGACCATTTCATAGACCTTATATTTTCCTTGTTCCAGAAGAACGTCGTTGAGTTTAAGGATATTAGAGAACAATGATCATGAATGAAACCATTGATAAAAATAGAGTAGAATATCTTTGCACCACCTCCAAAAATGAGCCTGAAGTTTTATTTTGGGGCCAACGGGTTGTCTCCTTACTGGAAACACGCCATAAGTAGCCGTTCTATAGCCGGTGATTCAAGCATTTTATTTTCCTTAGCACAACTGTTTGGCTCTTAGGTCGAATAATGATGCTACGGCGCATCTTCTTACCCAAAGTAAGGATCAAGTGCTTACAAGCACACTTTGCCAAGCCGGCTTGTTAGGAAATTTGATTTCTATATCATCCCTAGCAAAGATACAAACCAACCATCTTTTCACAGTGGATTCAAGGGAATATATGTAGACTAATCTAACTAAAATGTGGACCATATAAATACTTATAGTTTTGGTTGATGATGGTCACATGTTTGTCACATTATTGCTAAACCTTTTGGTTGATTATAAGGGTTCACCACCCTAATTATCCTATAAAGTCTAAAAGAATGGATAATGTCGGAGAGTTTCTATCAAAGGTTTTAGATAAAGTTTGCATGTCTTTTGGGTTTATAATTGGACATCGAATTCTCATGTTCACCCCAAAAAACCTCTCAGGGCAATCATAAAGTGCAACTTAAATGATCATCCATACCTTGGTGAACGCACTAAGCTTTCGATTTCTGCCTATGGTTATGCAATCTTGTATGCAGCTATGTTGGTCCGCCTTGAGGCCCATTGCTACCCAACCTATTCGACGTTACAATTGGTTATTGGGTACGAACCTGACGTTTTGTACTTACGCATTTTGGATGTGCATTCCATGTGTCAAGTTGTGTCACTGCAACGTACCAATATGGGACCTCACAGAAGGTTGTGAATCTTTGTCGATTATGATTCTCCTTCATAATATCTCTCTTAGAGCCCTTGCAAGTGATCTCTTTACCGCTCATTTGTGGATTGTCACTTCAATAAGACAGTCTTCCCACCGTTACGAAGAGATAAGAACGATGTGAATTGCGTGGGCGTTGCCCACTATGTCTCATCTCGATCCCCATACTGTATAAGTGTGATAAGCAAGTGCGATGAATTATAGTTTTTAGATTGTTTCTCCAGACGCATTCCTCTAATCTAGCTAAATGGATAAGATCATATCCTAGCTGCAAACATGCCTGCAAAGATAAACATACTTAACGGAGGTCGAGTCAATATCCACGAAGGGTGTGCCGCCCCTGTTAGATGGTTTGGCTGCTCTTGTTGGACGGTCTGGTACACCGGCGGATAGCCAATCAATCTGTCTCGGTCTGAAGCACGACAGATCACTCGGTTCATATGATTCACTTCTCTAGAAGAATAAGATCACGACACAAACATGAATTCATATTCGATCGCTGTCTCAAATCATTTCTATCTTATGAGATTAATTCGGATTACTCTTGAGACTTGAAGTTCTTGGTCAAGTATACTAGTTTGGATGACATAATGGAATTGGAATGAGATTATCATCAATGATATTTTCACTTATATGGTAGCTACTGACATAAATGAAAAGCGACGACATCGAACCGTGTTCCATTGATTAGTGACAACGTAGAATTGATTGGACAATCGAAATTACCATACAAGTTTAAATTCCTTACCTTAGTTGTGAAATCTTCGAATCATTCCAAGACTCACCTAACTTCACTACGCTACACGTGAGACATGGTTGAGATCTCTTGTTGAGCATATTCGAAGTACTTGTTTTCATCCATCATTGAGTTCCAACAACTATCCAGACTATGCCGCATTTATTCACCTAACCAAGACATGATACATCAATGAAGTCAACACCAAGACACATTGCATCTATATCACATCAGCAAAGCATTAGGATATTGAAGTCATGCAAGCTGATCCCAGACAACCTTGTCGACCTCTACATGATGTCACTGCCAAAGTCAACCTTCCAGAAGCTTGTCTGAGGAATTGGTATGCGTAACTTTTCATATGCAATGATTGTAGTTCTCATTTGGAAGTTCTGTCAATCTCAAGGGGAGTATCCTGAAGTATACTCACTTGATCTTAATGTACTCATTTTTCCTACGATTAGGAGCATTTTTCCCATTGGATTTTTGTTACCTAACTAGGTTTTGATGAGGCACCCATCCTGGGCTGGTCATACCCTTGTGAGCTCTTTTACTTGCGTCCAGAAGACGTTTAGTTTTGACATAATGCAACTTCTCACTTTTCTCCTTAGTTTATGGGTTTTATCCCACCTTAGGTTTTACCATAGTAAGGTTTTGTGAGTTTTACCTTTTATGCATTCTTCCGTTGATTTGAGACTCTCATTCATTCATTGTGCTGACGACTTCATCAATTGGACTTACTTCATCGCTGAAGACTTGATGCGCCATTTACTTGAGTATTTACACACTCAAGGGGGAGTGTTGCAGTCCTATTATATTAGGAATGTGATTGTGTAAATCCTAGTGTATCTAGGGATATCTTGAAATATTCTCTAGGGTTAGATATTATCCTATTAGAGTTGTAATCCTATTAGGGTAAGGATTTAACCTTCCCTACTACTATAAATAAGGGCACATTGGGGTGATATAACACACACTTGACAATTACACATCTCTCTCTTTCTCTCTACTATTGTTGCACCTCCTCTCTATGTCCTTTATATGATTTAGTAAATTAGGCATACAACAACAAATAATTTTTCATGAATTGATGTACAAATTTTAATAATTTTCTCGGAAAAAAAACAGAGAGACATTTTCTTCTATTCATTGTCTTTTCTACTTAAAAACATGCACAACAGTAAAAGCAACTGCACGGGAGACTCCATAAAGTAAGAGTCGGCAAAGACCAGATATTTTTTAGAGGTCTAAAAAATCAAGAGCCCTGTGCGGTGGCACGACCAACGCCCCTTTATGGCTGGCCCTTTTATATTATATATTTTCATTTTTTAAATTACATTTTCCAACCTCTTGAAGCATCCAACTAAAGTACTAATTGTATATCCTACGAATGCACCACGAAATTAACTATAATGTTTATGTCCTTAATTTCCTAGCTACTTCTTTTCCTGATTTGAGGAGGAGTCGGCCCTAATTAACGAGTTGAATAAGATTGGAACTTGGGAAGGTCAACCTAGGACAGTTGGGGCTGCCGGTCGACGTATCTGGCCTCAACCCTAACTGAGTTTAGGAGAATCAGATTCAGATGCTAGAATAAATTAATATATCCCCTCTCATACATATGAATAACCTCATCATGATTATATTAAGCAGCTGTTCATAGAGAAGTTTCCATGGAAAAGTACTTAACTACAAGTTAGAAGCTAGCTAGCTAGTTAGCATATCAAAACCTATCATGACGCCCCACCACATCCCAACGCCAAACAACCACTTGACCACCACAATCATAAACTTTAGCTTCATTGTAAACCCAGCCAAATCTCAAAAAGCATTGCCAATATAACAGGCTAGTTTAACGACACGAAAACATATGGACGTTCATTTGTACAACTTCTCTCTGTCAACTGTCATCACTCACAAGCTCGACTTGTGGTCTCAAAGAAAAAATAGTACAAGTGCCAACGGTTGTATGAGCACTACTACTCTCAAGCTGCAATTCTCTCAAACTTGAATATCATACAACAATGCCAAGTACTTTTTGAAAACTTTATTGGTTGGAATTGTTGGACGTGGGAACACCATGTCGGCCTCGCACATCACTATATTGTACTATGCAATGCCTAGCTACCATCTGCAGGGGGACCATTAGTGACCCATTAGAGATATGTGAAATCTTGCTATGCTATCTAGCATCTTTAGTACTACTTATGGTTAGAATTATTGAATATAATGCGTGGTCAGAACTTTGAACCATCGAAGTGGTAAAAACATGAAGTCCCATAGTGGGGCAAAAGCCATTTCTGGGGACCAGCATTTGGTATGACATGTATTTATGTGTATGTATAAGGTAATGTTCTCTATCATACTTACGTTACTTATATATTTACCAAATTATATATTAGATTGCAGATTCATGACAAACATTAATTTAGTTATTTCGCCAATTCATAGTCTGACAATATATGTATTTTAGTTTGTCAACCGGCCACATTTATAAGATAATTTTTATATTCACACGCATATGTATATCTAAGAATGAAAAGTTTGACAAAAGAATAACTGTGTGTGTGTGTGTGTATATATATATATTACAACTTGCTCATTTACAATTTAAAACGCAGATAATATTGCAGAGTAGAAATAGAATGAAGGTGATGAACTTGCTAAACCTCAGTTATATAATTTCGTTAACGTCAAACTTTCCTTTTGGGTTTTTACCATTTTTAATTTGGATATCTTGACCATGCAGTAATCTGCAGAATACTATATTTTCCCCTAAAAAGTATATTCATGGTTTTCCCTGAGGAACTATATACAAACTGGAACAATGGACTTGCTTTTCTTTACTGAGTATAATACTGGTTGAAATATATATATATATATATATATATATATATATATTTTATGTGAATTTAGCAATTGAAATATTTTGTGTAGGGAGGACTAGCAATTATATCACCACAGGTCCACAGTACTTTTCCTCTCTCGCATCATTATTTTGTGGACTCACTGCTGCATTCCAGTGAATACGTACATGGCAATCCTTGTATAAAATGTTCGCTGTTTATCTTCTGTTACAGATATTAATCTCTAAATACATTTAGTTTTGTCTAACCATTATATAGGCAGTACTTCTTTGCTATAATTTTTTTCGTCAATGGCAGTTTGGCTATGGCAAATGATCAACCACTCATGACTCATCCATAGCTATATATACTATTTGAAGGATCATTGGGGGGTAGAATTGGTATACATGCATATATAAGTCATACATTCAAACTAATCAAGCGGAAAACAAAACTACAGGTTTAAGAGACAAAATTGCCACGAGTTATAATTATACTAAAGGGGTTTTCTTTCTGCTTAGGTACCCTGAGTTTATTAGGGATCTTCCCTTCTAGAAAATAGTTTTGTCTGGTCAAGGTTTTATGTCCCCATCTCCAACCCGGCTGTGATGGTTTTAAGTTGTTTTTTAAATTTTAAAAGATTTTTATCAAGATGAAGAAGAATATGTACAGAATAGTACGCCTTTATTAAAGCTTTGTCAGGACTTTTAACTTGGTCGACAGAAAAAGAGTACATGCTTAATAAAAAATTTATGCGGTCGTGGTTTAAAAAAGATGATTTTCATTCTTGATATATGTGTGTGTGTATAGATAATGATAAATCTTCGCTAAAGAATAGAGAGAAATTGGTATTGAATTTGTTATTCACGAGATCCGAATTTAAGACTATTTATACGCAAGGAAGATGCAGGTATAGCCATTAAAGACTTGCAATCTGCTGATCAGAGATTAAAGGTTAAGAAATGTATCAATTAATAACAATATATAGTTGATTAAAGAGCTAGAAACATGCAGGTATGGCCATTAAATACTTGCAATCAACTGATCAGAGATAAAAGGTTAAGAAATGTATCAATTAATAACAATATAAGTTGAATGCTAGATTTGCCAGTTTGGTATTGCCTTCTATAATTATCTTTCGTGGTAATAAGGTTACCTTAAAAAATTGTTCTTCCTTAAATTTATCTTACATGTAACTAGGTTGTTGTTATAAAAATAATGGCATGAACAAATTAATCCTGATTTTCTGGCGGAACAACTTATTATTAATTAAATGTACTTTTGGTAAAATGAGCACAATTGAATTCAATTTGGAGCTAAGAATCGTGAATAATATTTCCCACTCGATGAGTTGCAGGTGCACAAAGGTGAGCAATTTTCCATTACAAACTTTTACAATCGCATAGAGTTATGAATATAAATGTGTTTCTTGTCAGATAATTTAACATATTATTTAGTGATTTTTAACTTGTTGATTTATCAAAGGAGAAGAAAAAAATGATGGAACTATTAAAAAAAATATCTATATAGCTTATATACGTACGTAACTGATGTGAAAATTTAATATCCCAAACTTATATTAAATCGTCAGACTGTGTAGCTGGATTGACAGGGAAAATGATTGATAAAACTCAAATAAAAACATAAAATGTGTGAGATGATTGTAGAAAAAGGTTCAAGCCACATATATGTTTGAAGAATAGTTATCAATCAAAAACTAGAGACGTTATATTCTTACATGCATTATTTGTATATGCATAAAAGCAGTTTTCAGTTGGTTGATGATCTGCTATGACCTCAGCTCATTACTGTTGTTTTTCTTTTCTCTTTCTCTCAGTCACTCTACAAACTTGTGGACCTTCAAATGTATGAACGATTCGTCTCCCTTCTTTTCACTTGACATAACAGCTTGTCATCAATGTCTCACATGACATGGCTTAAGATTCTTCTACTTCACAAGTGTATATACTCAATTCACCTGTTCAATTCTATAGTAACTACTTTAGCCATTCTTGGATAGACTTGGGTCCAATGTTTGTAACATTTCTTTATATGAGAAGTTCTCTTATAAGCTTAGAAACAATGTAAGCATACCCTAAGGTCTTCGTTTTGCCTTTCATGATTGGATTGCAATAATGGATAATTTTTTAGGACTCATTTGTTATACATGATTGAATTAGAATGATAAACTACTAAATTAAAGATATGTTAAGTGAAAATTTATAAAATAATAAACACCTAGATTGGATGGAAGATGGACTAGACTAATCCTCTTCTTAATTTTTTTCTTAAAAAGGGGACCAGCTAGTGGCACTACCAGAGGCAGTCCATTCATCTAATTCTCTCTAAATGAAAAACCATCATTTCCGCCTTCAATATACCTTGATATTTAAGAGTCCTTCATTCTAATCCAACCATATGTATCAAATGAGGTGTTAAATTCAAGGTATATTGATGGTAGAGGAGAACGATTTTTCATGTTGAGGCGAATACTAGATTAGACAATGAAGGAAACTTCTTATTTCTTTATGAGGAATCCATCTTCTACCTTCAAGTTGAACACAATATTTTCGTTTCAATATTCAGCATACCTTGAAATAATGGTTTATCCATTAGAATCTAATCCTATAGACCAGGCGAATCATTAGATTCTTAAGATTTTAAATGAATTAAAACAATGGTATTTGACAATCCAACGGCTCCAAATGTTTATACGTGCTTTTCTTTTCTTTTTCATGTATGCGCGCCTGTCTTCTAATCAACACTAGCCATGATTTGCTTAAGTATCATACTTAACAAAAATGCTCTACAAAAATTAAAGGCAGTTGGCTAGTGTTAGTAAAATTACAAAGTATAAATTCTGAAATTACAAACTATGCCATTCTTGCGTCTTTGAAGCCAAATCATCTTCCAATTAATACATTACTTAATACTGGACAATATTTAATCCAATAATAATAATAATTTAATATAAAACATCATCAATTTTCATTCCTCCATGAAGGTGCTTCTTTGATACGTACTGTATGTGTGTGTGTGTGGTTTTGTGACATACAATTGTCTATGGGAAAACAAGAAACAGATATATATATATATATATATATATATATATATATATATATAGAGAGAGAGAGAGAGAGAGAGAGAGAGAGAAGCATAATTATCTATTGCTCTTCTGAGTTCTGAGTTCCAGCCTCCGCGCCTCTACGTTTATCTTGTTTTGCATGTCGGGGATTCTGTCACGCATAGCCTGGCTGTATATGTGCATGCATGGTATTTCGAGTACTATCGACCAACTCTAAGATGCAAAGGAATGAGGCATTAAAGAATATGAATTGTAGCTATAGCTAGCTGCTTAATTATATGGTATGAGTTAGACATGTACATGTTTGCGATTTTCCACTACATAAGTACCTTATAGCAAGTGATGTAGAAAGAAGTGACGTAAATAAATAAAAAGTGATTGAAGAATTGATAACTCACATACAAATATGTTATTTGCTGGTGGCATGCTGCAATATCCGGATATAAGTCTCGAAGGTGATAACTAATTGTGAACTAGGCCTAGAAGTTCCTCTCTTCAGGTATTAGCACATGTTTATGAATCCAAAAATCCACCATGTTACTGTAAAACACACACACACACACACACATATTCCTCTATATTAGAAAGATGAGGCAACACCTGTCTTTAGTCTTTACTTTTTTTTCTTTTAAGCTATTTGGATATTTAGTACTTCTGGCGCAATACGAAATGCTTTAGCTCAGAATTTTCTCAGGATGATTTACAAGAAATTTTTTTGGGAGTACTATGATGACAGGGTGGTTGTATTCTTTGGGAGAAAGAGAACTCACGATTGAATCAGAGCCCTCACAGGTGATATCAAGTTCAATTGGGAATAGAGATATGGCATACTGAAGAGTAACCTGAATTACTGAACCACATCAAGGCCACCACCTATATATTTTGATTCAATTGAATGTTTTATTACAGGAACTCCCAAATTTTTAGATCCAAAAAAATCAAAATATATGACTAAATTCCAAAAGCAGAATCACCCAGAAATTCGTCTTTCCATGGCCAACAAAACCCTAAAGTAACTTCAGTTACCCACTAGATCTACACATTCAAAACCCTTTACATATAATGGAACATAAGGGCAAGTATAATATCATGTATATTTTAAACTTTAATGATGGTATCGTTAGAGCATGATCAAGAAAAATTAACCACCAAGTTATATATGTTTAACAAGCAACGATATGGAATATTAATGGCTGATGATTGGAAAGAGATTACTACCTTGTTGGTTTTGGATGCAGAAAATTTGATCCTTTTGCAGCTCTGCGGTTATATGTTTAATAAGCAACGATATGGATGGAATATTACTGGCTGATGATTGGAAAGAGTTTATTACCTTGCTGGTTTTGGATGCTGAAAATTTGATCCTTTTGCAGCTCTGCGGGAGTATAGTCATCTATTGCTGATGCAGCATCATCAAGATTCTCAACTCCGCGAGTCGATCGACATGACTAAATCGATTAAATCATGTCACACTACTCACTTGTGAATCTTGATGATGCTGCACCCGCAAACAATGACTGGATCATCAATTTATTTCTCAAGTTACGGATTGAACTTGGACGATCATAAAGGAAGAAAGACAATATATAGGAAGAAATAGTAATTAAAAAAAGAAGAAAAATATATGAAGAAAATATAAGGAAAAATGAAAAAGGAACAATTGGTGTATTGTGTATGTCAGCCACAAGCATTGGCTGATGTGGTAAGTGGATCCAATGACCTGAGGCCGTGGGGGAACCCTAATAGAATATACGGTTCTCAACGACTGAGAAATTAAAAATGTTTTCTTAAAAAAAATTGAAAATTTTAAAATAATTTCATGAAAAACAAAAAAAAGGAATTAGCACAAAGTAACAACACGGAGCCAACTACTTTTCCTTGTGTAATTCATAGATTCCATGGGTGTGAAGGACTTGTGGGTCAGAATACACTGTGAGTTATTTGGAAATCCGGTGGATGAGATTAGATGTGAATCATTAAGAAGAAGAAGGAAGAACAACAGCAGCAGCAGCAAGCAAGGAAAGCCAAGCTAAGTTGGAAGAATTAAACAATCAAAATATAGAAGAAGAAGAAGAAGAAGAAGAAGAAGAAGAAGAAGAAGAAGAAGGGTGTAGTAATGGTTAAGATCTATTATTTGTAAGCCTAAAGACGAAAGAAAGACATAGAGAAGACAGAGTCAGAGAGAGAGAAAGAGAGAGAGAGAGAGAGAGAGAGAGGAGTAGGTGAGGAAGGGTTTGTTGTTTGAGGTGCTTATATATACACGACTTCGTTGGGGGAATACTTCCGTGACTGCTAGATGCATGGAACTTATGTACCTACGGTTGTGATACACCACGTAATAGGAAAGGGATCATCTCCGGATATCTTCCACCTAAGCCTCATGACTCATAAATTTGGACTCTTGAAATTTTATCAATGACTATAAACAGGGAGTCCCATTAAAAGTTATAATCATTAACCGTTGAATCAAATTTCAAGGACCCGGATTTGTGGGTCACGAGGATTAGGTAGAAAATATCTGGAGAGGATCCCTTTCCCACGTAATAAATCTGAGTACTCGGGATCATGACATATATTCAGAATTTTAAGTAGGTAAATATTCATGAGTCTCAAACTATATCTAGAGTGTTATTAGTTGAAGATTTGAATGTTTATTCAATCAATCATAGAGTTCGAATTCAAATTAATACACTAACAATCTTCACCTTGACGAAATCCAAAGAAAGACAACCCGTTCAAGAGTAGATTTACCTTCTCCGAAAAATTCACGCTACTTGTCTCAACTCCTTCACTTTCTCCTAGTGGTAGATTCGCAACTCGAAACTTTCTGGAGTCCTATTGTAAAAGGTTCAAAAAAAATTTGGACAATAACACGAACAAGCACTAGTGGTGGTTGGTGGCAAGGTCGTTCTTGAGATTTTGAGTCCCTGGACGATATTAAAAAAGATGTCCTAGTATAACTTCACATAAGTATTTTTGTATTAAACTTATAGTTGTTGGGTGTTTTTTTATTTTTATTTTGCTAATATTTTACCAAATGGTAATATCGGTCCCATTAGAAAAATGTTTTGAATTTTTTGTTTTGTTTTTATATATAAACGATGAATGAATACCAAATTACGGTAATAATTTTTAAGGATCTTAATGGACACATACTACATATATATTGTTCTAAGACCATAAAGTTGTGAAAATCATATATAAAGAAAACTATTATTTTTTTTGTTCCGGACAATATATTTAAAGTTTTAAACATAACACCATTGTAAAAAACGAAAAAGGCCTCCCAGGCAGAAAGAAAAATGGGCCCTAATTTGTTGCTAGGGAGATTTGAACTTTCGTGGTATTTAAATAAAATGAATATGTGTTCAAAAACATAACCTCATATGTACTGACCAACAATATAATTTTGGTGCCCCCGAGTCTTTGACCCCCATGCGGTCGTCCGGCTCGACCTATGGGTTGGAGACGGTTTTCTCAATTTCTAATTGAGTCCACTAGTGAATTCTAGCTTAGTTTTCATGTTCAATATATCACATTGCATTGGTGTTAATTATATATTGTAGAGAGAGAAAAATACAGTCATAATTTCTTGCTCTCTTTATCTCAACTATAAATTATAAACAAACAAAAAGTGTCAATTTTCGCACGTATCTTTAGCTCCTCCCATACCTCTGTTTATTATTCGTCATCAGATTGAATATATTTAACGGATGAAATAAACAAAGGTGTGTTGGAAGAGGAAAAAAGTGTGTGGTTATTATTTCAAAAAGTTAGACATTTAAAAGGATAAAATGTATAAATTGATTAAGTTTTAAACCCTCAAAGTACAATTGAGAAAGTTGAAACCTACAACGTTTTTTTGAAAACCATATCAAACCTGAAAGTTGTAAATTATAATTAGTCCTCTATTGTTGTATGATGCATAATCCGAGAAAATTGAAACCCATAAAGTTTTGTGAACGATGTGTGAGTCGTGTGACAGTCTTCTTGGATGAGTAAAAGCAGAAGGCTTGTAGCATATGCATTCTTCTTTTACTCAATTATGCTTTGGACCCATTTTTTCAAACAATCCAAAATCACTCCTTTTCTTAAGAGAGTTTACAAAGTCAGATTGAATCTCACCAAACTAAGGAGAATATTTCTATTAAGACAACTGGCCTCAGAGCAGATTAAGCTGGAAATCGTTTGGGAGAAGGGGTTAGCTTTTTTGTTTTATGGACCTAGAAGACAAAGAATGGATAGTGATTTTCATACTCTTAAAATTTTGGAACCCACCATCCTAATGTAGTGGAATCCCAATCTAGCTTTATATGCAACAACTATCAACTCACTCAATTGGTTGGGTACACACGAATCTTAATGAGCATAGATTTGTTGAAAACCCACCTCCAAAAATATAAGACGTGTTCTGGGGATTTCCCTTCTAATTAGTTTGCTGCAGCAACAGAATATTAAAAAACGTTATCTTTTCTGAAACCAAAAATTCTCAGAGTTAATTTTGAACTTCTGAGACACCCAAAAAACAGTATTTGCCTGAAAGTTTTACAATTCGTCGGATGAAAGTTTTAGCTACGACCTTTGCCCAATTAATTTTGCTCAACGAGATTTTGTCGGCCAAAACCTTTGATGACGAAACATTATTTCGACCGACGAAATCCTTTCATCTGGAAATGGTGGTTTTTTTTTATTTTTATAGTGACACTTGAGTTATCAAAGCTATAGAAGGACATTTACCATTTTCAGAGAGTGTGCATGGACATAATCATAATCATGCAGCTGATTTCACTACACTAATCAAGGACTAAAAGTTTTAATTCTATAACTACTGTAGGGTATTCGAAACTTTTCTCTAAATTTCAGATCATAAGAAAAAAATAAAGCAATTGATGGTTTCATTTTCAAGGTGCATGGTTATTAAGATTGTTGCTGATTTGACTGGATTCTTTACACGTCTCGCATTTTTTTAAATTCAAGTGAAATATTCTAATTACTAGGACAATTCACCACATGTGAATCCAGAATCATGTGATTAAGTAAAGGCCACGCACTCTACCAACTAAGCTAAAGATGGCTTCTTTTAATTAGTTATTCCCTCCAAATTAGTTTTTAATTTTCTCACTAAATTAAGGGCAGCCCATCATTTGCACATGTAGTGACATTTGAATGCATTAGGATCCTCTTTCCCTTGTTATTTCATTTTGCTTGGTTGAAGTGTTGACCCGAACCTCGTCCAGTCATGTGCTTTATTCCTCAAGTGAATAATAGCTGAAAATATCTTCATAATTTAATGTCTCCAGCAATTCAGAGTAGGCTTAACCAAGTAGCCACCCTAAGCTTTATGGTCAGAGAAATGCTAAGCAATTCTCTTGTACGCTTTGCATTTGAATCCCAAAATCCAAAAATACTGGTGCAGTATAAACTATTTGTAATAATACTCTATAAAGGATAATTTCCATGAAGTGAAACAAAATTCCGGTCCAAACTTGGACATGTTATATATAAAAATAAACTCAATGTTGTAATATATTTTTATAGGTTTCGTTTTAAGAAACTTGCCTACACATATAATATGTTAATAAGTCCAAAATATGCAATTTACAAATAGAATATTAAAATGAAATTAAAATATTTCTTTAAAGTTATGTGAGACGATGATTTATTGTTATGTACACGCAATAACTTTTAGAGATTAGATATGTGTCTCTTTTTCTAATGTTATATTTTAAAACTGACGTGCTCTACTACTAACGTGATTCCTTGTGTTGGAGAATAGGATCCTACATGGGTCATATAACAAAATAATATACAATTAATATATCACCGAAACCTTTAATGATAAAATCTCACACCTAACAATAGGTGGTTAAGTGAAAACAACATCGGCGATGTTGGTGGTGGACTTGCATGGGCCTACAAAGTTTAACATGGTATCAGAGCCCACACCTACCGAATGTTTTTTAGTATTAATTAGGGTTCCTTAATTGTCTGTTGTAATACAAGTTATGTGTAGCCTTGTATATATATTGCCTCCGATTAAGAGAAGAATACACGACAAATAAAATTCTATATTTATCTTGGTATCAAAGTAGGCTATTCTTTTGGCACAGTTTGGGCCCGATTTACAGAGCTCGAATTTTGTCTCCTTAAGTTGAGTTTTTGAAAAGTTGTGCTAACTCTAGTTTAAGGCTATTCAATGATTGGGCTCTCGAAAAGTTGTGTAGGTTCTAGTCCCTGAACAATGAACAGTTGTGTTAGCTCCGGCATAGTAACTTGACTAGTTCTCGATGTATAAATTAGTTTCCCTTGTAACACTATGTGGGGCCACTCATGAGGGAACGTGCTGGAGACTAGGATCTCACAAAGGTCAAAAGATTAAATAATATACAAGTAATATATGAGAGTTTTCACCTCTAATATCACTGAAGCTTTTTATGATGAAACCTCAAACCTAACGATAAATGGTTAAATAGAAACAAATATCAATGATATTGGTGGTAGGCCTACATGGACCTACAAAGTTTATCACTTTGTATGCACACAACTTTCATTTAGAATAACTAAGTCAGAATATATTGTCTTCTCTAACTACACTTCTATTATGTAATAATCTCCTATAGTTATAAAATTAATTTTGTCTCATGATTATGACTGTAGAGAGATTCTATTGTGTAAAAGTTTTGTATTAGATATGACTTAAATATAAGATAATGATAAGATTGACATTTGGGAAATAGATAATCCACCCATTAAAATCATGATTCCCGTTCATCTATTCTTATCTATGCCGTCACCACCACCAATGTCTGTCATCATCAACATTGTTTATCAGCGATTTTCACTTAATTTATCATTTTTTTTTTTTTTGTCGAAATCATCATCTCGTACTCACTCTTAATAAATCTATTATATATTATCATGAACTTGTTACTAAAAGTTCTATTTGTTCATACCTTTTTATATTAAAATTATAAAATATTACGCTAAAAATATAATGTAATAGAGAATTCATGGGAGAGTTCTACTTTGAAATAGTCCTTTAGCATTTCTCATGTTCATAAACCATAAATACTAATACCTATAAGCCTTCATTTTGCGAACATGGACATAACCAAGTTGACCTACTTAAGTCTGATTTTTCATAGTTTAGATGTATTTAGTAAAATATCTCTTGAATGAAACAAAAAAAATGCCCTCATAATTGTAATCATGCAATTTCATAATGTATTATTAGTCTCTGGACATACACTCCAAACATCAAAATAGATTTTTTATTATTGAAGTAATTGATAAAAACTACTTCATTTGAAAATTAACGTTAGTTCTTTCGGCAAACATGATGTAGTGTATATCAAGAGTTTCTGAAAAAGTGCTGTAACATAGGAAAGAAGAAAGAATTATAAGATCGAGAAATTTATCGTATTTCCTATTCTTTGTCCTTCTTGATTTAGGAAAGAAGAAACAGAAAAATTATTTCCTTGTCCGTGTGGACTTAAGTTTGTTTCGAATTTATTTCCTATTGCTATTGTTGATTAATATATATATTGTGACAACCTATCCCTAATTTTTACGTTTTATTAATTTTAAAAGAGTGATTTGACGAAAATATCCTAGAAGCGAGGGTGTTGACTTTCGTTGACTAACGTATAGTGAGACGTACGAAATATTCTTTTAGCATATTTTTGAAGTACTCAATGATACGAACGCGTAGGCACAAATGTAATCGAAATCAGAGTTACGGTTAAAATTTTACGGATCTGCGAATCCGAAAGTATTTTTGATGAAATTACTATTTAAATTATATTGTACCACTTTATATTTCTAAATTTCTATGCCACATTTTTTTGTGGCTGAAAGGGGAATGTTGGATGGAGGAAAGAAGAAAAAATAAAAATAAATAAAAAAGGGCGCTGCTGCCCAATTAGAATAGAGAAAAGAGGGAAGAATGGAGAGAACAGAGGAACCAATGAGGGGAGAGATCAGGGAGAGAAAGGAGGGAGGTGAGAAGCACCAAACTCGGACATTTTCTCCTTTGACTCGTACACCCTGACCCTACCTGCGCATTTGCTACAAATTTCGATAGGTTTTCCATCCATTTTTTCGACAAGTTTCCGACGAATTGAGGTAACTCACCACCACCAATCATTATGCAGTTGCTTCCTCTTCCTTTTCCACCCATTATAGAAAAAGGTTAGTTCATATTTCTAGAACCACATTGATGGCACCGGGACTTCCATGGCGTCGATCCGACATTCATGAAGGTGTTATCGTCGATCCCCACCATCAAACAACTTTCCTTGAGCCCATGAACAAACCATAAACAACCTTGGAGAAGGCGAATTGAACACACTCATCTCTGGGGCTTCCGACGGGTGCGAGGGAATTTGGGGCCTTTTCCGGCCAAATTAGACTTGGCCACAGGTATAAAACCTGCTATACTCATTGAGATCTTCATTTATGTGAAATTTGAGAATTTTAGATATAGCTGAATTTTATGGCGAGTCGGGGCGGCTGACCACCGCATGCTGCGGCGCGTGGGCCGAGACCCCACCTAACCTTCATAGACTAATTTGGGTTCCTTGATTCCATATTTGACATCCGATTAATGAAATTCCATTGTTTGGGTATAATGTCGTTAAGGTTTGCCACTTGAATAGTATAGCAATTGACGATCCGACTATTGGATTGTCACCAAACTTAATGCATTATAGAATGTAACATTTGAAGACCATAGAAACTTACGGATTAGGAATCCGACATACGGATCTTCTCGAATTGGATTTTTAAGCTTGTGAAATAAAACGTCGGTCGCCACTTAATTTTAGCAATTAGCAGAGATCCGACCAATGGATTGTTCCGAGACTTTAGGATGTTGTTCTAGAAGCTTACTGAAACTCTTGAAAGGTTACGGATAGGAAATCCGAGGTGCAAATCTTCCGGATCGAGTTACGTTGGGTTGTGGACCCTACTGTTGACCTTTGACCGACTGTTGACTTTTGGTCAATAGGTTTGAAATCATTTTAGAATGTCCTTGGGGATGTGTTTTATGTAAGTTACGTGTTCTATCGATAAGAATTATGAGATGTGATTTGATAATTGTTCTAGGCGCCGATCATTCGTGACACCTCGATATTCATGCTAGGGAGTTGTAGCTCAGACCTTAAGTGAGTGGGTCTTTTTCTTTTTATAGTATATATATGTGTGTGTGTGTGTGTATATATATATGTATATATATATGTATATATATTTATATTTATATATATTTAGGTAAGTTCAGGTAAGTTTATTATGTTGTTTGGAATTGTTGAATCATTATGGCAGGCTTATATTCATATGGTCTGCTCATCATTGCTACACCCAAGTGTTAAAACTCAGCTCAAGGCTAGGTTAGTCTTTCACGTGTTGTTCACATCAGCACTGCACGTTCACCTTGGATCCAAGTATGTGCTAGTCCTGTCGTACATATTGCAATAGGCAATTCCGACTCGTATGTGACAGTGAATAACGCTAGTCTTCACATGGTTGTAGCACTAGAGCATATATTATTACACATAGTCTTGTCGTATAGGTCGCATTAGGCGACTCCGACTTGTGTGCTAGCATAGATTGATGAGCAATAGGTCTAGTCGTACAAGTTACATTAGGTAACTCTGACTAGTATGCTAACATAGGTTGTTGAGCACTTGATTTTATTTATATTACTGTTGATTTGCATTTGATAGCATACATATACGTAGTATGATTTTTTGGAAACTATACATGTTTTACGGCGAGGGGTTATAACGTTTTCAAAAAGGTTTTTATAAAACTTTATTTTCAGGCTCACTCATCCTTGTTTTTTGCCCACCAGGTTCTAGTAGCAAAGTTTTCGTACTAACGAGGATTATTGGCAGATCTTGGTGTAAACGCTTACCTTCGATGGTATAATTCTCACCCTAATTTACTGAACTGTACTTATGCTCTGTCATCACATGTGAATTGGGTTCATTCCCGCTCATAGCGCACTCTTGTATTTAGGCACTTTTAGGTTTAAATTTATTCACATTTTCCACATCACTACACTTTATGACTTCGTCACCTTCCAGGTGTCGGCCAATACAGCTTGATAAGTTGGGCAATATTGCGTTGATCACACGCATGATGTAAGCATTCTAGGTTCTTAAGCTTAATTTTCGAATCTTACCACCTCGTCGAGCACGAAAAATGTATTAGCTTTTTCTAAGTCTTGAGTGACTTAGTCGACTTATTAATCTTTTAGAAGATCATTTTGGCGAATGCCTCTAAATTATAAGTGAAGAATTTTCCTACCAAGGAAAAATGTAGATTTGAGATAAGTTGATGGCCTTGAGCAGGGCTATTATATTGATAGTTGTGTATCCTAGAGAGAGAATTTACCTACCAATTCCACTACTACCTAGTCATTTCTTCAAACCTTTTCGAGTTAGAAAACCATAAATAATCTTGATTCCTTGGCAGTACCTATTAGTGTACCACCTATTAGAATCCCTACGAAGTTTTAGTTTTCGTCAAAATTTCTAGAAATGTCTCGAGTGACAATGTGGTGCTACAGGGGTAGCACTCGATGAAAGAACATCTTGGGACAATCACTTTTGGTCCTTAATAACACTAATCTTTCCAAATGTACTAGTGATCATTCCGGATCTTCAGGAGGAAGATCGACTTCTATTTAAGTCCTTTCTAAAGTAGATTACTAGAAAATTCTATTTTTCTGACTTTAGAACACTCTAACCAATACTAGTTCCCGAAATTGCTTTTGGTGTTGTACCTGTCATTTCAATGAGTATAGGCATCAAAGTACGAGTTGTTATACCTACGGTTAGTAGAAAATCCCGAAGTAGTAAGTATTTTTCCCTAGAATTATGAAACCACCTCATAAGACCAATTCCTAACCAATTGTCCGAAACAATCCACCTCAGTGGGCTTTAACCTATAATCAGCCTTCGGTGGCGCTACTAATTGACGATAATGCCCGATATCCAGAAGCTATTAACCATTATTTAGGTGGTATGATTTCTGATACCAGACACATGCTAGTATCTGGGAGTGATACCCTTATGCCAGAATGCCGGTTCTTAGTTTCAAGGTAGCAAACAATATCAAAACATCGTATATGTGTTAATTAGCGGCCTGACTGATAGACTGATTAACAGTGACTACTTGAGCTGAAGAAACTAAATCTCAAAAACTTAGAAGAAAGTTTGGTTAGAGGATTGTAAGCTTGTCCTTGTTTTAACCTTATCACCCATCTAAGTAAACAGAACCATTTCGACCATCCATCCTTGTGGTCATTTCCATCGACAAACATTAGAGTTGAAGCATGAGTTAATTCCCGCTGTAATAGCGGAATGAGAATTGAGAAAATTATGAAGATCTATTAGTAGATGTCGTAAGGAGAAGAAGTAGTATGGTACGTTTCAAGGACGTATACCTTCGATATCAAGTCTCACAATTTTCCTTGGGATATCACCAAATAGTGAAGTGAAGTACACCATCGATCCACTTTCTCGTACTACACCAATTTTCCTTACTTCATATTGAACATTTTCGACATCATTGAGAAACTTAGTTACCAAGTTTACCAATTAGGAATTTACCCAACCAAGGACTAAACACCTTATTTAGGGAACCTCGAACCTATCTACGAAGGTGAAAGGCCGAACCTTGGGATCGCACCTAGATTTTAGCTATTTAGTTGGTGAAGATTAAAAATCATCAACCCTTGCTTCAAGTTTATGGCCACTCAGACAAACTTTTGGAATGCAGAGTTTTCTCTCGAATCCTGTTGAGTTCGACGCGGTCTTACCGATGACTTTCTCTTTTACCCTAGTAACAAGAGCAATTCTCTAAACACTGGCAACCAGTTTTATACCAAAGCTCTCAACTGTCTACTTTGATTAAATTGGTACTCTTCTTGGCAAACTTGATCTCAGTAAACGATATTCATTCCTTTTTCCAAAAGGTTTTAGTGGAAGAAGGTTGAAATTCTCACAGAGTGTTGTGAGATACGAGATATCCTTGGTTTTGTCGAGTTATCGACAATTGGTTAGCGATTTTTCAACTGTAGTGTTTTTCCTCACTTATCAACCTAGGAAAGTTAGTCTAATTGAGATGTTGAATATGATTAAAGTTTTTGAACAACCGAACTGTTGTCTCATCTCACCTCTGTTTTACACCTTTCTATGACATTGATCACTTAGAAATACATGATGATGGAATATTGCTTAAATTTTCCGACTGTTAGAACCGTTCGAAATGAACCATCATATATGTGACCTAGAGTCAACAGTTTCCATTTTCATTTGAAAACCGAATGGTATTTCTCGGTGGATAAACATGTCCAGGACCTTTATCAATCTTAGACTTTTCAAATGCATCCTCATTTGAAATAGGTTAAATTTCTGACAGCAGTAGTGGAAAAACTAAATCAATGTCTACGATTGCACTATCATGTATTATCTTGGTTGTGCAAATGTAATTGCTATTTAATGTAGCAAAAGACATATGTATACTTGAACACTTTTAGCTTGTCCTATCCCACCTCGGTTGGAATTCACGAGCATTGGTTCGACGTTACTTATGAATCATTAAGAAATCGTTTGGATGGTTATAATCACTTCCTGTATATGAAGGGAGGTCACTTGCTTTATATGAATGGAGATGGGAAATGTCATCATACACTCTCGGTGCGAGGTGTCTTGTACATGTGGAAACGATGATGATGTTTCGGTGATTATCAACCGATTTGTTAAGTTAGCTCACTTTTGTTTGTCCAGAGGGACTATGTTTTAAGCCACTTAGTAATCATTCTTGAATTTATCGGATTTTCTGGCATTTTGATCAGCGTCTATTCTGATGGTGATTTCATATTCACTTTTTTGTGTTGGAAGGCACTTCAATCAACTTTGGGTACGCGTCTACTCTATTATAGTTTATATTATTTCAAAGGCAAGTAGACAATTCAGAAGAATTGCTCGAATATTAAAAACTAGTTGTGATCATAAATTCTTCAATCACTTAACAAATACTCCGTCGAATGGATCATTACCATTAGTGATTGAATATTCCAGAAGTTGTTTTTGTAGTGTGATGGCATGCAATCAACCTAGATATCTTGAACTTTAAATTTGATGGACTTTTTTTTACCCTTAAATTCTTGAGTGTTTTTTTAACCTTTTCGACATAGTTCTTCGCTAAATTGAAAGGAATTCAATATGAATCGGCTCACTATGACATTGTAAACTACATTGTTTGGCTGTATGGTGTGTGTGTGTCACTATAGTCTCTCACTGTGACATGTGTTTATCCAATCATTGGATCATTTTGAAACTTTAGGATGTTGTTCTAGAAGTTTATTGAAACTCTTGAGAAGTTACGGATCAGAAATCCAAGGTGCGGATCTTCCAGATCGAGTTACGTAGGGTTGTAGACCCAACCCTACTATTGACCTTTAACCAACAGTTGACTTTTGGTCAATGGGTTTCAAATAATTTTAGAACGTTTTTGGGGATCTGTTTTATGTGAGTTACGTGTTCTATCGATAAGAATTATGAGACATGATTTGATAATTGTTCTAAGCACTGATCGTTCTTGACGCCTCGATATTCGTGCTAGGGAGTTGTAGCGCGGACCTCAAGTGAGTGGGTCTTTTCCTTTTTATAGTTAGTGTGTGTGTGTGTGTGTGTGTGTGTGTGTGTGTGTGTGTGTGTGTGTGTGTGTGTGTGTGTGTGTGTGTGTGTGTGTGTGTGTGTATAAACATACTTTATAGTTTCCACAAATGCCTTTGAATTGATTTATGCATATCATGCCAAGATGACCCTACATGATGCGCAGGTAAGTTCAGGTATGTTTATTATGTTGTTTGGAATTGTTGAATCATTATGGCATGCTTATATTCATATGGTCTGCTCATCATTGCTACACCTAGGTGTTAGTGCTCAGCCCAGGGCCAGGTTAGTCTTTCACGTGTTGTTCACATCAGCCCCGCACACTCGTCTTGGATCTAAGTAAGTGCTAGTCTTGTTGTACATATTGCAATAGGCAATTTCGATTCATATGTGATCGCGAATACCGCTAGTCTTCACGTGATTGTAGCACTAGAGTGTATATTATTACACCTAGTCCTGTCGTACAGGTCGCATTAGGCGACTCTGACTCACTTGCTAGCATAGATTGATAAGCAATAGGTCCAGTTGTACAGGTTGCATTAGATGACTCCAGCTGGTGTGCTACCATAGGTTGTTGAGCACTTGATTTTATTTATATTACTATTGATTTGCATTTGATATTATACCTATACATTGTATGATTTCTGGAAACTATACATGTTTTATGACGAGGAGTTATAACATTTTTAGAAAGATTTTTATCAAACCTTATTTTTAGGCCCACTCACCCTTGTTTTTCGCCCCTCCAGGTTCTAGTAGCAGAGTTTTCGTACTGACGATGATTATTGGAAAATCTTGGTGTAAATGCTTGCCTTCGATGGTATAATTATCACCCTATTTTACTGTATTGTACTTATGCTCCATCATCACATCCCGCTCACAGTGCACTCTTGTATTTAGGCACTTTTAGGTTTAAATTTGTTCACATTTTCCACATCACTACACTTTATGGCTTCATCACCTTTCAGGTGTCGACCAACACAGCTCGATTCGGAGTCCTAGTGGACATTCCGCGTCAGGATGTGTCATATATTGAATACAAGATGTTATTAACCACACACTGATAATATACTAAATTCTCTATTCCATACGCACTAGTAGAAAAAACAGCTTGCGCGACGAAGAAGATTTTGTCACATAAGTGTAACTTGTGCGACGAATACACACTTAGGTCGCGCAAACATCAGAAGAATTCAGGAAAAAAAAACACTTTGTGCAACAAACAATTTCATCGCGCAAGAGGACTTCACGCGATGACTACTATTGTTCGTTGTGCAACAAAAGGCGGGTAAATAAAATTTGGCACCAAAAGTTTGCACGACGAGTTTTCCTAGATATTTGTTTCGCAAAACAGTCAGTCGCGCATTAAACACTCCCATTTATAGTGTGGATTTGTAGCACACTTTGCGCGACCAAGGATTTGTTGCGCAAAGTGTGTTGGGTTTTATATAAACACTGATTCAAAATCCTATTTTGCAAAGGTTTTGTTTCAAACGATGGCTGATTTGGTTTTAGATTCAACGAAAAGTTGGGAGTGAGAAGGCTCTCGTGAAGGGAAAGGTAAAAAAAAAAATTGTTGAATTAATTGTTTTACATTTGATATGGTTGAATTTATTGTTTTAATCGGCTATTACGTTTTAAATTTTTGTGGTAGGAAAAAAAATGAGGAAAGCTATGTTGACAATAGAAAGGTACCGATGTAAGCGTTTCCCCTCGTTTGATGACAAAAGTTCAGCTAAAGAGTCCACCGAACTTAGGTTCGATATAGGGGGATTGGTGCACAATCAGTATTTTATCGAGTTTAAGTCTTGGAAAATGGTGCATGTGGACTTGAAGAACTCCATGATGCAGGAGTTATCAGTAAGTTTTATTAAAGAAAGTGTAATTGTTTTTGTTTAAAAATAATATTTTTGCGGTAACTAATTTAATTTTATTTCCATTACAGGTTGTTTGGGATGTTGATGAAACCGATGAGAAGCAGCAGAAGTATGTTGATGACCTTTTCAAGATGCAGTTATGGTAGTGGAAGTTCAATGTACAGTGGGAATGCTGCTGCTGCTGATGCCCTTGCTGATGACCCAAAAGAAAAGTGAACTTAATTTATTTTTTTTCTTTTTTGTTTATAAAATAAGATTTATTTGAATATTATGTTGGACTTTACTTTTAAAATTTATGTTACATGGACGGCTTAAAGTTTACACTAGTTATAATATATATTTTTGGTAATATATATTTTGGTTTGATAATTTTAATTGGATAAAAAAAATTTACATTAGATAGAAAAAAATAATGCAACTTGCGCAACTCGTCGCGCAAAAGTAACTTGCGGGACGAATTCTAACTTCGTCGGACAAAGTGATTCTTCCAAAAGTAATCTTTATAATGTGACTTTAGCTGCAGAGGCAGAAAACTGTAGAAAAACTACAAATTTTGCCTCTGCACCTTCTTTCCTTTCATTTTTTCGGGATTCGTCGTTCCTATTTTCTCTCAATTTCTTCCTCTAATACTTCGTCCATCTAAATCTCTATCTTCTCTAGGTTGATCGAGCTATTTCAGTGTGTTTGGTAAGGGTTTTTTTGCTATTTTCATACAAAAGTATCAATGTCAATTCATACTAACACCGTAAAATTCGTTGTGTATAGGAATATTGTGTGTGACTAGCGCTCGGTGGATAAAAATTTGGAAGGTATTTTCTTTGTTTTATTTAAAAATATATATAAATTAGTTAAATTATATTGACATTATATTGTTATGTTTATATTAAGTTGTTGAATTGTATATGTACAAATTTGTACGTGATGTACAAATTTGTGTTGTTAATTGTAATTAACTTCGTATTTGGTTTTTTATTTTTTGGTAAAACTTAGTTTCCCGTTTGAGGATTTGTTGGATGTCGCGCATGGATGCGAAAGCATGACCACGGTCCAATTGATTCTTGAATTGTCCCATTATTTGGACAGCTTGGGAATGCAAAGTTATGACGCATAGTTTATGGTTAGAGGATTAGGTTTCGGTCGTGGGGATTTCAGTGGCATCTGTATATGTTCTTTGGGTGGTACATAGGTATTTCATATCTATGCCGTGCATTTGAAGAACTGCACAAAGATGTTTCCGAAATTTCTCCATGTCGAAATCTAATTTGAAGTAGTCGTAAATTACGTGACATAATTTTGCATTCCCGAATGGGATAGGGCCCTTACCGGAGGCATAAGGTGACAAGATCATATTGAAATTTTTGTGATTATTGTATTGTTATTGTGGTCGTAGAAATGATGGACAAAACATGGATGCAAAACCCGAACAGATGCGCCAACGAATACTTGACCGGAAGCAAGTATTTTATTGACTTTGCACGTGCACACAACCCAGGTGCAACTAGAATCTAGTGTCCTTGTAGGAGGTGTACGACACGTTAAGGGAAACTATTGAAAATGTTCGATCTCATTTAGTAAGGAATGGAATGGTAGAGACCTATAATATTTGGAACCATTATAGGGAACAATTAGACAATTCTCAAACGTGACAAGAATGGGTAATGTTGAACCTAATATGGATCCTAATGAACAAGTCATGGAAAGCTTAAATGAAGTTTTTCCATTAACGTCGACACATACCAATCAGAAAGTGGAAGATGATGTAACTACACCAATGGATAGTGGAGAATTCAAACAATATGAAAAACTATTAAAAAATGTCAACTAAGAGTTACACCTGGGGTGTGAGGGATTTTCAGTTCTCACAGCTATTGTGGAACTAATGCATGGGAAAATAAAGTATTGTATGTCGAACCAATGTTTTACTTTTTGGGGGTTTTCAAGAGAATGCTACCAAAGGACAATTATTTGCCGAAAGACCATGGAAACGCTCAAAATGTATTGAATGGTCTGGGATTGGGTTATGAAAAAAATTCACGCTTGCAAAAACACTTGTGTATTGTTTTATAAGGAGAATAAAGCATTGGATAAATGCCCTGTATGCAATGAGTCGAGGTTCAAAATGACATCTCCGAATAGATCGATGAAGATCCCACAAAAAATTCCTTGATTTTGTTGCTGATCCTCGAAACGTTAGATTGGGACTTGCCACTGACGGATTCAATATGTTCAATGTTCTAAACCAACACCACAATACTTAGCCAATTTTGTATTTCTGTATAATTTACCGCCATGGAAATGAATGAAAAAAAAAATACATGATGATGACTATTGAAACTGAGGATTTAGGGTTCTTAAGTTAGGGGTTAGTTGATTTTGAATTAGGGATTAAAATTAGGGTTTTTAAATTTGTGTTTGGAATTAGGACAATGAGTTAGATTTAGGGTTGTAATGCTTTATTTGTTTTAAATTTAAGTAGAAATTATTATGCATGTGTACGATAATTTTTATCTTTGTAATCTAACAATTTTATTTCTAATTTTGTAGATGTCACAACTCATTAGAACCCAGAAGGAGATGACGAATACACCTTGTCTGACGACTACACCTACTATTGCCTCCACTGCTCCGGCAGAGATTGACCATAGGCCGGTGATTCCATTTAACCCAATTGGTCCTCCAGTTCAACAGGCGCCGACATATTCGACTTCTTCGATGGCGCTACTTGTTAGCACCTGACATGCTCACCACCGCCCCCCCACTCCAAAGCAGATGTCGCCATCGGGATCCACAACCGATGCCTTGGGTCCATTGCTAGGTATACTATCCTAATTTACGCCTTCATTCCTATGTTAACTTAGTTTTGTTATTTTAGGTTCAGTTTGTTAAGTTATGTCATTTAAGGATTAAAAGTTATTATATATATATATATATATATATATATATATATATATATTGTTTATTGTTGTCATCGTTCTGAACCCATTATTAAACAGTTTTGATTATTGTGTTGGATACATATATTGTTTATGTTATTTTCAAGGTTTTGGGAAATGTTTTAATTATATAGGGTTATGCTGAAATTTTGGTAGGATTTGTTATCAGTTTTGGGTTAACGTTAATTTTTCATTTCTTTGCAGCCAAGAAAAACACCCGGGGACCTTGTCGGCAATTGAAGACAACGAAGGTCACCCGGGTGACCAACGATTGTATTACAATTGGATACGATGAGCGACATTGGGCAGCACCAACGGCAGAGTAGCATAATGCGTTGGTCCACGACATTGGGCACGTCATGCAGACCTTTTTCCTTATGCGGTGAAAGTCTTGAAAGGCTATGCCGGAAGAGGTGAAAAACATGGTGCGTAATCATTTGTCAGTAAGTATCGTCGCCTTTTTAATGCTTTTCATGTAAAATTTATATATTTATATTTATTATGTCTTTTATTACTAATACTTTCGTAATATTTGTTACATTACAGACAAACTACAATTCCGATAGCATCAACAAGGACATGTTGGCGTACCTCAATTGGCTCTTCTCCGAATATTACAAGCAATGGAAGAGTGACTTGTAACACTATTTCGAGATGTTTGATGATCTGCATGTGACTTTCGAGGAGAGCTGACCGAAGGAGTTCAAGGATCGAGAAGATATTTAGGTTTAGCTCTGAGGTCATTTTCAGGAGCCGGGCTATGTGGCGCGTTTTTAAATAGGATTTCTTTCATTTTACTTTTTTAAATTTTTACTAATGTTTATTACTTTTTTTTATTTTCTTTAAATATTACAACGAATACGTTTATTTTGTGTATAACAGAAGAAGGCGAAGGTTAACAAGATCAATTGGGAGAAGAAGACTCTTCTCCACCATTCGGGTTCAAGACCTTTCTCATATTGGATGGAGGCACGGCAAAAGGTATATATTAAAGCTTTCATTTCTAATTTTAAAATGTCGCTAATATTTTTTTTTCCATACTAATATTTTTCTTATCTTTTTCTATTTCAAGAGGGTTCAAAATTCCCGCATATCGACATCTTTGCTGACGTTTATGTTCGGCCCGGGGATAAGTTGACCAAGTCCCTTCATGTAATTAATTTCTTATGCATTATAGATTTATACTAATTATTTCAAATTGTTTGCTATGAATATTCCATGTTTTATTTCACAGGCAACTGTAGTCAGTCATTCAGGAGTCAACCTCCCAGCTTTCCCCAGACACATCAATCGAGTCTGCGAATCCCCTTGAGAATGTGGGGTTTCACATCCTTACAAAGACATTAGACCAGACTTTCGATCGGAGGCCAGCGACATATTATCGGGGGATGGGAAATGCCAGGCGGCGGGAGAGTGGAGCCTCTTCATCGTCATAGTTGAAGGGCGAGGTTACAACTTTGACACAGGAAGTCGTTGGCCTGAGAAGTGAGCTCACATCATACAAGACTCAAATGTCATTGATTGTGCAGGCCCTCAGTTCCTCCAGAATCTGTTTCCCCGATTTTTCTGCACCACTGCCGTCAGAGCCTCTCCACCCCTAACATACACAACAATCAAACCCATAACCTTCGAACCCGTCCCTAACCCTACCCATTTCTGACAGCAAAATTACCAAGCACCTCCAAAAGACTTACCCATAGATTATGCCTCATTTTTTTCATAATTTTTTTTCCGCTTTTTTTTTAAACTTTGTATTTGTACGTACGTTTTTATTTATATTATAAATAAATTGTTTTTCTATTCTTTTTTTGTCAATTGTATGAAATTTTTTTTTAATAACATTCTATTTATTAAATTCTTTTTTTTTATTAAAAATTACACTTGTGCGATGAAGATATGTCGTCGTGCAAAACCACTCGTGTCTTACATGTTTCGTCATGTAAACATTTTCGAGACGAACCATGGACCTTCCTAGAAATTTCTTGTCACAAAGCACACTAGTACCCTCTTATATTGTGCGACGAAAACCCTTGTCCATAGACCTTTCTTGCAACGAGCAATAAACCGCACAATCATTTTGCTGCTCAACGAAACTGCACTCTTTGTCGTGCAAGATATTTCTTCACGACCTTTGTGCGACAAATTCTGCGCGACGATTTCTGTGTTGCCATAGGTTTCGTGCGACCTAGAAATGCTTTGCGTGACAAATACTCCCTCATCGCGCAAAGTGTTAATTGTAGTAGTGACGATTCAGGTATCACATGAGACGACATCATAATTTTATCTGCAGATTAAACTGTATACCAAAATAGAGCAATCTTTGCTCGCTTTCCACTAGACTAATCTTTTAGGGTTATTGTTAGTGTTGATCTTACTTGCAAAGCAACTTATCGTTTGAATTTATACCTACTATTACTCTTCTGTTCTTTAAAACACATGTCATGTGAGAATTCTAAGTCCACGCTAAAACCTTTATTTTTCACCTCTCATTGATCAACCTATTGCCATCCCTCCCGAAGACATGCTTTTTTCCTCGGACTTCTTAAACAGTGTTACGGGAGACACCTGATTCTTCTTTAGGCTATATTTGGATGAGGAAATGCCAAGTTTCAAGGGACTAAGAACAATTTTGTAAGGAATAGATCACAAAAAGTTGATGGAATGGATGAAGAAATGCACTCCTTGATCATTACAAACGTGGGAAGGATTTGCAAATGGCACTTCCAAGCAGGAATTTGTAAATCTCTCTCATATGCCTTGGAATGGTCATAGAGGACTTTTGTAATTCCTCGTATCTTACATTTTGTAGATTAATGTATTAATAACTCGACCATAATCCCTTAAGGCATGAAAACACACATGGAAAAGGATTCTCGCCGGATGCTTTTTCTAAGAATCCTAGGGATCCCGCAATTGTGTTTGTTCATCGTATATCGTGCGGTTTTTTGTTAGGTACTATTTATATTTGAATTTTAAATTTTAAATTTTAAATAATTTATGACTGCACAATCTCAATGAACGGATACGATTGCGGAATCCTTATGATCCTTTTCCAACACACATAGCCTTAGTTAGGTGTTTAATGGGTAGTATGCAATTATATTGTGTAATTACTCTCATATGTATACAGTAAGCTTACAAAAAGCCAAATGTGGAGCTAATTTGGTGGGCCACAGTCCACTGACAATCTAATTTTATTTTTAATTTATTTTTAAACATTAACGGTTCAAGTGGCTATAATCAAACCACCTCAGATGGCCAACAAACCGCCGCACCATTTTTATAACTATTAAAATATAATTACGAGGGAGATACGACATGCCCCACTCGTGGCAAACAACCTAGTACCATTTTAAATCTCGACGTCAAGCCTTGCCCACCATGATGAATGAAGTCCCCTATCTACACTTTCAAATTTCAACTATCTTCGACGGCTATTAGATGCTTTCTCTTTTGGCTAAAGGCTCAGAGCTTAATTATTTCAACTATTAGATGCAGGATATATTCCTCTTATGATTGTGTATGATACCTAGTGGATATATGTACTACGTGTCAAACTTATTTTCCTTGGCATTATAACAAGTTCGCAAAATCTAGTAACGACTAATTCCATCATCAATGTATATAGTTTTAGTGATTGGTTATGATTTATTTGCACGATCGTGATTGCAGAGTGTTAATTAAAAGAAAAGTGCGTATAACTTTCGTTTAACAGTATTGACATAGACCGACAACTAAATCTATTGGTGATCCAATCAATCATCAACACACATGGTGCATATGGATGATTATGATTTATTCTCATAATTATCGAACCTTTCTCAGTGGGAATCAGCTGACACATTACTGTTGATTCTTTATTTTATCAAATGATCTTAATACGGTTTTTGATTAATAGGGTTTTGAGGAACAGTCCATTGGGACATGCATTTATCCAATTACTTAATTAATCTCAGCATATTTGATTATTGCTTCGCTTATCTTGAAGTAATCACTAGAGTTAAGTACTTTTTGCAAGTTTAAGTAGTTTAATTTATTTGAATATTTAATATCATAATCCCGTCTTTGTTGGAGGTGGTATATTCCTTACAATTGTGTGGTTTTGCTCAAAACAACGGGCTAGCTAGCAGGTTTTCACTTTTTAATCACGTGAATCATTTTTTAGAATAAATTTGATTAGTTCTAAGAAGTATATTAAGCATCACATGCACGTGAATGCCTCGCTGGATTCTAACCTAGGTAGCACAACAGTAAAACTTGGAAACAAGAAGGCCTCACAAAACTTGTAATTTGTGTGTTAATGTAATTACTTTGACAAGTTAATACTCTGAATCTCAATAGCTGTTAATATTATGCAGTTATTGATAATTTTGTTAATGCAATTGACAGTAAATACATGTAAAAAGAAATAAGGAAAAACAATAAATAGTCTATTGATAGAACCACAAAAGAAAATAGTCGAAGCAAACAGTATCAACAATCACTAACATGGTAAAAATGTGAGATTAAATCTCCTGTACTTATTTTGTGTATGATTCTTTTGTAGCTTATTGACACATGTTTATAAATTTAATCATCTTTAATTATGTTGTTATAAACTTAGTATATATAAATTAATAATAAAGACTACAGAAATACCACACAAAAAATAAACGTAGAAGATTTGATCTCAAAAAATATAAGCTATCTTGTTTCGGTTCTTCAAGAATTGCCTTGGAAAGTAGACCCGGCAGTTTCTTACACGACACGGTGACACGACACGAAAATAATGGGTTTCGGGTCAACACGATAACTAATCGGGTCATTATTGGGTGACCCATTAAGAACACGTTAATAACGGGTTCTTAACAGGTATACACGCGGGAAACACGTGGGTAACCCGTTTCGACCCGTTAAGAAAAATAAATTATAATTTTAAAGTTTAATTACTAAAAAAGCCATATTGTATATATTAGTATATTCTATATTAAATATATATTTTTGTATTATTATTCTATATAAGTTAAAAAAATTAAGTTTTATTCATTTATTTATTTGTATTATGAGAGTTTCTTATTATCATTAATATAATAAATTTTGCTTAACATGCTGTTGTCCAAAATTAAAATCAACTAGTATAGTATTAGTATAAGCAATAAGACACCTCTACAAGTATGAAAAATGTGAAAGAATATATAAACACTTGTGATTCATCATTCTCCAATAGTAGACAATGATTACACTTAGATTATCGTTTAAATTTTTAAAACCATCCAAACCGTCATGAATAGTGTTTTTTATTTTGAGTGTAAAAGTAATAAAATTAATAATAATTATTGTAGAAGTGTAAGAAATGTAATATATATATATATATATATATATATATATATAAAATCACTCGTACTGACAAGCTTTACAACTTTCGTGAATGGGTCAACTTCGAAATCCAACACTATAATCCATAAACCTTAAATTTGTATTTAACCGTCAATTGTCGTTTAGGCTTTATTCTTTATATTGAATTTCATTTTTAAAATTTTCTTTTTTGAAAACATGATCTTCTGGGAGATGTAGGAAAATGAACGGTTCGGATCTTTGATATCACGTTCTGATATTTACAGTTAATTGAAATATGAGTCAATGTTATATAGTTTGTAGAGACTTTATAAACACCAAGCAATATTTTCACTAACAGTAAAACTCTGAACATAATATTAACGATCCGAACCGTTCATCTTTCTGTATCCTCTAATAGATCATGTTTTCAAAAAAGAAAATCTGAAAAGAAAAAAAAACAAAATTTGGTGATAAAAATGAAGAATAAATGTAAACAACAATCGACGGTTAAATTTTGATTTATGATTTATATGATTATAGTGGCCCATTTCAAAGTTAAGCCCTTCATGAAAGTTGTGAAGCTTGTCGTTACAAGTGTTTATATATTTTTTTTGTATTTTTCACACTTCTACATTAATTAAAAAACTATTAAAGACTTTACTTAAACAATAACCATAGGATAAATGAAAAAAGAGTGCTAATGTAGAAAGCCTCATTGAAAATATCATCAATATAACTCTTGAAGACAATATATCAAGTCAAAGTTCCAATACCATTTCCCATGGTAATTGATGAAAATTGAAGAGTTTGATTGTAAGAAAATGTGCAAGGTTCCAAACCTTGAAACATAACTCCCTTAATTTTGCAAATCTTTTGAACATTTGATATTTTGTAAGGTTCTAATGTTTTTATTTTTATTTTTTATTATGCTCTTATTTCGAGTATGTAAATATGTAATACTTGAAAGACAAATGTGTGTTTTATGTTTTGAATGTGATAATATGGTATGTATATACTTATTTAGTATTATGTTTTTCATTTGATTATTTGTTGGTTTAAAATATTTTTTCCTTAACGGGTAACGGGTCGGGTCATATTACCTGTTAATATTATAGGGTCGATTTCGGGTCGGGTCATTTTACCCGTTTATTTTAACGGGTGTTACACGACACGACCCGTTAAAATATCGGGTATGACACGAAAACGACACGAACACAGGAAACACGACACGAATGCCAGGTCTACTGGAAAGTATACAACGCAGATCCAGTGTTCATACAAAAACAAAAGATAGATTTCTTATTCCATTTGACCCATCTTTTGTTTTTTTTTTCCAAGACCTATGCTTTCAATTATTTATTTTCTTGGGACAACTAAACTAACAGATTGGAGTCATTAAATAATCAGTATTCACATCGGGCTGGAAATCAAAACAAATGAAATAATGGTCATGTTTGGACAAGGTTTTGCAACAAATTCTATGATAAATTAATTAAAAATATGTAAATACAGATCGAGAGGTTTAAATGAATAGATGCAATGCATTACATACTTATTTAATAGAAACTGAAGAAGGATGGAAACGAAGAATCAAGAAAATATTAAAGGAAGATGAAACTTATCATTTTGGAATGTCGTTCTTAACATTTACTATCACACAACAATTTGGTCATTTCGTTTAGATTTCGTTAATTATTTTGTTAGTTTGTATGTAGGACCCATAAATCTAATAAAATATTGACCCATGGATCACACACAATAAGGGCTTTTATTGCAAATAGCCATTGGCATTGATCCACTTTTATTGCAAATAGCCACTGACATTGATCCAACCCCTCATTTTAGTCTCTGAGTTTCAAAAATCAATAAATTTGATCTCTGACTTTCACTATGGCACATCAATTTAGTCATTTCGTTAAGTTTTGTTAATATTTTTTTTGTTAGTGTGCTGATATGATCCCACTAATCTAATCATATGGCGCCACGTGGATTAACTATAAGAAACTTTTTTTTTAAGATTTAAAACTAAAAATAAAATAAGAAACTAAAAACGAAAACTAAAAAATTAGATCTAAGATAAATTTGCACGTCCGGCTCTAATCAACATAATTAGATCTACATTTTTATTAGAACCGGAATAAATACGTTGGCAAACTCTTCAGTTACAAATAAATCATATCGAGTAAGCATGTTAGCTATTCCTTTCGACAAAAAAAAGAAAAGAAAAGAAAGCATGTTAGCTACTCCATTAGCCCCATCTAACATGAATAAACCACCCTAGCGCAGAAGTCTCTTTCCAGGAATTAGATGGTTTATTGAGAAGTTATGAGCAACTTTTGTCTCTTAAGGGTAGTCATTCAATACAGGTCGGTCAAATTTAATACACATGCCGTGAACGAGGAAGAAAAAACATGTACCAGGTTTACTATTTTATTTTGCTCATGTAAGAGATGTGTACCTACTCAATTAGTTTATGCACTACTGGTACTAGTAGTGCCCAACCAGTGCCAATTTCATAACATTCTCGTTTCATTTTTGGCGCTCGCACATGCTTGGTTTTTGTGCTAAGACCCCAATGTTTATATCTGGATATAATAATGTATACCATCGTTTTTTAATGGAAAAATGTATTTATACTGAGAGCCGGGGTATTGCGTTAAATTACACGGAACCGGATTCCCTCCTGAGCATAGGGTGGGATCCTCTTGACCAGCTCATCTGGACATTTGAAATTTGATCCAATAGTTACCAACAGAGAGGGTCCTCTAAAAGTTATAATTATTGTAGTCGTTGGATCAAATTTTAAGAACCTAGATGGGCTAGTTAGGAGGATCCTCACCCTATGCTCAGGAGGGGATCCGGTTCCAAATTACACAATGAGATAGTTGTTATAATAGTGTCGAACTCGTCATTCACAAGATCAAGTTCAAGACATTTCACTTACAAGGGGAGAGAAACTCTAAATTGTAATATTAATTAAATGACTAATCATATCATCCTTGATTTAATTTTATTGCAATGTGGTGAAAATTGAAATCAAGTGCAGGTGCGTTGAATAGGAGTAGGATTCTCTACCATCTTATTCTCATCCCCTTCCATGCCCTCCTCTCACACATTACTTTTTGTCTTATTATCTCTATAAAAATTGAATATAAGATGTTAACGTGACTTAACCATGACTATTAGGAGGGTATGGAAGGGTAGAGAGATTAGGAGGGTAGAGAATTCTACTCTTGTTGAATATTGTTATCATCCTTTTTTTTAATTCTTTAAATCGTACCATTAAAAAAATGAAAACTAATGAAAATGATTTGAAAATTGTAAGTTTTAACGATAAGGACAAAATAAAGGTAAAGTGAATAGTATCATGATTGACTTTTTAGTGTAAAAATATGATTTTTCGTTAAAGTGAACAGTACTGGAGTTTTTTTTGTTAAAATTCTCTTTAGAAAGGGTATTGGTGTTTGGTACCCTTTGTTTTAGTAAATATTTGTGGATGTCATTAAATTACTGATCATAATCGTTATCTTTTTTTTTTTGAACAAAGTCGTTACTTACTTTTGAATTTTTAACCTTCACGCTCAATTGTGTTTTTGTGTTACAACATGATGTTCACATACATTCAACGTCTGAATTACAATAAAATTAATGTTACACTAGAATTGTCAAAGTTTACACTCTAATGTTACATAATAATAGTAGGTTATCGTTAATAACGAATAATATTGTTGTATATTACTTTGACAACATTAATATTTACTTCGTAAATGTCTTATTACACTATCAAAATAAATTATTATGCGCGAAGATAATTGCGCTACAAAATCATCACCCAAATAAAAAAGGACCAATACCTTTTTTAAATAAAAAAGTAACAATGACTTACCCCTAAGGCATTAATATTATTATGAGCTCTCATAGTAAACTTTTAAAAAAAATTAATATATTGAACACACAACCCTCTTTTCCACCATAATTTTCAATTTACATTTTTCACAAGAAAATTGTTATTAGCACTTCAAAAATCTCATTTGACACTCCAATGTTTCTATAATTAGTAAGAAAAATAAATTCGTGAAAAGTGTATAATAAAATTTTTAGAGTGATAATACCAGTTTTCTTTCACAATTCATCACTAAAGACATTGACATCAATTGTACTTTAACCTGTGTCTGATCCCCAAATTAAAATTTTAATGCCATACCTAATGAGTTCCTTCAACAAAGTTGGCCCAATAATCTCTTATATCTTACATCTTTAATCCCTTATGGGTTGGGAATGGCCTGCAATCTATCAACTACGGAAGTTGTCAGGGCCCAGACTGCATGTCCTGCCTTTTGCATATATATTACTATCAAAATTTGAACTAGCCAAAATCTTAGAATATTTTCAAAGTTTGAGTCCCCATTCTGTATAAATAAATGTTCAAAACTTAATGAAGGTGGCAATTACTAGTTTTACTGTAACAACCCGTCCCGGAATTTTTATTTCGACGTTATGAAATGACCATTATGCCCTTGAGTTCGGGCGAACGTTTATGCATGAAATTAATAATTTT
Source organism: Crataegus laevigata (assembly GCA_963580275.1). NCBI lineage: Eukaryota > Viridiplantae > Streptophyta > Magnoliopsida > Rosales > Rosaceae > Crataegus > Crataegus laevigata. The sequence goes on along the minus strand of OY756947.1, from coordinate 26,836,370 downwards.
GGGCCAATTATATAATTATCCTAGTTATTGGGGGCCAATGAAAAAGTGAGAAAAATAATTGTGTTTGATGGTCCTAGTCCTCTCACCACCGACACCTCCTCTCTCTCTTCACATCACTCCCAGACTTCTCTCTCTCTACCTCTCTCGACTGTCACCCTCTCTCTCTCACGTTCTTCACGTACGGGTAACACACAACCCACACCAAAAACTTGTAGATTGACGAAACAAATTATATATTTAGACTCGTGAAGTCCATACGAACTCAACCATACCATTTTTAGGTAAGAATTACGACGATTTCACGTCCAAAACTCAAGGTTTATATTTGGCACTATTCATCAACTTTTTATACGTTGTGTTTTAGGAGAATCTGAGATCACAAGAGTGTTTGTTGGGTCCTCTAGAGGCTCGGGGACGTTCGTTTGACAAGCTTTGACGTCGGGATCGTCGAGAACAAGGAAGGCCGAATATGTGCAGATTTCCCGACGAGATTCTCGTTGGTTTTCGAAGTTTTTGAAGGTATAGACTTGTTCTACTCTCAATTTAGAGCATTTTGGTGAAAATTTCATGAAGAATGGTTGAGAAACGAGTGAGAAATCACACACGGAAGTTTTCCGGTCATCGGAAAAACCAGTCCGGCGAGGACTGTCGGGGAAGACGCGTGGGGTGCACGCGCCGCGCGTGGGGGGCGCGTAGCCCAGTGGCACTCCTGGCGCGTGGGGGCGCATGAGGGCTCTTAAAATTTTTCTAAAAATATCACGACGTCGGTGACGTCGTGTAGGTCGCGTTGGTATATTTGTATGCCAAAATTGAGCTACGTATGAGAAGTTATTCTCATATTTGCGTGTATGTGCTTAAATGACGTATTTTTAGTAATTTCTCATATAGGTGAAACGTATTCTGAGGACGACCGTAGCCAGGCCCGACGCGGGGGTTACGATCCAGCGATTTATCAGTGAGTGGGCAGTATTATTTTCCGTATAACCTATATATATATATATAATGATTTCCCAGAATCGCTTTTTAAATGGAAAATACGTTTTATCGACTTGCATATTACTTGATTTTGATGCATGAGTATTTAATTATACATTTCATGCATATGTTGGTGCTGAGGACGCCAGGTAAGTACCAGGTAGGTACATGCATAGTTGAGAACGAATATGATGAGACATGATGTGAAATGATGAGATATCATGAATTGTTAGCTCATAGACCTGCACATATTGTTAGTTCTCACGCCCAGAGATAGGGGCTCAGTCTTTCACGTGTCGTTCACCTCCCGCACCGCATACTCGCCTTGGATCCAAGTTAGGTGCACAGTCTTCTCGTATAGACCACTTTTGAGTGGGTACGACATGTAGGTGATCCGCGTTCATTCGCACAGTCTTCACGTGATTGTAGCACTAGAGCATTTATTATTGATACAGCGCTGATAATGATGATGATATGATGATGATATTGATGTATGTGCAGTGTATATATATGATGATGAGATAGAGAGATGTTATGAGCTATATTATAGCCGAGGGCTGAGATGATATATAATAGCGATATGATTATGATAATGCATAGTATGGCATTGTTTATGAGATTTTGATGGCCTTGAAATGCATTGCACGGCATATATTTGAGATACTTTGAAAACGTTTTATGCTGAGAAAGATTGAGATATATATGTACGTATTATTTTCTGGGAATTATACAGGTTTTACGGAGAGGGGCTAGAATTTTGAGAAAAGAATGATTTTGAAAAGGATTTGTTTTTGCTGACCCACTCCCTTTGTTTTTCGCCCCTCCAGGTTCTAGATAGCTTGAATTCCGAGTTGGGCACATCGAGGATCCTTCGGCCTTTCTGACAGATTTGACATATGTAGGGCACCGATGGTGTAAATAACTCTTTTATTTTATGCTGGACTGCACTGACCTAGTACGCTCTGAATATGTATAAGTATTGAATTATTTCTAGCACACATTCATATTTAGGTTGCTAGACTTCGGTTTTAATTAATTCGTACTACGTTATCGATCTTAGCTTCCGCACAGCGCACTTGGCTATATCACACTCACGTGACGGCCAGCATGCCCTACTTTCGGGTACGGGTGTGTCAGTTTGGTATCAGAGCCCTAGGTTGCAGTCTTGCATATTTTGTGGACTTTCTAATGACTTGATGTCTTCTGTCAGAACTATGCCGCCTCGTAGAGAGCCATATCGTTCAGATGAACTTAGTTTCCCTATATAGCTCAGTTGGGGGGGGGGAACTATCGTTAGTATCGATCAGTCTGTAATTCGCCTTCCCAGCGAACTCTTTGGAGTCAGAGTATAATCTAAAGTTGCTTACCTTTAGGGGTAATGATGGCCATGAAGGGTTTTGAGCGTTAGCTCAATTAGATTGAGAATACTTTAGGCTGATGTGGAACCAGTGGAGTTTTCCCGATGATAAGTGGATAGAGATCACTGTTTAGCTTTTGGACGCAGAATCAGCATCATATTGGGAATATGAAACTTACGGGTGAAAGCCCGAGGAGATTACAGACTGATAGAATTTTTAAACGGTCATTCTATAAGAGATTCATATCCCAGCATACCTAGATCGTAAGACGCAAGAGTTAGCAGATTCGAAACAGGAGAAGTTATCTTGTAACGAGTACTAAAGGAAGTTTACTAAATTGTCTCGTTATGACTTAGAAATTGCTACTATTTCAGTTGAGATGCTTAGATGCTTAAAGCTGGATATTAGGAAGAAATGGCGTTCGATGGCGACTATTTACCCTTATAATGCTTATCGGGAAATTCTACGAGACTTTGTTGAGGATTGCGAACTCTGAGAACGTGTCTGGTAATAGTGAGAAAGAAGAAGGAAAAGATAGTAATCAGAATAAGGATAAGAATAAAAGTATTGGGTAATCGTCTCAGAGACTTCGCTAGACTCAGGATTTTAAGAGATACGAAACCAGTTCTAGTTCTTCCAGCGAAGGTTTTAGCTCCACAGGTCATAGAGGACTTGTTAGATTTCTCGAAGGTTTCAGATTCCAGAGGCAAGGGAATTTGATAGTGGAAATTCACCTTTGTGTCGTATGTGCAACGATTGACGTTCTGGAGTACGTCGAAGATGTAATGGTAGGTGTTATACCTATGGTCAGGTCAGGGGCGTAATTCTGAAAGACGAGGAGTTCACGCCAACAGAGTTAGAAGAAGACAGCAAGCCCAGGAATGTGTTAACCATGTATCACTACATGATGCTCAGGATCATTCGGACTTGATTATGGGTACGCTAGACAATTTGGTCACTTGCTAGAGTTTCGATAGATTGTGATGTAGAAATTTTATGTTATTGACTATGTTGCCAAAGAAAGTAGTGAATGTGCACGATCGAGGCGTGTATATGTATTTCTCAATGGGGGCAAGATGGTAATATTGCACCCTCAAGAGTTGTTGCTTACTTACCTAGACGACAGTAAGTTATCAGTATTGCGGGCTGCAGACCGTAATATTAATAACTTATTCATTGGATTCGTTAAGCAAGTAAATAGGTAAGTCATTCCATGATAGTATGGTGTTTTTCATGGTGCCCAGTGCTGGTAGAAGATATAGTTATGTTAGAGAATCTTATCCCGTTAGATATAGTAGACCTCAATGTTATTCTAGACTCAGATTGGTCGCAGTATGATCGTACCGATATCGATTACTACGGGAATTAGTTACTTTCCATCGTCTTGGAAAATCGGTTTTGTTGAAAGGAAGAAGTCGGGGTTGTAAGGTGATGCATTGATTATAAGAAGTCGAATCGGGCAATGATTGAGCACTGTTATCCGTTGCCATATATTGATGAACGATTGATCGGCCTAGAGGTGCCTGTGTGTATTCCAAGATTGACTTGAAGTGTGATTATTACCAATCGAAGATTAGCAGTGAAGATGTCCCTAAAACCGTTTTAGGACTTGTTATGGTCACTATGAGTTCTTGTGATACTATTTGGATTGACGAATACACCAATAGCTTTCGTGGGGTTGATGAATAAGGTATTTTAGTAGTATTTGGACAGATTCGTCATTGTCTTCATTGATGACATGCTGGTGTATTCTAAGTCAAAAGAAGATCATGTTCAACGTCATTCTTTGGTGTTGAAGAAGCTAAGGGAACCCAGATTATATGCTAAGTTCAGTAAGTGCCAGTTCTGGCTAAGTCAAGTTGCATTTTTGGGTCATATCGTTTCAGCTCAGGGTATTCAGTTTGACCCTCAGAAGATTGCGGCTGTAGAGAATTGGGAATAGCCACGAACCGTCACCGAGGTTCGGAGCTTCCTTGGTTTGGCAGGTTACTATCGGCGGTTCGTTAAAGACTTTTCGATCATGGCGCTACCATTGACGAAGTTGACCAGGAAGGACGTCAAATTCGAGTGGGATGATGATTGTGAGCGGAGTTTCCAGCAGTTGAAGTATTGTCTCACTCATGCTCTTGTCTTGACGCTTCCTGACGATGATGGTAATTTTGAGATTTACAGTGACGCATCGTTGAATGGCTTGGGTTGCGTTTTGATGCAGCATGGTAAGGTGATTGCTTACGCTTCACGCCAGTTAAACCTCACGAGATGAATTACCTTACACATGATTCAGAGTTGGTGGCCATTATAATTGCTTTGAAGATTGGGAAACATTACCTTTACGATGAGAAATGCAGGATCTTTTCAGATCATAAGAATCTCCAGTACCTGTTTACTCTTAAAGATTTAAAGCTTTGTCAGCAGAAATGGATAGAATTGCTAAGTGACTATGATTGCACGATCGAGTATCACCCTGGTCGTGCAAATGTGGTAATTGATGCTCTTAGTAGGAAGCCTCGGGGTAGAGTTAACGCGTTCCATACGAGCCGTATTCCGCTTCTTGTAGAGTTGAGATCGACGGAGTACCGCTAGAGTTGAGAAATTCGGTAGCAGGTGATCGAGGAAATGCTTTACTTGTTAGTTTTCAAGTTAGGCCAATTTGGATTGATCGTATACTAGAGGCCCAGATTAATGAGGAAGAAACCCAAGAATTTATTTAATTATGGAACGATGAGAAAATGAAAGACCTACGAATTTGAGAACCAAATGGTATACTTATGTAAGAAGGTGTGATGTACGTACCTGATAATGTAGAGTTAAAGAAGGATATCTTAGATGATGCGCATATTTCAGCTTATGCGATGCATCCTGGAGGCACAAAATGTATCATACCATTCGATCGTTTTACTTTGGTTGGGTATGAAAAGAGAAATTGTTAAGTATGTCGGCAAGTCAAAGCCGAAAGGGAGAAGCCATTTGGGTTGATGTAACCACTTTCCGTTTCACAGTGGAAATGGGAAGATGTTAATATGGATTTTATTTACAAGCTCCTTCGTACTCATAACGAAAATGTTGGAATTTGGGTGATTATCGATCGACTCACCAAGTCAGCGCATTTTATTCCGGTCAGGGAAAAGTTTTTGCTGAATCGATTAGCTGAGTTATTCATATCGAAGATCGTGAAGTATCATGGTGTTCCAGTGAGTATTGTCTCTGATCGCGATTCTCGATTCACCTCTAAGTTCTGGATTGCTTTTCAGGAGGCGTTGGGTACGAGACTTTTGTATAACACGGCTTATCATCCTCAGAAGGATGGTCAGTCGGAGAGAATTATTCAGACCTTGGAGGATATGCTGAGATCCTCAGTTTTGCAGTTTGGCGACTCACGGCATCAACGTTTGGATTTGATGGAGTTCGCTTATAATAATAGTTTTCATTCTAGTATCGGGATGGCACAGTTCGAGGCACTTTATGGGAAACCATGTCGTACACCCTTGTGTTGGTCAGAGGTTGGCGAAAGAGTTTTAGTGGGCCCTGAGATAGTAGAGGAGACTACTCAGAATGTTCAGGTTATTAAGGCTAATCTGAAAACCGCCCAAGATCGCCAGAAGAGTTTAGCGGACATGCATGCTACTGACCGAGTGTATAACGTTGATGATTGGGTATTTCTTAAGTTATCGCCTTGTAAGGGTGTGGTTTGATTCGGGAAGAAGGGTAAGCTGAGTCCTAGGTACATTGGACCTTATCGGATCACCGAGCGAGTCGGTGCAGTAGCTTACAGGCTTGAGTTGCCGTCGGAGTTATCCAGAGTTATTGACGTGTTTCATGTTTCGATGCTTCGACATTACGTTTCAGACCCGTCGCATGTGATTCCTCTGCAACCTTTAGAGATTAATCCAGATTTGACTTACGATGAGGAGCCGGTGACGATACTTGATTGGAAAGATATGGTGCTCAGGAGCAAGTCAGTGCGTTTGATGAAAGTTTTATGGAAGAACCATTCAGTGGAAGAAGCCACCTGGGAGACCGAGGACAGGATGAGAGAGATGTATCCGAGGTTGTTTTATGGATATTGGTATGTATATGTGTTGTATGAAATTTCGGGACGAAATTTTTATAAGGTGGGTAGATTGTAACAACCCGTCCCGGAATTTTTATTTCGACATTATGAAATGACCATTATGCCCTTGATATCGGGCGAACTTTTATGCATGAAATTAATAATTTTGGGCCAATTATATAATTATCCTAGTTATTGGGGGCCAATGAAAAAGTGAGAAAAATAATTGTGTTTGGTGGTCCTAGTCTTCTCACCACCGACACCTCATCTCTTTCCTCACATCACTCACAAACTTCTCTCTCTCTCTACCTCTCTCGACTGTCACCCTCTCTCTCTCACGTTCTTCACGTACGGGCAACACACAACCCACACCAAAAACTTGTAGATCGACGAAACAAATTATATATTTAGACTCGTGAAGTCCATACGAACTCAACCATACCATTTTCAAGTAAGAACTACGACGATTTCACGTCCAAAGCTCAAGGTTTATATTTGGCACTATTCATCAACTTTTTATATGTTGCGTTTTAGGAGAATTTGAGATCACAAGAGTGTTTGTTGGGTCCTCTAGAGGCTCGGGGACGTTCGTTTGACAAGCTTTGACGTCGGGATCGTCGAGAACAAGGAAGGCCGAATATGTGCAGATTTCCCGACGCGATTCTCGTTGGTTTTCGAAGTTTTTGAAGGTATAGACTTGTTCTACTCTCAATTTAGAGAATTTTGGTGAAAATTTCATGAAGAATGGTTGAGAAACGAGTGAGAAATCACACATGGAAGTTTTTTCGGTCATCGGAAAAACCAATCCGGTGAGGATTGTCGGGGAAGACGCGTGGGGTGCACGCGCCGCGCGTGAGGGGCGCGTAGCCCAGTGGCACTCCTGGTGCATGGGGGCGCGTGCGGGCGCGTGCGGGCTCTTAAATTTTTTCTAAAAATATCACGACGTCCGTGACGTCGTGTAGGTCGCGTTGGTATATTCGTATGCCAAAATTGAGCTACGTATGAGAAGTTATTCTCGTATTTGCGTGTATGTGCTTAAATGACGTATTTTTAGTAATTTCTCATATAGGTGAAACGTATTCTAAGGACGACCGTAGCCAGGCCCGACGCGGGGGTTACGATCTAGCGATTTATCAGTGAGTGGGCAGTATTATTTTCCGTATAACCTATATATATAATGATTTCCCAGAATCACTTTTTAAATGGAAAATACGTTTTATCGACTTGCATATTACTTGATTTTGATGCATGAGTATTTAATTATACATTTCATGCATATGTTGGTGCCGAGGACGCCAGGTAAGTACCAGGTAGGTACATGCATAGTTGAGAACGAATATGATGAGACGTGATGTGAAATGATGAGATATCATGAATTGTTAGCTCATAGACCTGCACATATTGTTAGTGCTCACGCCCAGAGATAGGGGCACAGTCTTTCACCTCCCGCACCGCATGCTCGCCTTGGATCCAAGTTAGGTGCACAGTCTTGTCGTATAGACCACTTTTGAGTGGGGTACGACATGTAGGTGACCCGCGTTCATTCGCACAATCTTCACGCGATTGTAGCACTAGAGCAATTATTATTGATACAGCCCTGATAATGATGATGATATGATGATGATATTGATGTATGTGCAGTGTATATATATGATGATGAGATAGAGAGATGTTATGAGCTATATTATAGCCGAGGGCTGAGATGATATATAATAGCGATATGATTATGATAATGCATAGTATGGCATTGTTTATGAGATTCTGATGGCCTTGAAATGCATTGCACGGCATATATTTGAGATACTTTGAAAACGTTTTATGCTGAGAAAGATTGAGATATATATGTACGTATTATTTTCTGGGAATTATACAGGTTTTACGGAGAGGGGCTAGAATTTTGAGAAAAGAATGATTTTGAAAAGGATTTGTTTTTGCTGACCCACTCCCTTTGTTTTTCGCCCCTCCAGGTTCTAGATAGCTTGAATTCCGAGTTGGGCACATTGAGGATCCTTCGGCCTTTCTGACAGATTTGACATATGTAGGGCACCGATGGTGTAAATAACTCTTTTATTTTATGCTGGACTGCACTGACCTAGTACGCTCTGAATATGTATAAGTATTGAATTATTTCTAGCACACATTCATATTTAGGTTGCTAGACTTCGGTTTTAATTAATTCGTACTACGTTATCGATCTTAGCTTCCGCACAGCGCACTTGGTTACGTCACACTCACGTGACGGCCAGCATGCCCTACTTTCGGGTACGGGTGTGTCATTTACGGATAGAATGGTTTATCAAGAATCCAATACTAAACTGAATGATTCAGTTATAACATTAAATCTATAACTGTACTGTTTGTAGAATGTAGTTCTAAAAAATGTACACAATGCCATACGAAAATTTGAGAAAATTGAGAGATAATATGCTGAATAGATTAATCAATTAAGTAGGAATAATATCTACATATTTGGATGAATAAACGATTTTCTATTTGAATATTTTATGGAGATTATAGAGTGGCTACGAAATTAAGTGATTTCAATTATAAAATTTATATGATAAAAATACGTTGTTCTCGAGGAGTAGATATTGTATATATTGAGAATAAATCCCACATTGATATTCTACAAAAACAAGTAGTCATTATCGACAAAGATTTTCCGAGGGCCCCAAAAAACCATTGTAAAAAAACACATTTTGCGACCATAAAATATGGGTCGTCGGTAACAGGGCATGAAAGAAATTTTTATTACCAATGCACATAATGTCCTCGAAAAAAGTCTCAAGTTTCGTCGGAAATGCACTTTTGTTTGGCGGGAAGAATTGGCGCTAGTTGTATTAATGACGAGTAAAGTTCTTATCGGAAATAGAATGGTTATTTTCGAAGGTTTACTCATGTTGACGAAATTGATTTAGTATTTTCGAGGGAAAAGAAGTCCTCTCGGTAATGTTTTTATATTTTTGAGGGAAAAAAAAGTCCTCTTGGTAATGCTTTTATATTTTCGAGAGTGATTAGTTGTCGGAACTAATCATATTTTTTCCAACAATTTTTTTTTCTTTGTCATAGAATAAATTTTTAAGGCATATGCTTTTGTTGGAATCAATTATTTGCCAATGGTCACATGTGTCGTTGGAATATTCTTAAATAAGTTTTATGCTTAATTTAAAATTGACAATAAATAGATCATATAATTTAGAATACATATGAACCATAAAATTAAAAAAAAAACCGTAAAGCAAAAAGTTGTATAATTTAACTCATAACATTTGTCCTAGACATTAAACAAAGTATAACCACATCATTTCCACAACTAAATTGTGAGTTTTCATTTATAACCGTTGAAAGGTTTCGTCCCGTTACCTAATATCTAAATATCCCTTTTTTGTGATTTTTTACGTATGCGATCTTGGATCATATACAAACAAGTTTGATGGTTGGATTGTTGAAACTAGTTTTGTAGAATGTGTATCCCTTCAAAACTATAGATTCAACAAATACATGGAGTTTATTTTATACTTCCATTAAGTAGAACATAATAATTTGTGGTATCCACCAGTGCAGATATTTTAAATTGAATATTGAATACGTTCATCGTACTCTTATAGGGTTGAGGAGTGTATTGTACAAAATCATCAAAATCAAAGTTAAAATAATCGTTAAATTGTGAGTTTTCGTTTATAACCGTCGAAAGGTTTCGTCCCGTTACCTAATATTTGAACATTCCTTTTTTTGCAATTGTTTACATATGCGATCTTGAAGCATATACAAAATAGTTTGACAATTTGATTGTTGAAACTAGCTTTGTAAAATGTTTATTCCTTCAAAATGATAGATTCAACCAACACTTGGAGTTTATTTTATACTTCCATTAAGTAGAGCATAATATCTTATGGTATCCACTAGTGTAAATATTTTAAATTGAAGATTGAAATCATTCATTGTACTCTTATAAGATTGAGGAGCGTATTTGTAAAAAATTATCAAAATCGGAGTTAAAATAACCATTAAACCGTGAGTTTTCGTTTATAACCGTCGAACAGTTTCGTCCCGTTACCTAATATTTGAATGTCTCTTTTTTGTGATTTTTTACATATGTGATCTTGGAGCATATACAAAACAGTTTGACAGTTGGATCGTTGAAACTAATTTTGTAGAATGTGTATTCATTCAAAACAATAGGTTCAACAAACACTTGGAGTTTATTTTATACTTCCATTAAGTAGAACATAATAGTTTATGATATCCACTAGTGCAAATATTTTAAATTGAAGATTGAATTCGTTCATTGTACTCTTATAGGGTTGAGGATTATATTTGTAAAAACTTAGCAAAATCGGAGTTCCGTCAATTTTTCTGTTAGTTTTTCTGTTAAGTGCTGACGTGGCAAGAGATGGGGACCAGTCACTAATACAGCTGGATTAAAAAATAATTAAATATATTTTTAATAATTAAAAAATTAATTTTTTTTATTTTTATATTAAATATCCCTCTCTCTCTCTCTCTCTCTCTCTCACATTCTTCTTCTCCTTCTTCTTCTTCTTTTTCTTCTTCTTATTGGGCCGAAACTGGGTATGATTTTTTTTTTTCGTTCTTCTTCTCTCTCCTCCTTCTTGGGCCGAAACTGGGTATGATTTTTTTTTTTGTTTCTGGGTTGTAGGTAGAGAACGGGAAGCTGGGGGGGGGGGCGAATTGGGTTGAGGTGGGGGGTGGGGGGTTGCACGGAAGGGGAACGGGAAGGGGTCGGGGTGGTTGGGGGGGAGATGGGAATGGGTTCTGGGCAGAGAAGAGAGAGAAGAGAGAGAGGCGAGAGAGGGAGAGAGAGAGAGGGGGGGGGGGGAGAGAGAGAGATTTAATATAAAAATAAAAAAAATTATTTTTTTTAATTTTTAATTATTAATTATTAAAAATATATTTAATTATTTTTTAATCCAGCTGTATTAGTGACTGGTCCCTATCTCTTGCAACGTCAGCACTTAACAGAAAAACTAACAGAAAAATTGACGGAGGTATGACATTGTCACAAATTCGTAACATGCGGTATGACATTGTCACATTTTAAAGATGAGGTATGAAAGTGTCGTGACACTAATAGTTGAGGTAGTTTTTTGTCATTTACCCTAGCCAAAATTTATGGCTCAATTTCATAAATGTCACTTTTTATAATATCTTTCAAAAATAACAAAAAGTCCACTTAAATAGACTTAAATACCCTTAAAATTAAAATCAAATAAACATAAGGATGTAGTTGGTAGTGTAATGGAAAAAGTTCTCAACTACGGCCTCTTCATAACTACATAGATTTTCGAAATGATGTGGGAGAATTTATTGCTGCTCGAACTCAGAAGGTGGAGGGTGTGACTTTGCCACTGCTCGCAGAGGTGCTTGCTACACGTACAGCAAGGGAATTGGCCAAGGAATTGAAAGTTGAGGCGGTTGAATTTGAAGGGGACTCTTCCATTCTACTTGTTGCCATAAACCAGAAGGACCGTGATGATCACTCCCGTTTTGGTATGGTAATTAATGAGGTTCGTCATTATCTACGATCACTCCTAATTTGAAAATTTTGCATACACAAAGAGGGGCAAATAGGGTGGCTCATCAATTAGCACGGTTCAAATTGCTTTTGGAGGCGAAAAGAACACGGTTTAAAGAACCACCAAATATAATTTGTGACATTCTTTTGAAGATAGAATTCATATTTAATTTGGGTGTAGGACGCTTTTTTTTTTCCTTCATCCAAGTTGAAATCCCTGACAAGGTTTTTATCAAGGCCTATGTAATTGCACTATATCCTCATGTTTACGTACGTATTCCTATTATCTATGAATGAATATGATATTTTACCTCAACAAAAAGACAATAAAATGGAGATCAGTGAGAATTTGCAGACGCCTGTCTATGATTGATCAATTGCCTAGCCATATAGGAAAACACAACTAATTCAACACAAAAAAAAAAAAAAAAAAAAATTCATCTGGTCGGCTTTGATATGTGAGTTGTTGATTGGGAATAATATTGTTGAATGTGAGTTGTTCATTAAGAAAGAAGGAAAAAAAAAATCATCTTGTCACTTGCATTATATTATCAAATAGGCAATTTTTCCCTTATGAATGTAATTGGCTGCTTATATGGATGGATGACCATCAATTCTATATTCGAACATGGCAGTTATGTTTAAGAATTTTATAAGAGTTTCATTTGCTTTATGAACTCTTTTGCAATTATATTCTTCTCGGAGTAAGAAGAGTTCCAAGTTTGGAACGGTTGAGTTGCTTCTATACAACTTCCACAAAAATTCCATTAACCCTCATGTTCAATGAATTACAAATTAATTAGAAACTAACTTGCACAAGTTTGATATTACCAACTCCCCTCACGGCCTTGCACTTTGAACAAAAATGGAAAGGAAATCTACTCAAGTGTTTTAGCTTTTTTATGTAAATGGGTTTTGGATTTTAAGAGTATTTAGGTCTATTCATGTGAGTTTTATGTTACATTTGAAATTTTTTGTAAAAAGTGACATTACGAAATTGAGTATCAAATTTTGGTTATTAATGATAAATACTCTCAGCAAACAGTTAGAGTTTATTTTAGGGAACTTTAACAAAAAGCTCTCAGTATTGCTCACTTTAATGAAAAACCATATTTTTACACTAAAAAATCAATCATGGTACTATTCACTTTACCCTTTATTTTGTCCTTATCGTTAAAACTCAAAGTTTTCAAGCCCTTTTCATTAGTTTTCCTTTTATTTTATACTTACATATGTGATATTAAATCATTACCATTGAATTTATCTAGCAATTAAATTATAAAAGTGTTCTTGGCGGGTTGCAAAAATTTTGGCATGGCGCCCAAAAACTAAACTGTATTTCCAAAGAGAACGTCATTTAGCACTCTCGCCTCATTTTCATTTCTCCCTCACAACTTCTCTGCCTTTCCTCTTTCAGAAGCAAAACCCTAGCCTCCATTATTTATTTCTCAAAATCTCTCGAAGCTTCTCTCTTTCTATCTTCATCTCTCTGTTGCAATCCATGGCCTCCTCTCCAAAATCTCACTCATTGTACATTTTTCTTTGCCTTGTTTGCTTACACTATGTGAATCCTAATTTTTGAATTTCTTTGGGCATCTCAGGTACTCCCAATACTGGATCTTCGTATTCTTGTCCAACCATGAGATCTCGCTGGCGTATGTCGCGGTGGATGAGATTTCAGATGCAGTGGCGGCTTAGGCATAATCACTATTGTCAGTCAAAATGGGAATCGATCTCTTAGATCGATTGAATTATGGGGGGCGAATGTCCACTAGTGATGGCGGAAAAAGGATTCATCCAGCCTAGCTTTTCTTGGATAACACTGTGAGCTCACTATCTTATAACACTTTAAGCACTTCTCGTTTTGTCAGGTAAAAGTTATTATTTTTAAATTTTTTTTACTATATCCTCTTGTTTGATATTTTAGTCATCTCATTGGCCACGAAGCAGATGGGTCATTATATGCCGTCTTGAAAACTTTGGGTGAGTTTTGGGTTATCTGTTACATGCTTTAGATAATGAGTTTTTGAGCATATGGTATTTGTACTTGGAGTGTGATTAGCATTACCCCAGAATTATTTTTTATTATCTGAATTATGAAAGTTGGCATTGTACTCGAGTCTTATTTATAATGTTTGATTTGTTAAGAGTACATCCTCACATAGCAGCAATGTATCAAAACCACCACCATATTAGATTCTTACTTAGCTGTTAAGCTTGTAATGTGTAGTGATTAGTTATTTGTATTATGCTGAGTTGGCACATATATTTGGCACAGGATATTTATGTATGGTTCTGTTAGAGGAATGAATAACCACAATTATATTTTTTTTCTCTCTCTACAATTCTCTTTTCTCTCTCTAACAGTTTTTCCTTTCTGGATTCTGAGTTTCAACATGGTATCATCTCCATTGTCTAACCGACTCTAATCCGGCACTTCCCTATCTTCTTGAAACTTCCTAACGTTTCTTCTTTTCTTCTCTCAATCCAGCAAATCTTGATATGACGATTGCTGCTAATTCCTCTAATTCTACTTCTTAACCTTCTGCAAACCCTAATTCCCCATCGAATCTCCCTCACAGTGACATCTCCAGCCCCTTGATCATGTCTATTGGATCGATTTCCATTGTAAATGTAGCTGGAATGGTTCCGACGAAGCTCAATCGTCAAAACTATAGCACTTGGCGCCGTCTCTTCATCCATGTCTTGAAGCGTTTCAAGCTTCTTAGACTCGTTAATGGCGATGACTTGTGTCTTCCTAAATTTGTTAGAAATTCCTCTGGTGAGTGTGTGCTTAATAATTCTTTTGAGGTCTAGTGTGAACACGGTCAGATTCTGATCATTCGGATCAACTCTACACTTTCTGAAGATCTTTTTCCCTTGACCATTGGCATGGAAGACTCTCGCTCTCTTTGGCAATCCCTTGAGTGGCTTTTCTCTGGTGCTTCCCGCACACATGTTCACAGTCTTAGATCGAATATCCAAATGATTTAGAAAGGTGATTCTTCCATGACCGACTTTTTGAATTCAATTAAAGATATCTTTGATAAACTTGCGGCTGCTGATGAACTTCATGGTCTCTTATTGAGCAAAGAAATCTTGCTCCAAAAATGTAAAAACAGAGCCTCTTCCTCATCCACTGCACCATGTCATGCTTATGTTGCTTAATCCGCCAATTATAGAGGCATCTTGAACATAGGCAACTGGAACAACAACAATTTTCGAAATTGAAATCGGTCTAATCAGAATCATAATTTGGGGGTAACAAACCTAAGAACTGGAACAACAACAATTCTAATGGTATCTTTGGTGCTGGTCTTTCTCGCCAAAACTATTGTCAATCCTCATTCTCTAATCGATCTGTGCAATGCCATTTATGCCTTTAATATGGTCACTAGGCTCCCATATGCAATCATCTTTCTTAGTTTGCTTCCACCGCAGTCAACACTTTCACTCAAGCTCCCATAGGAATGTCTGCCATGACTTCTTCTGCACCTTCTAGCTGTTGGTTCACTGACAGTGATGCATCTCATCATGTCACACCTGATCCCTTCACACTCAACTATGCAATTCCCTATTCTGGAAGTGATTAACTCTTTGTTGGTAATGGAAAAGGTCTGTGCATTTCTCATATTGGTTCTGCTCTCATTAGCACAAAAATGCTTCTTTTCAATTGAATGATCTTCTTTTAGTTCCTTAGGCATCACATGACTTGTTATCTATTTACAAGTTTGTCTATGACAATTGGTGTTCCCTGACATTTGATCTTTTTGGGTTCTATGTCAAGGACCTAAAAACTACGAAGATGCTTGTAGGGCCCCGGTGAATGGGGCTTGTACCCTTTCTATTGGAATGCTTCAATGGTGTTTCTGGAATTGCAATCTCTCCAACTGCACTAATGATTGCTAAGGCTGACATCCATATCTGGCATCGAAGACTTGGACACCCTTATAGGGGAGTTTTACATTCTGTTGTGAATAAGAATAATCTCCCTGTAATTGGTTCTATTAATAATTTGTCAGTGTGCACTGCATGTCAATTGAGGAAAGCTTCTAGGCTCCCATTTTCATCTTTACCTTGTTCTTCAACTAGACTACTTCAGCTTCTCCACACTGATGTACGTGGTCTCTTTCCCATATGTTCATGTACTGGTTACAGATTCTATCTAATAATAGTGGATGATTTTACTAAATATAGTTAGCTTTATCTTGTATACTTCCAAGCTATCAGTTCGATCACCTTCCTTCAACTTGAGGGGGTGTGTTAAGAGTACATCATCACATAGCAGCAATGTATCAAAACCACCACCAGATTGGATTCTTACTTAGCTATTAAGCTTGTGATTAGTTATATGTATTATGATGAGCTGGCACATATATTTGGGATAAGATATTTATGTATAAATACCTTATGTATGGTTCTGTTAAAGGAATGAATAACCAAAATTATATTTTTCTCTCTCCCTACTATTCTCTCCTTCTTTCTTTAACAGTTTTTCCTCTCTCAATTCTGAGTTTCAACATGATTATCATGAAAGTGGATTTGTGCAAGTGGATTTTTGATGAGTTATACATGTGCATTCTAGTTTATGAATTACTGGTGCATGAGACCTTCCTCAACATTTTGTGTCTATGATCATCTGTATTAGGCTCTTGGTTTAGTATTGCTTTGTTTAAGGATACTGAAATGGATTGTGTTTAATGTAGTATGCTCTATAATTTGTGTTCGAGTAGTTTGTAATTAATTTTTGGTCCCTGAACTTTTCTTTCAGATTGGTTGATATTTTGTTTTCATTATGCATTTTATTCAAATGAGAACATTGTGCTTTTGATGGTGGAATTGTAGTATGTTGAAAATTTTCTAAGTTGTTTGGTTGGAAAAAAGGGGGAGAAAAGTTTTACGGAAAATTTAAGAAGGTGGTTTTCTTTTGGGATAGAGCAAGATTCTGTGCAGCTTTGTGTACATCAGTATCAAATGAATATAAAAATTTCCAATTTTTCTATCTTCATGTGGATTATGAAGTTGCTACTTTTAAGTTTGTTAATTCTTAATGGCTCTGTGCTATAATTGTATTGTTTGTTTGTATACGGTAATGATTCGTGATTGTACCGTCTGGGAGGACTACTTGTTTCCTACTATTATAGTGTTTTGTTTTACATTGTTAAAGTTCTTTGGTTTCTGAATAAGTTCTGGACAGGAGGAACTATTCTAGTTTGGTAATTAATGTTCACTTGCTTCTTATTCACATGACATTTTTATATCTATATCTAGAGATATCCCCTAATAGATTGGCTAGTAAGATCATCTTTGCCTTCTAACTTCAGTCTAGACACTATCCAAATGGTGCTTAACAAGCTTTCTCCAGACAATGTCAGGTGAGTATCACTAAGTTGGATTATATAGCGTTACGTAACTATTTTCCAAGCAAATCCTTCTTGTCGATTGAAATAAGTATTGATGAATACAGTAGAGTTAAGCAGTTTTATTTCTTTTTTGGGGTGATTAGAATGTGTTAGGTATGTTGCTTTTTTTTTTTGTTGTTAATTTCATCAGTTTAGAGATGTAATTAATCTTGTTAACGGAATATGAGGAAATCACTTTGATCCCAAAACCTTTTCATTTGATTGCAAGAATGGATAGTATCTTCCCTAAGTGAAAATCTGCACCTACTAGCCCATAATTTGTTCATCCCCACTGACTATGCAAATGCTTATGTCTATGCAGATAGAGAGACAACAATTGTTGAGGCTCAAGCATTAGGTGCAATATTTCACTCTCGAAGTCCTTTCTTTGGAGGTGTTCAACTGTGCATATAGTTTTAACATCAGTATTGTTAAACTGTGCATATAGTTTTACTTTCCTTATATTTTTTAGATTTTTTGGATTTATGAGCATCCTCTGATCTTAGGGTGGTACGAGAAAAATTGAAGAATGTATTGGAGGTGTGTTTAATTTTCACTTCAACTACTCACTTGCATTATTTATGGTATAGATTGGTGGTTGCTATGTTCACTCCTTGAACTAAAATTATGCAAGGCTCTTCATTAAAGCTTATGTTTATTTTCATAGTTTCCTTGTTTGGGTTTCTTACCAATTGACAAGTATAT
The DNA here is from genome assembly GCA_963580275.1 of Crataegus laevigata. Lineage (NCBI taxonomy): Eukaryota > Viridiplantae > Streptophyta > Magnoliopsida > Rosales > Rosaceae > Crataegus > Crataegus laevigata. The sequence goes on along the minus strand of OY756947.1, from coordinate 26,818,343 downwards.
TGTGATTGATATAAGTTTTTTTTTGTTTTTTTGTTTTTTTTGCAGAATAAAGATAATAATTGTGGATCAATGTTCGGAGCACTACAAAACTCCTTGACAGTTGGTTAAAGTGGACATGAAAAACTCTCATTACAAGACGTATTATAGGATTGTAACAAGTACTTGTAAAATTTGTACATTGATTTTTTTTTTGTATATTTAGTTGAATATATAATTGTTAATATAAAAAAATTCTTTCAATAAAAATTGGCATTGAAAATATTATTAAATTAAAAAAATGTATTTGTATCCTTTTATTTTTACCGACGAAGTAGGATAAACGGAAATGTATAATTCAAACGACTCTTGACCCTCACAAATATGTTTTTGTTCGTATTTTCAACAATGCCTAATTGTCGGTAATTGTAATTGCAATGATTGTGTGCTCTTGTAAACAACATTTTACTGTTGAAAAATCATTTTTCGACATAATGGTTTGGTCGTAAGAAAATCATCACAAAAAATAGATGTCATCATTTGAAAAGTATATTCGACGACCATACAAGTATTTGCGATCACACAGACATGTCAAAAATAAGATAATTTTGTCATTTTGAAAAATCAATTCCGACTAAAAAGATAACTAGTAATGACAAGCCACAAGCATTGTAAATAAAGCATTTTCAATGGCTAGTCGGAAAAAAAAAGTATTTCCAATGGATCAATTTGCGACGCCCAGCGAGGTTTTTTTTCCTGTCGTCAATACGTATTGGCGACGGCAAAATGCCTTTTTCGACGACATTTGACCCTCGCAAATGACCTTTTTTGTAGTGATAAGAGGAGGAACCTTTTTGATAATAGTATAAAATGAATGGTTAGATATGGTGCCACGTGTCAATAGATTAGTGTGGTTGTTATAAGGTAGTTAAGGTTGTTGACATTGTTGTGACTTGTTGTGTAAGCTTTGTTAGTTAAAAGAATATATAACAATTTGTAAAGATTGTATTACCACTACGAAGTATACAAGAATTCATTCCCTTTTCTCTCTCTGAAAACTCCATTGTTGTTCGACATTGCTAAAACATAATATGTGATGTGAGAATTATACGCACACAAATTAAACCCTCTTTTTATCAATTGTAGCAAATACGCAAGTAGAGATCGTTCTAGATCGGGGATTAGGAGGGATTGCAAAATCACTTGGAATTGACTCAAAAACGTAAAAACAAAGTTTAAAACACTAACTAGACTCAAACAATGCAAAACTAGAACTTGAAACACCAAAATAAACCAAAAGACTCAAAATAACACAAAAACACTCAAAACTGCCTTAAAACCACTTTCTGGGCAGTTTTGAACACTAAAGAAGATTTTGGACGAAAATACTTATAACTTTGACTCAAAACACTTAAAAACACAAATCAAAACACTTTCTAACTAATTTGACACTTGAAAACAAAAGGGGGAATTGGTTTTGACGAATTTAAAAGCAAAACATAAACTTGTAAATCAAAACAGATTTTAAAACGAATTTGGCTTAAAACAATGGATGAAAGGCTAGCTAAGGGGTTCATCTCCAGACATGTTATACTTGCATGCGAAACGATTTCCAATTGCTTTTCAATAACCCATGAATTCTCAACGCCCCAAGTTAATTAGGTTCGCTTAAATTAACCTTCAGATTTTCCTAAAGTTATTGAATTGGATAATTGCATACGACAACCCAAAGCATTCCCCACAAGTCCCCTACATGATTGCATAATAGAGATACAAGCAAGAATCATTAAGTTCTATGAAAACCATAAGCATTGACGAAGCACTCATTACTATGATTGCATGAAACTTATGCCAATAATTTACTTAACTCGATTGAGATCATCAACCTTTACTACTTGTGAATATAAGTCCATAACGATTAGGTGAAACTTCCTTATATCCTAGCATTCAATTTATGCATGATAATTAAGCGTGCACTCTCAACCAACACACACAAACCAATGTAATTCACATAGATAAGTAAATTGAATTCATAACTTATGAAACCGCAATTTAGAAGTAATCAAATCATATCGCAAGCATAAACATGTATTTCGAATCCCCCCTAGCCAAGGGGGGGTTTAGTTCCTCATACGCACAAAACAAAGAGAATTAAATTTAAACATTGAAATCAAAGGAAAAGAAACACCTAGAGATTCCAGCGACGCGAACTTGAATTGCATGAACTTCCAAGCTTCCTTCTCCTCCTCCTTGGTGCGGCAAAGGGTCTAGATCAGGTTCTAAGGGTTTAGGTGCATGGATGAATGGTTATGGATGGATGTAGTAGTGTTTGTGGGAGGTAGATGGTGCGGCAAGAACCTAAAACTAGGGAGAATGGTGTTTAATGGCTGCGGCAAAGGCTTAGGAGAGGTTTGGGCGAATTTATGAATTGTGGAGTGAATGAATGAATGCTATGCGGCACCTAGGTGGTTTATATAGGCTTCTAACCCTAGGCAAATCAGGTTTAGACCTTCTAGAAAGCCAAATCCATCAGGAATTGGATTAAAAATCAACTAAGGACTAGGATTCCTTGCGGCAAAGGGTCTAGGGCAGATAAGGCTTCTAGAAAGCCTTGCAAGGCAAGGAATTAGGGACCATCTAGAAGGCTAGGTGCGGCACCTTTGTAGGGATTAGGGATAGGGCTTCTAGAAGCCCAAATCTGCTAGGAATTGGACCAAACCCACGGCAAGGAGGAGGAAAGTTCTAGAATCTTCTCATTTGTGTCCTACCATGTTTAGGAGTCCTTCTAGCATTAGAAAACATGTCCCACTCCATCATTGACTTGGAATTCTTCTCCTTCTTCATCTTGGAAACCTTTTCCTTCTTGGACTTGGAAATCTTCCTGTAGCTGCAACTTGATGCCATTTAGGGTTTACATTTCCTACTTCAAGTAGGAAACCTTGTTTGAGTAGGAAACTTCAATCTTCTAGGTTTCCCAATTCAACTAGGAAACCAATTTCAACTAGGATTCCCATTTCAACTAGGAAACCCAATTTAGCTAGGACTCCATCTTCCATTAGGGCTTTTCCTACTCCAACTAGGAAACCTTGCTCAAGTAGGAATCATCTTCTTCAAGTCTTCAATTTCGTCCATCCTCATGGCTCCAAGCATATGACATTCATTCCAAGCTCTAATTTGCTCCAAAAGGCTCCAAAATGCTTCCTTTTGCACACTTTGCCCTTAAAACCTGAAAACACATAAAACTAGCTTAAAAGACTACTTTACTAAGGAAAAACACTATAAATGCACAAGAACAAGCTAAACTAAGGCGCATAAATATGCTCCTATCAATATGTTGCTTTACAAGGTATCATTTGCTTGTCAAGCAATTCTTGCTTGAAGGTTGATTCGATCTTGGATTTCTTGCTTCCACCGCTCAAGATCTTTTCTTTCACAACTGCTGGATCTTGGAGCTCTAAAAGTTTGTGAGTTTGATCTTACCTCTTATTCACAGTTCTTCAAAGAAAGGCTACGATGGTGACTGCTAATCAACTACAAATCTTGCAATCACCCATCATATCTTTTATCTATACCGTTCCTATATTTATTACAGTTAAGCTCGATGATTCCAATTACCTTTCATGGAATTTTCAGATACAGCTATTACTCGAAGGCTATTGAATCATGGGGTTCTTAGATGGTTCTAATCCATGTCCTGAAAGATTTAGTTTTTCTAATTCAGGGGAATTTGAAGTCAATTCTAGTGACTCTTTATCAAGAACTGAAACTGATGCTTTCAAGATTTGGAAAATGCATGATCTGGCTTTGATGCAACACTTTCTCCATCAGTTGTATCATGTGTTATTGGAAGCACAAGTGCTCAAGATTTATGGGTTCGTCTGAAAAGACAATTCTCCATTGTAACTCGAGCAACTATATTCCAAATGACATATAAGCTACAAAATATCAAGAAGGGCACTAATTCGATATATCAGTATTTGTAGCGAATCAAGGATGCTTAAGATTATTTGATAGCTACAAGAGTGCATTTCGAAAATGATAATATTGCCATCTTAACACTTAATGGCTTATTAGTGGAGAAAGTGTCATCTCCATCAAAGACTTAAGATCCCATTTGCTAGCTGAAGAAGCAATGGTTGAAAACACTATTGTCACTGTATTTCTCCCTGCAATGGTTGCCAAAAACACCGAGTCAAGTTCCAAGAACTCAATTTTTTTCATCACCAAAGTATTCAGGCAATCAAAATCAAGGGTTTTCTGGCAATTGAAGTCAAAGGTATTCAGGAAATTAAAACCAAGGGTTTTCTAGCAATTCAAGTCAAGGATATTCAAGTAATCAAACTCAAGGGTTTTCTGGTAAGGGGAAATCAGGCTACTTATTTCAAGAACAACTACAACCAAAACAAATGCAGGGGTAAATTCAACTACAACTCTAATTTTCAATATGGAAATTCAAGAAAAAACTATAATACTTATGATCCTGGCATTCTTGGTGTATCTCCAACAAATTTAGCCTGCCAAAGTTGTGGCAAATTTGGACATCTTGCTGATACATGCAGATTTAGAAATACTGATAATGTAGTTATTGAAGTGTGTCAAATATGTGGTAAGAAGAATCATACTACTCAATTTTGTTACTTCAAAAATAAAAATATGTCTGGAAATGCTCATTAGATGACTACAATGCATGTGGTTTCCTCATAACCTACTTCAAACTCAAATGCTCTCTCTCAGCAAATTTGGCCCACAGATTCAAGAGCAACGGTTCATTTAACTACTGATTTGTAGAATCTATCCTTGGCTACTCTATTCTCATCCACAGAGACAATTTAAACTACAAATGGTGCAGGTTTACTAGTATCACATATTGGCTCTTTTATGATTCCTACACTTATACAACCATTGAAGCTTAATTCAGTCTTATATGTCCCAAAAATCACTCAGAATTTGCTTTCTGTACATAGGATATGCTTGGATAATAATTGTTGGCTAATCTTTGATTCTTTTAATTTTTAGATTCAAGACAAAGACAGAGGGAGGATTCTATATAAGGGGTAGTGCAGTAATGGATTATATCCAATTCAAATTTCAAGACCTACTATAGTTCATAATCAAGCATTAAAAGCTGCATTTCTTGGACAACAAGTCAATTCCAGTTTCTGGCATAGCAGGCTAGGTCACCCATCTAATTCCATTGTCTCAACTATACATAGAAAGTCTCACATTTCAGTACCTTCTGATTTATCACCTTCACTTTTTCATTCATGTTTACAAGGAAGATTTAGCAAATTACCCTTCCCTACATCTGTGTCTAAGTTTGTGATTCCATTTAAAGTTGTTCACAATGATGTATGGGGCCCTACTCCTTATAATTCCATTGATGGATATAGATACTATGTGACATTTATTGATGAATGCCTTAGATACTATTGGTTATTCCCCTTGCATAATAAAAGTGAAGTTTGTTTAGTGTTCATTGGATTATATCAATTTATCTTTAATCACTTTGCAGTTTCAACTAAAACTTTACAAAGTGATGAGGGGTGAATATACAAGTAAAACCTTTCAATCCTTCTTGTTACACAAAGGAATCACTCATCAAATATCATGTCTTCATACCCCAGAACAAAATAGGTTGGCAAAAAGAAAACATAGACACATTGTTGAAACCTCAATCACACTGCTACAAACTGCATCTTTACCTGTTATCTTTTGGTCTTTTGGATATCAAACTGCAATATAACTTATAAATATGATGCCATCTCTAACTTTAAACAATCAATTACCATTTGGGACTTTTTTTCAATCTGTTCCAGAAATTCAGCATCTCAGGATATTTAGTTGTGCATGTTTTACAGTATTGAAACCTTACAATAGTACAAAGTTGTAACCAAAAACTACAAAGTGCATTTTTCTAGAATATGCATCTAAATATAAGGAATGCATATGCTTTGAAGTTAGTTCAAAGAGAGTTTATATTTCTAGACATGTAATATTTGATAAGTGTGACTTTTCATATCTTTTTCTTTCACAAAACCATCTACAATTTCAACCATTTCCTCGTATGGAACATCTTTACAACCAGTGGTTGTCATAAGTGAAAATACTGTTGTTATAGCATCACCAAACCTACCTTTACCTAATCCCAGGCATGCTAATGCCAGTGACTTATCTCAGACACCATCAAGTGATGCCACAACAGATGAAGTTTCAAGTTAACCCATTACTGGCACATCACCTCAGTTTCTCTCCTCTACAATCCATGTGGCTCCTAAATTTCAACTAGAAAGCTTGCAAGTTGTGCTTCCTATACCTCCATTGAATTTGTATCATATACAAACAAGATCAAAAAGTGGGATTACACAGAAGAAAGCATTTTTAGCCATTTCATATGATAATGCAGAAGTTGACTTATCTCAGATTGAACCAATTTCATATAAGTCTGCTTTTAAGTCGCTAGTGTGGTTTAATGCTATAGAAGAGGAAATACAAGCATTACACTCTCAAAACATTTGGTCTTTAGTCACTCTACCATCAAACAAGAACCTTGTGGGTTGTAAATGGGTCTTTAAGATCAAAAGACATGCAGATGGAACCATTTTAAGGTACAAGGCTAGACTTGTGGCAAATGAATTCAATCAAGAGACAGGTATAGACTATGGTGAAACATTTAGCCATGTGGTTAAGCCTACTACAATAAATCTTGTTCTTGCATTAACTGCACATTTTGGTTGGTCTCTAAGGCAGCTAGATGTAAAAAATGCATTTTTGCATGGAATTTTACAAGAAGAGGTTTATATGGCACAACTTCCTAGTTTTGGGGGTTCATTACACTCTACTTTAGTATGTAAACTTCACAAGTCCTTATGTGGTTTAAAACAGGCCCTAGGTTTTCAATCCACTTATGCAAACACATCCTTGTTTGTGAAACATGTTGGTTATGAGGTGGTAATTCTCTTGCTCTATGTTAATGATATTATCACAACAGGTAGTGCAATTGATGCCATAAGTGAGATCATTTTTGTATTGGCAAAAGAGTTTGATATCAAACCTAAGTTGAATCCTTTTGCAAAATTCTCTAAATTCTCCAAACATTTTTCTCTCGAAATTCTAACTTTGGCATCGGAGGTTCTTTGACCAAAGCCACATCCCCCAAATTTCATCGTTGGCCATAAGACTCTTGGCCTTGACCTAAAGTGTTAATTGTTTTTGCTGGTGTATTTTCATCCAAGAACAAGAAGAAAGAAATTTGCATCCACAAATTAGTGTTTTCATTAAGAGTTTGAGTCACACACTCGTAGAAGACTGTCACATTCAAGGTTTTTCATTTTCTTGTTCATTTGTAGATTTTTCGTACGTTCTTATTCTTGAAATTTTTATTTCTAAAAAGTCTTTGATAAAACATAAAAGAAAAGCACAATGGCAAGAGATTCGGAAACCTCAATGAATGGAAATTTCAACGTTCAAGAATTAGGACCACGGCGATCTACAACGTTTAAGATGAGTGGAGTAGCACCACCTCCATAGGACACCACCGTAGCCACCACCCTTGGCAAAACCCACGGCGCCAACACTATGACCCAAGCTGTGCCATTCCAAACTTCAAGGGCCCAAGCCCTAGTCGAGCCAGCCCGAGCCGTCCAAGCCCAAGTCGGGCCCGAGCCTTGCACCCACGTGCGCCACAGTCAAGCAGCCCACTCCAGTGGCCCAGCCTACTCACGTGGCCTTCCAACCAGCCCAAATCTGTCCAAGATTAGTTCAATCATCCTAGCTTCGAACTTTTAGGCCTACTAATGAATCGGGGGCGTTTTCACCACACTTCTTTGTGGATTTGACATTCCTCAATTTGAATTTTGTGCCCGGAGTCTACCACACTTCCAATACTCAAGGAGATACATTTCTTCTAAGCTCTTCCAACCTAAATGGAGAACAACACTTGTCTCAACAAGTCACAAAGTTGACGAGCGCCCTCGCACAGCAAACAACTTTGGTGAATCAGCTCTTGCAACGCATCGAGATGCAACGTGCCCCAGATGAGGTGTCCCAAAGTAGAACAAGGGCAGACGAAGTCACTCAATTAGCCATAAACCGAGTGTTCGGGCAGTGTACACTCCCAATTGGGCCCTCGAGATAGCATATACTTCTATCTTAGCACGCGGAGGAGCGTGCACTCTCCACTATGCTAACGGATGAGCATACATTTACGGTTGAGGCCTCACTCTGATAATCAACATAAGTAGCCTTCCAGGCAAAGCGTTCATTCGCAGCTAGGCCCGCAGTGAACATCCTCCACATTACATCAGAGTAGGTAGCACGACGGACGGAGAGAAGTAATTACTCAATTCTGCTTGAGTTCAAATGGCAGCCTAGGATGAATTTCATCGCCTGCTAGGAACGAACCACATGCACAGCCGTCGCGGCATAGACGAGTCGAGCACATAGAAGAACAGCCTAGACTAGCATGTCAAGACTGAGGGCAGCTGAGAGCTTTGCTACCCCCAACAAAGGTAGATTCAGGAAAAAGGTAGAGAGGCTTTTAAACAAGCGATTGTGTAATTTCCAACGCAACGAAGTCGCCGTTGAAGCATTACAGTGAGATATGATGACTAACATGAACAGATCACCCTTCACGAACGAGATTGAGCAGGCAGTGCCTCTATGCAAGTTAAGCATGCCACATTTCCCATCTTTCAAATGAGATAAAGATCCGGATAGGCACTTGAAGCACTACCGAAGCATGATGGTCATTTACCAGAACAACAATGCCCTTATGTGCAAGATATTCATCACTTTACAAGACGATGCGTAAGATTGATTTCACACCCTGCCACCATGATCCATCTGAAGTTTTGATGATATTTCTTTGGTTTTCACCAAAGAATACTCATCCTACCACTCGATCAAGAAAAAGTTTGACCATTTGTTCAATGTGAAGAAGAATCCAAAGGAGTCGCTCTGCGACTACGTGAAAAGGTTCAAAGTAGATAAGCCGAAGATAATCGAATGCGATGACTCGATAACAAGTGTAGCCTTCCAAAAATGATTCCTAACAGACCACCCATAGTTCGAAGAATTGATCATGAAAAAAGATTTAACTTTAGCAAACTCTTTCTCTCTGGCAGAAAAGCATGCACTTTGTGACGAGGCTCGACGAGCAGACAAGACGCCTGAGTAGTCTAAAAAAGAGTCGGCAGTGGCTCAAAAGAAAAAGGACGGGAAACAGTCTGATAAGAATAGGCAGGAGGCCAAGCGTAGAGACTGACCCACGACCAAGGAAGGCTCGCCGACTAAGAACTACTTTAAGTTCTCAATCTCGATCCACCAAATCCTTCGCGACATCAAGAATAAGCTATGGTTCAAGCTGCCGAAACAATCAAAGAGAGATACTTCCAAGTTAGATCACACCAAATACTACGCATTCCACCGAGGTTCTAGTCATACAATCGACGACTACTACATTTAGAAGAACTTCTTAGAGAAACTCGTGAAAGAAGGCAAGGTCTATAGATACTTGGACAAGCCAATTGCGTAGCCTAGAAGGAATACAGATGATGACAAAGAACCATCAACCAAGACGATTTGGATCAATGACATCTTAGCCGAATCCGAGTACTTGGGGGCCACCAACAACTCCAAGAAGAGGAATATCCAGTAGGCTCTACTAGTCTCAAAGGTCTAAGCAGTCGACACCCAACCTGGACCCATCGTTGGCTTCACCAAGCAAGATGCATAAGGCGTCATCTCACACGACGACGTCTTAGTAGTATATGTCCAACTAGCCTATGCAATAGTCGAAAAAATGATGGTTGACAATGGAAGTGCAGTCAACCTACTTTAACTCTCAGTAATTCAGAAGGATAGGCCTGGAAAGCACAATCATACTACAAGCGGAGGTACTCATCGGATTTAACAGACACACCTTGATTGTCATTGGCCACATCACACTTGGCGTGAAAACATCGCCAGTTGTCTCAAAGTGTTCATGATCGTAAGCAACCTATCTCCCTACAATGGGATTCTTGGGAGACCTTAGTTGATCAAGATAGATGTCATCACTTTAGCCAAGTATCAAAAAATCTGATTCCACATCCCGGGATAAGGAGTCGGAGAAATCAAGTATGGCCAGGCCGCATCTCGACGATGCATTATGCAAGTATGGAAGAAATCAAAGAAAAAGACCTTTACCCTCGTAAAGGCTACTGAGGTCCAAAAGGACGAAGAAACTACCAAATAGCAATTATAGTAAGTAGATAAAAAAGATGGTAACCAAGCAGACAAAAAGGACGCCGAAGACATCATTCTTGATCCCCATCAGCCAGAAAAGACAGCTAGAATTAGGTCACATCTAAGCTCAGCTAAGAAAGAAGAATTCACGGCATTCCTTAGAGAAAATCGTGACGTCTTACATGGTAACCTTCCGACATGCTCAAAATCGATCCTGAGATAGCTTGCCATAAGTTGCACGTCGACTCTACTACCAAACCGGTGATCTAAAAAAGAAGGCATTTTACACCCAAACAAGTGACAATCATCAAAGCAGAAATTAACAAGTTATTGGAGGCTGGATTCATAGAAGAGGTAGCACACTCAGCATAGCTTGCCAACGTCATGCTAGTAAAGAAGAAAGAGAATGACAAATGAAGGGTTTGCGTAGACTACACCGACCTCAATAAAGCATTCCTAAAAGATCCTTATCCACTTTCCAGGATTGATCTATTAGTAGATTCAACTTCTGGGAACCAGCTGCCCAGTTTCTTGGACACCGAGCGAGGCACCTGCTACTACAAGTTCATGCCCTTTGGCCTTAAGAACGCGGGAGCTACTTACCAATAGTTAGTAAACATGATATTCAAGAAACAAATTAGAGTAACCATGGAGGATTACGTCTACGACATCATGGTGAAGGGCAAGCAACAGTCAGACCACATTGGCAACTTGGCGAAAAAATTTCAATATCTTTAGAAAGTACAAGATGAAGCTCAATCCCTCAAAATACACATTTGGAGTATCTTCAGGCAGATTTTTAGGGTACCTAGTGACCCAATGAGGAATCAAAGCACATCCCAAGCAAATCCGATTGATCCTAGAAATGAAATCTCCAACCACCCTGGAAGAGATCCAAAGCTTGACTGGACAAGTAGTCGTCAAGAGGGCACAACGACATAAATTGGATGATGAGTGCAAAAAGGCTTTCTAACACCTAAAGAAGTATCTTACATCACTTCTCTTACTATCCAAGTTGGAAGCAGTGGAGGACTTATACATCTATTTGGCAGTCCTCGAAGTAGCAGTGAGTTGTACCCTCATACGAGAAGAGCGAGAGCCCCAATTGCAGATATTATACACTTCTAAAGCTCTTCTTGATGCAGAATCAAGATACTCGAAGATTAAAAATTTAATTTTGGACCTAGTTGTTGCAGCTCGAAAACTCAGACCATACTTTCAAGCTCATACAGTCATTGTTATGACTAAATATCCTCTACGATCAATCTTACATGGTCTAGACGCTTTTCAACAAGTGATGAAATAGGCGTTGGAACTTGTCCAATATGGTTTAGTTTTCCAACCCGCACGGTGATAAAGGCCCAAGCCTTGGCTGACTTCATAGCAGAATTCACGCCTAACTTAGGCAACGCAACAGAGCGGCCCAACGACGCCCTAGAAGTAGGCAAGCATACCTTAACCTCACATACTCCCCCCAACGGAGACTTATGGCATTTACATGTCAATGACACATCCAACTACAAAGGTTCGGGAACAGGCGTGGTCTTTGTTACCCCAAACAGTTCAATGCTCGAGCAAATGATCACTATAGGCTTCAAGGCATCCAACAACGAAGTAGAGTACGAGGCCCTACTAGCAGGCCTTCGAATGGCAAAAGACTTGGCGGTGAAAAAGCTCACAATTCATTCCGATTCCCAACTAATCACCAGCCAGACTATTGGGGAGTACACGGAAAAACATCCAAAGATGGCGTAATACCTAGAAAAGGTACGTGAGCAATTTGAGGCATTTCATACTTACACTTTTACTCAAGTTTCGTGGGCAAATAACACCCAGAGTGACACACTAGACAGCATAGACTTTTCTTTTAACCACCAACTCAAATGCTTATTTCCATTGGAGTATCTAAACAAGCCAAGCATAGAGTCGGAGCTGACAGCCGAAGTGTCACAAGTTAGTATAACTTCCAACTGGCAAAGTTCTATTATAGACTGATGGGTCAATGATACTCCCTATAGAAAGGTTGAAGTCTATAAAACTCCAAATAAAGGCAACACGCTACTACATGTGGAACGGTATTCAAGTTTAAAAATCCTACACTGGACCATATCTCTACTGCTTAGAGCCTTCCGACGACTTAAAGGTTCTAAGCTCAATCCACGAAGGCGTTTGTGGAAATCAATCTGAAGGTATATCCTTAGCGCAGAAGGCTCTTAACGCAGGCTACTATTGGCTTACCATGCATCAAGATGCTAAGGAGTTAATACAAAAGTGTGATTGCTGCAACGCTACAAGCCGATACCATCACTATCTGCCGACAAACTACACCTGCAAACGAGTTTTTGGCTGTTCATGCAGTTGGCAATCAACTTGGTAGGGCCAATGCCTCATGTTACTGGGGCCAGAGGCATAATGATTGTGGCAACCAATTACTTCACTAAATTGGTAGAAGTAGAGCCCATGACAATCACAACTCAGACTCACACAAAGTGCTTCATATGGAGGAACATCATTTGTCGATTTAGCATCCCTCAATCCATCATCACTGGTAATGGCCCGCAATTCGTGGGCAAAGATTTGACAAAGTTCTTCCAAAAGTATGGCGTCAAGCAGCACATGTCCACATTAAGGTATCTTCAAGGCAATGGGCAGGTCGAAGCATCCAACAAGACGATCCTCGACTGCCTCAAGAGTTCTCTCACTAACAAGAAGGGAAAATGGTCAGACAAACTCCCTAGATGTTTATGGGCATATCGCACCACCAAAAAACGAGCAACCAGTAAGAGGCCTTTCTCTTTAGCATTTAGTTCAAAAGCAATCATTCTTCCCAACGTCATCGTGCCAAGTATTAGCACTCTACTGCTAAGCATTGAGCAGAATAGTAATGAGATGGCCAGAAGCTTAGATCTAACAGAGGAGAAGTGCGAGCGGACCATCACCCGCATCACAGCTCACCAACAGCAGCTCATCTTCAGCTACAACAAAAGGGTCAAGATCTGGTAGTTCCAACTCAGAGATCTAGTCCTAAGAAAAGCCTTCATCACTGCCCTAGAGAAGGCTCCAAAAAGATGGATCCCATCAGGGAAACTCCTTACAAGATCAGTAGAGTAAGCAGTAAGGGTAATTACACCCTCGCCACCATGAACGACAAAGAGATCAAAAAACAGTGGAACACCTACAATCTAAGGAAGTACTAAGTGTGACTTCTCACTGCATCGAAGCCTAAAGAACTCGAGCAGCTTAACAGGTACCAAATCGCGAGTCAAGGATTATCCAGTTGTTATGCAGTCTCTACTTTACAACTAAGTTTTTGTTCATTTCACTCTTTTTTTCAATTAAGAATTCAAAAGTAATTTACAACTTGGCTCAACTACATGTCTACAATAACTGATCACTCATGCACTTCAAAAGAAGACCGCGCCCTTTTTAGGGACTCATCACAAAAATTACACCCCCTCCTTGAGGGACCAACCATGCTCTCCAATACGAGAGGGTAAACCAATTCCCCGAAACCCACATGGGTTTTCTTTCCAAAGAAGAATGATAAACTCTACATTCTGAATATCTAGACGTGGATGAGCTAGGCTACCCTAGTATAACTAGATGCATGATGGCTTGCGCCAAGATTCCTAGAAGTAGCCACAATGGTTTTTTTTAAGGCTTAGCTAACTGAAGAATTTTGGGTCTTTTAGCTTAATCCGAGAGAAACCGGGCCCTAGAGACGGCAGGGGCACATAACACAGTACGCCTTATGGATGGCTGTTCTAGAACCCTAAAGCTGCTACCAAGTACACTAAGGTAGCCTACAGTTTCCAGATGACTGCCTACAGCATGCCCTTTGAGCAGTAAAGCCGCGGTACACTTATACAACTGCATATTCTTGTGAAAGGTTAAACAAGCTAGCATGTTCATACGAAGCTTTATCCACTGCTGACATGCTACGTAGTCGATAAGCTTCACCTCTGCTAAGCGCAGAATGACCTACACCAAGTCCTAAAGTGTTGTGATACTTGCTACATAACCTAGGAAATTAGAGAAAGCCAAAGTTAATAGCCTAGTGGTTACATAGACTTGTATGCTTCTGTAAGTAACGCGTTTGGTTGCCAACCTTATGGCTAACAACTTTGAAAAGTTCTACACCAACACCTATTGCTGCATTGGCTACGCAAGCTTGTTTACTTATAAAAAAAAGTAGCATGCCTACCACTGGTTTATAAAGTCTAAAGGTTGGGGCATGAACAAAAGAAGCAAAGATGGAGAAAAGCGAAGGAAACAAGTTTATTAAATGTTCTAGCAAAATTGATAAGCAACTAGCAAAGACCGAATGAGTTCAAGCAAAGCAAAAGCAACAAGTAAAATAAAGAAAATCCTAAAGGCTACCTATAAGACTACTCTTCTGCAGCTTGGACATCCCACGACTACTCGGCATCCACACCTTCAGCAGTCGCGACGTTCTTAGTAGTAGCATCATCCTACGCTTCACCCCCAGCTGCCCCAGCTGGGCATCGACTTCTCCGACTATTTCACTAATAGAAACCTCAAAAGTAAAGGCGAGCAAGTCTTTTGGAGAAATAGAGAAGGTCTCGAAGTCTTTACCAGAAAACTTAAAGTTAGATAGCTTCCCAAAGAGATGGTCTACATAACCCAACTTGTAGAAATCAGCTTGACTCTAAGTAAGCGAAGCCTCGAACCCAGCCTCGAACCTTTCAACTGCTCATTCTCCTCGAACAGACAAGCATGGACCCGCTGTAACTTCTCCACTTTCTTCTTCAAATTGTTGTTGATCTTCAAAACACCTTGGAGTTTTAACACTTAAGGCTTAAGTCTATCAACAACCTTCTTGAAGTGGATCACTTGGTTATAAGCTGTGATCAGTTATTCATCCTTTGTGTAAACAGCGGAGCGGAGCTCAGAGACGGCACGCTCAGGTTTTTGAATATGAGGTATGTAATACCTGATCTCATTCTCTACACTTTCATACTTTACTTGGATCACGTCAAGCCTAGTCTTCAAATCCACGATCTCTTGGCAAGTGGTCTCAAGCTGCAGAGAAGTGGGGGCACAAATATTATACCCCTTCAAAGCAGTAAGCTTAGACTTCAACTTCTGGACTTTCTCAGCGAGGAGTAAGCTTTTGCTGCCACAGTTTTTGCCACCTCCTTGGCAGCCTTGGTGTCCTCTTGATTAAGAAGCATAAACTCGACTGCTAGAATTTCTGTTTTCTACATCATAGCCAGCAGAGTAGTCCTCTTATACTCAGTTGTATGCTTCGCAAAGGAACTCGGGTCAACAACCCCTTTAACGCCATCAACAAACTTAGCACACACATTCATGTCCTCGAGCAGATCTGGTCTCAAGAGCTCACAATTCTCATCATCTTCCCCGGAAACAGACTTGGTGGATTTCTCACAACTGCCCGCACGAGCAATCTCTTTCATCTCATCAAACAAATTGGTCTTAGCAGACGAATTGGCCTCAAAAGACGAATTGGTCTCAGCAGCAGTGGGAACGGGTTCTGGCGCTACTTTAGCAAGCAAAGGCACTTGGTCACTCTTTATAGTAGCAAGCCTCTCTAATGGTGAACCAGACTTAGCCATCCAACTAGCCACCTTTGAAACGGCAGACGTCACTGGCACGAATCTAGCAGCCTCATCTTTCACACCTTTGAGAGAAGTCAAGTCAATCACAAGCTTGAGGGCAGCCGGCAAACCCTCGCAAGCAGCGAAAAAAGTTTTTGACTTTTTCTCAGCTGACGTCTCTTGAGGAGGCGGGGAATGTCTCTTTTTCCCACCTTCACTTACAGTGGGCTCCACAACGATGATCAAACGAGCTAATGCCTCTGCCTTGATCCGCTTTATCTCCTCTCTTGGAGGCAGCCTACCTTTCTCCTGACAAATAGGACTAAGCAACTAACATCACTCACAGTACTCGGAAAGGATACCCAAAGTGACATGCACTTTCTTCATGTTCGGAGAAGTTTTAAAAGTTGAGCCAAATTTTGAATCTACAAAAACAGCGAGAGACAATCAGAAAATTAGAAAGAAGCTTAGCATAAATACAAAGCAGCCAAGAGATTAGGCATCATACTTACTAGATATGAAGACTGTTGGAACACACAGCTCGAGGGAAGAATCAGACTCCCATTATCCACTTATCTTTAAAGTCTTCTTGGCCCAACCATGATCTCCTTTGCTCGAATGATCGAACGGCTTATGGCAGGATCGCAACTGCCCAACTCCCTCGATGTGGCATATGTCAAAGAAATATAAGAATTCGTTAACAGTTAGATCCAAGTCAAAGAATTGGCTTAGATTGAGGAATCCTATCATCACATGGACTGCGTTCGGAGAGTATTGAGCGGGGGCACACTTCATAGAGCAAAGTACATTTTGGAATAAACGAGGCATGGAAAAAGTAAACCCTAACACAAAATAGTATGGGTGGAACTTGATGGCTCTCTGAGCCCCACCATATGGCTCACTACTGCTACCATCCTTGACACGCTTCACACGCACTCCCGATGGAATAAAATGCCTATATGCCCCAAGGAAGCCTCTAAACAAATCATCGAAGCTAATTTTGAAGTGAGCAGCTTGGAAGTAGCCAACCTTGCTCATAGACCTACCTTGACAATACAGTGTTGGCACCCCATCATCATTCTTGTGGCTTAAGGAAGACATGCTTGAAAAAATTCTAAGAAGACGCAAAGAAAATTTGTTGGACGACTGCTTGCAAAAAAAAAAAAAAAAAAAAAATGGAGGACACGACATAGTAGGCCTCATGACCCAGCCTTAAAAAAAAAAAGTAACTGGCACAGCAGGCCTCCTTGGCCCAAAGTTGTGGCCCAAACCCCAGGAGCCTAGCAATTCCGACTCCTTCCTGGCCTAAAAGACCTCTCAGCCTTCCTTCTCTTCTCCCCTAAGCACGAGCCGAGCTCAACTTAAAAAAATTATAAAAAAAGGCCCACACCTCACCCTTTGTTCCATTGCCAACGATCTGAGCACCAACCCAAGCACACTATCACGGTGTTATAGCACCTCGACCCAGGTGTGGCTTCCCAGTCACCTTTTGCACATCCTCAACCCCCGTCGAGCCAAATTTCAAGCCCTAAGGCTCCTAAAAAACAAGAAGCCAAGAAAATTTATTTATTTTTCTTACCTTGAAGCTGCAAGAAGATGAAGCAAGTAACGAAAGACGATCCTTTGCACGGGAAAAAATAGAAGATTGCTAGGGGAAGGGGGAACAAATATCCTCTAAGCTCTCTCTCTCTCTCTCTCTTTCTCTCTTGTGGGGTAGAATAAATTACTCTCCAAAGTTGATTTAATAATCCACTTAAGGTTAAGTGGACTTAAATATACTTTGGGAGAAATTTATTTCCTTTTCCTAGAAGGATCTAATTTTCAATTAAAAAAGGAATCTACCTCAAAACAAGAAACAATCATATGTTTCCCAAAGCAATAAGATCTTTACACCTGCTGCCCTTTCCTGCGAGCAACCCAACAGGTGTGGGGGCATTTGTGGAGCCAAAAATAATCAAGAAAAATATGGAGGCGACACATGGATTTTTGGGTTTAAAAGACAAGATTACCCTCGAGGCACATCGGAATTCCTACGCACGAGCAGCGGACAATCACCACTCAATCAAGGTCAAAAGTGATTAAAATATGTATTTATTCAAAACCTATTTCATCCATCCTCATCAAATCCTCCCCACAAGGTAACCTCCAAATATTCATTCAAAATAGAATTAATTACCTAAATTAATTAATTGATTTTCTAATTGATTGCAAGATAATATCTTGCAATTACACCCAAAAAATCATCAAATGTGGCCGGTTCCCACCTCTCCAAAGGGGGCCGGCCACACCCCTATAAATATCACTTCATTTCTCCAAAAACCTAAGTTGAATTCTCTTGCAAAATTTTCTAAATTCTCCAAACATTTTTCCCTCAAAATTCTAAATTTGGCATCGGAGGTTCTTCGGCCAAAGTCCTCCCTCTCCCCAATTCATCGTGGGCGCGTGAGGCTCTTGGCCTTAACCTAAGGTGTTAATTGTTTTTACAGATACATTTTCGTCCAAGAATAAGAAAGAAGAAATTTGCATCCACAAGTGTTTTCCTCCCACAGCCTAATGCTACCAACCAGATTTAAACCAAGAAGCAAGGAACAATAAAGCAGGACACTTGTTGCTTCATTAAATTGTAATATCTTCAGCTACAGATTTGCAAGTGGTTGTTGAGATTTTGGACAATGCTAAAAGCATTTGCAGATTGAAAGTTGGTTAATAAGACGTGTTAGAAGATTAACTTGGCCAGTTGTAACAAGATGATGTTGGAAGGATAAACAAGTACAGTCGGCAAACAGGTAAGCTACTACTGCCATATGGACCAATAAGATGCTCCCATGTGTTACGCTTTTTTGAAGGTGATAGACTGATAAGTTTGACTGGGGCATCGTTGATGTCAATTTAGTAAGAACTTATCATCTCCGATGGTGTCATGGTCATTGTGACGATCAACCATGTTATATAAAATAAAAAAAACTTTAACCCCACATTGTATGATTCTTACGAAATCTCACGGTTGCAGTGTGACTATATCATATTTTCATGATGGTATAGAAGGAAAAGTCACTAAGATTTCTAGATGATCGTTCATGTAATTACAGTTTGTTCAAGAAATTGCAGTCACTTATTGTTTAATCTTAATTTAGTGATAGGGGTCATTTAATCATCGCTATTGTAGTTTCTTATCTACTGTTGAATTAAGATCGAACGATGCAAAATCAAACATGAAGTCTGGAAGAACAGAACTCGTATAAAAAAAGAGTCAAAGAACTGGACTTTGACAAGAAGCTCAAAAAAATAGTAATTGGGTACACGGGCTTCCCTATCTGAATTGTCAAAAAAGTGCATAGCAAGTGCTTTTGCTAGCTAGCCATGAGTTGGTCACACATTGATCTAAGCTTATATCCAACGGTTCTCATGACCCTATTTAAGACCTCCTCCTTCCTCGTTAATTTTCACCAGCTTCTTCTCTACAATAAATTTATCTGGATTTTAATCACAATGCCCTTCAAGCGTACTTGTTTCTATCTAATGGTCATGCTCTATCTTTTCTTTATTCTCTTGGCTCCTCCTCCTACAATAATCCAAAGGAGCATCGAAGGGAGAGTTGTGGCTGCCATAAGGCCATTGGATTCAATCCCTTCGAACCCTTCAAGTTACGTGCCTCTTAAAGTACCTTATGATATTAAGGGCCATGATGCTCCAAATGGGTTGGGAAGCCACATTGTGGAGAGTTGTCTGCCTAAAGGTGTTCGTCGCTCGTCTGCCCCTAGCCACTACGTGAATGATCACACTCTTGGGTCGGAGCTGTGTTCTTCAAGCAAGGGCAAGAATAGGCCATGATAAAAAGAAGAGCTCTGTGCCTTTGTGTGATATATATGTTTGAAAAGCTTTGTTGTTAAAGATGATAATGGAGATGTAAATTTCCATTATCTACGTATACATAGATATAAAATTACATATAGTAATAACATAAATGTTCTTTCATATATATATATATATATATATATATATATATATGGCTTCTTATAAAGTTTTATTTAATTACCACAATGCTAATCTATCGATCAGTATGATCTGGTCTTTATTTAAAATGTATGCACACGTCCATGATGGGGGTTTGCCTATTGTATTAGATATTTTCCAATTCAACTTATTCGTACTTAGAAAAACTTCCTCTCACTTAAATAGTATATACGTACCACATCATCTTAGCATGATATTCATGATGTGTCAATTTTTTAAGTGAGAAAAGTGAAGGAAGTTGAGGTTTTATTATAAAATTGATTGACAATATGGAAAAGAGTCCAACACTTTATAACTCCATGCAAGGTTCGATAAACTTCCAACATGGACAATTCTTCACAAAAATCATGTAAAAAAAATATGAAATTTCTAGCGTTATTGCATTTACAATATTACATGGCATCCTCAATAGTCGTACCATACACAAATGAATGAGCTAACTTGATTGGATTTTGTGAAATGATGAATTATAAGTATTTTTCCCATTCCAACGTCCAACCCCACCAATATTCTAACCCCATCACTTGGTCTTGGTGGATTGCATTGTAAACATAATTGTGAGTATCACTTGCGAATCTATTATTTAATTTTCGAGTAATTTATTATTTAAGTGATTTGATATTCGAGTGATTTTGCAGTCTCAATATGGCTAAAATAATAGAGTCTTAACTATAATTTTCAATTACGTAATTTCTATTTGGTAAAACTTAGTATGGTAGGACATAAATATATGGTTGTGATTTTGAGTAGGAGTATCTCACATTTAATAATAGGCTTGACTAGTTCTACATTGCCAACCTTTTTTCCGTATATACTGATAAGTTCATCTTATTTTATATTAATTCGATTAATTATATTTATGACTCTAATGTCTTTTTTTGTATTGACTCTATATTTATGACCCTAATGTCTTTTTCTTGTTGTACATTTCTGAATATGTCTTACATGTATTTCATTCATCCCATGGCCATTGTTGATCGACTTAAGCTTGACGCACTGGATTCATGGTTGGTATTTGTACCCCTAGTCTTTTGTTTTAGTAGTTGTGAAGATTGAGCTGGGATTTTCTCGCAGAGGAATTACCTAGCTAGATATTGCTATGCCATGATCATAATGGAGGGGTAGGTATAGTTACTTTCCCTGTAATTTCCAGGGCATTTATGTTCCGAGTCCTCTAAGTTTGGGGAGGGAAAGTTTCATACCCTCTCTCTCACAGATGACGAGTGAGAAAAAGAGAGCATGAGTACATGATAACTAATCTGGAGCCTAAAATAACGGTATTATTAGACTTGGCAGTTTCTTACACGACACGTAAACGACACGAAAATAACGGGTTTCGGGTCAACACAATAACTAATCGGGTCGTTATCGGGTCACACGATAAGAACCCGTTAACGGGTCCTTAACAGGTTTACACGAGAGTGACACGGGGGTAATCTGTTTCGACACGAAAAGGAAAAAATTATTTTGATGATTTTAATTTTTTTTAATTACTAAAAAAAACTTACTATAAAATACAATAAATATAGTGGATATATATATATATATATATATTGTTCATTAATTATTATTGTATTATTATTCTAAATAAATTTTAAAAATTTAAGTTTTATTTATTTATTTTATAAAATATTATGAGCAAAGAGTGAGATTAAAAAATTATAAAACACATTAAAAATAAAAACATCAAGTAATTTAAAAATACCAAATACATTTAAATATTTAAAATAATAAATTTACAAGTGCAAAAAATGTGAAAAATATGCAAGCACTCTTAATCGCATCCTCTACGCTTTAAAGGTGCGTACATGAATTTTTTAAAACTATACAAACCCTCATGTATTTTTAAGGCAGTTCAAAATAAATAAAATTCATAATCATTAATGTATAAGTCTGAAAAATGTGAAAGCATATATAAAGGGGTGTGATATTCAACACCCCATTTTACTTTTCACACACCCTTTTAATTTTCGACCGTCGGATTGGATGAATTGAAGAAAATCAACAAATAGGAATTAACAAGGGGTGTGTAAGAAGTAAAATGGGGTGTGTGGATAGCACATCCCTATATAAATGCTCATGATTGCATCCTCTACCCTTAGACAATCGTTACATGGTCGTTTAGATTTTTAAAACCCTCCAAATCTCATGAATAATGTTTTTTTTAGTGAAAAATTAATAATATTGTAGAAGTGTAAAAAATGTATAAAAAAAAGAAAAAAATACAATCACTCGTAATCATAAGTTTTACAACTTTCGTGAAGGGGCCAACTCTGAAATCTAACACCATAATCTAGGCCTGGCAAACGGGTCGTGACTATCGTGTTCGTGTTGTTTTCGTGTAACACCTGTTATCTTAATGGGTCGTGTCGTGTCACACCCGTTATCTTAACGGGTAAAGTGACCCAACCCGCTATAACCCGTTAAAAAAATTGCACATACCACACATTGCCATATAAATATTACTTCAAAACATTAAAACATTTGTCGTTTAAGTACTATATCTACACCCGAAAATAATACTTTTATTAAGTATATAACATAAGATTTTGTGATATCCACATCCACTAGTGTAAATATTTTAAATTGAAGATCGAATTCATTCATTGTATTCATATAGGGTCAAGGAGTGTATCTGTAAAAAATCATCAAAATCGGAGTTACAATAGCCGTTAAATCGTGATTTTTTGTTTATAACCGTCGAAAAGCTTTGTCCTGTTACTTGATCTCTGAATGTTTGTTTTTTGTGATTTTTTGCTGATGTGATCTCGAAACATATATAAACAAGTTTGACGGTTGTGATCGTTGAAATTAG
Organism: Crataegus laevigata; assembly: GCA_963580275.1. Taxonomy (NCBI): domain Eukaryota; kingdom Viridiplantae; phylum Streptophyta; class Magnoliopsida; order Rosales; family Rosaceae; genus Crataegus; species Crataegus laevigata. The sequence goes on along the minus strand of OY756947.1, from coordinate 26,795,735 downwards.
TTTCGGAGAATTCGTATCCCATCAAAATGATAGATTGACTAACACTTAAGAGTTTATTTATACTTTCATTAAGTATAACATAAGATTTTGTGGTATCCACTTGTGTAAATATTTTAAATTGAAGATCGAATTCATTCATTGTATTCATATAGGGTCAAGGAGTGTATCTATAAAAAAATCATCAAAATCGGAGTTAAAATAACCGTTAAATCGTGATTTTATGTATATAACCGTCGGAAAGTTTTGTCCCGTTACTTGATCTCTGAATGTTTGTTTTTTGTGATTTTTTGCTGATGTGATCTCGAAACATATACAAACAAGTTTGACGGTTGTGATCGTTGAAATTAGTTTCGGAGAATTCGTATCCCATCAAAACGATAGATTGACTAACACTTAAGAGTTTATTTATACTTTCATTAAGTATAACATAAGATTTTGTGGTATCCACTTGTGTAAATATTTTAAATTGAAGATCGAATTCATTCATTGTATTCATATAGGGTCAAAGAGTGTAGCTGTAAAAAATCATCAAAATCGGAGTTAAAATAACCGTTAAATTGTGATTTTTCGTTTATAACCGTTGAAAAGTTTTGTGATCTCTGAATGTTTGTTTTTTGTGATTTTTTGCTGATGTGATCTCGAAACATATACAAACAAGTTTGACAGTTGTGATCGTTGAAATTAGTTTCGGAGAATTCGTATCCCATCAAAATGATAGATTGACTAACACTTGAGAGTTTATTTATACTTTCATTAAGTATAACATAAGATTTTGTGGTATCCACTTGTGTAAATATTTTAAATTGAAGATCGAATTCATTCATTGTATTCATATAGGGTCAAGGAGTGTAGCTGTAAAAAGTCATCAAAATCGGAGTTAAAATAACCGTTAAATTGTGATTTTTCGTTTATAACCGTTGAAAAGTTTTGTTCCGTTACTTGATCTCTGAATGTTTGTTTTTTGTGATTTTTTGTTGATGTGATCTCGAAATATATACAAACAAGTTTGACGGTTGTGATCGTTGAAATTAGTTTTGGAGAATTCGTATCCCATCAAAACAATAGATTGACTAACACTTAGAGTTTATTTATACTTTCATTAAGTATAAGTTATAACATAAGATTTTTTGGTATTCACTTGTGTAAATATTTTAAATTGAAGATTGAATTCATTCATTGTTTTCATATAGACTTTGAGCTATATTTTCACTAATGGTAAAACTCTCATCGTAATATAAACGATCCAAACCATTTATCTTCATGCATCCTCTAAGAGATCATGTTTTCGAAAAAGAAAATCCAAAAAAAAAAAAAAATTGGTGAGAAGAATGAAACGTAAATGTAAACGACAATCAACGGTTAAATTTAAATCTATAGTTTATAGATAATGGAAAACCTCAGTGAAAACATCGTCAATAAGTTCCAATACCATTTCCCTCTGTGATTGATAAAACTTGAAGGGTTTTATTCTAAAAAATGTACAAGGTTCCTCAATCTTTAAACATAACTCTCTTCAGTTTGCATATCTTTAAACATTTGTATTTTGTAGTATGCACTAATGTTTTTTCATTAGACTCTTATTTTGGGGTATCTAAACTTGAAAGAAAAATGTTTTATTTATTTATTTATTAATGTTTTGAATTAGTATTTATGTGACAATATGGTATGTATATACTAATTTAGTATTATGTTTTACATTTTTTAGGATCAAATTATGTTTTTTATTTTCATTATTTATTGATTTAAAAAATATTTTTCTTAACAGGTAACGGGTCGGGTCATATTACTTGATAATATTAACGGGTCGATTTCGGGTTGGGTCATATTACCTGTTTATTTTAACGGGTGTTACACGACATGACCCGTTAAGTTATCGGGTATGACACGAAAACGACACAAACACGAAAAACACGACACGAATGCAAAGTCTAGGTATTATACACACATCATTTGTCACACCTATAACAAAAATTGCTAATTACTAAATCGTTTTCATCCGAACATACTTGGAGTCGTTGGGCTTGGAGTACAAGATAGAGGGGCTAGCCGATAAGATCGTATTCCCACTAGAATTAGTTGAGTAGTTGAGTGGGAGTAAGATTAGAATTTAGAATGGAACAAGAATTGGCACAAAATGGTTGGAAAAGCCTAAAGTTATGTACATGGCATTAAACTTATAAAAGTTGTTAATTAAGATTCTCACAAAGCTTTATCACATAATATTTGTTAACTACATTGCAATATTTGGGAATTGAAGGGAAAATCAAGAAGAAATGATGAACAGAATGATGAACACAGAGATATTAAAAAGAGAAAGAGATAAAGTTTTAGAGAGAGAAATAGAATTTGTATTAACTAATTCAATTATGATTACACACTCTGTTTTTATGAGAGAAATCCTAACTACTCTAACCAAATACTAACAAACTTACTAACTGTATTTGTAACTGTATTGCTAACTTGTACCCTTAATACTCCCCCTTAATCTCAATTGGGGAAACCCAATTTAAGATTGGAAAAACATCTGCAATCACTACTACCAAACCATAAAACAGAACACAATTAAAGCAATGTGAGTATGAAATAGACTGTTGAGTCTTGCAATTTTAGACATCTGCTTGATCTTCATAACTGCAATGATATGAAAAAGCTAGTACATGTCTTGCAACAACTTGCCAAAACACAATTCAAAACAGAAATTGAATTGGAGATTGCGCCCATTGTAGATGATAATCATCCTTGTTTCCCAACCAATGATGCAATATCAGAACCTATTTCAAAAGAAGAATTTGAATCTGGGAGTCAGCCAACTGTGTATGATACCTCAAGTTTCCCACCGAATGATGGAATATCAAAAGAATCCAAATCAAATTCAGAAGTAGAATCTGAGCATCCACTCGATGCAGATGATACTTTGTCAAATTTCAAAATCCTTTAAATAGCGGAATGAACAACATATTTTCTCTGTAGATTTTGGGAACACATGAGCTTCGATCAATGAATAACCTCTTATAAAGTTGTAACACAGCTTCATGCCGATTATAATAATTTCTTGCATGATTACTCTTCGTGGGATTTACTGTCAACAACTTCATTTAACATTGGCTTCAGCCTTTAAAAACAGAAAATTAACAAACTATAGTGTGGCATCGGCCTTAACTATAGTACCATCCTTTGTGGATTTTACCCAAACACAACTACTCTTAATAATGGCATCGGCCTTCACAATTTCAACAACAACAATAAAAATCAACATCTATGTAGGATTACCCTTCGTGGGATTTACCTACTCACTTCACGGAATTACCCTTCGTGACATTTACCATTAACAACTTCTTCTACCCTTCGTGGGATTTACCGGTTACAACTTCTTCAAACTTCATCATATAACCAGACTTATTATAGATTCATGCTAACAACTGAGTTGGTTAGACTCAACTTTATAGGATGTGAAAGGAAATATTGCACAAACTCCTCAATAAGCACTTGGACAATCTTCTCACACATTACCCTTCTCAATCATGGAAGCACCGAGAATCTAATGGAAATTTGAAGAGAAACTAAACTAGGAAAAAAAATGTAAACTACTACAAAGAGAAACCACCATAATCCATGGTGTGAGCCTGGTGGCTTTGATACCATGTTAACTACATTGCAATGTTTGGGAATTGAAGGGAAAATCAAGAATAAAGGATGAACAAAATGCTAAACACAGAGATATTAGAGAGAGAGAGCGAGTTTTATAGAAAGAAATAGGATTTGTATTAACTAATTGAATGAAGATTACACATTCTGTTTTTATAAGAGAAATCCTAACTACTCTAACCAAATACCAACAAACTTATTAATTGTATAACTAAATGTATTTGTAATTGTATTGCTGACTTGTACCCTTAATAATATTCTCCCCTCAAACAGATAAAGAACATAATTTTGTCAAGCTTTCTTGGTATGACGTACAGTTAATATGGTTTGGAAGCTTTAAATATGAAGATGAAAAGGGTAAAGAAATTTCAATATATATATATATATATGATACATGTGGTTTCTTTTTGTACTTCAAGAAAAAAAAATTATTACAGATTAGATACGAATGGGAATGGCATGTCTTTCCATGCATGTGATCAGCTTACTTCACGTATGGGAAAGCGTCCTCACATGCATACCCTAGTACTTTCGGTTTAATTACTTCTATAATCGAGCTCCTTGACTACTCGTTCAGTCTTTCCATTACAAGTGGGGAGATTTTTATGTCCATAGGTTATAATATACAAGTGGGGGAACATTGAAAAATATATTTTTTCATCTCATTATAATATGTGATGTACCGACTTATGTTCTGTTTACGTAAAAAAATATCTCTTAAATTTGATGAAATTCAGAAACAAAGAAGCCTAGAAGAGAATATTTTTCTGCATTCATATCAATTAGGATAATACTAGCGAGATCAAATTTTTAAATCAAATATGCAAACTAAATAATGTGTAACCAATAGAAAATGAACACGTTAGTTAACACTTAAGTAATAATTTAATTATCAATCCCCACATCATTTGACTTACAAATTTAGTTTAAAAATTTAGTGCATCTAACATTACCCTATCAATTATTATATTATCGTCATAAATTATCATATGGATTGGAGTCTTGAAGTTTTTAATATGAAAATGTTTGGGTTCTCACGGTTGATAAGGAAGAACTTTGTCTTTACCGCCAACCAAATCTTGTCACGCGTCCAAATGAATCAATCTTAAAATAATAAAATTAACAAAACTTCTTTTTATTTGGAATTAAAAAATAGAGAACTTCATTTTAATCATTGGCAAAGATGACTTCTAGATAAAAATCATGAGTAAGATTAAAATCTAATTTTAGTCTCTTGGTACATTAATAACCTCATTTATTAATTATATTTTGATTTTTTTTATTATTTATCTTTTTCTTTCTAATTTTTAATGTATTAATTTTATTTCATTATAATTTTCATTTCATTCATTGTAATATTTTTTGTTGTGAACATTTAGATAAACTAATTTTTGCTATACAATATATTTCGATGTACTTTATCTTCTTCATTTAGGTACATTAAATTCATTATAATACATTTCGGTGAATACATTTAGGTACACACAATTCGATACATGCATTTCGATGCAAACATTTAGGTACACACATTTCGGTACATACATTTTGATACAAACATTTAGGCACAATAATTCAATATAATACATTTCGGTACACACATTTAGATACATTAATTTAATATTAATACATTTCGGAGCATATGTTTTGGTACATACATTTCAGCATTAACATTTAAATATATTAGTTCAATATAATACATTTCGGTACTAACATTTAGGTACATTAATTGAGTCTTTCAAATTTGAAGAATGTTAAATAAAATTAATAAATTAAAAAAACTCCTTTTTGATCAAAAAAATAAATTAAAATTTGTGTATTAATAAATTTAAATATTTAATGGGAGACATTAAATAAAATGCACATTAATTATTTTGAATTAAGGACACATTAGGGACTACAATCAATATTCAATCTAACACCAAGTTTTTTTTTTTAAATTTTTAATCTTCTTGAAGAATTAAAGTTCAAAAATCCCTTTAAAAATAAAAAATAAAATAACAAACCTTAATCATGCTCATGATCACAAAATTTTTATTGAAACAATAGGCATAGTTGGTAAACTCATATATAATACACGTATCATTAACGTGCCATGTATTTTTTATTTTAAATATTGTTGTTTTCATACACATGTTAATGATTCGTTAAATTGTACCATTTTTTTTAACTCTAACATATGATTCACGAATTATACATGTACTTAGGTACTTTTCACATTTAATGCATATTATTTAGACATATTTATCAATAATTCAGAAAAAAAATTTGCATATTCTATACATATTTCTAACATATTATTGAAAAATAAATAAATATCAAAATTTTAAATAATGGCCAAATTTTTCAAAGTATCAGTTTAACAAAATTGCTAAATATGTACATATGTATTTTTTATGTACTATACATGTTCTTTATTTTATTAACTAGGGAAACAATATGTGAATGCTGGTGAAGAGGAAATCAGTCCTCATCAAAAGCATTATCAATCTAATAACATTTGACACGCAAATATATTTATTTATTTAAAAGCTATATAATACTACATTTTCTTCTTTACTTGTAAGTGAGAGATTTAGGTTCGATTCTTGCTAAAGGCAAATTTGAACCGCAGTATTGCTAACTCATTCTCTCACCCCTTAATGATAATTTCATTTGTTTGGAAAAAAAAAACCCAAATTTATTTTTACATTTTTTTTTTTTCAAAGAAGAAAATTATTAAATACAAATATAAATGTTTATATCAATAGCCAGGGTATTAAACAACCATTCTGGCTCCAAGCAATCCCACAAGTGAAAACCCCCCGTACACATGACATACTTCACCACCATATTCGCAACCTCATTACAGGCTCGAGGAGTATACAGAAATTCCACATAGCCAATTGTTGTTTCATGTGCTCAATATCCCATAATAGACCTTCAATGCTAGCCTCCAACACTAGAAGGCCATTTAACATCTCCACAAGCATCTTCGAATCAATTTCAATCTAGACCCGTTCATAGCCCTTCTACATACATGCCACCACCGCCCCCCTTACCGCTTCCGCTTCCACCATTAAACTAGACCCACACCAAATACTTCCCATACCACTGGCCCCCTTCAAAATCCCTGCAAAATCTCTAGCCACCCTTCCTCATACGACACCAAGCACCATCACAGTTAACCTTGATAGTTTGAAATGGAGACTTTACCCATGCCTCCGAAACTGGCCTCCCACCCCACGCTGTTGCCGACTCTCATTCCTTTGTTCCCCTCCTTCTCCCTCAAGCTCACTCCATTGACTATACAGTAGCTCAAGAGCTGTATGAGGGTCAACTGTAGTCTTCTCAAAGACCACGGTATTTCTACATTTATTTTCACATTCGGATTCTATTCATTGATAAACATGGATGGAGTCATAAACATTTTCTGGTTGAGCAACTTTAAAATGATGAAATTAAATTAAAATTTTGATACAATATTATCAATTTATTGTCCAACTACATAATTCGTGGTAAATAAAGTTAAAGAAGTGACAAGTGTAAAAATTTGGGCTCACCATAGGGTTGGCAAAGAAAAGTTGAGCACAACAGATTTAAAGAGACAGGCAATTGATCAAACTAGTTTAACAACATGTGAGCATGCAAATGAATTCATGCAACTATGCAAGAATTAGGTTACTTTTTAAGAGTGAGCATCCTAGTCGGATTCTTTTTGTAAGGATTTTGAGAATCTTTAAGTAATTGAAGGATTTCTGAGATTCTCACAAAAATGATCTAGCGAGGATCCACTCTCACTTTTTAATTCAAAAATTGATTCTGAGTGTGAGTGTGAGTATAACTTTTGACTTGAAATAAGTACTTTCATACATTGAAACTAAAAATTCTCGCACTAAAATCAGTTAATTGTTGACTTGTGAATTGTGATTAAAATTTGGGATTAAAACTAAAAATTAAATAATATTCAATAATAATTGCATATGACAACCTCTTTATTCTCCACCTCCTATCTTAAAGTAGTTCCACCATGGGCAATAGCCCAATAGGCTGGCTCTCAAATTGACCAAATTGCCTAAGCAAGTAGGTCCAACGTGTGCTGGCAAGGGAGCCCAAGCTGGCTCTAAGGAGAGGCCTGGCACGAGTAGCAGGCCGGAGCACCCCAAGGCCACGTGACGCAGGGCTAAGTCAAGGCGACGTCAGCCACATTCTTTATATTTTTTGCGCCAGGCGCATGCGCTTCAAGCACGCTTGGGCGCGCGTCGTCCGACATGATTTCAGGCCTGGGGCCCACGGCACACTTCGGCAATGTTACAGTTGGGGAGGCCATGTGGCTTACCCACATCCGTTGGATTTCAATGGCAACAATTTATAGACCATTGGATTTTCAACGGTAAAAAAAATTGAAAAACCTTATTTAATTTCAGTCGTTGGATCTGAGATCAATGGTCCACGTTATTCGCCTTTATAAATTAAAAAGAAAAAAACATTTTAAAATTCAAAAATCTTACCATTGTGCCACGTGGCACAATCTGGAGTGTTGAAATTCAATTTTTTTTAATCCAACGACAGAGATTAAATAGGTGAATAAAAAATTAAAAAATGTAAAAAATTAATAAAAATCCGAAGAAAAAATTTGATTTTACTTTTCTCTAAGTACCTTTTCATTATCTTCTACCTTACAACACAATTTCTTATTTTCTCAACTATTTTCAACCATATTCCTATCTTTCTCTCAAAGTTTCAATAAAAATAATTCCAACAAAATGACTAATGATGTAGGTATGAATTGGACACTTATTGAAGATGTTACGTTGTGTACTAGTTGGGTTGAAGTTACTCATGATCCGATTACGGGTAATGAGATGCAGTTGCAAGAAATGTGGAGTCTTATTCATACCAATTATCTTGAGAAAATTGGTGGGAAAAGAACCAAAGAATCGATGTCCAATTGTTGGAGAATACTCAGCCAATCGATTAGTATGTGGAAAGAAGCCTTGGCACAAGCTAGTGGTAATCTTCGAAGTGGGAAAAATTTAGCGGATTAGGTAACAATATATTTTTTATTTGTTTGTACTATATCCAAATTTACATTACCTACTTTGATTATAGTTATTTCTTCTCTCGCATTGTGTAGACACTTCAAGCACAAGCTTGGTATAATGCCCAAACTAAAAGCAAAAATAAATCATTCAACCGGTGGGAATGTTGGAATATTGTCAAAGATTGTCCTAAATTCACAGTTGTGCATGTTGGTCCAAAAGTTTTCATGAACAACACCCATCTACACTCTACGCCCAATCATGCCTCGCATGTTCATGAAGATGACGCAAAAGAAGTGCCCGAAACGCCCCCCTGAACAAGCGTCGGGGTCGACCAGTTATCCAATTAGGCCTCAAGGTAAGAAGGCTTCAAAGAGAAAAGAGAGTGCTTCCAAGAATGATTATGCAAAGTATATGGAAGAACTTGCTCGCCAAGGTGAATTGACTTTGGCATGGGAAATGACTAAATTTGAGGCTGATAAGGCTAGAGATGAGGTAAAAGCTGCAACTATTTAGAGAGAATTTCAAGCTAATGAGAGAGAAAGAGAACTACTTAGGCAAGAAAAGGAATAGGTTAGAGAAGAAAGAATGGCTCAACGAAATCTTGACATTATGAACACGCCTTTAGAAGGGAAGTCTCCGAATTCATATTTTTGGAAGTCAGAGAAAGTAGATGTGGTGCGAATGAGGCGTGCAAGAGAAGCAAGAGCAAGAGGAGATGGTCCTAGCACGACAAGAGAAGATGATCCTAGCACCACAAATTGGTTAGATGATGATTTTCCATTCACGAGCCCATAATTTTCCAATCACTTTGTTTGTAATTGGAGCCCATAATTTTCCAATCACTTTGGGTTGTAATTTCTTATTTATTGAATAGAGTACTTTATGTTGTTTCCAATTTATTGAATTTAGTACTTTATTTAAACTAAGACAATCTTTATTCAAAGGATATAAACACACCAAATAAAATTACATAAGCATACCAAATTAAAAAATTAAAAAATTAAAAATTAAAAAAACTTACTAAATGAACTTCAAAAACACACCAAATAAAATTATATCAACGTACCAAATAAAAAAACTCACCACATAAAATTAAATAAACACACCAAATAAAAACAAACACACTAAATGAACTTAAGTATCTTGAGCTTATTTCAATTGCCGCTGGTGCTCTATCAAGTCAATTCGTCGGGCATTGTGCATATATGGGTCTTGAATTGCAGTATATCGTTGAATGACCATTTCATTGTAACGTCCATCTCTTTCTAATGGTTCATGTTGCACGGGTTCTTCAATGGCATCATGAGCACAATATATTTGTGTTCTGGAATTGTTCATCATGTCTGGCTTATTCCACAATCATGTTGTGAAGAATGATGCACATCATCATGATGGATCGAAGCGACTCTAAATCAAACATTCTAGCAGCACCCTTGAGAATCGCCCAACGAGCTTGGAGGATACAAAAACAACGATCCACATCCTTCCTGCACCCCTCTTGACAGCTTGCAAAGTGTTTTTCTTTTTCATTTCGCGGACGTGGCACTATTTTGACAAACGATGACCACCTTGAGTAAATGCCATCTGCTAGGTAGTATAGCCCGTGGTACTTATGTCCGTTGACCCGATATGTGACTCTTGATGCTTTTTCTTGCAGGATATCGTTGAACATTGGGGATTGTGCAAGCACATTGAGGTCATTTTGAGCTCTTAGAACCCCGAAATAGGCGTGCCAAATCCATGTATCAAATGATGTCACCGCCTCCAAAATGATACTTTTTGCTTATTTTCTGTCCCTATAAGCTCATTGCCATGCACTTGGACAGTTTTTCCATGTCCAGTGCATACAGTCGATGCTTCCAATCATCCTAGGAAAACCTCGCATCTCGCCTTTCTTCAGAAGCCTTTGCAAGTCCATCTCAGTAGGTTTCCGGAGGTACTCTGCAGTGTAGATAAATTCGATTGCAGAGCAAAACCTCATCAGGGAATCAAGAATGGTTGATTTCCCCATCCTCGCTATCTCGTCCACTTGGTCTGCAGAAGCTCTATATGCAAGCATCCGCAAGGCAGCAGTAATTTTTTGCTCAGGCAAGAGACCCATAGCACCAAAAGCATCATTTTTCATAAAGTAAGAATCATGGTTGCAAACAGCACCCATGATTTTGTTGAACAAATGTTGTTCTATTCTAAAACAACGTCTAAAGTACGTATCAGAGAATGCACTGTTACGGACAAAATAATCGTCTACAAGATCTTTAACTCGTCGTTCCTTGCTTTTATCAATGTTTCTAGAACGGCTGGGCCTGGAGATTTGAGCCACAGCTTGGATGACTCGACAAGAATGTGATGTTCTTGCCATTCTTGCTTCGTCATCTCTCCATCTACGCTCCTCATTCTCTTCCCTCTCATTTTAGGCCACCTGGAGATTGAACATTCCTTCTGATTAGTTAAACCATTCTTCCTCTTGCTGATCAATTTCCCACATCATCCTTGAAGAAGAAGACATTGTAAGAAGGAAGCAGAAACTATGAATAATGATAGAGATTTTGGTGAAGAATGAAGTAGAAACTATGAATAATGATAGAGATCTTGAGAAAATTGGTGTGAGATTTCTGAGGATGGATGGTGGAAGGATTAGGTTGTAGATAATGCCACGTGGCATGTCGTCATTCGTTAAAAATCTGATGAAAATCTATCCTCAAAGATTGTAAACTGATTGTGACACGTGGTGCGACGTGATTGGTTAAAAATCTTATCATAAATCCATCACCAATAATTGTCTTTTCGGATAATGACACGTGACGCAACGAGAACGATTAAAAATCTTATCCGAAATTACAAATAAAAGTATTTTGTATTATTTTATAAATAAATACTAATATTATGTTACCAATTGCTAGGACTATTTAACGTAGGAGTGGAAATGCAAAAGATAATTACTATTCATTAATGGCAATTACTGTTCACTAGATGGATAGCCCTATGGGGCCTTAGACATGGTGGAACTACTCTTATAGACTTGAAAATGGGAATAGGATCCCATTCGGATTCTATTTGTGAGGATCCAAATGATCAATCAATTATGTTCGCTTATCGTATATTGTACAATTAAAAATCATCTTAATTTTTTTTTTAAAATTAAATATAAACAATACTTAACAAAAATTGACCGCACAATGTACGATAAACGATCGTAATTGATTGATCATCTAGATCCCATAAAAAGAAATCGAAGAGGATCCTCGTCCTTGAAAATGCATAACAACCAAGATAATAGTACTGTACTTAACAAGTATAATAATTTTCCAAATTTTAAAAATGGGAGTACCCGTGTGCAAGTGGATGACAGCGTAGGGTATCTCGCAAATGACCCCGAAACCCTTCTTGGATTCTGATCAAAATTCCCGAATTCTGATAAACTTAGCATGGGCAAACTTGTCTTTTCAGTAAGGGCTGGCTTGCCCAAATCAAACTTATAAAAAGGTCCTTAAGCCACTCACTCTTCAGTCTTCACCTACTAAACAAAGAGTCCTCTCTCTCTCCCTCCCTCTCTCTCTCTCTCTCTCTCTTGATCAATATATGTAAGAGTATCTAAGTAAGACAGTAATTCAAGAAGAAGAAGTATGAAGCAAGGGCAAGGCAGCAGCAGCAGAAACAACTTCTGTTGTAGACGTGTGCGAGAGCCGTGTCGATCATTTGGGCGGAGATGCAGTATGCTGGTGAAGGAGCAGAGGGCAAGGTTCTATATCCTCAGGCGATGTGTCACAATGCTCCTATGCTGGCATGAGTCTGGTGATCCATAATTACTATATTGTTTTTTTATTTTTTATGAGAGCGTACGTAAGCACATACATAATGAGAAGATATGTTTGAACAAAAATATTAGACAACTTTCATATGCTACAATTTTGGTTAATTGCTGAAATTCTTGGTTCACTCCATCTCTTATGTGTTGGTTTCCTCTCTCTCTCTCTCTCTCTCTCTAGATTTGATAAACAACTTCAATTAGGTTGTTTTAGTGATCATTGATTGGACTGTAAGGAACTAGTCCTCTATTTTGAGGTTGATATTGGATTCTCTTGTGCTCTAGATCACAGATATTTTCTTCTTCTTTCATGCTTCTGTTAGATAACTTTAATTTGGTGAGGGCCATGACCCAGGATTTTCCTAAAATGTTAAGCTGCCATATTTGATGATTACTTCAAAAGAGAAGAGGCGGTCGAGTTGACTAGAATTTCTCTCTAACGGTGTCCATATATGCAGGGAGAACTGGAGAAGACTTGCCTCAGGAGACGTTATTTTCACCTAGAGGCTAGAGATTATTCCCCAACTAAAAAAGCAACTAGACCACAAAGTTTAAAACTCTAATAATATATTTATCTGGGCCTAATCTTAGCTTTAGTGGTTCATAAGGCTCTCTATCTAAAAAGATTAAAAATATAGCTTTGGTCTTTAGAGATTTGACATCTTTATGTGTGGACGATGATTATCAGTTCCATTGTACCAACAAATAACATGTTTACTTATCATGAATCGAAAAAATAAGGAATTATGAAAGGGAAATTTTATTTGAAATCATGTAGCTTCTTTCTACACTCAACGTATTCTCAACACATATTATTTTTAATTAAAGAATTAATATCTCTCTAAACCCTAATTTATTACCTAAACTACGATCCCAAAACCAATTTAAAATGAAGTTATCTTTACACCCTTTTATAAAATAAAATCTCAAATTGAATTAAATCTAATAGAAAAACAAATTCCCTCATAGCTAACTAGCCTGAATTTGGGTACATCAGAAAATGTTCTATATGTTATTGGCTTATTGAACGTTAAAAATTTGAAGAATCGATCAATTTGAAGGTATATCTGTCTATACAATATGTCCACAAGAACCCTAAAATTACAATTATGACATTCCAAACTTTAACATCGATCTAAAGTGACTCGCCACATGCATTTCTGCCAAATACAATTACGTGCTAAGCAGTGCTGTAAACCCTTTTAATGGTGCATAAATTCAGAATGCTCAAGAGCTACTTGTTGGTAGTGCACCTAGGGGTCTTAAATTGACTCATTGCAGACTCATGTCTTATGAAATGTTCTAAAATTTTCTTGAAAGTTTCCTTCTCCACAATTCGAAGCCGAAGAGACCACATAGACATGATCTAAAAATAATGCATCCATTTCACAACAACATTCACTAACAACTCTCTCTCTTTAACCTCTCCTTTGATCTCCTAATATATTATGTAGTGGCCTGGTTGGGACATCAAATCGGCATGGCTCGTGAAATCGATCAACTCAGCTTTCAACTTGCTCGGTAGTTTAGACTCTTTCTGAATCACCATTTGGAGGTCTTTTTCAATGTTTTTTGTCTATGTTTAATGTTAGTATTGATAGTGTTTTTCTAAAAATGGTGATTTTGTATGGTAGGATTTGAATATTAGGTGTGAGTATATTGATAAGTTTTAGTTTTAGTGTTAATTTCATCTTGTATTTGGTGGTAATTATGCGATAGGATAAAAAAGACAATTTCCATTTACAGTTTAAGTTGGGTGTAGATGAAAGTTATGTGAGTTCAAATAAAATTTTCCGTTATAAACTTAAGAATAAAAGAAGTAAAGGGAATCAAATCAGCCTCCCTAGGTTTTTTTGGCGGATTGGTAGATATTTTATTGAAACATTACAATCTTCAAGTAAGGCATCACAAATATTATCCGGAGGTTGAGAAAAGAGAAAGAACCCAACATCATAATAAAGGGCCAACCTGGCTTAATCTATGAGGCAGAAATGATTTGTGAATTAGGGGTCAATCAACTATTCTCCCTAAATGATCTCATTTCTAATTTGAGGGTATTGTATTATTTTTAAAATGAGATCCACATTTATTTTCTTCATCCAAGAATTTTATTTGTTCATTTATTTTTTTTAGTACAATGATATATTCTACGTTAAGGGGAGTGTGAGTTCGGCTAAGCCACACAATAGGCAACCTAATTTGGTATCTAATTTGTTATTCCAATTCTTCATCCAAGAATTGGAATAATTGGAATAACAAAAATACTACTCTTACTACATATTCATACTATCATTTATATCATCTCGTTAATAGAGATGAGACCCATATGTGTTGATAGGTCCTACTTTTATTAGAGAGATTATACAAATAATAGTAAAAATATATGTTAAGTGTGGCATTACTCTTGAAATAATTCAGTTTCGTTTCATACCTTTTACCACTCTCCCTTGTTAGTCATAGAATATGGTCTAAATTTGACAATAGTTTTAATTTATTTTACCAGTCATTTCTTTTCGATTAAAAACAATTCAATTATATTAATATTTACACAAAACATATGACATTGCTAATTTCAGGGTGTATTCAATTATTTTAAATAAATAAAAACTTTTATACGACCCAAATAGTCATTTCATATAATATACAAGTCATTTGATAATAGTTTTCTATGTGGGTTGCATTCAACATGTGAGAAGTCAATAAAGCAACCCTTGTCTTTTTGCCCAGAAAACAAGACTTTCTCAATGGAGGCAGCAACTCAATTAACAAAATAAAGAATTAACAACTGACTTTATACTTGTATATTTACAAAGTCCGTAACTACTTCTTCAAGTTAACAAATTGAGTCTCGCAATATATTTTATTCAAAAACATTGTTTAACAAAGAGTTTGAAAATAAAATTTGAACTCCATAAGATAAGCTAAAGTTAAAATATTAATATTATTAAATAAAATATAAAATTTGATGAGTTGGTCGAAGAGTGAGTTTGAGTGACAAATTTTTAATAACATAAAAGTATCAAATAAGTTAGCAAATGACACTTGAAAATTTTTGCTAACTCATTTGAAGATGCTCTGAGGTGACGCAATAAAACCGGGGAAGAGAACAAAGAAAATAAATAAGGGATTTAATTAGGCCGCCTAATCCTCCACTAAATATGGTAAAATGAATCATTTTTACTTAAAATATAGGGATTAGTGTTTGTATTTGTAGCACGCTTGGCTACGGTGATTAGTAATGATGATTTTCCAATACAGCAGGACAAACTCCCCCTTCCCCTCGTGCGGCCCTTTTCACTTTTTCAAACAAGAATATGTTTTCACACCGAGAATCCTTTTAGTTTCTTTTTGTGAGGATCCTGAAAATTCTTAAATTGTATATGTTCATCGTATATCACGCGGTCAGTTTTTATCAGATACTAATCATATTTAATTTTAAATAAAAATATTTAAAATAGTTTCTGACCTCACGATGTATAATGAACGGACACAAATTGAGAATCCCTAGGATTCTCACAAAGCGAATTCGGAAAGGATCCTCATTCATGTTTTCACTCCCAAAGGTCTGACTTTGTGCCCTACAATTTTTACCCTACCTTCATTTTCCACCAAACATTCCTTAATTACAAGATTAAAATTAAAAGAGAGATGCTAAGACCATCTCTAAAAAAATGTCAAATTATAAGAGTCAATTTACAATTGATAGCTAATGTGACAATATGAAGTCTTATGTCAAATTGACACACCCCGACCAGAGTCGAGACGTACTGGCTGTCACGTGAGAGTGACGTAGCCATGTACGCAACAGAAGTGATGATAATTAAGTAAAATGTGAACCAATAAAAAAAACCAAAACTAAACTTATTTAGACTAGAGATAATATGTAAGTGTGTGGAAGTGATCACAACCCAATATACAAGTATTCAGAGCATAGGTAATTCAAAAGTGCAGTCAAAATGACTAAGTACTAATATACAAACAGAGAGAAGATTCCTACATTATTTAGTGGAACATCAGAACCGCCAGATCGTCCTCGTGAGCCACAGAGAAATACAGTTACTTAGGACTTGGAGGGGCGCAAAACAGAAGGGTGAGTGGGTAAAAACGAAGTTTCAAAAAAACACATTTATCTTTTCTAAACATAATAACCCATCTCCATAAAACCCGTATAGTTTCCAGAAAATAATACTATGTAAGTATGAAAATCAATGCGCAAAGTCAATGAAAGCAGAAGCATGCCACGTCACAAACTTTTCAGCATTAATAAATGTAAGTCAGGTATAAAATCAATCTAAACTAGCATGCCAGTCGGAGTCACCTAACGTGACCTGTACGACTGGACCTATAGCTCATCAACCTATAATTGCACACGATTCAGAGTCATCTAATGTGACATGTACGACAGGGCTGGGTGTAAATATGTACGCTCAAGTGCTACAATCATGTGAAAGTTGTGCAATAAATCGCACATCACCTATGAGTCGAAGTCATCTAATGTGACATGTACGACAGGGTTGGCACCAAACTTGGATCCAAGGTGAACGTGCGGTGTGGGAGGTGAACATCACGTGAAGGACTGTGCCTTGGCCCGGGACGAGAGCACTAACACCAGGGTGCAGCAATGATGAGCTCTAAATGAATATATGCATGCCAATGTAATGCAACCAATTTAATCGCATAATAACTCACCTGAACTTACATGTGCCTCCATAGCATCAATTAATATAAATCACAAACTATAACAATGTAACATTTACGATATAACTCATTTGAGACATGGCATGCAAAGCATAATTCAATTTAAAAACATTTATGGAAACCATAATGCATATATATATATATATATATATATATATATATATATATATATATATAACAAATGCCCACTCACTGATAAGTAGAAGGATCTGGCCCCCTAACCTCACTTATCCACGCTTGTCCTCAAGGTACGTCTCACCTATAAGCGATACAACTATTTTTTGTTAATTAGATAGCACATATACAAAATCTAGGAATAACTTCTTATAGTTTTCCCAAATGGAAGGTTTGAATATACAAACGTGATCTACTCGACGATACATACCCACATAAATTTTCAAAAAAAAATTTGGACACCAGACGCGCCATCACGTGCCAACCAAGGCATGGCCACACCCGAGGCCACGCGCAGGCATGTGCATGGCACACCGGACGGAATATACCTTGTCTTCTCTAGTAGCCTTGCCGTCTGCTATTGTCGATGCCGCCGTCTGGTTCGCAAGATTTCTGGGAAAATTTCAAACCTTAATATCTACCTCATTTTTCAACAAAAATCCATGAAATTTATATGGATTTGAAGGTCATGAAGAGTAGAATATGTTCGTACCTCTTTAGAGTCCAAAATCAAACGGAAAAGAGCCTGAAAATTTCTTGAAAAATCCGACCAAAACTGGGATTCCTCAAAACCACTTGTCCCGACGTCAACTCAACCTTCAACTTACTCTAGGGTTCTAGGGAAGTTGCATGGGGACTTTTTCCAAGTCCTAACCTCGTAATCTTGCCGGGATCGCGTCGGAGAAAATTTACTCCTTGTCGGAGCTTCTGACTTCCCGAGTTACTCTTGTCAGTTCGACAATCAAATGGTACGGTTGTGCTCGTGAGGTTGAGAAAAGCACGATGGTGGCAGTTTCAAATTTGATCTATAAGGGTTTTAATGTGTTGGTGTGTGGGTGGTCTCACAGTTGCGAGGAAGAAAAAGGAAAAATTGAGAAAGAGGAAGAGAAAAAGAATGTGCAATCTGATTGGGCAGAAGAGAGAGGTACTTCAGTTGGTCCAAAAGAAATAAAAGCCCAAAATATTTAATTGGTTTAAGGTAGTTAGGAACTGATGTAATTGGTGGATAACGGATAGGTATACTCAACTGCACCTATGTACATCCACGTCGCTTAGCCAACGAGGGCATAATCATCATTTTACACACTTGGGGAGAATATATATATATATATATATATATAATTGGGACGAGTCGTCACACAAATTATGTACTTCTCAAACCGGATTATCAAATGTTATTTTCTTATTTAAATAAAGCTTTAAATTGTTGTAATTATTAAAAAAATGTTGAAACAATTTTTTTATTGGTTGAAATATTAGTAGAATAAGGGATCCACCATTAAAATGAATTAAAAATAAAGTTGATATTAATGTCAAATTTGATTTCAAATCACAAATCCTTCAAATCCAGTCAGCAAATAACACTTCGGTTAAAAAGGAAAATGATCCTTGTTGGATCCTTTTCATAGGGATCCTATGATTGTGACCGTTCATCGTACATCATGAGGTCAGAAATCATTTCAAAATTTAAAATTTAAAATTATATATATATATATATATATATATATATATAGTACTTAACGAAAACTGACCACATAATATACGACGAACGGTCACGATCACGTGATTCCTAGAAAAAAGTTTCGGCGAGGATCCCTTTCCGGTTGAAAAGATTTTTGATGTCAAATATGCACAGTGGCATTCCACTTAGGATTTTGGCATCTCTTTTGGAGATGCTCTAAAGAGACTATCTCAAAAATGAAACTCTTCCTAAAATCTCTGTCACATCATATTTTTTGCAGAGTGAAATTGGGAGTAGGATTATCTCCCATTTTTTTCCCTCCCCTTCCCTCCTTTTCTATTTGAACAGTCACGATTAAGTCACATCAACATATTAGATTAATTTTAGGCTTTTTTATATTAACACCCCATAAAATGTTGAATGCACCCCACATTAAAATTTAACATTAAATGACTTATTTACTCCACTATCCAATGACAATTTTGACCTTATTAGGTTTTAAAAAAAAAATTATAAATACACCCAAAATCACTTTTAGCATATTATTTATCTTCTCAACTATCAAACCCCTCCCATCCTCTATTGTTGAACAAAATCCTAACCAATGAAACCACAAACATGTTGATTGAGAAAAATTGTTTTTGATGAATGGAACACGAAATTGATGTTTCGGAAGCTTCACATGAGGTAAGACTTCATATTTTTCATTGTTTTAGTGATTTCGATTACATCGATAAAATTATTTAATTTTGCATTAGCTGCATTATTTAAAGAAATTTGAGACTGATTCAGTTTTGATTTATTAATTAACTTCTACATCTGGATCATTAGCAGATAGAGGGTCTTTATTTATTTTGTTCAAGACTAAGTCTAAAGACTTGTGAAATAAATCTGAGACCGATTCAGTTTTGATTTGAAATCTTTCGGTAAACAAAACGTTCAAATGGTTAGATTCAATCCCTGAAAATTAAAAATGAGTGTTATAAGATTTGAAAAATGTGGGGTGTATTAAGACAATTTTTAAGTGAAAAAGCAAATGTGGGATGTATTAAGTATGTGAAGTTTATTCAACATTTTATGGGGTGTTAATATAATTAGCCTAATTTTATATAGAAAGAGAAAGAAATAGAGAATGTAAGATGAGGAGAGAAAAAGAGATGAAAAAAAGAAGAGAAAAGAATCCTAATCCGTGAAATTAAAGGTCTGATGGAGGCAGAGTGTCGCATCTGTGGTAGGGATCAGTCAGTGGAACCATAATGGTTATTCATCCCAATTGGGAATGGTGTTAAATGGGTAACACATGCAGCATTGCCAGACTTGTTATTGCATGCGAGTCTATGGCAACTACTCCAGTTTTTGCAAACGTCGGTGAATTTATACGTCCAACCCATGCAACCGAAAACTTTGAAATTAGGTTGGCAACAATAATGCAAGTTGGTCCGCGTCAATTGCATTTTGTACCGCAAGGTTTAGAGTCATTTGCCCGATGAGTCATGAAGTTTTAAATTTCGTATATTATACTATGTGATTTTTGGATTGTACCAAATTAACTCTTTCATTGATTTTACTCTCTAGTTAGATCTATTAAGTGTTAACGTAACATATACTAGCCACATTTAAACCAACACTAACACTTTCATGACAAAGGGGTTAATTGGTGCAGTGCGTTTGGTACGCGGGACGGGACGGGACGGGACGAGGCGTTCCGTCCCGCGTTTGGTACGCCTAAAACGAGTGGAACGAGGCGTTCCACGGGACAAGTTTTGGATTATTTTTGGTTCCACCTCCCCCCATGGAACGGGGTTGTTCCACGTCTGTGGGACAGAAATTTTTAACATTTTAGGACAACAATGCCCCTTGTCTTTTTCAAAATTTACAACATTCGTCCCGTCCTGTTCCGTCCCGTCCCGTCCCGTCCCGTTCCGTCCCGTCCCGTCCCGTCCCGTCTGCGTACCAAACGCATCCTTAATGTGTGCTTCAAATGTAAGTCCAATCTATGTCACGTCGTCACTTAATGTCAAACATTTACGTATTGGTTGAATAATACATTATTCATTTATTAATTAAAGTACTAGGTAGCACAACCTAACTAGACACCAATTAAAAAAAAAAGAATAATTGGGAGTTGGTCAAGTGGGAAAATGAGAGAGAGTCCTTCTTCATTGGAACCAAAGTCAAAGAAGAGCAGAGTTATTATGGTCTTCTATGTGTTCCTCTATGTATGATCATAGATCTTTCTTCTTGATTCAAAGCTTCTATTGCACAGCATTTGCACAGCCATGATAATCTTCTCTCTTCCACCACCTGTTCAAATTGTTGGATGGCCCTCGTAGGTCCTCACAGACGCTTCTTCGGACTTCCAAATGGTTCCGGAAGGAATCGGGCCCATGAATGGATCCACCTCTTATTCAGGGTTCGGTGGAGGTTACCCTTTGTTATATATCAAGGACTAAGAAACATGAATGTTTTGTGCATAACAAAAACGGTGGTATCATCAGAAGGAAAGGACCCATTTGCTTTCAGTCTTCAATGAAGTTGTTCCCCTTAGTCTAATCAGCAATGCCACACATAAAACTCTAATGGCTCGTTACATCTTTTATTTCAAAAACTAAATTACATGTGCCAACAGTAGTCAGTTATTTTTATTTCACCTAATATTCTCGTCACCTTAGCTATGCAGGCCTTATTGTTGTTCTATTTGTATCTCCTCCATTAAAACTCCACAGAACCAGTGCTTGTTTCTTTTTAGACGTACCAGAAGTTTTAAGTTCGTATCTCTCATTCTACGTTGACAAAAACAAAAGTGTATATATTTTGGCTAATAATTTTGTAAGTGGTCCTACGTACAAATTCGCTATTTAGGTATTCGCATCAATTCGGATTTCTTTTAGACTAGAAAGAGAGTTATCATAAAACACACAGATAAATAAAAACACAAGAGAAATGAATAGAGATAATGCTTTAGATGACAAGACGAGACGAGCATCCTACCATGCATGCATGGTCTGTAAGACTATAACGTGAAACGGCTGACAAAATGTCCATATACAATCTCCCAACTGAGTTAGGCAAAATGAGAGCTTGAAAGCATGTGTATATGTTTGTACGTTTGTGGCGGGGTGTTATCTTGTCAGCATCTCAATGTGGTTATAAAAAACTAGTAACATGTCGAATCCAATTAGCAATTGAGAGGTCTCACGAAAAGTCATCACATTCAAAAGCCAAATTAGATGGATAATACAGCTATATTCCCTCAGAGAGTAAGTGACATGTTCGAAAATCTGTTTAGATGGAGTTTCAAAATAGTCGTATATAAAGAGGGAGAACGATAAAAATAAAATTAAAAAAATCCAAAAGAATAGCCTTTGTTGATTATCTTAAGTCAAGAAAATCCGCTTCGTAATTATATGATTAGGGTCTTGATGCAGAACTAAGATAGTAAAGTCGTTTGGGCTACAGACTTGGAGCGGATTATTAAACCAGAGGTTTGGTCTCAATAGGGGCGAGGTTGAGCTGGTCTATCCCACCCCGTGTAGTTTCTGTAGTTCCGTTACAATACCTCTTTCTAATTCACTTTTCATTTTCAAAAACTGAAAACTAAATATTGATTTCAAAAATGAAAGAAATATGAAAATATATATGTACTTAGCTTAGATCTAGAAATGCTCTAGTACTCCAATATTATTGAAGAGGAATTGTTGGGTAGCACCAACTGCTACAGTTTAAAGATTGGAGTGTTAAACTAGGAAGGGGAGACTACAAGCAAAATGTCTTTTAACAGCTGAAAAATCAATGATGTTGCTTTAGAAAGGACTCCAATTATTTGACTTCAGGTGGGATTGTCCCCTAGGAAGTTGCTTAGCCTACTCATCAGGACCTCCAAATATCACCCAAGAATGTCTGTACTTGCTTATTTCCAACCTCACATACCGATGTGATATATCCTTCATTCCTTTTGCATTCTCCATATGCTACCTTCCACCCTAGACTATGGTCTATTGATAGCTAGCTAGCTAGCTAGCACTTGGATATCGATCTATTTGGTACAACCGATGCCAGCCATGATAAATTTGGACTCTTTTTTTTTTGGGGGGGGGGGGGGGGGGGGAGGGGGGGGTGTGAAGGGAAATAAAGTAAATATCTAAAGGGGTAAGGTTCATGAGGGGTAATGTTTATGTACTTCTTTATTTTTTTTATCAATAAAATTCACTTGTACTGATCTGTATTTGGAAAAGTTTTGGATGACTTTGGCTGCCAGGAAATAAGAACACTTAAATTCTTAAGAGAAATGATAGCAATCTTCTCACTTACATTCTCACGTCTCTTTATGTCACTTGCACTTCATTAGCACTTAAAAAAATTAATTATGTTAAAATCCCTTTAATTTTACTTAGGTAATGTTAGGGAGACTAACTATTTAGACAAAATTTTGTAAACCAACTTTTCTTAAAGCGCCTTCAAGAAAGGTCTTTTGTCTCATGTTTCGAAGGTGTATTGGTCTAAAAAGTTGGTCTACCTACATTACTCTTTTTATTTGGGTAATGTTACTAACTATTTAGATCAAATTTTGTAAACCATATGACACGGTTATTGATGATTGGATTATTACTTTAGTTGTTGATTAACTTGTTTATTTCTTATTAATGACACATCACATAGTTTGCAATTTTGGCCTAAAAAGTTGGTTTTACCTGGCATGACTCATTTTATTTCTTTGTTAGTATAATTAAAATTTTAGTCAGTCATCCAAAAAGTAATTAAAGTTTTAATTTTGTGTGTTAATAGAATACACGTAACATGAGTAGAAGTGAGAAGGTTATAATCAAAAGATAAGTGAAAAGGTTGCTAGCACTTTTCAAATTCTAAAGCATTGTGTGAACTGAAATTTGGATGATTTAGTGATTTGGGCCAATGAATGAATTTGAATTGAACAAGCAACATAAACTTGGCTCAAAGTTCTTAATATTATTAACTAGTATGGGCCGAAGAACACCAGGCCCAAAGTTTAGAGTAATGCCCAAATATATGTTACTATTATTGTAGAGTGGCAAAGATTTGAGGAAAGCAATGTTCAACATGCTTACAAAGATTTGAACTATGGTGCTGATTTTTTTGGCTCGTTAGTGTAGATCTGAGTCTTCATAAACGCTTGTGAACCTCCAAGTGATTAAGTTAGTATTTTAGAATTTTGAAGTCCTTTAGTAGTTTTCTTTGTGCTCATCCCCTCTTAACCTATACAAAAATAGTTGTTTTTTAAAAAATGTATTTAAATAAACGTCTACAATGCCAACAAGTCTTGACCCAAATAAAAATATAAAAAAAAGCCCACCAAAGAAAAAGTATGATGAAAGGAAATGTGAACTGATTATTAAAATTTAAGGCATGTTTTATTTAACAGAAATGATACATTAAGGGGTCATTTAATAATTATTTTATTTTTTGTTTTTAATTTTTATTTTTTTTTAAACTGAAAAATGAAATTTTGTTTGATAACTATTTTCAGTTTTTAATTTTTTTTTAAAGAAAAATTGTGAAAACTCAAGGTAAATTTTTTGAAAACTCAATAAAGTAGTTTCGGTTTTTCAGTTTTTAGTTTTTTTTTAATTGAAAACTAAAAGTAGTTACTAAACAAAATTTTAACGAAATAATTATCAAACATTTCCTAAAAAGTTGGAAAACTTATAAATATGATAAGGAAATAAAATTATTAGTCCCCCTAATTTTTTTCTTTTTTTGAACAAATTAGTCCTCCTAGTTAGATGTGACTAGTTGATCAAATTCTTGATATTCAGATATTTGATTAAGAAACTTTTGGAGAAACTCACATTTTCTAATTCTCTATATTTCAAATGTGACAACCCATCCCAAATTATTATATAATTTTCTACCCGAGTGTGTAAAGTGACTATATTGTTCTCGTTGGCTTAGTGACGTGGATGTATATATGCAGTTTTAAATTATTCTTCTCGCTATCGTAATTAAATCGTACTCGACGCCACAAGTGCGCTGGCGCGAGTTGGACCCAAAATGGTTCCGTGACGAAAAGTTACAAAATTATAACGTTTATTTCTTGGTAAGTTGATCCGTAACTATTCTTTAGTTGCCAAACATTTTAGTTCCTATTTCATTTGTTCCATAACTATATTTAACTACCCATTTATTTTAGCCCTTGTATTGGCCCAATTATATATTTATTTTCCTTTATTTTGGACCAATTGCATAACTCTCTCTCTTTTCTCTGCCCAATCACACACGCACACCTCTAATAGGTACAAACATGTTCTACTCCTCAAGAGCTTTAAATCCATACAATTTTCATGAACTTTGGTTAAGAAATGAAGTAGATATAAGTATTTGAAATTTTTCCAGTTTCCAGCGAGTTTAGACGGCAATGGCGACTGACGAAGTTCACTGGAGAAGAAGAAGGTATATTTCGTTAACTTTAACATAATATTTTAACGGCGTTAGGTAACGCCGTTACCTTTTAACAGAATTTTCCAATTATTTTGACAGAATTTTCCTAATGCCGTTAGGGTTTCCGTCTGTGTGCCACGCACGCGCCTACCCGTGGCTAGCACATGTAGTTGTGCCTTGGCCGGTGCGTGAGGGCACGTCCGGCGTCCAAATTTTTTTTAAAAAATATGTGTGGGTTCGTATCATCAAGTAGATCACGTTCGTATAATCAAACATCCCATTTGAACAAGATTTGAGACTTTATTCCTAGATTTTGTATATGTGTTATCGAATTAACATAAAAATAGTTATTTCGCATATGGGTGAGACATACCCCGAGGACGAGCATGGACAAGTGAGGCTCGGGGGCTACGATCCTACTACTTATCAGTGAGTGGGCATTTGTTATATATGTGTGTGTGTGTGTGTGTGTGCGCGCGCACGCGCGCTTTACGATTCCCAGAAATGTTTTTCTTAAAATAAATTATGCTTTGAATGCCATGTCTTAAAATGAATTGTATTTTAAATATTGCATTATTATATATGTTGAATGATGATGCGGAGGCTCAGGTAAGCTTCAAGTGAGTATTATGTGATTGTATTGGTCACGTTACATTTGGCATGCATTTATACATTTAGAGCTCATCATTATTATACCCCAGTGATAGTGCTCCCGCCCGAGGCCAGGGCACAGTCCTTCACATGATGTTCACCTTCCGCATCGCACGCTCACCTTGGATCCAAGTTTGGTGCACAGCTATGCTGTACAGACTGCATTAGGTAGTTCTAACTCGTAGGTGACCCGCTATTTATCGCACAGCCTTCACGTGATCGTAGCACTTGAGCGTAAATATTTACACCCAACCCTGTCGTACAGGCCACACTAAGTGGCTCCAATTCATGTGCAGGCATAGGTTAATGAGTTATAGGTCCAGTCGCACAGGTCACGTTAGATGACTCCAACTAACATGTTATTTTATACTGATTTCACTCTTGGTTTGCATTTATAAATGTTGAAATGTTATGACATGGCATACTTCTGTTTTTACTAGCATTAAGCATTGTTTTTATATACGTATGTAGTATTATTTTCTGGGAACTACACGGGTTTTACAGAGAGCGGTTATTATGTTCAAAAAAGATAAATGTGTTTTTAAACGCTTTGTTTTTGCCCACTCACCCTTCTGTTTTACGCCCGTCCAGGTCCTAGATAGCTGTTCTTCTTGGTGGTTCACGAGGATTCCCAAGCGGTTCTAACGTTGCACTAAATAAATGTAGGGATCTTCTCCTTATTTGTATAATTAGTACTTGATCAGTTCGACTGGACTGTTGGATTGCCTGTGCTTTGAATACTTGTATTTGGTTTTGTTCACTTCCACACACTTATATATTATCTTTAGTATAAATAGGTTTAGTTTTAGTTTTTAATTATTCAAATTTTCTTATTATTATCGCTTCTGTTGTGTACTTGACTACATCACGTCCACGTGACGGCCAGTACGTCTCGACTCCGGTCGGGATATGTCATCAAACGTAGAAAATTAAAAGTGAAATAATTTTCCTTCCCACATTTTAGTAAACGAGAAAGACTAAATAATTGATCAAGGGCATGCATGTGCCCATAAATTTATTTGCTAGATAATATATAATCTTCATGTTTCTTAAAAGAAAAGGCAAAACATAAATTGACTTAATTTTATTGTATATTTCAAATTTCTAAATAGAACTATTTTTAGCACTCTAAAAAAATTCATTCTACACTCCTAATTGTATTTTTCTTTCTAATTACAGAAAGTTTAAAATGCAAAATCAAATTTTTTGAGTGCCAATAACAATTCTCATTTTAAATATACAAAAACACTTCGTAGGCTTGTAGTAGACTATGCATTAAAAATAAGGGGAAGAGATCGCATCCGGATCTCTCTCACCAAGTACTAGGGATCTGGAAATCTGGATCCTTGAAATTTGATCCAACAGCTACAATTATTATAACTTTTAGAGGGACCCCCTGTTTGTAGCCATTTCATCAAATTTCAAAGGTCCAGATTTTCAGATCCTTAGGCCATCTTCGACCGAAGGCTAGCCAAAAGGCTCGTTTTAGTTTTCTGACCCTCCAAGAAATTAATATTTTAATGAACATTACATGGCCATATTTCTTAGGCCATCTCCAACCGAAGGGTCTAGAGGGCCAGAGAGCCGCAAAATAGTTGAAAAATCGCCTCCAACCGAGGGCCAGGCCAAAGGGCTCGTGGGCCCTACTGGACAAAAAGGGCGAAAAGGCCAACCGGCAGGCCTTGAGCCAGGCTGAAATTCAAATTGCAACAGCTAGCTGTTATTTTTTTATTTTTTTAACAGTTTTTTTTTTTTTACAAAATTTGTTTGTAAAATTGTAAAATTCATTTTTCCCCTATAACTTCCTAAATCATTAAACATTACATAACATTAAGTAACACTAGCCTATTTGCACGTGCTCACGCGCATGCAAGAGGCATTTTTTAATCCTAACGATTATGTCCAAACCACATGTTTAGCAAGCGTCTCATTTTTTAATTAAGGGATCAACTTTTATTACCCAAAGTATGAAACGATCTTGTTGCATTGTGAGAATGTTTGAAAATAGTTGTACGTACATATGCAAACACACTAATTGTAGACAATGACAGACCCCGACCCGAAAGTGGGGCATGCTGGCCGTCACGTGAGCATGACGTAACCATGTGCACAATGCGGAAGCAAGATT
Organism: Crataegus laevigata; assembly: GCA_963580275.1. Taxonomy (NCBI): domain Eukaryota; kingdom Viridiplantae; phylum Streptophyta; class Magnoliopsida; order Rosales; family Rosaceae; genus Crataegus; species Crataegus laevigata. The sequence continues at coordinate 26,767,737 of OY756947.1, read as the reverse complement.
CATATAAGAATACGAACGAATTTAAACCAAACCACTAGCAACCTAAGAAGATAGCGCGCTAGAGTGCGAAGTTATAGTGATTATACAAATTCAGAGCATACTAAGTCAATGCAGTCAAGCATGAAATAATAGATTCGAATAACCCCAAAGGGTGCCCTACATAATGAAAAGTCTGTCAGAACTGCCGAACGATCCTCGTTAGCCACCAACGATACTCTAGCTACTTAGAACCTGGAGGGGCGAAAAACAAAGTTGAGTGGGTTAGCAAAACAAATCTTTTCAAATCATTCTTTTCTCAAAAGTATAACCCCTCTCTGTAAAACTTGTATAAGTTCCCAAAATAAAGTATATACTCATATATAGACATTCTTGAAATCATGCTGGAAAAATATGAATGTATGTCATGCCAAAGTATCACAACTGAAACTAAATCATAACTCTGTGGATGTGATTAAATGTCAGGTAATCATCTCGGCCCTCGACCGTATATATATCTCATAATCAATCTCAATAATCAACTCAGCCCTCGGCGGTATAATAGCTCATAATTAACTTATCATATCATGTATATCAATCATGCATACCAATCAATACCACTTTTAGTGGTTTACACATCATCACTGTATATAAAGTAAGTATGCTCTAGTGCTACACTCACGTGAAGACTGTACGAAGGATTCGCGGGTCACCTACGAGTTGAACCCACTTATAGTGGTCTATACGACAGGACTGTGCACCTAAATTGGATCCAAGGCGAGCATGCAGTGCGGGAGGTGAACAACACATGAAAGACTATACCCCTAACTCTGGGCGGGAGCACTAATATCAAGGTGCATGTATATGAGCTCTAATCACATCTCATCATATCACATCACATCGTTCTCATCATAACTAATATAAAACTCACCTGACACTTACATGTGCGTCGCAGCACCAGTCATAATTATATGCAATCATGAATGCATAAATAAAATAAATAGATACTTTGCATGGCATTTCAAATCCTTTAAATGTTCAATTTCATTTTCTGGGAAAATAGCAATATATATAGGTATATACGGAAAACAAACTGCCCACTCACTGGTAAGTAGCCGGATCGTAGCCCCTATGTCTAGCCTGGCTACGGTCGTCCTCGGGATACGTCTCACCTATATGAGAATTTACTGAAAATACGTTATTTAAGCACATATACGCAACTACGGAAATAACTTCTCATACAAAGCTCAATTTTGGTATTCGAATATACCAACATGACTTACTCGACGTCACGAATGTCGAGATATTTTTAGAAAAAAATTTCTAGGGCCCACGCGCCGGGGAGGCCACGGTGCCACACGCCCCCCATGCGCATCATCTTCTTCATCCAGACACCGAAAACTCGCCGGCGCTCGAAAACTGGGCAACCCTGCAATTGATGTTTTCTCACTCGTTTCTACACCGTTTTCCATGAAATTTTCACCAAAACTTCACAAATTTCGAGAGGAAGAAGGCTATACCTTTTAAAACTTTTTCACCAAAATCGGCCAACTTCGAACTGATCCTTCGAAAACTCGTCAGGACAATTTCACCAAAATCGGCCAACTTCGAACTGAGGTTTCCCGACATCCAAACTTTGTCAAACGAACCTTTCCGAGCTTCGTGGGAACCTTCTTAAGCTCGCTGTGAGCTTGGATTGTCCTAAAAATCAACCATTACAAAGTTCGTGAATAGTGTCAAACTCGGTGCTTGTGATTTCGACGTGAAATCAAGAGGTTTCATACCTGAAATGGATGTCAATGGACTCGTATAACTCTCAATAACAAAATGGTGCCCTTTTCCACTTCGATCTACAAGGTTTTAATGGTTTTTGGGGCGTTACCGTACAATAGAGAGAGAGAGAGAGAGATCGAGAGATAAAGAGAGAAAGTGACTGAGAGTTTGAGAGAGAGAGAGAGAGAGAGAGACGAGAGTGGTGAGGATTGGAGGGTGTGTTTGTGTGGTCTAAAAGCCACCAATCACAAACAAAATATCTCCTAGTTCTCATTGGTCCCCAAAGTGTAGGAAATTATGCAATTGGACCATTACATTAGTTCTCTTTACAATCGTACCTCAACGCTCAAGGGTAACATCGTCTTTTCACATGTCGAGAATTATAAATGATGCACGGGTTGTCACAAACAATCTCTACCATATGCATCTAGACAAATTATTAACACAAAAGAAAAGTTAAACATACAACAAAACATGGAAGAGAAACAAAAGAGAATAATAGTAAGATTATTTTAATTCATTATGCATGTTGTAAGTCATTGCTTCTTAGTATCTTCTTAACTCTTGTGAACTCTGTTTCTGCAAAGTAATTTAGTAATCAAACTTTTAGCAATACAACTAAAGCCCGAGCGAGCAAGCAGGTATTGACAGCCTTGACGAACAAGTGCCAGCAGCCCAACGACCAATCACCAGGTTAATGGCTCCTCCAAGTTTTCTTCTTGGTCTTCCGTATCTCTGCACAATCCCCAACCGCATCATTATCAACATTGTCGCCTCTTCCCAGCTCCACCCCAAACTTGAAGATCCGATGCTGGTGACGGCGTCGGAGCTGCTCGTTGGGAGTCCATAGCGCCCGAGAGATACGGAGAATAGATTAGAGTTGCTGTTGGAAAGATCCACCAGAATTTTCTGCAGCTGGTGCCAATGGCGATTGGCCTGAAGTAGCGGAGGATGAAGATTGGGTTGCTCTGAAGGTTCGTGACGAAGCGGTGGATTGGGGTGTTTGGTCACCGTTAAAAATAGCTTCACCAGCGATTTCGACAGTGGAGATCGACACCACGTCGTCATTGAGAAAGACGACGACGGATGTGACTGAGAGCATCATCTACTCCTTGAGCGTGAACATGATGTGGACCCCATCGGCAGGTGTTTGGATTAGGGCTCGGAGAACTCCTCGAGGAAGGTGATGACGTGGAGCTTGAGGGGAAACTGGGAGTCCGTGCGTTTGCTGCTGGTCCGACGGAAGCAGCGGCGATTTGATGATCCACCGTGGTAGCGAGGCAGCTCAGGGAGCCGATCTGGTGGATAAGATGATCCAGAGTCTTTGATCACAAACATGTGCAGTCAGCGACGTGATCATTGAGGCGGAGTTGTGGGTGCGGAGGAAGAACGGGTGTCTTGAGGAATTCTGGATTTTGAGAAGGGAAGTGACGGGCCATGTGGGTTGACAGCAAGACTGGGCATAGGCTTTTGCTGCTGGGCCGAGACACAAGTGGGGATGGGAGAGCTTTTGCTTGGTGAGCCCAAGTCTTGATGGGCTGTCAACCTTTGTCTTGATAGGCTTATGGCTCGGTTAAAACAGCTGTCTCCTTGGGCCACTTATATATATATATATATATATATATATATATATATATATATATATATATGAAGACGTACTAATATACTTTTTTTTTTCTTTTCTTTTTTTGAAGAAACTGTATCTTTTTTTTTTCTAATAAAACATTATTTTTTTATTTTGATGCGACTGAACTTGAAAATTGAATGTTCAAGCTGTCTACGTACCCCTCCAAAGAAAGAGATTAAGTCAAAATGTAGTTCAAATACATGCATATTTTTTTTGGTATTTTTTTTTGGTGCCGTTTGCAGTTTTAACTTGTGCAGGCAAGGAGCGTCTTGTTGTCGCCTTTTAGACTCATGCGAACGAGGAGCGTTGGTGTTCCCTTTTATGCTCGTGCAGACCAGGAGCCTTGATGTTGCCTTTTATGCTCGTGCAAGCCAGGAGCATTGATGTTGCCTTTTATGCTCGTGCAAGCCAGGAGCGTTTTGCCATGCAGTTTTGGGCTCGTGCCGGCGATGAGCCTTCATTCATGCAGTTTAGGCTTGTGTGAACGAGGAGCATGGTGTCTTGCAGTTTCAACTCATGCAGACAAGGAGCATGGTGTCTTGCAGTTTCAGCTCATACAGACAATGAGCAACACACGGATTTGTCAAGCCGTTTTGGCAAAGTTTCTTCAAGGGCCGTTGGGCTCGAACTCGAAAGTGGATGAGCATTTCTTCAAGGGTCGTTGGGGCTTGATCTCGAAGAATGATGAACGAAGAACGAATTTCAAGAGAATTCTCTTCCAATTTGGGAGTAGAGAAATTATTTGTGTCCCTTGGATATGAATTGGTCTAGCCTATTTATAGGCCTTGAGAATGAATCACTACCATTCATTTTGTTGGTGAGGATGAATCACCGCCATCCATTTTTGTTGGTGAGAATGAATCACTACCATCCATTTTGTTGGTGAGAATGCATAACCACCATCCATTTTTGTTGGTGAGAATGCATCACCACTGTTGAACAAAAAAAATATAAACACAAAAAAAATAAAGCCCATACAAAATTGGGTCAAGCTACAAAACAAAAGATGTAATCTAGCCCAAAAAAAATGAGAATGAGCTTTACATAACATCTATCAGTAGAAAAAAAATATAATATAATATATCTCTTCCTGCAAAGAAGGGAACGTGCAAAACGGGGGGGGACTCCCCATTTCCTGCAACAAGAAAAAAAAGAGTGGAGTCAATTAGGAGAAAGTGGCGTAAAGAAGGGCCACCATCTTCCCCACGTAAAAGATATGGAGGCTTATGTGATGCCTATAAATAAGACATCAGCTACACAAAAGGGGGGACAGAAACAAAAGGAGGAAGAGACTCTGCAGAAATTAGGAGAGAAATCAAAGAAAAAAGCGAAGTGCTGCAAGACAACAGAGAAGGGAAAGCAATAAGCGTTAGAAGCACTCAAAGGTATAAAATCATTTGTTTTTGTTATTATTTCTGGATTGTTTCTCTCCACTTTGCAGAAAAAGGAAAAGCATCATACCTCTTTAACCTCTCCCATCCCCACCGCTGCCGTCAAACCCATGAATTTGTTCGGGGTGGTCTAAACCACCCCGTGAAGTTCCAACCAAGTTTTAAGTGATCACCGCACTGCAGCAACCAAACTGCAACACCACCGCTCTTCAACCATTGTTTCCAGCAGTCATTCGGAAGAAGCCCAAGGGCTCTGAGGACGGTGAACCAAGCGATGAAGTTAAGCATGCGGGTCTAGACCATCAATAAATTCGACGGAGGCCCAAACGGAGGTAGCAGTCACACCAATGGAGGAAAGACAACAATGAGGAGATATACATGTGAAGAAAGGAAGAAGCAGAGTTTTTGTTTTATAACTGATTCATGCTTGGAAATGCAAGGGGGCCTTCCCGAAGTCAAGAGAACCTTCCCAAGAAGAAAAGACAAGAGACCAAAAAAACAAAGGAAAAGAAGCCAAATGGAACTTCTCCAATGCATGTTTTGTCTGAATACATAAAAAGAAAAGTCTCACATCCAATTTTGGATAAAGACAAGTATCAGGGGGAAGGCGTCCTTTGAAGGACTTGATGGCTACCATATTGATCAGATTTTTGAGTCAAAATTTTGACCAAAGGCATTCAAACAAAATTAACAAAATATTTACTTCTCTACCATGAAAAGTTGAATTTAAAAGAGTTCAAGACTTTGCTTTGCTACCCACGGGTACAGGGGACCCAAAAAAAAAAGGGTTCGAAGCCTTCATATTGAACATTTGCCATCCCAAGTTTGCAAGCAGTTTGGGGAAAAACACCAGTTTGTACAGGTGTTAACAAGAAAATATGGCAAGACAAAATATGAATGAGGAACTCAACACAAAATGGGGTGTCCAAACGCCAACTGTCAAGACCAATCAAATAATTCTCTATGTGGAAACGGAAGTGATAAACAGAAGAGTGTGTCCAACAAATTTCAGCAAATGCTCTTGTACCAAAACCCATTTGAAATATGGCAAGTACTACGAGTTACTACAAATCTCAGGTTGTAACTCTCACCTTTGGAGCCATAAATCAATACTTGTTGTCAACAAACTCAGGACTCAAGGCTGCAAATCAGAAGAGATGATTCCCCAATTTTACTCTAAAGCAAATTCCCCCTGCAATTGAAGAGATTGAACATCAACCAAAAATGCACATCATCAAGAAAAGAATTCCTACATACATATGGCCTGAGGTCCTCACCTGATTTTTACTTTCTCCTTCTTTTCACGTTGAAATTCCAATCTACAAAAGAAGCATGAGACCTACACGAAAGGTGGGTTTTCACAATTTGAGGGGAAATAATGGAGAATTGAAGAAATTCGAAGAAGAGTCTGAGCTCCATCAATCTTACCCATTGCTTGGAAATCAACGGCTGACAAACTTGAAAAGAGTTCCAAAACGTTACGGTTACTTCTGGATTTAGAGTCAAGAAAAAAGAGGATTCCAGAAGCAAATACGCAATAGAGAGGGAAATGAATAAAGATCACCAAGAGAACGAAGAAAAAATGAAGTAAAGGTTTTCTTTTTTATTTCGAACACGGAGAAGAAAGATTATTGGGATAGGATTTCAAAGTCTGAGACCCACGTAAGATTCCAAAGTCTGAAGCCTTGGGTGCCGAGCATATAAGCTTTAAAAGACATATAAAAGAAAGAAAAAAAAAGGGTTTGATGTCAGACGGTTTAGATAAATGGGTTCAAAGAGGTTGAAAAATTCAAAAGGCCAAAGAAAAAAGGTACATCACGTGGGACTTGGAGTCCCACTTCCTAAATGAGAGGTGGCAGAGCCTGATGCATCATCACCATAAAGAAAGCATTGCCATAAAGAAAAGCCACTCACGTGGCATTGGAAAATTGAGATTGAAAAGTCCAAAGGAAAAAGCGTCTTGTTCCCACTCTTTAATTCAAAGCTTTCTTTAAAGCACCACATGGAGAGCCGGTGACAACAAGTGGATGTAAAATGGAAAAACGAAAAACATCTAGAGGACTACTGCCCCGGCAAACTCATGTGACTTAAATATCAATCATGGCTATTTTTAGTCATCGATTTATGTTTGATTCATAACTTGTGGAGTCTCAAATACACCGAAAGCTGCGACAAGAGAGAAAATTATGAACTTCTCTAAAATATAGAATACACCCCACGTGGGACTTGGAGTCCCACCTTATGTCTTCAAGACTTGAGCTACCTAAGGAAAAGAAAAATCAAAGTCCTATTTTCACAAAGCCTATCGGGCGATTACGAGGGTTATACATGGGTTTTAAATAAATCCAATTGACTACTCAGTTTGCCAAGTCTGAATACATGTATGCAAAACCAAATCAAGCATAATGAACTACGCCGGTTTGATTCCGTTAAGAATACGTAGGCAGTCTGATATTAAAATTTTAGACGCAACTGTGAAGCTGAAACGAATCCCTGGTTTATATAAACTAAATTCATTCCTGCTACTTTGATCTTCTACAAAGAGTAAGAAAGAAATCTCCAAACACGAAGCCGAAGGAAAGTGGCCAATGGCACAAAGCCATCACAAGATTCAAATGGCACTAAGCCACATCAAATTTCAAATGGGATGAGTGTCAAATCCCAAAAGGCACGAAGTTGAGGGAAGAGTCAAATATCAAAAGGCACGAAGACGCAACAAAATTTCAAGTGGCACAAAGATACATCAACGTTCAAATAGCACGAAGCTATAAAAATATCACATGCTCCTCGTCCGCATGAGCTAAAACTGCCAAGGCATCAAATGCTCCAATTGACTCAAAGTCTTTGCTTGCAAGAGCCTAAACTGCATAAAGCATTATGCTCCTCGCCCGCATGAGCTAAAACTGCCAAGGCATCAAATGCTCCTCGCCCGCATGAGCTAAAACTGCCAAGGCATCAAATGCTCCAATGGCTTAAAGTCCTCGCCCGCACGAGCTAAAACTGCACAAGGCATCACATGCTCCTCGCCCGCATGAGCTAAAACTGCCAAGGCATCAAATGCTCCAATGGCTTAAAGTCCTCGCCCGCACGATCTAAAACTGCACAAGGCATCACATACTCCTCGCCTGCAAGAGCCTAAACTACACAAGGCATCAAACTCCAATAAATACCAATTTAAGGAACTACGAGTGACTTGATCCCTCAATGAGGGTACGTAGGCAATCTAAGGCTCTACCTAGATGCAGTCACAAAATCAAACGAAACAACCAAGTCCCCAAGTTACGATTTATTCAAATTAGAATCAAAGGGTGTTCCTTTCCTAAAAGAATGGTTGTAATTAATAGGCACGTAGCCTAGAATGGGTCGAACTCGAATTAATAAAACCTTCTTCAAAAAAATGAACGAGGGTGAAATTGTGTCGAGTGAATTATTTGTTTACACATTGTGTACAATTTTTGCTCACCAACCACCATCCATTTTTGTTGGTGAGAATGAATCACTACCATCCATTTTTTTTGTTGGTGAAGTAAGTGGATGATGTAGATGAAATGAATGAAGGTTGTAATTTTGATGCTTTGATTAACATTTATTTCACCAAAATTTCGATGTTTACAATTGTAGTCTTTAATGCATTAATCAACATTTATTTCACTAAAATTTCGATGTCTACAGTATATACACGAAATATTCAGGATTTAAAAAACATAATTTTCAAAAGTGAACAATGACAAAATCACATACAATGATTCAAAAGAACATGAGATCATGTGATGTACCTTGTCCTTTCTGATGAGCTTGCATCCTGCAAGAGGACCAACACTGAAGGCTTGAGCAAGAAGCTTATCACCCATTCAAAATTAATTAGAAATAAAATGAAATTTGAGCAATTGATAATTGTAAATCATAATCGCAAGGCGTTTGCAAGGCTGACATGCATACAATTCACCCATTCAAAATTAATTAGAAATAAAATGAAATTTGAGCAATTGATAATTGTAAATCATAATTGCAAGATTGACATGCATACAATTAAGAGATGATGGTTTACCTTTTATTTTATAGAAGTTGAAAACATAATCTTGAGAGACTGAGATTTTGGAAAACCGACGAAATCTGATTAAAAAGGGATATGAATTCGGAGAAATTTGTGGAAACGTACAACGGTTTCCAATCGCCCCTGCAGAACGTGCAATCATTGGAGAAAACTGCTTCTATCTCTAGTTTTTGCAGTTTATCTATCGTCCTATATTTGAGGGTTTACTGCGTTCTTTTTTCTTATTTTTTTTAATGTTGTTTTTTTCTTCAATAAAATGAATTATAAATTTATGTTTTTTTTGACAAAAGTACCCCTGCTATTTTGATTGCATTATTTTCATTCAGTTTTAATTTTTTTTTTTTGTTTAAGGGGCTTTTGTGTTCAGTTTTTTTTTATGAAGCCTTGAGACACCAAAACTCACTTCTAGCTTTCTAATATTAGAGATGAAATAACATTAAAAATTATTAAACAATATTAAATAACATTAAATAACATTAAACAACATAAAAATTATACAATATAAAAATAAAACATTTAACAACATAAAACTTAAGCAACGACTAGTTGATGTCATGCTTATGTCACTTAGCTATTGGATTTAAATTTAAGTTGTAGCTTTTAAATAATAAATTATGCTTGGCCCTAGGTTGGAGATGATTTTTTTACAAGGTTAAAACGAACCCTATAGCCCATTGGCCCTCAGTTGGAGATGGTAAAAAATATGGCCCTACACTATTCATTAAAATATTGATTTCTTGGAGGGCCAGAGGGTTAAAACAAGCCATTTGGCCAGCCTTCGGTTGGAGATAGCCTTACCATTTCTAACCGAGGGCCAAAGGGCCATATGGCTCGTTTTAGCCCTATCATAAAAACAAAAAAAACCATCTCCAACTGAAGGCAGATGGGCTATAGTATGGAATGTAAAAATTTAAAATAAAATATGGTAAGATAGTATAGAATGGTGTACGAAAAAAGAAATTAGAAAATTTAAAAAAAAATGTCAAAAAAAAGTGGGCTGGGTATAAAAAAAATATAAAATTGGGCTAGCCATCCAGTTGGCCCTTTATTCTTTTTTTGTTCAGTGGGGCTCACGAACTCTTTTGTCTAGTCTTCGATTGAAGACGGTTTTCGAGACATTTTCAGCCTGATCCTTTAATCCTTTCGGTTGAAGATTCCCCGAATCTCTTCCCAAAAGTAAGTGTACTCTTCTTCCTTACAAAGTTAGTTTGTACCAGCCATTAACGGCCTAAACTTTTACCTCCAATAACCCATAACCTTCTCTGCAATTTCATTCACCTTCCCTGTTGCCTCGCTTCTCCTCTCCTCCACATAAACCCTAGACCCACATCCACTTCACACCTACCTGCGCGTGGGCACCGTTTATTTACAGTTGCATATTTAATAAGAACATCAGAGGCTCACAATGGGTTGCTCCGCCTCCCTTCCAGGTAAATCCGCATGTAAATTTGGATCCTTTTAGGGATTTTATTTCTAGGATTTACTGTTTCGATTCGATCACATTGAAATTTCCATCTGGGTCCTCTTTATTTGGTCTATCTCCTTGATTTCTAAGCTCAACGAGATTGAATTGAGAGAGAGAGAGAGAGAGAGAGAGAGAGAGAGAGAAGGGTTATTGGTTTGCTTAATTAGGATTTGCGTTTCGCTAATTGCTTTGATTGTGATTAACCTTTTGATAATTTTGTTCCTTTTTATTGTGTTTTTTAATTTGATTTAATGGGGATTGGTTGCTTGCAGATAGGAGTTCAGGGCGGTTGGCCGGGCCAAATTCCGAGAACGGTGGAGCTTCTGATGCCAAAAATATACGTGTGAAGGTATTTTTTAGGCTAAACTTATGCAATTAATGATGTTACTGTCACTTATATGGAGTTAACAGTGCTTGATACTTGAGTCATTACCAACTTCTGCTCATTTGAAAGTTAGTGTGTGTGTGGAAAATGCTAACTTTAACTTAACATATATGGCTAGTGTGTTTCGATACGCTTAACAGTTTTCTATGTGAATCTGATACATTAGGGAATGCGTCCCAACAGCGTACATTAAAAATAGGGTCCAGAATTTTTGGATTTATGATAAAACTAGTTTCTTGACAATCAGTTATTTATGCCTGGTCGGATCTTTGAAATTTATCGGATAAGTTGTCTTCTGCAAACTGGTAGTAGGTGGAGCTCGAGCATATTGGCAGACGTAGAATTTATTACGGAGTTCAGCTAAGCAAATGTTGCCGTTAAAAAACTATCAGTAGTGAGATGCATTCGGTATTGAAGTTTAAGAGGATTCTACTTATTTTGTTTAAAATTTTGAAGAACAGAGGACTCTTTGTATAAAATTGATAAAAGTATGTCCATCATGGTTTACATAAAGCATATAACTGAATGCAACTAACCTTTCATCTTGTCACTCTTCAGCTAGTTTTGTTGGGTGATTCTGGTGTTGGTAAAAGTTGTATTGTTCTGCGATTTGTTCGTGGTCAGTTTGACCCCACATCCAAGGTAAGGAACATGTTACTGCTATATGTTAATTCTTAATCACAAGTAGATCTGACAATGTTTTACTTTCGAGAAATCTTTTGGTCTATGTACCCTGTTTTTGGGTTTCAATATCTAGCCTCTCCGTTGAGGTACATAGAAGCTAATATGATGATCATTTACTCAAATTTTCTGGTTTTTAATATTTCCAGGTTACTGTTGGAGCTTCATTCTTGTCACAGACGATAGCTTTACAAGATTCTACAACAGTTAAATTTGAAATATGGGACACTGCAGGCCAAGAGAGGTATTTTGCCAATTGTTTTAGATATAACACTAGTTTACTGGTTTATGGTGAAATTTCATCCTATGTTCTTGTTTCCAAGGCATCCTCCTTTGCCCTCTCCTTTACTCCTTCCTGGATACTTTCTCCTGTGGTGTACTCCTTTTGCAGAATTATATTGATTGTTTATTAACTCCTATTCAGGTATGCTGCATTGGCCCCACTTTATTATCGGGGTGCTGCAGTTGCAGTTATTGTATATGATATAACAAGTCCAGATTCTTTCAACAAAGCGCAATATTGGGTTAAGGTATCTTTTACGAAGGCACACAAACATCAATTGTGATATTTTTGTTGTTTCTTTATTTAGGTGTAAATCATTTCTTTTTGTTCAATGGAAATCATCCTTATACTCTTGCATCCACGTTTAGCAAGCAACAGGTTTGACGAAGGTAAAAAAGCTGTTTAATAAACTATGAGATTACAAAATGGCTTCAATTACAGATTTTTTTACCTCATCGGTAAAGTGTCATATAGTCTACCATCAAAATCTATATTTAGAGATAAATTTGTAATTATAAAGACAGGTTTTTAAACTGAAAGTCCAAATTTAGAGTGTTATTTTTTGTAAGTTCTTAATGACAGAGGTAAAAGTAATGGTTAGTTTCTTTATTTATCTCGCAAAGACTTGAACATGTGGGACAGTGAGGTTCCAGTTGGCTGACTACGAACCTCTAAGCCAGATTGTTGTCGATGCTTAAAAGATCCACTTAATATGTTATAACTACTCCACGCATTATAGTTTTAATACTAAGGAGGAAGAGCAGCTAACTGTATTGAACTAGGAGCTAATAATTGGATGTTTGCGTATCAATCTGCGTTATGGAGCTTAAGCTCTTATCGAATGTGCAACTTTGCCTTGCTACATGGACTTCACCAAAAATCCATTTTGTTTAAACTGCACTTAAACTATTTCAACGAAGGCCTACTGACGCTCTGGTTAGAAGATGCGACTACAGGACAAAGGTTCAGGGCCGAAGGGGTAGAGGAAGACCTAGGAAGACTTTGGAAGAGACTCTAAGAAAAGACTTAGAGTATTTGGATCTAACGGAAGACATGACACAAGACCGAGCGCAATGGCGTTCTAGGATTCATATAGCCGACCACACTTAGTGGGAAAGGGCTTTGTTGTTGTTGTTGTTGTTGTACACTTAAACTATTTCAAGTTTTCTATAACTGGTTTTTGTTGGTGTGAATTTGCGTTTTCCAACAACTGATAAATATTAGCTCTCTACAGGAGCTGCAGAAACATGGGAGCCCTGATATTGTCTTGGCCTTGGTCGGTAACAAAGCTGATCTTCATGAGAAACGTGAAGTTCCTGTTCAAGTGAGTTCATTACCACTCAATCTAGTGCATCTTCTTTCCATGTATTTGCAAAATAGACATTCACATGACTAAATAAACATCTGTTTTGTTTGTAAAGGATGGCATTGAATATGCAGAAAAGAATGGAATGTTCTTTATTGAGACATCCGCAAAGACAGCAGATAATATTAATCAGCTGTTTGAGGTAACCCTAGTAACATTTATGTTTCGGTCATAGGATAGTTCTGTATTAGCCATTGAATTGTTGTTTACAGTAGACTCCATACGAACTTCAGGTTCCTACCTTATAAGCCAGAACTTTAAATGAAATTATAAACCCTTAAATCCGAAGCTCATCGATTACTAGGAATGCTGACACCGTGTCTTGTTTTGGCAGGAAATTGCCAAGCGACTACCCCGTCCAGCCCCTTCAACAGCGCAGCAGAATCCTTGAAAGCTGATTAAATAAAGAACTTATTCATGCTATGGAGACCTAGTTTCCTTTCTGTAATTTCCCAATTTGTGTATATTGTGAAATAGCTTGTAGCTTTTGCTTTTTGCTGGGCTGTGGGTTTCCACTTTCATCCGATAGTTTCAATTGGAACTGCATGGTCGTACTTTGCACACACTAATCATCTGTAAATGCCTGGGAACCCACCATAACATAGCTGATCAAAGTGTTAATAATCTTTTAGACATTTTTCATCAATTTGGTTTTCTTGATCTTCCAAAGCAAAAACAACTAAGATGAATGATAAATTTTCGCACATGAATTTATTTCTTTGATATCTATTCTATCGGAATATCATGTGATTTTACGTAAAAATTGATTTCAACAAACATCATGTCGGTACAATGGAGTAATATTGTTGTGGAAAAAATAAGTTACATTTAGTCAGAGCGACATGGACCGTACCTCACCTCTTGCTTGCTACTAAGGGAACACTAAAGCCTTGTGTTGTGCCACCTTGATCTAAAGTAAAACCAACTTTCCCCCTCCTGCTTCTGCAACATTAGTCAGATTCTCTTGAGACATGAGGATTTCAGTAGCTTCTTCTGCTTCAATCAAATCTCTATAGTTCTCAAGAGTAGTCAAGCTCTCGGTACAACCGAATATCGCACCTCCTACGAGTTCCGAAACTGATTTTAGATCATGTAACACAATAACGCATGCTGCTGCTGCGTTTTGGGGTGGTTGTAGCACAAATCGCAAGAGGAACCGAGTTTATCTCCAGCCATGAGCTTGTTCCCAGTACAAGAACTGGAGCCACCATCTCCAATTTCTTGTGCCACGGGTGTTTGTGGATCTTGGTCATCCGTTTCATGTCGAGAAACACGAACAATCTTGCAGGTGTTGGTTATGCTGTCAAATCCCATCTCTTGCGAGTTGCGACTAGTGGAAATCTATAGCCGTTGTTGTGCTACCTTGATCTAAAGTAAACCAAACCTCTCCCGCTTGCTTTTCCAACTTTAGCCCGGTTCTCAATAGACAGGGAGATCTCGGTAGCTTGTTTTGCTTCAACCAAATCTCCATAATTCCTGAGAGACATCAAGCTCTCGGTACAAGTAAAGATCCTCTTATAATACTTACTACCTTCCAGTTTTGCAAGATTCATGGAAATACATGTTAGATCCAAGAAGAAAATACTTCTATTGGTGTGATCATAGCAAGTATCCTGGAAAAATATACCGTGCTCCCATTCACCACACGCCGACACATGAAGGTTCCGAAAGGGATGTTTCACATCTATTTTGTAGTTCAGCACCCACTCTTTCTTGCCATAGTTTTTCAATCCCCATATCTCCATATGAATATCTGACGAACCATCCACTAGGGCTAATGATCCTCTCAAGTTAAGCAAGTGAAAAAGCGCCAGGGAGGTACCCGACTTTTTTTCTAAGGTGGGGTGAGGAGTCCAATAAAACTCCTCTTTCTTGAAGTCGAAAGAAAGTATACTTGGTAGATCGCTTTCTGCTTCAACAGTTGAATACTCATTTGGACGAAGAACCAACCAATGCGTGTCTCCATATGCAGAAGCTATTTCGTTGGAGAACCGGAGGCAAGGAGGAAGAACGGAATATATCTCTCGCCATGAGCTTGTGCCAAGAACAAGAACTTGGGCCACCGATACCATTTTCACTATTTTGTTCCACGAAGGCTTCTCATTGGTATGTTGGGAAATACGAACAACCTTGAAGTTGTTTGTTAAGCTGTCAAATCCCATGCCGTACGAATCACATTGGCAGCTGAGACCTGTATTATTGGCTGCAGGGAGCATTAGAACTTCCCCCTTAAGAGGATCCAATAGGAAAGGTAGGTATGCTTTGGAACTGATCTTCCCTTGAAATAAAAACAAGTTGCAAAAAGCAAAAGACAAGATATATGGAAGCCTGGACCAAACCCCGGAAATATTTCCATGTTGGATCTTTCTCAAGGTGGTGTTGTCGCCATGGTATATTAATGGGTGCGTAATATTACCTTTACCTTTCGAGGATTCGATGAGAAGCATAAGTCGAGGTACTTGACGGGGAGCATTACTGGTACAATCAGTACTACTACTAAGTAAACGATGCGTGTACAGTGTAACAAAAGAGAGGTCGTCAACCGTGTCTAAGAAGGCCTTAGATACACACTGGATGCTACGAAGCGAATTTACAGGCAGTCTCAAAAGGATGTTGATAAGGATTTCGATGGGTAGGTCCATCAACTCTGTGTCGTTGTTCATATTGTTGCAGGAGCTGTACCTCATTCTCTTCTGGGTCCTCATCATCAACATATGACAGTCAACAAAGCAGGTTTTATATTCAGGAAATTATAAGTATACAAAGATATGCTAAGCTAGCCAGAAATTATCATATAAGTAATAATTTGGCCAAGAGAATATTTGTAATTGTGCCAGAGAATTCCGGAGGCTGCTTCTTGGATTTTTCATCCCCGTTTTTAGTATGTAAGTATACACCCTGCATTCCAAGATTCTAATCCAACTCAAATTATGATACAACCTCCTAGACCTAGACCCAATGCGTGTGGGAAATACCATTCAATTAGGAAAGCGTACTGCCAGATTGCGGCTGCCGCACCCTTTTCCGCAATGCTAATTGCTATCCAGTATCCACTTCGTAACACAATAGTTTTCTCTTCTCTAACGTTGTACTTCAACGACCAAACGCCATGATGTCGGTGTCAAAGAGTAGGGTTGTGAAATTGAGGAGCTCGAATAACGAAATATTCCAAGTAGAAGAAGCTATATATGGCAGCGCTGTCGGAACCGATAAAATCCCTAGTCGACGTCATCGGTGTCAACTATGTGATACCATTGCCAGAGGTCAATTTCGAAACCCTAGTCATGATGATAAGAGTGGTGGAAGATTAAGCATAATGCTTCTTACCAGGGTGTTACTAAAAGCACAACAAGCACACAACAACTAATCAAAGATTGGGAGGCTGAATTTGTTGAGGAACTGTCCAAGCCAACGTTGTCGTTAATCTCTTATGCACCGCAAACTTTCTATGCGTGAAGGAATTGCAGGATCTTATGTTTCAAAAGGTTGCAGATTTGATTAAGGTGAAGACAGTTGAGGAGATTTACGAGTTGTTTCCCATCAAGCATTGAGATATGGCTTTTTCGTGGATAGACTAAAATGATTCAGAGCAGACAAAATTAGAGACCGCTACATCGATTTTCATTATCATAGACTAACATGAAGAATTATGCCTATCTCAATAATTATTTTGATGAAAAAAGCCTTAAAATATATATACAATAATGTGGTTCAAATTCGTTTTTACACAACAATCGAAATAAGTCCTCTCAAGTATAAGTGAAGAAAAATACTACTAAACTACAGTACTAAATGACCATTCAAAATACAAGTTAATTTCTTAAACTCAAAACACATGTCATTCAAGTTAAATTCTTCAAGTTAATCTCAAACACTTCTATGGGCCGGCTTTTGTGTTGGGGAAGAACGAAATTAACGATCAGATTTCAATTACTGTGAGACAAGGATAACATCAAATCTTATCTAGTGATCAAAATCCTTGTGCTATCAGGTCTCTTATGGCCTTAGGGGAACACGACCTATTCTAATACAAACAACATACATTAGTTTTCATTATGAGGCCCAATAGCAGGAGAAGAAAAACTGTGGTCTCTCGTGCTAATGACACAAAAAGATAAAGCACTATAGGCTATATATAGCATGGCACAATAACGTGTTAAAATTTTAAATAAATGGACCGAATATATTGTACTCAACTTAATTACCTGTATCGCAATGTGAGATTTTCAACATAACTAAAAAGTAACTTTTATGAAAAACACGATATAAATATGAATTTACTTATCGTTCCAATTATACTGGATGTCCCGCATGGACTAAAATTTGATCTTTCGGTGGTGATTAATTATTTTACAAGTCAAAAGTTTGTTTGGTCTAATTTCAATAGATTACCTAATTAAAGTGGGACGTATAATTATTTGGTTTAATTATTCTTTTCAACATGAAAAGAAAAGAGCGTGTAGCCAAGCAAATTGACAAAGGTAATTGAACGGTCCAGATCGAATCGGAAGCATGAGAGGGACCTGCCGATATCCAGTGATTGACATTCTTCATCCGCCCAATAGAAAGATAGAAAACGAGGGTCGTGAGTCGCTACCTTACTAAATATTCAGGCCGCGGATTGGGTGTCCATTCCACGTCGGCATGATCGCGACACGTTGCGATTCGTTATTAGGCGCCGGCGGGAACATGTTCTTTGGAACGCGTAGTTGACTGACGCGGTGGCTTCTTCATTACTGGATAAGCTTAGCTAGCCCGGTTGTTATTTGATTTGGCTCGTGTCAAAAATTTGCTAATCAAAATAAAAGTAATAGTCAGAAGACCCTTGTTTTCAACCACCACCGGTAGTTCAATGGTTCCAAACGAATTTCAAATTTGTATTTCACACTATACATCTTAAAATTTGATTTTTAGTGCTCGTAAATCTCACGATAGTGGCTATAAAAAAGCTAAAATGTATCTATGAGTTCCGGCCCTCGAAAGGGAAGTCTTTCGTATCAAAACCAGCAACTGATTTCCTTTTTAAAATTTATTTTTTAAAAAAAAAAGACTTCTTTTCCTTCATGAGTAAAAGTATACCATATGTTTTTTTTTTTTTTAAAAAAAAAAACGATATTATCTATACTAAGAGGAGGTGGTGGCCTTAGTCTCACAATGAGCTAGCAATAATATGATTCAAATTTGTCTTTGGCAAGAATCGAACCTAAGACCTTTCATTTACAAATAAAGAAAAATACTACCAAAAAAAATTTAAAAAAAAAAGTATACAATATGTTCAAATATTGGGGTGCAGCTTCAAAGCTACGCAGCACTCAGTGTTAGTGTTTTAACTATTTGATTTGATTTCCATTAGTATTAAATCTTTTATTATCAATCTCAACCATTTATTTTCTACAAGCTACATACCGGTACCATTGAAGAAAGATTGCACACGTTACAATTTTATTTTACAAATGACGTCAATTCAACTTTTCTCGTTAACAAACTCATAAAGTGGTTGAAGCTATTGAACTTTTGAAACCCACAAACTCCACCCTTCATAACTCGTAAACCTTATCGCATGTCAACCTCTAATGTCGACTTAATCACTCCTTTTGATTAGACTACGAAATTAAGATAATATCCCCCAAAAAGATCATAATTAACATACAAAACATTCAAGATTAGTTGCATCTTAAAGCTGATAAGAAATCACATTCATTCAATTTCTCTCTCTCTCTATCAAACAACTCATGATGGATTAACGTGACGTTCAATTTCCATCAAGAACTCACATTCTTTAAGCCATAAAATAAACATTAATGCAAGATTGGAAGAGCATGGTAAAATTTAGATTCATCCAAACGAGAGATTTTTTAGTGTGTTGGGAACACAGTCCGGTATATGAAACTTCATAATACAAGTGGTTAGATAATTGAAAAAAAAAATTCAACCAGTTATATTATGGACACTTAATGTACAGAGTAATGTTTCCAGAACAATGAAAAATTTCTCTAAATGAAGAACAAAGAGATGAGATTTTGGCTTAAGTTGAAGCGGAGCACAGTTAACTATTTAGCTAATTTATGGGCAGTAAAGGTGCAACTCGGGCGGGTTAGGCGGGTTGGAAGGTCAATCCAATACTAACCCAACTTTTACAATTCGGGCTCGGGTTCAGGTTTGATTTCATTCGGATTCATTTGGGCTTGGGTTTAATTGGGTTAGGGTTTACTTGGGCTGGGTTCAAGTTGTCCAACTTTTTCAAGTTTAATCTTGTAACAACTTAGTTTTCAAGAATTTCTATATAAAAAAAAATTAAGTGAAGTAGCATCAAAGCTAGCTAACTTTAATTTCATAAATCAATCTACTATAAAGGTTTATTATTTAGAGACTACGAATATGGGCTGACTAATAAAAGCGGATAAGGATCCTCTTTGTGGGGATCCTATGGATCCTCACATCCTAGTCATTCATCATACATTGTGCAGCCAGTTTTCGTTAAGTATTATTTGTGTTTAATTTTAAATATAAAAAAAGTCAAATGATTTCTGAACGCACAATGTACGATGAATGGCTAAGATGTGAGGATCCTAATGTACGATGAATGGCCAAGATGTGAGGATCCCTAGGATCCCCACAATTTGGATCCGGATGGGATCCAAATCCAATCAAAGCCTCTTATTCCCTAAAAATTTAAGTAATTATAAAGGGTAATTTATTAAAAAAATATTAGAAAGGGCATTGGTTTTTGGATTTGCTCACTTGGGTATAGTATGAGCACTAATTGATATGGGTTACAATCTGGTTATATTGGGTTTGGTTAGTCGAGCCAGGTTGAGGATGGATAGGCAAATGATCAACCAAACTCAACCCAATCAATGAACTGGTTAAAATTGGGTTAGATTCAGACGGATTATAACTAAAAAAAATTTACTTGTTCAGATTTAAAGTCGAGTTAGATATGAACAGATTCGGATTGGCTGAAATCAAGTTGCACCCTTAATGTGCGAGAATGACAATTAACACAATAGGGAGGACCTGGCCAAGTTACTTGGTAAAGGCAAGGTATTAAATATCGATGATATCGGAAATATCGGTAGTTCAAAAACACGGAAATTTCGATGGAAATATCGGGATATTATCGATATCGATAAAAATTGAATAAAAACCACGGAAATCATAAGAAAAACTTGGAAACTTTTATTGAAACTTTGTATGATGTTTATTTAGTCAATTATCTATTAGTTTATCACAAAAAATTGGAAGGAAATGCATTGCATGATGGATTTAACTGATTTAAGTTGATTACATAGCGAGCTGGCAAACATTGTGAGTGTAGAAAATATGTAAATATTTTAACATATTTTCACAAAAACATAAGTGATATGGTGGTCAAGGTGTTGAAGGAGTAAAATAAGAGAGGTTTGAATCCCCTTGGTGTTTTTTTAAATATAGAAATTTAAAAAACACGGAAATTTCGATGGAAATATCGATGACATCGGAAATATCGATAGTCCAAAAACACGGAAATTTCGATAAAAATATCGGGATATTATGAATATTTTATACCATGGGTAAAGGTCAAAAACACCCCTTTTTGATGGTTGCAATTTATTAAATTCATATTTACAAGTCGGCGGGCTGACAAAAAGAAAGATAAAATATTAATATATGACCAGATCAAATTTCAATCCTACTTTGACATACTGGAAAATGGCAAGCGAGAAACTTTCAAATTTTAACATCAGGAAGTTCCATTATTTTCATTATCAATTTATCGTCACAAATATTTATTTTACTTAATGCATCTGCTTTGATTAGTTCTTTTGCAGCGCAATGTAAAGGGCAATTCCGTCACAGGGTAACAAAAATTTGGTCATAAGTGATGTCATCTGACTGTAACAGTTAACCCCGTACAATTATTAAGCAATGACTTCCTAACTTACCATGACTCCATAGTTCAATCACATCACTTGTTCTTTAAGCAAGATTTCTACCTAGTGAAAGAATGTCTCGACTTTTAAGGCATACAAATACGATAACGATGTACGTTTGATATTAACTTTGCGACCCATAAAATCTTGTTATCGGTTAGTAAAACATTTGCAAATATTCTAAAATGGATGAACAATAATTTTTTTTTTTTTTGACAAGTCGATATTAACCTAAATTACTCCAAATACGAGGAAGAGATTTAAGAGACTCAAACTACAAAATGAACTATTCATAAATTTGGACTTTAAGCTATTAGAAAACGTGCACGATTGAGAAATTATTTTAGTATAATGATATTATTTACAATAAAAAGTGAGATATTTAAATTAAGTCACATAATAATTTTTATTAATATTTAATTCGTGGTTCACAAGAGTTGAAAAGTAAATAACATCGGAACGAAATACTAGTAGAGAATTTTGTAAAAGTATCTTACTTATACATATATTTATTTATTCGTGGTTCACATGACTTTCACAACTCTCTCCTTCGTCAAGAGCCGACAGACCAAACTCCGACATTTGGCGTAACCATATATATAGACACACACACACACAACCACCGCCTTCTTCTTCCAGCACCACCACCATCCATGGCGTTTACTTTTTCATTCCAATTTTGCCCCTTTCTTCCTTGACACCGCCATCACAATCCCAATCCTTCAATTTCCTCATCTGGGCCTTCTCCATCTCCCCTAAAACCTCCGGCTCCAGCTCCTCCCAGTCCAATTCAGCTCCCAATCCCACATGGGTCCAACGGGAGAAGATACGAGCAGGTCAGCAGTGAGTCAACTCGCCGAGTCGGTGAAGGCGATTTCCGAGTTGCCCGAGTGCCAAAACGCGTTCAGGAAGATGTACGGCAACTTCGTGCGGAGAGTCAAGCTTTTGAGTCCTCTGTTGGAGGAATTGAGTGATAGAAATAAACCGCTGGGAGAAGGAGAAGTTGTAGCTCTGGAGTCGCTGGGGGAGGCTTTGAATTCGGCAAAGCAGCTCATCAAGTCGGTCAACCAAGGGAGCAAGCTTTATCAGGTACTTGCTTTGTTTTGTTTGTGTTTTTCAATTTTCTGTTTTCTGTTTGGTTGCTGAGAAAACGAAGGAAAGTGGAGAGAGAAAAGTAAAGTTTAGGGTTTTGTAGCATTTGATGTAGCTAGGAATTCTAAGGTATTTTGAAGTTCCCAGTTTGCAGGAAACACAATTCTTAGCCGAGGTGGAGAGTAAGTTAAGGAAAACATGGTAGTTGCGAATGTGGTTTTAGTTCGAAAAGGATTCAGAAAATTGTCAATCGAATATATATTGCTCAAGTTCTGTCCATTTTGTTTTCTGCTAGAAGGACCATAATACTGCAATGAAAATGTTTTGTTCCTTAATTAGCAACAAACAGAAATTAACCCTACTTGGATTATGCGGTGTTGCTAATCTAATAAGTAGACAACTCTACCCAATCATGTAAAATACACCAAGAAACCAAGGATATTGACACATTTTTAATGGAAGCACCAAAATGATTTACGGTGGACAAACTTAAGGACTACTTCTATCGATTTTCATTGTCAGGGACTTAATTGAGGAGTTATGCCAATCTCAGGGACCATTCTGGTTACGAAGCCAATTAAGAACCTTCGCCAAATATTATTTTGACCTCCATGTTTGTTGACTTTGAAAATTTCTCATCTATGCCGTACACAAGTTAACGCTGCATTATTGTTATTTAACAGTTTTAATAGTTAATTGCCAGCTTAGTTAAGTTGCTGTGATACCCTTTTTTTTCTTTTTCTTTTTTTTTTGTTTGTTAAGGACCGAGTAACTTGACTTCTTAGAATGTAGTGCTTTCGTACGAAGGAGGTTTTTGAACAATATTTGCATCTACTCGCATTCTATTGTGATATCCTGACTTTGAGCTGAATATAATGATCAAGTGTAGTACTAGTGTATACATTTTCACCGTGAGTTCGTGCTTTCATTTCTTCTGATTCTTATTTAACATATAGAAAGTGAGATTGACTTCCTCCAAGACGGGTGGATGTCCTTTTCATGCATACTTGATCTCTGGTGTAGTAGCACTAAATATGAGCATGTTATTTTTCTTGATTACTGCTGTTGTTGGAAACAACAGAATATGAACATCAATAAATGTTTTATTTACCAAGATGTATGCTAATTGCTAGTCAAGGTTTTAATGGTAGACAGTGTTTTCTTTTTAAACAGGCTTTGCAGAGGGACGAGATTATTGATAAGTTTCACCAAATGACGGTAAAAATTGAAGCAGCATTGAGCCAAATTCCTTATGAGAAATTTGACATGTCAGAGGAAGTTTGCGAACAGGTACATTTACGACCCGCATTCCATATTTTCATTTGAAGAAGATTATTAGCAGAAAATGACCCATAGTTTATCTTTTTTCTCTTTGCGCTTTTTTAATGCATAAAATTATAAAACGCATAAAATAGTGTCAAATTATGAAGTATTTAAAGTATTTAACAAGAAGTATCCCATGTAATTTCTTTCAGATTGAACTAGTGCATGCTCAATTCAAAAGAGCGAAAGAAAAAAAGGACTGCCTTGACTCGCAACTAGAGATGGATTTAGCCGTGGCAGTAAGAGGCACAGATCTTGACCCTGCAGTAATAAAAAGACTTTCGGAGAAGCTGTACCTCAGAACCATCAACGATCTAAAGAAAGAGTCACTTGCTTTCCATGAATGGGTTATCGGAAGTGACGGAGATCTAGGGGACCATTTTGAAAAGATGCAATCTCTGCTTAAGAAGCTAAATGACCTAGTGCTTATGGAAAACCCAGAAGTCGACAACTCAGAACATGATAAGAGCACGGTCAAGCACATGTCTCCTGTCATACCAGATGATTTCCGGTGTCCAATATCACTAGAATTAATGAAGGATCCTGTGATTGTCTCAACTGGACAGGTACATCCTTGAACTTCTTTAACAACGTACCACTTTGTCAGTTTCTCTATTGTACTCGTTGTGGTTAGTGATTTCACTTATTTTTGCAGACATACGAAAGATCGTGTATTCAGAAGTGGTTGGATGCAGGACACAAAACTTGTCCCAAAACACAGCAGACATTGTTGCACACAGCCATAACACCAAACTATGTTTTGAAGAGCCTAATTGCTTTGTGGTGTGAAAGCAATGGTGTTGAGCTACCCAAAAAGCAAGGGAATGGTAAAAACAGAAAAGCAGGAGGCAGCATTTCAGACACTGATCGTGCTTCTATTGCTTCCTTGTTAGAAAAACTAGCAAAGGGGAACTCGGAAGAACAAAGAGCAGCTGCTGGTGAACTCCGCTTGCTGGCAAAGAGGAATGCAGATAATAGAGTGTGTATTGCTGAAGCAGGAGCCATTCCTCTCCTTGTTGAGCTCTTGTCGTCCGCTGATTCTCGGACCCAAGAGCATGCCGTTACAGCACTTCTCAACCTCTCGATAAATGAGAGCAACAAGGTAGGGATTGTAAATGCTGGAGCTATTCCTGATATAGTAGATGTTTTGAAAAATGGCAGCATGGAGGCTAGAGAAAATGCAGCTGCAACCCTTTTCAGTTTGTCTGTTGTAGATGAAAACAAGGTGGCAATTGGAGCTGCTGGAGCTATCCCAGCCCTTATAAAATTGTTGTGCGAGGGTACACCGAGAGGGAAAAAGGATGCAGCTACCGCTATTTTTAATCTTTCAATCTATCAGGGAAACAAGGCCAGGGCTGTAAGGGCAGGTATTGTGGCCCCACTGATGAGATTGCTCAAGGACGCAGGAAGCGGGATGGTGGATGAAGCGCTAGCGATCCTGGCCATTCTGGCTAGCCACCAAGAAGGGAAGGCAGCAATTGCTCAAGCTGAGCCAATCCCAGTTTTAGTGGAAGTTATAAGAACTGGTTTCCCGCGCAACCGGGAGAATGCTGCTGCTGTGTTATGGTCGTTATGCACAGGTGGTTTGCAGCAGTTGAAACTAGCAAGGGAACTCGGTGCGGAAGAGGCAATGAAGGAATTGTCGGAAAATGGCACTGAGAGGGCCAAGAGAAAAGCTGTAAGTGTTTTAGAGCTGCTTCAACGCGTCGACGATGATTTTATTCCCCAACAATGCTAGAAGGATGAAGAAACTGTAGTTTTACTGTAATATACGCAATGTTTGAAATATCAATACGTAAATCGATATCAGTTGCCGGAAGTTGTGGAAATTTGCAATGAGGTAGGTATATCAACTCATTCAGATTTGGTTGAAATTATAGAAAAATATCTCAAAAATAATTCAAAAGGTCAAAATATGTAATAAATTCTAGCAAAATTTCTGTAGCGAATGAGTAAATATCATTGATATTTGTTTTTCTATGTTTCATCGATATAGGGTGAAGTTTACATTTCAACCCTTTTTTTATGTATAGATTTTTTATTTTCGAATATTTAGATGAAAATATCAAAAAATTTGTGAATATTTTAAGCACTAAATGTACAATATCAACATATCAAGTGTTCAAAATTGAATATTATTGGAGAGTTCCCATAAAAATTAATTAATAAACAAGAAGGCAGGAAAATTCTTGATTTTTCTACCATTCAATATGGCCGGCTTTTTCAAATATAGTAGACCAGGTTTTTCGCACTTTCATTTAAACTTCTAGAATTCCACATTTTATGCACTCGCAACGTTTGAATAAAAATTCGGATGCGTCACGATCTGTCTTGTTTTATTCATATATGCTCTTTTTCCGGGTCAAAAACGGTAGGTTTGTAAACTTGCACGTTTCATGCTTCTCAAACATTATTCACCTATTATTTAAACAAAAAAATCCATTTTTTTCTTTGAGTGAATAATTAAATGTATTAGAAAAACAGCAGGAAGAAACAAGTTGATAATATAAACACATTTTATTAGTAACAGGAATAGCTCTTAGCCTCACAGTATTTATCTTCCCATGCTATCAGAAAAAGTCTCAAGTTCAAATCACTTCCCGTTAATTAAGAGGAATCTCATAGCGCGTCTTACAATAAAAGAGGATTATTTGTAAATGGTTAGTACTGAGATAGATCATGTCCATCTAACTTCCCAAATATGTTTCGTACAACTGTGATTCAACCCGTCCACCTACCAAATCGCATAACCTAATGGACTGTCGTAGATTTCATATGTGCAAAACAATCAACATACCTGAGCACTGAGAAATCGAAGAGCAGAGATCTCCGCAAACGTTACACCTCCAACGAAGACAACAAGTAATAGAGAACGCCTCCCATCAGACACTCTGGGATACATTAAGAAATGTTACAATGAAGTATAAATGAAGCATTAGCAAACAACTAATCAAGAAATACAGTAGTCAGACCAGTGGTTGATTTTGCGAAGGTAAAATAAAAATGAACCTGTTTTTTAAGCAATCCAGCTTTCTCTAAATTATTCAGTGTAACCATGTGCTCGAATCCATAACTATGGAGTAGTTCTCTCCTAAACCAAGAATACAAAAACCATTTAATATGAGATATAAAACCAAAAGGATTAAATTGAAACATATTGTGTGATGAGTGAAGAGCACTTGCCTTAAATAGTTGAAACATATGCTTTCTACACCTAGTTACCTACCATGCCCATGCAGCTTTTATCATAATCATGCCATGTGATTGATTTTAAACTGAATACATACTTCCGCCAGTTTTTACAATGAGTTACCTCATCAAGAAGCCCTTCATATGTTAATTGAGAACACATGGGAGTTACCATGTCCACCTACATCCAAGGAATAATCGATGTAAGCAAAAACCACAATTGACGGTACAGTTGCAGCAAAATATGCAGTAGCTGGATGTGAGTTTGTAACTTTCTGAATAATTGAATGGTATATGCCATGATTATAAAGAAGGGTTCATAATTTTACCATGCAATTTTTTTTATTCCTTTCCCAAATAAAAACTTTAAATTGTGATAAACTTAACAAAATGGCATACTAAATGAATTTAAAGTTATTTACTGCATGTCTTGCAAAAAAAATTGTATCAACAAGAAATGGCCAGAATACGCCATGTTGTGTGGCAAACTAATAACTTTAAGAGAATGAGAGAGAGAGTACGCCTCCCTATCTAAAAGGATGAGAGTATTTATCTCTGGCACAACCATCTGATGTTACAAGCAAGATATTAGTGGAAGGTTATGAAGTGTACATTTTAATATGCAGTTTATATATATTTTTTTAAAATTAATTCATAAGAGAAGGAGCTTAAAGTCATGCATAAATTACATCAGGTGAGTTAACTGGTTCCTCAGCTTGCATAGTATTCGCTCTGCAGTCCTTTTGACGTATCATTATGAATATGCGAACTCATTGATGTCATCAACGTAAGCTCTGAACGGACAAGGTAAACCAGCTTGGAACAGTCGGTTTGAATGGGATCAGCTGAAAGATGCCGCAACTCAATTCCATGTTCCTGTTTGCATGCACCAGTAAAACAACAACAATTACAATCTGAATTCCACCAGAAAAGCTTCCTGCATTATACTCAACTCATTTCAGTTGGATGTAACAACTGCTTTGCCGACAATTAAGAATCGAAAATCAAATTTCGAATGCGAGTTTCCCATTAAATTCTAGCTTAACAAGCGTAAGAATCACATCACAAACTACACAAATTTCAGCAGAAAAACATGAATTTCTATGGAAATAATGTGATAGAATTACTTTGAGGATCGAAGTCTGGATGATCAACGAGAGAGAGCCGCTGAGCTTCTGATCAATCACCAACCACTTTTTTCCTCGAATCTACAAATTCCAGAACAATCAAACAAATCAAAATTCAAGACATTTTTAATTTAAATTTCAACGGAAAATAGACTTACTCTACTTGAAAATTAGGCTTACGCAACTAAAAATAATAAATATAAATGAAAAATAGACTTATTTTTAGCTACACTATATGGAACTCGATCTCTATCTCACTTTACTCCCTAAAACTTAATAGCTGCCACTTTACTTTCTAAAACTCGATTTCGATCCCACTTTACACTTGAAACTCAAAAGTAGTCATTCTACTCTTTGAAACGCGATTTCGGTCCCACCTTGCCCTCTGAAACTCAAAAGTTGTCACTCTACTTTATAAAACTTAATATTTAATCCACTTTGACTTGTTTATATGTGATTCGTGAAGCAGAAAGGGAACCTTGGAGTTGGGATGTGAAGCTACAAAAAGCAGCAAGATATGGAGAAAAAAGTAACAAGAGGGTGGTAGCGCTAGCCTATGGGTGAATATTAAGGAAAAGTCTAGGACTTGTTTGGTAATCTACTTGAATCTAACATTTTTTTAACTCAAAAACACTTTTTAAGTTTTACGTTTAAAAACTTGGTTAGTGGGACTACCTTAAAAACTGAACTCACAACTAACTTAAAAATTGGCCTATTCTCCAAAAACATCAAAAGTGAGGTTTTAGAGAACTTAGTTCACTCCTTTCTTTTGTCTCTCTCTTCCTCTCTCACTTCGAACATATCTCTCTTTTCTTTCTCTCCTCCTTTCTCTTTTTTTTTTCTTTCTTCTTTCTCCTTCTCTTTCCATTGTCCAATCGGTTCTCTTTATTCTCTCATCTACCTTCTTTCTCTCTCTCCTCCTTCTCTTTATCTCTTCCAGTCCTCTCTCTTTTTTCTTTCTCCTCCCATTCTCTCTTTCTTTTTTTCTTCTCTCTCATCTTTCTCCCTCTCATGTATGAAAGTTAGAATTTCACAATAGTTGAGATAATAAAGCAAGAATTACCTTTTTTTCAAGTTGAGAAAAAAAGAGAGTTGATAAAGTCCTAAAAAATAGGGCTCTTTAGATTTAAATCCTTGCAACTCCTAAACTCTAGACAAAAGTCCACATGTATGATAACTTTTAAATAAAACACAAATTTATTTGCCAAAAAAAACCCCCAAATTTTGAATATGATGTCATGCTGAATAAAAATGTCCATGAATTTGTGTTTATTTACAAAATCATGCCACCATACCTCTCTTATACGTTTTTTTAGATATTTAATTTGTGTAATATATTTTAATTTTGTGTGAACTCTCCCAATCCAAAACCTAATTAGATCAAATATATACGGACATATATTCTACATATTATGTATACTAATACCATAAAAAGAAGTAGGTAAATTAATTTTGTTAAAAATTTAAAAAGTAGATACATTAACTTTGTAAAAATTCAAAGATAAGTTCATTATTTTTATAAAAAAATAAATAAACAGTAGGTAGCTTATTTTCATAGTAGGTAAATTATTTTCATATAACTATATAGTAGGTAAATTATTTTTATAAAATTAAACAATAGATATTGTTCAAATTAAACATTAAATTAGGTATTTTCAAATTAAATTTATTGTTGAAATTAAAAATATTTCCAAATTAATTCCTACATAGAACCATATTTCATGGCTACAATACCTTGCCAAATTCAATGCATGTGATCAATTAAAATGTAATTACAAGATCTTTTTATACTGGCTTAGATGAAGGTATATTAGGGATCCAAAAAATTTAAAAATTGACAAACAACCTTAATTTGGTAAGTTGCGTAGTTGGATTTTGATTATTGGGTTTTATTTAGATAAATATGATATGGAACCGGATCCCCTCTGGACCAAAAAAACCTGAGCCTTAGTATCAAATAATCTAGGCAATTGAAATTTGATTCAATGGCTACAAACAACGGGACCTTCTAAAAGTTATAATAATTGTAGCGGTTTGATCAAATTTCAAGGGTCCGGATCATTTAATCTTTGAGCTCAGTTTCTTTGAATTTGGAAGGGATCCGGTTCCATATGATATGATGGGTTAGACCATCTCCAACCCTGGCCTAAAACCTAAAAATATTTAGCACATAAAATTTAGGTTTTAGCCAAGAAATAGCTTTTCTGTTCCAAACCTTCTAGCCTAAAATTTTAGCCCTAGATTATTAAAGAATGAATTTAGGCTAATTTTTTTTTTAAATTAACTTTTAAAAAAAATTATGTAGACTATCATAAATTAATTTTATGAACATTTTAACTTTAAAATATTTAAATTTTGAAAAATCACTAAATCAATACATGAAACACATAAGACACACAAAACACATGTGAAGGACATACAAAACACATGATAGAGATGAAGCACACATGGAACACATGTGAAACACATGACACACACGAAACACATACAAAATACATACAAAGCAAGCTTTCAACTTTCACCAATCTTTCAACTTTCACCAAACTTTCAACTTTCTCCAATCTTTCAACTTTCACCAATCATCTTCTATATAAACACATGTTGACTATCATACTATCACATAACATATTCACCAATCTTTCAACTTTCAAAGTGTTTTTGCTTCCTAAAAATCCTTAATATCTCATCAATAGATGATAGAAGAAGGCGTAGCAGGGCAATGCAGATGACACAATAACAAGCAAGCCTTGACAATGCGGATACAAAAATGAACAACGCAAAAGTCGAATTTACAAACTCACTTATGCAGTATGAGCACCAAACCGAATCTAGTTATCGTAGTTATGTCATGGGGCGATCATTTGTGCAACGTGGTAGAGAAGAGTGTCAAGATAATGATCAAACGTCTGAGATATCCTACTCATGATTTTCAAAGGCGGTTTGAGATCATGAGAAAGCTTTTTGAAAGCATCTTCAACGCAGTTGTTAGTCATGACCACTACTTTGCTAGGAAGATAGATGTTGCAGACCGACAACGTCTATCATCTCATCAAAAGCTCACATCTGCATTTCGGATGCTAGCTAATGGGTGATCTACAGACTCAACTAACTAGTACTACCAACTTGTGGAGAGTACTGCTATTGAGAACCCGAAGCACTTCTGTAAGGCAATTGAAGCCATATATGGATCCACATACCTTTGCAAACCAAATCTTGAAGATTTGAAGAGGCTTCTACATAAGGCAGACAAAAGAGGCTGCACTAGCATGATAGGAAGACTCGATTGTATGCATTGAGAGTGGAAGAATTGTCTTATTGCTTGGGCTGGCCAATTCAAAGGTCGTCACAAGAAGCCAACCATCGTGCTTGAGGCTATGGCATCTTACGACACATAGATTTAACAAGCATTTTCGCCACTTTTGAAGCAAACAACGATATCAACATTCTTTGGTCTTCTCTTATGTTCGATGACGTTGTCAATGGATGGGCACTAGAATCGAGGTACAAGGTAAATAGGAATAGGCATAAGCTAGGTTACTACCTAACTAATGGTATTTATCTTAGTTGGTCTTCCTTTGTGAAAAGTTATTCTCATTTCGATAGTGTGAAGAAGAAATTATTTTCACAGAGGTAAGAGTCTTATAGGAAAGATGTGAAGAGAGCGTTCAGGATCCTACAACCTCGATGGGCCATTGTTAAAGGGGTTGCATGATTGTGGTATACCTAAGACCTCCATTTAATCATGATAACGTGCATAATTTTGCACAACATGATTGTGGAAGATGAGTATGTCGAAATTGAAGAAGATTTTGACGAAGATGTGGATGACGACCAACCAACACATGCGAGAGCTCTCGCAAGAGATGTTGAATATGTCGCTGCAACCAGATATGAAACCCGACAGGATAAGGTCACATTGAGTGAGTATATGAGACATTTAAATAAAATTCAAGCTCCTCAAGGTCATGACACACTCCGTAAGGATTTGGTTGAGCATATATGGCGCCACTAAGGTTAATGTTGATGATGTTAGTGTATTAATGTGTTCTTGTGTTAAATTTAAGTGTGCTATGTTGTTATTTTATGTAATAATTTTAAGTGTACTATGTTGTTATTTTATGTAATAATTATACATGAAACTCATAAAACACTATGGAAGAATATGAAAATCATCATTAACCACATAAACTTAATACAAATGACATTTAATAAACCACATAAACTTTATTAAAAAAAGACAATTAATAAACCACATAAACTTAATACAATTGAAAACTCATAAACTTAATAATGATATCCACAATCTTGACTTGGTGGTGGATTGGGGTGATAGTCTTGAGATGAATCATCATCTTGAAATATACTCATTGTGGCATACTTTCGTAAAATTTCATTTTACTTACCACGTAAGTATTTCTTCCTATCTAGAGTGTATTTGTTGAGGTCCTCCATCATGAAATTAATTTCGAACCTCACTTGCTCCCTATCCCTTTCTTCCTTCATGGCCACACACATTTGGGCCGATTCTTTTTGCCGAGAGATATGGCTTTCGGTCAATCTTGCAAATCCGGTAGCAATTTGTGCATTCATTGGATTTTGGGACTTCCCTTTTCTCTTTGCTTCATTTTGCTTATCTCTACCCGGGGGCCTTGCAAAAAAAGAAGTTGGGGTCATTTGTTCGACACTTTCATTTTCGGTAAAATTTACACCTTCATTCACACTTTCATTGACATTATTTTAGGGGGGGGGGCTTCACTATGAAATAATTTTTCCCATTGTTGGTCCGCATCGGTTCCTCACCTCGGACAATCCTTGAGATTGTTCTAAGCATGATGCAACTTAAAAGTTTGATTTTTTGGTGTAATTCTTGTCTTGTAAATTGACATTGCTTTGTCACCCTATGCAACAAATACATAAAAAAAAATTAGTTGCAAAATACTATTATGTACATGACAAATAAAATAACCACAAAGAAACTCACAATTTATGAGACGCACCTTCCACTAGGTATATCAACCATGGTTTTCTCCAAGCTTCCTTTCCACAAAGTGCACGCTTTGTTGATAACCTTCCACCAATCATAAACACCACCAGCTTCCCTTTGATCGGCGTTGGAGTTTTCATAGAACTTATCAACGATTTTACCTCACAAAACTTTTCTATTTTGATTCGTGCCGACGGCACCATCTTCGCTAATAGAAATTCATGCCAAACATAAAGCAATATCTTCGTCAAAGGTCCAATTACGACCTCTAACATGCTTTTTTGGCATCTTCAAAATTTTGAAAATGAGAAGAAATGGTAGAAAGAAAAATTGGAAGAATTGTAGGAGAAAAGTGAGTTTTGTGTGGATATTTGAATAAATACATAGGTATTTATAGAGTTTTTGAGTAAATTTTGAGTTAAATAATTTTAACCGTTGGATCTAAATTTTGGACCGTTAGATTTTTTTTTTTACCGTTGAATTTGATTATATTCAATCTAGGCTGTTAGATTCAATACAAATATAAATACAAAATTAAAAAAAAAAATTGAATGTCCAATGGTCCAATTAAACATGACCGTTGGATAAGAAAAGTAACCGTTGGGCTACATTTACTTGGGTTGGGTTGGATTTGGGGGAAGGGAAAATTTGATTTTAGCCCAGTGTTGGAGCGGGTCTTGTGGGTTAGAAAAAATAAGTTTGGAGGGGAAAAGTTAAATTTTCAGTAAAATATACATTAAAAAGCGGCGCGCTGTTGGATAATTTAAAAGGAAACTAAAAAAAGTGGGGAAAATAAGAAAAAGGACAAAGAAAGGAAAGTGTCACTCTCTCAAATTTCTACGAACGCATACGAGCATATTGCATCTCACTCCATCCAAATCCCCCGGGACCGATTCCCAACACAAACAACTTTTTTCTACGACCCCACGGAACGCGCCTCTCTCTCTCTTTCTCTCTTCTGAATTTATGGCCACCGCCATACGCCTGCGTCGGCTCAGAGCTGCCGCCGCTGTCGCCACCGCGGCCAGCGGCGCCTTTCTCCTCCAGCCTTCCTTCTCCGCCAGCGACCGCGGCAATGGACCCTCCTCCCTCGGCGCCGTTCGCCAGAGGATCAGCGACCCGAACGCTGTCGTTCCGTCTAGAGGGGCTCAGGAGGCCGCTCTGATTAGCGCGAGCGCTTCCAACCCGCTCGACATTCTCGTCATCGGCGGTGGCGCTACCGGAAGTGGCGTCGCTCTTGACGCCGTCACCAGAGGCCTCCGCGTCGGTCTCGTCGAGCGCGAGGACTTCTCTTCTGGAACGTCGTCGCGGTCCACCAAGCTAATTCATGGAGGTAGGCGTATTGCGTATGTACAATCGTACACGTATCCGTATCCATATATATATAGAATTCATACTTCTCTGCATATATTGTGTTGCATAATTGCATTACATGGATTTCCCTGTCCTCTCAATTTGTCATTTCCGGTTCTTAATGTAGCTGTTGACGTTTTGTTTTGTTTCGTTCGTCGTTTTGGCCTCCTGTTAATGCATTTGTGCGTTTGAAGAGAAATTGAGCTGCAGGAGTGGATTAATTTACAGAGCCGTTGTAATTTCGTCAACTTTGTAGATTGATACATTTGAACTTTGTGTATATTGATCTTAACAGTAAATCGAGACGGAATAATCCGAAATTTCGTTGTTATCTTTCAATTTTGAATCTATGATTTGGCCGGTTCATATTGCTATGATAATTTTTAAATACTAACTGAATTGACTGTAAGATATGACACGATATGATGTTCGAATTTTTTCATTTGTAGTTAGTAATCATTATCAGTTTTTTTTAATTTTTTTAGTTTCTAATTAAGTTTTGATTCCATCCCGGCGGCTTATGTAAAATTTATTATGTTAGGTGTTCGGTACTTGGAGAAAGCCGTGTTTAATCTTGACTATGGACAGCTGAAGTTGGTATTCCATGCACTTGAGGAGCGTAAACAGGTTATTGAGAATGCACCACACCTCTGTCATGCTTTGCCGTGCATGACACCGTGTTTTGACTGGTTTGAGGTAGTATACTACTGGATGGGCTTGAAAATGTACGATTTGGTGGCAGGACTACGACTCTTGCATGTGTCCCGATATTATTCGGCACAAGAATCTGTTGAGCTGTTCCCCACCCTTGCCAGGAAGGGTAACAATAAAAGCTTGAAGGGCACCGTGGTGTATTATGATGGGCAGATGAATGACGCACGTCTTAATGTTGGATTGGCGTGCACTGCTGCCGTAGCTGGTGCAGCAGTGCTTAACCATGCAGAAGTGGTTTCTTTGTTGAAGGATGAGGCTAGCAATCGGACAATTGGTGCAAGAATCCGAGACAACTTATCAGGTAGAATGAGTGCACACTTCCACAACTGGTTTATATACTAATCTAGTGTAAAAATGATGATTTAGTAATTTCCTTTTTGAACGTTGTGATTCTTACTGAATTTCTTAAGTTACCAGGAAAAGAGTTTGATACATATGCAAAAGTCGTCGTGAATGCTGCTGGGCCATTTTGTGACTCTTTAAGGAAGATGGCAGATCAAGATGCAAAACCAATGATATGCCCAAGCAGCGGTGTACATATTGTACTTCCTGACTATTACTCTCCTGAGGGTATGGGTTTGATTGTTCCTAAAACTAAGGATGGACGCGTTGTTTTCATGCTTCCATGGTTGGGACGAACAATTGCTGGCACCACAGATTCCAACACTTCTATTACCCTGCTTCCTGAACCACATGAGGATGAGATTCAGTTCATACTGGATGCCATTTGTGATTACCTTAATGTCAAGGTCTGTGATTCTCTGTGCATGTGTGGCATCTTTTCCTGCATTGCTGATCCAAGTTTTATTACCCAGCATCACGTTTATCACGCGTCAAATAGACATTGGCAGTTGTACAATTAAATATCTGTTCTTTTAATGATTGCTTTCTTTCTATTTAGTCAGCTGGAATATTGCGTGTAGATTTCAATGGGATCTTATGATCTGTATTTGGATATTAGTTTTTAACATGAGCAGCTTGATCAGTTGATTGTCTATTATTTCACTCAGTAGAGCACATTCTTCTTAAGGACTTCTCTGACTAGCTGAATGCTTTACTCGGGTTGATAATTGATATCCAAATGCGGAAAGTAGAGGATGACATTTAATCCTGTAACTCAATCTAGGTGTCTTCCTCTTTCTTTTTCTCGTTAGTTGTCTTGTTGGGACTAAAGCATTTCTGGGAAAATATAGGTACGCCGCACTGACGTTCTCTCCGCGTGGAGTGGTATTCGGCCATTGGCAACGGATCCATCTGCGAAAAGCACTGAGAGCATCTCCAGAGATCATGTTGTATGTGAAGATTATCCTGGTTTGGTAACAATCACAGGCGGCAAGTGGACTACTTACCGTGGGTAAGGTTTATTTGGTTGAGCTGAGATGATAGTTTATAGTTAAGAGGTTTTCCATTTGAAACAAGGCAACATTATATTTTGCTGACTAGAAAAATTTCAGCATGGCAGAAGATGCGGTTAATGCAGCAATAAAGTCTGGAAATCTGACCCCAGAAAATGGATGTTTGACCTCCAAGCTGCAGATTGTCGGTGGAGACGGATGGGACCCTGCATCTTTTACAGTTATTGCTCAACAGTATGTGCGCATGAAGAACAGCCATGGTAAAGTTGTTCCTGGAGTGATGGACACTGGTGTAGCAAAGCATCTGTCCCATGCATATGGTACTTTTGCTGAACGGGTTGCTGCCATTGCTCAGGTTGGTTTCTCCTGCTCCAATAGTTACTGTATTACTTGTAATCTGTCATAATATATGGATTTCTCGTAATCGTAAATAACAATATGCTGCTGGTGTCCTTAAATTACAATATTAGTAGCTGATTCCTCAACATCCTTCGTAAGTATAATTGTTGAAGAATAGTACACTTACACTCATGTCTTCATATTTTATGAGTCTAGATATGTTACTTTTAATTTGTAAACTCGTAATCCCCGTAAAAAAAATTATAATCGAAGATTTCATTGTGCAATTTAGTATGCTGTGTTTTTTTTTTTTTTTGGAGTAAGCATGTGCTTTCAAGTTTATGCTCACTTATAACTTCATATTTTCAAATTTTAGAACGAAAATATGGGGAAGAGGCTTGCCCATGGATACCCTTTTCTAGAGGCTGAGGTTGCCTACTGTGCTCGAAATGAGTACTGTGAATCTGCCGTTGATTTCATTGCTCGGAGATCTCGGCTTGCTTTCCTGGACACTGATGCGGCAAGCAGGGCATTGCCGCGTGTGATTGAAATTTTAGCGACTGAACACAAATGGGACAACTCGAGGCAGAAGTACGAGTTAGAGAAGGCCAAGGAATTTTTGGAAACTTTCAAATCGTCAAAAAATGCTCAGTTCCATGATGGGAAACACATTTAGTAAGTACGTTTGTGTTTTGTTTGTCAATTAATCTTTCTATATTCCTGATCAACAAAGTACTTTATCAAATCAGTCGGTAGTATAAAGAATTATGATCGGGTGCTCGTCTCCGCTGTAGGTTTGTGCATTCAATTTTCACTAGTATATTGAAAGGCGGCAAGTTTTCCGGCCTTAATTCCGGTGCAAAGGAGTATGCCTGCCACACACAGCATAAGGGTAGAGTTACACATCAATGAAAATTAACTGTTTCCCTTTTGGGATTTCTATTAGTCATCTGTCACAATAATCTGTTACGAGATTCTCAGCGCGCTCTGTGCAGCGTTGCTCGTAAAATTGTTCAGTTGATTCTGATCGCTGTATTTTCGGGTTTCCAAAATTAAAATTGTAATGTTAGAAAAAGAAATTACATCACAAAAAATTAATAATCTGTCTTCCTTTGCAGTTTTGCTTGTATCTTGCCTCATAAGTGGCATACATCGTTTCTTTCATATTCGCCCTGTAAAACCCTCTACTTGAAGAAAGAAGTGCCAAATGCTTCTCTAATTTCGAACACACTACTTTCTATTTACGGTTAATATTTCCTCGCCCCCGATACCCACCATTTCTGACCTCGCTTGAATTACTGGCCTCGGGTGGGTTGCCGAAGGCTTGGGCGGAGGTGAAAATGGTGAGTGTCGGGAATTTGAAACCTCTTCTAATATCATAGGCACTTTGAATTTGAACTTTGAAGATGACTAACCCTCCAACTTTTTCCTTTCCTTGTTCACGAGTAGTGTCTCTGTAAACCCACACTACATCCATGCATGTAAATTTACTTGAGTCACGGGTTACTGTTGATTTGCTGGGTCCAAAAGTTAATGAAACCAATTTAACACTCGATACTTCTGATTTTTGAACAACTTCTCTATTTTGCCTCTACCGAAGTAAATATCGTTTATGATAGTTCTAAAGAGGCTACTACGATGTATTTACTCATTGGTGCGGCAAGCTCTTCTATTCTAGTTCACGGTTTCTCTTTTAGCTATATGGTTCATTCGGGGAGAGTTTTACCAGGTTGACTGGCCGGGAGAAAACTAGTGCTTTTAGCTTAAGCGGATTTTCACTATTTTAGAAATCCTCTCTTTTTGGCTTCACTTGAGCGGTTGATGCAATCCAAGAGGAAGATCCGAACCGCCGCTTTTTTCCTTCATAGAGAGATCGGATTGTCAAAATCAATAAAATGGCCATCATAGACCAAGATCCAAACCGATAAATCTTGTTAAGAGGTACTGCCCAAGGAAAGGAAGAAGGTACTTCTGGATTAAGGATGATAAATCAAAGTGAAATAAGATAAAATCGTACATTGAAACGACTTCTGACATCACCGAAAGGATTGAAACCATATTCATAGGCCAACAATTTTTTTGGATGGGTTGAACTACTGGAATGTGAAATAAACATCATAGGATCAATACAATGGAATATAAAGTTAGTTCATCTAAAATCCAAATGTGAAGATCAGGAACAAAAACGTCAATAGCGTTGTCTAAAAGCTTCAAGGGATAAAACAAAAATAGAAAAACACATGCCCTTTCAACAAATGTTCCAAACTACCTCTAAATGCGTAGTCAATCTGCTTTTGAAGGCTTTCAAACCTTTATGCAACTTGAAACGCATTTGATATCGCATTAAAAAGCGTTTCTTGGAGTAGCTCTTAGATGCTTTTTCAAAAAGCACTTCTATTTCATCAAGGACTTGAAATTGTAATTAACATTGTACTTTTTGGTTACAAAATAACAACATATTTCAATAAGAAATCTTATAAGCAAAAATGCTTACTATAAAATCAGTTTCAAACAGATTCTTGTTGTAAAATTATGAGAATGAATGCTCACAGTAGTGTATTTGTTATTATGTGAAGATTTCAAAATAGCCACAGTAGTTTGTTATTATGTGAAGATTTCAAAAAGGCCATAGTAGTGTGATTGTTATTTTGTAAAGTTTTCAAGAAGAGCAATCATTTTACTTTTTTGGTTTGTCACGGATGTGGTTCTATATAAAGAGCACTCCGTACAAGACACATCAAAGAAAAGAAGTAAAAAACAATAATATCAATATCTCTTCCTTCTTCTTTTTCTTGCAATCTTTATGTTATAGTTACAAAACTAAACAGTATGATACCTAGCACCCACTTCTCTCCTATCACTAGTAAAGGTTATCTCTCTAACTTTTTCTATTTATAACACGTTATCAGCACGACTCTCTAACCTTAACCAGTTCCTTTGCCGAAAAATGCTTCCTCCAAGGATTTTACTATTCTTCTTCCTCCTCTACCTCACCTGATTGGTGTACCCTCGCCAAGATCTGCTAGCACCGTGCTTGCTCCTAATTCTCAATATAACAATTACTTATATTTTTTATTTCTTGTTTGGTGTAATTTCTGACTACTAATTCAGTGTTTATTTATGTTAATTTTACTGCGATCAAAGATGGTATAGTACAATCACCCATCTTGAACTGCAAATTTAATTTTTACTACAATTTTAGGTGGTGAGGTATAATCGCCCACCCTGCTCTGCATATTTAAATTTTTCTGCTGCTTGAGTGGTGCGGCATAATCGCCCACCCTATGCTATATTGTATGGTACAATCGCCTTCATCATTAATCATGTAAATCTAGAGCCTAAAGTTTCGAGTGCTTATCATTTTGGCCTGAAGATTAAAATAAAATTTTTGTAAGAACCAGAAGTTCTAACACTACATTCCTCCAAAATACATATTATTACAAGTTCTTACACATCTCATTTTTCTTTCAGAAAAGAAAATGGTGAACTTGGCAAAGCTTGATTTTGTTGCATTGGATATTACTAGGAAGAACTACCTTACTTGGGTAGTGGATACCAAGATCCATAAGCAGAGAATCTTGGAGAAACCATCAAGGAGGAAAACAATACATCATCTCAAGATCGAGCAAAGGCGTTGATCTTTATCCGTCGCCACCTCGATGAAGGACCGAAGAACGAGTACCTAACAGTTGATGATCCATTAGCCCTTTGGAAGACATTGAGAAATAGATATAATCACCAGAAAATGGTGATTCTTCCAAGGGTTCGTTATGAATGGACACAGTTAAGGATCCAAGATTTCAAGACGGTTGTTGAATATAACTCTACAATGTTCAAAATTAGCTCATAGATGAAGCTTTATGGGGAGACCATCATTGAGGAAGATATGGTAGAAAATACTTTCAGCACCTTTCATGCCTCCAACGTGCTCTTGCACCAGTAGTATAGAGAGCGATGCTTTATTGAGTATAACTAGCTGATGTCGGTGTTCCTTGTGGCTGAACAAAACAATGAGCTCCTGATGAAAAATCATCAATCTCGACCTATTGGGTCGGCGCCATTCTCAGAAGTGAATGTTTCTTTCCTTGAAGTGAATATCACATCCTCTTGTGGTAATAATTACAAATGAGGACGTGACCACATGCAAGGCCCGTGGAACGGGAACTGCAATAATCATGGTGTCCAATTTCACAACTAGGGTCCAAGGCATAATTTAGGCTCGAGCTTCAAAAATATAAATTGCCACAAAGGTAAAGTTCATATAAATAACACTCCTAGAAATCCTGAAGGAGCTTGCCATAGGTGTGGTGGTAATAGGCACCAGGCGTGTACCTGTCGTACCCCAAAACATCTGGTGGACTTGTATTAAGCATCCCTCAAAGAAAAAGGTGTCGAAACCAATTTTCTTAACAAGCTAAACCAATGGATACACCAGATCTAGTGTTCGATATATCAGGGCAATTGAACACAACACACCTAGATGTCTTAAATTTCATTGTGGAAATAGAGAATGAAGTGTTGATGTGGTAGAAACTAACTAACAAATTAAATCATGTATATTATGCAATCGTAGTACGAGTAAGTAGGGATCGTTCTATTCCAGGGATTAGAAGGGATGCTAATCAATACAAATTAAACTTAGGGTAAATTACACCATACTCCCTCAGGTTTGAGGTTTATTACAACCTCATACAAAATCTTTAAAACATTTCACTTTCATACCTCAAGTACTATTTTATTTCAATTTCAAAAATCCGTTACATTTTCCATCCATTGATCCGTTAAGTGCTGACTTGACTGCCAACGTGGCTGTCAACTATGTGCCACATGGTAAAAAATTAATTTTTTAATTTTTTTTAAACCTAAATTTTTACACCAAAAAAAAAAAGCCCAGCAACCAGATCTGGAAAAAGAAGAAAAGAAGAAGAAGAAGAAACGAAAAAAAAAATGAACCCCCTCCCCCCGAGTGACTGCAAGAAGAAGAAGAAGAAAGAAAAAAAAAATTTGAACCCCCCCCCCCCCCCCGCGCGACTGCAAGAAGAAGAAAGATGAAGAAGATGAAGATGAAGAAAGAAAGAAAAATTGAAACCCCCCAACCCCCGCCAAGCGACTGCAAGAAGAAGAAGAAGAGAAGAAAAAGAAAGAGAGAAAAAATTTGAACCCCCCCCCCCCCCCCCCCCCCCACAAAAATGATTGCAACAAGAAGAAGAAAAAAGAAGAAGAATAAGAAGAAAAAAGAAGAAAAAAGAAGAAGAAGAAAGAAAAAAAAAATTGAACCACCCCCCCCCCCAACGACTGCAAGAAAAAGGAAGAATTTTTTTTAGGTGTTAAAATTCAGGTTTAAAAAAAATTAAATTTTTTTTGCCACGTGACACACAGTTGGCAATCACGTCAGCACTTAGCGGATCAATGGATGAAAAATGTAACGGGTGTATGAAATTGAAATAAAATAGTACTTGAGGTATGAAAGTGAAATGTTTTAAAGATGTTGTATGAGGTTGTAATAGATCTCAAACATGAGGGGGTATGATGTAATTTACCCTTAAACTTAATAAACTGAAAACTAAGTTAAACTTACAACAAAACAGTGAGGGGGAGATTTTGGACGAATTTAACTAAAACAAAAGTAAAGAGCAACAAGTAAATTAAGTTGTGAATGAAATATGGATGAAATGATAGTTAGAGGATTCTTCTCTACACGTGAAACATATGCATACAAATCGATTTCTAATTATTCTTCCTATAAACCATGAATGACAATGCCCCAAATTAATTGTGAACAACACTAATTAACTCTCAGATTTTCCTAAGTTCATTGAATTGGACTCAACGACACAACCAAATTATTCTTCTCAAGTTCCCTAACTAGGAAAAGCATGATAGAGATACATTTCAAAGGTCATTAAGTTCTATGAAAATCATAAGCATTGACAAAGCATTCGTAACTATGAAAAGCATGATACTCCTGCCAAAAACTTACTTAACTCAATCATGACTAGTGACTTTTACTACTTGCAAATATAAGTTCATAACGATTGGGTGAAATTCTCTTATACTCTAGCATTAAATCTCTGCATGCAAACTAAGTGTGCACCCTTAATAAACATACAAGAATAAGTTCTCTATAAAGCAGATAAGTAAATTGTATTCATGTTTTATGAAATAATAACTAGATGTAATCAATTTATATAAAACTTATGATCATGGCTTCGAATCCACCTCTAACTAAAAAGAAATTTAGTTACACATGTTCATCATAACTGAAAAGCAATCTAAAATAAACATTGAAACTTAAAACAAAGAGAGAAAGAACCCAAAAAACTCCAGCAACTTCAATGGATGAATGGTAGGCGTGGCACCCTTTAAAACGTGCAGGAATTTCATATATATAGAGGAGGCGAATGGCTGAATCCAAGGAGAAAAAGGTTTTGGCATTTTGAATTATTTTAGGACTTTGAGAATCAGATAGAGAATGTTGGAATGTGATTAGGATTCCACCTTGCAGCTGGAGATAAGATAAGATAATGTTGGATAAGATAAGATAAAACAAGATAAGATATGATAGGATAAGGTAGGATAAGGTAATGTTCGTCTCAAACTAGGATTCCTCTTTCTTGTGTAATTCCTTATCTTCTAGGCTCAAACTTTGATTTCTTCAGATTTTAGCACATGTTTAACACCTTTTAAACACCA
Organism: Crataegus laevigata; assembly: GCA_963580275.1. Classification (NCBI taxonomy): domain Eukaryota; kingdom Viridiplantae; phylum Streptophyta; class Magnoliopsida; order Rosales; family Rosaceae; genus Crataegus; species Crataegus laevigata. The sequence goes on along the minus strand of OY756947.1, from coordinate 26,724,654 downwards.
AAAACGTCCAACCCATATGCTATCCAATCCAAGTCCAAAACTGCTCCAAAATGCTCCATTTGGCTATTTATTGTCATCCTTACCAATTGGACCTACAATAATACAAAAATAACTTAAATGACTACAATAAATGGAAATTAACTAAGTAAATACAAAGAAATAAGATAACAAACTCGCATAAATATACTCATATCAAGTGTGTCGGTCCGATTGAATCATTTCTGTTTGATGTACTCTTATTATCTGAATTTTTAGTTTAAAACTCGCACTTCAATTCAATAAAAGTGGCATTTCATTATGAATAAATTGTTTTTAACTATGATTCCCTTACTCACAAAACATGGATAAAAACTATTTCTATTCTCAAAACAAGAGCAATGGTAGAGATATTTGTCTTACAGACAGTGCAACCACTCATACAATACTTTGAGATCGAAAATATTTCTCAAGCTTGATGCATACAAAAGTAAAGGTAACAACAATATCAAGCCAATCAAATATGATTTGAAGGCTCAGGAAAAAGCCCAAATCATGTTACCAAATGAAACAATATTGTTCATACAAAATGCGTTGTACGCTACTCGATTTACTCAAAATTTGTTGAGTTTTAAAGACATATGTTTAAATGGATACCACATTGAAATGAAAAGTGTAGAAAATGTGGAATATATATGCATTACCTCTAATGATACCCAGAAGCGTACATTGGAGAAGTTGTGTGGTTTATTGAGTGGATTGTACTATACATACATAAAGACAATTGAAGCACATACTGTCATGAACCAGAAGTTCATTTATCCAAAAATTTACATGCTTTGGCATGACTGTCTGGGTCATCCAGGATCTACCATGATGTGTAGAATCATTACCAACTCTAATGGACATCCATTATTGAGCAAACACATTGCTATATCAAATGATAACCCTTGCAAGGCTTGTTATCAAGGAAAGTTGGTAATTAGACGATCATAACTAAAGATTGATGCTGAATCCCCATCATTTTTGCAAAGAATTCAAGGGGATATTTGTGGGCCTATTTAACCACCTTGTGGACCATTTTGATATTTTATGGTTTTGGTTTATACATCTACCCGATGGTTACATGTTTTCTTGTTGTCTAATCGAAATTTTGCTTTTGCGAGACTTCTTGCTCTGATAATTAAGTTGCCAGCACAGTTCCCAAATTACCCTATTAAGTAAATCCGACTTGATAACGCTAGTGAATTTACGTCTCAAACCTTTGATGATTACTGCATAACACTAGGAATGATGTTGAACACCCTGTTCATCATGTCCATACTCAAAATGATTTTGCAGAAGCATTTATCAAACAGCTTCAATTAATAGCTCGCACTCTGCTTATGAAAACAAAATTGTCAGTTTCTACATGAGGACATGCTAACTTACATGCTGCATCATTGGTTTGATTGAGGCCTATAGTCAACCACCAATACTTCCCAGTATAACTCGTGTTTAGGCATCAACCAAACATTTCACACTTACAAGTTTTTGGTTGTGCTGTTTATGTGCCTATTGTACCACACAATGTACTAAAATGGGACCTCAGCGCAGACTGAGAATTTATGTAGGTTTTGATTCACCATCTATCATTAGATATTTGGAACCCTTGACAGGTGATATGTTTACAGCTCATTTTGCGGATTGTCACTTTGAAGAGACAGTCTTCCCGTCGTTAAGGGGAGAAAAAACAGTTCCAGAAAAAATGGCAAAAGCTGACATAGGTTGTACCCACCTTATCTCATTTTGTCCCATGAAGCACTCAATGTGAAAATGAAGTGAAAATGATCGTTCATCTTTAAAGTATTGCTAATCAGATGCCAGATGCATTTAATGATACTACGAAGTGACAAAATCACATATACCAACTACAAATATGTTTGCAAGAATTGATGTCCCTATGGGACAAAATAAAGTGGCAGCAAATGATTCATTCAGTGCACGCCTGAAGTGTGGTAAACCCCCAGGTTCAAAAGATTCAGCCCCTCGAAAGAGAAAGATGAGGGCACAACTAAATCCAAATGAAATCATTCATGAAAAGAAAATGAATGACAAATCCACAATTCATGATTCTGAAAAAGAAAATTTTCTTAATGAGACATGTCATTGAAGAGACAGAAGTACATGAAAGCAAAGAAATCTCCATAAATTATGCATGTACTAATGAATTGTGGGATCAAAATGAAATAATTATCGACGACTTGTTCGCATTCGTAGTAGCCACTAAAATCATATTAAGCGATGATATTGAGCCCCACTCTATCGATGAATGCAAACAGAGATAAGATTGGCCTAAGTGGAAAGATGCAATCTAGGTATAATTAAATTCCTTATAAATGCGAAGTGTTTTCGGACATGTACTCCAAACCCTGCTTGGTGTAAATATCATGGGTTACAAATGGGTATTCACAAGAAAGCGCAGTGAGAAAAATGAGATTGCAAGATATAAAGTACAACTCATTGCACAAGGTTTTTCACAAAGACTTGTAATTGATTATGGGGAGACATACTATCCTGTAATGGACGCAATTACGTTCCGTTACTTAATAAGTTTGGTGATTTAAAAAAAAACTTGACATGCGACTTATGAATGTCATCACCGTGTATCTATATAGGGAATTAGACACTGCCATATATATGAAAGTCCCAGAAGGACTTAAGTTGCCTAAAATGACTAACAAACCACGAGGTATGCTCTCAATCAAATTAAGGCGATCATTATATGGGCTGAAACAATCTGGACGAATATGGTATAATGGTCTCAGTCAGTGAGTATTTGATCAAAGAAGGATATACCAATAATGTCATATGCCCTTGTGTGTTCATTAAGAAATCAAATTTTGGATTTTCCATAGTGGCAGTATATGTCGATGATATGAACTTAGTTGGAACCCTTAAAGAGCTCAATAAAACTACTGAATATCTGAAAAGCAAATTTGAAATGAAAGATCTTGGAAAAACAAAATATTGTCTCAGCCTACAGATCGAGCATTGTGCTAATGAAATTTTGGTCCATTAATCAACTTACATTGAAAAAATCCTGAAGTGATTTGGCATGGACAAAGCTTATCTACTTAGCACGCCAATGGTCGTTTGTTCTCTAGCCATTAAGAAAGATCTATCCCGTCCAAAAAAAGATGATGAAATGGTCCTTGGTCTAGCAGTACCATATATGAGTGCAACAAGTGCTTTATTATATTTAGCACAATGTACTAGACCAGATATAGCTTTTCAGTCAACTTGTTAGTAAGGTATAACTCTGCTCCAACAATTTTTCACTGGAATGGAGTGAAAGATGTTTTACGATACCTTCATGGAACAACAGACATAGGTCTCTTCTACTTAGAGAAATCTACAAATGACTAGATCCTTGTTGGATATGCAGATGTTGATTTTCTCTCTGATCCGCATAAAACCCGCTCACAAACTGGAATGTGTTCACTAATGGAGATACAACAATCTCATGGCACTCAACAAAGCAAACACTAGTTACTACATCTTCCAATTACTCGGAAATACTTGTTTTACATGAAGCAAGTCGTGAATGTTCTTGGTTAAGATTAATGATCCATCATATTCGAAATTCATGTGGTCTGCCTTCAAAGACAGACACTCCAACTGTGATTCATGAAGATAATGCAGCCTGTGTTGCCCAAATGAAAGAAGTATTCATCAAGGGTGATAAGACTACACACATATCTCAAAAAAAAATTAGTGCACATGAGCTTCAGAAGGCTAAAGTTATTGAAGTCAGACAAATCCGTTCCAATAAAAATTTGGCAGACTTATTCACCAAATCTCTACCAAAGTGCACATTTTAGAACCTACTGCATGGAATCGGATTACGTCAACTTACCAATTAGTTAAACTTTAAGAATGTGGAATCAGTGGGAGATACATATCAAGGGGAGCATCCATGATACATGTACGTTGTACTCTTTTTCCTTCAACTAGGATTTTTCTCACTAGGTTTTTCCTATCAAGGTTTTAACAAGGAAACATAAGCATACTTAACGCTATACCAACAATCTAAGCAAAGTTGTACTCTTTTTTCTTCGCTACGGTTTTTTTCCCATTGGTTTTTCCGAGTAAGGTTTTAACGCGGCAACTAATTTTGATATGTGGGCATCCAAGGGGAGTGCTATAAAATTATGAGAATGAATGTCCACAGTAGTGTATTTGTTATTATGTGAAGATTTCAAAAAGGCTACAATAGTTTGTTATTGTGTGAAGATTTCAAAAAGGCAACAATAGTGTTATTATGTAAAGTTTTCAAAAAGAGCAATCACTTCACTTTTTTTGTTTATCACATGTGTGGCTCTATATAAAGAGCACTCCGTGTGTAATTACACGACACAACAAAGACAAGAAGTAAAAAACAATAATATTAGTATCCTTTCCTTCCTCTTTCTCCTGTTCCTAGTAAAAGTTATTTCTCTAACTTTTTCTATTTCTAACAGTTCTAAATGCTAGAATAAAAATATAATAAAAATCACTCTTATCTCTTTCGCTTGGGTTGAGCCCACCCGATTACTTTTCTTCTTTTATTTTTGGACCGAGCCCAATAATTTGACCAAAGATAGCCCAATTATAATTCGTTTCAAAAATAAATAAAAAACAAAAATATATCCACTGCTGCTAAAATCCTCAACCAAAAAAACCCGGCAACCAAAAATGGCGTCGGTGGCAGGAGCAGCAGCAGCGCTAGCTTCTCTCTCCTCCTCCCTCCTTTCCAAATCCTCCCTCTCTCTCATCCCCATCCGCACACTGCCCCGCCTCACCTGCTCCCTCGCCACTTCCTCCTCTTCTCAGGAGTTCAACATCACATTCGCGCCACCGAAGCCCAAGCCCAAACCCGACTCCGCCGAGTTCGACCCGGATGCCCTCGCCGGGCAGCTCATCATCCCATGGATCGTCCGCGGCGAGGACGGCAACCTCAAGCTCCAGTCGCACCCTCCCGCGCGTTTCCTTCAGGCCATCGAGACCAAGAGTAAGAGTGCCAAGAAGAAGAAGGAGGGCGCCGAGAAGCGCGTGCCCACGGCCGAGCCCAAGTACTCGAAAGCCGCCCGGAGGTTCTACAACGAGAATTTCAGAGACGCCGAGCAGCGGCTCAGCAAGGTTCTCGCTGCCGCCGGAGGTAATTGTATCGAATCCCTCGTCTCTGAAATGGATAAGAAGAATGGCATTGTTGAAATTCAAATTGGAACCGAACCCATTTCTGCAATTTCATTTATTTTCAGTGTTAATGGGATTTTCTGTGCCTAGGTAACATTAAACTTTAGCGAAAAACACTTGAAGCTCGATACTTTAGAAAGAAAGAAGAAAAAACCTGCTTTATAAGGGTGAAGGGCTTTCATAACTAAGAATTAATTAGATCATGACAAGTGGATAGAAGATAGTTTCGTTTCTCCAGTTGAGTGTTTTTCTAATTTACTATTTATTTTTGGGAATTAGTGGCATCGAGGAGGAGCAGTGAGCAGCTTATCTTTGATGGGAAGGTCACTGTGAATGGTTCTGTGTGCAATACTCCTCAAGTATGTTTCTTTTTCTGTATATATTTTCGTCATTTGATAGCTCCCCGATTTAACGTGTTGGGTTGTATTTGGTTTTTCTTTTAGCAGCATGATTATACCTTGGTGTAAAATCAGTGTTCTTTTTGTTTATGTGTAGACTAAAGTTGATCCTGGAAGGGATATTATATATGTCAATGGAAATCGGATTCCGAAGAGACTGCCTCCAAAGGTTTATCTTGCCCTTAACAAGCCAAAAGGGTAATGCCATCGCTACTGGCTTCTTGCATCTCTTATTTTGTCTTCTGTTGTTGTCGTTTATTGCAAAGTTTTGATTTTGGGTTTAATGCATTTATACGATGATAGGTACATCTGCGCATCTGGGGAGAATAAATCTGTTTTGGGTCTATTCGAAGATTATTTGAAGACTTGGGTATGCTAAGGGCTTCCAACCTCATGCATGTTGCACTTTTATATGGGAAACTACGCAATCAGGATAATTATTAGCATTTAATAGTATATACTGGTAGCATATTCGTGCATTCAATTCGTCAAGTAATGGACTTGTGTGCATTTTCAGGATAAGAGAAACTCAGGAGTACCCAGACCACGACTATTTACTGTTGGCCGTCTTGATGTTGCCACAACTGGGTTGATCATTGTGACCAATGATGGTATATTCTAAAACCATGCGTGCGGAGTCTCTGTATAAAGACCTGAAATAGAATCGATTCATTTGACATCATATCCAATGCTATGTTTTCAGGAGATTTTGCTCAAAAGATATCACATCCGTCTTCAAACTTGTCAAAGGAGTAAGACTATCCATATTTTCCGTTCTCTTTAACTATTTGAGGATTATCGTGTTTTAACTTTCAATAAAGAAGGGACGAAAAATTTATGTGGAATCTTTTTTTTATTTTATTTTTTTTGAAATTCATATATCTGTTGCAAGTAATTCGCTATATGAATGCTGATGACCTGCAACCTTACACTGTAATTGTAGATACATTGCAGCAATAGAAGGTGTAGTTAGTAAGCGGCACCTTTTGGCCATCAGTGAGGGAACAAGCATCGATGGCGTCCTTTGCACCCCAGATTCTGTGGAGTTACTGCCACAACAACCAGATATGCCAAGACCCCGTTTGCGTATTGTGGTACTGATTCTTTGTTCATGTCCTTCTCTCTTTTATCATGATTTAGGGCATCTGCATAGCCTTCTGAGTTAGGAGCTTTACAGAGCATTAAACTGAATAACAGTAAAGTTGTGGCTGAGCTGAAGCATGAAATAACAAGCGTACAAAAATGGTCACACGAATTTCATTTTGTTGATCTGTATTTATGCAGGTTCATGAAGGGAGGAACCATGAAGTACGAGAACTTGTGAAAAATGCTGGACTTGAGGTTAGATTTGTTTATTGACGGGAGTGTTTTCTGCATCCCCGATGTGTTCATTATTCATGATAAAAACTCAACATATGGTGGCCTGTTGACCTTTCAGTCTGTCCAGATTCTGGAAATTTTTAATTGACTGGAAAAATGGGGCTTAAATCTTTAATTCAATACTAGTTCATATTTGCATTGTTCTTTGTTGAAATTTCTGTCCTGCTTATGCTGGCTACTTATGTCTCTTGTTCCAGATACATTCACTAAAGCGTGTACGTATAGGTGGCTTCAGACTTCCGTCAGATCTTGGGTAATTGCTCTTCAGATCACCCTGCTATCACTTTACGAATGCTCTCTCTTCTCTCTTTTTCTTACATACAAACACATTCTTTTGATTTTCTACCCTCGGATCACACTTTTACTCAAGTTCTTTATATTAGCACTTGCGTGAAATTATCCACGTCAAAATTATGTGTTGGAATTATGTTATTTTGGTTGGTCTATCCTAACTTAAGACCTTATATCCGTCTTTCATTATATACCTAGTTAGCAGGCTAATCCGTTGGATTTCCTTGCTAATTGTTTCCTTATTTTCAGGCTTGGAAAGCACATGGACTTAAAGCAAGGCGATCTTGGCGCCTTGGGTTGGAAAAGTTAGGAAGGTTGCTGTGACTTCTGGCATTAGCATTTCCTCGGTTTTTACCATAAGCTAATACAATCCTCAAAGTGCTGTGAAAACTCCACCAACATTTTGCCAAGTCGAGCTGTTGATTGCATCCCCTACCTCATCTTCAGGCAGTCTTTGGATTTGCTAGTTGGGAATGCCTCGGCTGACGATGGAATACAAGCCATGGTTAATGCCGGGCGAGCTCAAGTGTAACAATTTCCGTGCCGCACAGCGTAATTCGGATAGGGTCGTTGTAAAGATCATATGGTGTTCTTGTTTCCCATTTTCTTAATCAGCAAGCATAGATTTGGTCTTTGGGAAGCTGCTGCAGTTTTGGCCATTTCTAATTTGCAAGAAATAATCAAACATTTCCAGGTTGGACGAGTGGTACATTTGCCGGCCAAAACAACACAACCAAACAAATTAGCCAACCTGCCAACACTTCATCTCCTCACTCGCACATGTCCAACTCATTTCACTTAAAATATAACTCGAATTTACTCTTATCATCTGCCATCTGGGAGATGAGTGTTATTAATCCTTTAATTATGTTCTAATCAGGATTACGCGTGTCAAACTATTCACTACCTCGTAATGTCTAGCGAGTACTACATTTCTGATTGATTCAAATGATTCCGACATAAATGTAAAAATAATAAAGGGTTTTTAACTTTTAAATTTTGTGATTTGAGTAGCAGGTCGATTGATGCTGTACAGCCAGTCGACCGGCAGCTCACATTCCGCAACCATAACAAAATTTGTTCCATGAGGATAAGATTTGGGATCCAGCATGCATTTTCTTGTATTAAGTAATTATCACATGTATCTATTGGTTTGCATTGGATTGAAGTGGTCAGCTCTAGCTTCTTGACTTAAATATCAAGGGAGGGAGGGAGGGTGACATGTCGGGACGGCACGGCCATCGTCTCATTTGCCAAAATCTCACAGAATATGACAGACAGAAACTATAATACTATATTTTCTGATCCATGTTTGACCCACCAAAACAGAATGAATAAAAACGAAGGGCCCATTTTTTTTATTTTTTCAAAAGAAAAAGATAAAAGAACATGATTAACGAATTTTAGATAAGTGGCGATTGCCACATCTAATGGGTAAAAACAAGTGTGTATTCTCTACATTAACCTAACAAAAACTCGATAACGGGAGGTTTAGAATTTGATATTTTGTAAGTTGTGAATCTGCTTGGTCTTAGGCTAGGGTACAAAATTCTCAACTAGCCTCCAGTGGCTTGAAAAAGGTAGATAACCGTGGTTCGCCACCTGCTGTCTTTCCTTTTGTTTAAAGATGAAAAAAACTTGGATAACAATTACTTTTCACTTCTTTGTTTTTTCTGTCACGTTTTTGTTAATCTAGCGATTTTAATATCCCCCGTTTAACCTTCAGCACTCACCGCACATTTTAGATTGAAGAAATCAAACAAAAACAACAAATAAATTTAAAAAAAATTGTTTATTTAAGCAAGAAATGAAGCATAACCACCACATGATTGTGTTTTCTTATTGCAAATGTCGAAAACACCTCATGCAAGTGGGGTTTCTTTTGTTTTTTGGGGCAATTGACTCCGAAATAGGGTGTTGTGGTTGTGTATACGAGAGGGCCTACATAGCAGACATAGATTCACCAACCAGACAATCGTACTACTCATTTGCATATGAACGAGAAGGACGTTGCTTCCTTATGTTTTCCTTTAATTTAATATACAAAAAAGCACACTTTTTTGCATGTAGTTATCTTCTCCAACTTTTAGTCCTGAAAATTAACATACTCCCGTGTGTAGACTACATCGAAGCATATTAAAAAATTTAGGGAGTCTCAAGGTTGTATTCGAACATTGACCAGAGTTCATCTATATTTTTTTTAATTTTTTTTGTGGTTTGGTATAAGGGTATTTGGGATATTTGGGCTCACCGAGACAATGGTTCATATATATTCGTTATTGATGGCCCACGTTCATAAGAATGAAATTTGAGATCTCTACTTTATGGACTTGTAAAGATGAATAATACTCGACTGTAATGTTATTGACAAGATTAATTCTCCCTATAAACATGGGCGAAGCTATATGGGAACAGGGAGGGACGCTTGCCTCTTCAATCTTTGGGAATCATCATTTAGAGTGAAGATTTTGCCCCTCTGGTCCTTTGAACTGCTGCCGAAGTTTGCTATGCTACTTCATTGCTTCTATGTTTTATGCTTCGCTACTTCTTTTGCGTTTTTTTTTAAAGTCGTTTTCGTCTTGGTATAAAAAAAACATTGAACAACTTTGTTAAGGAGTGCTACGGTAAGGCTGTCATTATTAAAAAAAATTATTAAGTTGTTTGATAGTATGAAAGAATTGGTTGTCCAGATAAGTTTCAAATCCTTCGAGGCTCTATTTAAGGCCATTGTGCACCACGACCAATATAAGATGGTCAAGAGGTATTTAATGCAATGTTGAGTGAGGGAACATAATTTAATCGTCTCTCTTTTAAATGCCCCACTTAGGAGCTATTGTAGAGAGAATCGATGGAAAGATATATTGTATCTCTTCCATAACATGATATATCTGAGTCAAGAGGCAATGATGAAAAGCTCGATAGTTTCACCATTCCCATTGCTCTGGAGGCGTGTACGAGGTTAAGGTACTCACATAAGAGAAAATAATACATGTGTTTGTGAGAAACATGACAAGGTTGCATAGAATATGTTTGTGGGTTATGCACTAGTTGAATTGTATTCCAAATGCAAAGAAATAGGCAAGTCTATGAAAATGTTTGATGAGTTTTCGCAAACGAATGTGTTTTTATAGAGCAGACTTCTACTTTTTATATTTCGCCCTTTCCATAACAATCCTTAATTTCGTCATTGTCTGTAACGCGTCAAAATGTAATTAAGAAAGTAACTTTTTTCTAAAGGAAGCCAAGTACTTTCCCTTGTATAAAGTAACTGTGGATTCATAAAAAGATTTTGTTCATGTGGGCAACGATACGGGCATTAGTCCAGCTACATACTGTTCCTAGCACCGTACAACTTTCCTGGGACCGCATATATTTTCATGTGATGACATGACAACATTACTTTTTGGATAATGCATACACTGACAACATTGACAAGCCTAATTCAGAGATATAAAAGGCTGTAATAATTCACAATACAGAAAATCAGAATCGAAGGATGAAAAAGTGTCTCAAATTCACATAAAGGAGAATCTGCATTCGGAAAAATAAAATAAAATAACCGTTAAAATTTTAATTTTAGTGCTTTTAATTAGAAATTTAATAGTTAAAAAGTTTGGAATATCCGATATTTTTAAGTACTATAAAAAATTTGATAAGGTGAATAACTCTTAATATTTAGCCGCAAGGTTATGTTTATTTTCAATTGAAGTCAAACACTTTAGGTTACGTTCGAATTTGTTGGAATGCATCAAAATATTTTGTAGTATAAAGTATAAGTTGGATGGACTAGAGGTTCATATCAATCATGTGAAAGTGCAATAAAACATGCTTTAAGCTCACATGTTGGTCGCAGCCTCATCAAGAGTAGAAAATTATCGTGAGTGACAAAGCGAACAGTTTTAATTCTGATTTAGGAGTCAAACAAACTTCAACACTTTTAAATGACGCTTTTACTTTTGAACATGATAAAAGTAGATGGAAATCTCGATGTCAACTTTGATAAAACAGCTTAACCATGAGAGATTTTAAGTATTTTTAATTTTTTCCCCACATCAACCTATAATTTATGCAATTTGAAAAAAGAATTCTAAATTGATAATAAATTTAAAAAAAAAACAATAGTGAACAAGTAAATAAAATAAAAAATAAAAAATAAAGAGGAAAAAAACGGCCGACTGTTGTCTGCTCAAACGTAACCCACAACGCGGGAACCAGTTTCTTTCTCTGTCATTGGCAAATCCCTCTCTCATTTATTATTCTCTCTTCCCCCATCGTGCCGGCCTCTCTCTCTCTCTCTCTCTCTCTCCTCACAACAATAAAGCTCCAGAATCTTCCTCTGCCATTCTCTCAGTTTCTTCTGACAATTGAAATCAATGGCCGCTGCTTCTTCTTCTTCCTCCTCTTCCGTACAATCATCGTCGTCGTCGACGCCATCTGCGGCAGCAGGGCATACTAATGGCAGTAGCAGTACAAGTGGAAGGTCTGAGAGGCAAACAACGTCGTCGGCACAAGTCCCCCCTCCTCACTCCGCTAGACAAACGACGTCGTCCTCACAAGCCAACAGCCACCGCTCTCGGCCCTCTTCTTCCAGTTCACGGCGCTCCGTCACTCCCAATTCGAGAAATCCTCACTCTAACCCCGAATATCAACAAGGTCTCTCTCTCTCTCCCACATTAACTTTAAATTTTGGAATTTTGGAAATTTATCTTCAAAGAATTCATTTTTTTAACTTCAAATCAAACTTCAAGTTTTTAATTTTTAATTTTTTGGGATTAATTTACAAAAGAGGCTGGAAGAGTGAGGGTCGCTGTCAGGCTTAGACCGAGAAATCTTGAGGATCGCATTTCGGATTCTGATTTCGCAGACAGTGTTGAGCTGCAGCCTGAGGTGTGATTTTACAGTTGAAATTTCCAAGCTTTTTTATTAATCTTAAACCTGATTAATTAATTATAATGAAATTATAATTCTCGTTTATTTTATCTGATATGTAGCTGAAGCGGCTGAAGTTGAGAAAGAACAATTGGAGTTCAGAGTCTTACAGATTTGATGAAGTTTTTACCGAAACCGCCTCACAAAATCGGGTTTATCAAGTGGTGGCAAAACCTGTAGTTGAGGTATCTTGTTTCTTTATCAGTATTTCTTTGGCATTGACGGGTTGCATTTGATGGCGTCGTGATGCTCAATGTGGGTTTCGATTGCAATTGTGGTTCTTGAATTGGTTGACTGTGTAATGCCGAGTTTGATGTACTTTTGCAGAGTGTGTTGAGTGGATATAATGGGACAGTTATGGCCTACGGCCAAACCGGTACTGGGAAAACTTACACAGTTGGCAGTCTGGGTAGAGATGATGCGTCTGAACGTGGCATTATGGTTAGAGCCTTGGAGGACATACTCTCAACTACGTCTACCGCTTCTGATAGTGTGGAAGTTTCCTACTTGCAGGTGGGTGTCTGTGTTTGTGTTTCATTGTTGTTTTGATTTGAAGTTCTTGTTCAAGCGTTCCATGATCCACCATGGTCGGGGTTCTGTATCACTGTTCTGAGTGAAATATAAGTGAATTGCTACAGAGTCCATTGTAGGCATGATTTTGTTCACTGCACTGTAGGAACTTAATAGCAACGTTTCATTTCATGATTTGAACGCTACACTGCTAAGGAACAAAAATCTTTTGGAGTTTGTTAGGAATACCTGGAGATGTGCTTCGTAAAATTTGAACAAGGGTCCAGTGTAAGCCCCCGTCACATTCCCTTGTTGTGTGAGGCTACATTGAGGTATCACTATCAGCAAGTTCTGAACTTCCACCCTCTCTTTCAGAACTCTGTTCTTCTTTCTTATCCAGGAAAAGAAGGATGACAAGGAAAGGGAATATAGTGGTTTCCAGTCAAACCTTTTCTTATTTAACATTGTTACCAAATTCTAAAGATTGCTTGTCATCTGTTCGCATATCTGTTGAAGTAGAGCGGCAAGTTACTACCATGCTGGATGATTGCTCATCTATTAAGAAATGTTTTTTTGCTCCAGTTGTACATGGAATCTATTCAAGATTTGCTTGCACCAGAAAAGATTAATATTCCTATTCACGAGGACCCCAAGACTGGTGAGGTGTCACTTCCTGGTGCTTCAGTAGTAAGAATTAAAGACCTTGATCACTTTTTACAACTGCTACAAATTGGTGAGGCAAATCGTCATGCAGCTAACACGAAGCTGAATACAGAATCTTCACGCAGTCATGCGATTCTTATGGTGGGTCTGTTGGATGATTTTGGATTTATCAATTCATGTTTGTTTCCAAATTTTAGATATTGGTTCTTTGAATAATGATGATCTGAATCTTTTATGCTTATAGGTTTTTGTTCGTAGATCTGTGCAAGAAAATGGTACAGATGAGATCGCTTCTCAAGAAAAAGCCTCTAGAGCTGATTTATCTGTTAGGCATGGTGCACCTATAGTTCGAAAAAGCAAGTTGCTGATTGTCGATCTTGCAGGATCTGAAAGAATAGATAAATCTGGTTTGTCAACAATACTGTACACCTGAAGTAGTACTTAAGGTTTTGTTTCCATCACTTCTTGTTCCTGACATTATTTTTCTCATGTCGCAGGCAGTGAGGGTCACTTGCTCGAGGAGGCGAAATTTATAAATCTTTCACTTACTTCCCTTGGAAAATGTATAAATGCATTGGCGGAAAACAGTCCACATATCCCTATCAGAGATTCTAAGCTTACAAGGTTGCTTCGTGATTCATTTGGAGGTTGTCCCAGTATATTACTTTCTGCTCTGTATCTTGATATTGCACAGATTTTATTGGATTGCTCTTCTTACATCTGTAATGCTATTTGCTGTGTATTTGGGCCATAGCCAATGCTCTATATCTTGAATGCATTTTGTGTCGAGTGTGACAACAGTAATTTGATATGTTGTTCATATATTTTTATCCTATTTATACACATATGTATGTAAAGAATGAAAAATATGAAAAGACCTAATGCATACATATGAATACCTGCTTTCATTTATTTCTGCTGCATTTCTTTTCCTAATTTTTCTAAAAGGAAATTCGATGTATTTCTATGAAACAGGCTCTGCGAGGACCTCACTGATAGTAACGATTGGGCCGTCAGCACGACACTATGCAGAGACAACTAGCACGATAATGTTTGGACAAAGGGTGAGCTATTTTGTAGTAATCATCATCGAACTGAATTACCCATAGATTCCAGTATTTTTTTTCATTTTCTAACTTTAATAATTCCAACTGCTAATTTCCTGTTAGTTTGTCTCATTTATTATATTGGTAATTTAAAATCTTTCATACAAACCACCTGTTATTTATTTTGCAGGCAATGAGAATAGTAAACATGGTAAAACTTAAAGAAGAATTTGATTATGAGAGTCTATGTCGGAAGCTTGAGAATCAAGTAGACCATCTTACTGCACAATTTGAAAGGCAACAAAATTTGTTGGACAGTAACAAATTGGAATTGGAAAGACAGCTGAAAGAGTGTCAAGATTCTTTTGCTGAGGCCAAGAACAATCTAAGCACAAAGTCTCAGGTAGTTGTCTCGCCTAGAAGCCATTTGTAATTTGGTTGATGAAATGCTGGTCATAATATTATGAGGGTTGTATTCAACTCACATACAGCCTATTTTTATGAGAGGTATACTACGCTTTTTCCTTCTAACCTTCTGCATGTATGCAGTTATTGGAGAAAGAAAATGCTCGTTTGGAGCTGGATCTGAAAGATCTTTTAGATGAGCTGAACCGTCAAAAAGAACACAGTGATCTGATGCATGATAAGGTTGCACAGCTTGAAGCAAGTTTAGAACATGGAGAGGTAATTCTTTTTTGAAGACTCAGTGAAAGAATGTTGCCTTTTTATTTTCATTTCATTTTGATGAATTTTCATCTAGTCATCTTCTTGTCGTGCCTATTGTTATGAGGGTTGGTCTGTCATTCCCTCCATCTAATACTTCTTTTTTACATGCAGTTTCTGGAGAAGGAAAATACTCGTTTGGAGTTGGATCTGAAAGATCTTTCAGATAAACTGAACCATGAGAAAGAACACAGTAACCTGATGCATGATAAAGTTGCAAAACTTGAAGCTAGTTTAGAACATGGCAAGGTATTTCCTTTTTTGAGATCCAGTGCGCCAGCATTGATACTGTAACAGCTGTATTGCCACAGCTCCATTCCTTGCAATTTTGTTTCATTTTAATGACTATTCGTCTAGTTGGTTTCTAGTCAATCTGGCTGAGGCTATACAGGTTATTAATGTTGGTATCACCATTATAATGGCTAGTGCATCGACTTAGAATTTTAGAAAAACAGTACACCAAAATGTAGGCTAGTAAATCAGTTATATAGCAGGAGTTATATGCGCGCACACACACACCCAAACATATGTAAATACATAACTGTTCTCATAATCAAATATTTTGTCCTTTATGAGCATGGCATTTATAGTGTTGTTTTGCCTGTTAGTAGCAACACCAGCTTGAAAGTTCTATGTATCAGAAAATATTAGCTGATACCACTCAGATGTATGAAGAGAAAATAGCAAAGTTGATTAAGGAGCTAGATGATGAGCGTGCTCGTGCTGAAAGCACAGAGAAACAGTTAGATGAAACAACAAAGCTTCTGACTGATGGCCAAAAGACTATTCAGGTAAGCTCATTATGCATTTAAACCAGGACCTTCTTTCATTTATAGTCTTTTCTTTTCAGTTCTAAATAACGGAAGCTAATATTTTAGTACAAGTTATAGCAATGTGAGTACCAACCGTAATCTTTCTTCATTTTTGTAGCAACATCAGATGGAAAATTCTGCATATCAATCAGCACTTGCAGACACTACTCAGATGTATGAGAAAAAAATAGCTGAGTTAATAGACCAATTGGAAAATGAGCATGCCCGTTTTGAAGATCTAGAAGAGCAGTTGGATGTGGAGAAGAAACGACCTAACCGTCAAAACTCAATGCAGGTTAAATTTATTCCTAAAACTTACTAAATGAGCTCATTGTGATGTTTCATGGGCGCGGATGAGTCCAGTGTTCTTCTATTATCATGTATCTGTGATATTCTTTGTTTATTTTTACTTTTAACCTTTATATAGGCAAAAAGAAAAATTGATCCCTAAGTTCTTCGTAGTAATATATCACTTCATTTTGAGCTGGGAAAAGTTTCCATGCAGCTACTATCTGCCTTTATTCCTCCTGTTGTGATAATTAATAATTCTTTAAATGTGGTGAAACGATTGTTCGTATTCAAGGCTCCTTTTTACACATTTTTCATACAGTAAGTTGTATTTTGTTGTAAAATCCAGGGGAGGAAAGAGATTGATGAACTTAGAGTGCAGTTAGAAGAAATGAATCAGCTACATGAACAAACTCTAAACAAATATTGGTCCTTGAAATCAGAATATACTGATCTCTCAGAAGAGAAGGTACGTTGACATATAAAATGCGACAAGTGTGGTTCAATATTCTATTCGCACAAAATGTAGACTAATATATATTACGGTTGTGGTCATGCAATTGCTTCTACAGTTGCCATGCGTTTAGTAGTCTGTTAAGTGTGATTTACTAAATAGTTTGCGATATTTTATATCATTGGGACTATTAAGGCAAGACTCAAGGAAGAACTTCAAGATGCGAAGCAAAGACTTTTAATTGAAGAGAAACAGAGGAACTCTGTAGAGAATGAGCTAATCAAATTAAAGAAGGCTGTAACGGGGAAAGAAGATGAGTTTGAGGTGAGTTGCTTATGCATTTAAAAAAATATCAGTTCAACAAATATAATGTCTTACAGTGGAAAATTCTCCAGGACAAGAAGTCGTATATGAAGGAAAATATACATAAAGGGTCTTCTGCGTTTGGGAATCCAATGGGATTACACAATTCGAATCCATCAAGGGATTCAATTTCTGGTCAGAGGGCCACCATTGCAAAAATATGCGAAGAAGGCAAGATTTATTATATATTAAAGCCTCATAAAGTTTTGAGAACTATCTATCTTTCCCTTTTCTAACTCCACTTAATGATATATCTTGGCTGACAATTTACTTCATAAATTCAGTTGGGCTTCAAAAGATCTTACAACTGCTGACATCCAAAGATATAGATGTTCAAACCCATGCTGTGAAGGTGGTTGCCAACCTTGCAGCTGAAGGTATACACTTTCCTGTATTGTCTATTTATATTAGTGGATAAATGCATACTTTTCACCCCCGTTCCAAGGAGGTGATACTACTACTGTGCTAGAGATGGACGTGATATTAGTAATTACATTGACATCAGAAAATCAGTCTACTGAAAGAAAAAAAAAAATTTATTTTAAAACTGATGTACGCCACTTCGATTTTCACATAAAGTGATATTCTATGGCATATGTTGTGTATACAATTAGAATGAGGATTTAGTTGTGTATACAATTGTACCAATTAAGATTTTCTTTTATTTCAGATACTAATCAGGCAAAGATTGTTGAGGAAGGCGGTTTAGATGCTTTGCTTGCGCTGTTGCGATCTTCACAAAATACAACTATCCTTAGAGTTGCTTCTGGGGCCATTGCCAATTTGGCAATGAATGGTAATTCTGATTCCGTTTTCATCTTTCCTGGGCATTTTAGTTAGTAAATATTCAATCCTTCACTGCCTTCCCTTGATCATCTTTTTCATGTATGGACCTTGCTTTAAAAACCTTGTTTAGATTACGTTGGTTGTGGTAAATGCAAACCAATCTGATTATTAAGCACATTCCATCAAAGATTCTGATTTCTGAACATGTAACCACATATATTTTTTACAACCATAAAACTTGTATTTCCTGTTATCTTGGGTCTAAGGGTCTTTTAGTAAGTTGGCGAAAATGACTCCCAAGTTCTGGGGAAAGCAAGACCCTAGGCAGTAAAAGGATCAGGGCAGGGGTGGGGAAAGAACTTGGTAGTTTCATGTTGGATATTTGATCATTCTCTTAATTTTATTTACTTAATCCCCTCTTCTTTCAATTTTTGTCTCTCTTTTAACTCTTCTCAGAGGTAAATCAAGGCCTAATTATGAGCAGAGGTGGAGCTCAACTACTCGCAGAGACAGCAAGCAACACAAACGATCCACAAACTCTTAGAATGGTTGCTGGCGCACTCGCTAATTTATGTGGAAATGGTAAGCACTAGATGGTTTAGAGTTATTTTGTTCAAGTTTTAGGTTCATTCCTTTGCTGCATAGATTGTGTACTCAACGTGTCAACATATCCCAATATATTTTACGTCTAAATGGATGGAGCCGCATCTTGTTGAAGGTTATTAGCATGAGAGGTCATGCATAGTTTTTGTTAATTACAGAAAGATTACATACAATGCTGAAGGAAGATGGAGGAATTAAGGCACTCTTGGGAATGGCAAGGTCGGGGAGTAGTGAAGTCATCGCACAGGTTGCTAGGGGACTGGCTAACTTTGCAAAATGTGAATCGCGCGGAACTATTCAAGGTTGGTCGAAGCAGTCCTTTTTGTGGCTGTGTACATGTATCATGCTGCATTGTATTCAATATTAAGCTCTACATTTGCAGGACATAGAAAAGGCCGTTCACTTTTGATGGATGATGGCGCCCTAACCTGGTTGATCATCAACTCCAACACCACTTCAACTGCAACCCAACGCCACATCGAGCTTGCTCTCTGCCATTTAGCGCAAAACGGTAAGCTCTGTCTGGGTTGGCCATTTTTGACTGAGAATTTTACATGTTTCACGTTAATCAGACAACTAATAGCGAATGCGTTCTGCAAGTTTGTGAGAGTATTATGATATGCTTTAGTCATTAGTCATGCATAGATTTTGTGGAAACTTAGATGCTTAGGATGACTTGGACAGTAATTTTATCTGTTGTTGGTGCAGAGGACAATGCAAGGGATTTCATATCCAGCGGAGGGCTGCAAGAGATTATTCGAATATCGGCTGAATCCAGTCGGGACGATATCCGAAACTTAGCGAAGAAGGCGTTGAGAGTGAATCCCAAATTTTACAATCAGATGCATGGTGAATAGTGAAACGTACAAAATCTCATTGTTTTGTAGCTTCTGTTGTTTGAGTTGTAACTTTCATTAACTGAAGTATCCTACTTTTGCGTAATATATGCATGTTTCGAGAAATCGCGAGTGGCAATTGTATCTGGTAGACATTGCTCGAGATATAAAATCCCGAGGTCTTGTGTTCAACTCACCCTCCTTGAATATCGCTTGTATAAAAAGAATAACTTAAAAACTGACACTTGGAGATACTCTGTTTCATAGAACGGTCGTTTCTGGGCAAAACTTAGTAAATGAAAGCGGAATAGCCCAGACTCGAAACCAAATTTGGGTCACAACCTCCCAGAGTTGAAACAACTGAAATCATTCACCGAAAAAATAAACTAAACGATGAAACGGGCAGAGCTGTAGTCCCGTCCCGATCCTCGGATAAACGGACGCCATTGAGAATCAGTACAAACGATTTACAACGACCACGAAAATTTACATCGGCTTTCATTTCTTCCCAACCAACACTAAGCATTAAGTTGTTACACACCGCAAACGAAAATACAAAAAAAAATGATACTACACATGAACAAATTATGAGAACAAAACGAAAAATGGAACCCTCCTCGTCATTATACAGTTCGGCAAAAAAAATTTGACGCAACAGCAACTTCCACAAAGTTCGCTGTTGTATCTGCTTTCGCTGCATCCGCCATTTTGAGAATGACCAACACTTTATGTAGATGCTACCACCTTTTCCACAGCACAGAACTCTTAATCTTGAAAAGATAGAATAAATCGGAAAAAGGCTAACCGGATAAAATCTGTGATACACGATCTAGAGCATCGGCAGGAATCTCCCTTCCTGGAACCTCGACCTTTAGAAGATTTGCATACCTGTGAGAGAAATGCAACGTGTTATCCAGCAGCTATACAAGTTACTACGACCATGATATGTATAGGTAAGAGAGATTTGTTGACTAACTCTGTAGTCGTAAACAAGTGCTCATGCTCTGTGATGAAAGCTAGCAAGGCCTGCAAACGAACAGGTGAAAAATATTGATCACCATGGGAAAACCAAAATATAGAGCA
This sequence comes from Crataegus laevigata, assembly GCA_963580275.1. Classification (NCBI taxonomy): domain Eukaryota; kingdom Viridiplantae; phylum Streptophyta; class Magnoliopsida; order Rosales; family Rosaceae; genus Crataegus; species Crataegus laevigata. Next base: position 26,704,296 of record OY756947.1, on the reverse strand, counting down.
AAACAAAAAATGCATGGCAATACCAATGACTTGCCTCGAATGGCATGTTTAGGAGTTCATAGTAAGTTCGGACATGATCTAGTCGTTGTTGTACACCTTCATTGTTAATTGATGGGATAGCAGCCAGGGCCTGCAGTGCCAACAATAATTATTAAATGTGGTAATGTTTGTAACTTCAAGATCGGAACCAGAAAGCCTTGTCACAGCCATATTTGGAGTGTTCGAATAAAGGCTTAACACAGAACAAGATATATCAAATAGATATAGCAATTAAGAAATGAATTAAGCAATTCAGATATGGATTGGAAAATGACTTACCTGTTCCAGCGCAATTGTATTCCGACATATCTGCTGAACACCAAAAAGGTTGATTGATTTCATATCAGCCAAAGCCTGTTAAGATTGCATTGTCTCACATCAGCATTCAGCAGTGAACAGATGGAAAAGATTTTTGGTCTGACGGAATAGATAAAATGCACATTATAAAGAAGCCTTCTCTCATGCGGTTCTTTGGATTTCAATCACTAAATGGATAAAATGGGTGATGGTGAATACTATATATGAATTCCTGAGCCCTGATTTCAATGATGGTGCAACAAAAAGCAAAGAAGCTAATGTAAGGCAATGGAATATTTTCTCGGCACAATTCCTTATGCTTGCAATGGTGGATGAATCAAGAAGTTCAGAGAGGATGATAAAATACAGCAAAAATTGTTAAGAAAATGAAGCCTTTTTACATTTCCACATGATGTTTTAGATGGGATGACTTAACAAGCACCAATTTAATAGCTGAATCACTTGAACCAGACGTTTGCATGAGATTCTGAACAAGGGACTATAAATATATATATGCATATATGAATGCAAATATCTGAAATTACAAACTGGAACGCTGGCAGATGGATAACATGAACAATCTAACATAAGATTCAGAGACTTCATAAAAAAGTACAAACCTTGATGGATGCATTTGCAGCGATGCTACAAATCCCACCAAATATATAGTTTTGCTTCGTTCCCGCAATGAAAGGTGCCATTTCCTCATCCCTGCGTGTTATCTATGGGCAAAGAAACCCAAATATTATGTAAGAAGAGAATGTAGCACTCAGAATTTACCAATTCATAATATATATATATATATATATATATATATATATATATTTTTTTTTTTTTAATTAAAATAAATATCCTTTATGAAAAAAGTGGTGTATTACAGTTCATGTTTAGTATCTCCTCCACATAAAGAGAAAAAAAGTATAATTTATCCAATGTCTCCCATCTGCTTACGCTGGAGATGAATATACTGACCTGTGCAGTAAGTGAAATAATGAAGTCATCTGGTTCTTCTGCATCCTGGTCTTCCATGTATTCCCTATTTGTCATTTCCTGTTTAAATTAAACCACGATTTTCAGTCTGCCGATGCTATGTTTATTACAGGACAATTCTCACAGGTATCACTCTCAGGCGAGACTTTGCAAACTAAACATCACATACCTGCATATGGAATATCGTCTCCAATTGCATCTCAACACGTAAAACCTTGAGGCAGTCAATTGCCAATTTTCTATACTCATCTGCAAATGATGCCAGATCCCTAGAAGCATCACTAGTTGTTCGTTGATGACGGTTCTCACCACTCTCTTCTACTTGATTTGGAGATCTGAAGGTTGTCTGCCCCAGCCTATATAATGAACAAAAATTGTGCTCGTTCATCTATCATGGATAAATGTGTAACAAATGTAGGAAGTCAAACTGAATAAAAGCATAAAAAAGATTCCATGTTTAGGGTTGAAACTGGACATGTACAAGTTAAAAACAAAGATCAGAAAAATAAGGGGGTTGTAGAAACGTCTGAAAATAAATAACAAACTTCACACGCAAGGGAGTGAAGGGAAAAACTTCTGAAAACTGATTCTTTGCATCCATGAAAGCAACATAATTTTCTGGGCATACATTGCATTTTCTTCGAGGAAAGAAGCATCAAACAGTTTCATTAGCATCCACAGGAAATGCATGATTGTTTTCATGATAACTTGTTACATAAGAGAACTTGTTGCCACATTAGTCTCGGATAAGACAACTCGTTGCCATATGGAGGAAAGCATAGGGATTAAAAATAGGATCTTGCTGCTTTTTAAATAAATTAACAAGTTTCTTGTTGTCCGCTATGTGACCACTTACATACCCCACTGATTTAATAAAAGAAAATCCAAAACAAATTCTAGACTGCAACCGGATGAGAACTTGCCTTTCAATAGACTCTGCAACATACTCCAATGAATCACTAAGGGAAGCCAGCAATATTAGTTTGTTATCATCACGAATTAGATTATCCTGTGAGAGGCAGAGTTGAAAAAGACAGTCAATCCATCCATAATCTAAAAATTCAATGAATTAATCAATTACTTCGTCAGCAAGGCCTCCTACTACAAGATCTGAAGAGAAGTTAGTCTAACATCTTTTACTGATAAAATAGAAACAATAAGTGATAACAATAAGATTTATATCATTTAAGTAGAAAGAACTTTTAACTGAAATACCTGCTTAATAGGCCGCAAATTCAATAATAAGTCGCTTAATTGTAATTCAACCTCAAGACTTTCAGAATCCGAAGCATGGGTTTCGAAGTTTGACTGACCAAAGGAATTTGGTAAACATGTACTTGCTGGATCAAGACGCATCAACTGCTCGATATCATGTCTTCCAATGAGCATATAGCTCTGTTTCTCCAGAACTGCCTGAAGAATACCAAAAGTTGGATAAAACTATAAAATCAATTATCGTGGCATGTGCAACCTACATTTCAGGGTACTGATTAGAATTCAATAACCTATAAATGACGAAATGTGAAAATCACTCTATCACATTGTTGAAATTTATATTTGTTTACAGTTGGCATCTCAAGTCTTACAATATTGCAGTAATTAAATCTATGTTTTAATGTATAGTTGCCATCAATCCTGTAACTGTATGGCCATTGCATATTGTCAAAATAATGTCAATATAGTGTTTGTCCGCTAAACTCTACATCTCCTTCTGACGGAAAGGAGATGACACTTTGCTATAGCAGCTTGAAACAACCAAATCCAGAAGAAAAATAAATATTCAAAACATTAACATAAAGCAAAACAAGTAGACTCAAAATATATCATATCTACAAATAATACTGCTGCGCTAAGGTAATAGGAGAGTGAGAAGGGAAACATCCTTGCCTCCATGTATGCGGTCCGGCATCGTTCATAGGTTCGCTCAAGGAAGGTTTGCACATACTTCACAAGGTCAACAGCAAATTTAGGCATAGCTTGTGCCCAACCAAGCACCTAGAGTAAATAATTTCAAACGAGATTATTCGTCCATATATTTAAAATAACTTGAGCACAATGTTAAAAAAGAATCATCTGCAGTGGAGCAGAGAGACACTACTGCAATACTATAAGGGGTGTGATATTCACACACCCCATTTTACTTCTCACACACCTTTTTAATTTTCAGCTGTCGGATCGGATGAATTGAAGTAGATCAACGGACAGAAATTATCAAAGGGTGTGTGAGAAGTAAAATATGAAATTCTCTTAAGGATAAGTTCAAACTTGCCTCTTTTGCTAAAAAATCTATCGCCAGCAGTCCATGTAAGACAGGTCGACCCTTCTCAATTGAAGGAGTATAAGATGCAGTAGCATGTGCCCTGGGCCGGAATGCAGCTGGACCTATAAGAATTAAAAGGCTTCCCAAAATCAGATTTTTTTAGTGCAAATGATGTGACTGTTCTGTTATGTACGAGAAAGCTTTTGTTCAATGTTCCAGATGAGTGAGGCAGTAATAGTGGAATTCCTTATTGTTTACAGAAATGGTGTCCGAGCATGTACCTATGAATATGTTTTAATTTTTAAATGTCCATTTTATTAGGGTTGCATTGAAAATTCCCGAGAAAATGAAAGTCTTCCGCTTTTCATGGTCATTTCGTACTGAAAAGTCAATGCCATAGAAACTCAATATAAAATATAATCTGCATGTCTACAGGATTCAAACAGTAATTATACAAAGTGCACAAGCCTCCAACCCCTTACTTGAGTAAGATTACTTAAAGATATATAGCTTACACCTAAGTATCATTAAATATAAGTATCCGCATTTTTTTCAAAGGAAAATTTTATTAGGTTTTAGGGCACATACGAGTGAAATCATTTAATCGACGTAGTTTCATGCCATGCAAGAAAAAAAAAAGAATAAACAAGATCACTGTAGAATAATTAGTTATAGAACTTGCTTGATATAGCTTGCTGTACGCCTTTTCTGTAGTCCACAAACATCGTGGGAAGAAAATGGTCCTTCACAAAGTTCTCCACAAAAGCCATCAATCCATCGTTACTGCAGATTCCGAAGTTAATATTACAATTTTTTCCAAAAAGTAAATGGAAACAAAGAAGAGGAAATGTAATAATCAAATTCATGATAACAATAACAAAAAATGAAGATAACAAAGAAGCTGAATCGAACTCATCTGTGGATCAATAAGCAAACAGATCACAGGACCAGTAGTTCACTAACCCTAAGCATAACCAACTTTAAACAGCAAGAGTCCCAATTTTGGAGGATTACTATATTTGAACCTATATGTGTGGGGTTAGTGAGACTACAACTTATGCCTGAGACATTCGAAACTTCAACCCATATTCCTCCTCATAGCCCCTACAATAGTTAAGTCCATATCATTGTGACTAAGCAGGAAAAGATTTCGCCACCCATTCCCTCGTGTGTTTGACCATATTTGATGGTTGTCATACTTCTGCCTATCCAAAGTAAAATACCGAAACTCATGCATCAATATGGACATATGAAAGGTGACTGCAAAAAGTGATGCATTTTTTGATAGAGACAACATGTATACAAATGACTATTCAGAACTATAAGCAATCAATATCTAGTTGGCAATGGCACAACTGAATTGGATCCCTTCTGGTGGACAGATGAGCAATGCATACATGACAGTTACTGGACAGATGCAACCTTTACCTTCCTCTTAAATATAATTAGACAGATAAAAGAGGTTGAGTAGGTTCAAAACTTCAAATATATCAAGAAAGACGACATGGCATTGACTTTAGAGAATATTGCCAACATATCTATATATATTTAAAGCCAGAAGGTAAAAAGCTTCCATAATACCCAAATTACCCTTCTCCCATTAGGAATAAAAAAAACAAAATTATGTGACAGTGAATGATTATGTTCATTATTTTCAAAATAAATTAATAAAAACAATAATATCTAAAATAAGTAAGATTAAAAAAAATGTAAAACAATAAACATTAAAATGTTAAACAATAAAAAAGAGCCAATTGCCACACACACAGGCATGTGGCTACGCTTGTAACTCATCAACAAGGCTAATTACAGAAATGGGATCATAAGTTCAGATTAAAGTTCAACAATATTTTCTTCTATCAGCACATTTCCTTCCCATGCCAAGTAAAATTTGATTAAGCAATAAAATGGAAATAAAGTGAAAGAAACTAACAAATAGCATGCCCCATTTCTGTTAAACATAAAGTGATATGCACAGTTACTAAAAGAAAAGAGTAATATGATTTTGAGGCTTACCCTAACTGGGAATACTTTTTCGGAAGCATTGATGCAACCTTATCTGTAAACTGAAGAGCACATAAAAGTCAGAAAAGGTCAAAAGACGAACCAGTGTGTACAGATCATAAAGCTCGGGTTTAAAGACATGATTAAGAACAGTTGTAAAACCTGAATAACAGGCCGGTATACAGATGCTGCAAGATATATGCCTTGCTCAGGCAAGATAGCTGCAGACCCATAACCTTCTTGTGAAACGTTTGGACCTTTCCTACTCCAGCCTTGACGAATGAGATCAACCCCTGGAGAATGGAAGATGCAGACCACCGTAACATGTTACTAACTAATATAAATGCCAGAAGCAACAACGTTGAAAGCTGAAGAAACTTTGAATCTAGAAGAATTTAGAAATATAACTTGTGAAAGCAACAGCCTATTGAGAAAGTTTTTAAACTGGAAAAGCACCCTTAAGAAGTATGTAATTTATTCAGTAGATAGAACAAAACACTCCAACTTGAAGATTGGTTGTGACATCAAACGCCATAAAGCAATGGTTTTGAAAAACCGACGACTTACATACAACGGAGCATTTCAATTATACAAGAAAGGTGATATTGATCTAAGGTCTCTCTATGAAATTCTTGAAGGGCTGAACGCTGTATTTTCCCAGCCCATGTGAGTTGTCCTAAGTCAATTAGGAATTATAGTCTTAAGAGGATTAAATTTTTTTCCCAAATGGAGTGGTTTCCCCAATTGGAGTTGGTTTCTCAACTGGAGAAGGATTCATAACTATATTCCAATTAGGATTAGTATTCCTTATTGAAGACAACCTTTATTATGTCTATATAAAGGGGCTATTGCACTAGTTTTGAATGTGGAAAAAACAATAAGTTGTATACCACTCAAGGAGTTAGAGTGAAAGAATATTGTAACGGCAAAGTGCATGCGAGAGAAAAGAAAAGAGAGAAGTGTGTATTTCTTGCTCTTGTTCTTTCAGGTTTTTTGTCAAGTTTTATTTCTAGAGGCTTGACAAGATTATTTATTGTACTCATTATCGATACAGTGAAAGTTTGTTGTTGCGGCCCTGTGGACATAGGCAAATAGCCGAACCACGTAAACTCTTGGTGCAATTTATCTTAGATTATTTGTTTTTGGTTTCCTGAGTTTGTCTTGTTTTTCCCGTTCTTAAACGCGATATTCACAACAATGATAAATCAGAATGATTCAGAGTTGGAAAAATCCTCCCTTGCAGTCCATGGTCATGGTAATCTCCAGAAATATGATAAACATAAACAAAATAAATGATTAAAGCAATAATTCTATTGGGGCTTGGACATACAGGTCTTATGACAACCAATAATTCAATGCACTAATTTATTAACCTTGAACACACATCAGACAAGCTCAATAATCAGAAAGCACCATATCAGTACCTCCGAAGTAACACATATCAAACAAACCATATCATGTCTATCGTGAAAAACAAAGGGCTCTATGAGAACCTCAGAAGTAAAAATCTTCTGTCATCAGATTTCTGATGTGAACTTTATGCTTCTCATATGCATAACAACTAACAAGTAGCTCATCAACTAAGTACACAGAAAGAACTCATTTCTAAAGGAATTTATAAAACTATCAAGGCTACATGATCTTGATTATGGGAATCATGTGAGGGCCCACACCCAAGTATATCAGGGTTTGTATTTCTCCAAAGGTCTTCTATGCATCAGCAGTTCCTATTGACATACCCTTACCAGTTAACAGTGTCATGTCTTTATTGACACAGGTACAAGCAACAAGGTGAAGTAAAGGGTCCATGAACCCTTGCAATAATCATAACATTCACATTTACTAGATAATAGTTTGACGAAATCCATCAGATAAGGCTGACATTCTAACCAGGATAGACACAGTATATTTAATTATTACTGCATCGTGTTATTCGACTTATCATTACTCTAGATGGTATTAAGTACTGCAGGAGAAAAATCAAGCATACCTTGGTTGGGAATAGAAATAGTAGCATCTGTGAAGCGAAAAGCAAAGGTCAGACCCTCTTCTGCACCATCCCTGTAACCCATCATCATGAAAAAAGGCATAAGTACATAGTAACTCCTCGCAAAAGGAGATATATCCCAGAGAGTAAGAAGAGGGACCTAATGTCACAAGTGACATCATATCTATACAACGATATATGAACCTTTGGCGTTTATGGTGGATTAAATTTTTTCCAACCAGTCAACAAATGTTTCATTTAACCATGTGTTTCATTCTTCATACCCAAGGATTGGCTTTAAAATGAAGAGCACCCACAGATTAAAGTAGTCAAGAAAACATCTACCATCAAGCATTTTCAAACCACTGCCCATTGGTGGTGCTTTCATTAGTTTTTTAACTAGAACTCCACCAGACTATCAAGCAGTATATACTATATAGTTGGAATATGAAACCAATTTCCTTGCCTCTTGTCTTTGGAAGGGACCTTGTTTGCAAGTCTAGCTGTTTGTACAGCAGCATCAGCAGATGCAGCTTCAGGAGTTGCCCGCAGAATCTCACAAATAAGTTGTTGGCATTCACTCTTTAACACATGAAAAGAAAAAGGGAAAAATAAAGAAAGTTTTAGAACTGCCATGCATGTCACTGCACAGAATTTTCTTTAAGGGATACACCATGTGGAATTTTTTAACCACTAAAAACTTGAAACAGATAGCTTACCTGTAACACTGTCAAGGAAAAACCAATGTTATAGCCTCCAGTAACTTGAGATGCTTCTAAATCAGTGTTCCGATTTACATCTGTTGGCATTGATTTTGGCGTGTTCATGTCAACAGAGGACTTTGACTCCAAAAGCTCCCCAACAACAACATGGTTCTCTGAAGAATTATATTAGGAGAATTTAGTTTCATTGTTAAATACAAATATGTATTGCATATGCACATAACTAAAAACCTAAAATAGAACAAAGAACACATTAAAAACTGAAAAATATCGCACCAAATATCCGAACAACAGCATCCAAAACTGAATCAAGAAGTTCTTTTGCTGTGGCTTGTGCTTTCCCTGCAGGAGCCATCACAGGTGAGACAGGGCTTACTGCCAACAGAGCTCCAGACAGTGATATCCCATTCTGACGTTTCTGTTTTGGCAACTGATAACTTTGTAACTGTCCCTTCATAAAATGTAGGCTAGCTGTAGCAGTTCGGGAAGCTTGCCCAATCCCAGACCTTGAGGAATTAAGAAGCTCGGCATGAGCTTTAATCTTGGATGTGATGATCTCATGAATTGTAGGTCGCAATCTTTGGCTGTTATGGGTAAGAACAAAATATCAAATAAGTTGATAAGTATTCTTGAGATACAGCAGACAACCAACCAAAAGAGGTAAAAGTAAAACCAGATAACAAACCATATTATAGCACCAGCAGCTGCAACTTTTCTAAGCATGCAAAGGCACTCAACCATGGTCTGCAAATACTTGATATGAAGTGGAGCATCACTTTTCTTTATTGCTTCCTACATCCAAATAAAAACCCCAGAACTTTCAGCACAAAAGAAGAAAAATTCATTCAAAAGTCAACATGAGACGTGAACAATCACAGTTGTCATACAAGAAATTCGTCCGGAGTGGAATACTGAAGCCATGTTGGTATCTCACGAGGAACAATTTTGACATCACCATTGACCCTCACTGATGTATGCCCATCTGAGGTAGCTTCATCATGCAGTTCCAAAGTGCCCTCCTCATCAACGCCATCAAAAGATGAACTGTAACATTCAGAATTTAGATGTAGAATTACCAAAGGAAAATCACAATATAATAATATGAAGAATTCAATCTTCCAATTATAAACGTAATTCATCCATACAAGAGTATGATCTTCAATCGAACAGATGTAAAAAGAATATTGCAAAAAAGCTATGTAGAAAATCATGGAGGCCTATCCACAAGTAGCCACACATTACTATCAAAACACTAGTGACATTTTAAAACTTCTTTCCAAAGACTACTTTCAATGGGTACTCAACAGCCAATAAAATATAGGCTTTTTAGCCAAAATGATCCATGAGATTTGCATAACTCCTCACTTTGGTCTCTGAGATTTGAAATCAATAAAATTGGTCCCTGAGTTTGTCAACTATCAATCATTTTGGACCTTCTCTGAAATATCTCCATTGAATAAGGATAAAATTAAAAAACAGAAAACTTCCTCTGTAAGTTTTCCAATTGTATTGAATGAATAAATCAGTTACACAGATGTGAATATATATAGCCTTAGCTGCCTCACGCTAATTACAAGAATACCCTTAGCTACCTTAACTAATTACAGTTACTAACAGAACTAACTACATGTAGCTTTAACAACCTATTTAATAGTAACTGTATTGGATGACTTGTCATTCTCCCTAATACACCCCCTCAAGCTAAAAGAAGAATTAGAGAGGATTCCAATTGGAAGCTTGGAACACAGATAAGAGAATATGCTTTTAGACAAAGACTTGGTGCGTAGATCAGCCAATTGGTCTTCACAGCAAACATAGTGAACCTTGATGAGATTTGCTAGGACCAACTCCCAGATGTAGTGATAATCAATCTCAACATGCTTGGTTCGAGCATGAAAAATACGATTAGATGCTAAAGAGATTGCTGAGATATTATCACACCATAGTGTAGGTAGTTGAGGTACAGGGAAATGAAGATCTTTAAGAATTTTGCAGACCCAAGTGAGTTTTGCAGCAGTATGTGCTAAAGAGTAATATTCAGCTTCTGTAGAGGAACGAGCAACAGTGCTTTGTTTCTTTGCACTCCAACTGATGAGATTAGAGCCAAGAAAGACGCAATATCCACTGGTGGATTGCCTATCGAATGTGCAGCCAACCCAATCAGCATCCGAGTATGCTGAAAGATTTATAGGACCTTTATTGAACCATAAACCATGGGAAATAGAACCTTTAAGAAATCGTCGAACCTTTTTTTGCTGCTAACATGCATGAATTGACATATCTGATTAACAGCAAATGCAAGATCCGGTCGAGTCCAAGTGAGATATTGTAACCCACCAACTATAGAGCAATATTCAGTGAGATTTGATAAGAGAGGCCCACTGTGATCCAGTTTCTTAGAACCAAGAGGAGTGCAACAAGGTTTTGCACCCTCCATATTTGTTTTCTTAAGAAGATCAAGTAGGTCTGATGTAGAAAGAGTCCTTTGTTAGATCTGTGTACTTCCAACCCAAGAAATAGTGTAAAGGGCCAAGATCTTTCACTGGAAACTGAGTGCTAAGTTATTGGATAAACTGTTGACAGAGTTGAGAGTTGGGTCCAGTGACTAAGATATCATCCACATAAACAAGGACAATAACCAACTGAGGTCCATTAAGGACAAACAAAGAAGCATCAGATTGGGATTGAGGAAACCCAAGTGTACAAAGTGCTTGAAACAGTTTATCAAACCAAGCTTGAGGAGCTTGTTTTAGACCATATAAGGATTTCTTCGACTTGCAAACAAAACAGGGAGAGTTAGGATCAATAAAACCAGGAGGTTGTTGCATGTAAACGTCTTCCTTTAGATCTCCATGAAGAAATGCATTGCTAATGTCTAATTGGTTCAAAAACCAATTATATTGGACAGCAAGTGTAAGGAGAATCTGAATGGTAACTGGTTTAACAAGAAGATTGAAAGTTTCTTGAAAATCAACTCCTTGCTGATGAAAGCCCTTTGCAATAAGGCGGGCTTTGTATCTGTCAATGGTTCCATCAGGATTTTTCTTGACCCAGAACACCCATTTACAACCAACTACATTTTGAGAAGGGTGAGAAGGAACAAAAGACCAAGTGCCTGTAGTTATTAAAGCATTATATTCATCCTGCATTGCAGCTCTCCAGTGAGCATGCTTTGATGCTTGCAAATAAGTACTGGGAACAAAGTCAAGATCAACTGGAAGAGGATGTTTCGTTGCTGCATAGGCTCTAGACTGATATATGCCAGCCTTTGATCTTGTAATCAAAGAATATGTATTCCCAGAAATAGGTGGATGATTTGGCTGAATAGGTAATAAAGAGGATTAGGAGAGAGAGACAGGACTAGAAGAACTTTGAGAACTATCCACTGACTGATTGCTTGAAGAATTCCCAGTTGAAGAGTCTCTAGCATTAGAACTATGAGAACTTTGAGTGCCAGGTGAGGTCTGAGTGATAGGATTAGGTTCAAAAGGACACTGGGATTTTGAAGAGTTACTAGCAGTTGGAGAACTGGAGAAGTGTTTGCTGAAGTGAAGATCCAAAGATGAAGGATATATTGAAGATGGATTCTCAAAATTGGATCTGTGGAGCTGCAGGGACTTAAATGAATAAGATTGTTCATCAAAGACAACATGTCTTGATATGTAGATTCTATTTGTGATGGGATCAAGACACCCATAGCCTTTATATTGAAGACTATATCCCAAAAGGGGTGTGCTATCCACACACCCCTTTTTACTTCTCACACACCCCTATTACTTTTTGTCCGTTAGATCTTCTTCAATTCATCCGATCCGACGGTCGAAATCCAAAAAGGTGTGAGAGAAGTAAAAAGGGGTGTGTGGATATCACACCCCATCCCAAAAATACACAACTTTTGCTTTTAGCATCCAATTTGCTGTGAATGTAGGGTTTAAGCCATGGATAACATTAACAACCAAAAACTTTTAGTTTAGAGTAATCAGGGTGTTGGTTAAAGAGAAGTTCCCAAGGCGACTGTGTAAGACCAGAAATAGGAAGGCGATTAATAAGATATATTGCAGTGGAGAATGCTTCAACCCAAAAAACTTGAGGGACATGAGAGGCAACAAGTAATGTTTGAGCTGTCTCAACAAGATGTCTGTGTTTTCTCTCTACATAGCCATTTTGTTCAGGAGTACAAGGACAACTAAACTGATGTAATATACCATTTGCACAAAGAAATAAGGCAAGAGAGTGACTAGTGAATTCACCCCCTGAATCTGAACGCATAATCTTGATTTTATTGCCACTAAAGTTTTCTACATAGTTTTTGAAAGTAACAAATGTAGAAAATACATCGGACTTGGACTTCAATGGAAAAAACCAACCGTATTTGCTAAAGTCATCAATAAGAAATAGGTAATACTTGAAACCACTATTGGATGTGACAGAAGCAAGTCCCGACATATCACAATGCAGAAGTTGGAGACTTTTGAGTTGTTGATGAAGAAGCCACTCCAAAAATTGAGGAAGGATGCCCTAAGTGCATGTGCCATACTGTGACAGGTGCTTTGATGCTGAGAAAAGCTGAAGGTGGAGAAGAATGAGAACTGGTGGAACCTTGTAGAGGATAGAAACCATCTCTAACAGATCCTTGCAAAAGCATCTTCCCCGAAATGCGATCCTTGACAGTGGATCCATAAGGGTCGAGAGTCAATGAACAGTTATTATCCTTAAGAAATTGATAAGCAGACAAGAGATTATGTTTCATGAAAGGAACATGTAAAACATTGCTCAGCTTAAAAGAAGTATGAGGAGTTTGTAGAAATGAGGAACCAATATTCTAGATAGATAAGCCTTTACCATCTCCAGTGTATACTTTGTCCTCTCCAATGTAGGGAATTGGAGGAGATATTGGCTACATCATTGGTAAGTGAGAAGTGGCGCCAGAATCAATTAACCAAGATTGAGAGGGTTTGGCTGAATGATGCACACACATAGCAGCAAGTTTGGCTGAAGGCATTCGACCACAAATATCCAAATTCATACGATTAAAACAGTCAATTGCCTCATGATTGGTAGAACCACAGATCTGACAAGAAACTTTGAAAATGGAAGAACCTTGATAATTGCGAGAGCCTTGATAATTTTGATTTCGACGATTTTTGGTGAAAGTACCATGATTATTATGAAAATTGCGATTGTTGTGATTTGAGGAGAAATTACCTCAAGATGGCTTACCACGATTTGAGTTAAATCGAGAAGCAGAGTGAAATGGTTGATTATGAGTAGCAAAAGTAGACGGAGTAGGCAGTAGGGGAGGCTGAGATTGCACTGAGAAGGCTTGAAAGGGCTCAATTGCAGAAGATGAAATGACAGTCTTGCGGCGAGCCATAGACAACTCTTTGGTGAGTAAGAGAGCGTGGAGTTCATCAAGAGATGTAGAAGATAACCGAAGCATGATAGAATCAATAAATGACACATATTCATCAGGCAATCCATGTAGTGTGGCAGCAATTAGGTCACGATCGGACAATGAAGCACCAGCAGCTTGCAAGGAATCAGTAATTTCCTTGAGTTGTTGAAGATACTCACAGATTGACTGAGATCCTTCCTTAATTGATTGAAGTCGCGATCGCAATTGGTGAATATGAGCCTCCGAAACTCCTCCAAAACGTTGTTCAAGCGTCACCCAGATCTCGCAAGAAGAGGAAACCCCAATCGTGAACGGAATGATCTCTTCTGATAAGGTAGAATTAAGCCAGATCAAGAGATTTTGATCCTTTTCGTACCAATCCTCGAAGGTAGGGTTCATTGAGCAATCATGTAAGAATGGTGAAGGACAAATCTCAGTGCCATCAATGATACCAAGAAGTTTGTATCGCCTGAAAATTGGAGCAAACAGTGCTCGCCATGGCAGATAGTTGGATCTTTTCAGCTTGATTGGCACCATATTGCCGATGTTGTGAATCCTAAGAGAGATACGAATTTAGAGGACTTGGATTAGAAGAAGAATTAGGGTTTTGGACCGAAGAGGGGGATCGGAGAAGACAATCCAGTTGGTGGCAATTCAAACTGAGCAGCCATATCTTGCAGAGATCAAGATTCAAGAGAGATCGGAGAGAAGAAAGCAAGAATCGATCGATTTGCCAAGCAGAAGAGAAGGTCGGTGCTGTGAAGCAGAATGGCGAGATACCATATAGAAACAGAAAACTTGCTCTATAAGTTTTCCAATTGTATTGAATGAATAAATCAGTTACATAGATGTGAATATATATAGCCTTAGCTGCCTTAGGCTAATTACAAGAATACCCTTAGCTACCTTAACTAATTATAGTTACTAACAGAACTAACTACATGTAGCTTTAACAATCTATTTAACAGTAACTGTATTGGATGACTTGTCATTCTCTCTAATAAAAATGACAAAATACTCTCAAATTTTGTCAAATCATTTTGCCCTTTTGTTTATTAAATTGAGGGTATTTTGTCATTTTGAACCTTACTTAACATAATTTTTCATCAAAGGACCAAAATGATGGATGGTGGACAATCTCAATGACCACTTCTATTGATTTCAAATTTCAGGGACCACAGTGAGAAGTTATTCAAACCTCAGGGACCACTTTGCTAAAAAGTCTAAAATATATTCTCTCAAACATATTAAACTCACGGGGAACCTTCCTCTTATTTGAAGACGGATACTATTATATTCTAACCAATATACAAACCTCCAGAAGGGTATTGAAGAAATTAACCACATAAAATAATACAGCAGCAGATAAAATGTCCAAAAGAATATGAGGCATTGTGAACTTACTTTGATTCTAGAAGAGAGTATAAACAAAAAAATCCACAACTTGCAAGTGATATAATTTTCAAATGAAAATAATGCGATAATAATGCAGGTTGAAGGAAAAACCCAGCATGCAACATTAACTTTGTAATCTTACCCTCCATCAACGGAACCTGTCCTATATGATCCATCTCCTTGATTACCGAACTGATTGTCACCTTTTAACAGCCTGGTTCTTCGAGACAGGGATTGTGAATTACTCAGTGAAAATACAGCAGCTGTGGTGGTTGGTACCTCATCATCCATTTCTTGCAAACTTAAAGCAGCTGAGCTGCAGAAAGAATCAGCACAAGGCCAACATATATGAGAAATAGCTTTTGAGAGTATAGCACAGGATAAAAAGAAAAATACAAAGCTAGAAGATTGATCAATCATCAATTTCCCCAAAAGACGAAGACAAGTGCTCCCAGAGAAGTAGAGTTATATAAAATCATCACAATTTCATATAATTATAGTTTGTCACAGCAGCAGGAACCAAAACAGTGTGCAGCCAACATGAAATAGAAAGCAGTAGATGGAAAACAAATTCTCTAATGCCTAAATCCCAGAACATCCCAGCCACCCCATAAGTATGCAAATCAACTGAAAGCAATTAAGTAAAATGTTTCTTCATTTTTTTCCCCTAGAAGGTCCTATTTTTAACCTGCTGCTAAGTATATGAAGGTACCCAAAACGAAAAAAAAACACAAGTAAATACCTATATTCACCCTTGTTGTAAAGATGAGCATGTAAATCCTCTAGCACTTTATAAAACAGAACTCCTCGCAACTTTGTCAACTCAGAGCGAACATCTTGAAGGGCACCGACCTGAGCCAATCAATTATAACTACCGAATCATATATTCACTAAAAAGGTTTCCTCAAAGCTATATTGCATCTAGAAGAAGAAAATGAGAGAGTGAATTTCTATTAAAGGCCCTGTTTAGTGTTAGATGCACCACCATTAAGGACGCATCAACCAGATAATAATTCAATATCTAATATCATTAAAATAGTTCCACCACACCTTGTGGTGCAGAGAAGCTAACAACAACAACAACAAAGCCTTTTCCCACTAAGTGGGGTCGGCTATATGAATCCTAGAATGCCATTGCGCTCGGTTCTGTGTCATGTTCTCCGTTAGAGTCTCTTCCAAAGTCTTCCTAAGTCTTCCTCTACCCCTTCGGCCCTGGACCTCTGCCCCATAGTCACATCTTCTAACCGAAGCGTCAGTAGGCCTTCGTTTCACATGTCCAAACCACCGTAACCAATTTTTTCTCATCTTTCCTTCAATTTCAGCTACTCCTACTTTACCTCAGATATCCTCATTCCTAATCTTATCCTTTCTCGTGTACCCACACATCCAACGAAGCATCCTCATCTCCACTACACCCATTTTATGTACGTGTTGATACTTCACTGCCCAACATTCGATGCCATACAGCGTCGCCAGTAACAATTTAAAAATATAAAAAAGAAAAATGTGCTATGATATATTGGATGAAGAAAAAGATTGAACCTTGAAGTTGACACCATTATTACTGAACCGACCAGCAATAATGAAACTTGAGAATAAAATGGGACAAACTGTTTTAGGATCTAGTATAGTTAGATAAAACTAAAGTTTCAATCAAGCCACCATAAAAGAGTAGGAAAAACATTTTATGTACAAATTTCAATTTAAAAACAAATAAAGTAGTTGACAAATGTACTGTTTGAAGATAATATTTTATTCTTTTAATATAAAACACCCTACCGTTTGAAGCCCCTCTCTTTCAAGCATCAACATTGATTGAACATGACATTGAACAGCAGCATAATACTGCTTTTCGGCAATCAGCTTCTCTATCCGAGCTGGAACCTGAGCCACATTTTGACCAGATAATAGATGAATTGAAACATTTAGGCATGAAATTGATTCAGTTGGAATATTTTTATCGCCGGTAGTTCAATGAAAAAGTATGGATACCAGACAATACAGATGTATCAAAGCATAAAACATATGTGTTAAATCTAAAGCTACATTGCTAAGTAATGAGTTGTAAGCTGTGAGCATGTGCGTGTACTAAAAAGCATTTAACTTTTATTGGATTAAATGGAGTAAGGTTCTATTCTATTAGTATAGAAAGGGTTTGCTTGATATCCGAGAGCCCTCACAGCCCAGGCACAGCGATGCAGTTATCAGGGGCGCTCTCTACCACTGAGCTAATAGCCCGCCGTGCGGGCCCCCAGCTATCTTGTGAGCTGTAAAGGTCAAGGTTTAAATAAATTATTTCAAAATTCAAATAAAAATATACATGAACACATGCTCATCAATTTCTTTATGTACATATGCATGCTCATGGATTTAAATATGAATGAGCAAACTAATACAATTGCAACTCAAGTACAATGGATTGAGCAGAACGCAGTTGACACACCCTCCAAAAAGCTAACTTCATGGTCAAGAGTTCAAATACCATTGACTAAATGAAATAATCCCAATACTCCTGAGCCTGGTATTGTCTAAAGATATAAAAATTAATAAATTTAAAAAAAAAATAAATAAATAAAAAGATAAGACGAACCTTAGATATGCCCTCAATTTGATCTAAGAGGGAGATTATGTGACGCAAAGTAACTGACCGGTACCATAACTGATGCAGTTGTTTACTACGGGCACTGAGACGCTTCTTTGCTTCAGCCAAATCAACCTTAAGAACACCAACACTTTGAGTAGATTCGCTGAACAACCGCAAGATCTGGAAAGAATTGAGTAGAGTGAGATAGAAGTATGCAAGAGTTAACTCTTGTTTTTGACAACCGTCTACTTCCCCCAAAATCAGAAATAAAAAACCATTAAAACACTAGCATTTTCAAAGCAAAACATTTTGATAAATAATTTTTTTTTTTGTCAGGAAACAGATGAATTATTGGAGCACCCACAAGATTCAGTTTCTTATATCACCACGGATGCTAAAAATATATAAAATTGAAAAAGATTAAAGAAAAAAAATGGACAAATAGATTAAATATTCTTATCCAGAAAGATATACAAGACCTGAGAATAATTTTGAATTGCTTTATTGAAGCCACTGTGATAATTATGCACAACTTCATCCACAACTTCCTCAACAACATCACTTTGCTCCTTCAAAAATTGGACTTCACCTTCACGATCTTTGGACGTCAAAATACGAACAACATGAGGTAATGAATCAAAACGAGCAGCAGCCCAGCTCTCATCTATCTTTGCAATCTCTTCCCTCAGATACTGAAATTACCATGATGACAGAAGAAAAATTAAGAAAGTAACATCAAGAAGCACTATGCATAACAAAGCATGCATGCTAAAGTTTAAACACTGTATTAAATTATTGTTTTCATATGCTGGTGCATGCTTCTAGATATTACAGTGAATTCTGTGTATGTAAAAGACTTTTACCTCATAAGCTTATTGTTATTGTTTCAATATTGTAACATTATCAAGAGTGTGTTAGGATTTGGTTCATCACTTGTTAGACTCCTATTTTGTTTAGGATTGTATTAGGAAAGCTAAAGGAACACAGATTCTTGTCATACCATGATTAGGAAAGAATTAAGTTTTCTTGTACAATTAGAAGATTAGGAATCCTAAAAGCATAAATGGAATAGGAATGCAAGTCTGCTTTCCTAATTAGATTAGGAGACTTAATCAGTAAATAGGTGGGTAAGCCGCACCCTATAAACACAAGAGAGAACAGAGAGACAACCAAGCAAAAGAGAGGGATTAGTTCTATGGTTTACAAAAGCACTGTTTACTCTATTATTAATTCAAAGAAGCGGTGATTTCTCAACCCAGAGAAATCACACCTGGATGTAGGCAAAAGTTCTACCAAACCAGTATAAAACTTGTGTATTTCTAGTTATTCTCTATTTGCTAAGTTTAGGGCTTGTTTGGGTGCTTTTAACATGGCTAAAATCACTTTTGGTGAAAATGATTTTGGAAACAATCCTTGGTAAAATGACAATTGAATCCTAAAAAAAGAACTTTATTTCTTCATATCCAAGAATCACATAACTGGTGCTTCTTGCAGGAAGCATTTTAAGTGCTTTTGGAACACAAAAACATTTTCTCTAAAAGCGCTTTCAATCAATTTAAAAGCAGTTCCAAACAGGCCCTCAGTCTATTGCCGGATGCATTAAAGAACAAAATCCAGAGGGGAGTCGAAATTCTAACAGAGTGCCAAGCATGAACATATAAAAACCTACAGCTCTTTTTCTGATAAGTATAGTTATTACAACGTGGATTCCATAAACTTTTTCCTGAGATTATTTTTCAATTTAGAATCACTAATAAACTGTTCCTTTCAGTAATACTGAAGAAACCTATAAGCATTTTCACCTTTTATAGTGTGTACAGCATTTTTTTATTACCTAATTTTATTAAGACATGCCAAAGGGGTGAAACTGGGTGTGCAGGAAGCATACACAAAAGACCAATTTGTCACAACAAAAAAAAGCAAACAAATAAGATGAAGTGAAACCGGGTGTTTTCCAGATAAACTGCATCCTCAGAAAACAAGGAGTGTTGGGATCAAGTCAAACTTGCAAAATAAAGTAAACCCCATTTTGTAATTGACAAGTAGCATAAGGCAGGTATAAATTTAAGCCTACAGCAAACAGTAAACATCTATGAATTGATGACACAACACGTTTTCGTCCGTCAAACTTTTACCAAGAATCTTTTCCTTAATGAAGTCAAATCAGATATATTCATCAGAACTCTGAAATGAGAAATATGCACCAACAGCAAAAAAATAAAGCACTAAGTTTCTGGCAGCTAAAGCATGCAACTTTTATTTACAATCGAATAAAGAACATGTCTTGTGAATTCTGAAGACATTTCAAGAATAATGAAAATAGAACAAACTCTACACAGTCAAAAGTTAAATTTATGCAGAACCCTTTTACAAATTGCAATTCCTACCATAGACACCTGCACCGCCAAACCCCCAAATGATATATGAGCTCCACATCCAGTGCAAACAACTAAATATATAGTTATTAACAGGTGTAGTAAGATAAGTGACTTGAACTTACTGCCTTGTCTGGAGACACGGGCAATCCATCAAAAAGTCCCATAGTGAGCTTTTACATCGGCGGAGCTGTACAACTCAACTCATTCCAGCTTATCCCCGACTGGAAATAAATGGCATGGTTTATTTCAATTAATAAGGACGGAATGAGAAATTCAAATAAGCATCTTCAATAATACTTTGTTGAACTAAAATACTTAGCTTTTCTTTTTCAACTAAACAACCAATAAAGTAAATTCCAATCCAAATTAACTTCTTTCCTAATCTTTCAAAAAAATTCGAGCAACCAAATATGGCATTATAAAAATTCCAGTTCCAAAATCGATATGCAATATCTCCTAGACGTAAAAGTGGAATACCTTCAACTGAGCTCGAGACAACTACTATGCATGTTTGAGTTGAATATTATACTACCCAAAAACTAAAAACGCAACATAAGCTGCATCACTTAAAACTTTCCATTCATTTTTTTATGTTCCCCACAACTTTCTCAGCAACCAAACAGAAAGTAAAGATTGGAAACAAATATTACCTCTAGATCCAGTACGAAGAACTCTGAAACCAAAGCAATTACGCGCAATAGGAAGACCTAAGCTCCCAACAAACCAATAACAGATTCAATTCGATAATCATTGAAAAAAATGAACAGTGAAATTCATTGAAAAAATCAAATGATCACCGATTATTGAGGCGACAATGTTCGTAATCGAATCTTGAACGGAAAACGGCGTCGTCCTGGAGATGTAGAACTGTGTTCGGACGGTAGTCAATTGAATGGGAGATTAGTGGAAAAGTGGAGTGCTTCGGAGCTGGGATTTGGGGTAGGGTAGGGTCTGGAGCTAGATATGGATCGGGTGGACGGAGCCGGAGGCGTATTGGAGGTCGGAGCTCGTGGCAGCGTATCGGAATGCGACGGTGGTGCGTAGAGGCCAACTGGATCGATGGTTTGCCAGAGACGAAGAGGCTGAAGAAGAAAAGTATGAAAGAAAGACACGCCTGCAGCTTTCAACCGACTTTCTTTTTTATTAATTTTGTTTTTTTTGCTAAGGTAAATATGGAATATTTGGATATTGACGGGTCGGATCGTACGTAGGATGAATCATGGATGGTAAATTTTGGTTTCGGAGAAAATAATGAAATAGCTATTTTATTTTAGGTAATTTAGTCAAAAATTAATAAATTTTTTACAATTTAATCATAACTGTGTTGTGGACTAATTTTATCTGACAAAGAGAGAGAGAGGGAGAGAGAGGCCGGCGGCACAAGGAAGAGAGAAAGAGAGAATTGTAGAGGAATTGTGTTGTATGTTCCGCCTACTTTGCACCTCTATTTATAGTATTAGGATAAAGGTATTCCTTGCTCTCCAAGGAATAAGAGATACAATAGGATAAGAATTACAACCCTAATCAAATCTAATCTAGGATTTACACAATCACACTTAAACTAGGATTTGTTTACAACACTCTCCCTTGAGTGTGTAAATACTCAAGGCAGATCTAGCATCATGCAGAAGTTGATGAAGTCGACTTGTCAGTGCTGATTCCAAGGAACAACGCTTATTCTCAATAAGGTAGGAATTTGCATAAGTAAGTAAGTCTCACTAAAATCCCTAAAATCTGCTTGAAGACATGGACACTTGTGCCAAGTTTGTTGATGATATCAAAAGGTTTGTTGGCCCGAGTTTCTTTGCGAAGTGTACGACCGAGTATAAGAGGACTACTTTGCTGGCCATGGTGTAGAAAACGGATATTCTAGCAGCCGAGTCTATGTTCCTTGATCAAGAGGATACCAAGGTTGCCAAGGAGGTGTCAAAGGCTGTCGCAGTTGAAGCTTATCCTTCCCAGATTCAAGATCTTAAGCATGCCCCCTTTTTTTTTTAGCTTTGTTTCGCTGTTTATGTAAAGGATGAAGAGTTGATTGCTGCTTATAACTAGGTGATCCACTTCAAAAAGGTTGTTGATAGGCTTGAACCCCAAGTGTTGGAACTCTAAGGTGCACTGAAGATCAATGAAAGTTTGAAGAAATAAGTGGATGAGCTGCACTGCGTCCATGTTGGTCTGCCCGAGAAGATCGGGCAGCTGAAAGGTGAGAAGGATAGGCTCGAGGCTCCGTTTGTTCAGAGTAAGGCCAGTTTCTACAAGTTGGGATATGTAGATCATCTCTTTGGTAGGGCATCTAACTTTGAGTTTGCTGGGAAATACTTCAAAATCTTTCTCTATTTCTCCGGAAAACTTGTTCACCCTTATTTTTGGGGCCTCCATTGGTGAAGTAGCCGGAATGTTAGTGCCCAGGCTAGAGCAGCAGAGAGTGAAGCGTCGGATAATGCCGCTACTGAGAATGTCGCGACTGCTGAAGGTGTGGCGACCGAGTAGTTGTGGAGTGTCCAAGTTGCTAAAGAGTAATCTTCTTGGTAGTCTTCAAGATTTTCTTTGTTTCCCTAATTGCTTTTTGCTTTGCTTGTACTCATTCGGTCTTCGCTAGTTGTTTATCAAATTTGCTAGAAATTTAATAAACTCGATTCCTTCTCTTTTCTCCATCTTCGCTTCTTTTGTTCATGTCCTAACCTTTAGACTTTATAGACCAGTGACAGGCGTGCTACTTTTCTATAAGCAGATAGGCCCGTGTAGCTGATGCAGCCGTATGTGTTGGTGTAGAACTTGGCAAAGTTGTTAGGCATAGGGTCGGCAGCCGAAAGCCTTACTTACAGAAGCAGACAAGTCCGCGTAACCACTAGGCTGTTAACCTTGGCTTTCTCCAATTCTGTAGGTTGCGTAGCAAGTATCACAACACTTTAGGACTTGGTGTAGGTTGTTCTGCGCTTGGCAGAGATGAAACTTATCGATTACGTAGCATGTCGGCAGCTGATAAAGCTTTGTATATGCACGCTAGCTTGTTTAACCTTTCACAAGAATGTGCGGTTGTATAAGTCTAGCATGGTTTTACTGCTCGAAGGGCAAGCCGTAGGCAGTCTTCTGGAAACCGTAGGCTACCTTAGTGCACTCGGTAGCAGCTTTAGGGTTCCAAGGCAGCCGTCTGTAGGGCGTACTGCGTAATGTGCCCCCTCCGTCTCTAGGGCCTGGTTCCCCGCGGATTAGGCCGAGAGACCTAAAATCCTTCAGTTAGCCAAGCCTTGAAAAAGACCATTATGGCTACTTCTAGGAATCCCGGCGCAAGCCATCGTGCTTCTTTAGTTATACTAGGGCAGCCCGGCTCATCCACGTCTGGATATTCAGAGTGTGGAGTTTATCCTCTCGCTTTGGAAAGCAGACCCATGTGGGTGTCGGGGAATTGGTTTACCCTCTCGCACTGGAGAGCATGGTTGCTCCCTTGGGGGGGTGCAATTCCTGCGATGAGTCCCTAAGAAGGGCGCAATCTTTTTTTTAAGTGCATGTATGATCAGTTGTCGTAGGCATGTAGTTGAGCCAAGTTGCAAATTACTTCTGAATTCCTCATTGAAAAAACAAGTGAAACGAACGAATAACTTAGCTGTAAAAGACTAGATAACAACTGGATAGTTCTCGACTTGCGAGGTGGTGCCCGTTAAGCTGCTTCAGTTTTCGGGCTTTGATGTAGCGGGAGGTCTCACATGGTACTTCCTTAGACTGTAGGCATTCCACTATTTTTCAATCTTTTTGTCGTTTCATGGTGGCGTGGGTGTAATTCCTCTTGCCGCCTAGTCTGCTGATTTTGTACAGACCTTCCCAGATAAGATCCATCTTTTTAGAGCCTTATTTGCGGGCAGTGATAAAGGCTTTTCTTGAGACCAGATCCTCGAGCTGGAGCTGCCGGATCTTGGCCTTTTTGTTGTAGCTGGAGAGGAGTTGTTACTGGTAAGTTGTGATGCTAGTGATAGTCTGCTCGCGCTTCTCCTCTGCTAGATCTAAGCTTGTGGTCATCTCCTTACTATTCGATTACTCATTTTTTGGTGGTGTGATATACCCATAGATATCCGGGGAGTTCGTCTAGCCATTTTCTTTTCTTATTGGTGAGGGATTTCTTGAGCCAGTCAAGGATCGTCTTGTTGGGTGCGTCGTCAATATGCAAATGCCATAAGTCTTCATCAAGTGGAGCAGGTGCGGCTAGGGTGTACTAGGCTTGTTGGGCCGCTCTGTTGCGTCGCCTAGGCTAGGCGTGAGTGCGCAGTAGGGAGCCATAGAGCTGGACCAAGTAACATGTAGTAGAACATGCTCAACTGCCAGTATTGAGCCACTCTAGAGTAAAATTAGAGAGTAAGGGTCGGCTGAGGCCGTGTGACACATAGCAGAAAGTGGTGTTCAACCGCCGGTAGAATCTTATAAGGCAACGAGGACAAAACTTGCTTTCGAGTGTGTCCTTCTAGTGTTTGTCTGCCGTTGACGTGCTTTTTGGGCCGAATAGTGCGTCATAAGGATGACTGAAGGTAAAACTTGAACTCCCGGGTTGCAACTATTATTGCAACAATTATTGCCAAACCTAGCTTTTGAATTTCTGGTAACATCGATGAGAGCTTTTGAACTGTGGAATACAAGTAGTCAGGCCCCCAGCTATTCTCGTATGATGATAGAGCTTATCGCTACTTCTAAGATTACCAAGTAAATGTATAAGTCATTCGCTGCTCGTGGCTTGGGTAGTATGGGAAGCGATGTGAGATACTTCTTCAGGTCTTGGAAAGCTCTTTTGCACTCTTCATCCCATTTATCTCGATGTGCCCTCTTGATGGCCTTGAAAAAAAGGCTTGCATTGATCGGTGAACCGCGAAAGAAAGCGGTTGAGGGCAGTTGCTCGTTCGGTCAAGCTTTGGATCTCCTTCAAGATAGTGGGAGATTTCATCTCTAGGATCACTCGGATGTGCTTCGATTCCTCGTTGGGTCACTAGGTACCTTAAGAATTTTCCTGAAGATACTCCAGATGTGCATTTGGTGGGGTTAGGATCGAGAACTTAGAGTAGTTCTTGGTCGTCGGGCCTCCTCTAGTCGGGAATCAGTCCCTATGCTTGGCCCCCTGCTTGCTTTATTTGTTCAGCTGTTTTTCGTCCTCCTTCTTTACCGCTACTTCTTTTTTAGGCTGCTCGGGTGCCTTGTCTGCTCGCCGAGCTTCATCCCAAAGTGTGTGTTTCTCTGTTAGAATGAAGGAGTCTGCTAGGGTTAGATCTTCTTTCATGACCAATTCTCCGAACAACAGGTGGTCTGTTGGAAGTCCTTTTTGGAAAGCTGCTCTAGCTATCTAGTCGTTGCATCCATCATAAACCCCACTTGTTTTTCTATTATTCCCTCCACCGACTGCTTAGCACTTTTCTATTTATTTTTTATATTTTCTTTCTATCTTCACAAGCTGCCAAGGCAGCTTTGCCTCTAACCCACTTGATTTCCATTTGGCTGCCATAATGCCTTCCTTTTCTATCTGTTTCTATTATTCCTCTACTGCACATGCCACTTGTTTTTCTTTATATTTTCTTTAGTTGCTGCCCTCCTTCAAGTGCTCCGGTTTATTTGTGTTGCATATATTGCATTTTGTACGCTTTGCCCAATTGATGTTGGCACACCTGAAACAAAAGAAGAAAACAAAGCAGCGTGAGCAATAATACACTCTGCATTTAAATGACATTTCTATGATACTGCTAAACCCAAACAAAATAGAGTTAGCTTACGAAATGAATAATTATATCCAAATACCATCAATTAGTAGGCTAGTGCACATATACTCATTGAACTTGGCCTTCAAGTATGAAACTTATAATGCTACATAAAATCTCTCGTCCTAGCAAGTAGCAACATATTAACCAAGGTTGATACAAGATACTACCTAACTTCCACAACCTCGCAATATGATAATAGATTTGTAAGAATGTGAAGAAAATCAAAATCACAAGAAAATGGAATAAAAGGTCCTTTAATGATCTTTCGAAATATTTCTTTTGCACCGAGGCCCCTCCAATCTTTCTTTTCTGTTTTTATTTCATTTAACACATAAAACAAACCAAACCAATTTCAATCACTCAAACCGAATCAAAAACATAAACAAAGAAAATAAATGAGTAAGGTAGTTTTGACGAATTTGTCACTTAAAATCTCACTTGTGCTATTTTTCTTTTATTTGCTAGATAAATTCTATAAAACACAAAAACAAAGTAAATAGCTCAAAATATGAGGAACTAACTAAGAAAAGACGAGTGAATTTGATATAAAAAAATATATAAATATGATCCGATCACCTGCTCGATCTCATCTGTGAAGGGTGACTTGCTTATGTTGGTCATGTTCCGTCGTAGTGCCTCGTCGGTGACCTCGTTGCGTTGAAAATTACACAATTGCTTGGTCAAGAGTCTTTCTACTTCCTCCTAAATTTGCCTTTGGGGTAGCGGAGCTCTCGGCTGCCCCCAGTCATGACTTGTTGGTCTAGGCTGCTCTTCCATGTATTTGGCTTTTCTATGCCGCGGATGCGGTTCTTGTGGTGCGTTCTTAGCAGACGAGCGAGTTCTTCGCAGGCTGCTGGTTAAACTTGAGCTGGATTGAGTGACTGATTTTCTTCGTCCGTCGTGCTGCCTACTCTGATGTGAAGTTGAGGATGCTCCTTGCGGGCTTAGCCGTGAATAAACACTTTGCCTGGAAGGTTGCTCATGTTGACTATCGGAGTGTGACCCCAACCATGAATGTATGTTCGTCCGTGGGCCTAGTCGAGAGTGCACACTTCTCCGCGCGCTAAGACGGGAGTATACGCTATCTCGAGGGCCCAGTCGGGAGTGTACATTGCCAGAACGCTTGGTTTGTGGCCGATCTAGTGGCTGCTTTCCGGGACACTGCTAGAGAGATTCATCGTCTGCCCTTGTCCTACTTCGGGACACCACACCTAAGGCACGTTGCATCTCGGTCCGCTGCAAGAGCTGGTTCACCAAGGTCATCTACTGTACGAGGGCGCTCGTCAACTCTATGACTTGTCGAAACAAGTGTTGTTCTCCATTTGGGTTAGAAGAGCTTGGAATGAATGTATCTCCTTGAGCAGTGGAAGTGTGGTAGACCCCGGGCGTGAGATTTGAGTTGAGAAATGTCAAATCTGCAAGAGAGAATGTGGTGAAAATGCCCCCGATTCGATCACGAGTCCCGAAACTTGAAGTCGAGACAGTTGTGCTACATTCGGGCTGACTTGGGCTGCTCGGGAAGCCAAGGGAGCAGGCTGGGCCTCAAGAGCAGGCTGGGCCTCAGGAGCAGGCTGGACCGTGTGAGCAGACTGGGCCGCAGGAGCAGACAGGGCGCGGGAGCAGGCTGGGCCACGAGAATGGGCTGCTCGGCGGGAGCATGCTGCTTAGTGCGTGATGCATGCGAGTGCATGGTTTGGGCTCGGGCCCGTGCAAGCTTGGATGGCATGGCTTGGGTCATGATGGTGGTGCCATGGATCTTGTCGTGAGTAGTTGCCATGGTGGAACTTTGTGGTGGTACCACACCACCCATGACCACATCTAGCCTCATGGATCGCCACGGTCCCATTTCTTGAATGTGAAAATTTTCACTTGTGGAATTTTCTAAATTTCTAGCCATTATATTTTTCTTTCACGTCTTATCAAAGAATCTTTGCAAATTAAAAAATTCTAATAATAAGAACGTATGAAAAAAATATTCAAATGGACTAGTAAATAGAGAAAAACCTTTTTATGCGAGAGTCTTCTACGAGTATGGATCTTCAACTCTCAATGAAAGCACAAATTTGTGGATGCAAATTTTCGTCGCTTTCTTCTTGGACAAAATTGCACCTACAAAACAATTAACACATTTGGTTAAGGCCAAAAGCCTCACACGCCCACGATGAGTTGGGGGGGGGGCTTTGGCCGAAGAACCTCCGATGCCAAAGTTAGAAATTAGAGAGAAAATGTGTTTGAAGAACTTTGTGATTTTTGCAAGAGTGTTGGAATGAGTTTTTGGTGAAAATAAGAGCCTATTTATAGGGCTAGGCTTGTCCATTTTTGAGAAGAAATGGCCGGCCTTAATGGGGGTTTTTAGGTTGATATTTTAGTTTAATTAGCCAATTTATTGGCTAACTAAACCTAAAGGAATAAATTGGTGGTTACAAAATTGAATAATTTGCATAAGTGGGGTAATAAAGTGGAGAAAATAAGAAAGGTGTGGAGCAAGGAAAGGTGGCCGGTCATTCACTAGTTTTAGGATTGAATGAGATATATTTTGTGGTTAAATTTGATAATCTAATTGATATTTAATGGATTAATTGGGTAATTAATCCATTAATTAACCAATTAACATAATTTTGGAGGTTACCTTGCAAAAGGAATTTGATGAGATGGACTTTGAATTGTTTACCTCTTTTGGAGCATTTTTGACTTTGTTGAAGGATGATTGTCTGCTGCTCGCGCGTAGAAATCCCGGTGTACCTTAGGGGTAGTTTGGTCATCTTTTGCCAAAATATCCACGTGTCGCCTTGTGATTATTTTTGACTCCACAATGTTTATTTTCAGATGAGGTGGTGGCATAATATTTCCACATTGTAGCATCTGATCATAGCTTCATGCATCCGTTGTGTTTCCACGTTTCCCCGGTCCGAGAGTTTTCTTAGATCAGGAAAATATTTTGAGATTTTTGCTATTGTTAGTTGAACTTGACAACGAAGTTTATGCGATCAATCGCCTTTTTAACTGTTGGTCAAATTCAAATGTAGGTATAACAGCGATCAACGGTCAAGAATCAAGGATGGTCGAGTAAACAGGAAAGGTGTAAGTTTGTTATGAATGACCCCGTATGGAATATAGGGGAGTAAATGGAAATTCACTGATTCTGTTTCCTTTACTGCACATATTCATGCTTTTTGCAGGAGACATGCCTGCGTAACATTCATCCCACTCTCGTAAGTGTGATGACATGATTATCTTGAGGAATTCTCCATCTAGCTGTTTCAGAAACTGTTGTATCTGCACGAGGAGACACATAAGATCGACAACAATAGGAGAGAAACTAGCCGCCACTTACAGCTAGTGTCTAGAAACACTATTAGCTTCACCAGCCTAGGCAAAATATTTTACAAGCGTATTGAGAAACTCTGGAAATCCATCCTATACTCATCACTCCGTTCATGTTCCCACGCAAAATCACATCTGAGCAACCAGTTTTTCTGGTTCCCTTGCGGATCCAGCAAGTGATCCCTGAGTCCACCTCCTCAGCATCTCTAGTGCAGCCTTGGGTTGGTCCATTGGAACCATATGGCCGGCGTCATGGACCTGTTTGTTGCAAGATAGCATACCATATAACTAGTTCAGCAACCAGGATCGGTAATTAATCATCGTCTATGTATAGATGGAATGCAGATATGTTTGAGAGAGAAATCCAGATATGTAAGAGAAAAGGAGAGAGAAAGAGACCTTAAGGAAACTAAGAGGCCCGTAGTTCTTGAGAACTCCTGCTTCTGAATCATCGACAACAAAAGGGACTTCCGGAGAAGACACAAACTCTTTCTGACCAGACCATTCCATGGCCTGGACCCATCTTGAGTTACCTATCACATACAAATTTATATGCACGGGTAAGAATTACACCTCACAAATTAAAAGAAAATAAATTTAACAAGTGGTTTGGCATGTCGTATCAGATAAAGCCTCGAGGCCTACCAAGCCAGTTGCAGATTAGATCATATTCTCCTGCATACACAAGCAGTTGGATTCCGTCCTCGAGAAGAGTAGGGATGCCCACTTCGAGGTTCCTCATCCAGTCCACCAACATGGCAAGATACACTGTAGTGCTGCATGAAACAAATTTTCTGTCCCCAACTCCAAGCGACTCTCTAACAGGTTTCTGGTTCAGGAATTTCTCCATGTTTGAAAAGTCGTAGCAAAGGCTACCCTCGCACTTCTTTCTGATGTCATAGTACTGCATATTAATAATATTCAAAAAATTCCGTCAAACTTCAGATCATTAGTGGAATATCAAATGCTCACGAAATTTGCTAATAACAATAAATATTTCCTGGCTGAGGTTCAGGCAAAAAAAAAAAAAAAAAAGTTTAAGAACATGCATTTGTAGAAACACATTAGTTTCCGCCTCTTTAATTGAGTCCTGTGAGCCATTTCCTTCAAATTTTCAGAGCAATAAGTTTCACGTGCTTTTTTGGAAGAGAACATGTAGAATAATCAAATTACAACATAAAGATTAAAGAGCAATCATTCTGATAATAATGAGTAACTGATCTTCTTACATTTATGTTTCCGGCCTTCGCAATGATGCTAGTGAATATGGTATTGCAAACAAAATACGAAGCCACGCAAGAGACTGTACCATCAGTGCCTGAAACAACAGAAGTATATGTTTATTTAAACAGCAGCAGTAACCAACTAATGTGGCTAATATGTAAAGACACACTTGCATAATACAAATAAAACACTCATAACTTAGAAAAGAGAGAAAAAAGATACATAGAGATGGGAGGCTATATAAGAGAAAGGACCCACCCCTAACGCGTTAACATGAAAACGATCAAAAGAACTGCAAATTCTAATTAACAAATTTGCATGTCATAGGGTCAAAAGATAAAAACACGGTAATAGAAATTTGAAAAAAAATAAAAAGAGAAAAAAATAAAATGAGGAAGGGGCCACTAAAATATGTCACTTACCACAGAGCTTTATAGCCATTTCACAGACTGGAAGCACTTTGTTAATGAGATTATAGGAAGTGTTTGTGATTAAGCCATTGTCCAACGCAAAATCTGTGTAAGCTTTATACTGGATTGCAGGATCAGTAAGCCCGTTGCCAATGGCAAATCCCTGTTCAACAAGTTTTTCTAAACTTAATAAACCATGATATGACCCATTACAATTATCAAACTAGTATATATTTGAGATATATAACCTTTAAATTTATATGAATTCCTTCTTTAGCTTTGTTTCCTCGGTGAACTCGAGCAGCAACAGCTGGAATGTAGTGTCCAGCATATGATTCTCCAGTTATGAAAAAGTCATTCTCTGCCAACTCAGGGTGCTCAGCAAAGAAGGCCTAACATCGTAGATAGGCAATAAGTCATATTACTATCCATTACAGCAATAAACCTTAAACATCTAAGATGTTTGCTTTCCTCCAAATTCTCAAGTTAATAATCATGCAGTTTTTCGACTGAAAGGCACTGCAGTGAAGTTTGAGAATGACATTAACATATACATATATGTGTGTGTGTGTGTGTGTGTATACATATATACATGTATGTATGTGTGTATACATATTCCATACACAAAATAACTACCATTTGGTGATATGTTTATAGGAAACTAAAAGCTCAGACAGTTGTGTGAAAATTACACATAACATTGCTGCTTTATAAATGAAGGATAATGACATACCTGTAAGAAGTCATAGAGGTCATTACTAACGCCATCTTCAGAGTGACGAATGTCACGTCTGTCACTACTATAACTAAAGCCAGTCCCAATAGGCTGGTCGACATACAGAAGGTTAGATGCCTGCAAAACAGAAAATGGGTAAAAAAATTTGGTTACATCTCCGGAAAATGAAGAATGAGCTTACATCAAGTTCCATCATTTCCAAATGATTCTTATTTGGATGACTAACATTATATGATCATCCCAAATCATCCAACAGCATCAAGCTCTGACTTACAGAAGTAGGACACATATAACCAGTGACAGCCTCAGATATCATGCAGGTAAAAGTAAATATAAGTGAAGAGGTGTCTTCAAGTCACTTTCATTCCAGTGCAACATGATTTGGAAAAGGTTCTATGAACGATAATTAAGAACAAAATATTACCACAAATAATTCTAGGACATGTTTTAAAACCACTCCCATTGAATATTCAGTCACATACGTGGTAATTATCTCATCATATGGGCAGAAATGAATTTGTCAATAGAAGAGATTCAAAGATAGCAGTTGCAACTTTCAATCTGTTAACATTGCTCACGCTGGCAATAAACAATCACATCCAAACATAACAATGAAGCATAAAGTGACAGAGTGTTTCAGGTTACCTTATCCCAGCCATACTCGTTCCACACAAGGGACAAGTTATTTGCGATGGTGAAAGGACCATTTTCGTAAAATACAGCCAATTCACTGCTGCACCCCGGACCGCCAGTCAACCAAATAACAACAGGATCCTTGTTGTTGATGCGAGATTCGAAGAAGAGGTAAAACATCCTACATTACCACAAAAATTGAATAGTAAGAACACCAAGCGAGCAGCTAAATTCACTATACAATCGAAAAAAAATCCAACGAAAAAAAAATCCAAAATTCAGCATAATTTGAAGACCTATTTTCTTAAGTTGAGGTCCAGCTAAGCATAAATTTTCTGCATAAAACCCTAAAGTTCAAATGAGATCAAAACAAAAACCCCTAAATTACTTCAAATCCACCATGCAGAGCGAAATTAACAGTTGAAAGTATCATAAAGACGACGAAATTTAAAGAGATTACAAAGCTCACTTAGCGGCATGAGAATGCTCGATCTTATAGTAACCGGCATGGTGGCCGAGGTCCTCGATGGAAACACCGGAGTCCACGAGGTTGGGGAGCCTGAAGCGCTTCTCGACCAGCCTCGGCGGGTCGGCGACGGCGGCGGTCGAGGAATCGGGGGCGTCGATGATGTTGATGTCCTCCTCGGGGAAGAGATTGAAGGCTCTGATCAGCTGCTTCGCGCGCACGGAAGCGAAGCTGGACCTGCCGAGCTCGAGAGGGTTCGTGAGCTTCGCGGCGGCGAGAGGAGAGATGAGGAGGAGGTGAAGAGAGAGAAAGGTGAGGAGGTGAGGGAGGAAAGAAATCTTACGTTCCATGGCTTGTGCTCTGAGTTTTGGGTTGAGATAGAAGAAATGAGAAACGGAGAGAGACATGTAGCGGAGGCAGGGCGGCCCTGAGAATTTGAGCGCCTAGGCGAGTTTTCAAAGTGGGCCTGGAGTTAGACTCTCGATGCTTTGTACATTGATATAGATAAAAAAAGAAGCAAATGATAGTTTACTACCCTCATATTTGGTAGTTTTCAATATTTAGTATATCAATTTTTTTTCATCCCAGAGTCATATCTAAAGTGTAAATTTTGGGACAGTCTCATACATCTGTTAATCAAACTGTTAGTTCTCCCGTTAAGTGATGATGTGGCGCCCATGTGGACAATGACTGGGGGGCCACGTGTCATTAAAAATAATATTAAAAAATAAAAAAACCCGAACCCAGAAAAGAAGAGGAAGAAGAAGGAGAAGAAGAAGGAGCAGGAGAAGAAGAAGGAAGAGGAAGAAGAAAAAAAACTGGGTTTGGGGGCGTGCACAGTGGGGGGGAAGAAGAAGGAAGAAGAAGAAGGAGGAAGAAGAAAAAAAATCTGGGTTGGGGGCGTGCACAGAGGGGAAGAAGAAGAAGGAAGAGGAAGAAGAAGGAGGAAGAAGAAGGAAGAAGGAGAAGGAGAAGGAGAAGGAGGAGGAAGAAGAAAAAAATAAAATAAATAAAATTCTGGGTTTGGGGGCGTGCACAGTTGGGGGGAGAAGAAAGAGGAGGAAGAATAAGGAAGAAGAAGGAGAAGGAGGAGGAAGAAGAAAAAAAATATCTGGGTTTGGGGGCGTGCACAGTGGAGGGGGAAGAAGAAGGAAGAAGAAGGAGGAGGAGGAGGAAGAAGGGAGAAGGAGGAGAAGGAGGAGGAGGAAGAAAAGAAAAAAAATCTGGGTTGGGGGCGTGCAGTGGGGGGAAAGAAGAAGAAGGAGGAGGAAGAAGAAGGAAGAAGAAGGAGAAGAATGAGGAAGAAGAAAAGAAAAAAATATTATGGGTTTGGGGGCGTGCACAGTGAGGGGAAGAAGAAGGATGAGGAAGAAAAAGGAAGAAAAAGGAAGAGGAGGAGCAAGAAGAAAAAAAAATTCTGGGTTTGGGGGCATGCACAGTGGGGGGAAGGAGGAGGAAGAAGAACAAGGATGATGAAGAAGAACAGAAGGATGAGGAAGAAGGAAAAAAAAAATTCTGGGTTTGAGGCCGCGTGGGGAGGGGGAAGTTTTTTTATTTTTTATTTTATTTTATTTAAATAATAATTATTTTTATTTTTATTTAAATAATCATTTTAATATTTTTTTAATGACACGTGATGCCCTGTCATTGTCTACATGAGCGCCACGTCATCACTTAACGAGAGAACTAACAGTTTGACTAACGGATGTATGAGACTGTCCCAAAATTTACACTTTAGGTATGACTCTGGGATGAAAAAAAATTGATGTACTAAATGTTGAAACTCATCAAACATTAGGGTAGTAAACAGAGATATACCCTAAAAAAATTACTAAATACATAAAATGTCTATTTTTACATTAAATATTTTTAAAAATTAATGTTGAAAAAAGAAAGACATACAACATTACTCAAATATTACTTGTCTCGCGTTTTTAAATGGAAATGCACTTATTAGGTTTACATAATGTAATTTTTTAACCAATTCAAACCAAAAGAGAAGTCCCTACCCAGTACGCCAAACTCCAATCATTTTTCTATTGTGACAATGTTACTTATTACATTCAATAAATGAATGGTTGAATTACAGAGACAACATCTTACAGTTAGGAAAAATATTAGAGTGAAGATAATAGTAATTTTCGTATATGCGCCTAGGTGGACAAGGCAGATTTGAATAATTTATTATATATTATATAAACAAATTAATTTGAACATTAAATAATATCATTTTTCAAAAATGTGAGTTTTAGCCTTTTAGGTACATAATAAAGATATATGTGGTGTGATCTTAAAATAGGGTAATAAAACTCCATAAAAATAAACATAAACATAAAGGTGATATTTAAGAGAGAAGCAAAAAAGTAAAAATAAGATGGTGGTGACTATTTAAAAAGGAGAAGACGTGCATCTATAAAAAAAGATAGTGGGATCATCTTAAGTAAAATCGTGCAATTAAAATGATGTTGGGAATATGGTTGCTTTCTTCTTCACGCAAGGCCGATCCTACAACAAAAGATTTTCATATTCTGGTGTTTACATATAAGTCCGCATAGCTCTCGCCCATCCCTGTCTAGACCTGCCTAGCTCTGCCTAAAAATTGGGAGCCCTTTCGAAGTCGGGGCCCTAGGTGGGCGCCTACTCCGGCTACCCTCAGGACCAGCCCTAAGCAGAGGAGAGAGAAGGCGTTGGGCGGTAACTAATGGTTGATTGGGATGGCGGTTTATAAGTGGA
This sequence comes from Crataegus laevigata, assembly GCA_963580275.1. Classification (NCBI taxonomy): domain Eukaryota; kingdom Viridiplantae; phylum Streptophyta; class Magnoliopsida; order Rosales; family Rosaceae; genus Crataegus; species Crataegus laevigata. The sequence goes on along the minus strand of OY756947.1, from coordinate 26,668,987 downwards.
TGGCTAAGTTATTAAAGGGAATGGGTAAGGGAAAGTTGTAGTGCCGGCATGTGTAGGGAGGGAACGGATCGCGAGCGTTGGGTTTTGTGTTGCGGGTCCATTTTTGGAGTTTTTGGTGTGAGTCCGTGAACCAGGGTGCAGGGGATTTCTGCCTCGTTGCTTTCTGCTTGCAACAAGGAAATACTTGGGTATTCACCGAGAGTACCCAACTTCTTGATCATATTAAGTGGCCCAATAAAGTTATAACACATGTTCATTTTATATGCCTTCAGACTATTGCAATCCTCGTATCCAAACACCAACTCTTACTTTTGAACATATAACCAAATGCTCTTTTTCCTCCCCTTTCTTATGCCATGCCAAAGTGGCCACCCCATCCCCTCCTCCTCTCCTATATCGACCCTACCCACATCTCCCTTCCAACCTTTTGGTCGGCCCAACCCCAAATCCCTCATATTCTTTTATATGGAAACATACCTACATCCCCTTTCAATCTTTCGATCGGCCTCACCCCAAATATCTCATATTCTTTTTGTGAAAGCCATGGGAGCACCTCTGCACTTGCCCACTCACTGGTCGCGACTCACCACCACCTTCATTTTTTTGCTTTCATGGTTGCATCTGGAAGGAAAAGGATGGATTGAAGACGAGGTCGATGAGGTTAGTTAGAGGAGGAGAAGTGGGTGGGGTTGACAGAGAAGGGTGGTCGAAGGAGGAAACGTGGATGTTGTTGCCGGAGGAGTGGAGTAGGAGCTTCCGACGATGGCAAATGAGGGTAAGAGAGAATGATGTTTGGATACTAGAATATTGAGGTTGTGGATGATTCCATTCATTCTTGCACTATTGATATGGCCGTCTCTGACAATTTTTTGCACAACTAGTTAATTTGAGACAAAATGATACGGAAATAATATCTTTGGGGTCAAATTATACGAGTGGGGTCGTTATAGGGTCACCACTTAATGAGTTGAGTTGTTATCAGGTCACTTTGAGAATTCGTTAATATCACGTGTATGACATGTAAACGACACGAACACGACCAATTTGCTGGGTCTACACATTAGGCATAACAATTTCTTACATGATCTATTAACCCGACATGAAATGACACGACTCGTTAACAAGTCGGGTACACGATTCATTAAAATAACGGGCGAAAATGACAAACACGTTATGTTTGCTAGATCTAGGGCTGCCAATAGAATAGAGTTTGTCACACGGATGAAATGTGTGAGGTCAGGTTGGACTAAGATATAGGAGGTCTCATTGTTTTATAGGATTGATCGAACATGTGTCTCAATTCGAGATATTCTTTTGAAAATAGATTTATGTTTGCATCAGTCATGTCCATGAGACATTGTCAGCTGTTTGACCCATGTGTAACAATTTGTAACCATATAATGCCTAATATAAAATTATGCTAGCATCCGTCGTACATGCGTTAGTTTGAAAGGTGGACAAAGATCGGATGGGCTCGTTTTGCTATGGAAAGAAAGTGAAGTAGGAAGGGAGGTGCCTTAGAAAGCTTCGAAAAGAAATATATACAAAGAGCTTGCAATATTGTAGAAAGCTTTGAAATGAAAGAGGCTTTGAAATGAAAAGGGTGCAGCCGCAGAGAGATTGTTTGATTTTTGTAGTGTCTCTTCGGAACCAGATCTCCTCCGGATCTTCAAAAACTGAGCTTGCTGAGCAATCAATCAAGGCCATTGAAATTTGATCCAACAATTATAATTATTATAACTTTTAGAGGGGTCCCCTATTTGTAACCGTTGGATTTAATTTCAATGGCTCAAGATCATTGCTCAACAGGCTCAGTTTTTGGAGATTTGGAGGGGATCCGGTTCCTATCTCTTCGTCTCTGCTTTATCTTCAAATACATGGACAACAAATCATAGTGTGAACACAGAGCCATGATGCAGACCTCCCCCATATCCACCTCCTTTGGAAATGACATTAAAAGAAGCCACTTGTTGTATTTCACCGTCCAAACCTAACTTGTATGAGAAATATCTAACTACAAATATATATCATATAATAATTGGTATCACTTGATATCTGTAAGCCAAACATATGCCACTTAATGCAAGTCTAGCCTAATTTCATAATAACCCCACAAAATACCATAATTTGGCTTTAGTCCTAAATGAGTGAAATTTGCCAGTTTTAGGCACAAACAGTTGGGGTATTGGAAACACCATAAAATCATAAGCTGATCAAAGCTTGGAATTGGAAAATGCGACGGCAAGAACTAGGGTTTTAACCTAGCTGTGATATCACGTAAAGAAACCCAGAAAATATTTTGCAGAAAAATTAATTTCATTCATACCTCAAATGTACAATATATAGTAAATATAAATACATGAATTAATTACAATTACATATCATCTAGTGAACCTAATATAGAAGAGTCAAGGAACCTATGTATAGAATTTAATGAGCTTAATGGTTCAATGAACCACTTCCCGTCAAGTTGCTTTAACTGATTTATGTGAGAGATGGCTTGAGCCACTTTTGTAAGAGAGTCCTTAACACAGATTTTTGGAAAAGATGGCTCAAGCTACTTTTGTAGAAGAAAAAAACTTGTACTTGTTGACTTCTCAACACAATGTGGTGTTGTGTAAATGTGAGTTATGCATTAACCCATATAAATGTCTCACGCTCACTATGTCATCAATTTAATGAAGGATCAAATAATATATCCAACTAAAGATATAAATTGATAAATTTTCAATACCCTATGGTGTAAAATGAGAAGAACAAAAATTACTGCCATCTAAATGGTGAAATGTAGTCTGCACAAATATTATATAACTCCTTAATTCTGAAATCGAAATTAATGTTTAATAGAAATGTTAATATTATATGTAAAATCAAGGGATGCTCAAGTTAAATTCGCTAATTGCAGTGAAAACACACGATATTAATAAAAGAACTTGTTACAAATTTTGAATCTTATTTACTTGACACACAAGAAATAAGAATATTACATATTTCTACATCTTAATAATGATATATATTTAGGCATTGGAAACACCATAAAATCATAAGCTGATCAAAGCTTGGAAATGGCAAGTATAGGCAATTTGGATCTTGTTGGGAGCTTTAATTCTTGCCATTCTTTAACATCGCCACCCAGCTTAGAGAAGTAGTGCTCAACCATATCATCAGTGATGGGCTCCAACTTAGAAGGGTTCCATTTTGGTTTCTTATCCTTGTCCCACAAAATAGCTCTGCAACCTTCTCTGAAGTCCTTGCTGATTTCCCCTTGGGCAACATGACAAGTTATTCTGTACTCGGGAATGAGGCATTCACCAATTCACAACAACAAAAATGAGCACTGCACACGATAAATTATCTGTGCCCTTTGAGGCCAAAAAGCACCAACAATTGTGCCCATAGACCAATAGCAACAATGCAGCAACTAAGTTTGTATCTGTGCCCTCTATGGGCGTCACCATTACTCAGAGGGCACAATACTGAGTTCTGTGCTCATAATGTCAGCACAAATAAAGAGTGTTTTGTGCCTCCATTCTGACAAAGTTGTCAGACGACATTTTCAAGCCATGTTGGCACATAAAATGGAATTGTGCCAACATGAATTAAATATTAAAAAAAAATCAAAATTTGAAACTAAAATTGAGGAAATGAATTTTTTTTTATTTTCTTAAAATGAAAAGGCCTACAACACATTCCCAATCTCACAAACATAATGTAATGTTACATATTTTTATCTCTAATACAATTAAACTACATATTCAGATTATAATAAAATAAATCTGAAATCAGAATTGCAAAAACATAAACACGTAACCCATATTCCTTTCAAAGTTTCTTCAAATTTGTCTCAGATCCTGTTTTCCTATAACACCACAAATGACTGAATGAGTACAGATAAAGGGGTTTTGCCCATGGGGTTTGGTCTACGCTACTCATATTTGAAGAAAGTAAAATTATCAAGAAGAAATTTGACTCGGTATATATGAGCTAAAAGATTGTGCAATCATCCATGTAAATTTTCTGTATTTGGAAACTCACTCTTCAACTCCAGGTTATAAAGTCAAACTTTCCGACATCAGAAACTCATCCATTGAAATTTTGTGTCAAAAACAAATTAATATTAGCTAATTTCATTCTACTCTACATATGGGAGAGCTAAAAGACTAATCATCCAAGTAAATTTGAAGCTCAACATGAGTTAATTACATGTTTGGATACAAGTGGGAAATAAAAGGATATTTATTAGTACCTCTCCCATTCGTTAATGTGTTTTACACTTTAACCTTGTAATGGAAGACAAAATAATAAGCTATCAAAGTAACAAGTGAAATGAGTTTGCAATTATCTCAGATAAGCAACTATTTCTTTTGTGTAAAAATGATAATTTTCAAGCAGAAAATAATAAAAAAGGTTATGTTGTTTTTAAATCAGCCACGCTCACCTACCCTAGAAAAATATACAAACAGTTCTCTTCATATAGTGATTAACCGAAAGCAGATTCCTCAATAGGCCTGGAATTATAAATGCTTTCTTATTTTTGTTACATAACCATATGATCAAAATATATTTGATTCAAAGACTAACATCTCCTTTTGTGTATATCCTGATTTCCGATGTAATGCTTGACATTAAGCTTTGAAACAATCATTGGTCACAATCTTATAAAACCAGCAAAACTAATCCATGAGCCAAGTAAAAGTAATTAAATACTAATAATTTAAGTTATGTGTGAAGGACCTAACCTAAGTCTACACTTGTATCTCAGTTGTAAGATTAGATATAAATGTTACATGCATCTCTAAAACCAAATAATTAGTGGGAAAAAAAAGTAAATCACTTACCAAATGCACTGAGGAGAAGTAGAGTTTCCTGCGGGATAAAATACAAAAAAATCAAAATTGAGAAACCCCATTTGTTCCAAGACAATGATAAAGATTTAATCTTTTCACAAACATTCAAATTCTAGTTCATAAACAAAAGGGTGGCCACTTCAAACTTGAAGTTCCAGTCCCTTCGGAAAAGGAAAAAACACAGAATTTGAAAACAGAGCACCATAAAACCCACCAAAAGGAAAGCAAAGTTCGTATATGAAATAACTTGAAGAAGCATCAGCAACCCAGTTTCAGTAATGGAAAATCATCAATGAAAACACAAGTATAAAGTATAAAGTATAAAGGTCGCGGCATATTTAATGCCCTCTACTGGTCTTGCACTTGCAGTACTGCTTTGAATCTTGCATTCAAATATAAAGAGGTCTTGCATTCATATATATATATATATATATATATATATATATCATAATTTACTACTTTCGAAAATCCCTCATTCTTTCATATACAGTATGCACACATACACAGATCAAAGATACAAACTTTTATAAACTTGGCGATATGGAATCCTAACGGGACTTACCACTTTGAGAAGGAGCCGTTGTATCAGAAGTTTCTGAATGCCGGTGAGCTTCTGCGACACTATGTCACTGATCGCTGACAAAACCCCCGCAGTAATTGCCTGTTCAGATAACAATCAAAGTGAAGATCACCAAAAATTCCCAATTAACAACTTGTTACACTCATATTATTCAACTCGAAAAACCAATTAACTACTAATCACAATTAAGGAATATGAGCTATTAATTAATCACAAATGTTTGAGAATTGATTCCATGTGCTTTCTAAATCAGTATTTTAAATCACAATCTCTTGCTTTATGCCACCATTAATATTAAGTAAGCTATTAATTAATAATAATCAAATATCAATAACATCAAGAAAGAAACTGATTTAGCACATGGAATCAATTCTCAAACATTGATTTGATCATCATCTTTGGAATAGAAGCAAGAAACAGAGACTAATATACATCCCATCATAATATTCCAAAATTAAAGTACCCAAAACACCCATAAACCCACTTCCCGACCATAACAAGCACCACTCCGAATCCCAATGACTGAAAGTGTTTCTTAGAGGCAGCCCAAATGAGTGAAAGTATTCCAAAATTATAAATGCTTTCTTATTTTTGTTCCTCATTATACATAACCATATGATCAAAATATATTTGATTCAAAGACTAACATCTCCTTTTGTGTATATCCTGATTTCCGATGTAATGCTTGACATTAAGCTTTGAAACAATCATTGGTCACAATCTTATAAAACCAGCAAAACTAATCCATGAGCCAAGTAAAAGTAATTAAATACTAATAATTTAAGTTATGTGCGAAGGACCTAACCTAAGTCTACACTTGTATCTCAGTTGTAAGATTAGATATAAATGTTACATGCATCTCTAAAACCAAATAATTAGTGGGAAAAAAAGTAAATCACTTACCAAATGCACTGAGGAGAAGTAGAGTTTCCTGCGGGATAAAATACAAAAAAATCAAAATTTGTTAAAAAATTACAAAAATAAAAAATAAAAAAAATAAAACCCACAAAAAGCAAACATGCAAGCAGAGTTCCTGGGGATTTGCACAGCCTTCATGTCTTTCCTCCAGCGCCGCTGATGCTTGCACGGTCATAGGAACCTCGTCACTAGTCAAGAAAACTTGGATCGTCAAGGTGTCAGGCGGAAAAGCCCAGATTTGAGAGAGATTAGGAAAGGAAGAGAGATGAATCGAATCTGGCGAAGGTAGAGATAGAAAGGGGGTTAGAGTCTTGGAGAGAGAGAGACAGAGGTAAGAGAAAGGAGGCGGAGAGAGATCTATAAGAGAGAGATGGACCGAATCTGGGGAAGGTAGAGAGAGAAGAGGGGTTGCAGAGAGAATGCGAGTTGGGGAGTGAGGGAGGCAGAGAGAGATGAGAGAGAAGGGAAAGATAGATGAGAGGGAAATAGGGTTGTGGGTGGGTGCGGGTTGGAGTCTTGAGGGAGGCAGAGAGAGAGATGAGAGAGAAGGGAAAGATAGATGAGAGGGAAATAGGGTTGTGGGTGCGTGGGTGCGGGTTGGAGTCTTGAGGGAGGCAGAGAGAGATGAGAGAAGGGAAACAGAGATAAGGGGGAAAGAGAGAAAGTGGGTGTGGGTGTGGGCCATAAGTTTGTGAAAAATAATAAAGAACAAGTAATTGTGCCCTTAGACTGCAAATACAGGCACAATAATATATTTGAGTCCACTTTTTTTATCAAAGTTGTCAGAAAATGTATTTGTGCCCATTTTTCTTGATATCAGGCACAATATGTAGTGTCCTTCATTGAATGGGCACTGTTTTAATTTTTTTGTGTGGAAATAGACACAAATCTCTCATTTGTATCCTTAATTTTGTATCCAAAGGCCCTTTTTGTTGTAGTGATTCCTTGCTCCCTTCCTTCTCTAATGGATCTTAAAGTAATCTTCAAACTGATCGGCGACGACGCATTCTTCAGCGATTGAATTATTGCAGCTAACCATTCATTATGATCACCAGCTTCCCTAGTGCTTGCCTTGGTAAATTCCTCCTCAAGGGCACTTAAAATTTCTTCCACTGTTGGCCTAGAAAAGCACTTGCAAATAATACCCTTTTTGTAATAAGCACTTTTTTCACTCAAAGCTGGATTCTTCAGCGAGTATTCATCTATAATTGCTGATATAGTAGAAGCAAGATCACAGCTTGATGAAGTAGATGAAGCTACTCGGCATGTTAGAGCTTCTTCCAATAAAGACAATTTGGCTGAGGGCACATAGTGAGTCGCTAGGCCACAGGCAATAAGAGGCACCAACATCGGGAAACAATCCCAGAGCTACTTCCGGCATTGCAAAGACTGAATTCTCTGTTGCTACACGGAATTTACCGTGTGCTGAAATACCGACGCCGCCTCCCATCGCAATCCCATTAAGAATTGAAACCTGTTGGCGAATTAAACATGAATATTAACAGAAATGTAAACAGAAAATTAAATGGTTTTGAGAGAAAGGAAGTTGTATGATTGATAATATGTGAGACCGACTGTTCGTAGATCACTTTAGATGATGCAAACTCCTGGGCTACCATATCGTTCCCGACCAGGATAGAGATTGGCTGGATTTTATCCAGGCAGGACTCTTCCATAGCCCACGGCGGAGCTTAAAAATGTACAGGAAACATTGTGCAAAATTCAGACATACTTGGGGTGTACTGCATGTTGCTACAAAGTAGGTTAAGGTAAGAATCTTCTGACTGGCTATTGCACCAAATTTCAAATTTCCTTTAAGAAAATGACGGTGCACCGCAGCTACGTCACCACCGGCACAAAATGCTGTTCCGTTACTTTTGAGAATGATCAACTTGACATTGGAACTGTTGTCATACGCCAGGAACAGTTGGGAGTGTGGAAATTTTCAGGTCGACGGGCCGAGGGCCCACTCCAACAACACCGATACTGTCCCCACTTAACTACCTGCACAATCCTCAGGTGTGGGGTTTTATCACAAAAGGCCTCAGTGTTAGTTAGAGTGGGGTAATTCTATATAAATTGTTTGTTCTCTTCCCTCTTGGCCGATGTGGGACAATGGTTTTTTCCAACACTCCCCCGCACGTGAGACCCCATTTTTATGGGTCACACGTGGAAATCCACATCGGCAACCACGTGGAGCCATGTAGGGACTCACCCATCACGCGGGGCCAATGGGGACCCACCCAATCACGTGGCATCTTTGGCCTACGTGGAGCCATGTCGGGACTCACCCATCGCGCGGGGCCAAACGGGGACCCACCCAATCACGTGGCAGTACGGGCCCGCCTCCTGGCTCTGATACCATGTGGAAATTTTCAGGTCGACGGGCCGAGGGCCCACTCCAACAACACCGATACTGTCCCCACTTAACTACCTGCACAATCCTCAGGTGTGGGGTTTTATCACAAAATGCCTCAGTGTTAGTTAGAGTGGGGTAATTCTATATAAATTGCTTGTTCTCTTCCCTCTTGGCCGATGTGGGACAATGGTTTTTTCCAACAGGGAGAGCCGAGAGAGCATTTCAAGGGAAAGGGCGTTCGGTTGGCGAGGCCTGTTTAGTGTCAATGTCCTCACGAACAAAGATTCTTGTACCAAAACCTGGTTGAAAGAAGCCGTACAAGTAATTATTCACGCAACAGAAATTAAATTGGGAAATGCACTGAAACGTAAGTGCATGCAAATTTTGAGAAGATCAGAGGTAGAGGGGTTGGAAGCCTAGCTCGCTAGCTATAGGGTCTGCAATTTGCTCATTTCGTTAAATATATGCATAAGCTATAACCATATTAATATATATACACACACATGCAATTTTTGTTTTATGTTTTTTTTTTGTTTTTTTGTTTTTGTTTTACAGTTATATATAGATGCAATATTATTACGTTGCCGAACAACGATCAAATAAACCCATTTACACTTTTACTTATCATAGATTGAAAATATAAAACGTAGTCCACTAAAAAGATTTATTAAAAAAAAAAAAAAGGGTTCTCATCCCTATTTTTCCTACTCCATTGATTAAAACCTTATTCATTTTCAATTTTTGATCAAGTCCTTAGATTTTAATAAACATCATTAATTATTTCATTAATAAAATATTTTTTTATCATATATTTGGAAATTAACTTTCTAATGTCCGAGACAAAGTTCGAAGTGCCTATCTGTCACATGGCCCGGGTGACGCCACCTTCCCGAGCCCGCTCCACCACCGTAGCACGATATTGTCCGCTTTGGGCCCCGACCACGCCCTCACGGTTTTGTTTCTGGGAACTCACGAGCAACTTCCCAGGAGGTCACCCATCCTGGGATTGCTCTAGCCCCCTTCTCGCTTAACTTCGGAGTTCCTACGGAACCCGAAGCCAGTGAGCTCCCAAAAGGCCTCGTGCTAGGTAGGGATGGGAATATACATTTAAGGATCACTCCCTGGGCGATGTGGGATGTCACAATCCACCCCCCTTAGGGGCCCGACGTCCTCGTCGGCACACACGCGGCCAGGGTTAGGCTCTGATACCAATTGTCACATCCCGGCCCGGGTGACGCCACCTTCCCGGGCCCGCTCCACCACCGTAGCACGATATTGTCCGCTTTGGGCCCCGACCACGCCCTCACGGTTTTGTTTCTGGGAACTCACGAGCAACTTCCCAGGAGGTCACCCATCCTGGGATTGCTCTAGCCCCCTTCTCGCTTAACTTCGGAGTTCCTACGGAACCCGAAGCCAGTGAGCTCCCAAAAGGCCTCGTGCTAGGTAGGGATGGGAATATACATTTAAGGATCACTCCCTGGGCGATGTGGGATGTCACACTATCTCCAAAATAAACCTTGTCAACCACAAACCCATACATTTCCCTACACAAATTTTGGGTCAAAGCCTAGAAGATTCAATCCTACTTGGTTTACTCAGTTTCCTAATTGGTTGAAATATAGCACATCACAAGATGCTTCCTACAGTGACGCCATGCGCCATGTCGCCTTCATTGCGTCGTCGCCAACAGACGTGTAGTTGTACTCCGTCGCAAATTGGCAAGTACATGTCGCAACCGCCGTCATCGATGGCCACGTGCCGGTCGTCGAAAAATAGATGAAGGTTAACGGAATATATCTTCACCATTAGAGATTCCGTCAACTCTAACGGAATCCACCGTCGTCACCTTTAAAGTTAGCAACGATCGCGGTTGACAGCCGTGCTTCGTCGTGGGTACCTTGTTAGTTTCTACACAATTTGGAGTCGTTTATCACATTTCAATGGAAGAATTAATGAACCTTAAAATTTCCTTAGTTAGTACTGTAAGAATATAAACATGAGATTGGGTGTTTTAGACAGTGAATGGTTAAGTCCAATTAGAATAAGAAAGTCTTATGAGAAGCTATGAACAAATCCTTATTTGTGAAGGATTCTGTTAAGAACATATAAACTGATATGGATTGGAAAACATAAGTTGTTTTCTATAAGGATTGTAATAGGAAATCCTTATCAAGTTATAAGAAGGATATATATGTGTATATATATATGTTGTAACCTTTGCTCTCGCAGATATATGCTCAATTAAAATCTGAGTCCTATTCTTGATTAGAGCTTAAAACAATCTGACAGAAAGGAGAAGGAATGCAACGCAGACTGAATAGCAGCAGCTATGGCATCCTCCAATGGGAGTTCATCAGGTTAGTAGTATTGCAAAGTTCTATATATAAGAGGTTTCATGCTTTCTTGATTGTGATTACTGCAACTTAATCTTGTTCTTGGCAATATAAGTTAACATGTGGTATCAAAGCCTTAGGTTTAAGTTCTTAAATTCAATCAAGCAAGGTCGATTGAAACATTAAAAAAAAAAACCCCTCTGGAAATCACCAGAATCAGGTTTCGAAGTCGGTTTTAGGTCTCATGACAGTTCTCCTTGCTAAACGGTGATTAAATCAGGTTGTTTAAATTTTTAATTGTTAGAACTCGAAATCCGTTCCTGCCTGTTTGGGGTTTCCTGGGTTTTTTCTTTTGGGTAGAAAGACTTTATCTTGTTCCTCTAATCACAACCCATTCATCAGTAATCTGAGTGCATCTAACCTTGTAGTTGATTGTTCAATATCTGTCCAAAATGTTTCCACTGTTGGGTGTTGATGTTTGTCTCTTTAAAAGGTATGTAATCTTCAAAACTTGGATTAGAAATATGAATATCATAAAATTTATATGAATTTTGTGAATCCTCCGATATAATGATCTTTTGATTAACATGAAAGATGTTGTTCTTAAAATATGATTCAATTTCTAGAAATAAAGCATGTTAAACTGATCATTTGTAAGAGGAATATTTGGTTCGAATTTATGCAAACTTACTGGTGTTGTTAAAACTATGAACTGAGATGTATAGAACAAATCAATACAAAGAGATGGTTGGTCTTCATTACATGGTGGTCCGTCCATGGTTTATCATGAAACCCTTAATCCTATATGTGCTTATCGATTGTTTGTTGTTAAGATTGTATATATGGATATTGGTTATAAAGCTATGATGTGCAATAAACTGTGAAAACAAAATCAGAACTTTAAATGTTCATATGGTGATTTCATGTTCATCGGTGTCTGCAATATCGATGAGAAGCTTAAACTTGGCGAATATTCCAATCTTTACTAGTGGTAGCAACTACAAGAAGTGGAGAAGTGATATCAATTTACTATTGACTCTCAATGAGTTTGATACAACAATTGATAATCCTAGGCCTGTCATAAGTGAGCAAATCACCAGGGCAGAGAAATCAGATTATGAGAGGTGGACAAGGGCCAACAAAGTAGCATTTTCCATCTTAGAAGCTAGGATGACTGATACCATCAAAGGAGGAATAAAAAAACCAGAACTGGTTGTGGACTATTTGGCTGCAATTGAAAAGAAATTTAAAGAGTGAGAAAGCAGAAGTGAGCCAATTCATGTCTTTGCTGATAATTACAAGATTGAGGGTAGTAGCTCTATAAGAGATCATATAATGAAAATGACAGATGCTGCCAAAAAGTTGAATTACATGGATGTAACGTTGGAGAGAAGCAGCTTGTGTTTATGATCCTTCAAGCCCTCCCCCACAAAGTATTGTCAGTTGAAAGTCTCTTATAATACATAAGATAAAAGTTGGGATATAGATGAACTAATTGCACAGTGTGTGCAAAAAGAAACCCAACAAAAGCAAGAGAAAGGCAAGGAGATCGAAGAAGCAAACTATGTGCAATCTGGAAGAGTGAAGAAAACATTCAACAATGGCGGCTTTTCTAGTCCTGGTAAGAATTCTAAATTCACTAAGAATTCTAACAAATTCAATATATTTGCTAAAGTAAATGACTCCCCTAGAAAATCTATCCAATTTAAGGCTAAACTTAAAGGTGTGTCTAAACTTAAGTGTTTTTGGTGTAAGACTTGGACATTTGAAAGTTAATTGTGAGATTTTTAAAGATTATGTAAACAGCAAAGAAAAAGAACAAGTACATATCTGTATTGAGTCAAATCTTTGTGAAGTACCTGTTGATTCTTGGTGGTTTGATACTGGATGCTCAGTACACATAACTAATTCTTTAAAAGGTTTTCAAAAACAAAAGGAAATTGGAAATGCCTTGTATCATGTCTATGTTGGGGAAGGGACTAAGGTTGCAATGCATTCTATTGGGATAATGAACTTGAAACTGACTTCTGGTTTTGTTTTACAATTGAAAGATGTGCTTTATGTGCCCAAAATGAGAAGAGACATGGTTTCTGCTTCTAAAATAATAAAAGATGGTTATGCATTCTCTGCTGATGATGTGTGTTTGAAAATCTTTAAGAAAAACTATTTTGATGAAATTTTGGGAACTGCCTTCTTGTCTGAAAATCTCTGGCGTCTAGAGTGTCTAGTTGAAAATGTTGATCACTCAGTTTTAAATGTCAGTTCAAAGAGAATGCTAGAACAAGATACTTCTTATATTCTTTGGCATAAGATATTAGGGCATATCTCTAAAGAAAGAATTTTTCAACTTTCTAAAGCTGAGTTGATACCAAAAATAGATCCTGCCACTGCAACCAAATGTGTTGATTACTTAAAGGGTAAAATGACCAACTTTAGGAAATTAGATGCCAAAAGAAGTCAAAGGTTGCTTGAAATCATACACACTGATATTTGTGGTCCTTTTTCCAGTCAAAACAATATGTGGAAACAAGTATTTTATTAACTTTATAGATGATTTCTCTAGACTATGATACACTTTTCTTATGAGAGATTATATTCACACACCCCAAATTACTTCTCCCACACCCTTTTAATTTTTTAATATTTTTCTATCAAGTGTTAGTGTTGTGTAGAAAATATTAAAAAATTAAAAGGGTGTGGGAGAAGTAATTTGGGGTGTGTGAGTATAATCTCTCTTTTCTTATTAGTGAAAAATCTGATGCCCTTAAGTGCTTTATTATTTACAAAACTGAGGTTGAAAAACAATTAGGTAAAGTCATTAAAATTGTTAGATTGGATAGGGGAGGAGAGTACTTTGGTAGGTACACTGAATCGGGCAACAAAAGAGACCATTTGCACTTTATTTGGAGCAAAATGGCATTATAACTCAATATACAACACTTGGGACACCTCAACAAAATGGAGTCTCGGAGATGAAGAATAGGACTCTAATTGGTATGGTGAGAAGCATGATGTCAAGATTCAAGTTGCCTGGTTTCTTGTGGGGAGAAGCCTTGAAAATATCAAATTATATCCTGAATAGGGTTCTGAGCAAGTCTGTTACCTCGACACCTTTTGAGTTATGGCATGGAAGGGCACCAAATTTTGGATATTTTCATGTTTGGGGTTGCAAAGTAGAAGCTAGGTTCTACAATCCTAAAGAAAGGAAAATAGATTCAAGGACACAATCTTTTTACTTCATAGGCTACCCTGAAAAGTCGAAAGGTTATAGGTTATATGTTCCTCAAAATCACACTCGGATCCAAGAGACACATAATGCAGCATTCTTGGAGGATCAAGATGTTGCAAACCTATCAAGGGAAAATTTTATTTATGAAGAGATGGATTAGGGTTTTGATAACACTCCACAACCAAATTATAGTCAAGTAATATTATTCCCTCAATCAAGGTCAACTACAATAGAAAATTCATATGAGGAATTGGTTTATGGCACTGACAACATTATGGAGATAGATCTAGTTCCACCATCATCTGAAAATATTACTGAATCACATCAACAAGTGCCAAATGAAATGGCATCACATTTCGAACCAAGGAAGTCAACCAGAGTTAGGAAATCGACAGTTATGAGTGATTATGTCTACTTGCAAGAAGCATTTTTTGACATTGGTGATATTGATGACCTTTTTCATACTCTCAGGCCATGGAGAGTTCACAGTCAACTTTATGGTAGAATGCAATAAAGGAAGAACTAGATTCAATATACAAAAATAATATTTGGACACTTATGGAGTCTAGCCCTCAAATCAAGACTATAGGTTGCAAGTGGGTGTACAAAACCAAAATAGATGCTTTTGGTCGGATTGAGAGATACAAAACTAGATTACTTGCAAAGGGCTTCACTCAAAAAGAAAGTATTGATTCCAATGATTCTTTTTCCCCTAGTATCTTCTAAAGATTCAATGCGAGTTGTCATGGCTTTAGTTGCATATTTTGACTTAGAGATGCATCAAATGGATGTGAAAACAGCTTTTTCTGAATAGAGACTTAGAAGAGTGTATTTACGTGAAAGGGGGAAGGAAAACATGGTTTGCAAGCTTAATAAATTAAAACAGGCCTCTAGATAGTGGTATTTAAAGTTTGATCAGATTGTTTCCTCTCAAGGATTTGAAGAAAACAAATTGGATGATTACATTTACATCAAGTTTTCTGGTTCACAGTTCATTCTTTTGGTGCTTTATGTTGATGATATCCTTCTAGCAAGCTTTTGTCCTCAATTATTACAAAGAACCAAAAGAATGCTCAGTGAAAGTTTTGATATGAAAGATTTGGGAAAAGCTCATTTTGTGTTGGGGATTAAGATTGTAAGTGATAGACATAAAAAATTGCTTAGTTTATCTAAAAAAGGTTACATTGATAGAGTATTGCACTGATTTAATATGGAAAGTTGTAATTGTGGCCAAGTTCCAGCTAACAAAGGGGATAAGTTCTCGAAAAGTCAATGCCTGATGACTGATTTGGAGATAAAGAAAATGCAATCTAAGCCTTATGCTTCTCTGGTGGGAAGCCTTATGTATGCAACCATATGTATACGGCTAAACATTACGTTTATAGTAGGAATGTTAGGAAAGTTTCAACCAAATCTAGGAGAAACACATTGGATATCTGCCAAGGTTCTGAGGTATTTGCAAAGAATTAAGAATTTTATGTTGGTTTATGGCAAAAGTGAATCTTTGGAACTTGAAGGATACACTGATTTAGATTTGGCTGGTGATGTGGTTGATAGAAAGTCAACATGTGGTTATATTTTCATGTTAAATGGTGGAGCAGTTTCTTAGAAGAGTGCTAAACAAACTGCTATTGCTACATCTACTATGAAAGTAGAATTTGTAGCATGTTTTGAAGGAATGAAGCAAGCTGTTTAGTTGAAGAACCTTGTGTCAGATTTGAAGGTTGCGCATTTAGTACAAAAACCTATTAGAATGTTTTGTGACAACAATTCCGCTGTGTTCTTTGCCAAAAATAACAAAAGAACTTTAGTTTCAAGGCCAATGGATGTAAAGTTTCTTAAAGTGAGAGAACAAGTGAAGAAAGAGATGATTGAAGTTCAGCATATTAGTACTGCTATGATGATTGCAGATCCTTTGACTAAAGCACTGCCAATTGGAGAATTTCATAAACATGTGTCTCGGATAGGAGTATTGGAGGGTCTTGATTAGTGGGAGTAATTGGTTGAACTTCAAGAACTTAAAAGGTTGCAGCTATGTGAGTAACTTAATCTAGAACTATGCTTACAATCTTGGTCAGAGTTGGTTTATTTAGTAATGTCTAAATTTGTTAGTTCAATTTTATGTCCTCAATAACAGTCTTTTCCCAAGGCTTGTTACTTTAAATTTTAAAGTTTTGTAGTTTTGGATGGTGGACTTATTGTAGAGAAAGTTTTGTTTGATGCTTTGGAAATAGTTTGGCTATTTTAAGCTTATGATTAGTAAATCGTTTTTAGTCAATGTTATGTTGCTTTTCTATAAGATCGATTTATGTTTTGGTCTTTTTGAAAAGTGGAAGCATATTTTGTGATTAACTGTTTGATATCAGTTTAAGTTATTGAGTCATATTTGTAGTCTGGATGTGTGTGAACTTAGAATTAAATCTGCATTTTGGTTGTGGTTTATAATTCTCTGTTTCCATTTTTTGGAGTGCAATAAAATGATGGTCATAACGTTAGATTCTCAGTTGATGCTTTGTGATCACTTTTTATAAATTGGAGAAGCTCATGTCTGGAATTGATCTCATGTTCAAGTGGGAGAATATAAGAATATGAACACGAGATTAGGTGTTTTAGACAGTGAATGGTTAAGTCCAATTAGAATAAGAAAGCCTTATGAGAAGCTGTGAACAAATCCTTGTTTGTGAAGGATTCTGTTAAGAACATATGAACTGATATGGATTGGAAAACATAAGTTCGTTTTCTATAAGGATTGTAATAGGAAATCCTTATCAAGTTATAAGAATGATATGTGTGTGTGTGTGTGTGTGTGTGTGTGTGTGTGTGTGTGTTGTAACCTCTGCTCTCGCAGATATATGCTCAGTTAAAATCCGAGTCCTATTTTTGGTTAGAGCTTAAAACAATCTGACAAAGAGGAGAAGGATTGCAACGCAGACGGAATAGCAGCAGCTATGGCATCCTCCAAAGGGAGTTCATCAGGTTAGTAGTATTGCAAAGTTATATATATATATATATATATATATATATATATATATATATATATATATATATATATATATATATATATATATATATATATAAAAGAGGTTTCATGCTTTCTTGATTGTGATTACTGTAACTTAATCTTGTTCTTGGCAATATAAGTTAACAAGTACAAAAGTAATGTTTAACAGGTGCAAGTTTGACTAACTTGGACAAAGGTAGTTTGAGTAGCTTCTTGTTTTGCCTCTCCTCCAGGCGTGTTGGGAATGGAGGCGGGGATGCCGGTGAGGTCATCAACAGAAGGCTCCTGGCAAAGGAAAGCGCTCGGGAAGAAGGGGGAGATGAATGAGGTAGGACGTGGAGGATGTTGTCAACGCGTCTCCAGGAGAAGCATACTCGTTATTCATCTCCCCTACTCCAACAAGTATGTCATTCATCGTTTTTCTAGACTGACGAGCCTGGCCTTCTCTTCTCGTCTTCTCCTTCAAAGGGTCGTTTCAGGCCTGCTAGAAAAGGCCTTGTCTCTCATTCTTGTGCTGGTCATCTCGCTCCGTTGACCACAATTATGAAAGCTTCCTACTACATCTGGGTAGAAAATGTGACCAAATTGTCTGCGTTCCCACAAATTGCACCAAGCTGTTAACGCTAAAAATTTACAGGTTAAAAAATTAAAATAATGGACCGTTAATGGTCATTATAGACTCGCGTCATAAAGCTGTTAGTCTGCCTATGTGCTCCTGTCAGTCAGGAGCCTTCTTACATCCTCTGTTCGGGCTACGATTGTTCTCGAATACATCCTCAAAAAACCGGGCCTTGGGCTTCTGAATCTCTTGCCCTTTTTGCACCACTATTTAGGCTTAAAAATACCTAGCGTTTACAAGTTATTCAATCACTTGGACCTTGGGTTTCTGAATCTCTCTTGCCCTTTTTACACCACTATTTAAGCTTAAAAATACTTAGCGTTTACCAGTTATTCAATCACAAAATTTATGTTACAACTTACAAACATCAAAAAAAGAAAATATTTCAGAAACTTAATCCGAACAAACCACAAATATGTTCCCCTTCCTTCGCCTTTGTTCATTCCTAAACTTTCCTCCTGTTTCGTACCCGAAAAAAAGAAAGTAGAAACTGAAAAACTAAAACTAAATGGTTCGTACAAACTAAAAAAGAAAGTCCTCATGCTTATTCAATGCCATCAACCCGTTTTGTTTCAACTTCCCAGTCCCAACCAAGAGACTGAAAAAAGCAGGATTAACATCCCCATTGCCACAAACCCAAAATGGACCTCTCGCATTCAAATCAACTTCATCATAACTGTCAAGAGAATTCAGTTTGTACAGCCTTCACACGTTTGAGCGGTACAGTGCAATCCAAATAACATTCAGTTTCGACTCCTCAAGAGTAAAGAGAACATGGAGGATCGTTCTTTCAAAATTCTGTTAGCGAGATAAAAATGAGTTCAAAGATCAGATCCAATACGTATCTCTTCGCCATTATATTTATTAAATATCACAATAGGAATTAAAAGAAACAACGTAACCAGCTCAATATAAATGCTGGAGATATATGTACTTAATACATATAAGATCCCTATAAATTTAGGAAACTTAAACATGCAGATATGGAACAGGAGCTGCGAATTTCAGCCTCGCAGCTATGATGGTCGCGTACCAGTCACAACCGCAGACCCCATTGAGTTCTTGCTGCCGGAGCTGGAATTTCAGCCTCGCAGCTACGATGGTCGTGTACTAGTCACAACCGCAGACACCATTGAGTTCATGCCGCACATGGCATGGCCTCGGCACAGACGGTAATAACCGTGTTCTCCCCATCTCTCCCCCCATGAGTTCTTGATTATCCAATACGGCTTGTTGCGAAACCTGAGAATGGAGTAGCCCTTGGAGCCATACCCCACAAGTAAGACACCATGGTTCACCCATTTCTTGAAACATATCAGGGGGCACGAAACACCGCCAATGTAAGTTTGCATGAACATAGCATTCAACCCGACTGTGAAAAATGTTAAATTAGCATTACGTTTGAATGTATATGTATCAACTGAGACCAACATGTACACAAGGTTGCAGTAAGAGTTTACATTTATTGAGCACAAAATATTATAGATAGCAGCGTTTATTTGTGTGCATATATTATATATATACATATATATATGATCAATTACTATGTACTTACTAGCAAGTGGACCATGGTGGACTAAATTTGCTGCAATTTGGTCCTCATCAATTGGGATAGTGGAAAAATTGGCGACTCTTACTGCAACCTTGTCCTCGTCGAATTTACATTCATCCCGTTTCCCAGTGTAAGGGTATGCACTCTCCTCCTCCAACCCTCCTGCTTCAATTAGATACTTGTAGGCATTTGTCATAAGGCCACCGCTGCAACCACTGTCGCACGCATCCTTCTCTTTTGGATCGCACTTTGAACAAAAGTAGATTAAACAAACATGAGATCAAGCATAACGTTTTAATCAAATTAATTAAAATATGTATCAATTAAGGATCAATATAGGTTGACTAATTAACGAATTTATTACTGTGCTATCGCAGTCCACAAGCTGTTGTTCACTGAGATTAAGAAGCTTCCCTGTTGCAATATAGTGAGCTCCTTCAATTGCTCCTGTTGTGCTGAAGGCCCAGCAAGACCCGCAACCACCCTACCAAATTCAAGGGTATATGTATGAATCAAAGTCGTGACACAAAACCACCAACTATAAATTTTCTTTTTACAGTTTTCCATTATTTTTCGGAATATAATGCATATGGTATAGTAGCATTTAAATTACCAAACCAAAATTGCAAGAGACTTATAGTTTAAATAATTACGACCATTTATCCATGCACCTACCTCTTCTGCTAGAAAACCCCCACGTGAAATATTATTTGTAAGAGTTAATGCTAGGTAAACTAATTTTTAGACCAAATTTACAAATTATGTAATGTCACAAATAAAAATATTAATCAACGCGCCCAATCATCAACATCAATCATGAACCACTGTAATATATGATTTACAAAATATGATCAAATAAATGATTAATTTCTCTAAGCAATACCCTTGTTCGTAAACAAAATATTAACCACAAGTTCACTTGATTGAATAAAGGAAAAAACAGCTTGAAAGGTAAATGATAAATTACATTTTATCCTTTTGGGGTCAATTTCAATTCCTTACAACATCTTTAAAACATTTTAATTTTATACATTTATTTATCATTTTATTTCAATTTCATACATCCTAGAAAATCTATTAAAACATTTCAATTTCATACATTTACTTATCATTTTATTTCAATTTCATACCTCTGTTAGAAAATCTATTAAATAAACCGTTAAATAATGACGTGGCAAATATGAGATCCATATATTGACGATAATTAAGTGACTAACTGTGAAAATATCGTCTCACAAAAAAAAATATCGATATTTTGAACCATGATTAGCACAAATATGAATTTCGTATTTGTCATATCATCAAATAACGGTTTATTTAATAAATTTTTAAATTTTTTTATCAAATGTATAAAATTAAAATAAAATAATAAGTAAATGTATAAAATTAAAATGTTTTAAATATGTTATAAAGAATTAAAATTGATCTCATACCTAAAAGAGTAAAATGTGATTTATCCAAATGTAAAATTTGTTTTTCCTCTACCAAAAAAAAAGAAAAAAAGAAAAAAGGGTAACATAGTGAATAGATAATTACCTGCGTCTTGACCTCGGTAACAGCTCCTTTGTCTCTCCAATCAAAATTCTCAGGCAAATCACCAACGTCCATAACCGGTGGAGCACTATTAGAAACACCACCGTTTCGGGGCACACCTATCATACCGGTGTACATCCGCTCGAACTCTTCTTGAGACAGGTCAGAAAAGGGCGTGACTCCGTGGACAGCCGTCGGATCGAGGACTTGGTGCTCGGCTGCCCTGATCATGTTCTTGGCGAAAATCCCAAGGCGGTGCATGTACTCCTTTCGGGTAGAATACTTCTTCCCGTATTGTTCGATGAACATCTGGAAGTTTCTCTCGGTCCCCGGCAGAAAGTGGCGATTGTCTGTGACTTGTTGTATGATTAGGTCTTGTGAGATGTCATGGAGAGCTAAAGAGAGAGTGCTGAGTGCGCAGGTTAAGACTGCAACAACGCCCACCGCGCAGGTTAGAGTCGGAGGTACAACTACAGCCATATTCTCTTCCGGTGGCCAACTCTCTTGTTCTATGAATCTATCAGCTATGCTGTTTATTTGGAAATTCAATTTTCAAAGTTACTTTTATACCCCTGAGATGGGAGTGAATAGCGGTGGACGATGAGGGTATTATCGTAAGTAAGATGGCGGTTACAGGTGGTGCTGTTGCATGCAGCCGTTGGTGGCTTCGCATGCAGCGTAACACGTGGAGGTCGTTTTGCGTAGTCATGCTACTTGTGTAACTTTATAATTGGCGCTCAAGTTTGAGTATTCTGACCAGGAAAAAAAGGGCCATTCAGAGTTCGGTTGATTACAAAGGGGCCGTCCTTTGGGCTCTTTTTGCGATCGAGCTGTAGCGAACTCATTTCGTGATCATGTCGCTTGATTTTTGATAGGCCGAAACTTCGACTCGACCCAGCATAGACATTGTATCTTTTTCTTTTTTTGGTGAACCATGTGTTGTAAATATGGTGGATGACCACACATCACATGCAAAATCATTGTTCATTCACATGCTAAATTTGTCTAAAGTTTTGTCTATAAAATGGATGATAAGAAGGAGATAATGAGGTGATGAGTTTAAGGGTAGAGATAGAGGAAAGAATAGGAATGAAGAAAAGAGAAGGAAGAAAGAAAAGAGAGGAAGTAATATAGAGAGTTATCTTTGTACTCCTACTATTCCAAAATTTAATAAAAGCACTACTGCTGCCCCGAGGATGTACTCCAGTCACACTGACTGTAGAGGAACCTCGTAAATTTTGTGTCTTGCTTATTTATTCCATTGCACACATCGTCGATTTTACAACACGTTATCAGCACGAAAAGCTCTCGTGTCAGTGGAAAGCACAACGCCACAAATCTTGTTCACCTATGTCGCCTGGAATCTCACAGATAAGAAAATCTTTTCATTTCATCTTAAAATATTTGTACTACTGATTTTCTCGAAGCAAATATGTATATGTTGTTGTATAACTGTATATCATCATTTGCAGAAGCAAAATGGTACGGACTCAAAATTCGTAGAAAATCTAATAGCCAAGGAAACATCCTCGGAACTCTAACTTGCGGAACTCGGATTGAAAAAGTTTCTTCTTGAAAGTTGTCCGTCCGCCCAGTATCTACAACATATCAAAATCTCAGAAAATTTTAACGGTGCGATCGTCACAGATGTCTGAAATACCAAACCAGTTTCCAATTTCCGTAGAAAACTGGACAGCCATCTTATGAGTACCAAAACGCCATTTTCAGTTGCTCAGATTGAAACCGTTTCTTCACGAAAGTTGTTTGGTATCCTCTTATCCATATCATACTAAAATTTGAGCTAAATCTAACGGTTTGATCTTCTTATAAGTGGCAGACAAAGAAAAGGTTTTGGAATGGTGAGTTGCACCATTTGAAAAGAAAAGAAAAGAATATAATAATAATAAACAGAAAAATATGTGGGAGATGGTCATTATGGCAGACAAAGAAAATTAATAATAATAAAATAATAAATAAATAAACAATCATAGAGACAGGTGAACAATTCAGTGCATAGGCAATAAGGAGAAATTAAGTACTGAAAGTTTACTCTTTCTTTATCAAGTTTGTTATTTATGTGAATGGTGTTGGCTTAAAACACTTTCATAAGTTCTATTTACTTTAAAGCAATTTATTTATCATGGACGGTTTTACCGCCTACTGCTTTAA
The DNA here is from genome assembly GCA_963580275.1 of Crataegus laevigata. Classification (NCBI taxonomy): domain Eukaryota; kingdom Viridiplantae; phylum Streptophyta; class Magnoliopsida; order Rosales; family Rosaceae; genus Crataegus; species Crataegus laevigata. Next base: position 26,645,847 of record OY756947.1, on the reverse strand, counting down.
GTTTTTATTTATGTGAATGGTGTTGGCTTATAACACTTTCACAAGTTCAATTTACTTTAAAGCAATTTACTTACCATGGACGGTTTTACCGCCTACTGCTTTAAGTTTTGATTTATGTGAATGGTGCTGAATCAAAGCCCTTGTCACAAGCTTTATTTACTTAAAAGCAATTTATTTACCATAATTGGAATTACCGCTTATTTCTTTAATTTATTTATTGTACTTCTTTTGTTACGATGAGTATAACAAGGACCCGAAATTCCTTGATCAGATTAGAACCTGCAGTTTCTTGATCCTCATCATACAAAAATGATTGGACCAGAAGTTCCATCATGCAAATATAAAATGATTAGACCAGAAGTTCCATCATACAAAAAGATTGGGCATGAAGACCCTTGATCCTCAGAGATCAGACATGAAGTTTCTTGATGAGTACTTTAAGTTTGAAGAGCCAAAGTGCCACAACTTAATTGTAATAAGAGCCATGAGAGTACCATTCTATAGGCAATTAAATAAGGACTAGAAGTTCCTTGATGTATGTAAATGATAATATAATACATGTTTGCTGGAGAGCTTACATCTCGAAGTTTTGATGATTATTGCATGACATTGGGCATTGATGTTGAACACCATGTTCCTCATGTCCGTACTCAAAATGGTTTAGCAGAAGCATTTATTAAGCGGATGAAATTGATTACCCGTGCTCTGCTCATGAAAACGAAATTGCCAAATTTTCTACATGGGGACATGCCATGTTACATAATACATTATTAGCTTAGTTGAGACATATTGCCAACCACTAATACTTCTCAATATAATTCATGTTTGGGCACTAACCAAACATTACACATTTACGAGTTTTTGGTTATGTTATCTATGTGCCTATTGCAATGCCACAAACGTACTAAAATGAGGCCTGAATGCAAATTGAGAATTTATGTTGGATTTGATTTATCATCCATCATTCAATATTTTGAACCCTTGACTAGGGATATATTTACCGCATGATTTGCAGACTATGATTTTAATAAGACAGTTTTCCCACCATTAGGGGGAGAAAATAACATCGTTCCAGAAGAATGATGAGAAAATACCGTTCCAGAAGAACGAAGAGAATTTGTCTTATTTTGATTCACGAAGTAATCAATGAGAAAATGAAGTAAGAATAATTGAATGATGTAACGAAAGTGATGAAATCACATATATTTGCTACAAATGTGCCTACAAGAATTGATGTCCCTATTAGACAAAATAATGTGGCAGCAAATGATTTATCTGTTGCACGCCTGAAGCGTGGCAAACCCTTAGACTAAAAAGGTTCAGTTCTTCGAAAGAAGAAGAATATGGCACTACTAAACTATTACATTCCTGAAGCATAACTGTTGCATGCCGGAAGCATGACGGTTGTCGCATGGTTACACGTCCCAGAAAGGACAATCCATGGACATGGAAATTTTGATGTCTCATGCGTGAAGCATGATAGACATATAGATTCCAATAACTCAACTCCCGGAAGTGGAGATTAAAATCCAAGCTTTATAACGCTCAATAAGAGGTTATGATCCGCATTCTCTAAATTATAGCTATCCTGGAAGAGATAGTGTAATGCCCTTGAATAGGCAATGGATATCCAAAGAAATGAAAAGCTTTTTATGCATGCGCATGCACATGAGAATATGGGATCACGAATTGATGATAACCAATGGTAAATTTGGTTTTTATAAGTAGCTACTAAATTTCATCAATAAGCTGTATTGATAATGAGTCACGTTCTTTTGTTCGTCGACGAAAGGAAAAATTATTGGCAAAAATGGAGAAAGACAATTCCATTACAATTTTGTAAGAACGTGGAAACATGGATCTATATATATTTGAATATAATACAAATAGCCAAAAGATGTTGAACCAAAGAGGTTACATATGGGCATTTGTAATACAGTGAATTACACTCACATGATATGACACAAGGTTACTAATTGAAACTTGAAATTATACTCCTGTAAACGAGTTCATATGAATGGAGAATTATATACGAAGGGTTGTGAGTCGCCCACATCATATCTCTATAAGTAAATCCCTCAAGTATACATGGGAGCAAATTGCTCTGTATAAATTCCAAAAGAAAATGTGTCATGAAGTGTAGAAAATCCCTGAAGGATTCAGATTGCTTGAAGTAAGTCCTAAAAGGATAAAGCATAAATTACGTACTCAGTACCAATGGATGGTATAAATTGCTTGAGTAAGTACTATCATTATGATATTGTTGCAACATACTAAAATCTCTTGCAAGAGTCAATGACATTAAATTAGAACTCCTAAAGAATCGATGACATTAAATTAGAACTCCTGAAGAGTTTATGATATTAAATTGGGACTCCTGAAGAGTTAAGAAAGATTATAAAGTGTTGAGATAAATATTGTCTTGAACTGCAGAATCGAACAATATGCCAACACGAATCTTATCCGTGATATTTATGATATTACAGAATCATATGGATTGAAGATTATGACTTGAATACTCAAATGATTTAGACACTAAGAATGATCATTTATCTTCGAGAGGGTAAAGATAAATTAATATTTGGTCCAGAAGTACCATATCTTAGTGAAGAATATGTTTTATTGTATTTGGCACAATATGCTAAACGAAATAAAGTTTGTTTATTGAAACTCCGATAAACTACATATGTGGACAAACATGAAAATCAAACAAACACAGAGGAGGGAGTTTTCACAAGGCTACTCGTGAAGAGCCTCAGAAGTCGACGGAGCTCCTGGAAGACGAAGAGCCAGAGTTGGAATCTCCGGAGCCGGAACACTTGGTGCTACTCCAGAGGACGAAGGCAACATAAACCTCGGGAGTAACGCCATGAACCTTTCATGATCACTCTGGATCCGACCGTCCGACTCCTGCAGCTGGTCCAGCTTCCTCTTCATGCTGGTCGAGTAACTAGTTGCAAGCATGTGCAACTCCTTGTTCTCGTGCCTGAGTCCTCTGACCTCTTGCCGAAGACTAGCCACCTCCGCCATCAGTGACTCAACCTGACGAGAGCGTGCAAGAAGGCGTTGACCCATGTTTGAAACTGAGCCTGCACTTTGGACGCTGAGAGCTAGAGATTCCTGAACAGCCAGCTCGTCTGACCGCCTGGATAGCATCCTATTGTCTCTAAGAGTAAGAAGATTTCTGGCAATCACCGTAGCGGTTATTTCATTCCTCATCATTGTGTCCCCGACTGTAAGAGGACCATTGGGGGATATGAAGGACGGATTCCAAATATTGTTTGGAGAAGACGAGTCATCATCTTCTCCGACATTCAAGTTAAGACGACGGTCGGAAGGGCAAGACATTTTCTTTAAGAAGGTGTTGAGGAGGAAGAGTTCAGAAAGATTAAGATTGCAGAAGTGCAAGAAGGGAGTGTTTACAGAAGGGAGTTCAGGTGTGAGGTGAAACAAAATTCGTGCCTCTATAAAAAGAAGCAAATCAAAGAGGCGCTCCTCAGAGATCGAAGAGAAGCTCCTCGCAGATCGAAGAGACAGCCGGACACCTTTCTCAAAAGCTGGACGCTCCTTTCTCAAAGGCCGGATCCCTGTCTCAAAAGAGCCATTCCTCTATCAAAATTCGGAATTGCTCAGCATCACGAGGCGATCAGCTTTTCCAGTTTGTCGTCACTCGTCACATGCACTGTCAGCTTTGCGGAAATTACGGGCAGCTTTGTCAGAAAGCGCGTAACTGGTACTGTTCATCCATCCACCGGCTGCCGACAAATAGTGCGAGAATAGTTCCGGTTGTGAAGAAAATTTCTATAAGTTCTACCTTCGCCTTCCACAGCAAAGGCACACCCTCTCCACATTTCTTCCTTTCTTCATTTCCGAAAATGTATTCCCAAAGAAAACTCTCGAGTTACTCAGTATTCTTCATCCCCTGGAGTACCTCTACAAACTTAGTCATCCAGAGCAAGAGTATCTCATATCATCAGGGTCGAAAGCAAAAGTATCTCATATCATGCAATCTCCCTGTTCTTTCCTTTGCCCTTGCTCTTACCTACTAAGACGAGGATAAAGAAAGTAATATGTCGGAACCTCCACTCAAAATTCCGTTGCCAAGCATGATGAGTCGCTGAGAAGTGATGATCTGATGCTTTCATGGGAATTTTTGCAGCATAGCTAATCTCCACATTGAATGTTTTGGAGCGGCATCTCCAATTGCTTTCATGAGAATTTTTGCATCAGAGGAAAAATACTGCAAAAGAAGATGCCAGACCTGCATGAAGATCCGATTACTTGAAACATGTGGAGACAACGTGCTGATTCATCCTCAACTAAGCTGAGGATCGCTTGTAAGTAAAAAAGGCCATCCAGCCCAGTTCAAGAATAAGCCTGTGGAAAGTTAACTACCAGTAAAGCACATCTGTTGGCAACTCTTCTCGCTAAGAGATCGAAACAGAATGATCAACGATCAGCCTAAATGATTTGAAATCAGGGGGAGATACTCATCAGGGGGAGCATCCAAAACAGATCAAGATTTTAGCGAGTCAATCAAAGACTTGTGGCCATCCAAGGGGGAGTGTTGTAAATATGGTGGATGACCACACATCACATGCAAAATCATTGTTCATTCACATGCAAATTCATTGTTCATTCACATGCTAAATTTGTCTAAAGTTTTGTCTATAAAATGGATGATAAGAAGGAGATAATGAGGTGATGAGTTTAAGGGTAGAGATAGAGGAAAGAATAGGAATGAAGAAAAGAGAAGGAAGAAAGAAAAGAGAGGAAGTAATATAGAGAGTTATCTTTGTACTCCTACTATTCCAAAATTTAATAAAAGCACTACTGCTGCCCCGAGGATGTACTCCAGTCACACTGACTGTAGAGGAACCTCGTAAATTTTGTGTCTTGCTTATTTATTCCATTGCACACATCGTCGATTTTACAACACCATGTTCATTGTAATTTTTTTTTAGTTTTTGGTGATCCATATTCATTGTATTATACTCTTGTTAAGATTTGTAATTCCGCTAGTTAAGATCATTCATCCTTTTATTTTAAATTTTGGTTCAATTCTCTTGTTCTTAATATCCATCGCTTGTACAAAATAGAAAACTAATTTCGTACAGTTGACGTATCATGTTCATGGAGACAGCATAAATCCACATAGAGACTCGAGTGGTTTAGGGACCTTGTGAATGTCTGATACGAGACATTTTTGTGTCCATCAAGTGTATGATGAAATACCTTTTAAAGATATCTCGAGGACGTTTCACATGACATGTCGACAATACTCCGCATATAGGTCTTGACATCACTCGACCTATTTCCTTGAAATTTGTCAATATGAATGCAAATGACGTAGGCCCACTGAGTGCTTGAGAAATGTACTCACTTATGACGAATAAAGAGTTAACTACACCCGAGAATCCACCGTGATAATCTCCTTTTGTAAATGTTTTTCACATTTCAATGTATTATTTACTTTGATGAATTGTTATTTATTTTGGAGTAATGCTAGGGAGACCAAAATTTTTTAACCAAATTTGCAAATCAAATAATGTGTTTGTAGATCAAGTGTCAACCAAATTTTTTAAACCAAATTTGTAAACCAAATGATGCGGTTGTAGATCATTGAATTATTAATTAAGTGTTGGTTAACGTGTTCGTTTCTTATTGGTGACATATCATTTGATTTGCAATTTGGTTTTAAAAAGTTCATCTCTCTAACATTATCCTTTATTTTCATACAACTATAGTGGTGTCACGAATAATTGTCTCTGGTAATTGTACTAGATCTACAATTGGAGACATCCTCTCTTCCAAATAAATTAAGCCCAATTAACAAAAAAAGAAAGTAAGCCCAATTGACCAAGTGACCAATCTTGACTGTTAACCTTAATTTAGGACATCATCTCCTCTAATCTTTGACAAAATCAATTGTCATATCATTACGATATTATCTATATACTAAAACCCAAACACAATGTTACTGTTCATTAACAAAAAAAGTGGCGAAAATGCCTTCCAATTACTTTTTGGCGTCCTATTTTTTCCATTTTTGAACAGTGAAATGGCGGATTTACCCTTGCCGGCCACGCGTCTATCATCGCTTCATCTTTTGTTCGATCATTTTCCTCATTTTCTCGACTCTTCTACTTCATTTCGCTTTTTGTCATCCAAAAAAATCAGATCGCTCCAAAGCTCTGCTTCCACTATAGCTTCTACATTTTTGCTTTCGTTTTCACTCTTCTACTCCATTTCATTATTTTGTTGCAGGAAATATTCATTTTCCAATTTTAGGTTTTTATTGGGCGATATTGCAAGCTCTTTCTGGGTCAGGTGTATAATTATGTTTTTGTTGTTAATTATTTTTATTTCTTTGACAAATTTTTAGATTTGGGTGCTCTTTCGTTTCTGGTTCAAATTTTTGGGTGAAAATTTTGAAAGGAGAAATGTTGATGGTTAATTTTTCTCCGATACTTGATTTTCTTGGTTTGTTTCTACTGATCTTTTGTCTCTTAAGTTGATTGCACTTCTTTTTCGTTATTTTTGGTGCAGATATGATAAGGATTTGCGAAGTCGCTATGATTTCATGGTAAGTTTCTTTGAACGGATTTGAGAATTTGGGATTTTGGGATGTTTTGAAGGTTTTTTTATTGGGGAAAAAAAAGGTTAACAGTGAATTGATTGTATTTTAATTTTTATTCAATTCAGGTACTCATGTTTTTCTTTTGGATTTGATTTCAAGGAATTTCTTCAACAGAAAGGTTACAGTGTGAAGTCTAGTTTTATTGTTTGGCTTCCTTTGTCAAATGTTGTAAATTGTACCACACATACTCTAGTTAGTTTTAGTGTCACATCCCGGCCCGGGCGCAGCCACCTCCCGGGCCCGCTCCACCGCCGTAACACGATATTGTCCGCTTTGGGCCCCAACCACGCCCTCACGGTTTTGTTTCTGGGAACTCACGAGCAACTTCCCAGGAGGTCACCCATCCTGGGACTGCTCTAGCCCCCTTCTCGCTTAACTTCGGAGTTCCTACGGAACCCAAAGCCAGTGAGTTCCCAAAAGGCCTCGTGCTAGGTAGGGATGGATCACTCCCCTGGGCGATGTGGGATGTCACATTTAGGGTTAAAATACTTCATTGGGATCATGCTACTGGAAATATTCATCTCAAGAGCTTAATTTCTCAACGTCAAAGGTTTGTATATACATATGTATTTCATGTTCATTATTTCCAGTTTATTCTGTCTAGTCAAAATTTCTCGCTGCTTTCACGCGAGATGGGCACACACTTTAAGACAACCCGCATAGGCTTTCTAACAACCTTTTTCCCCGAGACTTTTTTTTTTCAATCTTAGATCTTTTCTGAATGCTTTTGCATATGACATGTGTCCTTTCTATCCCCTTTCTTGTTTGAAACAAAGCCTACTATAAAAACTTCATCTAGGGTTTCATTTTCATTTGGCTAGGAGATTGATATTTGTTTTAGAATGATTGTTTTCAGCTGGGAGCTGCTCATTTTATTCTTACTTGAAAACCTTAGCCACAAAATCACAATCTTGCACTAAATACCTAGATCATTGCATACTAAGTCAGCATTGTTTTTGTGATTTTGATCTTTGTATTAGGTTAAGCTTCATTAGTTTCAAATCTTTGAGCTGACCTCTTTTGGATTCGCGTTAGTTTCATCTTTCAAGTGTTTGACTGGTGAAAATGACTAGACAATCGAATCCATATTTACATCAACTTCATCATAACATCATTTGCATAAATTGATTGGATCTCGATGCCACAAAGTGAAAAGCTCAGAAAGAGCTGCCATTTCGTGAAGACCGAAAGAGTTCACCTCGTGAAAGGCAAGGTTGCACAAAGTTACAAGCTGCTCGATTGATATATTTGATGAATTATTTGGTGACCAGTATGCTTACTTTGTGGATCAGAAATGGTGCTACCTAGTGTTTTGGGTGGTGGGAAAACCAAACACGAGGTGGAATTTGTTGACGAGGAGACTGTTGGAAGTGTGTCCGTCGTATTTTTCAACTTCTGGAATATTCTATTACCGGCCTGAAAACCAGCAGCCTAAGCCTCCGGATGTGTTCCTTTCGAAATCTTAGTGTTCTTATGAACGGGATGCCCTTTTTCATGGTAATGCTAATCTTTCATTACAAAGAATATCAATTGCATGAGTACATTTAGTAGTTGTTCACTTGAAACTTCGGTAGGCATTACCCTTGACTTGAGCTTAATTTGTTTAGAAATATTGCACTTACTGAATATTTGCATATCTTGCTCAGTGATTTATCTGAAATCTTCATACCAACTTAGTAAGCATTTTGAATTCGACAAAGTTATGACTATCATTCTTGACATTACTTCCCTTTTAATAAATACTGTCTTTGCAGCATTTCTGCCGTTTCAATCAGAGAACTTCTTCATACATAAAGAAGACAGGATGAAACAATTTATTCTCTAAAGGCTGTTTTAGGAAATGCCTTGTTAAGTTGCGAAATTGAATTGGCAGGGTCAGAAGTTACCGCATGTTCACAGGGTTCTCTGTATCTCCCTTCTGCTGTCACTGAGGAAATGTTCAGTTTAGAGCTGCCCAGCAGACGCCTAAACAGATCTGTTGCCTCCAACCCCCTTTTCCATAACTGTGCACAATCACCTTAGCCCATCTCACACACTTGTTCAAATCTTCTGCCAGGATCATAAAGGTCTAATATATGACATCATGAGAATTCTGAAGGATTACAATATTCAGGTACACCCATTAAGCTAAAAAGAAAAAATTTTGGGAATGAAAAACTTTTAGATTTTGTTCTGGTTCAAAATTAACCATTTCTATAAGAAAGCCAATTGTCATCATCACTTATCTAATATATTGATTACAAGTTTATGCTCGCAGAAAACTAATTTGTTTTATTAAGTTTCAATACTGGATGTATTCAGTATACTCTTTTGTAGCACTTTAAAAAAAAAAAATTATTGAATCGTGAAAGACTCCTTAGTGAAATCATACTTAGAAGGGATTCTTTGTAATCGAACTTTTGTATACTTTATTTGGTTACCTGAGATCTGATATTTGGTAGCAACCTTATTTAGACTAGCCTCTCTGTGCGAGAGGTATTTTTGCATCACGAGCGCTACGCGCCCCTAAATGTGTATCGTGTTAGTTTTTTTCCATTCTAATTGTCAATGTATATGCTTTAGAAAGTATGATACCAAGTATGGAGGTGAGGGATGAACTCTAGAAGATGGCTGCACATAACTGGAAGCAATAAATTTGAAGATGTTGACGTGGATACTCTCTCACACACAGCAATGCCTATTACGGTGTCCTCACTCGTGTGCCAAAGGCACCTTTTTAATCACGACGCACTATGAGCAATTTACACATTTTAGATGTATTTATATGCGAGGATTGATTCAATGTATAGGAACATAAAATAAAGACAATTATCATCTCTAATAATACCGGCAGGAATTTAAAGTATTTTGTCTAGAATATGTATTAAAAAAAAGTAATAAATAACAGAGAAGAATTGGAACTGATTGAGTTAGATCCGTGGCTGAGATTTATGATTTCATTTCTCTGATTTGGGTTGTGCTTTTTACTTCCATTGATTTTGCATCTGTGTAATTATGTGCTGCATGTTTTTTTTCCTTCACAATTTTTGCCCTTTAGTATCGATATCTGCACAAATTAGCAAGAAAGTGAGAGAGAGACAAAGAACTCGAGATCAGAGAGCCAGAAAATGTGAGGATTGAGAGGAAGAAAAGCGTTTGTGAGACAGAGATCGAAAATGATGGAAGGCTCGAGAAGATCAACGCGGCGACATCCTATGGAAGCAGACGGACGCGTGGCCCTGAGCAAATTTGAGAATTTACTGTACAAAAAGAAAAGGAAACAAATCAGAAAAGAAAGGAGAAGCCGAGGGCATTTCTGTCAATTAAAACGGATGAGTGACGCATGGAATGAAAGGGCAAAATGGTACAAAAAAAATTAGAATACAATAGAGTCAAAGGCCATTTATGTCGCTGCAATGTTAAAGAAAGGGTAAAACGGTAAAAAAAATCAGAACACAAAGGAACTAGAGGGTAGTTCCGTCTGTGCACTGTTAATGAACAATGTTTTTTTAATTGGGTTTTAGTATAGGTATAATGTAGGGTAAATTACACCATAGCCCCTCAGGTTTGAGGTCTATTACAACCTCATACAACATCTTCAAAACATTTCACTTTCATACCTCAAGTACTATTTTATTTCAATTTCATACAGCCGTTACATTTTCCATCCATTGAACCGTTAAGTGCTGACGTGGCCGCCACATATATACCACGTGGCTGCCAAATGTCTGCCACGTGGCAAATAAAAATAATTTTTTATTTTTTTTTAAATTTAAAAAACCTAAATTTTCTCAACAAAAAGGGTAAATTACACCATAACCCCTCAAGTTTGAGGTCTATTACAACTCCATACAACATCTTTAAAACATTTCACTTTCATACATCCAGTACCATTTTGTAGTAGATCCATCTAATTTCGGGTGGAATTTTTTGGGGTGGGTGATGGGGGATGGGAGAAAAGGGTGGCTCGAGTGGGATTTTGGGGGGGGGGGGGGTGATGATGGATGGAAGAAGGGGGTGAGTCGGGGAAGATGATTTTAGGTTTTTTTTTTTTTTTTTGAGAAGATTCAGATTTTTTAAAATATTAATTAAAAAATTGCCACGTGGCAGCCACATCAGCACAAATGTGGCAACCACGTCAACATTTAACAGACCAATTGATGGAAAATCTAACGGAGATGTTATTTTGAAATAAAATGGTACTGGATGTATGAAAGTGAAATGTTTTAAAGATGTTGTATGAAGTTGTAATAGACTTCAAACCTGAGGGAGTATGGTGTAATTTATCCAAATTTTTTTTTTGGTTGGAAATTTTAGGTTTTTTAAATAAAAAATTATTTTTATTTGCCACGTGGCAAACATTTGGCAGCCACGTGGCATATATGTGGCAGCCACGTCAGCACTTAACGGTTCAATGGATGGAAAATGTAACGGCTGTATGAAATTGAAATAAAATAGTACTTGAGGTATGAAAGTGAAATGTTTTAAAGATGTTGTATGAGGTTGTAATAGACCTCAAACCTGAGGGGCTATGGTGTAATTTACCCTAATTTTTTTGACAAAAGAAAAGATAACATGAGCAAAAAATATATGCAATAACAATAACTTGCATATTAATATCAGTGAAGAGAAGAGCTAAATATTCTTCTGTGCAGAGAAGAGTTATTTAAAAGACAAAAATTCTCTAAACCTAAGTCATAGAGGCGAAAGCATCCACATGAGAACCGAAAGACCATCATCAAATTATCAAAATCCAGTCAAACATAAATGAAAAAAAGACATGAGTAAATAGAAAAAACAAACGAACTCCATCGTCAAAATTAAATCGTGCCTTTGCATCACCTCCTCATCCACAGGAGCAGGGCCGGCCCAGGCCCAGTGCAAACAGGGCGACCGTCCAGGGCCCAAAAAAATTGGGGGCACCAAAATTATTAGGATAGTATATTTATATATGTTTTCATAAGAGTATAAATTTATATAATTTGGTTCAATGACATAGAAATTTAACTAGAAGTGGTGGTTTGGTCATTTGAAAATAATAAAGAGGTCTTGGGTTCAAAACACCACATGTGCCTTTTACTTTCTAATTTTTACAAATTTCTTTTCATAAGAGTATAAATTTATAAAATTTGGTTAAAAGATTAAGAAGTTTAATTAGAAGCAATGGTTTTTGTTGTTTAAAATTAACAAGAGGTCCTAAGTTTGAAATGCTATGCGCATGTTTATTTTTTTCAATTTTACAAATTTTTGTTTGATTGTTAATTTATTTTTAGTTACTAGCTAGTAGCTATGTGGGTTATTATTTTTAAATATTCATTTCAATTCAAGTCTAATCTTCAATAATGAGTAATACGTAGACCGAATTTTTAGAGCAAATTAACAAATTATATGACGTGTTATCAAAATATTTAATTTAATGCCCATTCATTACTAATACATATCAATTAAAGACTCGAAAACATCATTATTTTTTTAGTCATATTGACAAGGTTAGCAAATAAGAAAAAAAACACCTCATAATTTATACAAAAACACTTTCAAAGTTCAGATGGAAAACAAAACTCATTATCTATCTACTTGTAAGCCCGAATTTTTTTTGTTTTTTTCTCTCAATACAAAATAAATTAGTCTTTCTGTGTTTCTAAATTATTGAGTTTGAAGTGTTTTTTAAGTATAATTTTATTAATGTCTTACGTGTGAAAATAAATAATTTTCTTATACAAAGTTAGGGCACTTTTTTTAGTGTCGCCCCGGGCCTCAAAAATCTCTAGACCGGGCCTGCACAGGAGTAACACATAGAACCCTCGGCCTGGAATTTCCTGAAGGCATCCTCATCCACGGGAACAACACACAGAACCGTCGCACTGGAATTTCCAGAAGGCATATGAATTATTAAAGATGCCTTTGCATCGCTTCCTCATCCACGAGAACAGCACAGAACCCTCGCACTGGAATTCCCAGAAGACATCCTCCATGAAAATTAACACGTCACATATAAAAATGTCGTAGAATCTCATCATGCAGATAAGACTCCATTTGAAGGAGTTGTCGAGTTTTTTGCCTGAAAAACAGACAAAAACGAAGAACAAATGAGCCCAACTCTACAAATTCCATGCAATGCAGCAAATGATAAGATCAAATCCATTACCTGTTCTCTTCACATGAACTACTCCCATGAGTCACAGCACCATCAATGGACTGCACGTTTTGCTGCGGCTCCGGCGCTTTCTTTCTACCAAACTTGGCATCCTAAAAATACAAATAATTTTACAAAAGCAAGCAGTACTTTGTAACGCAAAGCAAAACCTAAAATTTAAAAGAAAACCCCCAAAACCACTGCTCCCTTTTTGTATTGAAAATTCATTTGCTCTTCTCTTGAAAGCTTCTAGTCGAGTTTATGAGGCCACGTTTGTACCCATTTTTTGCTGGCGGTTTATTTACCGTTCCGCTCTGTTTGCAAAGGCAGAGACGTAGAGGAAATACTGATGTGGGAGTGGGAAGTTATAGGGGAAAAAGCAATGTTATGTGCGAAAGAAACGTGGAGGTTTGAATCACACATCCAAATTTTTGTACTTTTTTTTTCCTCTTTTATTTATTTTATTGTACTTTTTAGTTTGACAAAAATATCCATTATGAAATATTCATAAATTCTAGGTAGCTTTATATATGAGGTAGTTTTTTTTGTTTGAGGGGCTTTTTAGTCCAATTATTTTTGGTGAAGTCTTGAGACACCAAACTTGACTTCTGACTTTCTAATATTAGAGATTTATATCTGTTGTGAATATTTTTGCTCAGTGTCTGGTTCATTATTTTAAAATGATGATTCTATTGAATATTCTTGCTCAATGTCAGGTTGGTTATGGACGATTCTATGCTAACCCAAGAGGAAACTACGAGGTGGACTTGTTCATAATGCAAGCAGATGGCAAGAAGATTGTTGACCCCAACAAGCAAAATGCAATATGTTCCCGCTTGAGAATTGAGCTTCTGCGTCCTCTTAGAGTGGCTGGGGTAGCCGTGGTCCTGACACTGAGCTGCTGGTTGCTAACACCGTTGAGTTGTCTGGCAGGGGTCGTCCTCTTGTCTTTTATGATATCACACTGGCCCTCGAAGTTCTACAAACACACATCTTTGCGGTACTGGCTCCAACCAATCTCATGAATATCTTGTGGTAATTCATTGTAATTTCCTTTAGGCTAATTGAGAGGAATGATTTCCGCTTTAGTTTGATTCTCATTCTACGATTCATTGTGCTTTCATTGTTCCAGGTTAAGATAGGCAGACACATGACCGAGATCGAGAGTGGGAGGTATACAGAATCCTACTAGATGAAGGAGTTGGTTCTCTAGTGCCAAGGAACAAAATTGAGGAAGGTGTAAGAAACAAATTGATGGGTTGGGAATAGATTGGATGCCAAATTAGTTACTGGCTTCCGTCACTGTACAGTGTAGAGTGTGCAACATATTTTCTTAAGCATCGAGTTTCTACCACGACAAGATGCCACCCGGTAAATCAATAGGCGCATAATAAAAGAGCTAATGTAACTGCATAACCTCCGTCTTAACTTGCATTGCTAATGAAAGGCAGTCGGCAGTCTCAGCTCTTCTGGCATATTTAGGTAACAAATGTTTCAGTATTTCATCCTATTCGTCTTCATTCTTTTCTGAACTCTCTCTCTCTCTACTCTATCATTATAGACTATATCACAATTTGACCTGTTGGTAGAAGATCAAATTTGAGGAAAGGTTTAGGGTTATTAGTTATAAGTCGGATGAGTTTCTCCATCCAGGCAAGCCACCGTGATTTTAAGATGGCTTTTACTATGCTGCATATGGAGTATCGGCATGGCACATAGCAAGAGTAGTCTTCGTCTGTGGCCTGCACCATTCTTGCACGGCTAAAAGACTGATTTGTGTTTTGGTTCAGATTTTGCTTCGAAGTCTCAAAAGTTGATCTAATACGAAACTGAAATAGGGGAGGGGACCATAAATATTTCTCTGTATTCTGCAGCCAAAGAGAGTCCATCCTTTTTGCCATTCAGCTCGTTCGATTGTGACCCCAAGCGTGCTAGGCAATACAAATATATTTTTGTATATGCCTCAAGAAAGTGAATGAGAAAAAGCATATACCTTGAGTATTAGTAGGTAAAATATGAGGCTAGACAATGATTATGATCTTGCAGTTTGTGAAAAAGTCTCACTTCGGTTCATATGGTTTCATTTTTCGTTTGCAATTTACTAATTGTTGCAATTTAAATACGATGATTTAGTTTTTTCAATTAAATTTAGAACGCTTCGGTTACTTACGAGGTGTTTTACACTTTTGAAAACAAAAAAGTTCAATTTAATCATTTGCTAATTTTGTCGAATAATTGATGAAATTAAAATAATTAAACTTGAAATTACGATCATAATATAACCAAAATAGAAAAAGAGACAATCGTTAGCACTCTAAAACTATAATAGTCATTGATTACTTTTCGCTTTCATTTAAAGACGTTAAAGTGACTTTTTTGAAGTACTAATGATACTTCTGGTATAAATAAGCTCAATTTTTGGAGTGCAACAAAGGGGATAATGATTTTTGTATGGAGTTCCAAAAGTAAAAGCTTTGAAAAATATGTGTGGCTGGTGACGCAGCCCCACGTGACTGAACTTCTAGCTTTCAACGGTCGTTAAAAGTTTGTTGGGTTGCTATTTGCCGGCCCCACTTTCCCTCCAAAACTCCAATCGCGGAGGAGATACCCCCGAATCTTCTCCAATCCGGACACGCACCGGAAAGCAAGATCACGAACTCCACTCTTCAAAAACTACAACCATAAAAAAGAAAAATCAGAGCCTCTTTGTAAATAAAAAATATGAGAGCTTTGAGCTCACAATTCGTGCTCGTTGATCTGCAGAGCTCATGGCGATCGGCAAACCAGATCCCAATCTCGACCCTCTGCTACCTCCAGAACTCCAAATTCATCTCCGCAGTCTCTTCGACGTTTCGTCGAACACGTGGTGGGCATAAGCCGGTTGCATCTTCCAAATCCTCCACCCCATGGATTCCGTCCCCGGAGATTCGGAGGCCGTCCGATCGGTTCTTTTCCGGAAATGGGTTGGTTTCGAAGTCTCCGAATTCGAATCTGGTTTCCACGTCGCAGACGGAGGCGGGTTCGGAGCTGGGAATGTTACTTGAATTGTTGCCTTCGAGGATGAGGAGTGAGCTGTACAGGCACGAGGAGATTGGCGAGCTCGTTGAGGTTGTGATGGATTTGGGAAGGAGTCCGATTGCGAGGTTTCCTTCCGGTGATTGGACGATCTCCGAAAAGCCAGTGAATCATGAAGATCTACGGCACGCTGTTTCGAAGGTTTGGAGCATTTTTATGCAAACTGAGACTTAAAGTCAAATTTGCATGAAATATTTTTATTTGGGAAATCTTCAATTTGGTGTTTAGTGGTCGTCTTTCTGGTTTAATTATTTATTTAATGCTTGATTAAATTGTTAATTTTGGACCTTTGTGTGATTGGTCATGCTAATGATTGGTAAATAGCTATTAGCTTTGTTTTTCAAATGGATTGATCAACATCATTTAAGTTTTAAATATTTGTTTTTCAAATGTAATTCATGTGTTTCTTATGTAAAGCCACTTTCTTTTTTGTAGGTTAGTGAGTTTTCAGATGACAACCGTTCGGGTATTAACAATTCACTACACCGAATAAGTGCTATTCGAAACCGTAAAATGCAAATCATTGGCCTCACTTGCCGGGTGGGACGAGCTGTCTCAGGTAGTGCTGAGATCATACGCGATTTGGTTGAGGGCGGAGGTTCCATCTTGGTCATTGGTCCTCCTGGAGTCGGAAAGACAACCTTGATCAGGTATGTCGTACTTCTGGTTTTAGGAAATGGACATTTGGATTCATTTTCTCCAACTTGGCATCACACATAAACATGATATGAATTTGTCCGTGCAGAGAAATTGCAAGAATGCTGGCAGATGATCATATGAAGCGTGTTGTGATTGTGGATACATCTAATGAGATTGGTGGAGATGGAGATGTTCCTCACGCAGGAATAGGTCATGCAAGGAGGATGCAAGTTCCAAATGTCAATATGCAACATAATGTGAGTGTGGACAAAAATTCTATTGCTTTTTATCTCCAACTCTTGCTTTAGTTCGCAAGTAGGAAGTTTGTGCTTTTTTTTCCTTCACCCAAATCATCGTTTTACCCTCTTTTGAACTTTTGTGCAGGTTATGATTGAAGCAGTGGAAAATCATATGCCCGAAACCATCATAATAGATGAAATTGGAACAGAACTTGAAGCATTGGCTGCCAGTACGATTGCTCAAAGAGGAGTCCAACTAGTTGGAACTGCACATGGAATGACGATAGACAACATAATGAAGAACCCTTCTCTAGAGATCCTTGTTGGTGGCATAGAGGTGCAAAGCCATGCTACTCGTCAAATCTATCATTTAATAGTTGTACACAAATCTATTGGTTCTGTTTGTTGGAGTCATATATGACAGATCATTAACACTGTAGATATTGTGTTGAGAGGCCATACCAATAAGGTTTTCACAGATTTATTGACCAAAAGCAGTTTTGATCTGAATGCAGAGTGTGACTCTCGGTGATGAAGAAGCAAGAAGAAGGAAGGTGCAGAAGACAATTCTTGAAAGAAAGGGGCCTCCTACATTTACATGTGCTGTGGAGATTATATCTAAAACGGAACTTCGTGTGCATCACAGATTAGATGCAACTGTTGATGCTATACTGGCTGGTATTTTGCACTTTCTTCTTTGGAGAATCCCAGTGTCTTAACCGCTTTATTTACCTTACAACTGAATTTTTTGGGCAACTATTATTTTAATTTGAAATCTTTCTTGGTTGTAGGAAAATCTCCTCTGTTTGAAATCCGTCGTGTTGATGCGGATGCTAATGGCTCTTGCAAGTCTATCTCACTGTCACTACCTAAAAAGAATTATCTAGAAGTGTCTGATTTTACTCTTAAGAAAGACATTGATTCCTCTGGTATAGAGTATGATGACGAAGATCTAGATCATTCTCCTAAACAGTCGAAAAAATTCAGCAGTAAAAAATCTGTGAAGAGGAGTTTGCCAGTTTGTGTATATACATACAAGGTATATTACTTAGTTTTGTATATGCTTCACTATGCATTTCTATTGGAAACTTCAAGCCCAGACTCATTTAAAGTGAGAGCAAAGATCATACACTATCCTATGTGTTGACTATGTGGCTGAGTTGAGAAGAACTTCATTAATTTTGCCAAGTTGCTGTTGAATGGTAGATAGTTTTTTACGAGGTTGATTTTTTAAAAAACTTCATTTCTATTATATTGATGTATTGTAGATTCTTGAAGCTGATCTGCTACAAGTAGCAAAGGTAATGGGGCTTGAAGATGAAATAGAAATGACTGAAGATATTGGAACAGCTGATGCAATAATAGCATCCAGTTCTGAAATGAAACAGAACCCATGGATCCGCAGTGTTGCAAAGTTCCACGAGTTGCCTGTATTTGTCATGAAGGTAGTCTCATTTTCTTTCGTTTTTAAAAAATTCACTATTTGTATTTGTATGTCTATATATTCTTGTATAGTACACACGCCATGGCTCATTCAGATATTTTTCGTTCCAGTCAAATACCATGGCACAAATGGTCAAGGCAGTTCGGATGATTCTTGAAATGGAATCTGTTGGCTCCTTGCCAAAGCAGATAGTCAATAGTTCTTCCGGCATTGAAATTGAAGATGATGCCCCGAAAAGAAAACCATCTTTGGAAGAGATTGATGCATTGGAGGTACATTTCCGTTCTCAATTTTTCCCTTTTCAGTCTGTAAACTGTTTCAGTTCATTCTACAACACAATCCTTACCTACACCATCTGCTTAATACAAAGTTTCTCCTTTTGTTTGTGATAGGAGGTTCGACTAGCGATCGAGTACATTGTGATTCCTGGTGGAGAGCCAGTAGAGCTTCTCCCAAGACGCTCTGAAATAATCGCCCGACAGCTTGAGCTAGTGGAAAGTTATCAGTTGGCGGCTGAAAATTCAGGCACCGAGATGAATCCGAGGTTGCAGATTCTTCCCACGAGATTAAACAAAAAGAAAGCTTCAAAACGTGTTAAATCCAGTTCAAGTTTTCTGGAGGTGATTAACTCCAAATCGCTAACCGGCGGAGGTGGAGGAACCAGTGTAACTAGTCTGCCATTTTTATCTGAATAAAAGAGGATGCAGATTGCAGCCTCAAACTGTAACATATTTCAATCACTGGTTGATAGGCCATTTCATTTCATGTATAGTGTAAATTATGTATTTCATTTAATGTAATTATTTCGAATAATGTAACAAGCTCTTTGCAGTTGTTTCTTCTTCAACGAAATAGTGTATTCCGATTAGATCTTTTTTCTTTTGTTTTCTGTTTACTAGTGCAGTAAGTCAGATCTCAAGTTACAAGTGAAAATACACATTTTCTCTCTCTCCTCTTCCTTCTTCGTCCTTCTCTCTCTTATTTCTTCTTCATACTTCTCTCTCTGCCCTCTCTTTCTTTTTCATATTGTTCTCTAGATTTATGATTTTTTTTTCCTATTCTAAGAACTATTCGGATTTTAGATTTTTAGTTTTTTTATTTTAGTATTTTTTTGAAGTATTTGATTTTCTTGATTTGTATGCATAAATTTTGAAATAGATCTTGCAAAAGTGAGAAAATTTATTAAAACTAATTTGCAAAAGTATGAAATTTTTGAAATTGATCTTGCAGATTTGCTAGAATTATGAAATGTGCATGACTTGTGAAACAAATCTTGCAGAAGGTAGAAATTAATTTTTATGAATTTAAACCAGTTCCAAAAGCATCAAACAACAGAGCATTCGAAGCTTCTACTGGAATACATGCATCCCAAATATAAAGATTAACAAACTTGATACCAATAGAAGCTAAAGCATCAGCCACAAAATTAGTTTCCCTAAAGATATGACACCACTTAACTTCCTGAAAAGCGTTGGCGCACCAGTTGATATCCTCAAGTTTCATCTTGCACTTTCCTTGAACAACATCAATGATCAGCTTTAGTCCCTGAATTATCACCTTAATGAAAATTAGTTCCTTAATTATTATTTTCAGTAAAATAAGTCCATAAATTTATTAAAATTGCTAATTTCATTCATACTATTATATTCAAAGCTATTTTATCCAAATTTTCGTCTACTTAAGTCACTTGGCACACTTAGAGTGTAATACTATCATTTTCTCACTTATAAGCCATTTACATTTCATATAGGTTGCGAATCTAACGTCTAATTGGCCTTCTAAAGTTAACTTACACTATTTCTTATGAAAAACTACCAATTACCCTTCAAAGTTAACTCCATACACTATTTATTTATGAAAAACTACTAATCTACCCTCCAATGTGTATCATATGCAAATAACGTGACTTAAATTGATAGAAAATTGAATATAGTAGCTTCAAATATAATATTAGCGATCTAATTAGCAGATTTTATAATTCAAGTACTGATTTTTCTAAAAAAAAAAAAAGTTTAGAAACCTAATTTTTACTGAGGTGATAATTTAAAAACTAAATTAACAGTTCATCCAAGGTTTAATTAATCTTGTGTCCATGCCACATAAGCGAGATGAAAGAACATGAGGCCAGGTGAAAGTGATTCAGTTGCAAATTTAGAGGGATAAAGTGAGATTTTCGTCCAAGCACAGGGGCATACTAATAAATAACCAAAAATAGTAAAAAGGGAATAATCGAAGTAGCAGCATAGAATACAAGAATACGAAGCGTTTAGGGTTTGGTTCATCACACAGTAGACTAGAGAGAGAGAGATGGCAGGGAAGGAAGAGTACCGAATATTCGTGGGCGGGTTGTCGTGGGACGTCACGGAGCGTCAGATGGAGAGCGCTTTCCAACGTTTCGGCAAAGTTCTTGAAGCTCAGGTACCCTCAAATTTTTTTTAGCTTGTTTTTCGATGCTTAATCATCCAGTCAAATCATAATTGTATATGAACCCTAATTGTTTCCAATCCTATTTGTCTGTCAATTGTGTCAATTGAAAGAGGGCATGCATTTTTGGGTTTCAGCTGCTTTACTTTGCTTGCAAACTATATGGAAAGATCTTATCGTTTTACTTTTTGTTTTTTTGTTGGTATGGAACAAACTTGAATTTAGGGTGAAACAAATTTGAATTTAGGGTTTTAAGAGGTGAAAAAAGCCCCAAATTTTTTAGTCAGTTTGAGGCTATAATTTGACCCTATATATACATTTAGTTGATTTTAGAAGAAACAGTAAAAAAATTTCGTCATTTCAGGCCTTTTGTTTGAATTAACTTTATATCCTGCCTGCCCAAGATATTTGAAGTACAAATTGGTTGAACTTTTTCACAGAAGCTTTTGGGTTTGAGGTAGGAAGTTTAGACAATGGTTTTCTATGGCTATACTGCATGTTTATTACTTTTTCGATTGATCCTGATTATCGATTTCAAATCATGCTCTTTCCACATGCTCCATGAGCTCGTTTTACCCTATTATTTTCCGTATGAAGTGCCCTTCTTGAGCGAAACAAATGGAACAAATAAACTACGTAATGAGATATTTAATTGTCAGTTATGTGATTCTGACCTTAAACATATCTTTGATTGTACATTTACAAGGAGCATTGATATTAATTCTACATGTGTAACTACAATAACTTATGTTTATTTTGATTTTATCCTTTTCTTTTGATAGTTTCTGTTGCCCTCGCTGTGTATTAATTCTCCTTATTTGTTTTCATGTCTTTTTGGAATGCCGGTTATGATCTTTTGATGCTGTACGTATATGGGTTTTCGTAGAGATATTTTTGTTTGAGTGACTGCTTCGAGTTGCTGAAGCTTGATGTGATTTTTTGGGACTAGTTATAACTGATGATTAAGAAATATCAAGGCAGAAAGTATAACACAGGCAGATGGTATCTGGATGTGTGGAATTGAGTTCAAGGTAGCCCAGTTAACTGCTTGCTTAGTCTCATCTGCTGTATAGTAACAGAGATTTATTGTTGAAAAAATCTGTGGTTGGGATCCTCAAGATTAATTGATGAAAAGATCTGTGGTTGTGAAAGTCTTGGAACTTCGGTATATAAGTAAGGCTTTGAGGGTGGGCTGACTAATCATCAACTCACAAGATATGACAACTTTGAGAAGTTTATATTTTTTGTAGGAAGTATGTTTCTGTTTGGATTCTGTGGCTCTGCAGCCTAAGTTTGACTTGGTTATTGTTTGATCAAGGGATGCTTTTTCTTTTGCTTCAACAACGGCTTTTATCTTATTAGAACTAATGCTCTCAACGGTTTGGCCATATTTCGTATTGGTTGGACTCAAACATGTCGATAGTGAAGGATGTGTCTGTTTTCTGAGAGCATTTTGAGCTGAATAGGGTGTACTCATCTATGTTCCTTTTTTTTTTTTTTTTTTTTGGTTCTCATAGAATTCAGAAGTTTATCTACTGTCAACTCGTCCTTTGTTGTCATATCCTTGATGCTTGATCTTTTAGTTATGATTGGAGGTCTGCTAGATATCAACTTTGAGTTTGATTGGATGAGGCTGCAAAGAATCAAGTCTGAATTAGTCAATCCAAACTGTGTGTCAATGGGGTCCTCTCATCCTGCTATTGTGGAGTGTTCATGAAGTCTGAGCCTTCTTTTCAGCCTTCTGAGTTGAATTTCTTATTTTTCAAACTAGTCCAAAAAAAAAATTTATTTAAATTTATTATTATTTTTTATGGGGTTTCAAAAGATTTTCATAGTCAAATATTATATGCCATAAGTTTATCTAGTGCGTTATGAACTCAACAAACTAAACCTGGTAGAGTTATTTACATATATCATGAAGCTTCCAACACACTTTCGGTCTTGTCACTTCACTTGCGAGCACATTTATGCTATCCATTCCGCGGATCTCATGAGACATCATCCGGATCACTAGCAGTCTTTTCAGATTCTAGAAACAGTGTTTAATTGAGGTTCACTTGGCAAGATGAATTCAGCAACATCAACTCCACACCAGATATGGATGCTGCTTAGCTCATCTGTAGTTCCAGATTGATTTAAGATTTGATAACTTTGGTGTTGTAATAGTAATAGTAGTACTTTTGGCCACCTCAGTATCCGAAAATCTGAATCTGTTCCAAGTTGGAGTCTGGGTATATGGAGTGGGCATGGGCACACATTTCTCTCTCTCTCTCTCTCTCTCTACCCGTTGGCATTTCATCTTTGGGCACAGTGATGTCGAGTTTTTAGTAGGCAGTGGTCTGATAATTGCAAGTACTTAAAAGTTGTCAGAAAATCCTCCATCAAAAAAGGTTGTCAGAACATGGGTCTCCATGGCTCTGTGGGGTATCTTTCATGAGTTTAGTAGGTCTAAATTTTCGGGTTGAAAGAGATAATCAGCATTTTCAACAGTTCTGCTATTTTAAGCTGATAATTGGATGGAGCATCTTTGCTGTCTTTGACTGATATTTGTTTCTTTTACGAAGTTAATGAAACGCTATGAGAATGAGTGATTATGGATCGAGTTGGTTATGGTCTGCAAAATGAACACAGTTTTTGAGGACACCTTGATATCTTTTTGTGTTCTATGTGGCTTGTTTTGAATGGTGGAAAAATCAAATATCGCAATTGCTGCCCTTGTCTGAGACATTTGGGAGAACGTTCTTTTCGAGAATACAAGATAGATGCTTGCCTGGTGTCTGTAGTAATATCGTAATTTCTGGTAGTCATGTTGGGATTAAGGATCAGTGAGAAGTTAACCATATCACAAAGATACTGCTAGCACCGATGACCAATTGAATTTGAATGTAACTGTTTGAGAGTAGATGCATTTGACTTTGTGGTGGGTAGGTATCAGTTTATGCTGGATCTAGTTTATTGGATTTCGTGAGAAGTCAAGATCAGAAGTGATTCCTCTATAGTCATCAGAAAATTTTCAGTTTGAAACAAGGTTCAATCTGTTATCCATTGTAAGAGAAAGTAAGTTATCAATTTGTTAAATTTAATTACCAGTTAGGATGTGTGCTAAATATACATTGCTAATTCATATCTCATTCTCAAATTTTGTGTTCGTATTCTGTGTTCCCTGTCTATTAATTCTTCTTCCAGCTTCTCAGCAATTGATCTCTGGCTGGGTGAGTCAAGTTGCGTTTAGTTCCTGGTTGTGAACTGGGAGTAGTTTATAGATTATTGTCTCACTTTTGGTTAATATAGATGAATTTTCATTTATATGAAATGGCTAATGTGGTATTTTTATAGATCATGATGGAAAGAGATACAAACCGACCCCGAGGTTTTGGGTTTATTACATTTGGGGATCGGCGAGCAATGGAAGATGCAATCCGGGAGATGCATGGGCGGGAGCTTGGTGATCGCATAATCTCTGTGAACAAAGCTCAACCCAAAATGGGAGGGGGAGGAGCAGGAGAGGATTCTGACCATGGCTATAGAGGCGGTGGTTACTCGTCTGGTGGCAGGAGAAACTATGGGGGAGGAGATAGACCTGTCGGACAAGACGAATGCTTCAAGTGTGGGCGACCAGGACATTGGGCCCGAGATTGCCCTACGGCAGGTGGTGGAAGAGGTGGTGGAGGTTCATTTTCATCTCATTCTAGGTTTGGGGCTGCTGGCCGTGGGGATCGTTTTGGTGGAGACCGTGGTCGCTACATGGATGACCGTTATGATGGAGGGCGCTATGGAGACAGGGACCGTTTTGACAGCAGAGATGACAAATATGGGAGCCGTGATCGCTATGTTAGTGACAGGTATTAGTGATTGCTTTACCAACTGTTCCTTTCTCACTTATGATTGCTCTGAATAATAACAAACAAGATCCATTTTACCTCAACTCTCTCTGACATTTCCTTGTAGGTACCCAGCTGGTGATCGTTTTGCAAGTGACAGGTATGGTGGTTCTGATCGGTACCCTCAGAATGGTTATGGCAAAGATAGAGGCTATGATAGGGAGGGTGGCCCAAGAGGAGGCGACAGATATGCTAGTGGAGGGCCTGCGAGAGACGACAATTACAGAAGCAGGCCAGGTCCTTATGACCGCCCTAGCAGGGGAGGGCGCCCATCGTCCTTCGACCGTTACTAAAATGCTGCCATTGGGTGGCTCGGCTGTTTTCATGAAACTTGTAGCTGTTTATACTCTTTTAGGTTCTTGATGTGGGATGTTGAGATTGCAGTTTTAATTTAGGATTGATGGATGATATGCATTTTAATTCAGTATTATCATGTTCCATGATATTTATTACTCTCACCAGTCATCCCCCCTTCCTTCTGGTTGATTGGCAAACAAAAGAATCACCATAAAAAGAAAATCAGGTCATTTTCTTGCTCTTTTATTCCACAAATTGATATGTTTTGTCTTGTGTTTGCTTTCCATCATTTCTATTTCTTGTTGAATTTCATATGGTTTTGTTTTGAATATTTAACCCCACGGATATCAACATTGGTTTGAATCCTACGGTAATATATCAGTCAAATTTGTAACTTTTTTGTCACCCAGTACTACGGTTGAGTGGTATTTTTATTTATTTGAAAGTGAGAAGTTTTAAGTTCGAATCTCGTGGATAACGAATTCGATACTAAATTATGTTGCTCATTGTGTGGCTTAGTTGATTTCTCTCTCCTCTTAGTATAAAAATATATCGATGTACTCGAAAAAAAAATGTGTAACTTCTTTTTCCGTCTCAACAAAATTTCCTAGTACCATTGAGGTGGTGTTAGAAAAAATAAATTAAAAATAAATTGGTGAACTTTTACTGTGGTGTGTGGTGTGTGCTTCCCAATTGAGGTTGAACTATGAGGTCAATATACATGGGCTTCGTCTGGAATAGAAGATTAGATTGAAACAGATAACATTCTTCTTGGGGCATGTTGAGTTAGAAATGAACAATTTGTGATCAA
Source organism: Crataegus laevigata (assembly GCA_963580275.1). Classification (NCBI taxonomy): domain Eukaryota; kingdom Viridiplantae; phylum Streptophyta; class Magnoliopsida; order Rosales; family Rosaceae; genus Crataegus; species Crataegus laevigata. Next base: position 26,620,282 of record OY756947.1, on the reverse strand, counting down.
CTAGAGTTAGGGGATGAATTAACCACGAAAAAAATATATTGATTCCAAATTCTTTACGAAATAAAAGGAAAAAAATTTCAACGAGCCGGGAGCTCCACATAAGCATCGATGGCTGGTGTACCCAAGCAATAAGAAATTAAGGGAAGGAAAAAACTCCACTTTCTTAAAAGTTGAATGCAATCGGCCATGTATTCCCAAAACATTATCTATTCTAAAGTTGGAGGGGAATTGGCTCTGTTCATGATTACAGTCAATTGTTTGCCACTCGATTTCACTTTATTTACCAAAAAAAACTATGAGATTTACGCATGGGTTGGAGGATAATTATCAAAAATTAGGAGGGCAACTTTTTCCCTGAATAGATTTCGATATTTTTACAATTGTGCTCTCCCCATTCATCTTCTCACTCTCTCTTTCTCTCCTACGCGAGCCTTCTCTCATCTCTCACTCTTTCTGTTTCTGTCCTCCTCAAACTCTAGCTGCCACAACTCCATCTCTTCTGTTTCTCTCATCCTAGAAACGGAAGAAATATGGAAAATCAGGGCTTTTCCATTTGCTTCCACAGATTTCTCGAGCGCTGGATCGCTAGCATCTGTATGAAGGTTCGTCTCTCTCTCTCTCTCTCTCACTTTTTTTTTCAATTCATGATCGAATTTTCTTTCCAAGAATGTTAGATCTGTTGCCTTGGGGAAGAATACCCTGCATTTTTCTGCCTTTTTCTTTTTAGTAGTTTTTTTTTTTTTTTTTTTTGTTTTATGATGAGAATGCAGGTTTTGGATTTACTATTTTTGGTATCTGTTTTGTGGAGGGTTTCCTTTTAAACATGGGGTTGTGGGTGTTTTTTCCAGGTAACAAAATTTATCAGGTTAGGCTTTTTCCGTTTGAAAATTAATAGATGTTCAAATTCGGAACCGTGAATTATTAATTTATTTGTTGTTGCGGTAATTTAGGCACTTGAAAACGAGGCAATCATGGTTAGATTTCATGCAGTTCATGAAAGACTCAGTTAGGCTTTAGAAGGTTTGCCTGATTAACTTTCCCTACCAGATGAAGTTAAGGAACATGTATATACATATATGTCCCTTTTTTCCGTTTTCAAGCTAATGCTTCCCATGTTTTATTTCATTTTTTTTCACACAGACAGATCTTTTATCAATTCAAACTATCCTTGCTTTGCTGCACACGTTTGATATAAGTCCATTTGGGTTTGACGAGATTCAGAGTACTTCTTATCAGATTGGTCGCATGGACCACTACGAGGAAGACATCCTCTAAACCCTTTACGTAAGCATCGAGGTGAATCCCACTTCTGCTCTGCTTCACAAATTATTTGTTATTTTCCATAATATATTTGGATTTCTAGAACTGTAATTTCAGATTATTGCCTCTTCGACTCCTCTTCCATTGCCTTAAGCCAAAACCAAACCCAGCTCCAGTCCTATACAAATCAAACCTCACAAAGTAAAGCACTCTGATTTGGTTTTTTATTTCTGGTTCAGTAACCTTAGTAAAGTGAAGAACTGTATAAATCCTCATGCATGTGGTTTGTTCTTTTGCAGAATTCGAGATTGGAGGTGATAAGTAGCTACTTTTAGCTTCTGAGGCAGACACTTGAAGAAGGAGCATGCATGCGGTTATATAACTTATCTTTAACCATTTTCTAATATTTTTTGTGTTTTAATTAAAATTCAAAGATTGTTGAGGTATGGATATGGCTACGGCTTAGTTGTGAATTATTGGTGCATCGGCAACTCCTAAGTTGCTATTTAGGTAAAATCTCAGAGCTCCCCCAATTTGAATTTTCAATTTGGAATTTCAATTTCTAGTTCATTTTGATTTGGGTTTGTTTGGAACCTACACTTTCTTTGGTATTTTTGGTTATTCTGTTGTTGGTCATGGCCTCTTGAGATGAAAGGGTCATGGGCGTGCACGACTGCTACCGTGTTTGCTTAGTGTGAGAGGCTAATTTAATTTTGGATATGTTTGGATTTTGTTTTGCTGGTGTTGTCATTCTTTAAATTTTTGTAAATTTTCAATGAAGAATTGAACATTTGTGCCTGAAATGTTCATATCTAGGTTCGGATTGTTGCGTCGTTAATTTTAAATTTTATGTTTAATTTGGGTTTTTACATTGTGAATTTTGAATCTTTAGCCTGATTATGGTGTAATTAATTTTATTTTCATGGGTTTGAGTAATTCCGCACCTTTTCTTTGCGTTCTTTAATGGTTTGGAAAAAAAGCATGAATCTGGAGGATGGAACAAATGGGTTTTCTGTTCAAATCCCTCACCCAAATGAAATATATAAATTAATTTCTTAATTTCCTTTTAATGGTTTGGAAATCAAGCCTTTTATTTTGTGCATTTTCACAGTTATTTCTTCCCGAGTTGGAAAGTAGAAGCTTCAACTTTTAGCTCAGACCTTAAAGCCTCAAATTTTCACTTTATCAATCCAGTTATTCCAGGCAAGCATAACCTTTATCAACATCCTGTTTATAGAAGAATAAAGTCGTTCTCATGGTCCTTCTCTGGTAAGTGGATTATTGAATATCAGAATTTAAGTACTGTATTAGTGCATTTCATTGATGATAATCCAAATTTTTTAATCTTTTGTGTTTCAGGAATGAAGTGTTAATTCTTCGGACTATTGACCTCTGCCGTTTGATTCTCCTCAATGGTGCTTGCACCATTTGAACCAAAAGGAATCTTAAGGTTGATTTCTGCATTTGTCGAACTCTAACTCTATTTCCATCTCTCTCACAATCAAACACACCATGTCAATGTTAAAACGTCATCATTCCTGATTATTCAAAATTGGTCTTTGGTTCATTTTATTAGTAAATTTTCAATTCTCTGATGGCTGCTGTTACATGTTTTGTCGGATTGCATTATAGGCACATACTTTTGCATTTTAAGGTATCAAGCTTCTTCTTGGTAATAATACTAACTATTTGCACTCTAGAAAATTCTTCATTTGATTCAATAGGATTTTTAATTTCACTTTTTTGTTTCTGTGAAATGTTTTTCCAAGCTAAATCATTAGATTACAATTGGGTATGTTTGCTTTCACCCTCGCAGTTCTATTTGATTTTTTCTTATGAAACTTCTTTTGTTTCTCCTCAATATATATTTCATTAAGGATTTTTAATTAATAAATTCTCTCTCTTAGAAACCACGAACTAAAAAGACTATGGCATGTATCCTCACCCTTCCTCCATATCAAAGAAAAGATTGGCAAATTTTTATTGCCTTCTATAAGCTTCACACTTATGTTCTTTATTTGTTTTGGCATATTTTCTCTGTCTCCGTTTTGTGTTGAGGATTGAGTTCTGCTTTACTATTGATGGTCCTTGCAATATTTTTGAATTGTGTTGATGACACACCCCGATCCTAGAACCGAGGCGTGCTGGCCGTCACGTGTGAGTGACGTAGCCCAAAACGTCAGTGGAAGGTAATTATGCATGAAGTGCAGCAGTATAAATCAAAGTCGATAATGTACGTGCGATAAAGAGTAATGTAGGACAAAGGTAAAATAGTGAAGTATCACAGAGCCGATCCTAGGTGCAGTCTGATTTAAACAAAACGATAAAATAACAGAAGATCTCTACATACGTGGTCGTCTGTCAGAACTGCCTCGATGCCTCGATAGTCGTCCATGTCGTCGCTACCTAGAACCTGGAGGGGCGCAAAACAGAAAACGTGAGTGGGCAAAAACAAAAGCTTTCCAAAACCATTTCACAAAACCCGTATATAACCTCTCACTGTAAATCCAGTATAGTTTCCCAGAAAATAGTACGTATATTTACTTATATACGAAAACATCGTCTAGAAATCAAAACTCATTATCAGTCTCAAGAATAGGCCATGTCGATATACCAACTCAGAAAATTCATCATCAGGCAAGTAATATAAGTCAAGGGGTGTCCCTAGTGTCATGTCAGCCGGAGTCACCTCTAGTGACCTGTACGGCTGAATCTATAGCTCATCAATCACAATCAATCACTATCAATCATTACCCTGCACATGAGTTGGAACCACCTATAGTGGTCTGTACAGCAGGCTATGTGTATAATATTACGCTCAGTGCTACGATCACGTGAAGGCTGTGCGACGAATCGCGGGTCACCTACGAGTCGGAACCACCTATAGTGGTCTGTACGACAGGCTAGGCACCTGCCTTGGATCCAAGGTGAGCGTACGGTGCATGAGGTGAACGATCACGTGAAAGCTAGGCCCTACTCTGGCGGAGCACAAACACCCGAGGTGCAGGTGATGAGCTAAATCACAATCCATCATCATCTCAACCACTAACTATCATACTTACCTGACTTACCTGGCCGTCCGCAGCGCCGGGGCATCATGAATGCAATCATACTCATATTTATAAAATATAATTGGCATACGACATGGCAATTTAATTATAAAATCAACTCAGTTCGTAAATCAATCAAATTACGTTTCTGGGAAAAACGTCAATTATACATATATATATATATATATACACTAAAAATAAAAGCCCACTCACTGGTATGTCGACGGGTCGTATCCCCCGAGCCTAGCGTGGATGCGCTCGTCTTCTGGATACGTCTCACCTATATGTGAAACAACTATAAAACCGTTATTTAAAACACATAAACGAACTACGTAAATAACTTTTCATACGAAGGTCAATTTTGGTATATGAATATACCAACGCGACCTACACGACGTCACGAACGTCGTAATATTTTTAAAATAATTTTGGGGTGTCACACGCACCCCCACGCGCCGGGGAGCCCACGGGCAGACACGCCCCCACGCGCATCACCCCTACCCTCTCGTCGCCGGATTGGTTTTTTTCGGCAGCCGGATTCCGGCGAATTTTCCAACCTTCATATCTCACTTGTTTTTCATCCTTTTTCGTCCATTTTTCTTCATACCTCTAAATTTAGCATAGAATAAGTATACACCTTCAAAAGTCTCGAAAAACACCTGGAAATTCCTTGGGGAATTCCTCCAAAACCGGCCACACTCAAAACCACCTACTCCGACGTCCAAAACTTGCAAACGACACACTTCGAGGCTCGTGGGACGATTCTAAGACGAATTGTGATCTTGTTTTCACCTAAAACAAAGCCAACACAAAGTTGATGAACAGTACTCCGAGGATAGCTTGTGGTTTAAGCATGTTTTCGAAGGTTCCTAATCCTATAATCAGTATATTTATACTCAGAAAGTCTCAGGGGTTATGAATATGCTTACCTTAGCCTCGATCCGAGTTAAGGGAGTGGTGTGTGTGTGTGTCCATACAAGGCAAGGGTGAGGGGAGGACGAGAGAGTTCGAGAGAGAGAGGAGGACAAAACAGAAGTAGTGCACGTGTGTGCATGCTGTGTGCGTCTATGTACATATAGTTATCCACCATCACAGCCCAATCTATTGGGCTTAATTGCTTAGGACACCCATAGCCCAAAATCAAACCCAAAACGCACCCGTTCACGTGTAATCAAGGGTAAAATTGTCATTTCACAACGCCAATATAAAAATTTCAGAACGGGATGTTACAATCTACCCTCCTTAATAAAATTCCGTCCTCGAAATTTACATAACACAAGCAAACACTAATACCCATAGAATAAGCGCGGGTACATATCTCTCATCCGCTCATCCATCTCCCAGGTAGCCTCCTCTACCGAATGGTTTCGCCACAACACCTTTACTAATCGAACCATCTTGTTTCGCAGAACCTTATCTTTCCAATCTAAGATAGTCACTGGCTCCTCCTCGTACGTCAATTCAGGATTAACCTCTAACTACTGCGGAGGTAGAACGTGAGACGGATCAGCAACGTAATGACGTAGCATCGAAACGTGAAACACGTCATGGACTCTGGATAACTCTGGAGGCAACTCGAGTCTATACGCCACTTCACCTATCCGCTCGGTGATCTAGTATGGTCCGATGTACCTGGGACTCAGCTTCTCCTTTTTACCGAATCGTACAACCCCTTTCCACGACGATAACTTCAAGAATACCCAATCATCTACCTTATAAACTCGATCTGTGGCATGTTTATCGGCTAAGCTCTTCTGGCGATCCTGGGCCGCTTTCAAGTTAGAATTGATTACCTGGATATTCTGAGTCGTCTCATCTACTATCTCTGGGCCCTCTAACACTCTCTCGCCGACCTCCGACTAACACAATGGTGTGCGACAAGCTCGGCCGTATAGTGCTTCGAACGGTGACATTCCGATGCTCAAATGATAACTATTGTTGTACGCGAACTCCATCAGATCCAAACGTAGATGCCACGCATCACCAAATTGTAGTACGGAAGATCGTAACATGTCCTCAAGCGTCTGAATGGTCCTCTCGGATTGCCCGTCCGTCTGTGGATGATAAGCCGTACTATATAGTAACCTCGTGCCAATGGCCTCCTGGAATGCCGTCCAAAACTTGGATGTAAATCTCGGATCTCGATCTGAAATAATGCTGATTGGCACGCCATGATACTTAAATATCTTCGATATGAAAAGCTCAGCTAGTCATCGCAGAGAAAACTTCTCTCGGACTGGGATGAAGTGCGCAGACTTCGTGAGCCGATCTACTATTACCCAAACACCGTCGTAACCATTATGCGTACGGGGTAACTTATAGACAAAATCCATGGTGATATTCTCCCACTTCCACAGAGGAACGGGAAGCGGTTGTAGCCGTCCGAACGGTTTCTTTCTCTCTGCTTTAACCTGCTGGCAAACAATGCATTTGCTCACGTACTCGGCAATCTCTCTCTTCATACCAGGCCAATAGTAAAATGGTCGAATGGTATGATACATCTTGGTACTGCCCGGGTGCATCGCATAAGCTGATATGTGTGCCTCATCTAGAATCGCCCTTTTTAGCTCTGCGTTATCTGGTACGTACATCCTGTTTTCTTACATGAGTATACCATCGGTTTCTCGAATCTGTAGATCCTTCTTTTTACCTTCACCCCTCAACCGAATCAACTCCTGAGTCTCCTCGTCATCCAACTGAGCCTCGAGAATACGGTCAATCAGAATCGGCCTGACCTGGAAGTGAGCGAGTAAAGCTTTCCCTCGATCCTCCACTTCTGGGTACTTAATCTCTAATCCTACTCCGGTCGACCTCAACTCAGCTAACAAAGGAACACGACTCGCGTATATAGCATCTACTCTACCCTGAGATTTCCGGCTAAGTACTTCAGCTACTACGTTTGCACGACCCGGATGGTACTCGATCGTGCAATCGTAATCACTCAGCAACTCCATCCACTTTCGCTGACGAAGGTTCAGATCTCTTTGGATGAACAAGTACTGGAGGCTCTTGTGGTCTATAAATATCCTACATCTCTCACCGTAGAGGTAGTGTCTCCAGATCTTCAATGCAAATACGATCGCCGCTAACTCAAGATCATGAGTAGGATAGTTCATCTCGTACAGTTTCAACTGCCTCGACGCATAAGCGATCACCCTACCGTGCTGCATCAATACGCAACCCAAACCGTTCAACGATGCGTCACTGTAGATCTCGAAGTTACCACTGTCGTCCGGAAGGGCTAGCATCGGAGCATGAGTAAGACAATGTTTTAACTGCTGAAAGCTCCGCTCTCAGCTATCATCTCACTCAAATCAGACATCCTTCTTGGTTAACCTCGTGAGAGGTAATGCAATCACTGAGAAATCCTGCACGAACCGCCGATAGCAGCCTGCTAATCCGAGGAAACTCTGTACCTCAGAAACAGTTCGTGGTTGTTCCCAATTCTCCACCGCTGTTATCTTCTGGGGATCCACCTGAATACCCTAAGCTGAGATAACGTGCCCAAAAAATGCCACCTGGTCTAACCAGAATTGACATTTGCTGAACTTGGCGTATAATCTATGCTCCCTCAGCTTCTTCAGTACTAATGAAAGATGTCGTATGTGATCTGACTTCGATTTAGAGTAGACCAGAATATCATTAATAAAGACAATGACGAACCGATCTAAATACTGCTGGAATATGACGGGATTTTAAAACCGCACAAATTTAACCCTCTTTTTGACAGATGTAGTATAGATGTAAGTAGGGTATCGTTCTAGGCCGGGAATTAGGAGGGATTGCTAATCACTCTAAAATTAATTTAAAAATATTAAACAAGACTCAAGGATACAAAATTAAGTTAAAAACTCTAATAACTCGAAACACACTTAAAATGACTCAAAATAATGAAAACACACAAATTAAACACTAGGAATTGAAATGGACGGAAATTGAATTAAAAGATTAAAAATAATGAAAATTAACTAAATAATATAATTTAATAATGGGGGGGTTTGGTTTTTATGAAACGTAAATTAAACTTAACTAAATTATAAAATTGACAAAAACATAAAATAAAAGTAAATGGATGGGCGACGGATTGGCTAGAGGGTTTTTCTCCACACAAGACACATATGCAATCTAAATTGACCTTCAGTTGTTCTTTCAATAAGTTGTAAATTTCAATACTCCAGATTAACCGTGAACAGCAGTTTTTTAATCTTCAAGTTTTCCTTATGTTATTAAATTGGATGAACAGCATACAACAATTTAAAACATTCCTCAAAAGTCCCCTACGTGAAAAGCACAATAGAGATACAATCAAAGATCATTAAACTTTGTGAAAACTATAAATACTGACGAGGCATTCGTAACTATGAAAAGCATGATACTCCTGCCAAGAATTTACTTAACACGATTGTGGATAACAACCTTCACTACTCATGAATATAAGTTCATAACGATTAGGTGAAATTCACTTATATTCTAGCATCAAATTCATGCATGTAAATTAAGTATGCATTCTTAATCAACATACACAAATAAGTTATCAATCAAACAGTTAAGCAAATTAAATCACAACTCAGAAATCACAACTGAAGGTAATCAATTCAAATTACAAATATAATCATGGTTTTGAATTATCCTCTAGCCAAAATAAATTAATTACACATTATTAAAACAGAAATTAAAAACATAAGTTGGAGGATTAAACCGAAACGGGGTGTGCAAGGATCTCTCTCTGCAAATTTGGTTTGCACCGTGACCTTGACTTCTCCCAGGCGCTGCTAATAGGCGCTGCACTCTGACTTGGCCTGGTGAGCTCGCTGCCTTAAGGCAGTTATTTGGTCGCTGCCTTATGAGCAGATTTTTCGCTGCCTTCACGCAGCTCCCTCCCTAGGCAGCGCCTCAGCCTCCCCCGCTGCTCTTGCCAACTGCCTCGCTGGCACAGTCTGCCGCAAGCTTGATTGGTAGCTTCCTGGCTCTGCCTCAAGGCAGCTCCTGTCTCAACTCCCCCGCGAGAGCTCCCTTGATTCCTGCTTTTGTTTCCTTTTTTTTTTATTTTATATTTTCTCTGGTTTATCTCGCAGCTTGAGCCGCTCCTTCCTCCCCAATTTCTCCAGGCCTTCTGCCTTATATTTTTCGTTTCTGTTGGCTTCCTCTAATTATTCTCTCCCAAAGTTCCCTTTCATGATTAATCAAATGGCCTGCTCTGTCCCCCCATAATAATGCTATCCTTCCACCGAATGCTTTCCACCGAATTTTCTCTCGGTGCTTTCCATCTGTTATCACACACATCAAATTATTTTTAAATATATAAATATATATATATATATATATATATATATTATTTTCCAAATGATAAGTATAATTCAACAAGATAGTTTAGATGAAATTAGCACTTAAAATTTCATTTATTCTATTTTTATTTTCTTTGCTAGATAAATTCTTATAAAACATAAAAATAACGTAAATACCTTAAAATATAACGAACTAACTAAGAAAAGACGAGTGAATTTGATATAAAAATATATATAAATATGATCCGATCAAATACCCCCACACTTAGCTTTTGCTAGTCCTCGAGCAAAACAAAGAAAACAAGAACAAGAAATAACATGAAAAACATTAGCTTCCCCCTATTTGACCCTCATAGAATTTCATTTGAAAATGCAAATCATCAAGAATCATAGCTAGCACCAAACAAGCTAATTCAAGCTCATCTTCCTTATTCAAATATTAGCAGTAATCTTTAAATCATCCTTGAAGTGTAGTGTGTGAGATAGCCATGCTAATGCAAATTCAAGTTTTTATTTTTAAAAGCATCATATGCAAACTAGCAACCTTCTCACGGGATATGCACTCAATCACACATGTGTTTAGTTTTAATGTGTTTCGCTTAAAGAAACAAATGTGAAAGATCTACCATAAGCTTGCATAAAAATCACTTCTCCACAATCATAATTGCAAAAATTAAATCAAGAGGACTTTTATTGGATGTAATCAGGATTAGGGATAGGGCTATTGAAACGAAAGAATAGGAAAACACAAGTTCCAAGTTATATTGCAAGCGATTCTTTTAGTTGAAATTTATAAGAACTCAAACTTTCCAGCGATTCTTCTAACACCTCCCATGACACTCTTAACTGAAACTTTAGAAACTTTTTATTTTCTTCGTTGAATACAATCTTTCTTTTCTTTTTTCTTTTCTTCCCTTTTCTCAATTTTTTTTATTTTTTTATAAACACAAATATGAAATACCCCCACACTTATTCTTTTGCCAAACCTTCCAAGTACTTCACAAACATTTCTCAAAAGACAATCTCAAATTGTTCGCTTGGAAAGGGTAAGGAAACATGTTTTGAGGTATAAGGGTAGACATATCTGGTGATAAGAAATAAAAGGCTCCACATATACGGCTCAAATTGGCAATCTAATGATAATTTTTTTTTCTTTGGGAAATAAGGTTAATTGGGCCATGGTGGTGAACCTAATGCCTCTATCATTTTCAAGTTCATGCAATCAATGACAAATATTTCGAAAGATCGTTACGCAAGTTCTAGAGATGCATCTCACATAAGTTCATCACACATGAAAGAATAGGAGTGCATGAAAAATGCACACACTTTCAATAGGCTCAAAAACTCACATAGGATGTATATGGTCACTAAATTCACATATGAAGCTTTAAGTCATGCTTTAGTTTCACATTAACAAGGCTATGTGCATTTGGTTTTTCAAAGATGATCAAACATGTACAATACTAACAAGAGAATAAGGAATTTCATAAAACACATGTTAACTAAGTTCTTGATAATCATGGTTCAAATTTCATCCAGTTATATCATTGGGTCGGGAAACTAATAAAAATCTAATTTAAAAACAATAAGGAAAACAAAACAATATTTTTGGATTTTTTTAAAATTTTTTCGAAAAAAAAAATAAATAAATAAATAAAACAAAACTAATTAAGAAAACAAATAGCAATAACATGGAAACAAATGAACCAGTTCAAAGTCGAAGGTACAAAAATTTTCAATTTGGTCATTTTTTTATACTCTTTACCCCCACACTTAAACTAGACATTGTCCCCAATGTCAGAAAACAATAATAGGCAAATAAAAATATAAAAATAAAAATAAAAATAAAATTACTAAATGAAAAGAAACAAAATAAAGCAAAAGGGCTGAAAACTTCCCTAATTTGCAGAAAACTCAATCGATGACCCCCAAGCTTAAATTTTGCAATCAACTTCAAGGGAGGAAATAACCAAACGTTCCTGCAAAGAAAAGAAATAAATCAGTTAAGCACGCAAGCAAAATATAGAAAAATGCAAACGAAAAATAAAAATTGAAAATAAAAGATAATGAAAAGAACTAATAGGCAGTCATTGGTCGCTTGTTGATTTTCCACAGCTTTCATCTTGAACTGGATGGGCCTTCTTCTTGCAAGTGCTCCTCAGCTTAGTTGAGGATGAATCAGCACGTTGTCTCCACATGCTTCAAGTAGTCCGGTCTCCACGCAGGTGTGGCATCTTCTTGAACTCTTGGATCATCTCAGACTCTGCCTTCATCTGGATGCACCTCAGACTCCTCCTGCTTCATCTGTGAGGTACTTTTGTTTTTGAAGAAGTACCTCTGCACAGGTTTATTTTTGAAGTGGGCTGGGAGGGGTCTGAGATGAGTACTCGAGAGCAAGACTAGGTAAGCAATCAGGATCTCACTTTCTCCATGTTCTTCAGATGAAAGTGAGGAGAAAGCGTGATATGAGATACTTTTGCTTTTAACCTTTTTGATATGAAATACTTTTGCTCTGGAAGGTTTGTTTTCTGGGGTGATCCAAGGGATGAAGAACACTGAATAACTCGAAAGCTTTCTTTGGGAAGACATTATCGGAGATGAAGAGAGGTTGAGAAGTTTAGAGATGGAAAGGGTGTGAAGGTGTGCCTTTGATGTGGAAGGCGAAGGTCGACTTTATAGAAATTTTCCTTCACAACCGGAACTGTTCCCTCACTATTTGTCGGCAGCCGGTGGATGGATGAACAGTGCCCGTTACGCGCTTTCTGACAAAGCTTCCGTAATTTTCGCGAAGCTGACTGCGCATGCGACGAGTGAAGACAAATTGGAATGATGATCTTTTGAAAACCAGGGTTCAAAACCGGGTGCGGCTCGTGGTTTTCGCAACGCTCCACGCTGCACGTGATGAGTCACGACAAACTGGAAAAACTGAGCCACGTGATTACTAAGTCAAGCCCAGCTTTTGAGAAAGGAAACGACTCTTTTGAGAAAGGAGCGTCGAGCTTTTCCGAATTGCGTGAGGACGCGTCTTCACCTCTGAGGAGCGGGTGCTTCTTAATTTTCTTCTTTTTATAGAGGCGCTAATTCTGCTCCACCTCACACTTGAACTCCAAAAATTCCTCAAACACTTCTGTATTCATACTCCTTCCGCTCTCTTCTTGCACTTCTGCACTTTTAATCTTTCCGAACTCTTCCTGCACTCTTAAACTTAGCGAACTCTTTTCTTCCTCAACACCCTCTAAAAATGTCTTGCCCTTCCGACCGTCGCCTAAACTTGAATGTCGGAGAAGACGATGACTCGTCTTCTCCGAACAATATTTGGAATCCATCCTTCATATCCCCCAATGGTCCACTTACAGTCGGGGACACAATGATGAGGAATGAAATCACCGCTACGGTGATTGCCAGAAATCTGCTCACTCCAAGGGACAATAGGATGCTATCTAGGCGGTCGGATGAGCTGGCCGTTCAGGAATCTCTGGCCCTCAGCGTCCAAAGTGCAGGCTCAGTTTCAAACATGGGCCAGCGCCTGCTTGCCAGATCTCGTCAGGTGGAGTCGCTGATGGCGGAGGTGGCCAGTCTTCGGCAAGAGGTCAGAGGACTCAGGCACGAGAACAAGGAGTTGCACATGCTTGCAACTAGTTACTCGACCAGCATGAAGAGGAAGCTGGACCAGCTGCAGGAGTCGGACGGTCGGATTCAGAGCGATCATGAAAGGTTCATGGCGCTACTCCCGAGGTTTATGTTGCCTTCGTCCTCTGGAGCAGCACCAAACGTTCCGGCTCCGGAGATTCCAACTCTGGCTCTTCGACTTCCCGGGGCTCCTTCGACTTCTGAGGCGCCACCTAACCAATGATCAGTGAATGCTATTAGTTGTTCGCATTATTGTAAATTTATTTATGCTTTTAATGTTTATTTAAATAAATATATATATATATATATATGTTACTAATATTATTATTATTATTATTAATTTTTTTGTTTTTTTTTGTTTTTTTTTTTAGGTTTATTTTAAGCAAATTAAAATATGTAAAGTAAATAAATGTAAATTAATGTAAAAAGACTTTATTTATCCGTACGTAAAATAAATAAGGCCCTTAATTTATTTCAACACAAACTAAATAAAAATCAACCAAATAAAACAACTAACTAAACAAAACAAAAATGAAAGTAAAGGCAATAAAAAGAAAGGGTTAAGAAATGCAAATCTGGTTGCTTGGGTTGCCTCCCAAGAAGCGCTTGATTTAACGTCTTTAGCCGGACGAATCTTTCCTTTAAACTCCCCTCAGCTCCAAAGCACGGAATTTATCTTTTAATGGGAGGTGATATTTGAAATGATTCGGCAATGGTCTGAATTCTAGGGTGGATGCCTGAATCATCAAAATTAGAAACATGTTAGTATAAAATGAAATAAAAATTAAAATTGGAGAAGATGGCTTACTATCTTTCTCCGACTCAAAATCAATAACAAAAACCACATTTTCAAAAGTCTCAGGGACTTTGATTTTGGCCAAATTGCAAGTGATGATTGTGGCCGTGTGATCCACTCCAATTTCCTCCTTAATGAATTCAAGATGCTCCTCAACCACTTTTTCCTCGTTTAGAAGTTGCGGCAAGGGTTGTTCTTCCCTTGCCGTGCCTTGTGCATCCTCTTCCTCTTCGAGCAGTAGCAATTCATCCATAGGCTCATCTTCAACCATTTGTTCTTGAATTTGTTCCATGCATTCTGCATTCTGCCCAAATTGATTGTTCCACTCAGCCAACTCCTTTGCTTGATAGAAATCCTCAATTGGTTGCCAAAATGCGTCTTGTTGAAATGGTTGAGCTTCCCTGCCCTGCTCCAAAGAATTTAGTTGCTGAATAACTTCCTTATAATAATTTGATATACCTGCATTTGGATGTGAAGGTTGAGGGGGAGGCTGTGGTGGTTCATATGGCCATTGACAGAACTCCTCATACGGCTGCCAATATTCTTCATGTTGAACTTGTTGAGCTTCCCACCACATAGAATTGGAATGATCTTGCCCACCATATGTAGGGACACTTTGCATTGTAGACCTTCCGGCATTCTGAGACAATTGAGAAGTAAGATTTGCCAATTGAGCGTGAATGCTAGCAAAATCCATGACTTACTTCTCTAGTACCTAAAATCAAAGAAAGAGAACTAAATCAAATATCAAAAGTAAAACACAAAAACACAAAAATAATAAAAAAAAATAAATAAACACAAACAAAAACATAAAACATAAACAAAAACATAAACAAGGGATTAGCAAATTTACTAATCCCCGGCAACGGCGCCAAAAATTTGACGGGATTTTAAAACCGCACAAATTTAACCCTCTTTTTGACAGATGTAGTATAGATGTAAGTAGGGTATCGTTCTAGGCCGGGGATTAGGAGGGATTGCTAATCACTCTAAAATTAATTTAAAAATATTAAACAAGACTTAAGGATACAAAATTAAGTTAAAAACTCTAATAACTAGAAACACACTTAAAATGACTCAAAATAATGAAAACACACAAATTAAACACTAGGAATTGAAATGGACGGAAATTGAATTAAAAGATTAAAAATAATGAAAATTAACTAAATAATATAATTTAATAATGGGGGGGTTTGGTTTTTATGAAACGTAAATTAAACTTAACTAAATTATAAAATTGACAAAAACATAAAATAAAAGTAAATGGATGGGCGACGGATTGGCTAGAGGGTTTTTCTCCACACAAGACACATATGCAATCTAAATTGACCTTCAGTTGTTCTTTCAATAAGTTGTAAATTTCAATACTCCAGATTAACCGTGAACAGCACTTTTTTAATCTTCAAGTTTTCCTTATGTTATTAAATTGGATGAACAACATACAACAATTTAAAACATTCCTCAAAAGTCCCCTACGTGAAAAGCACAATAGAGATACAATCAAAGATCATTAAACTTTGTAAAAACTATAAATACTGACGAGGCATTCGTAACTATGAAAAGCATGATACTCCTGCCAAGAATTTACTTAACACGATTGTGGATAACAACCTTCACTACTCATGAATATAAGTTCATAACGATTAGGTGAAATTCACTTATATTCTAGCATCAAATTCATGCATGTAAATTAAGTATGCATTCTTAATCAACATACACAAATAAGTTATCAATCAAACAGTTAAGCAAATTAAATCACAACTCAGAAATCACAACTGAAGGTAATCAATTCAAATTACAAATATAATCATGGTTTTGAATTATCCTCTAGCCAAAATAAATTAATTACACATTATTAAAACAGAAATTAAAAACATAAGTTGGAGGATTAAACCGAAACGGGGTGTGCAAGGATCTCTCTCTGCAAATTTGGTTTGCACCGTGACCTTGACTTCTCCCAGGCGCTGCTAATAGGCGCTGCACTCTGACTTGGCCTGGTGAGCTCGCTGCCTTAAGGCAGTTATTTGGTCGCTGCCTTATGAGCAGATTTTTCGCTGCCTTCACGCAGCTCCCTCCCTAGGCAGCGCCTCAGCCTCCCCCGCTGCTCTTGCCAACTGCCTCGCTGGCACAGTCTGCCGCAAGCTTGATTGGTAGCTTCCTGGCTCTGCCTCAAGGCAGCTCCTGTCTCAACTCCCCCGCGAGAGCTCCCTTGATTCCTGCTTTTGTTTCCTTTTTTTTTTATTTTATATTTTCTCTGGTTTATCTCGCAGCTTGAGCCGCTCCTTCCTCCCCAATTTCTCCAGGCCTTCTGCCTTATATTTTTCGTTTCTGTTGGCTTCCTCTAATTATTCTCTCCCAAAGTTCCCTTTCATGATTAATCAAATGGCCTGCTCTGTCCCCCCATAATAATGCTATCCTTCCACCGAATGCTTTCCACCGAATTTTCTCTCGGTGCTTTCCATCTGTTATCACACACATCAAATTATTTTTAAATATATAAATATATATATATATATATATATATATATATATTATTTTCCAAATGATAAGTATAATTCAACAAGATAGTTTAGATGAAATTAGCACTTAAAATTTCATTTATTCTATTTTTATTTTCTTTGCTAGATAAATTCTTATAAAACATAAAAATAACGTAAATACCTTAAAATATAACGAACTAACTAAGAAAAGACGAGTGAATTTGATATAAAAATATATATAAATATGATCCGATCAGAATACCCGGTTCATCAAATCCATAAAAGCAGCTGGGGCGTTAGTCAATCCAAATGGCATGACTAAGAACTCGTAATGACCATATCTGGTTCAGAACGCCGTCTTCGGAACATCTTCACTCTTAATCCTCAGCTGATAGTAGGCAGACTGCAGGTCGATCTTCGAGAAAACACAAGCTCCGCGCAGCTGATCGAACAAATCGTCAATGCAAGGTAATGGGTAACGGTTTTTAATCGTTACTCGGTTCAGCTGTCGATAGTCAATGCACAGCCGTAAACTACCATCTTTCTTACGTACAAACAACATTGGAGCTCCCCAAGGCGAAGTACTCGGCTGTATAAAACCTTTGTCTAGCAGCTCTTGTAACTGAATTTTCAACTCTCGTAACTCGGCGAGAGCCATCCGATAGGGAGTCAAAGATATAGGGTCTGTACCTGGCAATAAGTCGATAGAAAACTCCACGTCCCGATCCAGCGGCAAGCCAGGTAAATCGTCAGGGAATCGCCTGACTACCTTCACATCCTCTAAACTGACAGGAGCACTATCATTCAATACCACGTGTGCCAGATACCCCTGACAACCCTTCTGTAACAATTTCTTAGCTCTCATGGCTGAAATAATGTCGTGCCTAACATTGCTACGTTCGCCAGTAAATGTGACCACAGGTAGCCCCGGCCGATGGAACGTAACTTTCTTCTCGTAGCAATCAATGTTGGCTCGATTATAATGTAACCAATCAGTGCCCAAGATCACATCAAACTCAACGATATCCAGCGGAATAAAATTTGCGGGCATAATCACATCCTCAACCAACACGGGGCACCCTGGGTACATCCAGCTGACCAGGCACATCTTCCCCCAGGCATCGACACCTCTAGCTCAAATCCGAGAGGTGCAGACTCAGGTTGAGTCAATTGGGCAAATGAATGAGAAATGACCGAATGAGTAGCGCCGCAATCTATCAATACCCTAGCGAAATAACCAAGGACATTTAACTTACCCATTATCATATCAGGGTTACTCTGGGCGTCCCGCGCTGTGAGATTATGAATACAGCCCTGAGGCTGCTGTCGACCACCACGACCTCTACTCGTCTGACCAGCTCGTCCAGGCACACCACGACTCGAACACTCAGGATTAGGCTGTCTAGATGATCCTGCGCTGCTCGAAGTAACTTGTCCCTGCTGTGGCTGAACTCCAGGATACCACTGCGATTCGCTGGCAGGATAAGGAGGATACGGGGTATACCCTCTAGGATACTGAGGATAGCCACTCTGATAACCACCTGAATAATATGGATCAGGAGGATATGGATACGGTGCAACAGAATAAGGGGCAACATCGCCCTGATAGTGATAGGTACCACCACGACTCAGCTGACCATATACACCAGGAGGTGGAGCCTGCTGAATAGGAACTGGGGGTGGTAACGCAGGTATTGGAGGTCTCGGCTGATTCTGTGGACAATTCCCTGCTCGATGGCCCATCTGTCCACACGTAAAGCATCCACGAATGCCCTGCCTGCACTCGCCAAAATGCCGACTGTTACACCTCCGACAAAATGGTGCAGAAGAACCACCAGCATCTCGCTGTCTCTGAAAGCGCTGACCACTAGCAAATCTACCCCCTCTCCTCTGGCCTGAGGAATTTATACCCCCACTCGAAGAACTCGAACTAACTCCACTTCTTTTGAAACTCTGAGTCTTCTGAGGCCCCTGTGATGCCAATCCTTTACCTTTATCGTCTTTCTTCGGTTCCTCATTCTCTTCTTCTTTGTCGCTATCACTCAGCAGGTTTTCTAAATCTTCTATCTGTACCAGGACTTCGTAGAAATCATGATAAGTCTCGCAGTGAACCGTAGTAGCCATCATACGCCACTTCTTTCGAGTACCCAACTTGAATCTTCGAAGTATCTCAACCTGATTCTTAGCAATCTCAGGGTGGTAGCGAGACAGATCCGTGAACTTTCTATAATACTCATTTGCCGACATCTTTTTCTGCTTCAGGCTCGTAAATTCTTGTTTCTTGCGATCAAGGTACGCGTCTGGGATAAATCGCCTGTAAAATAACTGTTTGAACACCTCCCAGCTAACTGTTCCCACTAGGACGCAGGTTCTTTTCCCATAAACCAAACCGCAGTCTCAACCCAAGTCCTCGTAGCTAGATTACCCTGACTTTGCATTACTTTAAAAGTCCGCTCTATCTGAAGTATCCAGCGCTCGGCACCCTCGTGCCCCTCGTCACCCTCAAATCTCGATAACCTCAAATTATGCGCACTCTCAAGAGGGGTCCTGTGGGAAGGACGAAGGGTAGACTGAATGGCATGAGCGATAGCATCTCCCAACTGAGAAAAGTCGGGAAAGCTATGATCAAAAGGTGGATGTGGTTCTCGGCGAGGCGGCATAGTTCTGACAGAAAACACCAAAGTAATTAGAATATTCACAAGCTATACAGGACTGCCAAAACCTAGGCTCTGATACCAAACTGACACACCCCGATCCTAGAACCGAGGCGTGCTGGCCGTCACGTGTGAGTGATGTAGCCCAAAACTTCAGCGGAAGGTAATTATGCATGAAGTGCAGCAGTATGAATCAAAGTCGATAATGTACGTGCGATAAAGAGTAATGTAGGACAAAGGTAAAATAGTGAAGTATCACAGAGCCGATCCTAGGTGCAGTCTGATTTAAACAAAACGATAAAATAACAGAAGAACCCTACATACGTGGTCGTCTGTCAGAACTGCCTCGATGTCTCGATAGTCGTCCACGTCGTCGCTACCTAGAACCTGGAGGGGCGCAAAACAGAAAACGTGAGTGGGCAAAAACAAAAGCTTTCCAAAACCATTTCACAAAACCCGTATATAACCCCTCGCTGTAAATCCAGTATAGTTTCCCAGAAAATAGTACGTATATATACTTATATACGAAAACATCGTCTAGAAATCAAAACTCATTATCAGTCTCAAGAATAGGCCATGTCGATATACCAACTCAGAAAAATCATCATCAGGCAAGTAATATAAGTCAAGGGGTGTCCCTAGTGTCATGTCAACCGGAATCACCTCTAGTGACCTGTACGGCTGAATCTATAGCTCATCAATCACAATCAATCACTATCAATCATTACCCTGCACACGAGTCGGAACCACCTATAGTGGTCTGTACGACAGGCTAGGTGTATAATATTACGCTCAGTGCTACGATCACGTGAAGGTTGTGCGACGAATCGCGGGTCACCTACGAGTCGGAACCACCTATAGTGGTCTGTACGACAGGCTAGGCACCTGCCTTGGATCCAAGGTGAGCGTATGGTACGTGAGGTGAACGATCACGTGAAGGCTAGGCCCTACTCTGGCGGAGCATAAATACCCGAGGTGCAGGTGATGAGCTAAATCACAATCCATCATCATCTTAACCACTAACTATCATACTTACCTGACTTACCTGGCCGTCCACAGCGCAGGGGCATAATGAATGCAATCATACTCATATTTTTAAAATATAATTGGCATACGACATGGCAATTTAATTATAAAATCAACTCAGTTCGTAAATCAATCAAATTACGTTTCTGGGAAAAACGTCAATTATACATATATATATATATATATATATATATATATATATATATATTGAAAATAAAAGCCCACTCACTGGTATGTCGACGGGTGGTATCCCCCGAGCCTAGCGTGGATGCGCTCATCCTCTGGATACGTCTCACCTATATGTGAAACAACTGTAAAACCGTTATTTAAAACACATAAACGAACTACGTAAATAACTTTTCATATGAAGGTCAATTTTGGTATATGAAATACCAACGCAACCTACACGACGTCACGAACGTTGTAATATTTTTAAAATAATTTTGGAGTGTCGCATGCGCCCCCACGCGCCGGGAAGCCCACGGGCAGACGCGCCCCCACGCGCATCACCCCCAACCTCGCGTCGCCGGACTGGTTTTTCCGGCGGCCGGATTCCGGTGAATTTTCCAACCTCCATATCTCACTTGTTTTTTTTATCCTTTTTTGTCCATTTTTCTTCCTACATGCTCTAAATTTAGCGTAGAATAAGTATATACCTTCAAAAGTCTCAAAAAACACCTGGAAATTTCTTGGGAAATTCCTCCAAAACCGGCCACACTCAAAACCACCTACTTCGACGTCCAAAACTTGCAAATGACACACTTCGAGGCTCGTGGGACGATTCTAAGACGAATGGTGATCTTGTTTTCACCTAAAACAAAGCCAACACAAAGTTGATGAACAGTACTCCGAGGATAGCTTGCGGTTTAAGCATGTTTTCGAAGGTTCCTAATCCTATAATCAGTATATTTATACTCAGCAAGTCTCAGGGGTTATGATTATGCTTACCTTAGCCTCGATCTGAGTCGAGGGACTGGTGTGTGTGTGTGTCCGTACAAGGCAAGGGTGAGGGGAGGACGAGAGAGTTCGAGAGAGAGAGAGGAGGACAAAACAGAAGCAGTGCACGTGTGTGCATGCTGTGTGCGTGTGTGTACATATAGTTATCCACCATCACAGCCCAATCTATATGGCTTAATTGCTTAGGACACCCATAGCCCAAAATCAAACCCAAAACGCACCCGTTCACGTGTAATCAAGTGTAAAATCGTCATTTCACAACGCCAGTATAAGAATTTCGGAACGGGATGTTACAGTTGAACTCATACGTCTATTATAGGTATATGCCCTATTAAGGTTTTTAAAATATTCTTCTATAGTCCTGCAATGGGATGCAATTGTAGATTGTGGAAGAGACATTTTGGGAGCCAAAATGCCCATGTTGCCCATCAAGGCACAAACATTTGAGGCATTTTAAATTATTCTGCTATTTCAATTCGTTGTCCAAGAATGAATATTAAACCGGCTTTAATTTAAAAAAAAATCCATTACAAAAATATAGTAGAGCAAAGATCCGCAATCTTTTTAATTACTTTGCTATTTCCATGAGTTATGAGTACCTAACTTTCTCTTTTATTTCTATATATGTCGTTCCAATGGAATCAAGTGCCAAAATTAGAATAAACATCCTTTTGTCAAGTTGGACACTTTTCCAAATAATGTTTGGTTCAGGGATCTTTTATACAAGCGCAATATTCTCATGTATTTTAATCATAACCCTTATGGTTTAATAAGCGTGAGAACTGTCTTAACTATACATTGATGCAATTTTTTCATAAGTGTGAATGACAAATTGTAAGGCAATAAAGCACACACACCATTAAAAACGTCCGGTCATATTTTTATCATTATTAGCAATAGCATGATCTTCTATTTTTGAAAATGGCATAGAATACTTTCTGCCATTTTTCATATACAATTGGATCACGATAATGTTCTGAGGCATTTTAAATTATTTGTCATGTAAACAGTTTTGAATTCATAATTTAGTTTTAGATTAAACGTCTGAGTTATTCAATTCAAAGTTTGAATTTAGAGTTTTCTTTAGTTTTTATTACATTACAGTTCAATTTGGTACTAAAATTAGATTTTTAATTTGGCGACTAAAAATATACATGTGTGTGCATCATCTGATATCAATTTAATGCATTCTATTGAATACATTTTTACTCTCTCCTCTTTTAAGAATTCATTGAAGAAGAGTAATATTTGTTGCGAATTTTGTAGGATTTTCCGAATTGCACTGATTAAATTCTATTAAATTTTAATAATAAGCAATCATTTTTTTTTCATTACAGGATTTTAGGAGACTATTTTTTTTTATTTTGAGGCTTTTGTTTCCGGGCTCAAAAGTCATTTGTGCTTAAGGTAGGCAATTTATTTAAACATATGGGGAAAACTTGAAGTTAGAGTTGTTTTATTAATGAGTTAAATCTTACTTTGGTTTTGAGGATAAGTTCAAGGATGAGTACTAGCAACTGTTCAAATCTTTTAACTCTTGAATGAATTTGGGTTGTTTTAGGTTATGTTTGGTTGACGACAAAATAGGTTTTATATATATGTTTAGCTGATGAGAAATTGTGTACTGAGGTAGCCTGCCTTGAACTTGAAGTAAGTAGTCTCTCCTATATTTGATAGCTTTAATTGCTACCAGCTAAGAGAAGTGGGTAGATTTGTTACAGAGGCCAAGCCCACTGCGGGGTGACGCACAGCTTCAGTGGCTCGATATGCAGTGCTTTTACTTTTATTCAAGAGTTTTAAAATTGGGACATGGCATGGGCTTTGCCAGCATTATGTCATGCTTATGAGCTTTGGGTTATGGCTGAGAGGGTAAGACCAATAATTTTGATTTGTTTGAATAACGAGATATATGCTTTATTTTGTAATTGGTTGTTGATATAATGGGAAGACGGATCGATTAAGATTATTATGTGTAGTTTTGTAAGCTGTTTTGGTTCTTTATTGAACATTAGGATGTAAATAAATTTTGATTATGAATGAGAATAGATTTTAATATATTTCACACGTTTAACACAGTTTTAAAACCCGCGGCATCGCGTTGGCTCAATTTCTAGTTCATACTATGCTTGAATTCATGAATGGTGGAAAGTGTGAAAAATCCAGAATTATCAATAAAAAGTAAAAAATTGAAGCAGAAAGCTATAAGGAATTGAGATGACGGTACCAAAGCAATTTTTAGATGCATCTTTTCCTCGGTCATACGTCCAGCTAGACCTGTAAACGGGTTGAATTTATTGGGTTTGGGTCGTGTTGAACCCGACCTATTAATCTAACTGGTCACCCGAACCCAACCCGTTAAGCTTAATAAGTCACCCATTTCACCCTTTAACAATTTTTTTTGTTGTCCTATGTCATCACGGTGATGCTGCCAAAGTTCCAAGTACACGACGAAGTTGGGTTTTTGCTTGTCGAGCCACGCGAGGCACTCAGTATTCTCTTTCCACAGGCTCGGCCTACGGGAGTTTGTTTCAGTTTGAGGGAGGCTGCTGGAGAGGGTGGTGAGGGGGCCGAGGTTGTGGATGTTAGGGAACATGGCGGAGACCATGTCGAGGACCTCAGATTTGAACTCATAGAAGGTGTTGAAGACGATGGCATCGGCAGATTCGAACCCATTTCCTCCAGAAACTCTTCGGGTGGTAACATTTTGGAACCAAGAAAAAGCAACTCGAAAGAGTTGGGATGGGGAAGATATGATCAAGTAAAGCAGCAGGTATCACAAGAAAAAAAAATTCATATCCTCAACTAACAGGTGCTAACGAGTTTAGCGGGTTGAGCCAAAGTGATATGTTATTTAAAGGGTTGTTAACGGGTTCACCCGTTAGCGACCAGACCCGTTAAGCATCCACCCAAATACTAATATTAACGGGTCGGGTTGGGTTAACGGGTCGGGTCCAAAATGCTAGGTCTACGTCCAGCCTTATTTTTCAGTTATCGAGCCAACCGTTTGGAGGTTAGAGAAATTATTGTAATTGAAAAAGAAAGCGGATCAGGTGTCTATCTATAATTGGGTTGCTACTCCAAGTCAGCTTGGATACCGGGTATCCTGAAAATCTCGAGAATAAGGGAGAATTTTCTTCGTGTCAACTTTTTCTAAGTATCTCAAAATGAAAAATTATTGTCATCTATTTTAATATGTCTGTTCATTTCAATCAAATTCTTTATACTGAACGAAGCAACTTACCACTATTTTCATTTAAACTATGAGAATGAGAATTTGAATTTGGGTGCAAAAGATTTTTCTAGCTAACGTGACTAAAGTAATGTTTGCATGCAACCTACAATCTAACTTCCCCTTTTTCTTAGGGTCAAGTTTCCCATTGTGAGTAGGGCACGAAACAGCAAAGTATTGGAGAAAATTTGTCTAACTGAATGGCATCTTAGGTACATTACATTACATCACATCAGCATATGTGCTTTTAAGGATTTTGATTAAGGCGCTTAGGTACATTACATTACATCACATCAGCATTTTTTTATTTATCAAATTAAAAATTATTATTGTAATATTTGAAATAAAAGTTTTATAATTGATTTCTTAATTTGTGCTTTATTTAGTTGGACGATTTTTTTTTCTACCAATCTTTTTAAAAAGTATTTTAGTTGTTGTGGACTCTTTTTTAAGGAGATAATCTTAGTTTTTCATTCAAAATATTTATCCAATTATCTCGTTTTTATATTTTTCCGTAGCATTTTTCGAGGTCAAAACACTCAGCCACAAGCAACGTGTTAAAAAACTGATTTATGTAACAAAAATGGTGGATGCTTATTATTTTTTAAACTATTATGCATACATTTTATTGAGAGAATTATTTTGTATACATTACTTGTACGCTTAATGTTTGTTTTCTTACGTTAATTTTGTTCGTATTATCAACTGGTACATCTAATTTTTATATTTGGCACGTTCAATTTTGTATATATCATTGATTAGTACGTCTATTTTGTAGTGTTCGGTACGTTTAATTTTAGTTTTTTAGGTTTGATTTAGTTTTTGGTACATAATGGATTGATAACATAATATTTTTTGGCTTTTTAGCTGAAATAGTATTTGAGATTTGCATAACTCATCACTTTGGTCTACGATATTTGAAATCAATATAAGTGGTCCCTGGGATTGTTCACCCTCAATCATTCGTCTCCTTACATGAAACATTATGTTAAATAAGGATCAAAATGACAAAAATATCCTCAATTTAACAAATAGTAGGCCAAAATGATTTAACAAAAATTGAGGGTATCTTTGTCATTTTATTCTTGTTTAATGGAGCTTTTTCACGGAATGACCAAAATGATTGATTGTGGGCAATCTCAAGGACCAATTTTATCGATTTCAAATCTCAGAGACCAAAGTGAAGAGTTATACAAATTTTAGGACTATTTTGACTAAAAAGCTTATTTTTTTAGTCGAAGATAACATAATAATTATCTATATTTGTTTTGAATTAAAAATAATTGACACACCCCGACCCAAATTAGGACGTGCTGGTCGTCACGTGAGGGTGACGTAGCCATGTGCAATGTGCGGAAGTGAGAAATATAGAAATATGTGAAAAATTAAAAACCAACCTAGTAATCTACACTAACATAGTCCTAAGGTATATAGGAGTGCATAAGAGAGTAATACACATATACAGAGTATATATAAATATCCTAAGTGCAGTCTAGTAACGGAGTATTAATTATACAAAAGATAAAAGAAAATTCCTACATTATTGAAGAGTTGCCAGAGCCGCCGTGAATCCTCGTGAGCCACCAACAAGCGTCTAGCTAGAATCTGGAGGGGCGCAAAACAGAACAATGTGAGTGGGCAAAAACAAAGGTTTTGAAAGCAATTTCTCTTTCTAAACATATAACCCATAACCGTAAAACCTGTATAACTTCCCAGAAAATAATACTACATACATATATGAAAATCATGTTAAAAAACACTGTAACTCAGGTGTATGCCATGTAATGTCTCAACAAATATAAAAAGTAGACCAGGTGAGAATAAAGAAATGCAACTAATATGTCAGCCGGAGTCACTTAACGTGACTTGTACGGCTGAATCTATAACTTATCTACCAACTCCTGCACACGAGTCGGAACCACCTAATGTGGTCTGTACGACAGGCTGAGTGTATATAAATACGCTCAAGTGCTACGATCATGTGAAGGCTGTGTGAAGTATCGCAAGTCACCGAGTCGGAACCACCTAATGTGGTCTGTACAACAGGCTGACATCTGCCTTGGATCTAAGGTGAGCGTGTGGTGTAGAAGGTGAACGATCACATAAAGGCTAGGCCCTGGCCACAGGCAGAGTATTAACACCGAGTGCAGGATACTAAGCAATATATGTATCTATCAAATCATACTCACCATAACCACTAACATCGTGACATACTCACCTGGAGCTTACTTGGCCGTCCACAGCATCGAGCAACAATATGTATATCTATACTACTGATTATTCTAGAATGCGATGCAATTGACATGGCATTTAAATCATATTTCACTTAAAACAGTTTCTAGGAAAAACATAAAGCATATATATACGTGTATATATATATATATATATATATATATATATATATATATAAAATAAAAGCCCACTCATTGATATGTCACAGGGTCGTAACCCCCGAGCCTCACCTGACTGCGCTTGTCCTCGGGAAACATCTTACCTATATGAGAAACCATTGTTTTAACGTTATTTTAAGCACATAATAAAAAAAATATGCATTAACTCCTCATACGTTTCTCAATTGGGGTGTTTGAATATACCAACGTGGCTTACTCAACCCCACGAACAACCCCATATTTTTAGAAAAAAATTTCGATGTCCCATGCGCCCCCACGCGCCGGCCAAGGCACGACCACATGTGTCACCCATGCATAGGCACGTGCTTGAGACACTAACGGATTCCCTAACGGCGTTAGGGAATATTCCGTTAAATATTGGGACCTTAAACCCATCGGAAAAAGCTCAGAACATTTCTTGAATTTCTGGCAAAACCTGCAACTCGATACAACCATGTTTTTCGACGTTAAAACTACTCCAAAATGCTAGGGAAGTTAGAATATTGCCTTTTCAAGTCCTAAACTAGTGAAGCCACCCATGATCACGTCAGAGCATATGAAATCTGGGGTTTTCGACTTCCTTTCTTTAAACCAAAGGTATGAATAGGTTCCTAAGCTAGCAAAGAACTCAAAGGTGGTCTCCAAAAGCTCGATCTGTGGAGCTTTACTAGAGTCGTACGACGGTTTTGGGTGTACGGACAGATAAGAGTCGAGAATCTTAGAGGGAGAGGTGAATGTGCACGTGTATGGGATTGAGTACAAGGCCACGGGTTGGCCAAGATGTATATGGACAAGGCCCCTGATTGAGCCACAGATTTAGGGTTTACACAAACAGATCCAAAAAGAACTAAACTAACCCGATTTTGATTGGTTCCAAAATTATAGGAAGAAAGGTGATTGGTGAATGGTCTTAGTTCCTTATTTCGACCCAATTATTTTCTAACATTCGTAACATTTTCGTTACGAACCCGATTAAATCCCAATTCATGTCCACATACTCGTGACGTTCCATACTATCTAATTACGCTAAGGAGATAAATTATATCATACCAATTATATACATCCACGTCACTAAACCTTGAGAGCATTTCCGTCATTTCACATTCTCGGGGATTAAAATATTCCTTAATTCGAGACGGGCTGTGACAATAATAATTAATATTTTTGTTTCGAAGAAGGCAAGGAGCTTTGAATATTATTTTTGGAATAAATTGATGATTAATGGCAAATTATGTAATTTTTTTTATAGAAAGAGGACAGTTTGACAAACGTGACACCAAAATTGTAGATAGTAGTTTAATAAAAAAATCTAATAGCTAGGAATGTTTGGTCTTAACAAATTTAAAAATCAAGCACCTAGATCAAAATTGCCCAACAAATAACAAGCCGAGTATGTAGATAAACTGATAAAGTTCACGATCTTGAAAATTATAAGTTCACACTGCTCTAGCCAAAAAAACTATCGAATATTGTTTCTTCTCCCTTACGTATTGCAAATAGCATTACTCATTGCCATTTAGTACTACAGTCTATTAATATTCTTGTTTACTTATAAGTGAGAGGTCTTAGATTTGATTCTTACCAAATGCGAACTTGAACTACATTATTGCTAGCACATTGTGAGGCTAAGTTATCCCCCTCTCCTTTAGTATAGAAAATATCGTTTGTTTGAAGAAGAAAAAAATAGCACTACCCATTTGAGGTTTAATGGGACCAACCCCAAAGTCAAGAGGAAACTTCTAATAAGAACATTAGGTAATGTGATGTAACTAATTAAGACATGATAAACTAAAATAATTTAGAATATTGTCTTGTATTTCGTTTAAAAAAAATATATTGTCTTGTAGAAATAAGTCCATTGAGTACGCGAACAGCATAAATTTCAGAACCTTTGATTGGTTGTATTAAGTTGGACTTATGCTTCATTTGGTATTACTATTTTTTTCATCAAAGCTGTTTCACTTTAAAATCAAGCAATGAAAAAAATATTTCGTAAAATAAATTATCATGCTTACTTTAAAAGCAATAACCTCTAGACAACATTTTTTAAAAACAATGTTGCTTTTAAAAACTACTTTCATAAAAAAACAGAGTCAAGCCTCTAATGAAAATTTCGGTAAGACCTCATTAGTTTTTTAAAACGACATTATTTACCCTGCTACATACATTTTATCTCTTTGGAGAACAAACTAACCACCAACACCTACTACTACCACTCCAACCTTTACCATGCCTGCCACCACCACCACTGCCATAGCCACCATTAGTTTTGTCGGCACTGCCACCACACCCACCACAACCACATCTATTGCCACCACACCCACCACCACTGCAATTGATGCTGCCTTATCACTATTGTTACCTCTATGTCCCGACCACATCACTCTACTATTGGCACCACCACTATACCCCAACCATTGTTGCTATCATCACTACCACTGCCACCACCACCGGCATTGTCTCCGCACACTGTTAGCGTTGCTATCACCTCCACTACTATGCTCAACTTTTTTATTTTACAACTGACTATTTTTAAGAACATAAACAAATTTTTTTTTAAAACACGACAATCCCAAACTAACAGTGACATGTGCGGTTATAGTTTTCTTTCTCTTATTTATCTCTCGTATGTGTAAACGCATTGACTAAGATATCACCACACTTGAGGAAAGAATCACACGGCAGACAAATGTGCCTTTGCTGTCTCAGTCTACTTTAATTTCAATATTCTCTTTTTCTTTGTCCATTTCCAAAGCAAACGTTGGAAATCAGCTGTGCCTGATATTTCTGGCAATTGACTTGGCTAACTATGTTGATTTTTATGCAGAGTAGGAGGGAAAGTAGTAGAAAAGAAACCCTAGTTTTTTTTTTTGGATAAAGTAAACCCTAATGTCTTAGTTCTTAGTCAACATGATTCTAACTTTTGAATACATATTCAAAAGTTTATCCAAATTTGTACACGTGTGTTTGTGTGATTTCGTTGCTGCTTTCTTGCATGAGAGAGAGATGGGACTACGAGAATAACTTACATGATATGGATACAACACCAAATAGCGTTCTTTGTCAAAAAAATATGAACGGAACACAAAACTTATTCATGTCTTTATTTTATTCGCACTAAAAGTTACCATAGCAGTGTGCTGTGTCATCATACTTCTTATCGGAGAGTAGGGAATTGGGATACGTAACAATACCGGCATTGACCTAGAGATTATTGCAAAGCATGCAATTCCTGTAGCTTTCGCAGGTGTTGTATCTTCTCCTTGTATTTGTGTTGAATATAACAGCTTGATGACGGCTTGGGTCAATGCTTAATATTCAACGTATTTGTTAGTGTATTGAAAGATATTATGGATGCTTCTTTCATGTTTGAAAAGTCATACGGCGCATACATACATACATACATACAATTTCAACTAAATTTTCATTGTATCTTATCCTACAATTTTTTTTAGTCTCACTAAGAAAGAGGCCAAAGTTCTAATAAAATGAACAAGAGTCGAACTCGGCCGGGTAGGGGGGCTACCAAATTGCCCTTTAGCCCAAAAACCACCGCAACCGGTCTATTTTATAAAGGGTAATACGTGGTCCAACATATGCCCTTCCAAAAGCTCGAGCAATTTGAGCTAGACCCTGAGCCAGCAGGCAAGATTGACACCATACACATTTTCCTTTTTTTTTCTTTTCTTTTTTTTTTTTTTTTTTGTATCTGGCGTGTGTGCTACTTGCAGCTTAGGCGAGTGGGCCGACTATTTTTGCCAAGGTTCTAAAAAACGTTAGGTTAGTCGGCCGGTTGGCTGGGGCCAAACACCTAGGCAAATTAGGCAGAGTTAAGTAAATTTATTATATATTGTATAAATAAGTGCCGGTTTATACTACACACATATTTGTATTGAAATACATAAATTGCAACATAAAATGAGATATAAATTATAAAGTATTAGAACATATTGAAAACATGGGAAAAAAGCATATAATGAGTGTTCATCCCAGTATTCAACAAGTTTCTTAATTTTATTGAAAAATTAAAATGCAAAATGAAAGTTATCGAATTTCTGTCTAAGTTAGAGTCTCAACCTAGGCAGGTGCCTAGGTGAATTTAGGTGGGCTAGGCAGGTGCCTAGGGGGCCTAGGTGGTGGGTCTAGGTGCATTTTCTTAATTTTCAAACGCATAGGGACTAATTAGGACGATGACCCAAAACCTAAGTGGCACTAGGCGGGAATTTTTAGAACAATGATTTTTGCTATCGTGGGCCCTGCTACTGCAGATCCAAAAGATGGCCAAATTGGACGGACATGACAAAATAAGCCGGTCATTCGACTTTTCAACAGTCCAACGGTAAAAAGATTTAAAAAGTTAATGTTGTGCCACATGACACGTTATGGACTATTAGATTCAATAATAATAATAATAATAAAATAAAACAGTCCAAATTAATCATATCGTTAAAAATAGGGGGAAAATGGTAAAAGTAAGAAAAAAGAGAATTTTTTTTGTTCTATAAATATCCAACCATCTTATTGATTCGACTTTTATTTTTAATTAATTGCATTTGTTATAATGCTATGCTTTGATTTGTATTTCAAATTAAATTTTTTGAGTTAAACATGGAGTTTTCTTTTCAAAGAACAAAGTTCACACTTAAGCACACTTGACAAGACATAAAAAAATTAATATATATGTATATATATGAATGGTAATCGCATATATGACCTTGCTCTTGCTAAACGGATGAGACTGCACAAAGGTAATCACTTTTCAGAGGGCAATTTACATGCCTATGTTGTCTTTCCCTTCCCCTCCTAAAACAGGTGGCTATGTTGTCTTTCCCTTCCCCTCCTAAAACAGGTGGACTTACTCTAAGCCACCTTCTAAATCTTTTGTTTAGCTGTATTTGTATACCTACATTTCTCCTTAATTTTATTTCAATCAATTTGATGAATTATAATATCATTAGAAGAAGTTAGCTGATCTTTGACGCAATGGCTGGTCAGCCTGACCCTTTACCAGCTTTGAATAGTACTCGTACAAGAATAAGAATCCCAGTCTGTCACATTCACTAAGATTATAGGATTGTGTCCAGCATAGTGATTTATATTCTTAATTACTGTGTCATCAATCACTGATATTTGGAATAAATTATAATTAAGCTAATTAATATGTTATGGTATTTTCTTTTAACAGAAATTTGCTAGTTATTTGGTGATGGTGGAGCAAGCACAGGGAAATTCCCTTAGGTCAAGGTAATGGCTCGATTTTCTAATTTGAATAAGCAAAGTACTACTTATCAACAACTGAAGAACGAATGGAAGAGGTATATATATTTACGAGCGTGCCATTTTCATCAAAATATTACAGGCACTTACACATGGACATGTTGAGTTATCAATTTTCTTATATATAATGAAGTTGAGTTGATATATCGTTGCCATGTTTGAGTTGGATCAATATCAAATCGATCTATTGGAAACACGATGATGTATATTGACATGATAACTGATCTATATCTCTCTCATCGCAAGATAAATAATCTCTATATTATCATACTTTGTCTTGTGACAGTTTAAACTTTGTAGAAAAGTTTGTCTCAAGCCTTACTGAATTGGATGGAAATTTATAAAGTTGTTTGGGCCCAAAATATTGGTTTAGGCCAAGTGGGGAGTGTTTCTCGGCCCAGAGGCTTAGTTTGGAAGATGATGCGAGATATTCAGTTTGTGGGCCAGCTAGTTAGTGTCGGCCAAGTCCTATCAAGAAAGGGAGTTGTCTGGATAAGGATGAGGATGGCAGATTCCTATTGTGAGACGGATAATTGGGGAAGTAGAATCCTAGTGCAGTAAGGAGTCTCGGTGAGACTGGGATACGGTGACATGGAGATGGACGTGGTTGGATACGGAGACTAGGAGTGGCCGAGATAAGGCTGGATCGGAGTAAGGAGTCCTGATCCAGTTGGAGTTCTAATTCGATCAAAGGGGGATTTGCTGCTATAAATAGTGGGGTGAATGCACCATTCCAACGACCTCCAATTCAACACACAAATCTGCCGTACGCAAACTCTTGCTCTACGCGAAACCTCTCAACAACCTCGAGATTTTTATTTTCCCTTTCGCTGACACATCTTCAGTTTAGATAAACAGCACTGTGAAGGCAACCGGTGATGCCTTCAGTTTGGATAAACAGCACTATAGCCGTAGAATCAACCGACCTCGGAGCACATTCAGTTTGGAAAAACAGCACTGCGTCGAGGCTGACTGATTATCTATCCAAGTCTCAGTCGAGAGGGGATTGTTGGTAGAGGTCATCTCATTAGCCTTCTCGGCGAAGTGAGGTGTTACAGTTATTTAGGCTCGGCACATTCAATGCCGAGTTATTTCATGATTTGATACTCACAGATGGAATTTAGAGTTCGGCATTCTGACGGCCGAACCACATTCATGATTAAGACGTACATTCGCTATTTGTGCCCTTACACCTTGGTGTCTATTCGGCGCGAGTTCACTCTGAAGAATACCATCACTGTGACTGAATCTGACGACAACGATTTGTGAACTTCGCATAATTAGTAGCCTTGTCCTCAGGCTTGAGAACAAAGGCCGAGACGTGTTCCTTCCTCGGCCGCAATCGCAGGACGTAGAAGTCAGCCGCGCGCATCAACACAACACATCAGCATATTTTACTCCCTGGCCGAGCTCGGCCGATGAGTTGGCACGCCCCGCACACATTCGAAGAACGTAGTTAGCTTATTAGTTACTCGGCCTGCACGCCACGTAGGCTAGGCAGCTTATTAGTTACTCGGCCTGCACGCCACGTAGGCTAGGCAGTTTTTAGGGTCAATAAATGTCCTAAGGGCCTTTAATTGTATCACCATTCACATGAACATCCTAGGCTAAACAATACGTCTAGATAGTAACAATTTGTTTAGCCCCATATCATGAAGGGCCAAAGTGTGTTCAATGCAAAGGCAACAAGTAGTGGCTCTCTGAAAGAAAATTAAAGTGTGCAGACAGGCCTGTACAATTTACATTTGTTGTATGTGCACGAGTGCTAGTATGTAGTGCTTGCCTTCAATCAAAGTTCACAAAAAATTTAATATGCTTCGGTGTATCCTAAACACCGAAGCAAGCTAAAAATTCTCGAAGTTCCTTCTTGTATTTAGCTCAACGGCCGGCCAAGTGAACACTACTTTACATGTAATTTTACCTAAAAATTGGAGAAACCTCTTAAAGTAGTACAAAATGAAAATTAATTAATTAATTAGTTGATATTCTAATGATGAATCGGTTATAGTTCTTAGTTTAGTGGTGATTAATATCAGATTGAAGTTTCATATCTGAATCATGCACAATCTCCTCCTAGTTGACGAAACCAATTTTTTTTTTTTTTTTAAATTGGGAATAAAAAATCAGGGAGCACAGAATCACAAGCCACAGCGACATGTGTGACTTCAAAACATATATCGAATTATCTAGTTAATGATCTGGCTTCTATACAACGTGCAGGGTTGAGATGTGATTGAGTCAGAGTCGAAATAGTATATTTTACGTGTAGGTATTATACTAGCATTTCTACACATGCACATCAGTTATCGTTTAAAGTTCTTTACTGAAATAAAAATTAGGGTAAATTATATAATATTCCATCAGATTTGAGGTCTATTACAACTCTATACAATATCTTTAAAACATTTCACTTCCATACCTCACCTACTATATTATTTCAATATAGTACCTAAGTTACATTTTCCATCCATTGATTCGTTAAGAGCTGATGTGACTTGTCACGTCCCGACCTGGGGCGAATCACTTCCCAGGCTCGCTCCACCACCGTAGCACAATATTGTCCGCTTTGGGCCATGACCACGCCCTCACGGTTTTGTTTCTGGGAACCCACGAGCAACTTCCCAGTGGGTCACCCATCATGGGAGTGCTCTAGCCCCCTTCTCGCTTAACTTCAGAGTTCCTACAAAACCCGAAGCCAGTGAGCTCCCAAAAAGCCTCGTGCTAGGTAGGGATGAGAATATACATTTAAGGATCACTCCCATGGGCGATACCTGAATCTTCTAAAAAAAAACTAAAAAACGCAGAAACCTCTCCTTCGCCCCACCCCACCCCATCCCTTTCTACACTGAGCACCAGAAGTCCCTCATCGCCTACCAGCCCTGGGATTCCGGCAACCTCCGATTCAAGTTAGTCCTCAGCGGGGCCCCACCGTCCCCGTGGGAGGACTTCCAACCCAATCGCAAAACCATTGCTATCATCGGCATCTGCCACTGCCCCTCGTCTCCTAATCTCGATTCCGTCATCGATTAATTCAACTTGGCTCGCCGCGCTTACTCCTCTGCCCTTGTCGAACGCTGCTTCGCCTTCTGCCCCGGCGATTCTCAAGTCCAGAGAATGCTAATCTCAATTTCGAATTTTCAATTTTTTTGGATTTATTATGTGTTGATTGGATTACAGTTGGAGGATGGGAGCAAGAAAGGGTGGGGGTGGGATGGAGAAGAGAGATTGGGTTGGGGGGAGGTGAAGAAAGTGGAAGATAAGGGTTGCGGGGAAGGGGAAGGGATTTTTGCGTTTTTCTTTTTTTTTTTTTTTTTTTTTTTTGAGAATATTCAGGTTTTTTTATAATAAAACAATTGCCACGTGGCACACAGGTGGTAGCCACATGATATAAATGCTGTCACGTCAGCTCTTAACGGATCAATGGATGGAAAATGTAACGGCGATACTATATTGAAATAAAATAGTAGGTGATGTATGAAAGTGAAATATTTTAAAGATGTTGTATGGGGTTGTAATAGACCTCAAACTTGAGGGGGTATTATTTAATTTACCCTAAAAATTAATAACGTTTTCCCTTATATGCTTTTTCAAGAAAAATGGAAAGCGGGATTGACTTAGCTTGAGAGATTTAATTTCTTTGGGTCTATACTCCATCACTGATCCGCCACTGCATCTGGTGTAGTGCTATCCATGACTTAAAATAACAAAGGCGTGTATGAGATAAAAATGAGTGTGTAAATAGCATACTGGGCTACTCTAACCAACTAAGCTAATAAGAGTGTGAAAGATACGGTTACTCATGATTTTTTTTCATTAGATTTTTAGAAAAAAATGTCTAGCTGGGTTAGATTCTCATCTCCCTCTTGCAAGATTCTTTTTTCCTGAGCAAATCATTCTTCATTGCATTAGCCCATGACAGGTAATTTCCGGATGCATTTTTTCGGAAGAGCACGTCTATTAGTCAAATGCAAAGAAATTTGGCCGTGATCAAAGCAAGTTGGCCAGCAGTGCCACTTGTGAAGTGTCCTGATTCTGCATGATATGCCTTGTGTAAAAGGAAACCAGCACATGCATTGACTTTGCGCAAAGAATCCAATCTAATTTCTTTCTTCTCTTGAACGAAACCAAATACCTATTAATGTGAGGACACCCCAAACGATTTCATATATACAAGAAATTTCCCCTAATCATTTTTTTCATGTAAATAATTTCAGAATAAATTAGGTTTTCATCTTCTTCTTTTTTTTCATTAATTGAAACCTTAATCATTTTTCATTTTTTATCAAGGTCCCTTAACTTTTATCCATGTCATTATTTGAATGTTAAATTATTTACAAGTCATTATATGTCACTTTTAAAAATGAAAAACTTATTAATCATTTTCTAATATATCTTTTTAGTATTTTTTTTTCATATATTTCTTTTTACAATTGTATGTTTTTTTTTTAAATTTATACTAATATTCTTTTTAGTTTTAATTTGTACCCAAAAATTTTAAATTTAATATGTACCCATCTTTAATTTAATTTGTACCCCATATTTTTTGTGAATATACCCATACTAATTATATGTATTTATTTTATGTTTTAAGATATATCAATAATTATTTCTTAAACTATATTAATGATTATGTGGGTACATTATTTTTTTGCTAGAATTATGTGAAGAACAATATTACTCTGTTATTGGAATTTTTTTTTCAAAACTCTATTATTGATTTTTAAATAATTGTTATGTTGTAAAAATATTATTGGAATTTGTAAATTTGTATAAATTTAATAATTTGTGAGATATTGAATGCATAAATTAATTAGTTAAATTACTTAAATGATGCTAGGGATCTCAATCAAACTATTTAAACAAATAAGGTTCAATGTAACAATTAGGTTGACTAGACACAAAAACCGAAATGGCCCATAATTTAATCAGTGGTCGTCAATCAGATTATTTATATCATATAACTAATCACTAGTTTCTGAATTTATCTATTTCGTTGTTTAAAAAAACATAGTATAATGAAAATTCTGATACGTATACGTAAACATAATATCGATTATAATATGTTCAATAATTGTGGAAGCATGACTAAATGAATGCTCGATGTCTAACGAGTCCATCATTACACATTTTTTTTCTTTCTTTCTTTGAGAAGACTATAAACAGTGTGAGAAAGGAATTATAAAAGGGGTTGTTGACAGACTTGCTGAAGCCTTGATAGAAAGCAGTTGATCATGTCATAAGTAAACACAGCGCGAGGTTTTTTTGAAATTTCAATGTGGTTGACTTTTTCGTTTACTTGCTTCTGATTATATCTATTTAATATACATCACGTGAGAAATATATTCAGTATAACATAACATTTTCAAATGGATAAAATAATAATAAAAATAAAAATAAAACTCTCTCCAAAATGTTGCTTTCATGGACAGCCTGCTTGCGAGTTGCGGTTATATATTATTTAATCGAAAACCAAATTGAAAAAAAACCAAACAAAGAAACATATCAAATGGATGAAAAAAAATTGGGAAAAAACAATTGGATAAAACAAGCTCTGTCCAAATGGTGGCCTTCATTTCAGTATCCCACGCATTAGATATTTGAGCAGTCAACGTTCCCAGCTAGAGATCGGGTGGTTCATAAAGTTCCCTATATCAACTTGCCAATATTGAAGACAAAAGCAACTTGTGATAAAAATAAAAATAAAAGAAAGAAAGATAAAAGAGAGGCAAAAATAACTAACTCCCATATACCGTTTTGATATTTTATTCTTATGGATAAGACCAAATTTATAAGAGGGTTCCTCTCTTCCTCATTTTCGTAAACACAATGTTGTTATTTCAAGGGTGGTATAATTTGAGTGAAATATTAATACCCACATAACGTTTAAAATTACCTCTTTGTTGCAGTCCTATTTAGAATAGGAATGTGATTGTGTAAATCCTAGTAGATTAGGAATGTATCTTATATTCCTATTAGGAGTAGATTACTTATTAAGTATTGTAATCCTTATGAGAAAGGGTTTGTCCTTTCTACTACTATAAATAGAGGCACAATGGGGTGAATAAAACACACATCACAATTACACATCTCTTTCTTCTCCCCTCTATGTGCCGCACCTCCCTCTCTCTCTAGGCCTCCATAATTGTTCAGTAAATTATGCCTACAACACGTTATCAGCACGCTCTTAACGCTACGCTAACAAGAGAGTTTATTCTTCAATCAGGGGAGTATTACATTTTAATTATTCTTTTTGTGATTAATTTATTATTATTTTGAATTGATCTACATGCTATTGATTCAATTTAATTTTTCTTTGTTGAAAGTGATACAACGCATTGGAGATGCAATTTCGACTTTCTGAGAAGGATCTTCTACAAATTTAAAGGCTTTTGTAAGTTTTCTGCCAATCAGGTACGCTTAAAATAAAGTAAGATATTTGAAACGACCTTGAAGCATGAAAACATTCCCCATGATGCATGAACCCTCTACATTTATATTTACCTTCCGATATA
The DNA here is from genome assembly GCA_963580275.1 of Crataegus laevigata. Lineage (NCBI taxonomy): Eukaryota > Viridiplantae > Streptophyta > Magnoliopsida > Rosales > Rosaceae > Crataegus > Crataegus laevigata. The sequence goes on along the minus strand of OY756947.1, from coordinate 26,581,736 downwards.
TATATTGTATATGTTCATATATTTGTCAATATATATATTTGTTTCATGCATTACGCAATTATGCTATGTGGAATCTATGAGTCAAAGAATTGAAAATAAATTAGAAGCAATTAGGGCTTTCCAAACCCTAGATATTGAAAAAAATCTGGGACGGCGTCTTTCTGACACCATGGACCTCGCATAGCCCTTTGGATCTGTTGCCGCAACACTGCAACCAGGCATTGGCCTGGGTTGACTCCCGCATGGGCCTGAAGCCCCCGAGTCCACACCACCACGGCCTGTAGTCGTTTGCTAGGATTTTGCCTTGTCTCAGCCTGCATGCAGCAAGCCTAGGCTTGCTGGGCTACCACATGTCCCTCTCGGCCCAACCACAAAGCCAGCTTTGGTTGGGCTTGCTTGAGCTTCGGCCTGAGACCAAACCACGCCAGCCCTTGTGGCTGGGCTTGCCCAGATTTCAACCTTGTGGCCTGCAAACGTGTGGCACTACCCCGTGCACTGCGAGCCAGCCTAATCATGCTAGGCTGCTTCAATTTTTCGACCCAATGCTAATATTTTAGCATTTTAAATAATTTTAACCCGTATGTTAATATTATTTTGCTTGTACAATCGACCCCGTTTGGTCTCGATCTATTGAATTAATTAAAAGTGACCTGCAGTCCATTAATCTGATAATGAATCCAAAATTATTGACCTGAAGATCACTTTTGGAAATTAACGATTCAATAATTTATTTCTCTTCTTTGAACCGTTGACTTGCTTTATTAGTCCCGAAGCACTCACACTTGAGTTCCCGAAGAACCTCAAGATCCACTACACTTAGTTGTATATTGCATTATGTGTTCTTGCAGGAACCTCTCTTTTATGAACTAAACGTTCATAAACTAAATCGAACATGTAGTTTCGAATTTAGTGCCTTTGAAACCCGAAGTTTTCATAAAACAATACACCCATGAAAACCCAACATTTTTCATGAAACCATGTCTTAGAACTTGAATGTTCTAACTTTGATGCTTATGGATGATTCATTTCCATAGCACCAATCACAATCTTGTTCCCTCCAAATTCAATGGATTGTCGAACCGTCACAAGTTTGATTTTCCTTATTTTGGACGTTTCTAATAGAAACCACCTTTATATGAGGTACAAGACGTGAATGTCCACTTGACTATCAAGAAGCTGAGAAACCATTGAAGCCAACAATGGCATGGAAGAGTTGAATAAGCCTTCGCCGTGATCTTCATTCGAAGACTTATGCCTAAAGCATTACAAATGGAAATACCTCTGAACGAGGATTCCATGGCTCTTTGGCTGACTTCTACGGACTGTTTAATCATGAAAGATATTGCCCGAAGCATACCATGATTACGTCCATGAATGAGTACAATTCTGAAGTTTATAAATCCGATTGAATTTTGACTAGAGAATACTTTTCTCGTCTTTCCTTATTTCTAACTTGCTCTTGAAGCAACAAGTGTAGAAAGCGGAAGTTTACCAAATTCTCGGATCTGATTACTACCACAATCATATGGTAGAATCAGGGCATGCCAAGGCGTGACATCATGCCCGAAGCATGATCCTTGACACCTAAGACCTAAAACTTCAAGACTAAGGGATAGTATTCCTGAACCTTAACCCTGCAAAATCTATTTCCGTCTCGATGGCATAGATCATTGGTTATGCACCTGTTCGTGCCCCTACCAATGTTGTTAAGGAGTACCATTCTCGTAGTCAATATATGAGATTAATTTTGCTCCACCGAACACCGTTGGAAGAGCTTAATTTTGACATGGATGGCCTTATTGGCCAAATCCCCTTAGTAAACCATTTACTTTGTGAACATTTTTTCATGTTCTTGGATTCAAGTTTGGTGTATGTTTTACTTATGGATAATCTTATTGATATTGTTCTCGAATATAAGTTAATTGAATCATGTTTCTTAGTACATGTGTCCGATTCAATTAAACACGTGATTACATAGGAATGTGGGGAAGTTAGTTGTCTGGACGAATGCGTACTACGCACACTAACTTTACACCTAAATCACATATCTAACAACGACTTCAGGTCTATCCAACCTAATTAAGAGCATTGGCACGCTCCTCGTTGTATGAATGGTACTGCATCACCATTTAAGGGACCTTAAATTCTCCTTGACGTTGAGTTTTTAAGGATATTCGAGATGACAATGATCATAAATGAAACCACTAAAGAAAATAGAGTGAAATATCTTTGCACCACCTCCAAAAATGAGCCTGAAGTTTTGATTTGGGGCCAATGGGTTGTCTCCCAATTGGGAACATGCCACATGTGGCCGGCCTAGAGCTGGGTGATTGAGTAGTTTACTTGCTTTGGCACGACCATTTGGGACACTTAGGTCAAACAATAATGCTACGACGCATCTCCTTACTCGAAGTAAGGATCTTGTGCCTACAAGCACACTTTGCCAAGCCTGCTCATTAAGGAAATTGATTTTCTTTATCATTCCTCGCAAAGATACGAAATTATCTTCTTTCTATAGTGGATTCAAGGGAATATATGTGGACTAATCCAATCAAAATGCGGACCATATAAAGACTTATGGTTTTGATTGATGAATCGAAAAACTGGTCACATGTTTATCCGCACACATTACTGCTAAACCTCTTGGTCGATTATGGGTTCACCACCCTACTTATCCCTTAAGGTCCTGGAGATTGGATAATGCCGGAGAGTTTATATCGACGGTTTTCGATAAAGTATTGCATGTTGTTTTGGGTTTCTAATTGAACATTGAGTTCCCATGTTCACCCCAAATAGCCTCGCCTAGTGATCATAAAGCGCAAATTTAAATGATCGCCCGAATTTTGGTAAAAGTACCAAGTTTTCGGTTTTTTGCCTAGGGCTATGCAATCTTGTACGCAGTTATGTTGGTCCGCCTTGAGGCCCCTTGCCACCCAACCTATATGACGTTACAGTTGGTTACTGGGTACGAACCTGATGATTTTCGTATTTACGCATTTGGGTGAGCATTCCATGTGCCAAGTTGCGCCGCCGTAACGTACCACCATGGGTCCTCCAAGAAGGATGTGTATCTTTTGTTGATCATGATTCTCCTTCACACTAACTCTCTTCGAGCCCTTGCATGCGATCTCTTTACCGCTCATTTGTGGGTTGTCATTTTAATGAGACAATCTTCTCGCCGTTAGGAGGAGATAAGAACGTCAACGTTCCTGTAGAACGGTGTGAAGTTGCGTGGACGTTGCCCACTATGTCTCATCTCAATCCCCATACCGCACAAGTGTGATAAGCAAGTGCGATGAATTCTAGATTTCAGAATGTTGCTCTAGACGCATTCCTCTGATCTAGCTAAAAGTGACGAGATCATATACCAACTGTAAATATGCCTGCAAAGATAGACATACTTAACGGACGTCGAGTCAACATCCCTGGAGGGTGTGCCACCCCTGTTAGACGGTTTGGACGCCCATATTGGACGGTTCGGTACAACGGCGGATAGCCAATCAATCTATCTTGGCCTGGAGCATGACAGATTATTCGGTTCATAGGATTCACTTCCCTAGAAGAGGAAGACACGGCACAACTATGAATCTAAACTCGATCACTGTCTCAAATCATTTCCATCTCATGAGATTAATCCAGATTACTCCCGAGACATAAAGCTTTTGGTCCAGTATACTAGTTTAGATGAGAAAAATGGAATTGAAATAAGATTATCATCGATGATGTTTTCACTTATATGGTAGCTACCGACATAAATGAAAAGCGACGATATCGAACCGTGTTCCATTGATTAAGTGACAACATAGAACTGATTGAACAATTGAGATTACAATCTAGGTCAAATTCCTTACCAAAGTGTGTATTGGACCTGTCGTTCCTACACTGCCCAAGGTAACCCTATTGTGTTACAAGTGGGAAAGGAAGCGTTATGAGATGAATGAAATAGTGTGATATGATGCACACCTTACGGCGCAAGGTTTCTCTCAAACGTCCTGTGATTGATAGCAACATTATGAAATGTGGTTAGTGTTTTCTCCATGGGGATATAAATACGGAGATTGACATATAAGTTCCCGAAGAATTACATGGACTGGTTCAAAAAGTTCCAAAACTACAGAACACCCTCTTAACTTGTTTTGAGGCGTTCACTTAAATTCGACGGATGTGGTATACCCGTTTAAGTGATTGTTTGATCAGTCAGGGATATGAATTATGCCCTTGCGTGTTAAACTATGAAGTCTTATTCCAAATTGCTAGAGTTACAGTTTGTGTCGTTAACACAAATCTGACTAAGACTCTGGAAGAGCTTAAGAAAACTGCCTCGCACCTGAAGATGAAATTTGAGATGAAGGATCTTAGGAAAACTCGTTTATGCATTGACCTGAAGTTCAAAGCGTTGTTCTAACGGTACCTTGGTCTACCAGTCGAACTACACTTCGAATGTGTTACCTTTGAGTATACCTTTGATCGTTCATACGTTATATGCAAATGAGACCCTTGAAGAGGTTATGGAATTCGAAATTCCATATCCAAGTTCAACTTTGCGCTTCGTTGTACTTAGCTCATTGTATTTAGACAGGACATCTCATTCGCTGTTGATCTTGGTAAAGATGCAGCACCGTGCCTACACGCAACCACTGAATTGGTATTAAAGACGTACCCTGAAGGTATTACAAGGGCAAATCACAACGCATCTTAGCGGATCCGACCCCCCTGATCCTCGAAATGATGTTTGCCTTGTTATTATGCTGACGCTGGTTACTTATCAAACCCGCACAAGGCAAAATCCCCAAATGGTTATATCTTTACCGTTAGGGACATCGCAATATCTTGGAGGTCCATGATATGACCTTAGTTGCGAAATATTCTAATCGTTCCAAGACTAACCTCACTTCACTACGCCACAAGTGAGACATGGTTAGGAGTTCTTGTTGAGCGTGTTCGTAGTACTTGATCTGTTTTCATTCATCGTTGAGTCCCGACAACGATCCATGAAGACTATGCCGCATGTATCAACCTGACCAAGCCATGATACATCAACAAAGTCAATGCCAAGACATATTGCGTCTACATCTACATCAGTAAAGCATCAGAAGATTGAAGTCATGCAAGCTGATCCCAGACAACCTTACCGACCTCTACACGACGTCACTGCCAAAGTAAACCTTCCAGAAGCTTGTCCGAGGAATTGGTATGCCTAACTATCATATGCAATGCTTGTAGTTCTCATTTGGAAGTTATGTCAAACTCAGGGGGAGTATCCAGAAGTATACTCACTTGATCTTAATGTACTCTTTTTCCCTACGATTAGGAGCATTTTTCCCATTAGATTTTTGCTACCTAACTAGGTTTTAACGAGGCACCCATCCTCCATCCTGGGCTGATCATACCCTTGTGAACTCTTCTACTTGCGTACAAAGGACATATAGTTTTGACTTAATGCAACTTCTCACTTTTCTCCTTAGACTATGGGTTTTCACCCATTGGGTTTTACCATAGCGAGGTTTTGTGAGTTTTACTTTTTATGCATTCTTCCGTTGATTTGAGACTTGCATTCGCTCATTGTGATGACGACTTCATCAACTATACTTGCTTCATCATTGAAGACCTGATGCGCCATTTACTTGAGTATTTATACACTCAAGGGGGAGTGTTGCAGTCCTATTTAGAATAGGAATGTGATTGTGTAAATCCTAGTAGATTAGGAATGTATCTTATATTCCTATTAGGAGTAGATTACTTATTAAGTATTGTAATTCTTATGGGAAAGGGTTTGCCCTTTCTACTACTATAAATAGAGGCACAATGGGGTGAATAAAACACACCTCACAATTACACATCTCTCTCTTCTCCTCTCTATGTGCCGCACCTCCCTCTCTCTCTAGGCCTCCATAATTGTTCAGTAAATTATGCCTACAACACTCTTATATTTTTTTTTAAAAACCTCTTATTTTTTATTCTTTCCTTTCCATATTTGCGATTCAATCTAAATGTTTGTTGTCAGTACTCTATTTTTGTTTTTCATTTTTTTAATTGCTCCCACACACTTCCTTTGCGTCTATATATTGAAACCTCCCCCAACTTCTTCACTACAACAAACTTGTGAGAGACTGCTTGTGCAGTTTAGAGGGGGAAAATCATGTTGGTTTCTGGACCTGGTGGAGGAGGGGGATGGAACAACACCAAAACCCTAGCCCTCCAAGTCCTCTATGGGAGGTGGTTCATGATGTTTGCTTCCCTCTTAATCATGTCAGCCGCTGGCGCCACCTACATGTTTGGTCTCTACTCCGGTGACATCAAAGATGTGCTGGGATATGACCAAAGTACCCTCAATCTTCTCAGCTTCTTCAAGGACTTGGGGTCCAATGTTGGTGTCCTTTCTGGTCTAATCAACGAGGTAACACCCCCATGGGTGGTCCTATCAGTGGGTGGAGTCCTCAATTTTTTTGGTTACTTCATGATTTGGATGGCCGTGACCAAAAGAATTGCAAGGCCTCAGGTTTGGCAGATGTGCCTGTACATCTGTATAGGTGCAAATTCTCAATCTTTTGCCAATACCGGATCACTTGTCACTTGTGTCAAAAACTTCCCGGAGAGCCGTGGCGCGGTTTTGGGAATCTTGAAGGGATATGTTGGCCTAAGTGGTGCTATATTCACTCAATTATACTCTGCTTTTTATTATGATGACACCAAAGCTTTGATTTTGTTAATTGGGTGGCTTCCTGCTGCCATTTCTTTTGTTTTTCTTAGAATAATTCGGATTATGAAGGTCATTAGACATCCCAATGAGGTCAAAGTGTTTTATAATATGCTTTATATCTCACTTGGGCTTGCTGGATTTTTAATGGTTATGATTATAATCCAGAAGAATGTTCATTTTACTCAAAGCGAGTATGGTGCTAGTGCTGCCATGGTTATTTTCTTGCTTGTCCTCCCAATTGCTGTGGTTATTATTGAGGAATTTAAGATCTTGGAAGGCAAGAAGCTCGAGTTGAATGGCAGTTCGGACTTGAAAATAGTTACTGAAAAGCCCAAATCAGAAGAAGAAAACGTTCCATCTGAGATGTCACGACACAGGGAACCACTCGCCACCACTACCGCAGAGACTGAACCGTCGTGTTGGAAAACTATGTTTAGGCCACCAGATAGAGGTGAGGACTACACCATACTCCAAGCACTTTTCAGCATTGATATGCTCATCCTTTTCATTGCATGCATATGTGGTGTTGGTGGCACATTGACAGCAATAGACAATTTGGGTCAGATTGGAGCTTCTTTAGGGTACCCTAAACAAAGCATAAGCACTTTTGTGTCCCTAGTAAGCATATGGAATTATTTGGGTCGTGTCGTGTCGGGTTTCGGCTCCGAAATCTTGTTGAAAAGATACAAATTCCCTCGTCCTTTGATGTTAACCCTAACCCTCTTGCTCTCTTGTGTTGGCCACCTGCTCGTTGCCTTCAATGTCAAAAATGGTCTCTACCTAGCCTCCGTGATCATAGGGTTTTGTTTCGGTGCCCAATGGCCTCTACTTTTTGCCATAATTTCTGAGCTTTTCGGCCTCAAATACTACTCCACTTTGTACAATTTCGGGTCGTCTGCAAGCCCGGTTGGACTGTACTTGCTCAACGTGAGACTCACCGGGCACGTATATGACAAAGAAGCGAAAAAGCAGCTTGCAGCAAAAGGGCTTGTGAGACAAGCAGGCAAGGAGTTGACATGCGTTGGGGGAGAGTGCTTCAGATTGTCCTTCATTATAATTGCAGCGGCCACATTATTTGGCACATTCGTGTCACTGATTTTGGTGATGAGAACGAGAAAGTTTTACCAGAGTGATATATACAAGAAGTTCAGACAGGAAACAGAAGCTGCTGAGAGAGAGATGGCCCCAGTCGATCAAAATGGTGCCAAACCATTGGAAACCAATGGAAGATCGTAGAGAGATTTACATGCCATGGATTAGAGGTGAATATATTTTAGGGTAAAAAAAGATGAAAAATAAATAAATAAATATTGGCATTTCGTGTGGAATTTCTTGTTTTTTCCTTACTTTTCAGTTTTGACATCATTATTGGCAAAAGATTATACAGTTTGCTTTCCCAATTTCTCCAACTTGTAAACAAAAATAAGATGTCGGCCGCTGCTGATTGACTGCAAAAAGTGTTTGTCCATTTCTTTATGGTCCCCAAAACGAGGGAAGACCATATATGAAAAAAGTATTGTTTTCTTCGTTATGCAAGTCATCTTATTGGACTTATTTATGAAACTATAGATCGGTTAATTATAAATTTTTAATAAAAAATAAATTTGAAACGACACTAAATCGATAATAACAGGTATATGAATTAAAATTTACTATTTTGTATGGTCAAGTATACCACGAATTTCATATTTAATTAAAATTTTGTGATCAGTTGGAGATTAAAGTAAAGATGTGACCAGGCCAGTTTTGAATTCAAGGGATGCCACTTGTGCAACGGCATTTTTCTTTGGACGCCTGACATATCCAAATACAATTTAAAAGAGTAATGTGAGACCAAATTTTTTAAATTAAATGATATGATTGTAGATGATTGGATTATTAATTAAGTGTCAATTAACGTGCTTATTTTTTATTGGTGATACATTATTTGATTTGCAATTTGGTTTAAAATTTTAGTCTCTTTATCATTACTCTAACTTAAAATACAATGAATAACAATAATCTGAGGTTTCCAAACAAAAAAAATACATTAATTTGAGGTTTCTAAATGTAAACAAAGTCAACTTGTGTGTCACTATCCTCATTTTCCCAGCTAGATGAGAGATAAGAGTGATTGAGATCCAAATACATTATAATAAATACACTTGAGCTTACTTGCAAATTTCGAGTCCTATCTCCTATACGACGACTTTTCTTTTTGTTTCTCTCATATATTTGTTTCTTGTTATTGAATGATCACTACTTGGAAGTCGAGTTTAAAATATTAGTATCGATGAAAATATATCGATATGTAAATTTGTGAAAATATTAATATTAATTGTTTTAAATGTAAATATGATGAAAGTTTGTTATAAACATGGAAATTTAAAATGGAACTTTGGAGAATGTACTATTGTAGTTTGTCGATATTTAACCAATGTATCGAAAATATCGACGAAATTTATCGATTTTAGTCAAAATTTAAAAGTTTTTTTATATGAGGTGAAGTTCCATATCTAATTTCTCTTACTTTTCAAATATTCTACGAAAATATCGACCGAATCGAAGAAATTTCAAACACCGCTTAAAAGTTAGAAATGAACATCTTCAAAAGATACCAAATCTATGTGCATTAATTGGGGTTTCCACTATTATCGTTCTGTACGTTGCTAAAGGTCAATGTAACTAAGCAATGCATGTGTGATTTCTCGGTTAAACCATAAACTTAATCACAAATTGCGTATATATTAATAAGTTTTGTTGCTGCCAAGCTGATCGACCTTAGCTTGATTTGATTTACACGAAACATGTGCTTATAGTAAACAGTGCATGCAAAAGTCGAACTCATTTGGTTCTAAAGAGTTGACAACTTGACATGCGTGCGACAATACGGCACACACGAAAAAGTTTCACTATTTTTTTCTTGTAATTCAAACAAAGGGAGGTGGGAATCGAACACGTACAAGATCCTGCAAGAGTAATTGTTCTTAAGCACTTAATTGATTTACAAGTTTTTTTGTTTTTACAAATTTATCGTTTTCATTGTACATGCATAAATCGCAATAATCTATAATATATATTGACTTTCATGTATAATTTCTTAGTATTAAAAACTTGTACAATATATGTGTATATAACTATATATATATCAATATATATTTGATAGGCTAGGCTAGTGATCATCCTTAATGGTGACTTCTTAGTTTAAAAGGCCAATAGCTGGCGTTTTGCTTTGGATTGGATGCCACCTGCCGTCAATTGAGCTTAATATATAGTTCTTGGTGGAGCATATACAGTGTAGACCTCAACTGTGAAAATGTATTAATTAGCACAAGCCATCAGCTGGGTTAGGCCATTGAATGAATTTTTGTTTCTTCGACACTTTGGTATGGTAGTAACTAAACCATATGAATTTGATGATTAGTATAAATAATTTGGAACATGGCTTTTTGCTAGTTAATAGAGGATAAGATAGTTGTCCTAGCAAATGCAACAAAGTCGCTGCTGTTCCAGAAGTTTGCTCGAAGTCGAATAACATTGCACGTGGACTTAACGAGGCTTAGGATGATGGAAAACCCAATGTTGAAATGCAGAGAACAGAGAGATTTTGGAATTAGAAGATGCTGGTTTGAAGAGATCTCCTGAACATGCCTTTAATAAAACTCACCCTTATCATCACTACCAGAAAGTACCATTTGCTCGACAAAAGTTTGTCTGACGGACGTACTTTTGTCAGTATAATAAACTTTAACTGACAGAAATCAAACGTCCGTCGGTCAAAAAAGGTCAACGTTTTGGTTTATGACAACCTTTACACAATGATTGTGTTAAATTTCATTGCGCCTGCTCTTTCTATGAATCCTTATTTCAACAAAAAAAAAAGTATAGTTTATGATTTAAAATTTAAGCTTTATAGTTCGTCGGGCAAAATTAAAATGTTTATCGAGCAAAGGTGTTAGGTTTCTTTAAAAAAAAAAAAAAAATACCAACGAGGCATCACAAATAAATGAATAATGTTTTTTTTTGCTTTGGGAATTAATCTGTCTTAGGATATTTTTCGTAGAATCTCGTAATATTGAATCCAACCAATGATGCATAGTCCAGAACCCAAATTCTTAGTAAACTAAGTTACAACTCATAACTTTTCAACTATATGAGAATCGTTTGGAAGATTCAACCAAAAGGGTGAAAATTTTGCACGTAACTTGAAGTTTCAGCTTTGAATATATGGAACACGACCTGTTTATAGAGGCCCAATAATTCACCAGATTTCTTTTCCATGTACGAGAAGAGAAACTTTTATAATTGCAGCACACGTCTGATATCACCAGCAAGGCGCTCAAAGTGATGAATGATGATTTCAGACTAGTTCTGTTCATTGTCATGGAAAATGGAAATATCTTATATAGGAGCCGTTTGATAATCATTATGTTTTAGTTTTCAGTTCTTTTTTTTTTAAATGAAAAACTGAAAAATTGTGTGGTATACTTTTAGGCTTCAGAAAAAAAAAATAAAAAAATAACTGAATACCAAAAAATAAACATGAAAATAGTTATCAAACAAGTTTTCAATTTTCAAATACATGAAAGCAGAAAGACTGACAACGTAACGATCATCGTATATCTCTTTAATTAATTATAGATGATACATATATGGAAACATAACAAAGATTACACTCTCCAAGTTTGCACTGTTACAATCATACAAAGAGCAGCCTAAGACAGTTCCAGTAGTTGAGCCAAATTGTCAAACAATACTTATAATATCAAGCCACCAAGGCCGAACAATGTGGTACAAAATAAAGTCACATTTCAATGCCCGATGCTGAATGGTGATTGGAGCAATGCATGTGAAGTCCATCTCCCATCTCCACTGGAGTAAACGCATTCTTCCAAACAAGCTTCTTCTGTGACGGAGTTGCGGTGCCAAATGATGGTCGTGGTGGAGATGGCCATGAGGTACTGCATGTAATTTTGATCCACATAGCGCCAATCCTCCAAGAATTGTTCTCTTGGGCAACAAGTGAGAGAAAGAGCAAGAAAATCAAAACATCTGAACTCCCACCATGCTTTATTTGTGTGAAATTTACTTTCTGCTCCACTATGATCAGTACTAGGCTAGCAAGAACAATGCTAATCCAAGTGAAATAAAAAATATTTTACGTAAGACCTTGGTGTCGTTCTGCTTCTTCGCTGATCCAACTCCTACTAAGCTGAACAGTAGGAAGAAATTGAAAATTGTCGATCCGTCGGAAAGATAAGGAATCAAGACAAACCAGTTAATATCAAAAGAATAAAGATGCCATTGAGCTAAATGAGATGACAGGAATTCGACCATAAAAGGCCGCCAGACGAAGGAGATCAGACCAGCTGGTCCCCCGCCACCAATGCCGCTATGGTTTTTTCTTGTTTAAACAGACGTTATAAATTCGTTATAAGACAGAGAAAATAGGTCATCTCTTAGAATGGAACACAACCAACCTGGTTCGAACAAGACAAGGTAATTAATAACATACTGAAATTGATTTCAAATTAACTATTTACTTATGGAGTAAAATACTGTTACCGAAAAAATTGGGAATGAACGCTAAGAGCATTTCCAAAGGAGTCGTCAAATATCGGAATGTGCATAGAGCTTCGACTCGGGTGTTTACAGCCTCACTTTCCACTTGTGTGTCGATCTTGACGCTTCTACCTCTTGGGAATAATTTCCCTTCATTCTCTTGGTGGCTGCGATTTGTAGTTGTGGGGAGGTTGCTTGAGGACGATGAAATTTTTCTTTTTCTATTTCGGGGGCTTGGCTGGTTCTTTTCTTCGGCGATTTGCAAGGGACTGGATCGTGGTCCGTGACAAGTACTTCGGAGGCAAGTGCTTCGACGGCGGAAGAGGATCCAAGAGTTTTGTGTGTTTTTCTATATTGGGCTCAACTTTGGAGTTGGGCTTTTCTTTTGTTGTTGTTTTGGAGGCTCTTATGTTGCTTTGAATTTTCTGTGTGTTTAGGCCTCCAATCCTTTATGTAAGGTGTTTTAGTAATAAAAATTCATCTTATGACGGAAAAAAAAGAGTAAAGTATAATATGTCAAAATTTTATTTGACGGCTGATGTGATCTATTGAATACAAATGTTAAATCCTATTATTTTTCAATGGATGTGTCAAATATTTATTTTATTATTACATTAGGCCCAATAATTACATTAACTATTAAAAATAATTCAAATTAATTTTAGTTTTTATTGTATTGGTTGCCAATGGAACTCCCGCATTAAAAAATTAAATTAAATATATTTGACTTTTTCTTTGTTTGTTATAAAAAAAAAAAAAGACAGTTAGAAAGTAAAGAGTCAAATGGCTCAGTTGCCATATCATACATAGCATCTTCATTGAAAAACACTTGAATGTCTTTTAGTCATATTTGGCATATTTGACATCTTTATTGGAGATGGTCTAAAATCGTACGTTTTTCTCTTCTTTGTGACACGGGCTTATCGAAAACAACTCAAAACTCAATACTCGTAATTGTGGTTGCTCTTTTGCTCTATCAAATAGAGCTCTTGTGGCATTTATAATTTATAGTTCAAACTCAAATCTTTGAGTGGTGTCTATTGTTTGAAGTTATGGTTTTTTTTTTCTTTCTTTCTTTTGGTTTGTGCACATAGCAAATGAATATGAGGAGAAAGCTCGACGTTTGTTGGAAGTGACTTGTAATATTGCTTCTATGTTGATAATTGCAAGATCATCACAAGGTGTGTTGACTTTTCCTTGTGATGCAGTTATGTTGGTTCTATGAGTTGCAAGGTTTAGCTACCTTAAGTGTTAGCTTTCTTGTTTTGTCCTCATAATTGTACTGTATTCACAATGAGTTTATAACTATAAAGCGGTGTGATATGTTTTTTGTGCGTGTGACCTCCTGGTTACTTTTAACATTTTGTCGTATACGTTGTTGAGGTTACCTTGATAAATTCTTATTACCTCAAATAAAATGTCACTCATAGACACAGGAATTTCTCATAGGTAACCAATATTTACCCTCTAATTTCATAAATGTTAGTTTTTATAAATAAATAAAAACTATTAACTATAGCCAAAAACATGCTTAAATAGACCAAACTACCCTAAAAATTATAATCAAATTACACTACACCTAAAATTGTTGGAATTCCTTTTCATTCAAACTCACAACATGACTGCTTACTTGTCACTGGACCACCCACCGTTGCAACCCTCCCCCTTATGCCTTTGCTTATCCTTATCCTCCATATTGTTTTGTAATGTTCAATTAAAAAAACTAAAATAATAATTAGCTTTTGTTCTTATACTTTCGGTATGCCTTGAAAACCTAATAAATAAAAAAGAAATATATTAGGAAAGTTGAACGAGGGTCTGGCTAATTGGGAGCAACAATGGCATGTTGCCATTTGTTCACTGATCATTAGGAGCTCTACCTTTTGTCAAAAGCCCATCAAAATTGCATGTAGACAAACAAATTTCAATTTTTATTGCAAAACCAAAATCATAAACAAAATATCTTATTGATTTGGAGGAGGGGATGAGACCGTGAGTTGCAAATGGTATTGTCAAACAGCAAGTTTTCTTGGAAATGAATTCAGGTTCATTCATAAACAGGTGGAATTGAATAAACAGGTTCATTCATCTAATAGTGTTTGGATTTAGGGTTAGGTTTGTTATTAACTTTAAGGGTATTGATGTCTACTTCAGTAAAATTTTAGATATATTTGATAGTTTTATTTTAAAACTGACATTTATGAAATTAGAGTGTAAATTTTGGCAATATATGATAAATTCTACATAGACACGTAACACATTACATGCAAAAGAACGATAAAACCAAATCAAAGAAAGAAAGAAAAAAAGATATATCCAATGCAAACTACCACCATATATGTTTATGTGTGTATACACATATACATATATAAATTGAAACCCAACAACCATTTCATGAAGAGAAAGAAAAAAACCTAACAATCCAAATCCAAAACCCCACACAATTAAACAAGTGCATGTAATCACCATGGCCTCGATTGGCTCAAACTCTGCAGCCTTTGCATCTTTGATCATCTTTGCAGTTTTACTAATTTGGAGAATAACAAGTTGGGTAATGTATATTTGTTGACCTATATTGACTTAGAAATGCCATATAATATGCCATGTCATCAATAATGCAGTTGAGAATTAGTTAGGGTGGTTATATGTAGCTTACAAGGAAAGGAAGTTAGTTAGGCTATAAGATGTATAAAAGGTTGATTCTAGCTTATTGTGTGTATGAAGAATCCTTTCAATTAATACAATCTCTTTACCTTCTCTCTACCTTCTCTCTACTTCTCTTTATAGTTTTCGATATTATTATTGTGTTTTCTTCTTCATTTCTGCAATTCTATTACTTCTGTTAAGATGGTATCAATCGCCCAGACGATCCTTGGTGCTATCTCTTCCACTGACGAGTTTGTTGAAGTTCTTGGAGGTTCACTGCCGTTCTGATTGATTTTCTTTGGTTCTTGGATCGCTGAATTGAGTACCAGGTCGATTACTTTCTCCGTTTATCTTCTGCGCACCAAGTATTTGTGTTTTTGCATCAGTGAAGAATTATGGCGATTTTTGGGTGTTTCTTTGGTTGTTTGTATTCTTTGATGTATCTGATTAAGGCCGATACCAAGAATTATTGATTTTGGGTGAAGAATTGTTCATGAGAATTATGTGTGTTGTCAATTGTTAAAGTTTATGAGCTTTATGAATTGAAAATTGTTGAGGCCGATGCCAAGACTGTATGCATATAATTCTTATTGAAGTTGGTAATTGAAGAAGATCGAACCCACAAAGTTAGTGAATTTGTGAAGTATATTGAGTTGAATTTGTGAAGTATATTGTTCTTTCTTGAAAGTGCTTAGCTATCAACATGTCTGATAAATCTGTGAGAATTGAGAACCTACTGGGAATGCTAATAGTTAAGTTGCAAGATGATAACTTTGTGAAGTGGGATTATCAACTTCAGTCACTGCATTTTCTGCTCAAGCTCCATCTCACATGTTTGCAGTAGAATTTGGTCAGAATGCTCAAGGTTTTAATGTTGTTGATACATGGGTGTTAGATACTGGTGCATAACACCATATGACACCTAATCTTGGAAATCTGAATCAACATGTGCAATACAATGGTGATGAGGAAATCACCATTGGTAATGGGAAAGGTTTGATTGTTAATCACATTGGTTCGGCAACACTTTCAACTCCACACCATTCACTGTTTCTCAAAAATATACTACATGTTCCAACAATTATGGTCAACCTTTTATCTGTCAAGAAACTTTGTAAAGATAATGGTTGTTGGTTCACATGTGATGAGTTTGTGTTTTTTTATATAGGACAAGGCAACATGAATGATATTGCACCAAGGCAAGAGTATAGGAGAGTTATATGAGATCTTTGTGAATGTGTTTTCAAGAAGATTTAGTGCTGGTTCAAATAAAGTTGTGGCGTTGCTTAGGAAGGCTGTGAGAGTTTCAATGTGGCACAAGAGACTAGGATACCCATCTGAATAAGTACTTGTTATTATGCTCAGATATGCAGAACAATCACCTAGTGAGGATTCATCACCTTCAGTTTGTTTTTCCTATTTTTCTGGGAAAATGTGTAGGCAACCCTTTTCTGTAAGAGATACTAGGGTTAGTTCTATTTTTGAAAAAGTACATTCTGATATATGGGGACCTGCTCCAACTAAGTCTCTAGAATGATTTAAGTACTGTGTGAGTTTTATTGATGAATTTTTTAGATTTGTATGGACCTTCCCACTTATTAATAAATCAGATATTTTCCAAGTATTCATCAATTTTTCTACATTTGTTACAAATCAATTTAATACTACAATTAAGTGTCTACAAACAGATGGTGGTTCTGAATATATGAGTAATAAGTTTCAGTCATTCTAGGCAACTAAAGGGATTGTACATTCCATATCATGTCCATATACCCTTAAGAAAAATGGTCTTGTTGAGAGGAAGCATAGACATCTAGTAGAGATTGCAATTATACTTCTCAGTGAAGCTAGGATTCCATTACAGTTTTGGAATTATGCTTGCAATCATGCTGCATTTTTTATAAACAGAATGCCATGTAAGATTTTGGGAATGAAGTCTCCATATCATTTAATGTTTCATCAAGAACCAATGCTGAATACTTTGAAAATATTTGGTTATGCAGTCTATCTATTCTTAAGGCCATACAATCAAAACAAACTGCAACCTAGACCTAAACAGTGTGTTTTTCTAGGTTTTGTTGCTGAATACAAGAGGGTAGTGTGTTATGATATATCTTGTAATAAACTAGTGTTGTCCAGACATGTCATTCATGATGAGAATACATTTCCATTCAAAAGTAAAATGCAGATGTCTTTAGTTAGTTCAAACAAGCCACATGGTACACAAATGTCTCCAATTATTGTCCAATTGTCTTCTTCTGGTACAAGGACAGATCACACAGCTCCTCATATTCATGAAGATTCATACGCAAATCCTGAAATTGTTGAAGACAAGTCAAAAGACAGTTTGCAGGATCTCAATTCATCTACTTAAGACTCATATGATCTCAGTAATCATGATAATAACTCTTCTTCCTCTACTCTATCACCTTCAAATCAAAGTACAATGTCACTGTTGGCTGTCAACATCCCTTCACAATTAGAGGTAATACTACCAATCTCTTCTCCTTTGGTTGAATCTAATGAACAACCAGTTCATTTTATAGTCACAAGATTAAAGTCAAGTACAATTCCAAGGAGATCATACATTGGATTCATTGTTTTATTTCTTGAGTTACAAACATTAAAGACGATAATGAGTATGACTTTACTGGTGGATTTTCTTTTATTGCTGCAACTAAAGATGTGGATGAGCCATCTACATTTAGGAAAGCCTCTACAATTCCTTAATGGAAAAATGCAATGCAAGAAAAGTTTAATGCACTAAAAGCTCAAGGGACATGAAAATTGGTTTCTCCTTCACAAAACAGAATGGTTATTGGAAGTAAGTGAGTTTACAAGATTAAGAAAAACTCTGATGTGAGTGTAGCTAGAGATAAAGCAAGACTTGTGGCTTAGGGATTCTCACAAGAACAAGGTTTGGACTATTCAGAAACGTTTAGGCCACTAGTAGTGAGGTTGATTTTGTCTTTAATAGCAATACACAAATGGGAATTGAGTCAGTTAGACATAAAAAATGCATTCTTGCATAGTGAGTTGGTCAAACCAAACCCAATTGTGTTTGTAAGTTGGTCAAATCATTGTATGGATTGAAACATGCTCATCAATCTTAGAATTCAAAGTTCACAAGCTATGTACCAACTTTGGGATTTATTGCTTCTGCATCTGATACTAGTCTTTTTGTGAAAAATGATGACAAGGATGTGGTGGTTCTGTTACTATACGTGGATGACATTATTTTAACAGGATCAAATGCTACTAAAGTCCAACAAGTTATTGAAGATTTGGCAGGTGTGTTTGACTTAAAGGATATGGCCAGACTTACATATTTCTTGGGTCTCCAAATTCAGTACAAAGATAATGAAATCGTGCAAACCAGCAAATACTCCATGCAAACCACATAGTTAGATGCTACCGAATGAAGGTAAACCATTGCATGACTATACATTGTATCAAACCACATAGTCACTGCAATATCTCACATTTACATGCCCAGACATAGCTTATGCTGTGAATTCAATATGTCAATTTATGATTGCTCCAACAAATATACATCTAACCTCTGTCAAAATGATCATTAGGTATCTTCAAGGTATTATAGAGTGTGGAATCACATATTCAACTGACTCTGCTATGCATTTAACAGCATTTTTAAATGCTGATTGGGCTGCTGATCTAAATACGAGAAGGTTTGTGACGAGATATATGGTTTACCTTGGAGGAAATCTGATATCTTGGCAATCAAAGAAGTAAACATCAGTTTCTAGAAGCTCTACAGAAGCAGAATACAAGGCACTAGCTCATACTGCAGCTGATGTAGCATGGATTCGGCTAATTTTGAAAGACTTGAGAGTGGTTTTACCTGTTCAACCTACAATCTATTGTGATAATATGTCAGCAATTGCACTTAGTGCAAATCCTGTCTATCATTCACGGATAAAACATCTTGATACAAATTACCATTTTGTCCAAGAGAGGGTGCATCAAGGTGATCTATTGGTTGAATAGCTCCCCACTGATGAACAGACAACTATATTCTTACTAAGAGCCTGCATAGTCCAACCTTCACTCGACATTGTTTCAATCTTAAACTCAGTTACCCTAGTTGAGATTAAGGGGGGATGTTGACCTATATTGACTTAGAAATGCCACATAATCTGCCATGTCATCAATAATGCAGTTGAGAATTATTTAGGGTGGTTATATGTAGCTTACAAGGAAAGGAAGTTAGTTAGGCTACAAAATGAAGTTCATATAAGCTGAAGATGGTGGAAGGTGGCTACAAAATGAAGTTCATATAAGCTGAATATGGTGGGAGGTCAACTGTGGTACTTTTCTTGCTCTTTCTCCCACTTGGTATTGTTGTTGTTGCCGAAGAGTACAATTCCTGGAGGAACAAAAGATTAAGTAGTGAAATTCTTGATAATGATCAAAGAAGAAGCGTTGTTTTGACCGCAGCATTAATGTCTCACAAGAACAAACCTTCTTGTTAGGAAAATATTTAGTCTTCCTGAGATAAGGCTGGACTACACCATACTTCAAGCAGTGCTCAGCATTGAAATGATAACTTTGTTCTTAACAACACTCTGTGGTATCGGCGGCATGTTGACAATGATGGACAATTTAGGTCAAATTGGAAAGCCTTAGGGTACTCATTGGACAACATAAGAACTTTTGTTTCCATCATAAGCATATGGACTTACCTTGGACAGGTCATAGTGGGTTTAGTCTCGAACATTTTTATCACGAAGTACAAATGCCCTAGGCCTTTAATGTTCACTTTGTCCCTTCTGTTGTCCTGTGTTAGCCACCTTCTAATTGCATTCGATGTCCCAAATGGCCTCTATGTGGCTTCAATCATCATAGGATTTTGCTTTGGTGCGCAGTGGTCGTTGATTTTTGCAATCACTTCTAAGATTTTCGGGCTTAAACATTGTTCTACTTTGACCAGTGTTAGGCAAATAGATTGCCTACTTGGGTCATTTTGCTTAATGTGAAGGTCATAGAGCTTCTATATGATAAGGAGGCAGAGAAACAATTGAGAGCTTTGGGATTGGAGATAAAGCATGGCGAATGATTAAATTGTACTAGAGGAAAATGTTATATATTGTCTTTCATTATAGTTAATGTGGTGGCATTTCTTGTGTGCTAATATCCCTGGTTTTAGTGGTTCGGACTAGGAAATTTTATACCAGTTATATTTATAACAAGTACAAAGATGAGGCAACAAATAAGTCTGAAATTGAGGTGGTGAATGATGGGGGCTAGGTAAATTAAGGTTATGTGCCAAACAGACATGATGGGTGGGTTTAATTAAGAAAGATTATATTCACACACCCCAAATTACTTCTCCCACACCCTTTTAATTTTTTAATATTTTTTACACAACGCTAACACTTGATAGAAAAATATTAAAAAATTAAAAGGGTGTGGGAGAAGTAATTTGGGGTGTGTGAATATAATCTCCCTTAATTAATAAGAGTGTTATCTCTTTGTTTTAAATTATGATGGTAGTGGCCATTTAGTACTACGGCCTAGTGGTATTCCTCTTTATTTGTAAGTGAGAGGTCTCAGGTTCAATTCTCACCAAAGGCGAATTTGAACCCATTGTGAGGTTTAGCCACTTAGTACTACGGTCTAGTGGTATTCCTCTTCACTTGTAATTAAAAGAGGTCTTACGTTCGATTCTCACCAAAGGTGTCTTTCCTCTTCACTTGTAAGTGAGAGATCTTAGATTTGATTCTCTCCAAATGCGCCCATTGTGAGGCTAAGCCCACCCTCTTTCCCTTAGTGTAGATAATATCGTTTGTTCAAAAAAAAAATTCACTTTATTAGTGGTAAATTGACGATAAAATTTTCATTAGACAAATAAATTTAGTAAAGAGCTTACCAATATCTTTAAGTTAGGTAAATTTTTAATTTTATATCGTATTAGTTTTAATAGCATCATAACTTACAATATTGACAAACTTAATTTTGCTGTTTTTTTTTAAATCTCACCTACATATGACATAGCATCTTTAGTTTAAAAAAAAAAAAAATTAAAAAAATCCACATTTTCTCTCTCTCACATTTCTCCCCCATCTCCTTTCTTTTCAATATTATAGTTTTATTTTTATTTTTAGAATTTTATATTTACACACATAATGTGTGGGCTTGATCTAGTTTAAATGATGCAAGGGCTAAATTAAAATTAATAGCACCATAATGCTAGAGTGGAGAGTCCCACACGACGTCAATACATTAACAGATATTTTTTTAACAGATTTCGAACAGAAAGACGATATTGATTTGCAACACCCTTATTCAGAGACAACATTGATTAATTTTCAACTTCGTGGACCATCTTGATGAAGTGGGTCAATTTCAAAGACTATCTGTGATAAACAAAACCTAGAAAAAGTATGTGTAAATTTCATTTTTTTTCATGTGTCAATTATATGAGTTCCAAGTATGTACTAAATTACCTTGTAAATGAAAATTGATCATCTACATTCCACATGATTGATAAAATTATAAAACTTAAATTGAAAGTCTAGAGAGCAAAATGAAAGAGATCCGCAATTCATAAGGCATTACTAGAATTTTCACAAAAATTAATAAAATAATTCTTTTGATAAATTATCTGTATTTTCCAAAAGAACAATATTGGCTACTAAATTTTCAGCAGCCACTTTTGCTTTCACTCAATTAAATTTAAATAGTATCTATTTTATGTTTACAATTTTAATTATTTAGACATGTGTTTAAATCTGATTAAATAAAAACAGAAGTGACTAATGAATTTTCAATAGTCAAGTATTGTTATTTTCAAAATAAAAATCCTTTGGATAAAAAATAAAATTCTAAATTTGTAGCAACAACATGTCACCAACACTTGTTTCCATCACCAAGCATAAACTGATTTGACGATAATACCCACCGGCCGACAACCACGCCAAAGCCATAAAAACAGAGGACAGAACTGTAAAATCGTAAACACTTCTCATTCCCCCACCTGCCACCTACACACAAAAGCCTGCGAGCTTTGAGGGCCAATTCACCAGTCAGCAGTGGCACCAAAGACTGAAACATCTCTCTCTCTCTCTCTCTCTCTCTCTCTCTGTCTCGCTGCATGTGACATTGAGGCATTCGTTCTCTGAAACCTCACATTGTGATGGCGTCGAAGGGAAAGGGGATCGCCGCCGGAGGTGGATTCTCCGGCGGGAAGCGCAAGCACGACGACGACAAGTCCGGTGGTGGCCGGAAGAGGAGCAACCCCGGCGTCCTCAGATTCTTTGAAGACGCCGCTGCCGAATCCGACGACGGAATCGACAGTGACTTCGATGACGGTATATTCGGTTTCTAACTTCGTTTTTCCATCTGGTTTCGGATTTCTAGGGTTTTTGAAATGGGTATTTTTTTTTTAGCTTCCTTTGTGCATGTCGACAGGTTTTTCTTTATTAATTTTTATGCGTTTTCCTTTGTATGTTTGAATTTCTGGCTTTTGTGGTTGCTTGGTAGAGGTTCAATTTTTTATAAAGTTTTTTGATCAATTTATTTTTGAAGTGTATAGTGGGGTTGTTTAATTTCTTAAACTTGTTTGTTGACCATAATGTAAAATGGTTTTGAGAGACTTTCTTCGATTTAATTGGGTCGGTACCAATTTCGCATAATGAACCTTATGTTCGTTTGGACATTGTTGTTGTTGTGCCGATGTTGTTCAGTATGCACTATTGCAGTTGCATGCTGTGTTATATGGGATATCTAACACATTTTGGGTTGGTGATGGTTATAATAAGTGACGCAAATGGCCCTCTACCACAGTGGTGGAGAGGAGTGCTTCCCTTGCACTACGACTTGAGTTTGAACCCCGTTGACTCCCTATTCTAACATCTAATTTAACATATCTATCGTTTGGCAAGTGGCCCCTTACCAAAGTGGTGGAAAGGTGTTGAGCCCTTGCATGACGGCGTGGGTTCAAACCCTGCTGGTAGCTAATCTAACAAAATCTATTGTTTGACAAAAAAAAAAAAAACAAATCTATTGTTTGACCCAAAAAAAAAAGGGTTATAAGAAGCATCTTTGCCCACATTGTGAAGTCCATCAAAACAAGCTGCACTTTTGCGGTAGATGGTGAAATTTTGGCGTAAATGTACAGGTTTAGTGATGACTATAACAGTCATGGAATATATGTCCTAGGTGTGCAAAAAAAGTACCATGATAAATGAGTCTGTGCATTTCACCTATGAAATCTGTGTTTACAGTGGAAGTTTCTTTTGAAATGATTGATTGCAGATTTTATGGACGAAGAATTTGAAACAGAACCTGTAGCCCAGAATGACCCAGGGAAAGCTCATAACCTTCCATTTGTTCCTAAAGAGGAGGATCTGGATGGTGAAGAATTTGAAAAAATGATGGAAGAACGATACAGGAGTGGTTCTAGCTATGTAACCTATGCTGAAGATAATTATGAGAACAAAAGGTCGATTGATGGAAATGTTCTGCCTACTGTTAAGGATCCAGTAATCTGGAAAGTGAAATGCATGGTATGACATTGAACGTTATGTTACATATTTTTTTTCTGGGTAAAAAAGTCCTGAAGTAGCTCCAAACAACTCTCTCTCTCTCTCTCTCTCTCTCTCTCTCTCTCTCTCTCTATAAAGAACCACAATCATTTCTCAGTCAAATGTTTTGGGCTGTAGGTTGGACGTGAGAGGCATTCAGCTTTCTGTATGATGCAAAAGTTTGTTGACTTCCGATCACTAGGTAACAAACTACAGATTGTTTCTGCATTTGCTGTTGAGCACATCAAGGGTTTTGTTTTCGTTGAAGCTGACAAGCAGTCTGATATTAATGAGGTGATCGTTTCTTTGGATGTTGTAGAAAGTTGATCTTTTTATTAGTCAATACAGGAAAAGTTTCTTGTTTGGGCAATACTATTCTTAATCTTAATATACTAATATCTGAACTATCATTGATTTTCTTAGGCATGTAAAGGAATTTGTAGTATATACCCTTCCCGAGTAATGCCAGTTCCAAATAACGAAGTTTCTCATTTGCTGTCTCCTCGGACTAAATCCAATGGAATTACTGCGGGCATGTGGGCCCGTGTGAAGAATGGGAACTACAAGGGTGATTTGGCACAGGTAGAATTTGTCCCAAGTTGGGTTGGTTGGGTTGCTTTAACGGTTGACACTCATTTCTGCTATCTGGATTTTGTTTCTGTAGGTTGTGTTTGTGAACGATTTACGAAAAAGAGCGACCTTAAAGCTGATCCCCAGAATTGATCTTCAAGCAATGGCTGCAAAATTTGTAATAAATATCTTTCCTGTTTCTGTTTGTTGTTTGTGTTTCTTTATCACATGCTTTCCTCTTTCTGTTTGTTGGTAACAGTTTCATTGTTATCATTATCTTTCCTCTAATGCTTGTTTAATTGGTTTTGGATATGTGATGTCTTTGTTTATCTGCAACTTTGCTATCCAGATTTTATTTTGAATCTGAATATGATTTAAGATTCTGTATGTGTTGATTCCTTTCACTCTATAGGGTGGAGGAGGTACTAGAAAGAAAAGGCCTGCTCCTGCCCCGAGATTGATCAGCTCAAACGAACTCGAGTATGACACAGATCATTGGCTGGTAGTTCGTTATTTCATGCTAGTTTCTGATCTAATATTTATTTTGCGTGTAGGGAGTTCCGCCCTCTCATTCAGTACAGGACTGATCGTGAAAGTGGCATGAAGTTTGAGTTTCTTGATGGTCTGATGTTCAAGGATGGATATTTGTACAAAAAAGTATCAATAGATTCATTAAGCTTCTGGGGTGTTATGCCATCAGAAGAGGAACTACTGAAATTCAAGCCTTCTGAGAACACCAAAAATGAGGACGAGGACTGGCTTACAGAACTTTATGGTACAACAGAAAAGAAAAGGCGGACCATCAAAATTGAAGAAGGTGGTGGTAAAGGCGAGGGTTCATCAGGTTCTATGGGGAAAGGAGAGGGCTCATCAGGGTCTATGGGGAAAGGAGAGGGTTCATCAGGACCTATGGGGAAAGGAGAGGGCTCATCGCAGTCTATGGGGAAAGGAGAGTGTTCATTTGGGTCTAAGGGGAAAGGAGAGGGTTCATCAGGTTCTATGGGGAAGGGAGAGCACTCATCAACATCTATGGGGAAAGGCGGGGGTTCTTCAGGTTCCGGTGGGAGTGGTTTTGAACTGTATGATCTTGTTTGTTTTGGGTGAGTCCTGTACAAACTTATGTGACCTTGGTGACCTTCCATGAACTGCTTATGTATATCAAAATGATTTTTACTGGTCATGATTTCTTTTGCAGCCGGAAAGATTTTGGTCTTGTAATAGGCATGGAGAAAGATGATAGTTACAAGGTACAAAATTTAGTTTGTTTACTCAGATGATTTAAAATGCGTACTAACACCCTATAATGTGTGTCCTAGATTCTGAAAGAGGGAGTGGAAGGACCTATTGTGCTGATGGTTCAGAAGCGTGAGTTAAAGAATGTTCTTTCTGATATGAAATTTACGGCTTTAGATCGGCACATGAAGGCCATATGCGTTAGTGATACTGTCAAAGTGTCGGAAGGACCTTTGGAGGTTTGACACAACCTGAGATCATTATCTTAGTACTTGAAAAAGAGTTTACTGAGGTACACTGTACATATGCCTCCATAGTCTGGAGTATTTACACTAGTTTGTCCCAATTTTGCAGGGTCGGCAGGGTATTGTTAAGCAAATATATAGAGGCACCATATTCTTGTATGATGAGAATGAGACAGAAAATGGTGGTTATTTTTGCTCAAAATCCCAAATGTGTGAGAAAGTTAAGCTTTACATTGATTCTAGCAAAGAAAAGGTAGGAAGTTTTTTGTTTTTTCCTTTAGTATTCTTGTACGGTATATTACATATTAGCGTGAAGGTGTTGGTAATGATATTTCTTTCTCATTCAGGATGGGGACTCAGATGCTCTGGGTTTTGGAGATTTCATGTCTTCTCCTAAATCCCCGCTATCGCCAAAAAAACCATGGCAAGAAAGGGATAGTAACTGTACGTATCAGTGCTAATGCTGTGATTTAAGTTTTCAATTGTTAATATCAAGTTTTCTGCCTCCTGATTAATTATTTAATGCAGTCAATCAGGGTGATAAAGATGGAATGTTCTCAATTGGTCAAACTGTAAGAATCCGTGTGGGTCCGTTGAAGGGATACCTCTGTCGAATCTTGGCTATACGCCGTGCTGATATTACTGTTAAGCTTGATTCTCAGCAAAAGGTTCTCACAGGTTGGTCAATATCATTTTGATTACTGTGTGGAGTTTGGCTGGTTGATCATTGAATGCAATTCTACATCTGTCATAATTTTGTTGTTTCATCGTTATGCAGTTACAAAAGAGCATATTTCTGAAGTTCGTGGAAAGAGTTCTAGTGTTCTGATTAGGTAATTATTTTTAGTCAATTAATCATTTATGCCAAGCTTTTCATTACTTAATTGTCTTTTCAATAAGTCTGCTAATGTCCTCTTTCTCTGTAAAGTGAGGATCCGGAGTCCAGTTTAAAACCATTTGATTTGCTTGGAACGGAAGGAGGCTCTAATGGTATGAATCTTCTGGAAGCAATTTCTACTTCCATTCCATACTTTAGTTTTATCTTAAGCTATATATGGGGCAATGTTTCTGTATTCCGGACAATTTGACATGGTATACTGTTAAGGTTAATATCTTGACCGCATTCAGTTGGTTATCAATGTAGTCAACATAACATGCCACATATCTGGAAAGAGCACTGTTGTATTCAGATATTTTGTTTTTGACCCTTAAAAATGTGACCTTGCTTGTTATATTTGAAGACTGGACAAATGGAGCTGGGGTATCTGCCGGGGGTGATGGGTGGAATGCTGGAGGGGCATCAGCCGGGGGTGGTGGGTGGAATGCTGGAGGGGCATCTGGTGAAAGGTAACCCAACAAAATTCGTCTGATATTGTACAAAACGTAGTTTCTCTGTTTGATTATTTGATATGTTTTTTTACCATGTTTCTTTGTGTATAATCTGAGGCTGATGGCCACTTTCTTGCAGTAATTCTTGGGCTAGTGCAAATCCTATTAATGATGTTAAAAAAGGTATGCTCGGTTCTGAAGTTTAATGATATCAACGTCTTTGATGTTCAGTGCTTTTTTCGGCAAAGCTGCTTCATTTATTTTCTTTTCATAACCTGTAGATGATGATACTTCTTGGGGGAGCAAAGCAGCTCCAAGTACAGCTTCGTCCTGGGGTGCAGCACCAGCGGCACCAGCAGATAATAACAATCAAGGTGCTGGCTGGGGAAAAAGTGACGCTTGGGGACAATCAAGTGCCAAAACTGAGGGTGACAGTAGTGCACCAGATAACAATGATCAAGATGCTGGCTGGGGAAAAAGAGACACTTGGGGAAAATCAACTGCTAAAACTGGGGCTGACAGCAGTGCACCAGCAGATAACAATGATCAAGGCACTGGCTGGGGAAAAAGCGACTCATGGGGGAAATCAAGCGCTAAAACTGGGGGTGACAGCAGTGCCCCACATAACAATGATCAAGGTGCTGGCTGGGGAAGAAGTGGCTCTTGGGGGCAGAAGGCTGAACCTGCTGGGACGAGTAAACTGGATTCATGGGGCAAAGGTAAAAATGTTGTTGAAGCAGGATCATGGGGAAATAATTCTGATGCACCATCTGGGGATATTTCAAATCCTGGGTGGGGTCAACAGAAATCTTGGGACAAAGGAAATGCAGTCAGTAGTGATGGGCCTGCTTGGGGTAAGCCTCAGAATAAAGCCACAGGGAACTGGAGCAGTAAAGATGAATCAAGTGCTGGTGATGCAGGGTGGAAAAGTTCAGTACCAGCTGAAAATGTTCAGACTGGAAGCTGGGGTAAGGCAGGTGGCGGTTCAACCGAGAGTAAACAAGATGGCAGTTCTTCTTGGGGTAAGCCAGCTGGAGATTCATGGGGTAAACAAGCTGATGTAACTGCTGGCGGATTAGGGAACAACGGAGGCAAGTGGGGCAAAGGATCTGCCACCAATGAAGAACAAAGTGGTGGAGGGGGAGATCAATCATCAGGCTGGGGTCAAACTAAAGCTTGGCAAGGTGGGTCAAGCGGTGGAGGGGGAGATCAGGTTTCTAAATGGGGCCAAAAAGGCACTTGGAACTCAGGATCTAGTGATACTGGTGGCAATCAAGAATCTACTTGGGGTAAGAAGAGTACGTGGAATTCTCAATCTAGTGAGACTGGTGGCAATCAAGATTCTAGTTGGGGGAAGAAAAGTGATTGGAAATCTGGATCTGATGACACCGGTGGGAACCAGGATTCAACTTGGGGCAAAAAAAGTAGTTGGAGCTCAGGATCTGGTGATGCAGATCAGAAATCTAGTTGGGGCAGTAAAAGCAGTTGGAATTCAATAGATGGTGGGAATGGAGACCAACCTGAGGATTCAAGTGGTGGGAGAGGTGGACGGGGTTTTGGAGATGGTGGGCGTAGAGGGGGTTTTGGGGGTAGAGGTGGAGGTGGGGGCAGTGGTGCTTGCTTCAAATGTGGTGAGTCTGGGCACATGTCAAGGGAGTGCCCCCAGGGTGGGGGAGGGGGCAAAGGTGGTGCTTGCTTCAAGTGTGGTGAGTCAGGGCACATGTCGAGGGAGTGCCCCCAGGGCGGTGGAGGCGGCAAAGGTGGTGCTTGCTTCAAGTGTGGAGAGTCCGGGCACATGTCAAGGGAGTGCCCCCAGGGCGGTGGAGGCAGTAAAGGTGGTGCTTGCTTCAAGTGTGGTGAGTCCGGGCACATGTCAAGGGAGTGCCCCCAGGGCGGTGGAGGCAGTAAAGGTGGTGCTTGCTTCAAGTGTGGTGAGGCCGGGCACATGTCAAGGGAGTGCCCCCAGGGCAGTGGAGGCGGTGGAGGTGGTGCTTGCTTCAAGTGCGGTGAGTCTGGACACATGGCAAGGGACTGCTCCCAGGGCAGTGGGGGCTATGGTGGTGGCAACCGCATCGGTGGTGGAGGTGGTGGTGCTTGCTACAAGTGTGGTGAGTCAGGGCACATGGCGAGGGACTGCTCCCAGGGCGGTGGAAGCTATGGTGGTGGCAGCCGTAGCGGTGGAGGTGGCGGCAGTGGTGCTTGCTTCAAGTGTGGTGAGTCAGGGCACATGGCGAGGGAGTGCCCCCAGGGCGGTGGAGGTGGTAGCAGTGGTGCTTGCTACAAGTGTGGTGAGTCCGGGCACATGGCGAGGGACTGCTCCCAGGGCGGTGGAGGCTATGGTGGTGGTGGCCGTAGTGGTGGCGGAGGCGGTGGTGCTTCCGGTGGCTGCTACAAGTGCGGACAGTCTGGCCATTTCGCAAGGGAGTGCCCCAACAGTGGTTAAACCAGCAATCGTACCCTTACTGCCTTGTGCTGCTGCTGGTCTGTTAGCTTTTGCTTAATTTAATCGGGTTTATCTATGAATCAAACCGAACTCTTTTCAGTAATCCTGTATGCTGGTTTTGTGGGCCATCTTTGTTGCTTCCAATCTGTCGAAACATGGATCCGTGATGATGATGATGCCTTTTGATGTAGTAAATTTTCACCTTCTTTTTCCTTGTTATTTTCAAGTTACTAATGAGGATTTGGTATTTTTGGCAGAAAAAATGTTGGATCTATGCTCCTTTATGAAAAGTCTCTTAATCTTTTTGACAAATATGCTTCCAAATTTTTTGCTTTACCATATCTTCCAGGGAAATGATTTTCGCACTCCCAAACTGTCACCTCTTGCAGTTCTCCACCATCCCATGCTTGGGGGTGTGCTTGTGCAAACATGTTTTCGGGTGACATTGAAGTGCTAAAATCATCCCTATTCTTAATTTTGAGATAAACAGATTCTCCTCTCCTGATTCCAAGTGTATATTTCAACGTGTCACTGTCTCTTATCAATTGTATACACACTCGGTGATAAGGCAAAATCTCTCTTGTCTTATTATGTGGCTATATATATGGTGACGTGATGTGTTCGAATCTCTCAGTAAAGACTTGGAATATTTAAAGAAGAATCTCTTAGTAAAGACGTGGAAAATTTAAGGAAATTTATAGTAAGGGCTCGTTTGTCAAGTACATTTAAACGATTGAAAACATTTTAAAAAAAATCTTTTTTAAAACTAAACTTTAGTAAAAATGTAAAATAATTTTGAAAAAACATTTTAAATGCTTTTAAAATTCAAAAATATTTTTTCTAAAAGCAATTTTAGTCATTTAAAAACACACGCTAAATAACTCTTAAACTTTTGTACACATCCAAAGGAGAAAGAAAAGAAAGATGAAAAAACACTTAAATAGTTGATATTTTAGTAAAATTTCCAAATAAAACGAGATATTTTAGCATAAAGTCAATAACTTTCCATTTATGGTCTAGCTTTACTCCCCCAGTTCGAACAAGAGTGACCATAAACTACTTCCTCAATCACACACTCCACTCTCCAAACTTTCCCACACTTTCTCTGCAAATTTTCCCACCTCCCAAACACCCAAATGATTTCCAATCCCCAGTCCCTCTCCCCCCAAATCCCTCCTTATCCCCTCCCCCAAACCCTAACTTTCCTCTCCATTCCAGTCTCCTAGGTCCTCCTTATCCCTTCCCAAAATTCCCGACCAAAAAAAAAAAAAAAATGCTCACCAAAATTATAAAACGCAGCCACCGCAAATCCCCAAAACCCGATTCCACCGATTCCGAGTTCTACCCCGAGTCACAACTCGCCGCTCTCTCTCTACCCATGGAAACTCTCCCTCTCTTCCGAGACGCCGCCGTTTCGGACCGCCCGGCCCTCCTCCTCAAAAAGCTCCAGCTTTGCTCTTTCTACTGCGACTTCTCCAGCTCCCTCAAATCTGTTGGGGAGAAGGAGCTCAAGCGCCAAACCCTAATGGAGCTCGTCGACTTCATCGACTCCGGTTCCTGCAAGCTCACCGGTCCAATGCAAGAGGAGCTCATCCGCATGGTGTCAATCAACATCTTCCGGTGCCTGCCGCCGTCATCGGACCTAGTCGAACCGGACGAGGATGAACCTTATCAGGAACCCTCCTGGCCCCACCTCCAAATCGTCTATGAACTTTTGTTAAGGTACATTGCCTCCCCTGAAACCGATGCTAAAGTTGCCAAGCGTTACATTGATCATGTATTTGTGCTGAGGTTAATGGAGTTGTTCGATTCGGAGGATCCCCGGGAACGCGAGTATTTGAAAACCCTTTTGCATAGGATTTATGGGAAGTTCATGGTTCATAGACCCTTTATTAGGAAGGCCATGAACAATGTGTTTTATAGGTTTATATTCGAGACACAGAAGCATTGTGGGATTGGTGAGTTGTTGGAGATTCTAGGGAGTATAATAAACGGCTTTGCGCTGCCGATGAAAGAGGAGCACAAGCTGTTCCTAATTAGGGCACTTATTCCCCTGCACAAACCCAAGTCCGTATCTGCGTATCATTACCAGTTGGCCTATTGTATCATACAGTTTGTAGACAAGGATTCTAAGTTGGCCGAACCGGTGATCAAGGGGCTATTGAAGTATTGGCCGGTCACCAATTGTCAAAAGGAGGTTCTGTTTCTCGCAGAGTTGGAAGACGTTTTGCAGGCTACGCGGGCTGACGAGTTTCAAAGATGTATGCTTCCGCTTTTTAGACAGATTGGACGCTGTCTTAATAGCCCTCATTTCCAGGTGAATGCAAAAGACACTGTTTCCTTTTACACAAGTAGCATGGTAGATATCGTTTAATAGTTTTTTGCATTTCAAAGGCATCTTCATCTTTAGAGGGCATTTTGGTTTTGGAATGTTATTATTTTCATCAGTAATCTTTCTAACATTGTGGAGATAAATGTGATCAAAATGTGTCATTAGTTAACTACATCGGATACTATGAAATAAGTTAATAAGTTGATGGAGAATTACCTGTTTATTGTATGCTGATTACTGTGACATTGACGGTTTCCTTTACCCTCTTCCATTGTCATCCGATACTGATTGAAACTAAACTGAATGAGAATGATTCCTTCGATGTGTATGTCATTCCGAGTTGGTGATCTCCCAATAGTGTGTTAATTTCTTATGCTACACATGTGCCAGTCTTTTGGACAGCAGGTTTTGGGTGTCTATACATAGCTGTGTGTAGCTTGCTGGCAGTGTTAGGCTGATAATCATCCACCTCTGCAACGTACATGAACTACTTATCATGATTGGGCCATTCCAAAAGTGTTTTACTTAGGTTTTTTTCTTTTCTTTGTAAAAGTGGGGCATTGGGCTTGGTTTTAAATTTGATGGCATGCTTGTAATTTTCTAGCCTTCGTATAAACTACTTATCATGATTGGGCCCTTCTATTAATCAAATAGGTGTTTTTTTCCTTCTAAACATTGGATTGTGAAGGGTTTATTTATAGATGATTGGAGAATAATGGGTTTGAAATTTGATTCTAACGCTCCAATTATAAATTAGAGTACTTTTTTTAATCAAAAACTGTTGTCCCCAAAGAGGGTTATGGACAGGTCGGCCAACAAATACCTTTGCTTGGTCCAGAGTTTTCATAACAGCTAGGCAGTGTCTATAGTTTCACATTTTCTCTTCTCTTTAATCGATTAAGTTATCGCATTATTGTATTACTACTAATTTTGGGTCGGAATCTATTGGTACATGCATCTTACTTGTCATCACACAACAAAATATCTTCTTGGCAATGAAGTAGAAAGCGTAACTGAGAAGTGTTTCTGGCTCGGTTTGAAAAGTGTTTCTAACGTAAACATGTGTGGCAGGTTGCTGAACGAGCTCTTTACTTGTGGAACAGTGAGCACATTGTAACTTTAATTTCTCAGAACCGTAATGTGATATTACCCTTGGTCTTTGAAGCGTTAGACAAGAATACGCAAGGTCACTGGAACCAAGCAATCCATGGATTGACAGGAAACGTCCGAAGGATGTTCCAGGAAATGGACAGAGAATTGTTTGCAGAGTGCCAACAGCAATACTTAGAGAAAGAAAACAGGAGTAGAGAATTGGAAGAGCAGCGGGAATTGACTTGGAAGAGAATAGAAGCAGTGGCAGCAAATGCAGGCGGTGAGGATATGGTCTTGGTTAATTAACTAAATATAGGACACAAATATTTCAAGTTTTCTACTTAGATGGGTTTTTTCAAACTTGTTGCAATGTCCAAGTCCTACCAAGCCTACAGATAATCCGTAACGGAGGAAAATATAGATATTGTAACAGGGTGAAATGACTGATGGCAGATTGTGAATGCTTGCAAAGATTATGCCATTGTTTTCCGTTCTTCCCAAAAGGGAAAAGCTATGTGCATACTTTCTTTTAATTATACATGTTCCACTTTAGGCTGTGTTCGTTCTCGGGGTCAAATTACTCGGTGATTTCTTGTTCAAATTTCGTAACGATTATTGCTGTAGCTTTCTGGGAATGCATGCGGTACGAAACTCACCACCTTGGCCTTATTTTTTCTTCCTTCGTTGTCGAGGGCATCAGAGAAGGCAAGACTCAGAATCTTTGCCGTGGAATGTGTTTGAAAAATGCTCTGCGATCAGAGGTAGGAGCACCACATCATTTCTGGCTTTCAAATAAACCTGCTATGTAAAACTTTTTTCTTCTGTTTCTGTTTCTGTTTCCTTGTTTTACTAGCACACAATTCACAAAAGTATCGTAAGCATTTGCACGAATGTTAAAAAAAAGCACTCAAAGCAGCACTTTTAGATTTTGTTTTACTAGGCCACAATTCACAAAGGTAGAATAAGCACTGTGCACGAATGTGAAAAAGGCACTCATAGAAGCACTTTTAGATTTTAGCTTACAAGAAGAGAAGGGGAGAAAAGGGGGAAGGGGGAAGGGGGGCCGGCGCTCTCAAGATAAGAGAGATTCGAAGGGCACTACAAATCTCAATTTTTGGCAATTTTCTACATGGAAACATGTCATGTTAAACTACATTATTATCACTTGGAGAAGCACTCAAAATTCAAAAATAGTCGGTTGATGATGCAAAAAAAAACAAAAAAAGAGAAGCCCCTGAATTTGACTTGCCATCCGAAAACGCCGTCTCGACCAACCATATCCTATCCTATGATTCTCTCCATAATTTTCTCCTCTTCATTTCTTTCCGACATTATCTCCATCAAAGGGAGAAACTTCAATAACGCAGCCCGACTATAATAAATCTCACGTTGAGTGAGACTATCGTGGAGTCGCATGAACCAAACTACAATGAGTCCTATTCTTTATGCGGAAAGTGCCCTGTAGACGATATGGTTGATCAACTTATACTTTTTGTGAGAAGTGACCTGCGAACAACGTGATCGATCCTCCTACTCAAGTTTTTCTCCTCGGTAAACCTACCGATCATAACATCCAAAACATGATCTTTCAAAGTCAAAAACACACTCAAAAACCACCTCACTCACTTGATAGCGTGCAAAACCCAAAATTATGTCATCTTAAGGACCAAGAAACCTATAATAATGCAGATAAATAAAAGCATATGTGGGGACCACAGAAGCAATCAAACAATTTGAGAAAATTTTTCCCAAATTTGTTTTGTTTGAATTCTATAATAATGTTGATAATAAGGGTAATGATAATAGAGCGCCATCATGATTGGTGGTAACGTACAAAATAAAAATAATTAAGAGAGACAAGAATATTGTGTTTGAAGATGATGAAGAGCTTGGTCCAGCACCGTTCCCAAATATCATTCCGAAATAGTCATCGTCATTGCCTTTGCCGTTCGATCCTCCACTGCCACTGGTGGTGCTGCCACCGCCGTCGGTGATGGTCCCGTCGTCGGGGTTTGTTACGCGACTGCTCTCCCTACAACATGACAACAGGGTTGAAAGTTACAACCAGAATAGGAAATGAATAACAAAAGGACATGAATGGTGACATTTGGTGCAACACAAGAGTCCATGAAAATAAACCCTAAACAATAACAATCTGCAACAAGTTTTAAGATGTAGCGACGTCTGCGAAGAACAAGAACAGTTGCCTAACGTGTATGAGGACGACTGCCGTTAGCCTTCACCAGTAAACAATCTAAGATTGGGAAGGGGTTGGTGTCGTATGGGATAGGAGGGGGCTGTGGGGGGAGCCTTCCTAGTTTGGCAAGCCCTTTCTCAAGTTGTTTGAATTGCTTTAGCCGTTTTGGGATAAAGGATTGGAAAACAATGCAGCTAAAAATCCAATCCGAGGAAAAGTCAGATAAGAAATCTACTGAAATTTTGACAGAATTGGAAGCAATCTTCGGCGAAAGTAGTACAAACAGCTACCTGGAGATCGTTATGCCAGCGCTTGTCAATAATTATTTTTCTCAATGCATGGCCGGAAAAGGGAAGGATACGCATTGTCAGTATCTAGCAAGACCGGGAATATGAACATACTAAGCCATTCCCACATATCACCCCAACTCAAGCCCGACATGGTTCATTAACCCCCATTCCTCGAATCACTCGTCTATGGTTCATGGACTTGGGTTGGTCTGGCTCGTTGATCAGTAATGTCATCCACACACCAATTTTTACTTCTCACACGCCTCTCTCAATTTTCGAGTGACGGATTTAATAACCTAAAGAATAGTAATCCACAAAAACCCTATAGAGTAATCTAATCTGAAAACTAAAAGGACTGAATGGCATCAAAGTTAAGGATCAGTCTGTTAAAAAAAAAAAGGAAAAAAATATTTTAAAAAAAAAGGGAATGGTCTCAGTCAAGACTCAGGACCCGGGGTCCAATGCCAATGCATGGAAAGTTGTCCATATCTGGATTTGGTTATTATCAAATCACAGGAGTGGACCCAATAGCAAAATAAAGGTAAGGGATCGTTCTTTTCGGATTCCTTCCATCAAATACACCAATCATCTAATTCGGAACTCTAAAATTTGATCTAACGACTAAAATTATTATAATTTTTAAAGAAGTCCAATGTAGCTGGTGGAGGAGATCCGAAAAGAATCCCTTTTTCAAAATAAAATGCAGAGGCGGGCCCATACAACTGAAAAATTGTATAAAAGGACCCCACACTTGCGGGCTGAAAAGCAGATGAAGGGAGTATAAATGAGTCACCTTCCCAATGCAGAGCACAGGAAGCCATGGCCAAACCTGGGCCTCCTACAGCACAAGCCATCACAAAAACAAAAAGGCTCCACATGCAAAACTTTTGTACCTTACCTCCTCTTTACACACACTTACACTTCACTAATCTA
The DNA here is from genome assembly GCA_963580275.1 of Crataegus laevigata. Taxonomy (NCBI): domain Eukaryota; kingdom Viridiplantae; phylum Streptophyta; class Magnoliopsida; order Rosales; family Rosaceae; genus Crataegus; species Crataegus laevigata. The sequence goes on along the minus strand of OY756947.1, from coordinate 26,545,639 downwards.
AACATCTCACAAGCTTCTTCTGATGGGGACACTCTTTATTAGTTGTTGACAATGTTGCGCCAATCTTTCCCCCCACAAAGACAACCCTATCCCTCCCCAATGTAACTACATCTCAAGCACAAGGGCATTTTTGGAATTCAGTTGATCCCGAAATGGTTGATAAATTAGTGATTTTCACACTCCCGTTTTTTTCTTTGTCCTAAGTTCTGATTTAATTTTAATTTATTCAATTAAGAGGCTAAAACAAAGAGCACAGAGAGAGTAAATAGTAATAGTAGTAAAAAATCACTTCCAGTAGTAAAAGAGAAATGCTATGAAGACTCAAAAATGAGATTCTCTATAGACTCTCCGACACCTCATCTTTTTTGTACAATATTTGATAATATTGGCACGAAAATTAACGTTAAATAAAATGTGCCAAAGAGTCAATGGAGAGTGCCCTTGGCATTTCTCAGGAACAGGATCCCCTCCTGAGCATGGGAATCAGAGTTTGTTGAGCAAGCCATCTGGGTCTTTAAAATTTGATCCAATGACTGTAATTATTATAACTTTTTGAAGAGCCTCCTATTTGTAGCCATTGAATCAAATTTTATGAGTCCAGATAACCTGCTCAGCAAACTCCCGTCCCTATGCTCAGGAGGGGATCTGGTTCCCATTTCTCACAATAAAATAGGGTGTTTCTTTTCATACACTTTGTCATTTGCACCATTTGTTGGTTTGTAAAATAAGATGGTCTTTTGCGAAGGTCAAACGCCCAAGAAGCCTAGAAAGCATCAAATGACAAAAACAAGAGTGGGTGGACATACTTGCATAACAGAATCCACGGCTTAATTGTTTTAAATTAAGCAAAAACAGATTTGTAATTTAGTAAGCTGTAATTAATGGGAATGGTGCATTCGGTGCTTTTTGCCAATCAGAAAAGTAGAAGTAAAAAGACCACTAAAAGACTTAGACAACTCAAACAACTGTAAGGCTGCAATGTCAGCAGCTAGATTCCCAATGGCCCCCTCATGATCACGTGCACCCATTCAAAACCCAACTCCATTTTCCCACCCTTGTCATTTCCACCAACTAAACTACTTATAACAAAAAAAAAAAAAATTCAGATAACTAAAAACGCTTCTCTTACAGTTAAATTGTTCTCTTAGCCCTTTTGAGTACTTTTATGAGAACCATTTCTACTTGTAAGTGTGTAATAGAAAGACATCTAACAAAATTGCTTCCTACCCAAAAAGGACAGCCAGTAAGAAATTATCATGCTTTAGATGATCAAAAAGAAAAAATGAGAAAGAAAAAGAGTACCCTGCAGTGCAAGGGTACTTTAGTCATTTTGTCCAAATTTTCTATCGACTTAAATATTTTCACATGACAGTTAGTGTGGCAGGTAGTACAGTAAAGAGGGGAAGGGTGTTGTGGTAATTTTACGTACCTTGGGTCACCGAAAACACCGGCGTTGGCTGTGATTCGTTCGATGAGAGCAACGGACTTGGGCTCGATGCTTGAGGCTTTGGCGTACTGAGTGCTCATTCCGGCGCCAGACGGCACGAAAAACGCGCCATTTACCATTATGTCCCCCTCCGTCCTCCAATTCCAGTCGGACCAGTCCCCCTCGTTCGTGTCCACGCGCTTTGTCACCTGTGAACAACACGCGCGAACAAAAATATCATAAACAATTTGGTCTTTTGACTCTTACCAGGTCATGCCAAACCAACAGCTACCTACACATGCTCCCTGTCAGGCACTACTGTCTCTGTCAATAGCTTCTTATAATAAGAGGTTCTCTTTATACTATACTCTTTTTTTTTTTTTTTTTTTTTTAGACAGTCACAGTTAAGACAAGTTAACATTTTATATTCTTATTATTTTTTGTCTTATTATTTTTATAAAAATATTAATATAAAATATTGACGTAACTTAATTGTGACCGTACAAATAAAAAAAAAAAAAAATAATATGGTATTAAGAGGGCTGACAATATGCCTCCCTTATAATATCTAATATGCCCCTTTCACATTCAAACAATCACACTTACAAAGGTAAAACCTTTTCTCACCCTAAACTCATTTTTAAGAAGATAGCAAGCTTCGTGACTGTATTACAAATCAATTAGAGTATTATACATTTTATTTAAGAAAAGCTAATGAAAAGTTCACACAAATTTTAATTTTAACGAAAAATAACAAATAAAAATGTAATAAATACCTAAGAGTGTTTAGTCTAATGATCAGGCCCTTGGTAGCAAAACCAAGAGGTCTGGGGTTCGACACCTCTCAAGGTACCCACCTAGCAATTGCTAGAGTTTCTTGCCTCCCAAATGTTGTGGGATCAGGCGGGAGGCCTAGTGATTAGTCGGGTCAAAGATCCGGAGACACTAGTTTCAAAAAAAAAAAAAAAAAATGTAATAAATATTACCAGAAAAATGTACAAATATAATTTTTCATTAACAGTGAACAGAATTAAACTTGAAATCCTGTCAATGTAACATTGATGTTTAGAATGAAAAGCAACCAACACTGGCCGCGCGTGACTGTCAAGAAACTTAGTATTATAGTTTAATAGTATTCATCTTTACAGAAAAATGAGAGATTTGTGATCGATTTTTTTTCAGAAATGAATTTGAACAACATTATTACTAACTCATTGTAATATTACTCTACACCCGCCTTTTAGGATAAATAATATTATTGTTAAAATATATACATACACATACACATACATATATATATACACATACATATATATATACACATACACATATATATACATATATATAAACGCACCGCCAGTGCAAGTGATGATGTATCCCACCATGTAACACCTTTTTCCCATTTGACATGGAGGCATCAAAAGGACAACTTATGCCAACTGGAAGCGCGTGACTATAACAAACCCAACGCGCCGCCCACTGGGCCCGCCAAAGGAACCAATTCCCAAAATCATGAAACAATCATGCTAACCTTTTTCAGTTTTCCCTCTAATCTGAACTTCAAGTAAAAATAAAAAAGACACGAACTTTGCGAAAATTACAATTCTAACCTCTTTGGCGTTCTGGTCCTGAGGAGCAGTGTACCGGTTCCCCTGGCTGTTGATGGTGGGGTTAGCGCTACCGCCTATAGCATACATCTCCCACCGCGTGAAGTCGTTGTTCACCACGTGGATGTACCCACGTCTGCACCGCGGCATACGCTGCACCAGCGCTACACCGAAGTGGTTAAACGCAATCGTCACCTGCATCCCGTTGTCCGGCAGGTACTTGTCGTCGTGGCCCAATAGCATCACCTCGTCGTGGTGGGCGAAGTAGTTGTTTGAAATCGTGATTGCGGTGGACCCCATGATGGCGTCAATCAGTCCGTCGGCGCAGAACGAGAGGGAGCAGTGGTCGATCCAGATTTTGCGAGCGCCGAAGAGGGAGATGCCATCGCCGTCCGATTTGCCGCGCCAGCCAACGTGGGTGGGGCTGGAGGCGATATTGGTGTTGCCGGCGGGCTTGCAGTGGTGCACGTGGATGTTGTGGATGATGATGTTGGAGACGTATTGGAGGGTTATGCATCCACCGCCGGTGACGTGGACGTTGACGCCGCGGCCGTCGATGGTCTTGAAGCTGTTGACAATGAGCTCGTATTTGAGCTTGATGGTCATGTCGGCGGAGAAGATGATCCAGAGGGGCTCGTTTTGGATGACGGCGTGGCGGAGCGTGCCCGGAGTTGGGTTGGCCGGGTTGGAATCTGAGGAGTCGGTGACTATGTAGATCAGGCCCCCTTTCCCCCCCAAGGCGTCCATGCCGAACCCAATGCCGCAATCAGCGAGCCTTTGGCGGTTGTTGCTCCAGTCATTGCAGCGCCAGCAGTCGTCGATTGGGTTACCGCTTAGGCACTGTCTTTGGTCCTTGACATCAATGGACAGCATTTGACGCCTGGAGAAAGACGCATTGACTCTCCTGAACACAAAAAACAGAGTGCCCTGTTTGGTTAGTGGGAAAATGAGGTAAAATGCAGAAAAAAATAGCTGAACACAATTTGGGGTTTTTGGTCTAACAGCTCAAAATGCATGATTTGTGAAAAACCAAGATGGGATTTTTGAAAACAGAGTGTCCCAGAGCATTAAACACCAAAATGTACCAAACCCAGACGGGTTTTTAGCTGAAAAAATGGAAAGCCAAGGCCAATAAAAAAAAAGGAGCAAAACCCAGTTTGCAAACTCGAAAATGAGCAGAACCCAGATGGGGATTTGAGTATTTTGGGGGCAGAAATTAGGGTTCTAACCTTTGAACTTCATGAGCAACAGCATCAGGGTCTGGGTGCTGGTGAGGGAGGGTGAGGTTCAAGGAGGAAGAAGAAGCTTTAGAGAGAAGGGATAGAGAGAAACAAATTAAGAGAATGCAGGTGGTAGGAAGAAGCATTGTTGAACAATAATGAGGGGGATAGGATTTGGATGGTTTGTTTGTTGTTGGGGTTTTATTGCATCTGTGTGCAAGACTCTTCCTTTGGAGGAGGATTAGAGGAAGATGTCTTGCTTGCTTGGCTTGGCTGTCTCCCAGTAACAAAAACAACTTCGGAAGCTGCAAATTTGGGGAAATGTGATGTGGGTTTATATAGTAAACAATGATTAAAATAAGAGAAAAACTTGATTAAAATTATTAAATTGGGGGAAATGTGGTAACTTTTCTTCTAGGGTTTGAAAAGAAAGGAAGATTGGCTGCCGCCATTGGCTCTTATAGGGGACAGCCGTGGAGACCGTCGGAGGAGAAGTAGGAGAGAGAAAGTGAGGAAGTCTCTCCTTCTCTCTCTCCAGAAATCTGCCTTGCACTCTTTCAGTCACTCACATTCTTACCTTGTATGCTAATCTAGGGTGAGAGCTTATCCGAAATCTAGATTTTGTGCTGGGATTAAGATTCTTTGCTGAAAGTTATGAATGTTATTATTCCTGAGATGCAAATTATAACCTCTTTCGGGTTCGAGTGTGGACCCTTTCCGCTTTTGGTGATGTGATTATAAAAGATTTTGGAGGTTAATTAGCGGTTGATTAAAGATTTGCAGGCTTTCAGTAATTTTCTTTTTTAGCCGGGTGAAAACGGAGGCGCCCCCGGCTGCCGTTATGGAATGGATTATCTCCCCTCTCCTTTTTCTCTCGCTCCAGACAAAAAAAAAAAAAAAAAAACCAGAGAGAGAGAGTTCTTGTCCGTTATAAAAATTGCCCTTTTTGTAGGAGAAAAACAGGTTGAGGGTGGAATAAAATACTGAAAATACCGAACCGTACCAATTCTTACTGAAACCAAAGTTGAAAAACGACCAAAAAAATAATGAAAAGTCCGGTACCATAAACCTAATTGAAATTAAACACACTTTGGTACAGGTATCGGTCTCATATATACATTCATTCGATATGACCGAACTAAACCGAATATATATATGTAATATTAAAATAGGGTTTAGGAATTATATGGACAGTTGGATTGGTTGAAATTTAATCTCAACTGTTTAATCAAATTTAGGTCACCCGACCACTTTCATTATGTCATTCAACCTCCTCACTTCTCGACCTCGAACCTTCTTATCTCTCTCGACCCCGCCTGTACTCGGCCCACCTTCTCCGATTCTCAACTCTAGCCAGCCACCACACCATAACCTCTATAACTCGATCACTCCATAGACAGACCACACACATACCTACTGCTACCTCTCTCTCTAATTCTCTCTCGATTGAGCAACTCTCAAGCCTCAAAATCGAAAGTTTTGTGTGGGATTTGGATTTTCACTTAGTAAGTTTGCAAGTCCTCTATAATTTTTCAATAATTTAAGATTGGCATTCAAAATGTAGGGCTTTGTTTCGAATTATTTTTCTGTAGTTGATTTCTAGGGTTTGTGAAAATTGGGGTTTCAAGAATTTAATTACTGTTTCTGAAATTTTGATTGTTTTTGGATTTGAATTTAGATTTGGATTTCTGCAATTGGATTTGGAGTCTAATTTGAATTTCTAAACATAAGTATTGTTTAATGTTTTTGTAGTTTGAATCATTTGACATGGCCAGTCCCGAATTGTATTGAAATTGTCAAGAATACAGAAATTTCGATTTGGTTTCGGTTTTCAAAATCTCGTCCCAAAAGGTATCAGTTCGGTATTCAGTTTCTTTCTTCTTCTTTTTTTATTCGTGATCCCGAACCGAACCAACCCTTAAAAAAAACAAATATAACTTTTGATTTTTGGAAAACTTGAATATAAGTCCAATGTTGTGGCCTATTTTATTTGACAAAGGGAAGGGGGGCCAGCGGCAAAGAGAGAAGAGAGAGAGATGTGTTTGTAGAATTGTGTAAAGGAATGTGTGTGTTATTCCCCCCCCCCCCTTTATTTATAGCAATAAGAGGAAGAAGAAATTCTTCATCCTCAAGGAATACAAGTCCATATAGGAAAGAATAACTTAGAATCAAATCTAATCTAGGATTTACACAATCACACTTAAACTAGAAAGTTTATAACATTCCCCCTTGAGTGTGTAAATACTCAAGGTAGATTCGGCATCATGTATAAGTTGAGAAAGTCGACTCGTTAGCACTTATTCTGGGAACACGATATTCTCAATAAGGTAGGAACTTGCATAAGGAAGTAAGTCTCATTAAAAAAACCCAAGTAGGGACAAAACTTATAGTCTAAGGAAAAATGCGTGAGAAATGCAAAGTCAAATGAAACGTCTATGGGACGTCATTAGGGATATGGTCAACCCAAGGTGCGTGCCTTGTTAAAACCTTGTTAAGTAGCATAAACCCAGTGGAAAAAATGCTCCTAATCGTAGGGAAAAAGAGTACATTAAGAGCAAGCAAGCATACTCCCCCTGAGTTTGACACAATTCCAAAAAGAACTAGCAATGTTACAACTCAGAAGGTTTATGCATACCAATTCTTTGAACAAGCTTCTGAAACGTCGGTAGTGATTTGGTGAAGAGGTCGTCCATATTGTTTTGTGAACAAATTTGCATGACTTCAATTTTCTAATGCTCTTATTGTTGATGTGAGAAGAATAACTTTGGTGTAATGTGCTTGGTGTTATCTCTTTTGATGTAACCCTTCTTGAGCTGTTCGATGCACGCTGCATTTTCTTCATAAATCGTCGCCGGGACATCAACGACGAGGTAAAGATCGCAGGAGCTTCGAATAGGGCCCACAAATGCTCTCAACCAAAAGCATTCCTGAGTTGTTTTCATGTAAGGTGAGAATTTCAGCATAGTTAGACGAAGTGGGAACTAAGGTCTATTTAGTTGACCTCCAAGAGATTGTGGTGCCTCCAACAGTAAAGACATAACCCATTTAAGGCCGCGCCTTGTGCTGATCAGATAAGTATCATGTGTCGGCATAACCAGCAAGGCGAGAATCGACTCAAGATGAGGAGCTGTGGCATCACTCGAGGATCCGTAGGGATAGAATAAGCCCAAATTCGTAGTACCCTTAGGGGGCGTTTGTTTGCCCTCACTAAAGGGTACTGGACTGGACTGGACTAAGGGTTAGTCCAGTCCCATGTTTGTTCCTGACAGGGACTAGGTTTAATGAGACTAAGTCTCACTAGCCTAGACTAAATCAGGGACTAGCTGGTCTTAGTGAAACCCCTCAAAAACCATGGGACTAGCTAAGACTGTCCCCTTTCTCCTCTTCGCCTTGCTCCCTAACCACTCACATTTGAAAGCCATTGGACTAGATGCTTTTCACAACCAATTTTCATATAAAATACCAAATTGAAGAAAAGATTGGAACGGACAAGGGAGAAAAAGATGGAGAAAAAGAGGGAGAGAATGGGGCGGTAAAGAAGGATTAAAGGGATAAAAAAAAATAGGATTAAAATAAAATATTAATATTTATGGATTAAATAATATAATATTATAGTTTGTTAATTATCCTGCTTGTTAGTTCGACACTGCACCAAACGCTTCACTAAGCTAGTCCAGCTTAATCTAGTCTAAGCCAGTACAGCTTAGTCCCTGAAGCTAGTCCAGTCCGAGACAGTCCGGTGCAACAAACGCACCCTTAAGGTAGCGAAAAATGCCTTTAACACCAGTTCAATGTTTGCGTGTTAGTGCATTGAGCTAAGTACAATAAAGCGTCTATCGCACTTAGATAAGGAACTTCAGGCTCCAAAATATCTTCATCCTTTTCATTCGGACAAAAGGGATCTCATTTTGCATCTAGCGATCGAACAACCATAAGAGTACTTGAAGGCTTCACTTTATCCTCGTTAAAGCAGCGCAACACCTTCTGGGTATTGTTCGTTTGATGTACTAAGATTCAATCTGAACGGTGCTTTATCTTGAGAGCAAGATAGTATGGAGTCTTTCCTAGATCTTTCATCTCAAATTCCAAATTCAGGTGCGCGGTAGTTATTGTGAGTTTTTCAAGAGTTCCGATAAGGTTCATGTCATCGACATATACTGCAACAATCGCAAAACCGGAATGTGACTTCTTAATGAACACAAAAGGTCATAGTTTGTTGTTCATATATCTATGACTAGTCAAATGCTCACTTAAATGGTTATACCACATTCTTAATAACTTTTGCCCTCAACTTCAATTCTTAATAACTTTTCCATTATAACTCCGTTTCAACAGTTTTTTCCTACACACTCGTGGAATCATCCTCTATCCAGATATGTCAAGAAATAAAATAAAATATATAAGGATAAAATATTTCCTTGTAAAATTCAATTTAGCCAACTAGGGGCATTTTCGTCTTTTCACATTTTCGATAAATTTTTCCACATAAACATATATTTTAATTTTTTTTTTCAGGGTATTATAGTTTGTTGCATCGGTGTTAGTACTCGGCTAGTCTTTCACACGTATGTGCACATCGCACCGTACGCTCACTTTGGATCCATTGTAGGTGCCAGTCCTGTTCTAGATTGCTATAGGCAATTAGAACTCGTATGTCCTGTGCATAGCGCCAGTCTTCACGTGATTGTAGTACTAGAGCGTAAATCATTATTACACCCAGTCTTGTTCATGGCAGAATAAATCTGCATGAACCCATGTGTCAGCATGTGTCGATGAGCATTCGATATGATATGTTTGCTTATGCGAGATTTTGGGGTTACAGACGTGATGTGTTTACTTACGAAATATTGTGCCATATTGAATTCTTGAGCTATTGCAGGCCACAATAAGTATTTTCATACTATATGTAGTATGTATATTTGGAAACCATACTTATTTTACGGCGAGGGGTTATAATATTTTCAAAAGGTTTTTATAAAACTTTATTTTTAGGCCCACTCACCCTTATTTTTTGCCTCTCCAGGTTTTAGCAGCTGAACTTTCGTATTGATGAGGATTCTTGACAAATCTAGTATTGGAGACTACCTCCGATGTTATAATTCTCAATCCACTGTACTGTACTTTACTTATGCTCTGACATCACGCGTGATATGAGTTCATTCCCGCTCACCAGTGCACTCTTATACTTAGGCACTTTTAGGTTTAAATTTACTCACATTTTTCACACCAGAGTCCAGGTGGACATCCCAGGTCAGGGTGTGTCAATTTATCTACCTATATGAAAGATTCACATTTATAATTAACATGTATCACTGCTCAATGTATCTTACTTGTAGATATTATATTTTTGTATTTTCTAGTTAGGTTTCATATCTCGCTTATAGGTAGAATATAAATTTAATTATTTATCTACCTATGCCATAAGTTTTTGTTCATAGTCTACCTATAACATAGATTAATTGTATTACATATTTTTTTTTGTTCTTTTTATAATATACCTTTTATCACAAAATTTACTGAATTTAAAATTTTCATCTAAAAAGATAAAATTGAATAATTGATACAAAAATATGTAAGTAGATAACCGGACTCAGTCCTAAAAACAACCTATATTTTTGGAAATAGATCTAAAAGCCCATTTTTTAAAATTATTTTTGGTTGTTGAATTGAGTTTGCATTTATTTGTATTTTCCAATAGCCCCCGTTGGACTGTTTTATTGTTCTTGTTGGTTTCTTGTTAGGTAAACCCGTATAAAATTGTTTTATATCCTTTGATATGCACTTAATTTCTAACTTTGTAAGTGCGTATCCTTTTTTTATTCAATTATTTTTATTAAAATAAATTTTGCATTGGGGCCAAATGGATTACAGGTTTAATTTAATGATGGCAAGCCAAGCTCATGGAGCAAACAATAATCAAAAGCTTAATGGGACCCTATTTTTTGGATCAAACTCAAAAGCTTAAGATAATCTGAGGTTATATTATAATATTTATTTTATTCAAACGATATTTTAATTAATCTTATTTAGTAGTGTGAAGCAAATTTGAACCGAATGCAGATAAAATACTATCTTGAAATTCGATGTGGGAACTGCAGAGGGACAGAGATTAGACCAATGAAATGAACTTTGCAAAATGAGGTTGAATCCAGGAATATTTGGCATATGAGTTGGATAGAAATTCATAATATAATGACCCCATATATATATATATATATATATATCATATAAACTATACACTAATAAATGAGAAATGATAAGAAAACTTTCTCAAAATAGGATTTTTTATTGAGTCTCTATCCAACTCACAGTTTAACGTAAATTCTTGTATTAATATTATAAATTATTGCGCCAAAAATATGAGGTGACAGATAGTTCAAGAAGATTCTCATTATTGAAAAAGTCTCCTCAACATTTCTCAAAATAAATAAGGAATTGTTAATAACACTGAAAATTTAATTGTGTGCACTACACTTTCTATATTTAAAAAATAAAAATACTAGTCACAATTAAAATTTTAAAGTGACAATAACAGTTACCGAATAAATACTCTCCGACGTGAAATTATCTATATTTAGGACCGACCTTCCCTGCAAATCCTAGGTGCATCTGATTAATTTATAATTAATTAGTACTGTGATATTATACAATTGTTTCCTATTGCTGCTGGGAGCGCAATTTGCAAGTTGATGAAATACAGAAATTCAATTAATTCGGTCGGTAGAATGATTCGTCTTAATTTTATATTAAAAAGAGAAATTAGTTTAGGAGAAAACCTTGATTAACACACTGTTTTCTAATTTTTCACACATAAATAAATAGCTGTGATCATGTAATGTGACTTGTGAGGAGCCCGAGAGGTATAATTCCAATGAACACAAATAAGAGGGTGAGCGATCACAATGATAGCTCTACCTGGTGGTTGCTTGGATGACTGCAGCTCATATTCTCTAAACATGTAGATACTTAAAACTATAATGTTGATAAGTAATTAGTTCATAAACAACGAAGGTTCTAAAAAAAGCTAGAATAGTCGGGTGGCAGGTTGAGGCATAACGCCTACCGCCGAAGCGGATTAAGTGAATTTAAATAATTTATCGTTATATCATATAAATAAATACATAAAAACTATGTTTGTATAATCGTATTGGGAATAAAATAAAGATAAAATGCAATAAAAATCATAAGCTTGGTAAGCAAATATACAATTCAAAGGCCAAAAACCATAAACTCAAATAAACTCCCATTAACAAATTACAAATACAAGAACGGTTTTCACAACTGCATTAATTTAACAATTTCATTTGGATAGGATACGCGTTACTCACTTTAACTTAATTAGTTAATTAAAAAAAATCGCCTAGTGTGCTGCTTAGACCGTTTAGTCTCTTCCCGAATTTAGTGACCGTTTTCTAAAATCGTCACGGAATCCCACTGCCTAGCACCTAGACTGATTTTTAGAACATTGTAAACAACTTTTCCAAATATTTAAGGGACTGGGTCAGTCGAACAATTTACCTGATTAATCTATCGTGATTTTAACCTAGTACACCAAAAGAAAAAAAAAAGGAAAAAAGCCAATTTCTAATGATTTACTTTCCGAAGCTTTTTTTTTTTCTTTTTCTTTTCCTTGCATTTGAAAGAGTGAGACGGTTGAACTATTAACTGATTAACCTATCACGATCTTAACTTGTCATGTAAAGTCAAATTCTATATTGATTTTCGGAAGAGTGGTGAAGTGCCTCGTTGATTAAAGTGCTCTTTAAACCAGGATTATGACTAAAGGCAGCGCAGCTAAATGCATGCATGTATATATGGTTGTCCACACGCAAAGCAAGCAAGTTGCTAATATTTTGTTTGCCCTAATATAATCCTCCAATAAATTAAAGAGCACAAGATGATAGAGAAAATTTGGATCTTGTTCAAACAAACCGGCTGTATTCGAACTAAAGACTAGGCATTTGAATATTGCTTGTAATACTAGCGCCTAGGCGGGGTCTAAATTATAATTTGAGGTTATATTATAATATTTATTTTATAATAATGTGGTTCAACTTCACATTTTGTGAGAATCAAAACAAAAATATTTCACGTACAAGTGAAGAGAAATACGATTAAACCATAATACTAAGTAACTAAAACAAAATGTTTTTTTTTTTAAACTCATAAAACATAATAAAAACACAAGCAATTTAGATTTAAGAAAAGTGAACAAAAGGGATTAACTTAGGCTACTTAGTACTACAATATGGTAATATTCCTCTTTTCTTGTAAGTGAGATGTCTTAGGTTCGATTCTCACCAAAAGTCAAATTTGAACCCCATTATGACTAGCTCATTGTGAGGCTAAGCCCACCGTCCCGCTTAGTATAAATAATAACGTTTGTTAAAAAAAGATTAACTTAATAATTAAATAAGGCAAGTGTTATTAGCACTTTACAAATCTCATTCTACACTCCTCACAAGTGTATTTTTATTTCTAATTATAAAAAAATTAAAATGTAAAATGAGATTTTTGAAGTGCCAATAATAATTCTCTTAAATAAATAGATTAAGTTGAAGTTGGAAAAAGGGCAGGGAATAGAAGCATTTTGAGGCATGATTTCTTGGCTTTTTGAAGTGGGAAAGATTCTAAACCAACAACAAGGAAAGAAATGTAGGGTTGTGAAATATAACATGCATAGGACCCACAAGAATCAAAATTATGTATCCATAATTCCAAATTCATCCAAGTTGGCCGCAAACCTACACAAAGAGTCAAATTTGGTTTATGGTATAGGTGGCCCTACTCTAAGACTTAGGTACCGTTTGGTACGTGAGACGGGACGGAACGGGACGAGCCGTTCCGTCTCACGTTTGGTGCGCCTAAAACAGATGGAACGAGCTGTTCTACGGGACAAATTTTGGGTGAATTTTCGTTCCACCTCACCTCCTGGAACGACTCGTTCCACATCCGCGGAACACACAATTATAACCTCTCCATCTCCTTCTTCTTCCTCCTCATTTCCATCTGAGGGCATCTTTGTTCCCTCTCTGTTCCGTCCCATCCTGTCCCGTCCCGTTTGCATACCAAACGGTACCTTAAGGACTAGTTACAAATAATTCAGGATACACTTTTAAGTTATTGTTTGTTTTTACCACGTTGGTATAACAATCAGTCAAAAATGTCTTACGATTTTATTCTTTTTTATCTTCTTAATTTAAGATTCACTCACGAATTACTTGATATAGCAAAGAAACTTGTTTAGGTACGGTGAAGTAGTATACTTATATTTTTACGTTGATCAATGATTCTGATAATGAGCTCTGTATGCATCAATAACGAATGATACTTCTTTCTAATAATTTCGTTAAACAATATGGGTGCATATTTTCATATATTTTTATTATATGTTTCCTTTGAATTTTTTTTAATATATGAATGGGTTAATTGTACTAAATTCTATTGTTTTATTTATAGGCATTCAATATTGGAGTTACATGAAAAAGAAGTGGAAACTGAGTTTTTTTGGTGTCTAGAGTAAGTTCAGTGGAGCAAGAGGCTAGTTAACTGCACCAAGACATAAGCATTACAACAACAAGATGAAACCGAGCGGTTTTGGAATCAAATAGACATGGGAATACTATTTAATGAATTTTAGGAAAGAACTTAATTACTAGTTTTATTATTTCCGTTTATTTTTTATTTTTTAAATAAGTACATAAAGTCCATTAGGATTAGTAATTAGTACACAAAGATCAATTCACATAGGGGCTCCGGCAAGGAAGGGTAAAGATGTCACATCCCAACCCAATCCGTAAAGTAAGATATTGTCTGTTTTGGTCATGTCCTTGTGGATTTGTTCTTGGGCTTCCACCCAAAACGCGCCTTACTAAGGGAGGTGGATATGTACATATAAGGCACATCATTTCCTCTCCCATTGGCAATGTGGGATCTTACAATCCACCCCCTTAAGGGCTCGACACCCTTGCAGTACACTTCCGGTCGAGGAGTGGCTCTGATACCAAATTGTCACATCCCAACCCAGTCTGCAAAGTAAGATATTGTCCACTTTGGGCCATGCCCTCGCGGATTTGTTCTTGGGCTTCCACCCAAAATGCGTCTTACTAAGGGAGGTGGTCATGTACATAAAAGGCACATCACCTCCTCTCCTCCCGAGCGATGTGGGATCTTACAAAAGAGGAAGAGTTACATTATGGTAGATGCCATACTTAACTTGGGTTTAGCTTCTTGCAATTGATACCATATACACCTATTTGTAGATGCCATACAATTAGGGTTTATGTGATTTTCCAACGATTTCCATAGAGCTTAATGGGTTCTTACTTGTTTAAATTCATCAAGATACCATAGAGAGTTGACATGTAAGGATACTTTTGATGCAACTAGATGCCATGGCCATTGAATTATATAAGGAAAATCAATCAACAATATTGGAGAACTACTTGAGCATAACATATTAAGTAGAATTGGTTACGATGAATTCGGATATCTTAGGTCTTATTTTCTTATGTTTCAATTTATAATGCATTTTATTTTCAAGCTTTATTAATTTTAAGTTTAATTCAAAATATCATATATTTTCCACTAAAGCTTCTCCACTATAATTTGTTTCAATTTAGTTAGTAAGACTTTTCGATCTCTGTGGGACAATATTTGTACTTCAATACTATATTATCATCCGATTCATATACTTACGAACACTAAAATTTAAAATTTAATGAGATCAATTTTGACTATCTGATTTTCGCAATAAGCACCTACATCAAAAGAAACTCTTGTGGAAAACTATGTATAGGCACCATACTCAATTGATGTGGCTCTGCTGTCGACCATACTCAATTGATGTGGCTCTGTTGTCAGGCGTGTCGGACGGATGACGTGACCCAAAAGTCAGACCTTCGAATTTCTCCTACATTGCACACATACGATGATATATTATGTCACTCGTGGAATGGAGTTTTATTTAGTCGAATGGAGTTGAGTTAGCCCAATGGGTTTGTTTTGGGCCATTGGCCAATTGCGACCGTCAGCCATAGGTCCGGGGTCTGGGATTAGCTTCGGAAAGCCGTTGGTGTCCCGAGCCTCTCAAGACATATTTACTATTGTACCCTTCCCTCTGTCCCTCCATTTCCCTCCTTATTCAATTTCCAATACGTAACGATCGACGACGGCGTTTCTCCCTCCATCAATCTCACTGTCTCACAGTCTCACAAGCAATGAAATTGTAGAGAGAGAAAGAAAGAGGAGAGGGGTATCGAGAGAGAAGTTAGGGTTTCAGGTCGGATTTCACGATGGAAGGTCTCATCATTCTCGATACGGACAACGGCGGCGCCGGAGGTAAAAATTTCTCAGAATTTGATTTTCTTTAGGTCTTGAAACTCGATCTTCTGCTATTGTTTTTGTTTATTCATGAATCAGCGTTTTATTTTGTGGTATGAATCCATTTCTTGATTTAGAATTAAATAAATTAATGTTTGAGGGTTTACGATTTGGGACGAGCTGAAATTACGAACTCTGGTGCTGTTTGGGTGGGATTCATAGGACTAGGGTTTGCTGAAGTTCGTAAAATCTCGTTATTGCTAGCTATCGAGGTTTTCTCGAGTAAAATTTGTGTAGGATAAGTGCAAATATGTTGGATTTTGAGAGGCACAAGCACAACTAGTTTCAAGCTCTGTTTAGTTGCTGACAAATATGTTGGATTCTGACCAGTGTAGCTATTCGATTCATTCCGCGGGAGCTTTCTGTTATCTGGAAATAGTTGTGGACATCTGCTTTGTTGTGATGGTAGCCAATTAGTTATTGGGATTTTTTGGTTAGGTTTTGCTGAAAATGACAGAATGTTTGGTGTGAATGCCAGATAACAAGGCAAAAGGTGAGAAAATTGCTAAGGGGTTGTCGATTGGAAGTAACTCACGGAAGAGGCTTGCTGATATTAGCAACTTGCAGCAGCAGCGACCGAAACCGTCGATTCAACAGGTGAAGCGGCAATTTGATTTAGATACAAATAAAGAGTATATTGACAATCTTCAGAAGGTACAATCTTGGTTGTATCTCTCTTAATCTCATATGTCTAAGTATGTTGATGGCGCGGTCAGTTTAGCTAATTTTGGGTTTGTTGAACGTGTTCACAGGAAACTAGGACATTGATGAAACTTCTTACCGACAGAAAGTATCCTTTTGGCCATCTATTTTCCTCATTGTGTGTTTCTCTCATTAATGTTCCTAATATGCTTCAGCATGGCTTGCTTTTTTGGTTTTCTTAATTCTATTTGGTAGCAAAATCATAGAATTGAGCAGAGTAGAGATACTGAACTTGAGAATCAATCTGCAGAAAGTACAACAACAGAATTTACAACTCGCCCAAGCAAATAGCCAGATCTTAGGGGTATTTTTTACATGTTTTAGTTGTTGATTATTCCAATCTTCCACAATACCTGGTAATTTCATCAACTAATATGAAATCGACTTTCTAATTCAATTTTGCAGGAACTCAATTTAGGTAAAGATAGGGTAAGTTAAGTTTCAACTGGTGAATTCAGAGTAGTGTGTGCTTTCACTTTCTATTTTATATTCAAGTGAAGAAGCATGAACTAACAGCATTATGATTGTACTTTTAGATAAAGGCACTTCAACATGAAATCGGAGAGGCTGAGGTGAGTTTAATTAATTAAGACCTTAACCTGTATTGTAAGGTTATAGACTTTTTTGTTGAAATATAAACCCTGTGTTCCTAGGAGAAACCCAAAAGAGTAACATGCCAAAGTACAGAAAATCAGGTAGTTACCACATTCCTTTCTCGTTTCTGAATAAAATTTTGAAGAAGTGATCTGTTTTGTTGACCTCTTGTATTCTATACAAATTTCCTTTCACTACCCACACCCACAGGTAGAAGGTTTAACTGATTGTGTTGAAGCGGGGGAGTCCTAGCAAGCAGACAAGAAGGATGGTCCTTGTAATACCCAAGGGGATCAACATCCAAAAAATCCACGTAAGTGTTAACTTGACATCTCATTGTATTTCTGATATCTTGTTTCTGTGCTAACAATCTTGAGATATAATTTGCATGCAGTTGTGGCTTCTCATACTGTTGAAGCATTTGAAGTTAAAGAGAAGGCTGATAATAAAAGGTTTGTTTGTATATGTTTGATTGCTTTATGCATACATGTTTTCGGGTTTTTACTTTATTTACACGTGCTCTGTGGTTTCCTCATGGAGGCTTGAGAAGGCAGTCTGCAAGGTTTAAAACTGAAGAACACGAAGCAACGGAAGAAATGCTTGAGACCAATGGTTGCAATATTCCCGTCTCTCCTCTTTGCAATAATGTGGTTCATGAAAGTGAGACGACATTTTCATCAGCGGAAAAAGAGGCTCCTGCTATTGAAGCAGTCCAAGCTAACAAGAAGGCTTACCACAAAAGGTTTGTTCGTGTATGTTTGATTGTTTTGTGAAGTACATGTTTTCAGTAGGTTTTCATGTTACTTACAGATGCTTTATGGATTCTTAATAGACGTTTTACAAGGCAGTCTGCAAAGTTAAAAACTGAAGAACAGGAAGCTACTGAAGAAATGTTTGAGACCAATGGTGACAAAATTCCTGTCTCTCTTCTATGTGACAACGTGGTTCATGCAAGTGAGACAATATGTCCATTAGGGGGAAAAGACGATTCTCTAAGTGCACCAGTCCAAGTTAAAGAGAAGGCTTACAACAATAAGTTTGTTTATTTATGCTTAATAGGCGTTTTACGAGGCAGTCTGCAAAGTTAAAAATCGAAGTACAGGAAGCACCTGAAGTGTTTGAGACCAATGGTGAAAAGTTTCACGTCTCTCATCTACGTCATAATGTGGTTCATGAAAGTGCTCTGGCGTGCTCAGTGTTGGAAACAGAGGATCCTATTACTGAAGCAGTCCAAGCCAAAGAGAAGGCTGACAACAAAAGGTTTGTTTGCATATTTTTGATTGCTTTAACTTTATTTACAGATTCTTTATATTTTTGATTGCTTTAACTTTGTTTACAGATTCTTTATGGTTTCCTCAAAGGCGTTTGACTAGGCAATCTGCAAGGTTTAAAACTGAAGAATTGTTTGAGACCAACGATGACACAGTCCATGTCTGTCCTCTAAGTGACGATGTGGTTCATGAAAGTGGTTCAACATGTTCTTCGGTGAAAAAGGAGGATGAAGGATACACTGCCCCTAGATCTGACGGCCATCTGCAAGGCCACTGCGGCGAGCAACTCAGACGATTAAGTCATACAAGGAAACTCCAGTAAATGTGAAGATGCGCAGAGAAAATTGAGTCAGTTGATGTTTAGAAGATTAACTACATTGTTGTGCCTTTTGGTATTAACTAGTTGTTTTGTAAAATTACTCTCGGTTCAGGAAACATGCCTTTAACTTTGTAAAGTTTAACGCTAATCTAGTTTCCGTTAATATAAGCAGCAGATGATGGGTAAAAATGCACAAACTTAACCTGAAATGTGCAATGGGGCTCGTAGCTCAAGCAGTTAAGACCATACTCCTGCATCTAAGGTTCTAAGTTCGACTCCTCCTTGCGATTTTATCCAAAACTCAAGTCTCTAAAATGGTTTCTAAGATTTGCATAACTTTTCACTTTGTTCCTTGAGGTTCAAAATTAATAGAAGTTGTCTCTGAGTTTGTCCACCATCAATCATTTTAGTCATTCCATGAAAAATTATGTTAAATAAGGAGGACAAAGGTATCCTCAACTTAATAAACAATGTGCCAAAACGATTTGATAGAAATTGAGTGTATTTTTGTCATTTTATATTTATTTAATAGAGATTTTTCGCGGAAAGACCAAAATAATTGATGGGTAGACAAATTCAGGACAACTTCTATCAATTTCAAATCTCATGCATCAAAGATAGAAATTATGCTAATCTCATTTTAATTGAAAAAAAATCTTTCGTATATAACCTAGATTAATCTTGAATAAATAAATGACTAGCCCACATCACATCTTCACATGCAAAAGAGGAGACAAGAGGGGTCGATTCTTTCTTTCTTTCTTGCATCGTGATCAAATCACCCCTTTACAACGCCAAGCCGCGTTCTTGCACGAACAAAACAGGGACAAAGAAAGCCTAAGCAAATGACCCAAGTCGAGGAAAAAGCTTGTTTTGTTGAGTCTTGGACAACAAACAAATATGCTTTAAACTTGGAATTGTGAGTACCCTTTGACTAAACACATATATGCATATTTTAGTTGGACCTTAGCTAGTTTTCACAGCTCATCTCATGCTAGTTTTTTTGTATATATAATTATCATGACCACTCAGTACTACGGTCTGGTGGTATTCATCTTTATTTGTGAGTGAGAGGTCTTAGGTTTGAATCCCATGGATGGAGAATTCGATACCAAATTAGGTTGCCCATTATGTGACTTAGCCGAACTCTCTTCTTTCTTTAGTGTAAAATATATCGTTGTACTAAAAAAATAAATAATGTATTGTTATTTAAGAAAGCAAAACAAAACAAAGAAAAAAGAATTGATTATTATTTTTAAGTGTCGCTAACAATCCTACGCCTCAAATTCAATTTAGGAAGTGGTCGAGACTCAAATTTGTACCCATTGAAACATAATATTTAGGAAAATGTATAAGGAAAATGTGCGTTATAGGACATTACAAATTCCGTTTGTTGAAATAGAAAAATGAACTAACCGACGCAATCGACAAGAAGTTTGACACGGAAAATGATCAATCAACACGATCGGCAACCTTAAATTCAATTTCGTCTTTCATAGGCAAGATTCTTAGTTCACGTTTTTTAATTTGCATGGTATATGTAAAGAAACATGTGAGACATTTCACTTGCAATGCTTCGTGTCCATCGTGCCAATTTCCCAACGGTCAAATGAATTTATAATTGTCCTATATTTCTCAAAAGTGTATTCATTATGGTGCTATTTATACACTCATAGATGGATGCAAGTAGGATCAACGTAGTCCTGAGATTCAAAAAATATACATGTCCGTCTTCTGAAGATTCTTCAAATGTTTGGATAGGTTATTTTTGTGCCTATATTAAATCTTTGATGTAAGGTATATTAAGCATTTCTCGACAAGTTGTGTCGACAACACTCGACAAATATTACTCATCAGTTTATTTCGGCATATGCCACTATCTGTTGTCATGTGTGCAACATAGTTTGGCTGACAACAGCAAGCCCACCAAGTGTTTGACGAACCTCAATGAATAAGCTGATTCTTTTTTGCGCACTTCGCACTCTGTTCCTATCTAAAAAACTAATCTTTAACATTGGGACTCCTAAGGTTTAAATTTTGGATCCGCCACTACATAGACCAATATCACACATTTCTCAATTTTTAGCAATCAGATTAAATGAATTGAAGAAGATCAATATACGAAATTAACAATGATGTGTGTGAGGTAAAAAGATCTGTTTGAATAGTACTATTCTATTTAATATCTTTTATGACGTGTCACATTCTTATTGCACCACACAAAAGAGCCCACATAAGTTTCTCATATATGCTTTGCATGTGTGTGCATGTGAATATAGAGCCATGAAAAATGACAAATTGGAGAAGGTGGACTCATCATGGCATGTAAGATGTAGGAGGACCCACGCGCAAGCCATGGTTGGACAGATCTTCCAATACGACGAGCTCACGAAATCTGAAAACAAAGGATCGAATAGGAGGAGGATTCTATCTTTATCAAAATTTTGGGATAAATTTGTTACCCTAAAGACGGTCCTCAAGGACCCTACCATTATCTCCTCTGCCATTTTTTCGAAAGTTACTTTTGGTGCAGTTCACTTATCTCAGTCATGGATATGAACCAGATGAACAGGAGATCTCCATGCAGACATTGTCACATGTGGTTGGAGGAAAAATATTCATTCTAATTCTACGACACACCATAATGTCATACATGATGCCATTGTTGTTTAAAATTTTAAGTTTATCAAAGTTTTAATTTTTTTTAATATGCGATTAGGGTGGGAGATATTTTTTATGTTTTTAGACCTAAAAGCTGTACGCTATATGCTATTATACAAGTAGAAAGAATAAATATATATTTTTCAAGTTTTCCTCCATTTTATGTGGCTGCGCATTGAAAAATCTCTCTTAGGGTGGAGGTTGAGCTAAGTCACATAATAAACCATTAATAATTAGTATCAAGCTGGCCATTCTTAAGAGAAAAATTTCAATAAACACGGTCTGATACACTAAGTGTTATAATACAATTGACGGGAAATTTTTTTTCTCAAGTTTTCAACAAATTGTTTTATTACACTTAGTATACTGAGCCGTATTTCAGCATACTGAAAATTTCTCCATTCTTAACAATTTTGCATGCAAAAAGTAATATAACTAATTAAATTGTACTGCTAGTGACATCTAGTTTTTATTAATGAGCAATAAAATCCATTCATTTATTTTAAAATTTTATTATGTGGTACGTGAACATGTATTTGTTCCAACATAGAATTTGCAATGTTATCGTACTATATAATAATTGTTCATTCATCAGCTGCAAGATTTTTATTTTTTAAGTAATTTTCTAATTCATGCAATTATCCGCAAATCACACATCCTAATCCGTCAAGATTCAGTGGCTTTACAGCCGCAATATCTTAGTGTGGTCACTATTGTCAATATTAGTAATTTCAAAATTTTAACTCTAAGGATTTGGTCGAGTACAAAACGAGCAAGGTTTGAAATCCCAACTCAAGTTCAAACTTCCAACTATGCATTTTTTGAGATTATCTATTATGTTTTGGCTTACTGTTTTACTTGATGTTAAAAATACGTTGCCACCTTATGTGATAGTCTGCCTTCAATGGTGAAATATTTTCACATTCAATAAATTAAAATTTGAGCAATGGTTGCGGCTCCATGAAATACGTATAAGCTCGACTTTTTATCCTTCTAAGAGTCAAAAAGAACACCTGAGATTAAACCATAAAGGAGAAAAGTGTTACAGATCAATTGGCTTTAATCATTCATCAAATATGTCCTTTTTCTTATAGTTATATTATCTGACCAAGGAATTTCTCCAACATTAAAGTAATGGATACGGATTGTCCGTTGTTTATGATTCGAGAAGCTCTTGTCACTTTAACGTCTTGAAGCGATAATGATTTTATCTTTGTTTGAGATGTGATTAGTGATGTTATAAATGTAATATATATATAAAATACGCGTTGAACAGTGTAATCAGCGAGTGTGGTAATTCGAATACTGCTCTCAACAAATTTCGTCGATAGTCACACGTGCTATGCGGGGCTCAGCTACAAGCAAAAGGTGCAGCAGATGAAGACTTGGGTCTCTCAAACTGCAGATTTCACATTCACATTCCTACAAAAGTTTAGTCCTCGTGTACACAACAGGTAGGGTAGAAAAAAAGCACTTGGCGCGCAATTGAGCATCTATAAATGCTTTTGGCCTTGTGTGTTTTGTTCAACGTCCGTCATATCACAACAAGAACTAGAAACCAAAGTATATATTTCTAAGCAACCAACACTAACCCTAATGGAGGTTCAGTGCAGCCCTTTTAGTTGGGAATTCTTCTATCAGGAAGAGGTATTGGGTTTCGTTCGAGCTCTGATAACTATTTCAGCTTTCAATTTCTCAAATTCTATTTTCTTATACGCATGGCTAATTATTCTTATTATTTTATAATTATTTTTTTGCAGGGGATTGAAGAGCTAAGGCATTCTCTTTTGTGCACAACTTTGGAGCTTGAGACAACAATTTTATCAGCAAAGGAGAAGATTTCAACAAGAGAAGAAGAAATTGTTCGTCTCAAAGATCTCCTCAGCAAAGCCCTCCAAGAGAGAAATGAAGCTGAAGCAAAATGCCAAACCCTAGTTTTGGACAAACTCGTGCTCCAACAAGAGCTACGGAAGCAGCAACAAAAAGATGAGGATAATGAATCAAAAGGCAGTCAATCTAACAAACACTTTACCTCTTCTGACTCCGAAGAAACCATTGTTCCATCTCCGAATTCAGACCCTATTATGATGCCGCCGGCACCATTGTCATCACCGCCGCCACTGCCACTGGCTGCTTTGAAATTGGGAGCTATGAAACCGTTGCCGGAAAAAGGGAGGCTACTTCAAGCAGTGATTGAAGCCGGACCGCTGCTTCAAACCCTTCTCCTGGCTGGACCGCTGCCTCAGTGGGAGCACCCTCCTCCCCAACTAAAGTACATTGAGATTCCACCGGTTGCCATTTCTCCTCCACCACGGCGACTTCAACACCAAGACACTTGCAATTGTAGTGGTACTAGTTGTTTCGGTCACAAGAGAAGTTTGGTAAGCTCTGATGATTCTGGTTCTGATTCATCACCCAACACCAAGCGCCGAAAGCTTGTTCTCCATTGACCAACATTTTGTGCGTTTTAGTTACATAATTTTCTGAGGCTGCACATCCTTTTCATACTGTCAAACATGCAAGGGCAGAGTATGGAACGGATTGCTACAATCCATATCAATTAGAATTTTTCAACCAACCGTCGTAGAAATGAAAATCATATCTTCTTTAGGTCTGTCTGATAACTATTTTGTTTTTAGCTTTTAACTCGGAGGAAGACTTGAATCATTCAATCTTCTCTTGTCAGAATTTAGTTGATCTAATTCTGTATTTAATGTAAAATTAGTGGGAGCTATAGCCTCCAATTAATGTAGAATCACATTTTGTGAGTGCCTTTGGTATATTGGGGATGATCAAAAGTGACCAAATTTCGGAAAATGTTATGATTTAGTTTAAGGCCATAATTGTGCTCATGCTATTTCTTCTCACTTTTTTGCTTTTTTTCTTGGTACATAAAAGTAGCATAATTATTGTGACAAATAATCATAAATCTCCCAGAGATTTTTTCTTTTTATGAAGCATGCAATACCTACCATTCACCTTCACTGTGAGTGTCCGCCATAATCCCACCAAAGACATCTATAATTAGATTCTTTGTTATCGTGACCAATATATAATATCGTTTTTTTCGTTATACGATATTTTCACACTTATCCACTTAATTATCATCAATATGTCTCGAGATAAAATTCAAAAATACTTGAAAAAATGCTGAAAAGTCTTAATCTTGCGCATCCAAGAGGATTCGAACCCCTCCCATTTTACTCCTTCAACACTTTCACCACCATATCACTTATGTTTTTGTGAAATATGCTAAAATATTTATATATATTGTTTTGTTTTGAATTCTTTATATATAAATGATTATGATTTTGTGAAAATATGAAAATATGAGAAAATATTCGAACCCCTACCATTGTACTAATTCATTATATATAAATGATTATGGTGTGTTTAAACTTCTTTTATTAATTACTACATATTTTCTACACTCACAATGTTTGCCAGCTCGTTATATAATCAACTTAAATCAGTTAAATCCATCATGCAATGCATTTCCTTCCAATTGTTTTGTGATAAACTAATAGATAATTGACTAAATAAACATCCTCCAAAGTTTCAATAAAAATTTCCAAGTTTTTCTTACAATTTCCGTGGCTTTTATTCAATTTTTATCGATATCGATTGACGCACCCCGACCCAGGGGTCGAAGCGTGCTGGCCGTCACGTGTGAGTGACGTAGCCAAAAACGTCAGCGGAAGAGTATTTATGCGTGAAGTGCAGTAGTGAAAGTGAAGTAGTTAAGAGTCACAGAGCCAATCCTAGATGTAGTCATTTTAAAACAAAACGATATAATCACAGAAGAAACCCTACATGGGTGGTGGTCGGTCAGAACTGCCTCGGTGCCTCGATAGCCGTCCACGTCGTCGCTACCTAGAACCTGGAGGGGCACAAAACAGAAAACGTGAGTGGGCAAAAACAAATATTTTCCAAAACCATTTTATAAAATCCATATAACCCATCGCTGTAAATCCAGTATAATTTTCCCAGAAAATAATACGTATATAAACTTATATACGAAAACCTCGTCTAGGAATCAAAACTCATTATCAATCTCAAGAATAGGCCATGTCGATATACCAACTCAGAAAAATCATCATCAGGCAAGTAATATAAATCAAGGGGTGTCCCTAGTGTCATGTCAGCCAGAGTCACCTCTAGTGACATTTACAGCCGAATCTATAGCTCATCAATCACAATCAATCACTATCAATCATTATCCTGCACACGAGTCGGAACCACCTATAGTGGTCTGTACGACAGGCTAGGTGTATAATATTACGCTCAGTGCTACGATCACGTGAAGGCTGTGCGACGAATCGCGGGTCACCTACGAGTCGGAACCACCTATAGTGGTCTGTATGACAGGCTAGGCACCTGCCTTAGATCCAAGGTGAGCGTACGGTGCGTGAGGTGAACGATCACTTGAAGGCTAGGCCCTACTCTGGCGGAGCACAAACACCCGAGGTGCAGGTGATGAGCTAAATCACAATCCATCATCATCTCAACCACTAACTATCATACTTACCTGGCCGTCCTTAGCGTCGGAGCATAATAAATGCAATCATACTCATATTTGTAAACTATAATTGGCATACGACATGGCAATTTAATTATAAAATCAACTCAGTTCATAAATCATGCAAATCGCGTTTCTGGGAAAAACGTCAATTATATATATATACTGAAAACAAAGTCCACTCACTGGTATGTCGACGGGTCGTATCCCCCGAGCCTAGCGTGGATGCGCTCGTCCTCTGGATACGTCTCACCTATATGTGAAACAACTGTAAAACCGTCATTTACAGCACATAAACGAACTACGTAAATAACTTTTCATACCAAGGTCAATTTTGGTATATGAATATACCAACGCGACCTACACGACATCACGAACACGTAGGAATTTTTAGAATAATTTTTGGACTCCGCACGCGCCAGCCAAGGCACGGCCAGACGCGCCGGCCACGCGCGGCACGTGCCTCGCACGCGTAATGGAAAGCTAACGGCGTCAGGAATATTCCCTCAGAATATTCCGTTATCTTCTAACGGTTACCGTCATAATTAACTGACGGCGTCAGTATATTTCGTCAAAGTTGACGGAATATACCGTCACCTCTAACCTTCAGCTCCGGCGACCGTCGCCGGTTCCGTAAACTGGGTAAATTTTCTAACTCTTCGTTCTAGCTCGTTTGTAACCCAAAACTTATGAAATTTTCACCAAAATGCTCCAAATCAAGAGGAGAACACGTCTATACCTTCAAATCCCTTGAAAAACAACTAGAAATTCCTCGGGGAATTTCTCCAAAATCGGTCCAGCTTAGAACCACCAACTCCGACGTCCAAAACATGCTAACGAGGTACTCCGAGCCTCGTGGGAACCTCTAGAGTGTCTCTGTGATTTTGGTTTCACCTAAAACGAACCCAAGAAAAAAGATGATGAATAGTACCCTAGGTGATAAGTCACGGGTTCGACCTAGTTCAAGGGTTTTCGAACCTAAAACTAACATATAAATACTCAGGGAGTCTCAGAGATCATTTATATGCTTACCTTAGGTTCGATCCGAGTCGAGATGGCGAGATGTGTGTGTGTCCGTACATGGGAGGTCGAAGGGAGGACGGGAGAGTTCGAGAGAGAGAGAGAAGGACAAAACAGAAATGGTGCACGTGTGTGCATGTTGTGTGTGTGTGAGTGTATGTTTATATAATTATCCACAACCCAAACTCTTGGGCCTAATGGCTTAGGACATCCATAACCCAAAATCAAGCCCAAAACGCACCCGTTCACGTGCAATCAAGGGTAAAATCGTCCATTCACCTCGTCAAAATTATGAAATTTGGTACGGGATGTTACATCGATAATATCCCGATATTTCCATTGAAATTTCCGTGTTTTTGGAATACCAATATTTCCGATATCATCGATATTTTAGACCTTGATCGTGACTAATGCATTTGCACAAACCATACCTTAAAAAAAATTGATAGAAGTGATCCATGTGTCCACCGTAAATTATTTTGGTCCTTCCATGAAAGTCAATATTCTCGTTACATTGTCACGTAAGCGACTACGTGACCACATTTTTAAGGGTATTTTTGAAAACCTACCTATCCACCTAACTAGGATATTGACAAATTTTTCACGGAATGACCAAAATAATTTACGGTGGACAAATATATGGATCACTTCTATCAATTTTCATTATCAAGGACCAAAGTCGAGTTATACTAATCTTATAGACCATTTTAGCTAAAAATTAATTAAAAAAGAAGAAGAAAGAAATAATGAAAAATGATCTCAAGTAGCACTATTACGACAACAATGTTCTCAAGTCGCAATGTTGTAGTAGCAAATCAATAGCAATAATACTTATTTATGGTATGCCAAGATTATCTTCTATCAGATAATATCAACAACATATCTCGATGATATCGATATTTGGGAGCTTTTATCATAAAGAAAACCTTCATAGCCAGCAAAGGTTCAACAGGAAACTAAGTTCACACAGTAAGATCAAATTTGAACTGGAATGTTTGTACAATAATATGGTTCACTTGGAGGGTTTGGTTTAGACTAATGAAGTAAGTCAATGAAATTAAAGGAAGTAATAATATATAATGTTTATGGACGTTGTTTTTTTAGTTTGAAACCATTGAGCCATATGATCATCATGAACTCACATGCTCAGTGAGAAATTTGACAGCAAGGTCCCACACTTTTTGCATGGGTAATGGTCTACTAAACAACATATCAAATTTCTCAAACTTCAATTTCTATTCACTTTTCTGTCCATCTAAATAATTATGCACGAATAAAACCGATAATAAAATTTTGATCAAAACAAGAAATGGAAACACTATAGTAAGCTGTATATTTAGTGTTATATATTTAGTGTTAGTCCGATTCCACTTTTGTTTAAAAGTTAGTAGCCAATTTTATTGTGCGTATTTCCCATCAATCCATTGTCATTGTCGTTTGGTATGTGATCACATGCTTTGTAGGTCAGTTTGTATTTAAAATTCACGAGCTAAAGTGTACATAATCGGGACATTACGAAAACGAATATTAACACTACTACAAAATGGCATATCAGTGACGCTATAAAAGCGACATAAAAAACTATTTACTGTCGGATTTTTGGTAAAAATCCGACATTAAATCGTGCAATATCGCATAGCATAGCGAAACCGATGCCAATACTACCGTCACTAAAGGGTATTGGCGTCGCTTATCCACCTTAATCCGGTACTAAGAAGGAAAGTATTATAAAATAAAAAAGAACAACAGCGTCGCTTAAAAGAGACGGATTTGGATCCTCTCCGGATCCCCTTTATGGGGATCCTAGGGATCAAGGAATAAGGGTCGTTCATCAAAAATCGTGCGGCTACAATTAAATGTTTTTTACGCAAAACGTGATTACTTTATTTTTAAAAATATAAAAATTATTTAATTGTAACCGCACGATTTTTAATGAACAGGTCTTATTCCTTGATCCTTAGGATCCCCATAAAGGGGATCCGGAGAGGATCCAAATCCAAAAGAGACATAGGGTCTAACGTCGCTTAAAAGCGACATCACTACTAACAGAGACGTCGGTTTAAACCGACATTACCTAATAAATAAATAATTAAAATATCAAACTTAGTGTCGCTTTAAACCGACACTAAGTTAGTTAAATAAATAACATACTCAAACTAACGTCGCTTATAAGCGACACTAGACCTATTAAAAATAAAAAATTTACTAATCTTCATGTCAGTGAAGTACAAAAAAATAATTAAAATATCATACTTAGTGTCGCTTTAAATCGACACTACTTTAGTTAAATAAATAAAATACTCAAACTAACATTGCTTATACTCAAATTAAATGAATCATGATCAACACACCGAAGTGCAACCAAAAGGGCGCGTTTTAAAGCACGCGTACTGGGTTTAACTTCAAGGTTTGGATCCACAACTTCCTCTGCTCTTTTTGCACCTACCATCAATTTGAGCCACTCAACTAGATTGACCTGCCACGAGTATTTAGAAATTCTTCTTAAAATTCTGTACATAACAGTAAAGCTTTCATAACCGGTAAAGACGCTGCCTCCTGAGGGTGGGAACGAAGGAAGAGTAGTGAAGGAAACACTCTTAGAAACAGTAAACAATATTTTTGAAAATTGTATACCTCATTAGCAGGGCGGCCATAGTCCACAGGATCCCTTCCTGTAACTGCCTCAAGTAGGAGGACGCCAAAGTTGTAGATGTCACCAGCCTCTCGCTCCTCAAGCTCCCCATCGACCTCGCCTCCTCCTGCAAACAAAAAAGATTCAATCTTTCCTTATTTTTTCAGAAAACAAAATCTGGGACTGAGATTTATCGAAATGTTGAAAAGTGGAGGGAGGGTTGTGCTTAACGGACGAGGAGGAAAAACTGAAAAGGAGGAAGAAATGGACGCACGGATGAAATGGGGAAGGAGAAGAAGAAAGACTAAAATTGGGGGAAAATGAAAGCACAAATGAAATGGGAAAGCGAGGAGTTTAAATATGCGTACTTACGGTTTAAATTAATGTTGGTGTCGGTCTTAACCGACACCAACTTCTGACACACTTTTTAAAATTTACATAGCGTTGGTTTATTGAAACTTGTGTCGCATTAAAAGGTGATAGTGTCGGTTAAAACCGACACTATGTTTACCAAGTTCCCGCCTTATATTTCAATGAATTCATCCATTTCCCGCCTAATGTTTGGGAAATTTCCCACCTAATATTTCAAGATATCCATCCAAAGAAAAAAAAAAACCAGGTTTTTTTTTTGTTATCTCATATAACATTTTAAAATTTTAATAAATAAAATTTAACTTGAATAAAATACGTAATAAAAAACATAAACATAATTTTATTATAAAATATCATCACATGCTAATTCAAACATAGTCTAATTTTATTATATAATATCTCATCACATGCTAATATCCACGTTCTAAGGAAAATTTCATTGTCAAGTATCCAATCTCGAAGCATATACAAACAAGTTTGACGGTTGGATCGTTAAAATTAGTTTTGTAAAATGCGTATCTCGTTAAAACGATAGATTCACTAACACTTATAGTTTATTTATATTTTTATTAAGTATAACATAAGCTTTGTGGTATCCACTAATGTAAATATTTTAAATTGAAGATCGAATTCATTCATTGTATTCATATAGGATCAAGGAGTGTAGTTGTAAAAAATCATCAAAATCAGAGTTAAAATAACCGTTAAATCGTGATTTTTCGTTGATAACCGTCGAAATGTTTTGTCACGTTACTTGATCTCTGAATATTTGTTTTTTACGATTTTTGGCGTATGCGATCTCGAAGTATATACAAATAAGTTTGACGGTTTGATCGTTGAAAATAGTTTCGTACAATGCGTATCCCATCAAAACAATAGATTCACTAACACTTAAGAGTTTATTCATACTTTTATTAAGTACAACATAAGATTTTGTGGTATCTATTAGTGTAAATATTTTAAATTGAAGATCGTGTTCATTCATTGTATTCATATAAGGTGAAAGAGTGTAGATGTTAAAAAATCATCAAAATCGGAGTTAAAATAACCGTTAAATCGTGAACTTTTTGTTTATAACCGTCGAACAGTTTTGTCCCGTTACTTGATCTCTGAATGTTTTTTTTTTGCGATTTTTGGCGTATGGGATCGCGAAGTATATACAAACAAGTTTGATGGTTGGATCGTTGAAATTAGTTTCGTAGGATGCGTATCTCATCAAAATGATAGATTCACTAACACTTAGAGTTTATTTACACTTTCATTAAGTATAACATAAGATTTGTGGTATCCACTAGTGTAAATATTTTAAATTGAAGATCAAATTCATTCATTGTATTGATATATGAATAAACTTAAGTGTTAGTGAAAGTATGAATAAACTCTTAAGTGTTAGTGAATCTATTGTTTTGATGGGATACGCATTGTACGAAACTAATTTCAACGATCCAACCGTCAAACTTGTTTGTATATACTTCAAGATCACATACACCAAAAATCGCAAAAAAAATATATTCAGAGATCAAGTAACGGGACAAAATATTTCGACGGTTATCAACGAAAAATCACAATTTAACGGTTATTTTAACTCCGATTTTGATGATTTTTTACAGCTACACTCCTTGATCCTATATGAATACAATGAATGAATTTGATCTTCAATTTGAAATATTTACACTAGCGGATACCATAGAATTTTATGTTATACTTAATGAAAGTATGAATAAATTCTGAAGTGTTAGTGAATCTATTGTTTTGATGGGATACGCATTGTACGAAACTATTTTCAACGATCTAACCGTCAAACTTATTTGTATATACTTCGAGATCATATACGCCAAAAATCGCAAAAAACAAATATTCAGAGATCAAGTAACGGGACAAAACATTTCGACGGTTATCAACGAAAAATCACGATTTAACGGTTATTTTAACTCCGATTTTGATGATTTTTTACAACTACACTCCTTGATCCTATATGAATACAATGAATGAATTCGATCTTCAATTTAAAATATTTACAATAGTGGATACCACAAAATCTTATGTTATACTTAATGAAAGTATGAATAAACTCTAAGTGTTAGTGAATCTATTGTTTTAATGGGATACGCATTCTACGAAACTAGTTTCAACGATCCAACCGTCAATATCTATCTTTCAACCCTCGAACTCTATCACGATTGCAATCTTTTAATTTTCAACACCTATTATAGTAAAAACAAATTAAAATAACAACAAAAAGTTATCAAAATTATGCTCATCTAATCCATTCTAGTAAATAACAACCAAAAGTTATCAAAGTTATCAAATGTATTTAAAAATATTAAAATGTATTCTTATGTCGCTTAAAAAACACTAGTATTTAAAAATATTAAAATGTATTCTTACGTCGCTTTAAAAGCGACACCAGTATTTAAAAACATTAAAAATTATTCTTACGTCGGTTTAAAAGCGACACCAGTATTTTATGACGCTTATAAGCGACAGTAAAACCGACGTCATGTTCAATTAGTGTCGCAATTGACTAATCCGCTACTATATTAAATTAAACCGACACTATTCACTGACACTATAAAAGCCTTTTGTAGTAGTGTAAATCACTTGAGCACAAATATTAGCGGTAAAAAAAGGTAGGATAATATCGTTAGCAGATATATAGAGAGAGCACTGAGATGCGTGAAAACTAATTTTAAAGTGCAATCTTTTCTTTCAAAAGTAATGATTATTTATTTATTTATTTATTTTTATTGGTTCAAAGTGTAGCATCGTGAGCTAAAATTGTTACGGATCCTAATGAAATGAATATTAAATTACTTGAAAATTATTATTAGCGTTCCAAATGGCATGATAAAATTATTTTTTTATCGTGCATGATAAATCATTAGTTTGTTGTTAGCCCAAAGTAAAAATGGAATGGTAATTTAAAATAGGAAAAATTACACTCAGAGTATATACTTATAATATTTAATTATATATTGAGACATTTTTTAAACATTTCAAAGAGAGACAAAAGTTAATACATGTGAAAAATAACATCATTGTCTTTTTTTCTCTAGAGTTTAAGTTACAAAATTACTCTTTATAGTGGAAAAGTCCCTTTTTCACACTTATATTTCTTCAACCGTTGCTTCTTTCTCTTTTCAAAAATATTGGTTCCATTTAATTATTTAAATGAATGAATAAACTTGTGGATCTGCGACCTCTACCCAATTTACCTTCCCATTCCCATTCTTAGTTGGACAATTAAAGTTCCCATCTAGTTTTAATTATCTGTTAGACGAGTATAATTCCCTTCTTTTTTCCCTTTTCAAGCTCAATGTGCCTTGAAATTAGATTGAAGGATGTTCGTGCTGCTTTATAGTATATGATAATCTAGGAGTGGGTACTTAGAACTGAAAACTGAAACCAAAACACGAACCAAATCGAACCGCAACATAGAAAACGGTTCAGTTTCGATTTTGGCTTTTGAAAACCGCACCGAAACCGAACCGCACCGCATATATTAATAAACATTTAATTAAATGTCCATATTAGATTTCATGTTTTAATTGGTCATTTGTTAGAATCTATACACTTAGTATGGACTCAACCACATTAGAAATATCATCATTCATCGCTTTCTTTCGTTCATTAACTTGAAGGACCTTTGTTATTTTACACCATCACACACACATATATATATACAAGGGTAGACTAATCTTGTTATCAAGAGTCGAACAATGATCTAATGAAGTTCACTCATTTGAAGCATAATATCACATATTCTAGTATGAAAGTTTCGCTTACGTTTAATGAATTCAAATTTATTCAACTTGTTTTATGAAAAACATTGTAAGGGACACCCTTTTGTTGTACAAACATGTTTTAATATCACAACTACATGCAATGTGCTAATTGTTTACATAACAAATGTCTTTTTCCTAGTACTATTGGGAAATGCTTATTAATATGTTAAATTGCAAATTGTACATTTTTTCTTAAAAATCAAACTGAAACCATTTGAAACCGCACCGAACCGAACCAAACGGTTTGGTTTCATTTAAGTTTTGGCTTCAAAACCGCACCGAACCAAACCTCAAAAACTTGCGGTTTTGGTTTCACTCAAAACCACATCAAACCGAACCGCACCCATCCCTATGATATTCAAATATATAATATTCAAATCAAACACAATTTATCACAAATAACCTTTCATTGACCAATTTAAGATGAGTTTCAAATCAAACAAATTCTGAATTAAAAGACCTGGCCTTTGCCTTGCTTCTCTCCCTCAAAATTCTACTGTTTTATTTCAACCTCTGTTAACGAAAAACAATTCTATAAAAAATTTGAATTTGTAAAGAGAAAAAAATAATACAAGAACTGGATTTTTCAAATGTAAATTTATCGAACACACCAATAACTTAATAAACCAAAAGATGAATTAGTGAAATTTTGTAAACATTGTTATTTATCAAAGATGGGTTGAACTAATTCTGCAAAAATGGTCAAAGATGGGTACTGGTTATGCAAAAATGGTCAAGGACATGTTGAACTAATTCTGTAGAAACTGTTGATGATGGGATGAATTGATTCTACAAAAACGTTGAACTGATTCTGCAAAAATGGTCGATGACTGGTTGAACTAATTCAACAAAAATGATTGAGGATGGGTTGAACTGATTTTGCAAAAATGGTCGAGAACATATTGAATTAATTCAACAAAAATGGTTGATGATGGGTTGAATTGTGGACTAGTTGAACTGATTCTGCAAAAATGATTGAGGAAAGGTTGAACTGATTTTACAAAAATGGTCAAGGATGGGTTGAATTGCAGGAGGACGGGTTGAACCGATTATGCAAAATGGTCAATGAATGGTTGAATTGATTATGCAAAAACGGTCGAATAGAGGTTGAACTGATTCTTCAAAAATGGTTGACGACAGGTTGAACTGATTCTGCAAAAAATAGTCGAGAACAGGTTGAATTGATTATGAAAAAATTGTCGATGAATGATTGAACTGATTCTGCAAATATAGCCGAGAATGGGTTGAACTGATTCTAGTAATAAAGGATGCAAACTGATTCTGCATATAGTTTCAAAACTAATTATGTAGAAATTGATGGATGTGTTGAGCTTATGGCACATTAATTTTGTTAGAGTTGTGAAAGTTGAGTTCTATTAACATTCCTATAGCCTTATAAGTATGACTGATATTTGAAAATATTGTTTTCATGTTTTTGGGCTGAGTTTTAGTTGGTTTTATATTTTTATCTCTTTATAACATGTTTAAAAACTAATAGAATTTCTTAAAATATAGTAAAATCATTTATCTATATATATAGAGTAAATTGTAGCTATAGTCCCTTAACTTTAACTCAATTAACTAAAAATTCATTACCATTGGTCCCTCAACTTTAATTCAATTGGAGAAATGGTCCCTTAACTTTAACCCAATTGTAGCAAAGGTCATTCCAATATAACTCATTTTGACATAGTTGACGAAAAGAACCATAATTATACACTTTGATGAGTTGAGAGACCCTAATTGTATAAATGGTCATTCCAACATAGCTTATTTTGACAAATTTGATGAAAAGGACTATAGCTACACATTTTGATAAGTTGAGGGACAAATGGTAATGGATTTTTAGTTGAGAGACCATTGCTCCAATTTGATTAAAGTTGAAGGTCCATTTGTACAATTTACTCATATATATATATATATATATATATATATATATATATATATATATATATATATATATATAGCTCACAGAGCTTCACAATCATACCCTCTTCCTCTGAAATTATTTTAAACAAAATGCCAATGCCTTTATTATATTAGTCTCCATTTCTTTTTGGGGTGTGCTATACACACACCATTTTTTACTTCTCGCACACGCCAATTACTTTATGTCCGTTAGATCTTCTTCAATTCATCCGATTCGACGACCGAAATCTAAAAAGGTGTGAGAGAAGTAAAAAAGGGTGCGTGGATATCACACCCCTTCTTTTTTTACCCGCCACCACCAACTGCTCCAACGACCATACGCCACTGGCCCACTGGCCTCCTCAACGCCTCGCCACGTGTCCTTCATCCTCTCTACTGGCGCCGTTTCGCCTCCTAACCAAACCCCGTTCCACTCCACTCCATCGAGGTTTTCAGAAACCCCAATTGGCAATGCAATGCAATGCAAGTCGTCCTCTTCCGGATCAATGTCCACCGAGGAGCAGTCCACTTCGACCTCCCAGGTTTCTTATTCTCTCTCTCGCTCCAAAAGCATGTCGAGAATTTCTAAATTGTGGTCAACTTCCATGTTAGTGCTACGTTATGATCTTGTAACGCC
Organism: Crataegus laevigata; assembly: GCA_963580275.1. Taxonomy (NCBI): domain Eukaryota; kingdom Viridiplantae; phylum Streptophyta; class Magnoliopsida; order Rosales; family Rosaceae; genus Crataegus; species Crataegus laevigata. The sequence continues at coordinate 26,509,584 of OY756947.1, read as the reverse complement.
TGTGCAGAAGGGTGAGCAACTGCAAGGTGGTATGTTGTATTCAAGGGCGTCCTGGGTTAGTGAATCGATTATTGCCTGGAATGTGGATGTTTGAAATGGTTCCTACTACTTATTTGCTAGTAAAACCGCTGCTTTATCTTGTTCGAGTGATGGAATTATAGGTAAGGACTTCACTATTTCTTACTTAATATTCGAGTAATGGAGTTCATAATTAAATCATAAAATTAAGTGTAACGAGACTTGTTCGCTAGCAGGCGAGGATACAAAAGTAAAGCTTGAAGAAGATAAACACGGGCTTCCAGAAAATGTATGATGTTGTGTTTTCTGTAGAAGCAGTTTCATGTAGCCTCTTACTGCTGTTTTTCCTTAATGTAACTTGTGAACAAGTGTTGAAATTGCTTCTAACTGACCTATGTATAAAATGAATTTTGTTAGGTGAAACTGCTACATAAGCTTGGTACATAAAATGAACAAGTGTTGAATGCTGTTTTGGTGCTACTGCTACATAAGCTTGGTATTTCTTGAACACACAATTTCTTTTTATGACGGAACATGGTCATTACAGTGAGTGTTTTGTGAAAATCTTGACCAGGTTGAGTGCCAGTTGTAAGGTGGGTTCAGGGTTTAGGGTTTAGGGCTTAACAAGTCCAAGTATCAGCAGTTTATGAACTTTGGTCAATCTGGAGTCTAATATTTAGATGCTTACATTTCGTTCAGGATGTTATTGCATTGTTCATGTTGATGCTTCAAAGGTCAAATGAAGATAATTAACATAGCAAAAGGATACGATTGACAGCTACATTTGTTCTCAAGATCAATTATGTTTCTGTGCATGATAACAAAACTCTGTTTGACATCGTGACTCTGAAGGTATGTGTACTTCTGCAGTATTTATTGGACTTCAGACTGGTAACTTCTTGTCTAACTCAATCCATTACTTGTAGACTCCTATGGAAATTTCTTTAGAGGAGAGATTCAGGATAAATCACTTGGCGACAAGTATAATAGCACTCGGACAGGTCTTAACCTGTATTTAATGTTGATTAACGAAAAATTTATTTTACACTGTTGCATTGACCATACATTATCAAGTGTTTGTAGTATACTATAAACTATAAAGTGACAATTATGAAATGGCAGGCTGCTAGGATTACTTTTAATGTTTATTAATTCATTTGTCTGTTGTTCATTTTCTGGGATATTGTATGACCAATCAGTATTTAAATGATTCCCTAACTTTAGGGAATGTCATTTTTCCACGCTAGCGCTGAGCTGCTTCGGTCAAAATCACTTGATCCTGACTCATACAGTTCTGGTGATTGGTTCAATAGGTCAATGCTAATCTCATTCCCAAGTTTGAGTCTTAGTTATAGTTGTTACATAAGATTTCAAGATTTTAGCCGATCGCATATTGATCTTATAACTGTGACCTTCTGCATTGTAATGCTACTACCGAGTTACAAGTTGAATGCTTTCTGTGTTCCAAGAATAAATCCCACTCCTATAGTCATATGTCATCTTTTTTGAGTTGAGTAATCCATGCCTGCTATAACATGTCTGTGTCTTTCTCAAATATAACGTTTGGGGTGTTGGCCTTCCTGCAAAAGAGAAGAACGAACACAGTGGCCGCTGTAAGCACTCGTGTACTTCCAAAATCATTTGATCTTGTGTATTTCTTAGTGATGTTGACGGGTGATGCAGAAACCTCTGATAATGGTGTATCTGGCATCAGAAACTTTATAACGACTGCTATAACATGTCAAGTGATAATGTTTTGGTTCTGTCTTTTTTTTTTTTTTTTTTTTTTTTTTCAGAATGAAACCAAGGTTATCGATCCATCCTTTTAAGCCTCAGAAGTTACATCATCCTCGCTGCTGTGGAGAACTTTTCAAATTTGTTACGTATTACTATTAGGTACTCTTCACCACTTTTCCGTTTGAGGACGGCAAATGGTATTCAGGTGAGAGGCCTGGCATTCTGCTGAATGGAATTGCAGTTATGGCGCCCTAAAAATAAGATCTAGTCTTATAAAATCAAACTAAAAAATCACTTGGCTTCCTGTCTCTCTTGGGTCTTAGCTGTTCCATGCCTCATGGTCTATCTTTTCTTAAATTGGTTCAAGAAACTCTCAGATGGAGAAGGCATACATATGGTATGTGGGCAAGGAGACAAACAACTATAGAAGGCCATTCTATAGTGGTCGTTGTCTTGGGGAGAGAAACGAGGATGGGAAAGCATTTTGGATTTTGCTATGGCATACGATCTCTTCTTAGTCAATAACTTCTTTAAGAAGAGAGAAGACCATGTGATCACTTATAAGAGTGGATCATCAAAAACACAAATAGATTATTTTTCATGAGGAAGGGGGACTAGATAACATGCAAGGATTGCAAAGTTATACTAGGGGAGAGCTTAGCTAACCAACATCGACTGTTGGTGATGGATGTATGTATCAAAATGGATAAAAGGAAGAACAAGGCGTTGAAGTATCCAAAAACTAGATGGTGGAATCTAAAAGGAGAAAAACAAGTCACTTTCAAAGAGAAAGTACTCGCCCAATGCATTAGGGATGTAGAGGGGAACCCTAGCCAAATGTGGGATTCCATGACTAGTTTTATCTGAAAAGTTACATAATGGCTATTAAGAGAGTGTAAGGGTTTTATTCCACATCAAAAGGAATCTTGGTGGTGGAAGGAGGTACAACAAAAGGTTAAGGCTGAGAAGGAATGTTGTAAAGCCTTATATAAAATAGAACCGATGCAAACTATGAGAGGTATAAGATAGTGAAGAAGGAAGCAAAGAACGCCGTGAGAGAAATGAGGTTAGTGCATTTTGACGACGTGTACAAGTGGATAGATACCAAAGAAGAAGAGTTGGATATTTATAAACTGGCTAGAGAAAGGGAAAGAAAGACAAGAGACTTGAACAAAGTAAGGTGCATCAAGGATGAAAATGGAAATGTTCTAGCTATGGTGACATGGTACTTCTTTGGGTGAGTTAGTAACTCAGAAGAGTGTAGAAATTACTCCTACTGCACGAATCAGAAAAGAGGAAGTGGTTGTAGCTTTGAAAAAGATGAAGTAAAGAAAAGCAGTGGGTCTCGATGATATATCGATTGAAGTGTGGAAGGTCTTGGGAGACATGTGTATAGCATGGCTAACAAACATTTCAATAAGATTTTGAAAATAAAGAAGATGCCTAGCAATTGGCGAGAAAACATTTTGTTGCCTATGTACAAGAATGAGTACGACATACAAAATTGCATGAACGATAAGCTTATTAAGTTAATGAGTCATACAATGAAGCTATGGAGAGAGTAATTGAGCTACACAAATCTCATTGAATCAATTTGGGTCCATGCCAGAGCGCTCAACAATGGAGGCAATCTATCGTTTATGAAGATTGATGGAGTGATATAGAGACATGAAAAATGATTTGCACATGCTCTTTATAGATTTGGAAAAAGCGTATAATAATGTCCTAAGAGAAATCCTTTACTAGTAGAATATATTCAAGCAATAAGGAATATGTATGATGGAGTAAGGACTGTAGTAAGAACTCATAAAGGAAAAACTGAAAGCTTTCCCATAACTATAGAGTTACACCAAGGCTCAAGTTTAAGTTCTTACCTTTTTGCATGGGTAATAGGCGAGTTAACGAGACATATTCAAGATGATATTCCTTGATGTATGCTTTACGTAGGTGATACAGTGCTAATATATGAAACACAAGAGGGAGTAGATGCGAAGCTTAACCTTTGGCGGAAAGTGTTGGAATCTAAAGGTTTTCACCTAAGTAAGTCAGCAGCAGAGTATATAAAGTGCAAATTTAGTGAGAATGAGTGTGCAAATGAGCTAGAGGTGAGGAATTGGAGACCATGAAGTATTGAAGAGTGAACGCATTGGGTGTGTTGTGCGGCCATCTCATTCAACTAAAGCCCAAGATTTTTTTTTATAGGATGACAAAAAGGTCAGTAATGCTCTATAACAGAATGTTGCGTGGTCAAAAAGTAACACATGTAAAAAAATGAGTATAGCGGAGATGAAAATGCTTCGATAGATGTGTGACCTCACGGGAAAAGATAAGATTAAGAACGAGGATATCCGAGGTAAAGTAGGAGTGACTGCAATTGAAGATAAAAAGAGAGAATATTAGTTAAGATTGTTTGGACACGTGAACTGAAGACCTACATATGCTCTGGTTAGAAAATGCGACTAAGAGACGGAGGTTCACGGTAAAAAGGGTAGAGGAAGACTTTAAAAGAGACTATAAGAAAAATGTGGAGTACTTGGAGCTAACGGAACACTTGGAGCAAAACTGAGCACAATAACGTTCTAGAATTCATACAAATGATCCTACTTAGTGGGACAAAACTTGATTGTTGTTGTTATTGTATTTAAAAAAAAATTAAAATAAAAGGTTAAATTTTTTGGATGGGATGTGTTAACACGATTACTCATAAAAATTCAAGAATCCAACGCTTTCTTTTAGCCTTACTCTTTTTTTTTTTTGGGATAATAATTTATATTTAACAAGAAGAGAATGTTAAAAGATAGAAGTTGGATGAGAGGTGTTTTCGAAAACGAAAAAAAAAGTTGGATGAAAGGTGGTGATGGACCAAAAAAATTCTTGTTAAGATGTCAATTAAATATGAATTAATGCATTCCCTGTCCGTTGTTATCGTGGATGGAGCCTGCTTAAGGTCATGTTTTGTGCCGATTAATAAAGCTCTTGTGTCTTATTCTGATGAAGCAATTTGCAACCTGTGTTGTGTGTTAGTATTCTCATGCCCTTTTTGAGCAATCAACATGCACCATATGGCTTTCAGTCCTCTACCAATTTGACCTTGTTGTACATGCCTTAATGCATGTCCATCGTTACTTTATCACTTAAATCATAAGGTTGATTTATCATCTCGTAACTTGTTGACTTTGTGTTATATCTAAGTTTAACTCCAATCGAACAAAAACTATAAGATTTTTCATTTTCCCTTTTCCAATCAGTTGTTTTCACACAACACCGTCCAAATCCAAAATATGACTAATTGAAAAATTTAGTGCTAATTTTCATGAAGTTAATCTCTTAAGTGAAAATTTACTCGCCCCGCCCGACTAAAACTTGGCCTAGTCCCCATTAACAACTCCTAATTAAGTTCGTAACACAAAGTTAGTTACATAGTCACACAGCAGGCATGAAAAAGAAAATTATAGCCTTACATTTGTGAAAATTCCTAGATTCATCATTGATCATAACTACGAGTAAAACAGCAATTATTTACTCGAAGGTGTTCATTGTATAATTTCTAAGAAAATATCGTGTCACACATTTTTACTTGAATTGTTTGTCTAATTTGGGGATAGAGCTCATCATCTCTAGTATTTCTTGTTGTTAGTGTTTTTGTGTCTTTATCAGTGAGAGTTATACATGTAAGCACGTAGAATTGGTCATTGTCATGTATGGTGAACAAGTATAAAAGTGGTTGTCGCTCGAAAGCAGAATAATTTACTTCTAAATCCAAATTAATTAAGTCATAGTCTTTCTATTTCATTCAAATCACACCTACCAAACCACCACTCCCATGTAGTAGCAAGTTAGTAACCCATAGCTATTAGCTAGCAAAGAGAGAGTGAGTGCAATTCTAAATAGAAGGAAATCATATTCAACACTAATTTAATATTTGGTTAATTCTGAAAAATGGTGGAGATGTTATTTTCCTACTCTTAATCAACAGTGAACACTAATTTCATATTGTAGCACTCAATTTTTGGACAATGACTTTGGTGTCTATATAGATTAATGCAAGTTGATATAATGCCAATTTTAAAAAACACATTTTATACATAGTATAATACACATAAACATAACCAACGTGTAAACTTTTATCATATCAAATTCTTTTGAGCTATTTCTTAACTATTTAGTTCCGCTACTGGTAGACACCATCTTGGCTTATTATACACTTTTAAATTATTCACACAAACTTTTTTTTTTTAAAAATAATTTTACTCACAAGTACACACAGCTAATTAAGTATGTGCAAAATAAATAAATAAATAAATTATTTCCAAAGTATTGGTTTTGTGTGCTCTCGTGCTATTGAAAACAACGGCTAATTCACAGGAAAGTGCCAACTGCCAAGTATGGTTCTGATGGATTATTATGTCATATTGATACTCACATCTATTGAAGATGAAGTTAATTTATGTTAGGAGTAATAATCAAATCCAAATGTAATTAATTACCGTGACAAAAATAATTATACTACGGCCTGGTTTAATCCTTAGTATTCAACTCACAATACAAAGGTATGTTGAAGGAAAACATGAAAAAAAAATTGTTTGGTATGTAGTAGATGAATTACTTAAGGAATCCAAACCCCCTCAAAATAGAGAAATTTTTTAGTGTACTAAAAACACGGCATGGTACACTAAATGTCATAATACAAATGGTTTGAATTTTTTTCAAATATCGAATCACTTGTATATTATGACACTTGGGTATTGAATCGTGTTTCCAGTACATCGAAAAATCTCTCCTCAAAATGGGAGGATCATAAGGGAGAAATTTCTTTATATCTAATCCCCTTATAGTAAAAAAAGAAAGAAAAGAAAAATCATTCATCTTGGCATTTAATATACTTTGAATTTTATGAGTTATCATTCTAATTCAATCCTAATTAAAGACTAGACGAGGCGTATGTATCTTAGCTCATCCCAAAACAAAATCATAAAAAGACATTCTTACTAATAATTATTCATAGAAGAGTACTAAGATCAATACATCACCCCCATGAGCGCCAACGCGACTGATCTTAAATTTCCTTTGCTTATAATATCAAACTCTGGAATATTGGATACACATCTCTTAATAAACACGTTAGTTAGTTCCATCAATCATGTCGACAAGCTCAGCAAAAACACATTAGGGGTTGAGCTGGTTGTAGTAGTATTGTCTTGTATGTCATTGTAGATGCAAATTTCCGCCATCTTATTCTTCGACGAAAATGCACTTGCAAAATAATAACACCTAAGATTAAGGCCAAAAGTCTCACGCGCCCACGGTGATTTTTTTTGGGGGAGGGGGGGGGGGGAAGAGGGGGGAGGGGCTTTCGCCGAAGAATCTCCGATGCCAAAGTTAGAATTTTGAAAAGAATGTGTTTAGGAGTTTGTGGGTAGCAAATGGCTTAAATTTTTAGTAAGATAACAAGGCTATTTATAAGAGAGTGGCCGATCCTATTTGGAGGCCATATATGGTGTATTTGGAGAATAATTGCAAGATATTATATGAAATAATATCTTCCAATTAACATGGTAATTAATCCCAAATTAAATAGGAAGTTTTGGGATTTTGAATAAGGATTTGATGAGGAGTGATAAGAGGGATTTGAATAAATACCATTTTGATCACCTTTGACTCTTCCTTAGATGTTTCATCATATGTCCTTCTAAGGCTTGGTTAGTGGTCAGTTGAGAATCTGAACAGATTGCAAGCTTCTTCACTATTAAGTATTTCGTTAGCAGGGGCTGCTAGTAAAGCCTTATATTCTACCCTATCATTGGATGCTTTGAAGTTTGAAGTACCGGGGGCTTGGTAGGCGCAGTTATGAGTCGTAGGGCAAAATCAGCACAGTTGCTAGCCGTGGTGCAAGATTGGCATAATTGGGAGCCATGGTGACAGATTAAAGGCAACCGGGAGTTATGGAACATGTAAGCATGGCAGTGAGTGCGAAGTTGGGGGTTAGCTTGGGCCAAGTTGTGCGCAGTAGGAGGAATTGGTCCACTAGGTCTGCGATGCTCAGCTGCTAATGATGTGCTACTCCAATATTGAATTGTCTGGAGTGATGAAAACAAGACCTACCTCTGGTTCTTGGCAGTTGGGCTGGTGTGTCCTTCTGGTACCTGTCTCCCCCCGACTCCCCATTAGGCTGTGTTGCGTTATTTGTCGAAAAAAAAGTAATCTTTGTATCCACCAGTGTATGTGAGATGGTTCCGTTTACTCAATCTTGTCAATGAAATGTGCCCTGCTTATATTGGTCATGTCTTGTTGGAGTGCCTCATCAATAGCTTCATTATGCTAGAAATCGCGCAATTGTTTGGTCGGGAGTCTCTCAACTTCTTTTTTGAATTTGCCTCTACTGGGGAGTTCAGAGCTTCCAACTACCCCCTGTTGTGACATGTTGATCTAGTCTGCTTTTCCCTGTGCTCGGCTTATCAATTCCGCGAATGCGATGCATGTAGTATATTCCTGGCAGGCGAGCATGTTGTTGTAGGCTGCCGATTGAATTTGAGTCAGATTGAGTGCTGCCTACTTTGATATGAGGTAGATGATGCTCCTTGCAGGCCTAGCCACGAATGACCACTTCGCCTGGAAGATTATCCATGTTGATAATCAGAGTGTGGCCTTAATAATGAATGTATGCTCATCTGTGGGCTTAATCGGGAGTGTACGCTCATCCGCGTGCTAAAAGGAGAGTATATGCCATCCAAAGACCCATGCAGAAGTGTACACTGCCAAACGCTTGGTTCGTGGTTGGTTGAAAGGCTGCTTGTCGGGATGTTGCTGGAGAGGTTCATTTTCTACCTTTGTCCTGCTTTAAGACACCTCGTCTGTGGCACACTACATCTCGGTAAGCTGTAAAAGCTGATTCACCAAGGTCGTCTACTGCGCGGGGTGGTTGTCAACTCTATGACTTGTCAGGACAAATGTTGTTCACCATGTGGGATGGAAGAGCTTGGATGGTAGGTTTCTCCATAGGTGGTAGAAGTGTAGTGGACTTTGTGTGTAAACTTTTGAGTCAGGATAGTCAAATCCGCATAAACTCGAGGTGAAAATGCCCCCGATTCAATCGTAGAGTGGTTGAACCAGTCTTAGATTGATCGGGATCGCCTAGTGGGCCACGGGAGTAGGTCGGGCTGCAGAAATGGGCTGAGCCATGTGTAGGGCGCGTGGGTGCGATGCAGTGCTGATAGCACATTGGATCTACGTTGCTGGGGATGCGGCCTGGGTCGAGAAGATTGTTAGCGTGGCTCAAGCCTACGATGCTCATTGGGTTTGTGTTATTAGGGTAGTAGCTTGGGCTAGCTCGTGACCGGCCTAGCTTGGGTACCTTGTGGCATGGGCTGCTTAGGCCGCCTCTTGGGCTGCTAGTGCAGCTGCTCCATGCTCTCAGTAAGCGTACTGCCGTGGAATTGGCCCACTCCTCACTGCCATAGTGGTCCTTGTGGATGCCATGTGGTGGTGCTCCGCAGTGGCAAAGTTCCTTATTTTGCCATCGCGTTAAGCCTCATGGATCGTTGTGGTGGGGCTACGTCTTTTCCTCCATCATTCGATCCGGATATTTGAACGTAGGAAGTTCTGTTCGTCATGGTTACCGAATTTCCCATCATTGTATTTTTCCCTTACCTTTATTCAAAGAATTAAAAAAATTCTAGGAATAAGAAAGTACGAATTTTTTTTTACGAATGAATGAGAAATGAGAAACTTTGAATGCGAGAATCTTCTTCAAAGGTGTGAATTAAACTCTTAATGAAAGCACCAATTTGTGGATGCAAATTTCCGCCATCTTCTCCTTTGACGAAAATGCACTTGGAAAATAATAACACCTAAGATTAAGGTCAAAAGCCTCACTCGCCCACGATGAATGGGGGGCTTTGGATGAAGAATCTCCGATGCCAAAGTTAGAATTCCGAAAAGAATGTGTTTAGGAGTTTGTGGGTAGCAAATGACTTAACTTTTTAGTGGGATAATAGGACTATTTATAGGGGAGTGGCCAACCCTATTTGGAGAATAGTGGCTGGCCGTATATGGTGTATTTGGAGAATAATTGCAAGATATTATGTGAAATAATATCTTGCAATTAACATGGTAATTAATCCCAAATTAAATAGGAAGTTTTGGGAGTTACTTTTTGAATAAGGATTTGATAAAGAGTGATAAGAAGAATTTGAATAAATACCATTTTGATCACCTTTGAATTGCTTAGTTGCACCAAACATGTTACATTGAGTGGCTCAAAAGCTACACAATCTCTCTCTCTCTCTCTCTCTCTCTCTCTCTCTCTCCTCTCTCTCTCTCTCTCTCTCTCTCTCTCTCTCTCTCTCCTCTCTCTCTCTCTCTCTCTCTCTCTCTCTCTCTCTCTCTCTCTCTCTCTCTCTCTCTCTCTCTCTCTCTCTCTCTCTCTCCCCCCCCCCTAGTTGCTCAATACCGGTTAGCAAGCAAGTTCTTAGTCCAAGCTGCTAGCTAGCTAAGAACCATACTATATATACATATATACACACACACACACACACACACAGTTTAATATTATATGAACCATATGTAATATTATATGGTTTGAATTTGTTATTATTCAATGTGTGGTTGTCTTGTCTTGTAGTAGTACGTAGAAATGAAGTCATGAGAAGGTGGCCTGAGCTACAAGAGAGAGGAATCCATGATCGGCAGAATAAAGTGATCCTTTACTTCTGCAAGGACCAAAACCCTACTCCCGTCTCTGAATATAAATTTCGTCTTCGGCTGGTTTATGGAACCTTACGTGCGGGACACGATTATCACGTGATGTGAAAGAAAGACACCGGTGTATGAAAATGCCATGCGAGAGACACCGGTGTATGAAAATAGCATGTGAGAGTTCTTCTCGCATTTTGGGTCTAAACTTAGCAACTTGTAATTTAACTCTCCTATCTTGAAGGATTTTCTTTTCCTTTTTTAAGGGAAATTAAATCCAACTAAATTTGAATTCCTCTAAATTCATGGCTTCATGAACCTATCTACCTTCATGCTTTGCCTCGTGATATATATGGTAATAATATTTTAGCTAATTATCTATTAATAAAGTAGATTTTGTGGATATTGACACATGTACTATTATACATGCATATATATATATATATATATATATATATATATATATATATATATACATGTATGTGCATGTATGTACAGGGGAGGGGCACTGTTGTACTCATTGCATAGAAATTAGTTTCTAAACCAATACTTAAGGAAATAAGCAGTCGTATTAATACACCAATAACTTATATTAAATTTCAATTATTGTATTGGTAATTTTGACCATATACATAACTTGGGTTGGCCTATCTAATTGCCAAAGTGAAATTAAAGGAGATGTTTGTGCACACGTACTTACAAAGGGATGGGTCAAAAGTTCTGATGATTTGGAACACGTTGATAACAATTTGCAATTCACAGTTAAAAGTTGAACTTTCAACCTTCTTCATTTCTCTAACCCTTACGTTACTTAATTTGAAGTATCCCCCTACAAATACATTAGTTATATATACGTTACTAAACAATGGTTTTTTTTTTTTGGAAACAAAATTGGAGGGTGGGGTTGACAGCCTCGTAATGAACTAGTAATAATTTAATTTCGAATTCGTTATTTATGTGAGTAACCTAAGTCATTCAATTAAACGATGCTTTTTCACTGAATATGGCGTGCTTTAATTATCTAGTATTGGAATAAATGATACTCGAAGGTACTAATATAAGTGCATACGCTACATATATAACTTGAACAACTTCGGCAAGCAAGTAGTTCTACACTAAGAAGAGATCTTCATCCCAAAGATAAGCTATTTATTAATTCTGTTACACAATATCCATTACCTCAGCACTTTAACATCTTCTGTTTATTTTTATTTTTCTTTCTTATTAATAATTAGTTACTTCAAATCTATTTAACTTTTTTTAAAATAAGGTTTGTTAATAACCATAATATTTCCTTCCATTTCAACATTTTAAAGTGAACCTCAATGATGATCACCTTATACATAGAATAATATGCAGTCCAGGATTAATTATTTGATAATCATAGAACTAACTGGGCTTAAATTATTTAACTAAGAAACATGCATGTCCCATAACTTAAAGATATCCAATATAAAGATATGACTGCAGGGTCAACAGCACACATGAACTGATTGATTACAAACAAATGGTGTCCCTAATAATACTCACAAATATACTTATCCGTATTACTACGTTTTAAAATTAATATTTAGTTCAATAAACGAAAATAATATTTAGCAGCACTGTTTAGTTTCCATTAATTTTATCATCAAGTGCAGTTTGGGAAACAAACGAGCCTACCCCTAACCGGTGATACTTTATTTAAGGATAAAATTTTTCCATCTTAAACAAAACACATAAACTGAAAATTACAATTGAGCTGCGAGACATCCCACTCGCTGCCTCGCACATGGTGCCCTGAATTGTTCATGTCAAAACCCATGAAATCGAAAGAAAGGGACAAGCAAGAAAATAAAATGGCATCTTGTTTTATTTATTTTCCTCCTTTATTTTAATGTCATTATTATTTGTTAGATTAAGTTAATGACTTGAAAACTAACATTTATTTTCCTCCTTTATTCTCAATTGAATAACAAATCATTATTTATAATAAACTAACTCTAATCCCTACTAATCAAGAATCAAATAAACCTAAATGTTATTACTTTTCAACACCCCTCGTCACACAGGGAAGAGTTAAACAATGCTCAAAACTCAACCAAAAGAATTGAAACAAAGAAGATGGGTGATGGTGAGTTGGGGGTATGTTAAACTTTTACATGGCACCGAAAATCAAGAGATTCATTGGCATTTAAGGTAAAATGTACCTATTTTTCTTGAATGGTGATTGAGAAATTTCCATTCATGAATCATGATTGATCACTAATACAGTCTAATCTTATGCATATTTAGTGGTTGAGTTGTAAGTATGACTTTAATGGTGTACCATAGATCTCTGTGTCATCTAATTGTCCCATAGATCTTGATCATCATGAAGCCATGAATTTAGAGGAATTCAAATTTAGTTGGATTTAATTTCCCTTAAAAAAGGAAAAGAAAATCCTTAAAGATAGGAGAGTTAAATTACAAGTTGCTAAGTTTAGACCCAAAATGCGAGAAGAACTCTCACATGCTATTTTCATACACCGGTGTCTCTCACATGCCATTTTCATACACCGGTGTCTTTCTTTCACATCACGTGATAATAAATCAGTGTACGCAACCGGCGTAACGAAGTTTTTGTTTTCAAAACCCAACAAAATTAAGTAAGAAGACACTCAAGAGTTGCATGTAATGTGAGGTCATGCAAGCATGACAATAGAATAGATAATAGAAATTATAGAATAAAATACAAGAACTATATATAAAAAAAGATGGTAAAATGTTGAGAGAAGTGGGAGTGGGGCGAGCACCGCAGATTCCGTGGTTCCAGGCTTGCACTCCAATCATCATCTCAATACACAAATCGTCGAGGCAAATTAGTGGGGCTTTGCCTTTCAGCCTTTGCCTTTGCTTTGCTTTGCTTGCTTCCCTTCAACACACTTTGTAAATTCCAATTCTCTCTCTCTCTCTCTCTCTCTCTCTCTCTCTCTCTCTCTCTCTCACACACACACACACACACACACACACACACACACACACATACTAAAATAGCATGTAGACATGAACATGTGTAGCTGCAGCCTGTATTTTGCAGTATCTTCAACAAGACGTGTTAGTAAGTGTGGTAGTGTAAACTCACACACGCCTAACAAACCTCTAGGCTCCACCACCACCCTTTTTCAACTTTGATCAATAAACACTGAGAAAACTATGTTATGTGGAATTCCATTCAAGCGTTTTAGAGTTGTATACTATTATAACAGATTTGTACAAGTTACTTAAATTCTAAATGTTTGCGTTATGTGTCATTAAATATTATAGTACAGATACAAGTTTCATCAGTAAAACACTTATTTTTACATTAATTAAGAAGACATTATAAGTCCTATTCTCCTTCATTTCAAGTATTAGTCTTCCTAACTTATTACATACGTACTATGATACGTTACATGCATGTGATATGGTTTCTCTACACACAAAATATGCATTAAAGAGTATAAAAAAAAATACTAATAAATAAACTCAATGATAAAAAATAAATTCAAATAAAGAAAAAATAAATTTAACATCTAACTGATAAGAAAAGTTAAAAACATACATTTGGTATAGTAGGTAAGTGATTTAAAAAGTCCTACTTCCTTAAATCTCAATCAACAAGTTGAGGGCACTTATTAATAAGTATTTTATTACAATCTTAGACTTCGCACCTAATTTGTGGGACTAGTACAAGTTGATTGTTGGAGTGAAGAGCTTAATTAGCTAGGTGTGGCACTTACTACTAGTGTGTGTTGGGAAATTGGAAGGTGAAGGACAAGCGCTTTGGAGGTGCGAGTAGGTTAGATTATGTGGGCGCATGGTAACGTACGGAAATATTTTTACTCATCACCTCAAGTGATGGTGATGCTCGCCACTCTATTTACTGTTATTGGATGAGTTTAAATTTTGGTACTTGTGTAGTAGATAGATACAAATCTCAAAATTTAAACTCATCAAGGTGATGAGCATTACCATGGTGGTGAGCAAAAATGCACCCCAACCTCATTTAACTTTGGTTTGTTTGTTTTTGTGTGTGCAATTGGTGAAGAAATAATGAGTTGGCAAGGTGTGAGAAAGAGAGCATGAAACGGACTTTGCGTTTGACAACCTCTCTTCTCTTTTGGGGCTTTACACTCCTCATCTCTAAATTTGCCTCTCTTTTCCGTTATACCTGGATTTTGTTTTTGGCTTTCTTTGCCTTAATCTCTATCTATCCCACATACATTTACTAAAACCTCACTCTCTAAAATTACAGCTCCTCCTCTTCTTTTTTTGCTGGTTTTTCAATTAATTTATTTTTAAACACAATTTCAATTTTATAAACGGAAGTGACTTTTACATACCATAATTTCTCTTTATGCATATTTCTGTTTTTTTTTCCTAACCATGAGATTGAGTAAATCAATAAGAAATCAAGGAACAAAACTAAATAGAAACATATAGGACAAGAAAAGGGGTTCGCATAAATTGTTTTCCTTTATAAATACCTTTGAAACTCAACAAAAGATGGGAGAGACTAAATTCACAGTTACTGTTGTATAGGGGCATGGCCTCATAATTGCGATTCTCTCCAACATAACAGTCTTCCTCTCCTTGCTTCCTCCCTACCAATTAAATCTCTCTTTTTTCCTCTCTCTCTCTCTCTTATCTCTCTTATCTCTCTTTCTAAGCTATAATTCCAAGTCTCTTGAAGGTAGAGGAGGAGGAATTAGCCATGGAAGCAGCAGGTGGTGATCATCATCATCAAGAGGATGTCATGATCTTGGGGTGCAAGGAACAACACAGCAACAACATTAATATTATGAAGGGTAAGCGCACAAAACGCTTGAGGCCCCAATCCCCAATCCCTTTTGCCATCCCAACAAACTCATCGTCCCCCGAGGGTGACGCCGGCTGTGGAGGGGGTGATGGCGGTGAAAACAACAACGATTGCATCAATAGTACCAACTTGTCCCCCACCACATCAGCTGAATTATTCCAAGACAGCACATCAGAAGAGGAGGACATGGCAAACTGCCTAATTCTTTTGGCGCAAGGCCAATCCCGGGCGGCTTCTTCCTCCCCCAATCACCACCACCAACCCCCCAACGATCATATTACTACAACTAGTCGAAAATTCTTGGAAGCAACAACTGTCACCGCAGGCAAGGCGGCAGGGGCCGCAGGGTATTACGTGTATGAATGCAAGACTTGTAACAGAACGTTCCCTTCTTTCCAGGCATTAGGGGGTCACAGGGCGAGTCACAAGAAGCTGAAGGCGAATATGGGAGACGATCACAAAAACAAACATTTTGGAATTGGGCTGTTGCCCCCGTCGGATGAAGATCAAGACACGCACTCGTTAAAGAACAACATTTTCCACAGCAACAACATCAACACATCTTCATCTCCATTTTCTCTCCATTTGAGCAATAGGGGTTTGGTTTTGAGCTCCAACAAGTCCTCTCCTAAAATCCACGAGTGCTCGATTTGCGGAGCCGAATTCACGTCCGGACAGGCCTTGGGAGGCCACATGAGGCGCCACAGGGCGCCGATTGGAGCCACTAACACAACCTTGTCGTTGACGCCTCCGCCAGTCTCAGCCGCCTTTGAATCCCATCAGCAACAACATAAACATCAACAGCAGCAGCCGCAGCTGCCCATGAAGAAGCAGAAAAGCATGTTGAATTTGGATTTGGATCTCAACCTTCCAGCACCTTCAGAGGATGATCACCACAAAGAAACCAAGTTTGTGTTTGCATCAAATCAGCAGCAGCAACAACAACAAGAACAACAGCAGCAAGAAAGGTTAAGGACACAAATTTTGGTGGATTGTCATTACTAAAAAAAAGGTTAAGGTTTTTTTAGTGATTCTTCACTCCACGATTGATATGATCAATGGTCAACTTGATGTGAACTACCAACTTTTTTCTTTTAACTTCTTTTATTATACCACCATTCAAAATTGAAACACTATTCTTTTGATTCTTTGGATATATCATGACCAATGTTATAAAACTATATGACCTTTGATCTAATTATTTTGTTAAAGAAAATGTTAGATTTTTGTTTCTTGATTGAAAAGTGCATGATCATGAGAAACCTTTTTGGATTTTTGGATTCTGCTTTTCAAAAATTCAATTGAATTTTGAGACTTCGAGTACAAATATGAATTTTTTAAACCAACTGAGTTATAATCCTCTTGTCTCCTCTTGTTTAATCGGATTATTTTGTTGGTGTTTATACACTGAAATTTGTCTCTACCAGTACAACCTTAAAAAGTCATCATGCTGTAAGTTTCATTGTTTCATCTACAAGAAAGCCTGCCCTGGCCCTCCTCCTTTTTCTCACTAATCCAAGTGATAATAGTAGAATAAAAAGTATAGAAAAAGCCACTCATGTTACCGCAATTTCCACATGAATATCCCAACCCATTGTACTTTTCTCTTTTTATTCTGTAACAATATGTGCTACTAAAAAATTGTATCTAGTTGCTATTTTTGTCACTTTCTTCTCTAGGTCCACCTCTTGTTAGTTACTACCCCACTGTTATGTACCCGAGCATTATCTGGAATATGATCCACTGCTTCATGACCCCACGTGCAGCTCTGCGTCAGTCCTAGGCTTTTAAACTAGACTATTCAAGAGAACATCCTCCAACACTGGAGGAGGAGAAGTTTCGAACTTAAAACACTCTTCAGTTTTAAAAAAAGAGATTTTGCTAGTTTATGAATTAATTGGTTAGAAATGTTTTCTTTACTGATCGACTTTGTTAAGGAGTTGCATTGTTTGACATTGATCTCAATATTGCAATTATGTAATATTATTTGCACGACATTTACTGATGAAATTATTTACTATATATCTCTCGTAAGTAACAATATCCATTAGTATGTATGGGTAAAAACCACTTGCATTAGATTGTAAATCCGTTCATATAAAAAATGATTTAAAATGACTTTAATATGAGATTTTTCTAATTTAGTAATTTAATTTCTAGTGTTAAGTGAAGTACTTAGATTGGCACCACCTTGTGTAAAGAAGTCCGACAACCCATGTAGCATTAGTGGCTCACGTCTAATGCACATTGCGTGGTTGGAAGATTTTTCTTAAGCTTTTGGATATGTAAATCGCAAATGCTGGAAGATTTTTTTTATAAAGCTTTTGGAATATGATGCTAATCTCTAATGCTGATAGGGTTTGGTAGATAATGGAGTGCCTAATTAGATATTGGAAGTATACTTAGGCTAGCTAACTAACAAATCAAACTTGTGGTAGTATGATGGGTGTGACCACGTGGAGGCACAAGGTTGCGATGATATCCATTGAAGACAGGATTAAAGAGAAGACAAGGAGCCTTGTACACAACTGTACCAAATCGGCAAATCCCCTCGTCCTTGTATCATGGCATTGTTAAGCATAATTAGCTGTTTCTAGGTAAAGAGTTGGTGTCCGTCTACCTCAATGAGAGAGAGAGAGAGAGAGAGAGAGAGAGAGAGAGAGAGAGAGAGAGAGAGAGAGAGTGTGTTTTGAGAAGTTGGGCTAATTGGGAGTTGAGTGAACTTTAGAGCTAAATAAGAGATTGAACTTGTGTTATTAAAAAAAAGTGTTTTTGTAGTTAAGATTAGACTCGGTTAAGCGTTCGATTTTCTTTTATTGTAACCAAATGATGTATATGTGACACATGTTGTGAGGTTGAACAATTTTATGAGGTGGTATAGGTAAATTTAAGGTAACAAGAAAGCACATTTTGCTAATGGTTTAAGGTTGAAACAGCTTGATAATGGTTGATGGAAAGATCACACCTGAAATTTTGTTTTTTTGAAAAAACGGTAAAACCATACCTAAGCCATGTGTGAATGGCGTTTTAAAGAGTATTAGGCATTATGTGAAAGTGGGTGCATGTTTAATTAGAAATTTTATTTTCTACACTAAAGTTCTGTTCTGAATTTGAAATTCAGAAAAAAAAAATTGGATGAATCGTGTAATCAAACTACAAATGCGATTATTTTTAAGTAAAATTGTCAAATTTATTCCGATCTAAAACTTAAATAATTGTATGAATCTTGTCATCAAATTTATGATGTTCATTGTTAACTTGGGATCTGTTTTATATTTTAGTTGTCATTTTAATTAAACAGATATATTTAAAAGATGAGGAGTATAATATTATAAGTATGAAAAGATGGTTGTATTGGACTATATGTGTATATACTATGAAGGCACATTCTATTTTATTTTGTCCCATATGCATCCATAATATATACCAAAACATGAAGAAAAAAACATTAAATTGCGTATACACAAAAGTTCCTAAATATGTTTTGAAAATTATGAGATAACTTTGATATTGAAAATTCCGAATATTCTGAACTCTCACTACTACAAAAGGGAATATCAGTGGCGCTATTAAACCGACAAAAAAACTACTTAAATGTCGGATATTTGGGGAAAAAACCGACATTAAATCATGCAATGTCGCATATCTAAACCGACGCCCATACTACCGTCATAAAAGGGTATTGGCGTCGCTTATACACCTTAATCCGCTACTAAGAAGGAAAATATTATTAAACAAATAAAACAACAGCGTCGCTTGAAAGCGACATAGGCCCTTACGTCGCTTAAAAGCGACATCCCCACTCAATGAGACGTCGGTTTAAACCGACATTAACTAACATATAAATAATTAAAATATCAAATTTAGTGTTGCTTTAAACCGACAATAATTTAGTGAAATAAATAAAATACTGAAACTAACGTCGCTTATAAGCGACACTACCCCTATTAAAAACAAAGAATTTACTAACCTTCACGTCAGTGAAGTACCAAAAAAAAAATTAAAATATCATAATTAGTGTCGCTTTAAACCGACAGTCATTTAGTGAAATAAATAAAATACTGAAACTAACGTCGCTTATAAGCGACACTAGATAAAATCAATAAGCGACACTAGATAAAAAAAGAAGTTTAATCCATAAAAAATCAATGTCACGTTTTTTTAATCTCATATAACATTTTAAGATTTTAATAATTAAATTGAACTTAAATAAAATACGTAATAAGAAAAAATATTGTCTAAATAATACTTAAAACACATAATAGTTAATATATTTATTCCAGGTCACCATCTATTGTGTCGTCGTCGGTGTTGGCATTACTAGCGAACTGGGTAGGCAACGGTAATAATTCAGGAAAAAGAGTCTCTTCCACGCCAACCGTTGTATGGAAATTTTCACGGTCAAGTATCTGATCATCCAAATTTGGTACTGCATAATCTTCAATTGCATCACTATCTTCTAATACATCAAACCAATCTCTTGGCTGCGTTCGAACAACTACGTGCCAATCTTTTTCAATTGTGTCCTCCACGTAAAATGCTTGTAATGCTAATATGAAAGGATCATCTTTAAATCCTAATCGATTGAAGTTCACCATAGTAAATCCATATTGATCAGTCTTCATTCCTCGTGGACTTTCACTATTAACCCATTCGCACTTAAATAACATCACAGCTTGACCCCTATCTGCTGGCTCAGCATGACCACAATATTTAACCTCGAACATATCTACAACTCAGCCATAATAGTTCACTTGCCCAATTGCACCAGGAACATTTGCAGGTACAAAGACGCCACAATTTTGATTCTTATGCTTGTCATCCACAGATTTTATACGAAATCTGAACCCATGAACAATGTGACTTTTATATCTACTCACAACCCTGTTAGGATAATTAGCTAGCCAATGCAAGTCTTGAGATATCAACGTGTCATTAGGATGACATCTTGAATTCATCTGTAATAAGAATGAAGATAAAAGTTGATATGATAACTATAATCATGTTATAATTAAAATGTAAAAATATAAATAAATAATGTGATTGTTGTATCAACTCACATGTTGCTTGAACCATTATGGAAATTCTTTCTTGCTTAGCTCCTAAATTTGTCGCATAGTTAACCTTTCTCGACGATGTTTCATTTTCAAGAATTCCTCATGTTGCCTAAGGATTTATATTCAAATTTAGATAAGTAATTTTTCAAAGTTAAGAAAACCAATAAAACATTAAGACGTAAGATTAAACGTTCTTACCTTCTAAATGGGTTAACTTCATCACAATTATTTAGAATGTATCTATGGCATTGATCAAGAACATTTAGATTGAGCTCCACATTTTCTCCCGAGCCCATATAACGTCATTTGGAGTAAAAAATTGATAACCCACCAGACACTCCACGTCCAATACCATCTACATTTCGGCCTCTATGGGTGCGACGAGACTCGACATCTCTAAGATACATGGAACAGAAGGACAAGCACTCATCCACCAAATATGCTTCAGCAATTGAACCTTCAGGACGACCCTTATTACGAACATAGCGCTTCAACGTTTGCAAATACCTATAATTATAAACAAATCACAAATTATTATAATTATAAATTAAAGTTATTGACACACCCTAACCCGAAGACTAGGACGTGCTGGCCGTCACGTGAGCGTGACGTAACCATAAGTGCAAGCGGAAATGATAATCTAACAAAGTACGAGCCAACTAAAACCAACAGAAAACACCCACTATTTCACATATTAACAACCAAGCGTTCTCAGTGCATAAAAGGTACTAAACACACATAAACAGAGCATAAGCATCTAGGTGCAGTCAAGTAGGACCATAACTAATTTACAACACCCTCGGGTGAACCCTACATTTATTTAGTCTGTCAGAACGCCGAAGGAGTCCTCGTAGGCCACCCACGCTTCAACTATCAACTAGAACCTGGAGGGGCGCAAAACAGAAAACGTGAGTGGGCGAAAATAAAGCTTTTTCAATCATTTCATAAATCCACATTCATAACCCCTCTTTGAAAACCTGTATACTTTCCCAGAAAAATAGTATATAAGCATATATATATCTCAACTATCTCAATCATCAATTTCATAACAGATTCAATAGAGAATGTACCATGCCAAATTCAACAGTTTAGTATGAATGCATTAACATAATACAAATCAGGTGAAAGAAAGTAATCAACCGGAGACCCCCTAATGGCCCTGTACGGCTGAATCTAGAGCTCAAAATCTCATCTTCTCAAATCTAATCTTGCCGGAGTCACCACCTGTGACCTGTACGGCCTTCTGCACATAAGTCGGAACTACCTAATGTAGTCTGTACGACTTAATGGTTATTATTACGCTCTAGTGCTTTTCTCATCAATCATCTGTGCACATAATCTAAGATCACCCACCAGTCGGAACCTCTCTAAAGGTCTGTACGACTGGCCTGTCGGAACCACCTCTTATGGTCTGTACGACTAGCATCTAATTGGATCCAATGCGAGCGTGCGATGCGGTGAATATTATAAGCACTACCACTATGGTGCAGGTTATGAGCTCAGCATATCTCAACATCATCATACAATAATAATACTCAACTGATACTTACCTGTACGTCCACCGCACCATTTCACATATATGCATCATACAACAATTCATAATATTCATAAAATTCTATGCATGGCAATCAAAACACATTTCATATCTATTTCAACATACTTTTCATTTACGTTTGATTTCTGGGAAAAATCGAGTATATAGGTATATAAAAGCAAATGCCCACTCACTGGTATGTTGCCGGGTCGTGACCCCCTTGACGCCCCTGGTTGTGCTCGTCCTCGTTATAAGTTCCACCTAAAGGCGAAACCGCTAAAACAACGTCATTCAACGCACATTTAACGCACATTAACCAAACTAGGCAATTAATTCCTCATACAAAGCTCAATTTTGACAAATGAATACTCTAACGTGATCTACACAACCTCAGGATCATCCCCATATTTTTAAAATAATTTTTGGACCCTTCACGCGCCCCCACGCGCCCTCACGCGCGGCCCACGTGCCTTGCACAGTGCTGACGTCAGCCTTGCACAGTGATGACGTCAGTTGACGGCGTCAGGAATATTCCGTCAACTTTAACGGCGTCAGGTTAACGGCGTTGGAATATTCCGTCAGAGTTGACGGAATATTCCTTCTCCATCGTCTTCTCCGGCGACTGGTTTCGCCGGAAAACTCGCCGGAATCTGGGGAATTTTCAAACTAGGTATTCTCCTTCGTTTTTCGTCCATTTTTCTCGTACTTTATACCAAATTGAAGCCCTAAACATCTACTATCACGTTGGACTAGTTTTAAACACTAAAAACCACAAAATCTCACCTTCCAAATTTTCACAACTCGGCTCAACTTCGAACTAGGTGATTTCGACGTCCAAAACTTCCAAACGTTATACCCCGAGCTTCCTTAGGACTTCCTAAGACTCCCTGTGATCTTGGTTGAGCCTAAAACACAACAAATTCGAAGTTCATGAACAGTACCAACCACGGGAACTTTAGAACTAGGGGTTTTTCGAAGTGAGACTTACCTGGATTTGATACCAACATGATTGTGAAGTCCTCAGGGTTGCAATGGTGACCTTAACTCTGGCGTTGGTTGATGTTTTGGTTGAGTTTGTGAATGGTGGTTCACGGTGGAGAAGAAGAGAGGGAGAGAGACGAGAGTTTGGGATAGAGAGAGAAGGACAGTGCTACGGGTTTTAGGGAAGGATTTGAGGGGGTGGGATCCCATTTGGGGTCCTACCAAATTTTTAACAACAAATTAATACCAACAAACTATATTTAAGCTTAAGTTCCTAACCCACAAAATAATCTAATGAACCAAATTTAGGAACTTAATTTAAAACCAAGGTCACATTTACACACCTTAATCCCGATCAAGGGTAATTTTGTAATTTTACATCTTCAGAATTAAAATTCCGGGATGGGTTGTAACAATCTTCCCTCCTTATAGAATTTCGTCCTCGAAATTCCAGTAACCAACCAACCCATCAATACTCATAGAATAACCTTGGGTACATATCTCTCATCCGTTCTTCTGTCTCCCAAGTAGCTTCTTCCGCTGAATGGTTCCTCCACAATACTTTTACCAAGCTCACTACTTTATTCCTTAGAGTCTTATCCTTCCTATCCAGTATAGTCACTGGTTCTTCATCATACGTCAAATCCGGATTAATTTCCAATGGTTGAGGAGGAATCACATGTGAAGGATCTGAAACATAATGCCGAAGCATCGAGACATGAAACACATTATGCACCTTAGACAACTCTGGAGGCAGCTCCAACCTGTAAGCAACTTCACCAATCCTTTCAATGATCTCATAAGGTCCAATGTACCTGGGACTGAGCTTTCCTTTCTTCCCAAATCGAACCACACCTCTCCAAGGTGATAATTTCAAAAATACATAGTCCCCCACGTTATACATTCTATCTGTGGTATGTCGATCTGCTAGGCTCCTTTGTCTATCCTGAGCCGCTTTCAGGTTAGACTTAATCACTTGAATATTCTGAGTGGTCTCATCCACAATCTCTGGGCGCTCAAGTACTCTTTCACCGACCTTTGACCAACATAATGGCGTACGGCAAGCTTTACCATAAAGCGCTTCAAATGGAGACATTCCAATACTCGAATGAAAACTATTATTGTAGGCAAACTCCATCAAATCTAATCGATCATGCCAAGAATCCCCAAATTGCATCACAGAGGATCTCAACATATCCTCGAGTGTCTGAATAGTCCTCTCTGACTGACCATCTGTCTGTGGGTGGTATGCTGTACTGTAAAGCAATCTAGTGCCCAAAGCTTCTTGAAAAGCTATCCAAAACTTAGAAGTAAACCTTGGATCTCGATCAGAAATGATATTCACTGGGACACCATGATACTTTACTACCTTCGAAATGAACAACTTAGCCAACTTATTTAAAGGGTACTTCTCTCTTACTGGAATAAAATGTGCTGTTTTGGTAAGTCGATCTACAACCACCCAAATGCCATCATAACCATTTTGTGTACGAGGTAGCTTGTACACAAAATCCATCGTTATGTTCTCCCACTTCCATTGGGGAACAGGGAGTGGTTGCAACCTTCCAAACGGCTTCTTCCTTTCAGCCTTAACCTGCTGGCAAACAATACACCTACTTACATACTCTGCAATCTCCCTTTTCATACCCGGCCAATAGTAAAATGGTCGAATGGTATGATACATTTTAGTTCCTCCCGGGTGCATGGCATAAGCCGAACAATGTGCTTCATCCAAAATTTCTTTCTTTAATTCTTCATTATTTGGCACATACATCCGGTTCTCTTGCATAAGCATGCCATCTGATCCTCGGATCCTGAGATCTTTCTTCTTCCCTTCCTTTCTTAAATTGACCAACTCTTGGATTTCTTCATCCAACGATTGAGCTGCAAGCACCCGATCAATTAAAATTGGCTTGACTTGGAAATTGGCAAGAAAAGCTTCACTTCGCTCTTCCAATTTTAACTCTACTCCAGTAGATCTCAACTCTGCAAGAAGAGGAACACGGCTGGCATACAAAGCATTAAGTCGACCTTGAGGTTTCCTACTCAGGGCATCAGCTACCACATTCGCACGACTCGGATGGTACTCAATCGTGCAATCATAATCACTTAGTAACTCTAACCATCTTCTCTGACGAAGATTAAGATCATGCTGAGTGAAAAGGTACTGAAGACTTTTATGATCTGTAAAAATCTTACATTTCTCGCCATATAGATAGTGTCTCCAAATCTTCAAAGCAAACACAATAGCTGCCAACTCAAGATCGTGAGTAGGATAGTTCCTTTCATGTGTCTTCAACTGCCTAGAAGCATAGGCAATCACTTTACTATGCTGCATCAAAACGCAACCCAATCCATTCAAAGAAGCATCACTGTAGATCTCGAAGTTACCACTATCGTCGGGAAGTACTAACACCGGTGCATGAGTGAGGCAATATTTCAACTGCTGAAAACTTTGCTCACAACTATTATCCCACTCAAACTTAACATCCTTCCGGGTTAACTTCGTTAATGGCAAGGCAATCATAGAAAAGTCTTGAACAAACCGTCGATAATAACCTGCCAAGCCAAGAAAACTTCGTACCTCGGTGACTGTTCGAGGTTGTTCCCAACTTTCCACTGCTGCTATCTTTTGAGGATCCACTTGAATTCCCTGAGCCGATACCACATGTCCCAAAAATGCCACTTGATCCAGCCAAAACTGACATTTACTAAACTTGGCATATAATCGGTGTTCCCTCAATTTCCTTAATACCAAGTTAAGATGTCGAATATGATCTGATTTCGACTTAGAGTATACCAGAATATCATCAATAAAAACAATAACAAATCTATCGAGATATTCTTGGAATACTTCATTCATCAATCTCATGAAAGCTGCAGGGGCATTAGTTAATCCAAATGGCATAACCAGAAACTCATAATGCCCATAACGAGTCCTGAGAGCGGATTTATGAACATCCTCATCTTTAATCTTTAATTGATAATACCCAGACCTCAAATCGATCTTAGAAAACACACAGGCACCCTTGAGTTGATCGAACAAATCATCTATACGAGGCAATGGATAACGGTTTTTAATCGTACCCGATTCAATTGCCTGTAATCAATACACAATCTCAAAGTTCCATATTTCTTTCTTACAAACAACACCGGAGCTCCCCACGGTGAAGAACTAGGCTGGATGAAACCTTTATCGATCAATTCTTGCAATTGAATTTTCAATTCTCTTAACTCTGCTGGTGCCATTCGATAAGGAGTCAAAGAGATAGGGTTTGTACCTGGAAGCAAATCAATCGAAAACTCCACATCTCTATCTGGAGGCAATCCAGGCAAATCATCCGGAAACACATCAGGATAGTGTCTGACTACTCCGACTTCCTCCACACTACTGGAGCAACATCATTCAAAACAACATGTGCTAAGTATCCCTGACAACCCTTGGATAACAACTTCTTTGCTCTTAAGGCAGAAATAACTCCATGCCTCACCCCACTTCTTTCACCCATAAATGTAACCTCGGGTAGTCCAGGACGAAGAAAAGTAACTGATTTCCCGTAACAGTCTATATGGGCGCGATTATAATGCAACCAATCCGCCCCTAAAATCACATCAAAATCCACGATGTCTAACGGGATAAGATTAGCAAGCATAACTACATTATCTACCACCACTGGACACCCAGGATAAAATCTATCAACATAACATTTATCCCCTCTAGGCATAGCA
The DNA here is from genome assembly GCA_963580275.1 of Crataegus laevigata. Classification (NCBI taxonomy): domain Eukaryota; kingdom Viridiplantae; phylum Streptophyta; class Magnoliopsida; order Rosales; family Rosaceae; genus Crataegus; species Crataegus laevigata. The sequence continues at coordinate 26,483,018 of OY756947.1, read as the reverse complement.
AATTCTAAATCAAACCCTAGAGGTGAAGGATGAGGTTGAGTCATTTGAGCAAACGTATGAGAAATCACAGAGTGCGTAGCACCACAATCAATCAAGACTCTAGCAAAATGACCAATAACATTCAACGTACCCATAATCAAGTCTGGATGGTTCTGAGCATCTTGCAGCGAGATGTGGTTAACACGTCCCTGAGTTGGCTGTCGTCCTCCATGACCTCTGCCACCCTGATTACCTCGCCCTTGATGAGTACGTCCTTGACCTGCCTGGGCAGTCTGCCTAGACGACCCTGCTCCACTAGCAGCAACCCCTCTCTGTTGGGGCTGACTCCCCTGATACCCTTGAGATCCGCTAGCTGGCATAGACGGATATGAAGTATAACTTCCCTGATCCTGAGAATATCCACTCTGAAGATAAGGATCCTGGGAATATTGATACTGTCCCGAAGCATAAGGAGCAGCATCACCCTGATAGTGATAAGCACCACCATGACCAAACTGGCCATAACTGCCTGAATTAAAGTTCTGCTGAGTCGGTGCTGAAGCTGGCATAACAGGCTGCTGGGGCCTCTGTTGACCCTGGGGACAATGCATAGCTCGATGTCCTTGCTGACCACATGTAAAGCATGCACCACTGATTCTCCTACATTCCCCATAATGTCGGAAATTACAACGGCGACATAACGGAGGACCAGAACCACCAGCACCACCAAAACCTCTCTGAACAGGAAATCTAGGTCCACTACCAAACCTACCACCTCCTCTCCTCGGACCTGTGGCACTAAATCCACCACTGAAAGAACTCGAACTCATTCCACTTCTCTTGAAATTCTGCGTCTGACGAGGTCCTTGGAATGAGAAACCTTTACCTTTGCCATCATTCCTCTGGTTGCCACCATTCTTGTCTTCCTCTTCGTCACTATCACTAGGAAGTTTTTCGGACTCCTCCATCCGAACCATGATCTCAGAAAACTCATGATAGTTAGCACAAGGAAGCGCGCTAGCAAATGTTCGCCATTTCTTCTTTGATCCCAACTTAAATCGGCGAAGCATTTCCACTGGATTAGCAGCCACTTCCGGATCATAACGAGACAAATCTGTAAACTTTCTGTAGTATTCACCCGCCAACATCTTTCTTTGCTTCAGTTGGGTGAACTCCTGCTTCTTACTATCAATGTACTCAGGAGGAATAAATCTTTTCTTAAATATTCCCTTGAATGTGTTCCAATCTTGCACTAGTTCAGGTGCCAGAAATTTAGTTTCATTTCTCCACCAAACTACAATTTCACGGCTTAAAAACCAAATGGTAGTCTCGACCCATCTACACTCAGGTAGGTTCCCTTGACTCTGCATCACTTGAAAAGTCTGCTCAATCCGATCCAACCACCTTTCTGCCCTTTCATAACCTTCATTCCCCTCGAAGGTTTCCAACTTCAGATTATACATCGTCTCCACAGACGTTCTCTGAGGAGGACGGAGATTAGCCTGAAAAGCTTGAGCCATTGCTTCCCCATACTGAGCCATATCGGGGAGATTAGGCTCAGCAGCACGGCGGGGCTCTCTACGAGGCGGCATAGTTCTGACAAAAGACATCAAGAAATCAATAGAAGATTTCACTAATTATACAGGACTGCAACCTATGCTCTGATACCAAACTGACACACCCTAACCCGAAGACTAGGACGTGCTGGCCGTCACGTGAGCGTGACGTAACCATAAGTGCAAGCGGAAACGATAATCTAACAAAGTACGAGCCAACTAAAACCAACAGAAAACACCCACTATTTCACATATTAACAACCAAGCGTTCTCAGTGCATAAAAGGTACTAAACACACATAAACAGAGCATAAGCATCTAGGTGCAGTCAAGTAGGACCATAACTAATTTACAACACCCTCGGGTGAACCCTACATTTATTTAGTCTGTCAGAACGCCGAAGGAGTCCTCGTAGGCCACCCACGCTTCAACTATCAACTAGAACCTGGAGGGGCGCAAAACAGAAAACGTGAGTGGGCGAAAATAAAGCTTTTTCAATCATTTCATAAATCCACATTCATAACCCCTCTTTGAAAACCTGTATACTTTCCCAGAAAAATAGTATATAAGCATATATATATCTCAACTATCTCAATCATCAATTTCATAACAGATTCAATAGAGAATGTACCATGCCAAATTCAACAGTTTAGTATGAATGCATTAACATAATACAAATCAGGTGAAAGAAAGTAATCAACCGGAGACCCCCTAATGGCCCTGTACGGCTGAATCTAGAGCTCAAAATCTCATCTTCTCAAATCTAATCTTGCCGGAGTCACCACCTGTGACCTGTACGGCCTTCTGCACATAAGTCGGAACTACCTAATGTAGTCTGTACGACTTAATGGTTATTATTACGCTCTAGTGCTTTTCTCATCAATCATCTGTGCACATAATCTAAGATCACCCACCAGTCGGAACCTCTCTAAAGGTCTGTACGACTGGCCTGTCGGAACCACCTCTTATGGTCTGTACGACTAGCATCTAATTGGATCCAATGCGAGCGTGCGATGCGGTGAATATTATAAGCACTACCACTATGGTGCAGGTTATGAGCTCAGCATATCTCAACATCATCATACAATAATAATACTCAACTGATACTTACCTGTACGTCCACCGCACCATTTCACATATATGCATCATACAACAATTCATAATATTCATAAAATTCTATGCATGGCAATCAAAACACATTTCATATCTATTTCAACATACTTTTCATTTACGTTTGATTTCTGGGAAAAATCGAGTATATAGGTATATAAAAGCAAATGCCCACTCACTGGTATGTTGCCGGGTCGTGACCCCCTTGACGCCCCTGGTTGTGCTCGTCCTCGTTATAAGTTCCACCTAAAGGCGAAACCGCTAAAACAACGTCATTCAACGCACATTTAACGCACATTAACCAAACTAGGCAATTAATTCCTCATACAAAGCTCAATTTTGACAAATGAATACTCTAACGTGATCTACACAACCTCAGGATCATCCCCATATTTTTAAAATAATTTTTGGACCCTTCACGCGCCCCCACGCGCCCTCACGCGCGGCCCACGTGCCTTGCACAGTGCTGACGTCAGCCTTGCACAGTGATGACGTCAGTTGACGGCGTCAGGAATATTCCGTCAACTTTAACGGCGTCAGGTTAACGGCGTCAATTAACGGCGTTGGAATATTCCGTCAGAGTTGACGGAATATTCCTTCTCCATCGTCTTCTCCGGCGACTGGTTTCGCCGGAAAACTCGCCGGAATCTGGGGAATTTTCAAACTAGGTATTCTCCTTCGTTTTTCGTCCATTTTTCTCGTACTTTATACCAAATTGAAGCCCTAAACATCTACTATCACGTTGGACTAGTTTTAAACACTAAAAACCACAAAATCTCACCTTCCAAATTTTCACAACTCGGCTCAACTTCGAACTAGGTGATTTCGACGTCCAAAACTTCCAAACGTTATACCCCGAGCTTCCTTAGGACTTCCTAAGACTCCCTGTGATCTTGGTTGAGCCTAAAACACAACAAATTCGAAGTTCATGAACAGTACCAACCACGGGAACTTTAGAACTAGGGGTTTTTCGAAGTGAGACTTACCTGGATTTGATACCAACATGATTGTGAAGTCCTCAGGGTTGCAATGGTGACCTTAACTCTGGCGTTGGTTGATGTTTTGGTTGAGTTTGTGAATGGTGGTTCACGGTGGAGAAGAAGAGAGGGAGAGAGACGAGAGTTTGGGATAAAGAGAGAGAAGGACAGTGCTACGGGTTTTAGGGAAGGATTTGAGGGGGTGGGATCCCATTTGGGGTCCTACCAAATTTTTAACAACAAATTAATACCAACAAACTATATTTAAGCTTAAGTTCCTAACCCACAAAATAATCTAATGAACCAAATTTAGGAACTTAATTTAAAACCAAGGTCACATTTACACACCTTAATCCCGATCAAGGGTAATTTTGTAATTTTACATCTTCGGAATTAAAATTCCGGGATGGGTTGTAACAGTTATGACTACAATTGCATAAAATTTAAATTTTTTTTATTAATGACCGTTCAATTGGATACATCCATCTATATTGAACAGGCCCTGCAAGAGCTGCTTCATCTGCTAAGTGAATTGGAAGGTGCACCATTATATCAAAAAATGCAGGAGGGAATATTTTTTCAAGTTGACATAATGTCAAGGCAATTCTTGAATTTAGTTGCTTGAATCCTTCCTCAGACTCCTTCTTACTACACAACTGTCTAAAAATTGCACTCAACTCTAATAATACCATAGTAACAGCTTTAGGCAAAAGCGGGCGTATTGCAAGCGGGAGTAACTGCTGCATTAAAACATGGCAATCGTGACTTTTCAACCCATGTATTTTTCGTTCATTCACGTGCACACATTGCGATAAATTTGAAGAATATCCATCGGGGACCCGAATGGTAGACAACACTTTGCAAAACGCAGTTTTTTCTTCTCTTTTCAACGTGAATAATTCTGGAGGTAGAAATGTTCTGTTTCCTTCTCTACGTGGGTGTTGACTACGTCTTATGTTGAAGACTTCAAGATCTGCACGTGCGGCCAATCCATCTTTACACTTTTCTATATCTAGCAATGTTCCCACCACACAGTCACATATATTATTCTCGATATGCATAACATCAAGATTGTGTCTAATCAACAGATGCCTCCAATAAGGTAGTTCATAAAAAATAGATTTCTTCTTCCACTGACTGTTACTACTTGTACTGTCCGAAGTTCTTTTTCTGCTTTGCCTAACTGAAGTATCTTTCTTTAGTTTTCCAAAAGTAAATCTCAATGTAGAAAGTTCTTCGAGACACTGTAAACCAGTCCACTGCCTTGGTGTACTACGATGCTCTCGACGACCATTAAACGGTACGGTTTGCCTTCGAAACCTATGATTATCTTTAAGAAAGCGTCGATGCCCCATATAACAAATCTTACGACTCACCTGCAAGTAAATAGATTCTTTATCATGCATGCAATGTGGACAGGCTTTATAGTCATGTGTACTCCATCATGACAACATTCCATAAGCCGAAAAATCACTTATAGTCCATAAGACGGCAGCCTTCATCGTAAAACTTTGGTTGGAATATGCATCATAAGTGGGAGTGCCCACCTCCCACAACTCATTCAACTCGTCAATCAGTGGACGCATGTATACATCAATCTCTTTACCAGGACTGCGTGATCCTGTTATTAATAGAGACAACAACAAATTTGGTTGCTTCATGCACATCCAAGGTGGCAAATTGTAAACAAAAAGCACCACAGGCCATGTGCTATGGTCATGCCTCATTTTCCCAAAAGGATTAAATCCATCACTAGCTAATCCTAATCTGACATTTCGAATTTCTAACGCAAAATCCGGATATAAATTATCCAAATGCTTCCATGCTGGAGAGTCTGAAGGATGCCTCATAAACTCATCCTTAAGACATTCAGTTGCGTGCCACCTCATATGTTCAGCCGTATGTTTCGACATAAAAAATTGTTGCAATCGTGGTTTTAAAGGAAAATACCACATAACCTTAGCTGCGATCTTTTTTCTCGAGCTATCTTCTGCGTTGGTAATTTTATATATTGATTCACCACAAACCGAGCACATGGTCAACTCTGAAGTATCTTTCCAATAGATCATGCAATCATTGGGACATGCATCAATTTTCACGTACGTCAGTCATTTATAAGTTTTTTTTGCCTTATAACAGGATTCAGGCAGACAATCCCTTTCAGGTAACATTCTTTTAATTAACTCCAGTAAAGTGGTGAAGATCTCGTTTGGTATTCCCGCTAAGCACTTGATCTGATACAGTCTTACAACTGCTTCCAATTTCTTAAACTCTTTACACCCTGGCCATAAATCTTGATCTGCTTCTTCAAGCAACCTAAAAAAAGTCTTCACCTCTTCTAGACGCCCTTCCCTAATAGGGGGTTCAGTAGACGGCCCAACACCTTCTTCTGTTAATGGTTGGACAAATACATCATTAAGAAAATCATGCATACCAGCCACCTCATCTCCTATTTCTTCTTCTCTGATTGCCACATTTTGCTCTCCAATGTTTTTCTCACCATGATGTCGCCACAAAGCGTTTTTATAATCCTTATCCATATCATACAATATGAGATGTTCAACAACAGTGTTCCTAACAAAAGTATATCGATTACAACATCTTTTGCAAGGACATTTAAATTTATCAGGGCCAACACCATTTGCAACTGCTTGGTCCAAAAAAAATTAATTCCAGCCGTATAAGCTTCCAAATTTCGAGCTATCGTCAACCAACTCCTATCCATGTTTTACCACTTTACGAGGGCAAAATATTACGTTGAAACTAAGATCGATGCCTACAATCTTTCAATCCCTATCATGTAGGCATAACTATTAGAATTTTCAATTTCTATCTTTCAACCCTCGAACTCTATCACGATTGCAATCTTTTAATTTTCAACACCTATTATAGTAAAAACAAATTAAAATAACAACAAAAAGTTATCAAAATTATGCTCATGTAATCAATTCTAGTAAATAACAACCAAAAGTTATCAAAGTTATCAAAATAAGAACAAAAACAAGTTAAAATAACAACAAATTAAAATAACAATTAGAGTGCAAAACAAATTAAGTTAACATAATATATTCTAATATTACTAAATATTATAAGTTAACATAATTTATTCTTATATTACTAAATATTATAAGTTTATGTTATATTTAATATGTCAATTTCACATAAAATGCTAATAAATACTATTTATTTCCATTTTCTCATAACAATTCAAGTGACAAAATTAATTAATTTGATTAAATATTTATTAATTTAACAAAAATAGCAAAAATTTATCTAAGTACTTAAATTAGAACTTTTAAATAAATAAACTCGTGTCTTATACAATTTAAAGATTAAATTGTAGGCATAACTATTAGAATTTTCAATTTCTATATTTCAGCCCTCGAACTTTATCACGATTGCAATCTTTTAATTTTCAACACCTATTATAGTAAAAACAAATTAAAATAACAACAAAAAGTTATCAAAATTATGCTCATCTAATCCATTCTAGTAAATAACAACCAAAAGTTATCAAAATTATCAAAATAACAACAAAAACAAGTTAAAATAACAACAAATTAAAATAACAATTAGAGTGCAAAACAAATTAACTTAACATAATATATAATTATTTTACTAAATATTATAAGTTAACATAATATATTCTTATATTACTAAATATTATAAGTTTATGTTATATTTAATATGTCAATTTCACATAAATGCTTATAAATACTATTTATTTCCATTTTTTCATAGCAATTCAAGTCACAAAATTAAATAATTCGACTAAATAATTATTAATTTAACAAAAATAGCAGAAATTTATCTAAATACTTAAATTAGAACTTTTAAATAAATAAACTCGTTATTATACGATTTAAAGAATAAAGAATATAGTGATAGAAACCTGAATTATGTAAGAATTTCGTCGTCGATTAAATCTCTATGTACTCAACCACCTCAAATAAATTCCCTACAAAAACAAATTGTAAACAAAAATTAAACATAAGTGGAGAAAATAAAAATATTAAAAGTAAGAAAAACTTACTGTTGTGAAGAAGGAAGAAATAAAGTAGGGAGAACAAATAAGAAAGGTGTAAGAGAGAGGAGAGGGTTTGAAATTAGAAGAAGGAATAAGAAAAATGCAAGAAAGGAAGAGGAAAACGGGGAAGAAAGGAAGAGGAAAACGGGGAGAGTATATACAGAGTACCATTATGTCGCTTAAAAGCGACATCAATATTTAAAAACATTAAAAAGTATTCTTACGTCGGTTTAAAACCGACGCTACTATTTAAAAACATTAAAAATTATTATTACGTCGGTTTAAAACCGACGCTAGTATTTAAAAACATTAAAAATTATTCTTACGTCGGTTCGACGCTAGTATTTAAAAACATTAAAAATAATTATTACGTCGGTTTAAAAGCGACACTAGGATTTAAAAACATTAAAAAATTATGCTTATGTCGGTTTAAAAGCGTCACTAGTATTTAAAAACATTAAAAATTATGTTGACGTCGGTTAAAAAGCGACACTAGTGTTTTAGTGACGCTTGTAAGCGACAGTAAACCCGACGTTATATTCAATTAGTGTCGCAACAGTCTAATCCGCCACTATATGAGATTAAACCGACACTACTCACTGACACTATAAACTTCTTTTATAGTAGTGTCTACAAATTGAAAAGAAAGTTTGATTCTGAAAATTATTTGATTGAAAATTAAAATCTTTTTTCCGATCTGATTCGTCTGAAAATCATCCAAAGTGAAACATAAGCAGGAGATAGAGTCTTTCTTCTCTTTTCTTATCCTTATCTCTCTCTTAATTTTCTTTTCTTTTTTCTCACTGGTTTATAAGGTCAGTCAATTTTTTAAGTGATGAGTTGAATTGACTTAAGCAATGCTTTATTCCATGTTATGCTTTTTTCTTGCACGTGTTGGCTCAAATGGTGAGAGAGTAAAAATAAGTTAAATTAGATGCATGAATGGTGTATTATGCCGGATTATTTTGAACGGGTAAATGAGCATCACATGCATGAATGACATTTTAGTTTACTTAACAAAAGTCTGTTTGTCAATTAAAATAGGCTGAAAAAACAATTTAATGTTGCAGTCCTATTAGATTAGAAATGTGATTGTGTAAATCCCAGTGTATTTAGGAGCATCCTAGTGTATTTAGGAGCATCTCTTATATTTCTATTAGGAGTTTATTACCTATTAAGAGTTGTAATCCTAAAAGGGTAAGGATTTTACTTATCCTACTACTATAAATAAAAGCACAATGAGGTGGAATAGAACACACCCACAATTACACATCTATCTGTTCTCTCTCTATGCCGCACAACATGTTATCATCACGCTCTTGGCGCTGCGCTAAAGAGAGTTTATTGTTCAATTAGGGGAGTATTACATTTTAATCATTCTTTTTATGATTAATTTATAATTTTGAATTGAACTATATGCTATTGATTCAATTTAATTTTTCTGTGTTGAACATGATACAACGAATTGGAGATGCAATTTCGGCTTTCTGAAAAGGATCTTCTACAAATTCAAAGGTTTTTGTAGTTTTCTGCCAATCAAGTACGCTTAAAATAAAAGAAGATATTTGAAACGTCCATGAAGCATGAAAACATTCCCTATGATGCATGAACCCCTCTACATTTATATTTTCCTTACGATATATATTGTATATGTTTATATATTTGTCAATATATATATATTTGTTTCATGCATTACACAATTATATTGCTATGTGGAATTTGTGAGTCAATATATATAAAATAAATTAGAAGTAAATCTAGGGTTTGTAAAACCCTACCTATGTCGGAAAAAAAAAACAAATTTGCATAGGGCACTCTGCGGCCCCACCGTAGCAGCACACCATAGACCACCGCTGGCCTAAAGGCTAACTGAGTGGATCACAAGCTAGCACCCTTTGGGTATGCTGCACTGACATCCCAAGGCCTTAGGGCCTGACCGGACTGAGGGACCTGCAGTCCATTCACTTAAACCAAAAGCCTGCAGCTTTGGCCAAATGTCCTACGTGTCCTTAGCCCACTGGGCTTATGCCATGTCGCCCCGGCTCGTTACCCACATCAAAGTCTGCTTGGTTTTGCCCCTGCCATGGCCCATTAAACTTGGCCCTAGCCTTGGCTGGGCTTCGTGTGACTTAAACTCACAAGCCAACTTAGCTGGGCTTGCTTCCCACGCGAACCCACAAGCCAATAATCCGCTAGGTCTGAATCCATGCCCCCTATCAGGCCCAACATGCTAGCCTTCATGGCTGAGCTTACCCACTGGACCCATGGCCTACAGTCATCCCATGGGCTGCCTTTTGCAGCCTTACCCTCGTGCCTTTTACTCACGGCACCTAGCCCAAATTTTTGGGCTATGATATTTTTGATCCAATGCTCTTATTTAGCATTTTAAAATAATTTTAACTCGAATATTATTATTATTATTATTATTATTATTATTTTTGCTTCTACAATTGACCATGTATGGCCCGATTTATTGAATTAATTAAAAGTGACTTGCAGTCCATTAATATGATAATGAATCCAAAATTATTGACCTACAAATCACTTTTGGACATTAATGATTTAAGAATTTATTTTTATACTTTGAACCGTTGACATACTTTCGTAGTAACGAAGTCTCACACTTGAGTTCCCAAACAACCTCAAATCCACTACATTTAAATCAGCATACTGCATTATGTGTTCTTGCAAGAACCTCTCTTTTATGAACTAAATGTTCATAAACTAAATTGAGCATGTAGTTTCAAATTTAGTGTCTTTGAAACCCAAAGTTTTCATAAAACAATACACCCATGAAAATTCGACGTTTTTCATGAAAATCATGTCTTAGAACCTGAATGTTCTAACTTTGATGCTTATGGATGGTTCATTCCCATAGCACCAATCACAATCTTGTTCCCTCTAATTTAGTGGATTGTCGAACCATCACAAGTTTGATTTTCCTAATTTGGACATTTCTAATAGAAACCACTTTATTTGGGGTACAAGATATTGCCTGAAACACACCATGATTACGTCCATAAATGAGCACAATTCTGGAGTTTATAAATCTGATCGAATTTTGACTAGAGAATACTTTTCTCGTCCTTCCTTGTTTCTAACTCGCTCCTGAAACAGCAAGTATAGAAAGCAAAATTTTACCAAATTATTGGATCTGATTACTACCACAAACATATGGTAGAATCAGGGTTTGCCAAGGTGTGGCATCATGCCCGAAGTGTGATCATTGGCACCTAAGACCTAAAACTTCAAGAATAAGGGATAATATTCCTATACGACCTTGCAGAATCTACTTCCGTCTTGATGGAATAGATCATTGATTATGCACCTGTTCGTGCCCCTACCAATGTTGTTAAGGAGTACCATTCTAGTAGTCAATATGTGAGACTAATTTTGCTTCACCAAACATCGTTGGAAGAGCAGAATTTTGACATGAATGGCTTCGTCGGCCGAATCCACCCTAGTAACTTTGGTTACTTTGTGAACATTTTTCCATGTTCTTGGATTCAAGTTTGATGTATGTTTTACTTATGGATAATCTTATTGATATTGTCCTCGAATATGAGTTAATTGAATCATGTTTCTTAATAAAAGTGACCAATTCAGTTAAACACGTGATTAGGTATGAATATGGGGGAAGTTAGTTGTTTGGATGAATGAGATGCTACGCACACTAACTTTACACCTAAATCACATCTCTAACAACGACTTTAGGTCTATCCAACCTGATTAAGAGCATTGGCATGCTCCTTGTTGTATGAATGGTACTGAATTACCATTTAAGGGACCTTAAATTCTTTCTGTCGTTGAGTTTTTCAGGATATTCGAGAGAACAATGATCATCAATGAAACCACTGAAGAAACTAGAGTGAAATATCTTTGCACCACCTCCAAAAATGAGCCTGAAGCTTTGATTTGGGGCCATTGAGTTGTCCCCCAACTGGAAATACACCACATGTGGCCAGCTTGAAGCTTGGCGATTGAGCAGTTTACTTGCTTTGGCACAACCTTTTGGGACACTTAGGTCGAACAATGATGCTACGACATATCTCCTTACCCGAAGTAAGGATCATATGCCTACAAGCACACTTTGCCAAGCCTACTTATTAGGGAAATTAATTTTCTATATCATTCCTCGCAAAGATACGAAATCGCCCATTTTTCACAGTGGATTCAAGGGAACATATATGTACTAATCTAACCAAAATGCGGACCATATAAATACTTGTGGTTTTGGTTGATGTATCGAAAAACTGGTCACATGTTTGTCCACACACATTGCTGCTAAACCTCATAGCCCATTAAGAGCTCACCACCTTACTTATCCTTTAAGGTTAGGGATACTGGATAATGCCGAAGAGTTTATATGGACAATTTTCGATAAAGTATTGCATGTATTTTGGGTTTCAAATTCCCATGTTCACACCAAATAGCCCCGCCTAGCGGTCATAAAGCGCAATTTAAATGATCGTATAAATTTTGGTGAACGTACCAAGTTTTCGGTTTCTGCCTAGGGCTATGCAATCTTATACGCAGTTATGTTGGTCTGCCTTGAGGCCTATTACCACCTAACCTATATGACGTTACAGTTGGTTACTGAGTATGAACCTAACGTTTTTCATATTTATGTATTTAGGTGTGCATTCCATGTACCAAGTTGCATCGCCGCAACGTACCAACATGGGTCCTCAAAGAAGGATATGAATCTTTGTCGATTATGATTCTCTTTCACACTAGCTCTCTTTGAGCCCTTGCATGTGATCTCTTTACTGCTCATTTGCGGGTTGTCACTTTAATGAGATAGTCTTCCCGCCGTTAGGGGGAGATAAGAACGTTAACGTTTCTGTAGAATGACGCTAAGTTGTGTGGACGTTGCCTACTATGTCTCGTCTCGATCCCCGTATTGCATAAGTATGATAAGCAAGTACGTTGAATTATATCTTTCAAAATGTTGCTCCAGACGTATTTCTCTGATCTAGCTAAAGTGACGAGATCATATACCAACTGCAAACATGCTTGCAAGGATAGACGTACTTAACAGATGTCGAGTCAACATCCCTAGAAGGTGTGCTACCTCTGTTGGACAGTCTGATACAACAGCAGATAGCCAATCAATTGGTCTTGGCCTGAAGCAAGACATATCACCTAGTTTATAGGATTCACTTCTTAGAAGAGGAAGACACAATACAACAATGAATCTAAACTCGATCGCCGTCTCAAATCATTTTCATCTCATGAGATTAATCCGGATTACTCCCAGGACTTGAACTTGGTCTAGTATACTAGTTTAGATGAACTAAATGGAATGGAAATGAGATTACCATCAATGATGTTTTCACTTATATGGTAGCTACCGACATAAATGAAAATGGACGATATCAAACCGTGTTTCGTTGATTAAGTGACTACGTAGCACTAATTGGACAACCGAAATTACAATCCAAGTCAAATTCCTTACCAAAGTGTGTTTGGACTTGTCATTCCTACATTGCCCAAGGTAACCTTATTTGTTACAAGTGGGAAATGAAGCATTATGAGATGAATGAAATAGTGCGCTATGATGCACACCTTACGTTTCAAGGTTTCTCTTAAATGTCTTGTGATTGATAGCAGCATTATGAAATTTGGTTAGTGTTTCTCCATGGGGATAGTAATATGGAGGTTTACATGTAAGTTTCTGAAGAATTACATGGACTGGTTCAAATAATTTAAAAATCACGGAACACCATCTTAACTTTTTTAAGGCGTTCACTTACAATTCGACTGATGTGGTATACCCGTCTAAGTAATTATTTGATCAGTTAGGGATGAATTATGCCCTTGTGTGTTAAACTATGAAGTTTTATTCTGAATTGCTAGAGTTACAGTTTATGTCGTTGACACGAATCTCACTAAGACTCCGGAAGAGCTTAAGAAAACTACCTCGCACCTGAAGATGGAATTTGAGATGAAGGATCTTGGGAAACGTTTATGGCTTGACCTAAAGTTGAAGCATTGTTTTGATGGTATTTTGGTCTACCAGTTGAACTACACCCCGATGGTGTTACTTTTGAGTATACCTTTGATCGTCCATGAGTTATTTGCAAATGAGACCCTTGAAGATGTTATGGAATCTGAAATCCATATCTAAAGTTTAACTTTGTGCTTCGTTGTACTTAACTCATTGTATTAAGACAGGACATCTCCTTCGTTGTTGATCTTGGTAAAGATACAGCACCACGCCTACATGCAACCATTGAATTGGTATTAAAGACGTACCCTAAAGGTACTACGAATTTGAGCAAATCAAATCCCAATGCATCTTGAGTGGATCTAACCCCCTGATCCTCGAAATGATGCTTGCCTTGTTTGTTATGCTAACACGGGTTACTTATCAAACCCACACAAGGCAAAATCTCCAAATGGTTATGTCTTTACCTTAGGGATATCGCAATATCTTGGAGGTACATGATATGACCTTAGTTGCGAAATCTTCGAATCATTCCAAGACTCACCTCACTTCACTACGCTACAAGTGAGACATGGTTAGGAGTTCTCGTTGAGCATATTCGAAGTACTTGCTGTTTTCAATCATCGTTGAGTCCCAACAACAATCCATGAAGATTATGCTGCATGTATCCACCTGACCAAGTCATGATACATCAACGAAGTCAAAGTCAAGACATATTGCGTCTACATCTACATTAGCAAATCATCAGGAGATTGAAGTCATGCAAGCCGATCCCAGACAACCTTGCCGACCTCTACACAATGTCATTGCCGAAGTCAACCTTCTAGAAGCTTGTCTGAGGAATTGGTATGCCTAACTATTCATATGCAATGCTTGTAGTTCTCATTTGGAAGTTATGTCAAACTCAGGGGGAGTATCCAGAAGTATACTCACTTGATCTTAATGTGCTCTTTTTCCCTATGATTAGGAGCATTTTTCCCATTGAATTTTTGCTACCTAACTAAGTTTTAACGAGGCACCCATCCTGGGCTGATCATACCCATGTGAGCTCTTTTACTTACATCTAAAGGATGTAAAGTTTTGACTTAATGCAACTTCTCACTTTTTTCCTTAGACTATGGGTTTTTCCCCACCTTGGGTTTTACCATAGCCTTGTGAGTTTTACCTTTTTATGCATTCTTCTGTTGATTTGAGATTCGCATTCGCTCATTGTGCGAACGACTTCATCAACTATACTTGCTTCATCACTGAAGACCTGATGCGTCATTCACTTGAGTATTTACACACTCAAGGGGGAGTGTTGTGGTCTTATTAGATTAGGAATGTGATTGTGTAAATCCTAGTGTATATTATATTCCTATTAGGAGTTGATTACCTATTAAGGGTTGTGATCCTAAAAGGGCAAAGACTTTACCTATCCTACTACTCTAAATAAAGGCACAATGGGGTGGAATAGAACACACCCACAATTACACATCTCTTTCTTCTCTCTCTATGCCACACCTCCTCTCTCTCCCTGGTTTCCATACTTGTTCAGTAAATTATGCCTACAACATTTGATTTTTTTTATTACAAAATAAAATCATGAGCTTTAATGTAATTTTACACAATAAATTTTGTTTTTTGTTTTTTAAATCTAACCCACATGTTATCATAACATCTCTCTCTTTTCCACATATTTTTTTCTTTTAAAACTTTTTATATTTACACACACATAGTTTGTGCGCTTCATATAGTTATAAACTAATTGAACTAAACGTGCATTCCATTTAAGTGGATCGAGACTTTAATTGTAAGAACTTATGAAGCAAAGCCTTAAAATTGACATCGTTAATTCCATTTACTAATTATATTTTCCATAAAGATAAGATTCATTACAAAGGTAAATGTATCTTTACCATATGAACATTATAATCAGATTTGTTCAGTCTCCTTATCATTATCTAAAGATCATATATGGCAAACTTATTGAATCTAGAGATCGTTTAGCCATCCATTTGTGTCACACAAATTGACAATTTTGGAAACAAGTAGCATCTTTATTATGAACTGTCTATTTATTTGTTGCATATAAATGACTAAAATATCTCCAAATTAAATGATTTTTTTCATATATGAACTTAGATAGTGATAAAGACAATAAATGATTTTGATTATGATGTTTTGTATGGTGAAAACATGTTACTCGTGAGGGATTTGTCCCAAACATCTCGAACGAAACGGATTTACAACGTTGTTACTTGTAAGCGGGGTTAACCAAAAACTCCATTACTTCATATTGAAATAAGTTCGTGTGTTTACATTCACAAATTTTTAATCTAAGAATAAAAAGCTAATTAGACTAAAATTTGAAAAACATTACTCCAATTATCGCTATTATAAGAGGGTCCGATAGAATCAAATTCATGACAGTATCTCAAATGTAAAGGTAAGTACTATTAATTATTAATTAACCTCTTGATCCCAATCATCCCGTACGACGAAACGGATTTGTCCTTACTTAGAAACTGGCCACAACTTAAGTTGGAAACATGACTATGCTAAGGAATTAGTACACGTGGACAAGAAAGTGCACCGAATTGGACATCAGCAAATGCGAAAAATGTTGAAGAAACATGCCATCAGGCTATCAGCATCTTGAATGAAAGTCTTGATCTATTCGTTCTTGGAGATTACAGATTAATGGTCTTTTATCGTTTGATTTAATATCAAGGATTTAAATTTAAACACTAAATGCACATTCATTTATTCCTTATCCTTGACATCAAATTCAAAGATGAGTGACTATATATTCCTTGGTCACATGAATATTTCTGTGTTGAATGTATCATCATATTTGTTCACATTTTCCACCCTTTTACCAACATATTTTAATTATTTTTTCATTATCATTAAGAGAAGGGGGAGGGTTCGAAACTTTTACAATAATTTTGGAAATGAGACAATTTAGAACTCAGAATACATGGGTAAAAACTCAACACGCAATCACTATGATATTGTGCCACATGCTACCAACATATATATTTAAACAAAAAAAGTTGTTGCGCCATGGCGGGCATTATCTTAGGCTTTATAGTCAAAATAGTCCTTGTAATTGGTATAACTCCTCACTTGAGTTTTTGAGATTTAAAATCGATACTAGTCCCTTACACTCTGTTTGGATGCAGGAAAATAAAACAGAATTTCATTTAAAATACAAAATTTGGGATGGGAAAGCAGTTTTCCCTCGTTTGGGAACTTGTAGCGTGAGAATAGCCAATTTCTACGGAAAATAAAGGGGGAAATTGGGGATGAAGATTACCGGTTTAATTTTCGTCTAAATAGGTAGAATTTCACAATTCCAACAACGAGGAGAATCCCAAATCCATCAGTGGGAAATCTTGCACGGGCCAAATTTCATGATTAGGGTGCCAACAGGGATGATTAGCGCCAAAGTTCACAATAAAAAGGGCTTCACTCTATTAGCTCTCCAATCTTCAAAGAGATTCTTGCTCGTACTTCATCTTCTTCCTTCGTTCTATGTCAGTCTCTTCTCTCTTGAATTATTTTAAGCTTTTTGGTATACTCTTTATAGCAATTGTGAATTTGCTGATAGACTGATAGTCATATGCTTGGTGTGCTTATTAATTTTTTTATCTGATTGAATTGTGTATTGGGTCTGTAACCTTATTTGGGAAACAACTCAAATCAAGAATCAGAGTATAATCGTCTTGTTAATTAGTGAATGCTAATTCAATCAAATTTATCCGATTGAATTGTGATATCAAACTGCAAGAGATAAGGAATCAAATCATAATGGGCATCATATAATCGTCTTGACGGTTAATATCTAACTAATCGAGAAAATCTAATTAGTAGACCAAAGTTCTTTAATTATGATGTATGACAAGCAGAAGCAGCAACAAGAAAAAACGCTTCTTTAAAGTAAGTAATCAAATGAACAATCAGCATGTAGCTCGTAACACTCTTCTTGGGTCTGTAACCTTGTATGGGAAAAAGGGAAGGGTTTTGGTGGTGGTGGGTAGGGGGGATACATTATATTGGCTCCATTTTTAGTTCTTGATGGCCTTTGGTGTTAGTTTAGAAATTTCCTTTTTACAAATGTTCTTTTGAAGGTTAACAATAGCCATGATTGAAAATTATGATTTCGTTAAGCCATTGAAGCAGTAATTGAAAGAAGGAATTACTCTCATGATACTAATGCTGGATTGTTCTATCTTTACGAACCAATTGTTGATTTGAATGTGACTTGTATGGCTATTCATTTTTTTTTCTATTCACTTTTGCCTCATTTGTTTTTTGGTTGCTTAGCCTCACTCTTAATTTCTTGCCTCAAAAACTTATGCGTCTACTACATGTATATCTACAACTTTTGGTTAAAACAGCAAGTTGCATATCTCATAACTGTTGTTGCATGTCACAATATATCTTTGTTCATATATTCAAATAGGTATGGAAAATACTGATGTTGTAGACATGCTAACGAGGTTAAAGCGAAAGTGTGCTATAAATGAAGAGGAAAATAGGAAAAAGAGGAAAATTATTGTCATTGTCATCATTGGTGTTCTTCTCAAAGAACCTTCAAATGATTGGGATCAAGAAAGACAATCTTTCCTCGGCCGATTGTTTAATAGAAAAGATTCAACTTACATTGAACAATTACGAGTTAGCAACAGTGCATTTAAGCGGTTATGTAAAATTTTATAAGGGATTGGTGGAATAGTTTGCACTAGACATGTGTCCATTGAAGAATCTATTGCAATGTTTTGCATATACTTGCCCACAACTTGAAGTTTAGAGTCGTCGGTTTACACTATTATCGTTCCAAGGAAACAATTAGTCAGCAATTTCACAATGTGTTGCATGCAATGCTGAAAATAAGTCTAGAATATGTGAAATATCAACCACGCATTATTGGTAATTCTAAAAGAGAGAAGTGGCGGTGGTTTGAGGTAATCAATCAACATCTAAACCAAAAAAATTATGTATTTGTTTGATATCTTCACTAGCTTTTTAGACTTTAATCTTTTTTTTCATTGTATGACATTTTTATTTAAAATTGTCTTGAAGCACTTGATAGAACTCTCATTCCAATAACAATAACGGTTGAGGAAAGACCGAGATATCGAGATAGAAAAGGTTATATATCCACTAATATGTTAGGAGTTTGTGGTCCAGATTCAAGATTTTTTTATGTGTTACCTGGACGAGAAGGCTCTGCATCTAATGCTCGTGTTTTGCGTGATGCTTTACATAGGAGTAACTGGTTTCATGTTCCAAATGGTAATGTGTGATACCAATTAGTTCTATGTTAGAAAAAAGAAAACTTTAAAATAAATCTAAATTTTTATTGTAGATAAGTATTATCTTGTGGACGCTGGTTATACTAATGGACCGGAGTTTTTAGCACCTTACAGTGGAACTAGATATCACCTGAAAGAGTGGGTTGGAAACTGTCGACCTGAAAACTACAAAGAATTATATAATTTGCGTCATTCAAGGGCAAGGAATGTTATTGAGAGGGCATTTGGATTGTTAAAAAAATAATGGAGCATATTACGCACACCATCCTTTTTTGATATTAAAACACAAGTTAGGATTATAAATGCATGTTGTATCTTGCATAATTTTATTAGAACTAAGCAAGCAGCTAATCCAGTTTTAGAAGCTCAAGATTTACAATTTTTAGCATATGTGGACTCAGAGTTGTTAAATCGTTCAACAAGAGAGGAAAATGAAAATAACTTTGATGGGATTATATCTGTTCAAGCTATTGCCGAATGGACAACGTTTTGTGATACATTGACATTGTAGATGTTCCATGATTACCAAGCTCAGAGAGTTGCCAATACTTCTTAATAAAAAATTAGTTGTTTTTCTTAGCATGTTATCTTTAACGTCTCAGTTAATAATTTTGTCAATGACGTTATTGCTATGAAATGCATTAGTTTTTAAATTTTATGGAATGCCCTGGTTTTCAGATTTTAGTTTGATTATATTGTCTTAGTGAATACTAACACTCTGATTCTTGATATGCATGCTATGAAATGCATTAGTTTTTATATTTTATGGAATGCCCTGGTTTTCAAATTTTAGTTTGATTATATTGTCTTAGTGAATGCTAAAATACTCTGATTCTTTATATGCATGTTATGAAATGCATTAGTTTTTATATTTTATGGAATGCCCTGGTTTTCAGATTTTATTTTGATTGTGTTGTCTTAGTGAATAATTAATATTTGTTTAATGTTAGGAGCAATGGAAGGATCCGATAGAAAACCAGTATGCAAACAAAAACCAAGGAGAAACAAAGGGAACCAAGAAATTGAAAATGAAGGATACGAAAATAATTATTTTAGATGGAATGTAGATATGGAACGTGTTTTGGCTGACATACTTTGCGAAGAACAAAGATTGGGTAACAAATGAGATGATGGTTGGAAGACAGCTGCTTATAATTCTGCTGCATCTATATTATCTGCTCAATTTGATATTTATGTAATCGCCGATAACATTCGAAATCGTGTGAAGTCTTGGAAAACGTTTTATGCAATAGTGAGTGATATACTAAGTCAAAGTGGATTTAATTGGGATGCAACCAAAAAGATGATAAGTGTAGATGAAGACCTTGCATGCCAAGAGTACGTGAAGGTAACAAATTCATTATTTTCAACTTTTTGGGTGCGATCTTACTGTAAGCATCATGTATTTCTGGTTTCATTCCATCTTTTTGAGTAGTCTATTTTGCCATATTCAGTCTGCATAATTTGAAGAGTGAGGAATATTTTGATAATGTTCAATCTCAATCCTTAATCTGCTTAACGATTCCTTATGAATATAGTTAGATATCTTATATTCTGACGTACCTCTTGCACTAAAACACAGTGGGAGAAAACAGAAATGAAAAAGGACAAGTATATATATAGACGATAGATATATGAATATGTTTGATTAGAGAAGCATTATGCTGGCCTTTGGAATGTTTATACTTGGGGATCAATAGTAATCCATTTTCTGTGTGAAAATGCATGTAACATGAAATCAAACAAGGGTATACTCCTTATAGAATTGTGAATTTTACTGATAGTTTTATGTTTGGTTTGCTTTTTGATCTTTTATGTTTTTATTGGTAGTCACATGGTGGTGCTAAAAGCTTTCGTTGGAAGGTCATTCCAAACTAGGATGATATAGTGGATTTATGTGACAAAGATAGAGCCACGGGTGAGGGTGCTGAAACAGGTGTAGAAGCCGTTGAGATTATGACTTCTCCGCATAATGAACTTGATCATATAGATTTGGTTGGTGATGCACATGGTTTAGAAGATATTGAAATTATTAATGAGATTTCACATAGTTCAGCCAATGGTCAAAAGACTCAAAGCAAGAGAAAGCCAGCAAGTTTTGTTGATGTGCCTCGTACAAAAAGAAAATCAACCACCCCTAAAGATGTGATTGCATATTCACTTGCCAAGATGGCTTCATCATTTCAATAATATATTTCTGCAGATACAAATAGAGGTATATGATGAAGTAAATGCAATGCCAGATCTCAGTGAAGAAGAACAAATCAAAGCATGTGCTTGGTTGATCGAAAATGACAAGCAATTTCTCATGTTGAAGACACTACCAATTGAGAAGAAACAAAATGGTATTATTGCTTACTTCGCGAGGCTCATAAGATTGTTTTCATTATGTTTCTCATTTTAGTGTTTTTCAATAAGACATTAGTTAGAATAAAAGCCCTGCATGTCATGAATGTTTGTTGACATTTGCAAGTGTGCTTTATGATAGGTATTTTTACCACCTACAAAAATAGGGATAAAAACACTTTAAAATACTTGCAAGAGAACAACGTAGTTGTAGTATAAACGGCTCAAGCAAGGTCGTTTCCGCAGGGATTGAATGAATAATATGTATTTATACTAATTCTTAGCTAATTATTTGAAAACAAAGATCAGAAGAGATTGATTTTATGACCTAAAATATTAAAAACGAATTTTATTAAAAGTAATTTAGGGAAATTAGCAAAGTAAAGAAAACAAAGGAAAACGTTTTAAAAACCAAATTGTAAAAGGCCTAGGGTTCCACCGTCCCCTTAATAATCCTATGTAGGTTTACCAATTACTTGTGAATTACCCATGCAACTTTGAAGGTTAGGTTTTCCTAATGCATATTCTACTTGTGGCATTCAAGCTAGAACGTATATCAAACATGCAATCCGTCTGTGGCATTCAGATCAAATATAAACATGCATAACTCATTACGCTTTGTGAAAACCTTTTGAAAAACCATGCAACCCCTATGACGTGGCATTCGCCCTAGGTGAACTTACAACTATTAATCACAAGAAGCAATACCCAATTCCCCGGTGGCATTTCGATCGAATTGCATCCAACTACTTATCCAAACATCCTAATGGTCACGAATCATTAAGACACAAAGACAGTTTAAAGCACAGTGATTAATAATTCAAAGTATACATGCATAATATCATAAGCAATTAAATAAAAACTACATATTCATGCTAAGGCTTAGGCATCGCCCTAGCAAATGAAAATTAGTTACTAACGATCATAAACAAAATATTATTAAGAATAAGGATAGAAAACACCTAGAAAATAAACTTGAATCCAAAAGTTGTGCGTTCTTCTCCTCCAATGTTGCGTAGAATGTTGCGTCACCTCTCTAATGGCTAAAAAGCCTTATTTATACTAGTAGAAAATAAAACCTAGCTAGAAAAGGTCTTAAAATAAAATTAGGAAACCTAATAAAATAATAAAACAGAAAATAAAAGGTTTCCTATTCTAACTGGAATTCGGAGTTTTCAGAAAATCAATACTTTGACCGATCAAATCAACTCTGATTTGGTCCTATAAGGTCTCTTTTTAAAGCTTGAGATGTCGCCTACAAATCTTCAGAAGGAATCTTCCTCAAAATATGCCATCTTGACCTTCAAAATACCCAAAATGTCCAGAAACGTCAATCTGGGAAAGCTGCGCGCTGGGTCTTCTTTTCATCGCCACGGTCAAACGGCTCGGTAGAAAAATCTGGAATTTTGACACAATCATCTTGAAAGACTCACGAACATCCTCCAATTGGAATCACTCCAAAATTCATCCTTTTGATCACTTTTCGCGCAAGAGGAAGTCGAATGACCTACATTAGAAAAATATAGCAAAGTATCAAAATTCTTCCAAAATAACTAATAAATTATAACTAAGAATAGGGTAAAATATATAGTATAAAATGGGCTCATCACTTTACAGGAATTTTCCTACTTCAATCAACTTTTATCATATTATTGCAGACTTTTTTTTTCCAATGAAATATTATTGTAGACCTTGGAGAAGTTCTTAATTGTTTGAAAATTTAGACTGTTTTCCTTTAGTGCGGGTTTGGCAGCCCCAATTTTTGGTTTGATGACCTTTATCATTGATGACTTTGTTACCAATTTAACAATTTTCTTTTTTCAAATTTGTATTCTTCTATGGAATACAAATTCTAGGGAATATCCAAACAATGAAATTTGTAATTCCCCTCATTTTGCAATTTCTATGTATCCAACATCCAAACAATGAAATTTCAATTGACGGGGTTTCAATTACCGGGAATTGTAATTCCCGTCATTTAGAATTCTATAAAAATTTAGAAATTCTCCATCCAAACATAGTGTTAGTTGTCCATCATCAATCATTTTGGTAATTCCATAAAATATCTCCGCTAAATAAGAAGAAAAAGATAAAAATACCCTCATTTTTTGTCAAATAATTTTGGCTCATTGTTTATTAAATTGAGGGTATCTTTGTCATTTTAGATATTATTTAACAAATATTTTTATGAAATGACCAAAATGATTGATGGTGGATAAACTCAGGGACTACTTCTAACGATTTGAAATCTTATGCTATGTTTTGGATGAGGAAAATAAACTTGGAATTTGGACAAAAGTCAAAATTTATAATTGACATGCACTAATTCCCTTGTTTGGATTCATAAACATGAAAATTTAGAATTCCCACATGAAAAAAAACTTGGAATTTAGGACCTCCAATTGCCAAGTTTAAATTATATGTAAATAGGTGTCATTTCCTAATTTCTATTTGTGAGAGTTTAAATGTAACAAATTTTGTATTCAAATTGCATTGTTCTTTTAGGTTAATCAAACAAGAAAAAATAACAAATTCTAAAAATTAAAATTCCGTCATATCAATTTTCGTCATTTTAAAATTTCATAATAATCTTAAATTTCCTCATCCAAACAAAGTATTACGGACCAAAGTAAGACATTTTGTCAATCTCAAGAACATTTTAAGCTAAAATGCTTTATGCTTATAATGTTTTCCTTCTTGACGTAGCATGTCCAGTCACAAAACAAATATATATATATATATATATATATATATATATATATATATAACTTAAAATGACTCATCTTTTTCACATAAATTGAAAATGACTTGTTTACTGTTTAAATGGAGTGACGTGCCACTTAAGAGCAAGTCCAGCAGGAAGGCTTAGGCCGGCTCCCAACACCCTTTCAGCCTGGCACCCAGCTAATTCTCTCTAGCCCAATCCAATAGGCAAGCTAATAGCCCAAGCCAGTCTCTAGGCTAACCCAAAATGTGCTGAGTTACGGGACGACCCATTTGATGTCAGGCTTGCGTTAGCCTGATGTTAAAGGCCACTGAATTTTTTTTTTTGAATCAGGCATATGCGAAACACATGCGAGAGGGGCGCATCCCTGACAAGAAAAAACGGGCGGGGCTCGCATACGCAGGTGCACTCAAGCAGCTGCAGAGGAGGTCACGTGGCTCGTTATGGGTTGTTAGATTTCCAACGGCTAGTTTTTTGGACTGTTAGATTTTCAACGATAAAAAACAATTTGAATTTAAAATCCAACGGCTAGTGACGTGGTGTGATATGGGTCTTTCAATCCAGATATCAACGGTCCACATTTTTCCCCTAAAAATTTTAGAAAAAAAAAGCACAATGGTCAGAATTATGACCATTGGCCATGTGTCAACATATGGGATGTTGGATTTGAATCTTTTTCAAATCCAACGGTCCATATTAATTAACTAAATTAAAGCGGATCAGGTGAAAATATTCACAACAAATCATTCAACAAATAGGAATGTTCAGAAATTGTCAAAAATGGTCCCAAATACATAATTGTGCCAACAGGTACATAAGTTGTCATGCACGACGTCCCTTTACACAGTTTGCTAGAACTAGACACAGTTGCACAGGAAGAAGACACATTTGAAGAAGTGCCGGAAGGGACGCCCGAAGAAGTGTCGGAGACCCAGACGACTCGTCGGTCCCTAAGGCCTCAAGGTAAAAAGACGACTAAGAAAAAATGGAGTTCTTCCAAAAATGACTACACAAAATATATGGACAAACTTGCTCGCCAAGGTGAACTGAATGCCGCCCGAGAAATAGTTAGAGATGAGGAAAAAGGCTACGACTATGGGAGCAATATTAGCAGCTATTAAGAGACCCGATGCGTCGGCTGAGAGACAAAAAGAAATACTGAATCGAGAAACAAGATGATTAGAGAAGCACTTAATCGAGAAAACGAGATGCTTGGAGAAGAAAGGATGGCTCAAGCAGATTGGGACACTATGGACAAGCCTCTAGTTGGACTGTCTCTGAATTCAAAATATTTTTGGACATTGGAAAAAAGAGACGTGGTGCGAATGAGGAGTGCAAGAGATGTGGAAGTAAGTCGAGGGGGTTCTAGCTACACATATCCTAGCAAGGAAGATCTTAGCACCACATATCCCAGCTCCACAGACGTATAATTTCATATTTATTTGTATTACTTTATTTAATGTCATCTTCATTTTTAGTACTTTATGTAATTTCTTATTTAGTTTTAGTACATTATGTAATATCTTATTTATTTGTAGTACTTTAAATAATTTCTTATTTATTTTTAGTAATAGATGTAATTTCTAGTACTTTATTTAAACACACCACAATAAACTTAAAAAAACATACGAAATAAAATTACATAAACTCACTGTGACAACCTGTCCTGATTATATTTATAAATTAGTAGCGAAATGACGGAATTACCCCTTCGGGGTTATGTACGTGTGCATGTGTGTTGTGTGAGGACCAATAGATGGTGGCCCTCAATTATTGGAAGCCAAATAGATATTTTCTACTTTCACATTTTGTATGGCTTAGGACCACACAACCCTCACACCTCACCTCTCCCGTCACTCTCTCTCTGTCAATTATTCACTCTCTCAGACAAACTCTCTCTCTCTCTCACTCACGAAAACTCACTTTCTCTCTCGCCATTGTACGGACACACTCACAACCCTTGCAAACTCAACGGATCGTGCAAACCTTCACCACCATTCGACTCCTGGAAGTCATACGAACACGGTGGTACCATTTTCAGGTGAGTTTTACTTTGTTTTCACGTCGGAAACTCGAGGTCCGATCTTGACACTATTCATCAACTTTTTGTTGGTTGATTTTTAGGATAATCCAAGCTCACAGCGAGCTTTGTGAGGTCCCAAGGAGGCTCGGAGTGGTTCGTTTGAAGGATTTGGACGTCGGGATCTCGTGGTCGGAGTTTGGCCGGTTTTGGAGTTTGTCCCCGAGGAGATTTAAGGCCTTTTTCAAGGTTTTTGAAGGTATATTTATGTTCTACTCTTAATTTGGAGCACATAGGAAGAAAAATGGGTCCAAAAGGTTGAAAAACGAGTAAGATATGAAGGTTAGAAAATTTCCCAGAAATTCTGGCAAAACCAGTCGCCGGAGAAGATGACGGAAAATTCCGTCAGTTTTGACAAAATATTCTAACAGCGTTAACTGACGCCGTTAAAGTTAACGGAATATGCCTGACGGTGTTAACTGACGCCGTCAGTGTGCAGGCGCGTGGGGCCGTGCCTTCGCCGGCGCGTGGCGGCGCATGGGGCCGAGAAAAATTATTTTTAAAATATGGGGATGTTCGTGACGACGAGTAGGTCAAGTTGGTATATCCAAATACCAAAATTGAGCTATGTATGAGAAGTTATTTCCGTAGTTGCGTATATGTACTTAAATAACGTATTTTTAGTAATTTCTCATATAGGTGAGACGTATTCCGAGGACGACCGTAGCCAGGCTAGACGTGGGGGCTACGACCCAGCGACTTACCAGTGAGTGGGCAGCTATTTTTTCCGTATAACCTATATATATATATATATATATAATGATTTTCCCAGAATCATATCTTAAATGAAAAGTACGTTTTTAACGATATGCATATAACTTGATTTTGATGCATGAGTATTCATATATACATTTCATGCATATGTTGGTGCCAAGGACGCCAGGTAAGTACCAGGTAGGTACATGTATAGTTGAGAACGAACAGTCGATATACGATGAGATATGATGAGATATGATGTGATATGTTAGCTCATAAACCTGCACATATTGTTAGTGCTTACGCCCAGAGATAGGAGCACAGTCTTTCACGTTTCGTTCACCTCCTGTACCGCATGCTCGTCTTGGATCCAAGTTAGGTGCACAATCTTGTCGTATAGACCACTTTTGAGTGGATACGACATGTAGGTGACCCGCGTTCATTCGCACAGTCTTTATGTGATTGTAGCACTAGAGCATTTATTATTGATACAACGCTGATAATGATGATGATATGATGATGATATTGATGTATGTGCAGTGTATACATGATGATGAGATAGAGATGTTATGAGCTATATTTACAGTCGAGGGTTGAGTTGATATCTAGTAACGATATGGTTATCGAAATGCATAGCATGACATTACTTACGAGATTCAGACTGGCATTGAAATGCATTGCACAACATATATTTGAGATACATTGAAAATGTTAGATTATGATTTATATGTACGTATTATTTTCGGGAAATTATACAGGTTTTACGGAGAGGGGCTATACGTTTAAGAAAAGAATGGTTTTGAAAAGATTTGTTTTGCTGACCCACTCCATTTTGTTTTTCACCCCTCCAGGTTCTAGATAGCTTGAGTTCCCGAGTTTGGCTAGCAAGGATCTTCCAGCATTTCTGACAGCCCTGATATATGTAGGGCACCGTTGGTGTATTTGAACTTATTTAATTCATGCTTGACTGCACTCGACCTAGTACGCTCTGGTTATGTATAAGTATTGTAATATCTCTAGCACACTATCATATCTAGGTTCCTAGAATTCGTCTTTAATTAGTTCGTACTTCGTTAACGATCCTTGCTTCCGCACTGTGCACTTGGCTACGTCACACTCACGTGACGGCCAGCACACCCTACTTTTGGGTACGGGTGTGTCACTCACCAAATAAAATTAACAAAATACACTAAATAAAATTACATAAACTCACCAAATAAACTTAAAAAAACATACGAAATAACATTACATAAACTCACAAAATAAACTAAATAAAATTACATAAACTCGCCAAATAAACTTAAAAAAAATACAAAATAAAGTTACATAAATTCACAAAATAAACTTAAAAAAATACACTAAATAAAATTACATAAACTCACCAAATAAACTTAAAAAAAACATGTGAAATAAAATTACATAAAATCACAAAATAAACTTAACAAAATACACTAAATAACATTACATAAACTCACCAAATAAACTTTAAAAATACACTAAATAAACTAAGAACTTTATTCTTCCACCACAAAATCCTTTTAATTATCTTCACCTTGTTGCAATCCCCATTGGAGCTCAATTAAGTCACCTTGACGGGTACAATGCCGGTATGGCTCTTGCATTGAAATGTATCGCGTAACGATCAATTAATTATAACGTCCATCCCGTTCCAATGGCTCGTGTTGCACGGGATCTTCGATGGCGTCATAAGCATAATAGATACGTGTTCTTGCATTGTTCATTGTGTCTGACTCATATTCATCGACGACATCATAATCATACTTATCTTCCACAATCATGTTGTGGAGAATGATACACGTCATCATGATGGATCGAAGGGCCTCGACATTAAACATTCTGGCAGCTAACCTAACAATCGCTCAACGAGCTTGCAAGATACCAAAACAACGCTCAACATTCTTCCTACACCCCTCTTGACATTGTGCGAAGTGTTTTTCTTTTTTCAGTTTGTGGATGTGGCATTGTTTCGACAAACATTGTTCACCTTGGGCAAATGCCATTTGCAAGGTAGTACGGTCATTCGTATCTATGGCCATTGACCCAATATGTGACTCTGGGTTAGGCCTGGCAAATAATTCGTGTCTATCGTTTTCGTGTAACGCCTGTTATATTAGCGGGTCGTGTCGTGTCGTGTCGTGTCACACCCGTTATCTTAACGGGTCATTAACAAGTCGGGTCACTTTAACCAACGGGGTAAAGTGACTCGACCCGTTATGACCTGTTAAGAAAAATATATTTTTTTCTTAAATTTGCACATACCACACATTGCTACATAAATATTACTTCAAAACATTAAAACATATTTGTCGTTTAATACTACATCTACACTCGAAAATAAGAGCCTAATAAACAAACATTCATACACTACTAGCCTATTACAAAATATTAAAATGAAAGAGTTTTTGTTTTCAAGGTTGTGAAGTCTTTCTCAAAAGTTTAATCCTTAACAATGTAACTCAAAGTTTGCATGTTATTCCTTTCACAAAATCCTCAGTTTCATCAATCATCATAACATAAGATTTTGTGGTATCCACTTGTGTAAATATTTAAATTGATGATCAAATTAGTTCATTGTATTCATATAGAATCAACGAGTGTAGCTGTAAAAAAAATCATCAAAATCGGAGGTAAAATAACCGTTAAATCATGATTTTTTGTTTATAACCGTTGAAATTTTTTGTCTCGTTACTTGATCTCTAAATCTTTGTTTTTTGTTTATAACATGTTTGATGGTTAGATAGTTGAAACTAAATTCATAGAATGTATATCCCATCAAAACAATAGATTCACTAACACTTAAAGAGTTTATTCATAATTTCATTAAGTATAACATATGATTTTGTGGTATCCACTAGTGTAAATATTTTAAATTGAACATTCATTGTATTCATATAAGGTCAAGGAGTATAGCTATAAAAAATAATCAAAATCAGAGTTAAAATAACCGTAAAATTGTGATTTTTCTTTTATAACCGTCAAAAAGTTTTGTCCCGTTACTTGATATCTGAATGTTTATTTTTTGCGATTTTTGGTGTATGCGATCTTGAAGCATATACAAACAAGTTTGATGGTTGGATCATTGAAATTAGTTTTGTAGAATGTGTATCTCATCAAAACGATATATTCACTAACACTTAGAGTTTATTTATACTTTCATTAAGTATAAAATAAGATTTTGTGGTATCCACTAGTGTAAATATTTTAAATTGAAGATCGAATTCATTCATTGTATTCATACAGGGTCAAGGAGTGTAGCTGTAAAAAAAATCATCAAAATCGGAGTTAACATAACCATTAAATCATGATTTTTCGTTTATAACCGTCGAAAAGTTTTGTCTCGTTACTTGATCTCTGAATGTTTGTTTTTTGGCTTATGCGATCTCGAAGCATATACAAACAAGTTTGACGGTTGGATCGTTGAAATTAGTTTCGTAGGATGCGTATCTCATCAAAACAATAGATTCATTAACATTTAGAGTTTATTTATACTTTCATTAAGTATAACATAAGATATTGTGGTATCCACTAGTGTAAATATTTTAAATTGAAGATCGAATTAGTTCATCGTATTCATATAGGATCAAGGAGTGTATCTATAAAAAATCATCAAAATCGATAAATCATGATTTTTTTTCGTTTATAACCGTCGAAAAGTTTTGTCTCGTTACTTGATCTCTGAATATTTATTTTTTGCAATTTTTGGCATATACGATCTCGAAGCATATACAAACATGTTTGACGGTTGGATCGTTGAAACTAGTTTCGTAGAATACGTATCCCATCAAAACAATAGATTCATTGACACTTAAAGAGTTTACTCATACTTTCATTAAGTATAACATAAGATTTTGTGATATTCACTAGTGTAAATATTTTAAATTAAACATTCATTGTATTCATATAAGGTCAAGGAGTAGAGCTATAAAAAAATAATCAAAATCGGAGTTAAAATAATCGTTAAATCGTGATTTTTCGTTGATAACCGTTGAAAAGTTTTGTCTCGTTACTTGACCTCTGAATATTATTTTTTTTTTGCGTTTTTTGCTGATGCGATCTCAAAGCATATACAAACAAGTTTGACGGTTGAATCGTTGAAATTAGTTTTGTAGAATTCGTATCCCATCAAGTTCAATGGTGTGTGTGTGTATATATATATATATATATATATATATATTTATTAAGTAGATTTAAATTTATTTATTTTGTACGTATAAAACTTAAGAAATGGAATGGTATGTATATTTAAGCCGATTCAATGGTCACCAATTTTTAAAATTTAATTTAATAGATATATATATATATATATATAATTATAGTATTTTTTTAGGGTTATAAAATTATAAAATTAATATTTTGCTTATCATGTATCGTGTTACCCATGTGTATACCCGAACCAATCTGTTATCTTAACAGGTGTTTATCGGGTTACCGGATAATGACCCGATTTGTTATCGTGTCAACCCAAACACCTGCTAATTTCGTGTTGTGTCGTGTCGTGTCATGTCAGGTTATCGGGTCGTCTCAGGAATTGGCCAGACCTACTCTAGGTGCTTTTCTTGCAGCACTTTGTGGAAGACTGAAAAGTAGGCAGGGACATTTAGGTCATTCTGAGCTCCTGGAACACCAAAAAATGCATGCCAAATCCATGTATCAAATGAAGCCACTGGTTCCAAAATGATACTTTTTGGCTCATTTTCTGTCGCCATAAGCTCATTGCCATGCACTTGGATAGTATTTCCAGGTCTAGTGCATGCAGTCAATGCCTCCAATCATGTCAGGGAAGCCTCGCATCTCACCATTCCTCAGCAGCCTTCACAAGTCCCTTGGTGTAGGTGTCCGTAGGTACTCATTAGAATATAGGGCTTCGATTGCGGAGCAAAACAACATCAGGGATTCCATAACAGTTGATTTTTCCATCCTCGTTATTTCGTTCACTTGATTTGCAGATGCTCCATATGTAAGCATCCGCAAGGCAGCAATAATTTTTTGCTCAGGAAGAAGACATTGAACATGAAAAACATTTTTTTTTTTTTTTGCACAAAATAGGAATCATGGTTGCAAATAGCACTCATAATTTTGTTGAACAAACTTCGTTGCATTATAAAACGATGTCTAAAAACATGATCAGGGAATACACATTTAGGGATAAAATGATCTTCCAAGAGACCTTTACCTCATTTTCCCCTCTTTCTATCCAAGTTTGCAACAAGTCTGGGTTTGGATATTTGACCCACAACTTCTATGACACAATGGGAATGTGAGGTCCTCTGCCTTCTATGTTCATCATCCTCCATTGCGAAAGCCTCATCTCCACCTTCCTCGAGATTGAACAATTCTTCCTGGTGTGCCAACAATCTTTTATGTTGCTCCTCAAACTATTTGGACAATCTCCTTGAAGAAGACATTGTAAGAACTCAAGATTTAAAAACAATGAAGAATGATTCTTAGCTAAAAAGAATGATTGAATTTGGTGTGTGAATGATGGTGGATGTAGGGTTTATATGGAAAAAAAAAAGAAAAAAAGAACAAGAAAGGATGAGGTTCTGGACCCTACCACGTGGCACACCTGATTAGTTGAAAATCTTATCAAAATATGGGCTAAATTATTGTAAACAGATAGTGACACATGACGTGACAAGATTGATTAAAAATCCTATTCGAAATTAAAACTAAATTTAAATAAAATTTATTATTTATTAAAAAAATAATACTATTTTAATAAATGGGTTGGGTGCCAGCGCATTTTGTAGGGGTGAAGATTGTTTGTGCCAACACATTTTTTAAGAGTGGATAAGTATTTGGCCAATTTATTGTTCATGGGGTCTATCACTATTCACTGAGTGGATTAAATAGGCTGAGTGCCAGTACATTTTTTTAGGGGTGGACTTGCCCTAATAAAGACTTAATTAATCAAATTTGAACTTGGACTGTAATTAATTTTCTTAGTTTTCTTTAAAAATGAATAAAAAATATAATTAAAACCGTGCAACCCTAATTTCTTAGTTTTTTAAGTGGTGAAATGTCACCTAGTATTAGGGTCTATTGTTATTCCTCTTCACTTGTAAGTGAGAGGTCTTGTGTTTGATTCTCGCCAAAGGCGATTTTGAATCACATTATTGCTAACCCATTGTATGGCTAAACACATACCCTCCCTCTTAGTGTAGATAATATTCTTTGTTCAAAAAAAAAAAAGGTGTGGTGAATTGCCTTGGTGGTTAGGTTCTTCCTAGTCAATTCATTCAATCCCAATTTCAAACCTTCTCTCTTAATATAAATTTAAGTAGTAATATCGTTTTTTTATTGAAATAAAAAAAAACTTGCAAATCCAGAAACATCAAGCTTACAGCTCCATTATGTCTGTTAACTCTAAAATTTACTAAGTCTTATGTTACGCACAAAACAAGTAAGATCCAACTACGTCATTCTTGTGAACCAAATGCATTTCGACTTGTCGTAGCTCTCAATCATTTCGTGGCACTAGCTGTGGCTAAACCATTACGGCCGAGGAAGAAATATTTTTGGCCTAGGGTTTCTGCTAACCTAAAGACAAGGTTGCCAACCTTGTTGTGAAGTTCAATAAATGGTTCGTCTTTCATTGTATCGAACATGAAGTAACCTAAGATCACCTCGCTTTGCCGAAACTGATAAGATTACATGATCAGTAGGGAATTCTTTGTCTGCCGAGACATAGATAACCAACAAGGATAGGAGAGTGATGTTTAACCAAAATGAAGGTCTCCTAGGCCAGACAAGTTTTACGACTCCAATGTTGTTTAACCAAATTGAAGGAGTCGCCAATTGTTAGCACAATGATGTTTAACCAAATTGAATATCTGCCAAAGGTGAGTGGTTAGTGAGCAATTAATGTTTTTTCTCAGGATGTGAGAGGGTTTCGAGTAGAGCGTTGATTTGTGTGTTGAGTTGAAGAACACTCCAATGTTGCAAAACCTCCTTTATTTATAGACACCATATAATTGTTTGACACGGCCTGATACTTGTGAACAGTGCTAAATTGCTAATTGCAATTCTAACTTGTGGAATTGCAATTTGATTCGTATGCCATATCCTCTATTCTTTATCCAAATATATTCCAATAGAGGCTAAAGCTATCTTTCAGCATAACCACATACCAAATCGCCCCCACTTGCTAATTTTTTGCATTGTGATAATCATTATCACATTATCACCGCATACTAACTGAAGATTAGCCAATCCCTATGGTAACAGCAACCCCCACACTGAAATAATTATCCATGCTAGCACCATTATCAAATAATGAAATTTGTTGAAGCTGTAGTCATCAATCGGGTGTTGGTTGGCGTAGGAAAATATCGGCCAAGATTATCCAATGCTTTGATGTTGCAATGCAAATACACCAAGTGCATGCACGCATTTGCCCAAGATATAATTCATCACCCTTATCTGAAGCTCCTCATCATATCACATAGATTAGCATCCCATATAAACTCAACCATATCAAATTGGAATAGCTAATTTGGATAAGTCCTTAATACTCTCTCAAAATAATTATCACGATTTAAAATAACCAATGACAATATCTTGAAATATCATTAAAATTATTTTATTTCTCCTACGGCCAAAACGCATAGCCGATCAAGCGTGGAAAATAGGGTACAAACAATGTCAAATATTTGATTTGTTGGTTTTGTTTTCTTCAAATTCTACCCTATTTTTACCAGATTTCTGGTGGTCTTGGATTTCACGAGGAGATTCATTATCCTAACGAGAGAGGAGCTAGAAAGGCCGCCTAATTATATTGGCTTTCATGTGGTATTGCCACTAATTTTGGCATAGCTCCTTCAGTCACTTCTCATACTAGCTTTAGCTCTTCAGTTTGGTCCTATGAAGATCCACCGCAAAATTAAGAATGCGGAGTCTGGTCATTGGCACTGAAATGGCATATCAAACAAGCAGGCATATAAACCAATGTTCATGACTAAATACATACTAGCGGATAGCAGTGATGCATATACTCCTTGTACATACTTAACGTAATTTTATTACTTTTGGGAGTACAATAATTTGTGTATGAAAAAAGGGATTAAGGGATGAACTCTCCTTCAGTCAAATACCCAGCCTAACGAGCAAAGCCTCCAACTTCTTCTAGTTTTCTCTAAAAAAAGAAAAAACAATGTGCATAATTCTTCTTCAGGGTTGGAACCTATGGATCGAGATTGGCTAAATTTTCCTAAGGAGCTTTTATATTTAGTTGTAGAGAGATAAGAGTCACCAGTAGACTTTATCTTTGTTTTCAAGCCATGGCGTCCGGCTGTAAATGATATACAAGGCCATTGTGCTATGATGACAACCTCAATGCTATTGATTTCTTGTGATAAAAAAGAACAGATGAACTTTATACAACGTGGTGGACGTACGATAAGGTAGTGGTAGAGTGAGAAGGGAAGGGAAGGCATGGCAAGGAATGAAGGTTCCGTCATATCCCTCAGTTGTCTCCTCCATCAACCGTCGCCTGTTGGAGAAACAAACTCGTCATGGTATTCTGCATACGATCCTTCAAACCACGACAGTAGGACAAGATTAAATTGTGTAAAATACCATTAGAATATGA
Organism: Crataegus laevigata; assembly: GCA_963580275.1. Taxonomy (NCBI): domain Eukaryota; kingdom Viridiplantae; phylum Streptophyta; class Magnoliopsida; order Rosales; family Rosaceae; genus Crataegus; species Crataegus laevigata. The sequence continues at coordinate 26,447,659 of OY756947.1, read as the reverse complement.
TGCCTTTAAACACACCACATTCATCAAGTGCAATAATATGAACTCAACAGTAGCAAATATCTTATAGAACAAATAATAGCATAGAATCCAGAATAATATAGTTCAAACTGAATACGTAAAGAATCCAGCATAAAAAAACAAATTTCCTTCATCGTTCAGTTACTTTCAGAATCTTCTAGCTCATCTAGCATCTTCGAACATTAGTTGCAGTCCAGAATCAGACCATACGTTTGTACCTAAATTTACACCATCCTATCTAATTTATTATAAACTTCGATCTAGAGGTCCAACTGAAGGTGGCAGGTATTAACCAATGATAATTGGCTATGACATGTGGCATGATCATATGTGTCAAGGTGGTTATAAGAGGTCAAGGTAGTTAGAAGGATAAGGTTGTTAAGAAGGATATAATTGTAATTGTGTGAGTTAGAGGAATATTCTTGTAAATGTGGACTATGGATGTTTACTATAGATAGTCATTAAATCCTTACCATTGTAAGTAAGTTTGATGTAATGAAATAGATATTCTCTCAATACAAAGTCATATTTCTCTCTTTGTTTTTCTATATTTCTTCGTTCGAGTCCCATTTCTCAGCATTATTAGAAGTGTTCATATGGTATCATCGCCGGGAAGGCTTATTGCTGTCCTTTGATTTCATGTGTTCTTTCGCTGCTGATTGAGATTCGAGGTCTTCCTTGCATCAAAAGTTTTGGGGTGATCGCGATTTAAAGCTCAAGGTTTTAGAATCAAAGTTTATAAAATCAAGCTTAGGGTTTCAGAATGAAAGTTTACATAATCAAGATTGGTGTTCTTTGTAGAATTATGGTGTTCTCAGTTGATAGTATTCTAATTTATGAGTTTATTGTTATAAAAGTGTAGAATTCAAGATATTCAATCTGTTATTTGTGATTTGGGGATCTTCTGTGTTTCTCGATTGCTTGATATGAAATAGTGTGAAGATTTCATTTGTGTCTTTTCCTTCAAGAAAGTATCATTCTTTCGAGTTCTTGATAGTATCTTGGTAATTTTCTGTCAAAGAGAGTGTCATTCTCTCACAATCTGTGTGATTTGATGCTTGGTGGTTGAGTGTTATTCTCACTATATCAAGAAAGTATCATTCCTTCTTGATCAAGAAAGTGTTATTTCAAGAATTGGTTGTCTTTTCAGAAGTATTAGTCATGGCTGCTGCAAATGTTAAAGTTGAAAGTTTGCTAGGAATGCTTACTAGGAATGTTTGATCATTTCGATGGAAGCAGTGTATGTCCTCCAAAGTTTGTGATTCATACTGATATTGGAGTGACTTCAGAATAGACTACTACTTATATTACATGGCAATCCACTGATTTGGCTTTGCTTAGCTTGTTACTTGCTACCTTATTAGATGAGGCGATAGAGTATATTCTTGGTTATAAGACTGCTGCAGAAGCATGATCAAATCTTGTTGATAAGTTTGAATTTGTCTCTAAGTCTCGAGTTAATCATTTCAAGATTGAGCTTCACACAATCTAAAAATGGGCTAATTCGATTCATCGATATTTGTTATGGCTAAAAAGTATCAGGGAACAATTAAATGTTGCAAGAGAAAATATTTCTGATAATGATGTTATCATTGCTAGCCTTGCTGAACTACCTAAGGAATATGCCATAATAATCAGAACTGTTATATTGGCAAGAGAATCTTCTATTAAATTGAAGGAATTTCGAGCACAATTACTTGGTGCCGAAAAGGAGATTGAAGTTGAAATTAACATGATTTCTCAAAGCTTATTTGCCATGTATGTTAATGGTTCTAGTTTTTCTAGTGTAGGGTCATCTTCTAATGGATCTGGCTCTACATTAAATCTTGCAAGTCGCAGTCATATCTCTTCAATCACTGGCGGAACTATAGTTCAGGTTCTTTATAATGGTCCTCCACAGCAATATCCATCAATTCCGCCAAATTCTTATCCTCAAGCATATCCACCCGATCATACATCATTTATCACCTTCTTATGGATATGATTTTATGGGCAACAATGCTGGTCAAAGGCCTTAGTTTGGGTCAAAGCCATTTAGTGGTGGTTCTAACTACAAGAGAAATAGTTTTTGAGCAAATGGTGGTTTCAAAGGCAAAACTTATCCTTTTAGTGGATCTTTTGGGTTTCAATCAGGGAAATCAAGGTAAAATCGATCTAACATGTGGTTTGGTAACACTGATACTAAATCAATTATGATTATTAAGTGCCAAATTTGTAATAGGAGGGGCCATACAACTGTGAGTTGTTTTAGAATGAACTTAAACATTTCTTCTTCTAGTTTTGTGGTTGAATGTCAAATTTGTGGGAAGAGAGGTCACTCATCTCTGGAATGTTATCACAGAGGCAACTCAAGGTCAACCACCATCACAGTTTTTCAATGATATGGCATCACAACAGTTAACTAAATTCATTCTTCATGATACTTGGATTGTTGACTCTAGAGCATCACATCAGATCACTGCAGATGTTAGCTCACTCAAACAAGTTACACCTTTTGAAGGTTTAACAAGAATTACCATTAGCAATGGCATTGGTTTATCTATTACAAACACTAGTTCTACTACAATTAAAATTGAATCTAACTTTTTCTTTTAAATGTACTACATGTGCCAAATATTTCAAGAAGCTTATTATAAGTACAATAGCTATGTGTTGATAACCATAGTTGGTTTATATGTGATGACAATATATTCTTTGTGCAAGACAAGAAGACAAGGGAAATTCTATATCAAGGAAGGAGTAGGCCAATGCAACTGTTTCAAATTCCTGTGTTCAAGAATTCAAAAGGTGTGCAAACTTCAGTGCAGAGTTCTTCAGGCTATCTTGGATAGTTGGTAAAATCAAATGTTTGGCATCAAAGAATGGGACATCCAACAAATGAAATAAGTGATGCAATGTTAAAGCAATCTGGTATATATATTGAGTTAGATAATAAGCATAGTTTGTGCAGTCACGGTGTTAAGGGTAAAATGTCTAGAATTCCTTTTACCTCTAGGAGTGATAGATGTAGTTTACCTTTTGAGAAGGTTCATACTAACATTTGGGGACCATCTCTTGTAAAATCCCTAGAAGGACACATATACTATGTAACATTTGTAGATGAATACACAAGATATTGTTGGATCTTTCCTTTGTTCAATAAATCTAATACATATGCTGTGTCTGCAATTTTATAAATTTGTATTGAATTAGTTTGGCATTTGTGCATTCAATTTGATGAGAGATGAAAATATGTGAGTAATGCTTTTAAGTACTTTCTTGCTGCCAAAAGGATAGTTAAGATGATTATGTGTCCTTATACTCTCCAACAAAATGGGTTAATTAAAAGAAAACACATGCATATAGTTGACAGCCATAACCCTTCTTGTCACTGACTCACTGCTGGGTTACCCATTAAATTATGGTATTATGTTTGTGCTCATTCAGTCTACCTTATAAATAGAATGCCTTGTCCTTTTTTGTCCATGTATCACCATATAATAAGTTGTACAAAAAACCACCAGAGTTGAAGTATTTGAAAGTATTTGGGTACGCAGTTTATCCATGGTTAAGGTTATACAACTCAAACAAGTTTGATGCACTACAAGCTCAAGGTACATGGTAGTTAGTTCATTCTCCATCAAATAGAACCATTATAGGCAGCAAGTGGGTGTGTAAAATAAAAAAGAACGCAAATGGCAGTGTGTCAAGATACAAGGCAAGGTTAGTTGCTCAAGGTTTCAGTCAACAAGAAAGATTGGATTACTTTAAGACCTTCAGTTATGTGGTTAGGCATACTACAGTAAGAACCATTCTAACGTTGGCAGCTCAATTTAGTTGGGAATTGAGACAATTAGACATAAAAATGATTCTCTATGGTGACTTAGAAGATGAGGTTTACATGCAATAACCATATGGATTTTTTGATCCTACTCATCAAACTTATGTGTGCAGACTTATCAAATCTTTATATGGCCTCAAACAAGCACCAAGGGCATGGAATTCAAAATTTACTAGTTTTCTTCCTGTACTTGGTTTTAAAGCTGCATTATCAGATTCAGGTTTGTTTATTCATGTTGACGGGACAGGATGTGACTTTACTTCTTCTCTATGTCGATGACATCATTTTAATTGGTTCTAGTGCTCTCAAGATTCAGTCTATGATTACATATCTTGCAGCTATTTTTTGTCTCAAAGAAATAGGAAGATTGACATATTTTTTAGGTTTGCATATTCAATATCAACCTGGTGGCTCATTACTTGTTAACAAGTCAAAACATGCAAAGGAGTTATTAAAGAAGGCAAGAATAGAGTCATGTAAACCAATAACCATAACCTCCAAACCTCATTCACAGCTACTTGTTGCAGAAGGAACTCTATTAGCTGATCCAACTCAGGATAAAAGTCTTGTAGGTGCATTCCAATACTCGATATTCACAATACTGATATTGCACATTTAGTTAATGTGGTATGTAAGTATGTGACTTCACCAACAAATTTGCATATGCATTTAGTGAAAATTACAACAAATCTGATGAGTTTAATATTGAGGCATACTCAGATTCTGATTGCGCAACAAACATTAATACAAGAAGATCAATTACTGGTTTGTGATTTATCTGGGATCCAATCCATTGTCATGGCAGTCTAAGAAATAATCAACTGTTTCAAGAAGTTCCACAGAGGTAAGAGTACAAAGCTTTTGTCCATTGTGCAACCGATGTATATTGGATTCGATCTCTACTCAGAGATGTTAAACAGTTCATTTCAAATCCACCAAGGTTGCACTGTGACAATCTCTCTGCCCTAGCACTATGTTCCAATCCAGTGTTTCATTCAAAAATGAAGCATCTTGACACATACTTCCATTTTGTAAGGGAAAAAGTTCAAAAATGAGATCTTGTGGTGCAATATATACCTACCAAGGAGCAAGTTGCAGATATGTTCACAAATGGTCTTTATAGTCCAACTTTTGTGAAACACTATAACAATTTGCAGTTGGGAGTATCAGGTTCATCATTGCAACAATAATCTTTCACAACTAAAGTTTGTGTGTTCAAGTTAAGTACTTCTGTAAACCAAGCTTGGCATCTCCCAGCTTCGTTTGAGGGGGGGAGTATTAATCAATGATATATGTCTGTGACATATGACATGATCATATGCATCAAGGTGGTTACAAAAGGTTAAAGTAGTTAGAAGGATAAGGTTGTTAAGAAGGATATACTTGTAATTGTGTGAGTTAGAGGGATATTCTTGTAAATGTGGGCTATGGATGTTTAGTATAAATAGTCATTAAGTCCTTACCATTGTAAGTAAGTTTGATGTAATGAAATAGATATTCTCTCAATACAAAGTCATATTTCTCTCTCTACTTTTCTGTATTTCTTCCTTCGAGTCCTATTTCTCAGTTTTATTAGAAGTGTTCATAGAAGGAATTTAATATTAGACCATATTAGTTATATTAAATCCCACACATAATTTAAGTGATTAAAACCAATTCTCACTCGATCACTATTTCACATCATTTTGTTGTTCATTCAACGGTAGATCCTAGGTTGAGAAAAAGTTTCTTGATTGGCCAATTAGAATCAAGTTCAAGGCGCAAACACGATCACTTTCACATATTTTCTACAGCAGACAATCTAGGTCACGTAGTGACATACTTCAACATTTAATACAAAGAAGGACTATAACTCCTTTTAGAACGCCCAGTCTAGTAAAAAAAAAGGCAAACACCATGTTTTATATTTCACTTAGTCTCACAACAGACTAGTAATAATATGAGCCTCTAATTAATGACACCAATCATTTTCTGGGCTCCTTTCATCAGACAAGGTTATTGTATGTTCGTTGGGAAGCAAATCAGGTAGCAGATAGACTCGCGCATGCTGGACTTGGATATGTGGCTGAGATGGTTTGGTGTGAACACCTACCAGTTTTAGTTCAAGATGCTCTACTTGAGGATGTTTCTTAATTAAATTCTGTGGTAATTGTATCGTGGAGAATGATTATAGTGTTAATTGTGCGGGACACTCTTTTTTTCTTTCGTTTAAATTGAAATTTCTGACAAGATTTTTATCGAGACCCATGGTGCATTTCATCCTGCCTATTGATGTACATATTTCCCTTCCAATAAATATAGTACTTCTCTAAAAATAAAAATAAAAATAAAAAAATAAAAAAAACAATGTGCATATTGTGTGTTAGAACTTTGGGAGGTTAGGTGGGTTTGGAAAAGTCGTTAAAAGTGAGCGCACATTTTCTTTAATTTTTAACTTACAAATTTGCAGCCTACCAAAAGTACAGAACACACACATACATTGTCATCCGTCACAAACTAACATATGCTTTGAGCAAAAAATTCAGAGGAAAAAAAGAAGAAAGCCTCTTTCTTTTTCTCTGTGAAGAAGAAAACAAAAATGGCGCTCTCACGGCTTCGCCACCCTGTGATCTACCGTGCGCCGTTTCTCCTGAGAGCTCGACTTCTCTCCTCGTCCACCAGATCACTCACTCGGTACCCTCTCTCTCTCTCTCTCTCTCTCTCTCTCTCTCTCTCTCCTCCTCCTCCTTTTTTTTATTTTTTTTTCAAATCACTTACGATACATTTGGTCATCTAATGAATTGTATGGGATGGTTTTAGTGTTAAGTATTGATTTTTGTGAAATGGGATGGTGGAAAATTGTTGAAATATTTGGTATTTGATTGAATTGGAATTGGAATTGTGAGACTTTGGAGATTTGGGGTGTTGGGGATCCGTGGGTAAGTGTTGGGTGGCTTCAGTACTCGCATACTTATCACTTTAAGCTAAAGGAACTACTGTTGTGATTGGAAATTTGGAAATTTCAATGTAGGAATATTTGTTTTTAACTGATTGATGAAAATGTGTGTTCTCTGTTTATGAATAGTGTTGGGTTTTTGTGATTTTGATAATTGGAGAGTGTTAATTGTTGAACCCGACTGTCTGACAAGCTGCCGATTGAATTTGATCTAGAATATAGGTCCTGAACTTCAGCATTCTTAACTTAACTGGTCACTCATGCTATTTAGCTTTACACCTAATATGTATGGTAGCGCTACTTTTTTCGAACAAGACCTAGGATTCCAATACCTAAGTTTGTAGATTTTAGGAAGATGAACCAATCAAATAAACTAGAAATAAACCTTTACACCGCTAGTACATTGATGCATACATAGAATATGTATCAATCAAAAGATGCTCATGATTCCTAAAACATATGAAACTTATGAAAACGAGTAGAAAATAGTTTAAAGCATCATTTTAGCATTTTATTTTCTCGACTAGTAGATGATGCTATCATATTTTTGGCCATTGATGTTAAAGTAAGTTTGGATGCTGATTCCCCTACTATCCTGGGCACTGAATTTTGTTATAGCTTATGATGCATGGTGAATATAATACCTTTACTACAGATTGCATGTCCAAGCTATTTAATCTCTGTTCTTGTTTGATGGTGCAGTACTTTCGGTGTGCAAAATTCTGCTGCGCTTGGTGATAATACGCTGTTAAGGTCTGTAGTCTTTGGCTTTTAACATCGTTGTTTTTTGCAAATTTGAGCTATAGATGCATACTTCTGTCACCCTTATATCCACAAACATGGGTGGACGGTTATTTATACTGCCTTAAGTTGTTGATGTTTAAATTGAGGACTAGTGGCCTGCCATTTTTCAATGACATGGGGCTTGTTTTGACAACCACTTGTTCTCGTTACCATAAGAGGGGAATTTGGCTTGAATTTAGCATGTTAGGATCTACAGTTGAAACTATAAACCCTGGTTTAGATTTTCATTTAAACATGTATATTTGTTTCCCCGATTATCAGTTGAAACTATAAACAGTGTACATGTACATGCTTATTCAAGTAAGGTCTTGTCGGTTTGGGCTATACTTTGCTTCCCCGATTATTTTCATCTTCTCTCTCTGCTGGCTTTCACTGATAATTAAATTGATCAGGCCAGCAACTTTGTCCATGCTCACTGGAGTTCATGATAAACCATCAAAGCTGAAGGTTAGTGTCTGAAATGTATATTTTAGCACACAGCGACCCTTAGGTAAAGTATTTACTGACGCTTTTATCATTTTCAGCCTTGGACAGATGTCAAGTATTACTCAACTCAAGGTACGGAATTTCCACCTAGACTGATTAATTACCAGTTGAGTCCAAACTGAAAAGATGTTGGTAGTTAAAATTGGAAAAAATGAGGTCACCAACCTATTTCCCATTCTTCCTTTTATTATCGACAGAGAGGACTTTCCAATTCTTATCCTGTGTATGATGTTTATTTAGTTCTGCATGTGTGGTTGTCCATGAATGATATTCTTCTAACATGAAGTTGATTGATATCACAGATCCTTTGCATACTGTCATCGGGATGCCAGCATTGTCTCCTACAATGGTAATGTTGCGGTAAACTATATTCGCTCATAAACATCTGCCAAGTTTCCTCCGCAATGTTATTAGTAGTTGTAGGTTACTTGTCTATTTTATAAATATTACTAACTTACCATTTTAACTTGTAGACTCAAGGTAGCATTGCAAAGTGGTGGAAGAAAGAAGGAGACAAGGTAAGTTCTACCAAAAAGTTTATAAAATTAGGTTCTAGGTTGTATTTCACGTGATCTGGTTTAGTAAGTTCAGAAGGAAATATCCTTAGGGTAGAGCAGATAACAATATGTTGGTTTCGTCCGTAGTTCTGATCCTGACTATTGTTCAATCTAACAGATTGAACCTGGCGACATACTATGTGAAATTGAAACTGACAAAGCTACTATTGAATTTGAAAGTCTTGAAGAAGGGTAATTCTTATTTTATTTTTTATAATCTGTTTGAATTTGTGGAGTAAATGATGCATGATCTACTTTAGCTTTAGTGTAATACATTAGATAGTTCCAATGTTCACTCCCTATGTGTTGGCATAGACAATGAAATTGTTATTTTACTAGAATATTTTTTTCTCTGTCTTTTTTCTTCTCTCATCTTTGATGTTAAACTGCAAAGACTTCATTTCCTTTTTCAATCCGTAGTTATGTCCTATGATATTCTTTTTTATAACTTCTACAGCATGGCACAAGAACTATTCGAGTCCTGCAGTTCTGGCGCAATCTAAAATGTTTTGAACTAGCATGGACGTTTCTTCATTCTACTCTTTTGTTTTGAAGGTTTCTAGCCAAGATATTGGCACCAGAAGGTTCAAAAGATGTGCCTGTGGGACAACCTATAGCAATAACGGTAGTGTGGATTATTCTATAACCATGATTGCCTTAAACCTTTTTTTTTTTTTTTTGGTGTTGGAGACCCATGTCCAGTTACTCACACCCGCCCCTACATATGAGATGAAGTTTAATTCAATTGTGAAAAAAAATTACAGTCATCTAAGTCAATCTAATGATAAGTCTTTTTATTTATTTTTAGGGAACTATTATTGGCACTCCAAAAATTTAAGAGTAAATTGTAGCAATGGTTCCTCAACTTTAATCAAATTGGAGCAATGGTCCCTCAACTTTAATCAAATTAAAGCAATGGTCCCTCAACTAAAAATCCATTACCATTGGCCCCTTAACTCGTCAAAATGTGCAGCTATGGTCGTTTTCGTCAACTTCGTCAAAATTTTGTCAAAATGAGTTATGTTGGAAGGACCATTGCTACAATTGGGGTCCCTTAACTCATCAAAATGTGTAGCTATGATCTTTTTAGTCAACTTTGTCAGAATTTTGTCAAAATGAGTTATGTTAGAATGACCATTGCTACCATTGGGTTAAAGTTGAGGGACCATTGCTCTAATTAGATTGAAGTTGAGGGACCATTTCTCCAGTTGGATCAAAATTGAGGGACCAATGGTAATGGATTTTTAGTTGAGAGACCATAGCTGCACGTTTTGATGAGTTGAGGGATCAATGGTAATGAATTTTTAGTTGAGGGACCATTGCTCAAATTGAGTTAAAGTTAAGGGACTATTGCTACAATTTACGCAAAATTTAATTGTGCACTCCTTCATAAGAGTATTTTTTTTTCTTCTAATTACAGAAAGTTTGGGGTGCACAATTTGATTTTTGGAGTGCCAATAACAATTCTCTATTTTTATTCATAAGTATTGAATTGAAAAGAGTCAAATGGTCCGCGACCTAATTATACAAGTTGTATACATAGTTCTACAAATGAAACACAAGGAAGAAACTCAAATAAAGAACACAATGAACATGCTGGTTTCATATGTAGCCATTAATGGACCCCTTAAGTCCATTGTTGAGGTTCCTACTTTTGAAAAATCATTCCTTTCAAACCACAAGATCCATAACACATGATGGGTCCAATTTCCATATTTCCTTGTGAGCAAATTGGAACAAGAGCCAAGCATTATCTGATTAATCCTGTAAAGTGAAATAATTAAGCCCATAATCACATTCCACAGGACAATGTAAGAGCCAGTATGATGCTAAGTTGGCTTGCGCTGCCGTCTGAAACTTTGGCTACACATACGCTTTCTGCTTAATAATTGTTAATCCATTGTGGTTTCTCACATCTTTTTTTATACAAATTGCAGTGTATATATTTCAGACTTTAATTGTTGTTTTAAACTTAAGCATTTACTTTGATTACGACTCAAGCACTTAGTGTCGAGACACTAATTGTTGTACATTCACAAGGTTGAGGATGCAGATGATATCCAAAACCTCCCTGCTAATGTGGTCGGTGGATCTGAGATCAAAGAGGATATACCAGCACATCAGAATGTCAGAAAGGAAGAGGAGGTACAAGATACCAATTCTGTGGGCATAAACACATCAGATCTTCCTCCTCACATTGTCATTGAAATGCCAGCTTTATCACCAACAATGGTAAGGAAGTTTCAATTAGCTTTTCTGCTCTGATTATAGATGAATTCCCTCCCAGATGGGCTTAATGCTGCTATGCCTGTGTGTCCGTTCAGAGCCAGGGAAACATTTTTAAGTGGAGAAAGAAAGAAGGAGATAAGGTTTGTTATATTTAATGTAATGTTTTTAATTTTCTTTGGAGAGTTTTTCATCTCAATTCATTAAAATTTTTGATGGTATCAACGTGAATTGTTTTCTTATGACTGGTCTAACAGATAGAAGTGGGTGATATAATATGTGATATAGAGACAGACAAAGCAACCATTGAATTTGAATGTCTTGAAGAGGGGTAATTTTTTATTGTTTCCTCTCATGCTGCTTTTTTCCATTGTAGAACACATGAATTTGGCTTATGCTTTTTCAGTTGAAATGCCTTATAGCAGCTATTGGATGAAGTGTCTGATTCACATATGCCAATATGTGTTCAACATTGTAAATAGGATTAGGAACCATCTCTTTTGATAACTAGTATTGAAATTTCCAAGTAGTAACTGATGAGAAAACATGAGGAATGGGGATTTCATTTGCATTTTTACATTATGTTTTGATACATTATCTCCTTAGGACTGTTGAACTTTATGCTCATGCACAACTGTAGAAATCTTGGTTGTAGCCTAATAAGTAGTATCAACAATTTATCCTGACCATTTTGCTTGTGCATTGGTGAATCTCTTGAAAATAAATCAATTTATTATTGTTTATGAAGCAGCTCTTTTTGTAGGTAATCTTGAAAATTTCTTATTAATGAAATGTTGGTTGTAGATACTTGGCTAAGATACTAGCACCAGACGGTACAAAGGATATTGCTGTTGGCCAACCAATTGCAGTAACAGTAAGTACAATGATATTTGTAGGACTCTGACCTGTCTCTCACTTGTCCTTGAGGATAATTTACATCTAAAGCCACTGTAACTTGGCTATTATTTATGTCTGTCAATTGGTTAATATATGAAACGCTTTCCAGATTTTATACAGTCCAATTATTCTAGCGTCTTAGATATATGACAATGTTGATGCTGTCTGTCTGGCAAGGTTGAGGATGCATCTGATCTGGAAACCGTAAAGAATGCTGTTATCAGTGGTTCACCTGTCAAAGAAGAAACACCAGTCCATCAGGATGCTGGAGATGTAACTAGATCAGAAAAAACCAGTATTTCAAGGATCAGTCCAGCAGCAAAGTTGCTTATTACAGAACATGGATTGCATACATCATTGCTGAAGGCATCAGGTCCTCATGGTACATTGCTGAAAGGGGATGTTTTAGCTGCAATCAAGTCAGGAATAGAGTCTTTAAAAGTTTCATCTAAAGAAAAGACTACTCCATCACCGTTAAAAGCATCAGGTGCTCATTCCTCAATACCATCAGGGTCAAAGCCTTCAAAACAGACAGATTCTTTTGAAGATTTTCCCAATAGTCAAATCCGCAAGGTAGGTTTCATTGACTTGGTGCTTAGATTCGGACAAAAATATTTATTTTGTCAGTTTTGAACTGATTCTTCAAATGTTCATTATGTATAATGGACGTGTGCCTGTCAAATTAAAACAACATTATATGCATGGCTTTAAAGCCAGCCGTGCTTGTGATACAAGATTTTAAATCAACATGATTACAAAGGTTTTCCAAATAAGAATCCATTATGACAAAAATGAAAATAGTTATAATAGACTACCTGATTCGATATATGTAAGTGGCACAAGTACTGTCTGATTCTTCAAAAATTTTGTCAGGGATATTTCTCAGTACTTAACATGTCAAATGAAAATATCTATTCTGATTACACCCTACTGGTTTTGATGGTTTTGTGCTGTAAGCGTGAACTCATTTATTATTTGCTAGCATTGTGTCTGCTTCGTTCAAGTTGTGGTTGAATATATGGTGATGGTATAAGATTCATGTTTATTTTCTTTTCTTTTTTGCAGGTGATAGCCACTAGACTGCTAGAATCAAAGCAAAACATACCGCATTTATATTTATCATCAGGTCATGTAACTATTTGGTGAAGTCAGTTGTTAATACAAATTAAAATTTATCTTTTCTAAAATTTGTCAATTTATTCCATTCAGATGTTATACTGGACCCTCTTCTTTCTCTTAGAAAGGATCTTATAGGTATGGATTATGAACTTCAAATTGTTTTTATTCTTGACCTTGATAATTCTTGAACCTAGCAAATCATTTCTTTTTATGTGTTTCCTTAATTGCAGAACAGCATAATGTTAAAGTTTCAGTTAATGACATTGTTATCAAAGCTGTAGCTGTTGCACTGAAAAATGTACCAGAAGCAAATGGTAATAGAAATTTCACTTTGATAGTTATTCTTGATATTGGTGCCTGACATTTTCACTTTTATCGAGTATATTTTCTTTTAGAGATTCCTCCATCCATAGTTGAAGTCTTAGGAGTAATTTTCATTTTTTTGTGTGTTTTTCTACGTCTATATATTGGTTATTTGAATTGTCAAATTAGTTGAGTTTTTATTTCTGTTTCACTTCAACATTCTGGAACTGATTTGTAATCAATATTAGACGTTGCTAACACGTTTGTTATTTTAATACCCAACAGCTTACTGGGATGCTGAAAAAGGAGAAGTCTTTCTTTGTGATTCCGTTGATATATCAATTGCTGTGGCCACTGAGAAGGTAGTTTGCTGATTTTTAGTGTTTAAACTTGTTATACAGCACCTCATATGAACAGAAAATAGTATTGTGCGGTGTCCATTCTTACGATTGAGAACTGTTACAGGGCCTGATGACTCCAATTGTGAAGAATGCAGATCAGAAATCAATATCAGCAATTTCCGCAGAGGTACTTACAGTAATTGAAGTAGTTTTTAGTTCATTTTTCCATTCTTGATTCCATCATTTCTGTTTCCATTTTATCTTTCCAACGTGCTAACACTTCAGCAACACGTTATTTTATGTGATTCCCTCTGGCTTGCTATGCTCGTGGTAAAATTGGAATTTGCGAAATTTGCGTCATATGATAGTCATCCCTATATAGAATTACGAGTTGAAAATCTAACCTGGTCTATGATATTTTTTACGTTTTTCATTTAGAATTTTACCTTTGGAAGTGAAGTCATATTAACATGTCTTCAAATATCAAATTTGGTTGATATTTCTTGTCAGGTCAAGGAACTAGCTGAGAAGGCACGAGCGGGAAAGCTTAAGCCAAATGAATTCCAAGGAGGAACTTTCAGGTGAAATTTATAGAATTCTTAGTTGCTTTTACCCATTCTTTCGTCAAATACAGTAGTTATGAAATACTTCTTGTTCGTTCTGCAGCATTTCAAACTTGGGGATGTTTCCAGTGGATCATTTCTGTGCAATTATAAACCCACCTCAGGCCAGTATCCTTGCTGTTGGCAGAGGCAACAAAGTCGTTGAACCAGTAATCGGAAGTGACGGTAAGATATTTTGTTGCTCATTCTACTCAGCAGTCTAAATTTGATGCAGTATGGAATGGTATAATAAATTGAATTTCCCTCCCCTCACCATAGGAATTGAGAGGCCGGCAGTTGTCACCAAAATGAGCTTGACATTATCGGCTGATCATCGAGTTTTTGACGGCAAAGTTGGAGGTGTGTAATGCTACAATCTTCTTTCAAACTGAAACTTCAAAAACAAAAATAGATACGAAATGTAATTTGTGCTGATACATTTGATTTCTCCACATTTGCTTATAAGACAATCCCAATCAATCATGTAGGTTCGTTCCTCTCAGCTTTACGGTCAAACTTCAGTGATATCCGAAGGCTTCTTTTGTAATGACAAGAAAGAGGCCTCGGCGTCATCTTGAGCTAGGAGATTTGCCAGAAATAACCATGGTGGCAGGTTTCTTTCAAATCGTTCGAGAGAATCACAATATTTTTTTCCCATGATTTGCTTGTACATTTGCATTTGTTGTGCCATCTTGTTTTCTAGAATTTCCAACTTCCTTCGTCCATCGACGCAGAAAAATCATTGAGGTGCCAGTGGGTGCAAAATTTTTGCATGACTTCCCATCTAATTCCAAGTGTTACCATCCCTTGAATAAAAGGGAATAATGTACAAACACGGCCACAGAAAACATCCGCCATTTTTCAACTATAAATTCCCTTTTTAATGAAATTACCTCCAAAAGCAGGCCCTGATTTAACAAAAGAACGTAGTCTAACTAACGTAACTGAAACACCAAATCAAAAAAGAGAGTGCCTGCGTTCAGCTTTTGTTCTCCAATGTGGGATGAACAATGTAAGATTGTTCACACACTATTTTGTCGAGTTCATTCCGCAATGGAGGAGAATTAATTTCCTGCACATGAAAATGTTATTGTGACGGTATCAGAATCCTTCATTTACTTATCAGAATCCCTAAAACCCATCATTCAATGGATTCCCACAAGACTAAATTGCATTAAACAAACGAGTAGTAGTGAGTGAGTACCCAAGACAAGTCAACAGCCCAAGCTCCTGCACACACACAAACACAAACACAAACACACAGAGACATTTCATCAAACATTTGGCGCGCAAAAAAAACCACTACAATTGAAAAGCATACGGAGAATTGCTGAGCATGGTGGGGCGATAGCAAGGAGAGGTTCACGGACGGATCGTAGGCGCGAGTAGTAGTCCCTATGAGCCACTGAGCCGCCATTGAGTCGCCGACTCGGGCCTTCTCGAACGGGTCCGCCGTGTTCAAAACCCGTATCGCCGCTTCACTAAGCTCTCGTTTTCGCTCTTATTTTCTTATTTGCCAAACAGGGCCTTAGCCTAAACCGAATTTGTTGAATTTGAACGAAGTCCGAACCAAATAATTTGCCAATCAGGGCCTGCTTTTGGAGGTAATTTCATTTCTTTCACAATCGTCTGTGTGCGCCTGCTGCTTCGGCGACTCGAGCTTCGCGGGGACGATGAGTCTGCACGCGGGGACGAAGGCCGAGTCGACTCACCACCGACTTTACGAGTTCGCAAAAGATGCACTCACCAGAATCTTCGTCCACCCTTACGCCACGGTCCGTCTCCGCCCTAGAAATATCAATCTCTGCACACAAATTTCGCAGATATTCGTGTCTAATTGTTATTCTGTGATTTTTGGTGGTGTATTTTGAAGGTGTGCGAATTGTACTGCGGCGGAGGAGTCGACGCCGAGAAGTGGGATGATGCTCAAATCGGCCATTACATCGGAATCGGTACCGTTCGTTTCCCGTTTCTTGCAACTTCGTATTGTTTCTGTGTATGTTTGTCTGTAATTTGTGAGAGTTAACAATGGCGGTGCTTGCTGTTGGAATTGGTAGATATTTCGTCGTCGGGAATAAGCGAGAGAAGAGAAGCGTGGGAGAGCGAGAGGAAGGCTTATACTGCTGACTTCTTTGAGCTTGACCCTTGCATGGTAAGGCAGCCTAGCCTCTCTTTCTTTGTTTCTTACTTTCTTCTTTCTCTTTGTTGGTTTCGCATCGTAAGTCGAAAATTCAGAATCAGGGTTATTTTGGCTTTGTTTTAGCATGAATTCGGTGTTCTTCCTTCTTGTGATTCTTGGAGTGTAGATAATAGGTCTTCAATTTTGCTGTCTGCCATTTTTAAGACTTGAAGAAATATGCTTATGTCCAGAAATGGAATGTCTGTTGTAAGAGGAGTTTAGTTCGAATGGAAGGATAACGATTTTCGGAACTGGTAACATGAAGTACCATTTCTATAGTTTGAAAGGAATTGATCTCTTAAGCCATATGGTTGAGCAACTCATGCATCTTATAGTTATAACTCGTGTTGGCGGCAAATCTGATGGATTGAACTTCTATGAACTTTTGAGCAATGCCTTTGAGAGGTTTCTATTAAATGTAAAAGCGCAGATTTTTTGGTCGTTTGGAACCAAAGTTGTCACTGGCCATATATTAAGTGTGCAGATTGAAAGTAGTGATTTCTCTCCTCCGCTTCTATACTTTAGATTTTGGAGATGGACTGTATTTCCATGAACTAACAATTGTCTTAGTTGTTAGTGTGCAATTTAGTCATAAATTTTCAGGCTTCAGCTGTATCTAATAACGGTTGCTGAGTGATGTTTATCTAGGATTCATCTAATATGAAATATCTACATCAGAAATTTATATATTTGGGTGAAACTTTTAGCTGCTTTTAGTTGCTTGCTTTGGATAATTTTTGGTCTCTTCAATCCTGCATTCTTTGATAGTGGATTACTTTGACAGGAAGATGTAGAGATGCATTTGAAAGATAAGGCAAACACAGCTGATTTAGTTTGCTGCTTGCAGAATTTGCAGGTTATTAATTTATTTTAAAGATTGGTATTTTCTTTCCATTTTAACAGTCTCGTATTTTTTCCCTTTTGTTGTGTTTTGTTTTTAAATTTAAGAATGCATATTCCAAATTAAAAGAATTTTTACTTACAGATGTGTTTCCAAACTGAGGAGAGAGCAAGGAAACTATTGCTTAATGTGTCATCCTTATTGAAACCGGGGGGTTATTTTTTCGGTATTACTCCTGACTCATCTACAATATGGTATGGAAGATGCTTGACAAAGATCTGTTGTTTAATTCTATATTTTCTATGTAGCATTGATTTGGTTAAATTTGTACATTTAGTGAACTTTTTTTATATGGCACATCTTTCCTTGGAGCAGGGAAATAGTGATTGCTAATTTGACATTATGGTCATACAGGGCAAAGTACCAGAAGAATATTGAAGCATACCACAATAGAAGTGGTGGCATGAAACCGAACATTGTCCCCAATTGCATTAGATCAGAGAACTACACGATTACCTTTGAAGTTGAGGAAGAGAAGTGCGTATAAGCTTGAGATGTTAAGCATGTCACTCTGAGCTTTTGTTTTCTTGGATGATTATGGTAATTAGCGTTCAATCTTTTTTCCTAAGTGAATGTAATTCCACTTTCAGGTTTCCTATATTTGGAAAGAAATACCAACTGAAATTTGCTAATGATATCTCTCCTGAAAGTCATCACTTGGTTCATTTCCCAAGCTTTATCAGGTTTAGCGTTGCTTCCAAAGTTTGGTCAGAATGCAGGCAGTTTCATTTTTTCGTATGTTGCCTTAGATGTTGATTTTCAATTGATCTTGATAATGACCCTCTGTTGTATGTTAACAGGTTAGCCAGAGAAGCTGGTCTTGAGTATGTGGAGATTCAAAACTTAACTGAATTTTACGATGACAACAGGTTTGAATTCTTTTTCTCTTAAATTTTCCACAAGCATTCCAGTATAATATTTCTAACGAAACCTGCTAATAAAAATCTTAAACCATACTTATTACCCTAATCATTTCACATAACTTTTTCTTTAACTTATTGTGGCTGAATTTTTTTTTCCCTATATATTTCTGCTGTAAGAGCACAATTTGCAGGCATGATAATGAATTCCTGTTCAAACCTTGTGGATCCACGAGGAAGACTTCTTCCTCGATCATATGATGTATTAGGTTATGCTTTTGTTTCTACTATGTTGTCTAATACAACTTGCTCTTTATTTTCTTTCCATCGTGATAATGAGTTGGTGTTCAAACCGTAAAACAAAATTTTCTTTTTCAGGTTTATATACCACGTTTATATTCCAAAAGCCGGACCCTGATATTACTCCCCCGCTCATGACACCAGTGCTGCACGATGTAACTTACATTCAAGATGAGGTGAGTTTTTTAAAGTTTACAAAGATTACATATAAATTGGACCTATGAGTCACGACTAATCTACTAGTCACCGAATACTCAACTTTTTGTAGTCTTAACAGCCAATTTGTTTGAGGTAGATGATATAAGATGGATAGTTATGATGGAAGCCTTTTGATATTGCAGAGAGAGTGGCAAGTGCCAGTGACGACTATATGGAGAGATGACGAAAAGAGCGTACCAGTAGAGCCGCCTCCTGGGCTGGGAAAGATTAGTGAACAGAAAGGGATTTTGGGTCCAGGCCCTGCTGAGTTGCGTTTTTCCGAGGCACTTTGACCTGGTGATTGAGGGATGCAAGACGACCGTGCATGGAAGGACTGATTATTAACATACAGGAACCCGCGTTTTTGGCGTAAAGACACTGTAAGAGTAACAGTCGTGTGTCCTGTCTAGATGATTTTTGTTTTTTGTTTTTTTTTCTTTTCATGTGGGGTTATCGTCCCGGGTGAAATTGTTAAGATCTGGTGGATTTTGTAAACTAGGTTAAGCTGATGAATGGAATGATTTTCTGGTTTGGAAATCTTGTATGATGCTGATGTTGTCGTCTCCTCTCGTGTTCCCTCAAAGAAAACCATCGCACATTCTTGTGTTATGTTTTGTGGAATTTAAAAAAAAAAATAATAAATTAGATAAAATAAACAGTAGTGGAGAATGCACGCACGCCCAGTGGGACTCGAACCCACAATCGCCTGATTAGAAGTCAGACGCCTTATCCATTAGGCCATGGGCGCTTCTTGTTGGCGATTTTCCTACACGATGATAACATTAGTCCACTTGAAAGAAATTGACCTCTTTTCCTGGTTTAATTTAACAACTTATTATTTTTTTGTCAAACTACCATAGAGAAGGGTCAAAGGTCCACTTCCAACAATATCAATATTGTCCTCAACTTGTTAGTTATCACTTGCACAATTCAACATGTGTGGGGCTTTATCACAAACGGCTTCGGTGTTGGTTAGAGTGGTGTTAGGACATTTAAACTCTTCTGTTTCCCAAGAGACAACCGATGTTGATATTTCAAAACCCCGCTCACGTAAGACCCAATTAGTGGGTCACATGTGAGAGATCCACAAATCGACAACCACGTGAAACCAATGGGACTCACCAATGCGCCGAGTCAATGAAACTCACCCAACACATGGGGCCAAAGGACCTAACATCATTGTGTGGGGCCAAGAGGACACACCCTTCACATGGTAGTATGGACCTGCTCTCTGACTCTGATACCATATTAAATTATCAGAAAGATGGGTCAAATCCCACTTCCAACAACACAGATATTGTCCCCAACTTGTTAATTACCACTTGCACAGTTCGACAACTTCCAACCGAATAGAACAACCCAATTCAGCAGGACTTCATCAAATAGTACAACCCAGTTCGATAGCTTCCAATTGAACAAAACAATCCAGTTCAACAGGAATGTGCTGGATTGCCCAGTATTTTTGTAGTACCCCTTCTTTCTAATCCTTTAATGTATGTCCCATCTTCTCTAAATATCCAATGGGTAAGTATTTTAAATGATAATACAACTAATCATGATATTGGTGTGAGTACTTATAAATTGCCACTAAGACAGAATCGTGGTATGCCACCTGATAGGTTTTCTCTGTGGAAGGTCAAGTATTTGATTGCTAATTGTGTATCATGTGAGCAATGTTCACCAGAGTGGAGGGCATTGGTCGATTATATGGAATCAATCAAAACTCCAACTCAGGTAAAAGAAGCCCTACGAGACCGAATGAAGATATTTCAGCTTTGAAGAAAAATTAAACTTGGAGATAATGTAATTACCAAAAAGGGAAGAAACCTGTTGGTCGTCGTTGGGTGTTTACAATCAACTACAAGACTGATGGATTAATGGACAGGTACAAAGTAAGGTTAATGACTAAGGGGTACACTCAAAGTTATCAAAAAAGCCTTTTCTCTGTTACTAAAGATGAATATTGTACGTGTTTTTATTTCCTTAGCTGTAAATATGCATTCCTTCGTAGGAGCTTGGAGGAGGAAGTGCATATTGTCTTTCAACTAGGTTATGGTGCAAGTGGTAGTATAGAAGTGTGCAGATTGCATAAATCTCTTTATGAACTTAAGCAATCGCCCCATGCTTGGTTTGACATGTTTACTTAAGCAATGAAGAAATATGGGTATCCCTAGAGACATTCATATCACACTTTGTTTCTGAAGCATAGGCTTGGCAAATTGACTGCTTTAATTATTTATATGGATGATATGATTATTACAAGGGATGATTCAGAAGAAATTCACAAGTTATATTTAAATCTTGCATCCAAATTTAAGATGAAAGATTTGGGAGACTTGAAGTATTTTCTTGGAGTTGAGGTTGCCTGTTCAACTAAACGTATATTCCTATCTTAGTGAAAATAAGTTGAAAGAGACTGGTATGTTAGGGTGTAAACCTATGAATACTCTTATGGTATAAAAGCATCACTTGAGTATTATCCAAATCATGTTTCTGTTGATAGGGGTAGATATCAATTGACAATATGGAGAATATGCCAACTCTTTATAAGCACATGTAAGGCCTCTTCTCCCATCAATGTGATATTCATTCTTAACATAACCCCTCACATGCGGCGAATTTTTAAGTTAAACATGTGGTGATGTGAAACACATGTCGTAATTGGGATTCACACGTGGGACACTTGCTCTGATACCATGAAAAAGTTAAGATTCCCTAATAAATCCAATTGACAATATGTTGGAGATCAATCATTTTGGTCTTTTTATGTTTTAATTCAATCAATTTGCTCCTTCATGTTTGCTACGGGAGTATTTAGAAAACTTAAGATGTTACTTTTTATTTTATTTTTTTTATAGTGCTTATAAGATATTAGTCTAATTTCCTTCGTTAACATTATTTCATCCCACACTCCAAGATATCGATTGTAAGTATGATAGAATTAGAATACACAGATTCTGAATAAATCTCTTATGTCAAAGAAAATAAAAGAAAAGTTGAAGTATTAATTCTTGAGAGATTATATTCACACACCCCAAATTACTTTTCTCACACCTTTTTAATTTTTTAATATTTTCTACACACCACTAACACTTGATAGAAAAATATTAAAAAATTAAAAAGGTGTGGGAAAAGTAATTTGGGGTGTGTGAATATAATCTCCCTTAATTCTTATGTGACACATTTGAATTCAAAATTCTTGCTAGCTACTATATTATTTATATATATGCTACAACCCTATACAACATTTTTAAAACATTTCATTTTCATACCTCACGTACTATTTTATTTCAAAATAATACCTCCATTACATTTTCCATCTATTGATTTGTTAAATGCTGACGTGGCTGCCACATATATGCCACATGGTTGCCAAGTGTCTGCCGCGTGGCAAATAAAATAATTTTTAAATTTTTTTATTTAAAAACCTGAATTTTTTCCAAAAACAAAAAAAATTGAAACCCATATTCCTTAAAAAAAAAATAAAAAAAAAAAAAAAAAAAAAAAAAAACCCCATAACCCAATTCGTCTCCTCGCAACCTAGAAGAAGAAGAAGAGAAGGGACGGGATCCTGGCCCAGAGGGTGGGCTTCTTCGCAGGGGGAGGGACATGTGATTTGGGCTTTGCGGCGCCGAGAGGGCGGGGGAGGGGTTTTGGTTAAAGATTCAGGTTTAAAAAGAAAATTTAAAAATTATTTTTATTTGTCATGTGGTAGACATTTGGCAGCCACGTCAACACTTAACAGATCAATTGATGGAAAATGTAACGGAGGTATTATTTTGAAATAAAATAGCACGTGAGGTATAAAAGTGAAATGTTTTAAATATGTTGTATGAGGTTGTAATAGACCTCAAACATGAGGGGTTTCTATGTAATTTTGACTTTTATAATACTCTATATATATATATATATATATATATATATATATATATATTATACGATACCGGTCTATGAGTGTTTACCCCTAATATTATTAAATTGAAAAAATAATAATTTGGCAACATTAGCATATGGTGATGGTGTGGGTAAGCAGCTAGGGATGGTTTGGTATGGGATCCCATACCGAAACCCTTGTCCCGATTCCCAAACTGAAATTTTCGGGAATCCCGAAATAGTTTCAGAATTTCAGGACAAATCGGGAATCCAGAAATGGTTTTGGGCTTTTGGACTAAAATTTGACATATTATGTTTTTAGGCTAAAATTCAATCTTTTATATTAAAAATTTGACATATAGGCAGACTCAATATCCCAATATGTTTCTACTAATCTGTGCACACAAATCTGCCAATCAAATGGCAAGGTCCAGTTAGTATCTTCCTATTTGTTTCTACCTATTCAAAAGCAATCTACCAATCTGAAACGTTAATATGTGCTTGAGTAAACTAGTACATCTATCTATAATCATGCTAGTCCCCAAAATTATGTCTAAAACATTAACATATGCTTGAGTAAACTTCTGTACATATATAATAAAAATATTATAGATAAATGTAAAGTTTTCTCAAGCAAATTGTAACTTATAATCTATCCATCTATCAACCTTCCGTGTTTATTCTGCATCTATGTATCCATCAATCAATCTCCTGTGATTTAAAAATTCTGCATATGTTCCACTATCTATCTTAGGGCTCCTTCCTGTATATGTTCCATCATCGATTTCTAGTGCTCCTTCAATATTTCAATTTTCACTATTGTAGGTAGATGATGTTCCCCTTAAAGATGTGCTCCTATATATTTAAAAATTAAATAATATATATATTTTTTGGTTCGGTTTGAGAATACTGAAATCCCAAAAACTTGAGACCGATTCCTGTACCAAAATTTCGGGATCGGTTTAATATTGAATACCAAAATTTTCGAAAATTTCGATTTGATTTCAGGAATTTTTCGATTCAGTTTGGGATTTTTGGGATTTTTTTTCCAGCCTTATACGTAGCTAGATAGGATAGATGTTCTTGCGTGCTAGTTGCATGCTGCTTTGCATGCTCAAAACGTGTCAAAAGCCATGGCACCATCTCTGCCAATTGTACTATATTCCAAACTTTCAAATTTCTGGCTAAAAATATAAAGTAATTTAGGTAAAATTGAATAAAAACTTTACTATTAAGCTATATATCAATGACATATTTTTGTTTTGGATCTAATTAATGATATATATTTTTATGGGTTTTTATCACAAATAATCTCTGAAATTGACACATCCCATTAAGATGGTCCTAAAATTCAAAAACCGATCAATGTAGTTCTTGAAAATAAACGTCGCAAATCAATGTAGTTCTTTCGTCGCAATTACGTCAAAAATTCTGTTTTGTGCTGATGTGACACATAAGAGGGTCCCACATGTCTAATTAAATTTTATGATGCAAAAAAAAAAAGTTGGCTGCCGTGAAGAACAAAGCAAGAAGCCTTTGCAGCTGCCCAAAACCCACCAAATTGAGTTAAGGGATTTTGTCTATAGAACTCATCACTTGTTTCCAATTTTCACAACGATTCAGTTGGGACTTTAGTTTTAAAATCCTAACACAATTTTTGAAGGAAAAATTCTTTAATTTCAGAGGAAGAATATAGCTATATATATAGGGATGTGATATCCACACACTCATTTTTACTTCTCTCACGCCTTTTTAAATTTCGGCTGTCGGATCGGATGAATTGAAGAAGATCTAACGGACAGAAATTAACAGGGGTGTGTGAGAAGTAAAAATGGGTGTGTGGATAACACACCCCTATATATATATATATATTTTTTTTTTTGGTACTAAGAAGGAAGAGGGCTCTACTTTCTTTGTTTTTTTTTTTTTTTTGGTGAAAGCTTAATAAGATCATTGCCCCTCCCTAATGGGTCCTTCCCCAACCTATCGCTCTAAACCCACTCTCAGGGTTCTCACCCTGTTCCCGTTTGATGAAAGAAAGATAAATGAGTCACATGAGCGGCGAGTTAGGTTGGGGTGCTGAGTTCAGATTTCTGACATTCATCCTCTTTTTTTTTTTTGTTTTTGCTTGCTCTGGAAGCAGGCATGGTGGTGCAAGCTTGATGCGACGGGGTGGGATGGGGAATAAAAGAAGATGAATCTTCTTTTTTTATTTATTTATAATTTTTTATTAATTTTGATTTATATAAAAATAATAAATAAATTATTATTTAAATACTTTTAATTCACATAATAATATTTAATTAGACTTGTAGGATCTAGTTATGTGCCACGTCAATCCATAATTTTTGATGGAATTGTGATTGAAGAACTACATTGATTTTGGACACCAATTTTCAGGGACTACATTGATTGATTTTCATTTTCAAAGACCATTTGATGAGACGAGTCAATTTCAGGAATCATTTGTGATAGAGACCTTTATATAAATCAAAACTAATAAAATAACAAATAAAAACAAAGAAGATTCATCTTATAATCCCCATCCCACCCAGTTGCATCAAGCCTTCACCACATGCCCCTTTCTAGAGCAAGCAAAAAAAAAAAAAAAAAAAAAGGAAGAAGATGAATATCAGAGATCTGAACCAAGGTATTAAATATCGATGATATCGGAAATATCGATAGTCTAAAAACATGAAAATTTCGATGGAAATATCGGAATATTATCAATATCGATAAAAATTGAATAAAAACCACGGAAATTGTAAGAAAAACTTGGAAATTTTTATTGAAACTTTGCAGGATGTTTATTTAGTCAATTATCTATTAGTTTATCACAAAACAATTGGAAGGAAATGCATTGCATGATGAATTTAACTGATTTAAATTGATTATATAGCGAGCTGGCAAACATTGTGAGTGTAGAAAATATGTAAATATTTTAGTATATTTTCACAAAAACATAAGTGATGTGGTGGTCAAGGTGTTGAAAGAGTAAAATGGGAGGGGTTCGAATCCCCTTGGTATTTTTAAATATAGAAATTTAAAAAACACGGAAATTTTGATGACATCGGAAATATTGGTAGTCCAAAAACACGAAAATTTTGATGAAAATATCGAGATATTATGAATATTTAATACCTTGATATGAACCCAACACTCCAACCCACCTCGCCGCTCATGCGACTCATTTCTCTCTCTCATTTATTCTCGCCAGAATCGAATCCCAAATATCACTACCATTGGACAAAATTAAAGTAATCAAGGTTGGGGTGTGGGGCTTGCATCAAAGGGGAAGAAGGCGAGATCCGTGAGAGTGGATTTGGAGCGAAGGTTGGGGAATGACCCATTAGGGAGGGGCAGTGATCTAATTAGGGTTTCACAAAAGAAAAACTAGAGCTCTACTCTTCCTTCTTAGTAATTTCACAATAAAAAAAATAGAGTTATGTTCTTCTTCTGAAATTAAAGAATTTTTCCATCAAAGATTGTGTTAGGATTTTAAAACTAAAGTCCCTAACTAGATGTTTTGAAAACTAGAAACAAGTGACGAGTTCTACCTAAAAAATCCCTCAACTCAATTTGGTGGGTTCTGGGCAGCCGCAGAGGCTTCTTGCTTTGTTCTTCACGACAACCAACTTCTGTTTTCCATTTTTATTTTCCACATCATAATATTTAGGATAAATCTTAGTTTACCACCCTCAAGTTTCGTGATTTTCAACATTTAGTACATCAAGTTTTTTTATCCCAGAGTTATACCTAAAGTGTTAATTTTGGGACAGTCTCATACATCCGTTAGTCTGGCTGTTGAGTCTTCCGTTAACTGATGATGTGTTATCCATATGGACAATGACTGGGTGGCACATGTCAGTAAGAGGCCTATGTGGAAATGAAAATTTCAAAAAAATAATTATTTAAATATAAGTTTTAAAAAAAACCCAAATCGTCTTCCCCAAAATCCCTACCCCTTCTCTCACCCCTACAAACTTTCAATTCTAAATCTGCAAATTCATCCTTTAAACTATCAACTACCAACAAATTTCACAACAAATTTTAAAAGGTTCACAACTACAAAAAAAACTCAGACCCCCTTCGTCATCCCCACAATCACCCACCATTTCCCCCATTCCCTATCACCTGTAACCACTTCCCTCCCCACTGCACCTCCATCTCCGACGAGATCCTCCTTTCTCAGCTTTCCCCCCAGTACACCGGCAAAACTCGCCAGCAAAGTAGCTTTGTGTCGGAGCTCGTCGAATCGACGTTCAGGGGTTCGTTTGGGGTTCATTTCCTTCACGAATTTTACATTTCCCTTCATTTTCCACACGATTTTCCTCAAAATTTTCACAACAATGTTCATTTACTGCTTTCTGCATCTGGGTTTTTACCCAAAAATATTCATTTACTTATTTTTGCATCTGCTTTTTGTATATGGGTGTGTGTAGCCTCCGGTGATGACGGCGGTTCTGAAGCTGAACCTTTACTGCCAACGATGTATCCAGAAGATCGACATGATTGTCACCAAGATGAAAGGTGAGCTTATCATCTCCCACTAATTGGCAACTTTCCGCAGTAGAGCGCCGTCGTTTTTGTGATTTTGGTTTGGTTTTTAACATGGTTGACGTGACAGGGTTCAACGACATGAGTATCGACAAGGAGGAGCTGTTGACAGTGAAAGGCTCAATAGACATGAAGTTCTGACTGAGAGCTTGAAGTACAGTGTTGGGGGTGGGTGATAGGGGGTGGGAGGTTATGGATTCTGGGGAAGACAAAGGGGATTTGTTTTTTGTTTTTTTTACTTTTCTTTAAATAATTTTTTTTATTATAAATTTCCACATGGACCTTTACTGACATGTAGCGCACAGTTATTGTCCACATGGGCGCTATGTCATTAGTTAACGGGAGACTTTACAGCCAGACTAATGGATGTATGAGACTATCCCAAATTAACACTTTAGGTATGGCTCTAAGACGAAAAAAATTTCATATACCAAATGTTGAAAACCACGAAACTTGAGGGTAGTAAACTGAGATTTACACTAATATTTAATTAGACTTGTGGGACCCACTTATGTGCCACATCAGTAAATAACAGTATTTTTGACAAAATTGTGACGGAATGACCACATTGATTTGTGATGTCCATTTTTAGGGACTACATTGATCGATTTTGAATTTCAGGGACCATCTTGATGCGATAGGTCAATTTCAGGGAGCATTTGTGATAAAAAGAAACCTTTATATAAAAATAATAAATAAATTATTATTTAAATATTTTTAATTCACATAATAATATTCAATTAGACTTGTGGGACTTAGTTATGCGCCACATCAGCACATAACAAATTTTTTAACGAAATTGTGATGCAAAGACCACATTAATTTGAGACACTTATTTTCAGGGACTACATTGATTGATTTTCAATTTTAGGGACCACTTGATGGGATGAGTCAATTTAAGGGATAATTTGTGATCAAAACTCTTATATAAATCAAAACTAATAAAATAACAAATAAAAACAAAGAAGATTCATCTTCTTCTAATCTTTATCCTACTCCGTTGCATCAAGCATGTACCACCATGCCAACTTCCAGAGTAAGCAAAAAAAAAAAAAAAAAAAAGATGAATGTCAAAGATCTGAACCCAAAACACTAAGGGCCTGTTTGGTATTGTATTTAATTTTTTTTATCATTTCTCAAAACATTTCTTAAAAACAATTTTCTTTAAGACTCAAAAACTTGATTGGTTTCCAATTTAAATTTTTTAAATCTTACGACTTAAACTTGATTGGATTGGAGTAGAGATGAAAAAAGTAAAAAAAAAAAAAGGAGAAAGAAAGAAGAAAAGAGAGAGATATATTTGGAGTGAAAGGGGAGGGGGAGAGAAAAGAAATGAGTGAGTTTAAGTTTAAAAACTCACTTTTTATGTTTTTAAGGAATATACTATATTTTTGAGTTAGTCTTGAGTTCAGTTTTTAAAAATAGTCATACCAAACAAGTTTTTAAGACCTAAAACTTGAAAACTGTTTTTGAGTTTAAAAAGTTGGATTCAAGTACACTACCAAACAGGCCCTAACCCACCTCGCTGTTCTTGCAACTCATTTCTCTCTTTCATCTATTATCACTAGAATCGAATCCCAAATATCATTACCGTCAGACAAAATTAAACATGTAATCAAGGTTGGGGTATAGGGCTTGCATTAAAGCGGAAGAGGGTGAGATCCGTGAGAGTGGGTTTGGAGCGACGGGTTAGGGAATGACCAATTAGGGAGGGGCAGTGATCTGATCACGGCAAGAAAAACTAGAGCTCTTCTCTTCCTTATTAGTAATTTCACAATAATAATAATAATAATAATAATAATAATAATAATAAAAAAAAAGCTATATTCTTCCTCTGAAATTAAAGAATTTTTCCACCAAAGATTGTGTTAGTATTTTAAAACTAAAGTCCCCAACTGGATCACTGTGAAATTTGGAAATAGGTGACGAGTTCTACAGAAAAAAATCCCTCAACTCGATTTGGTGGGTTCTGGGTAGTCGCAGAGGCTTCCTGCTTCGTTCTTCACGACATCCAACTTATGTTTGCCTTTTTTTTCACCTTTAATTAGACTTGTGGGATCCACTTATGTGCCATATCAGTACATAATAGACTTTTAAAAAAAAAATTGTAACAGAAGGACTACATTGATTTGTAATATTATTTTTTAGGAACTACATTGATCGATTTTGAATTTCAAGAACCATCTTGATGAGATGGGTCAGTTTCAAGGATTATTTGTGATAAAAACCCTTTATATAAAAATAATAAATAAATTATTTAAATATTTTTAATTCACATAATAATATTTAATTAGACTTGTGGGACCCATTTATGTGTCACATCAACACATAACAAAATTTTTGACGAAATTGTGACGGAATGACCACATTGATTTAGGACACCCATTTTCAGGGACTACATTGATTGATTTCCAATTTCAGGAACCACCTTGATGTGATGAGTCAATTTCAGAGATTATTTGTGATAAAAACCCTATTTTTATTAATTAGGCATAGTTCAATGATGAATAACACATAGGCTTTAAGTCATTATAAATAGTTAGAATTTAACTGTTTTATCCTTCTTTCTCTCTCTCTCTCTCTATAAATGTCATATGAGCTTAAGCTATTATAAATACGAATTTACATAATCTCCGGATCAATTTTGTGGAGATCATCCCGGCCGATCGATCTCATCCATTGATACAAATTCAATAGCCAAAATCTCTTATCCTCCTCTTTTCCCCTCAACTCTTCTCTTTCTCAACCTTGAACCACCAACTCCCCAAATTCCAAATTCAATTCAACTTCATCTCAAAATCAGCCCCAACACTGCTGCAACCACCAATTGCAGGCCTCTCACCTTACCCTCTCCAAAATTAGTCCCACAACCGCCACATCCCTCAATTACAAGTCCCTTGATTTTAAAATCTTAGTCAATGTTAACGAAACAATAAAGAGAGGGGTTGTGCAAACCAATGTGTTTTGGTTGCAGAGATCTTTTTCATAACTATGAAAGAATTACAAAGAGAGAAATCTCAAAGATGAAGAAGAAGAAAGAGATGACAAATAAAAAACTAAAACAGTAAAGGAGTGCGAAAAAAAATCAGACTTTAAGCACATATGACATGCAATTAAATTTAGGGTTTGTTAACAAAGGTGGGTGTAGGGGTACGATGCAAAAAAAGAAGTTGAGGGGAAAGAGAGGCAGGAAAAGAGGCTTTGGCCGTTGGATTTCTATTCTTATGGAACTGATCTTGAGAGGATCTAAATCTTATAAATAGTTAGAACATGTATATTCTATCACACTTTCTCGCCATTCGTTTACATGGATGAGTTTTACTCAACTAAAAAAAAATAAAAAAAATAAAAAAAGAAAGAAGAAAAAGAAATGAACACTGCATTGCAGTGTCCAAATCCAAATGTGTAAAAAAATAATATAGGAAACAGACATTGCATTACAGTGTATGAATCCAAATGTAAAAAACATAGCTGGGTCTGAATCTAAATATAAAAATCAAGAGTTACGTGAGGTGTGAAGTGTAGGAGACATGTGAGTGATGGAAAAAATAGAGCCAGGAAACGGACATTGCAACGCAAAGTCTAAATCCAAAAATGAAAAACAAAACCAGGAAATGCACATTACATTGTAGTGTCTGAATCCAAATGTACAAAGGAACATATAGGAGGTGTGTGAGTGATGAAAAAAAAATGAAACCAGTAAATAGACATTACGTTGCAGCGTCTGAATCTGAATGTAAAAAATAAAATAAATAGGAAATAGACATTGCAATGCAATGTCTGATCCGTATTAACTTATTCCAAATATAAAACTATGAGAAATGGAGTGTTAGTTGAAGTGGGTGCCAGCTGTAGTGACAGATTTTGTAATTTTTGTTTATTTTAAATGCATTTAAGTATCACAATACATGATTGACCTATTTATAATTAACATAAATATTGTTGATCTATTGTTAATATTATAACTTTTTATTGATTTTTCATAAAATCACCTAAAAATATATAATATTGCTGCTTTAGGTAACCTCACCAGTCACCACTCTTGTAAGCGCATACTCAGTCCATATATGGAATTTTTAGTTAGTGTTTAAAATTTAATTGATGCGGTCGATATTTTTATAAAAATATAAAATATAAAAAAAAACTAGAGAATGTATGAAAATGGAGGTGAATTTTAAACGTAATTTCATTATCAAAGAATGACACACTTCAACCCTGAATGTCTACTAGGATTTTGAATCAAGTTGTGTTGGCCGACACCTAGAAGGTGACAAAGCCATAAGTGTAGTGATGTGGAAAATATGAATAAATTTAAACCTAAAAGTGCCTAAATACAAGAGTGCGCTGTGAGCGAGAATGAACCCAATTCACACATAATAACAAAGTATAAGTACAATATAGTAAAATAGGATGAGAAATTATACCATCAAAGGTAACCGTCTACCCTAAGGTTTGCCAATAATCTTCGTTAACATGAGAGCACATCTGCTAAACTTGAAAGGGTGAAAAACAAGGGTGAGTGTGGTTGAAAATAAACTTTTAATTAAAAACCTTTTGAAAAAATTATAACCCTTCGCCGTAAAACATGTATAGTTTCCAAAATGTACATACTATGTATAGTATGAAAATACTTACCACAACTTGCAAAATGTAAATAAGGCATGATATCCCAAAATCTCCAGAGTAATATAAGTAAAATAAGGTGCTTAACAACCTATGCCAGCACATTAGTCGGAGTCGCCTAATGCTACCCGTACGACTGAACCTATTGCTCATCAATTTGTGCTTGCATACGAGTCAGAGTCGCCTAGTGCCACCTATACGACATGACTGAGTGTAATAATATACGCTCTAGTGCTACGATCACATGAAGACTAGTGATAATCTTGTTCACCTATGAGTCGGAGTCGCCTAATGCAACCTGTACGACAGGGCTGGCACTAACTTGGATCTAAGGCAAGTGTGCGGTGCAGGAGTTGAACATACACATGAAGGCCTTGGCTCGGGGCCGGAGGACTAACACCGGGGGTGAATAAATGATGATCACTACATGAATATAAGCATGCCATAATGATGCAATAATTCTAACCAACATAATAAACTTACCTGAACTTACCTGCGCATCCCGTAAGATCATTTTGACATTTCACAATTTCACAACAATGCAACATTTCTTAATCATGGCAGGAAATGACACACTTACCTAGAGTTCGCGCTACAACTCCCTAGCACGAATATCAAGGCATCACGAATGATCGTCACCTAGAACAATTATCAAATCACGTCTCAGAATTCTTATCGATAGAACACGTAGCTTACATGAAACACATCCCCAAGGACGTTCTAGAATGATTTGAAACTCATTGACCAAAAATTAATCGTCAGTCAAAGGTTAACGGTAGGGTCCACAACTCTACGTAATTTGATCTGAAAGATCCGCATCTTAGATTTCCAATCTATAACTTCCAAAGATATGCATTAAGCTTCTGGATCATTATACTAAAGTTTCATTACAATCCAACGGTTGGATCTTCGCCAATTACAAATTCAAGTGGAGGTTAACGTTTTATTTTACGAGTTTACAAATTCAATTCAGGAAGATCTGTATGTCAGATTCCCGATCCATAAGTTTCGAATATCCTCATATATTACAGATTATAACATATTAAAGTTTGGTGATGATCCAATGGTCGGATCGTCGATTCATTTAATATCTAAGTGGACGTGTATATCAAAACTATAGTCTTACGAAGAGATTTCGTCAATCAAATGTCACATATGAAATCAGAGTTACCAAATTAGTCTAGGAAGGGCAGGTGAGACCTCGGCCCACATGTCGTCGCCACGTGGTGCCGTACCTGGTGGTCGACCACCCCGACTCACTAGAAAATTCAACTAATTCCAAAAATTCTCAAATTTTACAGAAATGAAGATCTCAATAAGTAGAGAAATTTTTAAACCTGTGATCAAATCCAATTTGGCCAGGAAAAACTTTAAATCGCCACGAATCCGCCGGAACTCTAGAATTAGCTATGCCTCGATTCGTCGAATCCAAAGCTCCGCAGCCTCATCTAATGCTTGGGTCTTGTTCATAGGGTTGTGGGAAGTCTATTGGGGTTTGTGGTTGATGAAAAACTCTTTGAAAATGGGCAGATTGCCACCGTGATACCCACGAACCCATCGGTGCAAATTCACGAATCCTAAGACTAAAATCCACCCATTAATGGATAAAAATGGAAGAATGAAGGTCGTGGGATGGTTTTTGGGTGGTGGCTTAGCTCAATTCGTCTAAAAATTGGTCGAGAAACCATAAATTTCTATGGCTCTTGTCGGGTCGGGTCGCACGGGTCAAGGGAGACGCGGTTTGGGTTCCCTCATCTTCCTCTTCTCTCATTTCCCTCATATTCTCCTTCCTAATTGGTCAGACTCTCCTCCCCATTCTCTTGATTTGTTCCCTATCTTCTTCTCTTCTCCTCCGATTGGGTAACTCTGCCTAATCCATTCTCATCTGTTTCTCCTCCTCCCCGATTCCTTTCTTTTCCCCTTTTAGCCACACACACATGGCATAACAATTTAGTAGTATAAAATAGTATAATATAATTAAAATAGTGATTTCTTCAAAAATACTTCCGGATTTGTAGCTTTGTAAAACTTTAACCGTAGCTCTGATTTCGATTCCGCTTGCTTCTACGAGTTCGTATTGTTGAGTACTTCAAGAACACACTAAAAGAATATTTTGTACGTCTCACTATAATTTGGTCAACGAAAGTCAACGATTTCACCTCTAGGGGCATTTTCGTTAATTCATTCATTTAAATTTAATAAAATCGTAAAATTAGGGACGGGTTGTCACAATCTACGCACCTTAAAAAATTTCGTCCCTGAACTTTGAAATAATTAATTATACAAGAATAGTGAAAAGATAGAAGAAAAACAGTTATATAAAGAAGATTTCAAGTTAGAACAGTTGCATAAAAGAGAATGTCATTCTGTCGCGATCGGAGTGCATTGATTCTTCTTTCATGCCCCAAAACTCGTACCTTCTTTCTCTTTTAGCACAATACTAAAATATAATACTGCAGAATAAAATCCTTTATGAAAACATTATGCCAAAAATAGATATATAGTAACATATCATCAAATACGTATATATAATATAACGTACAATTTAAAATAGTTGTACTAAGATCAAAACTGAATGTAGAAAAAAAATTTACGTACGTTCTCATTGCGTCACGTACTCCAAAGATAAGTGTATAATATCATTGGGTTAAGCCCAACAATAAATAAACAACTAAACATAGACGGACCTAGATGTCTACTTGCTTAACGAGTTCAACAATTAAGTTCTCAATATCACGGTCTGTTACCCATAATATCAACAACTCATAGTTGTCCCGATTAGTAAGTAATGAATTCCTGAGGGTACAATATTATCATTATGCCCCCATTGGGAAATACGCATAAATCGTCTAATTAGCGCCTCGACTGCGCTCACAGACTACCTTTTCGAGTGATATCGTCAATATTATACAATTTTCTATATCATAATCTCGATCATACCATTACATTTCTGTAATACTCCTCTATCAATCATATATTGTGTGTAAAGTCTCCATGCAACGTTTCAAATAGTGCTGTACCCAAAATTGAAAATTGTAACCGTAGTTACACCTAACTCTAATAGGGATAGGTGTTAGTCATAATCATAATGAAACTGAAGCACGAATAGACGTAACATGTCCACCAAGTTCGAGATAATTCATTCTGACTGGCCATTAACCTGAGGATGAAATGTGATATTATACCAAAAACTTAGTATGCATGGCCTTCAAGAAGACTTCCCTAAACCTGAAAATGGAACACGTATCAGTGTGAGGTACAATAATGACCTGCACCTCATATAGTTGAACCATGTAGTCCACAACGCCATAGTGAATAGATTCACATGCAAAAAGTTATGTCAAGAAGGCTAAAAGAACACTTAAGAATTTGAGAATCAAAATAAGTCCACCAAATCTATAGTACAAGGTAACTAGGATTAATGCATAACATCTCACTACCTCGATAGCTTCTGGAGCATTCAACCACCAACGGTAACAATTCATTCGACGAAGTATTTGTCGAGTGATTGAAGAATTAATGATCATAACTAGATTTCAATATCCTAGCAATTCTTCTGAACAATCTACCTACCTTCAAAATAATCCAAATTGCAGTAGAGTAGATAAGTACCCACAGTTGACTGAAATGTTTTCCAGCACAAAGGTGAATATGAAGTCACAGTTAGAATAGATGTTGATCGTAATGCCAGAAAATCTGGTAAATTCAAGAATGAGAAATTTTACTAAGTGATTAGAAATGTAGTCCCTCTGGACTAGTGGAAAGTGAGTTGACTTGTTAAGTCGATTTATAATCACTGAAACATCATCATAATCTCTACGTGTATGAGATGACTCGTACCAAAAGCTTATGGTGATATTCCCCCATCTCCATGTGGATATAGGAAGTGGTTATAGCCACTCGAACGATTTTTGAAGATTTGTAAGTAACATCAAACCAATGCTCGTGGATTCCAACTAAATGGAACATGACAGGTCGAAAGTATTTCAAGGGTAATTAATGTCTTTTTGCACAACCGGGATAATACACGATAATGCAATGGTAGACGTTGATTTAGTTCTTCCACTGCCGCTGTAAAAAATTTAACCTATTTCAACAAAGATGTATTCGAAAAGTCTAAGATTGGTAAGGATTCTGAATACGTTTCTCCTCTGAGAAATGTCATCTAGTTTTCAAATGAAAGTGATAATTGTTGACTCTAGATCATGAATAAGACGATTTATTTCGAACCGTTTTAACCGTTGGAAAATATAAGCGATTCTCCATCATGCTGCCTCAGCACAGTCAAAACATCCAAAGAAAATGCCATCGTGGATTTCAAAATGATTAATATCATCAAAAGGTGTAAAGCAAAGGTAAGGTGAGATAACAATTTAGTTGTCAGAAACTTTATTTGTAATCAACATCACAACTAAACTAACTTTCCTCGATTTTAAGTTAGGAAAAACAATATAGCCGAAAAAATCTCTGAACAAATTGTCGATAAATAGACAAGAAGAAAAGAATCTCGTCCATTGATCTCTCGAAATTTCATAATACTTTGTGAGAATTTCAACTTTCTTTCGCTACAACCTTTTGAGAAAAAGAAAAGAATCTCGTCCATTGAGATTAATTCTCCCAAGAAGAGTACCAATTTAATCAAAGTTTACAGTCAAGGAATTTGGTATAAAGCTAACAAATAGTGCTTAGAGAATTTGGTCTCATTGTCGAAGTAGATGAGAAAGTCGTCGATAAGATCACTATGAATGCATCAGGCTATGGAAGAAAACTTGAGTTATAAAGGTTGGTTGACTAGACCGTCAATTCTAAGTAGGTTTAAACGGTTTTTATTCGTCACCCGATCAAGTTGCTAAAGTCTAGGTATGACCTTAAGGTTTGGCATGTCACCCTCGCAGATAGGTTTGAGGTTCCCTAGATAAAGGGTTTGATTGGATAAATTCCTAATCAGTAAGTGTTACGAGAAAGTGGATTGATGGTGTACATTAGGTGATATCCCAGGTAAGATGTTGGGAAATGATGCCAAAGGTATTCATCCTTGTAGCGTACCGTACTACTTCTTTTCCTTAAGAAATTAACTCGTGCTTCAATTCTAATGTTTGTGGGTGGAAGTGACCACAAGAATAGATGATCGAGAATGTTCTGGTTACCTAGATGGGTAAAACAATTATGAGTTTACTGTCCTAATACAAAACTTGCTCCTAAGTTTCCATGATTTAGTTTATTCGGCTCAGGTAGTCACTATTAATCAGCCTACCAATCATGCCGTTAATTATCGCATATATGATACTTTGATATTGTTCGTTACCCTAAAACTATGAATCGGCGTTCTGGCATAAGGGTATCATTCCCAGGTACTAGCATATGTTCGGTATCATAAGTCATATTGCCTTAATACTGGTTGACAGCTTCTGGATATCGGACATTAACGTCAATTAGTAGCGCCACCATAGGCTAACTACAGGTTAGAGCCCGCTCAGGTGGATATTTTCGAACGATTGGTAAAGAATGGGTCCGGTGAGGTGGTTTCATTAATTTTAAGGAAAATTGATTAATGCTTTTAGGATTTTTGCTACCCAAAGGTATAACAAGTCATACTCACTGTCTTATACTCATCGAAATGATGAGTACAACATCGAAAGAAATTTGGAAATTAGTATTGGTTGAGATGCCCTAAGGCTGAAAATAAATTGCTAAAAACTTACTTCAGAACATGTCTAAAAAGATTTGATCTTCCTCCTAAAGATTGGGAACTATACTAGTACATTTGGAAAAGATTAGTGCTATCGAGGGACCAAAAGTGGCTATCCTTAGATGTTCTTCTATTGAGTCCTACCACTTTAGCACTAGGTTGTCGCTCAAGACATTTCTAAAATCTCGACGAAAGAAAACTTTGTAGGAATTTTATTATGTGGTATTCTAACGGATACTACCAAGGAATCAAAACCATTTATGGTTTCATATCTCGAAAAGGGTTGGTAAAAATAACTAGATGGTATTAGAATTGGTAGGTAATTTCTCCCCCGGGATAAACAACTATCAATATAGTAGCCCTGCTTCAGGGCCATCAACTTATCTTATAACTACATCTTTACTTGGCAGGGAAATTCTTCACCTATAATTTAGAGGCGTTCGCCAAAACATTCCTATAAAAGGTCTATAAGTCGACAAAGTCACTCAAGATTAGAAAAAGATAATACATTTTTCGTGCTCGACGAGGTGGCAAGATTCGAAAATTAGGCTCAAGAAGTTGGAATGCTTACATCACGCGTGTGATGAATGCAATATTGTCCAACTTATGCTCTGATACCAAACTAGCACACCCCGACCCAGAATGTCCACTAGAACTCTGAATCGAGCTATGCTACGTAAAAAAGCCATAAAGTGTAGTGATGTGGAAAATGTAAAAATTTAAACCTAAATGTGCCTAAATACAAGAGTGTTGTGAGCGAGAATGAACCCAATTCACACGTGGTGACAGAGCATAAGTATAGTACAGTAAAATAGGGCGAGAAATTATACCATAGAATGTAATCGTCTAGCCCAAGATTTGCCAAGAATCTTCGTTGACACGAGATCACAACTACTAAACCTGGAGGGGCGAAAAATAAGGGTGAGTGGGCTTGAAAATAAAGTTTTAATTAAAAACCTTTTGAAAACGTTATAACCTCTCGCCGTAAAACATGTATAGTTTCCAAAATGTACATACGTATAGTATGAAAATACTTACCGTAGCCTGCAAAACGTAAATAAGGTAAGATATCCCAAAATCACAAAATTGCCACAGTAATATAAGTCAAATTAGGTGCTCAGCAACTTATGCTAGCACATCAGCCAGAGTCGCCTAATGCAACATATACGACTGAACCTAGTGCTCATTAATCTATGCTAGCACATGAGTCAGAGTCACCTAATGTGACCTATACGACAAGACTAGATGTAATAATATACGTTCTAGTGCTACGATCACGTGAAGACTGGCAATAATCGTAGTCACCTATGAGTTGGAGTCGCCTAATGCGACCTGTACGACAAGACTGCCACCTATTTGGATCCAAGGCAAGCGTGTGGTGTGGGAGGTGAACATATACATGAAGCACTAGCATTGGCCTGGGGCGGGAGCACTAACACCGAGGTGCATCAATGATGAGTACTACATAAATATAAGCATTCCATAATGATGCAATAATTCCAACCAACATAATAAACTTACCTGAACTTTCATTTTGGCATTTCACAATTTCACAACAATGCAACATTTCTTAATCACAGCATGAAATGCATAAATCAATTCAAAAGCATTTGCAGAAACTATAATATATGTATATATATATATATATATATATACACACACTATAAAAAGGAAAAGACCCACTCACCTGGAGTCTGTGTTACAACTCTCTAGCACGAATATTAAGGCATCACGAATGATCGTCACCTAGAACAATAATCAAATCACGTCTCAGAATTCTTATCCATAAAACACGTAACTTACATTAAACACATCCCCAAGGACGTTCTAGAATGATTTGAAACCTATTGATCAAAACTCAATCGTTTGTCAAAGGTCGACGGTAGGGTCCACAACCCTACATAACTCGATCTGGAAGATTCATACCTCAGATTTCCGATCCGTAACTTTCAAAGATACACACTAAGCTTATGAAACATCATAATAAAGTTTCATTACAATCCAACCGTTGGATCTCCGCCAATTGAAAATTCAAGTAAAGGTCAACGTTTTATTTGATGAGCTTACAAATTCAATTCAGGAAAATCTGTACATCGGATTCCCAATTTGTAAGTTTTTAATATCCAATATTATGTACTATGATGTATTAAAGTTTGGTGATGATCCAATGGTCGGATCGTCGATTTATTTAATATTCAAGTGGCAGTCTCTATCAAAGTTATAGTCTTACAAAGAGATTTCATCAATCAAACATCACATATGAAATGAGAGTAACCAAATTAGTCTAGAAGGGCAGGTGAGGCCTTGGCCCATGCATCGCCGCCACGTGTCGCCGCACCCGGTGGTCAGCCACCTCGAGTCGCTGAAAAATTCAACTAATTCAAAAAATTCTCAAATTTTAGAGAAATGAAGATCTCAATGAGTAGAGCAAGTTTTATACTTGTGGCCAAGTTCAATTTGCCAGGAAAAAGCTTCAAATCGCCACAAACTCGTCGGAACCCTAGAATTGGGTGTGCCTCGATTCGTCGAATCCAAAGCTCCGCCGCCTCATCCAATGCTTGGGTCTTGTTCCTGGGGTTGTGAGAAGTCTATTAGGGGTGGTGGTTGACATAAAACTCTTCAAAAAATAGGCAGATTGTCGCCGTGATACCCATGAACCCACCTGTGCAAATTCAAGGACCCTAGGCCTAAAATCCACCAATTAATGGATGAAAATGGAAGAGTGAAGGTCGTGGGATGGTTTCTAGGTGGTGGCTTGGCTCAATTCGCCAGAAATTGACCGAGAAACCATCAATTCCCATGGCTCCCACCGGGTCGAGGCACATAGGTCAAAGGAGACCTGATTTGGGTTTCCTTATCTTCCGCTTCTCTCATTTCCCTCCTGTTCTCCTTCCTGATTGGTCAGACTCTCCTCCCTCTTCTCCTGATTCGTTCCTCATCTCCTTTTCTTTTCCTCTGATTGGGCAGCTCTGCCCAATCCCTTCTCCTCTGTTTCTCCTCATCCTCGATTCCTTTCTTTTCACCTCTCAGCCACACACATGTGGCATAACAATTTAGTAGTATAAAATAGTATAATATAATTAAAAATATTTCGTACGTCTCACTATACGTTGTTCAACGAAAGTCAACGATTTCGCCTTTAGGGGCATTTTGGTTAATTCACTCATTTAAAATTAATAAAATCGTAAAATTAGGGACTAGTTGTCACAGAGAAGGTCTTCAATTTAGGCTAAAATTGACAAATAATGTCAATTTCTAACAATTTGTTAAATATCAAATAAACTCTTATATTCTTCCATACAAATGTTTAACAATCTCTAAAGTTTCATTTTAAATTCTACCATTTCTATCGAAAACAACCGGTATAGATATCAATATTCGATATATCCGTTAATATTTCTGCAAATTTGCATATTGATATTTTTACAGATACCAATATGTTAAAGGTTTTTTATATTAGCACCCCACATTAAAATTTAATATTAAATAACTTATTTATCCTACTATGCAATGACAATTTTGACCTTATTAGGTTAAAAAAAATACAAAATTCTATATACATCCCAAATCACTTTTAACGTATTATTTATCTTCTTCAACTATCAAAACCTCTTCGACCATCCATTGTTGAACAAAACCCTAACCAATGAAACTACAAACATGTTGATTGAGAAAATTATTTTTGACGAATGAAACACGAAATCAATGTTTCGGAAGCTTCACATGAGGTAGACTTCATATTATTTATTGTTTTAGTGATTTTGACGACGTCGATAATTATTTAATCTTGCTTTTGATGCGTTATTCAAGCTTATATATTCGTATTCATCTTTTAGGGATCACAGAGATTACATGAAGAATTAAATACTTAAAATTACCACCAAATATTAAAAACATACGACATGGGTTTTAATGGTGGAATTGAAAACAACCCACATATGCTTTAAATCTCAAGCGGCATCTTTTGTCAAACTTTTTAGTCGGCATTATTTGTCCAAATTAAAAGTTATATAAGATTTGAGAAATGTGGGGTGTATGGAAAATATGGGGTGCATATAGAAAATGTAAGGTGTATATTAAGAATGTGAGGTGTATTAAGATAATTTTTAATTAAAAAAGTAAATGTAAAATGTATTAAGTATGTATAGTTTATTCAATAATTTGTAGAGTGCTAATATAATAAGCCTATGTTAAACATTGTTTTCAGTTTAGATAAGACTCCATTCATTTTTGTTTTCTTTTAATATTGTTTTTCTTCTCACATTAATTGCATTTGTATTAAGCAATATGAGTTAAAAAAAATTGGAATTACACTTTACACTTTTAAGATAGGACCGATATTTAAAAATAGATTATGAGATTTCAATTTGTCACATCCCGGCCTGGGACGGATCACTTCCCCGGCCCGGGGCGGATCACTTCCCGGGCCCGCTCCACCACCGTAGCACGATATTGTCTGCTTTGAGCCCCCGACCACGCCTTCATAGTTTTGTTTTTGGGAACTCACGAGCAACTTCCCAGTGGGTCACCCATCATGGGAGTGCTCTAGCCCCCTTCTCGCTTAACTTCAGAGTGTTGTGACATCCCACATCGCTCAGGAGAGTGATCCTTAAATGTATATTCCCATCCCTTCCTAGCATGAGGCATTTTGGGAGCTCACTGGCTTCGGGTTCCGTAGGAACTCTGAAGTTAAGGGAGTTTGGGCTAGAGCAATTCTAGGATGGGTGACCTCTTGGGAAGTTGCTCGTGAGTTCCTAAAAACAAAACCGTGAGGGCGTAGTTGGGGCCTAAAGCGGACAATATTGTGATACGGTGGAGTCGAGCTCGGGATGTGGTGGGGGCCCGAGCTGGGATGTGACACAATTTTACTACATTGCATTTAATACTGTTGAATTAAATCAATTTACATCATTTGTCTGTTTGAACATCACCGATATTTTAAAATAGATTAAGAGATTTCAATTTTATTACATTGCATTTAATACTATTGAATTAAATCAATTTACATCTTATAGGAGAGGGGAATGATTCATAACTATTACATTAATTTAAAAAATAGAGAAGTTTCGAATTCAAAAAACATTAATAGAAACCCAACATTATATTTACTAGATGATAATACCAAGTAATAACAAACAACAAATAAAACTCAAACATCTAACACAAAATTCATCGAAATGACTAGAATAGATCCACGATCTTTTAA
This sequence comes from Crataegus laevigata, assembly GCA_963580275.1. Taxonomy (NCBI): domain Eukaryota; kingdom Viridiplantae; phylum Streptophyta; class Magnoliopsida; order Rosales; family Rosaceae; genus Crataegus; species Crataegus laevigata. The sequence goes on along the minus strand of OY756947.1, from coordinate 26,405,165 downwards.
ACTCAAGCTAAAGTAGATTGAAAATAGAGAAATAATTGACTAGATGATAATACCAAGTAATAACAACAAACAACAAATAGATCCACTATCTTTTATTCTTTATGCAGTCACTTCTTTTTACCATAGTGGACCGTCGAGTGGATAAGATTCTCAACAGTCACTAAAAAACGTTACATTATTGGCTACAAAATTGGGTGATTAGTTGAAAGTTTAAGACTTTGACTAAATTGCGACAGTTTTGGGGGCATTTCATTCACAACGAGACAAATTATTAAATAACAAAACTCCGGCTGAGAAGGCGCGTGGGGGCTGATGGCTGAGTGAGTCAAACAAAGCTCCAAATTTGCCGTTCCAAGGAAGGAAGAACTTTGTCCAACCACATTAACTTAAACTGTAATCCATTTACACTAATCACACTGTTTTAGGACTGCAAATCATTCTAATTTTATGTTTTAATACCTGTGGCACCATAGTTTAACGTTATATTTATTTTCACTGCACAACGAGTAAAGAGTCTTGAGTTCATAAATAATGAGGAGGATGTTTAATATGCTTGCGTTGAGTTTCAACTCTAGCTCAATTCTTATTTTCTTTAAAGTAGAATATAGTTGTGTCGAAGAAAATTGTTGTCTAAATTATTGTGTAATGATTGATATATGATTCAGCCATTTGTACAACATAACCAGATCTCGTTGTAAAATTTACACGTATGCTACAGTCCTACCCTCCAACCCACCTGTCTCCTCCAACCTCAGGAAGTTTCCCATTTTCCATCTCTCTCTCTCTCTCTCTCTCTCTCTCTCTCTCTCTCTCTCTCGTTCTTGTGTTTTATCAAAAATAAACAGAACCACCTTCACATAGCTAAACAAGAATTGGGAAATAGTGAAAGATTTTTGTTGTTGTTTAATTAATTTGATGAGTGTAAGTTGAGTTAAAACCAGCATCAAAGAATGAAGGGTTCTTCACCAAAAGGAGGGAGCCACAATTATGATTACTCGTTCAAGATTTTGCTGACTGGTGATTCTGGTGTTGGAAAGAGCAGCCTTCTCCTCAGCTTCATCTCCACTTTTGTTCAAGACTTGACTCCCACCATTGGTAATTTTTTAAAGTTTATCTCCCACGATTTTCATTTGATATTGGTTAGTTCTTTCCTTTTTTTTTGTTTGAAATTCATGAATCAGTGACATATTCAAGTGCTTATTTTGGTTCTAATTAACTCTTTTTAAACACCCAGTTTTTGTTTCTTTATGTTGCAAATACCATCTAGACCTGGGGTTAGTCAAGGTAAATCAAGTTAGCTCAAGAAGTGTGCTCCCTCTAAGTTTGAATCACTTTTCTCGCGGTTTAGATGAATTTTGTGTAAATTATCTAGAAAAATATTCAATTAAGCAACTGTTTGCATAAGATAATTCTGTATTTAGGGTTAGAAATATAGTTTGCATGTATATCTGCTTATATTTTCATGTCCTCAAACAGTTATCATGCAATTGTAGTTGGGAACAATAGTAGCTTTTATCAGGCTTGCATCTCGTAAATACCGGTTTCAATGTAATTACTCACTTCCCTAAACGGAGCAGAACTCCATGTGATTCCTATACAATTGTTAGGTTTCCGGCATATGCCTTGCTCTTTGCCGGCGGACTAATTTCCGCTACTTTCATGTGGAAGTTTCGAGGCCAATTGTGAAATTCTTGATTGACTGTAATTTTCGGATTGTCATTATATTTGGTGCTGATGTGCTTTACCAACCATTTGAAGGTGTGGATTTTAAGGTCAAGCAGATTTTAGTTGGCGGAAAGAGATTGAAGCTTACAATCTGGGACACAGGTATTCAGTGGACCTAACTATTATCTGTCAACTTCCTTGTGACTTCAACAAGGGAATATATTCTCCTAATACTTTTCTTTCAATACTAAAACGTTGATTTTACTACACTTGACTTCAAGAAAAAATATTCTCCTCGTTTATTCGTCAAGTGTTTTTCTTTTGGTTTTGCAGCTGGACAGGAGAGGTTTGGAACGGTAATAAGCTCTTATTACAGAGGTGCACATGGTATCATTCTTGGTATGTATGTCGTATGTCATTGCGTTTATGTAAACCTTACATTACGCATTTTTCGAGTGATTTTCATTTATCAGAAGCAAAGGAAAAGGGTGCTTGGCCATTGAAAACATAATATTCCGTCGCGTTTTGATATATATATATTCACAATAGAGGTGACTTAGAAGTTCATAACGCATCTCATTTCGACTCTGATTCTCCCACTCCAGTTGTTTTTCTTTCTGTTGCTTCGAAAGTGGCTGCTTCAGAAAAAAGTCTGACTGATTTGCCATTTGATTTCAATCTTAGTGTATGACGTGACGCGGCGAGAAACCTTTACAAACTTGTTGAATATCTGGGCCAAGGAAGTAGAGACGTACTCCACTAATCCCGAGTGTATAAAAATTCTAGTAGGGAATAAAGTTGACAGGGTAAGTTTGTCTGTGCTGTGGTTTCTTAAAATATGGATTACATACTTGTTTCTTTTAGTATGTGCTCTGAGTTTCACTTAGCATATGCTGTGAGTTTTCCTGCTTCTCGAAGCTGCTGTTGATATCTGATTCCTATATTGTTCAACACTCTGCAGGAAAACGAGAGGGCTGTAACTCGAGAAGAGGGCATGGCTCTTGCACAGGAGCATAAATGTTTGTTTCTTGAATGCAGTGCGAAAACCAGAGAAAATGTTCAACAATGCTTTAAAGATCTCACACTGAAGGTATATTCTTTTGGAAAGGCTTGCATTTTTTCGACTTCAGACATACGAGCCAACTGATTTTCTGTCGTGTTTGCTGCAATAATTCCCTAACTCCCGCGGCATGGTTCAAGGCTTTCATTTAACTTCGTTACAATCCTAATATTTTGACAGATGCTGGAGGTGCCCAGTTTACTAGACAGTGGATCTGTACACATTTTGAAGCAGAAACAAGAAGATCGATTTCCTTGCAATGGTGATTGCTGTTCTTAATGACAACGCTAGAGAACGTTGGTACAAGAATCGGTGTAAGGACAATTGGCGGCTGTGTACTCTTCGAAGAGCTTTTGTCAAGCCATTGCCATCACTCCCATTACCATTTTGAGAACTAAGGGTATAGTAAAAAGGCTCTGGTTTAGCCATATTTGTTTGGACATCGAACTTAGTATTACGCAGAAGGTGTTAGGAGTTTGCTTGAGTTTTAGTCAATTTGCTTAGGGAATTTCAGTGAAATACGGATTAGAGAGTACTGGTTGGAAAAACAATAAAATAAATCGCTCTGTATCGATAAATGTCTGTAAATTATATGAGATGTACAGAAACTGAACAGTACAGAAAACGGCTTCGATGTACAAATGGAAAGTGAGATTTTGCATCCTTATTTGAGTTTTTAGCATTTTTCTTCAATCATGTTTTCATTCATTGTTGTTCATGAGAACGAAATCCCTCATTGTTTTCGTCTGTGTGAAAAAATGTGATGAATGAATTCAGGAAGATCCATTCTATCTCGGAATCATTCTCGTTACTACTTCCCAGGTTCGGTAGGAAAGAAACGAGTAGCTAATGACTAGTTCCGCTATGGAGCCCCATGTATACCTATAAGACAGCTAAAAGCCTAAAACACCAGTCTCATCAAAATGCGTTGGCCGTCTTCCCCTCCGAAGCTTTATGTTGTCTCAGTTGTCTGTCACCAGACAAGGCCGGAGTCCGCCGGACATTGTCTTTCTGTATAATATAACTCAACTTCACCGGATAACGTCATCTTAGTTTCCGATCTGCCATCAAACTATGGTTTTTGTGAGCTTCGAAGGGATTGACAATGTATTCTGCTTATGAAACCAGATTCGCTAATATAATCCCACACAATTAGCACCAAAACTCATACACAAGTCCCTATCTAACCACTACAATAATCTTCATGGACAAAATGGCAGCTAAAGCATTACAGCTCCAGAACGTTTTAGCCATCTTTTCACCTCCGAAAGCCTTATGCTCTGCACAAACAAAGCTGGAATATAACTCAGTTAAATTGTCTACTCAAAGTCTCAGACAAACTTGAACCTCCAACGTAACAAGAAACAAACCGTCCTAGACTCAGCCTGTCCTCTTCACATGCTTATTACTCAGTTAAGCCCATGACACATTATGGAGGAGCTTTCCAATCTTCCAAGCTTCTAAGAGGGGTTCGTGAATGTGTTCCGCTGCTGAGCGAAAATTCTCAACCCGTAGCAGTCACTCGAAATATTTGTTCCGGGGTTTTGGTTTAGCTCTCTCTTTCGCGACATGGTTAAAGTGGGAAGCTTGCATGAGAATTTGATGAATTGGATATGGTTGATGGTAATAGTGCCCTTGCATCTTTCGAACAAGTCGTACCTTTGATTAATGCGAAACCAAACTCCTTTATCACCAATAATCTCCACAGGAACAGTTCCCATCTTTAAAATCATGGAACCGATTCAAGTCTCTTACAATTATCTCCCGTTCGTAGATTCTCGATATTAGCTTGGTGGCCGTGTGGCAATCTCCACAGATTCGAAGATTCTTGTTCACTCGAAGAACTATTCCAGGACTAGTATTAAGAAGTCCAAAGGCAATGGCAAGCTTTTCACTGTGGGTTGTCAGGCTATGTTCTTTCTCCTCTTCACTAACATCATGCAAAACAAAGCTAGTGTCAGGTACATAACCGGCTGCCTTAATTTTCTTCGGTAACTCGTCCAGTAAGAACTCGTAAATTTCTTTTGCTTGAGGGTGAGATGTATCTCCACCAAGAAACAAGTGAGCTTTCCCATTGACCTCTGTCCAACTGCATCCAGGGTTCTTCTTCACGCCTTGCGCTTTCAAAAGAACTCTCAAATTGTCCACTTCCTTCCACATGCCGGCTTCAGCATATATGTTTGACAGCATGACATAGTTGCCACTATTTTCTGGTTCTAAGATGAATAGACTTTTTGCTGCAATTTCGGCAATTTCCAAGTTATGGTGTTTCCGACAAGCCGATAACATTGCACCCCAAATGCTCGGCCCTGCTTGCATTGGCATTTTACTTATAAGATCTTTAGCTTCTGCCAAGCGCCCTGCACGACCCAGAAGATCGACAACACAAGCATAATGTTCAACCCTGGGTTCGACAGAGTATACTGTTTTCATGTAATCGAAGTATTTTAGGCCAACATCAACGAGCCCTGAATGGCTGCATCCTGATAACAACCCCGTGAATGTAATGTTATCAGGTTGAACCCCGGCCACGATCATGTCCTCAAAGGTGGAAACAGCTTCTGATCCGCGTCCATGTGAGGCATAAGCGGTTATCATTGTATTCCATGCAACTAAATTATTTTGAGTTCGACGTACTCTTTCGAAACACTGACGAGCATCCAAGAGGCTCCCACATTTAGCATACATTGCCAGGAGTGCTGTCTGTATGGAAACATTAGACTCTAAACCAATCCTGCTTGCAAAGTTGTGAATTTTTCTCCCTCGCTCGAGGGCAGCTGAATGTGCACATGCAGGAAGAACACTCATTATCGTCACCCAGTTCGGCTTAACCTTTGAATCTTTCTTCAACATCTCATCAAACAAAAACAATGCTTGCTCCGCAAGCCCATTTTGAGTGTACCCCGATATCATAGCCGTCCAAGAAACAATATTTCTGCCCGGCATTTGCCCAAACAAATCCTCAGCATGACAAATCTCCCCATCTTTCATGTACCCCGCAATCAACGCATTCCAAGACGAAACATCTCTCACAGTCATTTTATCGAACAGCCTACGTGCATCACTCATATCACAGCATTTCACATACATGTTGATCAAAGAAGTCCCAACATACATATCAGATTCCAACCCAACTCTCAAACTTAACCCATGAACACATTTTCCAATCCAAATCCTCGACAGTTCCGCACAACACTTGAGAACAAAAGGGTACGTAAAGTTGTCTCCTTTAAGCCCTAAACAATGCATTCTGCCATAGATTTCCATGGTTTCCTCAGAGAACCCATGTAGCGTATACGCCCGAATGATCGAATTATACAGAAGCGTTGATGGGTTGTTTACTCTTTGGAAGATAGCAACGGCTGACTCGATATCATCTGAGCTTGCATACATTGCCACCATCTTGGCGCCGAGATATGCATCGGGTTCGAACCCGCGTAGGGCCATCTGGGCGTGGACTTGTTGGCCTAGTTTCAGCACGTTCTTGCCAGTCAAGGACTGAAAAATTGGTGCATAGAATGAAACGAAGCGTGGATCTTGTTCCAGCAGTGGTTTTAGGAGGGTGCGCATGGTTGCGTGCGGTGAAAGCAATGGAGCACGGATTTTGGGGAGTGGAGAAGAAGGACGTTAAATTTGAGGAAAAGAGAACGCGCTCTATATTTTCATACCATGTTAAACAATTTGTTGGAAGAAAAGGCATTGCTCCAATTTTACTTATTGATTAGTTGATTCTTTGAATTAAAGAGAAAAATCGGTAAATTTTTTTAGGTAAAATTAATATAAAGAATTTGACAACTCTGAGTTTTAATCAACAACCATGTAATAATTTTATTTAATAATGAGTACAAAATCTAATATTAAACAGGTCCAATTAAAATGGGCCAACTATGATAACATATTGATTTCTAGATTTTGCCCCTGACCCTTTTGGGTTCTATTAGTTTTGTTTTCCGTTAGTTTAGTCTTGTCAAAGAAAACCAGACCGCCTTTGGTTTGCGATGATGGCAAATCCAAGACGAAGAGAAGACAACAAAGATGAAGGAAGCATAATTACTGCACTTATTTTATTATACCTTTATTTATTTGTTTTGTGGTGAACCTGTTTTGCTTATATTATCAAGATGGAGGACGTGCATAACGATTTCCATAAGACTTACTTGGATGACGAGTCTGTTTAGCAGTTCTCATTTTAAAATGTACAATTAGTAGTAGAATTTAGAAGCTTGTCAAACTGAATAAAGTGTAGCATTTAATTAAGTATTTTACTTAGATTTTGGCATACAGAGGTTGAGAGAGAGCAGGAGATAAGTCACCATTTTTTTTTTTGTTTGTTTGTTGAAAAACGGAGCTAAAAGCAAGAACCCAACACAAACTACTCAATAATAAATTTAGACCGGGACATTCCAAGTCGGTTCTTACGGAGAGAAGTCACCATTTCAAATGGGGTTTTCATGTCTTTGCTCCAATACAAAATTAAAAAAAATCAAGTTAAATTAAATTGAATATTTAAAAAGTATTTATTCAAAATGAGTCCAAAAGTGTGATTGCATTCTAGTTTGTGATTTGGTGGGCATAATCTTGTATTATTTATGGTACTTTTCAAAACTAAACTAAAATCACTCTCACTATTTCTAGAACTATTGCAAAATAACCCATATTATTTTTGAAACCACAACAAAATAATTCACACTATTTCTGGAACTGAACCAAAATAACTCACATTATTTCTGTATTGGAACAAAATGAACATTATTTATAAAACTATAGCAAAATAACTACACTATTTCTGAAATTGAACCAATATGACTCACACTATTTTTGGAACTACTGCAAAATAATCCACACTATTTTGAAATTGAACCAATATGACTCACACTATTTCTGGAACTATTGCAAAATAAATCATACTATTTCTAAAACTACAGCAAAATAATCCACACTATTTCTGGAACTAAACCAAAATAACTCATACTATTTCTAGAACAAAATAACCCACACTATTTCTGAAACTAAACAAAAATAACTCATACTATTTCTGAAACTAAACTAAAATAACTCACCCTATTTGTCGAAGGAAACAAAATAAACATTATTCTTAGAAATACAACAAAATAACGCACACTATTTCTAGATTTGAAAAAAATAAACACTATTTTTAAAAATACAACAAAGTAACCCAAACTATTTTTAAAATTAAACCAAAAGAACGCAGATTATTTCTTAAACTACCGCAAAATTACATTTATTCCTACCATTTCAAAATTTGTAGCACGCCATGAGTTTCATTTGTGGATTCCAAAACGATTAGTAGTTGTTTTTATGTTCACACTTCAAATTAATAATAATGCTAATTAATTAAAGTAACTTCCAATATTTACTGACAAATTTCTCAGAAAATGAAAGGTTGAAAACAATGGACGATGACACATCAAAAATGAAAGTTGAAACCATGGTTAAAGTCACTTTTCTATCTCTTTCTCGTCTGCTTTTTTTATTTTCTTTTTCTTTTCAAAATTTTGTAATTGGGGAAGGTGGATGGTAGTTAGGTGATGGTCTATCACAGGTAGAGATTTATTTTTCTTTCTAGTTTTATGGAGAAATGAGTGCAAGGAATTGAGATTTTTGGTTTTTTCTAGTTCCATGGAAAATGAATTCAGTTTGAGTGTCCTCCTCCTTGATTCAATTGCACAAATCTTTTCATGTTCGTTTCTTTTTAATTCTAGTTTTGGAGATTGGATTCAATAATTTGGGATTTTTTTTTCTTCTCAAAGTCTGGTTATTCTCCAAATATGAATCTAATTTGGACAAGGAAATCCGAAGACTGGTATATGCACCAAGAATGAAGGAAGAAAAACCCAGAAAATGAAAGGTTTCAAACATGTGCCTCCTTGTTCTTCAGCCATTCTTTCTCCTGTTGAAAGAAAGAAAAAAAAGAAGAAAAAAAGGGCACATTAAATCCAGCCGCACGATCTCATCGATGGCTGAGTGCATCATCCCATTGTGGCTAAAATGGGGATCCCACTCTTTAAAGAAACCTGCACTACAGTCTAAGTTTTCTTTATGTTGGGGTAATTTTGGAAACTTATTTTTGTTCCTATTGGGCTATGTAATCCAGCCCATATAGAATTGAAGGCCTATGTCCTTGTGGTTAATTGGGGGGTGCTTTTGGTTAAAGAAAACTATTGGGTGGCTTTTTATTCAAATAGTCTTTGTCTAAACTCTTTTCATTAAAACTCTCAAATTTTTACTCAAAATTCTTAATGGACAATTTATAGATTTTTGTGCTTACCATCGAATTGGTCTTATAAATGATTCTGTAAGAATCTCTACTAAAAAAAAAAGTAAAACTAATATCATTAGGTCAACAATTGTAGCTATATAAACGATTCTTAGTACTGCAATTAATTGATTAAACCAAACTGTCTCAAATTGATGCTTCTAGCACTATATATTAGTTTTGAGTATCAAATCCCTAATTACGAAGCAAAATACAAAGTTCTCTCTTAAAAAACAAGAAAGAAAAAAAGATAATCTCGAAATTGATACGCATGGTAGAGGACATATACGTCTTCGAAATGAAGATTAGCTAAGAGTCGATCAAAACAGGCCATGACTAATTCATCTAACCAGCCGGCTTGCTTTATCTTGGTCACTAATGTTTGTTGTGCTTTTGACAGAAATAAATAAATAAAATTGGATGGTTTACTACTATCTATTACTTTAGTACTTGATATCAACGATTGATCCTAATTCCCAGCTGTTTCCTTTCCTATTCCCTGCTTGTTTTTTTCCCTCCCTTTGTTACTTACGTATATAATATAAGCTTACATGGCCTATTTGCATACACAAGAAAACCAGAAACGCAGAAAAACCAGAACCTGCATTGCAAATTTAGGCCTTCCAACATGGCCTGTACCGGCTTTAACCGCCGCTTGATTGCGTGGGCAGTTCTGATAGCAGTAGTTCTTGTTTCTAGAGCCAATGCTATTGACATATTTCTGGAATGGCATGTTACAGTTGACACCACACTCAAGCCCGTGACCCATGATCAACCTGTAAGAAGAAAAACAAAACCTAGTTTTTAGTATGGTTTTTTTTTTTTTTTTTGGTTGTGTGTTTTGGAACATATGATATTATCTATACAAAGAGAATGAGAAAGTGGACTAAGCCTAACACTGGGCTAATCATAATAATGTGGTTTAAATTCGCTTTTAGCAAGAATCGAACTTAAGGTCTTTCGCTTACAAGCGAAGGAATAGCACTAGTTTTTAGTAGTTAGTTCTCGGCTGTTCCAATTTGCTTATAATGGTTGTTCCAAATTTCCTTGATTTCGAGCAGGTTATCACGATTAATGGATTGTTCCCAGGTCCACTTATCAACGCCACTACGAATGATTTTGTTCATGTGAACATCTTTAATGACATGGATGAACCTCTTCTCTTTACATGGTATGAGACAAATAATTAATTTTTGCATAGAGATCAAATGTTGGTCAGAGAACTTGAGAAAAAATTGTGTTGCTGGTGCAGGAATGGGATACAGCAAAGGTTAAACTCATGGCAAGATGGAGTTTCCGGAACAAACTGCCCGATTCAACCTGGTACAAACTGGACTTATGTGTTCCAGACAAAGGATCAGATCGGCAGTTTCTTCTACTTCCCTTCCATCAATTTCCACAAGGCTGCTGGAGGATTCGGACCTATACGTGTCATCAACCGCAATGTCATTGCCGTCCCCTTCCCCAGACCAGAAGCTGAATTTGATCTCCTTATTGGCGATTGGTTTTATGACAGTTACCAGGTCTTTTCCTTGATACTTTGTTCATGAACAACATCAATTTGCTCCATTTCTTTTGGCTGACACAATTTTTTTGGGCATGAAATTCGAATAGAGTACTAGGGCTTTGATGGGCACTCCTCTAGTGGCTTACCACGCAATCCCTGATATAATTTTGATGAATGGCAAAGGCCCTTTTGGTAACCCCATGTCAAAATCCTATGAATCATTCAATGTCACACAAGGTACTTTAATTCAGATTCCAATTACTGAATTCAAATCTCACAAACAACAATTGTTACTGCTATTTAATTTGCTTATGATAGCGTGACCAATATTTCATATGATGGCATATTTGTTATGCAGGGATGACTTACAGGTTGAGAATATCAAACGTTGGGAATGCTTTGAGTTTCAATTTCAGGATTCAAAACCATCAAATGGTGCTGGTTGAAACAGAAGGATCCTACACTGATCAGATCGCGTTGGATTCTCTGGATGTGCATGTCGGCCAATCATACTCGGTTCTTGTCACAGCTAACCAAAATGCAGCTGATTATTACATGGTGGCATCTCCCAAGGTGGTCAACACGTCTGAATTTACTGGCCTTGTGGGCATTGGGGTTTTGCACTATTCCAATTCAGTCTCACAAGTTAGTGGGCCTCTGCCTGATGGCCCTGACCCTTTTGATATAGATTTCTCAGTCGATCAAGCCAAATCTATTAGGTAAGAAAGCTTCATCAACAACAATTATTGCTTAGTACTGGAACATTCTCGTACAAACCATACAATGTTACCTATTTAAGTGTTATTGCATAGGTGGGCGAGGGGTTTATACTTTAGGGTATTGTGTTTATTGTCATACATGTTTATAACATAGTGTCGATTTAGAAATTATGTGATAATATTGCACTCTACGGTTTCAGTGGAAAACTACTTGTATATGCTATATAATCAGTTTGGAATAATTCTCATCACACACATTCTAATGTCCCCATTTAATTTGTTCCATCACCATGATCAGGTGGAACTTGACTGCAGGAGCTGCTAGGCCTAACCCACAAGGAACCTTCAATGTGTCAAATGTGACCCTATCCCAAACCTTCATCCTCCAAAGTTCAGTAGCTGACCTTGGTGATGAACCACGTTATGTTGTCAACAATGTGTCATATAAAACACCAGAAACCCCGTTGAAACTCGCCGATTACTATGTCAATGGGACTGGTGTATACCAACTTGATGCTTTTCCGACTCATTACGTCAACGACACTGCTGCATATGGAGTGTCCGTCGTGACTGGAATCCACAAAGGGTGGATAGAAATTGTGTTCATGAATACTTTGGATGCCATGGATTCTTGGCATTTAGATGGTTTTGGATTTTATGTCGTTGGGTAAGTAAAAAACTTATACGTGTGACATGTTATGTTTTTTAGACTATTAATATGTCTATCAGAATAACAGAATGACAACATTATCTATGGTAATTATCTGCAGGTTTGGGAATGGAGATTGGTCAATGGATTCACGGGACACATACAACCTCTACGATCCTGTAGTGAGATCAACAGTCCAAGTGTACCCTGGAGGATGGACTGCAGTTTATGCATTCCTTGACAACCCTGGGATGTGGAACTTGAGATCTCAACTGTTAAAGCATTGGTACTTAGGGCAAGAACTCTATGTGAGAGTTTATGATGCTGACCCTAACACTGCTAAGGAGCGCCAACCACCCGAAAACCTCCTCCTATGTGGTTAGTGCATTCCGTTAATTCCATGATTAAGCCCTTCAATTTGTTTTCAATCGTCATAATTTAATCTTTAATCGAAACCCTAGCTAATCTTTGACTTTATTTCTTCTATGTGGAAATTGCAGGAATTTTCTCTTCTCCTCCGGCTCCAGCTCCAGCTTCATGGACTTGATGCTGATTGGGAATGACCTTGATTAGTAGAATTATAGATGCATTATGAATAACTAGCTAGCAAACTGCACACACAACTATGAGTCTATGAGTGTGCTTGAGTGAGGCTAGAATAAATTTATTTGTTTATTTAATTTTAAATAGGATTGGCTATGTTTACATGGTTGTGATGCTGGTGTAAAAAACAACAAAATTTATGCTATATGTAATTACTATCCCACTAGAATGAGTAGGCCCCAAACGAAAAAATAAAATATCTAAAATCATTAAGGGAAAAACTACGCCTCCACAATTGAACGAAAAGTGGAGGATGTGGGTCCTTTCTCTTTTATATCTTTAATCATTTCGTTTAATTGTTCTATTTCTTTTTTGTCGATAATGAGGATATCTTTAGGCCGATTATTGCAGTGCCTATAAGACTCCCCTTATTTATCTTGATACGAATCTCCAATTAAGTTAGTTCTTACACACTTGATTGCTTTCTTCATCACACTTTACTTTGGGCACCATAGCATTAGAAAGAAGGTCAAATTATCCCCCAAAAAAAGTGATCCAAAAATGTATCTGCCCTAAAGTTTCAAGGTATGCCCGACCTTTATTTCATAACATTTGCTTCTTGCACCCAGACGCCAAAAGGATTGAGTGAGATATGTGCAATAGCATCTGGTCGCACCAAGTGTTAGACTACGGAGTAGAGCAAGCCCCTACCTGTCTACTTAGAGAACTTGGGCCCAAGCCTAACGAAGATTATTAATTGAACTAGTAGTTTGATAGGAAACTATTCACACTCAATCTCACGCTCAGTGTAGTCGAATAAATAAGAAGGTAACTCCCTTTCATGATCTTGAAGTTTAAAGTAGACAAACAGTCTTTCTGTGCCCAACTTCAAGCTAAAAAATTATAGTGAGGCAGTAAAGTTCCCTCAGTTGCAACAGGCCATGTTTGCAGAAGACGTCGTTCATTGCCTTATTAGATAAAGAGGGGCTCAAACCTCTTCCTGGCGGAAATACCACCATTGAGGGAAATTCAGACTCACTCTTGGTATCAATTCTGAGAAGACTTTTGCCCATAATTTTTATTTTAGTTCAATTTTGATGAAAGAGTTAGAATGGTATATTTTTGAAGTTTTAATTGACGAAGAATGTTGTATTAATAATTAATTTGATTTGCAAATAATGTAAAAATATTATATAAGCACACATGTAAACCTGGAAACTTTTTTTTTTTTGCTTTTCTGTTTTACAACTTTAAACTTAATTCATTGGCTTTATTACTGGAGTACAGATGCTCGACGGATCTTCTTTGTAAGGATTCTGGAGATCCGGGAGTCGTATATCGTGTCGCTAGAAATCATTTTAAATTTTTTTATTTAGAAAGAAACATAAACAGTACTTGACAAAAACTGACCGCACGATGTCCGATGAACAGACACGATTCACAGATCCCCAAGATCCTCACCAAAAGGAACTGGAGAGTATCTGGTTGGTTGTTATTGAATTCCCTTTGGTTGGATGTTGGTGTTCTTTATGGTATTCTTGCTATTTAATAAGCAAAGCTATCGCCACTTACTACTATGGTTTAGTGGTTTTTCTCTTCACTTATAAGTGAGAGGCCTTAGATTAGATTCTCGTCAAAGACAAATTTGAACCACATTATTGCTAGTCCATTGTGAGACTTAACCCACCCTCTTAGATATATAATATCATTTTTTAATATAAAAAATATAATATAATATATAATATAAAAAAAGGCAAAGCTACCATTGGATGTGACCATTCCAACTTACATACACTAGATCCCATCAGAACTCCGAAGTTAAGCAAATTTGGGTGAGAGTAGTACTAGGATGGGTGACCTCTTGGGAAGTCCTTGTGTTGCATCTCCCCACCTCTTTTGGGAAAAAAATTGAAATAAAAACAATTATGGATCCTCTTAAGCGTTGTTTACTATACATGATTGGATTGAAATGGATAAAGCATCAACTTTTTTATTTATTACAAACAATATTATCTACATTAAGGTAGTGAGGAGTGGGATAAGCCTCACGTTAGGTTAGCCATAATAATATGGTTCAAATTCACATTTGGCGAGAATCGAACCTAAGACCTCTCATTTACAAGTAAAGAAGAATATCATTAGACAGTATTTGATACTTATTAACCCTAGTCTTAGTATATTTATTATTGTTAGTGTCGGTATCAATATTGATCCAAAGCCTCAATATTAACCTTCATTTTAAGACAAATCGAGAATTCTCCAATCAAAATATTTTCTATTCGTATTTTTATCCATATCTCAAATATCATCTTCTATCATATTAAATATTTTTTGTTTATGTGTGTTGTAGTACTGCGTGGCGGATAAGACACTATTTTTAAGGTATGTTGGAAGAAGAAACATTAACAAAAATTGTGACAAACATAGAGATAGGAGAATGGTTGCTTAAAAAGAAAACGTATTCATTCCAATGAAGATTAGAATGAAGAAGTTTTCTTCATGTCTAATTTTCTTCTAATCCTTTCAAAATACAAAATTATTCTCATCAATTTTCAATATGCTATAAATTTAGGGATTATCATTTCCAATCCGATACTTTATACCAACAAGTCCTTGGAATAATAGTCTAAGCCATTCCTCCCTCAACGACAAGCAATCAAAATAGGAGAGTGCATGATTTGGAAACATGCCGTACCCCATCAAATATTTGTGTTTTTTTTAATATAATAACATTTATTTTTGTTATAAAGATGCTTTACTCAAAACGAAATGAGAGCCTAAATATTTTATGTGAAATTTTATTTGAACCCTTATAACTTTTTTTACACTCAATTTATTCTCTATGCCTATATTATTTTTAATTAAAAAAAACTAATATCTTTTAAATTCAAGTTTACCTAATCTACCCTCACAAACTCAATCCAACATGTAAATTTATCTTTACACTCATTTAAAAAATAAAATTCCAATTGAATAATTTTTATTAAAGAATTAATTTGAATAAAATCCCCAGTTGCATAAGCATAAAGTCATATTGCATGCTTTCGTTAATGTAATACATTATTACGTCGTAATTGATGGCATGCTTTGGTTAATGTAATATAGTATTACGTCGTAATTGATGTAGTACAACATTATTCTATGTAGAAATTAATAGAATTTCTTAAGATGACGTGCCCCATTGCTGGAGCTGTTGCGTACATCACTATGGCTCCAATTGCTATTGTTGCTAGCTAATTTGTTTGTATTTTGGTGTCTCTTTGTTGTGATATCTGTTGCATCCTAATGAACCAATTTTCAGTTATTCCATGATCTAAGGTAAGTGGTAGCAACCCTTGTTTCTTTAGGTTAGCCCTAGATTTTCAACCATGGTGATGGAGTGGATTCGAGGAAACCAAATTGGCAGGGGAGGCTTCGCTACCATTTACACAGCGAAACACAATAACTCATCTTTTCAACATTCAAGATTGATGTTTGTGAATTGAAGCTTAAAAACCGATCTTCTCAACGCTAAAAAAAATTGAAATCAAACGAAAAAAATTGCATAAATCAATTCATACCTTAGTTGGAGGATCAAAACTTCAAAATCACCATCCATTGATAAATAAAAATAAAATAAAGAGCTCTTAGTGTTTTAGCTGGAATGAACGTAGGATAAATATTGCGTGAAACTAGGGTTTAAATTTTTATTTTTTTTTTGAACAAATGATATTTGCAATAGGGTAAGAAAGACAATTCACATTTAAAATTTAAGTTGTGTGTAAAAAGAGGTTATATGGATTCAAATAAAAAATTTCATATTTTATTTATAACCTAAACATGAAATTAGGGGTTTAAGTGTCTTCTTTTATTATAAAATAACAAAGTCATCCTTCAATACTGAAAATTATAACAAAAAATTAACAAAATAATCTGTTGTACCATATTTGGGACTCACTTTCTAGGGCTCACTCTTTAGCCATGAGCTATGTACGAAAGAGGGAAAGGAAACTCTTGTCTTATAAAAAGGATCTCTCACCCTCACTTTAGGAGGGTGAAAATTTTCTAATATCTCTACTCTCTCAAAGACAATAAGCCACCATGTGCAATGTATAACTCTCATACATAGCGAAACTAGATTTACACCAATGTGGACGTAGCCCCAACTTGGGGTAAACCACAATATTTCACGTGTGTTCTTGTGTTTGTGTAATTTTACTGTCAAATGCAAGTTGATTCAAAATCAACTTGATTTTGTACATAATCAATAGAGCATACGTGTACGTCCTACTAAATGTGACAGTATATTTTGCATTTTCCGGAAAGAATATCAGATAGAGATGAAAGCTGGAGCTAACATCTTGTTGCGTGCACGTCGGATTAATATAAAAATGTATAAGAACATTTTTACCTTTTCTTCTTTGATGTGCAACAATAAAACAAACTTGTAAGGGTCTTCAGGTTAATTGTGACGTAGTATAAAATAATGTCTAACGATCTCGCAATGTTGTAAAGTTTAATTGGAATTCAATCATCTTCAACAGAAGCCCAACTCAATCAGATTTCTCTTTCAAAATAAAATAAAAATACTTCTTCCAAATAGTGTGCTAAGCCCAACCTCGTGCACGGCCTCCTAAAGTGCTGAGAAAAACAAGGAAATCTTGTTCTCATTTAATTCAAATTTGCCTCTACAATTTTTTCCATCTTTTTCCTTGGCTCTTTGTGTTTACAGCTGATCAAAGTGCCGTAGCTATCTTATTTTGTTTGTTTTGGCAGGCGTTTATGATCACTATGACTATATAATTAATTACTAGCTCATTAGCCCTTTAATTACGTGAGAATACACAAGAAGGAGGAGGAGGAGGGTAGTTTAGTGCAGGCTTTGCAGGATTCGGAGAAATTGAAGTCCATGTGAAATGGCATGGCCAAGTGTTCCTGCAACTCTTCTCATATTCTTTGCCCTAGCAGTTTCTGCTGAGGATATATTTCTTGACTGGCACGTTACACTTGACACAAGTATCAAACCGGCATCTGTCGACCAACCGGTATGAACAACATCACAGATTAAGTGTTCAAAACTTGACTTTTATTGTATTTGTTTTATTTTATCTTTTGTTTTCCCTGAGATCTTTTACAATTGGTAAATTCAGGTTATCGCCATCAACGGGCAGTTTCCGGGGCCGCTAATCAATGGCACAACCAATGATATGTTTCATGTCAATGTGTTTAATGAAATGGATGAACCGCTGCTCATAACTTGGTATGGCCAAATATCGTGTGTTTATATGATCTGTAGTGGATTGTGATAAATTGATGCATAATTAGTGTTCCAAAAAAAAATAAAAAATTAAGTCCCCATAAAATCATATTTATTGATCAATATTCTCTCATTCAAGTTTAGAACTAGAAGAAAGACTAAGAAATTAAGTCTAAGATAAACTGAGAGAGATCTAGTTCCCACACTCCATTTGTCAACGCAATTTTTTTGTGTGTCAAATATTAAGTTATTTGAAGTGCAGATAGAGAACAAGTGCCAAAATCACTAGCATTTAGGGAAATATTGATTTGACATTTAGAGCCCTGAAGATTGAGGGTTGTAATGGTGCAGGAATGGCATACAACAAAGACTAAACTCTTGGCAAGATGGAGTATCTGGCACAAACTGTCCTATTCTTCCTGGCAACAACTGGACTTATATGTTCCAGTTCAAGGATCAAATTGGCACTTTTTCCTACTTCCCCTCACTCAAATTCCAGAAAGCTGGAGGAGCTTTTGGTCCGATTCGCGTCAATAATCACGCAGTTATCCAAGTACCATTTCTAAAACCAGAAGCAGAATTTGACCTTCTCATTGGTGACTGGTACGAAAGAAGCTACAAGGTACGTAATTCACAACCGACCGACATGTAATTGATCAACAAATGTGAACTGTGACCAAAATATGTAAATTTGTTGCTCTAATAATGTAACAGGAAGTTAGGTCCTTGATGAGCACCAAGCCCATGGCCTACAACAGCACCCCTGATAAAATTTTGATGAATGGAAAAGGTGCATATTTGGTACCTCCTACAGAAGGCCATGAGTCTTTAAATGTTGCAAAGGGTACGTACAATGATGAGTACACATTTATCAAGTCTGTCTACATTTTGGTTAATCGCATTTGGAATATGTTGATATTATTGGCACCGTTAACTTACAAATATGCTATTATATATATGCAGGGAAGACTTACAGAATTAGGATATCAAATGTTGGGACTACATGGAGCTTCAATTTTAGGATTCAAAGTCACAGAATGGTTTTGGTTGAAACAGAAGGATCCTATACAAATAAAATTACATTGGACTCTCTTGATGTTCATGTTGGGCAGTCCTACTCTGTGCTTGTCACAGCTGACCAAACTGTTTCAGACTATTACATGGTGGCCAGTCCTAAACTGTTCAATGCTACAGATGTGAGCAAATTTGGCATTGGTGTACTGCACTATGATAACTCCACCACACCTGCCAGTGGGCCTCTTCCAGCTGGTCCTGACCCGTTCGATCGAGAATTCTCCATCAATCAAGCTAAGTCCATTAGGTAATGCTTGAGACTTCTTCATTGGTTGCTAATTGAGTTTGGGTTAGCGTTCAGAGTGATCGTCTTGTCTTGTGATTATTGTAGCCATTTTACGATTGAACATTTTTGCCTTGTGAAGGTTGAACTTGACCACAGGGGCTGCAAGGCCTAATCCGCAAGGATCCTTCAATGTACATAATGTGACATTGTCACAGACATTCATATTGCATTCATCCACTGCAGAGATTTTTGGTTTACCTCAGTTTACCGTCAACAATGTGTCTTACTTGGCCCCAGACACACCACTAAAGTTAGCCGATCAGTTTCTCAATGGGTCGGGAATTTACGATCTTGATAAATTTTCTACCAACTCTTCAGAGGTTGAATCCGTACGTGGAGTTTTTGTTGCCACGGGGACCCATGACGGGTGGATAGAACTTGTTTTCCAGAATGTTTTGGAGGACATGGATGCGTGGCACTTGGATGGATTTGGATTCTTTGTTGTTGGGTAAGTACAAGTCTAACATTTTTAGGGGTAACGTTTCTTGTCGCTCAAGTATTAGTGCCATTGATTAAATCCAACAGTGCATAACATATCAAACTCTCATATTTCATACCAATATCGTGTCTCGAAATTTATTTCAGTTTTGGAGCTGGAAAATGGAAGCCTGAGTCGCGCTCTACTTACAACCTTTATGACCCGGTCGTGCGATCAACTGTGCAAGTGTACCCGGGCGGATGGAGTGCAGTTTATGCATACCTTGACAACCCAGGAATGTGGAATTTGAGGTCACAACACTTGAAAAATTGGTATTTAGGGGAGGAGCTTTATGTGAGGGTGTACGACGCTGATCCCAACCCTGCCAAGGAAAGGCCTCCTCCATCTAACCTCCTTCTATGTGGTCAGTAATAGTGTTGTTAATTGTACCGCATCTCCTTAATTTCTCAGTCTTATTATTAATTAAGTTACTAATCCTCTTGTCTTGCTTAAACATTTATTGATTCTTTTATATTTTCATTTTTGCAGGAGCGCTTACTCCTTCTCCGCCTGCAGCTCCGCCACCGAAGCCATCTAATGCACCATCTTTGCAAACAGCAGAAGGGTAATACTTGATTAATTATTCAAAGTATTAATTATTCTTGGTTTTGTTTTTTTTTAATTTGAAAAAATTAGTCCTATGATTCAAAGCTAACCTATCTTTCTTTCTTGTTTGCATGTTTGTAGGTTTCACATTGCTTTCATCTGCACTGTTGCAACATTCGTTCAAATTTCAAGAGGATTATCAAATTTTTTATAGGGGTACCAAAATGGCCATACAATTAAGAAACTAAATATTACTTTTTAGAATATTCATTGGCAAAGGGGGATGTGCGAACACTTTCAGAGGCATTTCAGTAAATCTAGTTTTTATTGTAATAATGTTGAAATTTGATTTCTCACCTAGCCAATAAAGGGAACGACAACCCTTTCATCTATCCATATTATAATATGTAAATTAATAAAATCATGTGAAAGTGTGCCGCATATAAACATATTCGAACTTTTTAATTGAGAGACATATTAACCATTTGAGCAAAAAACTCATTGCTTAACCTTCTCCCGATTGATGACTATGTTGACAAAAAAAAAAGAAAAAGGGAAGGGACTTGGACATTGAACTCATGCAATTACACTTGTGGCAAGAATGTCAAACATGCTTAACCCATTTGACAACATGGTGCACTAACAATCCAGAAAATTTGTAATCCCTTACCTTTTAGAAACATTCAGCACAAGAAACCTTGTTTTTTCTCTTGGACTAGGCACAACAAGTAAAAGTATATTAAAATTAGAAGTGAATAACTCAGTCCGTCAACAAAACTAATTAAGTATTGGCCAGTAGAGATGAATAGTCTAGTCCGTCAACAAGACTAATTAAGTCTTGGCCTAAAGACCGGTGACAAGAGAAAGAAGACCGAACTCATACAAGTCTAATATTGAATTTCAATTGCCACTTAATACTACGGTTCAGTATATTCTTTTTCACTTAAGTGAGAGGTCTTATGTTCGATTCTTATCGAAAGCGAATTTGAACTACATTATTACTAGTCCATTATGAGAGGCTTAGCCCACCTTAACCCCTTAATGTAGATAATATCTTCTTTTCAAAAAAAAAAAAAAAAATTTATTGAATTCCAATTAACAAGATTTCCAAGTCCTATAACGTGTTTATATGAAAAATTTTACTTGTGAATAAGGCAAAGGAACTCAAGACCAACACAATAAAACCCTTCCCTCATCTCTCTATCTATCTAGCTACCAAATCCCGGAAATGGCCTCGAAAACCGCCTTGTTTTGCGTAGTCTTATCCCTCCTGATCTTTGTGTTGCTATCTCAAAAAACCCTTGCAAAACCTACTGATGGCCATGATCATAAGCATGACTCCTTCGAGTTCATTCAATACTTGGAGGGATGCCACAAGGGTCAAAACGTCAGTGGGTTGCAAGAGCTCAAAAAATACCTCACCAAATTCGGCTACTTGAATTATGATCACTCAAAACACGCGGACGATGACGAGTTTGATGACCTTCTAGAGTCCGCCATCAAGTCATACCAGAAAAGCTACCATTTAAAAGTCACCGGAAGCTTAGACACTACCACGGCGAAACAAATGATGGTGCCAAGATGTGGCGTGCCAGATGTTGTCAACGGCACGCAAAAGGGAAGTAAAAAGCACAACCGCAAACTCAAGTCCATCCATGGAGTTTCTCATTATGAGTTCTTCTTCCCTGGACCGCTAAGATGGCCATCTACACAAACCCATTTGAGATATCGCTTTGCTTCGAGTGCAAGGCAAGTCCCCGGCACAGAGAATGTAAGGTCTATATGTGCACAAGCATTTCAGAGGTGGGCACAAGTGACCACTTTTACATTTGAGGAAGTTCCTTCTACTTCAGCGGCTGACATTACCATTGGCTTCCACCGTGGCAACCATGGAGATAGGTCTCCATTTGACGGCTTTAAAGGGACTTACGCGCATGCGAATGCGCCTGGAGGTGGAAACTTCCATTTTGATGCAGATGAGACATGGAGTGCCAATCCGGGGCCGAATGAGATAGACTTGGAATCCGTTGCTGTACACGAAATAGGCCATCTTCTGGGGCTTAATCACAATCCTGACCTCCCCGATGCAATCATGTATCCCTACTTTAAATATGGGATGGTGAAACGTGACCTGAATAGGGATGATATTGATGGTATACGTGCATTGTATGGCTTACAGTAGCAAACACATCATAGATTGTTATTACTACATTGACAAGAAGATGGAGTGAGGTGACTGCAAGTCCCTATATACAAAGAAAATAAATGATTTTTGGTACAAGATGTATACATCTTTGCACTGATGAAGATGTACAATTTTTCAACCTTTTTTTTATTTTTTTGGTAGCAGATGTTATAATAAAAGTGCTTATAAGTCTTTATGGTATTTCTTGTATTCTTTTCGCGCGATTTGGTTTCATTGTCCCCTCGAGAGGTCTAGGCTCCTCAAGTCCTTATGCTATTTCTTGTATAGTTTTTTTCGATCTCTGTACTTGTTTCAAATTTGGAGGAATTGATATTAAGCTTTTGGTTCCAACTGAATTGAGAACTAGATAAAGGTTTTGTTGATTCTGGGCAATCAGCCCTTCTTTTTCTTCTTCAAATTCTCCATCTCAAAATTGACTAGGTTGAGAATTTACGCTTCCTCTTATTGCTTTGTAAAATGTAGCCTTCAAAAAATTTTAAGAATTTTGGTTACTTTGCTTATATTTTGATTACTCAAAACACTCCAACAATGATGAGTTTTGACAACCTTCTAGAGTCCGCCATCAAGTCACACCAGAAAAGCTACCATTTAAAAGTCACAAAGAAGCTTAGACGCTACCGCGGCGAAACAAATGATGGTGCCAAGATGTGGTGTGCCGGATGCTGTCAACGGCGCCCGAAGGGGAAACAAAATGCACAACCGCAAGCTCAAGTCCATCCATGAAGTTTCTCATTACGAGTTCTTCTTCCCTGGACCGCAAAGATGGCCTCACGGCCACCTGCAAAAACCCCAGATATCGCTTTGCTTCGAGTGCAAGTCAAGCCCCAGGATGTAGTTATGTATTCTAAAAACTAGAGTGCATTAAGTAGTTTCACTTTGAAAAGCCCTGTGATGTGGGGCTTTATTTTTTAGAACAAACGATAGTATCTAGACTAAGGGGTGGGAGAGTGGGAAGCCTTACAATGAGCTTGCATTAATAATGTGGTTCAACTTTGCATTTGGCGAGAATCGAACCTAAAACCTCCCACTTACAAGCGAGGAGGAATACCACTAAACCATAGTACTAAGAGACGTGTTATGTATTTTGAAAACTATAGTTCCAATCCCTTCACAGTTACGAAGTGATTCAGAACTTGAAAATCGCCGCGGTGTACTTCTCTTTACTTTTCCATTATGCGGCGCAGATATTTCTAACAGTTAAATAAACAAAATGCAACAACTTCACATCTCATTTGGTTTCTTTAGAGAGACATCATATCTTTCAATGTAAAGATATTTAAAATTTCATTAACTGGATTGTAATTTTAAATACAATATGCAAGTAAAGATCCCAGCCCCTTTACAGACCCTACAACTTAGGACCTCAGAGAGTACAAAATTATGCCACACAGAGCATGAAACGGGCGAAAAACCCTTATCGCATGCTTAGTTCTAGGCATCGAGAGGGACGGGAGCTTTGCACCTTGAAAAAGATGAATCCGCAGACGCCGACCTCTTTCATTAAATAATAATTACCCAGGGCACATCTTTGTTCCTCCACACTATGATGATATCCAAAAAAAAACTCTGAAAACCACGCACGGATTTCACCTATTTTGAAGCCCCTCAATTGCCTTCTTCCACTGCCAAGCTCTTTGTTTGGCATCCTCAAATTGCAGTACCTTTTTCGGCTGAAAATTTTACATAACTTGAAATCAGAAAAGGAAAAATAAAGATAATGCAACTACTTAAAACTTGAGAAGCAATTTCATCAACTCAACGCTACAGCATCGCATTTCACAGCACTAAAGAGTTCAATGTCATATTATCGTAAATACACTGGAAAGCACTCAGTAATAAAGCCATGCCGCAAAATATTAAGGGAAAACTACTGAAGATAATATGCGACTTGAGATATGAAGGAGCAGTAAGGGCATACCGTACAAATCTTGAACTGTGATGGACTAGCGACTTGGATGCTGAAGTCATTAGAGTTGTCGGACCAAATTATATTTCCCTTCACTATTAGCTTTGCAGGATCCACATATATCAGTTTTGGCTTGTTGGTGAGAATAAGCTGCACCTTTTTGCTTGTCAGCTTTTGAATTTTCTTCACCATTGAGATCATAAGAACGGACTCCCCGGGCTCAAGGAATTGTTGCCTGTTAGCATGGTAAAACACAGATTAAAACAATCGACGTGGAATTCATAACAGAAGCAGCAAATGCAATATCATAAACTCTCTGCAGGGGTTTTGGGAAGAACTTCCGGGATAAAGGACGTAATTAAAAATGCTAAAGAAATTAGAACAAAACAATTGGCCTCCAATCAAGTGAAATTATCTCATTTAAGCATGCATTCGGATCTGAGACACTTTTCAAGAATAACATTATACTTATTACACAGAAGTTCACCACAAACTTTGTAAGCAAAAATATATAGTTCTTAAAGTAAAAATAAGTGATGATAAACATGAAGCACGGGTGTAGAGAATACCATTTTGAATCAAAGGAATCAATTGACGCAAGCCTAGTTACATGACCAGATCCTTCGGAAGAAGATGTGGCACCACTGTTACCCTCATTTTGTTTAGCTGCACCATCTCCAATGTGTGTGGGGTTCCATGAGTTATCACGACTATCACCCTCAACTGACTGAACACCAAAAGCATAAAAACCAATGTTTAACAATCCAAAAAATGCTCATGTAAAGAAAGGAATAATATAAGCAACAGTTGAATTTCCATAAATAAATACTCCAACAAAAAATTGAAAGCCATACCCCCGTCTCTAATGCAAGTTTTGGAGGAGTTTGTCCTCGTACATTTTTCCAGTCAACTCCCTTAAAAAATGGATGCATCTTCAGTGCA
This sequence comes from Crataegus laevigata, assembly GCA_963580275.1. Lineage (NCBI taxonomy): Eukaryota > Viridiplantae > Streptophyta > Magnoliopsida > Rosales > Rosaceae > Crataegus > Crataegus laevigata. The sequence continues at coordinate 26,380,071 of OY756947.1, read as the reverse complement.
GCATAACCATCCGGCCCAGCACCTGGTCTCCTGCTGGGATCTAAATCCTGCAACAGTTGCACAACACTAGTTGATCAATATTAAAAAGGAACTACACTTTCTAAAAAACGCAAGTGGTACATAACTCCATGGCATTCTTAAGGGACAGAATTTCAATAAGAATTTAAAAATATGGATGTTATTTGCCCCATCATAAGGGAGTGCTAGTTACCAATAGCACAATCACTAATAAAAGCTAGGTTGCAATAAGTATAAGAGGGTAGCTTACCAATAACCGGTCAATAAGGTCTTTAGCTTCCTCCGAAAAATAATTTGGAAACCTAATATCTCTTGCTATAATTCTTTGGAAAATAAGCCACTCGCTTGCATCTTTGAAAGGAGAAGTTCCTGAAAGCATTTGGTACAAGGTGCAGCCAAGTGCCCAGAGGTCATTTCTGTTTTGATATGTTCAAACGAGCAAAAACAATGTTATACTACATAGATCATTTACTATTAAGAACAGAAAAAATAAACAGGAAAAAAGAAAGGACAAACTACTTGTCAAAAGTAGTAAAAAGTATACAAGTTTTAGGGTAAGCTTAAGAATTCATTAGAAATATAGTACAAGCCCCAGTGACTAAACATATGTCACTCACCCGAAAGTTGCAGTGTCAAAAGTAGTAAAAAGTATACAAGTTTTAGGGTAAGCTTAAGAATTCATTAGAAATATAGTACAAGCCCCAGTGACTAAACATATGTCACTCACCCGAAAGTTGCAGGAGAAGAATTCAGGACTTCAGGAGGAACATAGGCAGCTGTCCCCACAAATGTGCAGGCCTTATCATCTACACGAGGCATCCAGAGAACAATCTCATCGTATTATTCAAATTTTAAGCATAGAGCCTTCACCATGACTACAATTATAAGATACCTGATGCTGCATTCGGAAGAACAGTAATTCGGCTATCTTGCATGGGCTTTACACTCCCAAAATCAGCAATCTTGATATTACCCTCTGATGTAAGTAGCAAGTTCTCTGGCTGCCATTTAAAAATATATCAGCATTTCATACGACGTTAAATTGCACAAATATAGTCTTAAGGGAATACCTTTATATCTCTATGAATCAATCCCATACTGTGTATGTACTCAAGGGCGTCTACAACTTCTGCTGCATAGAAGCGAGCTTCATCCTCAGAGAGATGACCTTTCTGCACACAATTCAAGAATAAAATATATTAGTTACAATATCAAATCAATTATTCTCAATGAAAAAGTGAATGCAGAGGTAATTTCAGAATAACATGAAGAACACATGTTACAAGCTTAAAGCTTACCCTAGTTATTTGATCAAAAAGTTCTCCACCTTCACAGGATTCAAGTGCCATGTCTTTGTACAAAAGTAGGGAGACCAGTGTCAATAAGATTCCGGAATTGGAAACAACCAATAAACAACAGAGAATACAAAAACACTGAAGCCGAAAGAATAAGTGAATCTGAAACAAGTACAGAAGACATGGAGAGGTTACAACCAGAATACCTACACAATGAAAAGGAATCTTGAAATGTAAAAAATAGCCGCACAATTCCTGGATGATCCAGCTGATCAAGAACAATACGTTCCAACTTCACATAAGCTGTTTTATTTTCTTTGGTGATGAATTTTTTGTCCATGATCTTTAATGCATAGACAGTTCCCGTGTCCTTCTTCTTAGCCCTCACAACCTGAAATTCATTGGTTATTAGAGACAAGAACCCAGCAAAGTTTAAGCATTACAAATAGTTCAGCAACCATATGTATACGATATCATAAAAATATTTATAAGAATAGTGGGCAGAGAACTATCTCTAATTTCTGTCGGAACTGAACCCCATAGAGAGCCCAAAATCTTCGTTTCCCAACTCTCCTTGTAATCTCAAAACTTCTTTTACCAGTTCATAACCTATTAACTAACTAAAAATCCTATGTCATTAAATTTACTATAAGCTCACAACCTCACACCAATCAAATGCAGGTTTGAGGCTCCACCAGTCCCGAGAGTACAGAACAGGAACCATACACAAGCATCCCAACTTACAACTGATCCACCCATATGACACTTCTTTTTGCCCGTCCATTACATTGTAAAAGTTAATCCCCTTATCGGCCAGTTTACGCTAAGTAGCGAAAATTTGGCGAAAATGAGGACTTCCCTCAAACCATATGCCTTACAGGGTGAGTTCTTTTGCAACAATTGATATTTTCTACAACCTATAAGCAATTATAATTTTTTTCAATAAATTTACAGCATATGCAACCCATTAGTTTACAAATGAATTACATCATTCAATAACACGACTAGACATCCAATTCATGACAATCCCCAATCTGAGAGAAAAGCCCAGATAAAAACGAGCATTTTAATAGTATTAAAACAACAAATTAATCAATAAAATTCCCAAAAACTGGATAAAAAATGGGACCTTGGAGTAGGAACCAACGCCATAGATCTTGCCCAATTCAAAGTCTTGAACGGTGAAATGCTCCTGGGGAGCCCTGAAAGCGAAACTCTTGGATCTCGGAACGTTGCTGTTGGCGCCATTAGAAGAATTCCCCTGAATCTTCAACTTAGCATCAAAATCTTTCTCCATTGCCAACATTATCTTTTCTCCCACAATTCCTCTCTACATGTTGAGCTCTTTCTCTCTCTAGAAACCCATTTTCCCTCTCTACAGGAAAAGCCTAGGGAGGAGAGCAAAGACCATCACTTGGATGGGAAGAGAGTTCCTTTGTCCCCCTTTCTCTGATTTTCTCCTCTGTAAAAAGAAAAAGTGAGGTGGGATTGGATTGTACTGGACTGGATTGGATTCCTGATTGTTGAAATCTGGGTATGTGTGTATGCAGAGGAAGGTGATCAGCTTTAGCTTCGGTTCCAATTTCAAAACCCTAGAAAGGAGAGAGAAATTGGATTATTGTGGAATTGGGCAATGGGGAGGAGAGAGAGAGAAGAGAGTGGAGCAATATTAGTATTTGGATGGAGGAGAGGAGAGGGAGGCATGGGGATGGAAGAAGAAAGAAGAGAGGAGATAGGTAACATGCCACATGGGATTCAATGATGAATGGATGGATGGATGGCTGCCCAACCCCGAAAGCCCTAAAATGGAAAATTGGAGGGAGTGGCAATGAAATTTGCTCATGCATATGATTGTGTGCTTTTTAAGCCTTTTTATGGAGCATTGCAAATTTGCAATGTCCAGTGGGCTTCTCTCTAGCCACCTAGTACCGTTTTGTTTTAGGTTGAGAATTCAAATTTGAGTGCATAGATATAGCATGTCAGTTTTAATTAATATGATTATGTTCACTTATGATAGAATTCAAAACGCTTTTCCGTCAGACGTATTTAACACACACAAAGATGTTTATGGACTCGTTTAGATGTGCTTTCAAAATGGCTGAAAGCACTTTAAGTGTTTTTTCACGATTTACTTGCATTTCTATTGAGGATTGGTTTCAAAAATATTTTCACAAAAAATGAATTATGTCATTTTAAAAGCACATCCAAACAAATTTTATATTATTCGACAGTGATTCGAACCGCATGTTATGAAAGAAGCTAACACAACAAAGAGTCTAGATCTATAACACCTTGTGTTGTCATACTATGTGACAAGAGAGCATTTAAAATTTTATCATAGCTCCATAAGATAAACAATTTCAGGCGTTTTTCACGTGATGGCATGGAAATGGAAGTGCAAATGGTGAAAAGATAATAAGTGAAATGGCATTCACATAAATGGTATTGAGATTCAACGGACGGTTCAATTGGTCCTGTTAGGCAGACAAAAAACATAAAAAAATAATACTATAACAAAAAATCCGCAAAACTTTCAGAAGTAGCCAGCAACGGAACACGATTGAGTCAGCCAACAACAGTTTTCATTCCCGAAACTATCCATTGCCTGGACCCTGTCCATTTTGTTGATTTTCCTCCTCATCGCCTCCGTTTCTATCTCCATAATGAGCCCATGGTAGAAATGACTCCAACAAGACTGCGATTGCATTTCGATTTGCAACATCGCGTGGAGCATGGCCGCCCTCCACTGGATTGCCAACATTTGCAACATTACCGGGAGCATGACCGCCCTCCCTTGGATCACCCAAAAATTGTTGCAGAACTTCCGGTGGGGCAGTTGGCACTGACAAAGAGAAATCTGAAACTAACAAGTGGGCGTACCTATAGCAAACAAGTAAAGCAGTCAGTCATTTACCAACTTCAGGCTTAACATCCGCAGTTATAGCTTCGCGAATTTACGCAATGGTGATAAACAAAACACTACCAAGTGTTGCCGAAATGCAAAATTGTAACTGCACGCTTACTCGTTTTTCTCGGATGAAAATGCTTCTTTTCTCACGCAAGCCCAATCATTCTTCTCGCTACTATCATGTCTTAGTGTCTCGATCACAAGCTGTGCAGCATCCCTCAGCAAATCTTGCAGATCTGGAAGCCTCCATAGAAGAAAATTCCTCTCGACATATATGTTTATTAGGTGATCCAAGGATGGGATTCCTACTTGATCTGCTTGAAAATATGGATTTTTAAGTATCTGTGCCCACACCTTGTCCTTCAAAGGCACCTTTTCCACTAATTTCTTTAGAACTGAGGGGTGAAGCATCAATGCCTGCTTCATAAGATCAGCTGAAGTAGACTTAGCATTTTCCGGTGCACCTTTTGAAGATTCCTCTTTCTCAAGATACAAACGGCAAATGGCAAGGGAATATGAAAAATTTGGAAACAACCACAAGGAGTTATCACTTTTATATTCTTCAGAGAATCGTTCTAGCCATGCATACTCCTCCGCCCTCAACGAAAAATAATCAATGCAGAACATGGCCCCCATTGGATCATCAGAATCTAGTGAAAGTAACAACTTGCAAACTTCTAAAGCCGATCGATGGCAACCACGCCTATCCATATTTCTCATGTGAGTAAACAGTACAGTGAACAGAGGCTTGTTTGTTTCATGGCTGTATTTTAGTTGGCAATTGCCCTGCAAGGGGGTGAACATTGGATTCCATGCACATTCCAAAGCATATAAGCACTTCGAGATAAGTTCTGCTGATATTTGATGTTCACCCGAAAACTTATAGTACTCTGCCATGGTTATAAGCGAATCCAAATGATAAGGACTGTATAACAAAATACTTGCAATTCCATTGATGTCATGTGTAGCTTTGGCAGCTTCAAATGCCCTCTGAGCTTGAAGGTAGGATGAGGAATGTACATATCTGCACATAAGATCAAAATCCAGATTACGATGTATGAGTCAAAACCAAACCAAAAGGACGCAGGACAAATATCATAAATCCTAGTCTGACAAACTCTAAGCTGTAAGCATAAACAATGTAAAAATAGGAGAAACTAAAATTTGAAAAAATAAAAGGAAACAAGAGTACTAAATGTTTGACTCAAAAGGACAGCCATAATTGCTTAAAGAGCAGGATGCCAGTCATAAAACATAGCTTTATGATGGATGACGAATTTATGACTATATGGTACTAATGACATTTTAGTAACGAGTGCGCTTCTTTATAATTTCACACAATCATCAACTAGTTCGTCTAGTACAAGATAGACATTCAAGTGTTTCCAAACTTAACTGGTACAGTTTCAAACTTTCAGTCACATAAGAAATTTATCTTAAAAAAATTTGTGTTGGGACTACACATATTTGCACATCTTAATATTTCATCAACTTACACAACAAAATCCCCATGAATACAATTTGCAAACACAATTCAACCACATTACAATTCAATTCATACTTGCATCAACTGCAGTTGTCTACAACACCCGTTAATTAGAGGTCTGCTAAAGTACGAGTTATTACTTATTTGAGAACTACTTTCTTGACAACAGTTAACAACTCTCTACATTGAGCTCAAGCCCATCAGTAGCACCAACTTTCTTCTATGTGCAGAAAAAAAAAATGGATAGCACTAGCAGTTTTTACTCATTTTAAAATACAATACCAAGCAAAGAGAATGATCTTACTGAAAGTGGTGGTATCCATCAATTACTCCAAGAAATTCCATGGATAAAGAACCATCCCAGCGATGCCAATGGTCTGATGCAGTGACAAGTATAGTTTTTCTAGGAATATGAACAGCACGTCTTCCACCACGCACCATTCTAGAACTGCCACCACTTCGCTCATGTTTCTCAAAGGACTTCACCACCTTAGAGCCAAAGATTCTCCGCAGCTCATTGTCAGCATTTAAGTACTTGGGATCCACTTGTAATGCAGAGGTGGCACATGGCTTAGCCAAATTCTCACAACCTTTTCCACTGGCTGCTTTTTCTGGGCCATCCAAAGAGATTGACTCAAGAATCACATCCAGGGGCTTTTCTACATTGGAATCACCCAAAGAAGAATAAGAAGCCTCTTTGCTTTTCTTCTTTTTCTTCTTCTTTGATTTCTGATTGTTGGTTGACGCTACACCAGCCTTCGTTTTCAGCGCAGGCACAACAACCATGTGTTCATCAACAGTTTCAGGTTCATCCCCCTGCAACCACCCAAAACCCCATAAAAAATTAGAAAATTAGTCAATAAACCCCACAACTACAAGTTTTATACAAAAACACTTCACGAGCTCAATCGAGAAAAAATCCCCTCGTTTATCCACTTGTCATGCTCTAATTGATTCTTAACCTCCCATTACGAATCCAATTGGGGTTTTTTTCCAAAGTTTCGAGCTTGAAGTGTTTTTCTCTAAATGTAATGTTATCGAGGGCTTACGCTAAAAAATCATCCAAAGTAAAACCCTTTTACAGAATCCAACACAAACCCATCACAGCTCGATGATCACTCAGATCATTGAACGCAAAAATCAACAAAATTTCACCATTTCACTTCATTCAAATTCTTAAATCCACTAAAAAAAGCAAAAAAAATTAATTTAATTAAAAAGTGAACCTGGTGGTCGTCGTCGTCGTCGTTGAGGAGATCAAAGGGATTGAATTTAGCTTTTCCGTTGAGCTGCTGGCTTTCTTCTTCTCCTTCTGATTCGGATTCTATTACGTGTCCGTGTTCTTCTTCTTGTTCCTTCAAAACTTTCTTCAGCATTCGACCCGACATCGTCGCAGTAATCCAAAGCTCGATTCTCTCAAATTCTCAATGTCTTGTAATCTAATCAGCTTCAGCCCTTGAGCCTTCAGCGATTCACCTTCCAGCAAATAAACCCCAAATTGCCAATGAAACGCGAGCTCGAGTCCGAATTCGATTACTGGATATCCCAATTGGAGACGGGAAGACTAAAACGACATCACTTCGGTGCCCCCTTGCTCAAATTGCCACGTAAACACAATAGTATTATCATTAACATTTCTTATTAAGAATTAGAGGACACACATTTTCTTGGCACACTTATTTACAGTTCCTAAATAAGACATTATGTGGTGAAACAAATTAACGGTTCTATAAAGAAATATTAAAATTATCAGCTTCTATCTTTTCTCTTAGTGTGAGGGTTTTTGCTTCTCTCAGTTTCCCTAGTCGTCGCTTAGGGTTTCTGGTGATTTTGTCCTACTCTTCTGTATGTTCTTTAGGTGGCAGACTGCGGCTTGGAGTGGTGTAGTTTCTCTTGGGAGGGTGACTCTTCGCTTGCTTCGGCAGATGGATGACGTTGTGCACTCTTTCACCTCACGATTTAGTTTGACGAAGGTTGAAGAACGTGAAGTGGTGGTGCGGAATAAGTCTCAAGTTTGAGTTATTGATTTTCTTATGATGGGTAAGTTGTTGGCCCATAAGAACTATAATATGAGACATTCATCTCCTTGTTCAGGAACTTATGGCGCTCTAAGGCATTTGTTTCGATCCATTCATTGAGCGGTGATCGGTTTCTTTTCTCTTTTCAATCTGAGGAGGATAGGAACTTTATCCTTAATGGGGGTCCATGGAGTTTTAAAATGATATTGTTACTTTTGGATGTAGTTAAGGAGGGTATGCTCCTCAACACATTCATCTCTGTTCCCAGGCTTTTTGGGTTCAAGCCTTTGGTTTACCAATCAATTACATGACTGTGGAAATAGGTAAGATAATTGGTCAAAGTCTTGGTACTGTGTTGAAGGTTGATTAGAACAGGGATGGTGATTGTTTGGGAGAATTTATGTGTGTTAGAGTTGTTCTGGATGTTTTCCATCCATTACGCAGGCTCCTTAAAGTTCGTCTTCTTAATGGGGCGCTTGTTGATGTTGATTTGTTATACGAAAGACTCCCTGCCTATTGTTTTCTGTGTGGTTGTTTTAATCACGTTGGGCTTGGCTACCGTTTGTACTCTGGCGGAGTCACAGAAGCTGATAAGGCTCCCGATGGCTCTTGACTGCAAGTGGAGGTCAAACGAGCTAAAAGACGCAATCTGTATGGTCAACGATTTGGGTTGGGGAAAGAGGATGAGTCTATGGATTCTGACGTTGAACAGCCACCGGATAACGTTCAACCACCATCTCCTAGAGTGGCTAGGGCTTTTGTGACAGAAGAGACAAATTTAGAGAATATTAGGAATACTAGGATATCCCCCAAGTTTTGAGATTTGCAATCAAATCAGGATTTGCCAGCAGGTATATCCGTTGACTGGTCGCCAATTCCTACGGAGTCAATTGCTGTTGTATATCCAATCCCGGATGTTGTTTCTACGGCAACCGCTTTAGTGGTCCCCCACAATGTTAAGCTAGTGGAAAGTCCACTTATTTCAGTTGAAGGTAGGGATGAGCCTAGCCGGTTAGTGGAGGCAAATGGCCCAAATCTTTCCGGTTCATCCATCTTTAGGCCTGACTATTCAAACTTGCTTGAAGATTTTAATGAATCTGACTCATTTAACCTCAGCCCTATTATCAAACAGGTCTTTGGTTCCTCCAGTTCATCGTCATTTCCTCCAAGTCGTGACAGGATGCTGGTTCAGATCAAGCACCAGAGTTCTCCATCTCGGTGGCCTACACTCTGTCTTCATCTACCTGGTGTGAAGCGTCCTGGTTTTTCTTTTGATGGTGATGGCTTGGTTTGGCTTAAACAATCTCGTGTTTTGGCATCTCATCATCATGATTTTGATTTATTGACGGCAGCTGTGCTTGGACAGCCCCGTCGGTCATCATGAATTGCTTAGCATGGAACTACCGCGGTTTGGGGAACGACCCAGTAGTTTAGGTGCTGGAAATTTTGATTTCTCAACAAGTTCCCCAAATTATCTTCCTTTCGGAAACAAAATGTGATGGTAAGAGAATTGTTTACATTCAGCGTTGACTTCGTTTTAGTCACGTTTTTTGTTCCTAGCAATGGTCGATCAAGTGGATTGGCTCTTTTTTGGTCTGATAATGTGATGCTCAGCGTGAATAATTCGTTTGCACATCATATTGTTGCAAATGTTGGTTCTCTTGGTTCTTCTCCTTCTTAGGGATCACTAGTTTTTATGGGTTTGCTACTATTTCGGAGCAATTGAATTCTTGGGAACTCATGCAACTTCTCTGTACTACTAGCTCTCTCCCATGGATAATTTTTGGTGATTTCAATGAGATTCTGTTGGCTTCTAAAAAAACTGGTGGCAGGGTTCGTAGCCTTTTGCAGATGCAAGGGTTTCGTGATGCAGTAGGTGCATGTAATTTAAGTGTTTGAGAAGAATTAGCTTCAGAGGGATGATTGTTTTCGGGTGGTTAATACTGGATGTTCTAAAATTGTTAAGAGAACCTCGTCTTATCGTGTTTGTGAAAAAATAAAGTCCACTTAGGTTGAGCTGCTGAAATGAAAGCGCTCATTAAGCTCTGTTTAGCAGGAAATCAGGGTGGGCCGGGACCAAATACAAGTTGTGTTTCAACACCCTACTGATGGTTTAGAATGGGATCTCGGGATTACTTTTTTAACAAGCTTGAGACTTTGTTGGCTTAAGAGGAGGCTCATTGGAAGCCGCGTTCCAAGGCTTCTTGGCTGTACAAAAGGTATTTCCATCAAAAAGCCACCAACCGTCGTTGAAAAAATAGTTTACAAGGTTTGTTTGATGCAAATGGCAATTGGTGCACTTTTACGGGAAATATTGAGCAGATTGTGGTTGACTATTTCTCCTTTACGTTTAAGTCTAATGACGAGTTACCATGTGCGGCGATCCTTATTTCAGTCCCTACACGGGTCACCCCGGATATAAATCGTATTTTATGTGCTGCCTACTCAGATATTGAGATTAAGGAGGCCTTGTTTCAAATAGATCCACACACGGCTCCGGGGTTAAATGGCTTATCTCCATTATTTTACCAAAAATTTTGGGACATTGTGGGTGGGGATATGATTGCTGCGATTAGGTCTTTCCTTACTTCTGGTTGTATTCTTAAGCAATTAAATTATGCCAATGTCTTTTTAATTCCTAAGGTTCCCGAGCCGACAAATATGACCTAGTTACGTCCCATTGCGCTCTGTAATGTTCTATACAAGATAAGGGCTAAAGTCATTGTGAATTGTCTAAAGGGTCTGATATATGCTATTATTTCGACCTAACGTGGGGCTTTTGTTCCTGGCAGGTTGATTTTCCACAATTCCCTTATAGCCTCTGAACTGGGATATTATCTTCATAATCTTCGTCGAGGTAAACTGGGTTATCTAGCCTTGAAACTCGATATGAGTAGGGCGTATGATCGCATGGAGTGGAGCTTCCTCAAGAAAATTATGTTGCAACTTGGTTTGGACCCGCATTGGACTAAGTTGATTATGAATTGTGTTAGTTCGGTTTCTTATTCTTTCTTGGTTAATGGTGCAGTTACAGGTTATTTAGGTCTCATTCGTAGTATTCGGCAGGGGGACCCTCTTTCCCCTTATTTATTTCTACTTTGTGCGGAATGCCTTACTAGTTTGTTTGCTCGTTATGAATGACTTGGCTTTATTCACGCTATTTCGATCTGCCGTGGAGCGCTTAGCATTTCCTATCTTCTATTTGCTTCATCTTCTATTTGTTGATGACAGCTTTCTATTTATGAGGGCTTTTTTTAAGGAGTGTTGGTACTTAAAACAAATTTTGCGTCTTTATAAGGAGGCTTATGGTTAGTGTATTAACTTTCAAAAGTGTGCAATGTTGTTTTCGCCCAATATTAGTCAGGAAATTCAAGATCAACTTGCTGCGTACATTGGGGTTTTGTGTGTGGATGTGTAGGATTGTTATCTTGGCTTGCCTATTGTGCTTGGGAGAAATCACTCTGAATGGTTTTCTTATATTAAGGATCGTCTTTGGAAAAAGTTGAAAGGTTGGAAAGAGAAATTACTTAGTGTTGTGGCAAAGAAATTCTTATTAAGGTTATAGGGCGGTCGTTGCTTATTTATTCAATGAATTGCTTCTTCTTTTCGAAGACCTTTTGTGATGATCTTTAGCTCATACTTAGCCGGTTCTAGTAGGGGGATGGTGAAGACTCTCGTCACATACATTGGATGTCATGGAAAAATATGTGTCAGCCTAAGAATGAGGGTGGTCTTGGTTTCCGTTTGTTATATGATTTCAACCTTGCTTTTCTTGCCAAACAAGGGTAGAGGTTGATTCAGAACCCCGATTCTTTGGTGTCTCGATTATTAAAGGCTAAGTACTTCCTTCATAACACTTTATGGCAGTTAGTTCTTAAGTCATCTCCTTCTGTATGTTGGCGAGGTATTTTAGAAGCTCGACCGATCCTTGAAAGAGGGTCTTGCTGGTGGATTGGGTATGGCACCTCGGTCCGAATTTGGCTTGATCGTTGGTTAGATCGTCCCTACCTGTTTAGACCTATCATGTCATCCTCCCCGATTCCTGGAATTGAATTGGTTGCATGTTTAATTGTTACAGATGCGGCGTGCTAGAACTATGATTTGGTGCATGAGTGCTTATAAGGTTGCTTTTAACCGTCATTTTGAAGTCTCTTCTTTTCATTCACTTTCAAGGGGAGCTTATGTTTGGAAAGCATTGTGGAAGGCTTCAGTCCTTGGCAAAATTCAAATGTGTGTTTGGAGGGCATCTAGAGACATTTTGCCTACTTGTTCTAATCTGGTAACCAAATGAGTTGTGGTAGATAATGTATGTCTTTTTTGTAGTTCCTCTTTGGAATCGGCGCTACATGTATTCATTATTTGTCCATTTGCTCGTGTGGTGTATGATGCTTCTCATTTAAATCTAGGTTTGACCCTTCTACCGAATACTTTTTTGTGTGATTGGTTGTCACTTTGTGTGGATCAGGTTTCTTCAAGTCAGTTTGTGCTTCTTCTTATGCTTACATATGGCATTTTGGTGTGCTAGAAATGCCTTATTTTGGGAGAATAAAGTGGCAAATCTAGCTCTAGTCTCTCATTTTTCTCAATTACAGTTGTCGGAATTTAGTAAAGCTAGGCCTAGGCCTGTTTCACATCCCCTACAGGTGTTGATGCGTTGGAATCCCCCTCCGGTGGGATGGGTGAAAATCAATGTGGATGGTTCATTCCTTTCTGGGTCGAATGTGGGCGGTGTTGGCGAGGTATTTCGTGGCGAAGCCGGTAGCTATGTTGGAGGTTTTATTCGCTGAATACCCTTTGCACCATGTTCCACTATGGTATAATGCCTGACAGTTTGTGAGGGAATTCGTTGGGCAATGGAAAAGAAGTTGGATCATGTTAGTGTGGAATGTGATTCTTTGCAGGTGGTTCAATATGTTGTCAAACAATTCCAAGGGTCTTCCCTTATGAATCTCCTGGCTGATGACATTCGTGCTAGTTTGCGATCCTTTGTGGAATCACATGTTTATATGTGCGTCATTCGGCAAATGCCACAGCACATGGTATGGCCAAATTGGTTGTATCTTTTTCTATTGAATCTTGTTGGTTTGAGGAGCCTCCGGACCTAATTGTGAAGACCCTATTTGATGTTGTTTGAGTTTTATTTTGATTCAATAAAAGCTATTGTTTCTCTTAAAAAAAAAAAATATTAAAATTTTATTAATTAATTCAATAATTATATGGATGCGGATTGGAGTGACTTTTGGTAATGATGACATTTGAGGAAATACCTAAAAGATAAATGATTCAATCATTGAAATACATTATGAAGTGGGCCATAAGAAAGTTGAGAAATGCTAGATTTCTCAAAGTGGGACTCTCTGTCACCTCACAATTTAACGTCAATTATCTTGTCAACATTGTAGAATATTGTGAAAAAAAATATGAGGTGGCAGAGTGTTCACGAAAAGTCTTACTTTTGAGAGTTTTCTTAGTATTTATCAAGAAAGTTTGTTAAAATCAAGGTTCTAATTAGCGTTAGGCACCAGGCAAGAGCCTAAATTTTAAATAAATTTATCATATAAATATATATTTGGAAACATAAGTGTAAAATTTTAAAACTACAATTGAATGAATACATAAAAAGCTAAACCGCCTAGGATCGCCTAGGGCCACCTTGACCACTTAGGCGGCCGCCTAAAGGCTTCACTGATTCTTGAATGCCTAGGCCCTAATCGGGAAGGGCAACCTCCGCCTAGCGCCTAGGTCGGTTTTTTCAAACATTGGTAAAATGTCCCCCAATCCAAATTCTTTTTTCATACAATGATGTAAGGATGGAGATCCAGACGCTGGTGTAGATGAAGCACACTGTTTTAGCCAATTTAACTAGGTTCAAATTATTTAACACTAATATACATTAGGAACATAAAATGGAGAAATTATTTCGATAATGTAACTTTTCTTCTTATGCACACCTCTAGTGTAGGGGAGAAAAAATGTGTGCACCCATAGAATTTGTCATTTTCATTTTGTCCAATATTTTTTATATACACAAGTGATATTCTTCTTTTAAGTTAATCTAAATTGCAGACTAGATCACTATTGTTTATGGGATTTTGATGCTTTTGATGTTGTTTTTTCTCCTTTGAAAAACTCTCTCGGATTTCATTTGTTGGTAGGATGTAAAAAAGCTTGCTGCATGATAAAGTGGTTAGCTATAATAACTTACTAGTAGTTTTAAACAATGTTGTTAACGTGAATAAAGTAAGATACTTAAACCAACAACGCTTAACGAGCTCTATCTCACTATTTTAGTTAGTTTAATTCTTTGAGTTTATTGTATAAGCAACTGATGAAATTTGTAAAACACTAACCCTAAAACCAAATTCCCACAATCAGTTCCGTAATATGCTTTGCGAGCACTGTACTTTTGTGATTAATTTAGGTTTGTAGCAATTTAACTTTCAGTACTACATAAAACAGTTATGGCGACAAACAAGAAATCGTCACGTAAATAAGAAATTCACCACCTAAAATTATAAACAACGAAAAGTTGGTCGCCTCAAGTTGGTCGCGTAAGGGCTCGTAAAGAAAGGTCTTGCATGACGAAAAGAAAACAATTCGTTGCGCAAAATTTAAACTATGTCATTGCTTAAATTGAATAGTGGCAAAGACAATTCATCGCATATACCTATAGGTGCGACGAAACTGAACTTGTCGCGTGAAGATTAGAGGGACAAAGGATTTCGTGCCGCAAGAAGAAAGTGACAAGGATCTCTTCATCGCATAAAGTTTTAAGGGACACAGGTTTCTTTATCGTAAGATTTAACTCTGTCATCACTCTAGTTAATAGTGACGACGAATTATTGCGTCGTCCAAACTATTTTTAATTTAAAAAAAAATAATTGTTTATAAACTGAATTTTAAAACAAAATAATTTTGTTTGGTTAAATTTAATTGGGAACAATAATTGATAAAGAAGAATATCAATTTAAAATAAATATGAAAAATGTATGTACAAGCGGGGAATTTTTTTTAATGTACGAATGTTTAATTTAAAAATACTACAATAAAAAGTCATCAGAGTCAGCTCTTGCGGTCAGCTGTGCTGGGTCGAGGGCCTTGAAGGTCAAAGTAGTAGGATGAGGTATAGTTGCGAGGATGTTGAAGCCGGACAGCTAAAGTGCGGTGATGACCTGGGCCATCTTAGACTCTTGGGTAGCAATATGAGCTTCTTGGGTGGTGATGTGGGTAGACTGTGTCTTAATGTGCTTATGTTGGACCACCACTTACTGCTCAAGTTCTGCTACTTTCTCCATCAATGATGCAACTTGCCATGATATACATTTCCCGGCCTAGGACCGAGTCTTTGGTTAAGGGTCTCCATCATGATACAGAAACATGCATCCTCGGGGGCTAGGGGGAGGAGGTGTGGTAACACCTCATCCATTGGGGTATCAGGGGGGAGTTGGGAAGCCACTTCCTCAATGACAACCTGGCTTTTCTCCACCATAGTAGCCTATAATTATAAAAGCAAGTTAATTAATATTTATATAACATTTATTTAAAATGAATAAGAATTATAAATTTAAAGATTACAAAAACTTACATGGAGCTCCTTCGTCAACTCATCCTCAGGCCACATGTACATCTCTTTGAACTTGTCAATCTTTGGAAACTTTGACCCTGCCTGCATTAAAAAAAAAGAAGTAATTATTAGTTGTGTAATTTAGAGTAAGCGTAATAACTTTTTTTTTTTTTTTGTAAAAATGTGGTTACCCGAAGTCGTTCTTCCATCCTATATGAAAAGTGTCGGGAGCTGGAGTGGTGGAGAAACTTCCTTTTCGACCTATTTATTGCGTTGGCCTTGGCTCTTTTCTATTAAAAAGAAACGAAACGTATTAGTGCCGATATTAATTATAAAGTGTTAAAATAAATTAATAAACGGAATTGAAGTATTAATAAAATATTATTAATCTATAATAATTTATATAATTCTCTCGAAATATTTGTGGAGGTCACTCTTCTACTGAGTGAACCGGCAAGTGAAAAGTTCTTGGATGTACTTGGCTTGATTGGCATCAAGGTCCTTGAGGTCATAGTGATGCTGCAAATACAAAACAAATTAATCAAAGTTAACAATTATTAAATTTCACAACTTTACTTACAAAATAATGGAAAAAAAAACTTTGCTAGCCAATTGGTAGGGCTGGAAAAAATTCTCGAAAATTCCAAACCAAACTGAAAAAATCCTAATCCCAAACCAAAATTCCCGAAATTTTTAGGATGACATATCGAACCGATCTCGAAATTTCGATATGGGATTAGGTATTGTCTTCTCAAATTTTCAGTAATCCTATACTGAACCAAAAAGAAATATTATATATATATATAATATATTATTTTTAATTATAAGAGATTTATTTCAACCGTTCATTGTTTGAAATTTGATATATGTAGTTTATTTGTTTTTAGGGTTGTCCAGATTACATCTCACCCTTCTCATTTCAGTTCCATTCCATCGTTGAAGGCTTGAAGCGCAGCCTCCCTCAGCTAGATAGCACCAAGCCATCATCCATCTGTGTCAAATTTCGACCGGCCATCAGCCCACCACCACACACTATACCATCATCTTCGACTCTCCAGCCTTCCTCCACCATACAGCCACTGCTCTCTTTGTGCGATCTCCCTCTCTCGGGATTCTCTCTCGCACGATTTTCTCTCACAAACACTTAGAACCCTCGATCCAACACTGAGTCTTACTCTCACCCCAAATTAGGTAATTAATTTAGTGTTTTGAAATCTAATTTCTGTCTTCCTTTTGAAATTTAATTTAGGGTTTAGAATTAATTTTATTTGTAGAGTTCAATTTTGCTATGATTTGTTTTTGTTAGGTAGCTTAAAGGCTTTTAAAAATTTCAATTGGCGACTATACTTTTTGGTTGTTTAGGAATTTTCTAATGTTAAACTTATGAAAATGCAGAGATGTGAATAATTTTCTTGCCCGTAGGTTCCCGATAGGTATATATGTTGTGCAGATAAACCTGCATTTGGTAATGCACTGCTCCTCTCAAATGTGTTGTGTTTCTCCATTTTTGTTTACTTCCATTCCACGGAGAAGTCACAATTAAGTTGTGTATTATCAATATGATTTTAAAGTTTGTGTTGTCCTCTCTTTAGGAGCACTATGGCTGAAGTATGTGCTTTAATTTACATAAATTTGAGAAATTTAATCATGTATGTTTCATTGTTTTGTATACTTTTCAACTTTCTAATTTGAAACTTAATTTATTTTGAAACTTTGGCTTGTTACCTTTTTTTTTTTTTTTTTTTTTTTTTTTTGCTTTTGGGTTTATTACTTAATTTATTTTTGTTGTGTGCATTTGAATGTTGAATTTAATTAGTTTGATAGTAGAATATAAACAATTCATAATTTCATATTTCAATTAGGCTATAAATCTATGATTGCACAGATCGATATGTATGAAGTAAAAGGCTGAAAACATATTGCATTGGTGGCTCAAAATAGATTGCACAAACACACATATGACATATTTTATGTATGGTAGATTGGTATTTATGAAATTGGGTAGACAATTTCAATCTAAAAGGCTAAATATCAGCCCAAAAGCCCAATATGTCCAGTTTCAGCCTAAAATCCCAACATCAAAATTTAATCCCGATTTGTCTCGAAATATAGAAAATTTAGTTTGGGATTGGTCTTCAAATTCTCGCCCCGAAAAATTTTGGTTTAGGATTTAAGATACTAGTTTTAATTCGATATCCCATACCGAACCAGCCTTATCGATAGCTCATGAAGAACAGAGTCCTTGGTCTCCTATGGGACAAGTCTACTCCCACTTGCATGGGGCAGTGGCGACGCACAATGGAGTCAAAGTCGTGGACTAAACGGTTGTGCTGCTGCCTGATGTCAAGCATCCCACATAATCTTTATATGTTCTTGGGTGGTGTGGGTGAACTGTGACGTGCCCATAAGTCTGCATGGACCCTTAGTTTTTTTACGACTTGCAAAATGAAATAAGTTAGTGTAAAAACAATTTAAATAATCTATGAAAAATTCAACATAACTTCCCCTAAAAATAAAACATTTCCTATAACTTACAAACAAATAAACAACACAACCAACACAAGTACACAATAATTCACATACAGAGGAATTGAGTAAAAGTATATTAAATGTATTAAATTAAAAATTTAGAGAAAACAATGTATTACCTGTGTTGGCTCCTTCTCTGATTGCGGTGGAAGCCGACGCAGACTCCTCAACCTCGTCGATAGGCCAAGGTCTTCGATGAGAGTACTGAGCACTCAATAACAGATGAGTCACTGAAAAAGTCAATAACTCAGGCACTGCTGACATCGAGGCCTGAGGCAGAGGTACAATAGTCTCTGATGTCGGGGCTAGTGTTGTTGGAGCGGTGGTGGAGGTATCAAAGGCGACTTACTGACTGAACTACATTGCCTAATCAACTACGACATCTACAAAATCTAATTGAACGACCAACATTTAAAACTATTTAATCAATACAAAATCTTAAAATTTAAAAAGTAAAAATTGAACCTTATAATTATACAAGCAACACAAATTTTATGAACTTGTAAAAGCAACCCTAAAATTAGTTAATTAATATAAAAAAAATTAAATTTATACCTACAACCTAAATATTAATCCTAAATTTATAAAATTAAATTAAACGCGTAAACCAAGGATGTCAATGTTTACAAATTAATCCCAACAAATAATACTTCATTCAAATCTTTTTTTATTTTAACCCTACATCAATAATATAATACCTACAACTAAAATCTTAATTCTAAAATTAAAAAATTAAACTAAAATTCCAACCTGTGATTTTAAAGTTAACAAATGAACAAGGTAAATTTACAAAATATAAAATAATTCTAAACCTATAATTGTAAAAATATAAAATAATCCCTAACACTAATAAGTTAATCCTAGCATTATAAAAAAAACCCTAAACTTAGAAAATTCAAACAGAAAATTATAAATTTAACAACTTAACAAATTTAAGTAATTTAAATGAAATTTGTTAACATATTAACTAACACACCTTAACCAGAGTCGAGGCATGCTAGCTATCACCTGAAGGTGACGTAGCCAAAGTGTGAAATGTGTAGAAAGTGTGAATAAATTAAAACCAAAACTAGAAGTTATTTAAATTAACAAATTGAGTGCATAGTAGTGAGTATATCCCATTGAATACCAATGTTCAAAGCATAGATGACAAATAGTGCAATCGTAACTAGAAAAGTACTTAGTGCACAACTGGAAACAGTTCCTACATTAAATAGAGATATGTCAAAATTGTCGGGTGATCCTCGTGTGCCACCGAGTAGGTCGACTATCTAGGACCTAGAAGGGCGAAAAACAGAAGGGTGATTGGGCACAAAAATAAAGATTTATAAAATCCATTCATTTTCTAAACATACTAACCCCTCACTGTAAAACAAGGATAGTTTTCAGAAAATCATATTACAGATAAGTATGAAATCAAAAGCATGTCAACAGTAATCCAGAAGTATGCCAGTACATAATAACTCAACAGCAATATAAATATAGTCATGTGCTCAAAAACCTATACTAGCACGTCAGTTGAAGTCGCCTAATGTGACCTGTGCGACTGTACCTATTGTTCATTAATCTATGCTAGCACATAAGTTGGAGTTGCCTAATGCGACCTGTATGACAGGACTAGGTGTAATAATATACGATCTGGTGCTACAATCACATGAAGACTAGCGTTATTCGCTATCACATACAAGTCGAAATTGCCTATTGCAGTATGTATGACAGGACTAGCACCTACTTGGATCCAAGGCGAGCATAAAGTGCTGATGTGAACAACACGTGAAAGACTAGCCTAGCCCTAGGCTGAGCACTAACACATGGGTGTAGCAATGATGAGTAGATTATATGAACATAAGCATGCCATAATGATTCAACAATTTCAATCAACATAATAACCTTACCTGGACTTACATACGCATCTTATAATTATTTTAGCATTTCACATCTTATATGAATATGCCATGACGATATATAAATCTCAACCATATAACAGCATTTTTAAAATTAATAAAACATGGCATAAAATGCATCAATCAATTTAAAGCATTTGTCTAATTGGGTGAGAGATTTGAGGGAATGAATTGATTAGTGGTGAGTTGTAAGGCACGGGACCAATTTTAAAGAAGGTAAACGATATGGTTTCGTACAAATGTAATCAGACAAAATGTAACGTACGCTATCTAAAATAGTGTTTTGACATTGAATAAGTTAACGCGCACTCATGACGACGAGTACAATTTAATTATCATAGTGAGAAAAATAATTTAAAGCTGCATAATCACGTCCATGTCACTTTGGGCATAAACGTCAGTTTACACGCTCGGGGAGAAATTACCTAGGAAATTAGGGATGGGTTGTCACAACCTACCCTCTTAAGAAAATTTCGTCCCCAAAATTTCAACACTTACTAAAGATCAATCAAAGAACAAATGTGGATACAGATCTCACATGCAATCATCTGTCTCTCAAGTAGCTTCCTCAACTGAGTGGTTCCTTCATAAGACTTTCACCATAAGAACGGCCTTGTTCCTGAGAACTTTATCTTTCAAATAGTTGAGGAGGAATCATATGTGACGGATCAGAGACATATCTCCGTAGCATGGATACGTGGAACACATTATGTACCTTTGATAACTCTGGATGTAGATTAAATTGGTAAGCAACTTCACCAACTCACTCAATGATCTGGTATGGCTCGATATAACGAGGGCTTAGCTTCCATTTCTTTCTGAATCGTACAATACCTTTCCACGGCGACAACTTTAAGAATATCAGTCTCTAACCTTGTATACCCTATCAGTCGAATGTCTGTCGACCATACTCTTTTATCGATTCTGGACTCCTTTTAGGTTAGCCTTTATCACCTGAATGTTCTGTGACGTCTTATCCACGATTTCGGGACCAACCAAAACTCTTTCACCTACCTCAGACCAACACAGTGGGGTACAACATGGTTTCCTATACAATGCTTCAAATGGTGACATACCAATGCTGAAGTGGAAGCTATTGTTGTAGGCGAATTCTATTAACGGCAAGCGCTTGTGCTATGCGTCTCTGAATTGTAGGACCGAAGATCTCAACATATCTTCGAGTGTCGGGATAGTTCTCTCTGATTGCCCATCGGTCTAAGGATGATAGGCAGTGTTGGAGGGTAATTTCGATCCCAGAGCTTCTTGAAAAACTACCCAGAACTTCAAAGTAAACCTGGGGCCTTGGTCATAAATGATACTAACTGGAACACCATGATACTTGACGATTTTAGAGATGAAAAGTTCCATCAGCCGACTTAACGAATAGGTCTCACGAACAGGTAGGAAGTGTGCTGACTTGGTAAGCCGGTCTATAATCACCCAAATACCGTCATAGCCATTTTGTGTACGAGGTAACTTGTACACTAAATCCATTGTGATATCTTTCCATTTCTACTAGGGTATCGGAAGTGGTTGTAGCAACCTAAGTGGTTTCTTTCTTTCCGCTTTGACCTGCTAACAAACTGAACAATGACTCACATACTCTGCAATTTCTCTCTTCATTCCAGGCCAATAGTAGAAAGGTCGAATGGCATAATACATCTTGGTACTCCAGGGATGTATCGCATAAGCTGAGATATGCACTTCATCGAGAATTTCTTTCTTTAGTTCTTCTATCTTCGACACATACATCTGATCACCTTGCATCAGCATACCATCAGGCCTTCGAATCTTGAGATCTCCTATTTTTCCGTCCAACACTACCTGTTTTAATGACTGGGATTCTGGGTTGTTCATCTAGGCATCGAGAATACGATCCAACACAACTGGTCTAACTTGGAAGCTGGCAAGTAAGGCTCTTTGGTTATCCACTTTTAAAGTGGTTTCAGTAGATCTCAGATCAGTGAGGAAAGGAACACGACATGCATAAAGAGCATTAAGTAGGCTTGAGATTTCTTGCTAAGAGCATCAATTACAGTATTTGTACGACTAGGGTTATACTCAATGGTGCAGTCATAATCACTAATCAACTCTATCCATCTTCACTGTAAGAGATTAAGCTCATTCTAAGTGAAGATATACTTGAGGCTTTTATGGTTAGTAAGGATTCGACATTTTTCCCCATAAAGATGTGCCTCCAGATTTTCAAAGTGAAAACAATAGTTGTCAACTCTAGATTATGAGTAAGATAGTTTATCTCATGGGGCTTTAGTTGTCGTGAGGCATACACGATCATCCTTTCATGGTACATCAATACACAGCCCATACCATTTTCAGAGGCATAACTGTAGATCTTGAAATTCCCACTGTCATCGAGAAGTGCCAGAACAAGTGCATGAGTGAGACAGTACTTTAGCTGTTAGAAACTTCGTTCACAATCATCACTCCACTCAAAATTAACTCATTTCTTGGTCAACCTTCTCATCCTACAAAACATCGATAGTAGTTGTAAGACCAAGAAAACTCTATACTTCGGTGACAGTCTCAGGTTGTTCCCAGTTTTCCACTACTGCTACTTTCTGAGGATCCACTAGAACACCTTGAGCTGATATCACATACCTCATGAATGACACCTAATCCAACCAGAACTGGCACTTATTGAACTTGGCGTACAACTAATTCTCCCTTAACTTTTTCAAAACCAGACGTAGATGTCTAGCATGGTCAGCCCAAATGGCATCACAAGAAACTCATAATGGCCATATCAAGTTCTGAAGGCTATTTTTGAAACATCATCTGTTCTGATTTTTAGCTGGTAGTAACCAGACCTTAGATCAATTTCGAGAAGACACTAGCACCACAAAGCTGATAAAAAAGATCATCGATATGAGGCAATAGATAACGATTTTTAATCATCACCCAATTTAACTGCTTGTAATCAATGCATAACCTCAAAGTTCCGTTTTTCTTCCTTACAAACAAGACTGGAGCTCCCCAATGAGATGTGCTCGGCCAAATAAACCATTTTGTTGACAAGTTCTTGCAACTAGGTTTTTAATTCCCTTAACTCCACAGGAGCCATACGATAAGGACTTAGAGAAATAAGATCGGTACCTGAAATTAGGTTGATAGTGAACTCCACTTCGCAATTCGGCGATAGGCCAGGTAAATCATCGGGAAAAACATCAAGAAAGTGTCTGACTACTTGAACGTCTTTCACACGAGCAGAAGTCTCTTCAGTCGGCATTACATGAGCCAAGTAGCCTTGACAACCCTTTCTCAACAACCGTTTTTCCTTCATGGCAGAAATAACTTCATGCTTTAGAATGCTATGTTGACCAATAAATGTGACAATAGGCATGCCCGATCGATGAAAAGTAACAATCTTCTAATAACCATCTAACTTGGCACGATTCTAATGTAACCAATCCATACCCAAGATACCATCAAAGTCAACGATATCTAAAGGAACAAGATTGGCTGACATCACGATATCCTCGATAAGAACGGGGCATCCTTGATACTCCCAACTAACATAACAAATTTCACTCCTAGCCATCGAGAACTCTAACTCATAACCGAAGGGAGTGGGGTGAGGTTGAGTCTTTTGAGTAAACGTATGAGAAATAACTGAATGTGTTGCACTAGAGTCAATTAATATTCTAGCAAAATAGCCCAGAACATTCAATGTACCCATAATCAAATCGAGGTTACTCTGCACATCCTGCAAGGTGATGTGATTGACTTGACCATATGCCTGCTGTTGGCCTCCTCGACTCATGTTTCCTTAGTTCTGATTTCCTCATCCCTGGCTACCTCGACCGTGATTTGTCGGATTAGGCTGCCTGGTCGATGCGCCGCTGTTAGAAACTACCTCAAGATTCTAGGACTGTCCCCCGACATACCACTGCAATCCAGTGCCCTGATACAACGTATAGCCCCCTGGTACTGCGGATAGCGGCCCTGGTAATAAGGATTAGGTGGGTACTAATATGTTCATCCTAGATACTGAGCTACGTCACCTTGATAATGAAAAGCACCCTTATAACCTGTCAGTGTGTAGGCTCTAGGTCTTTGAATCTGCTGAAGAGAGACTGCAGGTGGTAAAGTAGAAGGCTGAGGTTTCCGATTTTGTAGGTAGTGATTAGCTCTATGCCCCATCTGTCCACACGTATAGCATCCACTACTTCATCTTTTACACTCACCATGATGATAATTGTTGCATCTACGGCAGTGTGGAGCACTAGAAAACCCTAAATCCCGATCCCTAAATCCCAAAATTTTAAATCCTTAAATTCCCAATTTTGAAATCCCTAAATCCCCAAAATGGGATAAAACCTAAATCCTCAAATTGACAAAATCTCTAAATTCGTAACCCCTAATTCCTAAAACTCTATTATGTAATTAACCCACAAAAACCATATATCTAAAATAATTAACAAATGAAGAAAAAAAATGTTCAGGTGTTTGGTCTGGTTTTATTTATTGATTTGCCAAACGGACCAAAATCTAAACGATTCAAGTGCGCTAAAATATTTTCTCCGAACGATTCTCTAGGTTTTGGCTGAATCTCTATTCCGTCAAAGAATGTTGTCTCGTTATGACGCCACTCGTTGTACCACGACAACCATCTACAATGCTTAAGGTAACAAACTTTCTCGGCGTGCCAAGAAGACGTTATGTCATCCTTGCAAACTGGGCATGCCAAATAACCCTTAGTACTCCACTTGGACATCATAGCATATGCGAGAAAATCGTTTATAGTTCTCATCACTCTTGCTCGCAAGGTGAACATCTGCCCAGTTGCTTTATCGTATGTCAAAACTCTATCTTCAGCGCAAAGTATGAAATAAATATGCAATAAATGCCACAAATTCAATGCCACCGACCATCACTTTGCATGACAAAGTCTCATCCCTCAACGTTATGCGCGACCAAACTTTCGTCACATAATTAAGCAATAAATATGTAATAAATACAATGAATTAAACGCTAACCAACCGTTTCACAATGTTTTTGTGCGACGAAATCTCGTCCTGTAAAGGTTTTAGTGACAAACATTTTGTCGCGTAAAGACTTGCTCGACTAATTGAAAATATTTATTTTATTTCGTCTCGAAAAATGTCACAGTCCGTCCCGAAATATTTGTATCGAAGGTGTGAAAATACTAAACTACCCTTGGACGTTTTGAGTTAGGTAGTGGTGTGGTTTAAGTTTAAAGTTTATTTGGACAAATTCTAAGTTTTCCTAAGTTTTTGGAACTAAAGGAAATTTGTTGGTTTTGGATTGGTGACCCAATTAAACTAAGTTCTCCTTAGTTTTTGATTGGTGGCTTTTGGACCACACACACACACCAATCACATTCTCTCTTTTCTCTCCCGTACTCTCACCCTCGGACTCACTATCTCTCCTTCTCTTTAGTACAGACTAACCCAGAATCCCTTTGAAACGTGATAGATCGAGGGTGTGAAGCACACCATTTTTTTCGTGAGAGTCATACGAGTCCAAAGACACCAATTTCAGGTAAGGTAACTTTTGATTTCACGTGGAATGACCTAGCTCCGAGTTGAGCACTATTCATGAACTTTCAAATGGTTTTGTTTTAGGACAATCCAAACTCACAGCAAGCTTTAGGAGGTTGCTACAAAGCTCAGAAGCGTTCGTTTGAAAGTTTTGGACGTCGGGAAGCCCTAGTTCGAAGTTTGGCTGGTTTTCTCAAATTTTCCCCAGTGAGATCCCGTGGGTTTTAAGGCTTAAAAGAGGTATAAACTTATTCTATTCTTCGTATGCTTCATTTTGGTGTTTAGATAGTGAAAAATGGTTGAGAAATGGCCGAGATTTATTGATTTGAAATTTTCCCCAGTTTTCCGGCACCGGCGACAGTCATCGGAGCCAGAGGTTGAAGATGACGACATATTCTATCAGAGTTGATGGAATATGCTAACGCCGTTAGTTAACTTTAACAGTTTCAGTTAAGAGATAACGAAATATTCTTAGAATATACCTGACGGCGTTAACTGACGCTGTTAGTGTGCAAGTCACATGACCGCGCATGGGGACACGTAGGTTAGTGCTGTTGATGGCGCATGGAGGCTGGAAAAATTATTTTAAAAATTTCTGGATGTTCGTGATGTCGAGTAGATCACGTTGGTATATTCAAATACCAAAATTGAGTTACGTATGAGAAGTTATT
The DNA here is from genome assembly GCA_963580275.1 of Crataegus laevigata. Lineage (NCBI taxonomy): Eukaryota > Viridiplantae > Streptophyta > Magnoliopsida > Rosales > Rosaceae > Crataegus > Crataegus laevigata. The sequence goes on along the minus strand of OY756947.1, from coordinate 26,354,156 downwards.
TCCAGGATTTCGTTTATGTACTTTATTTAACGTTATTTCAGTTACTTCTCATATAGGCGAGACATATCTAGAGGACGAGCGTAGCCAGGCTAGGCACGAGGGTTACAACCCGTCAACATATCAATGAGTGGGCAGTTGTTTTCCATATATACCTATATATTGCTATTTTCCCAAAAAATGAATTTAAATGATGAAATGATTTGAGATGCCATGCAAAGTATCTATTTATTTTAATCATGCATTAGTGATTGCATATAATTATGATGGTGTTGCGGACGCACAGGTAAGTATCAGGTAAGCTTTTATACTGGTTATGATGAGAATGAAATGATGTGATGTGATGTGAATGAATGAAATGATGTGATGAGAGTTCATACACCTGCACATTTATATTAGTGCTCCCGCCCAGAGTTAGAGGCATAGTCTTTCACGTGATGTTCACATCCCGCACCGCATGCTCATTTTGGATCCAAGTTAGGTGCACAGTCCTGTCGTATAGACCACTATAAGTGGGTTCGACTCGTAGGTGACCCGCGAATCATTCGCACAGTCTTCACGTGATTGTAGCACTAGAGCATATTATTTTATATACAGTGATGAGTTGCAGACCACTAGAGGTGGTATTGATTTGTGTGCAGGATATATATACAGCCAAGGGCTGAGTTGATTATTAAGAAAGAGTATGAGATATAAAGACAGGCGAGGGCTGAGTTGATTAATTGGCATTCACTCATATTCACATAGTTATGATGATCATACAATTGAGATACTTGGGCATAGCATGGCATACATATTTTCCAGCATGATTTCAAGATTTATATATATGAGTATATAATTTATTTTTGGGAAATTGTACAGGTTTTACGGTGAGGGGTTATAACTTTTGATAAAAGAATGATTTTGAAAAGATTTGTTTTGCTGACCCACTCAACTTGTTTTTCGCCCTTCTAGGTATTAAGTAGTGTTCGTTGGTGACATACAAGGATCTTCCGGACGTTCTGACAGAATTCACTCATGTAGGACCACCTTCAGGTGTCAATTGCATTTAGTACTTTCTGCTTTACTGCACTTAGTTATTTATGCTCTGGTTCTGTAAAAGTACTATAAATTCTCGCCCTAGCACACTATCGTGATTAGGTTGCTAGTCGCTTGTTTTTAATTCATCTGTATTCCTATTATTAATCTTGCTTCTTCACTGTGCACATGGTTACATCATGCTCATATGTCGACCAGCACGCCCCACTTTTGGGTCTGGGTGTGTCAAAAAAAGTTTCTCAAAAAAATAATGTCAATATTATAATATCTTGGAAATTTGTTCTCGAGACAAAACAAAATAAATACAATCCATATACATTTATTCATCCAAATTAATAATAATTCAGTGTCATTATTTAATAAACCATAAATGGACTAATAAAAAAAACTATTCTAATCATCCGTTGGTCCAGCCACTCCATGCTGCTCTACGTCACGACGTTGATGCACTTCATCAAATTTGCGTCACTTTTGTCAATGTCCCGATCAATCTGATATGCAAAAATAAATAAATTATACATATCACTATTATATTTTATCTAAAGAACTAAATTATTATTTAACTAATTAATAATTTACACGTATTGCTAACACATCGATCATGACCGTCTTTATCCCCTCGAGGATATCTCTCCGTGACTCTCAATTCACTCCGCATCTGTCACGCACCAATACCCTGACGTAACCCCTAAACTTGTTCACCATATCCGACTTTTGATATCTTACTAATTCTACGTAAGTGGTTTGGTAGCGGCTCTTAGCAAAAGAAGTGTACTGAACGCATGTCGCAACTCTTTTCTTTTTCTTTTTCTTTTCTACCAACAAAATAAAAACTTATATTAGTTTGCATAAATATTTAATTAATTTAGAACGTATTACCTTTCTCAGAACCTTTGCCCACCAGAGTCCGCCATCGCATAAGGAAAAACAAACAAAAATTTAAATAATAATTCAATGAAAGTAAAGAGTTTTCAAATTGAATTGTGAAGAGGCAGAGCGAAACTATCAATTTAAGGAATTCTGACTGCGCAAAACCATGGAGTAAATACCGCATTCAATACTTTGACCAAACAACTGATATCTAGTAAATGTTTGAACCTTTAAGCGATGAAAGATTGGTCGCGCATTTTTGGCGCCAAAAATATAGGCATTCGCGCAATTTTCTGCGAACATTTATGCGACGAAGAGTTTTTTGTCGCATGAATTGTTTTCGCGCGATGAAACATGGCATCGCTCAAGATGTTTGTCCCATTAAATTCTTTCCGACAAAGTTGAGCGACGGAATGTTACATTCGTCGCGTTAACCTGTTTTGCGTGATGAGTTTTCTGTCGTCACATAAAGTTTGGTCACACAAATGGTTTTTTCTACTAATGCTTTTAAGTGTATTGTGATATAGGTCGACACAAAGTTAAAGATTATCACGATGCAGGCTAGCTAGGGTTTATGTGGATAATTTTACAAAGGAAAATTTTATTTGGACCTAGTTATCTTATCTCTACACCCAACTAACAAATTTTATCTACTAAACTTCCAAGTTTACCCTTAAATAAATAAGAATAAGAAAATAAAATAAAATAAATATTGGTGTTTTTATCTCTACACCCCATAACTCAAAAAATGGCACACTAGTGCACTCCTCCATTATTTCCCGCAAAACCCACCCAAATAACATCAAAGTATTCTCTCGAGTTCATAAACAAGTCAGCTTGCTAGAAACCTTTATCAACCCTCATTTATAATTTCAGTGTAGGTTCTCAGCTGATAAGTTTGCTTGTTTGAACCATTATCTGGGAGTTGGATGCTTGCATAAATTATTAAAGCTAACAAGTCAGCTTGCTAGAAACCCTTGTTGCTATCTCTTCTAAATAGACATTGACATGGAAGCTTTTCTCATATTGCATGAATTTGATTCATGTCCAACGAATTACTAAGTTTTTCCGCTGAAATTATAAATGAGGGCCGCTAGGGTTTCTAGCAAGGTTACTTGTTGATAAACACGGGAGAATATTTTGTTGTCATTTGGGTGCGTTTCTGGGGAAATAATGGAGGAGTGCGGTGGTGTGCCATTTTTTTTGAGTTATTGGGCGCAGAGGTAAAACACCAATGTTTATTTTCTTATTATCATTTATTTAAGGGCAAACTTGAAAGTTTAGAGAAATTTTTTTAGTTTGGTGTAGAGATAAGATAGCTAAGTCTAAATAAAATTTCTCTTTTTACAAAAGCCACAAAGTACCTTTTGCGTGTGATGTGATACATGTCGAGACAAGGCTTAGTTTCATGTAAAGTTTCAACTTAAACGCAAGACATCTTTGCATGTGTATAAAAGGAAAACAGAAAAAAGGTCTCGCTTAACAACAGTTGCAGCTTAAAAAATCCTAACATCTTTCGTGTTGGCTACAGCAAATGGTCACGTTGTCTCGTTTCCTTCTCAATGTTATCTGAGTTTTGTCTCAATTTGCTCTGAGTTTGTCTTATATTTAGTTTTTATGCTTTGTTCCTCTCCAAATATGGTTCCTTACCACGAATTCTCAACCATCAACCTGCTACTCAATTCATCCACTACCAAGATGGAAAGGATTAGTGGCAGTTAGATTTGCCCCTAAAACTTCAATTAGTGGCTGAAAATTAGCTACAAAATACTAAGGGCGGGTGAAGCCTTAAACCACTCCTAATATTACTCAAGCCATGTAGCTTGCTGATTGATAATTAATTCATTTTTAATTTTATTCCGCCTTTAGTATTAGGATAATGTTAGGGAAATCAATTTTTTTAGGGAGCATTAATGAAAAGAGCTTGGGCCAATAAATATTTAACTAAAAACCATCTCAAAATATTATTTAACCAAAAAGGTTCAAAGTTTAATAAAAAATCATCCAAAACAAAAAGAAAGAAGTTAAGCGTCTGAACCAAAATCCTTTCAACGGCAGAAACCAAGAAGTTCGAGCATGAACAACTTCCAGCGGTAGCGCTGTCTCCATAGGTGATAAACTTTTCACGTCGCAAAATCAAAATCGTAGATTCTTCATCTCCGCAAGTGCTTCCTCCCTCCATCTATCTCTCTCTCTCTTTGAGTTTTTTTTTCCAGCCACAAAAGAAACCTTAATTTGACCACCAAGAACCTTCACGCAGAACAAACCATATAAAGGCATCCGTACTCCATCTATTCATTTAGATTTGAATTGTATACCTAAACCCTAGAATTTTGTGGCCATATATAGCAAAGTCCTTTTAGAGAAGCTTGAAAGAGAATTCAAATTTTCCAACAACGATGCAAAATCCGAATCGTAATGTTTTAAGTTTATAAGTTAATCTACCATTCAATGGCGTAGCTAGAAATTATTCGGCGGGTGGGCTAAGCTAAAATTGTTACTATGAAATCAAAATTTTAATCCTATGTTGCCTACATAAAGTTATATAATAGTAAAACTTGAATGTAGTAATTTGAAGCAATAATTTTATGCTATGTTTTCTAGGTTTTTAGTCTTCCAAATTTTCAAGTGAATAAAATAAGGAATCATTTGTGGTATGGAAGTTTTAATTATTACTATTAAATATAATATTAGTTAAAGTAATGAGTTTATTTAACATCTATTAGCTGTTATTATTCTTAAAAACAACCTTACTAATTAAAAAAATCATTTGTTAAGTGGAATATGACAATTAAAAATCACAAATTAACCCAAAAATTAATATTTTTAAACTTGAAGAACCAAACTCTCCCTATGCTATAGCCTAGGGGAGCCTTGTATGTGGCTCCGCCCTTGCTACCATTAGATTAATTTGAAGGCATTTATTTTGAGGACCTCACAGGTTCTCAAAATGCAGACTTAAAGTGAACAACAAATTTACATTATTTTGTACATGTCAATTTAATTTAGAATTCAAGCCATTATATATTTGACTCCCTTTTTAATCACGATAGATTAGCACATTTGGGTCTTAGTTTCATCATTTTTCTTTCTATAAAATGTATAGAAAGAACCAAAACATAACACCGTTTCTAGAGAACCCAAAACATAATACTGTTTCTAGAAAGAAAAAAAAAGAAAAAAGAAGATATAGTGTTTGTTTTGTATGTGCATAAACAAAAACTGTCTCTGGAAAAAAAAAACTTAAATCCTGAAACAAAGACTTAGATTCTAGAAATAAAGACTTAGATTCTAGAAATAGTTTATGTTTTAACCTTTGACTGTTTCTTTTCTTTCATGCATCAGTTGATTATATTTAAGAAATAGAGTGCTTATTTTGCTTTGAATACAGATATAGTAAATTTAACTATTTCTTTTCTAGCTTACATTTAAGAAACAGTGTGTTTATTTCATTTAAATCCAGAAACAGTAACTTAGATTCTAGAAACAGTGTTACTTAAAATCTTAAAATTCAAAAACAATTTATTTTTACAGTTCGGAAACAATGACCCGTCGTTATTATTGAATAGCATTCAGATCTCAATTTTTTTTTTGGAGAAACAAACGATGAACTTCATTGACGAAGAAAAATTGAAAAACAGTACGTCGAATACATTATGAATAATTACGACGATCACATTTTAACGAAATAATACAAAATATAAATTAAATAGCATGAGGATCTATATTTTTGTTTCAAAGAAAAAGAAAAAGGTCTACAAAACAACGATGAACTCCATTAATGACGAAAATCTGGAACTCAATCTAAAAAAGTTAGGGATAAAATCGATAAATCATAATTTATTATAGTTGGACCATTTTTAGTTAGATTGCTTTAATATGGGCCTTGTACTAATCATTAAACAAAACTTATAACATGGTTTTTTATTAAAACTAAAAATTTTCAAGCCATTTTCATTATTTTTTTTTAAAACTAAATTTGCAAACCAAATTATGTGTGTGTAGATGATTGAATTATAATAAATGTTGATTAACCCACTTATCTCTTATTAGTGACACATTATTTGGTTTATATATTCAGTTTAAAATTTTGGTCTCCCTAACTTTGTTTTCGGTAATTATGCAGTGGAGGATGGTTTCTTGGTATTTCTGATAATTTAGCACCGGAGGTAGATTTGTGGGAGCGAATTTCTTACCTGCCTGAGCCTCTGAGATGAAAGTTGGAACGGGAGGATAAAGAAAGCGTGGAGGAAGAACTGGAAGAAAACAAGTGATTGACTGTAAACCCTAGCTGGTAACTGTACTCACTTGGTGGGGTTTAGGAGCCAATTTTTCATATATCCTTCCCTTTTTTTAACTGTAAACCCTAGCTGGTGGCTGTACTCTCCTTGTAATATCCTTCCCCTTGTTATATGATATTTGATTTTGATTGTACAGCCGCAGCACTTGTCACATCTATTTAAAATAAGTTTTGTAAATTATATAACGTAATTATTAATAATTAAATTATAATAAATGTGTTTATATATATATATATATATATATATATATATTAGTGATAAATTACATAAGTTGTATTGTATTTTGTCGCTAGATGTCACATCACATTAGCGAACATAGTGGTTTATATTGCATGCCTGGATTTGTACCCTGGTAAGATCATTGTGGTCAATTTGAGTGTTTTTTTCAACGAAGAAGAGCATGCCAAAAGCAAAAGGGTGTTTTGTATAATTGTACTGTATCCGCTGCTCTGCATGCTAAGGAGAAATTATAAAAAGAAGTAAAAGCTATATATATTTAGCTCCCCTGTGGACCATATGAATTGTGATTTTTATATGTTCATCTATAAAATGAAATGATCATCCATTGACATTGTAGTAGCTGGCATGCATGCAGCCGTACAAAATGTTAGCTTTGATTTCTCATCTGGCGCAGATTGTGGAAGAATTTGGAGAGATTTGGAAGAGGAACAGAAGTGCCTTTTAGCTCATCATTCTTTAGCGGTAGTAATGCTCACTATTTTGTTTATGAGATAGTTTGAATTTCGAGATTTGTGTAGATGTTTTGTACAATTTTTTTTTAATTTAAACTTATTCAACGATAATAAATAGAGTAGTAAACATCATCATCACACGAGGATGATTAGCAAAAATATTCTCAGAAGAGGAGTGGGGGGGGGGGGACCTTATGGGATTTAAGTTTGTATACAATGTGGGGTTGGCATGTGAGTGTTTATGATTGCTTGCACCACAATTATAGGCTGCAAAGCAACATCATTGCAAACACCATGTTTAACCATCACTCATAATTATTACATATTTTGTGTGCATGTTTGCACGCTTCTTATGATTGATTAATATTACTTTGATTAATTACTTAAGCAGGGTAAATGTTCAAGTGTCAATAACCGCCTTCAAACTATCTTTAGTCCTTATTACCCTTCTCTCTTTGTCATTTTGTAGGAAACTTGAAAACTATGATTATTTTCAATTCTCAGTTGTTAAAATGATCAATTTTTAGTAAATCGTTTAAATTTGATTGTTACATTATCAATATTTAACTGATATAATGTTGATATTTAATTGATATATTGTCGACATTAATTTTAATTAGTTCAACAATTGAGATTTGATTTCTAACAATTTAGTCAATTTCTCAAAACTTTTGGATATGCCTACACTCTTAGTCCATTTTTTCTTACTTTTAGAACTTTAACCATTCGAAGGGGGTTTAAAGACTGCTCTGAGGAGTCCCGAAAAGGCAGGGTCGAGTTTTGCTTGGGGGGATCAAGCAACTATGATTCTTAAAAATGAGTTGGCTGATAACCGTTATGAACCATCACTATACTAGCATATTGCTAAGTATTTTTTTTTTAATCAAATCAGCAAGTATTACGAAATGCCTCATTTACCGTTTTACGTTATTGGTCACATCTCTCGCAGTGCAAAACTTTTCACAACAAAGTTGCTAAATTAAGGTTAAAAAAAATGGTGGCTAAAGTTACAAAAGAAGACCTTTGTTTGAGTGGGATTTGACATGATATCCGGCGTTCTAATGATTATTATTTGGAGAGGGATTCTCACTGACCCCTACCAAGCAGAAAGACAAGGAATTAATCATGCGTACTTTTTTTTTCCCCTCTTTTGATTTTGAAATTTAGAAAATTATAGTAATAATTTTTTAATTTTAACTCTAATGATTCTTCAACTAAAATGTTATGATTATTGATTTTTTAATTCATCAAAACGTGTAGTTATAATTCTTTTCGTCAACTCAGCTAAAACTTCTATCAAAATGAATCACGTGTCACCCACGTGAGGCTAAATCCAGAGGCAAATATAGAAAATCAAATGAAATTTTTTTTAGATTTGTTCTCTCAACTTTAGTCCAATTAGAGAAATGGTTCCTCAACTTTAACTCAATTGGAGTAATAGTCTCTCAACGTTAACCCAATTGTAACAATAGTCATCCCAACATGACTCTTAATAAAAATGATCATAACTACACATTTTTGATAAATTAAAAAACTATTAATCATAAATTTTTAATTAAGAGACTACAATATTCTTTTTGAAATATAACACAAAAAGAAGGCTAGCTAGCCAGTGCTAATACTTAGCAACTAATACTTCCATCACTAGGACTATAAAACTAGGACTCTATTGTCTATTACTTCATTGGTAATTGGATTTACTGCAGCCATGGCTGGAGGTAACTTGAAGAATGCAGCGATAGCATTTCTCGCTCCCCTTCCCTCCATTCTATTCTACCTCATATTCCTCAGCAGCCACCATAACCAAACTAATGAGAGCTCTCTCTCTCCTCTCTGGACATGGTGCTATCACCACCCTCTTCTCCTAGCCAACGTCCTCTTCTTCCTCAACGTCAACGTCCTCTTCTGGGCCATCAGCCAAGCTCTTTCCAGCCACTGGGTACGTTGATTTTTCCTTCAAAATCTGATCTTTTTGGGTCTTAATTACAAATTTGAATTATTTATGAATTGGGTTTGTGCAGATGATCGATTTGTACTGGACTGTGATCCCTGTAATGTTCGTTCACTACTATGGATCTCACCCTCTGGCGGATTACAACCGGTGGCGGTCGACGATTGCGATTTCGCTGACTTGGGTTTGGAGCCTCAGGCTTACCCACAACTACTTTAGGCGGGAAAATTGGCAATGGGGTGCCAGGGAGGACTGGCGGTTCACCGATATGAGCTCACAGTACGGCATGCACTGGTGGTGGGTTTCCTTCTTCGCCGTTTACCTCTCTCAGCAGGTAGTGCTCTAAGTGTTTGTTGAATTGCCTCAATGAGCTTCCAAGCTGGTAAAAAATGTGAAACATGGTCGCTTTTGGTTTTCTGATGGTTGTTTTTAATCTTTGTAGGTTTTTATAATTGGGATATGCCTTCCATTCTATGTAATCCACTCAGTTAATGTGCCACTGAACATATGGGATTTTGTTGCCGTCATAGTCTGCATTACTGGCATTGTTGTAGCATACTTAGCTGACACGCAGCTCCATGACTTCGTGAGCCGAAACAACAAGCTGAAAGAACTTGGAAAGCCCGCTGTGCCGAATCTTGACGAAGGGTTGTGGCACTATTCGCGGCATCCCAACTACTTCGGAGAGCAATTGTGGTGGTGGGGATTAGTCATATTTGCATGGAACTTGGGACATGGATGGGCCTTTGTTGGGTCTCTGGTCAATACAATGTGTTTAGCTTATGTGACTATACTTGTCGAACGCCGAATGCTAAAACATGATTACCGAGTAGAAGCATACAGGCTGTATCAGAAGACAACTTCAGTGTGGATACCTTGGTTCAAGTCATCTCCAGGAGGAAAAGATAAGAACGCTTAATTGATAATCCTTTCGGTGTGTTACGATTTGCTAGTTGTTTTTATCTGCAATCTTTCCATAATCTGTGTTCGTGTCTTATAATGTCCTATGTTCAAAAGTTGTCATCAACTGGTATTTGTTTGAAAGAAATGAATGCAAGTTGGATTTTATTTGTGATAATCTCTCTACTTAGTAGTAGTAAGAAATTGTACACAATTGTTCATAACTTATTTAAAACAGTTTCCTAGTTTAGAATGTGGAATTTCCATGAGATCTGGCTTTTTTTCTTAAATTCCATTGTGTTACGATAAACGTAAGATCGAAACCTATACTGTTAAATATAACAGCACAAGATGGTTGCTTAAAGAGCTAATTGTATCATGAAGACACGATTCATTCCGGAACTTATTTCAATTGAAATGCATAAGGCTCAACAGCTTCAGTCATAATTATAGTACTAAACTAGGACATCATTTGCCTACTTTTGTGAAACTTGAAAAACTTCCACTGGGAATGGGATCCCAAGTTACATGGGTAGGCAAGTTTCCACTTTAACATTTGCTTGATTGTCATTGTTCTGGGGAATCTTGGATGAACCATTCTGTCTTTGTAGTTAGTTTATTCATTTGAAATAGTCATGTGTTGGAATATATGATACAAAAGTAGAATCAGCTTTAACCCACCATCACCTATTTAGCTTTCTATGTTCATGGATTTCTAGTATGCATCGGTGTATATGTGTGGCCGTTAGATCTTTGACCATTGGGTCCTTGGTTGCACATCCAACACTTCATTCATCCGGTGCAAATCATACACCGAAACATAGTAAAATTTTCGTCTTTTTCAAATACACAATACACATATTTGACTTCTCACGGACAGCTAGCCGTTCGCTTTGTCAGTGCACTTAGAAACAGTTATAGGACACCTGTCCTTTTTTTTTTTTTAATTTTAAATATAAGTAAGATCCTTTTTCTTTTAAACCCCTTGAATCCCACTGATAAATCTGCTGCAAGGGAAGAGGTGTGGTGGTCCTGGCATGTGCTTAGCTATATATGAATACTGGAAACCATGCTAATGGATCATGTAGACCTTTTAGGAGAACGACTTATATAGAACTGATTCATTGCAATGTCCCAACCAACTAACACAATACCATATATAAGTTTTTGTCCACTTGTCATTGCATTATAGGACCGAGACACCACGTAGCGGTGAACCTGTTCCATGCAAGATGCTCCCTTGATTTCTAGGAGAAAATAGGATGAACATCTTCAAAAAGTGAAATTCACTTTATGAGCCTTGTAAAATTAGACGAACTGTTTTGAAAGATGAAGCCTTTGTGTATTCTTTTTGAAGCGTTTAATCTTGAATCCGAAGTTGAGAGTTTACCCTTGTATTCAAATACTAAAAAAGATGTTTGAGTTAGTTATAAAGATAATGTTTTACAGTGAGGTGATTCAATGAGCTTAGCATTTAACCTTCTCAAAGTGTAGGGGTACCAGTCCCACAAAGCTCTATAATTCCTGTGACTGTGAGGGCTAAAAAAGCAGGTGGCGTAGTATGTTTCAAAAGTATGATTGAGATTTGAAAGTGCTTTCTGCAAAGTGCAATCTTTGAATGTTGAGGACAAATTCAAAAGTCTATCTAGTGGCATATGTTTCCTTAATCTCTCAATATTGGATTCCTCCTCAAGCTGCAAGACTTAGCCAAATTAAAGTTTCTAGCAAAAGCTGCAAAACAGATACCATGGGGATGTACAAGTTCATTTCATCACTTCACTGTTTATCATATTTCTGCATGCATGCCCCTATTCTTAACTCATTTCTTAGTTTGGCCCTCGCCGGATCAAACGAGACAGTTTAGATAAACTGGCCTTGCTTGAATTCAAGGCTAGTATATATAATGATCCCCTTGGAGTCATGAGATCGTGGAATGAATCCATCCACTTTTGCCACTGGCATGGTGTTACATGTGGTTACCGCCACGAGAGGATCACCAGTTTGGAGCTAAAATCCTTGAAACTTGGATGCTCTATATCACCACATGTTGGAAATTTGAGTTTCGTAGGGTGTTTAGTCTCTTAAACAACAGCTTCCGCCATGAAATCCTTCAAGAAATTAGCCATCTGCGCAAGCTGCAAACTTTGGTATTGCACAATAATTCATTGAATGGGGAAACTCCTGCTAATTTATCAGGTTCAGCCTAACCTTGAAATTGGTACTCTCTCTCCTTTCTGGACTCGCTTTTTCATTTGTGTTTTTTTTGCCTCTGTAGCTTCCAGAGGAAAAAAAAGGAGCATCCGTCCAGTGATTTTGAAAATTTTCCACAGATGTCTTATCGAAGTCTTCTTAAAGCTACTGATGGATTCTCCAATGCCAACTTGAGTGGTTGGGAAGTTATGGTTCAGTTTTTAAAAGATTACTTGATCAAGGTGAAACGACAATTGCCATCAAGGTACTCAATGTACCTCGTTTGACATGGAGCTTCCAAAAGTTTTAAAGTTGAGTGTGAGGTTGAATATTAGACACTGTAACCTTGTGAAGGTACCGTCTACATGCTCAGGATTCGACTACCGTGATTCTAATTTTAAGGCCTTATTTTACGAGTTCATGGTGAATGGGAGCTTAGAGGAATGGTTGCATCCAGCTCGGACAAGTAGTAAGACAAATGAGAGGGCAAGGAGCTTAACTTTTTCTCAATGGTTGAACATTGCTATTGGTGTTGCAATGGCATTGGACATATCGACCATCATTAGTGTCACGTGCCAATAGTTCATTGTGCCATACTTGACCAATCTAGAAACTACTGAGCGCCAGTCAATATTATACCGTCAAAGACTCACAAGAGTTTTCCTCCAACCAGGAGACCAATCACAACGTGACATGTGTCAACGTCAGAGGCCAATCACAGTGCGACACGTGTCAACAGCAGAGGCTAATCGCAGCACGACACATGTCAATGTCAGAATAAAGCTAGAAATTCTCTTCTATAAAAGGAGATCATTCTCCCATAATGATCCCTAATGTCAGTTGTACTAAATCATTTACTAGAACTCACTAAAGGAGAGCTTGAACCTATGTATTTGTGTAAACCCTTTATAATTAATGACAACTCCTCTACTTCATGGACGTAGCCAATCTGGGTGAACCAAGTACATCTTGTGTTTGCTTCCTTGTCTCTATCTCTTTACATACTTATCCGTACTAGTGACCGAAGTAATCTAGCGAAGGTCACAAACTTGACACTTTCTGTTGTACCAAAGTCCTCACTGATTTTGTGCATCAACATTTGGCGCCGTCTGTGGGAAACACACTTATTCTTACTCTCTTCAGCTTTATCAAGCTAGTTTCCATCGTTTGTACACTCTCATTCGATTAGGAATCCCTCTCCAACATGAGGAGCTAAGAAAGCCACAACACACAGAAAGACATTCCCTTTGTGCATATTGTGAGGCAGTGAAGGAAAAAACGAAAGAAGTTTGCTCTTCAAGCTAAAGTTGAGGAGCTAGAGGCTCAGAACAACAAGATAGTGATGAAGAATGAGATCTTCCAGGAGCAGTATGAGAAGCTCTTCGAGATGCTTCAAGAGGCTAGGCATTCTCGATCACATGAACCCATTGCTTATGTGGACGTTAACCATCACCTAGGTGCCCTCCAACACGAAAGGTCACCGACCTTCGACATGGATATTTCTAATGAAGAATGAGCTACTCATCAACGCGTTGATCAATATGAGACTTATCTCGACCTAGCCGTTTTGACCCGAAGCAAGAGAAGTGAAGGGAGACACCTCATTACAGAGGGGGTTGAAGGATCGAAAGCTGTTTATCGAGACAGTCGAGATTTCCTGATTCAACGCCGAGAGAACCCCATCCACATAAGCTCAAAGATCAATGACCTAATGGTTTATGAAATACTCGGTCCTTTACCACAACCCAGGCCAGTTATCAACTTAGGGAATAAGCAACAGGCCCTAGTGGAACACAAGGGTATAGGGGACTCTGAGGTATTCCGACAGACAACCCCTAGAAGCCAGTATAGTGAGTCCAAGGAAAAATCGCATGCCCTTGATCAAACTTCCCTATTTCCAAGAGGTAATGGAAACTTACAGAAGAATGCTCCAGTAGTACATGGCTCCACTCAAGACCCCCTTGTCCTACAGCTCATTGAGGAAGTAAACAAGTTGAAGGCCAAACATCAGACCGAGATACCTGACTGGAACCAACCCAGGCCCGATCTTCTTACAAGGAGGATCCTTGACACACCTCTCTAAGCAAAGACAAAGTAGAAGCTCGGCTTACAACTGTATACCAGATGTATATTAATGAAGAACGATGTATTCTCTTCCCCTTCACCTTCTATGGCGGAGCTTTAAACTGGTATTGCTGCATTCCACTTGAGACAGTAGATTCATTTAAGAAGTTGAGGAAACTATTTGTCTCTCAACAAATTTTCCAGACCGATGGCTTGTACTCTGCAAATGACTTGTACGCTATTCACCAAAAGCTAGACGAGTTACTACGTAAGTACGCCGGCTGCTTCAGCCATGAGTATTCTTGCTGCGTTGAGGCAGATGACAAGATCGCCCTCAAAGCCTTCACTGTAGGGTTACATGATTGTTTCTTCAAGTACATGATCAATGCTAACACTTGGAAAACTTACTCTGAGGTGATGGCATAAGCTTACAACTATGCATCTGCTGAAGCATTGACATATCAAGGGAAACCCCATACAGTTATTCCTTATCACTAAGTGGGAAGTGAGAGCCAAATCCAACCAAGTGAGAAGACCTTAACCTTCCAAACGGCTATGGCATCTCCCCATACCTTTCCTAATGCTTCGTCAAAACAACAGACTTATTAATCTCAGGGTAAAATGAATAATTTATGTCCTCAACAGTCTAATTTTAATAAGAAGAGTAAAGGACACTATCGCAATAACTAGGGGTATCACTACGATAATGCCTGCCCTCAAACAGTCAATGCAGTAGGCCAAGCGCAGGTCAAGACAAGCCATACCCAAAGGTATAAGACATACACACTCTTGAATGCCACATGCACGGGCGTATTAAAGCTAAAGCCGATACAGCCAGATTATAAGTACATGAAGAACACGGGCGTGTTTTGCTGCTACCACGAGTGTAACGGCCATGATAGCGAGAAATGTATCACCCTCCATGACCATATCGAAGCTTTGGCACGCGAATGCAAAATTGATCAATTCTTTCTTCACCCTTTAAGGGATAACCATAACCAACACCAAGTGAACGTGATATATTCTATAAGCGGTGGCACACCCCTCTTTGAATCTTCCAACAGAGCCATAAAAAAACAATGAACAAACTTTGAGGCCCGACCACTAAGTGTTTCACGTGGGAGACATCATAGGAGGCAAGTATCAAAAGCCTAACTGGGATCCAATATGTTTCTACCTTAAGGAGGAAAAAGGCATCATCTACCCTTATAATGACCTACTGATCGCAAAGGGCTCACATAGCCAATTTTGATGTGCGATGGATCTTTGTAAACACAGGTGCTTCTGTTAATATCATGTTCACTGAAGTTTTCAGAGTACTTAATGTAGTAGAAAACTTGCTCGATCCTTCAACTACTCCCCTGATAAGCTTTTCTGGTGATATCGTGCAACCTTTGGGGAACATACACTTACCACTCACCATTGGTACAGGCCCTTACACAACTACTATTACCATTAACTTCCTAGTGATCGACTGCCCAACTGCATACAGTGTTATCTTTGGGTGCACAGACATCAATGATCTCAACGCCATGGTATCCACACATATGTTGTTGGTGAAGTTTCCAACCATTTGTGGCAACGGTTACATCTGAGGAAATCAATTTAGTGCACAATCATGCTACAACACTTCCATCAAGGAACAACATTTGTTTGTGCCTAAGGAAACCCTCTCTATACATGGCCAAGTCATAAAGACCAGCCTGGATGAAGCCAACTTGGCTCTTCATGATGGTAACGGTCAATCAAACGATCCACGAGATGACTCTTTCACCTAGCAAGCACAACCTGCAGAAGAATTAGAAGAGGTCTCTATCTCAAAAGATTACCCGAATTACATAATGAAGATTGACACCACCTTGTCACCACCTATTCGGTTGGCATTAATCTCCTTTTTGCAAGAAAACACTGAGGTCTTTGCTTGGTCATATGAGAACATGCCAGACATTTATCCCGATATCATCTGTCATCGCTTGCGTATTTAATCCCAAGACCACGCCAGTGAGACAGAAGTGAAGATCTTATGACGTTGAACGATACGAGGCATTGAAGGCAGAAGTTAAAAAAGCCAAAGACATAGGCTTCGTCTGTGAAGTCAATTATCCAACGTGGGTAGCAAATGTTATCCTGGTTAAGAAAAATTCGACCAAGGAAAGTCTCTTGCTTCAAAAGACCTTGTAGAGAATGCGTGTCGACTATACCTAGCTAAACAAAGGATGCCCGAATGATAGCTTTCCTCTTCCTCTCATTGATAGACTTATAGACTCTACGACAAGGTCTGAACTCTTGAGCTTCATGGATGCTTACTCAAGGTACAACCAAATCCTCATGAACCATTCAGACCAAAAACACACGACTTTCACTACTAACAAGGGACTATATTGCTATAAAGTTAGGCCCTTTGGCCTAAAGAATACAGGGGCAACTTATCAGAGACTAGTCAATTTAATGTTCGCCAAACAGATTGGGAAAAATATGAAATTTTATGTTGACAATATGCTAATCAAGAGCAAACATGCTGACTAACACATCACCAACCTATTTGAAACCTTCACCATCCTGAAGAGGTATTAAATGAGGTTGAACCCCAATAAATGTTCCTTCGGCGTAGGCTTTGGCAAATTCTTGGGCTTTATGATTAGCCAACGAGGCATTGAAGCTAACTTTGAGAAGATCAAAGCAATCATTGACATGAAAGAACCAGTAACTTCAAAAGACATCCAGAACCTTACTGGCAAGGTGGCAGCCTTGATCAGGTTCATCTCTAGGGCCACAAACAAATGTGCTCCGTTCTTCAAAGCACTTAAGGAAAGTAAGAAATGCATTACATGGACTGATGAATGTGCCTAGGAATTTAAGAACCTTAAAGAGTACATGAGTAAAGCCCTTACTCTCCAAACCTGAAGTTGGTGACACTCTTATTATCTATCTATTTGTTTCGGCTTCAACAGTCAGTTTCGTTTTCATTCGCAATGATGGTAGTGTCGAAAGGCTTATCTACTATGCTAGCAAGGCTTTTCAAGATGTAAAGACATGATACTCTAACATTGAGAAATTATCTCTGGCATTGGTTATGTCTATTAGAAAACTTCGCCCTTATTTCCAAGCACATTTCATCATCGTGCTTATCAATCATCCCATTCGACAGATACTCGAGAGCCCTGACACTTTGGGATGAATGATCAAGTGGGAGATAGCGTTGGGTGAGTTTGACATCTTTTACCAACCAAAACCAGCTGAGAAAGGCCTAGCAGTTGTAGATTTCATCGCCGAATTCACATATCCTATTGACATTGCTTATCCACCCAAGGCATTGGCTTCGTTACCCTCGGAAGCTCGAAAAGTATAACCAACATTCCTAGTATAGACTCTATATGTTGATGGCTCATCTAACCAATAGGGCTGTGGAGTAGGACTAGTCCTTATAACCCCTGACAAAGTGGCGATGGAGTATGTAATTCATATCAAATTCAAGGCGTCAAACAATGAAGCCGAGTATGAAGTACTTCTGGCAGGCTTACATTTGGCCAAACACCTTGGAGTTAAACAAATTGATATCTTTAGCGACTCTCAATTGGTGGTTAACCAAGTCATGAACAACTTTGATGCTAACCAAAGTTCCTCGAGCGGCAAACGGTTATGTAGATGCCTTGTCTCGCCCCGCCTCAATAGTGGAAGACAAGATTGGAAGAAACATTTATGTCGAGTTATTAGTAGTACTAAGCACCATGGCCATAGAAGTGTGCAACTTACAACAAAGGGATAGTTGGATCACCCCGATTTATAAATTCATTGCTCATGGCACCCTCCCAAATGATAAAGTCTAAGCTAAGAAAATTCGATACAAGTCTACTCGCTACCTGATCATTAATGACCAACTCTACAAGCAAGGTTTTACCTTGCCATACTTGAGGTGTCTTATGCCTATTGAAGGGGAAATTATCCTTCGAGAGATACATGAGGGAGTATACGGAGATCATGCTAGATCTCGGTCCCTAGCACACAAACTTTTTCGCCAATGATATTATTGGCCAACATTTCACCAAGATTCCATTAAAATATCTCGCTCATGCGAAAAGTGTCAACGCTACGCAACCATTCCTCACTGCCCTCCTGAGCCTCTCACTTCTATGATCAGTCATTGGCCTTTCGCCCAGTGGGGACTTGATTTGATTGGCCCAATGCCGACGGGGAAAGGCAAAGTCCGTTATGCGATTGTTCCAGTTGACTACTTCACAAAGTGGGCTAAAGTAGAACCCTTGGCAACCATTACTAAGGCAAAGATAGAAAACTTCGTATGGAAGAACATCTTTTGCGCAATTGTCACTGACAATGGGCGACAGTTTGACAATAAGAAGTTTAGGATTTTTTGTTCTGAGTTCAACATCAACCTATGTTTCGCCTCCACAGCTCATCCTCAGGCTAATGGACAAGTTAAGGCCATCAACAAGATAATCAAGCGCACCTTGAAGACCAGCTTGGACAAGGCTAAAGGTTGTTGGCCAAAACTTGTACCCCAGGTTCTTTGGTCATACTGAACCTCGTATAGGACTTCAACAGGAGAAACTTCATTCTCACTTGCATTTGTTACAGAAATAGTTGTCCCAATTGAGCTTGAGTAAGCAACATACTGAGTCAAGAACTACATGCAAAATGAAAATGAAAAACAACTCACCCTTAACTTGGATCTAGTCGAGGAACACAAGAACCAGGCTCACTTGAGCAATATCGCCTACAAGCAGCACATCTCCAACTACTATGACTCTAAGGTCAAACCTCGTTGTTTCAAAGTGGGGGACTGGGTATTAAAGAAAAGACTACTATGTGATGGAGTCCTGAGCGAAGGCACACTCAGTCCAAACTGGGATGGACTGTTTGAGGTTATTGGCATTAGTCGCCCTGGCTCTTACAAACTCAGAAGCTCCGATGGCAAGACCCTTAGCCATCCATGGAACGCTGATCACTTGAAGTACTATTACAAGTAGACTCACATTGTACAAGTGTTGAGCTATAGCCATTTGGCATCCTATGTAATGAAGGCCATTTGGCATGAATTCAATAAAGAGGTGATTTAGACAACTTGGTCCTAACTCTTTTATGGTCCTAGCAATGAAACACTTGGTCTCACCCTGACTTAATAAAATCCTAACTAAAAAACTCAACTTAAATTACACCGTATACTCGGGTTCGAAGCTTCAACATGAATGCTTCCAACATGAAATAAAGTCCAAGTAACAAGACTATGCAAGTAAACACAAACAACTTCAAAGTGTATTCATTCAATCATACCCAAACATAGATTCTTCGAAGACAAAGAATAGCTCCAAAGCATAGTTTTCTTCATGCATAGCAAAACATTAATAAGCATCACTCATGTCAGTCAACATAAACATCACTCATGTTAGTCAACATAAGCATCATACATTTCAACACATTCATATATAAGCCAACTAAGCTTCGAAAGAGGTCAACATACTCTGGGTCATTCAGTACTTGCTACAATGTGCCTCGGCACCCTGCCCTTATTCTCACTAACTAGATGATAAATGAACTTGCCGTAGTATCACCAACTCGGTGATGAAAGGTACAACCCTCCTATAATATCATTCGACAACTTGCCACTCTTACCAACAACTAGGTGATGAAGGAACTCACCTTCGTATCACCAACTAGGCAATGAAGAGTACAACTAGTACTATTAATAAACATTTTTGCCTTAACAACTCACCATTCTTCCTACCAACTAGGTGATGAGCGATACAACTGGTACATGTGAACTCTTAGCATTCACAAATAATAAAAAACCCTCAAGCCTTATAGCTCAAAATGAGGATAAGCAAGCTTAATTCAACCCAACTGGGGAGCATTTATGACCAACAAGGGTTATAGTCACCTAACAAAGTCTTATTACAAGCTAACAAAGGCTTCAGTGCATAGTATACAAAGATCAAGCTCTTCAGCCTTCTTACATCTGCTCAAGACATTTCCCCTCTTAACAATGCTTTGCACACTTTTGATCAAGACTGTGCGAAGCAAAATCAATTTATATGGTTCTTCCGAACCTTCAACTACTACAATGTGTGGCTTACCTCGCATACTCTTGCTTAAGAGTGGGGAAACAAAATCTATGTGTGTTGTCCCTCCCATTCTTGTCCCTAGTTCAAAAAAAAAAAAATTAAAAATTAAAAAAATATGACAAAAATTTGAAAAAAAAAAAGGGGAAACATAAAAGCTTTATCAATGGAGGGCAATATGGGAGCTTTTACAGGCAGCAACCTTCTAAGCATGCTTTGGAGCACAATTGATGTTATAAGGGTAAAAGAATAGCATCACTACTTGCTAATTGGGAAATCTCTATATGTGTTGACTTCCGTCCTCTATGGCAAAGCAGACTTACGAGAGTGCCTAATTACACATCCTCTCCAAGAATGCATCTTTAACAGGGTTGTTTGTTCAAAAATGGAAAAGGCATCGTTCTTCGAACTTCAAAGAGCCAGATTTTCTTGGACAAAATTTGTCAACACTTTCCACAAGCAACATCAGCTTTTTAGATATCATGGACCACTTTGTCAAAGATCTCTGACAAAGTTAAAATGCGTGAATCTTATAGCTTCCACTACATCGCTACTACCGAGAAGAGTAAAGGAACAGCATCATTACTTGCTGTTGAGGAAATCCTTATATGTATCGACCTCCGTCTTCCATGAAAAAATAGACTTGTGAGAATGCCTAATTTTTTCCTCCTCTCTGAGAATGCATCTTCAACAATGCATCTCGAAATACCCTTTTTTCTTCCTCCCCGAAAATAACTCCTAAACTAAGTCACCCAAAATGCTCGATTTATCTCCTCAACAAGAAAACAGTTATGCAAGAACAAGAGTATCTCATATCATCAAGGTCGAAGGCAAGAGTATCTCATATCATGATTTTTCCCTGTCTTTTCGTTTGCCCTTGCTCCTACCTGCAAGACAAGGATAAAGAAAGCAATCAGTCGGAACCTCCAATCAAACTTCTGATTTGTAACTGATTGCTTGGAACCTTAGCTTGGTTGCTTACCTTGCATTGCTTTTGAGAACTCATCATTAATTATTGTCATGTCTCGAATTTCCTTAGCAAATATATCACAACAGTTATTTTGATGTTGGTTCTTTACACTAAAGTTGCCAAACATGGATGAGTGGCTGAGAAGTGATGTTCTAAAGGACCATTCAAATGTAAAGGTTTCGCACCACTTCTGTTATGCAAAGGATTAAAGCAAAAGGATTAATGATGAAGCTCCGCATCGTTGCTCTAATTAAAGAGCTCGATAAGCTTCAACAACCTTTCGCCGGCATTGTCGCCAAAGAGCAAAGTCTCACCGATTAACGCCATCAAATCGCCACAACTGCCAGAGAATTTTCCTTTTCCTCACTCTGATTTTTTGGCCCAGTTCAAGATTAAACCTGTGGAAAGTAAGTTCAGACCTTTAAAGGAAACCAAATAACCCTCCAACGCAGTTCAAAAATAAGCCTGCGGAAAGTCAACAAGTACAACAAACACGTGCCAATTCATCCGTTACTTCTTCAAAAGTAAAAGTATCTCTATCATCTACTATCCCTGTCATTTTATTTGTCATTGTTGCTGCCTGCCAGACAAAGAGAAAGAGAACAATCACACGGAACCCGAAACTAAACTTCTGATCAGGAACTGATTGCTTGGAATTTTTTTTCCTAATTGCTTACCTTGTTTGTCACATCTTTTGGCAGATCTCCTCGCTCAGAGACTTAGAGGATTCCTACTATATGGTTTGTATTGCACTTGATCAAACCCAAAACTACAAGTAAGCTTTAAGTGAAAATGTTACATTACCTTGTGTGTCAACATCAGCTAAAGATACCACTCCTGGATGAAGGATAAGTACTTCCATATAAGATGCCACATCTTCCCGGAGGAAAATTAAAGACTATACCACTTCTACTTATGGTACAAATAAGGCAAGTGAAAACGATACCACACTTCGGTACTTAGAAGTTTCGTGATTATTTAGTGGCTTGGATCTTGCAAGTCTTCAACCGATGAGCTTCCCTCACTTTGGAACTTAGGGAAGCACTGTTTGTACCATACTTGACCAATCCTAAAACTACTGAGCACCGTTCAATATTATACTATCAAGGACCCACAAGATCTTCCCTCTAACAAGGAGGCCAATCATAACACGACATGTGTCAACGTCAAAGGCCAATCACAGTGCGACACGTGTCAACATCAGAGGCTAATCATAGCACGACACATGTCAATGTCAGAATAAAGCTAGAAACTCTCTTCTATAAAAGGAGATCATTCTCCCACAATGATCCCTAATGTCAGTTTACTAAATCATTTACTAGAATTCACTAAAGGAGAGCTTCAACCTATGTATTTGTGTAAACCCTTCATAATTAATGAGAACTCCTATACTATGTGGACGTAGCCAATCTAGGTGAACCACGTACATCTTGTGTTTGCTTCCTTGTCTTTATCTCTTTACATACTTATCCGCATTAGTGACTGGAGTTATCTAGTGAAGGTCACAAACTTGACACTTTCTGTTGTACCAATGTCCTCACTAATTTTGTGCATCAACATACACTATTAAAAAAAGTGTATAACTGCAGAGTATCGTATGGACATAAAGTGTGGACACAAGGTGACCAATACAGTTACGACATTCTCCTGTTGGAAATGTTTACCCAAAAAAGGCTAACCAGTGACGTGTTTCAATGAACTTCAAATCTTCACAACCTTGTCGAGGTAGATCTGTCTGAGCAGGTGGTTGAGATTACGGATCCTGTTCTTATTCATAAAAAACAGGAAAGGGAGATGAGCCTAAACCAACGTCTTACTGAGGCTAACATAACAATTCACATCAAATTTGAAAAGAGCTTGATTTGAAAAATGTTGGACAGAAGCAAAACTTCGAGCAGATCATAAAATGTTGGAATAGAACAACATACAGTTAAATATATGTTGTGTTAAGCATGCAATAATACTGTTTCCTTATGCGTGAGCTGGAGATTTTCTTGATCAATAAAACAATACAGATGAAGAGATTGTCAGATTGTCATTTTATTCTTTCTCTAGGGATTTTTGGATGAACCATTTGTGTTATATAGTTATTCACTCATGGCTTCGCTGCCACGTGATGTCTCGACTTAATAATGAAATGTTATGTAAAGAGAAACCTATAGATATAGTATTATTATATTAGAATGCCATAAATAATAGTGAACTCATTTCATAAAAGTCGATATCTGTTGGAATAACAGCTGCCAAAGTGGAATTGCTTGACCCACCATAACCTATGTAGCTTTGTCTATTTTGAAAATGGGACAGGTAGATGTTAGCTTTGCCAGTGTCCTAAGAAACAGTTATAGGACCCTTGCCCCTTAGTTTATTAGGAAGCATGAACTTTTTCATTTTTAAGTCTTTCCATTCATTTCAAAACTTCCACGATCCCTTCCCGAACCAAACATGAATCTTTCGATTCATTTGGCTCTCACGCTCAATTTATTGAATTCCTTTTGAGAATTCACATATTCTTTTTTAATGTAAAATGTAATGAGCAAGAATCCCACTAATGGATCTCTTGCAAACGAAGAGCTGTGGCTGTCTTGCCATGTGCTTAACCATATGTTTTTCCTTCAGAAAATCTGATTTAGAGGAGAAAATAAGACGGGTATCGAAAAAAAGTAAAGATTTACTTTTACGAGCGTGGTAAATTTAGACGAACCGTTTAATAAACAAAATTGTTGAGTATTTTTTAAGAGAATTTACCCCTGAATCTGAGGTTCACGTTTAAAAAAAGTTGAGAGTTTAACCTTGCATGCAAGTGTTAAAAAGATTAAAAAAAAAAAAAAAAAACAAACCTCTGAGTAAGTTATAAGCAGAAGGCTTTACTAAGGGGTGATTCAAATTTCAAATGAGCATATTAGGCTTGTTGGGGCCCACTGAGCTTTGAATTTCCTGTGAGGTTTGAGGAACAGGATCTTGAAATTTGCTTTAAACAAAATCAGAAACACGTGACTGGAATAAAAGAAAAGAGAAACTTTGCCTTACAAGATTGCCTGGCTAGATTGCCCTTCCCCAACAATTATTATAAAGTAGTCGTTGCATTTTGTGTAGTAACTTTTTCATTTCACAAGATATATAAGACCTTTTGAGTATGTTCAGTAATTTTTAGCCGTTGAATCTTTATTTTGTTAATCGGCAGCACATCTAACTCTAAGATTGATGCCTTTATTCATCACATGCATGTCATTATTAGAATTTTTAGAATAGATGATGGGTGGTTGAAGTCAAAATCGGATAAATTTCTCCATGTGTGATAAGAGGACCTTGCAATTGGGTAAAATTGACTTGTTGCCCAAAGGAAGTTGTTCCACCGGTGGAAAAATAGGAGGGCAATTGTTGGAAAGGCACGTGCTTTGGCAGCTGCCTTGCCAATCCTTGCAAGGGCTTTGCGGCCGAGTGGAGATGGAGAAGCATCGGACGGGGGACCCCACGTGAAAGACCGGAGCCAAACGGCTCAATTTTGATGCAACGATAGGGGAATTAGGACAGTTGGTTTCTAGAAAATTGCCCAAATGAATGTTTAAATATTTAAAATTATTCAAAAATCCTCAACAATAATAAATGTGGGGATATGACTAAGAAAACATTAAAAAAATAAAATAAAATAAAAAAAAAATTTGTAAATAGCAATCTCTCTTGTCCTCCCTCATTTCAAACGGATCAACTTGCACAAAAACAATTACTGTTTAAAATGAATGGTGTGACTGTGTCCTCCAATTGCCATTGCTCTTCACCAGCGGGTGGAGATGCTCTTAGACTTACAACATGTGAAGGGCTGAATGCAAAATAAATAGCTGGCATGTATTGACTACAATGATGATCATGTTCACTCTCAAGTTGTAACAAGAAGTCAAGACATTTATCACGTGCTACTACAAGCGTTCGAGTCCTTGATTTTTTAATTTTTTTATAAAGATATTACAGAAATTTGATTTGGTAATTAATTTTGGATTTGATTTAGTCAAAAAACTGAACTGAAAACCAGGCAAGCCAGCAGATGTAATTTTTATATGTCGAGAAAAAACCAATGAATCCATTTTTAAAGACAATAATATTCTACGTAATGGCTGAATTTCCAATGGGGAACTGCCAATAACAAAGCCATTGAATGCTGACGACGCTGCATTGCTGTCTATCTCTAATTGGCTGGGGAATATGCTTACACAGGAATTCTGTCGGTTTTTGGTATTTATTGCTTAGTTAATGGCAGGCAGACTGGACTGACTTTTGTTTCGTCGCCGAGAAAAAGTAAAAACTTTGAAGGGAAAAAAAAGAAGGTTTTTGTTGGTGCAACTCGTGAGTTTATAATGGTGGTTCAGAGTCGGTGGTCTGGGAGATGAGAGTGGTGCAGTGAGGATGAAGAGGGACAGGGAGGTGCTAAGGAGTCCATTTTTAGCGGCGGTTGTGGCGGCCGCGCTGCTTCCGATATGGGTTTTGGCTGCCGCAAAACAACAGAACCACCACCACCACCGAGGAATTGGGGAGAAGAAGCTGAGGTTTGGGACAGATGGGCAGTTTAAGATTCTGCAAGTGGCGGATATGCACTACGGCAATGGCAAGATTACGCCTTGTGAGGATGTGCTGCCGTCCCAGTTTGCAACTTGCTCTGACCTCAACACCACCGCCTTTGTCCGCCGCATGATCGAGGCGGAGAAGCCGAATCTCATTGTCTTCACCGGTATTTGTTCTCCCCCTTCATTGTTCTTGCTTATGTTTATGATTGTTGGTGGGATGGGATTAGATGGGACAGGGTAGGACACGATGAACATTGGATTTTTTTTTAGCAAAGATTTGATTTTAGCTATGACACTAGGATTCTGATTGGTTCTCCAATCTGAACTTTGTGCAACAGGTGATAACATTTACGGGTTTGATGCCACGAATGCTGCTAAATCTTTGAACGAGGCTTTCGCCCCAGCCATCGCGTCCAACATCCCGTGGGCAGCTGTGTTGGGGAACCATGATCAGGAATCCGACCTCTCGAGGGAAGGGGTAATGAAACACATAGTTGGGTTGAAGAACACTCTGGCTCAAGTTAACCCTTTAGGCCAAGATGTTATTGATGGTTTTGGGAACTATAACCTAGAGGTCGCCGGAGTTGAGGGCTTTGGTTTTGAAAACAAATCGGTTCTCAATCTTTACTTCCTTGACAGCGGAGATTACTCCACGGTTCCCTCCATCGGTGGATATGGTTGGATCAAACCCTCCCAACAATATTGGTTTGAACGAACTTCTGCAAAGCTTCAGGTACTAAACTCGCTATTTTGCTCACCGTTATTTTTTTATGGCTCACATTTACCTAAACTAGTCATTTCCATCAACCCTTGCACGATATTTATCTGTGATGATTAAGATCCACATTGAACAAGTAACTTCTTTCTAATTCGTTCTGATGACATCTTTTTTTTCCCTGCAGAAAGCATACATAAGCAAGCCACTGCCCCAGAAAGCACCTGCGCCGGGGCTCGCATACTTTCACATACCATTGCCGGAATTTGCTAGTTTTGATTCATCAAACTTTACAGGAGGGAAGCAAGAAGGCATTAGCTCTGCTTCTGTGAACTCGGGATTCTTCACAACCATGGTTGCAGCAGGAGATGTTAAGGCTGCGTTCATAGGCCACGATCACCTGAATGACTTCTGTGGGGAGCTAACTGGCATAAACCTTTGTTATGCTGGGGGATTTGGATACCATGCTTATGGGAAGGCTGGATGGGATAGGAGAGCAAGGGTGGTGGTAGCAAACTTAGAGAAAACGCTAAAGGTGGGTTGGGGAGCCGTCAAGTCAATCAAAACATGGAAGCGCCTTGATGATGAGCACCTCACTGCTATCGATGGTCAGGTTCTCTGGAGCAAGAGCTCTGTGGGTACGTATTCCTTAAAGGAGCACGAAAAATTTCAGTACTGCCCTATTCCTAGCTCTTTCTAGACATTGATAAGTGGTCTTATAGGAACATAATAAGTGGTCTTTGTTATGTTTATGCATAAGATAATACGTAACAAGCTCGTGGCATGGATTCTCGGGAGCCATGCACATTTTCATCCATGTAGGCTTTTTACTCGAATTCATTCCATGGATAATTCTTTTATGCTCATCAATGCGGAGATGTTTTATTGCCCAAAACTTCTGCCTGTTCATGAAAAGTTGCAGTTTTCTGAACAAGTTGCTAATTTGTTCAATCCCATGCTTATGTGACACTGGATATAGAGTTGTGTTTTCATATCCCCAGCTTGTTACAGTTAAAATGTCAGCTTTGCCGCAATAGTACGACAGTAAAATTCTTTCTTCCGCTTCTCGACTTTCCTCATTGTGTTGATCAAAAGCCATCGTTGCTTGCTGCTAAAGGAATCCCTTATACATGGAGACTATTGTTTCCTCATACATTTCTAGACCATCTTGGCCAAACACCTCCCCATTATCCGAAAACAGAAGCCGGAAGCATCTGTTCTTGAACTACGATAATGATGACTTGTGTTAAATACTGTCATTACAATTTAATCCTCTTCGCAAAGGTCAAAATGCATTACTATTTCTCACATACTGTCGCCTGCTTCAACTCATTTTCTTATTTCGTCTATATTGAACAGGTATGCGTAGAAAGAAACCTGTTGGCGGTAATTGAGTGAGGAGCACGAGCCAGACAGTATGTAGGGAGAGTTGATAGGCAAGAAACTAGGCATGAGAAAGTTGTGAAAATCCCGGCGAGGAAATTGTCATTTGCTTTTGTAACGTGACAGAAAATAAATGAAATCTATGAAACAAGAGGGAGTAAATGTACTGTTTGTATGCTTTGTAAGTGCATTCTGAAATTTGGTAAACAGGACCCGGAAAAATGATGTAACAAGGTTGATTGTCATGTATACTACACACTGTTTATCTACAATTGGTGACGGTGGCTTGTGTTGATTGCGTGGCTATTGTTGCTGCATCAAATTCTCAACGCGGGACATCTTCTGAAATCGTCAAACTATTTGCAGACCAACTATGAGCACTTGTTTGATGTCGGTGAATTGTAGATCTTCCTGCAAAGAAGGCCGGTTGCTGGGGTTTGGAAAGACTAATAGTTTCCCTTTTCAACATTAGAGCAACTGATGACCTGGTTGGCCTACGATTGGCCCTTCGAAACAATGAATCCATCAGCTCCAACCCTTTCCCTTCATTCCACAACCGCCAAGCCTGCGTGCAATCGAGGATGTAATAGTAACACATCTAATTAACTTGATATATAGGTAATTAATTAGTTGGATTTTTATTTTGTATAATTAACTTAACCCAATTAATCGTGCTTACATGTACTAAAAGAGTAGCTGCATTATCTGTGAGATGATAGCCTAAAAAGTTCCTTCTCTCCCAGCTACGATCTCAAGCATGAGTACTCCGAAGCTAAAAACATCTGATTTATGGATCAAATCCTGCTCATAGCATAGTTGGGAGCCATGTAACTGCTAATTGCACATAAATAATAGTTGCAATCAAAGATGAGTTTCAAAGTCAAATATATATATATATATATATATATATATATATATATATATATATATAGGTATGTGTGTGTGTGTGTGTATATATATATATATATAAGTTGTTTGAGATGATTAATCAGAGGGATAAATAAGTTGAAGAAACTTACTACGTACCGACAATTTTCTCGTGTTTCCTCCAGTTTGATCTTCAACTCCAAATATTCTAGCCATCCCAAAGTCTGATATTTTTGTATTCATATTAACATTTAATAGGATATTGCTCGGTTTCAAATCGCAACTAAGCCTTGAATCATCATGAAGATATGGAATTCCTCAAGCTATTCCTCCTATTATCATGCAACGTCTCGACCACAGTGCTGATTAATAAAGTAACGATTACCTGTAAAAGGGAGTGGAGACTTCCCTTTTATAATGTTGAAGCTGGGGGAACTTCATGGAGTAAGCCTTGAGTTATCAAAATGTATGAGGCTATGTCTGCGGGGAAAACATCACTTATGTAGCCCTTCTTGGCACACGAACTCATCATGGAAATGAATATGACTCAATGGGATGAATAAAAGTAAATCGATTGAAGTCTGTCAGACAAGTTATCAATTATACTGCTTTTATTGATCTAGAAAATCTGAATACTTCTCCATTCACACAAGGAAATAGAATTACAACATGCTAATGCAACATATAAACAGTATGCTTATTCTAATCCAACATTTTATTTGTTCGAAGTTTGTTTCTGATCCGACACAACTCAACCATAGCATCAGTGATGTCCAATCTTTCTCTAGGCAACTCCGCGGAGCAGGCAAGGCCGATTTCCAAAATTGAAATCAAGCTTTCTTCAATTTTGATCTGTATCTTTGTGCTAGCCTCAGAAAAACATTGGTCTGCGCTCATCTCCCCTACCTCTTTTCCTTGAACAAGAACGAGATCCACAATCTCTACCACCTGCTCAGGCAGAGCCGCCTTGACAAAGTTGTGAAGATTTGAAGTTCCTTGAAACACGGCACTGGTTGGCCTCTTTCAAGTAAACATTTCCAGGAGGAGGATGCCATAACTGTACACGTCACCTTGTATCCACACCATGTCCCATACCATACTCTGCATTTATACAATTTGTTTAACAGTGTAAATATCTGCTCAAGGCCCGAATAAATATTAAGAAAAAGAATTAGGAAAGTAAGAAGAAAGCAAGTACTCACCTGGAGGAGTATAACCGATTGTTCCTTTTACTCCGATGGAGCTTGATTGATTACCAAAACCATATTCAGGAGTTGTTGGAAGGAATCTTGCCAACCCAAAGTCACCTACATGTCTAATCATATCATCATCGAGAAGAACATTGCTGGGTTTGAGGTGACAATGAACTATTGGCGCGTGACACTGATTACGGAGATAATCCAATGCCATTGCAACATCAATAGCAATGTTCAACCTTTGAGAAAACGTTAAGCTCCTTGCCCTCTCATTCGTCTCAATACTTGTCTGAGCTGGATGCAATCATTCATCTAAGCTCCCATTCACCATGTACTCATAAATTAAGGCCTTGAAATCACAACCACAATAATCGAATCCTGAGCCTGCAGAAAGTACCTTCACAAGGTTGCGGTGTCTAATATTTTTCAAGGCCTCACACTCGGCAGTAAAACTTTTGGAAGCCCCACGAGTAACGAGGTTGAGTACCTTGATGGCAATGGTTGTTTCACCTTGATCAAGTAATCCTTTATAAACCGACCCAAAACTTCCCACACCAATCAAGTTGGCAGAGGAGAATCCATCAGTAGCTTTAAGAAGACTTTGGTAAGACATCTGTGGAAAATTTTCATAATCACTTGAAGGATGCTCCTTCTTTTCCTTCCGAAAGCAACAAAGATACCAAAGCACCAATGAAACACTGACTCCAAAAAGTCCACAAAGGAGAGAGATTACCAATTTCAAGGTTAGGCTCAACCCTCTCTTGTTGGAATGTCGAAATTCGCATTTTGGCCATTTAAACTCTGGTATGCCCCCACAGAGCTTTGTATTCCCTTGGACTGATGTGGCTGTTGCATTTCGAAAAACTCCTTCGATTGGTACCACTCCCTCTAAATTGTTATAAGACAGATTCAAGGATTGCAGAAAACATTAAATTCTCCAAAAATTTGGGAATCGTCCCTGACAAGTTATTGCGAGCGAGAGATAAGGTTTCAACGCCCCTTAGTGAACTCAAATCTGGTGGAATTGTCCCTTGGAAGAAGTTCTCTTGCAAGTTAAGATATTGTAGGCTTTTACAACTTCCAACACTTACTGGAATTTCACCAGACAACAGGTTTCCAGAAACATCAAAATGCTCTAGATTTATCAAATGTCCGACTTCCTTAGGAAGAAAACCAGTTAAATGATTTCGAGATAAATCCAAATAAATATATGAAGAAGCCAGACCAATGACTTCTGGGGATATGATACCAGTTAAATTGTTACCACCAAGAGTTAAGTTCAACAAATTGGGACACTCAGATAAAGTTGAAGGGAAGGTGCCCTGAGGGTTGTTATCCTCTAGATGAAGATCAATTAATCGACTTAAATTTCCAAAAGATGATGGACATTCCCAAAGAGAGAGTTGACTTCCATATATACCTCAT
The DNA here is from genome assembly GCA_963580275.1 of Crataegus laevigata. NCBI lineage: Eukaryota > Viridiplantae > Streptophyta > Magnoliopsida > Rosales > Rosaceae > Crataegus > Crataegus laevigata. Next base: position 26,322,964 of record OY756947.1, on the reverse strand, counting down.
ATAATTTGGGAAGCCTTCCTATTTCAGTAGGGATGAGACCTGAAAATTGGTTGCCTAAGCATTGAGGCAACATACCATGAAAATTGTTTAACGGAATTTCCAAGTATTGTAAACCGGTGGCATTAGTCAGATCGCAAAGAAAGCTCAAATCATCACCAGTTCCCCCACTTCCAAGATGGTTCGAACCAAGAACAAACCGCCCAAGCTTGTGTAAATTTTTCAAAGAGGGGACTTCTCCATGCAATTGGTTAAATTCTAGTCCTAGCTCAAATAGATTGGATGCATTAGATATTGAAACGGGAATAGTTCCGCTAAATCGATGAAAACCAATGGCAAAGGTTTGCAGACTTGGACAGGCAATGCCCAAGTTTGAAGGCAAAGTGCCATGAAGTTCGTTTTCCACTGCAGCAAAGGTTTCAAGAGGAGAGATTGAAAATTGAGGGAGGGATCGTACCAGACAAGTCATTTCCATCCGATCCAAGAAAATTAAAATTGGTCAATTGACCAAAAATATCTGGAATACTGCCACCTAAAGTATTAAAAGTTGCACCAAACGATTCAAGAGATGATAAGTTGGCAAAAGAGAAAGGGATTCTTCCTGTAAGGGGGTTGTAGACAACCTCGAATGCTTTTAGCATTGACAAGGTGCCAAGCTCCTTAGGAATACTTCCTACTAACAAATTGCCGTCAAGATGTATGTAGTTGAGTTTAGAGCACCCTGATAAATATGAGGGAATTTCCCCACTCAGTCAATTATTCTGCAATAGTAAACGTTGCAGTCTGCGCAGACGGCCAATTTCTTGAGGGATTTCATGGTGGAAGCTGTTGTTTAAGAGACTAAATCCTCTGAGGAAACTCAAATTTCCAACATATGGTGATATAGAGCCTCCAAGTTTCAAGGACCTCAGCGTCAACCTTGTGATCCTCTTGTGGCGGTGACCACATGTAACACCATTCCAATGGCAAAAGTGGATGGTTTCGTTCCATGAAGTCATGACTCCAAAGGGATCACTGGTTATCCTGGCCTTGAATTCAAGCAAGGCCAGTTGATCTGTCTCATTTGATCCGTCAAGGGCTGAACTTAGACATGAGGTAAGAACAACAACATGGATGCAAAAAGATGAGAAAAAGCGAAGTGATGAAATGAACTTGTAAATCCCCATATATGGTATGTTTGGGTAAGCTGTGGCTGTCTAGTGTGTAAGCTGTGGTTGTCTAGCGGGGTAAGCTGTGGCTGTCTAGTGTGTAAGCTGTGGTTGTCTAGCGGCTTGAGGATAACCCAATTTATAAGCTTGTATCTTGAGGTAAATAAAGGTCGCTGATTTTCAAACACACTCTTTATTTCTAGCCATCCAACTACAGAAATCAAATGCAAACAATAAATATGATTAAATACTTGTATGTCAGAGGCTAAAAATGATGTGTGTTTATCATTTTCTTAAATATGTATAGACTACTAGTCAAAGAATTAATGGAATTTTGTACTAAGAAAGTTGACTAGTGAAGATCTAAGATGGAATTCTAGACTAAGAGAGTTGACTAGTTTTCTTGGCACTCTTTCTCTCGGCAGAAGGTTGAGGTTTTACTAATAAATCAATTGACAATATGGGATATATAGAAAGTTAGAGTGCAAAATGAGATGTTTAGAGTACCAATAACAATTCCCTTGCCACTCTTCATCTGCACAAAGAGCTTGTTTACTTCTTCAATTAATCCTGCTAGTCTTCCCTATCGCATTAATCAAGGTGTTGTACACAGCATTGAGATAACCCCCCGCTTCATTAGAGAGTCCATTAGCTTATCCGGGGCAGAACTCGCTAAATCTGCTCTTCCCATCCGCCCATGGCCTTGAGTTATCAAAATGTATATAGCTATGTCAGTGGGGAAAACACACTGAAGTAGCCCTTCTTGGCGAACAAACTCATCATGGAAAGGCACATAAGTTTAAAGACTCAACAGGACGAAATAGTAAATGGACTGAAGTCTGTCAGACAAGTTATCAAATATACTGTTTTTATTGATCCAGAAAATCTGAAAACTTCTACTTCCACACAAGGAAACAAGATTATTACGTACATGCTAATACTTAATAGTATGCTTATTCTAATCCAACATTTTATCTGCTCGAACTATGTTTCTGATCCGACACATCTCAACCATAACATCAGTGATGTCCAACCTTTCCCCAAGCACGTCTGCGGAGCATGCAACACCAATCCCTAATTTTCCAAATTTTAGTTGTTTAAATCCTTGATTTCATTTAAGTGATCATTGATACGAATTTTTTTTAGTTTAATTTAAATTAATTTATACAGTTTAAATTAAATTAACTTATATGGTTAATTGATATAGTTTAATATAATATAATTAGTTAGTTTCTGTTGACAAAATATGAAAGACATTAAAATCGTCTACTATCTAAAATAATTTAGTTGTCTAATTTTTTACTGACAATGTCTAATATTTTTGAATATCTCACACTCATCTTTGAAACTATTGGAAGCTCCCGTCGAACGAGGTAGAATTCCTTGATGGCAATTGTTGTTTCACCTTGATCAAATAAATTCTTTATAAACTGACCCAATTCCAACTTTGGTTAGTGGGAGAAAAATATACCCCAATAATTGTCTCTTCGTGCTGGAAAATGATGCAGGAAAAAACCAAGGTAACTTGAAGAGACATGGGATAGGACTTGGGAATCACTCAATTAAGGGCAACAGAGCTTACTCGACATTGCTAATTATGGATTCACTCAACACAATTAAGCCAAATGCTTGTTTTTTCAAAAAGTGAAAATCATTCATTTCTTTGATTAATATTTAATTCACTAATTCACTAGCAAATAATGATTGGTTGCTGAATGAAAAACAGGAGCTCCAGCTGAAATCAACCAATGTCCAATCACTAATCAACATGCGTACAAAAATTTTAACGAATTTAAACTTGAACAAATGTAAAGAATTTTAAAAATTTTAAAATTTTAAAGAATTTAAAGAATTTATTGTAAAAAATGTGCAAGGTTTCCTCAACCTTGAAACTCAACTCCTTTCATTTTGCATGTCTCTAAACATTTGATATTTTGTAGTAATGTACTAATGTTTTTTATTAGACTCTTATTTTGGGGTATATAATACTTAAAAAACAAATGTTGATTTTTATGTTTTGAAGTAATTTTTATGTGAGAATGTGATATACATATACAAATTTAGGCATGACAATTCCTGACACGACTTGATAATCAGACACGATACGACACAACGCGACACGAAATTAACAGGTGTTCGAGTCGACAAGATAACGAATCGGGTCGTTATTGGGTAACTCGATAAGCACCTGTAAAGATAACAGGTTAGTTCGGGTATACACGTGTAACATCCCACATCTCCCAGGTCCCAGGGGAGAGGATCATGTAAGCCTTGTATGTATATTCTCATCTCTACCTAGCATGAGGCATTTTGGGAGCTCACTGGCTTCGGGTTCCATAGGAACTTCGAAGTTAAGCGAGTTTGTGCGAGAGCAATCCCATGATGGGTGACCCACTGGGAAGTTCTCGTGTGAGTTCCTAGAAACAAAACCGTGAGGGCGTACTCAGGGCACAAAGCAGACAATATCGTGCTACGGTGAAGTCGAGCCCGGGTTGTTGTGGGGGCCCGGGTCGGGATGTGATAACAAAAAAATAAACATTCAGATATCAAGTAATGGGATAAAACTTTTCGATGGTTATATAACGAAAATCACGATTTAACGGTTATTTTAACTCCGATTTTGATTATTTTTATAACTACACTCCTTGATCCTATATGAATACAATGAATAAATTTGATCTTCAATTTAAGATATTTACACTAGTGGATACCACAAAATCTTATGTTATACTTAATGAAAGTATAAATAAACTCCAAGTGTTAGTGAATCTATCGTTTTGATGGGATACGCATCCTACGAAACTAATTTCAACGATCTAACCGTCAAACTTGTTTGTATATGCTTTGAGATTGCATACGCCAAAAATGGTACAAAATAAACATTCAGAGATTAAGTACCGGGACAAAACTTTTCGACAGTAATAAACAAAAAATCACGATTTAACGGTTATTTTAACTCTAATTTTAATGACTTTTTACAGCTTCACTCCCTATTGAATATAATGAATGAATTTGATATTCAATTGAAAATATTTATCCTAGTGAATACCACAAAATCTTATATTATACTTAATGAAAGTATAAATAAACTCTAACTGTTAGTGAATCTATTGTTTTGATGGGATACGCATTCTTCGAAACTAATTTCAACGATCTAACCGTCAAACTATACATAGCATTCTTTATGAACAAATAACCATTGCTAGAGATAAACATTGTAGAGTTTTCTAGTATTGACATGTTAGCCAAGTAAATATAACTCAAGAATCAAGGCTAAAACATAACTGAAGATCACACTATTTTGTTTTAGCCATATAAGTTTTCTTGACTAGTCAGTACAGTTGATTTCAAAGTTTACACTGCATATTATGTGCAATGAATTGAATTGTTGTTAACTAGGATAACTTGTAATGAAGTAAGTTTGATTCGTAGATTTGCATTTGTTTAACAGATACGTGTCTGTACTTAGTTGACTAGTCAATCCAGCATGCTTTAATTCATAATTGCTTTGTCATTACTGCTTGCATAATGAACTGATAAGTAAATGTATTCAAGCATATGGATTATTGTAGTGAAACTAATCTGGGCAGACTTTGATTAGTTGAACCTATTAGCCAGTTAGGTTTTGCTCTTGTAACTGCACTTTTTATCACTGACTAACTTGTAACTAGTTGACTAGCCCATTTGACTAGTCTACTGTGCAAAGTTAAATTTTTATTGTCATGAGATTTCGCCTAGTACCTGATTTCAATTGGTATAAGAGCTTTGCTCTAGATATACATAGAGTGATCTTTGGGAGTTACTGGTATTTGGTGGAATCTAACGGAACGGACTATGAAACATGGTGTGAAAAGTTTCAAATCTTTTTAAAGGCACAAGATTCAATTGCAGTTGATTACCTCATCTTTGAATGGAAGGCTCCCCAAGGATTATGGATGGTGAATCTATTGAAAAAGTAAAGTGTGATTGGTCCCCTGGTGAAGTCACATCAACCATGGCTAGTAGGAAACGATGAGGAATTATCAGTCGTACGGACATGCCTTCTACTAGAAAACATGGACCTTGTTTCTTGTGGTGGTATTAGACATCGGGCTACTATGTGTGCAAACAACAAGAAATCGCATCAGAAACATGACAAAATGAAAGATGTCTCCTAGTGGTGATGCATTTGTGTTGGATGAGTCTGAGGACTTGACTGATGAGAAGTTGTGTCTTGAATATGGCTCATTCTTTGATGTGACTTGTGTTACACAGGTGGATAATATTGGGTTGACCAAGAAGGTTTTTGTGTTGCAAGAAGAAAATGAGTCTCTCCAACTAGTCAAAATGGAACTGAGTGAAAAAGTTATCTCTCTTGAGGCACAAGTCAAGATTCTAAATGAAAGGGGCTTTGTGTGTGTTGATAAAGCTGAATGAGACGATCTTATTGCTACTTGTGAAGCTCATGCTCCAGATTTGATGATTTCTCAAGAAAACTTGTTACATCAAGTTCATGTGTTGAAAGTCAACAATGAAATGTATCATGAAGTCTACTTAAAGTTGTCACCTGAGTTGGTTGAGACTATGCACAAAATGGTTTGTTTGATTCTCGATCCTGAATGATCTAACAAAATGCTGTATGTTGGAATGTGTTGTCAAGATTGGTCATGGTTTTGTGAAAAGTGGTTCACGTTCTATGGGCACAAGCACACAGATTTTGAAGGAATCATTGCTAATGACTCCAATGGTCAGTACTTCTTAAAAAACAAGATATTTTTCCACATGTCATCACTGTGGTGAACTTGGTCATATTCGACTTAGGTGTTGAAAACGTTCCTAAAAAATGAAGAATGACTTGAAGAATCAAGTTGATCGACTAGCCGTGAAACTCAACATAATCTCTCAATTTGTTGATTCTTCTAGCTTCAGCAATATCAAGTATCGTCTAAGTCATTTTTGAAGAGTTTCTAATATATGTCTGGTCGCTCACTGTGCTATTTACGTCTCAAAACTAAATGTTTGGTACCTAATAGTGAGTATTATTGTCTCTTGACTGGTGAAAAAGGTGTCTTATTGTCCTTTGTACATGTTAATGGCAATGAGATTGAGTTTGGTAAAGATTACATGGCTCAGATCGCTGGAAAAGGGTAGTCAAGATTCCTAGTCTTTCCTCAGCTTGAAAATGTCTATTATGTGGTTGCTTTAACTACGAGCCCTTCTTAGCATCGGCCATCTTTGTGATGATGTTGCTGATGAAGTGTGTTTTTCCTATAAATGTTGCAGGTTTATTGTTAAAAATGGAATGAACTTGCTGGTTGTTCCAAGATCGGAAGACAATTGCTGCAATCATGTTTTCCCCAAAGGTGGTGAGTTCTCAAATTGGAACAAAGAAATTGATAAACTAATGGTCATAAGGGGGCAACACGTCTCTACTTCTCTGAATGTTATATTTGTGAATCCTACATCTTGGAAAAACACTCTGTGATGTCTCATAAAAGAGTCTTACACTAGAATTTCCAAATCTCCTCTTTTGGTTGAAATGATCATCATTGCTCAATCTTTAATGATGTTTCGTGGTAAGATAAAGACAATGTTGATTGCTAGATGCATCGAAAATCCAAGGTATGTTTCTCTTTCTTATATGAATGCAAATTCTGATCTTATCATGTTTACTTGTGTTTTAGTGTTGTGGTTGTCATATTTGTTCAATAAGCTTGTGGTGAAACAATTAGCCATTCATTTTTATTGTGAGTCTGTGACCATACGTGTGAAATAGAATTTTGGAAGAACCTTGTCCAACATTTAACAATCAATCATTTTGGAACACAATTTCACTACTTTGGAGGGTCTATGGAAAAAAAATAATTTATGTACTAATCTTAGTACCAGTTGAAAAACAGCTAGCTAACTTTTTCACAAGTACTTTGGACAATCGAAGGCATAAAAATCTTCGACGGTCTATTGTTCTGTGCTATCAATGTTCTTCATTGAATATTTCTAAATCTATCTTTGAATTTGCTTGCTTAAATTCATTTTATATGCTCATTTGTTTTGGCTAGGAGTTTTACATCTTTAGAAAATAGTTCATTTTAGCTTTGAGCTACCTCTGGTGTTTTTACTTGAAAATCCTAACCACAAAATCACGCACATGCACTAAATATCCACATCATTGCATATTCGGGTAGCATTGTTTTTTTATTTTGATTTTTGTTTTAGGTCAAGTTTTTCCAAGTTTTGAATCTGTGAACTGACTTGTTTTGGATTCTCATCAGTTTCATCTTTCAAGTGTTTGATTGGTGAAACTGACTAGACATCAAATCCATATTTGCATATCATTGGCATATCATCGTATGCATAGTTTGTGTGTTGGTCTTGGTGCCAGAAGGTGAAGAGTTCAGGAGAAGCTACCATTTTGTGAAGACTGAAGACAGCACTATTTTGATGCCACAAGGTACAGAGCTCAGGAGAAGCTGGCACTTCGTGAAGACCAAAGGAATCCATCTCGTGTAAGGCAAGTGAAGAGTTCAGGAGGAGCTGCCATTTTGTGAAGACTAAAGATAACACTATTTCAGTGCCACAAGGTGAAGAGCTTAGGAAGAGCTGGCACTTCGTGAAGACCGAAGGAATTCATCTCTTGTAAGGCAAAGTTGCACAAAGGTAAAGCTGCTCCGTAGATATGGATCTAGGAATTGAGGTTATGTGGTCTTTGTATGAACCTTGATTATACTAGTGGACTGGACTCAGTGCTAGTGGACTAGACTCAGTGGAAAGTCCCCGATTTTTTTAACCCAGAGGTGGAGTTTTCTAGCCAAAAAACTTCCTTGTGTTCAATACTATACATAGCATTCTTTATGAACAAATAACTATTGCTAGAGATAAGTATTGTAAAGTTTGCTAGTATTGACACGTTGTTAACCAAGTAAACGTAACTTAAGAATCAAGACTAAAACATAATGAAGATCACACTGTTTTGTTTTAGCTTTATAAGTTTGTGGGCACCTAACAATCTATACTCAGTTGACTGGTATGTTTGACTAGTCAATACAGTTGATTTCAAAGTTTACACTACATATTATGAGCAATGAACTGAATTGTTGTTGACTAGGTTAGTTTGTAATGAAGTAAGTTTGATTCGTAGATTTGCATTTGTTTAACTAATACGAATTTGTACTCAGTTGACTAGTGAACTTGACTAGTCAATCTATCATACTTTAATTCATAATTGCTTTGTCATTACTATTTGCATAATAAATTGATAAGTAAATGTGTTCAAACATATGGATTATTGTCATGAAACTAATCTAGTCAGACTCTGATTAGTTGAACCTATTGGCCAGTTAGGTTTTGCTCCTGCAACTGTACTTTTTATCACTAACTAACTTGTAACTACTGTGCAAAGTTCAATTTTTATTTGCAAGAGATTCAACCTAGTACTTGATTTCACCAATGTTTATTGATATTTTTAAAGAAGAATAAACAAATTGAGCCATTATGTTTAGTTTCACGGCTAGTCGATCAACTTGATTTTTAAGTCATTCTTCATTTTTTAGGAACGTTTTCAGCACCTAGGTCGAATATGACCAAGTTCACCACAGTGATGACATGTGGGAAAAGATCTTGTTTTTGAAGAATTACTGACTATAGGAGTCATTAGCAATGATTCCTTCAAAATCTGTGTGCATAATAGAATGTGAATCACTTTTCACAAAACCAAGACCAATCTTGACAACACATTCCAACACATACAAAACCCGTTTCATTTAGAATCTTGAATTGTGCCTCAACAGAGACAACTTTTTTCATTCAGTTCCATTTTGACTAGTTGGAGAGACTCATTTTCTTCTTGCAACACAAAAACCTTCTTGGTCAACCCAATATTATCCACCTATGTAACACAAGTCACATCAAAGAAGGAGCCATACTCAAGACACAACTTCTCATTAGCCAAGTCCTCAAACTCATCGAACATAAATGCATCACCACTAGGAGACATCTTTTGTTTTGTTATGTTTCTCATGCGATTTCTTGTTGTTTGCACACATAGTAGCCTGATGTCTAATACCACCACGAGAAACAAGGTCCATGTTTTCTAGAAGGCATGTCCGTACGACTGATAATTCTTCATCATTTCCTACTAGCCATAGCTGATGTGACTTCACCAGGGGACCAATCACACTTTGCTTTTTCAATCGATTCACCATCCATAATCCTTGGGAGCTCTCCATTCAAAGATGAGGTAATCAACTGCAATTGAATCTTGTACCTTTAAAAAGATTTGAAACTTTTCACACCATGTTGCATAGTCCGTTTAGTTAGATTCCACCAAATACAAATAACTCCCATATATCACTCTATGTATATCTAGAGTAAGGCTCTTATACCAATTGAAATCGGGTACTAGGCGAAATCTCATGCAAATAAAAATTTAACTTTGCATAGTAGACTAGTCAAATAAGCTAGTCAACTAGTTACAAGTTAGTTAGTGATAAAAAGTACAGTTACAAAAGCAAAACCTAACTGGCCAATAGGTTCAACTAATCAGAATCTGCCCAGATTAGTTTCACGACAATAATCCATATGCTTGAACACATTTACTTATCAGTTCATTATGTAAACAGTAATGACAAAGCAATTATGAATTAAAGCATGCTGGATTGACTAGTCAAGCTCACTAGTCAACTAAGTACAGATTCGTATTTGTTAAACAAATGCAAATCTACGAATCAAACTTACCTCATTACAAGTTATCATAGTCAACAACAATTCAGTTCATTGCTCATAATATGTAGTGTAAACTTTGAAATCAACTGAATTGACTCGTCAAACATACTAGTCAACTGAGTACAGATTGTGAGACGCCCACAAGCATATAAACCAAGAAAACTTATATGGCTAAAACAAAATAGTGTGATCTTCAGTTATGTTTTAGCCTTGATTCTTGAGTTATGTTTATTTAGTTAACATGTCAATACTAGCAAACTCTACAACGTTTATCTCTAGCAATGGTTATTTGTTCATAAAGAATGCTATGTATAGTTTGGCTGGAAAAACCCACCTTTAGGTTAAAAAATCTAGGGACTCTCCACTGAGTCCAATCCACTATGAAATCAAGGTTCATACAAAGACCACACAAGCTGAGTTCCTAAATTCCTATCTACGGAGTAGCTGTACCTTTGTGCAACCTACCCTTACACGAGATGGATTCCTTCGGTCTTCATAAAGTGGCAGCTTCTCCTGAGCTCTTTACCTTGTGGCACCGAAATAGTGTTGTCTCTAGTCTTCACAAAATGGCAGCTCCTCCTGAACTCTTCACCTTATGGAATCGAGACCAACACACAAGCTACGAACATGATGATGTGACAATGTTATGCAAATCTAGATTCGATGTTTAGTCAGTTTCACTAGTCAAACACTTGAAAGATGAAACTGATGAGAATCCAAAATAGGTCAGTTCACAGATTTGAAACTTGGAAAAACTTGACCTAAAACAGAAATCAAAATCACAAAAACAATGCTACCCTAATATGCAATGATGTAGGTATTTAGTTCAGAAGTGATTTTGTGGCTAGGGTTTTCAAGTAAGAACACAAGAGGTAACTCAAAGCTAAAATCAACTCTTTTCTAAAAATGTAAAACTCCTAGCCAAAACAAATGAGCATATGAAATGAATTTAAGCAAGCAAATTCAAAGATAGGTTTAGAAATATTCGGTGAAGAACATTACCTATAAAATCTGCTTGATGATCCTAGGAGATCTGAGATGGAGATGAAAATAAAACTCTAAAAAACTTTTTCAATCTCAAACCCCAACTACAAATGAACCCTAGAATGACTTTATAAAGAGGGCTGAGTTTTAGACAAAAAAAAGGATGAATAACCACGTGTCATGTATAAAATCAATCTGGAAAGATCTAGGGCTAAAAATCCATTTTTGAGAAAATGTGTCAGATGGCCCATGCGGGTGTCTTAATTTGTGTGCCTAGACAGTTGGATAACAGACGAAATTTTTGACTAGACAACTGCTCTAAAGAAAAGGAATCTGGAAAAGCATGATATGCAAATGCAAATGTATGATTCAATCATGTTGTAGTGCATAATGCTGGTGCTTTAACAAGTTCAACCACAATAGAAATCCCAAATCAACATTGTATCCTAACTCTAAATTATGAGCATGTGTGATAACATTTACAATTTTTGACAAGAGAAGCCAAACATTAAACCTAGTACATAACAACGGGATTGAAATACTATAATTAGAATTAGAAAAAAAATATAGCAATAGTTACATTTTTGTAGTTCTTCACATGTCAAGCATGTAAAAAAATTACCTAAAATATCTAAATAGAAAAATAAAAATAAAAATATATATATATTGACACACCCCGACCCAGAAAGTCCACTAGGACTCTGAAGTCGAGTTGTGCTGGCCGACACCTGGAAGGTGACGAAGCCATAAAGTGTAGTGATGTGGAAAATGTGAATAAATTTAAACCTAAAAGTGCCTAAACACCAGAGTGTGCTCGTGAGCAGGAGCGAACCCACCTCACGCGTGACTTCAGAGCATAAGTAAATACAGAAGAACGGGCAAGAATTATACCCTCAACAGTAGCCACCAGACCAGAGATTCGCCAATAATCCTCGTCGATACGAACCTTAACAGCTAACCTGGAGGGGCGCAAAACAGAAAATGTGAGTGGGCAAAAACAAATACTTTCCAAAATCATTTTATAAAAACCATAAGTAACCCCTCACTGTGAAACCCGTATAATTTTCCCAGAAAATAGTATATATATAACTTATATACGAAAACCTCGTCTAAGAATCAAAACTCATTATCAAACTTAAGAATAGGCCATGTCGATATACCAACTCAGAAAATCATCATCAGGCAAGTAATATAAATCTAGGGTGTCCCTAGTGTCATGTCAGCCGGAGTCACCTCTAGTGACCTGTACGGCTGAATCTATAGCTCATCCATCATACTCAATCAATATCAATCATTATCCTGCACACGAGTCGGAACCACCTATAGTGGTCTGTACGACAGGCTAGGTGTATGATATTACGCTCAGTGCTACGATCACGTGAAGGCTGTGCGATGAATCGCGGGTCACCTACGAGTCGGAACCACCTATAGTGGTCTGTACGACAGGCTAGGCACCTGCCTTGGATCCAAGGTGAGCGTACGGTGCGTGAGGTGAACGATCACGTGAAGGCTAGGCCCTACTCTGGCGGAGCACTAACACCCGAGGTGCAGGTGATGAGCTAAATCACTATCTATCATCATTTCAAACACTATTTTCATACTTACCTGACTTACCTGGCCGTCCTCGGCGTCGAAGCATAATAAATGCAATCATACTCATAATTATATAATATAATTGGCATACGACATGGCAATTCAATCATAAAATCAATTCAATTCATAAATCATTCGAATCATGTTTCTGGGAAAACATCAATTATATATATACTAAAAACAAAAGCCCACTCACCTGGACTCCATGCTATAGCCCCCTAGCACGACTCTCGAGATATCCCAAACGATCCCGAATGATCGCCGCCTAGCATAAATATCAATTTATGTCTCAGAATCCGTACTGAGAGAATAAGCAATTTATAATAAACGCATCCCTACGAATTCGATCTGGAAGATCCATAGCACGAAACTTCGATCCGTCACTTCCAATAATACACATTAAGCTTCTAGAACAATATCCCAAAGTTTCGTTACGATCCAACGGTTGGATCTCCGCCAATTGCCAAAACCAAGTGGCGGTTAACGTTTTATTTACAAACTTACAATCCCAATTCGGGAAGATCAGTACGACGGATTCTCAATCCGTAAATTCCTACATTCCTCAAATATTACATACTACCACATACTAAATTTTGGTGACGATCCAACGGTTGGATCGTCGATTCATATTTTGACCTATTACCGAATCGTAACGAATTTACGTCCTAACGATCAATCTACGTCAATCCATCATCAAAACTAATATCAAGGCATTGAATAGCACCTAAAAATATCATTGGCGGCCCTCGGGCCACGCGCCGCCGCGGGTGGCGGTTGGCCGCCCCCGAGTCGCCGGAAAATTCAACTTTCACTAAAAATTCTCAAAATCTCCAGAATTAAAAATCTCAATGAGTAGAACAACTTTCATACCTGTGAGAAAGTCCAATTTTGCCTCTAAGACCTTCAATTTCATCAAAACCCGCAAGAACCCTAAGTTTGGGTGTGTTCCAATTCGACCTCCAAACTTGCTCCGACGCCTCCATCAATGCTTGGGCTTTGTTCTTGGGTTCTAGGGAAGTATTTTGGTAGGATCAATTTCATGAAAACATTTCAGGATTTAAGGATTTTGAGCACGACCCGCCGCACCCTTCGTGCGATTTTTCCCCATTTCAAAGCTAAATTCTCTCCAATTTGAAGTGAAATAGGTAGAAGGGATGATGATGAATGATTTCTAGGTCGTACCTTGACTTGATTCGCCGAAAAAACGAGAGAATTTTGGTCGGAAATTGAAGTAGAACCCGACCGGTTCGAAATTGGGTAAATGGGTCGCGGGATCCCCCGTACCTCCCCTTCTCTCCTTTTCCTCCCTTCTTTTCTTTCTGATTGGCTTTCATTCCTCTCTCCTCTTCTAACTGGGCAGCGCCCAACCCTCCTATCTCCTTTCTTTTAAATCCTCACCACACAACTTTATTTCTTTTTAATCTGGGCCGTCCATTTAGCCCTCAAATTTTCTGGAACTTTCCAAATAATTTCAGAAAGTATCAATTTTGCCCTTAACTTCAAATGTTAATAACTTCTTCGTTATAACTCCAAATTCGAATCCGTTTGCGCCTACGCGTCCGTGGCGATGAATACTACAAGAATATGCTAAGAAAATGAATCTTAGGTGTCACTATGAGGCAGTCAATTCCAATCGAAGTATATGCCTCAAAGGGCATTTTCGTAAACTCACTTATTAAAATTATAAAAATCATTATTTTCAGGGACGGGTTGTCACAATCTACCCACCTTTAAAAATTTCGTCCCCGAAATTTAAAATCATTTGCGAGAAAATTCTTAGCAAAAAGATAGAAGACGAAAAATGAATACATGAAGGAGATATCAAGATAGAGCGGCTGCATAAAAGAGAATGCCATTCCGTCGCGATCGGCGTGCAGTGATTCCTCTTTTATGCCTCCCAGCTCAACTTTCTTTCTCCTTCAGCATTATACTAAAATCCAGTACTTAGAAAAACATTGTATTAAAATAAAGTATGAAAACATAGCGTTTAAATACGTATATGAAAACTGCAAAAACAATTTTACTAAAATCAAAATTGATTATCGAGAAAAGTCTTTGTCTACGCACTTAAGCGTATCAAACTTCGAAGGTACCAAGAAGTACCCCTAGCTCAAGTCTAACCCTTAAATAGGTAAGCATACTAATATAATAAATCTATTTATTCACTTGCTTAACGAATCCAACAAGTATGTCATCAATATTACGGTCTGCAGCCCGTACTATTGATAACTCATCGTTGTCACGATAAGCAAGTAAATAATTCTCGAGGGTGTAATATTACCATCTTGCCCCTCATTGGGAAACATACACACACCGTCTAAACAAAGCCTCGCTCGTGCTCTTGCACTACTCCTCAGGCAACATCATCTATATCGTAAATTTTTCCCTAGGCCACAGTCTTCATAACTCAAATACCTTTTCATAATTCTCTTCTGCCAATCACAAACTGTGCATAAATATCCGCACCATTTCTCAAGCAATGCCATGCTCAAAATCAGAAGTGTAACCATCGTTACACACAACCCTAACAAGGGTAGGTGTTTACCAATCATGCACTATACATAAAATCTCTATATATTAGCCCTAATGCGAACGTAGCTAAACCAGAATTGTAACCATAGTTACAAGTAACTCAAATGGAGATAACGTTATATCACAACCATACTTTTTATGTGATAACAACCTGTCACATGCCTCATAAGATCTGAATAGCTCATTTCAGGCAACTTTTAGTCTCGAGGCGATAATGTGACACTAGACAAAATCTAGTACTCACAGCCTTTGAAAAGACTTCCCAAAGCTTGGAAGTAAAATGCATCCCACGATAAAATATAAATATGTCCAGATAATACTCTCGTCTGATCTCTGCTTGCCTGAACTAGCATCGAAGTCCAAAAGTAGCTCTCTCATAATATCATTGTCATCTGAAACTAAACAGAGAAGAAACTGTAGTTGTCCATAAAGTCTAAATTTAATTTTTCTTAATATCCTCCTTACTTAACCGAAGGCGAGGTACGTCTGAACCAAGAATTCTCCTCAAACACATCAAATGGAGCCTCGACTTTTGATTCCTTTCCCATTTCCTCATCTGCTCACATCACGCACGAGGACAGTTAAATCTCAAAATGTGGAGAAGCTAACAACATCCCACTTCCATCTTAGTTAGCTTCACAAGTGTTTTAATATTGCAATTCTAACGCCAAATTTTAGGAAAGAACTCGTCACTAACACCAACTTTAAGCTTTAGGAATGGAAGAATACGACTTTCCACCCTAGTAAAGCTACCACCATTGAACCATCGCCTGTGAGTAGTATGGATTCATCATCCTGATTATTAGCGTTCGTATTTCCTTCACGTGCCAAAATAATTCCAACAGGGCTTACAACTATGATTCCCATTTCCAGTCGATCTCAACCAGTGATTAGGACCAATCCAACAATTCTTGATAATCCAAAAATAGCGCCAATCAATGTTAGTGAACATCCGCTGAAATGGAATACGGATGGATGGAAAGAAATAGCTAAATTTGTACAGTGGAATGATACACGATAATGCACTTATAGATATTGGTTTAACTTCTCTACTGCCACTGCTAGAACTTAGTTCATTCCACAAATAAGTGCACTGGAAAAGCTCTAAGGTTGAGAAAATTTTTAGACACGTTCTCTATAGAGAATTGTCATTGGATTTTCAATCAAGGCTGATCAATGATGACTAAGTCATAGAAAAGATGGCTTACTCCAAACAATTCTGCACGCTGGAATATAATTGGTAATCTGTTATGCCGCCTCTGCACAGCTGAAATATCCAGGGACACATCATCGTGAATTTCGAAAAATCATTGTCATCGAAGACTGTACGCGAGAAAGAACTGAGATGACAATTCAATTGTAAGAAACTTTATTCAAATCCAACTTCCCAAACTAAGCTAACTTTCTTTGACCATAAGGAAAAGAATACTATAGTCGAAGAATCACTAACAAAGTGTCGATAAAATCAACAAGGCTGAAGATATCTCGAATTTCTCAGTACTTATGAGAAATTCAACTTTCTTCCACTATAACCATTTTTGGGAGAATGAAAGAATTTCACCCACTGAGATCATGTCTTCCAAGAAGAATATCAATTTAATCAAGGTCTGCAATCGAGAAGGCTGGTACAAGGTTGACTAATAGGGTATAAAGGATTTAATCTCACTATCGAGGTAAGAAGAAGATCACCGATAGAATTACTATGAATTCGTCAAACCAAGGAGGCAAGCTCAAATAGCAAAGGTTGGTTAAATAGGTGCAAAACCTAAGGTTCTGGCTTTCAACTTCATGAATAGATTTGAATTCTCTAAGTAAGGTATTTGATTGGTAATTCTCTAACCAATAAGCCTTAGTGATTAAAGTCATTCAGTGAAGTGAGACTCATTCGAAAGTCACAAGGAAAACTGTTATAAGGGTGGTTCGACAAAGAATAAGGAAAGTAACTGCGGAGTTAACAAGATGAATCACTGGTGTATTTTATTCCTAGTATTCCCCGACAACCAATTAGGATGCTGAGAAAAGACGTCCAAAAGTACACTTCTTCGAAACGACCAACTGCTAACCAACTCTACTCCACGAACTACAAGGTCTTTGCAATTCCTCGGTCCTCAAACATGCTAAGAACGATATGCCACTTCTTATTTCGATCCTACAACAACCTGTGGAAGTGATCGAAGGTGGCTAGCCTAGAAGTTTTAATTACCTAAGTAGGTAGTATGGTCAACAAAGGTCTGCTCCTAAGTTTCCACAATTTAGTTCCTTCAGCTCAAGCAATCCCTGTTAATCAGCCTATCCATTGCGTTGTGAATTAATGCATATGCAATAATTCTAATATTATTCATTACCTCGAACTATACACCGGCGTCCTAGCATACTGGTGTCACTTCTCGATACTAACATGTGTCCAGTGCCACAAATCATACCACCTGAATACTAGTTAACAGTTTCTGGATATCGGACAATGTGACTGATTAGTTGTTCCACCGTAGGCTAATTACAGTTTAGAGTCCACTCAGGTAGTTGGTTCAGATAATGAGTAAGAAGTTGGTCTAGAAAATAATTCTCCAATTCTAGGAAATGATACTTTCTACTTCAGAAATTCCTCCTACCCAAAGATACAACAACTCACGTGCCTGCCTATACTCATCGAATTGACAAGTATAGTGCCAAGAACATTTGGAGACTAACACTGGTCATAATGTCCTAAGCCAGTAAGATAGGATTTTCGAATAATCCACTTTAGGACGAACTTAAACAGAAGTCGATCTTTCTCCAAAAGATCCAGAATGACCACCAATTCACTTGGGAGAATTAGCGTTATCAGGAACCAAAGTAACCATCTCGAGGCGTTCCTCCATCGAGTCTTACCTTTGTAACATCACATTATCATTCCCGACATTTTGGAATCTTAACGAAAGTAAGCTTCGTATGAATTCTAATAGGGGTATTCTAACGGATTCTGCCAAGGAACCAAGACCATTTCTAATTCCAACTCAAAAGCTTTAGTAATGATGGCCACATAACAGTGATGAAATCGATTTGTAAATCCCGGGTACTACGCCGATGTCGAAGCACTAACCTTTCTTTAAGGCCATCACCCACTCTCAATCTACATCTTTCCTTGGCAGGGAAACTCTTCACTTCAGGTCAAAAATATTTGCCAAGTAATCTCCTAGAGTACCAAAGAGTTGGCAAAAACGCCCAAAACTTAGAAGAAACTAACACATTTTTCGTATTCGACGAGGTGGCAAGATTCGAAAATTAGGCTCAAGAGCCTAGAATGCTCTCATCACGCGTGTGATGGGTGCAATACTGCCCAACTTATGCTCTGATACCAAATTGACACACCCCGACCCAGAAAGTCCACTAGGACTCTGAAGTCGAGTTGTGCTGGCCGACACCTGGAAGGTGACGAAGCCATAAAGTGTAGTGATGTGGAAAATGTGAATAAATTTAAACCTAAAAGTGCCTAAACACCAGAGTGTGCTCGTGAGCAGGAGCGAACCCACCTCACGCGTGACTTCAGAGCATAAGTAAATACAGAAGAACGGGCAAGAATTATACCCTCAACAGTAGCCACCAGACCAGAGATTCGCCAATAATCCTCGTCGATACGAACCTTAACAGCTAACCTGGAGGGGCGCAAAACAGAAAATGTGAGTGGGCAAAAACAAATACTTTCCAAAATCATTTTATAAAAACCATAAGTAACCCCTCACTGTGAAACCCGTATAATTTTCCCAGAAAATAGTATATATATAACTTATATACGAAAACCTCGTCTAAGAATCAAAACTCATTATCAAACTTAAGAATAGGCCATGTCGATATACCAACTCAGAAAATCATCATCAGGCAAGTAATATAAATCTAGGGTGTCCCTAGTGTCATGTCAGCCGGAGTCACCTCTAGTGACCTGTACGGCTGAATCTATAGCTCATCCATCATACTCAATCAATATCAATCATTATCCTGCACACGAGTCGGAACCACCTATAGTGGTCTGTACGACATGCTAGGTGTATGATATTACGCTCAGTGCTACGATCACGTGAAGGCTAGGCCCTACTCTGGCGGAGCACTAACACCCGAGGTGCAGGTGATGAGCTAAATCACTATCTATCATCATTTCAAACACTATTTTCATACTTACCTGACTTACCTGGCCGTCCTCGGCGTCGAAGCATAATAAATGCAATCATACTCATAATTATATAATATAATTGGCATACGACATGGCAATTCAATCATAAAATCAATTCAATTCATAAATCATTCGAATCATGTTTCTGGGAAAACATCAATTATATATATACTAAAAACAAAAGCCCACTCACCTGGACTCCATGCTATAGCCCCCTAGCACGACTCTCGAGATATCCCAAACGATCCCGAATGATCGCCGCCTAGCATAAATATCAATTTATGTCTCAGAATCCGTACTGAGAGAATAAGCAATTTATAATAAACGCATCCCTACGAATTCGATCTGGAAGATCCATAGCACGAAACTTCGATCCGTCACTTCCAATAATACACATTAAGCTTCTAGAACAATATCCCAAAGTTTCGTTACGATCCAACGGTTGGATCTCCGCCAATTGCCAAAACCAAGTGGCGGTTAACGTTTTATTTACAAACTTACAATCCCAATTCGGGAAGATCAGTACGACGGATTCTCAATCCGTAAATTCCTACATTCCTCAAATATTACATACTACCACATACTAAATTTTGGTGACGATCCAACGGTTGGATCGTCGATTCATATTTTGACCTATTACCGAATCGTAACGAATTTACGTCCTAACGATCAATCTACGTCAATCCATCATCAAAACTAATATCAAGGCATTGAATAGCACCTAAAAATATCATTGGCGGCCCTCGGGCCACGCGCCGCCGCGGGTGGCGGTTGGCCGCCCCCGAGTCGCCGGAAAATTCAACTTTCACTAAAAATTCTCAAAATCTCCAGAATTAAAGATCTCAATGAGTAGAACAACTTTCATACCTGTGAGAAAGTCCAATTTTGCCTCTAAGACCTTCAATTTCATCAAAACCCGCAAGAACCCTAAGTTTGGGTGTGTTCCAATTCGACCTCCAAACTTGCTCCGACGCCTCCATCAATGCTTGGGCTTTGTTCTTGGGTTCTAGGGAAGTATTTTGGTAGGATCAATTTCATGAAAACATTTCAGGATTTAAGGATTTTGAGCACGACCCACCGCACCATTCGTGCGATTTTTCCCCATTTCAAAGCTAAATTCTCTCCAATTTGAAGTGAAATAGGTAGAAGGGATGATGATGAATGATTTCTAGGTCGTACCTTGACTTGATTCGCCAAAAAAATGAGAGAATTTTGGTCGGAAATTGAAGTAGAACCCGACCGGTTCAAAATTGGGTAAATGGGTCGCGGGATCCCCGTACCTCCCCTTCTCTCCTTTTCCTCCCTTCTTTTCTTTCTGATTGGCTTTCATTCCTCTCTCCTCTTCTAACTGGGCAGCGCCCAACCCTCCTATCTCCTTTCTTTTAAATCCTCACCACACAACTTTATTTCTTTTTAATCTGGGCCGTCCATTTAGCCCTCAAATTTTCTGGAACTTTCCAAATAATTTCAGAAAGTATCAATTTTGCCCTTAACTTCAAATGTTAATAACTTCTTCGTTATAACTCCAAATTTGAATCCGTTTGCGCCTACGCGTCCGTGGCGACGAATACTACAAGAATATGCTAAGAAAATGAATCTTAGGTGTCACTATGAGGCAGTCAATACCAATCGGAGTATATGCCTCAAAGGGCATTTTCATAAACTCACTTATTAAAATTATAAAAATCATTATTTTCAGGGACGGGTTGTCACATATATGTCATACAAAATCCAATACCAAAGTCATACCATTAATTGTCGGTTAGGTATAATGCCAACCAATTATGAAAAAAAATGCCAAAACTATACCATACCATTATGAACTGACCGGTATGGTTCGGTCGGTAAATCGGTTTATGGTAAAATTTTCTACCCCCTATTTCTAGTCATCGAACTGAATATATCAAATACAAACAATGAATGTGATTAAATACTGGTGGAATTCTTTGCCAAATTACCATACCATACCAAAGTTGTGCCAAAAACTTCTACCAATTGGTAGTGGTACGGTATTTGTACTGTACCATATATTTTCGGTATGGTGTGGCATTTAAAACCATTACCGGTGGTATACCATACTGTACCAATGTTATTAATATTATATTATTCATTGGGAAGTGTTATTAGTACTCCAAAAATTTCATTTTACAGTACTCCTCATAAGTTTATTTTTATTTCCAATTATAGAAAGTTTGGAGTGCAAAATGAGATTTTTTTGAATGTCGATAACAATTTCCTATTTATTTATTATATATATAATTAGGTATCATGTGACATCCCACATCGCCCAGGTGGTGATCCTTAAATGTATATTCATATTCCTACCTAGCACGAGGCTTTTTGGGAGCTCGCTGGTTTCGGGTTCCGTAGGAACTCCAAATTTAAGCGAGAAGGGGGCTAGAGCACTCCCATGATGGGTGACCTACTGGGAAGTTGCTCGTGAGTTCCCAGAAACAAAACCGTGAGGGGGTGGTCGGGGCCTAAAGTGGATAATATCGTGCTATGGTGGTGAAGTGGGCCCGAGAAGTGATCCGCCCTGGACCGGGATGTGACAATTATGTACTATTATTATTATATCATGCACTTTTTTTTTCTTAGTCATTTATCCAAAACAGAGACTGAAGAGTGAAGAAGTAAGCAAATTAGGGTTCTTGTTGTTTCACCGAATCAAATTTATCCAAAACCATCCTCTCACCTTCTCACCTATGCCTTCCCGATAAAAAAAGCTAAGCCTTCTTACCATTGCAATTTCATCTTTTCTCTCATATTGTCGTTGACTTCATCTCCGTTTCTCCTGGTCCGACGACAGTCTTTCTCTCTTCGCAGTCAATTTCATCTTCTTTTTCATAAAATTAGGTTGTCTTTCTCTCCGGCTTCATCTATCAAGTTAATTTATGTACAATTTTAAAGAATGTAGAGATGAAGTCTAAGAATTGTTTAGGGGTGCTAGGTTCTTTTAGCAATTCTTCTGTCTATTTCTTCATTTTTTTTTCCTTAAATGATCTCTATAAATTCTCTATATAATAAAGTTTTAGAAACCCAAGAGAGGGACCAAAAACATGTCTGGGCATTTCAATGGGTTGGTAAAAAAAAAAAATTGACCCGAAAGAATGGTAAAAAAAGAAAGTGGTAATTATCATTACTATACTATATTAACAGAATTATTTGGCATGCCAAAATTCGATATATTAAAAGTTTTATATGGTAATAATAATAAATTACAGAGATTTTGATACGGTAATCATACCGATATTACTCCTAAATACTGGTACGTAAGAAGCTAAAAAAGATATACGTTTATCGTTTTCTTAAATATGCACAAACTACTAGACAAAGCATTAATGGAATTCTGTACTAAAAGAGTTGAATATTGAAGGTTTAAAATAGAATTCTAGACTAGAGTTGACTAGTTTTCTTTGCACCTTTTCTCGCAGCAATAAGTTAGATGTTTTATTATAGTCAATTGACAATATAGAAAATAGTTAAACTAGTTTTAAGAACATATAGAATTTTAATTTTTTTCGATGTGAAATTGTTACTCTCAACAATCATGACATAGCTTCGGTGACAGGCAGGTCTTTCTCCCTTCTTACACGAGCTAAAGCAAGGTGTAAATACAGAAAAAGAATTTGGAGCATTTTATTTTCATAAACATAGAAAAACGATCAGTTTTATAAGAACTTATCTTTTTTTAGATAGTCAGCTGCCATGTTATATATTATCAGGTTGACAAACTAAAACAGTGATAGTGCGCGCGCCCTTTTAAATAAGTTATCCCGTATGCCAAAAGAGTTTTACTTTAATTGTATGTTTGAAAAGGACTTTGATGTTATCTTTCTAGATAGTTTTGTGTCTAATTCCAACTTTCTTTAGTGGAAGAAAAAATATGTGGTGTTTGAAAATTTCATGATCGGATTGCGTTTTAAATCAACTATACGACCTAGTGCGTTTCAAATATTTTCTGCATGACTTTTCTATCTACTTCAAACTCAAAAAGTTGGGGAAAAAAAAAGGTGCTTGCTATTAGGGTTTTATGCTGCTACATGCGTTTGTACTATACTCCACTAATCTCGAAACTATCGAATATCGATCAATTTTATACTATCAGAGATCTCACTGAAAGATTCATGTTGAGGCATCCCTTCCAAAGCACAAGAGTATCTCTCAACCAGGAGATCAATCACAACGTTGATGTTAACATCAGAATAAAGTTCTTAGAGTCCCACATTAACCGCATATGAGAACATGGAACTCTCCTCAACTATTAAAAGAGATCATTCTTTCACGATTAACTGCTAATGAAATTATTCCACTTACCCCATTATTAGAACTTACTAATTATGATGATGCTTGAACCTCTGTATATGTAAACTCTACATTATTGTTAATAAGAACTTCCTCTACCCTCGTGAACGCAGCCCAACTTAGTGTGAATCATATATATATATATATATATATATCTTGTGTCTGCTTTTCTATCTCTATGTCTTTACATATTACAATTGATGATTGAAGGAACCATGTGAAGGTCATACCTGGGCACTTTACCTTGTTCAAAAGTCAACCTAATTTTATGTATCAATATTTGTCCGTATGTGGGAATCGAACGTACGACCACGTGGTTAAAAACCAAGTGGAAAGTTCAAACAATTTCAGCTGAAAATATTTCATATTTTCTTCATCTTTCGTTCTTTGTTTGGATCAAAGTTTTATTTTATTTTATTAAAGACGATATGATTTTTATTAAAAGTCATAAATACGCTACTTGGTACAATGTATGGAAATATCCCCCTCAATTAGATCACAAATTAAAGAGTATTTCATCTAACCAAGTACAATCAAGTCTGGAATGGAGTCCAAAAAGAGCAAGCATGTGGGCCGTAGAGTTTGCTTGGTGGCGGACATGGGACGCGATAGCTCCAGCGAACATCTTCATAAAGTACTTTGCATCTTCTAAAATAGGTCCGATAGTAGACATATTCGTAGAAGACTTAAGTAAAGCTGAAATGATCTGAAGCGAATCACTCTCCAGTAACACATTTTGTAAACCCCTTTCGACCGCCAAACGAATTCCCTCTCTAGCTGCTAACGCTTCAATATGAATCGGTGCAAAAAGATCATCAAAGCGTTTACTAGCAGCAGCAACGCAATCCCCATCAGAATTCCGAATGATAATACCAACACCTCCCTGAAAAGTCTCCTTACAAATCGAAACAAAGAGTAATTAGATAGGAAATATATTTGAAGGATTATTTGTAACATCTTTCCAAAATTGCAGAAAGAACTTTTAATAATTGCTCAACAAATCTCAATTATATTTCAGAGTTTTAAAAAGAAAACTATTATTAGCGCTTCAAAAATCTCATTCTACACTCTTCACAAGTGTATTTTCTTTCTAATTATAGAAAGATAGAGTGCAAATGAGATTTTTAAAGTACCAATAGCAATTCCACTTAAAAAAAAAGAAAGAAAAGTTGATAAACCATCCATCATCTGCACAAAGAGCTTGTTTACTTTGTCAATTAATCCGGCTAGTCTTCCTTATCGCATTAATCGAGGTGTTCTACACAAACACATTGAGATAAGAGTAATACTACACTTATCACTTAGTTATACCACCATTCATATCATCTCTCTAATAGAGATACGGGCCACCAACGCATGTGAGTTTTATTTTTATTAGAGAGATGGTATAACTAGATAGTAAGAGTAGCATTTTCTTTAGATAAAACCCCGGCTTCATTAGTGAGTTCATTAGCTTATCCGGGACAGAACTCGCTAAATCTGCTCTTCCCATCTACCCCAAGCCTTGAGTTATCAAAATGTATGTAGCTATATCTGGGGAAAACCACACTGAAGTAGCCCTTCTTGGCAAACAAACTCATCATGGAAAGGCATATAAGTATGAAGACTCAACGGGACGAAATGGTCAATCGACTGAAGTCTGTCAGACAAGTTATCAACTATATTGATCAAGAAAATCTGAAAACTTCTACTTCCACACAAGGAAACAAGATTATTGCGTACATGCTAATACTTAATAGTATGCTTATTCTAATCCAACATTTTATCTGCTCTTTCTGATCCGACACATCTCAGCCATAGCATCAGTGATGTCTAACCTTTCCCCAGGCACGTCTGCGGAGCATGCAACACCAATCCCTAATTTTCCAAATTTTAGTTATTTAAATCCTTGATTTTATTTAAGTGATCATTGATATGAATTTTGTTAGTTTAATTTAAATTAATTTATCTAAAACTGCATTAATGAAGCCACTTAGTACTACGGTCTAGTGGTATTCTTCTTCACTTGTAAGTGAGAGATCTTAGGTTCGATTCTTGCCAAAGACGAATTTGAACCACATTATTGCTGACTTATTGTGAGGCAAAGCCCACCTCTTTTAATGTAGATAATATCAATTGTTAAAAAAAAAACTACATTAATGAAACCCTCTTTGTCAACCAAAAGAAGGTGAACATACATATTTGTCTTCTATCACAACAAAAAAATTAAGGGCTGTAATGTAATTTCACGAAACAAAATTTTGCCTTTTTTGTTTAAACCTCACATACATATAAGTTTATTATCTCTAATTAAGAAAATAAAATAAAAAACAACCTCTCTCCCTCTCTCCTCACTTCCACGTTCTCTCTCACTCTCTACCTCTCCTTCAATATTAACAACCACATAAAAAATTTCACACTTTGTGTGTGGGCATATACTAGTTTAATTTAAATGAATTTATATGGTCAATTGATATAGTTTAATATAATATAATAGTTTTTATTAACAAATTATGAATGACATTACTATTGTCTATTATCTAAAAGAATTTAGTTGTCTAAATATTTTTGACCTTTTACTCTTTTAAATTTTGCCCTTCTCCCGAAAATTCCTGACTTCACCACTGGCAATGTCTAATATTTTTCAATGTCTCACACCCATCTTTGAAACTATTCTAGTAAGCTCTTGTAGAGATAGGGGATAGAACTTGGGAATCATCAATCAAGGGCAACAGAGCTTACTCGACATTGCTAATCGTGAATTCACTCAACACGATTAAGCCAAATGCTTGTTTTAAAAAAAGAGAAAATCACTTTCTTCTTAGACTAATTTTTAATTCACTAATTCATTAGCGAACAATGATTGACTGCTGAAAAAAAAAGGAGCTCCGGCTAAATTCAACCAACGAGGGAATTTTTTTTTATATAAAAAAAAGGGTGCACCTAGTCCAGGAGGGGAAATAAAAACCCTTCATAATACAAAAAAATAAAAGGATAAAGAATGATACATGAAAAGAAAGAGGGGACATAAACCTTTCCCTTCTAGAAACAAAAACAACAAAGGTACAAGGAAAAAAAAGGGTGGTTTTTTTTTGTGGGGGGGGGGGGGGGGAGGGGGTGGGGATGGGGACATGAAACCTAACCTTTCTAAAGCCGAACCTAAAAGTCTAAACCTGCAAAACAGAAACAAGGAACATCACAAGTTAAGAAAAAATAAAACAAGAAAGCGAGACAAACCTGTAAGTCGAGATGCACATTAATTTGAGAAGTGAAAACTAGGAATGCCAACATAGTCTAAAAATAAATCGGCGCAGACTGTCATCAGAGGGGAATCATGCCATACCAAAGTTGGAGAAGACAAGCCCATGTTAGCAAAACTGTCCGCAACTACATTTCCTTCACGATATATGTGAGAGGCATAAAAAGTCATCTTCCAAATGCAGTCCAAACAAATAAACCATTGCGTACGAATAAGTGAAAAAGGATCAAAAGCAGTCAATTAGGGGTAGAAATAACACTAGAAGAGTCAGTTTCCAGCCAAAAACAATACCAACCCCATTGATATGCAAACTCTACACCAATAATAACTGCTGATACTTTTGCATAAAAAGAGTTGCAAGGACCAATCCCTTGGAAAAACCACCAAGAAACTGACCATGGCAATCCTGAAAAACTCATCCACAAGCAGCATGACCGGGATTTCTTTTAGAAAAACTATATGTACTAAGCTTAATCCAAGGAAACCAAGGAGAAGACCAAAGCATAGGAAAAATAATTGGCGCCTTGCGAAAGATAGGTTGGATTCCCCGAGAAGAAATGATACAAGCATCAAAACCCTGAGAATAACCAGGGATAAACTTCCCACCATGAAATGATACCAGCCTACCATCACATGTAATAAAAATCCACTTAATCCCAACATTTGATCTTTCTATTGATTTTGAGAACATATTACTCACATTTTATCAATATTATAGTACATACCTTCTAGACTGATCGGTTATGAAATTCTTCTACAATAAGCAACCAAAATAGTTGAAATTGTTTTTCTATAGTCGGTATCATAACGCAGCTTCAAAACAGTAAGAAAAATACAACCAAATAAATCATGAAGGAAAAGTCGTCTTTATCAATATATCAACCAATTGGTAGCCTTACTGTCAATCATGTTTCTCTTTGATGAAAACATACGAAGTCTTATATCATGTAAAGCCTCTAGACGTCGATCGTCAAAAAATAACATTTTTTTATCAATGTGTTTATACTTTTATTAGTTGGGGTTTTATTCTACAATAGTGGATGAGAATGACTTTGAAAACTTGAAAGAACAAAACAATCTTAGGTCATACACATTGAAAGTGATTTGGGGTATATTTAGAAGTTTTAATTTACTTTTAAAATCTTATTGGGCCTAAATAGTCATTTTATATAAGAGTATATGAGTCATTTAATAATAAGTTTTAATTTGGGATATATTTGTCAATATGCGGGGTGCTAATAAAAAGGTGATTTAGGGTAAAATCAATAAAAATTTACAATATTAACAATATATCAATAATATTTTTATTAATTATAAATATGTCAATCATGTATTGTGATACTTAAATGCATTTAAAATAAACAAAATTATAAAATATGTCACTACAGCTGGCATCCACTTCAAGTAACACTCCCTTTTCTCATAGTTTTCATATTTTGGAATAAGTCAATACGTTGCAGTGTCTGTTTCCTAATTCTGTTTTTTACATTTGGATTCAGACACTAATGCAGTGTCTTTTTCCTGGCTTTGTTTTTCATATTTAGATTCAGACTCATATTTAGATTCAGACATTGTACAATAGTATCCATTTCTTGGTTCCCTTTTTTGAGTTGAGCAAACTCCTCCATGCAAACGAAAAGCGAGAAAAAAAAAGAAAGAGTGATAGAATATTCATGTTCCAACTATTCATAGGATTCAGATCCTTTCCGGATCAGTTCCATGGGGGTAGAAATCCAACGGCCAAAACCTCTTCTCCTTCATCTATTCCCCCTTGTACCACCACACCCCACCACTGTTAACAAGCCCCAATTCAATTGTAGGTCATCTATGCTCTACGCATTGATTTTTTGTTTTTTGTTGTTGTTGCTTTCTCTAACTGTTTTAGCTTTTTATTTGTCATCGCTTTCTTCTTCTTCTTCTTCTTCTTAATCTTTGAGATTTCTCTCTAGTGTAACTTTGTTTCTCTCTCTATAATTCTTCTATATTTATGAAAAAGATCTCTGCAACCAAAAGACACCGGTTTGCACGACCCCTCTCTTTGTTGTTTCGTTAGCATCGGTTAAGATTTTAAGGTTGAAGGGCCTACAATTGTGGGATGTGGTGGTGATAGGGTTGATTTGAGAGAGAGTAAGGTGAGGGGCTTGCAATTGGGGGTTGTGGGTTGGTGGATTGTGGCGGTGTTGGGGCTAATTTTGAGGTGCGATTTTAGCTGTTGGATTTGCATCAATATTGGATGAGATTTATCAGTCTGGCGGATTCCTACAAAACTGATCTAGAGAGGATCTAAATCCTTATTTATAATAGCTTAAAACCCATAGGACATTCATAGAGAGAGAGAATGATAGAAGAGTTAAATTCTAACTATGTAGCCACTTAGTACTATGGTCCAGTGATATTCTTATTCACTTGTAAGTGAGAGGTCTTAAGTTCGATTATCGCCAAAGGCGAAGTTGAATCACATTATTATGGTAAGCCTATTATAAGGTTTAGCCTACTCCCGCACCCCCTTAGTGTAGATACTATCGTTTGTTCAAAAAAAAAAAAATTCTAACTGCCACTCAGTACTACGGTTTGGTTATATTCCTCTTCACTTTGAAGTAAGAGGTCATAGTTCAAATTTCGTGGATGGAGACTTCAAGACCAAATTAGGCTGCCCATTGTGTAGCTTAGCCGAACTCTCCCTCCCCTTAATGTAAAAATATCGATGCACTAAAAAAAAAAAATCTAACTATATATAATGACTTAAATTCTATGTGACATTCATCATTTACCTATACCTAATTAATAAAAATATATCATTGATTAAGTCCAAAACATAAAATATGTCATTGATATGTAAAAAATTTATCAATTTTTGGCTAAATTACCTAATAACCCTATATTTTACGTTTTTTTAGTTATTAATGGAAATAGTGAAGGCAGGATGCATAAAGAGTTTGGAGAAATCACTTAACAGAAATATCATCTAGTCTACCTACTAGTGGAAAAAAGCTCTATTGTATTTCAGAGTTTTAATATAAAAAAAAAATTCTAATTACATTCTATCCTTTTAGTAGGTACTGAACTGTAGTTTCACTTCTAGCAATTTGATTTGCCCTGAGAAATGACTGAAGCTGAGCATGATGGATGCCTTCTGATACCTTAATGAGAGATTATATTCACACACCCCAAATTACTTCTCTCACACCTTTTTAATTTTTTAATATTTTCTACACACCACTAACACTTGATAAAAAAATATTAAAAAATTAAAAATGTGTGAGAGAAGTAATTTGGGGTGTGTGAATATAATCTCCCCACCTTAATTTCTCAATCTCCTTGCCCAGAAAACTAAAAGTCATCCAGTAACATGGTTCTGGGCGCAGCCTGCATCGAGCATCATCTTTAAAAACTTATATGCACCTTTTAGTCCACCTGCTTTACTATGAACTTCAATAAGTGTTAAAAGTTACAACATCCGGATTTATTCCACTACTCTTCATCCGCTCAAAGAGCTTGTTCACTTCGTCAATGCGGCTATCCTTCCCTAGTGCATTAATCAAGGTGTTGCACATAACCACATGAAGATAACCACCGTGCATATTATTTAGGTTATCCAGGACAGAACTCGCTAGATCCGCTCTACCCATGCTCCCTGATAGGGATAAAAACACCTTAAATACTTGCAAGAGTACAAGGTTATCGTAGTATAGCAGCTCTAGCAAAGTTTTTCTCCACAGGGATTGAATGAATAATTTATGTTAAAACCAAATTTTAATTAATTATTTGAAAACGAAATTTGAAAAAGGTTGATTTTATGACCTAAAATATTAAAAACGAATTTAACTAAAAATAATTAAATAAATTGACAAAGAAGAACTAAAGAAAATAGTTTTGAAAATAAAGTTAAAAGTCTAGGGTTCCGTTGTCACCTTAACAATCCTATGTAATTCTTCCAATTACTTATGAATTACACATGCATATTTTGAAGGTTAGGTTTTCCTAATATATGCCTACTTGGACCCCCAACATAGAGCGTATATCAAACATGCAATCCGTCTGTGGTATTCAGATCAAATCTAAACATGCATGACTCATTAAGCTTTGTGAAACCTTTTGAAAAACCATACAACCCTTAAGACATGGTATTCATCTTAAGTGAACTTGCACATATTAACCACAAGAAGTCTTCGTCAATTTCAAGGACCAACCTCCAACCAAAATTGCATCAAATTAATTTTCTAAAGATCCTAATGGTAGCTAAGCATTAAGATAATTAGATAGTTTCAACCGGTGATTAATAATTCAAAACTTGCATGCATAATATCATAAGCAAATTGAAAAGAAACTACATATTCTTGCTAAGGCTCGTAGCCTCGCCCTAGCAAAACGAATTAGTTACTAACAATCATAAACAAAAAATATTATTAAAAACAAGGATAGAAAACACCTAAAAATAAACTTGAATCCAAAAGTTGTGCGTTCTTCTCCCCAATGTTGTGTAGAGAACCCTAATGGCTAAAAAGCCTTATTTATACTATAGAAAATAAAACCCTAAAAAGTCTTCTAAAAATTAGGAAACACAATAGAATAAGATAACTAGGAAATACATTTCTATTCTAACTTTGGGAAATCTGCCCAGCCACAAAGAATCCCACTTTTTTGGGTCTTCAGGGCTCCAAAACAGGCCCAAAATGGCTATAATTAAAGCTTGAGATGTCTCGAATATAATTACAGAAGGCTTCAAACCCAAAAGACACCATCTTGGACGCCAAAAAGCCCAAACAAGCCCAAAACGTCAGTTTGACAGCACTGCACGCTGCTCCTATTCATCGCCATAAATAAACTGCTTGGTAGAAAATTATGAAACTTTGACATGATCAAGTCAACAGACTTACGAACATCTCCCAATTGGAATCACTCTAAAATTCATCCATTTGACTAATTTTTGCTCCAGAAGAAGTCGAATGTCCTACATTGAAAATATAATTCAAAGTATCAAAATTTCACTAAAATAATCACTAAATTAATACTAAGAATAAAGTAAAATATATAGTATAATATCGACTCATCATTCCCCAAGCCTTTGCCTTATCACATTGTACGTATCTATGTCTGTGGGGCAAACCCTTTCTCCCATTTCATTTGCACATCATGCCTCATTGAAGTAGCCCTTCTTGACGAAGGAACTCATTATGGAATTATAACTCACGGGGTTTTCACCTAGACAACTGAAAATCTCACACAATTTGAACGCTATGCTCAGCTTTCCTTTGGCCAAAGTACTAACCGTGTCGAAATCAAAAGTGATTTTCCCTTTCGCTTAAACTCTTTACCCCCTAGACAATGAAAACAGATGAGAGGAGTGGTTGGTGGATTTAAGCTGATTAGCCAGTTGATCCATATGCTGAGATGATGACCACTGATCAGTATCGGTGGACAAA
Source organism: Crataegus laevigata (assembly GCA_963580275.1). Taxonomy (NCBI): domain Eukaryota; kingdom Viridiplantae; phylum Streptophyta; class Magnoliopsida; order Rosales; family Rosaceae; genus Crataegus; species Crataegus laevigata. The sequence continues at coordinate 26,290,900 of OY756947.1, read as the reverse complement.
TTCTTATCATCTTCTTTAACCCTGGCAGCGTCCGAATCTTGGTCAGCATCCACTGTCGATTAAGCACACTTTATTAAACTCGTAATCTCGCTGAAGTCACCTTTACTTGGGATATATATGGAATGGATAAGTAAAAATAGCTTACTAGTTCGGACGGAAAATTAGAAGACGAAGTGGAAGCTCAAGGAGCAACCGCGTGAAGAAAAAAAGCTCTCTGTGCAGAAACACAAACCAAGAAGCTCCTTTGCCGTCGGCCCTAGCCTTTAGCTAGGGTGCCGGTGGCAACCCCTCTCTCCTCCTTCCCTCCTTGCAGCCCAACACCCTCCCTCTTCCCTCCCATCTCCTCTGCCATTTTTCTCTTGCAGCAAACTCCTCTCTCCTCCTTCCCTCCTCGTAGCCCGCTACACCCCCACTTTTTCCCTCCCATCTCCTCTACCGTCCTCCTCTTCCCTTCCCTTTCTAATTTTCGTTGAGCTTGTCTCATATTTGGGCTCCATGCCCCTTATCTAGATTTTTTCTCATGTTTTCACTGCTTTCTGTCTTTTACTTTTTCTTCCTCCCTCCTTCTTAACCGCGATATTTCATCCCCACCCTATCATGTGCTGAATCTAGAAGCTCTGATCAGAAATTGGACATTAGATCCACTTCCCTCCCTTAGGTATCCTTCCCCAACCGGCATGCCAAATTCCCATCAAAAGTGTTATGTGGCCATTGCTACAATAAGTGACACGCCCCAATTCCAGTGTCCTCAGGACATCAGGTTGGTCACGTGCTGGCCGACACCCTAAAGTGACGCAAGCCATTTAGAAATACATGAGAACGAGAAATAATTAAGACTTATGAATTTAAAAGTAATTAATATGCATTTAAGGAACGTGTTCAGAGTATACAACTAAAAAGAACACCAAAAGGAGGAATATAAAATTGAATGAACAAAGGAGTGGGTCCTACACCGAGAGGACTCAAAGATGCCGATATGGAAGTGCCTTGACGCCGGGATTGTACGCCTCGATTCTAAGTCCTAAAGGGGGCGCAAAACAAACATGAGTGGACCAAGTTGATATATATATATATATATATATATATATATATATATATATATATATATATATATAAAACAGTTATCAACACACTAACCCCTAAGTTTTATGAAAACTCATATAACATGATAAAAATAGGTTTTTCGAAACCTAACATGTCGTGCAATGTCTCAAAACGTATCTCTTATATATCGTGAGTACTAGTGAATGTCCAGTCTCACTCCAGGCCCTGTGCCAGCTTCCCATCCCTGCTCTGTAGCCAGAGTAAATCATCTTCAGGCTCTATGCCAACTCCGTGTCTCTCATCCCGTAGCTAAAGATTATTTCTCCCGGTCCTATGCCAACACCGTAACCTCCCCATAGTGGAATATATCCCTCGCCCGTGGCGGAATAGGGACCACTAGGTAAGCACAAACCATTGAACATATATATATATATATATGAAAAGCATTTTCATAGTATAAAGTCATCCATCATTTATACTATAAAGAAGTGCTCAAAACATGTTCTAAACATTATATCATCATCCATCAGATATCCTATAAAGAACATGGGTTATAGATAGTATAATTCAAACTAGTCTCAGTAAGCATATTATTTCATAAAATGTTTCATAAAACGTAGTCATTAAATCATGCCTTTCATGTATCAATTTCTACTATTGAAACATGTATTTTAGAAGGGGTCCATTCATCTTACACCGTTCGCGGAATGACCGCTATTAATTACACCTAAGCACATAAAGAGTACAATTTACAAAACTATACTTAAACGATTGAATTTGGGAAAAAGATCGTCAAAAATGGGTCTAGAATGTCGAAATTAGCCTAGGAGGGTTTCTGGACGAAACCCAAAAAGTCAACGTTGACCATTGACTGGTCAAAATCAAAGTGAACGCTGACCGTTAATCGGGTCAAAGTCAACGGGTCCAAGTTGGGTCAAAGTTAACTGGGTCAAGGGTTTGGGTCAACCAGGTTGGGCTTAAAGGGTTTGGGTCCAAGGGTTTAAAGGGTTCGGGCTTTAAGCCCGGCCCACTATAAAAGGGTTTTGGGGTTTAAATAAAAAGGAATTTGGGTTGGGCTTCGCAAGGCTTGGGCCTTTAGACATTTGGGCTTCGGGTTAGGATCAAATGTGTTGGGTAACCCGGCCCAAAGGCTTGGGTTGAGGGTGGCTTTCAGGCCACCCTTTGCCCGATTATGGGTGGATTTTCCAAGGCTCATAACTTCTCCAATACTCGACGAAATCAAGTGAAACAAAAATAAAAGTTGTAGTTCTCAATGAGACAAAGAGATTGATACCTCGCATACTGGCTAACTCACCGTGGTTTGGCCAAAAAATTCCTTGAAAAGGGCGATGCTGGCAGGAAAACTGGGTTTTTGGCTGAAAGTTTGGGCAATTTTTAAAGCTTCGTAACTTCTTTGTTGCTTAACCAAATTGAGTGATTCAAAAGCAAAAATGTAGATAGGAATTTGGAGAAGAGATTCATACTAAGTAGGGACCGAGTGGTGACTGTAGTTGGCCGAAACATGGCCTAAAAGATGGCCAAATGACCACGGTTTTGAAGTTTCCATATTTGCATAATGATTTTCCCCGAGTTTCTCCGAGTTCCCACACCACCAAAATCACCCAAAAACTTAATAATCATGAACCTAGACACGACCTACAACTATAGGGGTGAATTTTGAGGCTTACCTTCGTCGAAAAATCCTCAAAAGCCACCGAAGTTCGTCGAGGGAGTGTACACCGTGGCTGTCACGGTGAAGTGTCATGCTTGGCCTAGGGTTCAAGGTCCAACGTCTAGTTGGTGGTGACTTAGGGGTGGTTTGCAGTGTGTGTGTGTGAGTTTTAAAGAAGAGGGGAGGAGCTTACAAAGAGAAAGAGAGAAAGAAAGAAAGAAAGAAGGAGAGAGAGCACAGGTAAAGAGGAGAAAGTTAGGGAAAAGAGAGGGAAGGAGAAGTGAAGAGAGATTGGGGCCGGGGGAACAAACCCAAATGCAGTGGGGCCCCTTGGCACACAAACTAAGATCCAAAAACAATTTTTAAAAATAAAGGTATTTTACATACCTCGTAGCCTCATTTCTATCCATAAAGTACTTTATATATATTTGCAGGGTTCATGAAAAGAACTTGGATCTAGTGTCTACTTTCTCGGTTTGGAGTTTGGGTTCCTTCGAGGATGTGATGGCAGCTGTTTGGTCTATGCTATTTCATATTAGGATTTTTTTGTTCTTTCTTTTTACTACCTTCGGGCCTAAGCTAGTGAGGGCTTCTTGTTATATCTAGGGTTGTTGCTCATCTTTTACTTGGGCCTTTTACTTTATCTATCATTGTTTTGCCGGTTCTTTTTGGGCCTTGTTCTAGTTTATAATAGAAGTAATCTTGTTTGACAAAAAAAAAATTGTTACGAGTCCTAACTTCCTATAGGTTACACATAGGTATCAAAACTATTATGATTTCTTGAAAGAGTAGTGCTATCTGCATACCTCTTTTATTTATAAGTCTATACACCTTTCTCAATTTCGGCCGTCGAATCGAATGAATTGAAGACGATCAATGGACAGAGATTAACAAGGGGTCACTACTACATAAAACAGTTATCGTGATGAATAAGAAATTGTCGCATGACTAAGAAATTCGTTGCCTAAAATTATAAACGATGAAAACTTTGTCGCCCCAAGTTGGTCACGTAAGGCTTGTAAAGAAAGGTATTGCACGACGAAAGGAAAACACTTTATCGTGCAAACAATTATTCGCGACAAAAAACTATGTCGTCACTTCAAATTAATAGGAGTGAAGACAATTTGTCACATATACTTATGGGGGCGATGAAACTAAACTCGTCGCTCGAGTATAGCTACTTTCTCCGTTAATGATGCAACCTGTCCCGAGGTGGAGGTAAAAGAGGAAGCTCTCATCTCACGATGGTGGGCATTTCCCATGCCCTGATACACCTTCCCCAACCTAGGACCAAGTCTCTGGTCGAGGGTGTCCATCATGATACGAAGACCCGCATCCTCGGGAGAAGGGGGACCTCCTCCATCAAGGTGTCAGTGGGAAGGTAGGAAGCCACTTCTTCAAGGACAACATGGCTTCTCTCCAAAATAGTAGCCTATAATTATAAAAGCAAGTTAATTAATATTTATATAACATTTATTTAAAATGAATAAGAATTATAAATTTAAAAATTACATAAACTTACATGGAGCCCCTCTGTCAACTCATCATCGGGCCCGCACGTACGTACACCTCCTTAAACGTGTCAATCTTTGAAAACTTCAACCCCACCTGCATAGCATTCATTGGTCAGGTGGTGCCTCAGCAGTCGACGGAGCTCCAAAAGACAAAGCGCCAGAGTTTGATCCTCCAGAGCCTCAACACTTGGTGCAACTCCAGATGACAAAGGCAGAAGATACCTCTACAGTAACGCCACAAACCTTTGATGATCACTCTAAATCCGCACTTCGGACTCCTGCAGCTGGTTAAGCTTCCTCTTCATACTTGTTGAGTAACTAGTTGTGAGCATGTGCAACTCCTTATTCTCGTGCCTGAGTCCTCTAACCTCTTGCCGAAGACTAGCCACCTCAGCCATCAAAGACTTAACCGGACGAGATCGTGCAAGAAGACATTGGCCCATGTTTGAGACTGAGCCTGCACACTGGACGTTAAGCGCCAGAGAGTCTTGAACAGCGAGCTCGTCGGATCGCTTGGAAAACAACCTATTGTCTCTTGGAGTGAGAATGTTTCTCGCAACCACCGTAGCAGTTGTATCGTTCTTCATCATAGAGTCCCCAACTGTAAGAAGACCATTGGGGGATAAGAAGGACGGATGCCAAATGTTGTTTGGAGAAGACAAGTCATCATCTTCCCCGACATTCAAGTTAAGGCGACGGTCAGAGGGGTAAGACATTTTTCGAAGGTGTTGAGAAAGAAGAGATCGGACAGATTAAAATTTCAGAAGTGCAAGAAGGGAGTGTTTACAAGACGTAATTCAAGTGTGCTGTGGAACAAAATTAGTGCCTCTATAAAAAGAAGAAATCAAAGAGGCACTACTCAGAAATCGAAGAGGCGCCTGCTCACAAATCAAAGAGGCGCCTACTCGCAAATCGAAGAGACGTTCTTCTCTCAAAAGTCGGGCCTGCTCAGAAACAACGAGCCGACCCCCGGATTTCAAAAGATCAACTTTTCCAAACTTGTCGTCACCTGTCATATGCACCCTCAGCTTTGCGGGAATTACGGATAACTTTGTCAGAAAGCGCGTAAACCTTACTGTTCAATCATCCATCGGCTGCCGACAAGAGTAAGAGAATAGTACTGGTTGTGAAGAAATTCCTATAAGTGTCTACCTTCGCCTTCCATAGCAGAGGCAGACTTACTCAACACTTCTTCATCTCCGAGAATGTATTCCCAAAGAAACCTCTCGAGTTATTCAGTGTTCCTTATCCCCTGGAGTACCTCTGCAAACAAGTCATCAAGAGCAAAAGTATTTCATATCATGAAGGTTAAAAGCAAAAGTATCTCATATCATGCTTTCTCCTCACCTTTATATGAAGAACAGGGAGAAAGAGAGATCCTGATTACTTACCTAGTCTTGCTCTCGAGTACTCATCTTCGAGTCCCTCAAGTCCAATTCCAAAATAAACCTGTGGAGAGATACTTCTTCAAAAGCAAAAGTATCTCATAGAAGATGCAGGAGGAGTCTGAGTTGATCCAAGAACTCGAGAAGATGTCACACCTGCATGGAGACCTGATTACTTGAAGCATGTGGAGACAACGTGTTGATTCATCCTCAACTAAGCTAAGGATCACTTGCAAGTAAAAGGCTCCCCAACCCAGTTTAAGAATCAACATGTGGAAAGATACCTCTTTGAAAGCTGTGGAAAGTCCCATACAGTTCAAGATCAAAGTTGTGGAAAATCAACAAGCACGACCAAAGATCATCTACCACATGAAGCTAAGTTGTTTCTCACTATTTCTAAGTGTTTTTAAGCTGTTTTGGTGTGTTTTATTGTGTTTTGAGGTAATCATACGAAAATGACATAAAAATTGGAAAAAGTTTTGAAAAATACCAAAAAGAGTTGTTTTAGAGTCATTTTGGTGTATTTGTGTCTTAGGTACCTTCCAACACAATGATGAGGATTCGGTTTTTAATTGCATAACTGTTAAAGAAAGTTACAAGCATGGATTGAAGTTTGATATGCTCTTGTCCTATGCTTAGTTGTAGTTGTTGTTTATGAACTCACATTTGATTACAAAGTGGATAAAATAAGTTTTCATATAACGCTACATCCTTGTGAGACTCGAGCCTTTACTTTCTTTGGAGAGTTATAATCTGTGAGTTCTTGTTTTCTAAAGTCGTTGCATGATCTCATTATTCTTTGATTGGTTGCTATTTAGAATGCATTTTGATAGAACTAAATGCTAGAACTTGTATCCGTTTTATTCAAAGCATGACATTGTAATGCATAACACATATCAAGATGAAGTGGTGTAGTCTCCACCGTAGCCAAATAGTCGTGCCCTCCATTATTATCTGTTTTGTAGATTAAACCCCATTTGAGCCTTGTTTAGCCTATGTTCTTTATTAACCCACAATAATCTTACCTAGCCTAGTTTAGGACTTTCCATACCCTTGTTCTTAAAGGCTAGTAAGCATAACATAAAATGAATTCCTTTTGATCTACATTATGCAAGAAAATAAGTGTGGGGGAGGGAATGGTTGTTTTTGAGCTCATTTGTACGTTTTGGGCTACAAAAAAAAATATATGGAAAACTGTAGACAATGAAATTTTAGTAAATAAATGTTGACCAATGGTCAAAATTTTAACACTCGTGTATTACATAAATTGTACACATATTGTGTGATTCGACGAAAATTCAAAAAGAGTCCGAAAAGCTGTCAAACAGGACACATGTCAACACCTGGCAGAGACGACTTATTTCATCTGGGATATTATATTCAAAATTAGGCCTTGGAAAATTCTATAAATAGAAGCCAAATTCATTCATTTCATTGCACCAATTCAAAAATACATTTCTCTACTCCCAAATTGGAAGAGAATTCTCTGGAAGTTCGTTCTTCGTTCTTCGTTCTTCGTTCTTCGTTCATCGTTCATCGTTCTTCGAGATCAAGCCCCAACGGCCCTTGAAGAAACTTCGCCAAAACCTTTGAAGAATCAACAAGCACCTTGGTCACGTGCCGATTCTTAATCCAAGATCAAGCCCCGACGGCCCTTGGATCCACACATCCATTCTTCAAGAATCAAGCCCAAAAGCCTCTTGAAGTTCATCGTTCTTCGTTCATCGTTCATCGTTCATCCATCTTCTTCAAGATCAAGCTCCGACGGCCCTTGAAGCAACATTCATCCGCCCTCCAAGATCAAGCCCCGACGGCCCTTGGAATCCATACATCCATTCTTCAAGAATCAAGCCCAAAAGCCCCTTGAAGTTCATCCATCGTTCATCGTTCATCCATCTTCTTCAAGATCAAGCCCCGACGGCCCTTGAAGCAACATTCATCCACCCTCCAAGATCAAGCCCCGACGGCCCTTGGAATCAATACATTCATCCTTCAAGATCAAGCCCAAAAGCCCATTGAAGTTCATCCATCGTTCATCGTTCATCGTTCATCCATCTTCTTCAAGATCAAGCCCCGACGGCCCTTGAAGCAACATTCATCCACCCTCCAAGATCAAGCCCCGACGGCCCTTGGAATCAATACATTCATCCTTCAAGATCAAGTCCAGAAGCCCTTGAAGATCCATTCATCGTTCATCGTTCATCCATCTTCTTCAAGATCAAGCCCCGACGGCCCTTGAAGCAACATTCATCCACCCTCCAAGATCAAGCCCCGACGGCCCTTGGAATAAATGCATTCATCCTTCAAGAATCAAGCTCAAAGCCCCTTGAAGCTCATCCATCGTTCATCGTTCATCGTTCTACATTCATCATCAAACATTTGAAGATCATCACTGTTCATCCCAAGAATCAAAGCGCCAAACAGCCCCTTCGAATCAACACAAACAAATCCACATCACTGTTCATCCAAGGATCAAGCCCAACGGCCCTTTGGATCAACAGCCCATCAACGAAATCCATATCTTACGAAGATAGAATCAGAGGAACAAATAGAGATTGTAACCCAAAATTCATTAATACAAATATTATTTTGTACACGTGTTCTTGTTCCTTCAGGAAATTTTCGTGTTTACAAATTTGGCACGCCCAGTGGGACAATCTCTACCTCTCATCTCTTTCTCCGTTCAAGAAATCTAAAGCACACTTCAAGCGCAATGGCTTCAGACAAGGGCGCCACCTCCATCGAAGAACAGCTGATTCAGATGAAGGAGATGTTTACAATGATGACGAAGACCCTTGAAGAAAAAGACTTGAAGATTGCTATGCTCGTGAGAAAATTGGGGGCAAGGCATGATGAAGGATCCGGCTCTGACTCAAAGAAAGGTGGCGACGAAGAAGAAGAGCCTCCGTTGGAGAAAGTTGAAGAAAACCCAAAGCCAGACCAAGCAGCGCCACTCATGAGATCTCTCTCAATCAAGCAGTTACAAGAGATGATCGCCAACACAGTCAAGGCACAGTACCAAGGGAGCTCAAATACCTCCGAGTTGTACTCAAAGCCTTACTCCAAAAAGATTGATGCCCTGAAGATGCCAAGGGGCTATCAACCACCCAAGTTCATGCAGTTCGATGGAAGGGGGAACCCGAAACAGCACATAGCCCACTTCGTTGAAACTTGCAACAATGCGGGCACTGAAGGGGACTACCTTGCCAAGCAGTTCGTGCGCTCACTGAAAAGTAACGCCTTCGATTGGTACACCGATCTTGAGCCCGAATCCATTGACAGCTGGGATCAGCTTGAAAGGGAATTCCTCAACCGCTTCTACAGCACCCGCCGCACAGTCAGCATGCTGGAGCTGACAAGCACAAAGCAATGGAAAGATGAGCCAGTTGTGGACTACATCAACCGATGGCGCACCCTTAGCCTCGACTGCAAAGATAGACTCTTAGAGCGCTCTTCGATCGAGATGTGCATCCAAGGCATGCAATGGGGATTGCACTACATCCTCCAAGGCATCAAACCCCGGACCTTCGAAGAGTTAGCAACCCGCGCCCATGACATGGAGTTAAGCATCGCCAACCATGGAAGAGGGAGCCAACCACCAACTTCAAAGAGAAAGTGTTTGCTCCGAAAGTGGACGAGACTGGGAAGAAGCCCGCTAAGGAAGCTTTTACCATTAACACCGCCCCTGTCAAAATCTCATCGGCGCCCGTCAAAATCCCGTCCAAGTATAAAACAAGGGAGATAAAGAAAGGAGAACCTTCTAGCACCCAAGACAAGTACAAAAGCACCTTGAGGGAACTAGAGCAGAAGATATATCCTTTTCCGGACTCCGACGTGGCCGCAATGCTGGATGACCTATTGGAGAAGAAGGTGATCGATTTACCCGAATGCCGATGGCCGGAAGAAATAAATCGCACCGACAACCCAAGGTACTGTAAGTACCACCGCTTCGTCAGTCATCCGACGGGAAAATGCTTCGTGCTAAAAGATCTCATCGTAAGGCTGGCCCAGCAAGGGATCATCGAGCTGGATCTCGACGATGTGGTAAAGACAAATTATACCACCATCACTTCCGGCACATTTGATTTGAAGTCTTCAACGCCGCCGCTGGGGGCATGCTCCGAATCAAGCAAAGCTGAAGGATGGATTCATGTTGCTCCAAAGAAATGGCACATGAAGCCTACGCCTCCACCACAAGTCCACCAACCGGAAAGGGGGCAAAGCGGCTTTTGCCAATCTCCAAAGCAACGGGAAATTGTTGAAGATGATGGAAATTCAACACAAAGATCGCCCATCCCCATCACGATGCGCGACTTCCTCCCGGAAGATTTCTTCAAACACCCGTTCAAAACTCCTTGCTACAAAGATTGCGAGGAACGCTTCTCCAAAATGGCTTGACAAAATCCATGTGCTGCTCCTTGTCTGCATGAGCTGAAACTGCAAGACACCATGCTCCTCGTTCGCACGAGCCTAAACTGCATGAACGGACGCTCCTAGACCGCAAGAGCATAAAAGGCGACACCAACGCTCCTTGTCTGCATGAGCTAAAACTGCAAGACACCATGCTCCTTGTTTGCATGAGCTAAAACTGCAAGACACCACGCTCCTGGCTTGCACGAGCATAAAAGGCAACACCAAAACTCCTGATCCGCACGAGCATAAAAGGTGACACATAAGGCTCCTTACCCGCATGAGTTAAAACTGCAAGAGGCGCCAAAAGAAAATACAAAAAAAAAAAAAAATATGTATGTATTTGAACTACGTTTTGACTTGATCTCTTTCGTTGGAAGGGTACGTAGGCATCTCAAATATTCAAATGTTTGAGTTCAGTCACATCAAAATAAAAAATAAAAAAATAATATTTTATTAATAAAAAAATAATAATATTTTATTAATAAAAAAATAATAATAATATATTTTGTAAAAAAAAAAAAAAATAATGTGAGCCAACTGTCCTGACGGGTTCACCTACTCGACCCGGGCCCGTCTCCATTTCTCCTCGGTCCTCAGCATGGCCCAGCAGCTCACACTCTCAAAGCCCATTTGACATCTCCAAGTATAATGAACTTGAGGCCCAAGTCTCTCTCTCTCTCGCAGCTGGATGAAAGCTCGTGCAGCTCGTGATCAAGCAGGCCGGGCCACCATCCAAAGCCCAAGACGCCATCTGTCCAAAACCATATCAAACCAGGCCCACACCACATTGGGCTCGCTGCCCATTCTCTATGTTCTATCCTCTCTCTAGAACTTGCTAGTTAATTTCTCACAAGCTTTAGGGTTTGTGCGCGGAACCCTCTGCTTCTTCATCAGCAGCATCAACATCCTACTGCCCAAATAGAAAGCTCAGGAAATTACCCCCAGATTTGTTTCAAAATGCTGGTATCTGTACATTTTCATTCCATCTTGATGAGTCAGATTGTGAGGCTATTGAAAAAAAAAATACTTATCAAGGAAGCTAAAAAAGTACTTATCAAGGAAGCTCGAAAAGTGGAGTATAAACAAATTGCAGTCGACTTTCCCAAAGGAAAAGGTTTCGTGGCCCCAAAAATTCATCTAACTCTCCCAAAGCAGTATACTTACAGGATGAGTCAAGTAGCAAGAATGTTGAGAAAAAATTACTTATCAAGGAAGCTCGAAAAGTGGAGCATAAACAAATTCAATCGACTTCCCCAAAGGAAAATATTTTGGGATCCCAAGATTCATCTCACCCTCTCCCAAAGTAGAAAAGTTACAGGTTCTTGTAAAAAGAACAAAAGTGGAGAACGATGAGAGTCAGGTTCCGTTGTCACCTGGCAAGGTTTTGCCTCTTCATCCCGTACAACACCTCCGCGACCTCTATTTCTATCTCGTCCTGATTAGACGACGCCGTCTTGGTCGACAAGGACATCTTCGGCCGAAGTTTGGGACAAACCCCGTGGTACACCTCCAGGCGAGAGCAACAGGAATCACAAATTCAGCAGCAACAGGAATCTGCCAACTTCATTACTCAGCCCCTGCCTCTCGGAACCATCGCCTTGCTCGGCCTCGGTGCCTCCGTCTTCACGAAAACACTGACTTTTGCCGCCGCCTTCTCTGCCTTCAGAGATCCAATCCCCTGGCTCATCACCCTCGCCTTCTTCTTCACAGGCCGTACCGAGATCTGCCTCTCTTTCCGGGGATAAGAGAGAGAGAGCAACTGCTAAAATCGCCACCGATCGGGACCAACCCAGTATGCAGCTAAAGCCATTCAACTCCTTTAGCATCGCCTTCGTGATGAGCGGCACACTCTTGCTCGTTTTCTTCTGCAGCTTCCTCGAATTCCCTTTTCTATCAACCTCAACCGAACCCATCAACGATCCGACCAAATTCACACCCGACCCATTTACCAACTTGATCAGCGCCTTCAGGAAGTGGGATGCCCAAGTGGGTTGCTCTCGTTTCAGAGAGAAGCACAAGCTGCAGATGTTGTAGAACAAGTCTTCTTCTCTACAACAAATTCGCGGCGAATCGGAGTGTGGGGAGGCGAAATCAGAGCATGTTAGCATGCTGGTGAAAGGGTGGACTTGGATTCCTGATAAATTTGGATAGTTTGTATTCATGCTCGTGCGGGTTGAGCTGTTTGTGGACTAAATCTCTGGTCCTGCTCGAAGCCTGATTGATACTCTTTAAGCGGCTGGCATGGGTCCTAATGGAGTGATGTCTGTGCTTATCAAGGAGTCAGGTGGAATTAATAACGTTGGTTTCACAAAAGTTGATTGCCAGAACTATATGAGTAGCGGCAGGCAGTGATTCTCTTCCAGGTTTTTCTACGAGCTGTCGGCTCTGATTTTCAACCACCTCACGAAGCTCCTCCGTCTTCGGCCTCCTGCGTGCACCACCGAGCTCTCCACCGTCCTACTGCTCCCGCTGCACCCTCACAGACCACCACGAACCAATGTGGACGGCAGCACTGTTTCCGCCCATCTCCGCTCTGCTCCTACATCAAGTTCTCCATCGTCCTCCCCACGAGCTGGCCCGCATGCTCCACCACAGCAGCTGCAGCTCCTCACCACCTTCATGATGGGCAGCCATGGATTCAGGGCTTCAAAGCGGGCCTCCTTCGTCTCAGCCACCAACTTCAACAGCAACGGCAACTTCGTGGTGCAGGTGGTGGTGCTGCCGTGCATCGCTCTTGCCAAAAAAAAAAAAAATTTGGCGAAGAACTTCATGACCGCCGTCAAATGACTAGCCGGTCATGAAGCTCGACGCTTCGCTCCGCCTCAAGCTCATCCGTTCGTCTTCTTCCTTCCTGCAAATTTTTTCACTCCACCACTGAAGGTTTATAAAGGAAAAATATATAATAAAAAAAGAGGATGGTGGAGCAAAGGTGGTACCTCAGCATCATGAAGGAAGAAATATAAAAATGGAGGGGTGGAGCAAATTGTGCTGGCACCATGTGGAAAGCAAAAAAAAAAAAATAATAAAAAAAAATAAAAAAAAATTAAAAAAAAGAAAGGAAGCATCACCACCGAAAGCAGAAAGAAAAGAAAAAAAGAAATGATGAAAGGAGGTCATGGTGGACACAGAGAGAATAAAAAAAAAATGATAAGTAGTGGCTGACGCATGTGTATGCATATATTATATGTACATAGCATTAAAAGAAAATGGAGTCACTTTTCTAGGTACAAGATGCCAAGGTGAACAACATGCTTTTGACAGAAAGTAAAAAAAAAAAAAAAAAAAAAAGGGAGAGAAGAGAGAAAAGCGATAAAAGTCTATTTTTATTTACTTCTCTGAAAGATTACACAAATTGGCACTCTACATGCCACACAAAAAAAAAATTTACAAGAAATATACAAACAAGGAAAAGACTCTTCAAGGATGGTCAGGTGGTGCCTCAGAAGTCGACGGAGCTCCGGGAAGACGAAGAGCCAGAGTTGGAATCTCCGGAGCCGGAACGCTTGGTGCAGCTCCGGAGGACGAAGGCAACATGAACCTCGGGAGTAACGCCATGAACCTTTCATGGTCACTTTGGATCCGACCGTCCGACTCCTGCAGCTGGTCCAGCTTCCTCTTCATGCTGGACGAGTAACTAGTTGCAAGCATGTGCAACTCCTTGTTCTCGTGCCTGAGACTTCTAACTTCTTGCCGGAGACTAGCCACCTCAGCCATCAGCGACTCCACCTGACGAGACCGGGCAAGAAGGCGCTGGCCCATGTTTGAAACTGTGCCTGCACACTGGACACTGAGAGCAAGAGATTCCTGAACAGCCAGCTCGTCTGACCGCCTGGAAAGCATCCTGTTGTCCCTTGGAGTGAGAAGATTTCGAGCAACCACTGTAGCGGTTATTTCATTCCTCATCATTGTGTCCCCGACTGTAAGAGGACCATTGGGGGATATGAAGGACGGACGCCAAAGGTTATCTGGAGAAGACAAGTCATCATCTTCTCCGACGTTTAAGTTTAGGCGACGGTCGGAAGGGCAAGACATTTTTTAGAAAGTGTTGAGGAAGAAGAGATCGGAAAGAGTAAAATTGCAGAAGTGCAAGAAGAATGTTTGCAGGAGGGAGTTCAAGTGTGAGGTGAAACAAAATTCATGCCTCTATAAAAAGAAGAAAATGAAGAGCGCCCGCTCCTCAGAGATCGAAGAGGCGCTCCTCTCGCAAATCAAAGAGTGACGCTCCTTTCTCAAAGGCTGGATTCCTGCCTCAAAAGAGCCATTCCTCTATCAAAAGTCGGGATTGCTCAGCATCGCGAGGCGCTCAGCTTTTCCAGTTTGTCGTCACATGCGTCGCATGCAGCTTGGAGCGTTGCGAAAACCACGAGCCGAACCCGGATTTGAACCCCGGTTTTCAAAAGATCATCATTTCAGACGTGTCGTAACTCGTCGCATGCGCAGTCAGCTTCGCGGAAATTACGGACGGCTTTGTCAGAAAACGCGTAACTGGTACTGTTCATCCATGACCGGCTGCCGACAAATAGTAAGGGAATAGTACCGGTTGTGAAGAAAAAAAAAATTTCTATAAGTCCAACCCTCGCCTTCCACAGCCAAAGCACACCCTCTCTTCATCTCTTCATCTCCGAGAATGTATTCTCAAAGAAACCTTTCGAGTCACTCAGTGTTCTTCATCCCTTGGAACACCCCAGAAAACAAACCTTCCAGAGCAAAAGTATTTCATATTAAAAAGGTTAAAAGCAAAAGTATCTCATATTACGCTTTCTCCTCACTTTCATCTGAAGAACATGGAGAAAGTGAGATCCTGATTGCTTACCTAGTCTTGCTCTCGAGTACTCATCTCAGACCCCTCCCAACCCACTTCAAAAATAAACCTGTGTAGAGGTGCTTCTTCAAAAGCAAAAGTACCTCACAGACGAAGCAGGAGGAGTCTGAGTTGCATCCAGATGAAGGCAGAGTCTGAGATGATCCAAGAGTTCAAGAAGATGCCACACCTGCGTGGAGACCGGACTACTTGAAGCATGTGGAGACAACGTGCTGATTCATCCTCAACTGAGTTGAGGGTCGCTTGCAAGTAAAAAGGCTCCCAAACCCAGTTCAAAAATCTACTTGTACTTCTTCAAAAGCCAAAGTATCTCATATCAGCAGGGTCGAAGGCAAAGATATCTCATGGCATGCTTTTCCTTTACCCTTGCTCTTGCCTACGGGACAAAGAGAAAGAGAGCGATCAGCCGCCACTTGGAGTCAAGCTTCCGATCTGGGACTGATTGTCTGCCACTTCCCTGATTGCTTACCTAGCATTGCTCTCGAGCAGTCATCTTCAACTAATGTTGGAAGCTGGAAAACATGATGAGTCGCTGAGAAGTGATGTTCTGATGCTTTCATGGGAATTTTTGCAGCATAGCTAATCTCCACATTGAATGTTTTGGAGCGGCATCTCCAATTGCTTTCATGGGAATTTTTGCATTAAAGAAAAATACTGCAAAAGAAGATGCCAGACCTGCATGAAGATCCGATTACTTGAAACACTTCAAGATCAAGCCTCAACGGCCCTTGGAGAAATCAAGACCCGATTCAAGATTAAGTGTCCAACACCCTTGAATCAACCTTCAAGATCAAGCCTCAACGGCCCTTGGAGAAATCAAGACCCGATTCAAGATCAGGTGTCCAACACCCTTGAATCAACCTTCAAGATCAAGCCTCAACGGCCCGTGGAGAAATCAAAAAGCCCGATTCAAGATCAGGTGTTCATCGCCCTTGAATCAAAACCAGTTCAAGATGAAAGCTGTGGAAAAATCACAAAACCCGATCCAAGATCAAGCCTCGACGGCCCTTGGATCAAACGTCTACATTAAGGGACTTCAAAGACGCATCTTCTACACGTGACAAGCACATGTATACGACACGCTTTGAAGTGGGGGCATTTGTAGACAATGAAATTTTAGTAAATAAATGTTGACCAATGGTCAAAATTTTAACACTCGTGTATTACATAAATTGTACACATATTGTGTGATTCGACGAAAATTCAAAAAGAGTCCGAAAAGCTGTCAAACAGGACACATGTCAACACCTGGCAGAGACGACTTATTTCATCTGGGATATTATATTCAAAATTAGGCCTTGGAAAATTCTATAAATAGAAGCCAAATTCATTCATTTCATTGCACCAATTCACAAATACATTTCTCTACTCCCAAATTGGAAAAGAATTCTCTGGAAGTTCGTTCTTCGTTCTTCGTTCTTCGTTCTTCGTTCATCGTTCTTCGAGATCAAGCCCCAACGGCCCTTGAAGAAACTTCGCCAAAACCTTTGAAGAATCAACAAGCACCTTGGTCACGTGCCGATTCTTAATCCAAGATCAAGCCCCGACGGCCCTTGGATCCACACATCCATTCTTCAAGAATCAAGCCCAAAAGCCTCTTGAAGTTCATCGTTCTTCGTTCATCGTTCATCGTTCATCCATCTTCTTCAAGATCAAGCTCCGACGGCCCTTGAAGCAACATTCATCCGCCCTCCAAGATCAAGCCCCGACGGCCCTTGGAATCCATACATCCATTCTTCAAGAATCAAGCCCAAAAGCCCCTTGAAGTTCATCCATCGTTCATCGTTCATCCATCTTCTTCAAGATCAAGCCCCGACGGCCCTTGAAGCAACATTCATCCACCCTCCAAGATCAAGCCCCGACGGCCCTTGGAATCAATACATTCATCCTTCAAGATCAAGCCCAAAAGCCCCTTGAAGTTCATCCATCGTTCATCGTTCATCGTTCATCCATCTTCTTCAAGATCAAGCCCCGACGGCCCTTGGAATCAATACATTCATCCTTCAAGATCAAGTCCAGAAGCCCTTGAAGATCCATTCATCGTTCATCGTTCATCCATCTTCTTCAAGATCAAGCCCCGACGGCCCTTGAAGCAACATTCATCCACCCTCCAAGATCAAGCCCCGACGGCCCTTGGAATAAATGCATTCATCCTTCAAGAATCAAGCTCAAAGCCCCTTGAAGCTCATCCATCGTTCATCGTTCATCATTCTACATTCATCATCAAACATTTGAAGATCATCACTGTTCATCCCAAGAATCAAAGCGCCAAACAGCCCCTTCGGATCAACACAAACAAATCCACATCACTGTTCATCCAAGGATCAAGCCCAACGGCCCTTTGGATCAACAGCCCATCAACGAAATCCATATCTTACGAAGATAGAATCAGAGGAACAAATAGAGATTGTAACCCAAAATTCATTAATACAAATATTATTTTGTACACGTGTTCTTGTTCCTTCAGGAAATTTTCGTGTTTACAAAAACATATGAAAAGAAAAACAGAAAAGAAAAGAAGAAAGAATGAGTTTGAAAGTATTGATTATTGAAGGAAGGGTCCAAATCGTCAAATCTAGCCCTAAAATGTGTGACTTATCCCCTTTTTGTTCAAAATTTGAGTTTGCATTCAAAAGTGAATTCTAAGTTGATTTCATTGCTTTGCTCACTATGTCTTCAAGAACCTTTGTTATCCATATCCGTTCTTTGTTAGCCAAACACCTTTAGCCCCGTTACAACCCTTACACTTCTATCTTGAGTGTTATGTGTTCAATATGTGGAGTTTGGGATTGGTATGAGCATATGGTGTCACTAAGTAGTAGCATTCCTTTCATGAGATCATATTCATATATTCACTGATAACTCCAAAAAAGTGCTTTCTTTGTTAAACATATGTGAGTTTTAGTTTTCATGTGTACATCAATCTTCTCACATATACCTAGTGTAGGGAGTGTAGTTTAAAAATCTAAGTGAAAAATGAGTGCATATCTAGTAAGGAATTGAGGGAATTCTCTAAGGCATGTTATTACATTCAAAATGATGTTTTAATTGATTAAAAGAGAATTAGTAAATGGTGATTGTGGTTAAGTGTATGTTTAAGGTTATTGATGACCAAAATCTGTGCAAGTAATGATTTTTAACATGTGCATTGGAAATCCCTGAGGTAACGTTAGAAGGTTTAGATTGTGTTTTGTTTCTTTTTATTTCTTTGTTTTGCTAGAGGACTAGCAAAAGCTAAGTGTGGGGGAGTTTGATAGGAACATATTTATGTGACTTTATTAGTTTGTTTCCTTGCATTTACTTAATTAGTTTCATCTTATTAGAATGTTTTAAGCTATTTTTGTGTGTTTGTAGGTTCTAAATAACAAAGTTAGCAAAGAAGTGCATTTTGGTGCAATTTGGAGCTATTTTGGGGTGAACTGGATTGCATGCATGGGAAGCATAAAAATGGATGGTTGTGATTCATTCTCACCAACAAAATGGATGGTAGTGATTTATTCTCACCAATAAAAATGGATGGTGGTGATTCATTCTCACCAACAAAAATGGATGGTGGTGATTCATTCTCACCAAGAAAATGGATGGTAGTGATTCATTCTCAAAGCCTATAAATAGGCTTCTCCATCAAGGCCAAAGACACCAATTCACATCTACAACACATTCCATAAAAAACACAATCTTGGATGGTAGTGATTCATTCTCAAAGCCTATAAATAGGCTTCTCCATCAAGGCCAAAGACACCAATTCACATCTACAACACATTCCATAAAAAACACAATTTCTGCCGCAAGTTTCCTTCTTCCTTCATCCATTTCCATCCACCTCTTTTCCTATCCATCCCCTATCACCCTTCCATACTCTCTCAACCTATCCAATCTCTGCCACATCCCCTAGACCATCCAAACACCACACCCACCTTGGTGCTGCATGTTTGCAATAAAGGAGGAGGACTTGGAGCTGTGCTAACCATTCAAGACGTTGGATAGCTGGAGCGTTATAGGTGTCTTCTACTTTTGTTTATCATGTTTAAATTCAATTATAGTTGTTTAATTGCAAATATGTGGAACTAAATTCGTTTTGGCTAGAGGTTGATTCAAAGACATGAACATATTTGTAATATGAATTTATTACCTTTAGTTGTGATTTCATGAGTTGTGAAGTCAATTTGCTTAACTGCTTGATTTATAACTTATTCTTGTATGTCGATTAAGGATGCATACTTAGTTTGCATGCATGAATTTGATGCTAGAATATAAGGGAGTTTCACCTAATCGTTATGAACTTATATTCACAAGTAGTGGAGGTTGCTAGTCACAATCGCGTTAGTGAATTCTTAGCAAGAGTATCATGCTGTTCATAGTTACGAATGCCTCGTCAATGCTTATAGTTTTCACAAAGCTTAATGATCTTTGATTGTATCTCTATTGTGCTGTTCACATAGGGGACTTTTGAAGAATGTTTTGAATTGTTTTATGCGCTTTTCCGTCCAATTCAATAACTTAAGGAAAACTTGAAGGTTAAAAAAGTGTTGTTCACGGTTAATCTGGGGTGTTGAGATTCATGGTTTATTGAAAGAACAACTGAAAATTGGTTTGTATGCAAGTGTGTCATGTGTGGAGAAGAACCCTCTAGCTAGTCGATCATCCATTCAATTCGCCAAATCTGTCTTTTGAAACTATTTTTATAAAGTTTGTTTTGTTTTTACTTTAAATTCGTCAAAACCTAATCCCCCCTTACATTTAGTGTCTTTTGGTTCCAATCTATCCAATTTGGTTTGTTTTTGTTGTTTTTAGTTAAGTTAGAATGTGTCCTAGTTTGTGTCTAGTTAGTTATTTGAGTCTAGTTGAGTGTCTTTTGCTTAGTTTTGTGTTTTTTTTTTTTTAGTCTTGTTTAGTGTTTTAAAGTCAGTTTTGAGTAGATTAGCAATCCCTCCTAATCCCCGGCCTAGAATGATCCTTACTTACATCTTTACTACAATTGTCAACAAGAGGGTTTAATTTGAGTGTTGTTTACATTGCATCAATAACAAGCGCCAACATTGCTTTGCCAAAGGGGTGTCATTGAAATCTGTAAAGCTCCTTAAGCCTAATCCTCCTTCTTGTTTCAACCAGCCCAGCACATCTTTAGAGACCCAATGAATTTTGTTCTCCCCTTCTTTTTGACCCCACCAAAATTTTGAGATTAAAGCATCTAACTCATTACAAAGAGATGCAAAAAATTTGAAGAAGTTCATGGGATACACTGGGATTGCTTATGCCACCGCCTTAATGAGGACTTCACGCCCCGCCTGAGAGAGAGTGGTACGCTTCCACCCTTGAATCTTTCCTAGGAGCCGCCCCTTGATATAGGCAAGACCACTCTTCTTAGGTTTACCTCATATAGCAGGAATACCCAAGTACAGGCCCGGGCCCGCAACTCTTTCCATCCCAAGAATGACAGCAAGATGGGCAGAAAGAGGCTCCAAAAGATTCCCCCCAAAGTAGACACTAGACTTCAATTTATTTACCTGTTGGTCCGAGGCCAAGCAATACTCATCAATTACCTAGGATAAGTTCCGGCAGTTTCTCTCATCCGCCTTAAGGAAAATCAAAGTATCGTCGGCAAAAAATATATGAGAGATCATAGGGCTTACGGGACCCATTTTCACCCCTTCAATCAGCTTCTTTTCACTCTCATGTTGAATAAGGAGGGAAAACACCTCACTGGCCAGCAGAAAGAGGTATGGGGACAAGGGATCCCCTTGACGGAGACCACGAGAAAAAGCAAACCTAGGACCGAGTTGGCCATTCAAGAGGATGGCAAAGCTTACGGTTGAAATGCAACCCATGACCAAATTTCTCCACTGACAGTCAAATCCCATTTTCTCCATTACAGCCATTAAGAAGTCCCATTCCACCCTATCATAAGCTTTCTACATATCCAATTTGATTCCAAGCTCCATCTTGCATTTCGTCTTCCTTGTTTTTAAGAAATGAAAAAGCTCATGAGCAATACCAATGTTATCTTGAATTTGCCTTCCTTCCACAAAGGCATTTTGGGTAGGGGGATTAACATCGGCAAAGTCCTTTTTAACCTGTTAGCAAGGACCTTTGACAATATTTTATAAGAATAATTGCATAGGCTAATGGGACGGAAATGAGAAACATACTCCAGGTTTTGAACTTTTGGAATTAATGCTAAGTGAGTAGCATTAATTTGCAACGGTTGAAGAGACCCCATCATCAGATCTTGAATCATTTTATTAACATCTGCAGCAATAATATCCCATTGAGAGTAATAAAAAATTCCTTGAAAGCCGTCTGGGCCCAGGGCTTTGAGACTACCTATTTTTAGCCTGCTTTATCTCATCAATAGAAACCGGGGCCACTAATGTTGCATTCATCTCCTTAGAAACCTTAATGGTGACGCACTCCAGGATGTTACCCCCAATCTTTTTGTCCCAAGGAAGTGAAGAGATCGACAAAATGCTCATCAAATAATCTTCGAACCTGACCAAGATTGTCCACCCATTCATCATTCCCGCTTTTTAGAGATACTGCCTTGTTTCTTCTTCTTCTTCTTTGTAAAGTGGACTGGTGAAAGAACTTTGTATTGGCGTCTCCCTCCTTAAGCCATTGAATTCTAGATTTTTGTTACCAGATGCATTCCTCCTGACTCCATAAATTATCGACAGCTTTTGAGAGATTTGACTTTTACTTGGTAAATTTGATTCAAGTTGTGCAGATGCCATGTTTTCAACTCGAGTTATAGCTTCTTGCAAATAGATACCATAAATTACCTAGTAGCAGATGCCATACTCTGGGATTTGTGTAGTCTTTATATAAATTTCTATTGATCATAATGAGTTTCATTATATTAAACTATTTTAGATGCCATGGATGGTTGCCTATTGGGATATACGTAATAGTCTAGATGCTATAGATATTACATGTGTTAGGGAAATTTGACTATCAATGAGATTGAGTACTTGTTAATAATTCGTTGCAAGAAATAAGTAGGATTGGTTATGGTGGGTTGAAGGCTCTAGCGTTTTACTTGATTGAATTACAACTTGTTTTATTGGCTGCCATTTTTTGCATTGTGATCAAACTTTCTTGTTTTCTTTCCTTTTACTATTAGTTTCAATTCTCAAATCCAACTTTCATCAATCTTTGCTAATTTTACTTCGTTGCAATTGAATTTAAGTTAGTTGATAAGAATTAAATCATTTTCTGAGGGATGATATTAAGTGCTTGCTTTCTATACTATCGAATGATTCATACACTTGCGAGCATAAAATTTGGAACTAAGTTAGACTAATTTCCGTTAGTTTAAATTACGCAACAGAACCTAAAGTAAAATATATCTTTTCTCACCATCCTCATAGTGTATGAGACAAAGGTATGCATTTCGATTAAGATCGTATTCTATAGTTACGATTCTTCCATTTATGTCATTTTCATTCCGTAGAAAATCGATTTGACAGTAATTATGGGCACCCGGAGATCCCATAATATATGTAATGGATGGCCCAGAGAGCCCAAGACTCGTACTATGGATGGCCCAGAGAGCCCATGGTTTGTTAGTGGCCTAAAGACATTACCCTAGGGTAGACTATGTCTTATTCCCTTGAGGTGATTTGTAGTTGACTCACTGCGTCTAGGGTAAAATCATCATATTGAGCATATTGTTCAGTGTCCTTGTCCTATTGGTTGTGGTTAATTTATGTCTCCACGGCAATAACTTTGTACTTGACAAGAGTTCGGGTCATTAGGATTAACTATAAAAACAAACAAAAAAACTATATTAAAAATAATAATAAATAAATAATCATACTTTCAAATAGTGTATATGAACTGCTAGCTAGAATGCACTTTCACATTGTACATATTTAGTGCTAGTATGGGTCCGCGTATGATCATTATGTGATGTAAAGAAAGGCACCTATGTGCATTGCGCAGTAATATGCTTTCACACGGATATCAAATGGACTCTGGAATATTACTAACCATTTAGATTTTATATATTTTACTTCTCACACATTCTTTGATAATTTCTGTCCGTTGATCTTTTTTAAATCGTCTGATCTGACGATTGAAAATTAAAAAAAAAAATATGTGAGAAGTAAAATGGAGTGTGAATATTACACCCCTTTATAAATATATAATATCTACAAGTATATTTACCATTTTCAGCATGCGTTTGGCTATATGACGTGCCTAAATACACATCAGCAACATTCTTTTTACATCAGCAACATTCTTTTTTGAGCTAAATAACAAAATAAGTGGCGTGTCAATTTACCCAGCTAGCAATAATCATTAGCTTTATATTTGGGTTATATCTTTTTTTCTAAGATGTGACATATTGTTCTTCAAAACAATGCAACAGCAATGAACAGTACTTTGCCATCCAAATAAAGCAATATTGCATTCTTTACATGGAAGTATTAGATACTACTTTAAAGAAATGATAGCGTGCCATCCTATCAACCCCCAGTGGCTTTCGAGAAGATGCTCATTGATGCAGTATTGTTTCTTCCAGATTAATTTGCAATGAATTATTCAAAAGAAAAGAAAAAACTAGATGCCAAGAAGAGTGGTCAAAATGCTTTGCTTCTTCTATGTAAGGAGGGATTTTCTTCCTTCAACGATACTGTGACATAAATGTAAGAATTTGAACTGTCATTCTCTTCATTATCATCTAAAGATCATTTATAGAAAAATTCATTTAATTTAGAGTATTTTAGTTATCTATATAAGATGAACAAATTGATGGTTATGTTAATAGGTAACTTTTCATGACAAAAAATCAATTTGTTTGATTGCTGTGGATTACTGAACAGATTCCAAATCAAATAAATTTTTTCCTTGATGATTAATTTTAGATGGTGATAAAGAGAATACACAATGTCTATTATGATATTTGAACTATAAAATAATGTCAATAAGTCCAACAGTGGTCAAGAGGAATACTCTTAATTAGTTACAATGAATTAACATAAAAAAAAATTGAAATATAGAATTGATATTTGATCTGATGCCATATATAATAATTGATTCTTTGCTTAACTTGACAAAAAAATATATAAAAAAAAAGTTGTAGTAAAAAGACATCTGAAAGGGATGAAAAAATTATAAAGAATTGCATGTTGATTGCATCAATCTGTCGAAATGATGCCAAGAATTTTAACCATTTATATACTCATGTGGGAAGGAAGCAGATGGTTGGTTCGCCTATAAGTATATGTAAGCATTTAACGAGTCTAATAACTTACAGCATTATGCTTTGAATCACAGTATACTTATATATTGTTAAGATGAATTGCTGGGGAAAATGGAAGCTTGTTATTGTCATGCTGGTCATTAACCTTGCATTAGCTATTGTAAATGTCCTTCTTAAGAAGACTCTTGATGGAGGATTAAACGGTTTGGTAATTGCTACTTATCGACAGTCTGTTTCTGCTGTTTTCTTGACACCCATTGCCTTCTTTTGGGAAAGGTAAAACCTACATATACTTGAGTTATTACTTATTTTTAATGCTACATGCATCATATTAGCGATCAGTAAATATGGTATATATAGTTTTATTTGCGCTACTACTATACTAAGCGTATAGTTAGTTTTCTTGCAGCAAAAGCAGACAGGAGCTTACAACTCGAATCTTATGCCTCCTTTTAATCAGTGCTCTTATTGGGTTAGTAATGGTATTTACAATTTATATGGATTCTCAGATTTAATATTTGTACGTTTTTTCGTTTGAGGTTATTATGGTTTTGTGAATTTTTTTTGCAAATACTTGTGTCTTTCAGGATAACTTTCACACAATACTTATTTCTTCTTGGACTTCAATACACCTCTGCTACATATTCCTGTGCATTCATCAACATGGTGCCTGTCAACACTTTCCTATTGGCTCTACCATTTGGGTAAAGTACAAAGAATAAGTTTATTAGTCTAATTAATTATCTGAAATGGGTATTGGAATATATAATTCGGACTTCTGACTTCCTTTATGTTTACTAATACATACATAATAAAAAAGTATGTGATCCAATACGCAGAAAACTTGGAATTAGATTTGATTAGGGACTATAGTTGATCCCATACTCATTCCCTCTATCTTATGTGCCTGACTTCCCCCATTCACAATTTGGTCGCAGTCTAAGTAGGTAAACATGTCGTTAATGGAATTATAACTTTTCAATTAATTTTCAGACTTGATTTTGCAGTCTAGAGAAAGTGAACATAAAGAGAAAGGAAGGGATATCTAAAATCCTGGGTGCCCTAATATGTATTGGTGGAGCTGTGTCATTGATCTTATACAAAGGAATGCCACTAACCGACCAACGTTCAGAATCCACACTTCCAATGCAAAACCATGCCAATACAATAGCTTCATCATCAGCTAAAAAGACTGAGAGGTGGGTTGGTCCAGTATTTTTGGCGTCAGGCTGCTTCTTGTGGTCTTCATGGTTTCTCATCCAAGCAAAGATCGGCAAGAGCTACCCTTTTCAGTACTCTAGCACCGCGATATTGTCCTTGTTCGGCGCCATTCAATCCGCCATCTTGTGCTTCACCACGCAGAGGCACATCGTCGTGTCAATGTGGATTCTCAAGGGGAAGTTGGAGATCTTGACTGTCGTATATGCTGTGAGTATTTTCTTCTGCATCTCTTGATCAATATTCACTGTTCAAATATTTCCTAGCTATTGTAAGCTTGTGCTTTAGGCTATAATGGTTGCCTAAAATGGTATCTCCCTCCGACAACTCAAGCAGCTTTTAGGGTTTTGTGGTCTAGAGCTTTTAGGTATACATATTGTTGGTGCTCATTCTCTAACAAATTAAGTTTATAGGGTTTACTGGTTGTCTAACATGGTGTCATGGTTGCACCTATATATATATATATATATATATATATATATATTAATTTCTTTCTCGCCTACTAGTCCGTCTCTCCATGTACAAGATGAACATGCACGTGAGGAAGGTGTAACCTTGATATACAATATTGTTATATATACATCAATATTTCCATACAACATAAGCTTTAGGTCTAGTGGTTGTTTAACAGCTAGTACATGTGTTCCATAATTTTGATTTCATTAGTAATCCATACAAATGCTACAATCTAGAATATTATTTCAAGAACAAATTAGGGTTTCATGTGTGTTGACATTGCAGGGAGCTGTAGGATCAGGGTTGTGCTATGTAGGGATGTCATGGTGTGTGAAACAAAAGGGTGCACTCTTCACAGCAGCATTTACCCCCGCCACCCAGATATTTGTGGCCATGTTGGACTTCTCCTTCTTGCATGAACAAATTTACCTTGGAAGGTAATTCACTCAATTAATTTAATTTTGTAGGTTTACATATAATTAATTTTGATTATCTTCATATTAACCGTTGCTAATTAATTTCTGGCCTTATTTAATTTACCAGCGTGGTGGGATCTGTTACTGTCATAATTGGCATGTACATTTTACTCTGGGGTAAAAGCAATGATCAAAAGGAAATGGTGATCGAGCAGACACAAGCAGTTGATCAAGATCAAGAATGTGGTCCAACGCCACAAGCCATGCCCCTTAATGTAAACAGATAACCCTTGTGAAATGTACGGATTTTTACCTTTTTACCGAACTGGTCAGATCAAATGTTGTAAGCACGGCTAACCAATTGAAATAAGAAGCAGAACTTTGCAACCTCTAAACTATTTCTTTCTAGCTTTACCATTTTGGCAACCCATAACTTGGGTTGTTATGTGATCAAATAGACAATTATAAAGGGAATGAACTTGTACCACCTTGCCAATTTTGTCTTTACCTTTATGATACGCACTAGGGGTGGGTTCGGTACGGTTACCGTACCAAAACTCTCGTACCAATTACTGTACCAAACTTTCGGTATGGTAAAATTTATTACCATTACCATACCAAACTTTTGGTATACCAAAGTTCGGTATTGCCAAATGTTCGGTTGGCATGGTATGGCAATGGTAATTGCCACTTTATTTTGGGACAAAATATGTTTTTACTTTGTTCAACATTATATAAACCAAATGCATAGACGGAAGAAAATTCTCATAACAAGTGCCCAAATGAATTTCCAACTTCAAATGGATATAGATTTATAGCGGCATGAAATGTTGAGGAAGAAGAATTAGTAGCAAAGAATGGAGAACAATCAAAATCAAGTTCATACATAGTACCAGTTGACTATTCAATGGAAAGTTGGAAACATAATGTAGTACCTGTACCACAAGACTCACTTCTTTAACTTAAACCTCACCTTAGTTACTGATATCTCATACACAAAAATACATCAAGATTCATAGTGAAAAATAACACACACAATAATTCAAATAATGCATCAAGATTTATAATGAAAATTAAACTTACAATCCAAATATAAGTTACAAACCAAAACAAATAGAAGTTAACAATCCAAATAAAAATTAAAGTTTCAAACCAAATGAAAATTGAAACTAAACTTCAAAAAGTAAAATTCATGGATCAATTCTTCAAGTTTAAGATGTCGAAGTTTTTGGAGGAGGCATTGAACTTGTAGAAGATTGAGTTTGTGTCAAGCCTACAATTACAAACAAAGAATACATATTAGTAGGAAGAAGAATTAAAGTTTAATAACAAATTTACTAAAAAAATTAAAGCATATCTTACTTGTTTCCACTTCTTCCATTTCCTTGTAAAATTGAAGCATATCTTCCATTGGTTCCTTGTAGAAGTTTACTTCATCTGCCCTAAGCCAATCACTAGTACACACTAATGCCTCTACCATTTTAGGAGTCAAGGATGCCCTAAAAGGGTCCACAACCCTCCTCCCTAGGCTAAATGCATTTTCACTAGCAACGGTAGAAGTGGGGATTGCAAAGATATCCTTAGCTATTTGTGAAAGAATTGGAAACTCTTTTGTGTTTGATTTCCACCAATTCAAGAGATCAAAGCCACCAACAACAAGGCTAATATAAGGAGCGGCGAAGTACTTATCAACTTCATTAGATATCTCCAAAAGGCGTTGCTCCCTCCTTTCTTGTATAAGCTACTTCATCATTTCAATTTTGTTCTCATCACCCCCACAAGCTTGAATTATGTACTCCTCATTTAGTTCCACATCTCCCAATGGAGCCCCAATGGTAGTAGAAGAACCTCTCCTATACTCATTATACAAATCAAGCAAGCATTTTTTAATCTCCATAAGCATCCAAGCTATCTTTCTATCATCCCATCCAAGTGTTTTGAGGCTAATGGTAAAAATTTGAAGTTTATAAATATGTGTTATATTATAATTTATAAATATGTGTTATATTATAATTATATATTATATAATTTATATAAATTATATATTATATTATATTTT
Source organism: Crataegus laevigata (assembly GCA_963580275.1). Taxonomy (NCBI): domain Eukaryota; kingdom Viridiplantae; phylum Streptophyta; class Magnoliopsida; order Rosales; family Rosaceae; genus Crataegus; species Crataegus laevigata. The sequence goes on along the minus strand of OY756947.1, from coordinate 26,262,696 downwards.
TTGGTACGGTACGGTAATACCTTGGTAATGGTATCCATTACCAATACCATACCACAAAATGTCAGTACAGTACAATACCGTACCATTACCGTTGGCACAAAAAATTTGGCACAAAATCGGTATGGCGCAGTTGGCAATTCGGTTGGCATGGCAATTTGGCAAAAAATTCCACCCCTAATATGCACATAGAATAAAGCAAATGCATGATGATGCTTGTTAACACTCAATATATTGAGATATTAACTTAAAGGGCTATGTCCACTGTCATCTGTATATATATTTGTGTGAGTTACAAATGGCTCAAAGCTTCAAGTTGGCATTAAGAAGTCAAAGAACAGTAGGCTTTTTTCATCCAACCAGTCATCCTCTCTCCTCCGTCCTCTTTTTCATTATATAGACAAAAGCCACCATCCTAACTAAGGAAGAGGATCCTCTCTGGAGCTGGTTCCACTGAAGCCTCCGATCCTCTTCCTTCCTTTTCTTTCTCTGCAGGTTTTCGGCCCCCAGAGTGGGCGTTGTGCTTTCTCGGAGTGGGCGTCAGCCGAAATCAACGTTGTGGCTTCCCCGGAGCTAGTTATCGGAAAACTTCAAAACCACACAGTCGGCAATGACTACTACGATGTTGCCAATAACTAGCTCCGGGGAGCCCGTGACGCTGACTCCAGTCGACGCCCACTCCGGGGGAGCATGACGCCAACTCTGGGGGCTGAAAAAGTGCAGAGAAAGAAGAGGAAGGAGAAGGATCCGGAGGCTCCTATAGAACCGACTCTGGAGAGGATCCTCTCCCCCAACTAAGGTCAAGTGTGTGGTCTCAAAGAACAGGTGATGTGGCCTCTTCCTATCCAACCAATAAATATTTAGACCAACAAATATCTAGTCTTAGTCAACGGGTCTTCATTCAATAGTAGTCTATTCGTACAACACTCTGGAGAGGCGTCTCAGTAGAGCATCCTAGTTTGGTGGTCTCAGTAGAGCACTTTGGTTTTGTGGTCTCAGTAAAGCACCATTGTCTGATGGTCTTAGTATAGAACATTGTGATCTAGTGATCTCAGTAAAGCACTCTTGTTTAGTGGTCTTAGTTGAGCACATATCACTAGAGAGTAGGCCATTAGAGATTTGATCACTTGGAAGAGGTGATTTATCACGTGCCAAAGGGTCTCCTCCATCGAACAGTGACATAGTCCCCAGTTAAAGAGTTTTCTCTCAAAATGATGAAATATGGCACACCCAGACCCAAGAGTAGGGCGTGCTGGCCGTCAAGTGAGAGAGACGTAACTATAAGCAAAGTGTGAAAGCCAAAATTAATAAGAGGAGTACGAATAATTTAAAACCACACAACTAGCAGCCCTAACTGTAAGATAACGTGCTAGTGCAATATTAAGAATGAAATACACAACCAGAGCGTAAGTAGCCTAAGTGCAGTCCAATAGGATGAAAGTTAATTATACAACACTCAAAGGTGAACCTACAAATGTGAATTCTGACAGAATCTCGGGATATCCTCGTAAGCCACCAACCACAATTGCTACCTAGAACCTCGAGGGGCGAAAAACAGAAAGCGTGAGTGAGCAAAAACAAAACTTTTCAAAATCATTTCATTTCTCAAAAGTTCTAACCCTTCGCCGTAAAACCTGCACAATTTTCCCATAAATAAAGTGTATACTATATATATATATATATATATATATATATATATATATATATATCTCTCTCAAAATCATTCTCAACAATAGTGATAATCAAATGTATGCCAGGAGTATGACATGCCACAGTATCTCCACGAAATGCCATAAGTAACTCAATGAATAAATATGAATGCCATGTATCAAATCAGCCCTCGGCTGAATCTATAACTCATAATCAATCTCAACCATATCAAATATTCTGCACACAAATCAGCACCACCTTTAGTGGTCTGCACAACATAACTAAGTGTAAAATAAATATGCTCTAGTGCTACGATCATGTGAAGACTGTGCGAATAATCGCGGGTCACCTACGAGTCAAACCCACTTATAGTGGTCTATACGACAACACTGTGCACCCAACTTGGATCCAAGGTGAGCATATGGTGCGGGAGGTGAACATCACGTGAAGGACTGTGCCCTAACTCTGGGCGGAGCACTAACACCGGGGTGCAAGTTTATGAGCTCTCAACACATCACATCATTTTCATAACTTTACTTTATGAACTTACCTGGCGCTTACATGTGCATCCGTAGCACCTATCATAATTATATGCAACCAATTATGCACAAATAAAATAGGCAAGATACTTTGCATGGCATCACGAAACATAAAATCATTAAATTTCATTTTCTAGAAAAAATAGCAAGTATATAGGTATATACGGAAAACCAAAAGCCCACTCACTGATATGTAGCCGAGTAGTAACCCCCGTACCTAGCCTGACTACGCTCGTCCTCCGGATAGGTCTCGCCTATAAGAGAAACAACTATAAAAACGTTATTTAAAGCACATAAACGAAACTAGCAATTAACTTCTCATACATAGCTCAATTTTCGTATTTGAATATACCAACGTGATCTACACAACCTCACAAACAACCACAAATTTTTAGAAAACTTTTTCAAAGACACGGCAAGACGCGCCCCCACGCTCGACCACATGCCTGGCATGCCCAACGGAAACTGTGACGCCGTTAGGAATATTCCGTTAAATTCTAATAGAAACCGTTAATTATACCTGACGGTGTCAGAATATTCTGTCAAACTTGACGGAATATTCTCCTTTCTTCTCCAGCAGTCATGCAGTCACCATCGTTGTCGCCGCCGGAAACTAGAAAAATATTAAAATCCTTATATCTCCATCATTTCGTAACCAAAACTCATGAAATTGGTCTCAATTTAAAGCTTACAACTAGAAGAACACATCCTTACCAGTTTCAAAGCTTGAAATCCACGGAACCTCGACGGAGAAAAACCATGGAACTCGGCCAAGCTTCAAACTCATGATCCCGAAGTCCAATTTCTTCCAACGAACCACTCCAAGCCTCGTGAGGACCTCCTAAAGCTCCCTATGAGCTTGAAATCTTCTAAAAATCATGCATTTGCGACTGCATGAATAGTACCTCAAACTGGGTTATCAGGTTCCTTGGTTTTCGAAGGTCTCAGGTTCTAACAAGAGTATCATCATTTAATACCACATGAGCCAAGTATCCTTGACAACATTTCTTTAATAACTTTTTGGCTCTCACAGCCGAAATAACTCTATGCCTCACCCCACTACGCTCTCCAACAAATGTAACCTCTGATAATCCAGGACGATTGAAGGTCACCATTTTCCTGTAACATTCAATATTGGCACTATTGTAATACAACCAATATGTGCCTAAAATAACATCAAAATCAACAATGTCTAACAGGGTGATATTAGCTGGCATAACCACATCCTCCACTAATACGGGACATCCTGGATATACATAATCTACATAACACCTCTCCCCTCTAGGTATGGTAAACTCTAACTCATACCCAAGGGGTGAAGATTAAGGTTTTGTCAACTGAGCAAACATATGAGAAATTACAGAATGTGTAGCACCATAATCAATCAACACTTTAGCATAATGACCAAGAATATTTAACGTACCCATGATTAAGTCAGGATTGTTCTGAGCATCTTGCAGCGAATTGTTATGGATACGTCCCTGAGCCTGCTGTCTTCCTCCTCGACCTCTATTGGCATGAACTTCTCGTCCCTGTAAACTACGTCTCTGACCTGACTGGCTACGCTGCCTCGATGACCCAACGCCACTGGTAGTAACATCAACATGCTGGGGCTGTCTTCCAGAATGCCACTGTGACCCGCCAGCTGAATACTACTGATGAGGTATATATCCTCCTGAATATTAACCATAGCCACCCTGTTGATAAGGATCCTAATGGTACTGATACTGCCCTGAAGAATAAGGAACCGGATTCCCCTGATAATGGTAAGCACCACAATGACCCGCCTGAGCGTAACCACTTGGTCCTGAAAAACTGCTAAGTCGAAGCTAACGGTGGTAAAGGAGACTGCTGAGGCCTTTGCTGGTTTTGAGGATAATACTTAGCCAGATGTCCCACCTGACCACAGGTATAACACCTATTACTACCTCGTCGACACTCTCCAAAATGTCGATTATTGCACTTACGGCACAAGGGGGCACTACCCCTTCCAGAATTTCCTTGCCTCTGAAATCTATAACCTCCTGAAAATCTACCATTTCCTCTCTCACCAGTAGAACTAAAACTTCTGCTGGAAGAACTAGAACTAGCCTTATTTTGCTTAAAACTCTGAGTCTGGCGAGGTCACTAAGATGATTGACCTTTACCTTTATTATCCCTCTTCTAATTTCCATCTTTTACTTCTTCTTCCTCACTCTCACTGGCATATTCTCTGAGTCCTCAATCCTCAACAAAATCTCATAGAACTCCTGATAAGTGTCACAGGGATAGATAGTCGTCATAGAACACCACTTCTTTGTGTACCTAATTTGAAACGACGAAGCATCTCAACTGGATTAGCAGCAACTTCCAAATCATAGCAAGACAAATCAGTGAACTTCCTATAATACTCATTAGTAGTCAACTTCCCCTGCTTCAGACTCGTGAACTCCTGCTTCTTACGATCCAAATATGCTGGAAGTATGAATCTCTTGTAAAATGACTGCTTAAAATTCTCCCATTTTACAATCTCCTCGGGCGTCCACCCGTAAGTTTCCTGTCTCCACCAGGATGCAGGTTCTTCGCCTAAAAACCAAGAAGTGGTCTCTACCCACTTATCCTTGGGAAGACTCTCCTGACTTTGCATTACACGAAACGTCTTTTCAAGCTGATTGAGCCAACGCTCAGACCCTTCATGACCCTCATTACCCAAAAAAGTAGGCAACTTTAAATTATACACTGACTACAGAGGAGGGTAGATTACAGACTGAATGGCACTACCAATAGATTCCCCTAACTGAGTAATATTAGAGAAACTGGGCTCGTCAGAATGACGTGGCTCTCTACGAGGCCACATAGTTCTGACAAAAGACACCAAATCATTAAAAAGTTCATGAGATAAGCAGGACTGCAACCTAAGGCTCTGATACCAAACTGACACACCCCCGACCCCAAGAGTAGAGCATGATGGCCGTCACGTGATAGTGACGTAACCATAAGCACAGTGCTGAAGCCAAAATTAATAAGAGAAGTACAAATAATTTAAAACCAGTACAAATAATTTAAAACCACGCAACTAGCAACCCTAACTCTAAGATAACGTGCTAGTGCGATATTAAGAGTGAAATACACAACCAGAGCATAAGTAGCCTAAGTGCAATCCGATAGGACGAAAGTTAATTATACAACACTCAAAGGTGAACCTACAAATGTGAATTCTGTCAGAACCTCCGGATATGCTGGTAAACCACCAACCACAATTGCTACCTAGAACCTGGAAGGGCGAAAAACAGAAAGCGTGAGTGGGCAAAAACAAAGCTTTTCAAAATCATTTCATTTCTCAAAAGTTCTAACCCCTCGCCATAAAACCTGTAAAATTTCCCATAAATAAAGTATATACTCATATATATATATATATATATATATATCTCAAAATCATGCTCAGCAATAGTGCTAATAAAATGTATACCATGAGTATGCCATGCCACAGTATCTCCACGAAATGCCATAAGTAACTCAGTGAATAAATATGAATACCATGTATCCAATCGGCCCTCAGATGAATCTATAACTCATAATCAATCTCAACCATATCAAATATCATGCACAAATCAGCACCACCTTTAGTGGTCTGCACAACATAACTGAGTGTAAAATAAATATGCTCCAGTGCTACGATCACGTGAAGATTGTGCGAATAATCGCGGGTCACCTACGAGTCGAACCCACTTATAGTGGTCTATACGACAGCACTGTGCACCCAACTTGGATCCAAGGTGAGCATATGGTGCGGGAGGTGAACATCATGTAAAGGACTGCACCGTAACTCTGGGTGGGAGCACTAACACCGGGTGCAGGTTTATGAGCTCTCAACACATCACATCATTTTCATAACTTTACTTTATGAACTTACCTTGAGCTTACCTATGCATCCGCAGCACCCATCATAATTATATGCAACCAATTATGCACAAATAAAATAGGCAAGATATTTTGCATGGCGTCACAAAACATATAATCATTAAATTTCATTTTCTGGGAAAAATAGCAAGTATATAGGTATATACGGAAAACCAAAAGCTCACTCACTAATATGTAGCCGAGCCGTAACCCCCGTACCTAGCATGGCTACGCTCGTCCTCTGGATAGGTCTCGCCTATAAGATAAACAACTATAAAAACGTTATTTAAAGCACATAAACGAAACTCGCAACTAACTTCTCATACATAGTTCAATTTTGGTATTTGAATATACCAACGTGATCTACACAACCTCACAAACAACCACAAATTTTTAGAAAAAATTTTCGATGGCTCACGCGGCGCTTCGCAAGATGGTGACCTTAAATCCTTCGATTTGTGAAGATTTGGCTTGGTTTAGGAGTTGTCCACACGGTTTGTACGGAAATGGTAAGAAACACGAGAAGGAGAAGAGAGATAGAGGGTCAACGGGAAAGAGATAGAGAAGTGTAAGTGTGGTCCAGCTGGTCACCAATCAAAAACAAACAAACTTAAAATCTAATTGGGTCCAAAACATTAGGACCTAATGTAATTGGCCCAAACCCTTAACCCAATTCACATACACACCTAACACTCAAGGGCATTTTCGTCCTTTCACATCAACGATAAAAATAATTCAGGACGGGCTATGACAATATATCAAGAGTAGGACCGAATCATTTTGGAGACCCATGTTAACAATATTGCATTACAAAATTAATAGGTAGAAAAAAAATTGTGAAAGCAATGTAACAATTGAAATCATTATGAATGAATTTGGAGACAGGAACACAAGAATCATCACCCTGCAATTCGTGAAAGAAGAGATAAGAAAGAGGAGGATTTGGTAAGAATTTTTTTTTTTTTTTTGGTGAAGTTGAGGAAATAATGTTGATTTCATGATCTAAGAGAGGGAATTGTTGAAGAAATAATTTTGATTTCATGAGCCTTACAATGAATTAGTCATAATAATTTGGTTCAAATTTATTTTTGGCGAGAATCAAACTTAACCTCTCACTCATAAGTAAAGTAGAATACCACTAAATCGTACTACTAAGTGTCACAATTAATGAATTAGTTCAACCATAAATAATCCTATAGTGAAGGGATTAGGGAAATTTTATTTGAACTCATGTAACCTCTGTCTACACCCAACTTAAATTTAAATTGTTAATTGTATATTTTACCCAATTGCATAATTACTATTAAGTACAAAATGAAATTAATAATAAAATTCAAATCTATCAATAAACCCATTAAACCCTACCATCACTTCTTGTTTATCCTACGTTCATTTTGGCTAAAATCCTAATAGATCGTGTAGAGAAAGACAAGCCTTTTTTATTGATAGATGGTGATTTTGAAGTTTTGAATCCTCCAACTAAGGTATAACTCAATTTATGAATATTTTGTTTGTTTGATTTCAATTTTTTTAAGTTTAAAAGATGAGTATTTGGGTTTCAACTTTTTTCATCAATTTCAAATGGTTTGTTTGGAAAATTCTAAGGAAAAACTTCTTATCAATGTCATTAGATTATAAACTTCCTTGCTTGTTGATAAATATAAGGGGATGAATTATTTGATTTGTTACTTATGCACATCAGTAGAAAGAAAAAAAGGCAAATGTCTGGTTTGGTAGCAGAGAGAGAAAGAAAAAAAGTAGCCATTGAAATGCTAGTTGAAACTCACTTTTGCAAACCTAATTTTGTCTAATAATCAAGGTTCTAAAAAATGCTAAGCGCTAGTCGGGCGGCGAGTTTGAGCCTAGCGCCTAGGCAGGGTCTAGACGGACTGGGCGGATTTAACTAAATTCATTATATTTCATGTAAATAAGTGTATGTTTATACTTAAAATATATATAATTTCATCATAAACTACAAAATAGAATGACACATATATTATGAAATATTGGAACATAATGAAAACATGGGGAACAAGCATATAATGTGTACTTATTTAAGTATTCAACAAGTCTCTTACAATTTATTTAAGAAAATGAAATGCAAAATAAAAGTTATCTATTTTCTATCTAAGTGAATCGCAACCTAGGCAGGTGCCATGGCGAGTCTGGACGGGCTAGGCGGTCTAGGGGCGCCTCAGCAGGTCTAGGCCCCCTTTCTTAATTTTCAAACGACATTAATCGGGATGGTGGTCAGAACAATGCTAATAACTTATCTAATGCTGCCACTTAGTACTACGGTCTACTAGTATTTCTCTTCACTTATAAACGGGATGTATCAAGTTCAATTTTCGCTAAAAGGTAAATTTGAACTATATGATTGCTAGCTGATTGTAAGACTAAGTTATTCTTTCATCTTAATATAAATAATATCGTTAGTTAAAAAAATAAAATAAAAACTTATCTGTTGCTTTAAAGTTATTTTATTTATAAAATTTTTGGCGTATAAATTGGGTAAAATAAAAGTACAATGTAAAAATTGATGACAACTTATAAGTTTCGTGGTAAATAAGCAAAAGCATCAAACAAAACAAAAGTAAAATAGCTAATTACCTCATTCCTGGTTTAAAAGTTAAAGGGTTAAAAACAGAAGAGCGAAATACGGTGCGGACAGGAGCAGGCAATAACTAGATAAACCCTAGTGCCTATCGCAGTGGCCGAACAAAAACCCTGGCTCCAGATTGAAGAAGGTGATCTAACGTCTGAGCTACCAGCGGCGTCGATTCAGCAACCGCGAAAATGGGAGGCGATAATAATAAGAGGAAGCGAAGCGAAGGCGAAGGAGGAGGAGAAGAACCGCCGCCGGAGAAGAAGACGGAGATTCTGCCGTCGATGATAAAGAACAAGGAGAAGAGGTCGGCGGTCCACGCCAAGCTCAAGCAGCAGAAGAAGCTCGAGAAGCGCAAGAAGGCCAAAGCCCGCGACGCCGCCGAGAAGCGCGCTCTCGAGCTCGGCGAGGAGGTAATTTTACGAATTTATGGATTCTGAATTGAGAAATTGGGATTTTTATTGTTGATTGATGTTTGATCTTGGATTGATTAGCTAATTGGTGTTTTTCATTGCACTCTGTAGCCGCCGGCGAAGAAGATTCCCAAGACGATTGAGAACACCAGGGAAGTCGATGAGACTATTTGTAAGCCCGACGACGAAGAGGTTCGTTTTTTGTACCTTTCGATTGTGTTCTATTGGCTTACAATTTAGCAAATGTGAACAAGATTTGTTTTTTTATGCATGGGAAATCGAATGATGGTTTGCTTGATTTCAGCCTTTTTTTATGTGTTCAATTGCAGCTGTTTGCTGGGAATGATGCCGATGAATTCAGTTCGATTTTAAAGCGCGAAATGAATCCAAAGATATTAATAACCACTTGCCGTTTCCATTCTTCTGTACGTATTTTTCCGTTGTCCCAGCTTTTTACAGCATTCCGGATTTTATGTGGTTAGGGAATTGTTTGTTTAGGTTATAGTTGATTTACGGTTTTTTGTGTTTCGGGTCTGCAGAGGGGGCCTGAGTTTATAAAGGAACTACTTTCAGTGATCCCGAATGCAACCTACTATAAAAGAGGAACATATGACTTGAAAAAGGTGCTTTCTTTTAGAATTCTCCCTTTCCTCCCCCTCCCCCTCCCATTTTCACTATGTCAATCATTAATTCGAACAGTTTATATATATATGTATTCTGACTTGGTTGCAGATTGTAGAGTACGCAAATAAGAAGGACTTCACTTCTCTAATTGTTGTTCACACCAATCGCAGAGAACCAGGTTGGTTCTGTCTCTATTTGAAGGGTTCTATAGAATTTTTGTGTTACTAGTGCTCCCTCAGGCGTTGTTTCTGATGACAAAAACTTTTAGATTGTTAGTTATGTCTCTGAAGTTTTATCTTCCGCTTCGTGTCCTTTTGTTAATGTATCTAACTGTCGGCTATTGTTATAATCTTGTAGATGCTCTCCTAATAATTGGCTTACCTGCTGGGCCTACTGCCCATTTTAAGCTCTCAAAGCTTGTTTTACACAAGGATATCAAGGTTGGTCGCATTCTGTTTTTCACATCAAGACAATACTAGCCTTTGGTTCTAGGCTTGCTATACACATACTGCACTGAAGGGTTTTGAACTTGTCTTTTATTGTTTGTGTGTGTACATGTGTATATTATTTTTCTTAGTGTTTATTTGATATACCTGCAGAATCATGGAAATCCAACCAGTCATGAGCCCGAGCTTGTGCTAAACAACTTTACAACACGCCTTGGTCATCGAATTGGAAGGTTGTGTTCTTTATCTTGCTTAAATGTTCTCCAAATAAAATTATTTAATTTTTATTATTGTTTGAAAAGAAACAATGTTTTCTTCAAACAAATTTGCGATGCATTTAGTACTTTTGGATTTAGGCACACTTCCTTGTACCTGGTACCAAAATGGGTGCACCCTAGTTTTTGTATTCTTACAATTTGCTTTCGTAGCCTTTCAATATCTATACATGTTTGATATGAATCTACCTCTCAGTTTCTAATGGGTTTCATTGTCAACCTGCTTACTTCAGATTAATTCAGTCACTTTTCCCACAAGAACCAAACTTCCGTGGTCGGCGAGTTGTAACTTTTCACAACCAGCGAGATTTTATATTCTTCCGGCATCATCGGTGCGCTTCTTTGGCATTTTTAAGTTGTTGCAATATGGAAATCTTTTACTTATTTTTTTCTTTCTTGCAAAAGCTTCCGTTTACTAATGAATACATTTCATTTACATGTTTTCAGGTATATCTTTGAAGAAAAAGAGACGAAACAGATCGAGTCCAAAGATAAAAAGACCAAGGATGCGAATGGTGAGAGCGGACCTAAAGCGAAAGTAATTGCCCGCCTACAGGTTGGTGTCTCTCGGTTCAACTTTTCTTCTTTCGTATTTCTTTTTATGCGTTTTAATTTGTTTGGCTTAGGCCTTACTCCACTACTTGCAAGTATTTTTCATGCTTTGTTGTGGTCCATTACTGTGACCAATGTGGTTCACAAAGAAATAGAAAGAAGTAGTGGCACGTGGCCCTCCATACCATGCAATCCATTAGGATAAAATTATGGGTCTTAATAAGGTCCCATCTTTATATACTCAGAAGCAATTGAATACTCATCTTGTCGAGAACATTAGTAGTTAATCATAACACTGTTTCCATCTTAAACTCACAGGAGTGTGGCCCTCGATTCACCCTTAAACTAATTAGTCTGCAGCATGGGACCTTCGATACTAAGGGCGGGGAATATGAGTGGGTTCACAAGGTACTCGATTTGAGATTTACTAATCAATTCATTTCGTCTATTGGCGTCTTGTCATTTTGTTAATCAAATATTCCGCCGAGTCTCTTTACTCACTGTTTGCTGCATTTTTCATCCTACCCATTTGTTAAAGCCGGAAATGGACACTAGCAGAAGGAGATTTTTCTTGTGATTTGCTTTGGAATATTGCTCGCTGGAACACAAGCGTTACAGTTTAAGAGCCGCTACTGCACGGCGAGAAGTACATCAGCCCGGACCATTGTTATAGTTTTAAGACCAATTTTATGCTGCTCAATTCCGATGACTTGTGGGAAATTCTGTATTGAATTCTGGAAAAAAGATCCTCGTGCTTTGTGCGTGTTTCCTGAAAATATATGTTTACATCCCATCATTTTCTCATTTCTTCTTTGCTTGCGTTGCAAACAACTGCTGCCCTACTTTTATACACAGAATGTAGCTGCGTGATATGAATGCATGCTTCTCTAATTACATAAAGGCAAATTAAAACAAAGATGCCTCCGAAAGCAGCAACTCGCAACTCCAGTCTCTCCGGCGGGGAGTTCGTGGTTAGATATACGCAATCTACGGTTATCAAGATCCAGCTCGAGCTCTCGAGTATTGAACTAATCCACGTGGACCTTCCGGTTTTAGCTCCTGCAACCCGGCGTATAATCCTCGAACATAGGGTTCCCACGACCGAAAATGTGGTCAGCGACCATCCCCGGTAGGATATCAACGTTCCTCCGACAATCAAAACTTCTTTACGACACACACATGATGCACACTCGCCTGAAAAAGTTGATAACACTAGAGCATCAAAACCGGTATAGTAGGGTAAGATGACCGAGTCCAAGTACATGCTCGCATGCAAAATTCCGGAGATAGTTGATGTCTCGAAAAACACATACTTGAAGTCTGACTGGGCTCCATTGTCGAAGGTCAGCGCAGATATCAGAACGAGGAGGAGGATTGCCGGGCCGGTGCATGAGAGAGGAAAGACAGAGTTGATCCGGTGGCCGTAGGCTAGTGCCAAGATGATCACTGGAAGGGCAACCGGACCGGAAGGGAGCAAATATCTTTTTGACTGAATACTTTTTTCCCCCTTTCCTGATGCGTGCATTACCATAAATACTAGGGTTGCCAAGTATGAAGATGCTGCAAAGAACAGAAGCAGAAAATCCACAGCCTGCGAATAGTTTCCGGCATAAGAACTGGTACAGTAGTAGTGGTAAGGGCAGTTGATTGGATCCAACGTTTCTTCCACCTGCCATTTTGTGCATTTGAAGAACGTTGATCGGATTTCTTCCTCAGTCCATTCGGGTTGCCATGTTGCATACTCAGGACGCAGGAGGTTCCAATTCATTGTGTTGTTAACCTTTTGAATCGTGATTCTTCCTGCAGGTCATAAAACATGTTTTATATATATCGAGGACATGAAATGTTGGTGTTTGCTCTAAGAAATGAAACCTTTCGCTTATTTGTTAGTTCAAATGTTTCTGCAGAAGGTGAAACGGATTAAGAAAGATCAACCAACTATTCTTGTATTTCCTCATCCACAAATAACTATTGGGTATATTTCACTGTTCTAAAAATCCCCGCCTAGCGCCGCCTAGGCCCCGTCTAGGCGCTAGGCCCCAGCCCGCCGCCCCGATTAATGCTAAAGGCGCCTAGACCTGCTGCGGCACAGCCTAGAACGCCTAGGCACCCGCCTAGACCGCCTAGACCCGCCTAAACACTCGCCTAGGTCGCAACTCACTTAGACAGAAAATAGATAACTTTCATTTAGCATTTTGTTTTTTTCTAATAAATTGTAAGAGATTTGTTGCATACTTAAAATGAACACACATTATATCCTTATTTCACATGTTTTCATTATGTTTCAATACTTCATAATATATATGCATTCTATTTTGTAATTTATGATGAAATTATATATATTTCAAGTATAAGCAGACACTTATTTACACTAAATATGATTGATTTACTTAAATCCGCCTAGTCCGCCTAGGCGCCCGCCTAGGCCCAGCCTAGCCGCCTAGGCGCTAGGCCCCACATTTTATTAGGAAAAAGGGATATATTTGCTATTAGTTTGACAACTTGTAAAGCTTTCTCTTACGCCCTTTTGCTTGAGGAATTTGAACCCCAACTGCTTACTATTGTAAGTATGTTGTTGTGTACATTTTGAGGTGATTTCAACTAATAATCCACCTTAATCCTAACATTTTCCCGCACCTTCTTCGTGTTGAAGAATGTAAAATCTCACGTCAAAACCTTGACAAAATAGCATACAAAATATAAGTGTGTACTTCCACTACAATAATAATGTGTTTGGGAAGTTTGGTGAATCAAGTACTGCGGTCTAATTATGAACTGTTGGAGTAGCTGACAATTTTTTGAAAGATTCTTGTGGATTTTTCATTAACCCCATAATTTATGCAAAGTAGACTATGTTTTGGTAAGAATTATTAATTGATAAGGTGTGGGGAGAAGATATTTTTTTATGTGCCAAGAACACGATTCTCCATTCCAATCCAATCATGTGTACCAAACAAGCTCATAGACACAAAAACAAGTATTGGATTCTAAGCTTGTGTTAAAATAAAATCGAAACATTTTGTGATAAAACCTCACACCTGCATACGGGGTCCTTAAAGGCAGGTGTGGGATTTAGAGGTATAATTTTTATTTAGAACTAGAGTCGAGTAAGAAGGAACTGTCATGAGGAGTGAATTGAGTTACAAGGTGAGGTGTGAGTGTGACTAGTTGAGGGAACTTGATTTCAAAGGGATGGCTATTTGAGTTTGGTAGGTGATTGCTAGTTTGCAACTGATGGAATGGCGATGGATTTTTGAGCAAAAAAGAAAAAGTATTAAGAGAGTATTATTTTTGTTCTAAGCATATATTCACAAAAAAAAAAACAAAAAACAAAAAAAAAGCTCTAAGCAGAGGTTTTTAAAAAGAGAATTTTAACAAAAAGCTCATGTACTTCACTTTAACGAAAAATCACATTTTTACGCTATGAAATTTAAACCCCAGCCGAGTCTATAAAATAAGATAGAGAAAAAGAGGGTGAGTAATGGTTAAGATGCTGACGACTGCGGCTTTGAAATAGTTGAAGCTATGGTATTATATGAGTGGTGAAATGTTGCAAATTTTGGATTATACTTATAGAGTCTCGTTCTAAATCTTATGCTTTAAGAAAATTTGTACGTTCACTATTTGATCTTAATTCAATGACATAGAAAAAAGTACAAAATATAAAAGTTAAATGGTCACCTACTTTTAGAGTAACATCGAACGATGTTACGATCACAATTTCTCAGGGACTGGCCACAATAAATCATTGATGACTTTTGAATTATTCTTTTTTTCGTTGATGACAATTTCTCAGGAACACCTTATATTGGATTTTTTTTTTTTTTTTTCTTTTTCAACACAATAAATAAGGTGTTCCTTAAAGCAACTTCACCTCCTACTAAATTGCCCAAGCAATTACTGCCAAGGCTATTGAGCAAGGTAATTACTGTGTTTAGCGAACAATAACTGTCCAAGTATATCTTCACCCTTAAACTGAATAGTCTGTATTGCTTTAAAAGATTTTTCTTTATAAAATAATAAAAGATTATTTTATTTCTAAATTTTGGATAGGATAGTTTAACGATTTTCTTAATTTTAATAACATACCAAATTGGTTAAATACCGAATTACAACCTAAAGTGAATGGAAAATAATGGGCTCTGATTTTACAACAAATTCCGTACAAATCACCTAACGAATTTGTGGTGCTAGGACCATCTCCACTTTGTCCCTCTTCTCTTGCATGCCTCATTAGCATCACGTCTACTTTTTTCGATCTCCAAAAATATTTAGAATTCAAAGACATTCATTCTATAGGCTTGTTCATAATTTCACGATCTTTCTCCCCTCATTTCTTCTTTAAGCATCTCCCTTTCTTGCCTAAGTAGCTCTTTTGTCTCTCAGTAATGGCAACTCTAGCCTCATCTTTAGCTTTAGCCTCAATTCTGGCCACATCCCGCACAAACTCACTTCACCTTGCCGAGCAAGTTCTTCCATAAATTTTGTATAATCACAATCTCCCTTTTTTCCTTGCAACCTTCTTACCTTGAGGCCTGAGCGAATGACAGGTCGATTCCGGAACTTCTTCACTAGTCGATTCTTACACTTCAAATGTGTCGCCTTCCTAAACAAGCGAGTCTTCTCCTGGCATAAAGTGTGGAGGGGTGTCATTCATGACAACTTTTGGACCGATTGACATACTTTTGTATTTGGGACAATCTTTGACTACATTCCTACATTCATAGTGGTTGAATGATTTGTTCTTGCTATGAATGGCAACGGTTCGGTTTGGGGAACGAAAATGATACATTCATCCTCATAACTACGAAAATTAACCATATCTATAATCGCAAATTAACCATCAAGGGTTATCTATAACCATACCCACCAGGTATCGGATCTCCATAGGTTAACGATTATATCCATCTTCGTTGATACAAAAATCTATTCGTTTAATTGACGCATTATAATTTAGTAAATATTAAACATTTGATATATAAAATTATTCACCGACTGGGTCTTGTGGAGTATAAAAATTAAAATATTGAATTTAAAATACTGATAATGTTGGCTAATCTTTGATATCTCTCGTAAGCACCATTGAATTCTCAATGATTTTGATTCAAAACTTTTGAACTTTCCTACAAAATGCAACTCACACGATACAACTTTGTATTCTCAAGGTAATAGGTTCGATGAATAATGAATGCGCACACACATGCGCGCATGCACACACGCACACATATATACAATATAATACTACTATATTATATATTATTCAGGTCAGATTCGAATACTGATACGGATCGATACCCCTATAACCATCCAAAACCATAACCAAATAATATTCACGATTTTTGCCCATATCCAAAATATATCCGAATTTTCATACTCAGATTCGTTCAATTCAAACGGTTATCCACGGTTATCAGGTTTAACGATTAAAATTGACATCCCTAGTTCTTGTTCACCATATTGTACCAAACTTGCGCTTGAGGTGCCTATAAAAACAGGAGAAAAAAAAGTTGGATTCAAACTAATCAATGTCAATTTGGGTGTAATACAAATAAATAAATAAATAAAATATTGTCAACTAATCCGATGAATTTTGCCACTTCAAATATTACAACTAGCTTTAGCGAGGGTGTTTCTTCAACTAGTGAACGATTGGTCGAGTATTTTCCACCAACTTTGAAGAGCTTGATTTGTTTTTCTAGCGCCAAGCTTCTCACAAAACAAGGTATGAACAATCTTCCAAAGTTCTCGCAACTTCTGCTCATGCCCCATAATCGGGTAACAAGTAGCTCGAACTCAGCATTCACACAACATAACATATTCAATGATTGACCAATTCAAACTTGCATCATTAGCCTCTTTTTTTTTTTTTTTGGCAAACAAAAGAATATGAAAATTTTGAGAGAAAGATTAGTTGAAAGTATTTGAAAATATTGAAATATGGTGTAAGGTGGAAGAGAATGTTTAGGCGTTTATAGGAAAAAAATGTAAACCTTTTTACATATAGACAATTTTATTCCTATAAACACCTAAACATTATCTTCCACCTTATTACACATAGAGCAGGTAGGCGCACTCAGCCATTCCACCTTAAGACATCAGGGTGCGCCCGCAAGTATTTGAAAATTTGAAAATATTTAATTAGTATAGACAATTGGATTACAAAAAAATTGTAATCCAACAGCCTAGATTGTGACACGTATGCCAACAGTAACAATTGAAATTTTTCAAATTTTTTAGGCCAAAAAATCTAGACCATTGATTGGAAAATTCAACAGTCGAGAAGTTTACACGTCATCTAGATGTTGGGGTTGGATTTCAAATTTTTTTTACCATTAGAAATCCAATGGCATAGAAATATAACCGTTGAAAATCCAAAAGCTAAGGAAGAGCCACGTTGCTTCAAAATGGCTGAGTGCGCCTACCCTTGGGCCCTAGCCTTGATTTCTTGTCGAATAGCTGAGTGTGCCTACCTGCGGGCGCACCCTAATGTCTTAAGGTGGAGGTGCTTTTAGAGCATCTATAATGGGAAAAATTCTAAGATCGAACTACCAGACCACTTCATTCATATGGAACTAGACACAGAAAAATTCTTCCCCTTACCCCATCTCCCTGCATTTTTAAAAATAATTTTCTTGTTGGAATTTTCACATGAAATTGATATTTGAGAGTACAAACAAAGTATAAAGAAAAGATCTAGTGATTTTTAACTCATTGATGATAAGCTTTAACCAATGAATGACATTATTAGGAAAATCAGTAAACTATATAAAAGTATGATCATAACTAAAAAATAAAAAAAGAAGAAGAAGTATGATCATAACTATATCATAAATTAGGAAGTCCGGTTGCAATCATATTTACTTACTATAAATATGATGAAAGTGATACATAGACGTTGTTTTGAAGAATTGAACTTGACTTTATAGTTGAAAATATCGATTAACTCGAACCGCCCATTGAAATTTGAAATTATTGTTTGAAAGTCAAAATATCGGCCTACAAAAGTGTTGAAGTTCATCTAGAAAGAGAAGTAGTAAGCAAGGTTGCTGAAACTTTAAAAAACCTTTAGTCGGAAAGCTGAAAGGGGTCTAGCGTCTAGGCATCTAAGAGAATTTAGGAAAATTTTTTATTTTTTGTTTTGTAGTTTTAGTTAAATTTATTATATAACATAAATAAATGTCTACTTAAACTTTAAAAAATACATAATTGTATGAGATTCATAAATTGTAAAATAGAGTGACATATAGATATAAAGTATTAAACATATAAAACATGGAGAACAAACATATAATGAGTATTCATCCAAGTATTCAACAAGTCATTTACAATTTTTCGAAAATAAAATAAAATGTAAAATAAAAGTTATCTATTTTCTATTTTAATGAGAGTCGCAACTTAAGCAATCTAGATGATTTTCTTGTTTTTCAAACGTCTAGGTGTTGATTAGCGAACTGTTACCTTTCACACATCTGTAACATTCCACATCGACCAATGGAGATGGGGTAATGTGCTTTATATGTACATGGTCCCTTCCATATAGCACAAGACTTTTTGGGAGCTCACTGGGAAGTTTTTCGTGTGGGTTCTTAGAAACAAAACCTTGAAGGTGTGGCTGGGGCCCAAAGCGGGCAATATCGTGCTACGGCGGAGCCGAGTCTAGGATGTGATAGAATGGTATCAAAGCCGCTCTGCCGTGTGGTGCGAGTGTTCCGATGAGGACGTCGAGCCCCTAAATGGGTGAATTGTAACATCCCACATCGACCAATTGAGATGGGGTAATGTGCATTATGTGTTCATGCTTCCCTCTATATAGCACAAGGCCTTTTGCGAGCTCCCATAATGGATGACCCAGTGAGAAGTTCTCGTGTGAGTTCACAGAAACAAAATAGCGTGGCTGGGGCTCACAGCGAACAATATCGTGTTACGGCAGAGTCGAGTCTGGAATGTGACATATCCATTGCAGCTTTATTATATTATTTTTCGCAATACTATTCTCTCAGGAAATTATTCGATATGATATTGTTATCCGGTGGATAAACTAGTTTACAATAACATTATTGGGTAAATACGGAAATAATCAAACATACCACTATTTTAATAGTTTTGATTAGGGCTGGGCACGGGCCGGGTCGGGCCCAAATTTTGAGGAACCGAATCGTATCCGTTTAAAATGTAATGGGGAGGGCCGGGCCGAGTAGAATGATTTTGAGTTTGGGAACCGAACCTAACCCGGCCCGTTAGAAACGGGTCGGTTCGGGACGGGTCCACGGGTCCAATTACTTTTTTTTTGTCTTTTCGATTTTGGGCATAATGAGATGAAGCATGAGACTGAAATTTCCAGAAGTTCGTCCAGTTTCATCTTTCCTGCTGCTCCACACTGAAATTGAATCAGGAGACCGAATCGACGATCTGATAGTCAATAACTACAAATTGACAACAATCATGAGTCTTTTTTCGATTCAAATTCAGCTCCACATTCTTATACGAACAATCAACACGTTAAATTAAAAAAGATTTGATATTAGAAAGATGATTACTGATCACCACACATGCAATTCTTGAAAATTACTGAAATAAAAACAACAACTTCCACTCAATTTCTCAGCAACAGAAAGATCAAGCCAAATCAAATCAAAACCAACAACTTTCAACTAAATTGCACAAGAGTCAAAATTTAATTGATATACAGAACTATCGGTCCAATAAAAAATATTCAGAATTCGAGACCCTACCTTCTCCATTCTCTAAGAATGAAGCCCTCCTCAGGCAGCATCGCCAACGGAGGCGGCAAAATCGGATCGTCGGACTTGCCAAACCCTCCATCAAAGCCCTGGCCATTCGATTCGGCATAGATCGACGGAGGAGAGAAGGCCTCCGACGCCGGCTGAGTGCTGAAAGTGTCGTCTGCGGCGAAGCAGTGGAATATTGGGGAATCGGTGAATGAGTCCTTGAGCGACTCAGAGTCGACGAAAGATTTGAATCACTAGGAGGATAGTCGGGGGTCGTAGCCCAAGTAGCCGTCGTCATCGAATGGACGAGTTGACCTGGTAGTCGGGACCGAGTCGTCTTCGGGCTGAGTGAAAGAGGCCATGATTAAGTCAAGTGCGCTGAATCAGAGGAGAAGTGAGTGGAGAAGATGGGGTAGGGATAGCGCCGATGACGACCGCCGTAACTTCAACAAGAGGAGGAGTGAGCGGTACCCGCTCCGTACCCACCCCGAACCGGCAAGACTCGGCCCGCCCCGCGGTTCCTAGACCCGTTTGCCCACCCCTAATTTTGACCCTGTATTTCAAAATAATTTTTGACCTTGCACTCTGGGACATCTGGTTTGGGGTTAGGGAGTGTATAGGAATAGAATACTTTCCGAATTTTTTTTTGTGGAAATTCAAATGATCAATCATTCGTGTTCATTCATTGTACATCGAACAGTTAGAAATTATTTTGAAATTTTTATTAAAAATTAAATATAAATAGTTCATTAAAAATTAAATATAAATAGTACTTTACAAAAATTGATCACAAAATATATATTGAACAAATATAATTAATTAATTTCCGAATTTCCACAAACAAGATTCGAAGAAAATCCTAGTCCGAGTGTATAAGACATAATAATCCAGGTGGTTTAACAAAACCCTAAAATATAAAACGTCCCCTCCCAAGAAAAATGAAAAATAAAAATAAAATAAAATAAAGGGTAATCAATGATGGACCGACAAATGGACAGACGTGAACGGTATCTTGTCATGTTTTGCGCGTTTAGGTACACATGTTTAAGGTGCAACTGGCAGTAGTCTAGTGCGTGCACATGTTTCGGCTTTCGGTACAAGATTTTTGTGACAAATCATTATTTCTCTTTTTTTTCTTTCGGTCCGATGTTTGCGTTCATTTCATGTGACTATAGTACCATTTTGGGTTTATTTACTAAATTCTTACCCACCAAGGATTGAAAGAAAGTTGAAATTTAATTGTGCATCTAATGGCGAATTTAAGAAATTTTATTTTGATGATAAGATATACCACTTTGCTTGATTTTTTTTATCTTTGTTTTTAAGGTATTAATGTCTTGCTTTCATGACAATCATGTTTAAAGTGAGCATCAAAAAAACATTTGACAGTGTGAGCTTAATTGATACACATGACATAACGTGGATAAATTAGGGCCTAACGTGGATTCATTGGTGTGTCAAAGCGCAATGCTAGGGATTTTTTTTTGTTTTTTTACCAAATGGAGACCTGGTAGCTTCGCCACGAAAGTCTACTCTTTTGGGGTTCGAAAAGACTCATAGAAGCATTTCAGCCTCCTCTTGATCACCATCGTGTGATTCACCAGCGGTAATAATCGAACTCAAGACACACTGTGTGGAATACGGACCTAGAATTCGTCATCAACTACTGGACCATCCCGTTGTGGTTGTAGTGCTAGGTTTCAAGCCACAAAATCCGGAGGCTAATTTTAGTCGGTGATGCAAGTGAAACTTATAATGTATAGGTGGTTGAACTCAAATTGCACTTAAACGATTAACTCTAATACTCAAATCATTATAAGATTATATAAGCTAAAGAAAATTGGTTTATGCACACTCCTTAAAAAATCTAACAGAAAGATACAATTATTCGTACATAAAAAAGAGCACGAATGTGCAAAAATCATTTTCTAAGTCGAATTGCTATTGAATTTGGTTTACACAGTCACAGTTGCATCTAAAATTCTGAGAAACTGTGCCACTTTATGCTAGTTGCAGTAGGAGTAGGACACATTCTTGCAAATTGCAATTGGCAAATGGCAGGTATGATTATTTAAAGTGACAAAATTGAGAAAGGCATTCATATTATAAGATTGCAATTCCAGCGCCAAGTCTAGCTGGACAGCCTCAATATTCTTGGTTAAGATAGAAGCGGAACCTTCGGTTTGGTCCCCACCACACAAGTTTCCAATTCCTTTCACTTTCATCTTCCAACGCGGACAACAAAATTAAAGTTCCAACCTTTATTTTTCATCCCCACATTTTGCTATAAGTAACGCAGTTCATAAAAAAATCCAACCACATTGCTCTTCAATCTCCGCAACTTCTAAAACTTGAAAGTTATTGCAAATTTGGAAGCAAACCCATCACTCGCTTCATCGTGTCAATCAGAACTACAACAAATTTAGCAACTTTTGTATCAGAAACAGTTACAGTGGCAAGGATTTTTAACATGGTATCTCTCTCTCTCTCTCTCTCTAGATTGCTTCTGATTTTCTTCCATGGATTTGGTTTGTGAGAAAATGGGTACTCAGGAAATCGTTTATTGGATAATGGATACTGAAAATTTTGAGACGTTGCAGGGTTTAGGTGCGGGTTCAAATGTGGCAAAGACTAATCGCAGAGAAAGTGAGAGCCTTTCAAGGAGCTACAGCGGCAGATGCATATCGTTGCCGTCGATAACAGAGCCTAAGCCAGAGACTTGGGCAGGGCTTTGCTTAGTCTCGTGCACGACTTTCAATATTTTGGCTCCAATTTACAAAAGACTGGATCAACAGGTCCTATTCTATCCCATTTGCGTTTGTCTGTGATTTGATAATTATTTCGTTTTTAGAGTCACTTTGTTTGATAACTATTTCGTTTTTAGAGCCGTTTGTACTCTCAAAACGAAGTGGTTATCAAACGGACTTAGTTTATCTGAGTTTGTTTTCTCAATTTCTTTGTGGTGTGTGTGAAACAGAATCAAAGCCTTAGAGAGAGCGACTACAGGGCGTTTTGGGTGGACAGGAACCAGAGGATTTTGGATTGGTTGCTCTATGAATCATCTGCCATTATTTGTCTGCAGGTGATATTTGAGTACCCTTTTGCTTTTTTGGACCTCAAACGAAATACCCCTTGTTGCATATGAGAACAAAATGCACTTGTATGAGGTTTTAAGGGTCATGGCCCTTTCCAACTATATGTGCTGACACTAACCCATCTTTTGCAATATTAGGAGTTCTGGGTTGGAAATGAAGAATTTGTGAATATGTACCTGGACAGGCTTGGTGATGCAGGCTATACTACCTTTAAGCTCGCCCGAACTAACAACCGGGGAGATGGTATATTGCTATCTTGCATCTATTCCTTAATGTCGATTTTAATACGCTAGACTTATCTGGCATCATTCGAGTTTAGTTAAATCTCATTATTGCATTGCTCCATGGGTAAAATGCGCGGTTTTTTTTTTAACTCACATTCATATGTTAATTCCAAGTTCACAACTGCAATATAGGTCAGATGCTGAACAACTTGAAAGTTCTGAGAAAAAAATTTACATTATTCTGCACACATGGGTTCATGTTTCATGCATTGGAGTGCTTTGTCACAACACTTTGCGGTTGAATTCGCCATTCTTTGTTATCTTTTCCCAGTACAATTTAGCAGTCTAAGTTATTGGAGAGTTCTTCCACTGGTTCTTCATATATCGGCTAGCATTTCCAAAGAGGTTGTGTCTTAGAATGGTTCTCAAGTTTGATATCAACTCATTTCTTGTTTTGAGATTGTTGTCATGATTAAAATGAGCTTTTTAAGTCGATTACATTCTCTATGGCTTGACTTATTGTATTTTCTCTATACAGGTTTGCTGACTGCTGTGAGGAGGGACTGCTTTAGTGTTCGAAACTATCGAGAGTTGCATTTTAATGATTTTGGAGACCGTGTTGCTCAGCTATTACATGTTCAGTTAGCTGCCCCATTTTCACAAAACCAGAGAGGAAACGTTCAACAAGAAATGCTAATTGTGAATACTCATTTGTTGTTTCCTCATGATTCCAGTCTCTCAATAGTACGATTGCATCAGGTATTCAAAGTTCCCAAACAAGTTATCAACTTATGGCATATAATTGTCAACTTATTTTAACAAGCTGCACTAGCAATCACTCTAACCTGTTTCTGGAATTTTTTTAATAGGTTTACAAAATTTTACAATTTGTGGAGTCATATCAGAATGAAAAGAAGCTAAACCCGATGCCTATCGTACTCTGTGGGTGAGTCTCCTGCCTTGTCTTTCTTAGTTAATGTTCCATGTCAAAGTATACATCCTTTTGAAGGTGCTAGCTATCCTAACTGGTAAATCCTTTTGAAGGCCTCCTTCACAAACAATGGAATTTTAATAAATGGTAGGCTTTTTCTGGTTGTATTCTTTTGTGTAGGATGGTAGTTCTTATATTTGTACATTGTTTTTTTTTTTTTTTTGTTATTCTCGATGCAGTGACTGGAATGGAAGTAAACGAGGCCATGTGTACAAATTCCTTAGATCACAGGGTTTTGAATCAACATATGACACTGCTCATCAATATACCGATGCGGATGCTCACAAGGTTGGTGTTTTCTGGATTTAAATTCAGAAATCAGTGATTTACTGGCTGCCACAAGGCCCATCTATACAATGCTCATCATCTGTTTTAACGGAATATTTGTATTTTATATCCGACAGTGGGTTAGCCACCGCAATCATAGGGGAAACATCTGCGGTGTTGACTTCATTTGGCTTTGTAATCCCAATAAGTCACGAAAACTACTAAAGACTAGTTGGTGCGAAGCTGTTTTTGGAATATTACGGGTAAGCAATTCGGTTTCCATGTTCTATATTATTGTCATTAATACTCATCCGTTCACATTTTCTCTACCTACTATCTAATACCTTGCCGCAGAGGGCAAGATTAGTAGTTCATCAGATATATTGTGCACAGAAAGCTTTGTTCAAAACTTTTGAAATATGCTTCGATCATTTATATTATAGGGCATGCAAGCTCTAGTCAGTTTCTACATGCAATCCTAATAACTTCCTTTTTCCTTTTGGGGTTTTCAGCGCCAGCTTCGAAAAGCTTCAATGGCTGAAAATGATGCATTTGCCTTTCTGAAGGGTGATAGTCATGGTGATTTTATTACGTCCTCAGCTTTCTGTGAAGCACTACAACAGGTTGGTTCTATTAGCTATTAAGCTGTATAAAGTTCAAATGGAAAGATCAGACTTGCTCATATAGGTATTTTGCAGGTTAATTTAATTGGTCATCCTACGGGATTAGGTTTCCAGGAGACAAGGGATCTCTGGATCCAGGCAGACGCCGATGCAAATGGTGTTCTTGATTACGAAGAATTTAAGGTACATTCCATCCATAATAATTTCGTTTATTTTCCTTTTGAAATTACATTAGCATTGCCGTCATGTAATAGTCCTTCCAAAGTACTACAAGATTAACATCCCATGTCTAAAACCTTTGGCATTGCAGAATAGAATTTGGAGTTCGACAGCGCCAGAGGATAAAGAAAGTCTCAATGGTAGTAGGGAGGAGTCCAAACGAGGCACGCAGGATGCCCTCGGATTCAATGTGAAGAATGCAGTTCTATACCCCCATGAGGCGGAGAAGGGAATATGGCCCGAAGATTATACTCTCTCTGATCACGCTCGACTCTCGGTTGTACTTTCACCAGAAACGATGTGGTGTTGTAAGTCATAAACCGCACTTAACGACGACGCGGAAAGGATATGCAGAATCTGTAGGAAATGTGTATAGCCAACAGAGGAAAGGTCCCTTCTGTGGTACTACTTGTGTTTGAGAAAAAAGAAAGAAAAGACCAATATATGGTTGGAGAGGTTTTTCTGGTTTATGTTCTTCATTCTTTTAACTGTTTCTCCCTATCCTTGACCAAATTATTTTTTAGGCTTTTTAGCCAAAATAGTTCTTGAGATTTGCATAACGATGGTCACTGAGATTGAATGAAAATCAATAGAAATAGTTCCTGAGATTTTCCACCATCCATTAGTTTGGTCTTTCTATTAAAAACTCTGTTAAGTGTCTCGCAACTCTTGGCCGAAAGTTTGGACAATTTTAAAAGCTTCGTAACTTAAACGTTTCTTAATCAAATTCGACTCATAATTTATCAAAATGAAGATAGGAAAGTGTAGAACAAGATTATACCTATTTGGAAGCTCAATGGTTGCTAGAGATAGCTAGAAAATGGCCTGAAAGGTGACTGGTTTGTTGGAAAACTAGAAAACTTGCCGGAAACTGGATAAACTTTAAACGTTCATAACTTCTTCAATACTCAACAAAATCGAGTGATTCATAAACGAAAATCATACTTCTCAACTAGATGAAGAGATTGATACCTTTCTAGATACTAAATCGCCATGGTTTGGCCAGAAATCAGCTTGAAAGTGGCTGTTCTGGTCTTCGGTTAGCCACTTTCAAATCATTTTTTGGCCAAATCAAGGAAAATCAGCCATCGAGAAGGGTACCATTTTCTTTGTCTCGTCGGGAAGTATGATTTTCGTTTTTGAATCACTTGATTTTGTTGAGTATTGAAGAAGTTATGAACATTTAAAGTTTACTCAGTTTTCGGCGAGTTTTCTATTTTTCCCGCGGACCAGTCACATTTCAGGCTATTTTCCGGCCATCTCCGGCAACCATTAGGCTCCCAAATATGTATAATCTTGTTCTACACTTTCCTATCTTCATTTTGATATATTATGGGTCGAATTTGGTTAAGAAAAGTTTGAGTTACGAAGCTTTGAAAATTGTTCAAACTTTCGGCCAAAAGCTCTGGGACACTTAACGGAGTTTTTAACGGAATGACCAAAGTGGTAGACAATCACATAGACCATTTCTATTGATTTTCAATCTGAGTAACTAAAGTGATGTGTTTTGCAAATCTCAGAGATCATTTTGACTAAAAAGCCTATTTTTTATCTTTTGGGGAAGGAGGGGGGAGGATCATACTTGATGATATATGATTAGTTATTGATTTGTATGGATTTGTCTCACTTCATGTTGCTTTGCAATTGCAAGCCTTGTCAGGTGGGCTCACAAGTCACAATCATATCAAATTGCAAGTTATTGTGTTGCGGCTGTGTTTATTGGTACACAGAAAAAAAGAATCTAAAATTGAGAAGATACACATGCTAAATTAGTCATTCGGGATGATTTCTACACGTCTGTTTTTATCTCATCCTTTTGTTTTTTTGTTTTTTTCTTTCTTTGTGAACAAACCAGATGAGAATCAAGGACCAAAATTAATGGGCCTGCAAAAAGTCAAAACGGGTTTGCAGAAATCACTTTCTCGTGAAATCTGGATACTGAATTGACAAGCAAGACAAAGCAAATCTTAGCTGCCATGAGATACTATAGACAAAGCCCTCATAGCTCATACGCTTGTACCAATATATAGCTTTGTGTACGGCTCATACACAAAGCTGTTTGCATGATTTCCCAAATCGATGTGTCTTGAGCACAATGCTCGTTCAAGAATAATTGAAAACCAATGCTAAGCCTGATAACATGTATGCCACTTCATATATTTCTTTTTTTTGTCGGTGGCCAACACATGGTTCAGAGTTGATGTCTAGACATACCTGTCTTGAAGCTCCATGCTATAAAATTGTCAAGCCTGCCAACTAGCTTGAGCGGTCAGAAAGTGTTTTAAGTTATACGCTCCTCTCTTCTTGTCGGTAGATAAGGCTAAGAGCGGTTATTGAAGGCAGTCGTCTTTCATTCTCGTGGCTGTACTCTATCATCGGAATTTTTTGGGCTGACTTGAAGGCCCTATGTCCTCATTTTCTCATCCTTTGGTGGGCTTATCCAAGTCTTATATGTTAAGCTCAAAACAACTTATATATTATTTTAATGAGCCTAAAATAACCACGCGTTTACAATTATCTGTTCATATACGGATTTTATGGAACAAAATTTTGACCGTTGGATTGGTTTTATTGAAATTGTGTGGTTGAAATTAAAACACAAGCCATACAATCTCAACCACATAATTTCATTAAAGTCAAATCTAATGATCACGAGAGTGTCTCCCTTTAAAAAAAAATAGAGATTCCTCTTGTAAAAGGATTTCATCAAACAATATTTACCTACATGTAAGTTGTAGCATTGTAAATGAGAGATGAAGTCACAAAGTAATCATGGGCTACAGCCCCATAGCCACAAGGTCTCTGCTTTTATAGATTGGTTCTGCCAGTTGATGGAACATTGCTCAAAGAAGTAATTGATCAAGAAGAAAATGGGTAATCAGAATCTCGACCCAATAAGTGGAAACATTTGCTCCAAGTTCAAACAAGTACTTGATCAACAAGAAAAACCTTTATTACAAGGGACGTGTGATGAGAGGAAACGGTGGACCCACACAATCACATCAAAGGGTAGCCTCGTCACTCGCGATTATTTTCATTAACAAGTAATTCATTTTATGTCTTTAGATTAGATAAAATCCATTTCAAGTGTCTATTTGATAGTATAATGATATGTGATATTCTCCTACGTACTTTGAATAGACTTGATATTTGTAATTTGTGTCATATTTTTCATATTCATGTCTTTTTTCTAACATATTTGATATCTTAACGTGTCGTGTCGTGTCGTGTCGTGCAACACTCAATAAAATAAACGGGTAATATGACCCGACCTCATATCGACCTGTTAATATTATCAAGTAATATGACCCGACTTGCTACCAGTTAAAAAATATATTTTTTAAATTCATAAAAAAAAAGAAAAAAATAATAATTTGATCCAAAAAAAAAAAAAAACATAATACCAAATTAGTATATGCATATCGTATTGTCACATAAATATTACTTCAAAAAAAAAAAAAAATATATATATATATATAGAAACAAACATTTACCTTTCAAGTATTAGTTATCATGTTAATTCGAATCTGTTTATTTTCATATCATTTATGTGTCGTGTTACCTAGTCCACTTTTGAACACATTGAAAATTCTCTGCTGTACTACGGGTCTGGAAGAACTTCTTGAGACTCGCAATTTATTTTGGGATCTATGAACACCAAGCTAAACTATTAGAAATATTATTGCAAGTAACGGTAGCCACGCTAAAGTGAATTAAGTAATTAGCAAGGTCTAAAATATCGATTATATCGGAAATATCGGTAGTCCAAAAACACGAAAATTTCGATAGAAATATCGGGATATTATCGATATCGATAAAAATTGAATAAAAACTACGGAAATTGTAAGAAAAACTTGGAAATTTTTATTGAAACTTTGCAGGATGTTTATTTAGTCAATTATCTATTAGTTTATCACAAAAAATTGGAAGGAAATGCATTGCATGATGAATTTAACTGATTTAAGTTGATTATATAGCGAACTGGCAAACATTGTGAGTGTAGAAAATATGTAGTAATTAATGAAAGAAGTTTAAACACACCATAATCATTTATATATAATGAATTAGTACAATATTTTACATTTTATACATTACATGGTAAGATACATGATTGACTTAGTACCACATAGAGTTCCTATGAGGTTCAAAATTTTCACTATCTTCATCATCTCTATATGTAGAGTAAGTGTATTGTGAAGAGTAGTCATCAAATGATAAATCCCCAAAATAGTTTTGCATGTAATTGTTAACATGTCACCCATATGGATCCGATATTGGTTGACGTTTTCTCTAAGCAAAATCATTTGAAGATTGAGTCTCGGATTCTTTCCATCCATATAGATCTGAGATTGGTTGACGTTCTCCATATATATATAAATATAACTACAACTAATTAGTTAGGTGAGTGAACGTGGTGAGTAGATCAAAAGTAGATACTTGAAAAAAAATTGTCAAAAATTTATTGTCATGTACAAATTTGTTTCTTGCAAAAACAATTCAAAACAAAACCATATATATAAATATTTTAGCATATTTTCACAAAAACATAAGGGGGTGTGCTATCCACACACCCATTTTTACTTTTCACACACCCCTATTAATTTATGTCCGTTAGATCTTCTTCAATTCATCCGATCCGACGGTCGAAATCCAAAAAGGTGTGGGAGAAGTAAAAAGGGGTGTGTGGATATCACACCCCAAACATAAGTGATATGGTGGTCAAGGTGTTGAAGGAGTAAAATTGGAGGGGTTCGAATTCCCTTAGTGTTTTTTTTAATATAGAAATTTAAAAAACACGAAAATTTCGATGGAAATATCAAGATATTATGAATATTTTAGACCTTGGTAATTAGTGAGACAAATATATTTAGATGAATCTCATGTTACAACCAAAGAATTTCCAACAACTTATACCTTAAAAAATATTCTCTAAAGTGATATATCTAATATTTATTTATCAAACGCGCACAAAATCTTTATAAATAAATATGAGAAGTGACAATATATGGAGACATATTTTGATCGAAACTCTATGAGAATGCTACTGACTTTTTCAGTTAAATTTTCTTGATCTACCTTATCGACTCTTCATCCTACACGATGACATTATTTGTGTACTTCTTATATACCCTTTGTATTCAATACTGCAAAGTAACCAATTGAATCAGAAATTTCAGTCTCACAACCTACCCTCGTTTAGTCTTCTATTGAAAAAAAAAAAGGAATACAAAATCTTCTCATGATCCCTGCAGCTTCTCAGTCCTTTCCGAGGAAGCACCGCGCAGCCATACAGTAAACAGTTCCACAAGTTGGATTGCCCGGGGTCCTTCCAAAAGTCACGACAACAAAAATTCCACACCCCACCATGTAAAAGCAGAAGCACCAGTTTAATAGCTTCTTCGATAAGCAAAAAGCGTCCGCTGAAAGCCAAAGACTTTGATCGACCTCAAGTCAATTTCCGTACTGTTTCTCTTGTTTTTCTTAATCCTACAAAAACCCACCCAGCATTCCATTTCTCCTACATGAAAGAGGATGGCTTCCAATGGAATCCCCGTCACCAGAGTAGCAGTGGGAGGCATGTTACTGCCAGTGGGATTCCGATTCCAGCCCACAGAAGAAGAGCTGATCGGCCATTACTTGCAGTTGAAGCTACGGGGAAAGGATTCCCTCGTCAGCGACGTCATCTGTGAAATCAATATCTGCAACCACGATCCCTGGGAGTTGCCTGGTAATTATTTGCAAAACCCCAGGTCTTAAATTTTCATTATTTTTCTTAGCTCAATGAGTCTGATAATCTGTATAATCTGTATTTGCCATTGGGTATTTGGGTTTAATTCATATGGAACGTATTACCAAACCCAGTTGGGTTTGATCCAAACGTAACTTATTACCAATCCGAGGTCTTAAAGTTTTTTTTTTTTTTTCTTGAGTGACGATTTTACGAAGTTCAGATATTTTAGCACTGAACACTCTTCTGTGAGTTCGAAAAATTGTAAAATGTTCATTTTTTAAGTGTAAATAGCTGAAGATGGAGTGCGAAAATCGCTACCCTTTTAGTGATACTTTTTAGTAGTTGAATGAGTCTAAAAATATGTGTTGGTTTAATCCAAATGTTGTGTTTTTATGCAGCGAAGTCACTGATAAAGTCGGATGATGAGCAATGGTACTTCTACAACCAACCAATTTACAAAAAAAACAGCAGAAACGACACCGAAAGGGCGACGAGAACAGGCTTCTGGAAGATCACTGGCCGGGATAAAATAGTCACGGCTCGAGACAACAAAACTATCGGTAGAAAGAGGATTCTGACATTTTACCAAGGTCGTCCTCGTAATGCCACAATTACCAACTGGGTCATGCATGAGTTTTACATCCCTCAATTCAGTCCTAATGCTAATCAGGTCATCATTCTCTTTCTGTTTTCGGGTTTTTGTTAATAATGTTATGGATGATGTACAATTTGCAGCATTGAATGAGGCAAGTTCTAGACAGGAGGCTTGAGGGGTTTTCGTTGTGAAACTGAAGTCTATTTGGTTTGGTTCGAAGGGGTTTTGGTTTTGAAATCATTGAATGGATCAAAATCGAAACCCCATCTAGCCAAATTGGCTTCTTCTTGTTTAATTTTCTGTTGGTGCTACCTCATTACATAATTGGTTTTCCAACTTATTTGCAGAGGGATTTCGTTCTCTGTTACGTAAAGAAGAAATCAGGTAAGAATACGGATGTTGCAACCTTCTATGAAGGTGAATCTAGTAATTACAACAATGCACCTGACTTTGAAAATCAACTGCAACCAGCACATATTATGCATGTTGAAGAGGTGAGAATGTCGAGCACGAATGGTGATTAAAACTTGCTCATATATGTAGACGGAGCAAAAGAAACAGATCCAAAACCTTTGCTTGTTTGTTGTTCACTATGCAGGAACATACTCAGCCACCACCAAATCCGGACATTTTTCAGAGGAAAATGGATCATATGCTTGGAAATACGCGTGGTAATAATGATTACCGTGGAATGGATGAAAATTCTGACGAGTTCGTAGATGGACTTTTTGTGGATGACCCGTATCAGGATTACAGTGAAGAAATAACTCACGACAAGGTCTTTAACGACTCCACTGTGCCACAGCCACCTAGGAAGGTGTATTTAGAGGATTGTGGAGTAGGCAGTGACTCAGACGTAGAAGTAAATGCAGTTGCACATGTAAAAAAGCTTTCTCCCATAGAATCTTAAAATCAAATTTTGTCAATGTTTTGATAGTTTTCACAGGCCAAATGCTACAACTTCGCTTAACTTTTTTGGTACTAGAGGCTCTGGAAACTTGCTCATATTTTGTGATTATTATTATTTTGCAGGGCCCGAGTTTACACATGCTTAGTGTGAAACAAGCTAGTTCGAGCCACTCCAGAAGAGAGGAAGGTGTTATGCTTCGTAACCAGACCTTAAGACAGGCTGCTTCCTCTATCAATGTATCACCTAAACCTCAGACTGATCATCTTCAATCAGTCAGTGATGAACATTCTGGTACACATCAAAGAACAAGCAGGCCACGACATGCATCAAGACCCATTAATGCCTTAGAATCAAAGAATGCTTCCTCTGTGGATGTAGATGCAGATCTCCTTCAGATTAACTCTATTCAGTTAGCCGCTGACGAATACTATAGCAATGAAAGAACACGCAGAAGAACATATCCAACAAGCGCCCTCGTAGTGCTAGGCAAACCTAATGAATTAAAACAGCAGCAAAGCAAGGTGAGTGAGAGAACCAAAACTGCAGCACAGAGAACATGAATTATGACTCTTTGGAGAGGCTATTTCCACAACTTAATCTGGTTTATTTTTGCAGGCCAAAGAAGCTGCAGAGCGTCGAGCTGCTGTTGATTTTCCCCTGAAGAGGAACGTTATAACAGAATCTAACAAAGACGCAGAGGTGGTTCAAGCCAATAATACAGAAAAGGGTTTGAAGCAGACGCAGAATGCAACAACCGCCGGCAATAGGACGAGCTGTTCTTTCATTTCCTGGGAAACATCCCCCCCATTAACAAGTCCCCCATCAGTATACCTTTTCAACACGGTTCTAGGTGCGATATTGTTCTGTGTTTTTGCTTGGGAAGTTTTATACGGGCAGTGGTGCTAGATGTGCCAAACCATTCACCAGAAAATGGCAAGTTTTTGTTGTCTGTCACACAATGAGTAATGCCAGACTTAGTGGTTACTTATTGCTGCTATAAAATGTGGGAGTACCAGCCATGTTTTGCAATGATGAAATTTTTATATTTGGCATAGCCTATAGAGTTAACATTTTTCTGTTTCCACGTACCAGATGTAATGACGCGTGGCTTGTACTGGAATCTCAGTACAATATATTGTTTTTTGTTTAATCATTTGGAGAGCGGGGATTCGAACTCTTGGGGTATTTTTTTTTTAAATTGTAAAAGTGCAATACTACTAGACTTTTGTGGTGTTAGAAATTGAAATGTTTTTGCGTTTAGTGTAATTGCAAAAAAAACTATATGGAAAGTTCGAAACTCGTGGAATATCTTTTAAAATTGGGGAAGATAAATATTACTATAGCATGATGTTCGAGTTATTAGAAGTTGGAAGTTCGAATGTTTTCGTTTTTCTATAATTGCAAAATTTTAAAAAAGGAATGGGGTGAGAGAGGCTCGAACTCTCGACCTCAGGATCACTCAGAAGCTATGAGACCTACGCGCTAGCCAACTGCGCCACCACCCCCGTGTTGTTCAAATTTGTGTTATCTGATCTAAAAGACACATGCAAAATGTATGGTTGTTCTTCAAAGGTTGTGTTACATAACTTTAAAGCCCACAACCAACCTCAAAAATTTTGCTTGGTCAAAAATGGTTTGAAGGAAACCTTCATTGCCATTCATATTTTAATGCTTAAAAAAAAAAGATTACCCCACAATTTCTTGGCTAAGATATATACAAACATATGAATATTTACGTTTTGTCACATTATGTATGACCCATAAGCTACCGGCACAAGTGCAAAATGAGTCTCGGCCACCCCATTGCTGGGTTAATCTATTTTTTTGGAAGCCGAAAAATTTCAATTTCTAACAAATAACAATAGATGTACTTTTTTTATCTTCAATTATGTTTGTCATGTGAATTAAATTAAAAAAATTATGAGAAAATACGGCCCTTGTATTTTTATACAAGTTATTGTTGGACAATGACCTTGAGGCCGAAAAATTACATCGGTTAGTCATGAAAAAGTTTCTCGATTGAGTGGTAATTATGTAATTATATTGAGACTTGAGATAAAGCCCGGTAATGATTTTGGAGGAAAAGAGGTACTTGAGACTTCATGTTGAGGAAGTAGTTGGGACTTGCGAGGGAAGCCTTAAAGCCCTATTGGATGGACCTGGATTCTCTCCTGAGCCCAAGGAGAGGATCCTCCTGACCAAGGATCCAAATCCAACGGCTATAAAAAGGGAAGTCCATTTAAAGTTATAATAATTATAGTCGTTGGATTTTCATCAAACGGTCGAGGATCATTGGTCAGGAAGATCCTCTCCTTGAGCTCAGGAGAGGATCCAGGTCCCTATTGGATATCTGTTCTCCACTCACAAACTTCTGAAGTATATTTTTGAAAAAGGAGGAGGAAAGAAGGAGATTCCTCCATCCACATCAATTAACAAAACCATTGTCAAATCCATTTTTTATCTTCTCTTTATTTTTGTTTGTAGTATGGAATCATGGAACACTCTCTAAAATATGTAATTATTATATGAAACTATAAACAGATGGTATCACGTTATGCGCTTCTCTAATGATATTAGAGAGACTAAATTTTAAATTAATTTTTTGGGTAAATGACAAAAAACTACCTCAACTATTGGTGTCGTGACACTTTCATACCTCATCTTTAAAACGTGACAATGTCATACCGCATCTTACGAATTTGTGACAATGTCATACCTCCGTCAATTTTTCTGTTAGTTTTTCTGTTAAGTGTTGACGTGGCAAGAGATGGGGACCACTCACTAATACATCTGGATTAAAAAATAATTAAATATATTTTTAATAATTAAAAATTAAAAAAAAATATTTTTATATTAAAATCTCTCTCTCCCTCCCTCTCTCTCTCTCTCTCCCTCTCTCGCCTCTCTCTCCTCTCTCTTCTCTGCATCCCAGAACCCATTCCCATCTCCCTCCCGACCCCTTTCCCGTTCCCCTTCCGTGCAACCCCCTACCCCAACCCAGTTCCTCCCCGCCCCTCAACCCAGTTCCTCCCCCCCCCCCCACCTCTACCTGCAACCCGAAACAAAAAAAAAATTCATACCCAGGCCCAGAAGAAGAAGAAGAGAGAAAAAGAAGAAGAAAGGAAAAAAAAAAATTCAAACCCAGAACTGGGTTTGCTGCGAGCGGGGCGCCGAGGGGGGGGGGAAGAAGAAGGATGAAGAAGAAGAAGAAGAAGAAGAAGAAGAGAGAAGTGGAAGAAGAAGAAAGAAAAAAATGCAAACTTAGAACTGGGTTTGCTGGGCGCGCGGGGGGGGGGGGTGGTGGGGGGGAAGAAGAGGGATGAAGAAGAAGAAGAAGAAGAAGAAGAAGAAGAAGAAGAAGAAGAAGAAGAAGAAGAAGAGAGAAGTGGAAGAAGAAGAAAGAAAAAAAAAATGCAAACCCAGAACTGGGTTTGCTGGGCGCTGGGCGGGGGAGGGGGGAAAAAAAAAAAAAAAAAAAAAAAAAAAGAGGGATGAAAGCTTTTTTTTTTTTTTTTTTTTACTTTTTTATTATTTTAATATTAAAAAAGATATTAAATGTTTTTTTTTGTTTTTAATAATTTTTTAATAGAAAATGGGTCCCATCTCTTGCCACGTCAGCACTTAACAGAAAAACTAATAGAAAAAGAAGAAGAAGAAGAAGAAGAAGAAGAAGAAGAGAGAAGTGGAAGAAGAAGAAAGAAAAAAAAAATGCAAACCCAGTGGGTTTGCTGGGCGCTGGGCGGGGGAGGGGGGAAAAAAAAAAAAAAAAAAAAAAAAAGAGGGATGAAAGCTTTTTTTTTTTTTTTTTTTTACTTTTTTATTATTTTAATATTAAAAAAGATATTAAATGTTTTTTTTTGTTTTTAATAATTTTTTAATAGAAAATGGGTCCCATCTCTTGCCACGTCAGCACTTAACAGAAAAACTAATAGAAAAATTGACGGAGGTATGACATTGTCACAAATTCGTAAGATGCGGTATGACATTGTCACGTTTTAAAGATGAGGTATGAAAGTGTCACGACACCAATAGTTGAGGTAGTTTTTTGTAATTTATCCTATTTTTTTATATCATATAATATGACAGTTGATGGTTGAACTCTGCCTTTTTTTAAGCAGACGATATTATCTACACTACAAGGGGTGTGAGTCAACTTAACCTCACAATTGACTAGTAATAATGTGATTCAAATTCATCTTTGCTGTGCGAATCAAATGTCCTTCCACTTACAAGTGAAGAGGAATATCACTAGATTGTATTACTAAGTGGGGTTTTTTTTTCTTCATTTTTTTGGGGTGTGCTATCTACACACCCCTTTTACTTCTCACATACCCCTTGTTAATTTATGTCATTTGATCTTCTTCAATTCATCTGATCCGATGGTCGAAAATAAGAAGGGTGTGTGAGAAGTAAAAAGGGGTGTGTGAATATTACACTTCTATTTTTTAGCTCGAACTCTCCTAAGGTCCTCATTTTGAGAACCTATGAATACTAAATGCATATTAGCCACAAAATTATAGAGAAAACTTGAAATAGGTCCAATTTTATAAGTCTCTTTTGATATTGTTCTAATTTTTAATTACTTTTGATTTAACTCCAATTATTATAGCCTAACATTGTTGTACTTACTAGGTCTCACTTATAAAATTGAACCCATATAAAAAAAGACTTATCAAATTGAACTCATATCAAAAGACTCCAAAATTATATTAGTTTAGATTTAAATACTTAAAAATATTTGACAACTTAATAAAATGAAACCAACTTAGAATTCGAGAATCATTAGAAAATTCATTTTCTTATTTTATTTTATTAAGCTGTCAAATAATTTAAGTATTTGAATTTAAACTAATATAAATTTATAACTAACATGTATTTATTACTCAAACTAAATATCTAAAAACTTAATCATCAACCATCACATCAAATGTCTACAAAAATAATTTTCCTAGTATTTTCACTCACAAATATATGTGTTATTATGATCTCATTCGATTTCCCATTGAGATGTCTTAGTAGAGCAGTCCTCTCAAAGTTCCATCTGATGATATAGATGGGTCAGAGATGAACGTCACTCAAACCGACAATGCCATTGCCAATTGCAAATGAAATCTTGAAAGGTGATGAAATTGAAAGGACTATTCCAAAGCCAATGTGCGTGGTTTTCTACCTTAACGTGTTGCTCTTAAATTTCTTGTCTCAATTGCAGCTTTAAAAATAAGAAAAACTAATAAAAAGAGTTTTAAAATTTTGAGTTTTAACGATAAGAACAAAATAAAGAGTAAAGTGAATAGTACTAAGATTGACTTTTTAGCGTAAAAACATAGTTTTTCGTTAAATTGAATAGTACCGAGAACTTTTTATTAAAATTCTCTTAAAAATAGAATATATTATAGATTTGGTCACTGGATTATTATACGATTAAAAATTAAGTCTCTTAAAACTCATTAAAAATTATAAACTTCATTCATAATATATATTCAAAGTTATTTTATTCAGTAAGTTATGTGACTTGCATATGATATGCTTTATGAAATCATACGGTTATGTCTCGAGATTAAGTATTTTGGCTCCTTTTTTAGTGTTTAGAACAATCGAGAAATGTAAAGGTTTTGGCCCTTTTTGAGTGAACTATTTGTTTTAGTGAAGCTTAGAGTTAATAATTTGGTTAGGGGACTAGGAATATACACATGAATGCAGTTTTAAAGAATTGAAAACCGCGGATTAGCAACTTGAACTTAATCTTTATGGGTACTCTCTTCAAACTTATTTGTCAAAATTTTGTTTACCATTCGACGTTCTCTCTCCCTTAGAATATAAGATGATGATCATGGTTGACTTGCAATGTATGCATTCATTGTTGTATAGACGAAGGGAAACGATTTTTTAACACATATTTTCACTTCCTACAAACCCCTTCTTTTTTAGTTACTGAATTGATCAAATTAAAATTGAATCAAGGGTTTTTATCACAAAGGTTTCTTAAAATTGACACTCACTATCAAGATGGTCTCTGAAATTGAAAATCAATCAATGTAGTCAATCTATTACAATTATGTTAAAAATCTTGTTAAGTGCTGATGGGACGCATAAATAGGTCCAAGTCCTTTTTTTTCTTCTCACAAATGGTTCTTGATGTCACATTCCGGCCCGGGTGGGACCACTTCCCGGGCCCGCTCCACCACCGTAGCACGATATTGTCCGCTTTGGGCCCCGACCACGCCCTCACGGTTTTGTTTCTGGGAACTCACGAGCAACTTCCCAGGAGGTCACCCATCCTGGAATTGCTCTAGCCCCCTTCTCGCTTAACTTCGGAGTTCCAACGGAACCCGAAGCCAGTGAGCTCCCAAAAGGCCTCGTGCTAGGTAGGGATGGGAATATACATTTAAGGATCATTCCCCTGGGCGATGTGGGATGTCACAATCCACCCCCCTTAGGGGCCCGACGTCCTCGTCGGCACACACGCGGCCAGGGTTAGGCTCTGATACCAATTGTCACATTCCGGCCCGGGTGGGACCACTTCCCGGGCCCGCTCCACCACCGTAGCACGATATTGTCCGCTTTGGGCCCCGACCACGCCCTCACGGTTTTGTTTCTGGGAACTCACGAGCAACTTCCCAGGAGGTCACCCATCCTGGAATTGCTCTAGCCCCCTTCTCGCTTAACTTCGGAGTTCCAACGGAACCCGAAGCCAGTGAGCTCCCAAAAGGCCTCGTGCTAGGTAGGGATGGGAATATACATTTAAGGATCATTCCCCTGGGCGATGTGGGATGTCACACTTGAAATTGACCGGCGACATCAAAATGGTCCCTAGATTGAAAGCCGATTAATGTAGTCCTGCAAGTAAGTTTTCCAAATCAATATAGTCATTCCATCACAATTCTATATATAAAAAAATTCTGTTATGTGCTGATGTGACACGTAAATGGGTCACACAAGTCTAATTAAATTTTAAAAAAATTACAAATAGTTTTAGTAATTTAATAGTTAATAAAAAAGTTGTCAATCGAAAATGTGAAATTTCGTTCCTGGATTTCACTGTTATAATCTACGTATTTGTGTTATTGAGGTTTTATATTATTTTTTGAGAAATTATATTAATTTATTTGAATTTAGATTTTAATTAAACTCATTACGAAGTTTGAAGTTTGGAAATTAATTATTTAAAATTCGTAGACCTTTCGAGGTCACAATTTATATTTTTGAATAGAGCTCGATCTCACGAACGTGTAGGCGCAAACCGTTCATGAAACGAAGCTATAAAGAAAAATTTATTAACGTTTGAAGTTAATGACATTTTTGTAATTTTTCCCTCATTTAGAAGGCTACAGAAAATCTGGAGCAAAGGATGTGCCACGTGTGTGGCTAGGATGAAAGCAAAAGAAGAGAAGGTGGCTCGAATAGAAAGGAAAGAAAACAAAGGAGAGAAAATGAGGGGCAGATTGCCCAATCAGAAAGGAGGAAGAAAAAAAAATCCAACCTTCTCGTCACTAGTGCACTCGCACACCCAAACCGATCAAACTCCAGTGATTTTCGCCATTTTTTTTTCTGTTGAACCACTGTCATCCAACACTTGCAAAACACGCAGTGACTTCCTTTCTTCCATTTCCACCCAAGATCGAAGGGTTTAAGGATCAAAACCGTGAAAAACCTAACAGGAGCACTGGAGGTGCTCGACTGTGATTTTGCTATTCCGGTGAGTCTCACCACCCATCACCACCATTAATCAACTCCTCTTGGACCCAAGAATAAGACCCAATAGGTTGTAGGGGCATTGGAACACCAAGGAAGTCGAATTGAAGAACACTCACAGGTTTCCGGCGGGTTCGAGTCAATTTAGAACTTTTCCCGACCAAATTGGATTTGGCCATAGGTATAAAACTTGCTCCACTCATTGAGATCTTCATTTCTGTGAAATTTGGTAATTTTTGGGAATAGAATTTTCCGGCGAGTTGAGGCTATCGACCGCCACCCGCGACGGCACGTGGCCAGTGGGCCAACGATGCCTTCCTAAGTTCAATTGGATGCCCTGATTTCATAATTGATATCTGTAGGAAGTGGTTTGGTTTTTTGAACTTAGTTTCATTAGGATACATCACTTGATCAAAATTTGAATTGACGATTCGACAGTTAGATCGTCACCAAACTTTAATGCGTTATAGAACGTAATATTTGAGGATAGCTAGAATTAACGGATCGGGAATCCGATGTATGGATCTTCCCGAATTGGAACTCTAAGTTAGTAAAATTAATTGTTAACTGCCTCTTGATTTGGCAATTGGCGGAGATCTGACCATTGGATCATAATGAAAATTTAATATGTTGTTTTGGAAGCATAATGTGGATCTTTGGAAGTTATGGATCTAAAATCCGATGTGCCGATCTTTTGGATCAAATTAAGTAAGGTTGTGGCACCACCATTGATTTAGAGTTGACTGTTGGTCAACGTGTCTCGAATTCTTTATAAAACTAAAATTAGTATTAATAGAAGCATAGTGAGGATAGCTGGGCTTGTCTCAGTGAGTGACATTAACATATGTGATATGGTGATTACCCGATACTTTATATTAATATCCTTTGTGGATATGACTTGGTTTTATTAAATGTGTTTTCTATTAAAATGTGATTCTTTTATAATTGGCCATCGATCTACTTTATTTAAATGTGAAATGATTGTTAAATTGAGGGCTAGTAGGAGACCATGATCATGCTTGGTTAATTCGCAATAAGGGGTCATTAGTGGTCCTGCTTGGTTAATCCGCGATAGGGGACTATATTATCTATAGATCGTGCTTGGTTAATTCGATAAGCGATCTTTATGGCCATACTTACTTAGGAGTGATCATGCTTGGTTAATTCGCGATAGGTGATCACTACCTAATAGTTTCATAGGTGTGACTCTGCTTGGTTAATCCGCGATAGGGAGTCACTACCTACTTGGTTATCTTGGTCCTGCTTGGTTAATCCGCGATAGGGGACCATGGTTCTGCTTGGTTAATCTGCGATAGGGGACCATATTTTCTATGGATCGTGCTTGGTTAATTCGCGATAGCAGATCCTTATATCGGCCATACATACACACTTAGGGGGTGGTCATGGTTGGTTAATCTGCGATAGGTGATCACTACCTGACGGATGCGTAGGAGTGACTCTGTTTGGTTAATCTACAATATGGGGTCACTGCCTACTTGGTTACTGTAGGGGTGGTTCTGCTTGGTTAATCCGCGATAGGGGGCCACTTCCTGTTTGGTTACTTATATGGACTTCGGTCGAACTTGCGTCCCTCTAGCCCTAGTTTTTAATGTATTTATGAATGATGGTTTTGAGAATCTTGTGGTTGAATTAGAAAAACCGTTGGATGTCTGGGTGACTCATTTGAAGTTTTCAGTGACTTAACTATGATTTCATAAAAATATGATTTTATATCCGAGGTTTATAAACGATGATCGATGGTCTTTCTTTTTAATGAATATCACATACTTGTATTATTGTCACTCACCCGAGTTTCGCAGTTTACTCGAGTTCTGGATGGCCAGTGCATCATTCCCATGTTGTAGGCACTGATTATACATGTGATATATTTGGGTAGATTACGAGAAACCTGTAGATATTTTGGATTCCATTCCAGAATCCTTGTTCTTGTTCATTTCCATAAGGTTAGTCTCGAACCCTAGATTCGAGTGAATGAGAAATACGCCCAAAGGGCCTTGTGAATATTAATTAGATTCATCATGTTTAATTACTTATAATTCAAGTAGGGATTTATGTAGAGTTCCTTAATTAAATTCGTGAAATGATATGTTTTCGTATTGAGTGATTAATGTAATTAAATGCTAAGATTATGCATCTTTGAGTCATGAATGGATTAATTGACGGAATTGTGGAATGACGTTGGATATGATTGTTATTATTATGATTATTTTAGTTGATCAGTGTGACTTGAGAATATTATTGCGCTTCGCTAGTTATTTGATATGTTACATGTTGTGATGGAGATATCATGTTGAAAATAAAGTGAATTATGGGATGTTTGTTCGAGTGTAGTGAATGACGAACTACGAATGACTTGATCCCTATTTAGGGTACGTAGGCAGCTTAACAAGGAAGTTAGATGCAGCCATATAAAGTACGAAAAATGTTATAAATTCAAATCTCGATTCTATGCTTTGTACATATTCCAAAGGCGAGGTATGTTAGATATATGGGTATTTGGTGACGTCATGTGTCAATCTTGGACATATATCGGGATGGGGGCATGACAAAAAAACCCAGTCCTGCAATCAACTCTGATCGCAATTCACATTCCTCTATCTCATTAGCTATTTATTATCTAAAAAAGATCCTCAATACACACATATTTACACACCTTGATACCCTTAACCAAATTGAACCTGGATCGAGATCACATTAGATGACGGCTTGGCTGATTGGCAACGACTTCTGGGACGTCACTGTTAACATTTAGGCAATCAACACCTTTACAACCTTAATCTTAGAGAGCTTGTTTGGCGTTTCTTTGGTGTTTGGTGACGCAAAGAACGACGAGGCTTGCCTTGAGATAATGAGGTTACAACTGAGGTGCGTCTATTGTTGGTTGAAAACTATTTCCAAACCCCTATTAGGCCTTGATTAAGCCTTATACCTTTGAGAATTTATGTAGCGGAATGATTATATTAATTTGCAACACCTATTTTCAGGGACTATATTGATCGATTTTTAATTTCAAGGAACATCTTGATGGTGTAGATCAATTTCAGGGACCATTTGCTATAAAAATTCGTGAATCTTATGGGGCACATTTATGTGTCACGTCAACACTTAACAGAATTGTAATAGAAGGACCACATTAATTTATGACATTTATTTTCAATGATTACATTGATTGATTTTTAATTTCAAGTACCATCTTAAATATGAAAGTCAATTTTAAAGATCATTTGTGACAAAAATCCTAAAATCAAATATCAAAGTTAAGAGTGAAGGAGGCCTTATTACGGGAGATTTCGACACATCATTTTTCACCACATATACAACCCATACTTACTCGTTATTTGAAAAAGTCAAGAACATTAACGGATAAAAACAAATAAAGGGTGCAAATGGAAACACCAGTGTGTAAAAATCATTTCTTATTGAATGGCTTTGGACTTTAAATTCAATGTAGGAAAAGGACCTGTAACTGATTCCGACAGATCTTATGACGTGGGACGATTCCAAGTGTTAAAGTACTCTAAAAAGCAAAACTTCCCAGAGGGGTTACCAAAAAATTCAAAGGAAAAATGTAACCTTCCAAGAGGGGTTGATCAAAAGGACAAAAATATAAAAATATAAAAAATAAAAAATAAAAGCGTGGCATGTCAGCAAACTTGTTTGGGAAGTCCAAGACCTGATTGGTTGGATCAAATAGTACCGATTATTCTGAAGTTGAGTTTATAAAGTACTTGCAACTTCACCTTTTTCTCACTCCACACAAACGCACACGAGCACTCACGGAAAAGAAACATATGGAAACACTGGGAAGTAGGAGAAAAACAAGAGGAGGAGGGGGCTCAGGGCAGGTCGGGTTCAGATTCCACCCCACTGGGGAGGAACTGGTGGACCATTACTTGAAGCTCAAGAAACAGGGCAAGGATTTCGAAAACATCCCTGAAGTCGATGTCTGCA
Organism: Crataegus laevigata; assembly: GCA_963580275.1. NCBI lineage: Eukaryota > Viridiplantae > Streptophyta > Magnoliopsida > Rosales > Rosaceae > Crataegus > Crataegus laevigata. Next base: position 26,218,668 of record OY756947.1, on the reverse strand, counting down.
ACTACGACCCTGGGGATTTGGCTGGTAATTATTCAGTATCTCTCACTCCTTCACTGTTTATTTCCATTATTCATTATTCATAAAAATAGTATGCTGTTTTGTATTTAGTACTTGGTTTTTGAAGAACTGAATTGGGTTGGCATCAATTTCGTGTTTTGATTTTATCTGATGCTGTTGGTGTACTTGGTTTTTTCTCGCTAACAATTATGTATAAGCTCCCAAAGGGAAAATTTTGCTCTGTTTTTAGTACTTGGTTTTTCAAGACTTGAATTTGGTTGGCCTCAATTTCTTGGTTCGAATTGTTGCAATTTTCAGCTCGCATGCCATGTGACGATATGGAGTGGTACTTCTTCGGCCGAAAGGATTATAAGTACAAGAACAGCACCCGGTCCAACAGAACCACACCAGGAGGCTACTGGAAAATCACAGGCAAGGAGCGTGTGATCAAGGCTCGGCGGCCCAAAGCTGTCATTGGGAAGAAGAGGACCTTGACATTCTACCGGCGTTGTGAGCCTAAACCCAAAAAAACCAACTGGGTCATGCACGAGCACTATCTCATTGATAGTGAAGCCAATCCTAAACTGCCTCAGGTCACTCTCTTTTCCAATTGCAGAGTTTGCGATTTTGTTCTTTGCTTATTATCATCGGATTATGCATCATCAAATTTTTGTGCGTCGGTTCGATGTTTCCGTGTTTAACATACGTGAAATAATGGTTTTGAAGTGTGGCAATTGAATTAGATCATTAGCTCATAATATTGTTGTCCAACTTATGCAGAAGGATTTTGTTATCTGTCGCATGAAGAAAAAATCCGATGAGGAGGATACCTCAACCGGTGAAGTTGAACTTGGCAGCTGTAGCGTGTCTAATGTTGAAGATCCTGCTGCAGCTGTTGTGACCCCAGGGGTGAGAATGACAATCTTCTGGTCTATTTAACATTTATCTCATGGATCACGAGAAATTTATCGAAACTTAATGCATCACTCTTTGATTCTCTTCAGTCACAGGATAACAGTTCCTCTACGCTCCTATCATCAGGATACATAGAGCTGGAAGATGTTCTGCAAGCCATTGGCACTAATGATGATTGTAATGCAATGCAATCACCATTTGGAGATAATAATTGTTCTTATATCAATAAGAATGATATTTCAACCTGTGATGAAGGTGAACCTCATTGTTTCACCGTGTCTGATTTCGAAAATGAAGCTCCACATAATATGTCTCAGGAGGTGAGAATTAAACATGCTTATTTGAATATTTCTAATATGAACTTTAATAACCCAAAAGTGTATCAAAACTTAACTTGCTTGTTTGTGATTTTAAATCCAGTTATGTGCTCAGTCACAAAACGACATGAATTCACACTGGTTACATGTCGCACAAGAATCACCAACAAATGTTATATCCAAGAATAATGTTTCTACCAAGGATGACGATGAACAATTTAGAAACACCGTTTCTAATTTTGAAAATCAAGCTACGAATAAAAGGAATTCAGAGGTGAGAAAGAGCCTCTTTAAACATTTTGTTATGTGAACTTTTTATGGATATCTTGAAACTTAGCTCCTTGTTCATGACTCTTAATCTAGGTATGTCCTCCATCAGAAGAAGATTTGGAATTTTTCTTTTATCTACCTCAACCAGAGGAATACAAACTGTAGCCGCCAATAAAAACAACAGTGGGAGATGTTTTGCATGACAATAACTATATTGCATGCAGTGAGTTTCAATCCTGAATCTGAAGCTAATGTGTTTTTCCCACCAAGTTCTTGAATAAGGGTATAGTTAACTATGATTATTAGTTCTATGAAGAAGTTAACTATGATTATTAGTTCTATGAAGAAGTAACAAACTTATTTTGAATGACTACGAGCTACCGAAGTGCAGTAAGGAGTGGTACGAACACCCGAAGTAGTGCCATGGATGTGTAAAAGGCTATTATGCATTAGCTAAAGGAGAATAGTAAAGAGGCATTTTGAATTAGGCATGGAAGTGGTAGCTTGCAGCAACTGAAAGTGTTCAAGTTTCCGGGAAATATCTCCCCCAAGTCGATAATCAAGTCCTCCACGGAATAATGTTTCGGCCAAGCCATAATGCTAGCCTTATTGGCAATGCTTTTGTTTGTTCTGCAGATGGTGCCGCGTGGCTGCTGTAGTATCTATCAGTTTACATATCAGCGTTACTTGAGATGGTATTTTTGTAATATTTGGAATGATTTATCAAAACATATGGTTGTAGTTTAAGGTCTTAAACCTTTTTAAAAGCCTTTTGTATTGTTTATCAGAATGTATTAACTTTGAATGGGGTTTTGCATGTTCCTTTTTCTTTCTATATATGCAATGTCAATTGTTACATGTAGTCTATGTTACATCCAAGGAGAAAAAAGATCAAAAGGATACACGGCTGTAATTAGGCGAGCAAAACGTGCCCCATGAACAAGGCAGTGCTGCAATTTGGCAAGCAAAACGTGCCCCATGAACATGACAGTGCTATCACCACATTGAGAGATGAACATGACGGTGCTATCACCACATTGAGAGGTGACGAGGAGATCGAGATCGAATTGAGTGAACTAATTGAAGATGAAAAAAAAATCGAAAGTTCAAAGTTGGAGGCCAATGGTGGGCATTTGGGCAAGCTTGACGACCGGAAGAAGCAAAACGAAATTAGGATTTGACCAAAAAAGAAGCAACGCTATGGATACCAAAAAATCTGCAGTTCCTAATGAAATATGTAACAAAACAACTTTGGAGGATCTTTTGCTTGGGCCAACTAGCCAAACCACCTCCGCCAACCGGAATTCAAGTGTTTGAATCAAGTTCATCTCCACCGGAAATTCCCAAGTGCTATGTCCTTGAATCCATTGATCCTAAAACTCTAGATTCATTTATTCTGCATGCTTCCAAAGATCCACTTTATGGAAGAGAGTTTGAAATCGAACCAAAAATCAAAGATATGTCTAGTCAAATAAATTCCACTACAATGGCCAATATATGGTGGAAGAGACAACCGAAACAAGTGAAGAAGAGAAGTAAGTCTCAAGCTTCGAAATTTAAGAAAACACAAAAATATGCGTGCGCCTCATTGTCGTGCATTCACGCCGAATTTTAAAGCTACACGGTGGAAGAAAGGAACACGAAGAAGAAACATAGAGGGGTTCCTCATTTCAATGGTCCACCATCTTCGACTTAATCTCACCATGGTCAAGTTGAGGACTTTAAACCAAGCGTTTGTTGGGAGGCAACCCAACCAGGTTCTTGCGTTCCTTATTTTTCTTTATTTTTGTGTGTTTTCTTCATTCTTTATCCGGATTGGTCATTGCATGCTGTTGTTATGGTTTTACATTGCAGACAATGTTTAGTTTAGGTTTGGGGGGAGAGTATAATTTTTGTTAGTATTTTATGTTGAGTCGTCTGAATTTTTGTTTTTTAAGGTGAAAAAAGTTAAGGTATATATGTTCCAAGTTGATAAATATTGATTTCTTCATCCATCGAATGTTTCGAGCAGGTTTAGTTTGTCATTGCAGATGTGTTAGGCGTGGTTTTATGGTTAAAAGGCCAAAGAAAGAAGAAGAATGCATGTAAAATTCATATTTTGGTCTTAATTATTTAACTGCCCAAATTATATTTAGATGTTGGCAAGTTAATTTGATGATGTCAACATGTTTAGAATATTGAATATGATGTTTTGGAATATGTTGGGGGATAAATTCGCTTATATTGCGAATTGATGGGTTTAAAAGCTCTAAAAGTGAAATAATCAAGGAAGGTTGCTGCAGAAACTTTCCAAATTTTTTCTCATTAAATTACTACTTGTGACGACCTTCATACAAATATTGTCGCTAAAGAAGCTGTACATATATTTAGAGACCATCTGCGGGCAATTATTTTGTCACTAAAAGTCTTTTTTTTTTTTTTCCCTTTAGAACTGTTCTTTTAAGGAAGGCAACACTTTAGCTCAGATTCCTTCAGCTTGGAAGCTTATTCTTCTTTCCATTGGAGCAAAAAAAAAAAGGTGTATCCTCTCTCTAATTTCTATCTTTTCATCTATAATTTTATTGATACATTTTTAAGAGGTAAATTGTGCATTTAGTGTTAAAAGGAGGAGGTAGAAAATAAATTTGGGGATAGGTGTTAGAAATTGTTTGAAATAATAGAAATTTTGAATATAAGATGTTAAGGTTATCACTTTAATTTATTTAAATGGTGAAGGTAAATACCTATGTTCTAAGTGTTTGATTCCTTTTATGGAATTTTTTTCATAAATTGTCATTTTTCATTATTGCTCCCATGTGGTAATATTTCGATTCTCTTTATATAAATTCATCACATATGCTTGTTAAGAGTGAAAGCTTAGGTTCTGTGAGAAAATAAAGAGATAACGATTCTCGAACTCTTAATTTGAGTCATTGGATCAAATTCAAAAGTGAAATATACGTCCATCAGTACTCAAGCAAAATGAAGGATCAACATCAGTTGAAGAAAAGAATAGTACAAGCTTGAACTTTGGCTTTTCAATCTCCAATTACATGAAGGATGAGATTCCTTTAAGAATAAAAACAAAGACAAAGTAAAGGCATGACAGGAAGTGAGTGGGATCCACACCCCAGGCCATTTCCACACCATCAAGAAAACTTGGTTTGGCGGCATCATCCCAAGACTTGGAAGTCTCTGCAAGTCAAAAGAGCAGTGGCACTCACTTGATTGGGTGACTTCTGTTTTATATATACAAACTTCACTTGCTATGCTTCTTCTGCGTTTTCTCTCAAGGCAAAAAACATCTGATAATCTTGCTTCCAAATTTCCAAAACATTTGAAGGAGGGATGGGAGACATCAGCAGCAGCACCACCGCATCAGTAGCAGCACAATCGGTGCCCGACATGGTGGCTGCGATCAGATTCCATCCCACTGAAGAGGAAATGGCAGACTTCTTGTGGAAGAAAACGAAAGGTCACAACTCCCAAGCCTGCCATTCCCTCCCTGTCAACGATGTCTGCAAGTTCGAGCCTTGGGATTTGCCTGGTAACCCGTTATTCTACCTCACTTTTTCTTTAAAACCAAGGCATTATTTTTCACTGTATGACTTTTGTAGATGCATAATCTTGTTTGATTTGTTCAAGACTAGGACCTCATTTGGCTTCTAGGATTAGATTGGATTGGATGAGTTACTAGGTTGATGGATCATGGAAGTATGTTGAATGAAGATATAGATATCAACTTCTAAGTTTGTCCAAATTTGGAGGTAGAAGATGAATTTGTCACAGTGGAAAGTAAGAACTGGGTTTTGAAGAATGAGTAGTCCATCTTAGGCCTTCAAATTGGACATTTGGTCGTTGCATTCTTTTCTTCATTCAAGATACATCGAGGGCCCGTTTGGTGCCAAATATTAGATTGGATTACATAACTTATGTTCAAAGGAGATTAGAAGGTAGAGGTGAATGATTTTTTCCATTTTGAGGGGGTTAGAAGGTATTCGACATGAAAATTTTTCTCTTCCAAACCTACCATTTTGTTGGGTAGGAAGGAATAAGCTCCTTATGAGTAATCCATCTTGTACCTTCAAGTTGGACAAACTTTCTTCATTTCTTCCATCAACAGAGCTTAAATATAGTGAGTTCCCCCATCCAATCCAATTATAGGCACCAAACGACCCTGAATCTAACAAGTTATCAAATCCAACCAAATCCTAGACACTAAACGAGGATATTAAGTAGGTTAATTTCATATTTTAAGTATCTTTCTTTGTGTTGCAGGGCGCATGTTCCCTGACACTCCATATCAAGCTAAGGCATGGTACTCATTCAGCAAGCCTGATTACAAATACATCAATAGTCCTCGCTGCAACAGGATCACTGAGAAAGGCTTCTGGAAAATCACAGGCAAGCCATGGGATATCAGCACTGTACATGTCACTTGCAAAAAGAGAACCTTGACCTTCTATGAAGGTCGGGTGTCTAAATCTGAGAGGACTGGCTGGGTGATGCACGAGTACTATTTCACTAAACCTAAGCGGGGTTCTAATACCAGTAAGGAGAGGGATCCGCAGAGGGACTTTGTTCTTTACCGCTTAAAGAAGAAGCCAGCTAATTCTAAGTCTGATAACAAGAAGCTTCAGGATACTTCGATCGGTGATGATTTAACTGATCCTCGTAATGGTAGTTGCTTTGCATCTGGTTCCGGAATTGATCAAGCGGCTACTGCTGCTGCAATGAATCATGATATGACTCCAGCTGCAGAAGAAATTCGGGCATACAAAGAGCTAGAAGATGATCTGTTTGACAGTGGAAATCATGATCGTGGCGAACCTGGTGGCGGCATCTCATCTGATTCTACTGATCAAGTTCTACGTGACAAGATTCAACAGGTTTGGTTTTATGTCCCCCTTGTATGTATATCTTTATTTATTTATTAGTCCTCTGTTTTTATTAAGAAGAAGAAGAAAAAACAACATTTATGAATATATCAAACTTAGCACTTGCTTGATTTGTGATTCTTAATCGTGCAGTGGAAGTCGTGTGCTCCGCTAGGTGAATATCTGAATTCACTCTCGACTCTTTCCGAGTCACCTCAGCCACCTCAACTGCATCAGACACCTCAGCTTGGAAATGCTCCTGATCTCTGTAGCGATGAATTAGTTAATACTAGTACTGGTGACTGCATCACCTATAATACTGATAACCAAGCTGCTGCAATGAATCATATGATTTCCGCTGAAGAAGAAATTCAGGCATACAAACAGCTAGAACGTGCTGTGCTTGGCAATGGTGATCATGATGATGGTGAACCTGGTAGCGGCATTTCACCTGATTTTAATGATCAAGCTGTAGATGATATGATTCTGGAGGTGAGGATGAATACACTTTTTAAACATTCTGATGTGCACTTGGTAATATGAAACACAAGAAGTTATTCAAATTTTAACCTTGACTTTGTTTTGTGCATCCTAATATGGCAGCTTTATGCGGAGCTACAAAAAGATTCGGATTCACCCTTTCCTCCTCCTAAGCCACCTCAGACACATCAGGCACACCAGCTGGGAGATGCTTTGGACGTCCATAGTGGCGAATTCAGAAACTCTCCATCTCCAACCAATTATGACAACGAATCAGATATCAACATCGCTTATAATTCTCAAAATCGTGCTACAAATGAAAGGATTTCCGAGGTGAGGATGAATTTTTTATCATATGAACTTAATATGGTGCACCAGAAGTACATCAAAACTTAACACTTGCTTGTCATGATTCTTCATCCAGGCTTATTCTCAGCCAGAAGAAAATCGGGGATCACCCTTCCAACCGTTTGATCAGCTACACAATTACCCATTGCAGTCACCAATATTGTTCTCAGAACTGGGAGAGCTTCTGCTTGCCAATACCTGTATTGGACGCAACGAGTCGCAATCTTTAAATATGGAGCCTGCGACTCTTTTCCCGCAAAGTTCTTGAATAACAGAGGCATCGTACACTCTTTCCAACAGCTCCAACCTATGAGGGCCTTGGAAGAATGTGTCTCCAACTCGCATTGTTACACCGTGATATTCTCCTACAAATAATTCTAAAACATTCACAGTTATCTACATTTCTGCAACTAAGTTAAGTAGTCTTTGAGGCACAGCATTGGTTTAGGACATTTATGTCCAAATCTTTGTTGTGTGTCACAGAATCCCCAAGTCTTTTATGCTTCGACCTTGTTAGGTGAACTTTTGTTGGTGCAAAGGAACACCAGGAGATGCAAATGGTTGAAATGCTATCTGGAACTCTTCCCTTCTCAGAACGCGAAGAGTCCAGATAAAGTAATAATGTCTTTTCTCACAAGCATTACTTGAAGACGGTACTTCCTCTATCAGCACAGCTACATGTATTCCTCAGACGAGTAGCTCTCTGTCCTACAAGTCAAACAACACAAAACCGCAACATCCACCAACATCTTTTCCTGTCTACCCACATGGAGATGCTCCAAGAAGAATCAGAATGCAGAGCAGTGTCACGAAACAAGGTGAGGCAATCAAGCTGAAAACATGAAGTGAATACTTTCCGGCTTTGTCCCTGTGATTAAACGAATGCTCTTATGATTCCGATAAGCTATTTGCTATGTTCACTGAAGTACTTAATTTGATTTTGTATTTGCAGGATAGTGAAGCTGCAGCTAGCGCATCGTATTGCTTTCTGCTCATACCGTTTGAAGCAGGCATGGAATGCGCGGCAAAATGAAGGGTTCTTTCAATCTCTGGGAAGCATCTCCATTAAGCGATAAATCAAGTCGTCCGTGGTAACAATATTTCAATTCCAACCAAGTTCTATGATTTTCCATCAAAAGCGGATTTGCTTTGTTCCGCATTCACTATACAGGAGCTGCTGCTACATGGCTGCTGCAGACTCAACTATTACATTAACATAACCAGACACTAATGTGATGTCATGGTTATGAAAATTGAAACTTCAAGTTCCATCCTTGATGGAGTACTAGTTCCAGTTGTTTTTGTTTTTGTTTTTGTTTTTAATGTATGATTAAAATTGAAGGTCTAAACTTATCAATGACCTATCTTAAGTGTGAAACACCAAAACTTGTATCCTTGTTAACATGCTTTTATTATTATGTCATTGAGAATGTTGTATTGAAGGGAAAATATTCTTGTGAATGTGATTTATTTCGAACATTTGAATATTGCATGGAGTATTTTGCATTGTTTTTTCATTACTTTTTTGCAGTCTTATTTAAAAATTGAATATAAAAAACCAGAAGGGTAAGATTGAATATATTGAGTGGTTTTGAAAATCGGATGGATAAGATTGAATATACAGTTGTAAAAATTAAATATAACGACTAAAATAGTTGTAATACTGAATGCTATGTAGTATTAAAGCCATGGCATTACTTTTGAATTGTGGTGAATGTTTTACCCTATTTTTGTCACTAGAACACTGGTTTCGAACATTTCAATGTCATGGCTGCTAATGTAGTAGACCAAATGAAGCAATGAATCAATGAATGAGGCAAAGGAGAATTGGAATTTGAGATTTAAATTCGGAAAGGGAAGAATGATCAAAGTTAAGTGTCACGTAAAGAACTTAAGATGAGATTTTTAGGTTTTGGACTTTAGCCTATCTCAAACTACTTAAGCTACAAACTTCTTACCTGCGATGCTGAGATTTCTAAAATAAAATAATAGAATAAAAAAATGGAAAACTAACGAAAAGTAAAAAAAAAATGGAAAAATTAACGAAAAGTAAAAAAAAACTTTAGTTTGAATGAAAAAGAACAAATAAAGGTGCAGTGAATAGTACTAGGAAAAAATAAAAATGTGATTTTTGTTAAAAGTGAACAGTACCAGGAGTGTTTCGTTAAATTTCTCATAAAAAAACTCCTTACTAACTGCCAACATAAATATTATAGTAATAAAAACCAATATAAAGTCCAGACCATTCTAAAATTGTTGTAAAAGTAAATACATAAACAAACTATTAGTTTGATAGTATTCATCTCTATTTTATCAACTGGTTCAAATTCCTCCCCTAGAAAATTCATTACGGAAAAATTGTAGCATTGTAAGTGGTTCATACTCTCAACTATGAAGAAGTGAGGTTATACCATAAAATCAAGAGAAAATATAATCTACACTCTTTTTAACCTTTGACATGCTTTCGTTTAATCTTGTTAGTTATTTGCTTTTGATTAATTCAATCTGACGACTAGAAATAAAATAAAATAAAATGTGGGAGAGACTAAAAAGCAAGGTTCTAAAAAACGTTAAGTGCTAGTCGGGCAGCGGGCAAGCGCCTAGCGCCTAGGCGGATTTAGGTAAATTTATTGTATTTCTTGTAAATCGGGCAGCGGGCAAGCGCCTAGCGCCTAGGCGGATTTAGGTAAATTTATTGTATTTCTTGTAAATCGGGCAGCGGGCAAGCGCCTAGCGCCTAGGCGGATTTAGGTAAATTTCTTGTATTTCTTGTAAATAAGTGCATATTGACACCTAAAAAAAAACTATACTTGTATAGATAATAAAATAATGATAAAATACAAATTAGGTACACTATTTCCATAAGTATTGGATGAACTTGTAGTAAATCCATCATTTGTAAATTAGATACACCATTTCCATAAGTATACTACCATGAAACCAAAAAAAAAGCACACAATTAATTAAAAAAATATTAAAAAAACCTCCTAGGACCGCTAGGGCCGCCTAGCCCGCCTAAGCCCAATACAATTTTTCCACCCGATTTGCCCAAAAACGTCTTGGTTGCTAGGCGCCCAGCGCCTAGGCCGTTTTTTAGAACACTGCTAAAAAGAGTATGTGAAAATTATCTCACTTCTAATTAACAATATAAATGGTAGTCAAAATTTATATATACATATGCATTGCCTTTTTGGGATATGGGATTCATAGGCTCAATAATGATCTGGTCATACAATAAATTTCATGTGACATGTCACGTACCCATATATCATTACCTCATGAGTGTAACGAATCATTTATAAATCATACACATTGTGAAAAATTCTACGATCCATCATCCGGACGACTACTAACTCTTTGGTCCCACACCCCTCCACCTTGGTCGTTATCCGGGTTCAGATGGTTAGAACTATATTCTTGTCACTCTACTCTAAACAATTATTTATTGGGACTTGTGAGCAAAGCTTCCCATGTATCAGACTCTAGAATGCTCTTGACTTATCTCGATTGTATGTTTCCCTAAAAAAAAATAGAGAGATTATATTCACATACCCTAAATTACTTTTCTCATATTTTTTTTAATTTTTTAATATTTTATACACACCACTATTACTTGATAGAAAAATATTAAAAAATTTAAAAAGTATGGAAAAAGTAATTTGGAGTGTGTGAATATAATCTCCCAAAAAATATTGGAGAAAGTTACTAAAGCTCAACCTTTCAAGCAGGGCTGATAAGATTCCCACGACGAGACAAAATGGATAATACTTAACTAACGCGTTAAAAGTAAAAGGAATCACCATCAAGAAAACTTGGTTTGGCTGGCAGCTCAAGAGTTAGGACTTGGAGTCTTTGGAACTAGGGAGAAATAGGCCCTAACTAGAGCTTCTTTGAGAATGAATTATTCAACTACAAATACAGGCAGTGGTGAAGTTAGGAATTGTCGAGGGGAGGGACGAACTTAAAGGAGTGCAAGATTAAAACAAATAAGAAACCAATGAGGGATAAAACATCAATTGTCGCTAACTTTCCTTGGCATGATGTGAGATTTAGGTTGGCAAGGGTCATTTTGGATATAGTGTTTACGAATTGCTTTGTGATAATTTGGTGGATAATCAAGCATTCAATGTCTATGTCCAAGGTCTTATAGTATTGTTTTATTACGATTGTTAATGAAAAAAAAGTATTAGAATCTTAAACCTAGAGTAGACTATACCAATATGACTAATAGCTAATTAAACTAACAATTCAATTAATTAGTACCAAAAATCATACAAATTATTCAATAAACAAAAATTCAATTCAACTAATCAATATGAATAATCATATACATTATTCAATAATTCAATTAATCAATCAATAATTACGAATTTAATTTTCACCCTAAACAACAATTTCATTCATCAATACTCATAGAACTCATATCAATTATCAATAATCAATAACCATATTAGTGTATTATCCTATAATTATGTATCAATTAAATAAAAATAATCAATTAGGATTTGAAATAATATAAATTCAAAAAATAAAAATTTTGCCTCAAATTTGGGAAGGGGTTGCTGGCGTGGTGTGGCGTGGTAACTGAAATGGAAGGCCAGTAGAACGGGGTTGGGTAGCTGTCGTGGCTTTTTGATGCTTTCTAGGATTGTGGCACACATTTAAAAATTGAAGGGATTTGTCATTTGGGAAAAAATGGAACAGGTTGGATGGGAATGGGGACCAATGGTGCCCTCTCGCTGTCACATCCCGACCCGGGCGGGAGCACTTCCTGGGTTCGACTTCATCGTAGCACGATATTGTCCGCTTTGGGCCCCGACCATGCCCTCACAGTTTTGTTTTTGGAAACTTACACTAGAACTTCCCAGTGAGTCACCTATCATGGGATTGCTCTCATGCACTACTCGCTTAACTTCGGAGTTCCGATAGAACCTGAAGCCAGTGAGCTCCCAAAAGGCCTCATACTAGGTAGAGATGGGAATATACATATAAGGCTTACATGATCCTTACCCCTGGGTGATGTGAGACCTTACAATCCGCCCCCCCTTAGGGGCCTAACGTCCTCGTCGGCACACCACGGCCAGGGTTTGGCTCTGATACCAAACTAAAACACCTCGACCCGGGAGGGTCGAAGCATGCTGGCCATCATTGTAAAGTGACGTAAAAAGTGAATAAATTTAAAACAAACTAGAACTAATTCAAATAAAGATAGTGATAGAGTGCACAAACGTGGGAGTGACCCATTATAGTTATTCAGAGCATAAAGACAAAACGACTACTGAAGAGTAGTCAAGCAACTAAAGTACACTTATTACACACGGTGATAAGTTCATACATCAAAAGCCGAAGCTAATAGTCAGAAACTGCCAAGGTTCCTCGAATGCCTTGAAAGAACAGCTATCTAGGTCCTAGAGGGGCGAAAAACAAAGTTGAGTGGGTCAGTAAAACAAGCTTAAACGAAAACCTTTAGGTTTGAATATACTAACCCCTCGCCGTAAAGCAAGTATAGTTTCCTTTAAGAAAAGTACAATATGAGCAAGTATATATCCACAATACTATAGCCAATATAGCCAAGTATAAATGATGTGTATGCCAAAACAGGATATAATCAATGCCGCAGAAGTATAATCATGTGACAATAATATAATGAAGTACTCATCCATCTAAGCTGACACACGAGTTCGAATAGACAAAATCTGACACGAACAGGACTGGGTGTAATCAATACGCTCTAGTACTACGATCACGTGAAGACTGGTGCAGAAGCACGTCACATACAAGTCGGATTACCTAATGTAATCTACCCGATATGACTTGCACCTAACCTGGATCCAAGATGAGCGAACGGTGCGATGTGAACATACACGTAAAGGACTGGCCCTGGCCCTGGGGTGAGTACTAACACCGGTGCAGCATATGAGCATGTATACATATATGTATAAATGTCATGACAAGTATATCCCAACCAATTAACAACATTTATCACAATTTTATCACAGTTATCCGCTACTTGGCAATATATACGTAAAGTGAAGCAATTATGAAGTTTTGGAAACTATAACTACGTATATATATAAAAATAAACTGCCCACTCACAAGTTCGTCGCTGGGTCGTAGACCCCGAGCCTAACTTTTCTTCGTACGTCCTCGGGATACGTTTCCCTTATATGTGAAATAACTAATATCGAATTAATTAAAGCACATATACAAAAACCTAAATAAAACTCCCATCGTTTGCTCAAACCTAGGGTTTAAATATATGAAATCGATCTACTCGACGTCACGGACCTACACAAATTTTTAGAATCCAAATTGGTCCACTCACGTGCCACCACGTGTCTCCCCACGCGCCTTCTTCACAAATTCTGGGATTTTTTCCAGGTTTTTGGTCTAACTTTCAGAGCTTCAAATGAGTTCATTTCTCGACCAAAAGCCGTGATCCAAAAACCAAAATGAAGCTAGGAATGTGATGTATGGATCTACCTTCACAGAAAGTTTGAATATGGTCCGTGTTGTTCACAAATTTGGCCTACAAGTGGCCAAACGACTACGGCTACATATTTCTTATTTTCAGGCAAGAACCGTGGCCATTTGGTCACTTTCAACGCATTTTTCCGGTCAACCTCGACCACAACTTGACTCCCATTAGGTACAAACTTGTTCACTATATTCCTAACTTCATAATGGCTTTTGAATCATCAAGTTTGGCTAAGAATCGAGTTAGATATCGACTCTTTCAAGGAAACTCTTCTAAAGTGTTCCATTTTTCCTTGGATCAAATCTAAAGAGGTAAACACTTTGCACGTCTTACTCATCAACTTACATTCTTGAATTCTTTGTAACCTTTTGTAAAGTATTCAGACTTGTGTTTATTCAAAATAAACGATAGTCCAACCGAGAGCGATCTTCGATGAATGTCATGCAACATGAGTAGTATTATGTTGTGGACAAGCGACATTGCCATCTAAGTGAATTAACCTCAACAACTTTGTGAGTCTTTTTTCTTTCCAAAAGAATAAAGATTCTAACATTTAGCCTCTATACAATTTTAATAAGAAGGCTGGATATGATTTTGCCTCTTCTTTGAACCTTGGAAAAAAGAATGCAAACACTATCAATGACAAAGAACTTGACCTTACCAAGACTCAAAAGAAGTTGAAGGAGCATGGTTACGAAGTTGACAACAACAAAGCTGGACTTGGCTTCACACCAAATATGCTCATGAAGATTTCAAGAAAACTGAAAAATGCTAGCTCTCAACACATCAGCATAAGCGTTGAACAAGATCAAGAGGAACCTAAGCTAGCCCCTCGAAAGTCAGTCTTTGATAGGATGAATCGTTCAAAACCCAAAATTTTGGCACTTAATCGTGTTGGAAGACAAGATTGAACTTCTATCTTCAAACAACTTAATACACCAACACACCAAAGCTCTGTTTTCAATAGGTTGTCAAAACCTAAGAAACAAAGCGACATGGCTAGCTCTCCTCCATGACGATCGGCCTTGGAAAGACTTGAAGTAACCAAAACCAAAAAGCCTTCTAGGAAGACAAAGACAATGCCAAAAGAAGAAACGCTCGATGGTCTAGCAGAAAAAGATGACATTTGAAGCTCGATTCCTTCAAGGATGAAGCGCCAAACAACTTTGGAAGTTGACACAATAGGGCAACTGAAGGTAAAGAAGTGCACCATCGTCTATACTAGCCAATTTTCATGCCAACAAGCCCAAGAAGACGACACTAAAGAGGAAGTCCAAGACGTTTTCCACATCATAATCCAAGAAAGTGAAAAAGATAAAGTCCACGAGGAAGAAGTCATTGCTGCGCCACCACAACTCAATGACGGAGGGCAAGCCATAGTTGATGATCTCAAGGAGCTCAACCTAGGCATAAGTGAGAAGCCAAAGTCTATCTTCGTAAGTGCACTACTGAGTACGGATAAGGTCGAAGAGTACTACCAACTGCTAATGAAGTACAAATATGTCTTTGCTTAGACCTACAGAGAAATGCCCAGCCTTGACCCAATTATCGATGTGTATCGTCTTGCAGTCAAACCAGAAATGCGACCGATTAAGCATACTTAAAGACATTATCAATCTGAGCTCATCTCATCAATTGAGGCCGAAATTGACAAGTTAATCGAAGCAGGATTCATTCGAGAGGTGTAATACCCTAAATGGATCTCCAACATCGTTATTGTCATTAAGAAATCTGGACAAATACATGTTTGTGTAAACTTCCGTGACCTCAACGATGTTTGCCTGAATGATGACTTTCCCTTGCCAATCATCGAAATCATGATGAACGCGACCACTAGCCACGAGGCAATATCATTCATGGACGGTTTATCTGGGTACAATCAAAATAACATGGCTCCCGAAGACAAAGAATTAATAGTTTTTCGCACTCCAAAAGATATCTACTGCTACAAGGTAATGCCCTTTGGCTTGAAGAATGCCAGAGCTACATACTAACGCACAATGCAGAAGATCTTCAACGATATGCTACATAAAAACGTAGAATGTTACGTAGATGACGTAGTTGTCAAGACCAAGAAGAGATCTGATCACTTGAATGATTTACAAAAGGTGTTTGACAAACTACGACATTACAACCTCAAAATGAACACGTTGAAGTGTGCATTTGGCGTTACATTTGGGAAGTTCCTTGGCTTCATTGTCAAGCACCGTGGCATTGAAGTAGACCAATCAAAGATTAAGGCTATTCAAAGCATGCCCGAGCCAAGGAACCTACATGAGGTGAAAATTTTACAGGGTCGGCTAACCTTCATCAGACACTTCATCTCCAACCTCGCTGGACGTTGTTAACCCTTCAGTCGACTCATGAAGAATGACACTCCATTTATATGGGATGACACTTACCACAATGCCTTAGGAGCACCCATGCTTGGAAAATCGCTCATCTTATACATTGCCGCACAAGAAGGTTCCATTGGAGCACTATTGGCATAAGAAAACGAAGACCAAAAGGAAATAGCACTCTACTACCTAAGTAGAACTCTCCCTGGTGCCGAACTCAACTACTCATCAATCAAGAAGATGCGCCTTGCCTTAGTACTTGCTATCCAAAAGCTAACATACTACATGTATGCTTACACCATCCACTTGGTTGCTGACAAGATGACTAGCTAAATGGGCGTTGCTTCTCAATTAGTATGAGATCATCTACGTTCTAGGTAAAGCCATCAAGGGGTAAGCGCTACCAGACTTCTTTGCCGATCATCCAATCTCAGCCGATTGGAAAATCTCAGACGACTTGCATGACGAAAAGGTGTTCTACATCGACATTTTCCCGACATGGACAATATTCCTCGATGGATCCGCACGAACAAACGGAGTGAGGGTAGGAGTAGTATTCATGTCGCCACAAAGATAAGTACTACCCTATTCCTTCCGACTAAGCGAGCTATGCTCCAGCAACCTCGCTGAGTACCAAGCACTGATCATTAGGCCCCAAATGGCGATCGACATGGAAATCACAACGCTAGAAGTATATGGCAACTCTAAGCTCATAATCAATCAACTCTTGACTGAATATGAAGTGAGGAAAGATGATCTCGTCCCATACTTTCGGCTAGCAACTCAACTGCTACAAAATTTTGAGGCTGTAACGTTAGAACATATGCTAATAAAAGAAAATCAAATGGCGGACGCTCTCGTTAACCTAGCCTCAAGTATGGTGTTAAGAGAAGACAAAACTATAGACGTGCCACTTTGTCAAAGATGGGTAATCCCACTCGTCATTGAAATACTACTAGATGACACAAACGTCATCTCAGTACTTCTAGTCAACATTGAAGAGTGGAGACAACCACTGATCGACTACTTGGAGCAGGAAAAGCTTCCAGACAATCCTAAACATCGCTCTTAAATACGTTGATGAGCATCTCGTTTCCTCTACTACAAAGGAACAATCTACCGACATTCTTTTGAATGAGTACTTCTAAAATGCCTAGGTGAAGAAGAACCAATCAAGCCATGGAAGAAGCACACTTAGGCGTATGTGGAGCGCATCAGTCTAGACCAAAGCTATACTTCAAACTCAAGAGAATGGGTTACTACTGGCCAATCATGGTGAAGGACTGCCTAGAAAACACCAAAAGGTGCTAAGCTTGCCAATTTCATACATCAGCCGCCAGAGCCATTATACCCGACTGTTGCCTCATGGCCTTTCAATGGATAGGATTTGGACGTCGTTGGACCAGTTTCGCCAAAGTCATATGCAAGGAAAACCTACATCTTAGCGGCGACATATTACTTTTCCAAGTGGGCAGAAGCTATCCCATTAAAGGAAGTGAAGGAGAAGAATGTAGTTCATTTCATAAAAGCGTATATCATTCATCGATATGGTATTCCTTGTTACATAATTATAGACAATGGGAAGCATTTCTCTAATCACCTAATGAACGAACTTTACGAAAAGTTTAAATTTAAACAGCACAAGTCTTCGATGTATCATGCCCCAGCCAATGGTGTCGCAGAAGCATTCAATAAGACTCTCAGTAACCTTTTAAAGAAGGTCGTTGGTAGGACCAAGAGAGATTGGCACGAGAGAGTAAGCGGAACACTTTAGGCCTATAGGACGACGCACCGGACGCCTACTCAAGCTACGCCGTACTCACTAGTATATGGCATGGAGGTTGTTTTGCCACTATAAACCCAAATTCCCTCACTAAGGATGGCTATACAAGAAGGCTTAATTGATGAAGGGAATGTAAAATTGCGTCTTCAAGAGTTGGAAGCACTGGATGAAAAAAGGCTCGAAGCTCAGTAGCACTTGGAGTGTTATTAAGCATGGCTCTCCAATGCCTTTAACAAGAAAGTCCTCCCCTTGTTCTTTTCAAGTGGGACATCTCGTCCTTGCATTGCGTAGGCTTATCATCACAACACACAAGACAGGAAGCAAATTCAGCTCAAAGTGAGATGGACCTTACGTAGTACAAGAGGTGTACACAAATGGTGCTTACAAGATCGATGAGGAAGATAGTTTGAGGATTGGCCTCATAAACGGCAAGTTTTTTAAGCGGTATTATGCCTGAAGAAAAAAAACACCTAGTTTTCCTGACCCGCAAGAGCATAAAATGTGTACGGCATTCAAAAAATATATATTTGAACTATGTCATGACTTGATCTCTCTTCAATCGAGGGTATGTAGGCAACTTGAAACTTCAAAGCTTCAAGTACAGTCGCATCATCAACAAAAACACAAACACCTTGAAGAATAAAGAGCAAATTCAAAATGTAAATACTTTATTTCTTTAAAAGAAGGGTTTGGCTACAAAGCCTTATTACAAAAATGAGCAAAAGCAAAGAAGCTAAAAGTACAAAAAAAAAAAATGGAAGACATTACTTGAGAGCTATGTCGCTAAAACTACGACGACGATCCTCAACCAGGCATTCCAAAGTCCTCAAGGTCTCCACATTGTTGGGACACAAGGTGGGCAACTCCATAGCCACGCCGTTCTCTTGCTCTAGGTGTGAAATCTCCTCTTGATGCTGAGAAAGTGTAGCTTCTTACTCTGAGAGAACACCTTGAAGTCGTGATGCTTCGATTTTCAACTTCTCTCACTCTCGCAACAAATCTTCTAGACGCACTTGGACGGAAGCTAAAGACGTCCTTATGACTTTATAACCTTCCTAAGTAGCTTGCTGAAAAGATCGAACTTGAGCAATTGATAAGTCTATTACTGCAAGTTGCTAAGCTCTAACCTCTGGAGTCAACTTCTTTGAGGAAATAACATGCTAGGAAAAATACTCAGTTGAGGTAGCCATAAATTCAGCAATCTTGACTCTCAAGAGCAAGGAATCAACGTTAAGGTTGTCAATCGTAGAAACAAACTTTAACAAGTCCTCCTTAAGTAATGCAAGGTCCTCTAATGGGTAATTTGAAATCTTATTCTCAATATGACTCTTGATATACATAGCCGTGCGAAGGTTGATGCGATGGATAAGCTGCATAGTGCCATTAAGGTTTGGCCATCTCATAGAAATTTCAGAGCTAATTGGTTGGACATATAATGGGCTCTTGCATACCTTTACCTACACACGGAAAACTTGGGAAACTTCGCGAATTTGGAACATGCTCTGCACCGGGCAGATCCCCAATCTCCCCGTCTGTAGGTAGAATGCCTCCAAATAGCATCCCCATAAAGGGATGAACGCCCGCGTTCGCCAAATCAAAAATAAGAAGGCCTAGCCTAAGGAAGACAAAGAAAGATGTTATAAACAAAAGCTAAAACAATGAAAGTAGAAGAAATCACAAGAAAGAAGGAAATACATATATCTTTCTCGAGTGACACACGACCATCGAATTGAGGAGACCTAAACACTTTCTTTTTCTTATGATGAAAATTGACATTGCTGTCAACCTGAGCACCTTCAAGTGGTCGCTTGTTTAAAACTTATTAATGTTGCTGCAAAGAAAGTCCATCTTCATAAGAATCAACTTCATAACCTGCCTCTTCAGAAGTATCCGAATATAGAGAAGACAAGCACGAGCGTTAAAGAGCTAAAACTACAGGTACATCCTATAAGGGAGCTATACTTGCGCAATCAAAAGGTACCAGCTATGTAAGACCAGCAGAACAACCCTCTCTCGGCACATAATTGTGTGAATGAGAAGAATTGGTATCACTTGCCATTCCCAAGTCTTCATGATGTACCTTTGACCACCAACTTACATAAGCACGGGTCACTAGGTTACTCTCGAACTCATCCTTGGCCAACAGGGTGATCGAAGCATTTGTACATACATGGGTAAAAGACTCCCAATTCATATACACGACTTGCAAGAAGCGTTTTCCTTCAACTTACCTGGCACATGTTAGACAAAACTAAACTACCTGCTGAAACGGTGAGGACTATATGATTGAACAATATATCGGTCTCCTTGCAGCAAAGAAACATATCCTAAGTGAAGACTCATAAAATAAGATAAGTCTGGGAAACGAAGATGCGAATCATCTATGAGGCCTCGCCGTGTCAAGCCAACACTTGCTAGATGATCCATTTTCAAACCTTCACAGCTTCTAAACAACGCATGCGCCTGCAAATCATCAAGGCTCTTTGCAGAAAGCACGCCAGAATACTTCGTCATCAAAGGCCCTGACTTGATTGAAGTCGATGATGAAGGCCTCGACTTGTCTAAAGTTGACGAAGAAAAGTGAGTGCCAAAGTACTCACCTAACCAACCGTACACATAGTGGTAGGGAAGTACCATGCACGATCTTCAGTGTTTGCTGAGTTCAAAATAATACTCAAGTTGTTGTAAATATTGGCTAAGACTGGAATAACAAGTCTAAAAGATTCACCTGCAACCATCTTGTTAGCAACTTTGAAGACTCTAGGATGAATAAAGTTGACGTCATCTTTAGGGAAAACAAACTTACAAAGCCAACAAGCCAAGAAAGCAGCTAGGTAAGAATCTTCCACATGCTCTAACGCTATGCTAATATCCTTAAACGCTCTCAACTTTGCAGATGAGCGGTGCCTAGCTGAACCAATAGCACCTGACGGGTCTAAGTCTCATTTTGGCTTAATGGTCTTGTTGTGGCCACTTTTCTTCGAAGGCTTTTTGTACTTCATGATATCCCAATACCCAAATCGGATCCATGAATAAATCTTCACGCTTGATTTACCCTGAGCCTCATGGGAAAGCTTGTGATGCGCCCAAAACAAACAGTAGTAACTCGCAGGCAATCCTCGACTATTGAAATGAGAAAGTTCCTCCACGCTGGGAACAACCTCGTTGTAAAACTTACCTTGGATCGGTAAGCCCCCTATCGTAACGTGAAATCGACACTTCCCCTTGTGCCGTGTGAAGTGTGTTGGTTGCTAAACACCAATGCTTAAAGAACACATGAAGGACGGAAAGGTAATGATCATAACTAAACAAGATGAGTACACAGCGTGATAAAGGCCCACGTTAATAAGCACATCTTTGGATCGGCTCAAGACATCTTCAAGCCACTCTCGATACAACTCAGCAAAGATAGCTTCTCCAGTAATCGGTAAATTATTAATCCAAGTCACAGCTCCACTACAGATGCGATCACTAAGAACCCCGAACGAAGCCAGTGAATTGTCACGAACATGGTGCGACGGGTTCAAGATAAGAATTCTTGACATACACGCATTCTTCTTCGTACTTGGTCGATCAAAATCTGTCACCTTCCAAAATACTTCAAAAGACCAACTTGATATGCATCGAGTTGCCTTTTGCAGGAAGAGCAAGCGGCTTAGGGCTAGTTAATCGTGCACAAAGCTTCAACACCGTTCCCTTATCTTGCGAATCGCATTCCTTCGCAAGAATGGTAATGGTATTGCTATTAAAGCTCTTAAAAAATACCATGGTTACAGCGAAAAAAAAATTAGCCACAAAGCTTGAGCAGCACGGCAAAATGGCATATACTAGATGGTCCTTCAAAGCACGCTACAGTAGCAAAGAAAACCAAAATGCTACACAATCGCACTATGCAACCCTGCATCGATTATGCAAGCAATTTCTTGCGTTGCATGACAACATCACCACCGAGGGAAAAAATATGACCAAAAGGCACTACACAACGTAACCCCATTGCAGTCTTTTGCACAGTACCACACAGTAAAAAGTGACGCATTGCAACAATCACCAAGTAACAAAATGCACAGTTGCACCAACAATGGACCATCTGTACTTTGTCGCTAGATGGTGTATCGTTACATGGTGTAAAAAGACCAAAATCTCTAGCCTGGCCAATTCATTCCCTGGACATGAGTGGTTCTTGCTGCCAAATGGCATGTATGAGTTGGGTTTTGGAGCAACCTCAAATCTGGAAGGATCAAACGTGTCAGGGTTAGGAAAGATTTCTGGGCTGTGGTGAATATTTCTGAAAATTGGTAAAACTTTCCACCATTTTGGTATCAGATAACCTTCATATTCAACATCATCTGCAGCTTCCCTGAAAGTAAAAGATAAAATAGAAGCAACTCTAAGTGTCTCCTGAATAACCCAACTGAGTTCTTGTCTTTTTCGATGCTGCAAAGCTCCACGGCAAGTCAGAACTCCACCTCAAGGGGCTCTGCAACGCTGTCACCACCTTCTCCCCAACAGCATCGTGCTGAGCATGAGCAGCAAGAGGAGTGAGAGAGACGCCAATGGCGAGGATCATGACTTTAAGAGAGACGGCTCTCGTGGCATCAGCGACGAAGACGATGGCAAGGCATGCAGGAAAAAGCTCAGGCTATCCAAGGATCAATCCACCATTCTCGAAGAAAGCTTCATGGAGCACAACAGTCTCAACCCTAAGCAAAAAATTAGCGTTGGCCAAACAGCTTGGGCTTCAGCCAAGATAAGTGAAAGTTTGGTTTCAGAACAAAAAAGCAAGCAACTGAGCAGCAGATCCTTGTTACTAGAATTAAGGTTGTCGATCTTCTTGGCTCCCGACTCCCTCCTCTCCAACCCTATATATAGGGTAAATCTCAATTTACTACCCTCATGTTTTGTGGTTTTCAATATTTAGTATATCAACTTTTTATCATTCTAGAGTCATACTTATAGTGTTAATTATGGAACAATCTTATACATTCGTTAGTCAAACTGTTAAATCTGCCGTTAAATGATGACGTGGTGCCTATGTGGACAATGAATAGGCGCCACGTGTCATTAAGGGGTCCATGCAGATTTTTTTTTAAATTTTTTTTAGAAGGGGTTAAAAAAACTGAAACAATGTAACCTCATTTCTCTCTTCATTCCTCCATTCCTTCTCACTTCTTCTTCCTTGTAAAATCCCAAAAACAAATACAAATTACAAAGAGACATCATGGCCGATAAGAAGTGGTGGGATCCACTCAAGGCCATTTCCACAGCATCAACAAAACTTGGTTTGGCGGCTTCATCCCAAGACTTAGCAGTCTTTGCAAGTCAAATAGCACATTGGCACTGACTTGATTGGGTGACTTGTGTTGTTAAACACAAACTTCACTTGCTCTGCTTCTTCTGCTTTGTTTTCTGAAGGCAAAAACATATGGTTTTCTTGTTTACAATTTTATAAAACATTTAAAGGAAAATGAAGAGAGATGGGAAACAGCAGCACCACCACCAGAACAACAACCTCACAACTGGTGCTAGACATGGTGGCTGCGATCAAATTCCATCCCACTGAAATGGAAATGGCAGACTTGTTGCGGAAGAAGATGAAAAGTCACAAATTCCAAGCCTGCCACTTCCTCCCTGTCATCGATGTCTGCAAGTTCGAGCCTTGGGATTAGCCTGGTAAACCATTATTCTATCTCACATTTTCTTTAAAACCCAGGTATATATTATTTTTCACTGTATGATTTTTGTGCATGCATAATCTTGTTTTATTTGTTCAAGACTAGGACCTCGTTTGGCGTCTAGGATTAGATTGGATGGAGGAGTTACTAGGTTGGATGAATGGATGTTGAATGAAGATATAGATGTTAATTTCCGGATTTTATGCCAAATTGAAGGTAGAAGATCAATTAGTTATGGGGGGAAACTTATCCCTTCCAATCTTTCTATGGTAGGATTAGGAGGGATAAGTTGGCTTAATGAGTAATTCATGCTCTACCTTCAACTTGGAAGTTGCATTCTTTTCTTCTTTCAACTTACGTTGAGGGATTGTTCGGTGGATGGATTGGATTGTGTTGGATATCTCATAAATTTCAAGGTATGTGTGGAGGTAGAGGTGAATGATTTTTCATTAGGAAAACTAATGAAAATAGTTTGAAAACTTTCTTTTTAACGAAAAGCCACTTTTAAAGGTATAGTTAATAGTGACAGTTAAAGGCAAAAAAAACGGTTTTTCGTTAAAAGTAAACAGTACCAGGAGTGTTTTATTAAACCTTCCTTTTTCATTTTGAGCGGATTATATAGGATTAGATATGAAAGAAACTTATCCTTTCGAATCTTACCCATTTTGGGGGATTCAAAGGAATAAGTTTTCTTAAGTAATGCATCTTCTACCTTTAAATTGGACAATTTTTTATTTCATTTCTTCGATTAACATAGCTTAAAAGTAGTGACTAGTGAGTTCCCCAATTCAAGGCACCCAACGAGCCCCGAATGTACAACGAGTTAGCCAATCAAATCCCGATGACCAACCGAGCCCTGAATCTAATTAGTCACCGAACAAGGCTTTAAGGTGGTTTCAAATTTTCAATGTCTTGCTTTTTGTTGCAGAGCGCATGTTCCCTGAATCTCCATATCAAGCTAAGGCGTGGTACTCCTTCAGCTGGTGTGATTACAAATTCATCAATAGTCTTCGCTGCAACAGGATCACAGAGCAAGGCTTCTGGAAGATCACAGGCAAGGCGCGGGATATCAGCTCAAAATATTTCACTTGCAAAAAGAGGACATTAACCTTCCAAAAAAAGACCTTCCAAGAAGGTCGTAAGTCTAAATCTGGTGGGATTTTAAAACCGCACAAATTTAACCCTCTTTTTGACAGTTGTAGTAAAGATGTAAGTAGGGTATCGTTCTAGGCCGGGGATTAGGAGGGATTGCTAATCTACTCTAAATTAAATTTAAAATATTAAACAAGACTCAAGGACACAAAATTAGGCTAAAAACTCTAATAATTCGAAACACACTAAAATGACTCAAAACAAAGAAAACAATCAAATTAAACACTAGGAATTAAAATGGACGGAAATCGAATTAAAAGATTAAAAGTAATAAAAACTAACTAAATAATATAATTTAGTAATGGGGGGGGGGTTTGGTTTGGACGAGAAGTAATTAAACTTAAATAAATTATAGAATTGACAAAAACATAAAATAAAGGTGAACGGATGGGCGACGGACTGGCTAGAGGGTTCTTCTCCACACATGACACATATGCAACCTAAATTGATTTTCAGTTGTTCTTTCAATAAATTGTAAATCTCACTACTCCAGATTAACCGTGAATTGCACTAATTAACCCTCAGATTTTCATAAAGTTATTGAATTGGATGATTGCATACGACAACCCAAAGTATTCCCCACAAGTTCCCTACATGAATTGCATAATAGAGATACAAGCAAAGATCATTAAGTTCTATGAAAACCATAAGCATTGACGAGGCACTTGTTACTATGAATTGCATGAAACTCATGCCAAGAATTCACTTAACGCGATTGTGACTAGCAACCTTCACTACTCATGAATATAAGTTCATAACGATTAGGTGAAATTCACTTATATTCTAGCATCAAATTCATGCATGTAAATTAAGTATGCATTCTTAATCGACAAACACAAATAAGTTATTAATCAAGCAGTTAAGCAAATTAAATTCACAACTCAGAAATCACAACTGAAATTACCAATTCAAATTACAAATATATCCATGGCTTTGAATTAACCTCTAGCAAAGGCGAATTTATTTCCTCATAGTTGCAATTAAACAAAGATAATCAAATTTAAACATTAAAAACAAGGATAGACAACACCTAGAAAAGCTCTAGCGATTCAATGCTTTGAATGGCATTCATGACTCCAAATGGCACCTTGTCCTTCCTTCCTTGAATAATTGCGGCACAAGAGGGATTTTTGTGTGGATTTGTGGTGGTGGATGGATGTAGGTGAATTATGGTGAAGGGTGGATGTGTGTATGAATGATGAAGGCCAAGAGAATGATGAAGAATGTTGTGGCATAGGGTGGTATTTATAGGGAATGTGGAAGGGGTTGTAGGTGAAGGTAGTAGGTGAAGGTGGTGGATGTTGTAGGTGAAGTAGGTGGATGTTGTAGGTGAAGTAGTAGGTGAAGGTTGTAGGTGAAAAGGAAAGGAAAGGAAAGTTCCTTGTTTCTTACACTTTTCTTATCTTCTAGAACTTGGGCTTCACTTATCCATCGTCATAGTAGATTTCAACCCAATTAATCTCCAAATTCGTCCATCCATCTAGCTTGGATCATAAGCAATCCATCTTGGGCCCAAAAACACTTCAAACTACTCCAAATTGGCTCATAATGCACCCTTAGCCCATAAAACCTACAAACACACGAATTTAACTTTAAACACTATAATAAATACTAAATAATTACCAAAATGCAAGAAAACAAGCAAGGTAAGTCGCATAAATATGCTCCTATCAAATTCCCCCACACTTAGCTTTTGCTAGTCCCCGAGCAAAACAAAACAAACAAAACACAATTTAGACCTTCCAACAATTGCCTCAAGGATTTCCAAAGAAACATGACATGTTAAAAATCGTTATTCCCACAAATTTTAGTCATCCTTACACTCAAGCACATACTTAATCATAGTCACCACTTATTAGTTCACAATTAACCAATTAAAACAATGTTTTGAATGTAGTAACATGCCTTAGAGAATTTGCTCAATTCCTTACAAGATATGCACTCAATTTTCACTCAGAATTTCTAACTACACACCCTATACTAGTTATATGTGAGAAGATTAATGTAGATATGAAAACGAAGGCTCACATATATGTATAACAAGGAAAGCAATTTTCTGGAGTTATTAAGCATGTTTAGATAGGATCTCATGAATGGAATGTTACTACTTAGATGCGAGAACCATTGACACCATATGCTCATACCAATTTCAAACTCCACAAATTGAAACACATAACACTCAAGATTGAAGTCAAGGGTTGTAACGGGACTTGGGGTATTGGTTAACAAATGAAGGATAGGGAAAACAAACGTTCTCAAAGCGATAGTAAGCAAAGTAGTGAAATTGAGACTTAGAATTCACTTTAGAATGCAGAAATCAACGTTTAACACAAAAGGGAAGATTTAAACAATACTTAGGGCCGAATTCATTGTTTTGGACCCTTTCTTCAACAAACAACACTTTAGAACTCTTTTTCAAACATTTTTTTTTTCACAACTTTTCTCTTTTCTTTTTCTTTTCTACCCGTGCCTTTGCACACAAACTCACATGAAAAATACTTCCCCCACACTTGTTTTCTGCCATTCATTAATCAAAAGGAATTCAATTGTAGTCATGCTTTACTATGCTTTAAAAACAAGGGTATGGATGGTCCTAATCTAGGCTAGGTGAGGATAGTGTAGGTTAACAAAGAAAATAGGCTAACAAGGCTCAACGGGATTAACTTAAAGACATAATGAAATAGGATACACGGCTGTTTGGCTTAGGTGGTGGTCACTACACAACTTCATCTTGAATATGTGTTATGCAAATCAATAACATGCTTTGAATGAAATGGGCATGAGTTCTAGCATTTGGAACTAAATGATGAAATGCCTTCTAAGTAATAACCAAGCAAAGACTACTGAGATCATGCAACGACTTAGAAAACAATAATGCACAGATTATAACTCTCCAAATAAACGATTAGGCTCAAGTCTCACAAGGTTGTAGCGTTAGCTTGAGTTCCTTCCTTCAAGCATGTTACAAAAACTAATTTTTCCTTTATGATTGCATGTGAATTCATAAGTTATAACCACAACCAAGCATAAACAAAGAGTAAATCAAACTTTTATCCATGTTTATAACATTCTTTAACCGTCATGCAATTACAAACCGAATCCTCATCATTGTGTTGGAAGGTACCCTAAGACACAAACAAACACACAAAAACAACTCTTTTTGGGTTTTTTAAAAAAAAAATTAAAATTTTTATGGGATTTTCGGATTTTTGACTCAAAACACACTAAAACACACCAAAACAGCTTAAAAAAGGCTTAAAAACAGTGAAAAACAACATTAAAAATTATGAGTGAGAAAACCCTACGAATTTGCATCAAAACACTTTGGTTACCCCCCCACACTTAAATCAAACATTGTCCTCAATGTTTCAAGCATAGACTAACACAAATAATCAATAAACAAACAAAACAGCAACCAAGCAATTTAACATGGCATAAATGAAAACAACAACAAAGAGAAGGGTTTAGGAACGCAAATCTGGAATTTGGAGTGCCCTCTAGGTCTTCCTTTGTTGCATGCATGGGTTGCCTCCCAAGTAGCGCTTGCTTTAACGTCTTTAGCCGGACGATTCTTTCCTTTAACCTCCCCTCGGCTCCAAAGCATGGAATTTATCTTTTAATGGGAGGTGATACTTGAAATGATTCGGCAATGGTTTAAATTCATGAGTGGGTGCCTGAATCATTAAAATTAGCATGTTAGTAGAAAATAAAATTAAAATTGGAGAAGATGGCTTACTTTCTTTCTCCGACACAAACTCAATAACAAAAACTACGCCTTTGGACATTTTCGGGATTTTGAACTTGGCCAGGTTTACTATGATGGTTGTGGCCTGTCCCGTGTCATCAAACTCAACTCCTTTGGGCTTGATTATCTCATGCACAGCCTCTTGGATGTTTTCAACGCATTTTCCAGCCATTTCGATTTCTTGAATCCCTTTTCTTGGTGTGCAAGGTTCTTTGAACGTTTCAACCTCATCGGGAACTTGTTTTGGTGCACCAAGAATTTGGATATCACCTTGGACCTTTGGAAGAGCTTCCACAATGTCCTTTTCACTTTCTTCGTTATTTGGAATCAAAAATCTGCAAGGAAAAGGGACATTTAGTGGAATAATGTTAGAATAAATTACATTTGGAACAACAGTACCAGAGTTGGAAAACATAGGGACTTGAGGGGTTTGAGACAAGAATTCTTCTAAACTGCCCAGGTCGTCCTCCTCTTCTTCTTCTTGCAGCGACAATTCATCCAAGTTCGGGCTGTGTTTGGATAGTTCTGGAACAGCCTCATCCTCCATCTCACCTTCCAAAGTGGTGGCTTCATCGATTTCCACTTCTCCCTTTGAATTTGCAAATGTGGAGTTGGAAAGTTCACTTTGTTCTTGAATCTGAGCCATGATCTCCATAATCTGCCCAACTTGCTTCTCCAATTTATCCACCTTGTTGGCTCGGTCTTGCATCTCCTGGTTTTGATTTTCTACTCCCTGATTCAAAGAGGTGAGTAACTTATTAAACGTATCATTATCCAGAGATGTACCTGAATCGAATTGGGCAGATTCTTGTGGTGGCTGCAATGGTTCATATGGCCACTGATAGGACTCTTCCGAAGGCTGCAATTGTTCTTCTTTTTGTGAACCCTGCGTCAAAGAGATTAGTCCTTCAAGAATTTCATTATAATTTACCGGCATACTTGAATTCGATTGGAATTGTTGTGGGGGATACTGTGGTGGCTGCATAGGTCTTGAATAGAACTCGTCTTGCTGCCAATATCCACTTTGTTGAAATTGCTGAGGTTCATCCCACATCTGATCTGAATAACCTCTCCAATCTGAATTGCAAGGGTTGGAAAACATGTTGCCCCTTGATTGGTTGTGGCCTTGATATCCCCAAACATCTTCATATGCAGAAAATTGAGGATATTGATGAGTCTGATATCCTTGCCCATAGAGCACATCAAGTGTAGGGACACTTGGCATTGTCGTCCGTTCGGCATTATTAGTCAATTGAGCAGTGAGCTGCGCCAATTGAGCTTGAATGGTCGCAAATGCCATTTCTTACCCCAATTGTACCTAAAATTAAAGAAAGAAAAATAAATCAAATACCAAAAGTAAAATACATAAACACAAATATAAACACAAATATAAAAATAAACACAAACAAAAATAAAGGGATTAGCAAAGTTACTAATCCCCGGCAACGGCGCCAAAAATTTGGTGGGATTTTAAAACCGCACAAATTTAACCCTCTTTTTGACAGTTGTAGTAAAGATGTAAGTAGGGTATCGTTCTAGGCCGGGGATTAGGAGGGATTGCTAATCTACTCTAAATTAAATTTAAAATATTAAACAAGACTCAAGGACACAAAATTAGGCTAAAAACTCTAATAATTCGAAACACACTAAAATGACTCAAAACAAAGAAAACAATCAAATTAAACACTAGGAATTAAAATGGACGGAAATCGACTTAAAAGATTAAAAGTAATAAAAACTAACTAAATAATATAATTTAGTAATGGGGGGGGGGGTTTGGTTTGGACGAGAAGTAATTAAACTTAAATAAATTATAGAATTGACAAAAACATAAAATAAAGGTGAACGGATGGGCGACGGACTGGCTAGAGGGTTCTTCTCCACACATGACACATATGCAACCTAAATTGATTTTCAGTTGTTCTTTCAATAAATTGTAAATCTCACTACTCCAGATTAACCGTGAATTGCACTAATTAACCCTCAGATTTTCATAAAGTTATTGAATTGGATGATTGCATACGACAACCCAAAGTATTCCCCACAAGTTCCCTACATGAATTGCATAATAGAGATACAAGCAAAGATCATTAAGTTCTATGAAAACCATAAGCATTGACGAGGCACTTGTTACTATGAATTGCATGAAACTCATGCCAAGAATTCACTTAACGCGATTGTGACTAGCAACCTTCACTACTCATGAATATAAGTTCATAACGATTAGGTGAAATTCACTTATATTCTAGCATCAAATTCATGCATGTAAATTAAGTATGCATTCTTAATCGACAAACACAAATAAGTTATTAATCAAGCAGTTAAGCAAATTAAATTCACAACTCAGAAATCACAACTGAAATTACCAATTCAAATTACAAATATATCCATGGCTTTGAATTAACCTCTAGCAAAGGCGAATTTATTTCCTCATAGTTGCAATTAAACAAAGATAATCAAATTTAAACATTAAAAACAAGGATAGACAACACCTAGAAAAGCTCTAGCGATTCAATGCTTTGAATGGCATTCATGACTCCAAATGGCACCTTGTCCTTCCTTCCTTGAATAATTGCGGCACAAGAGGGATTTTTGTGTGGATTTGTGGTGGTGGATGGATGTAGGTGAATTATGGTGAAGGGTGGATGTGTGTATGAATGATGAAGGCCAAGAGAATGATGAAGAATGTTGTGGCATAGGGTGGTATTTATAGGGAATGTGGAAGGGGTTGTAGGTGAAGGTAGTAGGTGAAGGTGGTGGATGTTGTAGGTGAAGTAGGTGGATGTTGTAGGTGAAGTAGTAGGTGAAGGTTGTAGGTGAAAAGGAAAGGAAAGGAAAGTTCCTTGTTTCTTACACTTTTCTTATCTTCTAGAACTTGGGCTTCACTTATCCATCGTCATAGTAGATTTCAACCCAATTAATCTCCAAATTCGTCCATCCATCTAGCTTGGATCATAAGCAATCCATCTTGGGCCCAAAAACACTTCAAACTACTCCAAATTGGCTCATAATGCACCCTTAGCCCATAAAACCTACAAACACACGAATTTAACTTTAAACACTATAATAAATACTAAATAATTACCAAAATGCAAGAAAACAAGCAAGGTAAGTCGCATAAATATGCTCCTATCAAAATCCGTTAAGACCAGCTGGATCATACACGAGTACTATTGCACTAAACCTAAACGGGGTTCTAATCCCAGTCTGGAGAGGGATCAGCAGAGGGACTTTGTTCCCTGCCTCCTGAAGTATAAGCCAGTTGGTTCTAAGCCTGATAACAAGAAGCTTGAGGGTACTTCGATATGTAATGATTTAGCTAATCCTGGTTATCAAGGCTACATTGCCTCTAGTTCCGGAGATGATCAAGCTGCTACTGCTAATCATGATCATGGTGAACTTGGTGGCGGTGTCTCATCTGATTTTATTGATCAAGCTCTACATGTCATGATTCAAAAGGTTGGTTTTATGTCTCCCCTCGTATGTATTTGTCTTTATTGTTTTTTGTTTTTATAAACACACATGGGTCGGAGGGAGGTTTCTGGATGTGTTGGTCCCTCTCTCCTTCCTGACTCAGAGTTGCACTTTGTGCCTTTGACGGTTATGAGCTAATCTTGCTTAGTCCTCTGTTTTATTAAGAAGAAGAAAAAAACCACCTTTTGAACATTTTCTGATGTAAACTTGATAAAACGGAGCACAAAAGTATATCAACACTTAACACTTGCTTGTTTTGCAATTTTTAATCTGGCATTGGCAGTCATGTGCTCTGCTAGGAGGATATCTGGATTCACCCTTTCCTCCTCCTGAGCCACCTCGGATTGGAAATGCTCCTGCTATCTGTAGTCATGAATTACTTGATCCTGGTACTGGTGGCTGCATCACCTGTAATACTAATAACCAAGCTGCTGCCATGAATCATATGATTCCCATCACAGAAGAAATTCTGGCACACAAATCACTAGATAGTTCTGTGCTTGGCAGTGGTGATCATGATGATGGTGAACCTGGTAGCGGCATTTCATCTGATTTTAATGATCAAGCTGCAGATGATATGATTCTGGAGGTAAGTATGAATACGGGTTTAAAACATTCTGATGTGAACTTGGCCATACGAATTAAAAGAAGTATATCTAATTTAACAATTTGCTTTGTTTTGTGAATCTTATAATATGGCAGTATTGTGCTCAGCTAGAAAAAGAGTTGGATTCACCCTTATCTCCTCCCAAGCCACCTCAGCCACACCAGCTGGGAAATGTTCTAGACGTCCATAGTGGCGAATTTAGTAACTGGACATTTCCAATTGGGGATAATGATTCTTATGTTACTAATACGAATAACATTGCAACCAGTTATGACAGGGTGCGTTTGGTACACGAGACGGGACGGGACGAAACGGAACGAGGCGTTCCGTCCCGCGTTTGGTGCGCCAAAAAAGGTGGAACGCGCTGTTCCACGGGACAAAATTTGGGTGTTTTTGTGTCCCTCGTCTACCTCCTGGAACGGGTTGTCCCACGCCTGTGGAACACAATATTTTACCATTTTAAGACAAATATACCCATATCTTTTTCAAAAATTACACCATTCCTCTCCTCATTCCTCATTCCGTTGCCTTCCTCATTCCTCTCCTCTGCATCTCCCCCTTCTCTGTTTCTTTGTATTGCTTCGATCTGCAATACAAATCGAAGGCGAAGGCGAAGGCGAAGGTCGGGGGCGAAGGCGAAGGCGAAGGTCGGGGGCGAAGTACAGTGTGAAGTCGAGAGAGACGAGGACCTGCAGGTTGTGGAGCTTGATGTGGGCCCAGATCTGCTTGACAGCTTCTGCGCGGGAGGACTCCTTGACGCCGAGGAAGCTACCCAGAGCTGGAGAGATTGGAGTCGGCTTCATAATCCCGAGTGTGGGTTTGGGCTTGGTCGAATCACCTGCTTCCTTGGGCTTAGCCTTCGCCTTCGCCTTTGGCTTCGGAACAGTAGGGGTGGCGGCCTTCGAGGAAAAGTGAGCAGCTCCGCCGGTGGAACTGGAGGATCTGGTCGCTGCCATGAAAGCCCTGGAAACCCTAATCAAACTGGAAGACGCCATTGCTCTCTCTCTCACAAGTGACAGCGACACTCTTTTTCTTGTAATTGTTTGGGGAATTTTCTTGTAATTGTTTGGGGATTTTTCTTTGTAATTGTTTGATTTTTCTGTGTTTGAATTTCGGAATTTCTGTGTGTTTGAGAACTGTAGAGTTCATACAAGCACTCAACAATTGTACAAAAGGCTAAGTTAGTCATTTAACACGAAATCTGAACCGTTCCGTCCTCTGTGTACCAAACATAACACGAACCTCCATTTCGTTCCGTCCCGTCCCGTCTGCGTACCAAACGCACCCACAAAGAACCAGTTATCAACATCAAAATCAGGCTACAAACGAATGGATTTCCGAGGTGAGAATGAATTTTTATTATATGAACTTAATATGAGGAAGCAGAATTACACTAAACTTAACACTTGCTTGTCATGATTCTTCATCCAGGTTTATTCTCAGCCAGAAGAAAATCAGGGATCAACCTTTCAACCGTTTGATCAGCTACAAAATTACACATTGCAGTCACCAATATTGTTCTCAGAACAGGGAGAGCTTCTGCATGACAATAACTATATTGGATGCAACGAGTTGCAATCTTTAGATATGGAGATTGCAACTCTTTCCCCCACAAAGTTCTTGAATAACAGAGGCATCGTACACTCTTTTGAATGGCTCCAACCTATGAGAGTCATGGGGATGGGTGTATGATGGGGATAGTGGAGTAAACCAGTGATACTAATGCCTCTGTTATTCAAGAACTTTGTAGGGAAAGAGTGTGCAATGAGGGCAGTGGAGTAAACCAGTTATAGTAACGCTGAATTACTACACGGATACGCAATAGATTATTCTGCATTAGCTATTGCAGAAACACTCCAATATCGTTAGTGAACAACAGTACTCTTATTTGTAGGAGAATATGTAGAGGGCCTTGTAAGAATGTGTCTCCAACTCACATTATTACACGGTGATATTCTTCTACAGATAATTAAAAAGCACTCACAGTTATCTACATTTCTGCAACCAGAAGCTTTGGACACTTATTCATAGGTACGGACATTTATGTCCAGGAAAAGCAACATAAGTTAAGCAGTCTGGGACACAGCATTGGTTTTGGACAATTATGTCCAAATCTTTGTTGTGTGTCACAGAATCCCCAAATCTTGTATACTTCAACCTTGTTAGGTGAACTTTTACTGGTACAAAGCAACACCAGGAGATGCAAATGATTGAAATGCTATATGGAACTCTACCCTTCTCAGAACGTGACGAGTCCAGATAAAGTGACATATAACAGCTACATGTATTCCTCAGACGAGCAGCTCTCTATCCTACAAGTCAAGAAACACACACCCGCAACATCCACCACCATCTTTTCCTGCCTACCCACATGGAGATGCTCCAAAAAGAATCTGAGTGCAGGGCAGTGTCACGAAACAAGGTGAGGAAATCAAGCTGAAAACATGAAGTGAATACTGTCCCCGTGATTAAACGAATGCTCTTATGATTATCCCTTGACTTCGAGAGCCATTTGCTATGTTCACTGAAGTACTTAATTTGATTTTGTGTTTGCAGGACAGTGAAGCTGCAGCTGGTGAATTGTATTGCTTTCTGCTCATACCCTTTGAAGCCGGCATGGAATGTGCAGCGAAATGAAGGGTTCTTTCAATTTCCCGGAAGCATCTCCATTAAGCGATATCAAGTCGTCCATGGTTACAATATTTCAATTCCAACGAAGTTCTATGATTTTCGATCAAAAGCGGAGTTGCTTTGTTCCGCATTAACTTTACAGGAGCTGCTGCTACATGGCTG
The DNA here is from genome assembly GCA_963580275.1 of Crataegus laevigata. Lineage (NCBI taxonomy): Eukaryota > Viridiplantae > Streptophyta > Magnoliopsida > Rosales > Rosaceae > Crataegus > Crataegus laevigata. The sequence goes on along the minus strand of OY756947.1, from coordinate 26,183,442 downwards.
CTGGAGACTCAACTGATATATTAACATAACCAGAGACTAATGTGATGTCATGGTTATGAAAATTGAAATTTTGAGTTCCATCCTTGATGGAGTACCAGTTCCAATTTTTCTTTTTTAATGTATGATTAAAATTGAAGGTCTTAAACTTATCAATGACCTATCTTAAGTGTGAAACACCAAAACCTGTATCCTTGTTAATATGCTTTTATTATTATGTTCTTGAGAATGTTGTGTTAAAAGGAAAATATTCTTGTGAATGTGATTTATTTCGAGCATTTGAATGTTGCATGGAGTATTTTGCATTGTTTTTTCATACTTTTTTGCAATTTTCTTGAAAATTTGAATATAAAAAACCGGAAGGGTAAGATTGAATACACTAAGTGACATAGAAAATCGGATGGATAAGATTGAGTATAAAAATTGTAGACAATTGTGAAAATTAAATACAACAACTAAAACAATTGTAACACTCATTGCTACTTAGCAATAATGCCATGAAGATACTTTTGAACTGTGGTGAATGTTTTATCCTATTTTTGTCACTAGAACACTGGTTTCAGGCATTTCAATGTCAATACGGCTGTTAATGTAGTGGACCAAATGAAACAATGAATCAATGAATGAGGCAAAGGAGAAATGGAATTTGAGATTTAATTTTGGGAAAGGAAGAATGATCAGAGTTAGGTATCACGTAAGAACTTAAGATGAGATTTTTAGGTTTTGGTCTTTAGCCCCTCTCAAACTATTTAAGTTACAAACTCTTTACGTGCAATGTCGAGATTTCTAAAATAAAATAAAACAACTCTTTGCTAACTGCCAGCATAAAAATATCATAGTAATCAAAACCAATATAAAGTCCAGAAAAATAAATAAATAAACAAACAAACTATTAGTCCAATAGTATTCATCTCTATTTTATTAATTGGTTCAAATTCATCTCCTAGAAAATTCATTATAGAAAAATTGTAGCATTGTAAGTGGTTCGTACTCTCAACTATGAAGAAGTGAGGTTATACCGTAAAATCAAGAGAAATGACAATCTGCATTCTTTTTAACCTTTTACATATTTGTGTTTAATCTTGTTAGTTGCTTGCTTTTGAGTAATTCAGTTTGACAGTCAGAAATTAAAAAATATATATATTTGTGTGCTGAATAAATAGTAGTCAAAATTTCTATATCCATATGCATTGCTTTTTTTTTTTTTTTTTTGAATATGAAATTCATATGCTGAATAATGATCTGACCAAAGAATAAATTTCAAGCGACATGTCACACGTACCTATATATCATTACCGCCTACGTGTAACGAATCATTAAATCATACACATTTGTTGAAAAATTCTACGAATCATCATACGGACGACTACTAACTCTTTGGTCCCACACCCCTCCACTTTGGTCGTTATCCGGGTTCGGCAGTTAGAACTAAATTCTTGTCACTCATACAATTATTTCTTGCGACTTATGAGCAAAGCTTCCCATGTATAAGACTCTAGAATGTTCTCGACTTCTCTCGATTGTATGTTTACCTCCAAAAAGTACTCCAAAAAGTATTGGAGGATGTTACTAAAGCTCAACCTTTCAAGAGGGGCTGATAAGATCAAAAGATTAACACGACAGGACAAAATGAATTATAAACTTAACTAACGCGTTAAAGTAAAAGGCATGATCTGAAGTGGGTGGAGTCCACACTAAAAGCCACCCCCATCACCATCAAGAAACCTTGGTTTGGCTGGCAGCTGAGAGTTAGGACTTGTAGTCTTTCGAACCAGGGAAAAAGGGGAGGGAGAAACAAACTCTAACTAGAGATTCTTTGGGATGAATCATTCAACTACAAATATAGTTTGAGAATCTTAGAGAGAGGATTCTTAATCCCCCAGCTTCAATCAGAGAACCAAAAGAAATCCATAAACACCACCTTGCAACCTCTAAGTAGTTTCCATAACTTCCCTCTGAGTATTCCAACCATCGTAAGCCTTGTCGCCACCCTAGGAAGCCCAAGTTATCCAACAGAAAACATCATACAATCACCCAAGCTCTCTCTCTTTCATGCAAAATTGATGAACTTCTAGCTTTCACACCATGCCTCGCTTGAGCAAGCCATTATTTACTTAATCATGCTATTTTCGAGTCATTGATCCAATCGGAATATTTCCTAAGACGTAATTCTTTCGAGATATTTTGAGAATTGGTACAAAACCAAATCAAGGTAGATAAGAGGACATTCTCAAAACATAAGTCCCCCTTTGACCTATAAGTCCCCCAACACTAACTACCAACATAAAAATATTATAGTAATCAAACTAATATAAAGTCCAGACCACTCTAAAATTGTTGTAAAAATACATAAATAAACAAACTATTAGTCTAATAATATTCATCTCAATTTTATTAGATAGGTTCAAATTCATCACCTAGAAAATTCATTACAAAAAAATTGTAGCATTGTGATTGGTTCGTACTCTCAACTATGAAGATGTGAGATTATACCATCAAATCAAGAGAAACGATAATATACACTATTTTTAACCTCTTCCATACTTTTGTTAAGTCTTCTGAGTTATTTACTTTTAATTTATTTAATCTAACAGCAAACAATAAAAGAAGTTATGAGAGAGAATAAAAGGAGTATGTGGAAATTATCTTGCTTCTAATTAACAATATAGATAGCGGTCAAAATTTCTATATGCATATGCATTCCTGTTTTTTTAATATGAAATTCATAGGCTTAATAATGATCTAATAAAAAAATAAATTTCATGCGACATGTCACGTATCTATATATCATACCGCATGAGTAAATTCGACGATCCCTCGTCCGGACGAATACTCTCTTTGGTCCCGCACCCCCTCACTTTGGTCGTTATCCGGGTTCGGATAGTTAGAACTAGATTCTTGTCACTCTACTCTAGACAAAAATTTCTTTACTTGTGAGCAAAGCTTCCAATGTTTCAGAGTCTAGAATGTTCTCGACTTCTCCCGATTGTTTGTTTCCCTCCAAAAAATATTGGAGAATGCTACTAATGCTCAATCTTTCAAGGGGGGCTGATAAGAATCATAAGAAATAACGCGTTAAAGTAAAGAATAATGCTAGAAGATAAAAAAAATTAAATTAAATTTACAACCAAATGATATGTCACTAATTAGAAATAAGCATGAGTAATACTTCAATTATCAACAACCATATCATTTAGTTTATAAAATTTGATTACCTTAGCATTATCTGTAAGTAAAAGGCGTGATTGAAAGTGTGAGGGGTTCACACTCAAACCCATTTCCCTCACCATCAAGAAAACTTGGTTTGGCTGGCAGCTCAAGAGTGGGGACTTGGAGTCTTTGAAAGTCAAGGAGCACAGTGGCACTGACTTTACCTTTATATACAACTTCACTTGCTCTACTTCTTCTGCTTTGTTTTCTGAAGGCAAAAACATCTGGTTTTCTTGTTTCCAATTTTATAGAACATTTGAAGGAGGAGGAGGAGGGATGGGAAACAGCAGCACCACCACCAGAGCAACAACCGCACAATCGGTGCCGGACATGGTGGCTGCGATCAGATTCCATCCCACTGAAAAGGAAATGGCAGACTTCTTGAGGAAGAAGATGAAAGGTCACAAATCCCACGCCTGCCACTTCCTCCCTGTCATCGATGTCTGCAAGTTCGACCCTTGGGATTTGCCTGGTAACCCATAATTCTATCTCACATTTTCTTTAAAACCCAGGTATATATTATTTTTGACTGTATGATTTTTGTGCATGCATAATCTTGTTTTATCTGTTCAAGACTAGGATCTCGTTTGGCATCTAGGATTAGATTGGATGGATGAGTTACTAGTTTGAATGGATGGATGTTGAATGACGATATAGATGTTAATTTCCAATATTTTGTGCCAAATTGAAGGTAGAAGATCAATTAGTCATGGGGGAAACTTATCCCTTCCAATCCTTCCCTGGTAGGATTAGAATTTAGGAGGGATAAATTGGCTTGATGAGTAATCCGTCTTCTACCTTCAACTTGGAAGTTGCATTCTTTTCTTCCTTCAACTTACAATGAGGGATTGTTTGATGCAAAGGATTGGATTGTGTCGGATATCTCATAACATTCAAAGTATATGTGAAGGTAGAGGTGAATGATTTTTCATTTTAAGGGGATTAGATGGGATTAGACATGAAGAAAAACTTATTCCTTCGAATCCTGCCCATTTTGTGGTGATTGGATGGGATAAGTTTCCTTATGAGTAATCCATCTTATACTTTAAAATCCTAGGCACCGAATGAGCCTTGAATCTAAGGAGTTATCCAATCCAATATAGTCATTATTCACCAAACAAGGTCTTGAAGTGAGTTGGTTTTAAATTTTCAATATCTTGCTTTATGTTGCAGAACGCATGTTCCCTGAATCTGCTTTTCAAGCTAAGGCGTGGTACTCCTTCAGCTGGTGTGAATACAAATACAGAAATAGTCTTCGCTGCAATAGAGTCACAGAGCATGGCTTCTGGAAGATCACAGGCAGGCCACGGGATATCAGCTCTAAATACTTCACTTGCAAAAAGAGAACATTAACCTTCCAAAAAAAGACCTTCCAAGAAGGTCATAAGTCTAAATCCGTTAGGACCGGCTGGATCATACACGAGTACTATTGCACTAAACCAAAACAGGGTTCTAGTCCCTGTCAAGAGAGGGATCTGGAGAGGGACTATGTTCTCTGCCTCCTGAAGTATAAGCCAGTTGATTCGAAGTCTGATAAGAAGAAGCCTGAGGGTACATCGCTCCCTGATGATTTAGCTGATCCTGGTAATCGTGGCTACATTGCCTCTAATTCCGGAGATGATCACGCTGCTTCTGCTGCTGCAATAAATCATATGACTCCAGATACAGAAGAAGTTTTGGCATATAAAGAGCCAGACGATGATCTACTTGGCAGTGGAAATCATGATCATGGTGAAACTGGTGGTGGCGTCTCATCTTATTTTATTGATCAAGCTCTACGTGACATGATTCAAGAGGTTTGGTTTTATGTCCCCCCTTGTATGTATTTATCATTATTGTTTTTTGTTTTAATAAACATGGAATCGGAAGGAGGTTTCTGGATGTGCTGGTCGTCTCTCCTTCATGACTGAGAGTAGTACTTTGTACCTTTGATGGGCATGAGCTAACCTTTTATGAAGAAAAACAGAACTTTTTTCAAACATTTTCTGATGTAATAATGTTAATATGTGGCACAAGAAGTGTATCAAAACTTAACACTCCTTGTTTTGTGATTCTTAATCTGGCCCTGGCAGTCATATGCTCCGCTAGGAGGATTTCTGGATTCACTCTTTCCTCCTCCTGAGCCACCTCAGCCGCATCAGCCACCTCAGCTTGGAAATGCTCCTGATATCTGTAGTCATGAATTAGTTGATACTGGTTCTGGTACTGGTGGCTGCATCACCTATAATTCTGATAACGAAGCTGCTGCAATGAATCATATGGTTCCCGACTTGGAAGAACTTCTAGCATACAAACAGCTAGAACGTGCTGTGCTAGGCAGTGGCGATCATAATGATGGTGAACCTCATAGCAGCATTTCATCTGATTTTAATGATCAAGCTGTATGTGATATGGTTCTGGAGGTGAGGATGAATACGCGTTTTAAACATTCTGATGTGAACTTGGTAATAAAAATTACAAGTATATCAAATTTAACACTTTGCTTTGTTTTGTGAATCTTAATATGGCTGTTTTATGATCAGCTAGAAAAAGATTTGGATTCACCCTTATCTTCTCCGGAGCCACCTCAGCCACACCAGCTGGGAAATTTTCTGGACGTCCATAGTGGTGAATTTAGTAACTGGCCATCTACAATTGGGGATAATGATTCTTATGATACTAATAAGAATACCGTTGCAAGCAATTATGATAATGAACCTGTTATCAACATTGCTCATAATTCTCAAAATCTTGCGACAAATGAAAGGACTTCTGAGGTGAGAATGAATTTTTTATTATATGAACTTAATATGGTGCACCAGAGATACATCAAAACTTAACACTTGCTTGTCATGATTCTTCATCCAGCCTTATTCTCAGCCAGAAGAAAATCGAGGATCACCCTTTCAACCGTTTGATCAGCTACAGAATTACACATTGCAGTCATGTGCTCCTGTAGGTCAATATCTGAATTCACTCTTTCCTCTTCCCGAGTCACCTCAGCCACCTCAGCTTGGAAATGCTCCTGAAGTCTCTAGTGATAAATTAGTTGATCCTGGTACTGGTGGTTGCATCACCTATAATACTGATAACCAAGCTGCTGCAACGAATCATGTGATTTCTGACACAGAAGAAATTCTGGCATACAAAGAGCTAGTACGTGCTGTGCTTGGCAATGGTAATCATGATGATGGTGAACCTGGTAGCAATATTTCATCTGATTTTATTGATCAAGATCTAGATGATATGATTCTGGAGGTGAGGATGAATACGCGTTTTAAACATTTCTGATGTGAACTTGGTAATACGAAACATAAGAAGTTATTCAAAATTTAACCTTGGCTTCGTTTTGTCCATCTTAATATGGCAGTTTTCTGCTGAGCTACAAAAAGATTTGGATTCACCCTTTCCTCCTCCCGAGCCACCTCAGACACATCAGCCACACCAGCTGGGAGATGTTCGGGATGCCCATAGCAGCGAATTCAGTAACTGTCCATCTTCAATTGGGGATAATGGTTTTTATCTTACAAATAAGAACAACATTGCAACCAATTATGACAACGAACAAGTTATCAACATCGCTTATAATTCTCCAAATTGTGCTACAAATGAAAGGATTTCCGAGGTTAGACTGAATTTCTATTACATGAACTTAATATGGTGCACCAAAAGTACGTCAAAACTTAACACTTGCTTGTCATGATTCTTCATCTAGGCTTATTCTCAGCCAGAAGAAAATCGGGGATCACCCTTCCAACCGTTTGATCAGCTACACAATTACCCATTGCAGTCACCAATATTGTTCTCAGAACTGGGAGAGCTTCTGCTTGCCAATACCTGTATTGGACGCAACGAGTCGCAATCTTTAAATATGGAGACTGCGACTCTTTTCCCGCAAAGTTCTTGAATAACAGAGGCATCGTACACTCTTTCCAATGGCTCCAACCTATGAGAGTCATTGGGATGGGTGTATGATGCGGATAGTGGAGTAAACCAGTGATACTAATGCTGAGTTACTCCATGGACGTGCAAAAGATTATTCTGCATTAGCTATTGGAGAAACACTCCAATATCGTTAATGAACAACGATACTCTTATTTGTAGGAGATTATTAAGAGGGCCTTGTAAGAATGTGTCTCAAACTCGCATTATTACATCGCGATATTCTCCTAAAAATAATTCAAAGACACTCACAATTATCTACATTTCTGAAACCAAGATATGTAGTCTTTGACACACGGTATTGGTTTTGGACAATTATGTCCGAATCATTGTTGTGTGTCACAGAATCTCCAAGTCCTGTACACTTCAACCTTGTTAGGTGAAACTTTGTTGGTACAAAGGAACACCTGAAAATGCAAATGGTTGAACTGCTATCCGGATTCTCCGAACCCAACGAGTCCAGATAAGGTAATAATGTCTTTTCTCAGAAGCATTATTCGAAGACGGTACTTCTTCTATCAACGCAACTACAGATATTCCTCAGACAACTGCAATATCCACCAACATCCATTCCTGTTTACCCCCATGGAGATGCTCCAAGACGGATCCGAATGCAGAGCAGTTTCAAGAAACAAGGTGAGAAAATCAAGCTGAAAACATGAAGTGAATACTTCCTGGCTTTGCACCGTGATTAAATGAATGCTCTTATGCTTAACCTTTGACTCCGAGAAGCTATTTTCTACTTTCACTGATGTACTTAATTTGATTTCTGTTTGCAGGGCTTTGAAGCTGCAGCTAGCGCATTGTATTGCTGTCTGCTCGCACCATCTGAAGCAGGCGTGGAATGCGCAGCGAATTTGAAGAGTTCTTTCAATTTCCCGGAAGCATCTCCATTAAGCGATAAATCAAATCGCCCAGGGTGACAACATTTCAATTCCAACCACGTCCTATGATTTTCGATCAAAAGCGGATTTGCGTTGTTCCGCCTTCACTATACAGGAGCTGCTGCTGCACAGCTGCTGGAGACTCAACTGATATATTAACATGACCAGACACTTATGAGATGTCTTGGTTATGAAAGTTGGAGCTTTGAGTTCCATCCTTGATGGAGTAGTGGTTACAATTATATTTTTTTAAATGCACGATCAAAATTGAAGGTCTTAAACTTATCAATGACCTACTTTTAAGTGTGAAACACCAAAACTTGTATCCTTGTTAATATTGCTTTTATTATCATGTCTTTGAGAACGTTGTATCAAAAGAAAAATATTTTTGTGAATGTGGTTTATTTCCAACATTTAAATGTTGAATGGAATATTTTGTATTGGTTTTTCGCTTTACTTATGAAGCGTGGCAAATATTTTCTTCTATTTTTGTCACTTAAATACTGGTTTCGGGCATTTCAATATCATGGCTGCTAATGTAATAGACAAAATGAAGCAATGAATCAATGAATGCGGCAAAGAAGAATTCGAATTTGAGATTAAACGTTGTGAAGAGAATAATGGTTAAGAGTTAAATTGTTACTCTGAAGAATTTAATATGAAATATTTTAAGTTATGGTATTTAGTGTCTCGCAAATCACTCAAGCTACAATTTTTTTACAAATTGTTGGAGTTTTACTTCATGCATATTTTTCTCCATGTAAATTCGTTCGTGCTCTTAAAAAAATCAAATCAAAATAAATTCCACCTGGTGTAATTCATCAAAATTATACAAGTGAACAAGTATAACAAGTAAGCCATATACAAAATCGACATCTGTTATACTTTGAACTACCGTTCTTGTCATGGATATGCACAGCTAACGTAGCCTTCACTCAGACTGAGTCTAGAATGTTCTTGAATTCGCTAGAATATATGTTTCCCTCCAAAAAAATATTGGAGAAAATTACTAAAGCTCGACTTACTTGGAGCATATCCACCCCTCCAAATTGTCCCACGTATTGGTGATTAAATCTCCCAATTCCTCTAAAATCTGCTCCAGCCCATGCCTATTAGTCAGGCAATTTAGTGGGCCCATCTCCCAAGGACCGAGCAATCGGGCGAGCATGGCTTGGCTCCTCGCTTGAGATTGTCTGACGTCAGAGTGACACTATTTAGATTTATAAATTTTTTGTGTCAGGCATACCGTTCACGCTTGAGTTTAAGCGTGTGAGCCGACAACATGTAGGCAGTGAGGCCTGCGTGGCAACACGCTCAGCTTCTGTTCATGTGGCCCTTTGGATTTTTTAGATTCAACGATTCACATTAATCTGCCGATTCAATTAAGAAAAAATAAAAAGGAAAATGAAAAGAAATCTGAAAATGATTGAGCCACGTGGCACAACCTAAGCTGTTAGATTGCCAAAAAGTGTAACCTCCTAAATGATTCTTATAACCCTTAGGTGCAGTTTGCGGGCAGATAAGAATCAGAAGATTCCCACGGCAGGACAAAATTATAAACTTCAAACTAATGCGTTAAATGACGTTGATGGGATCCACATATATGACGCAGCCAAGGTAAACTTATATCAGAAGCTCAAGACTTTATTATAAATTTGCACCTTCAGTTTTAGTATTTGTTCTATTTGGGTCTTTAAACTTTTTTTAACCCAAATTGGTCCCCTAACTTTTTAAAAATGTGTGGTAAATGAGGACAATTCTTTACAACCCAATAAATGGTTTGGGTTTGCCACTTAATACTATGGTTAGTGGTTTTACTTTTCATTGATAAGTGAGAGTTTTTAGGTTTGATTCTTACCAAATGCAAAATTGAATCATATTATTGCTCACTTATTGTGAAACTTAGCACACTCTCCCACCTCTTTAGTGAAGATAACGGTATAATTGTGTTGGTAGATTAATGAAATCTTGCTATCATTTATTGCCGAAAAGTAAATGTAAATGGAGCCCACTACGCCATCGTTTACTCTCCTGTAACTCTTAAGTAATATAATTTGTAATTAAAATTGTATAAAATTAAGTGCAGTCAAGTTAGCTAGAACAGTGTGCTCTTCTCACGTCGCCTAAGTTAAAATTAATTTGTAATTAAAATTGTATAAATTAAGCGTAGCCAAATTAGTTAGAACAGTGTGCTCTTCCTCTTCTCTCGTCACTAAATTTAAAATTTATCACAATGTAATTTAAATTGGACTCAAGTATATTATCGAATAAAAGAAACTGATAAGAAAAGGTTGGAAGACCAAAATGAAAGAAACCTCAGAAGTGTAGGGAGCAAAAGATGAACTTACACCATAAGCTCAAAAACTAGGAAAAAGCACTAGTCAACTTTCAAAACACCAGTGCTTTGAGTGATAAGTGGGTCTTTGATGAGTGTATTAGTGTTTATAAATGCAACACCGATGAAATGCTGCTTCCCAACACAATCCAAAACACTGATCAATAACAATAATCACAGATCGATCGGGGAGAGAGAGAGAGAGAGAGAGAGAGAGAGAGAGAGATGAGCAGCAGCAGCAGCAGCAGCAACCGCAGCGGCATGACAGCTGGAGGAGATGCAGTGAGTGTGAATGTGATCCCACTACCTGGGTTCAAATTCTACCCCAGTGAAGAGTTGCTGGTCAGCTACTACTTGAGGAAGAAGATACAGGGCACCGCCTCCCATTTCCGCCACCTCATCCCTGAATTCGATGTCTGCAAGCACGAGCCCCGCGATCTACCTGGTAACCAATTATTCTTACTTCCTCTTCACTACCCGTATCTTGTTTCTGATGGATTATGACGTTGTTTACGTGGATTTACGATCTTTGTGCTTTTTTTTCCTTCAAGATTTGAAGTTTGGTTGGTTTCAAATTTTGAACATTTCGTTTTTTTGTTTTTGGATTTCAGCATTCTACCCAGACGATCACGAGGAGTGGTTCTTCTTCAGCCGGCCCGATTACAAGTTCGTCAACAGCACTCGCTGTAATCGGGCCACAGAACAAGGCTTTTACAAGGTCACAGGCAAGGAACGTGAGATCAAGGCTGAACAGTCCAAAGCCGTGATTGGGAAGAAGAGAACTTTGACCTTCTATGAAGGTCGTGTGCCCAATGCAACGAAGACCGATTGGATAGTACATGAGTATTATCTCACTGAAACTGAGGTGGGTTCTAAACCCACCAAGCGGATGGACTTTGTCATCTGCCGTCTGAAGAACAACTCAGCTAGTTATAAGAAGCCGAAGGTTGATTCAATCCGCGGCGAATTAGCTGATTCGGGAGCGAATTCCGAAGAAGATCGAGATGCTGCAAGTGATGTGATTGCGGAGCCAGTGGAACATTCGGGATCCAAAGGGCTCGGAGATGTTAATAACTCTGAGTCTCCAGATGGTTCTTGTCCTATGGACTGCAATGGCGTTTGGACCGTTGATGATGGTGATGATGAAAATGGTGGCTGGAAGTTCAATGATTTCGACGATCCAGTTGCATCTGATATGGTTCGAGAGGTGAGATAATCAAATGCTTTTTCCACATTTTTTGTATGAACTTGCAAAGCCTACCAAAGTTTAAAACCTGCTTGTTTGTGATTCTTAATCCACCAGTTGTGTGCTGAGGGAGAAATTCCAAATTCACCCTCTCTACCGCTGCAGCCACCGCAGACACCACAGCCGCATCAGCCACCGGATTGCTGCCCCTCCACACTGCAGCAACCATTACACACTAGGCATGGAATTGATCCCTATGTCTATGGAGATTGCACAAAGCGGCAATCTTTAATCCCGGATAATGTTTCATCTCCTGAATACAAGAGTAGTATTTCAACCAATGAGCCCAATGAACAAGTCAGCAAACTCGCTAATGGTGTTGAAGATCGAGCTACAGATGAAAGCATTTCAGAGGTGAGAAGTTGTTTCCTTCATTTTATATGAACTTTCTAATATAGAGCACAAAATTACATCAAAACTTAACCCTTTCTGTTTACGATTCTTAATCCAGGCTTTTTCTAATCCGGAAGAGCATATGGGTCCGTTTGATTACTTGTCGATGTCACCAATGAACACGGAATTGGGAGAATTTGTGCATGCCAGTAAATATATTGGATGCATTGATGAGTTGCCGTCTCTAGATGATACGGAGATTGCAACTTTTTTCCCATAGTCCTTGGTTTATCATTGTTGAGCAGGATTAGTAAGTTAGTATCCTGGGAAGAAACGTACAGGATTTTGGCGACTCTGTGAGTCACGAGCACTAGTCTAAGATAGCAACTGCGGAGTCAGAAACGCAGCAAGATAGGTTTAGTCGGTATTACCCATCCCATTCAAGAAACACATCAACATGGCTAGTGAACAGCAACATCTTAGTTATCGAAAAACAACATCATCTTAGTATCGGAAAATAGCAATAGGGGCCTTGTAAACCCCAAGAGCTCTAGCAACACCCTTATCCACATTTCAGCAACTTTAGGCATTAGAAACTTCTTCTGCTAGTTTTGGACGATCGTGTCCAGGACAACGATGTAGGTTAGCTAAGCCTGTTCTTGTTCTTTTTGGCCATTTTTAAGCATTCCCTAGTTTTAGAAACTTCAAAGCTTGTTAGGTGAACATGTTAAATCAAATCAACAGCAGCAAAAGCCAGTGTTTGAGAAAACATCTGGAAATCTACTCTCCCACGACGGGTCCAGATAAAGCAAAGATGTCTTTTCACAGAAGCAATTGTTTGGAGACCATGTCTCTCCTGTCAGCACAACTACAAATCATCCTCAGCATAGTTGTCTTCATCAAAAGTGTACAAACCTCAGAAAAATCTTCTTCAAATAGCTTACTTTCTTCATCAAAAAATCGTAAGGAACTCAGCAAAATTGTCTTCAACCATCATCCATACGCATCCAGCCACTGGGAGTTGCTTCGAGAAGAATCCGACTGCAAAGTTGTCTTCAAATAATGCACTCTCTTCATCAAAAGTCGAACCTCAACAAATTGTCTTCATGTAGTCTACTTCATCCAGAATCGTAAGGAACTCAGTAAAGTTGTCTTCAACCATCATCCGCTCACATCTGGCCACTGGGAGTTGCTCTGAGAAGAATCCGACTGCAAAGCTGTATCTCAAGACAAGGTGAGCAATCAAATCTGAAATAGTTAATAAAAGCTCTTGTATTGAAGCTTCGGGAGGCCATTTTCCCCGTTTTCACTCAACTTAATTTGATTTCTGTTAACTCTATTTGCAGGTTAGGGAAGCTGCTGAGTATTGCATTGCTCTTCATCTACCCTGGAAGAAAACAAAAACCTTGTCCTGGAAGCATACGGTTTTGAAGCAGGCAACTATAGGGTTCTTTCACCAAAGCATCTCCTCAAAACCATCAATCAAGTCCCCGATGGGGAATGGTATAATACTTCGATACCAAGTTCTAGTTCTTGACTCGTACTGAGTCTTTCGGTCCACGGGCAGTTATTCTGGAAATGGCGTTATACAGGATCTGCTGCAACAAGGCTGCTGGAGTCTCAAATATATTACAATGACCAAACACTAATGGTGATGTCTTGGTTGTTGTTGGTACTGAAATTTGAGGTTCCATCCCTAATGGAGTAGTAATTACAATCATTATCAAAATCGGATGATTATGATTGGGTTTAATCCTATGATAACCTTCAGAATTAAACACCCATCTTATGTAAATATTGCTTTTTATTAATTTCTCTGTATCAGCTGCTGCGTTCCTGTGCAGCATTTCTGCTTTCCTGTATGTTAATGTCGTTTGTTTTCGAACATTTCAAATTTCAATGGAGTGTTGTATTCTCTTCTCGTATTTGAACCCACAATGTTTATATATCAATATGACAGCATCTTAAGTCAACCAAGCATTGTCATGTAATTTAACTGTTCTTGCCTCCTTCAGGCATCCAATCCAAGTTAAAACTTTTGAGTGCAAAAGGAGAGTAGAATTTTTGTGTTAAGCCCCGCAGTCGGCATAAAGTAGCATCAAACCCATCATTTTTCGAACCTAAGACCTTCCAGTGAAGAGGGAAATCACTATGTTGTAGTACTAAGTGGCAATCCACGGATTAAAACCTAAAACTGAAAATTTATATTAATACATCAAGGAGAACCGAATGGACTCCAACGTACATGGGTAGAAAAAAATATATGCACTGCTCTATTTCATAACAGTACCATACACATCTTAAATACTTGCACCACATTTTACAGCACTCAACACCACCACTGCCTTTGCAGGAAGTATTTATCTATTTGTTCAAAAGAATAATAAATGAGAATACGAGTCTAAAGAAATGCTGCATTTCGATGCAGGGAGAGAATTCGACAAACAATGATTTAAGATCTCAAAGTTCCCAACTCCAGCACCTTTGTGTGACCATAAACTTTACCACACGAGCACTGAAGCAGGCCGCTATACATCTACTCATAGGTGACTGAGTTATCACTGTTTCAAACAAAGAAGAAAAGAAGGATACTCAGCTGTAGTTTGCCATCCTTAGAGTAAGTATATACTAGTAAACCTAATGTTTAGCTAACGCACACCTCCGCATCAAATCGAGGCAGGACATCTATTCTATATCATAAAACAATATGTGTAATCCTTAAACCTAAAGTAATCGGATGAATGAGCATCTAGCAATAGCATTTTGCCGTAACAAATTTGTGATGATACTTCCCTGGTAAAGTTGACACATACATAGAGGCTTAGTTAATGAAAATATGCATTGAAAATTGCAAACTTTGAAAACATGTCCAGGACTGTATACACATTATCATCTAACCTTTGAGTGCCACAGTGTTGGATGATGAAACAAATAAATCAATGATCAAAATCACAGAAGGACATTCCCATACCTTTAGAACGCATAACGCATGCTTACATTAGATATGCGTTGAGTGTAACCAAGTATATTGGAGAAAAGTACAAATATGCAAGCAAGAAAAACAGGCTATTTGATTTCCAAACCATACCATCATTGTAATAAGAAACATCTTGAAGTAACTTGAAATAAATATTGCCAGCAGAAGCTCTTTATACCTGTACCAGAATTGACAATATCACACATTCGTATGTTAGGGTTTGTATATATGTATGTATCAATTGGCTACAACAATCCAGTTATCTTTTAATCCATGACACACGGGTGATCACAAATTATCTTTCTTTCTTATGTGTTCTATAATATTTTTCCCTAAACTTCAACCTGTGCTCTTGAACCATATCAACTTAAGCCCGACCAAATTCCTAATTGTTATTATTCTCAGTATAAGCTTGAGCACCCATCATCACCCATTTTACCGACTGATCAAACAGGCGTGCTTCTTGAACAAGTATCCAAAGAGACATGTAAATAAGGAGATGCCTCAGTTAAAATCTTGATATAAATTCACTGTGATCCTGAGCAGTATCAACAAGAAATGTTACCTAAGTGGTCTGGGGAATGTGCTGAAAAGAAACCTCATAGCTAGTAAAAAGGTTGAAAGAAACAAGATATTTCCAAAGACAATATCCATCAGCATCTGAAATAGGAACAACATTTCTTATCATAGGAGACTGAAATGGGAACATTTTAACCATCGGTTAAAACTTATACTAAACCATCCTAGATGCATGAAACCCATGAAATCCAATAAAAATTCCACCAACCTTTTGAAATCTCCAAAGTAACGAAGCGAAGCTCATGGACAAGCCCCATCCTTCCTTGCTTTTTTCCAGGAAAAGACTCCTATCTATACATATTCCTAGGGCACCCAATGCATATAAAAACACATATTTTGCAAAAAGAATCAAAATTCAAATTTCCAAAAACAAAATCCTGATAAGCATGGTAATGGATACAAGCATCCAACAGAAGAAACCCGAAAGTCGTCTTCCACAATAAACCCTGAAAAGGGTATCAAAAAAAACAAATAAGCAACTCCTGGGAACTCAAATTTTCAAAGAAACAGTATAACTGTAAAACCCCAGAAGAAAAAAGCAGCATAATTTTCAGTACCTGGAAAGAAGGAGCTTGTGGGTCGATGACATTATAGAGTAAATGTGTGTAAGCTTTGGTCTTGGGCAGAATCAAATCAATCAGAATAATCTGGCAGTGCAAACAACAAAAAATGTACCAAATTTGTTGAATTTTGAAGGAAAAAAATTAAAGAAAAAAGATAGGAGCTTTACTATGGGTTCGCATTCGATGTACTCGTCTGCAACTGCCTTGCAATTACCCTATTCACAGAAAAATCAAACCAATTTTGTAGCAGCAGAAAAATAAATAAAACAATCAATCAAAGAAAAAAATTAAATAAAAGGGAAAAAAAGGGATTTACGCATTTCATGAGACGAATGTTGCCAGGAGAGTATTGGATGAACAGAGTCGTCATGCGACCGCCGCACTCTACACATCTGTACTCCATGGCGCTCTCTGCTTTTCGCTCCTTATTTTTTACTCCGTCTCGCTCACTCGGCACTCTGAATAAACTTTGGTTCTTCCTGTTTCCGGGTTTGGGCTTTGGCTTTCGATAAAAGAAACAAAAATTTGGGCCTTCACTGACGACTTTTTTTATTATTATTAAAATGGTGAACATTACTAATGACAAATTGACACGTGATGATTGTTGGCAAGATAGTCGTAGTTAAATTAGTGTATTTGGTGATGGCGATAATAATAGAGGTGGTGATTGTGGTGGCGGGCTGGGGAAGGAGTAGGGATAGGGTGGTGGTGATGATGGTGGTAGAGGTGTCAGTCGTCGTGAAGATAACGTCGGTCGAGATCATAGTAAGGGTGGCAAATATGCTCATGAAAATGACAATGGTTGGGGTGACACTGACAATGTGTGGCGGTGGAGGTGGAGGAGATGGTAATGGTAAAAAGGTAGTAGTGGTGACACGGTGGTGGGAGTAGTGATAATGATAGTCATTGCATTATGGTAAAATTTAGGGAAAGGGGTCGGATTTGTAGTGTGACAGCCCGTCCTGGAATATTTTATCGATAGCATGAAAATTATGTTTTTGCCCTCAAGCGTTAGGGATTGTGTGTGTGTGTGATTGGGCTACGTTTTTGGGCCAATTGGGTTGCCTCTCACATATTTGGACCCAATTGGAAACTAGGCTTTGTTTTTGGGTTTGAATGGTTGTGATTGGTTGAGGATTAAACATACACACACACACACACACAAACTCACATGCACACTTACACCCATCTTCCATTTCTGTTATCCCTCTCTCTCTCCTTCTCGAGCTTTCTTCCATTTTCCATACCCAACGTACGGACATACATGCATTTCGCGATCTTGGCACGGATCGAGGCTTTTAATACCATCATCGTATTCCTTGTGACTTAGCAAGCTCAACCATACCTTTGGTTTAGTGTAGAACCCTTGAAAACCCTAAGACCTGAGAGCTCCGTTGATGGTTGATGCGTTGTAAACAACACTCAAATAAAACCCTCTTTTTGACAATTGTAGTAAAGATGTAAGTAGGGTATCGTTCTAGACCGGGGATTAGGAGGGATTGTTAATCTACTTTAAACTGATTTAAAAACACTAAATAAGACTAAAAAACACAAAACTAGGCAAAAGACACTTAACTAAACTCTAATAACTCAAAACACACTAGAATGACTCAAAACAACTCAAAACAATCAAATTGACCCAAATTAGACACTAGGGACTGATTTGGACGAAAATAAACTCAAAAGACTAACTAAACACAAATCTAAACAGATTCTAGCTAAATTAATATAACTTAAAGATGGGGGATTGGTTTTTGATGAAAATTAAAAGACAAAGTAAATAACTTGCAGATTCTAAACAAAGACATAAAACTAAGTCAATTGATGGATAGATGGACTAGCTAGAGGGTTCTTCTCCACACATGACACACTTGCATACAAACCAATTTTCAGTTGTTTTTTCAATAAACCATGAATCTCAACACCCCAGATTAACCGTGAACATCACTTTTTTAACCTTTAAGTTTTCCTTAAGTTATTGAATTGGACGAAAAAGCGCATACAACAATTCAAAACATTCTTCAAAAGTTCCCTACGTGAATAGCACAATAGAGATACAATCAAAGATCATTAAGCTTTGTAAAAACTATAAGCATTGACGAAGCATTTGTAACTATGAACAGCATGATACTCCTGCCAGGAATTTACTTAACGCGATTGTGACTAGCAACCTCCACTAGGGGTGGGTTCAAAAAACCGAAAATCAAACCGAACTGAAACCGAAAAAACCGAACCGAACGAAAAAACCGAACCGAATTGAAAAAACCGAACCGAATTGAATTCTTTTGATTCGGTTCGGTTTTAGAGGTCTAGAAACCGAACCAAACCGAACCGAACCGAATTAATTAAATTAATATTTTTTTAATTTTTATTTATTTAATTATTTGTTTTGGGTATTGTTTTTTAAATCCAATTTGTAATATTTTTAAACCCAATTTTATGTGTTTAATTATTTGTTTTGGATATTATTTTTTAAACCCAATTTGTAAGCCCAATGTGTTGCCAAATACTTACTACCATTTTCTCATTTTTCTCACAGTCCAATTTTATTTCTAATTTTTTATGGTTTGTTTGTTTCATCACTAAAGCAGTTGCTTTCCATTTGTCTCTTGATCAATCATGTTCTTCTTTGTTTGTGTTTTTATTGTTTAAATTGAAATTATGAGTGATTTGGAGTAATAATTACAGGGTAATCAAATCTACTTGTACAACTTCTCTCTCTCTGCACTCCAGTCCATTTACTTTCATATCTCTGCTGGGTAAAAATTGAGGGGGATAGAGAGAGAGTTAAACATTTTAAATTTCATTTTTTGTTGCTTGACTTTGTAAAAGATTGAAACTTTCACTGCATTCTCTTAGAAAACTAAACATACTATTGGATTGTGATTTGGGTTTTACTGTTTTGTTTGCCCTTTATTAATAATCATGTAATGTTTGAGTGATCTATTCTGCTAAAAAAATTTAGGACTTTCCTTGATATTTTTTAAGGAACCAAACAAGGATTAACCCTATGTATACTTTGTTTGTTTGCTTGATGTGAAAAAAAAACCCAAAAAAAATAATTAAATAAATAATACCGAGAAAAAGAAAATTTAAAATATCATTACTTTTTAAACCCAATTTCTCAAGAACCAAACAATGATTAACCCTGTGTATACTTTATTTTTATTTTTTTAAACCTAACCATGATGTGAAAAAAACCGAAACCAAACCGAAAAAAACCGAACTGAAAAAAACCGAAAAAAAAGAACCGAACCGAACCGAACCGAAATTTCGGTTCGGTTTCGGTTTTGGCAAAAAACCGAACCGAATTAAACCGAATCCACCCCTAACCTCCACTACTCATGAATATAAGTTCATAACGATTAGGTGAAACTCCCTTATATTCTAGCATCAAATTCATGCATGCAAACTAAGTATGCATCCTTAATCGACATACAAGAATAAGTTATAAATCAAGCAGTTAAGCAAATTGAATTCACAACTCATGAAATCACAACTGAAGGTAATCAATTCATATTACAAATATGTTCATGGCTTTGAATCAAACTCTAGCCAAAACAAATTTAGTTCCACATATTTGCAATTAAACAACTATAATTGAATTTAAACATGATAAATAAAAGTAGAAGACACCTAGAACGGTCCAACAATCCAACGTCTTGAATGGTTAGCACAACTCCAAGTCCTCCTCCTTTCTTGCAAACATGCGGCACCAAGGTGGGTGTGGTGTTTGGATGGTCTAGAGGATGTGGCAGAGATTGGATAGGTTGAGAGAGTATGGAAGGGTGG
Organism: Crataegus laevigata; assembly: GCA_963580275.1. Lineage (NCBI taxonomy): Eukaryota > Viridiplantae > Streptophyta > Magnoliopsida > Rosales > Rosaceae > Crataegus > Crataegus laevigata. The sequence continues at coordinate 26,163,605 of OY756947.1, read as the reverse complement.
TAAGGGATGGATAGGAAAAGAGGTGGATGGAAATGGATGGAGGAAGAAGGAAACTTGCGGCAAAAATTGTGTTGTTTATGGAATGTGTTGTAGATGTGAATTGGTCATGTGATGGAGAAGCCTATTTATAGATTTTGAAAATGAATCACCACCACAAAATTTCTTGATGAAGTAAGTGGATGTTGTAGGTGAAGTGGGTGTGGATGTTATAGGTGAAGTGAGTGGATGTTGTAGGTGGAATAAGTGGATGTTGTAGGTGAAATAAGTAAGTGTGGATGTTGTAGGTGAAATAAGTGGATGTTGTAGGTGAAATAGGTGTGGATGTTGTAGGTGAAGTGAGTCGATGTTGTAGGAGAAGTGAGTGAGTGTGATGTGTTTTTGGGTCAAAAATAGGAAAGGAGAGGATCCCTTAATCTTCAATTTCATCCATCCACTTGGCTCCAAGCATAAGCTAACCATCCAATGCCCAAAAATGCTCCAAATTGCACTTTCTTGCATACTTTGTCATTTGGACCTACAAACACACGAAAATAGCTTAAAATACTAAAATAACTAAGGACTAACAATCTAAATGCAAGGAAACAAGCTAACTAAGTTGTATAAATATACTCATATCAATGGTATTGTTCACATGCTCGTGATCAAGGAGGTTTTAGTGGATTTTAAGATCATAGGGAGCTTCTAGACGTCTTCACGAAGCTCGGCGAACAACATTGACATGTTTTGGACTTCAGGATAGCGAGTTACAGTTTTGGCGAGTTTTCGTGGAATTTCTTCGGTGAGATTCCGTCGACTTCAACACCTCAAAGTTGTATAAACTTCTTCCCCTTGTCTTAAGCTTCATTTTGACATAAATTTTGTGAAATTTGGTTGAGAAATGAGTGAAAATTTTTAAAGATTTTCCATAATTTGGCAATTTAGCGGTAGCCGGCGCCGGATTCCGGTGACTGGAGGTAGGGGAAAAGGGTTGACGGAATATTCCTAACGGAGAGTAACGGCATCAGGTTAAAGTTAACAGAATATTCTAGTTTCTGACGGAATATTCCCTAACAGCGTTAGGGAATCCGTTAATGTGCCAGGCACGTTCCTGTGCGTGGGCGGCGCGTGAGACATCGGAAAATTTTTCTTAAAATATGGGGGTGTTCATGGGATTGAGTAGATCATGTTGTTATACTCAAACACCCAAATTGAGCAATGTATGAGAAGTTATTGCCTAGTTTTGGTTATGTGCTTTAATTGACGATTTTATAGTTATTTTGCATATAGGTGAGACTTAGTTTTGGTTATTTTGCATATGGGCTACGATCCTTCTACGTATCAGTGAGTGGGCTTTTGTTTTCAATATATATATATATATATATATATATATATATATATATATATATATATATATGTATATGCTTGGTATTTTCCCAGAAATTACGTTTTAAATGGTTTTATGATTAGAATGCCATGTTGAATGCCATTTATATTTATTATGATTTTGTGTTGATTATTGCTTGGCGCCGTGGACGCTCAAGTAAGTCAGGTGAGTATATATTTGATAGTGATGATGATGATGATGAGATTGGTATATAGCTCATATTCCTGCACCTCGGTGTTTGTGCTTCGCTAGAGGTTAGGGCTTAGCCTTCACGTGATCGTTCACCTCCCGCACCACACGCTCACCTTGGATCCAAGGCAGGTGCCAGCATGTTGTACAGACCACTATAGGTGGTTCCGACTCGTAGGTGACTTGTGATACGTCGCACAGCCTTCACATGATCGTAACACTGAGCATATTTATGTACACCCAGCCTGTCGCACAGACTACTATAGGTGGTTCCGACTCGTGTGCAGGATATTGGTTGATGAGTTATAGATTAAGCCGTACAGGTCACGTTAGGTGACTCCAGTTGACGTATTGATATTGCCGGCATATTGTGATTATTGATTTACCTCACTTGATTGATGCATATATTGCTTGATTGGATATTTCTACATGGCGTACTTTGACATGGCATATTCGAGATTTATCTTTTTCCAGCATGATTTGGTATACGAGTACGTATGATATTTTCTGGAAAAGTATACGGGTTTTACAGTAAGGGGTTAATGAAATGGTTTTGGAAAAGCTTTGTTTTTGCCCACTCATGTTTTCTATTTTGCGCCCCTCCAAGTTTTAGGTAGCAGTGACTGTTGGTGGCAAACGAGGCTTCGAGGGCAGTTCTGACAGAGCACCACTGATGTAGGACTTTCTCTAGGTATCATTTACTTAGTACTTGTTTGTTTCTGGACTGCACCTAGGTTACTAGAGCTCTGGTGTTGTGTTTTATTCTTTCATTTCCGTCACTTTTACTCGCTTATCTTTATATTGTGAATTATTCAGTTTGCTTTTTGTTTCCTCACATTTTCACTTCCGCACAGCGCACTTGGCTACGTCACCCTCTCGTGACGGCCAGCACGCCCTGATTTTGGGTCGGGTTGTGTCAGTTTGGTATCAAAGCCTAGTTTTGGCAGTCCTTTATATCTTGTGAATATTCTAATTATTTTGGTGTCTTCTGTCAGAACTATGCTGCATCGTCGAGAGCCACGTCCATCTACTAAGCCTAGTTTCCCCGACATAGCCCAGTTAGGGGAAGCTATAGCTAATGTTATACAGTCGACGCTTCGTCCTCCTCAAATGACCCTTCTGGAGATTGTTTATAATTTGAAGTTAAACACTTTTATAGGTAATAAAGGGCACAAAGGTGCCAAGAAATGGTTGAATCACCTTGAGAAGACTTTCAAATTGATGCAGAGTCAGGGGAGTCTTCTTGCAGACCGATGGGTAGAGACGACCACTTAGTTTCTGAGGAAGGAACCTGCATCATGGTGGGAGCAGCATGTCGATGAGTTATCTTGGGAAGAAGCTGTGGATTAAGAGGTATTTAAGCAGTTGTTCCAAAAAAGATTTATTCCTCCTACCTACATAGACAGCAAGAAACAAGAGTTTACGAGTTTGAGGCAGAAGAAGATGACAGCGAACGAGTATTATAGGAAGTTCACAGATTTGTCTCGCTATTATCCAGAGGTTGTGGCGAACCCAGCGGAGATGTTTCGTCGATTTAAGTTAGGTACTCGTAAGAAGTGGCGCTCGATGGCGACCACGACCCTCTGCACCTCCTACCATGAGTTTTATGAGATTCTGTTACAGATTGAAGATTCTGAGAATATGCCTAGCGAGAGTGAGGAAGAAGAGGAGAAAGTGGATCAGAAGAAAAACGATAAAGGCAAAGGTCAGTCGTCTCAATGACCCCGGAAGACTCAGAGTTTTAAAAGAAGCGGCGCTAGTTCTAGTTCATCTAGTAGAGGCATGAATTCCATGGGCCAGTGGAGAGGTGGTAGGTTTACTAGAGGCCCATGTTTTCAGAGGCGGCGAGATGCTAGCAGTTCTGGTGGTTTTGGAGGATCGTACTGTCGTAAATGCAACGGTTGACACTTTGGATAATATAGACAGGGCAGTAGAGGATGCTTTACTTGTGGATAGGTTAGACATCGAGCTGTGAATTGTCCACAGAGCTATTAGAGACCCCAGTTGCCTTCCTTACCATCTCCAGTTCCAAGTCAGCAAGCTCCAGCACCGAGCAGCTATGGTCAGACGGGTAGTAGGGGTACTTACCATTATCAGGGAGATGTTGCCCCTTATTCTACAATGTTGTACCCGTATCCTCAGGACCCGTATTATCCGAGTGGTTACTAGAGTGGCTATCCTCAGTACCCTATAGGGTATACATCATATCCTCCTTATCCAACTAGTGGATCACAGTGGTATTCTGGAGTACAGCCCCAACAGGGAGAGGTTGCCTCTAGCAGAGCCGGGTCGTCGAGATAGCTTGGTCAGACAGGGCAGGGTCGTAGTACACCTAGACAGGGTGGTCAGTCGAGCAAAGGTCCAGGTGGATGACAGCAGACTCAAGGCCGTATCCATAACCTTACAATGCTGGATGCTTAGAACAACCCTAATTTGATTATGGGTACATTAAACATTCTCAGTCACTTTGCTAGAGTGTTGATTGATTGTAGTGCTACCCATTCTGTTATTTCTCATACATTTGCTCAGTTGACGCAACCTAATCCCACACCTCTTAGGTTCGAGTTAGAGTTTTCAATGCCTAAAGGAGAGACGTGTCAGGTTGGTTGGATGTACCCAGGGTGCCCCATGCTAGTGGATGATGTGATTATGCCAGCTAACCTCATCCCGTTGGATATTGTTGAATTTGATGTCATTTTGGGCACTTATTGGCTACACTATAATCTAGCCAATATTGATTGTTATGACTCATGAGAAGAAAGTTACATTTCATTGCCCGGGGTTACCTATGGTTACATTTATTGGCAAACGTAGCGGCGTGAAACACAGTATCATTTCGGCTGTGAGAGCCAAGAAGTTACTAAAGAAAGGTTGTTAGGGATATCTAGCTCACGTGGTGCTAAATTATAATGATCCTATCAATGTAGGGGACGTTAGAGTGGTCAGGCATTTTCCTGACGGTTTCCCTGACGATTTACCAGGGTTGCCGCCATATTGAAACATAGAGTTTGCCATGGATTTATTGCCAGGTACAAACCCTATATCCTTGATTCCTTATCGGATGGCTCATGCTGAACTGAGAGAGTTGAAGATTCAATTACAGTTGATAAAGGTTTTATATAGCCTAGTACTTTACCTTGGGGAGCTCCAATCTTATTCGTGCGAAAGAATGATGGTACTTTGAGGCTGTGTATAGACTATCGGTAGCTGAATCGGGTAACTATTAAGAACCGTTATCTGTTGCCAGGTATAGACGATTTATTTGATCAGCTGCGAGGAGCTTGTGTGTTCTCGAAAATTAATTTCCGGTTTGGCTACTACCAGCTGAAAATTAAAAGTGAAGATGTCCCTAAGACAGTGTTCAGAACCCGATATGGTCATTATGAGTTCTTAGTGATGCTGTTCGGGTTGACTAACACACCTGCTGCATTCATGGATTTGGTGAATCGGGTATTCAAGCAGTACTTGGATATGTTTGTCATTGTTTTTATTGACGATATTTTGGTTTATTCCAAGTCTAAAGCAGAGCACGTTCGACATCTTACTTTGGTGTTGAAGAGATTAAAGGAACATCGATTGTATGCTAAGTTTAGCGAGTGCCAATTTTGGATGGATCAAGTGGCATTCTTGGGACACGTTATTTCAGCTCAAGGTATCCAGGTGGATCCTTAGAAAATAACGGCGGTTGAAAATTGGGAGCAGTCACGAACCGTCTCAGAGGTATAGAGTTTCCTTGGTTTTGCAGGCAACTATAGACAGTTTGTTAAAGACTTCTCAGTTATAGCATTACCACTTACGAGGCTGACCAGGAAGAATGTTAGATTCGAGTAGGATGATAGTTGCGAGCAAAGCTTTCAACAATTAAAGTATTGTCTCACTCATGCACCTGTGCTGGCATTACCGGAAGATAGTGGTAATTTTGAGATCTACAGTGATGCTTCGTTGAATGGCTTGGGTTGCATTCTAATGCAACACGGTAGGGTGATCGCTTATGCTTCGAGACAGTTGAAGCCTCATGAGATGAATTATCCTACTCACGATCTCGAGTTAGCAGCGATCGTGTTTGCATTGAAAATCTGAAGACATTATCTTTATGGTGAGAGATGTAGGATCTTCGCAGATCACAAGAGTCTCTAGTATCTTTTTACTCAGATAGATTTAAACCTTCATCAGCGAATGTGGATAGAGTTGCTGAGTGATTATGACTGCACGATCAAGTATCACTCGGGTCGTGCAAATGTGGTGGCTGACGCACTTAGCATGAAATCTCAAGGTAGAGTTTATGCTTATCACGCGAGCTATGTTCCTCTTCTCGCCGAGCTAAGATTAACTAGAGTGAAGTTAGGGGTAAAGGATCAAGAAAAAGCTTGACTTGCTAACTTCCAGGTCAGGCCAATCTTGATTGACTATATACTTGAGGCACAGATGGATGATGACGAGACTCAGGAGTTGATTCAGTTAAGGAATAAAGGGAAAAAGACAGACCTCCAGATTCGAGAAACAGACAACATGCTTATGCAAGAGAGTAGGATGTACGTACCTGATAATGTAGAGTTAAAGAAGGCTATTCTGATGAGGCGCACGTATCGGCATACGCTATGCATCCGGGGAGTACTAAAATGTATCATACCATTCGACCATTTTACTATTGGCCGGGTATGAAAAGAGAAATTGCTGAGTACATGAGCAGATGTGTAGTTTGTCAGCAGGTCAAAGTCGAGAGAAAGAAGCTGTTCGGACGGATACAACCACTTCTCGTTCTACAGTGGAAATGGGAAGATATTACCATGATTTTGTGTATAAACTTCCCTGTACACAGAATGGTTATAATGGCATTTAGGTAGTGGTAAATCTGCTTACTAAGTCTGCACATTTTATTCCAGTTCAAGAGAAGTTTTCCTTAAGCCGGTTAGCCAATCTATTTGTATCAAAAATTGTCAAATAACATGGTGTACCAGTTAGCATCGTCTCTGATCGAGATCCGAGATTCACTTTTAAATTCTTGACGGTTTTTTAGGAAGCTCTTGGTTCGAGAATACTGTATAGTACGGCATATCATCCTCAAACAGATAGGCAATCTGAGAGGACTATTCAAACGCTGGAAGATATGCTGAGATCTTCCATATTGCAGTTCGGCGATGCTTGGCATAAACGTCTGGATTTGATGGAGTTTGCCTACAACTACAACTACCATTCGAGCATTGGTATGTCACCTTTCGAGGCATTGTATGGTAAATCCTGTAGTACGCCGTTGTGTTGATCAGAGGTTGGCGAAAGAGTTTTAGAGGGCCCAGAGATTATGGACGAGACTACACAAAATATTCAAGTAATTAAGTCTAACCTGAAAGCGACCCAAGATCACCAGAATAGCTTAGCGGACAGACATGCCACTGATCAAACTTACAAGGTAGGTGATTAGGTATTCTTGAAGCTGTTACCATGGAAAGGTGTTGTACGGTTCGGAAAAAAAGGGAAATTGAGTCCCAGGTATATCGGACCGTATCAGATCACGAAGCGGATCGACGAAGTAGCTTATAGACTTGAGTTGCCTCCGGAGTTGTCTAAAGTACATGACGTATTCCACGTTTTGATGCTTTATCATTATATCTCAAATCCGTCACATGTGTTACCTCTGCAACCGTTGGAAATTAATCCTGATTTGACTTACGACGAGGAGTCGGTGACCATTTTGGACTGGAAAGATAAGGTTTTGAGAAACAAGACACTGCGCTTAGTGAAGGTTTTGTGGAGAAATCACTCGATGAAGGAAGCCACCTGGGAGACCGATGAGTGTATGAAAGAGATGTATCCATGCTTGTTTTACGAGTATTAGTGGGTTATAATTATTGTATAAATTTTGAGGACAAAATTTTCTTAACGGGGTAGGTTGTGACAGCCCGTCCCAGAATATTTTATCTATAGCGTGGAAATTATGTTTTTGCCCTTAAGCGTTCGTGATTGTGTGTGTGTGTGTGTGTGTGATTGGGCTACGTTTTTGGGCCAATTGGGTTGCCTCCCACATATTTGGACCCAATTGGAAACTAGGCTTTGTTTTTGGGTTTTAATGGTTGTGATTGGTTGAGGATTACACACACACACACACTCACATGCACACGTGCACCCATCTCCCATTTCTGTTATCCCTCTCTCTTTTTTTCTCGAGCTTTCTTCCATTTTCCATACCTAACGTACGAACATACATGCATCTCGCGATCTTGGCACAGATCGAGGCTTCTAATACCATCATCGTATTCCTTGTGACTTAGCAAGCTCAACCATACCTTTGGTTTAGTGTAGAACCCTCGAAAACCCTAAGAACCTGAGAGCTTCGTTGATGGCACTATTCACATGCTTGCGACCAAGGAGGTTTTAGTGGATTTTAAGATCATAGAGAGCTTCTAGATGTCTTACCTCAGGGAACAACATTGACGTATTTTGGACGTCGGGATAGCGAGTTACAGTTTTGGCCAATTTTCGTGGAATTTCTCTAGCTAGATTCCGTCGAATTCAATGCCTCAAAGTGGTATAAACTTCTTCCCCTTGTCTTAAGCTTCATTTTGACATAAATTTTGTGAAATTTGGTTGAGAAATGAGTGAGAAACAGAGTTTTAAAGATTTTCCAGAATCTAGCGACGCAGTGGCAGCTGGCGACGGATTCCAGTGCTAGAGGTAGGGGAAAGGGGAATATTCGGTCAAAGTTGACGGAATATTCTTAACGGATAGTAACGGCGTTAGGTTAAAGTTAACGGAATATTTCCTAACGGCGTTAGGGAATCTGTCAATGTGCCAGGCACGTGCCTGCGTGTGGGCGGCGCGTGTGGCCGTGCCTTGGCAGGCCCGTGGGGGCGCGTGAGACATCAAATTTTTTTCTTAAAATATGGAGGTGTTCGTGGGATTGAGTAGATCATGTTGGTATATTCAAACACCCCAATTGAGTAATGTATGAGAAGTTATTACCTAGTTTTTTTTATGTGTTTTAATTGATTGTTTTATAGTTGTTTCGCATATAGGTGAGACCTATCCTGAGGACGAGCACAGTCACACGAGACTAAGGGGCTACAATCCTTCTACGTATCAATGAGTGAGCTTTTGTTTTCAGTATATATATATGCTTGGTATTTTCCCAGAAATTACGTTCTAAATGGTTTTATTATTAGAATGCCATGTCGAATGCCATTTATATTTATTATGATTTTGTGTTGATTATTGCTTAGCGCCGTAGATGCTCAGGTAAGTCAGGTGAGTATATATTTGATAGTGATGATGATGATGATGATGAGATTGGTATATAGCTCATATTTCTACACCTCGGTGTTTGTGCTCCGCCAGAGGTTAGGGCTTAGCCTTCACGTGATCGTTCACTTCCCGCACCACACGTTCACCTTAGATCCAAGGCAGGTGTCAGCCTGTCATACAGACCACTATAGGTGGTTCCGACTCGTAAGTGACTTGCGATACGTTTCACATCCTTCACGTGATCGTAACACTGAACGTATTTATATACACCCAGCATGTCGTACAGACCAGTATAGGTGGTTTCGACTCATGTGCAGGATATTGGTTGAGGAGCTATAGATTCAGCCGTACAGGTCACATTAGGTGACTCCGGCTGACGTATTGATATTGTCGGCATATTGTGATTATTGATTTACCTCACCTGATTAATGCATATATTGCTTGATTGGATATTTTGACATGGTGAGATTTATATTTTTCCAGCATGATTTGGTATACGAGTACGTATGATATTTTCTGGGAAAGTATATGGGTTTTACAATGAGGGGTTATTACTTTGATAATGAAATGGTTTTGGAAAACCTTTATTTTTGCCCACTCACGTTTTTTGTTTTGCGCCCCTCCAGGTTTTAGGTAGCAGTGACTGTTGGTGGCAAACGAGGCTTCGAGGGCAGTTCTAACAAAGCACCACTGATGTAGGACTTTCTCTGGGTATCATTTACTTAGTACTTGTTTGTTTCTGGACTGCACCTAGGTTACTAGAGCTCTGGTGTTGTGTTTTATTCTTTCATTTTCGTCACTTTTACTCGCTTATCTTTATATTGTAAATTATTTAGTTTGCTTTTTGTTTCCTCACATTTTCACTTTCGTACTTCTGCACAGCGCACTTGGCTATGTCACCCTCTCGTGACGGCCAGCATGCCCTGATTTTAGGTCGCGGTGTGTCATGTAGTGACAAAAAAAAATTACTATAAAAGCAATCAAAGTCCATCAAAACCATGACTTAAAAAAAATTAAAATCAATGAAATTTTGAATACACGTGAACTTTTGAAGACTCATAAAAAAGTCATAATTGAATACCACAAGATACTTTCGTAGACTTTTTCGAAGTCATAAAAGTCTTTGGATTCGTTTAAATTGTCAAAATGACTGAAAGTTATTTTAGTAAAAATGTTTTTGGAATTAATCATTCGTAAAAACGCAAATGAATCTTGATACAACACTTGAAGTGCTTCCTTCCAAAAAGTTAGAGCAAAAAAACTTTTTATTTAAAGCGTTTCAGTCATTTTAAAAACATTTTCAAATAAATATTTTATTAATTTAATACAAGATGACTTTTGTTGACTCCTAAAATTCTTATTGAATACACTTAAATTTGAAACCCAAGTCCATTAACTCCTACAGTACACCCCCAATATTACTACGGACGCATTTAAAATTCTTACCACAAACCCTCAAAAGTCTCTCTCTCTCTCTCTCTCTCTCTCTCTCTCTCTCTCTCTCTCTCTCTCTCTCTCTCTCTCTCTCTCTCTCTCTCAACAATCGTAGAAGAGAAAGGTTGCTAGAACCCTACTGTGGTCCGTGCAAGTTTGTGCCCAGTTAAAAAGAGTCAGTATGCTTGCATCTTGGCATAGCTTAACATATTTTGAGACTGTTGAGAAATAAGTATGAAAAATTGTGGCTTGCGTGCAGCGTATTAGGGCTTTTCTTCTACCTTTAGCCATGTGACATGTTCATCACCACCATCATTGTTGCCGTCTAATATTAAGCCTAGATAACCTACATAGACTTCCTTGCTGTACATATATAGGCCACAACCACATGTAGGATGGGCACTCTCCAGAGACCATTGCTAGCCTTGATTACCAGTTGGCATGGTATATGATCGTTCCAATAAACTCACCTTGCTGTATTTATACTTTTCTTTCATTTTTCAGGTGTCGATTTTTGTTGATGCGTCATTAAATTAACGAGGAGCATTGCTAGGGTTGATTGCCAGTTGAATACTTTACCAACAGGACAAAATTAGGGTTTTTTATTTTCATGAGCAACATAGTAACCCTAACCCTAGACCAAGTTGAAGGTGATCAGGAAGATTATAACAGCATGCGGCTGTGAAAACAATAAATCATAATCCTGATTTTTCGTGGCCTGCACAACGATCTTGTTTTTTTACAGTAAAGTGATTGATGTTATAACAATGGAATTCTGCAACATGCAGTTCTTGTTTGTATCATTCCTTTGGAAATATGTGTGTGTGTGTGTGTGGAGAACTACTGTTAAAGAGTACTACTACTACTATTACTGATAAGTATATTAATGCTAGGGGACCAAGTTTTTAAGAGTATTTTTGCTCACTATTCTATTTATCACCGTTGAATTAATTTTAATTTTGAGATTTCTGTATATTCATTACACGAATCTCGAAATTTAAACGCATCTAACGGTGATAAAATGGGTGGTGAGCATACATTATAGTTTATGGTGGTGAGCAGAAATATTTCCAATTTTTAAACCAAATTTTGTAATTGTTGATGTGGATGTTGATGATAAAATTATTACTTAAGTGTTGATTAGCGTGTTTATTTCCTATTGGTGACACATCATTTGATTTGCAAATTTAGTTTAAAAATTTGGTATCCCTAACATTATCCTACTGATAAACAGCATTAATCATATAATTTAAGTCCTCACATAAAACAATTTTACATTACACATATAATAAGTTCATATTATGCATTGATCTTAGTTTACCTTACTGTTTTTTGGGTAGTAATTTGTTTCAGCTGAGCAGCTGTTCCTCTACATGCAGTACATCCTTCTTATTAATTAGGGTAAATTACACCATAACCCCTCAGGTTTGAGGTCTATTACAACTCCATACAACATCTTTAAAACATTTCACTTTCATACCTTAAGTACTATTTTATTTCAATTTCATACAGCCGTTACATTTTCCATCCATTGAACCGTTAAGTGCTGACGTGGCCACCACATATATGCCACGTGGCTGCCAAATGTCTGCCACGTGGCAAATAAAAATAATTTTTTATTTAAAAAACCTAAATTTTCTCAATCAAAAAAAAAAATTGGGTAAATTACACCATACCCCCTCAGGTTTGAGGTCTATTACAACTTCATACAACATCTTTAAAATATTTCACTTTCATACATCCAGTACCATTTTATTTCAAAATAACATCTCCGTTAGATTATCCATCCATTGGTCTGTTAAATGTTGACGTGGCTGCCACATTTGTGCTGATGTGGCTGCCACGTGACAAATTTTTTTATTAATATTTTTAAAAACCTGAATCTTCTAAAAAAAAAAAAAAAACCTGAAATCGTCTTCCCCGACTCACCCCTTCTTCTATCCATCGTCACGCCCACCCCCCCCCCCCCCAAAATCCCACCCGAGCCACCCATTTCTCCCATCCCCCATCACCCACCCCCAAAAATTCTACTCGAGATCAGATGGATCTACTACAAAATGGTACTGGATGTATGAAAATGAAATGTTTTAAAGATGTTGTATGGAGTTGTAATAGACCTCAAACTTGAGGGGGTATGGTGTAATTTACCCTTTTTTGGTTGAGAAAATTTGGGTTTTTTAAATTTAAAAAAATAAAAAATTATTTTTATTTGCCACGTGGCAGACATTTGGCAGCCACGTGGCATATATGTGGCGGCTACGTCAGCACTTAACGGTTCAATGGATGGAAAATGTAACGGCTGTATGAAATTGAAATAAAATAGTACTTGAGGTATGAAAGTGAAATGTTTTAAAGATGTTGTATGGGGTTGTAATAGACCTCAAACCTGAGGGGCTATGGTGTAATTTACCCTATTAATTACCTCTTATTTCCCTCCTTAAAAAGAAAAACTTAATTCTATTAAATGAACTTTAATATGGAACCCTAGCCGGCCTTTAGCAATTAACTAGTTTATAAATCCAATTTTGGCATGCCATTGCCAGCAAGTGTAGAGAATAAGCTAACATGTTAGAGTGCAGTGTTTAATATGGAAACTAGCATTAGATATATAACTAGCGCATGAAGATTAACGAAAGGAGAAGTGATTAATTAGTGTAGTTACAAATTAGTTAAGGTTACTAACAACTTAACAAGTTTAGTACTAATTATAAAAATCTACTTCATCATATGTAAATAAATTAATTAATGATTGCTATTCTGTTTAACACTCATGTCTGCATGAAATAATCCATGATAATTACCAATGGTGTTGAAGATTAATATATATAGGAGAACATAATCAAGTAAATTTACTAATTAAGTGAGATGGCTATACTTTATGTATACGTTCTCATATATAGATATGTATAACTATATTGCAAAAAATATATAATTCTACATAGATATATAGAGGTTAATATTACACGAGAACTGCTTAATTTACAGAAAAAAATATTTAAACTGGTTAATTTTTTACAAAAGGAATTACTCGTATACATGGGGCAGATTTATGGTATTAGTTTTAATTTACACATAGTTAAACTCTAGCAGCTGCCTGGTTTTTGCGGTATCGATATCAAGACAAAGTCAAAACAAGCTGGATATGTCATAAGCGAAATTAAAACATGAATTACCAAGGTAATAACAAGCTGCAAGGGAGGGGCAATAACTATATATATATATGTACATATATATGTACTTGGCCATAACACGAGAAAAACTTTGAAATAAAGTTACTAATTAAGAACACAGATGAATAGATGTACCTTTTTACATCAGTGAGCTTTCTGCACTTAGCCTTACCTGTAAAGGGTGCCTAATTTAATTAGCCGCAGCTGCAGCAGCAAATAGTAATTAAACAATCTATATGCACATCCTAAAGAAACAAATTTAATTAAATTAAATTGTCCATATCAAGCATGTTGCAGCTACTGCTACATACACATATAACAGCAGTATTCAAACTAGTAATTGAGGAGAAGAAAGTTGAACTTTATATTTCAATGTATTGATTAGTAACGAGAACTAAATAATATACAATTAATATATTCAGCCAAAAAAATGTACAATCTTTGAATGGCAAACTTTATCATCAAAGTTCAACCATTTTACTCTTAAAATTTTGGTGGGATGTTGGAAACTAGGTGTCCCTTGTGCAGTAGTGATCAAAGTAACTAAGGAGAGTGCACATATATATAAATGTGTATGCATACAATGATACAAGAAGGCTTAAGCGCAAATCAGTTAATCAGTTATATATGCAAGGGAAAAGAAATGCAGCCGCAGTAGTAGTAGTACTCTGATAAACTGAAACTGCAAATTCAACTACTAGTATGTACGTGATGATGTAAAGAAAATGCTTGTTCACTTTTGTTTATAATATATTGACATGAAAATTCACATCAAATTAACTCTTTGCTAGCTAGCTTGGGATCACCATGTATGTCCAAATAAAACGACAAGTAAAGTAGATTGTTCCTTTCTTTGAAAGGCAGCTGATCTTCAGCTAGACCTGTGGGGCATCATTGTCCATTGGGGTACATCTAATTCAAGAGGAAAGTGAACTAGTGAAGATCGAAAAGTCGTCCTTCAACAGCAAACGATCAAAAACTCTCTAGGGATTCAAATAAAATGACAACGAAGTATTTGTAGATTTCCCTTTGTTTGAGAGGAAGTGATGGTCTGGTGGAGTACTACTACTACTTGTATTGGGCAGCCTCATGAATTGAAGCGGAGCAGAAGCCAGCGAAGACGTCGACGATGGAAGATGATGATGATAGGGTATTGCTGTTGAAGACAATATCTGACATTCTTGATGATCCTCCTTTTCAGTTGGACTACTTGAGCATTCCATGTTCACACCAAAAAGCCTAAGCTTTTTACCAGCTGAAGCAACACTAGCACTTTCACTACTAGTGCTAGTAGTAGAACTCCTATAATTACCATGCTGATAAAGCGGAACCGAATCGATAACCCTTGGATATTGATGATGAATCCCGTGATGACCTCTTCCACCTTGCAACTGATGAACCTGATTCGGTAAATATTGTTGATTCATGATCTGATGGTTATGGTTATGGTGGTGGTGGTGGTACGGATGATGAACGTTGTTGTTCGAATGAAGAAAATGTTCGTGGTGTCTAAGAGGCATAGACGATATCACAGACGAAGGCAGTGGCCTCTGCAGCAGCGAGTAAAACCTGCCTCCAGCGTAATGGTTATGATGATGTAGCTGAGGTGGAGGAGGAGGGGGAGGGCGCCGCCTCCAGTCTATGAACAATCTGTCCTTACCGGATTCCCCAACCCCGCGCTCAAACGACACAATGTCGCCGGCATCCAGCTTCTTCTCCTTCACAAAACGGCTCCACCCTTTCGTTATGACATAGCTCTGGCTGCTATTCCAATAAGAGTACCTAAATCGCCACGGCTTCCCCGTCCGGTCTTGAAAATTCAAAAACAATCCCTTGTCGTTTGATGATGAGTCCAGCGGGAAGCACCGCTCGGCGTGCTGCTTCGGAATAACTAGGCGGTTGAGCTTCCCTACATCGCTCGGCGTCACAACCTTCTGAAACATGTGCTCCCTTTCGCAGCTCGCAGGCCAGTAATTTTCGTCAGTACCACCCTGAGCAGCCTGAATATCTTTGTTTAGTGATATGTCCATGAAGTTTATGGCTTCCGGAGAGCCGTGATTCTGAATATTAAGCCACGGCTTTTGCTGGCCGTACTGCTGGTGGTGGTCAGGAGGTGGAGGAAAAAGGATGGCTTTGTACTTTGGTGAGGACCCATAATTGCTGTTATTTGAAGTATGAGATGATGATGATGAAGAAAACTTACTGGTGGTGATTATATCCTCCTCTTCCTCTTGATCTTCTTGTTCTTGATCTTGATCTTCTTTGTCAGAATACCCCTTTTGATCTCTTTGCATAAATTCCATGATCTTGTTATCACAATAATTTGCAATATTATCCAAAACCCTATCACCTGATCAGTGTAGTAAATGAAAAATTAAATAAAATAATAAAGAAATTTTTGTTTATTAAAAACTGGCTAGCATGTAAGAATGCTCACCAGAAATTATACCCTTTTGAAAATTGTTATCATTTTGTGCTTCTGATCAGATCTCTGAGGCCCTAAAGTCTGAGAGTCTCATCATCCACAAAAGAGGGTCGGTGCCTTCCTTGACCACAACAGGAAAAACGCAAACCCTAATAAAACGTGACAAAATTAGCCATGGACGGCTTAACGATAAGGTCATGAAGTAGTAAACTGGCTTCTTGGTATATTAGTGTTGACCAAACTATGCTACCAAACTAGAGAGATAGAGAGGGAGAGAGAGAGACACACACACGCGCGCGCACATATATGGTTAAATTTACTGGTGAATTAAGTAGCTAATTACCTTTTGTGAAGCTCTAGAATGAGAAGCAAAACATCAAATTCCGTCTTCCATTTTTCTTGTTTAGAAGAAAACTACTGTGTCTGAGAGGAGAGGGATAGAGAGAGGAATCAGAAGGAGGAGAAGAAATTTTTATACGTAGGGGCCCATGAAAGATGAGGTTTTCGGTCATGTGAGCTTGTCCTTGTCTTCAATAATTTTTTGAGAGCAATCTCTATCTCTCTCTGTATGCATATGCATATGTATATGTACAGGCCTTTTAAGAGAATGGATACCCATTTTATTGTGGGACTTGCTCCACATCGAATTTCAAAGATTCGAATCGTTTATTTTTTAAGTCTCGATACATATATTATCTGTGAAAAAATTCAGTACAATCCAAAAGCATTTGCCTTTTTAATTATCATGATAAAATTTTAATGTTTTTCTTAGAACAAAATATTCATTAATTTCGTTAAACTCAATTAAATGCCTCAAATATTTTCGAATTGGCTAATATTTTGTAAGTATAGTCTATAATGTGCAACTTGAAAATAACGTCCAGATTGTTAAAGTTCGATAAGATGTGGGCTCTACAGCTAATCCCTATTTTTATAAATAAATAAAAAATAGAGATTCCTTCCCTTAAAGATGTCCCGGATAAAAATGTCTTGTACATGTATATCTGTGTGCTGGGTACTTAAGAAGCGGAACCAGAGAGAAAGGGCCAGCTCACATTCTGTGTGATGAACCAGTAAAGAGTAATTAATTATTATGGTTAACTATTATTTAATTGATATTATTATTGTTAATTAGAGGCCACTAGTCTTCGTAGAGAGGACACCTTTGTATTATATAGCTTAATAGATAGTTAGGTTTGGGGCTTTTGACTTTTGGTGCCATTGATTGTGTTGTGCTGCTGGTCCTGCCAGCCATAGTGGCAAAAGCGATGGCCAAGCCAAGCGCCCAAGAGATAATCAAGCACACCACGCACCAAATCTCTCACCATTGTCTGATGGAGTCCCCTAATAATCTTAAGACCAATGCTCCATGAGTTGTTCACATCTCTCTTACACGACTCCAACCCTCTCAATCGACTGTAATGATTGGATAAGATAATCAGTAAATGTGGTACAAATAGTTTTATTTTTAAATGTTTTTAAGTTCATTCATATATTTGATTTTATGTTTACTTCGAAAGCGTTTATTAGGTCAAATATTGGTTCTCTTTGCTAGCAATCTTGTTGGTTAATTTGAATGGACATTCTTACTTTGATAATCGTCTTGGTTTTATTTTTATTTTTTGACCAGACAAACATTACTCAATAATAAGTCTAGATCGGGACGTTCCAAGTCGATACTCACGGATGAAACTAACTAAACAATGAGGAGTATCAAAATAAAAATTACCTAAATCTAAATCAAGACTATGGTTGTCTGCCACAAAATTCTTTTCTTTGTAGACACATTGAAGTTCGCAAATTAATAAATCATTTATAAATTAAAAGCAATAAAAGCACACCCTAAACTTATTTCTCCAACAAAAGGATTTAGGTTTATGAGAGGAAACATGCATCTATGGATTAACGAAAAAAACATATAAGATGGCTGGACAATTCAACCTTACATTTGAATGCCGATGCTAGTAGACTAACAGATTCTATATATAACTTTCAATAAGGTTAAAATAGAAAACAAGAAAGAAAGAAAGAAAAAAAAAAAAAAAAAAAAGGCAATCTTTAGACCATCTCTAACTCTTGGGTTAAAATCTAAAATTTTTAATCCAGAAAATTTAGATTTTAAACCAGAAAATAATTTTTCTACTCCAACCTTTATGGGTTAAATTTTTGTCCGAGATTATTAAAGAACAAATTTAGGATAGTTTTTTTTTTTCTTAAGTAACTTTTTAAAAAAATTTAGATTATCCTAATTTAATTTTATGAACATTTTAACTAAAAATATTTAAGTTCTGATAAATATTGAAAAATCACTAAACCGACACTATAAAACTCGTGGAACACATATATGGTGGGCCAACCCACTACCCAAGGAAAATTTTGGGCTAAATTTGCCCCAAAAATGAATTTTCGTTTAAACTCATACTTGGCTCAAGGGTTGGAGCAAGTTGGAGTAGATTTAGAGCCTAAAATTTGAGTTTTATTTCAAAGGTTGGAGCAAGTTGGGATAAGTTTAGAACCTAAAGTTTGAATTTTACTCTAAGGGGAGATAGCATGCCTAAAATAAAGAAAAATCTTGAACAAGCTTATTCTCATCCTTTTTCTTCTTCTTTTTTGACAAAGTGGCAATTTTACTATTAAGACATATTTCTAAACAAATTAGAAAAAATTCAAAATCATTAAGATATTCATTTATGGTAAATAAAATGGACGAATACGACTATACAAAGAAACCCTTAATTCAAATGTCATATGATTTCAGATTTAGGTGATTTTTGGCACACATGATATTTGAGGAAGGCATAAAAGATAGATGGTTCGGATACAAAGTGGGCTCTACAAAAACATGAGTCAAAAGTTGTGTAAAAAATGGTGTCCCGGCCAGATCCGTCCATGTATATATATATATATATATGTATATATATATATATGTATATATATATATATGTATATGTATGTGTGTATATGTATGTGTGTCTATATATACAGGCCCTTTATGCAAAGGGATCCTAATATTTTTTTTAAATGGGGATTAAGTGTGGGGCTCACTCCACATCGAACTTCAACGATCTGAACGTCTATTTTGTAAGTCTCGATTTATAGATCATCCTTGCAAAAATTCAATTCAATCTGAAACCATTTGCCTATTTAATTATCAAAATAAAATTTCATTGTTTCTTATATAACAAAGTATATATTCGTTAATTTCTTTGAACCCAATTAGATATCTTAAACATTTCTGATTTGGCTAATATTTTGTAAGGATGATCTATGAAGTGCAACTTGAAAAATAGACGGTTTGGATAGTTAAAATTCAATGTAGTGTGAACCCCACAACTAATCCCCATTTTTACAAAAAAAAAAGGGATCCCTTCCCTTAAAGATTTCATATATATATATATATATATATATATATATATATATATATGTATGTATGTATGTATGTATGTATGTATATATATATTGTACATCATGACAAAGAAAATATATTGCTCCCAAAAATATTTGTACATTGGTCACTAAGTGCTACAGTCTGGTGGTATTCCTTTTCACTTGAAAGTGAGAGGTTTTAGGTTCGAATATCGTGAATGACAAATTCGATACCAAATTCAATACCAAATTAGGCTGTCCCATTGTGTGACTTTTCCAAACTCCCTATTTTCTTAGTGTAAAATATCGATGTACTAGATAATATTTTGGCATATTATTTGTGAACGTAAGAGCCCATATTTGATTATTGTGGTCCAGTATTATCTTCAACCTTAGGGCTTGGACAAAATTTTGGCGGTACCACATTTATATTAACTTTATTGGTCTTGAAATCGGTTTTCCAAATTTCTTCTTTAACTTCCTACTCTCATTTATAATCACCAGCCCCACTTCTTAGAATTTTATGCATGCCTATGTTAATTTGTTCAACCATTGTTTGGGTTGAAGTAATGGCACACTAATCATTCATGCTAAAGAGACTCTGTTAAAGTGAGATTTTTTATGAATTCTTCACCTCTTTATGTTTTTGGTATAATTTTTGTGCCAATATTATAAAATATTGTGCCAAAAACATGAGGTGGTGGAGAGTCCCTCCTTTAAGAGAGTCTCCTTATCATTTCTCATTTTTTAAGGCATATGTCACACTATCATGTGGTATTATAAATCCATTTATCTAGTAATATGTGTATCAATCTACAAATATTATAGTATACATCTATTACATATCAATTATATCGTTTACCCGTATTATAACACGTGAAGTTTAATAGACATGTCTGTCACATTAAAAGGTTTCTCATCATTGTGTTGGCGTTGAATATATTGGGATAAAAATCTATCTTTTTTCAATACGAACAGATGAATACAAAGTTTGATAATTACCCAATACACGCATGTTTTGAGTGTAATGCTGAATTATATTAAAGGATGAGACACTTGGATTAAATCATACAGAATGGGGTGAGGTATAATAATTTGATATTAAAATTGTCATTTATGTGAATTAAACATAAAAACTCTTATTTATAAATTGAGAGAAATAGTTCGAGATTGTAGTTCTAAGTAATACAAGCATATTAAATAATTAAGAAATATTGTTGTAAAAAATAGTTAAATACATTTTAACTCTTGTGCCCTTGATCCTAGTTCAAATGGAGGTGCTTTTTAGACATTCTATTTACCTTCTCATACACTTCATTTGATTTCTGTCGTCCATCACATCAATATGAATAAATATGGCCGGGGTAAATAATCAATTAAGGAAAGCTGTTATATGCATAAAGAAAGAATAGCTTTAACTAGCTATACCTAGATCATGTGCGTTGTAGAGCACTTTCACTTTTCAAACAGCGATTATTTATATACGTATATATATTTCCGATCAATTGTCACCGGTATACATCAAACTAAATTAAGCTCCAGAGACAGAGGGTGGGGGGAAAAGGATCCTTGCCGATTTTTTTTTTTTTTTTGGATTCTAGGAATTATGTGATTGTGACGGTTCATCATTTATCGTACGATTAGTATTCGTTAAGTACTATTTATATTTAATTTTAAATTTTGAATTTTGAAATGATTTATGACCAAAATACAATGAATAGTTACGATCACGGAATTCTTGTGATTCCAAAAAAAAAGAATCCGCCAGGATGGGGATGGTGCATCGTCATCGCTGACTCACTCACTGCTTAGTGGTGCCGCCCTGCCCCCCCCCCCCCTCCCCTCCTCTCTCTCTCTCTCTCTCTCTCTCTCTCTCTCTCTCTCTCTCTCTCTCTCTCCCCCCCCCCCCCAAGGTATATAGCCAAAGCCTAGATACCAGAAGCCCTAATCCTAATGGGGTTGGGACCTCTCTCTCTCTCCTTGTTTTTTCGTTTATTCATATACGAGTGCACCTCCTGCAGTAGTCATGCTACTCCTTGCTACTAGCTCTTCCTTATCTTTTGGACTTTTCTTATTATATGATAGTCAGGGCAAAGTACTACTGTGTATATGCATACAACTTTTCTGTATCATCGATCGTCTACCTAGAGCTATAGGTAGCTCGATCAAGGGCCACGAGCCAAGCCCTAGGGTTTTTAGGACCACATGCGTGCAACAATCTCTCTCTCTCTCTCTCTCTCAAACCTGAATCGCAAAACACTCTTAACTACCTTACATACGTACAGTTGGCTGTTACCTTCCACGCCATCATTATTCTGGAGCTGGCATTTTGTCCCCCACCCCACCCCACTCCTCTCCTCTCATCCTCTTCCTCCATCTCCTCACAGACGTGTGCTGCCATGCACCATGCCAAATTCCAAAACCATAACTAACTGTCCTATATTTTGAAAACTGAAACTTTGTTAGCTAACAACTTTTAGTTGTGAAACTGAAAACTAAAAACCAATCATGAAAACTACTTCCATGAGTTTTCAAAATTTGTCTTTAAGTTGAAAACTTAAACCTGAGTAATTACCAAACAAAATTTTAATTTTCAGTTTTATAAACAATAAAAACGAAATAATTATCAAACAGGTCATTAATTTAAATGTCACAAACTATATAGAAAGCAGCATGCACTTCCATATTCCGTATGACAGGCTATGATGACAATGGCAAGCCCGCGAGTCAATCAAGTAGGGCTACACACACACACACGGAGACAGAGGACGCTAAGTCTATATAGAGATGCTATTATGCATAGGAGGACTGGAGGATGCTAGCTAGCTGTATTAAGATTGTAAATAATCAAATAAAATAACACATAATATATACGAGAGATTTAATAAAACACTTCTGGTACTATTTACATTTAACGAAAAATCATTTTTTTACCTTTAACTATCACTATTCACTATACTGTTAAAAATGATTTTTCGTTAAACTTAAAATTTTCAAGACATTTTTATTAGTTTTTCTAATATATATATATATATATTGGTTAATGCGAGACACCATATGTGGGTAAAGTGGGACCATGATGTAAGGCAAGGGGGACACAATCGATGGAGAATCAACCAAAGAGCCTCAAGTGAATGGGAAAGGCGAGATTACCCAAATAATTCCTTTATAAATGTGTAAAAAGCGGTAGTATTGTGGGGGCTGCATTTATCACTTGCTGGCACCACAGCTACAACCCTAAAACAGCACAAGATTATATACTAAAGAGATTAACAAGCATCAACTCTCAAGCACCAGCAGAAGCAGAAGCAGAAAGAAGAAAAAGCAGAAAGCAGAAGCAGCATATTGCTGTGCTGATCAGAACCACCATTCCTTTTCTTTCATCTCTTTCCCTTTCTCCTCCTACGGAGCATGTTTATTTTTAACCCCACTCTAATGGTCTAGTTATGCTAGCTAGCTACTGATAATAATACTATCCATTCATGTCCCTCCTTATGTCTCTCTTTCCCACCCTCACCCTGCCTTTTCTGAGAAACCATTGGGGCTCTCGGTCTCTCTCAGGCTGTCAAGTCGTTTTCCTCTTCATTACATTACATATGGCATATATGGCCCCTGTCTATAGGTAAAGGCCATAGCTCTCTTTCCCTATCTATTCATGTTTAATTATGTGGTATCTACATATATGTAATCGGTTGATTAACATAGCACTATGATCTGCCAACCTAGGATCTGCCAATTACCCATTAGTAATTTAGCACCCAAACAACTTGATTTGTGGCCCTTTGTTTATTTGTCAAAGATTTGCAGCCTAGCTAATAAATTGTTTTAAATAATCGTTGTGGAGAATAACCTTACTTGAGCCATTTATACTACAATTACCTTGTTCTCTAAGAAGTATTTTTAACTGTGTTTACTTTTGCAGATGGTAAAAATCCAATCAAACCGTAATGACAAAACAAAGCTATACAAAATAATGAGCAAGGCAAGAAACAATTGGGTATTAAACTCATCACTAATGTATTACATCTTTATCATCTCTGTGAGTCCATGTAAGAACCTATCTCTAATTTTACAATTTTATAAATTTTAAAGGAGTGAATTGATGAAAATGCCCCTAGAGGTGAAGTAGTTGACCATCTTTTCGTGACATGTGCAAACTACTATTTTACCGCATTCTCGAAGTACTAGATGGTACAAACGCATAGGCACAAGCGGAATCAAAATCGAAGTTACGATAAAGATTTTACGGACTACAAATCCAAAAATACTTTTGTAAAAATTACCATTTTATATTTTACATATTTATTTGAATTTTTATATTATTATATCTTTATTTTAATATTTTTAAAGGATATTTTATTTTTTTAATAATTTATTTTGGCCCTTGGGGTCCACACATTACAAACCCTCCACTCCTCTCTTGCCTTGTGTCCCTTCTTTCACTCCCTATTCTCTCGAACTCTCGTTTCCCTCAGCATTCTCGTCCCTCTTTTATTTCCCATTTTCCTTTGTTGCAACGCTGGCAGCATCGTTTCCAACCTTACTCGCGATCTCGGCGAGCAACTTCGCCAACCACCACCACCTTAAGACCATCTCTGTCACGATCTCAGACCAGGCCGAGGCCTTTCCCCTTCCTTCTCTCTCTGAGCAGTGGTATCCCCCAGTATTTCAAGTTTTGCTTTAGCGAGTTCTCGCCATCTCCGACAAGATAAGTTCGAAAACCACTCCAAATCTTTGTAGATCATGTTTTGGGACTACAATTAGGTTGTTTTTAGACAGTTTGATGGTGTTTGGATGCATAAACAACTCTGGAGAGATTCTCCCTAGTTTTCTGGCAAACTGGCGAGTTTTTTTCCTGCCATGGCTGAGAACCAAAATGGTACAATTCAAATCCTTACTCTCCTAGCTTCATGTTGGTATTTAAATGGTGAATTTTGGGTGAGTTTCAAAGCTAAAAAGAGCCGAGGAAGTTTTCCGGCCAAAATTCTGGTGTTCTTCACTAGGTTTTACGGGTACAACCTGGGAGCTCCCCATGTCGACCTAACCCAGTTAAAAAAAAGGCCTAAGCCTAAACCCAGCCCAAACCATTGCGCCATTGTTCCAACCCGGCCAAGTTCTGAAATAGGCTTAGAATATTATGAGAATATTCTTGAAATATTCCTTGGAATATTCTTTAGAATATTCCTTGTCTTGACTTTTTCAAAATTTTCTCGGAAACCCTCATAGGCTAATTTTGACGTTCTGAGTTCGTTTTTTACATCAATTTAGTGAAATTTCAAAGTTTTAATGTATTAACCATGTCACGCTCCAATCCCGACATACGTCCAAGATCGACACATGACGTCACCAAATACTCGTATATCTAACATACCTTGCCTTCGGGATATGTACAAAGCACAACTTGGGATATAACTGTGTAATAATCTTTCGTATACTTTATGGTTGCATCTAACCTCCTCATTAGACTGCCTACATACCCTAAATAGGGATCAAGCCATTCGTAGTTCGACCTTCACTACACTTGAACAAGCATCCCATAAATCACTTTATTTTCAACATGATATCTCCATCCACAACATGTAACATAACAAATAACCAGTGAAGTACAATATTATCTCAAGCCACACTGACCAACTAAAATAATCATAATAATAACAATCATATCCAATGACATTCCATAATCCCATCAATTAATCAATTCATAGCTCAATGATGCATAATCTTAGCATTCAACTACATTAATCATTCAATACGAAAACATATCATTTCACGAATTTAATTATGGAACCCTACATAATTCCCTACTTGAGTTATAAGTAATTAAACATGGTGAATCTAATTAATATTCACAAGGTCTTTTGTGGGTAATTCCCCTTCACTCGAATCTAGGGTTCTAGATGTTGGAAATGTGCCCTACGGCAAAGTTTTTTTTATTTTAAATTTCACTATTTCAATTTAAAATTTTATTTTTAACGGACATTTCACATGTTAAACTAATCTAGTTTAATATCAAGGGCAAAGATTATTGTTTGAGCGGTCTCATATAAATGTTATATGCTTAAACGATAAAGTCCAAGGAATATGTGATTGGGAGAATGCGATCTAAAGAAGTTAGATTCATGAGACCATTCTTTCGTAGACACATCCTAAACGTTCCTGATCATAGGATTGCCAATTGGGCATTGACAGTCCGTTAAGATCAGTACGTGTTATGTCTTCTCTCAGGGAGAGTGACTAGTCTCGAGTCATTGGTGTGAGTGACACCAAGACAAGTACGTAGGTGCTCAATAGAGAATGAGTTCACTGAACACGATCAACGACGAGTTCTCATATTCATGTCACGTGAGAACTCATGGTTAGGATAATGCAAATTAGTCCTTTGACCTGAGGCATCATAGTTGTCTTGTGGTTAGGTCCTTGATCTTTGATCGTGTCAAATGGCATTCCTTTGGAGTGTCCACGGCATGGTTGGGGTCAAGCTATCTAGTCATGGAGACAAGTGAATGCGCAACAAGGAATCTCTAACCTTCAAACTGTTGAGGGAGAATACTCTATGATATGATTTAGAATCTCTGGCCAGAGTATGAATGAGATGTTGGAATGCGTTCCAGATCACATTCAAGGTAATCATATAAGTGCGAGATTCACATTGGATAGTAGACATGAGTAAACTATCAAGCCAAACAATGTGGTCAAGAGTATTGTATTAGAGAATGACCGTATTGCATTTGTAATCCTAAACTGAATAGGTTCTCTACCTCTTCTGATTAGCTTGGGTAACCATGATATGCTGCTAGGTGTCACTCATGGTTTGTGGAAGCCCTAAACGTGTGTAAACACTAAAGGGAGAATTGAAAGTTAGTTTCAAATTCACAATCGATTTAAAAGAGTTTGAATCGCCTACTGCCTCGCTAAAAGGAACCTAATGGATCGTACACCGTGTAAGGTAAAGATTGAAGATTCAACGGAGATGAGTAAGAATAATTAAATGGTTTAATTATTTATGGCAAGGATTAATTAATATGTTAATTAATCAAACGAATGAGTTCGTTAAAGACCTCGGGATAGTTTTGGACCTTAAGGCCCAATGGGCTTCGAACGTCAAGTCCATTAACTTAAGTTGTATGACAACTTAATGAATAATGATTCACAAAGGCCAAATTGCCCAATAAAATCCCTAAGGCCGGCCATATTGTGAAGGGTAGCAAACTTGGACTTATTTACAAGTTTGCCACTCAAATGAATTAAGGTATAAATTTGACTTTATAGCCAAAATTCATTATGTGTTGTTTTTGGGAAATTGGAGAGAAGAAATGCTCTCCCTTCTCTCTAGAAATGGCCGGCCACCCTTGGAGGGTTTTAGCTAGCACTCTAGCTCCTCCAAGGTCACTCATTTCTTCTTAATCAAAACCTTGGTGTAGAAACTTAGATGTTCTCAATTTTGAGAACTTAGAGAACCTATCCTTTCTATATATAAATCCATAGTTTTAAGATGCAAGGAATGAAGGCCTTCTCTTTGGGTGATTAGCCTTTGCTTATGCAAAGAGGAATCTACAAAGGTATTAATTTCAACTCACTTGTTTTTGAGTTGATTAAAGGTTCACCAATCTACTAGGCTTTGAACATTCATGGGTAATGTTTTGTTTTTAAGTATATGCAAGCATGATTCCGCCTTTAATTTGTTAATTGCATGCTAATGATATTGCTTAAATGAACATGTTTCTCTAAAATAATCCTTCACTAGACTAACCTTATGGAAATGAATAAGAGCAATGATTCCGGACCACTCAACGGATTCCAAAATATCTAGCGGTTTCTCGTAATTTACCCAAATCTATAACATGTATAATCAGTGCCAACAAACATGGGAATGGTGCACTAGTCATCCAAAACTCGGGCGAGTGACAATACAAATATGTGATATTCAATAAAAAGAAACATCATCGATCACCATGTATAAACCTCGAATATAAAATCATATTTGAAATCATAGTTAAGTCACTGAAAACTCCAAATGAGTCACCTAGACATCCAACGGTTTTCTAATTCAAACCACAAGATTCTCAAAAACCATCGTTCATGTGTACATTAAAAACTAGGGCTAGAGGGACGTTGTTCGGCCGAAGCCTACACATGTAACCAAACAGGAAGTTGCCCCCCCAAAGCGGATTAACCAACTTTTCAATATGTAATTTAAATCACTTTTTTTTCACAAATATTACCAATCCATAAATCAATTCACATTTAATAAAAATAGATCAATGGCCAATTATAAAAGAATCTCATTGTAATAGAAAAACACATTTATAAAATCAAGTCACATTTTCATAGAAAACACGTTTATAAAACCAAGTCATATCCACAAAGGATATTAATATAAAGAATCGGGTAATCACCATATCACATATGTTAATGTCACTCACGGAGACAAGCCCGCCTATTCTCACTATACTTCTATTAATTCTAATTTTAGTTTTATAAATGATTCGAGACATGTTGACCAATAGTCAAGTCCCGATCAACGGTGGTGCCCACACTCTACGTAATGTGATCCATAAGATCCGTATATCGGATTTCAGATCTGTAACTTCTAAAAACCCACATTATTCTTCTAGAACAACCTACTAAAATCTCACTATGATCCGACGATCGGATCTCCGCCAATCACAATTTTCATTGGTGGTCAACATTTTATTTTACTAACTTAGAAATACAATTCGGGAAGATCTGTACTGATCTATCAGTTCCTAATATCCTTAAATATTACGTTCTATGATCCATTAAAATTTGGTGACGATCCAACGGTCGGATCGTCGATTCCAATTTTGATCAAGTGATGTATCATACTTAAACTAGGTTCAAAATAGTCAAATCACATCATATGGATATCAAATATGCGATCAAGATATCAAATTATCATAAAATAACATCGGTGGCCCACTGGCCACACGCCGCCGCAGGTGGCAGTTGGCTGCTCCGACTCGCCGAAAAATTTAACTATTTTAAAAAATTACCAAAATTTGCAGAATTGTAGATCTCAATGAGTAGAGTAAGTTTTATACCTATGACTAAGGCCAATTCGGCCAGGAAGAGCCCCAATTTCACTAAAATCTGTCGAAAACCCTATAAAGGGTGTTTCTTCATTCGTCCTTAATTCAACTCCGACACTCCAGCCAATAATTGGGCATTGTTCTCAAGCTCTAGGGAAGATTAATGATGGTAGTGGTCGAAGGGTTTACCTTCAGGAATGGTGGATTTTCACCGATCTTCCCCCACGGTGCCGCCGACCCTTTCCCACGAAAACAAGACAAAAAACCATCGAGTTTGGGGTGGAACTTTAAGAGGAAAGGTCGTTGAGTCTTGTGCCGGTGATGGTGTGCCTTGGATCGTCAGAAAAATGACAAAAAAATCGTCAAAATCGTCTCCAAAGACCAATTTAGGTCACGGGTCTAAACGAGTAAAGGGGAATCTGGCCGATTCCTTCATTCTCTCCTCCATCATTTCCCTCCTTGCTCTCTCCTCTCATTGGTCCATTCCTTTTCTCCTTATTTCCTGATTGGGCAACGCCCACCCTCATTTCTCTCCTTATCTTTTCATCACAACCACCCACATAACTCCTGATCAAATCTCCAATTAATCTAGAGCCTTCTTTATTAACAATTAAATTACCATTTTGTCCCTAACTTTAAACGTTAATAACTCTCTCATTATAACTACGTTTCACGAACGGTTTGTGCCTGCGCGTTCGTGAGATCGAGCTCTATTTAAAAATATAAATTGTGACCTAAAATGATCTAGAAATTTTAAATAATTAATTTTCCAAACTTCGTAACTAGTTTAATTAAAATCTAAAATCAAATAAATTATAATAAATTCCCGAAAAATAATATAAAATCTCAAAAATACAATTACATAGATCATAACAGTGAAATTCAGGAAAGGGATTTCACAGACTGGCTCGGCATCTTGGTTGACTTTTAGTGACTTTTTACAAAATTCAACCAGGACCATTCTTAGAGTATTTCAACGCGCTGATTCTGAATCTGCCATTCGTTTCTTCAAATTCAAACGTTTTAATTGAGTTTTAGTAATGGGTCTGTATTATGCTTAGATATGATTAGCATCGGTGATCCGTATTTCCTTGTCTAAACGGCTACGACTTCGCAAGTATCTGTGAGTGTGTCTTTTTTTAATTTTTAATTTTATATAGTATATATATTATTTGAGTTTCCATACATAGAATAATAATGCATTTTCTAAGTGATGCCATAATTAAATTGACGTTATTAGAATTGTCGCGATGATGAAAATTGTGATATTATTATGAATGCCACGGGATGCACAGGTATGCATATTATTACAAGATACCTTATGTATATTTACGGTAGTGAATAGTATTATGTCGACGTAAATTATTGATTTACTGATGTATGATTTTATTTATGTTATTTTCTCATCGTTGCTGCACCAGTGTTAGTACTCGCCAGGGCCAGGGCCAGTTTTTCATGTGGATGTTCACATCGCACCGTATGCTGACTTTGGATCCATTGCAGGTGCCAGTCATGCCTTAGATTGTTATAGGCAATTAGGACTTGCATGTGATGCACATAGCGTCAGTCTTCACGTGATTGTAGTACTAGAAGGTATATTATTATTATTACACCCAGTCATGTTCATGCCAGAATATCTTTGCATGAACTCGTGTGTTAGCACATGTTGATGAGCACTCAATATGATATGTTGTTTATGCGAGATTATGTGATTACCGGACGTTAGATGTTTATTTATGAAATATTATGATATATTGGATTCTTGAGATATTGCAAGTTACGGTAAGTAATTTCTTACTATACGTAGTATATAGATTTGGAAACTATACTTGTTTTACAGCGAGGGTTTATACGTTTTCGAAAAGGTTTTACAAAACTTTATTTTCAGGACCATTCACCTTTGTTTTCGCCCCTCCAAGTTTTAGTACCAAAGCTTTCGCGTCGGCGAGGACATTTTGGCAAAACATTGTTATGGAAATACTTCGACTATATAAATCTTATCCTACCTTACTGTACTTTACTTATGCTCTGACATCATATGTGAAATGGGTTCATTCCTGCTCACATGCGCACATTATGGCTTCGTCACCTTCTGGTGTTGGCTAGCACAACTCGATTTGGAGTCCAGGTGGACATTCCAGGTCAGGGTGTGTCAGTCCAACTTGATACCTTCAATTAAGCAGAGGGCCCATGCATTTATACGATAATTTATTTAGAGGGCCTATTTGGAAATACTTGCACTTACCACTTTTAGTCGTGATGCAGCAATATCATTCCACCCTAAAAGTGA
Source organism: Crataegus laevigata (assembly GCA_963580275.1). Lineage (NCBI taxonomy): Eukaryota > Viridiplantae > Streptophyta > Magnoliopsida > Rosales > Rosaceae > Crataegus > Crataegus laevigata. The sequence continues at coordinate 26,133,082 of OY756947.1, read as the reverse complement.
TGTAGCAGTATCATTCCACCCAAAGCATGTCACATATTATATGATTATTTATTTAGATGACCGATTTGGAAATACTTCTTTAAAAAGCACTTATACTTAGGAGCGGTTTCTATATATTTGGAGTACATCAAAAATTTTAAGAAAAATACAAGTACTTCATGAAGAAAGTACACAACAACTCTTCCTCTTTATAAAGAACTTCAAGTGCTTTTTTCCACACAAAAGCATGTGACGACCCGTCCCAATTTTAATTATAATTTTCTCCCCAAATGTGTAAAATGACGAATATGCCTTGGATGGCTAAGTGACGTGGATGTACATGTGCAGTTTTAAATTATTTTTCTCATTATAGTAATTACATCGTACTTGACGTCACGAGCACGTTGACGCGAGTTAGGGCTGAATCAGAGTTGTAACGAAAAAGATATGAGCAAGTAAATTCGAAATCAAGTGGAATTATATTGTTTCTTCTTTTGAATGTTGATCCATGACTATGCCTTATTTACCATACCAAATTAATTGGGGCCTTATATCCCATGGCCTAATTAGAAATATTTATTTTCTTTTTCTGCCCAATCAGACATGCACACACATGCACTCTTCTTCTCTATCTCATTCTTGACCCTTCTTCCTCTTTCTTTTCTCCCGTGCACCCGAGCCACCATCACAGTTCAACTATCATCAAACCTACACTGATCAAGATTGAAACTATTATCAACGTACTCACCTTGACTTCACGAACCCAACCATACCTTTAGATCAAAGAACGGACGAGAGGATCTTGGGAAACTATAAGCTCCGACAAGGAGCAAGTTTGCTTTGACACAATCTCAGCGAGATTTCAAAGTTTTAATGCTCAAAGAAGCTTCCAAGCAACTTTCCTAGGACCCTAGAGTAGTTTTGGAATGAAGTTGACGTCAATTTGAGCATGTACGAGAGATTGCAGAGTTGGCCGGAACTTTCGAGGAATATTTCGACCATTTTGATTTTGGACTTCAAATAGCTTTGAAGATTTTTCCAAAACCGGCAAATCTTCCAGTTTCTGGCGAGTTCAGACGGCGGCTCTGGCAGTGACTGGCGAGGTTCATCGGAGAAGAAGGAGAATATTCTGTCAAAGTTGACGAAATATTCCTAACGGCATCAATTATTTCACATATAGGTAAGACGTACCATGAGGACGAGCATGGACAGGCAAGGCTAGGGGGCTATGATCCTGCTACTTATCAGTGAGTGGGCATTTGTTTTATATATATATATGCTACGATTTCCAGAAATGTTTTTTTAAATGAATTATACTTTGCATGCCATGTCTTGAATGAATTACATTTATATATATATTGCTTGGTTATGATTTATGAATTATATTGGTTAATGCTGCGGAGGCTCCGGTAAGCTTCAAGTGAGTATTATGTGATTGAATTGGTATGCATAAAGGTATTTAGAGCTTATCATTACTGCACCCCAGTGTTAGTGCTCCTGCCTCGGGCCAAGGCACAGTCCTTCACGTGATGTTCACCTCCTACACCACACGCTTACCTTGGATCCAAGGTTGGGTACAGACCATAATAGGTGGGTCTGACTCGTAGGTGACCCGCAATTTATCGCACAGCCTTCACGTGATCGTAGCACTTGAACATACATATTTACACCCAGCTCTGTTGTACAGGTCACATTAGGTGACTCTGACTCATGTGCAGGCATAAATGGATGAGCTATAGGTCCAGTCATACAGGTCACGTTAGGTGACTCCGACTGTCATGTTATTTTATATTGATTCCATATCTGGCTTACATTTATTAGTGCTGAAATGTTATGACATGGCATGCTATTGTTTTCACTACCCTTGAGCATCGATTTTCATACTTACGTAGTAGTATTTTTTGGAAACTATACGGGTTTTACAGAGAGGGGTTATTATGTTCAGAAAAGATAAATATGTTTTCAAACGCTTTGTTTTTGCCCACTCACCCTTCTGTTTTGAGCCCCTCCAAGTCCTAGGTAGTTGTTCACCTTTGTGGCTCACGAGGACTACTCGGCGGTTTTGACATTCTGCTAAATAAATGTAGGGATCTTCTCCCTATTTGTATAATTAGTACCTAGTTAGTTCGACTGCACTTTCGTATTACCTATGCTCTGAGATGTTTGTATTGTAGACTCAATCACTTTCACACACTTACATACTATCCCTAGTTTAAATAAGGTTAGTTTTGGTTTTTATTTATTCACATTTTCTCATTATTATCACTTTTATTGCGCACTTGGCTACGTCATCCTCACGTGACGACTAGCATGTCTCGACTCCGGTCGAGGTGTGTCACCTTCAAGTTTTTTTACCAAATGCTATTAGAAGCGCTTTTGGTGAATAAAAAGCACTTTTAATTGTTTTAAAAATACTTCCAAACACGTATGATTATAATATCATAAAATATTAACTCTATAATTAATATCCGCGTGGTACTTAAGTGGAGTGATAATGTTACACCGTTGTTAAATGTGGCAAATAAAATTGGAGTCCTTGTACTATACATTAATGTTCCGTCTAGATTGCCTTTTAAATTCAACGGACACCTGATTGTTAAATTCAGCACTAGCACTGTATGCATGTACTCTAGAATTTCTTATTAAGTCAGTTTTGTAAAAAAAAGTACTCTAGCCAGTGGGTCTTTATTTACACATAAGCATGTTACCATTTGATTTAACGGCATTCAAAATCTTATGAATTACATGAGAAAATTAAAATTCCGATTTATATGCATATAGGAAAGCATATATAAGTGACGAATTTTGGTAAAGAAAACCATATACAATTCCACTAATTCTTCACTTAGTAGTTATTTAGGCATGTGATATGAGGACCTCTTGCACTAGCTGGGTAGATAGCCCATTAAAACCAGCTACGATTCCTGCTTAATTGGTATTTTAAAGTTACATTGCTACCAAATACATTCGGATCCCATAGTGTATGTGATGATGATTCTAATGAAAACATTGTCTAGGACTCTGGTGTAAGAACTTAATTAAAGTAAGCAGCACCGGTTGGGAACAAGATCTAAACATGGAAGATTGTCACACGCTGAATGTCAAACTTTTAAATAGAGAGTTCATTGATCCACTACTAATGGATCAAGCGTTAACGTTTTCTTTAACTTAATCATCTGCTACATATGCCAGCATGTGTGAGGTAATTTTAAAGATTTTAGTGCAATTACAAGTAAAACCACTTTGTCAAGTGTTTGATGTGGACATTTTACGTTCTTCAACATATACGAATCTAGGGTAAGAAGTTAATTTAAAGTAACCAGCACTCGTAGGGAACAAACAAGATCAGACTATGGAAGATCACCACCTACTCGATCATATTCCTCATAAAGCTAGTCACTAATTAGCATTTCTTTAAAAACCTTAAAGGTTGATTTTTGAGTACTCGAATTGCAGATGGGAAGGGAAACTCAATTTGTATACTTGCAGGTTGTGACTGTTATTGTGCATGTGCGAACGAAAGCGTGATCCACATGCGGCAGGGAATTTTGAAAAGTGGGTTGGGAAGGGGGGTTTGGTGGGAGCCATTGGCAGTACGTAATAAATAATGTGTATTTAATTTGCACCAAAGTCGACTTCTCATTGCATCTCTCCTAGTTCCTTTTCAACCAGAAATTAAACCCAAGAAATCAGAAACCACAATAGGGTTCCAAAACAACCGACCAAAGTCTACCCAACTTCTGTTTTTCTTCTCTTTGTATCATTGTTTTTTGGGTATGTTTGCTTGCCTTTTAGATGAAATATTTAATAAATGTAATTTAGAAAAAAACAACTTGGGTACAGAAGGCGAACCGGGTCTAGACTTGGATATGCTCTAACTCAATACAAGTGTTTAACATGCCAATCTCATTATTATCAATAAATTTGATGGAGGAGGGACGACTGGAGGATTTTGGGGTGTAATGATCTTCAACCCTCCGGATGAGAGCAGGTGTCTCACACGCGACAATTTCTGAAGCACTAATCCGCCTGCTCTTTCTCCATTTGAAAAAAAAGAAAAGAGAAGCTAATCTGATCGTACAAAAATAAAAATGATAGCCTGCCACTGGAGCAACCGTTATTCAAACACTCATCACTCGTCAGGAAAAGCTTTTCTCATAACTGAGGGGGCCAGAGAAATATAGATATTGGGTCTTTTAGGGATTCGAATGATTTGGTGGTGGAAACTTGGAAGAAATGCTTTTCTTAATACCCTCATCCTTCTCCTTTCATTTGGAGCTAGCATAACTTGGGCTTATCATTCGAGTATGTTTTCATCTTGTCTTGTTTACATAAAGTTTGTGAAAATAAAATTACCTTAATGTTCGCAGAGAATTAACAGAAGCAGCTCCTGTAATATGTGGAGGGCGTTCTCTAATGCACATGCCTATATACACATTTAAATTAGAACCATTAGTTTCATCTATTGACCGTCTAGATTGATCCAACGGTTTCTATTCATATGTGTGTACAAGCATGTGCATTACAGAAAAATGGGTAATATGTGTAAGATTACATTTATTTTTCGTGTTAGGCCCATTACCAAAACACTTAGCAAAGGGCTTAGGAAATAGTTTTCGTCTCGAAAGAAATATTTTAGGGCCAGTCCATATAGCTATTAGGTATTAGCCGACCCATGTGAAGAGACGGGTTTTCTTTTTCTTTTTCTTTTTGTTTGTTGCTGTTGTGGTAAATTATGTGAATAGGGTGAATGGAGAAAGCATTGTGTGTAGTGTACCAATAACTATGAGGAATAAGCGTATTTTTGCTTATCATTAAAAGTTATGATGTACGGTGTACTTTCACGAAACATTTAATTATCTGTTATGTGTCATTTTATTTAATTTTAGTTAATTTTTACATTAAATGTTACATTTTTAATTTAAAAACAAAATAACCAAGGTTAACTGAAGTGTATGATGAGCATACACCATGGTTTATGATGGTGAGCAAAAAATGTTCCCTCAATTTACAAGACAATTTGCATGTTTTTCTCAAGATCCTCTCCGGATCTCTTCCACCAAGACGAACGGATCAAGTGATCCGGGCCCTTGAAATTTGATTCAACGGCTAAAAATAGAGGTTCCCTTTAAAAGTTATAATAATTTTAGCCGTTGAATTAAATTTTAAGGGTCCAGATCACTTGATCTGGCGACCTTGATGAAAGAGATTCGGAGAGGATATCTTTCCTTCCCTTAATTGCACATAATTAGATTTTATCAGTTGTCTAATAACCATTCAATTTGGGTTGTTTTTATTTTTAGTTTTTAACCAAAAAATCGAAGTTATTTTATTGAGTTCTCAAAATTTAGAACTGGAAACTAAAAAAAAAAAAAAAAAAAAAAAATATCAAACGATTACTTATTTAGTTTAGCTAATCAATCTATTCTCCACATCAAACATTGACTGAAAAATACTATCAAGCACCACATGCATCCAAAAGAAAAGCTCAGTAACGACCAGTCTCATTTGGAGGCCCCACAATTCCAAATCTGTTCAAATAAAATATCAAGCTAGTCTCGCCCATTATTCCCATCTCGTTCACTTTCTCCGATCCGACGTTTGGGAGGTCCCGTTGACTTCGTGACGAACAGTGCGGTTGCTCTGTCATTCCCCCCTAGATCACCGGGTGGGATTCCACAATCCACAATCCACAATCCACACTCAAACAGCCAAGTGGAAAGTACAGCGCCAGTGGAAATGAAGATTGTCGGAAATCCGAATGTTGTTGTCCTACAATTTGTCACGTTCAAACACTGTTTTAAATCGCCAGCGAATCAGAAAAAGGTCCAACGCCCTGTAGGCTGAGGCTGATTGGCAATTTACATAATATTGTCACGTAGCGTTATTGTTTTAGGTTATACTCTGCGTTTATGTTATTTTACTAGTATACTTGCCATTTAGTACTGTTATTTAGTGATATTTATTTTCACTTGTAATAAGAGGTCTTACGTTTGATTATCGTCAAAGACAAATTTAAATCATATTATTGCTATCCCTTTATGTGGTTTAGCCCATCCCCTTTCTAATGTGAAATTCGACCCCAGTGAAACGGGTTGTAGGAAAGGATGAGCATTTTCAGGGTAGAAATGTTGCCAAGAAACGGGGGTATGGTGCTTTCGATGAGATTGTAAACGAGAGAGAGGATCTCAAGTTTTTGGAAAACGATCGAAAGAGTCGGGATTTAGTCCGGCGAAATTGTTTATGGTGAGGTCGAGGTATTTGAGGTTCGGGAGGTCGGGGAGGGTGGCGGGGATGACGCTGGTGAGAAGGTTCTAGGAGAGGTCAAGGTGCTCGAGATTTTGACAATGGGAGATTGAGAGAAGGAGGGTGGAGTTGATGGAGTTGTTGTATAGGGAAAGGTGGGTGAGGTTGGGGATGATGCCATTTTTCAAAATAACTAAAGTAATATTTTAAGGGTGCGTTTGATATGTAGAAAATATTCTCCTAAAATTTTGTAATTAATGTCAGGGTCTGCAAGAAATGATTGAATATAGGGAGAAATGTAAACCTTCCATCCATTGAAAGGGTTTTCAATGTGTTAGAAATACGGCTCAGTATATCAAATATCACAATTCAAATAATTAAATACTTGAATTTTTTAACCACTTATATTATAATACTTAGTGTATCACACCGTATTTTCGACACACTGAAATATTTTTCCCATCTATAATAGGTTTGGTATACTTAACTTATTTTCCGACAATTTTTACATGTTTATTAATATTTCTTTTTTCCAAGCTTAATTGATCAAACATAGTAAAGGAAGTGATTTTCCATCTCAAAACTTCTTTTCTCGTACTCAAAACAGCCTGAAAATGTAAATGTAATATATCATTCATTTGTATTATAAGATATGGAATACTAATATCATCGAAAAATCTCTAGAGGGGCAAAGAGAGAATTTAGCAACATGGACAAAAAAGAGTAGAAGGGGAATATCAAAAGCATGATATGGGAAAAGTAGCGTAGTTTTTGCCCTTCTCCTTCCCTCCTCTCTCCTCTCTCTGCTCTGTTTCTGTCTCTAAAAATCTGAAAGCAGAGAGCAAAGGAATCAAGAGTGAGAGGGCACGGAGGAAGCAGTGTGGGTCCGGTCAAAGAAGAAGAAGAAGAGAGATAGAGAGCAGAATAGGCGTAGATAGACCGTGGGAATTTCAGAAAGAAGAAATAAAATCTCCAAAAAATAAGAAGAAAAGTTATGGTCTTTAATTAGGGTATCTTCTTGAAAGACCACCATTGTTCTTCAATCATTCATTCATTCTGCGTATCCGTACGGTCTATCCACTCCTCTCTTACTCTCTCTCTCTCTCTAACACTCTTCGCCTTTCGATTTCGATTTAATTATTGTTGTTGTTTGGTTGGATTCAGCTGAATTTTAGATTTTTATACAATTATTTTAGTTATATAGGTTGTTATACATATTATTTTATAAAGATATAGTCTGAAATATACACTGGAGTTTAGCAATGAAGGAGGTTAGGGTTTCAGGGGACACTGGGAATGGTGCTCCCAGTGAGGGGGTGGTTCGGCCCTCGTACTGGTTGGATGCTTGTGTGGACATACCGTGTGATGTAATTGGTGATTTCGTGGAGTTCTGTGAACCTCCAGTTTGTGGTCCTCCTGTGGTGGCGGCGGCCAATGGCAATGGCTGCAGCCAGGAGGAGGATGGGTTGGTGGGCGATTTTTTTGGGGGGATTGATCACTTTCTCGACAGTATCAAGAGTGGAGCTGTTCTCCCTGGTGCGACTGATCCGAACTTGGATGTGAATGCCAATGGTGTTATTGGCAATGCTGCTGTTGAGGGCTGTGCTAAGATTGATCCACCTGTGGTTGTGCAGAGGGAGAATGTTGATGACACGGTTGGACTTAATGTTCGGAGAAGAGGGAGGAATTTGGAGGGTGATAATGGAGAGAGTAAGGGTGATTGGAGTGGTTATCACATGTATGGGAAGAGGAGGGGCAGTGGGGTTGTGAGGGAGAGAGATACGGATGGTGAGGAGAGGTTCTTTAAGAGGTTTGCTTTGGATAATGGTAGGAATGAGAGGTATAGTTCCGGTAGAGGGCAATATAACATGAGGGACAAACGTTTTATTAAGAAGAGGCCTCGTGATTCCGAGGATATTGATTGGAGGGATAGAGATAGAGATAGAGATCGGATTAGGAGAAGAGAGAATTATGGTAGTTATAATAGGAGGGAGGGTTGGTAGAGATAGGGAGGCAAAGGGTTATTGGGAGAGGGATAAGTTGGGAACCAATGAGCTTGTTTTCCGATTAGGAACTTACGAACCTGATCATAACAAAGAGGGTAAGATAGCTGATGTCAAAAACAAGGAATGCAATGGGAAGGCTGACAAGAAACCTGAAGAGGTTAAAGAAAGAACTCCCAAGGAACAAGTCAGGAAGTATCAATTGGATGTGCTCGAACAGGCAAAGAAGAGAAATACAATAGCTTTTCTTGAAACTGGGGCCGGAAAGACACTCATTGCCGTTCTCCTCATGCAAAGTGTTTGCAATGATATGCTGCAAAAGCAGAACAAAAAGATGCTCTCTGTATTTCTCGTTCCTAAAGTTCCCCTTGTTTATCAGGTAATGTATGTGCAAGTTTAAGTGCTTGTTTTTTGCTTAGAAGTACTTTATGTGGCGTCCATCCATTGCAATTTGCACCCTTTGAGTTTATGATACGTTTGTCTTGTTTATTCAGCAAGCAGAAGTTATTCGTGAGCGAACTGGTTTCCAAGTGGGCCATTATTGTGGTGAGATGGGCCAAGATTTCTGGGACACCCGAAGATGGCAGCATGAATTCGACACAAAACAGGTAGGTCTTACCATTTTAATTATTAGAACATATCCTGTATATTTTGTTACTCGTCTTATGTTCTGAGCACTTTTACTTTCTAATGATATTTTCATTTCACTCACTATTACTTTGGTCTGCTTCGCTTATGAATTTTTAATGTATAATTATTTGTTGTACGCTGTTCGTAGTTTTGGCTTTCGTCATCTAATTTCCGTCCGCATAGTTGCCCCTCTAATGTGTCCAGTGCACATTAGTAATTGGAAGAATAACAATCCCTGAAGTGTAGCATTAATTTCTCAAACTGAATGCTCTGCTCCCTTGAAGAATTCTATGGGTTTTTAGCTAAAACGTTTTGCATCCAATAGCAATACATTACTGTATCGAGAATAGAATGTCGATAGCTCCACTCCCATCATTGATTCTGTAGCCTAGGATGGTTCCTGCTCGGTCCTTGGTTCCTTGATTACAATTTGAAATTTTCCCCTGCAGGTTCTGGTAATGACAGCTCAAATTCTGTTGAACATTCTGAGGCACAGCATCATAAAAATGGAAGCAATCAATCTCTTGATTCTGGATGAGTGTCATCACGCTGTGAAGAAACATCCATATTCTTTAGTGATGTCTGAGTTCTATCATACAACCCCAAAGGAGAAAAGACCGTCTGTATTTGGAATGACTGCTTCTCCTGTTAATTTAAAAGGTACTTTTGTTTTGTCGAGTTATGACATAAAAAATTCAACTCTTGTTTATTCATGGCAATGTTTTAAATCACTGTGTATTGATGCTTCTTATAAGTATGTCCCATTCAGGTGTTTCCAGCCAAATAGATTGTGCAATAAAGATTCATAATCTTGAAAGTAAACTAGATTCCATAGTTTGTACCATAAAGGACCGCAAGGAGCTTGAAAAGCATGTTCCAATGCCCTCCGAAACAGTGGCGCAGCATGATAAAGGAGCTAGCTTATGGTCCCTTCATGAGCAGCTAAAAAAAATGGAAGCGGAAGTTGAAGAAGCTGCAAAGTTCAGCTCTAGGAAAAGTAAATGGCAGTTTATGGGAGCCAGAGATGCTGGTGCCAAGGAAGAGCTATGCCAAGTGTATGGTGTTTCCGAAAGAACAGAAAGTGACGGGGCTGTTAACTTAACTCAAAAGTTGAGGGCTATTAATTATGCACTCGGTGAACTGGGTCAGTGGTGTGCTTACAAGGTACCAATTAATAATTTTTCTGCCTAAGTTAGTTATATAATCATTTTATGAAACTATTGCTCATTCGGTTTCTTTCCTAGGTTGCACAATCTTTCTTGACAGCTTTACAGAATGATGAGAGGGTGAACTACCAGCTTGATGTCAGGTTTCAGGAATCCTACCTTAGCAAAGTTGTAAATCTCTTAAAATGTCAACTATCAGAGGGAGCTGTTTTGGACAAGGAAAAGAAAGTAGCAGATTCAGAGAATGGTGTTTCTTGTGATGGAAATGATCCTGATGAGATGGAGGAAGGAGAGCTACCTGATACTCATGGTTAGTTGGGTGGTTTACTTTTTCGAGCATGCTGTTCATCATTCATTCCCTGGGTTAATGAGTCCATTTGATCGACGTTTCTTCTAAAGTCATCTCTTTGTGTTGTGTAGTTGTCTCTGGTGGGGAGCATGTAGATGTGATAATAGGAGCTGCTGTAGCTGATGGGAAGGTGACTCCAAAAGTGCAGTCACTGGTAAAAGTACTTCTCAAGTATCAGCATACAGAAGATTTTCGCAAAATCATCTTTGTGGAGCGAGTTGTGTCTGCTTTAGTCCTTCCCAAGGTTCTATTTGTTAATAGATGTTGTTCTTTTCAAAAAAATAAAATAATGCATAGATATTATTTGCCTTTTTTGATTATTTTTTGTTTCAAGTTCCTCACCCAATAGTGTTCTTCCAAACATGCAGGTCTTCGCAGAACTTCCTTCTTTAGGTTTTATAAAGTGTGCTAGCCTTATCGGCCACAACAATAGTCAGGAAATGAGAAGCTGCCAAATGCAGGACACTATTGCCAAATTCAAGGATGGCCGTGTATGTATAAACACCATGCTTTTGTACTAAAGTTGAATGGAGGACGGTCTTCATGATTCGATCTTCTCTGGTCTAAAACTTTCTTTTACTTCTTTGTAGGTGACATTGTTAGTTGCGACTAGTGTTGCCGAGGAAGGACTTGATATTCGGCAGTGCAATGTTGTTATTCGGTTCGACCTTGCAAAAACTGTTTTGGCTTACATACAGTCCAGGGGTCGTGCTAGAAAACCTGGGTCTGATTACATCTTGATGGTGGAGAGGTACTTAGTTGCTTGGGCTCCATATTACCATTAATATCAGTAATGGTCACCACTATAGTTTTTCACATAACAATGGCTAATATTACTTAAACTCAAGTGTTTTCTCTTTTCTATGTGAACAATTTGTCACTGTGTAATTTAATCTTGTCATTATCTTTTTCGTATGATAACTGACATCAAATTCTCTCTTCTTCTTTCCGGTGCCCTATAGAGGAAATCTGGCACATGAAGCATTCTTAAGGAATGCCAGGAATAGCGAGTAGACGTTACGGAAGGAAGCAATAGAGAGAACTGACCTGAGTCATCTGAAGGATAGTGCTAGGTTAATTTCAGCGGATACAACGCCAGAGACAGTGTACAAGGTGGAGTCAACTGGTGCTGTTGTGAGCTTAAATTCTGCTGTTGGACTCACCCATTTCTACTGCTCTCAGCTTCCCAGCGACAGGTTCTTCTTTCATCAGATTAATGTTTTTGCCACAACAACTATAATAGGTCCATATTACTGATTTTGCCTTCAATCTGTTGTTCAGGTACTCAATTCTTCGTCCTGAGTTTGTTATGGTGAGGCATGAGAAGCAAGGAGGTCACACTGAATATTCATGCAAGCTTCAACTCCCTTGTAACGCACCATTTGAGACACTTGAGGGTCCTCTGTCCAGTTCAATGCACCTTGCACAGCAGGCATACTTTTGTTTTTTACGATCATGATACCTTTGCTTCACATTATCCAAGGATTTGGCTTATCATTTCCTTATCATGCAGGCTGTTTGCTTGGCTTCTTGCAAGAAACTCCATGAGATGGGAGCATTTACCGACATGCTCTTGCCAGACAAGGGAGTTGGGGAAGAAAAAGAGCAGGTTGACCAGAATGATGGCGAAGATCCACTTCCTGGAACTGCTAGGCACAGAGAGTTCTATCCTGAAGGTGTAGCTGATATCCTCAAGGTAAGTTCATCCTGCATGTCATATGCTTTAGATTTATCTTTGCTGATATTTGGTTGAAGGTTCGTGCTTCTTACTTAGATTTGTTACAGAATTCATAGTGTACTCTCTGGCATTTCAGGGAGAATGGATCTTATCTGGAAGAGATTTGGGCTGTGACTCGGAATTAATTCATGTTTACATGTATGGCGTGAAATGTGTAAACTTTAGCTCTTCAAAAGATCCTTTCTTGACTCAAGTTTCAGACTTCGCAGTTCTAGTAGGAAATGAACTGGATGCAGAGGTACCTTATTGCCATTTTAGGTGTGATGGTATCTGTTTCTAATTCCCCGTTCTTTGCTAACTCATTTTCTGTTAATAGGTATTATCGATGTCGGTGGATCTATTTATCGCTCGAACCATGACTATAGATGCATCCCTTGTTTTCAGGGGTTCAATATGTATTACTGAAAGTCAGGTTGATAGTTCACTACCCTACTTGAATGTGATTAATTTTGAAACGATTAAATGTTTAGATTTTAGCTACAGATTTTTAATCAATTTTTCAATTTCTTGTGTACAGTTGGCGTCCCTTAAATGTTTTCATGTAAGATTAATGAGTATTGTACTGGACGTGGATGTCGAACCTTCCACCACTCCTTGGGACCATGCAAAGGCTTATTTGTTTGTCCCTGTGGTTAGCGATAGGTTTGTAGATGCTATGAAAGAAATAGATTGGGATCTGGTTGAAAATATAAATGGTGCAGAGGCTTGGGACAATCCCCTTCAAAGAGCTCGACCTGATGTTTGCCTTGGCACAAATGAGCGTACGCTAGGTGGAGACAGAAGGGAGTATGGTTTTGCGAAATTGCGTCATGGCATGGCTTTTGGACAAAAATCCCATCCAACCTATGGTATCAGAGGAGCCGTGGCACAGTTTGATGTCGTTAAAGCTTCTGGATTGGTTCCTGATCGGAATGCCCTAGAAATTAGAAAGCCGGTGGATTTTCCCAAAGACAAGTTATTTATGGCAGATACTACACGTGTCAGTGTAAAAGGCTTGGTCGGGAAGATTGTGACAGCTGCTCACTCAGGGAAGAGGTTTTATGTGGATTCAATATGCTATGATATGACGGCAGTAAACTCTTTCCCCCGGAAAGAAGGCTACCTTGGCCCTGTGGAGTACAGCTCATATGCTGATTATTACAAGCAAAAGTATGATACGCTTTTCCATTCTAGATTGTCTGATCTTTTTTTTTAGTTATTTTAATATGCCTTTTCAGATTTATTATGGTAAACCTAGAAACGAGTCGATTCTTAATGGATGGCTGATGTGCCCGAGATTACGTGCTTGAAGAAGGGGAAAGCTAGGTGGTGCTTGGTTCCTGAGTAGCATTTTGTTTTTAGAAATGTTAGAAAGTGAATGAAACCGTATTCATTTTCACTTGCTGGGGTAATGAAAATTGTTTTCATTTTTCATGAACCAAACACCACCAAATTTTAATCTGGAAGGAAGTAGCTAATTATTGTCGGGTGGAAATTTTTTGGATTCATCAATGGAATGTTCCAATAAATTTTCCAGTGCCATAGTTGTGAATCCTTACAGATCGGAGAAGCTTTCTTCTTTCTTCTTGCACAATAAAGGGTGCATTTGGCTTTTTGATCTTTCTTTAAATAGGTATGGGGTTGAGTTGGTCTATAAGCAACAACCTCTTATAAGAGGGCGCGGTGTCTCATATTGCAAGAATCTCCTCTCCCCGCGATTTGAACGCGCGGAAGGTATGCTTCAGTTATTACCCTTAAATTAATTTACATTTCACCTATTTTTTTTTTCTTTTTTGAGTTAATGGAGCTTTTATGCAGAACAAGATGGTGAATCTGAAGAAATTCTTGACAAAACGTACTATGTTTTCCTCCCTCCCGAGCTGTGTTTAGTACACCCTTTGCCTGGATCACTTGTCCGTGGTGCCCAGAGACTACCATCAATAATGAGAAGGGTTGAAAGCATGCTGCTTGCAGTCAAACTTAGAGATATGATAAACTATCCTGTCCCTGCTTCAAAGGTATTTTATCATCTCAAGTGCTTAGTTTTACTGGCTATTAATTACTTGGTTAACTTGTGTTACCTGCCTGTCTACAGATCTTGGAAGCCCTGACAGCCGCTTCGTGCCAGGAGACATTTTGCTACGAAAGAGCAGAGCTTCTGGGTGATGCTTACCTGAAATGGGTTGTTAGTCGATTTCTATTTCTTAAATACCCTCAGAAACACGAGGGTCAGCTTACTAGGATGAGGCAACAAATGGTTAGCAACATGGTTTTGTACCAGCATGCATTGAAAAAGGGACTTCAGTCATATATTCAATCAGATCGCTTTTCTCCATCTCGGTGGGCTGCTCCTGGGGTGTTACCCGTCTTTGATGAGTATACGAATGACGGAGAATCATCCTTGTTTGACGAGGATAATCCTGTAGGGAAAATGGATCACACTGGTGATGTATATCAGGATGATGAGCTGGAGGACGGGGAGCTTGAAGGTGATTCGAGTTATTATAGAGTCCTCTCTAGCAAGACCCTTGCAGATGTTGTCGAAGCACTTATCGGGGTTTATTATGTTGAAGGTGGGAAAAATGCTGCTAACCATGTCATGAAATGGATTGGAATTGAGATAGAGCTTGATCCCGATGGGCTAGAGAGCATACTGAAGCCAACTAGCGTTCCAGAGAGTGTCCTTAGGAGTGTCAACTTTGATGCCTTAGAAGGTGCTTTGAATTTTAAATTTAATGATAGGGTCTTTTTGATAGAAGCCATTAGTCATGCTTCTCGACCATCTGCTGGAGTATCCTGTTATCAGCGGCTGGAGTTTGTTGGTGATGCCGTCTTAGATCATCTCATTACAAGGCACTTGTTCTTCACCTACACAAATCTACCTCCAGGCAGGTTGACTGACCTGCGAGCTGCTGCTGTTAACAATGAAAACTTTGCACGTGTTGCTGTGAAACATAATCTCCATGTGCACCTTCGGCATGGGTCGACTGCCCTTGAAAAACAGGTACTCAAATCCCTTTCTTACCCTTAAAACTTTTGGATTTTCATACTTGAATGGGGAGCTGATGGTACGGATTAGGCAGGTTAGCTGCCAGCATAGAACCTAAATCCTAATTTAGGGTTTTTGGATTCTGTTTACAGATTAATGACTATGTCAAAGAAGTTGGAAATGAATTATCGAAGCCAGGGTTCAACTCCTTTGGTTTGGGAGATTGCAAAGCTCCAAAGGTTCTTGGTGACATTTTTGAATCTATTGCGGGTGCCATTTTTCTTGACAGTGGACGTAATACCACAGCCGTTTGGAAGGTATATCTCACTCAAGGCACGTAGCTTATCTGCATTTTTACTTTTCGATGTTCTTTGGTGACGAGTTTGGGAAACTAAACCATGAATTTCTGGTCTTTCCGTCTCTGTGGCCATAGGTCTTTCAACCTCTGTTGCAACCAATGGTTACTCCAGAGACACTGCCAATGCATCCTGTGCGTGAGCTGCAAGAAAGATGCCAGCAACAGGCTGAAGGCTTGGAATACAAAGCCACTCGAAGTGGAAATGTAGCTACAGTCGAAGTCTTCATTGATGGCATCCAGAGGGCAATTGCTCAGAATCCGCAAAAGAAGATGGCACAGAAACTGGCTGCTAGGAATGCACTTGCTGCTTTGAAAGATAAGGAGACAGCTGAAGCAAAAGAGGAGGAGGAGAATGGGAAGAAGAAGAAGAATGGCAGTCAAACATTTACCCGACAAACCTTGAATGACATATGCTTGCGTAAAAATTGGCCCATGCCATCCTACCGGTAAGAAGTTCTGAACACATCATTAACACTTAATATCACTAGAGAAGTAGGTGGAATTAAAGATAAATTTGGAAGAAGTTGTTTTGTAAGGATTTGAGCTGAAGATTTCTAGCTCTTATTCCATTTTAGATTTAGTTGGTCTTGTATTGTTTCAAAACGTTTGATATGTTTGTATTTTAGGTGTGTAAATGAGGGTGGCCCTGCACATGCAAGGAAGTTCACATTTGCCGTACGTGTGAATACCTCAGACAGGGTATGGACAGACGAATGTGTCGGGGAGCCTATGCCCAGTGTTAAGAAGGCCAAGGACTCGGCAGCAGTTCTTCTCTTGGAACTTTTAAATAAGTCAATACTCATGATGGCATGATGGGTGCCGGTGTTTCCAACTCTATTTCTCTGGTTGTGAATGCCTCAGCATTGCTGTTTACCAAGAACAAGCTGTAATTTACCTCAAGTGTTCAAAATGTTCTGCTTATCGAATTGAATAAAAGTAGAAAATGCAAGCAGGTAATTATTTTAACAAAGTTTCATTTGGCTGGTTATGATTTGGGTCCAATATCTAAAAGACGAGACGTAGTTCCTTTCATCAAACTTAATTGCAGGTCTAAAAGACGAGACGCAGTTCCTTTCATCAAACCTAATTGCAGGGCGGGAACAAAAGGAGAGGAGGTAGAAGGGGAAGGAAGGCAACAAGGATTCAATGTCAAAATTTGCTACTGTTTGTATTTAATTCCTTCCGACTGCTGTATGATTTTACTTATTGTCAAAATTTGCTACTGTTGTTTGTATTTAACTTCTTCCTACTGTTGTATGTATTTACTCATTGTCAAAATTTGCGTGGCCCCTTGTTTACTAGGTTTCAATGTCGATGATGTTGCTACTCGCTAGCAGAGGTGGATTTCATGTCCAAATTGAAAATAAATCATTGTTTTAAAGGATTGGAACACATTCTTCATTCCATCTGGATAAATAAAATAAGCAAATTAACAAAGTAAATTTGTCATAATTGTGGACACAAGTTATAAATCCGAGAATATTTTAAGATGATAATTTTTTCCACTTTAAAGTCCAAGGATGGCGAGGGAAAGAGTCAAACTCTTGTCGTGAATACAGGGACAAGATGCTCTACCACGGAAGCTATAAGCCCCAAACTTGAAGATGACACCGCATTGAAGGTGAAATGGAAAATAACATTCTCTAATGATTTCGTTCAACTTAATCAACCAAACAATCACCAATCATTATCCAGAACAGAAGAGGTAAAACTGGGGAAGTTCTGCATGAAATCTTCCTTCTGCCATTGACAAAATGACTTATTTGTAATTAGTGGAATGTTGTAGCTTGTGTGTTTACCGCCTTAAGGTGTGGAGTATGTACTCAGCATAAAGATCCCTGCACCAAAACATACAAGTTAGACACTGCATCAATTTATAATCTCTTTCTTAAGCAACAAGAAACATTAGAGCTTCGACCGCCATGTCTTGGAAGCTTGTGGTTCCTAAAGATAAAACTTACATTGAGTACTGGATAGCTTCAAGAGCAGTGCTAAAGGGCAAAAAGGCATTTACTGCAACCTCTTTGTTCTCATTCTTCTTGTCTATACAGTAAGTTAAGAAAAATGGTGCAACATCTAAAGTGATTCATTAAGTTTTAAAGTATGATTGTGAACTGAAGGATACAGTCTTCAAAGAAGCGACGAATCTCAGAAAGGCGATGAGGGGGTAGGTCACTGAGCTCAGTGAAATGTCTGTACTCTGGATCATCAGCGCAGACTGCGATGATCTTATCATCCTTCTCTCCCTGGATTAAAAACATGAATCAGTAATTGTGAAAGTTCATGCACAAAACTGAACAGTTATATAAAGAAGTAGTAGAGGCTGAACCTGATCAATCATGGGCATTACTCCAATGGCTCGGGCTCGCAGAAAGCAACCCGGAAGTACAGGTTCCTGCTTATTCATCGATTTATATAAATACTCATCAAATACTCATCATTTTGCTACGTTCTAATGGAATTTTGCTAACGAAATTTCTTTGAAATGATGACTTAAAAAAAATCTGATAAATCACCTGCATGAGAACTAAAACATCCAGTGGATCATTGTCTTCGCACAGGGTGCGAGGGATGAAACCGTAATTGTGAGGGTACACCACTGACGAATATAAAATCCGATCAACCTAAGAATTTATGTAAAACATTTAAGGACCATCTGAACTGTAATTCTCAAGGTAATTCAGAGCTGTGAATTTTAATTTCACACCTTAATCAGTCCTGTCTTCTTGTCAAGTTCATATTTGACTTTGCTTCCCTTTGTTATCTCAATGACCTGAACCAATCCAACAAACAATTCAATTAATTAGCAACATTTTATTAACAGCATTTATGATTTCCTCTAGTCACTTGCTTTGGCTCAAGTTATTTGATACGGAGCAGATACATACAACGTTGAAAACATTGGGTGCACTAGGTCCTGCAGACAAAGATTTTGCATCATGATCAGTTTCTTCCAGGAAAAAACAACCGAAACGAAAGAACAGAAGAAAAGAGCTAGTGAGTTTAACTCTCATTCTCTAGCTTCATGCACTTCCGTGAGTGCGTAAAAAACAGTAAAATATTCAATTTGGAGTGCATGACTAAAAAGGCGCATCAAAATCGCTACTAAAAAGAAAGGGTAAAAGCAAAGGTCAGAGATCTATTTTAGGGTCAAACTGTAGGTACCAATTTCAAGATCATGCCAAGGATGTGCAGCAACTGATCTCCTTGACAGAGATGAAAGAATCCTCTCATTCAATTTGGGAGCTTTTTGGGTTTTAGTTTCTTCTTCCTTTCCTTCAGACATCTCTAACCATATGCAGGTAAAAAGTAAAAGGGTAAGGTAAACATCACGTGTAGCTAGCAGTAAAAAAAGAACATTCAAACAACAAATAGAATATTGATGAATAAACAATGAACAGACTTGAATAAATCATTGCCTGGGAGGACCAAATTACGAATCCAAATATTGAGGTAAATATAACAGGATTATAATGGGTGATTAATATGGTGATTTATCCTTAATCAAAGACGCGTTTTTTTTTCTGTAAAAAAAGAAGTGATGAGCAAGAACTACCCCATAAAAGAAAAGATCGTTAATTACAAGATTAGGAAGCCTAAACAAAGATCTAAAGCAAAACAAAAACAAGAGTTTTGGTAATAGTCATGGTTTATTTACGATAAAACAAAATACAGAATCATGAGTTGAAGCAAAAATATGATATACGCACTTAGAAGAGCAAAAAGGGACTGGTTGAGGCTCCCGGTGTTTGTTGATATAGAAACTTGAAATTAAGATAAAAAGGATTGAAGAGCAAATGTGCTTGTAACTTGTAAGGATGGAGTGATTGGATGAATATACAAAATGTTTATATATTAGGTGGGGAGGGAATGGCGGAGAGAAATGAGGGGGTTGGTCAAAACTTTGAGGGATTGCGTCGTGTCTGCCTATGAGAGAAGCTAGCTAACCTGCAGACCCCTAGGTTGAACCTTCGAAGTTGGTTAATTTTCTACTTTTTTATTTTTCAATTTATTATTTATGTTAAATTATGAAAATAGATTCAAAAGATGAAATGAAATTCGGTTTCTCATTAGAAGGGCTTGAACTTCGTTTGTTAAGAGCATTTATTTTGCACTCAAAATTGCGTTTGACTCTTACTTTCCTATTCCAGTTATAGATTCAAAAGATGAAATGAAATTCGGTTTCTCGTTACAAGGGCTTAAACTTTGTTTGTTAAGAGCATTTATTTTGCACTCGAAATTACGTTTGACTCTTATTTTCCTATTCCAGTTCTTGAGGAATGACGTGCCTTTTCTCAATCTTCTAGATCTACATAAACTTATTAAACTTGTAAAAATAATTTAACAAATTCCTCTGAATAAATAAAGTCCCCATTGTGGATGCAAATTTTCGCCTTTCCTTGATTGACGAATATGCACCTGCAAAATAATAACACCTAAGATTAAGGGCAAAAGCCTCACGTGCCCACGATGATTTTTTTTGGGAGGGGGGGGGGAGGGGGTGCTTTGGCTGAAGAATCTCCTATGCCAAAGATAGAATTCTGTATAGAATTTGTTTGAGTTTATGAGAAGCAAAAAGCCTCTTTAGGGGTAGCTCAAGCTTCTTTGAATTTTGGAGATAAATGGAGTATTTATAGGAGAAAGGGAGGAGATGGGCCGACCCTCTAGGATTTAGAGGTGGCCGGCCCTAGGGTGGAATTTGGGTGAGAATATTATAAGATATTTGTATAAATAAATATCTTAGAATAATTAGGTAAATTTCCTAAATAAATGGGATTATGATAACTTACTTGAAAGAGGTCTTCTCTGATTAGGAATGTATTTATGATAAAAATAAGGGATTATTCTATCATAAATACCTTTGACTTTTCCTACGCGCAGGGGTGCCTTAAGCAGTCGTTGATTTCTGCCTGCTCTATCTCAGTTGCGCGTGGTGAATGAGGCTGCTCCCTGCTCATTTAATAAGGGCAGTATTGTCTTTCTTGGGAAAAATCCACGTGTTAGCTCCATGATTTTTGGGATTATTTTTGGCTCCACAAATGTCCCTACACCTACTGGTTTGCTTGCAAGAAAGGGCAGGAGGTGTAGGAATCCAAAGCTGTAATGGAGTTTGTGTCCCAATTCGATGGAGATTTCCTCTTTTACTTGGAATTTAAATTCTTCTATGTAAGGGAATGTGTAATTACCACCAAAACCTATTTAAGTCTGCATCAAGCAGGGGGTTAAATAAATTCGGAGTGCAATTAAAACCCCACAAGAAAGAGAGCAATCCAGAGGATATTTGTTCCCCCTCTCTTAGCAATCTTCTTTGCTTGCCCTTGTAAAGAATTGTATTCCGTTGCTTTTATTCTTTTCCAAGGTAAGAACAAATTAATTTTCTCCTTCTTCTTGATTTTTTAGAGCCTAGGTACTTGAATTTTTGGCTCGACATGGGTCGAGAAGTAGTGAAAAGTGGCAGTCATGGGGCTGCCGTGTTGCTACAGGAGGCTCGGCTCGGCAGGGAGCCAAGGGGTTGGTGTGGCGTGGCTCTGCTACACTTTCGTAGACTTGGGCACTAGGGTGCTGGTCTTGGGCTACTCCAGATGGGCTACTAGGCGTGAGCCCATATGGTTGAAAGGGCTACTAGGCTTGCGTATTTGTATCGTTGGGGAGATGTGAGAGAGAGAGAGGCGTAAGGGTGCCAGCCATTCTTCCATTTAAATTGGGTTGTGAAGGCCTGTTGGGCCATAAGGGGAAGAGAAGCAGTGCTGGGGCGCTTGCCCCCTGCCATGTAATTTGGGTTGCTATGCTCTTTGGGCCGAGGAAAAGAAACCAAGCCATGGGGCCTGGCGCGGCTACTGGCCTCTAGGGTCATGATCTTGATTTTTTTTTCTTTGAGCAACATTCTAATAATTTCTCCTTGTGCCATTGTAGGATTTTCGAAAATGTCTTCCTCAAGCCATAAGAACGATGAATTAATTCTGCCGTTGTATCGTCAGGGCAGATTTGTAAGTAAACTAGGCTACTTCAGAGCTGCTCCTGTCAAGGTAGGTTCCGATAAGCAGTTCATAGACTTCTTTGAGATGTTTAAGCACGTAATTCTGTCTAGGGTTTGCGTGAAGTGGGTATGATGGTAGTAGTTGTGAGCTGTATGGTTCTAGGAGAGCTATCAAGTTTAATCCCTACTACTTCGTGTTGGGGTTCACCTATCCCATGCCTCAGTTCTTCCAAAAGGTGATCCACTCCAAGAAGTGTGCTCCTACTTAGTGCTATTCAAACGCAGTCCGTGTGATGGTGGGGTTCCACAACTTGAGCAGGTTCTTTGACTTGGACCTGACTACCAACGAGTTTTGGTACTTCTTTGACATAGGTCACATTGATGGTGTCGGGCAGCTAAAGACCTGCCATAGGCTCCTCGATCACTCGATCAAATGGGATCATGATTGGTCTAGGGAAACCCTTAAGTTCAGCAGAGAGTGGAAATTCGACTCATCTCCTGGGTTGCGCGTTCCGACTGCCTTTATTGATGGTAAGTGAGCTGCTTAGTCTCTAAGCTATTTTATACTTTTGCTGAGCTGCCTTTTGATTTGTCTTTCTTTGTTTATGTAGATTCAAAATTTGGTTCAATTCCCGAGACTTCTCCAGACATGAAGAAGGTGCACATCACTTTAGGGATCCTTGCTGAATACAGTGAATGTCGTTGGCTACTCAGTGCTCTTCGTAGGGAAAAAGTTAAGCTACCCTAATTAGAAGAGATTAAGAGAATTAATGGTGAGGCATTTGCTCGTCCGATTGCCACTGTGGAGCCTACTACAAACGAAGACAGGAGAAAGAGATCTCCGTCGCCTGTTTGAGAGCCGTCAGTAAAGCTCATGATTGACTTAACTTCTTCCAAGGGGAATAAAAAGGTTACTGGATCTGAGCTTGTGAAGCCTGCTGCTCAAATGATTGCTAGAACTGTTGCTGACAGGATTGTAGAGTGGAGAAACACTGTCGTGCCCCCTATGCCTGGGTTTATTTTGAAGCAACCTTTTATGCCCAAGTGTGATCTGATTCTGGAAGTACGTGTAGCGGCAAATAGTAAGGATGGTGATTTCACAGCCAAGGCGGTGCCAGGGCTGGCCCATCCTGTTGAGAAGGAAGCGTCTACCCGCATAAGCAGGCATGATCAGCCTGCCAAACCAACTTTAGGGGAGTTTTCTGAGATCCATGCATTGTTAAAGCCCGATCTGCTTGAGGACATGGGGTCATGTGCTAAGTTTGTTGATGGCGTGAGCAAATTTGTTGACTCTAATTTCTTCGCGAAGCGTGAGACTCAGTCACGAAAGGGTTTCTTTAATTTCTTCGCGAAGCGTGAGACTCAGTCACGAAGGGGTTTCTTGCTTACTATGATGCAAAAATTTGTGATCATGGCAACCAAGTACACGCGTATAGAGTAGGATGACACCAAGGTTGATAGAAAGATAGCGGCAGCCATGGCAGCAAAAACATGCTCGACTGCTGATAAAATTAAAGAGTTGGGGTCTGAATTTGCTTTTTGAAGGGATTTGATATCTTTACCCCCATTACTCAGCAGCTTGAGACCGCTCGCCAAGAGATTAGCGACTTGAAGGTTTAGCTTGATGCAATATAGGGAGAGTACGACGTTACAGAGAATGAGATTGAATTCCAAGTGTTGCTAGTGCTGGACGTTGAGCATGTCATTTCATAATTTTGAACTGCCTGTGATGCCAAGGATGTAGAACTGCTCGCCATGTATAATGATGTGATGCCAAGAAACTAGATAAATTTGTAGAGTGCTCGTACTGACCCGATTGAGGAAAATACGCAGCTGAGGAGCGAGAAGTCTAGTCTTGAGGTTGTCATTGCCCAAGGTCAAGTTGACTTCTACAAGCTTGGCTACATAGATTATTTACTTAGCATGCCATCTGACTATGCCTTCTTTGATAAGGACCTCGGGCTTTTTACTATTTCTTTCGAGGATCTAATTAAGTTTTCATTTGAGAGTACCTTGGTAGAGTAGCTGGAGATTAAGCTGCCTAGGTAGGTGCGACCGAAAGTGGTGCCGCCTAGGTAGAGGGTTGATGACAGTGCTGCCCATGATAGGGCAACTATAGATGAAGCGCGGGAGGTTGATGCTGCTGGGAGCAATGCGGTTGCTGAAGATGTCCAAGCTATTAAGGATTAGTCTTTTTAGATAGGCCTTAGGATTTACTTTCTTTTCCTTTCCTGCTTTACTTTTTCCTTTGCTTGAACTCTGTTGGCCTTCGTGCTAGTTTACCAATTTGTTAAAAATTAATAAACTATTTTTCTTTGCTTTACTTCAGCCTCACCTTTTTGCCTTGCTTTAAGCTTTTTTCGTATAATGAACAATCTAGCACGCTGCTTTGAGCAAAGCAGTCAAGCCCATTTTCATTGCTTTAAGAGTCCAAATTTAGGTTGCCGAGTGCGAATCTTTGCTTGCTTGAGGTATCTTTTGAAACTTCTAACTTACAAGGCTGAATGGCCTCCGTAGTTCCATGTCTCGTATTGGTGGTCCACTAGATCTTTAATCATAAGGTCGTTAACGAAGTGCGTAGCTTTTTAATAAGCAGACAGGCTTACATGACTTATGTGATTGCCAATCTAGGTTTAGGACCCCTGTAAAGCTGTTAACCAATGAGTCAGCAGCCAAACACCTTACTTATAGAAGCAGCAAGTCTACTTGGTTGTTAACTTTGACCTTCTAGGGCGTTGAACTGTTAAGCTTTATCTCACGTTTTTGCCTTCTAACCATATACTGTTGAACTGGTCGTCATTTCTCCAATCTTTTGAGTTGGATGGCTTGCATCACAACATACTAAAGATTGCTATAACATGAAATTCATTAAGCTTTTGCATCAAAAGTGCAAGGTTTTAGGGAATTTTGTGGGTAGTGGTTCGAAAGAACTCTTTGCACTTTATATAACTAATTTCGTAGACTTTGTAGTAAGTAGCACAACACTTTAGGAATCAGTGTAAACCTAAGGGTGTACCATAGGTAGTCTTCCAAAAATCGTAGACTACTTGTTGAATTGGTAGCTGCTTTATGTTCCTAGGGATTTTCTAGAAATCGTAGGCAGTTCGTTGAATTGGTAGCGACGTTAGGTTCCCAGGTACTTCCAGAAATTGTAGGCTACTCGTTAAGTAGGCAGCGACTTTAGGTTCCGAGGGATCTTCTAGAATTCATAGGCTATTCGTTGAATTGACAGTGGCTTTAAGTTTCTAGGGATATGCAGAGATTGCTAGTTGGTCACAAACAAGATGCTCAACTGCATGCACCCCATGCGTGTAGCCAGAGCTAGAATTCTGTATCCTCACAAAGATCACCTATGTTTTGTACTAGGGATGCTCAGTTACGAATGATAACTAGTCATATCACGGATGCTTAAAATGGATGTTCCTCTAATAGGTAAAGGGAATACTATTCTGTAACATGAAGATCACTAGTTGGTCATATACATAATGCTCAGCTGGGGTTGCCAGCAGCTGGTCACATCAAAGATGCTTAACTGCAGTCCATCTTCGTGGGTAGCAGTCTAAAGGGCGAGCTGTGTAGTGTGCCTCCTCCGTCTCTAAGGCCCGAGTCCTCGCTGATCAAGCAAAAGGCCTAAAATCTTTCAAATCTAGCTAGGCCTTGAAAGAGACCATTATGGCTACTTCTAGGGATGCCGGCACATGCCACCATGCTCTAGTTACATTAAGGCAACTCAACTTATCCACGTCTGGATATTTGGAGTGCGTAGTTTACCCTCTCCTAGAGGGAGAACAAGGTTGGTTCCTAGGGGCGCAATTCTTGCTATAAGTCTTTGATTGGGCACAATCTTCAATGAGAGTATGAGTAGATAGCTGTTGCAGATATACAGTCAAGCTAAGTAATGTATAGTGTCAGAAATCTTCATTGAAAAAAATGAGATAAAGGATATCGAACTTAGCTAAAAGGTAGAAACTGCATAGTAACTAGTAGTAATTAATGCTTATCTTAGGACTGGATCCCTAAGCTGAAACTACCAGATCTTTATCCTTTTGTTGTAGTTGGAGATGAGCTACTGCTAGTAGGCTGCAAAGCAGGTGATGACCTTCTCACGTTATTCGTTTGCCAAATCTAGATTTGTGGCCATCTCTTTTATGTTATGCTCTAAAGTTGGTAGTATGGTGCTGATGCTCAACACGATAATATTGGTCGTGCGATACACCCATAGGATACCAAGAAGTTTGTCTAGCCACTTCCCCTGCTTATTTGTAAAGGATTTCTTGAGGCATTCCAGGATTGTCTTGTTGGATGCCTTCACCTGCCCGTTGCCTTAGGGATATTTAGGTGTGGACATATACTGCTTGATGCCATATTTCTGGAAGAACTTCGCCAAGTCATTGCCTACGAATTGCAGGCTGTTGTTTGTGGCGATAGATTGAAAGATGCATAACTAGCAGATGATGTTCCTCAATATGAAACGGTTCTATGTTTGATTGAGTAGTGGTGGTCATGGGCTTGGCTTCTACCCACTTGGTGAAGTAGTTGGGGAAGGAAAAATTGTGAAAAACAAGTTCATTTGAGCAACATCAACAACATGCAATTAACAATTAAAGGCGGAATCATGTTATATGTACTAAAAAACAAAACTTAACCCATGAAATTCAAAGCCTAGTAGATAGGTGAACCAAGACTCAACTCAAGAACAAAGTGAGTTGAGAAATCTTATACCTTTGTTGATTCCTCTTTGCATAAGCAAAGGCTAACCACCCAAGGAGATGGCCTTCATTCCTTGCTTCTTAGCTCTATGGATTTCTTGGAGGAAGATGGTTGAAAGGATTCTCCAAGTTCCCAAAATAGAGAACCTCTAAGTATCTATACCAAGGAGAGCATTGATGAGGAGATGAGTGGCCTAGGAAGATTTAGATGCTAGTTAAATCTTCCTAGGGTGGCCGGCCTCTTAGAGAGCAAATAGAGCTTTGCGTTATCATCTTTTCTCCAAAAGAAACCCTAAAGATTAAATGGCTATAAAGTTGCCTTTATACCACTTCACAATGGAGTGGCAAACTTGCAATTAAGCCAAGTTCACTACCCCTCTCTATATGGCCGGCCTCCTATGGTCTTTGGGCTGTTTGGGCCCTCTTGAATCTTTATTCATTAAGTTGTCATACAACTTAAATCAATGGGCTTGACGTTCGAAGCCTATTGGGCCTTGAGGCCCAAAACTAACTCGAGGTCTATAATGAACTTATTCGTTTGATTAATTAACATATTAATTAATCCTAGCCATAAATAATTAAACCATTTAATTATCCTTACTCATCTCCATTATTTCTTCAATCTCTACCTTACTCGGTGTACGATCCATTAGGTTCCTTTTAGCGAGGCAGTGGGTGATTAGAACTTTTTCGAATCGATTGTGAATTGAAACATACTTTCAATTCTCCCTTTAGTGATTATACACCTTTAGGGCTTCCACAAACCATGAGTGACACCTAGCAGTATGTCATGGCTACCCAAGCTAATCAGAAGAGGTGGAGAACCTATTCAGTTTAGGATTACAATGCAATACGGTCTTTCTCTAATACAATACTCTTGACCACATTGTTTGGTTTAATAGTTTATTCATGTTTACTATCCAATGTGATTCATTTACTTATATGATTACTTTGAATGTGATTTGGAACGTCTTTCTAAATCTCATTCATACTCTGGCTAGAGATTCTTAATCATATCATAGAGTATTCTCCCTCAAACGGTTTGAAGGTTAGAGATCCCTTGTTGCGCATTCACTTACCTTCATGGCTAAGTGGCTTAGCCCCAACTATGTCGTGGACACCCTCTGATGGAGTGACTTTGACATAGTCAAGGATCAAGAACCTAACCATAAGACAACTATGATGCCTCAGGTCAAAGGACTACTTTGCATTATCCTAACCATGAGTTCTCATGTGACATGCGTATGAGAACTCTTTGTTGATCGTGTTCAGTGAATTTATTCTCTATTGAGTACCTACATGCCTGTCTTGGTGTCATTCACACTAATGACTCGAGACCAGTCACTCTCACTGAGAAAAGACATAGCACGTACTGATCTTTACGGACTATCAAATGCCCAGTTGGCAATCCTATGATCAAGATGTTTAGGATAGGTATACAAAAGAGAATGGTCTCTTGAACCTAACTTCTTTAGATTACATTCTCCTAATTACATATTCCTTGGACTTATCGTTTAAGCATATAACATTTATATGAGATGGTTTTAAACAATAATCTTTGCCTTTTATATTAAACTAGATTAGTTTAACATGTGAAATGTCCGTAAAGTATCATCATATGATTGGTTTTAGGGCACATTTCCAACAGTTGGTTGCCACGATCAGCATGCTCCTACCCCTAGTAGTCGATGACATGGGCTCTACCAGGTCGATTGCCCACTGCATGAATGGCTATGGGCTTGTTTGCGGGTAAAGCTTGCTGGCAGGCAGTGCAGGTACATGCTTGAAACGTTGGCAACTGTTGCACTTTTAAACAAATTCCTTAGCGTCTTGATGCATGGTGGGCTAGTAGTAGCTGACGTTGAAGATCTTTTGTGCTAATGATCGGCTTTTTGAGTGGTTTCCACAAACTCCTTTGTGGATCGAGCTCAGAACTTTCAAGTTATCATGAAGTGCTAGGCAGCGGAGATGTGGGCTTAAAAAGGATCTTCAGACAAGAATGTAGTTCCGTATGTAGTAGCGTGTCGCCTTCATTTGGAGCTTCCTAGCTTTCAATCTTTCTGCAGGGAGTGTCTCATTGACTAGGTAGTTGATGATGAGATCTTGCCAGCTTGGGGTTATATTAACTTGTAACACCTCGGCTGCTTGTTGTTCTTGTATACTTGGTTTTCCTAAATACTCGATTGAGATGAAGCGTCTAAACTAGGGGTCCAAAGCGGAGCCTAAGGCCGTCGGGGCATCTGCATGAGCATTGTCTGCTCGTGGCACCTGTGTAAGGGTGTAGGTTTGAAACACCCTAAGCTGTTTTCGTACTTGTTCGAGGTATAATGTAATTCTTGGATGTTTTGTTGCATACTCCCTGGTAGTTTGGCTAGTGATGAGTTGAGAATTAGAATGGATTGCTAGCTTCTTGACTACCAGATCTTGTGCCATTTGGAGGCCTGCCAATAACGCCTCACACTCTGCTTCGTTGTTTGATATTTTGAAGCCTAAAGTGATTGCTTGCTCGACATCGAGTCGTCTGATATGATGAGAACCAAGCCTACTTTAGAGCCCTTGTAGTTAGATGAACCGTAGACTTGCAGGCGGCAAAAGTCTTTGTCAGAAAGGGTTGGTGCGGCCAGGGCATGCTCGGTTACTTTAGATGTGCCTTTAGGCTATGCTGTTGCATCTTCTAGGCTGGGAGTGAACTTTACTATGAAATCTGCCAAGGTCTGAGCTTTTATTGCTGTGCGGGGTCGGTAAACCAAGCTATATTGGCTGAGTTCCAATGCCCACTTCATCACTTATTAAGAAATGTCTGGACCATGTAAGATAGATCACAAGGGATACTGAGTCAAAACGATGACCGTATGCACTTGAAAGTATGGTCTGAGTTCTAAGCTACAATAACTAGCGCCAAAATTAGCTTTTCGATCATCGAGTATCTTGTTTCTGCATCGAACAGAGCTTTAGAAGTGTAGAACATTGGTAGTTGGCCCCCCAGCTCTTCTCATATGAGAGTAGAGCTTACTGCTACATCTAAGATTGCCAAGTAGATGTATAATTCCTTATTTGCTTCTAGCTTGGATAGTAGCGGAGGGGATGTCAAATATCTCTTCAAGTCTTGAAATGCTTTCTTACACTCGTCATCCTACTTGTCTCTTTGTGCCTTCTTGATGGCCTTGAAAAATGGCTTGCATCGATCTGTTAAGCGCGAGAGGAAACGGTTAAGCGTAGTTAGGCTTAGTCGTGAGTTGATTCTAGCCATCTTATTCGGTTGCTCGGAATAAAGAATAATGTATTCATCGTCCTCTTCTGGCTTTCATCTTTTTTCTTCCGTCGACATGTCCTTCTGAATGCCATCATCTTGATCTACCTACTATGTCTTCTATTTGGTAACAGGCTTGTCCTTCTACACTTCGCTAGCTTCTATGGGGGTGAAGGACTTTTTCTTTGACTTATTCGGCATTTGCACCGTGCATCGTTAGGATGCGACCTGGTTAGACTTAATCTCTCTGACTCTTTATCCTAGGATACAGAATTTAATTTTCTGATAGTTAATAGAGGTTACGGCGCCCAGTTTCACTAGCCAGAGCCTTCCAAAAATCCCGTTATAGGGAGACAGGTCGCTGACTATAACGAACGTCTGCTTTGAGACTATTGGTGGTGTTCTCACATCAAGTGTTATATTGCCAATATCAATTGAGGTGTAATTGTTGAATCCAGTAAGTACTTCTGCTCGGTGTATTATCGTGTTTTCTAAGCCTATCTTCTGAATGGCGAATAACAGAAGTAGATTTACTGTGCTGCCATTGCTCGCCATCACTATGTTGACTATAACATGTGCCAGTTGAACGGACACTACCAAAGCATCGTCGTGTAGGAAGTCAACTCTCTTAGCATCCTACTCGGTGAAACCAACGATGGATCCAGGTTTGGTGTTGGCTACCTGAACTTGGGAGATTGCTATAGCCTGCTAGATCTTCCTCTTCTTAGAGTTATTTGTGGTCCCTAAGTATTTAGACTTGGCAAAGATGTTGTTGATTCTGATGGTCTTGGCAGACAGTTCCTTATTTGCGTCTGCGTTCTTCCTAGGCTGCGCAGTTGGCTTGTCCAGGTATTTGTCACATTTTTCCTCATTAACCAACTTCTCTAGGTAGTCATTTCCAGTATAACAAGTGTCGGTCGTGTGATTAGGACCTCAGTGGAACGCACAGTACTTGGTGTGATCCAGCTTAGAGGTGTCTCATCTAGATTGTCTTAGCAGCTTAAACCAAGGCTCGCTCTTGAGGTTGCGGAGGATCTGGTTGACCGGGATCGAGAACTTGGTATAGTTCTTGGTGGATTGACCTTCTCTTGCCGATGACCGATCTCTGCGCTTGGCCTGCTGCCTGCCTCAGTCGTTAGACTGATTCTTGTCCACCTTCTTTTGGGCTGCCTCGGACTCTTTCTGAGGCTGCTCAAGTGCCTTGATTGCTCATCGGGCCTCGTACCAAAACGCATGCTTTTCTACTAGAGCAAATAAGTCTACTAGGAGCAGGTCTTCATTCATGATCAATTCTCTAAATAAGAGATGATCTGCTGGGAGTCTTTTTGGAGGGTTGCATTGGTGATCGAGTCGTTGCAGCTGACTATCTTTGCCTTCTCCGTCTTTTTGGAAGGTTGACATGGTCGCGGAGCGACTCATTTGGATTCTTTTTTATGTTGAAGAGATGATCAGATTTCTTCTTGATTGAGCGGTAGGATGAGTACTCATCCGTGAAAACTATAGAAAGCTCATCAAAACTCTGGATGGACTATGAAGGCAAGGTATGGAACCAATCATGTGCCTCACCCTATAAAGTAATGGCAAATATTTTGCACATTAAGGCATCGTTGGCCTTGGAAACGATCATCACTTTGCAGTAGTGCTTCAAGTGCCTTTTTGGGTCTCCATCTCCTTTGAATATAGTGAAATGTGGCGTACTGAACTTACGTGGAGCTTCGTTTTCTTGATCTCGTCAGTGAAAGGTGATCTACCCATGTGAGCCAAGTCCCTACGAAGGGCTTCGTCTATGGTCTTGATGCGTTGGAATGCGCATAATCACTCAATTAAGAGCCTCTTTATTTTTGCCTGAATTTACCTCTGTCGGGGTAGCGTGGCTTCCGACTACCCCAGGTCATAACCTGTTGGTATCAGGTACTCTTCCTAATGTTCGGCTTGTCTATGGCGCGGTTACTTTGCAAGTAGCACGTTCTTGGCAGGTGAGTGGATTATTGTAAGTTGCCAGTTAAACTTGAGATGAATTGTGCAACTGGTTCTCCTCATCTGCCATGCTGCCTACTCCGATGTTAGGTGAAGAATGCTCCTTACGGGCCTAACCACATATGAACACTTCACCTAGAAGGTTGTCTATGTTAATTATCAGAGTATGGCCCCCACAGTGAATGTTTGCTCGTCTGAGGGCCTAATCCAGAGTGCATGCTCATCCGCGCCTTAAGACAAGAGTTTATGCTATCTCGGGGGTCAGACGGGAATGTATACTACCAGAACGCTCGGTTTGTGGCTGGTCAAGGGGTTGTTTACCAGGACGCTGTTGGAGAGAGATGTCATCGCCTGGTTTTATCTTGCTTCGGGACACCTCGTTTGGGGCACGTTGCATCTTGGTGCACTGCAAGAGTGACTCACTAAGGTAGTCTACCGCACAAGGGCGCTTGTGAGTTCGGTGACCTGTTGGGATAAGTGTTGTTCGCCATTTGAAGTAGAAGAGTTGGGACAGTAGACGTCTGCTTGAGTTATGGAAGTGTAATGGACTCTAGGTGCAAAAGTTGAGCCAGGATTGGTCAAATATGTAGTAAGGTGGGGTGAAAATACCTTTGGTTCAACCGTCGGCCTTGGGATTTGGATATGGGTTGGTTGAACTGGTCTAGGACCATGCTGGACCATCTGGAGGGCTACAGGAGTAGGTCGAGAGCATTGGCGCTGACTGCCTCGGTTAGTGTGGCTTGAGCCACCTCGGCCTGGGTAACTCGCATCTAAGTGAAAGTGGTAGACGCCAATGGCTGCTAGTGAAAGCGAGCAGCTGCCTAAGCCTGCGTTTTCTGGCTATTTGCACGATGGGCCTCCTGCCTTAGGGTTTTATTGCGATGAGCGGAGGCTGCCCTGTGGGCCATTACAGCGGCTGCAGCTACTGCTGGTGTAGCCACGGTACCTTGTGGTGTCAAAGATGCAGTCCTTATCGTGGTGAGCCTCGAGGAATGACAGTACGAAGCCACGTCTCGATCTCCATCGGTTAGTCCATGTCCTTCAACGTAGGGGGTTCCATTAGTTGTAGTTTCTGAATTTTCTGCCATCGTAGTCGTGGATCTACGAACGAAGGCAGTTGAAAGCGAGAGTCTTCTTCAAGTCTTCGAATCAGAGCTCTCAATGAAAGCACCAATTTGTGGATGCAAATTTCTGCCTTTTCCTTGATTGATGAATCTGCACCTGCAAAATAATAACACCTAAGATTAAGGCCAAAAGCCTCACGCACCCATGATGAATGAGAAGGGGCTTTGGCCGAAGAATCTCCAATGTCAAAGTTAGAATTATGTGAAGAATGTGTTTGAGTGTTTGTGGGAAGCACTCTTTAGGGGTAGCTCAAGCTTCTTTGAATTTTGGAGATAAATGGAGTATTTATAGGAGAAAGAGAGGAGATGGGCTAGCTCTCTAGGGTTTAGAGGTGGCCGGCCCTAGGGTGGAATTTGGGTGAGAATATTTTAAGATATTTGTGTAAATAAATATCTTAGAATAATTAGGTAAATATCCTAAATAAATGGGATTATGATAACTTACTTGAAAGAAGTCTTTCCTGATTAGGAATGTATATATGATAAGAATGAGAGATTATTCTATCATAAATACCTTTGACTTTTCCTACGGGCAGGGTGCCTTGAGCAGTTGTTAATCTTTGCCGGCTCTACCTTAGTTGCGCGTGGTGAATGAGGCTGCTCCTTGCTCATTTAAAAGGGGCAGCCTTGCCTTTCTTGGAAAATAATCCATGTGTTAGCTCCATGATTTTTGAGATTATTTTTTGCTCCACACCCACCCCCTTTCTTTATCTAATTTTTTATAGTGAGACCACATATTTGTACGACATTGGTGTACCATCTTATGTGGCATGTGATGCATACAACGAATATTTAACGATATAAATTCATAATTGATGTGATATGTAAACACCACTAACCACGTCAAATCATACAAAAATGTGATTCTCCTAGCATTTCTTGAGAAAAAGCAACGGATCAAGACGTGCATCAAACGTAGATAAAGTAGTAAAACTATCTTAATTTGTCGCAAAACAAAAAAAGTGCATAAATTTTTTAAAATGCCTTAGTTAAATTTTCCGCCCCCCTTTGAAATCAGGTGTTTGAACTTTGAACCCATCCTTTCCCAGCCGTTGCAGTTATTAAAAAAAAAAAAGAAGGAAAAATTGATTAAGTCAAACATAAAAAGAATTTCAATTATCATACCACGTACAAAATAGGTGGATCTCAGTGGATAATACAATTTCAGATTGGATTATTTGGGCAATCTCAAAATATCTGTCATATAATAATATAATCACATTACTTTGGCATTACTATCCATGATTTGGTACATGTTTAATATTTTTGTGTTTATGGTTTAGCACTATCTATTATCTATCACTAGAGAGTTCAACACGTGGAGACCATAAATTTGGAGGTTTTAGTTGTTTTTACAGTATTTAAATTTAATTGGTTGGTCAATCGTGGTATTGTTTCCATAAGAGCGATGTATTTGCATCTTTCGTTGTGTGCTTGAAGAGGGTGTGGACCACCAACTATACCAAAGGAGGGTTGATTTTTTATGTCCTCTTTGACGAGAAAAATTTGAGCATAAACCGAGATATATCTCGATCCTATCTGATTCTATTTACATGTAGTAATTTATCGAAGGTTTATGACAAAGTGTTATTAAGGCCAAAGAATGTCATTGTGGGATTGATGTTTGCAACACTATTTGTTGCCTCAACGATGTTAGAAAGTGAGCATCTGATACGCAATCAATTGATAATAGTGAAGATGCCTATAATCTTTCTATGGTCTTTATATATTGGATTTGTATTGCTTTATTTGTGTGTGTTTGTTTTCAAATCTGCTAATCCCCTAAATAATTGATGTAACCAGTCGAGACGCATTTTTGTAAAACAAGTTGACATTTCCTCTCGTATCTAAATTGATAATAAGATACCATTGTAAATTAGAATGGTGAACTTCAAACAGGAAGAGGAAAATCAAACTCGAGACCTACGATGCAACAGAGAATGCTGCAGTTGAACTACAAATCCCTTCAGGATTGAAGTAGATTACTAGGGAATGAAAAGTGAATACAATCAAACTTTTAAACACATGATGTATAATAAACATTCTCTAGTGATTTGACTGATCAACCGAACAAGGTTAACCGTAATCCGAAACAGACAAAGTAAAAAACGTGAAGATTTGATTGGTAAAATGACTTATTGCAAATATTGTAGCCTGTGTGTAACTTTATCGCCTTAAGGTGAGGATTATGTAGTCTGTATAAAGGTCCCTGCACCAACAAAATTACAAGTCAGGGGAGTGAAATGTGGTGTTCTTTTGATGCTTGTTTTGTTATTCGACGGGATTGGACGATTTATTTTATTTTTTATATACGAGCAATATTTGGAGAGGGGGAACGAAATACAGAAACTCAGCTGCAGTGATAAATATTCTTATCCGCGCGAGCTACAATCCCTATGTAAGTGGTTTGATATTGTGATTAGATGGTTTGATATTGTGATTAGATGCAAACACTTACATAGAGTATTGGATAGCTTCAGCAGCACTGGGAGCTGGCAAAAACTGATTTGGAGCAAAAAATAATCAAAATAATTATGGAAGTGTACTTTTAGGTTAAAATGACAAAATTATCCTCGAGACACATTGAGATTCTCACGCGCATGCAACGGATAATAACGGCTCAATCAAGGAAGAGTCAAAGGTGATCAAAATGGTATTTATTCAAATCCCTCTCATTACTTCTTATTAAATCCTCACTCAAAAGGTAATTTCCAATTTTTCTTTTCAATTTAGGATTAAGTGCCAAAATTAATTGCAAGATACTATTTCACATAATATCTTGCAATTTTAATCATAATTTGACCATATGTTGCCAGCCCCTATTCTCCAAATAAGGCTGGTCACTTCCTGACAAGGTATAAAATATCGATAATATCGAAAATATCGGTAGTCCAAAAACACGGAAATATCGATGGAAATATCGGGATATTATCGATATCGATAAAAATAATATGAAAACCACGGAAATTGTAAGAAAAACTTGGAAATTTTTATTGAAACTTTGTAGAATGTTTATTTAGTCAATTATCTATTAGTTTATCACAAAAAATTGGAAGAAAATGCATTGCATGATGAATTTAACTGATTTAAGTTGATTATATAGCGAGCTGGCAAACATTGTGAGTGTAGAAAATATGTAGTAATTAATGAAAAAAGTTTAAACACACTATAATCATTTATATATAATGAATTAGTAAAATATTTTACACTTTATACATTGCATGGTAAGATACATTCTGTAAGGTTCAAAATTGTATATTGACGTAAAATACTATGTCAAGAAAGTTGGCTTACAAGTTAGATGGCTTTATCTTTATGTCTCCTACTAATTTTTCATAAAGCAATCCATCAGTCTAGTTGGTATATTTCTAGTTTAGAAGGGTCACATTTTCGAATAAGGCCTTAATGTAAAACCCCTCCCTTTAGTTTATAATTTTACTTTGTAGTTTGTAGGTTTTTATTTTTATTTAAAAAAAAATTATTGTTTTTAGATCTTAATTAGCAAGCCAAGGGGTCCACCCCCTTATTTTTTGTCCCCGAAGGAGGCTCTCATCTCTCTTATTTTTACTTTGTAGTTTGTAGGTTTTTATTTTTTATTTAAAAAAAATTATTGTTTTTAGATCTTAATTAGTGAGCCAAGGGTCCACCCCCTTATTTTTTTTCCCCGAGGGAAGCTCTCATCTCTCTCATCTCTCAGTCCTCTCTTTCTTTCCCCGAGGCTCTCATCTCCACTTTCCCATGCTCTCCCTCTTTCTGCAACTCTCGTTCTTTTTCCCCTGAACTCCCTTATCTCTCTTATCTCTCAGTCCTCTCTTTCACACACACACCAGCACTCCCTCATCTCCCTCGTTCTTCTTCTCCTTCTGCTAGTACAGACAAGGATGGTAGCAAAAACCGGTGCAAAATTTTGGAGAAAACCAAAACCCAGTTTCTGGTGTGGACTATGGGTTCCAAGGCGAAACTCCGTCGACGGAGGCGCAGATCTTGGGTCTGAGCCTGGATTGCAGAGAGAGATCTGGGCAGCTGGGACGACGCAGCCTCGGCTGCCTTTCCGACGACGGAGCCACGACAATAGTTTCGATAATATCGAAAATATCGCGATATTATCGATAATATCGCGATATTATGACGATAATTATGTGTATATGTGTGAAAATATCGCCATGTGAAAAAACCGAAATTATCGGCGATATTTCGCCGATAATATCGATATTTTGTTCCTTGCTTCCTAATAAATAGCTCTATTCTCCCACTAAAATTGTCATGCCCCGCCTTGAAATATTTATTTAATTTCATAAAATAATAATCATACTAGTGATAGGCCCAAACTAACATTTTGTTTAGTTTACTACCAATAATCACAATTCAACACTATAAACAACTTAATTCTTGCTAAATTATCCATGTTGTAAATTTACCAAAACAATCAATTTTGTATCAATTTAATTCCTCAAATTCTTCTACCGAGCAACCTCTAAACAAAAGATTGGTTCTCGAATATTTAATTTCACTTGTTTTATGGCTGCATCTAAGGTCTCGTTAGATTGCCTACGTACCCTAAATAGGGATCAAGCCATTCGTAGTTTATCATTTAATCTATTCTCCATCTCCAAAAATGTTTCTAGTTTTGGTCACATTCAAACTTAACTTTCACAATCAAAACACATCAAATGTTTATCAAATATGAATTCAGAATATCGTGACTATCGGCCGCCCCGCCTTGCCGGAAAATTCAAGTATTTCAAAAAGCTCTCAAAAATTATAGAAATGAAGATCTCAAAGAGTAGAGCAAACTTTATACCTATGATTAAGTCAATTTGACTTGGAAAGGCTCCAATTTGCCTCGAACCTGCCGAAAAACCCTATAAATGGGTGTCCTCAATTCGTTATCTCCGGTGCTCCGCCGCTCCAACCAAGGCTTGGGCTTTGTTCTAGGCCTCAAGGGGAGTCTAAAGGTGGTGGTAATTGAACCAAAACATTTCAGATTTTGATGGATTTCGAGCAAGGAAAGTCGCGGCACTGGGTGTGTTCTTCACCTAATTTCAAGACCAATTTCATGATTTTTGGGGTGTAATAGGAAGAGGGAAGGTTATGGGGGGGGGGGGGGGTTATAATGGTTAATTTGATGTAATTTGTCAGAAAAAAGGGGCGAAATCCCACCAGAAAAACGCATGGGAGCCGATCAGGTCGAGTCTGATACCGGGTTGCAGGATCGTCTGCTCCCACTCTCTCTGGTCCTTTCCTTTCTTTTTTTTCTCCCATTGGCAACCCTCTCCCAATTCCTTCTTCCTTTTTCTCCTTTCTA
This sequence comes from Crataegus laevigata, assembly GCA_963580275.1. Lineage (NCBI taxonomy): Eukaryota > Viridiplantae > Streptophyta > Magnoliopsida > Rosales > Rosaceae > Crataegus > Crataegus laevigata. The sequence goes on along the minus strand of OY756947.1, from coordinate 26,095,303 downwards.
TTCTTTTCTTTCAATCTCAACCGTCCATCATTTATTTTACATTCATCACAGCCACACATGTGGCACAACATATTGCTTCAGATTTCTGGAGTTTTCTACAGTAAATTAAAATTACCAAAATATCTCTGACTTTAAATGTTAAAAACTTCTTCATTATAACTCCGTTTTATGAACGGTTTGTGCCTACGCGTTCATGAGATCAAGCTCTATTCAAAAATATAAATTTTGACCTTGAATGGTCCACGAATTTTAAATAATTAATTTCAAAACTTCAAACTTCTTAACTAGTTTAATTTAAAACTAATTTCAAAGGAATTAATATAAATTCTCGATTCTTTTCATATATTCATAATTATGAATATCCAATTCATATATTTAAAATTTTCAAGGTATTTCATTATTGTAAAATCCCACATCACTCAGGGGTGAGGATTTTGTAAGCCTTATATGTATATTCCCACCTCCAATTAGCACAAGGCTTTTTGGGAGCTCAATGGCTTCAGGTTCCATCAGAACTCCGAAGTTAAGCGAGTTCGCGCGAGAGCAATTCTAAGATGGGTGACCCCCTGGGAAGTTGCTCGTGAGTTCCCAAAAAAAAAACCGTGAAGGCAAAGTCGGGGCCCAAAGCGGACAATATCATGCTATGACGAAGTCGAGCCCGGGCCGGGATATGACAATTTGGTATCAAAGCCACTCCCTGGCCGGAAGTGTGCCCACAAGGACGTCGGGCCCCTAAGGGGGGTGGATTGTAAGATCCCACATTGCCTAGGGGTGAGGATCATGTAAGTCTTATATGTATATTCTCACCTCCAATTAGCACGAGGCCTTTTGGGAGCTCACTGGCTTTGGATTCCATCGAAACTCCGAAGTTAAGCGAGTTCATGCGAGAGCAATTCTAGGATGGGTGACCCCTTGGGAAGTTGTTCCTGAGTTCCCTGAAACAAAACAGTGAGTGCGTGGTCGGGGTCCAAAGCGGACAATATCGTACTATGGCGGAGTCGAGCCCAGGCTGGGATGTGACAAAAATGCTAAGTCATTCTTTACCCAAAAATTCCCAAACACATTCTCTTTCAAATTCTAACTTTGGCATCGGGGATTCTTCGGCTAAAGCTCCCCCCATTCATCGTGGACGCGTGAGGCTTTTGGCCTTAATCTTAGGTGTTATTATTATGCATGTGCATTTTCTTCAAATGAGAAGATGACAGAAATTTGCATCCACAAATTGGTGCTTTCATTGAGAGTCTTGATTCACATGCTCAAAGAAGACTTTCGCATTCAAAGTTTCTCATTTCTTGTTCATTTGTAGATTTTTCGTAAGTTCTTATTCCTAGATTTTTTTATAAAATTCTTTGAATAGCGTAAAATGTCACACCCCACAACTCGAGGTGTGAGATTTAGAAAAACAAATAGCACAAAGTGGTTGTTTAAGGGTGTAAAACAAATATTAGCTTAAGATTTGGTCAATGAAGATTTAAACTCAACAATTACATTACACCAAACTACAAAGGTAACTCAAAGAAATAAAGTTAAAGACTTATTGTGGTAATACAAACTGCAGAAACGTCCTGTACCGTAAAATTCACCGAAAATAACTCGTTTAACCAAAAAGTAAGAAAATTTTCAGATTCAAAGTAGACACCTAAACCAAAGTTGTGTCAAAGTTTCAAGGATTTTCGAGTTCAGGTAGTATAGGAAAATTTAAATCTAAAACAGGCAATTGGCATGCTACTGTTTTTATAAAAAAAAAAACAAATTTCAGCATCATCAAGTCACTTTAGGAATAAAGCTGATTATATTCCAAAGGGTAAAAATCTGAAAATTTTCAAAATGCAACCTAAGTAGTAAATAAACACCCCCAGATTTAAACATAACCAAGTCCATAATGGTCATCCAAAGGTAATTCATTAAGCCTTACATATTATAAAGAGTTCACAAAAGAACTTCAAGGCTTCTTGCATACAAGAAACACATGTTCAGGTCATTTGATGAAAGTGTACATGAGCATAATTTATACAAGCCAAAAGACAAGTGATAAAAAATACATGGTTTTCATTGCTCAAGTAAGTAGAGATACTAACCCATTGAGGCCTACGTCTTCTTAGTCTACTACGCAACAAAAAGATTATTTGCAGACTAAGACTAACTATACAAATACTTTGGCAGCTCACCCAAAAGATATACATCTAGACTCCTTTCTACTAGTCCACACTAGAGCTGCAACTCGAAATTCATCTAGTCAACCTTACACCACCTGAAAACACATTTTAGAAAAACAGGTGAGCATAAAATGCCTAGTAGTGGTTTTTCGGTAAGTCCATAGTCATTTAGAATTTCTAGTGCATGTCGAAAAATGATAAGAGTGATTCGAAACTATTTATATCCATGACTACGTAATCTAACAATGGAATTATGCTCTAAAAATGCTTGGAAGTAACACATGGTAGAAAAACCAAAGTTTCAGAGCATTAACAACTTTGATAACAACATGATACAACACACAATTCAAAAACATTTCTTTTGTCATAAGGACAATAGAGCCATAATCATTTAAAGAAACAATAGCACAACTAATCACAAAGATTTTCTTTTATCCCAAATAAGTGACTAGCAGATTGGAAAGAACCGTAATATACTTGGCCAATATACATATCACATGTATTTATCACTTTAATAACTCATTCTTGCAGCCCACACATGGAGCTTTCCCAGGGAACATTGGGTCATTGTGCCCACAATCAAACAACTACACAGTTCATTGTGCCTATTCATATATTTCTCAATATTCTCAACTGCACACGGGTATTATACTACTTTCCATCTACTTTCAAAATCAAACATTCCTCTCATCATGCTTCAAAATCTCATAATGAGTAACATAAAAGGCATGCACGTTAAAAACGAAATCTTGCTAGGTCTTTGAAATTACTTTAAACTCCCCCAAAGTTGTAGGAAGAAAATTAAAATCATTAGAAATCAAACCATAGAGAAACATTTGCTTCACTTCTTTCACATAATCGAAAACGGAAAACATTTAAAGTAAGGTTAAAATAGTGCTCAAATGCCAACAATTCTTTATCAAGTAAGAATGGAAAATCTAAATATTTTTATGGTTGAAAATTCCCCTACCTCAACAAAATTTGTTGATATTCAACTCCCATGGTTTTCGCTGACTTGCTCAGTAGCCACCTTGTCATTCTCTTCCTTATTTATAAGTAAGAAAAAAAATCACACTCAACTTGTACAAAAGACCAAACAACAAACCCTAATTCTAGGTTAATTGGGGATTTTAATCAAACACTTGGTGCTCAACTTTAAAATTAACATGAAATATGATACTTTAAATTTTCCTACTCCCACCCAATCTAATTCATGGGTTAACAAACCAAATAACAATTAGATTTCAAAAGTAAGAAATAGATACCTCTAATGAAGGCAAAGGAAGGATCCTCACTTGTCCTAATCTTCACAAGCAAAACAACCAGATATTAAATTCTTCTTACTTAAGAATTTGGCAACCAAAAGAACTAAAAAGGCCTTCTCACTCTTGGTTGGAGAAGAGAGCAGCAAGAAAGAGGGTTTCTAGAAAGCCCCTTCCCTTTTTCTCTCTACTTAAAATCGCAAGCATCTTTTTATTATTATTATTTTTTTTAATCTAAGGGTTGGTTTCAATAGTAAAAGATCATTTAATGGACCAAAGGCCAATTGATACAAGCCTCAAATAATGCAAATTTATTTTTTCTAACAATGGTCACAAGTAACCCACTCTTAATCACCACCTAAAATTTTCGGGATAATACCTAAAAGAAAAGTACAATGACTAGAAATTCGGAAACCATAACAAACGAAACTTCCTATGTTCAAGAATTTGGACCACAACAATCCACGAGGCTTAACGCAACAACGAGGGGACCGTGGTGGTTGGCGAAGCCCAAGCCCATGGTGAAGGAGTCACCTTGCAGCCACAAGCCCAGGCCCGCGCCACTTTGTAGCATCAAGCCCAAGCTAACGCCACAAGGGAGCCTAGCATGGTCCAACTTGAGCAAGCCCAAAACCTAGCAACTGCGGTAGGAGAATCAGCCCAGCACTCGTGAGCCCAAGGCCAGCGCGCTCCCGAGCTGAGCCAAAGCTCAGTGCCCACACATCCCACACGAGTGACAATCCATGCACGTGGCCCAGCCCACACCAGCAGCCTGACTCGCTCTGGTGACCCTACTCGCTCTTGCGGCTCAATCTGAGATCCAGCCCACTATCGTGGCCTTCCTAGCAGCCTGAATCAATCCAAGACCAGCTCAACCATCCCGGCTTTAGATTTCTGGATCGATGATTGAACCAGGGGCATTTTCACCCCATTTCTCAACAAATTTGATATTTCCCAACTCTAATCTCGCACCCGAGGTCTATTACACTTCCACTACTCATGAAGACGCATATCGTCCAAGCTCTTTCAACCCAAATTGCGAACAACATTTGTCTTAACAAGTCATAGAGTTGACAAGCGCCCTCCCGCATCAGACGACCTTGGTGAATTAGCTCTTGTAGCGTACCTAGATGCAGCGTGCCCTAGACGAGGTGTCCCAAAGTATGACAAAGGCAGGTGACGAACCTTTCCAGCAACGTCTCGATAAGCAACCCCTCGACCAGTCACAGACCTAGCGTTCGGGCAGTCTGCACTCTCGACTAGACCTCGGAGATAGCGTATACTCCTGTGTTAGCGCACAGATGAGTGTGCACTTTTGGTTAAGCCCACGGAAGAGCATATACTCATAATTAGGGCCACACTTCCATAATCAACATGAGCAACCTTCCAAGCGAAATGTTAATTCGCAACTACACCCGCAATGAGCATTCTCCACCTCACATCAGAGTAGGCAACATGACAAATAGAGAGAATCAATCACACAATTCGACACAAGTTCAACTGGCAGCCTGCGAGGAATTCGCTTGCCTGCTACCCCAACAAAGGCAAATTCGTGAAGAAGTAGAGAGGCCATGACCGAGCAATTGCGTAATTTCCAATGCCACGAGGTCACTAATGAGGCACTGCAACTGGACATGGCCAACACAAACAGGTTACCCTTCACTGACGACATCAAGCAAGCAAAGCCTCAACGTAAGTTCATCATGCTACATTTCACTTCCTTTAAAGAAGATGGAGACCCAGAGAGTCACCTAAAGCACTACCGAAGAACAATGGTATTCATCACCACTTTACAAGGTGAGGCGCAAGGTTCGTTTGTTCGACCATTTGTTTAACATCAAGAAGAACCCAATGGAGTTGCTTCGCGACTATGTGAAGAGGTTCAAAGTAGAGAAGCCAAAGATAGTAGGATGCGATGACTCGACATCTAGTGCAGCCTTCCAAAACGTACTTTCTGCAGACTACCCGTTGTTCGAAGAATTGTTCATGAAAGAAGATTTAACTATCGCAGAGAAGCATGCACTTTGATATGAGGCTCGGCGAGCAAATAATGCACTTGACCCTCCTCAAAGAGAATTGGAAGTAGCTCAAAAGAATGAGGAATGGAAGTAGTACAACAACAAAACCAGGTAGGAGGCCAAGCGTAGGGATTGACCCACGACTAAAGAAGGCCCGACACCCAAGAACTACTCTAAGTTCTCGATCTCGGCCCACCAAATCCTCTGCGACATCAAGAGTGAGTCATGGTTTAAGCTTCCAAAATAATCAAAGGGAGATATCTCCAAGTTGGACCACACCAAGTGCTATGCATTCCATCGAGGTCTTGGTTACATAACTGACAACTGCTACACTTGGAAGAACTACATTAAGAAGCTGGTGAAAGAAGGCAAGGTCGTCAGATACTTTGACAAGCTAGTTGTGCATCCTAGGAAAAACACATACGCTAACGAAGAGCTACCAACCAAGACAATTCGGATTAGTGGCATCTTCGCCGAATCTGAGCACTTGAGGGCCACTAACAACTCCAAGAAAAGGAAGATCCAGCAGGCTCTACTAGTCTCACAAGTCTAGGCAGTCAACGTCCAACCTGGACCCATCGTTGGCTTCATTGAGCAGGATGTCGAAGGCGTCGATTTTCCACATGATAGCGCATAAGTAGTATTTGTTCAAGTAGCCCACGCTATAGTCGACAGAATGATGGTTGCTAATACAAGTGCAGTCCTTCAGCTCTCAGTAATTTAGAAGATGGTCCTGGAAAGCACAATTATACCCCAAGATGAGGTACTCACCAGATTTAACGGACACACCTCGATTGCCATCGGTAACATTACACTGGACTTGAGAATACCGCCAATTGTCTCAAAGAAGATGTTCATGATAGTAAGTGACCTTTCTCCATACAATGGGATTCTAGAGTGACCTTGGCTGATAAAGCTAAACATTGTAACCTTCGTCAAGTATCAAAAAATCTGATTTCGCATCCTAGGATTAGGAGTCGAAGAAATCAAGTCTAACCAAGTCACATCTCAATGATGTAATGTGTAAGTACTGAATGAGTAAAAAAAGAAGGCATTTACCCCTTTAGAGGCTACCGAGGTCCAAAGAGACGATGAAGCTACAAAATAGCAATTAGAGCAGACGAATAAAGAATATGGTGTCTAAATTAACGTGTCAGCAGATGAGACAAGATGGAAAACTGAAGAGGATGCCAAACAAATCATTCTTAATCCTTAACAGTCGGAGAAGACTACTAGAGTTGGCTCACGTTTGAGCCCGAAGGAAAATGAGGACCTTATGGATTTTCTTACAGAAAATCGTGACATCTTTGCATGGTCACCTTCTGACATGCCCATCATCGACCCCTATATAGCTTGCCACAAGCTGCATGTCGACCTTGTTGCCAAATTGGTGAACCAAAAAAGAAGACATTTTGCACCCAAACGAGTGGCAATCATCAAAGCAGAAATAGACAAGCTATTGATGGCCAGATTCATAGAAGAGGTAACACACTCAGCATGGCTTACCAACGTCGTGCTAGTAATGAAGAAAGAGAAAGGCAAATTTAGGGTTTACATAGGCTACATCGAGTAGTTCCCCAAAGGATCTTTATCCAGTTCCCCGAATCAATCAACTAGTAGATTTAACTTTCGGGAACCAGCTGCTTAGTTTCTTGGATGCATACTCTGGCTACAACCAAATAGCCATGCATAAGCCCGAAAAGGAGAAAACCGCGTTCGTGATCCAACGAGGCACCTATTGCTATAAGGTCATGCCTTTTGGCATTAAGAACACGGGAGCCACTTACCAACGATTGGTAAGCATGATGCTCCAGAAGTAAATTGGAGTAACCATGGAGGTCTACGTCGACGACATCATGGTGAAGGGCAAGCAGCGATCAGATCACACCAACAACTTTACAGAAACTTTTGACATCCTTAGAAAGTACAAGATGAAGCTCAATCCTGTCAAATGCACATTTGGAGTATGTTCAAGCATATTCTTAGGGTACCTAGTAACCCAACGAGGAATTGAAGCACATCCCAAGTAAATCTAAGCAATCCTAGAGATGAAGTCTTCAACTTCCTTGAAGGAGATCCAAAGCTCGACCGGACCAACAGCTACGCCTAACTGCTTTCTCTCATGGTCCACTGATCGATGGAAGCCTTTTTCAAAATAATCAAGAGGGCACAACGAGACAAATAGGATGATGAATGCGAAAGAGATTTCCAAGACCTGTAGAAGTATCTCACATTACCTCCTTCACTATCCAAACCGGAGGCAGCGGAAGACTTATACATTTATATGGCAGTCTCAGAAGTAACAGTGAGCTCTGCCATCATATAAGAAAAGTTGGGGGCCTAACTGTCGGTATTCTACAGTTTTAAAGCTCTTCTCGATGTGGAAACCAGATATCCAACGATCGAGAAATTAATTTTAGTGTTAGTTGTTGCGGCTCGGAACTTTAGACCATATTTTCATTCTTATACAATCATCGCCATGCTTGCTTCACCCAATAGAAACTTTTGGCATTTGCACATTGACAGCGAATCCAACTACAAGGGCTCGAAAATAAGCGTGGTCCTTGTCATTCCAGACGGTTTGATGCTCGAGTAAGCAATCACTCTACGCTTCAAAGCATCCAACAACGAAGCAGATGATGAAGCCCTACTAGCACACCTCCGAATGGCAAAAGATTGTCGGTGAAAAAGCTAGCAATTCATTATGATTCCTAGCTAATCACTATCTATACTATTGGGGAGTACACGGCAAAACATCTAAAGATGACGCAATATCTAGAGACGGTACGAAAGCAACTTGAGGCATTTCAGACTTACACCCTCACTCAAGTTGGACGCGCTAGTTGGCCTAGACACTTCCCTCGACCACCAACTTAAACACTCTATTTTGGTGGAGTATCTGGATAAACCAAACATATAGACGGAGCCAGCAGCCAAAGTGTCAAAGCTTAATACAACTTTAAACTGGCAAGGTTCTATTATAGACTACTTGGTTAATGGCACACTCTCCATAGAAGGATTAGAGTACAGGAAGCTCCAAACAAATGTAGCACGTTACTACATGTGGAACAACATTCTCGTCTGAAGATCCTACACTGGACCACATCTTCCCTGTTTAGCGCCTCTTGACGACCTAAAGGTTCTAAGTTCAATCCATGAAGATGTTTGTAGAAATCACTCCGGAGGTCGATCCTTAGCACAGAAGGCTCTTAACACAGGCTACTACTGGCCTACTATGCATCAAGACGTTAAGGAGTTAGTGCAAAAGTACAATCACTACCAGTGCTATAAGTCGGTACTACCACTGCTTACTAGCAAACTATACCCTCAGACGAGTCCTTGGTCGTTCATGCAGTTGGCAAACGACTTGCTAAGGCCAATATTGCCCGTTACTCGAGGCATATGCATGATGCTTGTGGCAACTAACTACTTCACAAAATGAGTGGAAGTAGAGCCCATGATAACCACTACTCAGACGGACATAGAGCGCTTCATATGGAGGAACATCATTTGCCGATTTGCCATCCCTCAATCCATCGTCACAAACAACGACCCTCAATTCGTAGGCAAAGATTTGACGAAGTTCTTCCAGAAATATGGCATCAAGCAGCACATGTCCATGCCAAGGTATCACTGAGGCAATGGGCAAGCCAAAGCATCCAACAAGACGATTCTAGACTGCCTTAAAAAATCCTTCTCTGACAAGAAGGGAAAATGGCCAGATGAACGACAAGCAACTGTTGAGACTTCTTTCTCTTTGGCATTTGGTACAAAATTAATCATTCCTCACAATGTCATCATGCCAAGTTTTGGCACTCTACTGCCAAGCATTGAGAAAAACAGAAAAGAGATGGCCACAAACTTAAATCTAATAGAGGAGAAATGCGAGAAGGTCATCACCTACATTGCAGCCTACCAGCAGTAGCTTCTCTCTAGCTACAACAAAAGAAAACCTTTCATCACTGCTCACAAAAAAGGCTGGAAAGCTACAACAAAAGAAAACCTACATTGCAGCCTACCAGCAGTAGCTTCTATCTAGCAGTTTCAGCCTGGAAAGTTAGTCATAAGAAAACCTTTCATCACTGCTCACAAAAAAGGCTCTAAAAATATGGATCCCATCTGGGATACAAGATCAGCAGAGTTGGCGGCAATAGTAGTTACACCCTCGCCACCATGAATGAAAAAGAGATCGAAAAGCAGTTGAATGCCTACAATTTGATGAAGTACTAAAGGTGACCTCCCACTACATCAAAACCTGAAGACTCAAGCAACTCGACGGGCATCACCTCTTAAGACGAGGACTATCTAGTTGTTATGTAATTCTTACCTTACAACTAAGTTTTTGGTTGTTTCAAACATTTTTCAATGAGGAATTCAGAAGTGATTTACAACTTGGCTCAGCTGCATGCTTACAATAATTGATCACTCCTGCAATTCAAAAGAAGATTGTGCCTTTCTTAAAAACTTATCGCAGAAATTGCACCCCTGAAGGAACTACCATGCTTTCTAGTGTGAGAGGGTAAACCAATTCCCTGACACCTATAAGGGTCTGCTCTCCGATGCGAGACGATAAACTATACACTCCAAATATCTAGACGTTGATGAGTCGGGCTGCCCTGGTGTAACTAAGTGCACGATGGCTTGCACAGAGATTTCTAGAAGTAGCCATAATGGTTTTTTTCAAGGCTTAGCTAACCAAAGGATTTTTGGTCTCTTTTCCTAATTCGCGAGGAACTGGGCCTTAGAGACAGAGGAGGCATATTACGCAATATGCCCTATGGACGGCTGCCCTAGAACCCTAAAGCTGTTACCAAGTGCATTAAGGTACGATTTTCAGAAGACTGTCTACGGTTTGCCTTTCAAGCAGTGAGCCGCACTAAACTTAAACAACTGCACATTTTTGTGAAAGGTTAAACAATTAGCGTGCATATATGAAGCTGTATCCACTGTCGACATGCTACACAGTCGATGAGCTTTTGAAGGGAAATAATGAGATTTATGTGGGATTTCTAGTGACTAGCATGCATATACAATTCTAAAATTTATATACATAAGCAACAGAAGCATATTATCACATATTATCAAAGCTATAGTCATGCAAATCCCCTTCAAGAAGCATAAGTTCATGGTTGATGCATCAAACAAAATAATGAAGAACAAAATGAAGGTTTAGTTTTATACCTTTTGATCTAGATTTTAGACCAATGATGGACCACCTCCAAGCTCTTTGATCTTGGAACTCCTTGAGTCTAGCCTCCCTCCTTGCTTCCTCCACCTTGATAGACTTAGAGCTCCTTTGATTCTCCTCTAGTCTCCAAAGTAGAAGACCTCTAAAGATCCACACCCACTAGTGTAGTGAGATGAATGTTGGAATAACCAAAAAGGAGAAAAGATGATTAGCTATTCCTCCTCTATGGTGGCCGGCTATATTGTGTGTAGAGAGAGAGTGACTTTTGTTTTCCCTTGTTGAAAAACACACAAAAAACCCTAATGAAACCTTTTCATTAAACTTCCTTTATAAATGTAAAAGAAACTAGTCAACATTTTGACCTTTCTCTCTCCTTCTCTCTTACCCTTAGCCGGCCTCTATTTGTGTTGTTTGGGCTTTGGGATTTTATTATTTTAAGTCATCCTATGCTTGAATAAAAGCTCAATGGGTTTGGGCCCGAATGAACCCGAACTTTTCTTTAAGCCCGAAACAATCTTTTATCGCTTCTATGATTTCTTTAGACTTTCTAATTAATCATAACACTTAATTAATCCAATTAATTAACTCCATCATCCTTTAGTTATCTCACCACAAGAGTGTATCAGTGTACAATCGTTTTAGGTTCCAATTAGCAAGGCAGTGAGGTGATGGAATCAATCTAATTGATTAGTATTTAACCAATCACTTAGTGGATTAAAACTTACTTTTAATTCTACTTCTTCTTCGATGACTACATATTTAATTATCTAGAAGAACCCACAAGCCATGAGTGACATCTAACCATATATCATGGCTACCCAAGCTAATGTAGAATTTTGTCGGAGAACCTATTCAGTTGGAATTACAATGTAATTCGATCCTTCTCTAATACAATACTCACGAGCACATTACTAGGGTATGGATACTTAATGTCAAACCCCTAATGTGATCATACTTAGTTATATGATTCAATTGAGTCATATAGGAACGCCTTCCATCAATATGCTCGATACTTCAGCCGAAGATTCCTGAATCATATCTTAGAGTATTCTTCATTTCGTAAAAAGGATTAGAGATCCCTTGTTGATCATTCACATGCCTTTGAGAATAAATCACTGACCCCAACAATGCATAGAACACATCCAAGATGAGATGTGGTTATGTCTCATTATCAAATGATCAGCAACGTGTTCCCAAGACAACTATGATGTCTCGGGTCAAAGGATTACTTACATATTCCAACCAGTAGAGTTACTTGCTTGACATGTGACTAGACCTCCATGCAAGTACTCTATTTCGATTATGTTCAGTGAACTCATTCCCTTAATGAGCACCTACATACTTGTCTTAGTGTCACTTCACGAATGGCATGAGACTTTCCATCCTTCCCATTTGAAGGGGACATAGTATGTACTAGTCTATGTATTGTCAGTATCCCTCTGACAATCCTACGACCATAAACCTTTTGAACATTATGGATATGTGAAGAAGGTCTCTGTAGTCTAACATCATTAGATTACTTCTTCCATCGATCCATTGTCTATGGATTCACTATTTTGGACTTGTATCGCATATTGTGATAGTCCTAATGAGTGACTTTGCCTTTTGCTGTATTTAGATAACTCTATACATACAATTAATGTCCTGAAATGTTTCTCCTAAAGATTGACTTTCAGGGCATACCTCCAACAACTTCTCCTCTTCCAAAACGCTGAATGATCATTTAGATCTACACTAATTTCTAAAGTGTTGTGATGCTTGCCACATAACCCACAGAATTGGTTACATAAAAGGCAAGGAGTTCTCTCAGAACTTTGCTTACAAAACTCCATACAACTACGTACTTTTGATATGAAAGATTAGCAAATTTCATGATAAAAAAATCTTTAGTATGTTATGATGCAAGCCATACAGCTCAAAGGATTTAAGAAAGCTAAGGTTAATAGCCAAGTGGTTACACGGACGCGTCTGCTTCTATAAGTAAGGTGTCTGGTTACCGACCTTCTGGCTAACAACTTTGCAAAAGTTCTACACCAACACCTATGGCTTCATAGGCTATGTGGGCTTGTCTACTTATAGAAATGCAGCATGCATGCTGCCGGTTTAAAGGTCAAAGGTTAGGCGTAAAAAAAAAGAAGCGAAGATGAAGAAAAGTGAGGGAAGCAAGTTTATCAAATTTTCTAGCAAAATTGATAAACAAGTAGCCAAGGCCGAAAAAGTTCAAGCAAATAAAAAAACAACAAGGAAAACAAAGAAAATCCTAAAGGTTACCTAGAAGACTGCTCTTTAACGGCTTGGATATCTCACGATTACTCAGTCGCCACACCTTCAACAGCCGCGATGCTCTCAACAGCGGCATCATCCAGCACTTCACCCCTAGCTGCCCTAACATGGTCACCAACTTCTCCGACTACTTCGCCAGTGGAAGCCTAAAAAATAAAGGCAAGCAAGTATTCTAGAGAAATAAAGAAAGTCTCAAAGTCTTTCCCAATAAACTCAAAGTTAGAAGGCCTACCAAAAGGATGATCTACGTAACACAGCTTGTAGAAATCGGCCTGACCCTAAATAAGTGAAGCCTTGAGCCCAGCCTCGAGCCCTTCAGCTACCCATTCTTCTTGAGCAAACCAACATGGACGTGCCAAAGCTCACCCACCTTATTCTTCAGACTTTTGTTAATCTTCAATGCACCTTGGAGTTCTAACACTTGGGGTTCAAGCCTATCGACGATCTTTTTGAAGTGGATCACTTGATTATAAGTAGCAATCAACTCTTTATTCGTTGCGTAAGTAGTGAAACAAAGCTTAGAAATGGCACGCTCAATATCTTAAATCTGAGGTATGTAACATCCAATCTCTTTCTTTGCACTTTCACACTTAACTTGGATCACGTCAAGTCTAGTGTTCAAGTCAACGATCTCTTGGCGAGTAGTCTCAAGTTATAGAGAAGTGAGGGTAGATATATCAGACTCCTTCAAAGTGACGAGCTCAGACTCTAACCTCTTGATTTTCTCGATAGAAGAATAAGCTTCAATTGCCATATTCTTTGCTATCTCCTTGGCAGCTTTGGTATCCTTTTGATTAAGGAACATAAACTCGACTACTAGAATTATCATTTTCTGCATCATAGCAAGCAAGCAGTCCTTCTATATTGGGTCATATGCTTCACAAAGGAACTTGGGCAAACAACCCTTCTGATGCGATCAACAAGCTTGGCACATGCGTCCATGTCTTCAAGCAGATATGGTTTCAAGAGTGCACGAATATCAACAGCCTCCCAAAAAACAAGCTTGGTGGATTTCTCACAACTGCCCACATAAGCAATCTCTTCTTTCTCAGTAGGTGAATCAGTCTCAATAATAAAGGGAATGGGCCTTGGTGCCACTTTAGCATCAGAGTCCACCTTATCACTCTTCAAAGTAGCAAGCCTCTCCAAAGGTGAACCAGACTTAGCCCCTAACAAATGTCTTGTCATAGATTTTGGTACTGTGGGCACGACAGAACCTCTACGCTGAGTAATCGTATTAGCTACCTTTGACATGGCAGACATCACCGGCTCGGATCTAGCGGCTTCATCTTTCTTCCAATTGGAAGAAGTCAAGTCAATCACAAGCCTATCAATAGCAGGCAGGGAAGACCTCTTCTTTCCACCTTCATTCACAGCAAGCTCTAAAATAGCAATCGGACGAGCTAATGCCTCCGCCTTGATCTACTTTATCTCCTCTCTTAAGGGTAACCCACCTTTCTCCCGGTAAAGAAGACTAAGAAACCAACGCCATTCACGATACTTAGCAAAGATACCTAAAGCAACATGCACCTTCTTCATGTCTGGAGAAGTCTTGGGAGTTGAGCCGAATTTCGAATCTACATAAGCAGATAAGGATAATTAATAAATCTGAGAGCAGCTTAGCAAAAGCACAAAGCAACCTATAGGCTAAGCAGTCTACTTACCGGTGATGAAAATCGTTGGAATGCATAGCTCAGGGGAAGAATCAGACTCCTACTCTCAACTTATCTCCAAAGTCTCCTTGGCCCAGTCATGATCTCTCTTACTCGAATTATCAAAGAGCTTATAGCGGGATTGCAGCTGCCTAACTTCATCACTATGGGCTATGTTAAAGAAGTACCAAAATTCGTTGATGGTCAGATCCAAGTCAAAGAAATGGCTTAGATTAAGGAGTCCTATCATCACATGGACTGCATTTTGAGAACATTGAGCGGAGGCACACTTCATGGAGCAAAGCACTTCTTGGAAGAAACGCAACATGGGAAAAGTAAACCTCAACACAAAGTAGTAGGGGTGAAACTTGATGGCCCTCTGAGCCCCACTACATGGCTCACTGTTGCTACATTCTTTGACATGCTTCATATGCACCCCTGACAGAATGACATGCCTATAAACCTTAAGAAAATCTATGAACGAGTCATCGGAGCTAATTTTGAAGTGAGTAGCCTTAAAGTAGCCCACCTTACTCAAAGACCCACCTTAATAATACAACGGCGGCACACGAGCGCCACTCTTGTGGCTTGAATAAGACATACTTGAAGAAATTCTACAAAGAAATAAGGAAGAATCATTAGACGGATGCCAAAAAAAACATCGGGAGCCCAACCCACACTAGCTCTCATTCCTCCGTCTCGGCCTAACATGCTAGGTGGCCTAGCAAGCCAGGCAGCCCAGATCGCCAAGCAACCCAAATCGCCAGGTTGCCATTCCAAAAGAAGGAGGCTGGCTTCCCCACGCCTCCGTCTCTTTCACTCTTTCTCTACATACAAGCCCAAGACCAAAAAGGAATGAGGTCCACGCCTTCTTGGTCCGATCTAGCACCCCAGCGCCCTACTAACTCGGCCTAAGCAGAGCCGTACCTGGCCTAGCCAGCCGCTGCCGCACCAAGCTACCCACGAGGCTCCCAAAAATTACCAAGACAAGGAATTTTTTTTTCTTACCTTGGAGTGGTGTGAAGACAAAGAAAGCAAAGAAAAACAGTCGTTTGCACGAGCAAGTGTAGAAGATAGCTAGGGGAGGGGAATAAATATCTTCTAGCTTTCTCTCTTGTAGGGTAGAATAAATTGCTCTATGAAGTTGATTTAATCATCTACTTAAGATTGACTTAAATAAACATTGGAAATTATTTATTTCCTTTTCCTAGAAGGATCTAATTTCCAATTAATGTGGGAATCTACATCAAAATAGGAAACAATTTTACGTTTCCTAAAGCAAGGGAAAATCTATACATCTGCTTCCCTTTTCTACAAGCTGCCCAACAGGTGTGGGGGCGTTTGTGGAGCAAAAAATAATCAAGAAAATTATGGAGGTGACATGTGTACTTTTAGGTTAAAAAGACAAAATTACCCTTGAGGCACACCAGGATTCCCATGCATATACAATGGACAACAACGACTCAATCAAAGAAGAGTCAAAGGTGATCAAAATTGTATTTATTCAAATCTCTCTCATCACTCCTCAACAAATCCTCACTCAAAAGGTAACTCCCAATTTTCCTATTCAATTTACGATTAATTGTAAGATATTATTTCATATAATATCTTGCAATTATACTCATAATTTGACCATATGTGGCCGACCCCTATTCTATAAATGGGGCCGGTCACTACCACTAAAATGCTAAGACATTCTCTACACAAAAATTTCCAAATACATTCTCTTTCAAATTCTAACTTTGGCATTGGAGATTCTTCAGCCAAAGCCCCCCTCCCCCCAAAGTTCATCGTGGGTGCATGAACCTTTTGGCCTAAATCTTAGGTATTATTATTTTGTAGGTACGTTTTCGTCAAAGGAGAAAGACGACGGAAATTTACATCCACAAATTGCAACCCCTTTGTTCTTATTCTTCTTGTCTATCACGGTATGTTAAGAAACCACTTTGCAATTGTTCACATTATAATAACCCGCAAAAAGAACATTCACATATATATATCTGAAGTAATACATTAAGGAGGGTGTAGTCCATTCAGATTTCAGAGAATTTTAATGGACTTTTTGTAAGTGACAAATTTTAAAGAATTTTAATAGACTTTACAATTCCATACGGATTTTGACTGATTTTATAAGGATTTGTATGGATTCTTTCATGGATTTCTTAGGATTTTGTAAAAATTGAGAATCACACTAAAGCATTTTTAATGAAATCCAATGGCTGGGATTAACATCTCTAACTCTCTGCAATTGAAACCCTATTTTTTTTTCTTTTCCGTCATTGCTCCTTCTCTTCAGAGTTGAGATGCATTGTCAACATCTTGGTTAAGCACCATAGCAAGAATGGGGATGTTGATTTTACTTTTGGGGTTCTAATGGAAATGAAAAGGTCCAAAATTGCTTACCTTAATTTGATTAGGTACTCAACTCTCTTGGGTGGTCTCTATGAAAGTGGAAGACTCATAGAAGCAATGGAGTTGTTCAAATGTATGATCTCAAAGGACCAAATTTTGCCCGATGTCGTAGCTTACAACATTTTGGTTAATGGGTTTTGCCATGGTGGCAAAGTCAACAGAGCTAATACCTTGACTTCCAACATGATACTTGGAGTGTTGTGCAGAGAGAGGAGGGTTAAGGATGCTCTTGAGATGCTGGAGAATGCAATTGTAGATTTGAGATTTTTTTTTTCTTTAAGGGAAAAACTCAAAAAAACCTACAGTTCATAGTATTTGTTTACGAATTTGAACTTGTTAAAAAATATCCAGCATGGATGAGTATGAAAAAGATGAAGTATGAGATATGAGAAAGGGTTTTCTTCTATGTGAAAAGAAATTGGAGGGGGGAGGATAGGATTCTTGATGGCAAATGATATTTATACCACTCACTCTCAAATCCATCAAAATCCACCATTCATTGAAATCCTAGCAAATCTTTAGGATTCTCACTACACCTAGACTTGGGTAGACTTTGTAAAAATTTAAAGGAAAATTAATGAAAAGGGCTTGAAAAGTTTTAGTTTTAATAAAAAATCATGTTATAAGTTTTGTTTAATAAAAAACCATGTTATAAGTTTTAGTTTTAATAAAAAACCATGTTATAAGTTTTGTTTAATAAAAAACCATGTTATAAGTTTTAGTTTTAATAAAAAAAAAACCATATTAAAGCAGTCACTGTTTCTGGACTGTAAAAATAAACTGTTTCTGGATTTTAAGTAACATTGTTTCTGGAATCTAAGTCACTGTTTCTAGAGACAATGTTAGTTTTTCCAGAGACAGTGTTAATTTTTCCAAAAACAATGTTTTTCCAGAGACAGTGTTAGTTTTTCCAGAGACAGTGTTAGGTTTTTCCAGAGATAGTGTTAGGTTTTCTAGAGACAGTGTTAGTTTTTCCAAAGACAATGTTAATTTTTCCAGAAACAGCGTTTTTCCAGAGACAGTGAACAGTGACTTTTCCAGAAACAGTCACTTAAACACCAAAGGGCTTGGTGTGGTTGCTGCTCGCTGGAGCTAAACGGAAAGGAAGGCTAGATTTCGGCCGGAAAGTTGAACAAACTTTAAACGCTCATAACTTTGTCAATACTCGAAATCAAGTGATTCAAAAACGAAAATCGTAGTTCTCGAAGAGACGAAGAGAATGGTATCTCGTAGGATGGCTAACTCGCCATAGTTTGGCCGGAAAACACCTCGAAAGCCTTGTAGGTCGCCGGAAACTGGGTAAGATTCAAATGGACATAACTTCTTCAATACTCAACAAAATCGAGTGATTCAAAAACGAAAATCGTAGTTCTCGAAGAGACGAAGAGAATGGTACCTTTCACGATGGCTAAATCGCTGTCGTTTGGACGGAAAACATCTCGAAAGCCTCTGAGGTCGCTGTGGTTTGTTCTGGGATGGTTTTTGGTTAAAAACAGTTATAGGATGGTTTTTGGTTAAAATGAACTTAGTTCAAGCCCTTTTTATTAAAACTCCCAAAATTTAATTAACTACTCATGGATTTAGATGTATTCTTTAAAATCCTATCAAATCTTAATTTGACTACACCATGATTTCAAACTCTTTTAAAATTCTCTTTCAAAATCCTAGTTGAATACACCCTGATTTTAAAATCTATTAAAATCTCACCAAATCCTAATTTGACTACACCCTCCTAAGTTTGAAAGTATAATTGTAAAGGATGCAGTCTTCAAAGAACCTACGAATCTCAGAGAGGCGATGAGGGGGAAAGCTCTTTGATGTCAGTGTAATGGTTATATGCAGGATCATCGGTGCTGACTGCAATGATCTAATCATCTTTCTCTCCCTGATTAAAAGTATGAATTAATAAAAGTCAGCTAAATAAATAAAATCAGAAAGTAGTGGTAGAGTTTCAATTTGCTAGAGAGCTATGGAGGCGTACCTGGTCAATCATAGGCATTAGTCTAATCTCTTTGGCTCGCAGAAAACAGCCCGGATGAACACGTTCCTGTTTAACTTCACCGATTTAGATAAATATTTATGGATCAACTTGCTAATATGAAATTATGAATAGACTAATTGGCTAATGACATAATTGAAACTTGTTGCGCAATGCTCAAGGTACATGTAGCACTTTGGTTATATTATGCTGTCTTTTTGCCTCTTTGGCAATCTGTTCTAATTTCCATGACCCCTCGATGTAATTTAGCAGATGATATTTTGCAGAATAGATGGATATATATGAAGCAAACAAGTACCTGCATGAGAACCAACACATCCAGGGGATCATTGTCTTCACACAATGTGCGAGAGATGAAACCGTAGTTGTGAGGATAGACCACTGATGGATACAAAATCCGATCAACCTGAAAAATAGCTCAAACAGTAAGAACGATATAAATAGATAAGTATATAACTGTTGGTATTTAAAAGTTTACTAACTCAATACCAAAATATATGGGTGATAAGTTTGGTAACTCTATCACACCTCTCACTTCACTCACTTTTGAAACTAGACCAACAGAAAGAAAAGAAGCAGCTAAGCTTTGAGAAAATACTCTGAAATATTGGAAGAGTTTGCAACTCTTATTGCTGGAATGGGATATGTGGAAATACACACACATCTTTATTATAGAGATCTTACAAGACAACATAAAACATAGCATTGAATGCTATCAAAGTAAAAGTCAAGTAGAACTGTTGTTTGAAAAACAAGGCAGCTATAGATAGTTAAAAAACATGCTAGCTGAAAAGATAGTTGTGCAGCCAACAATTTTAACTATTGGCATTTATTCCTATTCCTATTGGCATTGATTTTGCTTCCGACTTCCAACCCACCCTTCAAAATCAAAATGCCTTTATGCCTAGCGTTTCACGGAGCAACTTGAATGGTTTAACTGGCAGTGGCATTGTGAAGATGTCAGCTACTTGTTCCTTGATGTGACAATAGACAAGCTCAATTGTCTTTTGCTTCACATGGTCCCTTAGAAAATAGAACTTGGTATCAATGTGCTCGCTCCTTCTATATTGAACAGAATTTTTTGCAAGCTTGATTGCTGATTTGTTATCCACATGTATCATATAGTAGATTCCACTTATGGATGACATAAAGATTTAAACAGATTTCTTAACTAAATTGCCTCACACACAGTTAAGGCTGCAACAACGTACTCGGCTTCACACGATGATAAAGCAACAATTGATTGCTTTTTTGAAGCCTATGAGAAAGCTATTAATCCTTAAAAAAAACACATAGCCAGTTGTGCTTTTCCTTTCATCTTGGTGATCTCCCCATTCACTATCTGAATAACAAAATAATTTTGCATATCCACCAAAATTATAAAACAAACCATAGTTTAGACTACATCTTACGTACCTCAAACTTCTCTTGGCAGCCAGCCAATGAGACCCTTTTGGTGTTTCCATGTACCGACTCACGAGTCCAACGCCATAAACTATATCTGGTCTTGTGATTGTAAGGTACCTCAAGCTTCCAACGAGACTTTTGTACACAGTTGAATTTACAAACTCACATTCTCCTTCCTTGGACAACTTCAATCCAGTTGCTACAGAAGTGTTGACAAGATTGCACCTGTCCATATTGAACTTCTCCAATATGTCTCTTATATACTTCTGTTGAGAGATGTAAATACCATCACTTTCTTACTTCACCTCTATGCCAAGAAAGTATGACATTAATCCATTGTCAGTCATCTCAAATTCATTGAACATGGATTGCTTGAACTCATAGAACATTACTTCATTGTTTCCTGTAAAAAAAAGAAGTCATTTACATAGAGAAAAAGAGTTAAGAACTCCCTTTTTGCACCATTCTTCATGTAAACTGAATGCTCATATGGACATTTCTGAAATCCATTTTGATGAAGGTAGTTATCAATCCTTGAGTTCCAAGCTCATGGTGTTTGCTTGAGGCCATACAAAGCTTTCAACTGACAGCTTTGAGGAGTCACCAAGACTCACAGATCCATAGGCCCCATCTTTAAGTTTGGCAAGAACTCCTTCTTTCCACATATGTGGTTGCCTGCACCATAATCCAAATACCGAACATCTTGTTGGCTGCTGGAATCATGGTGTCTAATAAGACTGTAAGTTCCTCACCAACATTTCCACTTGATTCTGCCATGTTGACATGTTCACCATTTTTATATGAACATTCACTGGCATTGCAATTGTGACACTGGATATGCACATTTCCTCGAGTAGTTGTCCACTCTTGAGATTGACCTTAGTTGTTCTTATAGCCTCGACTACTATTCTTGACTACTTGTAATTGTGAATTAAATAAAACGGAATGGCAAGAAGTTTGACGACGTTCGTGTCGTGGAGAAAATCCTTCGGTCCCTCACATCCAACTTTGAGCATGTGGTGACTACCATTGAGGAATCCAAGAATTTAGAGACAATGAGCGCAGAGGAACTGCTAGGATCCCTCCTAGTTCACGAGCAATGCATTCAAAAGAATGCAAGCCCCACAACATTAGAGCAAGCTTTAGAGTCAAAGTTGAATATTGACAAACCAAATGGATGTCCGACTTCCAACAATAACATAGGGAGGGAAGTACCAATTTCAATATCATGCCAAGAATGTGTAGCAACTGATTTCCTTGAGAGAGAAGAAAGAATCCTCTCATTTAATTTAGGTTCTTTTTTTGTGTTATTTTATGGCTGCTTTAGCTTCTTCACGGTGATCTTCAGAAGCCATCTACTTAACCATAGGCAGAAAACATGCATTCAGTCTTAAAACATGCAAACAACTAAGATGTAACAACAAATGTTGGGCATATCCCCCTACTCAGGCCCTTATAATTTATGCATTTCGGTACAATACTCCAGTTTATAATCTTCAATATAGCTTCCCTTAATCAGCGACTTGTTGATATAAGAAAAGGTTTTAAACAATTATCAAATTTTGAAAGTTTAAAGAGTCAGAAAGTGACTCAACAATGTATATCAAGTTAACACCATTTCTCAGGTACAAACTCATCAACAACAAAAAATCGGAAGTGAGGATTGGAGTTATCAACCCGAAGACAAGATCACGATTTACAAGATTAGGTCGAAGCATACGCACCTTAAGGAGGTTTGGGGGTTGAGATCAAGGTCTAAAATATCCATAATATCCCGATATTTTCATCGAAATTTCCGTGTTTTTAGACTACCGATATTTCCGATGTCATCGATATTTCCATCGAAATTTCTGTGTTTTTTAAATTTCTATATTTTAAAAAAACACCAAGGGGATTCAAACCCCTCCCATTTTACTCCTTCAACACATGACCACCATATCACTTATGTTTTTGTGAAAATATGCTAAAATATTTACATATTTTCTACACTCACAATGTTTGCCAGTTCGCTATATAATCAACTTAAATCAATTAAATCCATCATGCAATGCATTTCCTTCCAATTTTTTGTGATAAACTAATAGATAATTGACTAAATAAATATCCTGCAAAGTTTTAGTTTCAATAAAACTTTGCAAGTTTTTCTTACAATTTCCGTTGTTTTTATTCAATTTTTATTGATATCGATAATATCCCGATATTTCCATCGAAATTTCAGTGTTTTTGGACTACCGATATTTCCGATATCATCGATATTTTAGACTTTGGTTGAGATAGAAACTACAAAGAAAGAAGATGAATAAGAAATAAGAGCAAGAATTTTGCCTTTGGATGATATTCATATTTTATAGTAGGTTAATTGGGAGGAGAAGGAGAAATTTTTCATTGTGATGAGAATACAAGTGGTATATCACGTGTTTTAATAGAAGTGTGAGAAATTTTATTTTTTAAGTTATTAACTTTTTAGTGCACATATTTCACCATTTGTACAATAATACGTGGTGTACCATCCTATATACCAGTCTGAAAAATATCTCGAGGGAATGGAGAGAGACAGACAGAGAAAGGCAGGGATTGGTCAAAACTTTGAGGCAGTGCCACGTGTCAGCCTCTGAGAAAAGTTAGCAGCAGACCCAATCTGTAACGTTTAACCCTAGAAGTTGGATTTATAACATCCTAGCTTATAGTTTTCTCGGACTCATGGTGACGAGGCCTCTATTGTTGCTGGTTTTAGCCGATATGTTGAGCAAGATTTTGGATGAAATTTGGGTGCATGAACAGGAGGATTAACAATTTAAATTGCATCATTGGACAATCCACAAATGTATCCTAAATTAATTAGCATGTCCAAATCTATTGCATCTAAAACTCAGAAGGCTGTCTTAATCAACTTCTGCATGATGTTACTAATTGAATTCTGTTGTGATGTGACTATCACACTCACAAATTTCTCAGCTGTAGAGGAAGATACACGGCTTACCATAACCTATGTCAAGTATTTTGAATTGCATGAAATTTTTCTCCATGTGGGGTTTTAACAATTATAATTTGCTTCAGATTAAAAAACTACTCATCATGGAAAGAGAGTTTATATCATGAGGGTTACTATATTTTTTCAACTCTCGATCAAACAAAGTGAGTTTCGTTTGATGAACTTAGGCAGGCAGGCAGGCAGGTTTGATATATAAGAGATGCAAGTTTTGGTCTCTTTGAATTCCCTTCTGATCAGCTGATGTACAACACATAGAAGCAGCAAAGAAATACATGTAAAACCTCTATGGAAAGTGAAATGAACTGCAAATTTTGTTGAGCTGCAGTCACATATTTTTTTACCAATTATAACAAATTCAAGGCACATATTTCGAATCAGGAGACATCGAAATCATCTGAAGCAGGCTCGAGTTCGAAAATGTTTCCTCTAGTCCAGGCCCTCTCTTGCTCCCTCCATCACTGCTGTCCCTTCTAATATGTACTAATTCGCGCGCAACATCATACATTCCCAGCTTCCCATCTCCACCAAACAACAGGCACCTCATGGCAAGGTCTGCAACCACCTCTATCTGCTCGCGCCTGTGCGAAGGTTGCTCATGGTAGTAGAGAAGTGGATCGACAATCTCTTCCACCTTCCCACTCCTTATTTTTTGCAGGGCTACTGCCGGCAAGTCCAAGCAATTTGAGCCTGCAATCATCTCAAATAGCATGACACCAAAAGCGTAAACATCATTGCGCTGAAAGCACGAACCTTCGTGATTGTGTGACTGAGAACTATCTCCAGGACTGGAATTCAGTAGCCCAAATCCGGTAACTTTGCTAGAAAAGTTATCGTCAATGAAGATGTAGGCAGATTTGAGATCACAGTGGAAAATGGGAGGAGAAATTTCGTATTGCAAAAAGGCAAGAACACTTGCTGTTTCAGCAGCAATGCTCAGCCTCTTGTACCAGTCAAGAGCAACATTTTGTCCTCCGTTTTGATGCAAATGATCCTCGAGGGTACCATTCGCAGGATGTTCGTATACCAGCAGTGGAGTATAGGCCAAGTCAATGCAGCACCCAATAAATCGCGCGATATTTCGGTGCAAAACAGAAGATAAAACCTCGACTTGCGATAGGACTTGAATTAGGTCTTTTTCATTCTCACATTCTACCTTGTGCACCGCAATGTGCGATCCATCACCAAGAACCCCAGCAAAGATTGTGCCATTGTTTCCATGTGCAAGTTTCTGACACACCTCAAACCCTTTGGTAGCTTCCTCTAGCTCATGGTACGTGAATAACCGCGTCCTACTAGCTTTTCGGAATGACATGGTGCTGTGAAAATGGACTTTCCGAGCAGGATCAAATGTTCTGGGTTTAGCAGGCCGCTTTAGTATATACAAAAGTGAAATCAAGGAGGCAATGATGAAAACTGGAGCAAGAACTCCTGCAGTTCAACATCTCATGAAATTATTCCATAACAATGAATAGGAAGCTTTAATGGAGAGATTGGTTTATTTTGTTTATTCTTTCATCACTTACCGGCTAAAATTGCAAGTTTCCGGCCCCCACGCCTTATCTTTAAGCAATCATTGCCATATGCTTCCTTTCTGTCCTTGATGCATGCTGCCAAAGGCATGTCAAATATATAAGTAATGCCATTGTTATACTAGTGTTGACCTTATAATTTTCAGCAACACCAACGATGTGAAAGAAGAACAGGGCTTTTGACATAGAAGCCTCTGATAACATTACACTGTACAAAAAACATTTCATGTCTAATACTTCATAAAAGAAACAAAAAAACCGTAGCGACATTTCAACGAAGTCCGGCACTGAAGGAATTTTGAACCTAAGAATAAGTTAGAACATGACAAGTTTTCGGTCGAGGAATTGTCTTCTTCAGTTGAACACTCTGACATAGTTGTCAGAGTGTTTTTCTAATTTACTAAAAAAAAGTACAATTTTCTTCAAAGGCATGCAATGGATTAAAGAACATCAAACCGCTGTATCTTTATGAAGGGACATGTTAGAATAGCAATAGACCACATAAAGAAAAAAATGAAGAAATCTGCAGAAAGAAGAAAATGAATTCTTTTTTCCAATAATTTAGAGTTGCCTTGAAAACGGAATTGATTATCAGACGAACCCTCAAAATGCACCAATAATGACTCGACGATCTCTGAAGTACGTACTCGGTAATTCAATCTTAGAGGCAATTAATACTCAAAATGTGATTTTTAAAGTGAAAAATGCACAAAATAATTTCATAAAATATACTCACATTTCAAGCATCCTGCACCAGCTGCAAAGCCATCACCAAGAAACCCATCTGGACACATGCATCTCACCCCTCCTTCAACTACTGTTGCATTAGTAATATAAGCACTGCTATCACAAATTCCCTTGGATGAGTTCTTTGGCACTGCCCATTCCAATTTTACCCCTCTCTTCCCCAAGTTAGACCCTCTTTGCACAACCCAACTGGAAAAGCCCCTGCATCCAAACTTGGCAAAAACCGAAAACTTGTCACCAAGATGCCACACGCTATGATCAGAGAGAGGGTAGCAGCAAGCAGGAGAGCTGTTCTCATTGCCATCACAGCCAGGTAAGTCATTTGTTTCACAATCTGTCTTGCACAAAGAAGAGTCCTCACAATCATATAAGCCAACCACATTTTCAACCGCAACTCCGAAATAGTCACTTCCCAAGAAATCGAAGGAGTTCAAGTCGTTGTACTGGCGGCACAAAGAGGAGCCCGGAAAGTCCACTAGTAGGCCATCAGAGAAGAACTCTAGCACCCGGTAGCTTTCGGAACCAATGTTGAGGAAAAGGGTTGTTGAGTTTTGGCAAGAGAGGTGGAAAGCATCAGAGACTGAACTACAAGACTTGTTCAAGTGAAATGGGAAGGGAAGTTGAAGTTGTCCACATTTTTCATTGCAAAGCTGGTTGGGAGGCAAAGTGGGTTGTTCTAGTTTTTGTTGTTGGCCATGGAGGGAATGAGAAAATGGTAAGGAATTAAGGAGTCCAAGGAGAAGAAAGGAAGGTAGAAATAGAGGTAACATTGCCTGTACTGAAACTGCTGATAACTGCAGAGAATATTTGGAAAGAAATGTATACTAAAGGAAGAAGAAAGAGTGCAGGTTTGATGAGACTGCCTAGCAAGTACTTGGTATTTTTGTTGCCTATGCTTATATGCTAGTGGAAAATAGAATAGTAAGAGTTTTTTTTTTTTTTTTTTTTTTTTTTTTTTGGGGAGCAAGTGAGAGAGGGTTTTAGTAGTGTAATATGACTCATACATGGGTTCCATACAAAGTGAAGTTCATGAAATGCCATGTCAAATAGGAGAAATGTTTGTGTCGCGATGTTATCCTATCACTGTTGAGTAAAAATTTAGAGTACACAACTCTAACACAAGTCCTATCACTGTTGAGTAAAAATTTAGAGTACACAACTCTAACACAAGTGTTGGAGAGACAACACAAGTAAACAAATTACTTGTATTACACTCACAAAAGATTACAACACACAAACTCTTAAAGACACACTTGAGAAGCTATGACACTCACTCACTTTCTAGAGACAAACTCTAGATTACTCACACTCCTCATAAGACTACTCTTACTTCTCACTCTCACTTGGTTGCTCACTTGCTTCTTTGGTTACTTGCTTGCTTGATTACTTGACTTACTTGGTTGGTTGGTTGATTACACATAGTAACACACATATTTATAGGCATGTTTGCCGACATCACTAGCACTTTCTAGTGCACGTTCATGCACACATTGCACCGACTTACAAGCCCTCCTTAGTAGCCGACTTAATTGCTTGGCTAAGAATGCCTATCTAGATTATTCTTAAGTATTTTAGATTACTCTAGAATTTGGTTTGTTAACCAACTTCTTAGTCTAGAGTTATGTAGGAATTTCTTCACAAATAAACTGGGCTTAATTAAATATAGACTTTTTGGGCTGGTGTTGATCTTCAATACTCCCCCTCAACACCAGCTCATTCTTTTCTCCATACCGAGTTGATAACGCTTCACCTCTCTTGGCTTTGGCACTAGGTTTCAAGCTTGATTTAGCTATGCTGCAGTGACCTCTTCTCCCAACTTTGAACCACTTAGATTCAACTGCTTCTTCTTCTATGGCTACGTTGGCGTATTTAGGATTTGGCTTCCGGATTCTTGTTGACCTCCTTAGTTGTGATTGTGGAGTCGATACTTCCACTTCACTAGGTCTTTCTTCTTCTGGTTGTTGATATACGCCACCTTGCCAAGGGTTTTGAGGTACTACTTGCTCGACATCATCACCATCAAGCGAATCCTCAGACTCATCTGGTCTCGACTGGATTCGAACAATTTTCTCCCCCATCTTTTGCTGCAACTTATCTTATATCTCTCTCGAATCAGACAACGCCTCATTTTCTAAGGACCACCAAGAAAATGCTTCATCAAACACCACATCTCGTGATGTGTAACACCTTCCATTCGTAGGATCACAACATTTCCACCCTTTTCATTGGCTGTCATATCCCACAAAGATACATCGGACTGCCTTCTTGTCAAACTTGCTACGTAGGTGACTTGGAACAAATACATAACACACACAGCCAAATACTCGAAAGTAACTAACTGTAGGTTTCATATCCCACAGTTTCTCAAAGGGTCAGAAAAATTCTAACCTTGGTTGAGGAAGCCTGTTGATCACATGAGCTGCAGTTTTCATTGCTTCGGCCCAAAACCTTCCTGGTACATTCTTGGCATGGAGCATACTTCGACATATCTCTGTAAGATGTCGATTCTTTCTTTCTGCTACACCATTCTGTTGCGGTGTATTGGCACAGGTGAACTGGTGACGTATTCTACATTCTTGTAGATATTGGGAAAACTCATTCGAGGTATATTCTCCTCCATTATCCGTACGTATGCAACGGATCTTCTTTCCCACTTCTCCTTCAACTGTTTCCTTAAACTCTTTAAATTTTGAAAATGTTTCAGATTTTTCTTTCATAAAGAAAACCCACACATACCTGGAGAAGTCATCAATGAATGTCACCATGTACCGCATCCCACTTATCGATGGTTGCTTAACGGGCCCGAACACATCGGAATGAACCAACTCTAATGACTCTTTCGCTTTATACTTCAACTGTTCGTATGGTAGTTGATGTGCTTTACCATACTGGCATCCTGCACAAACTGTGTCTGTTCTTACGTTAAGCTGAGGTAGCCCCTTAAGCATTGACTTCTTCATCATCACATTTAGCTTGTGATAGCTAACGTGACCCAATCTCATGTGCCATAAATCTGCTGTCTCGTTCTTCCTTGTCTTGTCTACGTATGCAGTTTCTGCTGACATTACATAGACTGACTGCAGTCGCCGTCCCTCTATCATTGGCGTCCCTAAGATCTTGAGGTGTCGATACACCTTCACATCTCGTGGACCAAACAAGACATAATTTCCCAATGACGTCAGTTGAGGCACTGAAAGCAGATTTTTCTTCATACTTGGAACATGATAGACATCTTGAAGCTGCATGTGATTAGTGTTGTATCGGGGCTCAATTACTGTCTTACCGATATGAGCAATCGATAACCTCGAGTTATTGGCCGTCACCACCAAACGACCTCCCTTGTACTCAGTCAGACTTTGTAACATTTTCTTATCACCCGTCATGTGATTTGAGCAACCTGAATCCACGATCCAATCATTATGGTAGTCAATCGACTCCGAACTTACTGCTGTGAGAGCTGACTCTTGCCTCTCCATAGCAACGGATGCTTCATCGTCCCATTCTTCCTCCAGGGCTAGGGATGCAACGACGTCCCAATCATCTTCACTTTTCTTCTCTGAGTTGGCGACGTTATTTTCTGCAGGCTTTTTGAACCAGCAATCCTTCGCCATGTGGCCCTTCTTTCCACAATTGTAGCACTTGCCCTCAAACCTTTTATTATTTTGGGGCTGATCGTGGTTGCCGTGATACTTCAGAGCTCCCCCTGGTCGAGAACTCCCTCCTCCTTGATGACCTTTTTCCTTGTCACTATTTCTTTTAGATCGTCCACCAGCGCGCTGCTTAAAGCTGCTTTTACTTTTGGTGTAGAGCGCTTCCTCCTCACCTTTTAACGAGACCCCTCCCATTTGCTTTGCCAAAGCTTCTTGATCGGCAAGCAAATTCTCAAACTCAACAAGTGATGGTTGGGCTGGCCATCCTTGTACAGCGGCAACAAAGCCTCTATATTCGGGTCTCAATCCATGGATAATTATTCTTTTTATCCTGGATTCTACAATGGCAGCAATAGGATCTAATTCTGAAATTTCACGGCAAATAAACTTTACCTTGTGGAAATATTCGGCAGTTGTCATGTCTCTTTGGGCCACTGATAACAACTCGTTCACGAGAAGCTGCAGCCTTGTATCATTTCTCTTTGAAAAGAGTGTGGCGAATGTGTCCTACGCTTCTTTTGGTGTCTTGGCCTTCCATATGTGCTCCACATGTCTTCCTCGACTGTGGTTTTTAAGGCGAACATGGCCTTCCCTGCCTTGATCTTCCACTTCCGCAGAGCGCCGCTAGTGCTTTCTTCTGGCTGCATCACTTCATTACCGCCGACGACATCCCAAAGATCTTAGCCTTGTAGGTAAGACTCCATACACGTCGCCCATGTGTTGTAATTTTTGTTGTTCAACTTCTTGATTCCTCCAACAACTTGAAGATCTCCCATCGTGTCGGCAGAACTTCGATAAGCCGAACAAGATTAACTAATAATCTTGTGAAGTACTAAACTTCTCACGATTCTTGAAAGCTTCACTAAAGACGATCCCCGATCGTACCGCTCTGATACCAATTATTGAGGAAAAATTTAGAGTACACAACTCTAACACAAGTGTTGGAGAGACAACACAAGTAAACAAATTACTTGTATTACACTCACAAAAGATTACAACACACAAACTCTCAAAGACACACTTGAGAAGCTATGACACTCACTCACTTTCTAGAGACAAACTCTAGATTACTCACACTCCTCACAAGACTACTCTTACTTCTCACTCTCACTTGGTTGCTTACTTGCTTCTTTGATTACTTGCTTGCTTGATTACTTGACTTACTTGGTTGTTTGGTTGATTACACATAGCAACACACATATTTATAGGCATGTTTGCCGACACCACTAGCACTTTCTAGTGCACGTTCATGCACACATTGCACCGACTTACAAGCCCTCCTTAGTAGCCGACTTAATTGCTTGGCTAAGAATGCCTATCTAGATTATTCTTAAGTATTTTAGATTACTCTAGAATTTGGTTTGTTAACCAACGTCTTATTCTAGAGTTATGTAGGAATTTCTTCACAAATAAACTGGGCTTAATTAAATATGGACTTTTTGGGCTGGTGTTGATCTTCAATAATCACGTGGTATAACTGTCTAGTTGAACAATTGTATGTGTTTATATTTAACAATAATCGTCATGCCATTCAACATTGTCATCTTTATAGTTCATACAAGATCAATTGGTATAGCGGCATTCAGTCTTTATATTAGTTGGTCTAGTTGGAGAGTATCTTAAATTTGACTCACATTGAATGCAAAAATAATATTTACATGTTTGTGGTGTGTTCAACATTAAGTTGTGGCTTATTGTGTTTTGTTGTAGGTGGGTTCACAATCCATTGTGATTAACATCTTTGCAACTCTCCTATCATTTCTCTAAACATTATCCTCTTTAGCATTTCAATTAAAGAATACAGCTGAAAACATGACTGTTTTTAACTAATTAATGTCACCTAACACTGTCACTTACCAAGTGCTTTAATTTCCTCTCCCTGTATGCTCCAATGATTGTCAATCATCATTATACCACAAGAACTGATTATACGATGAACTGGTATTCTAGCACCACACAATAAGATTTTCTTATATGGAGTTGGGGCCACAATGGTGTAGAGCTAGGTGATTAGCAAGGTGAGGAATGTAATTGGATGTTGAAAGAGGGTTGCTTGGGAGTTTGAAAAATAGGAGAGGATTTATGGTCTGTGGAATGGCCTACATTTTGTAACGTATATTCATATGGAATGCCGTGCATGCTGTGGGCGTGGCCCAAGTGTGAGCTTTTCGATTCACGTAAATATTATTTATTTTGCATGGGCTTCGAGATTTGGTATTTATAATGAAATAACGTACGATTAAGTTATGAAGTTTGAGAACTACGGAATGTTAGATCAACTCAAATATTATAAGTTTATAACACACAAAATTATGTTATCTTTGCTCTTAAAAAGATGGTTAATACATTTTGGTTCTATCTTTTAGATTGTTCTTTTTATCTTATAATATTTAATAAGAATCGGAATTATCTGCTTTTTAGAAAACATTTTATGAAATAACTCTACAAAAGAATTTAATCAAATCAGAAATTATTTAATCGTTTGATTGATTCGAATTTGGTTTAATTTTTAACAAAACTGATATTGGAAGGAGTCATCTAAAAATAAATGTTTTAAGTCACCATACAATATTACAAAATAAATAAGTAAAACAAAAATATTACTAACAATCCTCGATATACTCTGCTGCTGCTATATACTATTCAACCAAGTGGTTCTCTAACCCCAACGCCACGCTTGGTGGGTTTTCATAGCCGCGTTTGTTGCAACAAGGCTGTGATATCTGTAATATATTTCACAATTGAGTTGAGTTCACTCTCCCCCTAATTTCAAATTTTGGTCAAATGAAATGAAAATTTAAATTTAAATTTTGGGGTTTAGCAATCTTGGTAATGTGACTGTGTGAGTTGTGACCTAACTCTATATATGTTGGGATGCCAAATTTGCCCTGGGTTGCGTGGCTCAATCTTACATGTTCCCAGCTCAGATATGTTTAGGGTTGAGCAAATAATCAGAGTTTTGGGGGCTGCTGAAATTAGTACTTGTAATTGGAGTCTCGAGGCTTTTTTGAGACGTGTACATGCAGACAAGTTCGATAATTCCTTAGTCTGTTCCAAGGTATTAAATATAGATGATATCAGAAATATCGGTAGTCCAAAAATATGGAAATTTCGATGGAAATATCGGGATATTATCGATATCGATAAAAATTAAATAAAAACCACGAAAATTGTAAAAAAAACTTAGAAATTTTTATTGAAACTTTGCAGGATGTTTATTTAGTCAATTATCTATTAGTTTATCACAAAAAATTGGAAGGAAATGCATTGCATGATGGATTTAATTGATTTAAGTTGATTATATAGTGAGCTAGCAAACATTGTGAGTGTAGAAAATATGTAAATATTTTAGCATATTTTCACAAAAACATAAGTGATATGGTGATCAAGGTGTTGAAGGAGTAAAATGGGAGGGGTTCAAATAACCTTGGTGTTTTTTTAAATATAGAAATTTAAAAAACACGGATATTTTGATGGAAATATCGATGACATCGGAAATATCGGTAGTCCAAAAAAACGGAAATTTCGATAAAAATATCGGGATATTATGGATATTTTAGACCTTGGTCTGTTCCCTTGAGAGAAATTCTTGAATAGGGTTACCCCACATCATACTTATAAAATAGAGGAATTCTGTACGTCTAACATATTTTGTAATTGTTTATGGCATAAGGACAACCCTATCTGAGAAGAAAAATTTATAAAATAGAGGAATTGTGTACGTCTAACATATTTTATAATTGTTTATGACATAAGGACAACCCTATCTGAGAAGAAAAATTCTTGAGTAGGGTTGCCCCATGCGACAACAATGAGATCTCGTTTTCCAAAAAATAATAATGAGATCTCTATCACCAAAACTCATGCTCAACACAGCCAGGCCATGAAGCTTATCAACGCTAACGCAGCTTCTGTGTCTTTCTTGGTCTACTAAAATCCATTTGGGCCGGGGTGGGTGTTGTGCTGCCTGATGAAGGTTGATCATATTAGGGCTGCTGAACATGTCAAATTTCTGGCCGCTTGAGAAAAAGGATGGCTGTTGGGGCAAAGTTGGATTTCACTAGTGTAATATGAGAAGGAGAGTAATATGCGTGCTATTTGTGATGAATGACTATGCTTACTCTGTGGGACCAATGTTTGACAATCTGATTGTATTTAATTGATATTTAAGCCTATTTTTGGTCTAACGGTATTTCTCTTTATTTATAAATGAAAATTTTTAAGTTCTACTCTCGCCAAAGGCGAATTTGAATCACATTATTGCTAGATCATTGTGAGGCTAAGTCCACCCTTCTTCCCCTAAGTATAAATAATATCGTTTGTTATATAAAAAAATTAAAAAAAAAACAAACAAAAACGAGGCTAAATAAGGAAGAAATAGAACGTGTTGCAGTACATTCATCTTTTACAATTTGGGTTCGGGTTTGTACAAGGATTTGATTTTAGGATGCTAACCCTAATATATGATTTCTTTTGTGTTTTTTAAATGGCCTATAGACGAAGGGCAAGTTTGAAGTTTTGTGAATGTTTAATCATAAGGCTTTTTGCTTTAATAGGATCGTTTGAAACTGCTTTTAAAATGGTTGAAAGTCTTTTTTTTTTTTGTGAAAATATTTTTTAAACTAAGTTTTAGTAGAAATACAAGTGAATTTTGAAAAAACATTTGAAGTGTTTCCTACGAAAATCACATAACTAGTGTTTTTTTCTTCAAAAAGCACATAATTGGTGCTTCTTGCAGGAAGCACTTTAAGTGCTTTGGGAACCCAAAAATATTTTCTCTAAAAACACTTTTAGTCATTTTTAATACATTTCCGAACAAGCTCATAGATAAATAATCAACCACTTAAAACAAATGAAATTAATTTTTATTATACAATGATATTCTTTTATAGGCATTAAAGGAGCCTAAACATGTCTTAACTCCGGTCGGAGTATGTCAACTTAAGTAAAGGAGCCTAAACATATTGTTTATTATTTCCCTCATAAATGAGTAAATACATATAATATATCAGAATTCAGGTTAGTAATAGAGCTTGGGGCTAGTTTAGCACAAAAATGCCTCACCCCAACCCAACCCAAAACCATTGGATTGAGGTCGACTGGGTTCTAGAGGCTTTGACCTAATTCTACTCGTGAATTGGGTTAGAAGTTGTGTGGATTTAGGGTTGTACCAACTCAACTTGCACTCAATCGCATTGCTATGGGAAAAAGTCACGTGATAACGTGTGATTGATATAACACCCAAATTCATTTGGACATGAATCCAACAAAAATAGTCATTAATGATTTGCAATTTGTTCTATTTTCTTCTTCTCATAAAGTAAGTACTTTGATCAAATGTATAATCACCCCGTTGTAGTCTTTGTACCATTAGAACTATAGAGCTTTAACAAAGAGGACTTCCTCAAACTTTTTCTTAACCAAAGACCACATAATAACTTTATTTAATGAAAATGACTTAAATTTTAATGAAATAAACTTAAACTTAAACTTAAACTACGTATCAGTGAGTGAATATTTGTTTATATATATATATATATATATATATATATATATAAAGTTTTATAGTTTCCACAAATGCTTTTGGATTGATATTATGCCTATCCTGCCATGTTTTATTTCCTTTTAAAAGTGCTATTATATTGTTGAGATTTATAAATTGTCATGGCATGTTCATATACATTTTACTTGCTCATCATGCATGCTTGCACTAGTGTAGTACTCACCCTGGGCCAGGGCCAGGCTTCACGTGTATGTTCACATCGCACCGCATGCTCACCTTAGATCCATTGTAGGTTCAGTCTTGTCCTAGGTTGCAATATGCAACTAGGAATCGTATGTGATCTGCCTAGCGCCAATCTTCACGTGATTGTAGTACTAGAGCTTATATTATGATTACACCCAATCCTGTTCATGTCAGAATCCCTCTGCATGAACTCGTGTGTTAGCATAGATTGATGAGCACTTGATTTTCTTATGTCACGGTTGAGATATTATGATTTGTGTATTTCCTGAATTATTGTTGAATTACTTTTGATTTCATACTTATAGGTAGTATGGTTTTCTAGAAACTATACTTGTTTTACGGTGAAAGGTTAGTATGTTCAGAAAATAACTGTGTTTTATAAACCTTTGTTTTCTCCCACTCACACCTTTTGTTTTTCGCCTCTCTAGGACTTAGTTAGCTAAATTCTCTGTGGCGCATGAGGGATCCTTGGTGATATTCTGACATTCTCCCAAATAAATGTAGGAGCTTATTTCTGGTTGTGTAATAAGTACCTTAACTAGATTCGACTGCTCTAATTTGTCATACTGTCATCTATGCTCTAACTACTTATGTTTTATGGATTATTCCCACTACTGTGCACCAGGGCTGGTCTAGGCCCATTGCGGGCAAGGCGACTGTCCGGGGCTTAAAAAACTTAGGGGCGCCAAAATTGTTAGGGTGGTATATTTGTATATATTTTTATAAGAGTATAAATTTATAAAATTTGTTTCAATAACAAAGAAAATTAACTAGGGGTGGTGGTTTTGTAATTTGAAATTAATGAGGATGTCTTGGGTTCAAAACACCACGTGTGCTTATTTACTTTCTAATTTTTACAAATTTCTTTTTATAAGAGTATAAATTTATAAAATTTGGTGAAATGACCAAGAAGTTTAATTAGAAGCAATGGTTTTTGTTGTTTAAAATTAACAAGAGGTCCAAAGTTCAAAATACTAGTGCGTGTTTATTCTTTTCAATTTTAACGAATTTTTGTTTGGTTGTTAATTTATTTTTAGTTACTAGCTAGTAGCTATGTGGGTTGCTATTTTTAAATATGCGTTCCAATTCAAGTCTAATATTCAACAAAGAGTTATGTGTAGAGCAAATTTGCAAATCATATGACGTGTCTTCAAAATGTTTAATTTAGTGCCCATTCATTATTTATACATATCACTTAAAGACTCTAGTCCCATATTTACAAGGTTAGTAAATAAGAAAAACACCTCACGATTTATACAAAAATACTTTAAAAGTTCAGATAGAAAACAAAATTCATCATCTATCTACTTATAAGCTTGGAGTTTTTTGGTTTCCTTCTCTCGGTACAAAATGAATTAGTCTTTTTGTGTTTATAAATTATTGAGTTTCAATTGCTTTTCTAAGTATAATTTTATCGATGTCTTATGTGTGAAAATAAACAATTTTCTTATATGAAGTTAGGGCACATTTTTTGGCGTCGCCCCAGGCCTTAAAAATCTTTGGACCGGCCCTGCTGTGCACTCTCTTTATTAACTTAAATAAATGCTAGCTTTGGTTTAAATTTATCCATATTGTATACATCGCTTTCCTTTTGACTACGTCACCTTTGAATGTCGGCCAACATGTCTTAACTCCGGTTGGAGTATGTCAACTTAAGTAAATGAGCCTAAACATATTGTTTATTATTTCCCTCATAAATGAGTAAATACATATAATATATCAGAATTCAGGTTAGTAATAGAGCTTGGGACTGGTTTAGCACGGAAAGGCCTCAATCAACCCAACCCAACCCAAAAACATTGGATTGAGGTCGACTGGGTTCTAGAGGCTTTGACCTAATTCTACTCGTGAATTGGGTTGGAAGTTGTGTTGATTTAAGGCTGTACCAACTCAACTTGCACTCAATCGCATTGCTATGGGAAAAAGTCACGTGATAACGTGTGATTGATATAACACCCAAATTCATTTGGACATGAATGCAACAAAAATAATCATTAACGGTTTGCAATTTGTTCTATTTTCTTCTTCTCATAAAGTAAGTACTTTGATCAAATGTATAATCACCCCGTTGTAGTCTTTGTACCATTAGAACTATAGAGCTTTAACAAAGAGGACTTCCTCAAACTTTTTCTTAACCAAAGACCACATAATAACTTTATTTAATGAAAATGACTTAAATTTTAATGAAATAAACTTAAACTTTAGTGCAAACGACAAAATTTTAAAATAATAATAGAAAAACAAAAACAAAAGAGAGAAGAGATACGGGTTAGGAAGGGTGGAAGAGAGAGCAAAGGGGGGATGTGCGATTCACCCATCATCAACATATCTCTCTTAATCCATTACCATAATCTCTCTCATTTTTCACCCATCAATATCATCTCTCTCCTCTTTTACCCATCACCATTATATCTCTCATCTTTTTACCTATCACCATCATCTCTGCCATCTTTTACTTATCACTATCATCTCTCTTATCTCCCTCTCTCCCTCTCATGTCCCTCCTTCCTCCACTCCCTTTTGTTTTTTGTTTTTTTGTTTTTTTGTTATATCAACAATTATTAATAAAAAGCACTTAATAAAATATTATTAATAAGCAATATTACTCTTAAAAACAATATACTTCCAGGAACACTATTGAAAATTCAAGCCCTTTTCTTATTATATTAGTTAGCTTTTTTAGTCTTTTTAATTTTTTAAATTTCTTTAGGAATGGTAATACTATTTCTAGAAGCGGTGACACCATTTTTCTAAAATTGGAACCACTATTTCTAGAAATGGTAACACTATTTATAGAAATAGTGATACTATTTATAGAATTGGTTTCACTATTTCTAAAAACGGTAATATTATTTCTACAAATGGTGTTAATATCTTTAAATACAATGGTCACTATTTCTAAAAACGTTCATTATTTATAAAAACAATGACCACTACTTCTACACTCTTTTAAGATGTAAAGAGAAAAACTTTCATTTGGTTATTCACAATGGCAAACAAAACTCATTGACAAACGCTTGTTAGAATCTATAAAGCTAAAAAAGCTAAAAAAGCTAAAAAAAAGTGAAGGCACCTCTCCGACATAACGAAACACGTTTACCGCTTTGAATTCACAAAAAAAAAAAAATTTAAAAACGAAAATCATATACAATTACAGAAAAAGAAAAAGAAAATCAATATATGACATTCATCCTAATCTTTAAAGATGGCGTCAAAGAAAGTTATATACAATTACAAAAAGTATAAGGAAAATTATATATAATTACAAAAAAAAAAAGAACAAAAACAGTGGTCCCAAGTATAAAGAAACAAAAACAGCGGTCCTAAGGTTTTGTTAGGAATATAAAAACAGCGGTCTCAATTCACAAAACCTGGTTGACGTTTATGCACGCACCCTAGTCTGTTTATTTTTTTTTCTTTATCGTTTGTTTTTATTAATAAGTAAAGTTTTTAAAATTTTATTTTATTTTATTGTTAAAACTTAAAGTTTTGAATTTTTTTTCGTTAATTTTCCTTCAGAACTATGCTCATTAATTTTCAACAATCCTCTTTTCTGGGGTTGGTTCTTTTAGTTGTATTAATACATTGCACTACAGCCAAAACAAAAGAATGTCCAGATGCATTTCCACTTCAAATCATGCCCAACATTCAATATTCAATACTCCTACGTTTGGGACACTACACAAAACCAAACTTGAAGTTCATTTTCAAACCTCAGTCATTTGTGGGTGGGCCTTTGAGTTTGTACTTGTCTAATATTGGGCAAGTGCAGTAAGTCCACATCAAATCAAAGCCTTTTTTTTCAATTTTTTTTTTTTATGCTTATGATCAAAAGATTTCTAATTTGGGCCAGGGTCCTAATCCCATCTGCATTAGGACTGGACCATCATTAATTTGGGTTTTTAGGCAAAGATCTATCTCGTAATATTCTACGTGAATTTAAAAAACAGTGAGTTGAACAAAAAGATAACCATCAAGAAAATTCACTATTTACATATAAAACAAGGTAGTTAAATTTCTAAATTATTTAGCATTGATTAGGTAAATCTTAAATGCATGCATAAATTTTTTTAGACAAAATATTCTAATACATGGTTGAGAAGGATAATTTAACAATGTAATACGCTAGATCATCAATGTATGTGTGTGTATGTTTGTATGTATATATGTGTGTATTTATGTATTATAACGATGTCATCACTGTGGAAGTTTGATGTTCTAAAATCTTGTGAATTTTAATCTAGCAATAATTGCTAAAATTGGATGTATGTATGCTAACGAAGTCATTACTATCACGTGAAGTATGTATGTACGTATGTATGTGTGTATTTATGTATCCTAACGATGTCATAACTGTCACGTGAGAGTTTGAGGTTCTAAAATCTTGTGAATTTTAATCTAACAATAATTGCTAAAATTGTATGTGTGTATGCTAACGACATCATTACTATCACGTGAAGGTTTAAGGTTCTAAAGTCCTGTAAATTTTAATCTAGCCATAATTGCTAAGAACATGTACTACATCATACATAGTACATACGAATCAAGGAAGAAACAATTGTTTTTTTTTTTTTTTTTTTTGCATATATTCTCTGCTTCCACTCAACCTCTCTCACTCTCTCAGCAAAAAGTGTTTGGTTTAGGACTCTCTCTCTCTCTCTCTCTCTCTCTCTCTCTCTCTCTGATTAGCATTGACAATCGGCGTCGATTTTCCACACACAAGAAAAATGTAATTAAAGTCTCACTTTGTTTAGTTTTGTATCCAAATTGAGATATGACAATTGTCCCCCTTTTATTATCCTCACAAAACAAAACCACCACTCCCACTTCCGCAATAACCACCGTCATCGTCACCGTCAATCTCCTCCCCCCCCCCCCCCCCCCCCCAAACCCACACTCAAGTTCACAGCTTTAGTCAACACCCAAATTTAAAAAATTGACCCATGATCTTCTCCCGCGGTGACGATTAGAGTTTCGACCCACCACCACGGCGGCAGCGGACATGGATCACCGCGACCCCAACCAGTCTCGCCTCATCGGAGACTACATACTTGGCCCCAAAGTAGGGTCGGGTTCGTTCGCGGTTGTTTGGCTCGCACGCCACCGACAACTCGGTATAGAAGTTGCCGTCAAAGAAATTGACAAGACGCAGCTCAGCCTTAAAGTCAGCGACAGCCTACTCAAAGAAATTTCCATTCTCAGCACCATCAACCACCCCAACATCATTCGCCTTTTTGAGGCCATCCAGGTATTGTTTTTGCTTATTCCGAGGTTGTTTTGTTTCCTTATTTTTCTGAGTTATTTATGTACGTGCAATGTTGGTGTTTTGGGGGTTTTGGCAGACCAAGGACAGAATCTACCTTGTGCTGGAGTACTGTGACGGCGGCGACCTGGCGGCGTATATTCGCCGACAGGGGAAGGTCTCAGAAACTGTTGCCAGGCACTTTATGAGGCAATTGGGTATTTTATTTTATTTTTTTTAATTTTTTTTTTTGTGATCACTTCTGCTTTTAATATAAGTTTTTAATGAAAGGTCATATTTTGGGGGGATTTGGATAATTGGGTTTGCCCCCAACACTTTTCGGATTGAATTCTGGCTCTTTAGATGGATAGAAGTTCAATTTCTTTTAAATGGTTGGCCAGTTTGGTTTGTGTTATGTGTTAGAAATAGAAACAATTTTTGGATGATTAGGCTAATGAGGCTAATTAGGCTGGTGGGAATGTTCTTAATTTGATAGTTTAGCTGTTTTCTTCCTTTTTTGCTAGTGGGAATTTTGACATGTTTGATTTGGATTCTCCTGAACAGCTGCAGGATTGCAAGTGCTTCAAGAAAAGCACCTCATTCATAGGGATTTAAAGCCACAGGTATTGCGCTATTTTGTTTTGTCACGAGTCATGATTCGTGAGACTTGTGATATGTTTATGACGTTTGATACATTGTCGATTACTGTTGGAAAATTTAGTTTTTGTTTTTCTTGTCTCTTGACTTGTCAATTTCTGGCCGAAATTGTAGAACTTGCTCTTGTCAACAACGGTTCAAGATACCCCACTATTGAAGATAGGGGATTTTGGTTTTGCAAGGTAAGCTACTAAGATCCTTTTCGACACTTCCCTTTCCACATTGTTTGTGAATTCGAAGCTGCAACCCAAGTGAAGAAGTTTCCTTATTTAAATTTGTGGTGCTTTTATGATATCATGCTTTAACACATTCAACCAATACCAGTTCAGCACTATCCCAATTATTTGGCTTTCTGATAAACAGGATAAAAGATTTCTTTTGTCGTTTACTTTATTATGTGCGATCAGATTAGCCAAAGGCTTTTACTATTGTATGACCTTCAACTTGGCCGTGTGCTGAGGAGGATTTTTTTGTTGAACATCAGCTTCTATTTTCCCTCTGTTAACCAAATCTTCCATTCATAACTTGTGGTTTATGAAATTAACATCTACTACTGAGAGATGCTATATATTGTAGTTTGTGGAAATTTGAGATGGCATGAACTGTTTTGATGGTACGTAGAGGTTTATTAAATTTTTCACCACCTCCTCTCTAAAGAAACATTCAATTTTTTAAAATGATTTGAAGCAACCTCAGTTGGCAATATATGAAAGTAAAATATTGGTGACAAGTATTTCTAAATGTATTTTGTACTTTGTCATTGTCCTGATGTTCCTGTTCGCAGATCCCTCACGCCCCAAGGCTTGGCTGACACACTATGTGGTTCACCACTGTACATGGCTCCAGAGATTATTCAGAACCAGAAGTATGATGCAAAGGTGATTGAATGTGAAACTTATATTACTGACAAAGTTGTTAGTACCTCTACCCTTTTTATTCATCATTAATTTGTTATTTGGTCTTTGCAGGCCGATTTGTGGAGTGTTGGGGCAATTTTGTTTCAGCTTGTGACCGGGAAGCCACCGTTTGATGGGAATAGTCAATTACAGGTCTGATGAAATCTTAATACATATATTCTTTTTTGGTCATAAGATTTTAGGATTTGAATCACATACTCTACCCAGAAAGTCTTATCTTGTGTATTTAATGGTTCATACAATATGCAGCTTTTCCAAAATATCCTAACATCGACTGAACTGAGGTTTCCACAAGGTGCTTTGGAAGAATTGCATCCAGATTGCATAGATCTCTGCAGAAGCCTGTTACGTCAAAATCCAGGTCATGATTGATATATTATTAAGTATCTGGTGTTATGCTTGCCTGTGTATTTTGA
The DNA here is from genome assembly GCA_963580275.1 of Crataegus laevigata. Lineage (NCBI taxonomy): Eukaryota > Viridiplantae > Streptophyta > Magnoliopsida > Rosales > Rosaceae > Crataegus > Crataegus laevigata. Next base: position 26,053,030 of record OY756947.1, on the reverse strand, counting down.
TTAAATTACATTTCATAGCTGAATAATGTGTGATTTACTACTAGTGACATGTGAATATCAAGAGTTTACTCAACAAAGCTACCATGTAAAAAATAATACTTCGATTTGCAGTTGAGCGACTATCATTTATGGAGTTCTTCAATCACAAGTTCCTCAGAGATTCTAGGTAAAGCAATTACCTTCATAGCTTTCAAACCGCATGGATTTTAGCTAATAGTACATTTGACATTTTGTACACATTAGATACCAGTAAGTAAGATTACTACCTGTACCTACCTATACACATGCAGTCATTACAATTGTTTCTTATTTATAATATATAGGTATCAAGTGGATGTTGATCATCATCCTTCAGTACTTCCATCACTTAAATCAACAGTCGAACAGCCTAGTTCTTCTGTCTCCGGCAAGATACTGCAAATGCATTCCAGGCAAACCACCAACTCATCTAGCAGAGATCTGAGTTCAGATTTTCCATATGCACATGACCAAAAATTGTTACAAAGAAATTATGGCAGTATATCCCGCACTAGGAGTGTTGAAGGGCAGGTGCAAGATATTGCATCTCATAGGATGAGGAAATCTATTACCCGAGATCCAAACTTGCCGGATCAGTTTCGAGGTCTGTTTTTGTGTTTGGAATTCCCTAATTATGCTTGTGCTTTGTTGAATTATTTATTTTGGTTTGCCTTGCCTATCCAGTTTCTGATTCAATGGAGTCCATTGAGAAAGACTATGTTATGGTCAATTCTTTCTCGTATTACCTTGAATCTTCCCTGCAACATCATTCCACAACGAGAGCTTCTGTCAGTGCGTCAAAGCAGCACCATCATGATAAAACATTTCTAATGAAAACAGAGGAGCAGGCAGCTAGTTCTGTTGCTGCAGAAAGTTCACAAACTAGTGGATCAGCTACATTACCAGCATCATGTGAATCAACACTGTTACTGGAAGTGCAAGGACTATCTATACTGCATCCTTCTACTAGGGTCCATCTGTTACATCAGTATGCTCAGGTTCTTGCAGATCTGTCTCAGGAAAAGGTGCGTCAGTTACAGTTCTACATCGTGGAATGTGCTCATCTAATTTTTATTGCACTAGACTTAGTTCAGTATCATAATATGTTCTATTTACAAGAGTGTATCAAGGAACTTAACTATATTAGCATGATTAGACAACTACTCTCGACTTTTTTGGGGGTCTGTATTAAAGTAATTGTTACTTTTGGTTGCAGTACAATGCAGGACTAGTTCTGGACTCATTTTCGGTTCAACTTGTTGTTTTGGCCATATGGAAGAAATCTCTTCAAATTTGCAGCACTTGGCTGGCATCATCTAAAGAGGATAGATCACCTGAAGGCAGCTCGGCGAATGAATCCTCACTTGTGCAGGGAGGTGCTGCCTCATCAGCAAACACCTCAGAAAATGTAGATTTTAGCCGGCCTTCATCTGTTTCAATGTGGGCAGAGCAAAGGTTTATTGTTTCATTTGATCGAGCAGAGAAGCTATCCTATCGTATCCAAGATATGGATGGTTAGTCTGTCGATAAACTGTCTGATCGCACTTTTAAAGTTTTCTGCTCATATTCTGCTGATTATGTGGTATACATTGCAGGTGCTGCTGAATTGCCGGATGCCATGGAAATTATCTACGAAAAAGCCCTAGAAGTTGGGACAAGGGGTGCTGTAAGTAAACTTGCTTGCACAAGTGCCGCCGTCTTACTTATTCAAATTACATCCCTAATCCTGTTTGCAGATTGCACAATCTTTGATCCATTAGGTTCTGCCTATGTTTTTCCAGGTAGATGAGTACATGGAGAACAAGGGTAGTGCCGAAGCATTGTACTCCAAGGCTATGCTTCTCCTTTCTTTTATTACAGGAGAAGCAACGTCTCTGCCACTAAACCCTCCGTTTTCCCTAACTCCTGCCAACAAGAAGCGAATTCAACAATACATTCTGCACTTGGAGTCCCGTCGGATCAATTTTCTCAAATCACAGCCTGCTCCTGTGCAAACCCCCGGCTCCTCAGCTAAGTAAATATGACTGCCTCTGTACAGCCATTACTGACAAACCGGTTTTTTCTGTGCATATTACTGGTATGCGGGTAAATCATGGTCAGATCGGCGGGAAGTTTTGAACTGTGGGGATGATAGTGAGACATGACTCTATCACATGACTGGATAGGGGACGGTATATAATAGGCTCTGCAGGGAAGGCAAATGTGGAAGGAACCAGATGGCCTTGATTGCATGAGTTTATATGTAAATATGAATGGTGGTAACTTCCCCCTTTTAAAGGGTGGCTATCACAGCAAATGCCAAATTTCACGCTGTTTAGTTTTTAACACTATTTCTTCCGGCTATTTCCTCTTTACTAAAAATATAAGGATTAACTACGTTCTACACCTTTTAAGTTTGGAGAGACTTTGAAAATAGGGTGCCTAGTTTTTAACCTTTTCATGTTACATCACAAGGTATTGAAATTATGTCAATGCGTGCTTTTGGTCTAATGTACTATTTGATCTTTATTGAGTTGATGACAAGGTGAGGGTTGAACTCTTAATTGGGCCGACATGTAAGTTACATTTGTACGTTGACAATTAATACAATTTTAAAACCTTGTGCAGTGTAAGAAACAAGCGTCAAAATAAACTCTTCAGGCCTTTCTCTTCGCAGCGCCTGCTGGCATTGGCCACTCGGTTCTCGTTGGCCTCTACAGAGCACCTTGAGTAAGGCTTGAATCCAGTTCGACGAGCCTTTAGTTTCCCTAGGCCAAGTCCTAGTGTCAGCAGCCCCTATGTGTCGCTGTCTCGTGCTGGTGATACATTTTTCTCCCTTTCTGGATGACATCCATGTCTTTCTATTCAGGTCAAACTGTGATGTTGATGCATCTCTCATCTTTCTCATCAGCATTTTGATTTGCTTCATCTGTAGCATTCTGATGCCCATTAACCTTTAGGCGTATGAAGGTGCTGAAAAACTCAGCTGCAATACCTCTCGCGAATGGCGGTTGAAAGACCATCCACCCTTAACAAAGGTAGTTAACATGATAAGAGACTAATTGATTCAAAAGACAGATTGATCAAAATCAATCGATGCGCATATATGTTTTCAACTACCTCTTCAAAAACCTCTTTCCACGGATCATTGATGTTGCCGATACTTCTACTGCGACGATAACTAGAATCAGAAGCTAGGAGATTTAGATCAGGTTCTTTTGGTTCTTCTGATCCTTCTGTCCCTTTCTCATGCCTCTCTAATGCATCTGTCTCTACTTCGCTGCTTGAAGGTATGTTGGAACCACACGAAGGACAATCAACGTGACATTTATTTATTATTTAATAAGAAAGATTTTATTGAAGGGTAATGCCAGGGAGACTAAATTTGTAGACAAAATCTTGCAAACTAAATGACATGGAACACTATTAGAAATGATGATGCTCCAAAAACCCTTGCTACCAATCGTCTGACACCAGAGGAAATTCAATATTATAGGAAGAATGGCTTGTGCTTTCGTTGTGCAAATAAATATATTCTCGTGAGAAAAAACAACTTATGTTGATTGATGTGTATGATTCTATGAATGAAGTTGCTAATCATGGCAAAGACAATTCTGAACTTGAAGTTACAGCTTGTGCAGTTTATGGGACTCCTGCACCTCTATCAATTATAGCCATGAAAATTTATGGTTTAACCAAGAATGGTTCTGTAGTGTTCATTATTGATTCTAGTAGTTCCTACAATTTTGTGGATGTTGCTTTGGTTAAGAGGTTGAAGGGTCAGTTGGACACTACTCACACTTTTAATGTAAAGATTGCTGATGGGGAAAATTAGAAAGCAAAGGGTGTTTCTCTCAAGTTCCTATCAAGATTCATAACTACCAATGCATTACTGATTTCTATGATATTCCCTTGGGAGGATGTGATCATATTGGGTGTACAATGGTTGAAAACTCTTGGGCCTATGCTTACTAATTTCAAAGCTCTCAGAAGATTTTTGGGATTGATAGAAAAATTTTCACCTACTTTGGCAAGATTTGGCCCTTTAATTGTTCTCACTAAGAAAGACTGCTTCAAACAGAGTGAGGATGCTACAACTGCCTTATCCTTGCCTAAAAGGGCCATGTCGTCACCTAAGGTTCTCACCTTATCTGATTTCTCCAAACCTTTTACCATCGAAACTGATGCTTCAGGGACCGGTATTGGTGCAGTTGTTCAACAAGATGGGAGGCGAATTCCATTCACGAGTAAAGCTTTGGGGCCTAGAAACCAAGCCTTATCAGCTTATGAAAGGGAAATGATGGATGTTTTATGTGTTGTGAAGAAATGGCAATCATATTTGGCTGGAAACTATTTTATCAGCAAGACAGATCATCACAGTTTGAAGTATTTCTTCCAAAATAGAGTTTATATGCCTTTTCAACAAAAGTGGGTGTCTACGCTACTGGGTTTTGTTCATGAGATTGTTTACAGAAAGAGGTCAGAAATCAAATGGCAGATGCTTTTTCAAGAATCCCTTTTTCTACTACCCCGCCTACTTCCCTGGATTCTCAAGAACATTACTCAATGGAAGGTGCAATTTGTAGTATCTCTTATCCTTACTTTTCTTGGTTGGATGAATTGCGCAGACGCATTGAAGATGATGAATGGATTGTTGAGGAAACTAATTATGTGTTATCAGAATCGGAGTCTGCTCACTCCTGCTCATTAACAAACATTGTTCCCGCTCTTCATCTCTCTACCTAAACTCTCAGCCTGCAAAATTTTCAACTTCACCTTCGCCGAGCCCTCCAATTCCCCTCACTCAACTCAGTTTATTCTCAAGATTTCATCCTCAATAACCGAAACTGCTTTCACATTACCATCAGAATCTAAAGCAAACTTAAAAATATGGCCAGAACCAATGTCCCAGTACTCAGTATCCCTCTCATACGGCTCCGTCCAACTCTCCGATTTACTCAACAAAACCAAATCCCCAAGACGTTTTGGATTAGATTCTTCCACATTACTCGTTTCAGCTACATTATCATCAGCAACCCCGTTACCATATTCACTCTCTTTCACGCTATCATCAGAAAGCAAATTGCCAAATTGATTATGAGAATCAACAATATTTCTAGTGGAAAACTGAAAGAAACTCAGAACTTGGGTTTAAAGGAGCGGAATTCTAGTTCACCTTTTGGTCGTCAATGAGCTTCCTCAGCGAGTTTGTGCAGCTGGTGGGCCCACCAAATTGCGAGAAAGCTCAAATCTTTCTGCTGTTGCATGAGAGTAAATGGATGGAAAATGATGGGTTTTTGCGAAAATTGGGGCTGGGAATGTTGTTCCATGAGGTTTTCTAATTTTCGGGAAAGTGAAGTTAGAGAGAGGACCCCCGTGGATGAAGATTTCGGAAGAAAATTAAAGAAAAAGGTTTGAAAAGTTTTAGTTTTAATAAAAAAAATCATGTTATAAGTTTTGTTTAATAAAAAATCATGTTATAAGTTTTAGTTTTAATAAAAAAGCAAGTTTTAGTTTTAATAGAAAACCATGTTATAAGTTTTGTTTAATAAAAAACCATGTTATAAGTTTTAGTCATTCTCCTTCATTTCCTTGAATTTTGCAATTTTTTCAACATGTTGTTGTAGACCTTCTTCTTTTTCTTTGAAACAAAATATAGATCCTCATGGTATTTAATTTATATTTTTGTATTATTTCGTTGAAATGTGACCGTCGTTATTATTCATAGTGTATTTGAGGTACTGTGTTTTCAATTTTTCTTCGTTAGTGAAGTTCATCATTTGTTTCTCCAGAAAAAATATTTGAGATCTGCATGTTATTCAAAAATAACGACGGACACTGTTTCTGGAATGTAAAAATATACTGTTTCTGGAATCTAAGTCACTGTTTCTGGAATTTAAGTCAATGTTTCTAGATTTTGTTTCTTTTCGACGGACACTATTTCTGGAATGTAAAAATAAACTGTTTCTGGATTTTAAGTAACACTGTTTCTGGAATTTAAGTCACTGTTTCTGGATTTTGGTTCTTTTCTTTTCAAAAACAGTGACTTAAATTCCAGAAACAGTGACTTAAACACCAAAGGGCTTGGTGTGGTTGCTGCTAGCTAAACGGAAGGGAAGGCCAGATTTCGGCTGGAAAGTTAGACAAATTTTAAATGCTCATAACTTTGTCAATACTCAATGAAATCGAGTGATTTAAAAACGAAAATAATATTTTTCGAAGAGACGAAGAGAATGGTACCTCGCACGATGGCTAACTGGCTGTGGTTTGGTTGGAAAACGCCTCGAAAGCCTCGAAGGTCGCTGGAAACTAGGTAAGATTCAAATGGATATAACTTCTTCAATACTCAACAAAATAGGGTGATTCAAAAAGGAAAGTTGTAGTACTCAGCGAGACGAAGAGGATGAGGAGGAGGATAAGGGCCAAAGGAGAGCCCATGAGTGACTGGCTGGTGGTCAAGCTGTCTGTTGGTTTGGTGGGTTTTACTTTGTTCTGGGATGGTTTTTGGTTAAAATAAACTTAGTTCAAGCCCTTTTTATTAAAGTTCCCTTGCTTCTATACTATGCATACGTCATTTACGAAGAAGAATGACATGTAACAATATGTCGTATGAACTAGAAACTTCAAAAGCTTTATAGCATTTTTCGGGTAAACAATATGATGTTGCTTTACATTTTACACGCTCTAGTCTGTTAGGAATATTCAATGGTTAAGGATTGAGATACTTTTCATTCATCTACAGAGTTAGTAAAGAAATACAAGAAAATATCTTCTCTCTCTAGCTTTCTTTCTTTCTCTCCATTCGAAGCTCATTCTTCTTCTTCTTTACAGTTGCATTCATGGTGGTTAACATGGTATTCCCCAAGCATGATCTTGAGGGGGGATGTTAGGGAATATTCAATGGTTAAGGATTGAGACACTTGTCATTCATCTAGAGAGTTATTTAGTAAAGGTTGTTAGGATTTGTTGCTTATAAATACAAGTGTGATGTAATAACTTTGTAGTTAAGAAATACAAGAAAATATCTTCTCTCTTTCTAGCTTTCTTTCTCTCTCTTCGAAGCTCCTTCTTCTTCTTCTTCTTTACAGCTGCATTCATGGTGGTTAACATAGTCTACACATTAATATGCCATAATTGGAGAGTAGAACTAATTACACGTCGGCGGAATATTATTATAGCGATATTTTAAGTTGACCACTTACTATTATGTATTTATATGATTGGTTTGAAATATTGCTATAATGGCATTTTGTTGCATATAAATTTTTTCGTAAAATTTATGCATGTAGCTCTCACAATGCAAAAACGTTAAATTTTCATGTTCGCATGGCCATCACAAAACAGTTTAATCATTTTTTTAAATTGTCTTATCATTTAGAATCTTAAGAATACAGAGTAAATATTTTCCTTGTATGGTAATTACGTAACAATTCAACTATATATGGACCAACACGAAAAACAAATAAAAAAAAATACCAATTTCTATCATGATTACCATGGCCTCAATTCCTTCATTCTGCTAATTTCTGTCATGATCACCATTCCTCCATTGGCCACTTCTTTGACGAAGGCCATCTCTAACCGAAATGGCCATGTTTAGTCCCTGTACAGATTATAGCCATGCAAGAAATTATTTTTTAATGGACAGTATCAGACCATATTTATATATTATATCCAACCCAATGGGCCAAAGGGCCATAGGCCAAAACATAGCCCGTTTGAAAAAAAAAACCATCTCCAACCAAAGGTGGCTATTTTTTAGCCCCTTATTGAAGTAATATGGTTAATTGAATTAAACTATTATATTAAAATAAGGTTTTCAGATATATTTTGAGTGTCACTTGTCGCTAAATGAATAAGCCTTTGGATTTCTTATCTTTATATAATCTCAATAATATTTTGAATAAGACTTCGAGTGACACGTGTCGCTAAAGTGAGTAACTCTCCATATTTCTTATTTTTATGTAATCTTAATAATTTTCCAGATAGGATTTCGAGTGCCACATGCCGAGATGTAATTGGTTATGTAAATTTTAGACATAATTCTTATCTACATGACACGTTTTATCTTTAGCCTCCAATGTTAATAAATTGGCTAGATATTGGGGTAGGATTCACACACCTTCATATTTGCCCTCTCCAATATCTCTTTCTATTCAAGTTTGCAATGAATTCCAACTTTGGATCCTCATTGCATTCCAACTGGGGTCCTCATCCAAATCCGAATTGGAAGATAAATGGGCGGAGCGAAGATGAGGAGTCAAATGAAGCATGGTGCAACACAACATTTATGGCAGCAATGGCTGAGGCCATATCGTGTGATGAAACTCAAGAACAACCTTAATGGGGTGGCTCTATTATTGGTCGCTCTTACAAACCACGAAAAAGATAGATCGCATATGAGACTTTGATGAACAACTACTTTAATTCCAACATGGTGTACCTAGAAGAGGATTTCAGACGTTATTTTCGGATGAGGCGTCATGTCTTCGAGTGTTTGCTTCATGATTTCTAACATTTCAATCCATACTTTTGGCAGAAGATTGATAGAGCAGGCCGCCTTGGTTTCTCACCTCACCAAAAGGTTACTATTGCACTCCGAATGCTGGCCTATGCCTCCCCAACTAATGCGATGAATGATACATATGGTATGTTTGAGTCTACATTCCTTGATAATTTTGCTCAATTTTGTCACACAATTGTTTAGATTTACAAAGAAGAGTACCTCTGTGAACCAAATCAAGCAGATCTTGCTCAGCTCATTCGCAAAGCTAAAAAATGTGACTTTTCCAGGCATGATATGGTTATTAGATTGCTTGCATTGGCAGTGGAAGAACTGTCCCACTGAATGGCAATAAGGATTTAGCGAAAGATCAAGAAAGCCAACTATTGTGTTAGAGGTGGTTGCCTTGTTTGACATGTGGATCTAGCATGCTTTCTTCAAAATCCCAAAATCCCAAAATGACATTACAGTACTTGGGGGTTCACTCATCTTTAATAACCTAACAGAGGGTAAATCACCTTAACTTGACTACTATATCAACGGGCGTCAATATAATATGGGGTATTACCCAGCAGATGACATCTACCCAAAATGGGCGACACTTGTCCAAGCAATTGCAAACCCTGCGGATGACTCCGAAAGGTGGTTTACCTTACACCAAGAGGTGTACCTGAAAGATGTTGAGAGAGATTTTGGTATTTTCCAAGCACAGTGGAAAATCATTAAGAAACCGACAAGAAGGTGGAGTCAAGATAAATTGAACTCCATCATGATGTCGTGCATCATATTACACAACATGATTGTGGAGAATGAGCAAGATGACTATATTGATGGAGAGTTTGATGACAACCAAGATGATCTAAATAAGTCAAGGAGAGTTTGTGTGTGAATATATGATGGGCCTAATTTGCTTCTAGATCCAAGAACTGGTAACATCTCTTTAAATGAGTACATGAGGTGTCATAGGATGATACGTTCATGTACCACAAACAAGTACCTACAACATGATCTTGTTGCACATCTTTGGGCCAAAAGAACAATGGAGTCGGCGTAATTGACCAAATGTTGTTTAAGTTTCAATAACTCTCTCAAGTACTAATAGGGTGGAGATTGTGTGTTATTTGTTAAATGTTGTTTAAGTTTCATGTTGTTAAATGTTGTTTAAGTTCAATTTAAAGACTACACCAACTTAAATATTAAAGAGTACAACAACTTAAATATGAAAACTACAACAACTTAAATTTAAAGAGTACAACAACTTAAATATTAAAGAGTACAACTTAAATTTAAAGACTACAACTTAAATATTAAAGAGTACAACAACTTAAATATTTAAGAGTACAACAACTTAAAATTTAAAGACTCAACAACTTAAATTTAAAGACTATAGTCATCATCTTCATCCGCCATTGTAGGAGTATAGTAGGATGTAAACAACTCCCGTCGAGACATAATTTTCTTCTTTTTCCTATCAAAATATGCCTTACTGATTGGAGTGTAATTCATAGCTTTCATTTCCATGTTCCTATCATCCATCTCTTGTATTTGTTTTGCCCATTCTTCGTGTCTACGCTTCCTTTCTTCTGAAGTAATGGCATTTTGCTCGGGCATTAATCACAATGAGGAGGACATTTCCTCTCAAAAGGTTAACTCTTCCTTTGCCTTGCCTTTTTCCTTCAATTTTCTAGCCTTGTTTCGTCTCATAGCCCTAGTTATGGAAGATTGACCTGGAGACAGATTTTCTAGTCTTGTTTCTTGAATGATAGGAGATACTTCTTCATCCCCAATAGTATTTGAGGAAACATTTCTGAACATCAACATAGGACCAAATCTTTCTTGAGGTGGATCTTGGAATAACACCGACCCCTTACAAATTTCTCAACAACCTTGATGAGTAAAGAGTTTTTTTTCATGTCATCTATATACAATTGCTCTGCTTGGCATTCCTAGAAAATATCATTACAAAAATTAAAGGAAATTAATTTATGAAATTAAATGTAATATAATTAAATATTTAAAAGAACTTATGAAAACATTTACTTCCTCGTATAGATTAGCTCCGCTTTCATGTCTCCTTACGACCCTTATCACGGCTTGATGCCATTTATTCAAACTTGGATGAAGATGTTTTTTCCATCATGAAGAACAACTCTCATAGTTTCTAGGGTTCGATGGAGTGATGCCTTCGTAATACTCATAGTACTTTTTGGACGTATGAGTCCAAATGCTCTCATTTGTTTGGGAAATACCCTTGACACTATCTTTCGAGACCCATCTATAAGCCTTGCAAGAAGTTTCATCTTCTTTTCAGGTCCAAGCCTTTCCTTTGGTTGAAGATGTGGCCATTTGAAAATTATTAAAAAAATTAAAGGAAAGATTATTGGAAGAGGTAAGAAAATAGAATGTGAAGAATTGAAATAAAATGAGGTAAGATTGTATGTAATGGTGAGAAGGAAGTGAGAAATGGTGTACAAATGGCTTTGGTGTTTATTCAAATTCCAATGGCTACATGATGTCACGTAACCGTTGGTAGTGGACCAACCCAAATCGAGCTAGTTGGCTGGCTTTCTTTGGCCAGCCCGCAAGCCTTGTTGTTTTATGGCCCAGTGGGGCCCGCAAGCCTTTTTGGCCTAACCCTCAGTTGGAGATGATTTTTATGTCAAAACGAGCTATATTTTGGCCTATGGCCCTTTGGCGGAGATGGCCTAAGACACTAGTTCAAGGTTTCAAGGGACGTATCATTCACCGCGACTCTCCTCAATCTCAGCTCCACAACCCCAAGGCCACACCTACTGATCTCTTCTGGTTAACTTGACGCAAAATTAGTGCTGCTAGCCTAGGGCAACCTCCCAGGCCAACCTCCCAGGCCCTAAAGTTAGGAGCACCAAAATATGTTTATAAGCCCATATACATGTATAATAATAAATATAAAAAAGAATTTTGTATGAGTACCACATGAACTTGCAAGCATGTGCGTCAATACAATCTGAATTTTCAATTTTTAGTTTGTATCACCTAGACTCTTTTAATTGTTGGAATCTACTACCTACATTAGTTTCCATCCCTTTTACCGTTAAAACATGTCATGCGCCCCTCATGTGGAGAAATTTTTTTGTCAATTCACTTTCTAGGACTCGCTGAAGTCAAATAGTACGAAGGCAAAAGACATTTTTTTTTTTCTGTAGCAGCGTTGGAGTCAAGTCATAAAGAGAAAGCAAGACATTGCTTTCATGTTTGATTTTTGACAAGGGTTGTTGAGGAATTAAAATAAAAATTATGCAAAAATCTAGTCTTTCATTTACAGTGAGTTTTAAAGATTTTTTTTGTAGGTCAGCAAGTAGGTATGGTTCATCTTAATTTATAGAGAGAATTGCCGAACTGGGACTGTAGAAATACCTAATGTTGGCACCATATTGGCTCAAGTAGAATTGTTTTGGAGCCAATTTGATTCTAGTCATCATACGAAATTAATTAACGAAAATACCCCTATAGGTGACATGCTTTAGCAAAAAAATTGATGAAAAGTAAGGTAGGTGGTAGACTCCAACCGTTAAGAAAGTCCATGTGGTAAAAAATAAAAAATGAAAAGTTCAGCTAATACTATTGCACATACTTACAAATTCAGATGATACTTCCAAAAAGAACCGATTAAAAAAAGGCGGTTAAACTAGCACGCTGCGTCGTTGCTTTCCAAGGAGGCGAGCGGGAACAGAGAAAAACGTTCCCTTCCCCCAGTCAACTTCTCCTACTCTTCTTCCAATTTTCAATTTTCTCCACACCACAAAAGAAATATGAAGTAACACTATGAAATCATCAGTCTCCTCTTTAAATCAAATTAAACGGCAAAATCATCACAAGTCTTGTAGCTGCAGTGCCATTGATTAGTATTGAATTCGGATTTAGTTTATGCATTTTTGTTTTGATGGAGGAGGCAGGAGGCTTTTGATTGAACCACAAAGCAAACCCAGGTTCCATTATTGACTTTACATGTTACTGTGACATCTGTAGAAAGAATTTTTTTTTTTTCAAATTGAAATTGTTAAATTTTACTTGCGAACCACCAACAATGACTCAAGATAAGTTAAATAGATTAGCAATATTATAGATTGAAAAGGATAGGTTGGAAAAATACATTGACTATAAAAATATAATTGAAAAGGATAGGCACTTTAGATTATATTTTTTGTTGGAGTTTTATTGCTATTTTTATTTCGTAGGTGCATGCATGTGGTGTAGTTTTGCGTGAAGCATCTTAAGGTTGGAGATGGACCATGTGACGTTTTGTAGTTGGCGTACTGTTTTATTTTATTTTAATATGAGCTTGTACTTGTGGTCTTTTGGTGATATATATTATTAGTTGAATAAAAATTAATTTGTTGTTAACAAATGATATTATTTATAGTAATGGGAGTGGACTTACCCTCACAATGAGCGATTAATTATGTGGTTCTAATTTACTTTTGGTGAGAATCGAACCTATGACTTTTTACATAAAAACAAAAAAGAATACCACAAAACTGTAGTATTAAGTGACTAAAAAAGTTAATTCTCGTGACCACATCATTTTGAAATTTTGCCCATGGCCCCAAATATCAGGACTGGCACTCAGTGGCGGATCCACAGTGGGGTCAATGGGGTCGCACGACCCCTTGGAAGCCATGGAAACAACCTTAGAGACCCCTTGGATGCACACCAAGTGTTCGACGAAAGGTCTGAAAGAACTCGGGCAGGTTGAAGACAAAGGCGCGCGCGCGTTTGTTTTTTTTTTTTTAAAACAACTTGGGCAAAATGACGTCGTTTTGGCCCAGGAATTTTTTTTAAATGACCTGGCCAAAACGACGTCGTTTTGGGCCAGGTCTGAACAAAAAAAAAAATGCCCAGCGTGTCCTGGGCAGGTCTGAACAAAAAAAAAATGCCCAACGTGTCCTTTTCAGCCCTATTTCACACAGATCCGAAGCCATTCATTCCAAAACCCCCAAATTTCTTTTGTTTTCTCCTCCTCCAACCCTAAGTTCCAAACTCAATCCCCCCAAACCCTCAACTCCATCTCCTTCCTTGCTGCCGCCATTAAGGTGCCTTTGTGCTGCCGTCATCGTCACTGTGGTGGTGGTGCCACCAGCTTTGCTCTTTGTATTTGCTCATTGTTATTGTGAAATTTCACAATTCAAGTAAGTTCTAAACCCTATGTATGATATATTTAATTTAATTGAAACCTAATTCATATTTATTTTGATTATATTGGTGGTTTGTTTATATTGTGAGTATTTATTTTGAATATTTTGTATATGTAGAACATATTTAATTTAATTGAAATTCAATTCATATTTATTTTGATTATATTGATGGTTTGTTTATATTGTGAGTTTTTATTTTCATTATTTTGTATATGTAGAATGCAAGATGAGATATTTAATTTAATTGAAATCCAATTCATACTTATTTTGATTGTGTTGATGGTTTGTTTATATTGTGAGTATTTATTTTGAATATTTTGTATATGTAGAATTATTATGGAACGGTTTTTTAAGAGAAAGTCATCATCGGGTTCGGGTAGTTCGAATAATGTTGATAGTTCAAATACTGTTGGTAGTTCAAGAACTCTAAGTTCAAGACAAAGTTAGTTAGATGGTGTTTTGGGTAATCTTGAAGCGGATCCTGGATTGAGAACTTGAATAATATATTATGATGCTAATATGAGAGATGAGGTCCGAAGATCATATCTACAAAAAGGACCTTGTCAACCTAGAGGTCATAATTTCCCAATAACTAATATGTCGGGATTAATCGACACTTCATTCCCCAATGGTTTGATGAGTTTGATTGGTTGGAGTATAATATATCTAAATATGCGGCATTTTGTCTCTATTGCTATCTCTTTAAAACCAATTTTGCACAAGTGGGTAGTGAAGCTTTCACTGGAGATGGATTTAAGACTTGGAAGAAAGGGAGAGAAAGATTTAAGATGCGTGTTGGACCGGTTGGGAGTGTTCATAATAAGGCTAGAGAAGCTGCTACAAATTTGATGAATCAAGCTACACATATTGAAACGACAGTGAGCAAACACTCCGACCAAGCTAATAAGGCTTATCGCACATGCTTGAATGCATCAATCAAGTGCACTAAGTTTTTATTGCGACAAGGTCTTCCTTTTTGTGGCCATGATGAAAGTGCCACTTCAAGCAATAGGGGAAATTACTTGGAGCTATTGCAATTCCTTGCAGATAATAATGATAAAGTTAGAGAAGTTGTGATGGAAAATGCTCCGGGGAATCTCAAATTACTAGCTCCTAGCATTAAAAAAGAAATTGTGAATTCATATGCCCTTGAAACACTTGATGCTATCATGGATGGTCTAAAAGATAGATTCTTTTCAATATTGGTGGATGAAGCACGTGATGTGTCGGTGAAAGAGCAAATGGCTATGGTGTTGCGTTATGTGGATGACAACGGGCATGTAATTGAAAGATTTGTGGGTATCCAACATGTTACCAACACTACTTCAAGTTCACTAAAGGATGCTATTGACACATTATTTTCTCGCAACGGTTTGAGCATTTTCAAGCTACAAGGACAAGGTTATGATGGTGCTAACAATATGAGAGGTGAGTTGAATGGCCTTAAAACAAAGATATTGAGAGAACAACCTTGTGCATATTATGTTCATTGCTTTGCTCATCAACTTCAACTAGCTCTTGTTGCCGTAGCAAAGAAGAATATAGACATTGCCTCTTTTTTTGCAACGGCTAATAGTATGCTTAATCATGTTGGAGCATCTTGTAAGCGGTGTGATTTACTTAGAGGGCAACTTCAAGAAGAGCTTATGATAGCTTTTGAAAATGATTGTCTTATAACGGGGCGAGGCTTAAATCAAGAAACAAGTCTCAAACGTGCCGGTGACACACGATGGAACTCACACTATGGTACCTTGATTAGCATCATTTCCATGTTTTCATCCGTGGTTCATGTGCTTTATTGATGATAATCCCAATGAAAGTGCGGGTGAAGCAAATAAGTTAATGAGAGAAATAAGTACTTTTGAGTTTGTGTTTCACCTTTTCTTGATGAAAGTCATATTGGGACTCACAAATGATTTGTCACAAGCATTGCAAAGGAAAGATCAAGAAATTGTGAATGCAATGGCTTTAGTGAAATCATGCAAGGAAATGCTACATTGGATGAGGAATAATGGGTTTGATGCATTGGTTGATGAAGTATCTTCTTTTTGTGAAAAACATTATATTGATGTTCCTAACATGGAAGAGGCATTTATACTTCCAGGGAGGTCAAGGCATAATGCTCCAATAAAGACAAATCGTCATCATTATCGTGTGGAGCTCTTTATTTATGTCATTGATGAGCAAATTACGGAGTTAGAGGATCGCTTTAATGAGGTAAATACCGAGTTGCTTGTTTGTTTGGCATGTTTGAGTCCGAAAGATTCATTTGTAGCTTTTGATAAACCAAAGTTACTTCATCTTGATCAATTTTATCCTCAAGACTTTTCGGATGAGGATCGTTTGGCACTTGAAGATCAACTTGAGATTTATATTCATTATGTGCGTTCCAGTAGTGATTTCTCTCAATTGAAAGGGATTGGTGATCTTGCAAAAAAAAAAATGGTGGAGACAAGGATGCATCAAGTATTCAATTATGTATATTTGCTCATTACATTGTCTTTAGTTTTACCAGTTGCAACTGCTTCAGTGGAGAGAGCATTTTCTGTCATGAATATTGTTAAGGGTCCACTTAGGAACAAAATGGGAGATCAATGGTTGAGTGATAGCTTGCTTGTTTATATTGAGAGAGATATTTTTGCTTGTATTGAAAATGGAGCTATAATGCTTCATTTTCAAAATATGAAACCTCGTCGTGGACAATTATAGCTTGTAATATTGTTTCCGTTATGAATTATGAATGAAAGTACTATGATTTCATTTTCAACATATTTTTCCATCCTAAATTTGTTTTTGGACTTTTACACTACGACCCCTTGTGGTAAGATTCTTGGCTCCGCCACTGCCGGCACTGTCTTTGTTATCAAATATCTAAGAAATAAAGATCTAGCGGTCAATTTCTAATATGGTCTTGACTGATCATGTAAGAAAATCGAAACCTTTTGTGCTGCTTGAGTTAATCTACAAGGGACAATCATGTTATTGGCTTGATGCAAAATGATAATTCTAATGGTTCGTTTATTAATCCGTAATCAAAATAAGAAGAATTGAATTGGGAATGGATTAAATTGAGAGGGAATTGGAATGGGAAGGAGTAAGAATCGAATTTCTGTCAAAGTTGTTTACTATAATGTCCTAGAATCAAAGTTGAAACGATATAAGTTATTTACCAGTTCACCTAAATTGAAATAAAAATTAATATAATTACTAAAATACTCTTAATCTTAATAATAGAAAAATTCATTATTTTTAATACAATTTCACACACACACACATATAGTTTTATTAAAATCTTAACAATTCTCATAAATTTATTTTTAATAAAACTTGAACTTTTTTTTTATATTTCTTAAAGAGTAAAAACCTAATTCAACAAGGAAAAGAAGTAAAAAAACTATATAAAAAAAAAGAAGGTTCGGGAACCTCTACGGTTCCACCACAACTCTCTCTACTCTCCCCGTCTACATCCTCATATTGTTTTTGCGATCATCCCTAAGGCCCAATTCTTGCCCATCCTAACCTTGTCGGGTTCTATCGGCCTGAATATCTCCTTTTGGCGGTAAATCATGAACTCCTTGCATGCGACCATTCTCAGATTTCTCAACCATTTGCTAGCCGCTCAATGCTTTATGTTATGCTCTCTGCAAAAACGTTTGCAATTGAAATTCGATCCGCAGTGGGTAAGTCACAAGGTTTTTCTTTTATTTATACTCATCTGCATTTCTCTTTACCCATCTGAATTTGGATTTTGGGTGTCTGGAGTTTGTTTGTAAAACTGTTGGGGTGGGTTGGTGCTAGGTCTTGGCAGATGGGAGGGGCAAGGCAATTTCAGTAAAGAAGTTTAATTCCTGATGTTGGCTTTCTTCTGGAATTCAATTACCACCTTCAAGTCAATATTTAGATTTCGGGGATATCAGGAATACGATAACTAATTTTGGGTTGAGCCCACTAATTTTTTCATTCCCAAAATTTGGTAAACACCAGAATCATTTGGAGAGGAATTCAATTCCCTTTCTTCTATCTCCATTCCGGTTTGGTAAACATGCCCTAACAGTTATGGGCTTAATTGATTCGAGGCTACAAGCAAATGATTGGAAAATTGCATGGCCGTTGTATAAATAGGGTGTGTTATCCACACATATTTTTTACTTCTCACACACTCCTTATTACATTATGTCATTTGATCTTCTTCAATTTATATGATCCGACAGCCAAAAATTTTTAAAAAAAGTGTGAGAAGTAAAAAAATGGCGTGTGGATATTACATCCCTATCTTATATTACTAGAAAAGGATCGACACGTGTTAGCTGGTCATGGAGCAAGCGAGGCGAAAGGTTTTGCTACTCAACATTGAGAAAGAGTTTATTTTCAAGATACTTAGTGACTGATTCACAGAACTTCGTGATTATGATTGAAACATTTCATATTATAAAGTGTTCTCTAACGATCATCATTGTAAAAAATCAATTAAAATTAAAGTCCTTTCATCAGTTAACTATATAATAAAGAGATAGATGGTTCGTAAATTTTTTACTAGTACTAACCATTTGTTTTATATTATTCGATGACTAAATGATCTTATATTTTTTTTCTTTTTATTTCTTGTAGAGATGATCCTTACTAATTGACCACCAGGTCTCCTAAGAATGAGTTCCTCCTCAATACTTGAGAGAGGCAAGTCTTTTCCGCAAGTGAGGGAATTAGCTTGGCTCCTTGTGATTGAGGAGGAGTTTCTCCTCAAAATACTTAGTTACAAAATTTCATATTCATGATCGAAACCATTCATATTATTAATTACTTTATAAAGATCATATATGTAAAAAATCAGTAAAAAAATTATTAAACTGTATAAAGGCAATAGACAAATCTAGTAAAAGAATTACGAATTTATTTGTTTTGGTTGATTGAGTTATTGACTAAATGATCTTATTTTATTTTAATTGTTTTTTTTATAAAAAATAATATTTACACAATAATTTATAATATGAATAATTCTGATTATAACCACAAATTATTTGAAGACGAACTCCTTCTCCATCTTAAAGAGCCAAGTCATCTTCGCAAGTGAAGGGGCGGCTGTTCTAACAACTCATGCTAGCAGCCCTCTTTACTTTTTGTGGAAAGCAACGACCAATGGATTCCATAACTCGGTCGGAAAAGATTGTTTAAAGATATAAAAATAATTATTGTAAATAAAATGCGTGGGATTCAAATTCCGTGAAAAACGAATTTAATAATAATTTGTTTTTGACTAACAGTTCGTGTAACTTAATCCAGATCAAGTATTTATTTTGACTAAGGTTCGCCCGTTAGTCGCTTTGGTACAGATTCAGTTAAACGAAATCAATTAGTCATCAGCAATTCATCAGCAACTTTAATTGACTTAGTGGTTAGAGAATTTCAGGCTGCTCCTCGGGAAGATTTATACAGTCAAATGTATCAATTATTCCACAACAACTTTAGCTGAACTAGTCTGCTACTCGGAAAATTTATGTTTCAAGGTTGAAGGGGAGCATTTTTGCATAACTTAAATTTTAATGTATATTGATCATACACTTAATTATGTATTAAAAATAATCAAAAATTGAAAAAGGAACATTTAATCTAAATGTTACCTAGAATTAAGTAAAATAATACATGATAAATGATTAGGTGTATAGAGAGCATACACCTTAATTATGGTAATGAGAAATAATACTCCTTTAAAACCTACGAATCTATATTACCTATTAATAGAATACTTTTTGTTAACCAAAAAATTAAAGAAAATACAATTGTAATCTTCACAATATCAGAAAAAATTCGAAGATATTAAAGTAATTTCATACAATTTTTTTTATTGTTTTTTCTTTTATCATCTACATGTCATCAAAGCATATTCTAACTTAAAATAAAAATTAAAAAGTAAAATGTCCCACTCTTATGTTCCCTCTCCTTCTCTTTCACATTTTTCTTCAACTTCTTGCTCTTTCATATATATATATATATATATATATATATATATATATATATATATATTTAAACCTTTTATATTTACACACAAATAGTTGTGAGCTTCATCTAGTAGTATACTGAAAACAGATAAAATATTTTGTAGACAAATGGTTTTAATTTTCCTCATTTGACAAAAAACTCATTCTCATATTCATATATGTATGTTATTCGATCATATAATATTATGTAACTCAATTGATTATGAACATTTATTCTTATATCTAAAGTTATATGTTTAAAATTCTATCTGACACACCCCAACCTAAATCGAGGTATGATGGCCGTCACGTGAGGGTGACGTAACCATGTGCACAGTGCGGAAGCAAAATTAAAAGAAGAAATACGAACGAATTAAAACCAAGCTAAATAAAAGCACTAGCCGAGGAAGGTACTAGTGATGAGATTAAGTGTGATTACACAACCAAAGCATAAATAGTCTAAGTGCAGTCAAGCAGAAAAGTACTAAATTCAAATAACACCCAAGGGTGTACCACACGAGTGATGGTCTGTCAGAACTTCCACTGGGATCCTCGTAAGCCACCCACGAACACTACCTCAAACCTGGAGGGACAAAAAATAGAAAGCGTGAGTGGGCAAAAACAAAGCTTTTCAAAATCATTTCATTTCTCAAAAGTTCTAACCCCTCGCCGTAAAACTAGTATAATTTCCGAAAATAAAGTATATACTCGTATATATCTCAAAATCATGCTCAGCAATAGTGAAAATTAGTTGTATCTCATGCCAAAGTATCTCAACGAAAAGCCAATAGTAACTCAGTGAATAAATATAAATGCCAGGTATCAAATCAGCCCACGGCTAAATCTATAGCTCATAATCAATCTCAATCATATTAAATATCTTGCACACAAATCAACACCACCTCTAGTGGTCTGCACAACATAACCGAGTATAAATAAATATGCTCTAGTGCTACGATCAAGTGAAGACTGTACGAATAATCGCGGGTGAGCATACGGTGTGGGACTGTACGAATAATCGCGAGTCGAACCCACTTATAGTGGTCTATACGACAGGACTGTGCACCTAACTTGGATCCAAGGTGAGCATACGGTGTGGGATGTGAACATCACATGAAGGACTGTGCCTTAACCCTGGGCCGGAGCACTAAAATCGAGGTGCATGTTTATGAGCTCTCAACACATCACATCATTCTCATAACTTACTCTATGAACTTACCTGACACTTACCTGTGCGTCCGCAACACTAAGCATGAATATATGCAACTATTAATGCATAAATAAAATAGGCAGATACTTTGCATGGTATTTCAAAACGTATAATCATTCAATTTCATTTTATGGGAAAATAGCAAGTATATAGGTATATACGGAAAACCAAAAGGCCACTCACTGATATGTAGCCGGGTCGTAAACCCCGCGCCTAGCCTACCTATGCTCGTCCTCCGGATAGGTTTCGCCTATATGAGAAGCAACTACAAAAACGTTATTTTAAAGCACATAAACGAAACTTGGAAATAACTTCTCATACATAGCTCAATTTTGGTATTTGAATATACCAACGTGATATACATAACCTCAGGAACAACCCCATATTTTTAGAATTTTTTTTCGATGGCTCACGTGCCTCCACGCGTCGGCGAAGGCACGGCAAGACGCGTCCCCACGCGCGGCCACGTGCCAGGCACACTGACAGTGTCAGTTAACGCCGTTAGAAATATTCCGTTAAGTTTTAATGGTGTCACTTAACGCCGTTAGCATATTCCGTCAAAACTGATGGAATATGCTTTCATCTTCTCCGGCGAGTCGTCGGACATCGGTGACCTCGCCGGTTTCTAGAAAAATATTAAAATCCTTGTAACTTCTTCGATTCTTCACCAAATTTCACGAAATTTTCACCAAATCGAAGCTTACAACATTTAGAACATAACCTTGCTAATTTTAAGCTCCAAAAATCACGGAATCTCGCCTGAAAAACTTTGAAACTCCGGCCAAAACTTTGAACTCGCCTAACTCGACTTCTTGACGTCCAAATTCTTCTAACGAACTACTCTGAGCCTCATGATGACCTCATAAAACTCCATGTGAGCTTAAAATTCCAAAAAACATCCATAATTATGATTGTATGAATAGTACCTCAAATCGGGGTTAGGGTTTTCACGTGATTTCGAAGCTTTCAAGGTCTAAAACTGGTATATATGAACTTAGAAACTTGCAAGGAATTCAAATCTTACCTTTTTGACGTTGATCCGTGAAGAAATGGAAGGTTTTGGGGTTCGTCCGTACAAAAGAGAAGGAGAGAGAGAGAGTGAGTTTGAGAGAGAGAGAGAGGGCACGGGGAAGAAGAGAGAGAATGAGAGAAAATGTAATGTTTGTGTGTGGTCCTCACACTAACACCTCACCAAAAACCCCCAACCATACAATTTATCTAAGTCCCAAAATAATTCAAATTTAAACTAGGGTAACTAAATATAACCATAGTATTTAAAATCCCTGAAATGCTCAAGGGTATTTTCGTCTTTTCACATCAACAATAAAAATAATTTGGGACCGGTTGGTACACTATCTCAGTAATTTAATATGAATATTTTATGATTTGTCAGAGAAAAAAAATATAATAGTCTCTACGCTCAGTGTCATTCAAAATTACTTCCCATTACATAATTTGACCTTTCAAATTTCTTGGATTCATGTCCGCAGGCGCAGATATTTTTGTTTAAATATTATTCACAACTTGTTAGCTTAATATATCAAATATGTAAAAAATAATAATAAAATAAATTCCATTTAAAAATAGCACAAAAAAAAACAGAAAAAGAAAAAAGAAAAAAGAGAACAGTTACCCTAATAAATCCAAGAATTTTTAGCATATAAATCAATGTAGACAGCTTAGCTAGATGCACAAGCACTAATCCAATGGCTTCTCTAGAGGAACCAAAAGGCCTTCCTAAAATTCCTCTTGATGATGAAGCAAGGAGAGAAGAAGAGAGCTACTGCCATGCACTGCAGCTGGTGGTTTCTTCTGTGCTGTCTTTCTCCATGCAGTCGGCAATTGAGCTTGGCGTTTTAGACATCCTAGCGAAAGAGGGTCCAAATGCCAAGCTCTCTGCATCTGAGATTGCAACTCACATCGGCACCAAGACCCCTGACGGACCCATGATGCTAGATCGCCTTCTAGCTGTCCTGGCCAGCAACTCCGTCCTCGATTGCACTGTTGTTAACGGTAAAGTTGACAAGTGTTTCCGGAGGCTATACAGCCTTACCCCTGTGGCCAAGCACTTTGTGACTGATGAAGATGGTGTTTCATTAGCCCCTGTGTTGACTATGGTTCAAGACGAGGTCTTCTTAAAAAGCTGGTATGTTTTTTTGGTCAAGACTTGTTGGTTAAATTGGCAGTAAATTTAATAAGGGTAAATTCAATTTAAAAAAGGGTGTGCTATCCACACACCCTTTTTTACTTTTCACACACTCCTATTACTTTCTGTCCATTAGATCTTCTTCAATTCATCCGATCCGATGATCGAAATTCAAAAAAGTGTGAGAAAAGTAAAAAGGGGTGTGTGGATATCACATCCCAAATAAAAAATTGGGCATTTTCATGTATGTATGAAGTTGATCAATGCCCAATTTGCGAAATGAAATTGTCCCAGATTTGTCGTATATACATGAAAGTGTCCCGTACGTGTTAAAGGATCGGATCGGATCGGATCGGAAATAAGGTTTACAATTTTCGTTCCAAAATTTTTGGATGAGATCGAAAATTTTAAATTCCAAAATATTTGTATTATTCGGAATTTTTTGGAATTGGAGTTATCTTTGAATTTTTAGAACATAATTTGAATTCATAGATATTTGACAAGTTTTTTTATATCTCGAACTTTTTCATATATGCATATTGTTTATTCTTAATATTTGGTATATATTTGCATATACATCCAATCAATTTTGTAGTATATTAATAATATGTTCATCATTTTTAATATAGGATTTTTTTTATTAAATACTGTTTGACTGTGGTTATGGACAGAGTGAAATTTCTTATAGCCTCTCTAGGCTCGGAATGGATGAATAACCGTGGCTTACCAATAGTTGTCCCTCTATCCAAATTTCAAAATTAACAATGAACATAATAAAAAAATTAAAGATAGCTAGCTAACTTTAATTTTGTGAATATCAACAGGCCTAGAGTGAAAGATGCAGTAATTGAAGGAGGAATTGCATTTGACAAAGCCCATGGCATGCACCACTTTCAATATCCGGGTGTTGACCTTAGGTTTAATAAAATGTTCAACAAGGCAATGTTCAACCATAGCACCATAGTTATGAAGAGAATTCTTCATCTCTACAAAGGTTTTGAGCACGTTAAGCAACTTGTTGATGTTGGTGGTAATCTGGGAGGGGCAATTAGTCTAATCACTTCTAAATATCCACATATTAAGGGCATCAATTTTGACTTGCCTCATGTTATAAAACATGCCACCTCTTATCCTGGTACGACTTTACATTTATAGTGTTATGATCTACGATTTGGATTCTATGTTTTTCCATTATAAAAGATTGTAGTGAATTTGTTTTGCAGGGGTTGAAAATGTTGGAGGAGACATGTTTGAAAGTATTCCAAATGGGGATGCCATTTTTTTGAAGGTGATTTTTAAACTCTTATCTGAGAAAAGAAATATGATAAGTTGGATTTTTGTCTCTTTATTTTATCTTTTATACTATGAGAAACCTCCTTCCAATGCAAATATAAAATCAAATGACCATTAACTGAAGCTTTTCTATTTAATTAATAATTCTATATTGTTTTGTAGTTCATACTTCATGATTGGTTGGATGAAGACTGCATAAAATTGTTGAAAAATTGTTACAACGCAATTCCAGACGATGGAAAAGTCATTGTGGTGGAGGCACTTCTCCCAATCAAGCCAGAGAATAACATATCTGTGAGGACCAATGCCCAACTGGATCTGCATATGATGACTCAAACCCCGGGAGGAATGGAGAGGAGCCAAGAAGAATTCATGGCCCTAGCAAGTGGTGCTGGTTTTAGTGGCATTAGATATGAATGTTTCACTGCTAATCTCTGGGTCATGGAATTCTACAAGTAGACAAAAGTGATTTCAAAAATAAGTTTTGGGTTATGATCCTGATAATCCAACGTGCAAATGCCTAATAATCCTATCTTTTTTCTTTCTTTCTGTTCTTCCTGAAGTTTATTTCTATCCTAAAAAATAAGAGTATGTTTTAGATATGAATATTCATCATTGCAATCCAGATTCTTCTAAAATATGGTCTTAATGTCGATATTTTTTCAACCTTGATTGAATGAACCTTCACCATACTGCATTGACCCAACTTTCCATTTTACGAATTATAAATTCTACATAAATTGTGCATTCATTAAATTAAATTTTTATATATTATGTGAATTCAATACGTGTGAATAAGCAAATAAATGGAAAGAAAAAGAGAATTAAAACCCTAGAGCTTGAGTTGGGCCTAGAAATAGGAAAAAATTGTTTTAGACTAGGCCTGACCTGAAAACCCAGCACTCGAGCTTATAGCTTGCGTTGAAGTCGTGTCGCTATGAGACCTAGGCCTCTGAGTTTCCTAAGTTGAGACACTAAACCTAGAATCCAATGGATCTACACGATGTCATTTCTTGCGTCGTAATCAACAATCTTCGGTGACTCATGCAACTTCCTCTGACAACCTGCAAGTTGTCCTTCATTTTCGAGGAAACGTTTCCATTATGGAAACTGTTGGCCCTAAAAACTACAATGCCTACGTGGTGCGCATGCTGAGTAACTAATGAACTAATTACATTCTTCTGTTATGTGCGGGGGTGCCAACTCATCGGTCGAGCTTGGACGGGGAGTAAAATATGTTGATGTTCCGTTGAGCACCTGGCTGACCTCTCGATCTTGCGATTGCGGCTGAGGAAGGAACAAGTCTCGGCCTTCAGGTTCTAGAGCCTGAAGACAAGGCTGCTAGTTCTACGAAGTTCATAAATCGTCAGTGCCGAATTCGGTCACAGTGATTGTGTTCGTAAGGGTGAACTCACGCTAAATCGACACCAAAGTATAGGGGCACATGTACTTAAAGCAAATATAAGTCTTAATTGTGAATGTGGTTCGGCCATCAGAATGCCGAACTTTAAAACCCACTTGCAAGTATCCAATCATAAAGCAACTCGGCGTTCAAAGCGTCGAGCCTAGTAATCTGTAACACCTCACTTCGCCGAAAAGGCTAATGAGATGACCTCTGTCAATAAGGATTCGAAAATCCTTCTCAATCAAGACTTGGATAGTTAACCAATCGGCCTCGATGCAGTGATGTTTATCCAAACTATAGGTGCTTCGAGGTCGGCTGTTTCTATGGCGATATATCCCAACTGAAGATATCACTAGTTGCCTTCACATTGTTGTTTATCCAAACTGAAGATCTGTTGGTGGAAAAAGAAAATAAAAATCTCAAGAGTTTTGAGAGGTTTCGCGTAGAGTGAGAGTTTGCGCAAGGCAGATTTGTGTGTTGAATTTGGGTGGAGGGATGGATTGGAATGGTGCACTTCCCCTTCTATTTATAGCAACAATTCTTCTTTCGATCAAGTTAAAACTATATTCGGATTAAGACTCTTCATTCTGATCCAAACTCAACTCGGCCAGCCCTAATCCCAATAGAACTTTGAACTTAACCTTTTATCAGGCCACATTCATTTCTAAGTATAAACACCCTTATCTGGCCGAAAATTCTTATCGCATTAGGACTTCACTACCCCATCCATCCATCTTACAATAAGACTTACCTACTTCATCCTTATCAGGAATACTCCATCTCCTGATAGGACTTGGCCGGCCTTGGCTAGGCGGCCCATGGACCGAATGTCTCACAGTGACCCTTGAGCTAAGCTTCTGGGCCGAGAATAATTTTAAACTTGGCCCAAATCAACATTTTGGGCCCAAACATTGCCCCCTCGCTTCTGAGGTCATCGACCTACAATCCTTGGTCGAGCTTTGACCTTGAAGAAGCGAAACCAACCTTTGGCATATCTTCCAAAAAAATTCAAGCACCTCGAAAACCTTAATCACGTGTATTTATGAAGCATGATTACTCGTTTTCCTTCTTCCTCACTCTCTGCCACGTGGCGACTCCCTAGTTCACTTAGCAGGCCTTAATGATGTCCCTTAAGACGTGCGGCCATTGAAACGTCTTTCATCATTAAAACCATTGCCACACGCAATCGTGCACCTTTAATTCGCGAGACCCTTGGTTTTTTCACCTAGATTTTCCTAATATCCATAATGATTAGCAACTTTCTCGGTCCATTCTATCGCAATTTTTGAAAATCAAAGGCTTGACCTTCCCTCCAAAATGTCTATAAATACCTGAATCCCTCTCATTTGTACTTTACGCTTTCAAAACTCCTGAAATCTCTCTCGTCTCTTGCTTTCAAAACCCAGAAATCCCAAAAGCTCTCAACCCAGAAACCTTTTCTTCTTCAA
Source organism: Crataegus laevigata (assembly GCA_963580275.1). NCBI lineage: Eukaryota > Viridiplantae > Streptophyta > Magnoliopsida > Rosales > Rosaceae > Crataegus > Crataegus laevigata. The sequence continues at coordinate 26,025,882 of OY756947.1, read as the reverse complement.
ACCCAGAAAATCTTCAAAGCTTCACAATTGGCTTCCTTCATCTCCAAGCTCTCTGACGAATGCAACAAGTGCAATGACTTTATTGATCGGAGCGCCATCAAGACTCTACGCTTCGAGAGTGATATGAGCACCACTCATTAGACTCTGGGGCAACTCTTCAAGGACGCAGTGCCATCATCCATCACCAACCTCTTTAAGGCCCATTGCTTGGCACCCTTGCTACAAAGGTTTGACTGGTCAAAGTGGGATCTGGCTAAGCCCTAAGAAGCTTGGCCTTCAACCATCGTAACTTAAGAGGCTTGGGTAGAACGGATGGAGAAATTGTTCGAGCAAAACTGGAAGGCTCTTGGCATCTATAATGCCTTCATCCATGGAGATTGCCATGGACAGAGAACTCCTTATGACAGCTTTGAGTTTTTGGTGCTCGGCCACCAATACCATGATCCTTCCTTTCAACCTTATCGACCCCATCATCCTCGACGTCTCAGCTATTCTTGGGACTTCCTTTTCTGGCATCTCAGTCGACGCCGCCCTCTCTGGATGCCCGTCGAATCTCAACCTTAAGGCACTATTCAACGAACGGGTCGTCGAGACGTTGAGCAAAGAAGGTCAAGAGCCTTTAAAAGAAGAAGTTCAGAAGTTATACAAGAACTTCTTCAATTACAACATCCTCATCCTCCACTTTGCTGGCTGAGGGGAAGAGAGCCTACGGAAAGGAGAACACAAAGCCTTCTTATTTTACTAGTACAACAAATTTATTTGTTGTACCAAGTCAAATAAGTGCTTGGTTGAAAACATGCCCGTGGCTGAAGCCCTGGCTAGCGGTCAAACCTTAGCGCTTAGTCCAGCCATCATCGCTAACCTCCTACGCTGCCTGGCTAAAGTGACCATCAACAAGATCGATCGGAGATCATCAACTTCCAGTTTACCGAAGCGCTCAGGTTTTAGTTGGCCTATCGACAGACGAATTCTTAATCTGTTGTCGTCAAGAGTACCCCTCATCGATCAGGCTCCCAACATCAGTATGGAGTGAAGCGGAAGATGTTGATCTTCGCCAAAATTGGGGGTCGTTCGTGTTAACACGTGTCATTCCCCTCGGTTGCGATGCTTGCCGAGCAAGCTGGGAGGTCTACTACCTTCACTTCACTGCTCAACAGCTCGGCTATCTCCAAGGTTGTCTGGTGCCTCTACTTACCTACCGCTCCCTCCTAAGCCAATGAGGCCTCTCTGGTTCTTTAGAGAGGAAGTGCAAAGACACCGAGAGAGGGTTTTAGGAGCGGTGCAAAACCCAAAAGCGACAAGACCTCTCTGACGAGTCGCCCTCGACCTCCTTCCATTAATCCTCCCCATGTAGTCGAGGCGATTGGCCAGGTCGATCCTTCTACAGCCGATCGAGGAAAAAGTCTTGTTATTGAGCCTGAACTGATGGCCGAAACCTCGATTCATCTGCAAGATACAGACCTTGGAATTTCTCCCTAAGAAGCTAGATCGGCTTTCGTAAATACCTTCATTGTTTTCCTTTGGTCAATCTTCTGCCTTGGAATTCTAAACCATGAAAATATTAAATGTCAAGTGCCCACTTTCTTATTTCACAGAAAATTTTATGCGCTGAAGGGCATTATCTATATCTTCTGGCTACCTCAGTGGCCATCGAATATAGATAACCTTCATCGGCCGCGTGAATTAAAAGGAAGTCTTAAATACTCGGCTTGGCCATTAAGCTCTGGGCTCGAGCAATGAGCCAGCAGACATAGCCGAAGTCTCTTCTCGGCAAGTCTCACATTTCCCCTTTTTCTTACTTCCTTGTGACTTAACTCGTTCTGACAAATTTCTTTCTGTGCAGCCTCCATGGGAGGTCAAGCTCGGTGCCCTACTCGCCAGTACCTTTGGAGTCGTTGGGCCTTCTACTACCTCGGTCGAGCCTGCTTCAACTGCGGCCTAATCTACTGTCTTCGCCAAGGTGCAATAACTCTTGTCTCTCTTGGCCTTGCAAGTCCTAGAGCGTAACGGCCTCGACTCTGTGGGGGAATGCCTGAACGCCCTTGCTTCTGAGGGTCAATTGAGCAATGAGTCCATTGTTCAATTGTCTTCCATCTTGGAGAGGACCTGAGAGTATTTTACTATTTTCGAGAGGGCTCTTCGAGCGGAAGACAACCTAAAAGCTACAATGGTTGCCCAAGAAGCAATTCGACCGGAGCTCGAGGCGATTAAGGAAAAGAAGAAGCGACTGGCTGTTTTCGACCATCAATTGTAGAACTTCAATGGCAAATATCGATCGTTGTTTTTGAACTTAAGATGGATTTTGAAGCGAACAAGGCCAAGCTGACGGAGTTTGCAGCCGGCGCGAGGCGGATCGAACAGATGAAGCTGGACAAGAGAACGCGACAAGCTGAGGTTACCATGGCTGAAGTGAGGTGGCTAGAACTGAAGGCTGCTCTCGAAGCCTTCATTCTTTCGACCCTCTAGGACTGTATATATGTAGGCCATTTTAATTTCTTGTCATTTGTAACTTTTATAAATTTAATGAAATGCGCCATTATTCTCTCATTTCCTAAGTTATCGAGTAGTACTTCTTTAAACATTTCCCATTGATTAGCAACTTGTGAATTAAACTAGTTCGATCCTAGAGATGGTATGCCCTCTTGTTGATAACTTTGTGAATGACGAATGATTTTTCCCAATTCGGCGACCATATGCTGAACCTAGGGTGTTTAATTCCTACTGATAACATAGTTTGCCAAACCAACTCTCCCTCACCTAATGTTTTTTGTCTGACTCGCTAATTATACTCTCGTTCGGCAATCTTCTTCTGTGCCACTAACAAGTTATAAGCATCAAATTGAGCTTCTTCTAGATCTTCTAACTCTTGTCTCATAGTCTGGCTGTACTCAGCACTGAACAAACTACTCTGTTTAATCACTCTTAATGAGTTTATACTTAGCTTGACTGGTAACATTGCATCGTGTCCATATCAATGTGTATGGAGTCATTCTAGTGGCTGAACGGAGTGGGGTTCGATAGGCCTATAACGCTTCGTTTAACTTCAAATGCCACATATCAGGCCTTTCTTTTACCATTTTTTCAAGAATACTGATCAAAACCTTATTACTTGGTTCGGCCTGCCCATTCGCCTGTAGGTAATACGGCGTAGACTGCTCAAGTTAAATTTTAAGATTCCCCGTATACTCCTTAAACCTGTTGGATGTGAAGATCGTACCATTATCTGTTATGATTGTTTTTTGTACCTCGAATCTAGTTACGATGTTTTCTTCTACAAAATTACAAACTTCTTTAGACGTCAACTCGGCATACCACTTTGTTTCGACCCATTTGGTGAAATAATTTGTTGCGATGAGTATCCATGCATATTTTTCCGACCCAGAATATGGTCTAATTTTGCCGATTATGTCCATGGTCTATCCTCTAAACGACCATGGTTTGGTGATCGAATGTAGTGATTTGGTCAAGACTCTCTGTATACGACATGAATTTGACACTGTACACATCCTCGCACAAGCTCAATACATTCCTTTAGTACACTCGGCCAAAAATAGCCATGTCAGTGAAGCAACCATTGCATCTTTCGACCAGATTGATGAGCTCTGCAGATTCCTTAATGAACCTCGATAATCGCTTGGGCGGCCTCTTGTGGGCCGAGACATAATAACAATATTCCATCCTCACCCTTCTTGTACAAAATATTTTGGTACAACACATAATTTGTGGCATGAGACCTCGTTCTACAGTCGTGTTTACCATTAGGGTTGTCGAGATACTGCATGATCAACCATCTTCAATCGTCTGGTAATGCCTCGACTACGTAAACCTCCACAGGATCTCATCGTTCTAACAATGAAGACAAAGACATGACTTGTGTTTGGATCACATGACTTTGCTAAAGAACTTGTTGATTAACTAGAGCCAGGTACAATCGTCGTGTTACAGGTATCGTCTGGCTTATCTTTCCCCCCATGAGTTGTGCGCTAGAGGTAATTTAAGCCAGTTCGTCTACATTGGTATTTCGTACTCAGGAAATATGTTTAAATCTAATGCCATTGAAGGACTCGGCCAAATAGCTGGCAACCATGTGATAGGGCGCCAGAGTACAACTCATGGAACGAAAAATGCCATTGAGTTGGTTAATCACAAGTTCTAAATCACCAAGGACGAGGGTGAGGATTGCTCACAAGTCGTGAAGGACACCGAGGCCGATAATTAGGTCCTCATATTTGACCTGGTTATTTGAACAGTCGAAGCCGAGCTTGAGAGAAAAATACCATCGGTGATGATCTGGGGATTGAATGACTATCCCAACACCCGTTGAAACGGAGATGCTCGAAACATCAAAATGCATTATCCAATAATTTTCTCGGGTTTCTACCATGCCGATTTCGACATCATTGCCCCCAAAACCATATGGGGACGGGTGTTGGGCTAAGAAATCAGCTAATGCTTGACCCTTGATGGCTTTATGGGCACGTATTGTAAGTTGAATTCGAACAGCACCATTGTCCACTTCCCAATTTGGCCTTTGACTATCGGTCAAGTGAGCATGTAACGAATGACATCAGTTTGAGTAATGTCCTGAGTGACCGATGGAATCATATAATGCCTGAGCTTCAACTCATCAAAAAACAAAGGCAGAGTTTTTTTATGGCTGAGTAATTGATCTCAAGAGCATTGAGGTTGTGACTAAGATAAAAAATAGCCTGCTCGTGCCCAATGTCAATGTCTTGCGCTAGAAGGCAACTAATGGACTCTTCAGCCGCAAAGATATACAAATTGAGAGGTTTCCCTCGTTGAGGCGGGACAAGGACATGTGGGGTTGTCAGAGAAACCTTGATTTGTGCAAAGGACTCTTGATGTTCAGTCTGCCATTTGAAAGTGTCAGAATCCTTGAGTTGCAATAGTGTGGAAAATGGTCGCATTTTTCTTGCTGAATTAGCAATGAATCGCGAAGAAAGTTAATCTTACCGAGCAATGACTGTAATTGCTTTTTGGTCGCAGGTGAAGCATTGATGATTGCTCAAGCCTTATTTTCGTTGACCTCAATACCACGGTGATGTACAAGGAATCATAAAAAATTATTGGCTGAAACGCTGAAAACACACTTAGCAAGATTCATTTTTAGGTTATGATGGCGCATAAATAAGAAAGCTTGTCGAAGATCATCCAAATGTGTTTGCCGACGTTTCGATTTGATTACAACACCGTCAATGTAGACTTCGATAGTAGTTCCAATTAAATCATGGAATATAATGTTCATCGCTCGTTGCTATGTGGTGCCGGCGTGCTTGAGGCCGAACGACATAACAACCCATTTGTATGTGCTGAGTGCCTCTAGGCAACGAAAAACGGTCTTGTGAACATCAGTCTCAGCAATGAAAATCTGATTGTAATCGGCATGTCCATCCATGGAAGATAAGATCTCGTGATTTGCTGCTGCGTCGATTAACAAATTTGAAATCAGCATTGGATATTCATCTTTGGGAGTTCCCAAAATTAGATTTAAAAAATCAATGCATATTCATAAAAGCACCATTTTTCTTTAAAATTGGGACGATATTCGCCAACCATTCGACGCATCGAGCTATCCAAATGAACCTGGCTTTAAGAAGTTGAACAATTTTGTCCTTTATGCCGAATTGCACTTCGGTTAAGAATCATCGAGGTGGTTGACAGAATGGTTTATAGCTAGGTTTAATGCGTAACTCATGCTCAACGAGCTTTCGATCTAAACCAGGCATCTCTGGCTGAAAGTGACAATGAGCTTTCGATCCACCATGGAACGACTGCTGGCCCATTGTCACTTTCAGCCAGAAATTCGATTAAGTTTATGCTTGAGTTTGGTTGCCTAGACATAACATACCAATGGGCCAGCAGTCGTTCCATGGTGGATGAAACCGCGGCCTGGTGCCTTTCTTGTTGGGCATCAGTCATCAGCGTTGTTAAGTAAGTTAGCCAACCCGAGTTTTGCCAAATCTTGGTGCACAGTCTCGACGACTACCTCGATGGCTTTCTAAATTGAGATTCGAGTTGGCCATCCTTCATCATTAAAACCCTGCAGTGTAATATAGCCGAAGTGAAGGAAAATTTGTGAAAAACAAGTTTATTTGAGCAACATCAAACAACATGTAGTTAACAATTGAAGGCGGAATCATGTTATATGCACTCAAAAACAAAACTTAACCCATGAAATTCAAAGCCTAGTAGATGGTGAACTAAGACTCAACTCAAGAACAAAAATGAGTTGAGAAATCTTATATCTTTGTTGATTCCTCTTTGCATAAGCAAAGGCTAATCACCCAAGGAGAGGGCCTTCATTCCTTGCTTCTTAGCTTCATGGATTTCTTGGATGAGGATAGTTGAAAGGATTCTCCAAGTTCCCAAAATAGAGAACCTCTAATTTTTCCACACCAAGGAGGGACTTGAAGAAGAGATAAGTGACCTTGGAGGAGGGAAGATTGCTAGCTAATCTCCTCTAAGGGGGCCGGCCTCCTAGAGAGAAAGGGAGAGACATGTTCTCTCCAATTTTCTCCAAAAGAAACCCTAAATGAATTTTGGCTATAAAGTTCTTTATATAGTCACTTCACTTAAGTGACTAAAAGAACAAAAACCCTATTTTTCATCTCATGGCCAACCTACCATAGGCATTGGGTTGTTTGGACCCTTTTAAATCTCAAGTCATTTAAGTTGTCATACAACTTAAGTTAATGGGCTTGACTTTGAAGCCCATTGGGTCATGAGGCCCAAAACTAACCCGAGGTTTAAAACGAACTTATTCGTTTGATTAATTAACATATTAATTCATCCTAGCGATATACAATTAAACCAATTAATTGTTCTTACTCAACTCTGTTGTTTCTTCAATCTCTACCTTACACAGTGTACGATCCATTAGGTTCTTTTTAGCGAGGCAGTGGGCGATTAAAACTCTTTCAAATCGATTGTGAATTGAAACTTACTTTCAATTCTCCCTTTAGTGATTATACACGTTTAGGGCTTCCACAAACCATGAGTGACACCTAGCAGTATGTCATGGTTACCCAAGCTAATCAAAAGAGGTGGAGAACCTATTCAGTTTAGGATTACAATGCAATACGGTCTTTCTCTAATACAATACTTTTGACCACATTGTTTGGTTTGATAGTTTATTCATGTCTATTATCCAATGTGATACATTTACTTATATGATTACCTTGAATGTGATTTGGAACGACTTCCTAAATCTTATTCATACTCTGGCCAGAGATTCTTAATCATATCATAGAGTATTCTCCCTCAAACGGTTTAAAGGTTAGAGATCCCTTGTTGCACATTCACTTGCCTCTATGGCTAAGTGGCTTAACCCCAACTATGTCATGGACACCCTCTGATGAAGTGACTTTGACGTAGTCAATGATCAAGGACCTAACCGCAATACAACTATGAACTCCTCGTTAATCATACAACATTTATATGAGATAGCTTTAAACAATAATCTCTGCCCTCTATGTATATTAAACTAGATTAGCTTAATATGTGAAATGTCCGTAAAGTATCATCATATGATTGGCTTTTAAGGCACATTTCCAACACGACGTGGTCGTCGTAATAGCAGGCCTGAATCATGTTAGCCTTGAACGGCTTATTATAGGCCGAGTGAACCACAACCGATTTACCATAAATAAAAAAAGGACTTGGTACAATGATGAAGAAATGCAGCCTATCTGATAGATCCAATCGCGGCTGAGCAATGCATTATATTCAGTTTTTGAATCACTTCTGAAAAATGCGGTCATGTGATTAGAACAAGCAAATGTGCTCCAACAAAGGTGCTCCAAAGAAAGCACCCCTTTTGTCTGGGACTTCTCTCCAACAAAGCTACTCATGGTTACCCCTAATGGGATAAGTTCATCATTAAAATCTCGCAGTGCTCGCATGATGGACACGGGCATAATGTTGACTGTTGCTCCACAATCAACGAATACCATAGAAATTAGGTATCCTTCAATATAAGCCGTAACATACAACGACTTTAGATGCTGAAGATTAATGGTAGAAGAGCGGAGAAAAAGCTCGGTGAGAGCTGTTTTGAGTTTATCCTGCTTGCTCTCTGGCCCATCCTCTTCGACGGTGACGAAGTCAACTTGTCTTATTTCTTTGGCAACCATGTCACCATCTAGGAAATTTGGTTGGGATGTGGTCGGCTGAAACTCGGCAGGTAAAACATGGACCATGCTAATCTCCATATTCTTGAGGACTGACGGGCCCATCGAGTCATGGTCGTCATCTTCTTGGTTATCGGTCGAAGTATACGGCTCTTGATTATCCTTGATTTGTCCATCTTTTGTTTTAGAGAGTGGTTGTTGCAACACATCCTTTAGTTTTGTGTCATTCTAGTTGTTCTCTCGGAGCTCACTCGACGTTAGGAGTTGGTTATGTTCTTGTGCCATTTGACAGGCTTGCTTCTGATAAGTGATTTGAGCATTCCGTGTGTCGAGATACGCATCTAGATGCACCACGCGTTCTTTCTCGTCCGCCGTAAGGCCGAAGAGAGCCACTGCCGAGAAGACTTCGAAATGGTACTGTAAATAATGAAGGTCCTCAAAAGAAAAGGGAAGCTCGACGACATCTATATCGGTGTGTGGATCAACCTCAAAGCTGAGAACTCCAGCTTCTCGTATGTGCTGGAACCTGGCTTTCATCGCTAGATCGGTGGTCTTTTGGATAATCTGTTCGGTGTCAGGGCAAGTTAGGGCCAGGTCGAGGGCTTCTTGACACTCCTTTGGTAGGCTGTATAAGTCGTTAGCAGAGTATTTCTTATGAAACTCCCGCATATACTCTAAGGCCTCGCCAAGAAACGGAGGGCGCAGATTCCATCGTACTTTAATTAGCGGTTCTAGTGAAGGCAACAGATGAAGTTTATTTTCCGCTTCTTTTCTAAATTTCTCAAAATGAGCTTTCATTTCCCCGGGTTGAAGAAAGAGTTTGATATGCTTCTCGGACTCTTCAATGGTGGTTTCAAAGTTGTGGTCAATTACTTTTTTCCCTCGAAGTAATTCAGTCATGATTGTCTGACCCAGAAAAGGCTTGCAAGATCGCACAATAAAACCCTAAAATTGGAAGATGAAAATTTCCTGCAACAAAATAACAAAATCAGACGAAACAACCACTCACAAAGCACACAAAATTAAAGAAAATGCCGAGCAAAAAATGCGAAGACCTGAATCTTACAACAATGAATTCAAAAATTTTCTCGCTAACCAAACAAAAAATAGAGAAACAGATGAACCAACGCACCTAAAACGGACGATTCATTTTTGGAAAACAACAGGAAAACACAGCCAAACCACCTTTGCAAACGATCGGATCGGAATCGAAATGGAAAGAGAGATGGTGAGAGAGAAGAAAAGGAGGGAAAAATGAAAGATGCCTTTCCCACAAAGAAAGGAAGCACCGATAACAACACATGTAAAAATGGTCCAAACGAAATTAAACAAATCAAGCAAGGATAAAATCAATATCACACTGTTAATGAACAGTATTTTCAGTTTGGGTTTTAGTATATATAATAATATTTGTATTCGCGCGTTGTTGCAGGATTAAAAATTTTATGAAAGATTGTGCAACTTCATTCTCTTCATAAGCAATGTTTGAGTCAATTTTGCTCCACTTAAGCAGCAATGAGAAATTGTAGAAAGGTAAAATTAAAGCATGCCGAATGTATTTCAATAGTACTAATTATATAGAATTGGGAAGTCAAATAAATCATATATAGCCACAAAATAGTAACACGTATAGATGAGATTAATCAACATCTACCAAGTCAAAAGTAGTCGTGGAAATTGAAATAATAAACCTTGTTTTCTGTTCAAAAAGTCATGCAACACTGGGAACATGACGAACCGGATAGAACTGTGATTAATTCACTCCATCCGTAAACAAAAGAAACCAAAACCAAGTTCAATATGAATTATGCATGACCTTTTTGAAAACTAAATAATGAATTATAAAAAATTGTTATCTTAAAATTCATTTAAATGGAAAATGGTAAATTTGGTTCACTTGAGATGCTAACATTTCAAAATGCGATACTAATAAAAGTTACATATTAGGATGAAATGCATTAACGCTTACACTTAATCAGAATTTTATTTTTCTACTCAATGTTCCAGGAAATTGCCTAGCAAAGAACAATTGCACATGGAACCTACCTTCTGAGTAGCACTTAAAAGCTCTTTTTGAACTCTCATGTGCTCATATGAGAGGAGATTTTGTTGTCGCTCAATTTCAAGTCTAGCCTCTCTTTCCCTAATGAGAGATTCCACTGCAGCCTGATAGACATATTCAAACACTTAATAATGTACATAAGTTAACTAAATTGAGCCACATTGAATATCAAACCCATCTACTTACCATCTTATCCAACTCTTATTTCATAAATTTCTCTTGTAAAGAAGCATGGTTTTTCCTAAGCCACACAATAATCTAATTCAATTCTTCTTCCTTGCTTTTCAAAAAGACCCCTATTATGAAACACACAAAAGATGTTATTGAGGGTTCAAACACACAAAAGATGTTATTCATGCCCATTTCATCGCCTTGCCGCTCTGATCATGAAAAATTAAAATTAATAATAATCTCTCAAATCAATTATAGTATATCACAACCTATGCCATCTAATAATCAATAAATTTAAGAAAATTTAAAATGAAATCAAAATCTTTAAATGTCCTAATTTTCTCAAATCTCGGAAGCCAAACAATAAAAAAATGGGAGATGAATGAGAAATGAAGGTTGAGTAACTAACTTGTCAGGATTTGGATAAGAGGCAGGAAGAGAAGGCCATGATCGGAACTCAGTCTTCCTCTTCTTCTTGTAATTTCTGCTTCTCCTTTCAGATTTCGAATACAAAACCACCCATACTTAAATCAACTTAATTCCTATAAAAAGTTTGGTATAAAACATTCATTATGAAAATCCAGCATGCATAGTTCTTTTAAAATAAACACGTAACTTCATTTTAAACTTGTAAAGACACAAACTTAATCAATTGATTTATATTTAAATAGAAAGAAAGTAGTGGTTAGTTTTACCTATATTTTGTTTGTTGTCACTCCATTTCAATTTTTAAATAAAATCTTGTAACTTTTATGCATTTTCCTATCATTTTTACTTCCCTTCCCTTCCCCTGCTGCATAAACAGTAGAGTAGTTCTCGTTTACCTACAACAAATTGAAAACCATTTGGAGAAAATAACTAAGCATTTGGTTATTAGATTCTTAGTAGGCAAAGCAAGAAAATTACACATAACGAAACTATTGAAACTTTAGAACCCACTTCCCAAATTAGGTTCTTTGACTGGCTAATAAGCAATTGATTTTGAACTATCATCCCAAATCTGCAATGCCTGAGGTTTTATTTTTTTATTTTTTTTTCGTCGGACGGTCTAATTAATCATTTTTAATAGAAGAATACAATTCATATAACAATAATTAGTAGAGAAACATGGGATTACTTGAATTTTGAGGGCTGAGGACGATCACTTAATGGCACCAAGTTCCATTTTTAGTCAGAGTTCGAAACTGAATTTGAGACTCTTCTAGGTTCCTGTTAACAAACATAACATGGTGGACCAAATTAAAAGCATATTTAAACCAAAAATTATAATTTGAGTTTTTCTAATTTTTTTCTTTCTATAAGAATTCTCATAACTCTAAACAAAAAGATAAATTTACCGCAAGCTTGGAGCTAACTGGGGTCAATTCTCCTAGCTTTGCAATCAAACAAAACAAAAATCAAAGTTCAAAACTTAATATAACCTTAACTGCCAATTCAAAGTCCAAACAATTAACTAAAAAAATCCAGAATTTATAAAGTTTAAACCATAATTATTGAGGTTACATTGCAGGACAACCAACCTCTACTCGTTTTGGGGTCCTTTGATTTCTAGACTTTGAGTAGAAACTGATTATATGGGCTAATATTCAAGTACCACAAAATATAATTTTATCGTAGTAAGTTTTTCGATTCACTCCAAACGAAGGTATTATATGTTCACGTATATATATTCACAACCATAAGAAAGAAGAAAACAACTCTTGGTATAGAGCAAAAATGAGGCAGTAACGGATTCCCACACACCAAACTCTGAGAACAAACAAAAACAGAACCAAATTATATAGTAGCATGCAAGTCCCGAAGGAACAAAGAAAAAAGAATACTTATTTGCAAATCCAAAATTAGAAAAAAGCGCATTGACAAAACTGGGAAACTCACCACAAAAAGCTGGTCGTCGGAGTTTTTTTTTCTTTTTTCTTTTCTTTTCTTCTTTTGCAACGAAATTGGAAACTTTGAAAAAACTTGCAGCCGCAATTTTTCAGCAACAAACCTTTGGCGTAAACATTTTATAACAGAGACACGCAAAAGTTAGACACAAAGAGAAAATGATGCATTGAAAATTTTGGAAAAAAAGGACTTACAGTGACAGACTGTAATGACCCGTCCCAATTTATTATATAATTTTCTCCCTGAGTGTGTAAAATGACGAATATGCCCTCGTTGGCTTAGTGAGGTGGATATACGTATGCAATTTTAAATTATTATTTCTGTCATCGTAACTAAATCGTACTCAACGTCACGAGCGCGTTGAAGCTAATTACGGTCGAATCGGAGTCATAACGAAAAAGTTACAAATAAAGAATTACGTAAACGGGTAAAATTACAAACCAATTATATGGGTTCTTATTACCTTTAAACCAATCAGATTTTTGGGCTTGTATTTCTTTGGGCCAATTAGAACTCTATCTATCTCTCTCTCTCTCTCTCTCTCTCTCTCTCTCTCTCTCTCTCTCTCTCATGGTAGCCCAATCAGAAAATATTATTTTTTTATTCTGCCTAATCACACACACGTACACTCTTCTTCTTTCTCCCTCTGTACACCTAAGACACCCCAACTCAGAAATATCACCAAACTCACATGGATCGAGCTTTTAGAACCCACCATCATCCTCATCTCAACTTCATGATCATCACCATACCTTTAGTTTTCTATTTTGGTGAGTTGTAGCTTGGGAACCAGAAGCTCTAATCAGAAGCAAGGTTACGTCGACACGATCCCGACATGGTTTCAAGGTTTTAGGACTTGGAAAGGTATTTACTCAACTTCCCTAATACTTTGGAGTAAATTTGGAGTGGTTTGGACATTGGAATAGGCAAGTTCGAGAGGTTACAGAGTTGGCCGAATTTTCCAAGGAATTTTCAACCGTTTTTCGTTGGATTTTGGACTTCTAATAGGTACGAACGCGTTCTACTCTTCCAGACCTTCAAATCCATGTAAATTTCATTGATTTTGATTAAGAATTGAAGTAGATATAAGCTTTTGAAATTTTTTCAGAATCCAGCGAGTTCAGGCGACAGCGTCGGTGGTGGCGGACATCGGAGTTTAGCGAGGTCCATCGGAGAAGAAAGAGAATATTCTGTCAAAGTTGACAAAATATTCTTAATGGTGTCAGGTAACATTAGTTATATTTAACGGAATATTCCTAACGGCGTTAGTCACGCGGACGGCACGTGCCTGTGCGTGGTCGTGCCTTAGCTGACGTGTGAGGGCGCGTCTCGTGTCCAATTTTTTTTTCTAAAACTATGTGTTTGTATTGTCGAGTAGATCACGTTGGTATATTCAAACATCTCATTTGAGCAAGATATATGAAGTTATTCCTAGGTTTTGTATATGTGTTATTGAATTAATGTAAAAATAGTTATTTCGCATATAGGTGAGACGTACCCAGAGGACAAGTATGGACAGGCAAGGCTAGGATGCTACAATCCTGCTACTTATTAGTGAGTGGGCATTTGCTTTATATATATATATATATATATATATATGTATGTATATGCTTTACAGTTTCTAGAAAACGTTTTTAAAATGAATTATGCCTTGAATGCCATGTCGAGTATGCATTATATTTATACATATTGCATTGTTATGAATTTTATTACATTGGATGATGCTGGGGAGGCTCAGGTTAGCCCCATGTGAGTTAGTATATGATTGAGTTGGTTGCACTACATTGGTATGCATAAATACATTTAGAGCTCATCACTACTGCACCCCGGTGTTAGTGCTCCCGCCCGAGGCCAAGGTGCAGTCCTTCACGTGATGTTTACCTTCCGCACCGCACACTCACCTTGGATCTAAGTTTGGTGCACAGCTCTGTCGTACAGACTGCATTAGGCAATTCTGACTCGTAGGTGACCTATGATTTATCACACAGCCTTCAAGTGATCGTAGCACTTGAGCGTACATGTTTACACCCAGCCTTGTCGTACACGCCACACTAAGTGGCTCCGACTCATGTGCAAGCATATGTTGATGAGCTATAGGTTTAGTCGTACAAGTCATGTTAGGTGACTCTGACTGGCATGTTATTTTATGTTGATTTCACACCTGGCTTACGTTTATAAATGCTGAAATGTTATGACATGGCATACTTCTGTTTTTACTGACATTGAGCATTGTTTTTATATACTCATGTAGTATTATTTTCTAGGAACTATACAAGTTTTACAGAGAGGGGTTACTATGTTCAGAAAAGATAAATGTATTTTCAAACACTTTGTTTTTGCCCACTCACCCTTCTATTTTGCGTCTCTCTAAGTCCTAGGTAACTTTGCATTCCTGTGGCTCACGAGGACCAACTGGCGGTTCTGATGATCTACTAAATAATGTAGGGATCTTCTCCTTGTTTGTATAATTAGTACTTGATCAGTTTGACTACACTGTTGGATTCCATATGCTTTGAATACTTGCATTTGGTTTTGTTCACTTCCACACACATTTCGTATTATCTTTAGTTAAATAAGTTTTAGGTTTGGTTTTTAATTATTCACATTTTCCTATTATTATCGCTTTTGTTGTGCACTTCACTACGTCACGCCCATGTAATGGCCAGCACGTCTCGACTCCGGCCGGGATGTGTCATGGACGGAGGAGGACAAAGGTGCAATCGCGGCTCAGAGAAAACCCTAGCTTGATCCACGCCGCGAGGCAAAGTTTTGGACAGTGTAGGAATTGAAGGAAAAGAAAATGGCTTTTCGAATTCGATTTTGGCCGCTGTGATTTGTAGATTTTGAGAGAGAAAACTGGAGAAATTTCTACTGGGTTGGTCTTTTTCAACAAGAAAGTTAGAGAGAGAAGTCGAATCAGAGAGCGAGGAAAGGCAAGCTTTAGCAACATAAAGATTTGTGGGAGGGATCGAAATGGATGGAAGGCTTCTTCAGTAGAGAAGGAAAACATGAGAAAAAAAAATGAGAGATGAGAAAAGACTGCAAAGTGAAGGAGAGTAAGAAGAAAAGTCGAGAAGGAGTTGAAGCAGAGCCCTTCGACGATGATTGACGTATGGACATGATGGAGGTCATTCCACTGTTTAGAGGAGGAAAAATGGGGAATAGCACTGAAGCAAAAGGGAAACGAAGGGCAAAAATGAAATTATACAAACTAAGCAGGGGCAAATTCGCCATTTCACTGTTCACAAACAGTGACAAACACTGCTAGGGAAAACCCAGTTTTAGCATATGTATAATAAATACAAGTTTTGCGTTGTGACCTATTTATATTTTTTTTTTAATAGTTGATATATTGATGCCACTCACTCACTCAAGCCAAAACTTTATTGATACATGCAATTGAACAATTTGTTTGAGGAAGTCTTGAGTTCAAATTTTACAAAATATAAATCGTGATGTAAAAAATTAGTTCTAACTTGAGTTTTTAAAGACATCTCCAAACGAATGGGCTAACATACAAAAAATTATTTTTTAGTGAACAATGTCAAGGCAGCTAACATAATTCAATACTTTCAAGTTTTTAAACCAAAAAATACAAGAAAACAGTGTCAACCCATGGCTGCAGCGACAGTGACTTTTTCTCAATAACTGCCACGAACGACTTTGTCTTTCGCTTGTGAAAGTGAAACTACGAATGCTAAGCTTTCTTCTTCACTCTTCGGAGCATTTTTCAGCCAACCGGTGTTGTTAAACCATTCAAATACAAATATAATTTAGGTTTTGTTAGAAAATTAGATGTTGGCCAAATGCAGTAGCAATAGAATATGACTAATAAATGGCCAAATAAATCGACATCCCAAGTAACACCCAGTTCTTTATGTAGTCAAAATAGGTTTTCCCTTTTGTTTTTACATGTTTGCGGGTTTATTTGGTATTTGGTTTGGGAAGGGAGACAATATTTCTTCATTTCTTTTTGTGAGTTCCATTGAACTATAGTAGTTCTATACTGTATTTTTAAGTTTGGTTCAGTGTGTATTTTGTTTTTTGGGAAAATTTGTAACAGTTCTTTTCATCTTGTGTTTTGTATTTACAGGAAAGATGAAATAAGGACTTTTAATTTTGTGTTGTGTGTTTGAATCAAGGGATGAAGTGTTTGATTAGATTTAGATTTCGGCAGAGCCTTTGATAGGTCGCTGATTGGGCTAGTGACTCAGCATAATTAGTTAGTTGTTATAACTAATAATGGGTAGGAATATAGGAAGTAGTTAGGGCTGTTGGTTGATAGCTTAACGCCTAAGGAAGCTTAGTGTTATATAAAGAAGTATTGTAAGGAAGAAAAGGTTGTTAAAAAGATTGATTGTTTTCTAGTAATACATTGCATTTGCTATACACTGAGTAAGACGTGAGGTTATGGTTCTATCGTTGGTATCGAGCCAGTGCATTCAACCCAGCTTAATTCTTCCTAGTGTATGACTCGATTGGCTTCCAGGAAACTCATGGAGAATTGGGTGTCCAGTCTTGAAAAGGTGCTTGTGAAGGTGCAGGCCGAACTTAGAGAATCAAGAAACGAGTTCAAAGCATCAAGAACCGAGAATCGAGAGAATCGGGGTTCATTAGGGCCAACAACAGTCCTTATTCTTCTCCAGTTATCTTGGTTAAAAAGAAAGAAGGGACATGGAGAATGTGTATGGATTATCGAAGTTTAAATGGGATTACTATAAAGGATAAATTTCCTATTCCCCTCATTGATGAATTACTTGACGAGTTGTTTGGTGCTGAGTATTTTTCTAAATTGGATTTACGCTCAGGTTACCATAAGATTAGAATGCACTCTAATGATATTGAGAAGACTGCATTTCGAACCCACAAGGGCCATTATGAGTTTTTAGTCATGCCTTTTGGTTTGACTAATGCCCCTAATGCCCCAGCAACGTTCCAATGCCTTATGAATGAAGTATTCAAACCGTGCCTAAGGAAGTTCATCTTAGTCTTTTTTCGATGATATCCTAGTTTATAGTAAGAATTGGAAGCTATATTTGGAACATCTCAAGTTAGTTTTCCAGTTGATGCAAGAACACACACTATATGTTAAACAATTGAAGTGTGCGTTTGGTAAAAAACAAGTGGAGTATTTGAAGCATGTGGTGTCTAAAGAAGGAGTGGCAATTGATCATTTGAAGTTGGAAGCTATAGCTAAGTGGCCGATCCCTACATCAGTTAAAGCATTACGGGGGTTCTTAGGGCTTACGAGATACTACAGGAAATTCATTCCAGATTTTGGGAAGATTGTTGGTCCTTTGACACTTCTTACAAAGAAAGACAACTTCAAGTGGAATAAGGCTGCTACAATAGCATTCAATGCCGTTAAACATGCGATGGTCTCCCCTTAGGTATTGGCATTACTAGACTTTACTTAGCCATTTGTAATCGAAAGTGATGCCTCAGGTTTTGGAATTGGTGCTGTGTTACAACAAAATGGCAGGTCGATTGCTTTCACTAGCAAGGTATTGAGTGTTAGGAACCGGTCCTTATCTGCTTATGAACGAGAAATGATGGCCATAATTCATACAGTTAAGAAATGGCAGTCCTATTTAGTGGGGCGACACTTCATTATCAAGACTGATCATCATAGCTTGAAGTTCTTCTTACAAAATCGAGCGCACACCCATTTGCAACAAAAATAGGTCTCTAAACTACTTAGTTTTGATTACAAGATATAATACAAACAAGGCAGTGATAATCAAGTTGCAGATGCTCTCTCTCGAATGCCACAGGTTGCACCGTTGGCTTCACCATAGTCCTAATTATCTGCTATATAATTTGCAACTATTTTGTACCCTTATCTCAGTTGGATGAATGATTTGCAAAGAAATAATGAGCATGATCTTTGGATTCTCGCTAAGATACAGGAAGTCCAGAACTCCAATGATTCATCTCCCCTCAGCCTTTTGAAGTATAAGGTCGATAATGGCTTATTACGTTACAAGGGCCGTATTGTACTAAGCCCTACTAGCTCCTGTAAGCAAGTTGTATTTGATGAAAACCATAGTACTCCATCAGCGGGTTATGCATGATTTTTAAAAACTTATAAACGATTGTCTCGATCTTTTTATTGGTTGGGAATGAAGCAAGACATCAGGACTATGGTCGTGAGTTGCCGAACTTGTCAATAGCAGAAGTATGAAACATTGGCACCAGTGGGTCTACTTTACCCCTTACCCATTCTTTATCGCTTATGGTCTGATATTTCAATGGACTTTATTGTGGCCTTACCACCATGCAAAGGTAAAACCATTGTTTGGGTTGTCATTGATTGGCTCTCGAAGTATGGGCATTTCATCGCTTTATCCCATTCGTTCACTGCTGCTTCCATGGCCAATCTTTTTATTGAGCACATTTTCAAGCTTCATGGTATGCCCACTTCGATAGTTAGCGATCATGATCTTGTGTTTATGAGTGCTTTTTGGAAGGAATTTTTTTGCACTTCAAGGGTCTTCCTTGTGTTTTAGCTCAGGGTATCATCCACAAACGAATGGCCAAACTGAAGTCGTCAACAGATGTGTGAATACCTAATTGAAGTGTTTTTGCAGTCTTCAACCCAAGAAATGGTCTCTATGGCTTTCGTGGGTCACCCTATGAAGTAGTTTACGGTCAACCTCCTCCCTCTCTTCCTGTCTATAAAGCTGGCATTACGAAATTAGATATGGTTAATCGCAGTCTGCTGGAACGGAACAAAATGCTATCCTTGCTTAAAGCTAATTTAGAAGCTACTCAAGATGTTCCATATTTGAACAAAATGCTTTCCAGAGACATCCAAGCTACATCCCGTTTTCCATGTTTCCTATTTAAAGAAGCATTTGGGGGCTGCAAGTCAACCTAGAACTCCTCTACCAGTCATTACGGAGGCTGGCATCATTCAGGATCACTCCATAGAGGAAACAAGGTCAAACTGTAGTTATTGAAGTTCTTGTTCATTAGCAGAATCACTCCATAGAGGAAACAACGTGGGAACCCTACTCGAACTTGAAGAATCGATTCCCTGAGGTGGCCAACTTGTAGTGTCACCTGCAATCCGTAGTTGACAGCCATCACATTTTACCTCGTATTATTGTATAAGTCTTGTGTACAAGCCTCGTTTAAGGGGGGTATTGATAGGTTGCTGACTGGGCTAGTGACTTAGCACAATTAGTTAGTCGTTATAACTAATAATGGGCGGGAATATAGGAAGTAGTTAGGGTTGTTGGCTGATAGCTTAATGCCCAAGGAAGCTTAGTGCTATATAAAGAAGTATTGTAAGGAAGAAAGGGTTGTTGAAAAGATTGATTGTTTTCTAGTAATACATTGCATTTGCTATCACTGAGTAAGACGTGACGTAACAATTCTATCAGCCTTATGTGCTGCGGAGGGATTTGTATTTAGTCATCATACTTCTATATCATCTAACATTTGTATTTAATCACTTCTAGTATGAAATTGTAATACTGATTTGCTGGTAATAGCTCTTGTTTCTTCTTATGGGTTGGTGATGATATTAATTTCTGAATCATAAATATATTTTCGAAGAAATGGAAAGAATTATAAATGTGCTTGACTTTGAAAATGTGAGAATATGCATCAACAAATTAATGATGGAATGGAAATCGTTTTTTTAATTAAAACGATTCCCAAACTTGCTTACGTGGCAGAATAATTATTAGGAGCAGAAATATGTACCCAATATTCTCCCCTATTTATTAATAGTAACGCCTCTTTTAGAAGCAATTTCAACATTTGCCTCTCCTGCCATTTAGTACAACGGTCTAATGATATTCTTCTTCACTTGTCTTCACTTGTATGTGAAAGATTTTAGGTTCAATTATCGCCAAAGGCAAATTTGAACCACATTATTATATGGCTAACCCATTGTGTGGCTTAGCCCACTCTATTGTGAAACCTGGCGTGACGAGATTGGTTAAAAATCCTACAAGAAATTAAAAATAAAATCATCTTTTATTATTTTATAAAAAAATAAAATTTTAATACCCATAGTCTAGGAAATTCCGTTTAGAGGTGGAGATGCATTTGAGCAATTACTGTAGTGATTGTCTTAGCTCAATAGCCTAGGCAGTTATTGTTTAGGCAGTTTGGGAGAGGTGGAGTTGCTCTGCATTTTCTGGAATTTAACTTGTCATAGACCACTCTTATTGTTTGGTCTCAAGGATTAGATCAAACTGAATATCATATAAAGTCCAAGGTATGGTGGAGGTAAATGTGAATAAATTTTCATTATTAAGGGTTCAAAAGAGTTTAATTAGACACGGAAGAAACTTATCTCTTTGTAACGGAAGTTGAACTACCTTAAACATGTTAATTCATCCACGTAGCACGAAACCAGCCGTAATGTGCACCAACATACATTGCAGGCGAAACAAATTAAAAGTGGATAGAGGGTGAACATGTATAAAAATCAAGTGAAAATAGTTCTTATTTCAATAAAAATTTGGGTGGTGGTGGTCAACATCCTATCACATATTAAACATGATGGACATGTTTGAGACATATTGCTAATATCTTCACTCCCTTCTCCCCTCGGAGGGGGAATTTTATTACAAGAACAGGTTTTCTGTACGTGTGAGTAAAAGAGAAGGTAATCTGATATTTGGCCCTTTGGAGGAAGATAATACAATGAAGGTTTTTCTTTGTCACACCAGAGGTCCACCTACAGCCTCCTCCCCAATCAAACACCACAAAATGCCTATCCTGCACGCTATCCTAATGAAAGAGCAATGAGTGGTTGTCCATCTCCAAATCTTTGAGAGAGCAGCATCTCCACTGTCCATTGCAAAATAATCAAACTCCTCCACAATTACAAACCCAAGAACAAGGATAACTAGTTAGATAAACTAAAACTCATCAGACTGCATCAGGTTTCTCATCTTAGTGGCCTCAGAATCTCTAGGACTTAATTAACCTGTAGGGGATTCAGTAGCCATGGCCTCCACCTCCTCCACACTTTCCATCTCCTCCTCGTCCACTCTAGTTGACGCCAAGGCTCCTCGCCATTCGGCTGCCTCATCACCACAATGTGTGACCCTCCCTTCCCATCCTCCACCGGCAGTTCATTCTCAAAATCACGCAGGGAAGACCACTGCCTACTGTGAGCCATTCATATACGTCCCTAGTATTAGTTTGCATTATGATTAATACTACTAGGATCTATAAAGCACTAATATACATACATACATACATATATATATATATATATATATATATATATATATGTGTGTATGTATCGGACCAATCCAAACGGTTGGTAATATGGTGAAATCTTATTTGAATGCATGTAGTTCATATTGACAGTTTGGTAACATAACATACTAGATCTCTGCAACAGGAACATTACCATGTTGCTATGTACTTAAATTTTTTTTTTTCAGGTCGTAAGTTTGCGCGCAATGTCATGGCCATGGCGACAGGGGAAGCACCAGCAGAAGTTGCAGTAACTGAGCTGCCAGAGATTGTGAAGACAGTTCAAGAAGCTGTAAGCCTATCCATGTTTTTAGATTTTAATTACATCTTCCTTTGTATTAGAGAGTTCAGAAACTTAAGTGACAAGAATGATTTACTTTTGGTGTCTAGTGGGAGAAAGTGGAAGATAAATATGCAGTTTCTTCACTTGCAGTAGCTGGTGCTGTTGCACTATGGGGCTCCACTGGACTGATTTCGGTGTGTTTTCCAATAATAACTACAAATTGTTGCTCTTAAATTTGTAGAATTCAGTAATTTCTTACTCTCAGCTATTCATCACTGATCGGTTTCTGCGTGACGGCTATCGATTGTAACAGGCAATTGATAGGCTTCCTTTAGTTCCTGGTGTTCTTGAGCTTGTAGGAATTGGCTATACTGGGGTAAGTTAGTTTTTTTGCTTTTGAATTCGTTTGGAAATTTTTCAACTTAACAGTACGCTGGAAAAGAATCAGATTCACTACTTGCACATGAATAAGAACCGTTTGATCAATACAGTACAACTTGATAGGCTGCACCAATTTCTAAACAGCTAGCTTTCTTTTCGATCTTTTCAGTGGTTTGCATTCAAGAACCTTGTTTACAAACCAGACAGGTGAGTCTCAATTTTTCATTACCTTGACTGGAGAGTATAAATAAGTAGTTTCAATTAATTTACTTTGGTATAAAATCTTTCCAAAAAGTTTGTATAACATGTTTTTGTTGGAATTGTAGAGAAGCTTTGACACAGAAGATTAAAGCTACATACAAAGATATAATCGGCTGCAGCTAGAACAACCCGAAAAGTAATGTTGTTTAAGATAAGAACTCGTGGCCGGTTTTTGAAGCATCTGTCTGTATACGTAAATATCTCGCAGCATTGTTCATAAGGATATGAACATTCTTCATGTTGTTTGCATAAGCACATTCTAACCAAGGTTATTGATTAATGTCATGTACGTACTTAGTCTGCGAGATACATGTAACTAGTACTACTATAATTTGTTTCCGGCTAATTAGCTACTTGTAATTTATATCATGATGCTTCTTATCTTTTGTTTTAGAAAGTGTTTGGACCCAATTTTACACCATCGGTCCGAGTAATCGAGACCATTGAGTAAGCCTGGTTCCCGACCGTCGGATGGAGAAGTGAGGATAATTTTGTTATTAAAGGATTACATTATGATTTTTATCATAATATTTATCTTGACATTTTTTATGAAAATAATTAAATTTCCAAGCAAGCAATACAAGTCAAGTGGACTTGGGATTTTTGATAGTAGAGCAGCATGGTGCGATTAGGAATTGAAGTTTGGAAGATCAGGATGCATGGTTTTGGAGATAAAGATGAGATCATATTTCATTAGTATTTGGTGAAAGATGGTTGGCTTGGATTTTCTTTGGTTGGTCAATGGCAAATAGTGATGACGCAAGGGAAGGTCAAGATAAGGATGGTGATGATGTAATCCCATTTTAAAAGATGGGATTAGGCTTGGATTGATGTGATAAAGCCTAAGGTGTAGATTCGGACAAGTAAATGGTGCTATAAATACAAGATGTCGTGCACCATTCAGGAGGACCTCCAACACCACACACAAATCTGCCCTGCGCAATTTCTCGCTCTACGCGAAACCTCTCAACACCCTTGACATTTTTATTTTCTTTTTCGCCTTCACACCTTCAGTTTGGATAAACAGCACTGTAAAGGCAACCGGTAAACATCTTCAGTTTGGATAAACAGCACTGTTGCCGTAGAACCAGCCGTCTGTGAAGCACCTTCAGTTTGGATAAACAGCACTGCGACATGGTCGACTGGTTATCTATCCAAGTCTCAGTCAAGAAGGATTTTCGAATCTTTTTTGGCAGAGGTCATCTCATTAGCCTTCTCGATGAAGTGAGGTGTTACCAGGTTACTACATTCGGCACATTGAAACCCGAATTTGATATTGAACTTCGTACAAATAGAAGCCTTGTCTTCAGGCTCTAGAACCCAAAGGCCGAGACGTGTTCCTTCCTCGGCCGCAATCGCAAGACGTAGAAGTCAGCAGCGCGCTCAACGCAACATCAACACATTTTACTCCTTGGCCGAGCCCAGCCGACGAGTTGGCACGCCCTGCACACATTTGAAGGATGTAGTTAACTTACTAATTACTCGGCCTGCGCGCCATGTAGGCTAGGTGATTTTTGTAGTCAACATTTTGGCACGCCCAGTGGGACCCAGTGCTGAAACTACGAAGTTCAAATGAAATATCTCGATCAGGCTTCATTGGACAAGATTTATCGCCTATTAGAGGAGCAAAAAGCATCCAATGAGATGCATTGTAAACAACACACAAATTAAACCCTCTTTTTGACAATTGTAGTAAAGATGTAAGTAGGGTATCGTTCTAGACCAGGGATTAGGAGGGATTGCTAATGCACCTAACTGACTTAAAAACACTAAACAAGACTCAAAACACACAAAACTAAGCTAAAGACACTTAACTAAACTTTAATGACTCAAAACAAATTAGATTGACTCAAATCAACTCAAAACAATCAAATTGACCCAAATTAGACACTAGGGGACTGATTTGGACGAAAATAAACTCAAAAGACTAACTAAACACAAATCTAAATAGATTCTAGCTAAATTAATATAACTTAAAGATGGGAGATTGGTTTTTGACAAAAATTAAAAGACAAAGTAAATAACTTGCAGATTCTAAACAAAGACATAAAACTAAGTGAATTGATGGATAGATGGACTAGCTAGAGGGTTCTTCTCCACACATGACACACTTGCATACAAACCAATTTTCAGTTGTTCTTTCAATAAACCATGAATCTCAACACCCGAGATTAACCATGAACAACACTTTTTTAACCTTTAAGTTTTCCTTAAGTTATTGAATTGGACAGAAAAGCGCATACAACAATTCAAAACATTCTTCAAAAGTCCCCTACATGAACAGCACAATAGAGATACAATCAAAGATCATTAAGCTTTGTGAAAACTACAAGCATTGACGAGGCATTTGTAACTATTAACAACATGATACTCCTACCAGGAATTTACTTAACGCGATTATGACTAGCAACCTCCACTACTCATGAATATAAGTTCATAACGATTAGGTGAAATTCCCTTATATTCTAGCATCAAATTCATGCATGCAAACTAAGTATGCATCCTTAATCAACATACAAGAATAAGTTTTGCATAAAAAAGTTAAGCAAATTGAATTCACAATTCATGAAATAACAACTGAAGGTAATCAATTCATATTGCAAATATATTCATGACTTTGAATCAACCTCTAGCCAAAACAAATTTAGTTTCACATATTTGCAATTAAACAACTACAATTAAATTTAAACATGATAAACAAAAGTAGAAGACACCTACAACGCTCCAACAATCCAACGTCTTGAATGGTTAGCACAGCTCCAAGCCCTCCTCCTTCCTTGCAAACATGCGGTACCAAGGTGAGTGTGGCGTATGGATGGTCTAGGGGATGCGGTAGAGATTGGATAGATTGAGAGAATATGGAAGGGTGGTAGAGGATGTATACGAAAAGAGGTGGATGGAATGGATGGAAAGAAGAAGGAAACTTGCGGCAAAAATTGTGTTGTTTATGGAATGTGTTGTAGATGTGAATTGGTGTCTTTGGCCTTGATGGAGAAGCCTATTTATAGGCTTTGAGAATGAATCACTACCATTCATTTTCTTGGTGAGAATGAATCACCACCATCCATTTTTTGTTGGTGAGAATGAATCACTACCATCCATTTTGTTGGTGAGAATGAATCACCACCATCCATTTTTATTGGTGAGAATGAATCACTACCATCCATTTTTATGCTCCCCATGCATGCAATCCATTTCACCCCAAAATAGCTCCAAATTGCACCAAAATGCACTTCTTTGCTAACTTTGTTATTTAGAACCTACAAACACACGAAAATAGCTTAAAACATTCTAATAAGATGAAACTAATTAAGTAAATGCAAGGAAACAAACTAATAAAGTCACATAAATATGTTCCTATCAACGCCCAGTGGGACCTAGTGCTGAAACTACGAAGTTCACATGATATATCTCGATTAGGTTTCATTGGACGGGATTTACCGCCTATTAGAGGAGCAAAAAGCACCCAATGAGAGATTGCATCAAATTGGAAAAAAGCTAGAGGCCAAGAGGCAAATTTTCGCTCTGGCCGTGACCACAATTTGGCCTAAGAAAATTGTTAACACGGTCGAAGAAAAACCTAGGCCACCAATTATTTCGGTCGAGACCGAAAGTGTGGTAGGCCTAGAAGAAAATATTCAAGTTTTTGAGCCAAAAATTGACTCAGAAGGTGATTCGTCAGAGGAATGTTCCAATAACGAACAAGGCCGAGACATAGGGCTAGCCGAAAAAATCACGCCAATCGACATGATTATTGGTGATAAGGCCAATATGGAGAAGTTTCGTTCGGCTAAGTTGTTTGAATTAAAAGCCGAAATTATGCCTGAGGGGCATAATAATTGTTCAACACATTCGGCAGCCGACAATAAATTTTTCGCCAAGTTAAAAATATTTGGGGAAAATCCTATATTCGACCTAGAGCGAAATCAATTTGAAAATCTTGATATAAACTTATCTCGACCTGGCATAAAACATCGTTGGCCTCCTCCTTTGTAGTATTTCGGCCACTTTCGTTTTATTTTGTTAAAAAAAATAAAAAATAAAAAAAATAAATAAGAATTTATTTTCTTAAACCATTCGGCTGCTTAGTTGATGCTTAAGAAAATAAGAGGGGCACAAGTGATATATTCAGCGGGTCATTCTTAATTGGCCGAGAATGAGTATATATAGGCTGAGCTGCCAATTAGGCAACATGACTTTGATGGGTGGCCGGTCGAACTACCAATTGGCCGAGAATGAGTATATATAGGCCGAGCTGCTACATAAGCCGAGCTGCCAATTAAGCAACATGACTTTGATGGGTGGCCGGTCGAACTACCAATTGGGCGGAGGGCCTATAGTGCTACATGCGTCTCGACATCATCAACAGTTTCCCTCGGCACCAAATCTACCCTTCTCTCCACGACGCCAAGCCTCATGTCGACCAGATCTTCTATTCCTTTCACTGCGCGATCCGTGTTGTCGGCATGGAGAATCACCAAGGATGCATAGTCCCAGAGATTGTTCAAATGGGTTCTACATACAGTTTCAGCTTATATATGCATAAGCGTTCCCAATTTCGAGTTTGGCCGAATCAATTTGGCCAAGCTTGGTTAAATTTCGAGCATAATCTGATTATCTGTATTACCATGGAACGATGCAGTAGGCCAATTTTCGCGATGGTGTTACCCTATGTACGAAGCTTGTGATAGTAAGGACCGATCTCTCAATGGTCTTACAGGCGACGAACTTAGTCGAGTTTGGCAAGGAGGCTCGGGAGATGGTGCCAGACCGGCCGTGGCCGGCCTCTTCGATGGGTTGGAAGTTTTTCAACGTGTCAATACATTTTGGGGGGTTGTTTTGAGAATAAATATGATATTTTTGCAGAAGGCTTTCCAGTCTGCGTTACCCGGGGTGAATGGTCTGTTAAGGAAGACGATATGCAACGGCAATTACAAAGAACTTTCTGCTGACCAGGCGAGGTCGAGAACTTGAGTGTAGGTATCTACGAGTGTTCACTAGAAAAGATGTTGGGTAAGTCAAGGTGGTCGAGCACAGTGGTTGGTCGAACTGGTTGCACTAAAAGAAGGTCGGTCAGAAGGTCGGGGTTTAAAGAAAGCATTTGGGTGAATTGGACCGTGATCACGACCGTGATCTCAATTCTTTACTTTTCAGCTCTATTTCCAGCTCCTCGAATTCGAGCTCTGGCGGATTCTTTTCCTCAAACGATGAGTCTATATTTAGGTCTAAGTCGAGATCCTTGTGTTTTGCCTCACCGTGGCCGAAGGTGGTTCGCACTAGCATATTGGGTCGGTCGGTGAGAATAGAGAGGAAACCGAGGGAAGTGCACATATTTGACGACTATCATTACAGTTGCTCCTCGGAGTCGACGCCGAAGTTCAACGACGACATAATTATGACGAAATCAAAAGAATGTGAGATAGCCGCTTTGGCCGAGCGGTCGGGTTGCAAATTTCCTCAATTCAATCTTCACCGCAGAGCAGACCAAGAAAAACAATGAGCACTTCATTACTTGGAGAACACGGGGAAGCGAGAGGAAACTGAAATCAGGGCAAGACTCGACATGTTCTTCGGCCTCTTCATTTTCGAGGTCATGTTTGAGTAAGAGATCTCCATCTGCTCGAGAAAAACTTCGAAATGAGGTTAAAGGACCGGTTCATTTCTTTCTGGTTGGGGTGATTGATGCGTTGTAAACAACACACAAATTAAACCCTTTTTTTTGACAATTGTAGTAAAGATGTAAGTAGGGTATCGTTCTAGATCGGGGATTAGGAGGGATTGCTAATGCACCTAACTGAATTAAAAATATTAAACAAGACTCAAAAACACAAAACAAAACTCTAAAACAGAAAGCGAAACTATAATAACTTAAAACACACTAGAATAGTCAAAACAACACAGAACTAGCAAACTGAATAAAAACAGATACTAGGGATGGATTTAAATGAATTTGGGATTACAAAGACTCAAAATACTCAAAAGACATCAAATTGTACAGATTATAACTAAAGAATACAACTTAACAATGGGGGGTTTGGTTTTGGACGAATTTAAACAAAAACTAAGTAAACTTTGTAAAACAGATTTTAAGACAGATTTGAGTAAATCAATGGATGAATGGATGGCTAGAGGATTTTTCTCCACACATGACACACTTGCATACAAACCAATTTTCAGTTGTTCTTTCAATAAACCATGAATCTCAACACCCCATATTAACCGTTAACATCACTTTTTTAACCTTCAAGTTTTCCTTAAGTTATTGAATTGGACGGAAAAGCGCATACAACAATTCAAAACATTCTTCAAAAGTCCCCTACGTGAACAACACAATAGAGATACAATGAAAAATCATTAAGCTTTGTGAAAACTATAAGCATTGACGAGGCATTCGTAACTATGAACAGCATGATACTCTTGCCAAGAATTCACTTAACGCGATTGTGACTAGCAACCTCCACTACTTGTGAATATAAGTTCATAACGATTAAGTGAAACTCCATTATATTCTAGCATCAAATTCATGCATGCAAACTAAGTATGCATCCTTAATCGACATACAAGAATAAGTTATAAATCAAGCAGTTAAGCAAATTGAATTCACAACTCATGAAATCAGAACTGAAGGTAATCAATTCATATTACAAATATGGTCATGGCTTTGAATCAACCTCTAACCAAAACGAGTTTAGTTCCACATATTTGCAATTAAACAACTATAATTGAATTTAAACATGATAAACAAAAGTAGAAGACACCTAGAACACTCCAACAATCCAACGTCTTGAATGGTTAGCACAGCTCCAAGTCCTCCTTCTTTCTTGCAAACATGCGGCACCAAGGTGGGTGTGGTGTTTGGATGGTCTAGGGGATGTGGCAGAGATTGGATAGGTTGAGAGAGTATGGAAGGGTGGTAGGGGATGGATAGGAAAAGAGGTGGATGGAAATGGATAGAGGAAGAAGGAAACATGCGGCAGAAATTGTGTTGTTTATGGAATGTGTTGTAGATGTGAATTGGTGTCTTTGGCCTTGATGGAGAAGCCTATTTATAGGCTTTGAGAATGAATCACTACCATCCATTTTCTTGGTGAGAATGAATCACCACCATCCATTTTGTTGGTGAGAATGAATCACAACCATCCATTTTTTATGCTCCCCATGCATGCAATCCATTTCACCCCAAAATAGCTCCAAATTGCACCAAAATGCACATCTTTGCTAACTTTGTTATTTAGAACCTACAAACACACGAAAATAGCTTAAAAAATTCTAATAAGATGAAACTAATTAAGTAGATGCAAGGAAACAAACTAATAAAGTCACATAAATATGTTCCTATCAGTGATCATGTAATTGACTTTTGACAATGCAGAGGAGGTACGTGTCTACTGTCTTGCAAGAGGGGGCGCCACGTGCAGTTGTGTTTTTGTCTGATCAGATCGAATCAGATCAAATGTTGAACTGTAGAGGACTGACCTCATCATTTGCGATATTTGAGGGAAAACTTGGTGCTGTTCAATTGTTTTTGGGCATTTGATTTTGCCGAATGAGTTCTATTCAGCATTGGTTTGTCTTGACCGCAATTTGTCTCGACCCCAATTCTTCTTTGTCGCTGCTCGACCAAGTTTTTGTAACAATTGTTGCCTACTATAGGCAATATCTCACCACCTTAACAATAAAAGGTATTGTTGTCGTAGTAGTATCACACCATTCCTCGGCTACATACTTCTGCAATCGTGGATTTCCTTAACCATTAGGCTTACGAGCGGAAGCTCAAGGAAACTGGGGGGGGGCAATGTTTGGACCCAATTTTACACCATCGGTCCGAGTAATCGAGACCGTTAAGTAAGCATGGTTCCCGACCGTCGGATGGAGAAGTGAGGATAATTTTGTTATTAAAGGATAACATTATGATTTTTATCATAATATTTATCTTTTAGTAGTGATTTATCTTGACATTTTTTATGAAAATAATTAAATTTCCAAGCAACCAGTACAAGTCAAGTGGACTTCGGATTCTTGATATTAAAGCAGCATGGTTCGATTAGGAATTGAAGTTTGGAAGATCAGGATGCATGGTTTTGGAGATAGAGATGAGATCATATTTCATTAGTATTTGGTGAAAGATGGTTGGCTTGGATTTTTCTTTGGTTGGTCAACGGCAAATAGTGATAACGCAAGGGAAGGTCAAGATAAGGATGGTGATGATGTAATCCCATTTTAAAAGATGGGATTAGGCATGGATTGATGTGATAAAGCCTAAGGCGTGGATTCAGGCAAGTAAATGGTGTTATAAATACAAGATGTCGTTCACCATTCAGGATGACCTCTAACACAACACACAAATCTACCCTGCGCAATTTCTCGCTCTACGCGAAACCTCTCAACACCCTTGACATTTTTATTTTCTTTTTTGCCTTCACACCTTCAGTTTGGATAAACAGCACTGTGAAGGCAACCGGTAACACCTTCAGTTTGGATAAACAGCACTGTTGCCGTAGAACCAGCCGTCCGTGAAGCATCTTCAGTTTGGATAAACAGCACTGCGACAGGGTCGACTGGTTATCTATCCAAGTCTCGGTCAAGAAGGATTTTCGAATCTTTTTTGGCAGAGGTCATCTCATTAGCCTTGTCGGCGAAGTGAGGTGTTACCGGGTTACTAAATTCGGCACATTGAAACCCGAATTTGATATTGAACTTCGTACCAATAGCAGCCTTGTCTTCAGGCTCTAAAACTCAAAGGCCGAGACGTGTTCCTTCCTCAGCTGCAATCGCAACACGTAGAAGTCAGCAGCGCGCTCAACGCAGCATCAACACATTTTACTCCTTGACAGAGCCCGGCCGACGAGTTGGCACGCCCCGCACACATTTGAAGGATGTAGTTAGCTTACTAATTACTCGGTCTGCGTCCCACTGAGCGTGCCAAAATGTTGACTACAAAAATCACCTAGCCTACGTGGCGCGCAGGCTGAGTAATTAGTAAGCTAACTACGTCCTTCAAATGTGTGCGGGGCGTGCCAACTCGTCGGCCGGGCTTGGCCAAGGAGTAAAATGTGTTGATGTTGCGTTGAGCACGCTGCTGACTTCTACGTCTTGCGATTGCGGCCGAGGAAGGAACACGTCTCGGCCTTTGGGTTCTAGATCCTGAAGATAAGGCTGCTATTTGTACGAAGTTCAATATCAAATTCGGGTTTCAATGTGCCGAATGTAGTAACCTGGTAACACCTCACTTCGCCGAGAAGGCTAATAAGATGACCTCTGCCAAAAAAGATTCGAAAATCCTTCTTGACCGAGACTTGGATAAATAACCAGTCGACCCTGTCGCAGTGCTATTTATCCAAACTGAAGGTGCTTCACGGACAAATGGTTCTACGGCAACAGTGCTGTTTATCCAAACTGAAGGTGTGAAGGCGAAAAAATAAAATAAAAATCTCAATGGTGTTGAGAGGTTTTGCGTAGAGCGAGAAATTGCACAGGGCAGATTGGTGTGTTGTGTTGGAGGTCATCCTGAATGGTGCACGACATCGTGTATTTATAGCACCATTTACTTGCCTGAATCCACGCCTTAGGCTTTATCACATCAATCCAAGCCTAATCCCATCTTTTAAAATGGGATTACATCATCACCATCCTTATCTTGACCTTCCCTTGCGTTATCACTATTTGCCGTTGACCAACCAAAGAAAAATCCAAGCCAACCATCTTTCACCAAATACTAATGAAATATGATCTCATCTCTATCTCCAAAGCCATGCATCCTGATCTTCCAAACTTCAATTCCTAATCGCACCATGCTGCTCAAATATCAAGAATCTCAAGTCCACTTGACTTGTATTGCTTGCTTGGAAATTTAATTAGTTTCATAAAAAATGTCAAGATAAATCACTACTAAAAGATAAATATTATGATAAAAATCATAATGTTATCCTTTAATAACAAAATTATCCTCACTTCTCCATCCGACGGTCGAGAACCATGCTTACTCAACGGTCTCGATTACTCGGACCGATGGTGTAAAATTGGGTCCAAACAAAAATACATGTGTTTCCACAACGATCACTTTTCCGTTAGGTGAACAAAAACTTAAACATGTGCTTATTTCATAGGCACAAAACACCATCATGACAGTGTAACCGTGCCATGCAAATCATTCTCTTCGACCCTGTCCAACATATTTGTTGTCCTATATACAGTTACAATAAACATTTGGTTTAACCCAACATTATGTGGTTCATTCGAACCTAATTTTTGCATTCATTTCTTATTTGTATGACTATTTTTCCATGAGTTGTAACTATGGAATTAAATCGAAAATTATAATTATACACAATTATTTACTTATGATAATGATATCTAAAACACCTTTTGCCTTAAAAACCCTTTTTTGTTGTTGAAATATTACTTAACACAATTCTCTATTTATGAAAAAATATTTAACATCTTCATTTACCTATAAATGAGATACGAAACAATTACAGATATGAAAATATCACTATCTACTTCAATAAAGATACAAAAACAATTGTATACGCAGATCCTTTGACCAAGGCATTGCCAGTTGACATATTTAAATTGCAAGTTTATCGGATGAGATTGTTAGGATCCCTTGATCAATAATGGGAGTGATTTTGATAGTTTGAGAATATGGAGTTGTAGCTGGGCAATACTGAGGCTTTAGTCATAAGGTTTGTTGGCATTGCCAATTGGCATATTTAAATTGCAAGTTTCTCGGATGGGATCGCTATGATCTCTTGATCAGTGGGAGTGATTTTGTCAGTTCGAGAATTTTGAGTTGTAGCTAGAGCAATAGTGACGCTTTAGTCATCGGGTTTGCTGCTGCTGCAATGAAGTTTAAAAGTTGGTGCGGTGGTGCAAACATGAATAAGTTTTATTTAGTTTTTCTTTCATTTGGTATTTGTTATTAGCTAGTTTAGTTTTAATTTTTATTTAAGAAGTTCAATCTTTTCAAACTTTTGTGATTGATTGTTCTTAAAGATAAAGTTAATTCAGTTTGATTCTTTGAGGCTCAGTTTGTCATTTGACTCGGCAACTGTTTGAATGAAAGTTGTGTTATTCATTATATTGGTGAACTCAAGATTTGATTCTTATGCTATATGTGGGGTACTAATTTTATTAAAGTAAGTGAATAATGGGAGACAGTTTACGTTCCACTTATATCAGTTTGATAATATTGTTATAAACATATACAATATATGTGATTTTAGAATGACAATTATATTGTCGATTGTAGTTATAAATTCCTTGGTTCTATATTTTGAAATGCAAAAGTAGATTGTTTATAATGAATTCTCAAAGTAAAGATTCAATGATCACTTCTATTAAGGAACTTGAATGGATATTGCATTTCAGATTTTATACTCGCTCAAGTGAGAGAATGTAAGATTATGGACATGAGTATGAAGTCTAAGGAACCGGATTAGTGTCAAGTTTGTATGGAAAGTCTTGTTGAGAATGAATTACTAATCCATGTTGTTCTAGGATTAGAAAGAACAAAGAAACTGACTCAGTATTGGACAAAGAAACATGTTTAGTCTCCTATACAAGTTTTAATAGGGAAATCCTTTATTTGTGTTGGCTAGAATTATGTTCATATATATAGTGGCATCTACTCCAACAAATATTACGCTCAATCTTGAACTACGATCTATTATTAGTTTGAGCCCTTTGTATTCTGGAGAGAAGAGAAGGTTTACTGTTCTTTGCTTGCTGGTATCGATTATGGTATGATCATCAACTGGAGCACCAGCATGTTAGTTCTTTAACTACGCAATTGTGTATGAATTTTTGTTTGTATAATGATGGTTGCGACTCTTATAGCATGATCCTGGTTTTATGTTTATTCTAACATCTCCACTTGGAACATTCGCAATCATATCACCTCCTACATGTTCCACGCCTGGAAAACAAATAGACAACTACAATTGTATGTATTGATACCGGCCCTTAATATATATGAGGATATTTAGAAATTATTAGATCAACATCACCAGTGACACCCAAACCATCACCAACATCAATAAGTTAAATATTAGAGTGCACGATAAACAAGATTATAAAATAATAAGAATTTTATTGAACAAACGAGAATGCCAAAACGGCTACAAAACCCTAAGAGGCTACATTGTGACTAACTTGTTCCTCAAACTAAATTACAAGCTCTATTTATAGAGCAATAAACCTAAGAAATCCTAATGCGTAAATGCCAAAAATACCCTACTACAAAATCAAATCAAATCTCTAATTAATTTCCTAAATAAACCTAATAAATTCCAACACCACCAACATCAACAAGCTGGTTAAGGTTCTCAAAACCCTTATAAAAATAAAGAATTAATCCTCTTCGTTACTGGAGTAGTATTCCAACCTTGGATACTCAAAACTGCTCATGCCATGGACTTATTAATGGCATTCCTTCTTCAATCACTGTGCCTTTCAATAGACTTGTCATAATAATGTGTGAAACAACGTCATTTAAAATTTTAAGACCGAAAATTTGGACTGTTGATCGGAAAATCTAACGGACTAGAAAGTGCCATGTGTACTAGCTGTTGGATTTGAATTCAAATTTTTTTTCTACTGTTGGGAATCAAGTGGTCCAAAATATAGCCGTTATAAATCCAACGGCTCAGGAAGAGCCACGTCGCCCTCTTTGTGGATGGGCTGAGTGTGCCTGCAGTGTGCCTATTTTCTCGTCGAGACACTCGTCACTTTAACTGTGTGTAATTCATGCACCTGGTGAAAAAAAAAAAAAAAAAAAAAAGTGGCTAACGGCAGGCTGACGTCAGATCTACTTAGGGCTATTCAAGCATGTGTGGTGAGTCAGGCTCCCTTGAAGGCAGTTGATTGGGTAGCACTTGAGTGGTTATGGGGAACTGGGGGATTGGATAGCCTAATAGCCCAAGCAATTTTCTTAGGGTGGAGTTGCTCTTATAATTGAATCAAACATATTAGGGTGGCATTATCTAACACAACACAAACTCCAGAAGAAATGTAGTAAGGTGCTTAATTACTCAACATTACGAGAACAAGACACAAAACAACCAATTTTTATCTCATAGGGATTAAAAATGATTAAACATAGGAGTGCAGGAAAAATAAAAAGGTTATGTGGTTAACTATATTAGTTGTTTTTATTTGAATTATTCATTCCGAGATCCAATGACAAGAAGTAAAATGGAATCCATCCAAATAATATTATGGATCAAATTTCAGACTCCTTTATGGACACGCCACCTTGTATATAATAAAATGGGCCAGGGCCTACCTATTTAGCTCAATCCAATATTTTCATCAAGGCTTCCCTTAGTATAACTACAAAGAGCTAGATTTGTTAGAAGTTTCAATGGTTTGACAAAATAATAATAATAAATAAAAGTTTTGATGGGTTGTAATGACTAAGGCTTGAACCTAAGTCTTTTAGGTAAATCCCACAAAGGAAAGGTACTCTGTACTAGTGTTTGAAATATTCGAGATATATTTGATATTTCTATGAAAATATTTAAAAATTTAGGGAATGATATGCAAATGGGGAATGAAGACTAAACTTCATCCCATATCCGCGATATTTCCGAAATTAGTAAATTTTCTCGATATTTTCAAGAAATATCCAGTGTTTGCAAACAATTTGTAGAAAAATTTGCAGTGGTGGTCGCGTTTTGTAGGGAGACCCAAGATGTTCCCTCTTTAACATGAATTATTTTTGCATTTTCATCTATACAATCTGGGGTTCAAGATCAAGCTTCGAATTCGACATAGTTGTCTACAGCGGTTTTTGAGTACCAGCAGTACCAAGATGCAACAGCCGATAAGGAGGAATACGAGGATAAGCATATATGGATGAATGAATGAACGAACTTGCGGTTGAGAGAATTGAGGGACAAGTTTTAAAATCAACTTCTAGCTTTGTATTATAACTTTGCTTATTTTCGAATTGTGGATTTGTAGTAGTGCTGATATATTTGCTTTCTAGCATTTGATCTTTGCTTGTCTCTCTCTCTATCTTTAGTAGTAGTGTATATTATTACCAAACTGATCCCATAATCAGAATTTTAAATTCCTATAATTCAAGGCTTGTCATGTTTAAATTTGCTAAAATGGATTTATGTTGAGAATTGGGATTTTGGTTCTCGTTTGATATAAATTTGACTAGTCTGAAGTATTTTTGAATTGTAGATTAGGTGGGTTAAAGACTCTAATATCTCTTATATGTTACTCAGCAAACAAAAAGAGTTTCTTATCTCCACAAAAGGTGGAGAATTTTTCACATTAATAAATAAATAAATAAATTCACCAACGTGAAATGTGTTCTATTTTCCTTTCAAACTCTTCATCTTCAAGTCTGTCCAGGAAAGTAGGAGAATAAAAAAAAATTCTGAGTGCAGGGCATCACCTTCTTTATTTTGCAGACGTCAAGTCGTCAATACAAGGCAAGATTCACATCTTTAATACTTTTCAATCTTTTAGTATTGTAATTTCTTTTTCCTTAGTTGTTGAAATACCCAACTCAAATCAAAATGCCCATGTTTCTGGAAGAAATGATCAAGCATGGCAGTATGCTAGCCGTCTGCCTGGAAATTAGAACGGCACTATATGCTCATTTTGTAATGCTAAGTTTCAAAATGGAGGCATTATACGATTAATTAAAGTATCATTTAGCCGGTTGTGATCCGCATAAAAATGCAAAGAAGTGCACGGCAATACCAAAAGAAACTGAAAAACAAGTGAAAGCATTATAGAGAAAATATCTTTCCATTCATTACAAATAATAAGTTTACACTTGGTATTTATACAATTGCATGTCACACACACGTGTGATGCCAACTCATCCTAACTACCATAACAAACTTAGTCTAACTAATCACATTACTATCAACAGATTTACAACAGAATTAATCAAGACTAAGTTTTATCTTTTACAAGAGAACTGTTATCCTTAATATGCCCCCTCAAACTAAACTGAGGAACTCGAAGTGTAAGTTTGTCCCGGAGTTGCAGAAATATGAGCTTGGACAAGGATTTAGTACTGATGTCTGCAATTTGATCTTGTAAGCAAACAAATAGAACAGAAACAGCTTTGGACAGAACATGTTCTCTGATGTAATGATAGTCTATCTCAACATGCTTGGTTCTGGCATGAAAGATAGGATTTTTGGCCAAGGATAGTGCAGAAATATTATCACACCAAAGCTTGAGAGGACAGGAAAGAGTGAAACTAATATCAACCAAAAGTTTGCAGATCCATGTAAGTTCTACAACAGTGGTAGCTAGGGATCAGTGTTCTTCTTCAGTAGATGATTGAGCAAATGTGGGTTGCTTTTTGGCACTCCAGCTGATGAGAGAATTACCCAAGAACGCACAGAAACCTCCTGTGGATTTTCTGTCAAGAGAACAGCCAGCCCAATCGGCATCTGAGAGAACATTGATGTTTAGTGGAGTTGAACATTTTGAAAACCAAAGTCCAAGATCCAAAGACCCTTTGAGATAGTGGAGAATCCTTTTGACTACTTGAAAATGGGATTCCCTTGGATTATGCATGAATTGGCAGACATGATTAATTACAAAAGACAAATCAGGTCTAGTCCATGTGAGATATTGCAATCCACCAACAATAGACCTATATTCAGCAAGATTAGAAAGTAGAGGACTTGACTGATCCAGTTTAGAAGTGCTAAGTGGAGTGACTCAAGGCTTTGCACCATCCATTTTTGCTCTTTTTAGAAGATCTAGAATATACTTAGTCTGACAGATGAACAATCCTTTTGAAGATCTCTTAACTTCAAGACCAAGAAGATAGTGAAGTGGCCCAAGGTCTTTGATAGGGAACAGTGCACTGAGCTGAGATATAATTGTTTGACAAGTTTGAGAAGAAAGACTAGTCACAATATGTCATCCACATAGACTAAAACATAGACCAAGGATAGATCACTTTTTCACAAACAAAGAATGATCATTCTGAGATCTTGTGAATCCAAGAGAGTGCAGAGCAACATATAACTTTTCATACCAAGCTCTGGGAGATTGTTTCAGACCATAGAGGGATTGATAGGAGTATATTTATACAACTTAGTTAGCTTGTTTCCTTGCATTTAGATTGTTAGTCCTTAGTTATTTTAGTATTTTAAGCTATTTTCGTGTGTTTGTAAGTCCAAATGACAAAATTTGATGCAATGATTATGAAAACACACAAATTAAACCCTCTTTTTGACAATTGTAGTAAAGATGTAAGTAGGGTATCGTTCTAGATCGGGGATTAGGAGGGATTGCTAATGCACCTAACTGACTTAAAAATATTAAACAAGACTAACAAACACAAAACAAAACTCTAAAACAGAAAGCCAAACTATAATAACTTAAAACACACTAGAATAGTCAAAACAACACAAAACTAGCAAATTGAATAAAAACAGATACTAGGGATAGATATAAACGAATTTGGGATTACAAAGACTCAAAATACTCAAAAGACATCAAATTGTACAGATTATAACTAAAGAATACAACTTAACAATGGGGGGTTTGGTTTTGGACGAATTTAAACAAAAACTAAGTAAACTTTATAAAATAGATTTTAAGATAGATTTGAGTAAATCAATGGATGAATGGATGGCTAAGAGGGTTTTTCTCCACACATGACACACTTGCATACAAACCAATTTTCAGTTGTTCTTTCAATAAACCATGAATCTCAACACCCCAGATTAACCGTGAACAGCACTTTTTTAACCTTCAAGTTTTCCTTAAGTTATTGAATTGGATGGAAAAGCGCATACAACAATTCAAAACATTCTTCAAAAGTCCCCTACGTGAACATCACAATAGAGATACAATGAAAGATCATTAAGCTTTGTGAAAACTATAAGCATTGACGAGGCATTCGTAACTATGAATAGCATGATACTCTTGCCAATAATTCACTTAACGCGATTGTGACTAGCAACCTCCACTACTTGTGAATATAAGTTCATAACGATTAGGTGAAACTCCCTTATATTCTAGCATCAAATTCATGCATGCAAACTAAGTATGCATCCTTAATCGACATACAAGAATAAGTTATAAATCAAGCAGTTAAGCAAATTGAATTCACAACTCATGAAATCACAACTGAAGGTAATCAATTCATATTACAAATATGTTCATGGCTTTGAATCAACCTCTAACCAAAACGAATTTAGTTCCACATATTTGCAATTAAACAACTATAATTGAATTTAAACATGATAAACAAAAGTAGAAGACACCTAGAAGGCTGCAACAATCTAATGTCTTGAATGGTTAGCACAGCTCCAAGTCCTCCTCCTTTCTTGCAAACATGCGGCACCAAGGTGGGTGTGGTGTTTGGATGGTCTAGGGGATGTGGCAGAGATTGGATAGGTTGAGAGAGTATGGAAGGGTGGTAGGGGATGGATAGGAAAAGAGGTGGGTGGAAATGGATGGAGGAAGAAGGAAACTTGCGGCAGAAATTGTGTTGTTGATGTGAATTGGTTTTGTGATGGAGAAGCCTTTTTATAGATTTTGAAAATGAATCAACACCACAAAATTTCTTGGTGAAGTAAGTGGATGTTGTAGGTGAAGTGGGTGTGGATGTTGTAGGTGGAATAAGTGGATGTTCTAGGTGAAGTAAGTGTGGATGTTGTAGGTGAAATAAGTGGATGTTGTAGGTGAAGTGGGTGTGGATGTTGTAGGTGAAGTGAGTGGATGTTGTAGGTGAAGTGAGTGTGGATGTTGTAGGTGGAATAAGTGGATGTTGTAGGTGAAATAAGTGAGTGTGATGTGTTTTTGGGTCAGAAAATAGGAAAGGAGAGGATCCCTTAATCTTCAATTTCATCCATCCACTTGGCTCCAAGCATAAGCTAACCATCCAATGCCCAAAAATGCTCCAAATTGCTCCAAATTGCACTTTCTTGCATACTTTGTCATTTGGACCTACAAACACACGAAAATAGCTTAAAATACTAAAATAACTAAGGACTAACAATCTAAATGCAAGGAAACAAGCTAACTGAGTTGTATAAATATACTCCTATCAAATACCCCCACACTTAGCTTTTTGCTAGTCCTCGAGCAAAACAAAGAAACAAAAGAAACAAAACACAATCTAAACCTTCCAACGTTACCTCAGGGATTTCCAATGCACATGTTAAAAATCATTACTTGCACAGATTTTGGTCATCAATATCCTTAAGCATACACTTAACCACAATCACCATTTACTAGTTCTCTTTTAATCGATTAAAACATCATTTTGAATGTAATAACATGCCTTAGAGAATTCCCTCAATTCTTTACTAGATATGCACTCATTTTTCACTTAGATTTTTAAACTACACTCCCTACACTAGGTATATGTGAGAAGATTGATGTACACATGAAAACTAAAACTCACATATGTTTAACAAAGAAAGCACTTTTTTGGAGTTATCAGTGAATATATGAATATGATCTCATAAAAGGAATGCTACTACTTAGATGCAAGAACTAGTGACACCATATGCTCATACCAATCCCAAACTCCACATATTGAACACATAACACTCAAGATAGAAGTGTAAGGGTTGTAACGGGGCTAAAGGTGTTTGGTTAACAAAGAACGGATATGGAAAACAAAGGTTCTTAAAGACATAGTGAGCAAAGCAATGAAATCAACTTAGAATTCACTTTTGAATGCAAACTCAAATTTTGAACAAAAAGGGGAGAAGTCACACATTTTAGGGCCAGATTTGAGGATTTGGACCATTCCTTCAACAATCAATACTTTCAAACTCATTCTTTCTTCTTTTCTTTTCTGTTTTTCTTTTCATATGTTTTTCACATTTTTTTTTATAACCCAAAACGTACAAATGAGCTCAAAAACAACCATTCCCTCCCCCACAGATTATAACTCTCCAAAGAAAGTAAAGGCTTGAGTCTCACAATGATGTAGCATTATATGAGTTCCTTCCTTCAAGCATGTTATGAAAACTTATTTTATCCACTTTGTAATCAAATGTGAGTTCATAAACAACAACTACAACTAAGCATAGGACAAGAGCATATCAAACTTCAATCCATGCTTGTAACTTTCTTTAACAGTTATGCAATTAAAAACTGAATCCTCATCATTGTGTTGGAAGGTACCTAAGACACAAATACACCAAAATGACTCTAAAACAACTCTTTTTGGTATTTTTCAAAACTTTTTCAAATTTTTATGTCATTTTCGTATGATTTCCTCAAAACGCAATAACACACCAAAACAACTTAAAAACACTTAGAAATAGTGAGAAACAACTTAGCTTCATGTGGTAGATGAT
Source organism: Crataegus laevigata (assembly GCA_963580275.1). Classification (NCBI taxonomy): domain Eukaryota; kingdom Viridiplantae; phylum Streptophyta; class Magnoliopsida; order Rosales; family Rosaceae; genus Crataegus; species Crataegus laevigata. The sequence goes on along the minus strand of OY756947.1, from coordinate 25,984,146 downwards.
CTTTGGTCATGCTTGTTGATTTTCCACAGCTTTGATCTTGAACTGGATGGGACTTTCCACAGCTTTCGAAGAAGTATCTTTCCACATGTTGATTCTTGAACTGGGTTGGGGAGCTTTTTACTTGCAAGTGATCCTCAGCTTAGTTGAGGATGAATCAGCACGTTGTCTCCACATGCTTCAAGTAATCAGGTCTCCATGCAGGTGTGGCATCTTCTCGAGTTCTTGGATCAACTCAGACTCCTCCTGCATCTTCTATGAGATACTTTTGCTTTTGAAGAAGTATCTCTCCACAGGTTTATTTTTGAATTGGGCTGGAAGGGCTCGAAGATGAGTACTCGAAAGCAAGACTAGGTAAGCAATCAGGATCTCTCTTTCTCCCTGTTCTTCAGATGAAGGTGAGGAGAAAGCATGATATGAGATACTTTTGCTTTTAACCTTCATGATATGAAATACTTTTGCTCTTGATGACTTGTTTGCAGAGGTACTCCAGGGGATAAAGAACACTGAGTAACTCGAGAGGTTTCTTTGGGAATACATTCTCGGAGATGAAGAAGTGTTGAGTAAGTCTGCCTTTGCTATGGAGGGCGAACGTAGACACTTATAGGAATTTCTTCACAACCGGTACTATTCTCTTACTCTTGTTGGCAGCCGGTGGATGATTGAACAGTAAGGTTTACGCGTTTTCTGACAAAGTTATCCGTAATTCCCGCAAAGCTAAGGGTGCATGTGACAGGTGACGACAAGTCTGGAAAAGTTGATCTTTTGAAATTCAGGGGTCGGCTCGTGGTTTCTGAGCAAGCCCGACTTTTGAGAGATGAGCGTCTCTTCGATTTGCAAGCAGACGCCTCTTTGATTTGCGAGCAGGCGTTTCTTCGATTTCTGAGTAATGCCTCTTCGATTTCTTCTTTTTTATAGAGGCACTAATTTGGTTCCACAACACACTTGAATTACCTCCTGTAAAAACTCCCTTCTTGCACTTCTGAAATCTTAATCTGTCTGATCTCTTCTTTCTCAACACCTTCGAAAAATGTCTTGCCCCTCTGACCATCACCTTAACTTGAATGTCGGGGAAGATGATGACTTGTCTTCTCCAAACAACATTTGGCATCCGTTCTTCTTATCCCCCAATAGTCCTCTTACAGTTGGGGACTATATGATGAAGAACGATATAACTGCTACGGTGGTTGCTAAAAACCTTCTCACTCCAAGAGACAATAGGTTGCTTTCCAAGCGGTCCGACGAGCTCGCTGTTCAGGACTCTCTGGCGCTTAGCGTCCAGTGTGCAGGCTCAGTCTCAAACATCTCGTCAGGTTGAGTCTTTGATGGCTGAGGTGGCTAGTCTTCGGCAAGAGGTCAGAGGACTCGGGTGCGAGAATAAGGAGTTGCACATGCTCGCAACTAGTTACTCAACCAGTATGAAGATGAAGCTTGACTAGCTGCAGGAGTCCGAAGTGTGGATTTAGAGTGATCATCAAAGGTTTGTGGTGTTACTGCAGAGGCATCTGTTGCCTTCGTCATCTGGAGTTGCACCAGGTGTTGAGGCTCCGGAGGATCAAACTCTGGCGCTTCGTCTTTCTGGAGCTCCGTCGACTGTTGAGGCACCACCTGACCAATGAATGTTATTAGTTTACACATTATTGTAAAATATTTTTGCTTTTATTTTTATTTTATTTGATTTTATTTTGTTTTTTTTTTCTTTTCAAATCAATGTAAAAAGACTTTGTTTACCCTCCCCCGCACTTAAACTAAACATTGCCCTCAATGTTTTAAACATAGGTTCACACTTAAACAAACAAACAATTAGTGAACTAAGCAAGGCAAGATAAATGCAGTAAAGAGAAGGGTTTAGGAGTGCAAATCTGATTTGTTGAACAATTCCAAAGTCTCCCTTCGTTGAATGCTTGGGTTGCCTCCCAAGAAGCGCTTGTTTTAACGTCTTGCAGCCGGATGAGACCTCCAATTATGCTCCCCTAGGTTCCACGACATGGAATTTATCTTCAAATGGGAGGTGATACTTGAAATGATCCGGCAATGGTTTAAATTCAAAAGTGGGTGCCTGAATCATTAAAATCAGCATGTTAGTAGAAAACAGAATTAAAATTGGAGAAGATGGCTTACTTGTTTTCTCCGACAAGAACTGAAAGACGAACACCACATCTTCAAAAGTTTCAGGGACTTTGAACTTGGCCAGATTTACTATGATGGTTGTGGCTTGTCCTGTGTCATCAAACTCAACTTCTTTGGCATTGGTTGTCTTAACTACATCCTCTTTGATGCATTCAACATATTCTCTAGCCACTTCCTTTTCTTGAATCATTCTTATTGGTGTATAAGGTTTTGTGAACAATTCAGCAAAATCTGGAACTTGATTTGTTGCACCAAGAATTGGGGTATCCTTTTGCACCTTGGGAAGAGTTTCTACAATGTCTTTTTCACTCTCTTTGTCATTGGGAATCAAAAACCTGCGAGGAAAAGGGACATTTGGTGGAATAATGTTAGAATGAATTGAATTTAGAACAACACTACTGGAGTTGGACATCATAGGGACTTGAGGGGCTTGCAGCAAGAGTTCTTCTAAACTGCACATGTCGTCCTCCTCATCTTCTTCTTGCAGCAGCAATTCATCCATGTTCGGGCTATGTTTAGACGGTTCTAGGATAGCTTCATCCTCCATATCACTTCCTAAAGTGATGTCTTCATTGATTTCAACTTCTCCCTTTGAATTTGTAATGTTTGAGTTGAAGAGTTCACGTTGCTCTTGAATCTGCGCCATGAATTCCACAATCTGCCCAACTTGCTTCTCTAATTCGTCCACTCTTTTGACTTGGTCTTGCATCTCCTTGTTTTGATTTTCTACTCCATGTGTCAAAGATGTGATTAATTGAATAATATTATCATTATCCACCGACGAACCTGAAATTGGTTGGGAAGATTGTGGTGGAGGCTGTGGTGGTGCACATGGCCATTGATAGAACTCCTCTGATGGCTGCAATTGTTCTTCTTTTTGTGAGCCATGCGTCAAAGAGATTAGTCATTCAAGAATTTCATTATAACTCATGGGCATACCTGAATTCGATTGGAAGTGTTGTGGGGGAGGTTGTGGTGGCTGGATAGGTCTTGAATATAACTCATCTCCAATCCGAATTATAAGCGTTGGAAAACATGTTGTTGCTTGGTTGATCATAGACTTGATAACCCCAAGCATCTCCATTTGTAGCAAATTGAGGACATTGATGAGTTTAATATCCTTCCTCATAGGGCACATCAAATGTAGGGACACTTGGCATTGTGGTCCTTTCAGCATTATGAGTCAATTGAGAAGTGAGATGCGCCAATTGAGCTTAAATGGTCGCAAGTGCCATGTCTTGCTCCATTTGTACCTAAAATCAAAGAAAGAAAACTAAATCAAATATCAAAAGTAAAAGACACAAACACAAACATAAACATAAACACAAACAGAAACAAAGAGATTAGCAAATTTGCTAATCCCCGGCAACGGCGCCAAAAATTTGATGCTATGTAAAACTACACTCAAATTAAACCCTCTTGTTGACAATTGTAGTATAGATGTAAGTAGGGATCGTTCTAGGCCGGGGATTAGGAGGGATTGCTAATGTACTCTAAACTGATTTAAAAACACTAAATAAGACTAAAAAACACAAAACTAGGCAAAAGACACTTAACTAAACTCTAATAACTCAAACACACTAGAATGACTCAAAACACCCAAATTGACTCAAACTAGACAATAGGGACTGATTTGGACGAAAATAGACTCAAGGAACTAACTAAACACAAATTAGGACAGATTCTAACTAAATTGACACTACTTAATGATGGGGGGTTTGGTTTCCACGAAAATTGAAACTAAAACTAAACAAACTTGTAGAATTAAACAAAGACATAAAATTAAGGTGAATGGATGGGTGATGGACTAGCTAGAGGGTTCTTCTCCACACATGACACACTTGCATACAAACCAATTTTCAGTTGTTCTTTCAATAAACCATGAATCTCAACACCCCAGATTAACCGTGAACAACACAATTTCTGCCGCAAGTTTCCTTCTTCCTCCATCCATTTCCATCCACCTCTTTTCTTATCCATCCCCTACCACCCTTCCATACTCTCTCAACCTATCCAATCTCTGCCACATCTCCTAGACCATCCAAACACCACACCCACCTTGGTGCCGTATGTTTGCAAGAAAGGAGGAGGACTTGGAGCTGTGCTAACCATTCAAGATGTTGGATTGCTGGAGCGTTCTAGGTGTCTTCTACTTTTTTGTATCATGTTTAAATTTAATTATAGTTGTTTAATTGCAAATATGTGGAACTAAATTCATTTTGGCTAGAGGTTGATTCAAAGCCATGAACATATTTGTAATATGAATTGATTACCTTCAGTTGTGATTTCATGAGTTGTGAATTCAATTTGCTTAACTGCTTGATTTATAACTTATTCTTGTATGTCGATTAAGGATGCATACTTAGTCTGCATGTATGAATTTGATGCTAGAATATAAGGGAGTTTCACCTAATCGTTATGAACTTATATTCACAAGTAGTGGAGGTTGCTAGTCACAATCGCGTTAAGTGAATTCTTGGCAAGAGTATCATGCTTTTCATAGTTACGGATGCCTCGTCAATGCTTATAGTTTTCACATAGCTTAATGATCTTTGATTGTATCTCTATTGTGCTATTCACGTAGGGGACTTTTGAAGAATGTTTTGAATTGTTGTATGCGCTTTTCCATCCAATTCAATAACTTAAGGAAAACTTGAAGGTTAAAAAAGTGTTGTTCACGGTTAATCTGGGGTGTTGAGATTCATGGTTTATTGAAAGAACAACTAAAAATTGGTTTGTATGCAAGTGTGTCATGTGTGGAGAAGAACCCTCTAGCTAGTCCATCACCCATCCATTCACCTTAATTTTATGTCTTTGTTTAATTCTACAAGTTTGTTTAGTTTTAGTTTCAATTTTCATGCAAACCAAACCCCCCCATCATTAAGTAGTGTCAATTTAGTTAGAATCTGTCCTAATTTGTATTTAGTTAGTTCCTTGAGTCTATTTTCGTCCAAATCAGTCCCTATTGTCTAGTTTGAGTCAATTTGGTTGTTTGAGTCATTCTAGTGTGTTTTGAGTTATTAGAGTTTAGTTAAGTGTCTTTTGCCTAGTTTTGTGTTTTTTAGTCTTATTTAGTGTTTTTAAATCAGTTTAGAGTAGATTAGCAATCCCTCCTAATCCCCAACCTAGAACGATCCCTACTTACATCTATACTACAATTGTCAACAAGAGGGTTTAATTTGAGTGTTGTTTTACATCGCATCAGGGATTTATGCAATTTGTAGACATGGTGAGGCCTTGTAATATCTTCAAAACTAGATGGTTGTTTCATGAAAACATGTTCTAAGAGATTGCCATGTAGAAAGGCATTGCTAACATCCAATTGATTCAAAAACCAATCATATTGAACTACCAATGTGAGGAGAAGTCTGATAGTAACAGGTTTAGCAACAGGGCTGAAAGTCTTTGTATAATCTAACCCTTCTTGTTGATGAAAACCCTTTGCAACCAAACGAGCTTTATACATGTCAATAGTCCCATTAGGTTTTCTCTTAATTCTAAACACCCACTTGCAGCCTACAAGATTCTGAAAAGGTGAAGAAGGCACAAGAGACTATGTACCAGTGTTAAGAAGAGCATTATACTCCTCTTGCATTGCCTGTCTCCAGTGAGCATGCTTAAAGGCTTGGAGATAGGTAGTTGGGACATAATCTCAATAAGATGGTGAGGAATAGGATGCTTGGTAACTGTGAAAACTTTGAGTTTAGAAATACCAGATTTGGGTCAAGTCTGCATGGGATGAGTGTTAGAAGAGGAAATTTGAACATGTAAAGATAATGGAGGGATAACAGGTAAATCAGAAGAGTGATTTGAGGATAATACAATGGCTAGTTGAGGATTAAAAGGTGGTGTAGGTAGGGATGAAGATGGTGAATGACTCTGTGAAAAGGTTAAAGTAGTGGTAATGGAAAGAGGAATATAGGTACAAAGGTGGCTAGGTACAGAGGTTGGGGAACTTGGTTGTTTAAATGGAAATATTTGTTTATCAAAAATAACATGCTTGGATATGTAAACTCTGTTGGTTTTGGGATCAAGACACCTATAACCCTTGTGATTTAAACTGTAACCAACAAAGACACAAGGCTTACTTTTGGAGTCAAGTTTTAATGTGGTATAGGGTCAGGGAAAACAACTACATCCAAAAATCCAAAGAGTAGAGTAATCTGGTGATTTCTTAAAAAAAGTTCCCAAGGTGAAGGTTTGGACATGGTAGGCATCTTATTAATCAAATATATTTTAGTAGAGAACACTTCTACCCAATACACATGACGAACCCCAGAAGCGGCAAAAAGTGTCCGAGAAGTCTCTACCAAATGTCTATGTTTGTGCTCAGCACACCTATTTTGTTCAGGGGTATGAAGGCAACTCAGTTGGTATTGAATACCATGGTCTTTCAAGAATTCATACATTTGATGATTAACAAACTCACCACCAGAGTCAGAACGGATAGTAACAATCTAAGTACTCAACATATTTTCAACAATAGCTTTGAAATGAACAAAGGTTTTGAACACCTCTTATTTACACTTTAGATGAAAGAACCAACAGTACTTAGTGTAATCATCTACAAAGATTATGTAGTATATATAACCAGTAAGAGAAGATATTGGTGAAGGGCCCCATCCATCTGTATGTAATAGCTCTAGAGGTTTACAAGATGTACTGGAAACAGATACAAATGAAAGCTTGGAGCATTTGCCTAGTGCACAACTAGAACAGAAATACTTCATAGTACTATTCATAACTGGAATACATGACTTAGAAGTCAGCTTATTTAAAATCTTGAAAGAAGGATGGCCTAATCTTTGATGCCAAACCTCTGAATAAGCTTTAGTAGATGCAGCATAGAGATGTAGCGGTGGGTTCAAAAAACCAAAAACCGAAAAAAAATTGAAAACCAAACCAGACCGAGGCCAAAAAAAACCAAATCGAAAAAAACCGAGCTGAAATTGTGAAACCGAACTGAACCAAACCAATTCTAGCTAGTTTGATTTCGGTTTTTAAGGTTCGGAAATCAAACCAAGCTAACTCGAACCGAACCGATATACATATATTTAATTTTTTTTTTCTTATAAATAGTTTAGTCATACAATCACAACAAAACAAAACATGTTGCCAAGTTGGTTTCAATGAAACTTTTCAAGTTGGAGAGTATGGGTTTGAACCTTTATACCTCCAGGATGTTGGAATTTTTTTTTAATATTTATGAGAAATCAACAAAACCCTTTAAAGTTTAACCCTAGCCAGCCGTCACTCCCATTTCAGTTTTCACCTCTTGGTTTTCTCAAACACTCTCTCTTTCTCTCTTTCTTCTCCATTGCTTTCTTCCTCTCTGGTCTCTGCTTCGTCAGTCTCTCTCTCTCTCTTTCTCCTTCCTCTCTTCCTCCAAATCATTCGCCCCTTTCGAATCGGAAGTCTTTCATCTTGCCGCAATTTCTTCTTGTCGTTTCTAGTCTCAACAGCAAAAGGTTAGTCTCACACTCTCACTTCTCTGTGATTTTCCTTTTATTTTTTATTATCCTTGCACGTGGATTTGTTTCAGTTTTTTGGATGGAGGAAGAGCCTTACGGTACTCATTTGTATCGAGGAGGAAATGCGTTGTATTCTTGCTGGCAATGAACTTGATGACGACTACCCTGCAGAGAACGAGCGACGGGATCCTCGGCGAGGCAGAGAAGAAATCGACTATGATGGATTTCACAACTGAGGATCCAAAACAAGTTAATGTCGGGGAGGACCTCATAGGTCTGTTCTGTCTTATTCTTGCTACATTTTTGTATCATTGGCCTTGAAAAATGATCACATAAGATTAAATCATATTTTTTTTAACTTTTATACCAATGAGGATGATTGGCCTTCCAGATTTTGTATCGTTGACCTTCCAGATTTTATATCATTGGCCTTTTAGAATGGCTGCAAGCTTTGTGTTCTTAGGAAATTTGTTTCCTATTAAAAAAAAAACGAACCGGGCCGAAACCAAACTGGAAAAAACTAAACCAAATACAAACCAATAAAAAATCGAACCGAACCGAACAATAATTTCGGTTCGGTTTTTGGTTTTAGCAAAAAATCGAACCGAACGGAACCGAATTCACCCTATAGAGATGATGTCCAAGAGAAGAAATAGAAGCAGAGAAAGGATAGAAAACATTTTTCATAGGGCCTTTAAAAAGCATCATCTCTGAATAAAGATCATTCACATTGAAGTGAAAAGGATATAGGTGAATTGAACACCAATTATCAAGACTAAACTGATTTGCAAAAAGCAAATTTTGTTTTAAATGAGGCACGTGCAGACATTCTTAAAAGCAAATTGATGAAAATGAGTAGAGATGATAGAGGAACTAGAATGTAAAATAGGCAAACCTTTGCCATCTCTAATGAAGACTTGCTTAAGTCCAGTGTAAGTTTCTAAATTTTGCAGATTCGCCATGAAGTTGGTCATATGAGAACTAGCACCTGAATCCAGTAGCCAAGTAGGTTGTGCAGATGAATTAGTGGCACACATAGCAGAAGGACCATTCTTGTTACCATAGTGAGGATTCATGCATTGTGGACAGTCATACACCTCATGATCAATCTGTCAACAAATTTGGAATCCACTACAACCACCACGATTGAACCTTTGATTAGATCGTTGATTGTTGTTATTGCCTCGATAATTAGAGAAATTGCCACGATTCTGATGGTTTATAGGGTTTGAGAAATTTCCACGACCTTGTTGTGAATTGAACTGAGGAGCATTGTTAGAACCAAATACTTGAGAATTAGGAGAAATTGCTACTGTAGGTAGTAAACCAGTGGATGAATTGAATGCCTGAAAAGTAGAAGAGGAAGAAGATTTCTTCCTGTTGCTCAACTAAATCTCCTTGCTGAGAAGTAAGCCATGAAGTTCGTCAATAATAGTTGATCGAAGATGAAATTGAATCGCATCCACAAATGATTTATACTCAGGAGGAAGGCCATGAAGAATAACAAAGATAAGTTCAGCATCATCAATCGGAGATCCAACACTGGCAAGGGCATCAGCAATCTCTTCGATCTATTGGAGATAGACTGTAGTACTAGAATCGCCTTTAGTAATAGTACGAAGGCAAGATTCAAGTTCATGAATATGCAATTGCGAAGCCTTCGCAAGTTGCGATTCCAATTTGGCCTAAAGTTCACGAGCAAAGGTGACACCAACCGTGTAAGGAATCAGGGAGTCGGAAAGTGTAAAGTTGAGCCAGATATATTGTTTTGGTCATTTTCATACCAAGTGACGAATTCCAGATTCAGAGTCGCCATTTGATTTCCTGAGACATCAAGAAGAAATTTGGGCGGATGAGCCAATGTTCCGTCTACAGTTCCGGTGAGGTGGTAACGACGAAAGATCAGAGCGAACAAAGCACTCCAGGTAAGGTAATTAATAGTAGTAAGCTTGATTAGAACAAGGGATCCAATATTTTGAATTGTGATCAAAGAAATTGAGGAATTAGGGTTGGAATTCATGATAGAAAGAGAATGAATTTGAGAATCGGGCTCAGATGAGGGAGAAGAAAAGGTCACCATTAATGCAAGCTAGGGTTTGCAGAGAGATGAAAAAAAATGAGAGAATCATTGTCACGAAGAAAGCGACGATTCAAAGAGCGAAGGGAAGCATTTTGTGGATCGGGTCGTGAGACAAAGGCGAGTGATACCATATAAAGAAAATATATTTCCATTCATTACAAATAATAAGCTTACACTTGGTATTTATACAATTGCATATCACACACACTTGAGCTGCCAACTCAACCTAACTACCATAACAAACATAGGCTAACTAATCACATTACTATCAAAAAATTTACAACATAATTAATCAAGACTAAATTTTATCTTTTACAAGAGAACTGTTATCTTTTACAAAAAAAAAAAAAAAAAAAAAAAAAAAAACAGCAGCAAGACAAAAGAAAGTTGCTTTTGGGGAAAGTATACAAGCTAAACTCAGAGGTGATTTCATGAGCCAAAGAAGTATTCGTATTGAATAGGATGATGACGGGATGATGGATGAGTGAGATGATTATCGTGCAGCCATGCTAGTATCAAGAAATGATTATGATGCCACTAAGCGAAGTGCTCCATGAGTAGTAGTAGCAGTCAACCACCCCGCCAATATCGTCGCATAGAGAGCACCCAAGATACTCATTTTACTCCTTTCGAGCCTAAACTTTATGATTCATCAAGGCAAAAGCAACAAATTGTTAAAGGCTTATGGAATGATGCTAAAGAAAAACTAGGAAGAATGGTGAGCAAATACATCATATATGGTGTGGCTCCTCATAAGGCCAGTTCACATCATTTTAAGAATATGATAATTGAAGCTCAGCGATTAGGCACTATAATGTTTCTTATGTTCTTTATCTTGTAGTATAATTTTTCTTGTTGATATTCAGGCAATCTTTGTCCTCAAATAAACTAAACATACAGATTAGTTTAGAAAGATGAAGCAACATATAAGTAGCAGCTTGCTACAGAAAATAGAGTGCACGGAGCTTACGGGGAAAACAGAGGGCAGAACTTTTTCACAAAATGATTTTTTTGTTTTTGTTTTGATATTCATTGAATGTCCCAGTACATGGGACAACTGATAAAGAAAATGGTCAGCCCTCTTACAAAAGATCTATGCCATACATACGACAATAGATTAGAGACCCAAAACATTTCGTATTACATCAAAGGATAAACTATAAAGCAAATGATTAACTTTAACACTCCCTTTTAATGCTTTGCTGCTTCACTCCCAAAAGTTCTCTTAGGTAGATGAATTTGTCCTTTGGTAATGCCTTGGTGAAGATATTGGTAACTTGATCTTCTGTCCTGCAGTAGACCACATCCACTTCTTTTTCTTCAACAACACCTTTGATGTAGTGATGCTTCAGAGCAATATGTTTTGATTTTTCATGACTGACAAGATTCTTACTTCTGGCAATAGCTGACTTGTTGTCATAAAGGATAGGAGTTGCTGATTCTTGTTTCTCACGAAAGTCTTGCATAATTCTTCTCAGCCACACTGCTTGGGAAGTTGCAATTGAAGCCGACACATACTCAGCCTCTGGCGTTGATAGTGCAACTGATTTCAGCTTCTTATACGCCCAAGAGAATACACCAGTCCCTAGTGTAAAAGTATAGCTAGATTTACTCTTCAAGTCATCCACAATATGTCCCCAGTCGTTATCACAGAACCCATATAAGTTTAGCTCAACATTCCTTTCATACATAACAACAAAGTCAAGTGTACCTTGTATGTATCTTAGGATCCTCTTTGCAGCTCCATAATGAATGCGAGTAGGCTTGTGCATAAACCTAGACAACAAGCTTGCAGTATACATAAATATTAGGTCTAGTCGCTATTAAATACAAAAAACTCTCAAATAGGCTTCTATACACAAATTCATCAGCATCACCACTACCATCTTTTCTTTGAAACTTTTCATTCACAACTAGAGGTGTTGCAACAGGCTTCTAACCAACCATTTTAATTTTTTCTAGAAGTGTTTTTGCATATTTCTTTTGAGTAATAAAGATACCATCACTTGATTGAATGATACTAATTCCCAAAAAATAATGCAACATGCCTAGATCACTCATCTCATATTTCCTCATCATGTCATTCTTGAAATTCAAGATCATTTTATCACTACTTCTAGTATAAACCAAATCATCAACATATAAGGAAACGATAAGGATATCTGAAGTACCTTCAGTTTTGACATAGAGGGCAAGTTCATTCTCACTTCTTTGAAATCGCCTTTCATTGAAATATGAGCCAATCTCTCCATACCATGCTCTCAGAGCTTGTTTTAGGCCATAAAGTGCCTTCTTAAGCTTGTACACCTTGTGCTTTTGTCCTCTAAGAACAAATCTTTGAGGTTGATTAAAGAACACCTCTTCTTTTAGGACTTCATTTAGGAAAGCGAACTTGACATCAAGTTGGTGTAGAAACCACCCATTCTGAGCAGCTACAGAAATAAGGCCTCTGATTGTTTCATGCCTACCTACCATGCAAAGGTTTCTTGGAAGTCAATCCTGGGTTTCTGAGAATAACCTTTTGCTACCAATCTAGCTTTGTTCTTTTGAACGAAACCATCTTGATTTAGCTTAGTCTTATAAATCCACTTCACTCTAATAACAGAGTTGTCACAAAGTCTGTCCACTAGTTCCCATGTCTTATTTTTCACAATGACATTGATCTCTTCTTGCATTGCAACCTTCCATGTCTCTACTTTCACTGCATCATCAAAGTTTTCTGATTCTACAACAAGAAATTGCAACTTTCATAGACTTTATTTAAGCTCCTTAACCGAGTCGTCGTTGAACTTAGACTCGAATGTGTGGGGGAGTGAACTTGAGGACCGTTTTCAGGTGACAATTGTGGAATTTCTAGCTCAATTTCCTCTTCATTTGGCTGATTTTCTTCTTCAATTCTAATTAGTGCAGATTCCCCTTGAATGGTTGCTTGATTCCAATCCCATGAAGATTTCTCACTAAAGAAAACATCTTTACAAACCACAACTTTCCTCTTTTTTAAATTATAGAGTTGGTACCCTTTTGTGTGTGAAGCATAGCCTACGAAAATGCGTCTTTCACTTGACTCATCAAATTTTTGTCTTAGTTCTTTCGGAACATAAACAAAGCAGATTGACTCAAACACTCTCAAGTGATTCACGGAAGGCTTTCTTCCACTCCATGCTTCAAATGGTGTATTTTCTTCAACTACCACTGTCGGATGCCTATTCATCAAGTAGACTGCTGTATTAACTGCTTCACGCCACAAATATTGAGGCATTCCTTTATCATGCAACATTGCCTTAGCCATTTTTCTCTTAGCTACTCTATTTTGTTGTGGAGTGTAGCTGACAGTAAGCTGCCTTTCCAAGCCAATATCTTGACATAACTTAACAAATTATGTGGATGTATACTCTCATCCTCTGTCACTTCTACGAACTTTGATTACATAACCAGATTGTCGCTCAACCATGGCTTGGAACTTCTTGAAGATTGAGAACACTTTTGATTTCTGTCTTAGAAAGTATACCCAAGTCATCCTAAAATTATCATCCATGAAGATTAGGAAATACTTGTTTCCCACTTGAGTAGAGGTCTTCATGGGCCATCAAACATCTGTATGAATTAATTCCAATAGAGCTTTTGCTCTCCAAGCTTTACCATGTGGAAATGAATCTCTATGATACTTGCCAAGTGCACACCCTTCACAGATTTCTTCATTTTCTTGGATACTCGGCAACCCATACACCATTTCTTTCTCTTGTAGCTTCTTAAGACTTTGAAAATTCAAGTGGCCAAGCCTTTTATGCCATAGCTTTGAATCTTCTTGCACTTTCATCTTGAGTGCATATTGAGTTGCATACTCAATTGTGAGAGGAAAACTTCTACTTTTCCTTATCTCAATCTTAGCCAAGAGTTGCTCACGATTCTTCCCATCATATATCTTGCAAGTATTGTCTCCAAAATATAAGTAATAGCCATGCTCAATGAGTTATCCAAGACTTAGCAATTTTTTCTTCAAATCAGGAACTAACATGACATCCTTGATGAACATCTTTCCATTCTTCGTATGCACAGCAATAGTACCTCTTCCCAATGTATCAACTAGCTGCCCATTTCCCATCTTCACTCGGGTTGGGTTTGTAGTGTCAATATTATGGAGAATGTTCTTGTTCGCCATCATATGATTACTACAACTGCTGTCTACAAACCAAACTTTGGCTTCTTCTTGGACAGTTGTATCATGACAACATAAAACATATTGGTCTCTTCACCTTGTGCTTCGGAGTAGTGAGCTAGCTGATTATAATTATAGGTACAATCCTTTTGCATATGCCCAAACCTGCTACACTTGTGGCATTTCACTTTTCCCTTGAACCAACATTCACTGAAATGAGCTTTGTCACAAATTTTTCACTTCGAAACATACGAACTCTTCTTGACCTTTTTCATCTCTTCAAAATTATCCTTTCATTCAAACTTTTTGTTATTGCCTTTCCAATTCTTGTTAGATTTGGCTTTGCTTTGACTTGAACTAGCTTCAGTTTTTGGATTCACTGTAAGTGTTTGCAAAGCATTTTCTACATCATTGTTGTCATGCTTGGATATTTTCGAAGCAAAACCTTTGAGAGAACCAATCAATTCTTCAACACTCAAAATTGACAAATCCTCAGTCTCCTCTATGATTGAAACTATGTTGTCATACTTTCTTGGCAAGCTGATTAGATACTTCTGAACTATTCTCTCATTAGACAATTTCACCATAACTTTTCATTTGATTAATAATCTTAGACAATCTACTCAGGTAATCATCTAGCAATTCATCATCTTTCATTCTTATGTACTCAAAATCTCTTCTCAAAGATTGGAGTTTAACAGCCCTTACCTTAGTAGAGCCTCTATAGACTTTCTCTAGCATATCCCAAGCTAATTTGGCACTTGTCTTGTAAAAGATCCTTGGAAAAATTTCATCTGATATAGCATTTTAGATGACCCCAAGAGTTTCTGCATCTCTCTTGATGTTTTCCTTCACTTCCTTTGTCTAAGCCTCTGTCAAAGCCACAATACTTAGGGGTACCACATAGCCATCTTCAATTAAGCTCCACAAATCATGAGATACAAAAATTGTTCTCAACTTTGTCCTCCAGAAGTCATAATTCACTCTACTGAAGATAGAAGTTCGAATCTCTTCACTACTAGTTGAACCAGCCATGAATTTGAAAATTTTGATTCTAGGATTTCACTTAGAATTTTTCCTTTTTTGAGAATAAAAAAAGCCCCACTATTTGATTAGATTGGTTCTGATACCATGTTGATATTCAGGCAATCTTTGTCCTCAAATAAACTAAACACACAGATTAGTTTAGAAAGATAAAGCAACATATAAGCAGCAACTTGCTACCAAAAAAAAAAAAAAGTGCAGGAGCTTACGAGGAAAACAGAGGGCAGGGATTTTTCACAAAAAGATTTTTTTTTTTTTTATATTCATTGAATGTCAAAGTACATGGGACAGCTAATAAGGCAAATCGTTAGCCCTCTTACAAAAGATCTATGCCATACATGTGGCAATAGATTAGAGACCCAAAACATTTCATATTACATCAAAGGATTCACTTTAACGTTTCTCATGTTCTTTATCTTGTATATGCTTCAGAAGATGAAAGAAAAAATTTCACGCCTCAAAGGGAAGAAATGGATTCTTAAAATAATCAATGATCGGTGGGATACCACATTATCTCATCCGTTACATGCAGCATGTATGTTTTTTTCTCTTATTCAATATTATTTGATTTACTTCATGGTCTCATACTAACATAAATTCATGTTTTAAGCTTATTATTTAAACACGAAATATCAGTATGAGTCCGGCGTTGGCCATGATGTAGAACCAGTCCAAGCAGTACAAATAGTATTTCAAAGGTTGAACCCAAGTGGGCAACTCGGGCTGCAACAATTTGGAAATGAGGTGAGATCTCACTCGTTTTTATTAAAAATTGTTTGGCTGCAGGCATAGTTGCCTATGTGAATGAGTCTTCTCTGTTCTTGATTGTTGGGACTTGGGTGGAGATTAGTAATTATGCAAGATTGTTATTCACATATAAATTATACCTTAATTTCAATGCTTTTGCAGATCATTAACTTTAGGGAATGCAAAAAGTCTTTTGGCAAAGACCTAGCAATGCAGTCTCGAAAGACAATGGCACCAGGTTTATCATTTTTTCAAGTGAAAAAAAATATATATATCAAGTGATTATATTTTTTTACTTACAAAATCTAGAGAAATCTGATATGGTGTAATTGTCTTATTGTTAACTTCACAAAACAAGATTACATTCTTATACACATTGTGTACGACAAGATCCTACTCTATTGCCTATAATTAAGACTGACTGAGAACTAAATAAGGAAGTAAATCACTAATGAATAATTTACAATGTTTGACCAAATCAATCCAAGATATCCTCTTTAACACTCCCCCTCAAGTTGGAGTGTATATTGATAACACCCAACTTGTTGAGTAATGCCTCAAACTGCACCGAACCCAGTGTTTTGGTAAACAAGTCAGCTGGCTGGTTTGTTGTTCTTATATAGGCTGTTCGCACCACTCCTTCTTGTACCTTCTCACGCACTACATGGCAATCTATCTCTATGTGCTTTGTTCGTTCATGAAATACCGGATTTGAAGAGATGTGCAAAGCAGCTTGGTTGTCACAAAACAGCGTAACAGGTTGTGCATGGTTCACTCTCAAATCTTTCAAAATGTTCTTCAACCATGTGACTTCACAGCATGTAGTGGTCATAGAACGATACTCTGCCTCTGCACTGGAACGAGACACGGTGCTTTGTTTCTTTGTTTTCCAAGAAATTGGTGCTTGTCCAAGCAAAATGCAATAACCAGTTATCGATCTTCGAGTGTCTTTACATCGGGCCCAATCAGCATCACAAAATGCTCGTAATTGCAATGAACCTATGGAGGGAAGAAATATTCCTTGTCCAGGAGCTTGTTTGATGTACCTGAGAACTGTGTGAACGGCGTCAAGGTGTGGTTGCCTTGGTTTATCCATGAACTGACTCAACACATGCACTGCATAAGTTAGATCAGGACTTGTGACAGTCAAATAAATCAATCTACCAACGAGTCGCCTATACAAGGATGGATCGCTCAGTAATTCTCCATCTGTTTGTGTGAGAGACAGATTTTGCTCCAGAGGGACCCGTGAGGGTTTAGCTCCAAGAAACCCAGTGTCATCTAATATTTCCAACGCATATTTACATTGGCATAAAGTGATTCCCTTCTTTGATCTTGCAATCTCTATCCCTAAGAAGTATTTGAGCTGTCCCAAGTCCTTTAGTTTGAAACGTGAGGAAATAAATTTCTTGGCCTCTTCTATCTCTTGCAAATTATTTCCTGTAAGTATCACATCATCAACGTAAACCAATAATGCTATGAAATTACCTTGACGATGTCGGACGAATAATGAATAATCAGACCGTGACTGATGGAATCCAGCAGCCTTGAGAGTCGTGGATAGTTTGATAAACCATTGTCTTGAGGCCTGCTTTAACCAATACAGGGATTTGTGTAATTTGCATACTCGAGTCTCCCCCTTTCGTCCGAATCCAGGAGGCAATGACATATATACATCCTCATATAAATCACCATGCAAGAAAGCGTTGTTCACATCAAGTTGGTGTAAATGCCAACCTTGCAGCGATGCAACACTGAGAAGGACACGAACTGTGGTCAATTTAGCAACCGGTGCAAAGGTTTCCCGGTAATCAACACCTTCAATTTGACTATATCCCTTCGCAACAAGGCGAGCCTTGTAGCGTTCGAGACTGCCATCAGGTTTAAGCTTGACTTTATAGACCCATTTTCACCCAATGGGACGTTTGTGAGGGGGCAATGGCATGAGAGTCCAAGTGTGGTTGGCCTGGAGAGCTGCAATTTCATTTTGCATGGTCGCACGCCAATGAGGTTCCTGAATAGCCTGTTGAAAACTGGTAGGTTCTTGGAGAAGGGTAAGTTTGGTGGTGAAAAGTTTATGATGAGAAGACAAGTGATCATAGGATAAAGAATAGGAAACAGGGTAAGAAATACCTGAGGCCTGGACCATACTCGTGGAAGAAGTGGGAGCAGCACGGGAAGGAAGGGCAGCCTCAACATGAAAATCCTGCAAGAAAGTGGTGGAGGGAGGTGACGGAGAAGCAGGAGACTCATATGTAACGTCAGAAAGATGAGGAAGGTATAGTGGATGATTGAACCATTAACAAGCCCCAGTTTGTTCATCACTTGGCTTCTTGATCATCCCATCAACAAGCCCCAGTTTGTTCTTGACCATCAAGGCCATGGTCATGAATTGAACCTATGTGCCGTAGTTATCTTCCACAAGCGGCTGTGGCACAAGTATTGCGCCTGGTTGGTCCGAATGATGAAGGTATAGTGGATGATTAGGGTTTTCCCATTTTTGATACAAAGTCATGCCTGAAGAGGTTGACTTTTCTGGTTTGTCACCCATGGCTATTGCTTCTAGGGTTTGTGTTTCGTGTTTTGTGTGTGTCCCAGTTCGATCACTCTGGTACCATCTAGAGAAATTTGATATGGTGTAATTGTCTTATTGTTAACTTCACAAAACAAGATTACATTCTTATACACATTGTGTACGACAAGATCCTACTCTATTGCCTATAATTAAGACTGACTGAGAACTAAATAAGGAAGTAAATCACTAATGAATAATTTACAATGTTTGACCTAATCAATCCAAGATATCCTCTTTAACACAAAATAACAATTATCTCATAATATGATTTATGTTGACAGGGGATTGGTGGGATATGCATGGGCATTCTGCACCAAACTGGCAAAAGATTGTGGTGCGTATACTAACACAAACTGCGTCATCTTCTGCATGTGAGCGAAATTGGAGCACATTTGCTTTGATTCATACCAAACAAAGGAATCTTCTCGCATATTCTAGATTAGAAATGCTTGTTTATTGCTATTATAATATGAAGCTTAAGTTACGAGACGAAGAAGCCGAAGTTAACAGGATTGAAAAATGATTACATAGACCTTCTTGAAATTGCAGGCCAACTTAATGAGGAAATGGCAATAATCCACTTCATGCATGGATTGTGCTAGCTCACTTGGGTGATGAAGCTAGAAGTCCTGATTCACGAGTAGCCTATCTTGTTAATACTGAAGGAACTAATGTTGAGAAAGCCATTTCTGAAGAACTTGAGAGTGGTGATACTTCTTCTTTTGAGAGGGAAATACGTGGCATTTGAAGTGGAAATAGTGTCTTGACAAATGGTGCTACCGGTGGGAGAAATTATAACGGATAGGATGATGGTGGTGGGGAGGAAGACAAAAGACTTATGATGGAAAGGTTGAACAAGAATCTAATGGAGTTATATACTTGAGCCCATTCACTGGTGAGGATGTCTTTACTCATGCCATCCATGTGATACCCCGTCCTAAAACTTTTGTATTTTGCATTATTAAAGTTGTGAAATTACCAAATTGTCCTCGTGGCATGAGAGTTGACTTATGTTAACAATCTCGTTGTCACGCTTATGACTCGTTTTCTTGATTTATTCTCGTTGTACTCATCGCCACGAACGTGTAAGCGCAAACGAATTTGAAATTGAAGTTATAACGAAGATTTTACGTTTTCAAAACGTTGAGGATTTTCAATATTTCATGTCTCGTCTTTAGTGGCCTTAATTGGTGAGCCACTGGGACCCACCATTGATCTTGTCCCCTTGCCTTTGCCCTTTTTTCACGCGACATCCCCTTCTCCCCTTTCATTCACATTTTTGTCAACTCTCTTTCTCTTTATGCCTCTCTCTCTCACCTCTCGGTTTTTTCTTGAACAACCTTCCCCAAGGCCACCCAACATGCAACAAACAAGAACAACCATGGCACATCTACCACCACCCTACCTGTGAACCCACGAGCCTAGAAAACCCCCCAAACTCCTCCTCAATCACTTCACAATGCACCACCATTGTTCACTGAGTTCTCCGCCAAGTTTAGGTGAAGGTAAGCATCAAAACTTGTCCAAAAGTTGTAGATCGTGTGTTGATGTGTGTTTAGGAGTAGTTTTGGTAACGTTTGGACGTAGGAAACTCATGGGGAAAATCTCCCCAATTTTTTTATGAGGACCGCCACTTTGCAGCTATTTTTTGGCCAACCCACCATTCGGTCCCAATTTTGTATGAATCTCTTATTCTCGTGTCAAGCTTCATTTTGGCTTTTGAAACATCAAAAATGGTTAAGAAACGAGCTCGAACAAAGCTCAGGAAGTTGAGCCCATAAATCGGTTAATCTCAGGCCTCGCGAGAAAGGCGAGTAGCCTACACTCATGAGCGCGTGGTGTAGCGGTAGCCGGTGCGGAGAGCACATGCACTTTCCTGGAGGTACTGTGCTCTGTCGCAGTGGATAGCGGGGCCAACAACTTTTACGGCGGCCCAAGTCGGCACATGCGGTGGCTCGTGGTAGAACCCGAGGTCATTCCTTAGGTTTTTTAACATCCTGAATTTGAATACAACGTCCATTTTCCCAAATTCAATCAGCTTGTTAGGGTTTACTAATTACCCCGTCTTCCTTATTGTTGAACAGTAACTTAGTAATGAAGTATCTATGAGCGGACCCCTCCCAAAAGCATGATTTTATTACTAGAAATGCATACGTGGAAATCATGATGTTATGATTACGTTTTGTGAAACGTTTATGAGTTATCGGATTTATGCTTTATGGAATATCAAATTTATACTTACTGAAATATTTATGAATATGGATTTATGATATGATGTTTAAGCTATTGAGCTTCGATGGTATATATTTTGGAGAGATTGTGTTCATGATTTTTTGTGCTTACTTAGTAGATATTCATATGATGTGTCTTCCGACGAGCGATGTAGTACCTTCGAGGCTGATGATATATGAGCTTTCAGGCGGGCGATATATGTGCCTTCAAGTGGGCAATATATGTGCCTTCGAGCGGGCGATGGATGTGCCTTCGGGCGATTATGATATCACTACTAAGCACACTATCTATGATATATGTTTTATGAAAGCTTTTGTGGCATGCTAGGGTTTTCGAAAAACCTACTATTTGTTATGCTATATCAATTTTCTAAAACTGGGGGTTAATACATTTGAAGAGTAGTTGATTTTAGTATTATTTATACATGAACTTGATTCACTCATGTTTTGTTTTACACCCCCTTAAAGACTTAGGAACGAGGCATACGATCCGAGCTACGAGGCATTCCCATGTCAGTGAATTTGTGTCCTCCTCTCTATGTTAGGCATATCTTGTAATCACACTTTATAATATCCATTCCACTTGTATTTCAAATTCATAGTATTTTCTGAACATGTTTATGCATTATCACTTTTTAGATGTTGGTAGTTGAATATTCTCCTTTGGTTTAGTGACCTGTACCTTATTACTATTATTTTGTTAAGATTTGTATTTTGATATTACATTGTGTGGTTACATGCAAAAATTTTATGCATGTTTTACATGTTCTCGGCATATGCATTAATGAAATGGATTGCTTCACCCTCGGGTGTCAGCCAACACGTGGCCTTCCCATTGTCCTTTGGACACCGAGATCGGGGCGTGTCAGATTGATCAGAGTATACTTAGGATTTCATTCTATTTCCATTTGCTAATCTGAATTCTTCTTGTGCAATTGAGAAATCTTTCATCTTTCTAAACCTTGTTTTGCCTCTTATTAGAATCATAGATACTTGTGGTGGGAATGTTCCTCGTCGGCCTTGTTCTGGTTTGATGGGTGGAATTCAACAATTGAAGAGAGTTATGTTTCAAGATTAAGGAACCTTGTACATTTTTTACAATAAAACCCTTCAAGTTTCATCAATCATAGAGGGAAATGGTATTGGAACTTATTGACGATGTTTTCACTGAGATTTTCCATTATCCGTAAACTATAGATTTAAATTTAACCGTTGATTGTCGTTTACATTTACGTTTCATTCTTCTCACCATTTGTTTTTTTTTTTTGGATTTTCTTTTTTGAAAACATGATCTCTTAAAGGATGCATGCATGAAAATGAATGGTTTGGATTGTTTATATTACGATGATAGTTTTACCATTAGTGAAAATATAGCTCAAAGTCTATATGAATACAATGAATGAATTCGATCTTCAATTTAAAATATTTACACAAGTGGATACCAAAAAATCTTATGTTATAAATTATACTTAATGAAAGTATAAATAAACTCTAAGTGTTAGTCAATCTATCGTTTTGATGGGATACGAATTCTTCGAAACTAATTTCAACGATCCCAACCGTCAAACTTGTTTATATATGCTTCGAGATCACATCAACAAAAAATTACAAAAAAAACAAACATTCAGAGATCAAGTAACGGGATAAAGCTTTTCGACGGTTATAAACGAAAAATCACGATTTAACGGTTATTTTAACTCCGATTTTGATGATTTTTTTACAGCTACACTCCTTGAACCTATATGAATACAATGAATGAATTCGATCTTCAATTTAAAATATTTACACAAGTGGATACCACAAAATCTTATGTTATACGAATTCTCCGAAACTAATTTCAACGATCACAACCGTCAAACTTGTTTGTATATGTTTCGAGATCACATTAGCAAAAAATCACAAAAAACAAACATTCAGAGATCAAGTAACGGAACAAAACTTTTCAACGGTTATAAACGAAAAATCACAATTTAACGGTTATTTTAACTCCGATTTTGATGATTTTTTATAGCTACACTCCTTGACCCTATATGAATACAATGAATGAATTTGATCTTCAATTTAAAATATTTACACAAGTGGATACCACTAAATCTTATGTTATACTTAATGAAAGTATAAATAAACTCTTAAGTGTTAGTCAATCTATCGTTTTGATGGGATACGAATTCTCCGAAACTAATTTCAACTATCACAACCGTCAAACTTGTTTGTATATGTTACGAGATCACATCAGCAAAAAATCACTAAAAAAAAACATTTAGAGATCAAGTAACGGGACAAAGCTTTTCGACGGTTATAAACGAAAAATCACGATTTAACGGTTATTTTAACTCCGATTTTGATGATTTTTTACAGCTACACTCCTTGACCCTATATGAATACAATGAATGAATTCGATCTTCAATTTAAAATATTTACACTAGTGGATGTGGATATCACAAAATCGTATGTTATGTACTTAATAAAAGTATTATTTTCGGGTGTAGATATAGTACTTAAACGACAAATGCTTTAATGTTTTGAACTAATATTTATGTGGCAATGTGTGGTATGTGCAATTTTATTTTTAAAAAAAATATTTTTCATAACGGGTCATAGCGGGTCGGATCACTTTACCCGTTAAGATAACAGGTGTGACATGACACGACCCGTTAAGATAACAGGTGTTACACGAACACGACATACATGACCCGTTTGCCAGGCCTAGATTATGGTGTTAGATTTCAAAGTTGGCCCCTTCACGAAAGTTGTAAAACTTGTGATTACAAGTGATTGTATTTTTTTCTTTTTTTTACATTTTTTACACTTCTACAATATTATTAATTTTGCACTAAAAAAAATATTATTCATGAGATTTGGAGGGTTTTAAAAATCTAAACGACCATGTAATGATTGTCTAAGGGTAGAGGATGCAATCATGAGCATTTATATAGGGGCGTGCTATCCACACACCACATTTTACTTCTTACACACCCCTTGTTAATTTCTATTTGTTGATTTTCTTCAATTCATCCAATCCGACGGTCGAAAATTAGAAGGGTGTGTGAAAAGTAAAATGGGGTGTGTGAATATCACACCCCTTTATATATGCTTTCACATTTTTCAAACTTATACATTAATGATTATGAATTTTATTTATTTTGAACTGCCTTAAAAATAGATGAGGGTTTGTGTAGTTTTAAAAATTCATGTACACACCTTTAAACCGTAGAGGATGCGGTTAAGAGTGCTTGCATATTTTTTCACATTTTTTGCACTTGTAATTTAATTATTTTAAATATTTAAATGTATTTGGTATTTTTAAATTACTTGATGTTTTTATTTTTAATGTGTTTTATAATATTTTAATCTCACTCTTTGCTCATTATATTTTATAAAATAAATAAATAAAACTTAATTTTTTAAAATTTATTTAGAATAATAATACAATAATAATTAATGAACAATATATATATATATATATATATATCCACTATATTTATTGTATTTTATAGTAATTTTTTTTAGTAATTAAAAAAAATTAAAATCATCAAAATAACTTTTTCCTTTTCGTGTCGAAACAGGTTACCCGCGTGTCACTCTCGTGTAAACCTGTTAAGGACCCGTTATTAACGGGTTCTTATCGTGTGACCCGATAACTAGACCTGGCAGTTTCTGACACGACACGATGACATGACACGAAAACGACACGAAAATAACGGGTTCTTATCGTGTGACCCGATATCGAATTCATTCATTGTATTCATATAGGGTCAAGGAGTGTATCTGTAAAAAATCATCAAAATCGGAGTTAAAATAACCGTTAAATCGTGATTTTTTGTTTATAACCGTCGAAAAGCTTTGTCCCGTTACTTGATCTCTGAATGTTTGTTTTTTGTGATTTTTTGCTGATGTGATCTCGAAACATATACGAACAAGTTTGACGGTTGTGATCGTTGAAATTAGTTTTGGATAATTCGTATCCCATCAAAACGATAGATTGACTAACACTTAAGAGTTTATTTATACTTTCATTAAGTATAACATAAGATTTTGTGGTATCCACTTGTGTAAATATTTTAAATTGAAGATCGAATTCATTCATTGTATTCATATAGGGTCAAGGAGTGTATCTGTAAAAAATCATCAAAATCGGAGTTAAAATAACCGTTAAATCGTGATTTTTTGTTTACAACCGTCGAAAAGCTTTGTCCCGTTACTTGATCTCTGAATGTTTGTTTTTTGTGATTTTTTGCTGATGTGATCTCGAAACATATACGAACAAGTTTGACGGTTGTGATCGTTGAAATTAGTTTCGGATAATTCGTATCCCATCAAAACGATAGATTGACTAACACTTAAGAGTTTATTTATACTTTCATTAAGTATAACATAAGATTTTGTGGTATCCACTTGTGTAAATATTTTAAATTGAAGATCGAATTCATTCATTGTATTCATATAGGGTTAAGGAGTGTATCTGTAAAAAATCATCAAAATCGAAGTTAAAATAACCGTTAAATCGTGATTTTTTGTTTACAACCGTCGAAAAGCTTTGTCCCGTTACTTGATCTCTGAATGTTTTTTTTTTGTGATTTTTTGCTGATGTGATCTCGAAACATATACGAACAAGTTTGACGGTTGTGATCGTTGAAATTAGTTTCGGATAATTCGTATCCCATCAAAACAATAGATTGACTAACACTTAAGAGTTTATTTATACTTGCATTAAGTATAACATAAGATTTGTGGTATCCACTTGTGTAAATATTTTAAATTGAAGATCGAATTCATTCATTGTATTCATATAGGGTCAAGGAGTGTATCTGTAAAAAATCATCAAAATCGGAGTTAAAATAACCGTTAAATCGTGATTTTTTGTTTACAACCGTCGAAAAGCTTTGTCCCGTTACTTGATCTCTGAATGTTTTTTTTTTGTGATTTTTTGCTGATGTGATCTCGAAACATATACGAACAAGTTTGACGGTTGTGATCGTTGAAATTAGTTTCGGATAATTCGTATCCCATCAAAACGATAGATTGACTAACACTTAAGAGTTTATTTATACTTTCATTAAGTATAACATAAGATTTTGTGATATCCACTCGTGTAAATATTTTAAATTGAAGATCGAATTCATTCATTGTATTCATATAGGGTCAAGGAGTGTATCTGTAAAAAATCATCAAAATCGGAGTTAAAATAACCGTTAAATCGTGATTTTTTGTTTATAACCGTCGAAAAGCTTTGTCCAGTTACTTGATCTCTGAATGTTTGTTTTTTGTGATTTTTTGCTGATGTGATCTTGAAACATATACAAACAAGTTTGACGGTTGTGATCGTTGAAATTAGTTTCGGAGAATTTGTATCCCATCAAAACGATAGATTAACTAACACTTACGAGTTTATTTATACTTTCATTAAGTATAACTCTCTTCATTTTGCATATCTTTGAACATTTGTATTTTGTAGTATGCACTAAATTTTTTTCATTAGACTCTTATTTTGGGGTATGTAAACTTGAAAGAAAAATGTTTTATTTATTTATTTATGTTTTGAATTAGTATTTATGTGACAATATGGTATGTATATACTAATTTAGTATTATGTTTTACATTTTTTAGGGTCAAATTATGTTTTTCATTTTCATTATTTATTGATTTTAAAAATATTTTTCTTAACGGGTAACGGGTCGGGTCATATTACCTGATAATATTAACGGGTCGATTTCGGGTTGGGTCATATTACCCGTTTATTTTAACGGGTGTTACACGACACGACCCGTTAAGCTATCGGGTATGACACGAAAACGACACGAACACGAGAAACACGACACGAATGCCAGGTCTACCGATAACGACCCGATTAGTTATCGTGTTGACCTGAAACCCATTATTTTCGTGTCGTTTACGTGTCGTGTTAACGTGTCGTGTAAGAAACTGCCAGGTCTACATGGAGTTAGGGATCTGAATGTTTTTTGTGCTTGTGAAGAGGCTAAGGATTGGCTTGAGAAGATGGAAGACACTTTAGAGAGTATGTCCGTCCAACGACTGAGTGGGTGAAGACTACAGGTTACTTTCTCCAGGGTAATGCGAGATATTGGTGGAAATTAGTGAAAGACTCTCGGTTAGGAAACTCTTTGGAAAACACTTTTTGAGCCCTGAATACAAGTCGAGAAAGAGATAGAAGTTCTTAGAATTTTGCTAGGGTAACTTGTCGATTACTAAGCTGGATAGTACTTTTTGACGTTTGGTGAGACACTACCACCCAGTTTATGGAAACCGGCAAGAGATGATGGTACTACTTGAAATTGCTTTGAATGATGATATCCTCGTAAACTTTTGGCACCACAAACTTATGCATCTTATAAACATATGATTCGGGCAGCTTTGAGGATTGAACAATCACGTTGGAACCGAGTTCCCTAGAATCCGCCTCGATATCCATTTTTTCTTCTTTCGACCCCAAACACTTATTTTAATTTAAACACCATGGTCAAGGTTCATGATCTTCTAGTGAGGGATCTGGCAGTGAGATGTCAAGATAGTCTTTCAGTTACTTTAATATAGCGATCTCAAATTGTACACATTGTGGTAGGAGACATTGGGGAGAATATATTACAGATATAGGCTCGTGTTTTAGGTGTGGTGGCACTGGACACAATGCCCGTAATTGCCCTATTAGGCACCCAGTAGAGAGTTTTGTTTTTGGTTTAGGTTATGGTGGAAGCAGTAGTTCGAGTAGTTAGAATCATATTCATATATAACTGCAGTATTTTGAGGCAGCTTTTGGGAGTTGTGCTCGTCGTGCTCAGGGTAATCGCGAAGGTCGCAATAATCAGGGTGTTCAGATCCGTGGAGGTTGTAGTGGTGGTTTGGGACGATAAGCCCACAGACTTATCAATGCCATGACGCATAGGGAGGCAGAGCATATACAAGAGTAATCACTGGTACGTTACTTGTTTTTTTATCACTAGGCTTGTGTTTGATTAATCTGGGTGCTACATATTCATTCATATCTCCATAATTTGCACGGGTTGTGAATCTGCAACCTTCACTGCTTAGTTATGATATGTTTATACAATTGCCCCTAGAGATTTATTTTGTGCATAATGGGAATTTAGGATTGCCCAATTATTGTCTTGGGAGAACTTTTGGAGGCTAATTTGATTCATTTTAAGCTAGTTGAATTCGATATCATTTTGGGAATAGATTGGCTATCCAAGCACGATGCACATAGCAGTTGTAGGCAGAAGCTTGTGACATTTAAATGGCCAGGACAACGAGCAATCAAATTTCAGAGTGAGCGAAGGATTTTTTAAAATAGTATTAATTTCGCCATTTGGACGAAGAAGTTGTTAAAAAAAGGTTGTGTGAGATACTTGGCTCATATGGTCACGCAAGGCGAACCTTCCCTGTGTGCTGAGGATGTGCTAGTGGTGAATGAATTCACCGATGTCTTTCCTAAAGATTTTCCAAGGTTACCACCTGTAAGGGAAGTTGAATTCATCATCGACTTACTTCTAGGTACTAATCCTATTTCTTTAGCACCATACTGAATGACACCAGCTGAATTGAGGGAGTTAAATATTCAACTTCAGGAGCTTTGTGGATAAAGGCTATATCTAACCTAGTATGTCTCCTTAGGGTGCTCTTGTACTATTTGTGAGGAAGAAAGATGGGTCGATGAGACTTTGCATCGACTATAGACAACTTAATCTGGTGACAGTGAAGAATCGTTATCTCTTACCTCGTATTGATGACTTGTTTAATCAATTGAGGGGTGTTCGAGTATTTTCTAAGATCGATCCTTGTTGGGGTTATCATCAGCTGCTAATCTGGAATGAAGACGTACCGTAGATAACTTCTCGCACTCGGTATGGACACTATGAATTTCGTATCATGCTTTTTGGATTAACGAATGCACCTGCAACCTTTATAGACTTGATGAATAGGGTTTTTAGACCGTACCTTGATCGGTTTGTGATTGTATTTATCGATGACATCTTGGTTTATTCCAAGAGTAATGCTGAGTATATGCAATGTTTGAAGTTAGTGTTGGGGAAGTTAAGGAAGCACCAGTTGTATGTGAAGTTTAGTAAGTGTCAATTTTGGCTAGATAAGATCAGTTTTCTTGAGCATATGGTTTTCGCTGAGGGAATTTCTGTGAACATTCAGAAGATTTATGCATTTGTAGTATGGAAGCAACAAAAGAATGTTATAGAAGTAAGGAGTTTTCTTCGTCTAGCTGGTTATTACTGACATTTTGTGCAAGATTTCTAGGTGATTGCCTTGCCTCTTACTAAATTAACCCAAAAAGGAGTCAAATTCGAGTGAGATGAAAATTGCAAACAGAGTTTCGAGGATTTTAAACATTATCTAACTCATGCCCTTGTCTTTGCTCTCCCAGACGATGTCGGTGAGTTTGAAATTTATAGTGATGCATCCTTGTTAGGCTTGGGTTGTGTTTTGATGTAGCATGGGAAAGTCATCGCATATGCTTCTAAACAACTTAAACCTCACGACAAAAATTACACCACTTATGATCTAGAGCTTGGAGTAGTAGTCTTTGCCTTGAAAATCTAGCGACATTACCTTTATGGTGAGAAGTGTCGCATCTTTACGGATCACATGAGCTTGAAGTATGTTTTCACCCAGAATGAGTTGAACTTAAGACAGAGAAGATGGATGAAGCTCATTAATGACTACGATTGCATTATTGAGTATCATCCTGGTCACGCAAATGTCGTAGTGGATGCTTTTAGTTGAAAGTCTTATGGACAGCTTTCCTCTCTCTGAGTTATCCATGTTCCACTATTCTCTTAAAGGAACTGACTTTGCGTAGGTTCCCGATTCACATGTAGCATTGGTAGCACACTTCCAAATTAGACCTGTATTTGTGGATATGGTTTAAGAAGCTCAAGAGCATGATCAGCAATATGCGGACCTAAAAGAAGAAGTGCAGAATATTAGGATGCCAAAAATACAATGCTTTGTTCATGTTCTAGAGAGAGAAAGTAGAAGATTTAGAGAGAGTTATTGATTTAGAGAAAGAAATGATAAGCATGTGTATTGATTGAATGAATTGGATTACATGAGTATATATAGATTATAGATTCATCACTCACTAAGTAAACTACTAACAAACTTAACAAATTAAGTGATTAATCAATTGACACTTGTCACTATCATAACCCTTTATAACTTTATATCCCCCCCTTCAATCTTATGCTTCTTGGAACCAAGCATAAGATTGTTACAATGATTCTGAAAAAATGGTGCAACCAAACCCTTTGTAAGAATATATGCAACATTGATTTACAGAAAAGGCAATATTAGGCCTAGTAAAGATGAGATATTATAGAGCACCTACAATGCTTCTATATTACTTTAGACTGTGGTAAGGATTTTCATCATCCTTAAGAAGCTTGTGGTATGGCAAGTTTGGAATTCTGCAAATCAACTTTTTCGAGTAAATCTTTGATATACTTCATCTATGATACAAATAAACCATGTTTCTAATTAGTGATCTCTAATCCCATAAAATAATTCAAATGACCCAAATCCTTCATGTCAAAAGCTTTTGTCAACTCACCTATAACTTCATTAATCATCTATGAAGAATTACCAGTAAAGATGAGATCATCCACATAAAGTAATAATACAATTGTACCAGCTGAATGATGCTTAACAAACAATGAAAGATCTGCAAATGAAGACTTGAATACTAAACCAGGCAAATAACTAGTGAAAATTTTTCATTCCAAGCTCAAGGAGCTTGTTTCAAACCATACAACAACTTGTTGAGCTTACACATATAGTTAAAGGGATGAATAGAACTTTGAAACCTTGAGGCCAAGACATATACACTTCTTTATGTAACTCCCTATGAAGAAATGCATTTTTTACAT
The DNA here is from genome assembly GCA_963580275.1 of Crataegus laevigata. Classification (NCBI taxonomy): domain Eukaryota; kingdom Viridiplantae; phylum Streptophyta; class Magnoliopsida; order Rosales; family Rosaceae; genus Crataegus; species Crataegus laevigata. The sequence goes on along the minus strand of OY756947.1, from coordinate 25,953,822 downwards.
CCATTCATCTTAAATACTAGTTGAACTAAACAGTTAAAGCTAAAATTAGTCTTACTGTGGTTGGCTTCACAACAGGGCTGAAAGTCTCACTGTAATATATCCTTTCCTCTTAATTATACCCCTTGGAAACTAATCTAGCCTTGTGTCTAGCTATAGACCCATATGGATTTCTTTTAATCATGTAAACCCATTTGTAGCCTACTAAGTTTTTATGATGAGGAAAAAGAACTAAAGTCCAAGTGTTCTAAGGCGAGATTTGAGGATTCGAAGAGATAAAGCTTTAATGATGAGAAATGGATTATTCGTGCCTAAAAATAATGAAGTCGTGAAAAAGAAAATTCTTGATAAGGCTTACATTTTGGCGTATGCCATGCACCTGGGAAGCACTAAGTTGTATTACATCATTCGTCTGTTCTGTTATTGGTATGAAATGAAACGAGATGTTGCGAGGTATGTGAAGAGATGTATAATTTGCCAATAAGTGACAGTTGACTGACAGAGACTAGAAGGGCTAATGCCGAATCTCCCTATACCAGCTTGGAAGTAGAAGGATATCAACATGGATTTTGTGTATGGATTATCGAGCATGCAGTTAGGGTTTGATGGCATTTAGGTAATTGTGGATAGGCTCACTAAGACTGCTCATTTCTTACTGATTCGACAAAATTATACGTTTGAAGAGCTAGCACAGTTGTTTATAGAGAATATTGTCAAACTTCACAGTGTATGAGTTACCATTGTTTCAAATAGAGGTCCAAGATTCACCTCCAAATTTTGGAAAGCATTCCATAATGCCATGGATACTCAACTATTGTACAGCACTGCTTATCACCCATAGACAGATGGATAATCTGAGAAGACGGTTTAGACTTTAGAGGACATGTTGAGGGTTTATGGTCTCCAATGGAAAGGTAATTGGGATAATTATTTTCCTTTAATCGAGTTTGCCTACTATAACAGTTATCACTCAAGCATTGGTATGGCACATTTTGAAGCACTATATGGAAGGGTGTGCAGGACACCACTGTGTTGGACTGAGGTTGGTAAACATGTTTTGGTAGGACCAGAAATTTTCGACACCATTAACTCAAATATTCAATTGATAAAGAGAAATTTGGAGACAACACAAGACTGGCATAAGGGTATCACTGACCGACATTCCAAGGATCAGAAGTATGAAATTGGAGACTTTGTATTTCAAAAATTGTCACTTGGAAATGTGTGGTCCCCTTTGGTAAGCGAGGGATGCTGAGTCCTCGATATGTTGGTCCCTACAAATCACAAACAGAATTGGCGCAGTTGCTTATAAATTGATCTACCACTCGAATTCTCGCAGATACACAATGTGTTTTATGTTTCCATGTTTCCGAAGTATGTACCGGATCCATCTCATGTTTTACAATCGCAACCGTTATAAATGAGTCAGGACATAAACTATGTTGAGGAGCCAGTGGAGATCATCGATCGACAGGATAAAACGCTGAGAAACATGGTCATTTTGTTGGTAAAGGTGTTGTGGATGAACCACGTGGTTGAGGAAGCGACATAGGAAACAGAAGAATTGATGGGAAATCAATATCAGTACATATTTACTTGAAGTAGTAAATTTCGAGGACGAAACTCTCTTAAAGTTATGAAATTACCAAATTGCCCTCGTGGCATGAACTTTGACTTTTGTTGACCATCTCATTGTGACATTTGTGACTCATTTTCTTGGTTTATTCTCATTGTACTCATCACCACGAACACATGAGCGCGAACAGATTTGAATTTGGAGTTATAACGAAGATTTTACGTTTTCGAAAGGTCGAGTATTTTCAGTATTCCACGTCTCGTCTTTAGTAGCCTTAATTGGTGAGCCACTAGGACCCACCAATGATCTTGGCCCCTTGATTTTTCCTTTTTTTCTAGTGGCATCCCCCTATCCTTCCCATTTCAGTCAACTTTTTCTCTTTCTCTAAACTCTCATTTCTCTTTACACCTCTCTTCCTCATCTCTTGGCTCATTTAGGAACAACCTTGCCCAAGGACACCCAACACACAACAAACAACAGCAACCATGGTACAACCACCACCACCACCCTACCTATGAACCCATAAACCCAGAAACCCTCTACCATCCTCTATCGCTGCATAGTGCACCGCCATTATTCACCGAGTTCTTCGGTGAGTTTCCAATACTCAAGCAAAGGTAACCTCGAAACTTGTTCAAAAGTTTTAGATCATGTCTTGGTGTGTGTTTGGGAGTAGTTTTGAGAAGTTTTGGTGATGTTTAGATGTAGGAAACTCATGGGGAAAGCCACCTCTAGCCATCACTTGGTTCCAACTTGGTATGAATCTCTTCTCCTCGTGTCAAGCTTTATTTTGGCTTTTGAAACAAGGAAAATGGTTGAGAAATGAGCTTGAACGAAGCTCTAGAAATTGAGCCCGAAAACTGGCCATCCTCCCTATTGTTGAACAGCACTTTGATAACAAAGTATCTGTGAGTAAACCCCTTCCAAAATGCATTATTTTATTACTAGAAATGCATGCATGAAAAGCATAATTTTTTAATACGTTTTATGAAACGTTTATGAGTTATCGGATTTACGCTTTATGGGATACCGTGCTTTATCAAATTTATACTTACTAAGATAGTTATGAACATAGATTGATGATATGATGTTTGAGCCATTGAGCTCCGATGGTATATATTTTAGAAAGATTATGTTCATGATTTTCTGTGCTTACTTAGAAGATATTCATACAATGTGCCTTCAGGCAGGCAATGTAATGCCTTCAGGTGGGTAATGTAGTGCCTTTGGGCAAATGATATGTGTGCCTTTGGCCAGGCAATGTATGTGCCTTCGGGCGATTATGATATCACTACTAAGCACACTATATATGATATATGTTTTATGAAGGTTTTTACGGCATGCTAGGGTTTTCAGAAAAACCTAATATTTATTATGCTATATTAGTTTTCTAAAACTGGGGGTTAGTACGTTTGAATAGTAGTTGATTTTAGTATTCTTTATACGTAAACTTGGTCCACTCATGTTTTGTTTTGTGCCTCCTTCTGGACCTAGGAATGAGGCATACAATCCGAGCTACGAGCTATTCCCATATTAGTGAATTTGTGTCCTCCTCTCTAGGTAGGACATCTCTTGTAATCACACTTTCTAATATCCATTACACTTATATTTCAAATTAGTAGTATGCTTTAAACATATTCAAGCCTTACCACTTTTTAGATGTTATCATTGTTAAGATTTGTATTTTGATATTACATTGTGTGGTTATGCACAAAACAATTATGCATGTTTTACATGTTCTCAGCATATGCATTAATGAAATGGCTTGTGTCACCCTCGGGTGTCCGCCAGCATGTGGCCATCTCGTTGTCCTTCGAACATCGGGATCGAGGCATGTCAAATTGGTATTAGAGCATACCTAGGAGTTCATTCTATTTCCACTTGCTAATCTGAATTCTTCTTGCACAATCACGAAATCTTTCATCTTTCTAAACCTTGTTGTGCGTCTTATTCGAATCATAGATACTTGTGGTGGAAATGTGCTCGTCGGCTTCGTTCTAGTTTGATGGGTGGAATTCAGCAATTGAGCTCCACTCTGCGACATGCTTTCCCTAGGAATAGCAGGTAGAGTCATACTTAAATAGAAATTATTGGTTGTCACGGTGTTAGGGATCTAAATGTTGTTGGTGCTTGTGAGGAGACCGATGATTGGCTCGAGAAGATAGAAGATACTCTGGAGAGTATGTCTGCCCATCGGCTAGGCGAAGACCGTAGGTTACTTTCTCCAAGGTAATGCGAGATAATTGTGAAAATCAGTGAAGGACTCCTGGCCACCTAACTCGATGATGACTGGCTACTTTTAGGAAACACTTTTTGAGCCTTGAGTACAAGCTAAGAAAGAGACAGAATTTCTTAGAAATTTGCCAGGGTAACTTGTCGATAACTGAACTAGATAATACTTTTCGACGTTTGGTGAGACACTACCACCCAGTCTATGGGAACTTGCAAGAGATGATGGTACAACTCAAAATTTATAAATTCATTTATGGGGCAAATTTAGGCCAGGATTTCCCTCTGGGTTAGTGGGGCTAGCCCACCATATATGTGTATTTTTTTAGTTTTATATTAATTTATAAATGCATTCAATCCAACAATTAAGATCTAATATGATCAAATCCAACGGTTAAAAAAAGATCTATTGGTCCAAATTTAAAACCAAGGGCTACTTAAAAACAATTCTCCTATGTGTTTCATATTCTTTCGTAGTGTTCTACGAGTTTTATGGTGTCAATTTAATGATTTTTCAATATTTATAGAAATCTAAATAATTTTAGATTAAAATGGTCATCAAATGAGATTAGGATAGTGTTAGTGTCAGTCATTTTCGAAAACATTGATAGCGAGCAATCGCGGATGGAGGAAAGCCAAACAATTGTCGGTTGAATGCGTTTCATACCATTTTTCAGGTTTGAGCTTGTTACGGTTATTATTATGAGCCTATTTTGAAAACCATAAATGGAAGATTATACAACTGAGTTTAACAAATCGCGTGTAGCTAGTGTAGGTACGTATGGGGGAGGAGGAGACTGGGTTTCTTTCCTTTGATACAACATGCCACTTCCTGAGTAAATCCATTGTTTTGTGGTGCCTTTTTACGCTACTGTTAAAAGGTAAAACCAAAAGTTGATAAAAGTTAAAATAATTGAAGGGAGCTGATTTCGAGGTGAATAATTTGCTGGTAAGAAAGGGATGGACAGACAACCAAGCATAAGCTTTGTTTCTTGGATCAAAACCCGAAACAAACTTATGTTGCCCCCAGTCCCTCGAAAAAATTTTAGTTGTGACGGAAACACGATTAGTATACCACGTGTTTTTATGTAAGTGGTGAATTTTTTTATTTTTTAAGTTATTAATTTTTTAACACACACATATATCACTATATATATATAGCAACACGTGGTGTATTACTTCGTGTGACGATCACACTGAAAAATCTCTCTAGTCCCACACTCATTCGACAGCCCTAGTCCCCACAGTATGATTCATTTGTCTTCTTTGCCAACTTCATTCAATGAAATATGACTTGTCACTTTATAATCTTTGTAAGAAATAATGTCGTATATCATCGACTATACACAACTAATGAATGTGTTTATTATGGTCATCAATGCTTTATTTGATGAAACGTACTTTTTAGTGTTCGCATATCTAAAATTCATGATTGAAAAACTCAGATAGCAAGAGGCCTACTTGAATTTACAATTGGAGCGTCCACCTAATATTTCTCTGAAATGATAGATCGTATTTTGGGTCAAGTTTTAAGTTTTAACGCTCGAAGACTCTTTTTTTTTGTTTCAATTATCAATTGTATATAATTATATGTTTATCTCTTATGATATATCTAGTATATAATTTCACTCTAATTACACATGATACAGATAATATCTCTACAATTAGTTAATGTGATATTACAAGATAGAAAAATAAGGGAGATAGAAAGCTAATAAGAAGGGAGGTACTTGAGCAAGAAGAAAAGGCCTCGTTTCACGGTGTTTGACAAAAAAGAAAAAGCCACAGTATAGGGACAAGTAGAGAAGCCGAAAGCTACAAGACTGCAGCAACAAAAAGCAATAGATTATAGGCCTTTCTGCCGATCATCAAAGCCTTTTCCCAAATTCTTTCGTGCAACCGTGCAATCATGGAACAAAAGTAAAACGATCCATTAAAAAAGTGTTGGCTGCGTATGTGTGTGTGCGTGCAGAAGCAGGAACACATGCGCAGTCTGTCGAAGAGGAAGCGTGATTGACTGGATAAACAAAACCCTAAATTTTACTTTGACCCCTTTGAATAATTTTGATTCGGTTCACTGTATAGTGGACTTGAAAAGATATATAAAAAAAATAAAAAATAAAAAGGCAAAGGAAAAATGAATTTCTTAGACCATCTCCAATGGTTGGGTTAAAAGCCAAATATTTTAACCCGAAAAATTTAGTTTTTAGCCCAGAAATAATTTTTCTACTCCAATGGTTTCAAGTCTAAAATTTTAGCCCGGGATTATTAAAGAATAAACTTAGGCTATTTTTTTCTTAAATTAAATTTAAAAAAAAATAAATATGTAGATTATCGTAAATTAATTTTATAAACATTTTAATAAATTTTTTTTTAATTCCAATAAATATTTTCACTCGGTTCGGTGGAGTTCACACCGATTTCTGCGCTAAATTCTGGAGAGAATCTAGCCTTGGTTTAGCATTTAGCATTTAGATCGAATTTTTCTCTTGCATTGGAGTGAGTTTGGGGGGAAATTTAAGAGGGTAATTTGACTTTTAACCCACCATTAGAGATGGTCTTAAGAGTTCAATCTGACTGATGAATAATGAGACATAAAATAATATGAATATAAAATGTTAATGTAATTTAACCGCGATAGTATAAATAAAAAGATATTATAAAATATAGTAAAAATAAGACAGACAATCTACCTCTTGAATAATGAATAATGAGAGTGATTGACCATCACTCAAATCGTAGCTGGTACAATGAAAAACCTAGGGTAGGATTCTGATTTTTCTGATTTGCTTTGCTTTAGTTAAAAACTTGGTAGGCAAAGATCTGGAAATTTTCGAGACGAAGGGAGCCCACAGAAAAATTTACAGTCTCTCCGAAGGGATTTCTGGGCACTCTGTTAAGATTTGGATGCCCCACGATGTCGAATCCATCTTCCCTCTGACCCAAAACACTCCCAAACCCATCAGATCCACCAAGCAAAATATTAATAAAATGCTTTTTATTAGCAATGTTGAGAAAAAAAAGTACATGACACTGATGACAGCCTTATATCGACAAAAACCCAGTTACCAAGGTTCAGACTCAACATGAAAACACAGAAAATGAGAAAATTAGATGGTTTGGTTTGGTTTGGATAGTGAGTATTTAGGGTGTTTTAATTCTAATTTGGGATTAGGCCATTTTTTGTATTCCAGGCATGCAGTCAGATTTGTCATTAGAGAGACAGATAGGTTCTCTTTGGAATTTGAAGTGCGTGAAGACTGGCTGTAGTAGTAGAAGTGTAGTACATTATATCGCAGTATCTGAATCACATTTTTTTTTTTAAATTCAACAACCCAATTTCTGTCTTTGGAACTTGAAGATCTTTCTAGTAAAAATAGGACGTGGAAGTTTTGTGTTTGAATAAGAACAAATTAAGACCAACACTGAAGCCTGCTTGAAATTTCTTACTATTCTTGATTAAGGGTTTATGTCAGAAATAATTTTAGAAAAATACCCAACTCATTATTTTAATCTCTTTATTTGAAAATCGATCAATTTTCCCTTCCTTTGTGTGCGGATTGTAGAGTTTTGACGAGTAATAAAGGAGTAATCAATATGCTGCACCTGAGGGACGAATATCATAAGAGAGGGATGGCTGCCATGGCAGGCAGCGGGAAGCATGTTGTGGTTAGGTCAGACCGGAGGGAGTCTTTGCAAAGACTCTACTTTAATTATTTTTAACGTCTTATTTTTTTTCTAATAAGTTTTTACCTTTATTTTCTATTTCCAATCAATTTTGGGTGTGAGTTGGCAAACGGGTAGGTCAGGGCAGGTCCATGTGGTTCAAGTACATGGTGGGTTTAAAAATTTTAAACACAAAACGGAGCGGGGCGGCTCCGAATAATTAACGGGGTTGAGTGGGTCTGAAAATCTAAGGAAACGAGCCTCGAGTCGGATCATTTCCCCTCTCAGATGTTAAGCAATATGCAGAGAGATCACTGAGGAAGAAGAAGAGTGAAACAGAGAAGATTTAGAGAGTGAGAGAATGAGAGTGAGAGAGAATTGCACTTGCATTTTTTTGATTAATTGAATGGTTACAAAGGTACAGTTGCTATATAGATGAGTAACCTAACTGACTCAATCCCTTACCAACAATCCTAACTAATTATTCTAATAGCCACACTCCTAACTGCATTATCTATTTGACTATATACTCTAACATCCCCCCGCAAGCTCATGGTGGTCCAAGCATGAGATTGTTGCAGTGGAAGAGTATCTGGCAATCTAAACTCTTTTTGGATAATATTCCTTGCAATGGGAGAGTGGAGTATCTGGTCACTGCTGCACACAAACTCTGCAATAAGAAAACCTCTTAGCATCTGGAGCTTGTATTTTACCATTATATCGTGTATACCATAGTACCCAAATCAGCATAGACTTGGTGCCCCCACCCTTATCAAAAATTCTCATATGGTAGCCTAACTGAATATCAAATATACGTCCACCTTTGCATATCCGAAGTACATAAAATCCGCGGAACTCATGTACAACAGTTTGAGTAAGAACACCAATTTTTGCCTTGTTGTCAGAGTTAAGAACCGGAACAAAACTTCCAAAAAGAGAGAAAACCAGACACATTCCTTGTCAATATGTTCCAAAACTTGTTTTTCTGCATCATCTAAACACATTTCATCTTCTGAAACAATGAAGTAAGAGAGAAAACTAGATTGGCGATCATAATCTGTATGCATTTCAACATTAGAGTTGCTCTGTAAAGGAGTTTCATGATTTTTGTGTTGTTTATGGGGTGCAGTGGGCTTTCTGACAGTGGCTGTCCTCTTGGTGGCCAATCCATTAGCTAAGTCAAATGAATTGAGGTCTTCCAAGAAATGATCAAGCTTTGGCTCGTCTTCACCTTCATCATCTACAAAGTGGTCATTCTCATAGGAGTTTGATTTATGCTGCTCAGATAAGCTGTTTCCCACATTTGAATATCCAACAAATCCCACAACTACATTACTAGAAGCTGAGAGACCATCAACATCAAAATGATCTTTCTGTGAACAAATTTGATGTGTAGAAATTTCAGGTGCCAGAGAACTAGGATCTGGAGATGGAGGTGAGCCAAGAATTCCATTATAACTATCAACATTATTACCATAGCTTGACCTAAAATTGGATTGAGCATGATAACCACCACTGAAGCCAGCATGATATTAAGAGCTAAAGAGAGGAAAGAAAGAACCTTTTTTCCCACATTCAACAAAAGCACAATCCACAATGGCTTCCTCAGCGAGCAATTGTTGACGAAAGTTCTTGAGTGAAATAACACCCTCACGCCCTCTGATTACACATTTAAATGTGTTGTATGTGGCAGGGAGTCCATTCAACGCAATGAGCACAAAATCTTCATCAGCAAGTGTGACACCAAGAACAGAAAGTCCATCCCTTGCTTCTTTAATTCTTTGAAGATACTGAGAAATTGAATTTGATCCCTTCTTAATGTTGTAAAGATCAGTTTGTAATTTTATTATACTGGTTTTTGTACTTGGGAAGAAAAACTGGTTTTGAAGACGAACCCACATCTCTTGAGAACTCTTACTACCAATCACACATGAAATAGCAGATGAACAAAGTGTGGCAGTAATTAACAACATCAAGGAATGATCATGCATTTTCCAGATTTTGTACTCATCAGTTTCAATTCTTGAAGATGAAGTACCAGATGTTACCTCTGAATCTCTTGAAGAAGTAGAAGAAAACTGAGCAAGACAAAGATTAGATTCATCAACGAACCCCATAATTCCATGGACTTCAAGCATCAACTGCATTTGAAAACACCACTGTAGATAATTGGTCTCATCCAGTTTCACAATAACAGACGTGGAAACGAATGAAATCAATCCAGTGATCGGTGATTGCAAGATTTGAAGTTGATTCGCAGTTACCATTTCAAAAAAATTGTAGAGAAATCTGGCTGAGGAAAAGACTTAAACACGTGGTGTGCACAATCTTTCAGAGCAAAGAATGAAGAACCGGGTAATCTTGATATACCCACAATATGCAGAAGCAAAAGAAAGGATCGAAGAAGCTGATCAAGCTTTAATGGTGATTGATACCATGTTAAGCAATATGCAGAGAGTTCATAGAGGAAGAGAAGAGTGAAACAGAGAAGATTTAGAGAGAGAGAGAGAATGCGAGTGAGAGAGAATTACACTTGTATTTTCTTGATTAATTGAATGGTTACATAGGAACAGTTGCTATATAGATGAATAACCTAACTGACTCAATCCCTTACCAACAATCTTAACTAATTATTCTAATAGCCACACTCCTAACTACATTATCTATTTGACTATATACTCTAACATCAGACTCACTCTTCTCTATCTCATCTCTCCCTTTCATTGATTTAATCACGACTCGATCACCATCATCCACATCGTCGCCTCCCAAACCTTCCAATCTTGATCACCATCATCACTACTATTGAGATCGTTGAACACTACCATTGTCTATAGTTAACGCCTACGACCAAGAGTAGGCTGGCCTGATGCTACCAGCATCCCGGGATAGACCTTAAATTACTGTCGTGGAGGGAGGAGTCGTGATGTCCAGCATGTGGCGGAGGGAAATCGCACAGTAGGTGCGGTGGATTCAAAATCCATTGAGAATATCAATCCAAAAGCTTAGATTTGGGATTTAGGTATGATTTAAACCAGATTGCGACATTTCCCTATTCCAATTCTAATTCAATTAAGTTTAGCTCCACGGTTGTTGCAAACACCACACCAATTATTATTTTCGGAGAAGAAAACTCTGGTCTAGTTTGGATGGCGTTTTCTCCTCGACGAGGTTGCTAGGTTGTGACCAGAACGGGAGCGGGGGGAAAGCATCGTCGGTGATGACCTCTTGAACTTCGATGACGATGAGGGCATTCCTAACATGGTGGTCCTTGATACAGTCAAGGAATAGTTAGCGCATGGAGGAAGACAACGTGCACGACGTTTAAAGTTAGTTCATTAAATTCTCTGATTTTGAGAACATTGAATTAAGGGGTGTTTTTGTCATTTCAAATTCTACTAGACCTTTTTGGTCAACTCTTGAGTTGGTTAGGTGGAGCTCGGTCCCATGAGCGCGTAGGCACAAACAGAGATCAATTCCAAGTTAGAACGAAGAAGTTAGAAATGTTTTGAGTTGGAAGGCATCTTCGTAATTTGGCCAAAGTGTTATAAATGGAAGGACAGTTCCGAAAAGTTCTAGAAGCTTCTAGAAAATGGAATCATGATTGCAGATTCATTTAGGGGCCGATCGGGTTGCCGACCCTATGGTTTCTCTTATGTCCGTCCTCATTTTGGGTGATCTTGGTGTTTATGGGTGATCTTAGGTTTCCAAATGTCTCACCCATTTTTCCAGGTCGAAGTCGCAAAGTCCTGGTGATTTCAGCAACCATTCCCATCGAGCAAGGTATGAAACTTCATCTACTCTTCATGATCTTCAAGTTGGTATGCTTTATTCATGCATTGGTAGTTATTTTAAAGTTGGGTATTTACTATTTAGAACCCAAAAAATTCAATGTTTCGAGTGGTTTTGAGGTTTTCAGCTAGAATTAGTCATCAGGCTAGTTAGAAAAGTTGTTCCAGTCATTGAGGTCTATCTGTCATGTGAATTCGAGCTCATTTGGTTAAGTTTCAAAATTCAGATTTCCCAAACCATTCACCTCGGCTTCCACCAAGCATGGCGGTGCATGCAGCCTAGTAACGAGTTTCTTTAAGTACTAGAGACCTTCTAGTAACCTTGTGAACCTGTGTCTAGCTCGGTTTCTCGATTTTCAAATGTTTGGTGTGTTGATCAAATTAGACTGTCACTTGTTTGCATGATTGGCAGAGATCCAACTGTTAGATCGTTGTCAATTTGTAGTATGTTGTTGGGAATGCATTTTAAAGCTCTTAGGCATTTATGGATCAAAAATCTGATATGCAAATTTTCTAGACTGAATTACTAAGATTGTGGACCCTATCGTTGACCTTTGATCAACAATTGACTTTTTAGTCAACATGTCCCGAATGATTCTAGTGTGTTGTTTACTTTTAGAATGTTGTTGAGGCTTGATAGAGCTTAGTTGGCTCATCACAATGACATGTCATTCCCAGTTGACATATGTCTCAAATTACGTGCAAGTAGCACTATACTCATTTTGTCTCAATCTAGCTAAGTTTTCCTAAGTGGGGTATTGTGTATTGTGTTAGGTTTCTTGGAGCGATGTTGGTGAATCTCGATGTTCAAATGACTTAGGTGAGTGACTTTAATATTATGTGATATAATTATTACCCATGAAACTTCCATGTTATATACTATGTGGATATAATATGGATTTACAAATGATTTTATGGAAATGTGTGCTACTGTGCTATGTTTACTAGACGTTATTGAAAATATAACTATGCTATGTTTCAAATGATTGGGAACTATGAGGGGCTAGTAGAGGACTACGAACATAGTATCATAGGGTGATGTGAGATCGAATTGGAATTTGCACCAAGTAGTAGTGGTACATCATGATCTCACCTGGTTAATCCGCATTGGGTGATCATGGCCTATCAGTGTTCGTAGGAGTGACTTTGCTTGGTTATTCCACATTGGAGGTCATTTCCTGTTTAGTTACTTATTGTAGGCTTTGATTGAATCGTGTCTCTTTATAGCTCTAGTGTTCATTACATATATGAAAGAAGAGATTGAAGGCTTGTGTGGCTTAATCCTTCAATCTAGAAATAGACAATAGAATCAAATGTTTACTTGATAGTGTATCTAAAATGAATGAATTCAGATGTGACTCATTCATGTTTGATACAAAAGAGATGCAATGATGAAAGAGATTCTAATCTCATTCATACATGTGATTTTATTGTTCATGGTGTGTCATTCCTACACAATTTCAGGTTGTGTGATGACTAATTGTTATCTCGAAAAACGTATGGTGAGATTCAGACTCGGAATGGAGTCAGGATAGAGAGAGGGTGAGGGTGAGGGTGCGGCTTGAGTGAATTAGGTCTAAGAAAGAGGCTAATAGACAATAGAGGGTAGAGAATCATTTAATCAAGTGGGAATGAACGGTCCAGGCTTGGGGCCTATTTTCTCTCATTTTTAGAACTGGCCCGCCCCGTTTTGTGTTTATAATTTTTGGACTAGTTCCACACCCGTCCCGAATCGCGAGGATCCGCCTCAACCCGCTGGTCTAGGACCCGTTTGCCCACTCCTACTTGGTAGTACCACAGTGGTGGAAATGAGTTAACCCCTTGCATGGCAACGTGGGTTCGAACTCTGTAAGTGACTAAACTAATATCTAATCTATCAAATTTATCATTTGAAAAAAAGAAAGAATGGATGAATAATATTTTAGCTTATTTAATTCAATTAATATATTCAATTTAAGATTAGTGACTTTAATTTTTTTCAATAATCCGGACCACTCAGTAGTACATAAAATAAATGCCATAAATTTTTTTTGAACCAACGATATTATGTATACTAAAGAGGAGGAGTGGTAAGCTAAGCTTCACAATGGGCTAGCAATAATTTGGTTCAAATTCTCATTTGGCGAGAATTAAACTATGACCCCTCATTTATAATTGAAAACGAATATCACTAGACCGTACCACTAAGCCGCTTAAACGGCCATAATTGAATAGATAAAATAATATTTTTTGTTTACTTGTCAATCTAATGAAAATAAAGTCCAACTACCCAACCTAGTGACTTATCCCAACTATGTAGTACCAAGCCGTCATTTTTCTTTTGGTTATGGAGTCCATTGCAACATCGACTACCCCATTATCGAAGTTTTGCAAATTATTGCCAAGTACAAAAGCAAATCCTTTGCTCCTTCGGATTTTTTTTTCTTAAAAGAGCGTGATACCTTTTAATTGCGTTGCGAAAAATCTTTTATCTAGCTAGAAGAACTCATATAAAGTTTGAGAGTGAGAGTAAGATGAGAAAATTGCACGAGATGAACACTGCTGCTTTTGTCAATGGGAGTAATATAGGGTAGTTGAGAAATGATACTTAAGTTGTTTAGATAGATGATAAGCATAGTTCCATCGGTAATGACACCTTGTTAAAACTACATATCTATTTACTTTTTGTGTGTTATTAAATAAATTATTTGTCAGGAATATGAGATGCAACATATTCATTATATTCTCATTCCTTATAAGTAAATATGTCATGGTGAACTTGGTTAGTTAGAATGTATTAAGCAAATGATAAGAAAAAAATACACTTATTTTAAGACAACATATATATATATATATATATATATATATATATATATATATATCTTACATATACTTTAATAAACTCATTTTGTAAGTACATTGATATATTTTTTAACTAAGGGGATGATGAGTTTAACTAAATCACATAATGAGTAACTTAATCTGGAATCAAATTCGATATTCACGAGGGAGACCATGAAAGTAAGAAGGGTGGTCATATCCACACACCATTTTTACCTCTCTGAGTTTATTTTTGTTCTTTGATCTTCTTTAATTCATTCGATTCGATAGATGGAAATCGAAAAGGATATGTGGGAGGTAAAAATGAATATGTGGATAGCACAACCCTAGTAAGAAATGTCACAATCTCACTCCAAACTTCTTCTACGTGCATATATTGAACTAAATTTTCCCGTGGAATTCATATTTTTGGCATTACTATTGTCTGAAAAACCAATTTCAACTTGATGTGTTTCCGTAGTTTCTCCATTTCTTACTTATTATCTTTTGGGTACCTCTTTTTCTTTCTCTTATTTCCTTCTAATTACACGTCTTGGTAAGTTCCATTACTTGAAAATTTCAGCTGGCCGATCATGTCACTTGACCTAAATGTCAACTAAGATTAAGGAAGCGATGAATAAAGATATTGATTTCAAAGAAAAATGGAGGAAAAGAAAGGCAAAAAGCTAGAGCCCCTAAACCAAATGATGGTCGATTGGGACTGGCCATGGAGAAAGGCTGTGGAAAAGGAATGGAAACGCAGAGACCAAAATTGACGACTAGGACTAAGGCTTGCATATAGGGATATGTGTTGTAGCTTTGCACACCTGCCTTTGCCCCTCTCCAGTCTTCATTCGTATGACAATTTTCGGGCAGCTTAAAGTAGGATTTTTTATTTCTTTTACCTCACAACCATTTGACTTTAAATTTTCCATTTTATATGTAGCACATCTTCACGTAGTGTAACAAATACAAGAAGAGAGTTATAGCTAGGATTAATCACAGGTCAACTTCTTATAGCAATGGACTTACTTTAGCAACTTTCTTTGAGCAAAATGAAATTATTGAGCTGTAGAAACCAAAACGATAGCTTAAATGATGCTGAACTCGTTATCCATATGAAATGAACTTAAGACCATTTATTTATAAGTAAAAAAAAATTCAATAAACGCAGTAATAATGTGACAAAATCAAAGTTAAATACTGGAATTTTCTGTTGTAATATTCCACCACAAGCACCAGGAGCAATACATGTGCGGGTGGTACCACTTTCCTTGGCCACAATATATTTATCTTTAGCTGAAATAGGTGTGCATCAACTTATTAGGCAATAATAACTGTAACAATTTTTTTCACAAGCTTCCAGAGGGCACATGGGAGTGAGCCAAATTCAGCTGCACATACTGCCAACTTAGGTTCACATTTCAAGTTGCTGTAGCCTAACCTCTCTCATCTTCTATCTTATATCTCAAGGGCTATTTTACTAACAAATCCCTTTGGTAATTAGTTCCAACGACAGTAAATAAAGTTTTGCAATGTGATATCCATACTTTTTTTTTGACTTCTTTCATTTATATTTTTAAATTTTCGACCGTCGGATCGGATGAATTGAAAAATATCAAATGATAGAAAATAACAAAGGATGCGGAAGAAGTAAAAAATAGTATTTGGATAGCACACGCCTAAAATTTTACTGGGTCTTGGACTATAGAATTGAGCAATTAGAAAGGTTTCTTTTGATTCAACTTGTAAATTTGATTCTACATTATATTAGATTATCTATTCTTTCTATCATACGACAACGTAATACACATATTGCAGATCAAGCGGTTTCTTTTTACCATACTTCAATGTACACACATTGCGGGTAGAGCGGTAAGTATCATTTTGCACTCTAGATGGGATCTAGAAAGATGAACCTATCCGATTATTGTATGGCTAGAATTTCCCACATTATCATCCGTGGAGGGCAAAGAAAATTGTACAGACTTCAGAAACCCAAGACGCAGGAAAACGTGTAGGGTTAAGGACATGCATAAAGCATATACAATGATGAAGCACCTCGCATACTCATAGACCCCCCAAAAGTCAAATAGAGAAAGAGAAGCATCCTTCGCACAGTTTGTAATGATGGGATTCAAATATTCAAAATGAAACCCTAAAATATGAGAGTTTTTTAACGGAGTGTGATATCCACACAACATTTTTTACTTCTCTCACACTTTTTTGGATTTCGATTGTCAAATCGGATGAATTAAAAAAGATCTAACGGATATAAATTAACAGGAGTGTGTGAGAAGTAAAAAGGAGTTTGTACATTTAAGAAAAAAAATTTCTAACCAGTTTTATTAAAATATTAGTATGTCAGGCAATGTTTACGTTACACTAAAAATTTCTCTTAGAACCTCACCTTGAATTGTGGACTCCAAAATCGTCCAAAAATAAAATAAAGCATCACAAAATATGTAGGTCACATTCTTCTTCTAATTAATTAAATAAACATAATTTTTTTTCACAAAATAAAAACGAAAATTTAAGAAACAAGTAGTAAACATCATCTGCCTTGTCACACACTACACACTACACCCTAAGTGGGCACAACAACTCACAAGTCACAAATTTACATTCTACGAGATGGAAGCAACGTACAAGCATAGGTGCCAATTTTTCTGCTCCCCCATCTCCCAAATATCCCAAGAGTGAAAGACCACCTTACATTTCTGCCACTCCCTCTCTCTCTCTCTCTCTTTAAGAAATGAAATGAAGTTAGCTACTTTTCTGGATCGTCAGTGCTTTTGACTCACTGAGCCAATCAACTGCTGCCATTGACGAAGCTGAATATCTGATGCACGGCTCTTGCAATGTCATCTGCTGATCCTAAATTACAACCTTCTTCTATCTGCATTTATACCAAATTCAAATTCCTCAAACGCGTTATACTGCGGAAATTTTATGGTGCTTTGATCAAGAATTCAACGTTAAATAGCTCAAAGTACACTAAAAAAATTCCTTTATATTGTTATATAATATTACACTCCTTCCCAAGGAGGAGGACAAGAGCAGTAAAAAAACGTAGAGTACATGCTTAGCCTGCTAGCTAGCTAGGGTAGCTTGAGATCCAAGTCAGAATGTTTGACTAGGAAAAAAACCAAACAGATAAGACAGAATAGAAAAATATGGATAAATAAAAATTAATATATACCTTGAGATTGAAAGAGTAAAGAACAGTGTCTTGTGAAGATGAAATGTTGAGGTGCAAAACAGTTAGCCTAAGATCCTCCAATGCAAGGATGGCTTTCATCAGCTGCCCAGCTCTCCTTTGGCACTGGACTTTTAAGTTGACATGAGATTGGATCACGGTGACATCTATGTCTGCAGCCTCGGACTTGTTCTGAGCAGTGCCTTCATCCTCAAAGGTGGTGGCAGCGGTGGCGATGGCGGCGGTGCGTTCTTGATCATGAGGACCAATTCTGCACTGGGATAGAGTCATGAAGATTCCATTGGATGGCATTGCCATGCTGCAGGGAGAAGAGGAGGATGCTGGTGAGGAGCTGAAAGAGCTGTTGTTGTTACCACTATTGTTCATCCCTTGAATTTGATCAGCAGTTTTTCTAGTTCTTTTTTGGGCTTCAAGGGAATGAAGTAGCTGCTCCAATTTCTTCACAAAATCTATTGCACCCCCCACAATTGATGCTTGGTCACCCTTCAACCAAAAAAAAAAAAAAAAACCTTATTTCAATTATACATTAAAATTTCATGGTTTCAAGCTAATTAATTTGCGAAAGGGTCGCGATTTTGGCACTTCACTTTTAACCATCATAGGAAGATTGCAGAAGGCTAAAAGGGAAGCGTGAAAATCACTAGCGCGTGTTCATGAAATTATAAGATAGATTGAGTGAATATGATCAATTACCCTTTGAATGTAGGAAGTGGGCATGAGGGACCTGAGGACATTGAGATGGTCATTCATCTGACGGCGACGGTTGCGCTCCACCGCTATGTGGGTCATCCGCTGGCTCTCCACTTCTTCCTTGTTCTTAGTTGGCCTTGTTCTCTTCCGCTTTCTCCTCTCCCTGGTGGCAGGAGGAGATTTGGGTTGCTGGGTTTCCTCAGCACCATTATGTACCTGAACCCAGGTAGGTGGGGGTGGAGACCCAGCAACTGAGCTGGGCTTTTCTTCCCCTTGGTTGCACTCAGAAATTGAGTGTTGGAGATGGAAGTCTTTCCCTTCTGATTTCACAGGTGAATGTTGCAGCTCAACCATTTCATGGGTCACACAGCTCTCAAGCTCTGGAGCTCTCTGAATTGTGGTTTCCATTTCAGGCATGTAAGTTTTGTCCAACTCCCATGGCTTTTTGAAGTGTTGGAGTTTCATAAGTGTTTGAAAGCTTGGCTCTTTTAGTGGAAAATAAGGTGTAGTGGTGGTGGTGGAGGAATTAACACTTTGTAGCATCTGCAGAAATGGCATTCTGTCCTCCAAGCTTGGCATTAAGAGGTGGTGGTGGGATTCATCTTGCTCCTCAAATCTCAAGCTTTCAGTGGTGAAATTCAAACTTTGCTCCAAGTGAAAATCCAAATGCTCACCAAAGGACTGCTGAAAACACCATAACCCAAGAAATAGTTTTTAAAAGAAGGTTAATAAAGAATGAGAAAAAGGAGGAACAAGGGAAGAACTTTACTGGGTTTCACACCTACCCTTTTCTAATTAAACAAAAGAAATCAACTTTGAAGTGGGAAAGTTGGAATATAAAAGTGGAAGCAGAAAAGAATATAAAAGAGGAAATTTATTGGTTTTTTCCAGTAAAATAACATACATTGTATTGAATGCAAAGAGCATTGTTTGGAGGAGTAAATGCAGTCTATTTCTTGATGCAAGAAAAAGGGGTTAAAGAAAAATAGAGCGTATGTACAAATTGAGCAAAATAACAACATATAAACATACACAGGGATTAATGGGTCCTTGAACTAGCCTCTCCATTACAGGCTGCAGAGAGAGAGAGAGAGCAGCAGCAGCAGCAGTTTGTTGGGTGTTCCTTAAATTGTGTCTTTCTCTCTCTAGAAACATATTACCAACATTCCATTTATGCTAACAGAACAATTGCAATAAATGTGAGAAGCCCCAATGAGAAGCGGAAGAATTATGAGATCCCATGAATCGAACAACACAATAGATATTTTGTTTTCTGATAGGAGTGAAATATGCTCTTATAATAGAAGAATATTAAATGCTGTGCTGCTTTAGCCTTGAAGAACTGACTTCTTGAGAAGATCAGAGAACAGGCATAGAGAGTACTCTGCACAAGTGATTGAATAAATGGGCCTCCTCCTTCGAGTCCTCCTTCTCCGAGAGAGAGAGAGAGAGAGAGAGAGAGAGAGAGAGAGAGAGAGAGAGAGAGAGAAAGAGGTTAAAGAGCTGAGGTGAAGAAAGTGGAGGGTGAAAAGTAACAAAGGGAGCGGGGAGGTGTGAGGTAAGAAATGAATGGTGGAAATACTCCCAAACTGATTGAGAAGATATGCTGGTAATGCTTAGATATACATGAAACTGAGAGAGTTGGTGAGACTGAGCAGAAGAGAGAGAGGGGGGCTAGGGTTGTCTGGTTTGCAAGGTCCCCAAGCATTATTGGCGGTGGCAGTTTTGTCCAGCTGCGAGGACAGGCAGTTGTGGGGACTAGTCTCTCTCTCTCTCTCTCTCTCTCTCTCTCTCTCTCTCTCTCTCTCTCTCTCTCTCTCTCTCTCTCTCTCTCTCTCTCTCTCTCTCTCTCTCTCTCTCTCTCTCTCTCTCTCTCTCTCTCTCTCTCTCTCTCTCTCTCTCAGTGCACACTGCACTAGCAAAGGGAGAGAGAGCAGTAGAAAAGCTTTGGAAAGCCCTTCAATGGATTGAATCACTTGTCTGATGATGGGTCATTTCCTATGTCACACTTGTCCAACCAGCCCTGCAGCCCAACCCAACCAGCCCTGCAGCCCAATTATCCATGATGTATTTCATTTTTACTTTTCTACCTGTACACACAATACGTGTACGTAGAATGAAAACGTGACGTTCTTTTTCGTATTCGTGTCAGTGGTGGATCACAAATTACAGTTTCAACAAGTCATCTCAATCCGAACCGTTAACAGAACAGGTGAAAATGCTCAACCCGGATCCAAACCACTCGTTAATGATTTGTTTGAGGGGTGGCTCGTTAGCAAAAAAACTTGATTTGAAATTCTCAAGGCTTATAATATTGACAACAAAACAAAATTCGTATGAACATAATATTATATAGTATATGGTATTGTTTACAGTACTTGATGATCTTTTCGAGAACAAAACTATAGGTGAGCTCAAGAAACTGAAAACTGAAAACTGAAAGAAAAAAAAAAGGACTAAATACCAAACTGAAACTGACAAAAACTGAACCAATGGAAAATTGAATTGAACCAAAAATTATTGGTTCGGTTTCGATTTTAGTGATTCAAAAATCAAACTGAACCCAAGCAATTTTATTTACTTTTTCTTTGAATAGGACATCCACCATTTATGAATCCAAAGATTAATTAACAAGGAGGATTAATAATTTATTTATTTATGTTGGGGTATTAAAAAATTAGACTGAATACCAAACTGAAATTGACAAAAACTGAACCAATTGAAAATTGAATAAGCCGTCCCAAAAGGAGGGTCAGCTGCACCTAGCATGTAGCTTGGTACATTGGAGGTTAGACGCTTGGTACATTGGCGGTAGACAATCATTTGCTTCTACACTGAAGGGTAGCAGACACCTTGGTTCAAAGGATTCACAACCCCAGAAGAGGAAAATGACAAAAACCAGTGAACCTAGTGTGAATCTGATTGCTTACTCAACCTTTCCAACACATAAGATTATTCTAGATTACAAAGACATCTTGGACAAGACGAATCTGCCTCCCTAAAATAATGAGACTTCGGTCCACTCTACAATTTTGAATGAGGTTTAGAATCGAACTAAGATGATAGTCGACGATGCCTTTGCATACACAGCAGCTACTGATATCATGCTAAGTGATGACATTTAACCACGTTACGTTGATGAATGTCGATGTCGAACTGATTGGTCAAATTGAAAACAAGCAATCCAGGTAGAACTCGATTCGCTTGCGAAATGCTAGGTTTTTAGACCCATAGGTCCCACACCGCCACATGTGAAACACATTGGCTACACGAGTTTTCATAAGAAAGCATAATGAGAATAATGAAATAGTGCAATATAAGGCATGCCTCGTAACGCAAGGGTTCTTTTAACGCCATGGGATTGATGACGAAGAGACTTATTCTCCCTTAATGGACTTCATTACGTTCTGCTACTTTATCAGTTTCGTAGTATTCTAAAAAAAGAATATGCAACTCATGGACGTGGTAACTGCATATCTCTATAGAGATCTTGATACATAAGTCTACATGAAAGTTCTAGAAGGACTTACATTGACTGGATCAAATAGTTCTAGACCATGGAACACCCTCTTGATTCAATTAAGGAGATCACTCTACATAATGAAATAATTCGGACAAATGTGTTATAACCGTCTAAGTGAATATTTGATAAGTCAGAGTTATGTGAACAATAAACTATGCCTATGTGTGTTTATTAAGAAGTCATATTCTGAATCTGTCATTGTTGCAATTTATGTTGATGACATAAATCTCATTGGGACTCCCAAAGAGCTTGAGAAAATTGCCGCTCACTTGAAATCGAAATTTGAGATGAAAGATCTTGGAAAAACTCTATACTACCTCGGTCTGCTAGAGATTGAGCACTATTTGGATGGAATCCTAGTACATCAATCGAACGACATCCGGAAGGTATTGCGACGTTTTAATGAGGATAAACCAAAGCATTTTAAGTACTCCTATTATCGTTCGTACTCTAGATGCTAAACGAGATCATTTTCGTCCTAAGGAGGATGAGGAAGATGTTTTTGAGCGTGAAGTTCCATATCTAAGTGCAATTGATGCTTTATTGTACTTACCTCAATGCATTAAACCAGATATTTCCTTTCGTTGTAAATCTTCTGGGAAGTTGCTCGTGAGTTCCCAAAAACAAAAACCATGAGGGTGTGGTCGGGGCCCAAAGCGAATAATATCATGCTACGGTGGTGGAGCGGGCCCGAGAAGTGGTCCCACTCGGGCCGAAATGTGACATAAATTCCAATAATTCAAAATTGTAAATTAAAATTAATATTTAATACGGAAACCTTTTGAATTGCCATTGAAATGCTAATTTCTAATCTGATTCGACCAAAAATCACCCCACACCCTCAAACATCTTGGAAATTGCAACTTGGTTAAAAAAATAAATATATAAAAAAAAAAAAAAAAACAAGGGTGTATGACTACAACCGCTTTTTCCCTCCATTTTGAGTCACGGTTCACAAACGGAACAAAACAAAACCCCATAATTGCGATTTTTCACATTCTATATAATTAAGGTTTTTTTGTTTTTGTCTTTTTTGGTTGGCTGGGGCCTATGCCCGCTAGCTTTGGGTATGTTTCACAATCAATATGTCGGGACATAAATTTTGTCTCTAAGTAAGGTAACTGAAGGGACTGAATTCTAGATTTGAAGCATATGTTCTCCCATTTAATTTCCTCCTTTTTAATCAAATTTGAATTCACTTATCAATTTGTAATGTTGTAGCTTTGAGCTTTCCTACTAAGAGCACTTGCACCCCATACCCAATTGTCAAGGCAATCGGGCAATTATTGCTCAAAAATCAAATAAACCAGCTTCAGCCCACTCTAAAAACTCGGGCAATGAGTAAGTCCAGAAGTGCAGAATCAAGAAATCAGGCAATCGATTCTTGACCTAGTGTTCGAGTGTAATTTGACGTCATGCTGACATCAGCAAAACGTCATCCACATTTATTTATTTTTTGCGTCAAGCACTTGTACAACACGTGCGCGTGGTGAGTGCATTGTCAGACAAAAAGGGCCAGTGGGGTCCAACTTGTAGCGCATTTAGCGCAAATTCTGCACGGGCAACGTGGCCCATTTACGTCCATTTGATTATCAACGGTAAAAATTGAACTATTAGATTTCCAACTGTAAAACATTTTTTTTAAATCCAACGGCTAGTATACATGGCGCAACATGAACCATTGGATTTCTAACTGTCATATAATATTAATTCGTCATTTTCATGGATAATTTTTTTTTAAAATGAAAAAAAAGGAAAAAAATTTACACTATGAATCAGACATTGTTAGAACTTAAGATTGGTTAAAAATCTTATTCAAAATTAAATATAATTTATCTTTTCTATTAATTTTATAAAGAATAATTTTTTAATGCCAATTACCGGAGCAATTCATTTACAAAATTAAAATGCACTTAGACAATTACTATTTACTAAAGAAATAATTACCTATTGCTCAATTGGCTTGATAATTATTGCCCTGTGGAACTGCTCTAAGAAATATTGTCACAACACCACCCTCTTTGGTGATTGAAATAAGTTGGCAGATTTTCAGGTATGAATCTAACTATTTAACATGATCCATCTGCATATTCATATAAAAGTAAATAATTTTTGTTTTGAAATTTAAAGGTATGTGTTCTCTTAATTGTTCCAACTTTTGTTTTCCTTTGTATTTCTATATTTTATTGGCCAAAAAGTCACAAATGATACATGTGGTTTACCGTAATGGCATTGCTATCCACATGCCCATTTTACTTCTCACACACCCTAGTTTTCAGTCGTCAAATTGAATAAATTAAAGAAGATCAATGAATAAAATTTAACAAGGGTGTGTAGGAAGTAAAAAAAGAGTGTGCAAATAGCATTGCCCTTACCATAATGGTACTTTCAAGGTGATTTGCTACCCACTCATTGGGATGGTGCCTGCCCTACTAACCTGAGAGCTCGGGACTTGTGACCGCAATAAGAAATGATAATGAATCTCTTACCCACTTAAACTTATCTCTCATACAAGAAAAACTTGTGTGGAGATCTGCTTGCCACTAGACTTTGTTAAATAACATTACAATCCACTCAAAACTTACTACGTGGTAAATTTTAATATACTTTTTCATTCCGTATCATTCTACTATAAAATTTCTTTTCTACATATTAATATACACCATGAGATTCATTTTACAGTTTGTATTTTTCCCCCTCCTCCCTCTCCCTTTCCTTCCCACTCTGCTATTGCTGACTTGCAATCTTCTTCAACTATCATGAAATGAAAGGAAATAAAAAAAAATCAATTTTGGAACACACAATTAAAATCATCCCAATCCTTGACCATGTCTTGGTTGAGAAAATTCACCATATGATCTAAATTCCAAGCTACTGTTCGTCAAGGTAGAAGGAGGAAAAGGAAAACAAAACGTACAGATTATTTAATACATTTTTATAGTCAATTTTGTTGTTAGTCAAGGTAGAATACTAAAATTCATATTCATTGATAAACTATTAGTGTTAGTTTCCAAAAAAAAAAAAAAAATATTAGTGTTTGGGTTAATATTTGAACAATGGACTTAAGTGCAGAGAAGCCCAAAGATGCTAGGTTGAAGAGGATTTGTCCAAAGCTTAGCACGAAGCCCGGAGGCCAGCTGAAGGCCTTCTCAGCCAAATAAAAGTCACTTGCTTGCCTATAGAAGTGACAGTTGATGGAGACCAATCTGCTACTAGCCAAAAAGCAATTTCTAGTGGCATTCAAGTAAAAAGCTACCGACTCGCCACCCTCCCATTGCTTTCGAGTAAGAGCAAAAGTTGCAGCAGTCGGGCTAACCTACCTATAAAAAGAAGAAGAGGCCCCATAGACCAAGACACTCAACCAATCAAACAAACAAACTTACGAACTCTGCTCTCAAACTAGATTTGCAACTAAAAAGCTGTAATCAGCCTAGATCTTCGATCTTTTAGCAATAGTCTCCTCAGAAAGCCTACCTTTCTCTAGTTTAAAAGCTCTGCTACTTATTTAATATCGATTCCTTCGTGTAAACTTCTTTACCACCCATCACTTTTTAAGCATACGACATTTGTAAACTCAAAGAGAAGCGACTGTAAGAAGTTCAACCTTGCCAGACAAGGTGACATCTTGCCCGAAGCTCTTTGTTTGTCTTCTAAATAAGTAGATCTGTTACTCTCTGTATTTTCCAACATGTATTCAAATCATTTCCACTTGTTCCTCACTTTGAGAATCTCATTTGTGTTTGGATCTGGTCATTTTAATGGATATACCTTCATTTAAAACCAATCTAGAACTAAGTGAATGACTTAAAGGGTTCGGAACACCCTCCCTTCAAAGCATACAAGATCATGAATTAAAAGTCCTTGATCACAAGGCAAGAAAAGAACTTAATATGGACTTAACTCATCCATGACAATCCTTTGATAACCATAAGTCCGAGTAACTTGGGACGCAAGGAATCGACTCATACACACTTGTTCTATATCTACTATAATGAGATAGTAGTTGCACATCTCGCACTTAGTTAGTTTTGATTGAGAGCCTCAAGGCCTACACCTAAGGCCCCACAAAGGCACATTTTAGAACTAATTTTGTCCCGTTCTTGCAGCACGCCAACAAGCAAGAGCGCGATCTCCACACACGACCAACACAATGCACCAATCCCCAGGGAAGCTATGCTAGGGTTACCGAGGGTCCCTCTCCCAGAAAAATCTTCGCCCAAACAATTAGAATTGTAGATGCTTTTTGTTTACAAATCATATTCTTATGAAGAAAAGAAAGGAACATTGGGGAAGAAGACTACAATGGCAGAAAGGAAAGAAAAACGAGAGGAATGAGAAGAAGGAAAAAACTAACAAAATTAAAACTACACTACTCAAGTACTGATTTTTTCTTTTTTAAGAAAAATGTTTCATCCACGAGGTTTTCTTTTCAAATTTGCGGAATCTTTATGCATTGAGAAGAAAAATACCAATAAATCAAAAACCAATTTTTTGTTCGAGACGGCTTTGCACTACTAGGCTCCCCTGATTGTTGCCTTTGTTTGTTCGATAGAAAGCTCCATCTCAGACGTATTATTGCTTGTAGCTTGTGGTACATAATGATTGAGGTACCTATCGCAGCGATTGAGAAATCTGTCATAGCTCTCAGGTTTTCTAAATATATTCCAAAATGTGTCTTCGTATAAACAGACATGGCTTAATTAATCGCTGGCTAGCTAGCCATTAGGCCCCTTACAACTTCAAATCAGTCACTCACATGTATGCATGCATGCATACTTCTTTTCCAGTTTCTGTAGCATTACCTGACTGCCAAGGCACACTACAGCCCAACTGCCTCTCTCTTCCATTTGCTGATTAAAAATCCCAACAAATGATATTGATAAGTATATGAAATATAAGGCCACATCTTATCTTTTTATTTCTTTGAGTTGCTTCCGGACCATTCACGCTATCACCTCTTCACTAAGCAAACGTACGTACTCTGTCCTATAAGGCAATTGATCTCTTTTTGTAATCTTAATTTTTCTTCTCCTAGCTAGATTTTCTTTTTATTGGGGAAAGGTCACGGACGACTTCTTTGTACATTCATCCATACTCAAACTTTCTGTTTTTTTTTTTTTTTAATAGGATCAGTGTATACTAAGATCTTTAACCGAAGTCGTGACAAATAGTAGCAGAGTTAATCTCATGCATTGTTAATTTGTTACCTCAACGACTAGGAAACAATACATACTAAAATTTTGAACTTGATCAAGATATTAGGTATTTGAGTGTGGAAGATCGGTTATCAAACTTCAACGTCTTTTGTATTTGTGATTAGAGCGTTGTTTATGAGTCTAAAATTGATTGATAATGAGTTAAGCCAGTTGATCTAAGCCGTACATTAGTATATTCCAATATAAGCGTTGTCTTATGATGCTAGTATATATCTTTAGAATATTAAGCCTGTCCTCGTGTTGTTACATCTTCAAAGAGATTAATGTGTACATATGAAGAGAATGACAATTTCATTCCAGCAAAGCCCCTATTTTCGTAAGATAAATTTTATCTTATCCAACCCACACTGCCTCTATTCTCCTCACATTAGTTCAGTGCTGCAGATCTTCAACCACACAGCCAGAAGCATGCATGCGTGGTCGAACTCCTGAAAAATAGCATAATTTATTTATTTAATTTTGTCTGTTTCATGCTTGGTATTCCTGAATCAAATATACATGCATATAAAAACACGTTGAGAAGTAGCAGCACATTAAAAATTATTAACTGAAGAAAAAAAAAATGCATTATCTCATCAGGATTTCAGAAACTGGTTGAAGAGTCTCCTGAACCATAATACTTGGAAGTCGGAAACCTTATCCCCAGCACTTACAACTTACAAGGTCAAGCTTCTGATCGGCAGGTTTTGGCCCCTTTCTTTTTTGCAATTAACCGTACTTCCGAAATTCCAAATCAATGTTCTGTGCAACTGCATGCTTTCATATATATCACAATGCCCTTTAACATAAGAGATTCCTGTTTTTATTTTTTTATTTTTTTAAGAAAACAAGGGCTAGTTGTGAAGCTCACATCACATTAAATTTCAACGATCCGAACTGTCTCTATTTTCAAGTTCTACCTCATAGATTATCCTTGCAAAATATTAGTTAAATCAGAAATATTTGAGTCATCTAATTGAGTTCAACGAAATTGACGAATACTATGTTATAAGAAACATTGAAATTTCATTGTGAAAATTAAATGAGGAACTGATTTCGGATTGAATTGATTTTTTGTAAAGATGATTTATGAATCGAGACTTATAAAATAAATGGTTTGCATCGTTTAAGTTTGAAGTGTAGCGAGTCACACAACTTCCTCATTTTAAAAGAAAATTGAAGATCTATACTCTTAAAAGGCTTGATCACAAAAATATCAGTCTACAATTACAAGAAAACAGGCTTGCAGTGACCATTTTATTGACCATACGAAAAAATGTTAATAATATTATGAATCTAGTGCCATTTTGCTAACAGGTCACTAAGCTCAGCTATTAACCTTTAATTACCTAATTTTAGTGACCCAGTTAAAATTTGATCACTAAAAATAGCTTGATTTATAATCAGCGGCCAATAATAAAAAAATGAAAATTAATCTTTTAAAAAAAATAGTTTTTAAGAAAAGCAAGAAATCTGAACCCTTGGTTTTCTTTTTATGCGCCCAATTTTCCTCTTACAAAAACTCTCTTCAAGCCCTTTATTTTGATGTGGGTCTTACGTGCAACTATTGGGCCCATTTAAGAACCCCCAAGTTTCTCATCGAGGCCCATCTGTTTTTATTCTTCCGTTGGCGGTTTTCATTTTCATGAATTTGGGATGAAAAATTCGACCGTGGGATATATTTCCGAAGTCAGATTGAGATGTTACTGAACTAAGAGCTAGTTAGGATATTCTTCAACATAAAAGTATTACTACCAAACGAAAAGGTAGTTGGTCTTCCATTTAGGGTTGGACACATCCAATATGATCATGGAATTTATATTGCAGTCTATATTTATTCTTTTTTTTTATTTTTTTTGACAAACGATAGATGTTGTTAGTTAAATGTTAGATTTGCTACCAACGAAATTTGAACTCACATCATCATGCAAGGGCTCAACACCTTTCAACCACTATAGTAAAAAACCACTTGCTCAGTCTGTATTCCAATGCTACGCAAATTGTCACTGATCAACCCAACTGTTGAACCCATTAAATATTAATATGCGTTATTTACTGATTCCAAAAGAGGTGTGCTATCCACACACCCCAAATTACGTCTCACACACCTTGTTAATTTCTATCCGTTGATCTTTTTCAATTCATTCGATCCGACGGCCGAAAATTAGAAGGGTGTGTGAGAAGTAAAATGGGGTATGTGGATATCACACCCCTACCAAAAATTTGCCAATTGCAAGATAATCCATTACTCAAATGTAATGCTTGTGACAGTGAAGGCTCAAGGAAATGCTCAAGAAACCAAACCATTTATTAAATCTACACCGTCAATCCAAAAACTATCAACTACTTAGCACTAAACATACATATTTCTAAATAAAAGGGAGGAAATGAAAGCAATGTCCTGCCTAAATACCACAATCTTGATGTTAAAAATTTAAACCCTTTTAAGAAGAGTATATCCGGCCATATACATAATCAGTTCTTCATCCTCCATCATCTTACCTTTTAGAAAGCCCGCTAACGCTCGACTTGTATCGTGACATGGCTGATGTTATACTCCCTTCTGATATAAGCTATTACGTTGTCCAGCACCATGTCTGCATTTGCTTCTGGTCTAACTTTCACATGGCAAGCCAGCAGGATTTTCCCCACTGTGATAGCCCATATATGTAGCTCGTGGACAGCTACCACTTCGTCCATCTCCAACAGTCCCGTTTCAAGTTTCGATGCATCAATCTCTCTCGGAGTGCTCTCCATCAGGACATCAAGTATGTTCCGCATCATATTGATAGTTGTCCCCAAAACAATGACCGAAAATATTAGGGTGCAGATTAAATCGACTATCTTCCACTCCGGCTTGATCCATATGATTGCCCCTCCAATCATTACCCCGATACTTTGAATGGAGTCTCCAAGCACGTGGAGATAAGCTCCCTGTAGATTTATGTTCCGTTGCTTCTTCTCTCCTTGTCCATCTTTTGGCTTATCCAACAGTGGTTCAGCATGATCTTTGTCGGCATGATGGTGTTTATGATCATCTTCATGAAGGTGCTCATCATCATGTGAGTGCTCCTCATGATCATGATCATGCAAGTGTTTCTCGAGAGCATGATCGTGATGAGAAGAAACAGTCATTCCATGACTATGACCACCGTGATCATGTCCATCATGTCCGTGTCCATGTCCATGATCATGACCTAATAGTATGGCCATAACTATATTAACCACTAGACCAAATGCGGCAACGAGAAACATTAGAAATCCATTCACCTCGCTTGTGTTATGTATCATTCTAACTATGGCTTCATATACCAATATCCCGGCAAGCAACCATATGAGTTGGATGGATACCAGGGCACCAAGAATTTCAATCCTAAAAAACCCGTAAGACTGGCGGGGAGTGGCTTCCCAGGTAGCCGCCCACAGAGAGAACAAGGAGATGGCAAATGCTGCAACGTCTGAGAGCAAATGTGCTGCATCTGTCAATATTGCTAAACTATTGGCTTTAATGCCACCAACTACCTCAACAGCCATGAACAAAACACACAGTACCACTGCTATTAAGAGTTTGCGCATGGAAGCTGATCGTTCTTTGGCATCTTTAGATTTGGATCCAACATCCGCGAGTCTACATGGTGCTTCCCCACAAATCTTACTCCCACTATTACTCGTCTCACCATCATGAACATCTTGATGGATCTCAATAACCTGTGCATGTTGAGTATTTTGTGCTTCCATCTGAAAATCCACAAAAAGAACACAAGTAATATGAGTGAATGCTTAGTGCAGTCAGTATGCAAAATAGCACGGAAAAAAATGTTCTGAAATTGGACAAAGAAAAAAATGCAATATGATTCCATTACGTCACTTTCATGAGCCAACAAAGAAGTTCATTGATTAGCACAGACCAAATGAAGTGTATCCTTAAATCTGTAAATAATTAATACACTTGCCTGTGACCTCCAATCTCTTTCGAACACGGTATTGCGATAAAGTTTTCTAACAAGAATAACACAATCTATTGAAAAAACCAGTGAAAGACGTAAAAGGAATGATTCTAAACAAGGTAAGAAATTTTTCAAAGAATTCTTCTATCATTTTTCTGGCTTTGACTTGCATTGTTTGCAGCCACTACAATTTATAGGCTTCAATGTTCAACCATTGGAGTTCCTACCTAATGAGACATCCTATAGAAAACAAAACGCTCTTTGCCTGACACAATGCATCCTTTATGTAGGTAGATTTCTGGAACCACATTAACCCCAAAAACTACAAACTATATCTTTATCAATATCCCTATTTTTCAAAACATAACATAAGCATGTTAAACTTTCTAGGTGAAAATGTTTATGAGATTCCTGAAAGCAAAAACATGGTTTCCGCCATGGTTTTAATTTCTTCAGTAGTGGTCACACTATCTAGTATCTAATTTCCTTAACAACTTAGAAGGCATCAAAGCTTGCCAAAATAATTCTCTGAGGATCATGGTTATAAAATTTCTAACTCATAGTAACTTCTGAAACCATATCTTCCTCTAAATTTCTACATAAAATAATTGAAAAAACAATGGAAAAAAAAATATGGCATCTCATCCCAAATCCAAAGATGGCATCTCATCCCAAATCCCAATTTCTCACAGACCTAGCACAATTCAATAAACCAGTGAAGCTCAGCTGGACTCAAATTTACCGGCTGTAGTTGCATTTTCATAGTCTAGTATGGACCAGAAAACTCATGATCCATCAAATGACAGGAATTCAATTTTGCCAAACTAACATCTATAGGAGCAGGTTTCAAAATTGCCTTGGATTGTCTAGGCCGGTTGCCAGGAGGATTTTGTAGCGTTCAATTCGGAACCAAAAACAAACTATATGACCTGATTTATTCATCAAATTGACAAAGTTGTTGCTGCAGATGTCCTGCAAACAGGAATTCTAATAGTCCAAACATTCAGATTATCAAAGGCTTAGACAAATCACACGAACAACATCAAAATAAGATATGGAAATCAAAACCCAAAAGACAGATCAACAAATGCTATCATTTCAGATTTTCACATACAACCCAGCAGATAAGGAAATAGAAGAACCCCGTTAGCTATCTTTGGTGAAAAACCTTGTCACACCATTAAACCATTTCAAACATATATCGCATAATCTCTATCTCCCAATTCCAAAAGGAACAATTGATATAAGAAAAAGTTTATTACTTGATAAATATAAAAACAGATTCACAGGAAAGTTCAGAATATATATAAATAGAATTAAGGAATTGAAAGAATCTACCATTGAGTTTAGGCACTTACGGCATTCCAATAGCAAAAGGGTCTCTCTCTCTCTCAAGTTCAGATACTACTTGCAGTAGCAGTGGTGAGACCCTTTTTATCTTTGGAAAGTTTTGGGAAGTACAAGTATAGCCTTCACCGGGTGGTCGAGAGAGAGAGAAAGAGGAGAGCAAATAAAAAACTAGAGTTAAACGCTGTGCTGGAGTAGTACTGTAGTAGTGAGCGAGGTGCCCCCACGTGCGTCTCAGTTTCTCGAGTTTGTCCACTCTGTTCATGCGCACACAACGGACACATAATTCTAAGGGTGGAATAAAAATCTCAAAAATTCCGAACCAAAAAAATACCGATCTCCCTAAAAATGTTCCAAACTGATTTTTTCAAAATTTTTGGTATGCTATCTCGAAAAAATATCAAAATTTTGGTATGAGAATCGGAATTGTCTTCCTAGTATTTCGTTATTTCCATACCGAACCGAAATATATATTTTTAATTGTTTTATATATATATATATATAAATTATATTGGCACAATAATGAAAAAAATCATGTTACTTTATTTTTCATCCCTGCAACATAAAGATATGAAAGATTATGATATGTGTTATGTGTCGTTTTATTTCATTGATAAGAGTTACCTTTACTAGAAGTAACACAAACATCAATGTCAAAGTTGTTGAAGAAAGTAGAGAACATAAACATCAAAAGTGTAATGAGTATTCCACATAATCATAAAAAGGTATATAACTTCTATACTAGGTTTGCCTTCTAGTGTATCGTTAAATGGCAAAACAACTCTGTTCTATAGGTTATAAACTTATAAATGCATATCAGTACTAAAAAACAAGATATCATATAAAACTTATATGCGGTTGCACTGGTAGTTGTTTAAGAGTTTAATATTGCCTAACGATATCGTTTGATCCATTCATGCATTTTCCTTCTACCTCCTCAACTTACTTCATGTCATGTAACTCATCGGGAGTATGAAGTTGAAACTAGTAATGGAAGAACAATCATGAAACGAAGGAAAACGAGAAGCCCAGTAATGTTTGAAGTATGTACTTGATTATTTCAGTGAAAATATAACAGCTATGAGAATTGGGAATACAGAATCACCAAAAGCTCAAAAATATTTCAAGATTCTCGAAATACCGAAACTATTTCGGAATTCCTGAAATTTTTGTTTGAGATCGATCTTGAAATTGGGAATACCGAAAATTTCGATTTGGGAATTGGGACTAAGGTTTTGGTTCGATATCCCATATCGAACCACCCCTAGATAATTCACTTAGAATATTCTACTTATTTTTTCTAATTAAAAATCATAGAACTTTTATTTTAATGTATAAGATTAGTGTTCCAAAGATAGTGAGTTGCTCGCAGTGGTGAATGGTGTGAGAATTTCTTGACACACAAATTAAACCCTATTTGTGACAATTGTAGTAATGATGTAAGTAGGGATCGTTCTAACCGGGGATTAACTAGGGATGCTAACCAATGTTAAATTAAATTAAAAACGTAAAAACAAAGTTTAAAACTAAACTAAAATCAAAACACTTAACTAAAATAACTCAAAATAAAACTAACAAATAAACTAAAACAAATCAAAAGACTCAAACAACTCAAGACTTAAGAAAACATAAACTAAAATGATTTCTAATAAATCTAACACTTCCAAATAAATGGGGGATTGATTTTTGACGAAATTTAATTTAAAACAGAAACTTATAAATCAACTTCAAAGAAAATAATATTTTATGAAATAGAATGATGAGAAACTAGTTAGAGGGTTCCTTATCCACACATGAACATATGCATATAATTTGATTCCCAGTTATGAATTCAACAAACGAATGAATGACAATGCTCCAAGTTAATTAGGTCCGCTTAAATTAACTTTCAGATTTTCCTAAAGTCATTAGATTGGATGATTGCATACGACAACCCAAAACATTCCCCACAAGTTCCCTACATGAATTGCATAATAGAGATACAAGCAAGAATCATTAAGTTCTATGAAAACCATAAGCATTGACGAGGCACTTGTTACTATGAATTGCATGAAACTTATGCCAAGGATTTACTTAACACAATCGTGACTAGCGATCTTTACTACTCATGAATATAAGTTCATAACGATTAGGTGAAATTCCCTTATATCCTAGCATCAAGTTTAGGCATGCAAATTAAGTGTCGACCCTTAACCCACATACATAAACAAGTTCTTAATCAAAACAGAAAAGTAAACCACATCCAACATTCATAAATTCATAACTGGGGTAAATCAAATTATAATAAACATATATCCATGGTTTCAAATTCACCTCTAACTAAAAAGAAATTAGTTCCACATGTTTAACATAATTGAACAACAATTTAAATTAAACATTGAAAAACAAAAGCAAAAGAAAGAAAACACCTAAACTTTCCAACGATCCAAGCGCCTCCAAGGACTTTCCTCTTCTTCTCTTTGTTGCGGCACAAGGCTTTGAATGATGTTGAAGAGTTGGTTTTATGGAGGAATGGATGGGGGAAGTTTAGATATGTAGGGAGAGGCAAGGAAAGGCTTGTAGAATGGTTTATTCTTGGATGATTTAAATGAGGTTGCTACCATGGGTATTTATAGGAGAATGATGGACTTTGTTTAAGCACAATTTCTGGTGGGAACACCTAAAACTCACGGCAAGAGTGGGATTTATTGGTGGTGGTAGGTTTTGAGTCATCCACTTCACATGTCATGGTGAACTAAGCATTGCATCATCCACTCACATGTCATGGTGAGTTAAGCATTGCATCATCCACTCAAATGTCATGATGAGCTAAGCATTACATCATATTTTTAGGCCCATTGAAACAGATTTTTGGGCTTCTTTGCATCAAATTCTTGGGCTTCTTTGCATCAAATTCTTCCATCCTTATGCTTCCATGTTTGCACTATCCAATCTTGGCCCAAAAATGCTCTAGAATGCTCCAAATTGCTTCTTTTTGCATACTTTGACATATAAACCTATAAACACACGAAAATGACTTTAAACACTATTATAAATACTAAATAATAACCAAAATGCAAGAAAACAAGCAAGCTAAGTCGCATAAATATGCTCCTATCAAATTCCCCCACACTTAGCTTTTGCTAGTCCTCGAGCAAAACAAAGAAATAAAACAAAACAAATAAACAAACATAACCTAAACCTTCCAACGTTTGCCTCAGGGATTTTCAATGCACATGACATGTTAAAGATTATCATTCCCACAGATTTGAGTCAATTTAACACTTAAGCACATACTTAATCATAGTCACTACTTACTCGTTCACATTTAACCAATTAAAACAATGTTTTGAATGTAGTAACATGCCTTAGAGAATTCCCTCAATTCCTTACAAGATATGCACTCTATTTTCACTCAGATTTTCTAACTACACACCCTATACTAGTTATATGTGAGAGAATTGATGTATAAAAACGAATGCTCACATATATGTATCACAAAGGACGTAATTTCCGGAGTTAATAAGCATGTTTAGATATGATCTCATGAATGGAATACTACTACTTAGATGCGAGAACCAATGGCACCATATGCTCATACCAAATTCAAACTCCACAAATTGAAACACATATCACTCAAGAAGAAGTTAAGGGTTGCAACGGGGCTTGGGGTATTGGTTAACAAAGAAAGGATAGGGAAAACAAACGTTCTTCAAGCAATAGTAAGCAAAGTAATGAAATTAAGACTTAGAATTCACTTAGATTGCGGAATTTAACTTGAAAACACAAGGGGAAAACTTAGATAACTCTTTAGGGCCGAATTCATTGTTTTGGACCCTTACTTCAACAAACAATACTTTGGTCATCTTTTCAACTTTCTTTTTTTTTTTTTTTTTTTTTTTTTTTTTTAAAATTTATTATCCGTGCCTAAGGCACACAATTCACAAAATAAAAACTTCCCCCACACTTGATTTCTGCCACAAAGGAATTCAATTTGAATCATGCTTACTATACTTTAAGAACGAGGGTATGGATAATCCTAATCTAGGCTAAGTGAGGAAAACATGGGTTAACAAAGAACATAGGCTAACAAGGCTCAATGGGGTTAACTTAAACATAAAATAGAGTAGGGCACATGGCATTTTGGCTAAAGTGGTGGTCACTACACAACTTCTTCTTGAATATGTGATATGCAAATCAATAGCATGCTTTGAATGAATTGGGCATGAGTTCTAGCATTTGGAACTAAACGATGAAACGCCTTCTAAGTAGTAACCAAGCAAGGAATAATGAGATCATGCAACGACTTAGAAAACAAAGATGCACCGATTTTAACTCTCCAAATAAACGTTTAGGCTCAAGTCTCACAAGGTTGTAGCGTTAATTTGAGTTTCTTCCTTCAAGCATGTTACAAAAACTGATTTTTTTTTTCTTTATGATTGCATGTGAATTCATAAGTTATAACCACAACCAAGCATAAACAAAGAGTAATTCAAACTTTCATCCATGTTTATAACTTTCTTTAACCGTCATGCAATTACAAACCGAATCCTCATCATTGTGTTGGAAGGTATCCTAAGACACAAACAAACACACAACTCTTTTTGGGTTTTTTTTTAAACAATTTTTTTAAATTTTTATGGGATTTTCTGTTATATAACACTAAAACACACTAAAAACATTTTAAAAACAGTGGGAAACAACATGTGAAGTGATAGGTGATAAAATCCCATGAATTTCATGCAAAAATAGCTTGTTTACCCCCCCCCCCCCCACACTTAAACCAAACATTGTCCTCAATGTTTCAAACATATATTAACACAAAAACAATCAACTAACACAACTCGCAAACATAACACAAATGGCAAAGTAATAGCAATAAAGAGACAGGTTAGGGACGCAAATCTGGATTTGGAGTGAAAGTTCCTTCCTCTCGTGTTTCAACACATGGGTTGCCTCCCAAGAAGCGCTTGCTTTAACGTCTTCCAGCCAGACGGTACCTCCGTTTAAGCTCCCCCAGGGTCCACAGCAGTGAGGGCTACATCCTCCACGACATGCTCCTTGAAATACTCATGCATTGGGTCTATGTATGGCATTGGATAATGATGGTCCCAGATTGTGCCGTAGAGCCTCCCAAAGTCAATGTAAGCACTCCCACTCTCATGCATTCGATTTGGTACCTGCACCACAGAAGGCAACAACCTATCAATCGAAATAGGAATTGGAATTAGAGGAGGAGGCTTACCACTGCATGATGACTCAAAAGGGGTAGCACATGTGATGTTCTCGGCATGTTTCTTATGCTCTAAGCCAATCCCCTCTTCGATGATGCTTCTAGGTACATCCTTCTTGATTGGTGTGCGTGAATGTTCCTGCTCCACATTTTTAATCATATCTGTAGCAAAACAAGAATGAACATCATTAGGTTTCTTAACAGATTCAGGAACTTTGAATTTAATCATATCACCACCAAACTCCATTGTTAGCGCTCCCTTAGCCACATCAATCTTGGTTTGGGCTGTCTTCATGAAAGGTCTCCCTAAAAGGATCGGCAATGGGGTAGAATAGGGTGAATCCTCCATGTCAAGCACATAAAAGTCCGCTGGAAAAATCAAATGACCAACCTGCACCAAGACATCTTCCAAAACACCCTTTGGATATGCATTAGAACGATCGGCTAATTGAATAATCACACCATCATTTTTAAGTTCACCTAAATTCATAGATGCATAAACAGAGTATGGCATAACATTAATCGAAGCCCCTAAGTCTAACATGCATTGTTCAAACTTAGTTTTTCCAATAACGCACGGAATTGTAAAACTACCCGGATCTTTGCATTTAGGGGGTAATTTCCTTTGTAAAACAGCTGAAACATTCTCACTTACCTGGACCACTTCTTTGTCCCGAATTCGCTTCCTTGATGTACAAAGCTTCTTAAAAAATTTCGCATACTTTGGAATTTGCTTTATTGCGGCAATAAGTGGGATATTGACTTGGACTCTCTTAAAAGTCTCGAGAATGTCACTGTCCTCTTCCTCCTTCTTTGATTGCCTAAACCTACCAGGAAAGGGCACATTGGGTGGAATAATATTAGAATTAACCAAACTTGGACTCATCTTACCTAGGGGGGATGAATTGGAAGGCTTAGGAGCCATGGATGCTCGCGGCAAAGGTTGCTCCACCTTTGCCATGGTTGGACTTGGTGTCTCCTCTTCAGATTTCAACTTTTCCTCCTCTTTCGGTCCGAATGTTGGTGGTGTAGGACCTGCCCTTACTTCTTTTCCACTCCTTAGCATGATTGCATTTGCGGTTTCGAAACCACCCTTTGGATTCACTACGGTATTGCTTGGTAACTTGCCTTGCTCACGAAACTGCCCCATAAACTCGGCAATTTGCCCAATTTGTTTCTCCAAATGGTCCACTCTTTTGTCTCGGTTTTGCATAGCCTTAGCTTGATCTTCCTGCCCAAGAGACAATTTAGTTAGTAACTTAAGGAGTGTATCATTGTCAAGAGACGTACCTGAAGAGTTTGAGGTAGATTGGGGTTGGTTTTGAGGTTGGCCGTATGGCTTGGGAAAGAAACCCGGGGGTTGTTGCCTAAAGCCTCCTTGGTTTTGAGGTTGTTGGGGCTCCCTCCACTTGAAATTTGGGTGGTCTCTCCAACCGGGATTATATGTGTTTGAATATGGATCATTTCTCGGTTGGTTTTGATTTTGGAATCCAATGGAATTAGCAGATTCCCACCCGCCGTTCTCAATCAATTGAGGGCATTGATCATTGGCATGTCCTTGCATTGAGCATACGCCACAAACATGTGGTCCATGAATCTTTATTCCCTCGGCCAACTGAGAAACAACAGAAGTAAGGTTAGCTAATTGGGATTGAATGTCGGACGAAGAACTTACCTCATTCACTTGTGGCCGTGGGGGGTCTCTTTGCCCAACACCTTCGTATTGTTGTGCATTATGAGCTCGGTTGGCAATTAGAACTTTTGCAGCCCCCGGAGTCTTGTCCACCAACGCACCTCCCGCCGAGGCATCAAGCATTTGGCGTTCCATTGGGAGGAGTCCTTCGTAGAAGTATTGAATGAGTAACTCCTCCTTCATTTGATGCTGTGGACAAGAAGCAACAAGTGATTTAAATCGTTCATAATAAGAAGGAAACGATTCACCTTGATTTTGTTGGA
Source organism: Crataegus laevigata (assembly GCA_963580275.1). Taxonomy (NCBI): domain Eukaryota; kingdom Viridiplantae; phylum Streptophyta; class Magnoliopsida; order Rosales; family Rosaceae; genus Crataegus; species Crataegus laevigata. The sequence continues at coordinate 25,914,674 of OY756947.1, read as the reverse complement.
TGCCACTAATCCGTTTCCTCAAGAGGATGACTCTTGAAGTTGGGAAAAACTTCTCCAAGAAAGCTCTTTTCATACTATCCCAAGATGTAACCGTTCCGGGTGCTAACTCATAAAGCCAATCCTTCGCCTTTTCCAAAAATGAGAATGGAAATGACTTCATCATCAGAATGTTCCCATCGACATTGACGGGTGTCATGCTCGAACAAACCACCTCGAACTCCTTGAGATGCTTGTTGGGATCTTCCACGGACAGCCCATGGTATTTTGGAATGTGGTGCAACAAGCTTGATTTCAACTCGAACTCAGCAGTCTTGCCTAGGGCAGCCGCGGGGTATTGAATGCATAATGGTGCGGCATTGGTCAACCCCGAGGCCGAAAGCTCTTTAATGGTCCGATTGTCCGCTGCCATAACCTCTTCTTTTACTTCTTCAAACTCAGATTCGTCCTCTGAACTTGAACTAGGTTCACTAGGTTCGCTAGGTTCGCTAGGTTCGGGATGCCTCCTCTTTCTTCTCAAATCACGTTCAAAATCGGCGTTAAAGTCCAAGATATGCACAGTTTGAGAACTCCGCGTCATGCATTAGTACCTAAACCAAGAAAACAAAACAAAATAAGAAAACTAGGTAAATTACACTAAAAACACACGGCAAAAACACAAGGGATTAGCAATTTCGCTAATCCCCGGCAACGGCGCCAAAATTTGGTGTGAGAATTTCTTGACACACAAATTAAACCCTATTTGTGACAATTGTAGTAATAATGTAAGTAGGGATCGTTCTAACCGGGGATTAACTAGGGATGCTAACCAATGTTAAATTAAATTAAAAACGTAAAAACAAAGTTTAAAACTAAACTAAAATCAAAACACTTAACTAAAATAACTCAAAATAAAACTAACAAATAAACTAAAACAAATCAAAAGACTCAAACAACTCAAGACTTAAGAAAACACAAACTAAAATGATTTCTAATAAATCTAACACTTCCAAATAAATGGGGGATTGATTTTTGACGAAATTTAATTTAAAACAGAAACTTATAAATCAACTTCAAAGAAAATAATATTTTATGAAATAGAATGATGAGAAACTAGTTAGAGGGTTCCTTATCCACACATGAACATATGCATATAATTTGATTCCCAGTTATGAATTCAACAAACGAATGAATGACAATGCTCCAAGTTAATTAGGTCCGCTTAAATTAACTTTCAGATTTTCCTAAAGTCATTAGATTGGATGATTGCATACGACAACCCAAAACATTCCCCACAAGTTCCCTACATGAATTGCATAATAGAGATACAAGCAAGAATCATTAAGTTCTATGAAAACCATAAGCATTGACAAGGCACTTGTTACTATGAATTGCATGAAACTTATGCCAAGGATTTACTTAACACAATCGTGACTAGCGATCTTTACTACTCATGAATATAAGTTCATAACGATTAGGTGAAATTCCCTTATATCCTAGCATCAAGTTTAGGCATGCAAATTAAGTGTCGACCCTTAACCCACATACATAAACAAGTTCTTAATCAAAACAGAAAAGTAAACCACATCCAACATTCATAAATTCATAACTGGGGTAAATCAAATTATAATAAACATATATCCATGGTTTCAAATTCACCTCTAACTAAAAAGAAATTAGTTCCACATGTTTAACATAATTGAACAACAATTTAAATTAAACATTGAAAAACAAAAGCAAAAGAAAGAAAACACCTAAACTTTCCAACGATCCAAGCGCCTCCAAGGACTTTCCTCTTCTTCTCTTTGTTGCGGCACAAGGCTTTGAATGATGTTGAAGAGTTGGTTTTATGGAGGAATGGATGGGGGAAGTTTAGATATGTAGGGAGAGGCAAGGAAAGGCTTGTAGAATGGTTTATTCTTGGATGATTTAAATGAGGTTGCTACCATGGGTATTTATAGGAGAATGATGGACTTTGTTTAAGCACAATTTCTGGTGGGAACACCGAAAACTCACGGCAAGAGTGGGATTTATTGGTGGTGGTAGGTTTTGAGTCATCCACTTCACATGTCATGGTGAACTAAGCATTGCATCATCCACTCACATGTCATGGTGAGTTAAGCATTGCATCATCCACTCAAATGTCATGATGAGCTAAGCATTACATCATATTTTTAGGCCCATTGAAACAGATTTTTGGGCTTCTTTGCATCAAATTCTTGGGCTTCTTTGCATCAAATTCTTCCATCCTTATGCTTCCATGTTTGCACTATCCAATCTTGGCCCAAAAATGCTCTAGAATGCTCCAAATTGCTTCTTTTTGCATACTTTGACATATAAACCTATAAACACACGAAAATGACTTTAAACACTATTATAAATACTAAATAATAACCAAAATGCAAGAAAACAAGCAAGCTAAGTCGCATAAATATGCTCCTATCAGTGAATCCAGAAAATAATATTAGGGAGTTCAGAAAGGCATACTGCACACATGTTAATGTATATAAGGGGTAGCATCTAGGGTATTCATGAGTCTTGGTAGGCCTAAAGTCAATTAGAGGGCATGTATGAAATCAATTCTAATCTTCAAAAGAGCAACACTGAAGGTATCCATGGACATTCACCTAAGTTCGGAGGGTTAGCACCTAAAGTATCCATGGACGTTCACTGAAGTTTGGGGGGTCAGCTAACCCCTGCCCCTCAATGCATCTGCCACTGGTTGCATGGATGAATATTTGTATAATACGAAAATATATTAGATTTATGGATGGCAACAGTTCGGTTTTGGGACGGAAATACTATATCCATCTCTATAACCACAAAAATTAAACATATTCATAACCGTCACTTAACAATCGAGTATTACCCATAACCATACCTACCAAGTAATAGATTCCCCATCAGTTAAGGATTATACCCATCTTTTTCAATACAAAAAATACATTCGTTCAATTGATGTGTGATAATTTAGTAAATATTAATTTCGTCATTAAATATTTGATGTATAAAATGATCTAATGAATAGATCTTGTGGAGCATAAAAATTAAAGCTAAATATTAATAATGTTTGTTGATTTTTGATATCTCCCATAAATACTAATAGTTCGGATTCTCATAGATTTTGATTCATATCAAAACTTTTTAACTTGCCCACAAAATGCAACTTACACAGTGCAACTTTTGTATTCTCAAGATAATGGATTCAATGAATAATATATATATATATATATATATATATATATATTATAAATACTATTATATTATGTATAATTTGGTTCAGAATCAGAGACGGATGCCGATTGAAAACTCCTATAACCATATCCAAAATTATAACTGAATATTATTCACGATTATTTTCCATATCCAAAATATATCCAAATTAGATTGGTGTGACGACCCGTCCCGATTATATTGACTTATTAATTATGAAATGACGGAATTACCCTTGGGGATTATTTACGTGTGCATGTGTGTGGTGTGAGGACCAATAGAAGGTGGCCCTCAATTATTGGAAGCTTAATGATGTTTGTGTGTTTGACAAATTAGGATCACACACCACACATTCCACCCTCACCCTCACCGACCCAGTGACCTATCAGTGAGTGGGCAGTATTATTTTCCGTATAATCTATATATATAATGATTTTTCCCAGAATCACATTTTAAATGAAAAATACGTTTTATCGACTTGCATATTACTTGATTTTGATGCATGAGTATTTAATTATACATTTCATGCATATGTTGGTGCCGAGGACGCCAGGTAAGTACCAGGTAGGTACATGCATAGTTGAGAACGAACAATGATGAGATATGATGTGAAATGATGAGATATTATGAATTGTTAGCTCATAGACCTGTACATACTGTTAGTGCTCACACCCAGAGATAGGGGCGCAGTCTTTCACCTCCCGCACCGCATGCTCGCCTTGGATCCAAGTAGGTGCACAGTCTTGTCGTACAGACCACTTTTGAGTGGGTACGACATGTAGGTGACCCGCGTTCATTCGCATAGTCTTCACGTGATTGTAGCACTAGAGCATTTATTATTGATACAGTGATAATGATGATGATATGATGAGATATTGATGTATGTGCAGAGTACATATGATTATGAGATTGAGATGTTATGAGCTATATTTACAGCCGAGGGCTGAGATGACATATAGTAGCGATATGATTATTGAAATGCGTAGCATGGCATTACTTAAGAGATTCAGATGGCATTGAAATGCATTGCACGTCATACATTGAGATACTTTGAAAACGTTTTATGCTGAGAAAGATTGAGATATATATATATATATATGTACGTATTATTTTCTGGGAACTATACAGGTTTTACAGAGAGAGGCTAGACTTTTGAGAAAGGATTGATTTTGAAAAGAATTGTTTTGCTGACCCACTACCTTTTGTTTTTTGCCCCTCCAGGTTCTAGATAGCTTGAATTCCAAGTTTGGCACTTCGAGGATCTTCCGGCCTTTCTAACAGATTTGACATATGTAGGACACTGATGGTGTAATTAAACTCTTTTATTCATGCTTGACTGCACTGACTTAGTACGCTCTGAATATGTTTAAGTATTGTAATATCTCTAGCACACATTCATATTTAGGTTGCTAGATTTCGATTTGAATTAATTCGTACTTCGTTATCGATCTTCGCTTCTGCACAGCGCACTTGGCTACGTCACACTCACGTGACGGCCAGCATGCCCTACTTTCGGGTACGGGTGTGTCATTGGTGTTCCTGGATTGTATTAACCTTAAGTAATGGCGTTGGTTATGATTTGATCAGCCAATTATATTATATATAATTTGATTCAGATTCGAGAACGGATACAGATTGAAAACTCCTATAACCATATCCAAAATTATAACCGAATATTATTCACGAATTTTTTTTCTATATCCAAAATATATCCAAATTAGATTGGTGTTCCTGGATTGTAGCAACCTTAAGTTATGGCGTTGGTTATGATTTGATCATCAATATTTGTTTTATCCCCTTCTAATCATGACTGGCGGTTTCTCCTTTTTGCCTGATATGGATAAATAGATTTTGACATTAAAATTTTTCGTAAGGGACCACTTCTGATAAAGAGTTTTTGTGACATCCCGTCCCAAATTTTTAAGTTTTATAAATTTTAAAGTGGTGATTTTATGAAAATGCCTTTAGAGGCAAGGATGTTTGACTTTCGTTGACCATTTGAAGTCACAATTAATGTTTCTGAATAGTTTTTGAAGCTACGAACGCGTAGGCGAAAGCCGTTTGCGAGTTCGGATTATAACAGTATAGTTACAAACACTTGAAGTTGTTTCACTAAATTATAGAATTAAAGGAAAATAACTCCCACCATTTGGGAATTGTAACCAATTAGAAATTAGGGATGAAGGAGTGGACCAATCTGGAAAAAAAGGGAAAGGACCAATTAGAAGAATTGGAGGGCAGCCAATCAGGAGGGAGAATCTCCCTCTTCCCGTCAACCATACCCGCGACAAAACCCATTTTCGACTCGGGGTGATTTCCGGTGGTCCTCCGCCATTTTTCAGGCAAATTTCACCTATTCACCACCTAAAACCTCTTCCACGAACTTCCCTTTACCATTTCCATCCATATTAAAGGGTTTTTAGGCATAAAACTGTGAGGAACCTGACCGAAGCACTAGAGGTGCTCGACGGTGATGCCTACGATCTGGTGAGTTCCACCACCTAAAACTACCCTTAATCAACTTCCCTTGGACCCAGGAACAAGACCCAATCGGTGGTAGAGACGTTGGAACACCGAGGAAGGAGAATCAAAGTTCACCAATTTTAGGGTTCCAACTGGTTTGAGTGAAATTGGAGCCTTTCCCGGCCAAATTGGCCACTCTACTCATTGAGACCTACAATTCTACAAATTTTGAGAATTTTTGGAGATAGTTGGATTTTCCAACGAGTCGGGGCGATCGACCACCCCCCACGGCGGCGCATGGCTAGAGAGTTGTCAATGCTATTTTTAGGCTATATTATTTGCCTTGAGTTCAGTTTTGAGAATTGAATGATGTAGATTGATCGTTAGAGCCTAGATTCGCTACGATACGTTAATAGGTCATTGTATGAATTGACGATCCAACCGTTGGATCATCATCAAACTTTAGTGGGTTGTTATTCATAGTAATTGAGGAATGTAGGAACTTATGAATCGGGAACGTCGTACGGATCTTCCCGAATTGGATTTGTAAGTTTGTAAAATAAAATGTTAACCGCCACTTGATTTTGGCAATTGGCAGAGATCTAATCGTTGGATAGTAATGAAACTTTAGTATGATGTTTTAAAAGCTCAATGTGGATCTTTGGAAGTTACGGATCAGAAATCCGAGATGCGGATATTTTGGATTGAGTTACGTAGGGTTGTGGACCCTACCGTTGATCTTGATCGACGGTTAACTTTTGGTCAATGAATCTCAAATCATTTTAGAACGTCATTGGGATGTGTTTTATGTAGGTTATGTGTTCTATTGATAAGAGTTCTGAGACGTGGCTGAATGATTGGTCACATGTGACGATCGTTCGTGACGTCTCGATATTCATGCTAGTGAGTCGTAGTGCGAACCTCAGGTGAGTGGGTCTTTACCTTTTATCGTATATATAATTATGTGATTGATAATTCCGCTAATGTTTTTAAATTGATTTAGGCTTATTACCTATACCTAATTGCTGTGAATGCTTTGACGTACTAAGTTGAACTACGAATGGCTTGATCCCAATTGTGGGTACATAGGTAGTTTAACAGGACAGTTATATGCAGCCATAAAACAATCTGAACTAAACATAGTACTAGATTTCTTTAAGGAAAGAAGTTGTGATGGTTAGCGGCGTAGAAATTAATCATGATTTTATTCTGGATTATTACTGGGTTTAATTTCGATTAAGAATGTTGGTACGTTAAGTGGTTACGCAAAATGTCACTGCAGGCTCTCAGGTAAGTGTCAGGTGAGTTATAAATTGTGGATGTGAGTTGCATGATTATTTTGAGATGTATTTAGAGTTCATAAACCTGCACCCCGGTGTTAGTGCTCCAGCCCGTGGTTAGGGCCTAGCCTTCACGTGATCGTTCACCTCCCGCACCACACACTCACCTTGGATCCAAGGTAGGTGCCAGCCTGTCGTACATACCACATTAGGTGGTTCCAACTCGTAGGTGACTTGCGATACTTCGCACAGCCTTCACGTGATCATAGCACTTGAGCGTATTTATTTACACCCAGCCTGTCGTACAGACCACATTAGGTGTTCCGACTCGTGTGCAGAAATACATATTTATGGGCTATAAATTGAGTCCTACAGGTCACTATAGGTGACTCCGACTTATGTGCTAGCAATGATTGTTGAGCTATGGATGAGTCGTACATGTCACTATAGGTGACTCTGACCTATGTGCTAGCATTGATTGATGAGATATGGATGAGTCATACAGATCACTATAGGTGACTCCGACTGACATTCATTTTATATTGATTTATTTCTTCTTGCTTATATGGTTGTTACTGAGATACTTCGACATGGTATGCCTTGGTTCTTACCATTCCTCAGCATGATTTTTATATACATATGTATCGTTATTTTTCTGGGGAATTATACGGATTTCATGGTGAAGGGCTATTGCATTCTAAAAAAAAAGATGCTTTCAAAGCTTTGTTTTGCCTACTCACATTTTCTGTTTTGTGAACCTCCAAGTTTTAGTTGCTGAACGTTCGTATCGACGAGGATTCTTGGCAAATCTCAGTTTAGGTGGCTATCTTTGAGGGTATGATTCTTATCCACTCTATTATACCTTACTTATGTTCTAATGTCACGTGTGAGATGGGTTCGCTCCCGCTCACTAGCGCACTTTGGTATTTAGGCACTCTTAGGTTTAAATTTATTCACATTTTTCCACCTCATCACACTTTATGGCTTCGTCACCTTCTAGGTGTCGGCCAGCACTGCTCGATTCAAAGTCCTAGTGGACATTCTGGGTCGGGGTGTGTCAGTTTTAGATTTGATTTTTATTAATTTTTTTATTTGCAAATTTTATGTCAAATTATTATGACTGCAAAATTATATAACCTAACTTTCGTCAAAAAAAATATATTATATAACTTAACTCAAATTTTAGTCTCTTAATCTAAATATATTGTTGTTTTTAAATAAATAAATAAATAAATAGGTATTGACCGATTCTCCCTCCCTTCACCCCACCCAACATGTAAGGAACTGCCAATTTTCCTCTTGAATTTTAATTTCCTTCCTAAATCCTAAACCCTGAAATTCAAACAAAAAAATGTATGCAGTGAGCTAGCGGAACAAAAGAAGAAAAAAGAAACAATATGTTGTCAACATTAAAAATAAAATTACCTTTTGCAATTATAAAATTAAGTCCAGGGAAAAACAAATAAGGAAATTGGTTGATAAAAGTTCATGCTGTAATCGGCTAAAATATAAATCCAGGGAGAAATTGGCCAATTGGCTAAAATTAAAGTTCATGGGAAAATTAGCAGCTCCTTAAAGCATCTCCAAAGGAGATGTCAAAACTGCCACATTTGAAAGCAAGGTCTTTTGGTGGCATTGATATTGTTAGATTAGTTATTAGATTAGCCACTGATGGGATTTGAACCCATGTCGTCGTGTAATGACTCAACACCTTTCCACTATTATACAAAGAACCACTTGCTTTTTTTGGCCTTATATGGATAATAGAATTTGACACTAAATTTTTTTTGAAGGGCCCACTTTTACTTACTCATATTCTCATTAATCACATAAAGAAACTGTTTGGGCCCAAAATGACAGTTTGGGCCGAGGGAAGTATTTCTCGGCTTAAAAGGAAATGCTACGGAAGGTCGACTCATGGGCCGACTGAATTGAGTCGACCGAATCCTAGTAGGAAAATGATTTATCTCGAGTAAGGATAAGGGAAGCAAAATCCATCTGTGGAGAGAGTATTAGTACGATAAGGAGTCTCGGTGGGAGTCCTAGCTGAAGAAGGAGTGGCCGAGGCAGTCCGATAGGAGTAAGGAGTCCCAATCCGAGTAGAATTATGATTGATCAGAGGAGGACTCGACTCCTATAAATACAGAAGCAGTGGCAGCATGCAAGGGATCTCCAACTCAACACACAAACCTGCCCTGTGCAATTTCTCGCTCTACGCGAAACCTCTCAACTCCCTTGAGATTTTTATTTTCTTTTTCGCCTTCACGTCTTCAGTTTGGATAAACAGCACTGTGAAGGCAACCGGTAAACACCTTCAGTTTGGATAAACAGCATTGTTGCCGTAGAACCAGCCGTCCGTGAAGCACCTTCAGTTTGGATAAACAGCACTGCGACAGGGTCGACGGGTTATCTATCCAAGTCTCGGCCGACGAGGGTTTTCAAATCCCCGTCGACAGAGGTCATCTCACCAGCCATCTCGGCGAAGTGAGGTGTTACTAATACTTAGGCTCGGTGCCTCAACGCTGAGTTATTTTATGATCGCATATTCACAAGTGGGTTTCAGAGTTCGGCACTTAGATGGCCGAACCACGTTCATTATCAAGACTTTCATCCGCTTTGAGTATTTGTGCCCTTATACTCTAGTATCGATTCGGCGAGATTTTACCTTCACCAATACGGTGACTGTCGCCGAATCAGACGACGACGAGCCGTGAACTTTGTAATTGGTAGCCTTGTCTTCAGGCTTGAGGACCCAGAAGCTGAGACGTGTTGCTTTCTCGGCCACAGTTGCAAGACACAGAAGTCAGCCGCGCGCATCCACACCACAAGACACTTTTACTCATCGGTCGAGCTCGGCCGACGAGTTTGCACGCCCCGCACACATTCGAAGGACTTAGTTAGTCTACTAGTTACTCGGTCTGCGCGCCACGTAGGCTAGGTGATTTTTGTAGTCAACAGAAACACATAAACAAGACGTTTACAAACTTACAATTGCGCCAAAAAGAAATTATACATGCGAAAGTAACATAATCTGACTATATGTATATACACACATTTGCTGTAGGTCTTGTGAATTTCGTGATTTCCAATTTAATTTTCGGTCTTCTATTGCACTCTTAATTCGGTGGATAAGATAGCATTGAGATTCTATTCTAAAAGCAAATGACAACGCAAGCATGGCCCCAAAAATAGGGGTACCCATCACAAGAATGAAAGTCTATCTTTTTTCGGGATATAATCTCGTATGATTGCTCACTCATTACGTAATATATGACAATGTGAATATATTTCCGGTGACACCCAACATTGCAAGAGTCCTACAACCCCAACAAACTGTCAGACAATATTACAACCCAAAAACACTTAGAGTAAATTACGATTCCTACAATTCCTCAAACTAAAATCATGTTAAGCCAACAGTTATAACTAAACCAATTTTAGGACAAGACCCAGTTTAGATCTTTCTATTTTTTCTCCCTGCAAAGATATAAAAGCCCACGAAAAATTCGGAAATTTAGGTTTTTGGTTGGGTACAAAGAAGACCAGATAAGAAGGAGAAGGCAGGTTCGGCATTGGATATTGGAATAATAATCTCTTCATACGTGTGTCGTTAGTAGTATATTATGGGTAAGCTTCAACCAATAAAACTTGGAGATCCAAGTAGTAGTAAGATTCAAATTGGTTTCATTACCATTACGTACACAAAATTTATGACCTTTTTGAAGAAAAAGAAAAACGCAAACATTGCAAAGAAAGCATTGTAGCGTTTTATCTAGTTTGCCTCGGAGCATGCATAGCATACGTTGGAGTTCTTGGCCGTTAGAACTTATATGCCCGTATCACAAAGAACACGTGGTCCATGGGTAGATGGATCAGGGTCACGTGAAAGAGTGCCCTGTGTGAAGGCTAAGCTCATTTCTTGATCAAGCAGAAGTAAATGGAAAGTGGGGGAAGATCCATGGAGAGAAATGAACATAAAAACGCCTATACTTCTTACTCAATCTTCATTGTAAACCCTGGCATCATTTCTCCAGACAAGTGAATCTGATTTTCTTATTTTATTTTTTGCTTTCTTATCCCCCATTCATCTTTGTGATCTTATTTTTATGAAAATGCATCATTTTACTTTGTATCCCTACTTTGTTTTATCCTTGAAACTGATGTCAAAGTTAATTCTTTTTGGTGATTTAGGTCCTTCAAAACATTCATTTAGAAGTGACAATCTTCTAGATTAATTAAGTAGTTAGTTTAATTGAATTTGATACCCTAACCCGCAGGCACTAGACAAGTGCTAATCTTTAAATCAATAACGTCAATTATTTGTACTAATAATATGCCGATACATTTTGTTTTTAACATGTTATCTACCAATGGTACGACGTCTATTCGACACAATATCAACAATTCACCCCTTAATAAATAAGGAACATCCTACCCTTAAATGGTATGTCCAATGTACAATTAAAGAGAGACAACAACCAGAAAACGAAAAATCAAAAATCGGGGACAACAAACAAACAAAGGTTTCTACAATCTATCATCTTTGTCCTCCAAATCTAGACCCCAACACTAACAATCAGTTTGCAGATTGACACTGCTGAAGCTATACCCAGCTCTGATATAATCCATTCTGGTCTTTTCGCATTGCAAGCCTGAAGGGCTAATCCCATTGTGATAGCACAAATATGCATTTTATTTACAGCCACAATTTCCTCCATCTCCAACAGCTTTATTTCAAGTCCTCTTCACATCAATCTCTCTAGGCGTGCTTCCCATCACGACACCAAGTATGTTACGCAGTTTGTTGACAATCTTCCACAGAACAGTCACAGAAAAAATAGGGTGCAAATCAAAACAAAAACCTTCCCCTCAGGCCCAATATGATCGCAGGGCAAATCAATAACGCAATAGCATGAACGAAGTACTTTTATACACCTTTGCCTTATCTTTTCGTATCTTTCTTGTGCAGGCTTATCCAATAGTGGTTGATGCTGATCAGCAGCATCATGATCATGTGAGCGTTTGCGATCATTATGAGTACTAGAAATTTTCACTTCATGGCTGTGACGAAAATCACCATCTTGTTCTTCAACAGTAAACGTGTTCCAGAAGTTAGGCCATGATCACACTTCCCCAAAGACAAACTATGCCATCAGAAAACATTATAACGGCATTCACCTCAGCTGTGTCGTCGATGGTTTTCACTATGCCTTCATACACCAATATCCCAGAGAACAGCCATATGAGTTGGATGGGAAGTAGGGCTGGAGAATTTCAATCCTTAAACCACTGGTAATAATGCGATCCAGTGGAAGGGTCATCCCAGCTAGAAACTGCCCCACACAGAGAACACCGAGATGGTCAATATAGCAACAGCAGCATACAAATGTACTGCAACAGTTAGTATTGTTAAACTTTTGGCAAAAATGCGCAGGCACGCATGGACGCCGGTCGAACCTGGCTTTAAACCCTGTCATTTACAACCTCGATAGTGCGTGCGGGTCACACGTTCAATGCACTAAACCCTGTCAATTTTCTGTCATAACACTTGAAAAAGATTTTGTTTGGACCCGATTTTACAATATCGGCCCGTACAATCAAGGCCGTTAAATGAGCATAACTCCCAACCGTCGGATAAAGAAGTAAAGATAATTTTATTGCTAAAGGATAATATTATGGTTTTTATCATAATTATCTTTTGATACCACGTAGGCTAGGTGATTTTTGTAGTCAACAGATTTGGTGTTGGTTACAATGGTGCCGCCGCCATTCAATACACATTCATTATCGATGAATCAGAGGCTGTTAGTACTCAGCTCCGAGAAGGTTACGCGCATAGGGAACTCGATGTTTCAACTTCAAGTGACAATACCGAGTTCAAGTTACCTTGCACCTTCTGGGTATATTTTATTTGTGGTGCATCAGCAAATTCCAAGTGCGGGCATTTGGATCCAGAAAATTATATAGCATTGATAGCCTAATGTTTAAAAATTGTCTCAGTGAAAGGTTTGGGAATTGTCCAAACGAGTATTAGAAGAATCATGTATTTCCACGTACTTTGTCAATGGAACAAAATTCGTGAATTTTACAATAGCAATTGTTTAAAACCATATTCCATGAGTATCACCCAACCATATTAAGTGTTATTGATTGTATAATAAAGAAGCTAAAATTGAGTCATCAAAGTGTGGATAAGAATTGCTTATAGTTTGTTTGGTTGTTTTGTAAATTGTTAGTTTGGTTAAGGGCATAAGAGTAATCTAATTAGAATGCCCACAACTATATATATCAAACTATGTGTAATTATTTATTGTATTGAATAAAAGTAAAACATTCAGTTTCTATATGGTATCACACCCATCTCACCTCACGGCTTCCTTTTTCTCGATCCTATTCACTTTCGCTCCCAATTTCTGATCTTTCTTTCCAAATTCTGCTGTGATTCTTCACTGTTCTTCTTCGATCGCAACTTTGATCTTGTTGCTTGGTGTATTTCTCTCTGCAATCAGCCATGGTGTCACCGTCAAATTCGTCTTCTCCCCTTGAGTCGGTGCAAGCTCCAAACCCTAATTTCTCAAATTCTGCCATGCCTTCGAATTTGTATGCCTATCTTACGATCCAAAACATTGGAAGTACGGTGCCAATCAAACTCAAACGCTCCAATTATCTCCCTTGGCGTGCATTATTTGCTCCAATTCTGCACATGTATAAGCTTCTTGGCATCATTGATGGTACTGAGGTCTGTCCATCGCCTCTTCTTACTAATCGCTCTCTCAATCCTGACTTTGAAATTTGGTATAAGAAAGATCAGAACCTTCTAATCTGGTTGAATTCTACTTTGTCTGAAGAAGTGATTCTTTTCATCGTTGGTGTCTCGTTGTCTCCGGATCTATGGCTCAAGTTTGAGCAGCGCTTTGGAGAGGTCTCTGATGCTCATATTCATCAGTTATGATCTCGTCTCCAGTCCATTCAGAAAGGTTCACAGTTAATTTATGATCAAGGAAATTTCTGATACCTTGATAGCAGCTGGTGCTCCTGTCACCGATCGTGACCTAATTGAGGCAACTCTGGCTGGCTTACCTGATGAGTTCGAATCTTTTACTGATTCACTTCTTCTTTATATTTCCACCACAACTTGGATGAATTACATGGTTTACTGCTCACCAAAGAATTATCAATGACTAGAAGGAAGAAAGCAGCCTCATCTAGCACTACAGAGCCTTTCCATGCCTTTGCTGCTCAATCGCAACCTCCTTTTTACTTACACCACCGCCGCACCAAGTTTTTGTTGTTCACTCTCAACCTTATGGTGGAAATTCCTATGGAAGTCATCGTGGAAACTATAGGGGAAATGCTCGTGGACATCGTGGCAATTACAAAGGCAATAATTTTCGTGGCAATTATCAAGGTTTTCATGGCAACTCTAAGGCTCTCGTAGTATCCAGTGTCAAATCTGTGGATCAAACAGTCATGAGGCTATTGACTATTTTGATCGAATGAATCTAGATATATTTGGCAAAGTTCCTCCAATTAAACTTGCTGCTATGTGTGCACACTTTTCATCAAAGCCCTCTCCTTGTTGGCTTATTGATTTGGGTGCAACTTCCCACATTACAAATGACGTCTCTAACATTTCATCTCTTACTCCTTATCGTGGTGAAGACAAGGTCTACATTGGTGATGGTAAAGGTTTGACAATTAACAATATTGGCTCTTCCTTTTTACATACTCCCTCTACTACATTTAAACTACAAAATATTCTTCATGTACAACAAATGCAGCACAATTTACTATCTACATATTAGTTTCTCAAAGATAATTATTGTTCTTTGACACTTAATTCTGATGGATCCTTTGTAAAGGATCATTCTACGGGAAAGACACTTTTGCGGGGACCCTTTAAGGATGGTTTTTATCCTCTATAAGGTGCATCTCAGTCACCTCAATGTTATGTTGCTTCAACTGTTGCCTTAATAAGTGTCAAAGCACCGATTTTAGTTTGGCACAGTCGACTTGGTCATCCCCCTTCTTCAATATTTAGGCGTGTTCTTTCCATAATTAAGCTTGTTATTATAGGAAAGTCTTCAGTGGATTTCTTTTGTTCTAACTGTGCCCTTGCAAAAAGTCACAAGCAACAGTTCAGTTCTTTTAGTTCTACTTCTTATTCTTCTTGTTTAGACCTTTTAAATTGTGATCTCTGGGGCCTAGCTCATGTTATGTCAGTGAGTGGCTATAGATACTATTTATTGATTGTGGATGACTATAGTAAATATAGGTGGTTCTTTCCTTTACAATCAAAATCTGAAGTGTATTATGTATTGGTTCAGTTCAAGAGTTATGTAGAAAATCTTCTTGGTATACATCAATTTAGTTGTCCACACACACCTGAACAAAATGGTTATGCAGAACGAAAACATCGTCATTTGGTAGAGACTGCTTGTACACTTTTGGTTACTTCTAATGTGCCTTATGTTTTCTGGGTAGAGGCCTTATACACTGCTATATACTTGATTAATCGCCTTCCAATATCTGGCATATTGCAATTTCCATGGGAATTATTATTTCATACTCCCCCTAATTATCGTCGATTGAAGGTATTTGGTTGTAGTTGTTTTCCATGGCTTAAGCTTTATACAACTTCCAAACTGGACAACAAAAATAAGTTTTATGTGTTCTTAGGGTACAATATTCAACATAAGGGATATAGGTGCATGGATCCATTGACACAGAGGGTCTATATATCTCGTCATGTTTTTTATGAATCCACATTCCCATTTCATCACTCTCAGCCTTTGTCCACGGGTGCTTCTTGATTTAATGCTGTACCTTTAGTTACTTCTTTAGTTAATTTACAGTTCACTGTTCCTCATGCTTCCAGATCATGTACTAATGGTGTGTCACCTACTCTTTTTGCACCTATCCCATCTGTTGCTTCTTCTGATTGACTTATCCTCACATGCTGCTCTTATTCAACACATTATTAATACTCATTCGAATGCTGATTCTGTTGCTCCACATCTTGTCACTATTAATCTACATGCTATTTCTGTTACTCCACATGCTGATCTACCTGCTGCCACTATTAACCCACATGCTACTACTGTTGATTCCATTGGTCTTCCCATCTTGGTCCCTCATGTCTCTTTTACTGTGCACAATACTCATCCTATGCTTACACGGTCAAAAGTAGGGATATTCAAACCCAATGCTTTCTCGGCAACTAAGCATCATCTTCCTTCTTCCATAAATTTTGTCCCATCTACTCATTTGCAGGCTTCCAAGCATGCTCACTGGATAACTGATATGCAAGAAGAGTTTAATGCCTTGCAATCTATAAGCACTTGGGTTCTTGTATCCTCTTCTCATCTTCATAATGTTATTAGTTGTAAATGGGTTTTTCGGATTAAGAAACATCCTGATGGTTCTATTGATTGATACAAGGCTAGGCTTGTTGCTAAGGGATTTCACCAACAAGTAGGTATTGACTATAAGGAAACTTTCAGTCCTGTAGCCAAGCCTATTACTATTCGTCTACTATTGTCTTTTGTTGCTCAATTTCACTAGTTTTTAAACTAGTTAGACATTAGTAATGCTTTCTTGCATGGGGATTTACAAGAAGATGTTTTTATGTAGCAACCTCCTGGTTTTAGTGATCCTTCCTTTCCACATGCTTGCAAGCTTAAAAAGTCCCTTTATGGTCTGAAACAAGCTCCAAGGGCTTGGTTTGACAATTATTTGAAGTGTTGAGATCTTTTGGCTTTCAGCAGTCCTCTTAAGATCATTCTCTGTTTGTCCTACAAGCTCCAACCTTGGTTATCATCCTTGTCTATGTTGATGATATTTTAGTAACTGGCCCTAATGGTACACTCTGTCAGCATTTGATCAACAAACTGAGCACTGTTTTTCCAGTCAAAGATCTCAGCTCTTTGCACTATTTTTTGGGACTTGAGGTGTACAGGTATTCTGAAGGCATATTTTTACATCAAGGCAAGTATTTTCTTGATCTTCTTCAGAAGACTAAAATGGATGAAGCTAAACCATGTTCAACTCCTTTAGGCACGCCAAAACTTGATCATACGAGTTCCCTTTTGTCTAATCCTATAAAGTATCGATCCTTAGTTGGTGCATTGCAATATCTTACCTGGACACGGCCTGATATAGCTTTTGTAGTGGACCAAGTATGTCAATTCGTGCATGCTCCAAGGGATTCCCATCTTCAAGCTGCTAAAAGAATTCTCTGATTTTTAAAAGGTACTCTTACACATGGCTTATGGTTTAAACTAGGAAAACTACATCTTACATCATACTTTGATGTTGATTAGGCAGGGTGTACCTTTGACAGAAGGTCCACCAATGGCTATTGCATCTTCCTTAGTTCTAATTTGATTAGTTGGAGTGCTAAGAAACAGTCAACGATTGCTCGATCCTGCACTAAGGCTGAGTACAGGTCTTTAGCTCAAACCTCGGCTGAAATAACATGGATATGTAAAGTTTTCAGAGATATTGGTTTTCCACTACCTCAGATTCCTCATTTGTGGTGTGACAATATATCTGCAATTTCTTTAGCTTATAACCCTGTTTTCCATGCCCGGATTATACACATTGAAATTGACTATCATTACATTCGTGAACTTGTTCTTGCTCATCTTATCAAGATTCAATATGTTTGTAGTCAAGACCAATTGGCAGACATTCATACAAAGTCTCTATCTCGGCAAAGATTCCTATATCTTCAATCTAAGCTTTCTCTTGGTCCTTTCGATGCTTCCAAGTTCAGCTTGAGGGGGTGTAAAGAAGCTAAAATTGAGTCATCAAAGTGTGGATAAGAATTGTTTATAGTTTGTTTGGTTGTTCTGTAAATTGTTAGTTTGGTTAAGGGCATAAGAGTAATATGCTAGAATGCCCACAACTATATATATCAAACTCTGTGTAATTATTCATTGTATTGAATGAAAGTAAAACATTCAGTTTCTATATATACAGCCATATTCCAACAAAAGCGTTGGGTAATTATGGTAACATTAACAATAAACGGACACATTCAACCAAACCAATCTCCAAAAGGCAATCAAAGCCAAAAAAAAATAAAAATTAAAGGGTAAATTACACCTTACCCCTCAGGTTTGAAGTCTATTACAACTCCATGTAACATCTTTAAACCATTTCACTTTCATACATCCACTACCATTTTATTTCAAAATATCACCTCCATTAGATTTTCCATCCATTGGTCTGTTAAAAGCTGATGTGGCTGCCACGTGGTAATTTTTTTTTATACATTAAAAATATTATAATATTTACCCAATTATAAAAATAAAATAAAAAAAACCATTGTCTTCCCCGACCATGCCCCTCCCCCCACAACCAAACCCACTCATCCCTCTTCACCTCCCTGACCCACCTTCTCCCTCTCCCCCACTCTCTTCACCTCTCATCCCTTCTCTCTCCCCAGAGACCCACTCGTCCCTCTTCACCTCCCCGACCCACCTTCTCCCTCTCATCCACTCTCTTCACCTCCCCTCCTATCATCATTGTCATCCTCACAGCCACACTTGTGGCCTCAATTTGCCTCTGTCTCATCACCTTAACCGCCGATGCTTCGGTCGCCTTGCGCCCTCCCCCACCGTCTCATTCTCCAATTCTCGTCGAATATACACTCGTCGAGTTAATTCGGTGACCTTGCCCACCCTCTCTCTCTTCACCTTCTCATTTGTCTGCTTGTTGAAATTCGAGCCCAGCAACGAGCTTCGTCTTTTCCCACTCTGGTGCCACGCCTTCCACACCATCTGCATCAACATGTGGTTCCAGTCGCAGCAGACTTGCCCACTTTGTTGCTTCTCGATCGTCGCTTCCGACGCCGAGCTCATTCTTGTCCAGCCTCCTTTTTTTTTTTTTTTGATTTTTTTTATGGAGATTAGTGTTGGCAGTAGGTTGATCTGGGGAGAAAGAAAGGAGGATAGGTGAAGAGAGTGGTGGAGAGGGAGAATGTGGGTTAGGGAGGTGAAGAGGGAGAAGTGGGTTTGGTTGTGGGGGAAGAGGAAAGGTTGGGCCAGACGATTGCTTTTTTTTTTTAAAAAAAAAATTTAAAATCTTTTATAATAGGGTAAATATTATAATATTTTTAATGTATAAAAAATTATTTTTTTTGCCACGTGGCAGTCACATCAGCACAAATGTGGTAGCCACATCAACATTTAACAGACCATTGGATGGAAAATCTAACGGAGGTGTTATTTTGAAATAAAATAGTATGTGAGGTATGAGAGTGAAATCTTTTAAAGATGTTGTATGTTGTACGTGGCAAAAATTAATTTTTTATACACTAACAATATTATAATATTAACCATATTTTTTTATAAAAAAAAACCCCTAACCCAGATCCCCCTTCCTTCCCCCTCACCCATTTGCAACTCCTATTTACAAAATCCCTTCCCCCAGAAGAAGAAAAAACCAAACCTGTCCATTCTCTCCCCCCCCCCCCCCCCCGCGATGACCCACTTGGCTTCCCCCTACCAGCGACAACAAGCTCCCGCGAACCCCCTCCCCCCTTCCCCGGCGACGGTTGCAGGTATTTGGGTTGTGGGTTATGGTTTTGCAGGTAGTGGATTGCAGGGGTTTCTAAGAAAACCAATGGAAAAAAAAGCAGAGAAGTGATTAAAGGTGGGGGCTTTAAGGTGGGAGATGGGGGGTGGATATGGGTTTTGGGGGAAGGAGACGCGTGGAGGAGAGAGGCGGAGGGTGGCGAGGGAAGAGGCAGAAGATGGGTGAAATTCAAAGTTCAAACCCTAGACAGGGAGAGGGAAGTAGGGAATTGAAAAAAGGGTGTTAGAGAGTGTGTTGGGGTTGGTGTAGAGGAAGAAAAATAGTGGGAGAGATGGGTAAGGGGGTAGAGATGGACAGACAGGAAGGAAGAGATAGGTAAGGGGGTGGGGGTGGGATGTGGTGTTGCGAGGATGGGGATCTGGGTTCGGGGTTTTTTTGGTTTTTTTTTATAAATAGGGTTAATATTATAATATTGTTAATGTATAAAAAATTATTTTTTTGCCACGTGGCAGCCACATCAGTAGAAATGTGGCAGCCATGTCAGCATTTAACAGACCATTAGATAGAAAATCTAACGGATGTGTTATTTTGAAATAAAATAGTACGTGAGGTATGAAAGTGAAATGCTTTAAAGATGTTGTATGGAGTTATAATAGACTTCAAATCTGAGGGGGGTTTCTATGTAATTTACCCTAAAAAATCCAGTTTTATAGAAAATATATGCCTAAAGTACCTGATTGTCTAGGAAAATAATAAGAAAACGAACATATTTAAGCACGTTCACCGCGAATCCGTCTAGCGAGCTGAATGTCCTTCGGCATTATGGTAACTCTCTTGGCATGAATGGCACAAAGGTTGACGTCCTCAAACATACTAACCAAATAGGCCTCTGCAGCTTCTTGAAGAGCAAGAATAGCATAGCTCTAGAACCTGAGGTCCGTCTTGTAGTCATGCGCGAGTTCACCAACAAGACTTTGGAACAGCAGCTTGCGGATCAAAAGTTCTGTGCTCTTTTGGTACTTTCAAATTTCGCTATAAATTATCGTAAAATTAAATTAGGGAACAACTAAAATAACAGAGTTGACTTGTGTAGTCAAGGATGGCAAGTAATAAAAGAGAATGATACGACAAATATTTTATAATGCAGGAAAGCATAGAATTTTGGGCAGTGAGTAAATCACTTTGGAGTTGCAGATTTGACTGCATGATTTGTGTACGTATTATTCTCTTTAATAACGAGATTGCATAGTTTAGATAATGAAATTCAAAGAACATAAGTTATATAACAAAATTCAAGAACATGATTCAGATGAAACAACACGATTAATACAACAAAATTCAAGAAGACGATTAAGAGGATATGAATTGAACATAATTGATAACTTGATAACATACCGAAGAGCAACAGTCCCAGGGTGGTAACGGTGAGGCTTCTTGACTCCTTTGGTTGTTGTTGCAATTTTCCTTGTAGCCTATACAAATTAAAAGCAAATAAAATTTTAGAACCCCAAATTTTTTTTTAGGCCGCCTGCCGGGGGTGGGGGTGGGGGGAGGAATTGCTTGCAAATATCAGTTCTAGTTTTCTAACTAGCTAAATAGGCAGTGTAGAAACCCTAACGAAATGCACCTTGGTTGCGAGTGTCTTCCTCAGAGCCTTGCCACCTATGGATTTGCAAGCAGTTTGCTTCGTATGAGCCATTTCTTCATAAACGAATTACAAACTCGAACAAATTGGGGATTTCGACTCGAACCTTTAGAGAGAGGGGAGAAAGTAGATTTTGATTGAGTATTTATCAAATATAGCTAAATATTAGCCTCTAATTTAAAAAATGTCAGTTTTTATAACTGAAATAGACACAAATACACTTAATTCATACAAATAACTAGTTGTTGATTAAAAGATTATTGTGCGATAATCAAGTCGTGTTTTCACTAATTTTTCTAACATGCAGCCGAAGAATTTCTACTTTCTAAGAACACAACAAATCTCTCGATTCACTACCATAGTCAATGATATCCTTCAAAACAGAATCCAGACATAGACAACACCCTTAATAATGCAAAGGTGTGAAAAATTAAATACAAAGCACATATAATCCAAAGGAAAATTGAGATAAATAATGTTACAAAAATTGACAATTCATTCTTCCATAAATATTCAATCGAAGGAAGAGACTACAAAAGCAAAGAGAAAACGTAAACAAGGAAAAGTGCAAAAAATTAACCATCTACACTCATCTTCGTTTAGGGGCAAGGTTCTAAAAAACGTTAGGATCAGTCGGGCGATGGGTTAGGGCCTAGCGCCTAGACGCCTAGGCGGACTAGGCTTATTTAAGTAAATCTATTATATCTCCTGTAAATAAGTGTCTGCTTATACTTAAAATATATATAATTTCATCATAAAGTACAAAATAGAATGCCATATATATTATGAGGTATTGGAATATAATGAAAACATGGGGGACAAGGATATAATGTGTGTTCATTTAAGCATGCAACAAGTCTCTTACAATTTATTGAAAAAAATGCAAAATGAAAGTTGTCTATTTTCTGCTTAAGCGAGTCGCGACCTAGGCAGGTCTAGGTGATTTTAATTATAATTTTCTCCCCGAGTATGTAAATTGAGGATTATGCCCTAGTGGGCTTAGTGACATGGATGTACATATGCAATTTTAAATTATTTTTCTCATTGTCGTACTTAAATCGTACTCAATGCCATGAGTGCATTAGCATGAGTTAGAACCGAATTGGAGTTGTAATGAAAAATTTATGAACATATAGTGCGTAAACGAGCCAAAATAAGGAACCAATCATATTAATTCCTATTTCCCCTAAACCAATCACACTAGTTCCTATTTCCTTGGTCCCAATTAGCTATTTGGGCTTTTATTTGATTTGGACCAATTAAAATTAGTCTTCTCTCTCTCTCTCTCTCTCTCTCTCTCTCTCTCTCTCTCTCTCTCTCTCTTTGGCCAATCCGGACACACACACCCACATCCACACCCTCAATCTCTCTCTTCTTCTCGACCCTTCTTCTTTCTTCTTCCTCGCACCCGTGACACGCCCATACACAAACCCACCAAAAACCTCACATATTAAACTTGAGATTACCACCGTCCTTTTGAGCTCATGAACTCAGTGGTACCCTTAGTTTCCCGAGTTGGTGAGTTTTAGGCCGTTGACTCGCAAGCTCCGACTTAGTAAATTTTGAGTTGACGTGATCGCGGAAGATTCATGAAGTTTTAAGGCTTGAGGAAGCTTCCAAGCAACTTCTCTAGGATCCTATAGTAGTTTTGGAGTGGAGTAGCCGTTAGTTTAGGCAAGTACGAGGAGTTGCAGGTTTGGCCGAATTTTCAAGGAAATTTTCAACCGTTTGCTGTTAGATTTTGGACTCGTAATAGGTATGAACATGTTCTACTCCTCAAGAGCTTTAAATACATATAAATTTCATGGATTTTGGTTAAGAAATGACAAAGATATAAAGCTTTGAAAGTTTTCCAGAATCCGGCTAGTTCAGACAGCAACGGACGGTGACTTTGGCAGTGGCAGACGGTGAGTGACCAGAGAAGAGGAAGGTATATTCCGTTAACTTTAATGAAATATTCTAACGGCGTCAGGTAAAATCGTTACCATTTAACGGAATATTCTGCCTATTTTGACGGAATATTCCTAACGCAATTAGGGTTTCAGTTCGGTATGCCTGCTCATGTGGCTGTGCCTTGGCCGGCGCGTCTGGCGTCCAAAATTTTTTCTAAAAATATATGTGGGTTCTTATCGTAGAGGAGATCACGTTCGTATATTCAAAACCTTATATTTGGGCTAGATATGAGGAGTTATTCATAGGTTTCATTTATGTGTTAATTAATTAAAGTAAAATTAGTTATTTCGCATGTAGGTGAGACGTACCCCGAGGGTGAGCGTGGACAAGCAAGACTAGGGGGCTACGATCCTGCTACTTATCAGTGAGTGGGTATTTGTTTTCTATACACACACACACACACACACACACACACACACACACACACATATGCTTTACGATTTCCAAAAATGTTTTCAATTAAGTTATACTTTGCATACCATGTCTTGAATGATTTGCATTTTATATAGGGGTGTGATATCCACACACCCCTTTTTACTTCTCTCACACCTTTTTGAATTTCGGCCGTCGGTTCGGATGAATTGAAAAAGATCTAACGGATAGAAATTAATAGGGTGTGTGAGAAGTAAAAAGGGGTGTGTGGATAGCACACCCCTTTATATATTGCTTTGTTATAATTTATGAATTTTATTAGTTGACGCTGCGGAGGCTCAAGTAAGCTTCAGGTGAGTATTATGTGATTGAATTGGTTGCATTGCATTGGTATGCATAAATGCATTTAGAGCTCATCATTACTGCACCTCGATGTTAGTGCTCCCGCCCCGGGCCAGGGCATAGTCCTTCACGTGATGTTCACTTCTCGCACCGCACGCTCACCTTGGATCCAAGTTTGGTGCCAGCCCTGTCATACAGATCACAATATGTGGTTCCGACTCATAGGTGACCTGCGACTTATCGCACAGCCTTTACGTGATCGTACCACTTGAGCGTACATATTTACACCCAGCCCTGTCATACAGGTCACATTAGGTGATCTAGGCATAGGTTGATAAGCTATAGGTCTAGTCGTACAGATCATGTTAGGTGACTCCAACTGACATGTTAGTTTAATTGATTTCACACCTGGCTTACATTTATTAGTACTGAGATGTTCTAACATAGCATGCTACTGTTTTCATACCCTTGAGCATTGATTTTTATATCTACATAGTAGTATTTTCTGGAAACTATATGGGTTTTACGAAGAGGGGTTATTATGTTCAGAAAAGATAATATGTTTTCAAATGCTTTGTTTTTGCCCACTCACCCTTCTGTTTTGTGCCCCTCCAGGTCATAGGTAGCCGTACTTCTTGGTGGCTCACGAGGTCTACACGGCGGTTCTGTTGTTTCCATAAATAAATGTAGGGATCTCCCTCTCTATTTGTATAATTAGTACTTAGTCTATTTGATTGCACTGTTGGATTGTCTATGCTCTGAATACTCATATTTGTTTTGATCACTTTCACACACTTATTATCTTTAGTTAAATAAGTTTAGTTTTGGTTTTTATTTATTTACATTTTCTTATTAAAATCACTTCTGTTATGCACATGGCTACGTCACTATCATGTGACGGCCAGCATGCCTCGACTTTGGTCAGGGTGTGTCACTAGGCAGTCTAGGCGGGCACCTCAGAGGTCTAGGCACCCTTTCTTAATTTTTAAACGTCTAGGCATTAATCAGGACAGTGGCTAGCTGCCTAGCGCCTAGGTGGCGCTAGCTGGGATTTTTAGAACAGTGTTTAGGGGTGCACAATTCTTCACCAACAATCAATGCCTACTCCTCCAATTTTAAGGTTTAGCTGTGAGAACTCTTCATCTAATAGGGTTTTGGGTTTTTAATTTATTAGGTTTAAAACTTAAGGGTATTTGTATCTATTTAAGTGATATTTTGTATATAATTGAAAGTTTGTATAAAACTGACATTTTTTTTTAAATTACGAGCTAATATTTGGCTATATTTAATAAATACTCATTTTGATCTTCACAATGTGTCATGAGAATGGAGAAGAAGCGAATGAGATGGAGGGAATGAGGGAGCGGTTATTTATAGTGGGAGAGATTATATTTACACACCTTTAATTACTTCTCCCACACATTTTTAATTTTTTAATATTTTCTACACACTACTAACACTTGATAGAAAAATATTAAAATATTAAAAGAGTGAGAGAGAAGTAATTGGGAGTGTGTGAATATAATCTCTCTTATAATGGGAGAGCAACTTGAAACGTGGGCTGCTAGCCTTCCACAACACCTATGTTTTGGAGGGGGATTTTAATTTAGGAAATGCATCCGCGTGTTTTGTCTATGATTGGCTGATTTGGTGATTCGTGGATTGACAAGGTGGATCAGTTGTGTTTCTTTATTATTATTTTTTTTTTTTGTGAACAGTCAAGTCGTTTTTTTTTGTGAGGTTGTATAAAATTAATAAAAAGTTACAATCTTAACAATATATCAACAATATTTACGTTAGTTTAAATATTAATAAAATTCTATTTGTCAATCAAAAGAGAGTAAAAATACTATTTAGTTATCTATCCCAATAAAAAAGTTAAGGGTAGTAATTTTGCAAAACAAAATTAAAAGTTAAGGGCCGTAATTTCACAAAACAAAATTTTGTTGTTTTTTGTTTAAGCATCACTCACAGATGATTTTAACATCTCTAATTTCCAAAAATTATAAAAGAAAAAGTTAAACCTCTATCCCTTTCTCCTCACTCCCACATTCCCTCTCACTCTCTTCCTCTCTTGTAACAACCCGTCCCGGGATTTTATTTCGACGTTATGAAATGGCCATTATGCCCTTGAGTTCGGGCGAGCGTTTATGCATGAAATTAATAATTTTGGGTCAATTATATAATTATCCAAGTTTTTGGAGGCCAATGAAAAGTTAAGAAAATAATTGTTGTGCTTGGTGGTCTTGGTCCACCTCACCACTGACACTCCTCTCTCTCACGCCTCACAGACTTCTCTCTCTCCCTCTCATGATCTCTATCTCTCTCCCGTCGCCTAGCACACGGCACACACCCACAACCCAGATCAAAAAACTCGTAGATCGACCAAACAAATTACATATTCAGACTCGTGAAGACTATACGAACTCAACCATACCAATTCCAGGTAAGAACTACGACAATTTCACGTCCAAAACTCAAGGTTTATATTTGGCACTATTCATCAACTTTTCATACGTTGCGTTTTAGGAGAATCTGAGATCACAGGAGTGTTTGTTGGGTCCTCTGGAGGCTCGGTGACGTTCGTTTGACAAGCTTTGACGTCGGGATCGACGAGAACAAGAGTGGCCGGTTTTTGGAGGATTTCCAGACGAGATTCTCGTTGGTTTTCGAAGTTTTTTAAGGTATAGACTTGTTCTACTCTCAATTTAGAGCATTTTGGTGAAAATTTCATGAAGAATGGTTGAGAAACGAGTGAGAAATCACACACGGAAGTTTTCCGGCCACCGGAAAACTCAGTCCGGCGAGGGACCACCGGAGAAGGCGCATGGGGCGCACGCGCTGTGCACGTGGGGTCGGCGTAGCCCGTGCACTGTACCGGCGCGTGGGGGCGCGTGGGACCTCCTAAAAATTTTCTAACAATATAGCGACGCTCGTGACGTCGAGTAGGTCGTGTTGGTATATTCGTATGCAAAAATTGAGCTACGTATGAGAAGTTATTCCCGTATTTACGTGTATGTGCGTTAAATAACGTTTATTCAATAATTTCTCATATAGGTGAAACGTATTTTGAGGACGAGCGTAGCCAAGCTAGACGTGGGGGCTACGATCCAGCTATTTATCAGTGAGTGGGCAGTATTATTTTCCGTATAACCTATATATATATATATATATAATGATTTCCCAGAATCACTTTTGAAATGGAAAATACGTTTTATCGCCTTGCATATCACTTGATTTGATGCATGAGTATTTAATTATACATTTCATGCATATGTTGGTGCCGAGGACGCCAGGTAAGTACCAGGTAGGTACATGCATAGTAAAGAACGAACAGTGATGAGATATGATGTGACATGATCAGATATCATGATTTGTTAGCTCATAGACCTGCACAGTTATAGTAGTGCTCCCACCCAGAGAGGGGCACAGTCTTTCACGTGATGTTCACCTTCCGCACCACATGCTCACCTTGGATCCAAGTTAGGTGCACAGTCTTGTCGTATAGACCACTTAGTAGTGGGTACGACATGTAGGTGACCCGCGTTTATTCGCATAGTCTTCACGTGATTGTAGCACTAGAGCATACTTACTTGATTATACATGATATGATGAGTAGACCACCAGATGTGGGATGGATACATGTGCAGAGTATATATGATTATGAGATAGAGATGTTATGAGCTATACTTACAGCCGAGGGCTGAGATAACATGTAGTATAGATATGATTATTGAAATGCATAGTATGGCATTGTTTATGAGATTCTGATGGCATTGAATTGCATTGCACGGCATACATTGAGATACTTTAATAACATTTTATGCTGAGAATGCTTGAGATATATATGTACGTATTATTTTCTGGGAACTATACAGGTTTTACGGAGAGGGGCTAGACTTTTGAGAAAAGATTGATTTTGAAAAGAATTATTTTTGCTGACCCACTCCCTTTTATTTTTCGCCCCTCCAGGTTCTAGATAGCCTATATTCCGAGTTGGCACTTCGAGGATCTTCCGGCTTCTCTGACAGACTTGATTTATGTATGGCACCGAGGGTGTAATTAAACATCTTTTATTCATGCTCGACTGCACTGACTTAGTACGCTCTGAATATGTATAAGTATTGTAATATCTCTAGCACACATTCCTATTTAGGTTGCTAGATTTCGGTTTGAACTTATTCGTACTTCGTTATCGATCTTCGCTTCCGCACAGCGCACATGGCTACGTCACACTCACGTAACGGCCAGCATGCCCTACTTTCGGGTACGGGTGTGTCAGTTTGGTATCAGAGCCCTAGGTTGCAGTCTTGCATATTTTGTGGACTTTCTAATGACTTGATGTCTTCTGTCAGAACTATGTCGCCTCGTAGAGATCCATATCGTTCAGATGAACTTAGTTTCCCTATATAGCTCAGTTGGGGGGGAAACTATAGTTAGTATCGATCAGTCTGTAATTCGCCTTCCCAGCGAACTCTTTGGAGTCAGAGTATAATCTAAAGTTGCTTACCTTTAGGGGTAATGATGGCCATGAAGGGTTTTGAGCGTTGGCTCAATTAGATTGAGAATACTTTAGGCTGATGTAGAGCCAGGGGAGTTTTCCCGACAATAAGTGGACAGAGACCACTGTTTAGCTTTTGGACGCAGAATCGGCGTCATATTGGGAATAAGAAACTTACGGGTGAAAGCCCGAGGAGATTACAGACTGATAGAATGTTTAAAGTCATTCTATAAGAGATTCATATCCCAGCATACCTAGATTGTAAGACGCAAGAGTTAGCAGATTCGAAACAGGAGAAGTTATCTTTTAACGAGTACTAAATGAAGTTTACTAAATTGTCTCGTTATGACTTAGAAATTACTACTATTTCAGTTGAGATGCTTAGACGCTTAAGCTGGATATTAGGAAGACATGGCGTTCGATGGCAACCATTTACCCTTATAATGCTTATCGGGAAATTCTACGAAACTTTATTGAGGATTGTGAACTCTAAGGACGCGTCTGGTAATAGTGAAAAAGAAGAAGGAAAAGATAGTAATCAGAATAAGGATAAGAATAAAATTATTGGGTAATCGTCTCAGACACTTCGCTAAACTCAGGATTTTAAGAGATACAAAACCAGTTCTAGTTCTTCCAGCGAAGGTTTTAGCTCCATAGGTCATAGAGGACTTGTTAGATTTCTCGAAGGTTTCAGATTCCAAAGGCAGGGGAATTCTGATAATGGAAATTCACCTTTGTGTCGTATGTGCAACGATTGACGTTCTGGAGTACGTTGAAGAAGTAATGGTAGGTGTTATACCTATGACAGGGGCGTAATTCTCAAGGACGAGGAGTTCACGCCAACAGAGTTAGAGAAGACAGGAAACTCAGGGACGTGTTAACCACGTATCACTACATGATGCTCAGGATTATTCGAACTTGATTATGGGTACGCTAAACATTTTGGTCACTTGCTTGAGTTTCGATGGATTGTGATGTAGAAATTCTATGTTATTGACTATGTTGCCAAAGAAAGTAGTGAATGAGCACGATCGAGGTGTGTATACGTATTTCTCAATGGGGGCAAAATGGCAATATTGCACCCTCAAGAGTTGTTGCTTACTTACCTAGACGACAGTAAGTTATCAGTATTGCGGGCTGCAGACCGTAATATTAATAACTTATTCGTTGGATTCGTTGAGCAAGTAAACAGGTAAGTCATTCTATGAGAGTATGGTGTTTTTCATGGTGCCCAGTGCTGGTAGAAGATATAGTTATGTTAGAGAATCTTATCCCGTTAGATATAGTAGACTTCAATGTTATTCTAGACTCAGATTGGTCGCAGTATGATCGTACTGATATCGATTACTACGAGAATTAGTTACTTTCCATCGTCTTGGATTACCAGAGGTTACTTTGATTGGTGAGCGTAGTGGAGTCAGGCATGAAATCATTTCAGTAGTGAGAACCAAAAAGTTATTAAAGAAAGGTTGTTATGCGTACTTGACTCGCGTGGTTTTGAATGATGATACTCCTGTTAGCGTGGAGAATGTTATGGTGATCAGACTTTTCTGACGTTTTTACTAATGATTTACCCGGACTGCCGCCAGATCGCGATGTGGAGTTCACCCCTGATTGTTACCAAGTACTAATCCTAGTTCCTTAACTCCTTATCTTATAGCTCCGGCTGAATTAAGAGAATTGATGACTCAGTTGCAAGAATTGGTTGATAAAGGTTTCATTCAACCTAGTACTTCCTCTTGAGGAACCCCGGTCTTGCTTGCTCGAAAGAATGACTGTACTTTGAGATTATGTATTGATTACAGGCAATTGAATTGAGCGACGCGTTTAAACGATCCTGTTGATCAACTTTAAGGAACTTATGTGCTTTTTGAGATTGATTGAGGTCAGGTTGCTATTAGCTGAAGATCAAGAGTGACGACATTCCTAAAACCGCTTTTAGGACTTGTTATGGTCACTATGAGTTTCTTGTGACGCTATTTGGATTGACGAATATACCAGTAGCTTTTGTGGGATTGATGAATAAGGTATTTCAACAGTATTTGGACGGATTCGTCATTGTCTTCATTGAAAACATTCTGGTGTATTCTAAGTCAAAACAAGATCATGTTCGATGCCATTCTTTGGTGTTGAAGAAGCTGAGGGAACCCATATTATATGCTAGGTTCAGTAAGTGCCAGTTCTGGCTAAGTCAAGTTGCATTTTTGGTCAGCTCAGGGTATCCAGGTTGACCCTCAGAAGATTGCGGCTGTAGAGAATTGGGAACAGCCACGAACCGTCACCGAGGTTCGGAGTTTCCTTGGTTTGGCAGGTTACTATCGGCGGTTCGTTAAAGACTTTTCGATCATGGCGCTACCATTGACGAAGTTGACCAGGAAGGATGTCAAATTCGAATGGGATGATGATTGTGAGCGGAGTTTCCAACAGTTAAAGTATTGTCTCACTCATACTCCTGTCTTGACGCTTCCTGACGATGATGGTAATTTCGAGATTTACAGTGACGCATCGTTGAATGGTTTGGGTTGCGTTTTGATGCAGCATGGTAGGGTGATTGCTCGTGCTTCACGCCAGTTAAACCTCACGAGATGAATTACCCTACACATGATTCAGAGTTGGTGGCCATTATAGTTGCTTTGAAGATTGGGAAACATTACCTTTACGATGAGAAATGCAAGATCTTTTCAGATCATAAGAATCTCCAATACCTGTTTACTCTTAAAGATTTAAAGCTTTGTCAGCAGAAATGGATAGAATTGCTAAGTGACTATGATTGCACGATCGAGTATCACCCTGGTCGTGCAAATGTGGTAATTGATGCTTTTAGTAGGAAGCCTCAGGGCAGAGTTAATGCGTTCCATACGAGCCGTATTCCGCTTCTTGCAGAGTTGAGATCGACGGAGTACAGCTAGAGTTGAGAAATTCGGTAGTAGATGATCGAGGAAATGCTTTACTTGTTAGTTTTCAAGTTAGGCCAATTTGGATTGATCGTATACTAGAGGCCCAGATTAATGATGAAGAAACCCAAGAACTTATTTAATTACGGAACGAAGAGAAAATGAAAGACCTACGAATTTGAGAATCAAATGGTAAACTTATGTAAGAAAGTGTGATGTACGTACCTGATAATGTAGAGTTAAAGAAGAATATCTTAGATGATGCGTATATTTCAGCTTATGCGATGCATCCCGGAGGCACTAAAATGTATCATACCATTTGACTATTTTATTTTTGGATGGGTATGAAAAAAGAAAATGCTAAGTATGTCGGCAAGCCAAAGTCGAAGGGAAGAAGCTATTTGGATTGATGCAGCAGCTTTCTGTTCCACAATGGAAATGGGAAAATGTTACCATGAATTTTGTGTACAAGCTCCCTCATACTCAAAACGGATATGATGGAATTTAGGTGATTGTCGACCGACTCACGAAGTCAGCGCATTTTATTCCAGTCGGGGAAAAGTTTTCGTTGAATCGGTTGGCCGAGTTATTCATATCGAAGATCGTGAAGTATCATGGTGTTCCAGTGAGTATTGTCTCTGATCGCGATCCTCGATTCACCTCTAAGTTCTGGATTGCTTTTCAGGAGGCGTTGGGTACGAGACTTTTGTACAGCACGACTTATCATCCTCAGATGGACGGTCAGTCAGTGAGAACTATTCTGACCTTGGAGGATATGCAGAGATCCTCAGTTTTGCAGTTTGGCGACTCATGGCATCATCGTTTGGATTTGATGGAGTTCGCTTATAATAATAGTTTTCATTCTTGTATCGGGATGGCACCGTTCGAGGCACTTTATGGGAAACCTTGTCGTATACCCTTGTGTTGGTCAGGGGTTGGCGAAAGAGTTTTAGTGGGCCCTGAGATAGTAGAGGAGACTACTCAGAATGTTCAGGTTATTAAGGCTAACCTGAAAACCGCCCAAGATCGCCAAAAGAGTTTAGTAGACAGGCATGCTACTGACCGAGTGTATAATGTTAACGATTGGGTATTTCTTAAGTTATCGCCTTGAAAGGGTGTTGTTCGGTTCGGAAAGAAAGGTAAATTGAGTCCTAGGTACGTCGGACCTTATCGGATCACCGAGCGAGTCGGTGATGTAGCTTACAGGCTTGAGTTGCCGTCAGAGTTATCCAGAGTTCATAATGTATTTCATGGTTCAATGCTTCGACGTTACGTTTCAGACCCATCGCATGTGATCCCTCATCAACCCTTAGAGATCAGTTCAGATTTGACTTATGATGAGGAACCGGTGACGATATTTGATTGGAATGATATGGTGCTTAGGAACAAGTCAGTGCGTTTGGTGAAAGTTTTATGGAAGAGCCATTCAGTGGAAGAAGCCACCTGGGAGACCGAGGACAGGATGAGAGAGATGTATCTGAGGTCATTTTATGAGTATTAGTATGTATATGTGTTGTATGAAAATTTCGGGACGAAATTTTTATAAGGTGGGTAGATTGTAACAACCCGTCCCGGGATTTTATTTCGACGTTATGAAATGACCATTATGCGCTTGAGTTCGGGCGAGCGTTTATGCATGAAATTAATAATTTTGGGTCAATTATATAATTATCCAAGTTTTTGGAGGCCAATGAAAAGTTAAGAAAATAATTGTCGTGCTTGGTGGTCTTGGTCCACCTCACCACCGACACTTCTCTCTCTCTCACGCCTCACAGACTTCTCTCTCTCCCTCTCAGAATCTCTATCTCTCTCCCGTCGCCTAGCACACGGCACACACCCACAACCCAGATCAAAAAACTCGTAGATCGACCAAACAAATTACATATTCAGACTCGTGAAGACCATACGAACTCAACCATACCAATTCCAGGTAAGAACTACGACGATTTCACGTCCAAAACTCAAGGTTTATATTTGGCACTATTCATCAACTTTTCATACGTTGCGTTTTAGGAGAATCTGATATCACAGGAGTGTTTGTTGGGTCCTCTGGAGGCTCGGTGACGTTCGTTTGACAAGCTTTGACGTCGGGATCGACGAGAACAAGAGTGGCCGGTTTTTGGAGGATTTCCCGACGAGATTCTCGTTGGTTTTCGAAGTTTTTGAAGGTATAGACTTGTTCTACTCTCAATTTAGAGCATTTTGGTGAAAATTTCATGAAGAATGGTTGAGAAACGAGTGAGAAATCACACACGGAAGTTTTCCGGCCACCGGAAAACTCAGTCCGGCAGTGTTTTTTACATTTTGATTTAGAAACTACAATGCAGTGTTTGTTTCCTGATTATGTTTTTTTATATTTTTTTATTCAGACACAATAATGCAGCGTTCGTTTTCTGGTTCTATTTTTTACATATCTATTCAGACACTGTGTTGCAATGTCTGTTTCATGGTTTTGTTTTTGTTTTCATCACTCACACGCCTTCTACGCTTCACACATCGCGCTGATTTCTGATTTTTACATTTGGATTCAAACAGTGCAATGCAGTGTCCAATTTTCCTAGTTTTGAATTGCAAACATAGAACTTTGTGCTCTCTCATCTCACCATCTCTCTCTTGGCAAGATCCTCTACTTAACTGGACCAAGTCTGTAGAGCAAAAATTAATCACAAGGCGACATGTGGATTTTTAGATACAATAGGACGAAAATACCCTTGAAGCATATCGGGATTCTTACGCACGAGCAGAGGGCAATCATCCCTCAACCAAGTCAAAAATGCCCAAAATAGGTAATTATTCCATAACTTCCAAAACATTCCTTTTAAATTATGTTAATTGGCTAATTAATGGATTTATTACCTAATTAATTCATTAATTGCCAATTAAATCACCAATTAACTACAAAATACACTCAAAAACACCTCAAAAGGCCGGCCACCTTTTCTAAAAAAGGGACCGGCCATGCCCTATATATACTACCCCATTTTCTCTAAAAACCTAAGTTCCACACTATTGCAAAATTGCCAAAAAAAATCTCTGAACACTTTTCTCTCTCTAAATTCTAACTTTGTCATCAGAGGTTCTTCGCCCAAAGCCCCCCTCCCCTAAAATTCGTCATGTGCGCGTGAGTCTCTTGGCCTTGACCTAAGGTGTTAATTGTTTTGTAGGTGAATTTTGTCCAAGAAGAAAAGGGCGGAAATTTGCATCCACAAATTGGTGCTTTCATTAAGAGTTAGAGATCCACACTCGTAGAAGACTCTTGTGTCAAAAAGTTTTTTTCTCTATTTTCTCTATTTTCTATTCCAGTTGTATTTTTCATACATTTTTAATATTAGAATTTTTTATTTGCAAAGAGCCTTTGATAAAATGTAAAAGAGGAATACATTGGCTAGAAATTTAGGAAATTCCATAAGTGAAAATTCTAATACTCAAGAAATGGGACCGCGGCGATCCACGAAGCTAAATGCGGTCATAGGCGGAGTGG
This sequence comes from Crataegus laevigata, assembly GCA_963580275.1. Taxonomy (NCBI): domain Eukaryota; kingdom Viridiplantae; phylum Streptophyta; class Magnoliopsida; order Rosales; family Rosaceae; genus Crataegus; species Crataegus laevigata. The sequence continues at coordinate 25,880,011 of OY756947.1, read as the reverse complement.
CACCACCACTATGAGGTTCCACCATGGCAATCACCTGCGGCGAGGCCCATGGTACCACCATCATGGCCTAAGCCGTGCCATCCAAGCTTGCACAAGCCTGAGCCCAAGCCTCGCACTCGCATGCATCACACACTGAGCAGCCTACTCTTGTAGCCCAGCCTGCTCCCATTATGGATGCAAATTTCTGCCTCATTCTTGGACAAAATTGCACCTACAAAACAATTAACACCTTTGTTCAAGGCCAAGAGCCTCACGTGCCCATGATGAATGTTGGGGGGGGCATTGACTGAAGAACCTCCAATGCCAACGTTAGAATTTAGAGAGAAAAGTGTTTAGAGAGATTTTTTGGGAATTTTGCAATAGTGTGGACTTAGATTTTTAGAAAAATGGGGTCTAATTTATAGAGGATGGCTGGTCCCCTTTGGAAAAGAGGTGGCCGGCCCTTTGGAGCTTCCTTTGGTGTGTCATGAGTGATTTATTGGCATAGTGGGTGATTAAATTGGTGGTTAATGGATTAATTAGGAATTAATCCATTAATTAGCCTAATTAATCCAATTTATATGGAAGGTTTTGAAGGTTATGGAATGATTTCCTTGTAGAGGATATGCAATGAGTATGGATGAGACAAATTTGAACTTGTTACCTATTTTAGGTACTCTTGACTTGGTTGAGGGATGATTGCCCGCTGCTCGCGTGTAGGAATCCTAGTATGCCTCAAGGGTATTTTTTTTCCTCTTTCATCCAAAAATCCACGTGTCACCTTGTGATTATTTTTGGCTCATTCTTGCTTTAGGAAACTTAAGACTGCTTCTTGTTTTGATGTAAATTCCCTCTTTAATAGGAAATTAGATCATTCTAGGAAAAGGAAATCAATTTCTCCCAAACCCTATTTAAGTCCACGTTAAGTGGGTTATTAAATCAACTTTGAAAAGCAATTTATTCTACCCTACAAGAGAGAGAGAGAGAGAGAAAGAGAGAGAGAGAGAGAGAGAGAGAGAGAGAGAGAGAGCTTAGAGGATATTTGTTCCCCCTTCCTTTAGCAATCTTCTACATCTTGCCCATGCAAAGGACCATCTTTTGTTGCTTTCTTCGTCTTCTTCGTGCCGCACCGATGTAAGAAAAATTAAATTTTTCTTGTCTTCTTCTTGGATAGTGCTCTCGTGAGGCAACTATCGGGGTGGTGCGGTACGTCGGCTGGCAGGGGCCAGGAGTCGGCTCGAGATGGGCCGATGAGGTGTTGTCGCAAGGACCACTGCTTTAGGCTGCTCGGCTTGGCTAGAGCCAATGACAGCTTGTGCGTTGAGGTTGCGGATTGTGGCGCTGCTGGAATGCTGGGCTTGTAGGCATCTTGCCTGCTAGTTTGAGAGAAAAAATTTGAGAAGAGCCAGTATGGGTTGAGCTCTCCTGCTGAGTACTATGAACGACGTTGGCTGCTTAGTTATCTTTGTCGGAAAAAATGTGGGCTGCTCCCAAGAGATTAGATGAATAGGATCAACGCAGATGCAATAGCTCACCCAATCGTTGTTTATGGATCCCCCTACAAGTGAATGTAAGAAAAAAGATCTTCCCCGCCTGCTCAAGAGATGTCGGCTGAGAAAAAACCGAAGACTTCTTCAACTGCTCACGAAGGCTTGCCGGCTGCTCTCAGGCTTGTAATTGACTTGACTTTTTATATGGGGACGAAATATGGGGTTGTTAGATCTCAGCTAGTGACGCCTGCCATGCCAAAGATGGCTAATTCGATTATTTATAGGGTTGCTCAGCATAGAGGTCATGTCATGCCCTCAGTGTTGAAGTCTGTACCAAGACGTCCATTGGGAGTTAAGTCTGGTTCACCTTTGGAACGACTTGATATTATGAAGAGTGATAAGGTGGACTCTGCTGCTGAAGTGGCACCAAAGACTTTTCTCATATTGCTAAGACTGAAGCGTCTGCTGGGAAGAATGAGACTGAATCGTCTACTAGGAAGAATGAGACTGCTCGCGTAGGTAGCTGTGAGAAATCCATTAAGCTTGCTTCTAGGGAAGCTGATGAGATCTGTGTGCTTTTGAAACCAAATCTGCTTGAAGACATGGACGTTTGTGCCAAATTTGTCAATGACATCAAAGGGTTTGTTGGCCTGAGTTCTTTTGTGAAGTATACGACCGAGTATAGAAGGACTGCTCTGCTGTTCATGGTGTAGAAAATGGAGATTTTGGCAGTCAAGTCTATGTTCCTTGATCAAGAGGATACCAAGGTTGCCAATGAGGTGGCAAAGGTTGTGGTAGTTGAAGCTTATTCTTCTGCCGAGAAGATTAAGAGGTTGGAATCTGAGCTCGTTGCTTTGAAGGGGTCTAATATCTCTGCCCCCACTTCTCTGCAGCTTGAGACCACTCACCAAAAGGTCGTTGACTTGAAGACTAGGCTTGACGCAATCCAACTTTAAGTATGAAACTGCAGAGAAGAAGATCAGATGTCACATACCTCATATTCAAGATCTTGAGCATGCCTTTTTTTTAGCTTTGTTCCGCTGCTTATGCAAAGGATAAAGAGTTGATTGCTATTTTGATAAGCTTAAACCCTAAGTGTTATAACTCTAAGGTGCACTGAAGATCAATGAAATTTTGAAGAAAAAAGTGGAAGAGCTATAACGCGTCTATGTTAGTCTGCTTGAGGAGATCAAGCATCTGAAAGGTGGGAAGGTTGGGCTCGAGGTTCCGCTTGTTCAGAGTGAGGCCGATTTCTACAAGCTGGGTTATGTGGATCATCTCTTTGGTAGGTCGTCTAACTTCGAGTTTGCTAGGAGAGACTTTGAAACCTTCTCAATTTCTTCGAATGACTTACTTGTCTTTACTTTTGAGGACTTCATTGGTAAAGTAGCTGGAAATACTTGTGCCCAGGCTGGAGTAGCAGGGTGAAGCACTGAATGATATCGCTATTAAGAGCATCGCGGTTGCTGAAAGTGTGGCGACCACGTAGTCGTGGGATGTCCAAGCTGCTGAAGTGTAGTATTTTAGGTAGCCTTTAGGATTTTTTTTTTCCTTGTATCTTTTGTTTTGCTTGAACTTCTTCAGCCTTAAACATGCTTCCTTTGCTTTTCTTCATCTTCACTTCTTCTGTTCATGCCCTAACCTTTAGACTTTATAGACCAGTGGCAGGCGTGCTACTTTTCTATAAGCAGACAAGCCCGTGTATTCGTAGATGTTGGTGTAGAACTTGGCAAAGTTATTACCCATAGGGTCGGCATCTGAATGCCTTACTTACAGAAGTAGGCAAGTCTGTGTGACCACTAGGCTGTTAACCTTGGCTTTCTCCAATTTCATAGGTTGCATAGCAAGTATCACAACACTTTAGGAATTGGCGTAGATTGTTCCGCGCTTGGCAGAGGTGAAGCTTATCAACTACGTAGCATGTCGGCAATGGATAAAGCTTCGTATATGCACACTAGCTTGTTTAACCTTTCTAATAATATGTGGTTGTATAAGTCTAGCGTGGCTTTACTACTCGAAGGGCAAGCCGTAGGCAGTTTTCTAGAAACCGTAGGCTACCTTAGTGCACTCGGTTGCAGCTTTAGGGTTCCAGGGAAGCCATCTCTAGGGCGTACAGCATAATGTGCCCCTTCGTCTCTAGGACCCAGTTCCCCATGGATTAGGCCAAGAGACCCAAAATCCTTCAGTTAGCTAGGCCTTCAAAAAGACCATTATGGCTACTTCTAGGAATCCTGGTGCAAGCCATCGTGCTTCTAGTTATTTTAGGGCAGCCCAGCTCATCCACGTTTGGATATTCAGAGGGTGGAGTTTATCCTCCTGCTTTAGAGAGCAGACTCATTAGGTGTCGGGGAATTAGTTTACCCTCTCACACTAGAGAGCATGGTTGATCCTTCGGAGGGGGGCACAATTCCTGTGATGAGTCCCTAAGAAGAGCGTGGTCTTCTTTTGAAGTGCAGGGATGAACAATTTTTGTAGACATGTAGTCGAGCCAAGTTGCAGATTACTTCTGAATTCCTCATTGAAAAACAAGTGAAACGAACGAATAACTTAGCTGTAGAAGATTGTATAACAATTGGATAATCTTCGGCTTGCGAGGTGGTGCCCGTTGAGCTGCTTGATTCTTCGGGCTTTGATGTAGTGGGAGGTCTTACATGGTACTTCCTCAGACTGTAGGCATTCCACTACTTTTTAATTTTTTTTGTCATTTTATGATGGCGAGGGTGTAACTTGCCGCCTACTCTGCTGATTTTGTACAGACCTTCCCAGATGTGATCCATCTTTTTGGAGCCTTTTTTGCAAGTAGTGATGAAGGCTTTTCTTAGGACCAAATTTTCGGGCTGGAACTACCGGATCTTAGCCTTTTTGTTGTAGTTGGAGATGAGCTACTGCTGGTAGGCTGTGATGCGAGTGATCGTCTGCTCGCGCTTCTCCTTTGCTAGATCTAAACTTGTGGCCATCTCCTTACTGTTCTACTCAATGCTTGGTAGTAGAGTGGTGATACTTCGCTTGATGACATTGGGTTGAATGATTACTTCTGAGCCAAATGCCAAAGAAAAAAGAGTCTCACCGGTTGATCATTTTTTGGTGGTGTGATATGCCTATAAACATCCGAGGAGTTCATCTGGCCATTTTCCCTTCTTGTTGGTGAGGGATTTCTTGAGGCAGTCAAGGATCGCCTTGTTGGATGCTTCAGCTTGCCTATTACCTTGAGGATATCTCAACGTGGACATGTGTTGCTTGATGCCATTTTTTTGGAAGAACTTCGCCAAATCTTTGCCACAAATTGCGGGCCGCTGTCGGCGACGATAGATTGAGGGATGCCAAACAGGCAAATGATGTTCCTTCATATGAAGTGCTCTATGTCCGTCTGAATCATGGTATGTCATGGGCTCTACTTCTACCCATTTGGTGAATGTGGGGGGGGGGGGGAGGGGCTTTGTCCAAAGAACTTTCGATGCCAAAGTTAAAATTTAGAGAGAAAAATAGGATCTAATTTATAGAGGACCCGTTGCTCGCGCATAGGAATCCCAGTATGCCTCAAGGGTATTTTTGTCCTTTTTCATCAAAAATCCACGTGTCACATTGTGATTATTTTTTGCTCCACACCCATGATCCAGCCTGCTTCAGTATCCCAGGCTGCTTCCGTGGCCTAGCCTGCTCCCGTAATTCCCCAAGCAGCCCAAGTCGGCTCAAAAGTAGCACAATTGTCCTGACTCCAAAGAGGTGCATTCTTTCCAAGCTCTTCCAATCCAAATGGCGAACAACACTTGTCTAGACAAGTCATAGAGTTGACGAGCGCCCTTGCACAACAAACGACCTTAATGAATCAACTCTTACAACGCACCAAGATCCAACGTGCCCCAAACTAGGAGTCCCAAAGTAGGACAAGGGCAGACGAACCCTCCCAGCAGCGTCTCGGCAAGCAACCACTTGACCAACCACGAACCGAGCATTCGGGCAGTGTACATTCCCGATTAAGCCCCCGAGATAGCATTTACTCTCGTCTTAGCGTACGAAGAAGCGTGCACTCTCGACTAGCCCCGAGGGCAAGTATACACTGAGGTTGGGGCCACACTCCGATAATCAACATGAGCAGCCTTCTAGGCAAAGCATTCATTCACGACTCGGCCCACAAGGGGTATCATCCACATCATATTGGAGAATGCAGCATGACGGACGGAGAGAAGCAATCACTCAATCCTATTCAAGTTCAATCGGCAGCTTGCAAAAAATTCTCTCGCCTGCCAGGAGTGGACCACATGCACCATTACCGCAACGTAGATGAGCTGAGCACATAGAAGAGCAGCCTAGACCCGCAGGTCAAGATTGTGGGCAGTCGAGAGCTCCACTACCCCCAACAAAGGCAAATTCAGGAAGAAGTAAAGAGGCTTCTGAATAAGCGTTTGCTGATTTCCAACGTAGCGAAGTTACCGGTGAGGCATTATGGCAAGACATAACCAACATGAGCAGGTCACCCTTCTCGAACAAGATCGAGTAGGCATAGCCTCCATGAAAGTTTAGCATGTCGCACTTCACATCTTTCAAATGAGATGGAGATCTGGAAAGGCACTTGAAGCACTACCCATTTACAATGGTCCTTTGAATTTGCCATGTTGGAATTGGAGAGTTCACGTTGCTCTTGAATCTGTGCCATGAATTCCACAATCTGTCCAACTTGCTTCTTTAATTCGTCCACTCTTTTGACTTAGTCTTGCATTTCCTTGTTTTGATTTTCTACTCCCTGTGTCAAAGAGGTGATTAATTGAATAATATTACTATTATCCACCGACGAACTTGAAATTGGTTGGGAAGATTGTGGTGGAGGCTGTGGTGGTGCATATGGTCATTGATAGAACTCCTCTGATGGCTGCAATTGTTCTTTTTGTGAGCCCTGCGTCAAAGAGATTAGTCCTTCAAGGATTTCATTATAACTCATGGGCATACTTGAATTCGATTGGAATTGTTGTGGGAGAGGTTGTGGTGGCTGCATAGATCTTGAATAGAACTCCTATTTTTGCTGCCAATATCCACCTTGTTGAAATTGTTGAGGTTCATCCCACATATAATCTGAATAATCTCTCCAATCCGAATTGTAAGCGTTGGAAAACATGTTGTTGCTTGGTTGATCATAGCCTTGATAACCCCAAGCATCTCCGTTTGCAGCAAATTGAGGACATTGATGAGTTTGATATCCTTGCTCATAGGGCACATCAAATGTAGGGACACTTGGCATTGTGGTCCTTTCGGCATTATGAGTCAATTGAGAAGTGAGATGCGCCAATTGAGCTTGAATGGTCGCAAGTGACATGTCTTGCTCCATTTGTACCTAAAATCAAAGAAAGAAAACTAAATCAAATATCAAAAGTAAAAGACACAAACACAAACATAAACATAAACACAAACAGAAACAAAGGGATTAACAAATTTGCTAATCCCCAGCAACGGCGCCAAAATTTGATGCGATGATTATGCAAACACACAAATTAAACCCTCTTGTTGACAATTGTAGTATATATGCAAGTAGGGATCGTTCTAAACCGGGGATTATGAGGGATTGCTAATCTATATAAAATAAACTTAGAAACACTAAATAAAACTTTAAAAACACAAATCTAAAATCAAAACACTTAACTAGATTCAAATGATTCCAACTAAACTAGAATAACTCAAAATAAAACTAACAAATAAATTAAACAGATTCTAGGGTTGTTTTAGGACGTGAATTGAATTTAAAAGATTCAAATTATGAAAATTAACCAACTCTAAACTAAATTAACTCAAAGAACTCAAAAGAAATCAAATAAAGTAGATTCAAATCAAAGGACATAAATTGTAAAATGGGGATTGGGTTTTGATGAGAATAACTTGAAAATAAACAAATTATAAACTAGACAAATTTAGACACAAAATATGGTTGTTTGAATGGATGATGGATTAGCTAGAGGGTTCTCCTCCACACATGATACACTTGTACATAAACCAATTTTTAGTTGTTCTTTCGATAACTTATGAAACTCAATACTCCGGGTTAACCGTGATAACACTTTTTTAACCTTCAAGTTCTCCTTAAGTTAATGAATTGAATGGGATAGTGCATATAACAATTCAAAACATTCTTCAAAAGTTCTATACATGAAAAGCACAATAGAGATACAATCAAAGATCATTAAGATTCATGAGAACTATAAGTATTGACGAGGCATTCATCATTAAGATTCATGAGAACTATAAGTATTGACGAGGCATTCGTAACTATGAAAAGCATGATACTATTGCCAAGAATTCACTTAACACGATTGTGAATAGCAACCTTTACTACTCATGAATATAAGTTCATAACTATTAGGTGAAATTCCCTTATATTCTAGCATCAAACTTATGCATGAGAACTAAGCGTGCACTCTTAATCAACATACATAAATAAGTTATCAATCAAATAGTTAAGCGAATTGAAATCACAAATTATTAAATCACAAATTATTAAATCACAACCAAAAGTAATTAATTCATAATGCAAATGTAATCATGGCTTTAAATCCCCCCTAGCACAAGGGGGTTTAGTTCCTCATAATTGTAAAACAAAGGTAAATAGATTTATACATTGAAAATAAAAGAAAGAAAACACCTAAACGCTCCAACGATCCTCGTTGAGTGGCAAGCACGTCCAAGCACTTTCCTTCCCTTCATTTGCTACGGCACAAGGGGTGGTTATGGGTTGAAGGTTTGGTTGTATGTAGGAATGGATAGGGGGATGTATGGTGGTGTTTAGGATGGGTAGGTAGGGGTAAGGCTAGGATAGTTTAGGGAGTGTGAATGGAAGTGTTGTGTGAATTGGTGTCTTTGGCCTTGATGGAGAAGCCTATTTATAGGCTTTTAGAATGAATCACTACCATCCATTTTCTTGGTGAGAATGAATCACCACCATCCATTTTTGTTGGTGAGAATGAATCATTACCATCCATTTTGTTGGTGAGAATGAATCACTACCATCCATTTTGTTGGTGAGAATGAATCACAACCATCCATTTTTTATGCTCCCCATGCATGCAATCCATTTCACCCCAAAATAGCTCCAAATTGCACCAAAATGCACTTCTTCGCTAACTTTGTTATTTAGAACCTACAAACACACGAAAATAGCTTAAAACATTCTAATAAGATGAAACTAATTAAGTAAATGCAAGGAAACAAACTAATAAAGTTACATAAATATGTTCCTATCAATTGTCATCGGTCACATTACACTTGACGTGAAAACACCGCCAGTTATCTCAAAGCAGAAACTCATGATTGTAAGCGACCCATCTCCCCACAATGCAATTCTTGGGAGACCTTGGTTGATCAAGCTGGATGCCGTCACTTCTATCAAGTTCCAAAAAATCTAATTTTGTATCCCAGGAAGAAGAGTCGGAGAAATCAAGTCTGACCAACCCGCATCCCGACGATGCACTGTGCAAGTGTTGAAAGAGTCAAAAAGGAAAACCTTTATTCCCGTAGAGGCTACTGAGGTCCAAAAGGACGAAAAAGCTACCAAATAGCAATTACAGCAAGCGAATCAAGAATGTGGAGTCCAAACCAACACGCAAGCAGATGAGAAAGGATGAAAACGCGAGGAGGACGTCGAAGACATCATTCTTGATCCCCGTTAGTCGGAAAAGACGGCTAGAATCGGCTCACGCTTAAGCCCAGTCGAGAAGGAAGAACTCACGGCTTTCCTTAGGGAAAATCGTGACATCATTGTGTGGTCACCTTCCGACATGCCTGACATCAACCCCGAAGTAGCTTGCCACAAGCTGCACGTCGATCCCGTTGCCAAACCAGTGATCCCGAATAGAAGACAATTTATGCCCGAATGAGTAGCAATCATCGAAGCAGAAATTGATAAGTTACTAGAGGTTGGATTCATAGAAAAGGTAGCACACTCAACATGGCTTGCAAACATCATGCTAGTTGATCGGATCATATTTATGTATATTTTTATATCAAATTCACTCGTCTTTTCTTAGTTAGTTCGTTATATTTTGAGCTATTTACGTTATTTTTATGTTTTATAAGATTTTCAAGTTAAGAAAATAAAAATAGAATAAGTGAAGTGTTAAGTAATAATTTCATCTAAATTATCTTGTCTGTTGAATTATACTTATTATTTGGAAAATAATATATTTATATATTTATATATATTTATATATTTATAATATATTTATATATATTTATATATATATATATATTTATTTATATATATATTGTGATAATGTGTGTGGGTGTGATAATTAGGAAGAGAACGTGATGCACAACAGGAGAGCACTCTCGGAAAAAAGGGGAGAATAATGGGAGGTGCGCGCCCATTTGAAAAGAAAAAGAACTAAGTGGGCACGGGAGGAATAATCAAAGGGGAGCACTGAGGGAAGGAGCTCGGTGGCCTTTGGTGAAAGGGAGAGATAAGAGGAGAAAGCTGCCTTGAATTGAGGGGGCTGCCTTGAATTAAGAGAGCTGCGAAGGCAGCTTTGGAAAAAAAAGTGTGCTGCCATTTGGCAGCAGAAAACAAACAAGGGGACTTAGAAGAGAGACAGCGGGGGAGCACCGAGACAAAAATCAGAAAACAGAAACTGAAGCTGCCATTTGGCAAGCCTCGGAGCGTGCAGAAAATAAGGGTGACAGACGGAGCCAATAGAAAAGAGCTGCTGCCTTGAAGGCAGCGGAGGAAAGAAAGGCAGTTTTAGGCTTGGCGCGGTGAACCAAAAAGAAGGCAGCTTCGGTGCTGCCAAGTGAGCCTCGGGAAGCGTTGGGAGATTAGCTGCCTTAGCTAATTGTGGGGAGTCAAAGGCCTCGGGGTCAGCTGAAGGGAATTAAGCAGTAAGACAGCGGTGGTCAATTTGAAGGCAGTCAAGGCCTCTGACCAATCACAGAAAACCAACAGAAGCCACGGTGCAAACTTGCACAGTGCACAGAAATTCCCAATTTGGTTTAATCTCTCCAACTTATGTTTTTATTTCTGTTTAATTTATAATAATGTGTAATTAATTTATATTGGCTAGAGGTTAATTCGAAACCATGATTATATTTGTAATTTTAATTTGATTTACTCCAGTTATGAATTTATAAATGTTTGGATGTGGTTTACTATTCTGATTTGATTAATAACTTGTTTATGTATGTGGGTTAAGGGTCGATACTTAATTTGCATGCTTAGACTTGATGCTAGGATATAAGGGAATTTCACCTAATCGTTATGAACTTATATTCATGAGTAGTAAAGATCGCTAGTCACGATTGTGTTAAGTAAATCCTTGGCAAGAGTAACATGCGTATTCCATAGTTATGAATGCCTCGTCAATGCTTATGATTTTCATAGAATTTAATGATTCTTGCTTGTATCTCTATTATGCAATTCATGTAGGGAACTTGTGGGGAATGTTTTGGGTTGTCGTATGCAATCATCCAATCTAATGACTTTAGGAAAATCTGAAAGTTAATTTAAGCGGACCTAATTAACTTGGAGCATTGTCATTCATTTGTTTGTTGAATTCATAACTGGGAATCAATTTAGGTTGCATTTGTGTCATGTGTGGAGAAAAACCCTCTAGCCAATCCGTCGTCTATCCGTTCATTTTTAATTTTATGTGTTTGTCAATTTGTAATTTATTTAAGTTTAATTTACTTCGTCAAAACCAAAATCAATTCCCCCCCATTATTATATTATATTATTTAGTTAGTTTTCCATTATTTTTAATCTTTTAATTTTAATTTCGTCCATTTTAATTCTTAGTGTCTAGATTGAGTTAATTTGATTGTTTTTATTATTTTGAGTCATTTTTAGTGTGTTTCGAGTTTTTAGCTTAGTTTGTATTTTCTAGAGTCTTGAGTTGTTTTGAGTCTTTTGATTTATTTTAGTTTATTTGTTAGTTTTATTTTGAGTTATTTTAGTTAAGTGTTTTTATTTTAGTTTAGTGTTTTAAACTTTATTTTTACGTTTTTAAATTATTTTAGAGGTTTTAGCAAGCCCTCCTAATCCCCGGCCTAGAACGATACCCTACTTACATCTATACTACATCTGTCAAAAAGAGGGTTAAATTTGTGTCGAGTTAATTCTCGCGTCAAATTTTTGGCGCCGTTGCCGGGGATTAGCAACTTTGCTAATCCTTTATTTTTGTTTGTGTTTATTTTTATATTTGTGTTTATGTTTTTATTTGTGTTTGTGTATTTTACTTTTGATATTTGACTTAGTTTTCGTTCTTTAATTTTAGGTACTAGAGAAGTAAGACATGGATTTTGCTAGTATTCAAGCTCAATTGGCAAATCTTACTTCTCAATTGTCGCAGAATGCCGAACGGACCACAATGACAAGTGTCCCTACACTTGATGTGCCCTATGGGCAAGGATATCAGACTCATCAATATCCTCAATTTTCTGCATATGTAGAGGATTGGGGATATCAAGGCTATGATCAATCAAGGGGCAATATGTATTCCGACGCTTGCAATTCGGATTGGAGGGATTATTCAAATCAAATGTGGGATGAACCTCAACATTTTCAACAAAGTGGATATTGGCAGCAAGACGAGTTCTATTCCAGACCTATGCAGCCACCACAACATCCCCCACAACAATTTCAATCGAATTCAAGTATGCCTGTGGATTATAATCAAATTCTTAATGAATTAAACTCTTTGGTGCAGGGGTCACAAAATCAAGCTAAGGAGACTCACCAAGGAGAATATTGGCAGCCGTATGATGAGTTCTATACATCACCATCACAGCCACCACAACAATCTGCCCAATTCGATGCAGGTACATCTCTGGATAATGATACATTTAATAAGTTACTCACTTCTTTAAATCAGGGAGTGGAAAATCGAATCCTGGAGATGCAAGACCGGACCAACAAGGTGGATGAATTGGAAAGGCAAGTTGGGGAGATTATGGAGATCATGGCACAGATTCAAGATCAAAGTGAATTCTCCAACTCCACCATTGCAAATTCAAATGCAGAAGTTGAAAATGAAGAAGCCATCTTTTTGGAAGGTGACGAGGAGGATGAAGTTGTCCCAGAACCATCCAACCATAGCCCGAACGTGGATGACTTGCCGCTGCAAGAAGAAGATGAGGAGGACGACCTGGGCAGTTTAGACGAATTCTTGTCTCAAACCCCTCAAGTCCCTATGTCGTCCAACTATGGTGAGGTTGTTCTAAGTTCAATTCATTCTGACATTTTTCCACCGAATATCCTTTTTCCTTGCAGAATTTTACTTCCAAATTTTGATGAGAGTGAAAAAGACGTTGTGGAATTTCTTCCAAAGGTCCACAGTGAAATCCAAATTCTTGGTGCACCAAGAAAAATGGTTCAAGATATCGAAGTGGTTGGGCAACATCAAGAAAACATCACAGAGGCAGTGCAGACAATCAAGGCCCAAGAAATTAAGATCGATGACACGGGACAGGCCACAACCATCATCGTCAATCTGGCCAAGTGCAAAGTCCCCGAAATATCCAAAGGCGTAGTTTTTGTATTTGAGTTTAAGTCGGAGAAAGACAGTAAGCCATTTTCTCCAATTTTAATTTTATTTTTAGTTTATACTAACTTGTCTCTAATTTTAATGATTCAGGCGCCCACCCTTGAATTCAGACCGCTGCCGAATCATTTCAAATATCACCTCCCGTTAAAAGATAAATTTCATGCTTTGGAGCCAAGGGGAGGTTAATGGAAAGATTCGTCCGGCTAAAGACGTTAAAGCAAGCGCTTCTTGGGAGGCAACCCAAGCAACCAGATTTGCATTTCTTAACCCTTCTTTTTATTGCCTTTACTTTCATTTTGTTTTGTTTTGTTAGTTGTTTTATTTGGTTGATCTTTGTTTAGTTTGTGTTTAAATAAATTGAGGGCCTTGTTTATTTTAAGTGCGGGTAAACAAAGTCTTTTTGCATTAATTTACATATTTTACATTTACATATTTTATTTTGTTTAAAATAAACCTGAAAAAAAAAAACAAAAAAACAAAAAAACAAAAAAAAAAACAAAAAAATTAATAATAATAATAATAATATTAGTGTATATATATATATATATATATTTATTTATTTAAATAAACATTAAAAGCATAAATAAAGTTACAATAATACGAAAACTGATAGAATTCATTGGTCATTGGTTAGGTGGCGCCCCAGAGGTCGACGGAGCTCCAAGAAGACGAAGAGCCAGAGTTGGAATCTCCGGAGCCGGAACGCTTGGTGCAACTCCAGAGGACGAAGGCAACATAAACCTCGGGAGTAGCGCCATGAACCTTTCATGATCGCTCTGAATCCGACCGTCCGACTCCTGCAGCTGGTCCAGCTTCCTCTTCATGCTGGTCGAGTAACTAGTTGCAAGCATGTGCAACTCCTTGTTCTCGTGCCTGAGCCCTCTGACTTCTTGCCGAAGACTCGCCACCTCAGCCATCAGCGACTCCACCTGACGAGATCTGGCAAGCAGGCGCTGGCCCATGTTCGAAACTGAGCCTGCACTTTGGACGCTGAGGGCAAGAGATTCCTGAACGGCCAGCTCGTCCGACCGCCTAGATAGCATCCTATTGTCCCTTGGAGTGAGCAGATTTCTGGCAATCACCGTAGCGGTGATTTCATTCCTCATCATTGTGTCCCCGACTGTAAGAGGACCATTGGGGGATATGAAGGACGGATTCCAAATGTTGTTCGGAGAAGACGAGTCATCGTCTTCCCCGAGATTTAAGTTTAGGCGACGGTCGGAATGGCAAGACATTTTTAGAGGGGGTTGAGGAAGAAAAGAGTTCGGGAAGATTAAGATTGCTGAAGCGGAAGAAGAGATCGGAAAGATTAAAATTGCAGAAGTGCAAGAAATGAGCGGAATGAGTAAGAGTGCAAGAAGAGTTCGGAAGGATTATGAGTGTTTACAGAAGGGAGTATTTTCAGAAGGAAGTGTTTGAGGGAGTTCAAGTGTGATGTGGAGCAGAATTCGTGCCTCTATAAAAAGAAGCAAATCAATGAGGCGCTCCTCTGAGATCGATGAGGCGCTCTCCTCTCGCAAATCAAAGAGTGACGCTCCTTTCTCGAGAGCCGTTTCCTTTCTCAAAAGTCGGAATTGCTCAGAATTCACGTGGCATCACGAGGGCTCAGCTTTTCCAATTTTGTCGTGACTCATCACGTGCAGCGTGGAGCGTTGCGAAAACCACGAGCCGCACCCGGATTTGAACCCCGGTTTTCAAAAGATCATCATTCCGGTTTTGTCGTCACTCGTCACTGCATCGTCAGCCTTGCGGAAATTACGGACGCTTTGTCAGAAAGCGCGTAACGGGCACTGTTCATCCATCCACCGGCTGCCGACAAATAGTGAGGGAATAGTTCCGGTTGAGGAAGAACAAAATTCTATAAGTCTCGACCTTCGCTTTCCACAGCAAAGGCACACCTTCACACCTTCTCAACCTCTCAACCTCTCAACCTCTCTTCATCTCCGATAATGTCTTCCCAAAGAAAGCTTTCGAGTTATTCAGTGTTCTTCATCCCTTGGATCACCCCAGAAAACAAACCTTCCAGAGCAAAAGTATTTCATATTAAAAAGGTTAAAAGCAAAAGTATCTCATATTACGCTTTCTCCTCACTTTCATCTGAAGAACATGGAGAAAGTGAGATCCTGATTGCTTACCTAGTCTTGCTCTCGAGTACTCATCTCAGACCCCTCCCAACCCACTTCAAAAATAAATCTGTGTTGAGGTACTTCTTCAAAAACAAAAGTACCTCACAGACGAAGCAGGAGGAGTCTGAGGTGCATCCAGATGAAGGCAGAGTCTGAGATGATCCAAGAGTTCAAGAAGATGCCACACCTGCGTGGAGACCGGACTACTTGAAGCATGTAGAGACAACGTGCTGATTCATCCTCAACTAAGCTGAGGAGCACTTGCAAGAAGGAGGCCCATCCAGTTCAAGATGAAAGCTGTGGAAAATCAACAAGCGACCAATGATCGCCTATTAGTTCTTTTCGTTATCTTTTATTTTCATTTTCAATTTTCGTTTGCATTTTTCTATATTTTGCTTGCGTGCTTAACTGATTTATTTCTTTTCTTTGCAGGAACGTTTGGTTATTTTCTCCCTTTAAGTTGATTGCAAAATTTACGCTTGGGGGTCATCGCTTGGTTTTCTGCAAATTAGAGAAGTTTTCAGTCCCTTTTCTTTATTTTGTTTCGTATTATTTATTCATTTTGTTTTTATTTGCTTTTTATTGTTTTCTGACATTGGGGACAATGTCTAGTTTAAGTGTGGGGGTATCAAGTAAAAATGACCAAATTGAAAATTTTTATACCTTCGACTTTGAACTGGTTTCATTTGTTTCCATGTTAGTGCTTTTTGTTTTCTTAATTAGTTTTGTGTTTTGTTTAATTTTTCTCGAAAAATTTTAAAAAAAATCCAAAAATATTGTTTTGTTTTCCTTATTGTTTTGAATTAGATTTTTGTTAGTTTCCCGACCCAATGATATAACTGGATGAAATTTGAACCATGATTATCAAGAACTTAGCTAACATGTGTTTGATGAAATTCCTTGTTCTCTTGTTAGTATTGTACATGTTTGATCATCTTTGAAAAACCAAATGCACATAGCCTTGTTGATGTGAAACTAAAGCATGACTTAAAGCTTCACATGTGAATTTAGTGACCATATACATCCTATGTGAGTTTTTGAGCCTATTGAAAGTGTGTGCATTTTTCATACACTCCTATTCTTTCATGTGTGATGAACTTATGTGAGATGCATCTCTAGAACTTGCGTAACGATCTTTCGAAATATTTGTCATTGATTGCATGAACTTGAAAATGATAGAGGCATTAGGTTCACCACCATGGCCCAAATAACCTTATTTCCCAAAGAAAAAAATGATATCATTAGATTGCCAATTTGAGCCGTTTATGTTGAGCCTTTTATTTCTTATCACCAGATATGTCTACCCTTATACCTCAAAACATGTTTCCTTACCCTTTCCAAGCGAGCAATTTGAGACTGTCTTTTGAGAAATATTTGTGAAGTACTTGGAAGGTGTTGGGCAAAAGAATAAGTGTGGGGGTATTTCATATTTGTTTTTAAAAAAAAAAAAAATGAGAAAAGAAAAAAGAAAAGAAACATTGTATTCAAAGAAAATAAAATAAAAAGTTTAAAGTTTCAGTTTGAGGGTGTGATGGGAGGTGTTAAGAGAATCGCTGGGAACTTGACTTCTTATATATCTCAACTAAATAATTGCTTGCAATATAGCTTGGAACTTTTGTTTTCCTATTCTTTCGTTTCAATAGCCTTATCCCTAAGCCTCATTACATCCAATAAAAGCCCTCTTGATTTAAGTTTTGCAATTATGATTGTGGAGAAGTGATTTTTATGCAAGCTTATGGTAGATCTTTCACATTTGTTTCTTTGAGCGAAACACATTAAAACTAAACACATGTGTGATTGAGTGCATATCTTGTGAGAAGGTTGCTAGTTTGCATATGATGATTTTAAAAATAAAAACTTGAAATTGCATTAGCATGGCTATCTCACACACTACACTTCAAGGATGATTTAAAGATTACTGCTAATATTTGAATAAGGAAGATGAGCTTGGATTAGCTTGTTTGGTGCTAGCTATGGTTCTTGCTGATTTATGTTTTCGAATGAAATTCTATGAGGGTCAAATAGGGGAAGCTAATGTTTTTCATGTTATTACTTTTTCTGTTTTATTTGTTTTGCTCGAGGACTAGCAAAAGCTAAGTGTGGGGGTATTTGATCGGATCATATTTATGTATATTTTTATATCAAATTCACTCGTCTTTTCTTAGTTAGTTCGTTATATTTTGAGCTATTTACGTTATTTTTATGTTTTATAAGATTTTCAAGTTAAGAAAATAAAAATAGAATAAGTGAAGTGTTAAGTAATAATTTCATCTAAATTATCTTGTCTGTTGAATTATACTTATTATTTGGAAAATAATATATTTATATATTTATATATATTTATATATTTATATATATTTATATATTTATAATATATTTATATATATTTATATATATATATATTTATTTATATATATATTGTGATAATGTGTGTGGGTGTGATAATTAGGAAGAGAACGTGATGCACAGCAGGAGAGCACTCTCGGAAAAAAGGGGAGAATAATGGGAGGTGCGCGCCCATTTGAAAAGAAAAAGAACTAAGTGGGCACGGGAGGAATAATCAAAGGGGAGCACTGAGGGAAGGAGCTCGGTGGCCTTTGGTGAAAGGGAGAGATAAGAGGAGAAAGCTGCCTTGAATTGAGGGGGCTGCCTTGAATTAAGAGAGCTGCGAAGGCAGCTTTGGAAAAAAAAGTGTGCTGCCATTTGGCAGCAGAAAACAAACAAGGGGACTTAGAAGAGAGACAGCGGGGGAGCACCGAGACAAAAATCAGAAAACAGAAACTGAAGCTGCCATTTGGCAAGCCTCGGAGCGTGCAGAAAATAAGGGTGACAGACGGAGCCAATAGAAAAGAGCTGCTGCCTTGAAGGCAGCGGAGGAAAGAAAGGCAGTTTTAGGCTTGGCGCGGTGAACCAAAAAGAAGGCAGCTTCGGTGCTGCCAAGTGAGCCTCGGGAAGCGTTGGGAGATTAGCTGCCTTAGCTAATTGTGGGGAGTCAAAGGCCTCGGGGTCAGCTGAAGGGAATTAAGCAGTAAGACAGCGGTGGTCAATTTGAAGGCAGTCAAGGCCTCTGACCAATCACAGAAAACCAACAGAAGCCACGGTGCAAACTTGCACAGTGCACAGAAATTCCCAATTTGGTTTAATCTCTCCAACTTATGTTTTTATTTCTGTTTAATTTATAATAATGTGTAATTAATTTATATTGGCTAGAGGTTAATTCGAAACCATGATTATATTTGTAATTTTAATTTGATTTACTCCAGTTATGAATTTATAAATGTTTGGATGTGGTTTACTATTCTGATTTGATTAATAACTTGTTTATGTATGTGGGTTAAGGGTCGATACTTAATTTGCATGCTTAGACTTGATGCTAGGATATAAGGGAATTTCACCTAATCGTTATGAACTTATATTCATGAGTAGTAAAGATCGCTAGTCACGATTGTGTTAAGTAAATCCTTGGCAAGAGTAACATGCGTATTCCATAGTTATGAATGCCTCGTCAATGCTTATGATTTTCATAGAATTTAATGATTCTTGCTTGTATCTCTATTATGCAATTCATGTAGGGAACTTGTGGGGAATGTTTTGGGTTGTCGTATGCAATCATCCAATCTAATGACTTTAGGAAAATCTGAAAGTTAATTTAAGCGGACCTAATTAACTTGGAGCATTGTCATTCATTTGTTTGTTGAATTCATAACTGGGAATCAATTTAGGTTGCATTTGTGTCATGTGTGGAGAAAAACCCTCTAGCCAATCCGTCGTCTATCCGTTCATTTTTAATTTTATGTGTTTGTCAATTTGTAATTTATTTAAGTTTAATTTACTTCGTCAAAACCAAAATCAATTCCCCCCCATTATTATATTATATTATTTAGTTAGTTTTCCATTATTTTTAATCTTTTAATTTTAATTTCGTCCATTTTAATTCTTAGTGTCTAGATTGAGTTAATTTGATTGTTTTTATTATTTTGAGTCATTTTTAGTGTGTTTCGAGTTTTTAGCTTAGTTTGTATTTTCTAGAGTCTTGAGTTGTTTTGAGTCTTTTGATTTATTTTAGTTTATTTGTTAGTTTTATTTTGAGTTATTTTAGTTAAGTGTTTTTATTTTAGTTTAGTGTTTTAAACTTTATTTTTACGTTTTTAAATTATTTTAGAGGTTTTAGCAAGCCCTCCTAATCCCCGGCCTAGAACGATACCCTACTTACATCTATACTACATCTGTCAAAAAGAGGGTTAAATTTGTGTCGAGTTAATTCTCGCGTCAAATTTTTGGCGCCGTTGCCGGGGATTAGCAACTTTGCTAATCCTTTATTTTTGTTTGTGTTTATTTTTATATTTGTGTTTATGTTTTTATTTGTGTTTGTGTATTTTACTTTTGATATTTGACTTAGTTTTCGTTCTTTAATTTTAGGTACTAGAGAAGTAAGACATGGATTTTGCTAGTATTCAAGCTCAATTGGCAAATCTTACTTCTCAATTGTCGCAGAATGCCGAACGGACCACAATGACAAGTGTCCCTACACTTGATGTGCCCTATGGGCAAGGATATCAGACTCATCAATATCCTCAATTTTCTGCATATGTAGAGGATTGGGGATATCAAGGCTATGATCAATCAAGGGGCAATATGTATTCCGACGCTTGCAATTCGGATTGGAGGGATTATTCAAATCAAATGTGGGATGAACCTCAACATTTTCAACAAAGTGGATATTGGCAGCAAGACGAGTTCTATTCCAGACCTATGCAGCCACCACAACATCCCCCACAACAATTTCAATCGAATTCAAGTATGCCTGTGGATTATAATCAAATTCTTAATGAATTAAACTCTTTGGTGCAGGGGTCACAAAATCAAGCTAAGGAGACTCACCAAGGAGAATATTGGCAGCCGTATGATGAGTTCTATACATCACCATCACAGCCACCACAACAATCTGCCCAATTCGATGCAGGTACATCTCTGGATAATGATACATTTAATAAGTTACTCACTTCTTTAAATCAGGGAGTGGAAAATCGAATCCTGGAGATGCAAGACCGGACCAACAAGGTGGATGAATTGGAAAGGCAAGTTGGGGAGATTATGGAGATCATGGCACAGATTCAAGATCAAAGTGAATTCTCCAACTCCACCATTGCAAATTCAAATGCAGAAGTTGAAAATGAAGAAGCCATCTTTTTGGAAGGTGACGAGGAGGATGAAGTTGTCCCAGAACCATCCAACCATAGCCCGAACGTGGATGACTTGCCGCTGCAAGAAGAAGATGAGGAGGACGACCTGGGCAGTTTAGACGAATTCTTGTCTCAAACCCCTCAAGTCCCTATGTCGTCCAACTATGGTGAGGTTGTTCTAAGTTCAATTCATTCTGACATTTTTCCACCGAATATCCTTTTTCCTTGCAGAATTTTACTTCCAAATTTTGATGAGAGTGAAAAAGACGTTGTGGAATTTCTTCCAAAGGTCCACAGTGAAATCCAAATTCTTGGTGCACCAAGAAAAATGGTTCAAGATATCGAAGTGGTTGGGCAACATCAAGAAAACATCACAGAGGCAGTGCAGACAATCAAGGCCCAAGAAATTAAGATCGATGACACGGGACAGGCCACAACCATCATCGTCAATCTGGCCAAGTGCAAAGTCCCCGAAATATCCAAAGGCGTAGTTTTTGTATTTGAGTTTAAGTCGGAGAAAGACAGTAAGCCATTTTCTCCAATTTTAATTTTATTTTTAGTTTATACTAACTTGTCTCTAATTTTAATGATTCAGGCGCCCACCCTTGAATTCAGACCGCTGCCGAATCATTTCAAATATCACCTCCCGTTAAAAGATAAATTTCATGCTTTGGAGCCAAGGGGAGGTTAATGGAAAGATTCGTCCGGCTAAAGACGTTAAAGCAAGCGCTTCTTGGGAGGCAACCCAAGCAACCAGATTTGCATTTCTTAACCCTTCTTTTTATTGCCTTTACTTTCATTTTGTTTTGTTTTGTTAGTTGTTTTATTTGGTTGATCTTTGTTTAGTTTGTGTTTAAATAAATTGAGGGCCTTGTTTATTTTAAGTGCGGGTAAACAAAGTCTTTTTGCATTAATTTACATATTTTACATTTACATATTTTATTTTGTTTAAAATAAACCTGAAAAAAAAAAACAAAAAAACAAAAAAACAAAAAAAAAACAAAAAAATTAATAATAATAATAATAATATTAGTATATATATATATATATATATATATATATTTATTTATTTAAATAAACATTAAAAGCATAAATAAAGTTACAATAATACGAAAACTGATAGAATTCATTGGTCATTGGTTAGGTGGCGCCCCAGAGGTCGACGGAGCTCCAGGAAGACGAAGAGCCAGAGTTGGAATCTCCGGAGCCGGAACGCTTGGTGCAACTCCAGAGGACGAAGGCAACATAAACCTCGGGAGTAGCGCCATGAACCTTTCATGATCGCTCTGAATCCGACCGTCCGACTCCTGCAGCTGGTCCAGCTTCCTCTTCATGCTGGTCGAGTAACTAGTTGCAAGCATGTGCAACTCCTTGTTCTCGTGCCTGAGCCCTCTGACTTCTTGCCGAAGACTCGCCACCTCAGCCATCAGCGACTCCACCTGACGAGATCTGGCAAGCAGGCGCTGGCCCATGTTCGAAACTGAGCCTGCACTTTGGACGCTGAGGGCAAGAGATTCCTGAACGGCCAGCTCGTCCGACCGCCTAGATAGCATCCTATTGTCCCTTGGAGTGAGCAGATTTCTGGCAATCACCGTAGCGGTGATTTCATTCCTCATCATTGTGTCCCCGACTGTAAGAGGACCATTGGGGGATATGAAGGACGGATTCCAAATGTTGTTCGGAGAAGACGAGTCATCGTCTTCCCCGAGATTTAAGTTTAGGCGACGGTCGGAATGGCAAGACATTTTTAGAGGGGGTTGAGGAAGAAAAGAGTTCGGGAAGATTAAGATTGCTGAAGCGGAAGAAGAGATCGGAAAGATTAAAATTGCAGAAGTGCAAGAAATGAGCGGAATGAGTAAGAGTGCAAGAAGAGTTCGGAAGGATTATGAGTGTTTACAGAAGGGAGTATTTTCAGAAGGAAGTGTTTGAGGGAGTTCAAGTGTGATGTGGAGCAGAATTCGTGCCTCTATAAAAAGAAGCAAATCAATGAGGCGCTCCTCTGAGATCGATGAGGCGCTCTCCTCTCGCAAATCAAAGAGTGACGCTCCTTTCTCGAGAGCCGTTTCCTTTCTCAAAAGTCGGAATTGCTCAGAATTCACGTGGCATCACGAGGGCTCAGCTTTTCCAATTTTGTCGTGACTCATCACGTGCAGCGTGGAGCGTTGCGAAAACCACGAGCCGCACCCGGATTTGAACCCCGGTTTTCAAAAGATCATCATTCCGGTTTTGTCGTCACTCGTCACTGCATCGTCAGCCTTGCGGAAATTACGGACGCTTTGTCAGAAAGCGCGTAACGGGCACTGTTCATCCATCCACCGGCTGCCGACAAATAGTGAGGGAATAGTTCCGGTTGAGGAAGAACAAAATTCTATAAGTCTCGACCTTCGCTTTCCACAGCAAAGGCACACCTTCACACCTTCTCAACCTCTCAACCTCTCAACCTCTCTTCATCTCCGATAATGTCTTCCCAAAGAAAGCTTTCGAGTTATTCAGTGTTCTTCATCCCTTGGATCACCCCAGAAAACAAACCTTCCAGAGCAAAAGTATTTCATATTAAAAAGGTTAAAAGCAAAAGTATCTCATATTACGCTTTCTCCTCACTTTCATCTGAAGAACATGGAGAAAGTGAGATCCTGATTGCTTACCTAGTCTTGCTCTCGAGTACTCATCTCAGACCCCTCCCAACCCACTTCAAAAATAAATCTGTGTTGAGGTACTTCTTCAAAAACAAAAGTACCTCACAGACGAAGCAGGAGGAGTCTGAGGTGCATCCAGATGAAGGCAGAGTCTGAGATGATCCAAGAGTTCAAGAAGATGCCACACCTGCGTGGAGACCGGACTACTTGAAGCATGTAGAGACAACGTGCTGATTCATCCTCAACTAAGCTGAGGAGCACTTGCAAGAAGGAGGCCCATCCAGTTCAAGATGAAAGCTGTGGAAAATC
The DNA here is from genome assembly GCA_963580275.1 of Crataegus laevigata. Classification (NCBI taxonomy): domain Eukaryota; kingdom Viridiplantae; phylum Streptophyta; class Magnoliopsida; order Rosales; family Rosaceae; genus Crataegus; species Crataegus laevigata. The sequence continues at coordinate 25,856,775 of OY756947.1, read as the reverse complement.
AACAAGCGACCAATGATCGCCTATTAGTTCTTTTCGTTATCTTTTATTTTCATTTTCAATTTTCGTTTGCATTTTTCTATATTTTGCTTGCGTGCTTAACTGATTTATTTCTTTTCTTTGCAGGAACGTTTGGTTATTTTCTCCCTTTAAGTTGATTGCAAAATTTACGCTTGGGGGTCATCGCTTGGTTTTCTGCAAATTAGAGAAGTTTTCAGTCCCTTTTCTTTATTTTGTTTCGTATTATTTATTCATTTTGTTTTTATTTGCTTTTTATTGTTTTCTGACATTGGGGACAATGTCTAGTTTAAGTGTGGGGGTATCAAGTAAAAATGACCAAATTGAAAATTTTTATACCTTCGACTTTGAACTGGTTTCATTTGTTTCCATGTTAGTGCTTTTTGTTTTCTTAATTAGTTTTGTGTTTTGTTTAATTTTTCTCGAAAAATTTTAAAAAAAATCCAAAAATATTGTTTTGTTTTCCTTATTGTTTTGAATTAGATTTTTGTTAGTTTCCCGACCCAATGATATAACTGGATGAAATTTGAACCATGATTATCAAGAACTTAGCTAACATGTGTTTGATGAAATTCCTTGTTCTCTTGTTAGTATTGTACATGTTTGATCATCTTTGAAAAACCAAATGCACATAGCCTTGTTGATGTGAAACTAAAGCATGACTTAAAGCTTCACATGTGAATTTAGTGACCATATACATCCTATGTGAGTTTTTGAGCCTATTGAAAGTGTGTGCATTTTTCATACACTCCTATTCTTTCATGTGTGATGAACTTATGTGAGATGCATCTCTAGAACTTGCGTAACGATCTTTCGAAATATTTGTCATTGATTGCATGAACTTGAAAATGATAGAGGCATTAGGTTCACCACCATGGCCCAAATAACCTTATTTCCCAAAGAAAAAAATGATATCATTAGATTGCCAATTTGAGCCGTTTATGTTGAGCCTTTTATTTCTTATCACCAGATATGTCTACCCTTATACCTCAAAACATGTTTCCTTACCCTTTCCAAGCGAGCAATTTGAGACTGTCTTTTGAGAAATATTTGTGAAGTACTTGGAAGGTGTTGGGCAAAAGAATAAGTGTGGGGGTATTTCATATTTGTTTTTAAAAAAAAAAAAAAATGAGAAAAGAAAAAAGAAAAGAAACAATGTATTCAAAGAAAATAAAATAAAAAGTTTAAAGTTTCAGTTTGAGGGTGTGATGGGAGGTGTTAAGAGAATCGCTGGGAACTTGACTTCTTATATATCTCAACTAAATAATTGCTTGCAATATAGCTTGGAACTTTTGTTTTCCTATTCTTTCGTTTCAATAGCCTTATCCCTAAGCCTCATTACATCCAATAAAAGCCCTCTTGATTTAAGTTTTGCAATTATGATTGTGGAGAAGTGATTTTTATGCAAGCTTATGGTAGATCTTTCACATTTGTTTCTTTGAGCGAAACACATTAAAACTAAACACATGTGTGATTGAGTGCATATCTTGTGAGAAGGTTGCTAGTTTGCATATGATGATTTTAAAAATAAAAACTTGAAATTGCATTAGCATGGCTATCTCACACACTACACTTCAAGGATGATTTAAAGATTACTGCTAATATTTGAATAAGGAAGATGAGCTTGGATTAGCTTGTTTGGTGCTAGCTATGGTTCTTGCTGATTTATGTTTTCGAATGAAATTCTATGAGGGTCAAATAGGGGGAAGCTAATGTTTTTCATGTTATTACTTTTTCTGTTTTATTTGTTTTGCTCGAGGACTAGCAAAAGCTAAGTGTGGGGGTATTTGATCGGATCATATTTATGTATATTTTTATATCAAATTCACTCGTCTTTTCTTAGTTAGTTCGTTATATTTTGAGCTATTTACGTTATTTTTATGTTTTATAAGATTTTCAAGTTAAGAAAATAAAAATAGAATAAGTGAAGTGTTAAGTAATAATTTCATCTAAATTATCTTGTCTGTTGAATTATACTTATTATTTGGAAAATAATATATTTATATATTTATATATATTTATATATTTATATATATTTATATATTTATAATATATTTATATATATTTATTTATATATATATTGTGATAATGTGTGTGGGTGTGATAATTAGGAAGAGAACGTGATGCACAGCAGGAGAGCACTCTCGGAAAAAAGGGGAGAATAATGGGAGGTGCGCGCCCATTTGAAAAGAAAAAGAACTAAGTGGGCACGGGAGGAATAATCAAAGGGGAGCACTGAGGGAAGGAGCTCGGTGGCCTTTGGTGAAAGGGAGAGATAAGAGGAGAAAGCTGCCTTGAATTGAGGGGGCTGCCTTGAATTAAGAGAGCTGCGAAGGCAGCTTTGGAAAAAAAAGTGTGTTGCCATTTGGCAGCAGAAAACAAACAAGGGGACTTAGAAGAGAGACAGCGGGGGAGCACCGAGACAAAAATCAGAAAACAGAAACTGAAGCTGCCATTTGGCAAGCCTCGGAGCGTGCAGAAAATAAGGGTGACAGACGGAGCCAATAGAAAAGAGCTGCTGCCTTGAAGGCAGCGGAGGAAAGAAAGGCAGTTTTGGGCTTGGCGCGGTGAACCAAAAAGAAGGCAGCTTCGGTGCTGCCAAGTGAGCCTCGGGAAGCGTTGGGAGATTAGCTGCCTTAGCTAATTGTGGGGAGTCAAAGGCCTCGGGGTCAGCTGAAGGGAATTAAGCAGTAAGACAGCGGTGGTCAATTTGAAGGCAGTCAAGGCCTCTGACCAATCACAGAAAACCAACAGAAGCCACGGTGCAAACTTGCACAGTGCACAGAAATTCCCAATTTGGTTTAATCTCTCCAACTTATGTTTTTATATCTGTTTAATTTATAATAATGTGTAATTAATTTATATTGGCTAGAGGTTAATTCGAAACCATGATTATATTTGTAATTTTAATTTGATTTACTCCAGTTATGAATTTATAAATGTTTGGATGTGGTTTACTATTCTGATTTGATTAATAACTTGTTTATGTATGTGGGTTAAGGGTCGATACTTAATTTGCATGCTTAGACTTGATGCTAGGATATAAGGGAATTTCACCTAATCGTTATGAACTTATATTCATGAGTAGTAAAGATCGCTAGTCACGATTGTGTTAAGTAAATCCTTGGCAAGAGTAACATGCGTATTCCATAGTTATGAATGCCTCGTCAATGCTTATGATTTTCATAGAATTTAATGATTCTTGCTTGTATCTCTATTATGCAATTCATGTAGGGAACTTGTGGGGAATGTTTTGGGTTGTCGTATGCAATCATCCAATCTAATGATTTTAGGAAAATCTGAAAGTTAATTTAAGCGGACCTAATTAACTTGGAGCATTGTCATTCATTTGTTTGTTGAATTCATAACTGGGAATCAATTTAGGTTGCATTTGTGTCATGTGTGGAGAAAAACCCTCTAGCCAATCCGTCGTCTATCCGTTCATTTTTAATTTTATGTGTTTGTCAATTTGTAATTTATTTAAGTTTAATTTACTTCGTCAAAACCAAAATCAATTCCCCCCCATTATTATATTATATTATTTAGTTAGTTTTCCATTATTTTTAATCTTTTAATTTTAATTTCGTCCATTTTAATTCTTAGTGTCTAGATTGAGTTAATTTGATTGTTTTTATTATTTTGAGTCATTTTTAGTGTGTTTCGAGTTTTTAGCTTAGTTTGTATTTTCTAGAGTCTTGAGTTGTTTTGAGTCTTTTGATTTATTTTAGTTTATTTGTTAGTTTTATTTTGAGTTATTTTAGTTAAGTGTTTTTATTTTAGTTTAGTGTTTTAAACTTTATTTTTACGTTTTTAAATTATTTTAGAGGTTTTAGCAAGCCCTCCTAATCCCCGGCCTAGAACGATACCCTACTTACATCTATACTACATCTGTCAAAAAGAGGGTTAAATTTGTGTCGAGTTAATTCTCGCGTCACTAGTCATGAAAAAAAAAAGAAAGGAAAATTAAGGGTTTGTGTAGACTACACAGACCTCAATAAAGCGTGCCCGAAGAATCCTTATTCGGTTCCCCGAATCAACCTGCTCGTAGATTCAACTTCCTGGAATAAGCTGATCAATTTCTTATATGTACACTTCGACTATAACCAAATAGCCATGTTGAGCTTGACAAGGAGAAAACTACATTTGTAATCGAACGAGGCACTTACTGCTACAAGGTTATGCCAATCGGCCTCAAGAGCACAAAAGCAACTTACCAAAGGTTAGTAAACATGATGTTTAAAAGGTAAATTAGGGTAACAATGGAGGTCTACGTTGACAACATCATGGTGAAGGGCAAGCAACAGTCTAACCACATTCATAATTTGGCGGAAACTTTCAATATCCTTAGAAAGTACAAGATAAAGCTCAACCCTACTAAATGCACATTTAGAGTATCTTCATGCAGGTTCTTAGGGCACCTAGTAACCCAACGAGGAATCAAAGCACATCCCAAGCAAATTCAAGCGATCCTAGAGATGAAATCTCCCACTACCTTAAAAGAGATCTAAAGCTTGATCAGACAAACAGCCGCCCTCAACTGTTTTCTTTCACTGTCTACCGATCGATGCAAATCATTTTTCAACGCCATCAAGAGAGCACAATGAGACAAATGGGATAAAGAATGCGAAAGAGCTTTCCAAGACCTGAAGAAATATCTCACATCACCTCCCTTACTATCCAAGCTGAAAGCAGCGAAGGACTTATACATTTACTTGGTAGTTTCAGAAGTAGCAGTAAGTTTTGCCCTCATACGAGAAGAGCTGGGGGCACAATTACCAGTATTCTACACTTCTAAATCTCGATGCGGAGACTAGATACCGGAAGATCGAAAATTTAATTTTAGCAATAATTATTACGCCTCGGAAGCTCAGACTATACTTTCAAGCTCATACAATCATCGTCATAACTCAATATCCTCTACGATTTACATGGTCCAAACACTTCTCAACAGGTGATGAAATAGGCATTGGAACTTGGCTAATATGGCTTAGTGTTCCGACCTCGCACGGTAATAAAGGCCCAAGTCTTGGCAAACATCATAGCAGAATTCACGACTAGCCTAGGTGACACAATAGAATAGCTCAATGATACCCTAGAGCAGCCAAGCACACTTTAGCTATACCTACTCTCTCTAGTGGAGACTTTTGGCACTTACATGTAGATTGCGCATCTAATTTCAAAGGCTCGAAAGCAAGTCTGGTCCTTGTCACCCCAGACGGTTCAATGCTCGAGCAGGCAATCACTCTAGGCTTCAAAACATCCAACAATGAGGTAGAGTATGATGCCCTATTAGTAGGCCTTCGAATGGCAAAAGACCTGGCAGTGAAGAAACTAACAATTTATTCTGACTCTCAACTAGTCACCAGCCAGGCTACTGGGGGTTCACGGCAAAACATCCAAGGATGGCACAATACCTAGAGAAGGTACGTAAGCAGCTTGAGGCATTTTAGACTTACACTCTCACTCAAGTTCTGCGAGAAGACAACACTCACGCAGACACATTAGCCGGCCTAGGCTCCGCTCTTGACCACCAACTCAAACGTTTTATTCCAGTGGAGTATCTAGACAAGCCAAGCATAGAAGTAAAATCAGCAACAGAGGTGTCACAGGTTCGTGTAACTCCCAACTGGAAAAATTCTATTATAGACTATCTGGTCAATGGCACACTCCCTTTGGAATGATTGGAGTATAGAAATCTCCAAGTAAAGGCAGCACGCTACTACATGTGGAACAACATTCTCATCCGAAGATCCTGCACCGGTCCACATCTTCGTTGCTTAGCGCATCCCTATGACTTGAAGGTTCTATGCTTAATCCACGAAGGCATTTGTGGAAATCACTCTAGAGGTCGAGCCTTAACACAGAAGGCTCTTAACACAGGTTACTACTGGCTCACCATGAACCAAGATGCTAAGAAGTTAGCCCAAAAGTGCGACCGCTGCCAACGGTACAAGCCGATACCAGCACTGCTTGCTAGCGAACTACACCTACAGACGAGTCCATGGCCATTCATGCAATGGGAAATCGACATGAAGGCATTTGTGGAAATCACTCTAGAGGCTGATCCTTAACATAAAAGGCTCTTAACGCAGGCTATTACTGGCCCATTATGCACCAAAATGCTAAGAAGTTAGCCAAAAAGTACGACCGTTGCCAACGTTACAAGCCGATACCAGCACTGCCTGCTAACGAACTACACCTGCAGACAAGTCCATGGCCATTCATGCAATGGGCAATCGACTTGGTGGGACCTATGCCTCCCACTACTGAGGGCAAAGGTATGATGATCATGGCAACTGATTACTTCACCAAATGGGTAGAAGCAGAGCTTATGATTACCACTACTCATACAGACATAGAGCACTTTATATGGAGGAACATCATTTGTCGATTTGGTATCCCTTAGTCCATCATCACCGACAACAGCCCACAATTCGTGGGCCAAGATTTGGCGAAGTTCTTCAAAAAATATGGCATCAAGCAGCACATGTCCACGCCGAGGAGGCAACGGGTAGGCCAAAGCATCTAACAAGATGATCATCGATTGCCTCAAAAAGTCCATTACCGACAAAAAAGGAAAATGGCCAAACGAGCTCCCTAGATGTCTTTGGGCATATCGCACCACCAAAAGACAAGCAACCAGTGAGGCTCATTTTCTTTGGCATTTGGCTCAGAGACAATCATTCATCCTAACATTATCATGCCAAGCATTTAGCATAATAGTAAGGAGATGGCCACAAACTTAGATTTGGCATAGGAGAAGCACAAGCAAATCATCACCCACATCGCAGCTTACCAATAACAGCTCATTTCCAGTTACAACAAAAGGGCCAAGATCCGATAATTTCAGCTAGGAGATCTAGTCCTAAGAAAACCTTCATCACTACCGACACAGAAGGCTCCAAAAAGATGGATCTCATCTGCAAAGGTCCATACAAGATCAGCAGAGTAGGCGGCAAAGGTACTTACACTATCGCCACCATGAACGACAAATAGATCGAGAAGCAATGGAACTCCTACAACCTGATGAAGTACCATGTGTGACCTCCCACTATATCAAGACCCGAAGACTCAAGCAGTTCAATAGGCATCGCCTCGCAAGCCGAGGACTATCTAATTGTTATGTAATTTTGTTTTAATTTATTTGTTCATTTCACTCGTTTTTCAATGAGAAATTCAGAAGTAATTTACAACTTGACCCGACTACATGTCTACAACAACTTACTTCTCCTGTATTTCAAAAAGAAGAGCGCGCCCTTCTTAGGGACTTATCGCAGAAATTGCAACCCTTCAGGGACCAACCATGCTCTCCAAGATGAGAAGATGAACTTACACTTCGAATATCCAGACGTGGATGAGTCAGGTTGCCCTAGTATAACTAGATGCACAATGGCTTACGCCGAGATTCCTAGAAGTAGCCACAATGGTCTTTTTCAAGGCTTAGCCAACTGAAGGATTTTGGGTCTCTTGGCCTAATCCGCAGGAAACTTGGCCCTAAAGACGGAGGGGGCACATTATGCAGTACGCCTGATAGACAGCTGCCCTGAAAACCTAAAGTTGCTACAGAGTGCACTAAGATAGCCTGCGATTTTCAGAAGACTGCCTACGGCTTGTCCTTCTATCAATGAAGCCATGCTAGACTTATACAACTGCACATTTTTGTGAAAGTTTAAACAAGTTAGCGTGCATATATGAAGTTTTATCCACTGCTGACATGCTACGTAATCGATAAACTTCATCTCTGCCAAGCACGGAACCACCTACACCAAATCTTAAAGTCTTGTGAATACTTGCTACACAGCCCATGAAATTGGGAAAAGCCAAGGTTAACAACCTAGCGGTTACGCGGACTTGTCTGCTTCTGTAAGTAAGACATCCAGCTGCCGACCCTATGGTTAACAACTTTGCAAAGTTCTACACCAACACCTACGACTACATAGGCTATGTGAACTTGTCTGCTTATAGAAAAGTAGGATGCTCGCCACTAGCCTATAAAGTCTAAAGGTTAAAGGAATGAACAAAAAAAGCAAAGATAGAGAAAAGCGAAGGAAGCAAGTTTATTAAATTTTCTAGCAAAATTGATACACCACTAGCAAAGACCGAATGAGTTTAAGCAAAAGCGACAAGGAAAATAAAGAAAATCCTTAAGGCTACTTAAAAGACTACTCTTCAGCAGCTTGGATATCCTACGACAAGTCGGTCACCACACCTTTAGCAGCTGCAACATTCTCAATAGCAGAACTATCCGGCGCTTCATCACCAACTGCCCCGGCTTGGGCACCAACCTCTCTAACCATTTCACCAATAGAAGACTTGAAGGTGAAAGCAAACACGTATTTCAGAGAAATAGAGAAGGTCTCGAAGTCTTTACCATAGAACTCAAAGTCTGACGGTCTCTCAAAAAGATGGTCCACGTAACCCAGCTTGTAGAAATTAGCTTGACTCTAAGTAAGCGAAGCCTCGAACCCAGCCTTTTCACCCTTCAACTGCTTATTCTCCTCAAGTAGACAAGCACGCATGAATCCATTGCAACTTCTCCACTTATTTCTTCAAACTATCGTTGAGCTTCAAAGCACCTTGGAGTTCCAAAACTTAAGGCTCGAGCCTATCAACGATCTTCTTGAACTGGATCACTTGGTTGTAAGAAGTGGATTACTTGGTTGTAAGCAGCGACCAGCTACTCATCCTTTGCATAAGCAGAAGAGCAGAATTCAGAGATGGAGCGCTCAAGATCTTAAATATGAGGTATGTTAACACCTGATCTCCTTCTTTGTACTGTCATACTTTACTTGGATCACGTCAAGCCCAGCCTTCAAATCCATGATCTCTTGGCGAGCAATCTCAAGCTGCAGAGAAGTGGGGGCAAAAATGTTAGACCCCTTCAAAGCAACAAGCTCAAATTCCAACTTCTTAACGTTTTCGACCGAGGAGTCAGCTTCGTCTGCCATAGTTCTTGCCACTTTTTTAGCACCCTTGGTATCCTCTTGGTCAAGAAACATAAACTCAGCTACCATAATCGTTGTTTTTTGCATCATGGCTAGCAAAGCAGTCGTCCTATACTCGGATGTGTGCTTCACAAAGAGACTAGGGCCAACAATTTCCTTGACGCCATTAACAAACTTGGCACATATATCTCCACTAACCTCCAAAGTCTCCTTGGCCCAGTCATGATCTCCTTTGCTCGAGTTGTCAAAAAGTCTATGGCGAGATCGCAGCTGCCCAACTCCCTCAATGTGACCTATGTCAAAGAAGTACCGAAATTCCTTGACAGTTAGATCTAAGTCAAAGAATTGGCTTAAATTGTGAAATCCCACCATCATGCGAACCGTATTCGGAGAAACATTTCATGGAGCAAAGTACTTCTTGAAAAAAGTGGGGCATAGGAAAGGTAAACCCCAAAACAAAATAATAGGGGTGGAACTTGATGGCTCTCCGAGCCCTATCATATGGCTCATGGCTGCTACCATCTTTAACACATTTCACAAGCACTCCCGATGGAATAGCATGCCATAAGCTTCAAGGAAGTCTCTAAACAAATAATCGGAGTTAATCTTGAAGTGAACAGCCTTAAAGTAGCCAACCTTGCTCAAAGACCCACCTTGACGGTACAACGGTGGCACACCAACATTATTCTTAAGGTTCGAGGAAGACATGCTTGAAGAAAATTCTACAAAGTTGCAAGGAAAATTCATTAGACAGTTGCTTCAAAAAAAAAGGGGGGGGGAGGCACAGCATAAAGCCCAGCCGCAAAGTTCAGAAGGGCACAAGGCCCTTCATTTTCTCCTTTAGGCACGAGCCCAAGCCCAGCCTTCTTTAAAAAAAAAAAATTGGGTAAAGAAAGGAGCCCAGCCCGCACTGGTTCCCCCACCATTCCTCTCAGCCCAAAGGCCTCACAGCCCAATTTAGCAAACAGGGGGCTGGAGCCCCACATCATTTCCCTCCTCACAGCCCGAGTCGAACCCAGCCATCTAATGGCACACTATAAACCCACGGCAACGGTGCCATGGTTTCTCCAAATTTTTTTTCAAATCTCCTCAACCCCAGTCAAGCCACTCTCAAGCCCCAAGGTTTCCAAAGAAATTATGAAGACAAGAAAAATTAATTTTTTCTTACCTTAAAGCAACGAGAAGACGAAGCAAGCGACGAAAGACGATCATTTGCACAGGCAAGATGTAGAAGACTGCTAGAGGAGGGGGAACAAATATCCTCTAAGCTCTCTCTCTCTCTTGTAAGGAAGAATAAATTTCTCTCCAAAGTTGATTTAATAACCCACTTAAGGTGGACTTAAATAAGCTTTGAGAGGAATTTATTTCCTTTTTCCTAGAACGATCTAATTTCCTATTAAAGAGGGTACCTACATCAAAATAGGAAGCAGTCCAAATTTCCTAAAGCAATAAAATCTCTACCCCTGTTGCCCTTTTTTGCGAGCAGCCCAACAGGTGTGGGGGCATTTATGGAGCCAAAAAAAATCACAAGGCGACACGTGGATTTTTGGATACAAAAGGACGAAAATACCCTTGAAGCATATCAAGATTCCTACGCGCGAGCAGTGGGCAATCATCGCTCAACCAAGTAAAAAATGCCCAAAATAGGTAAGAAATTTAAAATTATTTTATCCATCCTCATCCTATATTCTTGACAAGGTAATTATTTCATAACTTCCAAAACATTCCTTTTAAATTATGTTATTTGGCCAATTAATGGATTTATTACCTAATTAATCCATTAATTGCCAATTAAATCACCAATTAACTACAAAATACACTCAAAAATATCCCAAAGGGCCGGCCACCTTCTCTCAAAAGGGGACCGGCCATGCCCTATATATACTACCCTATTTTCTCTAAAAACATAAGTTCCACACTCTTGCAAAACTCTCAAAAAATTCTCCAAACACTTTTTCTCTCTAAATTCTAACTTTGGCATTGGAGGTTTTTCTGCCAAAGCCCCCCCCCTAATTCGTCATGGGCGTGTGAGGCTCTTGGCCTTGACCTAAGGTGTTAATTTTTTTGTAGGTGCAATTTTGTCCAAGAAGAAGAATGCGGAAATTTACATCCACAAAGTCTCCTCTTAGTGATGGCTTGGATACACATTTAATCTTTTGTAACATATTTATTCACTAAATTAGGGCGTTCTATATGTTTCTTGTGTATTAGGAGTCTAGCCAACCCCGCCCCTTGTTCAATAACCATTTTGATGCTTAAGCAAAAGAAAAAAAAATAGAAGTTGACCTTTTTTTTTTTTTTAAAAAAAATTCACTTGCAAAGTCTAAATCTACAAAACTTGAGAATAGAAACTACAATGCAGTGTCTGACCTAGGCTTCAATTAAAATATGCTGAAGTCCAATCTTTATTGCATCCTCCATCCCAAACCTTTAACCCAACAAAAATAACAATAAAAAACTCAAAAAATCAACTTGGACGTTGTCAAAATAAGACCCAAATTGAAAATGCATTAAAACTATTTCAATTTTTCCATTCTTTCTCCTTCCTCCATAACTTCTCTCACTCTGTGAATTCAATCAACAATGCCTTCCCTCTTGATCTGTCATTCATATTGTTGATGCAAATTTCTGCCATCTTCAGTCTTGACATACCTAAGCCTCACGAGCCCACGAGGTGGGGGGGGTTAGGTCAACGGATCTCCGATGCCTAAGTTAGTTTCTCTGAGAAAGTAAAGTGTTTAAGGCTTTTTTAGGGTTGCAAAAGCTCTGAAAATTTGGTAGAATATGGGGTATTTATAGGGATAGGGCCGGCCATAGTGTTTAATGGAGAGATATTCTCTAAACATTCCCAAGACATTAAATAGGAAATAATATCTTGAGATAATGGTGTAATTATCCCTAATTTATTTAAATTAGGATTACTTACTTGATTGGAGTCAATCTTCAAATGAGAATGTATTAAAGATAGGATTTGGGTAATTAATCCTTATCTTTAATTCCTTGCTAAGGGAAAGTGAGTTATGGGTAGTCATGTTTAGCTGTTGAGTCCTCTAGTGATGTAAGTTGTGCATGGGGGCATTTGAGAAGCCTACCCATTTATTAAGGGCAATCTTGTCTTTCTTGAATAAAAGTCCACGTGTCACCTCTTGAATTTTTGGGATTATTTTAGGCTCCACAAATACCCCCACACCTATTGTGATGTATGTATGAAAAAGGCAGTAGGTGTAGAAATCCCAAGCTGCTTGGGTTTGTAGAATTGTTTCCCAATTTGAACTTGATCTTTTTTCTTGATTTAGAGATAGACTTCTTCTAAGAAAAGGAAACCAATTACCCCAATACCTATTTAATTCTGCCTTAAGTAGGGGATTAAATAAATTTAGAGAACAATCATTATTCCGACAAGGAAGAAAAGCCAGAGGAAATTTTTATTCCCCCTCCCCTAACATTCTTTTTTTCTTGCCCTTGCAAAGAATCGTTTCTCGTTGTTGTTCTTCTCCTCTGTGCCGCACCAAGGTAAGAAAAACTTGAATTTTCTTCTTCTTGAATTTTTTGGGAGTTTTAGGACTTGAAAAAATGGCTTATCAGGGGCCGTGGGTGTGGGTTACACACGACAGTGAGCCACGGGGCTGCTTAGTGGCACGACATGGGTTAGCTAGGCTTGGCCGAGGTACTGGCGATACTAAGGTGCTGAAAGGTTAGCTTCGGCTAGACCTTGTGGGCTGCTGGGCAGAGGCCCAGGCAGGTGAACTATGAGAGAGCGATAGAGTCTGGTTTAGGTCAGCTCTCAGGCTTTGGTGGCCTAGGCCGTATGGCCCGACCTTGTTTCTTTGGGAGCCTAACACATGAATGAAAATGGGAGAGGAAGCCCCCCTGTGTTAGTCGGCTTGCTTACAAAATAGAGAGGGCTAAGAGGCCTTAGACCTCGCCAGGCTATTTAACGGGTGAGGAAGAAGGGAGAGAGGTGCTGGCTTCTTCGTTGTTAGGCTCAGCGGCGCGAGCCACATGTAAAAGAGAGAGGGATGACTTGCGAGCTGGGTCATAAGGCGCTAGGCTATGCGTTCCATAGTTTTTTATTTTATTTTTTATTCTCTCCTTGCGAGCTGCCTTCTGAATATTTTTCCTCGTACTTTTTGCAGAGATTTTGAGATGTCTTCTTCTGATCACAAGAGTGATGAATATCCTCCACCCTTATACCGTCAAGGTGATTCTTCGACAAGGTGGGTTATTTCAAGGTTATGCATGTCAGATTAATTCCAATGAGCTATTTTAGGAATTTCTTAAGGCGTACAAGTATTCAATTTGTCAAGCGGGTGAAAGATGACAACGACCATGAGCCATGCGGCGAGGGCGCTACTGCTAGGAAAATAACCATCAAATTCCATCTGTATTACTTTGTGTTCGGATTTACTTTTCCTATGCCACATCTTTTTTAGAAGGTGATCTGCTCTATGAAATGCGCGCTTGCTCAGTGTTCCCCAAATGCAATTCGTGCGATGGTGGAATTCTCAAACTTGAGCAGGTTCTTTGATCTTAGCTTGACCATAAATGAGTTCTGGTACTTCTTTGAGATCAACCACAAGGAAAGTGTGGGGCAGCTGAGGTTTCCCTATAAGCTGCTCGATGCTTCTAGCAAAGGTGATCATGAGTGGGGCGAGAAATACCTTGGAGGTGAGCAGAGAGTGGGAGTTTGATGATCGGATCATATTTTTATATATTTTTATATCAAATTCACTGGTCTTTTCTTAGTTAGTTCGTTATATTTTGAGCTATTTACGTTATTTTTATGTTTTATAAGATTTTCAAGTTAAGAAAATAAAAATAGAATAAGTAAAGTGTTAAGTAATTAATTTGTTTAAACTATCTTGCTTGTTGATTAGAATTTATCGTTTAGAAAATAATATATATATATATATATATATATATTTATATATTTAAATATATATATTTATATTTATAATTTAATATGTGTGCATGTAGTCGGTGAAACAAGCAGAAAATAAAGAATGGAGGAGTGGGTTGTGGAATAATGATGAGGAGCCACATGCGGAAAAAGGGGGAGAGCACTGAGGAAAGGCAGCTGCGCGGAAGGCATTAAGGGGAATAATAAAAGGCCAGAGGAATAAGCTCGGTGAGGGTGAAAAGGGCGAAAAGACCATCTAGGGAGGGAGCTGGGAAGCTCATCGGGAGAGAAAACAGAGCAGAAGAAAATAAAATAAAAATAATAATAAAGGCTGCCTTGTGCAGCGCCAGAGGGAGGAAGGAGGGCCTGCGCAAAAAGGAAAGCTGCGTAAGCAGCTTGAAGTCTTGAAGGCAGGGCGCTGAAAAGGAGGCCGAGCTTGCGGGGAAGTCTCGAGGGAGCAGCTGGCCAACGCACAGCTCTGCCAGCTGGGCAACTTAGACGGGAAGACGAGAAACAGAGGCAGCTTCGGAGCTGCCAATCAGACAAGCACAGGCGCTGACGCAAGCAGCCAGGAAACCCACGGTGCAAGGCAGCGTTGAAAACAGGCTGCTTGGCAGCCCAGCAAGCACACTGCACAGACAACCCTTGATCCTTATTTCGGTTTATCTTTTCCAAACTCAGATTTTAATTTTGTTTTTAATTTCTGTTTTAATTTCTGTTTTAATAATGTGTAATTAGTTTATTTTGGCTAGAGGATAATTCAAAACCATGATTATATTTGTAATTTGAATTGGTAACTTCAGTTGTGAATTCTGAGTTGTGATTTAATTTGCTTAACTGTTTGATTAATAACTTATTTATGTTTGTTGATTAAGAATGCAAACTTAATTTACATGCATGAATTTGATGCTAGAATATAAGTGAATTTCACCTAATCGTTATGAACTTATATTCATGAGTAGTGAAGGTTGCTAGTCACAATCGCGTTAAGTAAATTCTTGGCATAAGTTTCATGCAATTCATAGTAATAAGTGCCTCGTCAATGCTTATGGTTTTCATAGAACTTAATGATTCTCGCTTGTATCTCTATTATGCAATTCATGTAGGGAACTTGTGGGGAATGTTTTGGGTTGTCGTATGCAATCATCCAATCTAATGACTTTAGGAAAATCTGAAAGTTAACTAGTGCAATTCACGGTTAATTTGGGGCGTTGAGATTAACAACTTATTGGAAGAACAACTGAAGGTCAATTTAGATTACATTTGTGTCATGTGTGGAGAAAAACCCTCTAGCCAATCCGTCGTCCATCCTTTCACTTTTATTTTATGTTTTTGTCAATTTTGTAATTTATTTAAGTTTAATTTACGTTTCTTCAAAAATCAATCCCCCCATTATTAAAATATTATTATTTAGTTAATTTTTATTATTTTTAATCTTTTAATTTAAATTCCGTCTAATTAATTTCCTAGTTTTTATTTTAAATTGTTTTTATTATTTTGAGTCATTTTTAGTGTGTTTCGAGTTTTTAACCTAGTTTTGTATTTTTGAGTCTTGTTTAATATTTTTAAATTAATTTAGAGTAGATTAGCAAGCCCTCCTAATCCCCGGCCTAGAACGATACCCTACTTACATCTATACTACATCTGTCAAAAAGAGGGTTAAATTTGTGCGGTTTAAAATCCCGTCAAATTTTTGGCGCCAAAAATTTGACGGGATTTTAAACCGCACAAATTTAACCCTCTTTTTGACAATTGTAGTATATGTATAAGTAGGGATCGTTCTGGACCGGGGATTAGGAGGGATTGCTAATCAATGTAAAAATAAATTAAAAACGTAAAAACAAAATTAAAACACTAAACTAAAATAAAAACACTTAACTAAAATAACTCAAAATAAAACTAACAAATAAACTAAAACAAATCACGAATGAATTTAAAAGATTCAAGCTATGAAAATTAACCAACTCTAAACTAAATTACTCAAAGAACTCAAAAGAAATCAAATAAGGTAAATTCAAGTCAAAAAAAAACAAAAATTGAAAAAGGGGGATTTGATCTTGATGAGAATAACTTGAAAATAAACAAATTGAAAACTAGATAGATTTAAGCACAAAATATAGTTGTTTGAATGGATGATGGATTAGCTAGAGGGGTTTCCTCCACACATGATACACTTGTATATAAACCAATTTTTAGTTGTTCTTTCGATAACTTATGAAACTCAACACTCCAAGTTAATTAGGTCCGCTTAAATTAACCTTCAGATTTCCCTAGAATCATTGAATTGGATGAATATGCATCGCAACCAAATCATTCCTAACAAGTTCTTTATATGAACAGCATGATAAAGACACAAGTTAGAATCATTACGTTTGTTGGAAATCATAAGCATCGACAAGGCATTTGTAACTATGAAAAGCATGATACTCCTGCCAGGAATTCACTTAACACGATTGTGGATAGCAACCTTCACTACTCTTGAATATAAGTTCATAACGATTAGGTGAAATTCCCTTATATTCTAGCATCAAACTTATGCATGAAAACTAAGCGTGCACTCTTAATCAACATACATAAATAAGTTATCAATCAAATAGTTAAGCGAATTGAAATCACAAATTATTAAATCACAACCAAAAGTAATTAATTCATAATGCAAATGTAATCATGGCTTTGAATCCCCCTAGCAAAAAGGGGGGTTTAGTTCCTCATAATCATAAAACAAAGGTAAATAGATTTATACATTGAAAATGAAAGAAAGAAAACACCTAAACGCTCCAACGGTCCTCGTTGAGTGGTATGCACGTCCAAGCACTTTCCCTCCCTTCCTTTGCTATGGCACAAGGAGTGGATGTGGTTTGAAGGTTTGGTTGTATAGAGGAGTGGATAGGGGGATGTATGGTGGTGTTTATGATGGCTAGGATAGGTTTATGGGCAGATTTTGTGGAGGAAAGAAGGGGGGTTATGGCTAGGATAGTTTAGGGTGTGTGAAATGGGATTGTTGTGTGAATTGGTGAGTCTAAGCCTTGCAAGAAGGCTTTATTTATAGGTGCACAAAGGTAAGGAGCCACTCAAGTGATTCTAATAAACAAATACAAAGCAAGAATTAATCATCAAAAACAGCTAGCACACATGCTTCATTGCAGAAATTTCATGATGAAACAACTTGCATTCATCCTCCTTGGTCCATGCCTTGGATTCCTCTTGGTCTTCTCATGATGAATCAGCTAGAACACTTGCAAAACAGCTAGCACACTTGTATTTCATGATTAAACAAGCTAGCACACTTGCAAAACATAATCATTCATCCATGCCATGGGTCATCCTTGCAGTTGTCCGCCTATTCCTTCCCCATGTGCTCTCTTGACCTTCCCTTACTAAAATGCCCATAACTTCT
This sequence comes from Crataegus laevigata, assembly GCA_963580275.1. Lineage (NCBI taxonomy): Eukaryota > Viridiplantae > Streptophyta > Magnoliopsida > Rosales > Rosaceae > Crataegus > Crataegus laevigata. The sequence goes on along the minus strand of OY756947.1, from coordinate 25,839,518 downwards.
TCTAGAAAAATGATCTTAACAATCCGCAAAATGCTCCAGAAAATAGACATATGTAGCTTTCCAAGCATGTAAGGCTCATTCTCTAGTTCATTTTGGGCCGCTCGCAAATTGCTTCCAAAATGGGCTGATCTGCACAGGTAGTTTTGACCCATGTGCTCTCTTGACCTTCCCTTACTAAAATGCTCATAACGTCTTCTAGAAAAATGATCTTAACAATCCGCAAAATTCTCCAGAAAATAGACATCTGTAGCTTTCCAAGCATATAAGGCTCATTCTCTAGTTCATTTTTGGTCGTTCGCAAATTGCTTCCAAAATGCGCTGATCTGCACAGGCAGTTTTGACGAATTTGTTACATAAAATCTCACTTGTGCTATTTTTCTTTTATTTATAATTCTTTTCCACCTCCTGGCTAATGGCCTCGAGGCCTTAATTCCCACTTGCTCAGCGCCTCATCATTCCTTCCCGTGCCCACTTTCACATGCGCACTGCCTTGCACATTCCACATAATTATTCTGTTTTCTTTTCCTTTCTTCCCGAGTGCTTCTAGCCTAATCACACACAACACAAACAATATATTTAAATATATAAATATATATATATATATATTTATTTTCCATATGATAAGTATAATTCATTTGACTCTTCTCTCGAGTTGTGTGTCCCGACTACCTTTATTGGTGGTAAGTGAACTGCTTCATTCTTATCCTGCTTGAATTTTTGTTGAGCTACTTCATGACCTCAATTTATTGATCGTCATTCTCACTTTGTGTAGATTCATAGTTTGGCTCAACTCCAAGGACTTCGACAGATATGAAAAAAGTGCACGTTGCCTTGGGTATCCTTGCTGAGTACCATGAGTGGCACTGGCTACTCAACCTTCTTCATCGGGAGAAAGATTATATGCCTCTAAAGGAAGAGATAAATTAGATAAAGGACGAAGCGTTGGCTCGCTCGATCGCAGCTATTGAGCCTGCTACCAATAAGGGTGGAAAAAAGAGTTCCTCCTCACCTGTTTGTGAGTCTTTGGTCGAGAAGAAGCCGAGGACTTCTTCTGCTGCTCGTGGGAGCTCGTCTACTGCCGAGAAGCTTATTATTGATTTAACTTCCCCCAATGAGGCGAAAAAGACCGTTGAGTCTGAGCTTGTGAAACCTGCTGCTCTGAAGGTGACCGCATCCATTGCTGAGAGACTTGCCCAGTAGAAAGGTTCAGTGACACCTCCAGTGTCTGGGTTTGTATCGAAGCGTCTGTCAGGAGCTAAGTCTGGTTCTGCTTCTGAGAGGCTCACCGCTATGAAGAGCGGGAATGTGGATTCTACTGCTAAGGTGGCGCATAGGCTTATTCCTCATTCTGCGGCAACTGAGTTATCTGTTGAAAAGAGGAAATCTGCTCTCACGCGCAGTTATAAGAGATCCACCAAGTCTGATGCTAGAGATTTTCCCAAGGCTTTGTGCGCTGTTGAAGGCTGACATGCTTGAGGAGGTTGATGCATGTGCTAAGTTTGTTGATAGTGTTGGGAAAGTCATCATCCACTCAGATTCTTTTACGAAGCATCATCCCTACTTGAGAAGGTCCTCCCTGATTGCTACAATGCATAAGACCTTGATCCTGGCATCTGAGTCTATGCGCGTAGATCAGGATGCTGTTAAGTATGTTAAGGAGGCCGAAGTAGCGTTAGTGGCTCATCTTCGCTTGGCTACTGAGAAGACTGAGAAGCTCAAATTTGAACTCGTTGTTTTGAAGAAGTCTGATGTCTCTGCCCCCACTTCTTTGCAGTTGGAGGTCGCTCATTAGGAGGTCAACCATTTGATTGTTAGGCTTAGTGTGACTCAAGTGATGTTGGAAGTTGCAGAAAATGAAGTCAGTCACGTTTCTCCGATGGTCGAGAACCTTGAGCATGTCAATTCGGAGTCTTGATCTGCTTATTTTGCCAAGGTCGAGGAGCTTATCTTCATGCATGTTGAAGTGTCTCATCTCAAGAAGGTTGCCAGTATGTTTGAGTCCAAGAAAGTGGATTTGCAAGGTGCACTGTCTGCTAGTGAGAACCTCAAAAATGAACTAAATGAGCTACAGAGTGCTCACACTGAGCTTGTTAAGGAGAATGTGCAGCTGAAGAATGAGAAAGCTGGTCACGAAGTGGCGCTTGCTTCTTGTCAGCCGATTTCTACAAGCTATGTAGACCATCTTTAAGGCAGGCCATCGGATTATGAGTTTTTCGAGAATGACTTCGAGACTTTTTCTATTTCTTTAGTTGATCTTCTTAATTTCTCGTCTGAGGCTACCATTGGTAAAGTAGCTGAGGGTCAGGCAACCCAGGCAAGGACGGCTAAGGATGAGCTGATGGAAGCTATGGTTGCTAGGAGCGGTGTGGTAGTCAAGGAACCGGTGGTTGCGTAGGTTTCCAAGGAGTAGTCTTTTTGCTTAAACTTAGGAATTTTCTTCTTTTCCTTTTTGTTTTGCTTTGCTTGAACTTTGTTGGCATTCAAGCCAGTTTATCGATTTGCTAGAAATTTAATAAACAGCTTTCCTTGTTTTTGCTTCATCTTTCTTTTTCGCCAAGCTATTTGTGAAGCTTTTTACCATAGAATGAGTGGCCGGGTATGTTACTTGAGTGAAGCATTCGATCCTCTGTTGCCACTTAGGTCTTAGCTTTGGCTTTTTGGGCTTCTAGAGCCTTGCCTACTGGAGGCGACTTGCAAAACTTTACCGTAGGACGGGCAATTAAGTTGGCTGCTTCGATGGAGCAGTTGACTCGCATGGCCACTTTAGGCTTCAGTTTTGGCTTTGATGCTCATAGAGCTTTTAACTACAAAAGGAAAAATGTGAGATTTTTAACTTATAGAGCCTGCCGCCGAACTCGTTGCCTCCGTAAGAAGCGGGCGAGTTTGCATAGCTACTATAATTATGAATCTCAGCTTTGGATGGCTTCACGAGCTTTAGCCATCCCGGGGCGTATTGTGAAATTTTTAACTTATAGGGCTGACAGGCGAACACATGCTTCTTGTGGGAAGTAGAAGAGTTTGAGTAGCCTCCATGGTTGTATTTCGACTTTTGAGTGGCTTCTTGAGGCTTAGCCTCCAGAGGCGTATTGCGAAGTTTTTAACTTATAGAGTCATCGGCGGAACTTATGCTTCTCGTATGAAGCAGATGAGGTCCACGTAGCTGCTATAGTTGTACCTTAGCTTTGCCCTAGTAAAACTTAAACCATAGACCGTCGGCCGAAAGCGCTGCTTGTAAGTAAGTAGGCGAGTTTGCGTAGTTATAGCAGGTGTAACTCTCAGTTTACAGATTGCCTTGGGTTTTTAGCCATTGGGTCATCGGCCAGGCATCTTACTTACAGAAGCAGATGACCTGCGTAACCACTTCAAATGTCATTCATAACTCTCAGAGACGTTATAGGCGTGAAGTGTAGGCGAAATCGTACCTTAGAGGCCATATCCTTACGAGTCGCAAATTGATTCTGCAGGTTGCTTAACTAGTAATGCAGCACTTTAAAACCAAGCCACTTTATGAAGACTTGCATGTCGAGCATAGACCATCTTGTCACATGAACTTTTTCATGGGTAGGGGTCCTGCACTTAGCGTCTTTTCTGGTTAAAGAATCAGGATCCTGCAAAATTGAATCCTTCAGTTGGATAAGTATATTCTAGGGGAAAGACTATCGTGGCCAATTCTGGGAGTCGTCCGGGTCAGGTAGTCACTGTATTCATGGGAAACTAAGCAGTGTACCACCCATCCACTTCTGGATATTTCAGATTAGTGTACCCTCTCATATTTGAGAGCACACGCCATGTCTGAACAGGCAGAGGGCGTCTTATGCTTGTCACAAGGGCACTCGCGTTAGAGAATTTACGCCATGTCTACAGGGCAGAGCTCGTCTTCTGCCTATCATAGGGTTGGTCAGTTTGTTTATTCATTTAGCCCAGGCTTATGAATAATTCCTTCAATCTTCATTGAAAATAGAGGCTTTTATTAACTTTGCTCTTAGGCAGTAATGGCATAATAACTGATAATCCTCGGCATGTGAGGTCTTGTCTGTCGAGCTGCTTGAGTCTTTAAACTTTTTCGTCTTGAACAGGGTTTAAGGAATGGTGGGAGGTCACACATAGTACTTTCTTAGGTTGTACGCATTCCACTATTTGTCGATTTCCTTATCGCTCATAGTGGTGAGGGTGTAGCTGCCCCTCCCGCTTATTCGGCTAATTTTGTACTGACCTTCCCTTATAATAGCCATCTTTTTGGAGCATTCCCATCAGTGTGGTGATGAAGGCTTTTCTGAGGACTAAGTCTCCTGGCTAGAACTACTATATTTTTGCCTTCTTGTTGTAGCTCATGATGAGCTGTTACTGATAGGCCGTAATGCGAGTAATACCTTCTCGCACTCTTCCTCTGCCAGGTCTAAGTTGGTGGCCATCTTCTTTTTGTTCTGCTCTAAGTTTGGCAGTTCAATATTGATGCTTAGCATAATGACGTTGGGAAGAATGATCGCCTTAGAGCCATACGCCGGGGAGAATAAAGTTTCGCCGATTGCTCGTCTTTTGGTGGTGCTATATTTCCATAGAACACCGGGGAACTCGTCTGACCCCTTGCTTTTTTTATCTGAGAGGGTCTTCTTAAGGCAGCCGAGGATGGTCTTGTTGGACGCATCGACCTGCCCATTGCCCTGCGGATACCGGGGCATGGACATGTACGGCTTGATGCCATATTTTTTGAAAAACTTCGCTAAGTCTTTGTCCATGAACTGCGAACCATTGTTTGTGACAATGAAGTGTTGAATGCTGAAGCGGCAGATGATGTTCTTCCTTATGAAGTGCTTTATGTTTGTCTGGGTAGTTGTATTCATAGGTTCGGCTTTGACCCATTTTGTGAAGTAGTCGGTCGCTACGATCATCGTACCTTTGCCCCCAGTAACAGACAGCATAAGTCTTACCAGGTCAATGGTCAAGGGCTCGTCTGCAGGTGGAGTTCGTTAACAGGTAGTGCGGGCACGGGCTTAAAGTGCTAGCAGCTGTCACACCTTTGTACATATTCCTTGGCATCTTGATGCATTGTTGGCTAGTAATAGCCAGCGTTAAGAGCTTTTTGAGCCATGAAGCTACCTCCAGAGTGGTTTCCACAAACGCCTTTGTGGATTGAGCTAAGAATCTTCAGGTCATCGGAAGGCAATAAGCAGCAAAAATGTGGTCCTAAAAAAGATCTTCGTACGAGCATGCCGTTCCATATGTAGTAGTGTGTTGCCTTTATTTGGAACTTCCTGGACTTCAGTCTATCTGCAGGGAGTGTTCCATTGACTATGTAGTCGATGATAGGATCTTGCCAACTCGGGGTTATGCTGATTTATGCTATCTCGACTGCTGGTTCCTCATCTATGCTTAACTTTTCCAAGTACTAGACTGGGATGGAGCGCCTGAGCTGATAGCCTAGCGCAGAGCCTAAGCTTGCTAGTGCATCTGTGTGGGCATTTTTTGCCCGTGGAACCTGAGTGAGTGTGTACTCCTGGATTGTCGCTAGTTGCTCTCATACGTTATTAAAGTATCAGATCATCCTTAGATGCTTTGCTGCGTACTTTCATGAGGTTTAGTTAGTGATTAGCTGGGAATCGAAGTAAATCGCGAGCTTCTTCACTGTTAGGTCTTTTTCCAATCGGAGACCTGCTAGTAGGACTTTATACTCTGCTTTATTGTTTGACACCTTGAAGCTTAAAGTGATTGGCTGCTCGAGCATCGAACCGTCCGGGGTAGTAAGAACTAGGCATACCCTCAATCCTTGGTGGTTAGATGATCCATCGACTTGCAAGCATCAAAAATCTCCAGCAGGTGGGGCTGGTATAGTTATGGCGTGCTCGGTTGCCTTCGGGCCATTTTCAGGCTAAGTTGCTGCGTCCTTTAGGCTTGAGGTGAATTCTGCTATGAAATCTGCCAATGCCTGAGCTTTTATTGTTGTGCGGGGTTGGTATGCTAAGCCATATTGGCCAAGTTCCAATGCCCACTTCATCACTCGTTGAGAAGTGTCCAGACTATGCAAAACTAATCGCAGTGAGTACTGGGTCATGACGATGACCAGATGCCCTTGAAAGTAGAATCTGAGCTTCCAAGTTGCAACAACTAGCGCCAAAATTAATTTTTTCATCTTTGGGTATCTGGTTTCCGTATCGAGGAGAGCTTTGGATGTATAGAATATAGGCAGTTGGCCCCTCAGCTCTTCTCGTATGAAGGCAGAGCTTACTACTACTTCTAATATCGCCACTGCTTCAGGCTTGGATAGTAGTGGAAGTGATGTCAGATACTACTTCAGGTACTGAAATACTTTCTCGCACTCGACGTCCCATTTATCTTTTTGTGCCTTTTTTATTGCCTTGAAGAAGGGCTTGTATCGATCGGTGAATCGTGAGAGGTGATTGAGTGCGGCTGCTCGTCATGTCAGACTTTGGATCTCTTTCAGAGTTGTATTAATGTTAATCTAATCCTTAATTATAGGATTAGGGTCCGTTTTTCTTCTCATTACCCAAACCATTCATTTCTCTTTTCTTGTTTCAGTTTTCTTATCTTGTTTCTCCCTCACAATATCTTTATCTTCCTGTGTTATATTGCATTAGTCAATCTTGTGTTTTGGGTTCTTCCTCTCTTTCTTTTTTTTTTTGGTTTCTTTCTCCTTTCCATTATTATTTTTTTTAATTTTGAAGTTGTATCGAAGATTAATTGTGTTTATCTACCTATACCATAGGGTATATATATATATATAGGAGCCAATGCGGGGGCATTGGGCTCTCTTGACCCCAATAGATTTATAAGTTATCCCTTTAAAAAAATATTTGACCCTTTAATAAAAAAATATTTGACCCCTTTAATAAACTTTCAATTTTTCAGTCCTGCCCTCTTCTATTAGAAAAGTGACTTTTCCCATGCTATCAGAAAAGTGACTTTTCCTATGCTGATGCTATCAAAAAAGTGACTTTTCCCAGAACCCATTTCTCATGCTATCAGAAAAGTAACTTTTCCCAAAACCCAGTCCACACCAGAACCCAACGATCTTTCTTGTTCTCCAAGTGCGTTCTTCCGGCTCAGCGATCTTTCTTGTTATCCAGGTTGCGTTCTTCTGGCTTGGCGTCCTTCCTCTAGTAAGCTTCTCTAATCTAAAATTTCATTATTTATTTGTTTGAGTTTTTAAATTTGGAGAGGGGAGAATCTGAATGAAAGATAGGTGGGAAATTTGAAACCATCATAAGAAAAATGAAATCAATTCACTCATGTTAATTCCTGTATTGTAATTCAAAACCGAAATGAATGATAACAATATAAGATTTTAACATACGATGAAGTTGTAGCAGGAAAAAGATAAGGCAATCAAATGGAAAATAAAGGAATAAGACAAATTCAATCACATGTAAAATGAAATTTGAATTGCATAATTGAATGGATTGGGGAAGGAGGTCTGGGTATTAGACTTAATATATTTCATAAACAACTAAAAACATTAACTGAAAGAATTCATAAATTATGCTCAATTGATTTAGTACTTGAAGTCAACATGGCATGTAGGAAACTGATTATGCAGATTGATGCTGCAAATTGATTCTACAGATTGATGTTGCAAACTGATGCTGCAAACTGATGCTGTATGATGCAAACTGATGCTACAGATTGATACTGTAAATTGAACCTAAGGGCACAATTGTTGGTTATGTGTCACTGCATGAAGAAATTAACAGTTACTATAAAACCAAAAACCATATCACAAGTATAAAAAAACTAATGTGCAGAAAGATAACAATCTAAAAAACTGTTCATAAATATACGAATCTAACAAACATTCATTGCAGTTGGAAATGATTCAATGTAAATCTAAAACACGCCACTTAGTACTACGGTATAGTGGTATTCTTCTTTATTTATAAATGAGAGATCTGAGGTTCGGCTCTTGCGAAAAACAAATTAGAACAATATTATTGCTAACTTATTTTGAGGCTAAAATATTGCACAGTAATAAACAGCTCCACACCATTATTTACCACAATTTTAAAGATTTTAATTATTGGTGTGCTAAAAGAGGTAAAGACAAATGAGAGAGAACATATGGTGCTTCTGACAAATAATTTTTATAGCACCATCTCCTCATAATGGGATATTGGCTCAAACTTTGCTAGTGAAGATTGAAGCTGTGACCTAAATTGAGTACTAGAAAATATGATTTCGTATCCCGAAAAGAGTAGTTGGTGAGATCAAAGGCGACCATGCCATGTCTCATAGATGCACTGTACAAGTTCTTAAAGAGTCGAAAAAGAAGTCTTTAGCCCCAGCAGTAGCAGCTAAAGTGCAGAACGATGACTCAACCTCTGCCAAATAGCAATTACAGTAAGCAGATCAAGAAGATGGCGTCAAGGTTGACAATGCCCTGAAAGATGAATCATGATGGAAACCCGAGGTGGACGCCAACGACATCATTCTTGACCTCTATCAGCTGAAAAAGACGGTTAGAATTGGCTCATGTTTAAGCTTGACGAAAAGGGAAGAACTCACGGCTTTCCTTAGGGAAAATCACGACGTTTTCGCATGGTCACCCTCTGACGTACTTGGCATTGCTTCAACGATAGCTTGCCATAAGATACACGTTGACCCCACTGCCAAATCTGTGATCCAGAAAAGGTGACCTTTTGCACTCGAGCGAGTAGCGATTATTGAAGTGGAGATCAACAAGTTACTAGAGGCCAAATTCATTAAGGAAGTGGCACACTCAGCATGGCTAGCCAATGTCGTGCTAGTGATGAAAAAAGAGAAGGGCAAATAGGGAGTATGCGTGGATTACATCAACCTTAACAAAGCGTGCCCTAAAGACAACTACCCGGTTCCCCTAATCGACTTGCTTGTTGACTCAACATTTGGGAACCAACTGCTTAGCTTCTTGGACATGTACTCATGTTATAATCAGATTACCATGCACAAGCCTGATAAGGAAAAGACCACATTCGTGATCGAGCGAGGCACATATTGCTACAAGGTCATGCCCTTTGGCCTTAAAAATGCATGAGCAACCTACTAACGACTTGTAAACACGATGTTCAAGAAGCAGATCGAAGTCACCATGGAAGTCTACATTGACAATATCATGCTGAAAGGTAAGCAGTGGGCAGACCACATTCACAACTTGGCAGAGACTTATAACATCATCCGAAGGTACAATATGAAGCTCAACCCAACCAAATGCACTTTTCGCATCTCATCAGGCCGATTCTTAGGTTACCTTGTAACCCAACGAGGAATCAAGGCTCATCCAAGGCAGATCAGATTGATCCTGGATATGAAATCGCGAAAATATAAACAGCAATTACTTAATTAATCAATTTAAGGGTACATTTGACAAGATAATACAAATAATCTTATGTGGATAGTTAATCACTGGACCTCACCCCAAAAATAAAACAAATGAAATTGGACTATAACTAATAACGGCTTATAAAATTGAACTTATATTAAGTTTCTCCTTCTCCAAACTGGATTCTCCCTCTATTTTTTAAAATTGGACATCTCCCTCTATTATATTAAGTTCCCACCACCAAATTCAAAAACTTGGCTTGCCACTATCTGATTTAAACCCACCTTATTACAAATTGTGCCCACTAACTCTTAAAATATTAATTAAAAAAATAGTAGCTATATTAAAGGGTTAGAAACTGGAAAGCTTCCATTCCACCCTTTCTCAGTCCGTCTCACCCTCTCTCTCTAAAAATTCTAACGGCGCTCCTCCCCGCTCCTCCGTCCAGTTCGAACCCGCTCATCCGTCCAGTTCAAACCCACTCCTCTGTCAAGTCCGTCCACCTCAACGTTGCTCCTCTTTCCAGTTCAAAAGCGCTCCTTTGTCCTCTGGCGACACACACCGATACACAAGAGGCCTAAGATACATGTAAGGTTTCTGAATTTCAATTTTTCAATGGGTTTCTGTTGTTTAGGGTTTAAGGTCAAATTGGATGTTTATTTTGTCGAATATGGTTTATGGTTTGAGGACAGTGGGTTTTAGATGACAGTGGGTTTGGGATTAGGAATCTAGGATGGGTGCAGGTGTTTGGGATTAATCGCATTGCATTTCTTAGTGAAATTAAGAGGGATTTCCCTACCAGTATCATCCCAGTTGTCTTTCAGATAAGTATCCTTTCTAGGGAACATATAGAATAGACTGTGCGATTACATGACTGTTTAGTGTTCAGATTCCATGGTACTATCACTTGAGATGATGGCCAAATTGACTTCCCTTTAGTCTTTGTGTCTATCCGAGAGCTGTGATTCTCTGAGGTCGTTCCCTTTGGGCATTTTCCCCAACCTTTCATCCATTTCTGTAAGTCATTGTGAGAATCTGGAATCCCTTTCCGTTGAAGAATAAGTAGATGAAAATCTCAGCCATCTCAACTCCCTGTCTATTTGGCGTTGTCCAAATCTTGTCTCTTTTCCTGACGAGGGATTGCCCACTCCCAACCTTATTTCCATTCATGTCTGGCACTGCGATAATTGGATCTGCTCTACGTGACTGTTTAGTGTTCAGATTCCATGGTACTCACATTCATGGCTCTTTCGATATTTGATGTTGTGGTTCATTGAATGAATGCACAATATAAACTATAATTCTTGTAAGACACTACACATTGTGATCCAGGTAGATAATTTATTAAGACATTCAATTATTGGCCCTTTTATTAAGACACCACATTCAATAATTGATCCAGGTAGATAATTTATGCATAAATTCATAATGTGTAGATAAACTATAAATTCATAATACTTATCTGAAACACATTGTGATCCAACATGGCTATATACCAGGATCAATTCACATTGGGATTAATCGCATTGTGTTCATCTTTTTTCTTCTATCAATAATTGAATGTCTTAATGAAAAGCTTTTGTCCCTTTTATTTAAGGATAATTTATGCATGATGATAAAATGTAGATAATTTGAATAGTTATAGAACTTGTTGATGTTACCTGTATATTTATTGGTGTAAAGAAATAGTTTTTGTTGGTGTAAATGAATAGTTCTTGTTAATTACACTTCATTTGCAATTTGCAATGTAGATGGCTAATATGATGCTTGGTGATGATGCATTTTTGGCATCTATGGGAACTCAACCACACTCCCAATTTGGTGTAGTCACCGAAGATGAAAAAGGGAGCAAGAAGAAAGCATACAAAGGCTTAGGGCCGAACAAGAGGATACTTTGAGGTTAGCAAAGGTGCAAATGGCTGAGCAATTGAAAGCCATGTTGGCACATGTAGGCATCAACATTGGTTCATTTGAAGTGGGTGCTCTACAAAGTACTTCAACTCAGCAGCAAGGGTGTGGAAGCTCACATGCTCTCACATGCTCATATTTCAACGTGTTTCGAAGGTGGAAATGACAAGAACGTGCAGTGTGGACCTCCAATTTCTAGTACTATGATGCATGAGGACTGCCAAACTGAGAATACTGGTTAGTTGTCATCAAGCAGCCCTTGTAGATGTGTATTTTGTTTATATATTGCTGGTTTAACCATTAGTACGTTTGAATTGGGGATACAAGTTTGGATATGTTATATTTTGTTGTATATAGAGAATCCCGGGTATGGCCAGCATAGGATAACATGTATTTTTTGGTTTAACATTTGGATGGGTTGTATTGTTAGGTTGCATGAATCGGTCTTAGCCAAGAATATGGGTTATGTAATATATTAACTTCACTATTTTAGTGCTAATGTTGATTTATGTTTAGTTTGTAATGGATGATTTGTAAGTTTCTAAAATTTGGTGGAAATTAGGTCCTGTGACCAACCTGATGATTTATATTTTTAAATAAAAATATCCAATTGTGCCACAAATTTTCAATTGTGCTGGAATTTTATTGTATTTATTAAAATATAATAGTGGCACAATTTTAAAGTTGTGCCCTTGCTTTAGCATTTATACAGCAATCTAAGCCTTTAAAATAGCAATTGTGCCCATCTTACACCATACATTTAGTAGCCTTTATTAGAGGTGAGACACAATAAGGGTTGTATTTGTGCTTAGCCTTTGGGCACAAAACATCATATTGTGTCAAAAGCAATGGTGACGCCCATAAAGGGTACAGATACAAACTTAGTTGCTGCACTGTTGCTATTGGTCTATGAGCACAAATGTTAGTGCTTTTTGGCCTCAAAGGGCACATATAATTTATTGTGTGCAGTGCTCTTTTTTTTTGTAGTGACATGAGTCTGCTTAATTTGTATGTTTATATTGGTAAAACCTTTGCATTTCTTTACAGAAATATTTCTACAGATGAGAGAACTTAATTTATTACCAAAAGAAAAATATGAAAAGTTTAAGTACAACCTTTCCAAATCCTAACCCCAAAAATAAAATTAAAACGAAAAATTACAAAATTGTCATATGTTCAGTAGAATCTAGAAAAACATATTTGACGTATAGCAAACGACATTAGAATGCGCAAACTACCCTTAAGCCACGGCGAAATGAGTGAGTTTACCATGACCTCAAATTAGGCTCCAAAGCCTCTCAAAAGTTGTTTTATTTGTTTATTTTACGCTTGTCAAGCTAATTTAATTTGTTGATTGCAGCAAATAGACCAGAGTGTGTGATGGTGTTCTGCAATTTGGAGTCAGGTGCCTCAACATTCATTACAAGCCATTCAAGCTGTTTTAAATGAACGAGAATGATTTATCCAAGCAAGTTCCTGCACATAGAAGGTGAATCTGATTTTTCTATGTTCTTTTTCTTCTCCTCTCTCTCTCTCTCTCTCTCTCTCTCTCTCTCTCTCTCTCTCTCTCTCTATATATATATATATATATATATATATATATATATGAAAATTGAATCACTTTACTTTGTTTTATCCTTGAAAGTGATCCCACTAACTTTTTCTCGATGATTTAGGTCCTTCATATATAATAATAAATATTGACTCATAACAAATGCCAATCTTTATGTAAGATGTGAATCCGATACCTTAAGCTGCATGCACTAGCTAGACACCGAGAATACAAGTACTGCAGAGAAAATTGAGAGATGCGATGCCCATTAGGCAATTGGGCCGGATTCCATCCACTTTACCCTACCTCATTCTTAATTGAAGAAGTATAAATAGGGATTAGTACTGAAGGTATTCACCCCTGGGCAAAAACCCCTTTGAGAGAAAGCCTTGGCGCAATAAAAATAGTGTTCTTTTGTAACTGAAAAGTCACAAAGTCGAATCATAAAAATAATCTTTTAAAAAACAAAGGTAAAATTGCGACGATAGAAATTCTCTGGACTCTCGCAAAGCGAGAAACTGCTAGCTTCAGGCGGCTCTTAATGCTGAAGGTATTCATCTTAAATGAACTACCTAAAACAATTAAAGTTAAAATTTAAAGTAAGAAATCAATCGTTAATTAATGTTTAGTACTGCTTCTAAAAAGTGTTTCGGACTATACGTGTTTTTTTTGTTTTTTTTTTATTTTTTTGGAAAACTGACTACGTTACGTTTGGCTTCTGATTCACATATAAAAGATATTTGCAAAGAAGCAATTGACAGGCACTAACATTCCCAAATCCTTTTAGGGAGCACTCGAATTTTTTATTAAAATATTTTGTAGTAAAAATCACTTGTAATATTTTCACGGAAGCAATCCAAAAAGAATAAAAACCTTTACTTTGGTTTATATAAATATTAAACTAGTGTGTGACCACATACTTGTGTATGTGAAATTTTCTATTTTTGTTTTTAAAATTGAAGGAGAGGAAGAGAGAAAGAATGTGAGAGTGGGGAGAGGGAAGGTTTATTTTTAATTTTTTATATGTTATTATTTTTTTCATAAAAAAATATCAATTTTTTTTATTTTTAAAATTAAAGACTTAAAATCACCGATAAGTGAGACTTAAACAAAAAAATAGCATTTTTTTGTAAAATTACGTTAATACCCTTACCTTTTGAGGGAAGGTTTATTTTTTATTTTTTATTTGTTATTATTTTTTTCATAAAAAATATCATTTTTTTTATTTTTAAAATTAAAGACTTAAAATCACCCATACACAAACAAACAAAAAGCATTTTTTGTAAAATTACATTAATACCCTTACCTTTTGAAGGGAGGTTTATTTTTAATTTTTAATTACATGAACACCAATAAACCATGCATTCAAACACCAAAACCAGAGCAACAAATATGTACAGAAAGTATAGATATAGAGCTAGTTCTGAGTGCGAAAGGAGGAGGAGGAACCCTAGAATATTATATCCTTGTTCATTTATATGCTCAAATGGTTACAATCAACTTCCTTAAGTTGACCCACCATCGATGACTAGTATTACAGATTAAATGAAAAGGGAAAAACTAGACAAAATTAACCAAAGAAAAACTGCACAAAATACAGAAGGAAAAAAGTTGGCAGACCTAATTGAAATCTATTTTTTATTATGATGCTCATATATCAACCTTACATGCAGGATTACCAAGCAAGGGAACTTGACCTACAAAACCTCTCTTCAATCCAACCAAAACATCACATTTCACATAAATCCCGTAGTGCCCCGTCCTTATCGCGCCAGCCTTCCACCTCAGCCTCCCCGTCACCACCACCCTTAGCCCCACCACCCCGTACACCTCGTCCATCATCAGCCCGTTCACCACCGCCACCGCCACCGGCACCTCCCCGCCACCCAGAACCGGGGACACAGCAACCGTGCTTCGATGCTCGTGCACCAGCGGTGGCAGTGCCACCGGTGGTGTGATCGCCTGGTTCTTATAGGCGACGAAGGCAGAGAGGCGGTCGTAGTAGATGGAGACGCGGCGGTTGGGGTTTCTGGTGACGAGGGTGAACTGCATGGTGGTGGAGATTAAGGGGGGGGAGGTGACGTTGAGGCTGTAGATGGCGGCACCGACGATGGTGAACTGGGGTTTGTGGGGGCGGTAGACGAGCCAGAGGGTGAGGGCCGTGACGCCAACGAGGAGGAGGAAGATGGAGAAGCAGGTGCACAGGGCTCTGTAGGGGCCGCTGGGTTTGTCCTTGGTCATTTTAGGGAGGTGGTGGCCGGGGGTTTCTTCCTGAGTGTATTCTTTTGCCATGGGTGTGTGAGATTTTGATTGATTTATAGATAGAGATAAAGACCAAGAATAGTTCTCTGAAAAGCAAACCAATACTCTTCCTTTCTTTTCCCCTTCACCTTTTGTGTTCCAATTGTCCCAAAGATTCTTCTTCTTCCTTAGCTTTTTCTCTCCCTCACTTGCCACGTCCACCTCTCCTTTACCTTCTTAACATTAATTTCTTTCTCTCCTCTCTCTCTCTCTCTCTCTCTCTCTCTCTCTCTCTCTCTCTCTCTCTCTAGAGTTCTTTAAATATAAACTCTTTCAACTTTTATTTCCTACATAAAACCCCACTTAATTCTAAATATCTAAATAAATTCTAAATTAAAAAAAAAACTGCCGAGTAATAAAGTAATTGACCTATTGTTACAAAATATTTACAGCTTGTACCACAATAATCAAATCAAACAATATATGTTATTGCTCACATTAATTATAATGAACAAATAGTTATTGCACATACTATTACTCCGAACACACACTCACACACACATATACACACGTTCAAAAGTATATAGTACTACTATAAGTTCAATATATGTGTGTGTGTGTAATTTAACTATATGTATTTTTCCAAAAAAAAAATTAACTATATGTATATAGTACTACTACATGTTCAAATATATATATATATATATATGCACAGTGCTAATTAAAGTAATTAATTTACCTATATGTAAATTTATGATTAGCAAATAATATATATTTTGTAGGTAAATTAATAATGAATCAAATAACATTCTTTTATTTTGTAGGTAACTTTTTTTATTATATATTATTACATATATTTGACACATTTTATTACTATAAGATATATGTACAAATAATAGGTAAATTAGCTTTGAATCAAATAATATTGCTTTATTTTGTAAGTAAACTAATTTTGAATCAAATAGCATTCTTTTGTTATGTAGATATTTTATTTTGTATGTATCAATATCATATATATATTTGGCACGTTTTATTATTATATGTACAAATAATAGATAAATTAGTATTAAACAAATAATATTGTTTTATTATGTAGGTAAATTAATTTGCATGTATTTTGCATATATGGGTTTGGTATTATGTAGGTAAATTAATTCGAATAACACCAAAGGGTGTCCTACATAATGACAAGTCTGTCAGAACTGCCGAACGATCCTCGTTAGCCACCAATGATACTCTAGCTACCTAGAACCTGGAGGGGCGAAAAACAAAGTTGAGTGGGTCAGCAAAACAAGTCTTTTCAAAATCATTCTTTTCTCAAAAGTATAACCCCTCTCCGTAAAACCTGTATAGTTTCCCAGAATCAAAGTATATACTCGTATATAAGTAAATCTCGAAATCATGCTAGAAATATGAGTGTATGCCATGCCAAAGTATTACAATTTAAATCTAAATCATAACTCTGTGGATGTGATTAAATGTCAGGTATTCATCTCAGCCCTCGGCCGTATATATATCTCATAATCAATCTCAATAATCAACTCAACCCTCGCCTGTATAATAGCTCATAGTCAACTCATCATATCATGTATATCAATCTTGCACACAATCACTACCACCTCTAGTGGTCTACACATCATCTTTGAATATAGAAAAATTATGCTCTAGTGCTACAATCACGTGAAGACTGTGCACCTACGAGTCGAACCCACTTATAGTGGTCTATACGACAAGACTGTGCACCTAACTTGGATCAAAGGCGAGCATGCGGTGTGGGAGGTGAACAACACGTGAAAGACTATGCCCTAACTTTAGGCGGGAGCACTAATATCAAGGTGCAGGTGTATGAGCTATAATCACATCACATCACATCATTCATTCTCATTCTCATTATAACCATTAAATAACCTTACCTGACACTTACATGTGCGTCCGCAGCACCATCATATATATCTGCAATCACTAATGCATCATTTAAAATAAATAAATACTTTCCATGGCATTTCAAAACGTATAATCGTTTAAGTTCATTTTCTGGGAAAATAGTAGTATATAGGTATATACGGAAAAACAACTGCCCACTCACTGATAAGTAGCCGAGTCGTAGCCCCCACACCTAGCCTGGCTACGATTATCCTCGGGATATGTCTCACCTATATGAGAATTTACTGAAATAACGTTATTTAGGCACATATACGGAACTACAAAAATAACTTCTCATACATAGCTTAATTTTGGTATTTGAATATACCAACGTGACCTACTCGATGTCACGAACCCGTACAAATTTTTTAAATAATTTTTTGACCCCGCACCCGCCACCACGCGCCGGCCACGCGCGGCACATGCCTGGCACGTGTAACGGAACGGCAAACGGCGTGAAGAATATTCCTCGAAATATTCCGTTAACTTCTAA
Source organism: Crataegus laevigata (assembly GCA_963580275.1). NCBI lineage: Eukaryota > Viridiplantae > Streptophyta > Magnoliopsida > Rosales > Rosaceae > Crataegus > Crataegus laevigata. The sequence continues at coordinate 25,822,094 of OY756947.1, read as the reverse complement.
CGGTAAACGTCAAATTTAACTGACGGCGTCAGAATATTCCGTCAGACTTGATGGAATATTCCATCGTCTCCTTCGTTGGAACTCCGGCGACCGTCACCGGCGCCGGAATTTGGGAAAATTTTCAAACTGCGATAACTCACTCAATTTTGCACCATTTTTCATATAATTTATACCAAAATGAAGCATACGAAGGATAGAACACGAATATACCTCTTTTAAGCCTAAAAAACCACGGGATCTCGCCGGGAAATTTCGAGAAAAACTGGCCAAACTCTAATCTTAAGCTTCCTGACGTCCAAACACCTCCAACAAACTTCTCCAAGCTTCTAGAGGACCTAACAAAGCTCCCTGTGAGCTTAGAATTTCCAAAAACACAACCAATTACGATTGCATGAACAGTACCTAACTCGGGGGTTAAGATTTCGACGTGAAAATGAGACTGTCCTTACCTAAAACTGGTGTCGTTGTGTTCCTGGGCTTGCAAGGAACACAATGGTACCTTTGGTTCCTTCGATCTACAAGGTTTCAAAGGGTTTTGGGTTCGTCCGTACCAAAAACGAAGAGAGAGTGAGTTCGAGAGAGAGAGAGAGAGAGAGAGAGAGAGAGAGACAGAATCTGAGAGTAGGAAGAGAGATGATACGGGAGTGAGAGAGAGTGTAAATGTTTGTGCGGTCAAAATCCCATCCACCAATCCAAAACAATTATTTCAATAGTTCTCATAGGTTCTAATAATTTAGGGTGCCAAATAATTGGCCAAAACATAACCAATGTACCATACACACCTGTCACTCAAGGGTATATAAGTCAATTCACATTATCGAGAATTAGAAATTCAGGACGAGCTGTCACAAGCAATCTAACATTTTAAAATTTTAATAGTAAGTGCACTATTTGAATCAAATTATTTTTTTTTGTAAGTAAATTATTTTGTATGAATTTTACATATATCAGGTATGTGTGTGTGTGAAATAATTTACCTACATTAATATGTAAAATATAATTTTATTGACTTAATTAAGCATGAGGTCAAGAAAAAGATTAGCTTCGTATTAAGTAACATAAAACATGTCCTTGAAATTAATTTTTTAAGGACATACCACAATTTAATTTACCTATATTAATGCCTGAGCTCAAGAAAAAGATTACCTACTAACCGCACTGTGAGATCACATTAATATGTCCTTGAAATTAAGTTTCTCCACATTAATTACTGTTTACATTTCTTATTTCTCACGTCAGACCTAATCAATTAGACGTTGTTCAAATAACTTTAACGACTCTTCTTGTTTTAATCCTCAAGTTAATAATTATTTACTCTTTTTCTTAACTGTTAGTTAGTTGGCCATACGATTGTTTAGCTGAGTTGCTTTGTGGTTAAGTATTAGGGCTAAGCTCCCAAAGGCACCAACCCCACTGCTTGCGTATACATGCACTAGCACTAGTTGCCCTTTATTCAACTGGGACTGCCCTTTCACAATTTTGTTCCTTTTTTTTTTTCATTCCTTTCCTTTTCTACTAATGAGATATCAGGAATGAATTAATTAACCTGATTAGCCATTTTAATTATTTCCGTCTTAATATATTTTCCATGTTCGAGTTAGGCAAACCTTCTATAAGTTTCTGGAGGGAGGGAAGCTTACGTAATACGTACTGCTATTTTTCTGAGATCTGGCCGGATAAGCTCGATCGAGTCCTTTGATGAGGTTGAGGGAAGCAAATGGAGCTATATCTGCATGAAGACAATAGGTGGCTACGTTTTGCCTTTAACACATGCTTTGCTTTTGCTGGATCCCTGCCTCGTCACATCCCACGTGTTACATACACAATGTTTCAAATTACAAGGGTCCCCTCGCCAATTCATGCTAACGCTAAGGTATATATAAAAGCATATGTTGACCTTGCATGCAATATATTTGCATGACTTCATTTTTTTATATTGGTAGTGTGACTTCATTTTGCACTCCAATGGAATTCCTAGTCTTATGGCCAAGAGGGAAAAAAAATTCCAAATGAGTCGGTTTTATTAATAAAATGCATAAATTTAGACTGGCTCGACCCGTTTACAAATAAAAAAAAGTAGACGCTACAAGAAAATAGGCTAAAAACACAATTGATTTGTGCCCTTCTCGTTTTCATTGAGCACAAATACATATTTATACTTTTTAAATACCATTGAGCACCAAAATATCTCAAATGTGCCCTCTAACATAAAAGTACATTAGTTTGTGTCGGATATTTGTGCCTACTAAAATTTGAACAAAAAACTTTGTGTCCAGCCATGTCAGAGATGGAAATTTTTTTATTAATTTACACACACACACACACACAATAAAGGCTTTTGTGCCCTCTATTTAATGTATTTAAATAAAAAAATGTTTTTGTGTCCCTTACATTTACTTTTTCCTATTCCCAACTATTTTTTCCCTATTCACAATTTGTGAAAATATCTAATTGCAACCAACTTGAATTATTAGTGAGGCATTTAGATTGAGATGCCTCATTTTATTATTTCTTTTATTAAACATTTGTGTGTTTAAGACCTTTGATCAAACTGCCTCCTTAAAATATGGCGCCATTTAGATTATCAGAAGCCCATTTTTCTTTATAAATTACATTAGACGCCATTGCATTTAAATAAATGGACCACAATTCTTGAAAAATAGTGATTGATATTTCTATATTTCTAGAAATTAACTGTTTAAGTCATCGATATTTTTGAATGTCGTATTTGGTTTTGTACAGATATGTTAATAGTTGTTCATGCAATTTTATATCTCTTTTTTTTTCAATTTTATTCTCACATCTTACCATATAAATCAATGTACAAATGTCAACAAAATTATGAAAATGTACCCATAGTACCTATAAAACAAATGTACACAATTTATTTGTAATATCCTATGTATTTTTAGATGTATGATTTGGTTATTCATTTTTGTATGATTGACACACCCCGACATGTGATGTCCACTAGAACTCCGAATCGAGCTGTGTTGGCAAACACCTGGAAGGTGACGAAGCCATAAAGTGTAGTGAAGTGGAAAATGTGAATAAATTTAAACCTAAAAGTGCCTAAATACAAGAGTGCACAGTGAGCGGGAATTAACCCATTTCACACGTGATGACAGAGCATAAGTACAGTATAGTAAAATAGGGTGAGAACTATGCCATCGATGGTAATCGTCTACACCAAGATTTGTCAATAATCCCCGTCGGTACAAAAACTATGCTACTAGAACTTGGAGGGGCGAAAAACAAGGGTGAGTGGGCCTGAAAATAAAGTTTTGATAAAAACCTTTTGAAAACATTATAACCCCTCGCTGTAAAACATGTATAGTTTCCAGAAAATCATACTACATATAAGTATGAAATCAAATGCAAATCAACAGTGAATCCATAAATATGCCACAACAGAATATCTCAATAGCGCTATAAATATGGTTATGTGCTCAATAATCTATACTAGCATGTCAGTCGGAGTCACCTAATGTGACTTGTACGATTGCACCTATGGCTCATCAATCTATGCTAATACACGAGTCGGAGTCACCTAATGTGACTTGTACGATAGGGTTAGGTGTAATAATATATGCTCTAGTGCTGCGATCACGTGAAGGCTAGCACTATGCGCAGTCACCTACGAGTCAGAGTCACCTAATGTGACATGTACGACAGGGCTAGCACCTACTTGGATCCAAGGTGAGCGTGCGGTGCGGGAGGTGAACATACATAAACAAATGCATGCCAATATGATTCAACCATTTCAATCAACATAAGAACCTTAATTTGACTTACATGCGCATCCCGTACTTACTTTAGCATTTCATAACAGTACAACATTTATGAGCAGGTAAAATGCATATGAATATGCCATCATGATAAATAAAACTCAACCACAAGACATCATTTATAAAATTAATAACCCATGGCATAGAATGCATAAATCAATTTAAAAGCATTTGTGGAAACTATAAAGTTTAGATATAAATAATAAAAAACCTTATCTGTGCTCAACTCTTTAAGCACACATGGCCTTATCGTGCCCTCTAATCAAAGGGCACGCTCATAGAGGGCACATATATAACTTAGTTGCTGCATTGTTACCATTGCTCTATGGACACATATGTTGGTGCCCTTTGACCTCATAGGGCACAAATAAATTTTTGTGCACACTAGCCATATTTTTTCTAGTGAGAGTTCACACGGACTAAAAATGGATCTAGCTTGATCTACACCCTCCCGTACAAGAGATTTTTCAATGTGACCGACACACGGGTAGTACATCACGTGTTACTTTAAATGATGGAATATGTGTGTAAAAAGTTAATAACTTAAAAAAGAAATTTTTTTACCACTTTAGTTGAAAATTTGTTCATGAATTAAAATCAGTTAATTTAAGTCTGTGAATTGAACAAAATGTGCACCGTTGATCCTTGTCGTTAGCTTTCCATAAAAATTCTAGTAGCTAAATGACATGAACATATGCCGGTCTCATATGTTTTTATAACATTCATAAAAATTAAAATTAAAACATAAATAGCAGAAAAAGAAACCCTCACAGTCACAGCCTTATCTCTTCCCTCTCTAATCAGCTTCCATCCCAGTAACCCAACTCTTCCGTGTCCTCCCAACCCCTCCAGCGCCAAGCCACTTCCACCAAATCTTGTCAATTTGGTCGAGACAATCAAGGAAAAGCTAAAGGCTGCTTAATCTGAAATTTTTCCTCGCACTTTGACCATTAACCTTTTACATCTCAAGCCTTTGTACGTGACTGTTTACATAGAAAGATTGCCAGTCTCCAAGGTGTTTGAGGGTTGTGGGGCTATTGTAAATATCATGCCAGTCTCACTCCATCACAATGAGCAGCTCGTTGGTGATAATTCTCAAACAAAGGCGTTCTTCATCATCAATTATATAATCGAGTATAATGCTCTACTCAATCGAGATTGGATTCACCAGACTGGTTGTATCATATCCTCTCTATATCAAGTTTTAATCTTCTGAGATGGAAAGTCAGTTGTGGTTTACCCGGCAGACAGTCAGCCAGTCAAGACCAATATAACCGAAGCTCGTTATACGATGATCAAGTCGACTCCATCACGCTTCAAGGTCTAAATGAAGGCGGCCGACCAACCAAAATCTTTATTCAGAAAGTCATCAATGTAGGTGCCGAAACCATTCAACAAGATTCAGCACGACTTAGTCTGGCTAATCTCATTGATTTCTCCAATGAATAGAACATTTGATGGTCCGTTGGTATACAATTTCTCAAGACGCTCATTCTGGAATCAACTTGATCGAGTTCCTCGCTGAAATGGATGATGGTGTTACTCTTTATTTCGAAAATTTGAAAGCAGCGCTGGCCAAACTTGAGCTTAATCGGCCTGAAGTCCAAGACTTACTAGAAGAAATAAATGTAGGCATGACCGATTATCCACGACCTCTTTTTATTAGCTCCTTGTTACCTTGGCCCATAAAGGACGAGCCTTGTAAATTACTTATTGAATTCAAATATTGCTTTGCTTGGAGTTATCAAAGATGCATGTCCTAAATAGGTCTTTGGTTAAACATGAACTTAAAATAAAATAAAAGGGATTGCAAGCCATTTCGCCAACCTCCACGCTGATTCTTGACCCAAGTACAACTTGACATCAAAGATGAGATTGTTCGTCTACTGAATGCCGACTTTATTTTGAAGGCTCAGTATTTGGAATGGCTTGCAAATATTGTGGCAACCATAAAAAAAGGGCATCCTTCGAATTTGTATTGGATTTCACGATCTTAATTTGGCAACACCTAAATATGAATATCTAGTGCCAATATAATTTACACTTAGTGGTTCTATTTCGAATTAAACATATTTTGCACATATGTTTGGAATTGAAATGATAAGCATACAAGATATATCCATTCTTGATAAGTAAAAACATGTTCAAAGTGAACATGTGACATGTTCAAGTGGTGACAACACAAAATGACTCACTATGGATGGGTAGCTCTAATCACAACAATAATTAAAACCTCAGTCCTGAAAATCAAGAATCAAAAGTGCCATCAAATGATGCACGAGACGTTAGTAAAAGAAGAATAAAAGAAAACATACAACCCATAAGACTGTCCTTAAACCTAACTCCCAAAATTTCAAACGTTTCCAACATCGTATAAACAACTAGCTAGCCAAGCACACTATGATGCAATAAGTCTCGGCAAAAAAAATTCTCAACCAAAATTACTTTTGATAGAAAAAAGCGCGTCACATATGTTACAAACTCCAAGTGAGAAATCAAATGCACCTCGATACTCTCCATGTCATCAACAACATCAAAAAGCTTAAAGCATATAAACGTACATAAAAAAATGCTTCGTATGAGAATTACAAAGACACAAGAGAACTTTGAAGAGGCAAAAATGCATCTACTCTTTCGGCGCTCAACAAAAACAGCCACTCACTCCCTCGCCCTCCCGCCAAAAACCCCACCCTCCTCATCTTCCTCCTTCCACTCCACCAAACCCCATCACAATATCGGCTCTCCTTCAAGAGTCCAAAAGCTCATCGCATCCCAATCTAACCCTCTCCTCACCAAAGAGATCTTCGACTATGCCGCCCACCACCCCCAATTTTCGCTACTTCTACGCCTTCTACTTCACTCTCATCCTCAAGCTCGGCCAATCCAAGTACTTTTCCCTCGTCGACGACCTCCTCCTCTGCCTCGAGTCCCAAAACTGCCCTGTCTCCCCAACCCTAATTTCCCACCTGATCAGAATCTATGGCGAAGCCAATCAGCCTCAGAAGGCCCTCCGAGTGTTTTATACTATGGTGAAGTTCGACTGCAGGCCTTCCGTCAAACACCTGAATCGCATTCTTCAGATTCTCGTTTCTTATCGAAACTTTCTCTGGCCGGCGTTCGATGTCTTCAAGGACACTCATCGTCATGGGATGACGGCCAATACGGAATCATACAATATATTGATGCGTGCGTTGTGTTTGAACAGGGATCTCAGCATTGCCTACCAACTGTTCAACAAAATGTTTGAGAAAGACCTTGTGCTGGATGTGCAGTCCTATCGAATTTTGATGCAGGGCTTGTGTAGGAAGGGGCAAGTGAATGCCGCAGTCCATTTCTTGAAGGACATGTTGAACAAAGGGTTCATACCAGATACGCTGAGTTACACGACATTGTTGAATAGTTTGTGTAGTAAGAAGAAGCTTCATGAGGTGTATAAGCTACTTTGTAGGATGAAGGTTAAGGGTTGCAATCCTGATATTGTGCACTATAAAATTGTTATATTGGGGTTCTGTAGAGAGGGGCGTCCAAGGGATGCTTGTAAGGTTCTCGAAGACATGATGTCAAACGGGTGCTTGCCAAATTTGGTATCTTATCGAACCTTGGTTAGCGAGTTATGCGATCATGGGATGCTTGACAAGGCTAAGAGTTATATGTAGACAATGGTATCAAAGAGGTTTTCTCCGCATTTTTCAGTTATTCATGCTTTGGTTAAAGGGTTCTGTAATGTGGGTAGGTTTGAGGAAGCTTGTGGAGTTTTGGAGGAGGCGCTAAACCATGGGGAAGTTCCTCGTACAGATACTTGGATTACGGTAGTTCCTGGGATATGCCAAGAGATTGAGCTGGTGAGAATGGATGAAATTCTTAGAGAGGTAATGAAGGTGGAAATTAGGCCGAACACTAGAATTGTGGAGGCAGCATTTGGTTTAGAGGATTACTTGGTCAAAAAGATACTGGCTAACCCTATGAGAGGTGAAAGTTCTAGGATGGTACTAGTTTAACCTAGAGAGGGGTGAATAGGTACCAATTTAAAAATCCAATTCAATTTCAGTTCTCAAATTAAATCTACATTCACATCACATATCAAACTATCATACTCATGTGCAATTAAAACGATAAATAAAAAGTGCACAAGGATGTAGGATTTAACGAGGCAAAACCCACCATTGGGAAAATCATCGGGCTCCCAAGCCAGGACAAACACTAAGAGCAATGAGTACAGAAAGACTTACAAAACTCATCAACTAGACACGCATACTAGTAGGCAGCTTTGTCTCCGCGTTTTGCTACTCAATCCCTCTTCAACCTTCGAGTGGAAGTGGCACGACACTAACACAGCCGTCAATCACTGTCTCCTCGAACTTTGCAAGATACCAATGCGATCATGCAGAATATATGAAATGAAATGATTTTTGGAAATCAACCAATTATGAAAATCACAAGGCACATTTTCATAATTGATTTCGTTTAAAGCACAGTGAAAAATTAGTGAAGAAAACTAAATTTTTCTTTAAAAGAAAAAAATAAGTGAATACAAACTGATTTTTCTACCATAAACCTCACGGGAAAAATATGATTTTTCTTTTAAAAACACAGGCTGCTGACCGACACGGAAAACAAACTTGATGATGTTATATGAATGACGATGCTTTCAGTGCATGGTGCTGCATCAAATGCAAACTACAATACATACCTTCAGAGCATGCAGCAATATATAAGAATATATATGTATTCTAAAACATGCAGCAAGTAATGGATCTATATAATGCATGTAGTAGTTGTAGACTATCATATATATATGACTTAAACAATGAAAGTGCAGCAGCAATCCAAGACTAAAAAAACTTATTCTCATATAGCAACAGCATCCTTTTCACTTTCACGAAAACGCAATGGCAGCAACCACAACTCCTTCTTAACCTAGACCCCTATATCAATAACATGAGGCAACAGCAAAAACGAAACCCTAATGTAATCCCCATCTATATATAAGCTGCAGTAGGAGACTTTAAATGACTTAAAACTCTAAATAGATGAGACAAAAACATTTGAAGGTGTTGAGATAACAAGGCATAAAACTAAATTATCAAGTGACTCATCCGGATGTATATGCTAAGGCTTTGTTCACACTTAAAAGTCATGGGCTTTGATTAAATCCTAGCGATCATGTAAATAAACCCAAGTATACTCTTTCCGTAGACATATCACCGTAACAATAATCATGCCAAATTGATTGATCTAATATATTGTAGTTAATCCTAACTACATGAATGCGTATGTATGACAAACTTACCTAAATGGATGTCTCTGAAACGCTTGTTATTTTAGTGATCGAGAGCACGAGAGACAAACTTAGACTAAAATAATTACAACGGAAAACATGTACTGGTCTAAGACATTGCAGACTTGGGCGTTTTGTTTAGGAATAGCCAATTTTACCCAAACAAGAGGTTACTAAATGCTTTTGGTACTTGGCTCCCTGGTTTTTATTACTTCCTGGGATCTGTTAGATTTAGGCCGAGTTGCTGGCTCTAGTTTTTTCTGTGTTTCACGAAATCGAGTCATAAATGTGACAAGTGCTCTTCCAGAGGATGCATCTTGCTCCAAGCAACTGAAGTTGGTTGCTACAGGTTTAATTTTGTTTCAATTGGGAAGTTGCCAGGGTCATGGAGAACCGGATTGTGCTTATGGTTCACAGCTAGTATGATCGTAAGGCTACTGAAACAGATCTCTTTCTGGGATTGTGTAGAAGCTGTATGCTTTTGTGTTTGTTTGCAGGCAAAGATCAGCCTGCTCGCATAGTTTGAGCATTGTTGTCTGAGTTTGGCTGAATTTTAGACATCCTACCTTGAAGTTGCCTGCGTTTTACAAGAAGCTTTCTTAGTTCTGATTCTAAGAAGAAACATTCAAGAAATTCTGGAGGTCATCTTGTTGTGTACAGCATTGTTTTCTCGCTTTTGTCGTCTTCATTTTCGTGATATTTACTCGTTAATTGTGGTCCCAGTGTTTAGTGCAGCAAAGAGATTGATTTTCTGGTAGAAATAACATAATTTCTCTGCATGTATATGCATAAGTTAACAAGTATTCTTACTGTATCGTCAACTAGTCTCCTCACTTTCCCTTGCTCTCTAAATACACCATACACAAATCTATGAAGCAACTCACCGCTGTCCGCCAATGTTTGTATTGCACAAAACTATGAAGACTAGGCACATTGTTGCGATGCAAATGTAAAAGTTTTATAATCCGGCAGGCATTCGGCTGGATGACCGCTTGCGCTGCGTATCTGATTTGCCAGGAATGATGCTTAGTAGCCATTACCAAAGCATGTGAGTGACTGATCAAGTCTTTGCTGCAGTGTAAGTCGTTTCTGGAAGTCCTCTAACCACTATTCTCCGACCGCAGAACTCCTGCCAGTGCAGTTAAGTCACAAGGAGAACAGATATGGAACAAGAAATCGAAGGACCAAATCTCACGTGGGAGTGGGAGTGGGAGTTCAAGTATTTACCGTTCCATTTAACGACATTGCCGCATCGCGTTCTGCAGCCGAAGAGAAAGAGAGGAACCCATAAGCGCGATTCTTCCCTGCCTTGCGATCGTGCAACACTTTTGCGCTAGCTACAGTCCCAAACTGGCTAAAATGGCTTCTCAAAACATGAGGCTGGACAGCCCGCGCAAGGTTGCCGACGTAGAGTTTGTGAGGGCTCTCATACACCATGTTTTTCACCGGTGATGAATTCAATGCCTCGGTGTTCTTCCTCTTCGGATTCATATGAACCGAAAATCTCACCCGCATTTCCCTCCCTCCAACATCCTTCAAAAACAAATTTAACGTTCAGTTATATTATGCGCGATATTCTACTTTAAACTAATCCAAACTGGATAGGGGGATTTGAACTCGGACTCACGGGGAGCTCATCCGATTAGGTACTAACATTCAGTTAAACTAACATTATAATGAAGCACTGAAAGGGGGATAAGTTTAGTACTAACAGATCGATCCAATGCAGCAATGGCGGTTTTCGCAGCGTCCATGGATCCCATGGTGACGTAGCCGCATCCGCGGCTGAGCCCAGTATCCGGGCTCCGGCAAATCTCGACGGAGAAAACAGTCCCGTGAGGGTTGAACATTTCCATCAGGTCCGGAACATCAGTGCTTCTCGGAATATTGCACACGTACAGCTCACAGGGTCTTGACTGCTCTTGCTTGTCGTCCAATGCCCCATCCGAATCGTCGTCGTTTCGACTGTCATACTCGTACTCCGCCACTCCTCCGTCGTCAGTTACTCCGCCTCGCTCCCGCTCTTCCACCACGGCCAACGCCGTGAAAACCCCAGCCTTCAAATTGGGGTAGATCTTCTGCTGCAATAAAGGCGACGAGACCCAATTTGAAACGGTGCGTTTTGGTGTAATCCAAGTGGAAGATAGAGTGGGTGTTAGGTTTAAGCAAGTGGCCGCCATAGCCAGAGCTGATCAGTTGCTACACAACTTGGATTTTTTTTTTTTTTTCCGTCTCCGTATTTGTGTTATTGGTGCTGTGGATAAGATAATGAGATCACGGCTCTCCGAGTCCGGGCATCCAAAAGCTCTATAATCCGTTAGATTACCCGGCCCAGATTATTTTAAAGCCCAAACTAGGTTTCGGAGAAGCAGGACATTGTGGCTTCAGACGTGTTAGACCATCTTCAAATGAAATGTCAAATCTTAAGTGAAATCTCATATAATCAAATTTAAAGGTTGGACAAAACTCCAAATGATATATCAATCCTATTGGGATTGACATATGAGAAAATGTGATGTCAAATAACTTTCAGTTATTTTATTGTGTAGGTTCCATTAATGCACCAATTATAAATTTTGAAAATTTATTTTAATTGATTTCTTTTTAAAATGGGTCATACAAATATCATTTATAACAAAAAAACATATCAGTTGAAAAAAAAAATCTGACATTGCCACGTCAGCCATCAAATTAACATTTAACATTTATCTTTTGACATCTTATTTGGAGATGCTCTTACATGACGTAGTATTCATAACACTGTTCTAAAAATCCCCGTCTAGCCCCGCCTAGGAGCTAAGGGACTGGCTATCGCCCCTGATTAATCTCTATGCGTTTGAAAATTAAGAAAGAGCCCCAAGAAAGCCTAAGAGCCCACCTAGCCCGTCCAAACCCGCCTAGATCACGACTCTCACTTAGATAGAAAATATAAAACTTTCATTTTGAATTTTGTTTTTTGTTTTTTTAAATAATTGTAAGAGACCTGTTAAATATTGATGAACACACATGATATATGTGTTCCTCATGTTTCATTATATTCTAATATTTTATAATTTCTATGTCATTTTATTTTCTAATTTATGTATTCTTATGAAATCATGTATTTATTAAGTATAATTAGACACTTATTTGTACGATATATAATATATTTATTTAAATTTGTCGAGTCCGTCTAGGCCCCCGTCTAAGCGCTAGCCTAAACCCCGACTAGCGCCTAACGTCTTTTAAGACCTTAATTCATAGGCATGATGCCAAAATTAAGGATGTTTTTAGAATAAATGTGGTCAACTTAATAAAAAGTTTAAATTTAAATTTTTATGGGGGTGTAACTAGAAATTGTGTAAACTGAGATGCGTTGTTTTAAATACAAAAAGTTTTTGTTTTTCCTCTCGGCTTTTTTTGGCTTCCTCTTCCCTTCTTCTCCAACGGGCCAACTGACCCATCTGAGACCCGAGCACGCAGATCACAACCAAAACGTCGTCGCCCAGAGACACCGGATCAAGGAAATGGAGTCGGATCAACCGTCCATAAAGTTCGGGACCCAAGAGGCCCTCTCGCACGTGCGATCCCTGACGGACGTCGGCGCCATGACGCGCCTCCTCCACGAGTGCATCGCCTACCAGCGATCCCTAGATCTGGACCTCGATAACCTCCTCTCCCAGCGCTCCGACCTCGACAAGCAGCTCCTCGGCCTCCGCAAGTCCTCCCAGGTTCTCGACATCGTAAAAGCCGACTCCGACCACGTCCTCTCCAACGTCACCTCCACCTGCGACCTCGCCGATAACGTCAGTGCAAAGGTCCGTGAGCTCGATCTCGCCCAGTCCCGCGTCAAGTCCACGCTCCTCCGCCTCGACGCCATCGTCGAGCGTGGCAACTGTATCGATGGCGTTAAGCAGGCCCTCGACGCCCAGGACTACGAGGCAGCCGCCAACTACGTCCAGCGCTTCCTCCAGATCGACTCCGAGTACCGGGATTCCGGCGCCGACCAGCGGGAGCAGCTCATGGCGTCGAAGCGGCAGCTCGAATCCATCGTCAGGAAGAAGCTCTCGGCGGCGGTGGACCAGAGGGAGCATTCCAATGTATTGAGATTCATCAGGCTCTACACTCCGTTAGGGTTAGAAACGGAGGGGTTGCAGGTTTACGTTGGGTACTTGCGGAAGGTGATTGGGATGCGATCCCGGCTCGAATTCGAGCACTTGGTGGAGCTAATGGAGCAGAACAATCCGACCCAGGCGGTCAATTTTGTTGGGTGTTTGACCAATTTGTTCAAGGACATAGTTTTGGCGGTGGAAGAGAACGATGAAATTCTGAGAGGGCTTTGTGGTGAAGACGGAGTTGTTTACGCCATTTGTGAGCTTCAAGAGGAGTGCGATACCAGGGGTAGTTTGATCTTGAAGAAGTACATGGACTATAGGAAATTGCCTAAGTTGAGCTCCGAGATCAATGCCCAGAACAAGAATTTGCTCAATGTGGGTGGCGTTGGTGTTGGGTCCGAGGGACCCGACCCGAGAGAGGTTGAACTGTTCTTGGAGGAGATATTGTCTTTGATGCAGTTGGGTGAGGATTACACTGAGTTCATGGTGTCTAAGATCAAGGGCTTGACGAATGTTGACCCGGATTTAGGTCCACGAGCCACTAAGGCTTTTAGGAGTGGAAGTTTTAGCAAGGTGGTTCAGGACATTACCGGGTTTTATGTCATATTAGAAGGTTTCTTTATGGTGGAGAATGTGAGGAAGGCTATAAGGATCGATGAGCATGTGCCTGACAGTCTCACGACTTCAATGGTGGACGACGTGTTCTATGTTTTGCAGAGTTGCTTGCGGAGGGCAATATCCACTTTGAATATCAGCTCAGTGATTGCTGTGTTGAGTGGTGCGAGTAGCTTGTTGAGCAACGAGTATCACGAGGCTTTGCAAGAGAGGATGAGAGAGCCAAATCTTGGCGCAAAGCTGTTCCTAGGTGGTGTTGGGGTGCAAAAGACTGGGACGGAGATTGCCACGGTTTTGAATAATATGGATGTCAGTAGTGAGTACGTCCTCAAACTAAAGCACGAGATTGAGGAGCAATGCTTAGAGGTAATTGAAATGATTTGCTTTACTCTGTGCTTTTATTATCAGGATTTGTGACATGAATAATAACTACATCGTTTGGGCAAGTCTTTGGCTTGCATTTTGCTTTGTATTAGGTTAGAAGCCCCAAATCACTATAATTATGGATACTTAGGTTTAGTCAAACCTGCATTTGATGTATCCAATTTCCTGTAGTTGGAGTTTCCAATGGCCTTGATAATGTTTGCAAACATAATAGAATGCTACATACTCGAGCACTTCACAGAATTTCCTGCTAATACAAATGGGAAATGGAGTTTGATGGTACAGTGTTAATTGTGCAAGAGTGATGTGTGGTTGCCCACTGATTGTGCATGATTGATCACTGCTGCTATCGTAGACTTGGTTCCATGAGTCTTCATAGTTAAGATTTCTTATTTGTTGTCTTGTAAGTCGATAAGGACAGTCAGTCAACAAGGATAAAGGAATACGGGCTTGTGTGCTGTTGTTTTTATATATGGCGTATGGTTTGTTCATGTAGCTGTTGCCTTTGCCTCCTGAAGCCTTTGGATGTTTCAGTTTTATGGTTAATTTTTTCCATGTTTTTTACTGAAATTTTGTCCATAAAAATGAAGAGTCGAGAGCATTGTAACTCAGTAAGACAATTTGGCTTTTCTCAAATCCCCCATTTGCTAATTGCTTTTGCACACCTTCTTGCCTGTACTGGAACTCTAAGTATAGAAATGTAGATTGTTTTGATATTTGTCACATACTCACAAAATCACGCGAGTAGTCTTTTGGCTTCTTTTATATCCTTCTCGCTTGTCTTAAGTTCATGTTTGATGTTATTATCTGATGTGATCAGTCGTTTGGTTGGATTTAGATGTTTGCATATCATATTATTTTCTTCTATATCAAAGTAATTCCAATATCATGTATTAAACAGAACGTATCATGTTTATCAGGTGTTTCCTGCACCAGTTGATAGAGAAAAAGTCAAGTCTTGCCTGTCTGAGCTAGGGGATATGAGCAACACATTCAAGCAAGCGTTGAATGCTGGCTTGGAACAACTTGTGGCTACTGTGACACCCCGTATCCGTCCAGTGCTAGATAATGTGGCAACAATCAACTATGAGCTATCAGAGGCTGAATACGCAGATAATGAGGTTAACGACCCATGGGTTCAAAGACTTCTTCATGCTGTTGAGACGAATGTAGCATGGCTCCAGCCGCTAATGACTGCCAACAACTATGACTCATTCGTGCATTTTGTCATCGACTTCATTGTGAAGAGGCTTGAAGTGATTATGATGCAGAAGAGATTCAGTCAACTTGGAGGCCTTCAGCTCGACAGAGATGCCAGGGCATTGGTAAGCCACTTCTCTAGTATGACTCAAAGGACCGTCAGAGACAAATTTGCGCGTCTCACACAAATGGCGACAATCCTGAACTTGGAAAAGGTGTCGGAGATTCTTGATTTCTGGGGCGAGAACTCGGGACCTATGACCTGGAGACTGACCCCAGCCGAGGTCAGGCGAGTCCTGGGTCTGAGAGTTGATTTTAAACCAGAAGCAATTTCCGCTCTTAAGTTGTAATCCCCATCCGAATCGACTCCCACCCTTCACATTCTTTTGTTTTCTTCTTGATAAATATTATTCTTCATTCATATTATTACCAGTTTTTGTACTAATTTACCTTGAAACTCATACAGTGTAGAAGAATACTTGGATTATGAATTTATAGATGGGAATATCACCATTAAGAATTCCATTCTCAACTTTGTTGATTTTTCAAGTTCAATATTTTTCGCTTCTTTGACATAAGTTCCTGATTTCTGCTTCTCTGGCATAAGTCTTAAAAGAGTTTTTGAATTCAAATCTCAATGAACGATACTTGTTGATTAAGAAAACAACTCTATTAACTTGGGGGGAGTCAACAAAGAGATGTTTGGCAACATTGTCGAAAAAGTTTAAAGTTGGTTTTCTCTATGGAGAAATATTTCATTGTGCCCGGAACACGAGGTGACACGTGTTGTACCACTCCGTGTTCCTATCACACTGAAAAATCTCTTTTCTCTATGGTAGGTAGGCTTGTTTATCTCCATTCAATCGCCTCAGCCATTTCGATCTACTCAAAGCAATCTACTTGCCTCGCAGTTTCTATAGTGATGGAGAATCGGATCTAGAAGCCATATTAATCTTTGGAAAGACAAATGGCTTGAATGTGGTGTGCTTGAAGAGTTTGCTACCATCCCCTTTTTAGATGACATGCTTGAATGCACTGTTGAAGACTTCCTTATTGATTCTGGTTGGAATTCGAATTTGTTGTACTCTTGCCTTCCTCCAAATATCGTGGAACAAATTTTCAGTTTACATGTTGGTATTGCGAATAATAGGGAAGATAAGTTCATTTGGAGCCTCTCCAAATCTGGAACCTTTTCCACAAAATTGCATATCTCTCTCTTTGGCGATGATGATATCATTCCTGGAAATGGAATTTCATTTGGAATCTTAAGCTCCCACCCAAGTTGGTGACCTTCCTCTGGACTATTGGTCATGGAAAGTCCGAGGACCCTTGTTGTCCAACATGCCCTAATGTAGAGGAATCAATAGATCGTATTTTCAGGTTTTGTAGGCTGAAAATAATTTGGGCAGAGGAATCATCATGGAAGCTTTGCTTTGGAGTGTTTTCATGGGTCTTTCTATAGCTTGAGATGAGGGTTGTAGGGATGTGATTCTTGTGCTGTTGTTATTTTGATCCAACAACCTATTTTGGTTTTGCACCCGCTCTACAATCTCATTATTGACTGCAAAGAAGCTATCGAAGGAAATTGGAGATGCGAAGTCACTGTATCTATAGAGAAAAGAATGCCTCAACTAAACACATGGCTAACTTGGGTCATAGGTTATCTCTTGGTCTTCATATTTTTGCTTCTCCTCCTACCACTGTCACGGCCCGTCCTAAGGCTGTTGTTGCCTAGCTTTTTTGTTTTGCTTGCTGGACTTTGCCCTCCCTTGTACCCAAAAAAAAAAAAGGAGAAAGGAACTGTCGAGTACCATATGTTTCGATTTCTAGTATACTAGGCTCTCTATTTTGGGAGTGTAAACAATGCATGAGCTCCGGTTAACTCGTAAAAACACGGAATGGGTCGAGTTAAGACACGAAACAAGTCGGATCCAACGAACATCACTAGAGGGTTTTGCTTGCCAATCCAAAAACAAGGAAACAAAATTGAAAAGATTAACAGACATGTCCTGCTTTTACAGTAGGTATATAAAGCTGATACAATCTTCTTAATAGTTGATTGTATAAGTCGATTGCTTGAGGCTCCAACCGGCGGAGATTAGACATGAGCGGTGCCTTGAGTGAACTTAGGATCCTCGCATCTGTAACTGCCATCAGGCCCAATTCCAAAACCCTTGGGATCGGCAAACACATTCTCGAGCAGCTGGCTGCGAGGTGGAAGCGGGCTCTCATCTGCAAACTCAACGGCATCCTCAACCAACTCATCGATCTTCTTATGGATGGCCTTCAGGTCTTGTTCAGTCGCCAAATTGTTCTCAAGTATATACTTCTTGAGGGCAGTGATGGGGTCTCTGGCAGCGTAGTGTGCCTTCTCAGCTGCCAAATGGAACATAACATAGCGGTTAATACACAGCTAAAGCTCCGTCAATAACTAATTTTATAAGCTCGGTAGATATGCTAAGAAGTACGAAACTCCATATATGCCTCAACAATGACAGACACAGAACCATCTAGTTCATACTAGTCGTGTAAGTCCATAATCCAACAAGTAAACTATATCAGGATATTAGATATGAAAAGGCAAAATACTAATCGCAGAAGAAACCATTCACTTCCTAGTGCATATAGCAGTTCAAGTCCATGATCGAACAAAACATATACAAATCAGGATTTTATAATCAAAAGTTAAATCCCAATAATATAATGGGAGCAATGGAACCACAAGGAGTCAGTGAATTAAGCGTGGACATATTTTAGCTCCTAAAATGTGTAGACCAAACCAACATGTTGAATGTAAGTACACATCTAAAAGAGGAAAGACATAATTCAAACACTCACCAGGGTCACGAAGCTCATCGGGATCTGCCAATGAGTGTCCCCTGAACCTGTATGTTTCACATTCAACCAAAGTTGGCCCTTCTCCTCTCCTGGCCCTTCCAATTGCCTCCTTTGCCACCTCCCTCACCTTCAACACATCCATACCATCCACATGAACACCTGGCATACCAAATGCAGGCCCCTTCTTCCAAATTTCAGGATCAGAAGTAGCCCTCAAATGCGACATTCCAATGGCCCACAAATTGTTCTCCACAACGAAAATAATCGGCAATTTCCACAATGCTGCCATGTTCAAACACTCAAAGAACTGGCCGTTATTAGCAGTTCCATCTCCAAAAAATGCCAATGTCACGTGATCACAGTCTGCCTGTTTCATCACTTCCCTCCTGTACTTAGAGGAAAATGCTGCACCTGTTGCCACTGGTATACCTTCACCAATAAATGCGAACCCACCGAGCACATTGTACTCTTTCGAAAACATGTGCATAGAGCCACCTTGGCCACGGCAACAACCAGTAGCCTTTCCAAAGAGCTCACTCATTACCTCACGAGCAGGGACACCTTTACTCAATGAGTGCACATGATCACGGTATGTGCTCACCACAGAATCCTCCTTCTTTGTAAGCTTGATAAACCCAGTGGACACGGCTTCTTGGCCATTGTAAAGGTGAACGAACCCGAACATTTTGCCTCTGTAATACATCTGAGCACACATGTCCTCGAAAGAGCGACCCAATACCATGTCTTCATACAGCTCCAATCCTTCCTCTTTTGTTATCAGCTAAATGCACAAAAATTCAAAAACCATATAGTCTCTTAGACGGGAATCATCTCATAAGAAAATGAAAATTTTTGAAAAACAAAGCTCAGATGTGTTCTTCTACATCTCTTCAAACTTAATTGCATCGATACGATGAAGTTGCGTGATTTGAAATATACTAGACAAATCAAATTGGATTCAATCCATCCAGAAACAAAACTGAAAGCTATAAGCTTTGGATTGATCTGTTGTGGGTTTTCAATTTTTGGATCAAACAACTTAAATTACGATTGATTTGAGTAAATTTGATAGTAAAGATCAGCTACCCAGCACTAAAAAACCCAAGACTGATATAGTTGAAAATCCAATTCTCCAATCTTCAATTGGATTACCATGCATGAGAAAACAAAGCAAAACCAGAAAACCCAATCAAGCAATGAAATCCAGAACAAAAGCATTACCAGATTGGAGGAAGCCTGAACCTTCTTCTCCTTAACAGCTTCGGAGACGGCAACGACGGCGGATCGGCGGTGAGCACTGGAATGAGAGAGGGTAGCGGGTCGGAACTTGCGGGTGGATCCGAGAAAAGAGGATGCCTTGGGGGGGAGCAGGAGGGAGGGCTTGTCATTGGATCTGGGGTTGGCGGCGGGGGTTTTGAGCTGGAGGGGTTGGGCCAAATTGGTGGCGGAGGAGAAGGACATGGCTGCTCCCTGTTTCCACTGCCTCCGTCTGTTTTGGCAAGTGAGAAGATTTGAGGTGAGGGGTAGAGAGAAAGAGAGAGAGAGGGAGGCGGAGAGAGAAAGGAAGAGGGGGAGATGGAATGGGGGATTGAGGAAGAGAAAGTATAAGAGGAGAAGAAGGGACGGAGGAAACAAAGGGAGGAGGCTTGGAAATAACCGCCGGATATGAAGAAGTGGGGAAGCCAACCAACAACTTAACCAACTATTACTACTTGTAGTCGGCGTTCTTCAATTAAATTGTTTTGGTTTTTGCAGCCTTCATAATTTGTGTGTTGCCTCGTAATCTCCGATGGGACTTTCTGTCCACCAAGCGTCCGACTGTATTTTCTTGTGACAGTTGGGGTTCTCTCTCATTAACTACTGTGTCCATGTCATTTTGGTGCGATGAACGAGTTCGGTTTGGTTCAGCGACACTCAATTTCAACATACTGAGAAAACGTCTTGTGTTTGTTTATTTATTATCATATAAATAATAGCGGGTGGAAAATCGAATCTACAATTTTTTATGCAAAGATAAATGCTCTTAATCACTTAAGATATAAGTTAGAAGGTTTCAAATTCAATTAGGAGGATGTGAATGATGTGTATTTGAAGTGGTTTCGATACTAGATTGTGCTCTACTGCAACTTGTCATGGATACGATTTCTTTGTGGATGTTAAAGGGAAGGTTGGGGATTAATCATTTTCTCTATAGAGACTCCCTCTCGAGCAATGCTTGAGCATTTTTGAGTTTCGTCGGGCAACGCTCGGAGTTCAAACTCTCATCAAATGATTAAAATTATGTAAGACAAAAAGGATAAAATATTTACACATCTACATTTTCTCAAGTATATATTTGTACAACACGAAAATCGATGATAATTACTCATCCAAAAAATTTATTCATTCTAAGGGAGCTCAAAATGAAAAACGTTTCTTTTCTATTTAATTCCTTTTTAATTTTCTCAAAATAAAAAATCATTCACGTCATCTTAAATATATCTTAAATATAATCAACATTTATGTCAATCTATTCGTGTTTATTATTCCAAGAACTTAAAAGACCAACTATTATGCATGCATTGCATGCTAGGCGGAATGCCAATTCGTGTGATATATTATTAAAGATATAATACAATTTTCTTTTGACTAAATTTTAATATTTAATCTTTATTACTTTGTGTATTTTTTTTAAAATAAAATAGTATCAATCTGGTTAATATTTAAACTACGTATTAAAAGAACTCTTTCTTGTCAACTAAAAAAAGAGTAAAATGACAATTTAATCTTCTATTACGAATTAAAATTATGAATAGTAAGATAAATTTACACAAACTAAATTTTATATTTTTTTCAAAAGCTCACCCCAAAGGTAATCCTAGCATCATCTAATCTAAAACATAAAAAATAAAAAGCAAAACTTCTCTCTCCAATTTGATGTTCCTTTTTTTATCCCTTTCTCCTTCCCATTTAAAACAAAAAAAAAATAAAAATATTTCCACAATCAAAGAGTGTAATATATGCTAGTATATTTTTCACAAAACAATTAGTTGTTAGGGAGAAGAGAAGCGGTGAAAATCGAAGGTGCACAAGGGTAGATAAGCACAATCGCTTTCAGTTACTGCAGTTGTGACAACCCGTCCCTGAAAATAATGATTTTTATAATTTTAATAAGTGAGTTTACAAAAATGCCCTTCAAGGCACATACTTCGATTGGTGTAGACTACCTCGTAGTGACACCTAAGATTCATTTTCTTGGCATATTCTAATAGTATTCATCGCTATGGATGCGTAGGCGCAAACGGATTCGAATTTGGAGCTATAACGAAGAAGTTATTAACGTTTAAAGTTAAGGACTAAATTGTAAAGTTGTTAAATTATAGACTATTTCCAGATTTTTCTTTGGTGCGCCACGTGTCGGGCAGCAGGTGCTGGATTGGGCTTTGCCCAATCAGGAATTAAAGAAGAAGAGGACAGGAGGGAAGCAGGGAGCACGGGATCAAGGGATCCCTCACCTTCTTCCCGTGAGCTACATGAACCCGGAGCGATTCTGGTGGATTTCCATCCATTTTTTCGTCAAATTACCTTAAACCATTACTTGGAAACTTCTCTATAACCTTTCCTTTACCATTTTCATTTAAATTTCACTGAGTTTGGCCTTGATTTCGTGAGAAACCGAATCTATAAACCGTGGGTACCAAAACGGGTCGTGTTCAAATTCTTCCAATCCTGAAACGTTTTCATGAAATTGATCCTATCAAAATACTTCCCTATAACCCAGGAACAAAGCCCAATCATTGTTTGGAGCATCGGAATTGAATTGAAGTTGAATTGGAGAACACCCCATTTCTAGGGTTCTTGGCGGGTGTGACAAAATTGGGGGCTTTCCAGTCAAAATTGGACTTTCTCACAGGCGGTGATCATTTGGGATATCTCGAGAGTCGTGCTAGGGGGCTGTAGCGTGGAGTCCAGGTGAGTGGGCTTTTGTTTTCAGTATATATATATATATGACTGCCGTTTTCCCAAAAACGCGATTTGAATGATTTATGAATTGAATTGATTTTATAATTGAATTGCCATGTCGTATGCCAATTATATTTTATAATTATGAGTATGATTGCATTCATTATGCTCCGGCGCTGTGGACGGCCAGGTAAGTCAGGTGAGTATGATAGTTAGTAGTTGAGATGATGATGGATTGTGATATAGCTCAATTACCTGCACCTCGGGTGTTAGTGCTCCACCATAGTAGGGCCTAGCCTTCACGTGATCGTTCACCTCCCGCACCGTACGCTCACCTTGGATCCAAGGCAGGTGCCTAGCCTGTCGTACAGACCACTATAGGTGGTTCCGACTCGTAGGTGACCCGCGATTCGTCGCACAGCCTTCACGTGATCGTAGCACTGAGCGTAATATTATACACTTAGCCTGTCGTACAGACCACTGCAGGTGGTTCCGACTCGTGTGCAGGATAGTGATTGATTGTGATTGATGAGCTATCGATTCAGCCGTACAGGTCACTAGAGGTGACTCCGGCTAACATGATATTAGAGATGCATATTCATGTATATCTCACCTGCCTGTTGTTGATTGTTTTGTGTTGGTATATCGACATGGCCTATTTCTGAGATTTATGATGAGTTTTGACTTCTGGACGATGTTTTCGTATATGAGTATATATATACGTATTATTTTCTGGGAAACTATACGGGATTTACAGTGAGGGGTTATATACGGATTTCTGAAATGGTTTTGGAAAATATTTGTTTTTGCCCACTCACGTTTTCTGTTTTGCACCCCTCCAGGTTTAGTTGATGAGGTTCGTATTGACGAGGAGTATTGGCGAATCTCTAGTCTGGTGGCTACTGTTGAGGGTATAATTCTTGCCCGTTCTTCTGTATTTGCTTATGCTCTGAAGTCACGTGTGAGATGGGTTCGCTCCCGCTCACGAGCACACTCTGATGTTTAGGCACTTTTAGGTTTAAATTATTCACATTTTCCACATCACTACACTTTATGGGTTCGTCACCTTCCAGGTGTCGGCCAGCACAACTCGATTTCAGTGTCCTAGTGGACTTTCTGGGTCGGGGTGTGTCAGTAGTCAAATGAATCAAACTCATTGTATAAATGAATAAGAATACCACTATACAAGCAATTATTGAATTATTTTCTTTTATAAGACTAAATTTTTTTGTGTTATCAAATTGTTTCTGAGTTTATTAGTTGAATTAAAACCAATAAAATAAAATAATAATAATGTATTAGTAGAGGCAGGTTTTGTCTTTGTAGGTTCCCTTATTTCTGTCATCATCCAAATCTTATGACCATGTGGACATGGATGACTTCCAACGTGTCATTGGATGAGAGCTACAAAAACAAAATCCTTTTTCTAATTTCAAATATTCACATTTTATAGTTATATTTAAACTGTGAAGAAACAAGCAACAATGGGTCCATAGCTCAGTGGTAGAGCATTTGACTGCAGATCAAGAGGTCACCGGTTCGAACCCGGTTGGGCCCTTTTGCAAAAAAACTTCCCCTCTTTTTTTACGTCAATATAAAGCTGGGCCCTTAAAATCCGCTCCAAGCCCATACCCGGATTCGGCGTATCCGCAAAGCCATACGTGGGTTCTCTTCTTCTCGTTGCAACTGCGAAAGCATTCGCTCCAGTTCCGATTTCAGTCACTCTGACACTAAACCAGGCGAGGTTAGCTTCTCTCTCTCTCTCTTTCTCTCTGATTCAGTGGTTCTTCTTCGTTAGCTGATTGAGCCGTTTATCTTTCTCCCAATTATTATTTTGTTTGATTTATAATGGAAATCAGGGGTTAGCTTTAATTTTGTCTGAATTCCGCCTTCAATAGTTTTGGTTTTTAGGGTTTATCAAGAAAATTTTCCCCAATTCAGAATTTAATTTGATTTTGGCATCCTTTAATTTTTCCAGTGTTTTTGAGTTTCAATTCTACATTGTTATCAGGGATATTTTGGTTTCAAGTTTATATTTTTGCTGTAATTTGCTGCTTTTCCAAGCCTCATTGTTAATTTTTGTCCAGAATTTGATATTAGCAACCCAAATTCATTGGAGAAATAGTTAAACTGAGCACTTGAATTGGGAAATATGCGGAAAGATTATTGCTCCAAGCCCAGAAAGCGTATCCACACCTTATAATTGGCCTGCTTTTTTGAAGTATTTCAACTCTTGGATTTTGCAGCTTATGCAGAGCTGAAAACAAGGGAAAGGGGAAGTCCCTTAGCATTAGCAAATCAACATTGGGGCTCCTCCACGCCTAAGCCGCTAGCCCACTATTCTTGTTTTCGAATCTGTTGGTGAGAGTCGGTTTTCTTTTTATTAGTTCCACTTCACCCTCTCTTCAGAACCCTACGCCTCCGAAAGTCCCTTCACAGCAGCAACCCAATCTCTCCCCAAGCCTTATCTCTCTCCTCCCGCCACTCCCTAGAGCCCAATCCCTTCTCGTCCAAACGGCCTCCCTTGCCTCTAAACTTTTCAAAGTCTCTCCCAATCGGTCACTCTGGCTCAATGCATTTAGGGGGTCCTTCCCGGCTTTTCTTTCTTCCCAAACTCAGTCACTTCCCTCAACTGCGCTTGAATCTTCTCCTTCCTCCACCAAAGAGATCCTCTCCTAATTCACTGCCCTGCAAACCCAACTCTTTGAGGCTGTTGCTGAACTCCAATAAATTCTTGATCTTCAGGATGCTAAGCTGAAAATTGCACGCGAAGTGAAGTCCAAGGATGCTGCACTTCTGTCCTTTTCCAAGAAACTCAGGGATGTTGAGCAGGTCCTTGATAATCTTGTTGTTGATTACTCTGATTTTAGCCGCCCCAAACGAACAAAACAGGAGGATGGTGCAGATGATGATTCATTGTGCACCACTACGGTTTCATCTCAATTGAATTTGCCAGATGTACTGTCGTATGCCCACCGGATAAGCTACACAACCTTTGCACCACCAGAATTTGGGGCGGGACAAGCTCCTCTTCGTGGGGCACTCCCACCTGCCCCACAGGACGAGCAAATGCGTGCTTCTCAGCTGTATGCCTTTGCAAATCTTGATGTGGGCTTACCTAAAACAGTCGAGGGGAAGGAGGAAACGATGCAGGCAATGTTGGAGCCCACACCTCCTGAACCAACAAATCAACTTCCCAGCCTGGGTGCACTCCAAGGTCTGCTTCCTCCCAACATCACAGTCCCGTCAGGTTGGAAGCCAGGGATGCCTGTGGAATTGCCAACCGAATTTCCTGTGCCCCCGCCTGGATGGAAGCCTGGGGACCCTGTGCCTCTTCCCCCATTTGAATCTCTTCCAGTTCCTAGGGTCGAGGACCAACAATTACGGCCTAATGCTCATCCAGCAGTACATAAACCACCAGCGACGATACAGGTCCAGCATGTTGAGCTGGATATTCTGGATCCAGACGACGATAGTGATTATAGTACTGAAGATGGAAGCTCTGACGACGATGAGCAACAGTGAGCTACTACTGCGACAACAATGAGTAACAGCGAGCTACCACTGCAACGCGAGAGCTTTACGGGAATCCTTTACTGTCACATGAAGCCGCTTAGATAGCAAATTTGTTTCAAGTTTCCAATATTTTGTGTTTAAGCTTTAAAACTCAAATAGCAAACTTGTTAGTCGCGTGCAGCAGATTGCAGCTTGAATAATTACTTAAGAGTACAAGTTATGTACTTTGTCGGAGCATGTTTACTTTCAGGGAACACGAATCGGGGAATATTAGTAACCTTGTTTACTACAAAATGTTAGCAACCTTCATAAAAAAAAATATACAAAATTTATACCACTTTACAAATTAAGTAATTACAAGTTTAAGACGGTTTCAAATAGAGGCACAAAATTGACTTGGAAAGAATTAACACGAGAAAAAAAAATAGGTCGGGTCGGGGGTAAAAAAACTCTACTACATCTGCAGAATTTCCAACTCTAGTATTGTTGTTAGTTGTTGTGCACATGACAATAACGTCATCGCTTGCTGGTCTTCTCCTTGCCTGCAAAGTGTATCGACGCGTTAGAAGTTAGAATTGGACACTTTGACAAATTTAAGAACTCTTACATGAGGCTAACGACGTACGTACCATTACCAAATATGTTTGATTTTAAGGGTAACCGGAGAGACGACCCCCTTACTTTTAGGTCCCTGAGTTGCTTGGTTTTACTTTGTTGCCCTATTCCCGAAAGATCAGTGCTGCTTTCCGCCGGTGAAAGAACAGTTCCTTTCTGAACCTTCTCATGATACACAGCCGGAGGTGCGAGCCTTAGTTGAGGCATGTTTTCAATCTCGACTAATCCTCGGTCTCTTTGCAAATTGGTCAAGATATCAAACTGTATCATCCCAGTTCAATTTTTCATTAGTTTGCAATGTAAGAACGGTGATCATAACAGCAATGATAAAACAATCACTACAAGGACAATAATAAAAAGATACTGCCATACCCGTGATATTTGCTGAAGCCCGTACGTATTCTCTGATGCACTGCTTTCGTGTGGGTGGGAAGTTGTTCCGTGTGTTTGTTGGGTTCTTGACAAAAACTCCTTCACCAAACTCTTCTCTGGAAGGACCGATTTGCTTCTAGACCTCTGAGACTTCTTCTTAGGCATACAAACAGGGCATCCAGATGATGAGCTACTACTTGATGCGCCATTCTCTAAAGCTTCACATTGAAGATGAGTTGCATGACCGCAATTGAAAATGCGAATGTAGCTAGAAGAGTTCTTGTCAAGAAGACAATCACATAAACAACATATTTGACTCCGAGGGGCGTACCCATGGGAGGCCCCTTTCTTGAGTATGCTCATAGTGTAGAATGTATCATCTTCTATCAGGGACTTGGCAGTATCCTACATACCAGAGTAAACAATTTCAACACAATTGCAGAGAACAAAGAGGAAGAAGTATATTGGACGTTTTAACAACACAATTCCCTTAAACAAGTTACATGAGAATACATCATGCAACATGACTAGCATAAAAGAGATAAAGTGATGGAATACCAGAATTCTTCTTTCGAAGCCATATGTGCTAAGCATCCCCAAAATTGTGAACTTAAAATCACCAAATTCTTGGTTGCCATTATCAGAAAGGAGTTTGGACATGATAGTTGGAAGGCGAACATATCCTATCATGCCCTCAACAATCTCCTTGATGAACTGAGAGAACAGTTTTCTTAAGATATGAAAGCCTTTATGGAGCTTTGAGATTCTCCACTTGATTATAAAAGCCATCTCATCCTCTTCGGAGTCCAATGACTTGGCCACCGTCGTTTTAACATCTTCTCCTTTAGATACAGTTCCAGCATCAAATGAATCTGTTAAAGGCTCACAAAACCTGTATTGAAATTTGGAGGATGATTAGTCTTCAACAAATCCATGAACTTATACTTTTAGAATACAACAAAATTTCTTCACAGATAATGAAGAGCATGGCAGCTTAAAGGGATAATGGAACAAGAATAACTCTGTTATTATTTTTTATTTTTTTTAACTAGTGTATCTGAGTCTTTGACCAAACTAATCGCTATATCCCGTCTGACCCCACAACATTGGGGAACGAGAAACTCTAGTATTTGCTAGGTAGGTAGCATGGGAGAGAGTGGAACCCCAGACCACGACCTGACCGCTAGACCAACAAGGAATCCTGGGAAGACAAAAGGCTGAAACCTAGGACTGTAATAGCCAGATACTCATGCTCGTGGAAAACTCGGTAAGCAAAATATGGTTTTGGACTTACGAGTCAAGTAATCTAAACCAGAGCGCCTCTGATTCATCAGGATTTAAGCGATGGGTGTTCCTTTGGCACAGCCCAATACAGGCATGCAATATGCTGTTAATGTCGTTCACCTGTAAAAGATAAAGGTAAATTACAAATAATAAATAACAGTCCAGTGAATCTGTAGTAACATATAAACAAAAACCTACTCAAATGCTATGGCTAAAATAAATATGATATGTACGGACCTCTTCCAATTTTAAAGCATTGCTGAAATGCTCAGTACGAGCAGAATTACTTGACGCCAGACTTGCCACAGCAGTATCAAGCTTCATAAATCTGTCACTGAGGGTGGAAAGTGTAAGTAAAAGAGCACTCCCGACATCACCAACCCTTTCCAACAAGAAAGAAGCAGCATCTGTTATCCCATATTTCTGGCACAGGCGTAAACAGTGTTCCACGCGATAGCTATCGAACGTCTCTAAGAATTTGAGAACTGAATTGCGCTCGTACTGACATAACAGCTGAAAAGTGAAAATGAAACATTAAGAGGGCAACAACTAAGACATGCTTTATGGTACAGAAACCAGTTGGCAAGAAACACAATCACTCAACTCTTTCAAGCCCTGTATCTAAAATTTGGTCAAAATGAATATACTGACCCAATAAGAACATTATCATAGAAGGAAGAAATTCAACTGAACACCTAATTATTTAAAAAAAATCAAAATAAAGAAAAGATTAGATGTAATTCTACAAAGTGCTCACCTCCAGATAAAGTTCAATCATATCATCAGTCACGTTAACAGGATTACTATGCAAAAGCTTTGGGAAATTGGAGATCCTTTCCAGATAAGCCTCAACTGCTTTCGTTTGATCCTTAACCCTCACAAGATCATCTTTTCTTAAACTTGAGAAGTCGAGCGTGCCAGATAAGTGGACCTCAATCACTGTTTTTAAGTAAAGGAACAGACTTTTTGGATGGGAACGAAGTTTAGAGAGGATATGAGAACCTTCTTCAATAGTAAAATGATCGATAACCAAGAAGAATGTGCCCTCTCTGCATTGGATAATTTTTTTTTTTGTTTTTTTTTGAGGTGAATAATCAATAAGGAAGCTTTCACTGGAGAAGACAATCTACAAATGACTTAACATGTGACACAGAAAAAATAAAAGAAAAGGTTCAAGATAACTAAAAGATAACCTGTTTAAGTAAAAAAGCTCTGGAATTCGAGAAATAATTTCTGATCGAAAAGCAGCGCATTCCTTGTCAGTCAGCTGTAATAATGTTTTGTTGATAAAGGAGAAGGCATGAATGGGTTCTTCTACATCTTTCATGTAGCAATCCAGAGCAGCAAGATACTGATGTCTGCTAGTATGAATTAGGCCACAAACCTAAATGTCACCAAGAGACCTTGTAGTGAGTAATCTTAAACTGAATGAATTATGAGACAACATCGTATGGTATTGGTAAATATACCTGGTAAAATCGCGCTTTCTCGCATAGCTGTAACACATAAGATGAATCCCAATCTGTCTCAGGCACTACCTCAAGAAGTCCCAGAACCTGCTTCTCTCTTCTTTTTGAAGTTATGCTATCTCCGGAAACACATGGTGGAAAGTTATTATCTGAGGTCAAATACTCCAAAATCTGAGACAATACACTTTTCGAAACAGTGGCTCTTCCACATGCAACATAGTATGCAATAAACTCAAATAGATGATCTATGTCTTTCTTTGAAGGCCACACTACTACTGATCCAGTGTCATCATTGCTAGGAGATCCATCTGTTTGAGAACTGTCCTTACTAATAATGCGAATAAGAGTATCTACTGTGTTCTGAACCATTGAATTTTTATTTTGAGCCATTAAATTGTTCCCATCCTGCATATCTGAATCATGAGAAGAAAGGTCAGATTTTGAGATTTCATCTTCTAAGAAAGCATATCTCAGAACGTCCAAAGTAGCTTCAGTATCTAGCTCTAACAGAAGATACAGATTAATATTTTCTCCTGGCAATACACTTGAGACTGATCTTGAATTAAGGGCATCAGAACCCTCCAACAAAAATTGCAGAAGTTCTGTTCTCAGAGATGGCAAGCGTGAGGGGGGAATTGTTCCCTGTCCTGCAACCACAGATAATAAATGCAAACTTTGTTAATCAGATTAGTTCATGTGAAATGCAGCAATAAATGAAGCTATGCAAGTGAGTCAAACATGTATTCAAGTACAAAAGAATGCTAGTTTTCCTTTGATTGCTTCATACTTATTCAGTAAGATTACTCTCTTTTTCGATGAATTACATATTATTACAAGATCACAAATCCATTTCTAGTTACAGATGGGATTATCACACAGAGGGATATACTCCTGTGATATTCCAATTGAATGACTCCAATAAGTGTAAGTCCGTACCTGGTGGAAAAGCAAGGCCTGAAAAGCAGTACTTTAAATAAACCAGCATCCTGTAACTGTAAACAAGAAAAAAAAAGTACAATAAGTCCACTTGAAAGGCTCAAACAAAAACCAACAATATACAACCAAAAAGTAACATGAAAAAATTGTTGTACAACTGATTATATGCTTTCAGTAAGATAATAATAAGGGGTAAAGATGTCGTAAAATGAAAGAAGAAGCAACTAAAGGAGCACGATAAACTACATATTGACCGTTAAACTCAACTACAACACACAAAGGACTCATTATCAAGATAACCATACCCAAGGGCAGTAGCACTTTCTCTTTGACTATTTCGCAAGACCACCAACAGCTCCTCTAAGGGTGACCTGAAATCATCCAAT
This sequence comes from Crataegus laevigata, assembly GCA_963580275.1. NCBI lineage: Eukaryota > Viridiplantae > Streptophyta > Magnoliopsida > Rosales > Rosaceae > Crataegus > Crataegus laevigata. Next base: position 25,791,377 of record OY756947.1, on the reverse strand, counting down.
CCTTTATTGAAGAGATACACCAGAGCACTATACAGCCCGTGCTCCCTGCATAACCTAACAACCTACAATAAAACATAACAAATTATCTGCATGTCCAGGTGAAAAATATGACAGACAAATACAGCAACATGAAAAATTATAAGCAACAATCTGAGAGGTACAGACCTGATTGAAATCCAAGGATGAAATATCCATGTGAAGGACACATTGTTCAACGCGCTGTAACCACCCTGTGCGGCTGTAATGCTCTACCAGTGCTTGCATAATCTTAGGAAAAGGGCGAACAAAATAACATTATTATGTATAACATACCCGCCAATACAGTCAAAATACTTGAACAGTATGCATTACCTCAGGTGGAAGAGAACCAAGCATGTCCTTCAATATATAAGGCTCCAACAGCTCCAAAAATGTGTCTAACAACATTTATAAAGAAAATTTGATTGGTAACATGCAATGATGGAGGAAAGTGATAGATGCATGTTGTTGTACTTTTATGTGCAAATGGAAGCAAATTCTAACAAAATACCAAATATTAACGTCGTACGCGAAATTGAAGAAACAATCTCAAAATAAGAACACAAGAGATTAACATGGTTTGGCGTAAAGCCTACATCCACAGGTGAAGCACATCGAGGAATTTCACCAAACAAACGGAGATTAAAAGAGTGTTTAACTCTCATAACCCAAATAACACAAATTACAGACCCTAAACCAAAATGAATAGAGAACTTGAACAAACAGAGAAGATTCTCCCATATTGGTCTCTAACTCTCAAACTAACAAATTGACTCTCACCAAATCGCAAAACGAATGAGCCATGAAATTGCCACACGCTCATGACTCCAAAAGGTGACCTTCACCATAACAAAAGAGAAAAACTCTCTTAACTGATGGTGACGGCACACAAAATAAACTAACCCTAAGGTCCTACTTATAATGCATATGACTTAGGTTACGATGAGAATCCTAATCCTAATTGGAAGTAAATCCAAAACCTAATCAAATAGGTCATTAGCAAAATTTCTCCACCAAGCAAGGAATCCAACCAAAAAAGTCAAATCCAGGCCCAAATGGGATACCAAAACAAAATAGGTAACACTAACCTAATTTCTGCATTATCCTAATTTTGTGCCGTAAATCACAACATATGTAGCTACAAGCTATCAAACAATGCACATTCTTAGAGCAAATGCTGCAAAACTGCAGCCAAGAAAAGCCAAAAAAAGATACACCATACTTAGAACTTAATTGCCATGTTCTATCATATGTCAAAGTACTAATCCAGTCACTGTCACATCATGACGAAAGTTGGAAAGTATGGTTCTGAGTACTTTCAATATTTATTCTAAAATAAGAAATATTTCAAGCCCAAAATACAGGACATCAACTGTTCACTTAATCCCCTTTCAAAAGAAGAAAATATGTTATTCACTCCAGATTGAGCATGTCACTGGCTATGAGTTATGGTAAAATAATATGAGATGGCAAGTGTATTTTGTCTCGTTGATGTGACACAGTTGGACATTACAAAATGCCATTCTAACTCAACCGTGCATGGATGGTAAAATGGACTTGCCCTCCATATAAGCATATGAAAACCAAAGGATGTTTCCCTTTTTGTTTCATTTCAATAGAGTAAAATGTAATCCAGATATCCAAACTTCAGCTTAAAGTTGATGAAGTTTACAAAAAACCATAAACGCGAAAATAAACTGAAATGAGAGTACCTCTCTGTTGAACAGCTACAAACTTGGAGAAGATTTCATCAAAAAGTATGTCAGTCCTTTTGATATGGACACAAAATTCAACTGCAACTCCACCAACACGGGTGTATTGCTCTTTTATTTCAGAGTGCATAGAACTGCTTTTGCTGTTTACATCATCAGCTTGATCCCTTTTTCCAATTTGGTTGCAGAATGCTACTGAGATATATGAAAATACTTCCTCTACATATGACAACAGCAACTCAACCAGGTAGGACATTATGGTCTCCTGTACAGCAACCAGAGTTCTAGGAAGGTCAACAACACCATGAGCTTGACCATCATAAATTGTCATTGCCATGTTCAAGGCACCCATCCAATCACCTGCTCCTCGTAAAACCTGAATTCGTTCTTTCCATGGGAGAAGTCGGGAAACAATAAGATGCATCGGTCCGAGTACATATACTGAAGCTCCTCTTACAGTTACACAATTGTGATAAGCTTTTTCAGGATTTCCAAATATATTAATGAAGTGAGTATGATAAGCAATGAGATCATCCCCTCCAAAACCATCAACAGAAAAACTTGTTTGGTGAATCACAGTTCCATCCTTTGCAAACAAACAAAGTTGTCCAGTCACCGTGAGAACTACCAGCATCTGAAGCCACAAAACTTCAAATTAATCTCATTCTTAAGTGATGTAAACTTGAACCATGCACAGAACTCTTCATAGACAGAAAAACGTAAATTTCTTTGGTTAAAAGAATAAACATAGATTCAGCACGACAGAAAACAAATAAACAGGTGCATACCTGATCATCTAGCCAAGCCACACCTATGGCTGCACTTTCAAGAGACCATTTCCCATATACTTTCAGCTCTGATTTGACCAACTTTGCCACCAGAACTTTTCGATCCCAAGCAAGTGCAAGTAACGAAACTCTTTCCACTGCTTCAGCAGGCATATTTTCTACCAAAAATGAAGAACCTCATCTTAGGAAACCATCAACAGGAAAATTAACAAAGAAAGTCAATCCGTACCGCTACTAGCAGGTGAACTGTGTGATTGTATTGTACATTTCCAAGCAGTACAAGGCATAGACCCCTCCCGAACCCCATCTGGTTTGGAAAGTCGTGCATACACTTCCAAAGTGGGAGTTAGTCTTACCTACAACAAAGACACGTGGCATTTAGCACACTGAAAAAAAAAAACTTTTTATAAATAAGTAATCATCAAATCCCAAACCAAAAGGTACATGGAATTCACGCTATCATCTGAAGGCTTCATACCACCAGAACAGTGTGATGGGTGACAAACACGACCACACCTTCTTCAACCAAGGAAGATCCCTCATTGAAGAGTTTCCAACCTGCATCTCCACCAACCACGCCCCCCATCATACCACCAATACTGCTGCCTGAAACCGCCCCACTTCCCTGAGAAGACAGCGAAGCCCCTCCACAGAATTCATCAAACAGGAGTGGTGATGCTGACAGCACTGTGCCTGTATTTTGTCCATCAAGAAGGCACTGTTCCAATCAACATGCACAAGATCATCAAGTTTGATAGAATTACATTGTAAAAGATCACAGATTCACACATCAACCGCGAAGCAAGCATTTTTAAACATAATGCCAACAAAGAAATTTTTTTACCTGTGTTTTAATCGAGAACCTATTAAGCAGGGGAACCACCGAGGAAGAATGTAATAATACCAGACCCTTACTATCACCGGTAACTGCCTTAAATTGACGTGTAACCTGAGAATCCTGCCCCAAAAACAACGTATGTACAACTGGAGCTGTATGTTCTCCAGTAATTATTTTGGCAGCCGATGCCCTCTGCACGTCCCAAACTGTAATGTGACCATCAGCATAACCAGCTAAGAGCAAGTCCCCTTGCTGATTGAAGCACATAGAAGTTACAGCAGCATAAGACCGTTCTCCTTGCAACCCAAGAATTAGCATCTGGTACTTATATAGCATAGTTTGTTAACATGAATTCCCCTATATCTATATCATTGGAAGTTAAAAGCAAGTAAAGGAATGAAAGCTAACCTTGGCATCCATGCTGTCAGCAGTATGAGCAGAGTACTTGCTAGGAATAACAAGAATAGACCCTCTTCCCATTCCTATTGCAATGTAATTATTGTGAACCGCCAAGACTTGCGGTGAGCCATGATCACGCCTTAACGCTGGAGATGAAAGGGTCCGAGTAATGGGATTGTTAGCATCGACATTGAAGTATCCTAATGTGGTGGAGCCTCTCCGAACACCCTCAAGCCTCATGGGTTGAGCAGCGGCACCCTCTTCCCAATGCAAAGCATTAGAAGCTTGCTTCTTCTCTAGCTCTTCAGCGATTTCAAGTGGCTTGCGCAACTTCTTTCCAGATTTTTTACTAATCCTCCTGCTCTCCAATTCCCCAATTCTCTCCTCCACGAGTTGAGAGATTGAACTTCCCAATTCATCGTCATCACCAATATCACTATCGTTACCAATATCGCCGTTGTTGTCCTCAGACTCCTTACCATCACCATCATCCTTGCCACCACCGCCACCATCATTATCCTCGCTATCACTCTCTTTCGAACAAGGACTGTTATCATCTGAGTCTTGAATTTCTTGCTTACATTCCTCTACGACCTCAACATTCTTACTAAATTCCGTATCTTTAACATCATTTGCGTCTAAATTTGTCAAATTCTCATCAAAACTACTTACATTCTTCTCTTCTTCCACAGCATTCCCAGCACTCGCCTCATCAACTTGAGATTGATCAACTCGAAAAGTCTGCTCTAACTTGCTTTCGCTCTCCAAAACCCTGCCTTCTCTCAACAATTCACCCCCAAAATCCACTTGTAATTCATTTGAATTTGTCCTAAGCACTTCCGAACGACCTGCAGTCGCATCACCAGTAGAATTGGAACTCACCTCGGATTTTTCATCCAGTTCCGAACTTTCAAGAACCTTCTGGATAACTCCGCTCACGGCGCTCCTCCTCGACTTGATTGCCGCGGCGTGCGGCGTTGGCATCGACCTCGAGGCCGCCGCAGCTGCAGCCAGAGCCGCCCCGGGCTTCGCATTTGTTCTCATGCCTCCGAGCAACCAAGGAGACGGCTTCGGAACCCTCCCGGCCGGATCCTCCGATAAATCCCCGGACTTGACCCGACTGTACAGATTAGACCTCGGCCGGACCGCCCTTTCATCCTCGGACTTAAGGACGGGGACCGATACGGCATCGTTGGGCGGTTCCGGTGGTTTGGGATCGGAATTGAGGCGGTAGATAGAGGAGGAGGGCGGGGACGATGAGGTGGACGAATCGGTGTCGTTGAGGATTTCGTCGATCGTGCGATGGGGGACGGAGCTAAGGTCGTCGTCGTCGTCTTCGTCGGAGAGGGAGAGGTGTGAATTGAGGAACGAGTCAAGGTCGAGTTCCATGGCGAGTTGCGGTTCGAAGCGAGTGAGCTTCTTGGTCATGCTGGTGCAGCCCAAGGCCCCAAGCCGCTGCTACTGCGACGTCGTATTGGTCATCTTCTTCTTTGTCACGACTGGTAAGAAGTCTCTGGGAGTTTGTTTCCTTCCCACGTCATGTCGTTTGTTCTAATGAAATTGGGAAGTAGAGTAAAACGGTCTGTCGTCTGATTGCGAAAAGGCGCGGCACCTGCCTTGCGGTTGCAGGCACGCGTCACTTCGGTAGCGATGCGCAGTTGTTGTCTTGGTTGGCTTAAAGCCAGCTAGAATGGACAATAACCATAGGAGTTGCGTTCGGAGTTGTGGTCGTTTTTTTTAAACAAAACTATGAAAAGTTTAAAAAAAAAATTAAAGATATAACGAATATTATTAGAGAAAGGTAAATATGTGATTTTTTGTTAAAAGTGAATAATATTGAGAGTGTTTCATTAAAACTTATCTTGTTTTTAATGTTTTTGCAGGATTACGAAACGTGAAAATTCTAAAATATCACCATGTTATCAGTGTTATATATGATGAATGAATGAGATTTAAATTTTAAATTATTCTTGTCTACTTCATAATATTTTGATGTAAACTCATAAAACCTATAATTCCCTTTCTATTCCTCTCCAATTCATTCTAATCCAAGTTTTAATTTGGACCTAAAACCTAAAACTAAAAATAAATAAAAAATAAAAACCCGATTTAGGCCAAGATTGGTGGTGGAGCCCCCACCCACATGAGTGTATCTCTCAGTTCACATTCAAATGAGATGTTGATTATCCAACAGTTCACATTTTATTTAGTTAATATTTTTGTTTTATATTTATAAATTTATTGAATCCAACGAATGAGATCAAATATAATGGTAAAAAAAAATCTAATGGCCCAAATTTAAATTTAACTCAAAATTCACCTAAAACCTCTATAAATACATATATATTTGTTGAAACATCAGCACAAAAATCACTTTTCTCCTAAAATTCTTCCAATTCTTCTTTCTACCACCTTCCAAAACCATATGTTTGCTCATGTGTCTTGTGTTTATACATCTCTATCATGTGTTTCATATTCTTCTATAGTGTTTCATGAGTTTCAAGTGTCAATTTAGTGATTTTTCAATGTTTATCTGAATTTAAATATTTTTAGGTTAAAATGTTTATAAAATTAATTTATGATAGTCTACATAATTTGTTTAAAATTTAATTAAAAATAGCCTAAATTCATTATTTAATCATTTGAGGCTAAAATTTTAAGCTAGAAGGGTTGGAGTAAAAAAGCTCTTTCTGGGTTAAAACCTAAATTTTTTGGACTAAAAGTTTTAGTTTTTAGGCCAAGGGTTAGAGATGGTTTTAAAGTCACATATAAAAGTGAATTTTAATTCAATAAAGATATTAGTAATTTGAATGATTTGTGATTGTGAATGTTACTGAGAGTCTTTCTTTCATCACATTCTGTTAGCTAAATAAATAAGCTAGTTATTCTCTAAACATAACATTCGGTTCCAAAAAAACCTTGCATATACTTAACTTTCTTCACAAAGTTGCTTGCTTCAACAATTACTTCAATAATAGGATGTAAGACCATCTCCAACCGATGGCTGGCCAGAGGGCTCGTTTTAGCCCTCTGGCCCTACAAGATTCTTCAAGATATTAATATTTTAATGAACAGTGTAGGGCCATATTTGCCTCTGTCTCCAACCGAGGGCCAGAAGGCCAGAGGGCTCGTTGTAGCCCTGTCACAAAAAACCGTCTCCAACCGAGGGCCAAACATAATTTATTATTTAAAAACTACAACTTAAATTCAAATCCAACAGCTAAGTGACGTCAGCTAGTAGTTGGATTTGAATTGTTTTTGCTATAAATAGGGTGGATATTGGGATATAATTCACACAACTTTGAATTCAATCTATTTCAATTCAATCTCTTTCAATTCAAGTTTGCAATGAATTCCAACTTTGGATCCTCTTCAGATTCCAACTGGGGATCCTCATCTAATTCCAAAAGAGAAGCAAAATGGGCGAAAATGAGACGACAAAATAAGGAGTCTGATGAAGAAGTTCAAGTAAGGCGCAACAAACAAAACAGAGCAACAGCCATAGCTACGGCCATGGTGTGTCAACCAACTGAGGAACAACCTCAATGGGGTGGCTCTATTACTGGTCGTTCTTACAAACCACGAAATAAAGCGATGGCGCATGCTAATCTGATGAACAACTACTTCAACCCCAACTCGGTCTACACAGAAGAGGATTTTAGACGTCGCTTCCGGATGAGGGGCCATGTCTTCGAGCGTTTACTTCTTGATGTCCAGCAGGTCAATCCGTACTTTGGAGAGAAGCGGGACAGAGCAGGGCGCCCTGGTTTCTTACCTCAGCAGAAGGTTACTGTTGCACTTCGAATGATGGCATATGGCTCCCCAGCTGATTCGATGGATGAAACCCATGGTATGTCTGAGTCTACATGCCTTGATACTTTTCAACAATTTTGTGACACAATTGTTCAGGTTTACAAAGATGAGTACCTTCATGAGCCAAATCAAGAAGATCTGAATCGACTCATTCGCAAAGCTGAAGACCGTGGGTTTCCGGGCATGATATGGTCATTAGACTGCATGCATTGGGATTGGAAGAATTGTCCCACTGGATGGCGAGGAAGCTTTAGCGGAAGGTCGAGAAAGCCAACTGTTGTGTTAGATGCGGTTGCCTCATATGACACATGGATCTGGCATTCTTTCTTTGGAGTCACTGGATCCTAAAATGACATTACAGTTCTTGGGCATTCACCCCTCTTCAATAACTTGACAGAAGGTAAAACACCTTAACTTGACTACTATATCAACGACCATCAATACAATATGGGGTATTACTTGGCCGATGGCATCTACCCAAAGTGGGCGACACTTGTCCAAGCAATTCCAAACCCTAGGAATGATGCAGAAAAGTTGTTTACCTTACACCAAGAGGCATACTAGAAAGATGTTGAGAGAGCTTTCGGTATTCTACAAGCACGGTGGAAGATCATCAGCGAATCGGCAAGAGGGTGGAGTCGAGAAAATTTAGACTTCATCATGCTGTCTTGCATCATATTACACAATATGATAGTGGAGGATGAGCGAGATGGGTACATTGATGGAGAGTCCGATGACGACCAAGAAGATCCAAATAGGTCAAGAAGGGCTTGTGTAAAAATATATGAAGGGCCTAATTTGCCTTTCAATCCAAGAGCTGGTAGTTTCTCTATAAGTGAGTACATGAGGCGCTATAGAATGATACGTTCTTGTGCCACAAATAAGTACCTACAACAGGATCTTGTTGCACATCTTTGGGCTGAAAGAAGCATGGAGTATGTGTTTAAGTTTTATGTTATTAAATGTTTTTAAAAATGTTTTTTAAGTTTCATGTTGTTTTATGTTGGTTCATGTTGTTTTATGTTGGTTAATGTTGTTAAATGTTGTTTCATGTTGTTAAATGTTTTTTCATGTTGTTAAAAATGGCATTTAAGTTTCATGTTGGTTAATATTATTTAATGTTGTTTCATGTTACTTAATTTAATTTAATTTAATGTTGTATAATGGCTTATGAAGTTATAGGAAAAAAATATAATTTAAAAAAAATATGAAATAGAAGTTATAGGAAAAAATGGAATTTTAAAAAAATATGAAACAAATTTTGTAAAATAAAAGTTATAGGAAAAAATAAAAGTTATATGAAAAATTTTGTAAATAAAAAATAATAATAAAACTGTAAAAAAAAAAAATTTCAAATGCAACGGCTAACTGACTAGCTGACACACCCCGACCCAGGGGCCGAAGCGTGCTGGCCGTCACGTGCGAGTGACGTAGCCAAAACGTCAGCGGAAGGTAATTATGCATGAAATGCAGCATTGAATGTCAAGTGAATAATATACATATGATAAAAAGTGATATCGAAAGAAAGTGTGATGGTGAAAGGTCACAGAGCCAATCCTAGGTGCAATCGATTAAAACAAACGACAGAATTACTAAAGAAATCCTACATCAGTGGTGGTCTGTCAGAACTGCCTCGATAGCCGTCCACGTTGTCGTTACCTAGAACCTGGAGGGGCGCAAAACAGAAAATGTGAGTGGGCAAAAACAAATATTTTCCAAAATCATTTTAGAAATCCATATATAACCCCTCGCCGTAAATCAATATAATTTTCCCAGAAAATAATACGTATATAACTTATATACGAAAACTCGTCTCATAATCAAATCCATTATCAAAACACAATGATAGGCCATGTCGATATACCAACTCAGAAAATCATCATCATCAGTCAGATAATGTAAATCAGAAATACCCCTAGTGCAATGTCAGCCGGAGTCACCTCTAGTGACCTGTACGGCTGAACCTATAGCTCATCCGTCATACTCAATCGCTATCAATCACTATCCTGCACACGAGTCGGAACCACCTATAGTGGTCTGTACGACAGGCTAGGTGTATAATATTACGCTCAGTGCTACGATCACGTGAAGGCTGTGCGACGAATCGCGGGTCACCTACGAGTCGGAACCACCTATAGTGGTATGTACGACAGGCTAGGCACCTGCCTTGGATCCAAGGTGAGCGTATGGTGCGTGAGGTGAACGATCACGTGAAGGCTAGGCCCTACTCTGGCGGAGCACTAACACCCGAGGTGCAGGTGATGAGCTAACTCACTATCTATCATCATCTCAAGCACTATCATTATACTTACCTGACTTACCTGGCCGTCCTCGGCGTCGGAGCATAGCATATGCAATCATAATCATATTTATAAAATATAATTGGTATACGACATGGCAATATAATTATAAAACCATTTCCGTTCATAAATCATGCAAATTGCGTTTCTGGGAAAAACGCTGATCGGATCATATTTATATATATTTTTATATCAAATTCACTCGTCTTTTCTTAGTTAGTTCATTATATTTTGAGCTATTTACGTTATTTTTATGTTTTATAAATTTATCAAGTTAAGAAAATAAAAATAGAATAAATGAAATTTTAAGTGCTAATTTCATCTATACTATCTTGTCTGTTGAATTATACTTATCATTTAGAAAATAATATATATATATATATATATTTATTTATTTATATATATATATATTGATATAATGTGTTATTGTGTGTGTTATAGCTGGAAGCAAATGAGTGCATTCGGTGGAGCTCCTCGAAAAGGAATAATAAAAGAAGAAAACAATCTCGGTGGAAAGAAAGATAATTGATGGCAGCACATGGAGTGGGCTGCGGCATTAAGAGAAAGCAGAGAAAAAAAATAATAAAAGAAGGGCAGCGCCCATCTCTGATGAGGGGAGAAGCACCAAGAAGAGGGGATTTAAAGAAGACAAACTGAAGGAAAAGAGGAGAGTAGTGAAAATCTGCCCAGTGGGCAGTCGAGCGAGAGCACAGAAGTAGAGCTGCCAAGGAGCAGCTTGAATAATAAAACAAAGAGGGGAGCAAACGAGGGCAGAGCTGTGAGGCAAACGGAGGAGGCTGCGCACGCAGCCAAAGAAAGAAGGAGTGGCGGTGGAGAGGAGAGCTTCCAAAAAAGTGCCAGACGAGCAGCTCGGGGGAATTAGTGAGGCAGCGCCTGCAGCTTGGCTCGGTGGAGAAACAGGAGCTGCCACCAGGCAGCTCACGGAAAGAAGCACGAGAGAAGGCGCAGGTTTCTGGGGGGGAGTCAGCCCTTTGACAGGAACCAAAGTCTTTGGCAGCCTTGGCACCACACGGTGCAAAACAAATTACTACTCCCCAATTCGGTTTAATCCTCCAAACTCATTATTTTACTTTTGTTTTAATTTCTGTTTTTAATTTATAAATAATGTGTAATTAATTTGTGTTGGCTTGAGGTTAATTCGAAACCATGATTATATTTGTAATATGAATTGATTACCTTCAGTTGTGATTTTTGAGTTGTGATTTAATTTGCTTAACTGCTTGATTGATAACTTATTTGTGTATGTTAATTAAGGATGCATACTTAATTTACATGCATGAATTTGATGCTAGAATATAAGTGAATTTCACCTAATCGTTATGAACTTATATTCATGAGTAGTGAAGGTTGTTATCCACAATCGCGTTAAGTAAATTCTTGGCAGGAGTATCATGCTTTTCATAGTTACGAATGCCTCGTCAGTATTTATAGTTTTCACAAAGTTTAATGATCTTTGATTGTATCTCTATTGTGCTTTTCACGTAGGGGACTTTTAGAGAATGTGTTGAATTGTTGTATGCTGTTCATCCAATTCAATAACTTAAGGAAAACTTGAAGATTAAAAAAGTGCTGTTCACGGTTAATCTGGAATATTGAAATTCACAATTTATTGAAAGAACAACTGAAAATCAATTTAGGTTGCATTTGTATCATGTGTGGAGAAAAACCCTCTAGCCAATCCGTAGCCTTTCCGTTCACATTTATTTTATGTTTTTGTCAATTTTATAATTTAGTTAAGTTTAATTTACGTTTCATCCAAACCAAACCCCCCATTATTATATTATTATTTAGTTAAATTTTATTATTTTTAATCTTTTAATTTAATTTCCGTCCAATTAAATTCCTAGTGTTTAATTTAAATTGTTTTCATTATTTTGAGTCATTTTTAGTGTGTTTCGAGTTTTTAGCTTAGTTTGTATTTTCTAGAGTCTTGAGTCGTTTTGAGTCTTTTGAGTTGTTTTAGTTTATTTGTTAGTTTTATTTTGAGTTATTTTAGTTAAGTGTTTTTATTTTAGTTTAGTGTTTTTAAACTTTATTTTTACGTTTTTAAATTATTTTAGAGGTTTTAGCAAGCCCTCCTAATCCCCGGCCTAGAACGATACCCTACTTACATCTATACTACAATTGTCAAAAAGAGGGTTAAATTTGTGCGGTTTTACAAACCAGTCAAACGCTAGTAATATATATATATATATATACTGAAAACAAAAGCCCACTCACTGGTATGTCGACGGGTCGTATCCCCCGAGCCTAGAATGAATGCGCTCGTCCTCTGGGTACGCCTCACCTATATGTGAAACAACTGCAAAACGGTCATTTACAGCACATAACCGAACTACGTAATTAACTTTTCATACGAAGGTCAATTTTGGCATTTGAATATACCAACGCGACCTACACGACGTCACGAGCGTCGTGATATTTTTAAAATAATTTTTTACTGTAGCACGCGCCCCCACGCGCCAAGGAAAGCACGGACAGACGCACCCCCACGCGCGGCTAACCCTAACGGCGCAGGAATATTCCGTTATCTTCTAACGGATTCCGTTAGAATTAACTAACGGCGTGAGGAATATTCCGTCAACTTTGACGGAATATTCCGTCACCCCCAACCTCCAGCTCCAGCGACCTTCGCCGGCGCCGGCGCCGGACTGGTTTTTCCGGCGACCTTTTTCCGACGAAACTTCAAACTTCCATATCTCCTTCATTTTTCATCCTTTTTCCACGATTTTTCTTCCTACATGCTCTAGATTCAATGTAGAACATTCCTATAACCATAAATACCTTGAAAAACGACGAGAAATTCGTCGGAGAATTTCTCCAAAACCGGCCAGTCACGAACCCGGCGATCCCGACGTCCAAACCTTGTCACCGAGGTACTCCGAGCTTCCTGAGACAATTTCAAGACGAATGGTGATCTTGTTTTCACCTAAAATGTAACTAATCCAAAGTTCATGAACAGTACCTCGTTTTTAACCTACGGTTTCAACTTAACCCTAGGGTTTCCTAACCTAAAACTATTATAGAAATACTCAGCAGGTCTCAGGGGTTAGAACTAGGCTTACCTGAGGCTCGATCCGTGCCGTGGTGAGGTGGTATGTGTGTGTCCGTACAATGAAGTCGAGAGAAAGAGAGATGGTTCGAGAAAAAGAAAGGAAACAGAAGCAATGCACATGTGTGCATGCTGCGTACGTGTGCGTGTGTTATAAAATTTCAGCCCAATTTTGGGCTTAATTGACTAGGGTACCCAAAGCCCAAACTCAACCCTAAACACACCCGTTTCCGTACAATCGAGGGTATAATTGTCATTTCACGTCGAGGATATGGGAAATTTGGAACGGGATGTCACAACCTACCCTCCTTAATAAAATTTCGTCCTCGAAATTTACATAACATAAGTACACACTAATAACCATAGAATAAACGCGGATACATATCTCTCATCCGCTCCTCTGCCTCCCAAGTAGCCTCCTCTACCGAATGGTTTCGCCACAACACTTTTACTAGTCGAACTGTCTTGTTCCGTAGAACCTTATCCTTCCAGTCTAGGATAGTCACCGGCTCATCCTCGTACGTCAAATCAGGACTAACCTCTAACTGCTGCGGAGGTAAAACATGAGACGGATCAGCAACATAATGACGTAGCATCGAAACGTGAAACACGTTATGAACTCTGGATAGCTCTGGAGGCAACTCAAGCCTGTACGCTACTTCACCAATCCGCTCGGTGATCTGATACGGTCCGATATACCTGGGACTCAGCTTCCCCTTTTTGCCGAACCGAACAACCCCTTTCCACGGTGATAACTTCAAAAATACCCAATCACCAACTTCGTAAACCCGATCTGTGGCATGTCTATCGGCTAAGCTCTTCTGGCGATCCTGGGCCGCTTTCAAGTTAAACTTGATTACCTGGATATTCTGAGTCGTCTCGTCGACTATCTCTGGGCCTTCTAGTACTCTCTCGCCGACCTCCGACCAACATAGAGGCGTGCGACAAGCTCGACTGTACAGCGCTTCGAATGGTGACATTCCGATGCTCGAATGATAACTGTTGTTGTACGCGAACTCCATCAGGTCCAAGTGCAGATGCCACGCATCACCAAACTGTAGTACGGAAGATCGTAGCATATCCTCAAGCGTCTGAATAGTCCTCTCGGACTGCCCGTCCGTCTGTGGATGATAAGCTGTGCTATACAGTAGCCTCGCACCGAGGGCTTCCTGGAATGCCGTCCAAAACTTAGATGTGAATCTCGGATCTCGATCTGAAATGATACTGACTGGTACGCCATGGTACTTAACTATATTCGAGATGAACAGCTCAGCTAATCGTCGTAGAGAAAACTTCTCTCGAACTGGGATAAAGTGCGCAGATTTCGTAAGCCGATCAACTATTACCCAAACGCCATCGTAACCATTCTGCGTACGGGGCAACTTGTAGACAAAATCCATAGTGATATTTTCCCATTTCCACTGAGGAACGGGAAGTGGTTGCATTCGTCCGAACGGTTTCTTTCTTTCGGCTTTAACCTGCTGGCAAATAATACATCTGCTCACGTACTCAGCAATCTCCCTCTTCATACCAGGCCAATAGTAGAATGGTCGAATGGTATGATACATCTTGGTACTGCCCGGATGCATCGCATAAGCTGACACGTGTGCCTCATCGAGAATAGCCCTTTTTAGCTCTGCGTTATTTGGTACGTACATTCTGTTCTCTTGCATGAGCATACCGTCCGTTTCTCGAATCCGTAGATCTGTCTTTTTACCTTCACCCCTCAATCGAATCAGCTCCTGAATCTACTCGTCACCCAGCTGAGCCTCAAGAATACGGTCAATCAGAATCGGCCTAACCTGGAAGTGAGCGAGTAACGCTTCTCCTCGATTCTCCGCCTCTGAATAATCAATTTCCAATCCTACTCCGGTCGATCTCAACTCGACTAACAAAGGAGCACGGCTCACATACATAGCATCCACTCTACATTGTGACTTCCGGCTAAGTGCGTCAGCTACTACGTTTGCACGACCTGGATGGTACTCGATCGTGCAATCGTAATCACTCAGCAACTCCATCCACCTTCGCTGACGAAGGTTCAGGTCTCTCTGAGTGAACAAGTACTGGAGGCTCTTGTGGTCTGTAAAGATCCGACATCTCTCGCCGTAGAGGTAGTGTCTCCAGATCTTCAACGCAAATACGATCGCCGCCAACTCGAGATCATGAGTAGGATAGTTCCTCTCGTGCGATTTCAACTGCCTCGATGCATAAGCGATCACCCTACCGTGCTGCATCAGTACGCAACCCAAGCCGTTCAGCGATGCGTCACTGTAGATCTCGAAGTTACCACTGTCGTCCGGAAGAGCTAACACCGGAGCATGAGTAAGACAATATTTTAACTGCTGAAAGCTCCGCTCGCAGCCATCATCCCACTCAAATCGGACATCCTTCCTGGTTAACCTCGTGAGAGGTAAAGCAATCACTGAGAAGTCCTGCACGAATCGCCGATAGTAGCCTGCTAATTCGAGGAAACTCCGTACTTCAGAAACAGTTCGTGGCTGTTCCCAATTCTCCACCGCTGCTATCTTCTGGGGATCCACCTGAATACCCTGAGCTGAAATAACGTGCCCCAAAAATGCCACCTGATCTAACCAGAATTGACATTTGCTGAACTTGGCGTATAATCTATGCTCCCTCAGTTTCTTCAGTACCAATGAAAGGTGTCGCATGTGATCTGACTTCGATTTAGAGTACACCAGAATGTCATCGATAAAGAAAATGACGAACCGATCCAAATACTGCTTAAATACCCGGTTCATCAAATCCATAAAAGCAGCTGAGGCGTTAGTCAATCTGAACGGCATAACTAAAAACTCGTAATGACCATATCTGGTTCGAAACGCCGTCTTCGGAACATCCTCGCTCTTAATCTTCAGCTGATAGTAGCCAGACCGTAGGTCGATCTTAGAGAAAACACAAGCTCCTCGCAGCTGATCAAACAAGTCATTGATATGTGGTAGTGGGTAACGGTTTTTAATCGTTACTCGGTTCAGCTGTCGATAGTCAATACACAGCCGTAAGGTACCGTCCTTCTTACGCACGAACAACACTGGAGCTCCCCAGGGTGAAGTACTCGGCTGAATGAAACCTTTATCTAATAGCTCCTGTAACTGAATTTTCAACTCTCGCAACTCTGCGGGAGCCATTCGATAGGGAGTCAAAGATATAGGGTCTGTACCTGGCAATAAGTCGATAGAGAACTCCACATCTCGATCCGGCGGCAAACCCGGCAAATCGTCAGGAAACACATCAGGGAATCGCCTGACTACCTTCACCTCCTCTAAACTGACAGGAGCACTATCATTCAATACCACATGTGCCAGATATCCCTGACAACCCTTCTGCAACAATTTCTTAGCTCTCACGGCGGAAATAATGTCGTGCCTAACATTACTACGCTCGCCAGTGAATGTAACCACAGGTAACCCCGGCCGATGAAACGTGACTTTCTTCTCGTAGCAATCAATGTTGGCTCGATTATAATGTAGCCAATCAGTGCCCAAAATCACATCAAACTCAACAATATCCAGCGGAATAAGATTAGCGGGCATAACCACATCCTCAATCAATACGGGGCATCCTGGATACATCCAACTGACCAGACATGTTTCTCCCCTAGGCATCGACACCTCTAACTCAAATCCGAGGGGTGTAGACTCAGGTTGAGTCAATTGAGCAAATGAGTAAGAAATGACTGAATGAGTAGCGCCACAGTCTATCAACACTCTAGCGAAATGACCAAGTACATTTAACTTACCCATTATCAGATCAGGGTTATTCTGGGCATCCTGCGCTGTGAGATTATGAATACGGCCCTGAGGCTGCTGTCGCCCACCGCGACCTCTACTTGTCTGACCAGCTCGTCCCGACACACCACGACTCGGACCAACCGGATTAGGCTGTCTAGATGATCCCGCACTGCTCGCTGTAGCCTCACTCTGCTGTGGCTGAACTCCCGGATACCACTGCGATCCGCCGGCAGGATAAGAAGGATACGGGGTGTACCCTCCAGGATACGGAGTATAGCCGCTCTGATAACCGCCTGAGTAATACGGATCTGGAGGATAGGGATAGGGTGCAGCAGAATAAGGGACAACATCGCCCTGATAATGATAGGTACTGCCACGACTCGGTTGACCATATCCACCAGGAGGTGGGATCTGCTGAATAGGAACTTGAGGTGGTAGTGCAGGTGGTGGAGGTCTCGGCTGATTCTGAGGACAATTCGCAACTTGATGACCCATCTGTCCACACGTGAAACATCCACGAACGCCCTGCCTACACTCGCCAAAATGTCGACTGTTACACCTCCGACAAAATGGTGCGGAAGAACCACCAGCATCTCGCTGCCTCTGAGAACGTTGACCCCCAGTGAATCTACCTCATCTCCTCTGGCCTGGGGAATTTACACCCCCACTCGAAGAACTCGAACTAACGCCACTTCTCTTGAAACTCTGGGTCTTCCGAGGTCCCTGTGATGCCACTCCTTTACCTTTGTCGTCTCGCCTCGGCTCCTCATTCCCTTCTTCTTTGTCACTATCACTCGGCATGTTTTCTGAATCTTCTATCTGCACCAAAACTGCGTAGAAGTCATGATAAGTCTCACAGTGCCTCGTAGTAGCCATCG
Source organism: Crataegus laevigata (assembly GCA_963580275.1). NCBI lineage: Eukaryota > Viridiplantae > Streptophyta > Magnoliopsida > Rosales > Rosaceae > Crataegus > Crataegus laevigata. Next base: position 25,773,806 of record OY756947.1, on the reverse strand, counting down.
TGCGCCATTTCTTCCGAGTGCCCAGCTTAAATCTCCGTAGCATCTCAGCCTGATTCTTAGCAACCTCTGGGTGGTAACGAGAAAGATCAGTGAACTTTCGGTAGTACTCGTTTGCTGACATCTTTTTCTGCTTTAGGCTCGTGAATTCTTGTTTCTTACGATCCAGGTACGCGTCTGGGATGAATCGCTTGTAAAATAACTGTTTGAACACCTCCCAGTCCTTAGCCTGTTCTGGTGGCATCTTATCCTCCAACTGTTCCCACCAAGACGCAGGTTCCTTCCCCATAAACCAGGTAGCAGTCTCAACCCAAGTCCCTGCAGCTAGATTACCCTGACTGTGCATCACTTTAAAAGTCCGCTCTATTTGCAGAAACCAGCGCTCGGCACCTTCGTGCCCCTCGTCACCCTCAAACCTCGGTAACCTCAAATTATGTGCACTCTCAAGAGGAGTCCTATGGGAAGGACGAAGGGTAGACTGGATAGCCTGAGCAATATCATCTCCTAACTGGGAAAAGTCGGGAAAGTTAGGATCAACAGGTGAACGTGGTTCTCGGCGAGGCGGCATCGTTCTGACAGAAAACACCAGAATAATTAGAATATTCACAAGCTACACAGGACTGCCAAAACCTAGGCTCTGATACCAAACTGACACACCCCGACCCAAGGGCCGAAGCGTGCTGGCCGTCACGTGCGAGTGACGTAGCCAAAACGTCAGCGGAAGGTAATTATGCATGAAATGCAGCATTGAATGTCAAGTGAATAATATACATATGATAAAAAGTGATATCGAAAGAAAGTGTGATGGTGAAAGGTCACAAAGCCAATCCTAGGTGCAATCGATTAAAACAAACGACAGAATTACTAAAGAAATCCTACATCAGTGGTGGTCTGTCAGAACTGCCTCGATAGCCGTCCACGTTGTCGTTACCTAGAACCTGGAGGGGCGCAAAACAGAAAATGTGAGTGGGCAAAAACAAATATTTTCCAAAATCATTTTAGAAATCCATATATAACCCCTCGCCGTAAATCAATATAATTTTCCCAGAAAATAATATGTATATAACTTATATACGAAAACTCGTCTCATAATCAAATCCATTATCAAAACACAATGATAGGCCATGTCGATATACCAACTCAGAAAATCATCATCATCAGTCAGATAATGTAAATCAGAAATACCCCTAGTGCAATGTCAGCCGGAGTCACCTCTAGTGACCTGTACGGCTGAACCTATAGCTCATCCGTCATACTCAATCGCTATCAATCACTATCCTGCACACGAGTCGGAACCACCTATAGTGGTCTGTACGACAGGCTAGGTGTATAATATTACGCTCAGTGCTACGATCACGTGAAGGCTGTGCGACGAATCGCGGGTCACCTACGAGTCGGAACCACCTATAGTGGTATGTACGACAGGCTAGGCACCTGCCTTGGATCCAAGGTGAGCGTATGGTGCGTGAGGTGAACGATCACGTGAAGGCTAGGCCCTACTCTGGCGGAGCACTAACACCCGAGGTGCAGGTGATGAGCTAACTCACTATCTATCATCATCTCAAGCACTATCATTATACTTACCTGACTTACCTGGCCGTCCTCGGCGTCGGAGCATAGCATATGCAATCATAATCATATTTATAAAATATAATTGGTATACGACATGGCAATATAATTATACAACCATTTCCGTTCATAAATCATGCAAATTGCGTTTCTGGGAAAAACGCCAGTAATATATATATATATACTGAAAACAAAAGCCCACTCACTGGTATGTCGACGGGTCGTATCCCCCGAGCCTAGAATGAATGCGCTCGTCCTCTGGGTACGCCTCACCTATATGTGAAACAACTGCAAAACGGTCATTTACAGCACATAACCGAACTACGTAATTAACTTTTCATACGAAGGTCAATTTTGGCATTTGAATATACCAACGCGACCTACACGACGTCACGAGCGTCGTGATATTTTTAAAATAATTTTTTACTGTAGCACGCGCCCCCACGCGCCAAGGAAAGCACGGACAGACGCGCCCCCACGCGCGTCACGTGCTGCGCACGCGCAGCTAACCCTAACGGCGCAGGAATATTCCGTTGGGAATATTCCGTTATCTTCTAACGGATTCCGTTAGAATTAACTAACGGCATGAGGAATATTCCGTCAACTTTGACGGAATATTCCGTCACCCCCAACCTCCAGCTCCAGCGACCTTCGCCGGCGCCGGACTGGTTTTTCCGGCGACCTTTTTCCGGCGAAACTTCAAACTTCCATATCTCCTTCATTTTTCATCCTTTTTCCACGATTTTTCTTCCTACATGCTCTAGATTCAATGTAGAACATTCCTATAACCATAAATACCTTGAAAAACGACGAGAAATTCGTTGGAGAATTTCTCCAAAACCGGCCAGTCACGAACCCGGCGATCCCGACGTCCAAACCTTGTCACCGAGGTACTCCGAGCTTCCTGAGACAATTTCAAGACGAATGGTGATCTTGTTTTCACCTAAAATGTAACTAATCCAAAGTTCATGAACAGTACCTCGTTTTTAACCTACGGTTTCAACTTAACCCTAGGGTTTCCTAACCTAAAACTAGTATAGAAATACTCAGCAGGTCTCAGGGGTTAGAACTAGGCTTACCTGAGGCTCGATCCGTGCCGTGGTGAGGTGGTATGTGTGTGTCCGTACAATGAAGTCGAGAGAGAGAGAGATGGTTCGAGAAAAAGAAAGGAAACAGAAGCAATGCACATGTGTGCATGCTGCGTACGTGTGTGTGTGTTATAAAATATCAGCCCAATTTTGGGCTTAATTGACTAGGGTACCCAAAGCCCAAACTCAACCCTAAACACACCCGTTTCCGTACAATCGAGGGTATAATTGTCATTTCACGTCGAGGATATGGGAAATTTGGAACGGGATGTCACACTAGCCGTTGCATTTGAATTTTTTGTAAATAATTCCTGTCGGTTATAACCGATAGGAATACATTTATATTATTTAGTATAAATGTATTACTGTCAGTTATAACCGACAGTAATACATTTATACTATTTAACGTAAATGTATTCCTGTCGGTTATAACCGACAGGAATTCTGACAGCTTAAAAAAAAAAAAAAAGCCCGGGGCTGGCTGGCTGGAAGTGGCCAGCCTTATAACCAACAGGAATTCCGACAGCTTAAAAAAAATAGCCAGCCCGGGGCTGGCTGGCTGGCTGGAAGTGGCCAGCCCTCTCCGATTCCGTGGGGCCCTCCCAAATTCCACAGCCCTCTAGCCTAGCCCTCGGTTAGAGACGATTTTTGGGCTCTTTTCGGCCCTCTGACCCTTTGGACCCTTCGGTTGGAGATGGTCTAAGTCTCCAGTTTCGGTAACTAAATGCTTAAACTGTAAAACAGGCGATTCTATACCCTAAGCAATTACTCATGTCAATAAGTGAGATCATAATTGAGTGAAAATGACCATGACCTTAAATAAGATTTTCAAGAACGTCAGTCCCTTAAAAAAAAAAAAGAGACGTTTGTGTTCTTTGTGAGAACCCCGGAGATTCTTTAATCACATTTATTTATTATAAATCGTGCGTTCGATTTTTATCAGATACTGTTTATAATCAATTTAAAAAATTGTTGTAATTAGAAAATTCCCAGAATTAGAGGTCAACGCGAAATGCTAGTAGTCCCAAGGTAGGGTAGGCAGCCTAGGATTGAGAATCTGGGATACGAGACAAGACAACAGGAAGCTGTTTCCTCCTCTCGTTCTTGGACATTAGGAGAGCAATTTGCACATGAGAATTTGTTTGGGCATATTCTGCTGCGGATTACACACACCGCTAATGAATCTTGAGGTTCTTGGCACTGCAAACCCCTCCACCATGCACCTTTTAGTCGCCTTCTGCAAACTCGAAATTACAGTTTCACCCTCCTGCTTCACTGCTTAAAACCACCACTCTTTGCACTGCAGCCTTCACCGCACAAGAAAGAAGCATCCATCTGCAGCTTGCTGTGAGGAGCTCAACTGTTTCTGTAGGAAGTAGGTGCTTCTAGATCCAGAAACACTTTTGATTGTTTGACTGCCAAACACAGGCAGAATCACTTTTGATTGTCAAAAAGCACTTTTAGCCGTTTCGGAAGCAATCCCGAGTTGATCTTATTACGATTTGATAATCTTTTGTGTTTTACTGTTTTGCAGAACATAATAGAATTACGAAGTTGATGGCAACTATCGCTGCTTCAAGCTTTGCCTCCACAAGTTCCCATGTCAGCTATGGCGCTGTGTCGTCCGGATCAGACCCGAAAACCGGATTTAAGAAAATGTGTTTGGGAAAACAGACCCTGACTCACAATGGGTTGAGAGCTTTGAACTCGGTGGACGAGCTCCGAGTCAGAATCATGGCCAACTCAGTTGCAAGGCAAACGAGGGGCAAAACCGTCAACAGCACTGGGAAGACATCAGGAGTCATTGTGTGTGGAAGTGGGATGAATTTAGTGTTTCTGGGAACTGAGGTTGGTCCGTGGAGTAAAACTGGTGGACTTGGTGATGTTCTTGGAGGCCTCCCACCGGCTATGGCTGTAAGCTTTGCTTCCTCTCTTGATTTGTAGTTAATCCGCACAAACACAAGCGGACGATACTAAACAGACAATAAACTGTATATAAGCAATGGTTTAGTTCCCATTTATTGTCAGCGTGGTGTCCAGCGGGTTTTGTTTTTGATTAAAAGTTTGTAACCGGTTATGTTTGCGGTTATTTCAGTAACGAATTCTTGTTTTGGCCTATGAACGTGAATTTTGGTAACTAAATTGATCCTTCTTCAGGCAAATGGGCATCGAGTGATGACGATTTCTCCACGTTATGATCAGTACAAAGATGCATGGGATACCCAAGTCACAGTTGAGGTGTGTGCAACATATAACCTTGATCAACATTGAAATGGGACAATGAATGAATTTTTGGTTGTTCAAATGATTTATTCCTATCTGTGTAGCTTAAAGTGGGAGACAAAACCGAAACAGTTCGATTTTTTCACTGCTACAAACGAGGAGTTGATCGTGTTTTCGTGGATCACCCGCTGTTTCTCGAGAAGGTTTGGTCATATATTTTCACTCATCTTTCCAATGTTTTGGAAATAGCACAAGGAAGAAACCTCAATTTCTTATCTGCTTTTTGTGATTGGTTGGTAAGGTATGGGGGAAAACTGCATCCAAAATTTATGGTCCGACTGCTGGAGTCGATTTCAAGGACAACCAACTTAGGTTCAGCCTTCTATGCCAGGTTAGTAATCTCTACCCTCGTTTGTCTATTTTTGTAACGAGCGTAAATAACACATTTTGTTGCCAATCTGTTATCAAATGTTTAGTATAAATGTTAATCTGTGCATCTTATGATTGTATATTTTAGGCAGCTCTAGTAGCACCAAGAGTGCTGAATTTAAACAGCAGCAAATATTTTTCTGGACCATATGGTAGGCAAAGCTCATCTGCAATTCTTTTAACCAACACCACTTTTACTAAATCTTTTACGCCTTAATTGGTAGTACGACATTTCTGCGTGCAGGGGAAGAAGTTGTTTTCGTTGCCAACGATTGGCATACCGCCCTGCTTCCGTGCTACCTGAAAGCCATATACAAACCTAAAGGCATATACAAGACCGCCAAAGTAGCCTTTTGCATTCACAACATTGCTTACCAAGGCAGATTTGCTTTTGCTGACTTTGCACTACTCAATCTGCCCAATGAATTCAAGAGCTCGTTTGATTTCATTGACGGGTAAGTTTTTTTGCAGTTTTTAAATAGCATAGACCGCGTATCATTATCTGACTGAAAGTTGAGTATGATTGGTTCAATTCCACAGGTATGACAAACCAGCAAAGGGGAGGAAAATTAACTGGATGAAAGCAGGAATCTTGGAATCAGACAAGGTCTTGACTGTTAGCCCATACTACGCCAAAGAACTTGTTTCTTCAGTTGAAAAAGGAGTTGAATTGGATAACATTATTCGGAAAACTGGAATTCAAGGAATTGTGAATGGCATGGACGTCCAGGAATGGAATCCCTTAACTGACAAGTATACAACTGTCAAATATGATGCTTCAACTGTAAGAATACTCATCGTACAACTTCCATAACTGCACTGCGTGCAAATTCTTTGATTCGTATGGCAATGACTCTTTAAATTTGACTTGCATAGGTGGCTGATGCAAAGTCTCTTTTGAAAGAAGCCCTCCAAGCAGAAGTTGGACTGCCAGTGGATCGAGACATCCCTGTCATATGTTTCATTGGTAGGCTTGAAGAGCAGAAGGGTTCGGACATTCTCATAGAAGCCATTCCCCATTTTATCAAAGAGAATGTTCAGATTATAGTCCTCGTAAGTACCGGACATGGAAGTTGTTCCTCGCCTTACATTGCTTATCTGTTTGTCATGCCACCAAAACCTTTCTGTATATAATCCTGATCTGCATTCTGCAATTCCTCAGGGGACTGGCAAAAAGCCAATGGAGAAGCAGCTTGAACAGCTGGAAACAGAATACCCAGACAAAGCCCGAGGAATAGCAAAATTCAATGTCACTCTGGCCCATATGATCACGGCAGGAGCTGATTTCATGTTGGTTCCAAGCAGATTCGAGCCATGTGGTCTCATCCAGTTGCACGCCATGCGTTATGGAACTGTAAGATCCCTTCCCCAAGCAAGTTCTACATCCGAAGATACTTCTTGCTTTAGTACTGAATCGCTGCTACGCTTCTGCAGGTGCCCATTGTTGCATCAACTGGCGGGTTGGTAGACACTGTTAAAGAAGGATTCACTGGATTTCATATGGGAGCCTTCAATGTGGAAGTAATACTTTAAGTTTCTTCCCTTTAGTTTTACACAATCTTTTACTACTTTTGCGTAAGCTCAAGTTTCGGAAATTGATGTTTCAGTGCGAAGTTGTTGATCCGGTGGATGTACAAGCAATTGCTACAACCGTCACAAGAGCCCTCGGAACTTATGGAACTCCAGCTTTTACTGAGATCATAAGCAACTGCATGGCTCAAGATCTCTCGTGGAAGGTAAAGACATCACGCCTCGCACAATCCATTTACAATTAGTCGCATTCTTGCATTCCTAAATCCTTTGAATCGCAACTGCGCAGGGACCTGCTAAGAAGTGGGAGCAAGTGCTGCTGAGCTTGGGTGTCGCCAACAGCAAACCCGGGATTGAGGGTGAGGAAATTGCACCGCTCGCAAAGGAAAATGTCGCAACGCCATGAGAAACACGAGTTAACCAGCAGTTGATCGGTTTTGTGAAGAAACACGGAAGAAATCTGCTGCGCGCCCTAACTGACCGTCTTGTGTGCAGTATATTTACAAGCAACACCTCGCGTGAGGGCATATATTTAGGCAATTTGCGTATCATAGGACACCCGTGGAGGGCCGTACCGGCCACAGATCAAACGAAACCAATAGCAGATTTGTATTCGATCATCTTTTCTTGGATGTATATTTTCACATACAATTATCATAGCATCGCAGTGCGATAATAAGAAATTTCCGTAAGCATAACACACTTCAAGCCGGGAAATTTACAGCGACTCGAGTATTGAATGCAGAAAATATAACCGAAGAGTTCGGTCGGGAAAACACGAGCGCAATGCAAGCGTTATCCATGTGCTCGAAAAACAATTTGGGAATGCCCAATCAATCTCTGAGTTATGCAACCAACACAGAGCTCGTGATCGTGTTTCGAAGCATGTATTGCACATCAAACGGAAGATAAAACCATCGCAAACAATTCGATTTCAAGATCAAGAGAGTGACATACGTTTATATCAAGAAATTCAAACATAAGATGTTCACAAATATAACTGGTTCGGCAGAAGCCTTCAACAATTTCCCCATTAGCACTACATATCATAAGCCGAAAAGAAAGACACCCCTTGCTAGATTGATACGGTAACTATTCTCAAAGTACTAAAAACCATCAAACAGAAGAATGGATTACATCTTTGCTGAAAGGAGCTCCTAATCGAACAAGCTGAATCCCATATCGTCATCACTCTCCTCTTTGGGTTCTTCCTGTAAAAATCAAATTCGAAACCAAAACGAGCAAATCAGATAACCCAACACTTACAAACCACAACAGTTTCAACAAACTCGGGTCGACGAAAAATGATAGAAATGAGCCAATACCTTCTTCTCCTCTACTGCGGGAGCAGCGGCAGCTGGGGCAGCCCCACCGGCACCTGGAGCAGCAACGGCAGCAGCAGCACCGCCACCACCAGCGCCAACATTCAGGATGAGGTCTTCAATGTTCCTCTTCTCGGCGAGCTTGGCGAACAGGCCGGGCCAGTAAGACTCAACAGTGATATTAGCAGCTTTCACCACTGTTGCAATCTTCTCAGCCTATTACAAACCAATATTAAGGAGAATCACAGCTTCCAAAAAAAAAAGTTCTAAATTTCTATTTAACCTAACCCATTAACTTACACCAAATCAAAATAAAATAACACAAACAAACAAAGCTAAATCAAACCCATATTAATCCATAAAATTAAACATGAACACAAAAGCTTATCAATTGCAGCATAAACATTAAAAAGCCAAAAAACAAACTAATAAATAATAAAAACGAATATGTGAAAGAAAAATGGAAAAAAGGATACAGTGATGGGGATGCCATCATCGTGGAGGATTAGGGCGGCATAGGTGCAAGCAATCTCTGAAATCGACATCGTTTTTCGCTATAATGAACAACAACCAAGCCCACAATTATTAATTTTGCCATGGAAAACATGTGGCAACTCAGAAGAGTTTGCAGTCGATGCTAACAGGAGAGAGAGAGAGAGAGAGAGAGAGAGAGAGAGAGAGAGAGAGAGAGTCACCTGAGGGAGATGAGATCTGAGAATGATGGGCGGTCGAGAGCTGCGCGGCTGTAAAACCTCAACACTTTCTCGTCTAGGGTTTCTGATTTTCTAGCGAGGTAGGGCATTTAAAGGTGCGCAACTCGCGTGGGCTCAGGGATTTTTTTGGAAGCGCAAGAGTGGGCTCAGGGCCCATAAAGCCCAATTCTCATTTTCTTTTGGTGGTCAAAGCCCAATCATCCACTAGAGTTTGGACTATGAGTGATTTTATGGAAACCCCAAAATGATTTTTGGACACCCAAGTTCTAAGAAAGAAAAGGAAAAGAAAAAGAGATTCAATTTGTAGGATGAATTGAAAGTCCTTCCTTAGGCCTAGCAAAAAAATTTTGGAAAACTAACGAAAAGTCCCTGAATAGTGACAGTTTTAATGAAAAGTCCTTTTTGAAGGTATAATGAATAGTGACAGTTAAAGGTAAAAAAGTGGTTTTTCGTTAAAAGTAAACAGTGCCAGGGGTGTTTTATTAAAGCTCCCAAAAAATTTCTCCTAAAAATAAGTTCTACTAGTTAAAATTTGACCTCATTTTGACCAAAAAAAAAAAAAAAAAAAGAGCTCATCTACAAGGAAAAGGGGAAAATTTCGAGTTAAACTGTCAACTAGTTGGCTTGTCCAATGGCCTAATAGATGCCCAGTTTGGTATTGTTTTTTTTTTTTTCACCAAAAACTACTGCACTTTAAAAGTAATAGCCTCCAGACAACAGCTTTAATAAAAAGTAGAGTTGAGCCATTAGAATATTTTTAATTCATGAAATAAGATCATTAATTTTAAACAATGACATTCATTATCCTTATAGACACTGCTTTTCATACTCACAACACTTTTAAAAAATACAATTTATCGAACACACAACTAATTTATCTTGCAACTGATTATTTTTAAAGCACAGTAGAAACAATTTATTAAAAAAAGCACAACAATTCCAAATTGGCCCGAAATGATCCCATGTCATCAATCAATTTCTAGTTATAATTTTATTAACAAGCATATAGACAACTAATCAAAATATCGATTATATCAGTAATATAGACTGTATATTGATAGTTAATATACATTGAATGTGATGAGCTAACTATTTCAATTTAATTATATATAACAAAAAAACATCTCCAACCACCTTTGCTAAATGAGGTTGTTTGGACATTTTAACATAAATATCACAAGTTCCAACATGCTATTGCTCGCTATATGCCTCTCTACTTTGACGTTGTGAACAGTTTCTTGCTAGATTTAGCGAGGAGGAAGGAGAAATTCACAAGCTAGCTACACATAAACAATTATTATTTATGTTCTTCCTCCACACGCTGTTTGGGTCGTGGATTGTGGATACATCGACAATTGAACGATCAATTCTTGTACGACGGAGTAGTGACTATTAGTTGCGATAACAAGATATGGGACGACGGAGCTGATGAGATATGGGAAGACGGAGCCTCGAGTGGCCGATGAGATTTGAAATGGCGGAGTGAGAAACGACATAGGGAGAGTCTGAAGGGAAAAACAAAGAGATGGAATATGAGTGGAATTGACTGAAAAGAAAGAGAAAGGGAGAAGAGAAAAAGAGTAGAGAGAGAGAGAGAGAGAGAGAGAGAGAGAGAAGTGACTCCAGATAATGGTACAAGTTGACTTTTTCTTTATTTCTTTTGTCAAATTCGATGACAAATAATTAAAGTTAAACAGTAATACATTGCTTTAATTTCTTTTGTCATTGCAACTCGAAGTAAAAATTCGGGTAGCAATTGAAGAAATTCCCCTACTAATTGTTATTTTCTTCTTCAATATTGAAGCATGTTCATGTAATTTGAGACAAGTAATTCAATTTTGCATCTCAAAACCAAATCAAATTAATTATAAAAATACTACTCTCACCACATATTTGTATCATTATTTATATCATCTTTCTTATAAAGATGATACACACATGTGTTAGTGAGTATTTTTATTAAAAATACAATACAAAATAATAATACAAATATGTAATAAGTGTAATATTACTCGATTAATTATGCAAAACCATGCATTCCCTAAAAAATGAGAGATCTCCTTGGATTCCAAGCACATTCTTCAAAGCCTCAAAAGTGATTGATTGATAGTGCAAAAGAAGAATCATAGTAAAGAAAAAACAAAATAATCAGAAAGACAATCTTCTATTTCTTCAAATTAATCCATCCTATCTGAAAAAACAGTGACCAAATTCAAAAATATAAAAGTTACAAGTTAAATGGCCAATCAAGCTTTATCCCAAGCTTTTGACCAAACTGGCGTTTCAAAGACATAAAACAAATCTTTTGAAACCCGATTGCTTTTACCAATATAAACAAAGGTGGCTTTATGTGTCATTGGATGCTCTCTGCAATCCCAGACACATAATCCAACAGCTAATGAGTATTATGACTTGTGAGGCAGAAACCAAAGCCCAATATTTAGCTTCCACCTCATGCAATTACATGAATTAATGATTACTTATGAGTCTTAATTAATTCCTTCCCTAATTCTACCAACTTACTTGAAAAATAAGCTAGACTCCCCCAAATTGTCCTAACCAAGAACACGTTTGCTGATGATGATGATGAAGAAGTTAGTGAAGCACATGAACAACCAATCGGATGCTGACACTTGGATGAAACCCTTTTACCCTCTTCTGATAGCAGCTGATGTGATTAATGTGCAGCGGCAGGCAACTCTTTGGAAATGATGGGCTTAAAATCTGGTTTTGTTATTGGCATTTTTCCCCATCCCTTCCATCAATGCGGTTAGTCTTGAAAAGTTGACATTGTTTTGATGCTTTGTGGATATCAAGTTGCAGAACTCTGCCCAGCATTTGCCCCAGAAGGTTGTGGGGCATCTACCCCTGCTGACGTGACCCCAGTTGCTGCTGCTGTTGCACCTGTAACATTTTGCATGTAAACTGTAAATTCTCCAGATAATTTCTTTGTGGAGTGTCACGGCGCCGATATCTCAACCGAATTATGCTGGAATATTAGCAGGAAAATGGTTAAAATGTTTTTACCTGTGGTAGTTGCGGAGGAGGTGATTGGCATTGAAGGAGGAAGTGAGAGGATCCCAGCTGTGGAGGTGGACCCATAGGGCTGAGGCAAATAAGGGTACTGTACCATTTGGGGATATTGGACACCAAGGGCATGAGCCTGCCTACTACTCTGAGCATATTGAGCATATAATGGGTAGACATTTTGGTAAATTCCCGCTGGCCCAGATGCACCTCCAGTTGTGGTGGTGTAGTAAGGTGAGATTTGTTGGCCGCCACCACCACCATAGACACCGTAATAGTTCTGCACAATAACATGCATTTTGCACAAAAGTCAGCTCAAGAAAAAATCAAGAAAAAACCAAAGAAAAAAAAGATATTATGTACCCACTTAAAGTGGTAAAACTATTTATTAGTGCATAGTGATATTGTTCTTCATTTGTAAATGAGATGTCTTAAGTTCGATTCTCGCCGAACGTGAATATGAACCATATTATTGTCAGACCATTGTGAGGCTAATCTCATATCTTTGTCTTAGTGTAAATAATATCGTTTGTTAAAAAAAAAAGTGGTAAATAAAAAATTTACCATGGGATACATGGAATCTTGTGAATATCCCGTGTACCTGTAATTTTACACCCAAAAAGAAGGAAAGAAAAATCAAATATAGGTACACGGTAATAAACCCGTACTATGTAAATTGTTGTGGAAATTATACGGAGAAGAAAAGAAAGTTTTGGATGTGTTATTGTTCTGGGGAATTTGAGGCTTACCCATAAGCTGGATAAGGAAATGTGTATTGGCCAGTGGGTTGAGGGAAATAGGTTGATGAGGATCCATGATAAGCAGCTGGTGGAGCCACCAACCTATGTGCTGCTCTAAACCTTCCTGCACCTGCAGCATTACCGTGACAAAATCAACAAACACATTGGGTCTCTCTTCTTCCATTTAGGAAAGGAAATATTTTCTGCGGGTGTGAATACTCGGTCCACCGGCAGAATAACCGGGCACTCACATCCCGCAGACGATTTATCCCGCATTGGAGACCAAATTAATTAAAAAATGGTAAAAGAAAAGAAGAAAATTATGGTCCGAGAAAGGCAAAAACCATGAAGAGGAGTTGGTGGGCGAGTCTTTTGTGCGCCAAGAAATGCGAGATTGCAGTTTGCCCTCCTTCCATCAATCACAGGGGATGGATTTTGGCATGCCCTCACGGCTGCCTCTGGGTCCTTAAATGTAACCTAATCAAAGCAATCAAACATTAATTAACAAAGAGAGACAAATTTTGTGATCAGATAAATCACAAGAAAGAAAGTAATGGGATTTGCTTACAAATCCGTAACCCTTGGATCTTCCAGTGTTTTTATCTGTGATCACAACAGCCTCCAAGATCTCCCCAAACTGTTCAAAATACCTTCTCATGGTCTCCCTTTGAGTTTCCCAGGCCAACCCTCCCACAAAGATTTTGGTAAAAGTTGTGTCATTGTATTGCCCTTGATTGTTCATGTAATTAATTCCCCCCACCATCTGAAATTGCCTTCCTTGATTCATCAAAACCAATACCCAAAAAAAAAAAAAGATTAAATTTTTTTATTTTTTTTTTAAGAGGAAAAAAACCCAGAACCCAAATTTCTTTTGTGTTTCTTTTGAAAGATCACATCAAAGAAAACAGAGAAACACTCGTGCGGTTGGTGAGATTCTGTTTGTTCTTCTTCTTCTTCTTTGTGAAATGACTGGTTTTTTGGAATGATGCTTCTTCTTCTTCTTCTATAACCGCCACTTTTTCACAACTCCTCCGATTCTTCAACAACAATTCCCCTAACGAGAAAATCATTACTGTTTGAGGGTGTGGAAAAAAACGGGAGGAGAGAGAGAGAAAAATATTACCACCCCATCAAAATCTTTATATGCAAAAACACTAAAACGGAGAGTCAGAAGAAATATAAGAGGAGAACAGAGAAATATTGAATATTTTTAAAATTATTGGAAAAAGAAAAAGAAAGGAGAAGACGAAAAAACTGCCAGTTGAAACCCACGACAATGGTCGGCAAAGGTGGTGGCCAATGGAAATATGGAAGACCAGCAGAGACCAAAGGATCAGCCTTTCTTGCTGTATCACCACTTTCTCTCTCATTCTCAACTATATGCAATATTATATATAATATATACATATATATATATACACACACACACACGTAAGAATATAAATATTAATATAATATAATGTAGGATTGTGGGGGTGGGTGCTTCGCTGTATTCAACCTTCCATATTTCCTATTCTTCTTCTCTCTCTCCTCTTTTCTCTGTGTTTCCATCATTTTTTAAGATTATTTTCAATTCTTAGGTTAAAACTTAACATTTTTAACACAAAAACAGTTTTTTTTCCTCTAATTTTTCTGAGTTAACTTTTTAATCCGAAATTAGTAAAAAATAAATTTAGAATAATTTTTTTCTTAAGGTAACATTTTAAATAAATAAAAATAAAAATATGTAGACTATTCTAATTTAATTTAATGAACATTTTAACTTAAAAATATTTAGATTTCGATAAATATTAAAAAATTACTAAACTAGCACCATAAAACTCATAGAACATTACGAAAGAATATGAAACACATAAAATAATTTTTTTAATTACTTTAGTTGTTGGATTTAAATTTTGACTGTTAGATTTTTTTTTTTCCGGTTAGATTTGATCAAACCAAATCTTAGCTATTAGATTCAATGAGTTAATAAATAAAAAACTAAAAAAATACATATATAGTGGGCCAGCTTCACAAATAAGGGGAATTCTGGGCTAAATTTGATCCAGAAATGAGTTTTAGGTTTTAATTCATATTTGTCCCAAGAATTGAAATAAGTTAGAATAAATTTAAAACCTAAAATTTAAGGGTAAATTACACCATACCCCCTTAAGTTTGAGATCTATTACAACTCTATACAACATCTTTAAAACATTTCACTTTCATACATCTAGTATCATTTTATTTCAAAATAACATATTCGTTAGATTTTTCATCCATTAGTATATTAAATGCTGATGTGGCTGCCACATTTGTTCTGATGTGGCTGCCACGTGCAAAAAATAATATTTTTTATATTAACAATATTATAATATTAACCCTAATTAAAAAAAAAAAAACTGAAACCTTCCCTCATCCTCTTCTCTTCTCCCTACAACCCCCAAACCCATATCCCCCATCCTCATCTTCTTCCCTGCAACCCAAATAAAGCCCCCTTCGTTTTGTCTTCCCTCCCCCCCAACATCTTCATCATCTTCTTCTTGCCCCAACCCCTTACCTACAACCCATAAAAAAGAGAAAAAAAACCCAGATCCCGTCTCACCATCACCGGGTTCGTGGAATGAGGGGTGTGTAGAGGAGAGTAGGGGGTGTGTAGAGAAGAAAAGAGAGTGGGTGCAGAGGGAGGGGGGGTCGCAGGTTGGGGGGTGCATAGGGAAGGTCGCGGGTGGAGGGGCGGGGGTGTTCTGGGTTTCTGGTTTTGGGGTGGGGGACGCGGGTCGAGTAGGTGGGGTGGGGTGGGGGAGTTATCATTTCTGGGTTTTGGGAGTTGCAGAAGATGAGGGGGGAGGGAATTGGGTTTCGGGTTTTTCTAGTTTTTATTATTATTTTTAATTAGGGTTAATATTATAATATTGTTAATGTATAAAAAAAATACCACGTGGCAGCCACATCAGCACAAATGTGGCAACCACGTCAGTATTTAACAGACTAAGAGATGGAAAATCTAACAGATGTGTTATTTTGAAATAAAATAATACTTGATGTATGAAAGTGAAATGTTTTAAAGATGTTGTATAGAGTTATAATATACCTCAAACCTGAAGGAGTATGATGTAATTTATCTAAAATTTAAATTTTACTTCAAGAATTAGAGTATGTCTAAAATGGCTTGTTCTGTTTATGGCATTTGGTTCGGTCTCTCTGAGGAGATGTCATACCTTTGAGGCTTTGAGAGTCTCTCTCTCTCTCTCTCTCCAAAGCTGCAGCTATTCTCCAAACTGAAAAAAGTACAGGAAGCAAGGAAACGGGATTGATTTTGGTGGGCCAAAACTTTCTGGCACAACCTTCTAAAGTTTTCTTAGACAATTATGGGTGTTTTAATCAATAATTAAAATTTGGACCCATTTTTTTGTCAATAAAAATTTTGGACACTAATTATATTATTGTTTAAGCATCTCTGGTTTTGTTAAGTACACCGTCTCTCCTTCCTGATTGGAAGCTCTTAAATTGCCTACTAATTAGTGGCAGAGTCAAAATTTTAGTTTGGAGGCTTCTGTACAAAGTCAAAAAAATTCTCTTATGAGTAAATTGATAACTTTTAAACCTGTTACGAAGGACAAAACTAGGGGGGTGTTTTAGGGGGGTGTATTCAATTGGGATTTTGAGGGATTTTAATTCTTTTAATGAATCTAGGGGTATTCAATCAGGAATTTAAGTGATTCTCTGAAATTCAATGTGTATTCAATCAAGATTTTGAGAGAGTTTATTAAAATCCTCAGAAATCCAGGTGTATTCAATTAGGATTTTAAAGAAGTTTATAACATTCCAGGTGTATTCAATTAGAATTTGATTTTAAAGAATTTGAAAAAGTTGAGGAATTTGAGGGAATTTGAGAGATTTTGTAGTGTATTTTAAGCATCCACAAATCTCTTCTCTCCCCAAGAGATTTTGAGGGAATTGAATCAAAATTTTACATGGAATCTCTACAAATCAATTAGACTCCATAAAAATTCATGGATTTATAAATCCATCAAAATCTCTCAAATTCTCAATTGAATACACCCCCCTTAATTTGGTTAAACAAATCTAAAAATAATTGTTGTCCATTATTGTGTTATTAAGATTTTTTCTCTCCATTAGCTCATCTAAATAAATGGTCGACTTAATGGGCTTTATCACTTGTTAAATTTGTTAGCTTAGATAGTAAGAATTCATGTGTTAAAATTTTTAAACATGTGGAACGAGCCGTTTCATTTAAAGTCAATCAGATCAATAAACGACGTAGAAGAAAAAAAACAAGAATAATGTAGAAGAAAAAAAAAAGAAATTTTAGCATCTTCTTCTTCGCTAGGCAACTGCTGCCTGCAAAATATTCAGGCCTCCTCTATGGATGTACCAAAATTTCGATTGGGCTATAACTATACCTTGTCTAACCAAAAAACAATCTTCTTCGAGGCGTAGCTTCATCTCTCATGTTGAAACATTCCAAGGGTTCCTGGAGGACCTTCTTAGGCGTTTTCCCAGCATCCGGAGGATCCTAGGACCACCGTGTCCTTATATGGATCTGCGGCCACCAATGCATGCATGGAGAAGAGACTCTACTAAGGGCATGTTTCTGTAGGTTGAATGGATTTGTAAGGAATATGTATTATTATTATTGTTTTATTGCCTATACTAACAACCAAAGAACAGAAAATGTGGAGTTAAAAATAATCTGAAAATTATATAGTTGACACGTGAACTTTTATATGTAATTGACAAGAATGTCCTTATTAAATTTGCGAGGCTTACATTTATTCCACACTCAGTTTAACCCTCTTGACAACTGGAGTTGCTCACTACAATCTCTCGAAGCTACGTAGCCCATGGTAAAGAGAAAAGTCAAAGGTATTAAGAATATGATTAATAATCAAATCATCTTTTTAAAGCTTTCCTTATTGAAGATCAATTCAATGAAGGAAGGAATAACAATCAAATTCAACGAGGGGTTCTACGAGATAATTCCAAGATTTTAGTAATTAAATAATATCATTAGGATAATTCTCTACATCATCCAACGGATGACACACCTTGGCTAGATGCCGACACATGGCATGGAAACCCTACACATGTGGCGACCCAAGCTGTATAATACCCCATCCTCCACCAATTTATGGTTAGCTCTTGTTACGCAATTACGTCCTAAACTCTTTAAGAGAAGCTAATTTAGGCATCGAATCTCCATTGGCCAAACCCCCTACTCTGTGGGCCTGTGGCTTTGGTCATTGATCAAACGTGTTTAAATGTTTTGTAAGTACAAATTCGTCAGGACTAAAGACGGATATATAAATGTTTTCGCGAGTCTCATACATTTTCATACTTGAGAAATCAAGTATGAGATTACAATGTGGAGTTGTTTATCTCATACTTAATTTTTCATATCTCCATTCCTTTTATATTACCATTCATTCTCAATACAGTAAACTCCATTAAACACTTGAATTACAAATCACTTACTTATTCAATTTTATTACAGTACATATTAACCTAAACATCATCACCCTGTCATGCTATTTTGATTATCAATTTTAACAATACGGGTCCATTTATTGAACGCTTTGATGTCCATAATTTCCACATTTTCACCATGTAAATTGCCATATAACAATGCAGTTGTGCCATAATATCACCAATTGATCACAATAAAATGGAAAATTATTTAATAGACTTTCATGTTAGTAGTTGAAAGTTCAAGCTGGCCATGGTGTAGAAATCGAACTTCTTGCACCGCAATAAAGAGTTCGGCAATTGTTAATGTCATCTTCTTAATTGCCATATGATGCTTGCAGCCTTGCAGAAATCACACATCAACTATGTTTTTTAACAAAAAAGACATAATAATTACACTAAATTTATTTAAATTATAAAGAAAGAGATTCGAATTTTGGTACAAAGAGTGGAGCACATTGCTCCAGCCGACTTGTGAAAACCCATGTATATATACCCATCCACTATGTTCAAAATTGACAAACATTGAAGGGGCAATATGGTCTTTTTGGATAGGAACATTAAGAAATAAGGGAGAAAGAAATAAGAAAGAACCTTGCTACACGCTTTCGCATGTGACAATTGATCTTTATATGTTAATTTTGTTTTATTTTTCTTTTTACGATTTGAAAATTTTAGAAAATTCATTTTTTTTCACAAAAAATTATTTGAAAAGAAAATAGAAGTCGGAACCACCCACTAATATAACTTCATTTAATATAATTGTAAATTTTGAAGTTTTTAAGGGCAATTTATGGTATTTTGAATCTTTCACCATTTGAATGTGCTTCATTTATACACACACACACTAGCATTTGTCTACACACTTTGTGTGTATGAACATATTTTTTTAGAAAATGAGAAGGAGAGAGAGAGAGAGAGAGAGAGAGAGAGAGAGAGAGAGAGAGAGAGAGAGAGAGAGAGAGAGATTGCGGGGGGAAAAGGTTTTTTTTATTATTTATTTATAATATTGGAGATATTTTAACATCACTTGTAGGTGAGGCTTCAATAAAAAATAGTAAAATTTATACCTGTGAAATTACATTATTGCCCATCATTTTTTTGTGTGATAGAAGACTAATTTATCTTTTCACCTTCTTTTGGTTGACAAAGAGAGTTTTATTAATTAGTAGAGATAAGAAGATATATATATATATAGCCTACATTAGCAACAACAAGCAACCCACCATGAATTCCCTTCAATCCAATTTCTGTTCTTAATAAAACATCCACCCACTCTATTCCAAACCCTAAAATGCTTTTACAGAGGGAGAGAAAAAAAAAGCTCTTACTGATTAATGGAGGGTGCTTTCAAATTTTTTGAGCCTAAAAAATGAGGTATGGGTTGATATAAGGGTTGCTTGGGGATCTCTCCTGTTCTATCTTATATGCGTTTAACTTATCACGGAGGATGGCGTTACGATTCAAAGCAACCCAGGCCAACTTATGACAGGTACAATCAATCAATTAACCCTGAATTCGGATTGCATACAACGGATTCAAGACAAGCTTCTGCCAACAGTGAAGCACCCTATGAATCAATTTCTCGACTTATTCATCCAAGTAAAAATAAATTGAGTGAAAAAAAAAGTAAAAATAAATAGAAATTACAGTAGAAACATAGAGTGTATATCACCCTTTACTATAAATAATATCATTTGTTAAAAAAAAAATTGAATTTTGTTTTGGGAGCAGTACACAGAGGGTTTAGGTAGGTGTAAAGAAACTAGAAAAGTGCACATAACGGAGTTGCGTTTTGTTTTCTAATTGAGGGTAGTTTATGAACTAAATTTGGGTGTAAAGATATAATTTTAAACAAATAAAATATGGAAAATATGTTTGAAACCGAATCATGACCGTCTCTACTGACAAGAGTATTGATGTATCCGCCAATCTCTCATCCAATCTGCTGTCCACGTGATCCCATGCATGATCTTCTCCACGTGATCCCATGATCATCTCATAGTTTCCTTATTCTATTTCTATTTGTCTGTGTAAATAATCCACCGAGATTACTTACCCTTTCAACTATGTATAAAGTCAACTAGGGTTTAGTATATATATAGCTCCTCTGTAATCGACAATATCAATGAATTGATTTATATCAAACAGTCTTTCTCTCCTTTTCTTTCTGCAAGCTATCTGTTTCTCTATATGGTATCATCCTTTCTTCCTAGCTAACGCTTTCACCTTTTCGATCCCTTTGGTCTTCTGCCCTTCTTCTCTCCACTTCCGCTGCCTTCCTTGCCTCTCTTTGTTTGTTACCTATGGCTGTCTCTCTTCTCTCCCTTCCCACTACTTTCAATATCTCCCACACCATCAATACTCCTATGGACCGCACTAATTATCTCAGTTGGCGATCTCAATTTACTGATATTCTTGAGATTCATGGTCTGGAAGATGTCATTACTGTCAATACCAACCCTCCCAAGACCCTTGATGATGGCTCCCTCAATCCTCGTTACTCTCGGGACAAACTTGTTCTTAGTTGGATTAAATCTACTTGTTCTCCTTCGATCCGTTCTATCCTCCTACCTTGCACATCTGCCTTTGCTGCTTGGTCTCTGTTGGAAAAACGTTTGTCTCCTCTCTCCAAAATCCACCTTCGCACTCTTCGTGAACAACTCCGCACCCTCAAAAAGCCTTCCGACACTTCCATGTCTGACTACTTGTTGCATGCCAAGAGTCTTGCGGATTCTCTTACTGCTGCCGGCTCTCCTCTCTCTGATGATGATCTTATTGAAAGTCTCCTGGATGGCCTTGGTCCTGACTATAAAGAATTCACTACTGCTGTTCATCTTCGGTCCTCTCTTTCCTATGATGACTGCTATGATCTTCTACTTCAAGAAGAACATCTTATTACCAAGATGTCCACTCTCTCTTTGTCCAGTGGTGCTGCTCTCACTGCCTCTCGGCGTCGCTCTTCTGGACAGCGTCCCTCTTCCTTTGGCCCTCGCACTGGTCATGGTCGTGACTGGCGTCCATCCCGGCCTAACCGTCCGGCTACTGACGATCGTTCTCGGTCCTCTTCCCGTCCTTCGTCTGATCCTCGCCCACCTCTTCTTCCAACACCATCCTTACCACCTAAGCCTCCCACCTTTGAGTATGATGGTTACTGTCAGCTTTGTGATGAGTATGGTCACCCGTGTCTGACCCCGTGTCTCCTGCTGCCCCCGTGTCTTCTGCTGCACCCGTGTCTGACCCATCTTCATCCACGGCCTCCGTGGTACCTGCCTCACCCACTTTTCCGACGTCTGCCTCACCCACCTCTCCGACGTCTGCGGGTGCCTCCTCCACGACCTCTCCTGACTCTACTCCTCCACGTAAGTTTGGCAGTATTAATACTCTTACTTACGCATCCTCTCCGCATCCACTTCCCCATGCATTAACCGCTGCTCTTGCTGACTCTCTGACCATTGAACCCACGTGCTATACTCAAGCATCCAAGTTTCAGCATTGGCGGCAAGCCATGCAAGAGGAACACGATGCTCTCCTTCAGAATCACACCTGGTCTCTTGTTCCTGCCACTCCTAATATGAACATTGTGGGCTGTAAATGGGTTTTTCGTGTTAAACGTAAGGCTGACGGTTCTGTTGATCGACACAAGGCTCGTCTTGTCGCCAAAGGATTCAATCAACAAGCTGGTCTTGACTATGACGAAACCTTCAGTCCTGTGGTTAAACCCGGTACTATTCGTACCATTCTCGCCTTGGCTGTCTCTCACAACTGGTCCTTACAGCAGCTTGATGTTCGCAATGCTTTTCTGAATGGTATTCTTCATGAGGAGGTTTATATGAAACAACCCCCTGGCTTTGTTGATCCTCACCGCTCTCAGTTTGTTTGTCGTCTTCATAAGGCGCTCTATGGCCTTAAGCAAGCACCCCGTGCTTGGTTCCAACGTTTGGCCTCTTTCTTGCGGACTCAAGGTTTTTCACATAGCAAGTCTGATGCTTCACTCTTCATTTCTCATTCTTCTCCATACTCCCTCTTTGTTCTGGTCTATGTTGATGACCTCATCGTCACTGGTTCCAACTCTGACGCTGTTACCTGCTTCATTGATGTCTTATGCACTACATTTGCTAGCCGTAAGCTTGGTGATCTCCACTTCTTCCTTGGCATGGAAGTTACTCGCCAAGGCAGCCAGTTATCTCTTGCTCAAAGTCGTTATGCCTCTGATTTGTTACACAAATTCAACATGGACCAGTGCAAGCCCAGTCCTACTCCTTTCCTCTCCTCCGTGCGTTTATCTGCTCATGATGGTGATCCCATCTCTGATCCCGAGGTTTATCGTAGCATGGTTGGGGGACTTCAGTACCTGACTCTCACACGTCCTGACATTTCCTTTGCCGTTAATCAAGTTTGCCAGTACATGCACAACCCCAAAACCACACATCTTCAGGCTGTCAAACGTATCTATCGCTACATCAAAGGTACTGTGGAACACGCCCTCCTATTTCGTTCCTCTTCCGATTTCTCCATTCGTGGTTTCTCTGATGCTGACTGGGCCGGCTCCCTTGATGATCGACGCTCAACCAGTGGTGCTTGCCTATTTCTTGGTCCCAATCTCCTCACCTGGACTGCCAAAAAGCAATCCACTGTGTCCCGTTCTAGTTCTGAAGCCGAGTATCGTGCTCTTGCCACCACCGCTGCTGAGATTCGTTGGTTCTGCTATCTCTTCCGTGAACTCGGCATTCCTCTCCGTACCCCACCCTGCATTTATGTTGACAATGTCTCGGCTCTTCACATGGCCGCCAATCCTGTCTTTCATGCGCGTACTCGTCACATAGAGATTGACTACCACTTTGTCCGCGAACTTCTCGCCCAAGGCGTCCTTCAAACTCGGCACATCTCCTCTCATTTTCAAATTGCTGATATCTTCACCAAAGGTCTCTCTCGTGAACGGTTCTCTTTTCTTGCTTCCAAGCTCAACCTCCACTTTGTTCCGTTTCGCTTGAGGGGGGATGACAAGAGTATTGATGTATCCGCCAATCTCTCATCCAATCTGCTGTCCACGTGATCCCATGCATGATCTTCTCCACGTGATCCCATGATCATCTCATAGTTTCCTTATTCTATTTCTATTTGTCTGTGTAAATAATCCACCGAGATTACTTACCCTTTCAACTATGTATAAAGTCAACTAGGGTTTAGTATATATATAGCTCCTCTGTAATCGACAATATCAATGAATTGATTTATATCAAACAGTCTTTCTCTCCTTTTCTTTCTGCAAGCTATCTGTTTCTCTATATCTACCACACAACGGCTTTGGACTGTCGAAGAGATCGGTCAAACCTCTCTTTTTTTTTTTTTTTTGGGGAATCCATAAACCATTTACTAGCTTATACTTCATTGTTTTCTTCTCCTGTGTCTCATGTCTGGTTCCATTGTCGGCTCTGTTGGGGGCTAGTCTACTAAAATGACTACCACTACACGTATAAAAAAGGATCATGCATATGGATCTAGACATCTACTTGATATACTAAAAAAGCCAGAGATGATAAGATATTCGGTATCAGATAAAAGGAGTTGAGAATAATAGCCGTTTTCTATTTGATTCATTGGAAAAGCTTGGATAACGCCAGCTGATAAATTTTTTCCGTCTACTTATCATTTGACCATACAAAAAAGCAGGAGAACTAACTTATTATGTTGATGTCCAAAGAACATATATATATATATAGATATATATTCAAACATTAGAGATTGGTATTATGTTAACGTATAGATATTATGTTGAACATTCTGCCCTAACTATATTCAAATATTAGAGATCAGCGGTTAATTTGATTGTTTTATTAAGTAGTGGATGACATGGTTGTTATATTACAAACAAACTTCGACAGTCCTTTTTGGCTAGTAATGATTCGAAGGGTTGGCAGCTGTAAGTCAAACACTTAAGATCACAGCAAAAATTTGCAGGGAAAGAAATGTACAGTTGAGGAAAGTAGTAAAACATCTATAGGTATAAACTGAAAAGGGTTTCAATTACATGCATGCATTGTGAGAATGTGTACTTGTTGGTTGCAAACTATATATCTTTCAATTTGAATTATTTGCATTTTAATTCGTAAAATTCCCAAAATTGTTAGTGTTTAGGTTTCATATTTTCTGCCCTAATTCCACGATCTTTATCCTCCTTTTGGAGTATATATATAGAAATTTATTTCTTATAAATTGTACAGTGTTTTTGCTTAATGTTCATTGAAAGTTTTGAGCTAACATGGATCACATCTAACACCCTCATTATGTATTTTCGTTTTATAATGTCAAACATCTCATACATGCTCTGTTATATTAATTTTTGTATATATGCTTGTGGTAAAGCTTTACTGGGACGAAAGCTACTATAACAGAAATGCAATTGAATAAAAGTGTTTTATGGAGAATCACTTCCAGCACTTCAAGGCATACAAACTTCCACACGGTCAACTTACTAATATCAGGAAGAAATGCATAAGCTTTTGGGCACTTTTAAATTGATACGCATGCATGTTCTCAACCAAAAGGAACAAAAAAGAAAATCACATGTTACCAACTTATTACAATGCATGACTCAAACTCAGAAAATTGAAATGAGAAAAATTTAGAATTGCTTTCTATCTAAATTTTTATTCTAATTTACAATCGAAATTTAGGAATCAATTATAAATTTTAATCAATCGAAATTTATGAGTTGCTGCAGTTCCATTGTCTAGAGAAATTTCTGCAACTCCCACATGGGTTCTCACAGTTCTAAACCCTAGTATCCAAAAAAGTAACACCACAAAGTAAAAAACAAAAAATTAACAGATGGCTGGGTTCAATAAAATTCGAGTCTGAGATCTAGGCTGGCTTGAAGACAAAGCATGCAAGCCGAGCACGAGCTGTGGAGAGAGGAAGAAAATCCATGAAATGAAAAGAAAAGAAAAGAAAAAGATAGGGCATGAGAAAATGTGGAGTGTGTCGTATGCTATCCGCATGAAGGCTGCAAAACCAGGCAGGCAGGCAGAACAAAGCACATGCCTCTTGCCAGTGCTTGTAGCTTTCCATTATTGTCCCCAAAGCCAAACACCATCTCCATCTTGGCCTTTTCTGCTCACCCACTTTCGGTAACTTGGGTATGTACTCGTATCAAGGATCGAATGACTCACCAAGCATCACTTCCTCGCCGTTGGATTGTCCTTACGAGCTCGTACTGGGTAGTATCCCGCGGCTGAGAGAGGTGAATGACTTAGTCCCTACGTGGGGTATATATTTGACCATTGACTGTAATGTGGGCAATATATATTTTATTTAGAGTTTGTTTTTTTGTTTTTGTTTTTTTTGAAGAATTGGAAAATGTCAGTAACCAGGGCCACAACCAAGGAGATAACAAAAAGCCAACAGAGACTAACAATATCATACATGAAAGCAGATTATACAAGGAAAATAAAAGACACAGTAGAACAACCATGTCACCCTTACTTCTACCTAAACAAAAGCTAGTTTGGAGGGCAAGGAAGCCCATCTTTGTTTAGAACACGAACAAATGAAGATAGGGGTGTCAGGACCCAGACTAAGTCACATATCTCCGCAGCAGCATGCGACACTACGTAATTCGCCGCTCCATTGGCTGACCTTGGCACCTAAGACCAGTCACACGAACTGAAGGCTTCTCCTTCTTTGCTAATCTCACACAAAGAAGGAAAGATCTCCCGCAATCCTTGCTCAATGCACCTATTCAACCAAGAGATTATTTCCTTAGAGTCTGATTCAACCACAATGCAAGATAAGCCCCGCTGTCTTGCCATGACGCAGCCCTCCAAAACCCTCCGCATCTCAGCCATTAGAACACTAGAAGCCTTGACCCTTCTTCTACGCACCGCCAAGCATCGAGAAGAGGAGTCTCGAATCACCACACCAATATGGTTGCAAACCATCAACCCACTTCCAGTTAGCATTGACATTGACCTTCACGACCCCACGCATATGAGGAACCCAAACCCGAGAACTTGGCCTTAATGAACCCCGCATCCAGGAAGACAGAAGCAGCAATTGATATGGCCATCATAGTTCCTGATGGGGATGGGTGTTGGGAATTAAAAACTCTATTGCACCTAGCTTTCCAAATTGACCAGCATGTAAAAGCAATGTACGAGATGGTTTTCCTTATGTTCTCCACCTGACCTGGATGATTTCGCCAAACGTTCTCCGACCAGGAATGTAGAGTAGTCACTGCATTCTTCTCAAATCACTACAAAACTTAGAACAAGTAGAGGCTAAAACATTTGCATCTATTAGTTAAAAATAGGGGCAACAAATGAAGATTTTCGCACCTGATAGTAAGGAGGGGCGGATATTAAATTTGCACCTAAAAAAAGCGTTGCTATTGATAAATAGAGACGAAAGGGTACATATTTCCACCCCTAATAGTTATTATGCCATGTAGGCAAGTGTGATGTGGAAAAAACATTAGGTGAGGATGTTGAAAACTTTAGGGGCGATTATTAAGGCCCCTACTTTAATATTTGTATTTAATTGAGTTTTTATTTGTCATATTACATTTTGGAAATTGTTTAATTGAGAAACGATTTCCATTCCACCATTAATTATTTGATATGTAGGGGGTGTATTCAATTGAGAATTTGAGAGATTTTGATGGATTTATAAATCCATGGATTTTTATGGAGTCTAATTGATTTGTAGAGATTCCATGTGAAATTTTGATTCAATTCCCTCTAATTCCTCAACTTTTTCAAATTCTTTAAAATCAAATTTTAATTGAATACACCTGGAATGGTATAAACTTCTTTAAAATCCTAATTGAATACACCTAGATTTTTGAGGATTTTAATAAACTATCTTAAAATCCTGATTGAATACACATTGAATTTTAGAGAATCACTTAAATTCCTAATTGAATACCCCTAGATTTATTAAAAAAAAAAATTAAAATTCCTCAAAATCCCAATTGAATACCCCCCCCACGTATTCTCACATTTTTAAAGTCAAGAATATTTATAATTCTTTTCAGTTCTTCGAAAATTATTATTCAAAACTAATATCATCAACAACCCAGATGAAGAAACAAGAACTATTGCCAACAAATTAATATTAAAGTTACATTCTTCTAGATTAGATACAAATGTTACATGATAGGAGTATGATGAATACATACAAATCCAACCTAGTACATAACGTTCTCTAAAAGTTCTCTCCAAATCTAAATCTAATCAAAGACTTAATCCCTTGATTTAAACACATAACATGATTAATAGTCTGTCTTCAATCTCCCCTTGATGCATATGAAAAGTATGTGTTCCATCTTCCCTCTAAACACAAAACACAAGATCATAATAATTGTTACAATTTTTTCCAAAAATAAAAATACGCACTCAAATATGGCCTCAATTTCCAAATTGAAAACCAAACAAAACCTACAAAACAAACAAAAACAAAAGGGAAAGTTCAAATTCAGATAGAGACAAGTTGGGTTCATAACGTAATCGCACAAAATATATACAAAACTTAAAATCAAAATAACTGGGTAAAAAAAAATAATGAAAATTATTACACGTATGAACATTGCAGAACAAGAGAAAAGAAAAGAATAATAAACTTCTAAAATCAATCAAAGTTTTAAACTTTCTCAACCCCTAATGGTCTCTTTATCTTGATTTCAATCAACCAATTCAAGCATTAAGAAATAAAGAAAAAGGAAGAACGAAAAATGAAAGGAAAGAACAAAGAGAAGGAGAAGAGAGAATGATATTGATACTTGATAGAGTGAATAAACAGCGCAGGAGAGAAGAACAATTAATATAGGAAGAGATAATATATGACTAGGGTTAGGTGTTGATACATTTAAACGATAGAAATTAAAATAAAACAAAAAAAAAAATAGTTAGAGAAAATGGTGATTGATAAGGTAATAGTGGGGATTAGGATAAGGGTATTAAATAATTAAATCTTATTGACAATAGGGGCGGTTGTTTCCCCTACTAGTTATTAAAATTAAGAGCTAGAAATTGTTCTCATATAAATGGCTGATTTAAACGCGCCTAATAAAACTAATAGGGGCAAATAATATTTCTGCATCTAATATCTTATTAATAGAGGCGAATTCTTCCATTTGCCCCTAGTTGATCGCACCTAATAATCACTTTTCTTGTAGTGAATCTCAGACCCAATGCACCACCAAACCACACCTGGTCCACCCAAGGGCAGATGATTAATGCATGCTCAATCAATTCCTCCTATTCGAAACAAAATAGGCATATAGGTGAGGATGCACACCTACGCCAAAATAAATTTAACTTAGTAGCCATAGCCCCCCCTGAAGTGTTCGCCACATAAAGTTCTTTTTTATTTTTTTATTTTTTTTTAATCTTAGGAGGAGCCATGATATTCCATATGCATTTCTATACCCTCGAGTCAATGGATGTCGATGAAGAGGGGCGAATGTTCCATGCTCGATGATTAACATCATAGACCCAATAATACCTTGATTTGACTGTATATCGGTTCTTTCTATCAGCTGGCCAAATTAGTCGATCATTATGCTCTACCACCCCGATCAGTGTATCTAAGATCGCCTGTCGATCCCTATTCGCCAATTCCCTTCCAATAGAGTCCTAACGCTACGTCTGGGATACCAGGTCGACAAAAGATGAGACCCTCAACAATAGATCTGCTGTGACCCCCGGGATCGGGGTAGGGTGGCCAGAAGACAAGGTCGGGGTCCTTCGATCAACCTAAACCCGAGTGTGCACACCACTCATAATCTGCCAGTGAACACTTTTAGCAATAATGTCTCTAACCTCCAAACAACTAGCCCAGGCCTAAGAAGACCATCCCTCTTTCCATGCCTCAAAGAATGAATAGTGAGGAAAATATCTCTGCTCGATAACCTGGGCCCAAAGAGACTCGGGGTAATGAATAAGGCGCTAACATTTCTTGGCCAATAACCCTAGATTGAACTCTTTAAGGTTACGAAAGCCTATACCCCATTCCTGCTTTGGCAACCCCAAGGTCTCATGACTCACTCAATGAATTTTCCTTTCACCCACATTCTGTCTAAAGATGAGGATGCCAAATCATGACAAATATTCTGTTTTTAGTAAACCACTTATAGTGTGACATGTGTAGTAAGCAAGGTATTAAATATCGGTAATATCGGAAATATCGGTAGTCCGAAAACACGGAAATATCGATGGAAATATCGGGATAATATCGATATCGATAAAAATTACATGGAAACCACGGAAATTGTAAGAAAAACTTGGAAATTTTTATTGAAACTTTGCAGGATGTTTATTTAGTCAATTATCTATTAGTTTATCACAAAAATTAGAAGGAAATGCATTGCATGATGGATTTAACATTATCAAGTTGATTATATAGCGAGCTGACAAACATTGTGAGTGTAGAAAATATGTAGTAATTAATGAAAGAAGTCTAAACACACTATAATCATTTATATATAATGAATTAGTACAATATTTTACACTTTAGTACCACATAGAGTTCCTATGAGGTTCAAATTTTTCACTATCTTCATCATCTCTATGTGTAGAGTGAGTGTATTGTGAAGAGTAGTTATCAAATGATAAATCCCCAAAATAGTTTTGCATATAATTGTTAACATGCCACCCATATGGATCCGAGATTGGTTGAGGTTGTCCATAAGCAAAATCATTTGAAGATTGAGTCTGGGATTGTTTCCATGAGTCGCTCGATTCCATCCCAACAGGAATGGGATATGAAGGGTAGGGAAATGGTTGGTTATGAGTATAACCATGGTTACTACTTCCCACTCCAACAGAGTCCGAAGTTCTAGATAACGAGTCATCTTCTTGACTTGACAAAATCCCCTTGCCTCTTTCTCTACGAGTATAGTCCTTCCCTATGGCACCAATTCCTGGTCCTGCCCGCCTACTGCCATGGTCATCATCCTGTGTTGCATGCGTGAAGTTTGCCTCACCAGTGAAGGGGCTCATAAATCCGGGAGGTGGTCCATAATAGTATCCACCTCCACCTCCACCACTACCTCCAGCTCCACCACTACCTCCAGCTCCACTATATCCTTCATCATTCCCACCTCCGGTGGTAGGTGAGTCTCCTGATCTTGTACTAGAGCTATCATTAGTATCAGCACGATGTTGTGGTTGTGTAGGATTGGAAGAAGGTGGAATTTCAGTGTTTCTTGGTCTTGGGCGCAAATGTTCTTCGAAAGAGTCAGCGCTGCTAGATCCCACCTCCTCCTCTAATACTCTTTCTACATTTATCCCTTCATTACGTGCTTGTTCAGCAACTCTGGGAGCTGGGTTGCCTTCATCATCATCTAAATGAAGAGGTCTAATCCACTGATAAAGTTGGTTACCCTCTGTATCATCATCTTCACCAACAATATCAAACACATCTACTGGGTCACCACGGTCAACATGATCTATTTCTGCTTCCTTATCTCGAACTTGAAGCTTCATGTTGTAGTAGCAATAAACTAATTTTTCCAACCTACTATGAGCCAACCTATTTCTTTGCTTTGTGTGTATGAGTGCAAATGTGCTCCAATTTCTTTCACAAGCAGATGAGGAAGCTGTTTGTGATAATACTCTGATTGCTAACTTTCTCACAGTTGGTGCATCAGTCCCATACATGATCCACCATTCAGCTACAATGAAAAACAATGTTGATAAGCCTAATAACTCCAACAAATTCTATTATAAACTTATAGTGAAATATGTTTACACTCACTAGGAGACATTTTTGTTCGAGCAGCAACCGATGTTGGTTCTCCAAAAGTTCTTCTTGCATCTTTAAACCATGTTAGCTGAATTCAATAAATCATGTTAGTTTAATCCAACAATGTAATTATTATAATTTAAGTAATTGTGTACCTCATTTCCAAATTGGCCAACTTCTGGTGATGCAGGGTCCAATTTAGAGTATACATTATGTACAGCACGTATAAGGGCACCATCATCTCCAACACCGGGTCTGTATTGGTATCGAGGATTGAAATAATATGCTGTTCAAAGAAACACATACACTAATAAGAGAAATAATACTTATGCAACTAAAGAAATGAATTGCAAATTATGACATAATTTATACCTGCTGCATGCAAATCGTGGTATAATGTTTTATACCATCGGTCTTCAATTATCTTTATGACCCACTTTGCACCTTGTTTTCTTTCCAATTCATCCTTCACTACACGCATCAACTCATATATTGCCCCCATCGTAGGATACACTTCTGTGTCAACGATCCGTAAAACTTTGTAAAGAGGTTCAAACAGTTGGCACACATATTCTGATTGAGTCCAAAAAGCATGATCAAGCACTATACTTTCCACCATACGACCTGCATTTGAGCGGCTCAAATTGTGGTTGGCCCAATCGTCACTAGTGAATAATTGCTTCAACCCTGCTTTCTTCTTAAGTAGGCTGTCTAATGCAATATAGTTGGTGGCGAATCGAGTGGTAGCTGGACGAATAATTTCTCCTTTGCAAAATTCACGCATCTTTGCCAACAACCAACCGTGATTGTAAATATAATTTGTGATCGTTCTAGCTCTTTTGACCACAGTAGCAACATTCTCTCTCTTCCCTATTGCCTCAAACATGAGATCAATACAATGTGCTGCACATGATGTCCAAAACACATTATGATGCTTCATTAAATTTTTTCCAGCTTTGACAAATGCAGAACCGTTGTCAGTCACGACTTGGACAACATTATGCTCTCCCACCTCCATGATTACATCCCTCAATAATTTGTAAATATACTTGTAGTTCTTTATATGGTCTGAAGCATCAACAGACTTCAAAAAAATTGTCTTTCCCTTGGAGTATACCATGAAGTTAATGATAGACAATCTGGTCGGGCCAGTCCATCCGTCACACATGATTGTGCAACCATTAGTTTCCCACTTTGACCTCAACTTGTTAACATACTCGCCAATGTCTTTATACTCCAAATCCAAATATTTGTTTCTTATCTCATAGGGAGTGGGAGGTTGTACTCCGACACCAGCCTGTTGACATCCGACTACCATATTTTTGAAATGATGTGATGATGCTTTCTCAGCAGGGATATTTTCATAGATAAAGAACTTGCTAATTAGACGCCCCATTCCCTCCTTCACATTACCTCCCTTGAAATAACTCCAAACACTCTTTTGACGTGCTTTGGATGAGTTATATAAACTTGGGGCTATTGGTGGTGTTGGTTGTGATTCTCTAAGACTGCCTCCCCGTCTCATTTGTGCACCACCACTTGTCCCGGAACCTTGTCCCCTATTAGGAATTTTATGAAGGTGTTCTCTTTCCCATGCTGACTGTTTGGAGGCACGTAATGCTTGTTTCAAACTGCGCCGTTCTTCAGGTCCCATGTCATCATTACATTCGTTCTCATCGTCATCATCATCACTGTCAACCGCTTGGCCAATGCCTTCTCCTCGTAGCCCAGCTCGAATATTTTCCATTCCATATGTTTTCTTTTCCTTCTGGTGTTTTTTATTTTTTAATAATGTGGTGATGAATGCCTTCACTTCTGGGGGGACACTATCGCATCGTTGGACATTATGTCCTGGATCTAATCCACTAAGATGGTGCTTAAGTCGTGTCACTCCGCCACTCTTCATTACATGACCACAATATTTGCAAATTGTGCCATTTTTGTTTCCGTCTATTGGGTCTCCATGTTCCCAAGCTGGATCACGTTTAGACATCTTAAACGTACCTGTATTTATTTTGCATGGAAATTAGGCAATTATTTTTTGGCCAAAAAATATAGTACTGACGGTTATATAAGAGAACCTAAATAATAAAGTTATTCTACAAAATAATTAAATAGGAAGTAAAGAAAATGATTGTAAGAATTTAAGTAATAATATAAATAGTATGGAATAATAAAACCTAATATTAATGAATAATAACCAGTTTGATAATAAAATAATAAATAACATTAAACATATTAAAATTATCCTAGGGAATAATTATACAACATTACTTAATTACTTCAAAAAATTAACATATTATTTGGTTCTTAGATCACATGCACGGGTCCACACTATTTTTTTTGTATAATTAACCTCCTTATATATGTACATTATCTATATATCCAACTTAACTAGTGTTTGTATTATATATTATTACAAATTGTTAAGAATTAATAAAGTTTTCTAGACAAATTTCTTTCTTTTTTAGTGTTTTAAAACCTTTTTCTTTTTTTTTTGTTTTTTGAGAAAAGTGTTTTAAAACTTTTTTAAATTGTTTCTTCTTTCCTTTTCTTTTCCTTGCTGTTTCTTTTATATTCTTTGAAAATGGAGACTAAAAGGATTGATTATGGACCCTTTTCGTGGGAGGTATGTAGAAATTGTTTAATCAAAATGGATAATCAGGAGCAAACGAGCTCGAACAAAGCCATAAAGCAAAGTTAGTAAATGTTTTGCCCCTCTTTTGGTGTTGGAAAGTTCATTTACGATAGTGTGAGAATGTGAAAATTAAAGAATCTCATGCATGGGTTCACACAAATTTTTTTGTTGTTGTATAAATTACAATAATATAAATTAATAAATGTAAGTTTGTAAACTTACCTTAAATGTAACAAATCTGGAACTTTCGATGTCGTACGTAGCAGCAGCAAAACCTCGACGATCCTCTGCAGGTTGCCGTTTGTGAATAAATGAGAGAGAAAAGGTTCTGGAAATGCTCTGAAAGGGCTAAGGGAAGAAGAGGAAACAGAAATGTGTAATAGAGGTTTTTCAATTTTCGAAGAGAGAAAAGGTTTTGGCAGTGTTTTTTTTTACACACACACATGGGTTTGACAGTGAGAAACCACTCCACCATACATTTTTGTCTTGTCACTGTTTTTTTCACACACAGATATATCTTTTTGTCTTGTCAAGATTTTTTTCACACACCCTCTGTCCAAACATCAGAACTAGGGTTACCAATTCTCACTCATGCATGCTAACACGTGGCATGGGTAGCTGGAGAATCATGCATGTATATTCACATTTCATATGTGATTTGAAGGTGTGTAAGGCTACATGCCATGCTGACTGTATGAGCATATGATGGTTTTGTTCATTTTCTTTGGATTTATTTGCACAATTATTGGCACACACTCACACAAACCTAACATCTCACAGTCACATGCACATTATTTTCACATCTTTTCACCTTTGGGTGCAAAATAATTTTGCTGGGTGCAAAATTATTTTCCCACTCACTCACTCTGCAACACACACACACACACGATGCAACACGCACACACGCAACAAGCACACACGCACACACGCAACAAGCATAAGCACACACGCACACACGCACACGCACACACGAGGCTTTCTGGATCCTTCTCTCTCTCCCTCGGTCTCTCCATCTCCTTCACACGCACACGCAACAAGCAGAAGAACAGAGGCTTTCTGGATCCCTCGGTCTCTCCGTCTCTCCCTCGGTCTCTCCGTCTTCATCTCAACCTCGGTTCTATATCTCCGTCTCCATCTCAGTCTCTCCCTCGGTCTCTCAGTCTCCGTCTCTCCCTCTGTCTCCGTCTCTCCCTCGGTTTTGTCTCGAATCTCAATCTCGATCTGGATCTGGATCCTTCCCTCCATCTCTCCATCCTTCTTCTTCTCCCTCAGTCTCTCGAACTCTATCCTTCTCTGGTTCTCCCCCCCATCTCTTCTCTGCAACTCCGCCGAGCACCATCACCACCTCCCCCCCATATCTTCTCTGCAACTCCGCCGAGCACCATCACCACCTCCCCCCCATCTCTTCTCTGCAACTCCGCCGAGTTGCTTGGGGCCTTTTTACGGTCTCTCTACACACTTGTGGTTTCCTCCTCCTTCTCCCTTTCTCACCTCCCGGCGGCGGCGGCGACGACGACGAATATTAGCGATAATATCGCTAATGTCGCTAATATCGAAAATATCGCGATATTAGCGATATTATCGCGATATTTTAAAGATATTTTTCTTTTACCCAAAAAAATATCGCCCAGTCAAAAAAACGATATTATCGGCGAAATATCGCCGATAATATCGATTTTTTAGACCATGGTAGTAAGATTGTGTAATCTGTTAGAAAGAATATTGTACATAGCTAAGGCTATATATATAACAGTTGATGTAATTATTTAGTAAGGAATGAAAAGTGAAATATTCAGAAAATATCTTCTCTCTTGTTCTCTCTTGTTCTCTCTATTTCTATATGGTTTCATCGCCAAACGCCTCACGGCTTCTCTCGATCCTTTCTCTTCCGCTCCGTCTCTCTGATTTCTCTCAAATTTGTTGATTTCTGTGTTGATCTTTGCTCTTCGATTGAGTTTTCTGTATCTTTGATTTGATTGTGTTCTCTCATGGCGACTCCTTCTGCATCAAATCCTACTTCTTCAAACCCTAATTCGTCCCCATCTCTCACGATCCAGAATATTGGCAGCATGGTTCCTATTAAGCTTACCAGATCCAATTATTTGCCATGGCGCGCTCTTTTTGCTCCGATTCTTCGGCGCTATCGTCTTCTTGGTCTTGTCGATGGCACAGATCCTTGTCCGGCGCCTCTCCTCCCTGATCGCACTATCAATCCTGCCTTTGAATCTTGGTATGAGAATGATCAGAATCTTCTGATTTGGTTTAATTCAACGCTTTCTGAGGAGGTAATTCCATTTACTGTTGGTGTTTCTACTTCTCGTGATCTCTGGCTTAAGCTTGAACATCGATTTGGGGGCGTTTCTGATGCCCATATCCATCAACTTCGATCGCGCCTTCAGAGTATTCAGAAAGGTTCCAGATCTATGTCTGATTATCTCCAGGAGCTTAAGGAGATCTCTGACTCTCTCACTGCTGCTGGTGCTTCAATCTCTGATCGTGATCTGATTGCTGCCACTCTTGCTGGTCATCCTGATGATTTTGAGTCTTTTACTGACTCGATCATGCTTCGATTGTCTTCGACATCTCTGGATGAGTTGCATGGGTTACTACTTACTAAGGAGCTCTCTATGTCTCGTCGCAAGAATGCTGCTTCCTCTCCTAATGTTGAACCTTTTCATGCTCTGTCTGTTCAAGGTCAACCACCTCTTCTTCCCACACCGCCTCAAGCGTATGCTGTCCAGCATCAACCTCTTCAGAACTCTTTTCCCTATAACTCGAATCGTGGCCGGAACAATCGTTTCCCCAGTCACCGTGGATCTAGAGGGCATTATCGTGGCAATCAGTATTCCAGTGGCTTTCCTCGCAATTCCACCAATCACTTCTCTGCTCGTGGTTCATCTTCTGGTCCTCGTAGTCCCTGTCAAATTTGTGGTAATCCAAGTCATGCAGCTATTGACTGTTTTGATCGCATGAATCCTGAGATTTCTGGTCGCATTCCTCCTGCTAAACTTCAAGCTATGTGTGCTCGTCCCTCTGCCACCTCTTCTCCTTCTTGGCTGATCGATTCTGGTGCTACTTCACACATCACCAACGATATCTCAACCCTCAACTCTCCTACTCCCTATACTGGTGAAGACAAAGTATACATTGGTGATGGTAAAGGTCTGTCCATTACTCATGTTGGTTCTTCTACACTGTGTACTCCTACGGCTTCTTTTCAGTTGAATAATGTTCTTCATGTACCTCACATGAAACATAACTTGTTGTCTGCCTTTCAATTTCTTCGTGATAATTACTGTTCTTTGACACTTGATTCTGATGGATCCGTTGTCAAGGATCGTTCTACGGGTAAGATGCTTTTGCGGGGCTCCGTTAAGGATGGAATTTATCCTCTGTGCTCTGTCTCTTCTCCTGGTAAAGCTCTTTCTTCCATTCCTGCTTTGGCTCTTGCTAGTATTACAGCACCTGTCAAACTTTGGCACAGTCGATTGGGTCATCCCTCTTCTTCTATTTTTCGCAAAGTTTTATCTGGTAATCATCTTGCTGTGCAAGGTACATCTTTTGTGGATTTTTTCTGCTCTGATTGCGCTATAGCCAAAAACCACAAGCTTCCTTTTAAAACTGCACGTTCGTCTACTTCTCACAGTCTGGCATTACTACACTGTGATGTTTGGGGACCTGCTCCAGTGTTTTCTATTAGTGGTTTTCGTTATTACTTGTTGATAGTTGATGATCATACCAAGTATAGCTGGTTTTTTCCTTTAAAGGCTAAATCTGAGGTGTATTCTACATTTGTACGCTTCAAGACATATGTAGAACTTTCTGTTGGTAATAAAATACAGGCTCTACGCTCTGATTCAGGGGGTGAATTTGTTAGCACTGCTTTTCAATCTTTTCTTGCTTTACATGGTATTTCTCATCAGCTCAGTTGTCCTCATACTCCTGAGCAAAATGGCTGTGTTGAAAGGAAGCACAGACATCTTGTTGAGACCGCTCGCACCCTTTTGGTTGCCTCTCATGTTCCTCAACAGTATTGGGTTGAAGCCATTTCTACTGCACTTTATTTGATCAATCGCTTGCCTATTTCTGGTCTTGCTTGCTCTCCTTGGGAATTGTTATTTCATTCAGCTCCGGATTATACTAGACTTAAGGTCTTTGGCTGCAGCTGTTTTCCCTGGTTAAGACCATATGTTTCTTCGAAATTTGATGGCAAGGGTAAGGAGTGTGTCTTTCTTGGGTACAGTTTGCAACACAAAGGATATCGGTGCTTGGATTCTCTTACTGGTCGAGTGTATATCTCCAGGCATGTACTGTTCAATGAATCTAAGTTTCCCTTTTCTCAGGGTTCTTCTCCTTCTCATTTCTCTCTTACTACTGTACATTCTTCTCCCATTATTGACCTTCATTTTCCTATTTCTCGTCCTGCTCCTCAACCACCACCCCAATTTTCATGTCCTCCTACTACTACTCTACCTATTTCTTCTTCTACTCCTGCTTCTCAATCACCACCAACACATCTCTCTCATTCCTCCCCTCCCTTTTCTTCTTCATTACCAACCCCTATTACTCCTACTGTTGAACCCTCCTCATCTGTTCCCCTTCCTAACCTTCATCCCATGGTCACTCGCTCTAAAAATGGTATTTTTTGTCCTAAGGCCTATACTGCTACTAAACACTCTCTGCCCCTTACAGTGGACTATATTCCTACTACCTACAATCAGGCTGCAAAGTACAGTGAATGGAGCCAAGCTATGCAACTTGAGTTTAATGCCCTTCTTTCTACTGGCACTTGGTCTCTGGTTCCTTCCTCACCCTCTCAGAATGTAGTTGGTTGCAAGTGGGTGTTTCGAATTAAGAAAAAGCCTGATGGTTCCATTGAACGGTATAAGGCCCGCTTGGTTGCCAAGGGGTTTCACCAGCAAGAGGGGCTTGACTACCACGAAACCTTTAGTCCTGTGGCCAAGCCTGTCACTATTCGGATCTTATTGACCTTTGCTGTCCAATTTAACTGGTACTTGCATCAACTTGATATTAGTAATGCGTTTCTCCATGGTGACTTGAAAGAGGATGTTTTTATGCAACAACCTCCTGGGTTTACTGATCCTCTTCTGCCCAATCATGTCTGTAAGCTCCGAAAGTCCTTATATGGTCTTAAACAGGCTCCTCGGGCATGGTTTGATAAGTTGTTTCTTGCTCTGAAGTCCTTTGGTTTTACTCAGTCCAGCTCGGATGTTTCTCTCTTTGTTTTAACAGCTCATGTTCTTGTTATAGTTTTGGTGTATGTGGATGATATCTTGGTTAGTGGTCCGGATTCCTCTATGTGTAATCACTTCATCCAGAAACTTAGTTCTCTTTTTCCAGTCAAGGACTTAGGTCTTCTTCACTATTTTCTGGGTTTACAAGTTCACAGAACTTCACAGGGTCTCTTTCTTCATCAAGGCAAGTATCTTCTGGATCTTTTGCAGACCACCAAAATGGAAGGTGCTAAACCTTGTAGTACCCCTCTTGGTTCTACCAAACTGGATCACACTGGTATTCCTTTATCTGATCCAACTGCTTATCGATCTCTTGTGGGTGCTTTACAATATTTGACTTGGACTCGGCATGATATTTCTTTCGCTGTCAACCAAGTCTGCCAGTTCATGCAGTCACCCACTGATCTTCATATGCAAGTTGCTAAAAGGATTCTTCGGTTTTTAAAAGGCACTTCTTCTCATGGTTTGTGGTTTAAACCCAGTCCTCTTCATCTCTCTGCCTTCTCTGATGCAGATTGGGCTGGCTGTGTCTTTGATCGCCGTTCTACTAGTGGCTTTTGTGTTTTTCTTGGATCCAACTTAATTAGCTGGAGTGCTAAAAAACAGCCTACCGTGGCTCGATCTTCCACTGAGGCCGAATACCGGTCTTTGGCTCACACTGCAGCTGAATTAACTTGGATCTGCAAAGTGTTTCATGATTTTGGTTTTCCTTTATCTCTCCCTCCTACAATCTGGTGTGATAACATTTCTGCGATCTCTCTTGCGTCTAATCCAGTTTTCCATGCTAGGACCAAGCATGTTGAAATCGATTATCATTACATTCGGGAGTTGGTTCTTGCTAAGTTAGTTCAAGTACAGTATGTCTGCAGTGAGGATCAACTTGCTGACATTCATACTAAGTCCTTATCCAAACACCGGTTTCTTCTTCTACAATCCAAGCTTTCTCTTGGCACTCCCACTTCTTCCAAGCTCAGCTTGAGGGGGTGTAAAGATGAGGATGCCAAATCATGACAAATATTCTGTTTTTAGTAAACCACTTATAGTGTGACATGTGTAGTAAGATTGTGTAATCTGTTAGAAAGAATATTGTACATAGCTAAGGCTATATATATAACAGTTGATGTAATTATTTAGTAAGGAATGAAAAGTGAAATATTCAGAAAATATCTTCTCTCTTGTTCTCTCTTGTTTTCTCTATTTCTATACTGTCTGTCAAGTACTCAAACCTCAATCGCTTTTTGACCACGCACCACAACACCTTCACCGCCATGAGAACTCAGTGAGCTCACCCTAGATCTTTCTTGCATCGTGCCGGCTTGTCGACATTCCTCAGGTAACACTAGGCTTGGTGGCGATTTTTCTAGGCATCACAGGGCCGCTTTGCTCTAGTCCAGTCGTCGTACCCCGCAACACCTCCAATTGATGGTGGATAAGAGCACTCGGTATTGACATAACCTAGTCTCCCACATTTATAGTAAAAGTCATGTAGGGGTTCATACTTGAATTCAATCCATGAATCAACGTCTCCTGCTCTTGGCAGTCAGCATCCCATAACCAGGGGTTTCATTATGTCCACCAAAACCTTTACCTGTAGGAAACTCTTTGCATGGTCTAAGTTCTCCATCTCCAGTAACTCCTGCACCTCATTTGACTGTCTCTTTGCACTAGTCTCCGTGTATAAGTTGAGAGGAATACCTCTGATTTGTACCCAGAATGGTATCACCTCTAGTTTAATTTCCTCCAAAGAAAGGTTGCTAGGCCATCTTTTTTCACCGAAATTTCTTTGTTCATAACCGCCCAAGGAACAAAGTCAACGATAACGATAAAAGTATTTCCTTAGACCCAGTTATTTTTGCTTCCCCTATCTTTTCCCAGGAGCTCATAAGGATATTCCTGACACATCACTTGTTAAATGGATGATTTGTCAGTGCCACACCCACAAGCATCACCCTTTGTTCCATACTCGATATTTCCAAAGAGTCTTCCAAGCGTACCACCAATTCATCCACCTCTGTTTGATCCATTTCTCTCCAAATACCCAGACATAAAAGAGAGAGAGAGAGAGAGAGAGAGGAATATGACGTTTGTACAGATCTGTGCCTGTACCCTATGCATTCTCACTAGATGTGAATAATTCTTGTACTTTACCAGGTAACAAAGACAAAAAAGAATTCCTATCCAGAAGACCCACAACATATATTTAGTAGAGTGCATAAGCTTTTGCCTTCTTACCTTGGTATTAAGACCTTATTTTTTTGCAATAAATCCAGGACAATTGGTTGTTGCTTCTTTCAACCTTTTAGCCTTCAAATATGGTGGTTGGGCATGCTTCCCTTCATAATACCTCATAAATACCTAGACCTGAGTCGTTGGAAACATTAAGAAGTAACCCGAAATCATGAGAATCAAAGTATTCAAAACAAGAGAATCAAACCATTCCACAAGTTTACATTTAAAGGGGGTTCCCAGGTAGGTGAATAGGGAAGAAGTGGGTGGTGTAATAACAACTCTCACAGCGGAGGGGAAGCTCTCATGAAGGAGAGGAATTCTCTCACAGAGGAGAGAATGCCGATAACGAATTTTCCCCCCAGTTATCTCTTTCATTTTGGGTTTGTTTAGGCGGTGTTATATGCACTAATTTTTTTTTTGTTGTGCACTCCAACCATTTTATATTAAAAAACAATTTCAAAAGTCTATAACAAGATTTTTGTTGTGATTGTAAATGTGAATTTCTTGTGATAAATAACAGAAGAACGTGTACAAAATAAATGATTTGTATTAATGTAGAATCAAGGTTACAATCTCTAATACAAAATTTAAACCTGACTTGATCTCTGAGGTTGCAAAGTGTATGTGAAGGGTGGTTGATTCGAGGGTCCTAATGACTTGTTCTCGAACCAATGAATGCTGCGAGGATTTGGCTTGTGGCAATGGAGGAACCCACACGTGTAGTGGTGCTTTATGGTTCTTTTTGAGTGTTGCGAAGAATGCATAGAACTTTCTGAGTCTTCCGAGTGTAGAGAGTGTTTGAGAGTTTGGAGTGTCTAAGTGTGAAGATGTATTGTCAGGATAAAATTGGCTATTCCTAGACAAAACGCATGAGTCTGTAATCTTAGACTAGTGCTTATTTTAGCTGTAATTATTTTAGTCTAAATTTGTCTCACGTGCTCTCGATCACAAAAAATGGCAAGCGTTTCAGAGATATCACTCAAGTAAGTTCGGCATACATATGCATTCATACAGTCTAGGTTTATGTTCAGTGGGCTATTTAATTTTGGCTAAAATGTTGAGTCGTATTGTTCATTAATAAAAGGGTATTGGGTTTGTTTGTTTAATTAAGTATGCTTAAGCCCATTATTTTAAGTCAGCTTAAAACCCTAGCATATATATATACATATATATCTTTAGGATCCTAGTCTTGCCGCATGACTTTGTTTTGTTTTTAAGCATTTAACTTGCTGTTAATGTCTCTGGTTTTTCATCTATATCCCTTCACCTAGTTATCTCATTATATGATAGGGATAAGAGAGTCTAGCTAATGCACATATAAATAGAAGTCCTAGTTACATGGTTGAGAGTCATCCATCTACACGAACTGCGTGGCAGTCCTTATCTCTTTGATTAGGGTACGACTGTGAGGATTTCCAGCCTTACCAATTTGTGTTGGGCACGGCATGGAGTGGTGTCAGGTCTTATCAATTTGGATAAGAGGGTTGCCTTGATACATATATATATAAGAAGTAAAACGCTAGGGTTAGTACTTTTTGCCGCATATATAATATATTGTTGATGCTCTTTGAAAAGGTTTTTTGAAAAAGGCAGTATCTTTGAGGTTTGCCGCAAGAATTTTTTTATTTACATTGCTACTATTTACGGCTTCAAAAGCATGTGGTTTTAAAAAGAAAATACTATGTTCATGCTGATTTCATTTGGGTTCTTAATTGAATATCAATTATGAAAATGTGCCTTGTGATTTTCGTAATTGATTGTTTTTCAAACAAACACTTCATCACATAAACATTCTGCATGATCGAGTTAGCATCTTGCAAAGTTCGAGGAAAAGGTGATTGACGATCGCGTTAGTGTCGTGCCACTTCAACTCGAAGACTGAAGAAAGATCGAGTAGCAAAGCGTGGAGACAAAGCTGCCAACTGGTATGAGTGTCTAGTTGATGAGTTTTGTAAGTCTTTATGTATTCTTTCTTTCTTAGTGCTTCCTGGCTTGGTAGCCCGAGGATTTTCCCAGTGGTGGGTTTTGCCTCGTTAAATCCTACATCCTTGTGCACTTTTTATTTATCGTTTTAATTGCATGTGAGTATGATAGTTTGATATGTGATGTGAATGTGGATTTAATTTGAGAACTGAAAATTAAATTGAAACTTGAATTGAATTTTTAAATTGGAACCTATTCACCCCCCTCTAGGTTAAACTAGTACCATACTAGAACTTTCATGTATTCATGAGGGCTTTTCTTTGTCTTGGAGCCTCGTATTCATAGGCTCTCCAAGTCTTGCTCGAGGCTTGGTTTGGTCTTGATTAATTGATGAAAGAACCAAGACTTTATTTTGCGGTTGGTTCGTGATTTGACTTCATCAAATAATCTTTAATTTAGTCAAATAAAAATCAAATAAATCAATCACATTTCAACCTTAATTTGTCCATCCTTGATTTGTCATTTTAAATCAATTATTTTGTTTGATTGAAATTAAAATTAATTAAAGAATAAATAAAGATAATTTCTTAATTATTTTCTAGAAATGTTGACATGTGACACCTCAGTGACTCGTTCAGTTTTGATAAGTCATATGTTATGTGTACAATTTGTAAGACACACGGTGCATGCCATCTAAGCTATGAAATTTTGAAATTCTAATGTGTTGGTAAACATTTACTTTACCAAAATTTCAACATCTATAATTATGTTACAAGAAAATCTATAATTGCAATTAAAATTACTTAGTTGCACATAAAGAGGTGTGTAGATGGTCTACAAGTAATTCACTGATATGACTTGTATCCTCCCTGACCCCTATTTCTAATAAATTTTTACCGAAATTATTCTATGTAACTAAGTATTAGGATCTATTGTACATCATGATTGAAATCTTTCAATAAATAATAGTTTGCCATATTTGTGTAAATTTTTGCCTTTTGTGTTCTAAGTCATTGCAATATATGTGTGGCTGGAGATTTAGAATTGCAACCTACTTAGAATGTGTTTACAATTATTGTCACGTCTCAAATAATTATATTATCATGTAAAGTTTTTTATATATAATATATAATATATTATTGAACCGAAATGTCACG
Organism: Crataegus laevigata; assembly: GCA_963580275.1. NCBI lineage: Eukaryota > Viridiplantae > Streptophyta > Magnoliopsida > Rosales > Rosaceae > Crataegus > Crataegus laevigata. Next base: position 25,729,756 of record OY756947.1, on the reverse strand, counting down.
TAGTAGTAACCACGTAAGTCTTCTCATGATTTAGATAGAAGAAGAAATCCTTACTTCGTGAGCGCTGTGGTCAGAGCAACTTTGTGACATTTGTGAGACTGCTTTGTGTCTGTGTTGACTGTTCCCTCAACTACACGTTGGGCATGCATCATCGAGTATCAACCTAATTTATCAGAGACAGAGCTTGGCAGGCAGGCAGTCAGCATCTCCAAACGTGGTACCTCAGAATTTGATAAAAGAAGGGTATAGGACTATTTTGATAAAAGAAATTCAGTACATATTTTTTTTAAAAGATAAAAAAAAAAATTACAATTGGATCCTCTACTGATCCTGTTATCTTACAAATCAAATAAACGCTTAAACTATTTGGAGAGAAAAATTACAAAACCAAATACAAGACTGATTGCAAGTATGTGCTAGACTAACAAAACCATCAGATTTCAGTCGGTCTAGTAGTCGTCGGCATTTTTTTTCTTCCCTGTAAATATGAAATAAAATTAACCAGACTTTCTTATATTAAAATATGAATTTCCAGCTTTCAGAATGGGTCTAGCAGTCATCGACATTTTTTTTCTTCTATTTAATTACATATGCAATTATAGGTTTACAATTTGGGCTAAAGCTCTCTCTGTTGCTGCAGAAACCCAATCCTAGATCTGATTTCAGTCGCCGCTCCTTGCTTTTGCTCGGGGTTGGCGGCAGTCCACTACCTCCTTCTCCCTTTTCAGTCTTCCTTTCCAAATCCAACTTCTCCTCCTTCTCTATTCCTTTTTAGTTCCTGCATTGCTTTACTTTTGGCCCTTGGTTTGGCTTTCCTTGAGCTTTTGTCTCAATTCCTTTGAGTTTTGTCTCAATCCCTTCTCTTGCTTGGATGCTACTTTCTGTCCAACATCCTTAACCACAAACCACTGCTAATCGGTTCCAGTGCTTCTCCTCGGCGGCGTGCTTGAGTTTTGGGTGACTGTTAAAGTGTTTTTAGTAGTATTCACTAGTACAAAAAAGACTTTGCGTGACATAGGACCTTCGTCGCGCAAACCCTACTTTCACGGCCTTGGTGCAATGGTGAATGCGCGACAAAGGTTTGTCGGGCTAATTTTTGTGCGATGCAGGACCTCCGTCGCGCAAAACCAGTTTGCGCGATGCAGGACCTCCGTCGCATAAAGTCACTTTGCGCGACGAAGAAATGACCTGCATCGCGCAAATCCTTTTTTTTTTCCAAAGAATTTTTTTATTTAATTTTTAGTAAATATTGTAATTAAATTCTAAACAATAATTTTTAAATCAAGAAAAAGTATTTAATTATAAAATATATAAAATGTACACACAAGATGTCCGAACAAATAAAAAACTATAAGTCTTCTAGGATACATCATGCTACTGGGTATCGGCTGGGTGAAGTGGCTGGGAAGTCGAAAGTGGAGCAACATCACGTGTTGGCATTGGGATTTGGATGCCGGACATCGCTAAGGCTTGTACAATCATTCTCATCCTAACAAATGCTTCTGTTTAGTCACGCCCCTAAACCAAAATGATAATTAACATGGTTCAACTTGATTTAATTAACATTAATTATACTAGCTCAAAAGGCCATACAGATTCCAAAAGTCTTATACTCTAGTGTATTCCTCCTTCGTGTTTTAATTTTTAACAAAAATATGATTCGTGTTATAATTAACATGGTCCTTGTTATGATGCCAAAAGAGGTCAAGCTTTAGCTAAAAGAGGCCAGGTAATGATTCAAGAAAATTATAACTTTGGGTATCCTATGAATGCAATGCAAGTCAGGAATGGCCTCCTAGTGAAAATCAATCACAAAATTATAATCAATCACAAGAAACAGAGCAAAAATCAAAGATCCAGAACAAGCATTCATATGAAAACAAGAAACAGAGCAGAGCAACATAAATTAAAGAGAAGGAGATGCAATTAGTTACCAACCAAGCGTCAAATCTCTAGAAGGAAAAAAAGGGGAAGAAGCTGACTTCTTTAGCAAACCTAGTGTCAAATCTCTGCAAACACACAGATTCCAAATCCAAAAAAAAGGGGGAAAGGGAAATTTGTGAGAAATTTGGTAGGAGGAAAAAAAAGGGGAAAGGGAAAATTGTTTGCAGATGGGCGAGAGGGAAGAGCAAGAGACCAAGTGGAATAAAAGCAAAAGGGAAATTTGTTTGCAGACAAGAGACCGAGTGGAATAAGAGCAAAAGGGAAATTTGTTAGGAGGAAAAAATAAAATTTGGGAAAATTTAAAACAAGCGCCTATTATTTACAACCGCCAAAATTTTGACACTTTACGCGACAGATGTATAGATTGTGGTGTCGCGCAAGTTATATTTAAAATAAAATATTATTATAAAAAATGTGACTTTACTCCTTTAAAATTCATTTTTTTACATAAAACACAGTAATATATATTTCTAACAAAAACCTGATGCGAACTACAATAATAAATTTAAAGCTACCTAATAAATGGATATATCATTCAATTTCTTAAGTGTTATAACAAAATAAATACATTTAAAGCTACTTAATAAATAAATTTCTTAAGTGTTATAAACAAAAAAGCACGATTTAACGGTAGTTTTAACTCCGATTTTGATAATTTTTTAGAGTTGCACTCCTTGACCCAATATGAATACAGGGAACTGATTCGATTGTCAATTTAAAATATTTACACAAGTGGATACCACAAAATCTTATGTTGTACTTGATGAAAGTATGAATAAACTCTAAGTGTTAGTGAATTGATCGTTTTGATGAGAAATGTATTGTACGAAACTAGTTTCAACGATCCAACCGTTACACATGTTTGTATATGCTTCGAGATCGCGTACGCTAAAAATCGAAAAAAACAAACATTTAGAGATCATGTAACGGGACAAAAAAGACTTTGCGTGACGCAGGACCTTCGTCGTGCAAAGCCAAAAAATGTCGCGCAAAAATTAGCCCAACGAACCTTCGTCGCGCATTCACTGTTGCGCCAAGGTCGTGAAAGCAGGGTTTGCGCGACGCATGTCACTTCTTCTTCTTTGCGCGACGCAGGACCTCCGTCGCGCAAAGTGACTTTGAGATTGCGTACGCCAAAAATCACAAAAAACAAACATTCAGAGATCATGTAACAGAACAAAACTTTTCGACGATTATAAACCAAAAAGCACGATTTAACGATAGTTTTAACTTCGATTTTGATGATTCTTTACAGCTACACTCCTTGACCCTATATGAATACAATGAACTAATTCGATCTTCAATTTAAAATATTTACACTAGTGGATACCGTAAAATCTTATGTTGTACTTGATGAAAGTATGAATAAACTCTAAGTGTTAGTGAATGTATCGTTTTGATGGGAAACGTATTGTACGAAACTTGTTTTAACGATCCAACTGTTAAACTTATTTTTATATGCTTCGAGATCGTGTACGCCAAAAATCGTAAAAAAAAACATGCAGAGATCAAGTAACGAGACAAAACTTATCGACGGTTATAAACGAAAAACTCATGATTTAACGGTTATTTTAACTCCGATTTTGATAATTTTTTACAGCTACACTCCTGGATCCTATATGAATACAAGGAACTGATTCGATTGTCAATTTAAAATATTTACACAAGTGGATACCACAAAATCTTATGTTGTACTTGATGAAAGTATGAATAAACTCTTAAGTGTTAGTAAATGTATCGTTTTGACGGGAAACATATTGTACGAAACTAGTTCAAACGATCCAACCGTTAAACATGTTTGTATATGCTTCGATATCGCGTACGCCAAAAATCGAAAAAAGCAAACATGCAGAGATCAAGTAACGGGACAAAACTTTTCGACGATTATAAACGAAAAAGCACGATTTAACATTAGTTTTAACTCCGATTTTGATGATTCTTTACAGCTACACTCATTGACCCTATATGAATACAATGAACTAATTTGATCTTCAATTTAAAATATTTACACTAGTGGATACCACAAAAGAAAAAGGCAATGCAAGAACCCCAAAAGAAAAGCAAAAAAAAAAAAAAAAAAAACTTTGCTCGACGTAGGTACACATGCGTCGCGCAAAGCTATTTTGCACGACGCAGGTGTACCTACGTTGCGCAAAGCTATTCTACGCGACGCATGTGTACCTACGTCGTGCAAAGTGTTTTTTTTTCTTCTTCCCTTTTGCTTATGAGTACAACATAAATAAATTAGCTTCATTTAGCACATCTTTTCAGCCACTTTACCGGCTTTAGTTGAACCTTCCTATAAATGCTAGAGAAATGGCCTCCCTTGATAAACATAGGCATGAAAACAGACAATGTAAAGAGTCTCCATTAATTAAGAACCCTCACCAGTGCAATCATATGAGAACCAGCTAACAAATATAATTAGGGTGTTTCCTGTTATGACTTTAAACATGAATTTCAAAGAATGGGAAAATGGGTAGAAGGTGCGTTTCATACCATTACATCACCAATTATTTGTTATGACTTGAATGCACGAATAATAATGTAAATCCAAAAAAAAAAATCTGAGAAATATCTGATCAAAGAATAGAAGAGTGGTTTGACAAAGCTGTAAACTCAGTTTAGCACAAAGTTGGGAAAAAAACAGTAAAGCATTCTCGTTTTGGCGCCAAAATCTTGCGCGGCCCAGCCTATGTCGCACAAAGTGGGTTTGCGCGATGGCACTTTGCGTGATGAAGGAATGCGTTGCGCAAACCCACTTTGCGCAATCTTTTGTGTTTAGCGTGACGTAAACATGCTTTGCGCGACGAAATTTGCTCCGTCGCGCAAGTTTTCGTCGCGCAAACATGTTTTTGTAATAGTGTATTTGGTAGGTTTATGCTAGTGCTCATTCCATAGATGGTTGTCATCTCCATTTTTCGTTCATCTAGTTGTTTCATTGCTTCGTTCTCTTGGTGGTGGTGGCTTGAAATGGAGGCGCGTCTGCCTTGATAATGGTTGCTGGTTTTCTCTCCAATTCTAGAGTTTTTGTTGTTGTCAACCGACTCCTTTTGGGTCATTCTTTTGTATTTTCCTTTTTTTGTTGGGCTTGTATTTTGGTTGTGGACTGTCTTTTGGGTTACCTTTTCTTTATACTAGTTTTTTTTTATTTAAGGAAAACTAACGAAAATGACTTGAAAACTGTGAGTTTTAACGATAAGAACAAAATAAAGAGTAAAATGAATAGTATCAGGATTGACTTTTTAGTGTAAAAATGTGGTTTTTTTTTTGTTAAATTTCTCTTTTATTTAATGGGAGTAACTTAGTATGACCACAAAAAAAATTACATATGCAATTAATCCGATAGGCACGTGTGAGGTGTTATTACAAAAAAAAAAGGGGAAAAAGAAAAAAACCTCCGTACAATTAGTAGTAGAACCAATCAATGTAAGTTATATTCAATTAAGTCTGATTTATGAAGTGGGATTTTTACATTCTTCACCATAATCTATACCCTAGTTAATAGCTAAAAATTCATATTATAAAGAAATTCTTACCTAAGAATGGAGGTAAATATATGTACAAGGTGCTAAAGCGGCAATAACTAGCTGGTCGATCAAATGTATTTCCTTTGGAAGGTTGGGGAACCGGCTAACTGATCTTTTGTATAATGGCTCTTCAAGTGCGAAGATACTATATGAGAACTATGAACCCATCTGTCAATAGAGCCCGAATAACTTGTGCTGGCCTTCAGTCACCCAAGATTATTGTTTTTTTTCTGTTCTTTTTCTTAATTATTTTTTGTAATATCTTTGGTTCAGAGTAGTTTCTGGTTTCTCATGCCAACAACCCCTAGTCTTGCCCAGCTAGTAGCAGTAGCTGCAGTACTATCCTCCATAAGAGGGAATTTATTCATAAAAATGTATAGTCCGAAACAAGATACATTAGACAATTCTTGGAAGTGCTTTTGAAATCCAAAAGCCCTTTTAATCTACCAAACGCTATCCAAAGCGTATTTGGTTTCCAAGAAGGCTCATTTGGTGATTAAAGCTCAAAATTCAAGCTAATAAAAATATTATTTAGATCTAAAATTCTATGTGAAATAAAGCACTGATTATTCTCTAGGCATATCCGTCTATCTAATGTTTTTATGTTCAAACTAACGCACTTGGAATGAAAAGAGTAATACAACCTCATATACGAATGGTTTTTACTAACTATGATCATGTTCTTGTTCTCTTTCACAAATGGTGCTTAGCATCCAATTACCCCTTCCATATGTCAATACCTGATCATTATCATGATTAATATCAACAGCAGCGACAAGCCTACCCTCCAAGCATTCTTGCAGGATCGCAAGGCCTAGCTCCTCGAGATTTCGACCGCTGTTATTCATGTCCACCTGCGCCATCAGCTCCTTGAGTTGCCTGGTAGTCATACGCACCTTAACTCTCAAACTGTTTGAGGATGTTCTATGACTGGTTAATCCTTGATCTTCAGCTGAGTGCAACCCCTTGCCTCTCCCAATCCAATTTCCCATTTTTCCTTTTGAGCTCTATTTTTTAAAATGAAATAAAGGATTAAACGAGATCAGCTCCTCAGAATAGGATAATGTAGGGCGTGGAACGCAGCTTCTCACGCTCTAATTTTCTTTCTTTCTTTCTTTGTCACTTGTCGGTGTTGATACTAACGAGTAGATGTGGATATCTTTTGGAGCTGGTTTAATAAAAGCAACATGATCTGCTTTAAGCACACATCTCATCTCACCACAAGATATACATGTTTGTTAGAACGTAGCTAGAATATTCTATCAAAGCTGATAACTTTTGGTCAATTAGCAGCAGCAGAATTTTGAACATTTTTGTATTGTTCTTTTCATATTTCTGGCTTATAGTGGATTTTATAATCGGCCGATTATTCTTATGCATTGTTTTATAGTTAATCATTGTAACATGGTTCATGTGTTTAAATATGTTTAAATAACTTGACGTTCTCTTTATTTGACATTTTGGTTACGAGTTCATACATAGGATCATCAATCGTGTCAATTTGGTGATGCAATAGCTAGCGAGGTTGTGTATATCCGGATTAGAAATGGCATTGTAGGGTCGTTTTAGGATGTGAACGGCTTTTTCTCATGTCAACAACATTCATGGACTCAACGTTTGATTCTTCGCTTGACATAGAATATCATAAAAAATGTTGCATGTTATGAACAACATTGTTGGAGTTTGAATGAAATTTCAACTTAAATGTGGGGTATTGTTGGAAATTTTGAGTTGAAATTTCTTTGTCCCATATTGGCCATTCCCAAAAGATTTATTCACTTTATAAGGCTTTATCCCTTATAGAAAGTGATTGGAGAATAGGCATTGGAGAAGAAAATTGAGCTCACCCTTGGGGTTGGCTTTGGGGTATTAATTATCAAAAGATGGGCCTTGGGGTGTGCTAATCAAATGGATGTAAAAACAGCATTTTTAAATGGAGAACTAGATGAAGAAATATACATGGAACAACCTGAAGGGTTCGTGCTTAAAGGACAAGAAAGCAAAGTGTGCAAACTAGTTAAGTCATTATATGGACTTAAACAAGCACCAAAACAATGGCATGAGAAATTTGATCATACTTTGTTGGCACATGAGTTCAAAATAAATGAATCTGATAAATGTGTTTAAGAGTAGTGATAAAACTTGTGTTATTGTTTGTCTATATGTGGATGATATGCTCATCATGGGAAGCGATAAAGATGTCATCAACAAAACAAAGAAAATGTTGAATTCAAATTTTGACATGAAAGACTTAGGTCAAGCCGATGTCATTTTAGGAATTCAAATTAAGAGAAATGGTGAGGGGTATGTCCTTACACCATCTCATTATGCAGAAAAAATATTACAAAGGTTTGGTCAATTTGACTGCAAACCTGTTGCAACTCCTTTTGATGCTGGATGCAAGTTGGAGAAAAATAAAGGCAATGCCATATCTCAACTTGAATATTCTCAAGTAATTGGAAGTCTAAAGTACTTGATGAATTCGACTAGGCCTGACTTAGCTTATGCGGTAAGTAGGCTTAGTAAATATACAAGTAATCCGGCACAAGAGCATTGGGATGCTTTAGTAAGAGTGTTAAGGTATTTGAAAAATACACTTGACTACGGATTACACTACACAAAGTATCCACCTGTTGTAGAAGGCTTTAGTGATGCTAATTGGATTTCTGACACTACGGAATCCAAATCGACAAGTGGATATGTTTTTACCTTAGGAGGTGCAGCAATATCTTGGAAATCCTCTAAACAAAAATGTATAGCTCATTCCACCATGAAGTCAGAGTTTATAGCTTTAGACTTGGCTGGAGAAGAAGCCGAGTGGCTTAAACATTTTTTGGAGGATATTCCAATGTGGCCAAAGCCTGTAACTGCTATATGTATACATTGTGATAGTATGGCCGCGCAATCAAGGGCCAAAAGTCATGTATATAGTGGAAAGTCGCGACACATCAGGCGTCGACATAATACTCTTAAGAAGTTGCTCTCCAATGGAATAATATCCATTGATTATGTGAAGTCAAAGGAAAATATAGTTGATCATTTGACAAAAGGCCTACCGAGAGAGCAAATATTATTTACATCGAGGGGAATGGGTTTCAAGCCAATTCAATGAATCAGACTGGGCGGAAACCTAACTTAGCTGATTGGAGATCCCATGGTCTAGGTTTAATAGGCAAACTGGTTGAGTTTGATTCACAAGTTGAAGACACAACTTACCCATTCTTATGATCAAATGTGTGTTGCCTGTTGAGTTTGAGAGGTTATGTTATATACATTTAATGACATTAATATCTTGTTATCAAGAGGAATATGGCAAACTATTCTTAATTAATGTCACCTATATAGGAGTAAATGGGGCCACATTTATGAGAATTGAAATGGCTAAATTCTCTAAAGCTCATACGAAATCCGGGATCTGTTTAGGGCCAAAATGAACACAACCGTATGAATTGACGTGTGGCAGACATGATATGTGTGTAGCATATTGTCTCAGTTTACTACTACGGTGATCAGTTCAAGATCTTCCACATCCACTGCGTCACCAAGTAAATCCGATATGTTTTCACTAGGGTAAGTTCAAGTCCAAAAGACACTTCACCCGATGCATATCATGTCTATTCTTTCTCAGTTTTAGGTAGCCTAATCATACATTTGCATTCAAATGTGGGGTCGTTGTTGGAGTTTGAATGAAATTTCAACTCAAATGTGGGGTATTGTTGGAAATTTTGAGTTGAAATTTCTTTGTCCCACATTGGCCATTCCCAAAATATTTCTTCACTTTATAAGGCTTTATCCCTTATAGAAAGTGATTGGAGAATAGGCCTTGGAGAAGAAAATTGGGCTCACCCTTGGGGTTGGGCTTTGGGGTGTGCTAATTAATTGGTAATTAATATATAATTAATTATCAAAAGATGGGCCTTGGGCCTTGGGGCTCGGGCTCTAATAATTAAATTATTTTAATTAATTATTTTCGGATTTAATTAATTATTTTTAATTAATTTCGAATTAAATTAAATTAAATTATTTTTGAACAGACTCATCTTTTCAGATGAAGTCTGCAGTGTTGGAAAAACGCAAAGAGCACAGCATCCATCTGAAGAGGTGTCTCCCAATAGTGACACCCAATTCTCATACCTGTTGCAAACAGGCATTCACACTCTATATATACATTCATCTGCATGGTATTTAGAATATAGAAAACATAAATCTTCTTCTACATTCCATATCATTCATACTGAGAGTACCACAAAGAAATTCGCCAGAAGTTAAAGTTTTTCCGGTGCTGGAATCTTAACTTGATCGTTGAATCCTGGTGAAGCCGACATTCGTAGGACTACAAGCACAGAGTAGGGATGAAATTTCTGTTTCAAGGTCATTGCGGTATGCAAACCTCGATCTTACTGTTTCTGTATAATTTTATTTCGTTGTTAGAACACTGTTCATTCATATATCCGCATTTATTATTCATTAGCATAATTAAATTTATCATTGATTGTTGACATATATCCAACAAACATTACTAAAGCTTTTACACATGGAAGTACAGTTATTAATTTACTGATATAGCTTGATCAAATATTTACGGAAATGATGACTATCTACACTTCAGTTTTTCTTTGTGACATTTTGGACTAATTCTTTATTGTTACTTAATTTTACTTTCTTATATGATAGTGCATGATTGGTTAGAAATGATACTGTTGATATTTCCGTCCATTCAATTATGATAAGTAATCATTAGTTGTATACAACAAAAGATAAGATTAGGAAATAAAACCGGCACAAACACCATAAAGGGGATGATAGATCTTCTTTAATTCAGCCGATCCGACGGCCGAAATCCAAAAAGGCGTGAGAGAAGTAAAAAGGAGTGTGTGGATATCACACCCCTAATTTTATTGATGAGGTCACTACTACATTGTAGTCACAGTACTAGGCATTCAAATCGAATGTATTCCTACATGATTCACAACTATTTGTTGCATGCTTGTTGAGCCTCGTTCTAGAATCTAGTCATTCTGATGATAAGACTTTTTGGCATTATACCATGCTGCCAGAGTCATCGTCTTCTTTAGTAGCTCGTTGTGTTAGAAACCGTATAGGAATATGAAACCTCGTTCGCCTACATGCAGTAGCAATGCTTTTGGCTTCCCTCTAGGTGGTGCATGAGAACCGTGTATCGACATCGTCAAAGTCACTCCCGGATCCACAATCTTGTGTCGAAGAAAAATTGAATCTTGTATGTATTTATAAGATATGGGATATATTTTATATTATCAATTAATTTTAGAGTAATGGTACATTTAATATTCATTTGTATCATCTCTCTATAATGCACGCATATGGATCTCATCCTTATTTGAGAGATGGTACAAATAGGTGGTAAGAGTAGCATTTTTGTTAATTTTATGACATTTCAACTTTCTTCGTCAGTTCATTGTATCAGAGCAAGTTGGCTTATGTCTAAAGACCAACGACCACAAGTGCTCTATGTCAGGCTTGAAAATTTGTCACATGTGAAATGGCGTGTGGAGAATGAATTCCATATTAGAGAAAGATGAGACATTACATGTGGTTATAAGGAATTGACAAAGAAAGTTGAAAGGAATTTACAACTTGGAAGACCCCTACAAGATCGTGAGGGTAGAAGGTAAAACTTGGAGTACATGGATGGAACTCCAATTACCAAAAGGTAGAACATCTCCAAATTCAGATGATACTATGCTTAAAAACGCCACCATCTACGAGTAGAAAAGTCCCTAGAAAAATCATCTCTTTATCACCTCATCACGGGTTACTCGTCAAAGATGATCCCAATGACAATTTTTTTATATTGTATCATTTTTAATGAACTGCACCAGTGATTTCATTCTCATTCTTGGAGATATGTAGACAGCCATTTACAGTCATTCGTGCCCTTTTTGCAAACATCTATTTTTCTTCAGTAATAGAATTCTTAGAGCTATGCTACATGTTTGTTCGTTCTTTCTCTTTTACTGTGCATGGAATACCCAAAAGTTTCTTAAATAACATATTGCTAGAAATATTCGCATGATTGTAAGTCTAAAAATTCAAAGTGATAGTGTCAGAAGAGTCTCTTTTAGCCTATTCCTTATTTTTCGGTTAGCAGCTTGAGAGGCTTAACTTGAATTAAGAGCGGCTATGATTAGCGGGCTACATGCACAGAGACATGGCCCTTGACTCGGAAGTCCAATACATCATCCAACTTTCAGAAAGATGATGCAACCTAAGGTTGGTGAGTTATAACATTTAAACTTGGGTTCTACGCCATTCGAAGGAATGATCGAAATAGTGATTCAGGAATCATTCGAGGAGTGGCTCTAAGTCTCGACCTTAAGTACAATAACTTCTATCATGGATCAACATACTAGGCTAAGTACATTCTGTAACACCATGTATTTAGTAGGTCTGAAGAGGCATTCGGACTAGGAAATCCTTAAGAATTCCAACCGAACTTCGATATGGGGCAATGCCTTGGCCAAGCCAGCTAAGTGTAGTCCAATTGAAAACGTTCAGGTCTAATGCATAGGGTTTGACAAAAAATCCTACATGTGTTTCCGACTTACATGTAAGTAACCAAGTCCTTAACAAACTTTTGTTTAAGATTCTTTGGGGGAAACAAGCCTTCACCCTTGGTTTTCTAATTTCCACAATGATATTCTGAAGCTGACTAGGCTAGGATCAACTCTTATGAGGGTTGACTGTCGCCAGAAGCTCTGCTTTGCTGAAGAGTGAAGAAGGCTTTAATGAAGAAGAACTCACTAAATAATCTTAACACGATTCTAAAGCTGAACCCTTATGCTACGACTATGAGTAGGGTGCGGCCAATACTTTAGTAAGGAATGAATGCTATGGAACACATCAAGATAAACAAGGTTGACTGTTGAAATGTTATAGCTTATCTCTATTCGATTTGACTTTGCTCGAGAGGGATAAATACATATGTGATAGAGTTTTTGGTAACGAACCCTAATCATTGAAAGCTAAAAATCAGAATTGAGTTTGGGAACTAAGGTGTGAGAATGATGGAAAGGTTCCATGGCGAAAGCTAGAGGGAAGGATTTGAAAAAGTTAAGCCAAGGCTGGGGTATTTAAAGATGAATTGATAGAAGATATCACCGTTGAATTCAAAGAGTTTTGCCTAAAGATTCATGTGTCGAAGGTTGAAGTTGCTCGGTGATACAAAGGGAACGTCAAAAGTTCGCAAGGAACGAAGTCAAGATGCCACGCATCTGAAGAAAAAAGCAATATGTATTCTGACTTACTTTGAAAAGCATGGTCCGTAGGTAACTTCTTATACTCAAGGGGAACAAGTCATTTTAGATGCCTAGTTAGAGGTAATTGTGGGACCATAATTTTTTAGGACCGGAGTAAGGCAGACCGTAATAGGCTTACCTTAGAAGTCTGGTCATAGACTTAACAGGCTCATCTGCAGAGCTGACTAAACAGATCAGTGATGCCACCATAATTATATTTCGAGATTATTGGGTGAAGTCCAATGACTTGTTGAGATAGACCGTGCTTGTTCTTCAATATTTGGGAACCTAATCTAGCAAGAAGTTAGCAGGTTCCCTATAATATTGGAGCCATTACTATCTAAGGATTGGTGTGCGCCGCAAGTAAACTCCTATGATGATTCAAATTGCCAAACGCACTAATTTATTCTCACTTTGTCACCATTTCCTTTTATAAATCACTTCCCATTCTAAAAATTATTTCTCGAATTATTTAAGGCTGGATCTAACACTGTTAGACTGCCTACATACCCTTGAGCGGGATCAAGGCTTTCGTAGTTCACAATCCACTTCCTAATTCATTAACTTCGATATTTTAGTGACTAACAATCACAAATTCGATCCAAACAGTTGAATCACACTATATGCATATTAAATATGGATTTATAACATCAAAATTAGCATGAAAAAGTCAGAGTCGGCCCACTGGCCATGCTCCGTCGCAGGTGGCGGTCGGCCACCCTGACTCGCCAAAAAATTCAACTATTTCAAAAAATTATCAAATTTTATTGGAAAGTAGATCTCAATTAATAGAGCAACTTTCATACCTGCAACCAAGTCCAATTTGGTTGAGAAACACCTCAAATTGGCCATGAACCGTCAGAACCCTTGTTTTTGGGTGTTCTTGATTCGACTCCAAGACAACTCTGGCGCCCCAACCAATGCATGGGCTTTGCTCCTGTGTTTACGGAAAGTGTTTTGGTGGTGGTAATTGGAAGAGCTAGCTTCAGATCGTGGTGAATTGAAGCCGAACTGTGCACTCCTCCGTAAGGTTTTCACCCAAAATCCACCTAATTTTCCTACATTTTCAACGATGACCAGAGTTGGGAGATTGCATCGGATCGGGGTCATGAGTTGGGGAAAAACCTGATTTCCCCATGCTTCTCCCTTTCTCTCATTTCCCTCCTGGTTCTTCTCTCCTATTCATCTCTTTCCCTGATTCCTCATTTCTTTTCCTCCTTTCTTACCTTTCCTTTCCATCACAGCTGTCCAATTCATTTTTATTTTCATCTCAGCCACACACGTGGCACAACACATTGGCTCCAATTTTCTAGAGCCTTCTAAAATGAAATAAAATTACTAAAATATCCCTAACTTCAAACATTAATATCTTCTTCGTTATAACTCCGTTTCACGAATGGTTTGCGCCTATGGGTTCGTGAGTTCGACCTTATTCAAAAATATAATTTGTAATCTTGAATGGTCTACGGATTTTAAATAATTAATTCCCAAACTTTAAACCTCGTAACCATTTCAATTTCAAACTAAACTCAAATGAATTAATATAATTTCTCGAAAAATAACATAAAATCTCAATAATACAAATACGTTAATTATAATAATTTATGAGAACAAAACTTTAAAATTTCTTAATTATATTTCCACAACCATAAATCGATTTATTTTCGATTTTCTCCACATATTTGTAATTATGAACATCTGATTTATATATTTAAAATTTCAGGGTATTACAGATTCGGTAAGGCACGTATAATGTTGTCCAACGGTACAATCTTAACCATTGATGAGGCACTTTATTCTCCATGTTCCGGAAGAACGTTGTTAAGTTTCAAGGACATTAGAGATAACAATTACCACGCTAAAACCCATGTAGAAAAAGGAGTTGAATTTCTGTGCATAACTTCTTGCGAATATGGCCAGAAGCATATTCTAGAGAAGATGAAGCATATCCCGAGTGGTCTGTATACTACGACCATACGCCCCCATAGAATGCAACTTTGTGGCCGGCCTTACTACTGGGACCGCGTGTGAAATAACACTTTGGCATGATCATTTGGGACATCCTAGACGAATAACGATGCGCTGAATCCTCAAATCATCACACGGTTATCCCTTAACCTGAAGTTTAGGTTTGATCCATGGAACCGCATGTCAAACATGTTTCTTGGGAAAGCTTATTACTGAGCCTTCTTATGACAAGATTCGCTCGAATCCTCCCATTTTTCTACAACGGATTTAGGGGCACATTTGTGGACCATAATGCTGGAGAATTCATATCTAAAACTTTTGATGACTATTGCATGTCGATTGAGGTTGAAGTTGAACATCATGTACCCCATGTTCACACCCAGAATGGCCTGGCAGAGGCTTTCATTAAGCGCTTACAAATGATTGCTCGATCGTTTGTCATACGTACCAAGCTCTCGATTACTGCTTGGGGCCATGCAATATTACAGGTAGCAAAGTTGGTCTGCCTGAGGTCTGTTGGGACACAACCATTTAGTGCGCTTCAGTTGGTTATCGGATACGAACCCGACATATCGTATCTACGCATTTTTAGTTGTGTGGTATATGGGGCGATCTCGCTGCCCTTACATACAAAGATGGGGCTTCAGCGAAGGATGGGAATCTATGTCGGATATGATTCTCCTTCGATTATTCATTGCTTAGAACCTTTGACAAGTGATCTGTTTACCACTCATTTTGCAGATTGTCACTTCTATGAGACAGTCTTCCCGTCGTTAGGGGGAGATAAGAATGTTAACGTTCCTGAAGAACGATGCGAATTATCGTGGATGACTCCTGCTTTGTCTCATTTAAATCCTTGCACCACTCAGTTTGAAACTGAAGTGCAGCGCATATTAGATCTCCAGAGCATAGCTCAGAGCATGCCATATGCTTTTACTGATCTAATGTGGGTGATAAGATCACATATTCCAACTGTGAATACGCCTGCAAAGATGGATGTACTAAATGTAATATAGACTTCTTTCTTGGAAGCTCGAGGCACAAATCTTGGTGATCCACGTACATTAGTGACTAGCTAATCATCTGCCCCTACACAAAAGCGTGGTAGACCTCTTGGTTCAAAGGATTCACACCCCCAGAAGAGGAATCCCATGGCACAAGGTCCTAAAGAACCTACCGTGATTCTGACTATCGCTTACTCATTCTATCCAACTCGTGAGGAAATTCTAGATTATGGAAGCATTCTTGAAGAGAGGAATCCTCCTCCTAAGAATCGTGAGATTTATGTCTATTATGCTAGCTTAGATGATGTGTGGCATAGAAATGAGATGATTGTCGATGATGCATTCGCATTTGCAGTAGCTACTGAGATAATGTTGAGCGATGACATTGAACCGCATTTCATTGATGAATGTCGACATAGAATTGATTGGTTAAACTGGAAACAAGCAATCCAAGTCGAACTCGATTCACTTGTGAAATGTAAGGTGTTTGCACTTGTAACTCCTACTCCTCTACATGTGAAGCCCACTAGCTACAAGTGGGTTTTCGTTCGGAAGCGTAATGAGAAGAATGAAATTGTGTGTTACAAAGCTCATCTTATTGCATAAGGCTTTTCACAACGCCAGGGATTAACTACGATGAAACTTATTCACCCATTATGGATGTGATTACTTTTCGCTACCTTATCAGTTTAGTAGTTTTCGAAAAACTCAGTATGCAGTTGATGGATGTAGTAACCGTGTATCTATATGGGGATCTTGATACATAAATTTATATGAAAGTTCCCGAATGACTTACATTGACTGGTTCAAATATTTCCAAATCCCGAAACACACACTCAATTCGGCTGAGGCGTTCACTCTACAGTTTGAAGCAATCCAGAATAATGTGGTATAACCATCTGAGTAAGTATTTGACTAGGTAGGGATATGTACAACGAACTATGCTCTTGTGTGTTCATTAAGAAGTCACATTCCAAATTTGTGATTGTTGCAGTATATGTCGATGACATGAATCTCATTGGAACTCCTGAAGAGCTCGCAAGAATTGCCACGCACATGAAGTCGAGATTTGAGATGAAAGATCTAGTTAAGACTCAGTACTGTCTCAGTCTCAAGATAGAGCATTGTTCAAATGGAATCCTAGTACATCAATCAAACTACACCCATAAGGTGTTGTGCTGCTTTAATGAGGATTAAGTGAAGCATTCGAGTACTCCTATGGTCGTTCGATCACTAGATGTAAAACGAGATCCCTTCTGTCCAAATGAGGATGATGAAGAGATTTTGAAGCCTGAAGTTCCCTATCTAAGTGTGATAGGCGCTTTATTATACTTTGCTTAATGCACTAGACCTGATATCTCATTCGCTGTTAATCTTTTGGCAAGATACAATAATGCACCTACACGCAGACACTGGACTGGTGTGAAAGAAATCTTCCGTTACCTTAAGGGTACGACATATTTGGACTTATTCTATCCATACGGATCCTCAAGGCGCGTTCTTAAACGAGTTATGTCTTTACCGTTGGAAGCATTGCAATCTCTTAGAGGTCAACTAAGCAGACCTTGGTTGCCACTTCGTCTAACCATGTTGAAATTCTCTCCTTACATGAAGCAACTCGAGAATGCTTGATATGAAACTAATGTGACACACAAATTAAACCCTATTGATGACAATTGTAGTAATGATGTAAGTAGGGATCGTTCTAGACCGGGGATTAACTAGGGATGCTAATCAATAAATATAAGACTCAAAAACACTAAACTAGACTCTATAAACTCAAAACTAATTTAAAACACTCAAAACAACAAATAATAATAAAAAAGACTCAATTCTAAACTTAACAAGTGATTTGGACGAAAATATAACTTTAAAAGACTCAAAAGATTTAAAGAAAACAAGTTTTGACTCTAAAAGCAAGACTTAAAAGCAAGGGGTTTTGTTTTGATGAAAATTGAACTTTAAAACTTAAACTTTGAAAACAAACTTAAAGAAAAATAGATTTTGATGAAATAGAATGATGAGAAACTAGTTAGAGGGTTCCTTATCCACACATGAACATATGCATATAATTTGATTCCCAGTTATGACTTCAACAAACGATAAATGACAATATTCCAAGTTAATTAGGTTTGCTTAAATTAACTCTTAGATTTCCCTAGATTCATTGGATTGCAAGGAATACGCATTACAACCAAATTATTCCTCATCAAAGTCCCTAACTATGGAATACGCATGATAGAGACATTTAACAAAGATCATTAAGTTCAACGGAAATCATAAACATTGACTAGGCATTCATAACTATGGAATACGCATGTTACTCTTGCCAAGGGTTTACTTAACACAATCGTGACTAGCGATCTTTACTACTCATGAATATAAGTTCATAACGATTAGGTGAAATTCCCTTATATCCTAGCATCAAGTTTAGGCATGCAAATTAAGTGTCGACCCTTAACCCACATACATAAACAAGTTCTTAATCAAAACAGAAAAGTAAACCACATCTAAAGTTTATGAATTCATAACTGGAGTAAATCAAATCATAACCAACATATGTCCATGGCTTCAAATTTTCCTCTAACTAAAAAGAAATTAGTTCCACATGTTTAACATAATTGAACAACAATTTAAATTAAACATTGAAAAAAACAAAAGAAAGAAAACACCTAAACTTTCCAACGATCCAAGCGCATCCAAGGATTTTCCTCTTCTTCTCTTTGTTGCGGCACAAGGCTTTGAATGATGTTGAAGGGTTGGTTTTATGGAGGAATGGATGGGGGAAGTTTAGATATGTAGGGAGAGGCAAGGAAAGGCTTGTAGAATGGTTTATTCTTGGATGATTTTAATGAGGTTGCTACCATGGGTATTTATAGGGAGAGGATGGACTTGTTTAATGCTTGTTTAATGCAAATTTCTGGTGGAAGTGACACAAAACCCACGGCAAGAATGGAAAATTGTTGGTGGGTTAGGTTTTGAGTCATCCACTTCACATGTCATGATGAACTAAGCATTGCATCATCTACTCACATGTCATGGTGAACTAAGCATTGCATCATCCACTCAAATGTCATGGTGAGATAGGCATTACATCATATTTTTTAGGCCCATTGCCACAAATTCTTGGGCTTCTTTGCATCAAGTTCTTGGGCTTCTTTGCATCAAATTTGTCCATCCTTATGCCTCCATGCTTGCACTATCTAATTTTGGCCCAAAAATGCTCTAGAATGCTCCAAATTGCTTCTTTTTGCATACTTTGACATATAAACCTACAAACACACGAAAAATGACTTTAAACACTATAATAAATATTAAATAATAACCAAAATGCAAGAAAACAAGCAAGCTAAGTCGCATAAATATGCTCCTATCAATGCTTTTGGTTGAGAGCAGTTGTGGGCCATATTTGTAGCTTTTGCGATCTTTATCCCACAATTGTTGTTTGATTCTAGTTATCCTTTCCTATTACAACTTATATTCTTTTGGGATGAAGGAATATCTTCTCTCCTTTTACTACTATAAATAAAGGCACTATGTAGGAGGGATAACACACACATTCTCCTACAATTCTACAGACACATCTCTCTCAATTTATCTTCTCCTTGTCGTTGGCCCTCTTAAACTTGTCAGATAAAATAGGCTATAATATATATGTATTTGTATATCCATTATTCACCGAACCATTACCTTGAGAATATAAAAGTTGCATTTTGTAAGAAAGTAAAGTTTTGAATCAAAATCAATGTGAACACATGTGAGATATCAAAGACAAGCCAACATCATCAGTATTTTAATTTTTATACTCAACAAGATTCATTCATTGGATCATTTTATACATCAAATGTTTAATGACAAAATTAATATCTATTAACTTATAATGTCTTAACTGAACGAATATATTTTTTGTATTGATGAAAATGGATATACCGGTTAATTGATGGGAAATCCGTTACCCGGTTTGTATGGTTATGGATAATACCCGATGGTTTATTTGCGGTTATGGAATGGATATATCATTTTCGTCCCCAAACCGAACCGTTGCCATCCCTAATTCCCATAATTAGCATCGGCCTTAAGCTTGGACAAATCTTGGAAAACCTAGATTCACAAATGAGCATACAAAAGCAAATTTTTACTGGCTTATTTCAACAAACATCTAATATGCAACAAATAATAAGGATACATTGTGGACCTTCGAAATCGCACTTCACAAGAATCAAAAGCACAAAGATGAGAAACCCAGTAAGAACGCAGAACCACCGATGAACTACCACGAAAACACAACAGAAAAGCAAAGTGAGTATCGATGCTCGACGATTGATACCATCTTAACAGTGAGAAAGAACTGAAGAAATTAATAATTGCAGAGGTAATAAATCTAGAGAGAGAAAGAGAGAGAAAGCTTAGGGGATAAGAAAGCGTTTCTTTGTATTTGCTTCAATTCAATCGTATCTTACAAATGAACTTAATTCTTACACTTATAATATGTAGCTGCCTTGCTTACAAAGTAAGCTACTATAATTAATATAACCGAATTTAGCTAAAACAAATGCTGACATGTCATCCTTATCTCTAACTAATCCTACCAGCTATAACATGGCACATGCCATATAATCCAACCCTTTACTACATTGATGGAAAAGATTTAAGCCATTGCATGATGGTGTGGTTTGAATTCCGTCGGTGGCTAATGTAACATTTAATCAAACAAATTTTATCGTTTGACAAAAAAGAAATATAATAACTTAAAGTGTATATTAATAATTTCAAATATTTTTAGACAGAATAATTTCAAATATTTAATGAAGAGACATTAAAAAAAAACACATTGAATATCAAAACAAAAATAGAAGATGAATTTGAATTAGAGTACACATCAAAGATGTAAATCAATATATAATCACCAGATTTTAATTAAATTTTAATCTTTTTCCAGGGATTAAAGTTCAAAAACAACTCTTTTTTTTACAAGTAAATATGAAAATTATTTATGAAATATGGTTATATATATACCACATGGCAGCTTTCCTTACCGAAAGGCTTAGCTATTGCTGGTGCGGAAGCAGAACAGAAAATGTATGATAAAATTCTGAGGTTAAAAACCATGGTGAAGATCAAGCAAATATGGAAAATAATTTGCATAATGAAGATAATGAATTAAAATTAATGATGCAGATAGATGAAGATAAGTTTTTATTAAAACTTAAAATTGTAACTTACAACAGATGACGGTTATTGCCGATTAGAAATGAAAGTAGAGGTAATGGTGCTCGCAGACATCTCTCTTTCTATTCTAGATAGTGTTTACAGTGTTTGATTTTTCTGATGAGAATTGGTGCTCCCGTTTTTCTCCCTAAAGAGAAGGATCCTCCAACAGTCTTCGACTTCTTCTTGATATAGCCCAAGAGGAATGATTGAGGCTGAAGCGGGAAAACAAGAAGGCATGTGCCTTTGCTGGAAAGGGCCGAAAGCAGAAGATGCTGTCGGTTCCTGTGGATTCACGCGGGTGAATAATGATGGATGAATAGTAAAAAGTGATTTTACTATTCATGAATAGTGACTTGTTTGCTACTGCAGGTGATTCCCGAAATGATAGCTGCTGACGAGGGCTGCTTTCGGTGCTGGAGATACCGTCTTCATCCTATTGGATTCTACGTACTTACAAAATGAAATGATTACATACTTGTAAATGTTTGGAATACAAAAATACCTAATTACAAACTAAATGGGTCTTGGGAGTCTCTGTAGACTGAGTCGGCCCAATTAGCTGGAGGCTGAGACGAAGCGTCTGATGAATTTCCGGAGTCGGAGTCTTCTTGCTGTAGCAGGGCTGCTTCGGCAAGTAATTGTTGGGCCAGGTCCAATCTATTCTGCTTCTTCTTTGAGCTGGATTTGGACTTGGAGGAACTGGCAACACCTTTGAGCGAGGGAGATGGACTAATGTCCGATAAAGACTGGATGTTGTAAGGATCTTGATCCAGGGCCTTTGTGGGCTGAGCTGGCTGGGTTGCGATAGCAGGATCCGGACTGGCGGAGATGGGAAAATCCTTGAAGACCACTGTAATGACCTTCTGAATGTCGAATTTATCCCACCACTTTACCATGCGCTGTCGATAGACTTCTTTGCCGTCGACTTGGAAGTTCCACCTGAGAATCCATGGAACACGGTACTTGGCCATGAATAATGCAAGGAGCGGAACATCTTCGTCGAAACGACTCCTGTCAAACTTCTTCTTGAAAGTCTGTTCAAGGACTTCCATGAGCTCGTCTGGGATGATGGCGGCGTAAGGGCCATGAACTGTCCACCAACGGTTAAACCATGCTGGAAAGCTGAGTCTGAAATTCTTGTCAATGGTAATGAACCATGAATTGCTAAAATCTTCTGTCTGATGCAAGAAAATATTAGTCCATGCTTGAATGTAATCAAAATAACTATAGTTGCTGAAATGGATGGGAAGCTGATTGCTCCGAAGGGGTTTTGTTTGGTAGAGGGGGATTCCCCATTCTGACTCTGTAAGGAATTTTCCAATGGTTAAGGAATGATAAAGAAGTTTGTTTTGGTGGGTTGTGGAGTAGATAGGTTTGATGGAAACAGATGATGTCTCAGAAAGAATGGCAGTGTAGAACTGGAGTGATTTATGAATCTCTGTTGGTTGATAATGGAAATTTGGAGGGAAGACCCTTCTGGCAATTTGTTCTGGTGGTTGGTTGTGACGATTGTCTTTAGGGATGGAGAAGAGATACTCTTTTGGTTCCTTAAGAATGTAAGGAGACGTTTTTGTAAAGCTGGGGGTCGGAGATGGCGATTGCCGGTAAGTGGAAGAGTAAGGATCATAGTCCTTGACCAAAGCTGACTGGTAATTTGGTCGAGGCTGATGATAATTGGGACGGAAATTTCCTACGGTTGATCCTAATGGAGTAAATCTATTGGTTATGGCTAAGGCCGAGGAATCGGGAACAGATTCCTGTTTTGGTGGTGGTAGTGAGGCAGGAAGCCTTCTTTGTTGGGCATTGCCCTTCTGAGAATCCTGAGGATTTTTCTGTTTATTAGACATGCTTCCCCTGCAAAAATTCTCTGGTTAAGAAATCTGGAATGCAGTTATGGCTGCCTTTAATGTACTCAATGTCAAAATCAAAGATTGATAATATGGCTTGCCATCGTGCAAAACTTTGTTTTGATGCAATGTTTTGAACATCATTTTGTAAAACATGTTTTGCAGATTTGCAATCAACTCTAATGAGAAATTTTTGATTTAAAAGATCATCTTGAAATTTGCTAATGCATAATACAATAGATAAAATCTTTTTTTTGATAGTACTATAATTAGCTTGTGCAGGATTCCATACTCCTGAATGGAAACGAACAATTTGTTAAGGAGAGTCTGGAGAAGTTTTTTGTTTGAGGATACCTCCATAACCGATATCCGAAGCATCGGTTTCCACTATCTTGAAAGAGTGGGGAGTTGGAATGCCGAGACAAGGCAATGTCTTGACATAGTTTTTAATCTGTTTTACAATGTCAGTATGAATGGGAGACCATGCTGGGGGATTATCCTTAAGTCTATCAAACAAGGGTTTACACTGTTGACGGAGATGAGGATAAAACTCAGAGACATAATTCAAAGAACCAAGAAAACGCTGAAGTTGGGTTTTATCAGTGATTTGGTCTGGGAATTTGTCTGCAAACTGGATGACACGGTCTATGGGTTGAATGGTAAACTGATGAATGTTGTATCCTAAAAACCTAACTTTGGTTTGGAACAACTTAATCTTAGCGGCTGACACAACCAATCCATTTGATCTAATGATCCTAGCAAACAAATGCAGATGTTTCCAGTGCTCATCTATTGACTGTGAATAAACAAGAACATCATCAATATAAACAATTGTAAAATGACTATACTGATTGAAAATCTCATTCATAATATTTTGAAATTCACTGGGAGCATTTTTCAAACCGAAAGGCATTACATTCCATTCATAGTGGCCGAAAGGCGTTACAAAAGCAGTTTTATATTTATCAGATTCATGAACTTGAATTTGCCAGAAACCTGATTTCATATCAAACTTTGAAAAAATAGTTGCTTTACTAAGCCTTTTAATCAAATCTCTTTTGTTGGGGATTGGATAACAAATCTATTCCAAAACAGCATTCAAAGGTTTGTAGTTAATAACTAATCGGGGAGACCCTCTTTCTAATTCTGCACTTTTCTGGACATAAAATGTAGGACATGACCAAGGTGACTTGGATTTACGGATAATTCCTTTGGAAAGAAGATCCTGAATTTCTGTTTTACAGACATCCATAACTTCTTGACTCATTTGGATGGGTCTAGCCTTAGTAGGTATCTTGGATTCATTAAACTCCTTAATATAAGGAAGTTTAACAATGTGTTGTTTGCGGTGCCAAAAGGCGTTTGGAATATCAGAGCAAACTTCTCTGATAAGATGATTTTGGAATTCAAAAATGCGTCGAGCCAAAGACTCTTGCTTGAGTTGTTCCTCAACTCGTCTATGATTAATTTCTTCCTTCAAGAAATTAATATGATTTGACTTACTAGCGATGAGGTTGATAGATCGCGAAACGCTATTTTTCTGAAGGAGCCTAAGCTTCTTAAGGTCTGTCTCTAGGCAGAACTCAAAGGTGACTTTCTGTCCTAAGACTTTGGTGGTAATCCTATCATGATGGACCTTAAAAGGATAGATGAGGGCTAGGAAAGGTAATCCTAATATGACGGGATCTGAGATGTTTTTGATGAGGACGAAAGGCGTCTTGAAACACACATTATGTTGACAGATATGTGCTTTGGGAATTTCGAATTTTAATTGCATTGGAGATTGATTTGCAGCACTAAGTACTTCATTGGATTTATGAAAATACTTAGTGATAGGAGCATATTTATGCGACTTAGCTTGCTTGTTTTCTTGCATTTTGGTTATTATTTAGTATTTATTATAGTGTTTAAAGTTAAATTCGTGTGTTTGTAGGTTTTATGGGCTAAGGGTGCATTATGAGCCAATTTGGAGTAGTTTGAAGTGTTTTTGGGCCCAAGATGGAGTGCTTATGATCCAAGCAAGATGGATGGACGAATTTGGAGATTAATTGGGTTGAAATCTACTTTGAAGATGGATAAGTGAAGCCCAAATTCTAGTAGTGAGTGGATGATGCAATGCTTAGCTCATCATGACATTTGAGTGGATGATGCAATGCTTAACTCACCATGACATTTGAGTGGATGATGCAATGCTTAACTCACCATGACATGTGAGTGGATGACTCAAAACCTAACCCACCAACAATTCTTTACTCCTTGCCGTGACTTTCCTTTGATTCCCACCAGAAAAGTGAATTAAACAAGTCCATCCTCTCCCTATAAATACCCATGGTAGCAACCTCATTCAAATCATCCAAGAATAAACCATTCTACAAGCCTTTCCTTGCCTCTCCCTACATATCTAAACTTCCCCCATCCATTCCTCCATAAAACCAACCCTTCAAACATCACTCCACCCTTGAGGCACGGCAAAGAAGAAGAGGAAAGCTCTTGGACGTGCTTGCTATCCAACAAGGATCGTTGGAACGTTTAGGTGTTTTCTTTCTTTTGTTTTTTTTCAATGTTTAATTTAAATTGTTGTTCAATTATGTTAAACATGTGGAACTAATTTCTTTTTAGTTAGAGGCAAATTTGAAACCATGGACATATGTTGGTTATGATTTGATTTACTCCAGTTATGAATTCATAAACTTTGGATGTGGTTTACTTTTCTGTTTTGATTAAGAACTTGTTTATGTATGTGGGTTAAGGGTCGACACTTAATTTGCATGCTTAGACTTGATGCTAGGATATAAGGGAATTTCACCTAATCGTTATGAACTTATATTCACAAGTAGTAAAGGTTGTTGATCACAATCGTGTTAAGTAAATTCTTGGCATAAGTTTCATGCAATTCATAGTAACAAGTGCCTCGTCAATGCTTATGGTTTTCATAGAACTTAATGATTCTTGCTTGTATCTCTATTATGCAATTCATGTAGGGAACTTGTGGGGAATGTTTTGGGTTGTCGTATGCAATCATCCAATCTAATGACTTTAGGAAAATCTGAAAGTTAATTTAAGCGGACCTAATTAACTTGGAGCATTGTCATTCATTCGTTTGTTGAATTCATAACTGGGAATCAAATTATATGCATATGTTCATGTGTGGATAAGGAACCCTCTAACTAGTTTCTCATCATTCTATTTCATCACAATCTATTTTGCTTTAAGTTTGTTTTCAAAGTTTAAGTTTTAAAGTTCAATTTTCATCAAAACAAAACCCCTTGCTTTTAAGTCTTGCTTTTAGAGTCAAAACTTGTTTTCTTTAAATCTTTTGAGTCTTTTAAAGTTATATTTTCGTCCAAATCACTTGTTAAGTTTAGAATTGAGTCTTTTTTATTATTATTTGCTATTTTGAGTGTTTTAAATTAGTTTTGAGTTTATAGAGTCTAGTTTAAGTGTTTTTTAGTCTTATATTTATTGATTAGCATCCCTAGTTAATCCCTGGTCTAGAACGATCCCTACTTGCATCATTACTACAATTGTCATCAATAGGGTTTAATTTGTGTGTCAAGTAATTCTCACATCACTTAGTAGGTATTAACCCTTCTTGAATACAATTCAAGTCTGCTCCTGAATCTATCAAAGCAATTGCCTTAAGCTAAAAGTCATCGATTATTATCGTCATGACGGAATACCATTTTCTAATCCTGATTTTGTCTAGAAGACCTAGAACTAGATTCTCTTGGGAAGGAGTCCTGGATGAGGATGAGGATCCTGAATGATGATCTGAAGAAGAAGAGCTATCATGTCCTTCATTATGGTTGGCTAAAGCCTGTGTCTGGACTTTACTAAGTTGTGTACGAATTTCTAAGTTTTCGGACTTTAGAAACCTAATTTCGTCTTTGACTTGGTTGACTTCTCTATGGAGATCCTGTATGGTGATTTCTTTCTTAGACTTATTGAACCGTTCTAGGGTTGTGCTAAGAGATATTTTCTGAGTTGATTGGGGTTGGCTAGGGCTACTGTCATCTGAAGAAACTAATTTCTTAAGTTTCTTGAGATAGAAGGTTTTAAGGTCAGGGTCTTCGACCTTGGAAATTAACTCGAGGAGGAGAGTCTCTTGTTCTTCCTGCTTACTAAGCACTGAGACCTTTTTACAACAAGCATCGGTACAACCTAGCTTGATGTGAGGCGAAGAAAGACTGGAAGAAGAGTTGGAGTCAGAAGAGGATAAATCCATATCATCTTCTGATTGACTATGGTCTGTGTCTCTAAGTTCCAGAACTTGGATGAGATGAAGTTTCTCTTCGTCAGAGATCTTCAGTTGGTTAATGGTATTTTTGACTCTACACTTATTAGCATAGTGTCCGAATTTGCCACACTTGTAGCATTTTCCTTTTTGACTATTGTCTTTCGAATGGAATTTTCCAGAGGATTTCCTCTTTCCTTTCTTCCATTTGGATTTTGGTTTTTCGTAAAACGAATCGGGTTGGAACTGAAGTTTCTTATGTTTGTGGTGCTTCCTACTGGAGTACTTGGTTAGATACCTAGCAAACTTATCCGACCTATGGGGCTTTTTCCGATTGGAAGGTGCTACGGGAGGAAGACCATATTGTTCACAAAACGTTCCTAGTTCGTATTTGGCTATGGCCTTATCCTTGTTGACCTGCCTTGATATTTTCACATCAATGCACATCTTCAACCCTTCCTTCTGGATAATATTAATAATATTACCATAAGTAAGAGTATGATATGGTATAATACCATCGTCATTTACTAACGTTGTTCTAATCTTATGGGCAAAAAGGTTGGGTAAGCCGTTTATGAACTTTTCTTTCCAAAAAGGCTGGTTACTATCTTCTCTGAGCATTACTCTTGAGAGGAAAACGTCTTTGTATCATCTGAAGTCACTTAAGGTTGGACACCTTAAATTACTTAGTTGGTCGTGAATTCTTGTGGTAACGTTGGAGGGAGTACATATGAAATGTTCTATGATTGTGAAGAGAAGTGTGTTGACTGCGTCAGGGATACCCTGTCTAATCTGTTCATTAAAGAGAGGAATTCCTTCCTCATCTTTCTTGACCGCATTACGGATTTCATTTCGAGAGAGTTCAGTGAGATGTTTTTCCCACCAGGAATGAAGCATTCCCGTAAAGCCGGTGACCAAAAGGTCAACAACTTGGGTCTGCGTTAGATTATGGTTGGTAATGTAGCTATTAGCAACCATAGAGATGTGTTGGAGTTTGTTTAATAACTCTTGTTCTGATAAGCCATCTATATTCCATTCATAGAGTTTATCAGAAGATACCGAGAATTGGTTTTGAAAATTCCTTTCCTCAAACTGGAGGTCCGGAGGAGTTGGTCTGGGATACCAGTTTTTTGTGATAGAAGTGGGATTAATCCCTTTGTTAATTCTCTTGAGTTCAAGACTCTGAAAGGCTTCTTCCATCTTGTGGATAGAATTAGCACTCTCATCTTCTGAATCTTGTTCTGAAGAGGATTGAGATGAGTCGAGTTCTTTGTCGTGATTAATCACGTGAACTCCTTTTTCTGACTTTAGCTCAGCGAGCATCTGATCTATTATTTGGGATGTGGAAGCCACATGAAGCGAGGGAGACTCTTGGAAGGTAATCAGAGGTTTTTCACTTGGGGTAGGCTTGTGTACAGACAACCTATCGATTTTGGTTTCGATTTTGTCTAACTGTTTGCCTATGGTGTGAAGACTCTGGTTGGTGTAGTTGTTCTGTTCTATGACAGGTTTGACACCTACATCGTCTTTTGGGATCTTAAAGGGAGTGGCTGGTATTTGCGTATTGGCTGTGGTGATTAGGA
This sequence comes from Crataegus laevigata, assembly GCA_963580275.1. Lineage (NCBI taxonomy): Eukaryota > Viridiplantae > Streptophyta > Magnoliopsida > Rosales > Rosaceae > Crataegus > Crataegus laevigata. The sequence continues at coordinate 25,701,158 of OY756947.1, read as the reverse complement.
TCTTTTCTTGGGGAGGATGACTTGAAGAGACAATTGTCTTGTCTTCTTTAAGCCAGTTTTGTTTGGTTACTACCTCTAATTGTTGTTGTTGTTCAGGCTCGTAGTACTTTTCAACATAATCGAAGAAAAATACTTCAAGTCTGTGTGTTTGCATGAAAGCTTTCCATTTATGGTAAATTTCAAGCTTTTCATCCTGCGTGTACCTGCCTCTGAATCTGTTCCTGCGAGGAACATTTTCTTCGGCTTCGATGTCTCTATTGAGTCTTTTGTTATTAGGTTTGAATGGTTTGTTCAAAACTAACAACTGAGAATTGACTTGACCAGCGTCAAAGTCAGATTCTGTTGGGGAGGTTGGTTCTTCTGTCTTAGAGGAGTTGGGTTGATAGACTGGGTTGGTAACCTGAACTTTGGTCTCTAAGGACTGGAGCTTAAGTTGGATAAGGTCATCAACTAACTCTTGCTGGGTGACAGATGAACTGGTGTCTACGGATTTTAGTTTCCTATTGGCTAAGGAAGCAATGAATTCTTTATCCTGACCCTGTCTATCGGATGACATGGATCCAGAAAAAGAATGTCTTCCTGAGACTACAGGCTTTCTATTTGGTCTACTGACGTTAATCTTAACAGTACCATCGAAGTATTGTTCGATGTTGTCAAGGTTAACCAGGTCGTTTTGGATACTAACTGGTTTGCTTTCATTCATCAAATACCATTCTGCTGGGAGACTGATATCTGACCACCTAATGGTTCTGGGCACACTAATGTTGGCGTTCTTTAATGAGGATTGAATGAGGATGGTATGATCCTTCGGACTTTTGGAAAGAGCCTGAAAGTTCATGTTCGTACCAGTTACTTTGTAATTGATACGGTAGATGAGTGCCAAAGGCTGTGTTCCTTCAAGGACTTTGTACCCTGAAGTTTGAGTGTTGAGGGTAAGTGCTTTCAAGATATTAGGATCTGAAAGACTTAACGTAAGATCTGTAAAACAGTCGAAATGGATAGGTCCATTGGAAAGACTGGATTCAATCATTCCAAGAATGCTATCACTGAAATCTAAAAATCTTGCATCACGGAGACACAAGAGAATTGAGGTATTAAGACCTCGTCGGGTTAAGGGTTTAATTGCTACCTGGACTAACCCTATATGCATGAAGTTATGACCATCTTTTCTATGTTTCCTAATCTGATGCGGTGAGAAGAGTTGACACTCTTCACGGTCTTTGCTAAGAGCGTAGGTTTGTTCTACAGTCTTAACGTGATGTTCTGATTTAAAAGAGGCTACTGACCATTTCTTTTTATAAATATTTTTTGAAGAAATTTTTGGAATATTCCAGTCACCAAAACCTAGACTACTGTCTGTTTGAAAATCAAATTTCTGTTCTTCATTTACTATGTCAGGTATGCTGTCTAGATGCATATGAGAGCTACTGCTAGCCATAGAATTTGTTCTAAACAATTTACTCATAAAGCACAAATTTAAACACACAAAATACAGAAAACTTATATATATATATATATATGAGAAATGAGCGTAGATGTTTTTTTTTGGAGTCTCATGATCCCCCTCGTGAAATACGCACATATCCCCCTCTTTAACAATTTTCCATAGCTAATTTATAGAATTATTAAAAATTCAAAATTGTAAAAACTTAAGAAAAAAGGTTGATCTTATATCCTTCCAATTGAGAACCCAAGCTGAGCACAGTAAAGTCTATCACCTTAACTAGCTAGCTTGGTGCAGTCACAGGCTAGCTAAATATGGCATAATTAGTGTTTTTGTTGTTATTGTCACTAAAAAGCACCATAAAAATGATGTCCAATTACTTTTCGCTGGATCTTTCTCTAGGGTTTTTAACAGAATCATAAAGTTTTAGGCCAAATTGCCATTTCACTTTCTGATAAATTCTTTTGGCTGCTTAGATACGAAACCACCAAAGGAATAATTCAATCATAACCAAGGAAAAGTAATTAATTTCAAAATGTAATCGAGTGAGATAACACCGAAAGTTGTATGCGCATGGTGTGGTGTGGAGAAGGTATTCTTGGATCAAGTTATCAACGGTTATTTATCAGTCATTCGACTCACGTGCAAAATATTGCTCAAATTATAAAACGATGAGAAATAATTAAGTTTATCATCATCAATTACATTGCAGACCAAACACACTCGAACGGGCAAATCAAATGGCATGACCAGTAAAATGAGCTTTTAGGAAGAAATCAAATGTCTACCTTTAGTATTCTATGGAAAATTGTTAAAGATTGAAGAAACGAGAGACGAGAGAAAAGACTTATTTTCCTATACTGATACTTCAACACTTACAATACGTTGTTCATACATATAATAACAAACTAAGAGCTTGCTAATCACTCACTTATCTAGTAGTGGCAACTGTCACAATCCTAGCCTTTGATACTCTAAGAAAAATAAGTTTAAGGTTTTCATTTTTGTTGTTAATTAAGTGGTTTTTGTATCAAGAAATATGCTTAATACTGTTAAGAGTTGTCCCACATCGGTGAGGGACAAAGTTTGCTATATGCTTATATGATCTTAGGCTACTCCCCATATTGCCAATTATTTTTATGGTGGAACCTCAATTTCATCAAATACTAGAGAAGTGATTTTGCACACTCTTAGTTTCTTTGATTTGTTGAATCTAATAGTTAAAAAATAGACTGTGTATGAGATAAAAAAGGTGTACATAAACCATTTCCCTAAATATTATGGTTTTCTTGATTTAATTTGTAATACTCGATTGATTGATGAGAAGAGGCAGTATCAAGTAAGAAAGGAAGAGTTATTTTGCACACTTGTTTTTTAATGCAACATGTATATTTACATTATGGAGTGGAGGGAATAAGTAGTATCAAACTCACATTTCACGAGATTCAAATTTAAGACATTTAACTTACAAGTGAAGATAAAAAATACCACTGAACCCTAGTATTAAGTCGCTTCTGCACATTCATACACTTTCTTAATTCTATCCGTTAATTTTATTTAATTGGTTCAGTTTAGTAACTAGAAACAAAAAGGAATATACATAAGGTGAAAAATAATATGCATTTCCCTAACAGACTTTGTTAATCTACCCATTATTTATCTTTTAATTTGTTGATACTAGATAGAAATAAAAAGAAATATGCATATATAAGTTGAAAATGATAGCATTTCCCTAAAAAAGAGTAGACGTCGACAAGCAGGACCGCTTGGTTAAAGCAAAACTAGAAAGGTGGAGAGACCGGCCGATCTTCAACCATGATCATCATGATCCACCATTATTATGGTCAATTTGTCAACATATATTCTCCCCAAACGTTTAACATACAAGTACGATAAAAATGGCTAACACCTCAATATTACCCCAACTATTATATATATTTTTAACGTTTTTTTTTTCTTTTGTTTAGCCCTCCACAGAATACATTTTCTAGCACTAAGAATTCCCTCTACTGGTTGCTTTGTCATCTTACTTTCGGCTAGTTAATCTGTAACTATCAAATGATCCTCAACTCATTCCATTATATCACAATTTGATTCACCATATATATGATTTAAAGGGCTAAGATTGCTTAATCATGTTCATATGACACGATTCTTTTCTTTGTGTAATGAAATAATGTTACCTAGCTAAGAATATTGACTAAATTAATCACCAATGTTATCCTTAAGACAAGATGGGGGGTCACCCCACTATAGAACCCCCTCACATCAGTTACATAATACCATTCCTTTTTGGATTGTAAAGAAGTTAAAGCATATTTTGTGTCGGCCGTCTTTGCTTACCTTCAGGTCCTTTATTTATTTTTTTGGTCAAACTGCTTACCTTAGGTCTAAGCCATGTAAAACAAACAAAAACCCTCAACAATTAAACGCCCCCTTAAATACTAAAATCCCCATAATCCCTTCTTTCTCACCCCAATTAATCCCTCTTCCATATTTGCTGGTATATCAGATACACCGAATAATCCCTCCGTATATGAAATGGGAAATTGTGTGTTTAAAGGGTTTCGAGAGGCAGAAGAGATGGTGAATGTCGTGACATCCAGCGGGGGGATAATGGAGCTCTTTGCCCCCATCAAAGCTAACTCCATAACCAATGAGTTCCCAGGCCATGCCATCTTCCGCAGCCCTGACCTCTTCGCGGAACCTCTTCTCCACAACGAAGAGCTTCATCCCAAAGAGCTTTACTATCTCCTACCTCTCAACTCCTACAAAACCCCCAAAAATCATGATATTAATGCAAACCCTAACGGCACCGTTTGTACACCGTTTCGCATGTCATGTGACAATCAAAGCAAGAAGCCGGCAGATCCTGAAGTTTTTCCGAGGTACAACAGTAGTGGGGTTTGGAAGGTGAAGCTGGTGATAAGTCCAGAGCAGCTTTCTGATATTTTGTCGCAGGATGCTCGCACTGAGGCTTTGATTGAAAGCGTGAGGACTGTGGCCAAGTGTGGCACCGGAGGGAACTCATCGGTGGCAAGTTCCGACCAGTGGAGTGTGTCTAGTAGTTGGAAGGAGCTGTCATCGTGAAAGTTTAAGTCTGAATGGTCATGTAGAGAGGTATCATATGTATAATATGCAACTTAATTCATTTCCGTGAAGAGATAAATTAGTCCCTTTTCTATATATGTTTCAATATTTGGGTTGTTTTTCATTTTAGATTTATTACAAGGGCCACGCCCCATATAATAAATATGAAATATTTTCATGGGATTGATATATTAAGAGAATTGTTATTGGCATTTTAAAAAATTTCATGTTGCACTTCTCAGAAGCGTATTTTTCTTTCTAAACATGAAAAATTTGAAATGCAAAATAAGAAATTTCGAGTGCCAATAACAATTGTATATATTAAAACCTATCACAATTGATTCGTTTTGTTTCAGCTTTTGCTTTTCAAACCCCACCCCCCCCCCCCCAAGGGCAAAAGCCAGAAATACAAGGAAAGCCTACAGTAGAGCCAAGCAAACTGCAAGTAATAAAGAGATATAAAAGGTAGTGAAGGGTGTTACATTTCCTAAGACGTTGCAACTAAAGCAAACAAGCAAACACGTCATCCCCAACACCACCAAAACAAAATAAACATTACGAAGGACAGGATAAATCACCTTTGGTAAGAACATGAACAAATAAAGATGGAGGCCAATTAACCTAAGTGTTCTTGTACATCTCCAAATTCCATAGCGATGCTAAGCAATCTGCTGTCTGATTGGCTGATCTTGGAGTCCAAGACCAGTGACAGTCTTGGAAAGAATCCCCAAGCCGCTTGATTTTCAACAAGATCGGGAATGCTTCCCAATTGCCATTTGAAATATCCCTCCTTTAAGGGAGTGCATTACCTCCAAAGAGTCGGACTCGAAGTTGACCCGTTCATAACCAAGCTTAATAGCCAACTCACAGCCATGGAGCAAAGCCAATGCCTCCGCAACCACCACTCCCGGTGCCTAGATTATGAGCTTCCTGGCAGCCAGAAAGCAACCCATATGGTTGCAAACAATCACCGTAGAACAACCTCAACCTCTGTCATTGGTAGAGAGCCAGCTGTCATCCACGTTGACCTTCAAAAAGAGCTCGTCCAGGGTGGGGCACCACCAAGAATGAGCATGCGAGGTGCTCATGGGTGCTTGTGGGGGCAACAAACTAGGATGATTGGCATCCCAGAATGTAGTAAGGCTATGAGGGATAGAAAGCACAACCTGGTTGGGATTAATGGACTTATTATTGAAGATACAATTGCATCTAGTCTTCCAAATCTGCCAACATGTAAAAATGATGATAGATAGTAGTATATCCTTGTTCGGTATTTGATTATAATTCGAGTTGACCATTGATTGGAGCTACCTAGTGAAGGAAGAGCCCTGGTATCTATTAACCCGAAGGCCAAGAGGCCCACCAAACCATATAGGTTCCACCTAAGGACAGAAGAAGAAGAGATGCACCACTGACTCACCATGGGATTTTCAGATACTATTCTAAACTCGACCATGAATGGCGCTGGAGGGAGATGGCCGGTGTTCACTGATAGCAACATTCTTAAAGTGGATCTAGTGGTAACCAGAGCGGACCGAGAAGATACCACAACGATCAGCTGTCTAAATCAGGCGATCACGATGAGGTGGGCCTCCAATATGTGTATCCAGAATGGTATTCATCTCACCATCAGTTATGAATAGCCGTAGGAATTCTAGATCCCAAGTCCGGGTGGTCTAGCTGATAAGTGATGAAACCCGAGTATTAGGAGTAACATGCCCAGTGCACTATAGGATGGAGTGACCAAGAGGGAGAGTAGAGAGCCACCTATCCAACCAAACTGTGTGTCTCTACCATCCAATATCTGCCAGTGCACCCTTGCCAAAATAACTTTGCGGCCTGCAAGAAGACTCGACCAAGCCCAAGATGCACGGCAGTCTTTCCAGCATCAAGAAAAGTCGAGTAGGGGGAAATATTGAGCTTTCAGAATCTGAGCCCAAATGGAATTGGGGCATCATTGAAATTCTAAAAATTTCTAAATTCCATTTCACCCTCCTTTTTGGGCAGCCTCAATTTGCTTCAACTAATCCAGTGGATCCACCATTCCGCCCTTGCTGTCCCCACTAAAACCCAGCAATAAGAGAGTCCAGTTCTTTACGCAGTGATACAAGAAATTTAAACATGTTCATTGGATATAAGGGAATAACTTGTATCACTAATTTAATTAACACCTCATTCCCAACAAGCGAAAGGGAGCTCTACTTCCATCCTTGGATCTTGCCAAAGACTCGCCGCTTGACGTAATCAAGTCCCTGTCGTCTTGATTTTCCCCAAATAGATGGAAGTCCCATGGTAAACCTCAGGGTCATTCACAGAAAGAATTCCTAAGATGGCTCTAAGTTGAGTGCAGGTGTTAGACAGGACATTGGTGCCGAAGTACATAATAGATTTATGCAGGCTTACTTGTTGACCTGAGGCAAGGCAATAGGAGTTCAGGATTTGTACTAGGTTCTCACAATTTCTTTGGTTGGCCTAGAGAAATATAAAAGTATCATCTGCGAAGAAAATGGGAGAAATTAAGGGGCCATGGAGGTTCATTTGTATACCATCGTCACCGCATCTTGGATAAGTCTAGACAGTACATTGTTGATAAGGAGAAATAGGTAAGGAGATAGGGGTCTCCTTGGGGGATACCCCGAGAATGAGAGAACTTGCTTCCCGGATGCCTATTAACAATAACCGCGAACTCTACTGTTGAGACGCAGTTCATGATGAGGTTTGTCCACTCTTAACAAAAGCCCATTTTTGACATAACCACCTCCAAGAAATCCCACTCTACTCGATCATATGTCTTGTGCATATCAAGCTTGATACCCAGTTCAAACTTCCTTTTTGCCTTTCTAAGTTTAAGAAAGTGGAAGAGTTCATGAGCAATTCCACTGTTGTCCTGAATTTGCCTATCCGCTACAAAGGCATTCATAGGCAAGATTAGTGTGGGTAGCAAGGGCTTTAGGCAATTCACAAGAACCTTGGAGAAGATCTTAAACGAGTAGTTGCAGAGATTGATTGGGCGAAATTGGGACAGATTCTGGGCACATCATGTTGGGGACAAGGAACAATTGCTTAGAGTTTAGCCGGCTGGTATTGCCCATCTTAGCCATAAAGTCTTTCACCAACCCGTTGACCTTATCCACTATTATCTCCCAAAAAGAATGGTAAAAGATCCCCTGAAACCCATCAAGGCCAGGCGCTTTTAACCCCCTATTTGGTGGACAGCAGCTTTAATCTCTTTTTCTGACACCGGCCGGGTAAATTCGCTGTTCATAGCCTCGGATACAGAGGGTAGGACACAATCAAGGATGGTACCCCAATCCCTTTACCCTTCCGATGTAAATAAGGTTTTAAAGTGGCCCTCCACCAGGTTGGCAATCTGTTGCGAGCTCTCCACCCACACACCATCACCATCTTTGATTTTTTTTTTTCTTCTACCTTATCCTATCGCTGGCGTTGTAGAGTAGAACGATGGAAGAAGGTAGTATTAGCATTACCTTCTCGAAGCCATCGCACTCCAGAGCGTTGCTGCCAATATTGTTCCTCCCGCTCTCTAAGCAGGTCAACACGGTTGGTCACAGTAACAATCTTGTCCTGATTGTTCTCCCAGTTTTCTTGCAAGGCGTCGAGCTGTTGTACCATGCGTTCAATTTCCAGTCCCCGCTTTTTGAATTTCTTTTTACTCATTTGGATAAGTTGCCATCTATAGTTTTCAACCCAAAATTTTTTAACATAATTGCAAACCATTATCCTTCCTCACCATTTGGACTAACGCAGGAGCTTTTTAGTATTCATTTTGCGTTTTAATTCCTATGAGCGGTGATGGGCAACCTTTAAGTTTATATAACATCTAAAATGGGGAGCATTTTTGCTCGCCATTATAAACTATGGTGTATACTCACTATACACCTAATCAATTGACACGTGTCATTTCACTTAATTTTTGTTAATTTTTTTAAAATTGAAAAAATAACATTTAATGTGAAAGTCATACAATATAGTTATGGTGGTAAGCAAAAATGCTTCCTCTAAAATATGGTGGTGAGAATGTAAATGTGAAAGTCATACACCATAGTTATGGTGGTGAGCAAAAATGATCTCTCTAAAATATGGTGGTGAGAATGTAAGTATGTGCAATTATTCTTTGTAATTAATCTTAATTAATTATGACAAGGACAATTCTATTAACACTCTACAATCTTATAAAGACACCCTTCACTCAAAAAAATTCACTTGAATTTCCTCTTTTACCCTATTTGAATTATGGTTACAAGAAAATGAAGAAAAAAAACAACCATCCAACTATTTGCCGGCAGCCAGCCGCCGAATACCTAGCCGCTCAGAATGGTATCACCTTCAATAAAGTTCATCTTCTTGTTTAAGTTTTCCTGCTGTGAGTACACAAACCCTAGAATTTGGGAATTTTCATTGTTGAAGTGAAGTCAAGAATTATTGTATACTTTTGTATTTTTTCGGAGACGGGGTTGGTGAATTTGGGTGTTGGGCAACTCGAGGTGTTACAGAGAGACAGAAAGAGGCCGAAGACGTGGTGGCCAACAAGGGCTGATGACTTCGGAGATGGAGGTGATGGGCGGTCGTCAAATTGAAGACGTTGGGCATTCTTTTTGTTTTTTTGGGGGTGTGGCTTTAGAAAAATGTGGGACAACAATAGAATTTTATAGGAATTTTATTGGATTTGAGGTGATTTTATAACATTGTGCGGTCTCTATAAAACAGCCATGCACATCACATTTTTGTTAAAATATTTTAAAACACAATGTGACATGTGAAATGTACATATTATATTAGTAATTTCTCCTTATGGATGTCATATGTCTAACTTTATACTTTCCCTTATTTGCGTTTTTTTGATTTTTTTTTTCTTTCATTTTCTTGATGGATGATCAAAAACCTGGTGTGTATTCTTGATACTCTAAAAAATGTCAGGATTTCTATAATCGGCGTATCCCCTCATAAGCAGCGGCCACTATTAAAGGTGGCTCATGGTTAGACCTGACAGTTTCTGACACAACACGATGACACGACACGAAAACGACACGAAAATAACAGGTTTCGGGTCGACACGATAACTAATCGGGTCATTATCGGGTAACCCGTTAAGAACCCGTTAATAACGGGTCCTTAACAGGTTTACACGAGAGTGACACGCGGGTAACCTGTTTTGACACGAAAAGGAAAAAGTTATTTTGATGATTTTAATTTTTTTTAATTACTAAAAAAAACTTACTATAAAATACAATAAATATAGTGGATATATATATATATATATATTTTTTTTTTGTTCATTAATTATTATTGTATTATTATTCTAAATAAATTTTAAAAATTTAAGTTTTATTTATTTATTTTATAAAATATTATGAGCAAAGAGTGAGATTAAAAAATTATAAAACACATTAAAAATAAAAACATCAAGTAATTTAAAAAATACCAAATACATTTAAATATTTAAAATAATTAATTTACAAGTGCAAAAAATGTGAAAAAAATATGCAAGCACTCTTAATCGCATCCTCTACGCTTTAAAGGTGCGTACATGAATTTTTAAAACTATACAAACCCTCAAGTATTTTTAAGGTAGTTCAAAATAAATAAAATTCATAATCATTAATGTATAAGTCTGAAAAATATGAAAGCATATATAAAGGGGTGTGATATTCACACACCCCATTTTACTTTTCACACACCCTTCTAATTTTCGACCGTCGGATCGGATGAATTGAAGAAAATCAACAAATAGAAATTAACAAGGGGTGTGTAAGAAGTAAAATGGGGTGTGTGGATAGCACACCCCTATATAAATGCTCATGATTGCATCCTCTACCCTTAGACAATCGTTACATGGTCGTTTAGATTTTTAAAACCCTCTAAATCTCATGAATAATGTTTTTTTTAGTGAAAAATTAATAATATTGTAGAAGTGAAAAATTAATAAGATTTTAAAAAAAAATTGCACATACCACACATTGCCACATAAATATTACTTCAAAACATTAAAACATTTGTCGTTTTAAGTATTACATCTACACCCGAAAATAATACTTTTATTAAGTATATAACATAAAATTTTGTGATATCCACATCCACTAGTGTAAATATTTTAAATTGAAGATCAAATTCATTCATTGTATTCATATAGGGTCAAGGAGTGTATCTGTAAAAAATCATCAAAATCGGAGTTAAAATAACCGTTAAATCGTGATTTTTTGTTTATAACCGTGGAAAAGTTTTGTCCCGTTACTTGATCTCTGAATGTTTGTTTTTTGTGATTTTTTACTGATGTGGCCTCGAAACATATACGAACAAGTTTGACGGTTGTGATCGTTGAAATTAGTTTCGGATAATTCGTATCCCATCAAAATGATAGATTGACTAACACTTAAGAGTTTATTTATACTTTCATTAAGTATAACATAAGATTTTGTGGTATCCACTTGTGTAAATATTTTAAATTGAAGATCGAATTCATTCATTGTATTCATATAGGGTCAAGGAGTGTATCTGTAAAAAATCATCAAAATCGGAGTTCAAATAACCGTTAAATCGTGATTTTTTGTTTACAACCGTCGAAAAGCTTTGTCCCGTTACTTGATCTCTGAATGTTTGTTTTTTGTGATTTTTTTGCAGATGTGATCTCGAAACATATACGAACAAGTTTGACGGTTGTGATCGTTGAAATTAGTTTTGGATAATTCGTATCCCATCAAAACGATAGATTGACTAACACTTAAGAGTTTATTTATACTTTCATTAAGTATAACATAAGATTTTTTGGTATCCACTTGTGTAAATATTTTAAATTGAAGATCGAATTCATTCATTGTATTCATATAGGGTCAAGGAGTGTATCTGTAAAAAATCATCAAAATCGGAGTTAAAATAACCGTTAAATCGTGATTTTTTGTTTACAACCGTCGAAAAGCTTTGTCCCGTTACTTAGATCTCTGAATGTTTATTTCTTGCTGATGTGATCTCGAAACATATACAAACAAGTTTGACGGTTGTGATCGTTGAAATTAGTTTCGGAGAATTCGTATCCCATCAAAACAATAGATTGACTAACACTTAAGAGTTTATTTATATTTTCATTAAGTATAACATAAGATTTTGTGGTATCCACTTGTGTAAATATTTTGAATTGAAGATCGAATTCATTCATTGTATTCATATAGGTCAAGGAGTGTATCTGTAAAAAATCATCAAAATCGGAGTTAAAATAACCGTTAAATCGTGATTTTTTGTTTATAACCGTCGAAAAAATTTGTCCCGTTACTTGATCTTTGAATGTTTGTTTTTTGTGATTTTTTGCTGCTGTGATCTCGAAACATATACAAACAAGTTTGACGGTTGTGATCGTTGAAATTAGTTTCGGAGAATTCGTATCCCATCAAAACGATAGATTGACTAACACTTAAGAGTTTATTTATAAGTATAACATAAGATTTTGTGGTATCCACTTGTGTAAATATTTTAAATTGAAGATCAAATTCATTCATTGTATTCATATAGGGTCAAGGAGTGTATCTGTAAAAAATCATCAAAATCAGAGTTAAAATAACCGTTAAATCGTGATTTTTTGTTTATAACCGTCGAAAAGTTTTGTCCTGTTACTTGATCTCTGAATGTTTGTTTTTTGTGATTTTTTGCTGATGTGATCTTGAAACATATACAAACAAGTTTGACGGTTGTGATCGTTGAAATTAGTTTCGGAGAATTCGTATCCCATCAAAACGATAGATTAACTAACACTTACGAGTTTATTTATACTTTCATTAAGTATAACTCTCTTCATTTTGCATATCTTTGAACATTTGTATTTTGTAGTATGCACTAATGTTTTTTCATTAGACTCTTATTTTGGGGTATGTAAACTTGAAAGAAAAATGTTTTATTTATTTATTAATGTTTTGAATTAGTATTTATGTGACAATATGGTACGTATATACTAATTTAGTATTATGTTTTACATTTTTTAGGGTCAAATTATGTTTTTCATTTTCATTATTTATTGATTTAAAAAATATTTTTCTTAACGGGCAACGGGTCGGGTCATATTACCTGATAATATTAACGGGTCGATTTCGGGTTGGGTCATATTACCCGTTTATTTTAACGGGTGTTACACGACACGACCCGTTAAGCTATCGGGTATGACACGAAAACGACACGAACACGAGAAACACGACACGAATGCCAGGTCTACTCATGGTAGCGATTAATGGTTGAGGTAACTGTCGTGTTGGTAACTGTGGCTCATTGTGCTGTTGCTATTACACTTTAAAATGACATTTTCCCACTATCTTTAAGAGAAAAGTTTGTCTATAGTTTTGCTTGCCACAAGACTTTACTGAATGACACTATAATTCAAACAAAATTTGTCATGCGTCAAGTCTTAATTATAACATTTTATCATTTTTTTATATTTATAACTTCTATTCTAATTTTTTCTATTAATTGTTATACACCATGAGATTAATTAAAGGCGAAAATCTCACATGCACACTCACAGAAGGGGAAGAAGAGTGGAGAGGCAGACATTGAAACACAAGGTAGAGAAAGGCAGCCATGGCGGATAGTGTTGGAAAAATAGGGTCTAATTGCTATATTAAATCACATGGAAAATCAAGAAATAATTCATGCAATTATATATCAAAGTAATACATGCACATAAGTAACTAATGTTAAATGAACATGACATAAGGGATTAGAAAAACCGAAAAATACGGTCGAGGCAAGTGTTGGACACTTTGTTCTTAAAACAAGTTTACGCTCCACTACGGTGCTCATGGTTGATCATCACTTGTCTCCCAAGATACAACGACCACGTCCTTGTAATAGTATCACTCCAAATCACAAGGCTCCATGAGATTGTGTTGAAAACCCTCTCATATGGACTCAATGAGACTCTCTAATATTTAGTGCACTCTATGTATGATTATGTAAACAATGAAAAGTTATTTAGTGATTATAAGGGGTTTCCCAATTTATAGAATGTGAGATACCTCTTTGGAAAGCATGTGACTATTCATGAAGAGTCAAAAGTTACAACACTTCATTGAAGTAGACATATCTTTCTACCAAAAGGCTCCACTTCTAATTTCCATTCAATTAATAAATTTAATATAATAATATTATTATTAAATTTTCCAACAATCCCCCACATGAATGGAAATTGACTCAATACTATGCAAATGACAATGCAGACACTAAAGAGAGAATTCAGTAGGAAAAGTACCCCATTGGGATATGTGGCTTTTGGCTTTGAACCTTCCATAGTGAATTACTATCGGATTTACTTGGCTAATCAGTAAACGTGATGTCTTGAACTGCTCAGCCGTTTGTGTAAACCAAGACAATAGTAATCACACAATATTCTTCTAGACACCTCGTGGTTACTCGGTTGTGTTCATTTTGGCCCTATGCAATTCTTAGTTTATCATGAGTGCTTTAAGAGAATTAAGTCCTTCAAAAAATTCTCATAGGAACGGCCTCATTCCTCACTCAAGATAGGTGACTTCCCATTAAGAGTATCCTGCAACACCCCACTTGTTATTTCCAAGTATAGGGATCATTAAAAACAAAGCTTATCCTAAACACGTTGCAGATAGCACTGTTTCATCATAGGACATGGGTAGGAGATTATCTCTGCAGTGCTCCCATTGAATCATCCACAATTCAGTTGTCCCTTTGAACCTAGATCTTGGGATCTCCAGTCAACTAGGTTGGGTTGCCATTATAGTGATTCTTAAGACGTAGGCTTTTAAACCATTCCCCTCGATGATACAACTTACTCTCTAGTCAAACCTTTAATTAATTGGATCCACTAGGTTGATGACTATGACTTATGGTGTGCACTTCCATTTGTGAAATTATATTTCATTCAAGAGTAGTTGTTTAATTTCCAACGTAATTTCTCCAAACATGTGTTTAGACTTGATAAGTAATTTTTTTAACACTTGGGTAAATTTCTCCATATTTAAGGTATTTTGTAGAAGATCTTGAAAATACCTTAAAATTTCAATTATAAGAGATAATCGTTATCTTTCTAGAAGCAAATAACTTTTACATTCTTTTTATGTATATCCTATTTGATGCTATCACTAAATTATTTTTCGTATTAAGAAGTAGGAATTCTATGTAAAGATAAAATCTCTTTATGTATCTCACAGACTTTATAAAAGCCACTTGTGTTTTTAAGAAAGGCGTCATTTAACAATGCTTTTGTATCACCATTCAACAACTTCATGATACTATGACCAATCACGAGTTATGCAAAACTCACTTGACACTTCGGTGATGGCCATCACATAATTTCGCTTCTCAAAGGATTCCTTTTTCCTTTTAGGTGAATGCATTTATGTCATAGTGATCAACTTGCCTCTTCTAAGAGGTATTAAATTAATTTGAATACCAGACACTAATTAAATGCCCAACAAATGAAGAACAATAGTTTTTGCCAGTCTGCAGTAAGACATTGTATCATTCTCAAATAATTTGGAGAACTATTAATCTCCCAAAGTCCTCCAACATATATACGGCCCTTATATACTTATGCAAAAATAAAAATTTATTTAGATATAAAACAAGAACAAAACTGGTATGCGTATCACAAATAGATATTGGGTTGTGGACATTTTGCATCTGCAGCATCTCAGAAATCTATATGCTTGGGAACAAAAGTAGAGCCGTTTGACTGCAATGCATTCCATATGCAATTTTTTATTGTTCTCAATGCTGCAGAAAATATTGACTTAAGAGCATGCATACATATATGTATATGCGACATGGATATGAATCGATTGCACTGCAAGAACTCAACCGGTCCAAAATAGATCCCATTATGAAACGGTGCGACTGTTAGAAAAGTCCCGTACAGTTTCTTTTGCATCAGCACATCAGCACATCAGCACATAAGTATGAGTAAACTTTCAGAGTGAGAAGAAACATCCTATCATGAAAAGGTATTTAACCTTTTCTCAGATTTTCTTATCACCACTACATCATATGCCAAGAGGCAAACAATTTAATATATCAAATACAAGCAACTCATGTTCCTTTATTATACTCGCATACATATCTATAATAGTTAAAAGTCACGGCTGCATTCAAATCTAGTACTAACACTCACAAGGCATTTCATTATAATCCACTAATATTTCTTTAGGAAATATTGGACACCACCAAACATCGAATTGCTCTGCATTTGTCCATGAATATATATGGGAAAAATCGCGCTCAGGCTATCGTTAGTTTCAACTAATTGGTTGGAACAGAGACCATTCTCCCACAAAATTAATTAGGAAGAAAATCACGCCCACATATAGGACCAAGTATTATTATATCACAAATAATTTAATTCTCAATCAAACCAATAAACTTGTCTTAAGATTGTTAGAAAAAGAGGGTCTAATTGCTATATTAAATCACATGAAAAATCAAGAAATAATTCATGCAATTATATATCAAAGTCATGCATGCACATGAGTAAATAATGTTAAATGAACATGACATAATGGATTAGAAAAAACCGAAAAATACTGTTGAGGCAAGTGTTGGACACTTTGTCCTTAAAACAAGTTTGCGTTCCAATACGCTGCTCATGGTTGATTAGCGTTTGTTTCCCAAGATACAATGACCACGTCTTTGTAATAGTAGCACTTCAAATCACAAGGCTCCATGAGATTGTGTTGAAAACCCTCTCAAATGGACTTAATGAGACTCTCTAATATTTAATGCACTTTATGTAGGATTATGTAAACAATGAAACGTTATTTAGCGATTATAGAGGGCTTCCCTATCTATAGAATGTGAGATATCTCTGTAGATATCGAAATTTCAGTGAAATAAATGTTGACTAATAATTAAAATTTCAACGCTCACATGTCACATAAATTTTACACGTAGCATGTGACTCAACGAAAAATAAAAAAGAGTAAAAAAATCATCAAAATGGACCTGGCAGAAACGATTTATTTCATCTGAATATTATATTCAAAATTAGGCCTTCGAAAATTCTATAAATAGAAGCCATTTCATTCATTTCAAAGGACCAATTCACTAACACATTTCTCTACTCCCAAATTGGAAGAGAATTCCCCAAATCCTTGAAACTTTGAAGTTCTAAAGCTTTCAAGCATCTAACCATCCAAATTCTCAAGAATTTTGAAGGATCGAGAAAGCTCTCTTCGCTCTTCACCAAAACCTTTGAAGAATCAACAAGCACTTTGGTCACGTGCCAATCCTTCCTTCGCCACAAGCCAAATCCTTGATGCAACCGCTCATTCAAGATCAAGCCCCGACAGCCCTTGAAGAAGCTCACAATTTTTCATCAAGATCAAGCCCAAAGGCCCTTGAAGATCCGTTCATCCGTTCATCAAGATCAAGCCTCAAAGGCCCTTGAAGATCCATTCACCATTCATCAAGATCAAGCCCGACGGCCCTTGAAGATCTATTCATCCGTTCATCAAGATCAAGCCCAATGACATTTGAAGATCCGTGCATCCTTGTTTATCAAGATCAATCCCAATGGTCCTTGAAGAAATAATCCACCAATTTAAGATCAAGCCCCAAAGACCTTTGAAGAAAATTCCACCAACCTTCAAGATCAAGCCCCCTGAAGGCCTCTTGAAGAAACTTCTGTCAACCTTCAAGACCAAGCCCTGAAGGCCCTTGAAGAAACTTCCCCTGTTCATCCAAGATCAAGCCCTAAAGGCCCTTAGATCAAACCGCACATCCACAAATCCACACCTTACGAAGATCGAATCAGAAGATCAAATTGCAAAAGAGATTGTAACCCCAAATCATTAATACAAAAATATTATTTTGTACACATGTTCTTGAAGTAGGAAATTTTCCCATTTACAAATTTGGCACGCCCAGTGAGACAATCTCTACCTCTCATCTTTTTCTCCGTTCAAGAAAATCCAAGCACACTCCAAACGCAATGGCTTGAAATAAGGAACAAGTCATGACCATTAGTGTTACTTCAATTGAAGAGCAGTTGGCTCAAATGAAGGAAACGATTGTAATGCTCACAAGGAATGTGGAAAAGAAAGACTTGCAGATTGTTATACTCGTGGACAAGTTGGGGGCATAACATAATGAAGGAGTCAGCTCTAGCCCAAAGAAAGAAGACAACGAGGATGAAGAGCCTCCAATAGAAAAATTCAAGGAGAAGCCAGACCAAGCAACGACGCTCATGGGATCTTTCTCTATCTAGCAGCTGCAACAGATGATCGCCATCACCATCAAGGCGTAGTACGAAGGGAACTCATATACCTCCATGTTGTACTCGAAGCCCTACTCCAAGAAGATTGACGCCCTGAAGATGTTGATGGGTTATCAACCACCAAAGTTCATGTAGTTTGATGGAAAGATAAACCCAAAGTAGCAAAGCACTCATTTCGTTGAAACTTGCAACAACACGGGTACGGAAGGTGACTACCTCGCGAAGCAGCTTGTCCGCTCTCTAAAGGGGAATTCATTTGACTGGTACACGGACTTAGAGCCTGAGTACATCATCAGTTGGTAGCAATTAGAGCATGAATTCTTCAACCGCTTCTATAGCACTTACCGTACCATAAACATGCTGGAGCTGATGAGTACAAAGCAGTGGAAGAACGAGCTAGTCGTTGACTACATCAACTGATGGCGTACTCTAAGCCTCGATTGTAAAGAAAGACTCTTGGAGATCTTCTCGATCGAGATGTGCGTCCAAGGCATGCAATGGGGATTACACTACATCCTTCAAGGCATCAAACCGCGGACCTTTAAAGAGTTAGCCACCTATTCCCACAACATGGAGTTGAGCATCACCCATCGTGGGAAGAATGAGCCAATCACTGACTTTAAGAAGGATAAGGTGTTTGCTTTGAAGGTGGACGAGACTGGAAAGAAGCCCGCCAAAGAAGCTTTTACTGTCAGCACTACCCCCATCAAGACATTCTCCACGCTCGTCAAGATCTCCTCCAAGAAAAAAACAAGGGAGATAAATAGAGGTGAACTTTCTTGCACCGAAGACAGGTACAAAAACACCTTGAGGGAACTAGAGCAGAAGGCGTATCATTTTCCGGACTCTGATGTGGCCACAATGCTAGATGACATGCTGGAGAAGAAGGTGATCTATTTACCCGTGTGCAAATGGTGGGAAGAAATAAATCCCACTGACAACCCAAGGTATTGTAAGAACCACCGCTTTATCAGTCATCCAACGAAAAGGTGCTTCATTGAGCTAGATCTTAACGATATGGTGAAGTCAAACTATACCTCCATCACTTCTGGCTCTTTTGTTTCACAATCTTCACCTCAACCGCTAGGGGCATGTTCTAAGTCAAGCGAAGTTGAAGGATGGACCCATGTCACTCCAAAGAAACTGCACAAGAAGCATATGTCTCATCCACAAGTTCACCAATAGGAAAGGGGGCAAAAAAACTTTTGTCAACCTCCAAAGCAACGTGAAAATGTTGAGGATGATGAAATTTCAACCCAAAGATTGTCCATCCCCATCACGATGTGTGATTTCTTCCTCGAATACTTCTTTAATCACTCAGTCAAGATTTCTTGCTATAAAGATTGCGAGGAATGCCTCTCCAAAATCGCTTGACAAAAACACAACAAATTCCTCACTTGCATGAGCCTAAACTGCACGGCACAGTGCTCCTTGTTCGCACTAGCTTAAAAGGCAACACCAACACACTCTCGTCCGCACAAGCTTACAAGGCGACACACCACACTCCTTGCCTGCACGAGCCTAAACTGCACGGTACAATGCTCCTCGTCTGCACGAGCTTAAAAGGCGACACACCATGCTCCTTGTTTGCACGAGGTTAAAAAGCAACACACAATGCTCCTAGTTCGCAAGAGCTTAAAAGGCGACACACCATGCTCCTCGTTTACACGAGCCTAAAAGGTGACAACCAAACACTCCTTGCCTGCACGAGCTAAAACTGCAAACGATACCAAAAGAAAATACCAAAAAAAAATGTATTTGAACTATGTTATGACTTGATCTCTTCTTTGGAAGGATACTTAGGCAACTTAAACATTAAACTTCGAGTTCAGTTACATCAAAATAAAAAATAAATGTTTTATTAAAGAAAGTCAATTTTATTACAAAATATATATATATATATATATATATATATACACACACACACACACATATGTTATTATGTATTAGAAAAAAATATATATTCTTTATACCAAAAAAAAGAAGAAAAAAGAACAAAGAAAAAAGAGATGTATACATGTTAAAGTGGGTCTTCCTACACTAAGACCCGTGCCCAATCAAAGAAACAGAACTCGATCCAACTCTCTCTTTTACAGACCCAAAAGTCCAGAGACCGGCTGTTCCACTGGCTGCCCAAGGGACGTCTCCTTCTAGACCCTTCAAAGCACTCTTTCTTTCCCCTCTCTAGAACCTGCGACTCCTCCTCCTGCATCAATCCCCACCACCATCATTGATCAGGGCAGCAATGGAGTGAGACTTTAAAGACAGCGACCTTGATGCTCCAGTAGGGTCCCGCATCTCACAGCTCCAGATGAAGAATCGACTCAGTTGTTCGAGAAGCAATTCTTGCAAATGTATCATGTTCAGCAACGGCCGCCGACTCGCTTTCCTGCTGAACCCATATCGGAATCGCTTCCCTTACACCAGATCTTACAATTTGATGTAGAACGGTCTTGGGGTTAAGAACAAGCTAGATTTTGAGAGCAGTCGTAAGTTTTCCAGTCAAGCCACAATTGAAAGAGTCTGTGGCAAGCCATAATTCCACTACAATATTTTGAAAAACCCATGCCTGTTGCGATGGTAAGACAGCTCTGCTATCAAGTGAGAGCCTCGGGGCTTCTTTGGAAAATGGGATGTAGGTGACGATTGCGTTTAACCACTTCGGTGTGGTGCTGGTACAGTGTATGCCACGGTGCAGACATGGGTACATCCACATGGTGATCAAGGACCCGGAAGGCTTTGACTACGAGCTCCACAACCTGCCGTCGGCGTATAAGGAGGTAGAGCTTTTGAAATCCCAAAACTTGGAGCGGGTGAAGGTCTTCGAGCTCCAACCCGACTTCTCCTCGAGCCCTCCTCCTCCATGACCCTCAGTACGTTCTTGCAACCTGTAATTCGTACAACGAGATGCGATGTTCATGGAAAGGCGTTATTTGCGCCTCGAAGCTTTCCTTCCTGTGCTCTCCTCCGTTCTCTCCGTCCTGTGCATGTATTACTAGAAGAGAAGAAAGAAAAAGAAAAAGAAAATTGGTCATTTTGTGCGCACAAATTAGAAATTTAGGAAATGTTGTACTTCTAAAAAAACAGTTTTGTGCATATATTCTTAAAAGGTTAATGCATTTCGAATGTGCAAATACCCCTGCACAAGACATTCGTTGCGTAAGTTTATGTCTCCAATTTCTGGAGGGTTAGCGACTGGACCCAAAATTACACTGATCTTGAGGACTAAACTTTGAATTTGAAGCTATGAAACTCAGTAGAAAATTGCTCAAACTAGGGGATTAAAAGTTTAACTTGACCTTTAAAATTGTTTTAATATAATTGAAAAGTTGATTTTTGTATGGATTCTAGGAAGGGTACGTCAAACTTTATTATATACATCTTAAGGGAACCAAACTCAAATGATAGCCGACATAAAAATAAAACAAATGCATCAATGATACACAAAATCTAGCTGCACAGCACACATCGACATAAAAATATATCATGGTACTATCTACTCGTTAAGAAACCTTTCAATGATGGAATGTTACAATAAACAACAGTAGAAAAAACAATAACGACACGTAGATTATGACTAAAAAGAGTCGTGGATAAATTTCTGT
Source organism: Crataegus laevigata (assembly GCA_963580275.1). NCBI lineage: Eukaryota > Viridiplantae > Streptophyta > Magnoliopsida > Rosales > Rosaceae > Crataegus > Crataegus laevigata. Next base: position 25,679,779 of record OY756947.1, on the reverse strand, counting down.
TGCTATGATTCATATTTTTTTTTTCATTTATTTAATAAGTAAGATTATCACAGCTAAATTGGCACGATCGAGGATGGAGAATTCACTTGGTGAAAAAATTTACTACCTCCAAGTTTTTAGATCAAGGTAAATTTAAAATTAAATTAAGGTCTTTCCGTTGGAGCTTCTCAAAGGAATTTAGTTTAAACTGAGGTCAAATTATAACGATTGAAAATATATATGGAAATTAAGGTCATCTCTAATCGAAGGGGTTATGTTTAGCTCTCGTCCAGATTATGAGCTCGTTTGGATGTGTTTTTGAAACAACTGAAAGCGCTTTTGGTGAAAATGTTTTTGGAACCAATTCGTAGTAAAAATGCAAGTAAATTCTGAAAAAACTCTTAAAGTGCTTCTTGAAAGAAGCACAAGTTATGTACTTCTTCTAGGAAGCACTTTTAAGTGCTCTTGGGACCAAAATTTTTTTTTTCTAAAAGCGCTTTCGGTAATTTTAAAAGCACATCCAAACGAGCCCTATAGCTCTACAAGAAATTATTTTTTAATAAATATTGTCATACTATATTTATGTACCATCTCTAACTGAATGAGGCTATTTTTTAACCCCCTCAATAATTTATTATTGTAAGTTTATTTTTAATTTTATTGATTAATTGAATTAAACTACCATATTAAAATAAGGTTTCGAACATATTTTGAGTGTCACTTGTCACTAAATGTTGTTTTAAGTTTCATGTTGCTTAAGTTTGATTGACCAGATTTGACTCATGGTCAAACTACAAGACCCATTCATATACCATCTCCAACCGAATAGGCAAAACATAATTTAACTACTAATAATTATTTGGAGCTGAAAATGGGGTTAATGATAATACCAATTAGTACCAATTAGTACCCTTGCTCTCTCTAGAACACTCTTAACAAATAAATATAGCATAAATGTAAATTATAGTACTGATTAGTACCAAACTTGGCCGTTGGATCTGTCCAACTCATTGCAACTACAGCTCTTAGGGCCCAGAAAACAAGCTAGGTGCCAGGCCAACTTTGGCCAGCCTGATCACTTTTTGGTCTAGTAGGCTCCACTAATTTTTGGCCCAGCCTTTGGTTGGAGATGGATTTTGTCAAAATCGGGCTATATTTTGGCTCTATAGCCCTTTAGCCATTTTCCATTGAAGATGGTCTAACGGTCAAGTTACTAGAGTTCTCACAAGTACAAAAACATACTTGCGCGATTGAGCAAATTGCGTCACGCAAAGTATGTTTGTGCAACGATGACAACCAAACCTCATGCAAAGGCATTTTGCGCAACCGAACTTTGCGCAACGAAGATCCCCGTTGCGTAAGACAGTTTCGCGCGAAAAAGGAACACCTTCGTTGCGCAAGGTTGGGAAAAAAAGTAAAAGTCTTGGTTTGGCGCCAAAATCTTGCGCAATGCACATACCACGTTGTGCAAATGTCCTTTGCGCAACGAATGAACACCTTCGTCGCGCATAGTCGATGACTTTGTGGTATAACATAAGATTTAGTGGTATCCACTTGTGTAAATATTTTAAATTGACGATCGAATTAGTTCATTATATTCATATAGGATCAAGGAGTGTAGATGTAAAAAATCATCAAAATCAGAGTTAAAATAACCGTTAAATCATGATTTTTTGTTTTTAATCATCGAAAAGTTTTGTCCCGTTACTTGATCTCTAAATGTATGTTTTTTGTGATTTTTGGCATATGCGATCTCGAAGCATATACAAACAAGTTTGACGGTTAGATCTTGAAGCTAATTTTTTAGAATGCATATCCCATCAAACTGATAGATTCACTAACATTTAGAGTTTATTTATAATTTCATTATGAATAACATCAGATTTTGTGGTATCCACTTGTGTAAATATTTTAAATTGACAATAAAATTAGTTCATTGTTTTCATATAGGATCAAGGAGTGTAGTTGTATAAAAATCATCAAAATCGGAGTTAAAATAACCGTTAAATCATGAATTTTCGTCTATAACCGTCAAATTTTTTTGTCTCATTACTTGATCTTTGAATGTTTGTTTTTTGTGATTTTCTGCGTATGCGATCTCGAAGCATATGCAAACAAGTTTGATATTTAGATTGTTGAAATTGTTTCGTAGGATGTGTATCCCATCAAAACGATATATTCACTAACACTTAAGAGTTTATTTATACTTTTCATTAAGTATAACATAAGATTTTGCGGTATCCACTAGTGCAAATATTTTAAATTGAAGTTCGAATTTATTCGTTGTATTCATATAGGATCAAGGAGTGGAGTTATAAAAAAAATATCAAAATCAAAGTTAAAACTACCGTTAAATCGTGAATTTTTGTTTATAACCGTCAAGTTCAATGACATATACATATATATATATATATATTAAGTAGCTTTAAATTTATTTATTTTGTTATAACACCTAAGAAATTGAATGGTATATATATTTATTAAGTAGCTTTAAATTTATTTGACACACCCCGATCCAGAATGTCCACTAGGACTTTGAATCGAGCTGTGATGGCCGACACCTGGAAGGTGACGAAGCCATAAAGTGTAGTGAGGTGGAAAATATGAACAAATTTAAACTTAATAGTGCCTAAATATCAGATTGTGCTAGTGAGCAGGAGCAAACCCATCTCACTCGTGATGACAGAGCATAAGAGAAGTACAGTAGAGTGGGTAAGAATTATACCCCCAAAAGTAGCCGCCAGTCCTAAGACTTGCCAAGAATCCTTGTTGATACGAACCTCATCAGCTAAAACCTAGAGGGCACAAAACAGACATGGGAGTAGACAAAATATAATTTCGAAAACATCTTTCTTTTTAGCAATACAATAACCCCTCATTGAAATCCGTATAATTCCCCTGAGAATACCAATACTTAGGTTTATAACAATCATGCTAAAGAATGGAAAACCCAAAACATACCATGTAAGTAAGATGAAATAAATCGATATAATTAAATGTCAGTCGTAGTCACTTATAGCGACCTGTACGACGTATCCATATCTCATCAATCATATAACGTCAATCGAGTGCTGGCACATATCTCACTAATCCTATCACATCAATCAGGTGCTAGCACATATCTCAGTAATCATATCAATCAATCAAGTGCTAATACATATCTGTCATATAGCATCAATCGAGTGCTAACACATATCTCACTAATCACATAACGTCAATCAGGTGCTAGCACATATTTCATCAATCATGTCACATCAATCAGGTGCTAGCACGTGAGTCGGAGTCACCTATAGTGACCTGTACGACTCATCCATATCTCATCAATCATATCACATATATCAAGTCCTGCACACGAGTCGGAACCACCTAAAGTGGTCTGTATGACAGGCTGGGTGTATAAAATACGCTCAGTGCTACGATCACGTGAAGGTTGTGCGACGAATCGCGGGTCACCTACGAGTCGGAACCACCTAAAGTGGTCTGTACAACAGGCTGGCACCTACCTTGGAATCCAAGGTGAGCGTAAGGTACGGGAGGTGAACGATCACGTGAAGGCTGTCCCTGGCCACGGGCAGAGCACTAACACCGGGGTGCAGGACAATGAATTCTACTTAACTCTAGTTGTCACCAATTACCTTTCGATCATAAACTCACCGGAACTTACCTTGATCTTCGCATCGCTGTGCCACGCTGTGCAAGCTGTATTAAATCACATACTAAAATATAAACTAATTAAGGCATAACACTTATAAAACGTAATACCACAATTTCTCATTTCATTGTACAAAGATTTATCGTCCACGTGCAATCACCAATCCATAAAACTAAAACATACCTTTTTACCAATTTCCTTCACATTACTCAATTCTTAAACAATGCTTTTTCCTCAATTATTATATGGCTGCATCTAACATCTCGTTAGACTGCCTACGTACCCTAAATAGGGATCAAGCCATTCGTTGTTCACAATAATTATTTACAGGTAGTAACGCATGAACATATCGTGATATAATCTGCTTTAAACCTTATCTTGGTATTTCATAATATATAAATATATATATATATATATATATATATATATATATATAAACATAAATTTTTTAATTCCATTCAAAATCATTTATGGAATTATCAATCACATATATTCATATAATCAGCAGGAAAAGATCCACTCACCTGGAGTCCACGCTACAGTCCCCTAGCACGACTCTCGAGATATAAAAAATGATCTCAAATGATCACCGCCTAGCATAAATATCAATTCACGTCTCAGAATACGTACTGCGAGAATATGCAATTTATATAAAACGCATCCCTACGACTTTGATTCGGAAGATCTGTATCACGAATCTTCAATCTGTCACTTCCAATAATACATATTAAACTTCTAGAATAATACCCCAAAGTTTCGTTACGATCCAACGGTTGGATCTCCGCCAATTGCCAAAACCAAGTGGCGGTTAACGTTTTATTTACAAACTTACAATTCCAATTCGGGAAGATCCGTATGACGGATTCCCGATCCGTAAATTCCTACATTCCTCAAATATTATGTGCTACAACATGTTAAATTTTGGTGACGATCCAACGGTCGGATCGTCGATTCATATTTTGACATATTACCGAAACGTAACGAATTTAGGTCCTAACGAACAATTTATGTCAATCCATCATCAAAACTAATATCAAGGCATTGAATAATTCATAAAAACATCATTGGCAGCCCTCGGGCCACGTGCCGCTGCACAGGCCGCCGCGGGTGGCGGTTGGCCGCCCCCGAGTCGCCGGAAAATTCAACTTTCACTAAAAATTCTCAAAATTTTCAACTTTCACTAAAAATTCTCAAAATTTCCAGAATTAAATATCTCAATGAGTAGAACAACTTTCATACCTTCGAGAAAGTCCAATTTGGCCTCAAAGACCTCCAATTTTGCTACACTCGCCAAGAACCCTAGAAATTGGGTGTGTTCCAATTCGACCTCCAAATCAACTCCGATGCTCCAACAAAAGATTGGGCTTTGTTCTAGGCCTCAAGAGGATGCTATGGGTGATGGTAATTGAAGGAATTCATTTCGGGATTGCATGGTTCGAACCCAAAACCGTCGCACCCCAACCGTGTGGGTTTTGTGAAATCACACCAAATATCTTTATTTTTGGGGTGAAATAGGGAGAAGGATTGATTGGCCTTGAGCTAAGGATCATTTTGACACCAACCTCGTCGTCTATGGTGGTCAGAATCAGAAAATAGGACCGGGTCGGGTCATGGGTCATGGTGAACCCGGCCGGTTCCCTCCTCCTCTTCTTCTCTCCTTTCTCTCCTTTCTCTCTTCCCTCATTGGCCAACTCCTTCTCTCTCTCTTCCTAACTGGGCAGCCCCCAACCCCTTTTATCTCCTTTCCCTTTAATCTCCACCACCCAAACTTTATTTCTTTTAATCTGGGCCGTCCACGTGGCACCCAGATTTTTCTAGAATTCTCCAAATAACTATTAAATTATCATTTTAATCCTCAACTTCAAACGTTAATAACTTCTTCGTTATAGCTTCAATTTTGAATCCGTTTGCGCCCACGCGTCCGTAGCGATGAATGCTACAAGGATATCCCAAGAAAATGAATCTTAGGTGTCACTACAGGGCAGTCAACACCAATCGAAGTATGTACCTTGAAGGGCATTTTTGTAAACTCACTTATTAAAATTATAAAAATAATAATTTTTAGGGACGGGTTGTCACATATTATTGTAGTTCGAATTTGGTTTTTGTTAGAAAAATATATTATTGTGTTTTATGTAAAAAAATGAATTTGAAAGGAGTAAAGTCACATTTTCAGTAAATTTTATAATATTTTTTTAGATATAACTTGCGCGACGTCACAACTGGGTCGTTGCGCAAATACACTTTGTGCGATGCACCACCAATGCATTACACAAAGACTGTTTATGCAACGCACCAACCAATGTGTCACGCAAAGTTTATTTGCATGACGGACCAACAAATGCATCACACAAAGGTTGTTTGAGCGACGAACAAACTGCGTAGCGCAAAGGGTTTTGTGGTTCAATTGTGTAAATATTTTAAATTGACGATCAAATTATTTCATTGTATTCATATAGGATCAAGGAGTGTAGGTGTAAAAAAATCATCAAAATCGGAGTTAAAATAACCGTTAAATCGTGATTTTTTGTTTATAACCATCGAAAAGTTTTGTCCCGTTACTTGATATCTGAATGTTTATTTTTTGCGATTTTTGGCGTATGCGATCTCGAAGTATATACAAACAAGTTTGACGATTGAATTGTTGAAACTACTTTCGTAGAATGCGTATTCCATCAAAACAATAGATTCACTATCACTTAGTGTAAATATTTTAAATTGAAGATCGAATTCATTCATTGTATTCATTTAGGGTCAATGAGTGTAGCTGTAAAAAATCATCAAAATCAGAGTTAAAATAACCATTAAATTGTGACTTTTTGTTTATAATTGTCGAAAAGTTTTGTCCCATTACTTGATCTCTGAATGTTTGTTTTTTGCGATTTTTGGCATATGTGATCTTGCAATATATACAAACAAGTTTGACGGTTGGATCATTGAAACTAGTTTCGTAGAATGTGTATTCCATCAAAACAATAAATTCAACAAACACTTAGAGTTTATTTATACTTTCATTGTGTATAACATTAGATTTTGTGGTATCCATTAGTGTAAATATTTAAAATTGAAGATCGAGTTCATTCATTGTATTCATATAAGGTCAAGGAGTGTAGTTGTAAAAAAATCATTAAAATCAGAGTTAAATAACCGTTAAATTGTGTTTTTTTCGTTTATAACCATCGAAAAGTTTTGTCCCGTTACGTGATCTTTAAATGTTTATATTTTGTGATTTTTGACATATGCGATCTTGAAGTGTATACAAACAAGTTTAATGGTTGGATCGTTGAAACTAATTTCGTAAAATGTATATCCCATCAAGTTGAATGGTATATATATATTAATTAGACGGACCAATATGTCGTAGAAGTTGTGTAATTTTAAATGTTAATATTAAATAACATTTATCAATATTTGAAGTATATACAAACAAGTTTAATGATTTTTGACATATGTGTGTTCCTGTAACATTTGTTACATGGTGTAATTTTAAATGTTAATATTAAATAAATACATATGTTATAATTTGAATTTGAGTAAAATTATACACCACGTAATGTATTTCGGATGCACAAAAAACTCTCTTATGAATAGATGGAAAGACCAATTATATTCTATTGTTTAAAAAAAAATCATATTGATGATGTTGTATAGCACTCAACAATTTCTTAGTACGTACACATTAACTACTATTGGTGTTAGAGCTGAGCTGGCATAAGATTGTAAATTTGTAACAAGTTTTAAGTGATGATTTTCTACTTGATGTAAGGTTCGAAAAGAAAATCCATTAAAGAAGTACTCATTTTTGTTGAAAAATAAATATATTTTGGAATTTCTACGTTACCCTTAAAAAAGCACTAATATTCCTTCTTTTTTTAATAAAATTACATTATAACCATAAAAAAAATATTATTACCCTTACACAATAATGGTAAGGTCATAGAATTATATTATTTTATTACACTACCAACCTTGTTTATTACAGCATGGATGTCTCTTACAAGAAATGTTTAAGTTCTTATTAGTGTACGCGGTGAAATTAATTGTTATGGTATTCAATTTTGTGTTCTCTGCCATTAGGTTTAAAGATGTTACAAATACTTAACTACATTGAAATATTTGAGATCAAGAAAGAGAAACTGAGAAAGATGAACTAAAGATAATTTAAAGAGAGAAATATGAGACTTGTATTAACCAAAAAGAAAGATTACATAACTCTGTTTTTATACTAGAAAGTCTAACAACTCTAACCAAATACTAACAAACTTGCTAACTGTATTGCTGACTTGTATCCTTAATAAATACATCAAGACGTTCACATTTAACGTCTGAGTTCTAAGAAATCTAAAGAGGGTGTAGACAAATTTGGATTTGAGTGTATTTTAATAGATTTGATAACTGATGGATTTCATAGGATTATGTAGACTTCTACAAAATGCATATGATTTTGGAAGATTTGAGAAGATTTATATAATAGATTTCTATTAATTTTGATAGATTTTGTAGCGTTGAATCTTAACCGTCAAATAAGTCCAATGGTGAAAAATGTATCTAGGTCATACATCTAATCAAATGAAGTTGTTCGTGCTTTGGAGCTACATCCCTTGGAGCCGAAAAAAAAAGTCAAGACTATTATACAAACCGAAACTCCTAAAAAATTCACAGCTGCACCCCTTTCCGATCCTACTTCCTCCCCCACTTTATTCTTATCTGTTCCTAATATTTATGAATGAAACAAATGCATGCATGGTACATAGACAAGTATGATGCTCTCAAAATTTCCTCTTGATCAGTCTATTAGACACCTAGGTATCATAATCCGAGAAACCTTTCATCTTCATCTACAACTAGAAAACTTAGGAGTCCATCAGAATATGAACCCAATTTCGCAGAAACAGCAGCAATCAGCAGGAGGCCCAACAACATGAAAAATTTGCAAATATATATGAAGAAAAAAGTTGCGACCCAGCAATGAAAAGTTCAAGAAAAAATTGCATAAATGATGCGACCCATCAACGAAAATTGAAGAAATAATTGCAGCGATGAAGGAAGAAAAAGCAAACAAGGCCGGCAGTGAGAAGAAGAGGAGTCAACGTTCAAAGAGGTCCCTGAATTTGAAATCCTAAGCTGTGAGGTAGGATTCTATTTAGTCTTGGTTATAAATATTTCTCTCTCAAATCTCACAAAATCCACAACTTAATAAAATCTTACAAAATCTTTAATTTTTGAATACATCTAGATTTTGATGAACTTTAAAAATGACTATTAAAATCTCTATTGACTACGCCTAGATTTATATGAATTCTAAAAATCCTTTAAAATTCTTTGGCTAACTACATTAGAATTTTAAAGTTTTTTAAAATCCTCTCAAATCCAAGTTTGACTACTATAATTATTCAAATTTGTAGTCTAAGATTTTATAATAATGATAAAATTATAGTTTATAACTGTTGACTACAAAAACTACCTAGCTTACACGGCGCGCATGCCGAGTAATTAATAAGCTAACTATGTCCTTCAAATATGTGTGGGGCGTGCCAACTCGTCGGTCGAGCTCGGCCGGAGAGTAAAAATGCTGATGTGTTGTGTTAATGCGCGGAGCTAACTCATCTATCCTACGACTGCGACCAAGAAACGAACACGTCTCGGCCTCTGGGTCCTCAAGCCTGAAGACAAGGCTACCAATTACAAAGTTCACGGTTCATCGTCGTCCGATTCGGCCATAGTAACTGTATTCGTGAAGGTGAACTCACCCCGAATCGATACTAGAGTATAGGGGCACAAATACTCAAAGCGGATAAAGGTTTTGATAGTGAATGTGGTTCGGCCGTCTGAGTGCCGAACTCTGAAACCCACTTGTGAGTATGCAATCATAAAATAACTCGGTGTTTGAGGCGCCGAGCCCAACAATTAGTAACACCTCACTTCGCCGAGAAGGCTGGTGAGATGACCTCTGTCAACAAATATCTGAAAATTCTTGTCGGCTGAGACTTGGATAGATAACCAGTCGACCTTGTCGCAGTGCTGTTTATCCAAACTGAAGGTGCTTCAAGGATAGCCGATTCTACGGCAACAGTGCTGTTTATCTAAACTTAAGGTGTTAACAGTTGCCCTTACAATGCTGTTTGTCTAAACTGAAGATGTGAAGGCAAAAAAAGAAAATAAAAATCTCAAAAGGTTTGAGAGGTTTCGCGTAGAGCGAGAATTTGTGCAGGGCAAATTTGTGTATTGAGTTGGAGCTCCTCTTCCCATTGTCATTGCTTCTGCATTTATAGTAGCTGAACCTCCTTCGACTGAATCATAACTCTACTCTGACTAGGACTCCTTACCCCGATCAAACTTTATCTCGGCCACTCCTTCCTCTATTAGGACTTTGAACCTAACTCCCTTTCTGGCCATGTTCTTACTCGCCTCTGTATCCTAGACTCGCCGAGACTCCTTATTGCACTGGGATTCTTCGTCCATTTCACGAATGGACTTTGCTTCCTTTGCCCCCATCTGGATGACTGATTTTCCTAACAGGACTTGGCTGACCCAATTTAGTCGGCCCATCAATCGAATTTCCCATAGCACATTTCCAACTACGCCTCTGGGCCGAGAAATACTTCTCTCTCGGCCCAAAACATTATTTTGGGCCCAAACATTGCCCCATCACTTCTGAGGTCGTCGGCCTTGGTCGAGCCTTGGTCTTGAAGAAGCAAAACCATTTTTCTTATCTCGAAACACTCGACCATGCGTATTTACAAAGCACGATCGTTGGTCTTTATCCTCATTAACTTCCTGCCATGTGGCAACACTCTATTGTTCTCAGCAGCCCTAATGATGTTTCTCGAAACACGCGGTTACTGAAACGTTTCTCTATTATTATTCTCTGCCACACGCAATCATGTGTTTTCAATTTGCGAGACGTTCGGTATTTTCACCTAGATTCCCTCAAATATTCGTAATGATTGCCATTTTTCCCGGTCAATTCTATCTCAATTTTGAAAATTAAACATTCGATCTTCCCACCAAAATGCCTATAAATTCCCAAATTTTCCCTCACTTACCCTCTTACGCTTCCAGAACTCTCAATCCTTTTCTTACTTTTGCTCTTCAAAACCCTCTCCAAGTTCTCAAAAGAATCCCAAAACTCTTTAAAGCTTTCTGCAACAACCCTTCAAATTTCCATCCATAAACTTCAAGAACTTCTCTAATGGCATCCTTCATCTATTTAGATCTCTGAAGAATGCAACAAGTGCAAGAATATCATTGACCGATTCTCTATCAAAACCATGCGCTTCGAGAGCGACATGAGTGTCACCCACTAAATTCTTGGACCACTCTTCAGGGATGCAATCCCTTCATCCATCACCAACCTCTGCAAGGACCACTGCTTATCTCCTTTGCTACAAGGGTTTGAGTGGTCGAAGTGGGATTCGGCCAAGCCTCAAGGTTGCTGGCCTTCGACCACAGCAACCTAGGCAGTCTGGGTTGCTCGAATGGAGAAGCTCTTCGGTGAGCAATGGAAGGCTCTTGGCATCGACGATGCCATCAGACTTCCATCCGTGGAAATCACCATGGACAAGAAGCTACTTATGGCGGCCTTGAGTTTCTGGTGTTCGGCCACTAACACCACGGTTCTCCCATTTGGCCATGCCGGCCTCACCGTTCTTGATGTCACCGCCATCTTAGGGACCTTCCATTCTAGTATTCCGATCGACGCTGCCTTCTCTAAGCATTTGCGAAACTGGACTTGAAAGCGCTCTTCAACATTTGGGCCGTTGAATCCTTGAGAGAGGATGAAAAAGAGACTTTAAAAGAACAAGTCCAGAAAGAGCATAAGAACTTTTTCAACTATAACACCCTTATCTACCACTTTGCTGGTCGAGGGGAGAACACGAATCGGAAGGGCGAACACGAAGCCTTCCTTTTGTACTGGTACAACAAATTCATTTTTTGTACCAAATCCAACAAAAGTTTGGTCGAGAATATGCTGGTGGCCGAGGCCCTGGCAAGCGGTCGCATCCTGGCACTTAGCCCGGCCATTCTCGCCAATCTTTTTCGCTGCTTAGCCGAGGCAACCCTTCACAAGATCGACCTACACCAGAATGGACCTCTATGGGTGTTCCAACTCTGGCTGCAGGTTTACTTCGCCACACTTCGGCCAGAAAACGTCCACTTCTCTCCTTCCGACGCCCTCGGCCTTCAGTTGGCTTCTCGACCGGCCCCTCCTCACAGGGCCGAAGAAGTTTTCAAATACTTCTTCGGTCTCGACGCCTTCTCCAACGATGAATTACTGGTCTGCCATCGTCGAGAATACCCCAAGTCGGTCCAGCTCCCGACATCATCATAGAGTGAGGATGATGATGCCGTCCTTCTTCCAGCCTAGGGGTCGTTCGTGCTTTCTCGCGACCTTTCTCTTAGCTGTGACACTCGTCGGGCGAGTTGGGAAGTCTACCACTCTCACTTTATTGCCCGACAACTCGGCTTCGTCCAGGGTTCTCCAGTGCCCCTTCTCTTTTCTCGCTCGCTCTTAAGCCGAGGACGCATCTCTGGCTCACTTAACAAAGAGTACAGAGACGCCGAGAAGGACTTTCAAAAGCGGTGCAGAAAGCTCCACCTTTGACCAGCCGTCCCTAAAACCCTCTGCACCTACACTTTTGGTGATTGGTGGGAGAGATTCACCAAGGACTTCTTCGGTGCATCGATCGAAGACGTCGTTGTCAAGATCTTTGGCGACAGGCCCAGGCAGATTTCTACCATCTACCTCCAAGAAACGACCGAAGGTATATTTCTCAACTCCCTTGATTAATTAAAACACAATTGTTTAACCTGCCTTTATTTATTCAGGCGGTCGTGTGCCAAAGCCAATAAATGCGATTGTTACGGCCCAAAAGAAAATTGTCATCCCCTCCAAGAAGGCTGCGGTCATTGCGGTGGCTTTGCAGAAGAAGTGGCAGCGACAGGGGGTTGAGGCGGCTAGTGAATCTCCCCGTGCTGCTGTTACCGCGCCGACACCGTCGAATAAACGGCCACGTTAAGAGGTAGGGATAGCAGACAAAACTCCCCAACCTTAAACATGCGTCAAGAAATTGGCGAAGAAAGGGGAGCGAAAGATTCACGTTGCCTCTAGCCAGTCTAAAAGAGCAACTACTTACACCGTCTTTCCTTCTGCTTTTGTCGCCCAGGCTTCAACGGTGAAGCGGCTAACCCCAGCTGCTTCGAGAATTAGGATCCGCTATGCCGGGCCTTCACTCACCATTAGACCTGTTTCCCAGGTCATGGTCGAGCCGACAACTGCTCCGCGAGTCGAGGCTCCTACAGTCCATGGGTCGTCTGCTGCCCCAATCTTGGAGAAGGCGTCTCCTTTGGTCGCAAAATTTCCCCCAAGCAATGAAAACAATCACAAGTCATCCTGGAAGAGGAAAAAGTATAACTCTACTGTTGGTAATTCTTTTAATGTTCATTTTGATATTCCTAGTATTAACAACCTCTGTTTTAGGGTGATGACATCGACGAGACTCCATTGACGAGCTGTCTTTGACAACCTTCCCCAAATCCTCATCCAGCGGTCGAGGACATCCTGGTCCATCCTCCTGCGGTGGACAGGGGAAGAAGGTTTTCACTGAGCCTGAAGCGTCGGCAGAATCACTAGTTCATCCGCAAGGTGATGGCTTTGTGATCCCCCCCTCAGGTCTTTCAGGAAGCTACTTTGGCTCGCGTAAGTTCCTTTGCTACTTTTCCAACTCATATGTTAACTTTGTTCTGATAAACCCCTTTTGGTGCAGCTTTTTTGGGAGGTTGAACTTGATGCCTTACTCACCAACGCTTCCAGCACGACAGGTCCTTCTGCTTCTTCGGCCCAACCCTCTTTCGCCACGGGCGAATCCACTGTTCTTGCCGAGCTGCAGGACTCCCGTCATTTTTGGCTCTTTAGATCCTAGAGCGTAATAGCCTCGATTCTGTCCGTGAGTTCCTGAACACCCTTGCAGCAGAGAGGGTCAATTAAACAATAAATCCATTGTTAAATTATCCTCTATCTTGGAGAAAACTTGAGAATATTTTCTAACTTTCCAGAGGGCTCTTCAAGCAGAGGATGACCTGAAGGCTGCGATGGTTACCCAGGAGGTTCTTCGACCGGAAGTCGAGGCAATAAAGCAACAGAAAATGCAACTAGCTATTTTTTATGAGCAAATCACAGAAATCCAACGTCAAAGATTAGCCGTTGCATTCGCTCTCGAGGCAAACTTTGAGCCAAACAAGGCTAAGTTAACGGAGTTTACAGCCTGCACGCAACGGGTTGAGCGGATGAAGTCAGAGAAGAGAATGTGCCAAGCCAAAGTTACACTGGTGAAGTAAGGTGGTTGGAACTTAAAGCTGATCTGGAGACTCATCTCCCTTCGACCCCTGAGGATGATAACTTTTTAGGCTGTAATGTTTTCTGTAAACTTTTGCCACTTTAATGAAATACTTTTATTCCTGCATTTCCCAGTTTGTTGGGTAGTATTTCTTTAAAAAATTTCCATTAATTGGCAATTTTTGAACTAAGCCAGTCCGATCCTTGAGATGATATGCCCCCTTGCTAAGGGCTTTGTGAATAACAAACGGCCCTTCCCAATTTGGCGAACATTTGTCGAACATAGAGTCTCTAATTCCTACTAGCAGCATCGTTTGCCAAACCAACTCTCCTTCGCCAAACGTCTTTTGTTTAACTCACTGATTGTACGCTCGCTCGACAATCTTTTTTTGTGCTACCAATAAGTTGTAAGCATCAAGGCGAGCTCCTTCTAAGTCCTCTAACTCCTGTCTTATGGCTTGACTGTACTCGGCACTAAACAGACTACTATGTTCAATCATTCTTAATGAATTTATGCTTAACTCGACTGGCAACATGGCAACATGGCATCATATCCATAGGTCAACGCATATGGAGTCATCCCATTGGCTGATCGTGGTGAGGGTCGATAGGCCCAGAGCGCTTTATTTAACTTTAAATGCCACATACCAGGCATTTCTCTCACCATTTTTTTAAGGATGCCGATCAAAACCTTATTGCTTGCTTAAGCCTGTCTGTTTGGTTGTGGGTAATACGGCATAGACTGCTCAAGTCGAATTTTAAGATTCGCTGTATGTTCCTTAAACCGGTCGGATATGAAGATTGTACCATTATCCGTTATAATCATTTTTGGTATGCCGAATCGGGTCATGATGTTTTCCTCGACGAAGTTACAAACTTCTTTAGATGTCAATTCGGCATATGATTTTGCTTCGACCCATTCGGTGAAGTAATCCATCGGGACAACTATCCAAGCATGCTTTGCTGATCCGGAAGACGATGTAATTTTGCCGATTATATCTATGGCCCATCCTCTAAATGGCCATGGTTTGGTGACCGAATGCAACGATTCGGCCAGAACTCTCTGTATTGGGCCATGGATCTGGCACTGTACACATCCCGCGCGAACTCGATATAATCCTTTAAAACACTCAGCCAAAAATAACCGTGTCGGTGAAATAGCCATTGCATCTTTCGACCGGATTGATGAGCCCAACATATCCTTTCATGGACTTCCACCATTGCTTGGGCAGCCTCTTTAGGGCCGAGACATAACAACAACAAGCAGTCATCGCCCTTCCTATACAATGCATTTTGGTCCAACACGTAATTTGTGGCGTGCACCTTGGCCTTACAGTCGTGTTTTCTGTTAGGGTTGTCGAGATATCGCATAATTAGCATTCTCCAATCATCTGGCAATGCCTCGACTGCGCAAATTTTGACAGGATCTTCCCGCTCTAACAACGAAGGTAAGCACATGACTCACGTTCGGATCACATGATCTTGTTCGAGCACTTGTTAATTAACCAGGGCCGGATATGCTTGTCGTATTACGGGTATTGCCCGACCTATCTTGCCCCCATGAGTTACGCGTTGGAGGTTATTTGGGTAACTCGTCTGCATCAGTATTATGGACCCGAGAAACGTGCGTGAATGTGATGCCATCGAAGAACTCAGCCAAATAGCTGGCAACCATGTGATAAGGAGCCAAAGTGCAACTTATGCAACGAAAAGTGCCATTGAGTTGGTTAATCACAAGTTCGGAGTCACCTAGGACAAGGACGCGGGGTACCCGTAAGTCGTGAAGGATACTGAGGCCGATGATGAGGGCCTCATACTCAGCCTGGTTATTCGAACAGTCAAAGTCTAACTTTAGAGAAAAGTACCACCGATGGTGCTCGGGAGACTGAATGACTATGCCAACCCCAGCCGAAACAGAAGTGCTTTAACCATCAAAGTACATTGTCCAATAATTATCTCGGGTTTCTACCATGCCAATTTCGACATCATTGTCCCCAAAGTCATATGGAAACGGGTGCTGAGCCAAGAAATCGGCCAGTGTCTGGCCCTTGACAGCCTTCTGAGGTACGTATTGCAAACTAAATTCAGACGCGCCATTGTCCATTTCTCAATTCGGCCTTTAACAATCGGTCAGGTGAGCATATAGCGGATGACATCGGTCTGAGCAATGACTTGAGTGACGGATGGGAGCATGTAATGCCTGAGCTTAGACACGGCGAAAAACAAGGCTAAACAAAGTTTCTCGACGACCGAATAGTTGATCTCAGGATTAAGGTTGTGGCTAAGGTAAAAGATAACCTGCTCGCGCCTAGCATCATTGTCTTGTGCTAAAAGACAACTGATGGACTCTTCGGCCGCTGAGATATACAACTTAAATGGTCGGCCTCGTCGAGGCAGAACAAGGACAGGTGGTATCGAAAGAGCCACCTTGATCTGTGTAAAGGCCTCGTGATGCTCGGCACACCACTCAAACTTGTCGAAGTCCTTGAGTTTGAGTAGTGTGGAAAAAGCTCGCATCTTCCCTACCAAATTTGCGATGAATCGGCAGAGGAAGTTGATCTTACCGAGCAACTATTGTAATTATTTCTTTATCGTCGGTGGTGGTGGGTTAATGATCGCCCAAGCCTTGTTCTCGTCAACTTCAATACCCCGATAATGTACCAAGAATTCTAAGAAATTGCCGGTGCATACACCGAAGGCACACTTAGCAGGGTTCATTTTGAGGTTATGCCAGCACATGCATAAGAAAGCTTGGCGAAGATCCTCCAAGTATGTTTACCGACGTTTCGACTTTACTACAACGTTGTCAATGTATACTTCGACTGTCGTCCCAATTAGATCATGAAAAATAGCGTTCATTGCTCGTTGGTACGTGGCGCCGGCATTCTTTAGGCCAAATGGCATAACAACCCACTCGTATGTGCCGAGTTCCCCGGGCATCGAAAAGTAGTTTTGTGAACATCGGCCTCGATGATGAAAATCTGGTTATAACCATCATGTCCATCAATAAACGATAAAATTGCGTGACTTGCCACTGCGTCGATTAATAGATTCGAAATCGACATTGTATATTCATCTTTAGGAGTTGCCAGATTTAGATTCTGAAAATCGATACAAATTTGCAAGGCACTATTTATCTTTAGAACTGGGACTATATTTGCCAACCATTCGACTTATCGAGCTGTCCGAATGAAACCGGCATTTAAAAGTCGAACAATCTCGTCTTTTATGTCGAGTTGCACTTCGGTTGAGAATCGTCGAGGTGGTTGACGAAATGGTTTGCATCCAGGCCTAATGCACAACTCATGTTCAATAAGCGTTCTATCTAAACCAGGCATCTCATGGTAACTCCAAGCAAAACAATCTTTAAATTCCTTAAGTAAATTACAAAGCTCGTTTTTCATAGGTTGGGGTAACAAAGCACTAATAAATAAAGGTCGTGGGTCGTCGGCCGTCCCAACATTTATTTCTTCCAAAGGGTCCTTGACTTGAGGCTGATTATCTTCAAGTTCGGCCAGTGCAGCCTGAACTTTATCCAACGATTGAGCTAGGCCATTGTCTTCTTCAGTCAGAAACTCAATCAGGTTGACTCCCGAGTTTGGTTGCTTGGCAATAGTATACCTATGAGCTAGCAGTCGTTCCATGGTTGATGAAACTGCGGCCCTGCGCTTTTCTTGGCTGGCATCAGTCATCGAAATCGGTGATAAAGTTGGCTAATCCGAGTCTAGCCAAATCCTGATGGATAGTCTCGGTAGCAACCTCAATGGCCTTCTGCACTAAAATCTGAGTCGGCCGCCCTTCCTCATTGAAGCCTTGAAGGGTGATGTAGCCGACATGATCATTATAGTAACGGGCTTGAATCATTTTAGCCTCAAATGGTTGGTTGTCGGCCGGATGGACTACGACCGACTTTCCATCCCAAAAAATAAGGACTTGGTATAATGATGATGGAATACATCCGGTCTGATGAATCCAATCACGGCTGAGCAATGTGTTATACTTAGTCTTTGAGTCTACTATTAAGAATGCGGTCATGTGGTGACAGCCAGCGACAGTCACCTCTAGGGTAAGCACTATTTTCGTCTAGGATTTGTCACCCACAAAGTTGCTCATGGTTATGCCGGATGGAATGAGTTCGTCGTTTGACCGTCGTAAGGCTCGCATGATGGACACGGGCATAACGTTGACGGTTGCCCCACAATCGACGAATACCTTGGAGACTGGGAATCTTTCGATATGAATCGTAACATACAATGACTTCAGATGCTGCAGATTGGTGGTAGGAGATCAGGGAAACAACTCGGCAAAGGCTGCCGTAATCTTGTTTTGCTTACTTTCTAGCCCATCTTCTTCGGTAGTGACAAAGTCAACTTGTGTTGCCTCGTCGGCAACTACATCGCCATCTAGGGACATTGGTTGGGAAGTAGTCATCTAAATTCAGTAGGTAGAACGTGAACCATGCTAATCTCCATATTATCAAGGATAGAAAGGCTCATTTGGTCATGATCAGCTTCCTTGGTTATCAGCCGAAGTATCTTGTGTCTGAGCATCTTCGACTTGATCATCTGTCATATTAATGATGGGTTGCAGATTATCCTTGTGGGTCGAGTCATCATGGGTGCCATCCTTGAGCTCTCTTGCCGTTAGGGCTTGTGCCGCTCTACGGGCTTGCTCTTAATAAGCAATTTGAGCGTTTCTTGTACCAAGATACACATCTAGTCACGGCACACGTTCTTTCTCATCGGTCGTAAGGCCGAAGAGCGCTACTGCCGAGAAGACTTCGAAATGGTATCTTAAATATTGAAGGTTGTCCAGAGAAAAGGGAAGCTCGACGGGGTTTATATCAGTGTATGGATCGACCTCAAAGCCAAGTACCCAAGCTTCACGTATGTGCTGAAATCTGGCCTTCATTGTCAGATTTGTGGTTTTTTGGATAATCTGCTCGGCATCTGGGAAGGTTAAGGCCAAGTCAAAGGCCTCTTGACACTCATTTGGTAAGCCATATAAATCATTGGCCAAATGTGTCTTATGAAATTCCAGCATGTATTCTAGGGCTTCGCCAATGAAATGAGGATAAAGATTCCGTCGTATCTTGATTAATGGCTCTAGCGATGGTAACGGAGGGAGTTTGCTCTCCGATTCCTTTCTGAATTTCTCAAAATGAGCTTTCATTTCCCCTAGTCGAAGAAGGAGTTTAATCCACTTCTTAGACTCTTCAAAGGCAGTTTCGATGTCACAATCAGTGGCCTTCTTGGCTTGAAGTAATTCAGTCATGATTGCTGGGGGTTGTCGATCATCACCACTCTCCACTGCTTCTTTCGGCTGCCACCTGGGAGCCGAAAAAGCTTGGGCTGCTTGGCGTCGAGCCATGCAATCTATTCGCTAGCAACGACGCTTTTGAGATTTTGACAAGGCAGTATGCAAGCCGGTTGAAGAGTTGTAAGTGTACCATCGTTGGTCACATGGTTCCGGCAGCTTGAAAGTCTTTTGGTTCATCGTCGAACCAGAACTACTGGAGTTTCGCGCGTAATAATCCTCATTATAAAATAGAGCGTCAAAGTCAAGTCGTCGCCTGGCCGAAGACAATCCATCGGCTCGTGCCTGGGGGCCAAGCCTGTCGAACACCTTTTGTTGCTGGCCCGAGCCAAGAATCTTTAGTGGTGTTGCCGCGACAGTAGGTGGGTGTCAGGTCGCTGCCATGTTTGTTGGCGGCTGCCGCGGTGGCAGCACCTGAGGTGGTCTCTCTTTTGGCTCGATTATGACCACTTGTGTCTTACAATAGCTGTATAACACCATCAGCCCATCAAACTCTTCCTCGCTAGATCCTATCATGGCTTTTACTCTAGCCAGTCCTGTCAACTCTATTGGTGGCTCATTAGAGAATAAATCGATCTTGAGCCGTGGCCAAGAATTTTGTTTGACAATATGCTACATTGGCATGAACTCGACCTTTATTTTACCCTTGTCCTTGGGCAGATAGGCATCTACCATGCCGACTGTCACCGAGGGGAAGCGATTAGAATCGACGACCATCTATATTTCTGGAAACTTTAGTTTGCCGTTGTCAATCCAGCTTTGAATTGCGTCACGGAACACCACACAGCTGTTAGTCGTATACTTATTTGACTTGTGGTATTTGCAATACATTTTATCTTTCAACTCTTCAGCCTTAGGGATGTTATGCCCTGGCCGAAGTTTGATAATCTTTGCTAACAACAGTTGGTCAAAAATTGTGTCGGCCTTGGTAATGTCAAAGGTATAAACCTTCGATGTTTTGGCTGTAGCATCTTCATGGGCTGTGCGAGTTTTGGCATCTTTAGATTGAGCCAAAGCCTTGCAAATGTAGGGCTTATCAATAATGATCTCAACCGCGTTTATACTGGCATACTGGGAGTCGTCTCCTTCGGCTGATGCATAACTGACCGAAGGGTTTTTGTATATGGTTCCCTGGGCTGAGGATTTTTATATCTTCTCTTATCGGAGTAAGTATTCATACTGCTCAACATGATGAGCCAGCTTATACATATCCCGAAAATTCGTCCCCATGAACTTCTTTTTATACTCTAGGTCTAGACCATTCAGAGCAATTTTCACGAACTCGACTTCGAGGAGAGGTACTCAGCACCAATTCCTGCCTGACTTGAACCTCATTAAGTACTCCGTTGGTGACTCATCAGATGCTTAAGCCATCCTGGCCAACGAAGATACTGACATCTCTATTCCTGGCTAATAGAATTGTTCGTGAAATTTCTCGACCAGCTCTTCCTAACTTTGAATAGAATTTGGGGGAAGATTAATGTACCATGCGAATGCCGGGCTTGTCAATGAAAAGTTGAACAATCGTAACTTGTAATAGTCACTATTGACGTCCCCACATTGCGCGGTAAAACGAGTCACGTGTTCTAGAGAAGATAAGGATGACTACCCCGCAAACAGGCTAAAGTCTAGGATTTTAAAACCCTTCGGATACTCAAAATGCTCGGCATACTACGGATGAATGAATTTAGGGAATTTCGGCCCATTCTTCAAGGCCGAATCAATCATTCGTTGGATCTCTGTGACACCCATAGTGGGTGTGTCGGGCTTGAATTCATTCGTTGTACTGGTTGATCCGCTTTTTCTCTCTAGATCGATCGATTTAAGCCGATCAGATCTTGCCTCGGCCGTTGACATGAATACTACATTATGCTTACGCAAGGATTGTCTTGACCGATCAGTAAATCCCAAATTCTGGGTATTGTGGACCAAGGCTTCGAGCAATCTAGTTTGCACAGCGCATTGCCCACGTACTTCTTCTAGGATCCTTCTTAATTCTCGGCCAAACGTTTGCTCAAATTGCCAGATTGTTCTTCCAGTAGTCTTCTAAAAAACAACCTGGAGGATCAGAAGCTTCACCACCATCTTCGTCACAGTCTTCTACCGTCCCCTCGGCAAAAGATTCTTTTGTGAATTTAGTGAGGACTCCTGCATTATGAGGTGGTTTGTCGAGGATAATTTCCCTTTCTCGGCGTGAGTCTGGTGTCACGGCAACGGTAGTCTGTGCCTGCGATAGACCTTCGGGGCCTGTATTCTGGATCGTTGGTGTGGTAGTAGACTTTCCCATCCATGTCTTCTTCTTCACTGACCGAGTTTCAATGGGCATGAACTTTGTAGTTTTAGCTCTAGATCCCACTGGCGTACCAAAATGTTGACTAAAAAAACTACCTAGTCTACATAGCGCGCAGGCCGAGTAATTAATAAGCTAACTATGTCCTTCAAATATGTGCGGGGCGTGCCAACTCGTCGGCCGAGCTCAGCCGGAGAGTAAAAATGCTGATGTGCTATGTTAATGGGCGCGGCTGACTCATCTGTCTTGCGATTGTGGCCGAGAAAGGAACACGTCTCGGCCTCTGGGTCCTCAAGCCTGAAGACAAGGCTACCAATTACAAAGTTCACGGTTCATCGTCGTCCGATTCGGCCACAGTAACTGTATTCGTGAAGGTGAACTCACGCTGAATCGATACTAAAGTATAGGGGCACAAATACTCAAAGCGGATGAAGGTTTTGATAGTGAATGTGGTTCAGCCGTCCGAGTGCCAGACTCTGAAACCCACTTGTGAGTATGCGATCATAAAATAACTCGGCGTTTGAGGCGCCGAGCCCAACAATTAGTAACACCTCACTTCGCCGAGAAGGCTGGTGAGATGACCTTTGTCGATAGGGATCCGAAAATCCTTGTCGGCCGAGACTTAGATAGATAACCAGTTGACCTTATCGTAGTGTTGTTTATCCAAACTAAAGGTGCTTCAAGGACCGCTGATTCTACAACAACAGTGCTGTTTATCCAAACTGAAGGTGTGAAGGCGGAAAAAGAAAATAAAAATCTCAAAGGGTTTGAGGGGTTTCACATAGAGCGAGAATTTGCGCAGGGCAGATTTGTGTATTGAGTTGGAGCTCCTCTTCCCGTTGCCATTGCTTCTGTATTTATAATAGTTGAACCTCCTTTGACCGAATCATAACTCTACTCGGACTAGGACTCCCTACCCCGATCAGACTTTATCTCGGCCCCTCCTTCCTCCATTAGGACTTTGAATCTAACTCCCTTTCCGGCCATGTTCTTACTCGCCTCTGTATCCTAGACTCGCCGAGACTCCCTATTGCACTAGGATTCTTCGTCCGTTTCACGAATGGACTTTGCTTCCTTTGTCCCCATCTGGATGACTCATTTTCCTAACAGGACTTGGCTGACCCAATTTAGTCAGCTCACTAACCGAATATCCCATAACACCTTTCCAACTATGCCTCTGGGCCGAGAAATACTTCTCTCTCGGCCCAAACCATTATTTTGGGCCAAAACAATAACACACAATGATACTATAATCATTGTAACATGTTAAAACTAAAATACAACGTGCATATCATTAAATTACAAAAATACAATTCGATTAAAAGATATAGTACCTTTTTCAATTTTTTTTTTTTTTTTGTTTTGAAAAAGGTTATGTATACTTAATGAAGAAGTTGAAGTTCTACCATAAAACTAATTGATAATATGGGAAGTAGTTCAATTTACTTATAAGCCCATGCAAAGTCCGTTCTCCTATCAATGTGAGATTCATTCTCAACGATAAAAAAAAATTTGGAGAAAATCAACATTATATTATTGGATAACAAAAAAGACTATATTGGATGTGAACCAGATATTAAATAAAGGGAAAAAGTAAAAGATTGAGTGAGTCAAATTACATATAAGACTTGGTCGTCGAGCTACTCTTGTAACCTTACTTTCTTAACGGCAAAGCAATTAGAAAGAATTAAGACTCTTGGATTCAGTTATCAACTACAAAAATAGTTTACTTTATTCCCCCTTAAAGCGGTTAGAAATTACTAACTCCCATGTAGAAGAACTCGCCGGTCCCCTCGGGCCCCATTTCGGTTAAAATTAAGCATTACATTCTTCAAGAATTTTGATAGTCTAGTCGCACTTCGTTTTTTCATGGCAAATAAACTGTTAATGTTTTTCATATCCAGCTAACTATCGCTAGCAGACGGTCTGCGATTGGGTAGTTTCAGTGGTTTTATTAATCGTGTCCTCAACTCAATCCTAATGTGGACGTTTAATAGTTATATATAATAATGTCTTTTAATTACACAATTGCACTAATGATTAATAAACAAAAGCAAATTGTCGTGTCACAATGTTTTATTATTTGCAAATGAAAAATATGAAATTTTAACGAAAAACACTAAGTACTGTTTATTTTAACAAAAAATTATATTTTTACACTAAAAAGTCAATCATAATACTATTCATTTTATCCTTTATTTTATTCTTATCATTAAAACTTAAAGTTTTCAAGTCATTTTTCATTAGTTTTCTTGCGAAAAAAACTTGCACTGTGTTGCCCTCTGTTCCTCAAAACTAGCATAAACTTGACAATTTGTTAAGTAAGTAACAAAATGATTAGTTTGTGACTAAAGTAGTATATTAGAAAATAATTTTTATAGCAGGTGTATGCAAAAAATAATAACTATTTTTTTATTTACTATTAATATCCTTTGAAGTTAGACGGAAACACAACCATCCGTGCACAATGTAGAGTTGAGTCCCCAAGATTAAAAACAGTTTGCTGAATTAGCGCGAAAAGTGTGTGCGCGCTCTCGCGCGCACAAGAGAATTCTTTTGTATTTTCTCCTGCCACTCCACCACCCAGGGAAAAAGATACATAATTAACAATAACAATTAAAAAAAAACTAATGAAAAATGGTTTCAAAATTTTGAGTTTTAACGTAAGGACAAAATAAAGGGTAAAGTGAATAGTACCAAAATTGACTTTTTAGTATAAAAATGTAGTTTTTCGTTAAAATGAACAATACTATGAGCTTTTCATTAAAGTTCCCTTAAAAAATAGAACATAGAAATTTTATTAACATTATTTCCTGAGAATGAATCTCGCATTGATGGGAAATGAATTTTGCAAGGGCTTATAAGGAATCCGGTCACTCAAAATATCAATTTATTTTATGATAGAACCTCAATTTTCTTTATGGTATCGGTGCAAGTTGTCTCGCTGTAAAGTCCAACTGCCACACTTTCTCCAGATCACATAATTTTTATTGTCCACATTTTTTGCTTAAAAATTCGTCATACGTGAAGGGGTGTGTTGAGAATGAATCTCATATTGATGGGAGAATGAACCTTGCAAGGGTTTATAATTTAGGAATTGATCCACTCCTCATATTATTAATTGGTTTTATGATGGAACCTCAACTTCTTTCAATATAATCACATATGCGGTTTGTGAGTTTCTATTTTATCATATGTCCTCCAACGAATGAGTTTCGATCACTTTTTTTTATGTGACAAACGATAGTGTTAGTGGATAACATTGTTAGTTGTTAGGGTAAGATATTGGTGGGGATCAAACCCACATTGAGTAAAAGAAATCTTATTAGGGTCAAATTCGATGCTCATCGAAAGAAAAGTTACAAGGAGATCTAGTTGTATATATCACTTACTCTCTAAAGGCATTTCGCTCCTCCAAATTGTGAGAATATAAGGGACAAAATTCTATATCGGTGAAGGACTAAACCATGCAAGAGCTTATAAAAAGTTAAATTACTCCTATACTAACATTGTCAATTGGTTTTATAGTAGGACATCAACTTTCTTCACAAATTCGTTAGTCTTGAATACATGGGATAAAGATATTTACTAGGCTAACTTTGGATGCGGTCTTTATTTATTATAGACCCGATAGTTTCTGACACGACACGACCTGAAAACAACATGAATATAACAGGTTTCGGGTCAACACGATAACTAATTGGGTCATTATCGGGTGACCCATTAAGAACCCGTTTTAATGGGTATACATGCGGGTAACACGTGGGTAACCCGTTTCGACCCGTTAAGAAAAAAATTATTTTGATAATTTTAAAGTTTAATTACCAAAAGATTTATTATAAAATACAATAGCTGTTGTAGGCATAATTTACTAAACAATTATGGAGGCTATAGAGAGAGAGAGTGCGGCATAGATAGAAAAGGAGAGAAAGATGTGTAATTGTAAGGTGTGTTTGATTCACCCCCATTGTGCCTTTATTTATAGTAGTAGGATAGGTAAAAACCTTTCCCTTTAGGATTACAACATTTAATAGGTAATCTACTCCTAATAGGAATATAAGATACATTTTCATATCTATTAGGATTTACACAATCACATTCTTATTCTAATAGGATTGCAACACTCCCCCTTGAGTGTGTAAATACTCAAGTAAATGGCGCATCAGGTCTTCAGTGATTAAGTAAGTTCAGTTGATAAAGTCGTCAGCACAAGGAGCAAATGCAAGTCTCACATATCAACAGAAGAATGCATAAAAAGGTAAAACTCACAAAACCTCGCTATGGTAAAACCCAAGGTAGGAAAAACCCATAAACTAAGGAGAAAAGTGAAAAGTTGCATTAAGTCAAAACTATACGTCTTTTGGACGCAAGTAGAAGAGCTCACAAGGGTATGATCAACCAAGGATGGGTGCCTAGTTAAAACCTAGTTAGGTAGCAAAAACCCAGTGGGAAAAATGCTCCTAATTGTAGGGGAAAAGAGTACATTAAGATCAAGTGAGTATACTTCTGGATACTCCCCCTGAGTTTGACATAACTTCCAAATGAGAACTACAAGCATTGCATATAATAGTTAGGCATACCAATTCCTCGGACAAGCTTCTGGAAGGTTGACTTCGGCAGTGACGTTGTGTAGAGGTCGGCAAGGTTGTCTGGGATCGGCTTACATGACTTCAATTTCCTAATGCTTTGCTAATGTAGATGTAGATGCAATATGTCTTAGCGTTGACTTCGTTGATGTATCATGGCTTGGTCAGGTTGATACATGCGGCATAATTTTCATGGATCATCGTTGAGATTCAACAATGGATGAAAACATAGCAAGTACTTCGAATATGCTCAACAAGAACTCCTAACCATGTCTCACTTATGGCATAGTGAAGTGAGGTGAGTCTTGGAACGATTCGAATATTTCACAACTAAGGTCATATCATGGACTTCCAAGATATTGTAATATCTCTAACGATAAAGACATAACCATTTTGGGATTTTACCTTGTGCGGGTTTGATAAGTAACTAGCATCAGCATAACTTCAATGGTTACGTGCATAACCATCAGGGGGTTGGATTCACTCAAGATGTGTTGGGATTTGCCCTCGTAATACCTTCAGGGTACGTCTTTAATACTAATTCAGTGGTTGCGTGTAGGCGTGGTGTTGCGTCTTTACCAAGAGGTAAGATCAATAGCAAATGAGATGTCCTATCTAAATACAATGAGCTAAGTACAATGAAGCGCACAATTGAACTCAGATATGGAATTTCAGATTCCATAACCTCTTCAAGGGTCTCATTTGCATATAATGTATGGACGATCAAAGGTATACTCAAAGGTGACACATTCGGAGTGTAGTTCGACTAGTAGACCAAAATACCATCAGAACAACGCTTAAACTTCAGGTCAAGACATAAACGAGTTTTCCTAAGATCCTTCATCTCAAATTCCATCTTCAAGTGCGAGGTAGTTTTCTCAAGCTCTTCCAAAGTCTTAGTGAGATTCGTGTTAACGACATAAACTGTAACTCTAGCAATTTGGAATAAAACTTCATATTTAACACGCAAGGACATAATTCATATCCTTGACTGATCAAATAATCACTTAGATGGGTATATCACATATGTCGGATTGTAAGTGAATGCCTCAAACAAGTTAAAAAGGTGTTCTGTGGTTTTGGAACTATTTGAACCAGTCCATGTAATTCTTCAGGAACTTACATGTAAATCTCCATATCTATATCCCTATGGAGAAAACACTAACCACATTTCATAATGCTGCTATCAATCACAGGACGTTTGAGAGAAACTTTACGCCGTAAGGCGTGCATCATATTGCACTATTTCATTCATCTCATAACGCTTCATTTCCCACTTGTAACACAATAGGTTTACCTTGAGCAGTGTATGAACGACAGGTCCAATACACATTTTGTTAAGGAATTTGACCTGGATTGTAATTTCAGTTGTCCAATCAGTTCTACGTTGTCACTTAATCAACATAACACAGTTCGATATCGTTGCTTTTCATTTATGTCGGTAGCTACCATATAAGTGAAAACATCATCGATGATAATCTCATTTCAATTCCATTTAACTCATCCAAACTAGTATACTGGACCAAGTTTTGGGAGTAATTCGAATTAATCTCATCAGATGGAAATGACTTGAGACAGCGATTGAGTTTAAATTCATTGTCGTGTTGTGTCTTCCTCTTATAGGGAAGTGAATCTTATGAACCGAATGATCTGTCATGCTCCAAGCTAAGATAGATTGATTGGCTATCTACCGGTGTACCGGACCATCCAACATAAGCGTCCAAACCGTCAAACAGGGGCGGCACAACCTTCAGCCAGGTTAACTCAACGTTTGTTAAGTACGTCTATCCTTGCAGGCATGTTTACAGCTGGTATATGATCTCGTCACTTTAGCTAAATCAGAGGAATGGGTCTGGAGCAACATTCTGAAATCTAGAATTCATCACACTTGCTTATCATACTTATGCGGTATAGGGATTGAGATGAGACATAGTAGGCAACGTCCACACAACTTTGTGTTGTTCCAAAGTAACGTTGACGTTCTTATCTCCCTCTAACGGTGGGAAGACTGTCTCATTAAAGTGACAACCCATAAATGAACAGTAAATAGATAGCTTGCAAGGTCTCGAAGAGAGCTAGTATGAAGGAGAATCATGATCAACAAAAGATACACATCCTTCTTTGAGGACCCATATTGGTACGTTGCGGCGGCGCAACTTGGCACATGGAATGCACACCCAAATACGTAAATATGAAAATCGTCAAATTCGTACCCAGTAGCCAACTGTAACGTCATATAGGTTGGGTGGCAATAGGCCTCAAGGCGGACCAACATAACTGCATACAAGATTGTATAGCCCTAGGCATAAACTAAAAATTTGGTATGTTCACCAAAATTCAGGCGATCATTTAAATTCTATGATTGCTAGGCAAGGTTATTTGGGGTAACAACATGCAATACTTTATCGAAAACCGTCGATATAAACTCTCCAGCATTATCTAGTCTCCCGGACCTAAAGGGATAAGTAAGGTGGTGAGCCATTAATCGGCCAGAAGGTTTAGCATCAATGTGTGTGGACAAAAATGTGACTAGTTTGTCGATTCATCAACCAAAACCATAAGTCTTTATATGGTTCGCATTTTGGTTAGATTAGTCCACATATATTCCCTTGAATCCACTGTGAAAATGGAATGATTTCGTATCTTCGCGAGAAATGATATAGAAAATCAATTTCCCTAATGAGCAGGCTTGGAAAAGTGTGCTTGTAGGCAAAAGATCCTTACTTCAGGTAAAGAGATGCATCGTAGCATCATTATTTGACCCAAGTGTCCTAAAAAGTCATGCCAAAGTAAGTAAATTGCCCAATCACCAGGCTCCAGGCCAACCACATGTGGTGTATTCCCAGTTGGGAGACAACCCAATGACTCCAAATCAAAGCTTCAAGCTCATTTTTGGAGGTGGTGCAAAGATATTTCACTCTGTTTTCTTCAATGGTTTCATTTATGATCATTGTCATCTCGAATATCCTTAAAAACTCAACGACATGGAGAATTTAAGGTCCCTTAAATGGTGATGAAGTACCATTCATACAACGAGGACCGTGCCAATGCTCTTAATCAGGTTGGATAGACCTGAAGTCATTGTTATAGATGTGGTTTAGGTGTAAAGTTAGTATGCGTAGTACGCATTCATCCAGACAACTAACTTTCCCACATTCCTACCTAATCACGTGTTTAATTGAATCTATCATATGTACTAAGAAACATAATATCAATAAGATTATCCATAAGTAAAACATACACCAAACTTGAATCCAAGAACATGGAAAAATGTTCACAAAGAAAATAGTTTACTAAGGGGATTTGGCCAACAAGCCCATCCATGTCAAAATTGTGTTTTTCCAACGGTGTTTGGTGGAGCAAAATTAGTCTCACATATTGACTACAAGAATGGTACTCCTTAACAACATTGGTAGGGGCACGAACAGGTGCATAACCATTGATCTATTATATCAAGATGGAAGTAGATTCTACAGAGTTAAGGTTTGGGAATACTGTCCCTTATTCTTGAAGTCTTAGGTCTTAGGTCTTAGGTGCCAAGGATCACGCTTCAAGCATGATGCCATACATTGGCAGACCCTAATTCTACCATATCTTTGTGGTAGTAATCAGATCTGAAAATTTGGTAAACTTCCGCTTTCTACACTTGTTGCTTCAAGAGCGAATTAGAAACAAGGAGGGACGAGAAAAGTATTCTCTAGTCAAAATTCGATCGGATTTATAAACTTCAAAATTGTACTCATTCATGGATGTAATCATGGTGTGCTTCAGGCAATATCTTTCATGATTAGACAGTCTGTAGGAGCGAGCCAAAGAGCCATGGAATCCTCGATCGGGAGGTATTTCCATTTGTAATACATCGGGCGTAAGTCTTCGAATGAAGATCATGGCAGAGGCTTATTTAGCTCTTCCTTACCATTGTGGCTTCAATGGTTTCTCAGCCACTTAATAGTCAAGTGGAGATTCATGTCTTGTATCCCACATAAAGTGGTTTCTAATAGAAGTCCAAATTAAGAAAATCAAACCTGTGACGGTTCGACAATCCACTGAATTGGAGGGAACGAGATTGTGATTGGTGATATGGGAAGGAATCATCCATCAGCATCAAATTTAGAACATTCGAGTTCTAAGACATAGTTTCATGAAAAATGTCGGGTTTTCATGGACGTATTGTTTTATGAAAACTTCAGGTTTCAAAGGCACTAAATTCAAAACTACATGTTCGATTTAGTTTATCAACGTAGTTCATAAAAGAGAGGTTCTTGCAAGAACAAATAATGCAATATACAACTAAGTGTAGTGGATTTTGAGGTTCTTCGAGAACTCAAGTGTGAGTGCTTCGGGACTACGAAAGTGAGTCAACGGTTCAAAGAATAGAAATAAAATATTGAATCGTTAATGTCCAAAAGTGATCTTCGGGTCAATAATTTTATTTTCGTTATCAGATTAATGGACTGCATATCACTTTTAATTAATTCAATAAATCAGGGACCAAACAGGGTCGATCGTAGAAGTAAAAT
Organism: Crataegus laevigata; assembly: GCA_963580275.1. Lineage (NCBI taxonomy): Eukaryota > Viridiplantae > Streptophyta > Magnoliopsida > Rosales > Rosaceae > Crataegus > Crataegus laevigata. Next base: position 25,649,100 of record OY756947.1, on the reverse strand, counting down.
AATGACTTTGGATCATATTCACTATAGATTCAAGCCAAATAGTTAAGAAAATGTAGCCTACATGAGGCTTAGCCGTAGGTTCCCAATTTAGTTGGGTGCATGTTAAAAGCAGAGCGGGCCAAAAATAATTAGGGCCGTGTATATCATGGCAGCCCAGCAAAAATTGCTGGCTGCTGTCTAGGAAAAAGGAAAAAAAAAGAAGCATGCAGCAAAGCTGCAGGTTGGGCTCGAATCATGACTACACGGGAAAGCCCATGCAAGTCGACCAGCGGCAATTGCAGCAGGAAGTGGGCCAAGGGCAAGAGACTGGCCCAGCAATATAAAAGACTGTTTGAGGCGAGCCTAAACACTTAGAGGTTACTGGTTGGTGGGGCAAGGCTGGGGATAAGCCCAGCGTATGCTGGCTTTGGTTTTGCGGGAGACTCGGGGCAATCTAGCCTGGCCCAATACAATAGCAGCAAGCCCAAACAGAGGCTGCTGATGCAGGAATGAAGTCGTCCGTGTCACCGGCTCAAGCTACAGCCTTGGCGCGGCTGAAAGCCACGGCTCAATCGCAATTTTCCCCAAAAATAATTTTCTTTCTCTTTTTTTCCTTCTCGAATTCAAATTTGAGGTTTGTAAAACAAAAAAAAAATTAAAAATTGCTTCTGTTTTCTTTCAATTCTTTGACTCACAAATTTCACATAGCGAATTCATAATTGCGTAATACATGAAACAAATATATGAACTATACAATATATATATATCGGAAGGAAAATATAAATGTAGGGGGTTCATGCATCATGAGGAATGTTTTTATGCTTCATGGTCGTTTCAAATACCTTACTTTATATTAAGCGTACCTGATTGACAGAAAACGATAAAAGCCTTTGAATTTGTAGAAGATCATCTCGGAAGCTGTAATTGCATCTCCAATGTGTTGTATCACGTTCAACACAGAAAAATTAAATTGAATCAATAACATGTTGATCAATTTAATAAAACAATAAATTAATCATAAAAAGAATGATTAAAACGTAATACTCCCCTAATTGAAGAGTAAATTCTCTTATTAGCACAGCGTCAAGAGCGTGCTGATAATGTGTTGGAGACATAATTTACTGAACAATTATGGTGGCCATAGAGAGACGGGGTGTGGCATAGATAGAAAAGAAGAAAGAGATGTGTAATTGTGAGGTGTGTTTGATTCACCCCATTGTGCCTTTATTTATAGTAGTAGGATAGGTAAAAACCTTTCTCTTTAAGATTACAACATTTAATAGGTAATCTACTCCTAATAGGAATATAAGATATATTCTCATATCTACTAGAATTTACACAATCACATTCATATTCTAATAGGATTGCAACAATAGCCATATTAATATATACAATATATTCTATATTAAATATATAGTTTGTATTATTATTCTATATAAGTTTAAAAAAAGTTTTAGTCATTAATTATTTTTATTATGAGAGTTCCTTATTATCATTACTAGGATAAATTTTACTTAACATGTTGTCTAAAATTAAAATAAACTAGTATAGTATTTGTATAGGCAAGAACTAAGAAGACATACATACAAGTATGAAAAATGTGAAAGAATATATAAACACTCATGATTCATCATTATTCCTCCACGAGTAGATAATGGTTACACTTCCATTATTGTTTAGATTTTTAAAATCCTCCAAACCCCCATAAATAATATTTTTTATTTGAGGGAAAAATTAATAAAATTAATAATAATTATTGTAGAAGTGTAAAAAATGTAAAAAAAAAAAAATATACAATCACTCATAGTGACAAGCTTTACAACTTTCATAAAGGGGTCAGCTTCGAAATCCAACACTATAATACATAAACCTTAAATTTATATTTAACTGTCGATTGTCATTTACGCTTTATTCTTCTTACTGAATTTCATTTTCAAAATTTTCTTTTTTTGAAAACATGATCATCTGGCAGATGTAAAAAGATAACGGTTCAGATCTTTGATATCACGTTTCGATATTTACAATTAACGGAAATATGAGTTGATGTCATATAGTTTGTAGAAACTTTAAAAAAATCAAGCAATATTTTCACTAACTGTAAAATTCTAAATATAATATCAACGATCCAAACTGTTCATCTCCATGCATCCTCTAATGAATATTGTGACACACCCCGACCTAAATCGGGACATGCTGGCCTTCACGTGAGTGTGACGTAATGTCACATCCCGGGCCCGCTACATCACCGTAGCACGATATTGTCCGCTTTGGGCCTCGACCACGCCCTAACGGTTTTATTTCTGGGAACTCACGAGCAATTTCCCAGTGGGTCACCCATCATGGGAGTGCTCTAGCCCCCTTCTCGCTTAACTTCGGAGTTCCTATGGAACCCAAAGTCAGTGAGCTCCCAAAAGGCCTTATGCTAGGTAGGGATGGGAATATACATTTAAGGATCACTCCCCTGGGTGATGTGGGATGTCACACGTAACCACGTGCACAATGCGGAAGCAAGATTAAATAAGAGAAGTACGAACAAATTAAAACCAAGCAACTAGCAGTCCTAACTAAGATAACGAGCTAGTGCGAGATTAAGTGTGAATTATACAACCAAAGCATAAGTAGCCTAAGTGCAGTCCAACTAGATAAGTACTAATTATACAACACCAAAAGGTGATCGTACATTTAAGAAATCTGTCAGAACCTTCGGATATCCTCGTGAGCCACCAACTAAACTCTCACCTAAAACCTGGAGGGGCGCAAAACAAAAAGTGTGAGTGGGCAAAAACAAAACTTTTCAAAATCATTTCATTTCTCAAAAGTTCTAACCTTTCTCCGTAAAACCTATATAATTGCCTAGAAAATAAAGTATATACTCATATATCTCAAAACCATGCTCAGCAATAGGTAATCGAATGTATACCAGAAGTATGCCATGCCAAAGTATCTCAACGAAATGCCATAAGTAACTTAGTGAACAAATACGAGTACCAAATATCAAATCAGCCATCAGATGAGTCTATAGCTCATAATCAATGTCAATCATAACAAATATTCCTGCACACAAGTCAGAACCACCTATAATGGTTTGTACGACAAGACTAGGTGTAAAATAAGTATGCTCAAGTGCTACGATCATGTGAAGACTGTGCGAATAATTGAGGGTCACCTACGAGTCGAAACCACCTATAGTGGTCTATACGACAAGCATGTGCACCTAGCTTGGATCCAAGGTGAGCATGTGGTGCGGGAGGTGAACATCACATAAAGGACTGTGCCCTAACTCTGGGCGGAAGCACTAACACTGGGGTGCAGGTTTATGAGCTCTCAATATATCACATCGTAATCATAAATTCACATCAACCAATTATAACTTACTTGGTACTCACCTGAGCGTCCACAACACCAATTCACATATATGCATCATATGTAAATTCATATACTAAAAGTAAATTCATATGCATGGCATTTTAAACATACTTTCATTTAAAAGCGATTTCTAGGAAAAATAGCAAGTATATAGGTATATACGGAAAACCAAAAGCCCACTCAAGTATATAGATATACCGAAAACCAAAAACCAAAAGCAATTTCTAGGAAAAATAGCAAGTATTTAGAGTACATAAACTAAACTCGCAATTAACTTCTCATACATAGCTCAATTTTGGTATTTGAATATACCAATATGATCTACACAACCTCAGAAACATCCCCATATTTTTAAAATAATTTTTCGACGCCCCACGCGACGGCAAAGGCACGGCCCTACGCGCCCTCACGCTCGGCCACCCCTAACGGAATCCCTAACCGCCGTTAGGAATATTCCGTTAAACCTTAATAGAAACCATTACATCTAACTGACGGCGTTAGAATATTCTGCCAAACTTGACGGAATATTCCGTTGTCTTCTACCTTGGAACTCTGGTGACCATCGATGTCGCTAGAAAACTGGAAAATTTTCTATTCGTCATAACTCACTCATTTCTCCACCAAAATTCACGAAATTTATAAAAAATTGAAGCCCACGACATAAGGAACAAGTTCTTACCACTTTCAAGCTCCAAAAGTCATGGGATCTCGCCAGAGAAATTTGAGAAAAACCGGCCAAACTTGAAACTTGTTATATCGACGTCCAATTTCTTCCAACGAACCACTCCGAGCCTTGTGAGGACCTCCTAAAGCTCCCTGTGAGCTTGAAATCCCCAAAAACACACGATTTTACGATTGCATAAATAGTGACATAAATCGGGTTAGGATTTTCACGAGTTTTCGAACGAGTTCTCACCTGAAAATGGTACCATTCAACTCATATGAACCTCAGCAGTACAATGGTAATCTTAAAACCTTCGATCTACAAGGTTTCATAGGGTTTGGTGCTTGTCCGTACGGTTTGTACGGAAAATGGATGAAATCCGAGAGGGAGGAGAGAGAAAGAGAGAGAAAGAGTCAACGGGAGTGAGAGAGTGTGAGGATGTTGTGTGGTCCAAATTTGGTCCCCAATCAAAAACAAATAAACTTAAAAATCTAATTGGGTCCAAATAGTTAGGAAATGAACTTAATTGGTCCAAAAACCTTAGCTCCACTCGCAAACACACAACCAACGCTCAAGGGTATTTTCGTCTTTTCACACCAACGTTAAATATTTATCGGGATGGGCTATCACATATTGTTTTCAAAAAAGAAAATCTAAAAAAATAAAATTTGATGAGAACAATGAAGCGTAAATATAAACAACAATCAATAGTTAAATTTTGATATATGATTTATATAATTATAGTGGCGAATTTCGAAGTAAAACTCTTCGTGAAAGTTGTAAAGCTTGTCATTACGAGCATTTATATATTTGTTTTCTATATTTTTTACACTTCTACATTAATTAAAAAAAAACTATTAAAGACTTTACTTAATTAATTAAGCTATTAATTAATTTATACCCATTTTGTTTCAGAAGCAATGGATGCTAGAGATTCTAATTCAGTAAACCTTAGTGAGGAGGAGTCTGTGGAGATTATAATGCGAACATAATGAGATCTTGGAAGCGAAAGTATAGATAATACAAATACGAGTCTTGCAAAGCAAAAGGCTTGAGCAATCAATTTACGTAAGTGAAAATATACTTAAAAGAAAAATGCGTTTTTATGTTTTGGATGTGACAATATGGTATGTATATACTTATTTAGTATTATGTTTTTCATTTGATTATTAATTGGTTTAAAAGATATTTTCCTTAACGGGTAACAGGTTGGGTCATATTACCTGTTAATATTATCGGGTCGATTTCGGGTCAGGTCATTTTACCCGTTTATTTTAACGGGTGTTACATGACACGACCAGTTAAGATATCGGGTATGACACGAAAACGATACAAACACGGAAAACACGACACGAATGCCAATTCTACTATTTATCAACTATCTTTGACTGAAATTTTGTTAATTTTCAGCTTTTTTATTGAAGTCTCTAAAATTAATGCAATTATGCATTTCTATGTAGGTTATTATAATTTTAAATTAAAATTTGATATTTGTAGTTACTTATACTAATGAGATTTTTAAATAAAATTCAAGATTTGTGGGAATAAAAATATTTAAAAAATAAATTATATTTATATAAAAAGGTATAATTTATCCTAATGACACAATTTGTCATTAAGATAAATTATATTTAAATAAAACTCATGATTTGTCATTACTTATAATATTGACATTTTACATACAAGAAATTGGTAATTTTTAAACGATATATTTTACATACAAAAAGTTGGTACATTTTATACAAAAAAAGGTGGTACGTTTTATATAAAAAAAATGGGTACATTTTATATAAAATTAAATGGGTTCATTTAATATAAAAAACAATTGGTACATTTTAGATTAAAAATGTGACAACCCATCCCTAGTTCTACAATTTTATAAAATTTAAAATAGTGATTTTAGGAAAATGCCCCTAGAGGCAAAGATTTTGATGTATGTTGACCATCAATTAGAGAGATGTAGGACTCATTCTTTTAGTGTATCCTCGTAGTACTCATCACTACGAGCGCATAAAAGAAAACCGTTTGCGAATCCGGGTTTAATGGTATAGCTACAAACATTTGAAGTTGTTTTATTATATTTTAGATTAGAAATTAAGTAAACTCCAACTTTGTGGGAAAGAGGCCCAATCAGGTATGAATTATTGTTTAAGGACTAATAAAAAAATAGTGAGAAGGGGATAGACCAATCAGGAAGAGAAAGAAGCTCTATTGCCTTTCATTTCCTGTCGGCCCAACATGCATTGCGCACCCGGTTCTAATTCAGGCCAATTTCCACCACTTTTTTCGATGAAATTTACCCATCCATCACCTACAACCTCTTCCACAACCTTCCCTATACCATTTCCTCCCAAGATTGAAGGGTTTTATGTCCTAACCTGCGAGAAACTTCACCAGAGCACCAGAGGTGCTCGACGACGATTCCTCCGTTTCGGCAAGTTCCACCACCCACCACCTCCCTTAATCAATCCCCTTTGGACCCAAGAACAAGACCAAACCAGTGGTAGGGGTGTTGGAACACCGAGGAAGGAGAATCGAAGAACACCCACCTTAGGGTTTCCAGCAGGTTTGAGCTAAATTAACACTTTTTCCGGCCAAATTGGACTTGGCCATAGGTATGAAACTTTCTCTAATCATTGAGATCTTCATACCTGTAAAATTTGAGAATTTTTGGAAATAGTTGATTTTTTTCGGCGAGTCAGGGCGCCCGACTGCCACATGCGGCAGCATGTGGTGGCGGCACGTGGGCCGAGGCACCCCCTGAACTTCCTAGGATAAATTTGATAGCCCTATTCTATATGTGAAGTCAAATTGATGAAATCTCATCATTTGAACATAGTTTTGATAGAGACCGCCACTTGATCCTTATATGAATCGACGATCCGACTGCTGGATTGTCACCAAACCTTAATACATTATAGTACGTAATATTTGAGGACAATATGAGCTTACAGATCGGGAATCTGACATACGGATCTTCCCGGATTGGATTTGTAAGTTCATAAAATAAGACGTCGGCCGCCACTTAATTTTAGTAATTGGTGGAGATCCGACCGTTGGATTGTTCCTCAAATTTAGAATGTTATTCTAGAAGATTATTGAAACTCTTGAGAAGTTATGGATTGAAAATCCGAGGTGCGGATCTTCCGAATCGAGTTACGTAGAGTTGTGGACCTTACCGTCGACCTTTGACCGACGGTTAACTTTTGGTCAATGGGTTTCAAATCATTCTAGAACGTCCTTGGGGTTGTATTTTATGTAAGTTACGTGTTCTATCGATAATAATTATGAGACGTGATTTGATAATTGTTCTAAGAGTCGATCGTTCGAGACACCTCGATATTCATGCTAGGGAGTTGTAGCGCGGACCTCAAGTAAGTGGGTCTTTTCCTTTTTATTGTATATATAAACTTTATTATTTCCTCAAATGCTTTTAAATTGATTTAGGTTTATCATATTAACACACCACAAATTGTTGAATAAACCCCACATACTTAATACACCCAACATTTACTTTTTCAATTAAAAATTATCTTAATACACCCCACATACTTCCCCATAATACCCTCACACACCACATTCTCAATATATACCTTACATTTTCTACATGCACCCCATATTTTCTACACACACCACATATCTCAAATCTTATAAAGCTTTTAATTTGGACAAAAAATGCTGACTGGAATTTTGACAAAAGATGCTGCTTGGGATTTAAAGCATATGTGGGTTGTTTTCAATTCCACCATTAAAATCCATGCCGTCTGTTTTTAATATTTGGTGGTAATTTTAGGTGTTTAATTCTTCATGTATTCCTTGTAATCCCTAAAAGACGAATACGAACATACAAGCTTGAATAATGCAGCAAAAGCAAGATTAAATAATTATCGATGTCGTCAAAATCACTAAAACAACAAAAAATATGAAGTCTTACCTCATGTGAAGCTTCCAAAACATCAATTTTCTGTTTCATTCGTAAAAAAATAACTTTTCTAAATCAACATGTTTGTAGTTTCATTAGTTAGGGTTTTGTTCAACAATAGAGGGTCGGATGGGTTTTGATAGTTGAAGAAGATAAATAATATGTTAAAAGTGATTTGGGTGTATATAGAATTAAAAAAAAAAAAACAAAACCTAAGAAGGTCAAAATTGCCATTAAATAGTTGGGTAAATAACTCATTTAATATTAAATTTTAATGTGGGGTGTATTCAATATTTTGTGGGGTGTTAATATTAAAAGCCATTGATTTATGCATTTTATGCCATGGTTTAGTTAATTTTAAAAATGATGTTATGTGGTTGAGATTTATCGTCATGGCATATTCATATGCATTTTACCTGCTCATAAATGTTGTACTGTTATGAAATGCTAAAGCAATTACGGGACACAGATGTAAGTCCAGGTAAGGTTATGATGTTGATTGAAATTGTTGAATCATTACGGCATGCTTTTTCATATAGTCTGGTCATCATTGCTACACCCCAGGTGATAGTGCTCAGCCTATGCTAGGTTAGTCTTTCACGTGTTGTCTACATCAACACCGCACACTCGCCTTGGATCCAAGTAAATGCTAGCCTTGTTGTACAGACTGCATTAGGCAGTTCTGACTCGTATGTGACAACGAATAGAACTAGTCTTCATGTGATTGTAGCACTAGAGCGTATATTATTACACCTAGCCTTGTCGTACACGTCACATTAGGTGACTCCGACTCGTGTGTTAACATAGACTGGTGAGCAATAGGTCCAGTTGTATAGGTCACATTAGGTGACTCCGACTGGTGTGCTAGCATAGGTTGTTGAGCACCTAAATTTTATTCATATTACTGTTGAGATATTATGATGTGGCATACTTTTGGATTTACTATCGATTTTCATTTGATATCATACCTATAAGTAGTATGATTTTCTGGAAACTATACATGTTTTACAGCGATGGGTTATAACGTTTTCAAAAGTTTTTATTAAAACTTTATTTTAAGGCCCACTCACCCTTATTTTTCGCCCCTCTAGGTTTTAGCACTGAACTATCTTATCGACGAGGATTATTGGCAATCCCAGTATATGTGGCTACCTTTGAGGGTATAATCCTTATTCTATCTTACTGTACCTTATTTATACTCTGACATCACATGTGAAATGGGTTCATTCCCAATCACAGCGCACTCTTGTATTTTGGCACTTTTAGGTTTAAATTTATTCACATTTTCCAATCACTACCCTGTATGACTTTGTCACCTTCCAAGTGTTGGCTAGCACAGCTCGATTCGGAATCCTAGTAGACATTCTTGGTAGGGGTGTGTCAAAAAAAAAAAAAAAAAGGGTCTTACATTAGAAAACGGGTACATTTTACATAAAAAAAGGTACTTACAAAAAAAAAGGGTACATTTTACATATAATAGTGATACATTTTTAAAGACAAATGGGTACATTATTAGTAAATTATTTGCGCAAATAAAAGGTAAAAAAAATGAGTACAAATAAAAGTTTGAAAAATATGTACACAAAAAGAAATTAATATATGTATACAAACTAAAATTTAAAAGAAAATTGGTACAATTTTTTTTTTATTTTTAAAAAGGGTACAAAGTAAAAATAAAAATATATGATACAGAGTTAAGCCATATATATATATATATATATATATATATATTAAATATAACGTTTCTAACACTAAATGAATATATTTGGAAATAAAATTTAATTATCTTGACATGTAAAATATTTTATTACTCAAATAATTAATTACGTTTATTAAAACCAAGGAACATTTATGAAAAGTTTAAAATGAATAAGGTTTCAATCAATGAAGTTGAAAAAAAAGAGATGAGAACCTAATTTCTCCTTTTTTTTTTCTTCTACTTATGTTAGTATTTAAAAAATCTAGGACCTTTTCACCTATAGCTAATTAATTTTGAGTTAAATGCTCTAACTCTATCATTATACATTAAACTAAGTTATACTAGACTACTTACTAAGAATTTTTCACATGCCTACAACAAGGACATTTCTTCTGTAGCAGCCTTTCTCTTAGATGCTACCTGCCACAGCTTGCTGGTTAACTAGTGTTTCTAGTAAACGATTCCTCCTTCGGATAATCAGAGTCTGCACACAAAGAAAGTAGTATGCCACCAAAGGATTAGGTGAGATCCTTAGTTTTTAGTGATTAAATTAAAATTAACCGTTCACAGAGAATCCTAATCTGCAGTAAGCTGCATTATGGAATTTCAAAAATTAAACAGGATTCCTCCACCCACAAAAGCTTCTTTTAAATAGAAAAAGGTTGCATGGTTGTTTTCACGTAATATATGTTTATAAATAATACATCAACTTTCTAATGTCTTCTATTTTTGTCGGAATCTTTATATATGTCCATTCTACAGAAAAAGTAACCGGCCAGAATTAATTCTTCAGAAAAAAGTAGCCATACAATAATCACAATTTGTCCATGCATGATGTATTTTGGCCGTTGTTTGACTAAGCAACAAAATCAAACGAACCATCATGAAAACTCATTCCAACATGCAAATCGCGTTTCTACCACTAGCTGTTATGCCTATTAGTGACGAGGCAATTTCTAATCGAATTAGAGGAAAAATATACGCGATGTATCGGACGTTATACTTATACATGATAATGTGAAAACGTGTTGTATCGGACTTACATAAGCTGGTGCAGTTTATGTTTATGTACTAGCTAGTTCATTTTTATTTTCATTTTTTTTTAGTGGAGCAATAGTACTAATAGGTTAGACAATTAGATTTAGGAGAGGAAAATTGATGGAATCGAACTCACACACACACACTAGTTCATGAACAAGTCTAAACCAAGTGAATGTATATACATGGTTAGGATTCGGGGACACACATTTTGCATGCCCATTTTCATAATATAATTTCAGCGATTCAACTGTTTATGATTGAGGTCTTCTCTCAAATACCATGTGTACAAAAAATCACCAAAATTCAACACCATGACCATTGGATTAAATTATAGTCTCGTAGTGTTTCTTCTTCACTATAAATGAATGTCTTCGTGATTTTTGTTTTGTCTAATTTTTGCAAGGATGACCTATCAATGATAAGTTGAAATATAAACAATTCGAATACTTGAAAAAAGTTACGGTATTGGTCCTACAAAAAAGTGTGTAAAAAAAATATATACAAGATTTCAATGAAAAAGTAAGAACATGACTCCAATAGGAGGGTACTTGCAAACAAGGAACTAAAATTAATTACAAAGTAATAATCCCATACATGCAACAAGAACTAAAAGAGACATAAAACCAATGCATCTCAAACCAATTGCAGGATACGAAAACGACATGCTTCTATCTGGAATATGATCCAAAAACACCACTTAACAGTAATTCCGACCAACTTAACCAGCTCACCTCTACTATTCTGATGGACAAACTGATCACACACAACATTAAAACTTGCCTACATCAGGACTAAAAAACTCGCTTATAGTGAGACTAACAAACTCGCCTAAAAGAACATACAACTCACACTAAGTTTCTAGATCAACAAGATCCTCTCATGATGAATCGCGCGTCAAATTTGATTTGATAATGCACGAGTTGAGGTGAGAAGTCTAGCACATTATATTAAGTACAAACTACTGATGACTGGAGACCCTTAAATAATTATATAATCTGAAGTGGGGAAGTCATCGATCTTTATGGTAAACAAGAAATCAAGATAAACCAACATCAAGAAGATAAAGATCTTAATGCTTCTGTTTATAGGCCATTTATAACAAGAACAAAGGCAAGGGAAAGTTTCAATATGGTTTTAATTTCAAATTTGGTGATAACAAACATTTTGTATCCAAATCCTGTTCTTTGTATTCTTGGGAATTCTCCACCAAGGCAGCACTCTAATTCCAGTTCACCAATGCAAGCTTGTCAAATTTGTGGCTAGTATGGTCATCTTGATGACATTTGTAGATTCAGAAACTCATACACTGTAATGTCTGAGGAATGTCAGATTTGTGGAAATAGGAATCATAGTGCTCAATTCTACTTGTTCATGAATTCAAATGTCTCACCTCCCACTGTATCTATTATTAGTGTATAAGCTGTGAGCTAAGTAAAGATTAGAGTAAATAAGCCTTGGTTTTAATTGTGTATTCACTTAGTCTTAGATTATGACAAGTGTAAGGCTGAGATTGTATTGTTGGTTGTGTGTATGTAGCTAAGGCTAACAGTTATGTACTCATACCTGTGTGCGTGTGATTTTTCAGAAATAGAATTGTCTTTCTCTCTATTGAATTAGCCTTCTTCTCTCAGATAGAAACTTAGCTAATTCGAAGTTCACTAACATCTATGAATGATATGCATGTCATTGCTTCTGGCTTCTGCACCACCTTTGGCACCTAATCAATCTTCCTAACAAGTGTCGCTCAGACTCCCGTGCAACTAACCACATGACTGCTGATCTGAATAATTTCTCCTTAGCAACTCATTTTCCATCCAATGAACTTATTCATCCAATAAATGTTAAAGGTTTGCTTGTATCTCATATGAGGTCCTCCATTTTACAGACTCTTTTTTCATAACTTGAAGTTGAATTTAGTACTCTATGTGCTTGGAGTTATTCAAAACCTATTAGTTCATAGAATTTACCTTGATAATAATTGTTCGCTGATTATTAGTGCTTTTTGTTTTTCGATTTAGGACAAAGCCACAAGAAAAATATTGTTCAACTCACTACAAGAAAACAACATATCTATCTCAACAATTTTACCATGGACTTTATGAGCTCGTTGAAAAAATAAAAATTTACCACGGACATAATAAGCACGTCATAAAAAATAATTTTTCGTTATAGACAAATCTTAGCCCGTTGTAAAATAACAGTGAATGACCACGCGCAAAGTTGCACGTTGTAAATATACTAAGTCACCACGGACAATGCTCGTGGTCAATATTGTTAGTTCTACAACGCATTTTTGTTATCGACCATGGACATAATGTGTGGTATAATCATACACATAATGAAACATATTTAGAAAAGGCGGGACACCGAAATTTTGCGAAATTTCAAACATCTTTGAGATTTGAAAATTTAACAACTCTTTAAATCTCCAGTCGCTACTTTTTATTTCTAATCAAAATCCTATGGTACCAGGGATCCGATCCAAATTAAATTGAATCCCCAAATGGGAAAGAAAAAAAAAAGGGCGCACAAGAGAGAAAATGGTGGGTTCCTCTCTCTCTTTATCCTTTTTTTTTCTTTCATCCCTTACACTTTATTTCCTTTCATGCCTAATTTTTCCTAAACCTCATGAGTTTTGGTAATGGTTACTGTAAGGGCAAGAACAACAGCTCAGCACTAAATGGGAAGGCTATGTTGACTGGAGAAGTCAACCAGCAATCAGAGGTCGCCATGGCAGCATGCTTGCCTCCTCCTTGATGCTGGGTACGTGTCTCCCTTGTGATGCAATGCAATCAGAGATCGCCATGGCAGTATGCATGCATCGATCCAACATATCATAAGTTATACCAAATAACAAATATAGGGTTACCTAAATTTTACATGAAATGTTAGCCACTTGAGTGCATCAATGGGTGGACTTTTTATCTGTCTTACAAACTGAAACTTGCAGATTAATTCTTACTTCAGTAGAGTTTGAGAATGAATTCAACATTATAAAGTATGGAAGCAGTTTGGGTTGCAAAATACGTGAGTTCGGGGAAAGAGACATTATTGTGATGAGGAAAACGTGGAGCAGTTATGTATAATCCTATGAAATCTCATTTTACTACAGTTAAAACAATTCTTAGATACTTAAAGGGTATGTCAAGCGATACGTTTTAAACATAATAGAAAAAACAATAATATTATTAAAGCTTTAGCCACGTAGTGCAATATCACATTGTCCCTTTATATGTTCATTATATCCTTTATAAATTGTAACTCACCACGTAACTCCTAATGGTCATTTTGCCCTAACGTCACCGTGTGCAGTTTACATTTATCATTTGGATTAATCCAACACCAAAGTTCTCATGCTCCATGAACATTTCCAAATAAACCACATATCACCACATATAATAACTCCAAAAGTATTTCCATGAAATCTAACATGCTTGACTTGAAAGAGAGATATTTAGAATTAGTGTAAATCACATGATATCTCATGGTTTTCATTAATCGGAAAATAAGAATATTTTGAAATCCCTTCACCTCGATCGATAGCTAGAACCTGAGCAAGACAAGCCCACTAATAATCTTCGCACACAAGCTCACTAACTCTAGTCCCTTTCTAACTATCTCAAAAAATATATATAAATATAATATATATGTATACACACACATAGAGCTAATCTAGACCAACCCAAATGTTTAGTAATGCAATAGAATGCATAAATCATTGCATGCTACATATGCATAACGTCTAACTATAGTTCATTCTAATATCTCTAAATAATATATAAAAATATGGGATCTTACAGCTATTCTTATATGGCTTATATCAATTAGGTTTGGCTCTCATAAATAATAAATTTTATACTAAATTATTGATAACTTATTGTGTGGCTTAGTTCAACTTATACCCTAAATATCATTGTATAAAAGTAAAGACTATGTTAAGAGGCTTGAATTTAAAACTCTTAATACTGGAAGGGGGAGCCACTTAGTACTACGGTAGTAGTATTTCTCTTTACTTAAAATAAAAAAACTTTACGTTCGATTTTCGCTAAAAGCGAATTTGAACTATATTCATTGGTGGAGGGATCTAAGGATCACAATAGTACTACCAATTAGACTTCCGGCCCTCTTCCCAGTCCAACTTTTAAATTCAGACCTTTATCCTATCTCTGCACAGTGGCCTATACCATTTCCAATGAAATTTCCAATCATTTGAATATTAAAATAAGGCCAATTTTTTTTCTTGATCCTTGTGGTGATACTCTACTTTTAAATAGACTTATGAGGTGAAAAAGCTATTAATTGTAGTCCTGTGGTGAAATTTGTTATCAATCATAGTCCAAATTGGATTTTTCCTCCTTTTGTCATTTGTAAGGACAAAATTATTATTTTTGTTTTTATTGATTCCATCAACCAATCATAAAGCGCCATATGGACATAATTTTTTTTTTCAAAACTTTTAGAGCTACAATAAAAGAATAAATAAACAATAAAATTACAAAGTTCATATTATCTGGTTTTCTCATTTCAAGAGAGTCAAGAGTCCAAATTCAAGATTTAAAAAATCACAAAGTATCTTGCCGCTTTTAGGTTAGAATATAAGTTATTATGCAAACATTAAATTTAGTTTCATTTTAAGAAGAAGAATGGTGGACGAGATGGTTAGAGTTATGTGAGAGAGAGAGGGAAGGTGATGGGTAATCGCTATGGCTGAACAATGGTAGGGATTGGGGAGGGATTTTTTTATCCTTATACTTTTGTTGATTATAAAAAAGTGGAATTATCAAAAAGAAAAGAAAAAAAGACTAGAATGACCTTTTTATCCCTGCATGTGGATGAGATTTTGACAGAAAATTCAATTTGGACTACAATTGATAACGAACGTCATCACAGGATTAAGATTAACACTTTTTCACCACAGTGGTCGATTTAAAAGTAATATCTCACCACATGGATCAAAAAAAAAATTTAGCCTTAAAATAATTAGTTCATACAGACTTTTACACAATCTCAACTCCATTCAGCTTCCCAATAATAAAATGAATAGTTTATTTGAAACAAAAAAAATCTCACGCCTCCCTCGTCATATTACTCTCGTTTTTCTTTCTTTCATATTGTCTGACAGTTCACGGAGCAATTACAGAGGAGCATGAACTCCAACTCACAGGCTCTCATCTTTAATTTTTTTCAATTTGTCAGTTTTATATTAGTTGTCATCTCTATATGTAAATTAATTCAACATTTTTTTTTTGTAGATTAGAAGATTAAATTTCATTATTCCAACAAAGAAAAACAAATTGAAGTTTAGATAGGTGGCCTACAACCCAAAATATGTATTTTACTCTCAATTCCTCTTGCAATTTTTGTTTCTAAATTATGATTATTTTCTTATTAAATTGATGTCTTGCAACTCTTTTTAATTAATTTCCTAATTTGTTTTAGTTTGTAACATTTAGTATATATGTTCATGTTTCTTATAATTTAAAGTTAGTCAATCTATATTTTTCAGTTTTCAGTTATGGAAATGTATTTCAAAAGAAAATCACAGCATGAGATGTTAGAATCGTCGTCGGAAAGTAGTTCAAAACAAACTTGTGTAGATTCTATGAAAGTTAACTTGAAAACTCTCTAATATGATCTTGAGTTGTGTAGACCAATTTTGAGTTATTATCCTAATATCCAAGACCAAGTTCAAAGAGCCTATCTCCTAAATAAACTTTGTCAACCACGGACCCATAGATTTGTGAGAGGCCCCTCCTAACTCGAAATTTTGGCTTCGTCACTGACCACATTATTGTTAACTCATTATAAGGTTACGTCCACCCCCTCCTACTTAGTGGAAGATAATATCGTTTTTCAAAAAAGAAAGTAGTGGAAGGGAGAAATAACATTCCACCAACGGCTATATCATCTACTTCTTGTATATTTATATTTATTATTGGTTGGTTTTGGTGTTATATGAAAAAACTTGTATATTTATTATTGGGTGGTTTTGAATGCTAGCGAGATGATATCAAACTCTGCATGACGATCTACGTAATATTTTATCTTCGTGCTGCTAGTATCTATTTCTTCTATGACTCAATGTTGACACTTCATCTGCACTTTAGACCAAGCCAACAACATGCATGACATTTCACCTCTTTTGTGACTCAACATTGACATTTCACCTATACTAAAAATTAAAGTTGTAGATGATGTCATATATATGTATGAATCACGGAAATAGAAAAGGACCACATGACTTAATCACTAGTAATCATATATCTGTATGACAAGAATAAAATAAGGGGTGTGATATCCACACACCCATTTTTACTTCTCTCACATCTTTTTGGATTTCGGCCATCGGATCAGATGAATTGAAGAAGATCTAACGGATAGAAAGTAATAAGGGTGTGTGAGAAGTAAAAAAGGGTGTGTGGATAGCACACCCCTAAAATAATATTTAGAAAGCTAATTACCATTCAGATTTTTTTGTTTAAACTATGATGTGATCTTGTTTTATATGACATAGGATATTATTTAATTTAAAGGATGAGAGAATGAGTTAAACTTTATAATGTGCTTGTCATAATAACTTTGATTTGAATACTATTGAGATATCTCACTTACAAGTGAAGAAGAATAACACGAACAGAATATTAAGTGGCAACTATGATGTGAACTTTTCGATAGCATACTAATATTCCTCTTTCTCAATTTTTTTTAAAACAAAATTCGAAAGCTATAACGAGGATCCCCTTGAATCCCTGGGTGCCTCATATCAAATTAACCGCAACAGAAAATTGAGAAACCAAATAGAAGCCTTTAGGCTTCATGTGACGACCTGCAAATAAATCGCAAGAGGTTGAATATCTTACAGCAACGATGACATCAACTAAAATACTTGAGAGTCCCAATCAATATAAAATTATTTGCCTAAATCTTTGTGTCAATACTAGGACAATATGGAACTATCTATTAAGGAAGATAACAAGTCTTCCATTTCTGATGATGTAAAATAGTCTAGCAAAAGTTAATTGTGGTTAGTTTGTTATTAACTATGGTTAGTTAGAATTCAGTTAAGGTAGTCAAGGACATTCTTGTAAAGAGCCAAAAGGCTATATATACTCTCCTCTGTGTATTTGTACAATCATTCAGTAAAATACAATCTTCTTGAAGAAGCTTTATCTTTCTACATGGTTTCATCGCCAGTTGCCTCACGGCGTTTCTCGATCCTCTTCTCTTCCGCTCCGATCTTCTGATCTGTATCTCGTTTTGTTCTCTGTGGTGGTTTTGCTCTGTGCTTTGTTGTTCTTGAGCTGTCTTTCCATGGCGACTTCGTCTGAGTCGGTGCCGGTTACCGATTCCTCTTCTAACCCTAATTCCTCTTCGTATTCATCTCTCACCATCCAAAACATTGGTAGTATGGTGCCAATCAAGCTCAAGAGGACCAATTATCTGCCGTGGTGTGCTCTGTTTGCTCCGATTCTTCGACGTTATCGTCTTCTTGGTATCGTCGATGGCACAGAACCCTGTCCTGCCCCTCTTCTGCCTGATCGCACTCTTAATCCGGCTTTTGAGATTTGGTATGAGAAGGATCAGAATCTCCTGATCTGGTTTAATTCTACGTTGTCTGAAGAGGTGATTCCTATCACCGTGGGTGTGTCGTCTTCTCGAGATCTGTGGCTCAAGCTCGAACAACGATTTGGGGGTATCTCTGATGCGCATGTTCATCAGCTTCGTTCTCGACTTCAAAGTGTTCAGAAAGGTTCTCGTTCCATGTCTGACTACTTGCAAGAGCTCAAAGAGATCTCCGACTCTCTTACTGCCGCTGGCGCCTCAATTTCTGATCGTGATATCATCGCTGCTACTCTGGCTGGACTTCCTGATGAGTTTAAATCTTTTACTGACTCTATCATGCTTCGGTTATCGTCTACATCTTTGGATGAACTGCATGGTTTGCTCCTTACCAAAGAGCTCTCTCTGAATCGTCGCAAGAAAGCTGTCTCTTCCAGTCTGTCTGAACCGTTTCATGCCTTCTCGATTCAGGCTCAACCTCCACTTCTTCCCACCCCTCCACAGGTGTATGTTGCTCAGAATCAACCCCTTCAGCATTCTTTTCGTTACAATTCAAATCGTGGGAAGTCAAATCGTGGTAATCGGGGATTTCATCGTGGTAATTCCTTCCCTGGTGGTTTCAATCGTGGCAACTCTTTTCATGGTGGTTCTCATCGTGGTAATTCCTTCCATCGTGGTGGTTCTTCCTCTGGTTCTCGGACTCCTTGTCAGATTTGTGGTAATTCCAGTCATGAAGCAATTGACTGCTTTGACCGTATGAATCCTGATATATGTGGTCGAATTCCTCCTGCCAAGCTTCAAGCGATGTGTGCTCGTTCTGATGCTAAGTCTTCTCCTACCTGGTTAATTGACTCAGGGGCAACCTCGCACATTACTAATGACATATCACATCTCAACTCTCCTAATCCCTACACTGGTGAAGACAAGGTTTACATAGGTGATGGTAAAGGTCTTACCATTTCACATGTTGGTTCATCTACATTATGCACTCCTACTTCTTCTTTTAAACTGTCTAATGTTCTTCATGTCCCTCATATGCAACACAATTTGCTATCTGCATTTCAATTTCTCCGGGACAATTCTTGTTCATTGACTCTTGACTCTAATGGCTCCGTGGTTAAGGATCGTTCCACGGGGAAGACGCTTTTGCGGGGTTCAGTTAAAGACGGCTTCTATCCTTTGCAGTCTACTACATCTTCTCGGTTTGTTTCTGGTACAGCTTTTCCTTCCCTTGCTGCATCAGCTTTTGTCAGTATTAAAGCTCCAATAAAGATATGGCATCGGCGATTGGGTCATCCGTCTTCTGCCATTTTTCGTCGGGTACTCTCTACTGCCGCTCTTGCAGTCCATGGCAAGCCTTCAGTTGATTTTTTCTGTTCAGATTGTGCGTTGGCCAAGAACCACAAGCGTCCTTTTGGTCTGTCTTCTTCAGCAACTACTCAGAGTCTTCAGCTTTTACATTGTGATTTGTGGGGACCTGCTTCTGTTCCATCTAGCAGTGGTTTCCGTTATTACTTACTTCTGGTTGATGATTTTAGTAAATACAGCTGGTTTTTCCCTTTGAAGGCCAAGTCGGATGTATTTTCTACGTTTGTTGTTTTCAAGAATTATGTAGAAACTTTGCTTGGTAATAAAATCAAAGTGTTGCGTTCAGATTCAGGGGGTGAATTCACTGGTCATTCTTTTGCATCTTTTCTTAATGAGCATGGTATTTTTCATCAATTCAGCTGTCCACACACGCCTGAACAGAATGGCTGTGCTGAGCGTAAACACCGGCATCTTGTTGAGACGGCCCGCACTTTGCTTGTTGCTTCTCATGTTCCTCATATGTTTTGGGTCGAGGCTTTCTCTACTGCCTTGTATCTCATTAATCGTCTTCCTATTTCTGGTTCCTTGATCTCTCCTTGGGAACTTTTATTTCATCAGCATCCGGATTATTCCAAACTCAGAGTTTTTGGCTGCCAATGTTTCCCATGGCTTAAACCTTATATTCACAGTAAGTTGGATGCTAAAAGTAAGAGTTGTGTCCTTTTGGGCTACAGTCTTCAGCACAAAGGTTATCGGTGCTTTGATCCGATTGACAACCGAGTCTATATATCCAGACACGTCATTTTTAATGAAGACTTCTATCCTTTTCAGTCTCTGGAGTCTCAGCCTTCTTGCTCTGACAATGTTTCTCCTGTGCCTTCTCCTTCCATGGATCTTTCTTTTCGTTCGTATACTCCCTCTCCTGTTGCGTTTTCGACTCCTACTGTTTCTCCACCTTCCGACCCTTCTCCACCTCCAGTTTCTTCACCTTCCGATGCTTCTCCCCCTCTCTCTTCCTCTCTGGTTAATACCCATCCTATGGTTACCCGATCCAAAGCAGGCATCTACAAACCTAAGGCTTATACAGCCACTAAGCATCCTCTATCTGTTACCCTGGAGTCTGTTCCCAGTACTTATCTCCAAGCATCTAAGTTTCCTCACTGGCGCGCTGCTATGCAGGATGAATATAACGCCTTACTATCTACAGGAACCTGGTCCTTAGTTCCTTCTCATTCTTCTCAAAACATCGTTGGCTGCAAGTGGGTGTTTCGGGTTAAGCAGAAACCTGATGGTACTGTGGATCGTTACAAGGCCCGGCTTGTTGCCAAGGGTTTTCATCAACAACAGGGTATTGATTTTCAGGAGACTTTCAGTCCGGTTGCTAAGCCGGTTACCATTCGAATTCTTCTAAGTCTTGCTGTTCAACATGATTGGTTTTTAAATCAGTTAGACATCAGCAATGCCTTCCTTCATGGTGATTTAAAAGAGGATGTATACATGATTCAACCCCCGGGTTTTATTGATCCTCTCTTTCCCAATCATGTGTGTAAACTTCAGAAATCGCTTTATGGCCTTAAGCAAGCCCCTCGAGCTTGGTTTGACAAACTATTTCAAGCTCTGCATGATCTCGGCTTCAGTCAATCTTCCTCTGATGCATCCTTGTTTGTACTTAATGGTCCTCAGCTGGTTATAGTTCTTGTTTATGTCGACGATATTCTCGTTACTGGCCCTGATTCTGATCTCTGTCATCACTTCATTAACCAGCTTAGTGATCGGTTTCCAGTGAAGGATCTTGGTCCTTTACACTATTTTTTGGGCCTGGAAGTTCAGCGATCTTCAAAAGGGATCTTTCTTCATCAAACTAAATATTTGCTTGATCTTCTTCAACGGGCAAATATGCAGGGTGCTAAACCTTGCTGTACACCTCTTGGCTCGCACAAACTGGATCACACTGGTTCTCTTCTATCCAATCCCACTGAGTATCGTTCTCTTGTTGGAGGCCTTCAGTATCTCACGTGGACTCGACCGGACCTTGCTTTTGCTGTTAATCAGCTCTGCCAGTTTATGCATGCTCCTCGTGAACAACATTTTCAAGCTGCCAAACGTGTTCTTCGTTTTTTAAAAGGTTCTGCTTCTCACGGATTATGGTTTACAAAGGGTCATATTGATCTCTCCGCCTATTCTGATGCTGATTGGGCTGGCAGCACGTTTGATCGGCGATCGACCAGTGGTTATTTTGTATTTCTTGGTCCCAACCTCATCAGCTGGAGTGCCAAGAAACAGAGTACTGTTGCCCGTTCGTCTACCGAAGCCGAATATAGATCTTTGGCTCATACCGCTGCAGAGCTCACTTGGGTTTGTAAAATCCTTCGTGATCTTCACTGTCCTCTACCCAAACTGCCTACACTATGGTGTGATAACATTTTAGCCATCTCTTTAGCCTCTAATCCAGTCTTCCATGCTCGCACTAAGCATGTTGAGATTGATTATCATTACATTCGCGAACTGGTTCTTGCTAATCTTCTTAAAGTCCAGTTCGTTTGCAGTGTTGATCAATTGGCTGATCTTCATACCAAAGCTTTGTCTAAAAATCAGTTCCGCTACCTCTGTTCCAAGCTTCCTGTTGGTCTCTACTCTGATCCCTCCTCTTGCTTGAGGGGGTGTATTAAGGAAGATAACAAGTCTTCCATTTCTGTTGATGTAAAATAGTCTAGCAAAAGTTAATTGTGGTTAGTTTGTTATTAACTATGGTTAGTTAGAATTCAGTTAAGGTAGTCAAGGACATTCTTGTAAAGAGCCAAAAGGCTATATATACTCTCCTCTGTGTATTTGTACAATCATTCAGTAAAATACAATCTTCTTGAAGAAGCTTTATCTTTCTACACGCCTTACCATTGAGTCACAAATAATAAGCATATAACAGCATTGACTAATATCTTCTTTTTTCCCATTTTTCTTTTGAAGCTTATGCCTATGGATTTTCTAGAATTCTACAAGAATTTCCGAATCGTCTTAACCGCAACAAGAATTAGGGTTGGGCATTATTTGATCTATTCAGTTTAACCTCGAATTGTGCATCCAACCGCAGATTATGGGTTGACAATAATCGAAATCACAACAAAAAAAACAATGGTTTATAGCCAATTAGATCAGTTCGCCAATTATTGCAGTTTGGCTTGACTTGGTTTCGGTTTAACAAGCATGCACTTATAACTATGTCGAAAGAAGTATTAATATATCGTCTCCTCATTTCTCAATTAAACAATCAATTTCATGACCCAATTTGTAATCTCCAAACACCAAAATACATAATCTCATAACTCGGAGACACGAATATTCAATCTCATAACTTAAAAATTCTAAAATATCATTAATACACCAGTAAAAAACATTGTGTGACGAAACACACATTGTCGCGCAAAGTCTTGAGCAATGAAATTTTGCGTGACGAAGCACATATCGTCACGCAAAGTCTTTACAAAAATAAATAAAATAATTTTTTTTAAAATCATTGCGCGATGTAATCCAAATATTTTGTCTCTTAAACCAATTTATTTTTCTTTTTTTATTTAATTTTGTATTATAAGTTGTAAAATATAGTTATTTTCATAAGTTTTTTATTATTTTTTAAAAACAATGCGCGACGAATATCAATATTTCGTCACCTAAACCTTATTTACTTATTTTTTTATTTATATTTATATTGTTAAATTAAATTATTTGTCACATCCCGGCCCGGGCGGGACCACTTCCCGGGCCCGCTCCACTACCGTAGCACGATATTGTCCGCTTTGGGCCCAGACCACGCCCTCACGGTTTTGTTTTTGGGAACTCACGAGCAACTTCCCAATGGGTCACCCATCATGGGAGTGCTCTAGCCCCCTTCTCGCTTAACTTCGGAGTTCCAACGGAACCCGAAGCCAGTGAGTTCCCAAAAGGCCTCCTGCTAGGTAGGGATGGGAATATACATTTAAGGATCACTCCCCTGGGCGATGTGGGATGTCACATTATTTCTTTATTTCTTTATTATTTTCTTTGGGCGACAAATGCACATTTGGTCGCCTAAACCTTATTTATTTTAACTTTAAATTGTGAAATAATATTATTTTCTTTTTATTATTTTTATAAATTTTGCTCGACGAACCACCATTTCATCACTCAAAATCCTTAAATTTGGGCAGGAGCCAAAAATGGAACACAGGAATTTTTGTTTTAAACTTTGAACAACAATTCCTCTCGCAAAACTTAGCGCGACCAACACTTCGTCGCACAAAACTCTAAAATTTTGGCTGGGCGCCAAAAATGGGAAGCAAGAAATTTAAAAAAAAATATTTAAATACTTTGCGCGACCAATATTTCGTCGCGCAAAGTGATACGGTTTTTAAAACCAAAATAACTCTTCCACAATTTTCTCAATGTCTTTCTTTATTCTCTTATTTCTCCTCTCTCTTTCATTCTCCCAAAATCTGACCCTTTCTCTCACACTCACTATCACATCTCAGTCCGCATAGCAAGATATTGTTTGCTTTGGGATTTGTTCGCACGATTTTATTCTTGGGCTCTTGGGCCTTCCTAGGGGGTCACCCATCCTGGGACCGCTCTTGCCCAAACTAGCTTAACTTCAAAGTTCTTATGGGATCCGAAGCCAGTGAGTTCCCAAAACGTGTCTTGTTATAGGGAGGTGGGCATGTACATATAAGGCATAGAAGATCATTTCCCCTTGCCGATATGGGACTCTACAGTCACTCCTTTCACTTAATCTTTCTTCTCTCTCTCTTCACTATCTTTCACTTTCACTCACTCTCTCATCTTTCTCCCATTATCTCTCTAATTCACTTACATTCACTGCTCCCTCTCATTCTCACTCACTCTCAATCTTGCCAAAAGGTATATTCTCCTCAAATTTTAATTTTTTTTTCATTAATATGTGTTTTTTGACACACGTCGACCTGAGATGCCAACTAGGACTCATAATCGAGCTGTGCTGGCTGAAACCTGGAAGGTGATGCAGCCAAAAAGTGTAATGATGTGGAAAATGTGAATAAATTTAAACCTAAACGTGCCTAAATACAAGAGTGCATGTTGAGTGGGAATGAACCAATTTCACACGTGATGACAGAGCATAAGTACGGTATAGTAAAATTGGGTGAGAATTATACCATCGATGGTAATCGTCTACACCAAGATTTGCCAATAATCCTTGTCGGTACCAAAACTCTGCTACTAGAACTTGGAGGGTGAAAAATAAGGGTGAGTGGGCCTTAAATTAAAGTTTTAATAAAAACATTTGAAAACGTTATAACCCCTCGCTGTAAAACATGTATAGTATCCAGAAAATCATACTACGTATAGGTATGATATCAAATACAAATCGAGAGTAAATCCAGAAGTATGCCACATAACAATATCTCAATAGTAATATGAGTAAAATTAGGTGCTCAGCAACCTATGCTAGCACACTAGTCGGAGTCACCTAATGGGACCTGTATGACCGAACCTTTTACTCAGCAATTTATGCTAGCGCACGAGTCAGAGTCGCCTAATACGACTTATACGACAAGGCTAGGTGTAATAATATACACTCTAGTGCTACAATCACGTGAAGACTAGCGCTATGCGTGGTCACCTACGAGTCGGAGTCGCCTAATGCAACATATACGATAGGGCTAGCACCTACTTGGATTCAAGGAGAGCGTGCGGTGTGGGAGGTAAACATATACATGAAGGACTGGCCCTGGCCAGAGGCAGAAGCACTAACACTGTGTTGCAGCAATGATGAGCTAACTACATGAAAATATGCATGCCATAATGATTCAATAATTCAAATCAACATAATAAACTTGCCTAAACTTACCTGTGCATCCTATAGGGTTATTTTGGCATTTCACAAATTCACAACAATGTAACATTTCTTAATTATGGCATGAAATTCATAAATCAATTCAAAATCATTTGTGGAAACTATAGATTTTATATATACATACTATAAAAAGGAAAAGAACCACTCACCTGAGGTCCACGCTACAACTCCCTAGCATGAATATCGAGGCGTCTCGAACGATCGGCGCCTAGAACAATTATCAAATCACGTCTCAGAATTATTATTTATAGAACATGTAACTTACATAAAACACAACCCCAATGATGTTCTAGAATGATATGAAATCCATTGACGAAAAGTCAACCATCTATCAAAGGTCGACGGTAGGGTCCACAACCCTACGTAACTCGATCTGAAGGATTTGCACCACAGATTTTCGATCCGTAACTTTCAAGAGTTTCAATAAGCTTCTAGAACAACATCCTAAAGTTTCAAAGCGATCCAACAGTCGGATCTCTACTAATTGTTAAAATTAAGTAGCGGCCGATGTTTTATTTTACGAACTTACAAATCCAATTCAGGAAGATCTGTATGTCGGATTTCAGATTTGTAAGTTCCTATTTTTCTCAAATATTATGTACTATAATGAATTAAGGTTGGGTGACGATCCAACAGTTGGATCATCGATTCATATAAGGACCTCGTGGCGGGCAACTAGGTGGTCAACTACGAAACTATATTAAAAAATTATAATTTCACTAAACGGATATCAAATATGGAATTAGGGCTTCAAAATTAGCCTAGGATAGTCAGGTGGGGTCTCGGCCCACACGCTGCCCTGACTCGCCAGAAAATTTCACTATTTTTAAAAATTACCAAATTTTACAGGAATGAAGATCTCAATAAGAGGAACAATTTTCATACCTATAGCCAAGGCTAATTTGGCTGGGAAACACCTCAGATTTTCCTATATCTGTCGGAAACCCTAGAATGGGTAAGCTTCGATTCTCCTTCCTTGGTGTTCCAACACCCCTACAACTAGTTAGGTCTTATTCCTGGGTCCAATGAGAGTTGATTAAGAGTGACAATGGGTGATGTAACTCGCCAGAATGGCAGAATCGTCGTCGAGCACCTCTAGTGCTCTAGTGGAGCTCTTCACAGTTTTAGACCTAAAAACCTTTAAATATGGGTGGAGATGGTAGCGGGGAGGTTGTGGAAGAGGTTACAGGTGATGGATGTGTGAAATTGGCCTGAAAAAATGGTGGAAGCAGCGGGAAACCACCCCGGGTCGAAATCGGGTTGCTACGCGTGAATGGCTACGGGAAAGGAAAGCTGATGCTTCCCTCTTTCCTCAGATTGGTCCTTTTTTTTTTCCTCTTTTCTGATTGGTCCTTTTTTTTTCTCCTCTTTTCTGATTGGTCCTTAGTTCCTTTTAAATTGATTGGTCCCTTATTTCCTTGTTGAAAGCTGATTGATTTCTTCCCCATAAGATGAGAGTTCAAATTATTTATAACTAAACTTTAAATAACCAAATTCAAACGTCTATAACTATACCGTTATATTCCGGACTTGCAAACGACTTTCACCTGCGTGTTCCTCGGAACGAGTACTACATAAATATGCTAAAAGAATAAGTCATACGTTTCTCTAGATGATGGTCAACGAAAGTCAAAGTCCTTGCCTATGGGACATTTTCGTCAACTCCCTCGATTAAAATTAATAAAAACGTAATTTTAGGGATGGGCTGTCACATTTTTGGAGTTACTTTTGAGTTTGGTGCGGGGTTTGGGGTCTAGTATAGGGCGAAGGGTGGAGTTTGGGGTCGGATTTGGGGCATACCAATTTTAGGGGAGATTATGCCAATTATTTGGTATTATTTTGTGTTTTTTTTTGGTTATTTGACCATGTTTGTTTGTTTTTTTTTTTTGTAGGAAATCATCGAGACTTTGAAGGCTAGACTTGTACTAGGATTTTATTATTGTACTTTGCTAATTTATGTGTAGATTTTGAATATATTATATATATTGGATAATTTGATCACTATTTTTCATATGTAATGTAACAACCCGTCTCGGAAATTTTGTATCGTTGAGGTGAATTGACGAAATTGCCCTTGGACGCTTAATTGTGTTATGTGGTTTAAACCTTTTTTTGGGTCAATCAAATTAAATCCAAATTGTTTGGACCTAATAGGAAGAAGATATTTTCTTAGTTGTGATTGGTTGGGAGCACTTGGACCACACACACTCTCTCTCAAACTCACTCTCTCTCTTCCTCCTTCGTACGGACAAGCCCCAAAACCCCTTCAAACTTCATAGACCGAGCTTGTGGTTGATGTCTCTGGATTCCTTGAGAGCTTAGGAGTCAAACCATACCATTTTCAAGTAAGAACTCATTCGAAATTACGTGAAAACTCTAACCCCGATTTCGGGTACTGTTCATGCAATCGTAAAACCTAATGTTTCTAGGAATTTCAAGCTCACAGGGAGCTTAAGGAGGTCCTCACGAAGCTCGAAGTACTTAGTTGGGATAATTTGGACGTCGGGATATCGAGATATCCAAGTTTTAGTTTTAGGCCGAACTTTCGAGGGTTCTCCGGCGAGATTCCGTGATATTTGGAGCTAAAAATTGGTATGATCTTGTTCCTTAGGCTATAAGCTTCATTTTGGTGTAAAATACGTGAATTTTGGTGAAGAAATGGTAAAGTTATAGTGTTTTAAATTTTTTTCGGTTTTTCAGCGACGACGACGGTCGAGGGAGCTAGAGGTTGAAGACGACGGAATATTCCGTCAAGTTTGACGGAATATTCTGACGCCATTAGTTAATTTTAACCGTGGCCGTTAAGATTTGACAGAATATTTCTGACGGCGTTAACTGACGTCGTCAGTGTGCCTGGCACGTGGCCATGCATGGGGGCGCGTCTGGCTATGCCTTCGCTGGCGCGTGGCGACGCATGGTTGGTCCAAATTTTTTTCTAAAAATATGGGGATGTTCCTAAGGTTGTATATATCACGTTGGTATATTCAAATAACAAAATTGAGCTATGTATGAGAAGTTATTTCTGAGTTTCATTTATGTGCTTTAAAAATAACGTTTATTTAGTTATTTCTCATATAGGCGAGACCTATCCGGAAGATGAGCGTAGCCATGCTAGGTGCGGGGGTTACGACCTGGCTACATATCAGTGAGTGGGCTTTGTTTCCAGTATATACGTATATACTTGGTTTTCCGAGAAAACTTATTTAAATGGTTTGAGTTTAAATGAAATTGCCATGCCAATATACATACATGTTAACGTGCATTATGAGTTCCATATATGATTGTTGATGCTGCAGACGCTCAGGTAAGTGTCAAGTAAGTTTACATATTGGCTATGATAAGAATGATGTGATGTGTTGAGAGCTCATAAACCTACACCTTGATATTAGTGCTCCCGCCCAGAGTTAGGGCACAATCCTTCACGTGATGTTCACCTCCCGCACTGTATGCTCACCTTGGATCAAAGTTAGGTGCACAGTCCTTTCATATAGACCACTATAAGTGGGTTCAACTCGTAGGTGACCCGCGATTATTCGCACAGTCTTCACGTGATCGTAGCACTAGAGCATATTATTCTATATTCAGTTATGTTGTGCAGACCACTAGAGGTGGTGTTGATTTGTGTGCATGATATATATGATTTGATTGAGATTAAGTATGAGCTATAGATTCAGCCGATGTCTGATTTGATACCTGACATTTATACTTAGTCATTGAGTTACGATTGGCTTTCAGTAGGGATACTTTGGCATGGTATATTTTCCTGGCATGATTTTGAGATATATATGTATATGAGTATAAACTTTATTTCTAGGAAATTATACAGGTTTTACGAAGAAGGGTTATAACTTTGAGAAATGAAATGATTTTGAAAAGCTTCGTTTTTGCCCATTCACGCTTTTTTTTTTCGCCCCTCCAGGTTCTAGGTAGTGATTCTTGGTGGCTTACGAGGATTCCAGTGGAAGTTCTGACAGACCATCCTCATGTAGGACACCCTTGGGTGTTATTTGAACTTATTACTTTCCTACTTGACTGCACTAGACTATTTATGCTCTGGTTATGTAATTACACTTAATTCTCGCTCTAGCGCGTTATCTTAGTTTGGATTGATAGTTGGTTGGTTTTAATTCGTTCGGAATTCCTCTTATCAATCTTGCTTCCGCACTGTGCATATGGTTACGTCACGCTCACGTGACGGCCAGCATGCCTTGATTTAGGTCGGAGTGTGTCATGTAATTTTAGTTTGAATATGTCAATTTAAATTAAAGTAAATCATACAATTAAATTAAATTAATAAAAGTAAAAATTTGAAAAATCTTGCGCTACCAAATATTTCATCGCGGAAACAATTAATATAACAAAAACAATTAATATAAGAGAAACAATAAAACAAAAAGTCAAAAACCTTGCGCAACAAAATATTTCGTCACGCAAAATATTAAATTAATTTAATTTAATTAAAAATTAAAAAACAAAAATCTTTGCGCGACGAAATATTTCATCGATGAAGATTAATTTTCATTGGTCAAATCCTATCTTCATGAGCTTTGTGCGACGAACTATGCATGACCGAAATTTCATCACGCAAGATTTTGCACGACAAAATTGTATTTTGCACAACAAACTTATTTCGTCGCGCAAATTATTTTTTGTAGTAGTGATAGTTTCAACAAATATAAAGTACCATCAAAAGAGCAACAACAAAAGTTTGGTAAGGTACAAGGTGCAGGGAAACATAAGCAATAAAATTTAGTAAACTATATAGTATTATATAGATTATATTATTTGTAGTTTGATTCAGCTAACTGAGGGTTTGTAAAATCAGAATCGCAAATGACCTAGTCAAACTAGGCCGAACAGTTTGAATTGGTAGGTTTTCTATTGAATTACATAGCTCTCAAGAACATTAGGTGTTTGTCCCTAAAACATAAGACAATTTTGTTGAGTGCATATTTGCCAACAATTAGTCAAAAACTTTCAACGTTTACAACTCAGATTAACGAAGAAACTACACCGTCAGTACTTTTATTGATTTTTTAATTTTCATAGAATTGAAGGTCTTTGACAAGGCTAAAGGATTTCTTTTAAGGGGTGTGATATCCACACACCCCTTTTTACTTCTCTCACACTTTTTTGGATTTCGGTCGTCAAATCGGATGAATTAAAGAATATCTAACAGACAGAAATTAGCAAGGGTGTGTGAGAAGTAAAAAGGGGTGTGTGGATAGCACACCCCTTCTTTTCAACATTTGGTACATGAAGTTTTTTTCATCTCAGAGTGAGTAATGTTGTTCATACCATGTTTTTGTATCACATTTTCATACAACCTTAAATTGCATTTGATGTGGACAACCTCATCATTTGAATTAATTAGATTTTTAAATTTGGTTCATTATTTAATAAACTAATAATTAAGAAAAACTAGTTAATTAAATGATAATTGTGGTATACGAAGAGTCTTTCTACTTCCTTTCCTTGGGTTTTGTAAAATTTTCAAGTGATATGGCTATTCACATCAGATGCCACCTAAGGTGGTACAAAAATGTGGTATAAAAACATGGTATGAATAACATTACTCTCCCAGAGTGGTGCCTAAAGTCGTAATTTTGGGACTGTCTCATACATCCGTAATATTGCTGTTAAGTCAACCGTTAACTAGCGATGTGGCACCCAAGTGGACAGTGACTAGATGCCGTGTGTCATTATGGGGCCATGTGGATATTAAAAAAATAAAAAATTAGAAGAAAAAAATTCTCAGTCGTCTCCTCCTCACCCCTCTCCCCCACCCCGGGCGACCCTCTCCCTCCCTTCTCCCTCCATTATCTCCTTTGCACTCACTCTTCCTACGCACCCACCCATCTGCACCATTTTCTCCCTTATTTTTTTTCTTTATTTCCAAGTATCTCTCTCTTTTTTTCTCATGCAGTGTTCAGCGATGCCCGAGACATACCCAAACCCTGGCACACCCCGACTCGGAATGTCAACTAGGACTCCAAATCGAGCCGTGCTGGCCGACACCTAGAAGGTAATGATGCCATAAAGTATAGTGATGTGGAAAATGTGAATAAATTTAAACCTAAAAGTACCTAACTACGAAAGTGCGTTGTGAGCGGAAATGAACCCATTTCACAAGTGACGTCAGAGCATAAGTAAAGTACAGTAAAGTGGATTGAAAATCATACCATCGAAGGTAATCTCCAATGCCAAGACTTGCCACAAATCCTTATCGATACGAAAGCTCTACTACTAGAACTAGAGGGATAAAAACAAGAGCGATTGGGCCAGAAAATAAAACTTTAATAAAGACCTTCTAAACAATATAATCCCTCGCTATAATACCTGTATAGGTTCCAGGAAATCATACTACATATAAGTATGAAATCAATTGTGCAATAACAGTAAATCCAGAAATATACCACGACGCAGCATCTCATTAGTAATATAAATAATCAGATGCTTAATAATCAATGCTAGCACATAAGTCGGAGTCACCTATAGTGACCTGTACGACTCACCCATATCTCATCAATCAATGCTAGCACATAAAACGGAGTCACCTATAGTGACCAGTACGACTCATCCATAGCTCAACAATCATGTCTGCACACAAGTCGGAACCACCTAAAGTGGTATGTATGACAGGCTAGGCGTAAATAAATACGCTCAAGTGCTACGATCACGTGAAGGCTGTGCGAAGTATTGCAAGTCACCTACAAGTTGGAACCACCTAATGTGGTCTGTACGAAAAGCTGGCACCTACCTTAGATCCAAGGTGAGCGTGTGGTGCAGGAGGTGAACGATCACGTGAAGGTTAGGCCCTAACCACGGGCGGGAGCACTAACACCGGGGTGCAGATTTATGAGGTCTAAATACATATCAACATAATCATGCAACTCACACCCCCAATTTATAACTCACCTAGCACTTACCCGAGCGCCCGCAACGTCATTTGGCGTAACCCTTTAATGTCCTAACATTCTTTATCGAAACTAAACCTAGTGATAGGCCAGAATAAAATCATGGTCAATCTCTACACTGTTAACCATCATAACTTCTTTCCTTAAAGAAATCAAGTACCATATTAAGTTCAGATTATTTTATGGCTACATCTAATTGTCTTGTTAGACTGTCTACGTACCCATAAACGGGATCAAGCCATTCGTAGTTCAACTTAGTACGTCAAAGCATTCACAGTAATTAGATGAAGGTAATAAGCATAAATCAATTTAAAAATATTTGTGGAATTATCAATCACATAAACACATATATATATATATATACATATATATATATATATATATATATATGATAAAAGGTAAAGACCCACTGACCTGAGGTCTGCACTACGACTCCCTAGCACGAATATCAAGACGTCACGAATGATCCTCACCTAGAACAATTATTCTGTCACATCTCAGAACTCTTATCAATAGAACACGTAACTTACATAAAACACATCCCAAGGACGTTCTATAATGATTTGAGACCCATTAACTAAGAATCAACTGTTGGTCAAAGATCGACGGTAGAGTACATAACCCTACGTGACTCAATCCGGAAGATCCGCACATCAGATTTTTATCCATAACTTCCAAAGATTCACATTATGCTTCTAGAGCATCATACTAAAGTTTCATTACGATCCAACGATTGGACCTCTGCTAAAAGTAAATTCAATTAGAGGTCGACATTTTATTTTATGAACTAACAATTCTAATTTGGGAAGATCCGTACGCCAGATTCCCGATCCGTAAGTTCCTATAGTCCTCAAATATTACATACTATAAAATGTTAAAGTTTGGTGACGATCGAACGGTCAGATCGACAATTCATGCAAGGACCTCGTGGCGGCCAACTAGGTGATCAACTACGAATTTACATTAAAACAGCATAATTTCACTAAGTAGATGATAAAATTAGCTTAAGATGGTCATGTGCGGTCACGGTTCTTCGGAAAATTTCACTATTTTTAAAAATTACCAAATTTCACAAAAATGAATATCTCAATGAGTAGAACAAGTTTTATACATATGACCAAGTCCAATTTGGCAAGGAAAAGGTCCAATTTCCATTGAACTCGCTGGAACCCTAGAAATGGGTGTCCTTTGATTCAACCTCAATTCGAACTCCAACGCCCCCAATCTTGTTTAGGCTTTGTTCCTGACCTCTAGAAGAGTGTTTTGGTGGTTGTAATTGAAAGAGATCGTTTCACAACCGGTGGATTTCGAGCAAGATTTCCCGCGGCACCCACGATGGTTTTTGCACCAAACTTCAACCAAATTCATTCTAATTTTGGGTGAAAATAGAAGAGGGGAGGTTGTGAAAGAGGTTGCAGGTAATGGATGGGTGAATTTTGCCTGAAAATATGGTGGAAGTTGCCGAAATTTTACACCAGTTCAAAACCAAGTTTTGTCGTGGTGTCCTCTACAGGAAGAGAATGATGGAAGCTTCTCTTTTATTGGTCCATTGCCCCTTGCCTAATTGGCCCACCAAGAACAAAAAAAATTGGATTGGTCTTTCACTCTCTCACTAATTTCTGATTAGCCACTTCAACTTTGATTGGTTACCATTCCCACATGGTGAAAGCTTTAATTTATTTAAAATCTATAGTTTAGTAAAACGACTTCAAATGTCTGTAACTATACCGTTACAATCTGGACTTACAAACGGCTTTCGCCTATGGGCTCGTGGTTTTGAGAACTATTTGAAAACATTAATTATGACTTCGAACGGTCAACGAAAGTTAAACATCCTCGCCTCTAAGAGTACTTTCGTAAAATCACTATTTTAAAATTTTATAAAACTTAAAATTAGGGATGGGTTGTCATAAACCTGACTCGATTCTAATCCGGCCCCCCCTTCCCAAATGCATTGCGCCGCCGCTACTGCAAACCCACTCCAAACCCTCCTCGACCTTATCAACTTCACCATTTACCCACAACCTAACCCCGTGAGCTGCCGGACCACCGCAAAGAGAGAGAGCTACCTGAGCAGAAATGGCGAGATAAATGAGCAATTGGAGGGGGAGGGAGTACGCAATGGTTCTGGGAATCAAGCGAAACCCCATGACTACAGAAATTGGAAGGTTTGAAGCTGCGGTGGGTAGAGGATTTTATCGAGAACATGGATTGGAATCCTTGCTTGGTGCTTTACTAAGATCTTACGTATGCCTGTAGAAATTAGAGAGATCTAACAAGAGACACAGAGAGATATCTTTACTAAAAGTGAAGATCTCTAGTAACAGGTGGAGTATTAGTGATTCACATTTTAAAAATTGGTGAGATCTGATCGGCTGTGGCTATCATTTTTCTCTTCGATTTCCGATTGGGACGCATTTCCGGTGGCTCACAGGGTTGGGTTGTGAGTAAAGGTTGGTGGCTACTGGGTTTTCTCACAGAAGAGGAAGAGGGAGAGAGACAGAGGAAGAAAGGAAGAGGAAGGAAAAAAATTAATTTTTTTATCTTTTAATCTTGGGTAAATTTCAGTTTACTACCCTCAAGTTTCGTAGTTTTCAACATTTAGTACATGAAATTTTTTTCTTCCTAGAGTCATATCTAAAGTGTTAATTTTGGGATAGTCTCATACATTTGTTAGTCTAGCTGTTAAGTCTCCTATTAACTGAGGATGTGGCACCCATGTGGACAATGACTAGGCGCCATATGTCATTAAGGGTCCATGTGGGCTTATATTTTGACACGTGACGCTCAGTTATTGTCCACATGAGTGTCATGTCATCAGTTAACAAAAGTTCTAATTGAAAACTTAACGGATGTTTGAAATTGTTCCAAAATTAAGACTTGAGGTATGACTCTGGGACAAAAAAACCTTCATGTACCAAATATTGAAAACCACAAAACTTGAGGGTAGTAAACTGAGATTAACCCTTTAATTTTTTTTAAAGTTTTTAATTTTCTTAATTTATAATTTTTTTAATGTCCACGTAGGTCCATAATGATGTTTGGCATCCAATCATTGTCCACTTAAGCGTCACATCACCAGTCGATGGTTGACTTAACATCAATCTTAACAAATGTATGAGACTATCCTAAAATTATAACTTTAGGTACCACTATGGGATGACAAAAACTTCATGTACCAAATGTTGAAAACCAAGAAACTTTAGAGTAATAAATTGAGATTAACCCTAAATTATATACAGAGGTAGAGCTTATGGGAAATTTCGGTTATGTATTGTGTATAGGCACATATTTATATAAATACAGTTCTTGTAAGGCCAGGAAAATAAAATCCTAATCTACTACAATTGGGAAATAACTCCAAATCTACGTACAATAGGAAATCTTTGAAAAAAAAAAAGAAAAATAATCACAATTCTGTTTGGGCTTAGATATTAACTCACGCCAACATTTCTGCACAAGACTGTTAATTTTTATTTCAACACATTGAATTGGCGCATTTAAAAAAGGGAGGTTTAATAAAACACTCCCGGTACTGTTTACTTTTAACGAAAAGTCATTTTTTACCTTTAACTGTCACTATTCATTATACCTTCAAAAAGGACTTTTCATTAAAACTGTCACTATTCAGGCCCTTTTCGTTAGTTTTCCTTTTAAAAAAAGGGAATCGTGAAAATGTAAGTAACAATTTGGGAATACCAAGCTTCCCTAAGCCAGAGTTTTTAGGGGTCATGCATATCGATAATAGGTTATTTTGATTTATATGATTTTGTAATAGTAAACAAACGGGTAAGTTGTTACTTAGTAATAGTAAACAAACGGGTAAGTTGTTGCTTAGTATTATTATTTTGTATTTCTCTTTACTTGTAAGTGAAATGTTTAGGTTCGAATTTTTAAAATAACAATGAGTTCGATATTAATTCATTCTTTCACCTCTTAGCTCGTAAATATGTTGTTTTATATAAAAAAAATAAACATATTGTATGCTTTCCAAATAGTAGCAACAATAAAAAGAACCGCAAAAACTAAATATTGTGTAGTTGAAAAAAGGCTTATCCACAAATGCGTCCTAAACCATAGTCAAAGAATCTGAAAATGGTAGGGGGAAGCACCAATTTAACAAGCGAACCACGTCCAAATTTCAGCGAGAAGTTTTTTTCATTAAAAAGTCCGCCACATCAAAATTTCAGTCCCATTCTAGTTGAGTGCTCCATCTTTAAATAAAATGAATTTTATTTTGAAGAATATCATAGCCAAAAGAAAATGAAAATTGGCCGATATAAGATGGATACCATATCATCTTAAATAGTTAAAGGGAGAGGAAGGCCTAAAACCTGTTGCACTACAAATGAAAAGAAAGTCACAAAATCGTAGAAAAAAATGATCGGAGATAAAAAAAAAAAATAAGGGGACTAATGATAAGTTCATCCAACCACTAATCAAATTACAAAGGAATTGTCCTTCCATCACCGATAATCAATGACTATTGCTATTTAGATATGAAGTTGTTATTAACACTTCAAAATTTTCATTTTACACTTCTCAAGTTTATTTTTCTTTTTAATTATAAAAAATTTGGAGTGTAAAATGAGATCGCAGAATTAGTTAATTACATCACTTTAAATCTCAAAACCTGCAAGCGTTCCATCTTAATGATTATTTATGTGCACCACCGACAAAGAACGTTCTTTAATACTATATTTGTGTTCAACAAATTACTTTCTCCCAACAGCAACCGCAATAGAAAAATTTGAAAAGGACAGAAAAAGATATGGTTATCAAAACCTCGTAAGAATAAATGCCGGTTAGTAACTAAAGTATAAATTGGTTGCTCTGTCATTTATCATGAACAAAAATATAATGAATTGAGTCTAGGATTTCAGGGAGCTTCAATGATTAGTAGAGAGACCTCTAAAAGTTTCCCTAACCAATTTATATGTTCAAACATTGCTGGCCATAGGGAGAAAGTGAAATATATATATTTTTATTTTTATATTAAGTGAAATATATTTTTAAGGCATACACACAGACTTCATAGGAAAATGTCATAATTCAACCATTTCATGAGCTTTTATAGTTTTTTAGGTAAACGCTTCATTAAAAAGCACAACGTGCTTTTAGAATTTATGAGGGAGAGCATTTTTGTTTACCACTATTAAACTATTTAGTGTAATGTATGTTTATCATCTTATTTATCACTATTAGATGAGTTTAAATTTCGTGATTCGTGTAGTGAATAAGTACAAATCTCAAAATTCAAACTTATCTAACGGTAATAAATAAGATGACAAGCATACGCCACATAAATGGTGGTGAGTAAAAATGCACTCTTTATGAGAGAGAGAGAGAGAGAGAGAGAGAGAGAGAGAGAGAGAGAGTGGTGGCTGGTGGCAGTGGTGGATCCAGAAAATAATATTAGATGGGTCAGTGCACAATTTTTTTTAAACAAAAATAGCATGTTCCAAGGCTGCTCTCATATGACTGCTTAACAAAGAAACACATCTTGAACACACTAGCAATGTTTGATATCATTGTATCTCATTAATATGTTTGTCTAAGAATGATGATACTTTGTTATTATCTAAGATCACCATTTCATTTACTTTGCATTTTTGGATAATTTTTTACTTGGTTCTTTTTTTTTTCTGCCAACAATTGTAATCACAATCAACAAACAAGCCAAAGATAAATAAAATTAGGACTAGACTGTAAAGGGGCAACACCTCTCTAATGCATTTTATCAAGCAGTTGAATGACATATATGAAGGGCAACTCCAACCTTTAAAGGGGCATCACCCAAGTCATCCATAGATATTCACCGAAGTTCAGGGAGTCAGCACCTAAAATGTCTATGGACGTTCACTGACCTCCCTGCCCCTTAATGCATCCGCCACTGGCTGGTGGTCAGTGCCCGCGAGGGAATCGGTCCAGGTGGTGGGGAGATAGCGGTCGGGAGAATGGAAGGTCTTCTTTAACAATATACATATTCGATGCTAGTTTCTTATTAAATAATAAAAAATTTGCAAAAACTCATTAGAAGCTCCATTAGGCTTTTAATGAAGAAGAGCATGTACGTGTGACAGAGGCGATAGAAAGAGGAAGACGATGGGAAATATCCATCAATATCTGATTTTGATTGTACAATGAGCATAACAATTAAAATGTAGGACTGAAAATCAATTACTGATAACTATCATGCTATAAGGACGGTTGATTGAATAATGTATTAAAATTGTAGTGAACATTTAGGGATTTAGGGTTTAAAGATTTTTTGGGTGAAAAATCTCCTTCAGAAGGAAGAAAATTAAGAACTGAAAAGTAGAGAAAAAAATAAATAAAAAGAGGAAACTTCTGAGTCCAAAAATTTAAAGGAAGAGAAATTGATGCCATTCCATCATCCCAAACTGCTACACCAACAGAAAGGGAAAAAAAAAAGGAACTGAATAGCAGAAAAAAAGGGCTTTTAGATCCAGTCCAAAAACATAATGTGTTTTTAGAAGTGAGTCTAGTTATTTAATATATGTTTTTATTTCTTTTATACTCATTTTATATTTTTAAAAAATATTAAAAATTAATTATAATCATCTAATATTATGCATTTTCCAACTCCAAAAAATCTAATTGATATCTTATAACAAAAAAACTAATATACTAACATAAATATATCTGCACATTCTACCGTAACTCAAGTAACAAATATATGAATGTATATTATACCTATAAGTGAGATATGAAACCTAACTAAAAGATTAAAAAAACATAATATACCTACAAGCAAGACACATTAATCTGTGATATGTTGATCATATAAAAGAAGGGGAAAATATAAGTCCGATTTTTGAGTCAATAGTAGGAATAGTCCAATTTATTAAAATGAGTCTAATTCATTAAATTTAATTATTTAATTATCAATAATTATCTCTTCAATAATAAGATTTATTATAAAAATCAAATTTCTTCCTAATTATCTCTTTGATTATTTATTTTTCTTTTTATTTCTTTTTTGTTATTTCATGTTCTTCCTCCTGCTTTAAACTGCATTTATAGATTTTATTTTCAATTTTAATAATCAACCTATATCACAAGTTAATTGTATTTATCTACCTATATGACATATTCTTTTTCATATTCAACATGTCAAAGATAAATGTGTCTTGTTTATATGTATATTATGTTTCTTTCTACCTTTTAATTAAGTTTCATATCTCACTTATAGGTATAATATACATTCATATATTTGTTACTTGAGTTAGGATAGAATGTGCATATGGATACGTGGCAAATCTCTAGAGGAGAATAACGGTTATTTTGGGTTTAAGGGTGAGCAAAAACAAACTCTGTTACTAAATCATATCAGTTCGAATAAATCCATGACTACTTTGTAAATCCTATTATGTGAAACAATATGAACTCGTGTAAATTCAATTAATAAGTAGTAAAACTTTTAAGATATATGAGCAATTTTATCGCAACCAACGTTTGTTTCCAACTTTATCGGTTGTCATCTTGGGACATATGACACCCATTTATATATTTAGACTCATATCTGCATAGTAAGGATGGCATGTTTTCATATACATGCATATCTATAATATATTTGGTATTGTCTATTAGCAATAACTCAGCACATTTGTTATTAGAGAATATATTAATATGTAAGTATATATACCAGAGTGGATGTTTTGATTAATTATCATGCATGTGTAAGTGTAAACTCAAATAATATGGGAAGAATATATCAATAATCGCGGGAAGAGAGTACGTACATGCATTACAAACAAGAAAAACTGGAAAAAAACAAACAGAGCAGGTGAATGTTAATAAGAAAAACTGGAAATAAACAAACAGAGCAGGTGCAGATATTAACTACATACGACTGATACGTATAGAATATTGCCCTTACAATTAAATAAACCAACATGTTTTTATTCGGTCATTTGTTTGATGATTGCATTATCTTCGAAGATCTTAAAAGTCCCATTGGTAAATCGTGAAAGTAGCGATCCCACCGATCGCTCTACCGGTGTTCTTCAAGTCTCATTAATGCAGTACCTCTTAACAGTAAAATACAAATGTAATGTTTCTGTAGTTGGTTAGTTCGTACTTGATCTCTACTTAATTATATTTAGTTGAGAGCTTGGACTATGAATCTAGCTTTAAAATTTGATATTCAAGCTCAAATTGAAGTAACAGTTTAACTAGTTTAAGTATGAGCTGGTTTCTGTATATCTCTAGGCTCTCATACCTGTTCTATCATGATTGAGTAAATGGAGAAACAAACAAGTGGGTTGTGTTTAGACATGCCGATAGTCCTATTATGATATACTGTTAAAATGATCATCGAACTCAAAACTAATTGTTCGTAAATAAAGAGACTCAACACTTCTATTCTCTAACATCACATAATTATAGCACATGGCATAGTTGACGCAAGTAATTTTTCAAAACTTAATCGAAGTACTTCTTTCTTAGTTTCTTATTTTTGGCAATAGCTAAAATTAGAGGTAAGAACATCAGAAATATTTGAAGCAAGATTGAAAAGGAAAGACTGGAATTGAAAAAAAAAAGTTATTTTATATGCACACTAGGTTTGGGATAGAGATGGGAGCATGTTATAGTTAATTTTTTTTTTTGTTTTCTTTATTAATTGTTCTATTAATATATAATTAGTTTGCCTCTTAATACTGTAATTTGGTAGTATTCTCTTTACTTATAAGTAGGTCTGGCAATTTCTGACATGACCCGTTAGCCTGACACGAAATGACACGAAATTAATAGATTATCTGGTCGACACGATAACTAATCGAGTAGTTATCAAATAACCCGATAAGCACCTGTTAAGATAACTGGTTGGTTTGAATATACACGTGAGTAACACAATTAGCAAAACATTAATTTAATAATTTTAGGGAATTGTTATTAGCACTTCAAAAATCTCATTTGGCACTCCAAACTTTCTATAATTAGAAAGAAAAATACACTTGTGAGGAGTGTAGAATAAGATTTTTGAAGTGCTAATAACAATTTTCTAATTTTATACCCCTTAAAAATACTATTATATATATATATATATATATTAAATTTAGAAAATTTGGAAAATCAATATATTTTTATATGGTATTGTACTATTGATTTATTTCATTCCATAATTATTTTGGTAAATTTGAATGATTTATAATGTTTGGTTTTTCTATACTTAGTTTATGCAGAAGAAAGTTTTGATCCTTACAGAAAACAACATTAACATAACTCTTGAAGGCAATAGATCAAACCAAAGTTCTAATACAATTTTTCCACGATGATCGATGAAAATTGAAGGTTTTTTGTAAAAGGAATAACATGCAAGCCTTGAGTTTCATTAGCGAGGTTTTAACTTCTGAAAAAGGTTTCACAACCTTGAAAAGAAAAGTTCATTCATTTTGCATATCCTTGCACATTTGATATTTTGTAGTAGACTAGTAGTGTATTAGTGCTTTTTTATTAGACTCTTATTTTGGACGACAAATGTGTTTTTATGTTTTGAAGTAACATTTATGTGGCAATGTGATATGTGCAAAATTAAGAAAAAAAAATATTTTCTTAATGGGGTCATAACGGGTCGAGTCATTTTACCTGTTGGGTAAAGTGGCTCGACCTATTAAGGACCTGTTAAGATAACAGGTGTAACACGACACAACCCGTTAAAATAACAGATGTTAGACGAAAATGACACAAAACACAAAACATGATTCGTTTGCCAGATCTACTTATAAGCGAGTGATTTTAGATTTGAATATCAGAAATAGTGAGTTTGCAACCAATTTAATTTTCAACCCTTAGTGTGTTTGTGTTTGTGTGTGTGTGTGTATTCAATAACAATAACAACTTTGAACCCC
This sequence comes from Crataegus laevigata, assembly GCA_963580275.1. NCBI lineage: Eukaryota > Viridiplantae > Streptophyta > Magnoliopsida > Rosales > Rosaceae > Crataegus > Crataegus laevigata. The sequence goes on along the minus strand of OY756947.1, from coordinate 25,606,909 downwards.
TTTTAATACGGGCGACGATCGCACTTCCCACCCTTACTCAAGAGCAGCCATGGACAGTTTATGAAAACTAAAGTAGTTTTGAGCTAAGGGTTTGCCTCGTGAATTCATACAATATATGAGATTTAGAAATCAAAGGGCTTTCTCTAGAAGCTCGGCTTGTGTAGTTTCTTCATGTCACATTTTTGTCTTTCTCATCAAATAGGCCGTGAATGAGAAATCCCTATGTACATAACCCCATTATCTATTTTTCTATTGCAGTGGTTGCACAGAGAGATAGAGAGAGGGAAAGAGAGAAAATGGTCCATGGTTTTTTATGTTAAGCTATATTGAATGATCATTCATACACTGTAATCTTGAATACTGAAGGAAGAACAAGGATAGCTTTTAGAGAGAGAAAGATATAGAAAGAGAGAGAAAGAGAGAGAGAGAGATTCTGTATATTTCTTCTTAACCAAATAATTACATGAGGTTAGACTTATACAGTAGCTAGAGAAATATATAAGTAACTAACTAACCAACCAATATAACATGATTATGACATGTGTCTACATCTTACACCATATATTCTAACATCCCCCTCAAGCTTAGCTTTGATAATCCAAGCATAAGATTGCAACAATGACTTCGAAAAAGAGGTCCACTCAATCCTTTTGTAAGGATATCAGCAAATTGCTCATGTGAAGATACAAACTGCATGGAGAGTTGTTTCTTACACACTATTTCTCAGACAAAATGCACATCAATTTCTATGAGCTTAGTCTTTTGGTGTTGTACAGGATTAAAAGACAATGCAATGGCTGAAAGATTATCACAGAATAAAACGAAAACAGTAGGAAGTTGAAGATGCAGAAAAGCTAATAACTGTTTAAACCAATCCAACTTAGCAGAAGTGAATGATAGTGCACAATATTCTACTTCTGTCTAGGACCTCAAAACCATTTGTTGCTTCTTAGAAGACCGTGATATGGGATTGTTTCCCAAAAACACTACCAAACCAGTAAGTGAACGCCTGTCATTGGGATCACCAGCCCAATCAACATCATTAAACGCTTTTAAATGTAAATCTCCTTGAGTATATAATATTCCATACTGCATTATCCCTTTTGAGATATCTCAAAATATGCTTAACTGCTGTGAAATGGGACACCATGGGATACTCTGACTAACTTGGTGTACAGAAAAGGTAATATTAGGCCTTGTAAATGTGAGGTATTGGAGAGCCTCTACAAGGTATATTTTTAAGGGTTGAAGTAGTAACACTTGGAAGAGAAGGAATTGGAAGCTATGCAGGTGAGACAATTACATTTTCTGGTGTCACTGAAGTCACTGGGCATGGAGAGGGGTTATGTATGTTTGAAACTGTGGGATTGTGTGAATGTGTAGCCAATAAGTCTATCTAAGGAAAGGATTGTTCATCAAAGATGACAAGCCTAGAGATAAATACCCCTTGTGTAAACACATGATAACATAGATACCCCCTATATTTCAAAGATGACACATAAAACACACACTTAGTTGTTTTAGCTTTCAACTTGGTGCTATTATAAGGTTCGAGTATAAGGAAATAGGGACATCCAAAAATTCGAAAGTGATTAAGACTAGGAGATGTTCCAAACAACAATTCAAATAGAGACTTGTTATGAAGGACTGTAGTGGGCATTCTATTTATAAGATAGGTTGCTGCTTGACATGCATATAACCAAAACTGAGATGGTAACTTAGCTGTTTGTAACAAGGTGATAGTGGTTTCAATGATATGTCTATGCTTTCTCTTAGTTAACCCATTTTGCTCAAGGGGTATATGGACATGAGATATGGTGAGAAATGCCCTTTGCTATGAGAAATTGTGTAAATTTGTGATTGGTATACTCCCTCCCACACCCCCCAACAAAACAAATTTTTTTTTTTGTAAAGTCTTGATTGTAGCAGCAAATTGAGTGACAATAAAGGAATGAAAAGCAACAAATGTTTGAAACAAATCTGATTTATTTATTAATGGGAATATCCAGCAATGTCGAGTACATTCATCCACAAAGATGGTATAACATATATAACCATCAACTAATATGCATGGTGCAAGAGCCCAAAGATCAGTGTGAATGATCTCAAAAGGAATTACAGACTTAGTAACATGTTGTTGAAATGGTAATTTGCTAAACTTCCCTTCTAGACAGATATGACACAATGTAGGTAATGAGGATTTTGTGAAGGGTACATTAGCTTTGTGTAACATCAAAGAAACAACATTATTTCTAGGATGACCTAACTTATGATGCCAAGGATTAGACTGAATAAGATGTCCAAGAAGTGCTTGAGCTTGAGAGTTCTTCTGTGGGGTTGAGTGTGTCAAAGAATGAATAAGGTATAGTCCATTACTGCACAAGCCTTTGTAAAGAATCCTCCATGTGGCTTTGTCCTGAATCCAAAAGCAAAAGGCATCAAAGATAAGCTAACAATTACTGCCAAGGCAAATTCGATGTACTGATAACGGATTATGAGTTAATTGAGGAACATAAGACACATATTTCAATTTGATTGGAGAAACTGGTGTATGAATAGAGGAAGAACCAACATGAGATACTATCAAACCTTCACCATTTGCAGTTTGAATAGTCTCATTAGTTGGATACGGTGATGCTAGAAACAAGTTGCTTAAATCAACTGTCATGTGATTGGTAGCACTCGACTCAGTAAGCCACACCTGAGGACAAGCTTGAAAGCTTGAAGTTTGAGATGCACTATGATTGAGTACTATGTGCATGGCTTGCATGGGATGTTGCTATGATTGAAACTAAGAGGGTGTGAATGAAGAGTAATTGACAGTGTGTGGAGACATGGGATAAGAAGGCTACTAAGAATAAGAAGTAGTGTTGTGCACCCCAATATACTTTAGACCCTTGTCATTATAGAAGCAAAACTATGTGGTATGATTGCTACGACCACAAATGTGACATTTATTTTTCTTAGCAGAAGTTGATCCACAAAATGGAGTAGTGTGACCCTCAGAGTTGCAAAGTTGGCAGATTTGAATCATTGGAGCGGAAAGACTGCCAAATTGTGGGCTATGAGACTGACTAAGAATGTCAGGATTACCATTAGGAAGAAAATGTGTTTGAGTGGGAAACACAGGTCGAGCATTATAGAATCTGAAGCTCTGATTGAATCTGCCTTTACCCTTCTTCTTATTTCCATGAAATGGCTTGAACCCTCTAGTAGCAAACTGAGACTGACCATGAGGGTGAGAGAAACCTTGAGTTTGGAAGTTAGGCCATTTTGAAGCTAATGAACTTGTATTAGCAACCATAACTGTCATGAACGGTGCATTGATGGAATTCTCAACAATAACTTCCTCTGTAAGTAATTGAGATCGGAAGTCTTTAAGGGAAATCAAACTTCTGCGCCCCCTTATTACAAACTTGAATGTATTATACTCAGCTGATAGGCCATTTAAGGCAAGAATGACAATATCTTCATTTGCAAAGTGCACTCTAGCAGCAGAAAGATAGTCCATAGCTTCTTTAATGTGATGCAAGTATTGAGAGACTGAATCTAGCCCTTTTTTTATTTTCTACAGATTAGACTTCATCTAAAAAATACTAGTCCTAGATACAGTTGAAAATTGTTCTTTTAACCTAGTCTATAGATCTTTGGAACTCATGCTCCTAATGGCACAAGACATAGCAATAAGGGATAAGGTAGCAGTAATTAGTTGCTTAATTGCTCTATCATGCATTTTCCATACAACATATTCATCATTGGGAACAAAAGAAGAAGTAACAGGGGAATTGACACCAGATTCAGTAGAACTCGAGACATGTGGAGAAGGACAGGGAGTCGAGCCATCAACATACCCTAAAATGCCATCTGGAAGTGCCAATTGAGATAATTTGAGTCGTTAAGCTTGACATTAACCGACGTACAAATGGACGGAATCAAGGCTGTAATCGAAGATTGAAACAGCTGAAGTTGCGATGTAGGATTGAAGCAGCTGAAGTTGCGATGCAGTCACCATCGTGATTTTGAGAACAAAGTTTGTGTGAGACGATGCCACAAACACTTTTGATGCAAGATTGATAGAAAGATCGATCAAGAATTGAAGATCAATATAGAAACCCTAGATATTGCAAGGACCAGAGATTGGAGGAGACGAAATCGGAGACGACGAAGTCAGAGAAGACGAAATCGGAAAAGACGTGGAGAAGAAGTGCGAAAGCAGCAAGGATAGAAGCTTCAAGCGTAAGCTACAATGACGATTGATACCATGTTAAGCTATATTGAATGATCATTCATACACTGTAATCTTGAATATTGAAGGAAGAACAACGAGAGCTTTTAGAGAGAGAAATTATATATACTTCTTCTTAACCAAGTAATTACATGATGTTAGACTTATATAGCAGCTAGAGAAATATCTAACTAACTAACTAACCAATATAACAAGATTATGACACGTGTCTCCATCTTACACCATATATTCTAATAGTTTAAGAGGTGGTTTTTGAGGAGATTTTAAGGTCCAGGGTCTCAGTTGTGGATGTGAGCTTGCGCCTTACAGTACTAGCTAGTTTTCCACACTGTCCTATCTGTGGGCCACTCGTTGATGCCCAAATCCATGGACCCCACGTCTTTCCACTTTTATGTAACGTTAAGGTGGGTGGCTCTTCTCACAACATAGTGAAACAGAAGCTTGAATTTTTTCATGTATATACTCCCCCTCCTCGTCCAACAACGTATATATATAGTCCTCCCCCACATAATTCTTTGCGTGCACCAACTTATACTATTACCTCTCTCTCTCTCTCTCGTACTTCTTCTGTACTACTCCATTTCATTGTTTTAACTACCTCATATTCTTTTAGATTCTTCAGAAGAACTCAGAAACGTTTAATACTTGTTAATCAAAATGGCGCCTGAAAACATGAGTATATCTGTAAATGGGCAATCTCAAGTCCCTCCTGGATTCAGATTTCATCCAACCGAAGAGGAACTTTTGCAGTACTACTTGAAGAAGAAGGTTTCAAATCAGAGGATTGATCTCGATGTCATTCGTGATGTCGATCTCAATAAGCTTGAGCCATGGGATATACAAGGTACATACATACATATTTAAAGCGCATATCTGGAACAAACTAGTTATTCGTGTGGACCGAAGTTTTCATCAGATTAATTGAATTTTTGCAGAGAAATGTAAGATAGGAACTACACCACAGAATGATTGGTATTTCTTCAGCCACAAGGACAAGAAGTACCCGACTGGAACACGAACAAATCGTGCAACTGTTGCCGGATTCTGGAAGGCAACCGGCCGTGATAAAGTGATATGCAGCAACTGCAGGCGTATCGGTATGCGGAAGACTCTGGTGTTCTACAAAGGCCGAGCTCCCCATGGCCAAAAGTCTGATTGGATCATGCATGAATATAGACTCGACGACAATAATACTAGCAATTGCAATATCACTAATGTAAGCCATTTTGAGTACCCTATAATATAACATCGTTCTTAATGGCAAATGATTTTTTACAAACCCATTTTCTCTCCATGGACAGTCCTATCTATTTCTGACCTTTTGATCGAGTAAAACAAAGGGTCATCAAGGAACAGTTTTAAACAGGAATGTAGAGAAGGGAAAACATGATGTGCAAACATCCTTTTCTTTCTTAATTACGTTCTATATCTAAGAAATTTTTCTAGATCACTACAAGTGATGGAATGTGTGGTTCAAAAACTGGCAATATAACATCTAGCAGAAAATATTAAAAGATGCTTATGCATATATGTTTAATTCATATCAGGTGTCCACAGTTATGGGAGAGACAGCACAAGATGAGGGATGGGTGGTTTGCCGAATCTTCAAGAAGAAAAACCTCCACAAAAGTTTGAGCAGCCCAATCTTGAGTACTACTACTACATCCATCACAACAGAAACAAGAAGTGGCCAATCACTGTTTGATTCGTGTCCCGAGGGAGGTTTGGAGCAAATACTTCAATACATGGAAAGGACATGCAAGGAAGAAGAGAATGAAGCCTACATTAACAATATTAGCACAAGATTTAACCTCCAACCAGTCAACACTGGCATTAGTAATACTAGCAATCACAATGGCTTCCATGAGAGATTCCTGAAACTTCCAACCCTAGACAGCCCAAACTCCACAAGCAGCCAGGATTGTTACCAACCAAACATTCATGAGGAGATGATGGTCACAGAGAAGAATAATAACCAGGTGAGTCCCTTCACTGATAATCATCAAAACATGGATTATGATGCACACCACATGAACTCAGGACTCACCAGCTGGGCAGCTCTAGACCACCTTGTAGCTTCACAGCTCAATGGGCAAACCGAAGCCTCTAGGCAATTAGCTTGTTTCAGCACTGACCACCACAACACTATTGTTTATAACAACGATGATCATGATCATGAACTCCAATTACCAAGCACCCTACGAGGATCATTGTCTCCATCCAACAAATCCTACCATGCCACTCACCATTACAACAACAGCGAAATCGACCTGTGGAATTTCGATCGACAATCAGCATCGCTGTCATCCTCCGACACGCTGTGCCACGTGTCGAACGGTCCTATATAACGGACCAACCCAATATCTGTAATTTCATATAAGAAGGTTATTTACTCCGTCCAAGTCAGAGAAATATATAATTGCAAGCACAGTTGTATAAACATATGTATGTAAGATAAATAAAGTTTGTTCTGGACTTTTAAATGGGGTGGCATTGTCAAAGTACCATTATCTTGGCTTAATTGCAATGTCTACTATTATTTTTTCACTCTTCATGTCTAGAATCATATATATATGGCAATAGGTGGTGACTGAGTGGAGTACCAGTGCTAGTCTTAGTACTGATTATTGTCTTTTCCGAATGCAATAATAATTCTAACTTTTTTTTTTTAATCTTCTAAGATGATATTCAAGTTGGTGATGGACCATATAATCATCATGATCATCAATTAATCTTTGTGTCACGTGGCTTGTTGGTTTGTTTGTGGATATCGAGCCCCATGGCTCAACCAATCAATCCTCTCATCACTATAACTCAAGAGTCCATGTACATGATCACAACTTACTAGCTAGCTCGCCACAGAGAGAGAGAGAGAGAGAGAGAGAGAGAGAGAGAGAGAGAGAGAGAGAGAGAGAGAGAGACTTGCCCTGCTTTTAAGAAGTCAAACGGGAATGGAATCATATAGAGAGAAACGTAAGCTTTCCATCTTTGTATCGTCATCAGAGAGGAGGAAAATAAAAGTTGTAATGAAAACAGGGTTGACGGAGGTAGTACTGGTAGGTATAATAGCATGCCGACTTGTAGGAAAATTGTATGTTTAACTCTTTCCCTTTGTTGAATGAGGTGTTGTCGTGAAGTATTGTTGTATTCTCTCAAGTTAACTTTTGTGCTTTTTTGTTTATATATATATATATATATATATATATATATATATATATATATATGTACACGATGTTAATTAGGTCCTCTGTCTTATCTCATGCTCTTGGATTTAACCTAGCTTTGAAAGATACATGCATGGTAGCTTAGTTTGTTTATGAAGTCCTCGGTACTGGGTAGACACTCAAAATCTAATAGGAAGTTAGCAAGGTTCAATCATTATTGACATGAAGCAATATAATAACTTAAACAAACTAACTTCAAATACAAATAACCCTGATTTGAGTCGACAAACCTACTTGACTTTGTTATTATTGAGACCGATGTTAATTTTTACTTTAAGATCGAGCAGTAGGTTTGATGTGGATGTAAGATGAACTTAATAAAAAATTCAAGCACGACATGACATGCAACTCGATTACCCAACTTAGTTTTAAGTTACCAAACCTTGGCATGGTTGAGCAACAGTACGACCGAATTTAATGCCAAACCAATTAAGCATTTTTTTGAGAGAATTTTTCCAAGATGAAAATTTCTTTCAATTTAATTTATTGACATTGGACCAAAGTAAGATTGACCATTATTTCTTCATACACCAAAAAGAACATATTTCCTTTTACACTGAGTGGCTCATCATAAAAATACATGCAAGTCCAATGTCCAATGTCCAATGATGCACACACACGTACACGTATAATCGAGTGTTGTGACACATGTGATCCAAAGGGTCAAAAGCCAAAAGATAAGAACAAGTTGGCGGGATTATAGGCCATGCCACTAACCATGGATGCATCATACATTCTGAGTAGTTTATGCGCACTCTACATATTACATTTTTAATGATGGATAATATAAGATAGACTAAAATTTTAAATTAAATTTACAAATCAAATAATGTGTTACCAATAAAAAAATAAACACGTTAATAGAGCTTAATTAATAATTCAATTATCAACAAACACATTATTTAGTTTATACAATTTGATTTAAAATTTAATTTTCCTAATATTATCCTTAAACGATAATGACCTTCCATGGACAAAATACAAACTATACTTTCTGTTGCCATTGACTCATTTTACGTCTTTCCTTATTTCTAGTAGCCTTACCACGCTTCCGAAACCCTATAGCCACCAAATATTTTTGTTTGTAACCTATCGCCACAATATTTTTGTTTGTAAGTTCAAGTGATAGTATACCTTGTTGGAATTGGGAATAAGACATATTTTCAACATGGGTCTTCCTTTTTCTTTTCCTTTTTTCCATTTCTTATGTGTTAGTAAAGGAAGAGTATATCAAGAATGGAAGTGATACCCATATCTTGTATTTTCATCATTTATATTAGGTGCAGTTTAATTATAGTGTATTGTTTCCGTACCAAACTTTAAATCTAAAATGTAGGAAATTGAAGGAATTTAGGGTTTCATCATAAAATAAATTAACAATATAGAGATTACCGGCCCAAGGACATGCAAGATTCCTTAATTTCTCGATGTGGTTCACACTCTCAACATGTAGACAACACATATTGGGTAATGGGGAGCACATTTGGTCATTGAACTTTCACGCTTGGGCCAATTTGCTATCATACCTTGAAGAAGGTTGACGTTTTATCATAAAACCAATTTACAATAGGGATTTCAAATTCTCAACAAAAATCCTAACTTAATCAATAGCCCAAAGCAGGTAGCTAATGACTGACTAATTAATGATCCTAACTGTTAGGATAGTATTGTACCAAGTTCACCATGTTCGACCTCATGCGTCTTTATCCTGAATAATGGATATTTCCTTATTGTCTGATGGTTCTGTACTATTAATTCTTCCCAGCTGGTGGGACAATGGGACAAATGAATCCCCCAAAGAATATGATTAGGGCAGAATTAAGTATTACAAAGCCCAAATCTATGCTGGTTAAGACTCGTATCCCCCAAATCTATTCGTATCTCAAGTTCTCAACTGCTACTTAAATTAATCCTTAGTCTCTCTTGTCTCTTCCATTGTCCATATTACTTTATGCATGCACTAATTTTAAAACCTAAAAGGTGATGAATCAACCCGGCACAGGGAAGGTACAACGAAAAAGGAAGATTAACGGGGGAACAAAGAACATGGCATTAATCGTCAACTGGTCACACTCTGCCTCCAGCGGATATAAACATTATCAGTCGATCCTCATTATTATATTATATATAATGCAAACCTTCATTATCGTTACAAATAATGGAACCAGATTCTCTCCGGAGCAATATAATCTGAACCTGCTGAGCAGGTCATCCGGTCCATTGAAATTTGATGTAACGGTTACAATTATTATAACTTTTAGAGGGTCCCCATGTTTGTAGTCGTTGGATCAAATTTCAACGGGCTGGATGGATTGCTCAGTAGACTCAGCATATATTGCTTCGAAGGGGATCATGTTCCACAAATAATATGTCTGGAGAGCTTTGTACCTTCACGGTAGAGAGACTTTTAATGTGTGCAGAACACTCGGTACTCCATATGTTATTATACACGTTGACAAAAAAAAAATTGAAGTGTCCATCCGCTTGTATGACGATATGTGACCTATGTGCCCGTATTCTGGGCACACTAAAAAGCTCTTCACCGTGGGATGTTATTGATCATTAAGCCTACCCTATGTAACTTTAATTTTTTGAGCAAATAGCAATCATTTTGTTTACATTTGGTTGCAAAAATGATCTGGTGTTGTTATGTTTGTAGTCGTTGTTATTAAAAATGATTATTTTTGTAACCAAATCTCAAAAAATGATCATTGTTAATTAGTCTTAATTTTTTGGTAATGCATCCATGATTTGGTTAAATAATTTATGGGCAATTCATATTCTATTACTTTCATTAGTTTATCTGAATCATCCATATTCGTTTTAACAGTTGAGAGTTAGACTTTTTATTTTATTTTTTATTTTGGGTATTTTGATCCAAGTCCAAAAATTTGAGGAGTTGTTGGATTTAGTGCAGTTTCTCTATTTTCAACTTTAATGAAATTTCTTAAGTTATGCATCTTTATTCAAAATTTGAATTTGAATATTTAAATATGAAATTCTAACTACTTGCATGGTAAATAGTTAAAAAAAGAATTTATATGTCATCATTATGATACCTAAACCAAGGTTGATAAAATACATTAATCTAATAGAGGTTTCTACAAAAATAAATAAAAATAAATCTATTTATCATCCATGAAAATAGTTCAACAAAATTTCATCTTTCATACATTTATAGATCCAGACTAGTATACATGTTGATTCATATAATACTTACAATTCATATAACACAGTTAACTTGCGGGGGAGTTAGAAAAAAAATTGAGATACGAATTAGCAGCAAAAAAATGGAAACCAATATTTAATCTTAAAATGGAGTAAAAGATAAATCTATAAGTAAGAGATGACATTTATCACAATTTTAATAAAAATATGTTTAAAAAAAACCATATGAATATTGTCTCGTATCTCAGTGGATAGGGTGTTAAGTTTCAATCCATGTGTTTCAGGTTCGAAACTCCCCCTCTCCTAAATTATGTAGTAGTTTTGAACTCTCCCCCTTTAATAATAATAGTAATTTCATAAAACAATAATAATAAATAGAATGATATGTATAATCAGTGAATAGACCTAACCCAACAAAATTGACTAGACCCAATAATGGCTTACAAAATTAGACTTATATATATCAAGTTTACTCTTTTATTTTTATGTTTTTTTAAAGTAAATGAGTATAGTAAAACTTTTATATAGTCAAATGTTTGGGGAATAAACTAATTTTATAACTCGGTGTGGTTATATCTTTAAGCAAGTTATCTTTGATGAATGTTGTATGGATACAAATAACCACGTTAATGATGAAGCATGCCAATTTTCAAGATGAACATTTGCAAAAGAGAAACAGCTAATCTCTAAAATATTTTTGAAAACCGAAGACAGAAAAAAAAAACATCTCTAAAATATTTAATTTGATATTAAATTTTTATTTGTGCATATTCTTTTTAATTTTATTGACAATTATTATTATGTGGAGGCAAGTTTCGTATGTAGGATCAAGAAAAACTATAAGTTATTACCCGGATAAAGCAACAATTATGTAAATTTAGCTTGTGCACGTATCTGGGCATATTAAGTTTTAGTTAGTTTGTGCAGGTTTAATCAGAAATTTTGTCACAATTTACAGTACCTTTTCCAGTTCTTGTTTACTTGTAGTTGTTAAGCAAAATTATACTTAGAAAATAAGATTGGAAAGTCCATTTCAGAAACTCGTTTTAGGAGATTCTTCTTGTGTCTGAGATATATATTCACTTTGCTGCACGTAAAGCAGTAACTGAATTCCTTCAAACAAAAGAACGACATTAAAAATGCTGGAAATTAATTCTTGCTTTCCACGTTTATCTTGATCTATTGACAGTTGAGACTGCAGGTGGAATTTTTCCATCAACTTTTTCAAAAAGTCAAAGTGGCCGAGATCATGTACAGACTAGTTTTGGTTAGTGAAGGGATATTATCAAGGATATCCAGGAAAGCACCAAGAATATAGTTTTATTAGGATTCTACTTTGGCAAGCTTCGTTGTTAGGAATCCCCTCCCTATAAATAGAAATGGTTTTACAATGTAGAGAAGACCTTCAACTCAACTCACTACTATGTAATTATTTGCACGACGAACAAAAGTTGGTTGTGTAAAGTGTATTTCTGTTGCACAAACTTCTGCAAAATGGAAACTTCGTTGCACAGAATCCGTCGCACAAAGATCGTGAAGAAATACTTTGCATGACGAACAATATCATTGGTCGCAAGAACACGGCACGACGGTTTAGCCTTCGTCGCACAAAATTTTTAGGAACGAATGTGTTCATCGCACAAAATACTAGGATACAAACGTGGGACGATTAATATTCGTCTCTCGAAACTTTGTGCAACGATAATTTATTCTTGCGTGACGAAACCTTGTTAGTCATTAGAATTTTGCGAGACGAAGGTATTCGGCGTGCAAAAAGAAAAATATTTTTTAAAATTTAATTTTTTGTTCTTATTTTTTTAATTTTGTAATAAAATAATAAAATTAAATTGTAATTAAAAAATGTAATGAAGAGAAAAATAATTTATTTAAATAAATAAAAAATGTATGTACAAGGAAAATGTTCAAAAAGTAAGAGAGTAAAAAACTAAGAAAATAATGCGGCGTAATCTATGAGGTTGTCATTTGGAGTCAACTGGAAATCTTGGGGCTAGAAGGTCTCGGGGTTGGGGACGGGCTCAGAGGTCGAAAGGGCTGAGTTTTGGGCATGATCGGGTTGGAGTGGCTCGAATGTCAATGGGGGACGAAGTTCCGGGAAATGAATGCCGGACTGATTAAGGGCCTGTACAATCAGTGACATTTGGCTCTTATACGAGGCGAACTCAGTCCTAAGGTTGGCCATCTCTACTATCACCTCACTCTTTAACTGCGATGATGAAGAGGCTTTAGGTTCCCGCTGCCAGACATTCCCCATCCCCCTACAATACGTCCCCATCCCCCTACAATACGTCCCCAGCCTCCCCCCCAGAATATGATCCAAGGTCTCTGTAAAGATCTAAAATCCCGCATCCTTTGGGGGATCCACAGACTCGAGTGGAGTCTCAGAAGGTGGGAGGCAGACTCCTGAAAAACCAACTGCCTTTTCTCCTTCATCGTCTCTTGTGTAATATAACAAGAAATATTAATAATAACATTCAAATCATAACCATGATACTTGAATGCGTAAGATAGTAATTACAATTGAAGAATACTTACATGAAGGGACTCGGCCAACTCATCCCTGGGCCGAACATAAACGTCGCTAAAGACATCGATATCTTGAAATTTTGAACCCCCTGAATAAAACAAGAGAAGAAAAATGTTAGTACGAAAAGAAAAAAAAAATATTGACATATTAAAAATTGAATATGAAAAACTTTATTATTACCTGCTAGTGCGCCTCCATCCTATATGAGAAAGGCCTCAAACCGGAATGGTGGAGAAGAGTCTTCTTTTCCCGATTGCTCTTGTTGGCTTTTGCCTTTTTCAGTTATAGAAAAAATAAACGTATTGGCTCTAATTTAAATGAAATATAAAAAAATCAATAAACATTAGTAAGAAACGTATAATACTTTTTAAACTTAATATAAAAAACGTAACACATAGTCGGGCTCCTGAAAATGACTGTAGAGCCACACCCAATTATCTTCCCGGTCCTTAAACTCCTTCGAGCAACCCTATTCAAGAGTGACTTACGGATCATCAAATGCCTCAAAATATTGGTGCAAGTCGAATTTCCACTGCTTATACCGTTTAGCGAAGAGCCTGTTGACTTACGCCAACATATCGTCATTGATTTCGTTGAAATTGTAGTACGTCTGCAATGTAACAAACTAATTACATACATTAAGTAATATAAATATATAAAATTTAAAGGAAAAACAATTAAAAGGTAGGATACTTAACGATAACTAAGCACGCACCTTCGTCCTCACCTCATCTAGCATCGCCTTCCAAGACTTCCATTGCATAGGGCAATAGGTCCGAATGACCTGACCAAACCGAACGACGTGACCAATGTCGTGGGTCAATGCGCTATGCTGCTCCATCGTTGGTGCAGCCTGATGCCAGTCATCGTATTCGATCGTGATACATCCATTGGTTATCCAGGTGACCTTCGTCGTCTTTAACTGGCAACAAGGTTCCCTGGCATTTTTCTTTGCTGAAAAAAAAAATAGTCAAACAAACACAACAAATTAAACCAAAATTTCGGCAGAACCTCCCCTAAAGTTATAAAAATTCCCAAACCCTGGATATTGTAATGAATAGTATATGATATCCAACAACAATCACAACAGTTGCTTTCGTCGATACCTTTCTCATCGCACTACAAGTTTATTTTTTGCCAGAATCTTTCCCAGAATCGGCCATTCTTTTGAAACAATTTTGGTTTTTTGAAAACTAAGGTTCTGAAACTGTGTTTATATGGCACTAGGATCCCTTTGCGCGATGAACCCATTCGTCGCATAAATACCTATGTTCATCGCGTAAAACGCGTCATAAATGCGCAATAAATGGGAATATTTGAACTCAATCTGACCGCACTTTAAGTGATGATAGCTGTTGTTCATCTCGCAAAGTTGTCTTGAGCGACGAAAATAACGTTGCACAATATATGTAGCGACGAACGGAATGATTGTAATTATAAAGTTTACATAAATATAGATATCTATGTTTATGTAAACTTTATAATTACAAACAAATATTCAGTTAAATATTTATTCTAAAAATAATTAATACCTTAATCCATACAATTATTTGAAAAACCAAACAAGAATTAAAGCCTAATTAAGTCCAAATACATAACTTATAAAAAAAAACCTTCAATTTAAATATTGTCCTCAAAAACATAAATTTAAAACTACTATTTTGATGGTCCTCTATTCCGCTCAACGTCATAACAGCACCGATTTTAACCTCCCTCTAACGCATCATCCATCAACTGTTTGTTCTTATCATCATCAAGAGTATACTTACACTGTTACACATATATGCAAATAATTAATTCCAACATATAACAAAAAATTTCACAAAATTAATTATTAATCCATCAACAGTATACGTACTAATAATTCATCCATCACTGCCTTCTTCACATTCTTAGGCACATATTTCCAAGAACACCACTTAGCAGTGGCACAATTATTTCGCATGACTACAGCAACCACATGCGCGAACTCAAAATGTTGCCTCAAATCATACGGATTGGCGGCAGGCACACTCTTATCCTTGTTTTTATCCTCTATCCCAACACGAATAGAATTGTGAAGAATAAGGAGAACAAAATTGTGAAGAATAAGGACAACAAGCGCATATTTATAGGAAGGTTAGGGCCTTTGCGTGACGAAGGCTTTGTCACGTAAACATCTATGCTAAATGCAGTATTGATTCCTTTGATTCCCTTGCAGTGATTGGTCTGAGTGAAAACTAACGGCAACTTGCGCGACGAACGCTTTGTCTAACAAAGGTCCCCTTTTCGTCGCACAAGGTTTTCGTGCCAAAAAAATTACTCATTTTCTTGCTAACTTTGCATGACAACAACAAGTATTTGTCGCGCAACAAAAAACAACGAATATTTTCGTCGCGCAATTTTTTTTTTCTCTTTCCTGTCTTTTTTGGGCAATGAAACTATTTTTTCCATCTTGCAAGTACCTCTTGTGCGACGAAATATTGTTCTTTGCGCAAAATCTTGTCGAGGAAGCTGTTTTTCTTACTGGTGACTCAACAAACAAACGCTATGCACAAAACCTAGCTCTCTACGTGAACTTTTCTCACACTCCGAGAAATTAATAATTATCGTAACCCTTGACGCACATTTTCAGCTTGGATTAACAACACTGTGTTTACAATCGGTGACATCTTTAGTTTGAATTAACAACAATATAGCTGAATAATCAAGCAACTTAAGAGCATCTTCAGTTTGAAGTAACAACATTACTTCCAGTCTTTTGGTTATCTATCCAAGTCTCGGCTGGTAAAGGGTTTCTCAGCGAAGTAAAGTGTTACCAAGTTACCTTGTGTTTGGCACAGTGAAAGCCACACTAGTTTTTCAACTTCACAGTGATCTAGTAACCTTGTCTTCAGGTTCTAGAACCCAAGGCAAAGCCGCTTTTCTTCCTTGACCACAATCGATCGAGTATAGAAGTCAACAACCTATTTGATACAACCACCACATCTATTCTACTTGTCCAACTGAGCTGGGTTGCGAGCAGTGGCGAAGCCAGGATTTCTCGGGGGGAGGGGCGAACTTAAAAGAATACAAAGTTAAAGAAAAATGGCAACAACTAAATCTTTTGATATAGTAATGTCTTTCATAATTAATCAATACAAACAAATTACAATTGTTGCCGGCGAGGTTTCATGTCATGAAAACATCGCACAATAGGCTCATTATCAATAAAAGAAAATACATCTTTCTCAATGTAAACAAGCATGCTATCACTCAACCATTGATCTCCCATTTTGTTACGCAATGGTGTTTTCACAATCTTCATAGCAGAAAAAGCTCTCTCCACCGAAGCGGTTGCAACCGGTAATACCAAAGCCAATGTAAGAAGTTTATACACTAACATATAGCTTTTACACCTTCCGGTCTTCACTAACTCTTGTGCAAGATCACTAATTCCTCTCAATGATGAAAACTCACTATGCATCTTCATATCATGAATGTAATTGTCAAGTTGAATTGGAAGATTCATGAGATCCATACGATCAAAATCTTGAGGATAAAGTTAGGCTAAACGAACAATTTTTGCTTTGTCAAAAGATGCAAAATTATTCACCGGACTCAAACATGCCATACAAAGAAGTAACTCGGTGTTTACCTCATTGAAGCAATCATTCAACTCCTTTAGTTGCATATCAAGGACTTGAAAATAGAGATCCACACGATAGTAATAGAAGTTTGTGATTTTTGGAGCTTTACGCCTTGATTTTCCAGGTACGAAATGCAAATCATCCATGTTAGGAACAATAATATCATGCTCCTCACAAAACTTTTCTACATCGTGAAGCAAGTCCCCAAAGTCATCATCTCTCAAGGATTGTAGTCTTTGCTTGCATACTTCCACTAACGCCATTGCATTCACAATATCTTGATCTTTCTTTTGCAATGCTTGTGATAACTCATTTGTAATTCCCAATATAAGTCTCATCAAGAAAAGGTGAAATGCAAAATCAAAAGTTTGTATGTCTTTGAATAACCTAGTTGCTTCACCGAGATTATCTTGGTTGCGATCACTTTTAATCCATTCAACCACCTCCACCACGGCTTCAAACATAAGAATAATACTAACTATAGTACCATAATGCGAGTTCCACCGTGTATCACATGGACGCATGAGACTCATTTCTTGATTTAATCCTGTACCCGTTTCAAGATTACCAAGATCAAGAGCTTTCTAAATTTGTTCTTGTTGTTTCTCTCTAAATGCATCACGACGCTTACACGATGATCCAATAAGATTCACCAAACTACTAGCATTGATGAAGAAATTGGCAACATCCTCATTTTCCTTTGCCACGAATACAAGAGCTAGTTGGAGTTGGTGTGCAAAACAATGAATATAAAATGCTTGATGGTATTTGTTCAATATCTTTGTTTTAAGACCACTCAACTCACCCTTCATATTGCTAGCTCCATCATAGCCTTGTCCTCTTAACTTGGACATACTCAAATTTGTTGTAGCAAACAATCTCTCAATGGCCTCTTCAAGCGAGCTACTAGTTGTAGAGGAGACATGTTGAACATCCAAAAACTTTTCAATTGCTTCCCCTTTTTTATTCACATAACGCAATACCACCGCCATTTGCTCTTTAGTTGAAGAATCGCGTGCTCCATCAACCAAAAGAGAAAAAAATGCACCTTCCATATCTTTAGTGATTGCATCTACAGTTTCAATGGCACAAGCATGGACAAGATCTTTTTGAATATCGGAAGAAGTATACTTAAGATTCTTGGGAGCATTCTCAAACACAACCTTCCTAACTTGTTCATTATGCTTGGAAAGAAATTGCATAAGCTCCAAATAATTGCCCATATTGCTTGATTTTAATGATTCATCGTGGCCATGAAAAGGCGAACTTTGTCCCAACAACCATCTTGTGCACTCAAGTGAGGCACTCAATAAAGTACGATAATTAATGCGAGCTTCATCGGTTTGCTTAATCACAAATGTTTCAATGTGTTGTTTTTGTGCCATCAAATCTCTAGCTTGTTTTACAGCTTTATTATGAAGACTTCCAACACCTCCCTCATGGACTCGAAGACTTTCGGGTCCTTTCTTCCAATTTGTAAACCCTATCTCAGTGAAGACACTTCCAGTGCTACCCATTTGATCAAAATCACATTTGAAAAGATAACAATAACGGCAAAATGCAGCATTTTTGATATACTATACTCCAACCACTTAAACATATCAAACCAACGAATGATAAAACATTGATTGTCGCTAACCTTTCTTAGCATGACGTGGTCTCTAGGTTGACAAGGATCATTTTGGAGATAGTGTCTACGAATTGCTTCACGATAATTAGGTGGATAATCAAGCATTCGACGTCTATGTGCAGGGTCTGCAGGAAGATTAGCCAATATTTCATCCAACTCAGTGGCCTCACTTTGTTGTGACCTACTCGGAATATTCGAATGAGGACTTCTTGGAATATTTGAAGGAGGAGGAGGACTACTTGGAATATTTGAAGGAGAAGGACTACCCGAAATGTTTGAAGGAGAATTTAAGCATTGTTTCTTATAGTATCGTTCCATTAAGTAACTGAAAAATGGAAAGAAAAAAAAAATCTTAAGACTCTTAATCCTAGAGTAAACTATACTAATATGCATAATAATTAATCCAACCAAGCCAACAATTCAATTAATCAATACCAAATAGCATACAAATTATTCAATAAATAAAAACTAATTTATGTAAGAGCATACCAAATAGCATACAAATTATCCAAATAGCATACCAAATAGCATACAAAGTAATCAATACCAAATAACATACAAATTAATCAATACCAAATAGTATACCAATAATCAACAACCAATAAGCAACTTAGTGCATTACCATATGAATATGATACAAATTATGTAAGAATTCAAATTTTAATTTTCACCCTAAAAATTAATTTCATATCAATAATCAACAACCAATAACCAACTTAGTGCATTATTACCATATGAATATGATTCTATTTCTATATCAATTAAATTAATTTTGTATTAAATAATTATTTAGGGTTAGGTAGGTTGGGATTTTAAATTTACCTTAGTTTGAAGGCTGGCTCACTCGGCTGTGGGGCTGGAGTGGAGACTGGAGAGACATTGAGATAGAGGAAACGGCTGGCTTGGAGTTGGCTGGCTCGGTGGGTCACTGGGGTGGCTCCCGTTGCTTCTGCTGCTGGGATTTGGGGGGCAGCTTTGCTGCTCCTCTGTCTGGTATTGGTGAGGGGTTGAGAGAGAGTAAAGGTGAGGCTTTGAAGGGGGGACACGCGGTCCCCCCCGAACCCTATATTATTTTTTTCAAAATTGTTGCACGAAACGACGCCGTTTGGCGTCAGGTTTTAAATTTTTTTTATACCAGGTCCAAAACGACGTCGTTTTGGCCTGGATTAAAAAAAAAAAAAAACAAACAAAAAACTATTGCATTTCATCTTCGTTCCTAGAAAGGCAGAAACAGAACAGAGCACAGAGTGAGTCGAGCAAGGGAGAGGCTGGGTTTCCGGGAGGGGAGGGGCGGAACCTGGCGCTGGGGTTGTGTTTTCCGGCGAGGGGAGTGGCGGCCGCCACGGGCCGCCCCTACGTGGCTTCGCCACTGGTTGCGAGTTAGCATGTTCGCATTCACAAGAATGACATAATTTGCGAGTTAGCATGTTCGCATTCACAAGAATGACATAATTAACTTATTAATTAATCGACCTACTCGCTATACATGTAAGGTAATTTTTAGGAGCAACATAAGTATTCACTTCGCTGCTTCTAAAACAGTAAATAAATTCCTTCAAACAAAAACGACATTAAAAATGCTGGAAATTTATTCTCTTTCCATGTTTGTCTTGATCTATTGACAGTTGAGATTGCAGGTGGTATTTTTCCATCAACTTTTTCAAGAAGACTTGCCAACAAAAGGGCTAGATACATTTAATTAGAGCATCTCATCCGTAGGCCAATCAATATACCTCCTAATTAATAATTTCATTGACTAAATTTCTTTCTGAGTCATTTGCATGCATGGTGTGAATATAGCCTCTCTATCTCTTTTTTAAATGAAGTCTTAATATGTATATCCCAACAACTATAGCATTATTATTTTGTCGAGAAATATAAGTATCAAACTCACAAAAAATAGATATTGAATTACTATGAAATCTACTCCAGTCTTATGGAGATTAAAAACTGTTCTATGCGCTAATAGTAAATTGAGATGGTACAAATATTTATTTAATTAATTAATTAAGACTTTTTTTAATAGGATTTAATAAGACTGAAGAGGCTCAATTATTCACAAACTACATCTGTTCATGGCATAAAAATTAATTAACCAGTCAATTACCACATTGGCTCGCAATAACTAATAAGGTGCTGAAACTAACTACTGGTGAGGGACTCGCCCACATACCTCACATAACCAGTTGATATATCTGCCATCATGCTCTCCAGGTACAAAATGGTTGTTGGCCATGACTTTGCATCAGCGAGCCTCCATTGCTGTCGATCTCAGCCATGATTTTTCCAATTTCATCATCACAATGAATTAGGACAACTAAAAATGTAATGTCAAACACCAACAAAATTTACTGTTTGGTGAAGTGGGACAGTCCAACGGAGGCAAGGTATTACGTCTATATCGAACTAGCAGCACTACGAAAAATACAATTTGCTGATGGAATCATGGGTTGAGAATTTGAGAGGCCATGCTCTAGAAAGCTAATCCCCTTTTTATAAAATTAAACAAGGCTACACATGAGAATCATACCGCAAAGTGATGGATGTACGAATCAATTTGATGTGATTTTTAAGGTGAGAAATTGAAGCTAAATCCTTTTCAGTGAATTTCTTTTTCTTAGATTAATCATTTGATAAGATCCAACATTTCTATGAAACAAGCGTACATTCATTAATATTTCTTAATTTAGAGACGTATATTCTCCTTTCGCTACCTACAAGGCCACAAGAAAACATGAGGTTTAGTTGAAAAGGTAGACATGTATATATATACCGTACACTTTACACGTGATTTGTATGAGATTCCCTTCAAACTTTTTAATGGACTGATCAATATTTTGTGGAAGTTCAGATATAATATTGTCGGCCAGTAATCCAAAGTGAGACGACGACTTCAAGTCTTTCTTAATATAATTATTAATTTACAGTATTCAGAAATCCCTGGTACTTCAAGAGCTTTTGCTAATTTTTTTTCTTTCTTTTGCACCTTTTATTTTTAATATTTTTATTTATCAGTATTATTACTCTAAATTATATTAACTTATTAAGGAAAAGGACTAGTTTGAACTCAAGACAGAAAGTAAAAAGGGTATCCGATGAGCTAATCAACCACTGGCACTTTTATGTAACAATTTATTACTCAATTTTAAAGTGCATATGTTTATTCATACTTTTCAGTCATGGATTATAAGATGAAAAATGTTAAGGAGACCACATTTATGTACCATTTGATGTGAGAAGTGATGTGTACATGCCATATAAGATGAGATGCACATATATTATAAATAAGTGGTCTCCCGAGAATTACTGTTTTAAGATTCCATCTGCATGCATGTGGATAGGTTTTTAACAAGTTGATAATAATTGCTATTATTGACACTTAATATTACGATCTAGAGATAATCTTCTTCACTTGTAAGTGAGAGGTCTTAGGTTTAATTCTTGTCATATGCAAATTTAAACTATATTATTACGAGCCAATTGTGAGGCTTAGTCTACTTTCCCACTCCTCTTAATGTAGATAGTATTGTTTGTTAAAAAACAAAAGTTGTTATTTGCTAATCAAAAGGATACGGATATCAAAATACAGGGAAAGACTACAAACATATAAACACAAAAGAAAGTCGGGTGTGTGTGTTTTATTAATTGATCAAGGCTAGCTTCCAAATTCTAATTGTTGTTTTATTAGGCGTACATCAAATCTATGTAGTGTGTAACAATACACATGGGAATTTGGCTTGCATTTTAGTAGGGTCACAGACTCACAGGGGACACAAATTCTTAAATTCAGAGAGGAGAGGGATCCAAGCACAGGAGACTATTTAATGGCCGTGGCACTGTGGGGAACATATAGTTATTTGGGCTTCATATTTCTTGGGTTTCAAATAGTTTGGGCGAAGTTTACTTTGCAGACTCTACTTTGTTAGGCTCGATCTCGTTTGAATTATTTTGGTCATAATAGGGGACTAGTGGCCCAAAAGCTGAAGGAAATTGTATTAGCCAAATTGGTTTTGATTTTTTAGGGAAATAAATGAAGATGATCATTTATCATATTTTAATTGTTGAAATAATCAGTGTTTCAGTTCTTCGTCGATATCTAATTGTTCTGTCGACATCATTTTAAGACGTTGGGTTATTGTATGCAATTAACAGAGAGAGAAAACGAAGTTTTAATTTAAGAGGCCTTTAATAATTTTACTAAAAAAGGTTATAATGCCATAAATAGGGCTTCATGGACTCATTTACCGAATATTCCAATAGGCTGAAGAGGGAAATCGTTTTATGAGTGTTGAGAGTATGAACCTGACAACATAAAAAAAAGAAGACCATGCATGTGCTTATAAGCACGTGTATTGAAGTTCCACCATAAAATCTACTGGTAATACGGATTGTAGTACAACTTGCTTATAAGCCAATTTAAGGTCACTTCTCAATGTCAAATTCACTGTTTTAAAAATCCCTACCTAGGCGCTAGGCGGTTGGCCATTACCCCGATTAATGCCTAGGCGTTTGAAAATAAAAAAATGGCACCTAGACTAGTTGAGGCGCCCACCTAGACCACCTAGACTGAAGGGAAATTATGAGATTTATGTGGGATTTCTAGTGACTAGCATGCATATACAATTCAAAATTTATATACATAAGCAACGGAAGCATGTTATC
This sequence comes from Crataegus laevigata, assembly GCA_963580275.1. Classification (NCBI taxonomy): domain Eukaryota; kingdom Viridiplantae; phylum Streptophyta; class Magnoliopsida; order Rosales; family Rosaceae; genus Crataegus; species Crataegus laevigata. The sequence goes on along the minus strand of OY756947.1, from coordinate 25,583,826 downwards.
ACATATTATCAAAGCTATAGTCATGCAAATCCCCTTCAAGAAGCATAGGTTCATAGTTGATGCATCAAAACAAAAAGTTGAAGCAAAGTGTAGGTGAAGTTTTATACCTCTTGATCTAGACTTTAGACCAAGGATGGACCACCTCCAAGTCCTTTGTTCTTGGAACTCCTTGAGCCTAGCCTCCCTCCTTGACTCCTCCACCTTGTTGAAGTGTGAGCTCCTTGGTTCTCCTCTAGTCTCCAAGGTAGAAGACCTCTAAAGATCCACACCCACTAGTGTAGTGAGATGGATATTGGAGTAACCACAAGGAGGAAAGATGGTTAGTGTTTCCTCCAAGGGCTGGCCGGCCTTTGTGTGTTAGAGAGAGAGAGACTTTTCTTTTCTATTGTTAAAGTGAACACACAAAAACCCTAATGAAACTTTTCATTAAACTTCTATTTTAAATGAAAAGAAACTAGTCAACATTTTGACCTTTCTCTCTCCTTGTCTCTTCCCTTTGGCCAGCCTCACTTGTCATTGTTTGGGCTTTGGGCTTTTATTATTTTAAGTCATCTTATGCTTGAATAAAAGCCCAATGGGTTTGGGCCCAATGGGCCCGAATAAACCCGAACTTTTCTTTAAGCCCAAAACGATCCTTTATCGCTTCTATGATTTCTTTAGACTTTCTAATTAATCTTAACATTTAATTAATCCAATTAATTAACTCCATCATCCTTTAGTTATCTCATCACAAGAGTGTATCGGTGTACAATCGTTTTAGGTTCCAATTAGCAAGGCAGTGAGGTGATTGGAATTAATCCAATTGATTAGCATTTAACCAATCACTTAGTGAATTAAAACTTACTTTTAATTCTCCTTCTTCTTTGATGATTACATATTTAATCATCTAGAAGAACTCACAAGCCATGAGTGACATCTAACCATATATCATGGCTACCTAAGCTAATGTAGAATTTTGTCGGAGAACCTATTCAGTTGGAATTACAATGTAATTCGATCCTTCCCTAATACAATACTCTTAAGCACATTACTAGGGTATGGATACTTAATGTCAAACCCCTAATGTGATTATACTTAGTTATATGATTCAATTGAGTCATATAGGAACGTTTTCCATCATTACGCTCGATACTTCGGCCGAAGATTCCCGAATCATATCTTAGAGTATTCTTCCTTTCATAACAAGGATTAGAGATCCCTTGTTGATCATTCACATGCCTCTAAGAATAAATCATTGACCCCAACAATGCATAGAACACATCCTAGATGCGATGTGGTCATGTCTCATTATCAAATGATCAGCAACGTATCCTCAAGACAACTATGATGTCTCAGGTCAAAGGATTACTTAAACATTCCAACCAGTAGAGTTACTTGCTTGACATGTGAGTAGACCTCCATGCAAGTGCTCTCTTTTGATTGTGTTCAGTGAACTCATTCCCTTAATGAGCACCTACATACTTGTCTTAGTGTCACTACACGAATGGCATGAGACTTCCCATCCTTCATATTCGAAGGGGATATAGTATGTACTGGTCTATGTATTGTCAATATCCCTCTGACAATCCTACGACCAGGAACCTTTTGAACATCATGGTTATGAGAAGAAGGTCTCTGTAGTCTAACTTCATTAGATTACTTCTTCCATCGATCCATTGTCCATGGATTCACTATTTTGGACCTATATCATTTATCGAGATAGTCCTAATGAGTGACTTTGCCTTTTGCTGTATTTAGAGTTATCTATACATACAGACAATGTCCTGAAATGTTTCTTCCAAAGATTGACTTTCAGGGCATACCTCCAACATAGACACCCACCTAGCCCGGCTAGATTTGCTTAGGCACCCGACTAGATTACAACTCATTTAAACAGAAAATAGATAACTTTCATTTTACATTTTTTTTTTCAATAAATTGTAAAGACTTGTTGAACACTTAAATGAACACACATTATATGCTTGTTTCCCATTTTTCCATTATGTTCCAATACTTCATAATATATATGTCATTCTATTTTGTAGTTTATGATGAACAATGGCAGAGCCATCTTAAGACCACAGTAGGCTTAGGCCTACCTTGATTATTTTTTCTTGCAATTTCTACTATCTGTCTACCATTGATCAATTTTATAATATCACTATTAACTTGAATTTGTTTTCAATCCAACAAATACAAAGCCTATAAATTTCACTTAACAATCCTATAAGAATATTAGTTGATCATATTCTCTGTTTCTTGTCTATATGCAATTTTTTTTCCTTTGCTTGCAGACTGTTATTTTTATTAGTTTTGTTATTTCCCTCTATATCATCTATGAAATCAAGAAGAGAAAAAGTTTTTCTGTGATAAAACCTTTCAAATTCTCTTATGCCTTAATGTTTTTACAAATGAATGTATGATCACTCATATTTGAATTTAATAAGAATGTGCAATAAATAGATATGCTTTTAATGTTTTATTCTCCACCCCTAATATGAAATTCACGAGTAGTTGATCATGTATCCTTGGTCACAAGGTGACCAAAAGAACGAGAGTATGTTTCTATATGTATTATGCCAATTTCAGTTTAAAGTGTGCCCCTCCTAACATAAATTTCTGGCTCTGCCATTGATGATGAAATTATATATATTCTAAGTATAAATAGACATTTATTTACACGAAATATAATAGATTTACTTAAATCTGCCTATTCCGCCTAGGCGCCCACCTAGCCACCTAGACGCTAGGCCCCAGCTTGTCGCCTGACTAGCGCCTAACGTTTTTTAGAACCTTGGTCAAATTCATCCTTAACACATTCTTTCAAGTGTGGTGAATCTTCAAGCCAAATACACACGTGCTTATAACTAGTTTGGTTACTCCTTATATCACCAATTGATTTAAGAGGTGTTTAATAATTTTCCAAAAAAGTAATCAGGCTACAGAAAAAGGGCTTGGTGGATTTATTTACTGAATATTTCAATATGCTGGAGATGGAAATCATTTTATGGTGCGATGATGAAGTTTATATAAACAACCAATATAGAAAATACTAGAAATTTATACCCGCACGTTGCTGTGGGATTGAAATTTGTATGAAACTTCATTCTTTTAATAACCAATGTTTGAGTCAAAATTTGAGGGTTACAAATGCCAAAGTAAGCTGCGACCCTTACTTAATAAAAATATAGTAGCTCTCGGTATCTATTGTTACCCTTTTGCAGCTCTTGATATATAATACAAAGTGGGTTGTATTAGTTCAAATTAGATAGCCACAACCCACAAAGATATGGTAGCTTTAGGTAGCTATTGTTACCCCTTTGCAGTAGCCTCTTGTAGTACTCTCATTTTTTTTCCAAGCATTTCGAGCGTATGTCAAGCATTTATCAAAACTAATTTAGAGAGCAATTTAATCGTATCAATACAAAGAATACATAAAGAAATAAAGAAACATTCCATGTTCCACCACCACCTCTCAAACTAAATTCTAAACTACGCACAAAACAATCCATGTTGTCAAATTTCCAACTATAGCAAAATCTATAGCCTTTGCATGTACACAAATCGGGTGAGCACATGCGAAGACTATATTTCAATTAAGTTACCTATATGGTGCAAAACAAAACAACTGTACATGTAACTTATGAACAACCGTACATGTAGCTTATAAACAACCGTATATGCAAGCTTATCAAAATCCTTTAAAATTGCTAACTGCATAAGTGCATGCATAATATTCAAGTGAAAAAAGAAAAAGAAAAAAAAAAGATAAGCCCCACTTTTCAAATAAGAGCAATGAAATAGGTTCATATTATTCAATCACACTTGTAGAAGTAGAAAAATGAAAAGAAAAAAAAACTGTAAAGAAGTTTTTTCACCAATATCCTCTTGAGATGCTCGCCATCAACAATCCCCATTCAGTATTGATTCCAACACCATTTACCTACAAATAGCCAAAAAGGTGAAGCAACTTGTTGGTACTGAACTGCAACACAAAATTGTATATTAACCACACATACATTAGCAAGAATAAAGACATTTCAACATTTGGTTTAATTCTTGGCATTAGATGAAATATGTAAGATAATTTTTTCCCCTAAAATGTCATCTAATAAAATTTTTATCCAATTCAAAAAACAAAAATTGAAGATACTAAACAGAAACAACTATCTAATCTGGCACTGAAAAATTTTAAACTCATAAATGGAAACTTGGCATCAAGTCCCAAACTAAGTGAGATAATGTACAAACAGAAAGATACCTCACTGACGTTAACTAGTTTTTGTTTATTGATCAATAGAACTGAATTTTCCAGTAAAAAATTTTGATTGAGAAAATGATCAAAATGGAATAATTAGATAACAATACTTAAAACCTGATCAACATTCAAGAAAAAGGTGTGTGAGAGAGTGAGAAAGTCCAACTGTAATAGTGTGCATGAGATTCCCATAGTACCTTTGTAATCGTATTACCCATAGAGCTACTGAAATGAAACCAACAAATGTGAAATTAAAATATGAACTTGATGAATTGAATAGATATATATACAATCTGATATTTCTGGTCAAGAGTATAGAAGATAAAAGCCTACTGTAAAATGAAAACAATTGTAATCTACAAACTTAAGGGTGCAATTGTAAAATCAAAGCAATTGTATGCCCTTAAAAGGTGCAACCAAAGCATATAATCTCACTAAGCTCGAATTTATGTAGCAATACGTGGATTGGATCACAATCAAAATTCAAAACCCATTAATAAAAATCTAATCTTTTGCTTCCAACACAATTATAAATTAAGATTAAAACATTATTACTCACTAAGAAATCCCAATAATCAGATCCTTCTTGTCACTTGGAAGAGTCGATTGGAGCCATTTGGGATCACGTTCTCGTTGGTATGCAGGCATATAAAAAAAATATTACAAACTACAGAGACAAAAAATGGTAAGAATGAAGAAAGAGGAGCGTGCATACAGCGAAGAGGAGTCCTCATCTAAAATCCAACCGTAAGATATCCATAGCAAGAAGGTTTCAAGGAGTTGACTATCAATTATGAATTGATAGTGTATATGGTACTTAGGAATAGTTATTGATTGTGAAAGTATTGTACATATATGAATGGTAAATCAAAACATACTGATAATACCGAAAGCTACAATTGTGACTATCATTATCTGTTTAACACAATTTGTTTTGAATAAGGATGTTGGATATATCTGCAATCACAAACATTTAATCCATTATATCAGTATTGTCAAAAGAACTACTTCAAATTTATTACCCAACTGAGAAATTTGTCTTTCATATCTAAAATATGGGACATATTTGTTTCCTATATAAAAAGGAGGTTTATGAGTTTAGATATTAGGCATACTATTATTTAAGTGGCCTATTATTTTCAAAAAAATATCACAATAATAGATCCAAAAATCACACAATCAAGGCCTAATATAGTGCAAAGTTTTAATCTAAATTTTGATTTCATATCCTCAAAGGGCCAGCACTCAACTTTTAGCTACTCGGATAGTAGCAATGGGAAATATTCACTTAGATGAAAAGAAAGAAGAGAACACAAATAATATAGCAATCTATTAACCTTTAGTGACTCTCAACATGTGCCTGGAAGAGGGCTCTTCCAACATCCTGAAATGATGTTAAGAGTTAAAAAGCATCAAGAAAAAAATCAATGGAAAAGCTCTGTAAATTTGACGCTGAGCATATTGCCTTATGGAGCCCTTTTATAATCAAGTGGATCAAGTTCTGCTCATATGGTTCCATCATCCAATTTGTCAACTGTCTGAAAGAATGAAGAGTCAATATCTACACGAGTAAAATTTAAAAAATAATAGCAACTGATGAGTCAATATTATACTATATATTTTATCCTATTCTTAGTTATAATTTAGTGGTTGTTTTGTGAGATTTTGATACTTTGAATTACATTTACAATGTAAGACATTCGACTTCCTCTAGAGCAAAAAGTAGTCAAATGGATGAATTGTGGAGTGATTCCAATTTTAAGATGTTCATGTGTCTCTCAACTTGTTCATATCAAAGTTTCATAATTTTATACCTAGCGGTTTATTTATGGCGATGAAATAAAGGAGCAGCGCATAGTGCTGTCAAAGTGACGTTTTGGGCTTCTTTGGACTTTTTGGCGTCCAAGATGATATCTTTTAGGTTCGAGGCCTTCTGCAATTATGTTCGAGACATCTCAAGCTTTAATTCTAGCCATTTTGGGCCTGTTTTGGAGCCCTGAAGATCTAGAAACGTGGCTATGCAGATTTTAGGCGAATTTTCCTAGTCAATTTAGGATTATGTTTCCTAATTTATTTTAATTTATTTGGTTTCCTACTTTTATTTTAAAACCTTTTCTAGGTAGGGTTTTATTTTCTAGTAGTATAAATAAGGCTTTTTAGCCATTAGGGTTCGCTACGCAACATTGGAGAAGGAAGAGAAGGAGAAGAGAAGAACGCACAACTTTTGGATTCAAGTTTATTTTCTAGGTGTTTTCTAGCCTTATTTTTAATATTTTTTTGTTTATGGTTGTTAGTAACTAATTTTTGTTTGCTAGGGCGAAGCCTTGAGCCTTAGCAAGAATATGTAGTTTCTTTTCAATTTTCTTATGCATGCAAGTTTTGAATTAGTAATCACCGTTTTAAACTATCTAATTGCCTTAATGCTTAGCTACCATTAGGATGTTTAGAAAAGTAATTTGATGCAATTTTGGTTGGAGGTCGGTCCCTAAAATTGACGAAGGCTTCTTGTGATAAATATGTGCAAGTTCACTTAGGATGAATACCACATCTTAAGGGTTGTATGGTTTTTCAAAAGGTTTCACAAAACTTAATAAGTCATGCATGTTTAGATTTGATCTGAGTACCACAAACGGATTGCATGTTTGATATACGCTCTATGTTGGGGGTCCAAGTAGGCATATATTAGGAAAACCTAACCTTCAAAATATGCATGTGTAATTCATAAGTAATTGGAAGAACTACATAGGATTGTTAAGGTGACGGCGGAACCCTAGGCTTTTACAATTTAAGTTTAAAAAACTTTTTTCATTTAGTTTATTTTATTTTGTTACTTTATTTAATTATTTTCTATTAAATTCGTTTTTATTATTTGAAATAAAAATATCAACTTTTTCTCAAACTTTGTTTTAAGTAATTAATTAAGATTTGATTTGATACAAATTATTCATTCAATCAATGTGAAGAACGACCTTGCTAGAGTTACTATACTACAATAACCTTGTAATCTTGCAAGTATTTAAAGTGTTTTTTTATCCCTCCTTTTGGTAGTGGTAAAATCCCCATCAGCAACAAAATGAGTCGGTTGTTTAAAACAATGATATAGTTAAGACAACACCAATACCTGTATATAGACCACAACTTATGAGACAGAAAAGTGTGTATTAAGGAATTCCCACCACGTTTCCCTTCGGAGGTCCACCAGTTCCCTCCTGTATATCTCACTTCAATGAAAACCAAGTTAGGCTACTTTGGCATTTTTCAAAAATGATATTCCAAGAAGTTAAATGCTTGAAGAACCTAAAAAGAAGATAATACATAAATTGATACTAAATTGTAATATATAGATCTCTATATACTAAAGTAAACTTATTGGACATGTCCAGAAATAAATCTAAGCAAAAACTGAAAAATAAAACCAAATGGTTATCAAATGCTCCCCAAAGGAATTACACATTTTGGATTCATTAAATGAAGTCTTTCAAGACCTCCAACCAAGTGAAACTGGTATACAAATACAATGCATATATAGGGGGATTGTCGATCATTGAAAACTATATGCTTAACAATCATTTTAAGGACCATAGTAACAGTCATTTTATAAAACAGTTAGTAGGCATATTTGTCAAACGGAGCCATCAAACATGCTTGCTTCGACCTTAAGCTGGTTCCATTCACGTATAAGATAGACAATTATACCATTCACGCATATGCAATACTCACTCACACTTCCTTCAGTACACTGAAGAAATCCCAGTAATAAAGTAAGTAAAAGATTTGTGTGTGTAAGAGAGAGAGAGAGAGAGAGAGAGAGAGAGAGAGTAGGAATACCTTTGAATGAAGCCTCTGCCTCTGGTATCTAGGATTACATCTGATGGCTTTACTCGTTCTGCTTCGCTGCAAATTATATACACAGAAATTAAAAAACTGAAATATATAAACACACTAAAAATTGAAAAAGATTTGAATTCCTATATATCAAATTCCACATAATTTCAAATTGGTAAAATGGAACCAGCACGAACCACTTCAAGAAAAGTGATTCATGTTCATCAATTTCTAAATAAATAAGCAACCATTGTAAAATATTGACATGATACGGCAACGAACTTTATAGGTGACGTCGTATGGAAAATGATGTACATGCAAAGCCATAAGACAAAATCATTTAATAAGATACATAATATTCGTCAATACATGAGGAGTGGATCTACCCACAGTCATTCTAGTTTGTACAGCCTCAAATCATCATCACTAGACGAATGTTAAACATTTAACATGAAAAGGAATCAATTTCCTAAAATTTCAAAATTAGGGATAGAATATGGACAAAAACCTATAATAGCTTACCATCTTGTGTATAGATCGTCCTCCAACATTCACAACTGAAAAAGGAAGAGTATGATGATGAAGAAGAAAAACTGAAAGAGTTGTGCCAATGAACTTGTGAGTCAGTCAACAAAAGGTGTGCTACACAAAAAGATGAAAACTTCACCAAATACCCAAAAATTAAGAAACAAAAACAAAGAAAAAAAAAACAGAAGAGTTAGGTGAAAATACCTTTTGTAGGATCTTGAGCTCCTCACACGCATTCCACTTCATCTTCTGGATAGCAAAGAAATCTCCATTAATGAAACCTTTATACACAGACTCTTTAATCAAGCTATTTTCTCTGAACCCATTTGTGGCCTCTCTCAACTTTTCAATCCCAAACGCTCTTGTACTTGTCCAAGCAAACCATAATAAACTCATTCGAAAACAGAACATCAATTCCACAAAAAATAAAAAAAATTTCTACCTTCAAACATAAAATCTTTCTTTATCTTTCTCAACTGTATTTCTACATCCATTCTCTCCAACCTAACCTGAGCAATCCATGTTACCAAACAAACAAAACCCAATTTGGTTAATGCTTTATGGGTCTTGAAAATTGGCATAAACATAGATAACCCACCTTTTAGTACGCATTTTGGAACCGAATTTACTAGAATCGGAGTCGGAGAGTGTAGAGCGAGACGGTGAAGGCCGTACCTAAGATCACATATTCTCAGGTACAATACAAAACAAAAAATTACAAATCCAAAACTAAAAAAAAAAAGAAACAAACTATAACATGTTGAGAACTAGAACTTTGAAAGCTAAAGAGTGCAAAAATCTGAGAGAATGTTAGTGTTATTCATTGACTCAAACGACTAGCATAAATAGCCGTACAAGGAACAAGCAATTAGAAAAATGAGCAACAAAAATATCCCACGTCTAACAACCCTAGACTTTTGGGATTCTCGTAAAGATTAGGTCAAAAACTAACCATATTCCCTAACAAATAGGGATTATTAGCATAAACAAATTAACTAAATAAATCAAATAACAATAACAGATAAATATCCAACATTCCCTCTTTTAAACTGAACGCTATTCAAGCAATCAGTTTACAGTAGAACCTAACCAAACTCCAAGTAGACCACGTAGCTTCTCAAAGGCTTCTAGCTTCAGAGGCTTGGTCAATATGTCTGCAATTTGATCTTGACTTTGACAATGAACTAGATCAACAACACCTGCCTTTGTAAGATCACGAAGGAAATGAAACCTAGCATCAATGTGCTTGCTTTTTCCATGCAGCATTGGATTCTTGGAAAGTTTGATTGTTGAACTGTTATCACAGTATATCAGTGTAGGCTTTTTCTGAATGCAATGTAATTCCTCAAGTATTCTTCTTAACCATACAACTTGACAAGCACAAGAAGCAGCTGCTATGAACTCAGCTTCGGTTGTAGACAAAGTGACAACTTGCTGCTTCTTTGAAGACTATGAAACAGCCCCTGAACTTAACAATGAACACATGACCAAATGTGCTCTTTCGATCTTCCAAATCCCCAGCATAATCACTATCACTAAATCCCCAGCATAATCACTGTCACTAAATCCCACTAACTCATTGCTTTCACCTTTCTTCTAAAATAGCCCATAATCCACAGTATCTTTCAAATAGCGGAGCACTCTTTTTGCAGCCTGATAATGAAGTTCGGTTGGTTCCTCCATAAAACTGCTAAGGAGACTAACAATATACATCATGTTTGGTTTAGTGGCTGACAAATACATTAGACTTCCAATGATTTGCTTGTAATATGTGCTATCAAATCTTTCTCATTCAGCATCTCTTGTTATCTTAAAACCTGGTACAATTGGATTTTGGACTGGATTACAATTTGACATTTGAAATCTTTCCAAAACCTCTTGAGCATATTTCTTCTGACTAATAAAGATTCCAGAAGATGATTGCATCACCTCAATACCAGAAAAGTAACGCATCTTTCCCAGTGAATATCAAATTCACTCATCATAGATGATTTAAATTCAACAAACATGGCTTCATCATTTCCAGTGAATATCAAATCATCTACATATAGACAAACAATCAAAAATTTACCTCCTTCTCCAGATTTGACAAAAAAAGTATGCTCATGAGGACACTTTTGGAATCTTGCCTTAGAGAAGTAAGCATCTATACGACTGTACCAAGCTCGGGGTGCTTGTTTTAGTCCATATAATTCCTTTTTTAGTCTGAATGCCTTCTTTTCATTCCCTTTTTTCACATAACCTGGAGGCTGGTCAATGAAAACTTTCTCATTTAACTCAACATGTAAGAAGGCTGATTTCACATCAAGTTGATAAACGGGCCAAGAGTTTTGTGCTGCCAATGATACCACCAAATGAATGGTGTCATGTCTTGCAATCGGTGCAAAAACTTCAGCATAATCAACTCCATATTCTTGTGTGTATCTCTTTGCCACTAGCCGCACTTTGTACTTGTCAACCTCTCTTTTCTCGTTGAGTTTTGTTTTGAAAATCCATTAAACTCCAAGGGTTTTTTCTTCTGTTGGAAGATCAGTCAATTCCCAGATATCATTTTTCTTGATTGCCTCTATTTCTGCATCCTCAAAGAGCACTGGATCACTATCTACAAACAAAGCATGATGAGCAACATTATCATCATCTGATAATTCATCTCCGCTTACATAGTATGTCATCCAAAAAGGTCTGTCATCCAAAAAGGCCTTTTCCTAATCTGTTGAGCATTTGAGTTTGAAGGTTGATCTTTAGAAGGTTCGTTTGCAGGAACATTTGACGTGAAATCTATGGAAGATTGTTCTTCATGTTTTGTTATATGTTCAGTTGCTGGAACATTTGGCAAGATATCTTTAGTCATTCTTTCATCATTAATATCTAAATCAAATGGAATTGATTCAGATACACTGTTGCCTCAATTCCAACTGCTGCATTCATCAAACACAACATCACGGCTGATAATGATCTTCTGAGTAACTGGATTGTACAACTTATACGCCTTTGATTCTTCACTAACACCAAGTAGCACACATTTCACACTTTTGTCATCGAGCTTGCCTCTTTTCTAATCAGGTACATGTGCATAGGCTAGACATCCAAATATTCTGAAGTGATCAACAACTGGTTTACGTCCGATCTATGCTTCTTCAGGTGTCATGTTTTTAATAGCAAGTGTGGGGCTTCTATTCAAAACATGAACACTCCAGTTGACAGCTTCTGGCCAAAACTTCTTTGGGATGTCTTTCTCTGTCAACATGCTTCGTACCATATTCATAATAGTACGATTTTTCCTCTCTGCCACCCCGTTTTGCTGTGGTGAATAGGCTGCAGTAATCTGTCTACGAATTCCATTCATTTCACATAAGTTAGTAAATTCATGTGATGTGAATTCACCGCCATGATCAGTGCGAAAAATCTTTATGCAATTTCCAGTTTCTTTTTCAGCATGTGCACAAAATCTTTTAAATCCAGCAATGGCCTCAGATTTTTCTCCCAAAAAATAAATCCATGTCTTACGACTAAAGTCATCAGTAAATGTAATGAATTACCTTTTGTTACTATTTGACGTTGGGTTAATTGGTCCACATATATCTGAATGGACCAATTGAAGTACTTCTGTAACTCTCAATGTGCTCTCTTTTGAAAATGAGTCACGATGTTGTTTTCCAATAATGCATTCCTCGCATATCTTTGAAGGAGTCTGAATTTGAAGCAGTCCTCTTACCATCTTCTTTTGTTCCAGGGTCTTCAATCCATAAAAGTTTAGGTGCCCATAACGATAGTTCCATAGCCATGTTGTGTCTTATGTGGTTGAAGTGAAGCAAGTTTGATCATTATGTGGAATTTGTGTGTATAAAGGGAACATCCGATTTGTTGTCATTTTGGCTTGTGCAATAAGACCCTTCTCCGGAGATGAATCTGACAATTGTCTTTCTGAATAAGGATTGCAAAACCTTTTTTCTTGTAGCTGACCAAGACTAATCAGATTACTTTTTAGTTCTGGAACATAAAATACGCCAGTGATTGTTTGCATGCTACCATTCAACCAAATTTTAATATTCCCTTTACCCATAACACAGATACTAGAATTGTTTCCAAGTTTCACATTTTCTCTAAAATTTTCATCTAGATCAAAGAACAAGAGTTTGTTACCACACATATGATTGCTACAGCTAGAGTCTAAATACCAAGTATCACCTGATGGGTTCTCCTTTTTGTTGATGTAAGCCATCAAGAGCATTTCTTCTTCTGTCTCAACAAGATTCACCTTAGTTTCCTTCTCTTTGTCAGGGCATTCATATTGATAGTGGCCAAACTTGTGACAGTAAAAGCATTCGACATTTGCCTTGTCAAATTGTGCTCCTTGATTGTAAGAGAGTTGGCGTCCTCTACCTCTGCCTCTTCCTTGAAAGCCCCCGCGTCTTCTACCTGTGCCTGAAGATATACCTTCATGAGTGGTGATATTCAGGGCTTGCCGCTCCTCCACAACAAGGCTAATCATCCTCTGCTCATGAACCAACAATGAACTTTGCAACACATCAATCGAAAGACTGTCAATGTCATTTTATTCTTCAATGGAACACACCACACAGTCAAATTTGCGGGTCATTGAGCGAAGGATTTTCTCAATGACTGCAACATCTTCCATATTTTCGCCATGAATACGCATCTTATTTGCGATGACCAATGTCCTTGCAAAGTAATCATTGACTGACTATCTTTCCTTCATGTCGAGAGTCTCAAACTCTTTGCGAAGAGCTTGAAGTTGGGCACGTTTCACTCGTGTTGTACCCTGATAATTCTTCTTCATGGAATCCCAGATATCGTTAGCAGTATCCTTCTTGAGGATGCTTTCTAGGATGGCACAATCTATTGCTTGAAACATATAGTTTTTTGTCTTCAAATCCTTCAATCTTTGCTCCTCCAATGTCTTTCTCCGCGTCTCTGTCAAGACAGCCCCACTAACGGGCTCTGCGATACCCGTTTCAACCAGAGTCCAATACTCCTTTGATCGCAACAAATTTTCCATTAGCATACTCCAATGGTCATAGTAACCATCAAAGCGTGGAATCGCAGGTTGCACAAAATTATTTTCAAACACCATTGAGTCTTGCTGCTGCAAGATGAAAGCTGCTGCTTTTTCAAACCAAGCCCCAGTGGGGGGCTCTGATACTATTTGTTAGGAACTACAACTTCGAAAGCTAAAGAGTGCAAAAATCTGAGAGAATGTTCATGTTATTCATTGACTCAAACGACTGGCATAAATAGCCGTACAAGGAACAAGCAATCTGAAAAATGAGCAACAAAAATATCCCATGTCTAACAACCCTAGACTTTTGGGATTCTCTTAAAGATTAGGTCAAAAACTAACCATGTTCCCTGACAAATAGGGATTATTAGCATAAGCAAATTAACTAAATAATTCAAATAACAATAACAGATAAATATCCAACAAAACATGGGATTAGTGAAGGCCATACCTTCGAAATGATGGATGCAGAAAGCTCTTAGAGACCGATCCCAACTTAGGGGATGGAGCCGGAAACAGAGGCCAATATTTTCAAGTTTCTATGAAGATGGAGAGGGAGAGATAGAGTATGTGCGCGCGCGCGCGCGTGTGTGTGTGTGTGTGTGTGTGCGCTCGTGAACAGTGCTTTCTACCGGGTTTTAGTATATAGATAATATTATGAATAATTTTATTCATAGCACAAAGGCTTATATTTATACAACGTATATGCTTGGTGTAGAAGTAAAATCTCATCTTATACGCGAAATACAATCATAATGAGTTTTCAATATTAATTCCTAATCATTAGGTGATACAGTTAATTTTGACTAGACTCCTTCTCTAACATCACCCCGTAAACTTGACTGCCAATAGGGGACAAGTTTGGATCTGAGAAGAAGAATCCACGGCTTAGAAAGACCTTTGGTTTGTAGATCTGCAGGTTGACTAGGGGTGGAATATAATGTAGGTTTTACTAAGATTATCACCGAGAAGAGAAGTAGGCGACTTAACGAGATTCAGCACAGGTGTGAGCAAAAGCACAATACCCATACTTCGCCTTAAAATGTGAAATCGTAGGTTGGTTTGTAGAACTCTAGGAGATGAGATTGGGGCCAAGAAAAAAAAGATGCCCAGACATTGACCGGTGAGTGTCCGGACAACCAACTCAATCTGCATTAGAAGAGCTACAGAGAACAAGTGGACCGCAGTGAGGCCGAAACACTAAACCCACGTCTAATGAGCCTTTTACTTATCAAAGAACGCGTTTGGCAGCAATCAAATGAGTCATGGTAGAATGAGCCATAAACAGGGCAATATGCGCAAAAGAAATATCAAGACGAGTCAAAGTGAGATACTGTAATGACCCAAGAAGGTTACAAAACTCAATGGAATCAGAAAGAAAAGTACCATCCTAATTAGACAGTTGTGACCCGGATGCAATGGGTGTCGTAGCCGACTTGCTATCAAGCATGCAGGTGCGTTTGAGAACATCAAGAGCATACTTGGTTTGTGTATGCTCTTGGTTTGTGTCTGGACTCCAGAGGAAGCATGATGTACTTCAATGCTATGGAAGTAATGAGAGGACCAAGATTCCTAAGCTCAAATTCCGAATTTAAAATGTAGATAAACTGTTGAATGGCAGAAGGAAGATTGCCAGTGAGGACTAAGTCACTCGTCTTCTTCTTTCTGATCCCACTGAGTTTCGTCACCTTCTTAGGTAATTATAGTATCTCACTTAACTAGTTGATAACATACAGAAAATATATTATGAATAATTTTATTCATAATACAAAGGCTTATATTTATACAATGTATATGCTTGGTGTACAAGTAAGAACCTCATCCTATACAGAAAATACAATCATAATGATATTACAAAATTAATTCATAATCCTTATGAGATACTGAAACTCATTCTCTAGCAACTTAGACCTTGTGTTTTAAGAAAACTTTTTAAGAGAACAAGATGAAATATATAGTTGCAGTTCCACCGAAATTTATAAAGAAAGTAATGCTTTCACATTTTTATATATTGCCAGATGCCTTCGCCTGCAAGCAATCTAGCTGACTTTCCTATTATACAAATTTCATGATCTTCAAAAAATTATCATGTCAGCTGGTCCATGCTGTGGGAAAGCCAGCATGCATGTGTTTCCTTGCAG
This sequence comes from Crataegus laevigata, assembly GCA_963580275.1. NCBI lineage: Eukaryota > Viridiplantae > Streptophyta > Magnoliopsida > Rosales > Rosaceae > Crataegus > Crataegus laevigata. Next base: position 25,568,075 of record OY756947.1, on the reverse strand, counting down.
GGAAGGGAACTTGCATGTGTCTCCTTGCAGGGAAGGGAACTCCCACATTTTTGTTGGCTATCTTCAAGTAGAAACTCATTCCATATCCGATAACAATACTAGGTCTGTGTATTTCCTAATTTCTTCTATATCGTTTTACTGCATTTTCTGAGCAAATCTTACTTAGTCTTATTACTGTTTTACCTTATAATTCACATACATGCTTAATTAAATCACCAATCTGACACACCCAATAATTCCTTGTCCTATTGGCTTTGCAATAGTACCTGTAACAGCAAGGAGCTGCTCAAAATCTGCATATATAGTCTCTGCGGTCTGTTTTTACTTTTTACTTTGGGGAAAATTAACACCGATGCCTTTCACTTCAAGCCTTTCTTGTTGTTCTGACATCTTCGAGTCCATGAATGGGAATTTTGGGAAGATAACGAATGGATATGAGATCAATTACCCCTCGTTAATCTAAATCATGATTTTTCAGATGCTTGAATTATATAATGTAATATGGGACCGGCATACCTTATTAACAGGTTTGATATCACCAGAGAACTTGTAAGCTAAATTAATGGCTGGACCTTTCTTGAACACACTGATCATTCATAAATCCTCATCAACAAAATCAAAACTACTTAATCTTGTTTGTAAAAAATAGAAAACTGTACTTGATCAGATTCTAAAAAAGAAAAATACCCTTTTCTTTCCCCACATATATGGTACATATGAGCTCAAAAGTAAGTTTCCTCTTTTGCACACCTAATCGCAAATTCACAACCATCTTATAAAGTTTATTACGAAGATAGATGGGGCTTTACTATATATCAATTGGTAACATGATGAGTAGTCCAGTTAGTTATAAGCACATGCAAGATCTCTTCTTTCTTCGATGTAAATTCTCTCAACACGGCGAACTTTCAAGCCTAGCACTTGGACAACACAAATTGGGTGACGTGGAGAGCCTATTGCACTTCACGCGAGGGACAACTTGTTTTGATACCATGGAGATAGTTAGTGTGGATGCAAATTTCCGTCATCTTCTCCTTTGATGAAAATGCACCTGCAAAATAATAACACCTAAGATTAATGCCAAAAGCCTCATGTGTCCATGATGAATTGGGAAGGGGGGTTTTGGCCGAAGAATCTCTTATGCTAAAGTTAGAATTCTGAAAAGAATGTGTTTAGAAGTTTGTGGGTAGCAAATGGCTTAGTATTTTAGTTGGATAAGACGAGTATTTATAGAAGGGTGGCCAGCCCTTAGGGTGGAGAATGGTCAACCATATCTGGTGATATTTGGAGAATAATTGCAAGATATTATGTGAAATAATATCTTGCAATTAAACATGGCAATTATTCCTAAATTAAATAGGAAGTTTTGGGAGTTACCTTTTGAATAAAATCAATAAGGGATTGATGAGGAGTGATGAGAGGGTGCCTAAATACCATATCGATCACCTTTGACTCTTCCTTGATTGAGTCGTTATTGTCCGTTGCATACGCGTGGGAATTCCGGTGTGCCTCGAGGATAATTTTCTCTTTCTTACCCAAAAGTCCACGTGTTACCTTCATAATTTTCTTGATTATTTTTTTACTCCACAAATACCCCCACACATGTTGGCTGCTCGCAGGAAAAGGCAACAGGTGTAGAGACCTTCAACTTTGATGCAGATTCTCACTTGGACTTGGAATTAGATTCTTCCAGAAAAGGGAAATAAATCGCCTCCAAAGCCTATTTAAGCCTACCTTAAGTAGGGGATTAAATCAACTTCGGAAGGTAATTATTTATCCATACAAGAATGAGAGAAAGCTAGAGGATATTTCTTCCCTCTCCCGTAGGACTTTTCTTTACTTGCCTATGCAAAAAACCGTCTTCCATTGATTTCTTTGTCTTCTCTATGCCACACCACTGTAAGAAAAACTTAGTTTTCTTTGTCTTATTCTTAGGTGGTGCTGCCATAGGGCATTCGTTGGGGTGGTGCGGCACGTCAGCTGGTAAGGGCCAGAAGTCGGCTCTGTATAGGCCAAGGAGGTGGTGTGGCAGGGCCACAACTTATGCTATTCAACTTGATTGAAGCCAATGGCAGGCTCGACATGGGCCACGGTTTGGGTTGCCACGTCTGGGCTACTTACCAAGAATGAGAAAACTGCTTAAATTTGATTTCTCAGCTGCCGTAGATGGAGCAATCAAGGATAGAGCTGCTGAAAATGAAGTGTTGGATAAGCGAACTGTTGAGTGCGAGGTGGCTACTGCTCCCTGATCATTTGTTACTTAGTTGGTATTCGAGTATTCGACTTTTTTGAGCTGTGTGACCTGCATCACAATGTGATAAAGATCAGTGGAAGATGAAAATTGTTAATTAATCACATCAAAATGAGTAGTTATGTGGTAATTCATTGGCAGTTTGCCCCTTTTCGTTAAAGAGTAGACCTAGATAGGCATCTAAGAATTATTTTATCCTCTCGCAGTGGAGAGCTTGCCCAGATAGGTGTCGGGATATTAGTTTACCCTTTCGCATGAGAGAACAATTAGTTTATCCTATTGCACTGGAGAGCAGGCGCAGATGGGTGTCGGAGAATTAGTTTACCCTCTCGCATTAGAGAGCAATTAGTTGATCTTCTCACACTGGAGAGCAGACCTAGATGGGTGTCATAGAATTAGTTTATCCTCTTGCACTAAAGAGCAAACCCAAATGGGTATCGAGGAATTAGTTTACTTTTTCGCACTGGAGAGCAATTAGTTTATCCTCTTACACTAGAAAATAGACTTAGATGGGTGTCGGAATTAGTTTATTCTCTTGCACTAGAGAGCATCCCCGGATGGGTGTCGGGAAATTAGTTTACCATCTTGCACTGGAAAGCTTACCCAGATCGGTGTTGGGAAATTAGTTTATCCTCTCGCACTGGAGAGCTTACCCAAATGGGGGTCAGGAGATTGGTTTACCCTCTCTCACTAAAGAGCAATTAGTTTATCCTCTCGCATTGGAGAACTATTAGTTTATCTTCTCATACTAGAGAGCAGACCCAGATGGGTGTCAAGGAATTATTTTACCTTATCGCACTGGAGAGCATGGAAGTCGTCGTTCTGAGTGCAGCTGAGGAAAATTAGACTGTTGGACAATTGAAATAATCATCAGCCTGTGAGGCCTTATTCGGCATTCTACTGAAGACTTTGAACTGCTCATGGAACCCACTTAAGGGTGTAATTGGGACGCACAGTGAGCTGCTCGTGAACCTTTTCCAAGTATTATGCCATCCTTAGATGTTTCATCGTGTGTTCTTATGAGGCTTGGTTGGTGATCAACTGAGAATCTGAATGAATTGTAAGCTTCTTCACCACTAAGTCTTTTGCTAACAAGGGTTGCTAGTAAAACCTCGTATTCTACTCCGTCGTTAGATGCTTTGATGTTTGAAGTGTCGTGGGCTTGGTCGGTGTAGATAAGAGCACGCAAGATGGCACGACTAGAATTGTGGTGCAAGATCGACACGACTAGGAGCTATGGTGATAGACCAAGGGCGGCCGTGAGCCGTGGAATAGGTAGAAACAACTTTGAGCGTAGAGTTGGGGTGAGTTTAGGCCAAGTTGTCCGCGGCAGAAGGAATTGGACCGCTAGGTCCGTGGTGCTCGGTTACTGGTGATGTACTATTCCAGTATTGAATCTTCTAGAGTTATGAAAACAAGACCTACCTTGGCAATTAATGGTTGGGCTAATGTGTCTTTCTGGTACCCATCTTCCCCCAGCGCATCATTAGGCTGAGTTTCTGCATTTATCGGAACATAAGTAATCATTGTATTCGCTAGTGTATATATGATGGTTCTGTCTACTAGATCTTATCAATGAAAGGTGACCTTCTTATATTGGTCATGTCTCATTGGAGCGCCTTGTCAGTAGATTCTTTGCGCTAAAAGCGCGCAATCATTTAGTTAGGAGCCTCTCAACTTCTTCCTGAATTTGCCTCTACTAGGTCAGCAGAGCTTTCGGCTGCCCCCGGTCGTGACATGTTGGTTGACACTGTTTTTCCTTATGTTCGGTTCGTTTACGCTACAGCTGCAATGCATGTGGTACATTTCTGGCAGGCAAACGGGCTACTCGCAGACTGCTGGTTAAACTTGGGCCAGATTGAGTGATTGTTTTTGTCGTCCGCTGTGTTGCCTACTTCAATGTGAGTTGAAAAATGTTCCTTGTGCGCCTAGCTGCGAATAAACATTTTTCCTCAAAGGTTGTCCATGTTAATTATCAGAGCATGGCTCTCTTCATGAATGTATGCTCGTCTGTGGGCCTAACCGGGAGTGCACGCTCTTCCGCACACTAAGACCAAAGTATACGTTATCTCGAGAACCCAAGCGGGAGTGTACACTGCCAGAACGCTAATTTCGTGGCTAGTCGATAGGCTGCTTAACGGGATGCTGCTAAAGGGGGTCGTCATTTGCCCTTGTTCTGCTTCAGGACACGTTGTATGGGGCAAACTACATCTCGGTATGTAAAAGCTGCTTCACCAAAATCATCTGTTGTGCGAGGGCACTCGTTAATTCTATGACTTGTTAAGACAAGTGTTTGTTCGCCATATGGGATAAAAGAGCTTAGACGATATGCGTCTCCTTGAATAGTGGAAGTGTAATGGAATATGGTTGTGAGATTTAAGCTAGGATATGTCAAATATGTAGAAAATCGGGGTGAAAATATCTGGTTCAATCGTCGGTCTAAAAATTTGAAGTCCAGATGGTTGTACAGGTCTTGGACCAGTTAGGATCGTTAGGTGGACCACGAGAACGAGTTGCGCCACGAAAGTTGGGCGAGCCACGTACAAGACACGTGGGCGCATATGGTCTAGCTTGCTTGGCCTTAGGTTGAAGGAGCATTGGGCTCGCGTTGGGCTCGTGCTTAGTCGTAGCTCTAGCTACTTCTCGCTCGGCTTGGGCTAGATCGCCATAAGCATGGGCTGAACTAGCGTTGGGCGCTGCTACCTTGGGCATACAGCTCCTAGGCTTGTTGGGGCATCGATTTGGGCTGTTTCGCCCTGGGTTGGCTGCCTTGTGGCACGGGCCTGGGTCAGCTACTGCAAGGTGGCAAAGGCTTAGGCTTCCTGCTATATGGCTGCCTACTCACCATTGGCGAAGGGCCAGCCATAGGCTGCCACGGTGGTGCCCCATGAAGGTAGTGCCGATCTTTTAGCCATCATATTGAGCCTCGTGGATCGTTGTGGTGGGCTATGCTGCGATCTCCATCACTTTGTCCAGATCTTAGAATGTAGGAAGTTTCATTAGTCATGGTTTTCGAATTTCCCGTCACTGTACTTTTCTTTTACGTTTTTTTCAAAGAATTTTATATAAAAAAATTTATAGGAATAAAAATGTATGAAAAATCTATGAATGAACGAGAAATGAGAAATGAGAAACTGTGAATACGAAAGTCTTTGAACGTGTCAACCAAACTCTCAATGAAAACACTAGTTTGTGGATGCAAATTTTTCCCATCTTGTCCTTTGATGACAATGCACCTACAAAATAGTAACACCTAAGATTAAGGGCACAAGCCTTAAGTGTCTATGATGAATGTGGGGGCTTTGGCCGAAGAATCTCTAATGCCAAAGTTAGAATTTTAAAAAGAATGTGTTTAGGAGTTTGTGGGTAGCAAATGGCTTAGCATTTTAGTGGGATAAAATGAGTATTTATATTAGGGTGGCTAGCCCTTAGGGTGGAGAATGGACAGCCATATATGGTGGTATTTAGAGAATAATTGCATGATATTATGTGAAATAATATCTTGCAATTAACATGATAATTATTCCTAAATTAAATAGGAAGTTTTGGGAGTTACTTTTTGAATAAAATCAATAAGGGATTGTTGAAGAGTGATGAGAGGGATTTGAATAAATACCATATTGATTACCTTTGACCCTTCCTTGGTTGAGCCGTTATTGTCCGTTGCATGCGTGTGGGAATCCCAGTGTGCCTCGAAGGTAATTTTGTCATAAGTCCACATGTCACCACCATAATTTTCTTAATTATTTTTGGCTCCACAGTTGGGGTTCCACCATAAAACCAATTGGTAATATGAAGAGTAGCTTAATTGCATATAAGCACATGCAGGATCCTATATATATATATATATATATATATATTGTCCAATGGTTATCAATAATTATTATTGTCGTTGTAAAATATAATATGAAATATGTGATAACCAGTCCCTAATTTTAGGATTTTATTAATTTTAAAGGAAGGAATTGACGAAAATGCCCTTAGAGGCGAGGATACTGACTTTCATTGACTATCTTTTCGTGATGCTCACAAAACAAAAGCACCGTGGAACCACCATTGTTCCTGAAATTATTCCAGTGAGTTCTCTAGGATCCCGGCATAGGTAAGCCTCAGGAACACTGTCTTTCTCTCCCTTTTGATGCTCTGATGCAATTGCTAAGCTTACATGCATGAATGGGTGAAGTTTTGATACAAAAATGGCACAGGGGAATTTCCCCTGTTTTCCGGCGAGGAATCCAGTAGCTTCAATCCCGCCAACTCCAGCTACGGCAGAGGAAACTAATGGTACATTTCAAATCCTTGTTCCTCGATCTTCGATTTGGTATATTAGGTGATTAGGTTTAGTGAATATTTGTGGTTATTTGAACCTCGTTTTGTTCCCCATCGAAATTTCCAAAATCCAGCAGTTGTAATGGTAACCAACCAAAGAAAAACGAGGAGGAAAAAAAAAGGGCCGTAAGCCCAAAACCCGGCCCTCACCTTTGGGTCATTAGCCTATGACCCAAGCCTAGACCCATTTCTAAAATTTGAGGGAAAATTCCATTGGAATATTCCCTGTGTTGACTTTTATGAAATTTTCCCAGAAACCCTCATACGCTAATTTCAACGTCACGAGTCCGTTTTTGGCATCCATTTAGTGAAATTATAAAGTTTTAACGTAGTTGACCACCAAGGCATCTCGGTTGACCTTTAGGGTTGATCATTGACTTTTTGCAAAGTTTGTCGAGGACCCTCTTTAGCATATTTTGACAGCCTGATTCCAAATCCGCGCTCCGTTTTCCCAAATTTAATTATTTTAGTGGAATTTTACTAATGGATTCTAATATTATGCTTAGGTGCAATTTTATTGGTGACTCTAGCTTTCTTAGTTCGAATGGTTGTGACCATGCAAATATCTGTGAGTGAGTCTTTTCTTATACATATATTTATTTGGTTTCCATATATACATCTAATAATGAATTTTCTATATGATTGCCATAATTAAATTAATGTTTATAGGAAATGACGTAATGTAGAGACATAGAAAATCATTATACATCTTACAGGATGTCTTAATTAACTTTATGGCTATGAATAGTATTTCATTGACTAGGTTTATTGAATTATCAAATTATCGATTTACCATTGCATGACTATGTTTATGTTTCCTGCTCATTGTTTGTTGCACTGCTATTAGTACTTGCCCGGGCTAGTGCTAGTCTTTCAGGTGTATGTGCACATCACACCGTACACTCACTTTGGATTAATTGTAGGTGCCAGTCATGTCTTAGATTTCTATAGGCAATTAGGACTCGTATGTGTTGTGCCTAGTGCCATGTCTTCACATGATTGTATTACACCCAGTTCTATTCATATCATAATATCTCTGCATAAACTCGTGTGTCAGCATGTGTCGATGAGCACTTGATATAATAGGTTGCTTATGCGAGATTATGTGATTATAGACGTCATGCGCTTATTTACGAGATATTGTGCTGTATTGAATTCTTGAGATATTGCATACTATGGTAAGTATTTTCATACTATATGTAGTATGTATATTTTGAAAACTATACTTGTTTTACGGCGAGGGGTTATAACGTTTTAAAAAGGTTTTTATAAAACTTTATTTTTAGGCCTACTCACCCTTGTTTTTCGCCCCTCTAGGTTTTAGCATTTGAAGTTTCGCATCAATGAGGATTCTTGGCAAATATCAGTATAGGTGGCTACCTTCGATGGTATTAGACCTGGCATTCGTGTCGTGTTTCTCGTGTTCGTGTCATTTTCGTGTCATACCCGATAGCTTAACGGATCGTGTCGTGTAACACCCGTTAAAATAAACGGGTAATATGACCCAACCCGAAATCGACCCGTTAATATTATCAGGTAATATGACCCGACCCGTTACCCGTTAAGAAAAATATTTTTAAAATCAATAAATAATGAAAATGAAAAACATAATTTGACCCTAAAAAATGTAAAACATAATACTAAATTAGTATATACATACCATATTGTCACATAAATACTAATTCAAAACATTAATAAATAAATAAATAAAACATTTTTCTTTCAAGTTTACATACCATATTAGTCAATCTATCGTTTTGATGGGATACGAATTCTTCGAAACTAATTTCAACGATCACAACCGTCAAACTTGTTTGTATATGTTTTGAGATCACAGCTGCAAAAAATCACAAAAAACAAACATTCAGAGATCAAGTAACGGGACAAAGCTTTTCGACGGTTATAAATAAAAAATCACGATTTAACGGTTATTTTAACTCCGATTTTGATGATTTTTTACAGATACACTCCTTGACCCTATATGAATACAATGAATGAATTCGATCTTCAATTTAAAATATTTACACAAGTGGATACCACAAAATCGTATGTTATACTTAATGAAAGTATAAATAAACTCTTAAGTGTTAGTCAATCTATCGTTTTGATGGGATACGAATTATCCGAAACAAATTTCAATGATCACAACCGTCAAACTTGTTCGTATATGTTTCGAGATCACATCAGCACAAAATTACAAAAAACAAACATTCAGAGATCAAGTAACGGGACAAAGCTTTTCGACGGTTGTAAACAAAAAATCACGATTTAACGGTTATTTTAACTTCGATTTTGATGATTTTTTACATATACACTCCTTGACCCTATATGAATACAATGAATGAATTCGATCTTCAATTTAAAATATTTACACAAGTGGATACCACAAAATCTTATGTTATACTTAATGAAAGTATAAATAAACTCTTAAGTGTTAGTCAATCTATCGTTTTGATGGGATACAAATTATCCGAAACTAATTTCAACGATCACAACCGTCAAACTTGTTCGTATATGTTTCGAGATCACATCAGCAAAAAATCACAAAAAACAAACATTCAGAGATCAAGTAACGGGACAAAGCTTTTCGACGGTTATAAACAAAAAATCACGATTTAACGGTTATTTTAACTCCGATTTTAATGATTTTTTACAGATACACTCCTTGACCCTATATGAATACAATGAATGAATTCGATCTTCAATTTAAAATATTTACACTAGTGGATGTGGATATCACAAAATTTTATGTTATATACTTAATAAAAGTATTATTTTCCGGTGTAGATGTAATACTTAAACGACAAATGTTTTAATGTTTTGAAGTAATATTTATGTGGCAATGTGTGGTATGTGCAATTTTTTTTTTAAAAATCTTATTAATTTTTCACTTCTACAATATTATTAATTTTTCACTAAAAAAACATTATTCATGAGATTTGGAGGGTTTTAAAAATCTAAACAACCATATAACGATTGTCTAAGGGTAGAGGATGCAATCATAAGCATTTATATAGGGGTGTGCTATCCACACACCCCATTTTACTTCTTACACACCCCTTGTTAATTTCTATTTGTTGATTTTCTTCAATTCATCCGATCCGACGGTCGAAAATTAGAAGGGTGTGTGAATATCACACCCCTTTATATATGCTTTCACATTTTTTAGACTTATACATTAATGATTATGAATTTTATTTATTTTGAACTACCTTAAAAATACTTGAGGGTTTGTATAGTTTTAAAAATTCATGTACGCACCTTTAAAGCGTAGAGGATGCGATTAAAAGTGCTTGCATATTTTTTTTTCACATTTTTTGCACTTGTAAATTAATTATTTTAAATATTTAAATGTATTTTGTATTTTTTAAATTACTTGATGTTTTTATTTTTAATGTGTTTTATAATTTTTGAATCTCACTCTTTGCTCATAATATTTTATAAAATAAATAAATAAAACTTAAATTTTTAAAATTTATTTAGAATAATAATACAATAATAATTAATGAACAAAAAAAAAATATATATATATATATATATATATATCCACTATATTTATTGTATTTTATAGTAAGTTTTTTTAGTAATTAAAAAAAATTAAAATCATCAAAATAACTTTTTCCTTTTCGTGTCAAAACAGGTTACCCGCGTGTCACTCTCGTGTAAACCTGTTAAGGACCCGTTATTAACGGGTTCTTAACGGGTTACCCGATAATGACCCGATTAGTTATCGTGTCGACCCGAAACCCGTTATTTTCGTGTCGTTTTCGTGTCGTGTCATCGTGTCGTGTCAGAAACTGCCAGGTCTAGATGGTATAATTCTCATCCTACTTTACTGTACTTTACTTATGCTCTGACATCACGTGTGAAATGGGTTCATTCCTGCTCACCAACTCACTCTTGTGTTTAGGCACTTTTAGGTTTAAATTTATTCACGTTTTCCACATCACTACACTTTATGGCTTTGTCGCCCTCCTGGTATTAGCCAGCACAACTCAATTCGAAGTCCAAGTGGACATTCCGGGTTGGGGTGTGTCAGTTTGGTATCAGAGCATGAGTTTGGGCAGTATTGAGTTCATCACATGCATAAGCATTCTTGGTTCTTGAGCTTAATTTTCGAATCATGCCACCTCGTCAGCACGAAAAATGTGAACTTTTTCTAAGTTTTGAGTGACTTAGGCGACTTATTGACATTCTAGATGAACATTTCGGCGACCACCTCAAGACTTTAAACAAAGAATCTCACTACCAAGGAAAATCTCGATTTGGTATGGGTTGAAGGCCCCAAAGCAGGGCTAATATATCAATAGTTGTGCACCACCAGAGAATCTCCCATCAATTCCACTATTATCCAATCATTGTTACCAACCTTTTCGAGATAGGAAACCAGAAATAATTCTGACTTCTTGGCAATACCCGTTAGTATACCACCTATCAGAATTCCTACGAAATTTTACTTTCGTCGAAATCTTTGGAAATTTCCTGAACGGTAATGTGGTGCTAAAGTGGTAGCACTCGGCAGAGTAACATCTTGGGGACAACCACTTTTGGTCCCCGATAGCACTAATCTCCTTAAACACACTAGTTAAAATTCTGGATCTTCAAGAGGAAGATCAGATCTCTCTAGACATGTTCTAAAGTAAGTTATTAGCAATTTCTTTTCTTTGTCTTTTTTTTGGCCTTAGGGCGTCTCAACCAATACTAGTTCTCAGAATTTATTCGACGTTGTACTCATCATTTCGATGAGTATAGTCATGAGAGTACGAGTTGTTATACCTATGGTTAGTAGAGGTACCAAAAGTAGTAATCAATTTCCCTTAGAGCCAATGAAATCACCTCCCAGGACCAATTCCTTACTAGTCGTCCGACATCATCCAACCAAGCGGGCTCTAATATGTAATCAGTCTATTGTGGTGCTACTAATTGACAATACTGTCCGATATGTAGGAACTGTCAACCAGTATCTAGGTGGTATGATTCCTGATGCCAGACACATGTACTAGTATTTGGGAGTGATACTCTTATGCCAAAACGCTGGTTTACAATTTCAAGGTAACGAATAATATCAAAATATCATAAATGTGTTAATTAGCAGCGCGACTGATAGATTGATTAACAGTGGCAACCTGAGTTGAAGAAAGTAAAATCGTGGAAACTTAGGAACAAGCCTTGTAAGAGGACCATAAACTTATAGTTGTTTTAACCATATTTTCCCACTTAGGTAACCAAAATCACTTCGATCAACCATCTTTCCGATCACTTCCACAATAAAAAAATTAGTTTGAAGCACAAATTAGTTTCCTTTATAAGAACGAATTGAATATTGAGAAAGCTGTGAAAACTTATTAGCACATGGTATAGTGAAAAAGAAGTAGTATGGTACGTTCCGGGTATATATGCCTTTGGTGTCATTTTTCAAAATTTTACCTGGGATATCACCCAATGGTGAAGTGAAGTACACCATCGATCCATTTTCTTGTACTACACCAGTTTTCCTTATGCCTTTTCGAACCACTCCTTTGACATTGAGGAAATATAGTTGCAAAAGCTTACCGATTAGGAATTCACCCAACCAAACACTTTGTCTTAGGGAACCTCAAGCCAAATGAAGAAGACAAAAGACTAAACCTTAGGATCGTACCTAGATTTTAGCAACTTTATTGGGTAATGATTAAAACCATTAACCCCAACTTTGAATTGATGGTCTACCTGACCAACCTTTGTAACCCGAGCTTTCCTCCATAGCCCGACGAATTCATAGTGGTCTTATTGATGACTTTCTCACTTACCTCGACAGTGAGACTAAATTTCCTGAACACCAACAGTGAGCTTATTACCACATTCCTCAAAGGTTAACTTGGTACTTTTCTTGTGAGACGTGATCTCAGCAGATGACATTCTTTTCTTTTCCCAAAAGGTTATAAATGTAGAAATTGGATATGTCCCACAGATTGTTGTGAATTATGTGTTACCCCTAGCCTTGTTGATTTTATCGGCAGTTTCTTAGCGACTTTTGAGCTATAGTGCTTTCTTTCCAAGTTGGTTGAAGACAAGTTTATTAAGTTGAGACGTGGAATATGATCAAAGTTGTGACAATTGTGGTGTTGTCTATTTCCTAATCTTGTTCATACACTTTTCGATAATGTCGATAATTACGAAATCCAAGATGACATTTCTATGAATGATCTGGCTGTGTACCAATGCAGTATGACGAAGTATTGCTTATGTTTTCCAACGGTTGAAAACGTATGAAATGAACCATCTTATTCATGACACAAAGTCAATAGTTGTCACCTTCACTTGAAAACTAGATGGCACTTCTCTGTGGAGAAGCGTGTTCAAAATATTTACCAATGTTAGACTTCTTAAATACATCTTCATTTGTAATGAGCTAAATTTCTGACAGCAACAATGGAAAAACCAGCAACAATGGAAAAACCAAATTAACATAAACGATTGCATTATTTTGTATCACCCTGGTTGTGCAAATGTAATTACTATTTACCGTAGCAAAAGGCATATGTAAACTTGAACACTTTCAGCCTATTATATCCCATCTCAGTTGGAATTCATGAGTTTCGATATGACATTACTTACAAATCATCAAGAAATCATTTAATTGGTTATAATCACTTCTTGTATCCAAATGGAAATTCGGAAATATCACCCTGAGCTGCTGGTATGAGGTATCTTGTATATGTGGAGATTATGATGATGTTTCGGTGATATACCGACTTGACAAATCCATTCACTTTCCATTAGTCTAGAGGGATTACATTTTAAATCTCTTGGTAAAGTTGCTTATCCTTGAATTTATCAGATTTTCTGACGTTTAGATCATTATTTACTTTTGACTATGATTCCATATTCACCCCTCTAAGCTGGAAGGCATTTTAGTCAACCGTGGGTATGTGTTTACCCTAATGCACTTTGTATTATTTCTGAGGCAGGTAGATTGTTCAAAAGAATCGCTCGGACATTGAAATTTTAGTTGTGACTATTAATCTCTCAATCACCCAACAAATACTTTGTTGAACGAATCTTTATCATTGGTGATTGAATATTCCAGAAGCTACCGTTGTAGCGAGATGTCATACATTAATTCCACTTACCTTGTATTCTAGAATTGATGGACATGTTTTGACCCTCAAATTCTTGACTGTTCTTTTGGTCTTCTTGACATAGTTTTTCTCTAAATTCGAGAGAAATTCACTGTAAATCTACTCGCTAAGGTGTTGTGAATTACATTGTTCGGCTACATGGTGTGCACGTCACTACTGTATCTCACTGTGATGCGCATTTCACTTCCAAATCTCAGGAAGTCTCCTTGAAAACCATGGGTACTAAGTTTTTGTCCAATACCACATTTCACCCTCTGACTAATGGCTAGTCTAAACGAACTATCCAAACCTTAGTGGACAAATTGCATTTATTCGTTCTACAGTTTTAGTATGATTATGACTGACATATATCCCTGTAGAATTGAATGTAATTACAGTTACAATTTTTCAATTTTGGGTATAGCACCGTGTGAGACGTTGTATAGAGATTTCATACATAGAACATGATTGACATGAGAATTTTACGAACAGGTATATTGAAGAATCGAATTTACGATATAGCTAATTTGTGTGCTATTGACATTACCACCTGAGAGGGTAGTATGTGAGCGCGATCAGCATTATTCAGTTGATTTATATGCATTTCCCAATGAGGGGCAATATGGTAATATTACACCCTCAGGAATTTGTTGCTTGCTTATTGAGACAACAATGAGCTGTCGATATTGCAGGCTGCAGACTGTAATATCGATAACTTATTTGTTGAACTCGTTAAGCAAGTGGACATTTAGGTCTATCTACATTACTATTTTTAGTTATTTATACATTTAGTTAATTATTTATTGGTTAGGCTTAACCCAATGATACTACCTGCTTATTCTCGAAGTACATGATGCCACGAGTACGTAGGTGAAATTTTTCTATGTTCAGTTTTGATTTCAGTACAACTATTTTAAATTGTATGTTATATTATATACGTATTTTGACGATATGTTACTATACATTTATTTTTGACTTGATGTTTTCATAAAGGATACTGCAGTATTATATTTTAGTATTATACTAAAGGAGAAGGAAAGTGTGAGTTGGAGGCATGAAAGAGGAATCATTGCAATCCGATCGCGAGGAATGACATTCTCTTTTATGTAACCGCTTTAACTTGACATTTTCTTTTTATAAATACATTTTCTTACTATCATTTGGAATATGCTATGTATAACAAGTGATTTCAAATTTCGGGGACGAAATTTTTTTTTTAAGGTGGGTAGATTGTGATAACCCATCCCTAATTTTACAATTTTATTAATTTTAAAGGAGGGAATTGATGAAAATGCCCTTAGAGCCGAGGATACTAACTTTCATTGACAGTCTTTTCGTGATGTGTACGAGCCTCCATTTTATCATTTTCTCGAAATACTCGATGTGGGTCCATTTTAAAGGTACAAACGCGTAGGCGCAAGCGGAATCATATTTGGAGCTACGATGAAGATTTTACAAAATTACAAAGTAGAAGGGCTTTTTAGTAAATTAATTATCTCATATATTCACCCTTTCTATTTTATTATTTTTTATTTTATTTTCATGGGTTATTTGTGTCCATGGGACCCATCCATGTGGGTCTCCTCTCATTTTTGTCCCAATGTCACAATGTCCGTTCCTTCCCTATCTCCCTGACCTTTCTCTTTCTACCATTACACTCTCTCTCACCTCACTTCCTCCACTCCCTTGCTGCCATCTCAATCTACCACACTCTCACTCTAACTCTCCCCATCTCTCCCTTAGCTCTCTCTACAAGTGCAGAGACACCAACGACCGTCATCTCCGTCGAAGCCACGCCGTGAGACTGCACCACCACCTTCACTAACTTTTTTAGGCGTTTAAGGTGGGACACACAAACCCGAGCTTAGACTGAGACTATAGCTTATGAACTTGAACCCAAATGCCGACCTCCATGTTTTCCAGCGAGCTACACCTTTAATCACTGCGTCTTTCTCTCTTATCACTCTCTACCTCGAACGTTATCTTGTCACCTTCTCTGTGCTCACGGCACAGAAGCATAGTAGAACCACCATTGTTCCTGAAATTATTCCGATGAGTTCTACACGATCTCGGTGCAGGTAAGCCTTGGGGACACCTTATTTCTCTCCCTTTTCATGTTCTGATGTGATTGCTGAGTTTACATGCATGAATGAGTTAATTTTTTATGTAGAAAGGGCATGGGGGAATTTCCCCAGTTTTCCGGCAAGGAATCTAGTAGCTTGGAGCCTTTTTCTGGCCAACTCCGACCACGACCGAGGAAACTAATGGTACATTTCAAATCCTTGTTCCCCAATCTTCGATATGGTATATTAGGTGATTAGGTTTAGTGAAGATTTGTGGTTATTCGAACCTCATTTTGTTCTCTGGCGAAATTTTCAAAATCTGGCGATTGCAGTGTCAACCGACTATAGAAGAAGGAGAAGCAAAAAAAAAGAGGGCCTTAAGCCAAAACCCGACCCATGATCCAAGCCCAGATCTGTTAGCCAAATTAGGCCCAGACCCATTTTTGAAATTTGAGGGAAAATTCCCTTGGAATATTCGTTGTGTTGACTTTTATGAAATTTTATCGGAAACCCTCCTAGGTCAATTTTGATGTCTCGAGTCTGTTTTTGGCATCCATTTAATGAAATTATAAACTTTAACGTAGTTGACCACTGAGGCGTCTCGGTTGACTTTTAGGGTTGATCGTTGACTTTTTGTAAAATTTGTCGGGGACCTTGTTAGCGTATTTCGACACCCTGATTCCAAATCTACACTCCATTTTCCCAAATTTAATGGTTTTAGTGGAGTTTTACTAATGGGTCCTAATATTATGCTTAGGTGCAATTATTATCAGTGACTTTAGCTATCTTAGTTCGAACGGCTAGGACCTCGCAAATATCTGTGAGTGGGTCTTTTCTTTGATTTATACAGATATTTATTTAGTTTCCATATATACATATAATAATGAATTTTCTATATGATTGCCATAATTAAATTAACGTTTATAGGAAATGACGTAACGTTGAGAATTAGAAAATCATTATACATCTTATGGGATGCCTTAATTAAGTTTACAACTATGAATAGTATTTCATTGACTAGGGTTATTGAATTATCGAATTATCGATTTACCATTACATGACTATGTTTATGTTATCTGCTCATCGTTTGCTGCATCGGTGTTAGTTTTCGCCCGGGTCAGGGCGAGTCTTTCAGGTGTATGTGCACATCACACCGTACACTCACTTTGGATCCATTGTAAGTGCTAGTCTTGTCCTAGATTGCTATAGGAAATTATGACTCATATGTGCTATGCATAGCTCTATGTCTTCATGTGATTGTAATACTACAGTATATATCATTATTACACCCAATCATGTTCATGTCAGAATATCTCTACATGAACTCGTGTGTCAACATGTGTCAATAAGTACTCAAAATGATATGCTGCTTATGTGAGATTATGTGATTATGGATGTCATGCGCTTATTTATGAGATATTGTGCCGTATTGAATTCTTGAGATATTGCAGGCTATGGTAAGTATTTTCATACTATACGTAGTTTGTATATTTTGGAAATTATACTTATTTTACGGCAAGGAGTTATAAAGTTTTCAAAATGGTTTTTATAAAACTTTACTTTTAGGCCCACTCACCCTTGTTTTTCACCCCTCTAGGTTTTAACAGTTGAACTTTCATATTGACAAGGGTTCTTGGCAAATATCAGTATAGGTGGCTACTTTCGATGGTATAATTCTCATCCTACTTTATTGTACTTTATTTGTGCTCTGACATCACGCGTGAAATAGGTTCATTCCTGCTCACCAGTTCACTTTTGTATTTAGGTACTTTTTGGTTTAAATTTAGGGAACTTTAACGAAAAACTCCCGGTACTGTTCAGTTTAACGAAAAACCATATTTTTACACTAAAAAGTCAATCCTGGTACTATTCACTTTATCCTTTATTTTGTCCTTATTGCTAAAACTCAAAGTTTTCAAGCCTTTTTCATTAGTTTTCCTTTAAATTTATTCACATTTTCCACATCACTACACTTCATGGCTTCATCACCTTCCTGATGTCGACCAGCATAGCTTGATTCCGAGTCTAGGTGAACATTCCGAGTTGGCGTGTGTCAAAGTACCATGCAAGACTGTATATCAGTATACCTAAAATTAAAAGCCATAAACTTTGGGTTGAATAAAAGATCACTAAGTTAAAAACAAGGGGAATCGGGCAATTTGACCAAGCTTCTAAAAGCCAAAGACTCAATGAGAGCAATTCTATCCCTAAAAAATGACCTAACCCAAAGTTCAATTAATCCACCCAAATGAATAGTAATTGGCTGCAATGAACAGTATTTGGCCAAATGTATATCCCCTAAAAATATTATTTTTTTATATAAAATAATAAAAAATAATTTTTGATAGAATTTTTAACCAATCTTATCACGCCACTTGTTATTTTCTGAAAGTATAATTTTTGTAAAAGATGGTTAGGTATTTATATATATAAAATATTCGTTTATTTTTTTCTGTATTTTTAAACAATTTTTTTTAATTTTTTTATTAAGCTAATTAATCTGGACTATTAGATTTCAAAAAGGTGAAAATCCAACATCCCAAAAGTAGACACATGGCCCACGGTGAGATTCTGATTTTTCTTAATGTTGGAATGCGCGCCAACATGCGCTTGTATCCCACATGCTAGTGGAGTGGGTTTTTTAGGTGCCAGCCTATTTTTTTAGGCTTTGGGCCAGCCTCCAAATGAGAGGTGAACTTGCTCTGATGACCGTGTGTCATTAAGCCAAAATCCAATACACCTACAACCACAAACCTTACCAAGAGACCCATAAAAGTGTGAATTTTTATGGACAACTAGATTTTGCTGACTGAATTAGAAGATGCAGTGACGCCTTGCTCAAAAGGTAAGCAAGTATTTATACAATGCTAGTGTATAGTGGGAACCGCAAGAGAAATTTAGGGATCGTTTAGATGTGCTTTTAAAAAAGCTGAAAACACTTTTAAAGAAAATATTTTTAGGTTCCAAAAGCACTTTAAGTGCTTTCTGCAAGAAGCACTAGTTATGTGCTTCTTCCAGGAAGCACATTAAGTGCTTTTTCAAGATTTACTTGCATTTTTACTATGAATTGGTTCCAAAAATATTTTCACCAAAAACAGTTTCAGTCATTTTAAAAGCACATCGAAACAAACTTTTAGTTGTAAGCCTATTTTCAATTTAAATGCAGCGTTGCAAGTTATATTATCTACGAAGTCAAATTTGACTATTAATTGTTATCTCTTGTGCATTAAAAAAGAATTGAGTCAAATTTTGTGGATATCGCTTTTACAACGTGTTTATGCACCCTTAATCGGAATGAAAATAAAGAATCTGATTCTGATTACGGATAATTCTTGTGTTTATTATGATTGGGAGGAATCAACAGCATGTGGGTCCCACAAAAAATAGAATTCAATTCTTGAAATTGAAGGAAATGAACTCCATGGGTGAGGTATTTGGATTTCTAGATGGTGAAGGAACCAGGAATGCACTTCTACTTTCCTATTATGCCCTCTTATTCATAGATGCTTCAGCTTGGCGTTGGAGTTGGAGGAAGACAACTGGGAAGATGAATTTGGCTATTATGCCCTTTTGTTCAACATATGCTTCAATGGGAAGTGGAAAAATGAATTTGGCTAGTCAGCTTGGCGTTGGAGGAAGACAACAAGATGGTGATTGGAGTGCTCGGAGCGTTGCCTCCGCTGGTGCACGTGCTCGAGGGCGGAGAGTGAGCAGACGTGCAACGACTCGGTGTTGACGCTCTATCCCTTGACGTTGGTGGAAAGAAACCGAGTCAAACTCATTAAGCAACACAACAAGGTGCCAATTCTATTGGCTAGGTTATTAAAATGTTAATTTTTTATGCAGGGAGGGAACTGGGAAGTTGAGTTTGGATAGGTTAAAAGCAAGAAGCCATGGCAGTGTTGAGAAGGTGGATGAGGACAACTGTGAGTTTTAAATGCCCTTCGGAAACTATTCTTCTTGATCCTAGATGGGGTTGTTTGTTCAGTATCCTTCAGGTCCCCACGATTGATGTATTGTATTATGGGAATGCAATTTGGAACTTCGATAAGGAATTGAATGAAATGGGAATGGTTGTTGATCCCCTTGAACGATTAAGATGTTTGTTGATCAGTTTAATTCCCTATTATCTTCTTCTAGCTTGGTTGCCGCTAATGTGATGTTGTTAGGTTGCATTAGAGAACTAAGGCAAACTATGATGTTACGGTGCTCTGAATTGGAGTGGTGGCTGTGTGAGAAGGGGTTGAAAGCACGGCACCTTTACAAGGCTCCTCCTAAGACAAAACGGGCATTTTAGTAATCATATTAATTCTTATTTCGATTCAGCTGAATTAGTAAACAACTTCTATGAACTCAAGTTCATTTCTATTCCGATTCATGAACATTTAAGTAAACAGCATCAATAGGAATCCGATTCTGATTTCTCTTCATTTCAGTTCATCCTCAATTCAATTCCTCCACAATCAAATTCCTCATATTTTGAATACGGTTACGTAAACGAGCTATTAAATCTTCCTTGATGGGGGTTTCCCAATTAACTACAGTTATGTCCAAAGTCAAAGTATGACTTTACACAATTTCAAAGTCATAAGTGACCTCAACTTTTTCATTGCAATGGAGAAGAATTAAATCAAATTTGGAGGTAAATATAATTTTTTGGTTCAAATTTTCAGTTGTGTTGAAGATAGCCTAATTTGTTGCAGACACACTTCTTTTCTTCTCTCTCATGAATGACGTTAAAGAATGTAAAAGTTTCACACTAAATTTGACATAACTTATATTGAATGATTCACTGCTAAATTTGATTGTTAACTTTTATTTTTTTATGCTTTAAGAAAGGATTGAGTCAAATTTAGAATATGACCTTTATACGACCTTTATATCTTCTAAGGTGGGAGGGGTGGAGGTAGCACTTTTAACTTTAGAATTATATTCAAAGTCAATATGACTTCATAAAGAACTTCAAAATCATTTATGACCTCAACTTTTTCAATGCATTAGGCAATGATTGAATTAGTTTAGAGTCGGATATAATTTTTTATTTCAAATTTCCCTGTGTATTAAAGGTCATCTGAAGTGTTGGCAACACACTTCTTTTATCCCTCCCGTCATCAATGATATTAAGAGTGTAAAAGTTTCACATCATAAGAGCAGTTCCATCGTGGGTTTTTTTGCCCAGCACCCAGCACAAAAACAAGCTGGGACACTGTCAAACAGCTCCAGCCTATCCTTTTTCCTGGGACGCAGCCCATGCTGGTCCCTGGGCCAGTCAAATTTTCACAGACCCACGGGCCGGGCAAATTGCCCTGGCGCGTGTAATTCACGCGGGCGAACGGCGAGTAGCCGACAGGAAAACACGGGGTGGGGCCCGCGCGCGCAGGCGCAGTAGCCGAGTGATGGTAGCGCCACGTGGCGCTTTATCTGCCGTTGGATTTCCAACGGCTAGTTCTTATAGACCGTTGGATTTCCAACGGTAAAAAAATTTCAAATTTCTGTTTTAAAATGGACCGTTCGATCAAAGATCAACGGTCCACGTTTTTCCTATAAAAAAAAAACCCAACGGTCAGATTTATGACCGTTGGACACTAAGCATGATCTTGACTGTTGGATTTGAATATTTTTCAAATCCAACGGTCCAGATTAATTAAGCACATTAAAATTAATTTAAAATTATAAAAAAAATACAGAAAATTATTTTTAAAATACAGAAAAAATATAAATTTTTTTTCTATAAATACCTAACCCTCATCTTCCACTTTACACCACATTTGAATATCTCTACACTTTCTATACTTTCTACATTTCAATATTTTCTACACTTTAAGAGAGAAAAAATGTCTTCGTGGAAGCTCATTGAAGATCTTACGTTGTGTGAAAGTTGGGTTCGCACTACTCATGACCCGCTTACGGGTAATGAGATGGATAAGCGAGAAATGTGGAGTAAAATTACGAAAGCGTTTTGCGATGTACATGGAAAAGACTCCAGAACTAGTCAAGGTCTTCAAGGTCGTTGGAAAAAAACTCAATGCATCATTTACTTGTTGGAAAAACGGCGTCTTTCTTGCTTCCGGTAATCTGCATAGTGGGACGAGTTTAGCGGATCAGGTAACAATATTTTTATGTAATTTATTATGTAATTTGTATGTAATTTCTTATGTAATTTTTATTTAATTTGTATGTAATTTCTTATGTCATTTCTTATGTAATTTTTATATACACACACACATTTATATTGTTGTTTCCCCTCTATTTAGTATTAATATTTTTCCTTAATATGTAATTTTTATTTAATTTGTTATGTAATTTCTTATGTCATTTCTTATGTAATTTTTATATACACACACACATTTATATTGTTGTTTCCCCTCTATTTAGTATTAATATTTTTCCTTAATATGTAATTTTTATTTAATTTGTTATGTAATTTCTTATGTCATTTCTTATGTAATTTTTATATACACACACACATTTATATTGTTGTTTCCCTCTATTTAGTATTAATATTTTTCCTTAATATGTAATTTCTTATGTAATTTTTATTTAATTTGTTATGTCATTTCTTATGTCATTTCTTATGTAATTTTTATATACACACACACATTTATATTGTTGTTTCCCCTCTATTTAGTATTAATATTTTTCCTTAATATGTAATTTTTATTTAATTTGTTATGTCATTTCTTATGTCATTTATATGCATTTCACCCGCATCAATATTTTATTTTATTTTATTTGTATTACACCCGCATTTTTAACACTATATTATCCCACATTTTTATATTACACCCGCATTTTTAACACTATCTTATCCCACATCAACCTTTTATGTTGCTCCTGCAACTGTTTATACACTCTCCTTGAAGAAGACATTGTAATAAGAACTGAAGATTTGAAAACGATGAACAATGATTCTGAGCTAAAAAGAAGGATTGAGATTTGTGTGAGGATGGATGTAGAGATGTAGGGTTTATATGGACGAAAAAAGCAAGGATGAGGTTCTGGACAATGCCACGTGGCACTACGTGATTGGTTGAAAATCCAATGGAAATCTTGACAAAATTATTGTAATCCGGATGAGCCACGTGGCACTACGTGATTGGTTGAAAATCTTATCGAAATCTTGGCTAAATTATTGTAATCCGGAAGTGACACGCGGCGCATCGGGATTGGTTGGAAATCTTATCGAAAATCTATCCACAAAATAGTACGTTTCGGATAATGACACGTGTCATTACGAGATTGTTTGAAAATCTTATCGAAATCTTGACAAAATTATTGTAAACCGTACGTGACACGTGGCGCGTCAGAATTGGTTGAAAATCTTAGCGAAAATCTATTCACAAAATAGTACATTCGGATAATGACACATGGCGTAACGAGATTCGTTAAAAATCCTATCTGAAATTAAAACTATTTTATTTTTTTTATTCATTTACAAAAAATTAAAAAATATTATAAATGCGCTGGGCGCCAGCGCATTTTTTTAGGGGTGGAGATGCAGTGGCCTATTACTATTCATTGGAGTCTGTTACTGTTCACTTGAGTGGATAAATGGGCTGGGTGCTGGCACCCAGTCTTAGGGGTGGACTTGCTCTAAAGGTGACTAAATTCGACATATTGCAAAATTTTTACCACCTACAAAAACATAGTTAAATCAAATAAAATATACTTGCAAGAGAATAAGATAGTAGTATAAAATGCTCAAGTAAGGTTTCTGCATGAATTGATATAAGCATTTGTATTTAATTAAGTTTTTTATATTAATATCCCACAAAATGTTGAATGCACCCAACATTAAAATTTAATATTAAATGACTTATTTACTTCACTATGCAATGACAATTTTGACCTTATTAGGTTTTTAAAAAATAAAAAATTTATAAATGCACCAAATCACTTTTAGCGCATTATTTATCTTCTCAGCTATCAAAACCCTCCTATCCTCCATAGTTGAAGAAAACCCTAATCAATGAAATTACAAACATGTTGATTGAGAAAAATTGTTTTTGACAAATGGAACATGAAATCGATGTTTCGGAAACTTCAAATGAGGTAAGACTTCATATTTTTTGTTGTTTTAGTGATTTTGATGATATCGATAATTATTTAATTTTGCGTTAGCTGCATCATTTAAACTTCTGTATTCATATTCATCTTTTGACGTTCATATTAATCTTGAGTACCCAGTAACATGAGTCATATTATACTACTTTTACAAATTGAGGATAGCCATTTTTCACATGAACTCCTACTCTTAATCTTTTGCCGTTTGATTGACATACGTTTCTCATCACGAGTTTTCTTTCTTTTTTCTTCTTCTTTTCTTGTCATTGGGAGATGATCAGTGGGAAATGAGGAGAGAAATGGCTTGTATTTAAAGAAATCTGAGACCGATTCAGTTTTGATTTATAAATTAACTTCTACACCTGGATCATTAGCAGAGAGAGGGTCTTTATTTATTTTGTTCAAGACTAAGTCTAAAGACTTGTGAAATAAATCTTAGACCGATTCAGTTTTGATTTGAAATTTTTCGGCAAACTAAACGTTCAAATGGCTAGATTCAATCCCTAAAAATTAAAAAAATGAGTGTTATAAGATTTAAAAAAATGTGGGGTGTAAAGAAAATGTGGGGTATATGTACAAAATATAAGATGTATATTGAGAATGTGGGGTGTATGGGTATTATGAGAAAGTATGTGGAGTGTATTAAGATAATTTTTAAGTGAAAAGTAAATGCGGGGTGTATTAAATATGTGGGGTTTATTCAACAATTTGTGAGGTGTTAATATAATTAGTCTTTAATTAAAATCAATTCTTAATTAACTATTCAATATAAAATATGGAAAGTTAATATCATGAAATAAAAGAAAGTTTGCAAGAAATTAAAAGTAGTTAAATCAGCGAGAAATTAAATCAAACAAAGTAGGCAAAACACACGGATCAGAAAATCAAGGATAAAAAGCACTAGGGTTTAGCTGTTACCATTAACAATTTTATGTAGTTCTACTAATTACTTATGAGTTAACACATGAAAACTTGAAGGCTAGGTTTTCTTAATGCATATTCTACTTGTGGCATTCAAGTTAGAACGTGTATCAAACATGCAATCAGTCTATGACATACAAATCAAATCTAAATATCCAAGACTCATTAAGTTTTGTGAAAACCTTTTGAAAAACCATTCAATTCTGAAGAGTGTGGCATTCGCACTAAGTGAGCTTACAATTATCAATCACAAGAAGCAATAATCAATTTCAGGGTGACATTCCAACATTAATTGCATCTGATTACTTGTCTAAACATCCTAATGGTAGTTAAGCATTAAGATATTGTTGACCCTAAAAACTACCAAGCCTACGTGGCTTGCAGGCCGAGTAATTAATGAGCTAACTACATCGTTCAGTTATGTAAAGGGCGTGCCAACTCGTCGGCCGAGCTCGACCGAAGAGTAAAATATGTTGATGTTGCGTTGAGCGCGCTGCTGACTTCTACGTCTTGCGATTGCGGACGAGGAAGGAACATGTCTCGGCCTTTAGATTCTAAAGCCTGAAGATAAGGCTGTTATTTTTACGAAGTTCAATATCAAATTCAGCTTTCAATGTGCCGAATGTAGTAACCTGGTAACACTTCACTTTGCCAAAAAGGCTAATGAGATGACCTCTGCCAATAAAGACTCGAAAATCCTTCTTGACCGAGACTTGGATAGATAATCAGTCGGCCTCGACGCAGTGCTGTTTATCCAAACTAAAGGTGCTCCGAGGTCGACTAATTCTACAGCGATAGTGCTGTTTACCTAAACTGAAGGTATCACCGGTTGCCTTCACAGTGTTGTTTACCCAAACTGAAGGTGTGTCGGCGAAAAAGAAAATAAAAATCTCAAAGTTTTTTAGAAGTTTCGTGTAGAGAAAGAGTTTGCGCATGGCTGACTTTTCAAAGCTAATAAAAACCTAACCCATCACCCATCTAAAAGCCTATTTGTCTGACAACATCCATCAAACAACCTAACTTACCTAGGTTTTCTATTCACCATTATCCAAAACTTGCAGATCCATGTTATGCCACGTGAAGAGTCCAAGCCAAGCCACTCAAATTCACACGGTACACTACTAACAAATTCAAATTAACTCGGACTGTTATGCTTGCCTCTACGTTGAGGTTATGATTTGCATCCCAATTATCTCTTAACAATAGCAAATTATCTTATTTGACGGTCAAGAACCATGCTCACTAATGGCCTCGATCGCTTAGGACGATGGTGTAAAATTGGGTCCAAACAGATATATAGATAGTTTTAAAGCGGCGATTAATAATTCAAAGCATAACATGCATAACATCATAAGTAAATTGTAAAGAAACTACATATTTATACTAAGGCTCGTAGCCTTGCCCTAGCGAAAAAAAGTAGTTACGTATAATCATAATTGAAATGTAAAATATTACTAAGATGAAAAATTAAAGAAAACATCCTTGTAAAATACTTGAAAAACGCCCAATAGCTTCTAGCCGAGTTCTACAATGTAAATTCACGATCTAAACCCTAGAAAAAGACTCGGCCAAATACATATAGTGTGCAGAAATTAATATCCTAACTAAATTAGGTCTCCAACAAATCTGAAAAATCAAATAAAGACAAGACTACGAAAAACAATCCTATTCAAATTGGGTAATATGGTCTGCCACAAAGTCAACACGTTTTATGACCAAATAAGCTCCAAATTAGGCATGTGAGGTACCGTTGGAAAGATGAAACATCCCTTACAATTTCGCACAAGGAACTCTCCCCAAAAATCGCCATTTTGACTAACTTATAGCTCAAAACGTACTACGCAGTCAACCCTCTTTTATTCACCACGACCAAACCGCTTGGAAATAAAATTTGGAATCTTAATACAATAATCTTGAAATAACCACAAATCCACTCCAATTAAAATAACTCCAAAATTTGTTTGTTTCATTGGTTTTACCCAAGGTTCTAAAAGATGCTAGGCGCTAGTCGGGCAGCGAGCTTAGGCCTAGCGCCTAAGCGGCTAGCCGGGGTCTAACACCCCTCGACTTGAATCGAGGCATGCTGGTCGTCACATAAGGGTGACATAGCCTTGTGCGCAGTGTGGAAGTGAAAGTGATATGAAAGTGTGAATAGTTAAAAACCGAAACTAACTAAGTTATACTAGAGTGATATATAAGTGCGTGATAGTGTGCAAAGTAACGATACAAACGTTAAAAGCGTAGGTAACTTATTTGCAGTCTAGCAGGCTAAGTATTAATTATACAGAATATGAAAGAAAATTTTACATTTATTAAAGTGCTGTCAGAACTGCCATAGAGTCCTCGTGAGCCACCAACACGAACTTCTACCTAGAACCTGGAAGGGCGCAAAACAGAAAACGTGAGTGGGAAAAACAAAGGTTTTGAAAACACATTTCACCTTCCAAATATAATAACCCCTCACCATAAAGCCCGTATAAGTTTCCATAAAATAAATATATATACGTATCTAGAAGTCATGCTTGATAATGAAGAAAACCAAGTATATGCCATGTCAAATACCTCATAAACAGATATGTAAGCCAGGTGATGTGATTTAATATTAAAGTGACATATCAGCTGGAGCCACCTAACCTGGCCTGTACGGCTGAATCTATAGCTCATAAATATGTATTCCTGCACACGAGTCGGAACCACCTAACGTGGTTTGTACGACAGGCTGGGTGTAAATAAATACGCTCAAGTGCTACTATCACGTGAAGGCTGTGTGAAGTATTGCAAGTCGCCTATGAGTCGGAACCACCTAGTGTGGTATGCATGATAGGCTGCCACCTGCCTTTAATCCAAGGTGAGCGTGTGGTTTAGAAGGTGAACAATCACGTGAAGGTTAGGCCCTAGCCTCGGGCGGAGCACTAACACCGAGGTGCAGGATAATGAATACTAACCATATATAACACAACCATACTCACCGCAATCTCTATCATCAACATGTAGTCACCTGAAGCTTACATGGGCGTCCACAGCGTCATACAATATTATGCATACTGACAGAAATGCATAAATTAAAATATAATGTAATTGGCATGGCATTTAAAATATTTTTTTGGAAAATGTAAAACATAAATACGTATATATAGAAACCAAAAGCCCACTCACTGGTATGTAGCAGGGTCGTAGCCCTCGAGTCTTGCCTGGCTACGCTCGTCCTCTAGAAACGTCTCACTTATATGTGAAACAACTGATTAAACGTTAATTTGAAAGTACATAACCAAAACCTAGGATTAATTTCTCATACGTTGCTCAATTAGGGTATTTGAATATACCATCGTGGCCTACTCAACACCATGAACATCCCCATTTTTTAAGAATATTTTTTCAATGTCCCATGCACCGTCACGCGCCAGCCACGGACAGAGACGTGCCTGGCACACGGACGGAATCCCTAACGCCGTTAGCGAATATTCTGTTAAATATCAGACTATTCCGTTAGATTTACCTGACGCTGTTAGGAATATTTCGTCAACTTTGATGGAATATTCTCCTTCCATCTCCGATGAACCTCACCGGGCTCCGTCGTCCTCCACTACTGGCGCTGCCGTTTGTACTCACTAGAAAACTGGGAAAATTTTAAACTTCGCTATCTCATTCATTTCAACACCAAATTTCATGAACTTTGTATCGAAATGAAGCCCTCAACTAGAAGAACAAGTCCTTACCTATTTGAAGGCCGAAAACCTTTGAGGAATGGACAGAAAATCCTTCGATATCTCTGGCAAACTCTGCAACTTGCTAAACTCAAGTGTCCTGACGTCCATTTCGTCCCAAAACTAATCTAAGGTCCCTAATAAGTTGATTATGACCCTTTTTAAGTCTTAAAACCTTATGGAACCGCGATGATCACGTCGGAGCAAATTCAATCCTTCTCTGGAGCTCGAGTTCCCCGAGTTCTCAATGTCCCTTCTTTGAACTAAGGATATGGTTAGTTTCCTAAGCCTGTAAGGAATACAAAGGTAGCCTCCAATAGCTCGATCCGTGCTAGATGATGATGGTTGTGGGAGGGGTGTACGGACTATACAGATAAGAGAGAATTCGAGAAGGATGAGGGAGAAAGAAAGGTAACGTGTCTGCACGTGTGTTATGGGTTGGACAAATAAAAAAGGCTCAAGCCTTTATTAAGCCATAAGGTTTAGGCTTAACTAATTGATCCACCAAGGAAATAAAGCAACCTACCCATTTTAATTGGGTCCAAAATTGTAGGAAATAAGGTAATTGATGGATAGGTTTTAATTTCTTATTTTGACCCAATTATATTCTAACGTTTGTAACATTTTCGCTACGAACCCAATTTGACCTCAATTCGCGTCGACGCGCTAGTGATGACTCATACTATTTAATTACACTAGCAAGACCAATAATTTAAATCAACATATGCACGTCCACGTCACTAAGCCTCGAGGGTATTTCCGTCATTTTACATACTCGGGGATTAAAATATATACATATTCGGGACGGGCTGTTACAGGGTCTAGGCAGATTTAAGTAAATTATTATATTTTGTGTAAATAAGTGTCTGTTTATACTTAATATATATATATTTTCATCATAAACTATAAAATAGAATGACATATATATTATGAAGTATTGAAACATAACGAAAACATAAGGAACAAGCATATAATGTGTGTTCATTTAACTATTCAGCAAGTCTCTTACAACTTATTGAAAAAAAAAATTCAAAATGAAAGTTATCTATTTTCTGTCTAAGTGAGTTGCACCCAAGCGGGTGCCTAGGTAGGTTTGGGCGGGTGCCTAGGTAGGTTTGGGCGGGTGCCTCAACAAGTCTGAGCGCTCTTTCTTAATTTTCAAACGCCTATGCATTAATCGGGGCTGTGGCCAGCCACCTAGCACCTAGACGGGGCCAAGGCGGCACTAGGCGAGGATTTTTAGAGCAATGTTTATAGGTGAGGTTGTAAAATTAAGGTTGTGCAAAATTACTTTACTACCCTTGTTTTTATTTTGTGATAGAAAACTGACCTTATCTTTTCACCCTCTTTTGATTGATAAAGAAGATTTTATTAATATGTAGTTTAAATTAACGGGTTTTGTTACTGGTTGATATTAATTAGCAATGAACCAATGAGCTTTCTTTGAAGCTTTACAAACAAATTTATTTCTATCATGTGTTTAGATCAATAAATAGAAAACTTTATTTTAATCCTTAAAAAAAGATGAGTTTTAGACTATAACCTTGTGTAAGATTAAAATCCAATTTTAGTCCCTAGTACATTTAATCATATCATTTATTAGTTATATTTTGATGTTTTATTTATCTTTTTTATTTTTATTTTAATGTATTAATTACATTTAAATTTAATTTTTATTTCATTCATCATAATATATTTTAATGTCTAAATTTAGGCAACTATTTTTTTTTATAATATATATTCCGATAACAATTTTGTATGTTCTTCATTTGGGTACATTAATACATTTGAATATTTTGGTATATCCATCGGTACAAACATATAGTTACATTGATTCAATATAATGCATTTCGTTACGTACATTTTGGTACACACATTTGAGTATTGACTTTTAGGTTCATTAATTCAATATATTATATTTTGATACATACATTTAGGTACGTACATTTGGGTACACGCATTTAGGTACATACATTTTGATTCATACATTTCGATATTGACATTGAGGTACATACATTTTGGTACATACATTTTAGTATTGATATTTAGGTACATTAATTCAATATAATACATTTTAGTACATACATTTAGGTTCATTATAATGTATTTCGATACAAAAAGTCAATTTTATATATTTTGGCACAGTCATTTCTATACACTTATGCATATATATTATTGTATCACAAATTTCTTTTAATATTTTCGCATTTAAGTTCATTTATAATTAAAAAAAAAACTAAATATGTGCATATTAATAAAATTAAAATTTAATGTGGAGAGATTAAATAAAAATACACATTAAATAACAAAAATTGAATGTAAATTTTGATAAAAATACACTTCAAAGGATTAAATTGAATATGTAATCTAGCACTCGATTTTTTTTTTAAATTTTAATCTTTTGCAAGGACTAATGTTCAAATGTCAAATCCCGGCTCGGGCCACCACCACATCCCGGGCTCAATTCCACCGTAGCACGATATTGTCCGCTTTAGGCCTCGACCACGCCCTCACGGTTTTGTTTTTGGGAACTCACGAGCAACTTCCCAGGGAGGTCAACCATCCTGGGATTGGTCTAGCCCAAACTCGCTTAACTTTGAAGTTCCTACGGAACCCGAAGCCAGTGAGCTCCCAAAAGGCCTCGTGCTAGGTAGAGATGGGAATATACATATAAGGCTTACAAGATCCTCTCCCATG
The DNA here is from genome assembly GCA_963580275.1 of Crataegus laevigata. Taxonomy (NCBI): domain Eukaryota; kingdom Viridiplantae; phylum Streptophyta; class Magnoliopsida; order Rosales; family Rosaceae; genus Crataegus; species Crataegus laevigata. The sequence goes on along the minus strand of OY756947.1, from coordinate 25,536,946 downwards.
GGCGATGTGGGATGTCACAATCTACCCCCCTTAGGGGCCCGACGTCCTTGTTGGTACAATTCCGGCCAGAGATTGGCCCTGATACCAAATTGACACACCTCGACCCAAAATGTCTACTAGGACTCCAAAGTCGAGTTGTGCTAGCCGACACTTGGAAGGTGACGAAGCCACAAGGAATAGTGATATGGATAATGTGAATAAATTTAAACTTAAAAGTTCCTAAACGCCAAAGTGTGCTGGTGAGCGGGAGCAAACACATCTCACACGTGACTTCAGAGCATAAGTAAGTAGAGTAGAGCGGGTAAGAATTATACCCTAAGAAGTAGCCACCAATCCTGAGATTCACCAAGAATCCTCGTTGATACAAACCTCATCAGCTAAACCTGGAGGGGCCCAAAACGGACAATATCATGCTACGGTGGAGTCGAGCCCAGGTTGTGGTGGCAGCCCGGGCGGGGATGTGACAATTTTGGATTGTAACATCCCACATCGCCCAGGGGAGAAGATCATGTAAGCCTTATATGTATATTCCCATCTCTACCTAGTACGAGGCCTTTTGGGAGCTCACTGGCTTCGGGTTCCGTAGGAACTCCGAAGTTAAGCGAGTTTGGGCTAGAGCAACCCAAGATGGGTGACCTCCTGGGAAGTTACTCGTGAGTTCCTAGAAACAAAACTGTGAGGGTGTGGTCGGGGCCCAAAACGGAGGTGACTCTGGCTGACATATTGATATTGCCGGCATATTTGACTATTGGTTTATCTCACCTGATTGATGTATATAATTCTTGGCTGGATATTTTGGCATGGTATATTTCTGACATAGCATATTCGAGTTTTATCGTTTTACAGTTTGTTTTGGTATATGAATATATACGTATTATTTTCTAGGAAAGTATACAGGTTTTACAGAGAGGGGTTAGTACTTTTGATATTGAAATGGTTTTGAAAAGCTTTGTTTTTCCCCACTCACGTTTTCTGTTTTGTGCCCCTCGGGATTGGTGGCTATTTCTGAGGGTATAATTCTTACCCGCTCTACTCTACTTACTTATGCTCTGAAGTCACATGTGAGATGGGTTCGCTCCTGCTTACCAGCACACTTTGGCGTTTAGGCACTTTTAGGTTTAAATTTATTCACATTGTCCACATCACTATTCCTTATGGCTTCGTCACCTTCCAAGTGTCGGCCAGCACAGCTCGACTTCGGAATCCTAGTGGACATTCTGGGTCGGGGTGTGTCATCAAAAACCCCATAGATAAAAGGAGGGGTTTTGCAACAAGTAGTTTGGTAAGAAGCAGTTCCTCATTATGTATTACTCATGCATTTAAATAGATAAAAACATCGCTTAATATGTTGTTAATAAGTTATCACTAAGCTGAACTACGTGATGAGAGAGATAATATATATTATAAGTGGAAAAAAATATTGAAACAAAAAAGGCCCGAACTGAAAAACCTAAAAGGTTCAATACCCAAAACTCGAATCGAACAGATCTCAAATAGTTCGGTAAGGGTTTCGGTCTCACATATGCATTCGTTCGGTAATCTCAAACCGACCAAAACATCTTATATAATGTATTTAAGGGATGTTTTGATATAGACGCCTCATTTTTAAATGTCATATACTAAACATCTATTCCTTTTGCAAATTTGATTAAACATTTTCCCTAAATTTTTGGTGCTTAATTTTATTTCATTAGAAGTCTTTTCACGTTAGCATTCCCTTTTTTCCTCCTATTTTTATGCATCTCTTATTATGATGATTTAAGATTTTTTTTATTAAAATATTTTTTTTAGTAAATTAAATAGAATGTAACAAAACTCGTTGTTAGGTATGTTTGTTTATATTGGTACGTTTGATTATAATGGTACATTTGGTTACTTGGTAATATGAATTTTTGGTCCATTTGGCTTCTTGGTACATTTAAATTTTTGGTACATTTGATTTCTTGGTATATTTGAATTTTTGGTACATTTAGTTTTTTGTACATTTGCTTTTGGTACGTTTGTTTTCAAAACATAAGTTTTATTACATTTTGTCCTAATAATGATGAATTAATTTAATTAATTATTATTTTTATAGAAAGAGTCGTTAGCAATGTAAAAGTTCAAATTTTGTTTAATTAATTTTTTTTATAGAAAGAGTCATTAAAACGTAGGAGTTTAAAGGACCGGGAAAATAAAATTTCCTAAATTGTAGGCAATTAGTTACAAGGTAAAGTGAAGATGCCTTAAAACAAATTATATGTAATTTTTAAAATAGAAAAATGTTGATGTGGCAATTGGTCAAAGTCTCTTAATCAAATCTTAGAAACGAACCAATGTTTGATCTAAAATGTATTGAAAAAATGCAGGGGATTCTAATTTTACCTATATTTAATTTTAAATTAGGGTTCATGAATTATGTGAATTTTCGGATTGGTTAAGATTTAATCCCAACCGTCCAATCAGACTTAGGGTCATCACTTCTCAGTCTCTGAGTCTCTCGCATGCTGTCACATTCTTGATTTTTCTACTCCGCCGCTACCTCTCTTCCACCCACCTTCTCCGAGTCTCAACTACAGGCACCACACTGTACCACATCTCTCTCATGTTCTCGATTTTGCGTCATATTTCTCTCCAATTCTCTATCATTATCGATCGAGCGACTCTCGAGCCCCAAAATCGAGGTATTGGTTTCGAAATCTAAAGTTTTGTTTCGAATTATTTCGAACTAAGATTGGTATTCAAAATCTAGGGTTTTGTTTCTGCATATTTTTGTGGTTGATTTCTAAGTTTTGTCAAAATTGGGGTTTCTTTGATTGTTTCTGTACTTGGATTTGGATTTCTGAATTTGGAAAAAATGATTCGATATCCATGTGAAGTGTTTAATTCAATTGTCATGATATGCATGGATTTGGATTTTTGAATTTGGACTTCTAGAGTATTTTTGGGTTTATTCGTACATATGCAAAGTCGCAGACCATTATTATTTCATCTTTTGCCGTGTACTGTTCTACAGGGATCAAAACATGAGTTAGGATCCGACGAGAATCCTCAAATCACATTCATTCATCATATATCGTATGGTAAAAAATTATAGTAATTTTTTTTATTTAAAATTGAATATAAATAGTACTTGACGAAAACTAACCACACGATACACGATGAATCAATGTGATTGGAGAATCTCTAGAATCCTCACAAACAGAATTCGGTGAGGATCCCATCTCTCAAAACATAACCAGAGACAGACAATGTGACTTCTTCATCTACTCCTTCCACGTGATCAATGACTCAAAACACAACTGCAGACAGTCCTGAACTGTATCGAAATATCAAAAAATTTTCAAAATCTCAATATTCAAGAATACCAAAATTTCAATTTAATTTTGATTTTCGAAAAGCTGTCTCAAAAGAAATCAATTCATAATTCAGTTTGACCTTTTGGGTTAGGGATCCAAAATCCGAACCACCCTAATATATGATCGATTGTGATGTGACCTTGTAGGTAAGTCGTTGTAGACGATCACCTTGGTCCATCAACCACATGATAATAAACCCTATCTGCTGGCTCCTGATACAATCACGTGACAACATGAAAAGTTGATGCCCTAATTATTAATTTTTTACGAGAAAAAGGCATAAACAAACCACCTCCCACAAAAGGAGCCTTTTTTTTATCGAGACAAAGAAGGAGGTGAGAGAATCTATATATATATACAAGTTTTTTAAGCGAAGGGATTTCTATTTAAAAAAAAAGAAAAAGGGACACGCTTTCTACTCTTAGATTGGCTTTAATGAAATTGTATGGTTGAGATTAAAACACAGACCACATAATTTCATTAAAGTTAAATCCAACAGGGGAGCGTGTCTCCATCTTAATAAAAAAATAAGAATTCCTTTCCTTAGACCATCTCCAACCCTTGGGCTAAAAGTCAATTTTTTTAGCCCGAGAAATTTAGCTTTTAGCCTAGAAACAGTTTTTCTGCTCCAACCCTTTCTAGCCTAAAATTTTAGCCCGGAATTATTAAAGAATAAACTTAGGCTATTTTTTTCTTAAATTAAATTTTTTAAAATAAATAAATATGTAGACTATCGTAAATTAATTTTATGAACATTTTAATCAAAAAAAATTTAAATTTCGATAAATATTTTCATTCAGTTTGGTGGAGCCCACACCGATTTCTGGGCTAAATTCTGGGGGGAATCTGGCCTTGGTTTAGCATTTAGCATTTAGCCCGAATTTTCCCCTTGGGTTGGAGTGAGTTAGGGGGGAAATTTTGGGGGATAATTTGGCTTTTAGCCCAGGATTGGAGATGGTCTTAAAGGACTTATATATATATATATATATATATATATATGTATATATATGACTTAAAGCAGAGCACTACTGCCGGTTCCCGTGCAACCCTCAACGTGCTCTTTCTCGTTTTATTTTTTCTCTCGGTCTTCAACATCCTCGATAACACTCACAAAACAGTGTTTTTTCATTTTTTTATTTTGCTCAGGTAAAGCCTTTCCTCTTCAAGATATTTTGTTACCGATTAACAGAATTTTGTACGTATAGCTGAAATTATTTATATTACAAAACACTACATAAAAATCATTCTAAGAAGAATCCATTTATTTTTATTCATTAAAAGTGAACAGTACTGGAAGTGTTTCGTTAAAACTCATTTAAAACTAATGTTGTTTTGTCAATTATGTTACAACAAATAGAGTATGTTTAATACTTTCACTAAATTCGTCCATTTATTTTTATGATTAAACGATTTTATATTTTATTTTTTAGATATTATTTTTACGGAGTGCTTTATTATATGATGATTATGATCATGAATACGCAACTTGTAAATTGGCCACTCCACCCCATTACTGAATACTTTGTCACTTCCTGCACTTACATTTTAGGGTTTTTATTACAAATGGTCCATGAAATTAACCCTCACCATCAAGATGGTCTCTGAAATTAAAAATCAATCAATTTAGTCATTGAAAAGTGGTGTCACAAATCAATGTGGTCATTCCGTTACAATTCTGTTAAAAATTTCATACTCATGTGGCACATAAATGGGCACCACAAGATTTACGGGTTTTTATCACAAATAATCCCTAAAATTGACTCACACCATTAAGATGGTCCCTGAAATTAACCCACACTAACAATATGGTCCTTAAAATTGAAAATCAATCAATGTACCTTGAAATTGAAAATCAATCAATATAGTCCTTAAAAATAATTGTTGCAAATCAATAGGATTATTGCACCACAATGCTGTAAAAAAATTTATTATATGCTGATGTGGGTTTAATAATTAATTAAAAAAGTTATCTAAATACTTTTTTGCACAATGAATTTTTTTTCTTCTTATAGTATGGCCTATTCCGAAGACAACTCATTTCTATAAATTCTCAAAGGCACAAGGCTTAACCAAGGCCTAAGAGGGGGTATGAAAATACTTTTCAACCAACAATAGACGTACCTTAGTTATAACCTCATTATCTTAAGGCAGACCTCGTCGTTCTTTGCATCACCAAACCATCAGGGAAGCGCCAAATAAGCTCTCCAAGATTAAGATTGTGAGGATGTTGATCGCCTAAATGTTAACAGTGATGTTCTAGAAGTCGTTGCCAATGGACTAAACCGTTATCAAAAGTAATCTCGATCTAGGTTTAATTCGCTAAAGAGTGTCGAAGTATGAATGAATCTTAAGCTTTAGCTGAACAAGTCACATTCTTAGGTTTCACTCTCAAACTTTCTTTATCAATCTTTTAGAGTTAAAAAGGTGGCACTTTCGTACAAGCCACGGTCACCCCCACCAGCATTATCTGTCACTTTGTGTTCTCTCTCTCAGCCTCCTACTTCGCTGCTGTAAATGCAGCTGGGTTTTAGTTTTACTGTATTATCTCATGGGGAAGAAGGGAGGCACTTCCTGGTTGACTGCTGTTAAAAGGGCTTTCAGATCTCCCACTAAAGACGACGAAGATCAAAAGGTTCATTCTTCTTTAAAACCCAAAATCTATTCACTTTTTTTGTTTTTTGCATCTCTGTTTTTGTTACTGGGCAGAAAATCCAGAAAATATAAATTTACCTTTGTTTTTCTGGGGTTCGTGCAGAAAAGAGAGAAGCGAAGGTGGATTTTCAGAAAACCCACAAATTTAAATCAACAAGAAACCGTGACCCAAGAAGCAGCTGCGGAGCAAAAGCATATTTCAGCAGCTGCGGAGCAAAAGCATGTTTCAGCAGCTGCAGAGCAAAAGCACGTGCTTGCTGTGGGGGTGGCCACGGCGAAGGCGGCAATGGCTACCGCCCACGCAGCCGCTGAGGTAGCTCGGCTGACTAGGCCTTCCAATCATGCCAGAGAACACTACTACGCCATTGTTATCCAGACAGCTTTCAGAGGATACTTGGTAGGTTTACAGCATTTAATATGACTAGATCTAAACTTCTGTTTGGTTGCTGGGAAAATTAAAGGAGAAAATGGGAAACTGGGTTTTGATTGTTGTGTGATTTTGTTTGTGGTTTAGGCAAGGAGGGCGCTTCGTGCGCTTAAAGGGCTTGTGAAGTTGCAGGCCTTGGTGAGAGGCCACAATGTGAGGAAGCAAGCAAAGATGACGCTTAAGTGCATGCAGGCTCTGGTTCGGGTGCAGGCTCGGGTGCTCGATCGGCGCACCAGGCTTTCTCACGAAGGCAGCAGACAGTCTGCTTTTAGTGACACCACTAGTAGCGTTTGGGAATCGGGGTATCTTCAAGACATTTCGGATAGGAAATCCATGGTGAGTTAGATTCATTCCCGAATAGCAACAATGTTTAATTCTGAAATGCTCATCGTCGATGGTTTAAGTGTTTTTCATGCTTTTGACATTGAAAATTGCAAAGCGGAAAGAAAGGAATTGGCCGATAACTGTTTCGTTTTCGTTTTTAAGTTTTTGTGTGATTGTGTTAGATATGAAAATTGAAAACCAAAAAAAAAAAATGGGAATTCTTTTAAGAAAGAAAGAAACTTTGTGCCCTAGTTCAACTTCAAGTCCCGCGCCGTACATGTTAGAGCAGTTTACAATATTCCCTTGTCGAACAAAAATTTGTGCGCAATGTTACTCAAAGATACCTAGTGGAAGTAGTTTTTTTTTATTTTTTATTTTATTTTTACGATGTTGGTGGAACATAGATTTCTTGCCCTCTCTTGCTTTCACTTACAAGAAAGAAAGAAAGAAAGAAAGAAACAGTGTTGTTTAAGTAATTGAATTTGTGTGTTATTATGTGTAGCAGTCTAGAGAGGGAAGTAGCATAGCAGATGATTGGGACGAACGTCCTCACACCATCGAGGAAGTAAAAGCAATGTTGCAGCAACGGAAAAAAGCTGCAATGAAGCGTGAAAAATCGTTGTCCCAAGCCTTTTCTCAACAGGTCTGTTATCCACTTGAATCCATAATAGCTCTGTTTTTTCTTTTTTCCTTCTTCTCAATGGTTTCATTTCAATCATGAGTTGTTTGGTCTGAATTTTCTGTGTGATTGAAGACACGGAGGAACGGAAGGACCCCGTCTATGGGAAATGAGGATAAGCTTGAAGAGAGACCGAAATGCCTGGCGCCAAAGCCATGGGAGAGCAGAGGAAGAGCTTCAACTGACCAGAGAGACCCCATTAAAACAGTCGAAATCGACACCCCTCAGCCTTATTTTAATTTACCACCAAACTACAGAAGATCGAGTGCAAGCGAATACCACCAACACCAACACCAACAACAAAGACCCAGTTCACCAAAACAAAGACCTGGCTCACCAAAACAAAGGCCCAGCTCACCACTCCATAGAGATCGAGCCTACCAAAGCCAACCCTTTCATCACTCCCCTATCACACCCTCCCCATCAAAAACCCGGCCTGTCGAAGTCCGGTCTGCAAGCCCTCGTTGCATTAGAGAAGATAGAAGCTCCTATGCATCTCAAACTCCAAGCCTTAGGTCCAACTATTTCTACACTGGTTCTGTGCACCAACAACATAGCAGCAGGGTGGGCAGTACAAGCAATAGTAGCATTGCCAATTCTGGTGCTGCATTGCCTAATTACATGGCTGCAACCGAGTCTGCCAAGGCTCGGATACGCTCTCAGAGCGCACCCCGGCAAAGGCCATCTACACCAGAGCGGGAACGAGCAGCTGGATCAGCAAAGAAAAGGCTCTCGTTTCCAGCTCCTGATCCTCACGGCCTGGCAATGGGGTATGGAGGTTATGGACACAGCTTGAGGAGTCCAAGCTTTAAGAGTGTGAGTGCATCGCATTTCGGCGTGGAGCAACAGTCTAACTATTCTTCGTGTTGCACTGAGAGTCATGGTGGTGAGATTTCCCCTTCTTCAACTAGTGACCTTAGAAGGTGGTTGATGTGATTAATGGCTGAAACTGAAGGGGGGATTGTGAGCTGTAACTTGTCACAATCTTTTAGTTTGATTTGAATTGTGATTAAGATGTAGTTTTGACCATTAAATAATGTTCTAGAGGCAATTGGGATGTAATTTTAGGGAGCAGTGAGTATTTTGGGTAGGTAGTAGAATGAATCTGATTGAAGGGTTTTTCCCCTTTCTAATGAATGGCTTGAAGTTGAAGGTGTAAGTCTGTCATTATTAACAAACTGTGTGACTTAGTTGATTACAATTTTGTCACTCTTATTTTCCTACAAATTTCCCACTTTTCAGAATTCTCTAAGTTTTCCTCACTCTTTGAGAAATTATTGTTCTCTCTACCTATGTTTTAACACTATTATTTATTAATTTTATACCCTAGATGATCTGTGTTCAAAGTGTAAATAGACGTTCATTTATATTATAACACGTGATTTGGTTCAGCGTTCCACTTGCATACAACATTTCTTCTCAGTTTCTTCCAATGTTCCTCACTATATTTCTTTCATGTTTTCAACCTTTTACTTTTCTTAAATGTGCTTTTCCAAATTAAATTACGCCATATTTAAAATATAAAGACAATGCAGGACTTAAAAGTTCAAGTGGTTAAATATGATTAATTCTCCATTTGAGGTCGTACGTCGGAGTGCTCCTTTCTTACTATTGTTTGCATAAAAAGTTTAAGGACACCATTAACTAATTGAAATTTAAGGACAATGTACGATTATGGATCTGTCCAAGTATTTTCTTCGGACTTCAGAATGATTCACGGAATACACCAAATTCATAGGTAAACAGTGGCACTGAAAACTCCACTGGCTCTGAAAAGTGGCCTCTTGCTTTTCCTAATGTATGATTATGTCTTTGCAAATGTAGCATCCTCAAACTGATGAGGGAACTTTCTTGCATGCTCCAGAAAATCGGATACATAAATATTTTAACTGTTAAATTATTATTTAAAATCATAAAATTCAAATTTTAATAATTAAAACACTTGAAATATCCGGTACTCTAGATCACTCAAGAAATTTTTTTAACTAATGAATGAAATGACTACTTATGGAACACTTGGAAATTGATGAAACTATCTTTTCCACTTCAAACACTGGAGATTTATAATATGTAAAAATTACAAGTGAATCTTTTACCTATGTCACACGAGAAGCTAATTCCACATTAGGAATTGGTCAATTCATTATGCTAGAGCTATTGTAACTTTTCGAAAGTGATCATCATTATTTCATCAGAGCTAATATAAATTTTTGAAGGGCCACTAATTCATTCAATATTTCAAAATTGGAGTTAGTGTAACTTCAAAAAGTAAATTTGAGCCCAAGAAGTATCAAAAGAGAATGCTAAAGCAAGCCTGACTTAAGGAAACAAATTTGAGCTTATTAGTAATTCAGCCTAAGATGTATCGCAAGATTAGTCTGTTATGATAACATGATAAACTTTTTAGCTCTATCAAGATCCACCATTAAATCACTGATATTTTTATTAAATGTTCAGAGAGACGAGTCACTAACCCACTTTGAACCACACTGATATTGTTCCAACTTAATTACCCATGACTATGTTTTGGGTTTTATCACAAAAGGCAATGTTATTAGAAGTGGAACTGTACACATATATTTATTGTATTTTCATAATTCCCCTATTTGGGACTTATATCCAATAATTTTTTTAAACTTAACCACCTATTATTAGGTATGAAATTTTATCACAAAATGCTTGGATGATATTAGCAATAAAACCCACACATATAAATTGTATATTATTCAATAGAAAAATTCTCTCCCTTCTTCTCTACTCTTGCAAAAATTAGATAACCAAAATTAATCTTATTAAGTCTTTAATTTAGTGTTCACAAGTATACGAATTGGATAATAGTATAGCATATAAGCACGGATATCTTCCCACATAGATCAAATTGATTCCGAAAATCTTACTTATTAAATTCAAACAAATTATAATTGAGAGGTTTTAACAGAAAAGATATGAGAATTTGAATTCAACTTAAATTAACTAAAGTTTGAAAATAAAATGCATGGAAATTATAAACTGAAAACATAGAAAACAGGGCCTGGGGCACGGGCACCCGAATTCATCGAAACCAATTCTATTTAATCCTTTAATATGTTATGAACAAGTAGCTCCCCAATATTGACGATTGATTTTTCCTAAATTAAGTTATTCAATGGTCATGGTATCTGATTCATCAAAAGTATCCCAAAATGTTAACCCTCTATGGCATATAGATGAATTTAAACAAGTAATAACCAATTAAGCTCTATGAAAATCGTTGGAAAATTACGCAAACCCTAATTGCACGTCATCCATAAATAGGTGTTTATGTTATCAATTGCAAGAAGGTAAATTCAAGTTAAGTATGACATCTACTCTAACTTGCATCAAATCAACTCAATTAAAATCTAGACGGTGATTAAACATCTAAATCAAAATCAAGTACGTTATTAATAGAAGAAAAAAAACTCAATATGAAAGAAAAAGCTCGATAATAACAATGCTACAAGTGTTGTAGCCTATTTTATCTGACTAAAGGGAGAGGGCCGATGACAAGGGAAGAAAGAGAGGAAAGATGTGTTTGTAGAATCATAGGGAAATATGTGTGTTGAGGATATGTTATCCCCCCTACGTAGTGCCTTTATTTATAGTAGTAAAAAGGGAGAAGAAATCCTTCATCCCCGAGGAATAAAAGTCCATATAAGAAAGAATAACTAGAATCAAATCTAATCTAAGATTTACACAATCAATCTTAAACTAGGAAAGATCATAACACTCTTATTTGAGTGTGTAAATAGTCAAGGTAGATTTCAGCATCATGCAGAAGTTGAGGAAGTGGACTCGTCGGTACTAATTCTGGGAACAATGCTTATTCTCAATGAGGTAGAAACTTGCATAAAGATGTAAGTCTCACTAAAAAAACCCCAAGGCTATGGCAAAAACCTGAGTAGGAACAAAATCCATAGTCCAAGGAAAAATACGTGAGAAATGCGAAGTCAAAAGAAACGTCTACGGGATGTCATTAGAGATATGACCAGCCTAGGGTGGGTGCCTCATTAAAACCTAATTAGGTAGCAAAAACCTAGTGGGAAGAATGCTCCTAATCGTAGGGAAAAATAGTACATTAAGATCAAGCAAGTGTCCTTTAGGATACTTACCCTGAGTTTGACACAATTCCAAAAAGAAATAGCAATGTTACAAGTCAGAAAGTTTACGCATACCAATTCTTTGAACAAGTTTCTACAACGCCGCCTTCAGTAGTGATTTGGTGAAAAGATCGGTCAGATTGTCTTATGAACGGATTTACATGACTTCAATCTTCTGATGCTCTTGTTGTTGATGTGAGAAGAAGAACTTCGGCGCAATGTGTTTGGTGTTGTCTAATTTAATGTAACCCTTCTTGAGCTGTTCGATGAATGCTGCATTGTCTTCAAAGATCGTCGTCGGGACATCTATGACGGGGTAAAGATCTCACGAGCTTCACATATGGCCCACAAATGCTCTTACCCAAAAGTATGTAAGGCGAGAATTTCAGCATGGTTAGACGAAATGGTAACTAAGGTCTGTTTAGTTGACCTCCAGGAGATTGTGGTGTCTCAAACGGTAAAGACATAACCCATTTGAGAACGTACTTTGTGCGGATCAGATAAGTATCATGTGTCGACATAACCAACAAGGCAATAATCGACTCGAGAAATAGGGAGGTGCGGCATCACTCGAGGATCCATAGGGATATAACAAACCCAAATTCGTAGTACCCTTAAGATAATGGAAGTTGTCTTTCATGCTAGTCTTGTGTCTACGTGTTGGTGCATTACTGTATCTTGCCAAAAGATTAACAATGAAAGAAATGTCGAGTATAGTGCATTGAGCCAAGTATAATAAAGCGCCTATGGCACTTAGATAAGGAACTTCAAGCTCCAAAATTTCTTCATCATCCTTATTCAGACGGAAGGGATCTCGTTTTGCATCTAGCGATCGAACAACCATAGGAGTACTCGAAGGCTTCGCTTTATCCTCATTAAAGCGGTGCAACACCTTCTGGGTGTAGTTCGTTTGATGTACTAAGATTCCATCCAAACGGTGCTTTATCTCGAGACCTAGACATTATCAAGTCTTTCCTAGATCTTTCATCTCAAATTCCGACTTGAGGTGCGTGGTAATTCTCGCAAGCTTTTCAAGAGTTCCGATAAGGTTTATGCCATCGACATATACTGCAACTATCGAAAAACCAGAATGTGACTTCTTAATGAACTCACAAGGGCATAGTTTGTTGTTCACATATCCTTGACTAGTCAAATACTCACTCAGATGGTTATACCATATTTTTCCGGATTGTTTCAAACCACAGAGTGAACACCTCAGCTGAATTTAAAGCGTGTTTCGGGCTTTGGAAATATTTGATCCAGTCAATTTATATTCTTCGAGAACTTTCATATAAATTTCCATTTCAAGATCCCTATAGATATACGCAGTTACTACGTCCATCAGCTACATATTTAGTTTTTCGAAAACTACCAAACTAATAAGGTAACTAAAAGCAATCACATCCATAACAAGTGAATAAGTTTCATCATAGTCAATCTCGGGGTGTTGTGAGAAGCCTTGCACAGCATGACGAGCTTTGTAACGTATAATTTCATTCTTCTCATTACACTTCCGAATGAAAAATCACTTGTAGCTAACGAGCTTTACATGTGGATGAGTACGAACTATAGGTCCAAACACATTGTATTTCGCAAACGAATCGAGTTTGACTTGGATTGCTTGTTTCCAATTTGAGCAATTGGTTCTACATTGACATCATCAAAAGAACGAGGTTCAATGTCATCGCTCAACATGATCTTAGTAGCTATTACATATGCTAATTCATTGTCGATAATTATCTCATTTCTACGCCACACATCATCTAAGCTAGCATAATAGACCGAAATCTCACAATTCTCGAGAGGAGGATTCGTCTCTTTAATGACGCTTCCAAAATCTAGAATTTCCTCATGAGTTGGATAAAATGAGTAAGCGATAATCGGATTCACGGTAGGCTCTTCACGGGCCTGTGTTGTGTGTTTCCTCTTCTAGATGTGTAAATCCTTTGAACTAAGAGGTCTGCCACGCTTATGTGTATGGGCAAATAATTGGCTAGCCGCTAAAGTATGTGGATCACCAAGGTTGGCGTCCCGGGCCTCATGGAGGGAGGTTCGTTGTATATTTGGTATGTACATCTTTGCAGGCGTATTAGCAGTTAGAATATGTGATCATGTCACTCACGCTAGATCAGTGAAAGCATCTTGCATGCTCTAAGCTATGCTATGGAGATCTAATATATGCCGCACTTCAATTTCACACTGAGCGGTGCAGGGATCTAAATGAGACAAAGTGGGAGTCATCCATGATAATTCATGTCGCTCTTCAAGAACATTGCCATTCTTATCTTCCCCTAATGACTGGAAGATTGTCTCATATTAATGACAATCTGCGAAAAGAGCGTTAAACAGATCGCCTGTCAAAGGTTCTAAGTAACAAATGATTAAATGAGAGTCTCATATAAGTGACAATCTGCGAAAAGAGCGGTAATCAGATTACCTATCAAAGGTTCTAAGTAACCAATGATTGAATGAGAATCATATATGATATAGATTCCCATCCTTTGCTGAGGCCCCATTTTTGTACGTAAGGTGGCGAAATCGGCACATAGATCGCACAACAAAAAATAGCCAGCTTCGATATGTCGGGTTAGTATCTGGTAACCAACTGAAATCCGCTACATGGTTGGGTTGTAATAGGCCTCAGGCAGACCAACATGGCCGCATGCAATATTATATGACCCCAAGCAACGATCGGGAGCTTGGTACGTATGACAAACGATTAAGCAATCATTTGTAAGCACCTAATGAATGCCTTGTCTAGGCTGTTCTGGGTGTAAACATGAGGTATAAGATGTTCAACTTCATTCCTAATCGACATACAATAGTCATCAAAAGTTTTAGATGTGAATTCTCCAGCATTATCCAATCAAATATATTTGATCGGATAATCACGATGATGAGCCCTGATCTTGATAATTTGAGCCAACAATTTGGAGAATACATCGTTCCTTGTGGACAACAAGCACATGTATGACCAACATGTGGAAGCGTCAACCAAAACTATAAAATATCTAAATGGTCTGCATGAAAAGTGAATTGGTCCACAAATATCCCCCTAAATCCATTGTAGAAAAATGGAAGGATTCGAATGAATCTTGTCATAAGAAGGCTTAGTAATAAGCTTTCCCATAGATTTGACATACAATTCCTTGAATTGAATCTAAACTTTGGGTTAGTGGATGCTCGTGCGATGATTTGAGGATACAGTGCATCGCTATTCGTCCAGGATGTCCCAAAAGATCATGCCAAAGTGTAATTTCATGCATGGTCCCTGAGGTAGGACTGGCCACATAGTGGCTCTCTATGGGGCATATGGTCGTAGTATACAAACCACTCGAGATATGTTCCATCTTTTATAGAATACGCTTCTGGCCATATTCGTAGGGAGTTATGCAGATAAATTCAACTTCATTTTCTACGTGGGTTTTAGTGTGGTAATTGTTACCTCTAATGTCCTTAAAGCTCAACAAAGTTCTTCCAAAATGTGGAGAATAGAGTGCTTCATCAATGGTCAAAATTGTACCATTGGACAACATTATGTGTGCCTTACCATATCCTTTAATTAGGTTAGATGGGTTTAAGAGGGTTGTCAGAGGTGCATTCTTAGGTATGAAGTTAGTGAAATAAATGCGTTCACGCAAAACGGTGTGCGTGGTTGCACCATCTGCCAGACAACTAACTTCCTCACAGGTCATACCTTGAATGAAAAATTAATTTGAATTAATCATATGCATAAAAGTTCCAAAAACAAATATCCATTCAAAATAATTTTAAGTATTCAAGGATGGAAATTAATTAAAAAAAACTTAATATCCAAAAACAAATCACCAACCAATAATTCAAACATAAAGGAAAATTGTTCAAAATTAACCAAAAAACACAAGGGGGTTCGGCCACTATTGTGGAATTCGGTCCCATTGTCTTATTTTAATTAAAAAAATAGTTTATGCCTAAGATTCTAGTCTTCCATGGGTATGATAGCCTCTTGAAAGTCAGAAACCTCCATCTTCAAACTCTTTGGTTCGTCCACTTGCACAAAGTTTGATTTAAACTTCTTACAATGAGAGTGATATTCAACTACATCCTTCTGGGGAGCTCGGCAACACGGGACCAATGGTCCTTTGAACCACAATGATAACACATATCCGCATCCATGGTTTTAGGTGCTTTGCCTTTATTCTTGAAGTTTTGGGCATTGGAAGCGAGGTTTGGGCGCTTCAGGGTTTTGTTTCCTCTCTTAGATGGGCCTTGGCTCTGTTAACCTTGGCGGGATGGTTTCTGGCTGCCCCTACCATGTCTCTTTTGGCGTTGGTTTATGCAATAGTGTGCTTTATGCATAACAGTCACCCTAGTATGTCGAGCTTGATGATTCTTCATCAATAGTTAGTTTTGCTTTTCAGCGAGAAGTAAAACATAGATCAAATTTGGAAACTTGGTGAACTTCGAAGCTCTATACTGTTGCTACAGAACAATATTAGTAGCAGAGAAGATCGAATAGGTCTTCACTAGGAGATCCTCTTCAGTCAAAGTCTCATTACAAAACTTAAGAATTGATCGGATTCGACAAATTCAGAATTATATTCGTTCACAGACTTCAAGTCATGGAAGCGCAAATGCTGCCAGTCATGTCTTGCTTCAGGTAAGAAATGTCTTTTTGGTAATCAAACCAATCAGCCAAATCGACCTATAGTGTTCGTGGATCCTCTTCAGCAAGATATTCAGTTTATAGGGCGTCATAAATATGTCTTCGGATGAAGATCATAGCGGTGGCTTTCTCAGCTTCGCCAACAGGATTGTCCGTCTTATCTTCAATCTCAGAATGCAAATTCTACAATAAGGTGGAGCTTCACATCTTGGACCCACTTGAGGTAGTTCCTTCCAGAGATCTCTAAAGCAGTGAAGTCGAGTTTGTTCAAATTCGACATGTTCCTATCACAAAATAAAGAAAAAGATGTGATTGGTACAATGGAGGAAAAAAAATCAATCCATTCATATAAGAGTAGAACATTCAGGTTCTAATAGACATGTATTGGTTAATATTCACATGAAAAAGCTTCGAGTATTCATGGTTGATGTTTTTAAGGAAAACTTTAGGTTTTCAAACAAGACATGTTTTTAGAAACTTCAGGTTTCAAAATAATTATGAACTTAAGGTTCATATGTTCCTACAGACAAATGCAAATATATATAGAAATATGCAAATAGAACTTTAGGTCTAAAATTATAATGGAATTAATTATTTGGACTTCGGGCTAAAATTAAAATGTGGGTGAAAAAATATAAAATCCATTGGGTATAAAAATAATTAGGCATTTAAACTCAGGGCCCAAAAATATAGGCCAAAGCCCACGGGGTGGGCTGAGCAAATCTCTACCGTGAGGTCTAAACCCAGAATGGGTTGGTTTGGTTTCAGGTAGGACTACAGGCCCATGGTGAGAAAGGTAAAGGAGATGGGCTCAAGTAGCAGACCCAAAAGTGTGGGCTAGATCCAATAAAATAAAAAAAATAAAAAAAAGAAGGGCATGTGTAAAGATAGGGATCTTGTGATATGAGGTGCAGGGAACACCTGGTGCCCTACAAGGGTGGCGCTCCACTACGGTGGGGATACGAAACACCAAGTATGAGCTGGTGTTGTATGGCCAGATCCATCAGGAAAAAAAAAACAACTGGGCTCTGTGATGCGGGCCAAGGAATTTGTTTAAGCCCAAAGAGCTAAAGCATTGCGAGGGAAAAAAGGCCTAGCCCAAGTGGGCTTGGTTTTGCTGTTATCGAGACACCTCAAATGCCAGCTGTGTGAACTCGTCGAAAAAGAAGACCAGCGCTACCACTTCAAGCGGTCGTGTCATGGTGCAAAATCACAGGAAAGCTCGTAGGTGCAACGGCAACCCATAAAATTGAATATAGTGAAGAACTCTCAACGTAGTAAAACCCTAGAATTTTCAATTTTGATTTTAAAGAAAAAAATTGAATTTCAAATGAGAACTCGTCGAGGACGACTTCAGGTCGTCAGGGGGGGTTAGCCGGAGGTGGCTGGGCATGGTTGCAGGCCATGCTACAAGACGATTTAATGGTGGGTGACGCCTTCTAGGCATCAGGTCTAGGTTTTGGGCCTAGAGCCGTGGCTCCAGGGTTAGGTACTCAGCTCGGGAAGGTAACAGGGGTGGCTCATCGACATGGTTGGGTAGTAGAGGTCACGGGTTCGAATAACCCTAGGTTTCCCAGTTGCAATTTTGTTTTTTTTTTCAATTCAATTCAAATATTTTAATGCATGGACATATATTTGATGCAACTCATGGCAATATCAAATTCACATAATTCAACAATTATGAATATAATGCATACATAATTTATGTAGAATCTAAAATTTGAAAAACGTAAAGTTGTGTCATGCGTTATGGTGAATGTTCATGCTGTCAGGGCTGCAAAAATATCGAGATAAAAACCGTTGTTTTGAAGAACCTGATTGTGTATGATATGGATAAACTAGTTTGATGCAGAAAAAAGTTTAAACATCAGATTCCTAAGCGCATCAGTAGTAGCGTGCTGATAATGTGTTGTAGCCTATTTTATCTGACTAAAGGGAGAAGGCCGCCACAAGGGAAGAGAAAGGAATGATGTGTTTGTAGAATCGTAGGGGAATATGTATGTTGAGGATATGTTATCCCCCTACATAGTGCCTTTATTTATAGTAGTAAAAACGGAGAAGAAATCCTTCATCCCCAAGGAATGCAAGTTCATATAGGAAAGAATAATTAGAATCAAATCTAATATAGGATTTACACAATCACATTTAAACTAGAAAAGTTCATAACAACAAGGAAATAAGTATTTATAGCAACAAGGAAATAAGTATTTATAATAAGACTACATCGTAGCCCTAGCAAAACAAAAAAAATTTCCCTCTTGAGCTTTTTGCCACAGCTCCCTTTTCTTTTGACAAAAAAAAAAACAAAGAGCTTTTTGCTTCAGCCCCCTTTGAAATATGATGTTTTTTTTCCTTATTTGGTGGTTGAACAACAAACAATGAGAATGAATATTCGTATAAAACCCCACCGCCCTTACCATAGTGATGTAAATAAGTTGAGTCATTGCATGATGACATGAGTTCAAACTCCGTCGGTGGCTAATTTTACATTTAATCTAACAAAATTTATTGTTTGACAAAATAAAAAAATAAAGATATAGAGGCCAATTAAAAAAAACTTAAATTCCTAACTCTAATGTCTTTTGAAATTTCTCATTAATAAAATAAATGGCGTTTTGAAATAGGTGTCTGAGTTTTTAACTTTATAGACTAAACATCTGTTACTTTTAGATATTTTATTAAACATTTTCCCTACAATTTTGGAGTTTCATCTATCATAATCATCAGTTATTCGTACCAAAATTATAGATCTTACCATTGCCTAAATTCTTCACGTTGAGATAAAAGTGCAGAGATATTGAAACAAATTTCCTACAATCTAGCTCCTTTGATTCCTTTTAAAGATAATTATACGAAAAAAATGATTATATACAATTTATTAGGAAATAAAATACCTGCCGTTTGATTTTTTTTTCCTTTCAATGAAGAAATAACAATACCATATAAGATATTTGATCAAACAAAAAATTTAAATATAAATTGTAACCCTTCCCTAATTTTACGATTTTATAAATTTTAAAGAAATGAATTATGAAAATACCCCTAGAGGCAAGATTGTTGACTTTCATTGACCGTCATTTAATGACGCGTATGAGCTATTATTTTACCATATTCTTGGAGTAATGACAGTACGAACGCATAGACGCAAATGGAATCGAATTCAAAGCTACGATGAAGGTTTTACGAAACTACGAATTTGGAAAATACTTTTGTAAAAATTACTATTTGGTTATAAACTTCTTATTTAAGTGTGATTGTGTAAATCCTAGATTAGATTTGATTCTAGTTATTCTACCCTATTAGGACTTGTAGTCCTTGGAAGAGAAGGATTTCTTTTTTCTCTCTCTCTTATTACTATAAATAAAGGCACTGCATAGGGGGAATAACACATCTTCTACACAACCCTATAAACACATCTCTCTATTCTCTCTCTGTGCCGTCGGCCCTCTCTATCCATGTCAGTTAAATATAGGTCACAACACGTTATCAACACGCTCCTACCACTGTGCTTAGGAATTTGACGTGGAAGTTCTATACATCAAACCAGTTCATCAACATCATCTCGCAATCAGGTTCTTTCAAAACAATGGTTTTTATCTCGATATTTTTGTGGCCCTGATCGCAAGAACTTTCACCATAATGTATGACCTAAATTGTGTATGCATTATATCCATAATTGTTGAATTATGTGAATTGATATTGCCATGAATTGCATCAAATATATGTCCATGCATTGAATTATTTAATTCAATATGAATGCAATTGCATTAATTTATAACCTAGAAATTAAGAAAAAAATTATTAAAATTAGAGTTTATCAAAACCCATCCCGTCACCATCGCGAGTTGCTGGCTTCTTCAGCTGCACCGTGCTGAGTCATGAGACCACCAAAGCTATGGCTCTAGGTTCAGACCCAGAACCTCGATGCTCTCCATGGCATCCCTATTCGTTGCAGGTTGTCCTGCAACCAATTATTGCGTGCGAGTCAACGTTTTTAACGACCTGCAGCTTGTCCCAGACAACGCTTGATTGAGATTTTATTGAATCTCGTCGGATTTTTCAATTTTCCAATTGAATGTCTAGAGTTTTGGTTGAAACATTGAGATTTCTCTATCTCTGTTCATATTTTCTTGATCACCGTTGATTCACGAACTCGCCCCAAGAAGTTTTTTTCCCAAAACACGATTACCTGAAGTGACGACGCCGATCTTCTTCCCCAATGAGCACACCAAACTACGGTTGGGGTGTTTTTGGTCCTAACCCGAGCCCAATTGAGCCTTGGTTTTCTCGGCATAAAAATGTTTTTTTTTCCTTTTGAGCTCGCTTGAAACGGCCCAAACCATTAGCCCCACCCAATTCGACACCAGTCTGTAGGGCTATGGTGTCTCTGTGCATAGAACCGCACCAAATCTTTGCCCGTATTTGGTGAGTTGATACACTAACACCGTGACACACCTGATCACAGCTGCATTGATGTGGTGCTCCCATGTACTACGGCGCCCATGATTGCGTCGCCCCGAGTAAATGTGTTTGCAACGCTCCAAATCAAACTCTTTTTAGGTCTCTGTTTTTGGGCCTGATCAACCCATGCCCAACCTAACCCAATTTATTTGGGCTTAGACCTCACGGTTTCATTTTTCTCAGCCCACCCATGGGCTTTGGTCCATGTTTTTTTTTGACAATTTGGGTTTTATAATTTTTTCACCCACACTTTAAATTTGGCCCAAAGCCCAAATAATTAATTCAATTATAATTCTAGACCTAAAGTTCTATTTGCATATTTTCTTGTTGCATATTTATGTGTGTGTGTGTGTGTATATATATATATATTTTTTTTGTTTGTTTGCAGGAGTACATGAACCTGAAGTTTCTAGAAACATGCCTTACTTGAAAACCTGAAGTTTTCCTTAAAAAAAACATCATCCATGAAAACTCGAAGTTTTTTCATGTAAATTTAAACTAATACATATCTATAGAATCTGAATGTTCTACTCATATGTGAATGGATTGATTTTTTCTCCATTACACTAACCACATCTTGTCTATTTATTTTGTGATAGGAAAATGTCGAATTTGAACAACCTCGACTTTACCGCTTTGTTAAGGTCTTTGGAAGAAACTACTTCTCGCCATTGATGCAGATATGTGCTACCACTATGGTTCAAAGTACCATTGGTCTTGTGCTTTCTAAGCTTCCCAGAAGGTTGTAGCTGAATATTATTCTCATCGTAGGAAGTTTGAATCAAACTTTGTGCAAGTGGAAGAACCAGAGAGTACCAAGATAGAGGTTTTTGTCTTTCAGGAGGATGACACCCCTATGGAAGATTTGAATGTTAGACGTGAACTCTTTTTAGTTGAATTTAGAACCATATGGGCTGAATTCCACCTAGTGGCCGAACCCCCTTGTTTTTTGGTTTAATTTTGAACAATTTCCTTTATGTTTGGATTATTTGTTGGTGATTTGTTTATGGATATTAGGTCTGGCAAACGTGTCGTGTCTGTCGTGTTCGTGTCGTTTTCGTGTAACACCTGTTATCTTAACGGGTCGTGTCGTGTCACACCCGTTATCTTAACGGGTCCTTAACAGGTCGTGTCACTTTACCCAACAGGTAAAGTGACCCGACCCGTTATGACCCATTATGACCCGTTAAGAAAAATATATATATTTTTTAAAATTTGCACATACCACATATATTATTATATATTACTTCAAAACATTAAAACATTTGTCGTTTAAGTACTATATCTACACTCGAAAATAAGAACCTAATAAAAAAATAATACATACACTACTAATTTATTACAAATATTAAATGTGCAAGCATATGCAAAATGAAAGAGTTTTTGTTTTCAAGGTTCTAACTCTAAGTCTTTCTCAAAAGTTTAAACCTCAATGAACGAAATGGAAGGGGAAGTGAAAATGAAAATGAAATGGGAACGGAAGTGAACGAAATAGGATCTCATTCTCATCTAACCTAAAAATAAATGAACGGCACAGATTAAATCTAAAACAATCAATGGTTGAAATAATTCTCTTATAATTAAAATATATATATATATATATAATATTTATTTTTGGGTGAGTGACGACGAAGAAGTCGATCGAGATTCGAGAGAGAGAGAGTGAGTCTATCTGAGTCTCTGACTTGTCTGAGAGTAAATGAGATTATGAGAGAGAAGATGAATAATACACGGCTGAGATTAAATCTCAGCCAATCCAAAGGTTATCAATTTTCAAAATTTAATAAATATATATATATATATATATATAATTATGAAATGGATGGCTGAGATTAAATCTCAGCCGATCCAATGGTCATCAATTTTTAAAATTTAATTTAATATATATCATTATTATAGTTTTTTTAGAGGTTTAAAATTGTTAAATTAATATATATAATTATTATAGTTGATTCATACTTTTATTAAGTATATAACATAAGATTTTGTGATATCCACTATCCACATCCACTGGTGTAAATATTTTAAATTGAAGATCGAATTCATTCATTGTATTCATATAGAGTCAAGGAGTGTAGCTGTAAAAAATCATCAAAATCGGATTTAAAATAACCGTTAAATCGTGATTTTTAGTTTATAACCGTCGAAAAACTTTGGCCCGTTACTTCATCTCTGAATGTTTGTTTTTTGTGATTTTTTGGTGATGTGATCTCGAAGCATATACATACAAGTTTGACGGTTGCGATCGTTGAAATTAGTTTTGGAGAATTCGTATCCCATTAAAACGATAGATTCACTAACACTTAGAGTTTATTTATACTTTCATTAAGTATAACATAAGATTTTGTGGTATCCACTTGTATAAATATTTTAAATTGAAGATCGAATTCATTCATTGTATTCATATAGGATCAATGAGTGTAGCTATAAAAAAATCATCAAAATCAGAGTTAAAATAACCGTTAAATCGTGATTTTTAGTTTATAACCGTCGAAAAGCATTGGCCCGTTACTTGATCTCTGAATGTTTGATTTTTGTGATTTTTTGCTGATGTGATCTCGAAGCATATACATACAAGTTTGACGGTTGCGATCGTTGAAATTAGTTTTGGAGAATTCTTATCCCATTAATACGATAGATTCACTAACACTTAGAGTTTATTTATACTTTCATTAAGTATAACATAAGATTTTGGGGTATCCACTTGTATAAATATTTTAAATTGAAGATCGAATTCATTCACTGTATTCATATAGGATCAAGGAGTGTAGCTGTAAAAAATCATCAAAATCAGAGTTAAAATAACCGTTAAATCGTGATTTTTAGTTTATAACCGTCGAAAAGCATTGGCCCGTTACTTGATCTCTGAATGTTTGATTTTTGTGATTTTTTGCTGATGTGATCTCGAAGCATATACATACAAGTTTGACGGTTGCGATCGTTGAAATTAGTTTTGGAGAATTCGTATCCCATTAAAACGATAGATTCACTAACACTTAGAGTTTATTTATACTTTCATTAAGTATAACATAAGATTTTGGGGTATCCACTTGTATAAATATTTTAAATTGAAGATCGAATTCATTAATTGTATTCATATAGGATCAAGGAGTGTATCTGAAAAAAATCATCAAAATCATAGTTAAAATAACCGTTAAATCGTGATTTTTCGTTTATAACCGTCGAAAAACTTTGGCCCGTTACTTGATCTCTGAATGTTTATTTTTTGTGATTTTTTGGTGATGTGATCTCGAAGCATATACATACAAGTTTGACGGTTGCGATCGTTGAAATTAGTTTTGGAGAATTCGTATCCCATTAAAACGATAGATTCACTAACACTTAGAGTTTATTTATACTTTCATTAAGTATAACATAAGATTTTGGGGTATCCACTTGTATAAATATTTTAAATTGAAGATCGAATTCATTCATTATATTCATATAGGATCAAGGAGTGTATCTGTAAAAAATCATCAAAATCAGAGTTAAAATAACCGTTAAATCGTGATTTTTAGTGTATAACCGTCGAAAAGCATTGGCCCGTTACTTGATCTCTGAATGTTTTATTTTTGTGATTTTTTGCTGATGTGATCTCGAAGCATATACATACAAGTTTGACGGTTGCGATCGTTGAAATTAGTTTTGGAGAATTCTTATCCCATTAAAACGATAGATTCACTAACACTTAGAGTTTATTTATACTTTCATTAGTATAACATAAGATTTTGGGGTATCCACTTGTATAAATATTTTAAATTGAAGATCGAATTCATTCATTGTATTCATATAGGATAAAGGAGTGTATCTGTAAAAAATCATCAAAATCAGAGTTAAAATAACCGTTAAAACGTGATTTTTCGTTTATAACCGTTGAAAAACTTTGGCCCGTGACTTGATCTCTGAATGTTTGTTTTTAGTGATTTTTTGGTGATGTGATCTCAAAGCATATACATACAAGTTTGACGGTTGCGATCGTTGAAATTAGTTTTGGAGAATTCGTATCCCATTAAAACGATAGATTCACTAACACTTAGAGTTTATTTATACTTTCATTAAGTATAACATAAGATTTTGGGGTATCCACTTATATAAATATTTTAAATTGAAAATCGAATTCATTCATTGTATTCATATAGGATCAAGGAGTGTATCTGTAAAAAATCATCAAAATCAGAGTTAAAATAACCGTTAAATCGTGATTTTTCGTTTATAACCGTCGAAAAGCTTTGTCCCGTTACTTGATCTCTGAATGTTTGTTTTTTGTGATTTTTTGCTGATGTGATCTCGAAGCATATACATAAAAGTTTGACGGTTGCGATCGTTGAAATTAGTTTTGGGGAATTCGTATCCCATCGAGTTTCAATGAATCAATAGTGTGTATTATGTGTTAGTGATGTATGTGTGTGTGTGTATATATATATATATATATATAATTATTAAGTAGATTTAAATCCATTTATTTTGTAGGTATAATTATATTAACACGTGTTAATCATTATAAAAATAGTGGGATATGATATATGTGTGATAAAAAGTTAATAACTTAAAAAAAAAAACAAAATTCTCACCACTTTTATTAATTTTCATTTTTCCCTCTCTTTTTTGTTTTCTTTTCAACTTTTCTTATAATTTTCACTTTTCCCTCCAGTAGCCTACCCATCTTTTCATAATTCCCTCTCCTTTTTATTTCATTTTCAACTTGTTTTATCATTTTCATTTTCCCTCCCTTTTTCTTCAAAAAGGGCGGCACTTTAAAGTTTAAATGGAATCAAAATGAATAGATTGTCTGTCCGATGGTTGGACTTGGATTGGAATATTGGATGCATCATGCATTGCTCATCGATTCATGCATATTATTAATGAATAATTATTATAGTTTTATAAAATTTAATATATATATATATATATATATAATTATTATAGATGATTAATATTTTGGGGTATAATTATTATAATTATAATTATTATAGTTAAAATTTTTTGATTTATTTATTATAGTTAATTAAATTAATTTAATATATATTAATTAATTTATTATAGTTTTTAGGGGTATAAAATTGTTAAATTAATATATATAATTATACTAGTATTTTTTTAGGGTTATAAAATTATGAAATTAATATTCTGCTTATCGTGTATCGTGTTACCCACGTGTATACCCGAATTTACCCGTTATCTTAACAGGTACTATCGGGTTACCCGATAACGACCCGATTCGTTATCGTGTCGACCCGAACACCTGTTAATTTCGTGTCGTGTCGTGTCGTGTTATCGGGTCGTGTCAGAAATTGCCAGGCCTAATGGATATTAAGTTTTTTAATTGATTACTACCCTTGAATACTTAAATTATTTTGAATGGATATTTGTTTTAAGAACTTTTATGCATTTGACCGATTCAAATTAATTTTTATTTCTAGGTATAACTAGTGGGAAAGTTAGTTGTCTGGCAGATAGTGCAACCACGCACATCATTTTGTGTGAACACATCTATTTTACTAACTTCATACCTAAGAATGCATCTCTGACCACCCTCTCAAGCCCATCCAACCTGATTGAAGGATACAGTAAGGCACATATAATGTTGTCTAATGGTACAATCTTGACCATTGATGGGGAACTTTATTCTCCACGTTCCGGAAGAATGTTGTTGAGTTTCAAGGATATTAGAGATAATAATTACCACATTGAAACCTATGTAGAAAATGGAGTTGAATTTTTGTGCATAACTTCCTACGAATATGGCCAGAAGTGTATTATAGAGAAGATGGAGCGTGTCCCGAGTGGTCTATGTACTACGACCATATGCCCTATAAAAAGCTACTATGTGGCCAGTCCTACCAATAGGACCGCACACGAAAATACACTTTGGCATGATCGTTTGGGACATCTTGGACGAACAGCAATGCGCCGTATCCTCAAATCATCACAGAGGTATCCACTAACCCGAAGTTTAGGTTCGATTCAAGGAATCACATGTCAAACCTGCTCTATGTGAAAGCTTATTATTAGGCCTTCTTATGACAAGATTAGCTCAAATCCTCCTATTTTTCTACAAAGGATTCAAGGGAAAATTTGTGAACCGATTCACCCTCAATGTAGACCATTTAGATATTTTATGGTTTTGGTTAACACTTCCACACATTGGTCACATGTGTGCTTGTTGTCCACAAGGAACGCTGCATTCTCCAAAATGTTGGCTCATGTAATCAAGCTTAGGGCTCACCACCCCGATTATCCAATCAAATCTATTCGATTGGATAATGCTGAGGAGTTCACATCCAAAATTTTTTATGACTATTGCATGTTGATTGGGGTTAAATTTGAACATCCAATACCCCATGTTCACACCCAGAATGGCCTGGCAGAGGCATTCATTGAGCGCTTACAAATGATTGCTTGATCGTTGGTCATACATACCAAGCTTCCGATTGTTAGTTGGGATTATGCAATATTGTACGCAGCCGTTCTGGTCCGCATAAGGCCTCTTGCAACCTAACCATATAGCACCCTTTAGTTGGTTACCAGATACAAACCCAACATATCGCATCAGCGTGTTTTTGGTTATGCGCCCTATGTACCGATTTCGCTTCCCTTACATACAAAAATGGGGCCTCAGCAAAGGATAGGAATCTATGTTGGATATGATTCTTCTTTGATCTTTCGTTACTTAGAACCTTTGACAGGTGATCTATTTAGCACTTATTTCGTGGATTGTCACTTTTATAAGATAGTCTTTCTGTTGTTAGGGGGGTTAAGAACGTCACCATTCTTGAAGAACGACGTGAATTATTGTGGATAACTCTCACTTTGCCTCATTTAGATCCCCACACCGCTCAGTCTGAGATTGAAGTGTAGCATGTATTAGATCTCCAAACCATAGCTCAGAGCATGCCAGATGCTTTCACCTATCTAGTGCGAGTGACAAGATCACATATTCCAACTGCGAATGTGTTTGCAAAGATGGATGTACCAAATGTACAATGGACTTCCCTCCTGGAGGCCTGGGACTCCACTTTGGCTGATTCACGTACATTAGCGATTAGCCAATCATCTGCCCTTATATATAAGTGTGGCAGACCACTTGGTTCAAAGGATTCACACCTTCGGAAGAGGAAACACACGACACAGGCCCCTGAAGAGCCTACCGTGAATCTGACTGTCACATACCCATTTTATCCAACTCATGAGGATATTCTTGTTGGAAATGTGCCCTAAAACCAATCATATGATGATACTTTACGGACATTTCACATGTTAAACTAATCTAGTTTAATATCAAGGGCAAAGATTATTGTTTGAGCGGTCTCATATAAATGTTATATGCTTAAACGATAAGTCCAAGGAATATGTGATTGGGAGAATGCGATCTAAAGAAGTTAGATACATGAGACCATTCTTTCGTAGACACATCCTAAACGTTCCTGATCATAGGATTGCCAATTGGGCATTGACAGTCCGTTAAGATCAGTACGTGCTATGTCTTCTCTCAGGGAGAGTGACTAGTCTCAAGTCATTAGTGTGAGTGACACCAAGACAAGTACGTAGGTGCTCAATAGAGAATGAGTTCACTGAACACGATCAACGAGGAGTTCTCATACTCATGTCACATGAGAACTCATGGTTGGGATAATGCAAAGTAGTACTTTGACCTGAGGCATCATAGTTGTCTTGTGGTTAAGTCCTTGATCTTTGACTATGTCAAATGTCACTCCATCTGGTGTGTCCACGGCATAGTCGGGGTTAAGCCATTTAGCCATGGAGACAAGTGAATGCGCAACAAGGGATCTCTAACCTTCAAACCGTTGAGGGAGAATACTCTATGATATGATTAAGAATCTCTGGCCAGAGTATGAGTGAGATGTTGGAATGCGTTCCAGATCACATTCAAGGTAATCATATAAGTACAAGATTCACATTGGATAGTAGACATGAATAAACTATCAAACCAAACAATGTGGTCAAGAGTATTGTATTAGAGAATGACCGTATTGCATTTGTAATCCTAAACTGAATAGGTTCTCCACCTCTTCTGATTAGCTTGGGTAACCATGATATGCTGCTAGGTGTCACTCATGGTTTGTGGAAGCCCTAAACGTGTATAAACACTAAAGGGAGAATTGAAAGTAAGTTTCAAATTCACAATCGATTTGAAAGAGTTTGAATCGCCCACTGCCTCGCTAAAAGGAACCTAATGGATCGTACACCGTGTAAGGTAGAGATTGAAGATTCAACGGAGATGAGTAAGAATAATTAAATGGTTTAATTATTTATGGCAAGGATTAATTAATATGATTATTAATCAAACGAATAAGTTCGTTAAAAACCTCGGGAAGGTTTTGGACCTTAAGGCCCAATGGGCTTCGAACGTCAAGCCCATTGACTTAAGTTGTATGACAACTTAATGAATAATGATTCACAAAGGCCCAAAGAGCCCAATAAATCCCACATGGCCGGCCATATTAGAGAGGGTAGCAAACTTGGACTTATTTACAAGTTTGCCACTCAAATGAATTAAGGTATAAATTTGACTTTATAGCCAAAATTCATTAAGGGGTTCTTTTGGGGGAAATTGGAGAAACACAAACTCCATTTGCTCTCTAAAAGGGCCGGCCACTTTGAGGAAAAATCTAGCAATTCAACTTCCTCAAGGTCACTCATTTCTTCTTCATCTAACCTTGGTGTGGAGACTTAGAGGTCCCCAATTTTGGGAACTTGGAGCAACCTCTTCATCCATCCAAATCCATATATCTAAGATGCAAGGAATGAAGGCCCTCTCTTTGGGTGATTAGCCTTTGCTTAAGCAAAGAGGAATCTACAAAGGTATAGATTTCAACTCACTTTGTTTTGAGTTGTTTAAAGGTTCACCAATCTACTAGGCTTTGAACATTCATGGGTAATGTTTTGTTTTTAAGTACATGCAAGCATGCTTTCGCCTTTAATTTGTTAATTGCATGCTAATGATGTTGCTTAAATGAACATGTATTCTCAAAATAATCCTTCAATTCTAGATTACAGAACCATTTGAGTGAGTATATAACTAGTCAGGAGTATATGAACAACAAACTATGCCCTGTGTGTTGATTAAGAAGTCACATTCTTGTTTTGCAATTGTTGTAGTATATGTTGATGACATGAACCTCATCGAAACTCCTGAAGAATTCTAGAAACTGCCGCACACCTGAAGTCAGAATTTAAGATGAAGGATCTAGGGAAGACTCGATACTGTCTCGATCTCGAGATAGAGCACCGTTCGGATGGAATCTCAGTACATTAATTGCACTACACCCAGAATGTGTTGCGCCACATTAACAAGGATAAAGTGAAGCCTTCAAGTACTCCTATGGTCATTCGATCACTAGTTGCAAAATAAGATCTCTTCTGTCTGAATGAGGATGATGAAGAGATCTTAGACCTTGAAGTTCCTTATCTAAGTACGATAGCCACTTTATTGTACTTAGCTTAATGCACTAGACCCAACATCTCCTTCGTTATTAATCCTTTGGCAAGATACAATAATGCACTAACACTTAGACACTAGACTGGTGTTAAAGACATTTTTTGCTACCTTAAGGGTACCATGGATCTTGGCTTGTTTTATCCTTACAGATCCTCGAGTGATGCTGCACCCTTTTATCTCGAGTCGATTCTCGCCTTATTAGTTATGCCGATGCAAGATACTTATCTGATCTGCACAAAATGTACTCTCAAACGGGTTATGTCTTTACAGTTGGAGGCACCGTAATCTTTTGGAGGTCAACTAAACAGACCTTAGTTGCCACTTCGTCTAACGATCCTGAAAGTCTCACTCTACACGAAGCAACTCGGGAAAGCTACTGGTTGAGAGTAGTTGTGGGCCATATTCAAAGCTGTTGTGATCTTTACCCCATCGTTGACGTCCCGACAGCAATCTATGACGACAACGCAGCATACATCGAACAGCTCAAGAATGGTTACATCAAATGAGACACCAAGCACATTGCGCCGAAATTCTTCTTCTTACATCAACATCAAGAGCATCAGAAACTTGAAGTCACGAAATCTATTCACAAGACAATTTGACTAAACTCTTCACCAAATCACTACTGAAAGCGACGTTTTAGAAGCTTGCTCAAGGAGTTGGTATGCGTAAACTTTTTGAGTTGTAACATTGTTAGTTCTCTTTGGAATTATGTCAAACTCAGGAGGAGTATCTTGAAGTATACTTGCTTGATCTTTATGTATCTCTTTCCCTACGACTAGAAGCTTTTTTTCCACTGGATTTTTGCTACCTTATGAGGTTTTAACGAGGCACCCAACTTGGGTTGATCATATCCCTGTTGACGTCTTATAGATGTTTCATTTGACTTTACATTTCTCACGCATTTTTTCTTAGCCTATGAATTTTGTCCCTAATTGGGGTTTTAACATAGCCATAGGGTTTTTTGTGACTTACTTCCTTATGCAAGTTCCTACCTTTTTGGGACTAGCGTGCTCCCAGAATTAGTGGCAATGAGTCAACTTCGTCAACTCTACATGATGCTGAATCTACTTAAGTATTTACACACTCAAGGTGGAGTGTTATAAACTTCTTATTTAAGTGTGAGTGTAAATCCTAGATTAAATTTAATTCTAGTTATTCTTCCCTATTAGGACTTGTACTCCTTGGAGGAGAAGGATTTCCTCCCTCCCTTATTACTATAAATATATGCATTGCGTAGGGGGATAACACATCTTCTACACAATCCTACAAACACATCTCTCTCTATTCTCTTTTTGTGCCGCCGGCCCTCTCTCTCCCTATTCAGATAAAATAGACCACAACATCCACAACTCCTAAAATACATTAATTAAAAAATGGCCAGATTAAAAAAAAAAACTTTCAACTAATTAAGAGTGAGGATAGACCCACCCCATTGTCTTATTTTTCCATCCCGGTTATAATCTCACTCACCATAAAAGTTTTAAAAATTTGAAATTTTATTTCCCCACCCACTATAATTCTTAAAATAACCTTCGTCACACTTCCATTGTCCGGTTTCCACCACCAGTCCTCCTTGGACTTCTTTTACCAGCATAATGCGTTAATTGGTAACAAAATTTTGGGTGTGAGTTAAGAGGACAAAGTAGATGATTGGATGGAACCTAATCTTATAAAGCAAAATTTCTGAAAATTTTTCTAAATCCAGATTCCCAAAAAATTTTAATATTTCCAAAAACACTCAACAATGAGCTGCCTAGAAAATTGGATGGAACCTAATATAATAAAACAAACCCAAAATTTGCAATCACAATGATTATAATCCAATCAAAACCTAATCAGCCAATTCAAGCTGATTTGAATTGATTTTGGAGAAAAGTGAGAACTAATGTACTAAAAAGATAAACAGGGGACAAAGAGAAAGACGGTGGCAGTCCACGGAGAAACCGTGGCGGTCGATATGGAGACAGAGAAGAGATGAGCACCGAAGAGAGGGAAGGATACGGGAAAGAGATACGGGGTAGGGGTTTAAAAGTCTTTTTATAAAAGATTAAACATGTTAATAATATTTTTTTTAAGAGGTGGTGGGAAATTGGGATAATATGATGGGTTTAGTAGCACTCCTAATTAAAATGACAAATTTGAAAATCAATATGTAATATTTTAATTTCAAAAATTCAATTATTATTTTTAATTTAAAAAATAAGAAAATATTGATGTGGCCAAATGTATTATGGGAACTTTAACGAAAAGCTCCCGGTACTGTTCACTTTAACGAAAAATCACATTTTTACATTAAAAAGTCAATCCTGATACTATTCACTTTATCCTTTATTTTGTCCTTATCGTTAAAACTCAAAGTTTTCAAGCCCTTTTCATTAGTTTTCCTGTATTAAAGCGCCTTGATCAAAATTCTAAAAGGCATAGATGTATAATAAAAGAAATTCAAATTTTGAGCATATAAATCTAATTAATTCTAAAATAAAATATACTACAGTCTGAATAGCTTTCCACAATGATTAATTATCCGAATGAGGATCCTCTCCAGATCCTCTAA
This sequence comes from Crataegus laevigata, assembly GCA_963580275.1. Lineage (NCBI taxonomy): Eukaryota > Viridiplantae > Streptophyta > Magnoliopsida > Rosales > Rosaceae > Crataegus > Crataegus laevigata. The sequence continues at coordinate 25,504,285 of OY756947.1, read as the reverse complement.
TCGTGTCCATTCATCGTACATCATGCAGTTAGAAATCATTTTAAATTTTATTTTTAAAATTGAACACAAATACTACCTGACGAAAACTAACCGTCAACGAACAAACACGATTAAAGGATCTCCTTGATCCTCCAAAGAGGATCCGAAGAAGATCCTCAGTCTAATTATCCAACCCAGACTTTGCCTTGCCACGGCCACCCATCAGTCCGCCAATTATATGATCAACCCCCTCCCCCTCCAATGTATAGTCCTCTTTTTCTTTTCTTTTCCCTTCCTTTTTACGTAACCGAAACGGTTAAAATGTCGACAACAGAAGAGAAATCAAAAGGAAGAAATTTCTTACCAACCACTTTGTATGATTAAACACGTTTATTGATTTCTCTATGTAACAATGCCTTCTCTGTGTTGCCTTCTTCACACTGAAATTGCATTTCCAAACCGTTGTAGTCCTAATGCAATGCATATGTATTGGCGTAGTTACTTAGACTCTGGCTCCATTAGAATTACTTTACATACCCGAAAAAGCTCATTTTCCACTTCTTTGTTATGTAACTCTAATATTAAATGCCCATAAATTAAAGCAATATAATTTAGTATATTTAGCCATTCGAATATGCAAAATCTAAAATAATATATGAAAATATGACCACGTCATCTACAAGCTCGACGCCAATCAGAAGGCAACATTACCACCCCGTGTAGCCAATTCCAATAGAACACCCTCATGCTCTCTTCCCGCGATGATTACCCAGCACCAATCTTATTTTTCAAAGGTTTTTGCATTTGGATATTTGAGAATGAAATCTGAGTCCAGATTGGGTGTTGTTGTGGAAAGATTTTCTCAAATACTGGATATTCAAGTAGTATTTCATATGTCATTATACAAGTGTAAAAAATGATATATTTTATTGTACATTTCAACTTATTTTATAACACGTGGAATATTTGCTTGCATGCCGAACACAGAAAAATTTTCTCATTGTTTTAGGTTTGAGATTCTTTACAAATCCATAATTTCAACTTCGGTGGTTACGACAAGAGTATTTCGTATTACTATATTCATTCCAAGTCCATAATTTCTACTATGCGAGACTTATGTCCTTCATAGTTTATCAATGCAGAGGTTTTTGCGCTTTGCAGTACTTCCATAAGAGCTTGTTGGATTGACTTTTTTTTAGTCTCTACCCTATTTTCTAGTTTAAATCTTGCAGGTTACATTTAGAATGATTCGTGAAATTTTACGAAAACTTATTGAAGTTTTTCCTACTTTGATTGGGCTCGGAGATTAGCAAAATATTGTGGTGTTTACGTTTGTTAATGTCGGAGGCCGGTGATCGGAGCCATTAGGTTGTAGCAAAGAGCATTGAAAAGAAGCGGTTGGAAGCAGTTATGTGGAGCTTATGACTTAGGGTTTAGCTTTCGGGTTTGAGGAAGTCCCAAACCTGAGAGCTTAACTTTGAGACTTTGAGTCAATACAATTAACCAGATGTAAAATAGTTTCAAGTCAAAAATGAGAAAACAAAAAGAAATGAAAATGAAACCACTAATCATACTAAACTCAAATATTATTATATGCGATTAATAATTAGGGTAATGCTAGCACTTAGTATTACGATCTAGTGGTATTCCCTTTCATTTATAAATGAGATGTCTTAGGTTCGATTCTCTCCAAAGGTGAATTTGAACCACATTATTGCTAGCACATTGTAAGGCTTAACTCACTCTCGTATTCCTTTAGTGTAGTCAATATCATTTGTTAAAAAAATAAAAAATAAAAAATAAAAAATCTAAGTTGACCTATTATAGAATATCAAAAATGGCATTAGTATATATGTAATTTTTATTTAGTTTGAGTGCATTGGTGTATTTAAAAAGTTCATTTACGTCATGTTAGTTGACCTATAATAATCAAAGTTCCTTTATCCTAAATGATAATGGGATAATTGATGATCTAGAACCTATTTTCTCCACAAGGAATTGAATTTTTCTCTCATTGATATGCATGGAAGACCAAAAAGGGACGTAACTGCAATTTTTCACTGTTACTTGTTAAAAAGTCGACATCATCCCATCATTATTAGAAATGGTGAGGACCGTGTACCTCATCACTTAAGCCAATAGAAATTCCACAAAGAAGAAAAACCCACTACATACTTCTGGAGGCAAAAATAATCAAGGGGCGACACAAGAATTTTTGGGTTAAAAGAACAAAATTATCCTTGAGGCACACCTGATTTCCTACACGCGAGCAGTGAACAATCATCCTTCAATCAAATAAAAAATGCCCAAAATAGGTAACAAATTCAAAATTATTTCATCCATCCTCATCCTACAATCTCCACAAGGTAATTATTCTATAACCCCCAAAATATTCCTTTTAAATTATGTTAATTAGCTAATTAATAGATTTATTACCTAATTAATCTATTAATGGCTAATTAAACTACCAATTAACTACCAAATACACTCAAAAACACCCCAAAGGGCCTGCCACCTTCTCTCAAAAAGGGACCGGCCATGCCCTATATATACTACCCCATTTTCTCTAAAAACCTAGGTTCCACACTCTTGCAAAACTCCCAAAAACTCTCCAAACACTTTTCTCTCCAAATTCTAACTTTGGCATCGGAGGTTCTTCGGCCAAAGCCCCCTATATTCATCGTGGGCGTGTGAGGTTTTTAGCCTTGACCTAAGGTGTTAATTGTTTTATAGGTGCAATTTTGTCCAAGAAGAAGAAGGCGGAAATTTGCATCCACAAATTGGTGCTTTTATTGAGAGAAGAGATACACGCTCATAGAAGACTCTCGCATATTTTTTTCTCTATTTTCTAATTTCTAGTCCACTTGTATATTTTTGTACGTTCTTATTATTAGAATTTTTTTATTTGCAAAGATTTTTTGATAAAACGTAAAAGAGAAATACAATGGTTAGAAATTTGGAAAATTCCGCAAGTGAAAATTCCAATATTCAAGAAATAGGACCGCGACGATCCACAAGGCTAAATGTGATCATAGATGGAGCAGCACCACCGCTACGAGGCTCCACCATGACAACCACCCATGGCGAGGTCTATGGCACCAAAACCACGGCCCAAGCCAGGTCACTCCAAGCCCAATGCGAGCCTAATGCATTGCCAAGCCGAGCCCAAGCCTTGCACCCATGTGCACCACGTGCCGAGCAGCCTGCTTCCAAGGTCCAGCTTGCTCTTGTGGCACACCCTACTCCTGCGGCCCAACCTACTTTCGCTGCACAGCCTGTTCTTGCGACCCAGCCTGCCCCCATAGCCCAGCCTGCTCTATTGGCCTTCCAAGCAACCCAAATTGACCTAAGATTAGCTCAACCATCTTGGCTTCAAATTTCAGGATCTATGATTGAACCGGGGGCATTTTCACCACATTCTCTGCGGATTTGACATTTCCCAACTCAAATCTCGCGCCCAAAGTCTACCACATTTCCATTGCTCAAGGAGGTGCATTCCTTCCAGGCTCTTCCAATCCAAATGGTGAACAACACTTGGCTCGACAAGTCACCCTCGCACAACAAATGACCTTGGTGACTCAGCTCTTGCAGCCCACCGAGATGCAACATGCCCCGGACGAGGAGTCCCGAAGTAGGACAAGGGCAAACAAACCTCTCTAGCAGCGTCCCTGCAAGCAAGCAGCCCCTCAACCAACCATGATCCGAGTGTTCTGGAAATTTGCACTCCCGCCTGGGTCCTTGGGATAACGTATACTCTCGTCTTAGCACGCGGAGGAGCGTGCATTCCCAATCAAGCCCACAGACGAGCATACGTTCATGGTTAAGGCCTCACTCTGATTATCAACATGGACAAACTTCCGGAGCATTCTCTAACTCACATCAGAATAAGCAGCATGGTAGACGGAGAAAAGTAGTCACTCAATTCTACTTAAGTTTAACCGGCAGTCCGTGAGCAGCCCGTTCGCTTACCAGGAACGTGCCACATGCACCGCAGCCGCGACATAGACGAGTCGAGCATAGGGAAGAGTGGCCTAAACCCACACGTCAAGACAGAGGGCAGCCGAAAGTTCCACTGCCCCAGCAAAGGCAAATTCAAGAAGAAGTTGAAAGGCTCCTAACTGAATGATTACGCAATTTCCAACGTGATGAGGCTACTGACGATGCGCTTTGACGAGACATGACCAACATAAGCATGTCACCATTCACGAATGAGATCAAGCGGATAGATCCACCTCGCTGGTTCACTATGCCTCACTTTACTTCCTACAAGGGCGACAAAGATCCAGATTGACATCTGAAGCACTACTGCAGTACCAAGATCTTCTACAAGGACAATGATGAGCTTATTTGCAAATTTTTTGCCACAACTCTACAAGGTGAGGCGCATGACTAGTTTCACACTCTACCGCCCCAGTTGATCTGAAGTTTTAACAAACTTTCCTTTATTTTCACTAATGAGTATTCGTCTAACTGCTCAATCAAGATGACATCCGACCATCTCTTCAGCATCATAAAAGACCCATTGGGAGACAATTTGCAACTATGTCAAAAGGTTCAAAGCGGAGAAGGCCAAGATTGTTAGATGCAATGAAGACATAGCAATGACAGCATTCAGAAATGGGCTTCCCACTGAACACCCTTTATTCGAAAAACTAATCATGGGAGAATAACTAACCCTAGCAGCTTCGTATGTTTTGGCAGAAAAGCATGCACTATGGGATAAGGCCAAGCAGTCTAACAAAAACGAGTCGAAAAAAAAGCACATGGAATGTTCCCCGACCAGAGAAGACTCAACAGCCGAAACATTCACAAAGTTCACAGTTCCAATCGGTCAAATTCTCCATAACCTCAAGAATGAACCTTGATTCGAACTGCCGCCGCACATGAAAGACGATCTTACCATGCTGGATCATACAAAGTATTACGCAATCCATTAAAGATTGGGCCACACTACCAATGGTTGCCTGAAGTGGAAGCAGTATCTTAAGAAGTTGACCAATGAAGGCCAATGTAACGAATATCTTGACAGGTCAACAAAAAGGCCTACAAAAGCAAAGGAATTCTCCATCACCCCTTAAACCCCGTTAGGGCTTTTTTCAAATAAGTTCGAAGTCTCGAGCAGCTCGACGAACAAGGCCTCGCAAGTCGAAGATTATCCAGTTTGTTATGCAGTTTCTACTTTCTAGCACAGTTGATTTATTTCTTTATTCTCAATGAAGATTCAAGAAGTTATTCATAAGCCTGGCTCAACTGCTATCTACAATAACTGCTTAAAACCCTTTCTAGGTATGCTCTCCAGTGCGAAAGGATAAACTAATTACTCTCCAGTGCGAGAGGGTAACCAATTCCCCGACACCCATATGAGTTTGCTCTTCAGTGCGAGAAGATAAACTAATTGCTCTCCAATGCGAAAGGGTAAATTAATTGCTCTCCAATGCGAAAGGGTAAACTAATTTCCCGACACCCATCTGGGTAAGCTTTCCAGTGCAAGAAGGCCACATAGCTCAAAAGATCGAATGTTTGAAGATCAACTAAGCAGCAAATGGTCAAGGGGCAGCAGCCACTTTTGCAGTCAATAGTTCGCTCATCCGATACTTCATCTTCAGCAGCTGCGATCTTGGCAGCGTTATCCTTGGCTGCTCTATCTACGGAAACTGAGAAATCAAACTTAAGCAGTTTCCTTATTTTTGGCAAGCGGCCTAGACGTGGTAGCCTAAACAGTTGTCCATGCCACGCCACTTCCTCAGTCCATGCCGAACCAATCTTTAGCTTCAGTCAAACCGAGTTGAACATGCAATGGACCCTGCCACATCACCTCTTTGGCACATGCCAAGCCAAGTCCTGGCCCTTGCTAGCCGACGTGCCACACTACCCTGATGACTGCCCCGTGGCAGCACCACCCAAGAAGAAGATAGGAAGAATTTTCTTACTTCGGTGTGGCACGGAGAAAACGAAGAAAGCAACGAAAGACGGTCATTTGCACGGGTAAGTGTAGAAGATTGCTCGGGGAGGGGGAAAAATATCCTCTAAGCTTTCTCTCTCTTGTTGGGTAAAATAAATCGCTCTCCAAAGTTGATTTAACAACCCACTTAAGGTGGACTTAAATAGGCTTTGAGAGAAATTTATTTCCCTTTCCTATAAGGATCTAATTTCATATTAAAGAGAAAATCTACATCAAAATAAAAAGCAGTCCTAAGTTTCCTAGAGCAAGAAGATCTCTATACCTGCTACCATTTTCTATAAGCAGCCCAGTAGGTGTAGAGGCATTTGTGGAGCCAAAAATAATCAAGAGGCGACACGTGAATTTTTGGGTGAAAAGGACAAAATTACCCTCGAGGCACACCAGATTTCTTACGCACGAGCAGTGGACAATCATCCTTCAATCAAGTCAAAAATGCCAAAAATAGGTAACAAATTCAAAATTATTTCATCCATCCTCATACTATATTCTCCACAAGGTAATTATTTCATAACCCCCAAAATATTCCTTTTAAATATGTTAATTAGCTAAGTAATAGATTTATTACCTAATTAATCTATAATGTCTAATTAAACTACCAATTAACTACAAAATACACTCAAAAGCACCCCAAAGGGCCGGCCACCTTCTCTAAAAAAGGGACCGGCCATGCCCTATATATACTACCCCATTTTCTGTAAAAACTTGGGTTTCACACTCTTGCAAAAGTCCCAAAAACTCTCCAAACACTTTTCTCTCTAAATTCTAACTTTGGCATCAGAGGTTCTTCTGCCAAAGCCTCCCCTCCAAAATTCATCGTGCACGTGAGGCTCTTGGCCTTGACCTAAGGTGTTAATTGTTTTGTAGGCGCACTTTTGTCTAAGAAGAAGAAGGCGGGAATTTGTATCACTCTACAGAAGCAATTAGTTTTGAAGGATCTTTATAAGGTTTCTAACGGTTTGGTCTTATTGGTTCGCATACACTCCATTAGGTTGGTGCTATCCAGACATCTCTTTTTACTTTCTACTTATTCTCTGTTAATGTTTGTTCATATGATTTTCTTCAATTAATGTTTGATGACCAAAAATTAAGAGCAATATATGACAAATTAAAAGAACTGTGTAGATAGCACTGTCCCATATAAATTATAATGCAGTAGTATCCAAATTGAACGCCACCTATCCGTCTATGTAGTTCATTCATTTGGAGGGTACATGCACCACTTGCAAAGCAACAAACACACTGTGCTTTCAAGCTAAAGAAAATAATTCAGCTGTCCAATGACCACACCTATCTGCATGTCACGATGCCGAACGGACAATATGGAAGGGTAATGCTAAGAAAACTAAATTTATAGATAAAATTTGCAAACTAAGTAATTTGTCACCAATAGGAATGAGTACATTTGTCAACCCTTAAGTAATAACTCAATTATCAATTTCTATATCATTTATTTTACAAGTTTTATCTACAAATTTAGTCTCCCTAATATTACTCAAATATCAAATAGTGAAAATAAAGATAAGAGTATGATCTTTGCGTTGTGGTTATAATATCTTGTTGATCAACTTACCAACTAGTATCCAATAAAATAAAATAAAAATCGATCACCAATTTCTGTCTGTGCTTTGCCACAAAAACTTATTATTCTACCTAACTACTTAAATACTTAGTCACTTTATAAATTAGGTTATAACTTGTAAGTATGATAAACCAATAATATTAAGCTTATCGCTAATTAAGTATTGAAGTATTGACTTCGAAGCATTCCAAACTTTTAAAAGTTTCTAGATTTCGTTCTAAGTATGTTAATACAGGTTTATGAGTCATATATATATATATATATATATATATATATATATATATATATATATATATATAGCAGGGTATAAGGGTACATATAAATATATGCTTCAAGACCAAGAAATTTGAAGAACAGCATCAATCATGTCTTTGTTATTCACAAAATCAGTTAAGTTGGGGCTCCTTCTCCGACTAATTTGTCTATTCATCTTGTCATTCTCGGTGTGCATTTCAACCCCTCCAGAGAACCACATAAAGTGTTCATCATCAAGCAACACAAACTGCACCATCACAAACTCCTATGGCATCTTCCCCGATCGATCGATGTGTAGAGCAGGTACCGTAGCATATCCTTCAAACGAGGAAGAACTAATTTCAGTAGTAGCCAATGCAACAAAGAACAAGACCAAAATGAAGGTGGCAACTCGTTACTCTCATAGTATTCCAAAGCTGGTTTGTCCAAGTGAGGAAGATGGGTTGATCATAAGCACTAAGCACCTCAATCGTGTGGTGGAGATTGATGCTGAAGCAAAGACCATGACATTGGAGAGTGGGGTGACTCTGAAGCAGCTCATCAGTGAGGCTGCAAAGGCAGGGCTGGCCTTGCCTTATACACCGTATTGGTGGGGTTTAACCATTGGAGGTTTATTAGGGACTGGGGCACATGGCAGCACATTGTGGGGCAAGGGAAGCTCAGTTCATGATTACGTGATGGGTCTTACAATTGTGAGTCCGGGAGGGCCTAAAGATGGTTATGTCAAGGTTCGAAGGCTAAACGATGGTGATAAAGATCTTAATGCAGCTAAAGTTTCACTTGGAGTCTTAGGAGTAATTTCCCAGGTATTTTTTTTTAATTACTGTCTTTGGCATTCCTAAAGAAGTTCGTAGAAAAATTATGTGCACAAATTGCATATATATTCTGAAAAATCCGATTCACATTTATGAAGAAGCACCAAAACCCATATACTGGATCACCATGGATGCTCAGCTCCATATTTGAGGGGAGCACGCCCTAGGCCGTTACGCTTGGCTAGTACACCTACTGAACTTAAAGGAAAAACTTAAAAGGAAGACCACATTTTATGAATCATATTTTTTGGTCTATTATTTGATATGGCAAGTAATGTGTATATGATACACCAACTAATGAATACATTTCTTTAGATATTGGTGCATCCCTTACCTCATAAGAAAGTACTTTAATGTAGTATAAATCGATGACCAATAAAGGGAGTTTCAAATTGTATCATCATTATGACGCATCACGACAAAGAGAATGTATCAAATGATAACCTTAAAGAACAAGAAAATTGGAATATGTTAGAGAGTATGATAAAACCTTGAGGTTTATTGATTGAAAAGTAGGAAAATTTATGGGAGATCACATTTTTGGATTCCATTGGTATACCATTGAATGTGACACATGATGTGTACATGTTATGTTAATTATTGAGTTTATCTCATTGAAAGTTAATCATATGTCTCATTTGCCACATCAATTTGTACAAAATGTGGTGTCACTAACATTTCTCTTGAAAGTAGTATGAAAGATAATAAACCCTAACACTTTAAAGGTGGCTTATATAGTCCTATACTTTAAAAAATGTGGTCTTCCTAGAATTTCTCTTGAAAGTTTGAAATATAACAAATCCCAACACTTTTAAGGGTGTGTTTGTTTGGGTTCACACTAGATTGGACTACACTAAAAATTAGTGTAGTCCTATGTTTGGTAATCACAGGGACTAGTTTTAGTGGGACTAAACGGGATTCGAGACCTTGGTAGAGGTTCTTAGCAAAGCCCCCCAAAATGCAGCGGATTGCTAAGTCTTTCCTTCGTCTACTTTGTCTGTTCGCTGCCTCATCCTAATCGACAATGTCAAATCCTCCACTCCTCCCCCACATGGATCTTCCTCTCTCTCCTTGCTCTATCTCATTACCACCCCCTAAATCCCAAAATCAAATTACTACCCACCGATGGGTCGATTCGATCCGAGGCTCAAATCGATGCCGAAGCCACCCCACTCCTTTTCCCACTATCATATCCCGCTTTCTCTGTCTAAGTCTCGACGATGGCTACCACCGCCATAGCACGGCGTCAGCTTGCTCAGAAGGAGGCTGAATTCAGATGATGTTGCCTGCAAAGATCTGCTGCAGAAATTGGATCAATTTGGGTTTTTCCAAGCACTACTCTCTCTTTTGATCTTTGGGATCCAAGTAGTGAACTTTGTCATCTAGGATTTAAGAATTTGTCTAGTTTAAAAGATCTGCTAGAAAATTGGATTGTTTGGGTTTATTTTTAATTGGGTTCAACTGTTTTCTGGGTTGAATAATTGGTGATATGGATCGGTTCTTTTGTTTTGGTCATTTTTTGTTTTACATTATTTTTCGAATTTATGTTGTTCTTACATTGAAGATAAAGATTTGGAAATGTTGATTGTGCTGTTCTTCAATGGATATTTTACAAGTTGTTTGGTTGCTGAGAAAACTGACGAAGAATCGTAATTTTATTTGTCATAGATTGTAGGTTATGGATGCATGTTTGATTCCAACTGTGGTTGCAATGTCTGAAAATTAGTTGAGTTTCTTTCACATAGTTGAGAGCTCAAAAGCCCTCATTTCTTTCGAACATTGATAGCTATTTCATTATCCTCATTTTTAGTCCGACACTACACCAAACACTTCACTAAGTTAGTCTAACGTAGTCTAATTTAAGTCAGCCCAATTTAGTCCCTGCAGCTGGTCCAGTCCGAAACAATCCGGTGCAACAAACGCACCCTAAAGGTAGTTTGTATAGTCCTAAACTTGACTAGAGTCTAGGACTAGGAGTAAAATAATAAAATAACTCAACAAATGACGTCCGAAAGTTAGGATGCTAATAAACCACCATAAACTACAGAATTCGGCTATAAAAAAAGGGAGGTTTAATAAAACACCCCCGGTACTGTTTACTTTTAACGAAAAGTCCTTTTTTACCTTTAACTGTCACTATTCATTATACCTTCAAAAAGGACTTTTCATTAAAACTGTCACTATTCAGGCCCTTTTCGTTAGTTTTCTTATAAAAAAACCCACTAGTCACGGCAAAGCAATGAGTTGAATCGTGTCGCTGTTTGCTTCGAAATGGTAGGTCATCGGCCCATATCGAATATTAGAGACAAAATCTGCATAATTTCTTCTTGTTGCCAAATAGTACCTTTCAGCACGATCTTCAATTCATTCCGTCATTTGGTTTAAGTTGCAACAAAAACTTACACCATAAGAAATGCTTGTTTTACTGCTCTGTGATAATTTTTATCATTTATTTACTGGGATTAGTCCAATGTGAGATAGAGTGGAAATGTATCATTAGGATTAGGATAGGTTATATATATATATTTGATCCTTTCCAAGAAACATTTTATTTAATAATTTACTGTCGAGTGAAATTACTTGCAAAAACAGTACCAGCCATGATAGTAGCGATTATGACCATGACCACCGGATAAAAAGCAAGAAAAGAAAAAGTCCGTTCATATTTTGAGAGTTTTAACGAAACACTTTTGGTGTTGTTTATTTTTAACGAAAAATCATATTTTTACCTTTTTAGTACTATTCACTACACTTTTATTTGTATTTTTTTCATTAAAACTAAAGTTTTTTTTTTTTTTACTTTTTTTTTTTTTGTTAATTTTTCTTTATATTTTTTGTCTACAGATTTAATCGATTATCACTTAAGTTTATAATAATCTAAGTTGCAATCGTAACCTTGTTATGTTTCATCTAGTTTGCAGCCAAATACAAAAAACCTCAACTCAGCGGAAAGGACTTGGTGGAAATCAGGCCAAACTTTTCTCAAAAAAAAAAAAAAAAAAAGGAAAGGGAAAAGAAATCATGCCAACTATATATAGAGGACGAAAATGAGTGTGTTGCCCCGTCAAAACTCCATCAAAATACTAGGTGGACTTCATTTTCATCTTTAATTGCAAACTAAACCAAACTTCAATGGTACACATTATAGGATTTGGATCCCATCCAGATTCAAATAGTAGGGATTCTAAGAAAACTGACTGCATGATGTACTATGAACAACCGTAATGATCCTCACTGTGGGTATCGGAGAAGATTCTCATTCCACATTATAAACTATAAGGTCTTGATGGAATGTCTCTTTCTGTCATTTAATTAGGAGGAAAACTTAAGCCCTACGTGGATGGACTTTTTCCATGGAGTCTTCTAGGTAAACACACTTTTCTACTTAACTGTTTTTAGCATTTATGGGATCAAACAGGTGTGAATTTGACTCACTTTAAAACTTAAGCAAATAAACATATATAATATAATACTAGATCCTTAAGAATGAATACTACAATATCAAAAGCTTACTAGCTAGATGTCAAAAGTAAACAGCTTTTCATTTTAGAGTGTATTTGGACTCTATACAAACGGAAAGTATTAAAGTACAGACAACCTCTAAGCTATAGAGTTACCTTCACATTGGTACCAAAGCTACTAAAGGGACACAATATGTAATTTAACTATACAAAAAATCTCAAGTGATGAAAATATGCTGGTGGTTAGTACGAAACTTCTCAATAAATCATAAGCAACATGAAGAGACTACAACTTTGACCTCTCTCTTTTTGGTAGGTTACTCTAAATTTGCAACCCATGTTTAAGCGAGCGATCACATACTTGAGCAAGAGCGACTCAGATTTGGGAGACCAAGTAGTTAGGTTTGGCAAGGAACACGAGTTTGCAGACATCATATGGTACCCTAGCCAGCACAAGGCTGTCTATCGGATGGATGATCGTGTCTCCACAAATACCTCTGGCAATGGCCTATATGACTTCATTCCTTTTCGAGCCACACCTTCACTTGCTCTTGCAGTTATCAGAGCCACAGGTTTGTTTACTATATATAAGATTTTACAAAATGAACCATATATAAGTGTGTGTGGGTGATGTAAAATCTTGAAAGGTAATGTTGCGTTACTCATATAATATTACAACACTCATTTTTTATTTTCACTAGACTCCTACATAACAAAAAATTGTGAATTAGCTTGTCGGAGAATTTGAGATGTCTTGTTTGATATTTTGACACCTTACATTAAAGTTTTAATCAAGACTGCACATTTATAAGTGATTTCAAATAATTTAATTTATCTATCCGAAGTGTGAAAGCATAATATATCAAGTTGTAGACACCCTTACTTATTTTATATATAGTGCACATTTCGCATATGTCCATTATTTTGATTTTTTATTATTTATCCATGTGTCTTTGTGTGTTATATATTATGGTAGAGGAGAACCAAGAATCCCAGAGTGATGCTGATGGGAAATGCACTAGTGCAAAGTTGGTTACATCTACTCTCATTACAAGTGCTTATGGTTTGACAAACAATGGTATGCATTATTTCTGGTATTTCCTGCTTAATCATTCTGATCTCCATTTCTAAAGCAAAAGAAGGTACTTCCAAATAATATTAATTTCATACAGGTCTGTTTTTTTCTGGCTATCCTGTTATTGGGTATCAGCATCGGCTTCAATCATCCGGGACTTGCCTAGATAGTCTTGAGGACTCAAGGATCACAGCATGCCCATGGGACCCCAAAATCAAGGGTGAGTTTTTTCATCAAACAGCATTCAGCATTAACTTGTCTCTGGCTAAGAACTTCATTCAAGATGTGCAAAAGCTAGTTGAGATTGAACCGAAAGCACTATGTGGAGTAGAAATCTACAACGGGATCCTAATGCGCTATGTTACTGCCTCAAGCAGTTACCTTGGCAAGCAAGAAGAAGCAGTCGACTTTGATATCACATATTATCGTAGTAAAGACCCAATGACACCTAGACTTTATGAAGGAATACTTGAAGAAATAGAGCAACTTGCTCTAGTTAAGTATAAAGCATTACCTCATTGGGGGAAAAATCGGAACATAGCGTTTGATGGAGTGATGAACAAGTACAAGGGTTCTGAAGAGTTCTTGAGGGTCAAAGATGTTTACGATCCAATGGGGCTCTTCTCTAGTGAATGGACAGACCAAGTGCTTGGACTTAAGGATGGGGTGACCATAGTAAAGGAAGGGTGTGCACTAGAAGGGTTGTGCATCTGCTCAAAAGACATTCATTGTGCCCCAAGCAAAGGCTATTTCTGTAGGCCTGGCAAAGTTTTTAACGATGCAAGGATTTGCACCCTTGCGACTACGAACCAAGCTAGTTAACTAGTTAATGTCACGTCGTCAATAATGTAATTTGATTGGGGAGGTTTTGCTTGCAGTACTAGTTGTTTGCAAAATTGCCTTCTGTTGGTTGTTGTAGTAACTGAATAAATTAAACAACTTATGAATAAAGGTAGCAATAAGCGTGGAAGCATATGCATACGTATACAAAAGTCTTCCTAGATATTATTTTCTCCTTTCTCTAAACAGTCAAGAAGCACTACCAGAAAATTGCTCATAAGCTTTGCAACAAGACCTCAATAGTCTGTTCCAATTGTGTCCAAAATTCCACTCCATGAAGCAAAATGATCATATGATTGACATTGTATAAGAAAAAAAAACAAAAAACAAAAAACAAAAAGAGAAAATGAGGATCCCACCTTGATCGCAATTGTATTTTATTTTTTTTAACCTTGCTAGAATTTTCGACCTGATCAAACGAAAAAGAGTGTCCCGCACATCAACTTAGAGTTAACTATCCTCTAGAACAAATGTGAAAAGAAAATTACATAGATGCATCCTCAAAGAGAACATCAGTTATGAAATCCGGTGGTTCCTCAAACCACATCACCTCCTACTGATATCCAATGCCTGCCCTTGCAAGTCTATCAGCTACATTATTCGATTCGCGACGAATCAAATTGAAGTTCTAGTGGGAGATGTCTCTTATAAAAGTTCTGATGTTATTAATAAGGGACCCAAGGAAAGAGGTATCGTCCCCGTGATTCTTCATGGCTGCCAGTGTCAGACTCGAATCGCCTTTGAAGATTATTTGGCAGCCATCCACAAAATGGTCCTGGAAAAATAGCACTGCCCTTCGTGCAGCCACAAGCTCGGCATGCAGCGGCGATGAGACTGCGTCCCATCCTCCTGATAAAGCCCCCAGAAATTCCCCATTGCTGTTGCGGCACACCACTGCCAACACCACCACGTCTCGATGGTTCATGCCATGCTCCATCGAAGTTACACTTGACCCAACCCTCACTGGGTTTACTCCATTTCAGTGGCGTCCTGACCGTGGCAGCCTTGCGGGGCTGATGCCAGCTACGGTATGCAGCCAGCCATTCCCCAGCACTCAAAATTATCTCTCTAGGTGGCTTTTGTTTACTGTTCCATAAGAGGTCATTTCTGGCCTTCCAAATGCCCCATAAAATCATTAGTACTAAATCAAAGGATTGAGTAGAGACTTGATGTGCTACCTCAGCAACCCTTGCCATTAGACTCATATTATGGCTGCCATCAACTCGTAACCCCAAGCTTGAAAACCACACCCTTGCCACCATAGCGCAGTCACGAAGCACATGCTCAACCGTTTCGATCCTACCATGACAAAATAAGCACGCTTCTTCAACAGGAATTATCCTTCTTGCTAGCTTGGTGCGAGTAGTTAAGGAGCCCAAACACCCTCTCCAAGCAGAAATTTTCACCTTTCCAGGTGCACAAGCATTCCAAATTTTCTTCCATAATTTTTCATCCACACCACTCGAGCCTGAGCCTCCAGGAGCTGCCCCTTCGAGTCCCAATTCATGACGCGCCAAGTGATGGGCACTTCGAACAGAAAATTTACCGTTGCGTTCAAAGTGCCAAATTTCCCGACCCGGAGTATCGCGTACACTACGCGGGATAGACAATATCACGTCCACCTCTTCAGTACTGAACAATTGCTCCAAAAATTCTTTATTCCAAGTAGAAGTATCGCTAAGAAAAACTTATTAACCGTAGCCTCGCAATTCCACGGAACTGACGGTGCACTTACCACCTTAAAAAAGCTATCCCCTGGGAGCCAATTGTCCTTCCATATTTTGATAGTACCCCCATTACCCACCTGCCACCTTAATCCTTTCATGAGCACCTTGCGAGAAGCAGCTATGCTTCTCCAACAATACGAGGCATTAGCCGTGACCTTCGCCTGCATGAAATCGGTATTTAGGAAGTATCTCGCCTTGAACAATCTAAAAACGAGTGACTGAGGATTCTGGACGAAACGCCAAGCTTGCTTGGATAGTAAAGCAAGATTAAACGAGTATTAAGTCTCGGAAGCCTAAACCTCCTTCCGTCTTAGGCTTGCATAAAGTTCTCCAATTTATCCAATGTATCTTCCTTTTACTTGGCTCTCCACTCCACCAAAACCTGGTAATCATCCTATTAAGCTCTTCACAAAACGTCTTTGGTAATAGGAAGCATTGCATCGTGTACTTTGGTAACGATTGTGCCACGGTTTTGACTAGCACCTCCCTCCCTGCACTACTTAACAGTCCTCCCCGCCACCCTTGTAATTTCTTCCAGAGGCGGTCTTTTACATAAGCAAAAGTCCTCCCCGCCACCTTTATTACAATTGTTTAACTAAAGATTTGTGACTTTTGTATTAATAACATTTCATTAATAGTTCATTTAAACATAATCCAATTTCTCTTTCTGTTTTTGGTAATTCAGAATCCAATATTTCATTTAAACAGAATCCTAAGTCCTTAAATAGGAGTGTTTTCCCTTAAAATAGAGTTAGATATTCAATAATATTAAAAAAATACACAGATACTGTTAGAAGTGGCTTGGTTTTGCCCTGAAAATGCAACTAAATCAACCAATTAAGCTATGTGATTTAGCTCGACTTTGAATAAAGTTGAGGTTTACCATAAAACTAATTGGCAATATGGAAAGTAATCCAGCTTCTTATAAGCCCTTGCAAGGTTTTTCTTTTCACCAATGTGGGACTCTTTTACCTTCACATCTTCACACACCCCCTCACATGTGACGAATTTTCAAGCCAAACATGTGTATAACATGAATTAGGTGATGTAGAGCACATGTGGTCATTGGGTTTCAGATGTGGGCCAACTTACTCTAATACCACAAAGAAAGTTGAGGTTCCACCATAAAACCGATTGGCAATATGAGAAATAGCCTAACTACTTATAAACACATGCACGGTCCCTCCTCTCATCAATGTGGGATTCATTCTCAACACGCCCCCCTCACGTGTGGTAATTTTCAAGCCTAACACATGGACAACACAAATTGGGTGACGTGGTGCACGTGTGGCCCTTGGGCTTCACATGTGAGACAACATGCCTTGATACCATGAAGAAAATTGAGGTTCCACCATAAAACCAATTGACAATATGAGGAGCAGCACAACCTCTTATAACCCCACCTGCAAAATTTCTTGTTTCACCAATATGGGACTCTTTTACCTTCACATTCTCACATGCCCCCTAACGTGTGACAAATTTTCAGGACAAACATGTGGACAACACAAATTGAGTGGCGTGGAGCACGTGTGGCTGTTGGGCTTCACATGTGGGCCAACCTGCTCTGATACCAAGAAGAAAGTTAAGGTTCCACCAAAAAATTAATTGGCAATATAGGGAGTAGTCCAACCTTTTGCAAGGTTCTTCTTTTCACCGATGTGAGACTCTTTTACTTTCATATCTTCACACGTCACGTGTGGCTAATTTTCAAGCCAAACACATAGACATCACGAATTGGGTGATGTAGAGCATTTCTGACCGTTGGGCTTCACACGTGGGCTAAGTTGAGGTTCCACCATAACACCAATTGGTAATATAGGGTCCCTCATCTCATCAATGCAGAATTCATTCTCAACATACTTGAACTAAAACATAGAAAAGAAAAGATAACCCCATATATATATATTATACATGTAGTAAAACCAAACACAAAAAACATTGTTCATTAACAGTGCTGTTCCAATTTTGCCCCTCATTTTCTTCATGGTTTTCAGATATTTTTGCGATTGTGCAGTGAATTGGCGTTTTTTCCCCATGCTTATGTGTGTTCCATGCCCTTTGAACGCACTGCCCGTGTGGTTGTTGTCCTTTGTAGGAAAGCTGCTGAGAGAGTCTTCCTTTTTGTCAACACGTGTTGTTCCAATTGATTCTATTTGCTTCCACAGATTCCACACGTCGTTCATTGACGGATGCTTTCTTTTTCTTTCCTCTTTTTTTCACACCTTTACCGTTCTCTTTGGAATTTTTTTTTTGTTTTTCATTTCTCTCTCTGATACTTCATTTTCTTTGTTTGTTTCTTGGCTAATTGCACTTCTTTTTTGTTATTTTTGTCGAGATGGAGAAAGAGAATTGCAGATGAGGGATAGATGGAAGAGGCAGAGAGTAGTGAGGGATGAGAGAGAGTGACAGTGCTGGGAGATGGGGGAGTCTAAAGGGGGTAGAGAGAAGTAAGGGTTGAGTTAATTTGGCATGGGAAGAAGGGGAACAGGAATTAGTGGGGGTGAAGTTTTTTTATGGGGAAAAGAATTGCTTGCTTCCTCTTCATGTTCTTCTCCCATAATTTATGCCTTTACTTCTCAATTGGATTCATAGTAAAAACCCAAAAACTTGAGGTGCGAAAATTTAAATTTTTTTTTGTGTTTTTGATTTATTTTCAATGTTAATTTCTAATTAAATTATTATTTTTTATAAACCCATTTACAATCTGATCTGGGTTTTGCCTAGATAAAACCTTGAAACTTTAAGGAATAAAAATTTCAATTTTTTATTTATATTTATATCCAGTGTTACTCTCTGATTAATATTATTCTAGGTTTTGCAAAAATGCTATTCTTGTTGAAGACTTGCCCTGGAAGTGATTTAATTTTTTATTTTTGAACTTCTACTTTTCATGCATAATTATGAATATGTAGATGATTTGTGGGTAATTTTTTTTTTTACTTAATCTCCAATTCAAAGTGAAGGATATTGAATTTTGTTATCATTTTAGTTAAAACGAGTTACTGTTTTAGTTAAATTTAATCCTTAATTGAACTGTCTAATTTTTAGTGCAGTCTCGGCATGATCTTTCTTCAGATCATCGTCACTTCTATTAAACTCAGGTAGGTTCTATAACACCAGTATATGAGTTGTTGTTTCAGATTTGTAATTTGAACGAAACCCTAACAGTTTGGTTTTGCGGAGAGTTGTGGCAGTTTGTCGAGGCTTTGCCGGCTATAGTGGATTTTGCGTTTGGTTCCCTCCGGTGACAAATCTGAGATTTTGTAGGAGATGGAAGGCTGCTGGTTGTTTGGGTTTGCTCTCCCTACTTCCACTTTTTGCTTATTGTATATGTATTTCTTATTTGAATAAGTGGGTTTGTGCTTTTGTTTTTTAAGTTTCATTTGTGTGATTTTATTTCAATTGATATTATCTTTGAGAAGGCAGGAGTGCTTTGACCAATTATTTCTTGCTTTTGAGTGATTTCATTTAGATGGATACCTTAAAAATTGAGAAGGCAAATGAGCTTTCATCATTTGTGTTATTGGAAATTGATAATATATGCATTTCTTATGTGAATAAGTGGGCTTGTGTTTTCCTTTTTTCCTGATTAACTTCTTAGTTTTTCAAAATTAATATACTTTACTGCCCACACATGTTTTTCAACTAACATGCTCAATTAGTTTCGACTATAGTTTGCTTTGTGTTCGATGTTAAAGGTTTCTCTTCAATGATTATATACACTTCAGTAGTGGGTTTCTTTGGTTCATGTTGTATGACACGCCCCGACCCCGATGTCCTGTAGACATCGGGATGGTCACGTGCTGGCCGACACCCGAGGGGTGACGTAAGCCATTTAAAATGCATAAGGACAAGAAATAAGAATTAATTAGAACATTTAATAGGTATTTAAGGAACGTGTTCAGAGCATACAACTAATTTGAAAATACTAAAAGAAAGATTATAAAATTTAATAAAGACCAAAAGAAGTGGGGGTCCTACACCGAGAGGACTCGAAGATGCCGAAATGGAAGTGCCTTGATGCCGTAATTGTATGCCTCGAATCTAAGCCCTGAAGGGGGCGCAAAACAAAGGTGAGTGGACCAATTTGATATACATATAAGAAAATAGCTATCAAGATACTAACCCCCAAGTTAGAAAACAAAAACATGATATATAAGTAAGTTTTCCTACGCCTATCATACATTTGCAATATCTCAATCACAGCCATAACAATAATCATATCTCAACTCATAACTCATATATTATAACTATATTCATATAAGACTAATCGCTAGTGAATGTCCAAAATAATGCTTCAGGCCCCATGCCAACTCCCCGTCCCTGAACAGACAGTAAGAGGAAACCACACTTCAGGCCCAATGCCAGCTCCCCGTCCTTGTACTCAAAAGTCAGAGGAAACACACTCCAGGCCCTATGCTAACACCATAACCGTCGCCCGGGATGGAAATGAGCCTTATCCCTACATCCCGTAGCGGAATCGTGGACTACTAGGTAATATCAGATCAATGCCACATATATTTATTTAATCTCAACACCACATCACAACATTCGATATTCAAGCATCATATCACAATATTCTATACTCAAGCTCAGCAGACATGTAATTTATTAAAATGAAAATAAGTATTTTAGAAAAGGGTCCACTCACAGTACTTAGCCATCCAACGCTGCACTGCTAGCGAATATAGTAAAGCCACAATAGTCGCCCCTAAGCACATAAGGGTACAACTTAGTCAAACTCTATTCTAACGATTTAATTTGGGAAATTATTGCTTACTTATCAAGACAACGAATGAGTGATTCATATCACGGGCGGCCGACTGTTGTATCAATAACTTGTTCGTTTGATTGTTAAGCAAGTGAGTAGGTAGACTCGTTTACAGCAGCTGTTACGGATTTCGCTATCATTAGGACTTGACCCAAAATCACATTTTTTCTCGAAGTGCGAGTCGTTACGTACGCTTCGACAAAACCCATTTTCGTTTTCGGTTTTGGATTTTCAATACAAGTATTTTAACTCCCTTTACTTTAGTTATTTATTTTTGACGTTACAAATGTTTTGGGGGAAAGTATTTCCGTTTTCAGTTTTAAATTCACTTGAGTTTTCGACCTATATGTTAGTATGTATCTATTTTGGCATTATCGTATGTTACGTATTTATTTTTGACCCTACGTTAATATATGTTTTCAACTTATATCTTTATAAAATATGTTTTTACTTTTTCACTGATGGGGAAGAAAGTAAGAGATTTGAGGCATGATAGAGAATTTTACAAACCGCTCGCGACGGTGTGGCATTTTCTCTTTTATGCACCCACTCTGACTTGATTTCTCTTTTTATACTTAGGTTCTTCTTACTATTTTCGGGTATTTCAACTTACTAAGTGATTTTAAATTTCGGGGTCGAAATTTTTTTTTGTAAGGAGGGTAGAATTGGCACACCCGCCCCTCAATTATATTTAAATTCTAGAAATTGACCCCAAACCTTTTTCAATTATGCATTTTAAATGGCTTACGTCACCCCTCGGGTGTCGGCCAGCACGTGACCACCCCGATATCTACAGGACATCGGGGTCGGGGCGTGTCATTGTACATGTTTTTCAAGGTGGCTCACCTTCTTTAATTGCAGGTTCGACAGAAAGTTGAAGAACACATATGATCACCTACTTTTTACGAGGTGTTTCTCATACTTATTTGTTTATTTTAGCATAGATTTTACTATAACTCTTTACTTTTAGGGTATGTGTGTGTGTGTGTGTGTGTGTGTGTGTGTGTGTGTGGGTTGCACAGATGCTCAGAGATACCACCTAAACCCAAGCATTAGAACACTTTGCTCTTCATTTTTTGGGGCTTTTGTCTGCAGCTTTCGAAGCCCCTTATGCTCAAGGTAAATAATTTTGGATTTTTCCTTTCACCCTTTTCTCCAACAATTTTTTTTTAATTATTTGAATATTGTAAATTTTGTGTTTTATATGCTATGAAGGTTGAATCTGTGAATTTTTTTTTTTTAATTCTTGATATATATTCTGTTATTTCATAGTTTTGGATGATGTTGGATCAAAAAACTTTTCTATTAAACTTATAGTTATTTAAAGTGTTTTATCCATTCTTACATTTACTCTCATAAATTATAGCTGATTTGTTAATCTCTTACCAAAATATGCAAATCATTTTGTAAATTTGTTCTTATTCTAGTAGGAACCACAATGCAGAAAGGGAGCACATATAAAATCTGTGTTATTCTAGCTAAAAACCTTTATTCTCACAACATTGGGTATGATTGTTAAAAGTTTCAGTTCACACTAAACAGAATTGGTCTTTTGCAGCGCACAAAGAGCATCGTAAACGATTATTCAAGGCGTTAGCCCCCAAGCAGTAAAAACCCCTGTCATAAAAGATGTTTTGTCAAATATGACGTTCTCTAGTGGTCGTGAATAATTTAAGCAAAACACGTCGTAAATGCCGGCACGCCTTAATTGATATTAGATACGACGTTAATGGAGTGTCGTAATATTGTGAAAACAATTACGACATACCTGTGGGCCATAATTTATATTTGTTGCGGCGTTTGTTGAGTGTCGTAATACTGTGAAAGCAATTACAGCATACGTTGTACATCGTAAACAAAGACTAGCATCAATATTTACTGTTGATTTTGCATATAGTAATTTACATTTATTTTATTTTTAATTTATATATATAAGAATCGAGAAAACTACACATTATAATTTCATAAATAATCATATTATCAAAATGTATTACAAGTTGAACAAAGCTAAGGTCAATATCAAACTACACATGAAATACCAAATAAGCCTCTAATAACAAAGAAATTTGTCACTTGAAAGACTTCATATTTCCTTGAACACCTCCAAACGAAGTTTGAGAATGAAATACTACTCCTAATGCTTGAACCACACTAATTGATATCTCTATCTGCATAGACATAAGCACATGGAGCAAAGCATAGACGTAAGCACATGGAGCAAAATAAAATCTAAATGTAGAAATACACTAGCACATTTAATTTCAAGTAAGAAAAGTGATGTTGAAAGAAAACCTAATCATTGTCATACAAACCTAAATCTGGACCTAATCATTGTCATACAAACCTAAATCCCAAATTATGACTTCATAGTTTTTTGTTTTACACTCATACATGTATCAAATGACTAAAATATACACAAATTATGCCCTAATAGTGTTATTGTTTCCTATAACCTGCATAAAAACATTTACTTGCTAGTAGATAAATTTATGAGAATTGATGCGGCAAGTAGAAGATTGGATATTCTATCAGTGGATATGGTTATCAATTATGATATCCCCAAAAACTCTAAGATAAGACTCATTGTTTTTTAACCTAGTGCCTTACTGTTATCAATTTACATCAAAGTTAGCCATTTACCTAGTTTTTGGGTCTTAATATATTACAAATTCAACATCAATAGAAGCACCAACAAATTTCAATTTTTTTTCATTTCTTTTTGTTCCATTTTCTTCAATCCAGTCAACTTTCTTGGGAACTAAAACAAAAGGAGAGAAAGAGAGAGTTCTCAACCTGTCTCAACTTCATCTTTGGAAACTAGGCCATGGAAACAGATAGAGTTCCCAACCAAGATGTTCTAGCTAGTCAAAGTAGATGGATTCGGTTGGTAAGTTAAGAGCTAGTCAAAACAAAATGTTTAACTTAGAAATTGATAAAGACTTTAATACTAATAAAATTAAGTATAAACTTTGCCACTCATTACCGCTGCATTTGCAACCTCTTCTTTTAAAAATTCACCAGAGACTTGAATGCTACTTGAAAAATAGTAAAAAGAGATAGAATAAATAAGTGAATTTAAATCATACCAAAGGAACTCAATCAAATTATCATTTTTATCCAATAGTACAAACTAAACAAAGTAATACACTACTACTATTACAGACTCACGGAGTACTAGGCTAAGCAACAAAGTCAATAATTTAAGTACTAGGCTAAGCCCTACCGTGTTATTCTACTACTACAACATACTCACAGATTATTTAGATTGCAATATCACTGTAAGTTTGTAACATCTCCATCTCCTTTGCAAAAGTAGAACCTTGCTGAGTACCCCATGTGACTTGGAGGTTCGGGACATGAATACAAAGAAACCCAATTCACTTTGCAATCCCAACCAAATCACATAGAGTCAAAGAAAAATTAACAAATCCCCAAAACAATAATTAAAACTCTTCATAATTCTAAATAAATTCAATGAACTATGAAATAAAATTTATTCACTGGATTAGAATCAAACTAATGGAATTGAATTGAACAAAACCGTTACTCAAATTTATTGAATCGTGTTTATAAAATGTAAAGAGAGTTACTCACGGAAAATATTAAGCGCACGTTCATACGCGCCATCTTCTCTTCTTTGTCTCAAATCAAGTTCCTTTTTATACATGTTCTCAACAAATCAAACCCAAAAGCTCCCTTTTTTTACATAGACCAATTTCATCCATCAAAATTTTCATTAAAATTTTTTGCACCACCCATGAAAATTAATCATTGACTCACTAAGAAGAATATGGACAAAAACAGAGGAGATGCAGGGTAGATGAGATTAGAAGGAATAAACAAGGGACAAAAATTATAAATTAAAAAAAAATCATACGAAGAGATCGTTTAACAACTAATGACAGAGGAAGGGAAGAGGTTAAGAGCATGTGACCTTTCCTTGGCATAAATTTGTACATGCAAGTTTAATTCCAATTAAACAAATAAGTGAGTAAAGCAAAAGACATTAAGGCTCCATGTACTGTTTTACAATCATCTCAAGCTGCTAATGATGCGTTGTAAACAACACTCAAATTAAACCATCTTGTTGACAATTGTAGTATAAATGCAAGTAGGGATCGTTCTAAACCGAGGATTAGGAGGGATTGCTAATCTATAAAATGAACTTAGAAACATTAAATAAAACTTCAAAAACACAAATCTAAAAACACTTAACTAGATTCAAATGATTCAAAATAAACTAGAATGACTCAAAATAGCCCAAAACTAACAAATAAACTAAAACAGATTCTAGGGTTGTTTTAGGACGTGAATTGAATTTAAAAGATTCAAATTATGAAAATTAACCTACTCTAAACTAAATTAACTCAAAGAACTCAAAAGAAATCAAATAAAGTAGATTCAAATCAAATGACACAAATTGTGAAAGGGGGATTGGGTTTTGATGAGAATAACTTGAAAATAAACAAATTGTAAACTAGACAGATTTAGGCACAAAATATGGTTGTTTGAATGGATGATGGATTAGCTAGAGGGGTCTCCTCCACACATGATACACTGTATATAAACCAATTTTTAGTTGTTCTTTCGATAACTTATGAAACTCAATACTCCGGGTTAACCGTGATAGCGCTTTTTTAACCTTCAAGTTTTCCTTAAGTTAATGAATTGAATGGGATAGCGCATATAACAATTCAAAACATTCTTCAAAAGTTCCATACGTGAAAAGCACAATAGAGATACAATCAAAGATCATTAAGATTCATGAGAACTATAAGTATTGACGAGACATTCGTAACTATGAAAAGCATGATACTCTTGCCAAGAATTCACTTAACACGATTGTGGATAGCAACCTTTACTACTCATGAATATGAGTTCATAACTATTAGGTGAAATTCCCTTATATTCTAGCATCAAACTTATGCATGAGAACTAAGCGTGCACTCTTAATCAACATACATAAATAAGTTATCAATAAAATAGTTAAGCGAATTGAAATCACAAATTATTAAAGCACAACCAAAAGTAATTCATTCATAATGCAAATGTAATCATGGCTTTGAATCCCCCTAGCAAAAGGGGGGGGTTTAGTTCCTCATAATTGTAAAACAAAGGTAAATAAATTTATACATTGAAAATAAAAGAA
The DNA here is from genome assembly GCA_963580275.1 of Crataegus laevigata. NCBI lineage: Eukaryota > Viridiplantae > Streptophyta > Magnoliopsida > Rosales > Rosaceae > Crataegus > Crataegus laevigata. The sequence continues at coordinate 25,478,672 of OY756947.1, read as the reverse complement.
AGAAAACACCTAAACGCTTCAACGATCCTCGTTGAGTGGCAAGCACGTACAAGCACTTTCCTTCCCTTCCTTTGCTACGGCACAAGGGATGGTTGTGGGTTGAAGGTTTGGTTGTATGGAGGAATGGATAGGGGATGTATGGTGGTGTTTAGGATGGGTAGGTAGGGTAGGTAGGGGTAAGGCTAGGATAGTTTAGGGAGTGTATAATGGAAGTGTTGTGTGAATTGGTGTCTTTGGCCTTGATGGAGAAGTTTATTTATAGGCTTTGAGAATGAATCACTACCATCCATTTTCTTGGTGAAAATGAATCCATTTTTGTTGGTGAGAATGAATCACCACCATCCATTTATTATTGATGAGAATGAATCACTACCATCCATTTTGTTGGTGAGAATGAATCACAACCATCCATTTTTATGCTCCCCATGCATGCAATCCATTTCACACCAAAATAGCTCCAAATTGCACCAAAATTGTGACATCCCGTCCCGAATTATCTATATGTTTAAGTGAAATGACGAAAATACCCTTACCTTCGCGTGAACGGGTGTATTTTGGACACGAATTTGGGCTTTTGGTTGTCCTAAGTTTTTAAACCCAAAAAGTTGGGCTGTTAAACCCACACGTGTGCTTGCACATGTACACGTCCACGTACACCCCCCCCCACCTTTTCTTTCTTCCTTTCTTCCTTATCCCTCTTTCTTTCTGAAACTCTCTCTCACTCTCTCGACTCCTCCCTACGGACAACACACACACAAGTCTTCTCGACACCTATCAAACTCAAGGTAAACCCATTTCTACTCTCTGAGACTCCCTGAGCTTATCTGTATAAGTTTTAAGGTTTGAAACTCGTGAAAACTTATCGAAACCGTGACCTAAAATCAAAGTACTGTTCATGTGCTTTTGTTTCAGGACGTTTTAGACAAAACAAAGATCACCACGAATCCTAAAACCTTCCCACGAACCTCGGAGTACCTAGTTTGCAAAGTTTGGACATCGGGATCACTGGTTTCAAGGTTGGCCGAAATTGGAAGGTTTCCCCGAGGAATTTCCAGCCATTTTTCAAGGTATTTGAGCTTATAAACATGTTCTATATTGAATTTAGAGCATGTAGGAAGAAAAACGAGTGAAAAAGGATGAAAAACGAAGAAGATAGGAGGATTTGAACTTTTGGCCGGAATCGGTCGCCGGCGACGGTCGCCGGAAAAACCAGTCCGGCCGGCGACCTGAGGTAGGGGGTGACGGAATATTCCGTCAAAGTTGACGGAATATTCCTCACGCCGTCAGTTAACTCTAACGGAATCCGTTAGAAGTTAACGGAATATTCCTAACGGAATATTCCTTTACGGTTAGGGTTAACCGCGCGTGCACAGCACGTGACAGCGCGTGGGGGCGCGTCTGTCCGTGCTATTCCCGGCGCGTGGGGGCGCGTGAGTGGTCCTAAAATTATTCTAAAAATATCACGACGATCGTGACGTCGTGTAGGTCGCGTTGGTATATTCAAATACCAAAATTGACCTTCGTATGAAAAGTTATTTACGTAGGTCGTTTATGTGCTATTAATGACGGTTTTGCGATTAATTCACGTATAGGTGAGACGTATCCGACGGACGAGCGCAGTCACACTAGGCTCGGGGGATACGACCCGTCGACATACCAGTGAGTGGGCTTTTGTTTTCAGTATATATATATATATGACGTTTTTCCCAGAAACGTAAATAGATTGATTTACGAATTGAACGGATTTTATAATTTGATTGCCATGTCGTATGCCAATTATGTTTTATGCCTGTGATTATGATTGCATGCATTATGCACTGATGCCGAGGACGGCCAGGTAAGTAATGTGGTAGTGCTTGAAATGATGTTAGATTGTGATTTAGTTAATCACCTGCACCTCGGGTGTTGTGCTCCGCCAGAGTAGGGCCTAGCCTTCACGTGATCGTTCACCTCACGCACCGTACGCTCAACTTGGATCCAAGATAGGTGCCTAGCCTGTCGTACAGACCACAATAGGTAGTTCCGACTCGTTGGTGACCCGCGATTCGTCGCACAGCCTTCACGTGATCGTAGCACAGAGCGTAATATTATACACCTAGCCTGTCGTACAGACCACAATAGGTGGTTCCGACTCGTGTGCAGGATGATGATGATAGTGATATGATGATTGATATGAGTGAGTATGTTTGTTCAGCTATAGATTCAGCCGTTCAGGTCATTAGAGGTGACTCCGGCTGATAAGACACTAGGGACACCCTAGTTTTATATTACTTGCCTGATGATGATAACGATTCTGAGTTCGTATATCGACATGATCTATTGTTACGTTTTGATAACGAGATTTGATGTTAAGATGAGTTTTCGTATATAAGTTTATATACGTACTATTTTCTGGGGAAATTATACTGATTTACAGCGAGGGGTTACTTATGGATTTCTGAAATGGTTTTGGAAAACTTTGTTTTTGCCCACTCACCTTTTATGTTTTACGCCCCTCCAGGTACTAGGTAGCACCGTCGTGGACGCTAGCGAGGCGCTAAGGCAGTTCTGACAGACTACCACCACTTATGTAGGATTTCTTTTGTAGTTGTAATGTTTGTTAAACTTGACTGCACCTAGGTTCGGCTCTGTATCATATGTATATTATAAACTTAATTTTCACTGCTGCACTTTATACCAAATTCGCTTCCGCTGACGCACACGGCTACGTCACTCACACGTGACGGCCGGCACGCCTTGGTTTCCGGATCGGGGTGTGTCAACTTGGTATCAGAGCCTAGTTTTGGTAGTCCTGTGCAGTTGTGAATAATCTAAATCGTTTGGTGTTTCTGTCAGAACGATGCCGCCTCGACGAGAGCCACGTCCACCTGTTGATTCTAGCTTTCCCGACCTTTCTCAGTTGGGAGATGTTATTGCTCATGCTATTCAGTCTACCCTTCGTCCTTCCCATAGGACCCCTCTTGAGAGTGCGCATAATTTGAGGTTACCAAGATATGAGGGTGACGAGGGGCACGAGGGTGCCGAGCGCTGGTTTCTGCAGATAGAGCGGACTTTCAGAATATTGCACAGTCAGGGTAATCTAGCTGCAGGGACTTGGGTTGAGACTGCTACTTGGTTCATGGGAAAAGAACCTGCCACCTGGTGGGAACAGTTAGCTGATAGGATACCACCAGAAGAGGCCAAGGACTGGGAGGTGTTCAAACAGCTATTCTACCAGCGATTTATCCCAGACGCCTATCTCGACCGCAAGAAACAAGAATTCACGAGCCTAAAGCAGAAGAAGATGTCAGCGAACGAGTACTACAGGAGGTTCACTGATCTTTCTCGCTACCATCCTGAGGTTGCTAGGAATCAGGCCGAGATGCTTCGGAGATTCAAGCTGGGCACTCGGAAGAAATGGCGCACGATGGCGACTACGAGGCACTGCGAGACCTATCATGACTTCTACGCAGTGTTGGTGCAGATAGAGGATTCAGAGAATCTGCCGAGTGATAGCGACAACGAGGAAGGGAAAGAAGAACCGAGGAGAGACGACAAGGGTAAAGGAGTGGCATCACAGGGGCCTCGGAGGACCCAAAGTTTCAAGAGAAGTGGTGTTAGCTCGAGTTCTTCCTCGAGTGGGGGTGTGAGTTCCCCGGGTCAGAGGAGATGGGGTGGATTCGCCGGAGGTCAGCGTTTTCAGAGGCAGCGAGATGCTGGTGGTCCCTATGTGCCGTTCTGTCGGAGGTGCAACAGTCGGCATTATGGCGAGTGCAGGCAGGGCGCTCGTGGATGCTTTACGTGTGGGCAGCAGGGTCATCGCGCAGCGAATTGCCCGCAGAGTCAGCCGAGACCTTCACTACCTGCGTTACCACCTCCAGTTCCTATCTAGCAGGTCCCACCTCCTGGTGGTTATGGTCAGCCGAGTCGTGGTGGTACTTATCATTATCAGGGTGACGTTAACCCTTATACTCCCGCACCGTACCCATATCCTCCGGATCCGTACCATTCGGGCGGTTATCAGAGTGGCTATTCTTCGTACCCTGGAGGGTATACTTCGTATCCTCCTTATCCTGCCGGCGGACCGCAGTGGTATTCGGGAGTTCAGCCACAGCAGAGTGAGGCTGCAGCGAGCAGCGCAGGATCTTCTAGACAGCCTAATCCTGCGGGATCCAGTCATGGTGTGCCTGGACGAGCTGGTCAGCCGAACAGAGGTCGCGGTGGTCGACAGCAGCCGCAGGGCCGTATTCATAATCTTACAGCACATGACGTCCAGAATAACCCGGATCTGATAACGGGTAAGTTAAATGTACTTGGTCATTTCGCTAGAGTGTTGATAGACTGTGGCGCTACTTATTCGGTCATTTCTTACTCATTTGCCCAATTGACTCAACCTGAGTCTGCACCCCTCGTATTTGAGTTAGAGGTGTCGATGCCTAGGGGAGAGACATGTCTGGTCAGTTGGATGTATCCAGGGTGCCCCGTGTTGATTGAGGATGTGATGATGCCCGCTAATCTTATTCCGTTGGATATTGTTGAGTTTGATGTGATCTTAGGCACTGATTGGCTACATTATCATCGAGCCAACATAGATTGTTATGAGAAGAGAGTTACGTTCCATCGGCCGGGGTTACCTGTGGTCACATTCACTGGCGAACGTAGTAATGTTAGGCACGGTATCATTTCAGCCGTGCGAGCTAAGAAATTGTTGCAGAAGGGTTGTCAGGGGTATCTGGCTCACGTGGTATTGAACGATAGTGCTCCTGTCAGTTTGGAGGATGTGAAGGTGGTCAGGCACTTTCCCGACGTATTTCCTGACGAATTGCCAGGCTTGCCACCGGATCGAGATGTGGAGTTTTCTATCGACCTATTGCCAGGTACAGACCCTATATCTTTGACTCCCTATCGAATGGCTCCCGCTGAGTTGCGAGAGTTAAAGATTCAGTTACAACAGCTGTTAGATCAAGGTTTTATACAGCCGAGTATTTCACCTTGGGGAGCTCCAGTGTTGTTCGTACGTAAGAAGGATGGTACTCTACGGCTGTGTATCGATTATCGACAGCTGAATCGGGTAACGATTAAAAACCGTTATCCATTACCTCGTATTGACGACTTGTTCGATCAGCTGCGAGGAACTTGTGTATTTTCGAAGATCGACCTACGATCTGGCTACCACCAGTTGAAGATTAAGGGCGAGGATGTTCCGAAAACGGCGTTCCGAACCAGATATGGGCACTACGAGTTCTTAGTCATGCCATTCGGCTTGACTAACGCCCCAGCTGCTTTTATGGATTTGATGAACCGGGTATTTCAGCCGTATTTGGATCGGTTTGTCATTGTGTTTATCGACGACATTCTGGTGTACTCTAAATCGAAGTCAGATCACATGCGACATCTTTCCTTAGTGCTGAAGAAGCTGAGGGAGCATTGATTATACGCTAAGTTCAGCAAATGTCAGTTCTGGTTAGACCAAGTGGCATTTTTGGGGCACGTTATCTCAGCTCAGGGCATTCAGGTGGATTCCCAGAAGATAGCAGCGGTGGAGAATTGGGAACAGCCACGAACTGTTTCTGAGGTACGGAGTTTCCTCGGACTAGCAGGCTACTATCGGCGATTCGTGCAAGACTTCTCAGTGATTGCGTTACCTCTCACGAAGTTAACCAGGAAGGATGTTCGATTTGAGTGGGACGATAGCTGCGAACGGAGCTTTCAGCAGCTAAAACATTGTCTTACTCATGCTCCAGTGCTAGCACTTCCGGACGATAGTGGTAACTTTGAGGTCTATAGCGACGCATCATTGAATGGCCTGGGTTGCGTGTTGATGCAACATGGTAGGGTGATCGCCTATTCATCGAGGCAGCTGAAATCGCACGAGATGAACTACCCTACTCATGATCTTGAGTTGGCGGCGATCGTATTTGCGTTGAAGATCTGGAGACACTACCTCTACGGTGAGAAGTGTAAGATCTTTACAGACCACAAGAGCCTTCAATACTTGTTTACCCAGAGAGACCTGAACCTCCGCCAGCGAAGGTGGATGGAGTTGCTGAGTGATTACGATTGCACGATTGAGTATCATCCGGGTCGTGCAAACGTAGTAGCTGACGCACTTAGACGGAAGTCTCAGGGTCGAGTGGATACTCTGTACGCGAGCCGTGCTCCGTTGTTGGCCGAGCTGAGGTCGACCGGAGTAGGATTGGAGATCGATTGTTCGGAGGCAAAGAATCGGGGGAAAGCGTTACTTGCTCACTTCCAGGTCAGACCGATTCTGATTGATCGTATTCTCGAGACTCAGTTGAATGACGCGGAGACTCAGGAGTTGATTCGACTGAGAGGTGAAGGTAAAAAGACCGATCTAAGGATTAGAGAAACCGACGGTATGCTCATGCAAGGAAACAGAATGTACGTGCCAAACGACGCAGAGTTAAAGACGGCGATTCTCGATGAGGCACACGTATCAGCTTATGCGATGCATCCGGGCAGTACCAAGATGTATCATACCATTCGACCATTCTACTATTGGCCTGGTATGAAGAGGGAGATCGCCGAGTACGTGAGCAGATGTATTATTTGCCAGCAGGTTAAAGCCGAGAGGAAGAAACCGTTCGGACGAATGCAACCGCTTCCCGTTCCTCAGTGGAAATGGGAGAACATCACCATGGATTTCGTCTATAAGTTACCCCGTACACTGAATGGTTATGACGGTGTTTGGGTAATAGTCGATCGGCTTACGAAATCCGCACATTTCATCCTGGTCCGGGAGAAGTTTTCTTTACAACGATTAGCCGAGCTTTTCGTATCGAAGATAGTCAAGTATCATGGCGTGCCAGTCAGCATTATCTCAGATCGAGATCCGAGATTCACATCCAAGTTCTGGACGGCATTCCAGGAAGCCCTCGGCACGAGGCTACTGTATAGTATGGCTTATCATCCACAGACGGACGGACAGTCTGAGAGGACCATCCAGACGCTTGAGGATATGTTACGATCTTCCGTACTACAGTTTGGTGATGCATGGCATCTACGCTTGGACCTGATGGAGTTCGCGTACAACAACAGCTACCATTCGAGCATCGGAATGTCACCATTCGAAGCGTTGTACGGTCGAGCTTGTCGTACGCCTCTATGTTGGTCGGAAGTCGGCGAGAGAGTACTAGAAGGTCCAGAGATAGTTGACGAGACGACTCAGAACATCCAGGTAATCAAGTCTAACTTGAAAGTGGCCCAGGATCGCCAGAAGAGCTTAGCCGATAGACACGCCACAGATCGGGTTTACGAGTTAGGCGATTGGGTGTTTCTGAAGTTGTCGCCGTGGAAAGGAGTTGTACGGTTCGGTAAGAAGGGGAAGTTGAGTCCCAGGTATATCGGACCATACCTAATCACCGAGCGGATAGGTGAAGTGGCGTATAGACTCGAGTTGCCTCCAGAGCTATCCAGAGTCCATAACGTGTTCCACGTTTCGATGCTACGTCATTACGTTGCTGATCCGTCTCATGTGCTACCTCCGCAGCAGTTAGAAGTTAGTCCTGATTTGACGTACGAGGAGGAGCCGGTGACTATCCTAGACTGGAAGGATAAAGTTCTACGGAACAAGACGGTTCGGTTAGTAAAGGTGTTGTGGTGAAACCATTCGGTTGAGGAGGCTACTTGGGAGTTAGAGGAGCGGATGAGAGTTATGTATCCGCGCTTATTCTATGTTTATTAGTGTTTGCTTGTCTTATGTAAATTTCGGGGACGAAATTTTATTAAGGAGGGTAGGTTGTGACATCCCGTCCCGAATTATCTATATGTTTAAGTGAAATGACGAAAATACCCTTACCTTCGCGTGAACGGGTGTATTTTGGACACGAATTTGGGCTTTTGGTTGTCCTAAGTTTTTAAACCCAAAAAGTTGGGCTGTTAAACCCACACGTGTGCTTGCACATGCACACGTCCACGTACACCCCCCCCCACCTTTTCTTTCTTCATTTCTTCCTTATCCCTCTTTCTTTCTGAAACTCTCTCTCACTCTCTCGACTCCTCCCTACGGACAACACACACACAAGTCTTCTCGACACCTATCAAACTCAAGGTAAACCCATTTCTACTCTCTGAGACTCCCTGAGCTTATCTGTATAAGTTTTAAGGTTTGAAACTCGTGAAAACTTATCGAAACCGTGACCTAAAATCAAAGTACTGTTCATGTGCTTTTGTTTCAGGACGTTTTAGACAAAACAAAGATCACCACGAATCCTAAAACCTTCCCACGAACCTCGGAGTACCTAGTTTGCAAAGTTTGGACATCGGGATCACTGGTTTCAAGGTTGGCCGAAATTGGAAGGTTTCCCCGAGGAATTTCCAGCCATTTTTCAAGGTATTTGAGCTTATAAACATGTTCTATATTGAATTTAGAGCATGTAGGAAGAAAAACGAGTGAAAAAGGATGAAAAACGAAGAAGATATGAGGATTTGAACTTTTTGCCGGAATCGGTCGCCGGCGCCGGCGACGGTCGCCGGAAAAACCAGTCCGGCCGGCGACCTGAGGTAGGGGGTGACGGAATATTCCGTCAAAGTTGACGGAATATTCCTCACGCCGTCAGTTAACTCTAACGGAATCCGTTAGAAGTTAACGGAATATTCCTTTACGGTTAGGGTTAACCGCGCGTGCACAGCACGTGACAGCGCGTGGGGGCGCGTCTGTCCGTGCTATTCCCGGCGCGTGGGGGCGCGTGAGTGGTCCTAAAATTATTCTAAAAATATCACGACGATCGTGACGTCGTGTAGGTCGCGTTGGTATATTCAAATACCAAAATTGACCTTCGTATGAAAAGTTATTTACGTAGGTCGTTTATGTGCTATTAATGACGGTTTTGCGATTAATTCACGTATAGGTGAGACGTATCCGACGGACGAGCGCAGTCACACTAGGCTCGGGGGATACGACCCGTCGACATACCAGTGAGTGGGCTTTTGTTTTCAGTATATATATATATATGACGTTTTTCCCAGAAACGTAAATAGATTGATTTACGAATTGAACGGATTTTATAATTTGATTGCCATGTCGTATGCCAATTATGTTTTATGCCTGTGATTATGATTGCATGCATTATGCACTGATGCCGAGGACGGCCAGGTAAGTAATGTGGTAGTGCTTGAAATGATGTTAGATTGTGATTTAGTTAATCACCTGCACCTCGGGTGTTGTGCTCCGCCAGAGTAGGGCCTAGCCTTCACGTGATCGTTCACCTCACGCACCGTACGCTCAACTTGGATCCAAGATAGGTGCCTAGCCTGTCGTACAGACCACAATAGGTGGTTCCGACTCGTTGGTGACCCGCGATTCGTCGCACAGCCTTCACGTGATCGTAGCACAGAGCGTAATATTATACACCTAGCCTGTCGTACAGACCACAATAGGTGGTTCCGACTCGTGTGCAGGATGATGATGATAGTGATATGATGATTGATATGAGTGAGTATGTTTGTTCAGCTATAGATTCAGCCGTTCAGGTCATTAGAGGTGACTCCGGCTGATAAGACACTAGGGACACCCTAGTTTTATATTACTTGCCTGATGATGATAACGATTCTGAGTTCGTATATCGACATGATCTATTGTTACGTTTTGATAACGAGATTTGATGTTAAGACGAGTTTTCGTATATAAGTTTATATACGTACTATTTTCTGGGGAAATTATACTGATTTACAGCGAGGGGTTACTTATGGATTTCTGAAATGGTTTTGGAAAACTTTGTTTTTGCCCACTCACCATTTATGTTTTACGCCCCTCCAGGTACTAGGTAGCACCGTCGTGGACGCTAGCGAGGCGCTAAGGCAGTTCTGACAGACTACCACCACTTATGTAGGATTTCTTTTGTAGTTGTAATGTTTGTTAAACTTGACTGCACCTAGGTTCGGCTCTGTATCATATGTATATTATAAACTTAATTTTCACTGCTGCACTTTATACCAAATTCGCTTCCGCTGACGCACACGGCTACGTCACTCACACGTGACGGCCGGCACGCCTTGGTTTCCGGATCGGGGTGTGTCAAAAATGCACTTCTTTGCTAACTTTGTTATTTAGAACCTACAAACACACGAAAATAGCTTAAAACATTCTAATAAGATGAAACTAATTAAGTAAATGTAAGGAAACAAAATAATAAAGTCACATAAATATGTTCCTATCAGCTAACACAAGGTCTTTTTCAATACCATCTCATATTCTCTTTCCATTTTTCATGTGTCATACAATAAATGAAATTAAGATCCTTTTTTTAGAGATTAGGAGGGAACAAATAGATATAATGGGATGTAAAAAAGCACCAACTTGTCAAAAATAATTTATTATTTTCAATTTGATTTAACTAACTCCCACGATAACCAAGCAATTCAAACAATCCCTACACAATTGACAAAAACGGTTTGAAAAGGAAAAAAATCTATATTTAATCAAAACATACAGATGAAAGCAGGGTTAAGATGTATTATATGTCAAAAAACCTTTACTTTCATAATCTAAATCCAAAAAAGGGTCGCGAGGGGATCTATTAGCAATTAACCAGTTTGTTATAGTTCAATAGAATACAAAAGAAAAATCCTTCTCTTTGTCTATTATATGAAAAATCTAAATAAGAGACAGCATAAGAGGACTATGAAAAAAAAAATGTCGTATGAGTTATGCATCTTGCTTGAATGCTATCTATCAATGGTAATTCCCCAAATCCAAACAAACCCCATATCAAAACCCCACAGCCAAATAGGGCAACTACATATGAAAATCCAAAGTTGTATCAGAAAACAAACCCCAAAGACAAAAAAGTCTTCAATTGTAATCACTACGCAAAAACTTCAATCACCAAAATCCTATATTCCCAATTTTCCCAAATTAGTCAAATTCTCATCAAAATCTGACATCACACACAGAGAAAGGGAATATTAAAATCATCAACCCAAAACATTTAATCAGAGTATGAATCCTACCGATAACTCGTTCCACTCTTCTCTGCAGATCCAGCTTTGTAATCAAATAGGGCTCCTGCAATTCTACAAAAACAACATCAGAAAATGAGAATCAATAAACTAATTACAGTATGCAATCGAGAGAAGAGGAGAGGCAGTGTGCGATGGTGAAGGGGAATTTGCAGTGGGGAATCGATGTTAAGAGGAGAGGAGATGAGGCGTGCAAGGAGAGACAGCGTGCAAGGAGATGAGGCGTGAGTTAGGCTGCATCGGTGTCAATGTGAGGAGACAAGGTTCTGAGTTGTCGGTGTGGTGATAATAAGTTAGGGTTACACAGAAACTGAGAGATGAGATCGGCAGATTCAAGGTGCTAGAGTCACGGTAGTGCAACCGTGCGAGAATAATTTGGAATTGTGTGAGTCTTAAAATGATTTAAGTTTGATAATTCATTAGGTGCCATTACACTCTAGATTTGGAAAGGAATCTGTTACACTCTAGATTTGGAAAGGAATCTGAAAAGGTAAAAATCATTATTTACGACTTGCCACTCGCGCCATAAAAGGTAAGGACCTAAGCATATAAAAATTCTATTTTACGACATAATGCGAAGACTTAAAAGAGAAGGAAAGTTTGTCGTGTAAATTGTCAAATAAAACACACAATGCTTAAGCCGTAAATATGTTTATTTAACGACTTGCACAAAAGTGATGTCGTGAATGCGAGATTATTCGCAAGTATTAGGACATAAACCTTATGAATGTCGTGAATAATATTATTTAAGGCATGCCAGTACTAAACGCCGTATATTTCAAGTCGTAAAAGCCCCAAACTGTTATAGTGTCATTGTACCTAAATTGAAACAATTTACAATTAACACAAACTTTTTTATATTTTAAATAAGATATTTCATGCATTTTGTAATCTCGCAACAACGCGCGGGTAGTAAGTGTGTGTGTATATATATATCAGACAACTATTGGGCAGTTCAGTAATGTATATATACACACACACAAAGTATAAAAAGATAGCAATTGAAGTATATATACATGTTGAGCCATAATACATATATCAAATGTACAAACCAAAGGCTTAAGGGTAAATGCTTCAAAACCAAGAGAATTAAGAACCGTGAATCATGTTTTTGTTAAAATTGGGTGTGTTGGGGCTCATTCTCCGATTAGATTGTCTATTTCACTTTTCATTCTCGCTAGGTTTTTCTTTTCTTTTAGAGGACCCCATAAGTGCTCATCATCAAGCAACACAAATTACACCATCACAAACTCCTATGGTGTCTTCCCTGATCGAGTGGTGTGTCGAGCAGGCAATGTGGCATACCTTTTGACAGCGGAAGAATTGATTTCAATAATGGCTAATGCAACAAAAAGCAAAACTAAAATGAAGGTTGCAACTCGTTTCTCCTATAACATTCCAAAGTTAGTATGTCTAAGTAGGGAAGATGGGTTGATCATAAGCACCAAGTACCTCAATTGTGTGGTGGAGACTGATGCCGAAGCAAGACCATGACATTGGACAGTGGTGCAACTCTTAGGCAGCTCAGCAGTGAAGCTGCCAAGGGAAGGCTGGCTTTGCCTTATGCAGCATACTGGTGGGGTTTAACCATATGAGGCTTATTGGGGACTCGGACGCATGGTAGGACGTTATAGGGCAAATGAAGCTCTGTTCATGATTACGTGGTAGGATTAATAATTATGAGTCCAGGAGGTCCTAAAGATGGTTATGTCAATGTTAAGAGGCTCAATGATAGTAATCAAGATCTCAGTGTAGCCAAAGTCTCCCTTGGAGTCATTGGAGTAATTTCACATATACAACATTGTTTAGTTTCAACTGCTTTTAATAGCTTGCACGAGAATTTTTTTTTATTGTGAAGATCATACTATAAAAAAAATTAATGGATATATACTATTTAGAAAATGCAGATTACTTTGTTGCTTTCTTTTGTAGGTGTTTGGACCCAAAATTACACCATCGGCCCGAGTAATCAAGGCTATTGAATTAGCAGAATTTTAGGCCGTTGAATGACAAAGTGGTTAAAGTGATTTTCAATTATTGAGAAATAATATTGTGATTTTAATCTTGATATTATCTCTTAGTAATATATTAAATTATTATTTGTCTAAATCCCAATTGATTTGGATGATGATGGAATATGGGGGTATGCATAAGGCATGGCAACAGATAAATATGTATGCATGTATATGCCTTTTGATGTTGTGTTGGTTTTAGTCACGTGAATGTGCTTTTTCGGATTATATTTTATATTATTATGCATGCACAGCTGCACCTAGATCAATGTCATGGAAATAAAGTTCTAATTGGACTAGGAGACAATATGAGGGCACGGTTTCTAAAGATAAGGAAGGAAGACATGGGCTTTTTGAATAATGGTGAAGTAGAGTTAGATGATGATGGCATTTAAAAGATAAGCTCCTGCTTATCTTGAAAAGCTTCGACTGAAGCTCTAGTTGATGAGTTTGAGTTAAAGTCAAATTCTACACTATTGGGGAGCTGCGCCACGCAACATTTGCTTCTATAAATACAGTACCACGGACAACAAAGGAACCCCTTCCAATTCAACACACAAATTGCTCTGCACAAAGTTTCTTGACAACCTTTGAGATTTTATCCTTATCCCTTTTCTTCAGCTAACACATCTTCAGTTTGGATAGACAGCATTGTGAAGGTAATCGGCGACATCTTCAGTTTGGATTGACAACATTGGAGCCATAGAATCAGCTAATCAAGATGCACCTTCAGTTTGGATAGACTGCATTTCTTCAATACCAACTGGTTATTAATCCAAGTCTCAATCGACAAGGATTTCCAAGTCCTTGTTGGTAAAGGTCATCTCATCAGCCTTCTTGGCGAAGTGAGGTGTTACAGGTTACTAGGTTCGGCACATTGCACGCTAAGTTTATTTTATGATTGGATATTTACAAGTATCTTTTAGAGTTCGACATTTTGACGGCCGAACCATATTTACAATCAAGACATACATTTCTTTTGAGTATTTGTGTCCATATAGTTTGGTACCAGTCCGGCGTGCTTATACTCTTACGAATATAATCAATGTGACCGAACCCGATGCTAATAATTTGTGAATTTTGCAGAACTAACAGCCTTGTCTTTAGGCTCTAAAACCCAAAGGCTGTGACGTGTTCCTTCCTCAGCCAAAGTTGTAAGATCGAGAAGTCAGCTGCACGCTCAACGCAACATCATCATATTTTACTTCCCGGCCGAGTTCGACCAACAAGTTAGCACGCCCCACACACAACCGAAGGACGTAGTTAGCTTATTAGTTACTTGGTCTGCGCGCCACATGGTCTTGGTAGTTTTTAGGGTCAATAGTAAGTTACTCTAAAATTAAACCTATGTTTAAGCAATCCATCACATATTTGAGCGAGAACAATTATGACTTAGGAGATGCAATACTTGTGTTTGGCAAGCAGTATGAGTTTGCAGACATGATTTGGTACCCCAGCCAACACAAGTTAGTCTATCGGATGGATAATTGTCTTTCATCAAGTATACGTCTGGTAATGGCATGTATGACTCCATTATTTTTTTAGCCACATATTTACTTATGCTTGCAATTATCAGAACCACGAGTTTTCTTTACATGTAGTTAACCACTTATTTAGTTTAACAATCATGGATCATGAGTCATGTGGTTAGTTGCACTAGAGTTTGTAATAAGCCAATGTGATTGATTAGTGATAATCTTCAACAACAATGATTTGTTACAAGATTGTCTTTATATACTATAGTTATGAAACCTTATTGACTAAGTAATCTCATAACTACCTATTACAACAAAATCATTAATTTATTGACAAGTGACAACTTATACAAACATTGGATCATTATCCTTAACATGCCACCTCAAACTCAAAAAGAGGAGAAACCAAGCCTGCGATGCTACAATTAGTATGAAATAAGGGAGCAGATAAGTCTTTGGTCAAAATATCAGCAAACTGCTCATTGGAAGAAACAAATTGAACTTGCAACAACTTCTGAGCAACTATTTCCCTTAAAAAATGGATATCAACCTTAATATGCTTAGTCCTTTGATGTAGAACATGATTTCAAGTAACACCTATTAGAGATACGTTATTACAGAAAGTGAGGATAGGCTAATAAGAAAGAGAAACATGCATAAAGGATAACAATTGCTTAATCCAATCAAATTCTGCATCAGTAGTTGACAAAGCTCTATGCTCAGCCTCTGTAGAAGACTTAGAAACAGTTTGTTGCTTTTTAGAAGATCAAGAGATAAGATTGGAACCCAGAAAAACAACAAAACATATGGTTGATCTTTTGTGATTTGGGTCCCTAGCCCAGTCTGAATCAGAGAAAGCTTAATGGTGATTTTCAGCAACCGAATGGGTGGCCCCCTCCTTGTTCCCATGTAGCTTTGCCCATGCTTGTGAAGTCTAACGGCCACACATGCTCCACATCAACCCGTTTGTGTTGCTCGTGTGTTTGGCTTGAAAAGTCGCCACACATGAGAGGGCATGTTGAGAATGAATCCCACATTAATGGGGAAATGAACATTGGATAAACTTATAAGTAAGTTGGGTTACTCCCTATATTGTCAATTGGTTTTATGATTGATGTGACAACCCGTCCCGATATATTTATTAGTTAAGTAGCGAATTGACGGAATTACCCCTTCGGGGTTATGTACGTATGCATGTGTGTTGTGTGAGGACCAATGGATGGTGGCCCTCAATAATTGAAACTATGGATTTATGTGATATTATTGGTGATGAATTGTAGACCACACAATTCTCTTACACTCTCCATCCCGTGTCCTTCTCATTTCAGTCTCTCTCTACCTATCATTCTCAGACAGACCCTCTCTCTCTTCACTCTCAACACTTTATTTCTCTCTCGCCATCTTGTACGGACACACCCACAAACCCATCAAAAATCAACAGATCGAACGAACCAACACTACCATTCGACTCTGGAAACCATACGAACACAGTAATGCCATTTTCAGGTAAGAACTATGTCATTTTCACGTCGAAATCATAAGCACCGATCTTGGCACTGTTCATAAACTTTTTGTTGGTTGATTTTTAGGACAATCTAAGCTCACAGGGAGCTTTGTTAGGACCTCTAGAGGCTCGAAGTGGTTTGTTTGGAGGAATTGGACGTCGGGATCAAGAGGTCGAAGTTTGGCCGGATTTTCTCTTATTTCTCTGGTGAGATCCCATGAATTTTAGAGCTCTAAATTAGTATGAATGTGTTCTACATGTTATTAGTTTCAATTTGAGACAAGAATCATGAAAAATGCTTGAAAAACGAGAAAGATATGTAGATTTGAAAATTTTCCAGATTTCGGCAAACAGTCGCCTACGACCGACGACTCGCCGGAGAAGACGACGGAATATTCCGTCAGTTTTGACGGAATATTCTAACTGTGTTAACTGACGCCGTTAAAATTTAACAGAATATTCCCAGTATATACCTGACGGCGTTAACTAACGCCGTCAGTGTGCATGTCACGTGGCCACGCGCGGCAGGCGCGTGGGTCCGTGACGTTGCCAGCGCGTGGCGGCGCGTGGAGGCCGGAAAAATTATTCTAAAAATTTCTGGGTGTTCGTGACGTCGAGTAGGTCGCGTTGGTATATTCGTATACCAAAATTGAGCTATGTATGAGAAGTTATTTCCGTAGTTACGTATATGTGCTTAAATAACGTATTTTTAGTAATTTCTCATATAGGTGAGACATATTCCGAGGACGAGCGTAGCCAGGCTAGACGTGGGGGCTACGACCCAGCGACCTATCAGTGAGTGGGCAGCTATTTTTCCGTATAACCTATATATATAATGATTTTTCCAGAATCAGATTTTAAATGAAAAGTACGTTTTATCGACATGCATATAACTTATTATTGACGCATGAGTATTCATATATACATTTCATGCATATGTTGGTGCCGAGGACGCCAGGTAAGTACCAGGTAGGTACATGCATTGCTGAGAAAGAACAGTCGATACATGATGAGATATGATGTGATATGTTACCTCATAAACCTGCACATATTGTTAGTGTTCACGCCCAGAGATAGGGGCACAGTCTTTCACGTGTCGTTCACTTCCCGCACCGCATGCTCGCCTTGGATCCAAGTTAGGTGCACAGTCTTGTCGTATAGACCACCTTTGAGTGGGTACGACATGTAGGTGACCCGCGTTCATTCGCACAGTCTTCACGTGATTGTAGCACTAGAGCATTTATTATTGATACAGTGATGTGATGATGATATGATGAGGATATTGATGTATGTGCAGTAGATATATATATATATATATATATATGATGAGATAGAGATGTTATGAGCTATATGTACAGCCGAGGGCTGAGTTGATATCTAGTAGCGATATGATTATTGAAATGCATCGTATGACATTACTTATGAGATTCAGATGGCATTGAAACACATTGCATGACATATTATGAGATACATTGAAAAGGTTTTATGCTGAGAAAGGTTGTGATATATATGTACATATTATTTTCTGGGAAACTATACAGGTTTTACGGTGAGGGGCTATATTTTTGAGAAAATGATGATTTTGAAAAGATTTGTTTTGCTGACCCACTCAATTTTGTTTTTCGCCCCTCCAGGTTCTAGATAGCTTGAGTACCCGAGTTGGCTAGCGAGGACCTTCCGGCAGTTCTGACAGACTTGCTATTATGTAGGGCACCAGTTGGTGTTTTTGAACTTATTTATTTATGCTTGACTGTACTTGACTTAGTACACTCTGATTATGTATAAGTATTGTATTATCACTCTAGCACAATATCATATCTAGGTTGCTAGTAGTTTGATTTTAATTGGTTCGTACTTCGTTAATGATTCCGCTTCCGCACTGTGCACTTAGCTACGTCACACTCGCGTGACGGCCATCACGCCTTACTTTCGGGTACGGGTGTGTCAATTGAACCTCAACTTTCTTCATACAATAATTTTTTAATAATATATTCTTATGGCCATTATGGTGGAACATCAACTTCTTCATACAATAGTTTTTAAATAAAATATATAATCAACAAATCCACCAAAATAAAATATACAATATGTTTTTTAGTTCGTATATAAATTGTTCGGATGTTACCAAACCATTATGTACTGGGGTGGATTTATTAAGGGACTTGGGTGGTCCTGGGACCACTTGAAAAATCAGAGAAGTGACTGTGAGAACTTTCGATGACCACCCAAATCTGGGCGTACGGTGGAATTGTGGTGAAGTATAGCAACGACAACTGCAACAGAATAGTGATCTTTGACATGGTTTGAAAACGTCCTCATAACTCCTAAGTCGCGTTAGAGGTTGAGAGTCCACTTTATCAATTATTATTCTAACTCCCTAATTGCCTATTTCGAGATATTTTTAGTTGTGACGGGAACACGGATGGTATACCACTTGTTTTTATGTAAGCGGTGGAATATTTAAGTTTTAAGTTATTAACCTTTTAACACACATAACCCATCATTTATATAGAAACACGTAGTGTACCAACTCGTGTGATAGTCACACTAAAAATCTCTCGTCTATCCCCATTCCCCAATTCCTACCCCACACAACCTAAGGCTAACACTAGCCAACACTAGTCACCTCTCCAGTCTTCACAAACTATGACCAAGTCCACCATACGGCCACCACATGTCTGACAGATGTCTCATCTTCATGGTCAGAACCATCCAATATTAAAATTATGGATCCACCACTGATTATGTTGGTAATAAATTTATCCTTTGACAAAAAAAAAAAAAAAAAAAGTCCCAGTTCCATTCATCATTTGGCCATGTGTTTGTCGACTGATCCGTTTGTGCTTGCTTTCTGCATAATCTGCACTACATACCTCTTTGAAGAAGAGCCTTAGTTCAATGCGTTAGATTCGAATAATTCATTGTATCAAAATGTGTCTAGTCGATTTGGGTACATATATTGCATTTATTATTTTTGTGGTTCTGTCAACTAACTAATTAAGGTAACCTTATAATTATTAGAATGCAAATCCATTGTTTTCAAATCTTTCCATCTAATAAAAGCTTATATTAGAGCATCTCAAATCCAAAAATACTAAATGCTGAAATTTGTGATCTTGAAATCAATTTTAGCCTTTTAAACAGATTTTTCCTCCAATACTACAATACTAAAATTCATCTGTATCAATTGTCAAACAATTGTTCTAACCTCAAAATGTTGCTAATTTTTTATTGTAATTTTTAGACAAATTATATTATTTTATTTATACGACCATTTTTAAACTAAGCGAATTCAAATTCTGACAAGAAGAGATTATTGAGGTCTAATTTGAACACTTCTTCATGAGTCTTTATGAATAGAAGAAACTTATTTGTTGATGCCTAAATAACCGTGCTTATAGTTTCGTATAGGTAACATTCATATTTTTTTTGTATCAACTAGCTATTAATTTAGTGATATCTCTCTTCTCGATTGTCGATTTAGTCTATGAACTATCAATTCAGTGAAAGTTAGATTACTGAATTATTTTTTTGGTAAAATAAGTCCCTAAATTCATTAAAATTTTTAATTTCATCTCTACTATTATATTCAAAGTCATTTTATTCAATTTTTCGTCAACTTAAATTGCTTAACATACTTTAGAGTGTACTACTGTTCTCTTTTCTCCTATAAGCCCTTAACATTTCATATATGTTGCAAATTTAATGTCTAATTTACCCTCCAAAGTTAACTCCATACACTTTTTATGTAAAATTACTAATCTACCCTCCAAGGTGTATCATATGTAAGTAACGTGACTTAAATTAACAAAAAATTGAATATAATAGCTTCGAATATAATAGGGTAAATTACATTTTACCCCCTCAAGTATAAACAAAATTACAACTTCATACAATATTTTTAAAACATTTCAATTTCACATATTTACTATCATTTAATTTCAATATCTTACACTCCATTAAAAAAATATGTTAACTTAACCGTTAAATAATTACATGGCACACATGGATCCACATTAGTGCTTATGTGGCCAAAAAAACAAATAAAAATAATTAATTAATTAATTAAAAAACACATTGAGCCCACCGCCGATCCATCCACACCTTGAATCATTCCCCTTCGTTCGTCCCCTTGGTTCACCACCAAAACCTCAAATTTCCCGTCTGTTTCCCCTTCCATCCGTCACCCCGCCTTCACCCCCAAAACCACGTATGCACTCTTGTCCTCTAATCCAAAACCCTCGAAATCACACCCAATTCTCTGCAGTTCAATTTTCTCTCTCTGCGATTCAATCTTGTAAAAACCTTAATTTCAACTTCCCAAACCCAAAACTTCCCCATCTCTCTGCTATTCAAGCTAAAAACCCTAATCTTCTGTCTCAGCGATTCAAGTTCATAAAAACCCAAATTGCGGCAAATCCTCTTCCGTTCTCGTACTAAGCAACTAGGGAAGCTCGGTCATCAGGCTCGAGTGCTCGGCGTTGCTCAAAGCAGTGAGGGATGAAAGAGAGAGAAACGGGATGGTGACTCGAATTTTGACCTGGTTCCGGTGGACGCGAGATAGGAAAAGAGGAAGAGAAAGTCGTCGGTGGTGCATTCGATGATCTCTGGAAGGAAGTGAAAGATTGGGAAAAGACTTAGGCATTTGGACTTGCTTCTTTAAAGACCCCATCTCCATGATTTGCTTTGGGGAATGGAAGAAATTGAAGAAGACAATTGCTTCTTTTCTTCCTGTAAAGTAGAAAGATAGAAGGTGAGGAGCGGTCATGGAGATTCAGAGGGAGAAATTGAGGAAAGAAGGTCCATTATCGTCCCCCTCTCTGTAATTTGAAGTGTTGTTTTATTTTTAAATTGTGTTTTTAATATTTAATTATTTTTATTTGCCACGTCATCAAATATATGTGAGCATTATATTTGCTACGTCATCATTTAACGGTCAAATTAACAGTTTGACTAACGAATGTATGAAATTACAATTAAATGCTACTTAATGTATGAGATTGAAATGTTTTAAATATGTTGTATGAGGTTGCAATTGACTTAAGGGGGCAAAATGTAATTTACCCAATATAATATTATGGACGTAATTCATAGATTTTTATAATTTAAGAACTGATTTTTCTAAAAAATAATAATTTAGAGACGTAATTTTCACTCAGTGATAATTCAGGCACTAAAGTTCACCCTAAACAAAACCATATGTAGTCCATGGCGATATTGTCATTTCATAATAAGGAAAATACCTAATACCTTGCGTGTACACACATATGTAGAATAGAAGCCGTTGATGCGGAAATGGTAATAGTTGATTGGCATAAAGATCGTGCCATTCAGTGGTACAATTGACGCATATGTAGAAATAGTAGCCGTTGATGCATAAAGGGTAGTCATTGATTGGTGTAAGGATCGCGCCATTTAGTGGCACTCCGCGCATATGCTATTGTAAGCCTCGTGCCATTTGGGTGCGTTTGGTACGCGGGACGGGGCGGGACGGGACGGGACGAGGCGTTCCGTCCCGCGTTTGGTACGCCTAAAACGAGTGGGACGAGGCGTTCCACGGGACAAATTTTGGATGATTTTTGGTTTCACCTCTCCCCCCTGGAACGGGGTTGTTCCACGTCTCTGGGACAGAAATTTTTAACATTTTAGGACAACAATGCCCCTTGTCTTTTTCAAAATTTACAACATCCGTCCCATCATGTTCCGTCCCGTCCCGTTCCGTCCCATCTCGTTCCGTCCCATCCCGTCCCGTCCCGTCTGAGTACCAAACGCACCCTTTGGTACGCAATTTCCACACGTGCACGGCAATATTTACCATAATTTTCAAAATAAAATCCAGCTAGGCAAACCAAAATACGACGTCACTATAGTGGCGCATTTTCACTGGCCAACATAAAGCAGTCTCACAAGAATATGATGCGAACGCATACGTTTTGCATTTCTCTCGCTCTTTTCCTAAAAGGGTAAATTCGGGAATTGAAAAGCCCATTCGGGGCTCGTCGGATAACAACATAAAACACAAAACGCAGACGCACACAGAGCCCTCAAGTTTCTGCCCCTCTTCTTCTTCGACCCAGTACGAGAAACAAAGCCAAACGTCAAAAGACCCGACTCCCAAATATTTGCTCCCAGATTCACACCCCACTGGTACGCCGCAAAGTCTCACTCTTTTTTCTTTTCTTTTCAATTTTCTGATAACTTTGTTGTACCGGAGTTGCCTTCCCTTTGTATTTCTGATTCGCTTTTGAGCATTCTCATGACTCTGACAACCTCGAAATATGTGGTTTAATTTGTGGGTTTTGTTCACCTGTCTCTGTTCTAATTGACTCTCCATTGTAGCTCCTTGATAGGCATTGAATTGATTGCCCTATTGGGGTTTTCAGACAGATAGAGGGGTTTTCTTGGATACGTAATTGAGGGTTTTCTTGGATAAGTAATTGAAACCTTATTGGGTCTTTTACCTGGAACAGTTTCATCAATTGGGTTCTTGGGTTTTACTCAGATGAACTTTTTTTAGCCCCCTTGAACTAAGGATATTGCTTTGCCAATTGCCAGAGATGGGTTGCCCAACTCTCTAGTATAATATATATTGGATAGAAAGCATTTGGTTTGCTTTCTAATCTAACTTGTTTCTTAGGTTTGGGAATCCTTAAAAGCAAACACTTTTGGAGTTTAATTCTGCATAACCCTTTAAACATGGTTTACTTGTAGCTTCTTGTGCTCAATTTGCTTGATGGATTTGTGGCGTAAAGGAAATAAAACTTGGATTTGATAAATGGTCTGTAAGTTGGGGTGGAAATTATAAGGTTCTTCTGTTATTTCTCAGAAACCGTGAGGTGCGGAGGAAAGTTGGCTAGTTTTAACGCTCTTGTTGCATTTCTTACACCACCTTTTTAAGTCTCCCTTGCCATTAATTTTGTAATTTCCTCCTACAAAGAAACAACTAATGGGTATTTTTCACTAGAGTATATGTATGCCCTTCATTCAAGTTATCATGGCATCGGGGTAATTTCCATGATAATTCTGTGAGCCTGCATCTTATTCAGCTGACAATAGGGTTAGTTATTGGATGACAAAAGTTGGTGCGTGAACCAGACATGGCAGAAGGAGCGGAAGTTGAGGAGCGGGTGGATCTTGACGAGGACAACTACATGGAAGAGATGGATGATGATGTAGAAGAGCAAATAGATGAAGATGGAGTAGATGGAGGCAGTGATGAAAATGTGGAGGAGCATGCTGAAGAAGCACATGAAGATCCTCTTACTAAGGCTAGCAACACAGATCACCCACCTGAACCAGACGAAAGCCATAGTGCTGGTGAGTTTGTGGAAGATGGAGAGAAACCTTCTGCTCCTGTCAATGAAGAGGAGAAAGAGAAACATGCACAACTTCTTGCCCTTCCTCCCTATGGGTCTGAAGTTTTCATTGGTGGACTTCCGAAAGACACTTTGGAGGAAGATCTGAGGGATCTATGTGATGAAATAGGCGAAATTATTGAGGTCAGAACTTTGAGCTCTTGTGCTTGTGACATTTTAGCCTTCTGTTTGGGGTCGACCGGAGTTGGAGTTGTATTCTCTGTGAGGGTTTCATTCTTTAATTATTTTGCAGGTAAGATTAATGCAAGACAGAGAAACTGGTGAAAGCAAAGGTTATGCATTTATGGGATTTAAGACTAAAGAGGATGCACAAAAAGCCATTGAAGAGTTACACAGTAAAGTATTTAAGGTAGTGATGTTTTTCTTTGGCAGTGCTGTGTACTGTCATCTTTATTCCTTTTTAAGATAGGTCCAGCCTCCAGCATGATTGTCACCTGTATTGTGTTTCATCTCTGCAGGGTAAAACCTTAAGATGTTCACTTTCTGAAACTAAACATAGATTGTTCATTGGCAATGTTCCAAAAATCTGGACCGAGGATGAGTTTCAAAAAGTCATTGATGAGGTTGGTCCTGGGGTTGAGCACATTGAGCTAATAAAGGTTAGATTTGTTAATCTATCTTTAGTCATGTTCATTTAGGGTTAAAGCGGCTTGGATGAATATTCTTATGGAATTATCTTTTGCTGCAGGATCCTCAAAATCCAAGTAGAAATCGTGGTTTTGCTTTTGTTTTGTATTATAATAATGCCTGCGCTGATTATTCAAGACAGAAAATGTCAAATTCAAATTTTAAGCTGGATGGAAATACCCCAACTGTTACCTGGGCTGATCCAAAAAGTACTTCTGATCATGCTGCTGCTGCTCAGGTATACTCCAATTTCTAATTGAATGAGGTTCCAGGTTCAGGGGCTTAATTGACAGTTCACAGTTTTTGTTTCTGTTTTTAAACTAAAAAGCGAAAGTATCTCCATAGATTAACCTGTTATATTTGATTAGCATATCGATGCAAACAAGTAGTTTATAAGAATCTGTGCAATATGAGTATGACTAATGCACCAAAATTTGTATGAAAACTCAGAAGTCTAGGCTATTGGAAAGAGTCAACTGAAGTTCATATACCATACTAGAGCAGAGTTTATGACTGAGTTAGGATTCTATGTTCCACCATGGTCCATTAAACCGCATCCCCGTGGATGCCGGTGTACCTTGGTTGTCGGTCAATCTCACTGGACTGTATCTTCCCACAGGCACCTTGGTTGTCAGCGAGTCCAGGAAGATCACCAGCAATGTCGTTGCTTGGTGGTTCACGCCTCAAGCTGTCACTCAATAGTACAGGCTTTTGAGACAAGCTTAGGGGCATTACAATTTCCCTGCCGTTAAAGTCACTCCTAAAATGCATTTTAAGTATCACATTAGCCCTCTGAAAATTCTTAGTTATAAATGATAAACTGTTGATTTTTTAGATATTCAGTAAGTGCAAAAGAAATGTACTAATTTGCAGGAAGAGTGGGATGGACTGGAATAAATTATTTTTCTTCTTTTTATTGGAGTTTTTCTTTATTGAAAGTGTATTTTGTTTGCACATTTTTGCAAGTTTGTGAGGATCCTTGTTTTTTCCGAAATTAAAAAGTGAAGACCCAAATTGGTTGTTGCCTGTTGGCATTTCATATTAGTACAGATATTCTAGTTATATTTTAAAAATCATTAATCAAACAAGTCACAATTTGACTTGATATGAACTTAGTTAAATTAGTTTGAAAACTTTGATGGAGAATTTAAAAGTCAGTTGCTCATTTGCTTGAAGTTTAAATGATACATTTTAGTTCGTATCTAAAATTTTCAGATTATGTTACTGCCTACGAATTGACATTTTCTTGCTGGCATGCTGTTTCTTTTACAAGTCCCAGGTGAAGGCTCTTTATGTGAAAAACATACCTGAGAACACTAGCACTGAGAAGCTGAAGGAACTATTCCAGCACCATGGTGAAGTGACAAAAGTGGTTATGCCACCTGGAAAAGGTGGTCAAGGAAAACGAGATTTTGGCTTCGTCCATTTCGCTGAAAGGGCAAGTGCACTGAAGGCTGTCAAAGACACTGAGAAATATGAAATTGATGGTATGTAGTTTGCACCACTTCAGGGGCTTACATTTAAAATCGACCAAGATAAAACCTCTAATTTAGAAGTTGTTCTTAGTAGCTTTTAGTTTGATGCAATGTGATTGATGCATCTTTTAACTTACATGCAGCTTGCACTAAGCGTATGCAGTTGATGATTTTGGAATTTCTTAACTAAATAAATTAATAAATCAAGCTAAAATTAATGTGGAATAACTATCAGTTAGTTTTGCTGCTAAGTCAAGTGTTTGGGAGGGTGTTCTTGTTTTAAGATTGTTTTGGGTAGAGATTAGGGGCCTGAGGCCCACAGACGCAGAAAGTAACTGCCTGAGGCACGAACAACCCTAAGCCTGTGGACACGAATAATGCCTTTGAAAAGATTAGCACATGCCTGTAGGGTGTGCACTCACAATGCTACAAGCACAGGCTCAGAGATATCTCAAAGTGGGCAAGCAAATCTGCCACACAACTATCTTCCCTGTAAATATGTGAAATAAAAAAATAATAGGGGGATGGTTCATAATGTTTTAAGAATTGGTGTTTTGTGTTGAGATTCATGATGTAGAATGCAGTGCTATATGATTTGGGTTTAGACATACGAACTCATTGTGGAAAATATTAACTGTACTGTACTCCATTCTTTTCATCATTGTGGTGTAAAGTTACTTAAATTAAATCAAATTTGAAACTTGTATTCCTATTATATTATATTTATAACAAAAATTTGAGAACTTAAAAGATTTGTGGATTTGTGGCTTCCATTAGGAACTCTTTGTTAAAATATTTTAAAGAATAGTTTGTAGGCCTGACGATATCATGGTTATCCTTGTTTAAACGCATTGTCTCCTTGTGCAATGCCTACTTAATGTGAATAATAATCAATAATCACTAGAGAGCTGGTCTTAGTTGGAATGCTTCTTTCTATTACATATATGTTTATTTGATTTTTGTATAAAGTATCATGAGTTGATCGATAGACAAATCTGAAATGTCCTCTTTATTTCTTTGTTGAGTTCATAGTGTATCCAAAATTAATGTACGAAACTATTTGTTTATAGGTCATCCACTGGAAGTTGTCCTTGCGAAGCCTCAGACTGAGAAGAAACCTGATGGGGCTTATCCGTACAATGCCGGGCCTCATGCAAACCACCTTGCACACCCTGGGTACGGTGGTGGTTTTGGTGGAAATCCATACGGCTCTGTAGGGGCAGGATATGGTGTTGCTGGAGGCTTTCAGCAGGTATGTCAATGGATTTATATCGTGTCTTGGCATTGATCATCTATCAGTCTATCTAACGGGTTTTATACATGAACAGCCAATGATATATGGCAGAGGGCCAATGCCTGCAGGGATGCACATGGTGCCTATGGTTTTACCAGATGGTCGAATCGGCTATGTTCTGTAAGTTGTCATTTGTTCTGTGGGAATAAAAAAAAGGAAGAATTTATAGAACAATGTCTCATAGAGATTGGTATTGTGCAGTCAGCAGCCTGGTGTACAGATGCCAACTCCTCGTCCTCGAAGAGCAGATCGGAGCAATGTTCCAGGCAGTCATCCTGGACGAGGAGGTGGCGGCAGTGATGAAGGCCACCGTGGTGGCAGGAGGTACCGACCCTACTAACGGGCAGAGGATTGAGGCTGGTTGGGATAAAATCATAAAACAAGGAGCATGTGATTGGTTGAAAGACGAATTACTTCAAAAAAAAAAAGAAAGAAAAAAACAGAACCACCTCTCCCTATTTCCTTTTTTTATCTTTTCAGTGGAAACGATGGGGTAGAAAAAAAGAAAACAAAGACAGAAAAGGCTTCTAGGATTAGGAAAAATTGAGGTTCATATAACCGAACGTTGGTGTCTCAGTGCTGTTAATCTATGCCTACAGAAAATGCTCAGGGTTGTTGACAGTAGGAATTCTCTCTTTTGTATTAATGTAATGCATTTGTTGGATTTTTTATTTGACGCCTAGCAAAAATCAAAGTTGATTTTCAGTGCAATGCTATCCGAATTCTGACATTGCTTTGATCCTTGTGTCATATCTTGTATTGATAATCAAGGTTGGCTTGGCGCTGCTTTTAGGATGGGTAAAAAAGCATTTTTGGCAAGGCTTGTTAGAAGGTAGGTTTGCGGATCAAAATCCAAAACCCAAAGTGCTTTTCGGTTTGTCTCAATTTATGGATGAATCACTCGGTTGCTGTAAAAGGACCCTAATATATATGATGATGCATCATATTCAGATCACAAGAACCAAACCCAAAATGCTCTCGTATATAGTATATTCTTCTCTCTGTTAATTTTTTCATTACAGACTATATTATTACTCTAATTTATGGTAAAACGAGGGAAGAGATTGAATTGGACGTACATAGTGTTGAATCCCACATCGGTTGTAGAAAAACGAAAGTAATAGTTTAAATATCCTAATCAGCAACCACACTATAACTAACACTGAGGGCTTTTGTGATAAAACCTCACACCTAGGATGGTGTAGGTGATGATTACCAAATTGGGGACATTATTCGTATTGTTAGAAGTAGGCCTTTGGCTCGTCTGTCTGATAATTCTACGTTGTATCAGAGCCAAGTAGTGGGCCCACAATGTACTGCCACGTGATGGATGGGTAACCATTCGTTGTCGACTCGAGCCGTGCCATCTAATCCCACTCTAACTAACATTGAGGCCTTAAGTTATTCTATTATATATCGTACAAATAAGTGCTTGTTTTACTTTAAAAAGTACATAATTGTATTTATATACATAAATTGAAAAGATAGAAAGACATATAGATTAGAAAGTATTAGAACATATCGAAAACATGGGAACCATAATATGATGAGTGTTCATCCAAGTATTCAACAAGTCTTTTACAATTTATTGCAAAAATAAAATGTAAAATGAAAGTTATCTATTTTCTATCTAAATAAGAGTGGCGACCTAAGTATGTGCCTATGCGAGTCTATGCGCCTTTCTTAATTTTCAAATGCCTAGGGATGAATCAGAGCAGTGGCCAACTGCCTAGCACCTAGGTAAGCCCTAGGTGGCGCTAGGTGGGAATTTTTAGAATAGCACTGTTTGGACCCAAAATTACATCATCGGTCTAAGTAATTGAGACCATTGAATGAGCAGAATTTTAAACTGTTGAATAATAAAGTGGTTGAAATGATTTTTAATTATTATTGAGAAATAATATTGTGATTTTAATCATGATAGTATCTCTTAGTATTATATTAAATTAGTTAAACCCAATATTCCCAATTGATTTGAATGATGATGGAATATATGGATATGCAGTAAGACATGGCATCAGATAACAGCATGCAAAGATATTGGGGATACGTTTTGCATATGTGGTATTGCTTTGGCCACATGGCACATGCATAATTATGACTCCTATGCAAAGTGGTATTTGATGCAAGATGGCATCTTAAGTGATTGAACCCAGTGAACTTTGTAGAACTAGTAGTCTTGTCTTCAGGCATTAGAACCCGAAGGCCGAGACGTGTTCCTTCCTCGGCCGCAGTCATGAAATCGAGAAGTCAGCCCCGCGCTCAACGCAACATCAGCATATTTTACTCCCCGGCCGAGCTCGGCCAACGAGTTGGCACGCCCCACACACAACCGTAGGACATAGTTAGCTCATTAGTTACTCGACTTGGGCGGCGCCACGTAGGCTTTGTATTTTTTAGGGTCAATAAAAGTCTAGTGGGCTCGTTTTCTGATGAGATGTGATAAGCCTAGGCTTTTACTTTGTTTGAAAAGTCACGAAATGATATTTCTTAGCCTCTGATCCGGATTAATTTCAGCTCTGCGAGTTAGAATTGCAGTTGGACTCTACAAAATTATTTGGCCGTGCCAAGCAGAAGATATGAATGCTATAAATATAGAGTCGCAGGAAACAATTTAAGACCTCTCCAATTCAACACATAAATTGCCCTGCGCAAAGCTTCTCAACAATCCTTGAGATTTTATCCTTCCCTCATTTCTTCTACCAACACATCTTCAGTTTGGATAGACAATGCTGTGGAGGCAACTGGCGACACCTTCAGTTTGGATAAACAGCACTAGAGCCGTAGAATCAGCATATCGAGGAGGTTTGGAAAGTCAGCACTACTTCGAGACCGACTGGTTATTTATCCAAGTCTCAGTCGACAAGAATTTTTTAGTCCTTGTTGGTAGAGGTCATCTCATCAGCCTTCTCGATGAAGTTAGATGTTATAGGTTACTAGTGTAACATCCCACATCGCCCATGGGAGAGGATCTTGTAAGCTTTAAATGTATATTCCTATCTCTACCTAGCACGAGGCTTTTTGGGAGCTCACTGACTTTTTGAAGTTAAGCGTGTTTACGTGAGAGCAATCCCAGGATGAGTGACCCCCTGGGAAGTTGCTCGTGAGTTCCCAAAAACAAAACCGTGAGGGCGTGGTCGGGGCCCAAAGCGGACAATATCGTGCTACGGTGGAGTTGAGCCCGGGATGTGGTGGCGGCCCGGGCCGGGATGTAACAATTTGGTATCAGAGCCACTCTTGGCCTAAATTGTGCCGACGAGGACGTCGGACCCCTATAAGGGGTGGATTGTAACATCTCACATCGCCCAGGGGAGAGGATCTTGTAAGCCTTAAATGTATATTCCTATCTCTACCTAGCACGAGGCCTTTTGGGAGCTCACTAGCTCTGGATTCCATCGGAACTCTGAAGTTAAGCGAGTTCGCGCGAGAGCAATCCCAGGATGGGTGACCCCTTGGGAAGTTGCTTGTGAGTTCCTAGAAACAAAACCGTGAGGGCGTGGTTGGGGCCCAAAGCGGACAATATCGTATTACAATGGAGTCGAGCCCGAGATGTGGTTGTGGCCTGGGCCGGGATATGACAACTAGGCTTGGCACATTGCACGCCTAGTTTGTTTTATGATTGGATACTCACAAGTATCTTTTAGAGTTCGGCATTCTGACGGCCGAACCACATTTACAATCAAGATATACATCTCTTTTTGAGTATTTGTGTCCATATGGTTTTGTACCGGTTCGGCGTGCTTATACTCTTACGAATATAATCACTGTGACCGAACTCGGCACCACGATTTGTGAACTTTGCAGAACTAGCAGCTTTGTCTTCAAGCGCTAAAACCTGAAGGCTAAGACATGTTCCTTCCACGGCTGTAGTCATAAGATCGAGAAGTCAGCCACGCACTTAACGCAACATCAGTATATTTTACTCCCCGGTCGAGCTCGGTTGATGAGTTGGCATGCCCCGCACACAACCGAAGGACGTAGTTAGCTCATTAGTTACTCGACATGCGTTCCACGTAGGCTTGGTAGTTTTTATGGTCAACATTTTGGCACTTAGTTCTAAAACTACGAAATTCATATGATATATCAAGATTCCAATCCAACTCCACTTGGCCGATTGGACGCAGATGCGATCTTTAAAGCAGGTGAAGAAAGGCTAAAATATTTCTCTCAATGGTTAAATGAAGATAGAGCTTGATTTTATGAGTGGCTTGATAAGAAAATGCCTTTTGGTCCTAGGTTCAAATCAATTCCATTTGAAGAATAGTTGGTTCAAAAGACCCGGGGGAGGGGGGGAGGGAATTTTCCGCTCTTGTCACAATCAGACGTTGGCCTAAGAAAATTCTTAATTTGGCCGAAGAAAGGCCACTTATTTTTTCAGTCGAGATTGAAAATATGATCGAGTTTGGTAGACCTAGAAGAAAAGGTTTAAGTTTCTAACCCAAAAATTGAGTCAGAAAATGATTCGTCAGAGGAATGTTCCAATGACGAACAAGACCGATACATGACTTCAGACCATAAAACCACATCAATTGATATGGTAATTGGAGACATGGTCTTAGATGTTGAAACTACACCAATTGATATGATTATTGGCGATAAATCCATTACGGAGCAATCCTATTCGTTTAGGTTATTTGAATTAAAAGTCGAAATTAACGAAGTAATTATGCCTGGGGGGGGCATAATAAGTGTCCAACACATTCGGCAGCCGACGATAAAAAATCTTTCGTCAAGCCAAACATATTTCGAAAAAAAAGTGAAAATTTTGATGTAAAAAGAGCTCGGCTTGGAATAAAGCACCGTTGGCCTCCTTCTAATTATGATTTAGCCGTTTTCATTTTCTTTTGCTAAAAAAAGGATGAATAAATTATTGTCTTAACCATTTGGCCTTTTAGGCCGATGCATAAGAAAATAAGGGAGCATACATCGGTATTATCGGCGGTAGAAATGCATGCAAATTCAACATTATATATGCATGGCTTAGTTGGGAGGACTATCAAAGGTGCATGGTGACATTTAACACTCAGTTGAGTTTCGAAATTGGTGTTTATATATATATACCAGTCGGCCATGAGGTTTTATATATAAAGTTACTTTGCTTCAAGATACTGAGCTGCCAAGAAGTGAGTATCACATTCATGATTGGTGGGTAGGCCGAGCTGACAACCTTGGTGTTTCTCAACCTCGTCTTACTTTTTCTTGACCTCAACCTAATTTTTCTCAACCCCACCTTGGTGTTTCTCAACCTAATATTTCTCGACCTTACCCTACTTTTTCTCGACCTCGGCCTAATTTTTCTCGGCCCCATTTGCAAGTTTTGGGTCTCTCGACCGTATGAGTTAGATGGTCGAACAAAGGTGTTATTGCCGAAGCACAAAGTTTCTTTTTCAGCAATATGACGGGGTTTTGTTGGCTACGAACAATTAGTTTCCTTAACCATTTCAACTTACGAGCCGAAGTTCAAGGAAACTGAGGGGACCTCAGTGGGCTTCAAAGATCAAAGTGTTTTAAAACCATCATCCCATTTTGGTGGCCTAGTTTTACTCGGTTAAGTTCGTTATTGCATTGCAAGGAGCTAATATGGGCTGTTTGGTTGATTAGTGATCTTTTGATAATTGGTCTGATGATCAATTGGCATTCTTTTTGCCAAAAGAATAGTTTAGACGGCATGGTGGTGGTATGCTCACCATAAGAGAAATTTAGGTTCCTTGATTAGTCCAATTTTGGAGGAGCAATTTGATTATTGTTTTTGAGCGAGCTGAGTAGATCATACATTTTGGTTTAACATAGCATGAATGTTTCGGCCGAGCAGATGTAGTAAAACTTATTGCTGCTACTTTTGGTGGTTGGCTTGGTTCTCGCGCTTGCTCGAATTGGATATGATGTTGAAGCCATCTTTTTTCCCCTTTGGGTTATATTTGGTGGTGAAGTTCAAAGAGCATCAAGAGTGTTAATTTTGGGCCGTGATTAGATTTCGGCAATTAACACATCCAAAGGTCAGAGCTTATGTCTCTCAATTTCATTAATGTTTAGCTAGGATAATTTCATTAACCATTCGACTTGCAAGCTGAAGATTAAGGAAACTGGGGGGGGGGGGGGGGCAATGTTTGGACCCAAAATTATATCATCAATCCAAGTAATCGAGACCGTTGAATGAGCGGAATTTTAGACCGTTGAATGATAAAATGGTTGAAATGATTTTTAATTATTATTGAGAAATAATATTGTCATTTTAATCATGATATTATCTCTTAATAATATATTAAATTATTTAAACCTAATATTTATCTAAATCCCAATTGATTTGAATGATGATGGAATATGGGGATATGCATTAAGGCATGGCATCAGATAACAGCATGTAAAGACAGTGGGGATACGTTTTACATATGTGGTATTGCTTTGGCCATGTTACACATGTATAATTAGATTGCATGCATGGTCGCACCTGGACAGGTGTCGTGGGAAAGTGAGCTTTATAGTTTTGCATTGGCAATCTTGGCTATGAGTGACAACTTAATGGGAATGAGATGATAAGTCTAGGTCTGCTAAGATGTGATAAGCCTAGGCTTTTTTTTTTTTTAAGTCACGAAAAGATATGTCTTGGCCTCTTATCCGGATTAATTTCAGTTTTGTGAGTTAGAGTTGCAGTTGAACTCTACAAAATTATTTGTTCGTGCCAAGCAGAAGATATGAATGCTATAAATACAGAGTAGTAGGCAACATTTTAAGACCCCTCCAATTCAACACATAAATTGCCCTGCGCAAAACTTCTCAACAACCCTTGAGATTTTATCCTTCTCCCATTTCTTCCACCAACACATCTTCAGTTTGGATAGACAACACTGTGGAGGCAACCAGCGACATCTTCAGTTTGGATAGACAGCACTGGAGCCGTAAAATCATCCGATCGAGGAGCACCTTCAGTTTGGATAGACAACACTACTTCGAGACCGACTGGTTATTTATCCAAGTCTCGGTCAACAAGAATTTCTGAGTCCTTGTTTGTAGAGGTCATCTCATCAACCTTCTCGGTGAAGTGAGGTGTTACAGGTTACTAGGCTCGGCACATTGCACGCCGAGTTTGTTTTATGATTGGATATTCACAAGTATCTTTTAGAGTTCGGCATTCCGACGGCCGAACCACATTTACAATCAAGTCATACATCTCTTTTGAGTATTTGTGTCCATATAGTTTGGTACCGGTTCAACGTGCTTATACTCTTATGAATATAATCACTGTTACCGAACCCGGCGCCGACGATTTGTGAACTTCACAAAACTAGCAGCTTTGTCTTTAGGCTCTAGAACCTCGAAGGCCAAGACGTGTTCCTTCCTCAGCCGTAGTAGTAAGATTGAGAAGTCAAGCGCGCACTCAATGCAACATCAACATATTTTACTCCCCGGCCGAGTTCGGCCAACGAGTTGGCACGCCCCGCACACAATCGAATGACGTAATTAGCTCATTAGTTACTCGACCTGCGCGTCACGTAGGCTTGATAGTTTTTAAGTTCAACAAGTACACAATTCACCTCTACTACCTCATCTCCCATTTCCCCTTCCTTAATAGCGTTCCTACCTTTTCCTCTATTGTCCTTATCTTCTTCCGTTTTCCCCTTCTTCCATCCTTACATCCCTAAGGTCCTTTATGGTCAGCCTCATTCTCTCTCTCTCTCTCTCTCTCTCTCTCTCTCTCTCTCTCTCCACATCGGTGAGAGTTGACGATGGCTACACCAAACCACGATTGACGGTGGCTTTAGAGCTGAGCACAATCTCAACAATGGGACTATGTCTCCCACTATTTGCATTTTCCTATAGCTATCTTAGACTTGTTCTCTCAAGCCACAATTTTTGGATCTACGCAAATGAATCTCAAATTCTTAGCCTTAAGCTCAGTTATTTTCCCCTTATTCCAGTCACCGCCACACTTATGCTCCAGCTCCTCCCATCCCCTCTCTCCTATAACACCAGGTTGCCTTCTATGGTTTTACTTTCTGTTGTGAAGTATAATTTGAAACTCATCTTCACCACCCACTATGAAAGCGATTTATCATTCATTCAAGGGAAGGTGTGCAAAACCGTTCCCTTGGTTTCAGTTTGAGTCTTTGTACAAACTTTTTTTATAGTACTATTTACATGGTTGTTGGCTTCGCTAGCTTTTGCTGGTGTCTGGTTGGTGAAGATGACATAAGATTCTCTTTGCTCAGTTGGCTAGATGGTTTATTTGGGGCTTGCCAGGATGTTGGTATCTTCTATTTGGTTTTTATGTGGTTAGGTTCGGATTTGAGCATGATTTGGGATTGGTATGGTTATGTAATCTTATACAACAACCGTTTTGGTGTAGTGGTATCAGCAGTGCTCCTAGTTTGATTCGTAGTGGTGGTGGCTTGGTCAATACTCATAGTGGCCACAGTGGTGTTGCTATGTGATCTTGGTGGTCATTGTCTGCTCGGGCTATCTTTTGTTTTTAATTGGGCTTTTGTGCTCTTTAGGTCATGTTGTAATTTTTTTGGTATCTTTATGTTGCCTCTTACATTGGATCTGTGGAAATTGTGATGTATGCTTTCTTTCACTGAAAAGTTACATATCGTCTCTTACGATGTCAAGTTATCGAGCTCTTAGGTTTCTATTTGTGTAATATTTACTTCTATTAATGAAGTTCATGTTAACCTTAAAAATGCATACATAATTTGATTGGACAGACACAAACTTTCTTACAAGAAACCAAATCATGTATGTCCCATATAATCGAGTAATCCAGATTTATCAACATATAAATCCTTTGCGCATTCCATATAATTTGAGTGTTATATAAGAAAGTACAATAAGAAGTTTAAGGAAATGGAGCATCACATCATTTCCATTACACTTTGTTTCGGATTTGGATCCTCACTGGATCTCCTCTCTAGGGATCTTAAGGATCAATGCACGTGGACCATTGATAAAAAATCGTACGGCCACAATTAAATGTTTTTTCATATTTTTACAAGTAAAGCAATCTCGTTTGCATGAAAAATATAGAAAAGAAAAAAAATTATGGCTGCACGATTTTTTGTCAATAGTCCACATGCGTTGTTCCCTAGGATCTCCAGAGAGGGGATCCGACGAGGATCCAATTCCCTTTGTTTCGTACACCCAAATATATTAGGAGCCAAGTATTGGGGCCCTACTTTTTCTACTCTTCTCGGGAGTCGAGATAAAAAAAAATGCACCTCTATTGACTTTAATTTAATCACAGAGATTCGTCACAGACTGGTCAGATTTAATAGATTTACGTAAGTGATATTCACACATTTATTTTTACTTTTTACATACTCTTGTTATTTTTATTTTATTTTATTTTTTGAGAAAGAGTACGATACCCTTGTTAATTTTTTGACATTGATATTCTTTAATTTATTTGATTCGATGCTAAAAAATTGAGAGATGTGTGTGAAAAATAAAAATAGAAGTGGATAGCACTACCTATAGAGTTCTATCTCAAAAGAAGTCGATGAAATTTATAAAGAACCACCAATCAATCCAACAATCATTTCTCGACGTAAAATCTCATTATGATCATATAGTTTTCTGATGCGTAACAATTGTATATTATTTCCAAGAGTGAGAAGTGCACGTATCTTAATGTTTGAAAAGAGTCCCATCCAAAGGAAAACCCAGTTCCAAATCTTACATTCTTTCCTAGGTCAAGAAAGACCAACCAAGTTATGCAATGTTTGTCGATAACCACTACCCAAAAAATTTGAATATAGGCCAAGTTAACCAAGTTATGCAATGTTTATCAATAACCATTACCTAATAAGTTTGAATATAGGCAAAGGTAAAGGATTAAGAAACACAACAAAAATAAACTATTGAGGAATGAGTGTGATAAACAAGTAAGAAACAAGCTTAATTGAACGCCAAAAAAAAAAAAAAGGTTTACTACACCAATTAATCTAATTCAATCAAAGAAAGACTAAACAACAAGCCAAATAGTTGAACCCGGCACTTCCCCCACCATATTACTTCTGTCATGGCAACCACGACGGTGGACTTATCTCAATGGAATATGAACTTATGAATTTAATTAACATATAAATATATAGTTGTATTACTACTAAAAAAATATGAACTTCTGTTGTCGCGGTGGTCGCTTTAAAGGTGATATTTTACTTGGGGTGAGATAAAAAAAATATTGAATCGTTTAATCCGCTCAAAATAAACCAACATGATTAGTATGCAGATTTGTTTTAGTTTAGTTGGTTAGAGTAGTGTGCTCTGCTTTATGCGCCCAAGTTCGAATTCTCCTCCCATAATTTAGATAAATTTAGTATAATTATCCTATTCATTGGTTAAAAAAAACCATGATTAATTTCAGTCGAATTTTCACTACAATACGTTTATATATATATATATATATATATATATATATATTTATTTATATTTATATAGGAGACTATTTTCTAAATTCCTTTAAGTTACAAAGATGTGTATTCCAACTTGTGTAAAAAGCCACACACAACACTAGCTGACTAGCCTAACTTAGATATACATATATGATTTTTAATTAAACTCTTACACCAAGGGAAATGACTGAACCAAACTAGTCAATAGTCACCAAATTGATTAATTAGATTTAGTATGCTACAATTTTGAGGCTTGAACCAACCTAATCTAAACAATGTATCATCTTGATTCTAAGTGAAGTCTAAACCAAATCAAATTGGACCACGCAAGTTCCATTTTTTGTGCATTAAAATAAATAAACGTTAACAACTAAAAATGCAAAGACTGTCACAAAACAAAACGTCCATATTTAATAATTTATCAAAAATATTATATTATTCACTCTTGGAAATTTACGAATACATAGATGGGAAAAAATCCAACGTCAAATGGCCATGGAAGAAAGCTCTTGAAGGCCTTTTCCCAACTCATCCAACTTACTACCCCATTCCCTTTTCACACACAAGGCCTCACGCTACCATACTCGTCCACACCATCCTCTTCACTGTGACTGCCCGCATAGGACGACGACGACGACGGCGACGGCGACACCTTTCCCTTATTCTTTTTCTTACCGCTCTCTCTGTTTTTCTTGGCCTCAGCTCTCTGCATGGCGAAAAGCACATCCGACCCGCTAATTACCTTCTTACCCTCTTCATCTTGCTTTTGGTTTCCTTGTAATTTTGGGTTGGGATTGGATTTGAGTTTTGTAATGACCGATCGACTTAAGCCTCCGAGGTCTTGGGATCGAGGCTGAGACTTGGCTGCGACAGATAGGCGGACGGGGCTCATCGGAGGTGGTTTGGGGATGAGAGGTAGGCATGGTGGTGGTGGGGAAGGGTAGGACACTGCCCACGTGGTGTGGTTTTTGTGTTCGGGTTTGTGTTGCAGATGGGTTGGCTTTTGGTTTTTCGGCAAGTTGGAATTGGAATATTCATTGATCCACGGGTCAAGTTAGAGAAAATTTATATGGCACCTGTTTAGCATCAAATGAAAAAAAAAATTGTGCAATTTTTTGTCGGAATATCACTATTCTAGAAATTCATGTCTAGTGCAACTTAGTGGCTAATTGGTTGGTTACTGTCGCGATTAATTCTTAAACATTTGAAAATTAAGAAACACCTAGACCTGGTTAACCCACCTAAACTAGCATAAGCGCCCACATAGATCGCAAGTCTCATTTAAAAAAAATAGATAACTTCTATTATGCATTTCATTTTTCAAGAAGGTATAAGAGATTTGTTCAATACTTGAATGAACACTCATTGTATGCTTGTTCATCATGTTTTCAATATGTTCTAATACTTTATAATATATATGTCAATTTATTTTGCAATTTATGTATTCCAATACAATTATATATATTTTTGAAGTATAAATAGACATTTATTGATATTTTATATAATAAATTTAATTAAAATAAAAATAATCATCTAACCTTGATCAAATTAAAAATGAAAAATGAAAAAAGTTTCTATTAATGAAAAAGAAAAATAAGGAATGAAAACCTAATTTATCCTTTATAAAATAGCTCTCATTTCCTACTACGATCGTCCAAATAAATATACCTAAGGACAGAATAGCACGAACACTGCATGATTAGCATGACACGCACAAAGATGACGTAGTGTAAGCAAGGATAGCCTTTTTTCAACAAACATCGCCTTACGACTTTGTGGAGACCTGTGGTTTTTATAAACAGTAAAAAAAAATGAACTTATTAATTAATTATATCATAATAAATCATATTGTTAGAGAATGGACATATTGTTGGAGCAATATTAGAAAATTTGAAAATAACACAAGATTTCTAATGATGATAATCATAAAAAAGATCATAACATTAATTATGTATGTGTTGATCCTAAAAACTACTAAGCCTACATGGCGCGCAGGCCAAGTAATTAATGAGCTAACCATGTCCTTCAGTTATGTGCAGGGTGACCAACTTGTCGGCCGAGCTGGGCTAGGGAGTAGAATGTGTTGCGTGGCGTTGGGCGTGCTACTGACTTCTCGATCTTGCGACTGCGGCCGAGGAAGGAACATGTCTCAGCCTATTGGGTTCTAGAGCTTGAAGACAAGGCTACTAGTTCTGCAAAGTTCACAAATCGTCGACCCTAGATTTGGTCACAATGATTATATTCGTAAGAGTATAAGCACGCCAAATCAACACTAGACTATATGGGCACAAATACTCAAAGCAGATTTACGTCTTAATCGTAAATGTAGTTCGGTCGTCGGAATGCCGAACTCTAAATCCTACTTGTGAGTATCCAATCATAAAATAACTTGGCATTCAATGTGCCAAACCTAATAACCTGTAACACCTCACTTCGCTGAGAAGGCTAATGAGATGACCTCTGCTGATAAAGACTCGAAAATCCTTCTCGACCGGGACTTGGATAGATAACCAGTCGGCCTCGACGCAATGCTGTTTATCCAAACTAAAGGTGCTCTGAGGTCGGCTGATTTCGAAGGCCTGCTAGTAGGGTCTTGTACTTTACTTTGTTGTTCGATGTTTTGAAGCCCAAATTGATAGCCTACTCGAGCATCAAACCGTCTGGGATGACAAAGACCATGCCTGCTTCTGAGCCTTTTGTAGTTGGATACGCCGTCCATATGCAAATGCCAAAAGTCTCCATCAGGTGGGCAAGCACAGCTAAGGTGTGCTTGGCTACCTTCTAGGCGTCATTGGGTTACTCGTTGCGTCGCCTAAGCTAGGCGTGAATTTTTCTATGAAGTTTGCCAAGGCTTGGGCCTTTATTGCATGGCGAGGTTGGAAAACTAAACCGTATTGGTCAAGTTCTAACCCCCATTTCATCACTCATTGAGAAGCGTTCAGACTATGTAGAACTGATCGTAGGGGATATTGAGTTATGACGATGACTGTATGAGCTTGAAAGTATGGTCTGAGCTTCAGAGCCGTAACAACTAGCGCCAAAATTAATTTCTTGATCTTTTGATATCTAGTTTCCGCATCATAAGAGCTTTAGAAGTGTAGAATATTAGCAGTTTGGTCCCTAGCTCTTCTCATATGAGGGCAGAGCTCATTGCTACTTATGAGACTTCCAAGTAGATGTATAAGACTTCCGCTACTTCCGGCTTGGATAGTAAGAGAGGTGATGTGAGATACTTCTTCAGGTCTTAGAAAGCCCTTTCGTACTCATCATCTCATTTGTCTTGTTGTGACCTCTTGATGGCCTTGAAAAAAGGCTTGCATCGATCGATGGACCGTGAGAGAAAGCGGTTGAGGGCGGCTGCTCGTCCAATCAAGCTTTGGATTTCCTTCACGATAGTTGGAGATTTCATCTCTAGGATCGCTCAGATTTACTTGAGATGTGCTTTGAATCCTCATTGGGTTACTAGGTACCCTAAGAATCTACCGGAAGATACTCCAAAAGTGCATTTGCAGGGATTGAGGTTTATCTTGTACTTTCTAAGGATGTCGAAAGTTTTCACCAAGTTGCCGATGTGAATAAGGATCATTTGGGTATGCTTTTTTGAGGTCAGTGTAGTCTACGCAAGCCTTCCATTTGCCGTTCTTTTTCTACTTTACTAACACGATGTTGGCAAGCCATGCTGAGAGTGCTACCTCTTCTATGAATCTGGCCTCCAGTAGCTTGTTAACTTCCACTTCAAGGATCGTCACTCATTCGAGTGCAAAATACCTTCTTTTTTAGATCATCGGTTTAGCAGCACGATCGACGTGCAACTTGTGGCAAGCTACGGGTATGTCGGAATGTGACCACATGAATATGTCATGATTTTCCCTAAAGAAACTGTGAGTTCTTCCTTTTCCTTCAAGCTAAGACGTGAGCTGATACTAGCAATGTTCTCCAACTGTTAGGGACCAAGAATTATATGTTCAACAACCTCTTCAGGTTTTCATCCCATCTCGTCTGCTGGCGCGTTGGTTTGGACACCATCTTCTTGATTCGTCTGCTGTAATTGCTATTTGGTAGCTCCATCGTCCCCTCAGACCTTGGTAACCTCTACGGGGGTAAAAGTTTTTCTTCTTTAATTCTTTCAATACTTGCACAGTGCATCATCAAAATGGGACCTGGTCAGACTTGATTTCTCTAACTTCTCATCCAGATATGCGGAATCGGATTTTTTGATACTTGACAGAAGTGACGGCGTCTAGCTTTATCAACCAAGGTCGCCCTAGAATCCCATTGTAGGGAGACGGGTTGCTTACTATCATGAATGTATTCTTTGAGACAACTGACGGTGTTTTCACGTCAAGTGTGAGGTGGTCGATGGTAGTCGAGGTGTGTCCGTTGAATATGGTGAATACCTCCGCTCGGCATATGATTGTGTTTTTCAAGCCCATCTTCTGAATTACTGAGAGTTAAAGTAGGTTAACTGCACTTCCATTGTCAACCATCATTCTGTTGACTATGGCATGGGCTAATTGACAGATACCACTAACACATAGTTGTGCGGGAAATCAACCCCTTCGACATCCTGCTCGATGAAGCCAACGATAAGTCCAGGTTAGGTGTTGACTGCCTAGATATGTGAAACTAGTAGAGCCTGCTGGATCTTCCTCTTCTTTGAATTGTTGGTGACCTTTAAGTGCTCAGATTCTGTGAAGATGCTGTTAATCCGAATCACCTTGTTAGGCGACTCTTCATCGGCATTCGTGTTCCTTCTAAGTTGCACAGCCGGCTTGTCCAAGTATCTATCAACCTTACCTTATTTCATGAGCTTCTTTAAGTAATTCTTCTAAGTGTAGCAATCGTCAATTGTGTGACCGTGACCTCGATGGAATGCGCAGTACTTGGTGTGATCCAACTTAGAAGTATCTCATTTTGATTATTTCGACAACAACCATGGCTCGCTCTTGATGTCATGGAGGATTTTCTGAATCAGGATCGAGAACCTTGGCCTCTTTCCTACTTTTGTTGTACTACTTCCCGTCTTCCTTCTTTTGAGCCACTGCCGATTCTCTTCGAGGCTGCTCGGGCGCCTTGTCTACTCTCTGAGCCTCGTACCAAAATGCATGCTTCTCTGCTAGAGCGAATGAGTCTACCAGAGTTAGGTCTTCTTTCATGATTAACTCTCCAAACAGGTGGTGGTCTGCTAGGAGTCATTTTTGGAAGGCTGCACTTACTATTGAGTTGTTGCATTTGACTATCTTCACCTTATCTGCTTTGAACCTCTTCATGTAGTCATGAAGTGAATCATTTGGATTCTTCTTCACATTGAACAAATTATCGAACTTCTTCTTGATCGAGCGATAGGATGAGTATTCTTTGGTGAAAACCAAGGAAAGATCATCAAAACTCCGGATAGGTCGTGGCAGTAGGGTGTGAAACTAATCTTGCTCCTCGCCTTGCAAAGTGGTGGCGAATATCTTGCACATAAGAGCATCATTGTTTCAATAAAGGACCATCGTGCTTCGGAAGTGCTTCAAGTGTCTCTCCAGATCTCTATCTCTTTTGAAAGATGTGAAATGTGGCTTGTTAACCTTGCGTGGAGGCTCTGCCTACTCAATTTTATCTGTGAAAGGTGACCTACTTATGTTAGTCATGTCTCATCGTAGTGCTTCGTCAGTGACTTTATTGCATTAGAAATCACGCAATCGCTCATTCAAGAACTTATCTACTTCTTCCTAAATTTGATTTTATTGGGGCAGCAGAGCTCTCGACTGCTCCTGATCTTGACCTGCTGGTATAGGCTGCTTTTCTACATTCTCCGCTCATTGATGATGCAGCAGCGATACATGTTGTTCGTTCCTAGCAGGCGAGGGAATTCTTCGCAGGCTGCCAGTTGAACCCTATCCAGATTGAGTGATTGCTTATCTTCATTCGTCGTGCTGCCTACTCCGATGTGAAATGGATGATGCTCCTTGCGGGCTTAGCCTCAAATGAACACTTTACCTAGAAGGTTGCTCATGTTGACTGCCGGAGTATGATCCTAACCATGAGTGTATGCTTATCCATGGGCCTAATCGAGAGTGCACACTCCTCCGCACGCTAAGATAGAAGTATACACTATCTTAGAGGCCAAGTTGGGAGTGTACACTGCCGGAACACTCGGTTCGTGGTTGGTCGAGTGACTGCTGGAGAGGTTCCTCATCTGCCCTTGTCCTTTGGGACACCTCGTCAGGGGCATGTTGTGTCTCAGTGCACTGTAAAAGTTAATTCACCAAGGTTGTCTGCTGTGCGAGGGTGCTGGTCAACTCTATGACTTGTTGGGACAAGTATTGTTCTCTATTTAGGTTAGAAGAGTTTGGACGGAATGCGTCTCCTTGATTAGTAAGTGTGGTAGACTCCGAGCGAGAAATTTGAGTTGGTAAATGTCAAATCTGTGGAGAAATGTGGTGAAAATACCCTCGGTTCAATCGTTGACCTACAAATTTAGAGTCGGGATGGTTGAACCAATCTTGGACAGGTGTGGGCTGCTTAGAAAGCCACAGGAATGGGCTGGGCTTCGAGTTGAGTAGCATGAGCAGCTCAGGTTGTGGGCACAGACAGTGCCATTGAAGCTTGTGGGCGTAGGGCTTTTGTTGGCATGGTTTACGTTTGCGTATAGTCTTGGGCATGCAAGCCTTGGGCTGTTGCCTTTGCAGCTACAGTTTCAGCTTGGGCTCGCTGAATTTGGGTCATGCTAGGCTCATTTGTGGCGTGGGCATGGGCTCATTGCTGCAAAGTGGCACGGCTTGGGCTTATTGCTGCAAGGCGAAGCCTTCACTATGGATGTGGGTCTCGCTGTGTATGGCCATGGTGGTTGCTGCTGTGGTGGCCACTATAGTGGCTGCTGCTGTGCTGTCCCATGGTGGTGCCACTCCACTTGTCGTCGTGTTGAGCATCGTGGATCGTT
Source organism: Crataegus laevigata (assembly GCA_963580275.1). Lineage (NCBI taxonomy): Eukaryota > Viridiplantae > Streptophyta > Magnoliopsida > Rosales > Rosaceae > Crataegus > Crataegus laevigata. The sequence continues at coordinate 25,434,634 of OY756947.1, read as the reverse complement.
GTGGTCCCAATTCTTGAACGTTGGAATTTTTGTTTGTCATGGTTTCTGAGTTTCTAGTCATTGTACTTTTCTTTTATGTTTTATCAAAGAATTTTTATAAATAAAAATTCCAAGAATAAAAAAGTACGAAAAAATCTACAAATGAACAAGAAAACGAAAAAATCTTGAATGCGAGAGTCTTTTACGAGCGTGTGAATCATAACTCTCAATGAAAGCACCATTTTGTGGATGCAATCACTTGGGCTTCGAAGAAAAAGAAAGCTTAATAGAGATTCTCCTCTTCAGATGGAGTAAGAGGCTCCTACTACAATATTACATATTGCCTACTTTACGGGTTACGGGTGAGCTACGAGCAGGCTTGATACCACTCGAGAAACAAAGAGAAGATGTGTACTAACGAGATATCCAGCAACAAGAAGAAGGAAAATGATTGAATAGAGGAACTCCCGAACATTTGGCTATCTCAGATGTGTCGATATCAATGGTGACTCATTATTTCGATGAATCATTTCTTCGGACAGAAGAAGATTATGTAAACACTTACTCGAACCGCCTTCTTCTTCTTGGACAAAAATGCACCTTCAAAACAACTAACACCTTAGGTCAAGGCCAAGAGCCTCATGCGCCCACGATGAATTTTGTTGGGGGGCTGGGAACCTCCGATGCCAAAGTTAGAGTTTGAGGGAAAAGTGTTTAAAGAAATTTGGAGAATTTTAGAAGAAGATTGGACTTAGGTTTTTTAGAGAAATGAGGGTTATTTATAGGGGTGTGGCCGGCCCTCTTTGGAGAAAAGGGATCCGGCCACATATTGTGGTTTTTTTAGCTCTAATTGCATGATATTATGTCAAAATAATATCTTGCAATCAATTAGGAAATTAATTAAAAAAGTAATCAATTAATTAGAAAATTAATCAATTAATTTTGGTAATCAATCCTAATTTGAAAGAATAATTGAGGATTACCTTGTGGGGAGGATTTGATGAGGATTGATGAAATAGGTTTTGTATAAATACCTATTTTGACCAACTTTGACCTTGATTGAGCTGTTATTATCAACTACTTACGCGTGGGAGTTCCAATGTGCCTCAAGGGTAATTTTGTTTTTTTTAATCCAAAAATCTATATGTTGCCTCCATATTTTTCTTGATTATTTTTAGCTCCACAACATGTCCTAATCAAATTTATTGAGCAACAAAAGGCAAACGAAACATTCTCAACCAAAGTTGCAAATCCATAACTTAATTTTTTTTTTTTTTTTGGACGTGTGGTCCTTCCATTCCATATAGGTAGGGAAGAAGGATAAACGTAAATTCCAATCCTAGCCACACGATTTTTCTTTGTTGAGGTCCCGGGCCTAGTTATGTTAGAGTTACGTACCTTATCTTCGAGTTTGGTTTCATTTCATTTGAGGAACCTCGATGACATGACAAAGACTTTTGTTTAACAAACTAAAAGCATGTACTCCTAACCCTTGATCAAAACTATTCTCAATTAAGGGCATCCTAAACGAATAGGGGGGCACGAAGTTTGGATTGTAAAAATATTTTAGCCGCTAGAGAGAAAATTCTACGGCCTTCGACTCTAGCCTCTGGCCTTGGCGTCAGTGACAATCTGTCTTCTATCCTCCATGTTTTTTATGTCTTTTAATCATCTCCATCTCCATGTTGTAGTCGCTTCTTTGTGCTGTCGAAAAAAACCTTTGTGGGTTCATATCTCACTTTGTAAAGAAAAGTCTTTTGTAGCAGTTATGGTTTACTGCTCAACATAGGGTTTTGTTTAGACATTAGATTCTGGTTTTTGTGATTCTTGTGCTTTGTGCATTGGAAAAAATATTATGAGGAAGCTTAAATTGTGTTGGAGGTTGATAGGATTTTTACCACCTGCAAAATTAAAGATAAAAATACTAAAATACTTACAAGAGTACAAGGTACATAGTATAGTCGGCTCTAGTAAGGCCGTTCTCTTCAGGGATTGAATGAATAATTTATGTTAAATCAAATTGTAATTAATTATTTAAAAGAAAGTTTGAAAAAATGTTGATTTTGTGATTTAAAAAATAAAAACGAATTTAATAAAAATAATTAAAGAAAACAAAAGAAAATAGTTTTTGAAATTAAATTGTAAAAGCACTAGGATTCCATCGCCACCTTAACAATCCTACGTAGTTCTTCCAATTACTTGTGACTTACACATGCATATTTGAAGGTTATGTTTTTCTAATATATGCCTACTTGGACCCCCAACATAGAGCATTTATCAAACATGCAATTTGTCTATGGTATTCAGATCAAATCTAAATATGCATGATTCATTAAGTTTTTTGAAACTTTTTGAAAAACCATATAACCCTTAAGACTTCGTATTCATCCTAAGTGAACTTGCACATATTAACCACAAGAAGCCTTTGTCAATTTCAAGGACCGGCCTCTGACCAAAATTGCATCAAGTTATTTTTCTAAATATCCTAATGGTAATCAAGCATCAAGACAATTCGATAGTTTAAGCCGGTGATTGATAATTCAAAACTTGCATGCATAATATCATAAGTAAATTGAAAAAAAAAACTAATTTTATTAAAATAGAAAACACCTTGAAAGAAAAACACAAATTGTCAATCTAGCAAAGTATTGATGCGTTCTTCCTTTTCTCCCCCTCTTCTTAACCCTAATGGCTAAAAAAAAAAAACCAATTTATACTACTACAAAATTAAAATCCTTACTAGAAAAGGTCTTCTAAAAACTAGGAAACATAATAAAATAAGATAATTAGGAAATACATTCTTATTCTAACTTTAGAAAATCTGCCCAGCTACAAGAATCCCACGTATCTGGACTTCCAGGGCTCCAAAGTAGGCCTAAAACAACTTGAATTAAAGCTAAATATGTCCCAAACATAATTGCAGAAGGCCTCAAACTCAAAAGACACCATCTTGGACGCCAAAAAGCCTAAATAAGCCCAAAACGTCCATTTGACAGCACTACGCTGCTCTTTTATTTCTTCGCCATAAATAAACTGCTTTGTAGAAAAATCTGAAACTTTGACACAATCAAGTTGAGAGACATATGAACATCCTTCAATTTGAATCACTCCAAAATTCATTCGTTTGATCACGTTTTGCTTAAGAGGAAGTCGAATGTCCTACATTGAAAATACATAACAAAGTATCAAAATTCTACCAAAATAACCAATAAATTATAACTAAGATTAGGATGAAATATAAAGAATAATATCGATTCATCAGAGGTGACTTAGAACAATGCTTCTTTTGCCAGCTCTGTAAGATCATCAAGGGGTGGTTCGATCGTAGTGCTTTGATGTTAGTTCATCAAATTGCAAGGTTTAGTCCTCGTGTATGTTATCTTCCTTGTTGGTTAGAGTTGTATAGCCTTTTGCTAGCTCCTTCATCTATTTTCTATGTGGTTTTTCTTGGGTGAGGTTCACTCTAAGGGCCACATTTGACTTACACGTCCTATGTAATATTTAGATTCATTTTCATCTTTTTTTTTCTTTTTTTAACAAACGATAGAATAATTTACATTAAACTACAATGATGGGGTTTCAACACACAAAACTTTAAATGCAAAATGAATACTTTTAACTAACTGAGTTATAAGTCACTTGCTTTATATTTATCATGTTGAAAGAGTTCTTAATGTTTAACCTTTTTCTCTTACCAACAGGGCCGAAGCTACATAAGGGCAAGGAGGGGGCGGCCACCCCTCATCTCTCCGAAAAATAAGGCCAAGAGGGTGTAGTCGCCCCTCCTGTTAGTTAGAAAATCTGTAAGAATGTTCTGCAACTGCCATGGGCTGACACACGTTATGGAAAGAGTGGGAAGTTGCCAATTTGGTTCTCGAAAAACCCCTTCACCAAAGCCCATTTTACCCACCTAGACTACCTAAAACCGCCTTGTGAGGAACGCCAAAACTCGAACAGCAACAGCAGCCAGGTCAGGAGGAGGAAGAAGAAGAAGCAATTTATAAAACAAATCTTAGCAAACGATGTCGTTTGGCTGAGCACTTAAAGTGGACGATGACATTTTATTCAAATAGAACAAATCCTTTTACCTTTATGGCCCACACATCATTTGAAACTAAACATCTTTAATTAATTTTTTATTTGTTCTGTTTGATGTTTTATTTATTTATTTCTTTTATGAACTAGGTATACTTATCTATTTTTTTTATATAAAACATTTATCATACTTATCTAAAAATAATAACTATGCACATTGTTTGACGACTATAATACCTACAATTTGTAAGTGGTGTTTTGCATTATTTGTTTAACTGATATATAATTAGTGTAATATGCTTTTTATCTATTTTGTTTCTATTGGACAATTACATAATGTATGTAACAATACTGTAAGAAACAGTGCTTAAATCCTCCATCAAATATTCTGGGTACATCGGATAGTCCTTCTTCGAATATTTACAGATAATCTTTCTTCGAATATTTCAGTTACTCCAAATCCTCTTTTGAATATTCCAGGTAGTTATGAACAACATTAATATTGTCTACTATGTACACGGATTTGGTTGTCTATATTTTTTTGAACCTTTTACGCTTTTAAATTTCTCCCCTCCTGCCAAAATTTTTTGGCTTCGTCACTGCTTACCAATATGTGATTAATTTCTACTTTCGGGTAGTTGAGATTTGAGATTGAGATATATTAACTTGTTCTTTTATGTGCATTGAATATAATTGTTCAACACAAAACATATCAATGCCATTGATTTACTGGGATTTTTAATAGGAAAACTAACGAAAAATCTAAAAAAAACTTCTCTTTTAATGAAAAGTTTTTTTTTTTAAGATATTGTAACATCCCACATCGCCCAGGAGAAAGGATCATGTAAGCCTTATATGTATATTCTAATTTCTACCTAGCACGAGGCCTTTTGGGAGCTCACTGGCTTCGGGTTTCGTAGGAACTCCGAAGTTAAGCTAGTTTGGGCTAGAGCAATCCTAGGATGGATGAGCTCCTAGGAAGTTGCTCGTGAGTTTCCAGAAACAAAACCGTGAAGGAGTGATCGGGGCCCAAAACGAACAATATCGTGTTACGGTGGAGTTGAGCCCGGGTTGTGGTGGGGTCCCGGGTCGGGATGTGACAAATTGGTATTAGAGCCACTCCCTAGCCGGAAGTCTGCCGACGAGGACGTTGGGCCCCTAAGGGTGGTGGATTGTAACATCCCACATCGCCTAGGGGAGAGGATCATGTAAGCCTTATATGTATATTCTCATTTCTACCTAGCACGAGGCATTTTGGGAGCTCACTGGCTTCAGGTTTCGTAGGAACTTCGAAGTTAAGCAAGTTTGGGCTAGAGCAATCACAGGATGGGTGACCTATTGGGAAGTTTTTCTACTTAGCACGAGGCCTTTTAGGAGCTCACTGGCTGAAGTTAAGCGAGTTTGGGCTAGAGCAATCACAGCATGGGTGACCTACTGGGAAGTTTTTCTACTTAGCACGAGGCCTTTTAGGAGCTCACTGGCTGAAGTTAAGCGAGTTTGGGCTAGAGCAATCACAGCATGGGTGACCTACTGGGAAGTTTTTCTACCTAGCACGAGACCTTTTAGAAGCTCACTGGCTTCGGGTTTCGTAGGAACTCCGAAGCTAAGCGAGTTTGGGCTAGAGCAATCCCATGATGGGTGACCTCTTGGGAAGTTTTTCTACCTAGCACAAGGCCTTTTAGGAACTCACTGGTTTCGGGTTTCGTAGGAACTCTGAAGTTAAGCGAGTTTGGGCTAGAGCAATCTCAGGATGGGTAACCTCCTGGGAAGTTGCTCGTGAGTTTCCAGAAACAAAACCGTGAGGGCGTGGTCGGGCCCAAAACGGACAATATCGTGCTACGGCGGAGTCGAGCTTGGGAAGTGGTTCTGCCCGGGCGGGGATGTGTCAATATAGTAAATAGTAACAGAGAAAAGTAAAAATGTGGTTTTTTTATTAAAAGTGAATAGTACCGAAAGTGCTTCGTTAAAACCCTCTATTTTTAATTTCCTTGTCCCCTTCCAATTACAACTGGATAACAAATCAGTAAATCAATCTAATCGAGCAACACTACTAATTTAAACAAAATTAGCTAAACATTAAGAATAATTTTCTACAGACCTTAATATTCAATTATTTTTTAAATAATTCATTCTACAAGTCGGTATATAGGAAATTCAGTAATAAACAGAAAAAAAAATTAAAAAGAAAAAGAAAAAAAAAGAAAATAATCCCAGCCACAACTAATTCCACGTGCGAGAGTACAAGTGGAGCTCTTGGCCCACTGAAACAACGCCACGTGGAAAACACAGACTAATCCATCGGGACTTTGACCGGGTACTTATCAATCGAGTCCATCCACGGGTTACCCAACCCGTCCCCGACTGAAATCGGCCGGAGGGCCCGCCAAACCGCGCTGTTGCACTTAAAACCCGACCCGAAAGCAATCTGCCAAACCCGGTCACCCCTCCCGACCCGGCCCTTGGCCTCCGCGTACGACAGCTCGTACCACAGCGAACTGCTAGACGTGTTGCCGAACCGGTGCAACGTCATCCGAGACGGCTCCATGTGCCACTCAGTGAGTTGAAGATTCTTCTCCAGCTCGTCCAGGACGGCGCGTCCTCCCGCGTGTATGCAGAAGTGCTCGAACGCGAGCTTGAAGTCCGGAATGTACGGTTTGACCTTCGCCTTGAAAACCTTCTTCCTAATCAGCGTTATGAAAAATAACAACTGTTCGGTAAACGGCAGGACGAGTGGACCCAGCGTCGTTATGTTCGTTTTCAACGCGTCGCCCGCTACGGCCATGAGCTCACGCGCCAGCGAAACGCCGACAGTCCCTTTGTCGTCTTCCCGCTGGTAGACGCACTTGTAGTTCCTGTCGTCGGCGCCCTTGTGGGTCCGGACGGTGTGTAAGAGCTCGTACTTGGACCGGGCGCGGTCGCGGTTCCTGTTCGATAGAAGAACCGCGGCGCCACCCATTCGGAAAATACAGTTGCAGAGGAGCATTGATTTGTCGTTTCCGAAGTACCAGTTCAGGGTTATGTTTTCGGTGCTGACGACAACGGCGTAGGAGTTGTGATTTGCTTTGAGGAGGTCCTTGGCGAGGTCGATGGAGATCAGACCGGCGCTGCAGCCCATGCCGCCCAGGTTGTACGATTTAATGTCGGTTTTGAGCTTGTAGTGGTTGACGATCATGGACGACAGCGACGGCGTCGGGTTGAACAGGCTGCAGTTCACGATGAGGATGTCGATTTGGTTCGGTTTGATTCCGGTTTTTTTGAAGAGCGAGTCGAGCGCGCCGAACATGACCGACTCGGCCTCGGACCGGGCTTGCTCCATGGACAGCTGTGGTGGGTTGGAGGTGACTCCGCGCGGCAAGTACGTCTCGTCGCCTAGACCGGACCGGTTCGAAATGCGGGTCTGGAACTTAACCGTGTCCGGAGCAAATGCGCCGCTGTCTTCAGTCATTGTTAGAAACGACTCAACGGATATTTTGCGTTCGTCTTCCGGTTTGTAGCATGAGAAGTCGACGAGGTAAACCGGTCTAGACCGCTTGGCCCAGTAGAGACCGAAGAGGAAGAGGAGGACCCCTGAACCGGCGAGCCTGGTGGCGGCGTCGATGCTTTCGATCCGGACAGCCTGGTTGTTCCAGAGCTCTGTGATCCGTTCCAGCTCCAGACCTGTGAGCTGGATTATTACGGAGAAGAAGAGTGGTAGAATGAGGAGGAACAAAATGATGGTGGCTGCGTTAACGGTGTAGCCATAGCCGAGCTTGACGTACTTGAGCTTGACAGACTGTAAGAAGTCCGGCAGGCGCTGCCGGATTTTGATGACGGCGGAGGACGAGTCCTTGAACGCCATCTCCGCCGTCAATCTCTCCTTGTCCATGTTTATGCTACTACTATTATTACTATTACTGCTGCTAGTATCAACAGAAACAGCATCCATTGATGATAAACTGGATTGAATTTTGGTTTCTCTATCTGGGTGTTTGTGAATTAAATAACCAATGAAATGATGAGTATATATAATTTATAAAATACCCAGATGAAACAAAATGAGAGAATGCTTGAATTAAATCGAGCAGGACAAGCAAAGTCGAACACGTCCAGAGAGAAACGCGAACTTGTGAGGAAGAAGAAATGGGGAAGTTTATATAAGAAGATATCGATGTTGGTGTTGTTCCACATGGGGAAGGGGGAGGGCATAGACATAAGGTGGAGGTGCAAGAAAGCTGGAATGATGGTGTTGAATTAATGGTGAGTCGTTCCTACAAGGGAGATTGGATAGGCAGATAGCTCAACCACCATTAGGGTTTATTGACTAAATTAATATGGATAATGTTATAAAAACTAAATTTATAAACTAAACGACGTGTCACAAATAAAAACGAGCACGTTTATCAGCACTTAAATTATAATTCAGCCATTAACTTTTATGAAATTTAGTTTATAAAATAATGGCTACAAATTTAATCTCCCTACCCTTATCCAATTAATATTTGGGTCCATCTTCTGGTTTTGGAAATGTGTTCTATATAAACATTTTATATGAGTGTGTGTGCATTCGTAGTGGCAATTAGTCACATGGCCCATGGGAGATAATTGAGAGCGAGGGGTGAGGTTTTTTTTAGAGCAAGCTCGGACTCAATTAGAGTTGTCCTCTCTTCGGTACTTAATGATTAAAGATTTATGACCACTATCTTTTAAGTTTGATATTAAAAGTGAATAATAAGTAGATGGGTTTCTAATTTTTCTTTTGTCTTACTATATTTATTTTCTAGAACTCTCTATCAGTTCTCCACCAGTTTTTCTTTTTCGTTTTTTTCTTCTCTTTTCTTTCCGTTTCTAGAACTCTTGTATTCCCTTCCCCCTTCCGTTTCTTCACATGTATTTCCCAAGTTAGTCAAAGTGCACAAATTGATAATTACAAAATGGAGACACGCCTCACTTTCAATTCTCAATTCCTTTTTTTCCCCCAAAAATGCTACTCCTTCCAATTCTGTCGGCGGCCATGGTGAGTTTTTATGTCCGACAACCTCTCTCTCTTTCCTTTGTTTTCTCATCTAAATCCATCCGGCCAAATCCTTCTCCACCCTAATTCCGTCAGCAGCCATGGCGAGTTTTTCCGTTTGGGTGGTTCTGATTCTAAGATTTTTCGGGGTTGGGTTGTAATCGGATTCTGGGTAGTTCTGCACTCCCTTGCGATGCAAGCTTGTGGTGGTTGCTCGAGGGATTCTGGGAAGACAAGAGGCAGTGACATAGCCCTAGCTAATACCAAGGTTTCAATTGGGACTAGCTAGAGACACTTAGCGAAGTCCGGAGTCGGGGCGAGTCCGACTTAGCATCATTTAAGTTAGTCCCTTGCTACGCCAAACACAGGACTACACTAACTGTTAGTCCAATCTTGTCCAATGAATGCTAACGATGTCAAACAAACGCCCCCTTAGAGTTGTACAATTATTGTTCCCTTCTTTTCAGGATAAGTTATCCTACAAGAAAGAAAATAATGAGATTCCGAGGGATTAGTTTTTTTTCATCTGAAACCCTAGTCATATTTGAGCACCAAATATAGGGTTGGATTAACTAGTTCTACTAACAAAACGAGGTCTAAGTTGTACCAAAATGACGTAATTAAATTGGACAACAGTTCAACATAGTATAGCTTACAAATCCTTTACGAAGCGGGTGAGATCCAGCAGGACTCTTTCCCTTTCTTGTTGAACAGATGCACATTCTTGGCATTTCCACATATTGGGCGTAACAACTTCCCCCAAAAGGCCCAAAGCAGTAGTACAAATGGTCCCCAACTTGTACAACTTTTTTTCTTTTAATAATAATTTCAGCTTAGATCACAAAATAAAAAACTGGACTTGGCTGCTGTTGAATTCTTCAGCGAAGTTCTATCCCAAAATAAAAGGGATGTGCTATCCACACGCCCTTTTTTACTTCTCGCACACCCCTATTAATTTATGTCTGTTAGATCGTCTTCAATTTATTCGATCCGACGGCCGAAATCCAAAAAGGTGTGGAGAAGTAAAAAGTGGTGTGTGGATATCACACCCCAAATAAAATACTTTGAAAAAAAATAAAAACAAAAAAAAATCACAAACAGAAATGTAACCGTTTTTTTTGACAATGTAACTTTATATAAATCAACTTTAATGTTTCTTCTTTGTCCATTCATCAACATGTCACCATATCATATATTTAATTTTAAAAAATAAAAATATAAACATCTCTATATTCTGACGTTTTTTTTTCTCTCTCTCTCTCGTTCACATTTATCTCCAACTTCTCTCTCTTCCGTAAATATTTTTTAAGAAAAAAGAATAATTAAAAATATAAAAAAAAAAACTGTTTCACAGTTCACACACAAAGTTTGTGAGTTTAGGTTTTTTATAAAAAACTTTAATGAAAAACTCAAAATATTATTCACTTTAATGAAAAATCACATTTTTATATAATGAGAGTGTGGCGAAGGAAGCAAATAGAGGGGAGGGATATTTTGGCCATTTTGCATGCGAGGAGGGGGGTGGTGGTGGTGCATGGTGGTTGTAGGTGTAGTTGACTGACCAAAGCCATCAAAGAAACAATAAATTGAGTTACGAGTCAAAACCAATTCATGTAGCCGCTAAACTGTCTACGAAGAGGAAAAAGCAACTGACCAAACAAACAAACCGTCCAAAACTCGCCACGTGTGTTGTTTGTCAATCAATTCTTTCATCACATTGCTAAATAATATTTGAGTAAATGACAAAAAACTACCTCAACTATTGGTGTCGTGACACTTTCATACCTCATCTTTAAAACGTGACAATGTCATACCGCATCTTACGAATTTGTGACAATGTCATACCTACGTCAATTTTTCTGTTAGTTTTTTCTGTTAAGTGCTGACGTGGCAAGAGATGGGACCACTCACTAATACAGCTGGATTAAAAAATAATTAAATATATTTTTGATAATTAAAAATTAAAAAAAAATATTTTTATATGAAATATCTCTCTCTCTCTCTTTCTCTCGCTTCTCTGCATCCAGAACCCATTCCCATCTCCCCCCCCAACCACCCCGACCCCTTCCCGTTCCCCTTCCGTGCAACCCCCCACCTCAACCCAGTTCCTCCTCCCCCCCCCCCCCCCCACCTCTACCTGCAACCCAGAAACAAAAAAAAAAAAAAAAATTCATACCCAGTTTCGGCAAGAAGAAGAAGAAGGAGAGAGAAGAACGAAAAAAAAAAAAGATTCGGCCCAGAAGAAGAAGAAAGTGTCTTGACACCAATAGTTGAGGTAGTTTTTTGTAATTTACCCATAATATTTAGAGTTAATTTGCAATTTGACGTTTTTAATAAAACGATGTATTTACATTAAAAGTTAGAGAGTCAATTTGTATCGAATTTATTGTCTATTAAATTTAATTTTAAGATTTCTTACTCGTGTGAAGAGAAAGATGTAGAACTAAATAACAACTGGCAATTTGATCTTATAAAGGTGCCACTCACAAGTGTCTTTGATCTTTTTAAATAATTGGAAGCACAATTTAGGGGTTTTATTTACATCCGTGAAATTGATAGAACACTTGAATTTAAAATTAAACTTTACAGGTCATTTAATATTATAGTCTAATGATATTTTTTTTTACTTATAAGTGAGAGATATTATGTTTGATTTTCGTCAAAAAAAATTTTGAACCACATTATTGCTAGCCCATTGTGAGGCTAAACTCTTCCCCTTCTCCTGAGTGTAAATAATATCATTTGTTAAAAATTAAAATAAAAAAAAAGTAAAAAAAAATTTATAGATGCTAATATACCACAACGGATTCATAATTTCTCCTATGTTACCAAATTTTAGTCTAATGACGTCATTGGCTGATCCGCCATAGGGTTAACCAAGGATGGAGCTAGTGTAGGCCTAGGGGCAGATGCCCCCACTAATTTAAAAAAAAAGAAGGAATGGTTGCGTTCCAATTCTCAATAACCAGTCCTAAACTAGTCTACCGTTTTGGATCCCAAATGCTCTACCTAATGACAATTTAATTAACAATTAATTTAAGTGCCTCCCCGTTTTTCTAACCCTAAGTCGTTAATCCACACAAAACTCATCCCACCATGTACGGCAAAGCAATTTCAGTCCTCAACTTCTCTAGATTTTTCCTCCCCCTTTCATTCAACCAAAACTCAATTGAAATTAGAGTGTTATAGATAGTTGGAGTTAAAGTAATCAATTATCAAAATTCAACTCAAGAATTTTACTCCACAAGGTATTTTATACGACTTTACTTCATTAATTTGTTTTTGGCATTTCAATTTAGAATTTAGCTTTCTAATTTAGAGATCAATAGATGAATGAAAACATGATTATTTTTATATAAAGAGATATTTAATGGTATTGGTAATGATATTGTTATGCAACACTTTCAAAACATGAAAACGATTCGAAGAATATTGTAATATGTTCTATAAAAAACTTTATGGATTAATATATTAGTGTTTTGTTCAATAAATTCTTGAGATTATTCATTGTGACTTTGTTGTTTGAGAATATCTCTGCTCATACAAACCTCTGGCTTCGTCCCTAGGGTTAACGGGTCAGTTAATCACTTGGCGACTGATAAATTACTTGGGAGCGCTTTGCATGACCCCTTGGTTGTTCCGGTAGAAACCACTTTGTGCAATACAGGTGTTCGGCAAAATGCCTAAGTGAGACTTGACAGTACTCGGCATCGCCTATGTTTGAGATGTTTTAGTTATCTATCAATAGACTTTATTATGTTTGTCAACATATGTTGCCCGACTCGCTGGAAGTTGTCGGCACTTCTACACAACCATGCAACATAGCTCGCATATGACTTTAGCCCATTTGACGAAATGCCACACTGAAAATTTAGGCATTGTTTATGTCCCAAAAAACTTACATGTTTCACACGCTATTTCTTTAGGGATGTGATATCCACACACCCCTTTTTACTTCTCTCACACCTTTTTGGATTTCGGCCGTCGGATCGGATGAATTGAAGAAGATCTAACGGACAGAAAGTAATAGGGGTGTGTGAGAAGTAAAAAGGGGTGTGTGGATAGCACACCCCTTTCTTTACTAACTTCGTAAGAGTTTTTCTTAAATTTACTAACATTCTAATCAATGCTTGTCAGATGTTTAAAAAAGCAATAGTCGCGATAAAGTTGGCACTTGTTTGGCGGATAAAGTTGGTGAGAATTCACAGCCCTCAAGCTTCAGAATCTGCAAAATTGGTCTTGTTTGGTGACATTAACTTTGAGAGGCAGGACCAATGTTTGGAGCTGCTAACTAGAAACTATACAGCCAATTAATGACCAAGTGGCACATTCGAAAATGGCCAACTGTGCCCTTTCCACATTAATTGCAACATAAATATATCTTGGGGTGGCAGTGGGACATGAGTTTTAGCCTTGTAGGGCTTCTTCCATTTGGTTAGACTACAATTTTTTCTTCCCTTTTTTCCATTTCTTTCCTTTCTTTCTTCTCACATTCTCTTATTTTATTTTTTTCTTACTATAAAAAATTAATATAAAATGTTGACATGACTTAACTATGACCATTCAAATAGGAAGAGAGGGAAAGAGAGGAAAAAAGAGAGGATAGAGAATCATACTCCCATTTGGTTAACAGCAAACCCAACAAGGGCAAGGTCAAGGTCAAGGTCAAGGTCAAGATAGTTTAATTGCCTTTACTATTTACTCTTAGTAGTAATTGTTTTTGTCCAATTCCATTCGTTGGGAAAGGTAATTACCACGTAACAAGTACTCAAGCCTCAAGTAAAATAATGTCTTCCCTATCAACCAATTTTTCTTCTCAATAATTTTTTTCTTTATTACAAAAGGATTTGGGAAATGGAAAACAAATATAGGGGATTGTAGTAAAAATAAATATTGGATTGTTGTGTGGTAATGAAGATGATAGTTGGGTTTTTTTTTATATTTTTATTTATTTTTAATTTTACCGTTAGGATAAATCCTGGCCGTCGATTTCCATACACTTGGAAATCAGACCACTGGTTGTATCATACGGCACAATGGTCAAAGGTCCAGATCATCGGACCTTTGAAAATCCAACGACTGAGGCGCTCAAAAGAAGAAGTCATTAGGCTCTGTGGTGTTGCACATGGCGAGCCACCCTGTCTGCTCGGGCACACGGCCGGACGGGCTTGGTGAAGCCCATTGATTGCCTTCTTCATTTTGGGCCACTATAGCCACATTTGGTGGGTTTTGGGCAATTTCCTTGCTCTGACCCTTGAATCCAAGGACGGGTGAACTTGTTCCAAAAAGAGAGACTGAACCAACTTAGCGGCCGTCCAAATTTTATTTTATATTTGTTGTGATTTAGTCGATTTTAAAAGTTTGAAAATAAAGACTTAGAAATAGAAAAAAACCAAAAAAAAAAAAAAGAACTTGCTTGAATTTCCAAGATACAACATTACTTCATTTGACTTTCTAGAGAATTCAATAAACTGTATTTTAATGTTTAGGTGAGTGATTTTTCAAGTTTTACAAAATAACAATAAGAAGATTAGAAAATTCCTCATCGTAATATAACAAGGGCATGTATGTAAGAAGGATTTGTCAATGACACATCAAGTAGAGATTTTTAAGCCCCTCTCATGTGACTTTGTAATGCATGTATGGAGATTTTCTAATCCCTCCTATCAACATTTGGATTCATTTTTACTAACTTGATCACAATCCCTTTGGGCTTAGAAGTCCTTCTAAACATATAAAAACATGCTAGAAAGATTACATTGTACTGCCACTTATAACTTATAATGGTTCCAATCCATAACAAGGTGTTACTGAATAGAAGACTCTTACCAATGAGAACAACTTAGAACAGAACGTTATAGTGGTTGTGAACTCATTTCATGTAAGTACTTATCAGCATCTACAAAAGGTGAATAGTGGCGTAGGTTAGAGTTGCCAAATCAGAAAAATTGTCAGAAATTTATATAAAATCACATTAAACAATAAAAAAAATTAAAACATAAGTCACCGCATGGGATTATCCGGAACAAAGTATCACATGACTGTCTAAAAATTGGAAATTACAACCAACAATGTTAATTGTTCAATCTTCCATTACAGCAGGGAATGAAGAATTTCTCACTTCACTCTAATGATCTATGATCGTTTCTTCAAAATCGTCGACGGATTCAATTCATAGAAGTATAAGAAAGAGAATCCAGACCACCTCAGTTCCGAGGGAGGGATTCATGTCTCGTTACCGCAGGCTACTTCAGGCTACACTGACCGATACATGCTCCTAATTTCCCTTGCATCCGCGTACCACTATGCAAACAGAAGAGAAGAATAGAGAGATGGACCCAAAAGAAGAGTTTTTATTATGCCCTGCACAAAAAATTTAAACATCTGTCAACAAGCGTACTCTCGTAACAATGTACTCACACGAACACTTGAGCGAGAGTGCAAAGAGAGAGACGGGGAGACAGAAGGAGAGATGATTACCTCGATTCTTCACTACTCTCTTCAGATTTCCACACTATATCTTGTAAACCCGATGAGAACGTTTTGTAGAACTGTAGTAACGGACATTTAGAGGGCAATATCAGTCAACAGTAAGTTGGCCTTGGAAAAGAGTATGGAAAATGTTCGAACTAAAATGTTCAAAAATAAAATGTTTGCTTGCCTTGTGAAACTCTAGTGTGTCACCACCAGTTTTCCGGAGCTCTACCATGTGCACGGAGGGTGCCACCTCGAACACCTTAAACAAGAAGTTACGAAGAGAATTAATAACACCATGTTTAACAATCTGGTAGTACTTAATCGAAAGTAACATCTTCTTTAGATTTTGTAAAGTTGTGACTTGTTTTTCCAAATATCTATATCGAACATTAAACATATATACGCATGCCAAAGGCAATACCTCGGTAGCTACGGAGAGATGGCCCTTCCTTCCATGTTTGTCTCCTTGCAACTTCATCTGAAATTGCTTGGAATTAGCTGAAGATATATTTGGAATTTATAAACGTAACAAGACGATTGTTTCAATACGATGACTTGTATATTAAGTCAAGTCACATAAGGTGTAGCATGAGAATCGAGAATGAGTATTGTAAAACTCATTACCTTGTAGTCTCTCTTGTGAACATTAAAGCCCAATGGCTTTGCAGCTTCCTCAATTTTGTTCATGATTTCATTTGCAGGGCGTTGAGAAGTAAATCGGGTTTCTCGTTTCACAAGACCCTATAGTATGGAAGTCCAAGTGATCAGAAGGCAGAAAACTCTTGCAGAATAACTTTGACAACCATAAGTAATTAGAAGGCCAAACTAAGCATGCTCTTGATTCAACAAAACCTACAAGTCCCGAACACTAATATGGCGAATCCTTGATTTCGGATCTTCCTAAACCTACTAGGCTCCTTAGTTTCTGCCTGACTAACAATTGGAACAAAACATGTAATTTGCAACTCCAAATAAAATCATACTATAGAGCGCCACACCGAAGCATTCATACCATTTGCTTCTCAAATAAGTTTTCCAGATTGAAACTCTTTGACCTAGAAATAAGCTCAAAAGCATTCATTGATACAGGTTTCTCTTTCCTTTCTGTTACTAAATTTTCCTGCAACAAGCCAATAGAAAAAGGCTATTTTAGAATGTGTACAAAGTTACAAACTCAAGACAATATTCAATCAAGCATACAAAAATTTACAGATTCTTCGGACTAAAGATACCTAGAAAAATTCATGGTTGAGAGAAATAAATTAACTTCTGACAAATATTCATACCTTCGAGTTGCCGAAAACAGCATCTACATCACCTAAATTCACATCCTCTTCCTCTTTAAACTGTGCTGGCTTGTAGTCTTTCTTAAACCATTCATTTTCTAAGATCTCAGGAATTGTTATCCGCTGCCATAGAAAAAAAGGGCGAGAACAACAAAAGAACACCTAGTCAGGCTATATAACAAAAGATCGTCTGCATTCAGATATTAATGCCCTGTAATGCCTGTATAATAAGCTTACATGCGCACGCTCATATACCAATGGCCTCAAATAATATTTTCATGCGCATATGAAAGAATGTACTGATTGAATTTTGGCACAGGAAAAAGGGCTTTGGAGCTCACTGTTACAGGGTTTGGATCAAGTATGCTCTGTATCATTTTCTTTGCCCCGGATGAAAACCATGCTGGACATGAAAATTCAGCTTTGCAGATCTGAAATTAACAATAGCCATACACTAATAAGTTATCCGGAGATTCCCATCATTTAAACAGAGAAAGCAAAACTTGGTTATATACTTTTTTGTACAGCGCTATAAGACTTCGTTCATCAAAGGGCAGGTAACCAGCCATGAGTACAAAGAGAATGACCCCGCAAGACCAAATATCAGCTGATGTGCCGTCATAACCTTTATTGTTTAGCACCTGAGACAAAAATACCAAATGTGAGAAACAAAAGAACATAATCGAACAACAAGGCAATAACCTGTTTTCATAAAGTCGGAAGTGAATACCTCAGGAGCAACATAATTTGGAGTCCCACAGGCAGTATGAAGCAGCCCATCTTCCTACAAAATGTGTACATTGTCTGCTTTAGTATGTCATATAACATAAGTTATAACATATCGGCAACAAGATTGAATTGAACATTCCGACTTCCCACCAACGACAAGGTCCAAAGACACTCCTCATAGCAAGAGGATTCACTTCTGGTAACAGTACATCACTTAAAACATAATCCACTTCAATACAAGGTTTTAGATCTACTAAAATCTTCTTGCAACAATGTTACTCACCCGCACTTGCTGTTCAAACGTACTGAGTCCAAAATCTGAAATTTTAAGCACTCCATATGAATCTAGAAGAAGATTTTCGGGCTGCAAAAATATGAGTCTGATTCTGTTAGTCATGAATAGTCTAAGAAACCCAAATATTCATTCCAGAGCATATCCAGTATGGCCAATGAAATCAGGACAAAGTTATAAAGTCTGTTAAACCTTCAAATCACGATGGTAGACGCCTCTACTATGGCAGTAATCCACAGCATTAATGAGCTGCTGGAAATATCTCCTGGCTTCATCCTCCTTCAGTCTCCCATTTTTGGCCTAAGGAAACATGAAGCTGATAAAAGATTGTTTTCTAAAGTAAACATAAGACTTGAGTCCACAGTAACAAGACAGTATTTCACTGAAAACAGGATAATGCAAGTTGAAACAACAATTGCTTACTATTTTGTCGAAGAGCTCACCCCCATCAACAAACTCAAGAACAATGTAGATCTTAGTTTTGCTTGCCATGACCTACTCATAAACACAAAAAGTTAAAGATTCAAAAATGTGCGAAGAAATCTGTATATGCATATGGGATTGGGGAAATACACCAATGTTTTAAAAGGCGTAGGTGAAGCCAAGGCGTTTCAACTTCTCTTTTATAATGATCACAAAGAAAACACCTCTAATTCATTTCTTGAATAAAATAAAATAAAATGGAAGGGATTGCATTACCTCGAACATTTGCGTAACATTTGGGTGCTTGATCAGCATCATTGTTGATATCTCTCTTTTTATCTGCCAATATACAAACACCAAAGAAAAATTAGTTATCATTTCATTCCTGCTCAACATTATTTATAACCACCTAAAACATTATTCGTTTCTTCCCAAATTCAAAAGAAAAAACATATTACTGAATCAAAGTCATCCTCTTTTTATCACCCGAACTACTCAAAAACATGCAACCTTGGCTTAGATCCCATAATCCCCAAATATCAACATTTCTAAACAACCAATATGAATTATATATATAAATATATAAATATATATACGTATATATATTTATATGTACTTGTATATATGTATGTATGTGTACATACGTGTTCGACCATCTTGTGTTTAAGGACTTGCTCGCGGTCGACAATTTTGATGGCGACGCACTGTCCGGTCTCCATGTTCTTGGCAAACTTCACCTTCGCAAACGTTCCCTCTCCAAGCGTCTTCCCCAGCTCGTACTTCCCAACCCGGGTCCTCATCCTCGGTCCCTTCGCGCTCATCTTGCTGCCCTTCCTTACCGCACGACCAAGATCCCAGGGTCCGAAATTTCCAACCGGGGTCCCGCGCAAGGGATCTAAAGATTATAACTCAGTGTTTGTTGCAGCTTCTGGGTCGGGTTTGATAGGAAGGAGAATGGGAGAGATAGAGTGGCAGTCTGGCAGATGATTGGAAGAAGAGGAAGAAGAGGGAGGGATTAAGGTGGTGGTGTTTATCTTGTCGAGAGCGTGTTGGGCCCGCATGGGGGGATGACGAGTATCACACAACTCGGCCAATCAGGCACATGCTCCGTCTGATATTGTTTCACAAGTTCCATGGTCCATGCATGTCCTGCATCATCCTTAATCACCCGCTGTTATGCCATAATCTCGACAATTGTCTCTTATTTTATTCCCTTTTTTATTGTTTTCCCAAAACACCCTTCTCCTCAAAAGGCTGGAATTATGGTGGACTATTTGACACCCTTGCTAATTTGGAGCCTGTGTTGGTGGTGCCGGAGTTATTCGCGCTCAATCCAAACACTTTCACATATCGGGAGATAAGTGCGCTTTCTCGTAGGCGACAGAAATCGCAAAATCTTATAATTTACCACAGGACAGTATTCCAATTTTAGATTTTTTTATTAAAATAAATATATGCGCACTTTTTATAATAGGTTATTTTGGTTTTAGTTCTTAATTAATTTAATTGTTGGATTGGAACCTGGTTTGTTTAAATATTTTGATCGAAGTCCTTAACATTATTTAAGAGGTTTAACTCATGCATTTATGCGTTTAATGTCCCACAAATTATGAAATTCAAACAAATTCAAATAATATTTTAAAAATATACTAAATACTTTTTTTTTGAAGAAAAAATATACTAAATGTTGTGACATATGTTCTTATCAATATGTGATTGTGTAAATCATACGTAGAGATAGAATAGAAATCCTTTGGGATCTAGAAGATCTTTCATAATATACTTTGTATTACTTGAAGAACAAGTTTCTCTCCTCCTTATTACTATAAATAAAGGCACAAAGACTGAGCAATTAACACACAATTCCTCAAGTCTATTCTCCATCTCTTTCTCTTCCCTTTGCCGCACCTATCTATTAAATATAGGCCACAACACGTTATCAACACGCTCTTCACTCTGTGCTAAGAAGAATCTAAAGAGAATTTATTTGTCTTCAAATTAGGGGAGTATTACGTTTCAATTTTTTTAACTGATTAAATTTCGATTTTGTTGAATTCATATACTTTTATTGATTCAATTATATTTCTTCTTATGTTGAATGTGATACAAGTTTGAAGATGAAAGTCGAAATTGAAGAAATAATTTTATGCATCAAATCAGTTCCTCAATATCATCACGCAATCAGGTTCTTCCAAAACAACGGTTTTTATCTCAATATTTTTGCAGCCCTGATAACACGAACATTCACCATAATGCATGATCCAACTTTATGTTTTTTGAATTTTAGATTCGACATAAATAGTGTATGCATTATATTCATAATCTTGTTGAATTATGTGAATGATATTGTGATATTACTATGAATAATATGCAACTGAATTTAATTGAATTAAAAAAAATGCTAGGGTTTAGTGCAAATCCACCGAGTTGCGGTACCAAGCCGATGAGCTCCCCTATGACGAGCCTCGAGCTGTGAGCCAAAAGCTCCCCCATGCACCACCGATTTGGTGTAGCCTAGACCAACTTCGATGACTTGCAGTTATCATTGATGAAGGATATGGCCAAGATTCTCACCAGATTTTTCTTCGAAATATCATTTTGATTCCGCGGCGTCTATAGTTTGTTGCCATCAAGGATGCCCCTCCGACAACCTATGATGGTTCTACGATGAACCATCAACTCACAGACTCACCCCAAGGATTCTGACCAAGACACTGTCTCCAAAACCAATAGGTACGGTTTTCTTCTCTAGCGAGTGCACCCAGCAGCGGCTGGGATGCTTTCTTGAACCACTTGTGCCCTGTTTGGGCCATGGTAACTCAGCACGCAACAACTGGAAAATAATAATAATAATAATAATAATAAACCATTTTTTTCTCTTCTGGGCTCCCTTGTAGTGCCCAGTGCAAGTGCTTTGCTCAACCCGCGTGGCTGTGGTGCTTCCATATGATGCGCCACACTGGATCGTGACCCTTGATAGGCCTCTAATTTACCCTACACTACACCACACGGGATCTGTGCTCTTGTTTTTTTTTTTTGGCACTCTATTTTTCCAGCTCTCTGGGCCTGCCAGCAGCAGCCCAGCCATACTAGAAAGGCATGCCACCTTCTTCCTTATCTCGGTCCATGATCATTCCAGCCCATTTTTAGGCTTGGATCTCATTCATGTTCACGATTTATATATAGGGTTATATATAAAGGCTTATTAGGGCTTTGGTCCAATACCTTGGACCACCAATTATATTGCCTATTATCGGTTTCTTAATTTTTTCGCCCAACTTTTAATTTTGGCCCGAAGTCTAAATAAATGAAATATAAATTCTAGACGTATTTGCATATTTTCTTGTTGCATATTTTTGTATATATTGATTTTGCTTGCAAGTATTATGAACTTGAAGTTCATACTTCTGAACCCGAAGTTTTGAAAAAGTTCCATAGAAATATGTAGTTTCTTAACACGCAACACTCATGTTGAAACCCGAAGTTCTGCATGCTTAAATTCGTTTAAAGCAAACCATGCCTTAGAATCTGAATGTTCTAGCTTTGATGTTTGTGGAAATTTTATTTCCTAAAACACCAATCTCATTCCTGTTTCCGCCATTCAGCGTATTGTCGAACCGTAACAAGTTCGATTTCACTGATTTGGAAGTTTCGAATAAGAAACTACTTTATGTGGATACAAGACGTGACACCTCACTTGACTACGACTAGTGGCAAAATCATTGTAGCTAGTTATGGTGTGGAAAACCCTAAAACCTTAATAAGCCTCCGCAATGATCTTCATTCGAAGATTTATGCCTGCAGCATATCAAATGGAAGTACCTCACTGCCGAGGACTTCATGACTCTTTGACTCGCTATGGACTGTTTCAAATCTTGCAAAGATGAATTTTTGCCCGAAGCAAATCATGATTAAAACTTTTACGTCTTTCTACATCTACATTGCTCTTGAAGTAGTAGTATAAAGAGCGAAAGTTTATCAAATTCTTGGATCTAATTACTAACACACTTGTGAGAGAATGGTACCCCAGCAATTTAGCTGGGAGCTACCGAACAGTATAGACCCAATTTCAACTGGAGTCTACCGAATGGTGGTGTCCTGCTTTGGCAGGGATACATCGAAATGCATGCTCTGCTTCGACAGATGTGTACTGAACGATATTACTCTACTTCAGCAGAGCTTACCGAACAGACCCCTTTAACTTCGGTTGGAGCCTACTAAACCCAAGTCTGGGTCTGTCTCTCTCTCTCACAATCTCATTTTGAGTTTGCTTTACAACATATGGTAGAATCAGGCCTGCTAAGAGGTAGTATCACGCCCAAAGCATAATCCCTGGCACATAAAAAAACTTCAAGAATAAAGGATAATATTCTCAAACCTCAACCCTGCAGAATCTAATTTAGTTTTGATGAAATAGATCGTTGGTTATGCATTTTTCTATGCTTTTACCAATGTTGTTGAGGAGTACTATTCTTGTAGTCAATTTGTGAGAGTAATTTTGCTCCACCTAACACATTTGAAAGAGCAAAATTTGACATGGAAGGTCTATTGGCTGAACCTCTTTGTCTTTTTGGTTTACTGTGTGAATAATTTATTTTATTCTCGAATTTAAGATTGGTGTTTGGATGTCACTTGTTCTCGAATAAGAGTTAATTAACGAAAATTACCACATGTGACTACAATTAACTCATGCTTAGGTATGTTTTGTGGGGAAGTTAGCTGTTTGGTTCTATGCTAACTTTATACCTAATCATCCCCTAACAACCTTTTAGGCTTATCCAACCTAATTGTGGGGCATGGCACTATCCTATAATGTCTAATAATTTTACCATAAAAGGGAAGCCTTATACTCATTCATTCCGGAAAAACGCCATTTTTGAGCTTTAATGATATTCGAGAGTACTATTACCATATTGAAACCAATGTAGAAAAATGAAGTAAAATTCCTTGGCATATTACCATATTGCACTTTCTATGAATATAGCCAAATGCATATTCTAGAAAAGATGGAACGCTTAATGAGTGGATTACACCCATTTAGGCCTACTATATGGCCGACCAAAAGCCTGCGATTCCAAAGGAATTTTTGATATAGATGAACGTTTGGGATATCTAGGATAATCTATGATGCGCCGTCTTGGGCATTCTTTTAAAAGAAGTAAAAACATTATACCTGGAAGCATATCATACATTAGCACTCTCCATTTTTTCTACAAAAGATTCAAGAGGAAATTTATGGACTAATTCAACCACTATGCGAACTATTTAGATACTTTATAGTATCGATTGATGCTTCTACACGTGTGGATGTTGTCCATGAGTTGTATTCTCCACACTAGTGGCTCAGATTAACAAGCTCAGGGCTCAGTACCCTGATTATCTGATCAAATCTATTTGATTGGATAAGTTGGAGAATTTACATTGAAAACTTTAACTTTCGATGGATATTACATGTCAGTTAGGTTTTTAAAGTTAAACATCAAGTACCTCGTTGTCATACCCAGAACGGCCTAATATAAACATTCATTAAACGCCTTCAAATGATTGCACGATTGATTAGTCATACGTACCAAGTTCCCGATCTTTGTTTGGGGCCATGCAATATAGCAAGCAACCATATTGGTCCGCCAAAGGCCCGTCACGACCCAACCTTATAAAGCACATGTTAGTTGGTTACCAGATCCAAACTTGACATATCGAATATGCGCGCCTTTGGTTATGCAGTCTATATGCCATTTTGCGCCGCCTTTACGTACAAAAGAAAAAAGGGGTCCTCAGGGAAGGATGGAAATCTGTGTTAGTAATGATTCTCCGTATAATATTCGCTACTAAGAACCTTTGCCAGACGATCTCTTTACCGTTTGTTTTGCATATTATCACTTTTATGAGACAGTCTTTCCATCGTTAGAGGAGATAAGAATGACGCGAATTATCATGAATGTCCCTACTATGTCTCATCTTTATCCCAATCTAGGTCGTCAGAGTATAACCAGACAATTCCTTTAATCTAGCAAAAGTGACGAGATCACATATACCAGCTGCAAATGTGCCTGCAAAGATATGTACCACATGTACGGCAGACCTTCACCTCGAAAGCAAGAACGCCACTACTGTGGCTGAAAGTCGTATATTGGCGGCTAGCCAATCAATCTGTCTTGCACCAAAAGCATGGTAGATCACTCAGTTCAAGGATTCACCTCCCAAAAAATAGAGGAACGTGGCACGAACGAATCCGCACCTCGATTGCTGTCTCAAACCTTTTCATCTCATGAGATTAAATTCAGATTACTCTTGAGACCTGAAGTTCTTGGTTCAGTATACTAGTTTGGATGAGATATGGAATTGGAATGAAATTATCATAGATGACATTTCATTTATATGGTAACTACTGACATAAATGAAAAGTGATGATAACGAACTGCATTATGTTGATTATTGTCAATGTATAACTGATTGGTCAACTAGAAGAATCAATTTATGACGAATGAAATGAATGAAATAATGTGATATGACACCTTGTGGTGCAAGGTTTCTCCCATACACCATGTCATTGATTGAAACATTATAAATTGGTTGTAGTATCTCTAGGATCTTGATACGAACATACATGGAGTTTCCAAATGACATACATGTACTGATTCAAATAGTTCTAGACCATAAGAACACCCTTTCAGTTCTCAAAAAGCCTTCACTTTGCGGATACAAAACTATCAGAGCGGAAATGGTTTACCCGTTTAAGTGAATATTTGATCAATTAGGATATATGCCTCTACGTCTACAAAATCTGAAATTGCTAGAGTCAGACTTTAAGATGAATGATCTTGGGAGAACTCGACATTACCTCGACCAGAAGTTTCGAGCTAGTTCTAATGGTATTTTGGTCCACTACTTGAACTAGACCTAGAAGGTGTTACGTCTAATTATACTCTAATTGTCTGTATGCTAAATGCAAATAAGACATTTACGAAGGGTATGGAGCATAAGGTTCCATATATTGGAATGCGAGGCAGCTATATCTAAGTACCATGGGCGTTTGTTGTACTTAGCTCAAATGCACTAGATTGGACATCTTAAGTGCTGATAATCTTTTAGCATAAAGCATAAGGAACACCGCAATATCTTGGAGGTCAATTAGGTAGACCTTTTTTGTTGCAAAACCTTTGAATCATTCCAAGACTCATTATGTCTCATCATGTAACATGTAAGAGATTTAGTTGAGAACTATTGTTGAGCATATTCAAAATCCCTGCGATTTTCATCCATCGTTGAATCCCAATAACGATCCATGAAGACAACATCGTATGTATCGACCAGATCATGATACATCCAACAAGTCAAAACCAAGCTTGTGTCTACATCAGCATGAGCATTAGAAGATTGAAGTCAAGCAGTCCGATCCCAGACAACCTTGCCGACCTCTACGCGACGTCACTGCCGAAGTTTACCTTCCAGAAGCTTGTCCAAGGAATTGGTATGCGTAACTTTCTCATTTGCGATGCTTGTAGTTTCATTTGGAAGTTTTGTCAAACTCAGGGGGAGTATCCAGAAGTATACTCACTTGACCTTAATGTACTTTTTTTCCCTACGATTCGGAGCATTTTTCCCACTGGGTTTTTGCTACCTAACTAGGATTTGACGAGGTACCCATCCTGGGTTGGTCATACCATTGTGTGCTCTTCTACTTGCGTCTAGAAGACGTATAGTTTTGACTTAATGCAGCTTCTCACTTTTCTTCTTTGACTATGAGCTTTTCTCCCACCTTGGGTTTTTCCATAGCGAGGTTTTGTGAGTTTTACTACCCATGTATTCTTCCGTTTGTTTTGAGACTCACATTTGTTACTTGTGCCAACTAGACGAGATGACTTCATCAACTGTTTCTACATTTGCTTGAAGATCTGATGCGCCATCTACTTGGGTATTTGCACATTCAAGGGGGAGTGTTATGACATATGTTCTTATCAATATGTGATTGTGTAAATCCTAAGTAGAGATAGAATAAGAATCCTTTGGGATCTAGAAGATCTTTCATAATATACGTTGTATTACTTGGAGAACAAGTTTCTCTCCTTCTTATTACTATAAATAAAGGCATAAGGACTGGAGAATTAACACACAATTCCTCAAGTCTATTCTCTATCTCTTTTTCTTCCCTTTGCCGCACCTCTCTATTAAATATTGGCTACAACACTAAATACTTAAAAAATAAGTTTTTTTGTTTTTATTTTTTATTTTTTGTTTTTTGTTTGAAGGTAGTCTTTATTAAATACGAATATAAACATTTACATCTTTCGCGAAAATATTAAATAAAAACTCCGGACCCAAAGCATCCCAATGGAAAGCACCTCCATGTGAGGCAACATATGAGGCTACAACATAAGCGGCGGCATTCCCATTCTGCTTTACAAACATGAACCTCACCCTTCCTAATTGAGATACCAATAGCCCAATATCATAAATAAAGCATTCCAAAGTAGCATCAATTGCATATTCCTTATTAATCATTCGAATAAGTATCCGGAATCGGATTCAACCTCCACACTCTGATAGCCCATGTCAATGCACACCTGCACCGCAGCACATAGTACAATAGCTTTTGCCATTGATGCTGTGCTGAAACATAACCCTTCCACCCCTTCGGCGAAGTCTCTCAAAACCCACTCATAGCCTTATTTACCAATCTTCTCGCACCAAGCCTCATCACAATTGATTTTTAGCACACCAAACGTTGGCCTTCTCCACCTAACCGGCTGACCCGTAAAGTTTTTTGTCTGCCCTAGCACAAGCTCATTAATGTCGACCCTTTCAACATCTTGAGCAACTCGAAACTCTAAGATTTGTTTCCTAACCATGTGAACCATCTCCATAGGGTTAACAAGGACTCCATTAAATACCATTTCATTCCTAGCCTTCCAAATTCTCCATATAACAAAGGCACACTCATGCAGTAATACATCTTGTCTATCTTTATCTCAAAACCGTATGCAAAGACCTCGCTACTAATCCCTAAAGTCCTTCCCTCCAATAGTCCTCATATTCATGTGCAAAGAACAACAATACCAAAGCACGCGGTTAAATGCACACTCAAAAAACAGATGGTGTTCCGTGTCCTCCACCTCACTACACATCAGACATATATTATCCACATGCATCCGGCGAAGAATCAAATTAACCCTCACAGCTAAAGAGTTATTATAACAGCGCCACACAAAGAATTTGAGTTTGTTTGGCATGGCTAATCCCCAAATATCCCTCCAGTAAAGATCACTGCCATCTCTTTGACTACAACCCCCTTCCCCCCTTTTATTGTCCTCCATATCAAAACATGTCTGAACCAAAGTAGTTTTCCAAGCCCCCATCTCTGAATAAATCAGATCCTCTACCATTAACGACATATCGCTATGTGTCGACCTTACTTCATAAGTATGAGGCCGTGGAGCCAAGGATCATGACTAATCCGAATACTTTGATCATGCCCTACCCTCCAACGTAAGCCTCTCTAAAACACTCCGGCCTTGAATAATACCCTTCCACCCTTAGGAAGACATTCTCCCAATCTTTGCCTCCAAAAAGGGCCAATCAGGAAAATATTTAGCTTTTCGAATTTGTCCCAATAATGTACCAGGATTAAGCAGAAGTCGCCACCCAATCTTTGTTAAGTAAGCTAGGTTAAAGGCCAGTAAATCCCGAAACCCAAGCCCATATGTCTTCTTATTTCGCTTCATTTTTTGCCATGAAACCTAATGCATACCGCATTTGTCCTTATTTCCCCTCATAAGAAATTGGTGATAGCTGATTCCAACTCCTTACAGAGCTTCATCGGAAGCTTAAAACATGACATTGCATAGTTTGGCAAAGCCATGACGACTGCTTTAATAAGAACTTTTTTCCCAGCTAGGGAAAGAAATTGCTCAGCCCACCCATTTATCCTCCCCTCCAAAGCCTCCCTAACACCCTAAAAAACCACATTCTTAGGCTCTAAAATCTGCAGTAATCCCCAAGTACTTTCCAAATTCGTCTTGACCTTGAATATTAGTACATATGGCAAGTTTCCTTCACTGTTGCCGCGAACACTTTGCCCCAAAATACAAGAAACTTGTCTCCCTATTAATAACCTATCTGGATGCTTCCACATAACACTGTAACACCACGATAACCTTTATAACCTCTTCCTCATTGGCCTTACAAAAAATGAAATAGAGGCATCACACCTGGTGCCACCCGTACCCCATGTAAGGATCCATGTTCCTTGTTCGTATGTAATAATGCCAAAAACCCCTCATCACAAATTAAAAACAAAAACGAAGACATAAGGACCCATTGCCGTAACCTTTTCTATTGTGGAATAAATCCAATTGACGCTCCATTAATTAACACACTATAAGATACCGTAGTAATACATTCTACAATACGATGACAAAACTCAGGTGGGAACCCCATAACATCCATCATTGCCAATAAAAAACTCCATTCCACACGATCATAAGCCTTCACCATATGTAACTTCATTTCCATTGAATCCTCATCTTTATCTTGTTGGTGATTGAGAGAATGTAAGATCTCATGCACCACTAAGATATTATCATGAATTTGTCTCCCAGCCAGAAACGCCGATTGCTTTTGACTTATAAGCCGCGACATAGCCATCTTCATCCAATTCTTCAAAATCTTTGCAATCACCTTATAAACCACATTGAATAAATATATCAGTCTTAACTGAGTCATCCATCTTAGACTAGGCACTTTCGAAATTAGAACCAAATGAGTGTGATTCAATTTCCGTAAGAGCCTCCAAAAGAACCAAAACGTCTTTACCATATCCACAACATCATTACCAACCACATCCCAGTATTCGTGATAGAAACTTCCAGTAAACTCATCTGATTCTAGAGACTTATCATCCAAAATTTGAGAAATTATTTACTGCACCTCTTCTTCCAAAACTGGTCGCATTAGTTGTCTCATATGCTCCATCGAAAGCCTAGTCTTAATAGACTTTGTAATCTCTAGAACCCTACACAAATTACATGTCAAGAAAAGCTTTTGAAAGTAGCCCACTACAATCGCATCCACCTGAGAAGGTTCAGTACGCAAGACTCATTGATCATCTTCCAAACCCAAGATTTTATTACGCCGTTTCACAGTCTGCATGAAAAAATTTCGTATTTTTATCCCTTTCCTTAATCTACTGAATGCATGACTTCACCTTCTAATACCTCTCTTCTTCCCTGAGCATGAACTTTAGTTCCCCTTCCTTACACCGAACCTCATCAGTTGCAAACACAGTTGTTTTATAAGCATCCCACAAATCCTCGATTCTAATTTCCCGTAACAACACCGCGACACTCCTTCACCTTATTCCACCTGGGATCATAAATAAACCGTTTCTTTCTAATAAACAGAAAAATTTTCGTATCCAAAATAAGCATAGCATGATTAGACCCCTCTAAAACTTCATGCATAATTTTCGCCTCCAGATGCACATTAACCCATCCACTTGTCACCAAGCCATGATCCAAGCGTTGTTGAACCAGGCCTTCATCCTGTCTATTCCTCCATGTAAACGGGTACCCCGTAAAGCTCAAGTCAAGTAGCCCATTACCCATAATAAAATCACAAAAATTCCTCCTATAAGCAACAAACCTATAATTTCCCCATTCTTTCTCTGAATCATCAGTGATATCATTAAAGTCCCCAATAAGCAAGCATTTGTTACCAGTTGACGCAACCCTCTGAGACAATATTCTTTACTGTTCCTTTCTCTTATTATCATTCATACTCGCATAAATCGCAATAACCTCCAATGTTCATTTAGGAGCCTATCACATATACCAACCTCAATGAAAAAGTCAACATACTTGACAAGCAAAACATGATCATAGTTATTCCAAAAAATACACATACCACCAGCATTTCCCCATGGTTCAACAGCACGCATAAAATCCATCCCAAGCCTCATTTTTAAATAAATATAGTGATTGCTCCTATTTTTTGTCTTAAACAAAATCATTATGTTGGGGGTGTGGAACCTATTCTGCTCTATCAGATCGTCAACTGTCAAGTCACCCCTGATACCTTGACAGTTCTAGCATATTAGCTTCATAGGGACTTGGGAGACCCTTTAAGGCTGGTCTCATCTGCCTTAGAAAATAAAACTTTTCGTGGTCAATTCCTTTGGGGTTCACAAATCTCTACAGGCTCCACATACTCCACTTTATGCATGGGGCGTTTCCTTCATTTTTTATTCTTCATCACTGCCTTAATAATAAGAATCAAATAAAAATGATCATCCTCCATAGTCTCCAGACCTTCGCCCATTCCTTCACCTACCGTATGCACCACTGGCTCCACTGTGACCTCCGGACCACCTTGCTTGACCTCCCCAACTTGAGCTTCCACATTTTGGATCAATTTCCACCCCATTCTCCTTAGACACACACACAAAGTTTATCCGTGCATCCTCATCTGACATTGAATGAATGACCACATCCGTTACTCCATCCGCAAGTACCCCTAGTCCAATTAATCTCACATCATAAGACTGCTCCCTAGCTTGCCTCGCTTCATCCTCTTCCACTCACTACTTTTGGATGTATATAGCAAGGTTATTGCCTCCAATGTCAAACTCATCCACCCTCGCACTAGCACTCTGTTGCCCTCGAGGTTGTACATCATTATCTCAAGACCTAGCATTGTCCCCCCATTTCGTACACTGATGCAAACCTTGGGCTCCTCCTAAAGCCCTCTCGTTCAGTACTCATATCTTTCCTACCTCGCCCCGGACTAATTCTCCCACCATTTGATCCAACGGATCTATTAGCCTTTGAACTCGTCCTCAATGGATTCCTCTGCAGGTCAAACTTAGCATCCAGTCCCTGGTAAGGCATTCTCTCCTCAGGAACCATCAAATGTCGCCCTTCCTCAATCTTAATATCATGCTGTTATCCGCAGACCCTAGTGGCATACCTTAGGCATCCACATATCAGACAATATTTTGGCAGAGCCTCATACTTGAACTCCACCCAAATCCTCACATCCTCTGAAAATTGCACAAAGGTTCCATGCATGAGGGTTCCCACACATTAAACCTAACTTTCACTCGGAGGAACCTTTCAATTCAATCACGATTTATCGAGATGTCCACCTTGCGTACATGGCCCATCAACCCTCCAATGGTTTCTGCCACTGCCACCGTCATACTGAGGGGTGGAACATTGTACATTTGCACCAAAAAAACCCCAAGAGACAACGCGGACCAACGATTGCGCCCATTCTCGATTCTGTCAGCCACCATCACCAAATCATTCTTAAAAGTCCAGGGAAGGTCCACATCCACCACTGTGTCTAAATCCCGTTGTCCAACAAACCTCGCCAAAAATCTACGATCACCAATATCTCTGATAGAGACCCTTTCTCGTCCCGGCCAAAGCAACATAAAACGATCAATAAAAGTTGCACATGCACTCCTTAGACGTCAAAACCTCTGCAAGAATAGTATATTGAAACCCTAACAACACTCCATCAATAGCCTTCCTATCATTTGTAAGGCCACCTCGCTGTTTATCCGTCAAGCGAGGAGTGGTCCCAAATCAAACACCCAACTCCTCCACCTCTTGCTTTTCTTGATCCCCCGCCATGGTAGCAACATACCCCACCCTATTCGAATCACTCAAACTCCACTCTTTACCACAAGATGCACCTACAACTCCTCGCCGTGTGTGGATCTCTAAACCACACTCCGACTTTCTCGAAACTATGGGTCAACACTATTATAGCATTGTTCTTCACACAATTGTAGCAAGAAAATACTGTACCCAACCCACATAATTATTAACATATTTAAAAAAAACGTACTTATACATTTTAAAAATAAAATAAATACATATAATTAGTATGGTTACATTTAGCAAAATTAAAAAATATGGGTACAAATACAAATAAAACTTTAAAAAATATGGGCACAAAAAGAAACTAATATATGGGTACAAAATAAAAAGAAAATTGATACAAATGAAAAAAAGGATTGCAAATTTAAAATGGGTACAAACTAAAAATAAAATATATGATAAAAAAATTTAGCATGGCTAGATATAAATATACCAAATGTAACATTTGTAACACTACATGAATATATTTAGAAATAAAAATTATTTTATTATTGAAATATTAATGATATTTATTAATACCTAAGGACCTTGATCAAAAATTGAGAAAGAATAAGATTTTAATCAAAGGAAAATTAATGAAAATGACTTGAAAACTTTGCATTTTAATAAAAAAAACCATCTAATAACTTTATTTAATGATAAGGACAAAAACAAAAAACATAAAAATATAAACATGTGTAACATTTATTAATAACTAAGGACCTTGATAAAAAAAAATTGAAAAGGAATAAGGTTTTAATCAAATGAAAATTAATGAAAATGACTTGAAACTTTGCATTTTAACCAAAAATCATCTAATAACTTTATTTAATAATAAGGACAAAAAGAAAAAAAACATGAAATATAAACATGTGTGCCCAACATGTGTTAAGTTTCATAAACAATGCAGTACCGTTAAATTTCATAAACAATGTAGTACCATTAAAGTTTATAAACAATGTAGTAAGTTTCATAAACAATATGAGTGAGGACGTGCAGGTCCCGTGCGTCAGTTTTTTTTAATATTAAAATTATGTGTTTTTCTTTAAAATTTAAGTTCTTTTGTCTTTTTATTAAAGTTTAAGGGGTTTTCATTAAAATTTAAGTATTTTTCATTAAAATTTAAGTTCTTTTGTCTTCTTTTTTTTATATTAAAGTTTGAGGGTTTTTTCATTAAAGAAAGTTATAGCATGATTTTTTGTTAAAATAAACTTAAGCCAAACCATTTTCATGAAAGTTCCCTTTAATCAATGAAGTAACAAAAAGAGTGATGAGAACCTAATTTCTTCTTTTATAATTTACTTAAAATCAAAATGACCTATGAAGTAGAGTTTTCTCTAAAGTGTGTTTCTAAGACAAGGATTACAAAGTGGTCTTAACATACTTTCATAATTTTTTCAAAAGAAAAAAAAATTCTTAATTAAATATTAAAATATTTTGAAAAAAATGAACGCCTTCCCGTGAACCAAGGTCTAAAATATCCATAATATCCCGATATTTCCATCGAAATTTCCGTGTTTTTTAAATTTCTATATTTAAAAAAACACCAAGGGGATTCGAACCCCTCCCATTTTACTCATTCAACACCTTGACCACCATATCACTTATGTTTTTGTGAAAATATGCTAAAATATTTACATATTTTCGACACTCACAATGTTTGCCAGCTCGCTATATAATCAACTTAAATCAGTTAAATCCATCATTCAATGCATTTCCTTCCAATTTTTTGTGATAAACTAATAGATAATTGACTAAATAAACATTCTGCAAAGTTTTAATAAAAAATTTCAAGTTTTTCTTACAATTTCCGTGGTTTTTATTCAATTTTTATCGATATCGATAATATCTCGATATTTCCATCGAAATTTCCGTGTTTTTGGACTACCGATATTTCCGATATCATCGATATTTAATACCTTGACGTGAACTTTACCTCTCAACATTGCACGATTGCATGTTGAGGTTTTTTTGAAGGGAGTTTTAACGACACATTTCGGCTACTGTTTACTTTTGACGAAAATGACATTTTTACTCTAAAAAATCACTTCTGGTACTGTTCACTTACAACACTTTTTTGTCATTTTGATTAAAACTCAAAGTTTTCAAGCCATTTTCATTAATTTTCCTTTGTTTGAATTGAGTTTTATTTATTTATAGGTAAATTATATTTTACCACCTTAATTTTAGGGCTACTTGCTTGGTTTCTCAAGTCGACGCCCTCAAATGCAGCGCTCATTCGAGAGTGACAAGAAAGCACTTTAATCTAAGCGTTTGGGTTTAATAGCATTTATGTCTTTCCAAAGATTCATTCCATATTGTTGGCCAATGTGTGGTCTGGAGATTACATTTGGACAGACTTGTCTTTGGAGCTCTGTGCCAAAAAGTTGTTAGGTCCACCAACTGGCTTGAGCAATTAGGAAGTAATTTAAGCCCAATGCTTGTTCCTTGTAGTTGGTAGACAATCCATGACATTGAGTGTAGACCCGGCAATTTCTTACACGACATGAAAACGACACTAAAATAACGAGTTTCGGGTCAATACAATAACTAATCGGGTTATTATCGGAAGACCCGTTAAGAATGGGTTCTTAACGGGTATACATGCGGGTAACACATGAGTAACCCGTTTCGACCCGTTAAGAAAAATAAATTATAATTTTAAAGTTTAATTACTAAAAGATTTATTATAAAATACAATAGCCATATTGTGACATCCCACATCACCCAGGGGAGAGGATTCTGTAAGCCTTATATGTATATTCCCATCTCTACCTAGCACGAGGCCTTTTGGGAGCTTACTGGCTTCAGGTTCCATCGGAACTCCGAAGTTAAGCGAGTAACGCACAAGAACACTCCCATGATGGGTGACCCTCTAGGAAGTTGCTTGTGAGTTACTAGAAACAAAACTGTGAAGGCGTGGTCGGGGCCCAAAGCGGACAATATTGTGCTACGGTGGAGTTGAGCCCGGGATGTGACAATTTGGTATCAGAGCCAAACCCTGGTCGTGGTGTGCCGATGAGGACATCGAGCCCCTAAGGGAGGTGGATTGTGACATCCCACATCGTCCAGGAAGACGATCCTGTAAGCCTTATTTGTATATTCCTATCTCTACCTAGCACGAGGCCTTTTGGGAGCTCACTGGCTTCGGGTTCTATCGAAACTCCGAAGTTAAGTGAGTAGCGCACAAGAGCACTCTCATGATGGGTGACCCCCTGGGAAGTTGCTTGTGAGTTCCCAGAAACAGAACCGTGAGGGCGTGGTCAGGGCCCAAAGCGGACAATATCGTACTACGGTGGAGTCGAGTCCGGAATATGGTAAGGGCCTGGGCCGGGATGTGACACATATTGTATATATTGGTATATTCTATATTAGAGTTTCTTTTATCATAATAGGATAAATTTTACTTAACATGTTGTTGTCCAAAATTAAAATCAACTAGTATAGTATTAATATAGGTAATAAGACATCCCTACAACTATGAAAAATGTGAAAGAATACATAAACACTCGTGATTCATCATTCTTCCATGAGATTTTTAAAACCTTCCAAACCGTCATGAATAGTATTTTTTTTTATTTGAGTGTAAAAGTAATAAAATTAATAATAATTATTGTAGAAGTGTAAGAAATGTAAAAAAAAAAATATACACACACGCGCGCACACACACACACACACACAATCACTCATAGTGACAAGCTTTACAACTTTCGTGAAGGGGTCAACTTCAAAATCCGACACTATAATCCATACACCTTAAATTTGTATTTAACTGCTGATTGTCGTTTAGGCTTTATTCTTTATATTGAATTTCATTTTTAAAATTTTCTTTTTTTGTAAACATGATCTTCTGGGAGATGTAGGAAGATGAACGGTTCAGATCTTTAATATCACGTCCCGATATTTACACTTAATTGAAATATGAGTCGATGTTATATAGTTTGTACATACTTTATAAACACCAAGCAATATTTTTACTAACGATAAAACTTTGAACATAATATCAACGATTCAAACCGTTCATCTTCCTGTATCCTCTAATAGATCATGTTTTCAAAAAATAAAATCTAAAAAAAATAAAATTTGGTAAGAAAAATGAAGCATAAATGTAAATAACAATCAACGGTTAAATTTTGATCTATGATTTATATGATTATAGTGGCACATTTCAAAGTTAAGCCTTTCATGAAAGTTGTAAAGCTTGTCATTACGAGCGTTTATATATTATTTTTCTATATTTTTCACACTTCTACATTAATTAAAAAACTATTAAAAACTTTACTTAAACGATAGCTATAGGATAAATGAGAAAAGAGTACTAATATAGAAAGCTTCAATGAAAATATCAACAATATAACTCTTGAATACAATATATCAAGCCAAAGTTTTAATACATTTTCTCATGGTGATTGATGAAAATTGAAGAGTTTGATTGTAAGAAAATGTGCAAGGTCCACACATTGAAACATAACTCCCTTAATTTTGCAAATCTTTTGAACATTTGATATTTTGTAATGTTCTAATGTTTTTATTTATTTATTATGCTTTTATTTTGAGTATGTAAATATGTAATACTTGAAAGACAAATGCGTTTTTATGTTTTGAATGTGATAATATGGTATGTATATACTTATTTAGTATTATGCTTTTTATTTGATTATATATTGGTTTAAAATATATTTTCCTTAACAGGTAAGAGGTCAGGTCATATTACCTATTAATATTATTGGGTCGATTTCGGGTCGAGTCATTTTACCCATTTATTTTTACAGGTGTTACACGACATGACTCATTAAGATATCGGGTATGACACGAACAAAAAAAAAACACAAATTACAAGTCTAATTGAGTGGTCATTGGTAGTGCTCATCATCTATCACAGACGTTAGTTTGTATTTTATACTAACATTATTATTAGTAGTCAAGTTCATACCACAATCGTAAAGAGAAGTGTTGATATTGCATCACGACGTGAGTTCGAATTCTGATAACTTCCTAATATAACGTCTAATTTAACAAACTTATCGTTTTAATGAAAAATAAAAAATAAATTCATTAGCATTGTTGGGATACGAGGGCGATAGTGTAATTGTGATTATAACCTGAATGCTAGTTATGTAGGAGAGACAAACGATTTGTGGTCAAAATTAAACGATATAGATAAACACAGACGTGATTCTCATGCAATAATTGAGGGATGCCTCGCTCCAAGACAAGGGGCTGGCAACTGGGATGATATTGCTGGGCCCTTCTATGTCTAACTTCATATCTTTTATCGATTCTATACCTCATGTTTATCTTATCCTGTAACATTCACTGACGTGGAACTATGTAACTGTGTTCACGTATCATGAGTGAGACATATTGTCCTTGCCAAGACGCGCCGGATTTTAGTTTTGACTGTCACACAATCACGTGTTAACATTTATTTAAATTATAATATTATATATCATGTAGATTAATAGCATTATGTAACGGCAAAGTGTAAACATAACATACAAAAACTGCTCAATCGAGTTAGGATAACATTTCATCTTTGCAACACTGTAGAAACTCCTTCCTCTATCTCCATAAATAAGCAAGAGCTGTTGTTCTTTGGGTGACCTGGTGACCAATCTCACTTATGGTTGAATTTAATATTAAGAATTGAGATTGAAACATTAGACAAACATCCATTTAGTATACATCTTGTATATCAAATTCAAAGATAATCGACCACGACGAAGAACACATTTCTGCAATGCAAAACCCTCTACTAGATAAATCAATCACAATAATCTTTCTTCATTAGTCATTTATGCATGCAATGGTTAAGAATTTCAAGTATTCAAATCAATGAGAAATGAGCCCTATAGCAAACAGGCTCTACACTGTTGTATGGTTCACTAGACCATCCAGGGTTCTCAATCCACTTGAACTGACAAGAATCAAAATAATCTTATTGGGCTAACTATAGCCCTATTCTTGCTGGATCAAAAATGGTACTGGGCCTCTTGTACACATTCAAGAAAGAAGACTTATACGAGCTAGAAAGAGAAAAATTAAAAGTCAATCATGTTATGAAAGAGATAGATTTATAACTATGTGAAACTAGCGATTAGTCACTTTTTGTTGCAAATTATTAGTTTTGTTGCAGGGAAGTTGATTTTATCCTCCAAAAGCACAAAAAGAGCTATACCTTTATACCAAATTGATCGAAAATATGTCACCTAAGAAGGAACTTTTTATGAAGTTGTACTCTTATTTTCTCCTTCAGCACTCCTTGCCTTGTTTCCTCCACTTAGTTATACCCTAGAAACCAAAAAGGAGGGACTGTGCAGCAAGATGTAAGCGAAATTCTGGTTGTTAGTTTTCTATTATATACCCTGAAAAATTTGGAGAATAATTCTGATCAGTTTGCAGTTTAATTGAAAAGAATTCATTTGCATAGTTTAATTGAAAATTGTTCATAGAAGATTCAATGACGGATTCAGGATTCTGATATTGGGTGGCTTTAGTCAAGATACACTAAGCACTAGTCGGGTGGCAGGTTGTGGCCTCGAGCCTATGTGCCTAGATGGAGCCTAGGTGGATTTAAGTAAATTTATTATATGTAATAAAATAAGTGTCTTACACTTAAAAAAAATACTATAGTTGTATTGAGAATTTGGATTTATTATTTTAGTTAAGTTTATTATTTAACATATAACATACAAAAATATCTGAATTGTTGCTTTAATGTTTTAGTGAATTTGATGGTATGAGAAGTAAGTTTAAGTGATTACGAGTTCGTAGTACTTTACAAAATATTTTTCAAAGGTCATATGAATTTACAGTGAATTTCAAAAGAAATAACAGTGTTAAACATATGGTATAAAAGGTATTAATTGAATAATATATTATTCATTTATTAATTAAAATGCTAGGTGACACAACCTGATTAGACAACAATTAAAAAAAAAAAGAAAAATTGAGAGTTGGTCCCGTGGAAAATTGAGGTAGAAAGTCATTTTCTATTTCTTCTTTCGTTTAAAATTAAATTTTTCTCTCGCTGTTCAAAGCTTCTGCTGTGCAGCATCTACACAACCATTGTGGTCTTCTCTCTTCCACCACTTGCCCAGACCGTTGGGTCTTCCTTAAAGGTCCTCACAAGTACTTTTTCAAACTTTTCGGGTGGTCCTAGGACTACCCAAGTTCAAGAGTGGATATGCCCCCTAAAAAGGGATTTTTATAAAAGTGAACTAGTGAAGTGTATGACAGACAACAAAGTCTATTGTATTCTACTATATATATATAGTAAAAATTAGTTTCCGGTCCTTAATTTCTAATGTTCATTGACTAAGATCTTATCAGTTTTTAGATTTTGATCAAAGTCCCTAACATTAATATATTAATGAATTACATGTAAGTTACATAATTTTTATAAAAAAAATTTAGTAATTGATTTAGAGTTTTAATACTCACACCCTTATTAAACTCCTAAATAATTTTCAATTCCAACATTTCCCAAATATAAAAAATAAAATTAGAATAAGTTTGTAATCTTATATGTATCCATTCTTAAATATACCAATTTGTTAAAAATGTAACCATTTTTTATATAAAATTTCATTCAATTTTTCTCTAATCCATTTTTTTTAAAACTTATATGGATACATTCTATTTCATTTATTTGAGAATGTATCTATGTCAAGTTTAATAGAAGAAATTTAATAATATTATTATGCCTAATATCATTTTTTTTTTGTGCTTTTGAACAATGTACCTGTGGATGCAAATTTCTGCCTTCTTCTTCTTGGACAAAATTGCACTTACAAAACAATTAACACCTTAGGTCAAGGCCAAGAGCCTCACGCACCCACGATGAATTTTTTTTTGGGGGGGGGGGGGGCTTTGGCCAAAGAACATCCGATACCAAAGTTAGAATTTAGAGAAAAAAGTGTTTAGAGAGTTTTTGGGAGTTTTGCAAGAGTGTGGACTTAAGTTTTTAGAGAAAATGGAGTTCAATATATAGAGCATGGCAGGTCCCCTTTGGCGAGAAGGTGGCCGTCCCTTTGGGGTATTTTTGTGTGAATTTTGTAGTTAATTGGTGATTTAATTGGCAATTAATAGATTAATTAGGTAATAAATCTATTAATTAGCCAATTAACATAATTTAAAAGGAATGTTTTGGAGGTTGTGGAATAATTACCTTGTGGAGAATATAGGATGAGGATGGATGAAGTAATTTTGAATTTGTTACCTATTTTGGGCACTTTTGACTTGATTCAAGGATGATTGTCCACTGCTCGTGCGTTTGAAATCCGATATGCCTTGAGGGTAATTTTGTCCTTTTCACCTAAAAATTCACGTGTTGCCTCTTGATTATTTTTTGCTCCACAAATGCCCTCACACCTGTTGGGCTGCTCGCAGAAAAGGGCAACATGTGTAGAGATTTTCTTTCTTTAGGAAACTTAGGATTGTTTCCTACTTTGATGTAAATCCCCTCTTTAATAGGAAATTAGATCCTTCTAGGAAAAGGAAATAAATTCCTCTCAAAGCCTATTTAAGTTCACCTTAAGTGGATTATTAAATCAACTTTGGAGAGAAACTTATTCTACCCTACAAGAGAGAGAGAGGGAGAGCTGAGAGGATATTTGTTCCCTCTCCTCTAGCCATCTTCTACACCCATGCAAATGATTGTCTTTCATTGCTTGCTTTGTCTTCTTGTTGCTTCTAGGTAAGAAAAAAATTAATTTTTTTGTCTTCATAAATTTTTGGAAGCCTCGGGGCTTGAAATTGGCTCGACGGGGGTCGAGGAGACTTGAAAAAATTTGGAGAAACCAAGGTACTGTTGCCGTGGGTTGTGGTGTGGCATTGGATGGCCGGGCTCGGCTCGTGCCATGAGGAGGGAAAAGATGTGGGGCACCAGCCCCCTGTCTGTTGAACTAGGCCACGAGGCCTTTGGGGGCAAGAGGAAAAGGTGGGGGAGCCAGTGCGGGGTGGGCTCCCTTCTTTGCCCATATAATTTTTTTTTTTAAAGAAGGCTGGGCTTGGGCTTGTGCCTGAAAGGGAAAATGAAGGGCCTTGTGCCCTTTTGGACTTTGTGGCTGGGCTTTGTGCCGTGCCCTTTTTTTTTGTTTTTTCTTTTTTGTTTGTTTTGGGCCATACGACCTATTTGTGCCGTGCCCTTCTCTTTTTTTTTTTTTTTTTTTTTTTAAGCAACTGTCTAATAAATTTTCCTTGCAATTTTGTAGAATTTTCTTCAAGCATGTCTTCCTCAAACCTCAAGAATGATGATGGCGTGCCGCCATTGTACTGTCAAGGTGGGTCTTTGAGTAAGGTTGGCTATTTCAAGGCTGCTCACTTCAAGATTAACTCTGATAATTTGTTTAGAGACTTCCTCGAAGCTTACCAGCATGCTATTCCATCGGGAGTGCATGTGAAACGTGTCAAAGATGGTAGCAGCTGTGAGCCATGTGACGGGGCTCGGAGCCATCAAGTTCCACCCTATTACTTTGTATTGGGTTTACCTTTCCTACGCCACGCTTTTTTCAAGAAGTACTTTGCTCCATGAAATGTGCCCCCACTCAATGTTATCCGAATGCGGTTCGCGTGATGGTGGGATTCCACAATTTGAGCCAAATCTTTGACTTAGATCTAACCGTCAACGAATTTTGGTACTTCTTTGACATAGGTCACAATGAGGGAGTTGGGCAGCTGCGATCCCGTTATAAACTTTTTGATAACTCGAGCAAAGAAGATCATGACTGGGCCAAGGAGACTTTGGAGGTAAGTAGAGAATGGGAGTTTGACTCTTCCTACGAGCTGCGTATGCCTACGGTCTTCATATCTGGTAAGTAGGCTACTCAACCTCTCGGCTACTTTATACTTACGCTAATTTACTCTTTATTGTTTCTAACTGCATTCCGCTACTTTTGTAGATTTGAAATTTGGCTCAACCCTTGAGACTTCATTAGACATGAAGAAAGTGCATGTTGTTATGGGTATTCCTTTCGAGTATCGCGAGTGGCGTTGGCTACTTAGCCCTTTTCATAGGGAAAAAGGTGGGCTGCCCTCGAGAGAAGAAATAAAGTGAATCAAGGTTGAGGCGTTGGCTCGTCCTATCACTGTGGTAGAGCCTGCTGCAAATGAAGGTGGGAAATAGAGACCTTCCCCGCCTACTGAGAAGAAATTAAAGGCTTCTTCCACTGCTTATGGGGGTTCAATGGCTGCTCAAGAGACGTCCGCTGAGAAGAAATCAAAAATTTCTTCTGCTACTAGTGAAAATTCACTGGCTGCTCCCAAACTTATGATTGATTTGACTTCCTCCAATGGTGAGAAAGAAGAAACTGCTAGATTTATGCCGGTGACGCCTGTAGTTCCAAAAGTTAGTTCGATTACTAATAGGATTGCTAAAGTTTGTGCCAAAGCGTCCGTTCGGGGCTAAGTCTGGTTCACCTTTGGAGAGGCTCACTATTATAAAGAATAACAAAGCGCCCTTGCCTGCTAAAGTGGCATCAAAACTGGTTCCCTCTGCTGTTGAGACCAACGCATCTGCTGAGAAGAAGGAGACTGCTCGTGTTGGCAGCCGTGAAAAATCTTTCAAGACTATTTCTAAGGAAGTTAC
The DNA here is from genome assembly GCA_963580275.1 of Crataegus laevigata. Classification (NCBI taxonomy): domain Eukaryota; kingdom Viridiplantae; phylum Streptophyta; class Magnoliopsida; order Rosales; family Rosaceae; genus Crataegus; species Crataegus laevigata. The sequence continues at coordinate 25,392,192 of OY756947.1, read as the reverse complement.
TGAGATTTGCGCACTTTTGAAACCATATATGCTTCATGACATGGATATATGTGCTAAGTTTGTTGATGGCGTCAAGGAAATTGTTGGCCCGAGTCTTTTCGCAAAGCACACACCCGAGTATAGGAAAACTGCTCTGCTAGCCATGATGCAGAAAACAATGATTCTGGCAGCCGAGTCTATGTTCCTTGACCAAGAGGATACCAATGCAACTAAGAAGGTGGCAAGAACTATGGCAGCCGAAGCTTACTCCTCGGCCGAAAAAAAGTCAAGAAATTAGAATCTGAGCTTGCCGCTTTGAAGGGGTCTAACACTTCTGCCCCCACTTCTCTGCAGCTTGAAACCGCTCACCAAGAGATCGTGGATTTGAAGGCTAGGCTTGATGCAATCCAAGTAAAGTATAAAAGTGCAAAGAAGGAGATCGAGTGTTACATACCTCACATTTAAGATTTTGAGCGCTCTATCTCTGAATTCCACTCTGCTGCTTATGCAAAAGATGAGGAGTTGATTGCTGCTTACAACCAAGTGATCCACTTCAAGAAGGTCATTGATAGGCTTGAGCCTCAAGTTTTAGAACTCCAAGGTGCTTTGAAGCTCAACGATAGTCTGAAGAAAGAAGTGGAGGAGTTGTAGCGGATCGGTACTTATTTGCTTGAGGAGAATGAGCAGTTGAAGGGTGAAAAGGCTGGGTTCGAGCTGATTTCTACAAGCTAGGTTATGTGGACCATATTTTTGAGAGACCATCTAACTTTGAGTTCTCTAGTAAAGACTTCGAGACCTTATCTATTTTTCCGAAAGACGTGTTTGCTTTCACCTTCGAGTCTTTTATTGGTAAAGTGGTCGGAGAGGTTAGTGCTCAGGCCAAGGCAGGTGGTGATGAAGTGCCGGATGGTTCCGCTGCTTAGAGTATTGAGGCTGCTGAAGGTATGACAACCACATAGCGGTGGAATGTCTAAGCTACTGAAGAGTAGTCTTTTAGGTAGCCTTTAGGATTTTTTTTTATATTTATTTTCCTTGTCGTTTTTGCATGAACTCCTTTAGTTTTTGCTAGTTGTTTATCAATTTTGCTAGAAAATTTAATAAACTTGCTTCCTTCACCTTTCTCCATCTTTGCTTCTTTTGTTCATACTTCTAAACTTTAGACTTTATAGGCTAATAACGATCATGCTACTTTTCTATGAGCAGTCAAGTTCACATACCCTATGCAGTCGTAGGTGTTGGTATAGAACTTTACAAAGTTGTTAACCATTGGGTTAGCAATCAGATGTCTTACTTACAAAAGCAGACAAATCTGCATAACCACTGAGTTGTTAACTTTGGCTTTTCCCAATTGCGTATGCTGTGTAGTAAGTATTCACAATACTTTAGGACTTGGTGTAGATGGTTCCGCGCTTAATAAAGATGAAGTTTATCGACTGCGTAGCATATCAGTAGTGGATAGGACTTCGTATATGCATGCTAGCTTGTTTAACCTTTAACAAAAATGTGCAGTTGTATAAGTCTAGTGTGGCTTCACTGCTTGAAGGGCAAGCCGTAGGCAGTCTTTTGAAAACCGTAGGCTACCTTAGTGCACTCGATAGCAACTTTAGGTTTTTAGGGAAACCGTCCATCGGGCGTACTGCATAATATGCCCCCTCCGTCTCTAAGGCCCGGTTCATTGCAGATTAGGCTAAGAGACCCAAAATCCTTTAGTTAGCTAAGCCTTGAAAAAGACCATTGTGGCTACTTCTAGGAATCCCGGCGCAAGCCATTATGCATCTAGTTATACTAGGGTAGCTCGACTTATCAACATCTGGATATTCGAAGTGTAAATTTATCCTCCCGCCTTAGAGAGCATGGTTAGTCCCTCGGGGGAGTGCAATTCCTGCGATGAGTACCTAAGAAGGGTGCGATCTTCTTTTGAAATGCAGGAGAGATAAGTTGTTGTAGACATGTAGTCCACCAAGTTGTAAATTACTTCTAAATTCCTCATTGAAAAACGAGTGAAATGAACGAATAACTTAACTATAAAAAATTGCATAACAACTAGATAGGCCTTGGCTCACGAGGTAGTGCCCGTTGAGCTGTTTGAATCTTCGGGTCTTGATATAACGGGAGGTCACACATGGTACTTCCTTAGGTTGTAGGTGTTCCATTGCTTCTTGATCTCTTCATCATTCATGGTGGCGAAAGTGTAATTACCTTTACCGCATACTCTGCTAATCTTATACGAGCCTTCCCAGATGGGATCCATCTTTTTGGAGCCTTTTCTGCGAGTAGTGATGAAGGCTTTTCTTAGGACTAGATCTCCAAGTTGAAACTATCAGATCTTGGCCCTTTTGTTGTAGCTGAAGATGAGCTATTGCTAGTAGGCTGCAATGCGGGTGATAGTCTACTCGCACTTCTCATCTGCCAGATCTAAGCTTGTGGCTATCTCCTTACTGTTCTGCTCAATGCTTGGCAATAGAGTGCTGATGTTCGGTACGATAATGTTGGGATGAATGATTGCTTCCGAACCAAAGGCCAAAGAAAAATGAGTCTCTCCGGTTGCTCATCTTTTGGTGGTGCAATATGCCCAAAAACATCTAGGGAGTTCGTCTGGCCACTTTCCCTTCTTATCGGTGAGGGATTTCTTAAGGTAGTGGAGGATCGTCTTGTTGGATGCTTCAGCCTGCCCATTGCCTTGAGGATATCTTAGCGTGGACATGTGCTGCTTGATGCCATACTTTTGGAAAAACTTCGCCAAATCTTTGCCCAAAAATTGCGGGCTGTTATCGGTGACCATGGATTGAGGGATGCCAAATAGGTAAATGATGTTCCTCCAAATGAAGCGCTTTATGTCCATCTAAGTCGTGGTTGTCATGGGCTCTGTTTCTACCTATTTGGTGAAGTAATCAGTTGCCACAATCATCATGCCTCTGCCTCTAGTGGCAAGAGACATAGGTCCCACCAAGTCGATTGCCCATTACCTGAATGGCCATGGATTCATCTGCGAGTGTAGTTCGCTAGCATGCAGTGCTGGTATCGGTTTGAAGCGTTGGCAACAGTCACACTTTTGGGCTAACTCCTTAGCAACTTAGTGCGTGGTGGGCCAGTAGTAGCCTACGTTGAGAGCCTTCTGTGCTAATGATCGGCCTCTAGAATGATTTCCACATATGCCTTCATGGATTGAGCTTAAAACTTTCAAGTCATCAGGAGGTGCTAATCAACGGAGATGTGGATTGGTGTAGGATCTTCAGATGAGAATGTCGTTTCACATGTAGTAGCGTGCTGCCTTTATTTGGAGCTTTCTAGACTCCAATCTTTCCAAAAGGAATGTGCCATTGACCAGGTAGTCTATAATAGAACTTTGCCAGTTGGGAGTTACACTAACTTGTGATACCTCAGCTACCGGCTCTACTTCTATGTTTAGCTTGTCTAGATACTCAACTAGAGTAAAATGTATGAGTTGATGGTCAAGAGCAGAGCTTAGGCCAGTTAATGCGTTCGCATGAGTGTTGTCTACTCGAGGAACTTGAGTGAAAGTGTAGGTCTGAAATGCCTCAAGCTGCTTACGTAGCTTTTCTAGGTATTGTGCCATCCTTGGATGTTTTTCTGTGAACTCCCCAGTAGCTTGGCTGGTTATTAGTTGAGAGTTGGAATAAATTGCGAGTTTCTTCACTGCCAAATCTTTTGCCATTCGAAGGCCTGTTAATAAACGCTCATGCTCTACCTCATTGTTTGATGCTTTGAAGCCTAGAGTGATTGCCTACTCGAGCATTGACCCGTTTGGGGTGACAAGGACCATGCCTACTCACAAGCCTTTGTAATTGGATGCGCTATCAACATGTAAGTGTCAAAAGTCTTCATTGGAGAGAGAAGGTACTGCTAAAGTGTGCTCGGTTGCTTTAGGGGTATCATTGGGCCGCTTAATTGCGTCGCCTAGGCTAGGCCTGAATTCTGCTATGAAGTCTGCCAAGGCTTGGGCCTTTATTTCCGTGCGAGGTTGGAAAACTAAGCCATATTGGCCAAGTTCCAATGCCAATTTCATCACTCATTGAGAAGCGTCTGGACCATATAGGATTGATCGTAAAGGATATTCAGTCATGACAATGATTGTATGAGCTTGAAAGTATTGTTTGAGCTTCCCAACCGCAACAACTAGCGCCAAAATTAATTTTTCGATCTTTGGATATCTAGTTTCTGCATTGAGAAGAGCTTTAGAAGTATACAATATCGGCAGTTGGGCCCTCAACTCTTCTCGTATGAGGGCAGAGCTCACTGCTACTTATGAGACTGCCAAGTAAATGTATAAGTCCTCCGCTGCTTCTAGCTTAGATAGTAAGGGAGGTGATGTGAGATATTTTTTCAAGTCTTGGAAAGCTCTTTCGCATTCTTTATCCCATTTGTCTCGTTGTGCCCTCTTGATGGCCTTGAAAAAGGGCTTGCATCGATCGGTGGATCGTCAAAGAAAGCGATTGAGAGTAGCTGCTTGTCCGGTCAAGCTTTAGATCTCCTTCAAAGTAGTGGGAAACTTCATTTCTAGAATCACTCAGATTTGTTTGGGATGTGCTTTGATTCCTCGTTGGGTTACCAGGTACCCTAAGAACCTACCTGAAGATACTTCGAATGTTCATTTGGTGAGGTTGAGCTTTATCTTGTACTTTCTGAGGATGTTGAAAGTTTCTGCCAAATTATGGATATGGTCAGACCGTTGCTTGCCCTTTACCATGATGTCATCAACGTAGATCTCCATTGTTACCCCAATTTGCTTTTTAAACATCATGTTTACTAACCTTTGGTAAGTTACTCCCGCATTCTTGAGACCGAAAGGCATGACCTTGTAGCAGTAAGTGCCTCGCTTAATTACAAACGCGGTTTTCTCTTTGTCGAGCTCGTACATGGCTATTTGGTTATAGCTGAAGTATACGTCTAAAAAAATGAGCAGCTGATTCCTGGAAGTTGAATCTATGAACAGGTCGATTTGGGAAACTGGATAAGGATCCTTCGAGCATGCTTTGTTGAGATCGGTGTAGTCTACACAAACCCTCCATTTGCCCTTCTTTTTCTTCATGACTAGCACGACGTTGGCAAACCATGCTGAGTGCACTACCTCTTCTATGAATCCGACCTCCAGTAGCTTGTCAATTCTACTTCGATTATTGCTACTTGTTCGGGGGCAAATTGTCTTCTTTTTTGGACCACTAGTTTGGCAACGAGGTTAATGTGCAGCTTGTGGCAAGCTACTTCAGGGTCAATGCCGGGCATATCGAAAGGTGACCATGCAAAGATGTCACGATTTTTCCTAAGAAAAGCTGTGAGTTCTTCCCTCTCGGCTAGGCTTAAGCGTGAGCCGATTTTAGTTGTCTTTTCCAGCTGCTATAAATCAAGAATGATGTCCTATGCGTCATCTTCAGGTTTCCATCCTTTCTCGTCTATGGCACGTTGGATCTCGGTGCATTGTAAGAGTTGATTTACCAAGGTCGTCTATTGTCCAAGGGCCTTCGTCAACTCTATGACTTGTCAAGACAAGTGTTGTTTGCCATTTAGATTGGAAGAGTTTGGAAGGAATGTGCCTCCTTGAGCAATGGAAGGGTGGTAGACTCCGAGAGCGAGATTTGAGTTAGGGAATGTCAAATCCACGAAGAAATATAGTGAGAATACCCCGGGTTCGATCGTGGGTCTCGAAACTTGAAGTCGAGATAATTATGCTATTTTTGGGCCTACTTGGGCTGCTTGGGGAATTATGGGAGCAGGTTGGGCCACGAGAGCAGGCTGGATCACGAGAGCAAACTGGGCTACGGAAGCAAGCTGAGCCATGGAAGCAAGCTGGATCACGAGAGTAGGCTGGGCTACGGGAGCAGGCTGCTCAGTGCATAATGCATGCAAGTGCAAGGCTTGGTCTCGGGCCCGTGCAAGCTTGGATGACACGGCTTGAGCCATAGTTGTGGTGTCATGGATCTCGTCGCGGGTGGTTGCCATGGTAGAACCTCGTAGTGGTGGTGCCACTCTGCCTATGACCACATTTAGCCTTGTGGATCACCGCGGTCCCATTTCTTGAGTATTGGAATTTTCACTTGTGGAATTTTCTAAATTTCCAACCATTGTATTTCTCTTTTACGTTTTATCCAAGAATCTTTGCAAATAAAAAATTCTAATAATATGAACGTATGAAAAATACAAGTGCACTAGAAAATAGAGAAAAAACTTTTTTACGCGAGAGTCTTCTACAAGTGTGGATTTCTGCTCTCAAGAAAAGCACCAATTTGTAGATGCAAATTTTTGCCTTCTTCTTCTTGGACAAAATTGCACCTACAAAACAATTAACACCTTAGGTCAAGGCCAAGAGCCTCACGCGCCCACGATGAATTTGGGGGAAGGGGGGCTTTGGCCGAAGAACCTCCGATACTAAAGTTAGAATTTAGAGAAAAAAAGTGTTTAGAGAGTTTCTGGGAGCTTTGCAAAAGTGTGGACTTAGGTTTTTAGAGAAAATGAGGTGCAATATATAGACCATCGCCGGTCCCCTTTGGAGAGAAGGTGGCCGACCCTTTGGGGTATTTTTGGGTGAATTTTGTAGTTAATTGGTGATTTAATTGGAAATTAATAGATTAATTAGGTAATAAATCCATTAATTAGCCAATTAACATAATTTAAAAGGAATGTTTTGGAGGTTACGAAATAATTACGTTGTGGAGAATATAAAATGAGGATGGATGAAATAATTTTGAATTTGTTACCTATTTTGGGCACTTTTGACTTGATTGAAAGATGATTGACCACTGCTCGCACATAGGAAATCCAATGTGCCTCAAGGGTCATTTTGTCCTTTTCACCAAAAAATTCACGTGTCACCTCTTGATTATTTTTGGCTCCACAGTACTCATGCTTTGGTACAATAATTTTTTGGTTAGTTTTGATGAACGTACCCATGTATATATATACACACACAAAATATATTGGAGAGTATAATTCATCTTTAATATTTTAAATTCCATAAATTATGAGTTTTACTTAAAATCTCATTAATATAAATAACTACAAATTTTATTTTTAATTTAAAAATATAATAACCTACATAGAAATACATTATTACATTAATGTCAGGAACTTTGACCAAAAACTAAAAACCACTAAGATTTCAGTCAAAGAACATTTATAGTTAGGAGAAATTTTTCATTGTGACAGGAATATGGGTGATACACCATGTGTTTTTATGTAAGTGATGAGAAATTTTATTTTTAAAATTATTAACTTTTTAATACACATATCTCACCATTTGTATTGTGACACATGGTGTACCACCTCGTGTGTCAGTCACACTAAAAATTCTCTCAATAGTTAGGGACCGCATCCAAAGTGCCTCATATATATATATATAAGGGGGTAAAAATTCATTACCAAGACACCATAATTACAAACACAAAGACGCCATCAAAGTGAAGCAAAAAAACCCAAAACCAAGTTGTGAGCCCAACATCAAACAACCAAAACACCAAAACAAACCTTAACAACTTGTAACATTCGTCGCCACCGAAACGCCACCTACCCACCATTTTGACTCATCATCCCCAAAAGAAGTATGAAATTAGGCCTAACATAACCCTTGAACTGGATGAAGAAAAGACTCCAACATCCTCCAAACAACAGTATCAAGATCTCCACCACAAATCGAAATAAACACAAAGGAGGAACCAACCCGCAATTAACAATGCCAGCGAAGGCAAACAAAGAGAAGAAGGTGATGTGAACATCTAAGCAAAAGACCCATGCACCTTCCCAGGGGATTGCGAGAAATCATGTTGAAGATTTGTGGAAGCAGTTCCCTACGAGATTGATGAAGGATTGAGCCTATGAGGAAAGGTATGGAGAAATTGTTGGAAATCATAGAAATGGAAGGATGGGAAAATTAAGGCCAAAGGATAGTAAAATCAAAAGAAAACAGGGGTGATGTATTAGATTAATCCAGCTGACAAACAGAGGAAAAAGTAAGTTGAAAGAGAAAGAGAAAAGGAAAAAGAAGGAAAGAGAAACAAAGGAGAACTGTCATTGACCCTAGCCAGAGCTAGAATCGTCAGCTGTGAAAAAAAGGATGAACGAAAGAACACTCACTCACTGATGAGAAACATTGTCAGGTAGAAAGAACGACTCTCACCAAACGAGAGACAAAGAAGGTTATTGAATTCTACTTTATGCTCCTGCTTTTTAGGGCTTAACGGTTCATAGGGAGAAACCTCTAGACAGAATTGAGATCATCTCTAAATCTGATTGTTAGGAGACTAAACGTCACATCCCAGACCAGCTCTGCTGTAGCACGATATTGTCTTCTTTAGGCCACACCCTCACGATTTTATTTTTGGGAACTCACACGAGAACTTCTCAGTGAGTCACCTATTCTGGGATTTCTCTTGCCTGAACTCTCTTAACTTCGGAGTTCTGACGAACTCTGAAGCCAGTGAGCTCCTAAAAGGCCTCGTGCTATATGGAGGTGGGCATGTACATATAAGGCACATATGTTACAATCCACTCCCCTTAGGGGCCCGACATCCTTGTCGGCACACTAACACCGCACGGCAAAATGGCTCTGATACAATTCTGTCACATCCCAGACCGGCTCTGTTGTGGCACGATATTGTCCGCTTTGGGCCACACCCTCATGGTTTTGTTTCTAGGAACTCACACGAGAACTTTCTAGTGGGTCACTCATCTTGGGATTTCTCTCACTCAAACTTGCTTAACTTCGGAGTTCCGACAAACTCCGAAGCTAGTGAGCTCCCAAAAGGCTTCGTGCTATATAGAGGTGAGCATGTACATATAAGGCACATATGTTACACTCAGAACCAAGAAATTCGAACTATTCAAGAGAGAGATATGGGTTATTGTTTTGTGTGAGTTGGGCCGACTGAATGAGTTAATGAGGACCACATAATTCAATTTGAGTGGTCTAAATTTCTTGATCCTTGGGCTCCAGACAGAAAGATCTAGTGAGATCTTAACTCCTCATGACAAGTATAAGTCTACAACCACAAATCAAACTGAAAAATAAGAAAAGTAACTTTATGTTGTTGGCATTTGCAGAATGTCGAAGAAACCAACCCAAGTTATATATATGGATGTCATGGTGTGTAGAAGTCCGGCTTTAGGGTTGCAACAATATATCTTTTCAATTATTTAGAAAAGAAAAAAAGGAGCAAATGAATAAAGTCCAAGGTGTATAAGAAGCTGATGACAGCAAGAGCTGGGACTACCCAAGAACAAAACTTCCCTAGATTAACTCTACATTTATATTTATTTATTTATCACGTACGTTAACCTAAATATGCAAAAGGAGTGCCATCCACACACCCCATTTTATTTCTCACACACCCCTTGATAATTTATGTTCGTTGATTTTTTTTCAATTTATCCGATCCAACGACCGAAAATTAAAAAGGTGTGTGAGAAGTAAAATGTGGTGTGTGGATATCACACTCCTATGCAAAATTGCTGAGTTTCGTATACTATACATAATTACATATTGTTTTTGCAGACAAATATATAGTAGTACCTTATAAACTTGTGATGTGATAATAAATTTAAGTGGCTAAGAACGTTTATCTTTACACCAAGGGTTCAACATTCGACATTTTGTTATTAAATTGATGAGAAGAGAAAAAGAGTAGCCTATTTTACCTAAGATGTGCCTTAGTAGCTAAAGAGGGGCCATAAGATATATCCTGTTTTTTAAATTTTGTCAAACACAACAAAGAAATTACTTTCATTTAGATTATATTTCTTATTGATTTAAGGTACCAAAAGACGATTCTAGGCTCTTGGTTTTTTACTTCGAGCTCGGATGAAATCACTTTGAATTATAACAGATTGAAGCACATATGTTTGGTTTGATTCTAAAATTAGATTGAAATTAGTGATCTTTAAATTCAAAGTGTATTGCAGATAGTCAAGGCGAAAAAAATTAGACATATATTAAAGAAATTCCTCTTTAATTATTTCATTTATGCAGAAGAAGGGAGATTAGAATAGATAAGTTAATTTTCTTTACAAGTAATGGATTATGCAAAGAAGGAATCACCTCTTTTTCTCTCAAATGTTTTACACACTTTCGTGGAGTTGAACCAAAACTTGGATAATATAATAAATGAGGACGAATCCTCAGTTCCACCTCTAGTATTGAAATTTGCCAGCTTGCTAGCCACCAGTTTATGACCATTAGAAAAATTGAAATAAAAAAATTGAAATATAAAAGTTTATAATGTTATGCACACAACCCCTAGGTTCATCGAACAAAACAAGCCACTCGTCAAATTACCAAAACAATGACCTAGTGGACGGATTCGTGACACTGCATTTTTTATACAAATTTCGGACACACATTTTTGCATAACTCACTCTATAATATATTTTAACAATCCGAACTATCTATCTTTTGGGTCTTCTTCAATGATCAAGTATATTAAAAATTACCCAAATCTAAATCATATGACCGTTGAATTAAAGATTTAGAATTTCCTTTGTAGAACCGTATTCATCTATTTCTTTCACTACAAATGAATGTCTTAATATTTTTGCATTCGTCTAATTTTTTTTAAGGCTGATTTATTAATGACGTTCTAAAACATAGACGGTTTGGATGGTTAAAATATAGTACAGAGTAGGCCACACAAAAACATGTGTCTAAAATGATTTAAAGTATGCGGTGTTGCGGAGCTACCCCTTATATATATATATATATATATATATATATATATTACAAAAATAGATTCATATAAAATCTAGCTACCTCAGATAGCTACACTTTGTGTAATCTTGATGAGTAACCATTCTCCTTTATATTTATTCTATTTAACAAATAACAACTTTGATAGAAAGGCACGTCGGATCTTTAGCTCAATCAGACTCTTTTGTTTGTTGTTGTTTGACATTGGAAAATCCAAAACCCTCCTCCTCGGAACCTCACTCCATTTATCCACCAGATTCATGGGACTCTTGCCGTCCAACCTATAACTTGACTTCCACACCTCTCAATCTTCTTCTCTTGTTCTTCTTCATCACCAATAACACCAAGGTATGTTTCTTTGTGCTTTGCTGTTTTGTTTTACGAAACTTGTACATATATATAAGGAAAATGATCTCTTGTCAAACTATCTGTCTAGTACCGTAAAATGCACGATAGGAGAAATGTTCTCTTATCACGGTGTCTGGCTACATAACATAGCAAGAGAACGTCACGTTGCTCTACAAATTATGAATCTAATACTTAATTGATCTTTTCCTTTTACGTTTCCTCAACCAATTTGGTTTCAGGGGTGGAGCCATGAATTTACTTTATAATCGTAGTTTGATGGGATCGAAATCAAACAAGGAAGACAAAGATCCAATAAATTACTTGGAGGAACCAAGAATTGTGGAGCTGAGCACAGCTTGCTTTTGGTCAGTTCTGGTGAGTGTGGCAGGAGCACTCATGTTAGGGTGGTGGGAGTACCAGTATCATCCTGCAAATAGGCAGCTGTGGATGGTGCCCTTCGGTCTCATCCTATTTGCTACCCCAGCCATCGTTTGGTTCTCAGTTGTGGCCTCCGATCTCTGTAACCGGAACGACGATCATGTCACAAGAGTGAGTCAACCGCTTCACCTGCTCAATGGCTCGGTGGTTCCGGCCAAAAAAGATGAGCAATGGGGTAGCCATGTGGATCATGTATAGTTTTTAAAATATATAAAATGCCTACCTACAATTTGTTAACATGCGTGGAGTTTTTTAACAAGAGATTTATAAGAGCCATGTAACTATGAATAATTTTTTGATGGTTTGTCTTGATTGAGAATCACATTTTTAGTATGATTTAGTTTTGGTACAATTGCTGCGGTAAGTTTACGAACCACTTCACTTTTAGTTTTCATTTATTTAACAAACAAAATATTTAAAATAGTTATCGAACCAGTCTGAAATTTTTTTCTCTAGAAACTATTTAACAGCATTTGTAATCAATTTAAAAATCAGAAACAAGGAGATTGGGTGGGATAAGTCTCAGGTTTGTGCAGTTATAATTTCATCATTGATTCATTGTTAAATAATTAAAAGGTTAGACAGCTGTTTGAATCAAGTTTATGTTATAAACTATAATATGTAGAGGTTAAGATGTTGCCTTCCCTAGTATTGCATGGTTCCAAATAATATTAAAACTCACAAATATAAAATCTTCCCGGAATCTTCTCTTTCGTTACATGTAACCACTCGCAAATAGTGTTCTAAAAATTAGTATAGGCGGCCGCCTAGGTGCTAGGCGGTGAAGGCCTGCCTTGATTTTGGGCAAATCGTTTCAAACAATCGGTCTGGAGTTAGGCGGCCCTAGGCGGTTTATATATATATATTTTATTAATTGTGTGCCTTTTTTTCATGGTGATATACTTATGGAAATGGTGTACCTAATTTGCAAATGATGGATTTACTACAAGTTCATCTAATAGTGAAACGAATTGGAGCACTTTTGAGGGGATACATACAAGAAAAGAAATAAACTAGGTATAACAAGGTTAAATAATTTAGCCTATGTCCAATCCAAAGCAAGGATCGTGATTCATGAACAAGAAGAATTTAGTCTATCATCCAAATCCTCCTCATTATGATTATATGCTTTTTTTCTTTTAAATATTGAACTTTTTTTTATGTATATAATTTGTGTATTCTTCTACTTCTATTTTTACATTTTATCATTATTTTATTATCCATACAAGTATAGTTTTTTTTAGGTGTAAATAGGCACTTATTTACAAGATATATAATAAATTTACATAAATCAACCTAGGCGCTAGGCCCCTACCTACCACCTGACTAGCACCTAGCGATTTTTAGAACTTTGCTCGCAAAAACAACACGTATCATGTAAACTAAAATATTTTACCTCTGTCACCTTGTAAGAGCATTTCCAATGGAAGTCTCTATATAGGGACTCATACCACCACCTTTGAGTACTCATTTCAGGACTTAAAGGGAATCTTTGTGTCCCTAAAAGTATATTGCCTATAATGGGAGAGTTTTTATAGTAGAATCCCTAAATTTGAGGTTTTACAATTTTATGTGATAATTTTATTAGGTGCACATTTTTTGTTTATGTTAATACTATGTTCTCGTAAAATATTTTTCTAAACATTTTAAGCCAAAAAAAATTCAAATTCTGACACTAATTTTTTTCGTCACGTAAACGTAACTAGAATGAGTGAATTGAGTACAAATGAACTGAGAATAGAAGATGAAGTTGTGGTAAGTTTTGGTTAGATAATTTGGTATTTATAAGAATGATGAGATAAAAAATGAAAGAGTAACCCAAATTGAAAATATTAATATCTCAACAAGGGCATTATGAGAAGAGAAAACAAAAGAACTTGACAACCAACATGAGAGAGTAACTTAAATTGAAATGGTTATTTAATTGGAATTGTTAATCTTTCAATGGTAAAAAAAATTGAAAAGCAAGAATTAATCTGGACCATTGATGAGTCAATTTCACATTATATATTATTCCCTATTCTTGGTATATTTTGGTTATTATTTTGGTGAGATTTTGATGCTTTGTTATATGTTTTTAATATAGGACGTACAGACTTGTTTGAAGCATAAAGTAATCAAACGGTGGAATTTTTTAGCGATTCCAATTGGAGCTGGTTCGTGCGTCAGTCCAGGAGGTGCTGTCAAAATTTCATAATTTTATCCCGAAGCATCTGATCGTGGCGAATTAATTTATGACCAGCGCGCAGTGCTGGCAGATTGGGCTATAGAGCTTGTGAGCGACTTTTGGGCTGGAAGATGTTGGATTTTGGACTTGGGTTGTTCTTGAAACTTGAAGAGGAGGTCCTGATCTTTAATTTGACTCGTTTTGAGCCTGTTTTGGAGGCCTGAAGGTCCAGAAACGTGGGTTCTCCTTTGATGGGCAGATTTCTTAGTCATGATAGGAATGTAATTTTTAGTTATCCTTTTATTATTTTGTTTCCTAATTTTTAGAAAGTCTTTTCCTACTAGGGTTTTTATTAGGAGTAGTATAAATAAGGCTTTTTAGCCATTAGATTATAATTATTATTTTAGAATAATTATTTTAGGAGGAGAGAACGCACTACTTTGGCTTTAGAGAGCTTTTGACGATTTAAGGTGTTTTCTATCCATGTTCTTACTTATATTTTGTTTTATGATTATTCTTAACTAGTTTCGTTTGTTAGGGCGAGGCCACGAGCCTTAGCAAGAATATGTAGTTTCTTTTTTATTTGCTTATGATTTATGCATGCAAGTTTTGAATTATTAATCACCGTGCTTGAAACTATCTAATTGTCTTAGTGATTGGCCACCATTAGGATATTTAGAAAAGTAATTTGATGCAATTTTGGCGGAGGGTTGTCCCTGAAATTGGCGCTGGCTTCTTGTGGTTAATATGTGTAACCTCTTAGGATGGACGACACGTCTTAAGGGTTATATGGTTTTTCAAAGGGTTTTCATAAAGCTTAATGAGTTTTGCATGTTCACATTCGATCTGGACACCACGGACGGGTTGCATGTTAGATATACGTTCTATGTTGGAGGTTCCAAGTAGGGCATACTTTAGGAAAACCTAACCTTCAAATATGCATGTGTCATTCATAAGTAATTGGAAGAATTACATAGGATTGTTAAGGTGACGGCGGAACCCTAGTGCTCAAATAGATTTTCAAAACTATTTTCTTTTGTTTGATTTACTTTCCCAAGTTATTTAGTTATTTTTTAAATTCGTTTTTAATATTTTAGGTTATTAAATCACTCTTTTTCCAAACTTTGTTTTCAAATAATTAATTAAGATTTGGTTAACATAAAATTATTCATTCAATCCCTGTGGAGAACGACCTTGCTTGAGCTGCTATACTACGAAAACCTTGTACTCTTGCAAGTATTTTAAGTGTTTTTATCCCTACTTTTGCAGGTGGTAAAAATACCTATCAAGAAATTGGCGCCGTTGCCGGGGATTGTTTTAAATAATTTGTGTTTATCAACTCTTAGTTAATTGTTATTGTACATATCTTTTTATTTAATTGCTGATTTTGTTTGGTAGGTTACAATTTGTTCCTTTTTGAGCAGTGCATCCATGGAATTTGCAGTTCCCACCGATTTCAATATACAACCTGGAGGACCACCTTTGTGGGTTTCTTTTGCAAAACAGGGTTTCTATGGATTTAACCCTACAGTTTGTGCCCTGTGTTGTTCGAATACCCATGAAATTTTGCAATGCCCTGATAGGAAATATTTTCCAGACTATGTGAAGGAGCATATTAGTATGAGAAACGAGTCACTTTGGCGTTGGAATGATCCCACTTTTGATTACTACTTTCCTGAGTTGGAAAAAACATCCCAATATGCAGTAAGTTACGACTATATGCAGGGAGATGCCAGAATTGAAGAGCCCCTAAGCAGTGACTCCCGCCAATGGAAGGAAACAGCCCCTGATTACATTGAAATTTCTACAGAATCTATTTCTACCCAAGTCATTATGCCACACATACATTTTCCCGAGACTGCATGGCAACCCACTAAGCTGCATAAATGCATTGAAACTGACGAGTTGCACAGGGCAGTTCACAACAAATCAGAATCTGAAAAATCACATGGTCGGCACTTGGAGACTGTAACCTTGGATACACGACAAGCAGCTACTGATGAAAATGTTTTAGCTGCTTTCACAGACACTGCACCTGCACAGAACATTAAACCCAAGGAAATTCATGAAAAAACCTACAAGCAGGCTGAATTTTACATGGGACTGAGGAAGAAGCTTAATGTCAACCCAATTCTTTGTCATGAAATTCGTCCAGTGCAGAAATTGTGGGTATTAAATACCAGATTTAAGTCAATTCAAGGGAAACACAAGCATCACTGGAAGGGACCCTATTTGATCGCAAAGATTCTTTCACACAGAAGGGTGTATATGCAGAATTCAACTACTGAATTTAATTGCACAGATCAAGTCAATCCATACCTATTGTTCCTATCTGATGCTGTCAAAGAATGGTTGATTCTAAGAGAACAAGTGACGTGATTGCAAACCTCATTCTAATCCGTCTAGCTATAGACGTTAACTAAAGCGCTAATTGGGAGGCAACCCAATTTTTCTAACTCTTTTCTTTTCTTTTTTTTTTTTGTTTCGTTTATTTTATTTTATTTTCCTACTTTTATTCCTAATCACAAAATTAAAAAAAAAATTAAAAAATACAAATCAGAAAAAAAAAGGCAATTTTTAATTCTTATTATTTTTCTTTACTTATCTAATTAGGTTTTTGATTTGTGACTGCAGGCTACATTCAGAATCGGTCTAATCGCAATTAATCGGGGATGCATAGCAGTCATCCATTCACATCATTTTTAGAAACGTTACGGCAGCACAGAGGGAAGCACATTCATCGAGTCAATACGCTGGCGTTTATCACCAGGAGACATGCAAAATAAATTTAGTCCTACATGATACATGGAAACAGAGACAAATTTCAAAGGGGCAGTATACTGATGCATCACATTAACACAGATCCAAGGACTAAGTTTCACAGATTCAGATCAAGAAATAACGGAACAAGTTTGGGGGTGGATCTCCACCTTTACCTTAAGAGCAATGAACTGAGAAAGAAGATGGGACTCGAGGTGGGGTAGATCGGCTCAGATTTGCAAAGTGTGGGGGGATGTCAGACGGATTTACAAACATGCATGTGTTAGATTCTCCATAACCATCAGCAACATGGAATTAGATGGCAGCAGAACCGATGTTTACCTTTGGGGATTTCGGGTTTTGCAATGGAGATTCCGTGAGGATGATGACTGCCGTGAACGGGACACGGGAGCCATAGAGGACATGGCGAAGCGGCTCCAGGATGCAGGCTCGGTGAGCGATTTAGAGATTTATGTGGATAATTTTTCCATTGTAGGGAAGTGAGAACTGATGACGAGGGGTAAGAAACTGAGGGTTGAAAAGCAAAAATGAGGAGCGTTATTTCTCTTATGAATGGGCATTCGACAAAGTGGAGCGATTATAAGACTTTTCAGATTTTTTTTTATTAGAGAGAGGGCTGAGGAAACTGAGTAATTTCTTTCTGTCTAGAGGCATGCGAGAAACCTTGGGCTATACAAAAGCTTTCAGAAATGAGGGAGAGATCTGGACCTTTCTTTTGGAATCCTACGAAATACCTGCCTAGATGCGCGCCACGTGTTCAATACTGCCATTTCTTATGGGTGTCTTGGGTTTCTGTTTGAAATAAAGAGTGTAGTGGGGTTGTCAGAAAAAAAAAACAACAGAGAGCTGTTGGCTCTCGGCACACGAAACAAGGAAAAGAGCCGTTTGGCTCTTGGCTCTAGGCCCTGTGCAGATCAGAAAGAAAAAAAAAAGAAGAGGGGCATCCAATGTTGCCACATGCTTGTGCGCGTGAAGGACAAGCACAAAGGGGAATCCCAGGCAAAGTGAACATATACTTGTGTGCGTGAGAACGTGCAAACCCGAACAAGGAATCCAATTGCTCCGTCTGCCTATATTGGCCCTTCCTGACCCGAGTTCGACCCCCACGCCTAGCAACATGGTGTTTTAAATCTCAATTTTGTTCCCAGCGCCTTCCCCCAGCTCCAGGTCCTGCCTTCGAATCCAGGTGTGTCCAATTCCCTTTCTTTTCTTTTCTTTTCCGTTTTTTTTTTTTTTTTTTTTGTTGGACTGTTTTATGCTTTGTTTTATTTGCACCTTTTCTTTTTCGTAAAAACAGGTTTTTTTTATTATTTATTTTTCTTTTTGTTGTTTCAGTTTACTTTTATTTTATTTTATTTTTCCACACCTTGAGGACAATGTGTGATTTAAGTTTGGGGGTGGGAAATAAAAAATTTAGGTTTTTATTTTTGAGTCAAGTTAAAAAATTTCGTTCTTTTTAAGTAACTATCCATAGTTTATTTTAAATGTTAGAACAAATGGACATGGTGAAGATTAATCTCATAGTAGAGTCTTTTCTATTTATCGTTGCTTAGACACTAATTCATGAGTTATACTTTGACAATTTACACATCACACCAACATGGTTTGTGGGGAGTGAGATTGAAACACTTACTTTTAGTCTAAGTATATTTTAATTTTTTGTTCTAAGTAAAGTTAGTATGTGTTATAAAGTAATAATTGTTCCACCCAAGACATTGCTTAGTAACCGGGCCAGTCCTGTCTGATCAACAGTGATTCTCGCGTCAAACGGTAGAGTTTTGGCATGGGGCAGGGTGGTTAGTTGGTTTCGTAGCCTTTTCAGCTCGAGTTAATAAGTCCTTAGGGGTGTTTTACATCTAGTGCCCTAAAGCCTTTGTGGTTTGGGAGTCATTGACCTAAAGCTCGCTACATGGGTTGGATAGAAAGTTTAAGGGAACTGACATTGCACGACCACCGCTATTACTAAAAAAAAAAAGAAAACAAAAAAAAAAAAAAGAGAAGAAAATTTGAATAAAGAGAAAAAAATATGTAAAGTTAGTAAGTGTTGAATAAAAAGGACGAGAAGTAGGAATTTTAGTCAAGTCTCCTTAGCTATGTTGGTTCACTTTATACCAAAGGAAGTTCATGAATTCTTTTCTAATTGATTTTAAATGACTTAGACTCTGTGATGGGATTAGTTGGAACTTTTTGGAAAGATGTTCTAATTTTTAACGTTTTCTATGGCTTGCAACTTGAAGGTGAAATTTTTGTGTCTTTGCTAGTTTTGTTAAGTCTTTAGTTTGCTAGTGTTTTTGTTTTCTAGTTTTGTTTTACTTGAGGACAAGCAAAAAGCTAAGTTTGGGGGTATTTTGATGAGTCAATTTCACATTATATATTATTCCCTATTCTTGGTATATTTTGGTTATTATTTTGGTGAGATTTTGATGCTTTGTTATATGTTTTTAATATAGGATGTACAGACTTGTTTGAAGCATAAAGTAATCAAACGATGGAATTTTTTAGCGATTCCAATTGGAGCTGGTTCGTGCGTCAGTCCAGGAGGTGGTGTCAAAATTTCATAATTTTATCCCGAAGCATCTGATCGTGGCGAATTAATTTATGACCAGCGCGCAGTGCTGGCAGATTGGGCTATAGAGCTTGTGAGCGACTTTTGGGCTGGAAGATGTTGGATTTTGGACTTGGGTTGTTCTTGAAACTTGAAGAGGAGGTCCTGATCTTTAATTTGACTCGTTTTGGGCCTGTTTTGGAGGCCTGAAGGTCCAGAAACGTGGGTTCTCCTTTGATGGGCAGATTTCCTAGTCATGATAGAAATGTAATTTTTAGTTATCCTTTTATTATTTTGTTTCCTAGTTTTTAGAAAGCCTTTTCCTACTAGGGTTTTTATTAGGAGTAGTATAAATAAGGCTTTTTAGCCATTAGATTATAATTATTATTTTAGAATAATTATTTTAGGAGGAGAGAACGCACTACTTTGGCTTTAGAGAGCTTTTGACGATTTAAGGTGTTTTCTATCCATGTTCTTACTTATATTTTGTTTTATGATTATTCTTAACTAGTTTCGTTTGTTAGGGCGAGGCCACGAGCCTTAGCAAGAATATGTAGTTTCTTTTTTATTTGCTTATGATTTATGCATGCAAGTTTTGAATTATTAATCACCGTGCTTGAAACTATCTAATTGTCTTAGTGATTGGCCACCATTAGGATATTTAGAAAAGTAATTTGATGCAATTTTGGCGGAGGGTTGTCCCTGAAATTGGCGCTGGCTTCTTGTGGTTAATATGTGTAACCTCTTAGGATGGACGACACGTCTTAAGGGTTATATGGTTTTTCAAAGGGTTTTCATAAAGCTTAATGAGTTTTGCATGTTCACATTCGATCTGGACACCACGGACGGGTTGCATGTTAGATATACGTTCTATGTTGGAGGTTCCAAGTAGGGCATACTTTAGGAAAACCTAACCTTCAAATATGCATGTGTCATTCATAAGTAATTGGAAGAATTACATAGAATTGTTAAGGTGACGGCGGAACCCTAGTGCTCAAATAGATTTTCAAAACTATTTTCTTTTGTTTGATTTACTTTCCCAAGTTATTTAGTTATTTTTTAAATTCGTTTTTAATATTTTAGGTTATTAAATCACTCTTTTTCCAAACTTTGTTTTCAAATAATTAATTAAGATTTGGTTAACATAAAATTATTCATTCAATCCCTGTGGAGAACGACCTTGCTTGAGCTGCTATACTACGAAAACCTTGTACTCTTGCAAGTATTTTAAGTGTTTTTATCCCTACTTTTGCAGGTGGTAAAAATATCAATCAACCATCTATTTTAAACGGTTGAAAAGAAAAGAAAAAAAAAACAGGCAAGGCCATGTGACTAGGACCTACGCATGGTTTTCCACTTAAATTGTCCTATTTGGTCCACCATTTTAGTTCCTATAGAATCCCTATATATGGGTACATACACTACGTATCCAACGAGTCCCTATACATAGGGCTGGAAAAAAATCCCAAAATTCCCAAACCAAATTGAAAAAATCCCGATCCCAAACCAAAAAAATTCCCAAACCAAAATTCCCGAAATTTTTGGTATATCATCCCAAACCAAACCGAAATTTTCGGTATGGGATCGGTTTTGGATTTCCATTTTTTCGATATTCCCATACCGAACCGAAAAAATATTATATATATATATATATTTATTTTTTTAATTATAAGAAAATTATTTCAACCGTTCATTTTTTAGATTAAATCTGTGCCATTCATTGTTTTAGGTCTGATCTCAAGACTCAAACTCTCATCTCCCTCTCCCATTTCCATCGAAGAACAAGAAGCTGCAGCCCGTCCCTGAGAGCCTCACCGAGCCCTCATCTCCTCCAGCTCCCTGAGCCTCTTGTCACTCTCCAGTCTTCCTTCACCACATAGCCACCACCACCACACCACCGCAGCGCTCTCTCTCTCTGGGGCAACAAACAGAACTCTCGATCCCCCAAATTAGGTAATTAATTTAGTGTTTTGAAATCTAATTTCTGTCTTCCCTTTGAAATTTAATTTAGGGTTTGAAAAATTATATCACACAAATAGAAAAGAGTTATCATGGATGGCCATATGCACAGAAACTTGCAGTTTTTACATTCTTACGTATATGGAAATGGTATACTGTTTAAATTACTTGAGGTATTTGGGAGTGGAATGATTTCAATGCATTTGTAGTTTTGGCTTGCCCTATGCTTACATGATTAGTTCTAGAGTCCTGATGATGTGATTATAGAAGTAGTAAGGTTATACTAACTCTTATGTTCCTTAAATTACATTTTTCTCACACTTGCAGATTCTTAGGGCGAGAGAGAAGTGAGAAGGTTAAGAATATTATTCCCTTTTCTCTTAATTTTTTGTCATGCTTGTATGGTTCGTGTAATGATGGAGATGGCATGAATAGAAGTCGGTGCAGATTAGTTTTTAAATATGCAATATGAATAGGCAGATTAAGAATGCTATTGTGCACAGATTTCAGCTATTTGTGCACACATTTCAGATTGGCAGATTGCAGCAGATTTGTGTAGATTCAAATTTTAGTCTAACAACAAATTGGGCAGATTGGCAGCCTGCCCAAGAGCCCAATTTTTCAATATAAAAGGTTGAATTTTAGCCAAAAAGCATAATATGTTAAATTTAGTCCAAAAGTCCAAAACTATTTTGGAATTCCCGATTTGTCCCGAAATCCCCAAAATATTTTAGGATTCCCGAAAATTGGGATTCCTGAAAAATTGGTTTGGGATCAGTATTGAAATTGGGATTCCCGAAAATTTTGGTTTGGGAATCAGGACAAGTGTTTTGGTTCGGTATTCCATACCGAACCACCCCTACCTATACATTAGGGACTCACTTTCCGATCCATTGGAGATTTATTTTGTCCCTATATTTGTTTTATACTCATTTTATACGGTGGTTGTCCCTATATAGGGACTCTACTCAAGATGCTCTAAGAGTTAGGACTAAGTACTCACGCTACCTGAAACTTGTTTGGCTTGTTTTTAGTTACGGTTTTTTAAACTCAATTTTAATTTCACTTTACTCCCTATAATTCAAAAGTCACCATTTTACTCCCTAAAATTCATAGTTCACACCACTTTGCCTCCTAAAACTTGATTTTGATTTCATTTTGTCATTTGAAAATTGAAAGTCGTTCTTTATAAAAATTCAAAATTCACTCCACATTATCTTAGATCTATTAATTTCTTATGTGAGTTTGATTTGGGTGCGCCAAGCTAATCAATTTTTTTTTTTCATCTCTTCAATTTTTTTTAAACTTAATATTTTATGATTGTTGGATGTCAACACATAATTGAGATTTATAATCAAATTTGTTGCATATGTGGCACAATTTTATTGTGTGTTAGGTCCCACATATGTTTCAAGAGTTGACCTATAAGTTTCGGGGAGGAGAGAGAGTCCACAAGTTAAATGGAACGAATTGTGAGTTTTAATGAATAAAGTAGTGACTTTTGAGTTACAGAAGACAAAATGAGATCAAAATAAAATTCCAAGAGTGTAGCTAAAAATAAGCCAATTTTTTTGGTGAAGATTAACCGGTAAAATTGAAAGAAAGAAGAGAGGGAGGAAGTTAATCAAAACTTCCTGTAACTAGTGATGCACACATACGCCTTGATTTATGATCAGAAAATATGTGGTGATAACATAAACCCAGTTTTCAGCCAACTGGACATCCAAATTATCGCCCCAAGTGCACATGAACATCCCATGCGCGAATGAGTAACTGGAAATCACAATTTCCGGCAATGAATAGTTCGAGGAGGTAGAGCAAACTTAGCTACACATCAATATAGATTTATGAAGATTTCAGTATAATATCTTTGACGCGACTACTTGAACATGGCTTCTTTCCCGTATCCAAGAGATTGGGTACACATAGTTTGGACGAGGGACAAAAAATGGAGCAGAAAAACTATCTGTATAACAATTGATGAGTTTTCCTGTTAGGTCTGAAGCAAACGTATAAAAATAAAAAACAAAATCCACGACTCAAATTTAGATCCTCTCCTAACTAAAAGACTAAGTTGACTAAATTGGCCACGGGGTAAAACATCTTTTTAGACGCAATGCGACCAGTATGTATGAGTCTGTAAAAATATTTAAACGGCTGGTGGGAGGTAAAAGTATGGGAGTTCACCAAGAATCAAGCATCAAGCATCAGTATCTGAAAGTATTGGAAATTCTAGTCCCCGAAGAGCAGGTACGTTGTCTAAATCCTCTTTTGAGAACAGTGGTAACAGCCACAGTGCCTTCTTCGTGCCAAAAACCTACAGGATGGGGAAAAGAGTTAAAAATCCTCAAATGTCTGATGGAAGAAGGGCTTACATACAGAGAGAGCAAGAGAGAGAGCGTACCACCTGCTCAAAATTCTTCTTCCTGCCCAAGTCATACTTCCATCTGATTGCTCCTCTCTTTTCATGAACCTGAAACATTGTTTCAAATAGTTGCATATAATTATACGATCTAATAAGACATGATAAATATGTGGCATTATAAAATTCCTCGTAGATTCAGATTACTTTGAAAATTTGGATCATTTTAGGCAACTACAGCAAATTCTTATTTTACAATGCATGTAAAAAGAATTCATAAAATTAATACAGAAACTCAAGCAGAAGGTAATAACTAAATGAACAAAACTTCATTAGGTAATTCAGGTCTCAAATGGTAAATGCAAACTGCAAAAATATTCATAAATCTCAAAATTGGTAGAACGAAAGTAGCAATTGAGTGTATTACCTCAACTGTAGTGGTGTTGATAGACAGAAGGGATGCATGCATAACCACAAAACAAAGAAGACTCAGTGCAAAGGCTAAATTAAGCACTGCAACATGGTAAACAATCTGTAAGAAACAAGTAAACAATGAAACCAGAACCAATGATTTGCTTGGTGGAATATTACTGATGCGAGAATTAACTCGACACAAATTAAACCCTCTTTTTGACAATCGTAGTATAGATGTAAGTAGGGTATCGTTCTGGACCGGGGATTAGGAGGGCTTGCTAAAACCTCTATAATAATTTAAAAACGTAAAAACAAAGTTTAAAATACTAAACTAAAATAAAAACACTTAACTAAAAAAAACGTAAAATAGAACTAACAAATAAACTAAAATAAATCAAAAGACTCAAAAATACAAAACTAGGCTAAAAATTTGAAACACACTTAAAATGACTCAAAATAATAAAAACAATTTAAAATAAAAACTAGGAATTGAAATGAAAGGAAATTAAAATTAAAAGATTACAAATAATAAAAAGTAAATAAATAATAATATTATAATAATGGGGGGATTGATTTTTGACGAAACGGAAACTAAACTTAAATAAATTACAAAATTGACAAAAACATAAAATAAAAGTGAACGGATAGATAACGGATTGGCTAGAGGGTTTTTCTCCACACATGACACAAATGTAACCTAAATTGATTCCCAGTTATGAATTCAACAAACGAATGAATGACAATGCTCCAAATTAATTAGGTCCGCTTAAATTAACTTTCAGATTTCCCTAAAGTCATTAGATTGGATGATTGCATACGACAACCCAAAACATTCCCCACAAGTTCTCTACATGAATTGCATAATAGAGATACAAGCAAGAATCATTAAGTTCAATGGAAATCATAAACATCGACTAGGCTTTCATAACTATGGAATACGCATGTTAATCCAACTTAGGGTTTACTAAACATAATCGTGACTAGCGATTTTTACTACTCATGAATATAAGTTCATAACGATTAGGTGAAATTCCCTTATATCCTAGCATCAAGTTTAAGCATGCAAATTAAGTGTCGACCCTTAACCCACATACATAAACAAGTTTTTAATCAACACAGAAAAGTAAACCACATCCAAACATTTATACATTCATAACTGGAGTAAATCAAATTAAAATTACAATTATAATCATGGTTTCGAATTAACCTCTAGCCAATATAAATTAATTACACATTATTAAAAATTAAAAACAGAAATTAAAAACAAAAGTTTGGAGAAATATAACCAAAATGGGGATAAGGATTTCTGTGCAATTTTTGCACCGTGGACTTGTGTCTGTGCACTGTCCGTGCCTTCAACGCCTGGCGCCTCACCTCTGGGTTTCCTGACTTTGCAGCTCACGCTGCCTTTCTTTCCGTCCGCTAATCTCCACCGTAAGCTGCTCTCAAGCAGCTTTTTTTATTTTCTTTTATTTTTCTCCCAGCTGCCCGAGGCAGCTCCTCCTTCTTTCTTTGGCTGCGTGCGCAGCTTCCTTGAAATCGCCCCCAAGGAGCTCTGACTTCTCCTCCCCGAGACTTGATGTCTCGCTCCCAGGCCTTCTTATATTCTTTTATTTGCTTAATCCCCACCATCATGATTTCTGCCTCGGTGCCTTCCTGCAAACCGCACCCTTGACTTTCTTTTTGCATGTGCTTTCGGTGCATGCTGCTTTCCACTCACCCCACCTAATAATCATACACACACATATTATCACAATATATATATAAATATAAATATATATAAATATATATATATATATACATTATTTTCTAAATGATAAATTCTAATTAACAAGAAAGATAGTACGAATTTATTACTTAATACTTCACTTATTCTATTTTTATTTTCTTTTCTTGAAAAACTTATAAAACATAATAATAACGTAAATAGCTCAAAATATAACGAACTAACTAAGAAAAGACGAGTGAATTTGATATAAAAATATATATAAATATTGTCCGATCAAATACCCCCACACTTAGCTTTTGCTAGTCCTCGAGCAAAACAAATAAAACAGAATAAGTAATAACATGAAAAACATTAGCTTCCCCCTATTTGACCCTCATAGAATTTCATTCGAAAACATAAATCAGCAAGAACCATAGCTAGCACTAAACAAGCTAATTCAAGCTCATCTTCCTTATTCAAAAATTAGCAGTAATCTTTAAATCATCCTTGAGTGTAGTGTGTGAGATAGCCATGCTAATGCAATTTCAAGTTTTTATTTTTATTTTTTAAATCATCATATGCAAACCAGCAACCTTCTCACGGGATATGCACTCAATCACACATGTGTTTAGTTTTAATGTGTTTCGCTCAAAGAAACAAATGTGAGAGTTCTACCATAAGCTTGCATAAAAATCACTTCTCCACAATCATAATTGCAAAACTTAAATCAAGAGGACTT
Organism: Crataegus laevigata; assembly: GCA_963580275.1. Lineage (NCBI taxonomy): Eukaryota > Viridiplantae > Streptophyta > Magnoliopsida > Rosales > Rosaceae > Crataegus > Crataegus laevigata. The sequence continues at coordinate 25,366,062 of OY756947.1, read as the reverse complement.
TTATTGGATGTAATGAGGCTTAGGGATAGGGCTATTGAAACGAAAGAATAGGAAAACACAAGTTCCAAGCTACATTGCAAGCAATTCTTTTGTTGAGATTTATAAGAACTCAAACTTTCCAGCGATTCTTTTAACACCTCCCATCACACCCTTAAACTGAAACTTTAGAAACTTTTTATTTTCTTCGTAAACAATCTTTTTTTTTTTTTCTTTTCCTTTTCTTCTCTTTTCTATTTTTTTTTTTTTAAAAATACAAACATGAAATACCCCCACACTTATTCTTTTGCCAAACTCATTCCAAGTACTTCACAAACATTTATCATAAGACAGTCTCAAATTGCTCGCTTGGAAAGGGTAAGGAAACATGTTTTGAGGTATAAGGGTAGACATATCTGGTGATAAGAAATAAAAGGCTCACATAACGGCTCAAGATGGCAATCTAATGATATCATTTTTTTTTGGAAAATATGGTTATTTGGGCCATGGTGGTGAACCTAATGCCTCTATCATTTTCAAGTTCATGCAATCAATGACAAATATTTCGAAAGATCGTTACGCAAGTTCTAGAGATGCATCTCACATAAGTTCATCACACATGAAAGAATAGGAGTGTATGAAAAATGCACACACTTTCAATAGGCTCAAAAACTCACATGGAATGTATATGGTCACTAAATTCACATATGAAGCTTTAAGTCCTGCTTTAATTTCACATCAACACGGCTATGTGCATTTGGTTTTTCAAAGATGATCAAACATGTACAATGCTAACAAGAGAATAAGGAATTTCATAAAACACATGTTAACTAAGTTCTTGATAATCATGGTTCAAATTTAATCCAGTTATATCATTGGGTCAGGAAACTAATAAAAATCTAATTCAAAACAATAAGGAAAATAAGACAATATTTTTGGATTTTTTTAAATTTTTTCGAGAAAAATTAAATAAAACACAAAACTCCAAAAAAAAATTAAGTAAAACACAAAGCTAATTAAGAAAACAAAAAGCAATAACATGGAAACAAATGAAACCAGTTCAAAGTCGAAGGTACAAAAAATTTCAATTTGGTCATTTTTTATACTTGATACCCCCACACTTAAACTAGACATTGTCCCCAATGTCATAAAACAAAAATATGCAAATAAAAATAAAATGAATAAATAATACGAAACAAGAAAAAGGGACTGAAAACTTCTCTAATTTGCAGAAATCCAAGTGATGACCCCCAAGCTTAAATTTTGCAATCAACTTCAAGGGAGAAAATAACCAAACGTTCCTGCAAAGAACAGAAATAAATCAGTTAAGCACGCAAGAAAATATAGAAAAATGCAACGAAAAATAAAAATTGAAAATAAAAGACAACGAAAAGAACTAATAGGCGATCATTGGTCGTCCTTGTTGATTTTCCACAGCTTTCATCTTGAACTGGATGGGCCTCCTTTCTTGCATGTGCTCCTCGGCTTAGTTGAGGATGAGTCAGCACGTTGTCTCCACATGCTTCAAGTAGTCCGGTCTCCACGCAGGTGTGGCATCTTCTTGAACTCTTGGATCAACCCAGACTCATCTGCTCTTGGGTGCACCTCAGACTCCTCCTGCTTCGTCTGTGAGGTACTTTTGTTTTTGAAGAAGTACCTCAACACAGGTTTATTTTTGAAGTGGGCTGGGAGGGGTCTGAGATGAGTACTCGAGAGCAAGACTAGGTAAGCAATCAGGATCTCACTTTCTCCACGTTCCTCAGATGAAGGAGAGGAGAAAGCATAATATGAGATACTTTTGCTTTTAACCTTTTTAATATGAAATACTTTTGCTCTGGAAGGTTTGTTTTTTTGGGTGATCCAAGGGATGAAGAACACTGAATAACTCGAAAGCTTTCTTTGGGAAGACATTATCGGAGATGAAGAGAGGAAGAGAGGTTTGAGAGGTGGAGAGGGTGTGAAGGTGTGCCTTTGATGTGGAATGCGAAGGTCGAACTTATAGAAATTTGGCTTCACAACCGGAACTATTCATTCACTATTTGTCGGCAGCCGGTGGATGGATGAACAGTGCCCGTTACGCGTTTTCTGACAAACCGTCCGTAATTTCCGCGAAGGCTGTCGACGCATGAGACGAGTGACGACAAACAGGAATGATGATCTTTTGAAAACCGGGGTTCAAAACCGGGTGCGGCTCGTGGTTTTCGCAACGCTCCACGCTGCACGTGACGAGTCACAACAAAACTGAATAAGCTGAGCCACGTGATTGCTGAGTCAAGCCCAGCTTTTGAGAAAGGAAACGGCTCTCGAGAAAGGACTCCTGCCTTCGAGAGAGTAGCGTCCAGCTTTTCCGATTTGCGTGAGAACGCGTCTTCAACCTCAGAGGAGCGCCTCTCTTTGATTTGCTTCTTTTTATAGAGGCGCAAATTCTGCTCCACCTCACACTTGAACTCCCTTCCTCAAACACTCTCCTCTGTAAACACTCTCTTCTGCACTTCTTAATCTTACTCCTTCCGCTCTCTTCCTGCACTTCTGCATTTTTAATCTTTCCGATCTCTTCTTCCGCTTCAGCAATCTTAATCTTTCCGAACTCTTTTCTTCCTCAACCGCCTCTAAAAATGTCTTGCCCTTCCGACCGTCGCCTAAACTTGAATGTCGGGGAAGACGATGACTCGTCTTCTCCGAACAACATTTGGAATCCATCCTTCATATCCCCCAATGGTCCTCTTACAGTCGGGGACACAATGATGAGGAACGATATAACCGCAACGGTGGTTGCAAGAAACCTTCTTACTCCCAGAGACACTAGGTTGCTGTCTATGCGGTCAGACGAGCTGGCTGTTCAGGACTCACTGGCTCTCAGTGTCCAGTGTGCAGGCTCAGTTTCAAACATGGGTCAGCGCCTGCTTGCAAGATCTCGTCAGGTGGAGTCGCTAATGGCAGAGGTGGTCAGTCTTCGGCAAGAAGTCAGAGGACTCAGGCACGAGAACAAGGAGTTGCACATGCTCGCAACTAGCTACTCGACCAGCATGAAGAGGAAGCTGGACCAGCTGCAGGAGTCGGACGGTCGAATCCAGAGTGATCATGAGCGGTTCATGGCGTTACTCCCGCGGTTTATGTTGCCTTCGTCCTCTGGAGCAGCACCAAGCGTTCCGGCTCCGGAGATTCCAACTCTGGCTCTTCGTCTTCCCGGAGCTCCGTCAACCTCTGAGGCGCCACCTAACCAAAACCAATGATTTCTATCAGTTTTTCGCATTATTGCAAATTTTATTGCTTTTAATGTTTATTTAAATATATATATATATATATATATATATATATGTTACTAATATTATTATTATTATTATTAATTTAAATTTTTTTTTTATTTTTTTTTATTTTTTTTTTATTTTTATTTTTATTTTAAGCAAGTTAAAATATGTAATGTAAAATATGTAATGTAATGCTAAAAAAAACTTTATTTACTTGCACTTAAAATAAACAAGGCCCTAAATTTATTTAAACTCAAACTAAATAAAAATCAACCAAATAACACAACTAACTAAGCGAAACAAAATGAAAGTAAAAGCAATAAAGAAGAAGGTTAAGAAATGCAAATCTGGTTGCTTGGGTTGCCTCCCAAGAAGCGCTTGTTTTAACGTCTTTAGCCGGACGATTCTTTCCTTATCCTCCCCTCGGCTCCAAAGCATGAAATTTATCTTTTAATGGGAGGTGATACTTGAAATGATTCGGCAATGGCATTAATTCAAGAGTGGGCGCCTGAATCATTAAAATGAGAAAAATGTTAGTATAAAATAAAATAAAAATTAAAATTGGAGAAGATGGCTTACTGTCTTTCTCCGAAACAAACTCAATGACAAAAACCACGTTTTTGGACAATTCCGGGATTTTGCACTTGGCCAGATTGACGATGATGGTTGTGGCCTGTCCCGTGTCATCAATCTCAATTTCATGGGCCTTTGTTGCCTCATGCACAACCTCTTGGATGTATTTTTGATATGCTTCAGCCACTTCATTCTCTTGAATCTCTTTTCTTGGTGTGCAAGGTTCGGGAATTTGTTTTGGTGCACCAAGAATTGAGATATCGCTTTGGACTTTTGGAAGAGCTTCCACAATGTCTTTTTCACTCTCTTCGATATTTGGAATTAAAATTCTACAAGGAAAAAGGACATTCGGTGGAATAGGGTTAGAATGAATTGAACTTATAACTTCCTCACCTGAGTTGGACGACATAGGGACTTGAGGGGTTTGAGACAAGAATTCGTCTAAACTGCCCAAGTCGTCCTCCTCCTCTTCTTCTTCTTGCAGCGGCAATTCATCCAAGTTCGGGCTGTGACTGGATGGTTCTAGAACAGCTTCATCCTCCACATCACTTATGGCTTCATCGATTTCCACTTCTCCCTTTGAATTTGCAAATGTGGAGTTGGAAAGTTCACTTTGATCTTGAATCTGTGCCATGAATTCCATAATCTGCCCAACATGTATATCCAATTCGTCCACTCTGTTGGTCCGGTCTTGCATCTCCTGGATTCGATTTTCCACTCCCTGATTCAAAGAGGAAAGTAACTTATTAAATGTATCATTATCCAGAGATGTACCTGAATCGAATTGGGCAAATTGTTGCGGAGGCTGTGGTGGTGATGTATAGAACTCATCATACGGCTGCCAATATTCTCCTTGGTAAGTCTCTTCAACTTGATTTTGTGACCCCTGCACCAAAGAGTTTAATTCGTTAAGAATTTGATTATAATCCACGGGCATACTTGAATTCGATTGGAATTGTTGTGGGGGATGTTGTGGTGGCTGCATAGGTCTTGAATAGAACGCTTCATCTTGCTGCCAATATCCACCTTGTTGAAAATGTTGAGGTTCATCCCACATTTGATTTGAATAACCTCTCCAATCCGAATTGCAAGCGTTGGAATACATATTGCCCCTTGATTGGCTGTGGCCTTGATATCCCCAATCATCTTCATATGCAGAAAATTGAGGATATTGCTGAGTTTGATATCCTTGCCCATAAGGCACATCAAGTGTAGGGACACTTGGCATTGAGGTCCGTTCGGCATTATGAGTCAATTGAGCAGTGAGCTGCGCCAATTGAGCTTGAATACTATCCATGTCTTGCTCCATTAATACCTAAAATTAAAGAAAGAAAAATAAATCAAAAATCAAAAGTAAAATACAAAAACACAAAAACACAAACAAACAAACAAACAAAAATTAAACACAAACAAAAATAAAGGGATTAGCAAATTTACTAATCCCCGGCAACGGCGCCAAAATTTGATGCGAGAATTAACTCGACACAAATTAAACCCTCTTTTTGACAATCGTAGTATAGATGTAAGTAGGGTATCGTTCTGGACCGGGGATTAGGAGGGCTTGCTAAAACCTCTATAATAATTTAAAAACGTAAAAACAAAGTTTAAAATACTAAACTAAAATAAAAACACTTAACTAAAAAAAAACTTAAAATAGAACTAACAAATAAACTAAAATAAATCAAAAGACTCAAAAATACAAAACTAGGCTAAAAATTTGAAACACACTTAAAATGACTCAAAATAATAAAAACAATTTAAAATAAAAACTAGGAATTGAAATGAAAGGAAATTAAAATTAAAAGATTACAAATAATAAAAAGTAAATAAATAATAATATTATAATAATGGGGGGATTGATTTTTGACGAAACGGAAACTAAACTTAAATAAATTACAAAATTGACAAAAACATAAAATAAAAGTGAACGGATAGATAACGGATTGGCTAGAGGGTTTTTCTCCACACATGACACAAATGTAACCTAAATTGATTCCCAGTTATGAATTCAACAAACGAATGAATGACAATGCTCCAAATTAATTAGGTCCGCTTAAATTAACTTTCAGATTTCCCTAAAGTCATTAGATTGGATGATTGCATACGACAACCCAAAACATTCCCCACAAGTTCTCTACATGAATTGCATAATAGAGATACAAGCAAGAATCATTAAGTTCAATGGAAATCATAAACATCGACTAGGCTTTCATAACTATGGAATACGCATGTTAATCCAACTTAGGGTTTACTAAACATAATCGTGACTAGCGATTTTTACTACTCATGAATATAAGTTCATAACGATTAGGTGAAATTCCCTTATATCCTAGCATCAAGTTTAAGCATGCAAATTAAGTGTCGACCCTTAACCCACATACATAAACAAGTTTTTAATCAACACAGAAAAGTAAACCACATCCAAACATTTATACATTCATAACTGGAGTAAATCAAATTAAAATTACAATTATAATCATGGTTTCGAATTAACCTCTAGCCAATATAAATTAATTACACATTATTAAAAATTAAAAACAGAAATTAAAAACAAAAGTTTGGAGAAATATAACCAAAATGGGGATAAGGATTTCTGTGCAATTTTTGCACCGTGGACTTGTGTCTGTGCACTGTCCGTGCCTTCAACGCCTGGCGCCTCACCTCTGGGTTTCCTGACTTTGCAGCTCACGCTGCCTTTCTTTCCGTCCGCTAATCTCCACCGTAAGCTGCTCTCAAGCAGCTTTTTTTATTTTCTTTTATTTTTCTCCCAGCTGCCCGAGGCAGCTCCTCCTTCTTTCTTTGGCTGCGTGCGCAGCTTCCTTGAAATCGCCCCCAAGGAGCTCTGACTTCTCCTCCCCGAGACTTGATGTCTCGCTCCCAGGCCTTCTTATATTCTTTTATTTGCTTAATCCCCACCATCATGATTTCTGCCTCGGTGCCTTCCTGCAAACCGCACCCTTGACTTTCTTTTTGCATGTGCTTTCGGTGCATGCTGCTTTCCACTCACCCCACCTAATAATCATACACACACATATTATCACAATATATATATAAATATAAATATATATATATATATATATAAATTATTTTCTAATGATAAATTCTAATTAACAAGAAAGATAGTACGAATTTATTACTTAATACTTCACTTATTCTATTTTTATTTTCTTTTCTTGAAAAACTTATAAAACATAATAATAACGTAAATAGCTCAAAATATAACGAACTAACTAAGAAAAGACGAGTGAATTTGATATAAAAATATATATAAATATTGTCCGATCAATTACCAAAAGCCAAAAAAAGGACTGCAAGATGGCGGAATGATCCATGGCTTCAGAGAAAAAAATCGATAAAATTTGGCAGCATCCATCATCGTTTCCAGAAATGTATAAAGCTTTCAAGGCACAAACAGAACCTGGAAAAAGTGAGCCAAAACAAAAGGAGAGTAACATAGCCAATTATCCCCACTTTTAATTTATTTGCACCAACACAATTCACCACCCAAACACAATGGTGATCCATCTTAAGTACACATCTTTGACCTACAGAGCATATAAGAAAACAAAATTATTTTCTTTATCACTTAATGGACAGTTTCACTGATCGCTGAATGTGTAGCAGAAAGTTGCTTACAGACAGAGCAATGATGGCATCGTGGTGGCTTGCCATTTTGGCATCGACTAGAATACCGTACTTGTGGTCGTCTTTCTCCTCCACTTGAAGATTGTGTTGAAGTGAAAGCCTTGGGTTCGATATTTTGTGACAAAGTCAGAGAACTACCAGCCTCCAAATTTTCCTCGTCTATTAGAGGTTTCCAATTTTCCGGAACAGAACCAGGGTCTTTAAAGACTACCATAAAGTAACTCAACAATAACATTACAAGCTGCAATCACAAATGGAAATTGAAAACGAGGGCCAAACTCAAGAGTTAATTTTCTTTTAAATTAATATTTCTACTCAATTCTGCTTTATCAGAAGTCATAAACAAATAACATTATTTAACAATGTATTTTCTCTTTACAGTTTGCTATAACAAGATTGAAAAAATTCTACATGACAACAAATCAACATTCACTCCTTTAATATCTGTCAATGGCAGCGTGTTGAGAATGCGTCCGACATTGATGAGAGGATGGACCTTGCATGTGCTTATAAGTAAATTGGGGTACTCCCCATATTGCCAATTGATTTTATGGTGGAACCTAAACTTTCTTTATGGTATTAGAGCAAGTTGCACCACGTGTGAAGCCCAAAGGCCATACATGCTCCACGTCACCCAATTCGTGTTGGCCACGTGTTTGGCCTGAAAATTCACCACACGTGAGGGGTGTGTTGAGAATGCATCCCACATTGATGAGAGGATGGACGTTGCAAGTGCTTATAAGTAAGTTGGGTTACTCCCCATATTGCCAATTGGTTTTATGGTGGAACCTAAACTTTCTTCAAAACTCCCATGGGTTCTCGATACAAGTATCAAATGTACCTCTCTACTTACTAACCTACGTTTTTGAGAAGAGTTGTAAACCAGCCAGCAAAACTGAACCCGATATTTGATTTGTCTCCCCGAACTTCGGGTCTCGTTTCAAATTCAAATCTTATTAGCTCGTCAGACATTCGAGACCAACTCCGTCCAAGCTCATCCATTAATCTAAATTAGTAAATTTTTCAAACTAATCTAAATTGTGCTCATTGCAGCAGCTATCAGTCTAATTGATGTACCAAAACGCTATCTAACCATATCAATCAACTGGAATTAACACACAACCCACATAACAAAAAACAAATCCTTTTTGCAAAATAAAAATTGGTGTTTATATTTGCAATTTTCCAAATGCACTTTAAATTATAATTTAAATACAACAGAATAAAAAGGAGAAAACTTGAAGCATCCATGCCTGAATAAGTTGAGAATTACCAGAAAGCTAGAAACGAGTGGACCCCGCCGTGGTTCAGCTCGGGTCCCCAATTGGCGATGACGACGGCATAGTAGGAGACGGAGATGATGGCAGCAACGAGGAGGATCATGAAGTAGCCGATGACTTTGAGGCCGGAGCAGAGCCTGAAGAGGTTTATCTTCATTCCGGGATTGGTTGGGATTCGGAACGGCCGAGATATGCCGATTGGGAACTGGGGGAGGGTGATTGGCCGCCTGGCTCGAGGTGGGAAGAGGCGTTTCCAGATGTCAGGAGCCAGAATTAAGGTGTTCCGGGATCTGGAGTTGGAAGTGGGGAGGGACTTTGCTGAGTGAAAAGTCGACTTCTCCTCTGACTTTTACTCCAACAGTAGTAACCGAGTTTGGTACTTTGGGCCCGTCGGAGGATCTGTCACAAACTCATTCCACCGTTTCAGTTCTCTCTCTTTTTTTCCCTTTTTTTTTCTTTTCAAAAAAGGAAGAGCGCGCTTGCTTCATGGTTATCCACTTATTTTGAAATCGGAAAGACTTACAGGCATTTTAGTTTTTTCTAATTACAAGTTTGGTTTCTAAACCAACAACCGGGTTTCGAAGTTGAGACTTTCAATTTTTAATTTTTAAAAAAACTCGTAATCCGTTTTTTACCATTGAATCATCAACCCGTGATTAAGTTCTCTTTCTCTCTCCCCTCTTTTTCAAACAAACAAATAACTTCTTTATACATTTGAACAAAAAATTAATTAATTTCTTTGTACTAAACTATTTTCACAGTCAGATGGCAAAAATGGTAAATTATTTATATTTTTAGAAATATTTTTTAATGAGAATTTTATTAGATTGAAGATTTGGATTTTTCTCATTGAACTAAATTGATGGTTTCCAATTCCACGATAGAATCTTAATTATCAAACACAATCACTCTTATAATATAGACAATTTAAGTACTAATTATGGATACATAAATACAATTTATTATTGCTAGTAGATTAAATAGTTAATTATTAGTAGTAGTCATCATTATTAAAAATATTATGAGAACTCTCTCAAATAGAATTCTACATGAATTCTATTTTATCTTATAATTTAATATCAATTCTCGTAATAATATTATAACGTATTTTATCAAAAACATAAAGTGACAAAAAATAAATAGAATTTCCATTTTAAGCGGTAGATTCTGTAGTACATAACATGAGTAATTTTCGTCAGAGCATTAAAGCGGTAAATATAGAAATTATAAAAGAATTTTTATTTTTTGTTTTATATTTTGGTGCCTTTTGTCTTTAAAAGTCGAGAAGCCTCGTCGACATCCAAAACCGAAAACCGAAAAGATGTTCCCCTAAGTCCGCTTTCAAAATCTTTGTTCCCACCTCCCCCTTTCCTCTACTCTCAACCGCCCTTCCTTTGTCTCTCTCTGTCTCTCAACCCCATTAATTTCGTCCCTTTTCCTCTTAATTCTGCTTCTAATTGGTTTTGTTTCCTTTTGGGGGCTGATTTAGGGTTAGGGTTTTGTATTCCCCAAACCAGAGAGAATTTTGGAAGTAAAAAAGATGCAGCAGCCACCGCAAATGATCCCCGTCATGCCTTCATTTCCTCCCACCAACATCACCACCGAGCAAATTCAGAAGGTACCCTTTTTCCCTTGTTTATTTGAAACTGTTAACTGTTAATTGTTTTCTGGGGTTTTCCTTAATTTTTTGTTATTTTAGTTGGGATTATTTGAATAAATTTTTTTAGATTTTGTTCTGCATATACGAGAGCCCTTTAGCTGACGATATTTAGGGAGGAATTCGATAAGTTCCGCTGTTGTTGTATAGTTTTATGGTGGACTGATGTATCATAGGTTATGATCATTTATAGAGTTTTAAAGTACTGTTGGCTGAGAGTGTGAAGAGAACAAGACCAATAAGAAATTAAGAATACTGATTTATATTGTAACCAGCGTCTATGCAGACGGAAATGTAATGTTAACTCAAAGGGTGGTGTCTAATTAATGTGTATAATTGTGTCTACTTTAAGTGGTTTTCACATAGGAGTCAAGTAATCATGAGCATGTGGCACATGAAAGATTTTTAGGAACAAAGCTATGTTTCCCCCCCTCGGTAGGGTAGTTAATCAATTGTTGCCCATTCGGGGTATGAAAGAAATTTTTTAACAAAGTTCAATTTCTGGCAGTGTTTCCTCTGCAACGTCCAGTGTAATAACTTAAAGATTATTAACTTATTTCACCAAATTCGGAATCCTAGTTCATAGTAATAGGGGAACGTTCTTCCACGTGCGTTTCATCTATCAGCACTCAGGCGAAGACCTTTAGATTCCTAATACCTCCTGCCAAAGGTCAAGTTTTGTATTTACTCCCACATGCGTTTCATCTATCAGCACTCACTATGTCTTCTGCGAAAAGCATATACCAAGGGATATCATCTTGTTAACTCGTCCATTACCAATGCAAAATGGTAAGACCTAAAGTTGAGCCTTGGTGTAACCCTATGGTTATGGGAAAGCTTTCAGTTGCCCTTCATGAGTTCTTACTATAGTCCTTGCTCCATCATACATTTCATACATATCCTTTATTACTTGGATATGTGCTACTCATACTCCTTTCTCTCTAGAATCGTCCAAAGAATTTTTCTTGGGATAAAAGAATTTTTCTTGGGACCTTATCTTATGCTTTTTCCAAATGTGTAAAGACCATGTTCAAATTCTTTTGCATGCCTCTATATCATTTCATCGGTTTTTGTAAGAGATAGATTGCCTCCATAATCGAGCGCCCTAGCATGAACCCAAATTGATTGTCTAAGACCATGTCTCTTGCTTCAATCTATGCGTAGTTACTCTCTCCCAAAGCTTCATTGTCTGAATCCCTAAGCTAGTGAGTAGTTAGATAAAGTAACAGATAAGGTTGATGTTTTTCCTAAAATTTCCATTTAAGCGAGAAGCTCATTTGAACGGTTGAATTATGCTTTTTTGAACCTAAAATTGATGAAGAATTAAGACATACGATGATTATTACCAGCATTAGATGCTAGTATCATATGTTGTTCCTTGTCATATTCAGATTTTAGGATGACTCTAGCCTTTTTTCGCATCATGTGTACAATGTTGCTCTCTTCATGTATGGTTTTAATTGCTTTAATTACTTTCTCCTGAATTTATAATAGGCTGATAATTACTGGCACCGTTGATATAACTTGGATCTAAGTTGTCTGTGGTACAGTTATTTTGTTGTTGATATTTCTGGATATCCACCTTGATTGTTAAGTATGCTATTGGATCTCACTTGATGGGCGTCGGAATTTAAAGTATCCATTAATAATGTGTTTTTTGAATTCTTGATGCAGTACCTTGATGACAACAAAAAGTTGATTCTGGCGATATTGGATAACCAAAATCTTGGAAAACTTGCCGAGTGTGCTCAGTAAACCCTCTCGCGCTCTCTCTCTCTCTCTCTCTCTCTCTCTTTCTCACACACACACACACACACATAGACACGCATGCATTTGTGTGAATTATGTTGAGTTATATGTTGGGGCTGTATATACAATTGATTGCATTTGTCTCTTATAAGTTAGAGAGCTTAATCTGACTGGTTAGAGATGTTAGAATTTCAAACTAGCCTCATGTTTTGTATTGGTATCATTGATAATAAGATCCTTAATGTTAAGAACTTGTTTAGCATTGTAATTGTTGGATTAGTTAAACTGATTTTACACATTTATTGATATGGTAGGTCTCCCTATTATGATTTTTGGATATGACTTTTCTTATTGCAAATTTGATGATTTAGGTACCAGGCTTTGCTTCAAAAGAATCTGATGTATTTAGCAGCCATTGCTGATGCGCAACCACAGGCACCAGCTGCGCCTCCCCAGGTGGGGGTAGTAAGCATGACTCAATGTTTTACTGATTCGTCTTTTCTATCCATGCTTATCATCTATGTTTCAACACTTGCAGATGGCCCCACATCCTGCAATGCAACAGGCGGGATATTACATGCAAAATCCTCATGCAGCAGCAATGGCTCAGCAACAGGGTATTTTCTCCCCAAAGATGCCAATGCAGTTCAATAACATGCATCAAATGCACGATCCACAGCAGCACCAACAAGCCATTCCAGGGCAAATGGGAATGAGACCTGGAGGGCCTAATGGCATGCCTTCCATGCATCATACTGAGGCCACACATGGTGGTGGTAGTGGCGGCCCAAATTCAGCTGGAGGCCCAAATGATGGGCGTGGAGGAAGCAAGCAAGACGCCTCTGAGTCTGGGGCAGGTGGTGATGGCCAGGGGACCTCAGCCGGTGGGCATGGAAACGGTGATGGAGAGGACGGCAAGTGAATTGGCCCTTATGGATGATTGCATATGGAAACATGTGTCTGTTGATAGTAGGTGTTTTCCTAAAGTAGCTGCTGTGCTCGTTGATGTGTGACATATCTGAGCGAAGCAGCGAAAGTTGTCAGGTCTTTAGTCTTTAAGCGATTAGGTAGACGAGTTGTGTTGTAAGTCCGTTTGCATGCACTGGATTTTGGCAGATTTAGTTCACAAGTGCTTTAGAGATGGAAGCATGTGTTCTGCACATGATGTCTGTCTCAGTTTGTAACTCATAAAATGCGTGCAGCAATGCGCCACAAATTCTGATCCTATTACAAGTTTTGCTGGTAGGTTTTCGGCTTTTGTTTCGGTGTTTGTGTGTACGAATTCATCTTAGCCAAAATAACTTGATTGATGTTTAGGAGGCTTTGTATCTTCGTATATTTGCCAACTGAGTAAGCAGTCGGCTTCTCTCCTGAACTTTCATTTAGCTTTCGATTTCGTCCCTAAACTTTGTAATTGGAAAATTAAGGGCTTAAAGCTATTTTTTTTGGCCAACCTCCCTCTTGCTATTGGTTTTTTATTCATTTCATTTAAATTTTTGTTAAATAAAAACATGCGCACAACATGTGGGTTAGTTTAGTTGATTCGTTTTTTAACCCTAGATTTTTAGACGTTTTTGTTCTCAAAGGAGAGTCATGTGGTGTGACAACCCGTCCCGACATTGTAAATTATGGGATATGAAATGACGGAATTACCCTTACGGGGATTTATTTACGTGTGCATGTGTGTGGTGTGAGGAGGAATGTGGCCCTCAAATTATTGAAGTTATTTTATTGATGGTGTTTGACGACATGGATTACACCCACACAACTCTCCCTCTCTCTCACTCCCGACACTCTCCCTCTCTCTATCATTATTGAAAACACTCAGAAAACATTCTCTCTGTCTCTCTCAATCATTCTCTCTCTCTCATCCCACGACTGTCTCTCTCTCTCTCTCTTGTTCTTCACACACGGCATAAGGTCAACCCATACAAAAACTCGACGATCGTCGAAACTAAATACATATTTGGACTCGTGAAGATCACACGAACACAACGGTACCATTTTCAGGTAAGGATCCTTTCGATTTCACGTCCAAAACTCGATGTTCTTATTTGGCACTATTCATCAAACTTTTCATACGTGATGTTTTAGGACGATCTAAGATCACAGCGATCCTTGTGAGGTCCCAAGGAGGCTAGGAGTAGTTCGTTGGAGGTGTTTGGACGTCGGAATCACACTCATCGGAGTTGGCCGGTTTTGGAGTTTGTTCCCGAGGAAATTAAAGGCCTTTTTCAAGGTTTTTGAAGGTATATTCATGTTCTACACTAAATTTGGAGCACATAGGAAGAAAAATGGGTCAAAAAGGATGAAAAATGAGCAAGATATGACAATTTGAAAATTACCCAGAAAATCCGGCGAAGCCAGTCGCCGGCGACCGGCGAAGTCGCCGGAGAAGACGACCGGAGGGAATATTCCGGCGACCTGACGGAATATTCCGTCACCGTCAACTGACGCCGTTAATTCTGACGCCGTTAAATCTGACGGAATATTCCAGGAATATTCCTGACGGCGTCAACTGACGCCGTCACTGTGCTCGGCGCGTGGCCGCGCGTGGGGAGCGCGTGGGTCCGTGCCACGTCAGGCGCGTGGGGGCGCGTGGGACATCGAAAAATTATTTTAAAAATATGGGGATGTTCGTGACGACGAGTAGGTCACGTTGGTATATGCAAATACCAAAATTGAGCTATGTATGAGAAGTTATTCTCGTAGTTGTGAGTATGTATTAAATAACGTATTTACGTAATTTCTCGTATAGGTGATACGTATACCGAAGACGACCGTAGCCAGGCCCGACGCGGGGGTTACGAGCCAGCTACTTATCAGTGAGTGGGCAGTATTATTTTCCGTATACCTATATATACTTATGATTATCCCAGAATCACTTTTTAAATGGAAATATAAGTTTTATCGACTTGCATATTACTTAATTTGATGCATGAGTATTTAGTTATACATTTCATGCATATGTTGGTGCCGAGGACGCCAGGTAAGTACCAGGTAGGTACATGTATAGTTGAGAACGAATAACATTCGATATACGTATGAAATACATTTGATATACGTATGAAATGTGATTGAGATATAGTTGAGATATGTTATGATATAATTGAAAAAGTGATTGGGATACGATTGAAATATTATGCTGATAACGATCATGAGATATGATGAATTATATGATGAAATGTGATGAGATATGATGATGATATCATGAAATATTAGCTCATAGATCTGTACACACTGTTAGTGCTCTCGCCCAGAGATAGGGGCATAGTCTTTCACGTGTCGTTCACCTCCCGCACCGCATGCTCGCCTTGGATCCAAGTTAGGTGCATAGTCTTGTCGTATAGATCACTTTTGAGTGTTACGACATGTAGGTGACTCGCGTTCATTCGCATAGTCCTCACGTGATTGTAGCACTAGAGCATTTACTATTGAAACAGTGTTGATAATGATGATATGATGTGGTTATGATGTGTGTACAGGACATATATATGATTATGTGATTGAGGAGTTATGAGCTATATTTACAGCCGAGGGCTGAGATGAAATATGTTAACGATATGATATGAGATGCATTGCACAACATACATTGAAATACTTTGAAAACGTTTTATGCTGAGAAAAGATTGAGATATATGTATGTATTATTTTCTGGGAAATTATACAGGTTTTACGGAGAGGGGCTAGAACTTTGAGAAAAGAATGATTTTGGAAAAAGGAATCGTTTTAGCTGACCCACTCCCTTTTTGTTTTTCGCCCCTCCAGGTTCTAGATAATTTGAATTCTGGGTTGACGCATCGAGGACCTTCCGGCACCTTTCTGACAGATTTATCATCATGTATGGCATCGAGTGTGTATTTTAAACATCTTTTATTCGTGTTTGACTGCACCGACTTAGTACGCTCTGAATTTGTAATAAGTGTCGAATTGACTCTAGTACACATTTCTAGACTTCGATTTGAATTCATTCGTACTTCGTTATTGATCTTCGCTTCCGCACAGCGCACATGGTTACGTCACACTCACGTGACGGCCAGCATGCCCTACTTTAGGGTACGGGTGTGTCAACTTGGTATCAGAGCCCTAGGTTGCAGTCTTGCATATTTTGCGAAATTTCTAACGACTTGATGTCTTCTGTCAGAACTATGCCGCCTCGTCGTGAGCCGCGTCGTACTACTGAGACTACGCTTCCCGATATTGCCCAGCTGGGGGAAGCGATAGCTTATGCCTTCCAGAATATTATTCGTCCTCCTCCACCCCCTCCTCAGCGAACACCTTTGGAGTCGGTGAATAATCTGAAGATAACTCAATTATCGGGAGGTGAAGAGCCCGAAAGTGCAGAAAGATGGTTTCTTCATATTGATAAGACTTTCAGTATCATGACGAGTCAGGGGAGTCTTCAGCCTGATAAGTGGGTTGAGACGGCTAAATGGTTTCTAGCTAAGGAGCCTGCTTCATGGTGGCATGAGTTGGCTATTCGAATGCCTGATGAAGAGGCAAATGATTGGGAAGTGTTTAAACGTCATTTCTACAGAAGATTTATTCCTAAAGCATATCTCGATGGAAAAAAGCAAGAATTCACCAGTCTTAAGCAGAAGAAGATGTCTGCTAGCGAATATTATCGGAGATTCACTGATCTTGCCCGATATGACCCGGATACAGCTGCAAATCCGGTAGAGATGTTGCGTCGTTTTAAATTGGGCACTAAGAAGAAGTGGCGTACGATTGCAACAGGGTTTCAGTGCTCCAATTACCATGAGTTTTACGAGATATTGCTGCAGATCGAAGACTCGGAGAACTTGCCGAGTGATAGTGATGATGAGGATACTCAGAACAGGAATGGTAAGGGTAAAGCTCCTTTTGTACCTGGACCACGACAGAATCAGAACTTCAAACGAAGTGGGGCCAATTCGAGTGCATCAAGTGGAGGTTATAACGCCACCGGTCAGAGGGGCGGTGGTAGATTCTTCAACGGCGGTGGAAGTCAGAGACAGGGGAACTCTGGGAGGAACAATATTCCGTTTTGCCGTAGGTGCAATGGTCGGCACTATGGCGAGTGTCGTCGAGGTACGAACAGATGTTATACATGTGGTCAGGATGGGCATCATGCCAAGAACTGTCCCCAGAACCAGCAGAGGTCTCAGCAGTCTGTTAGGCCACCACCAGCACCAATGCCGCAGTATTCAGGTCCTAGCGGTTATTCTCAGCAGGGACGTGGTGGAGCCTTCCACTACTCAGGAGACCCTATGCAGTATTCTACGGACCAATACCAACCGCAACAACCCATGGATCCCCATCACCAGACCGGATACGGACAGTACTCCGGAGGATATATGCCTCCACAACAGCAGTATTCCGGAGGGTATATGCCTCCTCCGCAGCAGTCTTCTAGTGGATATCAGCCCCAACTAATGGATGCATCAGCTAGTGGTGTTGGATCATCTCGACAGGCTGGACAACCTAATCAGGGGCGGAATGCCCAGGGGCGTGGAGTACACGCAAACCGAGGTCGTGGGGGACGACAGCAAACTCAGGGTCGCGTGAATAATGTATCTCTGCAGGATGCTCAGAACCATCCAGATTTAATCATGGGTACGTTAATCATTCTTGGTCATTATGCTAGAGTCTTAATTGATTGTGGTGCCACACACTCCGTAATTTCTCATACATTTGCTCAACTGACTCAACCTCAATCTTCACCTCTTGGGTATGAGATGGAATTTGCTATGCCACGAGGGGAGAAATGTTATGTGGATTATGTATATCCCAAATGTTCTGTAATAGTGGAGAATGTGGTTATGCCTGCTAATCTCACTCCACTAGATATCGTTGATTTCGATGTCATCCTTGGCAATGATTGGTTGCACTACAATCGTGCCAAGATTGATTGCTACGGAAAATCAGTGACCTTTCATCGTCCGGGATTACCGGAGATAACTTTTGTTAGTGAGCGTAACGGAGTTAGGCATGGCGTTATTTCGGCGGTAAGAGCTAAGAAGTTGTTGACGAAAGGTTGCCAGGGATACTTAGCTCATGTAGTACTTCATGATGATGCTCCTGCTAGCGTGGAGAATGTTCGAGTGGTTAAGGACTTCGCCGACGTATTCCCTGATGATTTGCCTGGATTACCACCAGATCGTGACGTGGAGTTTACCATTGATTTGCTACCAGGAACTAATCCTATCTCGTTGACTCCCTATCGAATGGCACCTGCCGAGTTACGAGAATTGAAGATTCAATTGCAGGAATTACTGGAGAAGGGGTTTATTCAGCCCAGTACCTCACCTTGGGGAGCCCCAGTCTTATTTGTTCGGAAGAAGGACGGTACCTTGAGATTGTGTATCGATTACAGGCAGTTGAACCGGGCGACGATTAAAAACCGTTATCCGTTGCCGCGTATCGATGATCTTTTCGATCAACTTCGAGGTGCCTGCGTATTCTCGAAAATTGACTTGAGGTCAGGTTACTATCAATTAAAAATCAGAAATGATGATGTTCCTAAAACTGCCTTTAGGACTCGTTATGGACACTACGAGTTTTTGGTTATGCCATTTGGTTTGACTAATGCACCAGCTGCTTTCATGGGATTGATGAACACGGTATTCCAGCCGTATCTGGATAGATTCGTTATTGTCTTCATCGACGATATCTTGGTGTATTCTAAGTCAGAGGATGACCATGCTCGACATTTGTCGTTGGTGTTGAAGAAATTGAGAGAGCATCGACTGTATGCTAAGTTCAGTAAGTGCCAGTTTTGGTTGGACGAAGTAGCATTTTTGGGGCATGTCATTTCAACTCAGGGTATTCTGGTTGACCCTCAGAAGATTACGGCTGTAGAGAATTGGGAACAGCCGCGAACTGTCACCGAGGTTAGGAGTTTCCTTGGGTTGGCAGGTTACTATCGGCGATTTGTTAAAGACTTTTCAATTTTGGCGCTACCATTGACGAAGTTGACCAGGAAGGATGTCAAATTCGAGTGGGATGAAGATTGTGAGCAGAGTTTCCAACAGCTGAAGTATTGTCTAACTCATGCTCCTGTTTTGACGCTTCCTGACGAAGAGGGTAATTTCGAGATCTACAGTGACGCATCGTTGAAAGGCTTGGGTTGCGTGTTGATGCAGCAGGGTAGGGTGATTGCTTATGCTTCACGCCAGTTGAAACCTCATGAGAAGAATTACCCTACACATGATTTGGAGTTGGCGGCCATTATTTTTGCCTTGAAGATCTGGAGACATTACCTCTATGGTGAGAAGTGTAGGATCTTCTCGGACCATAAGAGTCTCCAGTACATTTTTACCCAGAAGGAACTGAATCTTCGCCAGCGTCGATGGATGGAGTTACTAAGCGACTACGATTGTACGATTGAATATCACCCTGGTCGTGCAAACGTGGTAGCTGACGCTCTTAGCAGGAAATCTCAGGGCAGAATTAATGTTTTTCATGCAAGTCGAGTTCCTCTTCTTACCGAGTTGAGATCGACTGGAGCACAATTGGAAATTGAGAATCCGACAGAGGATGATCGGGAGAAAGCCTTACTTGCTAGTTTCCAAGTTAGGCCAATCCTAATCGACAGAATACTTGGAATTCAGACGAATGACGAAGAGATTCAGGAGCTTATTCGGCTAAGGAATGATGGTAAGAAGAAAGACCTGCGAATCAGAGAATCAGACGGTATGCTTATGCAGGAAAGCAGAATGTATGTGCCGAATAATGCTGAGTTAAAGAAGGATATCCTAGATGAAGCGCATATTTCAGCTTATGCGATGCATCCGGGAGGCACGAAGATGTACCATACCATTCGACCATTCTACTATTGGCCGGGTATGAAGAGAGAAATCGCTGAGTATGTAAGCAGATGTATCATATGTCAGCAGGTAAAAGCTGAGAGGAAGAAGCCGTTTGGGTTGATGCAACCGCTACCCATTCCGCAGTGGAAATGGGATAATATAACTATGGATTTCGTGTACAAGCTTCCTCGTACTCAAAATGGATATGATGGAATTTGGGTGATAGTCGATCGACTCACGAAATCAGCACATTTTATTCCGGTCAGGGAAAAGTTTTCGTTGAATCGATTGGCCGAATTATTCATATCGAAGGTCGTGAAGTATCATGGTGTTCCGGTGAGTATTATCTCTGATCGCGATCCTCGATTCACTTCTAAGTTCTGGACTGCCTTCCAGAAGGAGTTAGGTACGAGACTTTTGTACAGCACGGCTTATCATCCTCAGACAGACGGTCAATCTGAGAGAACTATTCAGACTTTGGAAGATATGTTGAGATCCTCAGTGCTGCAGTTTGGCGACTCATGGCATCAGTGTTTGGATTTGATGGAGTTCGCTTATAATAATAGTTTTCATTCTAGTATCGGGATGGCACCGTTCGAAGCACTTTATGGGAAACCGTGTCGTACACCCTTATGTTGGTCAGAGGTTGGCGAAAGAGTTCTAGTGGGCCCTGAGATAGTTGAGGAGACTACTCAGAATGTTCAAGTTATTAAGGCTAACATGAAAGCCGCCCAAGATCGCCAAAAGAGTTTAGCAGACAGGCATGCTACTGACCGAGTGTATAATGTTGATGATTGGGTATTTCTTAAGTTATCACCTTGGAAAAGTGTGTTTCGATTCGGAAAGAAGGGTAAGCTGAGCCCTAGGTACATTGGACCTTATCGGATCACCGAACGAGTCGGTGAAGTAGCTTACAGGCTTGAGTTGCCGTCGGAGTTATCCAGAGTTCATAATGTGTTTCACGTTTCGATGCTCCGACATTACATTTCAGACCCATCACATGTGATTCCTCTGCAACCTCTAGAGATTAATCCAGATTTGACTTACGATGAGGAGCCAGTGACGATACTGGATTGGAAGGATAAGGTGCTCCGAAATAAGACAGTACGATTGGTGAAAGTTTTATGGAGGAATCATGCAGTGGAAGAGTCTACGTGGGAAGCCGAGGACCGGATGAGAGAGATGTATCCGAGGTTATTTTTATGAGTATTTGTAAGTGTGGGTGTTGTATGAAATTTCGGGACGAAATTTTTATAAGGAGGGTAGATTGTGACAACCCGTCCCGACATTGTAAATTATGGGATATGAAATGACGGAATTACCCTTACGGGGATTTATTTACGTGTGCATGTGTGTGGTGTGAGGAGGAATGTGGCCCTCAAATTATTGAAGTTATTTTATTGATGGTGTTTGACGACATGGATTACACCCACACAACTCTCCCTCTCTCTCACTCCCGACACTCTCCCTCTCTCTATCATTATTGAAAACACTCAGAAAACATTCTCTCTGTCTCTCTCAATCATTCTCTCTCTCTCATCCCACGACTGTCTCTCTCTCTCTCTCTTGTTCTTCACACACGGCATAAGGTCAACCCATACAAAAACTCGACGATCGTCGAAACTAAATACATATTTGGACTCGTGAAGATCACACGAACACAACGGTACCATTTTCAGGTAAGGATCCTTTCGATTTCACGTCCAAAACTCGATGTTCTTATTTGGCACTATTCATCAAACTTTTCATACGTGATGTTTTAGGACGATCTAAGATCACAGCGATCCTTGTGAGGTCCCAAGGAGGCTAGGAGTAGTTCGTTGGAGGTGTTTGGACGTCGGAATCACACTCATCGGAGTTGGCCGGTTTTGGAGTTTGTTCCCGAGGAAATTAAAGGCCTTTTTCAAGGTTTTTGAAGGTATATTCATGTTCTACACTAAATTTGGAGCACATAGGAAGAAAAATGGGTCAAAAAGGATGAAAAATGAGCAAGATATGACAATTTGAAAATTACCCAGAAAATCCGGCGAAGCCAGTCGCCGGCGACCGGCGAAGTCGCCGGAGAAGACGACCGGAGGGAATATTCCGGCGACCTGACGGAATATTCCGTCACCGTCAACTGACGCCGTTAATTCTGACGCCGTTAAATCTGACGGAATATTCCAGGAATATTCCTGACGGCGTCAACTGACGCCGTCACTGTGCTCGGCGCGTGGCCGCGCGTGGGGAGCGCGTGGGTCCGTGCCACGTCAGGCGCGTGGGGGCGCGTGGGACATCGAAAAATTATTTTAAAAATATGGGGATGTTCGTGACGACGAGTAGGTCACGTTGGTATATGCAAATACCAAAATTGAGCTATGTATGAGAAGTTATTCTCGTAGTTGTGAGTATGTATTAAATAACGTATTTACGTAATTTCTCGTATAGGTGATACGTATACCGAAGACGACCGTAGCCAGGCCCGACGCGGGGGTTACGAGCCAGCTACTTATCAGTGAGTGGGCAGTATTATTTTCCGTATACCTATATATACTTATGATTATCCCAGAATCACTTTTTAAATGGAAATATAAGTTTTATCGACTTGCATATTACTTAATTTGATGCATGAGTATTTAGTTATACATTTCATGCATATGTTGGTGCCGAGGACGCCAGGTAAGTACCAGGTAGGTACATGTATAGTTGAGAACGAATAACATTCGATATACGTATGAAATACATTTGATATACGTATGAAATGTGATTGAGATATAGTTGAGATATGTTATGATATAATTGAAAAAGTGATTGGGATACGATTGAAATATTATGCTGATAACGATCATGAGATATGATGAATTATATGATGAAATGTGATGAGATATGATGATGATATCATGAAATATTAGCTCATAGATCTGTACACACTGTTAGTGCTCTCGCCCAGAGATAGGGGCATAGTCTTTCACGTGTCGTTCACCTCCCGCACCGCATGCTCGCCTTGGATCCAAGTTAGGTGCATAGTCTTGTCGTATAGATCACTTTTGAGTGTTACGACATGTAGGTGACCCGCGTTCATTCGCATAGTCCTCACGTGATTGTAGCACTAGAGCATTTACTATTGAAACAGTGTTGATAATGATGATATGATGTGGTTATGATGTGTGTACAGGACATATATATGATTATGTGATTGAGGAGTTATGAGCTATATTTACAGCCGAGGGCTGAGATGAAATATGTTAACGATATGATATGAGATGCATTGCACAACATACATTGAAATACTTTGAAAACGTTTTATGCTGAGAAAAGATTGAGATATATGTATGTATTATTTTCTGGGAAATTATACAGGTTTTACGGAGAGGGGCTAGAACTTTGAGAAAAGAATGATTTTGGAAAAAGGAATCGTTTTAGCTGACCCACTCCCTTTTTGTTTTTCGCCCCTCCAGGTTCTAGATAATTTGAATTCTGGGTTGACGCATCGAGGACCTTCCGGCACCTTTCTGACAGATTTATCATCATGTATGGCATCGAGTGTGTATTTTAAACATCTTTTATTCGTGTTTGACTGCACCGACTTAGTACGCTCTGAATTTGTAATAAGTGTCGAATTGACTCTAGTACACATTTCTAGACTTCGATTTGAATTCATTCGTACTTCGTTATTGATCTTCGCTTCCGCACAGCGCACATGGTTACGTCACACTCACGTGACGGCCAGCATGCCCTACTTTAGGGTACGGGTGTGTCATGTGGTGTGTATGTGATAAGAGTTATCGTTAATCTATAAAAAATTAACGGTAGGGAGGAAATCGGCTAAAAAAATTAGTTCAAGTCCTTGATTTTTCAATATAAAAGTTTAGGAAGTAAATTAAAAGTTAGGTGAAAGTTTAAGGAAAAAAGTGGTAATATACTCTTTGCCAACTGGATAGTGTGATTTGTCATGCCTCAAATGAGATTAGAGCTTAAAAAATTGGTAATATACAAGTGGAAATTTTAATTGGTAGGGGCATATCTTTTTTGAATTTTTTTCCCTTTGGTCCCCTCTTTGTGCAGCCCTTATGATGCAACATGCAGATTGCAGAGGCTTTTCATTTTCTATCATTTCCCAATGCCAAAGAAATAATTTGCTCAACTTCAGAAGTTTTTATTGGTCGTCGATTTTAAAATTATTGCTCGTTAGCTGTACAATTAGGGGGGAGGCAACGTCTAAATCCTAAAGAAAATTAAAATTGACTGACGTTGAACTGTTGTTTTTTCTTTTCTTTTTTCGTAATGAAATTTGACTTCATAAATTGTATAGCTGTATAACGATGTTAACATGACATTCACATATGTAATGCTTACACCATCTTTGAGAGGTGTACTTTTGGATGTACATCAAAAGATATCAAAATATATCTTTAAATTTGTGCTGTTATTTTTCCTTTTCACGTTCGTTGATGTTTAAATCATTAGACATCAAAAGATATCGAGAGAAAGAGTTGTAAAAAAAATAATAATATGTAATGTGTTGATCTTAAAAGTATCTAGATGGAATGGAAATGTATCATACCATTATTTTTGGTGGTTAGGTCTGTAAAACTTAGGAACTCAGGTTTTTCACTCCAGTTACCTACCCAAAAACTGTGGATTGCATGTATATATAATATCTTCATGATTACATCATGGGTTTGAAAACCCAAACTACATGGAACTTTGAATTTGAAAATTACAAACAGAAAGATGAAAAGATTACAAATAGATTACGAACAGTTTGACTACAAAAGACATTTGAAAACAAGTCCTACAAACATGGAAGACCAACAGGTTAAGATTTCCAAGCACACCAAAACTCCTCAAGTTACTTGGATAGTAACTGATTGTTGACTTCGTCTAACAGCCCCTGCAAGCTAATAGGCAATGGAACGACTGGAAGCTTGGACACTAGCAACTTAAAACAAGATGAAGACAACCATTTGGTAAACACATCAGCAAGCTGATCCTGGGAACAAATATAATTAACCAACAATTGTCCGCGCACCATCTTTTCTCTCACATAGTGATAGTCAACCTCTAAATATTTAGTGTGTGAATGAAAGATTGGATTCGAAGCTGGGGCTATGGAGGAAATATTATCACACCACATAGTGGGTTGTGCAAGATGCAAGTGCAGATCCTTGCAGAGACCTGAGCCAAGATAATTAAGCTGTAGTATAAGCCCATTGCCTATACTCAGTTTCAGCACTCGATCATGAAACTGCTTTCTGCTTCTTCAAACTCCAATACACAATATCAGAACCCAAGTAAATACAAAAGCCACATGTGGAATGTTGTGTGTCTGGATTGCCAGCATAATCTGCATCTGAAAAGGCTGTTAACCGTGAACTTCCAAGCTTGTATACAAGTCCATGATTATGCGTGGTCTTTAAGTAACAAAGATTCCTCTTCACAGCCATCCAGTGAGTAGTTTTAGGTGAGTGTATAAATTGGCATACTTGATTAATGACATGGGACAAGTCTGGCCGAGTAATAGTTATGTATTGTAGGGCTCTAACAACACTTCAATACAATTCTGGTTTGTCAAATGGATCACCCACATATGCACTCAGTTTTTGTCCAGATGAAACTAGAGTTGAGATGGGTTTGGCTTCTGTAAATTTAGTACATGTAAGTAAATCCAAGGCATACTTGGATTGACTTAGATGCATAAAGTTACCATCATACTTCACTTCAACGCCCATGAAGTAATTTAGTGGTCCCAAATCTTTCATAGAGAACATTGTGCCTAGTTTCTTAATCAGTCGTGCCATTTGATGAGAATTGTTCCCTATGATCAATATATCATCCACATAGATTAACAAAATGAGATTCACTCATTTATGAATGTAGACAAACAAACTGTAATCACAAGTAGATTCTTGAAAGCCAAGCTGAAGCAAAAAATCTAAGAATCGTCGAAATCAAGCCCTCGGGGCTTGTTTTAAACCATAAATGGAGCGTTGCAACTTACAGACATGGTTTCAAAATTGTTTCCCAATGGCTAACACATATCTACTTCTTCATTTAAATAACCATGTAGGAAAGCACTCTGGACATCAAGTTACCTAACATGCCACCTTTTTGAGACTGCATGATTAAGCACAAGTCTTATGGTGCTATGCTTGACTACAGGACTGAATGTCTCAATGAAATCCAAATTTTTTTATGAAATCCATTAGCAATTATGAAAGGTTTATGTCTTTCTATGGTACTGTCTGCACATCTCTTAATTTTGAAAACCCATTTATTTGGCAGTAAGTTCATCTTGAGATGATATGGAACCAAACTCCACGTTCCACATCTTTGCAAAGCATCAAATTACTGAACCATTGCATTCCTCCAATCTTGGTTCTTAACAGCCTGACCAAAACATGTAGGTTCAACAGAAAAATGATCAACATTTACATGCATAGCATACTTAGGATTTGGTTTTTGAATCCCGGATTTGGAACGTGTCATCATACGATGTTTAAGCGCATTAAGAGGCACGGATTGCATTGGCACAAGTTCTGGAGGCACTAACACTTGCTCATTTGATGGTGGAAGGGACCCTAAAGGCTAGTTAGGTTTTGAAGTCATGGTGGGAATAAGATTGGTAGATTCTACATGGGTTGAATATGTGAGAATAGTTGGATAAGGATGAAAGGTGGTGGAAGGTGATGTGGTTAGATTAGAAGAGGTTTCTTGGATCACGGCTAAAGTAGGCTGGCTAGAGTTAGGTAATTGAGGTAAAATTAGAGAGTGGGATAAGGAAAACTTAAACAATATGTCAGGGGAGGGAATCGTCCCTTGTGTGTCAACATTTTCTGAAGGAGATGTGAGTCTCTTAAAAGGGAAATTGTCCTCGTTGAATAAGACATGGTGAGACAAATATATACGTGTCATGGTCAAGTCCATGCATTTGTAGCACTGATGATTCAAACAATAACCTAGGTAAACACAAGATTTTGACTTTGGTTGATGCTTATTTTGTGTGTATGGCATTAACCAAGGAAAACATCAACAACCAAAAACTTTTAACATTTCATATTTGGGTTTTCTTTGAAAAAATTTCTCATATGGTGACAGATTAGACAAAACACGAATTGGCATTCGATTTATTAAATATATATGTGTCAGTCAAGCATGCATCAAACCAAAATTTTGTGGGCACTTAAGATTGTGAAAGCATAACAATATTTGTTTCAACAATATGTCGATGTTTTCGTTTTGCAATTCCATTATGTTCAGGATGTTTGGGATATTAAAACTGTTGAGAAATGGCATTGAGTGCAAGAAAGTTTTGGAAAGCATGACTTTTATATTCTCCACCTTCATCACATTGAAGGGATTTGATTGACAAATTAAACATTTTTTCCACTTTAGCTTTAAATTCGACAAAAATTTCTCAGACTTGAGATTTGTTTTTCATGGGAAAAATTCAAGAATATCTAGAATAATCATCCACAAAAAGCAAATAATAATGAAAACCTTCATTGGAAATGACTAGAGGATACCATACATCTGAATGTAAAAGTTGCAATGGAAATTGAGAAACAGACTCAGAGACATTGAAAGGTAACCTAGTACTTTTTCCTAAAGGACACGACTCACACAAAGTTACATTTGAAGTACCAAGAATTGGTACCAACTTTTTTGAAATTTAAAACTTTATTGTTGAGTTGGCAGGATGACCAAATCGAGCATGCCACTTTTGAACCAAGACTCTAATTCCCACAAAGGTTGAAACTGGATATTTGACTTGTTCACTGCCACTTGGAAATGGGTATAACCTATTCTCACATCTCCCTCGGAAAAATGTCTTCCGGGTCTTGAGGTCTTTAACAAGGAAAAAATGTGGAAATATGAGTAGGTAGCAATGGTTATCTAAAGTAAACCTATGTGTGGAAATAATATTTGTGGAGGTAGTGGAACAATGAAGGATGTTATTTAAGTCAAATGAGCAAGCATTAGTATATAATTGATTAGAACCACAGTGAGATATAAGGATGCCAGAATCGTTACCTACACCTCCTACACCATCATTTCCATTGCATTCCTTTGGATTAACCAAATTTTAGATTTCCGAAGTAATATGCGCATTTGCCCTCCTATCCAGCAACCATGTTCCATTTCGCTGCTTGTTAAGAGTGATAGAAGAGGACGACACCATTGCTGAGAAACACTTGGTCTTGGTAGGAATTATGCCTTCATATGCATCATTCATCCTTTGGTAGCAATCAACTGCTAGATACCCAGATTTGCCACAAATTCGACACACAATCCTATCACCATTTGGAACAAATTTTTCTGTATTACTTGATGTATTATGTTGGTTCATGTTGTTACGAGAGTTAAAACCCTATTGGTTGAAGGCTGCACCACAATTTGGTGGAAATTCATCTCTTCCAGAGCCACGAGTTTGTCCACCACCGCAACCTCTTGTAGCAACAAAGGCATTAACAAGAAAATTCTCAACCACATGACGATTTTGCTCCACCATTATGCGTTCTATAGTCAACAGTAATACCTCAAGTGTGGGATAAGTAATGGGTGTGTCACGAGCTTGAGTAGCTCTAATAGTCATCTCAAACGACGACCCTAGATTGTTCAACACCATCTAAACTAGTTCATCATCATTCACGAGTTGCCTAGCTAGGGCAAGATTGTCAGCTATCGAATTCATACGATCAAGGTAATCCACCACAGATAGATCACTCTTTTTGGTTTGCAATAATTCATTTCTTAAAAACAAATGTGATTCTGTGAAGAAGACGCATACCTTTGCTCAAGATTTCCCAAATAGCTCGAGCAGTCTGTTTGCTTGCTACCACAGACAAAACAAAATCAGTCAAAGATCTATTGATCCAACTAAGGATTATTTGGTCATGTATATCCTATTAATTAAATCCCTACTTTTTAGGATGGGAAGAATTTGGGTCAACCATAGTGGGCAGTTGGTCCTATTAAGCTTAATGTGCACTATAGTAGTCATAGAGGATGGAAATGGTTTTCTTTTTTTTTAAGGGGGTGGGGGGGGAGGTGTGACATCCCACATCGCCCAGGGGAGTGATCCTTAAATGTATATTCTCATCCCTACCTAGCACGAGGCCTTTTGGGAGCTCACTGGCTTCGGATTCCATAGAAACTCCGAAGCTAAGCGAGAATAGGGCTAGAGCACTCCCATGATGGGTGACCCACTAGGAAGTTGCTCGTGAGTTCCCATAAATAAAATCGTGAAGGCGTGGTCGGGGCCCAAAGCGGACAATATCGTGCTACGGTGGTGGAGCGAGCCCTGGAAGTGATCTACCCCGAGCCTGGATGTGACAATTGGTATCAAAGTCTATCCCTGGCAGGAAGTGTGCCGACGAGGACGTTGGGCCCCTAAAGGGGGTGGATTGTGACATCCCACATCGCCCAGGGGAGTGATCCTTAAATGTATATTCCCATCCTTACTTAGCACGAGGCCTTTTGGGAGCTCACTGGTTTCGGGTTCCGTAGGAACTTCGAAGTTAAGTGAAAAAGGGGCTAGAGCACCATGACGGGTGACCCACTGGGAAGTTGCTCGTGAGCTCCTAGAAACAAAACCGTAAGGGCGTGGTCGGGGCCCAAAGCGGACAATATCGTGCTATGGTGATGGAGCAGGCCCGGGAAATGATTCCCTCCGGGCCGGGATGTGACAATTGGTATCAGAGCCTATCCTTGGGCCGAAGTGTGCTGACGAGGACTTCTGGCCCCTAAGGAGGGTGGATTGTGACATCCCACATCGCCCAAGGGAATAATCCTTAAATGTATATTCATATCTCTACCTAGCACGAGACTTTTTAAGAGCTCACTGGCTTCGGGTTCCAAAAGAACTCTAAAGTTAAGCGAGAAAGGGGCTAGAGCACTCCCATGATGGGTGACCCACTGGGAAGTTGCTCGTGAGTTCCCAAAAACAAAACCATGAGGGCGTGGTCGAGGCCCAAAGCGGACAATATCGTGCTACAGTGGTGAAGCAGGCCCGGGAAGTGATCTACCCCCGGCCGGGATGTGACAAGAGGGGGGTTGGTAGTTTGGGAAGCAATATCATTGTTTTGAGCCATGGAAGCAGTGATGGAAAAAGAAAGGTCTAGGATCGTTGTCGTTAGACAAAAAATGCTCTAGTAACCATGTAAAACTTAAGAACTCAGGGAACTTAACTTGATGCTTTCTTGATATGCATTAAGGACATGTTTACCTAGACTTCCTATAGCTGTTAATTTCCCTTGTAACTAGCTAGCAACCAGAACACGCTTTGATAAAAATGGCTAGTTTTTTTAATTTCCCACGGTACTCATGCATTATAATTCAAACCTTTTTTCTCACCCAGTACGTATCTATGTCAAGACGAAAAAAATTGAGTTTGCACAATAAAAATAATTGGTAATATAGAGATTTGCCCAACTTATAAGCTCATGCAAGGTTTCTTCTCTCATCATTGTGAGATTCATGTCAACATGCATCATCACATG
This sequence comes from Crataegus laevigata, assembly GCA_963580275.1. NCBI lineage: Eukaryota > Viridiplantae > Streptophyta > Magnoliopsida > Rosales > Rosaceae > Crataegus > Crataegus laevigata. The sequence goes on along the minus strand of OY756947.1, from coordinate 25,335,663 downwards.
TAGCAAATTTTCCAATCAAACACGTGGACAAGACAAATGAGGTAACGTGAAGCACATGTGGCTGTTAAGCTTCACACGTTGAACAACTTGCTTTGATACCATGAAAAAGTTCAAGTCCCACCATAAAATCAATTGAAAAATAACTTAATTTACTTATAAACCCATACAAAGAGATTCATGTCTTAGGACGTTTTCCAGTCGTTTTCATAACACCTGGTCTTAAGTTCGAATTAGTCCCCCTTAATCCCCTTCATCGGCTTTCTCTCTCTCTCATTAGCCCTAAAACATAATGTGTGGAGCCAAAAATAATCACAAGGTGACAGTGAATTTTTGGGTAAAAGAGGACAAAATTACCCTTGAGACATACTGAGATTTCTACCCGGGAGCAGTGGGCAATCATCCCTCAACCAAGTCAAAAGTGCCCAAAATAGGTAATAATTCAAAACCTATTTCATCCACCCTCATCAAATCCTCTCCACAAGGTAACTACCAAATCATTCTATTTTTGTTATATTAATTAGCTAATCAATTAGGTAATTATTCTATTAATTAGCTAATTGATTAGGTAATTATTCAATTATTCCCAATTAAACACAAATCAATAACCTGCCCACAAATAGAGCTAGGTGGCCGGTCCTCTCTCACCCAAGGAGGCCGGCCACTCCTTTATAAAAACCCTATCATCATCCCCAAAATGCATTTTCCAATTTTCTTGCCAAAATTCTCTAAATTTTCCAAACACTTTTCCTTCAAAATTCTAACCTTGGCATCAGAGGTTCTTCGGCCAAAGCCCCCTCCCCTCCCTCCCCCCCAATTCATCGTGCGCACGTAAGGCTCTTGGCCTCTACCATAGCAACCACTGCAGTGGCCACCATGGCAACCACCCGTGACGAGGTCTATGGCACCACTACCACAGCCCAAGTCGTGCCATCCCAGCTTGCACAGGCCTAAAGCCCAAGCGGTGTCATCCAAGGCTCACAACACCAAAGCCACGACCCAAGCCATGTCACTCTAAGCCCACCACGAGCCCAATGCATTGCCAAGCCGAGCCTAAGCCTCGCACTCACATGCATAACACGCCGAGCAGCCAACTCCCATGGCCCAGCTTACTCATGCGGCCTAGCCTGCTCTCGTGGTTTCCCAAGCAGCCCAAGTCGGCCCAATAGTAGCACAACCATCCCGATTCCAAGTTTCAGGACCTACGATTGAAACAGGGGCATTTTCACTACATATCTCCGCGGATTTGACATTTCCCAATTCAAATCTCGCTCCCGGAGCCTACCACACTTCCACTGCTCAGGGAGGCATATTCCTTCCAATCTCTTCCAATCCAAATGGTGAACAACACTTGTCTCGACAAGTCACAGAGTTGACAAGTGCCCTTGCACAACATACGACCTTAGTGAATCAACTCTTGCAGCACACTGAGATGCAACGTGCCCTAGATGAGGTGTTCTAAAGTAGGACAAGGATAGATAAACCTCTCTAGCAGTGTCCCGGCAAGCAGCCACTCGACTAGCCATGAATCAAGCATTTTGGTAGTGTACACTTCCGATTGGGCCCCCGAGATAGCGTATACTCCAGTCTTAACGCGCAGAGGAGCGTACACTCCCGATTGGGCCCCCGAGATAACGTATATTCCAATCTTAGTGCGCGAAGGAGCGTACACTCTTGACTAGGCCCACAGACGAGCATACACTCATGGTTAGGGCCACACTCTGATAATCAACATGAGCAGCCTTCCAGGCGAAGCGTTCTTTCATGGCCAAGCTCGCAAAAAGCATAATCCACATCACATCAGAGTAGGCATCACAATAGACAGAGAGAAGCAGTCATTCAATCTAGCTCAAGTTTAGCTGGTAACCTGCAAAGAATCTCATTACCTACTAGGAACAAACCACATGCACCACTACCATGACATAGACAAGTTGAGCACGTAAAAGAGCAGCCTAGACCAGCAGGTCAAGAATGGGGGTAGCTGAGAGCTCCGCTACCCCCAACAAAGGCAAATTTAGAAAGAAGTAGAAAGGCTCTTAAATGAGTGATTGCTCGATTTCCAATGCAACAAGGTCACTGACGAGGCACTACGACGAAACACGACCAATATAAGCAGGTCACCCTTCACGGACGAGATTGAGCACGCAGAGCCTCTAAGCAAGTTCAGTATACCATACTTCACATAATTTAAATGAGATGGAGATCTGGATAAACACTTGAAGCACTACCAAAGCACAATGGTCATTTACCAGAACAATGATGCTCTAATGTGCAAGATATTTGCCATTACTTTGCAAGGCGAGGCGCAAGATTGGTTTCATACCTTACCGCCACATTCCATCCGAAGTTTCAACGAACTTTCTTTGGTTTTCAGCAAAGAATATTCATCTTGTCGCTCGATCAAGAAGAAGTCTGATCACTTGTTCAACGTCAAGAAGAACCCAAATGAGTCGCTTTGTGACTATGTGAAGAGGTTCAAAGCAGGGAAGGCAAAGATAGTCGGATGCAATGACTTGATAACTAGAGCAATCTTCCAAAAAAGACTCTCGGTAAACCACCTATTGTTCAGAAAGTTGATCATGAAAGAAAATTTAACTCTAGCAGACTCATTCGCCTTTGCAGATAAGTACGAGCCTTGGGACGAAGATCGGCTAGCAGACAAAGCACCGGAGCAGCCTTGAAAAGAAATGGCAGTAAAGAAGGGTGATGGAAAGCAGCATAACAACAAAAACAGGCAGGGGGCCAAATGTGGGGCCGATCCCCGACTAGAGAAAACCCGATGACCAAAAACTACTGTTAGTTCTCGATCCCAACCCCACCAAATACACATTCGGAGTATTTTCAGGCAGATTCTTAGGGTACCTAGTAACCCAACGAGGAATCGAAGCACATCCCATGCAAATCTAAGCAATCCTAGAGATGAAATCTCTCACTACCTTGAAGGAGATCCAAAGCTTGACCGGATGAGCAGCTGCCCTCAACTGCTTTCTTTTGCGGTCCACCGATCGATGCAAGCCCTTTTTCAAGGCCATTAAAAGGGCACAATGAGACAAATGGGATGAAGAGTGCGAAAGAGCTTTCCAGGACCTGAAGAAGTATCTCGCATCACCTTCCTTATTATCCAAGCCAAAAGTAGTGGAGGACTTATACATCTACTTGGCAATCTCAGAAGTAGTAATAAGCTCTACCATCATACTAGAAAAGTTGGGGGGCTGACTACCTATATTCCATAGTTCAAAAGCTCTCCTCGATGCTACCAAAAATTCAAAAGCTAACTTTAGCGATAGTTGTTGAAACCCAGAAGCTTAAGTTTTACCTTCAAACGTATGCAATCATCCTCATAATGCACTATTATGCCTAATCCAGACGCGTTAGCGGATGCAAATTTTTCTGACGAACGCAACAACTCGGCCTAAAATGAGCGCCAAGGGCAGACAAACACTAGAAAAACACACTAGGAAGTAAGTTTTGTCCTCGCCACCCTAAAACATTCCACATAGGAGAAACATGTACCCACAGTTGAACACCACCTCCTACTATATGTCACATGGCCCCAGCCGGCCCTTGCTCCATAATTCAACTCTAGAGTGGCCCAATACTGCCAGTTGAGCATCTCCTACTACATGTAACATGGCCCAGCTCCACGGCTCCCTACCGCATATTCATGACACAACAGAGCGACCCAATGACGGCTTCATGGCTCCCTAATGCGCATTCACGCCTAGTCTAGACGACGCAATAGAGTGGCCTAATGACACCTCAAAGGTAGCTGAGCACGCCTCAGCCGCGCCTACTCCACTTGGTGTAGACTTCTGGCATTTGCATATTGACGGCGCATCCAATTACAACAGTTCAGGAACATAAATGGTCCTTGTCACCCCAGACAGTTTGATGCCTGAGTAGGCGATCACTCTTAGCTTCAAAGCATCTAACAACGAAACAGAGTATGAGGCTTTACTAGCAGGCCTTTGAATGGCAAAAGACTTGGCTATGAAAAAGCTCGCAATTCATTCCGATTCCCAGCTAATCACCAGCCAGACTACTAGGGAGTATGATGGGTTCATTTTCGTACCTATCTTTATTGCTTTTTAAACTTAATTCTTGTGTCGTGTTCTATGTTTTCCTTTTGCTTTTCATTAATTTGTTTACATTTGTGTTCTCAGTCAAGAAAATTAAAGTCTAGAGCTAAAAGAGTATTATTGGGATGAAAGACATTTTCCACCTTGGAAACAGAGGTTTGCTGTGCATATTAGTCAAGTTGGAAGATTAAACTGTATTTCCTTCGAGGGAATCAAATGTTGAGCCTTATATGATTGGAAAGCTTTGGATGTCTAGTTTTTGGAAAATTTTACAGTTCAAAATTCTGAGTTTTACAGAAGACGTTATTGCGCAGACAGTGCAGAATGAAGATTCCTTGCGAAGTTCGAATATTGTCGAGAGTTTGGAGATTTAGTAGCATCCAAGGAACAAGCTGGGACACCACATTAAATGAAGGAGTCTTTAGGTCTTCTAACTTGGTTATAAAAGGTGCAAGATGCACAAGATTTAAAAAAAAACAGGTCAAATAAATGCTATTAACCTATTCTTAATTGGAATATGTTAGCTTTTGAAGTTAGCCGTTCAGAAATTGGATGGGCTTTTGAACCTAAAGGGTCCAGAGTAGGGTTGAACGAAAATTGGAGTTTATAATGTGCTAGTTTGACAAACTTCAGAGGTAGTAGCCGCACGGGAATCTTGGATCAAAGTGCTTGCTCATTCCTCGATTTTTTCTCCATTTTCTTTAAAGTTTTTCTTTATGAGTTTTCAGTTTGCTATTTTATTGTTGGACATGAGTAACTAAACTCTTTGTAGTTCGGGCTTAGTATGAAGCCCTAGACATGATTCTTGCTTCGTTATAATATAATTCCAGTTTATAATTCTAGTTTTTTTGGATGAATGCTTATTTTGCTATTATAATGGATGCCTATGACTTGTTTCTTTGACTGATCACCTTATAAATCTTGTCTTGGGTTATTATTTTTGTGATTATATGATGATCGACAATCTATCATATTTTCTTTGGCAGCAATTGATTATGATAACAAGTAATCAAGTGAAGTAACATCTTGAATTCTTAGTAATATACGACATATTCTAAGGTTCTTGTGATATTCATATTCTCTTTGAACTTAAAGGATTCTATTTGGTTAACTTGAGTACACGTCATGCTAGGTTGCTTGATAGAATACTTGTAATGAGGTAGACGACATGCACTTTACATATCTTAGAGAGAATTAATATAACATAATCTACATGATATGGATGTGTTATGAATATCTTCATTCCAATTGCTTGGAATTGTAAGTTGGTATTATAATGTTGGTTGATGAATGTCTAGTTGTGGATTACATGCTCTAACTTAAATCATATCTAATTTTAAAATCCATGCTCTAACTTAAATCATATCTGATTTTAGTACCAATTCAAAACCAAATCAAATATTTTTAAATGTGTGTTTGTGAGTTGAGTTGCAAAGTAATAAACAATTTTAAGTGGGATTGACCCTTGCTTGCATACTAATACTATTAACATCTTTGTGCACTTGCAAGGTTAAAGCTTAGAAACTTTAGTAATCTTTTAGGTTGCTAAAATGGGTATCAGAGTATACAGCAAAACATCTAAGGATGGCGCAATACCTAGAAAAAGTACGCAAACAACTTGAGGCATTTCAGATTTACACTCTCACTCAAGTTCCGCAGGCAGACAACGCCCATGTAGACGCATTAGCCGGCCTAGGCTTCGCCCTTGACCACTAACTCAAACGCTTTATTTCGGTAGAGTATTTAGACAAGCCAAGCATAGAAGCGGATCCGGCAGCTGAGGTGTCACAGGTTAGTATAACTCCCAACTAGCAAAGTTCTATTATATACTACCTAATCCACGACAAACTCCCCACGGAAAGATTGGAGTCTAGAAAGCTCCAAATAAATGCAGCACAGTACTACATGTGGAATAGCATTCTCATCTGAAAATCCTACACCGAACCATATCTCTGTTGCTTAGCGCCTCCCGATGACTTGAAGGTTCTAAACTTAATCCACGACGGCATTTGTGGAAATCACTCCAAAGGTCGATCCTTAACACAAAAGACTCTTAACGCAGGCTATTACTGGCCTACCACACACTAAGATGCTAAAGAGTTAGTACAAAAGTACGACTGTTGCCAACGCTGCAAGCCGGTACCAGCACTACCTGCCAGCGGACTACACCCGTAGACGAGTCATTAGTCGTTCATGTAATAGGCAATCGACCTAGTAAGACCTATACCGCCCGCTACTGGAGGCAGCAGTATGATGATCATGGTAACCGACTACTTCACCAAATGGGTAGAAGTAAAGCCCATGAAAACCATGACTCAGACGGACATACAACGCTTCATATAGAGGAACATCATTTGTCAATTTAGCATCTCTCAGTCCATCATCACCTACAACGGCTTGCAATTTGTGGGCAAAGATTTGGTGAAGTTCTTCCAAAAGTATGGCATCAAGCAGCACATATCCACATCGAGATATCCTTAAGGCAATGAGCAAGCCAAAGCATCCAACAAGACAGGCCCCGATTGCCTCAAGAAATTCCTCGCCGACAAGAAGGGAAAATGGCCAGACGAACTCCACAGATGTCTTTGGGCGTATCGCACCACCAAAAGACGAGCAACTGGCGAGACTCCTTTCTCTTTGGCATTTGGTTTGGAAGCAATAATTCTTCCCAACATTATTGTGCCAAGCATCAACACGCTACTGCCAAGAATGGAGCAGAATAGTAAGGAGATGGACACAAGCTTAGATCTGGCAGAGGAGAGGCACGAGCATACCATCATCTGCATCACAACCTACCAGCAACAACTCTTTTCAAGCTATAACAAAAGAGCCAAGATCCGGCAGTTTCAACCCGAAGATCTAGTCTTAAGAAAAGCCTTCATCACTGCCCGCAGGGAAGGTTTCAAAAAGATGGATCTCATCTGGGAAGGTCCGTACAAGAGCAGCAAAGTAGGTGGCAAGGGTAATTACACCCTCACCACCATGAATGATAAAGAGATCGAGAAGCAATGCCTACAACCTGAGGAAGTATCATGTGTGACCTCCCATTATATCAAAGACCCGAAGACTCAAGCAGCTCAACGGGCAACCTCGCAAGCTGAAAACTATCCAGTTATTATGCAGTCTTCTACAGCTAAATTATTCATTCGTTTAACTCATTTTTCAATGAGAAATTCAAAAGTAATTTACAACTTTGCTCGACTACATGCTTACAACAACTGATCACCCCTGCACTTCAAAAGAAAACCGCGCATTTCTTAAGGACTCATCGCAAGAATTGCACCTCCCGAGGGACTAACCATGCTTTCCAATGCGAGAGAGTAAATTAATTCCTCGACACCCACATGGTTCTGCTCTCCAAAGCGGGAGGATAAACTCTACACTCCGAATATCCAGACGTGGATGAGTCGGGTTGCCCTAGTATAACTAGAAGCACGATGGCTTACGCCAGGATTTCTAGAAGTAGCCACAATGGACATTTTCAAGGCTTAGCCAACTGAAGGATTTTGGGTCTCTTGGCCTAATCTGCCGGGAACCAAACCTTAGAGACGCAGGGGGCACATTACGCAGTACGCCTTAGAGATGGCTATCCTAGAACCCTAAAGCTGTTACTGAGTACACTAAGGTAGCCTATAGTTTCCAAAAGACTACCTACGGCTTGCCCTTCAAGCAGTAAAGCCACGCTAGACTTATACAATTGCACATTCTTGTGACAAGTTAAATAAAGTAGTGTACATATACAAAGCTTTATCCACTACTGACATGCTGCGGAATGATTTACACCAAGTCCTAAATTGTTGTGATACTTGTTACGCAACCTACGGATTTAGAGGAAGCCAAGGTTAACAGCTTAGTGGTTATGCGGACTTGTCTGCTTCTGTAAGTAAAGCATCTGGCTACCAACTCTATGGCTAACAACCTTGCAAAGTTCTACACCAACACATACGGTTACACAGACTACGCAAGCTTGTCTGCTTATAGAAAAGTAGCATGCCTACCACTGGCCTGCAAAAATGTTAGGGCATGAACAAATGAAGCGAAGATGGAGAAAAGCGAAGGAAGCAAGTTTATTAAATTTCTAACAAAATTGATAAATAACTAACAAAGACCAAATAAGTACAAGCAAATCAAAAAACAATTAGGGAAACAAAGAAAATCCTAAAGACTACCTAAAAGAATACTCTTTAGCAGCTTGGACACTTTATGACTACTCGGTTGCCACACCTTCAACAGGCCCGACATTCCCAACAGCGGCACCATCCGGAGCTTCACCCCCAGTTGCTCCAGCTTGGGTACTAACATCTCCGACTACTTCACCAATGGAGGCCTCAAAAGTAGACCTGACATTCGTGTCGTGTTTCTCGTATTCGTGTCATTTTCGTGTCATACCCGATAGCTTAACGGGTCGTGTCGTGTAACACCCGTTAAAATAAACGGGTAATATGACCCAACCCGAAATCGACCCGTTAATATTATTAGGTAATATGACCTGACCCGTTACCCTTTAAGAAAAATATAATTTAAATCAATAAATAATGAAAATGAAAAACATAATTTGACCCCAAAAAATGTAAAACATAATACTAAATTAGTATATACATATCACATTGTCACATAAATACTACTTCAAAACATTAATAAATAAATAAATAAAACATTTTTCTTTCAAGTTTACATACCCCAAAATAAGTGTCTAATGAAAAAACATTAGTGCATACTACAAAATACAAATGTTCAAAGATATGCAAAATGAAGAGAGTTATGTTTCAAGATTCAGGAACCTTGTACATTTTTTACAATAAAACCCTTCAAGGTTCATCAATCATGGAGGAAAATGGTATTGGAACTTATTGACGATGTTTTCACTGAGGTACATAAACTATAGATTTAAATTTAATTGTTGATTGTCGTTTACATTTACGTTCCATTCTTCTCACCAAATTTTGTTTTTTTTTTTTTTTTGGATTTTCTTTTTTGAAAACATGATCTCTTAGAGGATGCAGGAAGATGAATGATTTGGATCGTTTATATTACGATGAGAGTTTTACCATTAGTGAAAATATAGCTCGAAGTCTATAAAGTCTCTAGAAACTATATAACATGAACTCATATTTTAGTTAACCGTAAATATCGGAATGTTATATCAACGATCTAAACTGTTCATTTTTCTACATCCATTAAAAGAACACTTTTCAAAAAAGAAAATCTAAAAAAAGAAATTTTGTGAGTAGAATAAAGTGTAAACGACAATGGACGATCAAATTTAAATCTAATGTTTATAAATTATGGTGTTAGATTTCGGAGTTGGCCACTTCACGAAAGTTGTAAAACTTGTGATTACGAGTGATTTTATATTTTATATTTTTTTACATTTTTTACACTTCTACAATATTATTAATTTTGCACTATAAAAAAATTATTCATGAGATTTGGAGGGTTTTAAAAATCTAAACGACCATGTAACGATTGTCTAATGGTAGATGATGCAATCATGAGCGTTTATATAGGGGTGTGCTATCGACACACCCCATTTTACTTCTTACACACCCCTTGTTAATTTCTATCCGTTGATTTTCTTCAATTCATCTGATCCGACGGTCAAAAATTAGAAGGGTGTGTGAAAAGTAAAATGGGGTGTGTGAATATCACACCCCTTTATATATGCTTTCACATTTTTCAGACTTATACATTAATGATTATGAATGTTATTTATTTTGAACTTCCTTAAAAATAGATGAGGGTTTGTATAGTTTTAAAAATTCATGTACCCACCTTTAAAGCGTAGAGGATGCGATTAAGAGTGCTAGCATATTTTTTTTCCACATTTTTTGCACTTGTAAATTAATTAGTATAAATATTTAAATGTATTTGGTATTTTTAAATTACTTGATGTTTTTATTTTTAATGTGTTTTAAATTTTTTTAATCTCACTGCTCATAATATTTTATAAAATAAATAAATAAAACTTAAAATTTTAAAATTTATTTAGAATAATAATACAATAATAATTAATGAACAATATATATATATATATATATATATATATATCCACTATATTTATTGTATTTTATAGTAAGTTTTTTTATTAATTAAAAAATTAAAATCATCAAAATAACTTTTTCTTTTTCGTGTCGAAACAAGTTATCCGCGTGTCACTCTCGTGTAAACCTGTTAAGGACCCGTTATTAACGGGTTCTTATCGTGTGACCCGATAACGACCCGATTAGTTATCGTGTTGACCCGAAACACATTATTTTCGTGTCGTTTACGTGTCGTGTAAGAAACTGTCAGGTCTACTCAAAAGTAAAGGCAAGCAAGTTTCCGAAGAAATAGAGAAGGTTTCGAAGTCTCTCCCAGCAAACTCAAAATCAGACGACCTACTAAAGAGATGATCTACATAACCCAACTTGTAGAAATCGGCCTCACTTTGAACAAGTAGAGCCTCAAGCCTATTCTTCTCACTTTGCATAAGCAGCGGAACGAAGCTCAGAAACGGCACACTCAAGATCTTGAATCTGAGGTATGTAACACCTGATCTCCTTCTCTACTTTTTCATACTTAACTTGGATCGCGTCAAGCCTAGTTTTCAAGTCAACGATCTCTTGGCGAACAGTCTCAAGCTGCAGAGAAGTGAGGGCAGAGATATTAGACCCGTTCAAAACGACAAGCTCAGATTCCAACCTCTTGATCTTCTAGGCAGAAGAATAAGCTTCGGCTACCATAGCCATTGCCACCTAGAAATATTAGACCCTTTCAAAACGGCGAGCTCAAATTCCAACCTCTTAATCTTCTTAGCGGAAGAATAAGCTTCGGCTTCCACAGCCCTTGCCACAGCCTTGGTATCCATTTAGTCAAGAAGCATAGACTCGGCTGCCAAAATAGTCGTCTTCTGCATCATGGCAAGTAGGCCAGTCTTTCTATACTCGGTCGTATGCTTCGCAAAAGAACTTGGGCAAACAATCCCTCTAATGCCATCGACAAACTTGGCACAAGCATCCATGTCTTCAAGTAGATCTGGTTTCAAAAGCACACATATCTCAATAGCCTCACCAGAAGCAGGCTCAGTGGATTTCTCATAGCTGCCCACGCGAGTAGTCTCTTATTTCCCAACAGGCAATTCAGTCTTAGCAGTAAGATGAGTGGGCCTTGGCACTACTTCAGCAGCAGAGTCTACCTTATCGCTCTTCATAATAGCAAGTCTCTCTAAAGGTAAACCATACTTAACTCCCAACGAATGTCTTAGTACAGACTTCAGCACTAAGGGCGTGACAGGACCTCTATGCTAAGCAACCTTATCAGTAATTAAACTAGCCATCTTTGGCATGGCAAACGTCACTGGCTCAAATCTAGCAGCCCCATCTTTTGTCCCATTGGAAAAAGTCAAGTCAATCATAAGCCTGGGAGCAGCCAGCAAACCCTCGCGAGTAGCGAAATAAGTCTTTGGTTTTTTCTCAGTCGACATCTTTTAAGCAAGCGGGGAAGATCTTTTTTCCCACATTCACTTGCAGCGGGATCCATAATAGCGATTGGACGAGCCAATGCATTCGTCTTGATCCTTCATCTCCTCTCTCGGGAGCAACCCACCTTTTTCCCGATAAAGAGGACTAAGCAACCAATGCTATTCATGGTACTCAGCAGGGAAGGTCAACCCATACTGGCTTTTCCTTCATTTTTTTCTCTTGAACTAGCAGGCAGGAAGCTTGCATGCCCAGCATTCCAGTAGCCCATGAGGCCCGCTACCTTCTCATTTCTCCCAATTACCGACCTGGCCCGTGTAAGGTCCAAGAACCCAAAAGACATGAGTTATACGGCTTGCCTAGCACTACACCCTAGCACCACAATACGCGGCCCCAGCTGCACAAGCTGCCTCGGCTCTAGCCAAGTCGAGCAGCCTAAAGCAGTGGTCCCTGCCACAACACCTCTTCGGCCCATGCCGAGCCGACTCCTGGCCCTTGCCAGCCGACGTGCCGCACCACCCCGACGACTGCCCCGCAACAGCACTATCCAAGAAGAAGACAAGAAAAAGTAAATTTTTCTTACATCGGTGCGGCATGGAGAAGACGAAGAAAACAATGAAAGACGGTCATTTGCACGGGCCAGATGTAAAAGATAGCTAGATGAGGGGGAACAAATATCCTCTAAGCTCTCTCTCTTGTAGGGTAGAATAAATCGCTCTTCAAAGTTGATTTAATAACTCACTTAAAGTGGACTTAAATAGGCTTTGAGAGAAATTTATTTCCCTTTCCTAGAATGATCTAATTTCCTATTAAAGAGGGAATCTACATCAAAATAAGAAGTAGTCCTAAGTTTCCTAAAGCAAGAAAATCTCTACACCTGTTGCCTTTTCCTGGGAGTAGCCCAATAGGTGTGGGGGCATTTGTGGACCCAAAAATAATCACAAGGCGACATGTGGATTTTTGGGTATAAGAGGACAAAATTACCCTTGAGCCATACCGAAATTCCTACGCGCGAGCAACGGGCAATCATCCCTCAACCAAGTCAAAAGTGCACAAAATAGATGATAATTCAAAACCTATTTCATCCATCCTCATCAAATCCTCTCCAAAAGGTAACTCCCAAATCATTCTTTTTTTTTTGTTATATTAATTAGGTAATTATTCAATTATTCCCAATTAAACACAAATCAAGAACTTAGCCCAAAAATAGAGCTACATGGCCAATCCTCTCTTCACCCAAGGAGGCCGGCCACTCCCCTATAAAAACCCTCTCATCCTCTCCAAAACTCATTTTCCAATTCTCTTGCTAAAATTCTCTAAATACTTTTCTCTCAAAATTCTGGGCGCGTGAGGCTCTCGGCCTTGACCTAAGGTGTTATTTGTTTTGTAGATGCAAGTTTGTCCAAGAACAAGGAGCAAAAAATTTGCATCCACATAATGCATCTTCTAAAATTACCCACCGCCATGAGAGGAGACCCCCCACCACCAAAAAATATTCACCACCTTAAAGCTAGCCAAACCCATCGCCTACCTCCTCTAAAAATAATTAAAAGCATTAGTAATCAGTTTAAAAATCAGAAACAAGGAGATTGGTTGGGATAAGTCTCAGGTTTTTGTGGGTGTAATTTCATCATTAATTCATTGTCAAATAATTAAAAGGTTAGAGAACTGTTTGAATCAAGCTTATGTTATAAATTATAGTACGTAGAGGTTAAGATGTTGCCTTCCCTAGTATTGCATGGTTGCAAATAATATTGATACTCATAAATATAAAATCTTCCCGGTGAATCTTCTCTTTCGTGACGTGTAACCACTCGCAAAACAAAACGTATCATGTGAACTTAAATATTGTACCTCTGTTTCCTTGTAAGAGTTGGGACTATAGTACTCACGCTACCTGAAACTTGTTTGGCTTGTTTTTAGTTACACTTTCTAAAATTTGATTTTAATCTCATTTACTTTCTATAATTCAAAAGCCATCACTTTATTTCTTGAAATTTATAGTTCACACCACTTTGTCTCGTAAAACTCGATTTTGATCTTATTTCTTATGTGGGTTTGATTTGAGTGTGCCAAGGCAATCAATTTCTTTTTCATTTTTTCATCTCTGCAATTTCTTTTAAACTTAATATTATCTTATTGTTGGATGTTAACACATAATCGAAGTTTATAGTCAAATTTATTGCAAATGTGGCATAGTTTTATTGTGTGTTGGGTCCCACATACGTTTCAAGAGGTGACCTATAAGTTTTAGGAAAGAGAGTTCACAAGTCAAATGGAACGAAATGAGTTTCAAGGAATAAAGTGGTAACTTTTGAGTTACAGAAGACAAAGTGAGATCAAAATGAATTCTAGGGGTGTAGATAAAAATAAGCAAATTTTTTTGCTGAAGATTAACCGGTAAAATTGAAAGAAAAAAGAGAGGGGGGAAGTTAATCAAAACTACCTTTAACTAGTGGTGCACACATTCGCCTTGATTTATGATCAGAAAATATTTGGTGATAACATCAACCCAGTTTTCAGCCAACTGGACATCCAAATTATGACCCCAAGTGCGCATGAACATCCCGTGCACTGTGAATATGAGTTACTGGAAATCACAATTTCCGGCAACGAATAATTTGAGGAAGTAGGGCAAACTTAGCTACACATCCATACAGATTTATGAACATTTCAGTATAATATCTTTGACGAGACTACTTCAACACGGCTTCTTTCCCGTATCCAAGAAATTGGGGTACACATAGTTTGGATGAGGGACAAGAAATGGAGCAGAAAAACAATCTGTATAACAATTGATGAATTGCTAACTGAGTTTTCCTGTTAGGATGATCCTTCTGAAGCCAATTTTTCTTCAATTTACAAAAATATAAAATTGAAACCACGACTCAAATTTAGATCCTCTCCTAACTAAAGACTAAGTTGACTAAATTGGACACGGTAATTAACACACCTTTTCAGACCCAATGTGACCAGTATGTATGAATCCATAAAAATATCTAAACGGCTGGTGGGAGGTAAAAGTATGAGAGTTCACCAAGCATCAAGCCTCAGTATCTGAAAGTGTCGGAAATTCCAGTCCCCGAAGAGCAGGTACGTTGTCTAAATCCTCTTTTGAGAACAGTGGTAAGAGCCACAGTGCCTTCTTCGTGCCAAAAACCTACAGGATGGGGAAAAGAGTTGAGAATAATCAAATGTCTGATGGAAGAAGGGCTTACATAAACAGTGAGAGAGAGAGAGAGAGTACCACCTGCTCAAAATTCTTCTTCCTGCCCAAGTCATACTTCCATCTGATTGTTCCTTTCTTTTCATGAACCTGAAACATTGTTTCAAATGGCTGCATTTAATTATACGATCTAATAAGACATGATAAATATGTGGCGTTATATCATTCTTTGTAGATTCAGGTTACTCTGAAATTTGGATCATTTTAGGCAACTATAGCAAATTCTTATCTTACAATGCATGTAAAAAAAAATTCATAAAATTAATATAGAAAGTCAAGCAGAAGGTAATAACCAACTGGCGAAACTGTATGAAGTAATTCAGGTCTCAAATGATAAGTGCAAACTGCACAAATGTTCATAAATCTCAAAAACAGTAGAAAGAAAGAAGCAGGTGAGTGTATTACCTCAACTGTTGTAGTGTTGCTAGACAGAAGGGACGCATGCATAACCACAAAACAAAGAAGACTCAGTGCAAAGGCTAAATTAAGCACTGCAACAAGGTAAACAATCTGTAAGAAACACGTAAACAATGAAAGTGGAACCAATGATTTACTCGGTGGAATATTACCAAAAGTCAAAAAATTGACTGCAAGATGGCCAGGAGATTCGGAATGATCCTTGGCTTCAGAGAAAAAATCGAAAAAATTTGGCAGCAAAACTAAGGTATCCATCGTCGTCTCCAGAAATGTATAAAGCTTTCAAGGCACAAACAGAAACTGGAAAGAGTGAGCAAAACCAAAAGGAGAGTAAAATAGCCAATTATCCCCACTTTTAATTTATTTGCATGCCAGAAGGTATTTATTTCATATTGCCATTTCCCATCTCTCTCTACCACCCCACTTTCCCCAACACAACACACGTCAAAGACAACTCAAATATCTCCAGTTCCCAGCCCTAGATTCTGTGGGATTGGGCCTTTGAATAAAAAATTTGGTGGGGAAGGAAATCTACACAAAGTTCTCTGCAAGTAAATTAATAAGAAAAGGAATATGGCATTACCAAGAAAAGAAGAAAAAATTTGTAGTTGCGTGCACCAACACAATTCACCACCCAAACACAATGGTGATCCATCTTAAGTACACATCTATGACCTACAGAGCATATAAGAAAACAAAATTATTTTCTTAATCGCTTAATAGACAGTTTCGCTGATCGCTGAATGTAAACAATATATATATCGTCAACCTTAGCAGAAAGTTGCTTACAGACAGAGCAATGATGGCACCGTGGTGGCTTGCCATTTTGGCATCGACTACAACACCGTACTTGTGGTCGTCCTTCTCCTCCATCTGAAGGTTGTGTTGAAGTGAAAGCCTCGGGTTTGATATTTTCTGACAAATTCAGAGAACTACCAGCCTCCAAATTTTCCTCGTCTATTAGAGGATTCCAATTTTCTGGAACAGAACCAGGGTCTTTAAAGACTACCATAAAGTAACTCCACAGTATCATTACAAGCTGCAACACAAATGCAAATTGAAACCGAGGGCCAAACACAAGAGTTAATTTTCTTTCAGATCAATATTTTTACTCAATTCAGCTTTCTCAGAAGTCACAAACAAATAACATTATTTAATAATGTATTTTCTCTTTGAAGTTTGCTATAACAAGATTGAAAAAATTCTACATGACAAGAAATCAACATTCACTCTAATATTTTTCAATGGCAAAACTCCCAAGGGTTCTTGATGTAAGTATCAAATGTACGTCTCTACTTACTAAGTTTTTTAGAAGAGTTGTAAACCAGCTAGCAAAACTGAACCCGATATTTGATTTGTCTCCCCAAATTTCGGGTCTCATTTCAAATTCAAATCTTATTAGCTCGTCAGACATTCGAGACCAACTTCGTTCAAGCTCATCCATTAATCTAAATTAGTAAATTGTACAAACAAATCTAAACTGTGCCCATTGCAGCAACTACCAATCTAACCATATCAATCAACTGGAATTAACACACAACCCACAAAACAAAAAACAAATCATTTTTGCAAAATAAAAAGTGGGTTGTTTATAATTTCTAATTTTCCAAATACCCTTCAATTAAAATTAAATACAACAGAAAAAAAAAAGAAAAAAAAAAGAACAGAAAACGTGAAGCATCCATGACTGAACAAGTTGAGAATTACCAGAATATTACGATGATGAAGAAAGCCAGAAACGAGTGGACCCGCCGTGGAGCAGCTTGGGTGCCCAAGTGACGACGACGACGGTATAGTAGGAGACGGAGATGCTGGCAGCAATGAGGAGGATCATGAAGTAGCCGATGACTTTGAGACCGGAGCAGAGCCCGAAGAGGTTTATCTTCATTTCGGGATTGGTTGGGATTCGGAACGGCCGAGATATGCCGATTGGGAACTGGTGGGAAGAGGCGTTTCCAGATGTCAGGAGCCAGAATTAAGGTGTTCCGGAGTAGGATTGGAGTGTTCCAGGATTTGGAGTTGAAAGTGGGGAGGGACTTTGCGGAGTGAAAAGTCGACTACTCCGATGGCAAAAAAAGGTGAATTATTTATATTTTTAGAAATATTTTTTTAATGAAAATTTTAATAGATTGAAGATTTGGATTTTTTCCATTCAACTAAATTGATGGTTTCCAAATGCCACGATCAAATCTTAATTATCAATCACAATCACTTTTATAAGGTTTTTTGTTGCCAAAATGGTATATGAGATTTGCATAATACATCACTCTAGTCTCTGAGATTAAAAATTAATATAAATGGTTCCTTAAATTGTCCAGCATCTATTATTTTGGTTATTCCGTTAAAAACTTTGTTAAGTATCCTAAAGTTCTTGGCCGAAAGTTTGGATAATTTTCAAAACTTCGTAACTCAATCATTTCTTAACCAAATTCAACCCATAATATATCAAAATAAAGATAAAAAAGTATAGTACAAGATCATACCCATTTAGAAGCCCAATGATTGCCGGATATGGCCAGGAAATAGTCTGTAATGCGACTGGTCCGCAGAAAATTTGAAAAACTCGCCGAAAACTAAATAAACTTTAAACGTTCATAACTTCTTCAATACTCAACGAAATTGAGTGATTCAAAAACGAAAATCATACTTCTCGACTAGATGAAGACAATGGTACCTTTCTCGAATGCTAACTCGCCGTAATTTGACAGAAAAACGGCTTAAAAATGGCTAACTTGACGACCAAGACTTTACATGAATTTTATACCACATTATAGTTTAACGTCAATTTTCGTAATAATAACGCATTGTTTCAAAAATGACAAAAAATATAGATAATTCACCAATAAGCAGCAGATTCTCTAGTACGAGTAGTTTTAAGCAGCAAACTCTCGAGTACATAACATAAATAATTTTCGTCAGCGCATTAAAGCGGTAAATGCAAATTATAAAATTATTTTTATTTTTTGTTTTATTTTGGTGTCTTTTGTCTTTAAAAGTCGAGAAACCTCGTCGACATCCAAAACCTTAAACCGAAAAGATGTTCCCCTAAATCCGCTTTTTAAGTCTTTGTTCCCACCTTCCCCTTTCCTCTACTCTCACTCGACCGCCCTTCCCTTGTCGCTCTCTGTCTCTCAACCCCATTAATTTCGTCCCTTTTCCTCTTAATTCTGCTTCTAATTGATTTTGTTTCCTTTTGGGGGCTGATTTAGGGTTAGGGTTTTGTGTTCCCCAAACCAGAGAGAATTTTGGAAGAAAAAAAGATGCAGCAGCCACCGCAAATGATCCCCGTCATGCCTTCATTTCCTCCCACTAACATCACCACCGAGCAAATTCAGAAGGTACCCTTTTTCCCTTGTTTATTTGAAACTGTTAACTGTTAATTGTTTTCTGGATTTTTCCTTAATTTTTTGTTATGTTAGTTGTGATTACTTGAATAAAATTTGTTAAATTTTGTTCTGCATATATGAGAGCCCTTTAGCTGACGATATTTAGGGAGGAATTCGATAAGTTCCGCTGTTGTTGTATAGTTTTATGGTGGACTGATGTATCATAGGTTATGATCATTTATAGAGTTTTGAAGTACTGTTGGCTGAGAGTGTGAAGAGAACAAGACCAATAAGAAATTAAGAATACTGATTTATATTGTAACCAGCGTCTATGCAGACGGAAATGTAATGTTAACTCAAAAGGTGGTGTCTAATTAATGTGTATAATTGTGTCTACTTTAAGTGGTTTTCACATAGGAGTCAAGTAATCATGAGCATGTGGCACATGAAAGATTTTTAGGAACAAAGCTATGTTTCCCCCCCCTCGGTAGGGTAGTTAATCAATTGTTGCCCATTCGGGGTATGAAAGAAATTTTTTAACAAAGTTCAATTTCTGGCAGTGTTTCCTCTGCAACGTCCAGTGTAATAACTTAAAGATTATTAACTTATTTCACCAAATTCGGAATCCTAGTTCATAGTAATAGGGGAACGTTCTTCCACGTGCGTTTCATCTATCAGCACTCAGGCGAAGACCTTTAGATTCCTAATACCTCCTGCCAAAGGTCAAGTTTTGTATTTACTCCCACATGCGTTTCATCTATCAGCACTCACTATGTCTTCTGCGAAAAGCATATACCAAGGGTATCATCTTGAATACGTCTCGTTAACTCGTACATTACCAATGCAAAATGGTAAGACGTAAAGTTGAGCCTTGGTGTAACCCTATGGTTATGGGAAAGCTTTCAGTTGTCCTTCACAAGTTCTTATTGTAGTCCTTGCTCCATCATACGTATCATACATATCCTTTATTACTTGGATATGTGCTACTCATACTCCTTTCTCTCTAGAATCGTCCAAAGAATTTTTCTTGGGACCTTATCTTATGCTTCTTCCAAATGTGTAAAGACCATGTTCAAGTTCGTTTGCATGCCTCTATATCATTTCATCGATTTTTGTAAGAGATAGATTGCCTCCATAATTGAGCGCCGTAGCATGAACCCAAATTGATTGTCTGAGACCATGTCTCTTGCTTCAATCTATGCTCAGTTACTCTCTCCCAAAGCTTCATTGTCTTAAACCCTAAGCTAGTGAGTAGTTAGATAAAGTAACAGATAAGGTTGATGTTTTTCCTAAAATTTCCATATAAGCAAGAAGCTCATTTGAAAGGGTTAACTATACTTTATTGAACCTAAAATTGATGAAGAATTAAGACATACGATGATCATTACTAGCATTAGATGCTAGTATCTTATGTTGTTACTTGTCATATTCAGATTTTAGGATGACTCTAGCCCTTTTTCGCATCATGTACAATGCTGCTCTCTTCATGTATGGTTTTAATTGCTTTAATTACTTTTCCCTGAATTTATAATAGGCTGATAATTACTGGCACCGTTGATATAACTTGGATCTAAGTTGTCTGTGGTAAAGTTATTTTGTTGTTGATATTTCTGGATATCCACCTTGATTGTTAAGTATGCTATTGGATCTCACTTGATTTGCGTCGGAATTTAAAATATCTATTAATAATATGTTTTTTAATTCTTGATGCAGTACCTTGATGACAACAAAAAGTTGATTATGGCAATATTGGATAATCAAAATCTTGGAAAACTTGCTGAGTGTGCTCAGTAAACCCTCTCGCGCTCTCTTTCCTCTCTCTCTCACACACACAGACACACATGCATTTGTATGAATTATGTTTTGAGTTATATGCTAGGGCTGTATATACAATTGATTGCACTTGTCTCTTATAACTTAAGAGAGCTTAATCTGACTGGTTAGAGATGTTTTGTATTGGTATCATTGATAATAAGATCCTTAATGTTAAGAACTTGTTTACTATTATAATTGTTGGATTAGTTAAACTGATTTTACACATTTATTGATATGGGAGGAGGAAGAGGAGGAGGAAGAAGAAGAGGGGGAAGAGAGGGGGGGGTACCATTGGCCATTCATTTCAAGGCGGTCTCCCTATTATGATTTTAAAAATATGACTTTTCTTATTGCAAATTTGATGATTTAGGTACCAGGCTCTGCTTCAAAAGAATCTGATGTATTTAGCAGCAATTGCTGATGCGCAACCACAGGCACCAGCTGCGCCTCCCCAGGTGGGGGTAGTAAGCATGACTCGATGTTTGACTGATTCGTCTTTTCTATCCATGCTTATCATCTATGTTTCAACACTTGCAGATGGCCCCACATCCTGCTATGCAACAGGCAGGATATTACATGCAACATCCTCAGGCAGCAGCAATGGCTCAGCAACAGGGTATTTTCTCCCCAAAGATGCCGATGCAGTTCAATAACATGCATCAAATGCATGATCCACAGCAGCACCAACAAGCCATGCAAGGGCAAATGGGAATGAGACCTGGAGGGCCTAATGGCATGCCTTCAATGCTTCATACTGAGGCAACTCATGGTGGTGGTAGTGGCGGCCCAAATTCAGCTGGAGGCCCAAATGATGCGCGTGGAGGAAGCAAGCAAGACGCCTCTGAGTCTGGGGCAGGTGGTGATGGCCAGGGGACCTCAGCCGGTGGGCATGGAAACGGTGATGGAGAGGACGGCAAGTGAATTGGCCCTTATGGATGATTGCATATGGAAACATGTGTCTGTTGATAGTAGGTGTTTTCCTAAAGTAGCTGCTGTGCTCGTTGATGTGTGACATATCTGAGCGAAGCAGCGAAAGTTGTCAGGTCTTTAGTCTTTAAGCGATTAGGTAGACGAGTTGTGTTGTAAGTCCGTTTGCATGCACTGGATTTTGGCAGATTTAGTTCACAAGTGCTTTAGAGATGGAAGCATGTGTTCTGCACATGATGTCTGTCTCAGTTTGTGACTCATAAAATGCATGCGGCAATGCGCCACAAATTCTGATCCTATTACAAGTTTTGCTGCTAGGTTTTCGGCTTTTGTTTTGGTTTTTTCCGGTGCATGTGTGTACGAATTCTTCTTAGCCAAAATAACTTGATTGAAGTTTATAAGGCTTTGTATCTACATATATTCGCCAACTGAGTAGGCTGTTGGCTTGAACTTTCACTTGGTTTTTTATTTCCGTGCTAAATTTTTTAATTGGAAAATTAAAGACTTAAACTAATTTTTTTATCTGATTTCCCTCATGCTGTTAGTTTTCTATTCATTTCATCTAAATTTTTGTTAAATAAAAACATATGCACGACATGTGAGGGTAGTTCACTTGCTTCATTTTTTAAAATAATTGAAAATCCTAGATTTCTAGAATGTTGATCTGTACAAATTTATGTGATTATATAGCCTTTATGTTGGAAAGTCTAGCGAAGTGATGTTTTTGTTCTCAAAGGAGAGTCATGTGATATACATGTGATAAAAGTTGACGTTAATCTATAGAAAACTAACGGTAGGGGAAAAATCGGTCAAAAAAATTAGTTCAAGTCCTTGATTTTCCAATTTCAAAGTTTTAGAAGTAAATTTAAAGTTGAGTGAAAGTTTAGGGAGGAAATTGGCAATCTACTCTTTTTGCCTATTGGATAGAGTGATTTGTCATGCCTCTCATATGAGATCAGAGCTCAAAAGAGTTGGTTAAATTTAGCGAAGCAAAATTATATGATGCTCCAGAGTATCAACTTTTTGTTATAGATACAAGTGGAAATTTTAATTGGTAGGGGCATATCTTATTTCGAATTATTTTCCCTTTGTTCCCCTCTCTGTGCAGAAAGAATTTTCAGTGTAATCAGCACACGAAGTGGTACACCACGTGCCACTATATAAATAATGAGACCCATGTTTACTTCACAATAAAAAATTTCTCATTTGTGCAGCCCTTGTGATGCAACATGCAGATTGCAGAGGCTTTTCATTTTCTATCGTTTCCCAATGCTAGAGAAATAATGTGCTCAACTTCAGAAGTTTTTATTGGTTGTCAGTTTTAAAATTATTGCTCGTCAGCTGTATAATGTTGGGGGAGGCAACGTCGAAATCCCAAAAAAAATTAAAATTGACTGACATTGAAGAGTTTTCTTTTTCTTTTTCTTTTTTTATTCGAAATGAAATTTGATTTCATCAATTGTATTGCCATATAACGATATTAACATGGCATTCACCTACGTAATGTTATACTTATTATTTATTTGTAGGTCTTTGGGCCCAAAATATTAATTTGGGCCGAGCTTGGAGTTGTTCTTGGCCCAGTAGTTTGTTTCTAGAATCATCGTGGGTCGTCTGGTTATTATGGACCTCCCAGTTAAGAATGGCCGAGTCCTAGTGTAAGACGGATTGATGGGGTAGGCCGAGTCCTGGTACAATAAGGAGTCTTAATAGGATGAGGATGCTGAGATTCGAGAAGTGAATGTAGCCTGATAAAGGAGCTGGTTCAAAGTCCTAATAGAGGAAGGATTGGCCGAGACCTAGTTGGATTAGGTTAAGGAATCCTAATCTGAGTATAGTTTTAGTGTGGCTGTGAGGAGGTTCGCTGCTATAAATAGAGAAGGGGGTGTATTATTCTAGCCTCTCCAATTCAACACAAAACTGGCCTGCGTAAACTCGCACTACGCGAAACCTCTCAACCACCTTGAGAAATCTCTCATTTTTCCATTTCTCTCCAACACATCTTCAGTTTCGATAAACAGCACTGTGAAGGCAACTTGTGACATCTTCAGTTTAGATAAACAGTACTGTTGTTGTAGAATCGGCCGACCGAAGCACCTTCAGTTTGGATAAACAACACTGCGTCAAGGCCGATTGGTTATCTATCCAAGTCTTGGTCGAGAAAGATTTTCGAGTCCTTATTTGCAGAGGTCATCTCAATAGCCTTCTCGGCAAAGTGAGGTATTATAGATTATTAGGCTCGGCACATTGAACGCCTAGTTATTTTATGATTGGATACTCACAAGTAAGTTTTAGAGTTCGACATTTTGATGGCCGAACCACATTTACAATGAAGACATATATCTGTTTTGAGTACATGTGCCCATATAGTCTAGTGTCGATTTCAGCTTGCTTATACTCTTACGAATATCATCACTGTGACCGAATCCAGCTCTGACAATTTGTGAACTTCGCAGAACTAGCAGCCTTGTCTTCAGGCTCTAGAACCCGAAAGCCGAGACGTGTTCCTTCCTCGGCCACAATCTCAAGATCAAGAAGTTAGCAGCGCGCCCAACGCCATGCAACATATTTTACTCCCTGGCCGAGCTCGTCCGACGAGTTAGCACGCCCCGCACACAACTGAAGAACGTAGTCAGCTCATTAGTTACTCAGCATGCGCGCCACGTAGGCTTGGTAGTTTTTAGGGTCAACATTTTGGCACGTCCAGTAGGACACAGTGCTAAAACTACGAAGTTCATGCCCTTTGAAACACGGTCAGTAAAGAAGAAAACAGCCATGGGAAAATCGACTGCTAGCCCTACAGCCCAGAACCCAAGGCTAGAAGGCTTGTCACAGGCACAAATTACTGCCGCCGTGACGCCTGAAACACTGAGCGTGACACGTCGAGAAAGGGAAGTTAATCTCGGCGAGCCACTTCGCGATACAAGGATCCTTACCAAAATGACAAAAAGAGTATTGGTCGAAAGAATAATGGAAGATTGTGACGAATACGGTGGTGATGCCTCTGATCGACCAACCAGGTCATTTTTTCAGTGACGACTTAATGAGCAAACTCGGCAATTCGCGCAATGGTTTAACCAAAATAAACATACTTACAGAAATACGAGACGCCCTAGTTAGTAATGGCCACAACAGTGGACCCGCCGATCGAATCAGGCAACCCATTTTCAAGAGCAACTTATTACCAGCAGTGCAAGCCGAGACAGGATTCGCTCGACTCAAAATGGTCAATTTGGAAAAAGTTGGTGGATCAACTAGTAGGACAGACAACTTTAACCCAAGGACATAAACACCTGTTGATATGGTCGAAGTCCAAAGAATGATCAATTCGGCTTTGAAAAAAGGGCCAAAGTTTCCGAAATTCATCCATCCATATCCTAGCTATGTGGAGAAAATCGAGCACCCTAAGGGTTTCAAGATTCTGGATTTCAGCCTTTTCGCCAGAGAATCGTCCTTAACATCATTAGAACACGTGGTTCGGTTCCCTGCTCAATGTAGGGACGTTAACAATGACTTTCATAAGCTGCGATTGTTCAACTTTTCATTAACAGGCTCAGCATTCGCATAGTATATCAATATCTCACCCAACTTCATCCAGAGTTGGGAAGAACTGGTCAAGAAGTTCCACGAACAATTCTACCGACCAAGGATGGATGTGTCAGTGGCTTTTTTGGCCAGGATGGGCCAAACTTCTGACGAGCCACCAATGAAGTACATTACGAGGTTCAAGTCAGCCAGAAACTAGTGCCGAGTACCTCTCCCTGAAGCTAAATTCGTTAGGCTTTCTTTAAACGGCCTAGATGTGGAGTATAAAAAGAAATTCCTGGGAGCAAATTTCTAAGATATGTATGAGTTGGCTCAGCATGTCAAGCAATATGATTACTTACTCCGAGAAGAAAAGATATCGAAGTCCCCATCCTAGGAACAATTTACAAGAATCCTACCTTCAGTTATGCATTGGCCGAATGCAAAGATTCCCAATATGCCAGTATAGATGCGGCTGAAATAGTAATCGATAAGCCATACATCTACAAGGCATTAGCTCATATCAACTCCAAGGATACCAAAACTCACTCGGCCTCTAACGAAACAATTAAAACATCAAAAGTTTACACTTTTGATATCACCAAGGTCGATGCAATTTTTTATTAGTTGTTGCTCGCAAAGATTATCAAACTTCGGCCAGGGCATAACATTCCCAATGCCAAAGAGCTAAAAGGAAAAACATACTGCAAGTACCACAACTCGAATAAGCATACAACAAACAACGGTGTCGTGTTCCGTGATGCCATTCAAAGTTTGATTGATAAGGGCAAGCTCAAATTTCCCAAGAAACAAATGGTTATTGACGTCAATCCTTTCCCTTCAGCGACAGTTGGTATGGCGGATGCTTATCTGCCTAAAAACAAAGGAAAAAGGAAGGCCGAGTTCGTTCTAATACAACATGTCCCAAAGCAGAACTCTCGACCACGACTCAAGATTGATTTATTTTCAAACAAACCACCTACAAAGTTTTCAGGACCGGCCATAGTTGAACCTATGTCAGACTCCAGCGCCAAAGAAGCGAATTGACCGATAGTTTTGTGCAGTCATTGTAAAGCACGTGTCGTCCTAACTGAGCCAAAGAAGAAACCACCTCAGGTTACAACTCCACGACAACCATCCACAGACGCAACGATACCTCCAAAGGTGTTCGGCACAGGCCAACGCCAGAAGGTGTCGATAGGTTCGGACCTCAAACACAAACTGATGGCCCATCCTCAGCTAGACGGCATCTTGATTTCAATACGCCTTTTTACAATGAAGATTATTATTCACGCAACTTTAGCAGCTCAAGTTCATCGGCAAACCAAAAGACCTTCAAGCCACCTAAGCCACGCGACCATAGTTACAATTCTCTTACCGATGAATATACCATTTTATCTAAGTCTCAAAGATGGCGACACCAACGGATAAACTGCATGGCTCAATGACAGGCGACACAGGCTACTTTGGCCACCAAATGGAAACCGAAAGAAGCAGCAGGAAGTGAAGATGATCGACAACTCCCAACAATCATGGCCAAATTACTTCGAGGAAAAAAGGTAATTGATTGCGACCTTGAAACCACCATTAAAGAGTCTGAGAAATGTATCAAACTCCTCATTCGGCCCGGGGAGATGAAAGTTCATTTCAAGCATTTCAAAAAGGAAGCTGAAAGCAAACTTCCCCCGTTACCCCCATAAAAGCCAATAATAAGAGTCTGACGGAATCTACACCCTCCATTCCTTGGTGAAGCCTTGAGTACATGCGGGAGTTTCATAAGAAACATTCCGCCAATGACTTGAACGGCCTACCCAAGGCATGTAAAGAAACTCTTGACCTCGCACTAACTTGCCTTGATACTGAACAAATTATCCAAAAAACCACTAATCCAACGATGAAGGCCAAGTTCTAGCATATACGTGAAGCTCAATTTCTCAGCTTCGAGATCGATCCATATACTGATATAGACACCGCCGAACTGCCTTTTTCTCTCGAAGACCTTTAGTATTTACAATATCATTTTGAAGTCTTCTCGGCTATGTCTCTTTTCGGCCTCACGATCGATAAAAAAGAACTTGTTGCACATTTGGATGCTTACCTAGACACGAGGGATGCTTGAATCGCCTATCAGGAGCAAACTTGTAAGGCGTTGAAGGGACAAAACCAGGGCCCAATGTCGAGTGAAATCAAAGAGGACAACCAGAATGAAACAGAGCAGGAAGACATACCATAACAATTACCCACGAAACCAAAAGATGATCAGGTCGATACTCAAGAAGATGATACTACTGTCGATAACCAAGAAGAAGAAGACGGCCTTGACCTAATGGGCCCTTCAGTCCTTGAGAAAATGGAGATTAGCATGGTTTATGTGTTACCCGTCAAATTCCAGCAAACCACGTCCTAACCAAATTTCCTGGATGGTGACGTGATTGCCGAAGAAGCAATATAGGTTGACTTCATCACCACTGAGGACGGAAAAGTAAGCAAAGAAGAAAAACTTAAAGCAGCTTTTGCCGAACTATTCTCTCGTTCTTTTTTTGTTAATCTTCAACATCTAAAGTCGTTATATGTTACATCTCATATTGAAGGATACCCAATTTCTAAGGTGTTCGTCGATTGTGGGGCAACAGTTAACATCATGCCCATATCCATCATGAGGGCATTACGACGCTCCAATGACGAACTCATACCGTCAGAGGTAACCATGAACAACTTCATTGAAGACAAGTCCCAAATAGAGAGGGTGCTCCCGTTAGAGGTAAGTGTTGCAGGTCGCAACCACATGACCACATTTTTTATAGTTGACTCAAAGACTAAATATAATGCATTGCTCGGCAGCGACTAGATCCATCAAACGAGCTGCATTCCTTCATCACTATACCAAGTTCTCATATTTTGAGACGGCAAATCAGTTGCGGTCCACCCAACCGATAATCAGCCGTTCGAAGCCAACATGATTCAGGCTCGCTATTATGATGATCATGTCGATTACATTATCCTGCAGGGTTTTAATGAAGAATGACGGCTGACTCAGATCTCGATCCAGAAAGCTATCGAGGTAGGCGTGAAACTGTATACCAGGATTTGGCGAGACTCAGATTAGCCGTCTTAATTACCAACACTAATGTCTGACGCTAAACAAGAAACACGCCTACCCACGGTTTCATCCACCATGGAACGACTACTGGCCCATTGGTATGCTATTTCTAAGTAACCCAATTCGGGCATAAACTTAATTAAATTTCTAGCCGAATGAGATAACGGCCCAATTCTATCATTAGATAAAGTTTAGGCTGCACCGGCCGAACTTGAAGATAGTCAGCCTCAAGTCAAAGACCCTTTAGAGGAAATAAATGTTGGAACGGCCGAGGACCCATGCCTTTATTCATTAGTACTTTGTTACCCCAACATGTAAAAACCGAGCGTTGTAATTTTCTCAACAAATTTAAAGATTGTTTTGCTTAGAGTTAACATGAGTTGCCTGGTTTAGATCGAAGGCTCGTTGAGCATGAATTACGCATCAAACCTAGGTGCAAACCATTCCGCCAACCACCCCGACGATTCTCAACCGAAGTGCAACTCGGTATAAAAGACGAACTTGTTCGACTTCTAAAGGTCAGGTTTATTCGGACAGCTTGATACGTCGAATGGTTGTCGAACATCATCCCAATTTAAAAAAAAAAGTGGTGCTTTACATATCTGTATCGGTTTTTGAAATCTGAAGCAGGTAACTCCTAAAGATGAATATCCAATGTCGATTTCATATTTGTTAATTGATGCGGCAGCAAACCACGAGATCTTATCCTTTATGGATGGACATGCTGGTTACAACCAAATTTTTGTCACCGAGGCCGGTGTTCATAAAATTGTCTTTCGTTGCCCGGGGGCACTCGGCACATACGAATGGGTCGTCATGCAGTTCGGCCTCAAGAACACCGGCGCCACTTACCAATGAGCTATGAATACTATATTCCACGATTTAATTGGTACCATCGTCGAAGTCTACATTGACGATGTTGTAGTCAAATCAGAACATCGGCAGACACATTTAGACAATCTTCGATAGGCTTTCTTGCATATGTGCCAACACAACCTTAAAATGAATCTTGCCAAATGTGCTTCCGGCGTATCAGCCGATAATTTTTTAAGATTCCTTCTATATCATCATGGTATTGAGGTAGACAAAAATAAGGCTCGAGAAATCATCAATGCTCCACCCCCAGCGACCAAGAAGCAACTATAGTCGTTGCTCGGCAAGATTAATTGTCTTCACCGATTCATTGCCAATTCAGCAGGAAAAATGAGAGCCTTCTCCACGCTTTTGAAACTCAAGGATTTTGAAACCTTCGTATAGCATACAAAACAACAAGAGGCGTTTACACAAATCAAGGTTTCTCTCATGACCCCACATATCCTTGTCCCACCACGACGTGGCAAACCTCTCAAGTTGTACATCTCGGCGGCGGCCGAAGAATCCATCGGGTGCCTTCTTGCACAAAACAATGACGTTGGGCGAAAGCAGGCCATTTTTTATCTTAATCGAAATCTCAACCCACCTGAGATCAATTATTCCACCATCAAGAAGCTATGCATAGCCTTATTTTTCACCACATCAAAACTCAGGCATTACATGCTCCCGTCGATCACTCATGTCATCGCCCAGACCAACTTTATTCGCTACATGCTCACTTGGCCGATAGTAAAAGGCAGAATTAGGAAGTGGACAATGGCACTATTTGAATTCAATTTGTAATATGTGCCAGAAAGCTATCAAATACCAAGCATTGGCCCATTTTTTTTGCCCAACACCTCTCCCCATACGGTTTTAGGGGCAACGACATTGAAATTAACATGGTGGAAACAAGTGATCATTACTGGACGATGTACTTTGATGGCTCTTCAGTCTCGACTGGTGTTGGGATCGTCATTCAATCCCCAGACCACAACCACTGGTATTTTTCTCTCAAGCTTTATTTCGATTGTACGAATAATTAGGTCGAATACGAAGTCTTTATCATCGGCCTTCAAGTCCTTCATGACTTACAGGCGACCTGTGTCCTCATCCTTGGTGATTCAAAAGTTGTGATTAACCAACTCAACAGAACTTTTTGTTGCATGAGTTGTACTATGGCGCTTTATCACATGGTTGCCAATTATTTGGCCGAGTCTTTCGACGGTATCACATTCAAACACATATCTCGAGTTCGAAACACTGACACAGATGAAGTGGCTCAAATAACCTCCGAAGCACAACTCATGAGGGGCGAGATAGGTCGGGCAATACCTAGCCAGGTAAGTATAGCAGTTTTGTTCTACCATGTTGCTCTCGAACTTAACCGATTTTCAGTTCAAATCGCCATATTGCAAGACAAATGAAGCAAGAATCAATCTATAAGTTCGAGTAAAATTTTCCTATCGATTTGGTCTCTCTGAATATTATTCCTTTTTATTTTCAAGCTGAAATTTGAGTGTTTGGGGAATTTATTTGCAGGTAGGTAAGATGTTGTATCTTATTCTGTCAAGATCTTTGGGTTCGTTAGGAGATGTGGTTTTGTCAAATTAACCTAAGGGCAATCAAATCTTCAGCAGCATGTTGCAGTTCTATTGCAGCATGTGATTGTGGTAGAGTTGTTACGAATAGCCTGAAAACTCCCTTAGTTTAACATGTCTCTTCTTGGTTCCCAATTCACGATTAATTTTGTACGCACTTCTACTCTGGTTTCTTTTGTTAAATTTTGAAAATCAAAAAAAATTTCTCCCTCTTCATCACTCACCCCAAAAGTAGCAATGCTTGGGAGCATCTGATCCTCATAGCTTTGCGTGCTAGGAGGGTTGTTCCTCACGGGTTCATTATTTTCCTCCATTTATATTTCTCATAGTAAAAAATAAGTGCAAGGTGTCTAACAATTACTCCACCCTTTTACATTGAATCTTTGCCAAACATGATTAAATGCTGTACTGTGCTGGGTTTTTTTTTTTTTTTTTGCTCTTTCTTGTAGGGTTTGGTTTCATTTCAGTAGTGCTAAAGATTGCCATCTTTAAGAGATGTACTTTTGGATGTACATCAAAAGATATCAAAATATATCTTTAAATTTGTGCTGTTATTTTTTCTTTTTGCATTCGTTGATGTTTGAACCATTAGATATAAAAAGATATCAAGAGAAAGGGTTGTATAAAAAAATGTAATATCTAATATGTTGATCTTAAAGTATCTAGATGGAATGGAAATGTATCATATCATTATTTTTGGTGGTTAGGTCTTTAAGAACTCATGTTTTTCACTTCAGTTACCTACCCAAACACATGTGGGTTACATGTATATATAATAACTTCATGATTACATGGAACTTTGAATTTGAAAATTACAAACAAAAGGATGAAAAGATTACAAACAGATTACGAATAATTTGACTACAAAAGACATTTGAAAACCAGTCCACAAATATGGAAGACCAACGGGATAAGATTTCCAAGCACACCAAAACTCCTCAAATTACATGGATAGTAACTAACTATTGACTTCGTCTAACAGCCCCTCGCAAGTTAACAGGTAGTGGAACGACCAGAAGCTTAGACACTAGCAACTTAATACAAGACGAAGACAACCCTTTGATAAACACATTAGCAAGCTAATCCTGGGAACAAATATAATTAACAAACAATTGTCCACGCACCATCTCTCTCCCACATAGTGGTAGTCAACCTCTAAATGTGTAGTGTGTGAATGAAAGTTTGGATTCAAAGCTAGGGCTATGGAGGAAATATTATCACATCAAATAATGGACTGTTTAAAATGCAAGTGCAGATCCTTGTAGTGACCTGAGTAAGGATACTTCAGCTGCAGTATAAGCCAATTGCCTATACTCAGCTTCAGCACTTAATCGTGAAACTGTTTTCTACTTTTTCGAACGCCAAGACACGAGATTAGAACCCAAGTAAATGCAAAAGCTACATGTGGGATGTCGTGTGTCTGGATTGCCAGCATAATCTGCATCTGAGAACGTTGTCAACCATGAACTTTTAGGCTTGCATACAAGTCCATAGTTATGCGTGGCCTTCAACTAACAAAGAATCCTTTTTCACAGCCATCCAGGGAGTAGTTTTAGGCGAATGTATAAATTGACATACTTGATTAACAACATAGGACAAGTCTGGCCGAGTAATAGTTATGTATTGTAGGGCTCTAACAACACTTCGATACAATTCTGGTTTGTCAAATGGATCACCCACATATGCACTTAGTTTTTGTCCAGATGTAACTGGAGTTGAGATGGGTTTGGCTTCAGTAAATTTAGTATGTGTAAGTAAATCCAGGGCATATTTGGATTGACTTAGATGTATAGAGTTACCATCATTCTTCACTTCAACACCCAGGAAGTAATTTAGTGGTCCCAAATCTTTCATAGATAACATTGTGCCCAGTTTCTTAATCAGTCATGCCATTTGATGAGAATTGTTCCCTGTGATAAATATATCATCTACATATAGATTAACAAAATGAGATACACACCTTTATTTATGATTGTAGATAAACAGACTGTAATCACAAATAGATTCTTGAAAGCCAAGCTGAAGCAAAAAATCTTAGAACCGTCAAAACCAAGCCCTTGGGGCTTGTTTTAAACCATAAATGGAGCGTTGCAACTTACAGACATGATTTGGAAATTTTTTATCAATGAACCTCGACAGTTGGCGCATATATATACTTCTTCATTTAAATAACCATGCAGGAAAGCATTATGGACATGAAGTTGCCTAACATGCCACCTCTTTGAGACTGCAAGACTAAGCACAAGTCTTGTGGTGCTGTGCTTGACTACGGGATTGAATGTCTCATTAAAATCCACTCCATATTTTTTATGAAAACCATTAGCAACTAGACGAGCTTTATATCTCTCCATGGTACCGTCTGCACGTCTCTTAATTTTGAAAACCCATTTATTTGGTAGCAAGTTCATCTTGGGATGATATGGAACCAAACTCCACGTTCCACATCTTTGCAACGCATTAAATTCCTGAACCATTGCATTCTTCCTGTCTTGGTGCTTAATAGCCTGACTAAAACATGTAGGTTCAACATGGAAATGATCAACATTTACATGCATAGCATACTTAGAATTTGGTTTTTGAATCCTAAATTTGGAACGTGTCATCATACAATGTTCAGGCACATTGCGAGGCACATATTGCACTGGCACAGGCTCTAGAAGCTCTAACACTTGCTCATTTGATGATGAAAGGGACCCTAATTGTTAGTCAAATTCTAAAGTCACGGTGGGAATAGGATTGGTAGATTTTACATGGGTTGAATCAGTAGGAATAGTTGGATAAGGTTGAGAGGTGGTGGAAGGTGATGTGGTTGGATTAGAAGAGGTTTCTTGGGTCACGGCTAAAACAGGTTGGCTAGAGTTATGTAATTGAGGCAGATTTGGAGAGTGGGATAAGGGAAACGTAAACAATATGTCAGGGAGGGAATCGTACCTTATGTGTCAACATTTTCTGAAGGAGATGTGAGTCCCATAAAAGGGAAATTGTCCTCGTCAAATAGGACGTGGCGAGAAAAATATATACATCTTGTGGTCAAGTCCATGCATTTGTAGCCCTGATGGTTCAAAGAATACCCTAGGAAAACACAAGGTTTTGACTTTGATTGAAGCTTATTTTGTGTGCATGGCATTAACCAAGGAAAACATCGACAACCAAAAACTTTTAACATTTCATATTTGGGTTTTCTTTGAAAAAGTTTCTCATATGGTGACAGATTAGACAAAACACGAGTTGGCATTCGATTTACAAAAATATATATATGTGGCAGTCAAGTATGCATTAAACAAAAATTTTATGGGCACCTCAGATTGTGAAAGCATAACAATACTTGTTTCAACAATATGTTGATGTTTTCGTTCCGCAATTATATTCTGTTCAGGATGTTTGGGACATGAAAACTGTTGAGAAATGCCATTAGTGCAAGAAAGTTTGGAAAGTGTGACTTTTATATTCACCACCTTCATCACATTGAAGGGTTTTGATGGACAAAATAAACATTTTTTCCACCTTATCTTTAAATTCAACAAAATTTTCAAAGACTTGAGATTTGTTTTTCATGGGAAAAATCCAAGAATATCTAGAATAATCATCCACAAAAAGTAAATAATAACGAAAACCTTCATTAGAAATAATTGGAGAACACCATACATTTGAATGTAAAAGTTGCAATGGAAATTGAGAAACAAGCTCAAAGACATTGAAAACTAACCTAGTACTCTTTCTTAAAGGACATGACTCAAAAAAAGTTACATTTGAAGTATCAAGAATTGGTAGCAACTGATTTGAAATTAAAAACTTTATTGTTGAGTTGGCAGGATGACCAAGTCGAGCATGCCACTTTTGAACCGAGACTCTAATTCCCACAAAGGCTAAAACTGGATATTTGACTTGTCCACTGCCACTTGGAAATGGGTATAACCCATTCTCACATCTCCCTCGGAAAAGCGTCTTCCAGGTCTTAAGGTCTTTAACAAGGAAAAAATGTGGAAATATGAGTAGGTAGCAATGGTTATCTAAAGTAAACCTATGTGCGGAAATAATATTTGTGGAGGCAGTGGGACAATGAAGAATGTTATTTAAGTCAAATGAGCAAGCATTAGTATATAATTGATTAGAACCATAGTGAGATATAAGGATGCCAGAATCGTTACCTACACCTTTTACACCATCATTACCATTGTATTCCTTTGGATTAACCAAATTTTCTGGAGTAATATGCACATTTGCACCCGTGTCCAACAGCCATGTTCCACTTGGTTGCTTGTTGAGAGTGATAGGATAGGATGACACCATTGCTGGGAAACGCTTGGTAGGAATTCTACCTTCATATGCACCATTCATCCTTTGGTAGCAATCAAGTGTTGGATGCCTAGGTTTGCCAAAAATTCGACACATAATCCTATCACCATTTGGAACCAATTTTTATGTATTACACTGGTTAATGTTGCTATGAGGGTTAAAACCTTATTGGTTGAAGGCTGCACCACAGTTTGGTAGAAATCCACTTTTTCCATAGCCACGAGTTCGTCCACCACTGTGGCCTTTTGTAGCAACGAATGCATTAACGGGAACATTCTCAACCACATGAGGATTTTGCTCTGTTATTATGAGTTTCGTAGTCAACAGTAATGCCTCAAGGGTGGGATAAGTAATGGGTGTGTCACGAGCTTGAGCAACACCAACGGTCATCTCAAACATCAGCCCCAGATTGTTTAACATAATCTGAGCTAGTTCATCATCATTCACGGGTAGCCCAGCTAGGACAATACTGCCAGCTATCGCATTCATGCGATGAAGGTAATCCTCCACAGATAGATCACCTTTTTTGGTCTGCAATAATTCATTTCATAAAAACAAAATGCGATTTTGTGAAGAAGATGCATACAGCTAAAGAGCTTCCCATATAGCTCGAGCAGTCCATTTGCTTGCCACCACAGACAAAAAAAAAAGTAGTCAAAGATCCATTGATCCAACTAAGGATCATTTGGTCTTGTATATCCCATTAAATCCCTACTATGTAGAATGGGAAGAATTTGGGCCAACCCAAGTGGGTAGTTGGTCCTATCAAGCTTAATGTGTACTACAGTAGTCGTGGAGGATGAAAAAGGATGGAAATGGTTGTTTGGTGGGTGGGGTTGGTAGTTTGGGAAGCAGTATTGTTGTTTTGAGCCATGGAAGCAGTGATGGAAAAAGAAAGGTCTAGGGTCATTGTCGTTAGAAAAAAAATGCTCTAGAAACAACGTAAAACTTAAGAACTCAAGTTTTTTCACTTCAGTTATCTACCCAAACAACTGTGGATTGCATGTATATTTAATAACTTCATGATTACATCGTGAGTTTGAAAACCCAAATTACATGGAACTTTGAATTTGAAAATTAAAAACATAAAGATGAAAAGATTACAAACAAATTACAAACAGTTTGATTACAAAAGACATTTGAAAATAAGTCCTACAAACATGGAAGACCAACGGGATAAGATTTCCAAGCACACCCAAAACTCCTCAAGTTACGTGGATAGTAATTGATCGTTGACTTCGTCTAACAAGGTCGAGCAACATATACAGAAATGCCACATTCTATAATATACTTTTCGATGTTCCAATTATACCTTAAACAATAAATAAAAAAAGTACATTTAATTGCACAAACAAAGCGTGTTCTGGTTGATAGCTAGTTATTACAAGGGAAATTAGCAACTATAGGAAGTCTAGGTAAACATGTCCTAAATGTATATCAAGTAAGCATCAAATTAATGTGATAAAAATGGTTAGTTTTTTAAATTTTCCATGGTACTCATGCATTATAATTCAAACCTTTTTCTCTCACCCGGTACGTTTCTATGTCAAGACTGAAAAGATTGAGTTTGCACAATAAAAATAATTGGTAATATAGAAATTTGCTCAACATATAAGTTCATGTAAGGTTCCTTCTCTCGTCAATGTGGGATTCATGTCAACATGCAGCCTCTAGCGAATTTTTCAGTTAAACACATGGACAAGACAAATGAGATGATGTGAAGCACATATAGTTGTTGAGCTTCACACGTTAGACAACTTGCTTTAATATTACGAAGAAGTTCAAGTCCCATCATAAAATTAATTGGAAAATAGCTCAATTTACTTATAAACCCATGAAAGGAGATTCATGTCTTGGGACGTTTTCCTGTCGTTTTCGTAACACCTGATCTTAAGTTCGACTCAGTCCCCCTCAATCCCCCTCAATCTCTCTCTCTCTCTCTCTCTCTCTCTCTCTCTCTCTCACACACACACACACTCGCCCTAGAACATAATGCATCTACTAAAATCACCCACCGCCATGAGAGGAGACCATCCCCACCACCAAAAAATATTCACCCCCTTAAAGCTGGCCAAACCCATCGCCTACCTCCTCCTTCTCCTCATCTCCTTTACCCTAGGCTACCTCTCCTCCTCTTCTTCTCCCACCACCTCCTCCTCACCCCCCATTTTTCCTCCTTCCACCCCCATACCCAACCAACTAGCCAGCCTCCCGACTAACCTTGACCACTTCCTACTCACCACTCACTGCTCTCCCCCACTCCCTCCTCACCTCATCCGCCAAACTCTCCTTGACCAGCTCTTCAACTCTACCTCCCCCTTCACCAACTTCCCCCCTCCCCATGCCGCTCCTCTCCTCCGCCGTAGCCGCATAAAAGGCTGGGGCTCCAAAGGCGCCGTTTTCCAAAACCTCATCCAAAAACTCAAACCCCAAACCATCATCGAAGTTGGCACCTTCCTCGGCGCCTCCGCCATCCACATGGCGGAGTTAACCCACCAACTCGGTCTCAACACCACCCAAATCCTTTGCCTCGACGACTTCCGTGGCTGGCCTGGCTTCCGCGGTCGATTTAGCGACATCAACCTCCTAAATGGCGACGTTCTTCTGCTTTACCAGTTCATGCAGAACGTCGTGTCAGTAAACGCCACGGAGTCGGTTTTGCCCGTCCCGTTTTCGACCGGGGCGGGGCTTGACTGGCTTTGCCAGATGGGCGTGTTTGGAGACTTGATCGAAGTGGATGCAGGTCATGATTTTATTTCGGCATGGTCCGATATTAACCGGGCCTACCGGATTTTACGTCCTGGCGGAATAATATTCGGGCATGATTATTTTACGGCGGCAGATGACAGAGGTGTAAGAAGGGCGGTAACTTTATTTGCTCGAGTTCATGGACTTAAGATTAAGCTTGATGGGCAGCATTGGGTCATTGACTCGAGTTAAATAAACTTAATTTGATTGGTTAGGTCTCTATATACCAAATTATATGATGGAAATTCGAAATTTTATAGATGATCAAAGCTTATAGGCTTATGGAGTTTTTTTTTTTTTTCTTTCTTTTTTAAACATTATAGAGTTAAATATATATTTTACTATGCTGTGATAAAATTTGAGTTGATATTTTTATATTCGTAATTATTTAATCATTTGATGTTTAACTATGTGATTAATGTTGACATGACACTTAATGATCTTTTATTAATGGCTTGATGCTTGGTATTGTAAGAAAAAAATATGAAAGTGGCATTTGATGCTTGATTAATACTATTAGATTTGAAACAAATAGACACTAATTACTTGAAAAAGAACAATGGGTGACATTTTGTTCGGTTTCGTATGGTTGTAGTTGCATTCATAAGTGATACATATTAGGTGCGTAATGAAAATGATATGATCGAATGATAAAAAGGGTAACGCTAATTTAAACTATATTTTGTAAATCATATGACATGGTTATTAATTATTGAATTATTACTTAAGTGATGATCAACAGGCTTATTACCTCAATTATTTTGATTTTGTGCATTTATCATCCAAAATCTCACTACAAAAAAATATC
The DNA here is from genome assembly GCA_963580275.1 of Crataegus laevigata. Lineage (NCBI taxonomy): Eukaryota > Viridiplantae > Streptophyta > Magnoliopsida > Rosales > Rosaceae > Crataegus > Crataegus laevigata. The sequence continues at coordinate 25,297,489 of OY756947.1, read as the reverse complement.
TTATATACCGTGCACAAAAACACTTTGTAATTTCATTTACGCGTATAGCCTCAAACCAGTAAAAGCTTGAGTCATGAATAATATAGCTCACTTACGAAGCGTACAATAAATTATGAATAATTGCAAAACAAAATTAGGAAAATTAATGAAAATAGCTTGAAAACTTTGAGTTTTAACTATAAGGAAAAAAAAATAAAGGGTAAAATAAATAGTACCATGATTGACTTTTTAGTGTAAAAATGTGGTTTTTCGTTAAAGTTCCCAAAAAAATTAGATGTGAAATTTGTTAAGGAGATATTACGTATTATCGATTGCACACCGTATATACTATTATTTAGAGTGGTGCTATCCACACACCTATTTGTACCTTTTACACACTCCTCTCAATTTTCGGTCGTCGGATCGAATGAATTAAATATCAATGAACAAAAACTAAAAAAGGTGTGTGGGAGGTAAAAAGGTGTGGGTGAATAGAACTACCCATTATTTATAAGGAAAACTAATGAAAAGGGCTTGAAAACTTTGAGTTTTAATGATAAGGACAAAATAAAGGGTAAAGTGAATAGTGCCAGGATTGACTTTTTAGTGTAAAAATGTGGTTTTTCGTTAAAGTGAACAGTACCGGGAGCTTTTCGTTAAAGTTCCCTTTTTTATAAGTTAATGCTAAGTAGACCAAAATATTAAACCAAATTTACAAACTAAATAATGTGTTATCAATAGGAAATAAACACGTTAATCAACACTTAAGTAATAATTCAAGGGGTTTTTGAACTTTAATCCTTCAAGAAGATTAAAATTTAAAAAAAACCTGGTGTTAGATTGAATATTTATTTTTAGTCCCTAATTTGTCCTTAATTCAAAATAATTAATGTGCATTTTATTTAATATCTCCCATTAAATATTTAAATTTATTAATACACAAATTTTAATTTATTTTTTGACCAAAAAAGAGTTTTTAAATTTATTAATTTTATTTAACATTCTTCAAACTTAAAATACTCAATTAATGTACCTAAATGTTAGTACCGAAATATATTATATTGAACTAATATATTTAAATGTTAGTACCGAAATGTATGTACCTAAATATATGCACCTAAATGTATTAATATTAAATTAATGTACTTAAATGTGTATCGAAATATATGCACCAAAATGTGTGTACCTAAATATATGCACCGAAATGTATGTACCTAAATATATGCACCGAAATGTATATATCTAAATTAGTTTAATATTAATACATTTCGGTACTAACATTTAATATTAGTTTAATATTAATACATTTCGGTACTAACATTTAAATATATTAGTTCAATATAATATATTTCGATACTAACATTTAGGTACATTAATTGAGTCTTTCAAGTTTGAAGAATGTTAAATAAAATTAATAAATTAAAAAACTCTTTTTTGGTCAAAAAATAAATTAAAATTAGTGTATTAATAAATTTAAATATTTAATGGGAGATATTAAATAAAATACACATTAATTATTTTGAATTAAGGACACATTAGGGACTAAAAATCAATATTCAATCTAATACCAGGTTTTTTTTAAATTTTAATCTTCTTGAAAGATTAAAGTTCAAAAACTCCAAAAGTATTTCATAATTAATTAGCTAATGCAAGTCACAAATGAACTATAGTTTAACTGGAAAGCAACTCCTATACAGCCTAAACTTCATCGCTGGAATTTGTTTTGAGCTTTCCGCCTCGTACAATTATAAAATGGAGAGAAAAAAAAAAAAATATATATATATATATATATATATATATATATATATGGACGAAATTGATATTTGCGTTTGACATGTTAGAGCATATTCAACAGCCTCTACAAATTAATTAACGTTGTTGCTTGCTAAATTTAAAGAGTTACACAAGATTTTATTTGATCCAACAGATTCAGTAAACTCGCGCAGCAAATCTGAGATCTTTAGATTACTCTCTAAAGTCATGACCTGAACTTTTTCCAATTTTTTTCAAGAGATAGGATCCTTGCTCGTGGATCCTTTAATTTTGTTCTTTTATTGTACATCGTACAGTCAGAAATTATTTTAAATTATATTATTTTAAAATAAACACAAACAATATCTGACGAAAACTAATCACACGATGTACAATAAACGAACAAAACCGATAGATATTTGGAATCTTCACAAAAATGATCCGGTTAGTATCCTATCTCTTTTTTCAATTATTAAAAGCTGTGTCCATGTCAACTTTTTCCTTAAGATCAATCTAGTTTCATAGTAATATGCCCAATCATATTATGACATGTTTTTCTTGTTCAAAAACTACGGTTAACCCAATCATATCATAACATGTTTTTTTTTTCTGGGAAGTTTTACAGTTAACTCATGGTCTGTAAAATTCAAAACCGCGTACGAATTGGTTTTTATGGTTTAGTCCAATTTTGTAAACCGACTGGACAAAAGAAAACCAAACCCAAACTATTTGGTTTGGTTATTTTTCGAGTTCACAGTTGGTATGCCATGCCCTAACAAATACCATAAACGTAGTTTGCGTCTACATATTTATCCTCCAAAGCTATATCTTGCTCTTATTGATATACAAATACAACGCCATATCATAACCAAACCTTTGTCAGCCTATACATGCAATGTGTAAGAGAAGTAACAACTAGGCAAGAGATAAATTAGTGAAGAAAAAAAACCAAAGAACACTAAGTTTTATGCTGTTTCACGTTTAATGAGCCTAGATACATTCAGTTTGGAGACGAAGAAGGAGATCCACCACAATGAAAAGAGCACTTACAAAAGATAGTGTTTATCTCACAACAACTCGTTTCTCCAATACAAATCAATTGTGCAGTCCCCAGAATAACCAAAGAACAGTTTACTTTTCGGTTTAGATTGGTAAAGAGCAATTGATTCTCTTCCACCCAAACTACATGTAACTCCACCCTTAACCCAAGTTTTTAGACTGAACTCATCCCTCAAATTACCAATAACAACGTGAAAACCTAAACAAGAAGAAAATTCTTTCAAAAGTGCCCTTCAATCTTATGTGCATGTGGTTATTTTAATAGATCCCCTCAGTCTAAGGTCTAGAAAACTCAAAACCTTAAAGCCTGCTTTGTTTGCAGCTCGTGAAATGCAAATAAAAATATGGAAAGAAGAAACAAAATTGGGTTTTTGGAGTAATGGTCTATATATATCTCGGTGAGACTTCAACAGAATTAGGCTAGAGAGAATTGACTTGAATATGACTATTTACTATTTTAAAGGAAGAAATATATTGCAAACTCCTTATTTTATTGCTCATGAAGTACTTGTCCCTTTTAATCCTACCATTTTTGTGAGGATTAGCGGAGACACTTTTTCTTCATGAGTAACTTTCAACTTGAAAAAATAAAGAAATTGCCATCCATTTCTTCTTTTAAAATTCCTTCAATAGTGAATAGTTTTGGCTAAATCAATCATGTATCAAACGAGGCCTAATAGCTATTGGAGAAAAATAGTGCTTATCATAGCCACGATTTTTAAGCATAATCGTGGTGTATAAGTTTGAATATAAAATTTAAAGAATTGTCACTCTCAAATTGCTTGTGGTTCTGAGGAAAATTTAATATGTTATTACGTTAAAAATACCATGAAGGTGAGTGATAGGGATTTTACCACTTTTAGAAAGTAGGGATAAAATCACATAAAATACTTACAAGAGAACAAGATAGTTGTACTATAAACTGTTGAAGCAATGTTGTTTTCCACACTGAATAAATAATTTGTATTTAAACTTATTCTTAACTAATTATTTAGAACAAAATTTCTAAAAGGTTGATTTTGAAATTTAAAATAATAAAAACGAATTTTAAATAAAAACAATTTAAGAAATTAGCAAAGTAAAGAAAAACTAAAGAAAGCATTTTGAAAACCAAGTTGAAAAAGCCTAGGGTTCCACCATCACCTAGCAATCCTATGAATTCTACCAATTACCTATGATCTACACATGCCACTTTGAAGGTTAGGTTTTCCTAATTTATGTTCTACTTGGAACCTCCAACATAGAACGTATATCTAACATGCAACCCGTCCGGACGTTCGGATCAAATCTGAACATGAGAAACTCATTATGTTTTATACAAATCCCTTGAAAAATCATGCAACTCTTAAGACGTGGTGTTCATCTTAAGTGAAATTACAATTATTAATCACAAGAAACCAACGTCAATTTCAAGAAACCTTCCTACCAAAATTGCATCAAAGTACTTATCTAAACATCTTAATGGTAGCTAAGTATTAAGACAATTAGACAGTTTAAAACAACGATTAATAATTCAAAGTATGCATGCAATCAATCATAAGCAATTAAATAAAAATTACATATTCATGCAAGGCTCAAGGCTTCGCCCTAGCAAAACGGAAATTAGTTACGAACCACCATAAAACAAAATATTATTAAGAATAAGGATAGAAAACACCTAGAAAATAAATTTGAATCCAAAAGTTGTGCGTTCTTCTCCAATCCTTCTCTTCCTCCTCAAACCCTAATGGTTAAATATCCTTATTTATACTACTAGAAAATAAAACCCCAAGAGGTCTTCTAAAAATTAGGAAACACAATAGAATTAGATAACTAGGAAATACATTCCTATTCTAACTTTGGGAAATCTACCCAGCCACAAAGAATCCCACGTTTCTGGATCTTCAGGGCTCCAAAATAGGCCCAAAACTGCTAGAATTAAAGCTTGAGATGTCCCGAAGTTTTCTTTTGTTTTGGTCTCAACTTTTGGTTGGGCTGTTGTTCTTTGTTTGTGTGTTTCGTTTTTGGGCCTTTCTGTTGTATATTTTGGCCCTTTGTGTTATTCTGTTTGTGGTTGAATATATTAAATCTCCTTTTCCAAAAACAAAAAACAAAAACAAAAAAACAAAAAAAAATTGCAGAAGGCCTCGAACCCAAAAGACATCATCTTGGACGTTAAAAAGTCCAAATAAGCCCAAAATGTTAATTTGACAGCACTACACGTTGCTCATTTATTTCGTCACCATAAATAAACCGATGGGTAGAAAATTATGAAACTTTAACACGAACAAATTAACAGACTTACGAACATCCTCCAACTGGAATCATTCCAAAATTCATCCGTTTGCTCAAGAGGAAGTCAAATGTCTTACATTGAAAATATAATTCAAAGTATAAAAATCTCACCAAAATAATCACTAAATTAATACTAAAAATATGATAAAATATATAATATAATATCGAACTATGAGTGAGTAATCTTAAATTAGCTTAAAATAGAATATCGTTTATATATATAATGATTTATGCACATCATTTTTCTCCTCCTACACACCCCTTCCTCTTTTAGCCGTTGCTGAACAAATCAAATGTCAAAATTAAGATGGCAGGAGAAAGCGAAAATCATTTTTATATATAAAACATAGTCCATGTATCTTTAATACCACTAGGAAACTGATGGAACCAAATATAATTATGATGATAATGTTGTCCTATTTTGCAACCACTGCATTATCTGCCATGTTGGCTTCTTGAAAGATACGCATGACTTTGGCACGTAGATAATTGAGATCTTTATATGACAGATATAATTCTCCAAAAAAAATTGTGCTTTGCCGTTAATTATGCTGATGACAACCTGTGAATCTCCTTCCACCTGAATATGTTCGAGACCCAACCTTGATGCCCAAAGAAGACCATGTTTAAGGCCTGCAGCCTCGGCTTGCAAAACTGAAGAATACCTAAAGCTTTGTTCTGAGTTTTCTTTTTCCTTTTAAGGCTTTGTTGTTTTGGGCTCGTTCAAAGGAAATATAACATAAGAACATGAATTGGGCTTTGACCATGAAAGCAACCAATTGGCATTTGTTAAAAGCGACCTTTAAGCAAAGGGGTTCTCATTTTTTTTTTAAATGAAAATTAGTTGTAAGGCTCACATTACAGTGAACTTTAATAATCAGAACCGGTTATTCTTCAATTTAAGATCATCCATATAAAGTATTAGCCAAATCGAAAATATTTGAGACATTTGATTGAGTTCAAAGAAATTGACGAACACTTTATTCTATAAGAAACAATGAAATTGCATTGTTATAATTAAAATGGCAAATAATATCGGATTAAATTGAATTTTTGCAAAGATGATCTATGAATCGAGGCTTACAAAATAAACGGTTCGGATCGTTGAAGTTCAATGTAGAGTGAGCCCTACAATTAATCCCCATTTTTTTTCCAAAAATGTGGACCCCTTCCTGTAGAGGTCTGTTTGTTATGAAGCTCCAACATTCCTATTGTTTATCAAATGTCCAACATTGTTATTAAAATCACACAAAGTTGTGAGTCAAACCATACAGAAGAGCTCACTACCCTTTTCAAACCCCTAATTAGTTCCTTCCAAACCCTTTATCTGACTAGAACAAAACAAAATGCTAACACCTATACTATGAAATGTTTACACAAACCACAATCATATAAACAAAAAGAGACTCCTCTGCTTCCCATTTCTCTACGCCCATGCTTCTCCGCCTTCTCCCCTAGCATTTACAATCTCAAGATTCGAAGTCTTCTTAGCCGGCTTACTCAACTGAAACACCGGGTGGCTGCATAGCTTCCGCACTCCTTTCCTCAAACTTAACCAATCTCCAGCTTCGTATTCATTTCTACATTCATTTTCTGAACACTCAAGTACACATTTAGTAGATGCACTGCTGTGTGAAGTGGATTCGAGTTCATCTTCCCCATCAGTCATTACCGGAGAGCACCAAAGTTTCTCATCGATGTCAGCTTTTGGACTGTCCAAAGTGGCGGTTATGAATGAGCTATCGTGAACAAAAGATGCACCCATAATCGAATACATAGTTTGTCTGTTGTGGTTAGAGCATGATGAGTGCAATGTAGCCTCCGCAGCTGATTCCTCTCTCTCGCGTAGGATCTTTAAGATCAGCGTCTTGAGGAAATTCATAACTTGCACGGCGTGTATTAATGCAGTCAGAGGATCTGCCATCTGCAGCAAAAAATCTTGTTTAGTCCATAGTAAAGCTTATATTTGTTCGTGAACAAAGAGGATTGTCTTATGGCCATTACGACAACAACTACTCCCTGTTGCAAAACAGTATAACAGTGAATCACAACTAGAACAAAACTTGGCTAACATGTATAAAACAACGGATCATTGTTAGATCCAAGTCATAGCAAAGGAACAACAATCTTGTGAAGATGTGGAACTCCGTCTCATACTTTAATGGGTGGGGCTTTAGGGCCTACGCTTGACATGGGTATCAGGTAACTAACAACGGAGTTATTGTGGGAATTCAACTAGGGCCTTCCATCGAAAATGTGTTGTACAGAGTCCCAGCCACTTGACCCACCTTGAGGGCCAAGGAACGGCAACATTTCATTTTACCTTTCCCAGGAGATTGACGCTGGTCGATATCATTAGCAGTAGTTCTACTTATAAAGCTAAAATTACCATCAAGCTTGACCATTATTCAAAATGAACAAAGTTTGAAAGCAAACAAGGAAAACTGCATATCACAACGACACACATTTCACATGTAGAACAATAAACAAACGTGTGAAACCAAAGGCCACAAACCTCGGTCATGTTAGGTGCAAAAACCATAGCAATGTTGCGTGCATTCATCTTATTGTGCTCTTCGTTCTGTGCAACATCTGCCATCAAATTGATAGCCCAATCAAGCAGTGAAGCTTCTGTTGGAGGAAGAGTCTTCACAAGTTCGGTGCAGTCATCTTCTGAGTTGCACCGCAACACCTGTTCTGGTGTGAGTGAATCAAGTACCCTTGTAGGAAGCTCTCTAAACCATGCCTACAGGGTTTAAGAAGGGGAGAAAAAAGATGAAAAAGAAGTTGATGAAAAGCGAGAAAAAAGAGCACAAACCAAGATCTACAGAACATAAAGTTTAGATATCATAAATGAAAGGTTTAGTTTAAAAAAAAAAGGTCATTAAATATCTACACTACGCGATTTTGAAAGCTTGAAGAGAACTGAAAGTCCAGAAACATCTTTAACATTAATAAACATCCTGAAGGAGACGGTGGCTTTTTATTCCAATAAGCATACAAATGCATATGTAGGAGTTTCACTTAGAAATATCAAATATGCTTTACCTTTATCAAGCCTGCTAAACAATGAACATCAATTCCATGCGGCACTATGCCTTTGTTCAACTGGTCACGAAGACGCTCTTCTTGATCGTTTTCAGCAGTTATTCTGAATATTCCTTCCGCCTTTAAGACGGAAAATAATGAAATACAACCTTCAGCTCTGTTACAAGGTGCTGAGAAGCATACAAGTAAATCTTAGCTACTAATTTGAAATACCAACTTACTTTAAGGCCTTCTCCTGAATACAATCGCTTTTGCATCATAAGAAGTATCGTTGGCACACTGTTGCCATTATTATCAAAAGAACACTGCATCGACTTGGCAGAGACCCCAAACACACTTGCACTGCATGACAAGGATCGTGTATCCCATTAGGCATTAATCAAATAAAATGGTACACAAACACATATTAGGACAAAATGGTTTGATGCCAAACATGTATTAAAACTGCTGATGCAGAAAGTTCCATCTCGCAGGATCCTGTATACATTGTTACCCAAATCTACCTTCAGATATAAATTTGTTAGGACAACATGCTAATCAAAAGCAAAAGGAAAAAAATTACGTAAAGAAACGATTATTCCAAAACAACACCGAAAGATCAAATGATTGTGCTACCCTAGGCAATTCAATTTGCAAGATAAGGTCATTTTCAAACATTGCCACTACAAATTGAAGAGACCAAATGGTTTGCATTGACGATTGGAACCACTTCACCCAACAGTTATAAACCTAAAACTAAACAATAAATCCTCCATGTTACTTTCCCTTATCAGCCTAAGTCCCTATCCAAAATAAGAACAAGGCAGGATAAAACAAAAGCTATCGTACAGGCATACAGCAGGAAGCAGATGTTATTTGGTCTGTAAATGTAAAACAATTGAATTCGATTGCCTCTGTCCGAATCACATCTTTGTACTTCCCAAAATCCATATTCTCATCCTTTTTTAACCTCTAAATTCCCTCCCACATATGAATCTAAAATCATCAGGTAATTCTTAATACAGTAAAACTCTGTTCTTGTGGAGATCGATTAAGGAAGTAACGGAACTTGTGACTGACGCAAAGAAGGGGATTCACAACCTCTTTCAAACCGTTTCTGTTGTACAAAAAATCATCTTATGGTAACTGTTCTTGTGCATCCAGAATAAAATGGACCAACCTATACAAGCTGGGATACCAAAAAAATCATAAAAACCAATTTGCAAGTTTGCAAAATAACAATATACAGCCACTAGATTTTTCCATTTTCACTACAAAAAGGAAAACAATTAGGAAAAATAAACACGAACGAAATGCAATTATGCATAAACTTTAACGAGAATTCTACTATGCTTTGATGTGTGACATGCTCACGAGAAGGATGCGCGATCAAGAATCCAACGGCCAAGGATGGCGGTGTATGCTATACATAGAAACTCCCGAACTTCAATAAGTCAAAGTTTTCAAATTCCGACAATTGGTACTTCATTTGTCCAAAAAAAAAAAGACAACTGGTACTTCAAAGAAATCCAGTGTCCCAAAATTCCACATAAAGTCACTTCACAAATTCCGAAAATCCCACAAATATATCATCAACAAATGCCAAAGGAGAAAATTGGAAAAAGAAAACAGGAGTTGGGCTCTAACCTGGCACTTGGCACCTTCCTGGGGACCTCAGGCTCGAGCTCAGTAGGCAAACCCAGAAACCCATTAAACCTATCAAAAGTGACATGCGAGACATGCCTCACCTCAGTCGGAGAACTGATGTCGATAGACGATGCCACGTCATCCCTCTCCACGCTGCAAGTTATCAAAGACTTCCTCAGAGCCGCCACCAAAATGTCCAGTATGGCAAACTGGTGCTGCTCCTGCTGCTGTTGACCGTTATGCCCCTGAAAGTCTCGACCATCATTCTTCCCACTGGCTCTAATCGTGGGATACAGAAATGGGGCAGACATGGGATTTGCTACAACCTCCTGCTCGTCTTCAAAACCCAACTCCTCATATTCTTCTTCTTCTTCTTCTTCTTCTTTGCTGGTGTTGTGGTGGTGGGAAAATGGACTCGGAGGAGGAATGTTGAACTCAGTGAGTCCGACGAGATCGCAAGATTTGGATCGGAAGAGCCGAGCCATGCTGCTTTTGTTGTGAGCTGAACTATAATATTAAAACAAACGAAAGAAGCTTCAGAGAGAGAGAAATAATATAAAAGGTGAAATGGGGGTTTGGTTATTTAGAGAGAAGGTGAGGTGGGTTTGGTTTGGTGGTGACGAAGAGGTGGGGGAGAAAGAAGGTTGCTTTGAAGAGAGGGATGAGTGATTATTATTGGGTTGGCGTTGAAATTTGAGGAGGGTGTGGTGGTGGTGGTGCTGTGGCGCTGAATGGTGGGGGTGGTCGAGACCTTTTTCTCTCTTTCTTTTTGTTCGAGCAACTTCTTATTGCAGAGAGAGAGAGAGAGAGAGAGAGAAGAGGAAGGCAATGTCACAAGAAATTGACCACGAGACAACGAGATATGAGAGTGAGTGTGTCTTGGAAGTTACTCAAGTGAAGTTAAAATGTATGTATTTCTTTAAAGAACTATTCATACAACTAAAGGCAGGCATGAACATACATGGGGGCCATTGCTTCATCTCAAGAGCTATCCATTTGTCCAGAATCTCTCTCACTTTATAATGAACAATTCTAGTACCAATTAATGTCCCTAGTCTTTTCTATTAAATTATGTTGTTTATGTATAATCCGACCAAATAAGGCATACATAAGTAACTTAGGAAACATTATAGGTCATTAAATACACTATCTTCTTTTGTTTTGTGTGCTAATAAGTGATCAATTTTATGCGCACTAATGGTTAATAGACGCTTACAAAATGTGAAACATTATGTCTTTAATGTTTAATTTCAATCTTCCATCACTTCTGATTCTCCAACATATGGTATGCATTGTTGATTGTCCTCTAAATTATACCTCTTAGACTATGTTACCTTAATTAATCACCTTGATTAGCATTTGTCATGCCCTAATCCCTTAGAAAATTTTATTTTTGTTACCCATTATTATTATTGATTTTCCATTAATTGGCATGATAAATGTTACAATTTTTTTTATTATTATAAGTGATATTACTAATCTAAACTAAACTAAGGAAAGGGGGAAGGTGTGTACTTGAGACACAGTGAATTGCAAAGTAAGTCCTTATCCATTATGAGCAACTTTGGGATTACTGCACTTTTTTAAAATAAAACTGCTCTTATGTACTTTAAAAATAATCAGCTCTAAAACCAGCAGTTGGGAATTTGGTAAACTGTATTTTTAAAAGTATTGTGAGTACGAAATGAAGTGAAAAAGCATTTGGTAAATTTTAATATAAAAGTGATATAATTGTTTAATGGAAAAATTGGACATGGTAGTGGGGGAGATGGTGGTGGCAGTGGTGGTGATGGTGGCGGAGATTGTGGGGGGTATGGTGGTGGTGCCAATAGTGGGGTGTGGTGGTTGGGGTGCATAGGGAACAATGGTGGTAGGGGTGGTGGAGATGGCGATTATGGTGGCAATGGTGACAATGGCGGCAACGACAGTAGTGGCCATGACAGCAACGACGGTTGTGGTAGTGGTGGCGGTGGCGGTGGCCACAACAATGATGATGGCAGTGGCCACAACAGTGTTGGTGGTTATGGTAGTTATGGTGTTAGTGGCAGTCATTTTGTTCTCCAAAGGATAAAATGTATAGAAGGATAAATAATATCATTTTTATAACTAATGAGGGTATTAAAGGAATTAAAAATATTCATTAAAGCCTCAACTCTGGTTTTTATAAAAGCAACCGACAAGTTCTTATTTAAAGTTGTATGAAGGGCATTACTTTTAAAATAAGCAAGATATTTTGTTTTTACCAAACACTTTTATTTCTTAACTTTCAAGTGAAGCAGTTTTTTATGGAAAAATAATAATAATACCAAATAGGACCTTAGACAATCGACCACTTGCTAAAAAAGGTTAGTTAATTAGTAATAACGGTACCATAAATGAACAAATCTCATTGTAACTTGTTAGACATTATGATACAACAAAAGATCACACACAATCTTGTATCACATTTCACTTGTATATGGGAAGTCTTAAGTTCAACTTCTATGATGACAGGTTTGATGGTTTGCACATTGTGTGATTTAGTGAAAGTCTCTTACGTTCTTCAGCCCTTGACAAATGGCTTATAGCTTAAGCAGTTAGAACCATTAATTCTTGCCCCCAAAGTTTTAGGTTGGATTAGCTATATATTGCATAAACATGTATATACACATAGCATATTAACATGTTTATATCTATCTATAAACATGTATATACACATAGTATATTAACATGGTTATATCTATCAAACCCGCGTGCTTAGTCTTGTGGTACACTTTTTTATTTGGATGCTCCCTCGCCCACAAGGGAGGGATAGAATCTAACTCCACAAACAGCTACGTTGCTCAATCAACTTTCCAAATAATTCGAGGATGAGGTGAGAGAAGGAGAAACTACTCACTTTTAACGTTTGATGTTGGCAATTCAGTAGGTTGGAATTATTTGGCAGGACAAGGAAACAAGTTTTGGAATTGAGGCTTTGGATTTATTTAGTAATATTATTAAAAAGGGTGTCGACTAGTTGTTTCTGCATTTTGCATGACAGTCCCCACGACAGTCACATGCCCACATGTGATGTTCAATATCTACTGCTAATGTATCTTAGTGGTGTGGGTTAATGAGTACTTACACCACCATTAAACTAAAACTTTTTTTTTTTCTAAAATATTGAGCTTCTGTAAACCTTATATGTATATTCCCATCTCTATCTAGCACGAGGCTTTTTTGGAGCTCACTGGTTTCGGATTCTGTAGGAACTTCGAAGTTAAGCGAGTTCGCGCGAGAGCAATCTCAAGATGGGTGACTCACTGGGAAATTCTCGTGTGAGTTCTCAGAAACAAAACTGTGAGGGCGTGGTCGGGCCCCAAAGCGGACAATATCGTGCTACGGCGGAGTCGAGCCCGGGATGTGGTGGGGGCCCGGGCCAGGATGTGACAATTTGGTATCAGAGCCACTCTCTGGTCGGAAGTGTGCCGACGAGGACGTCGGGCCCTTGAGGGGAGTGGATTGTAAGATCCTACATCGCTCAGGGGTGAGGATCCTGTAAGCCTTATATGTATATTCTCATATCTACCTAGCACGAGACATTTTGGGAGTTCACTGGCTTTGGGTTCCATAGGAACTCCGAAGCTAAGCGAGTTCGCACGAGAGCAATCCCATGATGAGTCACCCACTAGGAAGTTCTCGTGTGAGTTTTCGAAAACAAAACCGTGAGAGCATGGTTATTTTATAAACGATCCCCAAATCACGTTGAACGTGCATTGCATAATAGCTAACAAATAAGCGATTGTGTTTGATTTCATGAATTCTGGTAAGATTACGGAAGCTGCTGCAAAAAACCTGAAGCAGAGGAGATTTTGATGTTTTTTGGAGGTGGAGGCGTGGAGGTTTTCGCTTGGGTGTTGATTTTCTATTTTTGTTCAAAAGAAGACTATCGTAGCCAACAAAATGATTACTTTTTAAAGAATTTTAACGAAAAGTTTTCAGTACTATTCACTTTAACGAAAAATCACATTTTTATACTAAAAAATCAATCATGATACTATTTACTTTACCTTTTATTTTGTCTTTATCGTTAAAGTTCAAAGTTTTAAGTTTTTTTCATTAGTTTTTCGTACTTTTTTTGGCTGAATTTTGATTTTACACCTACTGGATCACAACTTGCAGGTATTGAGATTCCACTACGTTTTGTTGTAGGCAATTCTTGATGTCGAACGCGTAGTGGTAATCATCCTATATAGGCCAGCAATACTTACGGCATGGAATATTGGGTGGTTAAGTATCAACATGTACAAAAAATGAGCAATGGTTATAGGATTAAGAAATGACAAAATTAAAAATGAGAGTATCCAAGGTAAAGTAAAATGAGAGAAAATCAATTAAAATGGTTTTGACATGTAAAACAAAGACCTACAAATGTTCTAGTTAAAAAAATATAATTATGAGATAAAGACTCAAGGCAAAAAAGGTAGAGTTAATTCGATATCGTTCATTAATTGGTTTAAGGACCCTAAGTGCGGTCACAGTCTTATGATGATCCATATATAAAGATATTCATTTTTTTTCCATCACTTTGATATGGGAAAACTATGACTAGCGTTAACTAAGGAAAATTATTCTTGGTAAAACTAAAAACAAGATAAACTCGGACCATAAATGAATTGAGTGGACATTTTCTATTTTATTTATTATTCGAATTGATGAACTAAATCAAATAGTTATATGAGTGAAAGAAAATAACTTATATATGAATTCGCAGTAAAAAAAGATTGATTTTCATTTTCTATATATAAGAGTTAGAGAGTTAATTTTAAAAGACCGTTTCCCCAAAATTGGTTGATTAGTCATTCTGACTTTACCTAGGAAAACATTGAAAGAAACTTTAAGAAGAAAAAAATGAAGTACTTCAAGCTAACGGAAGATTTAGCGTAAAACCGAGTGCAGTAACATTATAGAATTCATACAGCCGATTTAACTTAATGAGATATGACTTTATTGTTGTTGTAGACTACATTCTTTTCATTATTGAGTTGATCATTGTTCATTTGCTTAAGCATGAACTACAGTACATAATCCAAACGAACATAATTTTTCCAAACTAAGTTCTTTAATTTGGCTTTGATCAGCGCAGCTAAATAGTGAAACACATAGGACCATGATCAAACAGTACGGACTACGTGAGGAGGTTGGTGTGGAGTGCGTGTAGAAATTTTGGAGTTTATGTAGATAGTATAGAGTTTGAGGGTAAATAAAAGGGAACTTTAACGAAAAGTTCAAAGTTTTCACTAAAATGTCAATCATGGTACTATTTATTTTAACGAAAACTATATTTTTACACTAAAAAGTCAATCCTAGTACTATTCATTTTACCCTTTATTTTATCTTTATCGTTAAAACTCAAAGTTTTCAAACCATTTTCATTAGTTTTCCTTAAATAAAAATGAAAGGAATCCCCTCCGGATCTCTTTCACCAAATCTATCAATCCAGACTCTTCAAAATTTACTTGCATTTTTACTAAAGATTTGTTCTAAAAATATTTTCACTAAAAGTATTTTCAATCATTTTAAAAGTACATCTAAACAAGCACGTAGTCGTGCATATGAAGGCCTAAATAAAATCTTTCCAAAACCATTTTTGTTGAAATATTTTTTTTTAATAATTCATTTATGTGATGAAATTGAAAGCCCAAATGAACCTTGCTTTAGGCCCGATCCATAAAGCATACGGGGTGGCCCACTGGCCCGAGTAATAAATGCAAGGTGGTATGGCACGTGAACATACCCATGCAACGCAGGTGTCTGTCATTACTGTGTTTACCGCAGGATATTGATCCAACGGTGAACCTTTTCTGGTCCCCACACCAATCACATGTAGACGTCCTTCCAAATTTGTCAGACTCATGTCCATATGGGGGCGTTTGTTTTCCCTCACTAAAAGGTACTGGACTGGACTGGACTAAGGGTTAGTCCAGTCCCATGTTTGTTCCTGACAGGTACTAAGTTTAATGAGACTAAGTCTCACTAGCCTAGACTAAATCAGGGACTAGCTGGTCTTAGTGAAACCCCTCAAAAACCATGGGACTAGCTAAGACTGTCCCCTTTCTCCTCCTTTCTCCTCCTCGCCTTGCTCCTCGATCACTCACATTCGAAAGTCATTGGACTAGATGCTTTTCACAACCAATTTTCATATAAAATACCAAATTGAAGAAAAGATCGGAACGGACAAGGGAGAAAAAGATGGATAAAAAGAGGGAGAGAATTGGGTGGTAAGGAAGGATTAGAGGGATAAAAAAAATAGGATAAAAAAATATTAATAATTATGAATTAAATAATATAATATTAGAGTTTGTTAATTATCCTGCTTAGTTCGACACTGCACCAAACGCTTCACTAAGCTAGTCCAGCTTAGTCTAGTCTAAGCCAGTACAGCTTAGTCCCTGAAGCTAGTACAATCCGAGACAGTCCGGTGCAACAAACGCACCCTGTAAGTTCATTAACCAGAAGGTACCAAGTATCATGTTTTTTATATTCCTTAATTAAAATTTAAACTAGCTTTTCATAATTAAATTAGGTGAGAAAATCTGGATCCTGCATTCCTTCTTGCCTTTTAATTTCTCCAATTAGCAATTGTGAAATTGAATAGTTAACATAAATTCTCAATCATAAGTAAGTTTTACGCAACTAATTGTATATAATTATGTGTAAAAAAATTTCAACAAATAACATAATATGTCGTGCGGTTTAAAAGATGAACACACTGTGTATGCAAGTATAGTGAGCGAGAAAAATTGTTCAAGGATTTATGAAGGGTGAAATTAAACTTGGAAGAATGTAAAATGACTATTTTAAAGTGTTCATAACAATTTCCTAGCTAAAACGGAAAAATTTGACATGACAATTAATGATGAGACTTGTTTTGGTCCTCATTTAACTTTAGAAGTTTGCCGATACATTTGAGTAGTTTCTGATTCACTAATGTTGTTTAGACACACAATGTAAATCACATTACTAGCATATTACCTACTATTTCATCTTGAGTTTAACTAATTATATTATAGAGTATGTCAACAATATCATTAGTTTTACATATCTAAATAACATTATTATGCTTTACAATACTATACTTGTGCGCATGAACAAAGGCCTTTAAGATGACCTGCCATTTCAAAAAAGTTTGCAGTGCATATATGGTAGTAATCAACAGTCCACCAAATATATGACGCCACAATCATATAGCACGTATACATACACAGGTATTTTATTTAAAGGATTCCATTTTTCTTTAAATGTGGATCAGTAGTAGGCCCGTTATACATCGCATGTCAATCAGCTTAACAATCTATTTTTTAAGTCTTCATTCATAAATCATCTTTACAAAAAAATCAATTCAATTCAAAATCATTTACTCATTTGACTGTCATGATGAAATTTCAATGTTTCTGATAACATAATGTTTCATCAATTTCTTTGAACTCAAGTACATGCCTCAAATATTTTCGATTTGGCTAATATTTGACAGGGCATTCTATAAAGTGCAACTTGAAAAATTAAACGGTTAGGATCGTTGAAATTCGATGGAGAGTGAACCCCATAATTAATTCCCGTTTTTATAAAAGAAATAGATTCATTTGGATAAAGACTCTGTGCGCACACGCACACACACATATATGACTGGATGAATATTAAAATGATTGATCCCAGCTACCAGTCCAACAACTCCATTCAAAGCGAGAATCGTGTGCTTTCTTTTAAATGAAAGGAGGCGACCGATCGATGAAGAAGCATATATATTTTCCATATGCACTTAATTGTGTTGCAGTGACTCAGATTTCCCTTCGAAGCTACTCCAAGAATCTCATCAGTTACCATCAACTGCATGGTGGCTGCCCGGCCTAATTGGATTTTGGAAGGTCAAGACTCATGAGCAATTAGGTGAAGGATTACGTAATGTAATGCCTCATCAACTGATCCAACCACCCAATTATAATACACTTTTAAAAAATCGCTCATAAATCAAACTTAATTAAACCTTAAGATATATTGCAGATTAAAGATTAAGTCAACTGATAACTTATTTTATGAATTTGTTGAAGTTTCTTCTGGTATTCAAGTGCATATAGGAAAAGAAGAATTCGTTGGTTGGCTAGGTTGCTGTTTTGTCATAATCTTTGCTATCGAGGATAAGTTTAAGGACGTTTGTATTTTATGCATTCGACTAGGTAACACTTTGATAAAATATGGAAACGTGATTGCATGTGATCCTATATCTCAGTGGATAGGTTTTGAGTTTCTACCCATGCGTTCTGGATTTGAAACTATCTCTTTTCTTAAATTATTGTAATAGTTTTGAATCCCCCTTCCTAATAATAGGAATATTTATAATAATAAAAATTAATTTAAAAAATGGAAACCCGATCACATGAAAGGTTTGGGCCAAAAGGTACCCCAATTTGTTGGCAACATAATCAAAGTTTGTCATTGGTCACTCTTCTTAAGTTGGGTTTGACTGAAGGCTAATCCAAGACCAATATAACTTTGGGCCCAACTAATGTTTCAAAACTTTGGACCCAAACCACATACACAACTGACAAGTTAGTGGTACATAAGGCTTGAGGGCTTTCTTTAGTGCACGTTTAAGTTATACATCTGAATAAGAATCGTTAGATCTTGTTAGATGAAATGATCTAACGACTCTTATTTAGTTGTGTAACTTAAATGTGCATTTATTTTATGTGCGCTAGAAAAAATTCTTTAGATTAAAATATGTTGGATTTGACATTAAATGAACATGCCTAAACTAAAACAAGAATCAGGAAAGGATTGGGAATTTGAGATATCTTGGACGCAAGATATCAGTATGTATGTTTCCTAGTTTGGTTTGGATTCATTTTAGGATTTTATTTCCTATATTCTCGGGACTTTGTATAAAACCCATGACATCTATTAGTACAAATAGATAGCTGTGGGATAGTGTTTGTATGAGTGAGTTTGAGAGGCATTAGTTTGTATACTAGAGAACACTTTGAGTTTGAATTTTCTTGTATTCGTTGGTAATCAATAAAGCTTCTGTTGTTAGAAAAGTACTCCAACATTTAGGACCGGAAAAAAAATCTCGAATTTCCCGATCCTGACCGAAAAATCCCGAACCCGAAACCCAAAAATCCCAAACCGATAAATCCCGAACAGTACGGTAACACATATTAAACAGAAACCGAAACTTTCGGTACGGGTTTTAGTATTCAACCTGCCTTAGTTTGGGAATCCCCTAACTGAACCGACAATTGTATATATAATTTTAACTATTATAGACCGTTGGATTTGGTTGAGAGTTAATCTCAACCGTTCATTTATAATTAATCCTAACCTCTCTCGACCGCACTCTCACCGTCTCTCTGTTCTCTTGACTCCTCCTTCCTAATTCTTCATCCGTCGATCTCTCATCCTCCCTTATTCTCCACCTCTGTCAGTCCTCGTCTCTAATTCTCCGTCAGTCGAGCTCGAACCCAATCCACCACCACACTCCGTCGGTTGATCTCGAACCGAGCCACCACCACCTTCTCCGAGTCTCGACTCCGGCCACCACACCATACCCTCTCATCTCACTCCAGCCACCATACAAACAACATGCAAATCAGGTTCATCAGATCCAGCAAGCAGGAATGAGGAGGAAAGGGATGCCCCAAGCACAAACTCAATCTGGTCGATGCAATTTTGTTTCGAATTAAGATTAGATTTCGATGGTCGTGTGAAAATTGGGTTCTAGGATTTTGTTATGGTCTTTGTGATTACTTGAAGAACAAGTATAATTACTTGGTGCACAAGTATAATTACTTGGTGCACAAGTATTGGGAAGGGATTAAAATGTAATAAGTAAGATAGATTCAGGACTCTTTTCCTATTTGGGAGTTCTTAAGGGAGTTGTTAGACATTGACAGGTTTATTGTTGTTTGGGCTACTATATAGCCATATGTTTCCACAGAAAAGAAATAATAAGAAAATACAATTTTACAATTTCTCTTGTTTGTATTGCCTCTTCATCTCCTTCCTCCATTACTTGTTCTTGCAAGCAGGTTAAGGTTGATCCTGCTGGGAGTTGGTGCTATCATTGGTATCAGCCTTCGGTCCTGGTTCCCTTCCGCGCATGCCCCGTGCGACTGCCGCTACTCGTATCTCTGTGATGGACGGCCGCGTTGTTGAGCTCGAGAATTCCATGGCGTCGCTCAAGGCTTCCGTCGAGGCTTCCATGGCTTCTCTTCCTTCATTGGTCGATCATGCGGTCGGTACTTCCTTCGACACTAAATTGCAGCTCTACTTCGAGCAATTCCGTCGTGAGATGCAATTTCCGCCGGGCGATTGTTCCGATCGTCGGGCGACTGCTCCTTTTCACCGACCTCCGAGTCCGAATCGTTGTGGCGATGATCCACCGCCGCCGCGACCGCCGTGGATTCAGCGCGTCGACTTTCCTCGTTTTGTGGAAGGTGACGATCCGCTTGCTTGGATCTACAAAGCTGAGCAGTTCTTCTCCTATTATCACACGCCTCCTGATCATCGTGTGTTGACTGCCTCCTTCCATTTCGATGGGGAAGTGTTACAGTGGTTTAAGTGGCGCGATTGTGTGCGCACTACACCGACTTGGGAGGAGTTTACTCGCGCCTTGTGTTTGGAGTTTGGCCCACTCGAATTTGAGGATACGGCAGAGGCACTCTTTAAACTCCGTCATACAGGTACTTTGAAGGATTATATCTCGGAATTTAGGCGTTTGGCTAATCGTACTTCTGATATTAATCCTGTGTTGCTTAAGAGTTGTTTTATTGGCGGATTAAAAAAAGAGCTTAAGTTTGATGTTAAGTTGCTCAAACCTGTTACTGTCCATGATGCGATTGCAATTGCCGTTCAATTAGATGCCAAATTCACAGAGTGTAAGGGTAGTCAGGGTAAATCCTTTTCTGTGTTAAAGAGCCAATTCCCATCTTCCAATGTTTCTACTTCCAGTAACCTTAGGCCAGGAACTTTGCCAATCAAACGATTGTCCCTTGAAGAAGTACAACGGAAACGAGAGAAAGGGGAGTGTTGGTTTTGTTCGGATAAGTGGACAAAAGGGCATAAATGTGGCCTAAAACAACTTCTTATGTTAGATCTCACAGATGGGATTGATGAGTGTGCTACTGAGGAGACTATTGAAGCTTGTGAATTGAATCATATGGCACTTAGTGCCTGTGCTTTCTATGGTACCATTGCGAGCCGAGCCATACAAACAATGAAAGTGGATGGGTTGCTGCAAGGACATCCTGTCAAGATTTTATTGGATTCTGGTAGCACTCACAATTTTGTGGATTCTAAGCTCTTGAAACAGTGGGGTTATCAAGCTCAGCCTACCAAGGCTTTTGAAGTTATGGTTGCAGATGGTGGTAAAGTGAAAGGTTCTGGCTGTTGTAAGCATATGCCACTGTCCTTAGGTGGTTATCAGTGTGTGGTGGACTTGTATGCTTTGCCATTAGGAGGTTGTGACGCAGTATTGGGTGTTCAATGGCTGTCCTCTGTGAGTCCAGTTTTGTGGGACTTCCAACTCTTAACGATGGAGTTTTCTAAAAATGACATGAAGTTTAAATTGGTTCACAGTCCCCCACCAGCTCCATTCATTCGGGAATTACCTTTGCATAATGTCGATAAGGAACTTCATAGTTCCCATCTTGGCTTATGTCTTTATTCTTTGGAACCTACTCAGTTGGATGCCACTGATCTCGATTCTCAGCAGCGGGAAGAGTTACAGGAATTATTGGGCAACTTTGAAGATATTTTCAAGATACCTACTACACTGCCCCCATCTCGATCCCTTGATCATTCTATTGCTCTACTTCCTGATGCTAAACCTCCAAACTTGCGACCTTATCATTATGGTCCTCTTCAAAAGACAGAAATCGAGAAGGCTGTGCAGGAGCTTTTGGATGCAGGATTCATACGGGCAAGTCATAGTCCATTTTCATTTCCTGTACTTTTGGTTAAGAAGAAGGAAGGCACATGGCGTATGTGTATTGACTATCGGGAATTGAATGCACTCACCATTAAAGACAAGTATCCCATTCCTCTCATTGATGACTTGTTGGATGAATTGCATGGTTCTAAGTATTTTTCTAAGCTTGACTTGCGATCGGGATACCATCAAATTCTAATGAAGCCTGAAGATGTGGGGAAGACAGCATTTAGAACCCATGAGGGTCACTATGAGTTTCTAGTGATGCCTTTTGGGCTTACTAATGCACCTGCAACCTTTCAGAATTTGATGAATGATTTGTTTAAACCATTTCTCAGGAAGTTTGTGCTTGTTTTCTTTGATGATATCCTCATATATAGCACCTCTTGGCAGCAACATTTGGTCCATTTGAAAGCAGTATTCAAGGTGCTCCATGACAATCAGTTATATCTCAAACAGTCTAAATGTTCTTTTGGTCGCAGCAGTGTTGAGTATCTGGGACATATAGTATCTAAAGATGGAGTAGCTGCTGATCCATCTAAGCTCAAAGCAATTCAGGAATGGCCTCAACCACGAAATGTGAAGGAGTTAAGGGGATTTTTGGGGCTTACTGGCTATTATCGCAAATTTATTCCTGGTTATGGGCAGGTGTGTCAACCATTGTATAATTTGACAAAAAAGGAAGGTTTTGGATGGAATGCTGCAGCCAGTGAAGCTTTTAACCAGCTTAAGAGCATCATGTCTTCACCACAGGTTTTAGCCCTTCCAGATTTCTCTCAAATATTTGTTGTGGAATGTGATGCTTCTGGAACGGGAATTGGTGCTGTTTTGCAACAAAATCACAGGCCTATTGCATTTTTCAGTCAAGCACTCGGGCCTAAGAATCAGGCCTTATCTACTTATGAAAGGGAGCTCATTGCCATCGTACATGCAATTCGGAAATGGCAAAATTATTTGCAGGGCCGGCATTTTATCATCAAGACTGACCATAGTAGTTTGAAGTATTTCTTGGGGCAGCGAACTAATACTCAATTCCAGCAAAAGTGGGTGGCTAAACTTCTAGGGTTTGATTATGAAATTCAGTATAGAAGTGGACAGGACAACACAGTGGCTGATTCACTCTCTCGAATTCCAGATTATCATGACCATGCTGCTGTGAACACTCTGGAATTATCTGCCATATCTTATCCATATTTTGGTTGGATGGATGACTTGCGAAGATATAATGAGAAGGATGTTTGGATTTTGGATAAAGTTAGGGAGGTGGCTGACTCTAATCTTAAGGGCACTATTAATCCTGCTTTAGCTAAGTACTCTATTGATAATGGGTTTTTATGCTACAAGAAGAGGGTCGTCATTAGCCCAACTTCTCAGTGGAGAACTAAGCTAATGGAGGAGCATCATTGTACACCAGTTGCTGGTCATCAAGGGGTTGCCAAGACTTATCAGCGGATTCGGAAGGGGTTTTATTGGCAAGGGATGAAAGGGGATCTGAGGAAGTTCATTGCTGAATGTGCTATTTGTCAACAGAATAAATTTGAAACTATTGCACCACCTGGATTACTGCAACCTTTGCCTTTGCCACAGAGGGTTTGGTCTGATATTAGCATGGATTTTATAGTGGGGTTGCCTAATTGCAGGGGCAAGTCTGTTATCATGGTCATTGTGGACAGACTCTCGAAGTACAGCCATTTTATTGCATTAGCTCATCCCTACAATGCTTCTATGGTTGCTCAACTGTTCATCGAACATGTTTTCCGATTGCATGGTATGCCTAATTCGATTGTTAGTGATCGAGATCCAGTGTTTGTAAGTGCATTTTGGAAAGAACTCTTTAGACTTCACGGGTCCAAACTTTGTATGAGTTCGGGATATCATCCCCAAACTGATGGACAGACTGAGGTTATGAATCGCTGTTTGGAGACTTACTTGCGGTGCTTTGTTGGAGGTCAGCCAAGGAAGTGGGTTCAGTGGTTGCCATGGGCAGAATGGTGTTTTAATACTGCATACCACACCTCTTCGAAATATACTCCCTTTGAGGTCGTTTATGGTTTCTCCCCACCTCACATTGTTCCACATGAGATGGGATCCACTAACGTAGCTTCTGTAGAACAGTGTATGATTGAACGTGATGGGTTGTTATCTGTGTTACGGAATAATTTGCAGATAGCTCAAAATCGCATGAAAGTTCAGGCAGATAAGAAACGTACTGAGCGACATTTTAATGTGGGTGATATGGTTTATTTGAAGCTTGTCCCTTATCAGTTACATTCATTAGTGCACCATCGTTATCACAAATTACAACCACGGTTTTATGGTCCTTATGCTGTTATTGAGAAGATTGGTGAGGTGGCCTACAGATTGCAACTTCCTCAGGGGACCAAGATTCATCCTGTGTTCCATGTGAGCTGTCTCAAAAAACAGATTGGGACTACTGTCATTCCACAGGTTGAACTTCCTCTGGTGTCTGATGATGGTCTGGTCCAGGATCTCCCAGCCGCTGTGTTGTCGAGAAGGATGTATAAGAAGGGCAATGTGGCTGGAGTCCAACTTCTGGTGCAGTGGAAGGGTAAGGAAGCTATAGAGACTACTTGGGAAGATTTTGATGAGTTTACAACACGGTTTCCAGATTTTGCAGTATAACCTTGAGGACAAGGTTGATTTGAAGGGGACGGCAATGTTATGGTCTTTGTGATTACTTGAAGAACAAGTATAATTACTTGGTGCACAAGTATAATTACTTGGTGCACAAGTATTGGGAAGGGATTAAAATGTAATAAGTAAGATAGATTCAGGACTCTTTTCCTATTTGGGAGTTCTTAAGGGAGTTGTTAGACATTGACAGGTTTATTGTTGTTTGGGCTACTATATAGCCATATGTTTCCACAGAAAAGAAATAATAAGAAAATACAATTTTACAATTTCTCTTGTTTGTATTGCCTCTTCATCTCCTTCCTCCATTACTTGTTCTTGCAAGCAGGTTAAGGTTGATCCTGCTGGGAGTTGGTGCTATCAGATTTGGATTTGGATTTGGTTTCTGCAATTGGGGTTTCTGTAATTAGGATTTCTGCAATTGATTTCTGGAATAAAGCTGATATGATCAGTGGAGAATATAGCGCAACCAATAAATGGATAAAACCTTTGATTCAGGTACCAAATTGCATCTGCCGCTAAGATATCGACTGCAAATCATGCAAAAATATATGTACACACTCTACACTCGCATACATTGTCCAGATTGAAGTCATCCACCAGCCTACCTAAAACCGGCTAGATTTGGTCATCAGTCCAAAGTGGAGTCTCGATCAAAATATATATGGTTGAGCTTCGAGAGGGATGAAAAATCTTCAATGCGAATAGTATAATTAAACAACACACCAGAATCATCCGTCGTACTGCAGAGATTTCAGTTGAGCTCTTTGAGAGAGAGAACTCATTTTTATTTTTCAAACAACTGCGTTTCTTTTTAATACAAGCGATATTCTTACTCTAAATTATATAGGTCAGTTGCTAAACAACCATATTTTTACCAAACTGAAACCCTTTTAATAGGTTAATCGTGGGATTAATATTAGAATTGTGGCATTGTATAATTAACAGTAAAGGCTTGTTGGGGAATAATTAGATTTAAGGACAATAACATATACTCATGAGGACTTAATCCTAGCAACGTATGAAAAGGGAGACTCAAACTTAATCATGCTCATGCACTCTGGTGCGGATTCAATCTTCATCGATTCTCCTCTTGCTTAATAACTAACAATTAAACCCATAACGCTGCCATTTGCAGGAAAAAAAATACATATATTTGAATCCATTAAATAATTTAAATTTGAAAAGTACTTGTAAGTTGCATTGTAGAAAAATGTAATTGGCTTGAATGAATAATTTCACTGATGTATTGGGTAATGTATACATGGTAGATTCCTTGTACAAGAGGAAAAGCAATATTCTAAGTATACAATGTTAAACACAAAATCAATCACCTATAAGTTTCCTACTTAAACACGGTTTGACTTTCTAACACCGATTCCATTTTTCGAATGGGGTGTGCTATCCACACACCCTTTTTTACTTCTCACACACCCTTATTACTTTATGTTTGTTAGATCTTCTTCAGTTCATCCGATCCAACGGTTGAAATCCAAAAAGATGCGAGAAAAGTAAAAAGGGGTGTGTGGATATCACACCCCTTTTTGAATTTATAGTCCATCATATCATAGATTATAGATCTTTTATTATTCCATGTTTCTAGAGAAGACGCGGGATGAATACATTGTTTTACGATATTAAGAGGGTTAAAGTTTTGGGAAATTTATATGACACCGGTACACACCGTTGTGATGACATTCTGTATCAATAATATAAGAAAATGTGCTTGTTTTTGTTTACGTCTAAGTATATCATTTGATTCACTAGCACTTGACACTATTGTAGCGATGTACTCGAGCTATTCAAGTTGCTTTCACAATTTGGGGAGGCCACCTTAACTCACCATGGATTGAATTTTGTGCGGCTGTGTCTGTTGATAAACCTCTTTTTCTTGCTCTAGCACATGACAATTTTATTTTATTTTGAACAAATAATAGTATACACTAAGAGAAAGAAAATAGGTTTAGTCTCACAATAAGTTGGCAATAATATGACATATTACATAAGAGTTTGTAGTTTGAGTTGTGTAAGTATTCATGGATCACATCCCCAACTCAAGGCTATAGTTTTTCAACCACTCCCTTAAATTTGGTCCTTTTTTCTATTGAAAAGACATTAATACGTATCGACCTATTTGAATATGTAGTGGGAGGCAGATTGTTTACCCTCCTATTTTGTGCGGTCATGGTTAAGTCACGTTAATATTTTATATTAATTTTTTATAGAGATAATAAGACAAAAAGTAATACGAATATAAAATGTTGACGTTACTTAATCGTGACTGTACAAATATAAGGGCATGAGGAGAGCACCATACTAAGAGGACAAATAATCTGCCTCCATGTAGTGAGTAGTTTTACAACATCGACGATATCCCTCTGAAAACCCTAAATATTGTGTGTGATTAGACGCCAAATTAGAAGACGTACCATGCGTGCGTGGGATGGTTTGAAAATATGCATGAGACTGAGAGGTTTGGCATTTAGTGTTTTCATTGCCTAGTTTTAAAATGTTGTGTTTTTTTAGCAAACGATATTATCTCTACTAAGAAAGTGGAGAGAGGGCTAAAATTTACAATAAGCTAACAATAATGTAGTACAAATTCGACTTTGACGAGAATCAAACCTAAGACTTCTCATTTACAAATAAAGAGAAATATCACTAAATCGTAATAATATGTTGTGTTTTGACAAAGTAAAAAATGTGCTGTTTCAAAAATGTAATCTTTCAAAAATGTGACGCAAATTAGTGAATCTTAATCTATTTTCTAATTAGTAAATAATATAATAGAGCCGGAAGAGTAGGTTTCCTAATTACAACATCAATGCAGTAAAGTTTAGGATAGTCAGTAGCATTGCTAATAATATTATTTGTTCGCTTGTTGCGTTTTATTCTCATGGTTTCTATATTGGAATTCATGTATATGCTTTACTGTTTTAATATCTCAACTCTTGATGTTAACTACCGCATGATGGTTTAGTGGTTGGGAACGGATTTGAAATTCGTATTTCACACAATAAATTTTGGGCTTGTTCACTAGCACTATGTGAATCACATGATAGTGGTTAGAGAAAGGTTGAAATGCTTCTGTAAATCTTTCCGGTTCCTGGAATGGTGGATGTCGTGGCGAAGCACTAGCTCGTGTAAGAAGAAGGTTGAGAATCAGACAGAAAAATAACTTTGAGGCACGTTAATATGTTTTCCTTAAAGTGATATTTGCCTCCACTCTAATATGAATTTGCTAACGGATCTAAAGCAAATCACTTCCAGGATACAACAAAGTTTGAAATTTTAGTTTAGTAAGAACTGAAATTCCCTTAAAATCTTCTAAAAGGAAACTGTATGATTTTGATAGAGAGAAAGAGAATAAGAAAATATTGTTTGAAGAATTATATATCCAAATATGCAACCAACATGGGCTATTTATGGATACTATAGAACCCTTTAAAGATGGATCAAAGTGTGCATATAAAAGTCATGTTCTTTCATGCATCATTACCTCCGAATGGATGCATCTTTTAATCAAAGTTACACCTGCTGCATCTTTCATTTTCTGATTTCATAGCAATGGACATATCCCTTAGTTGTGTTTCTTCATCCAAATTGCAATCATGTTTCTTCAGAAAAAAGGACATGGAACTGCCATATGTAGCCATGCACCTTTTACCAAAAGACACGGCATGGCACTCAGCCATGCTTTTTCAATTCCAAAACTGCCGAAAGGACATCACGCAACTACACACACACACACACACACACACACACACACACACATATATATATATATGTGGATGCAAATTTTCTCCTCCTTGATCTTGGACAATATTGCACCTACAAAACAACTAGCACCTTATGTTAAGGCCAAAAGCCTCACGCGCCCACGATGAGTTGGGGGGGGGCTTTGGCCGAAGAACCTCCGATGCCAAAGTTAGAAATTTAGAGAGAAAATGTATTTGGAGAACTTTGTGATTTTTGCAAGAGTGTGGGGATCCTCTTTTTGGTGAGAATAGGGTCCTATTTATAGAGCTAGGATTTGCTCTATTTGAGAGGTGATGTGGCCGGCCAATAATGAGCTTTTGTGGTTATGGTTTTGGTTTAATTACCTTAAAGAATAAATTGGTGGTTACATATTTATTTAGAATAAATTGATAATTAGGTTATGAAAAGGTTATAAAGAATAACTAAATAATTAGCTAAAAAGGGGAGAAAATGGTAAGGAAAGGTAGGAAATAGGATGGATCCTTTTTTAGATGGGGATGTGATGCGGGTTTTAAACCGCACAAATTTTACCCTCTTTTGTCAATCGTAGTATAGGTATAAGTAGGGTATCGTTCTGGACCGGGGATTAGGAGGGATTGCTAATCACTCTAAAATTAAATTAAAAACGTAAAAACAAAATTTAAAATACTAAACTAAAATAAAAACACTTAACTAGAAAAACTTAAAATAGAACTAACAAATAAACTAAAATAAATCAAAAGACTTAAAAATACAAAACTAGGCTAAAAATTCGAAACACACTTAAAATGACTCAAAATAATAAAAACAATTTAAAATAAAAACTAGGAATTGAAATGAAAAGAAATTAAAATTAAAAGATTACAAATAATAAAAAGTAACTAAATAATAATATTATAATAATGGGGGGATTGATTTTTGACGAAACGGAAACTAAACTTAAATAAATTACAAAATTGACAAAAACATAAAATAAAAGTGAAAGGATGGACGACGGATTGGCTAGAGGGTTTTTCTCCACACATGACACATATGCAACCTAAATTGACCTTCAGTTGTTCTTTCAATAAATTGTAAATTCTCAACGCCCCAAATTAACCATGAATTGCATAGATTAATTCTCAGATTTTTCTTAAGTTAATGGATTGGATGATTTCATACGACAACCCAAAACATTCCCCACAAGTTCCCTACATGAATTGCATAATAGAGATACAAGCGAGAATCATTAAGTTCTATGAAAACCATAAGCATTGACGAGGCACTTATTACTATGAATTGCATGAAACTTATGCCAAGAATTTACTTAACGCGATTGTGACTAGCAACCTTCACTACTCATGAATATAAGTTCATAACGATTAGGTGAAATTCACTTATATTCTAGCATCAAATTCATGCATGTAAATTAAGTATGCATTCTTAATCGACAAACATAAATAAGTTATTAATCAAGCAGTTAAGCAAATTAAATCACAACTCAGAAATCACAACTGAAGTTACCAATTCAAATTACAAATATAATCATGGTTTCGAATTAACCTCTAGCCAAACACAAATTAATTACACATATTTATAACTTAAAACAAAAATTAAATATGTGAGTTTGGAGAGATTAAACCGAGAGTGTAAAAATCTGTCTGTGCTTGCGCTGAGCCGCTGCCAAGACAGCCTTGTTTCCTGCGCCTGTGCACTGTTGCTTATTAGCTCTCGGCGACTTCACTTCTTGCTGCTGTGCTCCGTGTATGCAGCTAGTGATTGCTGCTTCTCTGTGCTCCCCTCTCTGGCGCTGAGTTCCTGCGCTGCCTGCGAGACTTGCTGCACCTCTTTTGCTGCCAAGAGGCAGCTCGCCGTCTCAAAATCTCCTCGCAGCTCCCCTTCTTCTGGCTGCCAAGAGGCTTCCTATGCGCCCCTTCTTTATGCCCCGAGAGTCACTCTGTTTTCCGATGGCCTCCTCACTTATTTATTTTGTTTTCTTTGTAACTCCAAGGCAGCACCTTGCCTTGTGATCTTCACCCCCGAGGCTTGTGCCTCTGTTTATTCCTGTGCTCCCCCGCGAGGCTTGTGCGCCTGGCCTTTTTATTCCGTCTGATTTCCTCGCTGCCAAAGAAGCATCCTTCACCAACTCCACCGACTGTCCCTTGCTTTTGTTTATTTATCATTTATATTTTTCTGCTGGATGCTTCTTGCACGCCTGCCCACCGAGGCCATTGCTTTTGCTTAATAATCATGCTGCCAAAGCAGCTTTGCAATGCCACCGTGCACTGCACAACATAATTATATATATATTAATATAATATATTAATATATAAATATATAAATATATAAATATATAAATATAAATATATATATAAATAAATATAAATATATAAATAAATATATATTATTTTCTAAATGATAAGTATAATTCAACAGACAAGATAGTTTAGATGAAATTAATACTTAACACTTCACTTATTCTATTTTTATTTTCTTAGCTAGATAAATTCTATTAAAACACAAAAATAACGTAAATAGCTCAAAATATAACGAACTAACAGAAAAAAGACGAGTGAATTTGATATAAAAATGTATATAAATATGGTCCGATCAAATACCCCCACACTTAGCTTTTGCTAGTCCTCGAGCAAAACAAAGAAACAAAAACAAAACTCAATCTAAACCTTCCAACATTTATCTCAGGGATTTCCAATGGACATGACAAATTAAAAATTATCACTTACACAGATTTTGGCAATCCATACCCTTAAGCACATACTTAATCACAGTCACCATTTATTAGTTCGCATTTAATCAATTAAAACAACATTTTGAATGTAGTAACATGCCTTAGAGAATTTACTCTATTCCTTACTCGATATGCACTCAATTTTTCGCTCAGATTTTCTGACTACACTCCCTACACTAGGTATATGTGAGAAAAATGATGTAAGCAAGGAAACGATCACTCACATATGTTATAGCAAAGAAAGCATTTTCTGGAGTTATTAATGTGCATATGAATATGATCTCATGAACGGAATGCTACTACTTAGATGCGAGAACCAGGGACACTATATGCTCATATCAATCCCAAACTCCACATATTGAACACACAACAACCAAGATAGAAGTCAAAGGGTTGTAACGGGGCTAAGGATATAGGCTTAACAAAGGAAGGCTATGGAAAAACAAATGTTCTTAAAGAAATAGTAAAGCAAAGTAATAAGGTTAACGTATAGAATTCACTTTTGAATGAAAATTCAACTCTAAACCCGAGGGGAGGATTCACACATTTTATGGCCAAATTTCAAACTCTTTTTCTTCTTTCTTTTCTTTTCACGCGTTTTTTTCTTCTTTTTTTTCTTTTTTTTTTTTTTTTTTTTTTTTTTAAGAAACGCAAAACGTACAATTGAGCTCGAAACAACCAATCCCTCCCCCACACTTGTTTTTCTGCATAGTGTAGAATAAAATGAATTCTTTTTAAGTCTTGCTCACTATTCTTTAAGAACCAGGGTGCGGACGGTTAGGTGCGGTTTAATGAGGTTAACAACAAAAATAGGCTAAACAAGGCTCGAGATGGGTTAAGCCTACAAAACATAAGAAAGATGGAGGGTAAGGCTTTTTGGTTAAGGTGGTTTACTAAACAACTTCATCTTGATATGTGTTATGCAATTCAATGTCATGCTTTGAATGAAACGGATATGAGTTCTAGTATCAGGAACTAAGATGATAAAACGCCTTCTAAGTAGCAACCAAGCAAAGAATAATGAGATCATGCAACGACTTTAGAAAACAAAAACATCAAGATTAATAACTCTCCAAACAAGGTATAAGCTCAAGTCTCACAGGGATGTAGCATTAGTTTGAGTTCCTTCCTTCAAGCATGTTACAAAAACTAATTTTATCCTTTTGTGATCAAATTTAAATTCATAAATAACAACTACAACTAAGCATAAACCAAGAGCATATCAAACTTCCATCCATGTTTATAATTTTCTTTAACAGTCATGCAATTAAAAACCAAATCCTCATCATTGTGTTGGAAGGTACCTAAGACACAAACACACAAAAACAACTAAAAAAAAAAATTCTTTTTGGGTTTTTCAAAATATTTTTCAAATTTTTATGTCATTTTCGTAAGATTTCCTCAAAACACAATAAAACACACCAAAACAGCATAAAACACTAAGAAAAACAAAAAGCAACAACACGGAAACAAATGAAACCAGTTCAAAGTCGAAGGTACAAAAATTTTCAATTTGGTCATTTTTTATCTTGATACCCCCACACTTAAACTAGACATTGTCCCCAATGTCAGAAAACAATAAAATGCAAAAAAAATAAAATGAATAAATAATACGAAACAAAATAAAGCAAAGGGACTGAAAACTTCTCTAATTTGCAGAAAACCAAGCGATGACCCCCAAGCGTAAATTTTGCAATCAACTTCAAGGGAGAAAATAACCAAACGTTCCTGCAAAGAAAAGAAATAAATCAGTTAAGCACGCAAGAAAATATAGAAAATTCAAACGAAAAATTGAAAATGAAAATAAAAGACAATGAAAAGAACTAATAGGTGATCATTGGTCGTCCTTGTTGATTTTCCACAGCTTTCTTCTTGAACAGGATGGGCCTTCTTCTTGCAAGTGATCCTCAGCTTAGTTGAGGATGAATCAGCACGTTGTCTCCACATGCTTCAAGTAGTCCGGTCTCCACGCAGGTGTGGCATCTTCTTGAACTCTTGGATCAACCCAGACTCATCTGCTCTTGGGTGCACCTCAGACTCCTCCTGCTTCGTCTGTGAGGTACTTTTGTTTTTGAAGAAGTACCTCAACACGGGTTTATTTTTGAAGTGTGTTGGGAGGGGTCTGAGATGAGTACTCGAGAGCAAGACTAGGTAAGCAATCAGGATCTCACTTTCTCCACGTTCCTCAGATGAAGGAGAGGAGAAAGCATAATATGAGATACTTTTGCTTTTAACCTTTTTAATATGAAATACTTTTGCTCTGGAAGGTTTGTTTTCTGGGGTGATCCAAGGGATGAAGAACACTAAATAACTCGAAAGTTTTCTTTGGGAAGACATTATCAGATATGAAGAGAGGTTGAGAGGTTTAGAGGTGGAGAGGGTGTGAAGGTGTGCCTTTGATGTGGAAGGCGAAGGTCGACTTTATAGAAATTTTCCTTCACAACCGGAACTGTTCCCTCACTATTTGTCTGCAGCCGGTGGATGGATGAACAGTGCCCGTTACGCGCTTTCTGACAACGCGTCCGTAATTTCCGCGAAGCTGACTGCGCATACGACGAGTGACGACAAATTGGAATGATGATCTTTTGAAAACCGGGGTTCAAAACCGGGTGCGGCTCGTGGTTTTCGCAACGCTCCACGCTGCACGTCATGAGTGACGACACATCCGGACAAACCGACCCACGTGATTGCTGAGTCAAGCCCAGCTTTTGAGAAAGGAAACGGCTCTTTTGAGAAAGGAGCGTCGAGCTTTTCCGAATTGCGTGAGGACGCGTCTTCACCTCTGAGGAGCGGGCGCTTCTTCATTTTCTTCTTTTTATAGAGGCGCTAATTCTGCTCCACCTCACACTTGAACTCCAAAAATTCCTCAAACACTTCTGTATTCATACTCCTTCCGCTCTCTTCTTGCACTTCTGCACTTTTAATCTTTCCGAACTCTTTTCTTCCTCAACACCCTCTAAAAATGTCTTGCCCTTCCGACCGTCGCCTAAACTTGAATGTCGGAGAAGACGATGACTCGTCTTCTCCGAACAACATTTGGAATCCATCCTTCATATCCCCCAATGGTCCTCTTACAGTCGGGGACACAATGATGAGGAACGATATAACCGCAACGGTGGTTGCAAGAAACCTTCTTACTCCCAGAGACACTAGGTTGCTATCTATGCGGTCAGACGAGCTGGCTGTTCAGGACTCACTGGCTCTCAGTGTCCAGTGTGCAGGCTCAGTTTCAAACATGGGTCAGCGCCTGCTTGCAAGATCTCGTCAGGTGGAGTCGCTAATGGCGGAGGTGGTCAGTCTTCGGCAAGAAGTCAGAGGACTCAGGCACGAGAACAAGGAGTTGCACATGCTTGCAACTAGTTACTCGACCAGCATGAAGAGGAAGCTGGACCAGCTGCAGGAGTCGGACGGTCGAATCCAGAGTGATCATGATAGGTTCATGGCGCTACTCCCGCGGTTTATGTTGCCTTCGTCCTCTGGAGCAGCACCAAGCGTTCCGGCTCCGGAGATTCCAACTCTGGCTCTTCGTCTTCCCGGAGCTCCGTCAACCTCTGAGGCGCCACCTAACCAAAACCAATGATTGCTATTAGTTTTTCGTATTATTGTAATTTTTTTATGCTTTTAATGTTTATTTAACTAAATATATATATATATATATATATATATATATATTACTAATATTATTTTTATTATTATTATTATATATTTTTTTTTTCAGGTTTATTTTAAGCAATATAAAATATGTAAATTAAAATATGCAAATTAATGTAAAAAGGCTTTATTTATCCGTACGTAAAATAAATAAGGCCCTTAATTTATTTAAACACAAACTAAATAAAAATCAACCAAATAAAACAACTAACTAAACAAAACAAAAATGAAAGTAAAGGCAATAAAGAAGAAGGTTAAGAAATGCAAATCTGATTGCTTGGGTTGCCTCCCAAGAAGCGCTTGCTTTAACGTCTTTAGCCGGACGAATCTTTCCTTAACCTCCCCACGGCTCCATAGCATGGAATTTATCTTTTAATGGGAGGTGATACTTGAAATGATTCGGCAGCGGTCTAAATTCAAGAGTGGGCGCCTGAATCATCAAAATGAGAAACATGTTAGTAAAAATTAAAATTAAAATTGGAGAAGATGGCTTACTGTCATTCTCCGACATGAATTCAATAACAAAAATTACGCCTTTGGACAATTCCGGGATTTTGCACTTGGCCAGGTTTACTATGATGGTTGTGGCCTGCCCCGTGTCATCAAACTCAATTGCTTGGGCCTTTGTAGTCTGCACAGCCTCTTGAATGTTTTCAACGCATTCTCCAGCCACTTTGATATCTTGAATCATTTTTCTTGGTGCACAAGGTTCGGGAACTTGTTTTGGTGCACCAAGAATTGAGATATCACTTTGCACCTCTGGAAGATGTTCCACAATGTCTTTTTCACTTTCTTCGTTATTTGGAAAAAATCTGCAAGGAAAAGAGACATTCGGTGGAAAAATGTTAGAATGAATTGAACTTGGAACTACCTCACCATAGTTGGACGACATAGAGACTTGAGGGGTTTGAGACAAGAATTCGTCTAAACTGCCCAAGTCGTCCTCCTCATCTTCTGCTTGCAGCGGCAATTCATCCAAGTTCGGGCTGTGACTGGATGGTTCTAGAACAGCCTCATCCTCCATATCACCTTCCAAAGTGATGTCTTCTTCAATTTCAACTTCTGCCTTTGAATTTGCAATGGTGGAGTTGGAGAATTCACTTTGATCTTGAATCTGTGTCATGATCTCCATAATCTCCCCAACTTGCCTTTCCAATTCATCCACCTTATTGGTCCGGTCTTGCATCTCCTGGATTCGATTTTCCACTCCCTGATTCAAAGAGGAGAGTAACTTATTAAACGTATCATTATCCATAGATGTACCTGAATCGAATTGGGCATATTCTTGTGGTGGCTGTAATGGTTCATATGGCCACTAATAGGACTCTTCCGAAGGCTGCAATTGTTCTTCTCTTTGTGAGCCCTGCGTCAAAGAAATTAGTCCTTCAAGAATTTCATTATAATTTACGGCCATATTTGAATTCGATTGGAATTGTTGTGGTTGATGCTGTGGTGGCTGCATAGGTCTGGAATAGAACTCGTCTTGCTGCCAATATCCACTTTGTTGAAATTGCTGAGGTTCATCCCACATCTGATTTGAATAACCTCTCCAATCCGAATTGCAAGCGTTGGAATACATGTTGCCCCTTGATTGGCTGTGGCCGTGATATCCCCAATCATCTTCATATGCAGAAAATTGAGGATATTGCTGAGTTTGATATCCTTGCCCATAGGGCACATCAAATGTAGAGACATTTGGCATTGAGGTCCTTTCGGCATTATTAGTCAATTGAGCAGTGAGCTGCGCCAATTAAGCTTGAATACTATCCATGTCTTGCTCCAATAATACCTAAAAATCAAAGAAACAAAAATAAATCAAATACCAAAAGTAAAACACACAAACACAAATATAAATAAAAACACAAACAAAAACACAAATATAAAAATAAACACAAACAAAAATAAAGGGATTAGCAAATTTACTAATCCCCGGCAACGGCGCCAAAATTTGATGCGGGTTTTAAACCGCACAAATTTTACCCTCTTTTGTCAATCGTAGTATAGGTATAAGTAGGGTATCGTTCTGGACCGGGGATTAGGAGGGATTGCTAATCACTCTAAAATTAAATTAAAAACGTAAAAACAAAATTTAAAATACTAAACTAAAATAAAAACACTTAACTAGAAAAACTTAAAATAGAACTAACAAATAAACTAAAATAAATCAAAAGACTTAAAAATACAAAACTAGGCTAAAAATTCGAAACACACTTAAAATGACTCAAAATAATAAAAACAATTTAAAATAAAAACTAGGAATTGAAATGAAAAGAAATTAAAATTAAAAGATTACAAATAATAAAAAGTAACTAAATAATAATATTATAATAATGGGGGGATTGATTTTTGACGAAACGGAAACTAAACTTAAATAAATTACAAAATTGACAAAAACATAAAATAAAAGTGAAAGGATGGACGACGGATTGGCTAGAGGGTTTTTCTCCACACATGACACATATGCAACCTAAATTGACCTTCAGTTGTTCTTTCAATAAATTGTAAATTCTCAACGCCCCAAATTAACCATGAATTGCATAGATTAATTCTCAGATTTTTCTTAAGTTAATGGATTGGATGATTGCATACGACAACCCAAAACATTCCCCACAAGTTCCCTACATGAATTGCATAATAGAGATACAAGCGAGAATCATTAAGTTCTATGAAAACCATAAGCATTGACGAGACACTTATTACTATGAATTGCATGAAACTTATGCCAAGAATTTACTTAACGCGATTGTGACTAGCAACCTTCACTACTCATGAATATAAGTTCATAACGATTAGGTGAAATTCACTTATATTCTAGCATCAAATTCATGCATGTAAATTAAGTATGCATTCTTAATCGACAAACATAAATAAGTTATTAATCAAGCAGTTAAGCAAATTAAATCACAACTCAGAAATCACAACTGAAGTTACCAATTCAAATTACAAATATAATCATGGTTTCGAATTAACCTCTAGCCAAACACAAATTAATTACACATATTTATAACTTAAAACAAAAATTAAATATGTGAGTTTGGAGAGATTAAACCGAGAGTGTAAAAATCTGTCTGTGCTTGCGCTGAGCCGCTGCCAAGACAGCCTTGTTTCCTGCGCCTGTGCACTGTTGCTTATTAGCTCTCGGCGACTTCACTTCTTGCTGCTGTGCTCCGTGTATGCAGCTAGTGATTGCTGCTTCTCTGTGCTCCCCTCTCTGGCGCTGAGTTCCTGCGCTGCCTGCGAGACTTGCTGCACCTCTTTTGCTGCCAAGAGGCAGCTCGCCGTCTCAAAATCTCCTCGCAGCTCCCCTTCTTCTGGCTGCCAAGAGGCTTCCTATGCGCCCCTTCTTTATGCCCCGAGAGTCACTCTGTTTTCCGATGGCCTCCTCACTTATTTATTTTGTTTTCTTTGTAACTCCAAGGCAGCACCGTGCCTTGTGATCTTCACCCCCGAGGCTTGT
Source organism: Crataegus laevigata (assembly GCA_963580275.1). Classification (NCBI taxonomy): domain Eukaryota; kingdom Viridiplantae; phylum Streptophyta; class Magnoliopsida; order Rosales; family Rosaceae; genus Crataegus; species Crataegus laevigata. The sequence goes on along the minus strand of OY756947.1, from coordinate 25,259,578 downwards.
GCCTCTGTTTATTCCTGTGCTCCCCCGCGAGGCTTGTGCGCCTGGCCTTTTTATTCCGTCTGATTTCCTCGCTGCCAAAGAAGCATCCTTCACCAACTCCACCGACTGTCCCTTGCTTTTGTTTATTTATCATTTATATTTTTCTGCTGGATGCTTCTTGCACGCCTGCCCACCGAGGCCATTGCTTTTGCTTAATAATCATGCTGCCAAAGCAGCTTTGCAATGCCACCGTGCACTGCACAACATAATTATATATATATTAATATAATATATAAATATATAAATATATAAATATATATATATATAAATAAATATAAATATATAAATAAATATATATTATTTTCTAAATGATAAGTATAATTCAACAGACAAGATAGTTTAGATGAAATTAATACTTAACACTTCACTTATTCTATTTTTATTTTCTTAGCTAGATAAATTCTATTAAAACACAAAAATAACGTAAATAGCTCAAAATATAACGAACTAACAGAGAAAAGACGAGTGAATTTGATATAAAAATGTATATAAATATGGTCCGATCAGGATGGCCATTGATGTGGTTTTGGGTGGTTTATTTGATATAATTGCTAACTTAATTGGTTGATTAATGAATTTAGTAATTAATTCACTAATTAGCCAATTAATAATTTAGAGGTTATGAGGTATGAGGATGGATGAGATAACTATGAATTTGTTACCTTCCTTTGGGCACTTTTGACTTGGTTTAGGGATAATTACCAGCTGCCTGCGCGTAGGAATCCCGGTATGCCACAAGGGCAGTTTTGTCTTCTTTTGTCAAAAATTCACGTGTCGTCTTGTGATTATTTTTGGCTCCACAATATATATTAATGAAATATACCAACAATCCTTCCCTATTTCAATAATATATAGCCCATATACTTGAAAATATCTAACAATTCTCCTATATCTCAAAAAATATAAAACTAGAAATATTATAATGAATCAATATTTCTATTATTAGCTTTAATCATACAATTATGTTCATGCATACAAAAAGGTATCTTTCAATTTTAACCTTTAATTAGTGTAATATCTCAAGGTTCTTACAAATACAACAGTGGCCTTTCCATACCTTAAACTATGTATTTATCAGTCAAAAATGAAAAATACTACACACGTGATCATATTATAGCTTCCTTGGAGAAAATTTTGTATCTAATTAGCACTATTATGGCCATGTGCTACATCCTGGTTTCATAAACATTTACAAGAGAAAACCCAAAAAACTCTTGGTAAAAGCGGCACCACTCCTTATGTTTATATATGTGAGGTTACTTATATATGTTCCTGCCATTCGAACATCTTATATTATTATATCTCATTAAGAATTTAAATTTCATCCTCTATATCATAACAGTATGCACTGACATTCTGGAATAGGCTATATAAATTATTTAGTGCTTATTTAAACCACTTATCAGTAACTTGTTATTACCCATTGAACTTTGGTCTAGTGATGTTCTAGGCAAAGTTGGGTTACCATTACTGGTGATTTAGAGTAAAGGGTTTCAGCATCATTCCACTAGATGTACTTTGTACCATATCTCTTGAGAGTCCCTTTATAAAAGGATTTGCCAAATTTTTATTTGATCTTATATAAGTTATGTTAGCAACTCCTTGTGTTATTAACTGTTTGACAAATTCATGTCTAATGCTAATATGTTTAGATTTGCCATTATATACTTTGTTATAAGCTCTAGACAATGTAGCTTCACTATCGCAATACAAAGAAATAGATGGCATTGGTTGTGGCCACAACTCTATGTCGAACAATAAATCTCTCAACCATTCTGCTTCTTTGCATGCGGCTACTAATGTTATAAACTCAGATTCCATAGTGGAGTGTGATATAATAGTTTGTTTCTTTGATACCCAAGAAACAGCACCTCCCCCAATAGTGAAAATTTATCCTGTTGTGGATTTATTATCGCTTGCTCTAGTAATCCAACTAGCATTTGAGTACCCTTCTAGTACCGCTGGAAATCTTGAATAAAATAGACCCAAATAAGTAGTCTTTTTAAGATAACCAAAAACTCTACAAATTGTTTTCCAATGTAAAGTGTTATGATTGCTAGTATATCTTGAAAGCTTACAAACAGCAAATGCTATATCTGGCCTTGTGCCATGCGAAGCATACATCAATCCTCCAATTGCACTAGCATATTCAAGTTGAGCAACTGATCTGCCAAAATTTACTAGCATGTTGATCTTAGAGTCATAAAGGGTCGGTGCTTCTTTTATTTGCAAATGATTATGTTTCTGCAATATTTTTTCAATATAGTGTGACTGGCACAATGCAAAACCCCCATCATGTCTCTTTACTTTTATACCTAAGATAGTATCCACTTCATTCAAATCTTTCATTTTGAAATTTGAATTTAGATACTTTTTAGTTTCGGATATAGCTTTCATGTTGGTCCCAAATATTAGTAAATCATCTACATATAAGCATATGACAACACCATATGCATAAGTGAATTTAGAATAAATACACTTATCGGCATTGTTATGTCTAAAACCATTTGACAAAATGACAAAGTCAAATTTTTCATGCCATTGTTTTGGCACTTGTTTTAGACCATATAGTGATTTCATTAATTTACAAACCTTCTTTTCATTACCAGGAAGAACAAATCCTTCTGGCTGCTCCATATATACCTCTTCATCCAAATCCCCATTTAAAAGGTTGTTTTCATGTCCATTTGATGTACATATAGATTATATACGGATGACAAAGAAAATAACACTCTAATGGAGGTGATTCTTGCAACTGGTGCATAGGTGTCGAAGTAGTCAACTTGTTTTTTCTATTTAAAACATTTGGCTACCAATCGGGCTTTGAAGGTTTGTTGAGAACCATCAGTATTTTATTTCCTTCTAAACACCCACTTACAACCAATTGGTTTAGATTTATGCGGTAAGTCAACCAAAGTCCATGTTTGGCTGGATAACAATGAGTTCATCTCATCATCTATAGCTTCTTTCCAGAAAGAAGCATTTCTAGAAGTCATTGCTTCTTTTAAATTTATAGGATCTCCTTCTACATTTAAAATGAAGGGTATTTTATGTAGAACCTTTTCTCTACTTCCTTCCATAAAAAATAAAATGGTTTCTGAAGATATAAAATCAAGACCTAAATTTTTTTTTTCTTCTGACCCTTTGACTTTTTCTACATTCTAGAACCTATTTCGGTTCTTTTCTCTTTTTTTGTGCTAGAAACTAAATTGGAATTTTCTTTCGACACTGATTGTTGATTATGTTCTTCAACTGAACTAGGACTAGGGTTATTATAGAATTTATCCTCAAAGAACTCTACATCTCTTGACTCAACAATGATATTTGAGTTCACATCAAGCAATCTATATGTTTTAGAGTTCTAGGCATATCCCACAAAAATACTTTTTATGCCTCTAGGACCTAATTTGGATCTTTTAAGGTCGTGAGACCTATAAAAGGACAAACACCCCCAAACTCTTAAATATTTCAAATTTGGCTTTTTGCCCTTCCATACTTCATATGATGACACATGAGTTTTCTTAGAGGTAATTCTGTTTTGTATATGGCATGCTGCAAAAAGAGCTTCACCCCATAAATATGTAGGAACATTTGCACTTATGATCATTGAATTAATCATATCAGTGAGTGTCCTATTCTTTCTTTCTATTAAGCCATTTTGTTGTGGAGTGTAAGGTGCAGTTTTCTGATGAATGATTCCATGTTCTTCACAAAACAAAAAAAAATCATTTGAAAAAAAATTCACCACCTCTATCACTTCGAAGGATTTTAATTTTCCTTTCCTTTTGGTTTTCAACATCTGCCTTATATTGTTTGAAAAACTCAAAGGCCTCATCTTATTAGACATTAAATAAACATAAGTAAATCTAGAACAGTTATCAATAAAAGTAATAAAATAGCGTTTTCCTCCTCTAGTTAAAACACCATTAAACTCACATATATGAGAATGAACTAAATCTAATATTTCAGTATTTCTTTCTACTTTTCGAAAAGGTTTCTTTGTAATTTTAGCTTGTGTACAGATTTCACAATTTTTAAATGCAACATCTTTACAAGATATTAAACTATGTTTAGACAAATATTTTAAAGATCTATAATTCAAATGTGCTAAACGAGAATGCCATAAAGTAGAAGAAGAGTCAACAATATAAACAGAAGAATTTACTTTATTGATAATGAGTTTGAACATTCCATCAAATGAATAACCCTTGCCAACAAATACACCATTTTTTTACAGTATAAATTTGTCAGCTTCCAACACCACTTTAATACCATTTTTACATGGTAGATTTGCAGATGCAAGATTTTTCTTAATATATGGGACATGAAAAACATTTGTCAGAGTCATTGTTTTTCCAGATGTGAATTGTAGTTCAATAGTCCCTTTTCCAAGAGCCGTAGCACCATTGTGATTGCCCATTAGTACTTATTGGCCATCCTCTTTGGTTTTGTAAATCTTGAATTGTGCTCTATCATTGCAAACATGTATGGTAGCATCAGAATCAAGCCACCAGTTAGAAGATTTAACGGTAACCGCCTTGTGCACTTCAATGACCATGCCAATTTGCATTTCAGACACCATATCAATTATATCTTCAGTATGAGTTTCCTCTACCATATTTTCTTTGTTTAATATGGCGCCCTACAATCACGAATAAAGTGGCCTTTCTTTCCACAATGGTGGCAAGTTGCATTTTTCTTGCCATTGTTGATGCAAAAATATGTCTTTTTGAACTTTCCTAGGTTATTCACTTTCAAGTTCTTTTTTAACTTACTATTGCTCCTTTCAACATAATTAATCTTAGTGAAGTCTTGTGAGGAAAAATGTTTTTCTCATTTCTAAGTTTCCTCTTCAATTTGGATCCCCTTCAAGAGATCTTGGAGACTTATATCTTCTACCATATGCAAAAGCTTCTTTCTATGATTGTTCCAACCAAGGGGTAATTTCGACATGATAGCCCCTACTTGTAATGCATCCGAAGCAACTATTTTGACTTCACGAAGCTTTGTGACCAAAAGTAATAAATCTTGAACTTGGTCCACAATGGATTTGCCATCAGTCATAGTGAATTCATAGAACTTAAAAATGATAAATTTATCGGTACCTTTTTTCTCCGATGTGTATTTCTCTTCAAGAGCATTCCAGATTTTCCTTGGAGATTGAGTTGTAGAAAATAAATTGTAGAGCCGATCCGACAAAGTATTCAAGATATGTCCTTTGTACATCAATTCATCGTCTTCACGCTTCTTTCTGTTGGCAATAATTTGTTCAGTATCTACCTCATTAGGTTCATAAATTGGTTGCAGATTTGGATCAAGAACATAGGCAATTTTCAAGGCCGTCAGCATCCAGCGTATTTTGTCCTTACAGCGCATGAAATTGATTCCATCAAACTTGTCAAGTTTCCAGAAAGCACCGTCGTTCATTGCAGACAAAGCCATAGTTTCGGACATCTTCTCCGTTACGAATATCACTTTAAGATTGTAAGAAGAAGGTTGAGAATCAGACAGAAAAATAACTTTGAGGCACGCTAATATGTTTTCCTTAAAGTGATATTTGCCCCCACTCTAATATGAGTTTGCTAACGGGTCTAAAGCAAATCACTTCAAGGATACAACAAAGTTTGGAATTTTAGTTTAGCAAGAGCTGAAATTCCCTTAAAATATTCTAAAAGGAAACTGTATGATTTTGATGGAGAGAAAGAGAATAAGAAAATATTGTTTGAAGAATTATATATCCAAATATGCAGCCAACATGGGCTATTTATAGATACTATGGAACCCTTTGAAGATGGATCAAAGTGTGCATATAAAAGTCATGTTCTTTCATGCATCATTACCCCCGAATGGATGCATCTAAATATATATATTAATGAAATATACCAACAGCTCGTCCTTCAAAAAAAATCCTATATTGGTGTTAAATCCAAGGGCGAGTGTGTTGATGAATCGCATATTAATGAGAGTATGGACAAACATGAGTTTGTAAGTAAGTTGGGTTACTCCCCATATTATCAATTGGTTTTATGGTAGAATCTCAACTTTCTTCATGGGATCAAAGAAGGTTGTTCCACGTGTGTATGATAAAACTTCAACTTATTTATTGGTTTTATGATAAAACTTCAACTTTATTTAAAGTAATCATGTATTAATTCTTGGTCACTAGATGATCAAAAGAACGAGACATTAATATGACATGATGCCTATAAGAAATGTTTATCACTTAGAACTTGAAATTCCTATCCTAGTGGTCTAGTTTTGCATTTAGATTTTATGAATGTAACACACAACATAGAGTTAAATTTATATCGAAAAAGAGAGACGAAAAAAAAAAAGATATTTTATTTATTTTATATAGGGAAGTATGTTACTTGTTACGAATTCAACTATTGCTTAACATGAGAGAGAAAATATTGTAAGACACAGAAAGTGATCAAATATTTTAGTAAATAGAGTGTTAAATTTTATTCATGCATCTTGCGTTTGAAATTATGACATATTCTTTCCAAAATTAATATAATAACTTTTAACCCCACCTCTCCCGTAATAATTTTAAAAAAAAAATTCAGTAGTCAGCTCCTTATTGCACTAATCAAATCTTGATTGCCTAATATGCTTTCATTCATTCAGTCAATTATGTAATTTCGGAGTTACATCATAAATCAGTTTTCCATTCTGCCAAATAGCAATAATATTTTTTACTTTTTAACTTAAATGGTCCATAAGATTGACATAATTTTTTACTTTAATCTTTGACAATAAAAGTGAATGATCATTGAGTTTGTGCACCATAAATAATTTTGGTCAATATCCTCATTAAGTAAAAAAGTTAGTTTGACAAAAATACTCTTAAAAAGGTGGTCACCATAGTTGTTCACGTGACAATTTGACGAGAATATTGATAGATTTTTATAAAGGAACCAAAATAATTTATTGTGGACAAACTGAGAGATTACTTCTATCAATTTTAATTGTTTGGGACTATATTAAAAAAACTATGTCAATTTCAAAGAACATTTCGACTAAAAAGTCAAAATACACGTAATCAAAGTCGAATAACCCTGATAAAATGATTATTGCTTAATATGCATAAATAACTCTTTCATATAACAACATTTTTCAAGGTTCACATAAGCGTTATTTATTTATATATTTATATCAAGTGTTAGATGATATGACACGACCAGATAAATAAAAGTTTGAATTTTCTTTTGGTCAATGAGAATATAGAATTCCATAAGTTATAAGGCCATGTGTATTTTAAAAAAAAAGATATTCTAACTTGTGCTTTAAAAATAATCAGATGTACATGTGTTTGCTAAATTGTATTTTTTAAAAATTTTAAGTATGAAAAACAGTGTAAAAAAGTTTAGTAAATTTTAGACATACAGTAATTTTAAAATTTAAATTATAATTCCATTATTCATAATTTATAAAACAAATAACTATATAAGTTACAATTGTCCAAGACACTTTTTCATATTTTGAAAACGTTGCACTATAGCTTCGTTATCAATGGAAGAAAAACATTACTCTTAATATAAACTATAATGCTATCACTCAACCATTAATTTTTCATTCGATTACACATTGGGCTTTTCACTATACCCATAGAGAAAAGGCTCTCTTTACTAAAGCAATGCCAACAGGTAGAACTAAAGCTAATCTAATTAGCAAATACACATGATTATATACTCTATTCCTCCTCATCTCCACCATTTTTTTTTGCAAGACTACCAACTCCTTTCAATTGAGAAAATTCACTACTTGAGCATATCAAGAATATAATGGCCAAGTAAGAAGGGCATTTATGAAGGATAACTTTAACCTTCAAAGGGACAACACCCAAGTCATCCACGGAGATTCACCAGAGCTCGGAGGGTGAGTTGACACCCTTGCCTCTTGGTAGATCCGTCAGTGGGCATGGCGACAACTGCAGTGGTGGCGGTTGTGGTGGAAGTAGTGGCAGTTGTGGTTATGGTGGTGGCAATGGCAATGGTGGCAGTTGTGGTTGTGGTGGTAGTGGTAGTGGTGTTGGTTATGGTTGTGGTAGGATTGGTGGTGGTGGTGGTGGTGGTGGTGAAGATTGTGGTAGTGGTAATGGTTGTGGTGTAAGGTTGGTGTTGTAGTAATAGGTGTTGGTAGTCACTGTGTTACCTAAATGATAAAATATTTATATAAAAATAAATAATATCACTTATTAAAACTAATAAAAATATTATAGGAATTGAAACTATTCATTAAATAAGCATAATATTTTATTTTTACTAATAACATTTTTATTGCTAATTTTAAAATAAAATAGTTTTTGATGAAAATTAAATACCAAATGAGGTCTAAGAATCATAAGTTGAAGAAGAAATATAATATTAGGGTAAATTGTGACAATCTGTCCCGAGAAATCTTATTGTAAATGTGAAATGACTTATATACCCTTGAGTGTCTGGTGTATGTTTATGCATGGGTTTAAAAATTTGGCCAATTATATAATTTCCTAAACTTTTGGGGCCAATGAGAAACTAATGAATTATTGTTGATGGTTGGTGGCTTTTAGACCACACATAAACACTCCCTCTCTCATCTCACTCCCGTGTCATCTCTCTCTTTCTCATACCCTCAGACTCTCTCTCTCTCTTTCTCTCTCTTCGAACTCACTCTCTCTCTTCCCTCTACATACGGACAAGCTCAAAACAAACCCAAACCTTGCAGATTGAAGGATCCAAGTCACCATTGGATTGCTTGGGACCTCACGAGTGCATTGGTACCAGTTTTAGGTAAGAATACTTTCGGTTTTACGTGAAAATCCTACCTCGTGCCATGCACTGTTCATGCAAATTTTATGGTGTGATTTTTAGGAGATTCTAAGCTCACAGGGAGCTTGAGAAGGTCCCCACGAATCTCGGAGTACTTTGTTGGAAGGAATTGGACGTCGGAGGGTCGAGATCGACATGTTCCTAGGTAAGCCGAACTATCGAGCTTTCTTGGGGAAAATCTAGCGAATTTTAAGCCTTGAAACTTATATAACGTGATTCTACATGTTATTAGCTTCATTTTGGTGTTTAGATCGTGAAAAAATGGTTGAGAAATGGCCAAGATATATCGATTTGAATTTTTCACCAGTTTTCCGGCGCCGACGACGGTCGCCGGAGCCAGAGGTTGAAGGTGACAAAATATTCTGACGCCATTAGTTAAGTTGGATGGTTTTCGTTAGAAGTTAACGGAATGTTTTGAGGAATATTCCTGACGCCGTTTGCCTTTTCGTTACACGTGCCAGGCATGTGCCACGCGTGGCCGGCCTGTGCGGGGTCAAAAAAATTATTTTAAAAATTTGTACAGGTTCGTGACGTCGAGTAGGTCACGTTGGTATATTCAAATACCAGAATTGAGTTATGTATGAGAAGTTATTCCCGTAGTTCCGTATATGTGCTTAAATAACGTTATTTCAGTAAATTCTCATATAGATGAGACGTATCCCGAGGACGATCGTAGCCAGGCTAGGCGTAGGGGCTATGACCCGGCTACTTATTAGTGAGTGGGCAGTTTGTTTTCCGTATATACCTATATACTACTATTTTCCCAGAAAATGAACTTAAACGATTATACGTTTTGAAATGCCATGCAAAGTATTTATTTATTTTAAATGATGCATTAGTGATTGCATATATATATGATGATGCTGCGGATGCACAGATAAGTGTCAGGTGAGTTTTATATCAGTTATGATGTGATGTGATTAGAGCTCATATACCTGCACCATGATATTAGTGCTCCTGCCCAGAATTAGGGGCATAGTCTTTCACGTGATGTTCACCTCCCGCACCGCATGCTCGCCTTGGATCCAAGTTAGGTGCACAGTCTTGTCGTATAGATCAGTATAAGTGGGTTCGACTCGTAGGTGACCCGCGAATCCTTCGTACAGTCTTCACGTGATTGTAGCACTAAAGCATAATTATTCTATATTTAGAGATGATGTGTAGACCACTAGAGGTGGTATTGATTTGTGTGCAAGATTGATATACATGATATGATGAGTTGATTATGAGCTATTATACAGCCAAGGGTTGAGTTGATTATTGAGATTGATTATGAGATATATATATACGGCCGAGGGCCGAGATGAATACTTGACATTTAATCACATCCACAGAGTTATGATTTAGATTTCAGTTGTAATACTTTGGCATGACATACATACATATTTCTAGCATGATTTCGAGATTTACTTATATATGAGTATATACTTTGATTCTGGAAAACTATACAGGTTTTACGGAAAGGGGTTATACTTTTGAGAAAAGAATGATTTTGAAAAGACTTGTTTTGCTGACCCACTCAACTTTGTTTTTTGCCCCTCCAGGTTCTAGGTAGCTAGAGTATTGTTGGTGGCTAACGAGGATCGTTCGGCAGTTCTGACAGACTTCTCATTATGTAGGACACATTTTGGTGTTATTCGAATTTATTATTTTTATGCTTGACTGCATTGACTTAGTATGCTCTGAATTTGTATAAGCATTATAACTTCGTACTCTAGCGCATTATCTTCTTAGGTTGCTAGTGGCCTGGTTTAAATTCGTTCGTATTCTTCTTATGAATCTTGCTTCCGCACTGTGCACATGGTTACGTCACGCTCACATGATGGCTAGCATGCCTCACTTTCAGGTCGGGGTGTGTCATAAATTACACAAAATTACCTCAACTATTGGTGTCACGACACTTTCATACCTCATTTTTTAAAATTGACAATGTCATACCTCATCTTACGAATTTGTGCCAATGTTATACCTTCTGTTAGCTTGGCGTGAATTTTTCAGTTAAATGTTGACGTGGCTTGATCCGGGATCCACTTTTTATTAAAAAATATAATAAAATATTATTAAAAACTAAAAAAAATCATTTAATAAATTTTAAATATTAAAATAATAAAGAAAAGTAAAAAAAAAAAAAAAACTAGCCCTCTCATTTCGTCCCCTTTCCCCCTCTTCTTCTCTCTGTTCTCCCTCATTTCATCTTCTTCCCCTTTTCTGAAACCCAGAAAAAAGAAGAACAAAAAACCAAAAAAAAAAAAAAAGAAGCATTTTGTCTTCCCCCTCCCCACCCCCTCTTCTCCCCGCACCTACCCTCCGCACCAACCTCGGCACCCACCTTCGCACCCACCCTCTGCACCCAACCTCGCACCCACCCTCTTCTCTCCACACTCATTCCCCTCATTTCTCCGCGCCCAGGTTCTATACCCTCGAAATCGGGGATCTGGGGTTTTTTTTTTTTGTTCGTCTTTTTTCTCGGTTGCAGAAGAGGGAAGAAGATGAGCTGAGATGGGGGAAGGCAAATTGAGGGTGGGTGAGGGGGGAAGACAAATTGGTTTTTTTTTTTTTTTTGTGTTCTTGTTTTTTTTGGGTTGCAGAATGGGGAAGAAGATGAAATGGGGGAGAAAAGGGAGAAGTGGGAGTGGGGGTGGGGGTGGGAAGGGGACGAATTGAGGGGTTTTTTTAATTTTTTCAATATTATATATATATATATATATATATATATATATATATATTATACTTCTTATTATTATTTTAATATTTAAAAAATATTAAATAAATTTTTTTAGTTTTTAATAATTTTTAATATAAAATGGGTCCAAGATCAAGCCACGTCAGCATTTAATTGAAAAATTCACGTCAAACTAACGAAAGGTATAACATTGACACAAATTTGTAAAGTGAGGTATAACATTGTCAATTTTAAAAAATGAGGTATAAAAGTGTCGTGACACCAATAATTAAGGTAGTTTTTTGTCATTTACTCGTAATATAATCACGACGACACTTGTGCCATTTTAAAGTAAATATTTAACCTGACAATTGCTGGTACTTGTGTGTGATGATATGACAATAACTAGTCCTCACAAGGACGGTTGAGAAGTTATTCGTACTTTAACTTATTTTATTTTCATTAAGTTAGGATAATATTTTTGTCTTATAACAACTTTGGCCGTATGAAATAGATTACAATTGTTTTAAAAATACCACATTATTTAGAGTATCTCTAATGGCATGGACAATTCGGTAAGCAAGCTTTACTTTATGAGCCACGTAAGAAAATGTTACTAATGACCACATAAGTCAGTATAGGACAATTTTTCCTACTTTGCTTGCCTACACAATTGAAGATGCTTAAGATTAGAGTATCTCAAATAATGTAGGCAACAAAATAGACAAAATTATACTGCACTGATTGACATAACAAAATACATATTTAATTACTTCAGGACAAAAATATATCACTCCAATGAAATACGCAAACAAGTAGTTAAAACTTTATTATAAAAAGAAACATGAGGTCCGATTTGTCACTAATGTTGAAGTTGGCAATACTGCCCACTTTGTTTTAGTATGCAAATTTGCCCACCAAGTGTACCATTGGAAATGCTGTTAGCGTGGTAAATTCTAAGCGGGAAATATTGAAAATTAGAGAAAATCCATTTAACTTCTTAATTACCTATATTTTCTGGCTTGTTTTATTCACACATCGTTGTCTGTTGATTACATCATATATACTTAATAAATTTCACATTTGCTTTTTAAATTAAAATTTGGAAATGGATCCTCTCCGGATCCCTTCCACCAAATCCACCAATTCGGGCTCTTGAAATTTGATCTAACGTCTAAAATTATTATAACTTTTAAAGTGAGCCCCTGTTTTTAGCCGTTGGATCAAATTTCAAGGGTTCCGATTAGTTGATTGGGTGGATTTGGTGAAAGAAATCCTGAGAGGATTCCTTTCCTTAAAATTTATCTTAATATATCCACATACTTCTCAAAACTACTTTCACAGTCCACACCCCTTTACATATACCCCAATCTCCAGTCCCCAGCCTTTAAGTTTAAGGTGTCAAATAGGAATATTAGGGTTTTTCACTCTTTTCAGTGTAGTAGGTTTTCGTATATTTATTTAGTTGGGTTGGATTGAGTTTTTAATTTTTTATTTAAACAAATGATAGTATTTACACTAAAAGGTGAGAAACAGACTAAGTCTTACAATGAACTTGCTATAATAATGTGATTCAATTTCTTATTTGCTGAGAATCGACCACACTTTCTAGTTATAAGTGAAGAGAAATATCACAATACTGTAGTACTAAGTGATTACGCATAGCGCTAAATTTTGAAAAATGAGATAAACACCATGTGATGTTTGGATTTTATTTAGTAATTCAGACTCGGCATCAGTGCTACTACTTGAGGGTTGGTCTAATGGTGGATTGGCTAAAACAAACGGCAGGTGGTGGTCAAAAAATGATGACATAGCAGTCATACTTCTGTGGACTCACACCAGATCCACGCCGATTTCGAACCATCAGACCATACTGTGCATGTTCGCCAGCTCTGACTCACTTCAATTCCCTTTCAAATATTTCATTCCCTGCTTCGCACTCCTTGAACGACAATGCTACGTGTACCTTACCACCTGTCAAACTGAGGGTAATCTAGTAAATCCAGACCCCTTTCCTTGTCAAAGCCCAGCATGTCCATCACCACCGTACACCAACCCAAAATACTTCCTCCTTTCCCGGAAAAGCCTTCTGTTTGAATTTAAAATTACAAAACGGCTAACACATAAGGACAAAATCAAAAGGCTTTATAAAGAGGAGAACACAGGCATCAATTCTATGATACAATATATCATACCACCTAGGGGTGGGCACGGTGCGGTTTCACCTCTAAACTGGAATCGAAATTTTAAAATATTAACGGTTCAGTTCGGTGCGTTTTCGCTTAAATTTATTAATAGAACTGTACGGTTCAGCCTATACCAATTTCAATTAGATTCTTGCTAGTTTACGGTTCCGAATACTAAATTATTTGAAATCCACATAAGTAAAGCAGTATATGACACACCCCGACCCAGGGTCGAAGCGTGACGGCCAGTTTGGTATCAGAGCCAATCCTAGGTGCAGTCATTTAAAACAAACGACAGAATTACTAAAGAAACCCTACATCGGAGGTGGTCTGTCAGAACAACTGACACACCCCGACTCAGGGTCGAAGCGTGACGGCCAGCACGCTTCGACCCTGGGTTGGGGTGTGTCAGTATAAAATTTGAATACAAAACTTAGAGCAAATTCTAACAATAAAACAAAAGAATAACACTCACATAGCAAATGAAGAAAGATCAGTTGAGAAGTCACATGACTCGGTACAAGGGAGCCTCCAAATGAACTGACTGCATCAAGTAACCCACACAAAAAATATCTTAGATACCCAGGTCGAAAAATTGCATAACAAGATACAAATCACTAAACAAAATAGCAACAAATCCAACACCAGTGACCATTCAAGTGTTTTTGAATTACAAATTACAAGCATTAGATCTATCAGAGACACAAATTAGTACAATTAATTACTAAATTATTTATATGCAAGTTTAAAGAGAGAGATACTCCAAAATAATCTGAGGTGAGTGAGCCCTAATTGGGATGAGATCCGTTGCTTTTGCAACTTGGTGAAACTATAATTTTACAATCTATTATACTATGATATACGTGTATATATAGGGGTGGAATTTTTTTACCACATTACCATACCTACCGTATTACCAATCGTACCATACCAAAGTTGTGCCAAAAAATTTGTACCACTGGTAATGGTACGGTATTTGTACCATACCATACTGTTTTGGTACGGTACTGGTACTCAAAACAAGTACCGGTGGTATACCGTACCTACCGGTTACCAATATTATTAATATTATATTATATATTTATTCATATATATATATAATTATGTATTATGTAATATTATATTATGCCGTTTCACACTTTGACTCATTTATCATATTCCTAAAATCTCCACAAACCAAACACTCTCAGTCTCTCACTCTAGTCCCTGCTCGACACATTAGAAACCTAGGGCTTGTTCCGCCGTCGCAGCTCTCTCATCGACTCATCTTCGTTTCTCGTTTCCAGCGACTTTGTCTTCCAAGTGAGGGCACATCATATGCATTGGGTATTACCACCTTGGATTGTGGGTTCAAATCAACAAGCCAGTCGTCGAGCATAGCTATGGATATTTACATTTTTGTGGTTTGCTGTCTTACGTTTCTGGTTCATTTGAGTCTCAGCATGCTATAGAAATCTTGTCTTATGATTTATTAAGTTTTTACCACTTTGACATACAATAGTAAAAAATCTTGAATTAGGTTAAATTGTGTATATATGTTGACACACCCCGACCCAGGGTCGAAGCGTGCTGGCCGTCACGTACGAGTGACGTAGCCAAAAACGTCAGCGGAAGTAATTTATGCATGAAATGCAGTAGTGAAAGTTAGATTGATAATATACATATGATAAGGAGTGATATCGAAAGAAAGTGTGATAGTGAAAGGTTACAGAGCCGATCCTAGGTGCAGTCGTTTAAACAAAACAACATAATTACTAAAGAAACCCTACTTCAGTGGTGGTCTGTCAGAACTGCCTCGGTGCCTCGATAGCCGTCCACGTCGTGATTACCTAGAACCTGGAGGGGCGCAAAACAGAAAATGTGAGTGGGCAAAAACAAATACTTTCAAAAATCATTTCATAAAATCCTTAAATAACCCCTCGCTGTAACACAATATAATTTTCCCAGAAAAATAGTACGTATATAAATTTATGTACGAAAACTCGTCTCAGAATCAAAATCAATTATCAAATCTCAATGATAGGCCATGTCGATATACCAACTCAGAAAATCATCATCAGGCAAGTAATATAAATCTAGGGTGTCCCTAGTGTCATGTCAGCCGGAGTCACCTCTAGTGACCTGTACGGCTGAATCTATAGCTCATCCATCATACTCAATCACTATCAATCATTATCCTGCACACGAGTCGGAACCACCTATAGTGGTCTGTACGACAGGCTAGGTGTATAATATTACGCTCAGTGCTACGATCACGTGAAGGCTGTGCGACGAATCGCGGGTCACCTACGAGTCGGAACCACCTATAGTGGTCTGTACGACAGGCTAGGCACCTGCCTTGGATCCAAGGTGAGCGTACGGTGCGTGAGGTGAACGATCACGTGAAGGCTAGGCCCTACTCTGGCGGAGCACAAACACCCGAGGTGCAGGTGATGAGCTAATCACAATCTATCATCATCTCAAACACTATCTATCATACTTACCTGACTTACCTGGCCGTCCACATCGTCGGAGCACAATGAATGTGATCATAATTATAATTATAAAATATAATTGGCATACGACATGGCAACTCAATTATAAAATCCATTCAATTCGTAAATCGATCAAATTACGTTTCTGGTAAAACGTCATATATATATATATATATATATATATATATATATACTGAAAACAAAAGCCCACTCACCTGGAGTCCACGCTACCGCCCCCCTAGCACGACTCTCGAGACATCCCCAAATGATCCCAAATGATCACCGCCTAGCATAAATATCAATTCATGTCTCAGAATCCGTACTGAGAGAATATGCAATTTATAATAAACGCATCCCTACGAATTCGATCTGGAAGATCCGTATCACGAAACTTCGATCCGTCACTTCCAATAATCCACATTAAGCTTCTAGAACAATATCCCAAAGTTTCGTTACGATCCAACGGTTGGATCTCCGCCAATTGCCAAAACCAAGTGGCGGTTAACGTTTTAATTACAAACTTACAATTCCAATTTGGGAAGATCCGTGCGACGGATTCCCGATCCGTAAATTCCTACATTCCTCAAATATTATGTAATCCAACGTACTAAAGTTTGGTGACGATCCAACGGTCGGATCGTCGATTCATATTTTGACATATTACCGAAACGTAACGAATTTAGGTCCTAACGACCAATCTACGTCAATCCATCATCAAAACTAATATCAAGGCATTGAATAATGCCTAAAAACCTCATTGGCCTTTATTCCTCTCTCTCTTCTCCTAATTGCTCCATTTATCTCCCTTCTTCCTCCTTTCCTTCCTAATCCGCACCATCCAATCTTTTTTGTCCTTAAATCTAGGCCATACACATGGCACACTTAACATTTCTGGAATTTTCTATAAAATAAAAATTTTACAATTTAGTCCTTAACTTTAAACGTTAATAACTTCTTCGTTATAGCTCCAAATTCGAATCCGTTTGCGCCTACGCGTCCGTAGCGACGAATACTACAAGAATGTGCCAAGAAAATGAATCTTAGGTGTCACTACGAGGCAGTCTACACCAATCGAAGTATGTGCCTCGAAGGGCACTTTTGTAAACTCTTTTATTAAAATTATAAAAATCATTATTTTCAGGGACGGGTTGTCACAATCTACCCACCTTTAAAAATTTCGTCCCCGAAATTCAAAATCATTTGCTAGAAAATTCTTAGCAAAAAGATAGAAAAGGAAAAATAAATACATGAAAGAGATTTTAAGATAGAGCGGCTGCATAAAAGAGAATGCCATTCCGTCGCGATCGGAGTGCAGTGATTCCTCTTTTATGCCTCCCAGCTCCGATTTCTTCTCCTTCAGCATTATACCAAAATCCAGTACTTAGAAAAATATAGTATTAAAATAAGGTATGAAAACATAACGTTTAAATACGTAAATGAAAACTGCAAAATTTTTTTTTTTTTTTTACTGAAATTGAAACTGATTATAGAGAAAAGCTTTTGCCTACGCACTCAAGCGTATCAAACTCCGAAGGTACCAAGAAGTACCCCTAGCTCAAGTCTAACCCTTAAATAGGTAGGCATACTAATATAATAAATCTATTTATTCACTTGCTTAACGAATCCAACAAGTATGTCATCAATATTACGGTCTGCAGCCCGTAATATTGATAACTCATCGTTGTCACGATAAGCGAGTAAATAATTCCCGAGGGTGCAATATTACCATCTTGCCCCTCATTGGGAAACATACACACACTGCCTAAACAAAGCCTACATCGTGCTCTTGCACTACTCCTCAGACAACATCATCCATATCGTAAATTTTCCTCTAGGTCACAATCTTCATAACTGACATCCCACATCGCCCAGGGGAGTGATCCTTAAATGCATATCCCATCCCTACCTAGCACGAGGCCTTTTGGGAGCTCACTGGCTTCGGGTTCCGTAGGAACTCCGAAGTTAAGCGAGAAGGGGGCTAGAGCACTCCCAAGATGGGTGACCTCCTGGGAAGTTGCTCGTGAGTTCCTAGAAACAAAACCGTGAGGGCGTGGTCGGGGCCCAAAGCGGACAATATCGTGCTACGGTGGTGGAGCGGGCCCGGGAGGTGGCGTCGCCCGGGCCGGGATGTGACAATTAGTATCAGAGCCTAACCCTGGCCGCGCGTGTGCCGACGAGGACGTCGGGCCCCTAAGGGGGTTGGATTGTGACATCCCACATCGCCCAGGGGAGTGATCCTTAAATGCATATTCCCATCCCTACCTAGCACGAGGCCTTTTGGGAGCTCACTGGCTTCGGGTTCCGTAGGAACTCCGAAGTTAAGCGAGAAGGGGGCTAGAGCACTCCCAAGATGGGTGACCTCCTGGGAAGTTGCTCGTGAGTTCCTAGAAACAAAACCGTGAGGGCGTGGTCGGGGCCCAAAGCGGACAATATCGTGCTACGGTGGTGGAGCGGGCCGGGGAGGTGGCGTCGCCCGGGCCGGGATGTGACATATGTCACACTGTTTATATTTTTTGGGCTTTGAATTAGGTTAGAAAAATATTAGATTTTGGGCAAACTAAGTGGCGTAAAACAAAGTGGTAATTACCATTGGCATACCATACCAACCAAACTATTTGGTATACCGATATCGGTATACCAAAATTTTGGTACGGTAATGGTAATAGATTTTGTCGTACCAAATATTTGGTATGGTAATCGGTACGGAGGTTTTGGTACGGTATTGTACCAAAACCACCCCTATGTATATATATAATTTATTTATTTATTATTAATAAAACGGTTCAGTTCGGTTTGGTTTCTGTTGGTTCTTGTTCATTCGAAACTAAAACCAGAGCTAGTTTGAACGGTCCAGTTCGGCTTTTTATTCAAAGTTGACTTTTCCGGTCAACATGGTTCTTTTCAGTTTTATTTTTTTATTTTTTTAATTTTTTTTCTTCATACGGTTCGATGCGGTTTTTATGTCCACCCCTAATACCACCTGCTTGAAGAGGATTTACAATTTATTAAAAGCGTTTTTAGATATTTAAAAGTGTTTCAGATGCTTAAAAACGCTAATAATAATATTTTATGAAAAAAGCTTAAGAGTATCTTCAAAGGAAGTGTGAAATTTTAAACATCAAAATAATATTGATGACTTATGTGGCAATTTGACATCATTTAGTAATTTTTTAAATCTTTTTGTGGGGTTCATGATTGAGGCAACTAATCAAATATTTTAAAAACATAAGAACATTTATTATATATTATATCAATCTATTAAAATATTATTTAATAAATTTGACAGTTGCGGTCTAATTTGACAACTGAAGGCTTTGTTTTGAATTGACTCAGCGTCACGTAAGAAATTGAAGTCTCGATTGGAGAGAGCTTGCTGCCATTTTTTTACTGTTGTACATCTACGCGACAATTTTGATATCTTATTTGAATATACTCTAAGTCCTATGGAGTTAGTAAAATACAAGAAATTGCTTTTTGGAGTAAGCACACTCTCTCGAAATTTTTAACATACAATATATCTCATATATCGCAGGATGATAAATTTTTCACATTTCATAAACTTCAAAATTAACTTCAATTTTTATTAAAAGTTTTGACGTGCTTCTAATAAAAAAAAATACTTAAGTATTCTATAGGAATACAATCTCTCCTAACTCCTACACCATGGTTACTATAAAATCGAACCATAATAAAAATTTCACACTTCCACTCACTTTTCCTGAAGTAACCTAAATTGTTATTATTATTAAGAACCTTGACGTGTTTCTAGTAAAAACGCTTACTATAAAACAATGTTTTATATGAAAACATCCCTCCAAACTCCTATAGTCCTATGTCTTTCAAAAAAAAAAAAAAAAAAAAAAAAAAAAACTCCTATAGCCCTATGACCGTTATTTTGACAATCCATCCGTGTGATTAATCAAATCCAACGGCCCATGATCTGTCAAACATTTTTTCACCCAGTAAGGAGTAAAACAGCTTGTAATACCTCATCACTTGGCTCCATTGTGTCTCAGAAGCACAGCGCCTTACTCATTCTGTCTCAAGTCCTCTCTCTCTCTCTCTCTCTCTCTCTCTCTCGCCTCCCCTGACTCAAATTCTCTTTCATTCTCTTGGTTTATCGTTTTCTTTCCGTAGATCTCGAACTTCTCATTTCTCTCATTTTGTCGTCTCTCGCCGGCGGAGGGACTTCTCAGATTCGATAGGGGCCGTCAGATGTGCGGACTTTAACTCGGGCCTCGTCATCCGATACACCGCCGGAGACTGAGCTTCGACGATGGGCCAGTGCTACGGCAAAACCATTCCCACCACCGAAAATGACCCCAACAGTACCAACGTAACTACAATCACTACCTCCGTCCACCAACCTCAAACGACGCCATCGCAGCAGGCCGGTCGGAACGGGGCCCTCAGCGTAAAAAACACGCCGGCCAGGTCGTCGAACCCTAGCCCATGGCCGAGCCCGTACCCCCACGGCGTATCGTCCAGCCCGTTGCCTGCAGGAGTGTCGCCGTCTCCGGCGAGGTCGTCGACTCCGGGGAGGTTTTTCCGGCGGAGGTTTGCGCCTCCGTCTCCGGCGAAGCATATAAAGGCGTCGCTAGCGAAGCGGTTCGGGAAGCCGAAGGCGAGTCCGATTCCGGAGGAGGGCGGGGCGGAGCCGGAGCCGGAGCAGTCGCTGGACAAGAGTTTTGGGTATGGGAAGAATTTTGGAGCTAAGTATGAGCTGGGGAAGGAAGTGGGGCGAGGGCATTTTGGTCATACTTGCTCTGGTAGGGGAAAGAAGGGTGAGCTCAAGGACCAGCCCGTGGCTGTTAAGATCATTTCGAAAGCCAAGGTACAATTGAGTTGTGATATGAATTCTGCATTCCTTTTAATTGCTTGTTTAGTGATTGTATTCGGAAATTCAATTGTGTTTATATAGAAAATGGAGTGTAGAGGGTTCTAGAGGGTTCTAAAGTCAACACATTTATGTACACCGAAACCATTGTGGGAAATGTAGAGGGATTGGAATTCCATCTATTACTATTAGGGGATTCCTGTTTTTGGGTTTGTAAATTGGTGGTGGCGAGTAAATTTTGATTAGGGAAGAAAAAGAATGGATGGGTGTGGATAGAGAAACCACATTGAGGGAAATTGTTATAGTCAAGCAGCATTTATGAACTAGATACTGAATGTTATTAATTACTTAAGTAGAAAAGATTACGGTGGTTTAGTTTGCAGTATCCTACAATGGCGCGGGATGTGTTGCATGAAAATGATGTGTTCAACTCAGGGATCGTTAAATCTTACGTTGCTTCTTGCACTGCGGCCACGTTGCTATGTCTGCAGAGTGTAGCTGTACGTGTCCTCATCTCTAGGTTGCAGTATTGCATTATAATTGTGTTTCTGTAATGATTATGTGATCATCTGAGTTCACAAAGGGGGTACACGGCAAGTTTGTTGCAAACTGTTACTGGAGCTCTTGCTCCACTAATTTTAATTCATTTCTCTTGTAAAACATGAGTCACAATTGTTAAAGTTTTTAAATGACTTGCCAAAGCTAGGTAACAGTGTAGGTCTGACATTTGTTATGAGTGTATTGTGTTTACTTTCAAATTGAATATTTGTGTCCAGAGCTAGATTTTTACCCTTTCTTCACATGTCAAATTTGGTAATTAATAACAGGACAGCATTATAATCGATTACGATGTCTTGTCTGAAGTTGTAATTTATAGCTGGAAATGAATCTGGTCTATGATCTGTGTGAGTGCATAGCAAGTATGATAACACCCGTGCTCCGATGATTTGGACACGTGCCATCCTTCCTCATATTCTGTTTCCTTTTCCCTTGGGCCTCAAATTTCTGTAGTTGTAGCAGTACGAGATATTATAAATAATGGCACCCATTTAAATGCATTGTATTTGTTTCTTACCAAATTCATTTGGCAGATGACGACAGCAATATCGATTGAAGATGTTCGTAGAGAGGTGAAGATATTGAAAGCTCTATCTGGGCATAAGCATCTTGTAAAATTTTATGATGCATGTGAAGACGCCAATAATGTTTACATTGTCATGGAGTATGTATACCTTGTTTTCTATTAATCTTTTTTATTTGGAGGGTCAGTTGCATGCATGATTGTTGAATGAAGAAGTATATAAACTTTTCTAGTTGAGGCATATGCCAAGTCTCCTGCTCCCTTGGTATGACATCTGTGGATTTGTGTTCTCTTACCAGATTGTGTGAAGGGGGGGAACTTCTCGACAGAATTTTATCTAGGTAATTTCTTTGCCGGTATTGAAATGTTACTCTTTTCATTCCAATGGTGTGTTGTATGTTGACAAACTCACCTTAACTGCAGAGGCGGAAGGTATGCAGAGGAAGATGCAAAACACATAGTTGTGCAAATTTTAAGTGTTGTTGCATTTTGTCATCTTCAAGGTGTTGTACACCGCGACTTAAAGCCAGAGGTTTTGATTGTCAACCTATGTGTTTAAGTTAATTATGAGTTCTTATCTGTTTCTACCTCTAAACATAGTGCTAAGTATATTCTCTCTCTTTCTCTCATTCTTGCTTAACAGAATTTCCTTTTCGCTACTCGAAGTGAAGATGCTGATATGAAGCTTATTGACTTTGGTCTTTCAGACTTTATCAGACCAGGTATCTAATAATGATCATCCCTACTCTCTCATTAGTTGAAGTGATTTCTCTCCTTGATTCAATAAATATATTAGAGCTGCAGTTTCAAGTGCCGCTTGGTTTTAGTTATTGTTCTCCTTTTAAAACGGACAACATTCAATTTTCTTGACTATTTGATGTTTCAATTGAATGAAACACCCTGCAGTGACTTGTCATATGGGTCTACATTTGATAAGTTTGATGATTTTTATCTACTCAAAGTTAAATTGGTTGAAATTTGAAGATTAATAATACACATATTTTTTGTATTTGTAATGGTGTATGAAATAAATTCTTTCTTAGAACTATTTTGTTTTCTCCGCCATTTTTTGAATTTGTAAGAAACTTGTTGAATGTTCTCTACAAGTCCAATCTAATTCCGATAAATCTGTGGATACACTAGTATCAAGTCAAGTCTAATTCTGTGCAACCCGTCTCATCTAATCTAACCCCGCTTGAAAAGAACAAAAAAGCATTTAGATGTTTTTCATTTAAAAAAAAAGAAACCATTTACTATGAGAACTGTAGTGGAAAACATGAAGTCCTTTTTCAATTAACCAATTTCAATATTTAATGAGTGTTTCCCCTCTTTTGACTGCTTGAGCCAATTCATACTTTGTTTATTTGTACTTATTAACAATATAGGAGGAAACTTTTTCCTCATTATTTATCCATGTATGCATTTATTTATGTGCAGATGAAAGACTTAATGATATTGTTGGAAGTGCATATTATGTTGCGCCTGAAGTCCTCCATAGATCTTATAGCCTTGAGGGAGATATATGGAGCATTGGTGTTATCACCTATATCCTGCTATGCGGAAGCCGACCTTTCTGGGCACGAACCGAATCTGGAATTTTCCGTGCAGTGCTACGAGCTGATCCTAGTTTTGATGATTTACCCTGGCCTACTTTGTCTCTAGAAGCTAAGGACTTCGTAAGAAGACTTTTGAACAAGGACTACAGAAAAAGAATGACTGCTGTCCAAGCCTTATGTAAGCAGATTTCTTTCTATTGCTGTCTAAAGTACTACCCAGGAGATAAAAAATTGGACAGTTTTAGATGATATGCGTTTCTCTTAATCATGTTTGGGTGGTCTTTGTACTTCCCTTCCACAATCTAAATAAAATGTTGATATCAGGGGAGCGGGTGGGAGGTTTCCATTTGGTTGCTCCATCATATTTGAACTAAACATCCATCTATATTGTGTCATATGCTGAAATAACTTTGTTCGTTCTTCTAAAAAAGTGTGGTTATAACTACCGATTGGTTAGTTTGATACCAAATATTCATTTACAAGCAAGAATGACTTTAAATTGATTACTATTTGAATTAGGCATTGTTATTTGGTAATGATGATAAGTGATCTTTTCCATTTGGTTTTCAAAGCTGATAATGACACTCATAATTGCAGCTCACCCATGGTTGCGAGATGACAGTCGTCCTCTTCCTTTGGATATATTGATACATAAACTAGTCAAATCATATCTCCATGCTACGCCATTTAAGCGTGCAGCACTTAAGGTATTGTTACCATTTCCAAATATGGCTCTTTCTACCTTCACCCCATTTCCTAGAAATTTTTGATATCACCTAATTATTCCTATTACACATAGGTTGGTCATGTCTGCTCTTAAATGTCAAAACTTCATCTCTTGGTTTTACTTGATGATTAATTTGGTATCGGAGTGATGTGTACTTTATCCTTTCTGATAATGCATAATGTATCTTAAACGTTTTCCTTTTCTGTTTGGGTCTCGAAGAATGTATCTTCAACTGTATAGTATATCATCACCTTCGCCCTATGGCATCCTTGAAAATGATGCTTATAAAATGTCAATATTGAGATGTCTTTGATTACATGGGAAGATATTTTTTTATTTTTCATTTTTTATATAATCAATATCTACTTTTTAAGAAACTTAATTAGCAAGTGAACCGAATAATTGACCTTTGTATTGTTAATTGGTGTGGAAAGAAAATTATTAAATTTCCATTTGACTTTTCGGTTCCATGGCTAATGGAAGTGAAAAGAAAGGTAAAACCTTTAGCTTTTCTGTTGAACTCTTTCTACAAAGTAGGCAGAGTGATGGTTCATAGAGAGTAGAGACATTCTAATTACCTATCGTTTTCTCCATTTAGCTAAATCCTAGTAATGTAGTGATCAATAATCTGCTTCATGGAGGCAGGTATAAATTGTTTTTGACTATTCGTGCATATATTCTATATTAAAATCATGTTTCTGTTTTTTCATGGCGTGATTGCAGTCTCTTTCCAAAGCTTTGACGGAGGATGAGCTGATATATCTAAGAGCCCAATTCATGCTTTTGGAACCAGATAATGATGAGCGTGTCTCTCTTCATAATTTCAAAATGGTTGTTTACTACTCCTACTATTTCTAATTTGAGTTTCCAGGCAATATATATTTTGAAGAGGGGCTTATGGGGAGAAAATTACATTTTTGCAGGCTTTACTAAGAAATACAACTGATGCGATGAAGGAGTCAAGGGTTGTTGATATCCTAAATGCGGTAAGTGTTCTTTTAAATTCTGTTCTTGCTTTTGGATTGTTTTAGTTGAAGGGCTAGTTTGGGAAGTGCATTTAAATGACTGAAAGCACTTTTAGAGGAAATGTTTTTGGGTTCCAAAGGCACTTGAAGTTCTTCCTGCAACAAGCTCCACAGATGTGCTTTTCCAGAATTAATTGCATTTTTGCTAAGGATTGGTTCTAAAAACATTTTCTCTAAAAGCACTTTCAGTCATTTAAGAGCACTTTTCAAACAAGCCAGAAGTTTGCTAGCATGTGTAGGCTATCGTAACTTATGCTATAATTTATCTGACATTTCATCCTTTTTTATGCCATGACATTTGAGGTCAGCAATTATCAGTTTCTCAATTCCCTGTTATAATTGATTTCAGATGGAACCGCTTGCTTATAGAACAATGGACTTCGAAGAATTTTGCGCGGCCGCAATCAGTACCCATCAATTGGAGGCCCTTGAAGGGTGGGAGCAGATAGCCTGTACTGCTTTTGAGCATTTTGAACGGGAGGGTAACCGAGTCATATCAATTGAAGAACTGGCAAGAGTATGTCCAGTTATGCTCTTTTCGTTTTCACTGAAATCTTGTATTCTTCTTTTTTTACAGTCGATTTTTGCTGCATTTCCGATTTTAACTCAAAATGGCTTTACCTGTGAATGCAGGAATTAAATCTCGGCCCTTCTGCCTACTCTATCCTCCGAGATTGGATCAGAAGCGCAGACGGAAAGCTCAATTTCCTTGGATATACAAAATTTTTGCATGGTGTGACGATCCGTAGCTCCAACACCAGACACCATTAGTTTTATTCTTTTCTCCCTTTTACGCTATTTCTTTTTAGCTTTAACATATAGTTTCTTGTAAGATTCATGGGTTTTTCGGTTGATTTGCGCGAATTTTAATTTCGCTTTCTTGGGGCAGGTGGGGGGGTAAAGGAAAATGTGTATAAAAAAAAATTGAACATGTTAGTGAATCCAGTTGGGGATTTCAAGCCAATTTTTAAAAATGTTAATGATTTTCTCCTTTCTCGTTCCCTATTTTTGCAGTTGGTATGGTTTTTATTTGTTTAGATCTCTCGTGTGGTTGAGTTTTTGTTGCACATCATTGTTCTGGGGATTTTGTAGCCTCTCTCCCCTTTTTGGGCATGCACTCTTATGGTCCCAGTAGTTTCTATCGAACAAGTTCGATGAATCACTAAATATATGAACCGGCACCCCTCTCTAAACAAGTGGGCATCTGATTATCTATGCTTCCAATAACCCTAATCAATTTAAATAAACAAATCCAGAAAGGGAAATGAAAATATTTTCAATTCAAAAGTCATAAGTATACACGAGTGTACGGAAAAACAAAACTCTTGGATTATATTGTTGCTGCGTTTGATTATTTCGACACCCGAATTGATAGATTAGCAAACTAAATTCTTAATTAAATGGAAAAGTTGCTTTGAAGGAAACGGAAAAATACAATGTCAAATTAAGCATAATCATGAACAAAAGAGGGGGCTATGCCCTGCATCTGTCCTATTGTGATTATACAACAAAAACGTCATAAGATCAATGAAGGGAGTTGAGGTTCTATTATAACTATGACACTCAAAATTATATATACATTAGCGTGTCACAAAAGAAATAAAATACACAAGCGTACAAACAGAAAGGTATAAATAGAAAAGTTTAAATTGTGATATTTATAGAAAATCATTTTCTTGGTTATCCAGAGAGTAGATGGTAGCATGTATCAATCATAAACTAGTATAAACAAGAAATAACTCAGGGAAACAAAAGATTTATTAATTCCAACTGGCTAATTAAACATGATACTTGAGAAAAACCCTAACGGATACCAACGACAAAGGGAAAAATTATAAGTACCTATTTATTAAACTAGACATGGATACTAAGCTTTTGAGGGTGCCGGTGAAGCTTTGCTGGAACAATGGTTCTTTAACAGAGCTTGGAAGAAATAGTTGTTGAACTTGTAGAAAACATAGTTGGTGCAATTGTCGTCCATTTCTACGATGGCCTTGCAGCAATCTTCTTGAATGACAACTTTGCGAGTCCAGTAAGATACGCAAATCTCATGGTAACAAGTTGCAGAAGCAGTGTGGTAAGCTCCAAGGCACTTTACAAGATTAGGATCAGGGTTCCACCATGAGTACTTTGGGGATGCTGGTGTTTTGGGTGTTGGAGGAGCTGTGGAATCGGAAGTAGCCATACATTGTGTCAATGCTAAGCAAAAGAGAATGAAAAATACAACAACTCCTCTCTTCATCATCTCTGCTTACTTAAAATCTCAAGTTTGAAATATAAGTGATTGAGTAAGTGATTTGGTCGAGTGAAAAATGTGAATCAGTGATTGTGAAAAGTATGGAAGTATATATAGGCATGCATATAGAAGACGTTGACATGTGGCTCGATATAAATCTTGGTCAATTACTTTGTATCAGTTATCCTTGTTTTTCTCTCCATCACAAACTTGTTTATGACTTCATGTATTAGAAGGGAAACTATTTATTTTGTAATAAAAGGAGCTCATGTAGAAATAATTTGTGTGAGCCAATTTGTGAGATTCTCTTTGTACATTTATTATCTCAATCAGTTAATAAATTGAGAGTTATTTCTTTCATTTTATTTGTTCCATTTGGTGCTCTAGCACAACAGAAGAGTTCAAATTTAAGTGAGAATGATTTGGTTTTATCAGCGAAGATTAGTATAAAAGTAAATAAAACCATCATGTATAGGTGATTACAAACTCTAGTTTAACTATAGGATATTCTTTGTTAGAGATTATTATCAATTCTCAAAAAAAAAAAAAAAAATTAAATATGCATGTGGTCGAATATCCTAGTCAATATGGTGTTGATTTCTACCCTTGCATCCAGTTTCAAAAGTCTCCCAACATTATATTAATTCTTTTCAAGTTGACAGTAAGTATCAATTAAAAGAGAATTACATAAAAAAGAATTATCTAATAGTTCGTATTAGTTCACTCTTCCAATTACAATACACGACTATATACTCGAATATTATATAGCATGCTGTAATTCACCAAATGATCAAGAAATGGATAATCACTCATGGATTCTTCCAATTACAATACACGACTACATACTCGCATATTATATAGCATGCTTTAATTCTCCAAATGACCACGAAATGGATAATCACTCATGGATTCTTGAACTTGATATCAAAGGTTAAGATTAAAACATTAAAAAATATTTATTTATTCTTCATTCCTCTTGATATAAAAAAAAAAGTGATCATAAATTATACATCACCAGGTGACCAAGAGCACATGACTCTTTATTATCTTTTGGAAAAAAAAAGGAGGAAATTCATCATCCATAGTTGAAATCAAACTCTAGTTTAAAAATAGGATTCTTGTTAGAGATAATTATCAATTCTATGAACTTTTTCCACATTTTATGCGTCAATTGTATGTTGTCATTTATCACTTCTCAAACAAAAACAGTATATATCACTTGATACTACGGTGTAGTGGTATTCCTGAAATAACTTAGGTTTGATTCTCTCGTTTGAACCACATTATTGTTAGCCTATTAGGAGACTTAGCTCACTCCTCCATCCCTTTAGTGTAGATAATATCGTTTGTTAAAAAAAAAAACTGAATGTATGAGCTATCAATTGTCAAGAAAAAAATATTAGAGTTAAATAATTAACACTTAGAGCGTGTAGTAGTGCACAATGGGAGGAGGAATTAAATTAGCAATAACGATTTTTATCAAAAAATTATGAGATAATTAATTGACAAGCATTATAACTCCAATATAATTGCAGTTAGTTTGGTGTTATATCCACTTCATAAGTCATCTAAAATTATCTTCGGGATATCCATCTATGCTATGAGTTCAATCATCAAAAGAAGCAACGAAAACAAAACTCCAAGGAGAAATGTAGCGCAAACCAAAAACTGTAGAAAATAAGCTTAGATATATGTTTAATCCAAAAGGGTTACTTAGAAATCTAGTATTTCACGATTTTGAAAGCTTGAAGAGACGACTTAAAAGTCCACAAACATCTTCAACATTACTTCACATTACTTTAGGCCTAGTTGGCTAGAATATGGTATTTCCTTTGTTTACACTTAACTTTAAATCTCCTTTCCATTGATTTTAATTAGATTAAAAACCTGGAGTGACCCTCCACTTTTGAATATGGGTAAGCCCAGATCCTCGAGTTTGAAATAGGCCAAACTTCATTGTTCAGGTTTCAGCAATAACCACATCAGTATGACTAACATATATATATATATATATATATATATATATATATATATATATATATATATATATATATATATATATATATATATATGCGTGTGAGTGTAGTGTCTCAATATGGGGCGTGTTAACATTGAGAGAGATAGAAGAAGAGTGTATTCTTTGAGAAGAAGAAAAGAGATAGAAGTTGAAAGAAAAGGGTAGTTTGTATTTGATTTCTTAATGATCAAGTAATGGTTTACAATCTTAGTTATATATACTAATCTTCCACCTCCTTATCTCAACTATATTCCCAACAACCTAACAACCTAACTACTTATAACAACTTATCCATGTATTCTATTGACAAGTGTCACTTAATTTGACTCTTGATCTCTCTTCACTTGGATGACTATTTTCTTCACTTAGATCCTTATATCCCCCCTCAATCGGATGCGCAAGGGAACTGAGCATGAGATTGCCACAGTGCTGGTGAAATAAAGGCGCAGACAACCCTTTGGTAAAGATATCTGCAGATTGGTCAGCAGAAGAGACATGTTGAACAAGAAGATCGCCACGAGTAACCCGTTCCCGGACAAAGTGATAATCAATCTCAATGTGTTTGGACTTGGCGTGAAACACCGGATTAGTGGAGAGAGCAATAGCAGACAGGTTATCACAATAGATCAGTGGAGGAACAGAAATAGAAACATGTAAATCACACAGTATTTGGCGAATCCAAGCCAATTCTGCAGCAGTAATCGCCAAAGCACGGTACTCAGCCTCGGTGGAAGACCTGGAAACCGTATGCTGTTTCTTAGATGCCCAAGAGATGGGATTGGAACCAAGGAAAACAACAAATCCTGAAGTAGAGCGTCTGTCATTCGGGTCACCAGCCCAATCTGCATCACTATAGGATTGTAAATGTAAAGAGCCGGACCTGAAATGAATACCAAAACCAGATGTGCCTTTGAGATAGCGGACAATTCGTTTGACTGCAATAACATGGGACTCCATAGGATTATGCATAAACTGACAAGCTTGATTCACAGAGAAGGCAATATCTGGCCTGGTGAAGGTGAGATACTGGAGAGCACCAACAATGCTTCTGTACTGCTCAGGATTATGGTATGGTTTGCCATCATTCTTAAGTAATCGATGATATGGAAGACATGGGGTGGCACACGGCTTACAATCCTGCAAATCAACCTTGGCAACCAATTCATTAACATACTTGGTTTAGGAGACAAACAAGCCATCAGATGTATATCGAATCTGTAACCCCAAAAAATAGTTCAACTGGCCCAAGTCCTTCATATCAAACTCGGTTGTGAGAGCAGCAATGACAGTGGAGATAAGCTCAGAACTACTACCAGTAAGAATCACATCATCAACATAGAGTAATAGAACCACGGTGCCTTTGAATGAATGTTGAACAAACAAGGATGGATCAGCTGGAGAAACTTTGAACCCTAAGCTAGGTAAAAAACTTGTGAATCTGTCATTCCAGGCACGGGGAACCTTCTTAAGACCATAAAGAGACTTGTGTAATTTACAAACATAATTGGAAGGATGTGCTGCACTATGAAAGCCTGGAGGTTGAGCCATGTAAACATCCTCTTGAAGAATGCCATGCAAAAAGGCATTTTTGACATCCAGTTGTCTAAGGGACCAATGGAACTGGGCAGCTAATGCAAGGATCAAACGGATAGTAGTAGGCTTCACAACTGGACTGAAAGTCTCTCCATAATCGATACCTTCTTCCTGGCTATACCCTTTTGCAACCAGCCGTGCCTTATACCTAGCAATACAACCATTAGCATCTCGTTTAATCCTGTAAACCCATTTACACCCAACCAAGTTCTTGTCAGGTGGTAAAGGAACCAAAGTCCAAGTGTGTTGTGTATGCAAGGCACCAATTTCCTCCTGCATAGCCTCTTGCCATTCAGAAACTTTAGAAGCTACTTTAAAGGATGTAGGTTCGGTGATGGATGCCAGAGGAGCACTCATAGAGGCAGAGAGAGCTTTGCGTTTAAAAATACCATTTTTGGACCTTGTCTGCATAGGGTGAATATTCATAGGCACAGGTAACACAGCTGCCAGATTCTCATGATTAAAATCAGGATCCACAGGAATGGGATGCTGTGTAGAAGGATCAGAAGCAACACTTAGGGAGGTGGGAGAGGAGACAGGTGTTTCCAATGAATCTGAGGCTCGAGATGCAGGCAAAAAATCTGAGGCACTAGATGAATGCAAGTCCAACAAATCAGTGGCTGAAGATGATGATGATGCAATGGGAGATGTAGGTGACACTACTGGAGATGATAATGAAATTGAGGCAGGGGAAGAATCAAAAGAATGCACAGGCGAAATGACAGAGGATGACAGAGGTACAGAATGTGTGGAGGTGACATGAAGATATGGAAATGTGGTTTCATCAAACAATACATGCCTAGAGATGTATACCCGTTGAGTGACCATATCTAGACAAAGAAAACCTTTATAGTGATCTGCATAACCCAGAAAAACACAAGTTTTTGTTTTTGGTTGAAGTTTGGAAGTATTATATGGTGTAAGCAGTGGAAAACAAGCACACCCGAAAACTTTCAAATGACTAATAGCTGGAACTTGGTGAAACAATAAATGATAGGGGGAGTGCATCTTTAAAACAACACATGGCAGTCTGTTAATGAGATAGACTGATGTGGCACAGGCATGAAACCAGAATTTAGAGGGCAGATGGGCAGTTTGAAGCAATGTTAAAGCAGTCTCTACAATATGCCTATGTTTCCGTTCGGCCAAGCCATTTTGTTCTGGAGTATGAGGACAAGAACGCTGATGTAACATGCCATGTTGAGACAAAAAATGCTGAAACTTAGTGCTAACATACTCACCCCCACCATCACTTTGTAAGACTTTTGGTTTTGCAGAAAATTGAGTGGACAGATAAGCATAAAAATGAACAAATGTTGGAAAAACCTCTGATTTATTATGTAAAGGGAAAACCCACGTGTATCGAGTACATTCATCTATGAAGGTTACATAATACCTAAATCCTTCATGAGATAACAAGGGGGCAGGTCCCCACACATCACTGTGCAAAACTTCTAAAGGTTGTACAGACTTAGTGACAGGAAAATGAAACTGGAGCTTTGTAAATTTGCCTTCTAAGCAAGGTGTACAAATGGATTTACATGTATCAAATGATGCAGGGATTTTATTTTGCTGAAGAATGACAGAGGTAATCACATTGGAAGGATGGCCGAGACGCTTATGCCACAGATATGTATTAACAGGTTTGGCTAGACAGCATGTATGTGGATGAGGTAATGCAGATGACAGCTTCACAGGTATGTTGAAAGGAATAGGATAATATCCGTCTCTACACAGCCCCTTGAGAATCATTGTTCCTGTGGATTTGTCCTGAACCCAGAAGAAAGTATCGTCACAAATGAATCTACACTTATTATCCTTGCATAACTGATAGATTGATAATAAGTGTTGAGAAATTTTGGGAACATGAAGAACATTCTTTAAAGCAAGTTGTGTATTGAAACCAGATAAGTGAGAATTGCCAACATGGGAAATACTCAAACCTGAACCACTAGCTGTGGTCAAGGTATTAAATATCGATGATATCGGAAATATCGATAGTCCAAAAACACGGAAATTTCGATGGAAATATCGGAATATTATCGATATCGATAAAAATTGAATAAAAACCATGGAAATTGTAAGAAAAACTTGGAAATTTTTATTGAAACTTTGCAGGATGTTTATTTAGTCAATTATCTATTAGTTTATCACAAAAAATTGAAAAGAAATTCATTGCATGATGGATTTAACTAAGTTAAGTTGATTATATAACGAGTTGGCAAACATTGTGAGTGTAGAAAATATGTAAATATTTTAGCATATTTTCACAAAAACATAAGTGATATGGTGGTTAATGCGTTGAAGGAGTAAAATGGGAGGGGTTTGAATCCCCTTGGTGTTTTTTTAAATATAGAAATTTAAAAAACACGGAAATTTCGATGGAAATATCGATGACATCGGAAATATCGGTAGTCCAAAAACACGGAAATTTCGATGGAAATATCGGGATATTATGGATATTTAATACCTTGGCTGTGGTGATGGTGTCATGGCCTTGATATGGAGTAGCTGACTCCAGAGAAGCCAAATCAGAAGTCATATGCGAAGTGGCGCCAGTGTCAGCAAGCCAGAATTGATGCTCAGGTGCAGAAGGTTGAGGATGAGCATGCATAGCGGTGAGATTAGGACTAGGAGATTTGCCTTGATATGCAAAGTTACCTCTGTGGTAGCACTGCAGAGCAGAATGGCCAAATTTCCAGCAAATTTGACATTGAGTTGGGATAGGACCATCAGAAGGAGAAGTGTGTCGCTGGAAACAATCAGCAGCAACATGCCCTTTTTTGTTGCAGATTTGACAAATTGGGATCTCAGAAGGATGCCCAGCACAGTTGGATTGATAAGGTTTGGGTGCACCAAGAATTCCAGGACTACCATTTGGAGGAAGACCATAAGATCTAGAACCATAATTCAATGACCGGCCTCTGCCTTTTCCTCGAAAATTATTTCCTTTATATCCACCATAGACATAAGAACCTTGATGTGAATTGGGATAACTTGTAGAATGCGAAACTCCACCAGAACTGTGAAATTGTAGAGAAGAAGCACCAGAAGAAGACCCAGCATTATGAGACTGGTTATCAAGAACCAAAGCTTTGCCCTTACTAGACTGAGTACCAGCCACCAATGCAGTGCCAAAGGGCAAGGAAGATGAGGATTCAAAGCACTGACCAAGTATAGCTTCTTCGGCAAGCAATTGGGATCGAAAATCCTTGAGAGAAATACCATTATCTCGGCCCCTTATAACACACCGAAAGGTGTTGAATTCTGCAGGAAGCCCTTTTAACGCCAAGATTATGATATCATCATCATCAAACAAAACTCCTGCAGCTGCAAGATGATCACGGGCATCTTTAATCTTCTGCAAATACACAGAAACAGACTCACACCCTTTTTTGATATTCTGAAGCTCAGTTTTCATCTGAAAGATCGTCGCTTTAGTTACTGCGGAGAACCGTTCAGTGAGATTGACCCACATCTCATGAGCACTGCGACTACCAATGACACAAGACATGGCTGTAGGAGACAACGTTGCAATGATCAGCTGCATCAGAGCACGATCGTGCATCTTCCAGACCAAGAAATCATCTCGCTCAACCCCTTCAGCGTCAGAATCCTCATCAAACCGTGGAGGACATGTTTTTGACCCATCAACAAATCCCATAATACCATAGCTCTCGAAGAGTAATTTGATTTGAAAGCTCCAAGTAAGAAAATTAGAATCATCAAGCTTTACCGTAACCGAAGTAGAAACCGTGGAAATAAGACCTGTGATAGGAGATTGAACGATTTTCAGTTGATCAGCAGTCACCATTGGAAAAATATTCACAGACGCGTTTTATCGAACACGTAGAGGGCAGTCGAAGATGAACAGAGACAAGAAGACGATGGAGACAAGAAGAATGCCCCAAAAACACAGAATCACAGCAGGATACAAATTAGAGGATTAGAAGAAGAAAGAAATGCTCTTAATTGTGATGCGGAAGCGCCAGATCGGATTCTAGGCGATGATACCATGTTAACATTGAGAGAGATAGAAGAAGAGTGTATTCTTTGAGAAGAAGAAAAGAGATAGAAGTTGAAAGAAAAGGGTAGTTTGTATTTGATTTCTTAATGATCAAGTAATGGTTTACAATCTTAGTTATATATACTAATCTTCCACCTCCTTATCTCAACTATATTCCCAACAACCTAACAACCTAACTACTTATAACAACTTATCCATGTATTCTATTGACAAGTGTCACTTAATTTGACTCTTGATCTCTCTTCACTTGGATGACTATTTTCTTCACTTAGACCTTATAGGGCGTAGCTACAATATTATCTAATAGAGTATATAAATTTGATAAAAAGACAACCTCAAAGACCTGCAACCAAAAAAAAAAAAGTTGAACCTAACAACCAACACCCCCACGAACTCAAAGCCTGGAACCTCGACTGCATGCTAATTCTGTGCCTTTCATGAACTTCCAAGATATATCATAAATGGCGCTAATTAATCAAAAAATGGCAGTGAGACCTGGTAATTAACAACCATCTGAAAAAGGTCCCAAATTAGTTTCTGTTTGGCACCTCTATTGAACGACACACCAGCTGAAAAAACTTGAACAACAGAAACGTGGATGCCATGCACCCACCGCTCTCTCTCTCTCTCTCTCTCTCTCTATGTGTATCGGTAGTCTTTCTCCAAGACCATGACCAACCCAATTTAATGCGGTCCAAACAAAAAAAAAAAAAAAAAAACAGATACAATAACTGGAAGTTTGCAAACAAAAATAGAAGAAAAAGAAAATGGGAAGTGATATATAATGCAAACGATTCCAAAGAGTATTCACTTTCAGTGATGTGATGAGCACAGGGAGAATGGTCCATCACTATTGGTTCTAGTTTCCAGGAGTTTAGGCATCTTTAGTCATATATATATATATATATATATATATATATATAAAATATCTCCTGTAAATAACTTTTTATTTTGTTTTATTTTTTAACAAATTAGTAGGTTAAATAATTAATGTTAAAAAAAAAGAATCAGCGAAAATCAAACTCGCACCAAAGTGTATATAAATAATTGCTTTTCGCCAAAGTGTTGGTAGCTCTTTATTCAGTATTACTCTATTCATTCAATAATATCAATTGTATAACTTTTCAAATCAATATGTTATTACCAAGTGATCGATAAAGAAAAGAACTGGGAAAATGAAATTTTATTTAAAATCATGTAACCTCTCTCTACACCCAACTTAAATTGTAAATGTGAAATTAGGGGTGGTTCAGTATGGGATCCCATACTGAAACTCTTGTCCCGATTCCCAAACTGAAATTTTCTGGAATCTCAATTTTAATACTGATTCCAAACCAAATTTTAGGGAATCTCAAAATAGTTTTGAAATTTTGGGACAAATCGAGAATCCTAAAATGGTTTTGGGCTTTTGAACAAAAATCCAATATTGGGCCGTGCCCAAAATCTGTCCGCTTAGTAATATCAGTCCAATTGAGTGTAGTGAATGTGACAGCCCATATGGGCTTAACTTGATTTGACAAAAAACAATTCTGGGTTGCATAGTACCGAGTGATATTGCCAAAATGTGCCTGGTTTGGTGATTGCAGCTCTAGGATTAAATGAACAGAAGGTGATTGCAGCTCTAGGATTAAGTGATATGCCCAAATGTGCCTGCCTATTCCATTTCTACTACACATGCATGCAATAAAAATAAATTAAGTACCAAATCCAAAAGCAAAAATATTAGTTACAAGCCAATGTTTTAAAATAAATAAAGTAACAAACCCAAAAGCAAAAAAATTAGTTACAAGCCAAAATTTCAATAATTAACTTACAAACCAAAAGCAAAAAAAAAACAAAGCTTAAAGTTTATGAAGATTGTTGGCCTCTTCGGCCCCTTGATCTTGTTGATGCTTAAAGTTTATGAAGATTGTGTACTAGAT
This sequence comes from Crataegus laevigata, assembly GCA_963580275.1. Classification (NCBI taxonomy): domain Eukaryota; kingdom Viridiplantae; phylum Streptophyta; class Magnoliopsida; order Rosales; family Rosaceae; genus Crataegus; species Crataegus laevigata. The sequence goes on along the minus strand of OY756947.1, from coordinate 25,222,380 downwards.
TGGCTACTAGACCCGTCCATCCTAACAAATAAAATAACAATGCACATTAATATATATCACAACCACAATTCAACATATATTCAAATTCCAATCAATAAATAAAATAAATGGTTCAAAAATCTGAGTATTCAACATAGAAATATATGGTTGTGAGAAAAAGAACTCAAAATATATCGTGTATTTGAACTAGGAAGCAAATAAAAACCAGCTTGTTTCTAAACTAAGAGAATATAAGTAGCTTGTTTCAAAACACTAAATTAATTACCTAATTTGGGGTGAGAGTGAGACCCGAACTCGGTGTGGTGGTGAGAGAGAGCAGATATGTACGTACTAGAAGCACCTTGTTCAGATGACTTGCATTGGAAAAAGAAAAGTAATAAGAATTTTGTACGCAAAAATATATCAATCCTTACAATGATGATTAAAACAAACAAAACATGACATAATACAAGGTTACATGCAATTCAGCAAATATCAGTAAGAATGTAAACAGATACAATTTGATAGGATCAGTATTTTTAGTAACCTTGCCCCAGGTACTAGTTTTGTTTAAGGGGTAAAAATATTAATGCAAAATGTCTAAAAAAATTTCATTGAAATTGTGAAAACTGCATATAGTGAAACAAGAAACAAGTATACAATGCACCTAAGGTTAATCAAACCTGAAGACAAAAAGACATCTGTGTCATGCTAACTTTAAAAACCGCACGGGTTTTACTTTGGGCACAGCTAGACGGATGGGGGGAGAGGAGAGAGGTAATGCAGCTAAGATCAGAATAGATGGGTTAAGAAAATGTCAAACAAATTCTCATATTATATGCTAATATTTGGAACAAAAACGATTTCTTGCCCTTATCAAATCCACATTCGAAAGTTCAAAGTTATTATGAGGAGCTTGTAACTGAAGTGATCAAGAATATTTAGTCTTTTACTATAAGTTCAATTCTATACTCCCTTGAGAGAGATTTTAGGACTAATTTGAGACAAGAAAAATTCTAAGACTCAAGTCAAACCATAAATGTGAGATCTAGTAGGCACACCCTTTACACGCCTTCCCTCAATTTCTGACTAAATCCCAAAACCAAAACAGGTCAACATAGGTCAATTCAATTCCCAAATAAACTAATTATGACCCCGTCGCTCTAGCTTCACTTTATGATTTATATGTAAGAAAATTGACTATAATTCATAGACAATGTATATCCAGGAATAGTCACAGCTCGGAAAGAGACAAGTGATTAGATACAATTAATCATACAACACTTACTTGTGGCAGCCACAGCAACCTGGTAATCCTACTTTGATGAGTGTCCCCTTCTTGAGGACATATATCACTTAGGCTCCCTACAGATATCACTCAGCCGCACTTCAAATTTATCATCAAGAGGTATATTGCTTGCTTGAACATCCCTACAAAAAGAAAGCTAAATCACTACTTGCACCAACAAGAATACAAAACCAATGGAAATGCAAAGATGCAGCGAATACAAAACATTCACTCTTCAAACAATTGACGTATATAAACATATGAAACCAGTAAGAGAAGATTCAAGATTGAAATTAGATTCTAAACCCTAAATTAAATTTCAAAAGGAAGATAGAAATTAGATTTCAAAACACTAAATTAATTACCTAATTTGGGGTGAGAGTGAGAATCAGACTCAGTGTGGTGGTGAGAGAGATCGCGGGTTCTGTTCTGTCCGTGAGAGAAAATCGCTCGAGAGAGAGAGATCGTGAGAGAAAGCGGTGGCTGTGTGGTGAAGGGAAGTTGGAGAGTTAGAGACGATAGTATGGTGTGGTGGTAGGCCGGTGGTTGGCCGAAATTCGACAGAGACAGTCAGATCAGATGAGAGATGAGGGCTCGGTGAGGGAGGGCTACGCTTCGAGTTCGAGTTCGATGGATGGAATTGGAAACAAATGAACGGAAGTGAGGGATCTAACCTAAAAATAAATGAACGGCACAGATTAAATCCAAAACAATGAACGGTTGAAATAATTCTCTTATAATTAAAAAAATAATATATATATAATATTTTTTTCGGTTTGGTATGGGAATACCGAAAAATGGAGATGCAAAACCGAATCCCATACCGAAAATTTCAGTTTGGTTCAGGATTACATACTGAAAATTTCGGGAATTTTGGTTTGGGATCGGGATTTTTTTGGTTTGGTTTGGGATTTTTGGAATTTTTTTCCAGCCCTATGTGAAATGTCTTTATTACCTTATTGTATAATTACAATAAAGTACAAGATGAAACTAATAATAAAAATAAGATTATAAACCCACACCCAATAATTAAACCTAACCATCACTATCACTGGTCATTCTCCTACATTCTATTATGACAAAAATCATAAGATGCTCTCATAGAAAAAAAAAACTTTTTTTGATAGATGGATAGTAATTTTGAACTATCGACAATCTATACTAAGGCAACTGCCCCTTCTCCTATACCCGGCTGAGATGGAAATGCATGGAGTGGACGGAAAAGGAAAGCAGTTTTCTCTTACTTTTCTGTACAGAGCAAGAGTGGAGGGATGTGGCTTGCATGTAGACCCATCATATTCAACCCCTTATGAATTGGACAGGTTTGAGGGAAGAAACCAAAAAAAAAAAAAAAAAAGAAAAAAAAAAAGAAAATTCTAAACATGGGAACATAAATTTGCATGCAACACATATGATGCACGTGAGCCTAATTTCAAAAGCATCTTAAACAACTTAAGTCTTTAAATTCTACCCAGGATATGTCAAATAAGAACATGCATTGTGTTGCAATCATATTAGAAACTGGCTCTTACAGTGTAATGAATGATTAAGCAGCAATTCACGGACCCTCTCTCAACAATTCTAATGAGAAAATTGACCAATACTATCAAGTCTCAACAAATAGGAAACTAAGTTGAGAGAGCAACACTATAGAGGGTGATGGAGATTTCATCAAAATCAACTATTGGAAGGAGAGAACGTCAGAGGAGAGAATGCTTTGATTTTTTTGGTTTTTGATGGATGTAAAGATAAATTTACATATTAAATTGGGGTTGTGAGGGTAGTTTAGGTAGTAAATTTAGGTTTAAAGAGCTAATGATAGTTCAATTAAAAACAAATGGGTATAAAGAGTAAGTTGGGTGTAAAGAGAAGTTAAATCGGTGTAAATAAAATTACCCATTGGGAAATTTCCGATGTTGGGACATTTTCCATTGTTTAATTATTATGATAACCATTTCACAATGAATGGTTTAATTAAAAAAAATTACGCCACTTAGTACTATGGTCTAGTAGTATTCCTCTTCACTTGTAAGTGAGAGGTCTTAGGTTCGATTCTCGCCAAAAGCGAATTTGAATCATATTATTTTTAGCCCATTATGAGACTAAGCCCACTTTCCCCCTAATACCATTTGTTCAAAAATAAAAAAAAATTACATCTCTTAACCACCAATTGTTAAAGAAAGAGGTGCCTATTAGAAAAGTACTATTCCTCAATTAAAAGAGGATGAAACCATGAAATTAACTCTGTCAATAAAATTAAAGAAAATAACCAAAGGGTAAATTACATAGAAACCCCTAAGGTTTGAGGTCTATTACAACCCCATACAACATCTTTAAAACATTTCACTTTCATACCTCACGTACTATTTATTTCAAAATAATACATCCGTTACATTTTTCATCCATTGATCCGTTAAGTGCTGACGTGACTGCCACATATATGCCACATGGCTGCCAAATGTCTGCCACGTGGCAAATAAAAATAATTAAATTTTTTTAATAAAAAACCTGAATTTTCTCCAAAAAAAAAAAATTGAAATCCATATTTCTATCCCCAATTTCGAAGAAGAGGAGGGAGGAAGAAGAAGAAAAAAAAACCCCATCCCATGGGATTTGGGTTTCGCGGTGGCGGGAAGAAGAAGAAGAAGAAGAAGAGGGAGGAAGAAGGAAAAAAAAAAAAAACCCCATCCCGTGGGATCTGGGCTTCGCGGCGACGGGGGGAAGAAGAAGAAGAAGAAGAAGAGGAGGGAGAAAAAAAACCCATCCTCTAAGATCTGGGCTTCCCTGTGGCCGGGGGGGGGGGGGGGGGAGAAGCAGGAGAAGAAGAAGAAGAGGAGGGAGGAAGAAGGAAAAAAAAAACCCCATCGCGTGGGATCTGGGCTTTACGGCAACGGGGAGAAGAAGAAGAAGAAGAAGAAGAAGAAGAAGAAGCAGAAGAAGAAGAAGAGGAAGAAGGAAGAAGGAAAAAAAAAACCCCATCCCCTGGGATCTGGGCTTCCCTGTGCCGGGGAAGAAGAATGAGAAGCAGGAGAAGAAGAAGAAGAGGAGGAGGAGAAAGAAGGAAAAAAATAATAAAAAACCCCATCCCATGGAATCTGGGCTTCGCGGCGGCGGGGGGAAGAAGAAGGAGAAACAGGAGGTGGGTCGCCGGTCGGGGATAGGGGTTACAGGGTCGAAGGTTGAGGAGGGACATGGCATACGGGTTGGGTAATGGGTTTGGTTTCCTAACCTTTTTTTTGGTTAAAGATTTAGGTTTTTTTTTTAAAAAAATTATTTTATTTGCCACGTGGCAGACATTTGGCAGGCACGTGGCATATATGTGGCAGCCACGTGGCAGCCACGTCAGCACTTAACGGATCAATAGATGGAAAATGTAACAGATGTATTATTTTGAAATAAAATAGTATGTGAGGTATGAAAGTGAAATGTTTTAAAGATGTATGAGATTGTAATAGACCTCAAACCTGAGGGGTTTCTATGTAATTTACCCATAACCAAAGTAAAAGTTATGGGCAATATAGTAAAACAACCTCATCAATGATAACAAAATTGTATGAAGGTTGTTATAAAAAAGTTTTAGCGACCATTTTATATTTTCTCTCAACAATGCACCATTGACCTAGTAATTTTAATGGCTTAAAAGGAATCGCTTTGACCCTATACCAGCGTTTGGCCTTGTCTTTTGTCTCCTTCTCAATGTTGTACCATTGATACTCTCCTTATCACAAAAATTTTGAAATACTCATCAACAATAAAGAGAAGAAAAAGGAAAGTAAAAAGAATAGCATTTTGATTTCTCTTTATCATTATTAGCATTTGTCTACACACTTTGTGTATATGAGTACATTTTTTTAGAAAATGAGGGAGAGAGAGAGAGAGAGAGAGAGAGAGAGAGAGAGAGAATGTTTTTGTTTTTGATTTTTAAATTTTTTTTTGAAGGTATTTTAACATAACATGTGGATGAGGTTTCAATAAAAAATAGTAAAATTTGGACTTGTGAAATTACATTATTGCCCAGCTTTTTTTGTGTGATAGAAGACCAAGTTGTATTTTTACTAGACCTGGCATTCGTGTCGTATTTCTCGTGTTCGTGTCGTTTTCGTGTCATACCCGATAGCTTAACGGGTCGTGTCGTGTAACACCCGTTAAAATAAACGGGTAATATGACCCAACCCGAAATCGACCCGTTAATATTATCAGGTAATATGACCCGACCCGTTACCCGTTAAGAAAAATATTTTTAAAATCAATAAATAATGAAAATGAAAAACATAATTTGACCCTAAAAAATGTAAAACATAATACTAAATTAGTATATACATACCATATTGTCACATAAATACTAATTCAAAACATTAATAAATAAATACATAAAACGTTTTTCTTTCAAGTTTACATACCCCAAAATAAGAGTCTAATGAAAAAACATTAGTGCATACTACAAAATACAAATGTTCAAAGATATGCAAAATGAAGAGAGTTATACTTAATGAAAGTATAAATAAACTCTTAAGTGTTAGTCAATCTATCATTTTGATGGGATACGAATTCTCTGAAATTAATTTCAACGATCACAACCGTCAAACTTGTTTGTATATGTTTCGAGATCACAGCAGCAAAAAATCACAAAAAAAAAACATTCAGAGATCAAGTAACAGGACAAAACTTTTCGACGGTTATAAACAAAAAATCACGATTTAACGGTAATTTTAACTCTGATTTTATACAGATACACTCCTTGACCCTATATGAATACAATGAATGAATTTGATATTCAATTTAAAATATTTACACAAGTGGATACCACAAAATCTTATGTTATACTTAATGAAAGTATAAATAGACTCTTAAGTGTTAGTCAATCTATTGTTTTGATGGGATACGAATTCTTCGAAACTAATTTCAACGATCACAACCGTCAAACTTGTTTGTATATGTTTCGAGATCACAGCAGCAAAAAATCACAAAAAACAAACATTCAGAGATCAAGTAACGGGACAAAGCTTTTCGACGGTTATAAAAAAAAATCACGATTTAACGGTTATTTTAACTCCAATTTTGATGATTTTTTACAGATACACTGCTTGACCCTATATGAATACAATGAATGAATTCGATCTTCAATTTAAAATATTTACACAAGTGGATACCACAAAATCTTATGTTATACTTAATGAAAGTATAAATAAACTCTCAAGTGTTAGTCAATCTATCGTTTTGATGGGATACGAATTATCTGAAACTAATTTCAATGATCAGAACCGTCAAACTTGTTCGTATATGTTTTGAGATCACATCAGCAAAAAATCACAAAAAAAAAACATTCAGAGATCAAGTAACGGGACAAAGCTTTTCGACGGCTGTAAACAAAAAATCACGATTTAACGGTTATTTTAACTTCGATTTTGATGATTTTTTTACAGATACACTCCTTGACCCTACATGAATACAATGAATGAATTCGATCTTCAATTTAAAATATTTACACAAGTGGATACCACAAAATCTTATGTTACACTCCAGGAACAAAATATCGATATTATCGGCAAAATATCGCCGATAATTTCGTTTTTATCACTCAGGGATATTTTTTTGTTATCCCTTAAGTTTTCGTTATAATATCGCGATATTATCGATATTATCGATTATATCGCGATATTTCTTATAATATCGAGATATTTCCGATAATATCGGAAAATAAATTAATAAAAAAATATACTATGCCTCATCTCTGCCAAAAGGCCGAGAGAAGCTTGCCTCATTCAACATTGGAAGGTCTATTTATAGGCCTGTTAGTGTCCAATTTTCTATCCCACAGCCGATGTGGGACAAACTCGTACAAGCAAACCCAATTTTCCGACGAGCACCGCCCCTTTCGAAGTCTTTTCCGGCCAAACCACGGCGAGTTGGCCAGCGTTCAAGGTATCAATCTCTTCATCTCGTCGAGTACTACAACTTTCATGTTTGGATCACTTAATTTGGTTGAGTAACGAAGAAGTTATAGACGTTCAAAGTTAGGGTAGAATTCCGCCCGAACTCATAAACCGTGGTTGTTTGGCCATCTTTCAGGTCATTTTCCGGTCAACACCGGCCACCACTCGGTCTTCACTTGGTATTAACCTCTTATCCACATTCCTAACTACATGTTAGCTTTTGAATCACTCAATTTGGTTAAGAAACGAAGAAGTTATGGACGTTCAAAGTTAGGGTAGAATTTCGGCCGAACTCATAAACCGTGGTCGTTTGGCCATCTTTCAGGTCATTTTTCGGTCAACACCGGCCACCACTTGGTCCTCACTTGGTATGAACCTCTTCTCCACATTCCTAACTACATTTTAGCTTTTGAATCACTTAATTTGGTTAAGAAACAAAGAAGTTACAAAGCTTTGAAAATTGCCCAAACCTTCGGCCCCAAACCCAGTTTTCCGATGAGCACCGCCTCTTTCATGTTTGCTTTTCTGGATTCTTTCTCCCTTTCATGTTTGGATCACTTAATTTGCTTTTCAATTATGATGAACATGAGTTACTAAGTTTCAATCAAGCGCGTTAAACATTGATTAGGGTTTTGGATAAACATCCATTTATCTCTTTGTTTTAAGTTATAATTATAAATTATTAGATTTTTTTTTACGTAAGCATATTAGATATGTACATAAAACATTCACATATGTATGTTCTTTTATAAGAAATAACATATTATTCAATAATTATTTACTAATTCATTATATATAAATGATTGTAATTGGTTCGGCGCAATTGTTATTGGTTCGGAGCAACAGCTCACATTGCTTAATCTCTTGCTTAAATGAGTGTAAAATATTGTACTAATTCATTATATATAAATGATTATGGTGTGTTTAAACTTCTTTCATTAATTACTACATATTTTCTACACTCACAATGTTTGCCAGCTCGCTATATAATCAACTTAAATCAGTTAAATCCATCATGCAATGCATTTCCTTCTAATTTTTTGTGATAAACTAATAGATAATTGACTAAATAAACATCCTACAAAGTTTCAATAAAAAATTCCAAGTTTTTCTTACAATTTCCGTGGTTTCCATGTAATTTTTATCGATATCGATATTTTATCGATATTTCCGTCGATATTTCCGTGTTTTCGGACTACCGATATTTTCGATATTACCGATATTTAAATCCTTGGTTATACTTAATGAAAGTATAAATAAACTCTTAAGTGTTAGTCAATCTATCGTTTTGATGGGATACGAATTATCCGAAACTAATTTCAACGATCACAACTGTCAAACTTGTTCATATATGTTTCGAGATCACATCAGCAAAAAATCACAAAAAACAAACATTCAGAGATCAAGTAACGGGACAAAGCTTTTCGACGGTTATAAAAAAAAATCACGATTTAACGGTTATTTTAACTCCGATTTTGATGATTTTTTACAGATACACTCATTGACCCTATATGAATACAATGAATGAATTCGATCTTCAATTTAAAATATTTACACTAGTGGATGTGGATATCACAAAATTTTATGTTATATACTTAATAAAAATATTATTTTCCGGTGTAGATGTAATACTTAAACGACAAATGTTTTAATGTTTTGAAGTAATATTTATGTGGCAATGTGTGGTATGTGCATTTTTTTTTAAAAATCTTATTAATTTTTCACTAAAAAAAACACTATTCATGAGATTTGGAGGGTTTTAAAAATCTAAACGACCATGTAACGATTGTCTAAGGGTAGAGGATGCAATCATGAGCATTTATATAGGGGTGTGCTATCCACACACCCCATTTTACTTCTTACACACCCCTTGTTAATTTCTATTTGTTGATTTTTTTCAATTCATTTGATCCGACGGTCGAAAATTAGAAGGGTGTGTGAAAAGTAAAATGGGGTGTATGAATATCACACCCCTTTATATATGCTTTCACATTTTTCAGACTTATACATTAATGATTATGAATTTTATTTATTTTGAACTACCTTAAAAATACTTGAGGGTTTGTATAGTTTTAAAAATTCATGTACGCACCTTTAAAGCGTAGAGGATGCGATTAAGAGTGCTTGCATATTTTTTTCACATTTTTTGCCCTTGTAAATGAATTATTTTAAATATTTAAATGTATTTGGTATTTTTTAAATTACTTGATGTTTTTATTTTTAATGTGTTTTATAATTTTTTAATCTCACTCTTTGCTCATAATATTTTATAAAATAAATAAATAAAACTTAAATTTTTAAAATTTATTTAGAATAATAATACAATAATAATTAATGAACAATATATATATATATATATATATATATATATATATATCCACTATATTTATTGTATTTTATAGTAAGTTTTTTCTAGTAATTAAAAAAAATTAAAATCATCAAAATAACTTTTTCCTTTTCGTGTCAAAACAGGTTACTTGCGTGTCACTCTCGTGTAAACCTGTTAAGGACCCGTTATTAACGGGTTACCCGATAATGACCCGATTAGTTATCGTGTCGACCCGAAACCCGTTATTTTCGTGTCGTTTTCATGTCGTGTCATCGTGTCGTGTCAGAAACTGCCAGGTCTAATTTTTACCTTGATTGACAAAAAAGATTTCATTAATTAATAGAGATTAAGATTCCTAACAGTAACAAATGACTGCAATTGCAAGCCACATTCTTTTTTCATCATCATCACGTCTTATTTGTCATCACCTTCCAACTAAAAAGAAGACAAACACAAAAACTAGAAGTGTGATTCAAGCCACGATCTTGGATTAACGATCAAACCCTAAAGCACCCGATATGGTGGTGGTGCTGATGGTGGTGGAGGGACTTCTCCCTATCAATCATGCCTTGAACGGACCTGAACTCCTCCACATGGCAAGGGATGGTGATGGTGCCCTTCTGATCAAACCCATACTCTTCCTCAGCTTCCTTCAAGTGCAGTATGAAGAGTGGGTGATTGAAGTAAATCACAGGCACCACAAACCTGTGTTGCTCTTCTCCCTGGCCCACCTTGATTGCCAAACACCCTTTTGGAACATCTCTAATCACTTGTTTCTTCCCACCGTGATGGTGGTGGTGAAGATGCGGCAGGTGCCGACGGAAATTTCTCAGACCTCTCTCCGCTACCCATATATGAAAAATAGTAATAGAAAAACCAACAAACAAAGGCGAGAAGATGATGACAAAGACAAACCCTAGGGCTGTTGATCTTCTCCCCTAGAGAAAATCTTACAAGAAAATGAAGGAAAACAGCCAAGGATCTGAGGCTGCGATGGCTTGTTTGAATAGGGTTAGGGAAGAGTAACTCAGAGACCTTGGTACGTTGGTCATCTTTGATAAACTACACTCCTATAATACAAAACGGATACAAACCAGAGAATGAATTTGATATATATACATAATATAATGAGTAATGTTATTCATACCATGTTTTAATACCACATTAAGAAAAACTAATTAATTAAATAGAAAACTTCATTTTAATTCCTGGCAAAGATGACTTTTAGATTAAAACTATGAGTAAGATCAAAATCTAATTTTAGTCCCTTGATACATTAATAACCTCATTTATTAATTATATTTGATTTATTAATTATTTATCTTTTTCTTTTTAATTTTTAATGTATTAATTTTATTTCATTATAATTTTTATTTTCATTTCATTCATCGTAATATATTTTGTTGTGAACATTTAAATAAACTAATTTTTGTTATACAATATATTTCGAAGTACTTTATCTTCTTCATTTAGGTATATTAAATTCATTATAATATATTTTGGTGCATACATTTAGGTACACACATTTCGGTACATACATTTCGATACAAACATTTAGGTACATTAATTCAATATAATACATTTCGGTAAACACATTTAGGTACATTAATTTAATATTAATACATTTCGGTGCATATATTTAGGTACATACATTTCGGTACTAATATTTAAATGGGAGATTATATTCACACACCCCAAATTACTTTTCCCACACCTTTTTAATTTTTTAATATTTTTCTATCAAGTGTTAGTGGTGTGTAAAAAATATTAAAAAATTAAAAAGGTGTGAGAGAAGTAATTTGGGGTGTGTGAATATAATCTCTCTATTTAAATATATTAGTTCAATATAATATATTTCGGTACACACATTTCGATATTAACATTTAGGTACATTAATTGAGTCTTTCAAGTTTGAAGAATGTTAAATAAAACTAATAAATTAAAAAACTCTTTTTTGGTAAAAAAATAAATTAAAATTTGTGTATTAATAAATTTAAATATTTAATGGGAGACATTAAATAAAATGCACATTAATTATTTTGAATTAAGGACATATTAGGGACTAAAATCAATATTCAATCTAACACAAGGTTTTTTTTTTAAAATTTTTAATCTTCTTGAAGGATTAAAGTTCAAAACCCCCTTAATTAAATGATGATTGTGGTATATGAGAAGTCTTTCTCCTTCATTCCTTCATTTCCTTGGGTTTTGCAAATTTTTGAAATGATGTGGCTGTCCACACCAGATGCCACCTAAGGTGGTATAGAAATGTGATACAAAAACATAGTATGAATAGCATTATTCTAATATATATATATATATATATCCACGTAAATATATCTTTAATATTAGAAAGCCAGAATGAGAGTTTGGTGTCTCAAGGTTTCACCAAAAAATTCTGGACAAAACAGCCCCCCAAACAAAAAAAATCAAAACCGCCCAAAAATAATAGAAACAAATTCGCAAGGGTAATTTTGTCATAAAAAACTGAAATTATAAAAAAAAAAATGGATTAAAGCCATGTGGGTTAAGCTGTAAACAGAAGAAGTTTTGTGGAAAATAGATAAAATAGCTAAAAGTGGGATTCAAAATAAAAAAATTAACCCTCCATGTTCTACAATTTTTTCCATCAATTGGGGTTCTTTTCCAACTCAATTTATCAGAAGCGAATGATACCCCGTAACTGCCTCTCCCAATCATGGTCCACACAGGAATCCAAGAACATGATAGAGGAATTGAGAACACATGCATAGAATACTGGCATTGTTTAATTTCGTTTCAGTTTAAATGATTTCGTTTACTTTCTCAAATTTGCTTACATTGAATCCAACGCCAAGCATTCATGGTTGATTTGCTATTCTCATTGATTATTTTTGTACGAAAATTATGCAGATAAGAAGAAGTCCGCCCATTGATGCTTCCAAGTTCCATGTAAGATGTTGGTAATCCTATATTTGCTTTCTTATATTTTTCTACAATTTGTCGCTTTATGATTGATAGGCTTTCCACTCTAGTATTTTATATGCACTCCCATATACAAATTCAAAATTTTCAGTTTTGCAACTGTTACTAAGAGTTGATGCTTGGTTTTGGAGACTGCCACACTTCAACGTGGGATAAAAGGGGGTAGAAACCAATGTCTGAGTCCTCGATTCTTTTTCTTTCAGTTTTTTCGGTTTCTTGCTTTGCGATTTGTGAATGAAAGTGTGCAATTCTGAATACGGCAGAATTTGCAGTGATTCCTCTCTCTAGGTGTTCAAAGGAAATTAATCGGGGTGTAAGCTTCCGTTTTCTCTTCTAGGGGTTTTTGCCTTTCAAAGGTATGTGCTTTAACTTTTGCAAACCTTAATCGGTGTACATATTCGTTTGTGAATGTATATAAATCAGTGTATATGCATTTTTGTGGTTGGATTATTAGATTATTAGATAGGTTCTGTTTTTTAGTATGTGAAGGAGAAGCCAGTCTTCATAATGAGTTCAAACAACATATTTGCTCTAAGTTGTTCTATTTCTTTGATATTTTTTATTTGGTTTGATTTGTTCATTTACTGGCTTCTATCATGAATTTGTCATTCTGTTTAACTATTGCGCTGCCAAACCACCGAAAAATACATTTCAACGGGTCAATAATCTATGCTGTGGATGATCGTGTTAATGGATGGTATGACTCAATCCCCTTCTTGGCTTCGTAACGTATATGTTGAATGCAAGTACTTTTAATTTTATATGCAAACAAAATCTAACCTTTTATTTGCTTTTGTTTGTTTTGGGATTAATAGAGCTGATCAGTAAATTTTGATTACATTTTGGTTGAACAGATTGTGTAGTAGCAAATCTTGATCTGATGGATACGATTGAATGAAAAAATCATGAAGCATGAGAACCAATGAAGCATTGTCAAACCGCTCTGATGGATAGGATTGTGTTGTTGCAATTATGGCAAAACTAGTGCCCCCTACCTTGCCCAATATTGGAACAATCTAACAAGGAATACAGTGCAAAGATTAAAATGAGTAGGTTGTTAACCATTGCCGATCTTAATTTTTCCTTCCCAGTCAATCTCATCTTCCTCCTTTTTAGTATCTAACTGTGTAACTTTCAAACCTTTCGTAGTAATTCTTCAGTTCTAAGGGGGATTCTCCATTTAATTGCTTTATCTTTTAATTTTTGCAAGCATTTACTTGCTTTACGTTTAATTGCTTAACATTTTAATTTTTTGGTTCATTTACTTTCAAGTCTTGGATAATAGGTGTTTATTAAACTGCAAATTGTGAAAATTTTCATTCTGAAATTGGAGATGTCTCGCTAATGATTCAAGTGGATATTGATGTCTTCATTTTCAATTTTACCCATCACCAATTCAATTCAAAACCTATGCCATGCTTAACTATTAATTGAAAAATTGCAGGAGATTATAAAGCTAGAATTGAATCAGTTTGTTGTGAAGCAAAAACATTTCCCACAAATAGCTGCTATCAGCATCCCTTCTGCAAGTGCATGAGTCATGCCCACTTCCACCTCCTGCATAATCAAATTTTAAATAGGAAAGAAACCCTCTTTCTCTTCGTAAAGTAGTTTACAATTCCATTTTTTTTCTCACTCCAAAATCTTTTAACTCTCATATTCGCATCCCAAATCTTTCATTCTAACTCCAGTTCATTCAGCAATACCCATTTCTTTGTTCGTTGTAGATTTGTAAATAAGGATTGGGACTACAAAGTCGAAGTTTTGAAAAATTCCTTAGTTGAAAAGGATGACAGATTATTTAAGATGTTCTCCTTTGTAAATCGCAGTCGTCGTCAGTGATTCGAACAGGTATTAATGTCTTCATATTTTAGAGTTGTATACCTGTCCATATTGTGTTACCTGTTCATATTTTAAAGACCACGGAAAGCGCAGGACTCCCATTTGAAATGATGAGAAAACAGTTTGCAATGAAATTCAGTTTTGCACTAACCATAAATAAATCACAAGGGCAGACAATACCAAATGTGGGTATTTATCTACCAGATCACGTATTCAGTCATAGACAATTGTAAGTGGCTTTATCAAGAGAAGTTTCAGCGTCTACAACAAAAGTCTTGGTAAAGAAAGGAGAATTACACGATTATGAAAGAGTCTTCACAAGATATGTTGTGTACAAAGATATTTTGCTTCCCTCAAATTCAACATAAGGTTATATTCTTTATTTTAATGTTTAATTCCCTTTTTAAACTTTTAATGCAATTCAATTACAAATAATGCTAATATTTGATTTTAACCAAACGCATTAAATTTTCAACAGGATGGAACGATATGAGTTCATGATATGTTTTGCTGTCAAGTGTATCAAGGTCAATTGAAGTTCTTGGATTGTTTTTATACTTTTTATTTAGCTTTTAGTTGCAACTACATTATAAGGATCTTCTCTGTTATTTATTACCCTTTTTATTTTTATTTTTTATATACATATTCTAGATAAAATACTTTAAATTCTTGCATGTATTATTAGAGATGATAATCGCCTTTATTTTATGTTTATATATATTGAACCAATCCTTGCATATAAATACATTTAAAATGTGCAAGTCGCACGTAGCGCGCCATGATTAAAAAAATGCATTTTGCATGCGCGTGCGGAAAGGCTGGTGTGTGTGTGTGTGTATATATATATATATATATATATAGAGAGAGAGAGAGAGAGAGAGAGAGAGAGAGAGAGAGAGAGAGAGAGAGAGAGAGAGAGAGAGAGAGAGAGAGAGAGAGAGAGAGAGAGCCCAAGTATAATCTGGGCTTTCATTAGGTATGTAGCAAGGGTTTCATAAGTGGGCTCCTTTAACCCAAGTCTTAGTTGACGATGATATCATCCTCACCTTTTGAAACCAATAAGATAATAGGGGTGTACTATCCACACACCTCATTTTACTTCTCACACACCCCTTGATAATTTATGTCTATTGATATGCTTCAATTCATCCGATTCGACAGTCGAAAATTTAAAAAGTGTGTGAGAAGTAAAATGGAGTGTGTGGATAGCACACCCCCCAGAAAATAAAGTGGGGGTGTTGTAACGTATGAGACTTTGGTTTGTAGTGCTTCACACAAATGGAACTTGGATTGTTTGACCATGCGATATATGGAACATAATTGTGTTATTTTTTGTTTTAAGAAATGATATAATAATTGTGTTATTTTCTCCTTTCTCGTTCCCTATTTTTGCAGTTGATGTGGTTTTTATTTATTTAGATCTCTCGTGTGGTTGAGTTTTTGTTGCACGTCATTGTTCTGGGGATTTTGTAGCCTCTCTCCCCTTTTTGGGCGTGCGCTCTTATGGTTATGAACCGGCACCCCTCTCTAAACAAGTGGTCATCTGATTATCTATCCTTCCAATAACCCTAATCAATTTAAATAAACAAATCAAGAAAGGGAAATGATTTTCAATTCAAAAATCATAAGTAAACACAAGTGTACGGAAAAACAAAACTCTTGGATTATATTGTTGCTGCGTTCGATTATTTCGATGCCCGATGTTAACAAATTGATTGATTAGCAAACTAAATTCTTAAATAAATGGAAAAGTTGCTTTGAAGGAAACAGAAAAATACAATGTCAAATTAAGCATAATCATGAACAAAAGAGGGGGCTATGCCCTACATCTGTCCCATTGTGATTATATAACAACAACATCATAAGATAATTGAAGGAAGTTGAGGTTCTATTGTAACCATGACACCCAAAATTATATATACATTAGTGTGTCACAAAAGAAATAAAATAAACAAGTGTACAAACAGAAAGATAAATAGAAAAAATTTAAATTGTAATATTTATAGAAAATCATTTTCTTGGTTATCCAGAGAGTAGATGGCAGCGCGTATCAATCATAAACTAGTTGTATAAACAAGAAATAACTCAAGAAAAAAAATGATTTATTAAATTCCAACTGGCTAATTAAACATGATGCTTGAGAAAAACCCTAACGGATACCAACGAAAAAGGGAAAATTAAAAGTACCTATTTATTTTGAACTATTTAATTACTCTAAATCTAACTAGCTAAATCTTAAAATTAAACTAGACATGGATACTACGCTTTTGGGGGTGCGGGTGAAGCTTTGCTAGAGCAATGGTTCTTTAACAGAGCTTGGAAGAAATAGTTGTTGAACTTGTAGAAAACATAGTTGGTGCAATCGTCGTCCATTTCTACGATGGCCTTGCAGCAATCTTCTTGAATGGCAACTTTGCGAGTCCAGTAAGATACGCAAATCTCATGGTAACAAGTTGCAGAAGCAGTGTGGTAAGCTCCAAGGCACTTTACAAGCTTAGGATCAGGGTTCCACCATGAGTACTTTGGGGATGCTGGAGTTTTGGGTGCTGGAGGAGCTGTGGAATCGGAAGTAGCCATACATTGTGTCAATGCTAAGCAAAAGAGAATGAAAAACACAGCAACTCCTCTCTTCATCATCTCTGCTAACTTAAAATCTCAAGTTTGAAATATAAGTGATCGAGTAAGTGATTTGGTCGAGTGAAAGATGTGAACGAGTGATTGTGAAATGTATGGAAGTATAAATAGACATTCATATAGAAGAGTTCAAATTTAAGTATATATAGGCATGCATATAGAAGATGTTGACATGTGGCTCGATATAAATCTTGGTCAATTATTTTGTATCAGTTATCCTTGTTTTTCTCTCCATCAAAAACTTGTTTATGGCTTTACGTATTAGAAGGAAACCATTTGTTTTGTAATAAAAGGAGTCACGTAGAAATAATTTGTGTGAGCCAATTTGTGAAATTCTCTTTGTATATTTATTATCTCAATCAGTTAATAAATTGAGAGTTATTTCTTTCATTATTTGTTCCATTTGGTGCTCTAGCACAACAGAAGAGTTCAAATTTAAATTAGGTAATCACTCTAGAGTTAGATGAGAATGATTTGGTTTTATCTAAATTAGTTGAGCGAAGATTAGTATAAAAGTAAATAAAACCATCATGTATAGGTGATTACAAACTCTAGTTTAACTATAGGATATTCTTTGTTAGAAATTATTATCAATTCTCAAACAAAAATTATATATGCATATGGTTGAATATCCTAGTCGGTAGGGTGTTTGTTTCTACCCTCGCATCCAGTTTTGAAACTCTCCCAACATTATATTAATTATTTTCTAGTTGACAGTAAGTATCAATTAAAAGAGAATTACATAAAAAAGAATTATCTAATAGTTCGTATTAGTTCACTCTTCCAATTACAATACACGACTATTTACTCGAATATTATATAGCATGCTGTAATTCACCAAATGATCAAGAAATGGATAATCACTCATGGATTCTTCCAATTACAATACACGACTACATACTCGCATATTATATAGCATGCTTTAATTCACCAAATGACCAAGAAATGCATAATCACTCATGGATTCTTGAACTTGATATCAGAGATTTTAGATTAAACATTAAAAAAATATCTATTTATTCTTCATTCCTCTTGATAAAAAAAAAGTGATCATAAATTCTATATCATCAGGTGACCAAGAGAACACGACTCTTTATCCAATTTCGTTGAGTGAAGTCTGAAGATTAGCATGAGATTCATTATCTTTTATGAAATAAAAAGTAGGAAATTCATCATCCATAGTTGAAATCAAGCTCTAGTTTAAAAATAGGATTCTTGTTAGAGATAATTATCAATTCTATGAACATTTTCCACATTTTGTGTCAATTATATGTTGTCATTTATCACTTCTCAAACAAAAACGGTATATATCACTTAGTACTACGGTGTAGTGGTATTCCTGAAAGAACGTAGGTTCGATTCTAACCACATTATTGTTGGCCCATTGTGAGGCTTAACTAACTTTCCCATCCCGTTAGTGTAGATATTATTGTTTGTTAAAAAAAAATTGTATGTATGAGCTATCAATTGTCAAGAAAAAAAAAATTAGAGTTGAATAATTAACACTTAGAGCGTGTAGTAGTGCACAATGGGAGGAGGAATTAAATTAGCAATACTGATTTTTATCCAAAAATTATGAGATAATTAATTGACAAGCATTATAACTCCAATATAATTGCAGTTAGTTTGGTGTTATATCCACTTCATAAGTAATCTAAAATTATCTTCGGGATATACATCTATGTTATGAGTTCAATCATCAAAAGAAGCAACGAAAACAAAACCCCAAGGTGAAATGTAGCACAAACCAAAAACTGTAGAACAATTTTAGATATATGTTTAATTCAAAAGGGTTACTTAGAAATTTAGTATTTCGCGATTTTGAAAGCTTGAAGAGACGACTTAAAGTCCACACACATCTTCAACATTACTTCAGGAGTCCACAAACATCTTCAACATTACTTCACATCCTGAAGAAGGTGGATTTAGGCCTAGTTGGCTAGAATATTGTATTTCCTTTGATTTTAATTAGATTTAAAACCTGGAGTGACCCTCCACTTTTGAATATGGGTAAGGCCAGATCCTCGAGTTTGAAGTAGGCCAAACTACATTGTTGAGGTTTCAGCAATAACCACATCAGTATGACACACACACACATATGTGTATATATATATATATATATATATATATATATATATATATATATATATATATATATATATATGTGTGTGTGTGTGTGTGTGTGTGTGTGTAGTGTCTCAATATGGGGTTTAGCTGTTAACTACATTGTAAAAGATGAATAATTGGTATAGAGGAAGAGGAAAATGATAGAGAGAAACTAGAGAGATTGTATTGATAGATTTCAGAGAATGTATACAACTTAACTTAATGAAATAATAGCTATACAATCCCTTATATAGCCATATATCCCAATTACAATAATACCCTTCTAACTATACTAACAAACTCCACTACTGAAATATTGCCATGTGGCATTTATGTTATTAGTAGCTACAATATTATATAATAAAGTATATAAATTTGATGAAAAGACATAACCTCAAAGACCTACAACAAAAAAAAAAGTTGAACCTAACAATGAAGACCCTCATGAACTCAAAGCCTGGAACCACGATTGCATGCTAACTCTGTGCCTTTCATAAACTTCCAAGATATATCATAAATGGTGCTAATTAATAAAAAATGGTAGTGAGACTTGGTAATTAACAACCATATGAAAAAGGTCTCAAATTAGTTTCTGTTTGGCACCTCTATTGAATGACACATCAATTGAAAAAACTTGAACTACATAAACGTGGATGCCATGTACCCACCAGACTTTTCTCTCTCTCTCTCTCTCTCTCTCTCTCTCTCTCTCTCTCTCTCTCTCTCTCTCTCTCTCTCTCTCTCTCTCTCTCTCTCTCTCTCTCTCTCTCTCTCTCTCTCTCTCTCTCTCTCTCTGTGTATCAGTAGTCTTTCTCCAAGACCATGACTAACTAATTTATTGTGGTCCAAAAAAAAAAAAAAACAGATATTGATAGAGTTGATGAGATTAACAAGTGTCTTTGTACTATTGGTAGCGACCTTGGTGAGTTTGAAGTGAGGTGTCTTACTAATGTATAAATACAAATAGTTGTAATTATTCAACACAAGTTGAATACAAGTGAATATTCAATTTTAACAAATTTTCTCTCTCTTGTTTACTTAGCTCTTCAGCTTTTACAATGTTATCATGGTATCATCACCGGGAGTGGCTCACGCCTCTGGTTGACGATCAGTCGTGCTTCAACTACTCTTCTCTGGCCGTGATTGGTGCTCGATGATTTCTCCGATCGATAGTTCTTTGTCTTCTCCGATTATGTATTGGTGTTTGCCTGGTGTTTTTCGTCAGATTATCGGTGCTTGGTTGAACGTCGTTTCATCAGTTGATTTGCTGGGTTCTTGATTGTCGTCGTGCATCAGGTTTTGTTGATTCCTTCCCTTTCTTTCAAATCAACATGTTTGATTCGTGCATTGGTTGTGATTCTGTGATAATCTGTAACCCTAAGATTTGGGGATTTCGTGTTTTGTCTTCACAAGATTCTTAGTTTTTGCAATTACTCGCTTGTTGTTGTTGCTGGTGGGTTCAATTGCCGTTGTGTGTTGTTCTTGTGTATTAAAATTGTCTTAAGATTGTTGAAGTTTTATATACACACTGCTAAAAGCTATAGCGACTTCAGTTCAATTAGCTCTTATACAATCTCCACTTTCGTCTTTAATTCCGAGTGTTGGGAATACGATCATGGTGAAACTTGATGATTCCAATTATGTTACCAGGAATTTTCAAATGAATCTCCTATTGGAATGAAATGGAATTGCTGGATTTGTGAATGGTTCTATTCCCTGTCTTGATAAGTTTGCAGGTTCTCTGAAGAAGAAATTGTTGATAACAATCACATTGTCTTTGATGCATACAAATTATGGAAAATTTATGACAAAGCTTTGATGACTTTGATCTCTGCTACATTGTCTCCTTTTGCTTTGTCATGTATTATTGAGTGTCAGAGTTCCAAGGAGATGTGGTTGAATCTTCAAGAACGATTTTCTAGTGTAACTAGAACAAGTATTGTTCAACTCAAGATTAACTTGCAAAATATAAAGAAAGGTCTTGAATCTGTTGATGCATATCTTTAAAAGATCAAGGAGTCTCAAGATCAACTAGCTGCTGCTGATGAAACCATTTCAGATGAAGATATTGTAATTATTGCCCTAAGAAGTCTACCAAGTGAATATAATACAATTAAGGCAGTTATTCGTGGTCGGGAGAATCTTGTGTCACTCAAATAACTGAGATCTCAATTGAAGGCAAAATAAACTACTCTGGATAAAGCTACTAAACAGATTCCTTTGATGTCTACTATGTTTACTCTATCTTCTGGCCATAGTTTTGATCATGATGGTTCATCTTGAACAAAGTATATATCAATCTTGGACCAAGGTTTTGCTGGTACTTTTAGTTCTTCACTGCCATTCATGCCAATGGCACCCCATGCCACTTCAGGGTTTTCAGCAAGTGCCTCAAGGTTTTCATCAATTACCTTATGTGAATAATGTTCTCATGGCTTTCGTTACTCAACATGACTTTGGTTCATACAACAACTTTAGGGGCAATAATTACAAAAACAATGAGAAAGGGAAGAAGGTTTATGGCAATAACTCTGGAGAACTGTCTCATGGTTTTAATACTCAATTTTATCCTCAAAGAGGCTATTCTCAGTCACATTTTTATGACTCTCAGCACAATAGAACCCCACAGTTTATGTTTCCAACTTATAATCCAAGTCAAATCTGTCAAATTTGTGATCACAAAGGTCACTCTACATTAAATGGCTTTTAACATAGGTGTCAGATATGCCACAGAGTTGGTCATGTTGCTGCTATATATTTTGATAGGAATACGACTCATCTAGTCAGGAATTTTCTTTACCTATGCCTGCTCAAATGCCTACTGAACAATATGGTCAAGCTTCTGTGCGGAATCCATTTGGTTCTCCTCAAGGATTGTTTCCACAGTCTTTAGGTTCACAGTTTCAACCTTTTGCTATGCCATATATGTATCCCTCTGTTATGCCTTAGTCAAATATTCCTCTTGTAATGCAAGTACGGACTAGAAATTCATCTTCAGTTCCTTCACAGGATGTTTGGCTTCTTGACTCTAGAGCAATCCATTATATGACATCAGACTTGACAAACTTGAATATGGCAACCCTTTATCCTTCTAATGACACATTAGCAAGTGCTAGTGGTGAAGGTTTAGCTGTCACACATATTAGTTCCTCCTCTCATTCCACTAAGTCCCATGACTTTAAGTTGAACTCTGTGTTACATGTTCCCAAATTGTCTCAACACTTATTATTTATGAATCAGGTATGCAAAGATAATAAGTGCCGATGTATAGTTGTTGATGTTTCTTTCTGTATACAGGACAAGGTCACCGGGAGAATACTATTCGACGAACTAAGTAATAATGCTATCTATCTTTTTCCCATACTCAAACCACAGATGTCTGCTTCTCATTCTCTTACTCCAGTTGCATTCTACATTGTGGCATTGCAGGACATCCTACACATTCAATAGTCACTGCAGCCCTAAATAAATCTCATATATCTTTTCCTTGTAATTCTCAAACTCGCATTTGTAAAGCTTGTTTGCATGGTAAGTTTACAAAACTACCTTTCCCTGTAATTGCTTCAAAGTCTGTCACTCCTTTTGAAGTAATTCATACTGATGTTTTGGGGTCCCTTGCCTAGTATGTCTATAGAAGGTTACAAGTATTATGTTTCCTTTATAGATGAGTGTACCAGATATACATGGATATTTCCATTGACTAATAAAGCTGCAATGTTCAATGTTTTTATCAATTTTCTTGCCTTTGTTTCAAATTATTTTGCTGCTCATGTGAAAATATTGCAAAGTGATGAGGGTGGGGGGAATATATTAGTACTCAATTTCAACAGTTTGTCAAAGGCATTGTTCATAAAAAAAATCTTGTCCTTATACCCCAGAACAAAATGGGTTAGCTGAGAGAAAAAATCGACTTATTGTTGAAGTAGTTATTACACTTTTACACCAAGCCTTATTACCTTCAAAGTTCTGGTTTCATACTTGTGCTTTTGCTATTTTTTTTGATAAATAGAATGCCTACACCTATCCTACAAATGCAATCTCCTTTTGAAAAACTATATCATTCTCCACCTAAGCTTTGAACATTTGAGAATTTTTGGATGTTTGTGTTATCCTACCATAAAATCCTATAGAACCAATAAACTTGAACCTAAAACTACTGAATGCATCTTTTTGGGGTGTGCTACACAATACAAAGGGTATATCTATTTCTCTCTCAAAGATAAAAAATTCTTGGTGTCTAGACATGTTGTGTTTGATGAATCTAAGTTTCATTCTTTCTCTGATGTTTTATCTTTCACTCCTAAAGATGTTTCTGGTCATTCTTCATTACTAGTGCCTATTGTGCATTCAAACACATTCATTCATACCCCTAGGGTTCCAACCATATTTCCATTTCTTGGTTCCACACATCTTACTCCTCATCCCTCTAGATCATAACATGTTACTTAGTCCAGATGTTCTTCTCACAATAGCTTTGGTGATCTTGTCTCCTCATCCACAAGTCTTGGTTCTTTTTTCAAAGATCATTCCTTCTGGGTATTCAGAAGATCATCCAAATAATATAGTGTCCTAAGTTGATGATTTACAACCAGTATGTATTACTTCTCAAAACTGTCATCCTATGCAAACCAGGTCTAAGTATGAGATTGTTAAAAAGAAGGTGTTTTCTGCTCAAGTAGACAATGAGTCTGAATTAAAGAAACCTCAGTCTTTTGCTAGTGCAGTCAAGTCTATTCAGTGGCAAACTGCCATGAAAGAGAAGATGGATGCTTTAATTCAACAACAAACTCGGAAACTTGTACCTCTATCATTTGACAAGAATCTTGTTGATTGCAAATGGATTTACACGATTAAGAAAAATCCAGATGGTTTAGTGGCTAGGTACAAAGCTAGACTTGTAGCCAATGGGTACTCTCAAGAAGCTAGTCTTGATTATTATGAAACCTTTAGTCCTGTGGTTAAGCTAACCACAGTTTGATTTGTTTTATCCTTAGATGGATCTCACAACTGGAAACTTAAACAACTAGAAGTTAAGAATGATTTTTTTTTTTCTTGAGGAAGAAATTTACATGTCTTAGCCTCAAGGTTTTGTGGATTCTAGCTGTTCAGATTATGTGTGCAAATTGGAAAGATCCTTATATGGTCTTAAGTAAGCCCATAGAGTTTTTTTTTTTTTTGCATGGTTTTCTTGAGGAAGAAATTTACATGTCTTAGCCTCAAGGTTTTATGGATTCTAGCTGTCCAGATTATGTGTGCAAATTGGAAAGATCCTTATATAGTCTTAAGTAAGCCCATAAAGCCTGGAATGACAGGTTTTCAGGTTCTTTACTTAAGCTTGAGTTTAAATCCTCATATGCTGACCCCTTTTTATTTGTTAAGTGTGATAGTTCTTCAATCATTGTTCTATTACTCTATGTTGATGACATCATTCTTATTGGAAGTGATGATATAAAGGTTCAACATGTTATTACTCAGTTAACAAAAGAATTTGAAATGAAAGATCTGGGTCTTTTGCATTATTTTCTTGGCTAACAGATTGAGTCTCAGCCTCAGGGTATATTTGTTCATCAGGCCAAGTATGTCCAAGACTTACTTCAAAAGATGCATATGCTAGATTGTAAACCTTGTCTCACACCATGTTATCCTAATCAAAAGCTTCTGAATTATGGTAGTGCACATGTTTCTTATCCTAGCACCTACAAAAGTATTGTTGGGGCTTTACAGTACCTCACCTTTACAAGGCCAGACATTTCTTTTTATGTCAATCAATTGTGCCAGTTTATGCACTCACCATTAGACACTCATTTTGTTGCTGTAAAGCGTATTTTGAGATATCTCATAGGTACCAAGCATTTGGGATTGTCTTTTAAGTCAGGTTCAACTCAGTTAACAACATACATATATGCTGATTGGGTAGGGGATCCCAATGATTGGCTTTCAACTACTGGCTTTGTCATATTTCTGGGTGATTCTTCTATCTCTTGGAGTTCTAAGAAATAACACACAATGAGTAGGTCTTCTACTGAAGTTGAATATCGGGCAATGGCTATAACCACTGCTGAAGTTATCTAGATACAACAACTTCTCCTTCATTGTGATAACATTTCTGCTATCACTCTTGCTACTAATCATGTTTTGCATTCAAAAGCAAAACACATTGAGATTGATTGTCACTTTGTTCGTGAGAGAGTTCAACAAGGGACAATTCTTTTGCAGTTTGTTACTCCTGTAGATCAACATGCAGACATGTTCACTAAGTGCCTGTGTTCACCTCAATTCACTTGTAATTGTTCCAATCTCATGCTTGGCACTTTGCCGCATGAGCTTGAGGAGAGATGATAGAGTTGATGATATTATGAGTGCATAGGATTATGACACGTGTCTTTGTACTATTGGTAGTGACCTTGGTTAGTTTGAAGTGAGGTGTCTTACTAATGTATAAATACAAATAGTTGTAATTATTCTACACAAGTTGAATACAAGTGAATATTTAGTTTTAACAAACTTTCTCTATCTTGTTTGCTGAGCTCTTATGCTTTTACACTGTTATCAGATACAACAACTGGAAGTTTGCAAATAAAATAGAAGAAAAAGAAAATGGGAAGCCATATATAATGCAAACGATTCCAAAGAGTATTCACTTTTAGTGATGTGATGAGCACAGGGAGAATGGTCCACACTCATATGTTAAATTAATGGCCCATCACTACTGGTTCTAGTTTCCTGGAATTTTGGCATCTTTAGTCATACATATAATATTTCCTGTAAATAACTTTTTATTTTTTAACAAACAATAGTGTTAGTAGGTTACATAATTAATGTTAAAAAAAAGAATCAGTGAAAATCAAACTTGCACCAAAGTGTATATAAATAATTACTTTTTGCCAAATTGTTGGTAGCTCCTTATGTAGTATTACTCTATTCATTCAATAATATCAATAGAATAACTTTTCAAATCAATATGTTATTACCAAGTGATCGATAAAAACAAGAATCGGGAAATGAAAATTTTATTTAAACTCATGTAACCTCTCTCTACATCCAACTTAAATTGTAAATGTGAAAAGTCTTTATTACCTTATTGTATAATTACAATAAAGTACAAGATGAAACTAATAATAAAAATAAGAATATAAACCCACACCCAATAATTAAACCTAACCATCACCATCGCGTATCATTCTCGTTCTATTATGACAAAAATCATAAGATGCTCTCATAGAAAAAAAGGAAGTCTTTTTGACGGATGGATAGTAATTTTGAACTATTGACAATCTATACTAAGGCAACTGCCCCTTCTCCTATACCCGGCTGAGATGGAAACGCATGGAGTGGATGGAAAAGGGAGGAAATTTTCTCTTCCTTTTCTATACAGAGCAAGAATGGAGGGGTGTGGTGTGCATGTACACCCATCATATTCAACCCCTTAAAAATTGGACAGGTTTGAGGGAAGAATCAAATAAAAATTGTTAACACGGGAACATAAATTTGTATGCAGCACATATGATGCACTTGAGCCTAATTTCAAAAACTTCTTAAACAACTTAAGTCTTTAAATTCTACCTAGGATATGTCAAATAAGAACATGCATTGTGTTGCAATCATATTAGAAACTAGCTCTTACAATGTAACGAATGATTAAGTAGCAATTCAAGGACTCTCTCTCAACAAATCTAATGAGAAAATTGACCAATACTATTAATACGCAACCAAGATGTTAAAAATGAGGCCTCAAAAGATTAAAAGTTTATTTTGTCTCAAAAGGACACTATTTTTTCATTTGGTGTCTATTTGCACTGTTTTAAGCATTTGTGCGATAAAACGAGCATGAGTTTGACAAGCTTTAGAATTTAAGCGAATGAAAACATATAATACGCTACTAAGATGTTAAAAATGAGTCCTCAAAAGGTCAAATGCTTATTTTGTCTCAAAAGTACACTAATTTTTCATTTGGAGTCTATTTGCACTGTTTTAAGCATTCGTGAGATAAAACGAGCGTGAGTTTGACAAGTTTTGGAATTTAAGCTAATGAAAACATATAATACGCAACTAAGATGTTAAAAATGAGCCCTCAAATGATCAAAAGCTTGTTTTGTCTCAACAAGACACTATTTTTTCATTTGGAGTCTATTTGCACTGTTTTAAGCATTCATGGGATAAAACGAGCTCGAGTTTGACAAGTTTTGCAATTTAAGCTAATGAACACATATAATATGCAACCAAGATGTTAAAAATGAGGCCTCAAATGATCAAAAGCTTGTTTTGTCTCAACAAGACACTATTTTTTCATTTGGAGTCTATTTGCACTTTTTAAAGCATTCGTGGGATAAAACGAGCGTGAGTTTGACAAGTTTTGGAATCTAAGCTAATGAACACATATAATATGCAACCAAGATGTTAAAAATGAGGCCTCAAAAGATCAAAAGTTTATTTTGTCTCAAAAGGACACTATTTTTTCATTTGGTGTCTATTTGCACTGTTTTAAGCATTTGTGCGATAAAACGAGCGTGAGTTTGGCAAGCTTTAGAATTTAAGCGAATGAAAACATATAATACGCTACTAAGATGTTAAAAATGAGTCCTCAAAAGGTCAAATGCTTATTTTGTCTCAAAAGTACACTATTATTTCATTTGGAGTCTATTTGCACTGTTTTAAGCATTCGTGGGATAAAACGAGCGTGAGTTTGACAAGTTTTAGAATTTAAGCTAATGAACACATATAATACGCTACTAAGATGTTAAAAATGAGTCATCAAAAGGTCAAATGCTTATTTTGTCTCAAAAGTGCACTATTTTTTCATTTGGAGTCTATTTGCACTGTTTTAAGCATTCGGGGGATAAAACGAGCTTGAGTTTGACAAGTTTTGGAATTTAAGCTAATGAAAACATATAATACGCAACCAAGATGTTAAAAATGAGTCCTCAAATGATCAAAAGCTTGTTTTGTCTCAACAAGACACTATTTTTTCTTTTGGAGTCTATTTGCACTGTTTTAAGCATTCGTGGGATAAAACGAGCTCGAGTTTGACAAGTTTTGCAATTTAAACTAATGAACACATATAATACGCAACCAAGATGTTAAAAATGAGGCCTCAAATGATCAAAAGCTTGTTTTGTCTCAACAAGACACTATTTTTTCATTTGGAGTCTATTTGCACTTTTTTAAGCATTCGTGGGATAAAACGAGCGTGAGTTTGACAAGTTTTGGAATTTAAGCTAATGAACACATATAATACGTTACTAGGATGTTAAAAATGAGTCCTCAAAAGGTCAAATGCTTATTTTGTCTCAAAAGTACACTATTTTTTCATTTGGAGTCTATTTGCACTGTTTTAAGCAGTCATGGGATAAAACGAGCGTGAGTTTGACAAGTTTTGGAATTTAAGCTAATGAACACATATAATACGTTACTAGGATGTTAAAAATAAGTCCTCAAAAGTTCAAATGCTTAATGTAGCAGGGTGCATAAACTGGCTCGTTAAATGTGGCCCCTCCAAT
Source organism: Crataegus laevigata (assembly GCA_963580275.1). NCBI lineage: Eukaryota > Viridiplantae > Streptophyta > Magnoliopsida > Rosales > Rosaceae > Crataegus > Crataegus laevigata. Next base: position 25,193,808 of record OY756947.1, on the reverse strand, counting down.
ATTGCTGACGCTACGTAAGAAAAGAATCTTGTTTACTGGTTAGCTTAATGGCTCTTATTTTTGCCAAGTTGTTGCATGCTTCTAGAGACTACATGCCTGCACTTAATTAATATCCAACATTCTAATATCCTTTCAAGACTAGTTACCTACATGGACACTTTAAGATTCTGATGCTCAAGTTGGCATTTAAACATATAAGCCATGTAATGAATAATTACTGGTCTTGTAAATTTGGACAGTCTTTGTGGACAAGTCAAATGCAATGGTGCAGTCCATTGTGGCTGCTTAGACATTTTAGCTTTACTGCTCAGCGTCAACACCGTGCTGCTCAACTCATACTTGAAGTGTTTAAAACTATATTCATCTTATATTATTAAAATTTTGTGAATGGAATGATTTGTAAGCATATGTTTCTCTATATATTCAATCATATAAAAGAAAAAAGAAAGTAGAACCTCAACAAATCCAAGGAGTACACTGAGAAACAAGAATAAACAAAACACAGTAATAATCTTCATCTCGAAAGTCTTATCATTTGCATTGCAAATTTTTGAGCGTCTTGGATGACAGATCAAATGCAATGGTGCAGTCCATGGTGGAAGACTTCTTCTTCTTCATTATAAGCATCAGTTCAACCTTTCCATTCACCTTAGCCGTACTGTTGAGAGTCAACACCTTGCTGCTCAAATCATTGCCAAGATTGGAACCGCTTAATCCACTCAAACTCACCTCGACATTCATTTTTTTGGTGGAAAGCATTCCAACCTTGCTCTTTGGAATAACTCCTTGCCCAACAGCCGCGCCTTGGTACATAAACGTGACAGTGCTAGCATCAAACTTGTAAGGACCCCAGTTTGTGTTTTTCACCTTGATTTGGGTTGTGAATTTTGTGTCGAATGAAGGTATTGCAGCGTCGAAGTTGAGTTCTTGGACGTTGATGTTGCCTAGCCTGACCTTCGGGGTCTTAACTTTCATGACTGTGAGGCTAATCACAGTTATGACAATGATCTGAAACACAATGAAGATAGCAACATAAATGGCCAATTTGATTCTCTTCTTGCGTTTCAGTTCATCGGTGGATAGCAAAGACTCTGCATCACTTCTTTGGTAGCCATGGTTTTCTGGGGCTGAAGGATAAGCCTGTTGTGTCTTCTCAGCCATGTCTCTTATTTCTTTTCTGATAGAGAAGTGATTAGAAATTGCTTTGCGTTTGTACTGAAGGATGATACTTTCAAGTGGAGGGTGTTGCTTGTGAAAATGATGGAAGAGGTGTGTTGTTATATATACTGTTTGGAGTTTGGCCACTTCCAATGCGTTATTTAGTGGAATGAACTTCCTGGAAAAGAGGATCTCAAGTATTTTATTGCAGACGGCAAACGCGTCCAAAACCGTGGTGGAAATTATTGACTTCTAGATGATCGATGACTTTGGTAAAGTGAAGGACTTTTTAAAGTTTTTCTTTGACCCGTCAGGAGATGAGATATTGAATCTCCTTATGACAAGTGAGAATGCGATGAAGGATCTATTACAGTACACTTTACTCATCACCTAACACTTTGGCAAACTATTCTGAACTTGATTTATTTTTAGAAAACTTCATTTTAATCATTGGCAAAGATGGTTTTTTGATTAAACCCATGAGTAAGATCAAAATCTAATTTTAGTCCCTTGATACATTAATAACCTTATTTATTAATTATATTTTTATTTTTTTAATTATTTATCTTTTTTTTTCTAATTTTTAATGTATTAATTTTATTTCATTATAATTTTTATTTTCATTTCATTCATCGTAATATATTTTTGTTGTGAACATTTAGATAAACTAATTTTTGTTATATAATATATTTTGATGTACTGTATCTTCTTCATTTAGGTATATTAAATTCATTATAATACACTTCGATGCATACATTTAGGTACACATATTTCGGTACATACATTTAGGTACACACATTTCGGTGCATACATTTAGGTACACATATTTCGGTACACATATTTCGGTACATACATTTCGATACAAACATTTAGGTACATTAATTCAATATAATACATTTCGGTGCATACATTTCGGTACACACATTTAGGTACATTAATTTAATATTAATACATTTCGGTGCATATATTTAGGTACATACATTTCGGTACTAACATTTAAATATATTAGTTCAATATAATATATTTCGGTACTAACATTTACGTACATTAATTGAGTCTTTCAAGTTTGAAGAATGTTAAATAAAATTAATAAATTAAAAAACTCTTTTTTGGTCAAAAATAAATTAAAATTTGTGTATTAATAAATTTAAATATTTAATGGGAGATATTAAATAAAATACACATTAATTATTTTGAATTAAGGACACATTAGGGACTAAAAATCAATATTTAATCTACCACCAGGTTTTTTTTTTAAAATTTTAATCTTCTTGAAGGATTAAAGTTCAATAATCCTTTTATTCTTTCAAGTCCCGTAAGATAGGCAATTGCATGATTTTTTTAGTGTATTGATTTTAACACTCTCAATTTTCTCTCTGCTTTATGTTCATTTACTGATTTTTCTTTAATTGATACGATACTAATCCTAATCATAGTAACGTATTATATGTGTTCATTAGCTTAAATTCCAAAACTTGTCAAACTCACACTCGTTTTATCCCACGACTGCTTAAAACAGTGCAAATAGACTCCAAATGAAAAAATAGTGTACTTTTGAGGCAAAATAAGCATTTGAACTTTTGAGGACTCATTTTTAACATCCTAGTAACGTATTATATGTGTTCATTAGCTTAAATTCCAAAACTTGTGAAACTCACGCTCGTTTTATCCCACGAATGCTTAAAACAGTGCAAATAGACTCCAAATGAAAAAATAGTGTACTTTTGAGGAAAAATAAGCATTTGACCTTTTGAGGACTCATTTTTAACATCTTAGTAGCGTATTGATGTGAAAATTAACTTGACACTCAAATTAAACCTTATTGATGACAATTGTTGTATATACGCAAGTAGGGATCGTTCTAGACCGGGGATTAACTAGGGATGCTAATCAATGCAAATAAGACTCAAAAACACTAAACTAGACTCTATAGACTCAAAACTGACTTTAAACACTCAAAACAGCAAGAAACAATAAAAAAGACTCAATTCTAGACCTAACAAGTGAATTGGACGAAAATCAACTTACTTGACTCAAAAGACTAAAAGAAAACAGATTTAGACTCTAAAAACACAATTTAAGAACAAGAGGGTTTGTTTTGACGAAATTGAAACTAAGACAGAAACTTGTAATCAAACTTAAAAAAAAAACGAATTATGATGAAATTGAATGGTAAGAAACTAGTTAGAGGGGTCCTTATCCACACATGAACATATGCATACAACTTGATTCCCAGTTATGCTTTCAACAAACTATGAATGACAATGCTCTGAATTAATTGTATAGAACTAATCAATTCCTAGATTTCCCTAGATTCATTGAATTGAATGGAAAACGCATCACAACTAAATTATTCTTCATCAAACTCCCTAACTATGGAATACGCATGATAGAGACATTCAACAAAGATCATTAAGTGCAATGGAAATCATGAACATCGACTAGGCATTCATAACTATGGAATACGCATGTTAATCCGACCTAGGGTTTACTAAACACAATCGTGACTAGCGATCTTTACTACTCATGAATATAAGTTCATAACGATTAGGTGTAATTCCCTTATATCCTAGCATCGAATCTATGCATGCAAATTAAGTGTCGACCCTCAACCCACATACATAAACAAGTTCTTAATCAAAACAGAAAAGTAAACCACTTTCATAATTCATGAATTCATAACTGGAGTAAATCAAATCATAATCAACATATGTCCATGGCTTCAAATTCGCCTCTAACTAAAAAGAAATTAGTTCCACATGTTTAACATAATTGAACAGCAACTTAAATTAAACATGAAAATAGAAACAAGAGAAGAAAGAACTCTAGACACTCCTATGGTGGCAGATGGCATGCGCAAGGCCTTCTCCTTCCTTTGGGCTGCACGGCACAAGTTCTTATCTCCTCCAAAAGTAGCGGCACAAGGTGTTTTCTGTGGTGGTGTGAATGTGGTGCGGCAAGGATGAATGAATGGGTGTGTGGATTGTGATTTAGGGAGTGAAGGTGAAGGATGTGGCAAGGATGGAATTTATGGGTGAATGAAAACTAAAACTTGTGGCACACAAAGAATATGTATATATAGGCACCCCAAACCCTAGGGTAAATTAGATTAGGGCTTGGACTTAGCATAAGTGCTGGATTAGGGCCCCTAGGTGCGGCAGGAATTGTAAGTCCACAAGGAAAAAGGTTTATGGCCCAAGTAATTTCTAAAAAGGCTTTGCAAAACCCAAATCCACAGGGAAAAGGGCCAAATAAATCAGAAATCCAAAGAGAAGAGGGATAGGAAGGTGTGGTAGGTTTTTGGAGGGAAATGAGGGTGGATTGCAAGGCAAGGCAAAGGCCTTCTAGAAGAGTTCTAGGCGCCACCTTTGTAGGAATCTGTCTTAGGCTTCTAGAAAGAACATTGTAGCATGTTTTTAGGAAAGAACAAGACATGAAACACAAGGCATGTCTTTAGGAATGGATAAGACCTTCTAGAAGAGACAAGACATGGAACATGACATAAAACATGACATGAAACATGTAGCATGTTTTTAGGAACATGTTTGGATAAGATAAGGATATGGATAATATTTTGGATAATGTTCCACCTTTCTTGCACTTTCCTTATCTTCTTTGTCTCAAACTTGTTTCTTCATCTTTAAAACTGATCCCTAGCATTCTTTGACCTCCAAATTCGTCCATCCATGGTGCTCCATATGCATGTACTCCATTTGAGCTCAATTTTGCTCTAAAATGCACCAAAACGCACTTTCTTGCTTCACTTGCCATTTGAACCTACAAACACACGAAATTAGCTTAAATCACTATAATAAACGATAACTAACTACGTAAACGCAAGAAAACAAGCTAACTAAGTAGCATAAATATGCTCCCATCAAATTCCCCTACACTTAGCTTTTGCTAGTCCTCGAGCAAAACAAAGAAACAAAAAGATAACCTAAACCTTCCAACGTTCGCCTCAGGGATTTCCAATGGTACATAACATGCCAAACGAGATAGGATTAGTACTTGGCAACAAGTTAAAGGTAAACTCCACGTCGCGATCTGGTAGCAATCCAGGTAAATCATCAAGGAATACGTCAGCGAAATGTCTAACCAGTCGAACATCCTCCAAGCTAGCAGGAGCATCATCATGAAGTACTACATGAGCTAAATATCCCTGGCAACCTTTCTTCAACAACTTCTTGGCTCTCACAGCCAAAATAACACTATGTCTAACTCCGCTACGCTTACCAACAAGGGTTATCTCAGGTAATCCAGGACGATGAAAAGTCACTGATTTCCCGTAACAATCAATCTTGGCACGATTGTAGTTCAACCAATCAGTGCCCAGAATGACGTCAAAGTTAACAATATCTAGCGGAGTGAGGTTAGCAGGCATAACCACGTTCTCCACTATTACGGGACATTCTGGATACACGTAATCCACATAACATTTATCCCCTCTAGGCATGGCAAACTCCAACCCATACCCAAGGGGTGAAGATTGAGGTTGAGTCAATTGAGCAAATGTATGAGAAATCACAGATTGCGTGGCACCACAATCAATCAATACTCTAGCAAAATGACCAAGAATATTCAACGTACCCATAATCAAATCTGGGTTGTTCTGAGCGTCCTGCAGTGAGAGGTTATGAATGCGGCCCTGCGTCTGCTGTCGTCCTCATCGACCTCGATTAGCGTGCATTCGTCGCCCCTGAGGGTTTCGTCCCTGACTCGACTGCCCAGCCTATCTCGAAGACCCGACACCACTAACGGCAGTATCCACCTGCTGGGGCTGTCCCCCCGAATACCACTGCGAGTTACCGGCTGCAAACTGCTGCTGAGGCAGGTATCCACCTGAGTATAGTTGTGGAGGAGGCATATATCCTCCAGAGTACTGCTGCTGGGGAGGCATATACCCTCCGAAATACTATCCGTAGCCGCTCTGGTGGTAGGGATCCATAAGGTACTGAGGCTGGTATTGGTCCGATGAGGACGGAACGGGATCCCCTGAATAGTGGAAAGCTCCTCCACGTCCAGTCTGCGCATAGCCACTCGGCCCTGAAAACTGTTACATTAGAGCTGGTGGTATAGAAGGCTGCTGAGGCCTCTGCTGGTTTTGAGGGCAGTACTTAGCCTGGTGCCCATCCTGGCCACAAGTGTAACATCCGCTAGTACCACGACGACACTCGCCAAAGTGCCAGTTGTTGCACCTATGGCACAATAGAGCACTGTTCATACCAGAGTTCCCCTACCTCTGGAATCTGCCATTACCAAAGAATCTGCCACCGCCCCTCTGCCCGGTAGCGCTGAAACCTCCGCTCGAAGAGCTAGAGCTGGCCCCGCTTCGTTTGAATGTCTGAGTCTGACGGGGTCCCTGCGAATACGGGCCTTTGCCCTTATTATTCTTGCCCTGGTTGCCATTCCGCTCATTGTCATCACTGTCACTCGGCAAGTTCTCGGAGTCCTCAATCTGCAGTAAGACCTCGTAGAACTCGTGGTAGGTGGAGCAGGGAATCGCTGTCGCTATCGTACGCCACTTCTTCTTTGTACCCAGTTTGAATCGGCGTAACATCTCCACCTGATTAGCAGCGACGTCTGGGTGGTAGCGGGAGAGAGTAGTGAATGTGCGGTAATACTCGTTCACTGCCATCTTCTTTTGCTTCAGTCTGGTAAACTCCTGTTTCTTTCCGTCAATATATGCTGGAGGAATGAATCTTCTGTAAAACAATTCCTTAAATACTTCCCAATCATTAGCTTGCTCCTCAGGCATCCTCTTAGCTAACTCCGACCACCACGTAGCTGGTTCCTTAGCCAAAAACCATGAAGTCGTCTCGACCCACTTATTGGGCTGAAGACTCCCCTGATTCGTCATGATGCTAAAGGTCTTCTCAATATGCATGAACCATTTTTCTGAACCCTCAGGCCCCTCGTTCCCCACCAACTGGGTTATCTTCAGATTATGCATTGACTCTATAGGGGTCCGCTGAGGCAGGCGGATAACTGACTGAAGGGCGTTAGCTATAGCCTCCCCTAGCTGGGCTACGCTAGAGAAACTAGGCTCCTCAACATGACGAGGCTCACGACGAGGCGGCATAGTTCTGACAGAAGACATCAAGTCATTAGAAATTTCACAAAATATGCAAGACTGCAACCTAGAGCTTTGATACCAAACTGACGCACCCGTACCCGAAAGTAGGGCGTGCTGGCCGTCACATGAGTGTGACGTAGCCAAGTGCACAGTGCGGAAGTGGAATCATTAACGAAGTACAAACCAATTAAAATCGAACTACTAGCAACCTAGATATGATATTGTGTTAGAGTGTTAATACAGTACTTATACATAACTAGAGCGTACTAAGTCAAGTACAGTCAAGCATGAATAAATAAGTTCAAATACACCAACGGGTGTCCTTCATAATAGCAAGTCTGTCAAAACTACCAGAAGGTCCTCGCTAGCCAACTCGGGTACTCAAGCTATCTAGAACTTGAAGGGCGAAAAAAAAATTTGAGTGGGTCAGCAAAACAAATCTTTTCAAAATCATTATTTTCTCAAAAGTATAGCCCCTCTCTGTAAAACTTGTATAGTTTCCCAGAAAATAATACGTATATATATATCATAACCTTTCTCAGCATAAAGCATTTTCAATGTATCTCATAATATGTCATGCAACGCGTTCAATGCCAATCTGAATCTCATGAGTAATGCCATGCGATGCATTTCAATAATCATATCGTTACTAGATATCAACTCAGCCCTCGGCTGTACATATAGCTCATAACAACTCAATCTCATCATATATATCTACTGCACATACATCAATATCCTCATCATATCATCATCACATCACTGTATCAATAATAAATGCTCTAGTGCTACAATCACGTGAAGACTGTGCGAATGACCGCGGGTCACCTACATGTCGTACCTACTCAAAGGTGGTCTATACGACAAGACTGTGCACCTAACTTGGATCCAAGGCGAGCATGCGGTGCGAGAGGTGAACGACACGTGAAAGACTGTGCCCCTATCTCTGGGCGTGAGCACTAACAATATGTGCAGGTTTATGAGCTAACATATCACATCATATCTCATCATATCTCATTGTATATCGACTGTTCTTTCTCAACTATGAATGTACCTACCTGGTACTTACCTGGCGTCCTCGGCACCAACATATGCATGAAATGTATATATGAATACTCATGCATCAATATCAAGTTATATGCATGTCGATAAAAACGTACTTTTCATTTAAAATCTGATTCTGGGAAAATCATTATATATATAGGTTATACGGAAAAATAGCTGCCCACTCACTGATAAGTCGCTGGGTCGTAGCCCCCATGTCTAGCCTGGCTACGCTCGTCCTCAGAATACGTCTTACCTATATGAGAAATTACTAAAAATACGTTATTTAAGCACATATACGTAACTACGAAAATAACTTCTCATACATAGCTCAATTTTGGCATTTGGATATACCAACGTGACCTACTCGACGTCACGAACACCCAAAAAAATTTAGAATAATTTTTCCGGCCTCCACGCGCCGCCATGCGCCGGCGACGGCACGGACCCACGCGCCGGCCACGCGCGGCCACGTGACATGCACACTGACGGCGTCAGTTAACGCCGTCAGGTATATACTGGGAATATTCCGTTAACTTTTAACGGCGTCAGTTAACGCCGTTAGAATATTCCGTCCAAACTGACGGAATATTCGGTCGTCTTCTCCGACAAGTCGCCGGTCGCTGGCGACTGTTCGTCGGAATCTGGGAAATTTTCAAATCTACATATCTCTCTCGTTTTTCAACCATTTTTCATGATTTTTGTCTCAAATTGAAGCTAATAACATGTAGAACACATCATACTAATTTAGAGATCTAAAATTCACGGAATCTCATCGGAGAAAAAGAGAAAATCCGTCCAAACTTCTACCTCGTGATCCCGACATCCAATTCTTTCAAACGAACCACTCCGAGCCTCCTTGGGACCTCACGAAGCTTCCTATAAGCTTATATTGTCCTAAAAATCAACCAACAAAAAGTTCATGAACAATGCCAAGATCGGTGCTTGTGATTTCGACGTGAAAATGACGTAGTTCTTATCTGAAAATGGCACCACTGTGCTCGTATGGTTTCCAGGAGTCGAATGGTGGTGTTGGTTCGTCCGATTTGTTGAGTTTTGATAGATTTGTAGGTGTGTCCGCACAAGATGGCTAGAGAGAGAAAGAGTCAGTATGAGTGAGTGCTAGGTAGGGAGAGACTGACGGGGAGAGGTGAGAGTGTGTAAGGGTTGTGTGGTCGAAAAATCTCCTACACAATAATATCACATAATTCATAGTTCCAATTATTGAGGGCCACCATCCATTGGTCCTCACACAACACACATGCGTACGTATATAACCCTGAAGGGGTAATTCCGTTAATTCACTACTTAATTAATAAATATATCGGAACGGGTTGTCACAAAATAACCGAAATAAAAGTGATGGGAAATATAGTAAATTAAACATAAAATAAAGGTTATGGGCAATATAGTTGTCCCAATTTTTTCTTCCACGTTTTTTTCACAAATAAAATAATCTTTTAGTGACAAAATAGTTATCGAAGAATAGTGACTAAAGATATGAACAACCTCTTAAGTGATGAAAAATTGTTTAAAGGTTGTTATCAAAAAGTTTTAGCAACTATTTTATATTTTCTCTTTTTAAAATTTATTTTCAAAATTTTAATAAGTGTTATATAAATTAATGCTATATCTAGAATAATATTGTTGAAATTCGAGTAAAAAAAAGACTCATATCGTTGACAGGACTTCTGTTGATATATATTTTATAAGACAATTAACATGAATGATTATTTTTTGATATTTGGTTATCAATATTGTGTTGTCATTATTAAAAATGATCATTGTTATGCCGTCGTTATATGATCAATATTTCATTGTTATTAAATATGATCGTTTATACAACTAAATCAGTAATCATAACTGCTAATTGCCTTATTTTATATGCAAATATTGTCTCTCAACAATACACCATTGACCTAGTAATTTTAAAGGAACCGCTTTGACCCTACCAGCGTTTGGCCTCGTCTTTTCTCTCCTTCTCAATGTTGTACCATTGATACCCCTCCTTATCACAAAAATTTTGAAATACTCGTCAACAATAAAGAGAAGGAAAGTAAAAAGAAAAAGAAAAGCATTTTGATTTCTCTTTATCATTACTAGCATTTGTCTACAGACCAAGATTGTCTGTCCTCCAGTTTCCATCTCCTTTTCATCTATTTTTATTTGAGCGGTCACGGTTAAGTTACGTCAACATTTTATATTCCTATTACTTTCTGTCTTATTATCTCTATAAAAAAATCAATATAAAATGTTGACGTGGCTTAACCGTGACCGCTCAAATAGGAAGGGATGTGAAGGAAATAGTAAGTGGAGGGCAGACAATCTTGGTCCTTTACCTACATACTTTGTGTGTATGAACACATTTTTTTTATAAAATGAGAGAGAGAGAGAGAGAGAGAGAGAGAGAGAGAGGTTTTGTTTTTAAATTTTAAATATTGGAGGTATTTTAACATCACCGATAGGTGAGACTTTAATAAAAAACAGTAAAATTTGAACCTATAAAATTACATTATTGCCCATCATTTTTTTGTGTGATAGACGATTAAGTTGTCTTTTTACTCTCTTTTGATTGACTGACAAAGAAAGTTTTATTAATTAATAGAAATTAAGATTCCAAAAAAAAAAAAAAGAGATTAAGATTCCTAACAGTAACAAAATGACTGCAATTGCAAGCCACATTGCTTTTTCATCATCATCACGTCATATTTGCCATCACCTTCCAACTAAAAAGGAGACAAACACAAAAACTCGAAATTTACAGAGAAGTGTGATTCAAGCCACAATCTTGGATAAACGATCAGACCCTAAAGCACCCGATATGGTGGTGGTGCTCATGGTGGTTGAGGGACTTCTCCTTATCAATCATGCCTTGAACGGACCTGAACTCCTCCACATGGCAAGGGATGGTGATGGTGCCCTTCTGATCAAACCCATACTCTTCCTCGGCTTCCTTCAAGAGCCGTATGAAGAGTGGGTGATTGAAGTAAATCACAGGCACCACAAACCTCTGTTGCTCTTCTCCCTGGCCCACCTTGATTGCCAAACACCCTCTTGGAACATCTCTAATCACTTGTTTCTTCCCAGCGTGATGATGGTGGTGGTGAAGATGCGGCAGGTGCAGACGGAAATTTCTCAGACTTCTCTCTCCGCTACCCATATCTGAAAAATATTAATAGAAAAACCAACAAACAAAGGCGAGAAGATGATGACAAAGACAAACCCTAGGGCTGTTGATCTTCTCCCCTAGAGACAAATCTTACAAGAAAATGAAGGAAAACGGCCAAGGATCTGAGGCTGCGATGGCTTGTTTGAATAGGGTTAGAGAAGAGTAACTCAGAGACCTTGGTACGTTGGTCATCTTTGATAAACTACACTCCTATAATGCAAAACGGATACAAACCAGAGAATGAATTTGATATGTATACATAATATAATATATATCTACGTAAATAGAGAGAGAGAGAGAGAGAGAGAGAGAGAGAGAGAGAGAGAGAGAGAGAGAGAGCCCAAGTTTAATCTGGGCTTTCATTAGGTATGTAATTTCTAAGTGGGCTCCTTTAACCCAAGTCTTAGCTGACGATGATATCATCCTCATCTTTTGAAACCGATCAGACAATAAAGTGGGGTGCTGTAACGTATGAGACTTGGGTTTCTAGTGCTTCACACAAAGCGAACTTGGATTGTTTGACCATGCGATATATAGAACATAATTGTGTTATTTTTTGTTTTAAGAAATGATATCATAATTTACAATATTAAATTTATCTAAAGGGGAGAGGATTGAACTCGAAATGCATGAGAATGAAAAGTAATGCACTATCCATCAAAGTAATCCATCACATGCATAGAATAAGATTGTGTTACATAAGTTGATTCAATTGGGAAACGATTTTGAAGTGAAATAATGGCAATTTTATTTATTTATTTATTTTATTTTTTAAAAGAGGGACAACTGGTGGTAAGTCACGGTTATTCATCATTTCTGGAGATCGAAAAGACTCACAGATGCATTTTAGACTCTCCATGGCCACAAGTCTGGCTTCCACATCAGCAGCAGGTTTCGAACTCAAGACCTCCAATTTTTAGTTTGAAGGAAACTTCGCAATCCGCCCCTTACCACTAAGCCACCAATTAGTGGTTAAATAATAGCAATTTTATTAGAAATGGTTGTTGCTTCTTCGTTGTCCCTAAGTGGCATAAGGGCCAGGGCTTAATTAAAAGAAAAGTAGAAACTGTCATAATGGTAATATTAAGGGACTTTAAATTAAAATGGCTTAAACGCATAAAATAAGGTCACCTTGGTCAGTCTAAACAACCAACGTATTGGCAGATTTCTAGACGTGATAACCACGATAGAAACAAAGGAACGCAACAAAACTTGTAATCATGAGCCGACCAAATTCAATGGAAGAAACACCACACAAGTTGTCCAAGACTTGGGTCGGTTGTAATCATCACTCAAAAAACAAAAGAAATTTTCAACCTTGACAATTGAAAATTCAATCACTTTATACAAAACCACCAACTGAACTAGCAACTAAAATGTAGAAAAGAAGTGACAAAGATTTCAAATCTAAACTTGGCTTAGACAAATATTATCACCACAAAGGGATCGATCATTATTCACCACACTAGACATGAAAGGAAAGAGGTGAGAGTATTGGAGGAAGGAAATCGGTGTTTCTCCTTTTTCCTCATGTGACGATTTTTGCTGTAAGCCCTCTTTCCTTGTGACAGATTTATTCAACATATTTTGTTCGTATTCTGAAACCTATTTATTCAATAGCTATTGCTCACAAGATTTACAATTTATTGTTCAACCTTTAAGAACATCCTTTAACAAATCATAACTTGTCTATCACTAAATCAAATACTTTTTGACACGAAGAGTACATGTATTCAATTTGGAATTTGAGAGATTTTAATGAATTTATAAATTCATAGATTTTTATGGAGTCTAATTGATTTGTAGAGATTTCATATAAAATTTTGATTCAATTCTCTCAAAATCTCTTGGAGAGGGGTGAGAATTGTGGATGCTTAAAATACATTACAAAATCTTTCAAATTCTCTTTAATTTCTCAACTTTTTCAAATTCTTTAAAATCAAATTCTAATTGAATACACTTGGAATGTTAGAAATTTCTTTAAAATTATAATTGAATACACCCAGATTTTTAAGGATTTTAATAAATTATCTTAAAATCCTAATTGAATACACATAAAATTTTAGAAAATCACTTAAATTCCTGATTGTATACCATTGAATACATCCCATAAAGTACAACATTATATATACAGATACTGGGAAATTGTTCCCTTAATTTTTTTGTAGAAATTAGATAGGGTGGGAATGACTTGTGCAGGGAGGTACGACACGTAGATTGTGAGTGGAAGAAGGCAAGACACGTGGGTGAGCAAGAGACCGACAGTGAGGTGTCGTCTACAAGATGGCAGATTCTGGGGACATCCAATGGCAGCTCTCGAACATGTCCATGTTGACATACATTTGTTAAAAGACACAAAGCACAAGACACACAACATAAACCCACCCTTTCCCTCATATGAAACGTATACTTCCAAGAATTTGGAGGGGTCGAATCAAATCGGTTACAGAATGACAAAATGGTCCTTCTCTCCTTTCGGCTCAAAATACCATTCCAGTAGGCAGTAGGTCCCAACATTTTTTTGGTTTAGAATTAGATGTATTTATGTGTTGCTGGATTTCACTATCAATCGATGGACAGAGTGTGGAGTGTGTGTGCTGTATAGCGCACAAATATGGTCCTCAACTTTTATTATTATTTTTCTCTTGTGTAATACAAATTCTCAGAAGTATCCTTCCAATTAATTGAAGAGATATTATTTTGGGACCAGGAGGTATTATACGGAATATATGTTTTCTTTTTTTTTAGAAGAAAAAACCAGAGGGTTTGACTTGTGCAAAAATGGTGCTTTGCAAACCAAAAGACCTACCCTTAGTGTGTTCCAATAAAAAAGTCTAGCTGCAAAGGAATTTCCAAAGATGAGTGCAGGTTATAAAAAATTTGTATATATTTATTGTATAATTCATATGAAAAAAAAAACATGTTTTAATCCTATTTTCAATTTTCTTTATCATATGCTCTTTTAAGGTGTTTGATAGGATGTTTACCATATGCGAAAGTATGGTTTGAGATCTTTTGATATAGGCGCCTTAGTTTTGAATTTTCTAGATCAAACATTCATGCTTTTTAGTGATTTGACTAAACTTCTTTTGGTCATAATTTTGGTGCTATATGCACATTATATTGTAACAAATTTCCTATATTTAGTGAGAAGTAAAATGAGGTGTGTGGAAATCACACCCCCAACTATTGAAAAAATTACACAGAGCTTTTATGTTGATCACCAACTATTTGGAAAAAGAAATAATATTAAATGTTTGCACAAAAAAAAACTGTGATCGAAAAAACATATTTGGAAGAAGAGAAAATATAGTTTAATTACTAATATCTCCACAAAATAAGGAAAAGTGTGAAGACCCGTCCCGAATTATTATATATATTATCTCCTTGAGAGTGTAAAGTGATGATAATGCCCTCGTGGTTTAATGAAGTTGATGTGCATATGCAGATTTAAATTATTTTTCTCACTAGCGTAATTAATCGTACTCGACGTTACGAGCGTGTTGACGAGAGTTAGAGCCAAATCGGAATTGTAACGAGAAAGTTACGATTATTAAAAGAACGTAAGCGGGCCAAAGAAATAAACCAATCGCCTTATACTTTCTTGGGTCCAATTGAATATTTGGGCTTTAATTGTTTATTTGGACCAATTGTTGAGGCACTAAATCCTATAGCCCAATCAGGGCCTTGCTTCTTTTTCTTCAGGCCACCCCGCGACCACACACACACACACACACACACACACACACACACACACACACACACACACACACACTTACACGCGTACACCCATACCCTCTCACCTTCTCATTTCTCAATTATTCCTTCGTCCGTACAACCCGAGATCTTCAACTCTCAAACACCATCAAAACTTCATCGATCAAGCTTGAACTTTATACCAACGCGTTTCTTGTGACCTCACGAACCCGTCAATATCATTTGATCAAAGAATGGCTCACGGGAACCCAAGAACACATGAGCTCTGACGAAGTGTTCTACTGCTCCAACGTGATCGTGAGCATTTCATGGAGTTTTAAAGTTTAAGGAAGCTTCTAAACAACTTCATAGAGACCCTAGAGAAGGTTTGGGATGAGGTTGACGTCGAAACATACGGCTTTCGAGAAGTCCTAGTTTGACCGAATTTTTCCAAATTTATTCTGACCACTTTCAGTTGATTTTAAGACCTCTAATAGATAAGGTTATGCTTTTCTAGTTGAGGGCTTCAATTTCATATAAATTTTAAGAATTTTGGTGGAGAAATAACAAAGATATTGAATTTTAAAGATTTTTCCAATTTTCGACATAACAGATAGCGGCAGACGGCGAATTCCGGCGAGTCACCAGAGAAGGAAGAGGAATATTCCGTCAACTTTGACGGAATATACTGACGGCATTAGGTAACCCCGTTAGTTTTTAAATAGAATATTCCCTAATGCTATTAGGGATTTCGTCAGCGTGCCAGGCATATGCCTGTGCATGGCCGGTGCGTGAAGGCGTGTGGGACATCGAAAAATTATTTTAAAAATTTGAGGGTGTTCGTGGTGTTAAGTAGGTCACGTTGGTATATTCAAACACCCCAATTGAGCAACGAATGAGAAGTTAATCTTAGGTTTTGTTTATGTGCTTAGTAATTAGCGTTAAATTAGTTGTTTCGCATATAGGTGAAACATACCTTGAGGACGTGCATGGCCATGCAAGACTTGAGGGCTACAACCTTGCTACTTACCAGTGAGTGGGCTTTTTTTCTTCGATATATAAGTATATATGCTTTACGATTCCCAGAAACTATTTTAAATGAATTTGCGTTTTAAATGCCATGTCATGGATGCTTTACATTCTAACATTTGTATTAGTATAGTTATGCATAATATTGAATGATGTTGCGGAGGCCTAGGTAAACTTCATGTGAGTACATTATGATAGTATTGGTTGCATTGTGGATGGTTATGTGTAGATGCATTTAGAACTCATTGTCTTACACCCCGGTGTTAGTGCTCCCGCCTGAGGCCAAGGCACAGCCTTCACGTATTCGTTCACCTCCCACACTTCACGCTCACCTTGGATCTAAGTTTGGTGCCAGCCTGTCGTACAGACCACAATAGGTGGTTCCTACTCGTAGGTGACCCGTGATTCATCACACAGCCTTCACGTAATCGTAGCACTTGAGCGTACCTATTTACACCTAGCCTGTCGTATAGACCACAATAGGTGGTTCCGACTCGTGTGTAGGAATAGTTTGATGAGCTATAGATTCAGCCCTATAGGTCACGTTAGGTGACTCTAGCTGGCATATTATTTTACATCGATTTATTTGACATGGCTTACATAGTTATGACTGAGATATCTTGACATGGCATACCTTGGTTTTCACTGCGTTTGAGCATGATTTTATTTACGTATGTACTATTATTTTCTGGAAAATTATACGGGTTTTATGGTAGGGGTTATTATGTTTAGAAAGATAACTGTGTTTTCAAAAGCTTTGTTTTTACCTACTTATGTTTTTTGTTTTGTACCCCTCCAGGGTTTAGCTAGTTGTTTGTGTTGGTGGCTCACGAGGACTTTACGGTGGTTCTGACAGTCTTTCGAATAAATGTAGGAATTTCTTCTCTGTCTTGTATAATTAATACTTAGTTTGCTGGACTGCACCTAGGTTGCGTATGCTCTGAATATTTGTATCTTGACCTTAAATACTTCCACACACTTATATGTTTATATCTAGTGTAAATTAGTTAGTTTGGTTTTTATTTACCCACATTTTCATACTTTTTCACTTTCGCTTTGCGCACATGGCTACGTCACCGTCACGTAACGGTCAGCATGCCTCGTTTCTGGTCGGGGTGTGTCAGGTTAATATCAAAGCCTAGGTTTGGTAGTCTTATGTATCTTGTTGATGTTCTAATCATTTTGATCTCTTATTTCAAAACCATGTCGCCTCGTAGAAAGCTACGTACTTCCATTGAGTCTGATTTTCCCGATTTTGGTTAGTTGGGGGGAAGCAATTGCACATGCCATACAGTCCTCACTTCGTCCTCCTCAGAAGATTACCTTAGAGACAGTATCTCACCTCTAAATAAATAATTTCTTGGGTAATGAAGGGGCTGAGAAAGCTGAGCTGTGGCTCGACTATCTTGAGAAGACTTTTGAAGTCATGCAGCGTCAGGGTATGCTTGCAGATGACAGATGGGTTGAGACAGGTACTTGGTTTCAACGTTATGAGGCTGTATCCTGGTGAATTCAGAAGGCACGACCATTGTCATTTGAGGATGCAAATTATTGGGAGGTGTTTACACAAAAGTTTCAGACCAGATTTATACCACTAGAGTATCTGGATCACAGGAGGGATGAGTTCTCGAAATTAAAGAAAGGGAAGTTGTCATCTACATATTATAATCGGAGATTTACAGACTTGTCTCGTTATTACCCAGAGATTGCTACTAATCCAATGGAGATGCTCAGAAGATTTAAGTAGGGTACTCACAAGAAGTTGCGTTCCATGACGATTTCGACCCCATGTTCCACTTACCAGGAGTTTTTCGAGGTGTTACTTCTAGTTGAGGACTTAGAAAATGCTCCGAGTGACAGCGATAAAGGGCAGTCATCGCATGGTCCTCATAAGATACAGAGCTTTAAACGAAGTGGTACTAGTTTCAGTTCTTCCAGTGGGAATTCGAGTTCTACTGAGCCATGGAGGGGCGGTCGGTCCTCAGGAGGTTCCCGTTTCTAGAGGCAGAGAGATTTTAACAGTTCTGATATTCCATTCTGCTACAGATGTAATAGTCAACATACAAGATAGTGTAGACAAGGCAACATAGGATGTTTTGTGCTTGGTCAGACGGGACACTAGTTAATCAGTGCCCATAGAACCAGTAGAAACCTCAGCCACCTGCCTTACCACCAATAGTTCCTTTTTAGCAGGTTTTAGAGCCTAGTGGTTATACCCCAATGGGTTATGGTGAAGCATACTAGGATCCACATGATCTGTACTACCAGGGTGGTTACCATCAGTATTAGGGAGGTTACACACTATATCCACCATATCCGATTGGTAGACCACAATGGTATCCTAGAGGACAGTCCCAAAATGTTGAGGTTGATTCTAGCAGTGCAGGATCAACGAGGCACCCTAATTAGCCTGGTTAGGGACAAGGAAACCAGGGTCACAGAGGTCGTGGAGGCTGTCAGTCGACATAGCGCCGTGTTCACCACATTACACTGCAGGAGGCTCAGAGTAATCCTGATTTAATTATGGGTATGTTGAACATTCTTGGACATTTTTCTAGAGTGTTAATAAATTCAGGTGCCACAATTATGTTATTTCTCATACGTTTGCTCAGAGACCCAACCTTACCCCACACTTATTGGGTATGAGTTAAAGTTTTCTATGCCTAGAGGTGAGACATATTATGTTAGTTGGGCATATCAAGAATGTCCTATTCTGGTAGAGGATGTCGTAATGCCAGCTAATCTCGTTCCACTGGATATCGTTGATTTTGATGTTATTCTGGGCATGGATTGGTTACACTATAATTGTGCTCAGTTGGATTGCTACCAGAAGATAGTTACCTTCCATCATCCAGTTCTATATGTGGTCACATTCGTAGAAGAGCGTAGTGGACTAAGACATGGCGTTATCTCTACCATGAGAGCTAAACGGTTGTTGAGAAAATGTTGTCAAGGGTATTTGGCTCACGTGGTACTGAACGAGGATACGCCTACCCGTGTAGAGGATGTATGGGGTAGTCAGGCATTTTCGTGATGTATTTTCTGATGATTTACTTTGACTGCCGCCAGATCGAGAAGTAGAGTTCACTATTGACTTAATTCTAGGTACAGACCCGATTTCCTTAACTCTGTATCGAATGGCTCCTGCTGAGTTGAAGGAGTTGAAAACTCAACTGCAAGATTTGGTTGACAAGGGTTTCATCCAGCCTAGTACTTCACCTTGGGGAGCTCCAGTTTTATTTGTATGGAAGAAAGACAAGACTTTGAGGCTTTGTATTGATTATCGACAGTTGAACCGTGTAACGATTAAAAACAATTATCTGTTAGCACTCATAGATGATCTGTTTGACCAGCTTCGAAGTGCCTGCGTGTTTTCCAAGATTGATTTGAGGTCTAGGTATTATCAACTGAAGATCAGGAGTGAGGATGTCCCTAAGACAGCTTTTAGGACTCAATATGGTCATTACGAGTTTCTCATGATGCCATTTTGGTTAACGAATGCACCAATAGCTTTTATGGACATGATAAATCAAGTATTTCGGTCGTACCTCGACAGGTTTGTTATTGTTTTCATTGATGATATTTTGGTGTATTCTAAGTCTAAAACGGAGCATGCTCGACATTTCACTCTGGTTTTGAAGAAATTGAAGGAACATCAGTTGTACGCTAAGTTTAGCAAATGCCAATTTTGGCTGGATCAAGTGTCATTCTTGGGGCACATGATATCAGCCTAGGGTATTCTAGTAGACCCTTAGAAAGTAGCTGCAGTGGAAAATTAGAAATAACCATTGACTATCATAGAAGTACGGAGTTTCCTTGGCCTAGCAGGTTATTATAGGCATTTTTTTAAAGATTTTTCAGCCATAACTTACCACTAAGGAGGTTGACCAGAAAGGGTGTTAATTTTGAGTAAAATGATGATTGTGAGCGGAGTTTTCAGCTGCTGAAGTATTGTCTCACTCATGCACCTGTTTTGGCGCTTCCAGACGACAATGGTAACTTCGAGATTTACAGTGATGCTTATTTGAATGGCTTATGCTGTGTGTTAATGCAGCATGGCAAGGTAATTGCATATGTTTCACGACAGTTGATGCCACATGAAATGAATTACCCTACCCATGATCTCGAGTTAGCAACCATTATATTTGCCTTGAAGATTTGGAGGCATTATTTGTATTGAGAGAATTGTCGGATTTTCATCGACCATAAAAGCCTCAACTATATTTTCACCCAGAAGGATCTTAATCTTTGACAGCAAAGGTGGATAGAATTGCTCAGTGATTATGATTGCACGATTGAGTATCATCCTGATCGTGCGAATACAGTGACAGATGCAATCAGCAGAAAATCATGTGGCCGACTTAATGCTTTGCATGCTTGCCTTATTCCTCTCCTCATAGAATTGAGGTCTACGAGAGTGAAATTAGAGGTGAAAGATCGGGAAGAAGCTTTACTTGCCAGTTTCCAGGTCAGACCAATTCTATTGGACCATGTGCTCGAGGCTTATGCTAATGATCTGGAAACTCAAGAGTTGATAGAAGCAGTGTCACGGGGGAAAAAGAAGGACCTCAGGATTCAGAGACCTGATGGTATGCTCATGCAGGGAGATCGATGTACGTGTCGTATATAGCAGAATTAAAGAAATATATACTCTATGGAGCACATATTTCGGCCTATGCGATGCATCTTGGGAGTACTAGGATGTATCACACCATTCAACCTTTTTATTACTGGCCTGGCATGAAAAGGGAGATTGCTGAATATGTGAGCCATTGTGCAATTTGTCAGCAAGTCAAAGTTAAAAAGAAGAAACCTTTTGGATTATTGCAGCTAATTCTCGTACCTCAGTGGAAATGGGAGGATATTACCATGAATTTCGTGTACAAGCTTCCTCGTACGCGAAATGGTTATGATGGCATTTGGGTGATAGTGGATTGACTTACCAAGTTAGCGCACTTTTTGCCAGCTCGAGAGAATTATTCTTTAAGCCATTTATCTGAGCTATTGATCTCATAGATTGTCAAGTACCATGGGGTTCTGGTTAGTATCATTTCTAATCGGGATCCTAGGTTGGGTGGCTTTCCAGGAAGCTTTTGGTTCGAGATTGCTCAATAGTATAACTTATCATCCACAGATAGACAGGCAATTGAAGAGAACCATTCAGACACTGGAAGATATGCTGAGATCCTCAGTACTGCAGTTTGGCGACGCTTGGCATAAGCGTTTGGCTCTGATTGAGTATGCCTATAATAACTTCTATCATTTTAGCATATGTATGTCACCTTTTAAGGCACTCTATAGTAAACCCTGTCGTACTCCTCTGTCTTGGTCTGAAGTCGGCGAGAGAATATTAGTGGGCTCTAAGATTGTTGATGAAACCACACATAATATTCAGGTAATTAAAGCTAACCTGGAAGCGGCCCAAGATCGACAGAAGAGCTTTGTCGATAAACATGCCACTGATAGAGTATATAAAGTTAGAGATTGGGTATTTTTTAAGCTATCTCTGCAGAAAGGCGTGGTACAGTTCGGTAAGAAAGGTAAGTTAAGTCCTCGTTACATTAGACTGTATCAAATCACCGAGCGAGTCAGTGAAGTTGCCTATAGACTTGAGTTACCTCCAGAGCTATCAAAGGTGCACGACGTTTTCCATGTATCTATGCTTCGTCATTATGTCTTTGATCCATCACAAGTGATCCCTCCTCAGCCGCTGGAGATTACTCTCGACCTGACTTACGACGAGGAGCCAGTGACGATTTTAGATTGGAAGGATAAGGTTCTTAGGAACAAAACTGTGCGCACGGTGGAAGTCTTATGGTGGAACCATTCAGTGGGAGGCCACCTAGTAAACTGAGGAGCGTATGCGAAATTTATATCCATGTCTATTTTATGATTGTTGATATGTTATTGTAGTAGTGTGTAGAAATTTTGGGGATGAAATTTTCTTAAGGGGGTAGATTGTGATGACCAGTCTCGAATTATTATATATATTATCTCCCCGAGAGTGTAAAGTGATGATAATGCCCTCGTGGTTTAATGAAGTGGATGTGCATATGCAAATTTAAATTATTTTTCTCACTAGTGTAATTAAATCGTACTCGACGTCATGAGCGTGTTGACGAGAGTTGGGGCCGAATCGGAATCGTAATGAGAAAGTTACGAATATTAAAAGAACGTAAGCGGGCCACAGAAATAAACCAATCGCCTTATCTCCTACTTTCTTGGGTCAAATTAAATATTTGCGCTTTAATTGTTTATTTAGACCAATTGTTGAGGCTCTAAATCCTATAGCCCAATCAGGGCCTTGTTTCTTTTTCTTCAAGCCACCCCGTGACCACACATTTACACATGTACACCTATACCTTCTCACCTTCTATTTTCTCGATTCTTCCTTCATCCGTACAACCCAAGATCTTTAATTCTCAAACACCATCAAAACTTCATTGATCGAGCTTGAACTTTGCACCAACATGTTTCTTGTGACCGCATGAACCTATCAATATCATTTGATCGAAGAACGGATCACGCGAACCCGAGAACACATGAGCTTCGGTGAAGTGTTCAGTTGCTCCGACATGATCGTGGGCATTTCATAGGGTTTTAAGGTTTATGAAAGCTTCTAAACAACTTCATAGAGACCCTAGAGAAGGTTTGGGATGAGGTTGACGTCGAAACATATAGCTTTCGAGAAGTCCCAGTTTGACCGGATTTTTCCAAGCTTATTCTGACCACTTCCGGTTGATTTTAGGACCTCTAATAGGTAAGGTTATGTTCTTTTTGTTGAGGGCTTCAAATTTATATAAAATTTATGAATTTTGGTGGAGAAATAACAAAGATAATGAATTTTAAAGATTTTTCCATCGTAACAGACAGCGGCCGGCGTCGGATTTTGGTAAGTCACTGGAGAAGGAGGGGAATATTCTGTTAACTTTGACTGAATATACTGACGGCATCAGGTATCCTTGTTAGTTTTTAAACAGAATATTATATTATTTAACAAAATATTCCCTTATGCTGTTAGGGATTGCGTCAGCGTGCCAGACACGTGCTTACTCGTGGCCGGCGCGAGGGCGCGTGGGATGTTGAAAAATTATTTTAAAAATATGAGGGTGTTCGTGGTGTTGAGTAGGTCACATTGGTATATTTTAACACCCCAATTGAGCAACGTACGAGAAGTTAATCCTACGCTTTGTTTATGTGCTTAGCAATTAACGGTAAATTAGTTGTTTCACATATAGGTGAAACATACCATGAGGACGAGTGTGGCCAGGCGAGACTTGGGGGCTATAACCCTGCTACTTACCAGTGAGTGGGCTTTTTTTCTTTCTATATATACGTCTATATGCTTTACGATTCCTAAAAACTATTTTTAAATGCCATGTCATGGATGCGTTACATTCTAGTATTTGTATTAGTATGGCTATGCATAATATTGAATGATGTTGCGGAGACCCAGGTAAACTTCAAGTTGGTTGTATTGTGGATGGTTATGCATAGATGCATTTAGAGCTCATTGTCCTGCACCCCGCTCCAGGCCAGGGCACAGCCTTCACGTGATCGTTCACCTCCCGCACCACACGTTCACCTTGGATCCAAGTTTGGTGCCAACCGGTTGTACAGACCACAATATGTTGTTCTGACTCATAAGTGACCCATAATTTATTGCACAACCTTCACGTGATTGTAGCACTTGAGCGTACCTATTTACACCTAGCCTGTCGTACAGACCACAATAGGTGGTTCCGACTCGTGTGCAAGAATAGTTTGGTGAGCTATAAATTTAGTCGTACAAGTCACGTTAGGTGGATCCGACTGGCGTATTATTTTACATTGATTTATTTGACATGGCTTACATAGTTATGGCTGAGATATCTTGACATGGCATACCTTGGTTTTCACTGCATTTGAGCATGATTTTATATAGTATGTACTATTATTTTCTTGAAAATTATACGAGTTTTACGGTGAGGGGTTATTATGTTTAGAAAGATAACTGTGTTTTCAAAAACTTTATTTTTGCCCACTCACGTTTTCTGTTTTGCGCCCCTCCAGGTTCTAGCTAGTCGTTTATGTTGGTGACCCACGAGGACTCTACTGCGATTCTGACAGTTTTCCGAATAAATGTAGGACTTTCTTCCCTCGTCTGAATAAATGTAGTAATTTCTTCCATATCCTTTATAATTAATACTTAGTTTGCTGGACTTCACCTAGGTTGCCTATGCTCTGAATATTTGTATCTTTACCTTAAACACTTCCACACATTTATATGTTTATATCTGGTGTAAATTAGTTGGTTTAGTTTTTATTTACCCACATTTTCATACTGTTTTCACTTCCGCTTTGTGCACATGGCTACGTCACCCTCACGTGATGGCCAGCAAGCCTCATTAGCTAAATTAGCAATAATAGAAATCACATGAAGTAAAAATAACACACAGTTTAGAAAATCAAGGGTAAAAGGCATTAGGGTTAAGTTATCGCCATTAACAATTCTATGTAGTTCTACAAAATTACTTATGAGTTAAAACATGCAAACTTTGAAGGTTGAGTTTTGCTAATGCATATTCTGCTTGTGGCATTCAAGTTGGAACGTATATCTAATATGCAATCTGTATATGGCATTCAGATCAAATCTAAACATTGCAAGACTCATTAAGTTTTGTGAAAACTTTTTGAAAAACCATGCAACCCTTAAGAGCATGGCATTCACCTTAAGTGAACTTACAATTATCAATCACAGGAAGCATTATTCAATTTCAGGGTGACATTCCAATAGAAATGCATCCAATTACTTGTCTAAATATCCTAATGGTGGCCAATCATCAAGACATATAAATATTCTAAACACAGTGATTGATAATTCAAAGTATGCAAGTATAACATCACAAGAAAATTGACAAGAAACTACATATTCATACTTAAGCTTGTGGTGTGGCCTTGCCCTATCAAAGAAAAAAAAAAAAAGTTATGCATAGTCATAATTGAAAAGAAAAATATTATTTAGAAAAAAAATATTGAAAACACCTTGTAGGATAAAGTTGTGAATCACCAAAAGCTCCTACCCCAAAAAACGTTATGGCCCTTTAGGGCTAAATACTTGGCATATACATATACTAATACTTATGTATTCTACCTAAAATATGTCTCCCGACACATTTGGAAAACCAAATAAATTAATAAACTAGAAAACATATTCCTATTTTAATTTGGGTAATATGGGCAGCCATAAAGTCCACACGTTTTCTGACCAAATCCGCTCCAAATCAGGGCTGCTAGGTAGTATTAGAAAGATAAAAATGCCCCCCACACTTTTGCAGAAGAAAATTTCCTTAAAAATCACCATCTTGACTAACTTATAACCCAAATAAGCCCAAAACGTCAAGTTGGCAGCACTGCACAACCAATGTTCTTTTATTTGCCATAGTCAAATGGCTTGAAAATGGAATCTAAAACTTTGATACAATTATCTTGAAAGACTCTTGAATCCACTTCAATTTGAATAAATTACTCCAAAATTCCTATGCCCAAAATGGATTCATATGTCCTTCAATTGAAATATAAAGCAAATGATTGAATTTCTCTCAAAATAACTAATACATTATAACTAAGATTAGGGTTAAAATATAGATTAGTATCGATTCATCGACATTCATCTTAAAAAAAATAAACGTTCAGAGTTTTCTAGAGTGAAACAAGTGATGGTAATTTTTCTTTAAAAAATGCGTATACGATGGCCATTAATTCTAGTGGTGTTAGCAATGAGATGTCATTTAGAAACGTCATATACTTCCAAAGCTCAAAAGTTCTTATGGTTACCCTTTCTTGATAAGCTCCTAACTAATGTGTAAAAGCTGAAAAAGGGGTATGACCAATAACCCTGGGTGTCAAAGATGTGCTTGTGGCTCTGAATCATTGGCTCATGTTTTTCAAGATGGTCCTAAGGCAAGAGAAGTCTGGTAGAGGTTGGGAATGTATAATCAATAGTCATACCACATTGATTTTCATATCTGGCTACATTTCAATCTCACTACTAAGTCACTTCAAACCTTAAGTTTAGAGTGGAGGTCAGTATTTTCTGTTCCTTGCTGGCTTATTTGGTATTGGCAAAATAAATTTGTTTAAGGGCATGATTTTGTAATATTTAATCTTTAATATTAAAAAGCCAGAATGAGAATTTGGTGTCTCAAGGCTTCACCAAAAAATTCTGGACAAAACAGCCCCCCTAACAAAAAAAAAAAAAAAACTGCCCGAAAATAATAAAAACAAATTCGAGAGGGTCATTTTGTCATAAAAAACTGAAATTAAAAAAAAATGGATTAAAGCCACGTGGGTTAAGCTATAAACAGGATAAGTTTTGTAGAAAAAAGATAAAATTGCCAAACGTGGGATTCAAAATCAAAAAATTAGCCCTCCACGTTCTACAAATTTTTCCATCAATTGGGGTTCTTTTCAAACTCAATTTATCAAGAGCGAATGATACCCCATAACTACCTGTCCCAATCATGGTCCACACAACATTCTAAGAACAGGATAGAGGAATTGAGAACACATGCATGGAGTACTGGCATTGTTTAATTTCGTTTCAGTTTAAATGATTTCGTTTACTTTCTCAACTTTGCTTCCATGAATCCAACACCGAGCATTCATGGTTGATTTGTTATTCTCATTGACTATTTTTTTACGAAAATTATGCTATTCTCCATTTTAGTATTTAACTGTGTAACTTTCAAACTTTTCGTAGTAATTCTTCAGTTCTAAGGATAATTCTCCATTTAATTGCTTAATCTTTTAATTTTTGCAAGCATTTACTTGCTTTATGTTTAATTGCTTAATCTTTCAATTTTTTGGTTCATTTACTTTCAAGTCTTGGATAATAGGTGTTTATTAAACTGCAAATTGTGAAAATTTTCGTTCTGAAATTAGAGATGTCTCGCCAATGATTCAAGTGGATATTGATGTCTTCATTTTCCATTTTACCCATCACCAATTCAATTCAAAACCTATGCCATGCTTAACTATTAATTGAAAAATTGCAGGAGATTATAAAGTTAGAATTGAATCAATTTGTTGTGAAGCAAAAACATTTCCCACAAATAGCTGCTGTCAGCATCCCTTCTGCAAGTGCATGAGTCATGCCCACTTCCACCTCCTGCATCATCAAAATTTAAATAGGAAAGAAACCCTCTTTCTCTTCGTAAAGTAGTTTACAATTCCATTTTTTTCTCACTCCAAAATCTTTTAACTCTCATACTGGCATCCCAAATCTTTCATTCTAACTCCAGTTCATCTAGCAATACCCATTTTCTTTGTTCTTTGCAGATTTGTATATAAGGATTGGGACTACAAAGTCGAAGTTTTGAAAAATTCCTTAGTTGAAAAGGATGACAGATTATTTAAGATGTTTTCCTTTGTAAATCGCAGCCGTCGTCAGTGATTTGAACAGGTATTAATGTCTTCATATTTTAGAGTTGTATACTTGTCCATATTGTGTTACCTGTTCATACTTTAAAGACCACAGAAAGCGCAGATGAGAAAATAGTTTCCAGTGAAATTTAGTTTTGCACTAACCATAAATAAATCACAAGGGCAGACAATACCAAATGTGGGTATTTATCTACCAGATCACGTATTCAGTCATGGACAATTGTACGTGGCTTTATCAAGAGGAGTTTCAGCGTCTACAACAAAAGTCTTGGTAAAGAGTGGAGAATTACACAGTTATGAAGGACTCTTCACAAGATATATTGTGTACAAAGATATTTTGCTTCCCTCAAATTCAACATAAGGTTATAGTCTTTCTTTTAATGTTTAATTCCCTTTTTAAACTGTTAATGCAATTCAATTACAAATAATGCTAATATTTGATTTTAACTAAACGCATTAAATTTTCAATAGAATGGAACGATATGCGTTCATGATATGTTTTGCTATCAAGTGTATCAAGGTCAATTGAAGTTCTTGGATTGTTTTTATACTTTTTATTTAGCTTTTAGTTGCAACTACATTATAAGGATATTCTTTGTTATTTATTACCTTTTTATTTTATTTTATACATATTCTAGATAAAATACTTTAAATTCCTGCATGTATTATTAGAGATGATAATCGCCTTTATTTTATGTTTCTATATATTGAATCAATCCTCGCATATAAATATATTTAAAATGTGCAAGTCGCGCGTAGCGCACCGTGCTTAAAAAAATGCATTTCGTACGCAAGTGCAGAAAGTCTAGTGACTGATTAACTTGATGAGGTTGCTGGATAAGTGGAAGGGGCTGGGCCCTCTTTTTGCTATTGTTAAGGATCTGGATCCTCTCTTGAGCCCAAGGAAACGATCCTCCTGACCAAGGATCCAAGACCGTTGGATGAAAATCCAACGGCTATAATTATTATAACTTTAAATAGACCCCCCTGTTTGTAGCCGTTGGATTTTCATCCAACGGCCTTGGATCTTTGGTCAGGATGATCCTCTCCTTGGACTCAGGAGAGGATCCAAGTCCTATTGTTAAGATTGTTTTGGATTAGTTTAATATTTAAATTATTATTTTTATATACTAAATCATTTTTATTTATTTTTATTCACATAAAGCAAAATTGGCATCCACCTATTAGGCCTACTCCAACCCTGGGCTAAATGCTAAATATTTAGCCCAAAATTCCCCCCAAACACCCTCCAACCCAAGGCTAATTTTTGGGCTAAAAGGGGAATGCCAAAGTTGGGCTAAATTCCCCCCCAAGTCGCGTGGACTCGCCTGATTTGGGCCCAGATGCAGCCCACTCACACGCGCACGCGCCCCACGCAGGCTGCGTGCCTCCGAGACCCGACAGGGTGGGACCCAGCGCAGAGGGCTGTCGGCCACCAACCCAGAGCCCAACGGCTCTTTGATTCAATCCGACAGCTTGGGTTTAAAGACCCAAGGTTGATCCAACGGTCCACATTCAAATTTCATTTAAAAAAATATGTTATTTTAAAATACATTGAATCCAACGGTTGAGATTGAATATAATCAAATCCAACGGTAAAAAAAAGATCTAACGGCCCAAATTTAAATCTAACGGCTAAAATAATTAAAAAAATTATTTAACTCAAATTTAATGATTTTTCAATATTTATCGGAATTTAAATTTTTTTAGATTAAAATGTTCATAAAATTAATTTACGATAGTCTACATATTTATTTTTTTAAAAACAAATTGATTTAAGAAAAAAAATTAACCTAAGTTCATTCTTTAATAATTCCGGGCTAAAATTTTAGGCCAGTAGGGTTGGAGTAGAAAAACAGTTTCTGGGCTAAAAGCCAAATTTTCCGGGCTAAAAAATTTGGCTTTTAGCCCAAGGGTTGGAGATGGTCTTAGGGTTTGAATTTTCGAATCTGACAAGTCATAAAGTGCTACGCAACTAGATTCGGTTTAGTTTCTTAAAAAAAAAAAAAAAAAAAAAAAAAAAGCTAGATTCGGTTTTGTTTATTTAAGTACTTCCGCTAAATTATAAGAAAAACTAATAAAAAGAGCTTGAAAACTTTGTGTTTTAACGATAAGGACAAAATAAAGGGTAAAGTGAATAGTACCAGTATTGACTTTTTAGTGTAAAAATATGGTTTTTCGTTAAAGTGAACAGTACCGGGAGCTTTTCGTTAAAGTTCCCTAAATTATAACGTCAAACTAAGAGGGAAAAAAAGGGATCGTATACTAATTAGTAATTCGGTATGCCGTATATGCACTAAGTCATTTAGAGATATTGTGGAATTATCCTTGTTATACGCTCCCGAACTATATATATACTATTATATACTCACCGTATGTGATTGTGTTTGATAAAATATGCCAGCAAAATGAGACATAAATAGATGGTGGGTTAGAAACTCAGAAAGATGCAAAGTCAAGGAAGTGCGGATGAACCACGAGCTGGTGGCTCAGTGGTAAAAAACGGATTATGAAGTTTTCTTAAAACTAAAAATTGGAGGTCTCGAGTTCGAAACCTACTGCTGGTGTGGAAGCCAAATTTGGGGCAAGGAGAATGCTGAAATAATCGTGACTTGCCATCAGTTGTCTTTTTTTTGTTTTTTTTATATTTATTTTATTAAAGGAAGTGCGGATGGAAAAACCACCCAAAGTGGGGGAGTGAGCCATCAATGTTTGCTTTGGAAGAAAGCAAAAGAGAAAGGGTGTAAATGACATGTTATTCTCTAATTCTTGATGGAGGGGTGCTTTATGTTTGAATATTTTCCATACAACATAATTTCCACTGACCTTCAAATAATCAAAATATGATTGTTTTTAACCGATTTACACCATCTGGTGTAATTGATTATCCGCTTTAATTTAGTGGTCAAATTGACCAGGTCAAGACAAGAATAAAAGGTAATTTCGGCCAAGATGTGTCTTAGACCGTGGTTCTATACCGACTTTATTCGAGGATGTAACTTAAGCCATCATAAGATTAAAGCCAAAATTGGTGTCATTAGGGTGCGTTTGGTACGCGGGACGGGACGGGACGGGACGTTCCGTCCCGCGTTTGGTACGCCTAAAACGAGTGGGACGAAGCGTTCCACGGGACAAGTTTTGGATGATTTTTGGTCCCACGGGACAAGTCACAAGACTAGCATATCGGTCTTGTGGAACTCGGGGTTGTTCCACGTCTGTGGGACAAAAAATTTTAACATTTTAGGACAACAATGCCCCTTGTCTTTTTCAAAATTTACAACATCCGTCCCGTCCCGTCCCGTCTGCGTACCAAACGCACGGCACACGACCGATATGCTAGTCGATAATGATATCAAGGCCAAAGATGTTATCGACCAACCTACTAAGGCCGCAACCTAACTGTGGGTCAAATGACTTGTGTGATCATTGTTGACTTTGTATTTTAGGTAGGATTTCTAATTGATATCAATTCCGTTTAATCTCCTGTAATCTCGTGTACTTAGTTTTCTTCCTATTACATTAGGGTTGTACACCTTGTATAAATACCTCTCATTGAGAAAAATAAAATCATAATTCAAAGCATTCTCTTCTTGGCATCAAAGCTAGGTTGAAAAAAAAAGGAAAAACCCCTAGCTGCGATAGCACTGTTGTGGCTCAGCCGTGTTTGGTGCGCCGACCTTTGATCAGCAAGCAGTGCTTCGTACCATTGCTGTCCCTCAGAAGAAAACCACGGCGAGAGACAAATTGTCGTTGCTGACCTCAAATCACAGCGAGCGACGAATTGTCGTTGCTATCCTCGAATCACAACAAGTGATTACTCTATCATTCCTTTGTCCTTGTGCAAACATTCCCGCAACCCAGAATTTTGTGCAACCCCGAGTTCCCTTGTTCCTTTGTCCCTGTGTTCCCTTGATCAGCACCATCGCCGAGGGCTTCGGTGCACCATTCTGATTCGTGATCAGCGAACAACGTTTGTGTTGTTGCTGCAGTGTCCTCATTCTCAAGTAGCGAACAACTTATTGTGTTGTTGCTGCTCAGACTTGCTGCCCAGAATTGTCAACATATTTATTTATTTATTTTATTTTATTTGCCTACGAAGGGTGACCCTGACATAACCGAGCCCACCACTATGGAAGTTGGAACATATGAATTCGTTGCCAAATCCAAAAGTAAATTAGATCGTATAAATGACAAGGCATCGGCCTTGAGTACCGTGGCCAGTGATGATGGTAAATCTCGAAACATGTCTACTTGGATCAATCGTGATTGGTCCAATTGTTCTTCAGTTTTTTCTTGTTGTACCTTCATTACTGAAGTGAAGGTAGATTCTAAACATATAGCCAAGAAAGCGTCGGCCTTTCTTAATGGTACATGTAATGATGGTAAGACTTTAAAGGTTTATGCATCTGCTACGAATAATACATGGATAATTGATTCAGGTGCTACTGAACATATGACTTGTGATTCTAGACAGGTACAAACCCTAAAACCATCACCCAAAACTGTCGTGAATGTTGCCAATGGTAATGTTGCCCCTATTATTGGAGAAGGCGATGTCTCCCTTTCTGATACCCTAAATCTTGATTTTGTACTCGTTGTTCCTTCTCTTGATTATAATTTACTATCTGTTACTCAAATAATTGTCGTCCTACATTGTCTTGTAATTTTTTGGTCTTTTTTTTTTGTGTTTTTAAGGACATTAGGACTTGCAAGACGATTGGTTATGGTATTAGGAAGGGGAAGCTCAACTACTTGGCGTTGACATCAAACAGTTTCCGCATGTTGACTCAAGCTTTTGCAGTGGAAGGAAATTAGAGGGATAGGAATAAAGCTTCAGAGATTTGGTTGTGGTATCGTCGACTAGGACATGCTTCTTTTGGCTATCTATGGAGGTTGTTTCCTAGCTTATTTGTTAAGCATGATGTTTCTAACTTTAAATGTGGTGTTTGTGAACTAGCTAAAAGTCATCGTGCTTCATTTCCATCCAGTTTGAATAAAAGTTCTGTTCCATTTATGATAATTCTTTTGATGTTTGGGGTCCATCTAAAACTGCTACATTTGGTGGTGCTCATTGGTTCATTACTTTTATTGATGACTGCACGCGTATGACCTGGGTTTGTTTAATGAAATCCAAAAGTGAAGTTACTTCTTTATTTCAGCAGTTTTACAAAATGGTACAAGTACAATATAAGTCACAACTACAGGTTCTTAAGAGTGATAATGGTGGCGAATGTGTTAACTCTGAACTTCGTGCCTTTCTTGATCATCATGGGATTGTTCATCAAACTACATGTCTATATACTCCACAACAAAATGGGGTTGCCGAACACTAGAGCCGTTAGCTTCTGGAGGTTGTTCGTGCTTCTTTGCTCAAGGCGTATCTCCCGTTATCCTATTGGGGAGAAGCTCTCACCTCAGTTGTATCTTTCATTAATCGTGTTCCATCCCGATCGGTTGATTTTTAGACACCTCTTCAAGCACTTTCTCTACATGTTGACGCTCCTACAATCCCTAATCTTCCACCTCATGTCTTTGGTTGTGTGGCCTTCATTCATCTTCACAAACAACGAAGAAGAAAGCTTGAACCTCGGGCCTTACGATGTGTGTTTATGGGGTATGCATCAACGCAGAAAGGATACCGTTGTTATCACCCTCCGACGAATAAGTTGTTTGTCACTATGGATGTTGCGCTTCATTAGAATAATATGTACTTTGCCAATCCTGAGTCTTCACTTCAGGGGAAGAATCAGAAATAAGTTCAAACTCTTGATTATACTATTCCAAATATAGATAGAGTGAATGATTTAAATTTAAGTGGTGATCATTCACACGAAAATAATAATGTGAATGAATTGGAATTAAGTGGTAATATCTTAGAGACAAGTGGTGATCATTCACATGGAAACAATGTTGAAAACCTTGAAAGAGATGAGTCGACATTGCCAGATAACTCACTGCTTGATAGCTTACTGCCAATTTCCTCACCACAAGACAGCCTTGTGTTGCCAGATACCTTACAGTCGATCTTGAGTCCCAATAACCATAATCAGTCATCTTCGATCTTAGATGCACCACCACCGCGTCATCTCCCTGATTGCGTCAACCGAGGTATTCCTAAACTTACTTATGAACCCGACCCTAAATACAAAACTAGGTATCCGGTGAGTAATCATAACTCCGAGTCTAATGTGTTATACCCGTTAAGTAATTATGTGTCTACCAGTCACCCGTTAGAATCAAATAAGTCATTTGTGCATCAATTATCTATTGTATCTATTCCTAACAGTGTGCATGAGGCTTTAGTTGATCCACATTGGCAAGCAGCACCGAATGAAGAGTTGAAGTCTTTGAAGAAGAATGCTACCTGGGAGATCACAAATTTGCTAACTGGCGAGAAACCCGTGGGATGCAAATGGGTCTATACTGTGAAATACAAAGTAAATGAGACATTGGATTGTTTCAAAGAAAGACTGGTAGCAAAATGATACACTAAAAAATATGGAATCAACTACACATATACATTTGCACCTGTAGCCAAGATCAACACAGTTCGTGTTTTGTTGTCCTTGGTTGCAAATCTTAATTGGCCCTTACAACAGTTCGATGTAAAAAAAGCTTTCTTGCATGGAGACTTGACAGAAGAGATTTATATGGATCTTTCATAGAGATGTAATGCTCTAGATAAATACAAAAGAAAAGTGTGCATGTTGAAGAAATCCTTATATGGTTTAAAGCAGTCCCCTCGGGCATGGTTTGGAAGATTCACAAAACTTATAAGAGCATTTGGCTACAAACAAAGTAACTCTGATCATACTCTGTTCCTGAAAAAAATGAAATATGAAACTTACTGCACTTATTGTGTATGTAGATAATATGGTGGTGATAGGTAATGACTCAGAAGAACGTGCGGCATTGCAAAGATATTTGTCTACAAAATTTGAGATGAAAGACCTTGGATCCTTGAAATATTTTTGGGGGATTAAGGTATCGAGAAACAGTTCGGGAATTTTCTTATCACAGAGGAAGTATATTATTGATTTGTTGCACGAAATCGACATGTCAGTTTGTCAACCAGCAGTTACTCCATTATAGGAAGAATTGAAGCTTAGTGTTGATCCTAATCAAGTACCAGTTGACAAAGGGAGATACCAAAGGTTAGTAGGTCATTTAATGTACTTGGCACACACAAGACCGGACCTGGCTTATGCCTTAAGTGTAGTGTGTCAATACATGCATAATCCCAGAGAACAACATATGAATGCAATGATGAGAATTTTGAGATATTTGAAAGGAAGTCCCAGCAAAGGATATTTGTTTAAAAGGAATAATCATCTTAGAGTTGAAGGTTATACTAATGCAAATTGGGGATGTTCAATTGACGATAGCTGCTCAACATCAGGTTACTTTACATTCGTTGGGGGTAATTTGGTTACATGGAGAAGTAAGAAATAAAATGTGGTTGCTCGTTCCAGTGCAGAAGCTGAATATAGAGGTATGGCTTTGGGCATTTGTGAAATTCTGTGGCTTAGGCTTCTGCTTCGCAATTTGGGTATACTATATGATCAGCCCATGAAATTATTTTGTGATAATAAAGCTGCCATTGACATTGCACATAATCATGTACAATATGATAGAACAAAGCATGTTGAAGTTGATCGGTTCTTCACCAAAGAAAAATTAGAAGAAAAAATAATTGAGCTACCGATAATAAGAACAGAAGATCAGCTGGCAGATATCCTCACAAAAGCTATTTCAAGTCTTAAGTTTTCAAGTTTCTTATAAAAGTTGGGCATGAGTAACATGTATGCACCAACTTGAGGGGGAGTGTTGACTTTGTATTTTAGGTAGGATTCCTAATTGATATCAATTCCGTGTAATCTCGTGTAATTAGTTTTCTTCCTATTACATTAGGGTTGTACACCTTGTATAAATACCTCTCATTGAGAAGAATAAAATCATCATTCAAAGCACTCTTTTCTGCTCATGGTCTAATGGCTTACTAGTCTGTGGGAACGTTAAACTCCAAGGCTCTACATCTATCAATATGAGTTTGGTTAAGTTGGTCAAAAGGCGCAAGTCATCCAAATTAGAGGGCAAACGGGTATAGGACCCACGGGTCAGGGTGGGTAATCAAGGTTCATGGCAGGTACGAGCTGGTTTCTAATTTTTTAAAAGAGAAGCAGGGCGGGCCGCAGCAGGCTTTTGAAAATTTAGAAGCGAGCCGATTCCAGAAATTTATAAAAACGGGTACCTGGACCAGCTTGTTTGTAATTGCAATAGACGGACGAGATTGAAGATTAAGCTAACATTCAATCTGAACCGTTAGTTTTACCCTAGGTTCTCTCTCTCATCTCGAGTCCTCGACTCTGTTAATGGAGACTCGACCTTGAACTCATTCTCCCTTGCCGTCAAACGTGCGTCTTCCCCTCCCCTCCGTCAGTCATCCCCCAAAACCCTCCTTTAATGGTGGTCCAGCACCGGCTCGAGAGCGAGTTCCAACAAATGTACCCAGATAATACAAACCCGATGAAGCTGGTTTTGAGGATAAAGAAGATTCAAGAAGAATGGTCGACTTTGGAAGATTAGTGTCGCGAACTTCTTTCGGCCATATAGGTAGTTTTTATTGTTTATTTTTTATCTTTTCAGATAATATTGGGAAACTTTAGTTTTTAATATTGATTTTTGGGTTTTGGGTTTTGAAGGATTTGATTGATAAGGCTAAGATGACTCTGGTTGGGAACAGAAACCAATTGCATCAACTCTAATGTATTGGTGTAGGCAGGGTCCGATTCGGGAACGTCTAGCGGTACAAGTTCTGTGTCAAATTCGGGAAGATCCACGTTGGTGTCTTGTACTCTGACGATGTTGCTTCCTGGAAGAAGTTTAGGAAATCCATGACCAATCTGGGTTTTCAATAATCTGCAGGTATCATTGCCTTTTGCTGTAATTTCTCTTCTCCTTACTTTGTTTGAGCAGTCTCAATTGATTTGTTGATGGTTTTTTCAAGTTTTGTTGCTTGCCAAAATTACATGTCAGTCAAACCTATATATCCTGCTCCCTCTCCTTATTTTCAAGTTTTGTTGCTTGCCAAAATTGGCGGAAAAAAAGGGAAATGTATGATTGCATTCTTTTGTGAATGGCTTTAGCTGGATTTTTTACTTTAACTGGTTTTAGATTTTCATGATTCACACACCCCTGCTTATTGCTGGATTGAAAATGGCTATGACGAATGTATTTCCCTTTATTTTAATCAAGAAGTTATGCAATCGTTGGCCCCTAAATTGTATGCATGTAGATGTAGACAAGTGTTCTATCAAAATTAAAGTCGTTTGTTTTTAATGTTGCAGCAGTGAGAGCTCATACATAATGGAGGACCTCAAAGAGAAGCTGCTTCCACCAAATGTCCCAAAACCTGCATCAGTTGTAAACCTTTGCAAAGCATCTTATCGATCATCAACCTTTGGAAGACAACCTTTTCAAGGAGTAGATGTTCTGGGGCTGAAGAATATATAAGAATTCATGTCTGTGTTGGGCTGGGCCTGGCCCGTGCCTACCCCTAATCCAAATTGAGATGGGTTTCCTACTGAAAGTAGGCCAATTGGCCAAGCACCCATAGGTATGAAATCATTCTATTTGGTGGGAATTGGATGAGATTCGTTTGTGGTGGAATGTCAAATAAAGAAGAAATTATGGGATCAATGTCAACCAAGAATTCTCACAATACGGAAGAGATTAAGCTTCAAGTCTAATATTTGATAAAATCTACATTTCTCCGACCCAAATCAAGGAGGCTAGCCTATTTTCCAAAGGTTGACTCCGGCTATGTAATAGCAAGCTGGTGGGATGTACATTAACCTATGAATATGCTCTCCGAAAAGGAGAAAATGACCCCCCGATGAAACATAAAGCTCGTTATTCAATGTTTTCTTCATTTTCGATATAGGATATTGTAGTCTCAGTCTAGATTATTTTATTTTCACGCAACTTATTGCACTTGTATTTCAATTTCTATACTTTAAGCGATTTTATTTGCGCATTCGTACTTTAATTCTGCACTTGTTTTTTAATTCTTTTCTTTCACACACTTTACTTTTCCGTCTCGTCTTTTAAATTTATTTACTTTCAAAACACTTTTATTTCGTGCACTCGTTCTTAATTTAATTTAACTTAGAAAATTTTTATCTGAACTCATATAATTTCACTCTACACCCAACTTAAAATTTAGTACATATCTCATTTTTTTTACCCTAATGTTTAGTGGTTTTCAACATTTAGTACATCAATTTTTTTTTCATCCCAGAGTCATACCTAAAGTGTAAATTTTCGGACAGTCTCATACATCCGTTAGTCAAACTATTAGTTCTCTCGTTAAGTGATGACGTGGCACCCTGATTGGGCGCCACGTGTCATTAAAAAATATTTAAATAAAAATAATATTTAAAAATATTTAAAATTTTATTATTTAAATAAAAATAATATTAAAATAATAATTTTTTTTTCTTCTCTCTTTCTTCTTCTTCTTCTTCTTCTGGGTTCGGTTTCTCTCTCTTTTTTTTCTTTTTTTTTCCTTCCTCCTCCTCCTTCTCCTTCTTCTTCCTTCTTCTTCCTCCTCTTCCTTCTCCTTCTTCCCCCTGCGCGCCCCACCCATATCCTTTTTTTTTCTTCTTCCTCCTCCTTCTCTTTCTTCTTCCTTCTTCTTCTTCCTCCTCCTCCCTCTCATTCTTCTTCCCCCCTCCCCCCGCGCGCCCCACCCAGATCCCAGATTTTTTTTTTCTTCTTCCTCATCCTTCTTCTTCTCCTTCTTCTTCCTTTTCTTTTCTGGGTTCGGGTTTTTTATTTTATTTTTTTATTTTTATTTTTTAATATTATTTTTATTTAAATAATTATTTTAATATTTTTAATGACACATGGCGCCCAATCAAGGCACCATGTCATCACTTAACGGGAGAACTAACAGTTTGACTAACGGATGTATGAGACTATCCCAAAATTTACACTTTAAGTATGACTCTAGGATGAAAAAAAATTGATGTACTAAATGTTGAAAACCACCAAACATGAGAGTAGTAAACTGTCCTTTACACTAAAATTTAAATGTAAATAGTCTTTTTTGTTATATTTAATAATGATCATCAAGTACAAGATGAAATTAACTTTAAAACTAAAGTATATTAATAAACTTAGCTCTAATAATCAAACCCTTACAATCTTTCTCGGTGGTTAATGTCAAACCATAGTCTAGCACTGTAATTCAAATTCAAATATACAGCAGTTGTTGGATAGGTTAATAGAGTTTGTTCTTTGTATTTTAAATGTTCACATGTAAATTAATAGGGATTTAATCATATTCCTCAAACACTCAAACTTATGGAACCTTATGCTACGATAAATACAATGAACTATCACGATGATGGCAAGGTATTTCAGCAAAAAACTACTTTGCATATTTTGAGTTTTAGGTCATCTCCAACCAAAGGCTGACGGCTCGTTTTAGCCCTATAGCCCTCCAAGAAATTAATATTTTAATGAACAATGCAAGGCCATATTTCTTATCATCTCCAACCGAGGGCCAAAGGGCCATATGGCTCATTTTAGCCTTGTCACAAAAAAAATCATCTCTAACCGAGGGCCAAAGGGTTATAGAGCCAAACATAATTTATTATTTAAAAACAACACCTTAAATTCAAAACCAATAACTAAGTGACGTAAGCATGATGTCAGCTAGCCGTTGGATTTGAATTTTTTTGGGCTATAAATAGGGTGGATATTGGGCTATAATTCACACACCTTTGAATTCAATCTCTTTCAATTGAAGTTTGCAATGAATTTCAACTTTGGATCCTCTTCGGATACCAACTGGAGGTCTTCATCTAATTCCAAATTGGAAAAAAAATGGGCGCATATGAGACGAGAAGATGAGGAGTCTGATGAGGAAGAGGAAGCATGATGCAACACACAATATGTGGCAGCCATGGCTGCGACCATGGTGTGTCAGCCAACCGAGGAACAACGTCAATGGGGTGGCTCTGTTGTTGGTCGCTCTTACAAACCACAAAACAGAGCGATGACGCATGCCAATCTAATGAACAACTACTTCAACCCAACTCGGAGTACACAAAAGAGGATTTTAGACGTCGCTTCCGGATGAGGCGTCATGTCTTTAAGCATTTACTTTGTGATGTCTAGCAGGTCAATCTATACTTTCGATAGAAGCAGGACAGAACAGGCCGCCCTGGTTTTTCACCTCATCAGAAGGTTACTGTTGCACTCCGAATGATGGCATGTGGCTCCTCAGTTAATTCGATGGATGAAACCCATGGTATTTCTGAGTCTACATGCCTTGATATTCTTGATTAATTCTGTGACATAATTGTTCAGTTTTACAAAAATGAGTACCTCCACGAGCAAAATCAAGAAGATTTGGATCGGTTTATTCGCAAAGCTAAAGACTATAGGCTTCTGGGCATGATAGGGTCATTAGACTACATGCATTGGGATTGGAAGAACTGTCCCACCGGATAACAATGAGGCTTCATCGGAAGGTCGAGAAAGCCAACTGTTGTGTTAGAGGCAGTTGCCTCGTATAACACATGGATCTAGCATGCTTTCTTTGGAGTCCCTGGATCTCAAAATGACATTACAGTTCTTGGGTGTTCACCCCTCTTCAATAGCCTGACGAAAGGTAAAGCACCTCAACTTTACTACTACATCAACATCTGTCAGTACAATATGAGGTGTTACTTGGCAGATGACATCTACCCAAAGTGGGGTGACACTTGTCCAAGCAATTCCAAACCCTGCGAATAACGTTGAAAAGTTATTTACTTTACACCAAGAGGCATACCGAAAAGATGTTGAGAGAGCTTTCGGTATTCTACAAGCATGGTAGAAGATCATCAGCGAACTGGCAAAAAGGTGGAGTCGAGAAAATTTGGACTCCATCATGATGTCTTGCATCATATTACACAATATGATTGTGGAGGATGAGCGAGATGGGTTTATTGATAGAGAGTTCGATGACGACTAAGACGATCCAAATAGGTCAAGAAAGGCTCGTGCAAAAAATATATGATTGGCCTAATTTGCCTTTCAATTCAAGAACTAGCAATATCTCTTTAAATGAGTACATAAGGCGCTATAGAATGATACGTTTCCGTGCCACAAACAAGTACCTACAACAAGATCTTGTTGCACATCTTTGGGCCAAAAGAAGCATGGAATAGGTGTTTAAGTTTTATGTTGTTAAATGTTTTTAAAAATGTTGTTTAAGTTTCATGCTATTAAATGTTTTATTTTAATGTTGTTTAATGTTATTTAATGTTGTTTAATATTGTTTAGGTTAAATTACAAAAAACAACCTTAACTATTGGGCGTTAACAGTTTCATACCTCATCTTTAAAAAGTTTCAATGTCATACCTTTACTTACAAATTTGTTGCAATGTCATACGTTCCGTCAGGTCCCCAGTTAAATGCTGACGTGGCGTGTGACGTGGCACACTTTATATTAATAAACTAATAACATAATATTAAAAACAAAAAAAATATTTAATATTTTTGAAATATTAAATATTAATTAATTTAAATTTAAAAAAAAACCATCAGAACCTTCCCCTCACCCCTACCCCATCCCCCCTCATTCTCCTTCCTTCTTCCCTATCCCCATTACTGCAACCCGAAGAAAAGAAAAGAAAAAAAAAAAGCATCCTCCCCCCCCCCCACACTCCTCCCCCTCCTTCCCTTCCCCCCGCCCCTACCCCCTCCTCATTCTCTTTCCTTATTCCCTGTGTGCGCGACTGTTTTGTAATTTTTTTTTTCTTCCAGAAATTAGGATTTGGGGAAGAAGGAAGGAGAAGGAGAAGAGGGGTAGGGCGGGGGGAAGGGAGGGAGGTAAGGGGTAAGGGTGTGGGGGTGTAGGATGCTTTTTTTTTTCTTCGGGTTGCAGAAATGGGATGGGGAAGAAGGAAGGAGGGGGGATAGGGTGGGGGTAAGGGGAAGGTTCAGATGTTTTTTTTTAATAATTCATATTTTAATATTTTAAAAATATTAAATAAATTTTTTTTTGTTTTTAATATTATTTTATTAGTTTTTAAATATAAAATGTGCCACGTCATAGTCACGTCAGCATTTAACTGAGGACTTGACGGAAGAGTGACGGAAGGTATGACATTGCAACAAATTCGTAAGCAAAGGTATGACATTGAAACTTTTTAAAGATGAGGTATGAAACTGTTAACGACCCAATAGTTGAGGTATTTTTTTGTAATTTACCTTATTGTTTAATATTGTTTAATGTTGTTTCATGTTACTGTTGATCTTAAAACTACCAAGCCTACGTGGTGCA
This sequence comes from Crataegus laevigata, assembly GCA_963580275.1. Taxonomy (NCBI): domain Eukaryota; kingdom Viridiplantae; phylum Streptophyta; class Magnoliopsida; order Rosales; family Rosaceae; genus Crataegus; species Crataegus laevigata. Next base: position 25,151,873 of record OY756947.1, on the reverse strand, counting down.
CATGTTGAGTAACTAATAAGCAAACTACGTCTTTTGATTGTATGCGTGGCGTGCCAACTCGTTGGCCAAGCTTGGCTGGGGAGTAAAATATGCTGATGTTGCATTGAGTGCATGGATGACTTCTTAATCTTGCAATTGCGGTTGAGGAAGGAACAAGTCTCGGCTTTCAAGTTCTACAGCCTGAAGACAAGGCTGCTAGTTTTGCGAAGTTCACAAATTGTCAGTGCTGGATTCGGTCACAGTGATTGTGTTTGTAAGGGTGAACTCACGCCGAATTAACACCAAAGTATAGGGGCAGAGGTACCCAAAGTAGATATAGGTCTTAATTATGAATGTGGTTCACCCATTAGAATGCCAAACTCTAAAACCCACTTGCGAGTATCCAATCATAAAGCAACTTGGTGTTCAAAGTGCCGAGCCTAGTAATCTGTAACACCTCACTTCGTCAAAAAGGCTAATGAGATGACCTCTGTCAATACAGATTCGAAAACCCTTCTCGACCGAGACTTGGATAGTTAACTAGTCGGTTGATTCTACAGCGATAGTGCTGTTTATCCAAACTGAAGGCATCATTGGTTGCCTTCACTGTGCTGTTTATCCAAATTGAAGGTGTGTCAGCGAAAAGGAAAATAAAAATCTCAAGGTTGTTGAGAGGTTTTGCGTAGAGTGAGAGTTTGTGCAGGGCAGATTTGTGTGTTGAATTGGAAGGGCTTTGGATGGTGCACTTCCCTTTTGGACAGCCTTACTTTCAATAGAACTTTGAACTCAACGTTTTATCAGGCCACATTAATTTCTAAGTTTAAGCATCTTCATCCGATTGAGAATCTTTTTTGCATTAGGACTTCATTACCCCAACCATCCATCTTACAATAGGACTCACCCACTTCATCCTTATATGGAATACTCCATGTCCTGATAGGACTTGGCCGGCCTTGGCTAAGCGGCCCATGAACCGAATGTCTCATAGCGACCCTTGAACTAGGCTTCTGGGCCAAGAACAACTCCAAACTCGGCCCAAACTAATATTTTTGGTCCAAACATTGCCCCCTCACTTCTAAGGCCATCAACCTACAATCCTTGGTCGAGCCTCAGCCTTGAAGAAGCGAAACCAACCTTTGGCATATCCTCCAGAAATATTCAAACACCCTAAAAACCTTAATCACGCGCATTTATGAAGCATGATTACTCTTTTTCATTCTTCTTATCCCTCTGCCATGTGGCGACGCTCTAGCTCACTCAGCAGCCCTTAATGATGATCCTCAAGATGTTCGGCTATCGAAACGTCTTTCATCATTAAAATTGCCCCCACACGCAATCGTGCGCTTTTAATTCGCGAGATCCTTGGTCTTTTCACCTAGATTTTCCGAATATCCATAATGATTAGCAACTTTCCCGGTTGATTCTATCCCATTTTTTGAAAATCAAACGCTTGACCTTCCCTCCAAAATGCCTATAAATACCTGAATCCCTCTCATTCGCACTTTACGCTTTTAAAACTCCTAAAATCTCTCTTGTCTCTTGCTTTCAAAACCCATAAATCCCAAAACCTCTTAACCCAAAAATCTTTTCTTCAAACCCAGAAAAAATCTTCAAAACTTCATCAGTGGCTTCCTTCATCTCCAAGCTCTCTGACGAATGCAACAATTGCAATGACTTTATCAACCGGAGCGCCATCAAGACTCTGTGCTTCGAGAGTGATATGAGGGCCACTCATCAGATCCTAGGGCCACTCTTCAAGGACGCAGTACCACCGTCGATTACCAACCTCTTCAAGGCCCATTGCTTGGCACTCTTAGTGCAAGGGTTTGACTAGTCGAACTGAGACCTTGGCATCTATGATGCCCCAAGGAGCTTAGCCTTTAACCACTGCAACATGGGCAGATTGGGTCGAACGGATGGAGAAATTCTTAGGCCAAAAATGGAGGGCTTTTGGCATCTGTGATGCCATTAGACTCTAGTCCATGGAGATTGCCATGGACAGAGAACTCCTTGTGGCAGCCTTGAGCTTTTGGTGCTCAGCCACCAATACCATGATCCTTCCCTTTGCCCCTATTGGCCCCACCATCCTCGACGTCTCAGCTATTCTTGGGACTTCTCATTCTGGCATCCCAGTCGACGCCGATCTCTCTAGATGCCCGTCAAATCTTGACCTCATGGTGCTATTCGACGAATGGGCCATCGAGACGCTGAACAAAGAAGGTCAAGAGCCTTCGAAAGAAGAAGTTCAGAAATTACATAAGAACTTCTTTAACTATAACACCCTCATTCTCCACTTTGCTGACTGATGGGAAGCAGGCCTACAAAAGGGAGAACATGAAGCCTTTTTCTTTTACTAGTACAACAAATTTATATGTTGTACTAAGTCAAAAAAATACTTGGTCGAGAACATGCCAATGGCTGAAACCCTGGCTAGCAGTCACACCCTGGCGCTCAGTCCAGCCATCCTTGCCAACCTTTTGCGCTGCCTGGCAGAAACGACCATCAATAAGATCAACTCGCACCACAACGAACCCCTATGGGTTTTCCAACTCTCGTTGCAGGTCTATTTTGCCACACCTCGGCCAGAGATCCCCAACTTCTAGTCTACTGAAGTGTTCGACATTCAGTTGGCATCTCGACTGACGCATCCTCACCGGGCCGAAAAAGTCTTCAAATAGTTCTTTGGTCTAGAGGTCTTCTATGACGACGAATTCTTAATATGTCGTCGCCAAGAGTACCCTTCTTCCATCAGAGTTTCCACATTAGCATGGAGTAATCTTCGTCAAAACTGGGGGTCGTTCGTGTTAACAAGCGACCTTCCCCTTGACTGCGACGCTAGCCGAGCAAGCTGGGAGGTCTACCACCCCCACTTCACTGCCCAACAGCTCGGCTACCTCTAAGGTTGCATGGTGCCTCTACTTACCTCCCGGTCCCTCCTAAGCCGAGGACGCATCTCTGGCTCTTCAAAGATAAAGTGCAAAGACATTGAGAAAGAGTTTAAGGAATGTTGTAAAAAATTTCGCTTTCGACAAACTGTTCCTGAATCTCTCGGCACAAACACCTTCGGTGACTGGTGGGAAGAATACACTCAAGACTTTTTTGGTGCTTCGGTTGAAGACGTCGTTAACAAGATTTTTGGCGACCGACCCAAAAAAACTCATGCCCTTCAATCCAAAGAGACAACCTTTATCCTTCAAACACTTATTCAATTTTACTAATTTGGCTTCTTTTTTTTCAGGTGGTCAAGTGACGAAATAAGCAGATGTGATCGCCGCGACCGCGGTTAAGAAAAAAACTGACCCCCTCATTCAAGAATACTAAAACAGCTGCGCCAACCTCGAGGCCGAGACGGCAGGTGAAACTCCCTGACCCTTAAAACATGTTAAGAAATTGGTGAAGAAGGGAGAACGGGAGATTCATATTATCTCCAGCCAGACGAAAGGCACCACTCCCAATATCTCTTCTTCTGCCCCCGTCATCTAGGCCCCGACAGAAAGGTGGCCAACTCCAGCTGGTCCAGCACTTAAGATTCGACCTGTCCCTTAAGTTGTGGTCGAACCAGTTGCTGCTCTACTGGTTAAAAAGCCGATAGCTCTGGGGCCAATCGTCGCACTTGTTTTGTAGAAGGTGGCCCCTTCGGCTGGGAAGAATCTCTCCAAAAATCCAAAACAATCAACGATCATCCTGGAAGAGGTATGATTATATTGTTGATAACTCTTTTCCTTTATTATATCCAACAATACTATTAGTATTTATTCAGGATGACGAAAGCGACGAGATTCCGCTGATGAGTCGCCCTCGACCTTCTTCCACTAATCCCCCTTGTGGTCGAAGCGTCTGACTAGGTTGATCCTTTTGCAGCTCATCGAGCCTGAAGCGACGGCGGAAACACCGACCCATTTGCAGGACCAAGACCTTCGAATTCCCCCCCCATAAAGCCACTTCGGCCTTCGTAAGTACCTTTATTGTTTTCCTTTGGTCAATCTTCTGCCTTAGAATTTTAAACCCAGAAAATATTAATTGTCAAGTGCCCACTTTCTCATTTCACCAAAAATTCTATGCGATGAAAGACGTTATCTATATCTCATGGCCACCTCAGTGGTCGTCGAACATATATAACCTTCATCGACCGCATGAATTAAAAAGTAGTCTTAAACACTAGGCTCAACCATTAAGCTTTCTAGGATCGAGCAACGAGCCAGCAAACATGGCCGAAGTCTCTTCTTGGCAGTTCTAACATTTTCCCTTTTTCTTACTTTCTTGTAACTTAACTTGTTTTGACAAAATTCTTTCTCTGCAGCCTTCATGGGAGGTCGAGCTCGACGCCCTACTCTCCAGTACTTCTGGAGCTGCTGGGCCTTCCGTTACCTCAGCCTAGCATGCTTCAACTGCGGTTGAATCTACTGCCCTCACCAAGCTGCAAAAACTCTTGTCTCTCTCGGCCTCACAAGTTATAGAGCATAATAACCTGGACTTTGTGGGAAAATGCATGAACGCCCTTGCTTTTAAGGGTCAATTGAGCAATGAGTCCATTGTTCAATTGTTTTCCATCTTACAGAGGACCTGTGAGTACTTTACTATTTTCGAGAAGGCTCTTTGAGTAGAAGACAACCTAAAAGCAACAATGATCGCTTATAAAGCAATTCGACCAGAGCTCGGGGCGATTAAGAAGAGGAAAAGCGACTGGCTATTCCCGACCATCAAATCACAAAACTTCAACGTCAGAGATCGGTCGTTGTTTTTGAACTTGAGACGGATTTTGAAGCGAACAAGGCCAAACTGACGGAGTTCGCAGCCAGCGCAAAGCGGATTGAACAGATGAAGCTCGACAAGAGGACGCGTTAGGCTGACATTACCATGGGTGAAGTAAGGTGGCTAAAACTAAAGGCCGCTCTTGAAGCCTTCATTCCTTTGACCCCCTAGGACTGTATATCTATAGGCTGCTTTAATTCTTTATCATTTGTAACTCTTACAAATTTTAATGAAACTCACCTTTATTCTCTTATCTCCTAAGTTATCAGATAGTATTTCTTTAAAAATTTCCCATTAATCAGAACTTGTGAATTAAACCAATTCGATCATTGAGATGGTATGCCTTTTTGGCGAGAACTTTGTGAACGAAAATCGGTCCTTCCCAATTCGGCGACCATTTGCCAAATCTAGGGTCTTTTATTCCTACGGGTGGCACGATTTTCCAAACCAACTCTCTATTGCCGAACATTTTTTGTCTGACACGCTGCTTATAGCTCATTCGGAAATCTTCTTATGTGCTACTAACAAATTAGAAGCATCAAGCCGAGCTTCTTCTAGGTCTTCTAACTCTTGTCTCATAGCCTGACTGTACTCGACACTAACAAAGTACTTTGTTCAATTACTCTTAACGAGTTTATACTTAACTCGACTGGTAGCATTGCGTAGTGTCCATAAGTCAGCACATATGGAGTAGTTCCGGTGGCCGAACAGAGTGACATTCGATAGGTCCATAACGCTTCATTTAACTTTAAATGCCATATACCAGGCCTCTCTCTTACCATTTTCTTAAGAATACCAATCTAAACCTTGTTACTTGCTTCGACCTGCCCATTCGCTTGTGGGTAATATGGCGTAGACTACTTAAGTCGAATTCTAAGATTCGCCATATACTTCTTAAACCTGTCGGATTTGAAAATTGTACCATTATCCGTTATGATTGTTTCTCGTACACCAAACCTGGTCATGATGTTTTCTTCTACAAAATTACAAACTTCTTTAGACGTTAACTCGACATGCGATTTTTCTTTGACCCATTTGGTGAAGTAGTCTGTCGCGACGAGTATCCCATGCTTTGCTGACCCAGAAGATGGTGTAATTTTGTCGATTATTTCCATGGCCCATCCTCTAAACGGCCATGGTTTGGTGACTGAATGTAGTGATTCAACTGGGACTCTCTGTATCGGACCATGAATTTGACACAGTACACATCCTTGCGCGAACTCAATACAATCCTTCAGTACACTCGGCTAGAAATAGCTGTGTCAGCGAAGCAACCATCGTATCTTTCGACCGGATTGATGAGCTCCGCAGATTCCTTCATGAACCTCGGTGATCGCTTGGGCGGCCTCTTGCAGGCTGAGACATAATAACAATAGGCCATCCTCACCCTTCTTGTACAACACATTTTGGTACAACACATAATTTTTGGCATGAGCCCTCGTTCTATGGTCATGTTTACCATTAGGGTTGTCGAGATACCGCATGATCGACTTTTTCTAATCGTCTAGTAATGCCTTGACTGTGCAAACCTCCACAGGATCTCCTCGTTCTAACAACGAAGGCAAAGACATGACTCGTGTTTGGATTACATGATCCTGTTAGAGAACTTGTTGATTAACTAGGGCTGGGTACAATCGTTGTATTACGGGTATCGTCCGGCATATCCTCCCTCCCCCACGAGTTGTGCACCAGAGGCTATTTGAGCCAGTTCGTCTGCGTCGGTATTCTATACTCGGGAAATATGTTTGAATGTAATGTCATCGAAAGAATCGGAAAAATAGCTGGCAACTATGTGATAGGGCGCCATAGTACAACTCATGCAATGAAAAGTACCATTGAGTTGGTTAATCACAAGTTCAGAATCACCGAGGGCGATGATGGGGGCCTCGTATTTGGCCTGGTTATTCGAACAGTCGAAATTGAACTTAAGAGAAAAATACCATCAACGGTGATCTAGGGTCTGAATGACTACCCAAACATTAGCCGAAATGAAGGTGGTTGAACCATCAAAATACATTGTCCAATAATTATCTCGGGTTTATACCATGCCGATTTTGACATCATTGCCCCCAAAACCATATGGGGATGGGTGTTGGGCCAAGATATCGGCCAATGCTTGGCCCTTGACGGCTTTTTAGGGCACGTATTGCATGCTGAATTCGGACAGCGTCATTGTCCACTTCCCAATTCGACCTTTGATTATTAGTTAAGTGAGCATGTAACGAATGACATCTGTTTGGGCGATGACCTGAGTTACGGAAGGAAGCATATAATGCCTGAGCTTCGACGCGGCAAAAAACAAAGCTAGGCAAAGTTTTTCAATGGCCAAGTAGTTGATCTCAAGAGCATTGAAGTTGCGGTTAAGATAAAAAATAGCCTGCTCACGCCCAGTGTCATTGTCTTGCGCTAGAAGGCAATCGATAGACTCTTCAGCCGCAAAGATATACAATTTGAGAGGTTTGCCTTGTCGAGGCGGGACAAAGACAAGTGGGGTCGTAAAAGAAACCTTGATTTGTGTAAATGCCTCTTAATGTTCAATCTGCCATTCAAAGGTGTGGAAAAGGCTCGCATTTTCCCTGTCGAATTAGCAATGAATCGGCATAGGAAGTTAATCTTGCCAACCAATTATTGTAATTGGTTTTTGGTCGTAAGGAGTGGAGCATTGATGATTACTCGAGCCTTATTTTCGTCGACTTCAATACCACGGTGATCTATAAAGAATCCTAAAAAATTACCGCCTGATACGCCGAAAGCACACTTGACAAGATTCATTTTTAGGTTATGATGGCGCATACGCATGAAAGCTTGTCAAAGATCATTTAAATGTGTCTGCCAGCATTTGGATTTGACTATAACATCGCCAATGTAGACTTCAACGGTAATACCAATTAAATCATGGAATATAGTGTTCATTGCGCGTTGGTACATGGCGCCGGCATTCTTGAGACTGAACAGCATAACAATCTATTCGTATGTGTCGAGTGCCCTCGGGCAACGAAAAGCGGTCCTGTGAGCATCAGACTCGACAATGAAAATCTGGTTGTAACCTACATGTCCATCCATGAAAGATAAGATCTCGTGGTTTGCTGTTGTGTCGATTAACAAATTTGAAATCGGCATTGTACATTCATCTTTGGGAGTTGCCAGATTTAGATTTTAGAAATCAATATAGATTCATGAAACACCATTTTTCTTTAAAACTGGGACGATATTCACTAACCATTCGACGTATCGAGCTGTCTGAATGAGCCCGACTTTAAAAAGTTGAACTATTTCGTCTTTTATGCCCAGTTGCACTTTGGTTGAGAATCGTTGAGGTGGTTGATGGAATGTTTTACAACCAGGTTTAATGCATAACTCATGGTAACTTACAAAGCTCGGCTTTCATATGTTGGGGTAATAAAGCACTAATAAATAAAGGTTATGGGTCCTCGTCTGTTCTAACATTTATTTCTTCTAAAGGATCTTTGACCTGAGGCTGACTGTCCTCGAGTTCGGCCGGTACAGCCTGAACTTTATCTAACGATAGAACTAGGCCATTATCTCATTCGGCTAGAAATTTGATTAATTTTATGTCTGAGTTTGGTTGTTTAGACTTAGTATACCAATGGGCCAGCAGTCCTTCCATGGTAGATGAAACCGCGGCCTGGCGCCTTTCTTGTTTGGCATTAGTCACCAATGTTGTCCAGTAAGTCGGCCAACCCAAGTCTCGCCGAGTCCTAGTGCATAGTCTCGGCGGATACCTCGATGGCTTTCTGAACTGAGATATGAGTCGGCTGTCATTTTTCATTAAAACCTTGCAAGGTAATGTAGCCGATGTGATCGCCATAATAGCAGGCCTGAATCATGTTGGCCTTGAATAGCTGATTATCAGCCGGGTGAACCACAACCAATTTACCGTCCCAAAAAACAAGAACTTGGTATAGCGACAAAGAAATGCAGTGTGTCTGATGGATTCAATTGTGGCCGAGCAATGCATTATACTCGATTTTTTAATCAACTGTGAAAAATGCAGTCATGTGACTGCAACTGGCAGCGCTCACCTCTAAAGAAAGCACCCATTTTGTTTGAGACTTGTCACAAATGAAGTTGCTCATGGTTACTCTTGATGGGATGAGTTCGTCATTAGAACGTCGTAGTGCTCGCATGATAGACATGGGCATAATGTTGACTGTTGCTCTATAATCGATGAATACCTTGGAAATTTGGTATCCTTCAATATGAGCCGTAACATACAATGGCTTCAAATGCTAAGATTAACGGTAGAAGAGTGGGGAAAAAGCTCGGTGAGAGCTGCTTTGAGTTTATTTTGCTTGCTCTTTGGCCTGTCCTCTTCGACGACGATAAAGTCAACTTGTGTTACTTAGCAGGTAACACATGGACCATGCTAATCTCCATATTGTCGAGCACCGAAGGGCCCATGGGGTCATGATCGTCGTCTTCCAGGTTCTCGGCCGAAGTATCCTGCTCTTGAGTATCCTCGGGTCGACCATCTTTAATTAGTGGCTCTGGTGAAGGCAACGGAGGGAGTTTTCTTTTCGCTTATTTTCTAAATTACTTAAAATGAGCTTTTATTTCTCTGGGTCGAAGAAAGAGTTTGATACGCTTCTCAGACTCTTCAATGGTGGTTTCAAAGTCGTAATCAATTACCTTTTTTCCTCAAAGTAATTCAGTCATGATTGTCGGGGTTTGTCGATCATCTCCACTTCTCTCTGTTTATTTCGGCTGCCATTTAGAAGCCGAAGTAGCCTGTGCTGCTTTTCGTCAAGCCATGCAGTCTATCCATTGGCGACGACGTTTTTGAGATTTAGATAGTGCAATGTACATGCCGACAGGAGAGTGTCGTTGGTCGTGTGGTTCAGGCAGCTTGAAAGTTTTTTGGTTCGCTGATGAACTTGAACTGCTGGAATTTCATGAATAATAATCCTCATTGTAGAAGGGTACGCCAAAGTCAAGATGTCGTGTGGCCAAAGATGATCCATCAGTTCGTATTTGGGGATTGAGCCTATCGAATACCTTTTTGTACTGGCCTGCGCCTAGTACTTTTGGAGGTGTTATTGCAGTCATGGGTGGCTGTCGTGGTGTTGGGACCTGAGGTGGTTTCTCATTTTGCTCAATTAGAATAACGTGTGCTTTACAACGGTTGCCCAAAACCATCGACCCCTCAGTTTCTTCTTCGCTGGAACCTGACATAACCTGAACTACGGCTGGTCCCGACAATTTTGTAAGTGGCTCATTTGAAAATAAGTCAATTTTGAGTCACAGCCGAGAATTCTGTTTTATGACATGTTGCATTGGAAAAAACTTGGCCTTCCATTTCCCTTTACTTTTGGGCAAGTGAGCATCTACCATGGCAACTGTCGCTGAGGAGAAATGATTAGCGTCGACAACCATCTGTTTCTCAGGAAATTTCAGCTTGCCTTTATCAATCCAGCTTTGAATAGCATCACGGAATACAATACAGTTGTTTTTCGTATGCTTATTCGAGTTATGGTATTTGCAATATGTTTTGTCTTTCAACTCTTCGGCCTTAGGGATGTTATGCCCTGGCTAAAGCTTGATAATTTTTTTCCAGTAACAACTAGTAGAAAATTGCGTCGGCCTTGGTGATATCAAAAGAATAGACTTTTGATGTTTTGATTGTGGCTTCTTCAGAGGCTGAGCGAGTTTTGGCATCCTTGGATTTGGGATGAGCCAAGGCCTTGCATATGTACGGCTTATCGATTACAATCTCGGCCGTGTCTACACTGGCATATTAGGAGTCTTCGCCTTTGGCTGACGCATAACTAACCTAAGGATTCTTTTAAATTGTTCCTCGGGTTGGGGACTTTGATATCTTCTCTTCTCATAGTAGGTAATCATATTGCTCGACATGTTGAGCCAGTTCGTACATATCCCGAAAGTTTGCCCCCAAGAACTTCTTTTTGTACTCCAAAACCAAACCGTTCAAGGCAATTCTCACGAACTAGACTTCAGGGAGAGGTACTCGGCACCAATTTCTGGCCGACTTAAACCTTGTTAGGTATTCTATTGGTGACTCATCAGATGCCTGAGACATTTTGGCCAATGAAGACACTGGCATCTCCATTCCCAGCCGATAGAACTGCTCATGGAATTTCTCGACAAGCTCTTCCCAGCTTTGGATGGAATTAGGGGGAAGATTGATGTACCACGCGAATGTCGATCCTGTTAACGAGAAGTTAAACAGCCGTAACTTATGAAAGTCACTATTAATATCTCAACATGTTCTAAAGAAGATGGAGACGATTCTCCAATGAAAATGTTGAAATCTGCGATTTTAAAGCCTTTAAGGTACTCGAACTTCTCTACATAAGCTAGGTATTGATGAATGAATTTTGGGTATTTCGGCCCCTTTTTAAGGCCAAATCGATCATCTTTTAAACTTCAACCAAACCGATGAACGGCGTTTCTACCTCGAATTCATTCGTTTTGCTACTCGATTTGCTCTTTTTCTCTAATTTAACCATTTTAAGACGAGCAGATCCTGCTTCTGCCGTTGATGCTGGTATTATATTATTTTTTGGAATGGATTGTCTAGATCGATCGGTAAATCCCATAATCTGGTTATTATTAACTAGGACCTCGAGTAATCTAGTGTGCACGGCGCTGTAACCATGCACTTCCTCAATTATCCCTTTTATTTCTTAGCTAAACGTTTGCTCGAACTACCGAGATTGTTCCTCGAGTCATCTTCTGAAGAACGAATTGGTTGGTGGATTGGAGGTTTCACCACCATCCTCGTCACAATCCTCAAATGTCCATTCGGCAGGACATCCTTTTTTAACTTTGGTGACGACTTATGTGTCACGAAGCGGCTCGCCGAGAATAACTTCCCTTTTCTCAACGTGTGTCGGGTGTCATGATAGCAATAATTTGTGCATGTGACAATCTTTTTGGACCCATGTTTGCTTTGTAAACAACACTCAAATTAAACCCTCTTGTTGACAATTGTAGTATATATGCAAGTAGGGATCGTTTTAAACCGGGGATTAGGAGGGATTGCTAATCTATATAAAATAAACTTAGAAACACTAAATAAAACTTTAAAAACACAAATCTAAAATGAAAACACTTAACTAGATTCAAATGATTCCAACTAAACTAGAATAACTCAAAATAAAACTAACAAATAAACTAAAACAGATTCTAGGGTTGTTTTAGGACGTGAATTGAATTTAAAAGATTCAAATTATGAAAATTAACCTACTCTAAACTAAATTAACTCAAAGAACTCAAAAGAAATCAAATAAAGTAGATTCAAATCAAAGGACATAAATTGTAAAAGGGGGATTGGGTTTTGATGAGAATAACTTGAAAATAAACAAATTATAAACTAGACAAATTTAGACACAAAATATGGTTGTTTGAATGGATGATGGATTAGCTAGAGGGTTCTCCTCCACACATGATACACTTGTACATAAACCAATTTTTAGTTGTTCTTTTGATAACTTATGAAACTCAATACTCCGGGTTAACCGTGATAGCACTTTTTTAACCTTCAAGTTCTCTTTAAGTTAATGAATTGAATGGGAAAGCGCATATAACAATTCAAAACATTCTTCAAAAGTTCCATACGTGAAAAGCACAATAGAGATACAATAAAAGATCATTAAGATTCATGAGAACTATAAGTATTGACGAGGCATTCGTAACTATGAAAAGCATGATACTCTTGCCAAGAATTCACTTAACACGATTGTGGATAGCAACCTTCACTACTCATGGATATAAGTTCATAACGATTAGGTGAAATTTCCTTATATTCTAGCATCAAACTTATGCATGAAAACTAAGCATGCACTCTTAATTAACATAAGCAAATAAATTATCAATCAAATAGTTAAGCGAATTGAAATCACAAATTATTAAAGCACAACCAAAAGTAATTAATTCATAATGCAAATGTAATCATGGCTTTGAATCCCCCTAGCAAAAGGGGGGTTTAGTTTCTCATAATTGTAAAACAAAGGTAAATAGATTTATACATTGAAAATAAAAGAAAGAAAACACCTAAACGCTCCAACGATCCTCGTTGAGTGGCAAGCACGTCCAAGCACTTTCCTTCCCTTCCTTTGCTATGGCACAAGGGGTGGTTGTGGGTTGAAGGTTTGGTTGTATGGAGGAATGGATAAGGGGATGTATGGTGGTGTTTAGGATAGGTAGGTAGGGGTATGGCTAGGATAGGTTAGAACCAGATTTTTTGGAAGAAAAAAGAGGGGGTTGCGGTTAGGATAGTTTAGGGAGTGTAGAATGGAAGTGTTGTGTGAATTGGTGTGTTTGGCCTTGATGGAGAAGCCTATTTATAGGCTTTGAGAATGAATCACTACCATCCATTTTCTTGGTGAGAATGAATCACCACCATCCATTTTGTTGGTGAGAATGAATCACAACCATCCATTTTTTATGCTCCCCATGCATGCAATCCATTTCACCCCAAAATAGCTCCAAATTGCACTAAAATGCACTTCTTTGCTAACTTTGTTATTTAGAACCTACAAACACACGAAAATAGCTTGAAACATTCTAATAAGATGAAACTAATTAAGTAAATGCAAGGAAACAAACTAATAAAGTCACATAAATATGTTCCTATCAAACTCCCCCACACTTAGCTTTTGCTAGTCCTCTAGCAAAACAAAGAAACAAAAAGAAACAAAACACAATCTAAACCTTCCAACGTTACCTCAGGGATTTCCAATGCACATGTTAAAAATCATTACTTGCACAAATTTTGGTCATCAATATCCTTAAGCATACACTTAACCACAATCACCATTTACTAGTTCTCTTTAAATCGATTAAAACATCATTTTGAATGTAATAACATGCCTTAGAGAATTCCCTCAATTCCTTACTAGATATGCACTCATTTTTCACTTAGATTTTTAAACTACACTCCCTACACTAGGTATATGTGAGAAGATTGATGTACACATGAAAACTAAAACTCACATAGGTTTAACAAAGAAAGCACTTTTCTGGAGTTATCAGTGAATATATGAATATGATCTCATGAAAGGAATGCTACTACTTAGATGCAAAAACTAGTGGCACCATATGCTCATACCAATCCCAAACTCCACATATTGAACACATAACACTCAAGATAGAAGTGTAAGGGTTGTAACGGGGCTAAAGGTGTTTGGTTAACAAAGAACGGATATGGAAAACAAAGGTTCTTAAAGACATAGTGAGCAAAGCAATGAAATCAACTTAGAATTTACTTTTGAATGCAAACTCAAATTTTGAACAAAAAGGGGAGAAGTCACACATTTTAGGGCCATATTTGATGATTTGGACCCTTCCTTCAACAATCAATACTTTCAAACTCATTCTTCTTCTTTTCTTTTCTGTTTTTCTTTTCATATGTTTTTCACATTTTTTTTTTGTAACCCAAAACATACAAATGAGCTCAAAAACAACCATTCCCTCCCCCACACTTGTTTTCTTGCATAATGTAGATCAAAAGAAATTCATTTTATGTTATGCTTACTAGCCTTTAAGAACAAGGGTATGGAAAGTCCTAAACTAGGCTAGGTAAGGTTATTGTGGGTTAATAAAGAACATAGGCTAAACAAGGCTCAAACGGGGTTTAGTCTACAAAACTGATAATAATGGAAGGCACGGCTATTTGGCTATGGTGGAGACTATACCACTTCATCTTGATATGTGTTATGTATTACAATGTCATGCTTTTGAATGAAACGGATACAAGTTCTAGCATTTAGTTCTATCAAAATGCATTCTAAATAGCAACCAATCAAAGAATAGTGAGATCATGCAACGACTTTAGAAAACAAGAACCCATAGATTATAACTCTCCAAAGAAAGTAAAGGCTCGAGTCTCACAAAGATGTAGCGTTATATGACTTCCTTCCTTCAAGCATGTTATGAAAACTTATTTTATCCACTTTGTAATCAAATGTGAGTTCATAAACAACAACTACAACTAAGCATGGGACAATAGCATATCAAACTTCAATCCATGCTTGTAACTTTCTTTAACAGTTATGCAATTAAAAATCGAATCCTCATCATTGTGTTGGAAGGTACCTAAGACACAAATACACCAAAATGACTCTAAAACAACTCTTTTTGGTATTTTTCAAAACTTTTTCAAATTTTTATGTCATTTTCGTATGATTACCTCAAAACACAATAAAACACACCAAAACAGCTTAAAAACACTTAGAAATAGTGAGAAACAACTTAGCTTCATGTGGTAGATGATCTTTGGTCGTGCTTGTTGATTTTCCACTGCTTTAATCTTGAACTGGATGGGACTTTCCACAGCTTTCGAAGAAGTATCTTTCCACAGGTTGATTCTTGAATTGGGTTGGGGAGCTTTTTACTTGCAAGTAATCTTCAGCTTGGTTAAGGATAAATCAGCACGTTGTCTCCACATGCTTCAAGTAATCAGGTCTCCATGCAGGTATGGCATCTTTTCGAGTTCTTGGATCAACTTAGATTCCTCCGGCATCTTCTATGAGATACTTTTGCTTTTGAAGAAGTATCTCTCTACAAGTTTATTTTTAAATTGGGCTGGAGGGGCTCGAATATGAGTACTCGAGAGCAAGACTAGGTAAGCAATCAGGACCTCTCTTTCTCCCTATTCTTTAGATGAAGGTGAGGAGAAAGCATGATATGAGATACTTTTGCTTTTAACCTTCATGATATGAAATACTTTTGCTCTTGATGACTTGTTTGCAGAGGTACTCCAGGGGATGAGGAACACTGAGTAACTCGAGAGGTTTCTTTGGGAATACATTCTCAGAGATGAAGAAGTGTTGAGTAAGTTTGCCTTTGCTATGGAGGGCGAAGGTTGACACTTATAGGAATTTCTTCACAACCGGTACTATTCTCTTACTCTTGTCGGCAGCCGGTGGATGATTGAACAGTAAGGTTTACATGCTTTCTGACAAAGTTATCCGTAATTCTCGCAAAGCTGAGGGTGCATGTGACAGGTGACGACAAGTCTGGAAAAGTTGATCTTTTGAAATCCGGGGGTCGGCTCGTGGTTTCTGAGCAAACCTGGCTTTTGAGAGAGGAGCGTCTCTTGGATTTACGAGCATGCGCCTCTTTGATTTGTGAGTAGGCGCCTCTTCGATTTCTTCTTTTTATAGAGGCACTAATTTTGTTCCACAGCACACTTGAATTACCTCATGTAAACACTCTCTTCTTGCACTTCTGAAATCTTAATCTATCCGATCTCTTCTTTCTCAACACCTTCGAAAAATGTCTTGCCCCTTTGACCGTCGCCTTAACTTGAATGTCGGGGAAGATGATGACTTGTCTTCTCCAAACAACATTTGGCATCCGTCCTTCTTATCCCCCAATAGTCCTCTTACAGTTGGGGACTCTATGATGAAGAACGATACAACTGCTACGGTGGTTGCTAGAAACCTTCTCACTCTAAGAGACAATAGGTTGCTTTCCAAACGGTCCGACGAGCTCGCTGTTCAGGACTTTCTGGCGCTTAGCGTCCAGTGTGCAAGCTCAGTCTCAAACATGGGCCAACACCGTCTTGCACGATCTCGTCAGGTTGAGTCTTTGATGGCTGAGGTGGCTAGCCTTCGGCAAGAGGTCAGAGGACTCAGGCACGAGAATAAGGAGTTGCACATGCTCGCAACTAGTTACTCAACAAGTATGAAGAGGAAGCTTGACCAGCTGCAGGAGTCCGAAGTGCGGATTCAGAGTGATCATCAAAGGTTTGTGGCGTTACTGCAGAGGCATCTTCTGCCTTCGTCATCTGGAGTTGCACCAAGTGTTGAGGCTCCGGAAGATCAAACTATGGCGCTTCGTCTTTCTGGAGCTCCGTCGACTGCTGAGGCACCACCTGACCAATGAATGCTATTAGTTTACACATTATTGTAAAATATTTTTGCTTTTTTTTTATTTGATTTTTTTTTTAAAGCAATGTAAAATATGTAAATCAATGTAAAAAGACTTTGTTTACCCTCCTCCACACTTAAACTAAACATTGCCCTCAATGTTTTAAACATAGGTTCACACTTAAGCAAACAAACAATTAGTGAACTAAGCAAGGCAAGATAAATGCAGTAAAGAGAAGGGTTTAGGAGTGCAAATCTGATTTGTTGAACAATTTCAAAGTCTCCCTTCGTTGAATGCTTGGGTTGCCTCCCAAGAAGCGCTTGTTTTAACGTCTTGCAGCCGGACGAGACTTTCCATTAAACTCCCCTAGGTTCCACGACATGGAATTTATCTTCGAATAGGAGGTGATACTTGAAATGATCCGGCAATGGTTTAAATTCAAGAGTGGGTGCCTGAATCATCAAAATCAGCATGTTAGTATAAAACAAAATTAAAATTGGAGAAGATGGCTTACTTTCTTTCTCCAACACAAACTCAATGACAAATACTACATCTTCAAAAGTTTCAGGGACTTTGAACTTGGCTAGATTTACTATGATGGTTGTGGCTTGTCCCGTGTCATCAGTCTCAACTTCTTTGGCCTCTGTTTCCTCAAATACATCCTCTTTGATGCATTCAACATATTCTCTAGCCACTTTCTTTTCTTGAATCATTCTTCTTGGTGTACAAGTTTCTTTCAACAATTCAACACAATCTGGAACTTGATTTGGTGCACCAAGAATTGGGGTATCACATTCCACCTTTGGAAGAGCTTCTACAATGTCTTTTTCACTCTCTTCGTCATTGGGAATAAAAAACCTGCGAGGAAAAGGGACATTTGGTGGAATAATGTTAGAATAAATTGAATTTGGAACAACATTACTGGAGTTGGACATCATAGGGACTTGAGGGGCTTGCGACAAGAGTTCTTCTAAATTGCACATGTCGTCCTCCTCATCTTCTTCTTGCAGCAGCAATTCATCCATGTTCGGGCTATGTTTGGATGGTTTTGGGATAGCTTCATCCTCCATATCACTTTCCAAAGTGATGGCTTCATCGATTTCAACTTCTCCCTTTGAATTTGCCATGTTGGAATTGGAGAGTTCACGTTGCTCTTGAATCTGTGCCATGAATTCCACAATCTATCCAACTTCCTTCTATAATTCGTCCATTCTTTTGACTCGGTCTTGCATCTCCTTGTTTTGATTTTCTACTCCCTATGTCAAAGAGGTGATTAATTGAATAATATTATTATTATCCACCGACGAACCTGAAATTGGTTGGGAAGATTGTGGTGGAGGCTGTGGTGGTGCATATGGCCATTGATAGAACTCCTCCGATGGTTGCAATTGTTCTTTTTGTGAGCCCTTCGTCAAAGAGATTAGTCATTCAAGAATTTCATTATAACTCATGGGCATACTTGAATTCGATTGGAATTGTTGTGGGGGAGGTTGTGGTGGCTGCATAGATCTTGAATAGAACTCCTCTTCTTGCTGCCAATATCCACCTTGTTGAAATTGTTGAGGTTCATCCCACATATAATCTGAATAATCTCTCCAATCCGAATTGTAAGCGTTGGAAAACATGTTGTTGCTTGGTTGATCATAGCCTTGATAACCCCAAGCATCTCCGTTTGCAGCAAATTGAGGACATTGATGAGTTTGATATCCTTGCTCATAAGGCACATCAAATGTAGGGACACTTGGCATTGTGGTCCTTTCGGCATTATGAGTCAATTGAGAAGTGAGATGTGCCAATTGAGCTTGAATGGTCGCAAGTGCCATGTCTTGCTCCATTTGTACCTAAAATCAAAGAAAGAAAACTAAATCAAATATCAAAAGTAAAAGACACAAACACAAACATAAACATAAACACAAACAAAAACAAACGGATTAGCAAATTTACTAATCCCCGGCAACAGCGCCAAAATTTGATGCGTTGTAAACAACACTCAAATTAAACCCTCTTGTTGACAATTGTAGTATATATGCAAGTAGGGATCATTCTAAATCGGGGATTAGGAGGGATTGCTAATCTATATAAAATAAACTTAGAAACACTAAATAAAACTTTAAAAACACAAATCTAAAATGAAAGCACTTAACTAGATTCAAATGATTCCAACTAAACTAGAATAACTCAAAATAAAACTAACAAATAAACTAAAACAGATTCTAGGGTTGTTTTAGGACGTGAATTGAATTTAAAAGATTCAAATTATGAAAGTTAACCTACTCTAAACTAAATTAACTCAAAGAACTCAAAAGAAATCAAATAAAGTAGATTCAAATCAAAGGACATAAATTGTAAAAGGGGGATTGGGTTTTGATGAGAATAACTTGAAAATAAACAAATTATAAACTAGACAAATTTAGACACAAAATATGGTTGTTTGAATGGATGATGGATTAGCTAGAGGGTTCTCCTCCACACATGATACACTTGTACATAAACCAATTTTTAGTTGTTCTTTTGATAACTTATGAAACTCAATACTCCGGGTTAACCGTGATAGCACTTTTTTAACCTTCAAGTTCTCCTTAAGTTAATGAATTGAATGGGAAAGCGCATATAACAATTCAAAACATTCTTCAAAAGTTCCATACGTGAAAAGCACAATAGAGATACAATAAAAGATCATTAAGATTCATGAGAACTATAAGTATTGACGAGGCATTCGTAACTATGAAAAGCATGATACTCTTGCCAAGAATTCACTTAACACGATTGTGGATAGCAACCTTCACTACTCATGGATATAAGTTCATAACGATTAGGTGAAATTTCCTTATATTCTAGCATCAAACTTATGCATGAAAACTAAGCATGCACTCTTAATTAACATACGCAAATAAATTATCAATCAAATAGTTAAGCGAATTGAAATCACAAATTATTAAAGCACAACCAAAAGTAATTAATTCATAATGCAAATGTAATCATGGCTTTGAATCCCCTAGCAAAAGGGGGGTTTAGTTCCTCATAATTGTAAAACAAAGGTAAATAGATTTATACATTGAAAATAAAAGAAAGAAAACACCTAAACGCTTCAACGATCCTCGTTGAGTGGCAAGCACGTCCAAGCACTTTCCTTCCCTTCCTTTGCTACGGCACAAGGGGTGGTTGTGGGTTGAAGGTTTGGTTGTATGTAGGAATGGATAGGGGGATGTATGGTGGTGTTTAGGATGAGTAGGTAGGGGTAAGGCTAGGATAGGTTAGAACCATATTTTTTGGAACAAAGAAGAGGGGGTTGCGGCTAGGATAGTTTAGGGAGTGTAGAATGGAAGTGTTGTGTGAATTGATGTCTTTGGCCTTGATGGAGAAGCCTATTTATAGGCTTTGAGAATGAATCACTACCATCCATTTTCTTGGTGAGAATGAATCACCACCATCCATTTTGTTGGTGAGAATGAATCACAACCATCCATTTTTTATGCTCCCCATGCATGCAATCCATTTCACCCCAAATAGCTCCAAATTGCACCAAAATACACTTCTTTGCTAACTTTGTTATTTAGAACCTACAAACACACGAAAATAGCTTGAAACATTCTAATAATATGAAACTAATTAAGTAAATGCAAGGAAACAAACTAATAAAGTCACATAAATATGTTCCTATCAGTGTTCTGGGTCGTAGGTGTAGTAGTTGATTTCTCCATGACTGTTTTCTCCTTCACTGGCTGTGTTTCAACAACCATAAACTTCGTAGTTTTAGCACTATGGTCTCACTAGGCGTGCCAAAATGTTGATCCTAAAAACTACCAAGCCTACATGGCGCGCAGGCCGAGTAACTAATAAGCTAACTACGTCCTTCGATTGTATGAGTGGCGTGCCAACTCGTCGGCCAAGCTCGGCCGGGGAATAAAATATGCTGATGTTGCGTTGAGAGCACGGATGACTTCTCAATCTTGCTATTGCGGCTGAGGAAGGAACACATCTTGGCCTTCAAGTTCTACAGCCTGAAGACAAGGCTGCTAGTTTTGTGAAGTTCACAGATTGTCGGTGCCGAATTCGGTCACAGTGATTGTGTTTGTAAGGGCGAACTCACGCCAAATCAACACCAAAGTATAGAGGCATAGGTACTCGAAGCAGATATAAGTATTAATTGTGAATGTGGTTCAGCCGTCAGAATGCCGAACTCTAAAACCCACTTGCGAGTATCCAATCATAAAGCAACTCGGCGTTCAAAATGCCGAGCTTAGTAATCTGTAACACCTCACTTTGCTGAAAAGGTTAATAAGATGACCTTTGTCAATACGGATTCGAAAACCCTTCTCGACCGAGACTTGGATAGTTAACCAGTCGGCCTCGACTTAGTGCTGTTTATCCAAACTGAAGGTACTCTGAGGTCGGCTGATTCTACGGCAATAATGTTGTTTATCCAAACTAAAAGCATGACTAGTTGCCTTCACAATGCTGTTTATCTAAACTGAAAGTGTGTCGGCAAAATGGAAAATAAAAATCTCAAGGTTATTGAGAGGTTTCACGTAAAGCGAGAGTTTGCGCATGGCAGATTTGTGTGTTGAATTGTAGGGGCTTTGAATGGTGCATTTCCCCCTCTATTCATAGCAGCAACCCTTCTTTCAAGCAAGTTAAAACTATATTCAGATTAAGACTCCTTATTCTAATCCGAACTCATCTCAACCAGCCCTACTTCCAATAGAACTTTGAACTCAACCTTTTATCAAGCCACATTCATTTTAAGCATCATCTTCCGACCGAGAATCCTTATCGCATTAGGACTTCATTACCCCAACCATCCATCTTACAACAGGACTCACCCACTTCATCCTTATATGGAATACTCCATTTCTCGATAGGACTTGGCCGGCCTTGGCTAAGCAACCCAGGAACCGAATGTCTTATAGCAACCCTTGAACTAGGCTTCTGGGCCGAAAACAATTCCAAACTCAGCCTAAACTAATATTTTGGGTCCAAACAGTTACTTAATGTTATGTAATGTTTAATGTTTTAGGAAGTTATAAGGGCAAAAATTTACAATTTTTAAAACAATTTTGTAAAAAAATAAAAAATAATAATAACGACTAGCTGACGTCAGCTAGTTACCGTTGGTTTTCAAATTTTGGCCCGACCCTGGGCCAGCCGGTTAGCCCTTTGGCCCTTTTTTGTCCAGTGGGGCCCACTAGCCCTTTGGCTTGACCTTCGGCTAGAGACGATTTTCGGGTTATTTTTAGCCCTTTGGCCCTCTGGACCTTTTAATTGGAGATGGCCTTACAAACCTTTCTTCTGGCTGATTGCATATATGCTTCTCTTTGCCTGTAGAGACTGAGGATGACTTGGTTTTTTTTTTTTTAATTGGGTATACAGTTAAATTTACTTATTGGATTGAGTTTGTGCTCGTAGTTTAGGTAGTAAACTAGAGTTTAAATAGATATTTATAGTTTAATTAAAAATAATACAAGTGTAGAAAGTAAGTTGGGTGCAGAGTGATATTATATGAGTTCAAATATCTAGGCACATGCTTTATTCTACAAGGAAAGTAATTACGAAAGATAAGGAAACAAAATCCAAATCCTACCTAAAATAGGACTCCAAAATTATTAACAATCATTTGGTTGTTCGCCCTGGCGGAGCCAAGTACAAGTGAAGAGGAAAATAATGTGGTTCAAATTCGCATTTGGAGAGAATGGAACTTAAGACCTCCCATTTACAAGTGAAGATGAATACTATTAGGCCGTAATACTAAATGGCAGTATAAATTTCTTATTTCAAATTATTACTTTCAGGTTTATTATTATATAACTTTATGTACGCAACAAAAGATTAAAATTTTGATTTCAAACTAATAATTTTTACTTGGTCCACCCATCGAATAATTCATGGCTACAACCATTGGCTACGCCATTGGTTGTTCGTTCAAAGGCTTGTTTTTTAGAAAGAGAAAACCTAGGCCGATAAGACGTTTCTTGCTTAGCTGTTCAATGATTTGATTAGAAGTCAAATCTAAGGCACAAACACAATCACTTTTACATCTTTTCTAGATCGACCAATATCGGCCATGTGATAGCATGCTAGCGCATCTAAACCAAAGAAGGACCGAAAGTCTTTCTAGGCCACCCAGTCCGGCCGAAAATAGGGATACAATGATATATGTAGCTAGTCACCAGATGCATTATGGTCAATGCATTCTACATTTATATGAAGCATGGATCAGTTCCCTTTCATGCATGTGTGGGGAAATCGTGGATTTTGTTCAGAGAATTAATGTGTGTTTTGTTGAAGAAAAATGAAGTTTTTGATATTTTGTAGCGATATTTTCCATTTTCCATGTTTTAATATTTTTTTTCATGTCAAACAAGGCTTGATGAGAATACATTTTTTGAGCAGGGCTTTTTATGAATGATGGTTTTATACTAGAAACTTGATCTATTTTCTTAAATATTATTGGCCATATTGCATTCCTCCCTACTAGTTCAAAATGTTATTTGCTAAGCCCAAACTTAACTTGATGCGCATTTCTCTGAACCTAAACCTTAGTTTGAGCACGACCCTCAAGTTTTGGACTTGTAGGGTCCAAATGGAAATCCGACTAACTAGTTAACAAATAAGGCTTTTTTTTATTGTACAAATCTACGACCATGGAATGTAAAAGGGAATACCTCTAACCAATTTAGCATTATGATTGATTAATCTATGCCCCAAAAAGCGTTCAGAACTAATTTACTGGACTCTGACATTCAAAACTCGTCCCGATAAGCGGTATTAACTTGCCTCTTCAAAACACTTCGTAATTGATTTACAAAACTTAGTATTTGTGTTTATGTTCAGAACCATTCCAATAAGATAAATTGAAACCCAAAAGTAGAGAACACTCGGAGTTTAGTTTCTAGCACTCCCTTGTGAGTGTATAAAATTACAAGGATATGTGTGAGAAGAAAGGATCTTATGATTCAAGAGAAGTTGGGGTGTTCTTAACTTTCACATCACAATACATGTGAGAATACACACGTGATGTCATGATACACATGTGGTCTCCAATTATTACCCTATTACCAATACATGACTCAATGCTGATTTTCCTTTTAGTACATCGATAAGAGTTCAGCTACGCCACACAATGAGCAGCCTAATTTGGTATTGAATTCGCCATCCATGAGATTCGAACCTAAGATCTCTCACTTTCAAGTGAAGAGGAATACCACCCGACCGCAGTATTAAGTGGTTGACTCAATGAGGATTTAATTAGTTCAAACAATTGTAAGTAGTACTACAACAACTATATTTGGAAAAAAATTTAGTTGTAACGCGAATACGGATAGTACACCACGTGTTTTTATGCAAGTGGTGGGAAATTTTAATTTTTAAGTTATTAACCTTTTAACACACATAACTCACCATTTATATAAGAAACTTGGTATATTACCTCGTGTGACAGTTACACTGAAAAATCTCTCCTATATTTGTTTGTATGGCGCTATTGCGAATACGAGGTCCCCCACAAGTTCCCATCCGCTAGGACCAATAGCCCAAACTTCCCATGCACATCGATCTAATAGCTAGCTATATAGCTAGGATCAATAATCCAAAGTACTCCTATACATTGGAAAAAAAAAGTACTCCTATACAAAAGCTTGAATTAATTACTGAATTAACTAAAACCTAAGAAGTCTTGGTCAAGTGGAACAATCACACCCCAATTATTCATCGAAAGTTGTGGCCATGCACAAAAAGCTTTCATTGGAGCTCGCCCTAAGGGACAGCTGATGACTCCAACCTCATCTCCTTCTTCTTTCTCTGTGTCTGTGGGTGTGGGGAAAGTTTTGGGCACAAAGAAAGCAATAATAAAGGCTTTACTTTTATGTTTGCAAAGGTCAAAAAAGATTCAACTTCCCAAAAGGAACTCTAGTGACAGTGAGTCGGCATTCATACGTTAATTTTAATCCCTTTCCGGGGAAATTAACACTAATTAGGAAGGGTCACGAAAAAGGAGAAGCATCATGCAATGAAAACAAGGAAATAGATTTGTGATTGCAGCCACAAGAAAAGTAATTGATTGCTAGCATTTGAGATTGCTTCCTTGATTCCAAACCAGCTGCTTTTTTCATGGATTGACTTTTCTTACAAGCAGGGTTTTGTGAGAGGGAAACTAACAGTGAAATTCTAAAAGGAGAGACACAAGCAGACCCCATGTATTAATAAGGACCCTATTAATAATATCGAGTATCTGAAGATGAATGTGATTGTCTTTCTGAGTGTGTGTAATGAGAGAGAGAGAGAGAGAGAGATTTCCTTGGATTTTACATTAGAACAGTGGCATTTACCAATGTGTGTTCTTAGAAGCCATGACAACTCTTCTTCTAGAACCTTATATTCAACCTTTTTAATTCTCTCTATTCATTTGGGAGGTTCTCAAGTAGCAAATTATAGATGCAAATATGAAGGAAAGTAATTAAAGGAGATACAAATTACACTAGACTGATTACGCATCAATTTAAGTCTGGGATTAGGCCACTGGGGTTAATCCAGCAAGGGTTTGAAATCCTCCTCTACAACCAAAAACAGTTTGAAATCTGGGATTAATCAGCTGCCCTTCAAGAATACAAAGGGAATTCTTAAACTTGAGAAAATTCTCACAAACAATTGATCAAATTAGTTAATGATACTTTGTAACTTGATGGAGCATCTTGGATACCTGCACAATTTTTATTGTCTAGTATATAAATTACTGAAACAAGAAAGAAATGTTCATACAATCAAACTACTCACCTTTAGTTGTCTGCGCTGGTACCAAGGTGGAGTTAAATCATTGTGGGGGACTAAAGCTTTGAGAAACACAAGTTCACAACATTCACAGTAACTCCAAGATAAACAATATTAGGGTTTCAAATTGGTGTCAATTCGTAAAGAAAATAATCTAAAGGAAAAGGCAACTGAAGGAATTTCCTTTTGACAAGCACTTTCCCAAAGTTATAGTATTCGTACTTTCTGCTGAACCTACATTTTCATATGCTCATCACATTTGGAAAGAACCAAGTTCAAGATACAAGAGATGTCTAACAGAAACATTCTCAAAGCTAATAGGTAAAAGTGTGAGAATAATAGACTGATCTAAGAAAATACGAAAGTACTAATCTATTTATGCATTATTTTACTTTATAATCAAGACTGCAAAAAGGATTACTGACTAATAGCATTAGATTAAGAGTCAGAAACAGATGGGTGTTCAGGGAAGCTAATTTTATATTTATATATTTTTGACAGATGAGAATAGGCATTTGAACAGTGTCAGAAGGGATGTCATTTCTTTTGCTTGTTCTCCTAAGCATAAAATTAATTTGCTATTTTCTTAAAGATTTGTTTAGATATATCGTAGCCTAATAAATCTAGACCCACGAAACCCTAAGGGAGAGAATTATAACGTGAAAGAGAGGAAAGAATGTCTACCATAGTTTTTTTTTTTTAATGAACAAAAATAATAAAGAGAGGGGGGGGGGGGGGGGGGGGGGGCAGATCTGAAAAATGGCAGAATCAGACAGATCAGATACTGGAAGGCATCATTAGGCTACAATCATCACAGCATGATATTCAAACAAGAACAAAAATAAATGAAAAGGAGATCCAGCAATCATCAAACCTTTTATGCAAGTCCATGAAAAACAAAAGTAGTCAAGATACTCCTCATTACACCAATCTGCACATAACTAACAACCTTAATTGTTCTAAAAACAAAAACCCAGAATTCTAAACTGTGTTAAAAAAAAACCCCCAAAATAGTAGATCGATAAAAATAAAAATAATTAAAAACAAAATAGAAATCAAACCTTCTGATGAAGAACCCGTCTGCCCTGGTCTTCTTATGGATCGGAAGCCATGAATTGGGGGGAATGAAGCCTGGTCCGACGACACTATTAACCTGATCATCTATGTATGCAGATGATACACACAACATATACAAACACATATATAGATATATGTATAGGTATATAACGGTTGTTGATCTAGAGATTATAGATCAAGGAAAGTGTCCTCGAGCCAGACAACATTCCCCTCAAAAGCTAAAGCTCCTCTTCTCCTTCAACATCTTCGAAACCCTAGCTACAATAATATATCCATGAGTGAGTGTATCTCTTTTTATGTATGTGTGTGTTTGTTTCTCTGATCTCTTTTATCTCTTTGTCCCCCAAGAGTATCGCCTATCTTCAAGGGGGTTCAGAGAGAGAAGGAGAGAGGACAGAGAGAGAAGAAGGATGATAATCATGATGAGAATGTAGAGAATGATGATATGGTATGGTTAGTATGGTATAAGGTGGGAGGGGGTGACTTATCAATATATATATATATATATATATATATATAAAACCTTATAATATGTAGAATAATAAATGCCCTATAAAAAAGACAAAAACATAGGTGCAGACTCCCTACCAGCTGGGTTCTCCTCATCTCTCACTTCCAGAAATGACCACGACCCCATGCACCATCTCTCCTTCTCTCTATCTCTCTCTTCTTTTACTGTGTCTAGCCACAGTCACAAATTGTATTTAATTATTTTTCCAAATTTTCGATAAAATGATACGTTATGTCAAGGTTAAGTAATATAAAAAGTCAGACAATAATTTGATACTAAACTCTTCATAAAAGGAGGGTCATTGGAGAAATAGAGGGGTTAGTGTGCTAAATTTTTTAGGCGGAAACTACATGTAAATTTTTTAGTGTGCCATTTTATCGAACAGTTGATGAGCTGAAGTGATATATATACATAGCCATGTTGAGCGTATGTTGATAGAAGTCGACAACTTTCGAGCGAGTCTGTCGATAAATGTCAACAACAACACACACCAAAATGCTAATGAGTCTTGTTGAGTCTCACTCAAAACATTTTGTCAAACACTTTGTGGAATTGGTTACTACCCCAACAACCAAGGGGTCATCGAAGGCACTCTTCAGAAACATTTTCGACTGTCACGTAGTCAAGTAACGAAGTTGACCCCCTGATAAATTTGTCAATTGATCATCTCTAAAACTTATTTACATAGTAAAAATATAGTATACTAATAAATTGTAATATAAATTGCATGGTCACAAATGAATTAAAGAAAAGAAAAAAAAAACATGTTTTTACTGGAGTTTTTATTTTGGTCAATTTATTAGGTTGGATTTGATGGATGAAAATGATATGATATGATATCCACCGTCGGATTTGGCAGATGAGCCTCCTCGTACAGCATAGAGCATGAGAATTAGAACCACAAAAAGTGAAAAAAAAAAAAAGTAAAAAAAAAACACTCACCATTTGATTTAGGGCAGGAGGCGTGTCATCAAACATGATACTAAGGGTAGTGAATAGTGAGCCTACGACTCTACTCTGTGTAAGCCTAGTGATCGATGGACCATTTTTGACCGTAGGATACCATCATTGTACAATGATCAAAAAGTGGAAAAACAATCACAATTTGAGTAATACTAATAATTTATTATTATTATTTATGAAATTTAATTTATAAATTTATAAATTTTATCTGTCTAATATTATTATAAAATATTTCTCCAACAAATATGAATAAATAATAAAAAAAAGAATCAAAACAAACAGTGGAGCTATGAAGCGAGTCAGAGGAGTAGTTGAGTGATTGAGCTGCCCGATGGTGGAAACCCCATTTAATACTTTTGTCACTTTTATGAGAAATCACAAAATTAATTAATTAATTTCGAACAAGATTAATTTTTAATTCATAAAAAAAACAATAAAAAATGGGACCCTCGGCTGGCGTGTCACTTTAGAGCTGAAGTGCAGGACGATGAATTCGAGGCGACGACCGACAGATGGGGCAGACGGAGTCCATTCTCTCATTTTTCACTTTGCCTTTTAACCTTTTTTGTTTTTACCTTTCGCCGACCACCAATTCCTCGGCGACTTTTCTGGGCTCCCCCCTTTTGTGCGTGTGTTTGCCCTAGGTTGGACGACGCCGTTTTATTTTTCACCCCACCACCTAGGTGGCTAGGTTACATCTTTTACCTTTTTCTTTTACTCCATGTCGCATTCTTCTATTCAATTCAAACATTCAAGGGGAATTGACATAGCTTGGGAACGATTAATTAATTAATTAATTAATTGTCGTAAATTTGGGTGTATGAAAGCATATAGGATATTTGCATGTTGGTGAGATGGGAATAATGGGTAGATAGGTTAATTTATGAACCCTAGTTTTTTTTTTCTTACATCACAAGCTGCAAAAGTACTGAGCCTATACAGGCAATAGACCATACACTGTGGCATGTTTTATATTACAACTGTGGGAAATTTAAAAAAAACATAAATTAGGGGATGCAGAAGTTGGACTTGTAAAAAAAAAACCACTGAAAAAAAAATGCATTGCAGTATTAAAAGTGTTGTAAATAATTGTATTAAGACTCGTTTGGAAGTTCTCTTTTTTTTTTAACCGAAGATAAGATAAATTAAAGTCGAATAGAGATGTTTACATCCTTAGCTAAAATGTTAAACAGAAATTCCGGGCCAATGTGATCCCAACTAACCACACAACCCGTTGATAAAGCAGGTTTAGCCACCGAGTGAGCAACAAAGTTACTCTCTCTAGGAGCAAAAACGAAGGCAACCGACGTCAACTGAAGTGCAAGGTTCTCAATATCGCAGAGAATGCATTCCAAGCTAACGTGCCAGGCCAACTTCTTTTCAATCATTTGAATAATCACCTTGGCATCAGATTCGATAATAACATGGTCAAACCCATAGTGAATGCAGGCCTCCAAGGCTTCGCGAATGGCACAAGCTTCAGCCGCTGCAGCAAAAATGCAAAAGCCATTACCCGATCATCCCGCTGCTTGAAGTATTCCAGCAAAATCACGGGCTACCCATCCCGATCTCATCCGCAAGGTTGTCTTACTCCAGTCTGCGTCCGTGTTCACTTTGATAAACCCAAACTTCGGTTTCAGCCAATGTGTACACATAGCCGCCGAAGACATCACGGGCACCGCCGTCCTGGGAACCACATCCTCCGCATCACATGACAGTGCCTCTCGAAATTTAGAGACATTCGCTCTCCAAGCATTCAGGACTTCCAAAGGATGGCAATGCACTCCCTTGAACACAACATTGTTTCTATTTTTCCAAAGGCGCCAGAGCCCGAAGGCAAAGTCTTGGGCAATCTCGTCTGCCTGATCCCGATTTTTTAGTTGGGTACAGAGCTTCTCCCAAGAATAAAAAAAAAATCTTTCCCAACCAATTCAAAAGAGTTTAAATGAAGCGGGGAACTAAACCAGAAAATATGACTGAACTCACATTGGAAGAAGAGGTGATTTTCCGTTTCATCCGGGCAGTTACAGACCCCACAAACATTGTCGACTCGCATGTGCCGCTGCTTAAGGTTATGTCTCACAGCCAAGGCGTTGTTACAACATTTCCACATGAACACTTTAATTTTGTTAGGGACTTTCAAATCCCAGATTTTATTCTAAGCAAAGCTTTTCTTCTTCCAGTCGCTAGGAGCACCACAACCTCTCTTTCCCAGTGCCCCATTCTCCATGAGATGCACCGCTGTACTATACCCAGTTTTGACTGAGTACTCCCCGTTAGTGGAGTGATGCCAGATCAATCTATCCCCACCGCCAGTTTTACTTAGAGGTAGGCATAGGTTTGTCAGAGCGTCGTCTCGTTGGAATCCATTCTGGATCTTGTCGGTCTGCCAAGATTTCAAATTTGGATCAATGATATCCTTCACCAAAGTACCATCCAGGCAGTCCAGAGGTCTGACTGAGAAGGTAGAGGGCTTGGGAAACCAGAGATCGTTTTTAATGTTGATACAGGCCCCATCGCCCACTCGCCATCTTAACCCGTTTTGAAGAATCTTCCTTGCTTCAAAGATACCTTTCCAACCCCAAGAAGTGTTCTTTCCTTTTTCAGCTTCCCTAAAAGTTTTCCCCGGGAAGTATTTTTCTTGAAGGACCGTAGATAACAGGGAGAGGGGGTTTTGAATGAGACGCCACCCAATCTTGGCAAGGAAGGCCAAGTTAAAGCACTGGATATCCTTAAATCCCGGACCGCCAGCCATTGTCTTTCTCATTAGCTTGTCCCACGAGGTCCAGTGGACTCCCCGACGCTTCTCATTACTTCTCCACCAATAATTTCGGATTGCCCTTTCAACATCTCTACAAACACCAATAGGAAGCTTAAAACAGCTCATGGAGTAATTAGGTAATGCCATAGCCACAGCTTTTATGAGTATTTCCTTTCCAGCTTGGGATAGAAATTGTTCGGCCCAACCCGTCAATCTAGCCTCAATTTTATCTCTGATGTCAGCAAAGACAGCTTTCTTGGAGTGGCCAAAATCAGCTTGTAACTCGAGGTATCTGCCAAAGCCATCCTTGCATTCAATCCCCAATGTTTGCTTAATTTTCTTTTTTTTCCGTTTATGAGTCCCTGAGCCAAAGAAAATTGAACTCTTGGACATATTGATGGCTTGACCCGAACCACAGGCGTAGACATTTAAAACATCCCCAATTGCTTTGACCTCCTCAACAGTAGCATTCCCGAAGAGCACTCAAGTGTTTTTTTGAAGAAATATTAGTTATGTGTTTCTTGCATAAAGCACTTCAAAGTTTTTTTTTTCTTTAGAATTCATTTGTATTTTTACTAAGAATTAGTGTGGAAAACACTTTCATTAAAAGATTTTTCAGTCATAAAACACTTATAAACGAATCCTTAGTAATGTTCATGTTTACTTCTTTATTGAAGCATTGTATGTTGGAGTAAAAGTTTTGATTTAAACACGCATGCTTTTCAGTATCATGGTTGGATAATTTATTTGAATTGTAACCCTAGCTAGAAAAAATAATTGCACATAATATAAGGGGTTTGTTTTAATACAAGTCAAATGGAAACCCTACCTACCAATTTGACATATAGATATACCTAGGTCTATATGCGGCTATGCCCTTACCTGGCTTTTGTAAGATTCATGTGATAATATTGGAGTTAGTCCAATATAGACTTGAGCTGTATATCCAGATGTTTATTACCAGAGGGCTACATGGTTGGATTCTTAATCATGAAACTTTTAGCTGCATGTCCAGATGTTTATTACCAGAGAGCTACATGGTTGGATTCTTAATCATGAAACTTTTAGCTGCATGTCCAGATGTTTATTCACCTGGTTCATTCTACGGGCCGATTCATTCTAAAATTTCTGTTCATTAATATTTTTCACGCAAAATTGAAAATACAAATAAAAAAAGTTCAACACATAGGACAAAGGTCCTTAATTAGGGAGACATTATTTTCAGCTTTTGGTAATAGTATTTGTAGTTTCTTGGCACGGTGAGGAATAATTACCCTTAAAAAAGTTGAATGAGATGATGTTCGTTGTAATTAAAATAATCTATTTGTTGATTAGTAAAATCGAGAATTTGGAATCATGATGGTCTCCTTGTTTTATCTAAAAGGGGGTGTCCGGAAGATTAAGAATAACCCTAGTGACACTCAGACCTACCCTTAAATTTCTAGCTCTTATTCTTATTTGGCTCTTTTTCTTCTCTCTCTCTCTCTCTCTCTCTCTCTGTCTTTCTTTCTTCTTTCTTTCAAGGTTGAATGTGTATTTGCTGTACATGTATATATCAGATTGACAAACGGAGAGGACGATACTGGCTCCAGATTTCGAAGCTATTACAGGTCTTGAAAGTTGTGTAAATTAAGAAGCTGTGTGACTGACTGACCGTGAGAGAAAAATGAAAGAGAAACGCAGAAAGGCCCAGCAGGAAAGAAACAACACGTAAGTGTCAAATCCTTCCCCCTAGCTACTCCTGTGCTTCCTCTCAAAGCCAGCTTGTCCATCCACACATTTCAAACTTCAAACAACACAGTACTATGTATATAATAAATTCGCTTATACATTAACAGTATGATTCTTGCATATGTATAGAAACGGTCTCTTGTGCAGACATATTTTGTATCGATAATGCGCCAAAATATATGCTTTGCTATTAAAATACTATCTACCAACATTATCAATACTTTATTAATATCATGGAGACACTGTGTAAAGAACAGACGTCTTGTGAAGAGAAAGAAACTACAAATGCATTTGAAATGTTTATAACAAAGGACAGGTGATATAACAAAAACGACCTGGACCTAGCTAGGGTTTTACTGTCTTCACCACACTGCATAATTCACGTGCTTGCCACGTGGTGTTGATATTTTTGGGTGTGACATACACTGACTGTGAGACTGTGTGACTTAGTGTAGGACTGTGTGAAAGAGAAAAGGACCAAAGGTGGTGGTGGTGGTGGTGGTGGTGATGGTAGTTGAAAAGGAGGAAAAGGTTGAGAAAGCTTTTTGACACTTAAGTCAATTTGGTGTCTGGATCGAGAAAATAAAAAGGCTGGGAAAACATATGCACACATGCACTTTGTACTAATCACTCATATATTATTGATTAATCTATCTCTAAGGGCACTACAGATGATGTAAACTTTCATAGGGAATTACACAAGCCTTTCCTGGAGGTTACTGCAGTAGTAATATATATGCTATTGCTACTGCATGCTCTTCAGCTTTTGAATTCCCTTGAATGTCAGTTCTTGAGGATATTCACTCCCTCCTTTTCCTTTTTTTTCTTCTTTTATTTTTGTCTTGAGGATATTCACTCTCTCCTTTTCCTTTTGTTTCTTCTTTTATTTTTGTGGAACTTTTAAAGGATAGCCAAAGCTCTCTGTGTGGACCATGATGGAGACTATAGAGAGTCAATACAAATTCATACTCCATTACTATAATTTAATTGTAATTTGATGGTGAATTGAAACTCTAGTTCTTGCAAAAGATGTATTTCAATCAGATACAAGCCTTTCTCAGTCAGTTGGGGTTGGGCTATGCCCTCATTTTGAGCGGCAAATGGTTTTTAAAACTAGGAATGCCTTCGTGTTTCCCAATACCAAATTCAGGCCCAGCCTCAGAGTGGGCCTTTGCCAATTTGTTTTTTGTACAACCGATAATTTAGAAGGGACACTACAACAAATAAATGTTTCAGCGACGAAACAATTCCTCAGTAGAAGTTCGCATTCGACACTTGAGGTGTTTGGCGAGGAAATCGCTTCTTCGCTACGATCGTCACTGGATCTCAGCCAGTGAATGTATACATGAATTTCTTCGCTGAAGTTTGGCTTTAGCAAGAAAGAATCTTTGTCACTACTGTTATGGAATTTCTCGTGGTAGCTCAATTTCAGCAATGAATTTTTTAATGGCTATAAATAATTGAAGTATCGACTTCTCTCCTTTTATGGAAACATTCAAACGATCAAAGAGGAGTGAGTGTTCCTCTATTCCTACTACGCTGGATATTCTAGAACCCACACGATGGACAACAATGGTTCAATATTTTAACAATCAGATCTCAAAATATCAAGTTATAAACCATACTACTAGTGGTGACATGCCAACTCTTTAAAAAGGAGAAAGGACTAGTCTGAGCAATCTTCCTTAACCAATTTTTTAAGGTAATAAGAATTTATAAAGAAACCATCAAGAGGTCACACATGTCCAAAAAAAAAAAATTATACAAATTCACAGTTACAAACTCATCATGATACAATACAATTCTCCAAGCACCATGGAGACCCATATCTATCCAACAATAAAGATAACAATATTGCAAGTTGTAGAAGCACCGTAACAACATCATGAGAAAAACATTACACCACCTTTGATGATCTTGCAACTATCAACAAAGAACTGCTGTGAGTCATCTCTAACAAATGTTGAGCTTCATCCTCATGGCCAGGGACACAAACCAAAAGAAAAATAAAAATCAACTTAAATCTGAACAATAGATGTTTCTTAAAGATCTGAATTTGATCCGTAAGCCATAACCATCAGTACTACTGACAATTGTGTATAGTCATTTTCAAGTCTATTTATCTAACTTTATATTAGAATGCCAACATCCATTGCGCCCAGCCACACACCCAAAAAAAAAAAAAGAATATGAGCATCCGTCCTAATAAAATCAATTGATAACAAAAGGAACAAGCCTACGATTATTTAAAAAGTCATTCAAGGCTCAGCTCAAGACATGAAATTCATATTCTCCACAATACATAACAAATTTAATTACTTCTTGAAATTTCTCATCCAAATACACCATCAGTCCGAAATCTTGCACATCTTTCTAACGACAAAAAGAAGAAATAGGGAACTCAAACTACTAGTAATCCACAATAAAAGATAGGAAGAGTGCCGTTTGGACAACAAAACAAACTACAGGTTTGTCTTCTTGATACTAATTTTTCAAGTCACTTCCAATATGCTTTTATCAATTTTCCCTAGTACAGATATCCGCTATTCTCTTTACCTTGGCTGCGAATCAGACTTAGAGACTAATTACAAAGGTCCTTTTCGCGATTTGAATGTAGTAGCAATTTGGAATTTAGGCAACGAAAACAATAGGCCATCCCCTTCTTAGGAGTTTGACATGCATTCACATGCACTATTCCACCAACCTTCATGATGTATAAGTATAACCTTAATTCCTAAACGCGATGGGCACTATGACTATGACTACAATTTGATCCCTTCCTGTGTTCCTAACTTTTGATATCCCAACATACACTAGTAAAATAAACCTACTTCATCCAACAAGCTCCACCTGTTCGCTCCTTTTGCGCCATGTTGCTAATACTCATTGGTCGTTTGCATCCGAACGATAGACGTAATGCTAATCTAGCAAGAAGGAAATGTGACAAACAAATTTCGCTTCGTAAAACATGATCAGCTAATTATTAAGT
The DNA here is from genome assembly GCA_963580275.1 of Crataegus laevigata. Classification (NCBI taxonomy): domain Eukaryota; kingdom Viridiplantae; phylum Streptophyta; class Magnoliopsida; order Rosales; family Rosaceae; genus Crataegus; species Crataegus laevigata. The sequence continues at coordinate 25,116,491 of OY756947.1, read as the reverse complement.
CTTGGCCTGCTTTGCCACTCAAACAGTGTAGATTGGTTCAATTCTTTTTTGCGGTCCAAACTTTACCCCATATGGAACGAATGAAAATGACGATGATAAGCCTGTCTATACAAATAAACTAGTGTCATCTTCAAACACTATCTTCATGGTCACTTACCATCTCTCTTTTTCTTTTTCTTTAATTTCTACAATGATGCTAATAAGGACTGCGATCAAAATACTAAAACAAACGTGACTTCAGTCTAATAATGGGTTGACCAAAGATTGGAACTAAAATAACCCTTAATTTAATTTAATTAATTCAGTTTTTCATGGTCACGAGTCTATGTTTTAGCACACGCTTAAAGTTTTCGTACTTTTTTCTCGTGATACGATATAAAGAGGAGATCATGCATAGCAACTAGGTTCTAAAAGATACTAGGTGCTAGTCGGGGGCGTGCTGAGGTCTAGCGCCTAGAATAGGGCATAGACGGACTAGGCGAATTTAAGTAAATTTTAATGTATATCATATAATTAAGTGCCTGTTTAAACTTTAAAAAAATACAAACTTGTATTGGGATACATAAATTACAAAATAAAACTATATATAAATTATAAAGTATTAAAACATATTGAAAACATGGGGACAAGTATATAGTGAGTGTTTATTTGAGTTTTTCACAGGTTTCTTACATTTTATTGAAAGTTTCTTACATTTTATTGAAAAAATAAAATGGAAAATGAAAGTTATCAATTTTGTGTATAAGTGAGAGTCGCGACCTAAGCCGGTCCCTAGGCAGGCTAGACGAACACCTAAGCAGGTTTAGGCTCATTTCTTAGTTTCCAAACGTCTAAAGATTAATTGGAGCAGTGACCAGCCGTTTATGACCCACGGCCTAGACGGCGCTGAGTGGAGATTTTAAAACAGTGCGTAGCTATGATGATATTGTAAATAAAAGACCTCAGTAACCCAATCCCCATCGTCCAACTGTTGCCTACACACAATAGTATAATGAAAAAAAAGGACAACAAACATTTTAAAAATTAAAAATTAATAAATCAAAAGATAAACAACAACATAGAAGAAACGTGAGGACATTCCCTTACCCTACATTTGTGCCCCATTGAGTATTTAATGAATTTTTCCAACTCATACAATTTTGTGGGTTATTTAACAAGAAATAGTACAATAAACTTGATTAAAGTAATATACCATTATTCTAATATTCTATAAATCCTTCAATATGATATTAGGAAACGATCGATTTGAAATGAACTTTTTAAACCGGCATCGACAGCATCCCAGATAGCTGTTAAGAAAATTAGTTTCATATAATTTTCTGTGCTAGAACTCTTTATAATTCTGCAAAAGGATTAAAAAAAAAAACCAAGATTCTTATACCAAGTAAAAAATGACAAATTTTTTTTGTATTTGAAGGGTTTACTATGATTTTGTGAAGATGTGAAAGCAAGACAAAAATCAGATTAGGATTTTCTCCTTCTCTTTTCATTTTCTTTCATCTTCTCATCTTACGCTCTTCATTTTCTCTTTTTATTTCGATAAAAAAATTAATATAATTTAATTGTAACCGTTAAAAAAAGAGAACTTTAACGAAAAGTTTCCGGTAATGTTCACTTTAACGAAAAATCACATTTTTACACTAAAAAGTCAATCCTGACACTATTCACCTTACCCTTTATTTTGTCCTTATCATTAAAACTCAAAGTTTTCAAGCCATTTTTATTAGTTTTCCTTTAAAAAAAAAAAAAAGAGAATTCTTCTCCTAAACGACCACGTCGCAAACAGCACTGCGTGACAGACAATCTGAAAGACTTGTCCCCACATGCACGACGCTGTGAATTGGGCTACTCAGTCAGAACAAACATACGGGCACGTGTCGGCTGTATTCCACAAGCTTTCTAACGTACAACCACCAGATAAATGCCACATCAACGAGCCAGCAATGGGAACCCTAAGAAAATGGGATACCAAGTTTTGACCGAGGGCAGGTGGCAAGGAATGAATGGGTGACGTGTGACAGGTGACAGACTCTTGTCAGGATGCAACTAATTTTATTGGTTTAAAATAATATCCTTTGGTGAATTAGTTAATGTTTATCGATTTGAATAAGTTTTAAGATTTAAGTTGTGGGGTTTATAAATTGATCGTATGGAAGGAGAACCAAAGTTGGACACGTTCCGATAGGGACTTGATCAAGGACTTAGATCCTAAGGATCAAGCCACATGAGCCCTTCATAAAAAATCGTGCGGCTAAAATTAAATGATTTTTATATTTTTAAAAATAAAACAGTTTCGTTTTGCGTAAAAAGTATTTAATTGTAACCGCACGATTTTTTATAAATGATCCATGTGACTTGATCCCTAGGATCCCATGGAAGGGATCCAGAGAGGATCCAAGTCCCTTGATCAAAACCATTTTCATGACTTCGAGTCGAAATTGGAAGTGGCTTACCTAAGTCTAAGCCCTACCCTGTGAAGTTTTTAATCGTAAGCATGAAGCTTGGTTTGTGACGGAGACCTATTACTCACTAAGTTTAGGTTCAATGTTAATAATATGTTAAATATCTGCGTTATAAACATGACGATGTTTATTTTATAAGATAATTTGACGTATTATATTACTAAACGATTACACAAATGTATTGTATAAGTGTTTGAATATGCAATTTTGTTGATAATCTCATGCTATCCTAAGCCGAATATGTTCATGTTCTTTTTTAGAGATCCTTCAGTGTACATGTTGGAATCCTACTATTTAATTAGCAATTAAGGATCGGCTGTTATACCAATTGCCTCTCACGAAGTATGTAATAAGATCAATATATATGTAATACATTATTTTGATGTTCTCTTTGATCATGAATGTCGCAGGAGAAAGTTTTTGACAAAATTCCTAAAAATGTCGTGGGTAAAGCAAGCAAAGTGTAAAAAGGAAAAGTGGCATGCAATATTCATTTTGCTTCCGAATTAAAAAATTCTTGAATTCACCACAATCTCAATTTTGTTACAGAAATTATGGTACATAGAAATTGAACCTGAATGTAAGTTTTAATAACTGATATAACAGAAATGCCACATGGCATTATTCTAGTGATTGAATTTGTTAATTGATTTTCACTGATCTTTCCTTCTCATTGATTTTGATGATTGAGATATTCTTGTTCTGATATAGAATCGGCAAGCAAGTACCCTGAGTTATGTTCACAAGGTGTTCGAAGGAAAGCCTGAGAGGAGAAATTTGTGCAATATCTGCAGTTTTTGTGAACTGGACTTTCTATTACTTGAGTTTTATGTGAAGAATGAAGAATTCTATTTGCGATTTGTGTATTTTGAGAAACGCAAAGGGGCGTCAATCTCTTGTGGTAAAGGGGCGTCAATCTCTGTACCAATTCTTTAATCTTTTACAATGTAGTTAACAAGTTTAAGCTATGATTATTTTAAAGACCCAGAATAAAAGACACCAAAACCTAAACATAGATTGTGTGTGTGTGTGTGTGTGTGTGTGTGTGTGTGTGTAGGTCTCACAAAATCAACAAAGGCGGAAGGTTCAATGTTGAAACGTGATTCACGTTGCCGACACTATATAGCTCACTAGGAGAAGACTTGGCCAGAGTTCTATGTATTGTTCAGATTATGAAAATGACAAAGGTTTTTTAAAATCATATCATAAACAATTTAAAAATCACTAAAAATGTGCCTGCATTAGTGCAAGATAATTAACAAAGACAGCTCGGCTGCAAACCTAGCTAGAGAGCTCAAAGTCAATGAAATGAAAAATCATATTTATTATATGATATGGCCTATGAGTAATTTACAAGAGAGATTTTTTTGATGTATTCAGAATACTGTCAAGTGTATTTTTTTAACACTTTAAAATCAAAACATGTCAACAATATTGTCATTTATGTTTATAACATGTAAAATGTGATACCAGGTAACAATTGCTTTGAAAATACATAAAACTTCTCGCAATTCAGAAAAGAAAATGGAAAAAAAATCATCATGATGTTAATAACACGTAAATCATGTTGATTAATTCAGAGCCCATCGATTGTGGATATAAAGCAGTATCCCAAGTCACTAAGTCACAAAACCCAGTCAGACCAAAAAACCATGACATCAGACGCACATTGCTTAAGGCCTTAAAAACCACCGAATTCCATTTCATGCATGTATCAGAAAAAGCACACACGCACACTCCCAAAACATTCTTTCGACAACCACCCACAAAACCCTATTAGGATTTTCTAGTTAAGCTACGAAGATCCTAACAAGATGCTCGATCAGATCGAATATTCGAGTCCCTCGGCAGAAGATCATGAGACTTTCAGTTGTATGAGCTCACCGGGATCTGCTACTACAAGGAGGAAGAACAACAAGAACAAGAAGAGGTTTAGTGATGAGCAGATTAGGTCACTGGAGTCCATCTTTGAGTCTGAGTCGAGGCTTGAGCCGAGGAAAAAGATGCAGTTGGCCAAAGAGCTAGGGTTGCAACCGAGGCAGGTTTCTATTTGGTTTCAGAACAAGAGAGCTAGATGGAAGTCCAAGCAGCTTGAGAGAGAATACAGCATATTGAGAGCCAATTACAACAACTTGGCATCAAAGTTTGAAGCTATGAAGAAAGAAAAGCAGGCCTTGGTTGTTCAGGTAATTATTCATTCATTCTGGTTTTTTAAATATGCCTAATTGAAGAACACTGCTTGTCCTTACCTGTAAGAAGTCATTCTTTGTTAACCATAAGTTCAGACTAGCGCGTGTAAAAGTAACTCATTAAAACCATAAAAAAGGAAAAGTGTGTGCACATGTCATATGTAAGAAGTAATATATGTCCGGAACAAAGCATTTTTTCACTAGTTTTAACATGTTAAGATAATCAGTAACTGATAGATTATGTCTTATTTTGTGACAGGTTCAGAGGCTGAATAATCTGATGATGCAAAGAGAGAATCCTGGGGAAGATGTAGCTATGAACAATGGCGTTGATGGTGAGTCAGATAATGGAGATGCCACTATTTCTGAATCTGATCAGGTGAAGCTTGATTTTTCAGTGGAAAAATCAGAGCAAGGAGAACTTGGGGTGCTGTCAGATGATGACAGCAGCATAAAAGCAGAGTACTTTGGACTGGAAGATGAATCAAACCTTGTTAGCTTAGAGGAGTATGTAGATGGTTCCTTAACATCAGCTGAGGATTGGGGGAAATTGAATTCTGATGGTCTCTTTGATGAATCAACTGGTGATTATCAGTGGTGGGACTTCTGGTCTTGAAAACAGAAAATGTGTGTATATAATGAAGTGCTTCTTCTATTGGAGTGATCAAGAGAAAGGGGCTTATAAACTCATCAGAGTTACATTAGCTTTTGGAGATTGTTTGTTCTTCACCATGTCACTTGCAGACATTGTGCTACACTCAATCACTTCGATGTCCTGTTTAATTACGATGTTGCAATTCTGATATGTGGGTCTGTGTCTAATCTTGGAAAAGTAGCTTCATAAAGCCCAAAGACACACACATGTATGCCTGTAGTCGGCTAGAATTTTGTAGGAGTTGGTAGGTTGCTCAATGCTCTGAACCTTGATGTAGCCTCTAACATATGTGAATTTGTTTTATTTTTGGTGTCAATTACCTTTTACACACACGCACACTCATTTAGTTGTAGCATATGACGGCCTTTTTTATGGTAGTGTTGAACCTGAAAACTATTAAGCCTACGTGGCGCGCAGGCCGAGTAACTAATAAGCTAACTACGTCCTTTAGTTGTGTGCGGGGCGTGGCAACTCGTCGGCCGAGGAGTAAAATGTGTTGATATTGCATTGAGCGCACGAATGACTTCTTGATCTTGCGACCGGCCGAGGAAGGAACACATCTCGGCCTTCAGGTTCTAGAGCCTGAAGACAAGGCTGCTAGTTCTGCGAAGTTCACAAATCGTCGGCGCCGGATTCGGTCACAGTGATTGTATTCGTAAGGGTGAACTCATGCCGAATCGACACCAAAGTATAGGGGCACATGTACTTGAAATAAATGTACGTCTTAATTATGAATGTGGTTTGGCCGTCGGAATGCCGAACTCTAAAACCTACTTGCAAGTATCCAATCATAAAGCAACTCGGCGTTCAAAGCGCCGAGCCCAGTAATCTGTAACACCTCACTTTGTGGAAAAGGCTAATGAGATGGCCTTTGTTAATAAGGATTCGAAAATCCTTCTTAACCGAGACTTGGATAGTTAACCAGTTTGCCTCGACGCAGTGCCGTTTATCCAAACTGAAGATGCTCCTTGATCAATTAATTCTACGGTGATAGTGTTGTTTATCCAAATTGAAGATATCACCGGTTGCCTTCACAGTGCTGTTTATCCAAACTAAAGGTGTGTTGGTGGGAAAAGAATAAAAATCTCAAGGTTGTTGAGAGGTTTCGCGTAGAGCGAGAGTTTACGCATGGCAATTTGTGTGTTGAATTGGAGGGGGTCTTAAATGGTGCACTCCCTCTCTATTTATAGCAGCAAACCTTATCTCGATTAGGTTAAAACTATATTCGGATTAGGACTCCTTATTTCGATCCAATCTTATCTCTGCCAATCTTACTTCCACTAGGACTTTGAACTCAACCCTTTTTTAGGCCGCATTCATTTCCAGGTCTCAGCATCCTCATCCTGCCAAGACTCATTCTCGCATCAGGATTCATCTATCCCATCTATCCATCTCATAATGGGACTCACTTCATCTTTATCCTAACCACTACATCCTGCAATAAGACTCGGCCGGCCTTGGCTAGGCGGCCCATGAACCGAAATACCCACTTTGACCTTAAAGCAAGACTTACGGGATGAGAACGACCCACTCAGCCCGAACCAATATTTTGGGCCCAAACATTGCCCCCTCGTTTCTGAGGTTGTCGACCCACAATCCTTGGTCGAGCCTCGACATTGAAGAAGCGAAATCGTCCTTTGGCATATCTTCTAAAAACATTTAAACATCTCAGAAACCCCAACCATGAGCATTTATAAAGCATGATTACACGTTCTTGATTCTCATTAACACCCTGCCACATGGTGGCTCTCTAGTTCACTTAGCAGCCTTCAATAATAACCCTTGAAACGTGCAGCCATCGAAATGTCTTTCACCATTAAATCTGTCGCCACAAGCAATCATGCATCCTCAAACTGCGAAACCCTTGATTCTCTAAATATCCATAATGATTAGCAATGTTCCTTGTCGATTGTACCCTAATTTTGAAAATCAAACGTTTGATCTTCCCTCTAGAATACCTATAAATACCTGAAACCTTCCCATTTGCACTTTACGCCTCCAAAACCCTTGAAACCTTTCTTGCCATTTGCTTTCAGAATCCCAGAAAACTCTCACACTTTCAACCCATAAGTCCATCTTCAAACCCAGAAAACTTCGAGTCTTCCTCAATGGCTTTCTTCATCTCTAAGCTCTCTAATGAATGCAATAAATGCAAGGACTTCATCGACTGGAGTGCCATCAAGACTCTGGGCTTCAAGAGTGATATGAGCGCCACACATCAAATCCAAGGGCCACTTTTCAAGGAAACCATGCCATCGTCCATCACCACCCTCCTCAAGGCTCATTGTCTGGCACCCTTGCTACAAGGGTTTGATTGGTCGAAGTGGGACCTGACCAAGCCTCAAAGAGCTTGGCCTTCGACCACAGCAGCCTATACGGCCTAGGTCACGTGAATGGAAAAAATTTTCGACCAGGAATGGAAAGTTCTCGACATCTATGATGTTATTAGACTTTCGACCGTGGAGATCGACATTGATAAGGAACTCCTCATGGTAGGTCTGGGCTTCTGGTGCTCGGCCACCAATACCATGGTCCTTCCCCTCAGCCCTATTAGCCCCACTATCTTTGACATCTCGGCTATCCTTGGGACTTCCCTTTCTGGCCTCTCAATCGACGCTGCCCTCTCTAGGTGCCCGTTCAACCTCGACATCAAGGCATTATTCGACGAACGGGTCGTCGAGACGCTGAGAAAAAAAGGTCAAGAACCTTTGAAGGAAGAAGTTTAGAAGTTGCACAAAAACTTCTTCAAGTACAACACCCTCATCCTCAATTTCACTGGCTTAGAAGAAGAAAACCTACGAAATGGAGAGCATGAAACCTTTCTATTCTACTAATTTGTTGTACCAAGTCAAATAAATGCTTGGTCGAGAACATACCGGTGACCAAAGCTCTGCCTAGCTGTCATACCCTGGCCCCTCAGTTCGGCCGTCCTCGCCAACTTTCTGCATTGCATGGTCGAAGTGACCATTAACAATATCAACCCGTATCATAATGGTCCTCTCTAGGTTTTCCAACTCTGGTTGCAGGTCTATTTTGCCATACTTCGGCCAAAGATCCCCAATTTCCAATCCACTAAAACGCTCGGCCTTCAGTTAACCTCCCGACTGGTGTTTCTTCATTTGGCCGAAGAAGTCTTCAATACTTCTTCGACTTAGAAGTCCTCTTTGACGATGAATTTTTAGCGTGTCCTCATCAAGAGTACCCATCCTCAATCAGGCTTCCATCATTAGCATGGAGTGAAGCTGAAGATGCTGATCTTCGCCAACACTGGGGGTCGTTCATGTTAACACGTGACCTTCCCCTCGGCTGCGACGCATGTCAAGCAAGCTGGGAAGTCTACCACCCCTACTTCACTGCTCAACAACTCGGCTACCTCCAAGGTTGCCCGGTGCCTCTCCTTACTTCTCGCTCTCTCCTAAGCCGATGATGCATCTCTGATTCTTCAGAAAGGGAGTGCAAAAATGCCTAGCGAGAGTTTCAGGAAAGGTGCAAGAAATTCCCTATTCGGCCAACTGTCCTTGAATTTCTCAGCACCGATACCTTTGGCGACTAGTGAGAAGCATACACCCAGGACTTCTTTGGCACATCGGTCGAAGACGTCATCAACAAGATCTTTGGCGACCGACCCAAAAAAGCTTATGCCCCACAATCCAAATAGACAAACTAAGGTATATGTCTATCTCTACCTTCTTCCTTCAAACATTCACTCAACTTTACTGATTTGATTTCGCTTTCTGAGGCGGTCGAGTGCTAAAACAAGTAGAAGTGATAGCTGCGGCCAAGAAAAAGATGGCCCCCTCTTCCAAGAATACCAAAATCACCGCGCAAGCCCCACTAAGCAAACGGCCTTGCCAGGAGGTCGAGGCGGCAGGTGAAGCTCATCGCCCCACAAAATGCATCAAGAAATTGGCGAAAAATGGAGAACGGGGTCATTTCCAGCCAAACCACAAGAGCGACCGCTTCTAGTGTCTCTTCTCCTGCTCTCATCATCCATGCCTCAACGGATGTGTAGCCAACTCTAACTGGTCAAGCACCCAAAATTTGACCCGTCCCTCAAATCATGGTCAAACCAGTTGCCGCTTCATTGGTCAAAGAACCTACAGTTCCAAAGCCAGCAGTTGCACCTGTCTTGGAGGAGGTAACCCCTTTAGCCAGGAAGAATCTCCCAAAAAATCCAAAAAAGTCAACAATCATCCTGGAAGAGGTATGATTATGTTTTTGGTAACTCTCTTCTTATTAAATTTGAAAGTACTAACAGTTTTTATTTCAATATGACGAGAGCGACGAGATTTCGCTGGTGAGTCACCCTCAACCAACTAAACCTCTATCCACTAATCTTTCACCTGTGGTCGGGTTAACTGACCAGGTCATTCCTCATGTAGCTAATCGTGGTAAAAGGCCTCTTGTCGAGCCTGAAGTGACGGCAGAGACTCCGGTTCACCCACCAGATTATGACATTGTCATTCCCACACAAGAAACTACCTCGACCTTTGTAAGTATTCTCATTGTTTTCTTTTGGTCATTCTTCTACCTTGAAATTCTAAACTAGGAAAATATTAAATGTCAGGCGCCTACTCACTCATTTCATCAAAAATTCTATGCGCCGAATGACGTTATCTATATCTCCTGGCCACCGTAGTGGCCATTGAACATAGATAACCTTTATCGGCCGCGTGAATTAAAAATCAATCTTAAGCACTAGGCTCGGCCATCAAGCTCTCTCAGCTCGAGTAATGAGCCAACAGACATGACCGAAGTCTCTTCTCAGTAGGTCTAACATTTTCCCTTTTTCTTGCTTCCTTACGACTTGACTTGTTTTGACAAGTTCATTTCTGTGTAGCCTTTATGGGAGGTTGAGCTCGACGCCCTACTGACAAGTTCCATTGTTCAATTGTATTCTATCTTGGAGAGAAACTGAGAATACTTCACTATTTTTTAGAGGGCTCTCCTAGCAGAATATGACAGAAAAGCTGCAATGGTTGCCCAAGAAGCAATTCGACCGGAGCTCGAGGCAATAAAGGAGAAAAAGAAGAAACTAGTCATTCTTGACCATCATATTGCGGAACTTTAATGCCAGAGATCGGCCGTTGCTTCTGAACTTAAGACAGATTTTGAATCGAATAAGGCTAAGTTGATGGAGTTCGTAGCGGCGCGAGGCGGATTGAACAAATAAAGCTCGACAAAAGGACGCGACAGGCCGAGGTTACAATGGGTGAAGTAAGGTGGCTAGAATTAAAGGCCGCTCTCGAAGCCTTGCTTCCTTCAACCCTTTAGGACTGTATATTTGTAGGCCGCTTTAATTCCTTGTCACTTGTAAAGTTTACAAATTTAATGAGACGTGCCTTTATTCTTTCATTTCCCAAGTTATCGAATAGTACTTCTTTAAAAATTTCTCGTTGATTAGCAACTTGTGAATTAAACTAGTTTGATCTTTGAGATGGTATGCCCCATTGCCGAGAACTTTGTGAATGACGAACAGTTCTTCCCAATTCGGCGACCATTTGCCGAACCTAGGGTCTTTAATTCCCACGAGTAGCATAGTTTGCCAAACCAACTCTCCCTCGCTGAACATTTTTTATCTGACTTGTTGATTATAAGCTCACTTAGTAATCTTCTTCTATGCCACTAATAAGTTATAAGCATCAAGCTGAGTTTCTTCTAAATCTTCTAACTCTTGTCTCATAGCCAGACTGTACTCAGAACTGAACAAACTACTTTGTTCAATTACTCTCAACGAGTTTATACCTAGCTCGACCGGCAACATCACGTCGTGTCCATAGGTCAATGTGTATGGAGTTGTTCCAGTGGCTGATTGGAGTGAAGTTCGGTAGGCTCATAACGCTTCGTTTAACTTCATATGCCACATACTAGGTCTCTTTCTTACCATTTTTCAAGAATACCAATCAAAACGTTATTACTTGCTTTAGTCTGCTCATTCGCCTGCTGGTAATAAGACGTAAACTGCTCGAGTTGAATTTTTAGATTTGCCATATACTCCGTAAACCTATTGGATTTGAAGATGGTACCATTATCTGTTATGTTTGTTTCTGGTACACCGAATCTAGTCACGATGTTTTCTTCTACAAAATTACAAACTTCTTTAGACGTCAACTCGGAAGATGGTGTAATTTTGTCGATTATGTACATGGCCCATCCTTTAAACGACCATGGTTTGGTGACTGAATGTAGCGATTCGGCTGAGACTCTCTGTATAAGACCATGAATTTGACACTGTACACATCCTTGTGCGAACTTAATACAATCCTTCAATATACTCGGCCAGAAATAGCCGTGTCAGCGAAGCAACTATCGCATCTTTCGACCGGACTGATGAGTTCTACAGATTCCTTCATGAATCTCGGTGATCGCCTGGGCGGCCTCTTGCAGGCTGAGACATAATAACAATAAGTGATCCTCACCCTTTCGGTATAACACATAATTTGTGGCATGAGCCCTCGGTCTACGGTCATGTTTACCATTAGGGTTATCGAGATATCGCATAATTGACCTTCTCAAATAGCCTGGTAATGCCTCAACTGCGCAAACATTTACATGATCTCTTCGCTCTAACAACAAAGGCAACGACATGACTCTTGTTCGGATCACATGATCCTGTTGAAGAACTTGTTGATTAATCGAGGTCGGGTACGGTCGTTATATTACAGGTATCGCCTGGCTTATCTTGCCCCCCATGAGTTGTACACTAGAGGCTATTTGAGCTAGTTCGTCTGCATTGGTATTTCGAACTCAGGAGATATATTTGAATGTAATTCCATTGAAGGACTCAGCCAAATAGCTGACAACCATGTGATTGGGCGCCAGAATGCAACTCATGCAACAAAAAGTGCAATTGAGTTGGTTAATCACAAGTTCTGAATTACCGAGGACGAGGACGCGGGTTACCCGCAAGTCGTGAAAGACACCAAAGTTGATGATAAGGGCCACGTATTCGGCCTGATTATTCAAACAGTCGAAGTCGAGCTTGAGAGAAAAATACTAGCGGCGATGATCTGGGAACTAAATGACTATCCTAACACCAACTGAAATGGAAGTGCTAGAACCATCAAAATATATTGTCCAATAATTATCTCGAGTCTTTACCATGCTAATTTCGACGTCATTTCCCCCAAAACCATATAGGGATGGGTGTTAGGCCAAGAAATCGGCCAATGCTTGACACTGGACTGCTTTTTAGGGCACGTATTGCAAGCTGAATTCAGACAACGCCATTGTCCACTTCCCAATTCGGCCTTTGACTATCGATCGAGTGAGCATGTAACGAATAATAATTGTCTGGGTGATGACCTAAGTGACTGATGGAAGCATATAATGTCTGAGTTTTGACGTAGCAAAAACGAAACTAAGCAGAGCTTTTCGACGGTCGAGTAGTTGATCTCAAGAGCATTGAAGTTTTAGCTAAGATAAAAAACAGGCTTCTCACGTCCAGTGTCATTGTCTTGACCTAGAGGCAACCGATGGATTCTTCGGCCGCAGAGATACACAATTTGAGAGGTTTGCCTCGTCATGTTGCACAAAGACTAGTGGGGTCGTGAGAGAAACCTTTATTTGTGTGAAAGCCTCTTGATGTTCAATTCATCATTCGAAAATGTCGGAATCCTTGAGTTTCAAAAGTGTGGAGAAGGCTCTCATTTTCCCTGCCAAATTAGCAATGAATTGGCGGAGGAAATTAATCTGCCGAGTAACGACTGTAATTGCTTTTTGGTCACCGGAGGGGGGGTAAAGCCTTGATGATTGCTCAAGCTTTATTTTCGTCGACCTCAATACCATGGTGATGTACAAGGAAACCGGCTAATACGCCAAAAGCACATTTAGCAGGATTCATTTTTAGGTCGTGTTGGCGCATACGCAGGAAAGCTTGTCGAAGATCATCCAAATGTGTCTGCCGATGTTTCGATTTGATTACAGCATCGTCAATGTAGACTTCGACAGCGGTTCTAATTAAATCATGGAATATAATGTTCATCGCTCATTGGTATGTGGTGCCGGCATTCTTGAGGCCGAACGGGATGACAACCCATTCGTATGTGTCGAATGCCCCTGGGCAACAGAAAACGGGTTAGTGAACGTTGGCCTCGGTAATGAAAATCTGGTTGTACTCAGCATGTCCATCCAGAAAAGATAAGATATCGTGGTTTGCTGCTGCGTCGATTAACAAATTTGAAATCGGCATTGGATATTCATCTTTGGAAGTTGCTAGATTCAAATTTTGGAAATCGATACAGATATCTAGAACATCATTTTTCTTTAAAACTGGGATGATATTTGCCAGCCATTCAACGTATCGAGCTGTCCGAATGAACTCAACTTTTAGAAGTCGAATGAGTTCGTCCTTTATACCGAGTTGTATTTCAGTTGGGAATTGTCAAGGTGGTTGATGTAATGGTTTACACCCAAGTTTAATGCGTAACTCATGCTCAACGAGTGTTCGATCTAAACCAGGCATCTCGTGGTAACTCCAAGCAAAATAATCTTTAAATTCCTTAAGTAAATTACAAAGCTCGGCCTTCATATGTTGGGGTAACAAAGCACTAATAAATAAAGGTAGTGGATCCTCGACTGTTCAAACATTTATTTCTTCTAAGGGGTCCTTGACTTGAGGCTGACTATCCTCGAGTTCGGCCAGTGCGGCCTAAAGTTTATCTAATGAGAGAAATGGGCTGTTATCTCATTCAGTCAGAAATTCAATTAAGTTTATGCCTGAGTTTGGTTGCTTAGAAATAGCATACCAATGAGCCAGCAATCGTTCCATGGTGGATGAAACCGCGGCCCAGGGCATTTCTTGTTTGGCATTAGTCATCAGCGTTGGCAAGTAAGTCGGCCAACCCGAGTCTCGCTGAATCTTGGTGCACAATCTCGGCAGCTACCTTGATGTCTTGCTAAACTAAGATCTGAGTCGGCCATCATTCCTCATTAAAACCATGCAGGGTAATGTAGCCGACGTGATCGTCATAATAGCGGGCCTGAATCATGTTAGCCTCAAACGGCTGATTATCGGCCGGGTGAACTACAACCGATAGGACAAGAACTTGGTATAGTAATGAAGGAATGCAGCCTGCTTGATAGATATAATCGCAGCCGAGCAATGCACTATACTCAGTTTTTTAATCAACTATGAAAAATGCGGTCATGTGATTGCAACCGACAACGCTCACCTTCAAATGAAGCACTCCTTTTGTCTGGGACTTGTCACAAACGAAGCTATTCATGGTTATCTCTAACGGGATGAGTTCGTGATAAGAACATATTTATGTGATTTTATTAGTTTGTTTCCTTGCATTTACTTAATTAGTTTCATCTTATTAGAATGTTTTAAGCTATTTTCGTGTGTTTGTAGATTCTAATAACAAAGTTAGCAAAGAAGTGCATTTTGGTGCAATTTGGAGCTGTTTTGGGGTGGAATGGATTGCATGCATAAGGATGGACATTTTGGTGCATGAAAGGGCTTCAAACATATGTTAAAATATGGACACACTTCACCTACAACATCCACCCACTTCACCTACAACATCCACCTACTTCACCTACAACATCCACCTACAACATCCACCCACTTCACCTACAACATCCACCCACTTCACCAAGAAATTTTGTGGTGGTTCATTTTCAAAGTCTATAAATAGGCTTGTCCATCACAAGACACAGAGGGAATTCACACAACACATCTACAACACATTCCATAAACAACACAATTTCTGCCGCAAGTTTCCTTCTTCCTCCATCCATTTCCATCCACTTCTTTTCCTATCCATCCCTTACCACCCTTCCATACTTTCTCAACCTATCCAATCTCTGCCACATCCCCTAGACCATCCGAACACCACACCCACCTTGGTGCCGCATGTTTGCAAGAAAGGAGGATGACTTGGAGCTGTGCTAACAATTCAAGACGTTGGATTGCTGGAGCGTTCTAGGTGTTTTCTACTTTTGTTTATCATGTTTAAATTCAATTATAGTTGTTTAATTGCAAATATGTGGAACTAAATTCGTTTTGGCTAGAGGTTGATTCAAAGCCATGAACATATTTGTAATATGAATTGATTACCTTCAGTTGTGATTTCATGAGTTGTGAATTCAATTTGCTTAACTGCTTGATTTATAACTTATTCTTGTATGTCGATTAAGGATGCATACATAGTTTGCATGCATGAATTTGATGCTAGAATATAAGGGAGTTTCACCTAATCGTTATGAACTTATATTCACAAGTAGTGGAGGTTGCTAGTCACAATCGCGTTAAGTGAATTCTTGGCAAGAGTATCATGCTGTTCATAGTTACGAATGCCTCGTCAATGCTTATAGTTTTCACAAAGCTTAATGATCTTTGATTGTATCTCTATTATGTTATTCACGTAGGAGACTTTTGAAGAATGTTTTGAATTGTTGTATGCGCTTTTCCGTCCAATTCAATAACTTAAGGAAAATTTGAAGGTTAAAAAAGTGTTGTTCACGGTTAATCTGGGGTGTTGAGATTCATGGTTTATTGAAAGAACAACTGAAAATTGGTTTGTATGCAAGTGTGTCATGTGTGGAGAAAAACCCTCTAGCCATCCATTCATCCATTGATTTACTCAAATCTGTCTTAAAATCTGTTTTACAAAGTTTACTTAGTTTTTGTTTAAATTCGTCCAAAACCAAACCCCCATTGTTAAGTTGTATTCTTTAGTTATAATCTGTACAATTTGATGTCTTTTGAGTATTTTGAGTCTTTGTAATCCCAAATTCGTTTAGATCTATCCCTAGTATATGTTTTTATTCAATTTGCTAGTTTTGTGTTGTTTTGACTATTCTGGTGTGTTTTAAGTTATTATAGTTTAGCTTTCTGTTTTAGAGTTTTGTTTTGTGTTTTTGAGTCTTGTTTAATATTTTTAAGTCAGTTAGGTGCATTAGCAATCCCTCCTAATCCCCGGTCTAGAACAATACCCTACTTACATCTTTACTACAATTGTCAAAAAGAGGGTTTAATTTGTGTGTTGTTTACATCGCATCAGTTCGTCGTTAGAACATCGTAGTGCTTGCATGATGGACACGTGCATAATGTTGACTGTTGCTCCACAATTGACGAATACCTTAGAAACTGGGTATCCTTCAATATGAGCCGTAACATACAACGGTTTCAGATGTTGAAGATTAATAGTAGAAAAACGAGGAAACAGCTCGGTAAAGGCTACTTTAAAATTATCCTGTTTACTCTCTCGCCCGTCCTTTTCGACTTGACCATCTTTTGTTTTAGCGAGTGGTTGATGTGGCACATCCTCCGGTTCTGTGTCGTTTTGGTTATCCTATCCGAGCTCGCTCGATGTTGGGAGTTGGTTTTGTCTTTGTGCCGCTTTACGGGTTTGCTCCTGATAAACGATTCCAGTGTTCTTTTTGTTAAGGTAATCATCCATACATACCACGCGCTCTTTCTTATCGGTCATAAGGTCGAAGAGAGCCACTGCTGAGAAGACTTCGAAATGGTACCGTAAATACTGAAGGTTCTCAAAAGAAAAAAAAAGCTTGGTGGTATCTATATCGGTGTATGGATCGACCTCAAAGCCGAGAACTCGAGCTTCACGTATATGCTGGAACCTGGCTTTCATCACTTGATTGGTGGTCTTTTGGATAATTTGTTTAGCATCAGGGCAAGTTAAGGCCAAGTTGAGGGCGTCTTAACACTCCTTTGGTAGGCCGTATAAGTCATTAGCAGAATATTTCTTGTGAAACTCCCGCATGTACTCTAAGGCCTCGCTGAGAAACGGAGGGTGCAGATTCCGTTGTACTTTAACTAGTGGCTTTGGTGAAGGCAATAGAGGGAGTTTGCTTTCTGCTTTTTTCTGAATTGCTCAAAACGAGCTTTCATTTCCCCGGGTTGAAGAAAGAGTTTGATATGCTTCTCAAACTCTTCAATGGTGGTTTCAAAGTCGCGTTCAATTACCTTTTTTCCCTTGAAGTAATTCGGTCATGATCGTCGGGGGTTGTCGGTCATCTCAGTTTCCCGTTGTTTCTTTCGGCTGCCATTTAGGAGTCGAAGTAGCCTGTTCTGCCTATCGTCAAGCCATGCAGTCTATCCGTTGACGGCAACGTTTCTGAGATTTGGATAGTGCAGTATACACCGGTAACTGTACCATTGTTGGTCGCGTGGTTCAGGCAGCTTAAAGGTCTTTTGGTTCGCCGGTGAACTCAAATTGCTGGAATTTCATGAATAATAATCCTCATTGTAAAAAAGAGCATCAAAGTTAAGATGTCATCTGGCCGAGGATGGTCCATCAGTTCGTGTTTGGGGGCCAAGCCTATCGAACACCTTTTGGCGCTGGCCTACGCCGAGTACCTTTAGAGGTGTTATCGCGACCATGGGTGGTTGCCGTGGTGTTGGAACCTGAGGTGGTTTTTCCTTTGGCTCGATTAGGAGGATGCATACTTTACAACGGCTGCACAAAACCATCGGCTCATCAATCTCTTCTTCGCTGGAACCTGACATAACTTACTCTACGGTTGGTACTAAAAATTCTGTAGGTGGCTCGTTTGAAAATAAATCAATCTTGAGTGGCGGCCGAGAATGCTGTTAGGACATGTTGTATTGGAACAAACTCGGCCTTTCCTTTTTCTTTGCTCTTAAGCAGGTGGGCATCTACCATGCCAATTGTCACCGAGGGGAAATGATTGACCTCAACGGTCATCTGTTTCTCAAGAAATTTCAGCTTGCCTTTATCAGTCTAGTTTTGAATAGTATCACAAAATATGGCACGGTTGTTCATCGTATGCTAATTCGAGTTGTGGTATTTGCAATATGTTTTGCCTTTCAACTCTTTAGCCTTAGGGATGTTATGCCCTGGCTGAAGCTTGATGATCTTTCCCAACAACAACTGGTCGAAAATTGCGTCAGCCTTGGTGATATCAAAAGTATAAACTTTTGATGCTTTGATTGTAGCTTCTTCAGAGGCCAAGCAAGTTTTGGCATCCTTGGAGTTAGGATGAGCCAATTCCTTGCATATGTACGGCTTATCGATTACAATCTCGGGCCGTGTCTACACTAGCATATTGGGAGTCTTCGTCTTCGGCCTATGCATAATTAACTGAAGGATTCTTGTAAATTGTTCCTTGGGTAGGGGATTTTGACATCTTCTCTTCTCGAAGTAGATAATCATATTGTTCGACATGTTGAGCCAGTTCGTACATATCCTGAAATTTTACCCCCAAGAATTTCTTTTTGTATTCCACGTCCAAGCCGTTCAAAGCGATTCTCACGAATTCGACTTCAGGGAGTGGTACTCAGCACCAATTTCTGGCCGACTTAAACCTCGTTAGGTATTCCATTGTTGACTCATCAGATGCCTGAGCCATACTGGCCAATGAAGACACTGACATCTCCATTCCTGGTCGATAGAACTGCTCATGGAATTTCTCGACAAGTTCTTCCTAGCTTTGGATGGAATTAGTTGGGAGATTGATGTACCACACGAATGTCGAGCCTATTAACGAGAAGGGTGAACTCATGCCGAATCGACACCAAAGTATAGGGGTATAGGTACTCGAAACAGATGTACGTCTTAATTGTGAATGTGGTTCAGCCGTTAGAATGTTGAACTCTAAAACCTACTTGCGAGTATCCAATCATAAAGAAACTTGGCGTTCAAAGTGTCGAGCTTAGTAATCTGTAACAGTTCATTTCACCAAAAACGTTATTGGGATGACCTCTATCAATAAGGATTCGAAATCCTTCTCGACCGAGACTTGGACAGTTAACCAGTCGGCCTTGACTCAGTGCTGTTTATCCAAACTGAAGATGCTCCTCGGTCGGCTGATTCTACTGCGATAGTGTTGTTTATCCAAACTGAAGATATCACTGGTTGCCTTCACAGTGCTGTTTATTCAAACTAAAGATGTGTTGCGGGAAAATAATAAAAATTTCAAGGTTGTTGAGAGGTTTCGAGTAGAGCGAGAGTTTGCACATGGCAGTTTATGAATTGGATGGGGTCTTAAATGGTGCACTCCCCTCTCTATTTATAGCAGCAAACATTCTCTCAATCAGCTTAAAATTATATTCAAATTAGGACTCCTTATTCTGATCCAATCTTATCTCGGCCAATCTTACTTCCACTTGGACTTTGAACTCAACCCCTTTTTAGGCCGCATTCATTTCCAGGTCTCAGCATCATCATCCTGCCAACACTCATTCTCACATCAGGATTCATCTATCCCATCCATCCGTCTCACAATGAGACTCACTTCATCTTTATCCCAACCACTCCATCCTGCAATAGGACTCGGCTTGCCTCGGCTAGGAGGCCCATGAACTGGAATACCCACGTTGACCTTAAAGCAAGACTTCCAGGCTGAGAGCGACCCAACAATAGTGATCTTGTTATACTATAACTATTTAATCAATTAACTGTAAAATTGATAAATATTACAGAAGTAAGAACACCAACCATGCAAGAACACAAAAATTTATAATTGTTTCAATCTATTTTGTCTACATTCACGCTAGTGATCTTGTTAGGCCCAAAATATTAGGCATGGGTCGAATGAGGTTATAAGCTTGATACGAGTTAGGGATTCTCGGCTTAATTCTTAATCCTTTAAATTAGGTCGAGTCCAGCCCATAATATGATGACTAAGTTTTGAAAGAAACACTTTTAAGGGATCAGGTTGAAGATTGATTCAATTGAATCATAATGTAAGTAAAATTGTTAAAGGTCAAGATGAGTTTTGATAAGATTTGTAATATTCCAAAAATCAAGGCTCATAGCTTATTAGATTAGGAGAGAATCAAATGCTGAAAGAGAACTGAGTTCAGAGTCCTAATTTTAATGAAAGAGGAAGAAGGTTGTGCACATGTTAGGTTTATCTAATAGGAGATTGGATCATGAGATGCTGAGGAGTTTCAGTCCATATGGGACTCTACTTCGACGTGAGTGATCAACATGAAATTCACCCATATAAATATAAGTGGTTCTGCAATATTCAAATGGCCTTCAACTCAACACACAAGCACGCCTATAACTTAGTCAACATACCTTCAGTTTGGATTAACATCACTAGTTATAATAAGTGCCAAAGATTGTACATGGATTAGGCTTATCGGATAGGAGATTGGATGAAGAGATGCCAATGAGTGACATTCCATATGACATTCTACTTCAGTGTAAGTGATCAACACATAATGCACCCATATAAATAAAAGTTGTTTAGTAGCATTCAAAGAACCTTCAACTTAACATACAAACGCCCTATGCAAATTCTCGTTCTACGTGAAACCCTCCCAAACCTTTGAGAAACCACTTACTTCCTTAACTTTGTCAACATACGTTCAGTTTGGATTAACAATAGTGTGTTAACAACTTGCAACACCTTTAGTTTGAGTAACAGCAATAGAGCCGTAGAATAAGGCGACCGAGGTGTATCTTCAGTTTGCAGTAACAGCACTACTTTGAGTTTGGTTAGTTATCTATCCAAGTCTCTATCATTAAGGATTCTTTGCTCTTCATATTGAAAGAGATCACATCATTAGTCTTCTCAGCAAAGTGAGGTGTTACTAGGTTACTTAATGTTCGACAAATTGAAATCAAAGCCTGTCTATGATTAGTTATTCTAGGTACATTATAGAGTTCAGCATTCTAACGGCTGAATAATATATACAGTCAAGACATTTATCTTTTTTGAGTATTTGTGTCATTACAGTTTGATACCAATTCGGCGCACTTATATTTTCAAAAATATAGTTAAGGCAGCTGAACCTAGTGCAAAAGATTATGAACTTCACATTGGCTAACAACCTTGTCTTTGGGTTCTAGAACCCAAAGGTTGAGACATGTTCCTTCTTCAGCCATGATCGATTAGATACAAAGGGTAAAAACGCATTTGACACTACCAACACATTCATTTTACTCGCTAACCAATCTCGGTGGTGAGTTGGCAAGCCCGCATTCACTAGAAGAATGTAGTCAGCTCTTTAGTTACTCAGTCTGCGTATCACGTAGGCTAAGTAGTTTTTAAGGTCAACATTTTAGGCACACTCAGTGGGACCAAATGCTAAAAAACTACGTAGCTCATGACCATCGAGACCTGCCATGTCAAGAAGAAAACAACAAAGGGAAAACCTATAGGAAACCAGACATTTGCAAATCAGGCAATTGTGTATTCTAGCGTAGAACTAGCACATAATCCTCCTACTGCCGTCACACAACAACATGTAGCACGCTGAGTGGTAGAAATTAATCTCAGCTGCCAGAAACACAGTACATTGGCAATCACAAAGACCACTAAGCCTGCTGATTTTGACCCTCTATAGAGGATAGTTGAGGAATATCATGAAGAGAACAATAAAACCTCAAATGTCCTTCCTAAGACGTCCATTCGGTATAGGTTTGAAAAGCACACTAAACATTTCGAGTTTACCCTCGAATGAGAAATTGGCCCGCTGATTCTTAAACAAGACATAGCAAATTAGTACCACGAAGGAATACAACGAAGCCAAGAAGAGACAAACCGTTTGCTCACAACATGAGTTACTGAGATTCGGCAGACTAGAATAAATTCTAGCACCGAGAAACAGCCCCCAGTCTAAAAAGCAGATGATTCTCGGTGGGATAGGCCATTGCCACCACAGTTCGAGGTAGATTAAGCGGACATAAAGTTGATTTAAAAGTAACCATATGGGCCATCATTATTTTGCAGTATCGCTAGAACCGACAAAATAGTAAAGAAATGGCCAATGGTCTCGTAGTTTATTCATCATTATCTTCTACGTGTCAACAAATACAAATATCCTCAAGGGTTCAAGATTCCTGACTTTAGGCTTTTAATGGCAAACCAAGTCTCTCTTTGTTAGAGCATATCACTTGGTTTATTGCTCAGTGCTGGGATGCCAACCACAACTATCATAAGTTGCGATTGTACAACTTCTCGTTGATTTTGGTCGCATTCTTGTGGTATATGAACCTGTCATCAACTCAGTACAACCCTGGGATGACTTTGTTAGGAAGTTTCACAAGTAGTTGATCATGCCATAATGGAAGTCTCGATCTTCTCAGTTGCGAGAATAGCTTAGGCACCTAAGGATATATAGGAAGTAAATATTGGATCCTCTTGGAGTGAGATTACTTGCGATGCATGCTAATCATTAGATTGTAAGGACTCCAAGATTGTAGGAAACCTATTGATTCCATACTAGATTAGGTTCTTGAATCTTGCGAAACAAGAATGGTCTATCTCAGCGAAGCTGACAGACTTCGCTCATTGATTCCAGAGTAAAATGATGGTGGCATCGCTTAGCTGTTTAGTCATCTCCATAATGGAGGTTGTTGAGTCAATGATCAAACTTCTAACGTAGGCGTAGTTCGATCTGTCTTTTTCTGGCCTTGAAAAATCATGGTTCCATAATTACTCTTATATCGAAATGACTTGTTCTCTTTGAGGATGTTTGATTTACCTAGAGACCGGTCTTTTCGGAGTAAGTCTGAATATGTACTATTTTCTTTCTTTTAGATGCACGACATCTTAACTTTGTTTCTTGTAAATTTTTGACGTTCTAAATTCAGCTGTATGATCTCGAATATTGAGAATGAGACACAATAATGATGAAAAATGCTAGGTTACTTGTGCAAATTAAACAAGGAATGACTCTCTATATCACTGAGCAATTATGAAAGACGCTAGGTTACTTGTGCACATTAAACAAGGAATGGCTCTTTATATCACCAAGCAATCTTCGTTCTTTGAACACACAAATCCCTTGGCACCTTGCTTTTAAATAATTCTATTGCATCAGTGATTTTCACATGTCATAACAAATCTCATAAAACTTCTCACAGTATGTTGCATAATATTCATTCCTCACCTTCATGTCTGCAGTGTCCTCCTTGCAGTCTTCACATATAGGTTCAACTTCAAATAGGCTTTGAGATTCTTGAAAGAGTTCTTCATAGTAGCTGTCTTCACGTCTTTTCACAGGAGCCTTCTGACAACGACTGAACTTCATCAAAGTTGATGATCTTCATTAAACCTATTTCATAATTTTCATAAGAAAGTTTGCATGTTAGGGGTGATGGCTTGTCTCCCCCTAAATAATTGTACCTTTTATGTCCTGTTCACGGGACTTTGATAATAAACATGCACTTTATGTATTATAAACAATTCCCATTTCATCCAAGTCATTCATCCTGTTTGAATAAAATGTTGAAATTTTTTCATCCCTCGCCTCCATATCATGCAGTAATTTAGTAATCCAACGAATGCCTTCAAAATGATCTAACTTCAAAGAAAGAAGTAGTAGAGTAAACTACGAGCAAGCTTATGGGCCCGTGACATAGCTCAAAACCTTTCTAGGTAACATTGATTCAGAAAAACACTATCTTCTAAACTTGGCATTCATAATGATTCCCACTGCGACTATCGGAACACTACCTTACTCCGACACTAGGTTTAATGCCAATGAAAATCCTCTACTCTATACTCATAATATATTTGTCAGACTTAGGATAAAAAAAATGACAAATCTTACCCAGAATGACCTCTAAAGTACAATTTTGAATAAGCGTTCTTGTTTTGGTATGAAGTCATGTTCATTCACCTTGTCAATTTCGGGTATTGACGGGATTTTAAAACCGCACAAATTTAACCCTCTTTTTGACAATTGTAGTATAGATGTAAGTAGGGTATCGTTCTAGGCCGGGGATTAGGAGGGATTGCTAATCTACTCTAAATTAATTTAAAAATATTAAATAAGAATAAAAAACACAAAACTAGGCTAAAAACTCTAATAACTCGAAACACACTTAAAATGACTCAAAATAATGAAAACACACAAATTAAACACTAGGAATTGAAAATGGACGGAAATTGAAATAAAAGATTAAAAACAATAAAAACTAATTAAATAATATAATTTAATAATGGGGGGGTTTGGTTTTGACGAAACGTAAATTAAACTTAAATAAATTACAGAATTGATAAAAACATAAAATAAAAATGAAAGGATAGGCGACAGATTGGCTAGAGGGTTTTTCTCCACATAAGACACATATGCAATCTAAATTGACCTTCAGTTGTTCTTTCAATAAATTGTTAATCTCAACACCCCAAATTAATTAGGTACGCTTAAATTAACCTTCAGATTTTCCTTATGTTATTGAATTGGATGAACAGCATACAACAACTCAAATTATTCCCCAAAAGTTCCCTACGTGAAAAGCACAATAGAGATACGATTAAAGATCATTATGTTCTATGAAAATCATAAGTGTTGACAAGGCATTCGTAACTATGAACAGCATGATACGTTTGCCAGGAATTTACTTAACGCGATTGTGACTAGCAACCTTCACTACTCATGAATATAAGTTCATAACGATTAGGTGAAATTCACTTATATTCTAGCATCAAATTCATGCATGTAAATTAAGTATGCATTCTTAATCGACAAACACAAATAAGTTATTAATCAAGCAGTTAAACAAATTAAATTCACAACTCAGAAATCACAACTGAAGGTATCAATTCAAATTACAAATATAATCATGGCTTTGAATTAACCTCTAGCCAACACAAATTAATTACACATTATTTATAAATTAAAACAGAAATTAAACATAAGTTTGGAGAGATTAAACCGAATCGGGGGAGTGTAAGGATTTAGGCTGCCTTGCACCGTGAGTTCTCTGTGCTTGTTTCTGTGCACTGTGCGCCTTTGTTTTCTGATTGGCAGCTTGATTCCTGCGCTGCCAGCGAGGCAGTTTAGCAGAGAGGCAGCCCATTTAAAACGGAATAAGGCAGAGAGCTAAAGGAGGCAGCCAGTAAAGACATCCGGTGATCTGGCAGAGTGACAGAAGCTGCCTTGGCAGCTCTCGGTTCTTCCCGCTGCAAGTCTCAGTTTCTCAGCTGCCAAATGGCAGCTGCCCACTCAACCGTTCTCGCTGCTCTATGGCAGTGCCTGACTTCTCTCTCCTTGCTGATTGCTCTGTGTCTCGCACGCTGCCCACCGAGGCAGCTTCTCCTAATTTCTGGCGCTCACAAAGTTGCCTAATGGCAGCTCCTCTTTTTATTTTATTTTCTGCTTTCTAACAAGCTGCCAAGGGCAGCTCTATTTCCCCTAATAAAATGGACCCCGAGGACCTCTTAATTCCTCCTTCCAGTCCCTCCCGCCAGTCTTCCCGAGGCCACTTCTTTATTGAATATTTTTCTGCCAATGGCAGCATGTTCTTCAAACGGTGCCCATCGACCCCAGCTGCCCGAGACCACTCCAAGGCCTTTCATCATTTCTCCCTGGCATGTGTCGTGCCTTTCTCTCCATTATTCCAAGCTTTTCCACCGAATTCCCTAGTGCTTGCCAGCCTATTAACACACACACACATTATATTTAAATAAATAAATATATATAAATATATATATATATATATATATTATTTTTCAAATGATAAGTTCTATTCAACAAGTAAGAAAGTTTAGACGAAATTATTACTTAACACTTCACTTATTCTATTTTTATTTTCTTAGCTTGATAAATTCTTATAAAACACAAAATCAACGTAAATAGCTCAAAATATAACGAACTAACTAAGAAAAGACGAGTGAATTTGATATAAAAATGTATATAAATATGATCCGATCAGGTATGAGAATTTTGGATGTTGCAACGTGTAACAGAGAAGAGGCTGGGTTCCCAAACTAGATTATTGATCCATCCTTAGTGAATCTTAAACGAAAATTCATTAGGGACTTGGTTGCCTGCATATAAGTTAGAAACACTTAATTGAATCCTATTGTTAGACCTTATATATAGGACCTAAAAGTTTCCTGTCAGACTACACTGAGCTGACTTGGTTCAAGAACTTTCGTGCACCACAACTCTATTGGAATAAAATTCATCTTAATGATTTCCTAGTCTAGATGCCTTTTTCAAACCTGCTTAACCCATGGTGTTGCAGAACGTCTTTGACATAGTATGTTGGTCTAAGATATAAGTGATTGTACCCAAGGTTAGGATACAATGTATGTCCTCTACTTGTAGCCGGCTAATCGTTACACCATTTATTAATGTTTGAGTCTGGCCATTTGACAGGATTTTATAACCACACAAATTTAACCCTCTTTTTGACAGTTGTAGTAAAGATGTAAGTAGGGTATCGTTCTAGGCCGGGGATTAGGAGGGATTGCTAATCTACTCTAAATTAATTTAAAAATATTAAACAAGACTCAAGGACATAAAATTAGGCTAAAAACTCTAATAATTCAAAACACACTAAAATGACTCAAAACAAAGAAAACAAATTAAATAAACACTAGGAACTAAAATGGACGGAAATCGAATTAAAAGATTAAAAATAATAAAAACTAACTAAATAAAATAATATAATAATGGGGGGGTTTGGTTTGGTTTTGACGAAGTAAATTAAACTTAAATAAATTACAAATTGACAAAAACATAAAATTAAAAGTGAATGAATGGGCGACGAATTGGCTAGAGGGTTTTTCTCCACACATGACACATATGCAATCTAAATTGACCTTCAGTTGTTCTTTCAATAAATTGTTAATCTCAACACCCCAAATTAATTAGGTACGCTTAAATTAACCTTCAGATTTCCCTTATGTTATTGAATTGGATGAACAGCATACAACAACTCAAATTATTCCCCAAAAGTTCCCTACGTGAAAAGCACAATAGAGATACGATTAAAGATCATTATGTTCTATGAAAATCATAAGTGTTGACAAGGCATTCGTAACTATGAACAGCATGATACGTTTGCCAGGAATTTACTTAACGCGATTGTGACTAGCAACCTTCACTACTCATGAATATAAGTTCATAACGATTAGGTGAAATTCACTTATATTCTAGCATCAAATTCATGCATGTAAATTAAGTATGCATTCTTAATCGACAAACACAAATAAGTTATTAATCAAGCAGTTAAGCAAATTAAATCACAACTCATAAATCACAACTGAAGGTATCAATTCAAATTACAAATATAATCATGGTTTTGAATTATCCTCTAGCCAAAATAAATTAATTACACATTATTAAAACCGAAATAAAACATAAGTTTGGAGAGATTAAACCGAAAAAGGGATCAAGGATCTGTGCACTGTGCAACATTTTCTGTGCGCCTGACCCAGCTCCTCCTCTGACCTCAGCCTTCGTTTACTTCTGTCTCCGTTGTTCTCCCGCTGCCCTGTTTCTGCACACTGTGCGCTCCTCCTGCTGCCTCAAGGCAGCCTTGGTTTGTCTCCCGTATCCCTTCGTAAGCTGCTCCGTGTCTGAGCTGCAGCCTTGCGCCAAGCAGCTCACGCTGCCAGATAGCTTTTCCTCTCCTCTTTTTATTTTTCTTTTCTGTTTTCTTCTTTCTTGCTGCCTCTGACAGCTTTGTCTTCTGCTGCCTTCGTAGCTTATTTCTGTCCATCCGTCACTACTGCTTTTGGCAGCTTCACCGCAAGAATGCACCGCAGCTCTCCAAGGAGCTCCTGGTTCCTGAGAGCCAAAGGCAGCCCTCGCTGCTTTCTCCCCTAAGTCTCCGCTTCTCTCGTTTTTTGTCTCGGTGACCAAGGCCTCCCAGCCTTCCCGAGACTCGACAGCTGCCCAAGGCGCCTCTCAATTGGCTGCCCTCAAAGCCCCCGTGTGATTCCTTCAGCTCCCCACTTATGTTTTCCACCGAAAGCATGCTTGCCAGCTATCACACACACACACACACACATATTTAAATATATAAATATAAATATATAAATATATATATAAATATATAAATATATATATTATTTTTCAAAAGATAAATTCTATTCAACAAGCAATATAGTTTAGACGAATTTATTACTTAACACTTCACTTATTCTATTTTTATTTCCTTTGCTTAACAAATCTTATAAAACACAAAATCAACGTAAATAGCTCAAAATATAACGAACTAACTAAGAAAAGACGAGTGAAATTGATGTAAAAATGTATATAAATATGATCCGATCAAATACCCCCACACTTAGCTTTTGCTAGTCCTCGAGCAAAACAACGAAAACAGAAAAAGTAATAACATGAAAAACATTAGCTTCCCCCTATTTGACCCTCAGAGAATTTCATTCGAGAACATAAATCAGCAAGAACCATAGCTAGCACCAAACAAGCTAATTCCAGCTCATCTTCCTTATTCAAATATTAGCAGTAATCTTTAAATCATCCTTGAAGTGTAGTGTGTGAGATAGCCATGCCAATGCAATTTCAAGTTTTTATTTTCAAAATCATCATATGCAAACTAGCAACCTTCTCACGGGATATGCACTCAATCACACATGTGTTTAGTTTTAATGTGTTTCGCTCAAAGAAACAAATGTGAGAGTTCTACCATAAGCTTGCATAAAGATCACTTCTCCACAATCATAATTGCAAAACTTAAATCAAGAGGACTTTTATTGGATGTAATGAGGCTTAGGGAGAGGGCTATTGAAACGAAAGAATAGGAAAGCACAAGTTCCAAGCAACATTGCAAGCAATTCTTTTGATGAGATTTATAAGAACTCAAATTTTCCAGCGATTCTTTTAACACCTCCAACCACATCCTTAAACTGAAACTTTAAAAACTTTTTATTTTCTTCGTATACAATCTTTCTTTTTCTTTTCTTTTCTTCTCTTTTTTTTTTATAATAATAAATACAAACATGAAATACCCCCACACTTATTCTTTTGCCAAACTCCTTCCAAGTACTTCACAAACATTTCTCATAAGACAGTCTCAAATTGCTCGCTTGGAAAGGGTAAGGAAACATGTTTGAGGTATAAGGGTAGACATATCTGGTGATACGAAATAAAAGGTTCAACAAATACGGCTCAAATTGGCAATCTAATGATATCATTTTTTTTCTTTGGGAGATATGGTTATTTGGGCCATGGTGGTGAACCTAATGCCTCTATCATTTTCAAGTTCATGCAATCAATGACAAATATTTCGAAAGATCGTTACGCAAGTTCTAGAGATGCATCTCACATAAGTTCATCACACATGAAAGAATAGGAGTGTATGAAAAATGCACACACTTTCAATAAGCTCAAAAACTCACATAGGATGTATATGGTCACTAAATTCACATATGAAGCTTTAAGTCATGCTTTAGTTTCACATCAACAAGGCTATGTGCATTTGGTTTTTCAAAGATGATCAAACATGTACAATACTAACAAGAGAATAAGGAATTTCACATAACACATGTTAACTAAGTTCTTGATAATCATGGTTCAAATTCGATCCAGCTATATCATTGGGTCGGGAAACTAATAAAAATCTAATTCAAAACAATAAGGAAAACATGACTATATTTTTGGATTTTTAAATTTTTTCGAAAAATTAAATAAAACAAAACTAATTAAGAAAACAAAAAGCAATAACATGGAAACAAATGAAACCAGTTCAAAGTCGAAGGTACAAAAATTTTCAATTTGGTCATTTTTTATACTCTTGATACCCCCACACTTAAACTAGACATTGTCCCCAATGTCAGAAAACAATAATAAGCAATTAAAAATAAAATAAATAAATAATAAAAAAACAAAATAAAGCAATAGGGACTGAAAACTTCTCTAATTTGCAGAAAACTCAAGCGATGACCCCAAGCGTAAATTTTGCAATCAACTTCAAGGGAGGAAATAACCAAACGTTCCTGCAAAGAAAAGAAATAAATCAGTTAAGCACGCAAGAAAATATAAAAAATAAAAAAAATGCAAACGAAAAATTGAAAATGAAAATAAAAGACAACGAAAAGAACTAATAGGTGATCATTGGTCGCTTGTTGATTTTCCACAGCTTTCTTCTTGAACTGGATGGGCCTTCTTCTTGCAAGTGCTCCTCAGCCTAGTTGAGGATGAATCAGCACGTTGTCTCCACATGCTTCAAGTAGTCCGGTCTCCACGCAGGTGTGGCATCTTCTTGAACTCTTGGATCATCTCACCCTCCGCCTTCATCAGGATGCACCTCAGACTCCTCCTGCTTCGTCTGTGAGGTACTTTTGCTTTTGAAGAAGCACCTCAACACAGGTTTATTTTTGAAGTAGGTTGGGAGGGGTCTGAGATGAGTACTCGAGAGCAAGACTAGGTAAGCAATCAGGATCTCACTTTCTCCATGTTCTTCAGATGAAAGTGAGGAGAAAGCGTGATATGAGATACTTTTGCTTTTAACCTTTTTGATATGAAATACTTTTGCTCTGGATGATTTGTTTTCTGGGGTGATCCAAGGGATGAAGAACACTGAGTAACTCGAAAGCTTTCTTTGGGAAGACATTATCGGAGATGAAGAGAGGTTGAGAGGTTGAGAGGGTGTGAAGGTGTGCCTTTGATGTGGAAGGCGAAGGTCAAACTTATAGAAATTTGGCTTCACAACCGGAACTATTCCTTCACTATTTGTCGGCAGCCGGTGGATGGATGAACAGTGCCCGTTACTCGCTTCTTGACAAAGCGTCCGTAATTTCCGCGAAGCTGACTGCGCATGCGACGAGTGACGACAAACTGGAATGATGATCTTTTGAAAACCGGGGTTCAAATCCGGGTTTGGCTCGTGGTTTTCGCAACGCTCCAAGCTGCACGTGATGAGTCACGACAAAATTGGAAAAACAGAACGCCTCGTGATGTTTAAGCAATTCTGACTTTTGAGAAAGGAAACGGCTCTCGAGAAAGGAGCGTCCAGCTTTGATCTCTGAGGAGCGCCTCTTTGATCTCTGAGGAGCGCCTCTTTGATCTCTGAGGAGCGGGCACCTCTTTGATTTGCTTCTTTTTATAGAGGCGCTAATTCTGCTCCACCTCACACTTGAACTCCCTTCCTCAAACACTTCCTTCTGCACTTCTGCAATCTTACTTATTCCGCTCTCTTCTTCCGCTTCAGCAATCTTAATCTTTCCGAACTCTTTTCTTCCTCAACCCCCTCTAAAAATGTCTTGTCCATCCGACCGTCGCCTTAACTTGAATGTCGGGGAAGACGATGACTCGTCTGCTCCGAACAACATTTGGAATCCGTCCTTTATATCCCCCAATGGTCCTCTTACAGTCGGGGACACAATGATGAGAAACGATATAACCGCTACGGTGGTTGCTAGGAATTTGCTTACTCCTAGAGACAATAGGATGCTATCCATGCGGTCGGACGAGTTGGCCGTTCAGGACTCCTTTGCTCTCAGCGTCCAGTGTGCAGGCTCAGTTTCAAACATGGGCCAGCGCCTGCTTGCAAGATCTCGTCAGGTGGAGTCACTGATGGCGGAGGTGGCAAGTCTTCGGCAAGAGGTCAGAGGACTCAGGCACGAGAACAAGGAGTTGCACATGCTTGCAACTAGTTACTCGACCAACATGAAGAGGAAGCTGGACCAGCTGCAGGAGTCGGACGGTCGGATCCAGAGTGATCATGAAAGGTTCATGGCGCTACTCCCGAGGTTTATGTTGCCTTCGTCCTCTGGAGTAGCACCAAGCGTTCCGGCTCCGGAGATTCCAACTCTGGCTCTTCGTCTTCCCAGAGCTCCGTCGACCTCTGAGGCGCCACCTAACCAATGACCAATGATTGCTATTAGTTTTTCGCATTATTGTAAAATTTTATTGCTTTAATGTTTATTTAAATAAATATATATATATATATATATATATTATATTACTAATATTATTATTATTATTATTATTTTTTATGTTTATTTTAAGCAAATTAAAATATGTAAATCAAAATATGTAAATTAATGCAAAAAGACTTTGTTTACCCGCACTTAAAATAAACATTGCCCTTAATTTATTTAAACACAAACTAAACAAAAATCAACCAAATAAAACAACTAACTAAACAAATCAAAAATTGCAAAGTAAAGGAAAAAAAGGGTGTAAGAATGCAAATCTGGTTGCTTGGGTTGCCTCCCAAGAAGCGCTTGCTTTAACGTCTTTAGCCGGACGAATCTTTCCATTAACCTCCCTTCGGCTCCAAAGCATTGAATTTATCTTTCAATGGGAGGTGATACTTGAAATGATTCGACAATGGTTTGAATTCTCTGGTGGGTGCCTGAATCATCAAAATTAGAGACATGTTAGTATAAAATAAAATTAAAATTAAAATTGGAGAAGATGGCTTACTATCTTTCTCCGACACAAACTCAATGACAAAAACTACTCCCTTGAACGTTTCGGGGACTTTGCACTTGGCCAGATTAACGATGATGGTTGTGGCCTGTCCCGTGTCATCACTCTCAATTTCATGGGCCTTTGTTGCCTCATGCACAACCTCTTGGATGTATTCTTGAAAGTCTCCAGCCACTTCATTCTCTTGAATCCTTCTTCTTGGTGTGCAAGGTTCTTTGAACGTTTCAGCAAAATCTGGAACTTGATTTATTGCACCAAGAATCGGGATATCACTTTGGATCTCAGGAAGAACTTCCACAATCTGCCCCATTTGATTATTCAATTCTCCCATCTCCTTGGTTTGATTTTCTACTTCCTGGTTCAAAGAGATGAGTAATTGAATAATATTATCATTATCCACAGATGTACCTGAATTGAATTGGGCAGATTGTGATGGAAGCTGTGGTGGTGTTGTATAGAACTCATCATACGGCTGCCAATATTCTTCTTGGTGAGTCTCCTTAGCTTGATTTTGTGACCCCTGCACCAAAGAGTTTAATTCATTAAGAATTTCATTATAATTTACGGCCATACTTTGATTCGATTGGAATTGTTGTGGGGGATGCTGTGGTGGCTGCATAGGTCTTGAATAGAACTCGTCTTGCTGCCAATATCCATCTTGTTGAAAATGTTAAGGTTCATCCCACATTTGATTTGAATAATCCCTCCAATTCGAATTGCGAGCGTTGGAATACAAGTTGCCCCTTGATTGATCATAGCCTTGATATCCCCAAACATCTTCATATGTAGAAAATTGAGGATATTCATGAGTCTGATATCCTTGCCCATAGGGCACATCAAGTGTAGGGACACTTGGCATTGTGGTCCGTTCAGCATTATGAGTCAATTGAGCAGTGAGCTGCGCCAATTGAGCTTGAATGGTTGCCATATCTTGCTCCATTAGTACCTAAAATTAAAGAAAGAAAAATAAATCAAATATCAAAAATAAAACACACAAACACAAATATAAACATAAACACAAACAAAAATAAAGGGATTAGCAAAATTACTAATCCCCGGCAACGGCGCCAAAAATTTGACGGGATTTTATAACCGCACAAATTTAACCCTCTTTTTGACAGTTGTAGTAAAGATGTAAGTAGGGTATCATTCTAGGCCGGGGATTAGGAGGGATTGCTAATCTACTCTAAATTAATTTAAAAATATTAAACAAGACTCAAGGACATAAAATTAGGCTAAAAACTCTAATAATTCAAAACACATTAAAATGACTCAAAACAAAGAAAACAAATTAAATAAACACTAGGAACTAAAATGGACGGAAATCGAATTAAAATATTAAAAATAATAAAAACTAACTAAATAAAATAATATAATAATGGGGGGGTTTGGTTTGGTTTTGACGAAGTAAATTAAACTTAAATAAATTACAAATTGACAAAAACATAAAATTAAAAGTGAATGGATGGGCGACGAATTGGCTAGAGGGTTTTTCTCCACACATGACACATATGCAATCTAAATTGACCTTCAGTTGTTCTTTCAATAAATTGTTAATCTCAACACCCCAAATTAATTAGGTACGCTTAAATTAACTTTCAGATTTCCCTTATGTTATTGAATTGGATGAACAGCATACAACAACTCAAATTATTCCCCAAAAGTTCCCTACGTGAAAAGCACAATAGAGATACG
Organism: Crataegus laevigata; assembly: GCA_963580275.1. Lineage (NCBI taxonomy): Eukaryota > Viridiplantae > Streptophyta > Magnoliopsida > Rosales > Rosaceae > Crataegus > Crataegus laevigata. The sequence goes on along the minus strand of OY756947.1, from coordinate 25,082,405 downwards.
ATTAAAGATCATTATGTTCTATGAAAATCATAAGTGTTGACAAGGCATTCGTAACTATGAACAGCATGATACGTTTGCCAGGAATTTACTTAACGCGATTGTGACTAGCAACCTTCACTACTCATGAATATAAGTTCATAACGATTAGGTGAAATTCACTTATATTCTAGCATCAAATTCATGCATGTAAATTAAGTATGCATTCTTAATCGACAAACACAAATAAGTTATTAATCAAGCAGTTAAGCAAATTAAATCACAACTCAGAAATCACAACTGAAGGTATCAATTCAAATTACAAATATAATCATGGTTTTGAATTATCCTCTAGCCAAAATAAATTAATTACACATTATTAAAACAGAAATAAAACATAAGTTTGGAGAGATTAAACCGAAAGAGGGATCAAGGATCTGTGCACTGTGCAACATTTTCTGTGCGCCTGACCCAGCTCCTCCTCTGACCTCAGCCTTCGTTTACTTATGTCTCCGTTGTTCTCCCGCTGCCCTGTTTCTGCACACTGTGCGCTCCTCCTGCTGCCTCAAGGCAGCCTTGGTTTGTCTCCCGTATCCCTTCGTAAGCTGCTCCGTGTCTGAGCTGCAGCCTTGCGCCAAGCAGCTCACGCTGCCAGATAGCTTTTCCTCTCCTCTTTTTATTTTTCTTTTCTGTTTTCTTCTTTCTTGCTGCCTCTGGCAGCTTCTGTCTTCTGCTGCCTTCGCAGCTTATTTCTGTCCGTCCGTCACTGTTGCTTTTGGCAGCTTCACCGCAAGACTGCACCGCAGCTCTCAAAGGAGCTCTTGGTTCCCGAGAGCCAAAGGCAGCCCTCGCTGCTCTCTCCCCCAAGTCTCCGCTTTTCTCGTTTTCTGTCTCGGTGACCAAGGCCTCCCAGGCTTCCCGAGGCTCGACAGCTGCCCAAGGCGCCTCTCAATTGGCTGCCCTCAAAGCCCCCGTGTGATTCCTTCAGCTCCCCACTTATGTTTTCCACCGAAAGCATGCTTGCCAGCTATCACACACACACACATATTTAAATATATAAATATAAATATATAAATATATATATAAATATATAAATATATATATTATTTTTCAAAAGATAAATTCTATTCAACAAGCAATATAGTTTAGACGAATTTATTACTTAACACTTCACTTATTCTATTTTTATTTCCTTTGCTTAACAAATCTTATAAAACACAAAATCAACGTAAATAGCTCAAAATATAACGAACTAACTAAGAAAAGACGAGTGAAATTGATGTAAAAATGTATATAAATATGATCCGATCACCATTTTATAAATATATATATATATATATATATATATATATATATAAGTGCTCAAATCGCACCGACGACTTGGTTTGGTTTTTATTTATTGATTTTGGTGATTAAACTGAACCGCACCAATCTTAATTGGTTTGGCAATCGATTCTCAAAATTCTGAAGGTGCGGTTAATCGAATCGACTCTCATATATTTAGTTTTATTTTTTTAATCATAATTAATACATGTAGTAATATAAACGGTTAGTTTTTTACGAGTTATTGAGTTTCCACCACATGAAAACAAAACCTAATTAGCTTAAGAATCCATTTGGAGAAGAACATAATGGACTATTTGTAGAAGGCAGCAGCTACTGCTTTAGTGCTCTCATTGGGCTACTTCATTTGTGCTTTCGTGTAAGCAATTACTCATCTTGGTGTTACGTTCTCTAGCTTTTAGAGAGAAATTTGTTATGTATTTTTTGTCTTCACACAAACCGATAACTGACCCAAACCAACCTGCCATTGTCCGCTAACTGACCTGTCGGTTTCAGTTTGTAATTTTGGCCCAACCGACAAGGTTGATTTGGTTTCGATTTTAGTCCAAAACTGACCCAAACCAACCCATGCCCACACTTACTTGCAGCTATGTGAAGTTTCAAAGTTTTGTGTGATTTGGGTTTTTAGTATTCCTATTATGGCAGAAAAGAAAAAAAATGAACAAGTACGTAGCATAACTCTGAGAATAGAGCATCCTTGTATGGTGGTCTTAGTAAAGCACCTCGGTGTGGTGGTCTCAGTAAAGCACCCTGGTTTTGCGGTCAATAAAGCATCCTTATCTAGTGGTCTCAATATTGCACCATTGTTTGGTGTTCTCAGTAGAGCACCCTGGTCTGGTGTCTTAGTAAAGCACCCTGGTCTGGTGGTTTACACAGAGCACCCTGATCAGATCGTCTTAGTAGAGCATCGGCCACTAGAGTGTAGGCCATTAGATAGTTGACCATTTGAAAGAGGTGATCTATCACAGATCAAAATGTCTTCTCCATCCAACGGTGATCTAGTCTATAGTAAAAAAGTCTTCCCTCATAATTATAACGTGGCAAGAGTGGACCAGGTCATTCAGGAGACCCGCGTTAATAATAATTGATCATGTGAAGCTTTGCCATCCTTGATGATGCAAGTCAGTCATCACAGCCCTGCCAGTTAGTAGTTATAAAGGTTCTTGTTGGTAAAAGCATAGTCACACCAGACACCTAAGGGTAGACTCCGAAAAGTTGGTGCCCTGCCACTTTTGGATCGACTATGGATCTAAAAAATGACATATTATAAATGGCCTGGAGAGCCCATGGGCCATCAGTTAAATGTCCATTAATATAGGGGATATTACGTCTTATTTTCTTAGGTAATTTTTGGTCTATTCACGACGTTGAAAGTAAGACCATCACATTAAACATATTATTCATGTGTCATTCTCCTTGTGAAAGTAGTAATTTATATTTCCATTAGTTACACACGAATTTTATGAGAAGAACAAGCCAAACTATAAGCTCGCACATTTTTTTTCAAGCTAGCACACTCAACCGAACAAAAAACGAGCTAAATGCAAATTGCAACAATCCGATTTACAGCCCTTTTATACAGCCACACCATTCCCAACGTCGTCATTTCATGTGAAAGTCATAAAGAATCAAGACACCACATTGCAGACACTGTTCAATGTTCCTTACATAATACAACATTCACAAGAAAACGACATGGTATGATTACTAAGAGGGGGGTGTAGCCAATTTGGATTTCACGAGATTTTAATAGACTTTTTTTAAGTAGCAGATTTCAAAGGATTTAAAAAAAATCTCAATTCTATATGGAATTCGACAGATTTATATGGATTTCTATTATAGATTTCTATGGATTTGTATGGATTTCTTTCGTGATTTTCTTAAGATTTATTAGTTGAATCTTATAGCATAAAATGAAATAATGCACAAGAAACATAAATGTTTTGAATCAAAGGAGATCAATTAACAATAAATGTGAAGTGTTAGCAAGCACAATCATGAACTCAAATACACAGAATAATAATGTAATCGTAGTAGCTAAGCAATAAGATGAAATTCCAAATTTTAAGTTTCAAACATAACCACAAAACCTTATATTAATTAGAAATTCATCATTACAAGTAATATTTTCTTGTTTTTTTTTTTTTTTTTTTTTGCTTTCTTGAACGCAGCCACAAAACCTAACATTACAAGAATATCATCAGAAATTCATCACTACCACACTAGAATTATTTGTCACTCATTATCCTCCATTTACATTGTTATCATTATGGGCATCTCTCCACATGCCCGAAGCTATTTTATATCTCCATTCATTAGTAATATTCTGATATTGTTCTTGTGTTTGAAAATCTTGGTCCTTTTCAAAAAAAAAAAAAAATCTTGGTCAAGATCCCCTTGAGAAATTTACCTGATAATATATATTTTAGTATGCAACTCAATGGATTAATGAGAAATTAAATAATAATAAAAATGATAAATAATAATTTGATACCTTGTGACACTTAGTCCATTCCTTCTTGTCAAAGCATCATTTAGTACTCTTGAATCATGAGCCGATCGTTCCCACCTACTAAGGACGTACATGAATTCCAAATCAAAGTTACAAGTAGTTAATACATTTTGTGATATAACACCTTTACGGTTACGATAACTACTTACATCGCATCCAGACACTAATGATGGGATATGTGTGCCATCAATAGCTCCAATACAATCCTAAAAGAGTGTTAAGTTTATCATTTGGAATAAATTAGAATGATACAAAATTAAAAATTAAAAACAAACAGCACACTATGTGTACCTTCAAGTAAAGGTAAAATCTCGTACATTCCCTTGTTTTAGATGGCACTGCTAATCCATGTTTGGCCATCATCTCCAGTGCTATTGTGTTCAAGGCCTTCAAAACTTTGTTAAAACTTCTACTGACAATCCAATGTGATCGGCCAAACGTATCACATAGTAGACAATATCTACTATTGTGTCCGACAATAAGCAAAATGTTGCAAGCATTTCTTTTATGCAAATGAATCTTGTATCTCGTAAGAGTGTTTTTTCTCTAATAATAGTGCATAACTTCACAAACACATCAGGATACATTCTATACCTTTGCCGGACTTCTTCTTCATCGATTTCTTCTTCTTTTTCTTCTTCTTCTTCTTCTTCTTCTTCGTCAATTTGTTCTTCCACCATTTGCTCCACTTCCATTTCTTCATACACTTCATCCACTTCCGTGCTTGTTTGAAACATTACATAAACTACCCAATCAAATAAACAAAACTATAAACAAGTTAACAAACACAAAACCATATATATAATATCAATTATAAGAGAAATAAAGAAATATAGATAACTTCAAAGAAACAAAAAAATTAAAGAATAGTAAGAAACCTCAAGACTACTCAGCAACGCTACTAAAGACCAAGTTCATGATGAGTTCTAACAATTTCTTATTTAATATACAGAAATAAACAAAGAGGTTTTTTTGACATCTCTTTTGATCATTTTGATCAATTTGATCAGAAAATTCTGACATTATAAAATACTTGGCAAAGACAAGCCAAGTTAAGCGACGCTACACCACAACAATGACACACCCGTACCCGAAAGTAGGGCATGCTGGCCGTCACGTGAGTGTGACGTAGCCATGTGCAATGTGCGGAAGCGAAGATCGATAACGAAGTACGAATAAGTTCAAACCGAAATCTAGCAACCTAAATAGGAATGTGAGCTAGAAATATTACAATACTTATACATATTCAGAGCGTACTAAGTCAGTGCAGTCAAGCATGAATAAAAAGGGTTCAATTACACCCTCGGTACTAAGTCAGCAAAAACAATTCTTTTCAAAATCAATTCTTTCTCAAAAGTCTAGCCCCTCTCCGTAAAACCTGTATAGTTCCCAGAAAATAATACGTACATATATATCTCAATCTTTCTCAGCATAAAACGTTTTCAAAGTATCTTATTGTATGCCGTGCAATGCAATTCAATGCCATCTGAATCTCATAAGTAATGCCATGCTATGCATTTCAATAATCTTATCGCTCCAATCAAAACGCAACCCAAGCCATTCAACGATGCGTCACTGTAGATCTCGAAATTACTATCATCATCAGGAAGCGTCAAAACAGGAGCATGAGTGAGACAATACTTCAACTGCTGGAAACTCCGCTCACAATCATCATCCCACTCGAATTTGACGTCCTTCCTAGTCAACTTCGTCAATGATAGCGCCATAATCGAAAAGTCTTTAACAAACCGCCGATAGTAACCTATCAAACCAAGGAAACTCCTAACCTCGGTGACGGTTCGTGGCTGTTCCCAATTCTCCACAGCCATAATATTCTGAGGGTCAACCTGAATAACCTGAGCTGAAACGACATGACCCAAAAATGCTACTTCGTCTAACCAAAACTGGCACTTGCTGAACTTGGCATACAATTGATGCTCTCTCAATTTCTTCAACACCAACGACAAATGTCGAGCATGGTCAGCCCTTGACTTAGAATACACCAAGATATCGTCGATGAAGACAATAACGAACTTATCCAGATACGGCTGGAACACCTTGTTCATCAATCCCATAAAAGCAGCTGGTGCATTATTCAAACCAAATGGCATAACCAGAAACTCGTAGTGCCCATAACGAGTCCTAAAGGCAGTTTTAGGAACATCGTCACTCCTGATTTTCAACTGATAGTAGCCTGACCTCAAGTCGATTTTCGAGAACACACAGGCACCTCGAAGTTGATCGAAAAGATCATCGATACGCGGCAACGGATAACAATTTTTAATCGTCGCCCGATTTAACTGCCTGTAATCGATACATAATCTCAAGGTACCATCATTCTTCCGAACAAATAGAACTGGGGCTCCCCAAGGTGAAGTACTGGGCTGAATAAATCCCTTCTCAAGTAATTCCTGCAATTGAATCTTCAATTCTCGTAACTCGGCAGGTGCCATTCGATATGGAGTCAACGAAATAGGATTAGTACATGGCAACAAGTCAATGGTAAACTCCACGTCACAATCTGGCGGTAATCTAGGTAAATCATCAGGGAATACGTCGGCGAAGTGTCTAACCACTCGAACATCCTCCAAGCTGGCAGGAGCATCATCATGAAGTACTACGTGAGCTAAGTATCCCTGGCAACCTTTCGTCAGCAACTTCTTGGCTCTTACCGCCGAAATAACGCCATGTCTAACTCCGCTACGCTCTCCAACAAAAGTTATCTCCGGTAATCCAGGACGGTGAAAGATCACTGATTTCCCGTAACAATCAATCTTGGCACGATTGTAGTGCAACCAATCAGTGCCCAAAATGACGTCAAAGTCAACGATATCTAGCGGAGTGAGGTTAGCAGGCATAACCACATCCTCCACTATCACGGGACATTCTGGATATACGTAATCCACGCAACACTTATCCCCTCTAGGCATAGCAAACTCCAACTCATACCCCAGGGGTGAAGATTGAGGTTGAGTCAGTTGAGCAAATGTATGAGAAATAACAGAGTGTGTGGCACCACAATCAATCAAGACTCTAGTATAATGACCAAGAATATTCAACGTACCCATTATCAAATCTGGGTTGTTCTGCGCGTCCTGAAGCGATAGGTTATGGATACGACCTTGAGTCTGCCGACGTCCTCCTCGTCCTCGATTTGCGTGCGTACCACGCCCTTGAGTGTTTCTTCCCTGGCTAGACTGCCCGGCCTGTCTCGAGGATCCAACACCACTAACTGCAGCATCCAACTGCTAGGGCTGTCCCCAGAATACAACTGAGAGTTACCTGCTGTAAACTGCTGCTAGGGCTGATATCCACCCGAATACTGCTGCGGAAGAGGCATATACCCCCCGAAATACTGTTGTTGGGGAGGCATATATCCTCCGAAATGCTGCCCATATCCGCTTTGGTGGTAAGGATCCATGGGGTACTGCGGCTGGTACTGATCCGATGAATACGGCATAGGATCCCCCGAGTAGTGAAAGGCTCCACCACGTCCCGGCTGAGTGTAGCCGCTAGGACCTGAATACTGTTGCACTGGCGCTGGTAGTGACATAGCAGGCTGCTGAGGCCTCTGCTGGCTTTGGGGGCATTTCTTGGCCTGATGCCCATCCTGACCATATGTGTAACATCCGCTCGATCCACGACGATACTCGCCATAGTGCCGATTGTTGCACCTACGGCAAATCGGAGCACTATTACGACCAGAGTTCCCCTGCCTTTGGAATCTGCCGCCGCTGAAGAATCTACCACCGCCCCTCTGACCGGTGGCGCTATAACCTCCACTCGATGAACTCGAACTGGCCCCACTTCGTTTGAAGTTTTGAGTTTGCCGGGGCCCCTGCGAGTACGGGCCTTTGCCCTTATTATTCTTACCCTGACTGGCATCCCTCAACTCATCACTATCACTCGGCAAGTTCTTCGAGTCCTCGATCTGTAGCAAGACCTCATAAAACTCGTGGTAAGTAGAGCATGGAATCGCCGTCGCAATAGTGCGCCATTTCTTTTTAGTACCCAGTTTGAATCGACGTAGCATCTCCGCCTGGTTAGAAGCGACGTCCGGGTGATAGCGGGAGAGGTCGGTGAAGGTACAGTAGTAATCATTAGCACACATCTTCTTCTGTTTAAGTCTGGTGAACTCTTGCTTCTTCCCGTCGATGTAAGCTGGAGGGATAAACCTTCTGTAAAACAGTTCCTTGAACACTTCCCAATCATTTGCTTCCTCATCCAGCATCCGCTTAGCCAATTCTACCCACCAAGAAGGTGGTTCCTTGGCCAAAAACCATTTTGTCGTCTCAACCCACTTATTCTGCTGTAAACTCCCCTGACTCGTCAAGATATCGAAAGTCTTCTCGATATGCATGAACCACTTCTCAGAACCCTCGGGCCCCTCATTCCCTGCCAACGGGGTTATCTTCAGATTATGTACCGACTCTAGAGGGGTTCGCGAAGGTGGGCGAATCACTAACTGAAGAGCATTCGCAATAGCTTCCCCCATCTCTGCTACACTAGGGAAACTAGGTTCCTCAACATGACGAGCTACGAGGCAGCATAGTTCTGACAGAAGACATCAAGTTATTAGAAATTTCACAAAATATGCAAGACTGCAACCTAGAGCTCTGATACCAAGCTGACACACCCGTACCCGAAAGTAGGGCATGCTGGCCGTCACGTGAGTGTGACGTAGCCATGTGCACTATGCGGAAGCGAAGATCGATAACGAAGTACGAATAAGTTCAAACCGAAATCTAGCAACCTAAATAGGAATGTGAGCTAGAAATATTACAATACTTATACATATTCAGAGCGTACTAAGTCAGTGCAGTCAAGCATGAATAAAAAGGGTTTAATTACACCCTCGGTACCATACATGTGAATAAATCTGTCAGAAAGCCGGAAGTCCTCGAAGTGCCAAACTCGTACCTCTAGCAATCTAGAACCTGGAAGGGCGAAAAAAAACAAAGGAAGTAGGTCAGCAAAAACAATTCTTTTCAAAATCAATTCTTTCTCAAAAGTCTAGCCCCTCTCCGTAAAACCTGTATTGTTCCCAGAAAATAATACGTACATATATATCTCAATCTTTCTCAGCATAAAACGTTTTCAAAGTATCTTATTGTATGCCGTGCAATGCAATTCAATGCCATCTGAATCTCATAAGTAATGCCATGCTATGCATTTCAATAATCTTATCGCTACTATATGTCATCTCAGCCCTCGGCTATAAATATAGCTCATGATATCTCGATCTCATAATCATATCTACACTGTACATACATCAATATCTCATCATATCATCATCATCATCATCATCATCATCACTGTATCAATAATAAACGCTCTAGTGCTACAATCACGTGAAGACTGTGCGTATGAACGCGGGTCACCTACATGTCGTAACCACTCAAAAGTGGTCTATACGACAAGACTGTGCACCTACTTGGATCCAAGGCGAGCATGTGGTGCGGGAGGTGAACGACACGTGAAAGACTGTGCCCCTAACTCTGGGCGTGAGCACTAACAGTATGTACAGGTCTATGAGCTAACAATTCATGATATCTCATCATTTCACATCATATCTCATCGCTATTCGTTCTCAATTATGCATGTACCTACCTGGTACTTACCTGGCGTCCTCGGCACCAACATATGCATGAAATGTATAATTAAATACTCATGCATCAAAATCAAGTAATATGCAAGTCGATAAAACGTATTTTCCATTTAAAAGCGATTCTGGGAAATCATTATATATATATAGGTTATACGGAAAATAATACTGCCCACTCATTGATAGGTCGCTGGATCGTAGCCCCCGCGTCGTGCCTGGCTACGGTCGTCCTCAGACTATGTTTCACCTATATGAGAAATTACTAAAAATACGTCATTTAAGCACATACACGTAACTACGGAAATAACTTCTCATACATAGCTCAATTTTGGTATTTGAATATACCAACGTGACCTACTCGTCGTCACGAACAACCCCATATTTTTAAAATAATTTTTCACTGTTCCACGCGCCCCCACACGCCAGACGTGGCACGGACCTACACGCCCCCTACGCGCGGTTACGCGCAGTGCACACTGACGACGTCAGTTGACGCCGTCAGGAATATTCCTGGAATATTCCGTCAACTTTAACGGCGTCAGTAACGGCGTCAGTTAACGGCGTCAATTAACGGCGTCAGAATATTCCGTCAGAGTTGACGTAATATTCCAACTCCGGTCGTCTTCTCCGACGACTCGCTGGCCGCCGGCGACTGTTTCGCCGGAATTTCTGGGAATTTTTCAAATTGTCCTATCTTGCTCATTTTCCATCCTTTTTGACCCATTTTTCTTCCTATGAGCTCCAAATTAAGTGTAGAATATAAATATACCTTCAAAAGCTTCGAAAACCAACGGGAATCTCGTCGGGAAATCTCCAAAAAACCGGCCACTCCTCGTTCTCGACGATCCCGACATTAAAGCTTAGCAAACGAACATCTCCGAGCCTCCTGGGAACCCTCTAAGGCTAGTGGTGAGCTTAGTTTGTCCTAAAAATCAACCAAGAAAAAGTTGATGAATAGTGCCCATTTCGGACCTCGAGTTTTCAACGTGAAAATGAGAGATTTCCTACCTGAAATCGATACCACTGAGTTCGTATGGTCTCCAAGAGTTCAATGGTGCCCTTGGTTTGCTCGATCCCTGAGATTTTGGCCTCCTTTGGTCTTGTCCATACAAGTATGGCAAGGAAGAGAGAGAGTGAACTGTCGAGAGTGAAGGGAGAGAGAAAAGGCTGGGAGTGATAGTGTCGGTGAGGGAGTGAGAGAGATGGTGAAATGTATGGTGTGTGGTCCAAATTGTCAAACTCACATGCATTATTAAACTTCCAATAATTGAGGGCCACCTTCTATTGGTCCTCACACCACACACATGCACACGTAGATAATCCCCAAGGGCAATTCTGTCATTTTATAATTAATAAGTCAATATAATCGGGACGGGTTGTCACAACAATGTAACTATCAAGGGACAAATCAAATAACCGAACTCGCCTAAGAAAACTTAGCTTTCATGAACAAATTAAGCAAGTTCATCAATTGTAACTTGGTTATTGCATTAATAACGAAATTTCCTAAAAACCAAGCTTAATTACAAAGAAACAAGTGTAAATACTTCTTTTCTTTTCAGTATCTTGGAAGAAGAAGATAATTTAAGATTTGGCTCAAATCCTATCATCTCTTCAACATAAAATAACAAAGAAAAGGTTCTGTTTGCGTAACGTCTACAACTCTAAGTACTAGTTATCATGTACTTTGTGATCAAGCAAGTTCATCAATTGTATTTTGGCTATTGCATTAACAACGAAATTTCCCAAAAAACCAAGCTTAATTACAAAGAAATAAGTGTAATATACTTCTTTTCTTTTCAGTATCTTGGAAGAAGAAGATAATTTAAGATTTGGCTTAAATCCTATCATGTCTTCAGCATAAAATAACAAAGAAAAGGTTCTGTTTGCGTAACCTCTACAACTCTAAGTATTAATTATCATGTACTTTGTGATTAAACAAGTTCATCAATTGTAACTTGGCTATTGCATTAACAACAAAATTTTCCAAAAAACCAAGCTTAATTACAAAGAAACAAGTGTAATATACTTCTTTTCTTTTTAGTATCTTGGAAGAAGAAGAAAATTTAAGATTTGGCTCAAATCCTATCATCTCTTCAACATAAAATAACAAAGAAAAGGTTCCTTTTGTGTAACCTCTACAACTCTAAGTACTAGTTATCATGTACTCTATGATTAAGCAAGTTCATCAATTGTAACTGTAGATATCAAAATTTCGGTAAAATAAATGTTTACCAATAATTAAAATCTCAACGCTCACGTGTCACATAAATTTTACACGTAGCATGTGACTCAACAAAAAATTAAAAAGAGTCGAAAAAGTCATCAAATAAGACAAGTGTCAACACTTGGTAGAAATGATTTATTTCATCTGAATATTATATTCAAAATTTGTCCTTGGAAAATTCTATAAATAGAAGGCTAAACATTTCATTTCATTCACCAATTCACTTCATACAAAACCTTGAATTGTGTCCTTGAAGCTTTGAAACTCCAAGGCTTTCAAGCATCCAAATTCTCAAAAATCGTGAAGGATTGAGAAAGTTCTATTTGTTCTTCGTCAAATCTTTGGGGCAACCCTTCATCAATATCAAGCCACGACGACCCTTGAATCAACAACAACTACTCATCAAGATCAAGCCCAAAGGCCTTTGAAGATTTGTACATCAAGATCAAGCCCCAAAGGCTCTCAAAGATCTGTTCATCATCATCAAGATCAAGCCTCGAAGGCCCTTGAAGATCCATTCATCATTCATCAAGATCAAGTGATGTGAGAATTATACGCACACAAATTAAACCCTCTTTTGACAATTGTAGTATATGTATAAGTAGGGATCGTTCTGGACCGGGGATTAGGAGGGATTGCTAATCTAAACTAAATTGACATAGAAACACAAAAATAAACTTAAAAACCAAGACTCAAAACAAACTTAAAAGACTCAAAACAGCACAAAACAACTAAATAGACTCAAACTAGACACTAGGGATGACTTTGGACGAAAATTGGTTTTAACTTGACTTGAAATACTCAAAGAACTAAAAGAAAACAGATTTTGACTCTAAAAACAAGATTTAAAAGCAAAGGGGATTGATTTGATGAAATTTGAAACTTAAACAAAAACTTTGTAATTAAAATAGATTGTAAAACGAATTTGGGTGAATTAAATGGATGGAAGGCTAGCTAGGGGGTTCTTCTCCACACATGTTATACTTGCATACAAAACGATTTCTAATTGCTTTTCAATAACCCGTGAATTCTCAACGCCCCAAGTTAATTAGGTTCGCTTAAATTAACCTTCAGATTTTCCTAAAGTTATTGAATTGGATGATTGCATACGACAACCCAAAGCATTCCCCACAAGTCCCCTACATGATTGCATAATAGAGATACAAGCAAGAATCATTAAGTTCTATGAAAACCATAAGCATTGACGAAGCACTCATTACTATGATTGCATGAAACTTATGCCAAGAATTTACTTAACGCGATTGTGATCAACAACCTTCACTACTTGTAAATATAAGTTTGTAACGATTAGGTGAAACTCCCTTATATTCTAGCATCAAATTCATGCATGCAAACTAAGTGTCGACCCTCAATCAACATACACAAATCAGTTTTTATACGAACGGATATGTAAATTGAATTCACAACTTATGAAACGCAATTAGAAGTAATCAAATCATATAGCAAGCATGGACATGGTTTCGAATTACCCCCCTAGCTAAGGGGGGATTAGTTCCTCATGATAGCAAATAAACAAAGAAAACTAAATTGAAACATTAAAAACAAGGATAGACAACACCTAGAAAAGCTCCAGCGATTCAATGCTTTGAATGGCATTCATGACTCCAAATGGCACCTTCTCCTTCCTTCCTTGAATAATTGCGGCACAAGAGGGATTTTTGTGTGGATTTGTGGTGGTGGATGGATGTAGGTGAATTATGGTGAAAGGTGGATGTGTGTATGAATGATGAAGGCCAAGAGAATGATGAAGAATGTTGTGGCATAGGGTGGTATTTATAGGGAATGTGGAAGGGGTTGTAGGTGAAGGTAGTAGGTGTTGTAGGTGAAGTGGTGGATGTTGTAGGTGAAGTAGTAGGTGAAGGTTGTAGGTGAAAAGGAAAGGAAAGGAAAGTTCCTTGTTTCTTACTCTTTTCTTATCTTCTAGAACTTGGGCTTTACTTAACCATCTTCATAATAGATTTCAACCCAATTAATCTCCAAATTCGTCCATCCATCTAGCTTGGATCATAAGCAATCCATCTTGGGCCCAAAAACACTTCAAACTACTCCAAATTGGCTCATAATGCACCCTTAGCCCATAAAACCTACAAACACACGAATTTAACTTTAAACACTATAATAAATACTAAATAATTACCAAAATGCAAGAAAACAAGCAAGCTAAGTTGCATAAATATGCTCCTATCATCAAGCCTTGAAGGCCCTTGAAGATCCATTAACATCAAGCCCCAAAGGCCCTTGAAGATCTGTTCATCAACTATTCATCAAGATCAAGCCCCGAAAGCCCTTAAAGATTTGTTCATCCTCATTCACCTTCAAGATCAAGCCCCGACGGCCCTTGAAGAAACTTCCGTCAACTTTCAAGATTAAGCCCCTTGAAGAAACTTCCCCTGTTCATCCAAGATTAAGCCTTGACGGCACTTGGATCAAACCGCACATCTACACCTTACGGAGATCAGATCAGAGGAATTAAATTGTAAAAGAGATTGTGACCCCAAATTCATTAATACAAAATATTATTTTGTACACCTGTTCTTGTCTCGTTCAAAGCAGGGGGAATTTCCGTGTTTACAGTAACTTGGCTATTGCATTAACAACGAAATTTCCCGAAAAAAATAAGCTTAATTACAAAGAAACAAGTGTAATATACTTTTTTTCTTTTCAATATCTTGGAAGAAGAAGATAATTTAAGATTTGGCTCAAATCCTATCATCTATTCGACATAAAATAACAAAGAAAATGTTCCGTTTGCGTAACCTCTACAACTCTCTAAGTACTTGTTATCATGTACTATGTGATTAAGCAAGTTCATCAATTGTAACTTGGCTATTGCATTAACAATTAAATTTCTAGAAAAACCAAGCTTAATTACAAAGAAACAAGTGTAAAATACTTCTTTTCTTTTCAGTATCTTGGAAGAAGAAGATAATTTAAGATTTGGCTCAAATCTTATCATCTCTTCAACATAAAATAACAAAGAAAATGTTCCGTTTGCGTAACCTCTACAACTCCAAGTACTTGTTATCATGTACTATGTGATTAAGCAAGTTCATCAATTGTAACTTGGCTATTGCATTAACAACGAAATTTCCCGAAAAACCAAGCTTAATTACAAAGAAACAAGTGTCATATACTTCTTTTCTTTTCAGTATCTTGGAATAAGAAGATAGTTTAAGATTTGGCTCAAATCCTATCATCTCTTCAACATAAAATAACAAAGAAAAGGTTCTGTTTGCGTAACCTTTATAACTCTAAGTACTAGTTATCATGTACTATGTGATTAAGCAAGTTCATCATCTGTAACTTAGCTATTGCATTAACAACGAAATTTCCCCAAAAAACCAAGCTTAATTACAAAGAAACAAGTGTAATATACTTCTTTTCGTTTCAGTATCTTGGAAGAAGAAGATAATTTAAGATTTGGCTCAAATCCTATCTTCTCTTCAACATAAAATAACAAAGAAAATGTTCCGTTTGCGTAATCTCTACAACTCTAAGTACTAGTTATCATGTACTCTGTGAATTCCAAATCATAAATAAAACAAGTTATTTTCATACTTCTTGTCATCTTGTAACTAGAACTCTGGGAGTTGCCGTCACTGACTACCAATGTCTATTCATGTCAGAAAAATTATAATACCCATGTCCAGGAATCATACACCAAAAATTGCTCTGAAAAGAAATAGATATGTTAGACAACTCTGAAATTGTTTCTATTTGCTAACCAAAAACCTAATAAACAAAAATCTCTTGACAGAAAATTTACAGTTTAATTTCCAAATAACCCCCCAAATTAGATCATGGTATTGAAATTTCTTTCAATATTCTATATGGGTTCCTGAACTTTCTCGGCAAGCAAATAGAATGCAAAGAATAATCCAAGTAGATGAGAAATGGGTAAGAAAAACGTACTCGCAGGTGTGGATTCAAGATGATGTGGATGCCCTTCCACCCTCCTTCTCTATCTTCAGTTTGCAAGCATTGCTCTTCCTCTTCTGTTGTCTGGCATGAAAGAAATCAGAAGGGGAGGGTTGGATTGTTGATAACATTTGGTATTTATATTACCCACCTTCAAATCCATCAAAATCCCCCATTCCTTAAAATCCTAGTAAATCTTTAGTATTCTCACTACACCTAGATTTGGATGGACTTTTTTAAAACGTAATTAACTACCCATGAATTTGAATGTATTCTTTAAAATCCTGTTAAATCATAACTTGACTACATCCTGATTTCAAAATTCTTTAAAATCATTTTTTAAATTTTAATTGACTACACTCAAAATTTAAAGTCTTTTAAAATCATATCAAATTCTAATTTGACTGCCCCTAAAAACGTGTCGAAACGGCATTGCGTTTTAGACACTTACCCAACAGCCTTCTCCTTCGTCCGCATTGATTCAGTAAAGGTGGGAGCTTAACCGAAGGAGCAACGGCATAACCGCCGACTCAAAAGCTCGGAGGAGTAATGAACGACCTCTCTAATGGCGTCCTGAGAGACCACGGTGGCAGAGCCTTGAAGCCCATTCCGTCTCTGGTTCTCTACATTCTCGTACCCATCTTTTTTCTGGGCCTCTCCGTCTCAATCTTCATCTTCATTGTCGTCCGCAACGCCCTCTTCTTCGTCTTCTTCCTCCTGCTCTCTGCCCTCGTCGCCGCCTTCGTCGTCTGGAATGTACGGCACTGGGCAACCAAAGCTGCCGTCTTTTGGTTCCTCGACTCGGTTCCGGAGTCCGACCTCCGCCTCGCCCAGTACGGACAGCTCGTCAAAATTACTGGGGTACTCATTCTCTCGCCCTTTTAGCTCATTGTTATGGGTTTCTTGTAATTTTTTATTGGGTTTCTGTATTACTTTCAAAGGTAATAAACATTTTTTGGAATGATTTGGTTTTGGGAAATTAAGGTTGGGAATGTGTAGTTGGAGTGCAATGTAGATGTATGTGATTGGTTGCTGAGAAATTGGAGGAAAACGAAAGGGGGAAATTGGGGTGTTTTGTTGATGTTATCTCTGTTTGAATGTTTTATTATATGGGGCAGATTGTATGTTCCTGTGTTTGGTTTCTGACATTTTAAAAAGGAATAATTTGAAGTTCTGGAAAATTATTGTTCTTAGAAATCGAATGAAGCGTAGCTGTGAACTATTGGAGAATAACATTAAGTGGCAAAAAATCAGAAAACTTGTGTGGTATCATGGAACTAAATTAAGACTTTGGGAGCTTGGATGGTTCAATATTTGTTGCAATAATAGGTTTATGCAGCATTTTCACTTTCTAGTTTTATATGTATACAATACTATACGAACTCATTAGAAATATAGCATCATCTTGAAAGACTTTTCGCAGAAGTTTTTCTAATCATTTTTTTTTAATGCGTACTAGATTACTTATGAAGTGAGGATCTATATAACAAGTGGATTGTGCACCTTATATGTGCTGATCTGTAAACTTGTAAATCTATGCATCACGGTTAACCTTACCCTTTTTTCTTGGTTATTTCCACCGGTTTCTCATCTGTCACTCAGTATGTGGTTTATTCAACATATGAGAGGACGAACGATAACATGCTGTTCCAATGCCTTCAGATTGCATCATGTGGGAGTCTATCCCTCGAATCTTCATATGAAAAAGCTACCAGCTGTATCTATGCCTCTACTCTTTTATATGAATACAGGGGATTAACTCTACAGCCAGGGAATGTCAAGAGATCATGCTTCCAGTGGCATTTAGCATATTGTGAGGTATGAATACTCTTCTGTTGCCGTGTGGATCAGCAAGCTGTTGCTTGTCCTAATTAGATCAAATAGGTTGATTGCGTTTATGAGATGGATAAATCATTTGTACTTGTTTCCATGTCCTTTTGTGCTTTGCGTCAATTTATGCGTTTAGTTAACTATCACGATTGGAACGCTTACTTGACACTTGGTACTCAAAATGTTAAGTTTAGTCCCCACATCCTTCTGATCATCTTTCACCTCAACTTTGGACTTCATTTGGCTGATGGAGTAAAAAACATGGTCCAAATAATTTATTGCTGCCCATTTAGCTCCTTATTTGCTCATGGCTAAAATTTTTGGTGTATGTTGCTCATTGTTCTCAATTAGAACTTCATGTCTTCTATCCGGGAGCTTTGTCTGATTATGTCTTTTGCTATCTTTTGTCTCCTTTACATTGCAAGCTTACATCAATTTCGCTCATTGTTTTTGTGATGCTTGGTCTTTTTGTGTGATGAAGCTTTATGAGGTTTGAGGGCCTCAGGCTTTTCCCCTTTTGTTGCCTTGGATGGCTTATCCTGCATTTTTTAAGCATCTACTGTTTCCTGTAATGGTCAAGGACCCAAGGTAATTGGAGGAAAGATGATGATGGTAAAAAAAGTTTCAAGATAATATGTATGACTTGTAATCTATATTTGGCTAGTGATTAGTTGCAATAGTTAATTTGTAATTAGTACAAATACACATTTGAAGTCTCTTGTTTGTTTCTATGTTTAGTATGCTTTAATATCTCAAGTTATTTGTGAATTTGCCAAATTGAAACTTCTCAAATGTACTGGTGTAATCAAACCAACCAAATGAATCTATTATTTTCTTTTTTGTAGAAAATAAGAAAATTTCTGCAGATCTTTTTGTCTAAAATTTTTATTTGCATTTCTATACCAGTATCTGAATCATGAAGAAAATCTGTGTACTTAGAATTGTAATTGTTTTTTCTTCTTCTTCGGCTTCCCACCTGACAGAGATTCTCCACAGACTTTTACTTAACGGATCAAAAGTCTGGTCTTACAGCTATTGTCAAAGCTGGTTCTGGTTGCAAAGTTATCCCACTAATTGTCGAGAGCAAACTTGTCAACACTAAAAGATGCAGAATCCTCTCTCCTCACTTGAGGAAATGGTTATCTGAGAGAAATCTCTCATCTGAATCACGTCTACTACGTCTGGAGGAAGGGTAACCTAATTATACATTACAATCTCAATTGAATACCCTGCTGCATAAATGGTTTTGTTTACATTTGAACCTGAGCTTCCTAGGAGCTTATGTACTTCAGATTTGCATGAATTTTTGCAGGTATGTTCAAGAAGGCAGCTCAGTGACAGTATTCGGAATGTTGCATAGAAACAATGACATGACTACAATTGTTCAACCGCCAGAAGTAATCTCAACCGGGTGTCTGTGGCGAAAGCTGCTTCTCCCAGTTGACGTTGATGGGATGATCCTAAGGGTCTACCAAACGGCCGTTGGGCATTCAGTCAACCAAGATTCAATACAACAGGCAGAAAGATGGTAGTTGGTAGGACAAGATTTTTAGATGATAACCCAATTCCCTTTCAATGTGTACACCTTCAACTAATCACTAATCACCAACCACCATGTAGACCTTCTACAACTGTACTAAAACACTTATTCAGAAACATTATTGCTAAAAACGTAATAGAGAAAGCATTATTGCTAAACACTTATTCAGAAAGCACTTGACTTTTTGAAAAGTTCATTGTATTTGTAATAAAACCACTCTTAACAAAAGTGTTTTCCAAAATTACAACCAGTTTCAATACAGTCAAAGTTAAAAGCTTTTAAGGGTGAAGTGGGGGAGGATTCGAGACCACCAAATCCACATCAGCCATCTTTTCAGCCACAAAATTGGCTTTCCTAAAAATATGTCTCCAGAAAATAGAATTAAAGCCAGCAGGCAGCCATTTTAATATCTTCAATAGTAGGGAGGATATATGCCACGGGGGTTTCCTCATTCCGGACACTAATTTAATGATATTAACAAAGAGTCACCTTCCACCTCTGGTCGTCGAATATTCTTTTTCTTGCAAATTGGAAGCCCCGGCACCCACTGTCAAACCCTGGTCATTTCTCTGCACAAAGCCCGCACCAGCCTTTCCTTGAGTCACCGATCCGTCAAAGTTTAATTTAATCCAACCCTGATCCGGGGGCCGCGAACTGATAAGCCCCTGAGGCACCCGATTCTTAGACTCCACATTGTTGACATTTGAATGATAATAATCCAGGCCCAGTTTCGCAGCAAATCACTTAACCCATTTCTTTCCCAAGTGCACAGAGTGACAAGCCATTTCTTTCCCAAGTGCACAGAGTCACTTACCTTTAAATTCCAGTCAATATTCTGCCTTTGAGATTCAGGAACAAGGTGGAACAGTGGGTATGAAAAAAACCCAACAGTGAGTCCAAAGGAAAATCTCCTTGCCATTACCCACCACCCATCTCAAACCCATCTCAATCACGTGTCGACTCTAAAGAATGCCCTTCCAAGCCAGGGAGTGATTGCTCTTAATTTTGCAATTGAGGAAGTCACTTCTTTTCAAGTATTTTCTTCTGACTATTTGAACCCACACCAACCCAATTTGCCCAATCTCAAGACCAACCTGGTCTTTAGGCCTACAAATAGGCTAACGGAACAAAATGTCGAAATTTCTACCTTCTTTATTTAAGCGTTTAGTCACCCTAGAGGGGCAGTTAAAGTAGGACATGAGATGATTTGGCATATTTGATAAGTTTGATTTGATAAGAGTGAGCCTGCCAGCTTTAGATAAAGTCTTCGCTTTCTAACATGTTAACTTCTGTTTAACTTGTTTGATAAGCTCCTGCTCATTTACTGGATCTTTCCAAAACACAATATTATGTATTCCCAAATACTTGCCAATTGTAGGTTTATGTTGAATTTGCAAGATATTAACAATTGAATTTCTCAACTGAGACGAAGTATTATCCGAGAAGTACAAAGAAGATTTATGAAAATTAATTTGTTGTCAAGAAGCTTTCGTGAATAAATTTAACGCCTAGAGGATATTTCTAGCACCCTTTGTGGTCGCTTTAGCAAACAAAATACAGCCATCAACAAATACTAAATTAGAAACATGAAATCCTCCCGGGGATGATAGGATACCCACATGGTTTTTTGAGTTTATAGCTAACAAGTTACGATGGCTTCATGCAAAGAATGAAAATATAGGGTGATAAAGGATCACCTTGTCTAATACCCTTAAAAGGGTAGAAATAACCACGATAAGAACTATTGATTAGGATTGAAAATGAAGTAGACGTTAAACGTTCCTTGACTAATCTAACCCACCTCTCATCAAAACCAAATTTTAGAAGCACATGCATGAAGCACATCCTAGTTTAGCAGGTCATAAGCCTTCTCAACGTCAATCTTTATGCCCATGAAACTCATCCTTCCTTTCTTACTTTTAAATTCAGAGAACATTTTGTGGGCAATTAGAATGTTATCATGGATCGAGCGACCCGAAACAAAAACCCATTGAGACTCAGAAACAAAACGATCTAATAGCGGTCCAGTCTCTTGATAATAATTTTTGTAACTTACATTACATAGACTAATGAGTCTATAATTACCAACTGTTTCGGGGCTTTCCACATAGGAATAAGAGCAATGTTTGTATGTTTAATTAGCCTTAAACTCGAATTATTGAGAAAGAAATCTTTTATCATTGGACTTTTTGAGTCTTTAACAATGTCTCAGCATTCATGGTAAAAACATGCTCCAATCCCATCAGGTTCAAGTGCTTTGAGTGCTCCTGTACTTATGACAGCCTCCTAGATTTCATTGTCCACCACCGGCTGAAGCAAAGCAGCATTGTCACAACCATTAATGCAGGGGTGGATTAGGTCCAATTAATTGTTTAAGTCCGAGGAAGAGGGCGAGGGTCTCGCAGAGAAACGTACCATAAAATCCTGCTCTAAACCCTCCCCATCGTTCCACCAGAACTCATTGTAATTCTTGACCTTCATTGTTTCATTTCTTTTCCTCCTAATAGTGGCAACAGTTTGAAAAAATTTGGTATTTCTATCCCCAAGCTTCAACCAGTTAGCTTTAGCTTTTTGGGCCCACATGATTTCCTCTTGTCTTAAAACTAGATTTAGTTCTAACTCATTAGTTACTTTGAAGATTATTCATTATGTTCATTTGAACTTCAGAGAGATCTTGCAGTAACTTGTCCTTACGAGCTTTAACATTACCAAAAGTACTCAAATTCCAATCTCTAACTAAGTACTTGAAAGTGTTATCACAAACACGAAAATTATGGGTAGGCCCAAGATCATCACCACATATATCTTCTCAACGTCAATCTTCCCAAAGGTAACGAAGAGATTCAAAGTTTGAGGCCCTATGAGTCACAAGACAATGAATAAAACGAGAAGACCTAGAAATCACATTAATAACAACTGTGGAAGAATTCCAAAATAGAACTAAACCTCTGGCCCTGCCTGGCCCCTTGCACAATAACATCCTAAACACAAACGCAACAATCAACCACTACCAAACTAGAAACATCATCAAGGTAAAACATGCCTATAAGTTTAATATAAGACAAGCACTGCCACAAATAAATTTCAATCAACTTGAACCGAGGGTTTTTAACATAAGTTTAATAGATACTTTTAATAATTATCCTACTAGTTAAACAATCAGCTTTAATTAACTTACCCCAAAGTAGATATTTAATTCTTATAATTACCTCATTTAGATACTCCACGCCCTTGTCAGTTTTCTTCCAATCCTGCACAAGATCCGCATGAGCCACCCACTTGTACTTTGGACCCTTGCTACTTTATTTGGGAACAACGTCTTCCCAAACCTTCTCAGAAGCTCGTTGCTTATTAGCCATTCGGCGCCGTCTTAGGATCACCATTGTCCACCCCTCTTCATCAGGACCTTCACCTTTATTTTTTTAACTCCATCATCTGTTGCATCCAAATTCACCTCTTCCTGTGCCATATCCACAGGGAAACAAAGCAGCACATCGCTTTGCATCCATGTTACTAAAATGGGTCGTTTATCTCTCCAAATGGAACACCTGTCCTCGAACATACCAAGGTCTATTGCTGAACACGAAATCAAAGACATTCGCATATGTGAATTCCAATGTGAACCATCCCCTCCCATAGTGATCAAGATAAAAATTGTTCCTTACACTATTCTTCCAAAGAAATCCAGCTTCCATTAGATTAACCGGAACTCCAGGTGCTAGTCGAACATCTTACCCATAAAAGCACGAGATTTTATATGCCCGACATTGAGGTCAAATCAAAGAGTTGTGCTAACCTTGGTAACCCCACGCTCCATGGTAAAAGTTCCAAAGGCTTTCTCCACCACCACAAGTTCTTCCCCAAGTTAGGGAAGGGGAAAAGGGTTCTCCCACCTTGTCACGTATTGGTCAGAACAAATCCTAGATCTCCTAGGGTTAGAAGAAAATGATAATG
Source organism: Crataegus laevigata (assembly GCA_963580275.1). NCBI lineage: Eukaryota > Viridiplantae > Streptophyta > Magnoliopsida > Rosales > Rosaceae > Crataegus > Crataegus laevigata. The sequence continues at coordinate 25,059,478 of OY756947.1, read as the reverse complement.
TTTGATTTCTAGTGAAGAATGATTCAATGATCAAAACTGAGAAGGATGGAAGTAGAAAAACAGAGCTATGGTGAATATCAAATTTTATTGAATACCTCTCACTCTTCACATAAATGGTGAAGAGAATATATTTCAGTTAGAGATGGATCCTACTCATTCTCTCTCATCATTACAAAACTATCACAACCATTCATTCTTAAATCATCATGTAAGATGATTACACTTGTCATGAGCTATGACTCATTTACAATCTAATCAAGATACCATGTGGAATGTGATCCAATGGTGTACATTAAATCCTGCACATTGCTTATACTGAAACTAACACAGCAAATACATTTATGCACCAATACTCCCTTCTAAATGTTTTGCTGATTTTACTCCAAGTGCTACTCTTAAGTACTCGAACCGATCTTTAGGAAGAGCCTTTGTAAACATGTCTGCCAATTGCTCCTCTGTTCTGTAGTAGTGTAGTTCAATAGTGCCTTCTTGAATAGCATCTCTTATGAAGTGATACTTCCTGTTAATATGCCTTGTTTTCTGGTGGAACACTAGATTCTTGGACATGGCTATGGCAGAGGTGTTATCACAAAGTAAAGGTGTAGCTTCTATTTGTTCTTCTCCAAAATCAGACAACACAAATTTCAGCCACATTGCTTGTGCTGTAGCTTCTGCAGCAGATACAGATTCAGCTTCTGCAGTGGATAGTGCTACACTGCATTGCTTAACAGAAGCCCAAGAGAATACCCCCGAACCAAAACTGAATGCATAGCCCGAGGTACTTTTCATATCATCCAAGCTTCTTGCCCAGTCACTATCACAATAGCCTATCAACACAGTTGCCTTACCATTCACATATTCAATTCCAAAGTCCAGTGTCCCTTGTACATATCTCAATACCCTTTTGGCTATGCATAAATCTTGCCAACAAGCATGATGCATACATCAGATCTGGTCTAGTAGCTGTTAGGTATAACAAACTACCAACCATTTTCCTGTATAATCCTTCATCAGCTTCCTCACTTCCATCAACTTTGGATAATTTATCAGTAATAGCAAGTGAAGTCTTCACAGCTTTGCAATCCTTCAAGCCAAATTTTTCCAGTAAAGACTTGGCATACTTCTTCTGATGAATGAATATGCCATTATCCTTCTGAATGATGCCTAAACCAAGGAAATGATGCAACAATCCCAAGTCTGACATTTCATATTGCTTCATCATATCTCTTTTGAATTCTTGGACCATCTTATCAGAACTCCCTGTGTAGATAATGTCATCTACATACAAGGACACAATAAGCACTCCTGCATCACTGAATTTAGTATACAAGGTAGCTTCACTTTGACTCTTCTTGAATCCAGACTGATTGAAATATGTATCTATTTCATCATACCAAGCTCTGGGAGCTTGTTTTAGACCATATAAGGCCTTTTTCAGCCTATAAACTTTGTCTTCTTTCCCTTTCACTTCAAATCCCTGTGGTTGATCAACATATACTTCCTCATGTAGTGTACCATTTAGAAACGCATATTTGACATCCAATTGGAACAATTTCCATTCCTTTTGAGCTGCCAAGGCAATCAAGGTTCTAATGGTATCAAGCCTTGCCATTGGTGCAAAGGTCTCATTGAAATCAATCCTAGGCTTCTGAGAATAGCCCTTTGCAACTAATCTTGCCTTGTTTTTCTGCACTGATCCATCCAGATTAAGCTTTGTTTTATAGACCCATTTGACACCAATTACTGGTTTATCAAATGGCCTATTAACTAACTCCCATGTATCATTCTTTTCTATCATTTCAATTTCTGTAGACATAGCTTTTCTCCAAGCTTCATCTTCTGATGCTTCTTCATAACATTCAGGTTCTATCACACAGAAATTGCACCTTTCATATACATCTTCCAAGCTTCTAAATCTGAGAGGTGTGTGATCAAACTCTTGTGATTCAGTGTGACTCACTGGTTCCTCTTGACTTGAGTGAGAGCCAACAGGTTGATCTTGTTGCTCCAGTAAGGTTTCAGTGAGACCTACATCTGCTTCACTTCCAACATTACTCCCTTCTTCACAGTGTACATCATTAGAGATTGAAATAGGCAGACTTTTCTCAGAATAAGTTTTCCATTTCCAGCAAGAGTTCTCATCAAATATTACATCCCTTGAGATAATAATCTTCTTGGTTTCAGGATTGAATAATCTGTAACCTTTCTCACAGGTTCCATAACCAAGAAGAATGCATTTGACACTTGTTACATCCAGTTTCTGCCTAATTTGTGATGGAACTTGTGCATAACATAGAGAACCAAACACTCTTAGATGTTTCACTCCAGGTTTCCTCCCACTGTAGGCTTCAAAAAGAGTCTTCTTATTCAGAGCTTTGGTGGGGCATCTATTTAAAATATAAACAGCAGTATTAACTGCTTTTGCCCAAAAATCAAATGGAACCCCCTTCTCCAGCATCATACACTTAGCCATTTCTACAATGGTTCTATTTCTCCTTTCTGCAACACCATTTTGTTGAGGGGAATAGGCCACTGTGAGTTGTCTTTCCAGCCCAAAATCTGCACTAAACTGAGAAAATTCAAGTGAAGTGTACTCTTCTCCCCTGTCACTTCTTAATTTTTTCAGTTTATATCCACTTTGAAGTTCCACAGTTGCTTTGAATTTCTTGAACACACTGAATGCTTCAGACTTATTCCTCAAAAAATAAACCCATCCCATTCTGGTACAGTCATCTGTGAAGGTGATGAAATACTTGTTTCCAGCCTTGGTTGAGGTTTGCATTGGTCCACATATGTCTGAGTGGATCAATTCCAAAGGTAAGACAGCCCTCCATTTAGTTTCCTTGGGAAAAGCTTCTCTGGAATGCTTGCCAAGTGCACAGCCCTCACATACTGTGGTGTTCAATTTTATCTCAGGCAAACCAGTTACCATTTCATGCTCTTGTAACTGCATTAGAGCATTCATATTCAAGTGTCCGAATCTTCTATGCCATATCTCAGCAAATGGACCAACACTGGCCCTCATTGCAATGTGAATTCCTGGTTGTAATGTCAAGGGAAAGCTTCTATTGCCTTTCATTGGAACTTTAACAACTAGATTTGAGCATGTAACATCATCATAGATCCCGACTTCAATTCCTCCAAAGATAAAGTAATATCCATGCTTCATCATCTGTTCTACACTTAGCAGATTATCCTTCAAGCCAGGTACTAACATGATCTCTCTTATATACCTTTGACCTTGCTTAGTTTCAACCAGCAAGTCACCCTTTCCAACCACATCAACCAGTTGCCCTGTGCCCATTTCTACTTTGGCAGTGACTCTCTTATCTATATTCACCAATAGATCTGCTCTTCCTGTCATATGGTTACTACAACCACTATCAATATACTATGTGTCTTCATTTTTCTTCACAACAGCTTTCATACCTGTATAAAACATAGTTGGATTATTCTCCACTTGTCCAGCATAGTTTGCTTGTTGAACAGCTTTCTTAGACCGGCAATCTTTGGCAAAATGCCCTGGCTTATCACAATTGTGGCATCTCGGTTTCCCTTTGAACCAACACTCCCTAAAGTGTAGTTTGTCACAATATTTGCAGGAATTCTTAGCTCCATCAGAGGAAGCAACAAATTTCCCTTGCTGATGCCCAGGTCTGTTATCCCACTTCTTACCCTTAGACTTCCAATTCTTTATGGGTTTGAAGTTTTGATTAGCATTATAGTTATTCTTCTTGGGAGCTATACTTAAACTAGCAAATGCCTTTTCTGTACTATCTTCAGAGTGTCGCTCAATTCGTTGTTCATACCTCTTTAGAGTAGCTATAACATCCTGCACATCAACAGTCTCCAGATCCCTAGTATTTTCTATCACAGCAATAATACTATCATAAGACTTAGGTAAACTTATCAATAGCTTCTGCACAATTCTTTGATTCCCTATATCTTCACCATAACTTTTCATTTGTGACATAAGATCAAATAATCGCACAACATACACAGAGAATGCTTCATGCTCACTCATACGGGTATATTCAAAATCACGCCTTAAGCTTTGGAGTTTCACAGATCTCACTTGTTTATCTCCAATAAATTCTTGCTTCAGTGCATCCCAAGCTTCCTTTGCTGTCTCGAGTATGGCGATTCGTGGGAAAATTTCATCGGATATGGCTCCTTGAATGATCCCGAGAGCCTTAGCATCCTTCACTATATTTTCCTTTAGAAGTTTGAGCTCAGCTGCAGTGATCTCTCTTTCACTCTTCGTTGGAGGACTATAACCCTTCTCCACCATTTCCCACAGATCGTGAGATTTGAAAATGGTCTTCATCTTTATCTGCCAAAAATCAAAGTTTTCGCCATGGAAAACTGGTGCTCTTAGATCAGCTCCACTCGACCCAGCCATATTAGACTTGTTATCGAGTAGCCCAGAGGTGTTTTTCAAATTTTCTTCAGTCACAGCTTCCTCAACTGCACACCTTGTCACAGATTCACGCCCAGATTGAGATGGAACCTGGCTCTGAGGCCAGGATAATGTTTGATTTCTAGTGAAGAATGATTCAATGATCAAAACTGAGAAGGATGGAAGTAGAAAAACAGAGCTATGGTGAATATCAAATTTTATTGAATACCTCTCACTCTTCACATAAATGGTGAAGAGAATATATTTCAGTTAGAGATGGATCCTACTCATTCTCTCTCATCATTACAAAACTATCACAACCATTCATTCTTAAATCATCATGTAAGATGATTACACTTGTCATGAGCTATGACTCATTTACAATCTAATCAAGATACCATGTGGAATGTGATCCAATGGTGTACATTAAATCCGGCACATTGCTTATACTGAAACTAAAACAACAAATACATTTATGCACCAATAGAAAAAGATGCAAAGAATTGAGAGTTGGCCATAGAAGTGGGATTAAGCAACCAAAGTGAGAAAATAGGAAGATAAAATAAGGTGTTCCTTTTCCATACCCAACCCTCACTTAAATACCAAACGCCAAGGGGAATCCAACCGTCAAAGAAAAGGATGCATTCCCCACGCAACGTAAGACACTCCCCTTCAGGACATAAGAGTAACCTCATGATGAAAAAACTCAACAGATAATTGGTTGTAATATTCGGCACAAACCAAGTTAACAAGTAAGAATGGCATAATCCAAACCTCATCAAACTAGTAGCACAAACCAAAGCCATACAAAAGCTCAAACGACGCAAAGACAAAACCATAAACAGGATTAAAGGCGCAAAGACCAAGCAAGCATGGCAAAAGCAATAATTATCACAACCATAAGTTGCCAGATCCGGGTTTGGTTCGAGTTCGTGGTTCGATTCGGGTATGAAATTCGATAGTAACCTAAAGTATCATTCGTCATAGGGTACACATAGACAGTACGATATTCAGTTTGATTTGTTCTTAATTCGTTAAAAATATAAATAAAAAATATTTATAATATACATTTTACAATAATATTTATAGTTATTATAAACAATTATTTTTGTTTAAAATGATTATTTGTAAGCAATTATTTGTTTACAAATAAAAAAAAATTAATTCACTTAATTGTCTAGTCATAATAATATAAATATTACATTAAAATGGAACTTAGGAAATGCTATGACTCTTTACTTCTTCTCTAAAAAATCAATACTCCAGATGGGACCCTCAACTAACACAATAAAAATATTAAAAACTACAATTAAACTTAATATTTTATCTCTCTTAGCAAAACCAGAAGCACAGAGCTTCCCACCACTGAATTCCCCACCAAATCCAAAAAGTACTGGTACGTCTGTACCGGTTGAAATTCGGACGGAATTTCACCGAATCTGGCAACTATGATCACAACAAAAAAACCCTACTCACACAAAGCAAAGCAGAGAACCAGCCAATCAAAAGGTCAGAATACCAAGCGTCTAAAAACTCAAATGAAGATCCTCTAAGCCTACAAGACCTACATTTGCAGACTCTAATTACACAATAATTTAAGACCCTTCCACATCAATCCAGTCCAATCCCAGCCATGGAAGAGCCGCACAAGAAACCAAGGCTTAATGCATCAAAGGCACAAACTCCCAACCATAACCCTAGAACTCCAATTAACCACTAAAATTTTCCTCAGTAGGTAATTTACCCAATTATCAAATCGAATTATCTGCTCCAAAATACCTTTAACACCTTTCCCAATTAGCATAACTGGTAAGATTAACATTAGCACGATTACTTTTAATACGAATTTACAAAAAAAAACCTCCCATGGTTGCGAGATCTCATCATAGCCCCCACACAGGAAGCTAGTGGCTGCCTCTTTCCTATCCTAACTAAACCCTAGAGAGCCCCTTTTTTTTTTCTCTTTTTTTTTTTTTTTACAAATCATCATATTTAGATGGGCTCTTAGCCAATTTTGGTTTAAAGTTCGTTGACAAAAAAGAAAAAAAACTTAAAATCTTGGTTTAAAATTCAAACAAAAAAAGAAAATGTTTTATGTAAGTATTGTTGCAGTCCTATTTAGAATATGAATGTGATTGTGTAAATCCTAGTAGATTAGGAATGTATCTTATATTCCTATTAGGAGTAGATTACTTATTAAGTATTGTAATCCTTTTGGGAAATGGTTTGCCCTTTCTACTACTATAAATAGAGGCACAATGGGGTGAATAAAACACACCTCACAATTACACATCTCTCTCTTCTCCTCTCTATGTGCCGCACCCCTTCACTCTCTATGGCCTTTATACAGTGTAGTAAATTATACCTACAACACGTTATCAGCACGCTCTTGACGCTACGCTAACAAGAAAGTTTATTCTTCAATCAGGGGAGTATTATGTTTTAATTATTCTTTTTGTGATTAATTTATTATTTTGAATTAATCTATATGCTATTGATTCAATTTAATTTTTCTGTGTTGAACGTGATACAACGCATTGGAGACGCAATTCCAGCTTTCTGAGTCTTCTACAAATTCAAAGGCTTTTATAAGTTTTCTGCCAATCAGGTACGCTTAAAATAATGTAAGATATTTGAAATGACCTTGAAGCATGAAAACATTCCCCATGATGCATGAACTCCCTACATTTATATTTACCTTCCGATATATATATTGTATATGTTCATATATTTGTCAATATATATATTTGTTTCATACATTACGCAATTATGCTATGTGGAATTTGTGAGTCAAAGAATTGAAAATAAATTAGAACCAAATTTCGGTTTTTCTAAAAACCCTAGGTTTGAAAATTGGGTATTTTTCTTGGTCTCACCGTGGGATGGCATCACACAGATGCCTTTGGAATACCTGTGCAACCCCTGTAGGGTTTGCTGTTCCACAACTCGCAAGCCTAGCTTGCTGTGCCCCACTGTATCACGGCTTGCATGCCGCAACCTTTATAGTTGCTGGGCTTTACAGCTTTGGCTTGCATCCTCCACGCTAGCCAACAAGGCTGGGCCTTGTTCTTGCAGCCCACATGCAACCAACCCACGTGGCTGGGTCTTGCTCCCGCAAGCATCAGCCAGCCCTTTTGTGGCTGGGCCCCCATGACCAAAAGCCATGGCCAGCTTGCGCTGGACCTTTTCTGTGCCCTCCCCTTGTGGCCCAAACGCCCAACCTAGCTACGGCTGGGGGTTCTCTCCCTCCCCGTGGCTTGCAGACCACCCCCGAGGTTTTGTTTTTTTGGGCCCTACCCTTTCTACTCAAGGCACCCCGTGCCTTCCCTTACCCACGACACCCATGCCCAAATTATTTTGGGGAATTTTTCAACCCACATGCTTCTCAAATAATTTAACCCGTATGTTAATATTGTTTTGCTTCTACAATCGACCCCGAATGGTCCCGATCTATTGAATTAATTAAAAGTGACCTGCAGTCCATTAATCTGATAATGAATCCAAAATTATTGACCTGAAGATTACTTTTGGACATTAACGATTCAATATTTTATTTCTCTTCTTTGAACCGTTGACTTACTTTCGTAGTCCCGAAGCACTCACTTGAGTTCCCGAAAAACCTCAAAATCCACTACACTTAGTTGTATATTGCATTCTGTGTTCTTGCAGGAACCTCTCTTTTATGAACTAAACATTCATAAACTAAATCGAACCTGTAGTTTCGAATTTAATGTCTTTGAAACCCGACGTTTTCATAAAACAATACACCCATGAAAACCCGACATTTTTTCATGAAACCATGTCTTAGAACTCGAATGTTCTAACTTTGATGCTTATGGATGATTCCTCCCCATATCACCAATCACAATCTTGTTCCCTCCCAATTCAATGGATTGTCGAACTGTTACAAGTTTGATTTCCCTTATTTTGGACGTTTCTATTAGAAACCACTTTATGTGGGGTACAAGACGTGAATCTCCACTTGACTATTAAAGTAGTTGAGAAACTATTGAAGCCAACAATGGCATGGAAGAGCTGAATAAGCCTCCGCCATGATCTTCATTCGAAGACTTATGCCCGAAGCATTACAAATGGAAATACCTCCGAACGAGGATTCCATGGCTCTTTGGCTCGCTTCTATGGACTGTTTAATCATGAAAGATATTGCCAGAAGCATACTATGATTACGTCCATGAATGAGTACAATTCTAAAGCTTATAAATCCGATTGAATTTTGACTAGAGAATACTTTTCTCGTCCTTCCTTATTTCTAACTCGCTCCTGAAGCAACAAGTGTAGAAAGAGGAAGTTTACCAAATTCTTGGATCTGATTACTACCACAATCATATGATAGAATCAGGGCATGCCAAGGTGTGGCATCATGCCCGAAGCGTGATCCTTGGCACCTAAGACCTAAAACTTCAAGAATAAGGGATACTATTCCCGAACCTTAACCCTACAGAATCTACTTCCATCTCGATGGAATAGATAATTGGTTATGCACCTGTTCGTGCCCCTACCAATGTTGTTAAGGAGTACCATTCTCGTAGTCAATATGTGAGATTAATTTTGCTCCACCAAACACCGTTGGAAAAGCATAATTTTGACATGGATGGCCTTATTGGCCGAATCCCCTCAGTAAACCATTTACTTTGTGAACATTTTTCCATGTTCTTGGATTCAAGTTTGGTGTATGTTTTACTTATGGATAACCTTATTGATATTGTCCTCGAATATGAGTTAATTGAATCATGTTTATTAGTACATGTGACCGATTCAATTAAACACGTGATTAGGTAGGAATGTGGGGAAGTTAGTTGTCTGGACGAATGCGTACTACGCACACTAACTTTACACCTAAATCACATCTCTAACAACGACTTCAGGTATATCCAACCTGATTAAGAGCATTGGCACGCTCCTCGTTGTATGAATGGAACTGCATCACCATTTAAGGGACCTTAAATTCTCCTTGACGTTGAGTTTTTAAGATATTCGAGATGACAATGATCATAAATGAAACCACTACAGAAAATAGAGTGAAATATCTTTGCACCACCTCCAAAAATGACCCTGAAGCTTTGATTTGGGGCCAATGGGTTGTCTCCCAATTGGGAACATGCCACATGTGGCCGGCTTAGAGCTGGGTGATTGAGTAGTTTACTTGTTTTGGCACGACCATTTGGGACACTTAGGTTGAACAATGATGCTACGACGCATCTCCTTACCCGAAGTAAGGATCTTGTGCCTACACGCACACTTTGCCAAGCTTGCTCATTAGGGAAATTGATTTTCTATATCATTCCTCGCAAAGATACGAAATCACCTCATTTCCACAGTAGATTCAAGGGAATATATGTGGACTAATCTAATTAAAATGCGGACCATATAAAAAAACTTATGGTTTTGATTGATGAATCGACAAACTGGTCACATGTTTGTCCACACACATTATTGCTAAACCTCTTGGCTGATTATGGGTTCACCACCTTACTTATCCCTTAAGGTCCTAGAGACTAGATAATGCCGGAGAGTTTATATCGACGGTTTTCGATAAAGTATTGCATGTTGTTTTGGGTTTCTAATTGAACATTGAGTTCCCATGTTCACCCCAAATAGCCTCGTCTAGTGATCATAAAGCGCAATTTAAATGATCGCCCAAATTTTGGTAAATGTACCAAGTATTCGGTTTTCTGCCTAGGGCTATGCAATCTTGTACGCAGTTATGTTGGTCCGCCTTGGGGCCCATTGCCACCCAACCTATATGACGTTACAGTTGGTTACTGGGTACGAACCTGACGATTTTTGTATTTACGCATTTGGGTGAGCATTCCATGTGCCAAGTTGCCGCCGCAATGTACCACCATGGGTCCTCAAAGAAGGATGTGTATCTTTTGTCGATCATGATTCTCCTTCACACTAGCTCTCTTCGAGCGCTTGTATGCGATCTCTTTACCGCTTATTTGCGGGTTATCACTTTAATAAGATAATCTTCCTGCCGTTAAGGGGAGATAAGAACGTCAACGTTCCTGTAGAACGACGCGAAGTTGCGTGGACGTTGCCCACTATGTCTCATCTTGATCCCCATACCGCACAAGTGTGATAAGCAAGTGCGATGAATTCTAGATTTCAGAATGTTGCTCCAGACGCATTCCTCTGATCTAGCTAAAGTGACGAGATCATATACCAGCTGCAAACATGCCTGTAAGGATAAACGTACTTAACGGACGTCGAGTCAACATCTCTAGAGGGTGTGCCGCAACTGTTGGACGATTTAGACGCCCCTGTTGGATGGTCCGGTACAACGGCGGATAGTCAATCAATCTGTCTTGGCCTGGAGCACGACATATTATTCGGTTCGTAGGATTCATTTCCCTAGAAGAGGAAGACAAAGCACAACTATGAATCTAAACTCAATCGCTGTCTCAAATCATTTCCATCTCATGAGATTAATCTAGATTACTCCCGAGACATGAAGTTCTTGGTCCAGTATACTAGTTTGGATGAGAAAAATGGAATTGAAATGAGATTATCATCGATGATGTTTTCACTTATATGGTAGCTACCGACATAAATGAAAAGCGACAATGTCGAACCGTGTTCCGTTGATTAAGTGACAACGTAGAACTGATTGGACAATTGAGATTACAATCTAGGTCAAATTCCTTACCAAAGTGTGTATTGGACCTGTCGTTCCTACACTACCCAAGGTAACCCTATTGTGTTACAAGTGGGAAAGGAAGCATTATGAGATGAATGAAATAGTGCGATATGATGCACGCTTTACGGCGCAAGGTTTCTCTCAAACGTCCTGTGATTGATAGCAGCATTATGAAATGTGGTTAGTGTTTCTCCATGGGGATATAAATACGAAGATTGACATGTAAGTTCCCGAAGAATTACATAGACTGGTTCAAAAAGTTCCAAACCCACGGAACACCCTCTTAACATTGTTTTTAGGCGTTCACTTAAATTCGACGGATGTGGTATACCCGTTTAAGTGATTGTTTGATCAGTCAGGGATATGAATTATGCCCTTGCGTGTTAAACTATGAAGTCTTATTCTAAATTGCTAGAGTTACAGTTTGTGTCGTTAACACGAATCTCACTAAGACTCTTGAAGAGCTTGAGAAAACTGCCTCGCACCTGAAGATGGAATTTGAGATGAAGGATCTTAGGAAAACTCGTTTATGTCTTGACCTGAAGTTTAAGCGTTGTTCTGATGGTATTTTGGTCTACCAGTCGAACTACACTCCAAACGTGTTACTTTTGAGTATACCTTTGATCGTCCATACGTTATATACAAATGAGACCCTTGAAGAGGTTATGGAATCTGAAATTCCATATCTAAAGTTCAACTTTGTGATTCGTTGTACTTAGCTCATTGTATTTAGACAGGACATCTCCTTCGCCGTTGATCTTGGTAAAGATGCAGCACCGCACCTACACGCAACCACTGAATTGGTATTAAAGACGTACCCTGGAGGTATTATGAGGGCAAATCCCAACGCATCTTAGCGGATCCGACCCCCTGATCCTCGAAATGATGCTTGCCTTGTTATTTTGCTGACACTGGTTACTTATCAAACACGCACAAGGCAAAATCCCCAAATGGTTATGTCTTTATCATTAGGGATATCGCAATATCTTGGAGGTCCATGATATGACCTTAGTTGCGAAATCTTCGTATTGTTCCAAGACTCACCTCACTTCACTACGCCACAAGTGAGACATGGTTAGGAGTTCTTGTTGAGCATGTTCGAAGTACTTGATCTGTTTTCATCCATCGTTGAGTCCCGACAACGATCCATGAAGACTATGCCGCATGTATCAACCCAACCAAGCCATGATACATCAACAAAGTCAACGCCAAGACATATTGCGTCTACATCTACATTAGCAAAGCATCAGGAGATTAAAGTCATGCAAGCCGATCCCAGACAACCTTGCCGACCTCTACACGCATCATTGCCGAAGTCAACCTTCCAGAAGCTTGTCCGAGGAATTGGTATGCCTAACTATCATATGCAATTCTTGTAGTTCTCATTTGGAAGTTATGTCAAACTCAAGGGGAGTATCCAGAAGTATACTCACTTGATCTTAATGTACACTTTTTCCCTACGATTAGGAGCATTTTTCCCACTGGGTTTTCACTACCTAACTAGGTTTTAACGAGGCACCCATCCTGGGTTGATCATACCCTTGTGAGCTCTTCTACTTGCGTCCAAAAGACGTATAGTTTTGACTTAATGCAACTTCTCACTTTTCTCCTTAGACTATGGGTTTTTTCCACCTTGGGTTTTACCATAGCGAGGTTTTGTGAGTTTTACTTTTTATGCATTCTTCTGTTGATTTGAGACTCGCATTCGCTCATTGTGCCGATGACTTCATCAACTGTACATGCTTCATCACTGAAGACCTGATGTGCCATTTACTTGAGTATTTAGACACTCAAGGGGGAGTGTTGCAGTCCTATTTAGAATAGGAATGTGATTGTGTAAATCCTAGTAGATTAGGAATGTATCTTATATTCCTATTAGGAGTAGATTACTTATTAAGTATTGTAATCCTTATGGGAAAGGGTTTGCCCTTTTTACTATTATAAATAGAGGCACAATGGGGTGAATAAAACACACCTCACAATTACACATCTCTCTCTTCTCCTCTCTATGTGTCGCACCCCTTCACTCTCTATGGCCTTTATACAGTTTAGTAAATTATACCTACAACAAGTATTAGTGTTTTTTTTAATGTTTGTTTTTAATTAAAAGTCTTGGTATAAAGTTGAGTTGCCTAGATTTGTGTCTCTCTCAGAAGTTGATGACGAAATGAAATATCAATTTGGACCAAATTCATGATATTCAATTTGAAATTCTTAAAAGGTTTTCCTACTTTTTAATATATATATATATATATATATATATATATATATATGTTGTAGGCATAATTTACTGAACGATTATGAATGCCATATAGAAAGAGAGGGTGCAGCATAAAGAGAGAAGAGAAAGATGTATAATTGTGAGGTGTGTTCTATTCCACCCCATTATGCCTTTATTTATAGTAGTAGGAAAGGTTAATTCCTTACCCTTTTAGGATTACAACTCTTAATAGGTAATAAACTCCTAATAGGAATATAAGAGATATTCCTAGATCTACTAGGATTTACACAATCACATTCCTAATCTAATAGGATTGCAACACTCCCATTTGAGTGTGTAAATACTCAAGTAAATAGCCCATCAGGTTTTCAACGATGAAGTAAGTACAGTTGATGTAGTCATCGACACAGTGAACAAATGCGAATCTCAAATCAACGGAAGAATGCATAAAAAGGTAAAACTCACAAAACCTCGCTATGGTAAAACCCAAGGTGGGAGAACCCATAAACTAAGGAGAAAATGAGAAGTTACATTAAGTCAAAACTATATGTCTTCTGAACGCAAGTAAAAGAGCTCACACGGGTATGATCAGCCCAGGATGGGTGCCCCATTAAAACCTAGTTAGGTAGCAAAAACCCAATGGGAAAAATGATCCTAATTGTAAGGAAAAATAGTACATTAAGATCAAGTTAGTATACTTCTGGATACTCCCCCTGAGTTTGACAAAACTTCCAAATGAGAACTACAAGCATTGTATATGATAGTTAAGCATACCAATTCCTTGGACAAGCTTTTGGAAGGTTGACTTCAATAGTGACGTCGTGTAGAGGTCGGCATGGTTGTCTGGGATCGGCTTGCATGACTTCAATCTCCTGATGCTTTACTGATGTAGATGTAGATGCATTATGTCTTGGCGTTGACTTTGTTGATGTATCTGGGCTTGGTCGGGTTGATACATACAACATAATCTTCATGGATCATTGTTGGGACTCAACGGTGGATGAAAAACAGCAAGTATTTCGAATATGCTCAGCAAGTATTTCTAACCATGTCTCACTTATGGCGTAGTGAAGTAAGGTGAGTCTTGGAAAGATTCAAAGATTTAGCAACTAAGGTCATATTGTGGACCTCCAAGATATTGTGATATCCCTAACTATAAAGACATAACTATTTGGGGATTTTGCTATGTGCGGGTTTGATAAGTAACCTACGTCAGCATAACAACCAAGGCAAGCATCATTCTAAGTATCAGAGGGGTTGGAATCGCTCGAGATGCATTGGGATTTGCCCTCGTAGTACCTTTAGGGTACATCTTTAAATAAGTACAATAAAGCGCCACGTTGAACTTTAGATATGGAATATCAGATTTCATAACTTCTTCAAGGGTCTCATTTGCATATAACGTATGGACGATCAAGGGTAACACCTTCAGGGTGTAGTTTGACTGGTAGACCAAGGTATCGTCAGAATAACTCTTGAACTTCAAGTCAAGGCATAAACAAGTTTTCCTAAGATCCTTCATCTCAAATTCTTTCTTCATGTACGAGGCAGTTTTCTCAAGCTCTTCTAGAGTCTTAGTGAGATTTGTGTGAATGACATAAACTATAACTCTACCAATTTGGAATAAAACTTCATAGTTTAATACACAATGGCATTCACTCATATCCCTGACTAATCAAATAATCACTTAGACAGGTATACCACATCCGTCAGATTGTAAGTGAACACCTCAAACAAGTTAAGAAGATGTTCTGTGGTTTAGAACTATTTGAGTCAATCCATGTAATTCTTCGAGAACTTACATGTAAATCTCCGTATCTATATCCCCATGGGGAAAACCTAACCACATTTCGTAATGTTGCTATCAATCACAGGACGTTTAAGAGAAACCTAATGTTGTAAGGTGTGCATCATATCGTACTATTTCATTCATCTCATAACACTTCTTTTCTCACTTGTAACACAATATGGTTACCTTGGACAGGGTAGGAACGACAGGTCCAAAACACAGTTTGGTAAGGAATTTGACTTAGATTGTAATTTCGGTAATCCAATCAGTTCTACATTGTCACTTAATCAACGAAACACGGTTCGATATCGTTGCTTTTCATTTATGTTGATAGCTACCATATAAGTGAAAATATCATTGATAGTAATCTTATTTCAATTCCATTTAGCTCACCCAAACTAGTATACTTAACCAAGAACTTTAAGTCTCAGGAGTAATATGGATTAACCTCATGAGACGGAAATGATTTTGAGACAGCGATCAAGTATAGATTTAATTTATACTATGTCTTCCTTATCTAGGGAAGTGAATCCTACAAACCGAGAGATCTGTCATGATCTAGGCCAAGACAGATTGATTGGCTATCCACCGATGTACCGAATCATCCAACATGGGCATCCAAGCCGTCCAACAGGAGCGGCACACCCTCCAGGGATGTTGACTCGACGTCCGTAAGTATATCTATCCTTAAATGCATGTTTGCAACCGGTATATGATCTCATCACTTTAGCTAGATCAGAGGAATATGTATGGAGCAACATTTTGAAAGCTAGAATTCATCACACTTGTGCAGTATGGGGATCGAGATGAGACATAGTGGGCAACGTCCACGAAAATTTGCGCCGTTCTACAGGAACGTTGATGTTCTTATCTCCCCCTAATGGCGGGAAGATTATCTCATTAAAGTGACAACCGCAAATAAGCAGTAAAGAGATCGCAAGCAAGGGCTTTAAGAGAACTAGTGTGAAGGAGAATCATAATCAACAAAGATTCACATCCTTGTTTGAGAACCCATGTTGATACGTTGCGGCGTTGCAACTTGGCACATGGAATACACACGTAAATCGTGCAAATACGAGGTGTCATGTTTGTACCCAGTAACCAATTGTAACGTCAAAATGGTTGAGTGGCAATAGGCCTCAAGGTAGACCAATATAGCTGCGTACAAGATTGCATAGCCATCGGCAGAAATTGAAAACTTGGTACGTTCACCAAGGTCCTGGCAATCATTGAAATTGCACTTTATGATCACTCCACAAGGCTATTTTGGAGTGAACATGGGAACTCGAGGTCCAATTATAAACCCAAGAGACATGCAATACTTTATAAAAAAAACCATCGATATAAACTCTCCTGCATTATCCAGTCTCTCAGACTTTAAGGGATACGTAGGGTGGTGATCCCTTAATCGGCTAAGGGGTTTAGCAACAATGTGTGTGGGCATTATCCAATTTGTCGATTCATTAACCAAAACCATAAGTATTTATATGGTCCGCATTTTGGTTGGATTAGATCACATATATTCCCTTGAATCCACTGTGAAAAATGGTGATTTCATATTTTTGTGAGGTATGATTTAGAAAAATCAATTTCCCTAATGAGCAGGCTTGGCAAAGTGTGCTTGTAGGCACAAGATCCTTACTTTGGGTAAGGAGATGCGTCGTAGCATCATTGTTCGATCAAAGTATCCCAAATGGTCGTGCCAAAGCAAGTAAACTATTCAATCACCAAGCTCTAGACTAGCCACATATGGTGTGTTCCCAGTTAGGAGACAACCCATTGGTGCCAAGTCAAAGCTTCAGGCTCATTTTTGGAAGTGGTGCAAACATATTTCACTTTATTTTCTTTAGTGGTTTCATTCATGATCATTGTCTTCTCGAATATCCTTTAAAACTCAACGACAGGGAGAATTTAAGGTCCCTTAAATGGTAATTTAGTATCATTCATACAATGTGGAGCATACCCATGCTCTTAATCATGTTGGATAGACCTGAAGTCGTTGTTAGAGATGTGATTTAGGCATAAAGTTCCCCACATTCTGACAACTAACTTCCCCACATTCTTACCTAATCACGTGTTTAATTGAATTTGGTCACATCTATATAGGAAACATGATTCAATTAACTCATATTCAAGAACAATATCAATAAAATTATCCATAAGTAAAAGATACACCAAACTTGAATCCAAGAACATGGAAAAAATTTCACAAAGTAAATCAAAATTATTAAGGGGACTCGGCCAACAAGGCCATTCATGTCAAAATAATTCTGCTCTTCCAATGATGTTTGGTGGAGCAAAATTAGTCTCACATTTTGACTACTAAAATGGTACTCCTTAACTACATTGGTAAGGGCATGAACAGGTACATAACCAATGATCTATTCCATCGAGACGGAAGTAGATTCTGCAGGGTTGAGGTTTGGACATATTATCCCTTTATTCTTGAAGTTTTAGGTCTTAGGTGCCAAAGATCATGCTTCGGGCATGATGCCACACCTTGGCAGGCCCTGATTCTACCACATGTTGTAAAAACAAACTTGAAATTGGATCGTGAGAAAGACAAACCCCGAATTGGGTTCGGTAGGCTCCAGTCGAAGTTGGAGGGTCTGTTTAGTAGGGCATTACCGTTCGGTGCACTTCTTCCGAAATAGAGCATGCCCTTCGGTGCATCCTTGCCGAAGCAGGGCATTACCGTTCGATAGTCATTCAGTAGACTCCAGCCGAACTGGGTCCATACCTTTCTCTCACGTTTGTGATAGTAATCAGATCCAAAAAAGTGGTAAACTTCCGTTTTTTATATTGCTACTTCAGGAGCGAGTTAGAAACATGGAAAGACAAGAAATGTATTCTCAAGTCGAAATTCCATTGGATTTATAAACTTCATAATTGTGCTCATTCATGTAGGTAATCATAGTATGCTTCAGACAATGTCTTTCATGATTAGACAGTCTGTAAGAGCGAGCCAAAGAGCCATGGAATCCTCGTTCGGGAGGTATTTCTATTTGTAATGCTTCAGGCATAAATCTTTGAATGAAGATCATGGCAGATGCTTATTCAGCTCTTCCATGCCATTGTTGGCTTCAATGGTTTCTCAACTACTTGATAGTCAAGTGAAGATTCACGTCATGTACCCCACATAAAGTGGTTTCTAATAGAAACGTCCAAATCAAGAAAATTGAACTTGTGACGGTTCGACAATCCACTGAATTGGAGGGAACATGATTATAATTGGTGTTATAGGAATGAATCATTCATAAGCATCAAAGTTAAAACATTTGAGTTCTAAGACATGGTATACATAAAAAAATTCAGGTTTCCTTGGGTGTATTTTTTTATGAAAACTTCGGCTTTCAAAGGCACTAAATTTGAAACTACAGGTTCAATTTAGTTTATAAACAGTTAGGTCATAAATGAGAGGTTCGTGCAAGAACACAAAATGCAATATGCAAATTCAAAAAATACTTGTAAAGCAATTATACTTTCTGGAATCTTGTCGGATCCTTCGCAAGATCAATTTTACTCATATTACCCTGATTCCCAAACAGTTCCAGCCTTCCGAGATGTTCTAGCTCTGGCCTATTAGTTTATGCAATGTGCTTTACAAGATTGCATCAAAGATGTTGGTGAACTGCACGAAAGCCATTATGTCGAGCATCGTCTTGCTAAACCAAAGTGCCTTTATTTTTAATCGCCTTATTTTAGACAATACCATTCTTGCTACTGAGGTTGCCCAAACTCGATTCAAATGAAAAAGGGGGAACAAAGGGCATATGGCTATTAAACTTAATATGACCAAAGCGTACAATCGTATCTAGTGGGGCTACTTGCACATGATCCTCACAAAATTGGGCTTCTCCATTCGTTAGGTAAATCTTCTCATGCAATGTGTTTCCTCAGTCACACACTCTATCATTGTGAATGGCTCTCCATGTGGCCATATCTTTCCCTATCGTGGTCTCAGTCAGGGAGACCCCTCTTACCCTATTTGTTCTTCCTCTATGCCGAAGGACTTTCTACACTCATTGATCAACGACACAGGGATGGTGCAATTCTAGGGATCTCCATCTGTTGTGGCACGCCACTAATACACCACCTTCTTTTTGCAGACGATTGCCTCTTATTTGGCCAGGCCACTAAAGAGGCTCCGAGATTAAGTCAATTCTAGACTTTTATGAGAGGGTCTCGGGGCAGTGGGTTAACCTATCTAAGAGCGTCGTTTGCTTTAGCCAAAACATTTCACGGATCATTTGGCTAGCGTTCTCAGCATCGATCGAGTCTATAGGCATGTTAAGTATTTGGGCCTCCCAACAAGGGTGAGACGTAATCGGGGAGCGTGCTTCGGTCATATCAAGGAACGATTGTGGAAACGCCTTCAGAGTTGGAAAGGTAGACTCTTAAGTGCGGCTGGAAAGACTGTTGATCAAAGTTGTTGCTCAAGCCATTCTCTTCTACACCATGAATTGTTTCCTTCTACCTAAATATTTTTATGACGAGTTGAACAAAATGGTGGCCAAATTCTGGTGGAACGGTGTGGACAACGATCGAAAGATTCACTGGATCTTTTAGGATCGACTTTGTACTCTGAAGAAGCAATGGTGGCTTGGATTTCAGGAACCTTTATGCCTTTAACCTTAGTCTTTTGGCTAAACAGGGTTGGAGGCTCATCCACGATTTAGTCTATTGGCTAAACAGGGTTGAAGGCTTATCCACGACCAATCCTCACTGGTTGCTCGTGTATTGAAGACTAAGTACTTTTCCAACTCATCCTTTTTGGAAGCATCCGTGGGAAACAAAGCCCTATTTCTAGAGAAGTCTGTGCTTAGCTTACCCTATCATCGAGTTGGGCCTTCAGTGGCAAATTGAAACCAATGCCGATGTTGATATTTGGAATGATCGCTGGGTACCTTTGCCTTCCAAATTGATGATTTTCTCCCCTTGCCCCCGGACTGCTCTCTATCACGGGTTTTCCAGTTGATTGATAATAAAAAATGGAAAGCCTCCCTAATATGTGCCTTTTTTTTCTAACTTGGAAACCAATGCGATTCTATCTTTGCTTCTCAACTTCCATAGGCCTGGGGACTAGTTGTTTTGACACTACGATTCCAATTGACTCTTCTCAGTTAAAAGCACGTGCTGCTCGATGGATCCGGAATTCTGGCAACTTTGCTTCGTTCTCCCATTCTGGGTGTAGCCTTGGTTTGCTATGAAAACAAATCTGGAATGCTCGCGTTCCTCCGAAGGTTAAGGTGGCAACTTGGCGTATTTGCAAAGATATCATCCCATCTCGAGAAAATCTCCTTCATCCCCACCTTGGATTTTCTTCTGCTTTCATACCTTTTGGCCTAGGCGTTATTTCTATTGGAGACTAGGGCCTCTTTCTGGCGAATTCCTTATCTCATGAGAACTTCGATCTTGTCATGATGATCTAGTGATCTTTATGGAATGCAAGAAACTTTATCCTTTGGAATGGTAAGTCTGAGAGGCCGAATCTTGTGGCGGCTCGTTCTTTGAGCTATTGGCAAGATTTCATTGATGCTTCATCTCTGGCTACTTCGACTCTCCCAATTACGCGATGGTCCAAACCCATGTCAAGATTTGTAAAAGTTAACATTGATGGCGCTTAGGCGGAAGATAAATGCCTGGGGCGAGTGGGTATTATTCGAGACGAGTTGGGCTTATTTGTGGCTACCCGCGCCATGCAATTCGATTTTGTATCTAGTCCCTTGCATAGTGAAGCCTTGGCAGTTTGTGAAGGCGTGTTCTTAGCGATGGAAAAGGGTCTTACTGACGTTATTTTTTAGGCTGATTTGCTCCAAATCGTGAGTGAGACGCTTGACAAATCTCCAATATGTCATCAGTTGGACCTATTGTAGAGGATATCAAGGCTTATCTTTGCACGATCACTGGTGCTACCATTTCCCAGATCCATCGCCAAGGAAATGGTGTTGCTCATCACCTGGCCCGTCATGGTCTTCATATGAATTTGGTGAAATGCTCCTGGTTCGAGGAGCCCCTTGATTTCTTACTTTACTTTCATATGAATGTAATTGACTGTGGCAGCTTTACTACTGGCCTTGGATGTAATCTTTTATTCTTTCTATCTAAGGAATCTACTATTGTTGCTTTCAAAATAAATAAAAAAATCAACCGAAGTCAATACAATAGTGTATGTATACTTGTGATAACAACCAAGCCTATGTAGCAATACAATCTAATCGTATCTAATCCAACTCGTTACACCATGGCAAACTTATCTAACATAAACCAATAATCTAATGAAACTTAGATATTTAGTTATATTGGTTATTATTCCCCCTTAATCTCAGCCAGGATACCCGAGCCTGAGAATGCAGCAATGTCTTATGAAGACTGGACTATATAGACCTATAGTAAGAACATCAGCTATCTGGTTGTCTGTGGAAACATAATGAACACTATTATCCTTCTTTTGAACTCTTTCCCTAACAAAATGAAAGTCTGTATCAAGATGTTTGATCCTGGAGGGGAATATTGAATTTCACCATAGATCGCCATAACCACCTAGGTAGCAGAATTAACGAAAAAGTATTATAAATTGCAGAAAGCATAATCTTGCCCAGTTCAATCTGTCACCCCCAAAAAATTCTATCAAGAACTGACAGATGTGGGCAACCCACAATAAATCGCAGGCTCAATACCATCCCAACATTACTGAATTAGAGTAATGAAATTATAATTCTATGGAAGAACTATGAACTGCATAAAGAAAAAAGATGATTTGCGGAAGAAGAAAGCAAGAGAGAGATGGAGCTGAATCACAATGGTTTCTAGTTAATCAACCGAAGTCAATACAACAGTACATGTACACTAGTACAGTGATAACAACCAAGCATATGTGGCAATATAATCCAATCGTATCCAATCCAACTCATTACACCACGAAAAACGTATCTAACACAAATCAATAATCTAATAACAGCTAGATATTCAGTTATATTGGTTATTAAATATCTCTTCATAACTTAATTTTGATTGAAATCAAAAGATATGATTCTAATGCAGCCAAACAGTTAACTCCTGTAATCAACATTTATCTTGATCTTGATCCCCAACGTGGATTTGATTGTTAATTTAACAAATGAATAGTTAATTGTATGCACAGGACTATACTGTGTACCCTCTGACTGAATCTTTCCTATTCATGCAATACCTAGGTCTTTGAGACTGTACGTTCGGTGTTAGATCTTTGAGACTATACTTTTGGGTTGTTTGGCACCAACCAATTTCTAAGAACTATAACTATTGCGAGAAGCAGTAGAGAAGAACAACTATTAGACTTTAGAAATTAGAATTTTTGCATCGGTGTAATGAATATCGAGTTTGCAAGTTGTATAAGCCTGTAATAGGTTAATAACTATAAACAAACATTTGCATCAAGAATCAAATCTGTACAAAGGAAATTGAGAATATGAGCTGAAGATTATGCTTTGTTGTTTATCTAGCTGGTGCACTTTGGTTATGCCTTTAGAATTTCATAAAGTTGGTCCTCCTCTAAAGTAAGCATCCTCCATAATTTTTCTCTTCATTTGTTGCTTATTCGACTAATCAAACGATCTTATATGATCATTTTAATCCACAGAATTGTGTTATTTATTTTAGTTGATCAATTAGCTAGGGATTGCAACATTAACATTCCCAGTATCAATCTGATAATCGGGATTTATTGAAATATGTTCAATCCAGTCATTGGTCCAAAAACTTTCCAACATGAGACTTGGAATTCATGATTAGCTAGGTTGATCTTCACGGACTTCGTTAATGACTTTAGGAAATACCCCTAAGCAAAAGAGTGCGAAAATAAGAAAGTCTCATTGATCCATCGTCCAACGTATAAAGTATAAGCATGCACGTTGAAGTGGGTAGACTGTAAATTTCCTATACATCGTTGTAAACAAGTTCATAAGAGGATAGATTAAGATAGGCAAGACAACATGATAATGCACACTGAGTCATTGACTGATTGGAATATTTTGTATGTGATATTTAATAATAAACAAAGCTACATATAGGACCCAGTTTAGCTTCTCAGTTACCTCTGTTCATCATTTTTCAGTCAAAAGAAAGTGGCAATGCAATTATGCAAGGATCTTATGTCATCAAATTTTATGCCTGAAGAACCCGAAAAAAGAAGGGCACCTTGAAGGACCACGGACCAAAGTTGAGCATATACTCCAATAATTATTCAAAGATAAATCAAGTAGTTTTGAAGGAAAAGATAATGAAAACCAAAGTCCATAATCTTCAGACCTCCCTCACCCGCAAGCCAGTCAAAATGGAACTTCACCCTGTTTCATAACATATCGAATCCAATCGTCGTAGGATTAGTGCAATCATCGTAGGATTAATTAGTGCAATCATCGTATGCTATTCCACTACTTGATTAGTTGATTGTTAATTTTTCATTGACCTTGCTTTGTAAGATTAGTGTAATCTTTTATCCATACTTAATGTTTCTTTTTATTAATTATTTCATAAGATACACATGAAAAAATTAGGTGAAATTAACTGTTTAGCAATAGTCATGTGAAACTTATATTTTCCTCATAGTGAAGAAGACCATTAAGATTAGTCGATCTTAATAGTTAATCCATACTAAGGTTTCTTCTTCCCTCTTTCATGGCTTGTTTAATAAAGGGGTGTGATATCCACACACCCCTTTTTACTTCTCTCACACCTTGTTGGATTTCGGCCGTCGAATCGGATGAACTGAAGAAGATTTAATGGACAGAAAGTAATAAGGGTGTGTGAGAAGTAAAAAGGGGTGTGCTAATAAATAGTAACTAATTTTATCTTTCATTAGTTGTGATTAGTGGTATGTCATCACCAATTGAAAAGCAAGTTTATCATTAGGATAAATTTAAAGTTGGTGTGGCTCTATGACTGCTTACGTGGTTTTGTCCATGCCACCGATACTTTCGAGAGATCTTTCAATGTGTTGGGAACACGACTAAGTAGACCATAATGGTTCATGGCCCATTCTACCTTTTTTTTCTTTCTTGCTATATATGATAACAAATGTGGTTGCTACATATCAATCCAATACCCTTAAAATTCAAGTGTGTTCTCAATCAAACTTTTCTCCATTCTAGGTGTGTTCTCAATCAAACTCTTCTCCGTTCTAGGCTTGCCTCATTTTTCTCTTCATCCCTCTTATCGCGGTCTAGTCTGCACTTCCCCTTCTTATTCTATGAACTTTTCTATGGCTTTAACTTATGTTTTAAAAAATTTCGTGCTTATCTTTACTCTATATTCGGGTTTTTGGATTTCTACAATGTTTTTAGTTCTTTCTATTGAATTTAGGGTCTTTCAATTTCTGTGCAAATTACTCCAATCTCTCATGTACTGAGTTCAAATTACATATGTAAGTGAGAAGCCCTCCCACACATTAAAGTCTGGCTCCGCCACTGATAATACAATTGGTTGGAAACTTAAAAAAAAAATCAATCAATTATTTACGACGGTTGGTGTACCACGACGTCGTGGTTCGACATGTTGAACATTTGAGACAGGCAGTACACTGAAAAATTTCTCAATATCTTGATACAAAATGAACAATTAGACAGAAAATTATGATAAAATTAGTGGCAAACTCTTCTTCAACTAAGTATATCTCGTTATGGTATTCAAGTGTAACGACTTGAAATTTTCATTAAACTAAAATATAAACATCGAGTGCTCTAACTACCGTTCAATGGGGGGTTCATGCACGAAATATTCCAATGTCTTAATTTTTTTAATTTTTATTTTTATGAGGAGTACATTATGGCATCATGCATACATGATTGGATAGAAGACTTCCGACAAAGTTGTACGAGTAAACTAATTGGCATTGGATTTCTTGATACACAAGTTAATCTAAATACATATGCACAACATGCTCAATCACGAACCATATATTCTCGAGAAGACCTAAGATATATGCATAAGTTTCATCGAAATGCCATGGATTTGCATCAAATATAAAACATGTAAATATCATATATAGGTAGGCTTCTAGGAATTCCGAGTACATATCTTAATAACTTTGCAGTCTCCGCTGTTTGATTCGACCATTTTCTCTATAATTAGCTACATTTTGTTCGTACATGCATGTAGTCCTTTTAAGTTATACATTTTGTTTTAACGAGCAATAGGATAATATATTAAAGGGGTGTGATATCCACACACCCCTTTTTACTTTTCTCACACCTTTTTGGATTTCGACCATCGGATCGGATGAACTGAAGAAGATCTAACGGACAGAAAGTAATAGGGGTGTGTGAAAAGTAAAAAAGGGTGTGTGGATAGCACACCCTTATATTAAATTACGAAAGGGAGATTTGAACACGAAATCTCCGGTGCAAAAATGAACACTCTTAACTAATTGAGACGTTATAAACTACTTACGAGTCCTTTAAGTTAGAACACGTAAATAATCATATATGAAAGCAACTTATTTGCAAGTTGCATATGGCTATCCTAATAACATAATTATAATCGGCATCAGACCAACTTCTTTTTAATTATGCTATATTTTTTGTTTGTATCGACCAGTTTTAAGTCTGCACCAACTTAAGAAATATTTTTGTCGTACATAAAATATTGTTATTCCACAAGTAGTAAGGGTCATTTTCTACTTGGGGTGTAATATCCACACACCCCTTTTTACTTCTCCCACATCTTTTTGGATTTCGACCGTCAGATCGGATGAATTGAAGAATATCTAACGGACATAAATTAACAGAGGTGTGTGAGAAGTAAAAAATGGTGTGTGGATAGCACACCCCTTTCTACTTTCTTTCACTGCAATTTCGTCTCTGGTCTTTTCAACCTCTCGAGTCTATAACATATCATCAATATATTGATTACAAGATCCGTACAAGGCACGCCTTATATAATCAAACATATAGAGTAAGCTGTGATGGTCATGGTGGCATTTGTCTTGTGGGTTTTGGAAAATTTGTACATGATTAATTAACTAATCATCCATAAATGACCAAGGATCCAACATGCATGGGAAATTTCCTTCAAGTTTGCTGGCCTCCTACGCGGTAATACAACAAAATCTGGGTGTTTGATTGGCTCTTATAGTCTTCGTCGCTTTATGTATAATGAGTGCGAATTTTCTCACCGCTCTTACCATGTGGTGACTATTAGACCCCTCTTGAATTGCGCTACGTATTCGTGCAGGTTTAACCATGATTGACTAGTTTTAGTTTTATATATATATATACCTGCCCCTTAAGGATAGGGATCCCTTTCCTTAAGGACTTCCTACACACATATAACAAAATAATTCAATAATTAAATATATATTAGTTCCTTCCTATCCTCGAATTTTGAGATTGTTGAGAATGAATCACACAGTGAGGAAAGACTTTGCATAGGCTTATAAGTGATAGAACCCTAGCTTTGCATCTTGACTTCTGTATAGTAGAACAAGTAATTTCTTATTACAATTAACAACTTCAACAACAACCCTTTCTGTTTACAACTTTCCCTAATATAATGGTTGGTTAGCTTCCTCTCGAAGCCAACTACTAACAACCACAAATCTGTCCTAGTCAGCACTAATACCATGCCAGCTCATCAATTACTTCAATTATCACACAGGATCCTATCAATAAGTAAGTTGGGCTATTCTCTATATTGCTAATTTGTTTTATAGTGGAACCTCAACTTTCTTCATGGCATCAGAGCAGGTTGTCCAACGTGTGAAGCCCAATCGCCACACATATTCCACGTTATCTGGTTGTGTTGTCCCCATATTAGGCTTGAAAATTTGCCATACATGAGGGGGCATGTTGAGAATGAATCTCACGTTGATGGAAGGAGAAACCTTAAATGGGCTTATAAATAAATTAAGTTACTCCCCATATTGCTAATTTGTTTTATGACGAAACTTCAACTCTCTTAAGAGATTATTTTCTATCATCAATGCTAATTCTTTTAACATTAGAAATCATCAATAATAACAAGCTTTTAAAGCAAGGCTTGTATTATTAACACCTCACATTTTGTTGACTACACCCCATATACTTAATACACTCTACATCTACTTTTTAACTAAAAATTTATCTTAATACACCCCACTTATTTTCCAATGCTGCCCTTACACCCCACACCCCTCTACATACACCTAACACCCTACTTAAACCCTACAATCAAACTCTTCGTTAATTACATTATTCAAATAGGTTTTAGTGTTTTGTTTTTCTCTAAAGAACTTGCTAGAGTTGTGGGGGAGAAGAGAGTCATAGATTTCTCAAATACGTGGATCACATTATGAGAAGTATATGCCCATATTGTCTTTCTTGCTTATTTTATGTTTGAATATTTTTGGGCAACTGTAGGATCAAAGAAGAAATTTTAATGTTACGATTCATGCATGGAATCTAAAGCTCCACCAAAAAGTTCCCTTTGCATATCAATTAGAGATTTTAAATGATTTTCATACAAAGGAAACTATATGTCAAGAGAGATGTATTTATGAAGAAATATATAAGCACATGCATTTTTTTTTAAAATTCTAATAATACAAAAGTTGGAGATGACATTTTAGTTTCAAACTTACAGGTGATATAGATGTTGGAATCAATGTCGAAGTTACAAATGATACAGATGTTGTAGTCAATACCCAACTGACAGAGCTACTGACGATGTTGAAGCCTCCAAAACATTGATTTCATGTTTCATTTGTCAAAATTAACCTCTTTTTTCATTAACCATGTTGTGCTTTTAGTTAGGGTGTTGTTTTATAATGGAGGTGAGAGTATCTTCAAGAGCTTGAAAGAAAACAATCTTAGAATACATATTGACAAATAGTTGGGGTGTATTCAGGAAAATATTTTTTGTTTTTTAATTCATATATGGCCTAAATAGTAATTGCATATTAGGGAATATAAGTTATTTAGCAATAAAATATTATGTGGGGTTTATTCAACACGAAGTGGGGTGCTAATAAAAAAAAACCTTAAAGCAAACAAAACGAAACCAAAAAACAGTGAAGGGAAAAACGCTGCTACTGTGTACTTTCACACCTTCAGTTTGAGGATCGAAGAAGGTAAAAGTAATGTACAACTTGTATTGCTCTTTCACACATACGAATTGCAGTAGCTAATACCAATTGGCTAGTTAAATTGTTCTAGTATAAATTCGTTTTTAATAATAAACTAGCTAGTTTTGTGACAAGTGATCGAAGAAGGATCCACACTATTAATTTTATTGCTCTTCATGTACCAATAGTGAATTGTAGGTAAAGTCGTCTCTTCTGCATTGTTATTCTGCTATTCAGGGACAAGCTGCATATGCCACCATCTTCGTGGAAAATCACGAGAATGAAATGTATCGACCGGTGACCTCTAACATAAAACAAATTAACACTCTCAACATTTGAGGAGAACAAATCAGGAAGGAATTGTTATTTAATTATTAAATTATTCTATTTATATATAAAACTAAAACTATTAAACCATGATCTGTGCCAAGTGTTGATTAAAACTATTATTTCGCTTTTGCTTTTCTATGGTAATACAGTTGGGGCAATTCAAATAGCTGTAATCTGATTGATGCTTTCCAGTATTACACTACTCAAATTCTTTATGCCGCCAGGCGGAGCTTACATTCGTTTGTGTTATATTTTCCAGAATTTTACCAGAATGTTGTGGACATTTGAGAATATTTGCAGCAAGTAGTGGGGAGTAGGTTTTGAAAATTGCTGGTGGGTGTTGATGTTGTCACAAGTTTTAAATTGGAAACGCCAGGTTTGACCCTTACTTGAAACGCCACTGGAAATGGCCGCAGTATCTGCCAATGATTCAAAGTCGGAAGGCGTTCACGGGTGAAAGTTTCGGAATATTCCCAGCCTTTTATTTCAAAAAAGTAATAAATAAATTGGGTGCCTTGTATTTTTGAACTTTCAAAATGAGTTTTGGCCCCTAGGTTAAAATTTCGGGAGTACTAAGCTATGAACATGTCATAATGTTGAGTAATAATATGAGTATTTCTATTAGAACTTCTCTCTTACTTGTCTCTTAAAACCCTTTATTTTGAGCAGAAAGTTTTAATTGCATCGTCTGTTTTGTCTATAAAAAAAATTAAAAAAAATAAAAAACTAATGAACCATAGCTAAGTCACGAACATGTGGCGCAACTTAAGAAAGGTGGTGATGGTCACCACTAGGTTTGACAATTCCTGATATGACCCGATAACCCGATACGACATGACACAAAATTAACAAGTGTTCGGATCGACACGATAACGAATTGGGTCATTATCGGGTAACCCGATAAGCACATGTTAAGATAACGGGTTGGTTCAGGTATACACATGGATAACATGATACACGATAAGAAAAATATTAATTTTATAATTTTATAATCCTAAAAAATACTATAATAATTATATATATTAATTTAACAATTTTATACCCCTAAAAACTATAATAATTATATATATACACTAAATTTAAAAAATTGGTGACCATTGGATCGACTGAGATTTAATCTCAGCCGTCCATTGTGCATTAGATTGGAGGCTATCCTTCTCTTCTCTCTCATTCACTTTGATATCTCCAGTTCAGACTTACTCTCGCGCCGTCTCCTTAATCTACATCTCTCTCGCATCCTCCTCCGTTCACTTCCTTCCACTCGACTTCGATAGCCACAAGAAAACCACACACAGGCAAGCATGAGCTAAAGGTATGAATTTTGTTTTTTTGGGTATTCTTTGTTTTTTTTCAAAAACTAGTGACTTGGGTTTTTTGTTAAAAGTAAAACTAATGGTTGAGAATTTTCTGGGTTTGGGGTTTTCTAGGGTTTTCTTATTTTGGAGATTCTGGGGTTTCTGGGTTGGGGCATGCTTGCACCCAGCGTTCGAGCAAGCGTGCTTCGCGTTGGCTTTGCAAGCTTGAAAATCACAAAAGGGCGAGGGAGTACTCTTGAAGGCAATAGATCAAGCCAAAGTTCCAATACAATTTTCCCACGATAATCGATGAAAATTGAGGATTTTGTAAAAAGAATAACATGCAAGCATTAAGTTACATTGGCAAGATTTAAACTTTTGAGAAAGGCTTCACAGCCTTGAAAACAAAAACTCTTTCATTTTGCATATCCTTGCACATTTAATATTTCGTAATAGAGTAGTAGCGTATAGATGTTTTTTTTATTAAGCTCTTATTTTCAAGTGTAGATGTAGTACTTAAACAATAAATATGTTTTAATGTTTTGAAGTAATATTTATGTGGCAATGTGCGGTATGTGCAAATTTAAGGAAAAAAAAATTCTTAACGGGTCATAACAGGTAAGGTCAATTTACCTGATCCGTTAAGATAACAAATGTTACACAAACACGATAGATAAGACCCGTTTGCCAGACCTAGTCATCACCTAGTCGGAACATTCAACCGTTCGCATCAGAGAAACCATTAATCAACTCTTTAGTCATGCCTAATAATTAATCCCCTTTGAATCTAACAAAATTATTTTGCAATTTTTACGCTAGCCTTTGACAATGATCAACCAACTCTCAAGAACTTACCTAGGCACTTTGCTCATCAAAATAATAATAATTAAAATATATATATATATATAAGCATATTATAGAAATTAAAAAAAAAAGTTAGCACACGTATATATACTTCACCATCCAATATAATTATTTCAAATATGAAACCTATAATTCTTTTACTTTAATTTTTATCAGATATTATTGTGTATAAGATGATATAAACTCCAAACATCTTGTGACAAAGTGAATATTGAACAAGTGATAAAAGCAGTGTGCTCCTATTTCATCCAAGTTCGAGTTTTGATTTATATTGTGACAGTCCGTCCTGAATTATGGAATATTTTATTCTCAATGGCGTGGAAGTGACATTTTTGTCCTTGCACGTTGGGTGTGATGTGTGTAATTGGGCCAAGGAATTGGACCAATTACATTACTTCCTAAGTGTTTGGATCATGTGACAGCCCGTCCCGGGATTTTTATTTCGATGAAGTGAATTGACAGAAATACCCCTTCGGGGTTGCATACGTGTGTGTAAGTATTTGTGTGATGACCCATTTATGATGTGCCCTCAATTATTGGAGCCAATCAGATTTATTGGATCCTTGATATCTGATTGGAGGCTTTAGGACCACACACAAGCACCCATACTAGTTTCTCTCTCCTCTCTCAGTCACTTTCTCTCTCTACCTCTCAAACTCACTCTCTCTCTCTCTACCATATATGTACAGACAACCCAAAAAACCTATGGAACGTGACAGATCGAAGAATAAAATGATACCATTGTGTTCCTAAGGTCCCCACGAGTTCAATGGTACAAAAACAGGTAAGATTACCTTCGTTTTCACATCGAACCATTAACCTCTGACTTTGGTACTATTCATCGACTTTCATGTGTGACATTTTCAGTGAATTCTAAGACCATAGGAGGTCTTAAAACTCCCTCACGAAGCTCGGGGAGTATCGTTGAGTCGATTTGGACGTCGGATGACGGAGTTTCGAGTTTGGCCGAAGTTCGTGGGATTTCCCCAACGAGATCCCGTGAGATTTAGACCCCAAAATAGGTATAATGTCTTCTCATCTCCAGCTTTCCATTGGTGTAAATTTCATGCATTTTGGGTTAAAATCGAAGAAGTTATAGTGAAAACAAGATTTCCCGGTTTTCCGGTGACCGGAGCCTCGCCAGAGTCCCAAGGTAGAAGACGACGGCATATTCCGTCAGAGTTGACGGAATATGCTGACGCCGTTAGTTAAGTTTAATAGATTCCGTTAGGATTTAACGGAATATGCCGTGGAATATTCCAACGACGTTATGGGAAGCTGTCAGTGTTCCTGGCACGTGACCGCGCGTGGGGGCGCGTAGGTCCGTGCCATTTCTGGCGTGTGGGGGCGCGTGACAGGTCGAAAAATTATTTTAAAATTTTGGGGATGTTCGTGATGTCAAGTAGATCACGTTGGTATGTTTAAATGTCAAAATTGATCATCGTATGAGAAGTTATTTCTAAAGTCCCGTTTATGTACGTTAAATAACGTTTATCCAGTTACTTCTCGTATAGGCGAGGCCTATCCCGTGGACGAGCGTAGTCAGGCTAGTCATGGGGGCTACGATCCGGCTATTTATCAGTGAGTGGGCAGCTATTTTTCCGTATAACCTATATATATATATATATATAATGATTTTCCTAGAATCAGATTTTAAATGAAAAGTACGTTTTTATCGACATGCATATAACTTAATATTGACGCATGAGTATTCATATATACATTTCATGCATATGTTGGTGCCGAAGACACCAGGTAAGTACATGCATAGTTGAGAAAGACCAGTCGATATATGATGAGATATGATGTAATATGTTAGCTCATAAACCTGCACATATTGTTAGTGCTCACGCCCAGAGATAGGGGCACAATCTTTCACGTGTTGTTCACCTCCCGCACCGCATGCTCGCCTTGGATCCAAGTTAGGTGCACAGTCTTGTTGTATAGACCACCTTTGAGTGGGTTCGACATGTAGGTGACCCGCGTTCATTCACACAGTCTTCACGTGATTGTAGCACTAGAGCATTTTTATATTGATACAGTGATACGATGAGGACCTCATGAGAATATTGATGTATGTGCAGTGTATATATATGATGAGATTGAGATGTTATGAGCTATATGTACAGCCGAGGGCTGAGTTGATATCTAGTTGCGATATGGTTATTGAAATGCATCGCATGGCATGACTTACGAGATTCAGAGTGGCATTGAAATGCATCGCATGACATGACTTACGAGATTCAGATCGGCATTGAAACGCATTTCATGGCATATTATGAGATACATTGATAATGTTTTATGCTGAGAAAGGTTGTGATATATACGTATGTATTATTTTCTGGGAAATTATACAGGTTTTACGGTGAGGGGCTATACTTTTGAAAAATGAATGATTTTGAAAAGATTTGTTTTGCTGACCCACTCAATTTTGTTTTTCGCCCATCCAGGTTCTAGATAACTTGAGTACCCGAGTTGGCTAGCGAGGACATTTCGGCAGTTCTGACAGACTTGCTATTATGTAGGACACCCGTTGGTGTATTTGAACTTAGTTATTCATGCTTGACTGCACTTTGACTTAGTACGCTCTGGTTATGTATAAGTATTGTATTATCACTCTAGCACAATATCTTCCCTAGGTTGCTAGAAGTTTGTGTTTAATTAGTTCGTACTTCGTTAATTATCCATGCTTCCGCACTGTGCACTTGGCTACGTCACACTCACGTGACGGCCAGCACGGCCTACTTTCAGGTACGGGTGTGTCAGATCCAATTAAAAGTAGGCCTTGTTTTTGGTTTGGTTTGGTTGGGATTAGATGAGAACTAAAACACACACACCCGCACATACACATGTGCACCATCCTTTTCTTTTATGTTTTGTCTCTCTCTCTCTCTCTCTCTCTCTCTCTCTCTCTCTCTCTCTCACTCTCTCATTCTTCTCGAGTTTTCTTCCATTTTCCATACAAACGTATAGACGAACAATCATCCCACATGTTTAGTCACGGATCGAAGCTACAAACCCTCCCATCATCTTCCTTGTTGCTTAACAAACTCAGTCATACCTTTGGTTAAACGTGAAACCCTCGAAAACCCTAGGAACCGTGAGCTCCGTCGAAGGGTACTGTTCATGCACTTGTGATCGTGGATGTTTCAACGGATTCTAAAGTCATATGAAGCTTTATAGCATCCTCACGAAGCTCGGGAAGTATCGTTGGAGTGTTTTGAACATCAGAATACTCAAAATCATCGAGTTGCAAGTTTGGCAGGTTCTCTCGAAGCTTCTCCGGCGAGATTCCGACATTGTTAGGACCTTAAAGTGGTAAGATTATGTTCTCCTTATCCTAAGCTTCAATTTGGTGCAAGAATCATGAATTTTGGTTGAGTTTTGAGCTAGATATTAAGTTTTAAAAATTTCTCAGAATTCGACGACGCAGTGGTGGCTAACGTCGAACTCCAGCGAACCAAGGAAGCGGAAGGAGAATATTCTGTCAACTGTGACAGAATATTCCTAACGGTAATTAACATCGTTAGGTTAAATATAACGAAATATTCTGATATTTGATGGAATATTCCCTAACGGCGTTAGGGAATCCATTAGTGTGCCAGGCACATGCCTACGCTTGGGCAGCGCGTGTGGCCATGCCTTGGCCTGCGCGTGGGGGCGTGTGTGACATCAGAAAATTTTTCTTAAAATATGAGGGTGTTCGTGAGATCGAGTAGATCATGTTGGTGTATTCAAACACCCCAATTGAGCAATGTATGAGAAATTATTACTTAGTTTTGGTTATGTGCTTTTAATTGACGGTTTTATAGTTGTTTCGCATATAGGTGAGACCTATCTTGAGGACGAGCATAGTCAAGCAAGACTCGGGGGCTACGATCCTTTCACATATCAGTGAGTGGGCTTTTGTTTTCAGTATATACGTATATGATTGGTATTTTTCCTAAAAATACATTCTAAATAGTTTTATAAATTAGAATGCCATGTCAAATAGTATTTATATTTAGTATGGTTTTTGTGATGGTTGTTGCTTGGCGTTGTGGACGCTCAGGTAAGTCAGGTGAGTGTATTGTTGGTAGTGATGGTTTTGATCATGATGATGAGATGTGTATATAGCTCATATTCATGCACCCCGGTGTTTGTGCTCCGCCAGAGATTAGGGCTTAGCCTTCACGTGATCGTTCACCCCTCGCACCACATGCTCACCTTGGATCCAAGGCAGGTGCCAGCCTGTTGTGCAGACCACTATAGGTGGTTCTGACTCGTATGTGACTTGCGATACTTCGCACAGCCTTCACGTGATCGTAGCACTGAGCGTATATATATATATATATATATATATATATATATATATATATATATATATATATATATATATATAGACACACACACACACACCCAACCTGTCGTACAGACCACTATAAGTGGTTCTGACTCGTGTGCAGGAAATTGGTTGATGAGCTATAGATTCAACCATACAGGTCATGTTAGGTGACTCCGGCTGACATATTGTTATTGTTGGCATATTGTGATTACTGATTTACCTCACCTGATTTATATATTGTTTGGTTGGATATTTGACATGGCAGACTCGTGGATTTATCATTTTTTTAAGTATGATTTGAGATATGACTATGCGTAATATTTTCTGGGAAAGTACAAGTTTTACAGCGATGGGTTTCTACTTTTGATAATGAAACGATTTTGAAAAACTTTGTTTTTTTCCACTCACGTTTTCTATTTTGCTCCCCTTCAGGTTTTAGGTAGAAGTGACTGTTGGTGGCTAACGAGGCTTCGACGACAGTTCTGACAGATCACCACCAATGTAGAACCTTATCTGGTTTTGTTAAATTAGTACTTTTCATTCTGGACTGCACCTGGGTTGTGTGTGCTCTGATGTTGTACTTTATCTTGAATTCTCATCACGTTTTACTCATTTGGACTTTTTGTGTAAATTAGTCAGTTTGGGTTTCTTTCATTCACTTTTTCACTTAGCACTTTCGCATCGCGCACTTGGCTACGTCACCCTCACGTAACGACCAGCGCGCCCTGATTTTGGGTCGGGGTGTGTCATATATTGTTTAACTTATTTTTTTATAGATTAATTATTACAACATTTTGTACAAAATAATACATAAAACCAACAAGGGGAATTGGGTAAGTCCATGTTCATAACCTAAGGTTCTACACGTGCAAATATTTTAATCATAACGATGGTCATGGATTCATGGTGAGTCCCATCTTCGTAACACAAGAATCAAGGTTACATTCATTCCTTGATTTGCTGCAATTAGGACAAATGTGCATTAAACTAATTGATTCATCCAAATAATCATTTGGATGAATTGTCTATATTGACCTGAATCTAGTCATAGTCTTCCTTGGGTCGCAAGTCTTTTTCGTTTGACGAATTTGTGATAATCTACGGACGGGTATTGTCGTGCGCGACTCTACAGAATCCAAGCCGTTCATTGGGTTCAAAATATTTGTCTCTTCGGACAGAACAAAATTACTTTGCGTGACACGCAGGCTATCAAATTGGATAAATACATAAATAAATAAATACATGAAATTAGTTAATACCAATAAAATACTTGTACATACACCTCATTAGAAATAGTTACGTTTCTTGTCTACTTTTCAGCTGTCAATATATTAAACAATCTTTTTTTATGTAGAATACACATGTCAAATAGACTATCATGTATAATATCTCTATGTTACCTTACTAATAACCTGGCTACAACGAAGAAATGACTTCAATTAATTGGTATACTCGAAAAGAAAAAACTAACAACCTTTTTTTTTAATATACAAACGATATTGAAAGAATAATGCAAGACAAGACCTCGAGTGTGTTAGTATCGGGCCTTAACCATTTAAGGAATAACAAGCTCGATCATGTTGAGATATATACATATATAGTTATTTATATTAGTTGTGCTTTTGATGTATAATTATGTTTTTTTTTAAGTACTCTTAACAATTTTTACAGAAGATAATGGGTATTTTTAACAACTAGTGTTCAATTTCAAGTGATTTGAATTCAAGTTAATGTATAGTGCAACTGCTTAATCATCAAAATTATAAGCTTGTCATTTTTAAATTGTAACGCATTTTCACCTGAAATTATGATATTTGCTAGGGCACAACTAAAACGTTTCTAACCCCACAACTCCAATAGAGTGATGTACGGTTTTTATTTTATTTTTTATTTTAACCAAAGATAGAGATAGATTAAATACGGATAGAAATGTTTACATCCTGAGCTAAGATATTAAACAGAAAGGCTAGGCCAATACAATCCCAGACAAAGTCTTGACCCATCTTGAAAACAAATTTAGCCACCGAGTGAGCAGCTTTGTTACACTCTCTAGGCACAAATTCGAAAGAAACCGACTTCATCCTTTGTGCTAGAATCTCAATGTCGCCAACAATACGTTCAAAATTAAAATCAAGTTCCATTTCCTTTCTTAACATGCGGATGACAGTCATTGAATCAGATTCAATAATAACGTGTTCAAAGCCGTGATCGAGGCAACCTACTAGCGCCTCTCTGATAGCCCAAGCTTCTACAGCAGTGGCGTTAAGACAGTAGCCCCTACCAGATCCTCCCGTAGCTTTGAGGATACTCGCAAAATCTCGGGCCACCTAACCAAAACCCGCACGCATCGAAGTCTTGCACCATGCAGTGTCTGAATTGATTTTTATAACACCAAACTGTGGTTTCTGCCAAGATGGAATGTGTTTCAGAAGAACCTGATAAGAAAAGTGCCGAGTTGGGTAGTCAGTAACACTTTCCCGAGCAGTAGCTTCTCTATACTCAGAGAGGCACTTGCTCCAAACCTCCAGGATTTCAAGGGGCTGATGATGAATTCCTTTGAAGACCGCATCGTTCCTATTCTTCCAAAGTCTCCACAAGCCAAAAGCAAATTCTTGTGCAATCTCCTCCGAATGCTTCTTGTCCTTAATCTAACTAAAGAAGTTTTGCCAGTTGGCAAGAAAATCTGAGCCTTCCAGCTCACGAGAGTTTAAGTGGAGCGGAGAACAAAACTAGAACAATTGGCTCACCTCGCATCTGAAGAATAAATTATTTTCGGTTTCATTGAAGGCGTTACAGATCCCACAGATGTTATCCACCTGAACGTGGCGTCTTTTAAGGTTTCTTCTGACAGCCAAGGCATTGTTACAGTATTGCCAGATAAATTTTTTGATTTTATTAGGTACTTTTAGCCTCCAAATTTGGTTCCATACCTGGTCATGGTGCAAATGTGTACTGGGGAGCTTTGGAACATGGGGAATGAGCAGTCATGTCAAGGTGACTCATGGTTACCGCATGCACCAACCACGTGTCAACAAAAACAGCCCCCATAACATAATTCAGATATTATTATATCTCAGTCGATCGATCTTTTGACAATTCTGCACAGAACACTGCATTAGACCAGAAGAGATGCCGCGCATGAGCCACCGAGTGCATGCATCCGCCATAGCCTAGAGTTTTTCTCGAGTGCATGGGCATCCATATGCCATTTATAAAAAGGTAATGTTAGAAAAACTAAATTTAGAAATTAAATTTACAAACTAAATGGTGTGTCATCAATAAGAATGAACACATTTATCAACGCTTAAGTAATAAATCAATCATCAATTTTTAAGTCATTTAATTTTCAAAATTTACTCTCCATAACATTACTCATTGGTATTACCCGGCGTCGAAGAGGAATGCAGAGAAGTTACTCTCCATAACATTTTTAAGTCAGAAAACGCCGTCGTCGAAGAGGAATGCAGAGAAGTTAAAGCACATAATAAAAAAAGAAAAAACTGACCAACTACAAGTGAGGATCATAGAGTAGTTTGCTAGTTACTCACAAGTACGCGCCCACGCGCGGCGATTTCTGTTCCTCGAAAGGAGGATACCCGTCTACAAACCCTAGGGTTTTGGGAGCCGCCAGCCTCTATCAAGCGGTGGAGAGGCTCGCTGGATGCTACTGGGCTATCATCTACTGGCGGTGTGTGGGAAGATTCGGGTTTCCAGCTGAGGTTTGTCTTGAAGCTTTTTCCTTTCTGTGTTTTTAGATCTGAACTTGGTGGGGTGTTCTGAGTCGGAGCTATTGGGCCGGCGGGGAGGTTTCTGTTTTGGGGGTTTAGAAGATCTTTGTGAGGGTGGGTGACTTTCGTCAACCGGTCCAGCTTAAATGGCTGGGGGAAACCACAAAAAGGAATTGGATGAACTGGGATCTAGATTTGGTTCTAAACTGCGTCTATCAGAGAAAGAGCTAGGAGGGATTAGTATTAAAAGGAAAGACGTTGAAGGAGCTTTATTGGGTCTTCAATACACTTTGATTGCTGAAGTCTTAACCTCTAAGGAGGTGAACGGTGAGGGATTTATAGATTGTTTCATGTCGCTGTGGAGGGGGCGGGAAGGGGTATCCATTAGAGATATTGGGGAACGCCGTTTCTTGGCCCGATTCGCTGGGCAACGTGATCTGCAGAGGGTGATGGATGTAGACTAACCCTGGGTTTTCAAAAATGATCTTGTCATGGTTGC
Organism: Crataegus laevigata; assembly: GCA_963580275.1. Taxonomy (NCBI): domain Eukaryota; kingdom Viridiplantae; phylum Streptophyta; class Magnoliopsida; order Rosales; family Rosaceae; genus Crataegus; species Crataegus laevigata. Next base: position 25,020,290 of record OY756947.1, on the reverse strand, counting down.
TGACCGCACGGAGAGCGGACTGAATAGATGGGCACCACTCTGTCTGGGCACGTTCTGGACTCAAATCCACAATGTCCCGGTTCTAAGCATGACTCAAGCAGTGGCGGAAACTATTGGAGGTTTGATCGGGACTATTTTAATGGTGGATAAAACGGGAAGCAGAGATTGCATTGGAAGATTTCTAAGGGTGAAAATTAGAACAAATGTCAGGGAACCCCTTATGAGGGGAACTTTTGTCAACTTCCTGGATGACGGGAGAGTATGGGTCGACTTAAGGTATGAGGCGCTACCTAAATACTGCCTCATTTGTGGGCTGCTTGGGCACGCTACCAGGAGATGCCAGGAGGAACAAACAGAGGACGACATTGAGAAAGACAGTCGGGGGAATGTGCAAGATGCCTACGCTTTTCAGGGGCTGGAAGCTACAACTGACCTCCGTGGGAATCCTATTGGCACTGGAGTAAAGAGGAGGAGGTCTAGGGAGTCATTTAGTGACCATGCAGCTTCTGAAAGACGAAACGACGATAAAAGCACTGACATGGAAGGGGGGAAGAGATCGGGACGATCCTCCACGGCCTCTGGTATGGGAACAACGTCGCAATATGACGGTACTAAAAATACTCGGGGGAGTGAAAAATCGTGTAAAAGCACGGAGGATGAGATGGATACTGCCATCTCCCCCAGCAAACCCCGATGGTCCTCATCGAAAACTCAAGCTGGGGAATCCATGCTCGCAAGGAAAATCCGAAGCCAAAGGACGGAGGAGGAAACGGCCAGGAGGGCTCGTGAGACCGCGTTCGACGCAGGTCTAATAGGTCCAGGAGGTGTTATTGCTGCCGGCGCGGAGGATGTGGTCCTCCACGAATTCCAGGAAGTGGAATCTTCGAAGACAATCCCCGGCGTATCGTCTGAGATGGGAAGGACTTTTGATCTCAACAGCGAGCCCTCGGAGGCCGTGAACTTGGGAAATGAGGAAGTCTCGACGATGGATGACACGGAGGAAAGGTTAAAAGACCCGTGTCAGGAAGGGTACCGTGGAGCAAACGGCGATGACCCTTTCGAGTTGGGGCCCATAATTGAGGCTGTGATGCGGGAAAAAAATATGAAAAAACGCGCTTTCAAAGAGGTGGAGGACTCTAACACAGGGCTGAACAGGATTCCAAAGCGTGTGTGTCCCATGACAATGGATGTAGCTGAGGCGGAGGAGACCAGCCGTAAGGGGTCTCCCAGAGCTCAATGAAGATAATCTCCTGGAACTGTCAGGGCATCGGGGGCGACCTAACAGTTGACAATCTGCTGGAACTAAACCGGCTGCACGCTCCCGACATAGTTATCTTGCTGGAAACAAAGAATCAGAGCAGGAACTATGTGTTTTTAAAAAGAAGGCTAGGGATGGAACATCTTGCCGCTGTCGAACCTAAAGGAATTGGCGGTGGTATGTGTATCTTCTGGAGAGACCCATCTCTGATATGTATGACGAAATCCTCGAATTTCGTGATCGAGGCTAAAATCTGGGATGAGAGTCTCAACGTTTTTTGGCGGCTCTTCGCCATTTATGCAAGTACTGACGAAAGAGTGAGACGGAATCAATGGAAAAACTTGGGTAAACGGATCGAGCAGGACAAGGGAAGCTGTCTGCTCATGGGGGATTTCAATGATATACTATGCAACGACGAAAAACAAGGGGGCAATGTTAGGTCGGCTGCTAGTCTAAGGGATTTCAGGGAATTTCTGGCAACTAACGAACTGATTGACCTGGGCTATGAAGGTTATCCTTTCACATGGAGGAATAACAGGGAATCGCTTCCAATTCAGCAACGGCTTGACCGAGGTCTGGTCTCCCTGGGCTGGCATAATCTATATTCCAAATCTGTTATCCAGCATGTCGTGTTGGAAGGCTCTGACCACGCTATGCTTCTTCTCTCCACGGAGAAGTTTGTGTCAAGGAAGGGGCGGAGTTTCATCTACGACGCCAGATGGAGCAACAGCAACGATTGTCGTGACCTTGTCTATGAAAACTGGCAGACGCAGGGTACCTGATCTTATGCTTACATATTTTGTGCCAAATTGGGGGATCTTAGAACCAGGCTCAAGACTTGGTACAGAAACAAGGGGAGAAACTCTAAGAAAGAAATCACAAAGTTAAAGGAGGAAATCAGGCAGGCCTACTCCACTGCCGGATTTGCAAATGGGGATATCAAAAAGAAGGAAGCCGACCTCAGGCGGGCTTTGAAGGATGAAGAGGTCTACTGGAAAGCCAAATCGAGAATCCAGTGGCTTAATGAGGGGGATAAGAATACAAAATTTTTTCATGTGCAAACTATCAAAAGACGAAGGACAAATCTGATACGTGGTATTGAAGATGAGCATGGGACTTGGCTGGAAAATGAAGACGGGATTCGTAACACGGCAACAAAGTTCTTTGCAGAGCTGTACCAGTCGGCTGGTCCCTGCGAAATGCAGGATATCATGGGCAGTGTGGAGGCACGGGTCACCCAGGAGGACAACTATGCTTTGACTCGGCCTATCTCGGATGAGGAGATAAAGGTTGCTGTTTTTCAGATCCCCCCAACGAGAGCTCCGGGGCCGGACGGTTATACTGGGTGTTTCTACCATGATCACTGGGAGACTGTGGGCAGGGATGTAACGCAAATTATCCATGCGTTTTGGCATTCGGGAAAACTACTCCAGAAAATCAACCACACAAATCTAGTTCTGATCCCCAAGGTGAAATGCCCTAAATCTATGAATCAGTTCAGACCTATAGCCCTCTGCAACGTCATCTACAAAATCCTCGCTAAAGTTTTAACCAACCGGTTAAAGACGGTGATACCTAAAGTCATTGGGGATAATCAATCTGCTTTTGTTGCGGGAAAGCATATCCAGGACAATATCCTGGTGGTTCATGAAGTCCTTCATTCTTTACTCCACCAAGGGAAGGAGGAGAAGGCGGGAATGGCGATAAAACTTGACATGGCCAAGGCTTATGACCGTGTGGAGTGGGAATTTCTAATCGAAATGATGATTCAACTGGGATTCGATCCACTCTTCTGTAACCGAATCTTGGAGTGTATTTCTACGGTTTCTGTCAGTGGCATGGTTAACGGTACCCCGACGGGCTACATCAGAACTCAACGGGGGCTTAGGCAGGGTGACCCCCTGTCTCCGTATCTATTTCTGCTGTGTACCGAGGGTTTTTCAATGCTGATCAAAAGGGGGCTGGAAAGACGAGCGATGCATGGGTTTAGATTTAAACCAAATGGCCTGCTTATTACTCACATCTTTTTTGCAGATGATTCTGTCTTGTTTGGGGATGCTTCGGTGGAGGACGCCAAAGGGATTCTGGAAATCCTGAAGGTGTACGGAAGAGGCTCGGGACAGGAAATCAACCTTGAGAAGAGTTCCATATTCTTTGGTTCTAAGACCCCGAAAAGACTCAGGAGCCAAATCGAACGAACTCTGGGAATCCAATGCAAGCGGGATTTCGGGAAGTATCTGGGGTTACATGCTGACTTCGGACACTCAAAGAAAAAAGTGTTTGCGGAGGTTAGAGATAAAATTGAAGCTCGCACGGCTGGGTGGGCGGAACAGTACCTATCCCAAGCGGGAAAGGAGGTCTTGGTTAAGGCTGTGGCTATGGCTTTACCTAACTTTGCGATGAGCTGTTTTAAACTACCTATCGGGGTGTGCCGAGATATTGAGAAAGCTATTAGAAACTACTGGTGGAGATGCAGTGGAAACAACAAGGGGATTCATTGGATGTCGTGGGACCGACTGAGGAAAAAAAAGAACTCGGGTGGCCTGGGGTTACGTGATATCCAATGTTTCAATCTAGCTTTTTTGGCAAAGATCGGATGGAGGATTATCCAGAATCCGGGCTCACTCCTTGCGGGGGTTTTACGTGACAAGTACCACTTGGGGAAAGCTTTCCAGGATGCGGCTCGGGGACGGAAAACCTCCTGGGGATGGAAGGGAATCATTGAAGGACGAAAAGTGTTAGAAAATGGGCTGCGTTGGAGGGTGGGTAACGGTGAAGGTATCAACATACGGAAGGATCCATGGATTCCTAAACCTTCCACCTTCAAAACACGGCCAAAGGAATGTCTGGGAGCTTCACGGGTATGTGACCTGATCAATAGTGATTCCAAGACCTGGAACCGTGATGCAGTTCATGAGGGCTTTGAGGAGGAGGACGCTAAATTGATTTTGGGCATACCTATCAGCTGCTCAAATCAACCGGATCGATTGGTCTGGCACTTCACTAAGAACGGAATCTACTCGGTCAAATCCGGGTACGGAGTGGCCACTAACCTTATGGATAATGGTGCACTGGGTAAGAAGGGACGGGGGGTTCCCAGTACCCCACAGGGGAATCAAAGGGCTTGGAACTCCATATGGGAACTAAAGGTACCCAACAAAATTAAGATTTTCATTTGGCGATGCTGCAACAACGCCCTTGCGGTCAGAAGAAATCTCAAGAGACGTCGGGTAAGGGTAGATAATGTGTGCGGTATTTGCAACTCTGTAAATGAAACCGAAAACCACCTGTTTTTTAGATGCAACCTGAGCCACGTGTTCTGGTTTTCCTCCGCTCTTCACATCAATTCGTATGAACTGGAAGGATCTGATTTTTTGGATAGCTGGGAAAAATTTTGTAATCAAATTAAAGAACAGGATAACAGGGAGGATATTGCACAGGAATTTGCTTTTGGTTTGTGGCGAATTTGGAAGAACAGGAATGACGCGGTGTTCAAGGGTATCGTCCGACATCCCCTGGAAATCATGGAGACATGGAAACACTGCATTGCTGAGTACCGTGAGGCCACAACTCGGGCAACCACACCGACGAGCTCTGTTGCGACAAGGGCTATGTTTGCTAGTCCTTTGGTAGGGGCCAAGTGGAAGAGACCGCATTTTGGTGCTATAAAAATCAACACTGACGCTGCTTGGTGCAAAGACACCCTACGTGCTGGCTGCGGATGGGTGGGACGAGATTTTGCGGGTATCCTCCACGGAGCCGGGGGATCGGGGGACATATTCTGCCACAGTGCTGATGCAGCTGAAGCGATGGCTATTAGAGAAGCAATGGTGGCGGCAATTGATAGAGGTTTTGAGGATATTATCATCGAATCTGACTCGAAGGTCGTTATTAGTATGCTCCGGAAGGAAATGGTCCTCGATTTCAGCTTTGAATGCGTCCTTTTCGACATCGGGAGGCTAGCTCAACGTTTGAAGGCTGTGGCCTTTGAGTTTGTGTCTAGAGCGTGCAACAATGCTGCACATCTGGTGGCAAAGTACGTGTTCATGAAGAAACAAATCTTCCAGTGGAATTGTATTGGACCGGCCTTTCTTTTTAATACTTTAGCCCATGATGTAAACATTGACATTCGTCTTTAATCTATATTATCTTTTGGGAAAAAAAAAACAACGTACCAAACGCCGCCACATGTCCTGGCGGGGAACCTAAAACTGCAGCTACCATGCTTGATTGTCGAGGCCCCTCCAACACGAGAAAATTTTAATTGTGACAGGAACACGGTTGATACACCATGTGTTTTTATGTAAGTGAAGAAATTTTTTATTTTTTAAGTTATTAACTTTCTGACACACAAATCCCACCATTTATATAATAACACGTGGTGTACCACTTTATGTGCCAGTCATACTGAAAAATCTCTCCTCCAACACCACCTTCAATAGACTTTTTATGTCCCAAGTAAATTTCAGCACAAGTGTTTTTTTATTTGCCCTTTTAAATTAACGATAACTGTTGTTTCATTTAAAAATTATTTGAGAAATTTATGGTGGATTATAGTAGATTTAATTGGTATTTTAAGGGTTCATTATTGTTTAATGTTTTTCCAGCTTTTTTTTATAAGAAAAAAAAATTTATGTTAGCAATTGTTAGGCAATTTCTCAAAGGAGTAAAAAATGGTTTATGCAAACAATTGTTGGGCAATTTCCCCATAAGTAAAAGCAAGGGATAAATTACGAACTAAATGAGTGTTTTAAAAAATAATTAAAAGCGTTTTTGAATGTTTTTGAATTTCATAAGCATTTGAAGTGTGTTTTTTGCAAGAAGCACGTAACTTATGCTTCTTGCGTGAAGCACTTCAAGTGTTTTTGTAAGTTTGAAGTGCTTTTACAAATCTTGTATTTTTATTAAAGATTAATTTCAAAAATATTTTCACCTAAAATGGTTTTAGCTATTTTAAAATTACTTTCAAATGAACTCTAACATCTAAAAAAATAAAAAATCTTGTTTCTTTTGAGAAATTGAACTCAAATTAACAAGCAGAAAAGGAGCCAACCACAACCCAATTTGCATTTTGTTTTTGTTTTTGCTGCCAAACACTCTAATTGCAGTTCAGTTTGGTCTTTCTGTACGAACGCCTTCCACAGTTGCTCTTTTTGTATTTCCAGCCGACAATACAAAACCTGGCCAGGTCATGGTGCGTGCTCTTCGCAGGCCCACCCCAATGTACTGTCGCGCACATATGGCAGCGCGTCTCTCAAATATTTTCGGTCAAAATGATAGGTTTAATTTCACAATGGATTAGTAATAATATAATATCTTACATCGGCGGAGTGGGAGTTTGTCATTGGCCTTATATGTACATGCCCACCTCTCTATAGAAAGATGCATTTGGAGAACTCATTGGATTCAAATCTCATAAAAACTCTTAAATTAAGTGAGTTTGTGCGAGAGTGGTTCCATGATAGATGACCTTCTGAGATGACCCAAGAGCCCAAAAACAAAACAGTGCGGGCCGGGCTCAAAGAGAACAATATATTATTATGCGGACTAGAATGTGACAAATAATGTGGTTCAAATTTGTTTTTAACGAGATTCGAATCTAATACATCTCACTTACAAAAAAAAAATATAATATAAATAACATCTTCCAGTTATAAACTTCTACGCTCCCCACTCTTCTATAACGGTTTCTCTGTTTCCTATTTCCTTGTTTAAGAAAATTATTTGAGTTCATATGATCTCAATCTACACTTAAATTATTTCTAACTATCTTTTTAAATTCAATTTTACTACCTAATATGTAAATCTTTTTAAATTCAATTTTACTACCTAAATTACTACCAATTCAATATGTACATTTATCTTACACTCATTTAAAAAATAAAATCTCAAAATCAAGGCTTACGTTCCCTCCTTCCAATAGGTAGGTAATCTTTCCTTTCGATTCTTCATGATTTAATAGAATTGATTTCTTTTATTTCGATTCTTTCCTTTCCAATAGGTAGGTAATTTCTTTATTACAATTGATTAAGTGGAGTTTTTTTTTTCTTTAATAAAAAAAAATGACAATTGGTGGCAAGTCACGGTTATCTACTTCTTCTGGGCCTGGAGAGGCTATGAGGAATTTCACACTGCCCATGACCACAGTCAAGCCACGGTTATACTTAATATATTTTTTTTCACTTTTCTATTAATAAAAATTTGTGTAGTACATTTTTCCACATTTCTTTAGCAATAAAAAACTAACTTGTGTATTATTTTCTTCCACAAACACAAGAATGTTCTAGTATCTCTTTTAGATCTGGTCATCTTTTCATGATTGAATCCTAAATCATGATTATACAATTGGGTAAAAATTTAGTTATATGGATTCAAATTGGGTACCGAGTGAGGTTATATGGATTCAAAGAAAAGTTCTTAAGATTTTGTTGTAAAAATGAACTAGTACAAATTTTAGGAATATTAAGTGAGATTTCAAGTTTGATTAACACGTGCGGACGATGAGAAAATTTGATATTTGTGTCAAGACCAAAACTTAGTTATGACAAACCCATTAAGTAATTTGTTTATAGCAGAATATCATTGTATCTAATAAAAAAACAGAACTTCATACTCCAAAGCCCCACAAAAATATGACCCATATCTTCCCCAATATATACCCCGTCATCAGCCAGTGTTTTATTCAAACTCAAAAGCCACACTCCTCCTTTCCTTTTTTCTTTTTTTTTTCTCACTGCAAAAGGAAGCCAACCCTAGTACCCTACTCTCTCTCTCTCTCTCTCTCTCTCTCTCTCTCTCTCTCTCAGACTACTAGTCGCCATGAAAACAGAGATAGAGATAGAAAGGCTATGGGTATTGCCCTGACCGCCAAATGCAGAGCCTTCTCTCCCGAATGCATTGCGTGCACGCTTCTCATCGTTTCCCTCACATGGCTTCTCATCTCTCTCATTTACCGGTCTCACCCGGGAGCCCAGCCTGGGGCCGCAGTATCAAAATAATCGGCCCCTTTTTCAAAAGGCCCACACTTCCGGTACTGTTTATTTTTAACGAAAAATTATATTGTTACATTTCTCTGGTACTATTCATTATACATTTAAAAATGACTTTTTATTAAAAGATAAGTTTTTTTAGACTTTTCGTTAGTTTTTCTTAAATTAAATTTAGAAACAAAATTTACAAATCAAATGATGCGTTATCAATAAAAATAAACACGTTTATCAATGTTTAAGTAATAAACCAATAATCAACTTTTATGTCATTTAGTTTTCAAAACTTATTATACAAATTTAATTTTCCTAGCATTACTTAGTGAGATTACCCAGCAACGTGCCAAAAGCCGCCACGTGTCCACTGAAACTGCGGCTGCCATGCTTGATTGTGGATAGATTTTTCATGTCCAGGTAAATTTGAGCACAAGTGGTATTTTATTTGCCCTTTTAAATTGACGCGAAACTGTTGTTTCATTTAAAAATTATTTGAGAAAATTCTGGTGGATTATATTAGATTTAATTGGTATTTTAAGGGTTCATTATTGTTTAATTTTTTTCCAGCTTTTTTTTTTTAAAAAACAAGGGTTTATGTTAGCAATTGTTAGGCAATTTCTCAAAGGGGTAAAAATGGTTTATGCAAACAATTGTTGGGCAATTTCCCCAAAGTAAAAGCGAGTGATAAAAAAAATGAAAACTAATGAAAATGATTTTGAAAACTTTAAGTTTTAATAATAAGAATAAAATAAAAGGTAAAATAAATAGTACTAGAATTGACTTTTTGGTGTAAAAATATGATTTTTATTAAAGTGAACAATACGTTTTTCATTAAAATTCCTTAAAAAAAATTAAGAACTAAACGAGTGCTTTTAAAATAATTAAAAGCAGTTTTAGATGTTTTTGAATTTCATAAGCATTTGAAGTGTGTTTCTTACAAGAAACACTTAATTAACTCATGCTTCTTGCAGGAAGCAATTCAAGTGCCCTTGCAAATTTTACTTGTATTTTTATTAAAGATTAGTTTCAAAAACATTTTCATTAAAAATATTTTTAATTATTTTAAAAGTATTTTCATACGAACTCTAACATCTGAAAAAAGATCTTGTATCTTTTAAGAAATTGAACTCAAATTAACAATTAGAAAAGGAGCCAAACACAACCCAATTTGCATTTTGTTCTGTTTTTCCTGCCAAACACGCCAATTGCAGTTCAGTTTGGCTTTTCTGTACGAACTCCTTCCAGTTGGTTGCTCTTTTTGTATTTCTAGCCGACAATACAAAACCTGGCCAGGTCATGGAGCGTGCTCTTCACAGGTGCACCCCAAAATACTATTGCGCACATATGGCACCGCCTCTCAAATATTTTCACTAGGGGGAAGGATGAATTTAATTTTATAATCGACTAGTAATAATGTGGTTTAAAATAAAATATTAATAACATCTTTCAGTTATAAACTTCTACGCTCCCCACTTTTCTATACCGGTTTCTCAATTTCCTATTTCCTTGTTTAAGATTTTTAGAAAATTATCTGAGTTCATATGAACTCCTTCTACACTTAAATTATTTCTAACTCTATCTCTCTAAATTCAATTTTACTGCCTAAACTACTACCCATTAAATATGTACATTTATCTTACACCCATTAAAAAACAATATCTCAAAATCAAGGCGTACGTTCCCTCCTTCCAACATTTATGTACTCTTTCCTTTCGATTCTTCATGATTTAATAGAAATAGAAACTGAAATTGAACTTAATAAGAATTGGTGAGAACTAATTTATCGTTTGAGTTTATAGGAGGATGACAGAAGGATGCTAGCAACACTAGAACACTTGTTTTGGATGGAGTCTCCATCACCCTACACAAAGGGGTTGTTGGGAGTGTGCACAAAATGCAGTGGTACAAGGCCTCGAATTTCTTTGGGCCCACAATTTTTTTATCCTCCTACAAATTACAAATGACTATAAATTTTTTAGTAAAAAAATTTTAATTGAAAAGAAAAATCATCATCATATGATTTATGTATTACAATTGATTAGGTGGAGCCCGAAGAGGCTCTGGAGAATTTCACCCTGCTCGTGACCACAGTTATACTTAGGGGTGGTTTTGGTACATTACCGTACCAAAACCTCCATACCGATTACCATACCAAATATTTGGTACGACAAAATCTATTACCATTACCGTACCAAACTTTCGGTATACCAAATAGTTTGGTTGGTATGGTATGCCAATGGTAATTGCCACTTTGTTTGACGCCACTTTATTTGTCCAAAATCTAATATTTTTCTAACCTAATTCAAAGCCTAGAAAGTATACACAGTTTGACATATATACACAATTTAAACCTAATTCAAGATTTTTTACTATTGTATGTCAACGTTGTAGAAACTTAATAAATCATAAGACAAGATTTCTATAGCATGCTGAGACTTAAATGAACCAGAAACGTAAGACAGCAAACCACAAAAAAGTAAATATCCATAGCTGTGCTCGACGACTGGTTTGTTGATTTGAACCCACAATCCAAGGTGGTAATACCCAATGCATATGCTATGCCCTCACTTAGAAGTGTTGTTGTTGGGGACACATTCCAAAGTTAGAAACCAGAGTGAGAGACTGAGAGTGTTTGGTTTCTGTGGAGATTTTAGGATAAATGAGTCAAACGATATAATATAATATTACATAATACATAATACATAATTATATTTATATATATATATGAATAAATACAGAATATATTATTAATAATATTGGTAACCGGTAGGTATGGTATACCACCGGTACTAGTTTTGAGTACCAATACCGTACCAAAACAGTATGATATGGTACAAATACCATATCATTACCAGTGGTACAATTTTTTTGGCACAACTTTGGTACGGTACAGTTGGTAATACGGTATGTATGGTAATGTGGTAAAAAATTCCACCCCTAGTTATACTTAATATATTAATTTTTTTTCACTTTTCTATTAATAAAAAATTTATGTATTACCTTTTTATACTTTTCTTTAGCAATAAAAAACTAACTTGTGTATTATTTTCTTCCACAAACACAAGAGTGTTCCTGTATCTCTCTTTTAGTCTTGGTCATTTTTTCGTGATTGAACCCTAAATCATGATTATACAATTGGGTAAAAAATACATTTCATATTTAATGTTTAAATTGGGCGCTGAGTGAGATTAAATGGGTTTAAATAAAAGTTCTTAAGATTTTATCATAAAAATCAACTAGTACAAAATTTATGAATATTAAGTGAGAGATTTCAAGTTTGATTAACACGTGCGGACGACGAGAAAGTTTGATATCTATGTCGAGACCAAAACTTAGTTATGACGAACACATTAGGTAATTTGTTTGTAGCATCATTGTATCTAATAAAAAAAACAGAAATTCATACTCCAAAGCCACACAAAAATATGCACCATATCTTCGCCTATATATAGCCCGTCATCAGCCAGTGTTTGGTTCAAACTCAAAAGCCACTCCTCCTTTCCTTATTTTTTTTCTCACTGCAAAAGGAAGCCAACCCTAGTACCCTACTCTCTCTCTTTCTCTCTCTCTTTCTCAGACTACTAGTCGCCATGAAAACAGAGATAGAGATAGAAAGGCTATGGGTATTTGCCCTGGCCGCCAAATGCAGAGCCTTCTCTCCCGAAAGCATTGCATGCACGCTTCTCATCGTCTCCCTCACATGGCTTCTCATCTCCCTAATTTACTGGTCAAACCCGGGAGGCCCAGCCTGGGGCCGCAGCATCAAAATAATCGGCCCCTTTTCCAAAAGGCCCACCATTCCGGGGCCCAGAGGCCTGCCTCTCATAGGCAGCATGTCCCTAATGACCTCCCTGGCCCATCGCAAAATCGCCTCCGCCGCCAAATCCCTCCACGCCACGCGCCTCATGGCCTTCAGCCTCGGCCAAACCAGAGTCGTCGTCACGTGCCACCCCGACGTCGCCAGAGAAATCCTCAACAGCTCCGTCTTCGCCAACCGCCCCGTCAAGGAATCCGCCTACTCCCTCATGTTCAACCGGGCCATCGGGTTCGCCCCCTTCGGCGTCTACTGGCGGACCCTCAGGCGTATCTCCGCCGTCCACCTCTTCTCCCCCAAGCAAATCAAGGCCTCCGAGGCCCAGAGGAGGGACATAGCTTCTCAAATGGCGGCAATGTTCGGGACCCACAAGGAGAAATTGGCCGTGCGTAACGTGATCAAGCGGGCGTCGCTGAACAACATGATGTGCTCTGTTTTTGGCCAGAAGTACGAGCTCGAAGTCGGCGCCGCCGTGGACAATGAAGTCGAAGAGCTCAAAGGGTTGGTAGACGAAGGCTACGATTTGTTGGGTATGTTAAATTGGTCCGATCATCTTCCCTGGTTGGGCGATTTTGATGCTCAGAAAATCCGGTTCAGATGCTCCAATCTCGTCCTCAAAGTGAACCGTTTCGTCTCAAGAATCATTTCCGAGCACCGAACCGGTCTGAAATCCGAAAAAGACGAAAAGGCCCCTGACTTTGTCGACGTTCTTCTTTCCCTCCAAGGAACCGATAAGTTGTCCGACACCGATATGATCGCCGTCCTTTGGGTAAGAATTTAAACAGCTCTCTCCAGATATTTAATCGGATTTTAAATAAAATCTTCTCGTATTCTAAACGGCGTCGTTTGTTGTATAGGAAATGATATTTAGAGGGACGGACACCGTGGCTGTTCTGATCGAGTGGATTCTGGCAAGGATGGTGCTGCACCCTGTTGTTCAATCGACGATCCACGACGAGCTAGATAAAGTGGTTGGAAGGTCGCGAGCCGTCGAGGAGACAGATATCTCCCAGCTGGTGTATCTAACGGCTGTGGTGAAGGAGGTCTTGAGGATGCACCCACCGGGCCCACTTTTATCTTGGGCCCGCCTGGCGATCGCTGACGCAACGATTGATGGATATCATGTGCCCGCAGGGACCACAGCCATGGTGAATATGTGGGCAATCTCTCGGGACCCGGAGTTTTGGCCGGACCCACTGGAGTTTAAGCCCGAGAGGTTTGTGGCTCGGGAGGGAGAGCAGGAGTTTTCGGTTTTCGGGTCGGATCTTAGGCTTGCGCCGTTTGGGTCGGGTAGGCGGACTTGCCCGGGAAGGGCTCTGGGATTGACCGCGGTGATGTTTTGGGTGGCGTCGCTTTTGCACGAGTATGAATGGCAACCGTCGGCTGGGAATGCCGTGGACTTATCGGAGGTCCTGAGGCTGTCTTGTGAGATGGCTAACCCTCTGGTTGCTAAAGTGCGCCCAAGGCGTAGTAGGGTAACCATGGCTCACTAAGGTTTAAGTAGTACAAGGAAAAAAAAAAACAGAAAAAAAGGGCAAGCTAAAATGCATGCATGTAAAAGCATATGCCCCTTACATATTTGGACTCTTGTCTAGGCCTGTCACTATCTTGGATGCCAAGGTACCTTAAATCTTAAGTAACGTAAGTGATGGTGGAAATCAATACAAGTTTTAGTTTCCTAAAGACCTGCATCTACATGCATGCATTTATAATTCTGTAGTAGCAATAGAGTAGTCCGAAATAAAATCATTTTGTATTTGAGCATTAAGTAATTTAAAATGAACAAGGTAGTTATTCATCATCGACATGACATGTTTTAGAATATTATAAGAGTGTCACGTCTCATGCGAGAGAGTTCTAAATATGTGAAGCTAACTTCTATTAGAAGCAAATATATACTGATATTCAAACCTTTGGTCATGGAAAACCTGGGTTCAAAGAGACTATTTCTAGAGTTCAAAACCTAATTGGTATTTTCTCTAAGCCTCAAACATTATATAGTTCGAAACCAATCGCTTAGTTCTACATATTGACATTTCTAACAATATTATAAGAACGTCACATCTCATTCTCATTCTAAGCGAAAGAGTTCAAAAATGTGAAACTAACAACAATTTCTTTCTATTACTAGCAAATAAAATGATATTCAAACAATGGTTACGTTAGTGGAAGAACTTGGTTCAAAGAGACAATTTCTAGAGTTGAAACCTAATTGGTATTTCTTAGAGCATATCTAATACATGCAAACTAGCTTATGCAAAAGTGTTATTTAGCCTCAAATGAAAAGATTCAATTTCTAATGAGACATGTCAAGCTTAGGATAAAATAACCCATGGCTCCCCAAGGGGCCAGTTTAGTCTTGGTTCTTACCCAAGGCTCTTGAAGGATCAACTAGGAAATTTTCAATGGAGAGGGCTAAAAGTCTAATTAAAAGCCAAGAAAAAAAAAACCTGATTTGTCCAAAAACTCATCTCCAACTGATGACTGTGCTATAATTCTATGGAGCTCACTAGGCCATTATTTGACCAAAGGCGCACTAGCCTGGGCAAATGTGCCCCCCTTCTTTTCCCCTTTTTGAGATCCAGCTCATCAGTTGCAATAATTGCATTAAATTCAATGACTAAATTTGAAAACATCCAACAGTAGTTTAATTAAATTAACCAACATATTTAAAGTATAAACTTAAAACTAAGAAATTATTAAGGGGGTTATGTTTAATCCATTTGGTTGAAGATGGTATATGAGTATCGCCTGATATTGTTCATTTAAAAATAATTTTTTTGTAGGACTATAATTCTAAATAAGGCTATGTTTAGCCCTTTCAGTTAGAGATAACCATAGAAAGAAATTGAAAGCCAATGAAAATTCGTCACCTAACACTTTTTAGCCCATTACCTCTCATACTATTGAATTTTTTTTTTTTTTTTTTTTTTGAAGAGGCTGAATCTCATGAATAATGGTATTATGAGAGGCCAACTAAAGGCTTTAGCCCCTAACTCTTGCCCTTTCGACTAAAGACTCAACCATCATATAGTTCGAAATCAATGGAGTATTGTATATATTTTGTGAGAAATGTTCATATATTAGGACTGGTGACTTTTTTCGGTGAATGAGTCAACACTCAAACTACAATTAATTAATTAAATTACAATCAAAGAATGATAATGACCCTTAATTTTCTTTTCTATGTATATATGTGTGTGAGAGGTAGGCATGCACTGGGGCTGCCCCTGCATGCTGGACTATATAATTTTTTACCCTAAAATGATGTGGCTTTTGTTGCCCACAGGACCACAACCCTTTCAGCTATTTTGACTCTTACATTTGGGGACATATATGTTCAATTGACGGACAATATAACGATTCATAAATCTTTCTCTCATCCACAAGCGCATGACACGTCACGACACCGTGTCTTTTTTTTGGTCATACAAGCGATATATTAGGGAAGTTGAGTTAAAACATAAGACATTGGGTGTACAAGTGAACGTCCATTGGAACTACAAATCTGTTTGTCAAGACTTATGGCTTAGAAATTAATTAGACTAACAGTGTACACCATGAGAGAAATTGAGATTTTACAAATCAATTGACAATACAAAGAGTCCGTCGTCCAACTCTTTATAATCATACGCATGCAAAGTCTCTTACTTCACCAGCATTGGATACAGGGTGTGAACTGTATATATAACCAAAGAGCAGCCATATCAAAAAATAGGCAAGATGAGTACATGATTGCATAGAGTACCAGACCTTTTTCGATTTCTACCACAAGCAGCAAGCCTTTACCTGTTATGAGCAAACAACGTCTCTCCCTGGCCTGAAAATTTTTCTACCTGAAAAATGCATTTCGTGATGAATAAGATCTGCTTTTGATCATACTATTAAACAAATCCTCCAGCCTCTAATGAAGGTAGACAGCTTGATCTACATCAGGGTTCACCTTTGTCCAAACAAGCATGTCCATCATGATGTGGACTGGGCCCATCATTGGTGGCTGGACACACAACGCTCCAAAACCCTTAAAATGTAAATGTTCCAACTTATTTGGAAATAATAATCAAATATTCAACTTAGTCACCATGTTGATCTGTACCCGTCAATCCAAATGTTACCTTGCTCGCTTTTATCTTCATTTATTTTTACAAAATAAAATATTCTTGGATTATCAACTGCACATTCAACGTTTTATTTATTCAGTGAAACACGCTATATTGTTTGCATATCATTATTCTCGTCATTTGGTAACTAATCTCTTTTAGCGTGTAGATAGACCTTTAATACTGCACATGTTTTTAACATAATGAATTAAGCTAACTGAACTACTCATAAATAAAGTCGAACGGGATTGTGATGTAAGAATGTGAAGTGCATGTCCCGTATTAAATTATCAAGATTTCTTGTATAAGTTAATAGAAATTTGACTAGTCTCTCATACTGCCAGTTAACTGCTGTTAAAATTAAATCCAACTTTTGTCACTTGTTTAAACATTGTTTTCCATGCAACGTACGTGCTTTCATATACTTGACCTAGACCTTTCAATATGCCATAATTTTAGCAACATAATAGGGTTATTGACCTCGAGATTACTACCCTAGTGTTATACTTGAAATCAATCAGGGATCGGGAGGTGTATTTTGTTCAATTCACGTCAACTATGTGTCAAATTAATTAACTTAACTAATTAAACCAGAATAATTAGTATTTTTCATGAAAATGTCCGTAAGCTAATGAATTATTTATTCACGTAGAGCATCAGCTGGTGCGAAGCCATGGGTTAAGAAGGCGTCACCAGTACAGTGACTGCTGATTATTGGCGATAACACGGTATTAAAAAAAGAACTGGTCGCTTTCTCATTGCTTTTTTTTTTGGTTTTGTTTTGTCAAGGGTTTCATCACATAGAAACTAGAGTACAAAAAGTCCAAAGACAATTAATACAGAAAACTTAACTAGCCAAAGTCCAACACAAGTAATTACATCCCCAACCACAAAGGACGATGCCCACAAAATTAAACGTGAAGGAAATGGATTAGCAAGGAAGGAAACATTTCTAATCCTACTTGAAAATGGATTAAGTAGAACACAATTTTTTTTTTATTTCTTCCTTTAGCGTGTGTATGTAGAACACAATTTTTTTATTTCTTCCTTTAGCATGTGTATGTATATATATACTTACTTGAAATATAATTTTTTTTCATTTCAATCCTCTATACCAAAGGAGACCTATATATGTTGTGCGGAAGAGTCAACCAAATATGTGCATGATTGTGTGTGGAACAAGTAACAATGAGGCAACTGATAAAGAGAACAAACCAAAACAACAAGAACACCAAGATTTGGTGTTAATGAGCCTACATCCAGTTTGAAGATGATGGAGTTCTCTAGTACTATATTCAAAGAGAGCACTTAGAAGTGTTTTACTCAAGAATCTTGTTGGAGTTATGCCCTAAAAGTCAATTTATGTGATATTGAATATTATGTAATGAATCCATATTAATTAATAATTGAGCAAGTATTATTTATTCATGAATTCCCTTTATATTATAAAAGATAATGTACTATGAATGAATTCATAGGACTTAAGGTATGGAAGCAATACCTTAAACGAGGTTAAGGAAGGGAGACTTGTATTCCAGAGTCACTTAGTCTTTAAACTAAGCTCCTCACCATTTGGAAAGTCAACTGGCCATTGACTATTTGGAAAGGCTGGTGTATATCCCATTAAGATTAGCATTGTCTCATGCTACGCGTGTTGGACATGTGATGGATATACAGGTGCTTGTCTATTGAACAGGTTCACTAGACACTAACTATCGAAGAAGCTAAAATGCATGGATGCTTACCACATGTCAAGCGTTACAAACTTCTGGTTGTAGTATGCAAATAGTTCGTAAACTTGAGACATCATAGCTATCTTATATTTGTAAATATGAACTTTGATTTCACCTTAAATCCCTCAACGAGATCATAGGGCCCAATAATGTGATATTTGGGTTCATATGTTTGAGTATGAAGATACATGAATGTGGAATAAGAAATCTATCACCTTCTGGTGATTGTCCAATATATGGAGATATCCTTTGAATCTTGAAGATCTATCTCAGAAATCTTTGGGCAAAGTAACTGTTGATCAATCTTATTTGTAAAAATTGCTTCAACATAAGATGCACTATGGCGGCCATAAATGACTGCATGTGATTTGAAATAAATCCATATCACATAAATCTTGATCAGGATATGGATAGTGGAAGAACCAAATTGCATTATAACTACAATCAAGGCTCGAAAAAGTATCATGAATAGTTCATGTAATCTTCTACTAGTCCAAGTAGTCATGACATGCTGCTAAGTGTCACTCATATCTTGTTAAAATAAATAAATTCATTAATTAATTTCACTACCGGCTTTATTTAGAACCTAAGATGTCACACACATATGATAAGTTATAGTAACGTTATATGGATGATGATATGACATAATTAAATGTTAATTATATAGGATTAATTATTTGGGCCTATTGGACATGGTTTTAATTAAATAGTCAAATGGGCTTTATTTAATTAAAATGCGTCCAAGTCACAAACCCAAAGTGCGTAAGTAAGTAGGGTTGGCGTGTGGGATAAAACCTAAACCAACGAACCCTAAGAGGTGCGGCAAGGGGTTTATATATACCCCTTGTGTTTCTCTTATAACCCTAATGCATAAGTCATATTCAATTTTGTACCTCATAGAAAAGAGGGAATAACCCTAAAGCCAAAAACACCTTCTATATTGTCACCCATTCTATATTGACCCAAGTGAGAGATATTGCTAGCACATTTAAACCAGTCACTCCATAATCCATTGCTAGATTTATTAGTGCGGGTACTCTTAAAGGGTCAACACTTGGGGAGTTTCATGTGATCAATCTTGAAGAAAAAAAATTGCAAGCATAGGGATGAGTCAATCATGTGGTGTGCACGTGGCTAGAAATTCAAATAAGTTAATCTCTTCTACTTCTTTATTTGTTGCTTTATCAATTACAACCTAAAGTGTTGATAGCGTGTGGTGGAGAAAAATAATTTGAGAGGGAATGAGAGAATTCTATTAGAGAAATTCTTAGTGTGTTTCGATGTGAAGCATAGCCACCTTTATATAGTGGTGTGGCTATCCTGACAAATTACACAACTACCTCTAATTCAACATAGAGAATCAATTGCTTAATGAATTAGAGGTATTTGTGTAATTTGCCAGGAATGAATAGTCTAACGGTTACAACAATTAATTAAGGAGTGAATGACCTATTTCATTTGACGTATCAATGGTCTATTCATCACCAGTGAGTAGACGAACATAAATCCCTTGCTACACAGTAAATTTTATACATTGTTCAAATTCCAATATGATACTGAATTGTATTATTAGTCTAATGGTTACAACAGTTAATTGAGGAATGAATGACTTTATTCATCACCAATTAGTAAACGGACATAATATCCTACAACACAAAGTAAATTTTATATATTGTTCAAGTTTCAATATAATACTGAAATTGTTGTAGCCTATTTTATCTAACAAAGGGAAGGGGGCCGGCGACAGAGAGAGAGAGAGAGAGAGAGAGAGAAGAAAGATGTGTTTGTAGAATTGTATAGAGGAATGTGTGTGTTATTCCTCCCTACATAATGCCTTTATTTATAGTAATAAGAGGGAGAAGAAATCTTTCATCCCAAAGGAATACAAGTTCATATAGGAAAGAATAACTAAAATCAAATCTAATCTAGGATTTACACAATCATTCTTAAACTAGCAAAGTTTATAACACTCCCTATTGAGTGTGTAAACACTCAAGGTAGATTCGCATCATGTAGAATTTTGAGAAAGTTAACTCGTCGGCACTAATTCTGGGAACAGTGTTATTCTCAATAAGGTAGGAACTTGCATAAAGAAGTAATTCTCACTAACTAAGGCTATGGTAAAAACCCAAGTAGGGACAAAACTCGTAGTTTAAGGAAAGATGTGTGAGTAATGCAAAGTCAAATGAAACGTTTACAGGACGTCATCAGGGATGTGATTAGCCCATGGTGGGTGCCTCGTTAAAACCTAGTAAGGTAGCAAAAACTCAGTGGGAAAAATGCTCCTAATCATAGAGAAAAATAGTACATTAAGATCAAGCAAGTATACTTCAGGATACTCTCCCTGAGTTTGACACAATTCCAAAAAGAGCTAATAATGCTACAAATCAGAAAGTTTACGCATACCAATTCCTTGAACAAGTTTATGAAACATCATCTTCAGTAGTGATTTGGTGAAGAGGTCGGCCATATTGTCTTGTGAACAGATTTGTGTGACTACAATCTTCTGATGCTTTTGTTATTAATGTGAGAAGAACTTCGGCGCAATATACTTGGTGTTGTCTCATTTGATGTAACCTTTCTTGAGTTGTTCCATACATGCTGTGTTGTCTTCATAAATTGTTGTCGGAGTATCCAATATAGGGTAAAGATCGCAGGAGCTTTGAATATGGCCCATAACTGCTCCCAACCAAAAGCATTCCCGAGTTGCTTCATATAAGGCTAGAATTTCAACATGTTTAGACAAAGTGGCAACTAAGGTTTGTTTACTTGACCTCCAAGAGATTGTGTGCCTCCAATGGTAAAGACATAACCCATTTGCGAGCATGTTTTGTGCGGATCAGATAAGTATCATGCGTCGACATAACTAACAAGGTGAGAATCGACTCAAGAAACCGGGGGAGGGGGGTGTGGCATCAATCGAGGATCCATATGGATAGAATAAGCCCAAATCCGTAGTACCCTTAAGGTAGCGGAAAATGTCTTTAACACTAATCCAGTGTCTGCGTGTTGGTATATTACTGTATCTTGCTAAACGATTAACAGCGAACGAGATGTCGGGTATAATGCACTGAGCTAAGTACAATAAAGCGCCTATCTTACTTAGATAAGGAACTTCAAGCTCCAAAATCTCTTCATCATCCTCATTTGGATGGAAGGGATTTCATTTTGCATCTAGTGATGAAAGACCATAAGAGTCCTCAAAGGCTTCACTTTATCCTCATTAAAGCGACGCAACACCTTCTGTGTGTAGTTTGTTTGATGTACTAAGATTCCATCCGAACGGTGCTTTATCTCGAGACTGAGATAGTATCGAGTCTTCCTTAGATCTTTTATCTCAAATTTCGACTTCGAGTACGCGACAGTTCTCGCGAACTTTTCAGGAGTTCTAATAAGGTTCATGTCATCAACATATACTGCAACTATAGTAAAATCAGAACGTGACTTCTTAATGAACATACAAGGGCATAGTTCGTTGTTCACATATCTGTGACTAGTCAAATACTCCATAACGAGTAATCACATCCATAATGAGTGAATAAGTTGCGTCATAGTCAATCCTAGGGCATTGTGAGAAGCTTTGCGAAACCAGACGAGCTTTGTAGCGCACAATTTCATTCTTCTCATTACGCTTCTGAACGAAAACCCACTTGTAGCCAACGGGCAACACATGTGGAGGAGTAAGAGCTACAAGTCCAAACATGTTACGTTTCGTAAGTGAATCAAGTTCGACTTGGATTGCTTGTTTCTAGTTTGACCAATCGGTTATACGTCGACATTCTTTAACGGAACGAGGTTCAATGTCATTACTCAACATGATCTCAGTAGTTAATGCATATGCTAATGCATTGTCGACAAACATCTCATTTCTGCACCACACATCATCTAAGCTATCATAATAGATCAAAATCTCATGATTCTCAAGAGGTAGATTCATCTCTTCAAGGACGTTTCCGTAATCTAGAATTTCCTCATGAGTTGGATAGAATTAGTAAGTGATAGTCGAATTCACGGTAGGCTTTTCAGGTGTCTGTGTCGTGGGTCTCTTCCAAAGGTGTGAATTCTTTGAACCAAGGGGTCTGACACGCTGATGTGTAGGGGTAGATGATTGGCTAGCTACTGATATACGTGGATCACCAAAGTTGGTGTCCTGGGTCTCAAGGAGGGAAGTCCGTCGTATATTTGGTACATCCATCTTTGCAGGCACATTCACAACTAGAATATGTGATCTTATCACTTGCGCTAGATTGGTGAAAGCATCTGGCATGCTCTAAGCTATGCTCTGGAGATCTAATATGCACTGCATTTCAGTTTCAGACTGAGTAGTACAAGGATCTAAATGAGACAAAGTGGGAGTCGTCCACACTAATTTGCATCGTTCTTCAGGAACGTTTATGTTCTTATCTCCCTCTAACGACGGTAAAATTGTCTCATAGAAGTGACAATACGCGAAACGAGCGGTAAACAGATTGCCTATCAAAGGTTCTAAGTAATGAATAATCGAAGGAGGTTCTAAAAGACGTTAAGCACTAGTCAGGCAGCGAGCTGGGGCCTATCTCCTAGGCGGCTAGGCGAGGTCTAGGCAAGCGCCTAGGTGGACTAGGCGGATTTAAGTAAATTCATTATACTTAAAATATATATAATTTCATCATAAACTACAAAATAGAATGACATATGTATTATGAAATGTTGGAACATAATGAAAACATGGGGAACAAGCATATATTGTGTGCTCATTTAAGTATTCAACAAGTCTTTTACAATTTGTTGAAAAAAATTAAATGCAAATTGAAAGTTATCAATTTTCTATCTAAGTGAGTCGTAACCTAAGCGTGTCTGGGTGGGTTAGGCGGGCACCTCAGCTGGTCTAGGCGCCCTTTCTTAAATTTTAAATGCCTAGGCATTAATTGGGGCTGTGACCAGCCGCCTAGTGCCTCGGCGGCGCTAGGCGGGAATTTTTAGAACAGTGCGAAGGAGAATCATATCCGACATAGATTCCCATCCTTCACTGAGGCCCAATTTTTGTATGTAAGGGCGGTGAAATCTGCACAAAGACCTCACAACAAAAAAACGCTCAGATGCAATATGTCGGGTTTGTATTTGGTAACCAACTAAATGGCATTATATGGCACGTATGACTAACGATCAAGCAATTATTTGTAAATGCTTAATGAATGACTTTGCCAGGCCGTTCTGGGTGTGAATATGGGGTACTGGATGTTCAACTTCAACCCCAACTGACATGCAACAGTCATCAAAAGTTTTAGATGTGAATTCTCCAACATTATTCAATCGAATAGATTTGATCGGATAATCAAGGTAGTGAGCCCTGAGCTTGATAACCTGATCTAGCAGTTTGGAGAATGTAGCGTTCCTTGTGGACAACAAGAACACGTGTGACCAACATGTGGAGGCATCAACTAAAATCATAAAATATCTAAATGGTCCACATAGAGAGTGAATTGGTCCACAAATGTCCTCATGAATCCTTTGTAGAAAAATAGGATAATTCGAATGAATCTTATCATAAGAAGGCTTAGTAATAAGTTTTTTTCCATTGAACATGTTTGACATTCAATTCCTTGAATCGAACCTAAACTTCGGGTTAGTGGATGCCTTTGTGATGACTTGAGGATATGATGCATTGCTGTTCGTCTAGGGGGTCCCAAACGATCATTCCAAAGTGTAATTTCATGCACGGTCCAGAGATAGGGTCGGCCACATAGTGGCTTTCTAGAGGGCGTATGGTCATAGTATACATACCACTTAGGATACGTTTTATCTTCTCTAGAATACGTTCTAGCCATATTTGTAGGAAGTTATGCACATAAATTCAACTCCATTTTCTTCATAGATTTTAGCGTGGTAATTATTATCTCTAATGTCCTTAAAACTCAACAACATTTTCCGAAACGCGGAGAATAAAGTGCCTCATCAATGGTCAAAATTGTACCATTGGACAATTATACATGCCTTATCGTATCCATCGATTAGGTTTGATGGACTTGAGAGGGTTGTCAGAGTTGCATTCTTAGGTATGAAGTTAGTGAAATAGATGCATTCATGCAAAACGATGTGCGTGGTTACACTATCTGACAGACAACTAACTTCCCCACCAGTCATACCTAGAATGAAATATTAATTTGAATTAGTCATATGCATAGAAGTTCTAAAAACAAATATCCTTTCAAAATAATTTTAAGAATTCAAGGACGAAAATTAATTAAAAAACTTAATATCCAAAAAACAAATCACCAACAAATCATCCAAACATTAAGGAAAATTGTTCAAAATTAACCAAAAACACAAAAGGGTTTGGCCACTAGGTGAAATTCGACCCCAATATTTAAATTTCAATTAGAAAAATAGTTTATGTCTAAGATTCTAATCTTCCATAGGGGTAACGGCCTCTTGAAAATAAGAAATCTCCATCTTGGTACTCTCCGGTTTGTCCACTTGAACAAAGTATGATTCAAACTTCTTACGACGAAAATGATATTCAGCTACAACCTTTTGGGGAGCTTGGAAAACACGGGACCAATGGTCCTTTAAACCACAGCTACAACACATGTCCACATCCATGGTTTCAGGTGATTTGCCCTTATTCTTGAAGTTTGGAGCCTTGGGAGCGAGGTTAAGGCACTTCTGGGCTTTGTTTCCTCCCTTAGATGAGCATTGGCTCTGTTGACCTTGACGAGATGGCTTATAGCCGTCCTTACCATGCCTATTTTGGCATTTTAGGCATTGGTTCATGTTATAGTGTGCTTCAGGCACAACCGTTGCCACAACAGGTGGAGCTTAATGATTTTTCATCAACAACTGATTTTGCTTTTCAGCGAGAAGTAGAACAGAAATCAAATCCGAAAACCTAGTGAACTTTTGAGCTCTATATTGTTGCTGCAAGAAAATACTAGTAGTAGAGAAGGTCGAATGGCTCTTTTCCAAGAGATCCTATTCGGTCAAAGTCTCGTTACAAAACTTAAGAAGTGATAGGATTCGACAAACTTCAGAATTATATTCATTCATAGACTTAAAGTCTTGGAAGCGCAAATATTGCCAATCATGTCTTGCTTCAGGCAAGAAGATGCCATTTTGGTGATGAAAGCGATAAGCTAAAACGACCTATAGTGTTTGTAGATCCTCCTTAGCAAGGTACTCAGTTTGCAGTGTGTCATGAATATGTCTTTAGATGAAGATCATGGTAGTGGCTTTCTCAGCTTCACCAATCAGGTTGTCCGTCTCATCTTCAATGATAGGATGTAAATTCTTTGCAGTGAGGTGGAGCTTCTCATTTTGGACCTACTTGAGGTAGTTCCTTCTAGAGACCTCTAAAGCGGTAAAATCAAGTTTTTTCAAATTTGACATGGTCCTATCACAAAATAAAGGACAAGATGTGATTAGTGTAATGAAGAAAGGAGTAGAACATTCATGTTCTAATAGACTTGTATTGGTTAAATTTTGCATGAAAAAACTTCGGGCTTTCATGGGTGATATTTTTAAGGAAAACTTTAGGTTTTCAAACAAGGAATGTTTCTAGAAACTTCAGGTTTATAAATAATTATAAACTTCAGGTTCATATGTTTTTGCAAACAAACACAAATATATATATATATATATATATATATATATATATATATATATATATATATATATATACAGAAATATACAACAAGAAAATATGCAAATAGAACTTCAGGTCTATAATTATAATCAAATTACTTATTTGGATTTCGGGTCAAATTTAAAGTATAAAACCCAAATTGTCTAAAAATAATAAACAATTTAATCTCGGGGCCCAAGCCCAAAAAGAAGACTAGGTTAAATTCGGCTGGGCATTAGGCCCAAAAACAAATAGGCAAAGATCAGCTGCTTCGCTTCGTCTGTGTTCCCGGGGATGCGATCGAGTGCATCGCAGGCCAAGTATACCGATGCACCAGCTATAGGTTGGGATCTAGTGTGGTGGGGACACCGGGGACACCAAAGCTACAGGCTAGTGTCGCTTGTTGGGCCAAGCCAAGGAATTAGGCCACATAATCCGAGCCCGTTTAAGAAAAAAAAACTTTTTTTTTCTCTGTAGGCCAAGAAGGCTAGCCTAATTATAGGCTTTAGGTTTTGGTGTCTAGAACACCCCAGTGTGTGCTGGGCTACTTCGCCAAAGAATAAGGTTGGTGCCACCGTTGCTGGCGATTAAGTTCTAGGTTAAAAACCATGGTGCAGGTCCATGAGTTTGATAGGAACAAATCCAAGTGACATAGAAAAGGTTTCTCGATCAAGGGATATGGAACCAAAGTTTTGAAATTTTTTTGAAGGAATTCTTCTGGAATTCCATTCAATCATTGTTCAAGACAATGAACAAGGCCTAAGAACACGACTTTAGGTCGTGATTACCTAGAGAAAGGGACCGTGAAGCCGTGACTCATGACGGCGAGTGGGGGTTTTCTAGATTTTGGGACGATGCTAGGGACGGTATTGTTTTGGTTCACTCATGTGGGTGTAGTATCTTGCTCCACGGGGTTGGCTCGGGTTCTGGGTTCGAAGAACCCTAACAATTTTCAATTTTTTTCTTCAATTTCAGCTTTCCATCTCCAAAACTGACAAAAAATTTAAATTAAATCAATAAAAGTATATGAATCAATAAAATCAAAATTTAATCAATTAAAAATAATTTAAACGTAATATTCCTCTTAGAGCTGGGCACGAGTCGGGCCCAATTTTGAAGGAACCGGACCTTACCAGTTTTAAACAATAACGAGGCGATTAGAGAGACTTTGAGTTTTGGAACCAGACTTAACCCGGCCCGTTTGAAACAGGCCGATTCGGGGCGGGTCCAAGGGTCCAACTTTTTATTTATTTATTTATAAACTGCAGTAAAAAAACCTCACAAAAATTCATTGAAAACTAAGTCCCACGAGATCCACATGCTAGACAAAACCCAAAACCCACAAAAACCACACATTCCAAACAACACAAATAATAAAAAAAAGTCAAAATGGGTAAACGCCATAAACACAAATTACTGAGCTATCAGAAATTGAACTATGAGTTGTGAGTCAAGAAAAATGACTCCGTCATACAACAGTAATCTGGTGGATGACTTGTGTTGTGCCTCACTAATCTGCCAAACTATGCAAATTCTGATGCTATTTTGAGTTACTAAAAGAAGAAACTGACTTAACAGATGCATGCCGGAAAAACCAGACGCATGCCAAAAAACCCATATGCAGTGAGAAAGGAGAAGACGAGTCAGGGAGAAGGATAGTGGCATGCTCTATAAAAACTAAAGACGCGTGACGCCAACGGACTCGTCGGCGGCTATGAAAGTCCATTCCAATCCTGGATCGTGGCGATGAGGTCACCGATCAAGTTAAGAATGCAGCAGAATCGGACGAGTCAGACCAGATTGGGTGGTCAATAGCCGAGATCTGATGGTCTAACGACTTCAGTGAGAGCACAAAGGCAACGTAGTCGTGGTGGTCGTGACGACAGTGAGGTTTGGGTGGCTATGATGTCGTCGAGGAAGAGAATAGTGGGTGGGAGGGAGTCTCAATAAAGTCTTCTGGAGTTTCGAAGAGAAAACGATTGACATGATCCAATCTGGTTATTCACATCCGTTCATTATAGTTAGAAACGGACTGGTTCGGGGCCCCATTGTTCTTCATATTTGGATTCAACATGCCCCTTATTTACCATCACCCCTCCCCGCCCCGCCCCATCCTATTTAGTCTTTGTAAAAATTGGAACCGCCCTGTACTCACCCTGAATCTGAATTACTTGCCCTAACCTGTGGTTCCTCTACCTGTTTGCCCACCTCTAATTCCCCTGATTGAAGACAAATAATTTTCACATCAGATTCCAAAGCGCAGTGGTAGGAGCATGCTGATAACGTGTTATAGCCTATTTTATCTAACAAAGGGAAGGGGGCCGGCGACAGAGAGAGAGAGAGAGAAGAGAGATGTGTTTGTAGAATTGTATATAGGAATGTGTGTGTTATTCCTCCCTACGTAGTGCGCCTTTATTTGTAGTAATAAGAGGGAGAAGAAATCCTTCATCCCCAAGGAATACAAGTTCATATAGGAAATAGTACTAGAATCAAATCTAATCTAAGATTTATACAAACACACTTAAACTAGGAAAGTTTATAACAGAAATGGTATTATGTGTTATAAAATAAGTTAGATATACCGCGCGCATGACGGTTTTCTAACTATTTCTATTACGCAATAATTTTTGACTTTTTATATTAGCACCCCACAAAATGTTGAATGCACCAAACATATAAAAATACTGCAAGCCTACTTCTTTGTATATGTTGATGCGAAAGATATGCTATTATCAGCACTACGTACAGTATGAGTAACAATTAGCCTTAACTATTTAACCTAAATGTTTAAGACGGTTGGGGCCTTAAAGCAGGAAAATGTCGAGAGCAAAAGCAAAACTTGACAGGGACACCTTACGTAAGAGCTGATAAGTTGCTGTCGTTCATTTTGCTCATGCCATTAAGACAATTGATGAAAACATATACATAAAGCCAACGACAATGATCTATCAAACAGTATTTCTTAGCCTTTCTATTCATATAAAAGTATAAGGACCACTCGACCACTACATTACTGTAATTATAATCAGTAGTTAACAAGTCTTAATTAATTGATTTAATCATAGCCGCATGAATCTTCGACTAGCTAATGCTTGCTCTAAATTCCCAGACACAGATTTTGACTGCAAAAAGAAAGATAAACACAAGAAACAAAATTTCTTGGATTGTACAGAACAAAAACAAAACAATTTGGATGCCTTCTAAGTATGGACGAGGAAGAAGAAGAAGAATAATAATTAAATAAGATGCATGTGATGGGTTTTCTGGGTTTGTTCATGTTTTTATCGAAACACAATTTTGGATGGGATGGAATGCTTGTTTAACTTGTCACTTGTGGTACCAATTAACTACCATTCCTTAATCAATAATTAAATCCTCACTTGTCAATAATTGAGAGAAATAAGTTAAGTATATGCATATTATTATTTCAAAATTTTACTTTATCCATTTTTTTCTATGAAAAATACTTTATCCACAATTTCACATTTCATTTGTTTATATCTGAGCTTAATTCAAATTTCTTTCATTTAAAATCAATAACAACTAGCTAATTAGCCCATAGCAATGTGTACTCAAATTTGAATCCTCATGTATAGTAGTTTAAATTAATTTAATATAAAATGTCGTTTATATATAAATAAATAAAAAGGTTAAGAACCGTTCAATAACTATTTAGTTTTCAATAGTTTTTTTTTTAAATTGAAAACTGAAATTCATTTGGTAATTAGCTTTAATTTATTTTTAAATGACAACTGAAAAAAAAATTGAGAGTATTCAAAATTGATTTTCAAATTGATTTATTTGTTTATTAAAGTGAAAGTATTTATCAAACGAAAATTTTAATTTAAAAAAAAATAAAAACTAAATCCTTAAAGTATGAGATGGCGCCCGTAGTCGTACGCTTGGTTTGTTCACATAGCAAACGTATGTGCGTATCAACAAAACTAGTGTCAAGATTTTCCCCGAATAACTAAAACTAAAACTTGGCTTTCAGTTGAAATCAAATCATATGCATATACATATAATCTGCACATGAACAATTGCATGAGGTTCTGTTGACTACAAAAATCACCTAGCCTACACGGCGCACATGCCGAGCAATTAGTAAGCTAACTATGTCCTTCAAATGTGTGTGGGGCGTGCCAACTCGTCGGCCGGGCTCGGCCGAGGAGTAAAATGTGTTGATGTTGAGTTGAGCGCGCTGCTGACTCCTGTGTCCTGCGACTGCGGCCAAGAAAGGCACACGTCTCGGCCTCTGGGTCCTCAAGCCTGAAGACAAGGCTACCAATTACAAAGTTCACGGCTCGTCGTCGTCCGATTCGGCCACAGTCACTGTATTTGTGAAAGTGAACTCACGCCAAATCGATACTAGAGTATAAGGGCACAAATACTCAAAGCGGATGAAGGTCTTGATAGTGAACGTGGTCCGGCCGTTCGAGTGCCGAACTCTGAAACCCACTTGCGAATATGCGATCATAAAACAACTCGGCGTTTGAGGCACCGAGCCTAAGTATCAGTAACACCTCACTTCGCCGAGAAGGCTGGTGAGATGACCTCTGTCGACGGGGATCCGAAAATCATCGTCGGCTGAGACTTGGATAGATAACCAGTTGACCCTGTCACAGTGCTGTTTATCCAAACTGAAGGTGCTTAAGGACGGCTGATTCTACGGCAACAGTGCTGTTTATCCAAACTGAAGATGTGAAGGCGGAAAAGAAATAAAAATCTCAAGGGTGTTGAGAGGTTTCGTGTAGAGCGAGAAATTGCGCAGGGCAGATTTGTGTGTTGAGTTGGAGGTCCGTCTCCCGTTGCCATTACCTCCATATGTATAGTAGCTAGACCCTCTTTGATCGAATCATAATTCTATTTGGACTGGGAATCCCTACCCTAATCAAGCCTTATCTCGGCCACTCCTTCTTCTATTAGGACTTTGAACCTAACCCCCTTCTTGGCCATGTTCTTCCTTGCCTCTGTATCCTAACTTTGCCGAGACTCCCTATTGCACTGGGATTCCTCCTCCGTCTCACAAAAGAACTTTGTTTCCTTTATCTTCGTCTGGATGACTCCTTTTCCTAACAGGAATTGGCTAACCCATTTTAGTCGGCCCACAAACTGAATACTCATTCGAACCCTCGCAATTAAGCCTCTGAGCTGAGAAACACTTTGTGCTCAGCCCAAATCATTATTTTGGGTCCAAACAGGTTCAAACAATAGCATCGGATAATGTATAGATAAGGGGCATGAACGCTGAACCTCATATGTGTGTTTTTTGAAAAATAATGCGTGATATAAACGTAAGGGTTTAGAAACTAGCATGCATGTCATGAACTTAATCAACCACCTTAATTATGATAAGGTGGTTGTATGATTATGATAAGTACCTAAATCACATATGTTTTCTGTACGATCGTACAATAAGATCGTGAGTTAAACTTGTATATTTTCTTGATTAATTATTGTATGGCGTCATTTTGGGATTTCTAGTTGAGGCGTTTTGGGTTCAGAGTTTAGTTTTTAGGGGTTTTGTTTTGTTTCCTTCAAAATGATATATTTGCAAAGAAGAAAAAAAATACGTATGTATTTATGTGGTCTCGTTAAAAGTTTGTCAGACCTTTCGACTTGGTTGATGAAAAAAAGGGTGTAACACACCAACTTATCATTACAAAGTTTTTCTATTCACACACCAATTTATCGTTACAAAGTTTCACTATTCTCTTTTTTGGTTTTAAGGGAACTTGATGAAAACGTCACAGATGAAGAGAACAACTTATCATTACAAAATTCTACTATCCCTTAGGCGGTACATGTATTAATATTATGGCATCAGTGTTACTATGCTAAACAGTACTATCCCATATATTATGACATGCTAATTTCTAATTAGTTGGTGAACTTGCTTATTCATGATATCAAATCCCACCCTAATCAAGAGCACAGCATATCCCACAAATCGAGCTAGATTTAAAACACAAATCTTACGAAAAAGTGATTCTAATTAAATAGTCCAGAGTTTGTATTGTCATTAAGCAATTGAAATTGGCATCACAAATTCACAATTACATAACTAAAATAGGGATTAGGGAGTGTAAAAAGGCATATAACTTTAGAACACTGAACAGAAAGATCTACTTACTCTTTTTCCATTGATTTGATATCATGGATGGGCCGTCTTTGTTGTGATTATGTCATCGGATCGATGTTTTTATCAAATATAATCATTCAGTTATGCTTTAGATTGAGGCTATGAATAAACGATTAAATAATAAAACCACTAGTTGACACTCTTCCTTATCTTCTCTCTCTAAAAAAAACCCTAA
Organism: Crataegus laevigata; assembly: GCA_963580275.1. Taxonomy (NCBI): domain Eukaryota; kingdom Viridiplantae; phylum Streptophyta; class Magnoliopsida; order Rosales; family Rosaceae; genus Crataegus; species Crataegus laevigata. The sequence continues at coordinate 24,988,485 of OY756947.1, read as the reverse complement.
ATTTGAAAGCTTTCAACCATCGGCCCCTTTCTCGTGTTTGAGGTCGGCGGCAACCCTTCTCCTACCTTCTTCTAGCCTTCTCCCCCTCACCTCATGTCTTTCCTTCATCTGTCGCCCTATGCACCTCCCTTTCCTTCTCGCAACCCACATGCCTTCTCCCTCTCCGCCTCCATCTACACCTACTCATCCTTCACGCCTCCGGCGCAATTCTTCTTTATTTTTCTCTCGTTTTCACCGATCTGATGATGCCCAACGCCCCCTTCCCTTTCTCACCTTTTTTGCATACAACCCTCAAACATTTGTTGGAGTTTTTTCCTAGATCCACGTTATGCCATCTGATTTTGGGATATATTTGTGATTTGGGTTGTTGTAGTGGGTTGGAACCATCTCGTACGACTCAATTTTTATGGTAGTTGTGCGTTACTTCGCCGACCGAGACTGAGCCGCCTTACCTGGCTAGATCTATAGCGGTTCCTCCTATCGTGACTGCTAAAGATCCTTCCAGAAGCGACTGTCTTCACCGTGGAGACTTGCTGATTGATGGTTCCATTCTCAAATTAGGTGGGTTTTCTTTGGTTTTGTTTCATCGTGTTTGTATCGTTGCAGCGAGTTATTCGCGACTTTGTTCTTGCGATGGCTTTTATGGCTCCGGCACTAGGTTTTTACGCTTGTCGTCTTTGTGGCAGATTTGCATCAATGGCTAATGGTTGTTGTTGTGTTGTGATTTAGGGTGTACGGTTCCTTATTTGTGAATCTGCATAGATTTATCTCCAAATCAAGAGATTGGTCATGGAAGAAATGTTCCCATCTGGCACTGCATACATGTTTGTTCGGATCAATGAAATTCTCTATCACTTCAGTAAAAAAATAAAAATAAAATAAAATTAAGGCTATGAATACATTTTTAGTCCTTTTTCCCTAGGTTGTACGGACACTGTCAGAGTATCGGACGCTCCGACACGCCTTGGACACGACTTGCACATAGTTAACGACTTGGACACAATTCAAGACATGGCAAATGCCTTTTTGTAAATTTAAAAAACATTTTGGGGCAGATTTAGAAATATTGGAACTAAAACCTAAAAAGGATCTATTTCTCTATTCAGTTCCTTAGTCACTTGGTTCCACATCCTATGCTTAGCATCTAACAACTAGTTGATTGGGCATTGTAGCAGCGCAGGATAGGACTTCTCCTCGACTCCAAAATTTACAGGTAAGCATTGCATATTTTCTTTGGATTTTGTGTATTTTGAATTTTTGATTGGCTATTATCTATTGCAAAGATAATAGATGTTGGTTAATTTGACGTATTATTTTTAAGGGTAAATTACAAAAAACTACCTCAACTATTAGGCCAATTACAATTTCATACTTCATGTTTAAAACATTTCAATGTCATACCTTAACTTATAAATTTGTTGAAATATCAGACCTCTATTAACTTTTCTATCAAATTGACCGTTAAATGTTACGTGACTTAAGACGAGGCTCACTTCTTATTAACAATTTAATTAATATTACAAACTAAAAAATAAAATCATTCAATAATTTTTTTAAATGGGGGACCCACCCCTACAAACCCATCCCCCTTTCTTCCCAATTTACCCGTGTCTCCCACCCCCAACATTCATTCACCACCAAAACCAAAACCCACCGTGACTTTCCGTCGCCTTCATCATCCCCACTTGATCGTCTTCTCCACCCAGCCATCTCTGCCAAATTCCAGTTAAGTCTTCCCACTTTTGCAACTCCCTAAAACCCCTAAATGCCCCTCAAATCCTAGACTAATTACTTCATCCTCCTGCTCTTTTCTTCTACTCATATGGGCTTTAAGAACCGGGGCTCCAATGAAGCCCACCCCTTCTCGTTGTCGCCATCCTCTTCTCAGATCATCTCCGCCGCCGCCACCATCGCAACAACGCTAGCCGACGCCAATCCCCTTTTCGCATGCTCACTGTATTGCGACTTCTGAAACCCTAGCTTGACCCTCGACAACTCCACGTACATCGAGAGCCCTAGCAAGAGCTCTGACAACTCGAGCTCGTAGTATCTCTCTGCGATCTTTGTCTTCCTCATCCGAGTACCTCAAAATCACAATATGAAATTTCTAGGATTTTGACGTGGGTAATCTCGCCCTAGTAGATATGGGAATGTATCTTATATTCCTATTAGGAGTTGATTACCTATTAAATGTTGTAATCCTAAAGGGAACGGTTTTTACATATCCTACTACTATAAATAAAGGCACAATGAGATGAATCAAACACACCTCCACAATTACATATCTCTCTTTCTCTCTACTATTGCCGCACCATCTCTCTCTCTATATGGCCTCCATAATCATTTAGTAAATTATGCCTACAACACGTTATCAGCACGCTCTTAACGCTACGTTAAAGAGAGTTTATTCTTCAATCAGGGGAGTATTACGTTTTAATCATTCTTTTTATAATTAATTTATTATTATATTGAATTGATCTACATGATATTGATTCAATTTAATTTTTCTATGTTGAACGTGATACAATGCATTGGAGATGTAATTTCGGCTTTCCAAGAAGGATCTTCTACAAATTTAAAGGCTTTTATTATTTTCTGCCAATCAGGTACGCTTAAAATAAAGTAAGATATTTGAAACAATCATGAAGCATGAAAACATTCCCCATGATGCATGAACCCCCTACATTATATTTACCTTCATGCAATACACAATTATGCTACATGGAATATGTGAGTCAAATTATATAAAATAAATTAGAAGCAAATTTAGGGTTTCCTAAACCCTAGGGGATTTGAAAAAAAAAAAAAAAAAGAAAAAAAAAGGAACTTAGACATGGTGCGGCATACCCACTGCACCACAGTGGCACTGTGTAAACAACTAGGTCGTGTGCCTGGTTTGGGTTTCTTCACCACGGGCATGTAGCCCTGCCCACACTAGCTCCTGCAAGCCTTTATCCTTGATGGGCCTCGTTGTTGCTCCGGCTCGCAGTTGATCCCACCAGTCTAGTCGGCTAGGTCTTCTCCCACAGCCTGCGTCAGATAGCCCAAAAGGTTGGGCCTTGTCACACACGAAAAAAAAAAAAGGAAAATTTTCTTTTTGCAGCCCAGTTTTATTAGGCCTACCCGTGACCCCTACCCCACTTTTTTTTTGTCCAAACAAAGAACCCAGCTGCGGCTGGGGTTCCTCCTACTCCCGTAAGGCCTTTGGGCCCATTCTTAATTGGACCAATGGCTTGTAGTTCACCCCCAAGGCCTTAGGGCCTTGCCTACTTACGGCACCCAGTCCAAATATTTTTGGGGCTATATTTTTCGACCCAATGCTAATTTTTAGCATTCTAAATAATTTTCACTTGTATGTTAATATTATTTTGCTTCTACGATCAACCCCGAATGGTCCCAATCTATTGAATTAATTAAAAGTGATCAACAATCTATTAATTTGATAATTAATCCAAAATTATTGACCTAAAAATCACTTTTGGACATTAACGATTCAATAGTTTATTTTTATACTTTGAACCGTTGACATACTTTCGTAGTAACGGAGCTCTCACGCTTGAGTTCCTGAAGAAACTCAAATCCACCACACTTAGTTGTATATTGCATTATGTGTTCTTGCAGGAACCTCTCTTTTATGAACTAAACGTTCATAAACTAAATTGAACTTGTAGTTTCAAATTTAGTGCCTTTGAAACCTGAAGTTTTCATAAAACAATACACCCATGAAAACCTAACGTTTTTCATGAAAATCATGTCTTAGAACTCGAATGTTCTAACTTTGATGCTTATGGATGATTCATTCCCATAGCACCAATCACAATCTTGTTCCCTCCAAATTCAATGAATTGTTGAACCATCACAAGTTTGATTTTCCTCATTTGGATGTTTCTAATAGAAACCACTTCATGTGGGGTACAAGACGTGAATCTCCACTTGACTATTAAAGTAGCTGAGAAACCATTGAAGCTAACAATGGCATGGAAGAGCTGAATAAGCCTCTACCATGATCTTCATTTGAAGACTTGTGCCCGAAGGAAATACCTTCTGAACGAGGATTCCATGGCTTTTTGGCTCGCTCAAACGGACCGTCTAATCATGAAAGATATTGCCCGAAGCATACCATAATTACATCCATGAATGAGTACAATTCTGAAGTTTATAAATCCGATTGAATTTTGACTAGAGAATATTTTTCTCGTCGTTCCTTGTTTATAACTCGCTCCTGAAGCAACTAGTGTAGAAAGTAAAAGTTTACTAAATTCTCAGATCTGATTACTACCACAATCATATGGTAGAATCAGGGCCTACCAAGGTGTGGCATCATGCCCGAAGCGTGATCCTTAACACCTAAGACCTAAAACTTAAAGAATAAAGGATTATATTTCCAAACCTCAACCTTGTAGAATCTACTTTTGTCTCGATGGAATAGATCATTGGTTATGCACCTGTTCGTGCCTCTACCAATGTTGTTGAGGAGTACCATCCTACTAGTTAAAATGTGAAATTAATTTTGCTCCACCGAACACCGTTGGAAAAGCAGAATTTTGACATGGATAACCTTGTTGGCTGAATCCCCTTAGTAAACCATTTACTTTGTGAACATTTTTCCATGTTCTTGGATTCAAGTTTGGTGTATGTTTTACTTATGGATAATCTTATTGATATTGTCCTCAAATATGAGTTAATTGAATCACGTTTCTTAATACATGTCACCGGTTCAATTAAACGCGTGATAAAGTAAGAATGTAGGAAAGTTAGTTGTCTGGATGAATGCGTACTATGCACACTAACTTTACACCTAAATCACATTTCTAACATCAACTTCAGGTTTATCTAACCTGATTAAGAGCATTGGCACGCTCCTCGTTGTATGAATGGTACTGCATCACCATTTAAGGGACCTTAAATCCTCCCTATTATTAGTTTTTAAAGATATTCGAGATGACAATGATCATAAATGAAACCACTGAAGAAAATAGAGTGAAATATCTTTGCATCACCTCCAAAAATGAACCTGAAGATTTGTTTTGGGGCCAATGAGTTGTCTCCCAACTGGGAATACACTACATGTGGCCAACTTGGAGCTTGGTGATTGAGCAGTTTACTTGCTTTGGCACGACCTTTCGGGACACTTAGGTCGAACAATGATGCTACGACGCATCTCCTTACCTAAAATAAGGATCTTGTGCCTACAAGCACACTTTGCCAAGCCTGCTCATTAGGGAAATTGATTTTCTAAATCATTCCTCGCAAAGATACAAAATCACCCATTTTTCACAGTGGATTCAAGGGAATATATGTGGACTAATCCAACGAAAATGTGGACCATAGAAATACTTATGGTTTTGGTTGATGAATCGACAAACCGGTCACATGTTTGTCCACACACATTACTGCTAAACCTCATGGTCATTACAGGTTCACCACCCTACTTATCCTTTAAGGTCCGAGAGACTAGATAATGCCGGAGAGTTTATATCGACGGTTTTCAATAAAGTATTGCATGTCGTTTTGAGTTTCTAATTGAACATTGAATCCCCATGATCACCCCAAATAGCCTTGCCTAGCAGTCATAAAGCACAATTTAAATGACCGAATTTTGGTTAACGTACCAAGTTTTCAGTTTCTGCCTAGAGCTATGCAATCTTGTACGCATTTATGTTGGTCTGCCTTGAGGCCCATTGCCACCCAACCTATATGGCGTTACAGTTGGTTACTGGGTACGAACCTAGCGATTTTCGTATTTACGCATTTGGGTGTGCATTCCATGTGCCAAGTTGTGCCGCCGCAATGTACCAACATGGGTCCTCAAAGAAGGATGTGAATCTTTGTCGATCATGATTCTCCTTCACACTGGCTTTCTTCGAGCCCTTGCACCTAATCTCTTTACCGCTCATTTGCCGGTTGTCACTTTAATGAGACAATCTTCCCATCGTTAGGGGGAGATAAGAATGTCAATGTTTCTGTAAAACGGCGCGAATTTGCGTGGACGTTACCCATTATGTCTCATCTCGATCCCCGTACCACACAAGTGTGATAAGCAAGTGAGATAAATTTTAGTTTTCATAATGTTGCTCTAGACGCATTCTTTTGATCTAGTGACGAGATCATATACCAGCTGCACTGCAAGGATGGACTAACGAACGTCGAGTCAACATCTCTGGAGGGTGTGCCACCCTTGTTGGACGGTTTGGACGCCCATGTTAAACAGTCCGGTACAACGGCAGATAGCCAATCCATCTGCCTTGGCCTGGAGCATGACAGTTCATTCGGTTCGTAGGATTCACTTCCCTAGAAGAGGAAGACACGACACAATAATGAATCTAAACTTGATCGCTATCTCAAATCATTTCCATCTTATGAGATTAATCTGGATTACCCCCGAGACTTGAAGTTCTTGGTCCAGTATACTAGTTTGGATGAGCAAAATGAAATTAAAATGAGATTACCATCGATGATGTTTTCACTTATATGGTACCTACCGACATAAATGAAAAGCAACGATATTGAACCGTGTTTCGTTGATTAAGTGTCAACATAAAACTGATTGGACAACCGAAATTACAATGCAGGTCAAATTCCTTACCAAAGTGTGTATTGGACCTGTCATTCCTACATTGCCCAAGGTAACCCTATTGTGTTACAAGTGGGAAAGGAAGCATTATGAGATGAATGAAATAGTGCGATATGATGCATGCCTTACAACACAAGGTTTCTCTCAAACGTCCTGTGATTAATAACAGTATTATGAAATGTGGTTAGTTTTTTCTCCATGGGGATATAGATACGGAGATTTAAATGTAAGTTCCTGAAGAATTACATAGACTGGTTCAAATAGTTCCAAAACCACGGAACACCCTCTTAACTTGTTTGAGGTGTTCACTTAAATCCGACGGATGTGGTATACCCGTCTAAGTGATTATTTGATCAGTTAGGGATGAATTATGCCCTTGCGTGTTAAATTATGAAGTCTTATTCCAAATTACTAGAGTTATAGTTTATGTCGTTGGCACGAATCTTACTAAGACTTTAGAAGAGCCTGAGAAAACTGTCTTGCACCTGAAGATGGAATATGAGATCAAGAATCTTGGGAAACTTGTTTATGCCTTGACCTAAAGTTAAAGCATTGTTCTAACGATATTTTAGTCTACCAGTCGAACTACACCATGAAGGTGTCACCTTTGAGTATACCTTTGATCGTCCATACGTTATATGCAAATGAGAACCTTGAAGAGGTTATGGAATCCGAAATTGCATATCAAAAGTTCAACTTTGCGCTTTGTTGTCCTTAGCTCATTGTATTTAGACAGGACATCTCATTCGCTGTTGATCTTGGTAAAGATGTAGCACTTTGCCTACACGCAACCACTGAATTGGTATTAAAGACGTACCTTGAAGGTACTACAAGGGCAAATCCCAACGCATCTCAAGTGGATCTAACCCCCCTGATCGTCGGAATGATGTTTGCCTTGTTTGTTATGCTGATGAAGGTTACTTATCAAACCTGCAAAAGGCAAAATCTCTAAATGGTTTTGTCTTTACCGTTAGGGATATCGCAATATCTTGGAGGTCCATGATATGACCTTAGTTGCGAAATCTTCGAATCGTTCCAAGACTCATCTCACTTCACTACGCCACAAGTGAGACATGGTTAGGAGTTCTTGTTGAGCATATTCAAAATACTTGCTATGTTTTCATCCATCGTTGAGTCCCAACGACGATCCATGAAGATTATGCCGCATGTGTCAACCCGACCAAGCCATGATACATCAACAAAGTCAACACCAAGACAAATTATGTCTATGTCTACATCAGCAAAGCATTAGGAAATTGAAGTCATGCAAGCTGATCCCAGACAACCTTGCCGACCTCTACACGACGTCACTGCCGAAGTCAACCTTCCAAAATCTTGTCCGAGGAATTGGTATACCTAACTATTATATGCAATGCTTGTAGTTCTCATTTGATAGTTATGTCAAACTCAGGGGGAGTATCCAAAAGTATACTCACTTGATCTTAATGTACTCTTTTTCCTATGATTTGGAGTATTTTTTCCACCGGGTTTTTGCTACCTAACTAGGTTTTAACGAGGCACCCATCCTAGGCTGATCATACCCTTGTGAGCTCTTCTACTTGCTTCCAAAAGATGTATAGTTTTGACTTAATGCAACTTCTCACTTTTCTCCTTAGAGTATGGGTTTTTTCTAACTTGGGTTTTACCATAGCGAGGTTTTGTGAGTTTTACTTTTTATGCATTATTCCGTTGATTTGAGACTCGCATTTGCTCATTGTGCTAACGACTTCATCAATTGTACTTGCTTCGTCACTGAAGACCTGATGCACCATTTACTTGAGTATTTACACACTCAAGGGGGAGTGTTGCAGTCCTATTAGAATAGGAATGTGATTGTGTAAATCCTAGTAGATATGAGAATGTATCTTATATTCCTATTAGGAGTTGATTACTTATTAAATGTTGTAATCCTAAAAATTAGTATCATGGGGTGAATCAAACACACCCCCACAATTACACATCTCTCTTTCTCTCTACTATTGCCGCACCCTCTCTCTCTATATGGCATCCCTAATCGTTCAGTAAATTATGCTTACAACAAAGATATTTTTCCAACGGTTTTAACAAATCCCCGACAAAATTCACTACCCCACCACAATGAAGTTAGGCGCAAATATACATGTCACACTCGTTACAAATACATATCGTCATTGAACAAAAACGTTTTCCAACCAAGGTAATATAACTGCTACTAGACCTTAATTGTTAAGAATAATTAGTATCATCCACAGCGAGCCCTGGAGAAAATATTTTCTGAAAAACAAAAATTAAACACCTTTCTTTTTTATTTACTATCCACACCAATGTGCAGTGCCCGGCATTGTCAAGGTTAATGGCATGCTCTGGAAACTTATACGAACAAAACTTGCCCATCCCACTGTAAATATGAGAGATAGGAATCGAATGAGCTTCAGCTGTAGTTAATACTGTGGTTAATGTGCGTATCTGTGAACTAGGATCAGCAATCTGACATTCTCAAGCCTCGTTTTCTTGTATTATTTGGTCGAAGACTGAAGCCCAAAAACTAAATAAAACTAATTAAGAACCAAAGAATTCCAAGATCCAAGACGTTTTTGCTATCAAAGTATTCTCAAATTGGCCGGTGTGCACTCCCTTCTACACCCAATTTCGAATCCGCCTCTGTTATTAAAAATTGACAACGGAACCTCGATGACACTTGCAAATTGATGGAAACTCACCAGTCATTGACCAAAAAAAAAAAAGGAAACTCAGGAGTCATTGAGTAAGGATATGAGGTCCTTAATCAAGATCCAAGAATAATCCGCATCGAAAATTTGAGATAGTTTACACATAATTGTCAATGTGAATGAGTGAATGGTGTTCTTCATTCCACACAACTCAAATCTTTAGTTTCTAGTTTTTGGTGTTTCCATGCGGTTGCCAAGACCACATATGAAACGCAAAAGAGTTTTTAGATTGGAATAAATATTGGATCCATCAAACAAATCTATTGCAACTACGATCTTCATTTTTATAAGTTGTTACTTTAACTTTCTGCAACTACGATCTTCATTTTTATAACTATCTGCGAGAAACGATCGCGTGATACTAGTACTAGAAACTGCCCGCCATCCGCATGTTATGGTACCACATGGCCGTGTTCCAGTTCCACACAATAACTTTTCCTCTAATGGTTTACAAATGAGGAAAAGCTATTTTGCGAAGTCTTAAATTTTCTGCTATCCAAAGACTTAAATCATGAACACAAAAGCAGTAATGGTGAATATTATCCCATCAATCGAACTCACTGAACCAGCTAAATTGCAGGTGAAGAAGCAAATATTTTGAAATAAATCATTGCAATGGGATGAAGCAATGCTTCGCCAACTCAAAAAATTCCAAGCACACGCAAATACGATATGTAAAAAGGTAGTACAACATGTTCAAAAATGCAAAGTAGTAACTGAAATTCTGTTATTACGTTATTCTGGCTTGAGTGATAAGCTATCGGTCTGAAGAAAGTTCATACGCATGAAGGATAATTAGACTACTCCTTTTTATTGTAGTATTGCAGAGCAAATGCAGCTCCCATGATCAACAAGGGCAGCAGAAACTGTAAAAGTTTTACCAAAAGTCCAGAAGATTGTTCAGATTGAGTAGCTGCTTGAGCAGGAAGCTTGTAATTTGGCTGTGCCGGTATGGTGGATGTGTCAACCTTGCCTACGTAGTATTTTTCCATCTGCTCCCTCGCAGAATCACTGTGGCCGACATCATTAAAATCATCTGTTGCATCTTTTTCTGCAAGATGTTCAAACAAAGTTCTAATTACCACACATAAACGTTCGCATACTCTAACTAGTAAAGAAAAAACAGTCGGAAACATAAAAGATAAATTGTCTAGCTGAAGTCTACAATCTTACCGACTGCTAATAGCAAGACTTCATCGCCTCCAGGGTGTTCCTCCAAGAAAGGGGTCACATCATAAACCTGTGGTAAGTTGTTCAAAATATACTAGATAGTTAGTGAAGTCGGTAAATTTTATGCAAGTCGATGGAGTTAAATGTAAAAAAGTGAACCATCTAAGTTACTAGACGGAAGAATTTACTAAAATATTTGCTGTTTTGTGTATGATCAACCTACCAACAAAGAGAAGGACCTCATAGCTAGGAACCAAATAAAAAAGCGTGTGTAGGCCAGTATATTCACTGCAGAAAGCAAGTGTCCTTATCCTTAGAACCTCTTCCTTGTGGAACAAATATAAGAGTACAGAAATTGAACAGTGATGAGGCCCAGCTAATTCTTTCCAGACCAATGACCGAAAATGTCTTTATAAAACTTTTTAGTTCTACAGCAGCTGATCTTAAATGTTCCTATTTGCATACCCATTCGAACAAGATCAGCTGATGCTCCTGCCCAGCTCGGCGTGTTAAAGTTTCTCATACTGTTTTTTCATTGTTCTGCAGTCCTGAAAGTTGCCTATATAGTGCTACAATTGTTTCACATACCACCAGAGATTACATTTGTTTTCTCTGATTAGCAAGTTAAAAGTTATTCCAAACAAAAAACAACTTTCTTTATGCCTCGAGTCCAACCACTCGCCATGCTATCTAACTATACACAACAACAATTAACAACCAAATCTCTCATCTTACATTTGCCTTTTACAATTCCATTCCCAATCTGACACATTTCCCTTAATTGGGCAGAGTTATACAATCACATACTTAATTATCACTACCTTAAGACCAGCAAGTACAGAGCAACACCAATGAACTATCTTGAGCATTTTTCAAAAAACTTAGCACTCACAGGTGAAAGAAATTAATATATTGTCTTGCTTTGAACGTGTTAACCACATACAACGCAATTCCTCATTGGTACTAACTAGTACCGTGCACTTTCCTCTATCCCATCCTATTCATTTTTTCAGTGATTAGATTCTGATAACCTCAAAAAAAGACGCACCAACTACACAGAAAACACAATGTGCAATTCAGTCCTTCACACAACAATACCATGTAAATAGTAACCACCATATTGAGTTTTGCAATAATTAACATTTTAGTATGTACCCTTTTTATTGCTTGAATTCTCCTTTATACTTTCAATTAGATCTGTAAACTATCATCCATTCAGTGCAGATAATGCAAAAGTATCTCCTTTAATAATTAAAACACATAACAAAAAGGGTGGCAGCAAAAGTCTTTGCCTTTAACCAAAAGATGAATCACAAATCACAAATCAACCCAGAAACTGAAACAATTCCAGATACAGGGATATATTTACATACAAAAACAATAGAAGGACAATCAAAAAGGAAATTTTTTTAATAAAACCCACAAATCTGACCTTTCCAGAGATTATGATCCAACAATCTTTCTTGTGGTTGTGCTTTGCCACCTCATCGTAGTGAAAAAGTTGAGATTTTGAACCCATTCCTGCAGCTGCCTCCCAAAGTCAATCCCATCACCACCAAAACCAAAAATAAAAAACCCCAACAAAAACCAAACAAAATAACACCAAATAAAAACACATAGATTGGATCCATGGACAAACTAAAAAGGTTGAGCAAATCCACTTACAGAGAACAGAAGAAGAAGATGATGATGAAGGGGTTGAAGCACAGCTCCTCCTCTGAGTAGTAAGAAGTCTTAGCTGTACTTGAAAAGCAGACCTTCTGACTTAAGACTTGTGGCTGGCACGCACACACACTATATACTTAGGGTAGAGCGAGAACCCAGATCCATACTTGGTATTTAATTGACCACCAACCGAAGATCCTTAACTTACCCTTGCTCTTGTCAAAGTTTCACACCCTCCCTCTCCAATTTGGTCCAGCTTGGTTGGCTCCTATCTTTTAGAAACGTTTTTAATGATTTTTCATTTTTTTTAAAGAATTTTCATATCATTTTCCCAAAACACTCACCAACTTTAGCAATGCTTCTGAATTATGGATTTTGTTCTATTTTTTCCTATACACATAATTTGGTTACGTGCCTCTTAACCTTTCAATTTGTCGCAATTTCTTGCAAACTGTTAGTTTTGTAATGTGTTTTGTCAAAAATGGAAAATTGTGAAATTAAAATTTTATAAGGTGAAGTAGAACAATGACCAAATTTCAAGAGCACTGCAAAAATATTTCGTAAAGTTATTTAGTTGTTTGACCAAAAAAAATATTATTCAATTGATTTTTTCTTAGTAAATTTAATTTTATTTATCCTAACGATAGAGTTCTCATTCACTCTAATATCTGACTATTAAAATTTAGAATGTTGCAATTTAGTGTCGGTTACTTTCTTTGCTATAATCAAATATAAAAATTGTATTAAATACGTGTGAATATTATTCAAATATAATATGAAAATATGGCCTCCCTCCGTTATTATATTGTTTTTTGATGAAACTTGTGTTTTTCAAGAATCTAATTTCAATTTAGTTTAATAGAGTGCAGTTGATGGCATTATAATTTGATGGGAAAGACAATATTTTTTTTATATGAACTCAATCAAATAGATAATAGAAAGTACAACGAACTGGACATTGATATAGTAACCATAGAACAACCCAATTATTTGGATTCCCACCATTTAGCAAACAACTTAATAATTTAAAATATGTATCATCTGGAGCAGCCTATTATCTTTCTTTGTATCAAAGTGCAAGTTTCCTTAAATTGATTCAACATTTTATTTCGTTTTTCTTTGATTTCCTTATAATTTGATTCATTTGAACCAAAAGTCCACCTTTGTGAGGTTACCACTTGCTTGTCCCATAGGGCCACGCCCCTCCATAGTCAATAACTTAAAGATTTAGGTAATGGCTTCATAGAGTGATGCTAGGGGTGGTTCGGTATGGGATCCTATACCGAAACTCTTGTCCCGATTTCCAAACCGAAATTTTCGGGAATTCCAATTTCAATACCGATCCCAAACCAAATTTTCGGGAATTCCAAAATAGTTTCGGGACTTCGGGACCAATTGGGAATCCCGAAATAATTTTGGGCTTTTGGGCTTTTGGGATTTTTCGGCTTTTTTTTGGGCTTTTCAGTTTTTGGGCTATAATAACTTGCATGTACTGAATAAACATCATGGTAAATTAAAAGAGAAATAAAAAGTATGCATAATCAAACAAATTTTATCAACCGCAGTTACCTCCGTGATAGTGTCGGCACTATAGTCCTTTCTCCATTGAAGCATATCAGCCCACATATGGTTGGCTTTTTCAACATCAAACTTCCTTACTTTCGAAAACCTAAAAGTAAGCAACATATAAAGGTTAGTGTCTAAAATGTGAAACCATATTAAACAATAATACTAGAACTTCATCAAACTAAACAAAACAAAGATGTGAGAATGCATAAACAATTTTTAAGTATGGCAGCAATCAATTACACTTGAAGTGCTCATATATATTTTCGGTTTGGTTTGGGATTACCGAAATTCCAAAAACTTGAGACCGATTCCGTACCGAAATTTCGGGATCGGTTCGGTATTTGGTACCGAAATTTTGGGAAATTTTGGTTTGGGATTTTTTCGGTTTGGTTTGGGGAATTTTTCGGTTTGGTTTGGGATTATTGGGATTTTTTTTTCAGCCCTAAGTGATACTATCTTGTGCATCAAAACACAAAAAGTAAAATTTGAGATTTAACCAAATTTTGTTTAGTTAAATCTTAATTATTCACTCCTAAAAATAATGTGGGAGGGAGAATAGTCATGGTTCATAAATGTGAGCAAAAGCTAATGTCCTAGACCCTCTACTTTCACTTGTTTCGGATTACATCATTGACCACCTCTTCGTTAATTGGCTTGATTCAGTGAGTCCCCTGCCATGCAAATCAACATGAAGCCTCCATAAATTACATACTAAGGTTTGGCCCTTGGGTTTGGGGGTAGTTATGTAACAGAGGTGGGAAAAATACAGGTAAACTGAAAAACCGAATCAAACTGAACGCAAAATAACAGGGAAAAAATCAGATTAATCGAGAAAATTTGATGAAACTCAAATCGAAATCCAAACAAAATCAGCTTGGTTCAGTTCGGTGGTTGGTTTTTATTCTTAAGAATTCCGTCTTTTTTAACAAGAAACAATAGTGATTTCCATTACTAAACCATAACAGTTACAAGGGTTGCCGTATAGGTAGATTCTCTAGTGACCAAATCTTTTATCCGGAAGAAATTTGCACAAACAAACATTAGTACTAATCCCTTACCTAGCTACCACAAGCGCACGCATTGGTACAAGCATCGCCGGTACAAATATGCCACAAAGACAGCAGATGCAACAAACCTATACTAGAGCATACGTAATGTCACCATAACACAAGCGAGATCACATCAAACCATTATTAACAAACCGGGCCAGATCACTCGCTAAGTGAGACATTATCCGCTAGATGCGGTTCCAACATACCTAGGCTAATTTGAGAAACAAAATCCTTTAGTTAGCTCCATCGAATGCTTGGCACTCAGGCCACGGTGACCTGCAACCTCCGTTCAAGTGGAGTCCATCACTGCATGAGTCAGGAGAATCAGCAGATCCGCCAATACCGAAACTCAGGGCGGCGGAGCCGCCACGTCTAAATGCCCACAACAGCGGAATCAACAAATTTGGACTAAGACCCCATCCGTCAAGTCTAGTAACAAAAGGAGGTCATCAGCCAGATCTTAGGCATCATGGCAGTAAAGCAGGGATGTTAGAACGCCTAATATGGCAGACTTAACCAATCTCATCTTCTAGGCAGGCGTGAACGCCAGATCCCAATGCCCGAGGTGGCGTGAACTAGATCCTAATGTCCAGGGCTGTGTGACCGTCAAATCCTGCCCCCAACGCAGCTGTTGAGGAATTGTCGGCATAACCCATACTGAACATAAAAGGAGTTTTTAAACATTAGTCCTTAAAAAAAATTAAAATTAAAAAAAAACCTAGTGCAAGATTAAATATTCAATTTAATCCGTTGAATGTACTTTTATCAAATTTTGCATTCAATTTTTATTATTTAATGTGTATTTTTATTTAATCTCTTCACATTAAATTTTAATTTTATTAATATGCACATATTTAGTTTTTTAATTATAAATGAACGTAAATGAGAAAATATTAAAAGAAATTTGTGATACAAAAATATATAAATACATAAGTGTAGATAAATGACTATGCCGAAATATATAAAATTGACTTTTTTGTACTGAAATATTTGTACCTACGTGATTGTACCGAAATATATTATAATAAACCTAAATGTATATACCGAAATGTATTATATTGAATTAATGTACCTAAATGTCAATACCTTAATGTATGTACCAAAATATACGTACCTAAATGTCAATACCGAAATATATGTACCTAAATGTCAATACCGAAATGAATGTACCAAAATATACATACCTAAAATGTACGTACCAAAATATAATATATTGAGTTAATGTACCTAAAAGTCAATACTCAAATATGTGTACCAAAATGTAGTTAACGAAATGCATTATATTAAATCAATGTACCTATATGTTTGTATCGATGGATATACCGAAATATTCAAATGTATTAATGTATCTAAATGAAGAACATACAAAATTGTTATTGGAATATATATTATAAAAAATTAATTGCCTAAATATAGACGCTAAATATATTATGATGAATGAAATAAAAATTAAATTTAAATATAATTAATACATTAAAATTAAAATTAAAATATAAATATAAATAAAACATCAAAATATAACTAATAAATGATATGATTAAATGTACTAGGGACTAAAATTGGATTTTGATCTTACATAAGGTTAAAGTCTAAAACTCATCTTTTTTAAGGATAAAATGAAGTTTTCTAAACATAAAATAGGCGGAATTCAACAAGCCAAGGTGGTGCAAGAGCTAGATCCTTTGCCATTAGATCTGAATGCACGAAGCAGCCACCACAACGTTGAGCAAACGGTGAATCTGACCTACCAATAGCTAATGAAAGCTGCTCACAAAATGGTAGGGGAGAAAAAGAGTGAGATTGGGAGAAAATTGAAATAAAATAAAATAAAATGAAGAGCCGCGGGAGATGGAGAGGGCTGTGAAAAGGGTGGGGGATGTAAAGGGGTGATTAGAGAGAGTTAGACAAGGGGATGGATAGATACATGGGGAGGAAAGCAGTGAGACTACTATGTGGGAGAGAGAGAATGAGGAAGAAGAGAAGATAAGGTGGGGTGAGAGGATGACAGAGGGGAGGCAAGGAGGTCTGCCACCGGCCCCAGGCCGGAGGAATATCTCCAATGGTTACTTAAAATTTAAAAATATTTAGCTCAGAAAATTGAAGGCCTATTTAGTATCCTATTTGAAATTTTTTATCATTTCTCAAAACATTTCTTAAGAACATTTGTTGAAAATAATTTTCTTTAAGACTCAAAAACTTAATTGGTTTGCGATTTAAAATTTTTAAATCTTACAACTTAAACTAGACAAAGAGATCTTAAAAGAGGGGGTCGCACAAGAGGGAGAAATAAGAGAGATGAGGAAAGAAAGTAAGAGATGATTGATGCAAAGAGAAAAAAGAGAAAGGATCAGACGAGATAGAGAGGAAGAAAGTGAGAGAAATAACCGAAACTGACACACCCTAACCCGAAGACTAGGACGTGCTGGCCGTCACGTGAGCGTGACGTAACCATAAGTGCAGGCGGAAACGTAAAATACTAATAAAATACGAGCCAACTAAAATCAGAAAACCCACTCATTGCAGTTATTAACAAACAAGCGTTCTAAGTGCATAAAAGGTGCTAAACACATATAAACAGAGCATAAGCATCTAGGTGCAGTCAAGTAGGACTAAAACTATTTTACAACACCCTCAGGTGAACCCTACATTTATTTAGTCTTGTTAGAACGCCGAAGGAGTCCTCGTAGGTCACCAACGCTTCAACTATCAACTAGAACCTGGAGGGGCGCAAAAAAGAAAACGTGAGTGGGCGAAAATCAAGCTTTTTCAAATCATTTCATAAATCCACATTTATAACCCCTATTTGAAAAACCTGTATACTTTCCCAGAAAAATAGTATATAAACACATATATATCTCATCCATCTCAATCACCAATCTCATAACAAATTCAATAGAGAATATACCATGCCAAATTCAACAGTTTAGTATGAATGCATTAACATAATACAAATCAGGTGAAAGTAAGTAATCAACCGGAGACCCTCTAATGGTCCTGTACGGTTGAATCTAGAGCTCAACATCTCATCTTGCCGGAGTCACCAACTGTGACCTGTACGGCCTTCTGCACATAAGTCGGGACCACCTAATGAAGTCTGTACGACTTAATAGTTAATATTACGCTCTAGTGCTTTACTCCTCAATCATTTATGCGCATAATCTAAGGTCACCCACCAGTCGGAACCTCTCTAAAGGTCTGTACGACTAGCCTGTCGGAACCACCTCCTATGGTCTGTACGACTAGCATCTACTTGGATCCAAGGTGAGCGTGCGATGCGGTGAATATTATAAGCACTAATATCATGGTGCAGGTTATGAGCTTAACATATATCTCAACATCATCATACAATAACAATACTCACCTGATACTTACCTGTACGTC
Organism: Crataegus laevigata; assembly: GCA_963580275.1. Classification (NCBI taxonomy): domain Eukaryota; kingdom Viridiplantae; phylum Streptophyta; class Magnoliopsida; order Rosales; family Rosaceae; genus Crataegus; species Crataegus laevigata. The sequence continues at coordinate 24,970,366 of OY756947.1, read as the reverse complement.
CACCGCACCATTTCAATATATGCATCATACAACAATTCATAATATTCATGACATCCAATGCATGGCAATCAAAACATATTTCATATCTGATTTCAACATACTTTTCATTTACGTTTGATTTCTGGGAGAAATCGAGTATATAGGTATATATATAAAAACAAATGCCCACTCACTGGTATGTTGCCGGGTCGTGACCCCCTTGACGCCCCTGGTTGTGCTCGTCCTCGTTATAAGTTCCACCTAAAGGCGAAACCGCTAAAACAACGTCATTTAACGCACATTTAACGCACATAAACCAAACTAGGCAATTAATTCCTCATACAATGCTCAATTTTGACAAATGAATACTCTAACGTGATCTACACAACCTCAGGATCATCCCCATATTTTTAAAATAATTTTTGGACCCTTCACGCGCCCCCACGCGCGGCCCACGTGCCTTGCACAGTGCTGACGTCAGCCTTGCACAGTGATGACGTCAGTTGACGGCGTCAGGAATATTCCGTCAACTTTAACGGCGTTAGGTTAACGGCGTTGGAATATTCCGTCAGAGTTGACGGCATATTCCTTCTCCGTCGTCTTCTCCGGCGACCTCGCCGGCGCCTGGTTTCGCCGGAAAACTCGCAGGAAACTGGAAAAATTTCAATCTAGCTATTCTCGCTCGTTTTTCGTCCATTTTTCTCGTATTTTACACCAAAATGACGCCCTAAACATCTCCTATCACGATGGAAGGATTTTAAACACTAAAAACCACGGGATCATACCTTCCAAAATTTCTCCAAATCGGTTAAACGTCGAACCAGGTGAATTTGACGTCCAAAACTTCCAAACTTTATGCTCCGAGCTTCCTTGAGACTTCCTAAAGCTCACTGTGATCTTGGTTTAGCCTAAATCACAACCAATTCGAAGTTCATGAACAGTACCATTCACGGAACCTTTAAAAACTAGGGGTTTTTCGAAGTGAAACTTACCTGAATTTGGTACCTACGTGATCGTGAAGTCCTCAGGATTACAATGGTACCCTTAAATCCGGCGTTGGTGGAAGTTCTTGGTGGGTTTGAGTGATGGTTATGCTTCGGGAGTAAGAGAGAGAGAGAGACGAGAGTTTGAGAAGGGAGAGAGAGAAACAACTTACGGGTTTTGGGGATGGATTTGAGGGGGTGGGATCCATGTGAGGTCCTACCCAATTTGACTACAAAATTATTACCACAAAGTAAGCCTAAGTCTAAGTTAATAACCCACAACAATATTCTAATTAACCAAAGAGTAGAACTTAAATTAAAACCAACGTCACATTTACGCACCTTAATCCCGCTCAAGGGTATTTTCGTAATTTTACATCTTCGATTCCGGGACGGGCTGTAACAGAAAGAATAAAGAGAGCGGATTAGAGGAGAGACGAAAAAAGTAAAAAAAAAAGGAGAGAGAGAGAGATTTGGAATGAGAGTGGAGCAGGGAGAGAAAAGAAAGGAGTGAGTCTTAAGTTTAGTTTTTGAAAATAATCCTACCAAACAAGTTTTTAAGGTCTAGAACTTGAAAATTGTTTTTGAGTTTAAAAAGTTGGATTCAAGTAGTGTACCAAACATGCCCTTAGGTTTTAGCCCAGAAACAATTTTTCTACTCCAACCATTCTGGCCTAAAATTTTAGCCCGAGATTATCAAAGAATGTATTAATGCTATTTTTTTTAAATTAACTTTTTGAAAAAAAAAATTATATAGAGTATCCTAAATTAATTTTATGAACATTTTAATTTAAAAATATTTAAATTTCAATAAATTTTGAAAAATCACTAAATCAATACATGAAAATCATGATAAACCACATAAACTTAATACAAAAAACATTTAATAAACCACATAAACTTAATACAAATGACAATTAATAAACCACATAAACTTTTAAAAAAAAATTTAAAAGACAATTAATAAACCACATAAACTTAATACAATCGAAAACTCACAAACTACAAAAACTTAATAATGATAGTCTTGACTTCGTGATGGACTTGAGTGATAGTCTTGAGATGAATCATCTTGAAATATACTCCTTCTGGCTTCCCTTCGTAAAATTTCATTTTGCTTACCACGTAAGTATTTCCTCTCTGAAGTGTATTGGTCGAGGTCCTTCATCATCAAATTAATTTCGAACCTTTCTTGTCCCCTATCCCCTTGTTCCTTCGTGGCCAAACACATTTGGGCCAATTCTTCTTGCCGACGACATTGGTTTTCGTTCATTCTTGCCATTTCGCTAGCAACTTGTGCCCATATCGGATCTTTGGACTTCCCTTTTCTCTTTGCTTCCTTTTGTTTATCTCTACCCGAGGGCCTTGCAAAAGAAGAAGTTGGGGTCATTTGTTCGATACCTTCATTGTCGGCAAAATTCACACCTTCATTGACATCATTTGGGGGTGGGCCTTCACTATCAAATAATCTTCCACATTGTTGGTTCGCATCGGTTCCCCACCTCGGACAATCTTTGAGGATGTTCCAAGCATGATACAACTTAAAAGCTTGATTTTTTGGTGTAGTTCTTATCCTGTAAATTGCCATTGCTTTGTCACCCTATGCAACAAATACATAAAAACAATTAGTTGCAAAATACTATTATGTACATGACAATTAAAATATCAACAAAAAAACTTACAATTTCTGAGGTGCCCCTTCCACTAAGTATGTCAACCATGGCTCTCTCCAAGCTTCCCTTCCACAAAGTGCACGCTTTGTTGATAATCTTCCACCGATCATAAAACACCACCAACTTTTCTTCGACCGGCATTGGAGTTTTCATGGAACTTATCAACGATTTTACCCCACAAAACCTTTCTATTTTGATTGGTGCCGACGACACCATCTTCGCTAATATAAATCCATGCCAAACATAAAAGCAATATCTTCGTCAAAGGTCCAATTACGACCTCTAACATGCTCTTTTACCATCTTGAAAATTTTGGAAATGAAAAGAAATGGTAGAAAGAAAAATTGGAAGAATTGTAAGAGAAAAGTGAGTTTTGTGTGGATGTTTGAACAAATACATAAGGTATTTATAGAGTTTTTGGTTGAATTTTAAGTTAAATAATTTTATAAAATTATTTTAGCCGTTGGATTTAAATTTGGACCGTTAAATCTCTTTTTTTTACCGTTAGATTTGATTATATTCGATATAAGCCGTTGAATTCAATAAATATATAAATATAAAACTAAAAAAAATAATTTGAACTTGAACCGTTGGATTAACCAACGACCCATTTAAATCCAGCCGTTGGTTTGAAAAAAGTAGCTGTTAGGCTACATAATTGGCTGACACCTGGGGGACAACCCCACGTGGGTGGGCCCGGCTTATGTCCCTCTTTGCTGCGTGCAAGCTTGCATTTTGTTTATGGGCGATTGGAAGCTGGGCAGTGGGCTTCACAGCCCTTGTTTCACTCTCAGTTGGTAGGGCTCATTTTGCTTTTGTGGCTTAAACTTGGGCTGATATTTAGCCTCAGAATAAGTTTTAGGGTTTAGATTAGTTTTAGGTCATTGTTGGAGTTGAGTTTTTTTTTTGTTGGGGGGGGGGGGAGGGGAAATTTTAGATTTTAAGTCACCATTGGAGATTGTCACATCCCGGCCCGGGGCAGACCACTTCTCGGGCCTGCTCCACCACCGTAGCACGATATTGTCCGCTTTGGGCCCCGACCACGCCCTCATGGTTTTGTTTCTGGGAACTCACGAGCAACTTGCCAGGAGATCACCCATCCTGAGATTGCTCTAGCCCCCTTCTCGCTTAACTTCGGAGTTCTTACGGAACCCGAAGCCAGTGAGCTCCCAAAAGGCCTCGTGCTAATTAGAGGTGGGAATGTACACAAGATCCTCACCACTGGGCAGTGTGGGATCTTACAAAATGATTATACAATTATATGTACCTCTAGTAAAATTGTAGAAAAAAAGTTTAACCAAATTCTAAACAGAAACAGATATTCAATTAACGAAATTGAAAAGAGCCACCTATAAAGTTTAAAATTCGGTTCAAACTAAACTAAACCGAATGCGTTTATTAACTTTTATTTTAGAGAAATTAGGTTATCATCCTATTTCTTCTATTGCATTGATTAAAACCATATTTCTTTTTACATTTTTTTATCAAGGTCTCTAGCTTTTAATGAATGTCATTATTTCAGTTATAAATTATTTATATATCAACATAATTAAACTTTATTTTTAATATATATTTATTTAGTGTTAGAAACGTTACATTTGGTATATTTATATTTATGGTTAAACTTTGTATCATATATTTCTATTTTTAGTTTGTACCATTTTTAATTTGTAACCCTTTTTTAATTTGTATAATTTTCTTTTTAGTTTTAGTTTGTACCCATATATTAATTTCATTTTGTGCCCATATTTTTAGAATTTTTATTTGTACTCATAGTTTATTTATAATGTACCCATTTATCTTTATAAATGTACCACTTTGTTATATGTAAAATGTACCAATTCTTTTTTTGTAAATGTACCATTTGTTTTATGTAAAATGTATCCATTTTTTTAATGTAAAATCTATTTATTTTTTCTTTATAATGTATACATATTCCATAATAAAATGTACCCCTTTTTTAATATTTCAAAGTTATATTGTTACCTGTTTTAATCTATTTATTCAATCAAAATTTTTGAGTATTTTCCTTTTTATCGTAATCGTTTATAATTTATATACCATATAATATGGGATTTTAAATCTCATAATATGTAGCCACTCAGTACTATGATCTGGTGAAAGGTCTTGTGTTCGAATCTCGTGGATGGTGAATTCGATACCAAATTAGGCTGCCCATTGTGTGGCTTAGTCAGACTCTCCATCTCCCTAGTGTCAAAATATCGATGTCCTCGAAAGAAAACTTTTCATAATATGTCAAGTAATTAATATCAAACATGAGAAAATACATATCAATAGCAATAATGAGGTGTACAAAGTCAATGGACTTTAATCAAAAATTAAATACTATTAAGATTTTAGTTGAAGAATGTTAGTGATTAGGGACCAAATCCAAAGTCTCTTTATTTTTTAAGATTCAGGCTTGATTCTATAAGCCAAACTCTATTACCCAATCATTTTGCTGGCCAAACTCAAAGTTAACACAATACCAAAAACTAACCCTATTAACCCTAAATACCTCATTATCTCCGCCACTTCCCTCTTTCCATCAATTTTAAGTGCCTTTCTTTGTTTTTTTTTTCCAAGTAATGTTATTCATACCATATTTTGTACCACATTTTCATACCACTTTAGGTGGCATTTGATGTGGATAGTCACATCATTTGAATTAATCAAAATTTTAAATTTAGTTCAGTATTTAATAAACTAATAATTAATAAAAACTCGTTAATTAAATAATGATTGTGGTATACGAGAAGTCTTTCTCCTTCCTTTCCTTGGATTTTGCAAAAGTTTCAAATGATATGGCTGTCCACATTAGATGTTACCTAAGGTGGTATAGAAATATGGTATAAAAACATGATATGAATAACATTACTCTCTCTCCCTCTCTCTCTCATCAACTCTAATACTTCATTATCTCCGCCAGTTTCTCTCTCTTCACTTCCTCTGTCTCTTTTTCCGTCTCATCCAAATCGATTAGATTTCCTCTCAAAATTTCGAGTTTAAAATTTAACAGAGCCAAGTACATGTTTTCAGTTTTGTCCATGATTTTGGGGTGAAATCAAATCGAACCAAATCGTGTCTACGTATAGGGCTAGTTCGGTATGGGATACCAAATCAAAATCCGTGTCCCGATTTTCAAACTGAAATTTTCGGGATTCCCAATTTCAAGACCGATTTCAAACCAAATTTTCGGGAATTTCAAAATAGTTTCGAAATTTCGTGACAAATTGGGAATCTCGAAATAATTGTGGGCTTTTGGGCATTTGGGCTATAATAATGGGTCTGTGCACTGTTCAAAAATAGATGTAGGTCTGTGCAGATTGCAGAATAGATGTGGGTCTGATAACCCAATCTCCATAACTTGCCTGTATAAATAAAATCAAACCATAATAGTAGTGGGTCTGTGCAGTGTGCAGATTCAAGTGATCAAATATCTGTGTAGTATAAAATATAACATTTGGACAAATTTCTGTGTAGATTCAAGTGATCAAATTTCAATGCAAAGATTTCCACAAGGACTTGAAACTAGAAACACAAACAAAATATAACATTTGGATTTGGTTTACAAAACAGAAATATTTCCCAGAACCTCATTCAAGATTAAAGCTTCATCCTAAAACTCAATTCTAAAATGATTATCCCAACAATTTCGATATACAGATTTCGCACCAAAGTTGGAAATTAGCAATGGAATCATAACATTTAGTAAATAACAAGTTCATACATATAGAGCTGCAGCAGTGAAAAAAGTAACTAAAGAGGGAAAAAAATTAACCTTTTTCCTTGTATTTGTTGTAAAACTCAGTCAATTGGGTATAATTCGTATCAATAAACCCACTGAAGAACAAAAATACAAGAATTAATCAATTGAAATTAAACCAGAAATTAAAAACAAAAGAAAAAGAAAAGAAAATAGGGAAGAAGAAGAAGAACCATTTGGAAACAACGTTGACAACGAGGACAACCTTCCCTTTGTAAATGCTGAGGTCCACCTCCTTCCCCTTGCTGTCCTGCCACCATGATTTAGAAGAAGAGTCATATCTAAATTTCAACCCCTAAACCCTAATCTAGAATTCCAACCCTAAATTAAATTTCACAAACACTAATCTAGAATTCCAACCCTACTTGAATTTCAAACCCTAAATTAATTCTAAAATCTACCTGATCTGGGAGAAGAGAATCGGTGCACAGTCAGTCGACATTGAGAGAGAAAGGCTCCTCCACTGTTTGTGAGGGATGAGAAGTCGAGAGAGACTTAGAGAAAGATCAAAGATCACAGAGGTAATTCGTGACTTAAGTGAGTAACTTGTGTGGCCGAATTCGAAAACGGAAGATGGTGGTGAAAGACCGACGATGAGCTATGTGCTGTGTGTTGAGATAATTTATCAAAACGAAAGGTTTGAGTTGAGAGAGAGAGTGTGTGTGTGCTGTGTGAGATTCGACTCAATTATGTGCGAGACTGTGAGTGACAGAGTGAGTACTTAGTTTCTGTTCTTCAGTGGTTTTGATGAGATTCAACAGTCCGAATCCGACGGCTATTAAAATTCTAAATATATATTTAAAAATTAAATAATATATATATATATATTTTTTTTTTTTGGTTCAGTTCAAGATTATAGAAATCCTGAAAACTTGAGACCGATTCCTGTACCAAAATTTCGAGATCGGTTTGTATTGGGTACCAAAATATTTGGGATTTTTTCGGTTCAGTTTGGGATTTTTGATTTTTTTTTTCCAGCCCTATCTATGTATTGCAACTTCTATTTTTTATTTTTATTTTTTTCTACCTTTTCATATAGCTTTTCCTTTATTTGATCAAAGGGTTAAATTCGGATTATACTTGGAAAAATTATACCTAGAGTATACTTTTAATACTTAATTGTATGTTGAGACAATACTTTTTATAGATTTCAAGGAGAGGCAAAAGTTAATACATGTGAAAAATGACATCATTGCCTCTTTTTTTCTCTAGAGTGTAAGTTACAAAATTACCCTTTATAGTGAAAAAGTTTTTTCCATACTTCTATCACTTCAATTGTTGCTCCATTCTCTCTTTCCATTTTCAAGAAATATTGGTTCAATTTAATTATTGGTTGAGCTAATTTCTATTTGTACTAATCTAAAAGTGGGATTAGATTTGAAAAAAAAAAATCAATCTAATTGGAAATTTTCATATTTAAATATGCGGTCCAAATTTTATCCAATTTTTTCGATTTTTTTTTTGAAGAACTAGAAAATATCATTAACCAGGGTCGAAGCCAACAAAAGGGTACAGAAAGCCACATGGACTAACAACAACAGAAAGGAACAGCGCTAGAAGGGCAGGAACATGACATGGAAAACCATGTCACCCTTAAAACAATCAAAACAAACACTATAAACATGGCGGCGAGCAGGGTAGACCATCCTTAGATTTATAAGTTTTAGGATTCGAATAAGGCAACTGCGTAGACAACAAGGTTTATTGTTGCAATTCCCATTCTTTTTCAGTCTGGCCTTCCAACAAGGTTTATTAGTTAATTCATATCTTGATAATTATAATAATGATTCAATGGGGGCACCATTTGAATGAAGGGTGGATGCACCAAACTAGCAAATGGTTTCTTAATGAATGAATGAACTTGTGGATCTACGCCCTCTATCCAGATTACCATCCCATTTTCCTTCCCAGTTGGACAATTAAAGTTTCCATCACGTTTTAATTATTTTTTAGAAGGGTATAATTCCCTTCTTTTTCCCTTTTCAAGTTCAATGTACCTTTCAATTGGATCAAAGAATGTTCTTGCTGCTTTATAGTATATGATATTCAAATCAAATAAAATTCATCACAGATAATCTTCTTCCTCACATATCAGCAAGAAGTCTCTCAGATCCAATTCAATTTTGTTCTGATTTCTCTCTTTTTATCATTGATTTGACGTCTGGATCGTGTTACAAGTTTCCTAAACTTTTGTACTTTATTTTCTTCCTCACTTTTTTGGCAGCCAAACAGAGCACAAACAAAAAGCCAGAAAGGAAAAGCAAAAGGCACATATGGATTATTAATCAAGAAGCTCTTGAAGAAGTCCCAGCAAAAGGGGCAAACACTGAATTGAAGCACGGCGAACTTCTCGCCCAACTCCTTGACCTTGAAGTAGTAGATGTCAATGCAGTGGAATTGATTCTGCAAAAATAGTCGAAGACTGATTGAATTGATTCTGCAAAAATGGTTGAATGCAGGTTTAACTAATTTTGCAAAAATGGTTGAGGCAGGTTTAACTGATTCTGCAAAAATGATCAAGGATAGGTTGAATTGATTTTGCAAAAATAGTCAAGGACAGGTTGAACTGATTCTGTAAAATAGTTTAGGACGAATTGAACTGATTTTGCAAAAAATGGTTGGGTTGAACTGATTCAGCAAAAATGGTCAATGACGGATTGATCAAGGATGGGTTGAACTGATTTTGCAAAAATGGTCAATGACAGATTGAACTGATTCTGCAAAAATGGTTGATGATTGATTGAAATTATTCTACAAAAATGGTTAACGATTGGTGGAACTAATTCTACAAAAATGGTCGGAGATTGATTAAACCGATTTTGCAAAAATGGTCGAGGACGGGTGAAACTGATTCTGCAAAAATGATTAAGGAATGAGTGAACTGATTTTGCAAAAATGGTTGATGATGGGTGAACTGATTCTGAAGAAATGGTGAAGGACTAGTTAAACCGATTATGTAAAAATGGTTGAGGACAGTTAAACGAGTTCTCGTAATAAATGATACAAATTGATTCTACATATAGTTTCAAAACTAATTCTGTAGAAATAGTCGAGGATGGATTGAGTTTATGGCACATTAATTTTGTTGGAATTGTCAGGGTTGAGGTTTCTTCACAAGCCTAAAGCCTTAGGGGTATGGCTGATATTTTAAAACATTATTTCTATGTGTTTAGGTTGATCTTTAGTTGTTTTTATGCTTTTGTTTCTCCTTAACATGTTTAAAAACTAGTGGAGTTCCTTGAAATATAGTGATTTTTTTCTCTTTATATATAAGGCTCTCATTATACTTGGGTTGTTTCCATGTAAGAAATTATTTTTCTTTACTTAATGATGTGGCATCTAACACACTCCAATCTAAAATGTCTATTTGGACTCCTAATCGAGCTATGATGGCCGACACCTAAAAGGTGATGAAGCCATAAAGTGTAGTGAGGTGGAAAATGTGAATAAATTTAAACCTAAAAGTGCCTAATTTCAAGAGTACGCATGTGAGCGGGAATGAATCTATTTCACATGTGATGTCAGAGCATAAATAAAGTACAGTAAAAGTAGAATGAGAATTATACCATCGAAGGTACTCTCCTATACCAACATTTGCCAAGAATCTTCGTCGACACAAAAACTCTGCCACTAAAACCTAGAGAGGCGAAAAATAAGGGTGAGTGGGCCTAAAAATAAAGTTTGTAAAACCTTTTCGAAAACATAATAACTCCTCGCCGTAAAACAACTATAGTTACCAAACACCGCATAGTACGTATAATATGAAAATACTTATCCTAAACAATAATCACATAATCTCGCATAAACAAACATATCATATTGAGTACTCCTCAAAATATGCTGATACACGAGTTCATGCATAGATATTTTAACAAGAACATGACTAGGTCTAATAATGATTTATGCTCTAGTACTGAAGAAGAAGGAAAGTTTGAGTTTAGAGGCATGAAAAAGGAATCACTGTAATCCGATCGCGACAAAATGACATTCTCTTTTATCCAACCGTTCTAACCTGATTTCTTCCTTATATACATTTCTTCCTATCTTTTGGAGTGTTTTTTTAATGTATAGCAAGGTATTTTTAAATTTTAGGGACGAAATTTTTTTAAGGTAGGCAGATTGTAACAACCCGTCCCTAATTTTACGGCTTTATTAATTTTAAATGTGTGAATTGACGAAATGCCCTTAGAGGCTAGATTGTTAATTTTCATTGACCGTCATTTCGTTATGTGTATGAACTACTATCTTACTATATTTGTGTAGTACTCGTTACTACGAATGTGTGGGCGCAAGTGGAATTGAAATCAGAATTACAGTTAAAATTTTACGGAAATATGAACATGAGGGTACTTTAGTAATTTTGCATTTTTGAATTTTGGTCCTCGATTATTTTAATAATTTCCGGTGAGATATTTTATTATTTTAATAATTTTTCTAAACCTGCTCTCTTCTCCATTTCTTCTTGTGTCTTCCTTTCTCCCACACATTAGGATCTCTCTTTTTCTAACTATCCCCGTGTCTTTCACTCAAACTCTCTCATCCTTCTACAACCACTGGCACCAAACCAAAACACCACCTTCCTCCTTACTATCCCTTTACCATCATCTCGTTCATCTCTTGCCGTCTCGGACACAAACCAAAAAAAAAGTCTGGCGGCGCTGCTACCATTTCTGTCGAACTCGAGTCACTACCATTTACCATTTTCTCCTGTGATTTCCTCGATCACAGCTCGATTCAGAGTCTGTGGACATCCCAGGTAGGGGTGTGTCAACATTATTTCACCATACAAATGTTGTAATTCGAAATGTTCATTTTCTTTATCATCATTTAAAGATCAGCTCTAGCTAGAAAAAAAAATCATTTGAATTGGAGACAGTTTAGTCATTCATAAGTACATATTGAACAAAGCAAGTGTGAAGTCCAAACTTTAAGATTTGGCTTTCCTTGTCAACATTGTAATACACCACACATAGTCAAATTAGTTTTAGGACATACTCTACAAAAATGGCTGCTATTATTGAAAATATTCACATCAAGGTTGTGGCACATGACCTCAAATGTTTGTCATGTATATGCATTTCATGTTTAACATACTGATGCATGTTGGCTAGTGACCTTGTCTCGTTAGAATTTCTCGCTGTTGTCCAGCTAGCTGGGTACCCAATTTAAGATAGCCTACACAGGTTGATTGGCATCTTTTATACGGGATTGAGATTTTCACCATTAATCTGCTCAGATTGCTTGTACATTTGACAAGTGTCTCTATATACCTTGTTCGTAGAAATCAAAGGTTTTTTGAGAGAGTTTATAATTTTGAGAGGTGTTTTTCCTCTCCATCTCAGATCTCCTTAGGAGCATCAAGCATTCTTTCTGGGTAATATTCTTCTTTGAATATTTATAATTATCTAAAAAATGCTTGTTTAAATCTTTTTATATGCTCAATTGTTTTTAAAAGAGTTTTTAAAAACCTTGGGTTGCCTCTTGTGTTCTTCATTAGAAACACTACCCACAAACCATGTTCATGCATTAAACACCCAATCATTGCATAATAGGGTTGCATTGTTATTCATGGTTTTGTTTTAATTTTATGGTCAAGTTCTTCCGATTTCAAATCTTTAAACTAACTCGTTTTTGGATTCTTGTTAGTTTCTCGTTTCAACTGTTTGGCTGGAGAAACTGACTAGTCGTTGAATCCAGATTTGATTTGATCATTATCATCATATCATTTTGCATTTGTTGGTGTTGGTCTTGGTGCCACAAGGTTAAGAGTTCAAGAGGAGCTTCCATCTTGTGAAGACTAGAGATGACTCCATTTCGGTGCCACAAGGTAATGAGCTCAAGAAGAGCTGTTACTTCATGAAGACCAAAAGAATCCTCAACTTGTGCCAAGTAAGGTTGCATGATAGGGATTTTACCACACATGCAAAAAGGGTTAAAAGTCCTATAAAACTTGCAAGAATGATAAGGAAGTTGTAGTATAAGCAGATCTTGCAAGGTCGTTCTCCATAGGGATTATTAATTAATTCGAACAAATCAAACTCTAATTAATTATTGTAAAATAGAAATTTGTAATGATTGATTTTATGAACTACTTCAATTAAAACGAATCTAACTAATAAAATTAGACAATCTGCAAAATTAAAACAAAGAGATAGAAGAACCAGTTTTGGAAAAATCAAATTAAGAAAACACTAGGGATCCACCGTCACCTTAACAATCCTATGTAGTTTTCCCAAGTACTTATGACCCATACGTGCATATTTCAAAGGTTAGGTATTCCTAATATATGCCTACTTGGACCCCCAACATAGAGCGTATATCAAACATGCAATCCGTCTGTGGTATTCAGATCAAATCTAAACATGCATGACTCATTAAGTTCTGTGAAACCTTTTGAAAAACCATGCAACCCTTAAGACGTGGTATTCATCCTAAGTGAACTTTCACATATTAATCACAAGAAGCCTTTGTCAATTTCAGGGTTCGACCTCCGACCAAAATTGCATCAAATTACTTTTTTAAACATCCTAATGGTGATCAAGCATCAAGATAATTAGATAGTTTAACCCAGTGATTAATAATTCAAAAACCTACATGCATGTAATCATAAGCAAATCGGAAAGAAACTACATATTGTTGCTAAGGCTCGTGGCCTCACCCTAGCAAGAGAAAATTAGTTACGCATATTCATAATAAAAATCATAAAATTCTTCATTTGTTGTGGACTATTTTTATCTGATAAAGAGAAAGAGAGAGAGGCCCGCGGTAGAGAAGAGAGAAAGAGAGAATTGTAGGGGAATTGTGTTGTGTATCCCTCCTACTTTGCACCTCTATTTATAATAATAATAAGATAAACCCTAATCAAATCTTATCTAGGATTTACACAATCATACTTAAACTAGAATTGTTTACAACACTCCCCCTTGAGTGTGTAAATACTCAAGATAGATTTAGCATCATACAGAAGTTGATGAAGTCGACTTGTCAGTGTTGATTCCAAGGAACAACGCTTACTTTCAATAAGGTAGGAATTTGCATAAGTAAGTAAGTCTCACTAAAAACCCTAAGGCTATGGCAAAAACCCGAGTAAGGACAAAATCCATAGTCTAAGGAAAAATGTGTGAGAAATGTAAAGTCAAAAAAACGTCTACAGGACGTCATCAGGGATATGACCAGCCCAAGGTGGGTGCCTTGTTAAAACCTAGTTAGGTAGCAAAAACCCAATGGAAAAATGCTCCTAATCATAGGGAAAAAGAGTACATTAAGATCAAGCAAGTATCTACAAGATACTCCTCCTGAGTTTGACATAATTCCAAAGAGAAATACCAAAGTTACAACTCAGAAAGTTTACGCATACCAATTCCATGAATAAGCTTCTGAAACGTCACATTTGGCAATGATTTGGTGAAGAGGTCGGCCAGATTGTCTTGTGAACGGATTTGCATGACTTCAATATTCTGATGCTCTTGTTGTTGATGTGAAAAGAAAAATTTTGGCGCAATGTGCTTGGTGTTGTCTCCTTTGATGTAACCCTTCTTGAGCTATTCGATGCAAGTTGCGTTGTCTTCAAAGATCGTCGTCGGGACATCAACGGCGGGATGAAGATCGCAAGAGCTTCGAATATGGCCCACTACTGCTCTCAACCAAAAGCATTCCCGAGTTGCTTCATGTAAGGCGAGAATTTTAGCATGGTTAGATGAACTAGTAACTAAGGTCTGTTTCGTTGACCTCCAAGATATTGTGGTGCCTCCAATGGTAAAGACATAACCCGTTTGAGAACGCGCCTTGTGCGGATCAGATAAGTATCCAGCATCGGCATAACCAACAAGGCGAGAATCAACTCGAGGAGCATAAGGTGTAGCATCATTTGAGGATTCGTAGGGATAGAACAAGCCCAGATCCATAGTACCCTTAAGGTAACGGAAGATGTCTTTCATGCCAGTCCAGTGTCTGCGTGTAGGTGCATTACTGTATCTTACCAAAAGATGAACAGCGAAGGAGATGTCGGGTCTAATGCATTGAGCTAAGTACAATAAAGCGCCTATTGCACTTAGATAAGGAACTTTAGGCTCCAAAATCTCTTCATCATCCTCCTTCGGACGGAATGGATCTCGTTTTCCATCTAGCGTACGAACGACCATAGGAGTACTCGAAGACTTTGCTTTATCCTCATTAAAGCGGCGCAACACCTTCTGGGTGTAGTTCGATTGATGTACTAGGATTCCATCCGAACAATGCTTTATCTCGAGACCAAAACAATATCGAGTCTTACCTAGATCTTTAATCTCAAATTCCGACTTCAGGTGCGGAGCAGTTCTCGCGAGCTCTTCAGGAGTTCCGATGAGGTTCATGTTATCGACATATACTGCAACAATCGCAAAATTCGAAATGTGACTTCTTAATGAAAACACACGGGCATAATTCGTTGTTCACATATCCCGGACTAGTCAAATACTCACTCAGACGGTTATACCACATTTTTCCGGATTGCTTCAAACCGTAGAGTGAATGCCTCAGCCGAATTGAGAGCGTCTCCCGGTGTTTGGAAATATTTGAACCAGTCAACGTAAGTCATTCGGGAACTTTCATATAAATTTCTGTATTAAGATCCCCATAGAGATACGCGGTTACTACGTCCATCAGCTGCATATTCAGTTTTTTGGAAACTACCAAACTGATAAAAGGTAGCGAAAAGTAATCACATCCATAATGGGTGAATAAGTTTCGTCATAGTCAATCCCGGGAAGTTGTGAGAAGCCTTGCACAACAAGACGAGCTTTGTAACGCACAATTTTGTTTTTCTCATTACGCTTCCAAACGAAAACCCACTTGTAGCCAACGGGCTTCACATGTGGAGGAGTAGGAACTACAGGTCCAAACACCTTACGTTTCGCAAGTTAATCGAGTTCGACTTGGATTGCTTGTTTCCAGTTTGACCAATCAGCTCTACGTCAACATTCATCAACGGAACGCGGTTCAATGTCATCACTCAACATGATCTCAGTAGCTACTGCAAATGCTAATGCATCGTCGACAATCATCTCATTTCTACGCCACACATCATCTAAGCTAGCATAATAGACCAAAATCTCTCGATTCTCAGGAAGAGTATTCATCTCTTCAAGGACGCTTCCGTAATCTAGAATTTCCTCATGAGTTGGGTAAAATGAGTAAGCGATAGTCAGATTCACGGTAGGCTCTTCAGGACCTTGTGCCGTGGTTTTCCTCTTTCAAGGGTGTGAATCCTTTGAAACAAGGGGTCTGTTACGCTTCTGTGTAGGGGCAGATGATTGGCTAGCCGCTAATGTACATGGATCACCAGAATTGGCATCCTGAGCTTCTAGGATAGCAGTCCGTCGTACATTTGGTACATTTATCTTTGCAGGCTTATTCGCAGCTGGAATGTGTGATCTTGTCACGCGTGCTAGATCGATGAAAGCATCTGGCATGCTCCGAGCTATGCTTTGAAGATCTAATATGCGCTGCACTTCAGTTTCAGACTGAGCAGTGCGGGGATCTAAGTAAGAAAAAATGGGAGTCGTCCACGATAATTCGCGTCGTTCTTCAGGAACGTTGACGTTCTTATCTCCCCCTAACGACGGGAAGACTGTCTCATAAAAGTGACATCCGCAAAACGAGTGGAAAACAAATCACTGTCAAAGGTTCTAAGTAACGAATAATCGAAAGAGAATCATATCCGACATAGATTCCCATCCTTCGCTGAGGCCCTATTTTTGTACGTAAGGGCGGCGAGATCGGCACATATACCGCATAACCAAAAATGCGCAGATGCGATATGTCGGGTTCGTATCCGGTAACCAACTGAAGGGCACTAAATGGTTGTGTCGCAACAGGCCTCAGGCAGACCAACTTTGCTGCGTGCAATATTGCATGGCCCCAAGCAGCGATCGGGAGCTTGGTACGTATGACCAGTGATCGGGAGCTTGGTACGTATGACCAACGATCGAGCAATCATTTGTAAGCACTTAATGAAAGCCTCTGCCAGGCCATTCTGGATGTGAACATGGGGTACTAGATGTTCAATTTCAACCCCAACCGACATGCAATAGTCATCAAAAGTTTTAGATGTGAATTCTCCAGCATTATCCAATCGAATAGATTTGATTGGATAATCAAGGAGGTGAGCCCTGAGCTTGATAACCTAAGCCAACAGTTTGGAGAATGCATCGTTCCTTGTGGACAGCAATCACACGTGTGACCAATGTGTGAAAGCGTCAACCCAAACCATAAAATATCTAAATGGTCCGCAGAGAGGTTGAATCGATCCACAAATGTCCCCCCTGAATCCGTTGTAGAAAAATGGGAGGATTCGAACGAATCTTGTCATAAGAAGGCTTAGTAATAAGCTTTCCCATATAACATGTTTGACATGCGATTCCTTGGATCGAACCTAAACTTCGGGTTAGTGGATGCCCGTGTGAAGATTTGAGGATACGGCGCATCGCTATTCGTCCAGGATGTCCCAAACGATCATGCCAAAGTGTAATTTCGTGCGCGGTCCCAGTAGTAGAGTCGGCCACATAGTGGCATTCTATAGGGCGTATGGTTGTAGTATACAGACCACTCGGGATACGCTCCATCTTCTCTAGAATACGCTTCTGGCCATATTCGTAGGAAGTTATGCACAGAAATTCAACTTCATTTTCTACGTGGGTTTCAGCGTGGAAATTGTTATCTCTAATGTCCTTGAAACTTAGTAACGTTTTTCCGAAACGTGGAGAATAGAGTGCCTCAGCAATGGTCAAGATTGTACCATTGGACAACATTATACGTGCCTTATTGTATCTTTCTATTAGGTTGGAAGGGCCTGAGAGGGTTGTCAGAGGTGCATTCTTAGGTATGAAGTTAGTGAAATAGATGCGTTCACGCAAAACAGTGTGCGTGGTTGCACTATCTGCTAGACAACTAACTTTCCCATTAGTCATACCTAGAATAAATATTAATTTGAATCGGTCACATGCATAAAAGTTTATAAAACAGTTATTGACGGGATTTTAAACCGCACAAATTTAACCCTCTTTTTGACAGTTGTAGTATAGATGTAAGTAGGGCATCGTTCTGGACCGGGGATTAGGAGGGATTGCTAATCTAAAGTAAAATTAAATTAAAAACGTAAAAACAAAATTTGAAACACTAAACTAAAATGAAAACACTTAACTAGAATAACTCAAATTAAAACTAACAAATAATCTAAAACAATTCAAAAGACTCAAAATAATTCTAGACTCAAGAAAACACAAACTAAAATTAATTTCCAACAAATCTAACACTTTAAAATAAATTGGGGGATTTTGGTTTTTGACGAGAAGTTAATTTAAAACAGAAACTTAAAAACAAACTTCGAAGGAAATAATATTTTATAAAATAGAATGACGAGACGTTAGTTAGAGGGTTCCTTATCCACACATGAACATATGCATATAATTTAATTTCCAGTTATGAATTCAACAAACGAATAATGACAATGTTCCAAGTTAATTAGGTCCGCTTAAATTAACCTTCAGATTTCCCTAAATTCATTGAATTGGACGGGATACGCATCACAACCAAATTATTCTTATCAAGTTCCCTAACTATGGAATACGCATGATAGAGAGACATATCAAAGATCATTAAGTTTAATGGAAATCATAAACATCGACTAGGCATTCATAACTATGGAATACGCATGTTAATCCAACCTAGGGTTTACTAAACACAATCGTGACTAGCGATTTTTACTACTCATGAATATAAGTTCATAACGATTAGGTGAAATTCCCTTATATTCTAGCATCAAGTCTAAATATGCAAATTAAGTGTTGACCCTTAACCCACATACATAAACACGTTATTAATCAAAACAGAATAGTAAACCACATCCAAACATTTATACATTCATAACTGGAATAATTAAATCATAATAAACATTTATCCATGGTTTCAAATTCCCCTCTAACTAAACAGAATTTAGTTACACATGTTTAACATAATTAAAAGGTAAATTAAATTAAACATGAGTTCAAAAACAAGAAGATAGAAAAATTCCAAACATTGGCAGATTGATGCTTGCGGCAGGTGAGAAGGTGTAAGCCCAATTTGAGGCTGTTTTTCCCCACTGTCCGTGTCAGTCTCCCTCAGTGGTGCTGCTTCCTATTGGCTCATGCTTTCTGAGCCTTCTGCTGTGTTCTGAGCTGCTCAGTGAGTTTCCTCTGGCTGCAATCGCAGCTCCCTCAAAACCGAGGCAGCTCTCGCTGCCTTCCTCCCTTTTCCGTCTCGGTTTTCTCCCCCTTATTCCTCACTGGAGCTTCTGTTATATCACCCCCCAGGCGCCTCTTGATTCCACCGAGAGCTCCCAATTGCCTTGTCATTTTCTGTTTTTTTTTTAATCCCCCACCGAGCTGCCCAAAGGCAGCCCACCGATGCTTTGGTGCTCCCTTTTCTCATTATGACCTCCACCTCGTGCCCTAGTGCTTGCCATCTAATATCACATGCACACACATAAATATAAATATATAAAAATATATAAATATATAAATATATAAATATATATATATAAATATATATATATATATATATATTATTTTCCAAATGATAAATTCTAATCAACAAGCAAGATAATTTAGACGAAATTAATACTTAACACTTCACTTATTCTATTTTTATTTTCTTAGCTAGATAAATTCTATTAAAACATAAAGATAACGTAAATAGCTCAAAATATAACGAACTAATTAAGAAAAGATGAGTGAATTTGATATAAAAAATGTATATAAATATGGTCCGATCAAATACCCCCACACTTAGCTTTTGCTAGTCCTCGAGCAAAACAAAGAAACAAAAACAAAACTCAATCTAAACCTTCCAACATTTATCTCAGGGATTTCCAATGGACATGACAAATTAAAAATTATCACTTACACAGATTTTTGGCAATCCATACCCTTAAGCACATACTTAATCACAGTCACCATTTATTAGTTCGCATTTAATCAATTAAAACAACATTTTGAATGTAGTAACATGCCTTAGAGAATTTACTCTATTCCTTACTAGATATGCACTCAATTTTTCGCTCAGATTTTCTGACTACACTCCCTACACTAGGTATATGTGAGAAGAATGATGTAAGCAAGGAAACGATCACTCACATATGTTATAGCAAAGAAAGCATTTTCTGGAGTTATTAATGTGCATATGAATATGATCTCATGAACGGAATGCTACTACTTAGATGCGAGAACCAGGGACACTATATGCTCATACCAATCCCAAACTCCACATATTGAACACACAACAACCAAGATAGAAGTCAAAGGGTTATAACGGGGCTAAGGATATAGGCTTAACAAAGGAAGGCTATGGAAAAACAAATGTTCTTAAAGAAATAGTAAGCAAAGTAATAAGGTTAACGCATAGAATTCACTTTTGAATGAAAATTCAACTCTAAACCCGAGGGGAGGATTCACACATTTTATGGCCAAATTTCAAACTCTTTTTCCTCTGTCTTTTCTTTTCACGCGTTTTTCTCTTCTTCTTTTTTTTTTTTTTTTTCTTTTCAAAAGAACAAAACGTACAATTGAGCTCGAAACAACCAATCCTTCCCCCACACTTGTTTTTCTGCATAGTGTAGAATAAAATGAATTCTTTTTAAGTCATGCTCACTATTCTTTAAGAACAAGGGTGCATACAGTCCTACAGTAGGTTTGGTGCGGTTTAATGAGGTTAACAACAAAAATAGGCTAAACAAGGCTCGAGATGGGTTAAGCCTACAAAACATAAGAAAGATGGAGGGTAAGGCTTTTTGGTTAAGGTGGTTTACTAAACAACTTCATCTTGATATGTGTTATGCAATTCAATGTCATGCTTTGAATGAAACGGATATGAGTTCTAGTATTTGGAACTAAGATGATAAAACGCCTTCTAAGTAGCAACCAAGCAAAGAATAATGAGATCATGCAACGACTTTAGAAAACAAAAACATCAAGATTAATAACTCTCCAAACAAGGTATAAGCTCAAGTCTCACAGGGATGTAGCATTAGTTTGAGTTCCTTCCTTCAAGCATGTTACAAAAACTAATTTTATCCTTTTGTGATCAAATTTAAATTCATAAACAACAACTACAACTAAGCATAAACCAAGAGCATATCAAACTTCCATCCATGTTTATAACTTTCTTTAACAGTCATGCAATTAAAAACCAAATCCTCATCATTGTGTTGGAAGGTACCTAAGAGACAAACACACAAAAACAACTAAAAAAATTCTTTTTGGGTTTTTCAAAATATTTTTCAAATTTTTATGTCATTTTCGTAAGATTTCCTCAAAACACAATAAAACACACCAAAACAGCATAAAACACTAAGAAAACAAAAAGCAACAACACGGAAACAAATGAAACCAGTTCAAAGTCGAAGGTACAAAAATTTTCAATTTGGTCATTTTTTATACTTGATACCCCCACACTTAAACTAGACATTGTCCCCAATGTCATAAAACAAAAATATGCAAATAAAAATAAAATAAATAAATAAAACGAAACAAAATAAAGAAAAGGGGCTGAAAACTTCTCTAATTTGCAGAAAACCAAGCGATGACCCCCAAGCGTAAATTTTGTAATCAACTTCAAGGGAGAAAATAACCAAACGTTCCTGCAAAGAACAGAAATAAACAGTTAAGCACGCAAAAAAAAATAGAAAATAAAGTAAACGAAAATTGAAAATGATAATAAAAGATAACAAAAAGAACTAATAGGCGATCATTGGTCGTCCTTGTTGATTTTCCACAGCTTTCATCTTGAACTGGATGGGCCTTCTTCTTGCAAGTGATCCTCAGCTTAGTTGAGGATGAATCAGCACGTTGTCTCCACATGCTTCAAGTAGTCCGGTCTCCACGCAGGTGTGGCATCTTCTTGAACTCTTGGATCAACCCAGACTCATCTGCTCCTCGTAGCAACTCAGACTCCTCCTGCTTCGTCTGTGAGGTACTTTTGTTTTTGAAGAAGTACCTCTGCACAGGTTTATTTTTGAAGTGGGCTGGGAGGGGTCTGAGATGAGTACTCGAGAGCAAGACTAGGTAAGCAATCAGGATCTCACTTTCTCCATGTTCTTCAGATGAAAGTGAGGAGAAAGCGTGATATGAGATACTTTTGCTTTTAACCTTTTTGATATGAAATACTTTTGCTCTGGAAGGTTTGTTTTCTGGGGTGATCCAAGGGATGAAGAACACTGAATAACTCGAAAGCTTTCTTTGGGAAGACATTATCGGAGATGAAGAGAGGTTGAGAGGTTTAGAGGTGGAGAGGGTGTGAAGGTGTGCCTTTGATGTGGAAGGCGAAGGTCGACTTTATAGAAATTTTCCTTCACAACCGGAACTGTTCCCTCACTATTTGTCGGCAGCCGGTGGATGGATGAACAGTGCCCGTTACGCGCTTTCTGACAAAGCTTCCGTAATTCCCGCGAAGCTGACTGCGCATGCGACGAGTGACGACAAATTGGAATGATGATCTTTTGAAAACCGGGGTTCAAAACCGGGTGCGGCTCGTGGTTTTCGCAACGCTCCACGCTGCACGTGATGAGTCACGACAAACTGGAAAAACTGAGCCACGTGATTGCTGAGTCAAGCCCAGCTTTTGAGAAAGGAAACGGCTCTTTTGAGAAAGGAGCGTCGGCCTTCGATTTGCGCGAGGACGCGTCTTCAACCCTGAGGAGCGGGCGCCTCTTTGATTTGCTTCTTTTTATAGAGGCGCTAATTCTGCTCCACCTCACACTTGAACTCCCTCAAACACTTCCTTCTGAAAATACTCCCTTCTGAACTCTTCCTGCACTTCTTAATCTTACTCCTTCCGCTTCAGCAATCTTAATCTTTCCGAACTCTTTTCTTCCTCAACCCCCTCTAAAAATGTCTTGCCCATCCGATCGTCGCCTAAACTTGAATGTCGGGGAAGACGATGACTCGTCTTCTCCGAACAACATTTGGAATCCGTCCTTCATATCCCCCAATGGTCCTCTTACAGTCGGGGACACAATGATGAGGAATGAAATCACCGCTACGGTGATTGCCAGAAATCTGCTCACTCCAAGGGACAATAGGATGCTATCTAGGCGGTCGGACGAGCTGGCCGTTCAGGAATCTCTTGCACTCAGCGTCCAAAGTGCAGGCTCAGTTTCGAACATGGGCCAGCGCCTGCTTGCCCGAACTCGTCAGGTGGAGTCGCTGATGGCTGAGGTGGCCAGTCTTCGGCAAGAAGTCAGAGGACTCAGGCACGAGAACAAGGAGTTGCACATGCTTGCAACTAGTTACTCGACCAGCATGAAGAGGAAGCTGGACCAGCTGCAGGAGTCGGACGGTCGGATCCAGAGTGATCATGAACGGTTCATGGCGCTACTCCCGAGGTTTATGTTGCCTTCGTCCTCTGGAGTAGCACCAAGTGTTCCGGCTCCGGAGATTCCAACTCTGGCTCTTCGTCTTCCCGGAGCTCCGTCGACCTCTCAGGCGCCACCTAACCAAAACCAATGATTGCGATTAGTTTTTCGTATTATTGTAATTTAAATTTTTTTTTTTTTTAGGTTTATTTTAAGCAATATAAAATATGTAAATTAATGTAAAAATATTTTATTTACCCGCACTTAAAATAAACAAGCCCTTAATTTATTTAAACACAAACTAAACAAAAATTAACCAAATAAAACAACTAACAAACCAAAACAAAATGCAAGTAAAGGCAATAAAGAAGAGGATTAGAAATGCAAATCTGATTGCTTGGGTTGCCTCCCAAGAAGCGCTTGCTTTAACGTCTTTAGCCGGACGATTCTTTCCATTAACCTCCCCTCAGCTCCAAAGCATGAACTTTATCTTTCAATGGGAGGTGATACTTGAAATGATTCGGCAATGG
This sequence comes from Crataegus laevigata, assembly GCA_963580275.1. Classification (NCBI taxonomy): domain Eukaryota; kingdom Viridiplantae; phylum Streptophyta; class Magnoliopsida; order Rosales; family Rosaceae; genus Crataegus; species Crataegus laevigata. Next base: position 24,947,069 of record OY756947.1, on the reverse strand, counting down.
TCTGAATTCTAAGTTGGGTGCCTGAATCATCAAAATTAGAGATATGTTAGTATAAAATAAAATGAAAATTAAAATTGGAGAAAATGACTTATTGTATTTCTCCGACACAAACTCAATTATAAAAACTACGCCTTTGGATATTTCCGGGATTTTGAACTGGGCCAGGTTTACTATGATGGTTGTGGCCTGTTCTGTGTTATCAAACTCAAATTCTTTGGGCTTAATTGTCTCATGCACAGCCTCTTGGATATTTTCAACGCATTCTCCAGCCACTTTGATATCTTGAATCATTGCACAAGGTTCGGGAACTTGTTTTGGTGCACCAAGAATTGAGATATCACTTTGCACCTCTGGAAGATGTTCCACAATGTCTTTTTCACTTTCTTCGTTATTTGGAAAAAATCTGCAAGGAAAAGAGACATTCGGTGGAAAAATGTTAGAATGAATTGAACTTGGAACTACCTCACCATAGTTGGACGACATAGAAACTTGAGGGGTTTGAGACAAGAATTCGTCTAAACTGCCCAAGTCGTCCTCCTCATCTTCTGCTTGCAGCGGCAATTCATCCAAGTTCGGGCTGAGTTTGAACGGTTCTAGGACAGTCTCATCCTCCATATCACCTTCCAAAGTGAGGGCTTCATCAACTTCACAATCTTCCTTTGAATTTTCAATAGGTGAGTTGGAGAGTTCACTTTGATCTTGAATCTGTGCCATGATCTCCATAATCTCCCCAACTTGCCTTTCCAATTCATCCACCTTGTTGGTCCGATCTTGCATCTCCTGGATTCGATTTTCCACTCCCTGATTCAAAGAGGTGAGTAACTTATTAAATGCATCATTATCCAGAGATGTACCTGAATCGAATTGGGCAAATTGTTGTGGTGGCTGTGGTGGCTGCAAAGGCGTTGTATAGAACTCATCATACGGTTGCCTATATTCTCCTTGGTGAGTCTCCTTAGCTTGATTTTGTGACCCCTGCACCAAAGAGTTTAATTCATTAAGAATTTGATTATAATCCACGGGCATACTTGAATTCGATTGGAATTGTTGTGGGGGATGCTGTGGTGGCTGCAAAGGTCTGGAATAGAACTCGTCTTGCTGCCAATATCCACTTTGTTGAAATTGCTGAGGTTCATCCCACATTTGATTTGAATAATCCCTCCAATTCGAATTGCAAGCGTTGGAATACATGTGGCCCCTTGATTGGCTGTGGCTTTGATATCCCCAATTATTGTTATATGCAGAAAATTGAGGATACTGATGAGCTTGATATCCTTGCCCATAGGGCACATCAAGTGTAGGGACACTTGGCATTGTGGTCCGTTCGGCATTATGAGTCAATTGAGCAGTGAGCTGCGCCAATTGAGCTTGAATGGTTGCCATATCTTGCTCCATTAGTACCTAAACTTAAAGAAAGAAAAATAAATCAAATATCAAAAGTAAAATACACAAACACAAAAACAAACAAAAACACAAACACACAAACAAACAAAAATTAAACACAAACAAAAAATAAAGGGATTAGCAAAGTTACTAATCCCCGGCAACGGCGCCAAAAATTTGACGGGATTTTAAACCGCACAAATTTAACCCTCTTTTTGACAGTTGTAGTATAGATGTAAGTAGGGCATCGTTCTGGACCGGGGATTAGGAGGGATTGCTAATCTAAAGTAAAATTAAATTAAAAACGTAAAAACAAAATTTGAAACACTAAACTAAAATGAAAACACTTAACTAGAATAACTCAAATTAAAACTAACAAATAATCTAAAACAATTCAAAAGACTCAAAATAATTCTAGACTCAAGAAAACACAAACTAAAATTAATTTCCAACAAATCTAACACTTTAAAATAAATTGGGGGATTTTGGTTTTTGACGAGAAGTTAATTTAAAACAGAAACTTAAAAACAAACTTCGAAGGAAATAATATTTTATAAAATAGAATGACGAGACGTTAGTTAGAGGGTTCCTTATCCACACATGAACATATGCATATAATTTAATTTCCAGTTATGAATTCAACAAACGAATAATGACAATGTTCCAAGTTAATTAGGTCCGCTTAAATTAACCTTCAGATTTCCCTAAATTCATTGAATTGGATGGGATACGCATCACAACCAAATTATTCTTATCAAGTTCCCTAACTATGGAATACGCATGATAGAGAGACATATCAAAGATCATTAAGTTTAATGGAAATCATAAACATCGACTAGGCATTCATAACTATGGAATACGCATGTTAATCCAACCTAGGGTTTACTAAACACAATCGTGACTAGCGATTTTTACTACTCATGAATATAAGTTCATAACGATTAGGTGAAATTCCCTTATATTCTAGCATCAAGTCTAAATATGCAAATTAAGTGTTGACCCTTAACCCACATACATAAACACGTTATTAATCAAAACAGAATAGTAAACCACATCCAAACATTTATACATTCATAACTGGAATAATCAAATCATAATAAACATTTATCCATGGTTTCAAATTCCCCTCTAACTAAACAGAATTTAGTTACACATGTTTAACATAATTAAAAGGTAAATTAAATTAAACATGAGTTCAAAAACAAGAAGATAGAAAAATTCCAAACACTGGCAGATTGATGCTTGCGGCAGGTGAGAAGGTGTAAGCCCAATTTGAGGCTGTTTTTCCCCACTGTCCGTGTCAGTCTCCCTCAGTGGTGCTGCTTCCTATTGGCTCATGCTTTCTGAGCCTTCTGCTGTGTTCTGAGCTGCTCAGTGAGTTTCCTCTGGCTGCAATCGCAGCTCCCTCAAAACCGAGGCAGCTCTCGCTGCCTTCCTCCCTTTTCCGTCTCGGTTTTCTCCCCCTTATTCCTCACTGGAGCTTCTGTTATATCACCCCCCAGGCGCCTCTTGATTCCACCGAGAGCTCCCAATTGCCTTGTCATTTTCTGTTTTTTTTTTAATCCCCCACCGAGCTGCCCAAAGGCAGCCCACCGATGCTTTGGTGCTCCCTTTTCTCATTATGACCTCCACCTCGTGCCCTAGTGCTTGCCATCTAATATCACATGCACACACATAAATATAAATATATAAAAATATATAAATATATAAATATATAAATATATATATATAAATATATATATATATATATATATATATATTATTTTCCAAATGATAAATTCTAATCAACAAGCAAGATAATTTAGACGAAATTAATACTTAACACTTCACTTATTCTATTTTTATTTTCTTAGCTAGATAAATTCTATTAAAACATAAAGATAACGTAAATAGCTCAAAATATAACGAACTAATTAAGAAAAGATGAGTGAATTTGATATAAAAAATGTATATAAATATGGTCCGATCAGTTATCAATTCAAAATAATATCATTTATTCAAGGATTAAAACTTAATATCCAAAAACAAATCACCAACTAATAATCCAAAACATAAAGGAAAATTGTTCAAAAATCAACCAAAACAAGGGGGAGTTCGGCCACTAGGTGGAATTCAGCCCCATTTGTCTTATTTCAACTAAAAAATAAGTCTATGTCTAAGATTCTAATCTTCCATAGGGGTGGTATCCTCCTAAAAGTCAGAAACCTCCATCTTTGTAGTCTCCGGTTCCTCCACTTGCATGTAGTTTGATTCAAACTTCTTCCGACGAGAATGATATTCATCTACAACCTTTTTGGGAGCGCGGCAAACACAGGACCAATGGTCCTTTGAAGCACAGCGATAACACATATCGTCATTCATGGTTTTAGGTTCTTTGCCCTTATTCTTGAAGTTCTTGGCCTTGGGAGCGAGGTTTGGGCGCTGCTGGGCTTTGTTTCCTCCCTTGGGTGGGCCTTGGCTCTGTTGACCTTGGTTGGATGGCTTCTGGCCGCCCCTACCACGCCTCTTTTGGCGTCTTGGTGCTGATTAGTGCTATAATGTGCTTCCGGCACAACAGTAGCCCCAGTAGATTTAGCTTGATGATTCTTCATCAACAGCTGGTTCTGCTTTTCAGTGAGAAGTAGAACAGAGATCAAATCTGAGAACTTGGTGAACTTCTGAGCTCTATATTGTTGTTGCAGGACAATATTAAAAGCAGAGAATGTCGAATAGGTCTTCTCCAGGAGATCCTCTTCGGTCAAAGTTTCATTGCAAAATTGAAGAAGTGATCGGATTCGACAAACTTCAAAATTATATTCATTCACAGACTTAAAGTCTTGGAAGCGCAAATGCTGCCAGTCGTGTCTTGCTTCAGGCAAGAATATGTCCTTTTGGTGATCAAAACGATCAGCCAAAGCGGCCCATAATGCACGTGGATCATTCTCAGCAAGATACTCAGTTTGCAGATCATCATTAATGTGTCTTCGAATGAAGATCATAGCAGTGGCTTTTTCAGCTTCACCAACAGGCTCATCTATTGCTTCTTCAATGGCAAGACGCAAGTTCTTTGCAGTGAGGTGGAGCTTCACATCTTGGACCCACTTAAGGTAGTTCCTTCCAGAAACTTCTAAAGCGGTGAAGTCGAGTTTGTTCAAATTCGACATGTTCCTATCCCAAAATAGATAGACAAAATGTGGTTAATGTAATGGAGAAAAATCAATCCATTCACATAGGAGTAGAACATACAGGTTCTAATAGACATGTATTGGTTTAAGTTTGCATGAAAAACTTCGGGTTTTCAAACAAGGCATGTTTATAAGAAACTTTAGGTTTCAAAGTAATTATGAACTTCAGGTTCATATATTCCTCCAGGAAAACACAAATATATATATGCAAACAAGTATGCAAACAAGTATGCAACAAGTATATGCAAAAAATATAACTGTAGGTTTACAATTATAATTGAATTTTAATTTATTAGGACGTTGGGCCAAATTAAAGTGTGGGGAAAAAATATATAACCCATTGGGCCTAAAATAATTAGGCGAATAAAATTTTGGGGCCCAAAGAAAAAAACTAAGCCACAGGTGGCTTTTAAAAAACATGGGGCCGTGTGACCTAGGCCCAAAGATTGGGCTAGGAGGGTCTCGGGTGAGCTGCAGGCTCACGGGGAGATATGGGCAAGGGGTATGGGCTGCAGTGTGCAGCAAAAAAAAAATGCTTTTTTTTTTGTAAGGGCAAGCAGGCCCAAAAAAAACAAAAAAAAAACCTTTTTTTTTACGGGCAAGCAGGCCCAAAAAACAAAAAAAACTTTTTTTTTTCAATTCAAATATTATAATTATATGGATATATAATTCAATGAATCACATATTTAACTCGATGCATGTGCAAAATAATATTTTCAATGCATGTACATATGTAAGATTCAATTCATGGCAAATATCAAATTCACATAATTTCAACAATTATGGTTATGAGGCATACACAATTTATGTAGAATCTAAAATACGTTAAACGTAAAGTTGGGTCATGCATCATGGTGAATGTTCATGCTATTAGGGCTGCAAAATATAGAATTAAAAGTTGTTGTTTTGAAAGAACCTGATTGCGTGATAATATGGATGAACTGGTTTGATGCAGAAAATTTCTCCAACGTCAGATTCCTAAGCGCAGCGGTAGGAGCGTGCTGATAACGTGTTGTGGACTATTTTTATCTGACAGAGAGAGAGAGAGAGAGAGAGAAAAGAGAGAAAAAGAAAGAGAGAAAAAGAGAGGCCGGCAGTAGAGAAGAGAGAAAGAGAGAATTGTAAGGGAATTGTGTTGTGTATCCCTCCTACTTTGCACCTCTATTTATAATAATAATAAGGTAAAGGTATTCCTTGCTATCCAAGGAATAAGAGATACAATAGGAAAAGATAAACCCTAATCAAGTCTTATCTAGGATTTACACAATCATACTTAAACTATAATTGTTTACAACATCATTAAAATAATAAAAGATCGAAAACACCTAGAATGGAAAAAGTCTGAAAATCTCTACGCTTGGTCGATTCTCCCTTCCTCAAGAACACACGGAGAAGAAGAAGCTAGGGAAAATACACTGCTAAACTGTCACATCCCGGCCCCAGCGCAGCCACCTCCTGGGCCCACTCCACCACTGTAGCACGATATTGTCCGTTTTGGGCCCCGACCACGTCCTCACGGTTTTGTTTCTTGGAACTCACGAGTAAATTCCCAGTGGGTCACCCATCATGGGAGTACTCTAGCCCCCTTCTCGCTTACCTTCGGAGTTCTAATGGAACCCGAAGCCAGTGAGTTCCCAAAAGGCCTCGTGCTAGGTAGGGATGGGAATATACATTTAAGGATCACTCCCCTGGGCGATGTGGGATGTCACAATCCAGATTGTTACACCCCAACCCGTTTTAAATAAAAAAATTAGTTTTTGGGCCTTAAATGGTGAGCCCATGGGGCCCACCCTGATTTTCTTCTCTCTTTTTCCCGTATCCTCTATCCCTTTCACTCTCTCTCTCTTTCTTCCTGTTACTCTTTCTGTCCCTCTCAAACTCTCGAACTCTCTGTCTCTCTCTACACTCTCTCACTCTCTCTCCCGTAACCCTCTCGTCTCTCTCTCGTTCTCACGATCACACGCACGCACGCCACACCACCATCTTCGTCTCCCTCTCTCGTCTCTCTCTCTTGCTCTCTCTCGTTGACGTCGCGGCGAACGGAGGGAACCCAGAAAACCCCTATTCGAGTTCTCTGTTCCTTCCGGTGAGGTAAGCCTCGAATCTTATTTCTTGCGTATTGAATTATCGATTGGATGAGATTTTGAAAGTATCCCTCGATGTTTCTAAGGTTTTTAGGATGAGATTAGCTCGGAGAAGGACAAACCTAGCTCCGGCGAAGCCGTGGGTGTCGAGAGGCTCTCCGGTCATCTCCGGTCGATTCACGGCAATCCCAGGGTACCAATCTTCTCCTTTCACTTTGTACATTCATTTGGTACCTAGAACGGGGCCTAAAACCCATGTTTTCCGTCGGCCGGAGCTTTAGAAGCTCCGGTGTTCTTCCCCAGTGCACCCAGGCCCTTGGGCCATTTCTGAAACTTCTCGGGCCTTTGGCCCGTCGCAAGCCCAAGACCCAGCCCAGTTTCATTTTGTTTTAAATTATGTTTTAATTAAATGTTAAAGGCCCTTTGGGCCGTGATAATTACCCTCGGGCCTGGCCCGTCCTATTTTAGTGCAACTCAGAACCCCAGCCCATTTATATATTTTTAATTATTTGATTTTCTGTTAATTAGTAATTAGGGCCTTTGGGCCATTTTAGTTAGGCACTAGGCCCATTTCCTTCAAACCTGGTTCCCTGGCCCGTAGCATTTTATTTTTAATTTAGTTAAAACAATTAAGGCATCGGGCATTAGAAATTAGGGGCCTTCGGCCCGTTTCGCTAAAACCCAACAGGTCGTAGGGCCTTGGCAACCAAAACCCTAGGCTTAAAGCCTTGGGCTGAAGAAGATCCGGGCCTTTGGCCCATGTCACCTAAACCCAAAACCCTTTCGCGTTTATTCCAATCAGGGCCCCAGGCCCGTAACCCCTAAACCTTATAGCCCTTATGGGCTAACTCATTTAAACCCTATAACCCTAAAACCCTTTTGGGCTAAACCCTAACCCAAACCCGAATCCATTACCCAAACCCAATTGACCTGGGTTGACCCGACTCAATTGACCTGTTGACGGTTGACCCGGTCAACGGTCAACATTTGACTTTGACCAGTCAACGGTTGACATTCGGAGTTGACTTTTTCAGGTTCGTTCAGGACCCCTCATAGGCTAATTTCGACATCCTGGACCCGTTTTTGAAGTTTGTTTTCCCAAATTAAATCGTTAGAATAGAGTTTGACTGTATTGAACCCTTTATGTGCTAGGTGTATATATTGTGGCTTTGTTTATTCGCTAGCAGCGCAGCGTTGGACGGCTAAGTACTGTGAGTGGACCCCTTCTAAAAATTCATGTTTTATTAGTATAATTGCACGCATGAAAAGCATGAGAGTATAAGAATGATGCATGACGTTACCTTTTTATAAATGTATATGCGATTGTTCTGCTATTACCTAGTGGTCCACATTTCCACTATGGGATGTAGGGATAAGGCTCCAGTCCATCCCGGGCGACGGTTATGGTGTTGGCATAGGGCCTGGAGTGTGTTTCCTCTGGCTATTGAGCACAGGGACGGGGAGCTGGCATGGGGCCTGAAGTGTATTTTCCTCTGACTGTCTGCTCAGAGACGGGGATCTGGCATGAGGCCTGAAGCGTTATACTGGACATTCAGTAGTGATTATGATATGCGAATTATGAATTGAGACATTGCACGACGAGTTATGACATGAGATATTACACGGCATTCTAGGTTTAGGAAAACCTATGTTTATCAAGATATAATTGTGTTTCATAAAACCTGAGGGATAGTATGTTGTTATATTATATCAAATTGGTCCACTCACCTTTGTTTTGCGCCCCCTTCAGGGTATAGAATCGAGGCATACAATCCCGGCACCCAGACAATTCGGCATCGGCATATTCGAGTCATCTTGGCGTAAGACCCACTCCTTTTGTTTATTCAATTTTGTATTCTTTCCTTTGTAATCTCGTAGACATATGCTCTGGACAGGGTCTGTTGTATCCTGCTAATCTCAGTGTTGGCAGTTGAATATTATTTTAGTGTAATTATGTTTCTGCTGCTTTACATTAATTACTATCGTTTTAGATATATTATGCATGTTTGTGAACATTTTCTGGGTTTAACATTTAATTAAATGGCTTTCTCACCCCTCGGGTGTCGGCCAGCACGTGACCACCCTGATGTCTATAGGACATCGGGGTCGGGGCGTGTCACAAACCTTATTTAACCTAATTAAATCCTCCTAATCAAAGGTCTTCCAATCCAATTAGGAAACTAAATAGCTAAAATAAAATAGGAAACATAAACCTAAATTAAATGGTAAAATTCACCTAAAATCTGAACAGTCACGTTTTGGACCCCTAAATTGCTCCAAAACCAGCCCATAATGACTGGATTTAAGGTTTGAAATATTCTGAATACTTTTTCATAAGGCCCTGAACCCATCAGAAGTTGTCTTGGGCTCCAAAAATGTCATTTAAGCCCAAGAAATGTCATTTTCCAGTAGTGCACACTGCTTCTTTATTCCATTGCCAGAAAATAACCGCTCGGTAGAAAAATCCCAAATTTTGACACGCATCCGCCAAGTGACACACGAACGTCTTCCAATTTTAATCACTCTAAAATTCATCCATTTGACCATGTTATGCTCCAGAGGAAGTCGAATGTCCTATATTGAAAATACAAGTCAAAGTATCAAAATTCTACCAAAATAATTACCAAAACATACTAAGAATAGGGTAAAATATACGATATGAAATTGACTCATCATTGCACAAAGGTAAAGCTACTCTGTAGATTAGATTTAGGATGTGTGGATCTTTGTATGAACCTTAATTGCATTAGTGGATTGGACTTAGTGGAGAGTCTTAGGTTTTTTAACCCAGATGTGGGTTTTTCTAGCCAAAAACTTATTGCGCCTTTTGTTTCTTAAACTTGTTCACATATCTTATTCACTAGTATATGTTTCATGCATCTTTTGAGTTGTTAATTGATATGTGTATGTGACTAAGTTTACACTGCATATTATGTGCTATGAATTGAATTGTTATTGACTAGGATAACTTGTAGTGAACTAAGTTTGATTTGTAATTTGTATTTGGTTAAATGACGAATCTATACTTAGTTGATTGATTAGCTTGACTAGTCAATCAAGCATACTTTAATTTATAATTGCTTTGTCACTGTTGCATGAATTGATATGTAAATGTGTTCAAGTTTAGGATTTGGTGTTGTGAAACTGATATGGTAGACTTTGATTAGATGGACGTACTGGTTAACCTGGATCTGTTCTTGCAAATACATTTTCTATCAATGACTAACTTGTAACTAGTTGACTAGCTCATTTGGCTAGTCTACGATGCAAAGTTAAATTTTTATTTGCAGAATATTCCGCCTAATATCAATTTCAGCAAGGGTTTTGGTAACTTATAATATCTTAACGGTTAACCACAAATTTGTTTGAATCATATGGATGACTAAATGATCTCCAAATCTAATGAAATTTTCTCGAGATGATGATAAAGATAATGAATAGTTCAGATTATAACGTTTTTGTATAGTGAAATGATGACACACCGTGATGTAAGAAGAAATCGCTCTTGAAAAAACAATAAGCAAAACAACAAAAGAAATTACCCCTATTAAAATAGAAAAAGAAAAGAAAAAGTGGTAGAACTATTAATTATTCATTGGGAAATAGACAGAAATAGGACATTTTCTTAATTTTAGGACAGAAATAGGACAAACCGGCCATGCACACCATGCATAAAACTAAAATTACTAAAATACCCCTATATAAATACTAAAAATCATCCACCGATTGCATCACTTTTCTCATTTGGAAGAGAGGGATGACAAGAGAGCTTTGTGAACTCTAAGTTTCTAGGTTGAGCTTAATCTCTGAGCTCTGATTTCGAAGAGAGAAAAGTCCAAAGATAGGTGAGAAGAGTGAGTTGGGTTTTGGTTTGGCCTCATACCTCTGATTTCGAACAAAGGGATGCGAGATAGATGTGAAAAGAGTGAGCTGGGTTTTGTACCATATTTTCTATTTGGGTCAAAAATTCCATTTTTCCGGCAACTGAAGCTTCAGCAGACATAGTATTAGTAAGGTAGAATGTTTAGTTCCAAGTTCATTCATCAATGATTCATGGAATAAATGGGTTGTTTGTCAGATAAATTAATACATAATTAGAAGTTAAACTACGATTTATGTTTCATATTGGGGCCTATGAGTTGTGGAATAAATTTCAAATTTTGACATGCTTAAAACTGGAATGGGACAATTTATGGTTAAGTGTTCAATTGCAAAAATTTGTGAAATTTTTTTTGTGAAATTTTTTTCGTAATGTGTATGTGGTGTGCATAGCTACATCTTAATATGAGAAGCGACAATGTTCACCAGTTATGATGCATATATGTTGTGCCACGAAATTTAGCGAGTATGAGTACAACCTAGTTGGCCTTGGCGAAAAACAAAATTAAGAAAAATCTTAGATGTCGTTAAGGGTTATGCGTGTCCATGAAATATGACAACGAGTATCATGTTTTCCACGTGCACGGTTAAGTGTGATTGATATACATAACAAGACTTTTCAAACTGCCACTGTAACCTTATATACGTAACAATTATGTTTTAATTGTATCCACTATACTAATAGATTGCCGTTAAAGTTTCTTATTAATGCGAAAAGTAGCTCGTTGCTCGATCTCCAATTCTGTGCATATCATATGCATGTAATGTGCATATGATGTGCATGTGGTGTGCATATAGTGTATACAGTGGTCATGTTATAGGTGATGATGTCATTTTTCTTATTTCAAAGATAGCTGTGAGCTCTGGATTTTTAGGTTGGCTCAGATCTGTGAGCATATCATGTGTATGTTGTATGCATATCGTCTACATACAGTGAGCATATCCTAAAAAATTCATCCAACAAAACACCAAGTTTTGCCAAGTTTTAGTAAACACCATCACAACATTCAAACAAGGTAGGGAATCCCATGACATAGAAGAGGGGGAAATTGATTAAATTTTTGTTTCACTATTATTTCATACAGCTTCTAGGTTTTTTCTCTCCTTCCCTAAATATGAGAAAGCTCACTTCTTTAATCTCACTAATATGCACATATTGGAAGGAAGAGAGCAAACAACGATTGGGTTTTCTCAATTCTGGTAAAAAAAAACAAATGGGTTTTCTTGTTTTGGTGGTTTTGACCCCTCCTGCCTAGGATGTTCGTAAGAAAGAGGAGGGCTTTGTTCCAAGCAGGCACCATGTGTGCACCAGCAATTAATGACTAGGTTTTGTTCCCATCCTCAATGTGAGTCCAATAGTGGTGGTCTTGAGCCTCAATTGTTTACCTATTACCGAAAAATTGCCGAAAAACTTGCGGTCTGCTTAAGTTTCGATCCTAACATTCGAGGATGAGATTCATACAAGGTTAGGTGTTTTGGACTCGTGAGGATGAGATGAAATAGGTGGTGGCTTCATTTTGAACGGTGTTGGTCGGGACGACTGTGCATTGTGTGTGCACAGTGAGAACGAGAGAGACAGTGCGTGAAGAAAAAAATGAGAGAAGAGAGGTAATAGAGAGAGAAATCATAAAATGGAAGGAAATAACCCATTTATATACGAGGGCAATTAAGTCATTTCAAGGTGTAGGAAAAATCTTATTTCTGTTCGATTGTTGTGCATAGCGTGTGCATATTTGAAAAATCCTATTTTTGTCCCAAGATTAAAAAAAATGTCATATTTTTGTCTGTTTCCCTTATTTATTTGCAAAAATCAAGGTTTTAAAAGATGATGTTAGTTTAGTTAGTCGGCAAGCTAGGGCTTAGCTCCTAGGCGAGGCCTAGGTAGATTTAAGTGAATTTATCATATAACTTATAACTAAGTCCCTATTTATACTTCAAGAAGTACATAATTGCATTGGAATACATAATTTGCAAAATAGAATTAATGACGTATAGATTATAAAGTATTAGAACATAATGAAAACATGGGAGACAATCATATAATGTGTGTTTATCTAGGTATTCAACAAGTCTTTTATAATTTATTTAAAAATATAAAATGCAAAATAAAAGTTATCTATTTTCTATCTAAGTGAGAGCTGCAACCTAGACAAGTGCCTATGCATGTCGCCTTTTCTTAATTTTCAAATGCATAATGATTAATCAGAACAATAGCAAGCCGCCTAACGCCGTTGGGGGAATTTTTAGAACAGTGGCAAAAATAAAGCGTTTTTGAAGCAATTTAAGCCGAAGTTAGATGCCAAACCTTGTCTAGAAACCGTGCCAGAGTATCATATTCTTTGTTAAGCGTAGCACTGCTGGATCATTTTGCTAATTTAATAGATAATGCATCAAAATGCCGACACACAAATCATAGCCTATAAGCTATGCCCCAAAAATATAACTCGCATCATACTAAAGCCAAAACAAATAAGAAAAATTACAAATTAAAACAGGAATAGCATAGTTCAACAGTTACACATACGCAAAAAGCTAAATAATTAACATTGTCCTTCATATAGTGATCAGCAATAACCAAAGTACAGTAATTTCCACGAAATAAATTAAGTTTCAAACCATATTTCAATGGACAAAAGCAGTAGCACCTGCAAAAAGTTGAGCAAACATATAAGGTGGTGTTCAGATTCACATATTTGAAACATACAAGACATGACTTCGACTTGATTAAACCACAACGGATCACCAACAGATCAATAATACTAAAAAGTGATGTGCAAATAATGTTCCCTTGTTAGATCTACGTTATTAGACATAAACTTATATTATCGGATCATAAATTAAAATTGCACTATTCAAATTATATTCAACTTAATCAATAGTTTAGATCTGTTATAGTTTGTCTAACAACTAATTTGAAATGACTTCATGATGCGACCATGAAGTTTTAGAATGACAAAATACTGACTCCGTAAAAAAAAAAATTCTTCTTAGATACCCTGAAGTTAACACTCTGAAACCATATTTTACATGCATGATCATGCTGATGGATTAGATAATTTCACAATGATTGGATGAAGATTTGACAAAGGGGTGTGCTATCCACACACCCTTTTTTACTTCTCACACACCCCTATTACTTTCTGTCCGTTAGATCTTCTTCAATTCATCCGATCCGACGGCCGAAATCCAAAATGGTGTGAGAGAAGTAAAAAGGGGTGTGTGGATATCACACCCCTCGACAAATTAGCTCCTTATAGATACCCTTTAGTATTTGCAATTAGTGCTGGAATATAAAACAGATGTCAAGTGGCAACTTTCGAGAGCTATCCCTCTGGAGAACCCCTAGCGCCGCTCCCCTCTCTCCCAAAGAACCCCAAACCCATTCTTACCTTAGCCGCGGGTCCTTCTTTTTTGGTGGGGTCGGTGTCAACCCCATCATTTTCTTCCCTAATCACTTTTCCTTCTTCCCTAATCCTCATTTTCTTCCTTTTCTTTTTCTCTAGTCTTTGGTAGTTTTGTTTGAGTTTGTCTTATTTTCCTTGAATTTTGCCTCAGTTTTCTTGAGTTCTGTCTCAATTGTTGATAAATCTTGTCGCTTATTAAAGTTTCATGTCTTTTTCTTTCCAAATTGTTGTTCTTAGCTGCGAGCTACTGTCCACTTGGTTTGGCTATTCGACTCCTCGAGTTATTCCTCCATAAACTTTAGTTTGAGGCATGCCTTTAGTGTCGGTGGCTTGCCAAAGTTCAATTCCCAATATTTGGTAGGGTTATGGGAACGCTTTAGCATGAGTGGCTTCCCCCCCAACCCCCCCCCCCCCCCCCCCCCCCATTTTCATTCATCCTTTCGGTTCGTTGGTTCTTCTTCTTGGTGGCATCTTGGCAATGGTGGTGCGACTATTTTGGTGAAGGAGGCTAGTTCTCGTTCTCAGATCTAAATTTTTGGCTTAGGCATTATTATGGGCTTACTTTTTGGGCTTGTTTCTTTATTTTACTTATGGGCTGCACTTTTACTCTAGTGTCGTGAATTATCTTTGGATTTGACTCACTTTATACTAGTGTGTTTTATTTTTAATGATAGTTGCTTTGACCAAAATAAAAATAACCTTTAGTACTTAGTACTATGACATTATAACTATTATGATACTGAAAATATTATTAGGCCTTTTTTATATTATCCACTTTGGATTATTGTAATTTTCAATGGTATGTAATTTAGTGAACAAGAATATGTGGAAACATTTTTTTGTCTTTGAATTGAAGAGAGAGTATGCATATATATATATATATATATATATATATATATATATATATATATGTATGTATGTATGTATACATATATACCTTGAATTGGAAGCAAAGAAACTGAGTCAGAGGCATCACTTTCAACATTGGTGATGAGTTCTACTGCACGGGGCTGCTTCAGGCTATCTGATTTGTGAACATTGACATCAAGCTCAGCTGGATGGATCTTCCTCTTCAACATCCTCCTCATCAGCTTTGTGACAAACAATTAATTAGTCTCATCAGCTTTGGCATTACAAACAATTAATTAGTTACTTTTTTTTTGTTGTTGTTTGTTTAGGGGGGTGGTTCCGGAATTACAAATTGTTTATTAAGTCATTGAACTGGGAAAAGTAAGACCATTATTAACAGTTAAAAAGTAGTTCCTATAGTGAGTACCCTTTATGTGTATCTACGACAAAAAATGTGCATCACAATTTCATAAGATAGGAAACAAATGACCCACCCAAGTTCAGTGACTCAAGTTTGAATCTCTCTCCGTAGATTAGATAAATTCAATGTAAAATATCACTTGTATAAAAAATAAAAATAAATAAATAAATAAAGGGAAAGCATATGAACCAAATGATAAATATTCAAAAGAAATGACTCACTCGTTGCAGATTTTTTATTGGACTGGAATCCTCTTTGACGCGAGGAATGAGTTTCTTGGCAAATGCTAGGCCACTCTTTGTTCCCACATTCACCTTTTTCTGCATTTCTGGCTGGACTTTGCAGGAGTCAAGATTCAGTTGACCAACATCATGAACATGATCAGCCTGGAATAGGTCAGCTAGGGTTATTCTTTGACCTCTCTTCTTCCTTTGATCTTCATCGGTGATCTCGGAACAGTACAGATCAGGTGATGCAATACTGATTTCATAGTGGGACCCTTCAAATGGTGTAAGAGGAACACCACCAACGGTCAAGATCGCATGATCATCATCAGCCGGTTTCTCAATGGCATCGGAGTTTGACCCAACGTCCTCAAAACTGTGTCCAAATGTTTTAAACATTAAAGGATTCAGCTCTTCATCCCCAAAACTATCATCATAATGTTCATCATTGTCGTCGTCATTATCACTCTGTGAAAATCCATTGTTTTCCTGATCGTCCTCTTCGCCCTCCAAAACAAAATATTCGTTCTGGTTGAAGGATTTTAGAGGATTGAAGCCCAAGGTACCTATCGTTAAAATGCCCTCCCTCCAGCCGTCAAGCTCGTCAACATCAACAAGTCCGACTTGCTTGAGAAATGCTTGTGTGCCCTTGTCATTGGTTTCCATTTCCAGTTCAGTCTTTTTCACACTTCCAGAAAATCCATCTGAGGAAAACAAATTATTCTTCAGTTAGCACATAAAATAAATTCATAGAAAAATGACAAAAAAAAACTTTGTTAATAAAATAAATAAATATCAACTTAATTGATAATACATATAACAAAAAAAAATCAAATTAAAGTAAGAAATTCAATTCCATATATAAAGAGAAAAGTTAAGAAATAAAACCCTTGTGATGAAGCCGCTTATGAACCCAGTTGAAGATCTACATACAGAGAAAGAAAGAAGACCAATTGGTGATATGCACAATTAACTATATTGGTTATAATTAACAAAATTCTGCATTAAGTTAAAACATGATATAATAATGTGGATGGTTCTGCAACTAGTACGTACTAATTACCTTCATATTTTTCTGAGCAAAGTTGCCAATTATCAGAGCAAAGCCCCAGCGACTGAAACACAAACTGAAGAGGAGTAATTATGGAGTACCAGAAAAAAAAAGGGAAGGGGCCAAGTGGGTTGCCGAGTTTGAAAACGACACGCGTCCAGAGCGGGGCCCTAAAATGCACCTGTGTTTGTGGGTGCATTGGCTTCTTTGACGAGCCACGATGTTGGGTCTCTGTGGCATGATCGATGTGCCGAAATTCTTGATAAGATGTGTTTAATTAAGGGAGATTATATTCACACACCTCAAATTATTTCTCTCACATCCTTTTAATTTTTTAATATTTTTCTATCAAGTGTTTGTGGTGGATAGAAAATATTTAAAAAAATAAAAAGGCGTGAGAGAAGTAATTTGGGATGTGTAAATATAATCTCTCTTAATTAATATACCTCTCTCTCTCTCTCTCTCTCTCACGTCCACCACAGTCTGTCAATGAAATTCTAAGTTTGCGTAAGAGTAAACTTTAACAATGATTTCTAAAATTTGGGAGCTTTAATGAAGACAGACTGAGTTAACTTTAATTTAATTAAAAATCATTCTAAATTATTACTTAATCAAAAGAATTTAAAATTTAATCATAAGGACAACTATTCATGTATCAAGCTCTACAAACATAACTCATAGACTGCGTTAAAAGCCCATACTAGGCCTGACAATTTCTGACACGACCCGATAACACGACACGACACGAAATTAATAGGTGTTCGGGTCGACACGATAACGAATTGGGTCGTTATCGGGTAACCCGATAGCACCTGTTAAGATAACGGGTTGATTCGAGTATACACATAAGCAGAATATTACTTTTATAATTTTATAACCCTAAAAAAATACTATTATAATTATATATATTAATTTAACAATTTTATACCCCTAAAAACTATAATAAATATATAGTTATATATATATATATATATTAAATTAAGTTAATTAACTATAATAATTATATATATTTATACCCCTAAAAACTATAATAAATATATATATATATATATATTAAATTAAGTTAATTAACTATAATAATTATAATTATATATATATATATATATATTAAATTTTGAATTAAATTTTATAAAAGTATAATAATTATTAATTAATAATATGCATGAATCCATGAGCATGATGCATGCATCCAAGTCCAACCATAATCGGACAATTCATTATTCATGATTCATTTCATTCCATTTCAACTTTCAAGTGCCGCCATTTTTGAAGAAAATGGAGGGAAAATGAAAATGATAAAACAAGTTGAAAATGAAATTAAAAAGAGAGGGAATTAGGAAAAGATGGGTAGGCTACCAAAGGGAAAAGTGAAAATTATAATAAAAGTTGAAAAGATAACAAAAAAAAAGAGGGAAAAATGAAAATTAATAAATAAATAGATTTAAATCTACTTAATAATTATATATATATATATACACACACACACACACACAATACACACCATTGATTCATTGAACATGATGGGATACAAATTCTCCGAAACTAATTTCAACAATCCCAACCGTCAAACTTGTTTGTATATGCTTCGAGATCACATCAGAAAAAAATAAAAAATAAAAACATTCAGAGATCAAGTAATGAGACAAATTTTTTTGACGGTTATAAACGAAAAATCACAATTTAACGGTTATTTTAACTCTGATTTTGATGATTTTTTACAGCTACACTCCTTGACCCTATATGAATACAATGAATGAGGTTGATCTTCAATTTAAAATATTTATACAAGTGGATACCACAAAATCTTATGTTATACTTAATGAAAGTATAAATAAACTCTTAAGTGTTAGTGAATCTATCATTTTAATGGGATACGAATTTTCCGAAACTAATTTCAACGATCCCAACCGTCAAACTTGTTTGTATATGCTTTGAGATCACATCAACAAAAAATCACGAAAAAACAAACATTCAGAGATCAAGTAACAGGACAAAGCTTTTCGACGGTTATAAACGAAAAATCACGATTTAACGGTTATTTTAACTCCGATTTTGATGATTTTTTACAGCTACACTCCTTGACCCTATATGAATACAATGATAGAATTCGATCTTCAATTTAAAATATTTATACAAGTGGATACCACAAATATTATGTTATACTTAATGAAAGTATAAATAAACTCTAAGTGTTAGTGAATCTATCGTTTTAATGGGATACAAATTCTCTGAAACTAATTTCAACGATCCCAATCGTCAAACTTGTTTGTATATGCTTCGAGATCACATCAGCAAAAAATCAAAAAAACAAACATTCAGAGATCAAGTAACGAGATAAAGCTTTTCAACGGTTATAAACGAAAAATCACGATTTAACGGTTATTTTAACTCCGATTTTGATGATTTTTTTTTTTACAGCTACACTCCTTGACCCTATATGAATACAACAAATGAATTCGATCTTCAATTTAAAATGTATACACAAGTGGATACCACAAATCTATGTTATAATTAATGAAAATATAAATAAACTCTAAGTGTTAGTGAATCTATCGTTTTAATGGGATACGAATTCTCTGAAACTAATTTCAACGATCCCAACCGTCAAACTTGTTTGTATATGCTTCGAGATCACATCAACAAAAAATCAAAAAAAACAAACATTCAGAGATCAAGTAACAGGACAAAGTTTTTCGACGGTTATAAACAAAAAATCACGATTTAACGGTTATTTTAACTCCGATTTTGATGATTTTTTTTACAGCTACACTCCTTGACCCTATATGAATACAATGAATGAATTTGATCTTCAATTTAAAATATTTACACTAGTGGATGTGGATATCACAAAATCTTATTATATACTTAATAAAAGTATGAATCAACTATAATAATTATATATATTAATTTAACAATTTTATACCCCTTAAAAAACTATAATAATTATATAATATAATTGTATATATTAAATTAAATTTTAAAGATTGATGACCATTGGATCGGCTAAGATTTAATCTCAGCCATCCATTTCATTATTATTTTATTTCTTTTCATAATTATTTTGTTAAACTTCTCATAATTTGAATGATTTTTAATGTTTGATCTTTCTATACTTGGTTTATGCGGAAGAGAGTTCTGACGTGGAAAACCTTACTGAAAACATCATCAACATAACTCTTGAAGGCAATAGATCCAGCCAAAGTTCCAATACAATTTCATGATGATCAATGTAATTTGAAGATTTTGTAAATTGAGGTTTAAACTTTTGAAAAAGACTTACAACCTTGAAAACAAAAACCCTTTCATTTTGCATATCCTTGCACATTTAATATTTGTAATAAATTAGTAGTGTATGTATTATTTTTTTTATTAGGAGCTTATTTTCGAGTGTAGATATAGTACTTAAACGGCAAATGTTTTAATGTTTTGAAGTAATATTTATGTGGCAATGTGTGGTATGTGCAAATTTAAAAAAAAAATTATTTTTTTCTTAACGGGTCATAACAGGTCGAGTCACTTTACCCGTTAAGATAACGGGTGTGACACGACACTACCCGTTAAGATAACAGGTGTTACGCCAAAATGACACGAACACGATAGACACGACTCGTTTGCCAGGCCTAGCCCATACCAACAATAGATATTTTTTTTCTAAACTTGCCTCGACGAAATCCAACGAAGCCCGTTATCTTATTCAAATCCAACTGTGATCGAAAATTCAATTTCATTTGCTTTTTACATGACAAAGCATTAATGTCTAACTTAGTTTTTACACCCTCTCTCTCTCTTTTTTTTGGGTTTTCTTCTACAACCCTCTCTCCTTCTCCATGAATCTGCATGAACTTGTCACCAATTTGTTTTCTTTTATTGAAAATTATTACACAGATTTAGAGCAATTTTGTTTTTCATGCCCAACAATCTAGAGGTTGCATACAAGGATTATCATGTTGCTGGTTGTTTTTCGATATATGGAATTTGAAGCATGGAATCTTGGCTAGTTTTCTGGGAAAAAAGTTAAGTTTGTAAATTTGACAAAGCAACCAAATTCTTCCACTCTTATCATGTAACTCAAGTTGCTGCTGCAGGTTTTAAGATACTTAAATTTTTATTATAAACTAATCAAAATTTCCATCTGCTATGGTAGACGGAGAAGAGGAGAAAAAGAAAAGGTTGGAAGAGAAGGCATGAAAATAGAAGAAAACTAAGAAAAAGAAAGTTTGTCCGTTGATTACTTTCTTTGCAGACTTCTAAGGTTGAATTGATTTTTTATAAATATTAACGTAACTAGAACTTTGATTGAATAAAAATCAATTAACCTCCCTTTCAATTTATAGGAACTTTGTGTATAAAATATCTTTTAGGTAGAATTGACTCTCTGCATTTTTTTTAAAGAAAACTAATGAAAATGACTTAAAAACTTTGAGTTTTAACGTTAAAGACAAAATAAAGGGTAAAGTGAATAGTACCATGATTGATTTTTTTAGTCTAAAAATGTGGTTTTTCGTTAAAGTAAATAGTACTAAGAGTTTTTCGTTAAAATTCCTTTTTTTTACCCCTTTCGACCAAAAATAAGAATCAACTGATTGAGGCCAAAACAATTTTAAAAAGATAATTGAAATTGAAATTAGTTGGGGTGGACATTGCAATACCATTAACACTGTGTTTGGGAGGGAAAAGAGATCGATCAATAATCTTTTAAAAGTCAGAGCCTATCATGTTAGTGGACTGAGGATCCTCTCTGGATCCTCTCCGGATCCTCTTTGTGAGGATTTCGAGATCTTCAAATCATGTTCGCTCATCGTACATCATGAAGCCAGAAATTATTTTAAATACTTTTATTTAAAATTAAATATGAACAGTACCTGATGAAAACTGGCCGCACGATGCAAAATGAACGAATACTATTTAAGGATCCTCACAAAGAGGATTCAGAGATGATCCTCACAAAGAGGATTCAGAGAGGATCCTCATTCATGTTAGTGCATTCACCTTCTTTACCTAATATGAAAAGGTTAAAGTTTTACTCTTCTAGAATTTTCATATTTCACTCTGAAACTTAATGTGCTCTCTTTGTAATTGAATCCAACATTGTACGTTCTATTTCCATGAAAAGCAAATTCCACATCTAGCAGTAGTGTGAGTTATTTTGTTGTAGTTATAGAAATAATGTGGGTTATTTTGCTATAGTTTCAAAAATAGCGTAGGTTATCTTGGTTCAGTTTTCAGAAATAGTGTGTAATTTTGTTATAGTTCCAGAAATAGTAGGTTATTTTGGATCAGTTTCAGAAATAGTGTATGTTATTTTGCTGTAGTTAAAAAATAATGGTTATTTTGTTCTCTTTCATAAATAGTGTGAAATATTTTGGTTCAGTCTTTAGAAATAGTATGTAAGTTTGCATTAGTTTCAAACATAGTGTGAGTTATTTTGGCTATGTTTCAGAAATAATGTTGGTTATTTTGCTATAGTTTCAGAAATAGTGTAGGTTATTTTGGTTCAGTTTCAGAAATAGTGAGTTATTTTGGCTATGTTTTAGAAATAATGTTGTTTATTTTGTTGTAGTTTCAGAAATAGTGTAGAAATTTTGGTTCAGTTTCAGAAATAGCGTGTAATTTTGCTGTAGTTTCATAAATAGTGTGATATGCATGAAACAAAAACACAATTTCAGGCACCCACAAATGCAACACATAGGTTTCATTCACAAATCCATGTCTTTGTAATTTATCAGATCCAAGGAAAAAAGTCCTACATGAAAAATAACCAACCAGAAGTAATCAACTTTTGGATCAACCTATATAATATTGTAAAGTTCTAAAGCAAACGTCCATACATGATTCATGGTTTCGCCTCACAATAATTTTTCTATGTAATTAGTTTAAAAGACAATTAGAATGTGATGATTCAATTCAAAATTAATTGAACGAAAGACTAAACTAAAGGGGTTTCATTAATAATTTTGTGTTTTAAATATTGCACAAAAACACTAAACTCACCACAAATTAACATATATGTCTTGAGCCAAATACTACAACTTTACGTTTGAATATTGGATCACTGACATAACATATAGCTATCTATGTGACAAGTTTTTAACTTTTTGGCCTTTCGGTGGAGAATTCGCAAAAGCTTCAGTCACATCAAATAAACTTTCTCCAAAAAGGTTAATACATTGCACAAGATAATGAGGACGTGTGTCCTCAATTCCTGCTATTCTCCAAGGTATCAAGGGCTCGTGCGCACCAGCTTGGCAAAAGTTAATCAATAATAAAATGAAAAATCAAACTAGCAACTTTTTATTAATTTTTTTTTAAAGGAAAAAGATAAAATGAAAGGAAGATTGCTGAAAGGAGGTATTTGACAGTATAATGGAACGCCTCTGCAATCGTCTGCAAGATTCAAGCCAAGGCTTGAACAATCGCGGGACGAGACTTTTCGAAACGACGACGTCCATCGCTGGAGGCAGACCTGTAAACGGGTCGGGTTTATTGGGTTTGGGTCGAGTTCAATCCAACCCGTTAATTTTACGGGTCACCCGAACCCAACCCATCAAGCTAACGGGTCTCCCACACCCAACCCGTTAAGTTAACGGGTCACCCGTTTCAACCCGTTTCACCCGTTAACCTTTTTTTAAAAAAAATAAAAAATAAAAAATAAATTAGCCCACGTCCATGTAGACTCTGCGTTGAGTTCAATCCCTCCAGGAGACCATGGCCCCTTCCCAGAGGATCATTCGGGCTGTCGACAATGGCGACCACAAGGGGGCTGTGGGCCCGTTGGTGACGGTTTTGGATCCTGGTGAGCCGTGGGAGGGCATGGCTAGGGTGGTGCCCGCCATGGATGCGGTTGTGAAAGTGTTTTGTACGCATAAAGAGGCTAATTTCTCGCTGCCATGGCAGAGGAAGAGGCAGTACAGCTCGAGCAGCAGTGGGTTTGTGATTGGTGGGAGGAGGGTGCTGACCAATGCGCACTCTGTGGAGCATTATACACAGGTCAAGCTCAAGAAGCATGGCTCTGATACTAAGTACTTGGCTACTGTTCTCGCCATTGGCACCGAGTGCGATATTGGTATTCAAAGGCTTTAAGGAAGAAGATATGGGAGAGAACGGGAGCCAGAACCAGAAGCTCAGAGACAGAGGGTTTCATTATTGACTATTGAAATTACACAAAAGCCCTTAATAACGGGTGGTTAACGGGTTTCGCGGGTTCACCCAAAATGGCCCATTATTTAACGGGTGCTTAACGGGTTGACCCGTTAACCACCCAACCCGTTAAATATTCATCCAAATACTCATTTTAATGGGTCGGGTTAACGGGTCGGATTTGAAATGCCAGGTCTAGCTGGAGGTCGTCCTTAAGAATCGGTGTTGTTTATGACAAAGGACAATAAGTTGTGATTGTTGTAGAAAAGAAGGGATTGGAGGAGGGTGACCATAGAAGAGAATGGTTGGTGTTGGGTTGCTGGCAAGGATCTCTCCTCTCCTTCTTCAGGAGGAGATCATCTACCGTTAGTCATGAAGACATGGGGGAGACACAGTGTAACGACCCAAAATTCTTATTTGGAAGCTAAATTCAGTGATAGGCCAAAATAAAATCATGGTTAATCTCTACACTATTAACCATAATAGTTTTCTTTCCTTAACTATTCAAGAACAAAATTAAATTTAAGTTATTTTATGACTGCATCTAGCATCCTCGTTAGACTGCCTACGTATTCTACGAAGGGATCAAGCCATTCGTAGTTCACATTATACTTCTAGATCAACATATTAAAACTTCAGTACGATCCAACGATTGGATATCCACTAATCACGAATTCAATTGGCGGTCAATGTTTTATTTTACAAACTTACATATCCAATTCGGGAAGATCCGTACGTTGGACTCCCAATCCGTAAGTTCCTAAGGTCCTCAAATATTACGTATTAAGATGTATTAAAGTTTGATGATGATCCAACGGTCGGATTGTCGATTCATATCTTGACCAAGTAACGTATCGTAGTGAGTTTAGGTTCAAACTCTCCAACTACGTCACACAAATATCAAAACTGAATTCAAGACATCTAATTTAGCCTCTAAATAGTATCGATGGCCCTATAGACACGCGCCACCGCATGCACCGCCTCAGGTGGCGGTCGGCTACCCTGACTCACTGGAAAATTTCAATTATTTCTAAAAATTCTCAAAATTTATAGAAATGAAGATCTCAAATAGTAGAGCAAACTTAATACATGTGGCCAAGTCCAATTTGGCCGGCAAAGGCTCTATATTGGCTCAAAAACCGCCGGAACACTAGAAATTTGGTGGCGTCGATCCACCACCACTGGTGCTCCACCGCCCCAACCAAGGCTTGTGACTTGTTCCTGGGTTCATGAGGAGTCAACCCATGGTGGTGGTCGAAGGTGATGGCTGCACAAACGGTGGATCACCACCGTGACACCCAGAACTCACCCTCAAAAGTTTCTCTCCATTTCAAGGCCAAATTCACTCAAATTTGAGGTGGAACTTGAAGAAGGGAGGTCATGGAGTTGTTTTTGGGTGATGGCGATGGTCGTTTCACCGAGAAAACGCCGGAATCGACATTGGAATGTCTCGAATACGAGTCGAGTCGATGGAAGAGAACCGGGTCATGAGGGATCTGGTGTTCCTCCCCCTCTCCTTTATGATTATGCAGTGCCCATTTCTCTTTCTCACAACCCTCCACGTGGCACCTCAGAATTATCTAGAGAAATCCAGGTTATGGTCAAATGACCATTTCACCCTTAACTTTGCTCGTTTATAACTTCTTCGTTAAAACTCCGTTTTACGAATGGTTTTTGCCTACACGCTCGTGAGATCGAGCTCTATCCAAATATACCAAGAAACATGACAAAATATATGAGGATAAATACGTCCTCTTAAAATTACGTTCAACCCCCCTTAGGGCATTTTCGTCATTTCCACTTGTCGAAAAAATTTCACATAATCAAATATTTTAAATTTTTTTTTCAGTGTATTACATACAGCATAGCTAAGATATCCATAACAAACAAAGGCTTGCTATTAGGGACAAAACAGGAAACTCATTGTTTGGGCCATTTTAATTAGACTAGTTTAGTGTTGGGCTTTGTCCTGACCATTAAATAAAGTTATTGCATGGTTTTTTTTGTTAACATTCAAAGTTTTCAAGTCATTTTCATTAGTTTTTCTTAATTTTAATTCAATTGGAGTAATGATCTCTCTCTACCACATCCATCGCAGCCTATTAATGAAGTTCCAAGTTTGCCTTTTGGTAAGAGTAAATTTTAGCAATGGTCACTTAATTTTAATTCAATTGGAGTAATGATCTCCCAATTAAACATTCATGACCATTGGTCCCTTAATTCATCAACACGCACCTATGATCATTTTCGTCAATTCCATTAGAATTTCCGTCAGAATTAGTCATGTGCCATGCACATGAGGCTAGGAAAATATGGTAAACCAAATGAAAAAAAATTGTAGCAATGACCCTTTAACTTTAATCCAATTAGAGAAATGATCCCTCAACTTTAACCTAATTGGAGTAACGGTCCCTCAACTTGAAACCAATTGTGGCAATGGTCCTTCCAACATGACTCATTTTGACGGAGTTCTAACAAAGTTGACGAAAAGAACCATAGCTACACGTTTTAATGAGTTAAGAGACCAATGGTCATGGATTTTTAGTTGAGGGACCATTACTACAATTTTCTCTTTCGGTAAAGAACCAAATACAAGAAATTTTTTGAATTGGTGCATCAACTTTCATCTTAATTTAGATTGGTCTTTAAACAAATTTCTTAAGGTAAAAGTGTTCTTCATTCAAAACATCAATCCAAAACGTAACATAAGCGTACATGTAGGTATAAAGACGGCTTTTGAAAGAACCTTAGCCGAGTAAAACCCAATGGTAAAAATGCCAACTATGTCAAAAGAGGTCACACATTCAAGACAAACTTAATTCCCATTTACAGACTCGGCATGGATACAATGCATAAGCCATGAAGGCCCCATATCCACCCAGAACGATAATTCTCGACAATGCAAACTATACCGAGCTAAACCTTGAGCACCGCTATTAGCCTCCCTTGACACATGATTCAACACCACCTGATTAGTTTGTAATAATGCACGTATACCATCCACATAAACTCCTTCAGCAGCCAAACATCCTGAGTAAGCAGTTGGACGGCTCTCCAAGAATTAGTTTCAACTACCAAATGCACGAATCCTAAATCCAGTGCAAAATTTAAACCTTTCTTGATTGCATGCAGCTCTACCGCTGGAACCGAGATTTATAGAGGTGCGGGCATAGAAACAACACCTTTAAAATCACCAACTGCGCCTCGCACTAGCACTCCTATCCCGCGGATACCCTCAGTGACATATATTTGACATGAACACCTCCAGAAAGTATTGTTATGTTTTTTATGATCTGGATATAAATATTTAATAACGAAATTAATATCTTTTAAATTTTAATGTGTCAATCGAACGAATAATTTTTTTTGCGTTGATGAAGATGGATATAACATCTAATCAATGGGGAATCTGTTACCCAGTGGCAAGGTTCTAAAAACGCTAGGTCCTAGTCGAGCACTGGGCTAAGGCCTAGCTGCTAGGCGAGGCCCAGGTGGATTGAAGTAAATATATTATATTCGTATAAATAAGTATTTGATTATACCTAAAAATACATAATTGCATTGAAATACATAAATTGCAAAATAGAATAATATAGAGATTATAAAGTATTAGAACATAATGAAAACAAGGGGAACACACATATCGTGTGTATTCATCTAAGTATTAAACAAGTCTATTACAATTTATTGAAGAAAAATAAAATACAAAATGAAAATTATATATTTTATGTCTAAGTGAGAATCGCAACCTAGGCGGGTATCTAGGCAGTCTGGGCAGGCAAGGTAGATGCCTAGGTCCCCTTTCTTAATTTTCAAACGCTTAGGGATTAATCGGGGTGGTGGCCAACTGCTTAGCACCTAGGCGACGTTAGGCAGAGATTTTTAAAAACTGGGTATGATTATGTATAATCTCTTATGGTTAATTTACGGTTACAAATATGGTTAGTTTTTGTGAATATGAAGATGGATATGACATTTTCGTCCCCAAATCAAACCGTTGTCATCCCTAGTACTCACTAGTGAATACCTAAGTATTATCTTTTAATAAAAATATTTTTTATTGAATTCAAGAATAAAATTGAAAACTCACAGGCCTAATAGTCAATAATATTAGCTAATTAAATCATAAGAAAAAGGCAATTTGGAAACAAAAGATAATTCTTGTAATCAATTGACTCTTCAACTCATATATGAAAAGGTGCTGAGTTAAATATAACGTCAATAGACTGAGAGAGAACAATGATTAGTGGGGGTTGGCAATGGGTTGTGCGGTGGGTTTTCTTTTCTTCATTTAATTTTATGTGGAATTAGACAAGGTGAGGAGTTTAAATAGAAACTCATGCCCAAATAGTTTTGGGTCGAATTAAATTTTTATACAAATAATTTATGAATGAAGATTTGAAAAATAGATGAATAAGATTTTTTTTAAATTTTTTATTATTATTAGAAAAACAGGGTCAAGAGAGTTCGAAACTATTACAATAATTTTAAAAATTGGGAGTTTCGAATCCGTGACACATGAGTAGAAACCAAACCCTATCCACTAAGATGTTGAATCACATGCAAATGAATATATTTTTTTTTATAAAAGAATGCAAATTGACCTCACAAACAATCTGATTTTTTTAATAAAAATGGAGATCTCTCTTCTTAAACAACCTTTGTATCCAGCGAAGAAAAAGTTCCGGATCCTTTGTGGGGGGGGGGGGTGTGAAGCAGCGGCAGTGGACAACTCCGGCTGTTTTGATAATGATATATCTAGTTTTCTTGTTTTGTTTTTGTCATATTACTGGGAACTCAAAAAATTTAGGTACGGGGAGAAGCTTTGCTTGTCCAAAAGCACCCTAACACAACACTAGGAACTAAAATCGGACAAGGAAATGGGATAAGGTACTCTTCACAGAACTAACAAGCAACAAGCTATTAATGATTACTTTACAAATCAAACTATGCTGATCTCTGATCTTATTGTTTACCACAAAAATTATGAGATAAAAATTCAATTGTTTGCGTTCGACCAACGGCGGAAGCAGTAAGGTCATATCCAACTGAAGGGTTCAGAGGGCCAGAAGGCCGAAAATAGTCCAAAAACGGTTTCCAACTGAGGACCAGGCCAGAAGGTTCGTGGGTCCCATTGGACAAAAAAAGGCCATAGGGAAGGGCCATATGGCCAACCAGCCGAGCTCCAATTCAAATTTGTAATGGCAAGTTGCTGACGTCAGCTAACCATTATTTTTAATTTTTTGTTTTTTACAAAATATGTTTTAAACCTTGTAAAAATTCATTTTTTCCCTATAACTTCTAAACCATTAAACATTTCAGAAAATTAAATAACATAAAACAACATTAAATAACATTAAACAACATAAAAATTATACAACTTAAAAAACAAATATTTAACAACATGAAACTTAAACAACATTTTTTAAAACATTTAACAACATAAAACTTAAACGCCTACTCCATGCTATTTTTGGCTTAAAGATGTGCAACAAAATCCTGTTGTAGATACTTGTTTGTGGCACGGGAATGTATCATTCTATAGCGCCTCATGTACTCATTTATAGAGATACTACCAATTCTTAAATTGAAAGGCAAATTAGGCTCATCATATATTTTTGTACAAGCACTTCTTGACCTATTTGGATCGTCTTGCTCGTCATCGGATTCTCCATCAATATACCCATCTCGCTCATCCTCCACTATCATATTGTGTAATATGATGCAAGACATCATGATGAAGTCCAACGGCTAGCTGACGTCACTTAGCTGTTGGATTTGAATTTAAGTTGTAGTTTTTAAATAATAAATTATGTTTGGCCCTTTGGCCCTCGGTTGAAGATGGTTTTTTTTATTTTTGGGACAGGGCTAAAACTAGCCCTATTGCCCTTTGGGCCTCAGTTGGAGATGGTAAGAAATATGGGCATGTCACTTCCCGGCCAGGGCTCGACTCCGCCATAACACGATATTGTCCACTTTAGGCCCCTACCACACCCTCAAGGTTTTGTTTCTGGGAACTTACACGAGAACTTCCCAGTGGGTCACCCATCCTAGGATTGTTCTCGCGCAAACTTGCTTAACTTCGGAGACTCCGAAGCCCGTGAGCACCCAAAAGGTCTTGTGCTAATTGGAGGTGGGAATGTACATATAAGGCTTACAAGATCCTCACCCCTGGGTAAGGTAAGATCTTACAATACTCGGGCCGAGATGTGACAGCCATGTACTGTTCATGAAAATATTAATTTCTTGGAGGGCCATAGGGCTAAAACGAGCCATCTGGCCAACCTTCGGTTGGAGATGGTCTAACAAGGCTAGGGTGGGCTCTAGCATAGGAAGAGTAGTTGTTTGAGGCTAAAAATACTAATAATTTAGATTAATTTATTATTTTTAATTGTTATAGCCCACCCAATAAGTAAAAGTTCTGAAAAATATGACCACTTTTAGAAAAAGGAAGAGTTGATAAATATTAAATAAATTATTACTTTAATCAATATCAAAATTTAATAATATTATATTTCAAATCATACACACACCGACACACACGTCTCTAGTTTATAGGTCTATAGATCTTTTTATTTGATTAGTTTATAGGGAGTAGTCTATAGTGATTAGTTTAGGTTTCTTAGGAGTAGGCATTCGGTTTTAAAAAGTAGGTTTAATATTTTATTATTTTAGGTTTGCTAGGAGTAGTTTATTATTTTATTTTCGACTTTTGGGGTACAACAGTGGCCGTTTTTCACTTTTAAGAAAGCTTTCGTCTCGTCTACTGTTCACAAAAACCAAGCATACATGTGAGAAAGTTTATTGATTTTTCTCATCAATAGGTAAGTTTTTTATCACTTTATTCTTATGTCTAAGTTTTTTATCACTTTATTCTTATGTCTTGATGATTTTATTTGTTTATTGCTTTAATTTTAAACGTTCGAACTTTAAAAATTCAATTTCAAGTTTAATATATTTGTTATGATAGTCTGATAGATTTCTTAGAAATATAATTTATTATATAAACTTGTATTATTGTTGTTCAATTTGTTAGGTTAACGTTCAATGAAGAGGTTAAGAACTATTGATTCATTCTTTAAAAAAAAAAAAGATGATGGTAATAAATTAGAGAGTGATATACCTTCTGCATCTAATGATAACGCACCAATATCAATTTAGCAGCCTCATGATTCCCACCAGACATCAAATATAATTGAATCTCAAGAAAATGTTTTTGATGATGCTTCTTTGGAATTGGAATGAGACCCGGGGAAACAGATTTAAATACATGAGTATCCTATTAATCAACAAGATGAAGTTTGACGTGCTTATATCAAAGTTG
Organism: Crataegus laevigata; assembly: GCA_963580275.1. NCBI lineage: Eukaryota > Viridiplantae > Streptophyta > Magnoliopsida > Rosales > Rosaceae > Crataegus > Crataegus laevigata. The sequence continues at coordinate 24,916,149 of OY756947.1, read as the reverse complement.
GGCCTTACCAACCAAAACTTCTTGAGTATCCTATGTCTCGGTTTGGATCACAATATCGTCGATTTCAGTATTCTTGGTTATCACAATTTTCATGGTTAGAATATTTTCCGTCAACAGATAGAGTATATTGTTTCCCATGCTTTTTTCATAGTTACATTTCTTACTTTAAATTATTGTTTTCAAGCTTGTTACTTATTGTTTTCAGGCTTGTTATTATGTAACTTTATGTAAGTAACAAAAACATTTAACCATTTGATTTCGTAGTAATAATTTTAGTTTAGCCTACCCACCAAATAATTCCTAGCTCTGCTATTGTATTAAACAACAAGCTATTCTAATGTTGAATTGAATAATGTAATTGGATCGATTATGATCAAGTTAAATGTACTAACAAATATGGCAGACTAACAGATACGCTAATGAACTATGCATGGCCGGAATTAGGATAGAAGGTTCAGCTCTCCAAGACTCTTTCTCAGTTCTTGTGATCGGTCATAGCGCCATAATTCATAAGAGACTTTAATTAGTATGGAATACTAGATCTCCTCCTCCCATGCGACAATCGATGACCGGGGATGCCCTCCTACCATGCATTATTAGTTTAAAAATTTTCCTTTTTGTGACCTTTCCTTTTCCAAACCAGAAAATTAAATTCTAATTAAACTTTTAATTATATTTTTTTTCTTTTAGAAAATATTGTCGTTTATATAATATTCCTAATAGAGGAATGGTAGGGACATCAAATTTGTACAGTAAATTTGAGTATCAACTAATGTGATGGGTGCCATATAAATTAACAAAATTCCAAATCCGTATTAATTCTCAAGCGCTAGTTAACGTTTTAAAGAGAATATATTGAAATATCGAGTACATAATGAAATATTCAGAAAGAAAAAAATCAATTTAAAATATTAGTAAAATAAGTAATCTAAAGGACATGGTTGTACTCCGCAGCTGAATTGTTTTGTAAAATTATGGGTTTGAGAGTAATGAAAGTAACATTGAAAGTTTGGGGAAATACCATTTTTAGGGGCTCAAAAAGACTTTTGTCTCTATTATTAATTTTTTAGTATTTTGCTATTTGGTAGTGTGAAAAAACTTTTGTTTTAATACATATGATATTGTCACTTAGTACTACGGTCTAATGGTATTCTTCTTCACTTGTAAATGAGAGGTCTTAGGTTCAATTCTTGTCAAAATCAAATTTGAACCACATTATTGTTAGCTTATTGTGAGGTTAAGATATATATGAAATTATCTACACTAAGATGTCGAGGATTGTGTTAAGCATCACAAACGGGTTAGCCATAATAGTTTGGTTTGAATTCGCTTTGGCGAGAATCAAACCTAAAATCTCTTACTTACAAATGAAGATGAATAATACTAGACCGTAGTATACTAAATAACAGTGTGAAAAAACTTTAACTAACCCTATATATGGTTTTAATTGTATTCAAACCTTACTCTATCTACTCCTTATTGCACAAGTAAAAATAAAATTCTATGAATCTTGAAAGAAGCCATTAAAGGGGGACATTTTTCAAATATGATTCTATAATGCTTGCCTTGTTTCATTTTTGCCTTTGCGGTATTAAAAGTTTGCTTTTCTCTGTATTTCATCTGGTCTCAAAAGTATCCCTTTGGAGCATTAAAGTTGATGGGGGATTTGACCAACAGTGCCTTTTTATTTGCTTAAGTATCACCAAGTTAAACTAATAGTAAACTACAGGACTTGATTGACGAGGACTGGACTCAAATCAAAATCAAACTGCGGCTCAAAATTGTCATTTACTCTAAGATTTTATTCCTTCTATAATTTTATTTACTTGCAAGATTAGAGAAAAAATTAGGATAATTATACGTATGCATAGGATCTTTGTTCAGTTTGGCCTTCTGATTTATGGTTTCTTTGGTGTGTGGAAGGAAATACAAGCTGGCCAGCTAATTTCTGGGGGCAAATAAGACATTCAAAATTGGAATGTTCTGGGGGATTGAAATGCTTTAGCTGGAAGGGGTTTCCCAAAAGGGTCTGGCCAAAGGGAAACAAGGACATAGAAGAGTCAGATGAGTTCGGTTTTGGCCATTTGCAAATTGTTTGCTTATTCCGAAGGCTAGCTAGAAGCCTAAAACCAATTTCGGATGTTAGCAAATTAAGAGAAAGAATAGGCTTTCTTGGTCTCTGAGTGCTCCTTAAAGCTGAATAAAATGCTTCGGATTCTTCTTAAAGCAACCTCCATCATGTTTTTATCTTTCGAATGTGGGGTTCAGACAAGGAAAGGTTGAGGAAAGGAAACAAAAAAATGTGGCTAATCTTCATATATAATAGAAATTCATGTTCCACTTCAAATCAATCTGACTTTTCTCATGTGCTATTTCCTACAAAATGTCCCACTGACATATATCTATTAGGTTACTAATGCAACCTACTATTTGCTAAAGATTCATGACAGCAACTAACATTATGCACCTGTAATCGTCAAAAAACTATATAACTCATCTCATTGGAGAAAACTTTAAGTACAGTTCGGAGGGTGAGAAACAATTTGTACAACACTCGTCATATAACAGATATTCTATCATTCCCGTACAAGTACATTGAGATCAAATGCAGTGTAGGCATCCAATGAGGTTAATCATATGCTTTGTTTTAACAACTGATCGATAAATATTTACCATGGCCTTGGGGATTTCCTAAGACAGATGATGATTAATTTAGCACCCAAGGCTCTTCACGTCAAATTGGTTAATTCGTACAACCATGCAAATCCATGCATTAGTGGCCAAACCACCACTACTTAAACTTTTATTGGGACAATATATGAGCATCCCGCTTTTGGCATCCTACCTCTTACAAAGTCCTTTTCCGATCACTGGAACAATTAAAGTTGAATTTTTTTAAAGGAAAAAGGAGAGCATAAATAACTCATCACAAAAGTTATAATTTGCATGATTAAATTTATGTTGAAGTATGAATGGTCGAATAGATTGTAGATCACATTCTTCTTTACTGGAGTTTCGAGTTATGGGGTGGGGGTTACTTGGCAAACCCTATCCCTTCTTCTTTCTTTTTTTCCATAATTATTTTTGCTTTACAAAAGAGGAAATGGAAAGTTCTTTAAGCACTACCAGAAATTGAAAAGCTACCTAGGACCATAAAATTGATGCATCATATCTATCATGCAACGACTTTACACAACACATAGACCCACTGCAAACATGCCATATCATAAGCATGCCAATGGTTGATATGCAGGCTAAATTACATGAATAAGGGAGGTAGTATATAACACATTTTGACCTATTTCTATTGGATTGTTTATGCCTGAAGAATATAGTGGGATCCATGCAAGTTAAAAAATGAAAAGAAAATAATGGGATATATTTCAATGCAATGTTCTGTACAATTATACTTTATACGTGTAGGTAGTGCCTTGGTGGCCGCTCTATCACTACATGTATGTACTCCCATTTTTAATATACAAAATAACGAAATTACAAAAAGTATCTAACCATTTTTCTCATACATCTCTTGAAAGGAGACAGAGATAAATATATGGCCCAAAATATTACCCTAGATTCAAATTTTATTCAATACAAAAACACACCAAGAATACCCAAAATGAAGTCGAACTGTTTTGCTAACTAGCTAGGCTCTGCAATGCCCAATTTCAGCCACGACTTTGATTTGGGTTGCAAAGGCTTTGACCCCTCCCCAGTGTATACTTTACTTTAGGTTTGTGATCATATTGTAGGGTTAAGTTCTTTGTTTTGGGCCTTGGCTTCACATTCACCCCAAAAAAAAATGTCAACTTTTTGAATAAGAAATCACTAGCATGGATCTATTCACATTTTGTTCTCTTCTTTTGAACCTCTTTTGTCTTATAAGTTTAATCCAATTTAAATTAATAATTTAATCAAATCGTACACGTCAAATAAGGCTTATATCTAATTGGCTTATAAGTTTAGTGCTACTTTTCTTTCTAATGTTATAAAAATTCTAGTTCAGATTCTGCATCATCGTTTATCAATAAGGTATAAGGAAAAAAGATTAACGTCATTGACACTCTATTTCAATTTTAAAAAATGTAATGTATAATGTAAGCATAAGAAAATTACAAGCCATCCATTCAAAATGTAAGAAGCTAAATGGAAAATGATAAACCCTAGTGCGAGCTATACTATCTTATGCAAAACTGTTTGCTTCATGAAACAAGTTTGTGTCGTGAAGCAAACACAATTTATTTCATATTTTTTTCTTTCATGAAAATCTCTCTAATTCAACATGATCAAATACAGTAATTATGTCTGGGCATGTCACTCCGCGCATGCGTACTTGTTGGATCATGCGGTTTTTCTCTGTTAAATTTTTTTGTTTGTTATGAATTAATTATTTTATTTGAATGAAATGATATTTAATAAGTTGTAACCATTCATTAACAAGATTGTGATTGATAAGATTTTTACCACCTGTAAAAGTAGAGATAAAAACACTAAAATACTAGTAAGAGTATTAGGTAATTGTAGTATAGATTGCTCTAGCACGGTCGTTCTCCACATGGATTGAATGAATAATTTGTATTAAACCAAATTTTAATTAATTACTTAAAATAAAGTTTTAGAAAAAGGTGATTTTGTGATTTCAAATAATAAAAACGAATTTAATAGAAAATAATTAAATAAAATGACAAAATAAAATAAACTAAAAGAAAACGGTTTTTGAAAATTAAATTGTAAAAGCCTAAGGTTCTACCGTTACCTTAACAATCATATGTAGTTATTCCAATTACTTATTAATTACAAATGCATATTTTGAAGGTTAGGTTTTTCTAAAGTATGCCTACTTGGATCACCAACATAGAGCGTATATCAAACATGCAACCTGTTTGTAGTATTCAGATCAAAGCTAAACATGCATAACTCATTAAGCTTTGTGAAACCTTTTGAAAAATCATACAACCCTTATGACGTGGTATTCATCCTAAGTGAACTTGCACATATTAACCACAATAAGCATTCGTCAATTTCAGGGACTGACCTCCGACCAAAATTGCATCAAATTACTTTTCTAAACACCCTAATAGTAGCTAAGCATTAAGACAATTAGATAGTTTAAATCGGTGATTAATAATTCAAAACCTACATGCACAATATCATAAGCAAATTGAAAAGAAGCTACATATTCTTGTTAGAAAACGGAATTAGTTACGAACAATCATAAAATAAAATACTATTAAAAATAAGGATAGAAATCACCTTGAAATACAAATCGTCAAATGTGACAACCCGTCCCGATACATATATATTAATTAAGTGATGAATTGATGGAATTACCCTTTCGAGGTCATGTACGTATGGATGTGTGTATGTGAGGGCGACCAATAATGGACTACCCTCAATTATGGGAACCAATGAGATATTTGTACATCCTTTGACTTGGATGATTTTGGTCCACACACATAACCTTTCACCCTCACCTTTCCCCGTCAGTCTCTCCCTACCTAGCACTCTCTCAGACTCTCTCTCAGTCCCCCTCAGACAGACCCTATCTCTCTCTCCCCTCTCTCGACACATTCTCTCTCTCTCTCTCTCTCGCCATTATTGTACGGAACACCCACAAACCTATCAAACCTTCACAGATCGAACGAACAAAGACCACCATCGTGATCCCGAGGTCCCTATGAGTACATTGACATCATTTTTAGGTAAGAACTAACTCGTTTTCACGTCGAAACCTCAAAGTCTAATTTGGTATTGTTCATGCAAAAATTAATGGTTGATTTTTATGGAATTATGAGCTTACAGGGAGCTTAAAAAGGTCATAAGGAAGCTCGAAGTGCTTCGTTTGAAGGATTTGGACGTCGGAGCAACGAAATCGGAGTTTCGAAAGTTGGCCAGAATTATCGAGCCATTTTTCGGAGAGTCTCTGGCGAGTTGGGGGTCGAGACAGGTACGGTTTTGTTCGTATTGTCAAGATCTTCATTTTGATATAAAATACATCGAAAATGGTTGAGAAATGGACGAGTTATAGCCGTTTGAAAATTTTCCAGAAACCGGCGACATTTTTCGTCGCCGGTGAGACCAGTCCGGCGAACCTAGGGACAAGGACGACACTTGCCGCACGTGGGGGCGCATAGCACGGTGCCCTGGCAGACGCGTGGGCCCGAGAAAAATTATTTAAAAATTATGCCGACGTCTGTGACTTCGAGTAGGTCGCGTTGATATATTCATATGCCAAAATTGAGCTATGTATGAGAAGTTATTTCCGTAGTTGTGTGTATGTGCTTAAATAACGTTTTTCAGTTACTTCTCATATAGGCGAGGCCTATCCCTAGGACGAGCGTAGCCAGGCTATACGTGGGGGCTACGACCCGGCGACCTATCAGTGAGTGGGCAACTATTTTTCCGTATAACCTATATATATATATATATATATATATATATAATGATTTTCCCAGAATTAGATTTTAAATGAAAAGTACGTTTTATCGACATGCATATAACTTAATATTGACGCATGAGTATTCATATATACATTTCATGCATATGTTGGTGCCGAGGACGCCAGGTAAGTACCAGGTAGGTACATGCATAGTTGAGAAAGAATAGACGATATATGATGAGATATGATGAGATATGATATGATATGTTAACTCATAAACCTGCACATATTGTTAGTGCTCACACCCAGAGATAGGGGCACAGTCTTTCACGTGTCATTCACCTCCCGCACCGCATGCTCGCCTTGGATCCAAGTTAGGTGCACAGTCTTGTCGTATAGACCACCTTTGAGTGGGTTCGACATGTAGGTGACCCGCGTTCATTCGCACAGTCTTAACGTGATTGTAGAACTAGAGCATTTTATATTGATACGGTAATATGATGATGACCTCATGAGGATATTGATGTATGTGCAGTGTATATATATGTGATGAGATTGAGATGTTATGAGCTATATGTACAGCCGAGGGTTGAGTTGATATCTAGTAGCGATATGGTTATTGAAATGCATCGCACGACATGACTTATGAGATTCAGATTGGCATTGAAACGCATTGCATGGCATATTATGAGATACATTGGAAATGTTTTATGCTGAGAAAGGTTGTGATATATACGTATGTATTATTTTTTGGGAAATTATACAGGTTTTACGGTGAGGGGCTATACTTTTGAGAAAAGAATGATTTGAAAAGATTTGTTTTGCTGACCCACTCAATTTTGGTTTTCGCCCCTCCAGGTTCTAGATAGCTTGAGTACCCGTGGTGGTTAGCGAGGACCTTTCGGCAGTTCTGATAGACTTGCTATTATGTAGGACACCTGTTGGTGTATTCGAACTTATTTATTCATGCTTGACTGCACTATGACCTCGTACGCTCTGGTTATGTATAATTACTGTATTATCACTCTAGCACACTATCTTATCTAGGTTGCTAGTAGTTCGGTTTTAATCAGTTTGTACTTCGTTAATGATTCTTGCTTCCGCACTGTGCACTTGGCTACGTCACACTGACGTGACGGCCATCACGCCCTACTTTCGGGTACGGGTGTGTCATCAAAGCCTAGCAAAGTTCTCCAAAACATTAGGCGTTCTTCTCCTCCCTCTCCCCTAAAAAACCCTAATGGCTAAAAAGCCTTATTTATATGACTACATAATTAAAATCCTTACTAGAAAAATGTCTTCTAAAAATTAGAAAATATAATAGAATAAGATAACTAGGAAATACATTTATATTCTAACTTTGGAAAATCTGTCCAGCCACAGATTAGCCACGTTTTTGGACTTCCAGGGTTCTAAAACAGGCCCAAAACGACTTGAACTATAGCTTGAGATGTTCCAAACATAATTGTAGAAGGCCTTGAACCCAAGAGACATCATCTTGGAGGCCAAAAAGCTCAAATAAACCCAAGACGTTACTTTGACAGCACTACACACTGCTTCTTTATTTTATAGTCATAAATAAACCACTCGGTAGGAAATTGTGAAACTTTGATACAAACACGTTAAGAGACACATGAACATCTTCCAATTTGAATCACTTCAAAATTCGTCCGTTTGATCACGTTTTACTCCAGAGAAAGTCAAATGTCTGACATTGAAATTACATAACAAAGTATCAAAGTTCACACAAAATAACCAATCAATTAATACCAAGATGAGGGTAAAATATATAATATAATATAATATAATATCGACTCATCAGTGATTGTTCAAATTCAAATGGAATTACTTTAGAAAATAAGAAACAAAAAAAATAACTGGAAAAAGAGTAACCTGGGAATTTAACATTATATTTTCTATTGCAAAATTCCGACAAGCTTAGCTTGTCGACTGGTCGCTCGACGAGCCTTGAAACTCTAAAAGCCACGGATTGAACCAATCGGTCAAATTGCGTATGGTCTTATGACTAATCTCTCATTCAACGAACTTCTTCGTTCCACCAATAGGTCACCCAAAACATAACGAGCAAATTTTTACAAGAACGGTTCAAAGTCTAAATTTACAATGATATAGTTACACTAACACAAGTGATAGGAATTGATAGCATTGTGGTATTCATAAAGAGGGCAACAGCCCGTTTTATTATCAAAGCAAAGGCATTGATCAACAACCTTCAGTCACACCCCCACCCCCGCCAATGCGTAGTGGAAGGCTGACCATGAAGACGTACAAATCAGATCCCATACCCTCTTTTTCCCAACACTCACATCACGACCTCCATTTTTATTCTTATATCACCAGAAGTTATATCCATAGAACCCTAATATATTCAAAACACAAAAGCACCGTCTCTCGTCATTTTTTCTCTCTCTCAGTCTAACTGTTGCGGCCATTGGCATGGTGGCTCTTGGTCTCAAACCCTTCTCCATTGGGCTTCCTGGAGAAAGCTAGGTGGACTCCAGGATCATGGTGAGTGAGAGAGCTGTTGTATACAATGGAGTTGTTGATTCCTTGAACATTGCTGTTCATGAAGGCACTTGTAGGCTTTGATGCTGCAGCTTTCCCTGCTCTGTGACTTTTATCTTTGCTTTTGTGCTTGCCTTCCTCGCCGCCACTGTCGCTGCTGCTGCTCTGATCAGATTGATTCCCCATTAGGGTTTTGCCATTGCCCTTCTTGTGAATGTAATGAGGGTGCTCCCCACTTCCATGTTTCTTTGGGGATTTTATGAGTTCCATGAGCGCTCCTCTATTTTCCCCTGCAATGGTGATAACCCTCATGCCAGCTGCCTCGTGATCAGAACTAGACGGAGACTTCTTGTGAGATATGAGTCTCTCTTTTGTTTCTTCTTCATTTTTTGAGCTGAGGGAGTTACTGCTAGGCTTCGGGGACTCACGAAAGTCTGCGCCTTTCGAGTTTCCGGAGGTGAAGCTGCTGAACCATGAATTGGGTTTCTGTTGATCAATGGTTTTCTGTTGGACCAGCACTGTCTTCTGCTCTGCCTCAATGGGAAACTTGGGTTGGTCAGTTTGATTATCTGAAGTGTTTGGCCTTAGCTGAGATAGTGGAAGAGTAAGAGGAGATGGCAGTGGGGCGGTTTGTTTGAGCTTTGGTGACTGAGGTGGGGTTTGATTCACAGCCGGCCTGATGGTTTTGGGAGATTGGTTATTGTAATTATTAGCCTCCCTAGCAGTGGATGAAATGGTGGTGGGTTTTGGTGGAGAATAAGTGTGTGGTGGCAGTGGTTTATAAGATGGAGGAGAATTTGTAGCGGAGATGGCAGGTTTTGGCGGAGAAGTGCTGGGAGTTTGTGGTTTGTTGGCTGGAGAATTTGGCACTGAAGTAGTAGTGGAAGTAGTAGTGGCTTTGGTTCTAGTAGGAGAAGGTACCCCTGAATATGATGGTGCTCCAGAAACCCTGGTTGCAGGAGATGATGGCACTGAAGAAGATGCAGCTTTGTTTACTGGTGATGACGGAACTGATGAAGTAGTCACACGAGGAGGAGGGGGAGGTGATGGAGTAGCTGCAGGCGGTGGTGGTGACGGTGGAGCAGTGGCGTCAGGTGGTGGTGCCACTGCGGCAGGAGGAGGGGGCCGTGGAAGAGCAGTGGTGGTAGGTGGAGGAGGGGGTGGGGGAGTAGGCTCAGGAGGAGGAGCCATTGGCCTCATTGAAGGTATAACCATGGGGGCGGGGGCGGGCGCAGGGGTTGGGGCAGGGGCTGGGGTGCTGACCGGACGGACAATGGAGCCCAGCCGGAACCACGGACGAGAAGGTTGGGATGCCATTGTTGATGACAAGGATGTATTTCTAATTCTAGTTTAGTAATGTAACCCAAAGAAAATTGAACTTAGAACAAATGAAGAAACATAGGAATTGGAAACAATGAGATATAAGTTGATGTGTGGGTTGTATTTATAGTTGGGACAAGTTTAAGCACAAGCAATTTCAGGATTTGACACAAAATGTTAGGGGAGAAGTTTGAAATAATAAAATAAAAAATAAAAAATAAAAAAAGGTCATGAGAAACATGCTGAGAGCAGAAAGAAAGGCATCAGATGCAGAAGAGCCACTTGAAGTAGTTGAGCTCTTTTGTGGAGGGAAAAAGCAACAAATTAAATTTGATATTGCAAGATTGGTATCAATTAAATGGAGTAAATTAGAAGAGTGATATTTTCGGGAAAACAAATAAAAAGTCTCTCCCAAAACCCTTTTTTTCTTTTAAAAAAAAGCATTAGATAACTTTATTTATTAATAAGGACATTCTTATATTATAACCACAAAAAAAAAACAAAAAGAGAATCATATTTCATGAGGGTTTCGAATTAAAAGAAAATTCTTTAATAATATAAAAAGAGTGGTGATATTTACACATCTTTTTTTATCTCTCAAACCTCTTAGTTAATTTTTGTCTATTAATCTTCTTCAATTTATTTAATTCGACGGTCAAAAATTAAGATAAGTATGTAAAAAATAAAAAAAAATATTTGGATAGCACCCCCTAAAAAAGTGTACTTAATAATAAATAAATAAAATGTGCCCTTAATGATAAAAATGGTTGTTTAAGAATTTTTGGATTTAAAAAAAAAAAAAAAAAGCTTTTGCAATTGCTTTTTATTATTATTTTTTTTGTACTTTTTTTTTTGTGTGGGGATGACCTCCTTCTTTGTCATTGGGGGATTCTTTGAACCAAAAGCAATATCTGCAACAATGTTAATGGAGAAAATATTGTTACACTACTTTTTTTTTCTTGAGTACCTCTATATTTTTAAATAAAAAGGAGGGGGTTCAGCTAAGCCACACAATGAATAGGTTAATTTGGTATTGGATTCACCATCAACGAGATTCAAACATAAAACCTCTCACTTTCAAATAAAGATGAATACCACCAGACCGTAGTACTGAATGGTTATTGTTACACTAATTGATAAACAATATTAATTGACAGCTAATTGGCTATTGTTACACTATTCTTCTTGGGAGACAGGTCTTCAGTGCATAAGTGTTGCAAGAATAGCATCTCTCTTTGTTATGAAGTCAGTTACTTTTTAACCCCAACCGTTTCTGATTTTTAATTAATTGTTTGTCTAAGGTCAGATACCTTTTCATTGAAAATTTGGAATTAGCACAAATGATTAAGAGCATTTCCAATGTTAGGTGTAATGGGAGCTACCACCTATTTTAGCACTTTTTATTACCGATTAAATTCTAACCGAAAGAGAAAAAAAGCACGTAACCAACTCGCCGGGGTTGTTAAACCACTTTTTTTTTTTTACATCTTCACGTTTGGGAACCCTCATTTAGCTCCCCCATTAGAGCAAAAACAAATCATAATGAACTCCCATTTTTCTACCCGGAGGCGCATAGGGATTAAAACCAGTTTGCAAATAACGTTGTTACGTGGAGTTAACGCACTCTTCAGTTTTAATATTAGCATGTCCATTAGCAAATCTTATTTGCAATTCAAAAAGACAATCACACACTCTTCTTCTATGAGAGAACCAAAGAGTGTGGAGCTAATTTTGAATGTGATTATATATATTGCGAATAAGAATGTGATTATATATATTGCAAATAAGAATGTGATTATATCATTTATGTTATCAATACAATCACTCTTTTACATTGATGTGGAGCTAATTTTGAATGTGATTATATATATTGTGAATGGGAATGTGATTATATCATTTCTGTTATCAATACAATCTAAACTCTTTTACGTTGATGTGTTCCCTAAATGTATGATCAATTTACACATTCTGACAACATAAATCTAACAAGAAAATATGTCCTTCTAAGTTATTGATGTCACCTTAATTGTCATTTTCATAGATGCAGTTTCGAATGTGCAATTGGCGGCTCACTTCGTTGATTATATTGAAGAATGGGCTGGCTAGCAATTGCAATAGCATATGAGAGAACAAAAGAGCGTGGAGCTAATGTTGAATGTGATAATATATATATATATATATATATATATATATATATATATATATATGAGAATGTTATTATATCATTTCTATTATCAATACTAGGGGTGGTTCGGTATGGGATCCCATACCAAAACCTTTGTTCCGATTCCCAAACCGAAATTTTTGGGAATCCCAATTTCAATACCGATCCCAAACCAAATTTTCGGGATTCCCAATTTTCGGGAATCCCGAAATATCCCATACCGAACCACTTGTCCCGATTCCCAAACCGAAATTTTCGGGAATCCCAATTTCAATACCGATCCCAAACCAAATTTTCGGGAATCCCAAAATAGTTTCGGGATTTCGGGACAAATCGGGAATCCCGAAATTATTTTGGGCTTTTGGACTAAAATTTGACATATTATGCTTTTGGGCTATAATTCAACCATTTATATTTAAAAATTGACATATAGGCAAGCCCAATTTGCTATTTTGTTTCTACTAATCTGTGCACACAAATCTGCCAATCAAATGGCAAGCCCCAGTTAGTATTTGCCTATTTGTTTCTGCCTATTCAAAAGCAATATGCCAATCTGAAACGTTAATATGTGCTTGAGTAAATTAATATATCTATCTATAATCATGTCAGTCCCCAAAATTACGTCTAAAACGTCAATATATACTTGAGTAAACTTTTGTACATATATAATATAAATATTATAGATAGATGTAAAGTTTTCTCAAGCAAATTGTAACTTATAATCTATCCATGTATCCATCTATCAATCTCCCGTGTTTATTTTGCATCTATATATCCATTTATCAATCTCCTATGATTTAAAAATTCTGCACATGTTCCACTATCTATCTTAGGGCTCCTTCCTGTATATGTCCCATCATCAATTTTCCAGTGCTCCTTCAGTATTTCAATTTTCATTATTGTAGGTAGATGATGTTCCCCTTAAAAATGTGCTCCTATATATTTAAAAATTAAATAATATATATATATATATATATATTTTCGGTTTGGTTTGGGAATACCGAAATCCCAAAAACTTGAGACCGATTCCCGTACCAAAATTTCGGGATTGGTTCGGTATTGGATACCAAAATTTTCGGGAATTTCGGTTTGGGATTTTTTTGGTTTGGTTTCGGGAATTTTTCGGTTTGGTTTGGGATTTTTGGGATTTTTTTCCAGCCCTAATCAATACAATCACTCTTTTACATTTATGTGGAGCTAACTTTGAATGTGATTATATATATTGTGAATAGAAATGTGATTATATTATTTCTGTTATCAATACAGTCTAAACTCTTTTACGTTGATGTGTTCCCTAAATGTATGATCGATTTACACATTCTGACAACATAAATCTAACAAGAAAATATGTCCTTCTAAGTTATTGATGTCACCTTTAATTGTCATTTTCATAGATGCAGTTTCGAATGTGCAATTGGCGGCTCACTTTGTTGATTATATTGAAGAATGGGCTGGCTAGCAATTGCAATAGCATTGAATCTGCGGTTCTCATGAGTCCTAAATGTTGGCTAACAGTAAAATGACACACTAAGTTTACGTTGTTGAGATTCTTTTACATTCTTAACGATCACAAAACAAAGTAAAACATTACTATTATTCTTTGATTCTTCAAATCTTCTGACGATTTAATGTCCCATGCACTAATAAATTGACGTCTGCTCCTTGCTCTTGACTTTTCTTGTGATGTTATCGTTAGCTGCTGCTTCTTTCACTTTTCATCTCTCTTCATTGTCCCGTCAGATTATTCTACTCACCAAGGGCCTTTCATCACTGTACGGTTGGTTATTTTGATTAAGAACAATATATGACTATTCAAAGATTAGTAAGAACTTCAACTCAAAATTTCTCAAAATTATTCGTTGTCAATTTATAGAAATTTATGTTTATAATCAGAACCGTTCAAATTATAAATCACTTTATAAAGGTCGCCTCTACAAAAAAATAATTAAAATTAAGGTTGTTTAGTCATCAAATTGTTTAAAAACAAATGAAAAGTATTGGGAAAAGCATTACAAACCGTCTATGTATTTGCTACAATAAATTAACTAAACGACCTTAGTTTTAATTTATTTTTTGCAGAAATGATCTTTACTGTGTGATTCATAGTATGAACGGTTCTTATCATAAACACAAAGCTCTGTGGTTAAAACACTAAAAGTTTTGAGTAGGAGTCTCATCTTTGAGTAGCCAAGTATTGTTCTATGATTAAATCCCTTAAGCGGAAAGTAAGAGGCATCTTATTCTCTTGTTCGGAGTTATTTCTCCTTACCACCAAATTACAGTTTAACACATCTGTTGAACTTTTAGTTTTGTTGTTTTTGTATATGTATTATACTGTTATTTACATATAAATAAAATTAACTCATTAACTGTAAGGACTAAAGGGTCCCACAATCTTCCTTTTTAAACTAAAGACTGTGGAGAGCATGGGGCAGATGAAGAAGGACGGCTCTAGTTGCTCAAGAAGCAAAAATCAACGTTCGAATGGCAACTGATTCCCACTATTGAAAAAGTAGGGAGTAAAAGGTAAAGGTAAATATGCCCTAAGAATATCTGTCTTTGCCTTTCCTTTTTCTTTTTAACTGGTACTTTGGAAGACAGTTCTGTCAAACTCCATTGTCTTCGCTGATTTTTTCCCCAACTTGTAAGAAGTTAATTTTTTTTTTTCTGAATTTTAAGTTTAGCTATTTACTCAATTTTTATAATTGGTCAATTTTTTCTTTAATTTTAATTTTAGCCAATTACTCTTGAACTTTTATAATTGACCAGTTTTTTCGCTGAACTTTAAATTTAGCCGATTATCTCCTAAACTTTTTTAATTGGCCAATTTCCGTTAAACTTTATTTTATTCAATTACTCCTTGAATGTTTATACTTGGCTAGTTTCTAATAATGAATTTGTTGAGATGAGTAATTATTTTTGCCATGTGCCGTGCACGACGCAAGTGACCAAAATAGATGAAAATTTTCAAAATCTAACTACATAGGAGAAATTGGCCAATTGTAAAAATTCAAAGAGATAATCGACTAAAATTAAAATTTATGGGTAAATTCACCAATCATAAAAATTCAGAAGGTAATTGGCTAAAATTAAAATTCAAGGCACAAGTACTACTTGTCTAATTAGATGAGAAAAACGCCCACTGAGACAGTCAAAAGGCACCCTGCCCCTCGTATAAATGGAATATAAGACTTACAAACTTCCATAAATCCCATTTTTTTAACTGATATGGTGGCTAAAATGTGATCATATGAACAATGTCTGCAATGTATAGAAGTCGTAATGGAATTAGGCAAATTATAACAGAAATTTAAGCCAACATCCTTTAGGAACTTCTCCGATACTACATTATTTTGAAATAGGGTGAAGTGTCAATTTAGTCCCTGAATTAGTTCAGTGAAAATTAGGTCATTGAATTATTTTTTCGGTAAGTTAAGTTCCAAAATTCATTAAAATTTGCTAATTCCATCCCTACTATTATATTCAAAGCTATTTTATCTAATTTTTCTTCAACTTAAGTTAGTTGACGCCCTTTAGAGTGTAATACTATCATTTTCTCGCCTATAAGCCTTTAGCATTTCATAAAGGCTGCGAATCTAATGTCTAATTTACCCTCCAAAGCTAACTCCATACACTTTCTTTATGAAAAATTATAAATCTACCCTACAATGTATATCACATGCAAGTAAGAGACTTAAATTGATGAAAAATTGAATATAGTAGTTTGAATATAATATTAGAGATGTAATTGACAGATTTTTATAATATTACAAACTAGAGTGGCAGTTCACCCTTGGGAATATAACCTAATATCCTTGCCTTTGATCTGAGGGAAAGCACAAACTGCATCTGCATGCTAGGAATACCTTATACGTACGTTATACCTCGATACCTTGAACCTACTCATTTATGTATCCGGTAACCCTGCTTGAAGAAACGCCGTAGTTCAGATGTCATATTTCCATCTCTCTAGCTATTTGTCGTTGTTACGTTGCAAGATTATAAACTCTCATTCATAAACATTCACGGCCTAGTTATTGAGAATAGAAAGAAAAAAAAGATGTAAATATGCTCATAAATTGAAAACTAATTTCAAGCAGTAAAGAGTAAAAATGGTTACCAATATGCTACCACGGAATGAATTTGCACTCGATTGATAGCAGATTCAACTGTGCCGACTTTTGTGACTCGTGAGAAGAAAAAACAGGAGGAAATGAAGTGAACTATGAACATCGATGCAGAAGATTACGTTGCTTCCGGAGTTTCTTTGGATACTAGGAAGAAAAAAAGGACGCAGATCAACTTCAAGCCATTCAAAATGCTGCAGATATTAAAGGAAACACACTGCACGTTCATTTCATCGTTGATGATTTCGAATGAAGGCTGAACATAAGGGTAAGAAACCGAAAAAAAGAATATAATGTCGTTACGGTAGTCAGTCAATACTCTGCTCTCAACCGTAAATCGGTACTAGGCAAAGGAAATATATCTTAGTATATTTTGTGGCATTGCACAGCATAGAGTGAAATTCTCCTTAATATGTACAAAAATTTAACAGGAATGGACACAGCATCCAATGCTTAAATGTAATTCTTAGCACCTAATGAAGATAATTTTAGGTACAACGCTATGAAAATTAGCAGAGGAAAAAGGGAAAGAACATAGGTTGGAAGTGCAGATGGTAGCTGAAATAATAATCTCACCCTTTGGAATGTCTGCAATTCAAGGCCATTTAGTGAACTCGAACACCTTCAGAAGTATCTCCCATCCGGTAGGTATTTGCCATACGAAAAGCAGAACGTTTATGGTATTCAATGCAATGTGAAGGCTTCTGGCTGTCTCACTCCCCTTTTGCATTGCAGGTGCAAGAGCTGCCGCCGCTGCCCATAGCACTGTGATTGCTGTTGACAACAAGGAAAACCAACTAAGGTCAATGACGCCTTTACTAGTGAGGTTCGGCCACATGATTTCTTTAGAATTATGTTGTTTGATCTTTCCAAGCACAAGTACAAACTTTACCGGCTCCAGCAAACAAATGGGGACCTGGAAATAGCTTTCCTGTCCTAAACCAAGTGTTGAGTCCTCCACCAACCGACTCAAAAACTCCGAAAGCTAACAATATCGATCCTGCATTGAAGTGTTTATCCCGGTAAGACCCTTTCACCAACTCCTTCCTTTCCTGATAAGGAAACACCGATACATCAGACACTGTGACGGAGTAAAACATTTCATGACGTATACCACTAAATTATGCAGAAACACCAACTTTTGTGCACCAAACTTTGCACAATACACAATAAAAATTAATTTACATGTATATATTAAAATTGTTCTCAGTTGACCTCATTTATAGGTTCTAGTCTCTAGTTGGTTGATCGCTTAGATTTTAATACTTCAAACCTAAAACGGAGGCCATAAGTGAGGTTTTCTCAAGGCGCCCCCGTTTTTAAAAAAGAAAATTTATGCGTGACCTAAACAAGTAAAACAATAGTGTATCTTTTCCAATCCACAAGAAGGAGGCCAATTTTATTCATGGAATACTTAAAAGGAAGCAGAGCACGTAGTTAGGGTTAGAAACCTACCTCGGTGAGCTGCTGAATTTTGAGTGCAAAAGGAGATGGGGGAGCTTCCGCTGGAGTCCCCTCGGGTGTGACAGGGGTAGGCTTCACCTGCTTCTTGAGCTCATTAATTTCTTCCTGGATTGTCCTCACTCTCCTCCATTGCCAGCCCAAGTAGCCTGCCCACAATGTGTACACAAACAATCCTCCCATCACAATTGGGTGTATCAGCGCAAATGTCCTTCCCTCCAATGTCCCAAACTCCCCACCTGCAGCAAGTGCATTCTAATCCACACCCACAAAATTCAAAAGAAAACAAACAACCTCTCAAAAACCCAAATTACAAAGGAAGAACATGCGAAAGTGAACATAAACAACATTGGGAAAGTTCTCATCTTTATTTAATTACTAAATTGTACTTGCCTTGGTGTCCAACCAAAAAGGCAATGTGAGAGCTGTGAGTGGGAGAGAAGTTGACTTAAGGCGGTCAGTGGTGGTTGTGAGGAGTTTTGTTGAGTCCTTGGCATTGCTGGGTTTTGTTGGGATTGATGAACTCTGTTGGATTTTTGAGAGGCATTGAGTGGGCTTTTGGGGAAGAATGGGGAGTCTGAGGAGGCTGAGCGTGGTTGCCATGCTTCTTCCTCTGTTTGCAGGGCAGAGAGAGGACAGCAGAGCGGGGTTCTTGAAGTGTCGGGGGGAAAAAGATAAGGAAGTGAGATTGTTGCGAGATGGGGATTGTGTCGATTTGGTTTGCTGTGTTTTGCAGATTGTGTGGAATGGGGCCCTCTTTCACTTTTATGGAAGGAACGAGTATGATCGATCCACAGCCTCAGGCCAAGCTTATGGGCCTATTCGGAGCCTAAAATTCAAAGCCCAGAGCCTAAACCCATTTAAAACCTTTTTCCTCTTGCAAAAGGGGCATGATTTTTTTGTACTGCTATAAAAGCTTTTTCCTTTTTCAACGGAGACAATAGACTGGTGGAAGTATCGTAAGTAAGTCAAAGTTTAGACACGATGACAGTATTCTTAACTACATTTCAATTTACTAGTATGGACAAGTGTTTCTTCATAAAATCACTTCATGGGTCGCAAAACAAAACATGCCCAGTGACCGAATCAAGAGCCAATGAAATTGAACAAGCATTAAGCATATATTAGGGCCACCTTGATGGGTTGAAAAGCCTAGGGACCGAGTTGTGTGAAGCCTCGACAATACCCAATATTTTCCAATTCTACCTCACCAAAATGAAAAACATAAAATTAATATCGAAAGGTTATTGTTCAACTAAGTGAATCGCACGATGATGATCAGGAAGAGGCTAAACTGTCTTTATAAGTCTTTTCGACTCTCGAATATGTAAACTATCGTGGCAAAACCACTTGCTGATCCTCTTTTTTAAAATTTAAAAATAATAATATTTTAATCGAGAATGTCAGAAACCTAGAAAATGCATACGTTTATTGGTTCAGGAAGTTCATGAAGCCTGCAATGTGAAAGCTACAGCACGAAACCTTAAGCCAACAAATGGTGCGTTCCTCGTTACATACACGTAGGCTTAGTAGGTATATATACAACATAAAACTGAATATACAAGAAATAATTTTAAGTTGTCTATAATATATATGTTGTTTCCTTGTTGGTTATCTTTTGTTTTGTTCATAAATTCCTAATGTAATGGTATTCGGTAGGTAGTATTTGGTAATCATTTTACACCCACAGCTACTCCAATTTCGACAACTCCTTTTCACCATATATATTATATATAACAACAAGATGCCAACTTCACAATATATGATTTGTTTTTTCATCACTATGTGACTAACTAACTTCATTAATATCGGCTTTTTTAATTAATTAATCAATTTTCTTGAATTAGTCCAATTTTCTTAGATTCGAATCTCGTGGATAGCGAATTTGATACCAAATTAATCTGTCCATTGAGTGGCTTTACCAAACTCCTCATCCCCTTAATGTAAAAATATCGATATACTAAAAAAAAATTCACACTGTGTAAATAAATTTCTTATATGACTGTTGGTTGCATGTAAGAAATTTTTATTAGCAAATACCCAAAGTTATAGATGTGAAGAGGGAGAAAATCTATTGTGCCACCGAGGACATATGTCTATTTGTAAGGTAAATTCTTTGGTAAAGTTACATGGTAAACTCTTTCGTCCTCTAATAAAAACGATTTACATGTTACGCACAACGATATTGTCCGTATTAATACAAACAATTACAAAAAATAAGTCAATAATTCAACAACTAAAGTAGGAGAATAGTAGGGGCTGAACCAAAAGTATAGTTCACCAAAAAAAAAAAAAAACCAGAAGTATATCAAGTTGACAAATAAGGATTCTTGATATACAAACAGAAATTAGATTCAAAAGCAAATGCCGTAAACAATGAAACGGAGGAGTTAGAAATTTTTGCATGGAACGCTTGTGCCTTGTTTGTGCCGCGTGAACGACGTCTTGACTGTGTTATCAAGGGAGCCACACCAAGTCTAAAAACGTGTCTAATCCGCGTCTAATAAGATAATCAGTGAAATGTACAAATCAAGGGATTTGGATTCCATCCGGATTTAAACGGTAGAGGTCCTAGGAATCTTCATATCTTAGTCATTTATCGTATATCGTGCGGTCATAAATTAATTGAATTTTTATATTTAAAATTAAATACAAATAATATTGAACAAAAACTAACTATACGATAAACTGTTAAGACACGAAAATCCCTAAAATTCTTATAAAAAAAAATCTAGAAAGGATCCTCGTTCCAAATCAAGGCTCTACCAAGACAGGCCCTACTCCTACTCCTAGCATTAAAATAAAAAAAAGCGCTCATGCTTAGTTATTTAAGCATATATCCTTGTAAAGCATATATCTCCTTAATCACAAGCCATATATTAATTGGAAAAAGAAAAGTAACACACTGTAGGAAATTATTTTACAATATGGTGTCAAACTTTTATAGTTATTTTATAAAGGGGTACTTTGATCGAGGTCTACAAATTTGAGCTAATGTCGGATTTAGTCAATTAATTATCTTAATTTATGTATTTTTACTCAAATTTTAATATGAATAAATACAAAAATATAAACACTTTCATTACAAATAGTTAAAAAAAAATTATATGTCATTAGATGTGATAGCCATATCATATGTTTATAAAATATATTTAACATGTTATAGAGGAATCCATGAAAATAAATAAAAATTAATCTACTTATCATCTATAAAAATAGTTCAAAAGAAAATTTTCTTCTATATATTTATAAGTCCATACTATAGTATATGTACAAACATATATAGTACCTACAACATAAATTAGTTAACACAGTTAATATCTGATGGAGGTAGAAGGAAAAATTGAGATACGAATTAGGAGCAGTAAAAAGGAGAAATGATATTTAATTCTTATAGTTAATTCTAAAATTGAGTAAAAGATAAACTTATAAATAAAGGATGACATTTTTCACAATTTAATAAAAATTAATATTAAAAAAAGTGAGGTGAATAATCAATGAATAAACCTAACCCAACAAAATGCATTAAAACTTTTGTCGTAATTATTTTTTTTCTCCAATATGGTTGTATCACTGTAACATATTATAATTATGTGTGAGAGTTGCACCGAAAAATTCCATAGAACTTTTTGAACAAGAGGGAAGTAGTCAAACACAATGAAGAATTGAATAATTCAATCCAGCTTCAAAAATACTAATCCATGAACTTTTTCACACGTTAAAAGTTCAACGCAGGGTTTTTCTTCACATTTTTTGGCAAAAATGCTCACTATTTGTCCGACTCAATAAAAAATGCTCACAATTTCAAATTTAACCAAACATACTCACAAATGAAGATGGAGGCCTATAGATCCAGACTAAGCCGTTCGTCTCCGCTTCACTGTGTGTCACGATGAAGTGTCACTTTATTTTCTGATCTCGTAATTGCAAATTTTACCCTTGATCACCCATCTTCCTTTATAACATACCATTATTCCAACCATATTCATTTTTGCAAAAACATAAACAATTTTCAGCTTATATAATTGGGTTCAATACTAAATACAAGCAATCTTCACTTTTGCAAAAACCATATTCATTTTTGACACGTGTCATGTCACTAACTCTAACTTTTAACTCTGTTAACTTTTAATAAATTAAAAATATATATAATAAAAGTAAAATCAGTTGACAGTTCATCTTCAACATCTGCTCGTCTTCTTTCCTAAAATGTATTTGAAAACAAAAATGTATTCCGTTAAAGAAATACAAAACAATAAACACAATGGAAGTCTGGAACTTCCTCCAATCTTTTCTCAGAAAACAAACAAACATGAAACACTCCTCTTCATCCTCGGCGAAACATCTTTTTTTCTCTCCTCCGCCATTAAAGAAAACCAAAACACACAAACACACCAAAAAAAAAACAATAAACACACCAAAACCCAACGCAGGAAGTCTGGAGCTCCTTCCAATCTTTTTCCCAGCAAAAACAATAACCCCAACAGCCCAACCAATTGTTGTTGTCCACGGCAATTCTCACCGCCGTTCAAGCTTCATTTCCACTCTCTCTTTGTATCTCTGACTAGCGAAACCGCATAGGATGAATGAATCGAACCTTGCAATCGGTTCAACTCTCGCCGTTTATTGTTTTCGGGTCGATTCAAATCGGGTTTATATCGATCGACCATATTTCTTCCTTCTTCAAACCAAAATTTACATAAAATTTGTTGTTTGTCGGGCTGGGTCGATCACAATTGGGTATTTGAACAGACAAGAAAATGGCGGAAGAGAGAAGACGAACTGTCAATTGATTTTACTTTTATTATATTTTTTTTTAATTTATTAAAAGTTAACAGTTAAAGTTATAGTTAGTGGCATGACACGTGTCAAAAAATAAACAAGGAGACACCATTTTCAGGACAGTAAGGGTGCGTTTGGTACGCGGGACGGGACGAGGCGTTCCGTCCCGCGTTTGGTACGCCTAAAACGAGTGGAACGAGGCGTTCCACAGGACAAGTTTTGGATGATTTTTGGTTCCACCTCTCCCATGGAACGGGGTTGTTCCACGTCTATGGGACAGAAATTTTTAACATTTTAGGACAACAATGCCCCTTGTCTTTTTCAAAATTTACATCCGTCCCGTCCTGTTCCGTCCCGTCCCGTCCCGTCTGCGTACCAAACGCACCATAAACCCGCGGCCTAAAACGAGTGCAAATTCGCAAAACCACGTCAAAAATAAGTATGTTTGGCTAAATTTGAAATTGTGAGTATTTTTTATTTTTTTTATTTTCCACATGAGTATTTATTATTGAGTTGGAAAAAGAGTGAGTCTTTTTTGTAAATATCCTTTTCTTTACGCAGTGAGATCACTATTTACACACAAAGTCAATTAAAATTATGGTCATCTATTCAATCAAATGTAGTAAATAGATAGACATTTTGTAATACTATAGTTGATTGCCTAAATAAATTGTTTATCTACTTGCTACAGTTAATTGACAAAAAATTCTTAGTTAATTTTTTACACATATTATCTTTATAGACTATTTATAAAATTATGGGTTGCAATCATAATCACGAAATTCTGTAAATCAATCAGGAAGAGTTTTAAGTAAGAACTTCTACTCAACATTGGGTAGCCAAACATCAGATCATTTTATAAACTGCTTTACAAATATCATCTCTATGGTTTTCGAATTATTTAATTTTAGATATGATTTTTTAGAAAGAACCTAAAAGCGAGTCATGGATTTTTTAAATACAATTTGAAATAATCCCTACAAGAGCACTTCTCAAATAAATCCTTCAACCAAAGCACACTATATATACAACATATTTATATTATACTAGCATATGGTCACACACAAAGTGTGTATGAATTTTTTTTTTTGTTTTTTGTTTTTAAAATAGAAGGAGAGAGAAAGAGAGTGAGACAAAATAGAGAATATGGGAGTAGGGAAAGAGGAGAGAGAGCTTTATTTTTATTTTTATTTTTTAATTAGAGATATATGAGAATCACATGTAAGTGAGGTTTTGAAAAGAAAAAAAAGTAAAATTTTGGTTGGGTGAAATTACATTTCTACCCATATTTCTTTTTCATGTTTAGTTCTAATTAGAGGGTTAAAATGGTAATTTTATAAAATTATGGTTGACAATAAGAGTTCCATTAATATGTAGTGTAGAATAATTATTAATTAATTTACATATATATATATATATATATATATATATATAAAAGAAGAAGAAAAAGAAGAAGAAGAAGAAGAAGAAAAAGGGGCAAAAATCTAATTAGAGGGTTAAAATGGTAATTTTATAAAATTATGGTTGACAATAAGAGTTTCATTAATATGTAGTGTAGAATAATTATTAATTAATTTATATATATATATATATATAAATAAAGAAGAAGAAGAAGAAGAAGAAGAAGAAGAAGAAGAAGAAGAAGAAGAAGAAGAAGAAGAAGAAGAAGAAGAAGAAGAAGAAGGGGCAAAAATCAAAGGAAAGTTGGGCTAAATTGGCTTTTGGAAGTCTTCAAAGCGTGTAAGTTAGAAACTTGTTTGTTTAGTTGTTGACACGTAAAAGATCATACACTTGTATTGTATATATATTGGGATATTTTTATTAAGGGTTAATCTCAATTTATTAATTTAAAATTTTTTGGTTTTCAACATTTGATACTAGTGTTAATTTTAGTTTATTAATTTGAAGTTTCTTGATTTATACTTAGAATCAAAGGAAAGTTGGGCTAAATTGGCTTTAAGTCTTCAAAGCGTGTAAGTTAGAAACTTGTTTGTTTGGTTGTTGACGCGTAAAAGATCATACACTTGTATTGTATATATATTGGGATATTTTTATTAAGGGTTAATCTCAGTTTATTAATTTGAAGTTTCTTGGTTTTTAACATTTGATATCAGAGTTAATCTCAGTTTATTAATTTGAAGTTTCTTGATTTATACTTAGAAAAACACTTCAAACTCAATAATATAGATACACAGAAAGACTAATTTATTTTGTATCAAAACAAGGAAACCAAAAAATTCTGGGTTTATAAGTAGATAAATGATGAGTTTTGTTTTCCATCTAACTTTGAAAGTGTTTTTGCATAAATCGTGAGGTGTTTTTTCTTATTTACTAACCTTGTCAATATGGGATTAAAAAATAATGATGTTTTCGAGTCTTTAATTAATATGTAGTAGTAATGAATATGCACTAAATTAAACATTTTGATAACACGTCATATAATTTGTAAATTTGCTCTAAAACTTTGGTTTACGTATAATCTTTGTTGAAGATTAGACTTCAATTGAAACGAATATTTAAAAATAACAACACATATAGCTACTAGCTAGTAATTAAAAATAAATTAACAACTAAACAAAAATTTGTAAAAATTGAAAAGAATAAACATGCACATAACATTTCGAACTTAGGACCTCTCGTTAATGTGACATCCCGTTCCGTATTTTTATACGTTCGAGGTAAAATGACGAAAATACCCTCACCTACGCGTGAACGGGTACGTTTGGACACGGAATTGGGTTTTTGGGGTGTTCTAAATCCTTAAACCTAAAGCTGGGACACCTGTCCCTATACATGCACATGTACACGTGCACCAAACCATCACCACCTTTTTGTTCTTCCTTATCTCTCTCGTTCTCAAACACTCTCAAACTCTCTCAACTTTATGGTACGGACGAACACACACAACCACCTCGAACTCGATCAAAGCATAAGGTAAACCTAAACTTACTCTCTGAGACTCCCTGAACCTATCTATATAAGTTTTAAGGTTTGAAACCCTTGAAAACCTATCGAAACCGTGATTTAAACTTTGAGCACTATTCATGCACTTTTGTTTCAGAGTGTTTTAGACAAAACTAAGATCACCAATCATCTTAGAATTGTCCCACGAAGCTCGGAGTACCTCAGTGACAAAGTTTGGACGTCGGAATCACTGGTTTCAAGCTTGGCCGAATTTGAAGGATTTTCCCATCGAGATTTTGGACGTTTTTCGAAGGATTTGAAGGTATATTTGTGTTCTACATTGAATTTGGAGCATTTTGGTATAAATTTCATGAATTTTGGATGAAAAATGAAGAAGATAGGAGGATTTGAAGTTTGGCCGGAATCGGTCGCCGGCGCCGGCGACGGTCGCCGGAAAAACCAGTCCGGCCGGCGACCTGAGGTAGGGGGTGACGGAATATTCCGTCAAAGTTGACGGAATATTCCTCACGCCGTTAGTTAACTCTAACGGAATCCGTTAGAAGTTAACGGAATATTCCCAACGGAATATTCCTTTACGGTTAGGGTTGACCGGCGCGTGCACAGCACGTGACAGCGCGTGGGGGCGCGTCTGTCCGTGCTATTCCTGGCGCGTGGGGGCGCGTGAGTAGTCCAAAAATTATTTTAAAAATATCACGACGATCGTGACGTCGTGTAGGTCGCGTTGGTATATTCAAATGCCAAAATTGACCTTCGTATGAAAAGTTATTTACGTAGGTCGTTTATGTGTTGTTATTGACGGTTTTACGATTAATTCACGTATAGGTGAGACGTATCCGACGGACGAGCGCAGTCACACTAGGCTCGGGGGATACGACCCGTCGACATACCAGTGAGTGGGCTTTTGTTTTCAGTATATATATATATATGACGTTTTTCCCAGAAACGTAAATTGATTGAATTACGAATTGTTTGGATGTGATAATTAGATTGCCATGTCGTATGTCTACTATAGTATATGAATATGATTACGATTGCATTCATTATGCACTGACGCCGAGGACGGCCAGGTAAGTAATGTGGTAGTGCTTGAAATGATGTTAGATTGTGATTTAGTTAATCACCTGCACCTCGGGTGTTGTGCTCCGCCAGAGTAGGGCTTAGCCTTCACGTGATCGTTCACCTCACGCACCGTACGCTCAACTTGGATCCAAGATATGTGCCTAGCCTGTCGTACAGACCACAATAGGTGGTTCCGACTCGTTGGTGACCCGCGATTCGTCGCACAGCCTTCACGTGATCGTAGCACAGAGCGTAATATTATACACCTAGCCTGTCGTACAGACCACAATAGGTGGTTCCGACTCGTGTGCAGGATGATGATAATGATAATGATTGATAGGGATTGAGTATGTTTGATGTGGCCTAATCTTGAGCTTGATGATGAGTTGTGATATGTAGACGATGTTTTCGTATATACGTTTATATACGTACTATTTTCTGGGAAAATTATACTGATTTACAGCGAGGGGTTATTTATGGAATTATGAAATGGTTTTGGAAAACTTTGTTTTTGCCCACTCACCTTTTATGTTTTGCGCCCCTCCAGGTACTAGGTAGCGACGTCGTGGACGTTTAGCGAGGCGCTAAGGCAGTTCTGACAGACTACCACCACTTATGTAGGATTTCTTTCACAGTTGTAACGTTTGTTTTAACTTGACTGCACCTAGGATCGGCTCTGTATCATATGTATATTATAAACTTAATTTTCACTACTGCACTTCATACCAAATTCGCTTCCGCTGACGCACACGGCTACGTCACTCACACGTGACGGCCGGCACGCCTCGGTTTCCGGATCGGGGTGTGTCAACTTGGTATCAGAGCGTAGATTTTGCTAGTTCTGTGCAGTTGTGAATATTCTAAATCGTTTGGTGTTTCTGTCAGAACGATGCCACCTCGACGAGAGCCACGTCCACCTGTTGATCCTAGTTTTCCCGACCTTTCTCAGTTGGGAGATGTTATTGCTCAGGCTATTCAGTCTACCCTTCGTCCTTCCCATAGGACCCCTCTTGAGAGTGCGCATAATTTGAGGTTACCGAGATATGAGGGTGACGAGGGGCACGAAGGTGCCGAGCGCTGGTTTCTGCAGATAGAGCGGACTTTCCGAATATTACATAGTCAGGGTAATCTAGCTGCGGGAACTTGGGTCGAGACTGCGACTTGGTTTATGGGAAAGGAACCTGCCACTTGGTGGGAACAGCTGGCTGACAGGATGCCACCAGAAGAGGCCAAGGACTGGGAGGTGTTCAGACAGCAATTCTATGAGCGATTTATCCCAGACGCCTATCTCGACCGCAAGAAACAAGAATTTACGAGCCTGAAGAAGATGTCAGCGAACGAGTACTACAGGAGGTTCACTGATCTTTCTCGCTACCACCCTGAGGTTGCTAGGAATCAGGCCGAGATGCTTCGGAGATTCAAGCTGGGCACTCGGAAGAAATGGCGCACGATGGCGACTACGAGGCACTGCGAGACCTATCACGACTTCTACGCGGTCTTGGTGCAGATAGAGGATTCAGAGAATCTGCCAAGTGATAGCGACAACGAGGAAGGGAAAGAGGAACCGAGGAGAGACGACAAGGGTAAAGGAGTGGCATCACAGGGGCCTCGGAGGACCCAGAGTTTCAAGAGAAGTGGTTTTAGCTCGAGTTCTTCTTCGAGTGGGGGTACGAGTTCCCCGGGTCAGAGGAGATGGGGCGGATTCGCCGGAGGTCAGCGTTTCCAGAGGCAACGAGATGCTGGTGGTTCTTATGCACCGTTCTGTCGGAGGTGCAACAGTCGGCATTATGGCGAGTGCAGGCAGGGCGCTCGTGGATGTTTTACATGTGGACAGCAGGGTCATCGCGCAGCGAATTGCCCGCAGAGTCAGCCGAGACCTCCACTATTTGCGTTACCACCTCCAGTTCCTATCCAGCAGGTCCCACCTCCTGGTGGATATGGTCAGCCGAATCGTGGTGGTACTTATCATTATCAGGGTGATGTTGCCCCTTATACTCCCACACCGTATCCATATCCTCCAGATCCGTACTATTCAGGCGGTTCTCAGAGTAGCTACGCTCCGTATCCTGGAGGGTATACTTCATATCCTTCTTATCCTGCTGGCGGACAGCAGTGGTATTCGGGAGTGCAGCCACAGCAGGGAGAGGCTACTTCTAGCAGCGCAGGATCATCTAGACAGCCTAATCCTGCGGGATCCAGTCGTGGTGTGCCTGGACGACCTGGTCAGCCGAACAGAGGTCGCGGTGGTCGACAGCAACCGCAGGGCCGTATTCATAACCTCACAGCGCATGACGTCCAGAATAACCCGGATCTGATAACGGGTAAGTTAAATGTACTTGGTCATTTCGCTAGAGTGTTGATAGATTGCGGTGCTACTCATTCGGTCATTTCTTACTCATTTGTCCAATTGACTCAACCTGAGTCTGCCCCCCTCGCATTTGAGTTAGAAGTGTCGATGCCTAGGGGAGAGACATGTCTGGTCAGTTGGATGTATCCAGGGTGCCCCGTGTTGATTGAGGATGTGATGATGCCCGCTAATCTTATTCCGTTGGATATTGTTGAGTTTGATGTGATATTGGGCACGGATTGGCTACATTTTCATCGAGCCAACATAGATTGTTACGAGAAGAGAGTTACGTTTCATCGGCCGGGGTTACCTGTGGTCACATTCACTGGTGAACGTAGTAATGTTAGGCACGGTATCATTTCAGCCGTGCGAGCTACGAAATTGTTGCAGAAGGGTTGTCAGGGGTATCTGGCTCACGTGGTATTGAACGATAGTGCTCCTGTCAGTTTGGAGAATGTGAAGGTGGTCAGGCACTTTTCCGACGTATTTCCTGACGATTTGCCAGGCTTGCCACCAGATCGAGATGTGGAGTTTTCTATCGACTTATTGCCAGGTACAGACCCTATATCTCTGACTCCCTATCGAATGGCTCCCGCTGAGTTGCGAGAGTTAAAGATTCAGTTACAAGAGTTGTTAGACCAAGGTTTTATACAGCCGAGTATTTCACCTTGGGGAGCTCCAGTATTGTTCGTGCGTAAGAAGGATGGTACTCTACGGCTGTGTATCGACTATCGACAGCTGAATCGGGTAACGATTAAAAACCGTTATCCATTACCTCGTATTGACGACTTGTTCGATCAACTGCGAGGAACTTGTGTATTTTCGAAAATTGATCTACGATCTGGCTATCACCAGCTGAAGATTAAGGGCGACGATGTTCCGAAGACGGCGTTCCGAACCAGATATGGGCACTACGAGTTCTTAGTCATGCCATTCGGTTTGACTAACGCTCCAGCTGCCTTTATGGATTTGATGAACCGAGTATTTCAGCCGTATTTGGATCGGTTCGTCATTGTATTCATCGATGACATTCTGGTGTACTCTAAATCGAAGTCAGATCACATGCGACATCTTTCATTAGTGCTGAAGAAGCTGAGGGAGCATCGATTATACGCTAAGTTCAGTAAATGTCAATTCTGGTTAGACCAGGTGGCATTTTTGGGGGACGTTATCTCAGCTCAGGGTATTCAGGTGGATTCCCAGAAGATAGCAGCGGTGGAGAATTGGGAACAGCCGCGAACTGTTTCTGAGGTACGGAGTTTCCTCGGATTAGCAGGCTACTATCGGCGGTTCGTGCAAGACTTCTCAGTGATTGCGTTACCTCTCACGAAGTTAACCAGGAAGGATGTTCGATTTGAGTGGGATGATAGCTGCGAACGGAGCTTTCAGCAGCTAAAACATTGTCTTACTCATGCTCCGGTGCTAGCACTTCCAGACGATAGTGGTAACTTCAAGGTCTATAGTGACGCATCATTGAATGGCCTGGGTTGCGTGTTGATGCAACATGGTAGGGTGATCGCCTACGCATCGAGGCAGCTGAAATCGCACGAGATGAACTACCCTACTCATGATCTTGAGTTGGCGGCGATTATATTTGCGTTGAAGATCTGGAGACATTACCTCTACGGTGAGAAGTGTAAGATCTTTACAGACCACAAGAGCCTCCAGTACTTGTTCACCCAGAGAGATCTGAACCTCCGCCAGCGAAGGTGGATGGAGTTGCTGAGTGATTACGATTGCACGATTGAGTATCATCCGGGTCGTGCAAACGTAGTAGCTGACGCACTTAGCCGGAAGTCTCAGGGTCGAGTGGATGCTATATATGCGAGCCGTGCTCCGTTGTTGACCGAGCTGAGGTCGACCGGAGTAGGATTGGAGATTGATTGTTCGGAGACAAAGAATCGAGGGAAAGCGTTACTTGCTCACTTCCAGGTCAGACCGATTCTGATTGATCGTATTCTCGAGACTCAGTTGAATGACGCGGAGACTCAAGAGTTGATTCGACTGAGGGGTGAAGGTAAAAAGACCGATATGCGGATTCGAGAAACCGACGGTATGCTCATGCAAGGAAACAAAATGTACGTACCAAACGACGCAGAGTTAAAGAAGGCGATTCTCGATGAGGCACACGTCTCAGCTTATGCGATGCATCCGGGCAGTACCAAGATGTATCATACCATCCGACCATTCTACTATTGGCCTGGTATAAAGAGGGAGATTGCCGAATACGTGAGCAGATGTCTTATTTGCCAGCAGGTTAAAGCCGAGAGGAAGAAACCGTTCGGACGAATGCAATCGCTTCCCGTTCCTCAGTGGAAATGGGAGAACATCACCATGGATTTCGTCTATAAGTTACCCCGTACACTGAATGGTTACGACGGTGTGTGGGTAATAGTTGATCGGCTTACGAAATCTGCGCATTTCATTCTGGTTCGAGAGAAGTTTTCTCTACCACGATTAGCTGAGCTTTTCGTATCGAAGATCGTCAAGTATCATGGCGTGCCAGTCAGCATTATCTCAGATCGAGATCCGAGATTCACATCCAAGTTCTGGACAGCATTCCAGGAAGCCCTCGGCACGAGGCTACTGTATAGTACAGCTTATCATCCACAGACGGATGGACAGTCCGAGAGGACCATCCAGACGCTTGAGGATATGTTACGATCTTCCGTACTACAGTTTGGTGATGCATGGCATCTACGCTTGGATCTGATGGAGTTCGCGTACAACAACAGTTACCATTCGAGCATCGGAATGTCACCATTCGAAGCGTTGTACGGTCGAGCTTGTCGTACGCCCCTATGTTGGTCGGAAGTCGGCGAGAGAGTACTTGAAGGTCCAGAGATAGTTGACGAGACGACTCAGAACATCCAGGTAATCAAATCTAACCTGAAAGTGGCCCAGGATCGTCAGAAGAGTTTAGCCGATAGACACGCCACTGATCGGGTTTACGTGGTAGGCGATTGGGTGTTCCTGAAGTTGTCGCCGTGGAAAGGAGTTGTACGGTTCGGTAAGAAGGGGAAGCTGAGTCCCAGGTATATCGGACCCTATCTAATCACCGAGCGGATAGGTGAAGTGGCGTATAGACTTGAGTTGCCTCCAGAGCTATCCAGAGTTCATAACGTGTTTCACGTTTCGATGCTACGTCATTACGTTGCTGATCCGTCTCACGTGCTACCTCCGCAGCAGTTAGAAGTTAGTCCTGATCTGACGTACGAGGAGGAGCCGGTAACTATCCTAGACTGGAAGGATAAAGTTCTACGGAACAAGACGGTTCGATTAGTAAAGGTCTTGTGGCGAAACCATTCGGTTGAGGAGGCTACTTGGGAGTTAGAGGAGCGGATGAGAGTTATGTATCCGCGCTTATTCTATGTTTATTAGTGTTTGCTTGTGTTATGTAAATTTCGGAGTGTTTGTTTATGTTATGTAAATTTCGGGGACGAAATTTTATTAAGGAGGGTAGGTTGTGACATCCCGTTCCGTATTTTTATACGTTCGAGGTAAAATGACGAAAATACCCTCACCTACGCGTGAACGGGTACGTTTGGACACGGAATTGGGTTTTTGGGGTGTTCTAAATCCTTAAACCTAAAGCTGGGACACCTGTCCCTATACATGCACATGTACACGTGCACCAAACCATCACCACCTTTCTGTTCTTCCTTATCTCTCTCGTTCTCAAACACTCTCAAACTCTCTCGACTTTATGGTACGGACGAACACACACAACCACCTCGAACTCGATCAAAGCATAAGGTAAACCTAAACTTACTCTCTGAGACTCCCTGAACCTATCTATATAAGTTTTAAGGTTTGAAACCCTTGAAAACCTATCGAAACCGTGATTTAAACTTTGAGCACTATTCATGCACTTTTGTTTCAGAGTGTTTTAGACAAAACTAAGATCACCAATCATCTTAGAATTGTCCCACGAAGCTCGGAGTACCTCAGTGACAAAGTTTGGACGTCGGAATCACTGGTTTCAAGCTTGGCCGAATTTGAAGGATTTTCCCATCGAGATTTTGGACGTTTTTCGAAGGATTTGAAGGTATATTTGTGTTCTACATTGAATTTGGAGCATTTTGGTATAAATTTCATGAATTTTGGATGAAAAATGAAGAAGATAGGAGGATTTGAAGTTTGGCCGGAATCGGTCGCCGGCGCCGGCGACGGTCGCCGGAAAAACCAGTCCGGCCGGCGACCTGAGGTAGGGGGTGACGGAATATTCCGTCAAAGTTGACGGAATATTCCTCACGCCGTTAGTTAACTCTAACGGAATCCGTTAGAAGTTAACGGAATATTCCCAACGGAATATTCCTTTACGGTTAGGGTTGACCGGCGCGTGCACAGCACGTGACAGCGCGTGGGGGCGCGTCTGTCCGTGCTATTCCTGGCGCGTGGGGGCGCGTGAGCAGTCCAAAAATTATTTTAAAAATATCACGACGATCGTGACGTCGTGTAGGTCGCGTTGGTATATTCAAATGCCAAAATTGACCTTCGTATGAAAAGTTATTTACGTAGGTCGTTTATGTGTTGTTATTGACGGTTTTACGATTAATTCACGTATAGGTGAGACGTATCCGACGGACGAGCGCAGTCACACTAGGCTCGGGGGATACGACCCGTCGACATACCAGTGAGTGGGCTTTTGTTTTCAGTATATATATATATATGACGTTTTTCCCAGAAACGTAAATTGATTGAATTACGAATTGTTTGGATGTGATAATTAGATTGCCATGTCATATGTCTACTATAGTATATGAATATGATTACGATTGCATTCATTATGCACTGACGCCGAGGACGGCCAGGTAAGTAATGTGGTAGTGCTTGAAATGATGTTAGATTGTGATTTAGTTAATCACCTGCACCTCGGGTGTTGTGCTCCGCCAGAGTAGGGCTTAGCCTTCACGTGATCGTTCACCTCACGCACCGTACGCTCAACTTGGATCCAAGATATGTGCCTAGCCTGTCGTACAGACCACAATAGGTGGTTCCGACTCGTTGGTGACCCGCGATTCGTCGCACAGCCTTCACGTGATCGTAGCACAGAGCGTAATATTATACACCTAGCCTGTCGTACAGACCACAATAGGTGGTTCCGACTCGTGTGCAGGATGATGATAATGATAATGATTGATAGGGATTGAGTATGTTTGATGTGGCCTAATCTTGAGCTTGATGATGAGTTGTGATATGTAGACGATGTTTTCGTATATACGTTTATATACGTACTATTTTCTGGGAAAATTATACTGATTTACAGCGAGGGGTTATTTATGGAATTATGAAATGGTTTTGGAAAACTTTGTTTTTGCCCACTCACCTTTTATGTTTTGCGCCCCTCCAGGTACTAGGTAGCGACGTCGTGGACGTTTAGCGAGGCGCTAAGGCAGTTCTGACAGACTACCACCACTTATGTAGGATTTCTTTCACAGTTGTAACGTTTGTTTTAACTTGACTGCACCTAGGATCGGCTCTGTATCATATGTATATTATAAACTTAATTTTCACTACTGCACTTCATACCAAATTCGCTTCCGCTGACGCACACGGCTACGTCACTCACACGTGACGGCCGGCACGCCTCGGTTTCCGGATCGGGGTGTGTCAGTTAATTTTAACCAACAAAAATCATTGTTTCTAATTAAACTTCTTGATCTTTTAATCAAATTTTATAAATTTAAACTTTTATGAAAAGAAATTTATAAAAATTGAAATGTAAATAACCACATGTGGTGTTTTAAATTTAAGACCTCTTCATTATTTTCAAATGCCAAAACCACTACTTCTAGTTAAATTTCTTTGTCATTAAACTAAATTTTATAAATTTATACTCTTATGAAAACATATATAAATATATCACCTTAATAATTTTGGTGCCTCCAATATTTTTGGGCCCCAAACGGTCGGCCCTGTTTGATGCATTAAGTTTTAAGGTTGCTGTTAAATTAGTCGTTAACTGATGACGTAGTGACTACGTGAACAATAACTGGACACCACATGGATATTAATAATTTAAAAATTAAACAAGTGAAAAAAATTACAAAAAAAAATTCTAAAAAATAAAGGGTAAAAGACATTTTACTATCCTGATGTTTGGTGGCTTTCAACATTTAGTACATCAATTTTTTTTCATCCCAGAGTCATACCTAAAGTATAAATTTTGGGACAGTTTCATACATCCGTTAGTCAAACTGTTAGTTCTCCCGTTAAGTGATGACGTGGCGCCCTAATTGGGCGCCACGTGTCATTAAAAATATTTAAAATTTATTTAAATAAAAAAATATTTAAAAATTAGTATTTAAATAAAAAAATTATTATTTAAATAAAGGGTAAAAGACATTTTACTACCCTGATGTTTGGTGGTTTTCAACATTTAGTACATTAATTTTTTTTCATCTCATAGTCATACCTAAAGTGTAAATTTTGGGACAGTTTCATACATCCGTTAGTCAAACTGTTAGTTCTCCCGTTAAGTGATGACGTGGCGCCCTAATTGGGGGCCACGTGTCATTAAAAAATATTTAAAAATTAGTATTTAAATAAAAATATTATTAAAAAATTATTATTTAAATAAAAATAATATTTAAAAAATATTAAATAAAAAAAATTTATTCTTCTCTCCTCCTTCTTCTTCTTCTTCTTCTTCTTCTTCTTCTTCTTCTTCTGTGTCTTCTTTTTTCTTTTTTTCTTTTTTTTTTGTTCCTTCTCCTCCTCTCCTCTGCAACTCCCACCCACCCTCCCTCCCTTCTCTCCTCTGCAACTCGCATCACCCACTCTCCCTCATCTCCTTTGCAACCCGCACCAAATTTAGCAAAACAAAACTAAAAAAAAATCGAAGGGAAGGTTTGGGTTGGGGGGACACGGGTCGACGGGAAGATCTGGGTGTGGGTGGGAGGGTGGGCACGGGGGGATTGGGGAAGGAACAGGGAAGAAGAAGAGGGAAGAAGAAAAAGGAAGAAGAAGGAAGAAGAATAAGAAGAAGAAAAAAAAACAAACGAAATCTGGGCCGAAATCTGGGCAGAAGAAGAAGGAAGAGGGAAGAAGAAGAGGGAAGAAGAAAAAGGAAGAAGAAGGAAGAAGAAGGAAAAAAAAAACAAACGAAATCTGGGCAACAGAAGAAGAAGAGGAAGGAAGGAAGAGGGAAGAAGAAAAAGGAAGAAAAAGGAGGAGGGGGGAGGGGGGGAGAAGAAGAAATTCTATTATTATTTTTATTTTTATTTAAATACTAATTTTTAATTTTTTTTATTTAAATATTTTTTAATGACACGTGGCACTCAATCAGGGCGCCACGTCATCACTTAACGGGAGAACTAACAGTTTGACTAACGGATGTATGAGACCGTCCCAAAATTTACACTTTAGGTATGACTCTGAGATGAAAAAAAATTGATGTACTAAATGTTGAAAACCACCAAACATCAGGGTAGTAAAATGTCTTTTACCCTATTATTATTATTATTATTTAAATATTTTTTTATTTAAATACTAATTTTTAAATTTTTTTAAAAATATTTTTTAAATTTTTGTAATGACACGTGGCACTCAATCAGGGCGTCACGTCATCACTTAACGAGAGAACTAACAGTTTGACTAACGGATGTATGAGACTGTCCCAAAATTTACACTTTAGGTATGACTCTGGGATGAAAAAAAATTGATGTACTAAATGTTGAAAACCACCAAACATCAGGGTAGTAAAATGTCTTTTACCCAAAAATAAAAATCTGGTCGCTCCTTCCTCAACCCCCTCCCACCACAACCCTACCTCCTTTCTCTTCCCCCTCCCTCTTCGATTCTATGCTCTCTATCTGGCAAACCACCCCTGAGCTTTCCTCCCAAGCCCCAATTTTTCCAATCCCTATTTTTTTTTTTCCCAAAT
This sequence comes from Crataegus laevigata, assembly GCA_963580275.1. Lineage (NCBI taxonomy): Eukaryota > Viridiplantae > Streptophyta > Magnoliopsida > Rosales > Rosaceae > Crataegus > Crataegus laevigata. The sequence continues at coordinate 24,879,171 of OY756947.1, read as the reverse complement.
CACCTTCAATTCTGTAACCCCACCTTTCAATTCAACCTTCCTGCCGCAGATTCACTGTCGTCACTCCTGGGCAAACGCACTCTCGGTGGTTGGTGGAAATCAGGTCCCTCGGGGATTTGGTTCTTCCAATTGGTAAATGAGGGTTTCCGAGGGCTGGGTTCCTCAAATTTCTTGATCAGGACGTGATCCCGAGGGAGGAGGCGAGTTCACGGGAGCTGCTAGTGCAGGCGCGCTGGGATGGTTGTTGCAGCAACTGGGGCTTTTTTTTTTTTTTGTTTCGTGTAACAATGGGCGCCTGCAGACGCATAGGAAGGCACGGTTTCGAAGATGGATGAGAGGACCTGGACACATGACAGGAAGGTATGAGGTGGAGGAAAGGCAAGTGGGAGAGGATGAGCTCTAAGATGTCCCTGAAGAGTTCGTGAGGTCCTTGCTGACCGTCGTCTATTGCTAGGCTTGTGCGTTTGAGAGGAGGAAGACAACTATACTATAAGTCTATAACAAGAAGGAGAAGAAGAAAACATTCTAATAAAAAAGTTTTTTTTAATTTTTTTAATATTTTCATGGGTCCTATATTGACATGTGGCGTCTGATCATTGTCTACATGGTCAACAGGTCACCAGTTAATGGCTAATTTAACCGCAACCTTAACAGAGGTATGAAAGTGTCCCAAAATATAGACTTTAGGTTCCATTTTGAGATAAAAAAACTTGATGTATCAAATGTTAAAAATCAAGAAATTTCAGAGTAGTAAAGTGAGATTAATCCTTTTATTAAACTTGCATAAGAATCTCCATAGGTTGGTATCTCCAACTAGCTTGGGACACTTGGCTGATGATTTTCTTCAAATGAATCGATCAACTGAAAAACAAAATTCAAGGTGGCAAATTGTGTTAGGTAATGTGGTTAGTTGGTAAAAGAACAAGAAAAGAATATACGAATATGTATACGTATACGTGTAGCATACGTTTGAATCAACTTTGAGGCGTGGCATCAATACTATTTAGCACTTAGTGTAACGAGTGTTTTAGTCGTTATATTTGATTTTCACTACTATTAGATCATTTATTTCAATTTCAGCTATTCATTTTTGTATCATTTAATACTATATATGCATAAAAAAATTGTAAACTTTATTCAAATAATGTTTCTATTGTTTTTGTTGTTCCATTTCTTTGTTCGTCTAGATAAAGAGTAGCGTTATACATTTTATGCTACTACCGACTAAGTATCAGCATTGCATGGGTTGTGGGTGCATGCATCTCATGGCTAGGGTTGTGGGTGTAAGTTGGAATGGAGTTTTCCGATCTCTCCGTGATAATTTTTTATCCAAACCTAAAAAAAATTAATCCCTAATATTGAAAATTATAACAAAAATTAGAGTGCATTTATAGCCTCTGAATTTTCGTTTCGATTTTTTTTTTCCAAATTTATTTCAATAAAAATATATTCCGACTTATTTCGATTTTTATAGTCATTTGTTGGTTGAAAACTTGGTAAGTAGCAATAATGTCTCCTTTTCAACTACAGATGAGTACATACGCTAGAGAAAAAAAAGAGGAAAGAAGTGAGAAAGAGATATGCGACAATATACACAATCAAAATTAAAAATAAAAGCTAATTATTCCAATCAATTTTGTTAGATGTTGAGAAAACTCATTGTATTATCGTTAACCTTTTTCTTTTGGAGTGATTAGCATCTCAAATCAAATTTTAATAGCCAATCTGGTACGAACCAACAATAATTACAATTCATATCCGAATAAGATATTAGTACGTAGTCTGAGTTGGAAATTTAATAAATTTATGGATTGATAAAAGTTTTTTTTTGGGGGGGGGGGGGGGTTGAGGGGTTTGATACAGATGCCTATGTTATAAAATTTTGAGATTAAATATGTCTTTTAGAGTTTTGATTAAATATCTTCCTACAATTTAGGTGCCACATGGATTAGAAATAGTTTTTTTTATAATTTAAACTACCGAACTTGCTATCATATAAATATACCTTTTAATTCTTAGATAATACATCAAAACTCCTAAAATGTCACATCCCAGGCCGGCTCCGCCATAACATGATATTATCCGCTTTGGGTCCGGCCCACACGGTTTTATTTTTGGGAACTTAGATGAGAACTTCCCAATGGGTCACCCATCTTGGAATTGCTCTCGCTCGCTTAACTTTGGAGTTTCGATGAACTCCGAAGTCAGTGAGCTCCCAAAAGGCCTCGTGCTAATTGGAGTTGGGCGTGTACATATAAAGCTTACAGGATCCTCACCCCTGGGAGATGTGGGATCTTACAATCCACCCCCCTTAAGGGACCCGACGTCCTCGTCGACACACTTCCGACTAGGGAGTGGCTCTGATACCATTCTGTCACATCTCAGACCGACTCCGCCGTAGCACGATATTGTCGGCTTTGGGCCCCTACCACACCCTCACGGTTTTGTTTCTGGGAACTCATACGAGAACTTCCCAGTGGGTTACCCATCTTGGGATTGCTCTCGCTTGAACTTACTTAACTTCGGAGTTCCAACGAACTTCGAAGCCAGTGAGCTCCTAAATGACCTTGTGCTATATGGATGTGGGCATGTACATATAAGGCACATCACCCTATCTCCGTTGGTCAATGTGAGATGTTACAATATTGTAAGATCCCACATCACCCAGGGATGAGGATCATGTAAGCCTTATATGTACATGCCTATCTCCGATTAGCACGAGGCCTTTTGGGAGCTCACTGGCTTCGGAGTTCATCTGAACTCCGCAGTTAAGCGAGTTTGCGCGAGAGTAATCCCAGGATGGGTGGCCCACTGGGAAGTTTTCGTGTGAGTTCCCAGAAACAAAATAGTGCGGGCCGGGTCCAAAGCGAACAATATTGTGCTACGGCGGAGTCGAGACTGGGATGTGACAAAATGGTATTAGAGACACTTTGCCGTTCGGTGTGAACGTGTCGGCGAGGACGTCGGTGTGAGGATGATTTAGCACGAGGCATTTTGAGAGCCACTTTGCCGTTCGGTGTGAGTGTGCCCAGCGGCGAAGCCAGGAATTCTCAGGGGGAGGGGCGAAATTTAAAAAATTTAGGCTCCCGAAAAAATGTAAGCATTCATTCGAAGTCTAAGTTCAGGATTTGCAAGAAGATTATTTGAACTACCCGTAATATTCATAAGAGAATTTGCACTAACCGAAATATTCAAAAGAGGACTTGGACTACTCAAAATAGTCGAAGGAGGGTTTGAACAATAATATTATTTAAAGGATGATTTAGCACCGTTTCTTGTTGTATCGTCCTATTACTTAACTGTATAATTAGCAATGTTTTAAAAGATGCTAAGCTCTAGTCGGGCGATGAACATGACTTTACACTTAGGTGAGGATCTAGGCAAATTTAAATAAATTTATTATATACCGTATAAATAATTGTCTATTTATTATATAGCTTATAATATCCAAAAAACCATTTATTATAAAACATATAATATATAAAAATATTGACAAGTTTTCTTTATTACTTGTTGAATTTGATGGTAAGAGAAAAAAAACAAATAATTACGAGTTCGTAATATTTTACAAATTATTTTTTGAAGTTCGCATAAATTTATAGCGAATTTTAAGATAAATAACAGTGTCAAATAAGTGGTTTAAAAAATATTAGAAAAGTAGTCAAATTAATCGGACAATAATTAAAAAATAAAACAAATGTTAATCTCTTTATTCTTGTGAAAATTTCTTCTATGTCTCCTTTCAGTGCCCACGCTAACATATTATCCTCCTGATTTTTGGGATGAGCATCAATTTTAACTTCCACTGCAGAGCCAAGTTAGGTGGCGCAAATTGATTGGCCAATATTTAAAAAAAATAAACAAAACAAATTGTAATTCTAAAAGTTCACGTGGGGGATGGGAGAGAGAGAAAGTCTCTCTTCTTCCTTTATCTTCTTCGTCGTTAGAACCCAGAAATTGCATCCAAAAACCAGAAACTCAGAAACTTCATTTCCAGTCTTCAGAAGCTGCAAAATGCAGATCTTTGTTCCCCATTTTCTGTGCTGCGACAGAGCAGGGAAACCCAAAAGGCCAGAAAACCAGACAGAATTTCATCACTTCCGACGAGATCGGAGGGGCGGAACCACCGCTCCTGGGCTTGATTTCCGGCGAAGGGAGTGGCGGCCTCCACTCCTTGCCCTCACGTAGCTTCGCCACTGAGTGTGCCGACGAGGATGTCGGGCCCCTAAGGGAGGTGGATGGTAAGATCTCACATTGCCCAGGGATGAGGATCCTGTAAACCTTATATGCATATGCCTACCTCCAATTAGCACGAGGCATTTTGAGAGCTCACTGGCTTTGGAGTTCATCGGAACTCCGAAGTTAAGCGAGTTCACGCGAGAGCAATCCCAGGATGGGTGACCCACTGGGAAGTTCTCGTGTGAGTTCCCAGAAACAAAACCGTGAGGGTGTGGTAGGAGCCCAAAGCGGACAATATCGTGCTACGGCGGAGCCGGTCTAGGATGTGCCATAAAATCTTGTTGATAAATATTGTAGAATTTAATTCCAATAAAAAGTCTACCTTTTAATTTTCTTAGATAATATCTCAAAACTCCTTAGATCTTGTAGATAAATATTGTAGTATTCAATTTTAATAAAAAATCTTTCAAATTACACATGAAACGTTGATTTCTTCTTGGTACATATTTGATACGTTACTTAATATATCTTCTCGGTACATATTTGGTATGTTTATTTTCTTTTTTGTATGTATTTGGTACGTTTATATTTATTTAAAAGAAAACATATTTGGTACATCTATTTCCTCTTGATTAAACATATATTTCTCCTTGATACATATTTGGTACGTTACTTTATATATCTTTTTGGTACATATTTGGTAAGTTTATATTTCTTTTTTGTATGTATTTGGTACATTTATATATTATTTTAGTACGTTTATATTTATTTACGAAAACATATTTGGTATGTTACTTTATATATCTTCTTGGTACATATACAATACATTTAAATATATTATTTGAACATACCAGCCTCAAGCCTTCGAAAATAGAGAATACGTCTTATTATCTCACATGATATCAATATAAAATAGTGAAAACAAGCACTTATTGAAATGGATAAGTCCATTCAAAATTTAAAAAATGAGGATCACAGATTTCTAACGCGAGAGAAGAAACCATACGGTTCAAATGTGGGAGAAGAAATTAGCTTCCTAAAAAAAAGACCACGTAGATAAATATATCAACCTAAAAAGATATATATTGTGACAACCCGTCCCGATATATATGCTATTTAAGTTATGAATTGACGAAATTACCCATTCGGGGTCGTGTACGTATGCATGTGTTTTGTGTGAGGACTAATTATTTGTGGCCCTCAATAATGGGAACCAATGAGATATTTTTTATATCCTTTGATTAATGAATGGTTTTGGTCCACACATAACCTCACACTCTCTCTCCCGTACCTCTCATTCACTCTCAGACCCTCTCTCTTTCTCTCTCCTCTCTCGATATCTCTCTCTCCCTCGCCATTCACGTACCGACAAGAGCCAAGAACATCAAAACCTCATGGATCGAAGCAACCAAGGGCATATTCTTACTCCTGAGGTCCCTACGAGTACATTGACACCCATTTCAGGTGAGAACTATATCATTTTCACTTTGAAACCTCGAGCTCCGATTTGGTACTGTTCATGCAAAAATTAATGGATGATTTTTATTTAATTCTAAGCTTATAGGGAGCTTAAGAAGGTCCTAAGGAAGCTCGGAGTGCTTTGTTTGAAAGATTTGGACGTCAGAGCAACGAGAACGGAGTTTCGAAAGTTGGCCGGAATTGTCGAGCCATTTTCTGGCGAATCTCAGGTGAGTTGGGGGTCGAGATAGGTATGGTTTTGTTCGTCTTGTCGAGATCTTCATTTTGATATAAAATGCACTGAAAATGGTTGAAAAACGAACGAGTTATAGCGATTTGAAATTTGCCCAGAAACGGGCGACATTTTCCGTTGTCGGCGAGCTGGAGGTCAGGGATGACACGTCCGCACATGGGGGGCACTTAGCACCATGCCCTAGCAGGTGCGTAGGGGCGCGTGACACACCCAAAAATTATTTTAAAAATTTGTTGACGTCTGTGACATCGAGTAGGTCACGTTGGTACATTCGTATGCCAAAATTGAGCTATGTATGAGAAGTTATTTCCGTAGTTGCGTATATGTGCTTAAATAATGTATTTTTAGTAATTTCTCATATAGGTGAGACATATTATGAGGACGAGCGTAGCCAGGCTAGACGTGGGGGCTACGACCCGGAAACCTATCAGTGAGTGGGCAACTATTTTTCCGTATAACCTATATATATATATATATATATAATGATTTTCCCAGAATCAGCTTTTAAATGAAAAGTACGTTTTTATCGCCATGCATATAACTTAATATTGATGCATGAGTATTCATATATACATTTCATGCATATATTGGTGCCGAGGACGCCAGGTAAGTACCAAGTAGGTACATGCATTGTTGAGAAAGAACAGACGATATATGATGAGATATGATGTGACATGTTAGCTCATAAACCTGCACATATTGTTAGTGCTCACGCCCAGAGTTAGGGGCACAGTCTTTCACGTGTCGTTCACCTCTCGCACCGCATGCTCGCCTTGGATCCAAGTTAGGTGCACAGTCTTGTCGTATAGACCACCTTTGAGTGGGTTCGACTTGTAGGTGACTCGCAAATCATTCGCACAGTCTTCATGTGATTGTAGCACTAGAGCATTCTTTATATTGATACAGTGATGTGATAATGACCTCATGAGGATATTGATGTATGTGCAATGTATATATGTGATGAGATTGAGATGTTATGAGCTATATGTACAGCCGAGGGCTGAGTTGATGTCTAGTAGATATATGGTTATCCAGATGCATCGCATTATATGGTTTTTGAGATTCAAAATGGTTATTCAAATGCATTGCATGGCATATTATGAGATACGTTTGACAATGATTAATGCTGAGAAAGTTTGTGATATATACGTATGTATTATTTTATGGGAAACTATACAGGTTTTACGGTGATGGGCTATACTTTTGAGAAAAGAAGGATTTTGAAAAAATTTGTTTTGCTGACCCACTCAATTTTGTTTTTCGCCCTTCCAGGTTCTAGATAGCTAGAGTACCCGTGGTGGCTAGCGAGGACCATTCGGCAGTTCTGATAGACTCATTCTTATGTAGGACACCCGTTGATGTTATTCGAATTTAGTTATTAATGCTTGACTGCACTTTGACTTAGTACACTCTGGTTCTGTATAAGTACTATAATAACTCTCTAGCACACTATCTCTTTTAGGTTGCTAGTGGATTGGTTTTAATTAGTTCGTACTCCGTTAATGATTCTTGCTTCCGCACTGTGCACTTGGCTACGTCACACTCACGTGACGGCCAGCACGCCCCACTTTCGGGTCGGGGTGTGTCATATATGGAATTTAATAATTAACATTTTAAATTTAAAAAAAAACATAATAATTACATGTAATCTAAATAAATATAAAAAATGCTGACATGACTATTTTTTAGGCATCCTAATCAAATTTCAAAATAGAACCAATATTTAATATAAAGAGTATTAGAAAAGTGTAGAAAATTCTAATTTTTCCTAAAAGTTATTCCCGATTAAATTTGTATTTGCCGAGCTTTGTAGTGTGAGGTGGTAACCAAGTAGAAGATTAAAATAATTAGTTGTACGAAAAATTAAGTGAAAAACATGAGAAATTCATTATCACTTTAAGCACGCTCCTAAGGTTAGCAGCAAACCACATTGTTATCTCAGATTAAAAAAATAAACTTGCATTTTAAAAAAATTAAAATAAGTAAATAAACAAAAAAGTCGCGTTTAGCTATAAAGAAAGATTAAAGTTAAAGATATTTTTTTTTTGAACAATTTCCATGGTGATTAAGAAGGTTAAAATTAAAAATCTCATTATTCCATTTATTTATTAATTAATTTTAATGAAAGTTATTTATTTAATTATAAAAAAAACTAATAAAAATAATTTAATTTTTTTAAATTTTAACAATAAAAATAAAATAAAAAATAAAATAAATAGTATCGAGATTTTTTAATATAAAAATATAATTTTTTTTTTGTTAAAATTCATTTAATTATTTATAATACTCGATTCCAATCATAACACAGCTTCGCCCTTAACTTCGCTTAATCTGCTCGACTCTTCGCCATTGACCCATTGAGTAGCCGTCTCCTAATTAAAAACTCCTTTCAAAATTCAATACCCTCTTCCCTCTGATTTCTCCTCTTCCCCTTATCTATAAATCAATTTCTCATTTTTTTCAATTTTCTCTTCTTCTCCAACACCCAACTCTCTGTAGTTGCAAACTCTCCACCTGATCCGCCATGATTTCCCTTTCGGAAAGAAGGAAGAGACCCATCAAAATCCCCTGCCCGCCTCAAAAATCCCATCTCTAATCACCAAATTCCACAACTTTTTGGGGAAAATTGAGTTGGGTTTTCTCCCAATAATCCAAATTATGATTCTTTCCAATCCAATATTTCTTGTAATTGTAACAATCTGTATATTTGTAGCAATCCGTGTGGCGCTGTACAGAACTGGGCTGGTTTACATCGTAAAGAAATGGTGGCGGCGGTTCGAGGACTGCTTCCATGTCTACCAATCGTTCAAAGTCCCCAAATTCAACGAGAGCATGCAGGAGAATCAGCTTTACGGACGAGTCACCGACTATCTCAACTCGCTCACCTCCATTGAAGAATCGGACTTCACGAACCTCGTCACCGGGAAAAAACCCAATGAAATTGTCCTCCAGCTCGACCCCAATCAGACTATCGAGGACGATTTCCTCGGCGCCAAGGTCATATGGAAAACAGAAGGCAGCGGCGCCGGTGGGAGTAGGAACTTAGTGTTGAAGGTTCGGAAAGCTGATAAGCGGCGGATTCTGCGGCCCTATTTACAACACATCCACTTTGTCGCCGACGAGCTCGAGCAGAAGAAACGGGAGTTGAAGCTTTACATGAACGTCGGCGCGCCGGACAGAGCGTGGAAGCCAGTCCCCTTCACTCACCCGTCGACGTTGGAGACCATATCAATGGAGTCCGACCTTAAATCGAAAGTCAAATCCGATTTGGAGTCGTTTCTCAAGGCGAAGCAGTACTATCACCGACTGGGTCGGGTCTGGAAACGGAGCTTTCTGCTATACGGGCCATCGGGCACCGGAAAATCGAGCTTCGTCGCCGCCATGGCCAATTTTCTCGGGTACGACGTGTACGATCTGGATCTCTCGCGTGTCAAAGACGACTTGGAGCTGAAGATTCTGCTGTTGCAGACGACAACAAAATCGGTCATTGTGATCGAGGACTTGGACCGATATTTAGCCGAGAAACCCGCGGGTCTTAGCTTTTCGGGTATATCGAATTTCATGGATGGGCTGTTGAATTCGTGCTGCGCCGAGGAGAGAGTCATGGTGTTCACGATGAATTCGAAAGACCACGTTGACCCGGCCTTTCTTCGACCGGGTCGGATCGACGTCCACATCCACTTTCCACTCTGCGATTTCGGAGCATTCAAAAATCTGGCGACGAGTTATCTCGGGGTGAAGGAGCACAAGCTCTTCCCGCAGGTGGAGGAGATTTTCCTATGCGGGTCGAGTTTGAGTCCGGCGGAGATCGGCGAGTTGATGATCGCGAACCGGAACTCGCCGAGTCGGGCGATTAAGTCGGTCATCACGGCTTTGCAGACGGACGGCGATGGGAGGGGCGCGGGAGTGTTCGGAAGGCGGTTTGGGTTTGATACCGGGTCGAGAAAGTCCGAATCGGGTGAACCCGGCGGGGCTTTTTGCGGGGAAGGTGGTGTTCCTGCGGTTAGGGATATTAGGAAGTTGTATGGGTTCTTGAGGATGAAAAGCAGCAGGAGCCCCTCTCATTCTCAGTCGTTCGATGCGGATTCGGCGCACAGGGAAGGTTGATCGGAGGGCCTGAAATTTAAAATGTTTGGGGGGCATTACGTGTCGAAATGTGATTGGGGGGGGGGGTATAGGGAAGAAATGCAGAAGTATAGAGCATATAATTGAACAAAGAAACCAATTTGTTATGATAATTTGGACAATTGTTAGTTGGGATTTGGGTGCTTTGTGGATAGATTAATTGATGATTCTATCTTTCTTCTGTTCTTCTTCAATTTTGTGTGGTTTTTAATTAAATTATTAATCAATGTTAATAGGTTAAATAGTTTTAGGGTTTTGTTCTTTTTTTTTTTGTTTGATACAAGCGATCTCGAGCAGAGATACATGACCCCAGATGCATGGATAAATGATACACTTAACTATTTGAGCTATGTGGCCTTTGTAGCAAGTAATGTATCAAAACACAAATGTTACCATACTATCATTCACCAACCAAAATGTAAAAACAAGTAATTGAATTAAGTCTTCATCCTAAGTACAATCAACATGAAAAATCAGTAATCAAATTTGTACAACACCAAGATTAAGTAATTAAATTAATCTGTTACGCAAGTGCCCTTTACCACAGTGATAGAAAAGTGTTAAGCCCTTGCATGACAGCGTGAATTTAAACTCCGTCAGTAACTAATCTAACATCTAATCAAACAAAACCTAATCAACAATCAATTTCTCAGGTTTCGATTACATATTAATAAATGCGACATTAACACTTAATAAAGCCAACCACTTGAAGTGGTATTTGTTTGATTCCTAAGCTAAATCTTTATATTACAAATAGTAACACTAGAATCTTATTCTGCAAATAGAAAAGAAATAAAAGATTCACAGAAATAAAATAAAAAACATGTAAGTGACAAACACATAAACCTCAATCCCTGTCTATGTGATGTTTGGTGTCTAACGAAAGAGTAAGCTATACTTATCACTCAGTTGTAACATTATTTGTACTATTTGTTTTAATAAAAATAGAATTTGCCAAAACATTTAAGTCTCAATTGTATTTATTAGAAAAATAATACAAACATAGTAAGTAGTATTTTTGTTCAAAAAAAGTGAGATTCTATTTTTATTTTGTAGGTAATATAAAAAGCTGTTCAACTGCCCACATTTCCCGCTCTCATGATTGGTCATGATTGTTTTTTTTCATGTCATTTTTGTCTTTAACCGCAGAATGAGCCAAAGTTAGAAATTAGCACGCACCAAGTGGCTCATGGGCTCCGTTTTTCCCGTCAAAATAATCGTAGCTAATACGCATTTGCTTGTCAATTCTTCAAGATGTGATGCTTCAAATAATCGACAAGTGGCTGTAAATTTGTAATCTTGGGAATTCTGAATTAATTGGGGGGAATTTGTGTCTGGCCAAATGCTTATTTTAAGTGGTTTTTATTGTACCCCAACTATATGATTTTAGACACACAGAGGCGTGTTATCTCTTTAAGTCATCGAGGTTTGTTGAGTGGTGAAGGTGAATATGAGTGGATCAGATATTTGGAGTTCAAAAGTTCGAAACTCCCTTTTGTAACTAAAAAATTGTGTGTTGTAGGTGCTATCAAATAGGTTAATTTTTTTATTCTTGTAAAAGAATTCATTGTGGTTCTATCAATTTTTCAATTGAGGAGATAGAGATTATATGTTTTGTTATGTATTAATTATCTTTTCAGAAATCAAACATGTATCGATGCATCTTAATTCCAACTTGGTACTCACTTTTTTCTCGTCACTCAAACTATCATGAGATTTATTAAGATTATTTCTGAATGTGTGAATATGTATTTCAAAATAGTCATGATTTTTTGTTTCTTAAAAACCTAGGTTAGTCGGGAGAAAGTCCTTCCTTCCCTAAACGGCTCTAGCGCTAATTTTGAGAGTTGAAGACCTTGTCGTTTGATGAGTCAATTTTATATTATATATTTAACCCTAATCTTAGTATATTTTGGTTAATATTTTGGAAGAATTTTGATACTTTGAATTGTATTTCCAATGTAGGACTTTCGACTTCCTCTGGAGCAAAACATGGCCAAATGGATGAATTTTGGAGTAATTCCAGTTGGAGAACATTTGTGAGTTACTTAGCTTGATCGTATCAAAATATCAGAATTTTATACTAAGCGATGATTTTCTGGCAACAAAATAAAGGAGCGATGTGCAGTGCTGGAAAAGTGGCGTTTTGGGCTTGAATTGCGTTTTTGGAGCCCAAGATGACCTCGGATGGGTTCGTGGCCTTCTGGAGATATGTTCAGAATGTCCTGATCTTCAAAACAAGCTATCTTGGGCCGGATTTGGAGGAGACATGAGACTAAAACGTGGCTGAACAGTTTCTGTGCAGATATCCTAGTTTAATTAGGACTTTATTTTCTTATTTATTTTATTATTATTATTAGTTTCCTAATTAGAGAAGAAGACCAAACACTAGGGTTTGGCGTGGGATTTTTAGTTAGGGTTTATAAGGCTTTTGCCTTGCCAAGTTTTGGGGGAGCTTATTATTATTCAACTTTGGAGACAGAGAACTTTGTTAGGGTTCTTAGAGATTTTCTACTTTAAGGTGTTTTCTATCCTTGTTTTTAATTTTTTGTTGATGGTTCTTCGTAACTAATGTTCGTTTGCTAGGGCAAAGCCTTGAGCCTTAGCATGACTATGTAATTTTTATTCAATTGCTTATGATATTATGTATGTTTACTTTGAATTATTAATCACCGTTTTAAACTGTCTCTATATCTTAATGCTTAGCTACCATTAGGATATTTAGATAAGTAATCGGATGCAATTCGGTCGGAATATCACCGGAGGATTGAGTATGGCTTCTTGTGATTGATAATTGTAATTTCACCTAAGGCGAATATCACGCTCTTAGGGGTTGCATAGTTTTTCAAAAGGTTTTCACAAAACTTAATGAGTCTTGCATGTTCATATTTGATCTGAATATCACAGACGGATTGCATGTTAGATATACGTTCTTGCTTGAATATCACGAGGAGAATATGTATAAGGAAAACCTAACATTCAGAGTTGCATGTGTAATTCATAGGAAATTGGTAAAACTACATAGGATTGTTAAGGGGACGGTGGAACCCTAGGTTTTTACAACTTGGTTTTCAAAACGCTTTCTTTGTGTCTTCTTTGCTTTGCTAATCTCATAAACTGTTTTTATTTAAAATTCGTTTTGATTATTTTTAAATTCAAAATCAACTTTTTCCAATCTTTGTTTTCAAATATTTAATTAAGATTTGGTTTGCATAAATTATTCATTCAATCCCTGTGGAAAACGACCTTGCTTGAGCCGTTTATACTACAACTACCTTGGACTCTTGCAAGTATTTTTTAAGTGTTTTTATCCCTACTTTTGCAGGTGGTAAAATATCTATCATTGTCACTGGGGTTCCTTTATCATGAATTGATAATTTTAAAGCTGGATGCCTCCTTCGGAGAATGTCTGGGATGGAAGTGGACCAAACTGCCCAGACAGCATGATCAACCCAATTCCTTTTGCCACCTACACACCGTCTCACACCACCTAATTAAAAGAGCCTTTTGAAATTATTTAGATGTAATCATACGGGTGCATGGTAATAATTTTCTCTTTTCGTCGAAAAAGTTAAGTTTGAATTCCTCTTTTCTATCGACAAAAAATAAAAATAAAAAATTAAAGTTTTATAATTAGCAGTACAAATTGATAATTATTGTTAAGCGAGAGAAGTAGTTGGAACATAATGACAGGCTAAGCTAAGAAAGGGTTATATCATATATATTAAGCATGATACTTCAAAAGAGAAATGACTGACTTCTAAATTTATAAGATTATGATTCTCTTTTCTGTTCTTTCCATTCTCTTTCATCATTTCCTCCCATACTCTCTATTTTATTTTTTTATTTTTATAAAAAATAATATAAGATGTTAATGTGCCTTATCTGTAACTGTTTAAATAAGAGAAGAGGAAAGACGAAGAAAAAAAAAAAAAAAAGAGGGAAGAGAATCTCTCTCTCTAAATTTACAATGCTAGTCGTATGTTAAATTGTTGTGTTTATAATTTGAAAGTTGCTACCCACAACATCGCTCATGATTGTTAGTCCAACAAACTTTTTGCCAGCTTAAAGAAAGAAACAAAAAGGAAACTTTTTATAGAAAAGGAGATTTGATGGGTGTAGATTTTTCCTATACCAACACTGCCCTGAGCTTAAAAAAAGAAGAAGACAACAATGTCAAATTCACTCCAATGTAATTATCACAAGAAGACATTATTAATATATTGATAAGCAAAATTTAAAAGGTACAATAAGTTATGGAACATGGAAACACAATTGAAAAATGGAAGCGCGAGAAATACTGACCCCAGCGCAAGCCAACAAGGCAACACTGAAACTCAAACCTAGAAGATGAGAAATTCGTTAAAACTACTCTTAAAAGAAGTAGATGTTCAGAAGACCCGAAAGATCATGAACAAAAGATGCAACAGCACTTATAGGGCAAGAATCCCACCATGAACGCCCATCATATAAACATCAAAGGTTGCTAAACAATCAACCACTTGATTACCATTACAATACATATGAGAAACAGGTGTGGAGCCAAAAATAATCACAGGCGACAAGTGAATTCTTGGGTAAAAGATGACAAAAATACCCTTGAGGCATACTGGGATTCCTACGCGCGAGCAGCGGGCAATCATCCCTAAACCAAGTTAAAAGTGCCCAAAGGAAGGTAACAAATTCATAGTTATCTCATCCATCCTCATACCTCATAACCTCTAAATTATTAATTGGCTAATTAGTGAATTAATTACTAAATTCATTAATCAACCAATTAAGTTAGCAATTATATCAAATAAACCACCCAAAACCACATCAATGGCCGGCCATCCCCATCTAAAAAAGGATCCATCCTATTTCCTACATTTCCTTACCCTTTTCTCCCCTTTTTAGCTAATTATTTAGTTATTCTTTATAACCTTTTCATAACCTAATTATCAATTTATTCTAAATAAATATGTAACCACCAATTTATTCTTTAAGGTAATTAAACCAAAATCTCGACCACAAAAATTCCTTCAAGGGCCGGCCATTCCTTGGAAAAAATGGCCAAGCCTAGCCCTATAAATAGGCTCCTATTTTCACCAAAAACTCATTCCATTTCTCTTGCAAAAAATCCTAAATACTCTAAACACTCTTTCTCTCTAAAATTCTAACTTTGGCATCGGAGGTTCTTCGGCCAAAGCCCCCCCCCATTCATCGTGGGCGCGTGAGGCTATTGGCCTTAACCTAAGGTGCTACTTGTTTTGTAGGTGCAAAATCGTCCAAGATCGAGGAGGAGAAAATTTGCTTCCACAAATTGGTGCTTTCATTGAGAGTTGAAGATCCATACTCTTAGAAGACTCTCGCATAAAAAGTTTTTTTTTTCTATTTACTAGTCCATTTGAATATTTTCTTACGTTCTTATTATTAGAATTTTTTAATTTGCAAAGATTCTTTGATAAAACGTGAAAGAAAATTCATACGTTCTTATTATTAGAATTTTTTATTTGTAAAGATTCTTTGATAAAACGTGAAAGGAAAATATAATGGCTAGAAATTTAGAAAATTCCACAAGTGAAAATTCTCATATTCAAGAAATGGGACCGCGGCGATCCATGAGGCTAGATGTGGTCATGGGTGGAGTGGCACCACCACAAAATTCCACCATGGCAACCACCCACGGCAAGATCCATGGCACCGCCTTCATAGCCCAAGCCATGTCATCCAAGCTTGCACGGGCCCGAGCCCAAGCCTCGCACTCGCATGCATCACGCACTAAGCAGCCTGCTCCCGCCAAGCAGCCCACTTTCGTGGCCCTGCTTGCGCACGCAGCCCAGTCTGCTCATGTGGCCCAGTCTGCTCACGCAGCCCAGCCTGCTCCTACCAAGCAGCCCACTCTTGTGGCCCAGCCTGCTCCCGTTGAGCAGCCCACTCTTGCGGCCCAGCCTGCTCCCGCCGAGCAGCCCACTCTCGGGGACAAACCTGTTCCCGCCGAGCAGCCCACTCTTGGGGCCCAGCCTGCTCCCGACGAGCAGCCCATTCTCATGGCCCAGCTTGCTCCCGTGGCATTCCAAGCAGCCCAAATCGGTCCAAGACTATCTCAACCATCAAGCCGGGGGCATTTCCACCACGTTACTCCGCAGATTTGACATTTCCTAATTCAAATCTCGCGCCAAGAGCTTACCACACTTCCATTGCTCAAGGAAGCATAATCCTTCCAAGCTCTTCCGATCCAAATGGCGAACAACATTTGTCTCGACAAGTCATAGAGTTGACGGGTGCCCTTGCACAACAGACAACCTTGGTGAATCAACTCTTGCAGCGCATTGAGATGCAACGTGCCCAAGGTGTGGTGTCCCGAAGTAGGACAAGGGCATGCGAGGAATCTCTCCAGCAGCGTCCCGGAAAACAGCCTCTAGATTGGCCACAAACCAAACGTTCTGGCAATGTACACTTCCGACTGGGCCCTCGAGATAGCGTATACTCCCATCTTAGAGCGCGGAGAAGCGTGCACTCTCGAATAGGCCCACGGACGAACATACATTCACAGTTGAGGTCACACTCTGATAGACAACATGAGCAACCTTCTAGGCGAAGTGTTCATTCACGGCTAAGCCCGCAAGGAGCATCATCCACCTCATATCGGAGTAGGCAGCACGACGAACGGAGAAAAACAATCACTCAATCCAGCTCAAGTTCAACCAGCAGCCTGCGGAGAACTCGTTCGCCCACTAGGAACGCACCATAAGAACCACATCCGCGGCATAGAAGAGCCAAATACATGGAAGAGCAACCTAGACCAACAGGTCATGACTGGGGCAGCCAAGAGCTTCGCTACCCCAAAGGCAAATTCAGGAGGAAGTAGAAAGACTCTTAACCAAGCGATTGCGTAACTTTCAACGCAACGAGGTCACCGACGAGGCACTGCGACGAAACATGACCAACATAAGCAAGTCACCCTTTATGGATGAGATTGAGCAGGTAGAGCCTCCACGCGAGTTCAACATGCCACATTTCACATCTTTCAAAGGGGAAGAAGACCCGGAGGGACACTTGAAGCATTACCGAAGCGCAATGATCCTCTATCAAAACAACGATGATCTTATGTGTAAGATATTCGCCACCACTCTACAAGGCGAAGCGCAAGATTGGTTCTACACTCTACCGCCACAGTCCATCCGAAATTTTGATGAATTTTTTTTGGCTTTGATCAAAGAATATTCACCCTATCGCTCGATCAAGAAGAAATTCGACCATTTGTTCAACGTCAAGAAGAACCCAAATGAGTCACTACGCGACTATGTGAAGAGGTTCAAAGCAGAGAAGGCAATGATAGTCGGATGCAACGACTTGATAGCTAGAGCAGCCTTCCAAAAAAGACTTCCAGCAGACCACCAATTGTTCGGAGAATTGATCATGAAAGAAGATCTAACCCTAGCAGACTCCTTATTTCTAGCAGAGAAACAAACACTTTGGGATGAAGCTCGGCGAGCAGACAAGGCACCCGAGTAGCCTAAAAAAGAAGTTGCGGTAAAGAAGGAGGACAGAAAGCAGCTGAACAAATAAAGCAAGCAGGGGGCCAAGCATAGGGACTGATTCTCGACTAGAGGAGGCCCGACGACCAAGAACTATTCTAAGTTCTCAATCCTAACCCCACCAAATGCACATTTGCAGTATCTTCAGGAAGATTCTTAGGGTACTTAGTGACCCAACGAGGAATCGAAGCACATCCGAATGATCATAGAGATGAAATCTCCCACTATCTTGAAGGAGATCCAAAGCTTGACCGGACGAGCAACTGCCCTCAACCGCTTTCTTTCGCGGTTCACCGATCGATGCAAGCCTTTTTTTTCAAGGCCATCAAGAGGGCACAACGAGACAAATGGGATGAAGAGTGCAAAAAATCTTTCCAAGACTTGAAGAAGTATCTCACATCACCTTCCATACTACCCAAACCAGGAGCAGCGGAGGACTTATACATTTACTTGGCAGTCTTAGAAGTAGCGATAAGCTCTATCATCATACGAGAAGAGCTAAGAGCCCGACTACCTGTATTCCACAGTTCAAAAGCTCTCCTCGATGCTACCAGAAATTCAAAAGCTAGGTTTGGCAATAATTATTACAACCCGGGAGCTTAAGTTTTACCTTCAGACGTAAGCAATCATCCTTATGACGCACTATTCGGCCCAAAAAGTGAGCCAACGGCAGACGAACACTAGAAGGACACACTCGGAAGCAAGTTTTGTCCTCATCGCCTTAAAAGATTCTACCGGCGGTTGAACACCACCTTCTGCTACGTGTCACACGGCCTCAGCTGACCCTTACTTTATAATTTAACTCTAGAGTGGCTCAATACTGGCAGTTAAGCATTTCCTGCTATGTGTTACTTGGTCCAGCTCTACGGCTCCCTACTGCACACTCACGCCTAGCCTAAGCGACACAACAGAGCGGCCTAACAAGCTTTGTACACCCTAGCTGTACCTGCTTCACTTGATGAAGACTTCTAGCATTTGCATATCGACGACGCACTGAACAAAAAGATCCTCAACTGCCTCTGAAATCCTCACCAACAAGAAAGGAAAATGGCTAAATGAACTCCCCGGATGTCTATGGGCATATCACACCACCAAAAAAATGAGTAACCGAACAATAAGGAGATGGCCACAAGCTTAGAAGATGGCCACAAGCTTAGATCTGGCAGAAGAAAAACCCGAGCAGACTATCACTAGCATCACAATGTACCAGTAGTAACTCCTCTCCAGCTACAACAAAAAGGCCAAGATCTGGCAGCTCCAGCCCGAAGATCTGGTCTCAAGAAAAGCCTTCATCATTGCCCGCAGACAAGGCTCAAAAAAGATGGATCCCATCTGGGAAGGTCGGTACAAAATCAGCAGACTAGGCGGCAAGAGCAATTACACCCACGCCACCATGAAACGACAAAAAGATCGAAAAATAGTGGAATGCCCACAGTCTAAGGAAGTACCATGTGAGACCTTCCGCTACATCAAAGCCTGAAGACCGAAGCAGCTTAACGGGCACCACCTTACAAGTCGAGAACTATCCAGTTGTTATGTAGTCTTTTACAGCTAAGTTATTCGTTCGTTTCATTCGTTTTTTCAATGAGGAATTCAGAAGTAATTTGCAACTTGGCTCAACTACATACCTACAACAACTGATTATACTTGCACTTAAAAAAGAAGATTGCGCCCTTCTTAGGGACTCATCGCAGGAATTGCACCCCCCCGGTGGACCAACCATGCTCTCCAAAGTGGGAGGATAAACTCTACACTCCGAATATCCATACGTGGATGAGCCGGGCTGCCCTAGTATAACTAGAAAAGCACGACGGCTTGTGCCGGGATTCCTATAAGTAGCCACAATGGTCTTTTTCAAGGCTTAACTAACTGAAGGATTTTGGGTCTCTTGGCCTAATCCGCGGGGAACCGGGCCCTAGAGACGGAGGGGGCACATTACTCAGTACGCTCTAGAGACGGCTGCCCTGGAACCCTAAAGCTGCTACCGAGTGCACTAAGGTAGCCTATGGTTTCCAGAAGACTGCCTACGGCTTGCCCTTCGAGCAGTAAAGCCGCGCTAGACTTATACAACTGCACATTCTTGTGAAAGGTTAAACAAGCTAGCGTGCATATACGAAGCTTTATCCACTGCCGACATGCTACGTAGTCGATAAGCTTCACCTCTGCTAAGCGCGGAACAACTTACACCAAGTCCTAAAGTGTTGTGATACTTGCTGCGCAACCTACGGAATTAGAGAAAGCACAAGGTTAACAGCCTAGTGGTTACACGGACTTGTCTGCTTCTGTAAGTAAGGCATCCGGCTGCCAACCCTATGGCTAACAACTTTGCAAAGTTCTACACCAACACCTACGGCTACATAGGCTACGCGAGCTTATCTGCTTATAAAAAAGTAGCATGTTTGCCATTGGTCTATCAAGTCTAAAGGTTAGGGCATGAACAAAAAAAACGAAGATGAAGAAAAGCGAAGGAATCATGTTTATAAACAATTAGCAAAGGCCGAAGGAGTTCAAGCAAAATAAGAGCTATAAGGAAAAACAAAGAAAATCCTAAAGGCTACCTAGAAGACTACAGCAGCTTAGACATTCCACGATTACTCGGTCGCCACACCTTCAGCAGCTTGGACATTCTTAGCAGCGACATCATCCAGCGCTTTCACCTCCGGCTGCCTCAGCCTGGGCACCAACTTTTCCAACTACTTCGCCAAGGAAAGCCTTAAAAGTAAAAATGAGAAAGTCTTCCATAGAAATAAAGAAGGTCTCGAAACCTCGAGCTCATCATTCTCACCCTTCAGCTGCTCATTCTCCTCAAGCAGACCAATACAGACGCGTTGCAACTCATCCACTTCCTTTTTCAGACTTTCGTTGATCTTCAGTACACCTTGAAATTCCAACACTTGGGGTTCAAGCCTATCGACGATTCTCTTAAAGTGGATCATTTGATTACAAGCAGCAATCAACTTTTCGTCATTTGCATAAGCAGTAAAACGAAGCTCAGAAACTGCAAACTCAAGATCTTGAATCTAAGTCTCAAGCTGCAGAGAAGTGGGGGCAGAAATATTAGACCCCTTCAAAGCAACAAGCTCAAAATCCAACCTCTTGATCTCCTCGGCCAAGGAATAAGCTTCAATTGCCATAGTCTTTGCCAGCTCCTTGGTAGCCTTGCTATATCTGCATCATGGCAAGCAGAGCAGTCCTTCTATATTGGGTCATATGATTCGCAAAGGAACTTGGGCAAACAACCTTTCTGACACCATCAACAAACTTGGTACAAGTGTCCATGTCTTCAAGCGAGACTGGTTTCAAAAGCACACAGATCTTAGCAGCCTCCCCGAAAGCAGGCTTAGTGAATTTCTCACAATTGCCCACGCGAGCAGTCTCATTCTTCCCAGCAAGCGATTTAGTCTTAGCAGCAGAATGAGTGGGCCTTGGCGCCGCTTTAGCAGCAGAGTCCACCTTATCACTCTTCATAATACTAAGCATTTCCAAAGGTGAACCAGACTTAGCTCCCAACGGACGTCTTGGTACAAACTTCGGCACTTGGGGCATGACATGACCTCTACGCTGAGCAGCCCTATCAGCAATCGAACTAGCCATTTTTGGCATGGCAAGCGTCACTGGCTCAGATCTAATAGCCTAATCTTTCATCACTATAGAAAAAGTCAAGTCAATCACAAGCTTGGGGGCAGTCAGTAAACCCTCGCAAGCAACAGAATAAGTCTTTGGTTTTTTCTTAGCCGACATTTCTCGAGCAGGCAGGAAGCCTGCATGCCCAGCATTTCAGCGACCCATGAAGCTCGCGACCTCCTTATTTCTCTTAATCACCGGTTTTCTCGTGTCAGATCCAAGAGCCCAAAGGAAATAAGACTTGTGACTCGCCTAGCACTGCACCCCAGCGCCACAAATCTGTGGCCCCAGTCACACAAGCTGCCCATGGCTCTAGGCAAGTTGAGCAGCTTAAAGCAGTGGTCCTTGCCACAACACCTCCTCAGCCCATGCTGAGCCGACTCCTGGCTCCTGTCAGCCGACATGTCGCACCACCCCGACGGCTGCCCCGTGGCAGCACTATTCAAGAAGAAGACAAGAAAAATTAATTTCCCTTTCTTACATCGGTGCGGCACGGAGAAGACGAAGAAAGCAACGAAAGACAATCCTTTGCACGGGCAAGATGTAGAAGATTGCTAGGGGAGGGGGAACAAATATCCTCTAAGATCTCTCTCTCTCTTGTAGGGTAGAATAAATCGCTTTCCAAGGTTGATTTAATAACCCACTTAAGGTGGACTTAAATAGGCTTTGAGAGAAATTTATTTCCCTTTCCTAAAAGGATCTAATTTCCTATTACAGAGAGAATCAACATCAAAATAGGAAGCAGTCTTAAGTTTCCTAAAGCAAGAAAATCTCTACACCTGCTGCCCTTTCCTGCGAGCAGCCTAATGGGTGTAGGGGCATTTGTGGAGCCAAAAATAATCACAAGGCGACACGTGAATTCTTGGGTAAAAGATGACAAAAATACCCTTGAGGCATACTGGGATTCCTACGCGCGAGCAGCGGGTAATCATCCCTAAACCAAGTCAAAAGTGCCCAAAGGAAGGTAACAAATTCATAGTTATCTCATCCATCCTCATACCTCATAACCTCTAAATTATTAATTGGCTAATTAGTGAATTAATTACTAAATTCATTAATCAACCAATTAAGTTAGCAATTATATCAAATAAACCACCCAAAACCACATCAATGGCCGGCCATCCCCATCTAAAAAAGGATCCATCCTATTTCCTACCTTTCCTTACCCTTTCCTCCCCTTTTTAGCTAATTATTTAGTTATTCTTTATAACCTTTTCATAACCTAATTATCAATTTATTCTAAATAAATATGTAACCACCAATTTATTCTTTAAGGTAATTAAACCAAAATCTCAACCACAAAAACTCCTTCAAGGGCCGGCCATTCCTTGGAAAAAATGGCCAAGCCTAGCCCTATAAATAGGCTCCTATTTTCACCAAAAACTCATTCCATTTCTCTTGCAAAAAATCCTAAATACTCTAAACACTCTTTCTCTCTAAAATTCTAACTTTGACATCGGAGGTTCTTCGGCCAAAGCCCCCCCCCCCACATTCATCGTGGGTGCGTGAGGCTATTGGCCTTAACCTAAGGTGCTACTTGTTTTGTAGGTGCAAAATCGTCCAAGATCGAGGAGGAGAAAATTTGCTTCCACAACAGGTTTCCACACGGAAGAGAAAATGGTGCAAGGGTTAGACCAATCAACCAATAAATGCCAAGGAACTCGACATGCATGACCAGTTATAAAGAAAATGCATCATTAAAGCAAAATCATGCTCAATTCAAAGAGAATGTCCACCCCTTTCCAAAGTCACTACTTGTTTTGGCTCCACTAGTGCGCATCACTACGGTCTAGTGATATTTCTTTTTACATGTAAGTAGAAGATCTTAAGTTCGATCTCGTCAAAAGCAAATTCAAACCAAATGATCCAATTGAGAGACGACATGTCGTTTGATACGCTTTGAGGAAGCTCTCGCAAAAAAGTGTCTCAATGATCCAAAACAACCCAATATCCGGCCCCTGCTTCTAGTGTAACAAAGAAAGGCCCAATATATGGCCCATGCTACCTTCTGCCAAGGGTTCACATTTGATATTCTAGCTTCAGAGGATTTTTTTTCTTCGATGATCCAAACCAACCCAAGCAAGTACGGAGTTTTGTGTGTATATAAAGGGAAAGCAACTTACGTAGAATGAGTTTACAATTACTATGACTTATTAGTCTAATAGTATCATGTAAAGAAAAAATTACACATAACATTATATTATTGAACTGCGATGTCAAGATATATGTAAACGCAATCCATGTTAGTTTTTCTTCATGCAAAGATGCCAATTTAGGAGCGGACGTCCACATTTGAGCGTCTTTTTGGCCATTACATGATATGGAACAAACCCAAAACCACTCTACAATTTTCGGAGGTAAGGCAAGTACCATACCATATGTTGTTGCTATAATGCCCGTCATAGTAATTACAATCATAATGCCAATAAAAAAGACTTATAGCTCAAGTAGTAAAGTACTTACCCGCATCAGGGAGAATTTCGGTCTTTTACTTTTACACATTTCTCCTAGCTACCCAAAACAAAACAAAACAAAGAAAAGATACATAAATACAAATGGCTTACAAACCCAAAAGAATATGATGAGACCTCTGCATTTGCTTCTTACGTTTGGAATTTAACAAGAGCAAGCAGACAGTTTCTTCATCTCACTAATTTCCAAATTATCAGACCCAGAAATAACATCAATTTTTGCCCCTTTAAGATCAACCCCATTGGATTTTATCCCATAGCTACATTCCAATGCCTTCTTAGACACCACACCATATATTTCCTCAAGAACCCTAGAGAGCAGTGTCCACATTGTCACCACTGAAGGCTGATGTCTCTGAGAAGAAAAGCTCTTGCTCCTCAGCAAACTCAACTGCATCTTCTGTGGGGACATCCCTCTTGTCCCCGAGATCGGCCTCAACCCATCTAGCTACATGATCAAAGGTTTGTCTCTTGGTGATCTCGTACACTAGCATTGCTGCTAATGCACCTCTGTCGTATGCACTTGTAACTGCCCTATACCTACAAGGAAATGAAAAGAAATTTAATTTTAAAAAATCATGGATTTGTCCCGCAGAATTTATTTTGAAGTTGGTTATATTCTATTAGGAATTTCTTTTTGGAAATTAAATCTATCAGTAAAGTTTTGAATGTATTGTTGCAGTACATTTAATGGTGCAGCTGGTACATAATTACAGCACCAGCAGAAAATCAAGGTTGTTTAACATTTATGCAGAACCCTTTGCAGCTTTACACATGCATGTCTGTCATGTAGGGCAGAAATAGAAAGGAAGAAGAAATAAGCGCATTAATTAACAATTAGAAATAAGCATTTTAATCAACATTTAAGTAATAATCTAATCATCAACTTTCATGTCATTTAGTTTACAAAATTTGATCTCTCTAGTATTACCCTTTATATAAACATTGGATAATATTAGATGTCCATTTTTAGCACGTTTCTAAAGTTGCATTTATAGGTGAACCATTAGGGCAGGGAAAGCTGGTCTCTTCTTCATTTAGCAGAGTGCCACTAGCTAGATCCCAAACTCAAATACTGAAGGCTTCTTAATAAGCAATTGAGTACCAATGCATACACTAATTTTATTCATCAAATGACATGACAGTGTTTGATTGGTTTAAATTAAGTTTCCTTTTTTCTTATTTATTGTTAAAAGTAAGGTAACGACACATATATTGACATGTTTGATAAACAGATTTGATTACTCAAGTATTGTTGTGCGCATTTTGATTACATAAGGTATGCCAAACCAAATAATGCTGTTGTGTATGTCACGCATACCCTAAACCATGGTTACTGTAAATATGTATTCATGTTTCATATACCTTATACCTTATACATCGTTTTAGTCACATTGAAAGGAATCAAACGATAGACTTGTCGAATACCTAACCAATACTCCACCGCCCATCCTCCCTCACTACTTGAACTAACAGATTTCAATCTTTTGTGTCACCTGCTATTAGGTGGTTAAGGTAAGAACAATATTGGGACTAGACCAATTAGTAGTGGACTGTTAAAACCTCTCCGAAATCTTTACAATGGTGCTTAACACTTCATCGCCATTTAAAATCAAGACATATTGTTTGGAGACTTACATATGAAAAAAAAAAAATCGTTCCTATAGGTTGATAAAAGAAAGAAAGAAAGTGGGAGAATGATGTAACAAAAAACCTAACCTTTCTTGGCCAGCAGTATCCCAGATCTGAGCCTTGATGAGTTTGCCTTGAATGGTGAGAGTCCTAGTTTGGAACTCCACCCCAATCGTGGACTTGGAGTCGAAGCAGAATTCATTCTTTGTAAACCTCGACAGAATCTGAGTCTTTCCAACTGCCGAGTCCCCAATCACCACCACCTTGAACACATAATCTATCTTTTCACGTCCATTCATAACAATAATCTCCCTCCTCACCCTCTCACTCTCCGCCCTCTCCACAACCGTCAACTCCGCCTCTACCCCATTCATTTCTTGGTTCATTTTGTTCTGAAAATATCGAAGTTGAAGGCTTGGTCTTTGTTTTGGTCTAGTGTAGGAAGTCAGTGCTGGGAGTAAGTGAAACCAACAGGAAAACAAAAGATCGAGAAGATAATGGTGCAGTCCTTTTCTGTCTTTTTAAAGCTTTAAGCAATATTGGACGTACCAGCAGCATTATTAAACCATATGGTATATTGGTCTGTGACATGCATAATTTAGGTTAACACTGTCACTCAAAAGTTGTACACGTTTTATTTAGTAGGTTTTTAATTGGGATTTGGTAGCTATTAATTTTACTGATCCAGTCAAGCAGCATGCATACTATTTTCTTTGGAGAAAAAGGCATTTTAAATTACTCTATTATGCATAAAAGAGATTCTAATTCGGATGCAACGAAAGCATCATTTATACTTTTGAACTTCCACAAGGTTGATGTTAATTTAATTACATAATAACAGCCTAACAAGGATCTTATAATTATAAAAGTTGATTTGATCATGATAAAACAAGCAAAAATGGGTTGGTGTTTGATAACGAACCAACTCATTTGAGGCCATCATGCAGTCTTTGCGATTATTTTAGTTATAAAGTTAGATGTCCTTATTTCAATTTTCAAGCAAAAGGAAGGGAGGTTTGTAATCAAATCATAACTTTTAATTTTTTTTTCTATCTATTTTACTGATTTTAACTACTCAAGGACCAGTTTTGAGATTTTTGAGGTCTGGAGTGACCCCCCAAAAAATGTGCCCTAATTGCATATAAGAAAAATTATTTGTTTTTATGACACACCCCGACCCAGAAAGTCCACTAGGACACTGCAGTCGAGTTGTGCTGGCCGACACCTGGAAGGTGACGAAGCCATAAAGTGTGGTGACGTGGAAAATGTGAATAAATTTTAAACCTAAAAGTGTCTAAACATCAGAGTGTGCTCGTGAGCGGGAGCGAACCCATCTCACACGTGACTTCAGAGCATAAGCAAATACAGAAGAACGGGCAAGAATTATACCCTCAACTGTAGCCACCAGACCAGAGATTCGCCAATAATCCTCGTCGATACAAACCTTAACAGCTAACCTGGAGGGGCGCAAAACAGAAAACGTGAGTGGGCAAAAACAAAGCTTTTCAAAACCATTTCAAAAATCTGTATATAACCCCTCACTGTAAATCCAGTATAATTTCTCAGAAAATAATACGTATATATACTCATATACTAAAACATCGTCCGGAAATCAAAACTCATCATCAAACCTCAGAAATAAGCCATGTCGATATACCAACTCAAAAGCAAACAATATCAGGTAGGTGAGATAAATCAATATGCATCAATATTAACATGTCAGCCGGAGTCACCTCTAGTGACCTGTACGGCTGAATCTATAGCTCATCAATCACAATCCATCAATATCAATCATTATCCTGCACACGAGTCGGAACCACCTATAGTGGTATGTACGACAGGCTAGGTGTATAATATTACGCTCAGTGCTATGATCACGTGAAGGTTGTGCGACGAATCGCGGGTCACCTACGAGTTGGAACCACCTATAGTGGTTTGTACGACAGGCTAGGCACTTGCCTTGGATCCAAGGTGAGCGTACGGTGCGTGAGGTAAACGATCACTTGAAGGCTAGGCCCTACTCTGGCAGAGCACAAACACCCGAGGTGCAGGTGATGAGCTAAATCACAATCCATCATCATCTCAACTACTAACTATCATACTCACCTGACTTACCTAGCCGTCCACAGCACCGAAGCATAAAGAATGCAATCACAATCATAATAATGAAATGTAATTTGGCATACGACATGGCAATTCGATTCTAAAATCAATTCGATTCGCAAATCATTCAAATCAAGTTTCTGGAAAAAACGGCAGTTATACATATATATATATTGAAAACAAAAGCCCACTCACCTGGAGTCCACACTACAGCCCCCTAGCACGACTCTCGAGAAATCCCAAATGATCACTGCCTAGCATAAATGTCAATTCATGTCTTAAAATTCGTATTGAGAGAATATGCAATTTATATAAAACGCATCCCTACGAAATTGATCCGGAAGATCCGTATCACGAATCTTGGATCCGTCACTTCCAATAATGTAAATTAAACTTCTAGAACAATACCCCAAAGTTTCGTTACGATCCAACGGTTGGATCTTCGCCAATTGCCAAAACCAAGTGGCGGTTAACGTTTTATTTACAAACTTACAATTCCAATTTGGGAAGATCCGTACGACGGATTCCCGATCTGTAAATTCCTACTTTTCTCAAATATTATGTACTACAACATACTAAAGTTTGGTGACGATTCAACGGTCGGATCGTCGATTCATATTTTGACCTATTACCGAATCGTAACGAATTTAGGTCCTAACGATCAATTTACGTCAATCCATCATCAAAACTAATATCAAGGCATTGAATAATGCCTAAAAACATCATTGGCGGCCCTCGGGCCACGCGCCGCCGTGGGTGGCGGTTGGCCGCCCTCGAGTCGCCGGAAAATTCAACATTCACTAAAAAATCTCAAAATCTCCAGAATTAAAGATCTCAATGAGTAGAACAACTTTCATACCTGTTAGAAAGTCCAATTGGGCCTCGAAGACCTCCAATTTTGCTACCCCCGCCAAGAACCCTAGAAATGGGTGTGTTCCAATTCGACCTCTAAATCAATTCCGATGCTCCAAAAAATGATTGGGCTTTGTTCCTGGGTTCTAGGGGAGTATTTTGGTAGGATCAATTTCATGAAAACGTTTCAGGATTGGGAGAATTTGAACACGACCCGTTTTGCACCACTTTCGGTTTTACCCATTTTCAAGCCAAATCTTCCCAAATTTGAAGTGAAATAGGTAGAGGGAAGGTTATAGAGAGGTTTCTAGGTGAAGTTTTGAGGTAATTCAACTGAAAAATGGATGAAAACTCACCGGAGTTTGCTCCGGGTTCATGTAACTCGCGGGAAGAGGGTGAGGGATCCCTTGATCCCGTGCTCCCCTCCTTCCCTCCCGTCCTCTTCTTCTTTAATTCCTGATTGGGCAAAGCCCAATCCAGCACCTGCTGCCCGACACGTGGTGCACCAAAGAAAAATCTGGAAATAGTCTATAATTTAACAACTTTACAATTTAGTCCTTAACTTTAAACGTTAATAACTTCTTCGTTATAGCTCCAAATTCGGATCCGTTTGCGCCTACGCGTCCGTAGCGACGAATACTATAAGAATATGCCAAGAAAATGAATCTTAGGTGTCACTACGAGGCAGTCAATACCAATCGAAGTATATGCCTCAAAGGGCATTTTCGTAAACTCGCTTATTAAAATTATAAAAATCATTATTTTCAGGGACGGGTTGTCACATTTTACGCGTAAGACTTCGATAAAATTATACTTAGAGAAACACTTCAAACTTAATAATTTACAAACACAGAAAAACTAATTTATTTTGTATTGAGAGAAGGGAACCACAAAACCCGTAAGTAGATAGATGATGGGTTTTGTTTTCCTTCTATCTGAACTTTTAAAGTGTTTTTATATAACTCGTGAGGTGTTTTTGCTTATTTATTAACCTTGTCAATATGGGACTAAAAATATAATCATATTTTCGAGTCTTTAATTGATATTATAAGCAATGAATTAGCACTAAAGTAAACCTAGTATTGCTAAGGATACAAAATTTATGAACCAAATTTTGTAGACCATATGATGTGATTGATGATAATTGAATTATTACTTAAGTGTCGATGAACGTGCTTATTTCCTATTGGTGACACGTCATATTGTTTACAAATTTGGTCTAAGTATTACTCTTTGTTGAAGGTTAGACTTGAATTGGAATGAATGTCTAAAAAGTATAACCCACATAACAACTAGCTAGTAATTAAAAAGAAATTAACAATCAAACAGAAATTCATAAAAAGGCACACAACAATTCAAACTCAAGACCTTTAGTTAAGTTTAAACAACAGAAACCTTTGATACTGATTAAACTTCTTGATCATTTAACCAAATAGAGATTATATTCACACATATCAAATTAATTCCCCCACACCTTTTTGTTTTTTAATATTTTTTGACACACCACTAACACTTGATAGAAAAACATTAAAATTTAAAATGGTGTGGGGGAAGTAATTTTGGGTGTGTGAATATAATCTCTCTAACCAAATTTTATAAATTATAATCTTAAAAACTCACATAATGATTTGAACCCAAGACCTCCTTGTTAATTTTAAACAAAAATAAACCACCATTTGTAGTTAAACTTCTTAAATATTTGACCAAATTTTATAAATTTATACTCTTATAAAAAAAATTCATAAAAATTGGAAAGTAAATAAACGTAGTGTTTTGAACTTGGGAACCTCCTTGTTAATTTTAAACAACAGAAATCACTAGTTCTGGTTAAACTTCTTGGTTATTTAACTAAATTTTATAAATTTATACTTTTATGAAAACATATATGAATATGTCACCCTAACAATTTGGTGCCCCCAATTTTTTTTGGGCCTAGGACAGTTGCCCAACCAGCACTTAGCCTAGGCTGGCCTTGTACCCAAGTGGATTCAAATTAAAGCATTGCTCACTCAAACGACTATATTTCTAAATCTTGAATGACAAAGCTACAAATTTTCTCTATTAACAATGTATCATGAATCAACTCATCTTAAAAAAAAAAACCTTAGTAATTGGCCCAGTGGTAAGGGTGCGGACTCCATCTCCCCAATAAACAAAAAAATAATGTGAGAGGTCACGGGTTCAATGGTCCGAGCTGATGAGTTTGCTTCACTAAGGCCATGGGCATGATGAAATTCCCATAGCCTTTCCAGGATCAGAAAGAGTGGGTAACTGTAACTTACCACCCGTTGTTCTTTTTTTTTAATTAAAAAAAAACTCATCTTAAAAAAATTTAGTACGTATCAGTGTATAAAATTTTCAACTTGTCACATAAAAACTTAAAACAACACTGGATAATGTATTGTGATAAAACTTGTATTCCCACATTTCATATTTGTGACCCATTGAGATTCTGACATGATAATCTTCTGTATGCTTTTCTGTCTGCACTAAAACTAGTATACAAGTGAGTGACCTCAATTTGTGATGTTTGCACCGACAAAATGTTTGGTAAAGTGGAGGAGGGAACATAGACCAATGCTTAATAGTTATTGCTGCTTGATCAATGCTTATAAAGTTATAGCTTTACATATAATTTGGGAAGCCTACAAGTTTATAGCTTTACATATAATTTGGGAAGCCTAAACCCTAAAACAAACTTAAGGAACTGTTGTGGACTCTTGTTTAACAAGTTTATGCTATTGAAAATCCATCCTTGGTTCTCTAATAGTTTATCTAAAAGAAAAAAAGAAATAAAAGTGTGCAGAGAATAAGAGATGGGCGAAAATCACTTTTTATCCTAGTTAGTGTCAATAATAGCTCTTAGGAAGGATTTCAAAAAGTCTCCTCTTTTGTCTCTCTAAAATTCTCTCTATGTGAAACATAAACTCAGGAAACTTTCGTCGTCGACCCTAGCCTTTGGCTTGGGTGCCGGAGGCATCTACCCGTTATTCATTCCTCCTTTTCTTCCTTTCTTCTTTTCCTCTCGTTTCTCTAATTCCCCTGAGTTTCTCTCAGTTTCTCTTTCCTTTGCCCTTTCCCTCTTTTCTTCCTCTATCATCTCCTCTGCTTCTTCCCCCTCCATGCATCCCTTCTATTCTTCCTTCCCCTTTTTCCAGTTTTCTCCCTTCATTTTTAATTCTCGATTCTCCTCTGAGTTTAATCTTAGTTTTTCTTGAACCGAGTCTTAACTATCTCAGTTTGGAGTTTAGCTTCCTCCAAGAATGTGGCGGTGACGGCGATTTGGTTTATGTTTCTTGAGACTAAGGTTTTCTATTGTTCGTTTTTTCAGTTTTCAGGCCTAAGCTTATGTGGGCCTCCTGTTCTATCTTGGGTTGCATCTCTCGTTTTGTTTGGACCTTTTACTTTATATATTGTTATTTACCTGGCTCTTTTAAGCATTGTACTAGTTTTTAATATATTGGAAGTTCTTATTAAAAAATATAAGTGTAAACATGAAATTTCCTGGCAATGAATGAAACAGGAACACGTGTACAAAATAATATTAATTTTGGGGTTACAATCTCTTCTACAATTTAATCCTCTGATTCTATCTTCGTAAGATATAGATTTGTCGATGAGCTATTGATCCAAAGGGCTATTGGGGCTTGATATTGGGATGAACAATGGCGTAGATTTGTTGATGTTGTGGATCTAAAGGGCCATCAGAACTTGATCTTAGGATGAACAATGGTGTAGATTTGTTGGTCTTGTTGATCCAAAGGGCTGTTGGAGCTTGATCTTAGGATGAACAAGGATGATCTTCAAGAATTTGACGAAGAACGAATAGAGCTTTCTTAATCCTTTGGGATTCTTGGGAATTTGGATGCTTGAGAGCTTTGGGGTTTCAAAACTTCAGGGATTTTGGAGAATTCTCTTCCAATTTGGGAGTAGAGAAATGCATATGTCAATTGTCCCCCAAATGAATGAAATGACGTTGTATTTATATCATTTTTCCAAGGCTTTATTTTGAATATAATAATCAGACGAAATAAATCATTTCTGCCAGGTGTTGACACGTGTCCTATTTGATGACTTTTCTGACTCTTTTTTATTTTTCGTTGAGTCACATGCTATGTGTAAAAAACTGCCCCCGCTCCATCTGCTTGTGTGGATCCGTCGAAGAACATCATCCATGTTGGGAAGATGTCGATGCAGAACACCTCCTCGTCAGGCAAGTTGTTTAAGATTTTCCAAAAGGCTGAGATTGGATGATCAGCAATGAAGTCTGCAAGTGCTTGTCTCTTGACGACTTTAGCTGGAACGTAGATGATCTCGTGTTGATTGAAAAGCAACGCCCATTTAGCTAGTTGCCTTGTCAAAACTGGTTTGGACATGATATATTTAACTGGGTCAGCTTTACCAACCAAGTGGATGGTGTAAGAGCAACTCCAGCGGAGCTGGTTGCTCGAGGGACAGGCGGAAAAAAAGGGGCCCGAGGCCCTGTGAAGCTGCTCCAGCGTGGTCCGGCCCGAGGGAAGGTGGAGGCCCGAGGGACGGGCCCGTGAAGAATTGACTGACCCAGCCACCCAATGGATGCTGACATCACACTAATTTTTTTTTTGTCAGGCGCGTGCACCCCACGTGCGCGTGGGGGTGCGTCGCCTGACAACTTTTCAGAAGAAAAAAAAAGTTTCAGTTACCGTTGGGAAGCCATGTGGCTTCCCACGGTCTGTTCGATCCCAACGGATCTTTAATTTGGACCGTCTGATTTTCAACGGTAATAAAAATAAAAAAAAACTTATTTAATATCAACCGTTGGATCTCAGATCAACGGTTGATATTATTCTGCTTTATAAATTAAAAAAAAAGTTTAAAAAATCAGAAATGTTGCTGTTGTTACACGTGGCACAATCTGGAGCGTTGGAATTCAATTTTTTTTAAATCCAACGGCAGAGATTAATTAGTTGAATAAAAATTTAAAAAAATTTAAAAAAATCTATAAAAAATTGTAAAAAATTTGTAATTGTTGCAGTCCTATTTAGTATAGGAATGTGATTGTGTAAATCCTAATAGATTAGGAATGTATCTTATATTCCTATTAGGAGTAGATTACTCATTAAGTATTGTAATCCTTATGGGAAAGGGTTTGTCCTTTCTACCACTATAAATAGAGGCACAATGGGGTGAATTAAAACACACCTCACAATTAAATCTTTCTCTCTTCTCTCTAAAGTGGTCGGCCTCCCTCTCCCTCTCTAACCCTAGATCGCTCAATCAAATAGGCCTACAACACGTTATCAACACGCTCTTGCCAGAAGCTAAGGAATTGACGCATCGTTGGAAGAGGCTTGCATCCACCACAAATTCAAAGGCTTATTTGTTTTCTGCTAATCAGGTACGCTTAAAATAAATGAAGATATTTGAAATGTCCACGAAGCATGAAAACATTCCCCATGATGCATGAACCCCTCTATGTTTATATTTTCCTTTCGATATATATATTGTATATGTTTGTCAATATATATATTTGTTTCATGCATCGCAAAATTAAATTGCTATGTGGAATTTGTGAGTCAAATTATAAAATTAAATTAGAAGCAAATTAGGGTTTCCTAAACCCTAAGGGATTTGGAAAAAAAAAACAAAAGGGGATGAATTTGGTGCGGCACCGCACCATCCTAGTGCGACCAGGACCCCAGGCTTCGGCCTGGACTTTCCCTGCTCGGGCCTGCAGCCCACGGCCTTCTCGGCCTGCACTCCAAATGCCAGCCCACATGGCTGGGCACTGTCTCCTCAAAACGCCAGCCTTGCGGCTGGGCTTTGTCTTCACGGCCCGTATGCAAACCAGCCCACGTGGCTGGGGTGTTGGACCCTGCATGCATGACGCCAGACTTGAAGCTGGGCTCCCACCGTGACAACCCAAGGCCAGCTTCTGCTGGACCTTACCCCGTGCAAACCCACCCCTAATATTTTTAGGCTCTGCTAAATTTATTAAGGCACCCCGTGCCTTTTTCCTCTTGCACGGTACCCATACCAAATTTTTGGGTATATTTTTTCCAATCCACATGCTATTTTTTAATACTATAAAATAATTTAACCCGTATGTTAATATTATTTTGCTTCTATAATCGACCCTGTATGGCCCGATTTATTGAATTAATTAAAATTGACCTGCAGTTCATTAATCTGATAATAAACCCAAAATTATTGACCTGAAGATCATTTTTGGACATTAACGATTCAATAATTTATTTTTATACTTTGAACCGTCACATACTTTCGTAGTAACGAAGCTCTCACACTTGAGTTCCCGCAGAACCTCAAATCCACTATATGTATATTTGTATATTGCATTCTGTGTTTCTTGCAGGAACCTCTCATTATGAACTAATTGTTCATAAAACTAAATTGAACCTGTAGTTTCAAATTTAGTGCCTTTCAAACCTGAAGTTTTCATTCAAAACATACCACATGAAACCTGTAGTTTTCATGCATGATTTAAACCAATACATGTCTAAAAGAACCTGTATGTTCTACGATATATGTCTATGGCTTACCATATGACTACTCACGTTTTTCTCCCTCTGTTTTAGGGACATGTCGAACTTGAACAAGCTCGATTTCTCCGCTCTAGAAGTCTCTGGAAGAAACTATCTGAAGTGGGTTCAAGACGTGAAGCTCCATCTCACTGCAAAGGGTATTAGAGCCACCATCGAGGCACCCGTCACCGGAAAAACTGTTGACGAAGCTCAGAAGGCTACTACAATAATCTTCATTCGAAGACACATCCATGATGCATTGCAGACCGAGTACCTCGCTGAGGAGGACCCACACACCCTCTAGCTTGCTCTGGCCGACCGTTTCGACCACCAGAAAGACATCTACTTGCCTGAAGCAAGACACGATTGGCAGCATCTTCGCTTCCAAGACTTTAAGTCTGTGAATGAATACAACTCTGAAGTTTGTAGGATCCGTTCATTGCTGAAATTCTGTAAAGTGGAACTTACCGAATCAGATCTCCTGGAGAAGACCTATTCGACCTTCCATGCCACCAATATTGTCCTGCAGCAACAATATAGGGCACAAAAATGCACCAAGTTTTCAGATTTGATCTCTGTTTTACTTCTCGCTGAAAAGCAGAACCAGCTTTTGATGAAGAATCATCAAGCTCGACCGACTGGCTCGAACGCTGTGCCTGAAGCACATGCAATATATTCTGGTAGCCATAAACGACGACAGAATCGTCGTGGTCGTGGTAATAGGCAGCAAGCTCCACCACGGGCCCAAGGTCAACAGAGAGCCGCACCTAAAGGAAGGATTGCGACCCAGCAGCGTCCACCACTCGCCCCTAAGGTCCCAAACTTCAAGAACAAGGGCAAAGCTCCCGGTCAGTCTGCTTCTACTGAACTGGACATGTGCTATCGTTGTGGATCAAAGGATCATTGGTTACGCGTATGCTGAGCTTCCCCTGAGGCTATTGCCAAGTATCATTCACATCGTGAGTCTAACTTTGCAGCTGTGGATCGTCCGGAAGATGCAACCATATCCATGGAGATATCGGATTTTCAGGAGGCGTCAGCCCCTATGGAAGAATAATTTAGACATGTTTTTAGGGTGTTTACCCCTAGTGGCCGAACCCACTAGGAGTGGCCGGCCCTACCCCCTATTTATCTAGGTTTATGGTTTAAAATTTTGAACAATTTTCCTAAGTATTTGGAATAATTTGTTTGGTTTTGATTTGTTTTGAATTATGGATTATTATTTAAATGGATATTATTTTTCTCGAATTGCTTAATTGAATGAATGGACTTATATTTATGCATGTGACCAATTCAATCAATTTATTTCTAGGTATGTCTAGTGGGGAAGTTAGTTGTCTGGCAGATAGTGCAACCACGCACACCATTTTGCGTGAAAAAACATATTTTACTAACTTAATACCCCAGAAATCTCCTTTGACAACGCTCTCAGGTCCATCCAACCTGGTTGAAGGATACGGAAAGGCACGTATCATGTTGTCTAATGGTACTTACTTGACCATTAAGGAGGCACTCTATTCTCCACGTTCCGGAAGAACGTTGCTGAGTTTTAGAGATATTCGAGATAATAAATATCATATTGAAACCACTGAAGATCATGGTTCTAAATTTCTTTGTATCACTTCATACGAATATGGCCAGAAGCGTATTCACGAGAAGTTGGAACGTCTGCCGAATGAGTTGTACATCACAACCATTCGGGGCATAGAAGCCCACAGTGTGGCCGACCCTATGCCTGAGTTCCAGGACACTTTGTTGCTTTGGCATGACCGTTTGGGACATCCTGGATGTGACATGATGCGCCGTATCCTCAAATCATCACACGGGCACAAGTTACATCTTCATGTAGGACTCCCACCATGCAAAGCGTGTTCTTTGGGGAAGTTGAATACTCAACCCTTATATACAAAGATTATTTACAACCCCCCTAAATTTCTTCAGAGGATTCAAGGGGACATTTGTGGACCAATCCAACCAACCTGCGGACCATTTAAATATTTTATGGTGTTGGTTGATGTATCGACACGATGGTCACATGTTTGCTTGTTGTCCACATGCAACGCCGCATTTGCTAAACTCCTAGCTCAAATTATTAAGCTAAGGGCTCACCACCCTGATTATCCGATTAAGTCGATTCGATTGGATAACACTGGAGAGTTTACGTCACAGACCTTTGACGATTATTGCATGTCAGTAGGGATTGATGTGGAACATCCTGTACCCCATGTTTATACCCAAAACACCCTGGCAGAAGCTTTCATAAAGCGCATTCAAATGATAGCTCGGATTTTGGTTATGAGAACCAAACTACCGGTATCTGCCTGGGGCTATGCAATATTGCACGCAGCCATGTTGGTCCGCCTGAGGCCCACCGCTACCCAACCACATTCACCGTTACAGTTGGTCACTGGATACGAGCCTGACGTCTCGCATTTACGGGTGTTTGGGTGCGCCATTTATGTGCCAATAGCTCCGCCGCTACGTACCAAAATGGGTCCTCAGAGAAAAATGGGAATCTATGTCGGTTATGATTCGCCATCAATTGTTCGATACATAGAACCCTTGACAGGAGATCTTTTTACCGCACGTTTTGCGAATTGTCACTTTGATGAGACAGTCTTCCACGCGTTCGGGGGAGATAAGCATGCTAACGTTCTTATAGAACGCCGCGAATTGTCGTGGTATGCTCCCACTATGTCTCATTTAGATCCCCGCACTGCTCAGTCTGAAACTGAAGTGCGTCGAATTATAGATCTTCAGAGCATTGCTCAAAGCATGCCAGATGCTTTTAATGATCTAGCTAAAGTGACAAGATCACATATACCCGCTGCAAACACACCTGCAAGGATAGATGTACCCCATGTACGTCAACAACCCGCCTGGGAAGGCCGGACCGTCCCTGAATGAGGGGAGGCCGCAACTTCCACGCGGCACGGTACATTGGCGGCTAGCCAATCACCTGCTCCGACCCTGAAGCGTGGCAGACCACCTGGTTCAAAGGATTCACAACCCCGGAAGAGGAAAATGGCACCAACTAGTGACCCTAGTTTGAATCCGACCATCGCTCACTCATCCGTTCCAACGCATGAGGTTATTCTAGATTACAGTGATGCTTCAGATGAAACATGCCGGCCTCCCGAGAATCGCGAGATTTCGGTCCATTACACAGTATTGGATGAGGTTTGGAATAGGAATGAGATGATCGTCGACGACGCATTCTCGTATTCAATAGCTACTGACATTATGCTTAGCGATGACATTGAACCACATTCCGTCGATGAATGCCGACGTAGAACCGATTGGTCAAACTAGAAACAAACAATCCAGGTCGAACTCGATTCGCTCGCGAAACGTAAAGTGTTTGGACCAGTCGCTCCTACACCACCACGTGTGAAGCCCGTTGGCTACAAGTGGGTTTTCGTGAGGAAGCGTAATGAGAAGAATGAAATAGTGCGATACAAAGTACGCCTCGTAGCGCAAGGCTTCTCTCAACGCCCTGGAATTAATTACGAGGAGACGTATTCTCCTGTAATGGACGTCATAACGTTCCGCTACCTAATCAGTTTGGTAGTTTCTGAAAAACTGAATATGCAGCTTATGGACGTGGTAACCGCGTATCTCTATGGGGATCTAGATACGGAAATATATATGAAAGTTCCAGAAGGACTTCCATTGACTGGCTCAAATAGTTCTAGACCACGGAACACTCTCTCAATTAGGTTGAAGAGGTCACTCTACGGATTGAAACAATCCGGGCGGATGTGGTATAACCGTCTGAGTGAATATTTGACAAGTCAGGGTTATGTGAACAATGAACTATGCCCATGCGTGTTCATAAAGAAGTCACATTCCGGATTTGCAATCGTTGCAGTTTATGTCGACAACATGAACCTCATTGGGACTCCTACAGAGCTTGAGGGAATTGCTGCACACTTGAAATCGGAATTTGAGATGAAGGATCTTGGAAAAACTTGATACTGTCTCGGCCTGGAGATCGAGCATTGTTCGGATGGAATCCTAGTACATCAATCGAACTACACCCAAAAGGTGTTGCGTTGTTTTAATGAGGATAAAGCGAAGCCTTCGAGTACACCAATGGTCGTTCGGACTCTAGATGCTAAACGAGATCCCTTCCGTCCAAAGGAGGATGAGGAAGAGATTTTGGAACCCGAAGTTCCTTACCTGAGTGCAATTGGGGCTTTATTGTACTTGGCTCAGTGCACTAGACCCGACATCTCCTTCGCTGTTAATCTTTTGGCAAGATACAGCAATGCGCCCACACGCAGGTACTGGAATGGTGTTAAAGACATTTTCCGCTACCTCAAGGGTACAACGGATTTGGGCTTGTTCTATACCCACGAATCACCGAGTCTTGCCGCCCCTTACGGTCCTCGGGATGATTCTCGCCTTGTTGGTTATGCAGATGCTGGATATCTGTCTGATCCACATAGAGCACGTTCTCAAACGGGTTATATCTTTACCGTTGGAGACACCGCTATATCTTGGAGGTCTACCAAGCAAACACTAGTGGCTACTTCATCGAACCATGCTGAGATTCTCGCCCTACATGAAGCAACGCGTGAATGCTTTTGGTTGAGAGAAGTTATGGAGCATATCCGAAGTACTAGTGGTCTTACATCAGTCGTTGACCTTCCTACGACGATCTTTGAAGACAATGCCGCATGTATCGAGCAGTTAAAGAAGGGATACATCAAAGGAGACAACACCAAGCACATAGCGCCAAAGTTCTTTTACTCACACCAGCAGCAGCAGCATCAGAACATTGAAGTCAAGCAAATCCGTTCCCAAGACAACTTGGCCGATCTCTTCACCAAGTCATTGCCCAAGTCTACTTTCCAGAAGCTCGTCCAAGGAATCGGTATGCGTAAATTATCTGAGTTAAATCGCTTGTAGTTCTCTTATTTAGAAGTTATGTCTAACTCAGGGGGAGTATCTAGAAGTATACTCACATGATCTTAATGTACTATTTTTCCCTACGATTAGGAGCATTTTTCCCACTGGGTTTTTGCTACCTAACTAGGTTTTAACGAGGCACCTATCCTGGGATGATCATACTCCGTTGAGTTCACTACCTTCATCCAGTTTGACGAATGTTTTAGACATTATGCATACTTTCTTACTTTTCTCCTTAGTCTATGGGTTTTGCCTATCATGGGTTTTACCATAGCGAGGTTTTTGTGAGTTTTTACAAATGCATACTTCAACATAAATTTGAGACTCGCGAATACCCGTTGTGCCGATGACTTCATCAACTATTCAACCTTATCTGCTGAAGATCTGATGCGATGGTGCTTTGAGTATTTACACACTCAAGGGGGAGTGTTGCAGTCCTATTTAGTATAGGAATGTAATTGTGTAAATCCTAATAGATTAGGAATGTATCTTATATTCCTATTAGGAGTAGATTACTCATTAAGTATTGTAATCCTTATAGGAAAGGGTTTGTCCTTTCTACCACTATAAATAGAGGCACAATGGGGTGAATTAAAACACACCTCACAATTAAATCTTTCTCTCTTCTCTCTAAAGTGGCCGGCCTCCCTCTCCCTCTCTAACCCTAGATCGCTCAATCAAATTGGCCTACAACAGTAATTTTTTTTTTTTTTACTTTTCTATAAATACCTTGTCATTAACATCCACAATTCCATATTTTCTCAACTATTTCTCCTCACATTCCTATCTTTCTCTCAAAGTTTGAAGCCAATTTTTTTTTAAAACAAAATGAGTACTGCTGCAGGTACGAATTGCACGCTTCTTGAAGATGTTGCGTTGTGTGCTAGTTGGGTTAAAATTACTTTATGTTATTTCCAATTTATTGAATTTAGTACTTTATGTTATTTCCAATTTATTGAATTTAGTACTTTATTCAAAACACATTTAAACACACCAAATAAAATAATATAAACATACCAAATAAAATTACATCACATACCGAATAAAATTACATCACATACCGAATAAAAAACACACTAAATGAACTAAATAAACACACCACATGAAATCAAATAAACACCCTAAATAAAAACAAACACTAATGAACTTAAGTATCTTCAACACCCCTCAATTTCCACTGGTGTTCTATCAAGTCAATTTGGCGAGCATTGTGCATATATGGCCTTTGCATTGCAGTATATCGTTGAATGACTCTATCATTGAAACGTCCATCCCTTTGTATTGGGTCGTGTTGTACGGGTTCTTCGGTGGCGTCATGAGCACAATATATTCGTGTTTTGGAATTGTTCATCGTGTCTGGCTTATATTCATCAACAACATCATAATCGTACTCATCTTCCACAATCATGTTGTGAAGAATGATGCACGTCATCATGATAGATCGAAGCGACTCCACATCAAACATTCTGGCAACACCTCTAACAATAGCCCAGTGAGCTTGGAGTATACCACAACAACGCTCCACATCCTTCCTACATCCTTCTTGACAGCTTGCAAAGTATTTTTCCTTTGCACTTTGTGGACGTGGCACTATTTTGACAAAGCATTCCCACCTTGGGTAAATGTCGTCTGCTAGGTAGTATGGCTCGTCGTACTTACGTCCGTTGACCCAGTATGTGACTTTTGGTGCCTTTCCTTGCAGGGCTTCATCGAACACTGGGGATTGGGCAAGGACATTAAGATCATTTTGAGCTCCCGGAACCCCGAAAAAGGCGTACCAAATCCAAGTATCAAAAGATGCCACCGCCTCCAAAATGATACTTTTCTATCCTTTTCTATCCCCATAAGCGCCTTGCCATGCACTTGGACAGTTTTTCCAAGTCCAGTGCATACAATCAATGCTTCCAATCATCCCTGGAAAACCTCGCATCTCGGATTATGACATGTGGCACGACGTGATTGGTTACAAATCTTATCAGAAATCCCTCACCAATAATTGTCCTTTCAGATAATGACACGTGGCATGCCGTCATTCGTTAAAAATATGGTGGAAATCTATCCTCAAAGATTGTAATCGGATTGTGACACGTGGCACGACGTGATTGGTTACAAATCTTATCGGAAATCCCTCACCAATAATTGTCGTTTCAGATAATGACACGTGGCATGCTGTCATTCGTTAAAAATCTGGTGGAAATCTATCCTCAAAGATTGTAATCGGATTGTGACACGTGGCACGACGTGATTGGTTACAAATTTTATCGGAAATCCAAAATTACAAATAAAATTATTTTGAATTTTTTTTTATAAATAAAATAATCCAAATATTTTATTGCTATTAGCTTTTCAGATAATGACACGTTGCGCAACGAAAATGATTAAAAATATTATCTGAAATTACAAATAAAATTATTATGTATTATTTTATAAATAAAAAATTACTAATATTTTATTGCCAATTGCCAGGGCTATTCAAGTGCAGGGGTGGAGATGCAAAAAGGCTATTGCCAGGGGAATACACTGTTCACTAAGGCAATTACTGTTCACTAGGTGGATTGAATAGTGTATTGCCTGGGGGAGGGCTCCTGCACTGGAGTTGCTCTAAGCATGCATGTAATGTCAGAGCTTCTGAATGGCGAACACCAAGGCAAGAGACGTCTTTTCTATCAGGGAATAGTTCAACTCAGCACTAGTAAGAGTTCGACTAAGGTAGTAAAACGCTCATTCTTTATGGGATTCATTTTCTTGTGCTAAGAGTACTCCTACTGAACTTTCTTGAGCGACGATATACAATATGAATGGCTTCCCAGGCATAGGTGCCCCCAGGAGAGGTGGACTTGACAAATACCCTTTTATGTTTTCAAAGGCATTGAGGCATGCTTCGTCCCATACAAACGGAACATCCTTCTTCATGAGTCGGCTGAACGGTTGACAACGTCCTGCCTGGTTAGAGATAAAATATCTAATGAAAGCGAGTTGTCCTTGCAGACTTTTGAGCTCGTGTAGATTTCTTGGCTCAGGCATGCTTTGAATGGCCTTGATATTTGATTGGTCCACTTCGATGCCACGGTGCTTGACAATGAAGCCGAGGAACTTTCCAGAGGTGTCGC
Source organism: Crataegus laevigata (assembly GCA_963580275.1). Taxonomy (NCBI): domain Eukaryota; kingdom Viridiplantae; phylum Streptophyta; class Magnoliopsida; order Rosales; family Rosaceae; genus Crataegus; species Crataegus laevigata. Next base: position 24,836,409 of record OY756947.1, on the reverse strand, counting down.
CAAATGCACGCTTTAACGGGTTTATCTTAAGGTTGTATTTTTGTAGTCTTTTGAACACTATTCGCAAATCCTTCAAGTGGTCTAATCTCTTTTTTTGTCTTGACCACCACATCGTCTACGTAACATTCTATGTTTTTGTGTAGCATGTCATTGAAGATTTTTTGCATTGCACATTGATATGTAGCTTTAGCAATTTTTAGACCAAATGACATCACCTTGTAGCAGCAGATACCTTTTGGAATGCAGAAGGCTGTTAGTTCCTCATCTTCTGGAGCCATGCAAATTTGATTGTATCTAGAGAAGCTGTCCATGAATGACAGTGCCTCGTGGCCAGTGGTTACGTCCATCATGATTTCGATGATTGGCAGGGGGAAATCGTCCTTCGGGCAAACATCATTGAGGTCTCGGAAGTCCACACAAACACGTATTTGTCCAGATTTCTTAAGGACGATAACGATGTTAGAGATCCATTTGGGGTATTGCACTTCTCGAATGAAGCCTGTTTCGATTAGCTTGTCAATCTCGGCCTCTATTTGTGGGATGAGCTCGGATCGATGACGCCTTTGAGTTTGCTTTATCGGTCACGTTCTAGGCTTGACTGCAAGACGATGCATAACGATGATAGGGTCAAGGCTGGGCATTTCCTTGTATTTCCAGGCAAAGACGTCTTTGTACTCTAATAGCAGTTGGTAGTACTCATCTATTTCGTCCGCACTTAGTAGTGCACTTACGAAGATAGGTTTGTGCTCATTTTTTGTTCATAAGTTGAGCTCATTGAGCTCATCAACCATGGCTTGCTCTCCATCTTCAAGCTGTGGTGGTGCACCAATGACATCTTCTTCGGGAATTTTGTCTTCTTTGTCTTCTTGGATTGTGATGTGGAAGACGTCTTGGACCTCCCCTTCAGTGCCATCGTCTTAGGCTTATTGGCATAAAGATTGCTTGCCGCTTCATCCTTGAAGGAATCGAGCTTCGAACGTCGCCGTTTTCTGCTAACATGTCGAGCTTTTCTTCCTTTGGCGCTGTCTCCCTCTTTCTAGAAAGCTCTTTGTTGTCTTCAAGTCTTTCCAAAGCTGACCATTGCAGAGGAGAGCTAGCTGTGTTGCTTTGTTTCTTAGGTTTCGACAACCTTTAAAAAATAGAGCTTTGGGATGTTGGCGTGTTAAGCCTCTTGAAGACAGAGGTTCGGTCTTGACCACTAATGCGATTAAATGCTGACATTCTGGGTTTTGAACGATTCATCTTATCGAAGATTGACGTCCATGGTGCAGATTTAAGCTCTTCTTGACTTTGTTCATTGTTCACGTTGATGTGTTGAGCGTTAACGTTTTTTTCTTTGCTTGAAATCTTCACATGTGCATTTGTTGTGAAGCCAAGTCCAGCTTTGTTGTTGTCAACTTCGTAACCATGCTCTTTCAACTTCTTTTGAGTCTCAGTGAGGTCACGTTCTTTGTCATTGATGGTGTTTGAAACCTTATTCCCAGGATTCAACGACAAAGCGAAGTCATACCCAGCCTTCGACATGAGTTTGTAAGCGTTTCGATCAAAACCTTATTCGGTCTTCTTGGTTGGAAGAAAGCTTGGTTCCAACCATTTTGGCAGAGCTTTTATGAAGCCTTGTGGTAGTCTTACAACCTTAACGTCGCCTAGCCGTGTTAGAGGTAAAACTGCATTCGTCTTGAGCAATTTTACGTCATCCTTGTGCCGCTGTGTGTCAACTTTGCTTGCTTCAGTTTCGAACGGGGATTGACCATTCTTTCTTCTTAACATCGGCATGTAACGAAAAATGGGTGTATTTGGTCATTTTGAGGGCGTCTTACTCCCTTTGGTTATTGCAGGTTTAGCAAGCTCATCATCATTTTTGCTTGAAGATGGCATGGCTTCTCTTTCTTGCTTCTTGGGCACGGCTTGCCATTCCTGCCTTTTAGGTGTTGCTTTGCCCGTAAATTTGATTTCTTTTGGAAGAGATTTGGGCACCATGTCTTCCTCCATGTAGAACTTGGCGTCTACAAAGTGTGATTCGGCTTCGGTGAATGGCTTGGTATCACCTTGGATCACCTTCACTCTTTCTCGGTAGAATTTTAAGCATTGGTGGAGGGTGGATGACACTATTCCATTCTCATGGATCCAAGGTCTTCCTAAGAACAAGCTATATGAAGTTCTTGCATCAATCATGTGGAATATCGTGCTTGATTTGAGTTCACCAATGGTCATCTCTACTTGGATCATGTCTATCACCCTTTGTCCTCATTGGTTAAAACCTTGCATTAGCAGACGGCTTAGGGATAGTTCATCCATCTTGATGCTGATTGTGGTCATTGTTGCCTTTGGCATGATGTTTATGGCTTATCCTTCATCCACAAGCATGCGATTGACTTTGTGATCCCTTATGTACCCCGAGACGAAGAGAAGACTGTTGTGAGGCTTTGATCCCAGCAGCAAGTCTTTGTCAGTGAAGTTGATTGCATCACGAGCAGCACAACACGTGGCATATTCATATGATTGGAGCTTCAAGCCTTCGTCCTTGCTTTCTTGCACCTTGTGGTCGTCGGGACTCGCCAAGACCGCTACTAATGTTTTCCCCATCCCCTTGGGTGATCGTAGTGCTTTCTTGATGCTAGTGTGTGTCAGTGGGCCTTTTTTGGGCGTGAGGATATTTTCTTCCTCAATGACGATAGCTTTGCCTTTTGAGGGTTCTTCTATTTCTATTTCGACCATGTGACATGCAGCAATAATGCACTATTGGAAGAAGTCGTTCGGGAAGTACTTGTGCAAGGAGATAGGAATGCGTGGCTCTTACATCATGGGTTCCCCAGCATATGTTGGCTTAGCAGCTCTTGTGCTTCTTTTGGGCTTCCTATTGTTGAGGCGGTTGTGCTTTCTCTCTTCCTCCACATTTGGCCTTGTGGCTTGTGGTTTTGGCTTCCTTGTCTTTTTGTAGGTCACCAAGGTCCATCCTTTGTCATCGTTAATAGGTGCATCTTGGTTGCTTGCCTCCAATGATGGTTGTGCAGAAGGTGCCGTGTGATTTGAGCATTGACAAGGATGGTCACGCATTACCTGAAGAGGTACGGGGTCAAATGATCCAAACATGATTGTAGTAGTGTGTGTTGCAATGTGTCATCTAGGTCAAGTTTAATTTGCCCTTGTTGTGCTAGCTTCATGATAAGTTCCTTGATGATGAAGCACTTTCCAACGTGACGGAATTTTAAACCGCACAAATTTAACCCTCTTTTTGACAGATGTAGTATAGGTGTAAGTAGGGTATCGTTCTAGGCCGGGGATTAGGAGGGATTGCTAATCTACTCTAAATTAATTTAAAAATATTAAACAAGACTCAAGGATACAAAATTAGGCTAAAAACTCTAATAATTCAAAACACACTAAAAATGACTCAGAATAATGAAAACAATTTAAAATAAAAACTAGGAAATTAATTAGACGGAAATTAAATTAAAAGATAAAAACTAATAAAAATTAACTAAATAATATAATATAATAATGGGGGGGGGGTTTGGTTTGGATGAAACATAAATTAAACTTAACTAAATTATAAAATTGACAAAAACATAAATTAAAAGTGAACGGATAGGTGACGGATTGGCTAGAGGGTTTTTCTCCACACAAGATACATATGCAATCTAAATTGACCTTCAGTTGTTCTTTCAATAAATTGTAAATTTCAATACTCCAGATTAATTAGGTACGCTTAAATTAACCTTCAGATTTTCCTTAAGTTATTGAATTGGATGAACAGCATACAACAATTCAAATTATTCCCCAAAAGTTCCCTACGTGAAAAGCACAATAGAGATACGATTAAAGATCATTAAGTTTTATGAAAATCATAAGTGTTGACAAAGCATTCGTAACTATGAAAAGCATGATACTCCTGCCAGGAATTCACTTAACGCGATTGTGACTAGCAACCTTCACTACTCATGAATATAAGTTCATAACGATTAGGTGAAATTCACTTATATTCTAGCATCAAATTCATGCATGTAAATTAAGTATGCATTCTTAATCGACAAACATAAATAAGTTATTAATCAAGCAGTTAAGCAAATTAAATCACAACTCAGAAATCACAACTGAAGGTATCAATTCATATTACAAATATAATCATGGTTTTGAATTATCCTCTAGCCAAAATAAATAAATTACACATTATTAAATTAAACAAAAATAAAATAAAAGTTTGGAGGAGATAAACCGAAATGAGAGTGTAGAGGTTTTCTGTGCACTGTGCTTGTCTGGATTGGCTCCAACGCTGCCAAATGCAGCTTCTGACTTGCTTTGTTTCTCTGCTGCCAAATGGCAGCTGCCTTCCTTAATAATCACGCTGCCAAAGCAGCAAAGGTTCACCACCGTGCCCTTCCTGACTTCACCGCGCCTCACAGAGGCTTCTTTTTATTTTTTTTTTATTTTTGAATCGTTTCTTCCCTCGTGTGGCAGCTGTGCTCGCTGCCCAGTTTCTCTTCTATTCACTCCAATTTCGTACCCCTCCAATTGCTGCTTGCGTTGATTTCACTCCCCTTCAAGGCAGCTTCGGTTTTCTGTCCAGCTGCCCCGAGGATTAGGCCTTGCTGCCGTGGCAGCTTCTTGAATTTCTGCTCAGCGCAAGGCTCTGATTGACTCCCCTGCTGCCAAAGGCAGCCTTCTGTTCTTTATGCGTGCTGCCCGTTGGCAGCCTCTGTTTCTGTTTTTGGTTTCTCAGCTGCCAAATGGTAGCTGCCTTTCTTTCTTCTCGAGACGCCTGATGCTTCTTGCAGCTCCGAGGCCTTCCAATTGATCTCGCCTGATGGGCTGCTCCGAGAGCCCTCGTGACTTTCCTCTCTCTGCGCTTCCCGACTCCTCTTCTATTTATTTCCTTCTGTTTTCTTATATTTTTTTGTTCTTCCTATCTCGCTGCCCCAAGGCAGCGCCCTTCTGTCTCCGTTTCTCCTCAAGCTGCCAAGAGGCAGCTCTCTTATTCCCTCTCCTAATAGGCGCTGCCCTCACCGACTGCCTCTCCTCCAATCTATTATTTTCTGCCCTTTTTAATCCTTGAGCTGCCTTCATGATTGTGTTTCCCAGCTTTTGTTCCGAGTGCTTTCCAGTCCTCCCATGTGCCCACCGAAAGCTCCCTTATGCTTCCAATCTGTTATCACACAAACCCACCATCACAATATATTATAATATATAAATATATATATATATATATATATATATATTATTTTCCAAATGATAAGTAAAATTCAACAGACAAGATAGTTTAGATGAATTAATTTACTTAACACTTCATTTATTCTATTTTTATTTTCTTATCTTAACAAATTCTATAAAACACGAAATTAACGTAAATAGCTCAAAATATAACGAACTAACTAAGAAAAGACGAGTGAATTTGATATAAAAATATATATAAATATGATCCGATCAAATACCCCCACACTTAGCTTTTGCTAGTCCTCGAGCAAAACAAATAAAACCAGAAAAAGTAATAACATGAAAAATATTAACTTTCCCCCTATGTGACCCTCATAGAATTTCATTCGAAAACGCAAATCATCAAGAACCATAGCTAAAACAAAACAAACTAATCCCAGTTCATCTTCCTTATTCAAATATTAGCAGTAATCTTTAAATCATCCTTGAAGTGTAGTGTGTGAGATAGCCATGCTAATGCAATTTCAAGTTTTTATTTTTTAAAATCATCATATGCAAACTAGCAACCTTCTCACGGGATATGCACTTAATCACACATGTGTTTAGTTTTAATGTGTTTCGCTCAAAGAAACAAATGTGAAAGTTCTACCATAAGCTTGCATAAAAATCACTTTTCCACAATCATAATTGCAAAACTTAAATCAAGAGGACTTTTATTGGATGTAATGAGGCTTAGGGATAGGGCTATTGAAACGAAAGAATGGGAAAACACAAGTTCCAAGCTACATTGCAAACAATTTTTTTAGTTGAGATTTATAAGAACTCAAGTTCTCCAACGATTCTTCTAACACCTCCCATCACACCCTTAAACTGAAACTTTAGAAACTTTTTATTTTCTTCGTATACAATCTTTCTTTTTCTTTTTCTTTTCTTCCTTTTCTCATTTTTTTTAAAATATAAATACAAACATGAAATACCCCCACACTTATTCTTTTGCCAAACTCATTCCAAGTACTTCACAAACATTTCTCATAAGACAATCTCAAATTGCTCACTTGGAAAGGGTAAGGAAACATGCTTGAGGTATAAGGGTAGATATATCTGGTGATAAGAAATAAAAGGCTCAACATAACGGCTCAAACAGGCAATCTAATGATATCATTTTTTTCTTTGGGAAAACATGCTTATTTGGGCCATGGTGGTAAACCTAATGCCTCTATCATTTTCAAGTTCATGCAATCAATGACAAACATTTCAAAAGATCGTTACGCAAGTTCTAGAGATGCATCTCACATAAGTTCATCACACAAAAAAGAATGGGAGTGTATGAAAAATGCACACACTTTCAATAGGCTCAAAAACTCACATAGGATGTATATGGTCACTAAATTCGCATATGAAGCTTTAATTCATGCTTTAGTTTCACATCAACAAGGCTATGTGCATATAGTTTTTCAAAGATGATCAAACATGTACAATACTAACAAGAGAATAAGGAATTTCATAAAACACATGTTAACTAAGTTCTTGATAATCATGGTTCAAATTTCTTCCAGTTATATCATTGGGTCGGGAAACTAATAAAAATCTAATTTAAAACCATAAGGAAAACAAGACAATATTTTTGGATTTTTTTTTAAATTTTTCAAGAAAAATTAAATAAAACACAAAACTCCGAAAAAATTAAGTAAAACACAAAGCTAATTAAGAAAACAAAAAGCAATAATATGGAAACAAATGAAACCAGTTCAAAGTCGAAGGTACAAAAATTTTCAATTTGGTCAATTTTTTATACTTGATACCCCCACACTTAAACTAGACATTGTCCCCAATGTCATAAAACAAAAATATGCAAATAAAAATAAAATGAATAAATAATACGAAACAAAATAAAGAAAAGGGACTGAAAACTTCTCTAATTTGCAGAAAACCAAGCGATGACCCCCAAGCGTAAATTTTGCAATCAACTTCAAGGGAGAAAATAACCAAACGTTCCTGCAAAGAACAGAAATAAACAGTTAAGCACGCAAGAAAAAATAGAAAATAAAGTAAACGAAAATTGAAAATGATAATAAAAGATAACGAAAAGAACTAATAGGCGATCATTGGTCGTCCTTGTTGATTTTCCACAGCTTTCATCTTGAACTGGATGGGCCTTCTTCTTGCAAGTGATCCTCGGCTTAGTTGAGGATGAGTCAGCACGTTGTCTCCACATGCTTCAAGTAGTCCGGTCTCCACGCAGGTGTGGCATCTTCTTGAACTCTTGGATCATCTCACCCTCCGCCTTCATCAGGATGCACCTCAGACTCCTCCTGCTTCGTCTGTGAGGTACTTTTGCTTTTGAAGAAGCACCTCAACACAGGTTTATTTTTGAAGTGGGTTGGGAGGGGTCTGAGATGAGTACTCGAGAGTAAGACTAGGTAAGCAATCAGGATCTCACTTTCTCCATGTTCTTCAGATGAAAGTGAGGAGAAAGCGTGATTTGAGATACTTTTGCTTTTAACCTTTTTGATATGAAATACTTTTGCTCTGGATGATTTGTTTTCTGGGGTGATCCAAGGGATGAAGAACACTGAGTGACTCGAAAGCTTTCTTTGGGAAGACATTGTCGGAGATGAAGAGAGGTTGAGAGGTGGAGAGGGTGTGAAGGTGTGCCTTTGCTGTGGAAGGCGAAAGTCGAGACTTATAGAAAATTTTCTTCCTCAACCGGAACTATTCCCTCACTATTTGTCGGCAGCCGGTGGATGGATGAACAGTGCCCGTTACGCGCTTTCTGACAAAGCTTCCGTAATTTCCGCGAAGCTGACTGCGCATGCGACGAGTGACGACAAATTGGAATGATGATCTTTTGAAAACCAGGGTTCAAAACCGGGTGCGGCTCGTGGTTTTCGCAACGTTCCACGCTGCACGTGATGAGTCACGACAAAATTGGAAAAACTGAACCACGTGATTGCTGAGTCAAGCCCAGCTTTTGAGAAAGGAAACGGCTCTTTTGAGAAAGGAGCGTCCAGCTTTTCCGAATTGTGTGAGGACGCTTCTTCAACCTCTGAGGAGCGGGCGCTTCTTCATTTTCTTCTTTTTATAGAGGCGCTAATTCTGCTCCACCTCACACTTGAACTCCTTTCCTCAAACACTCCCTTCTGTAAACACACATAATCTTTCCGAACTCTTCCTGCACTTCTGCACTCTTATTCCTTCCGAACTCTTCCTGCACTTTTAATCTTTCCGACTCTTTTCTTCCTCAACACCCTCTAAAAATGTCTTGCCCTTCCGACCGTCGCCTAAACTTGAATGTCGGGGAAGACGATGACTCGTCTTCTCCGAACAATATTTGGAATCCATCCTTCATATCCCCCAATGGTCCACTTACAGTCGGGGACACAATGATGAGGAATGAAATCACCGCTACGGTGATTGCCAGAAATCTGCTCACTCCAAGGGACAATAGGATGCTATCTAGGCGGTCGGACGAGCTGGCCGTTCAGGAATCTCTAGCCCTCAGCGTCCAAAGTGCAGGCTCAGTTTCGAACATGGGCCAGCGCCTGCTTGCCCGGTCTCGTCAAGTGGAGTCGCTGATGGCAGAGGTGGCCAGTCTTCGGCAAGAAGTCAGATGACTCAGGCACGAGAACAAGGAGTTGCACATGCTTGCAACTAGTTACTCGACCAGCATGAAGAGGAAGCTGGACCAGCTGCAGGAGTCGGACGGTCGGATTCAGAGCGATCATGAAAGGTTCATGGCGCTACTCCCGAGGTTTATGTTGCCTTCGTCATCTGGAGCTGCACCAAGCGTTCCGGCTCCGGAGATTCCAACTCTGGCTCTTCGTCTTCCCGGAGCTCCGTCAACCTCTGAGGCGCCACCTAACCAATAACCAATGATTGCTATTAGTTTTCGTTTTATTGTAATTTTTTTTTTTTAAAAGTTTATTTTAAGCAATATAAAATATGTAAATTAATGCAAAAAGACTTTGTTTATCCGCACTAAAAATAAACAATGCCCTTAATTTATTTAAACACAAGCTAAACAAAATTCAACCAAATAAAACAACTAACTAAACAAATCAAAAATTGCAAAGTAAAGGAAAAGAAGGGTGTAAGAATGCAAATCTGGTTGCTTGGGTTGCCTCCCAAGAAGCGCTTGCTTTAACGTCTTTAGCCGGACGATTCTTTCCTTTAACCTCCCCTCGGCTCCAAAGCATGGAATTTATCTTTCAATGGGAGGTGATACTTGAAATGATTCAGCAGTGGTTTGAATTCATGAGTGGGTGCCTGAATCATTAAAATAAAAAATATGTTAGTAAAAATTAAAATTAAAATTAAAATTGGAGAAGATGGCTTACTGTCTTTCTCCGACTCAAACTCAATGACAAAGACTACGTTTTTGGACATTTCCGGGACTTTGAACTGGGCCAGGTTTACTATGATGGTTGTGGCCTGTCCCGTGTCATCAAACTCAATTTCTTGGGCCTTGATTGTCTCATGCACAGCCTCTTGGATGTATTCTTGATATGCTTCAACCACTTCGATTTCTTGAATCCCTTTTCTTGTTGTGCAAGGTTCTTTGAACGTTTCAGCAAAATCTGGAACTTGATTTATTGCACCAAGAATCGGGATATCACTTTGGATCTCAGGAAGAACTTCCACAATCTGCCCCATTTGATTATTCAATTCTCCCATCTCCTTGGTTTGATTTTCTACTTCCTGGTTCAAAGAGATGAGTAATTGAATAATATTATCATTATTCACAGATGTACCTGAATTGAATTGGGCAGATTGTTGTGGTGGCTGTGGTGGCTCATATGGCCACTGATAGAACTCTTCCGATGACGGCAATTGTTCTTCTTTTTGCGAGCCCTGCGTCAAAGAAATTAGTCCTTCAAGAATTTCATTATAATTTACGGGCATACTTGAATTCGATTGGAATTGTTGTGGGGGAGGTTGTGGTGGCTGCATAGGTCTTGAATAGAACGCTTCTTGCTGCCAATATCCACTTTGTTGAAATTGCTGAGGTTCATCCCACATCTGATCTGAATAACCTCTCCAATCCGAATTGCAAGCGTTGGAAAACATGTTGCCCCTTTGGCTGTGGCCTTGATATCCCCAATCATCTTCATATGAAGAAAATTGAGGATATTAATGAGTCTGATAACCTTGCCCATAGGGCACATCAAGTGTAGGGACACTTGGCATTGAGGTCCGTTCGGCATTATGAGTCAATTGAGCAGTGAGCTGCGCCAATTGAGCTTGAATGGTTGCCATATCTTGCTCCATTAGTACCTAAAATTAAAGAAAGAAAAATAAATCAAATATCAAAAGTAAAATATACACACACAAAAATAAACATAAACACAAACATAAAAATAAACACAAACAAAAATAAAGGGATTAGCAAAGTTACTAATCCCCGGCAACGGCGCCAAAAATTTGACGGAATTTTAAACCGCACAAATTTAACCCTCTTTTTGACAGATGTAGTATAGGTGTAAGTAGGGTATCGTTCTAGGCCGGGGATTAGGAGGGATTGCTAATCTACTCTAAATTAATTTAAAAATATTAAACAAGACTCAAGGATACAAAATTAGGCTAAAAACTCTAATAATTCAAAACACACTAAAAATGACTCAGAATAATGAAAACAATTTAAAATAAAAACTAGGAAATTAATTAGACGGAAATTAAATTAAAAGATAAAAACTAATAAAAATTAACTAAATAATATAATATAATAATGGGGGGGGGGGGTTTGGTTTGGATGAAACATAAATTAAACTTAACTAAATTATAAAATTGACAAAAACATAAATTAAAAGTGAACGGATAGGTGACGGATTGGCTAGAGGGTTTTTCTCCACACAAGATACATATGCAATCTAAATTGACCTTCAGTTGTTCTTTCAATAAATTGTAAATTTCAATACTCCAGATTAATTAGGTACGCTTAAATTAACCTTCAGATTTTCCTTAAGTTATTGAATTGGATGAACAGCATACAACAATTCAAATTATTCCCCAAAAGTTCCATACGTGAAAAGCACAATAGAGATACGATTAAAGATCATTAAGTTTTATGAAAATCATAAGTGTTGACAAAGCATTCGTAACTATGAAAAGCATGATACTCCTGCCAGGAATTCACTTAACGCGATTGTGACTAGCAACCTTCACTACTCATGAATATAAGTTCATAACGATTAGGTGAAATTCACTTATATTCTAGCATCAAATTCATGCATGTAAATTAAGTATGCATTCTTAATCGACAAACATAAATAAGTTATTAATCAAGCAGTTAAGCAAATTAAATCACAACTCAGAAATCACAACTGAAGGTATCAATTCATATTACAAATATAATCATGGTTTTGAATTATCCTCTAGCCAAAATAAATTAATTACACATTATTAAATTAAACAAAAATAAAATAAAAGTTTGGAGGAGATAAACCGAAATGAGAGTGTAGAGGTTTTCTGTGCACTGTGCTTGTCTGGATTGGCTCCAACGCTGCCAAATGCAGCTTCTGACTTGCTTTGTTTCTCTGCTGCCAAATGGCAGCTGCCTTCCTTAATAATCACGCTGCCAAAGCAGCAAAGGTTCACCACCGTGCCCTTCCTGACTTCACCGCGCCTCACAGAGGCTTCTTTTTATTTTTTTTTTATTTTTGAATCGTTTCTTCCCTCGTGTGGCAGCTGTGCTCGCTGCCCAGTTTCTCTTCTATTCACTCCAATTTCGTGCCCCTCCAATTGCTGCTTGCGTTGATTTCACTCCCCTTCAAGGCAGCTTCGGTTTTCTGTCCAGCTGCCCCGAGGATTAGGCCTTGCTGCCGTGGCAGCTTCTTGAATTTCTGCTCAGCGCAAGGCTCTGATTGACTCCCCTGCTGCCAAAGGCAGCCTTCTGTTCTTTATGCGTGCTGCCCGTTGGCAGCCTCTGTTTCTGTTTTTGGTTTCTCAGCTGCCAAATGGCAGCTGCCTTTCTTTCTTCCCAAGACGCCTGATGCTTCTTGCAGCTCCGAGGCCTTCCAATTGATCTCGCCTGATGGGCTGCTCCGAGAGCCCTTGTGACTTTCCTCTCTCTGCGCTTCCCGACTCCTCTTCTATTTATTTCCTTCTGTTTTCTTATATTTTTTTGTTCTTCCTATCTCGCTGCCCCAAGGCAGCCCTTCTGTCTCCGTTTCTCCTCAAGCTGCCAAGAGGCAGCTCTCTTATTCCCTCTCCTAATAGGCGCTGCCCTCACCGACTGCCTCTCCTCCAATCTATTATTTTCTACCCTTTTTAATCCTTGAGCTGCCTTCATGATTGTGTTTCCCAGCTTTTGTTCCGAGTGCTTTCCAGTCCTCCCATGTGCCCACCGAAAGCTCCCTTATGCTTCCAATCTGTTATCACACAAACCCACCATCACAATATATTATAATATATATATATATATATATATATATATATATATTATTTTCCAAATGATAAGTAAAATTCAACAGACAAGATAGTTTAGATGAATTAATTTACTTAACACTTCATTTATTCTATTTTTATTTTCTTATCTTAACAAATTCTATAAAACACGAAATTAACGTAAATAGCTCAAAATATAACGAACTAACTAAGAAAAGACGAGTGAATTTGATATAAAAATATATATAAATATGATCCGATCACAACGGAATGACTTACAATACGATGGTACTTGCAATACCTGGGATCGTCAACGCGATTCATCTCTTCAGGACGCTTGCATTCAGGCAGCTCGATTAACTTTTTCTCCAACAGGTCGTCTAGCATTGTGGCCATGTCAGAGTCCGAAAAAGGGTATTTCTTCTGCTCTAGTTCCTTCAAGGTGTTTTTGTACCTATCTTGGGTGCAAGAAGGCTCACCTCTTTTTATCTCATTTTCTTTGTTCTTGGAGGAGATTTGGACGGGTGCAGAAGAGGTCTTGGTAGGGGTAGTGTTGATGGTCAAAGCTTCATTGACGGGTTTCTTCCCATGATTGTCCACCTTTGGAGCAAACACCTTATCTTTCTTGAAGTCGGTGATTGGCTCATTTTTTCCATGGTTAGCGATGCTTAACTCAATGTCATGGGCGTGGGTGGTTAACTCTTCGAAGGTCCGTGGTTTGATGCCTTGAAGGATGTAGTGTAACCCCCATTACATGCCTTGGATGCACATCTCGATCGAGGAGATCTCCGTGAGTCTGTCTTTGCAGTTGAGGCTTAGAGTGTGCCATCAGTTGATGTAGTCAATGACTGGCTCATCCTTCCACTACTTAGTACTCGTAAGCTTCATCATGCTTACAGTGCGGCGAGTGCTTAGAAGGGATTGAGGAGTTCCAACTCTAATTGCTCCCAGCTATTAATGGATTCAGGCTCGAAGTCGGTGTACTAGTCGAATGCATTCCACTTCAGAGAGTGAACAAACTGCTTTGCGAGATAGTTTCTTTCTGTCCCGGCGTTGTTGCAAGTTTCAATGAAATAGGCGACGTGCTACTTTGGGTTTCCCTTTTCATCAAACTGCATGAGCTTTGGTGGTTGATAACCTTTCGGCATCTTCAAGGTGTCACTCTTTTTGGAGTAGGGCTTCGAGTACAACACATAGGTATATGAGCTCCTTTCATACTACGCCTTGATGATGCTGGCGATCATCTCCTGCAGCTGTTGGATAGAGAAAGATCCCATGAGCGCTGCTGCTTGGTTTGGCTTCTCATCGGCTTTTTTTTATCGGAGTCTCACCTTCTTCATCAGCTTTTCTTTTTAGTGGATTAACCTTTGGGTGGACTTTCACATCGTGCTGCGCATCTAGTTGGTTGACGAGTGCGACAATTTGCAAGTCTTTCTCCTTCACAGTCCGTGCGAGTTTTGTGATCGCTTCATTCATTTGAGCCAGCTGCTCCTCTATTAAAGTTGCTCCGGTGGTCATGACTTGCGTAGCTGTGTTGCTACTCGAGTCAGCATCGGAGAGCAGGGACTCAGAGTATTTCTTTGGACTTTCCTCCCTTGGTGCTCCTAGCAAGGCCAGGGTGATTACGGGCTAGTGCCTCGGGTGTTCATGTTCCTTTGGCAGAGTTGATGCAGGGATGGTAGATATGGCGGAAAGAGCTCTTGCTTTGCTTCTAGTTATGATGCCCAAAGTGCTACCACTTGTGGTGAGGACGTTCTTGTTCTTTGCATTGGTTGCGGGAACAGCTTGAACCTTCCTTGATGCCATTTGTGCTTGGACAGCGCTTTGGATTTCTTAAACAGAGAAAGAGATGTGACGTAGAGATTGTCCCACTGGGCACCCCAAATTTGTAAACACGAAATTTCCTAACGATGAATGAGACATGAACACATGTACAAAATAATATTTATATTAATTTGGGGTTACAATCTCTTCTACAATTTAATCCTCTGATTCTATCTTCGTAAGGTATAGATTTGTCAATGGGTTGTTGATCCAAAGGGTCGTCGAGGCTTGATCTTGGGATGAACAGTGGTGTAGATTTGTTGATGTTGTGGATCCAAAAGGCCGTTGGGGCTTGATCTTAGGATGAACGAGGATGATCTTCAAGGATTTGACGAAGAATGAAGAGAGCTTTCTTAATCATTCGGGATTCTTGGGAATTTGGATGCTTGAGAGCTTTGGGGTTTCAAAACTTCAGGGATTTTGGAAAATTCTCTTCCAATTTGGGAGTAGAGAAATGCAAATGTCAATTGTCCCCCAAATGAATGAAATGGCCTTGTATTTATAGAATTTTCCAAGGCTTTATTTTAAATATAATAATTAGAAGAAATAAATCATTTCTGCCAAGTGTTGACGCGTGTCCTGTTTGATAACTTTTTTGACTCCTTTTTATTTTTCGCTGAGTCAAATGCTATGTGTAAAATTTATGTGACATGTGAGTGTTGAAATTTTAATTATTGATCAACATTTATTTCACCGAAATTTCGATGTCTACAATAAGTTATTTATTTATGTATTTTTATCACAAATGGTCCCTGAAATTTACCCTCACCATCAAGATGGTCCTTGAAATTGAAAATCACTCAATATAGTCCTTAAAAATAGGTGTCACAAATCCATATGGTCATTCCGTCATAATTATGTTAAAAATTCTGTTAAGTTCTGATGTGGCACATAAATGGGCCCCACAAGATTTACTGGTTTTTGTCACAAATGGTCCCTGAAATTGACTCACAACATCAAGATGGTCCCTAAAATTAACCCACACCATCAAGATGGCCCCTAAAATTGAAAACTGATGAATGTAGTCCTTGAAAATAGGTGTTGCAAATCAATATGATATTTCTGCCACAATTTTGTAAATATTTTTGTTATGTGCAGATGTGGGTTTAATAATTAATTAAAAAAATTGTCTAAATACCTTTTTGCACAATATAATTTTTTTTTCTCATAGTAGGACTTACTCCGAATAGAAATCCCTTCCATAAATTCTCAAATGCACAAGGCTTAACTAAGGTCTAAGAGGGGGTTTGAAAATAGTTTTCAACTGAAAATAGACTCATCTCGATTACAACCTCATTATCTCACGGCAGACTTCATGTTGTTTGAGTCACCAAACCACCAGGAAAGCGTCGAACAAGCTTTCCAAGATTAAGGTTATGTGGATGTTGATCGCTTAAATGTTAATGGTGATGTCCTAAAAGTCATTGCCAATTAGCCAAGTCGTCACCAAAGGTGATCTTGATCCAAGTTCAATTCAGTGAAGGGTGTCAAAGTGTATAAAGATGGGTGTATTGAGAATTTTTTTAGAGAATATACAACGAAGGAGGTAGAGGAATGTGGACTGGGATCAGAGGTGATTGCAGGAATGGGTTTTTGGGTTCACAACTTTTTATTAACTATTAAATTATTAAACCTATTTGTAATTTTTTTAATTTAATTAGACTAATGTGATTCATTTATATGTCACATTAACACATAACAGAATTTTTGATAAAATTGTGACAGAAGGACTACATTGATTTGAGACATTTCGTTGCAGGAGTACATTGATTGATTTTTAATTTCAGAGACCATTTTGATGTCGCAAGTCAATTTTAGGGACCATTTTGATGTCACGGGTCAATTTCGAGGACCATTTGTGAGAATAAAGGACTTTGGGACTCGTTTATGTGCCACATCAGCACTTAACGGAATTTTTAATAGAATTGTGATGGAATGATTACATTGATTTGTGACACCTATTTTCAGGGACTACATTGATTGATTTTCAATTTTAGGGACCATCTTAATGGTGATGGTCAATTTCAAAAATCATTTGTGATAAAAACCCAAAAATAAATAAATAGCTCTTAGATTTTTCAGGACCAAAAACAAAGTATTAATTGCAGCAATTGATGTCATTTGATTTATTCCAAAGGTTTTGTATTTTAATTACTTGGGAAAATTTTAAGTTATTTTGGGAGTCGTAAGGGTGTTATAGAAACTTGAGGTTTATTATTTATAAACTCTTATATTGTACTAGAAAACCTTGAATGGCATACTTGAGTAGTTAAACAATATATTTACTTTGTGCAATCGAAGTGAGTTGTTTCTCCTTCTAAAATCAAGCGTTTGGCTTGGTCGTGTGAGCAAATCCATGATTAGCAACGTCGAGCGAGTTCCATTGCCCTGGTTGAGTGATTCCCAAGTTATCTCCCTCGGTCATTTGGTTCGTCCTGCGTTAAGTGGAATTAGAGTAGGTTTTCCGCTACATATGAAGATCATGGGTGAGAATCATTATTCGTTTGAATATCAAATGGTTGAAGAGTATAGCTTGATCGATTGGAATTCCCCGCCGGTTTATGACACGTATGTTGATGACGATGAAGTCAATGATAACTTTGCCAATTGAAGTTCTTCATCCATTTTTTACAAGCAAAATGATCAGTACAAGTATATGATTAAGGTGGCTAATCAAGAGTGTGGTATGTAGCTTGGGGCCAGTTATTTTCCCAACTGGGATTTTACGCCAATTGTTGTTGAATACCATAGGGACGCATGTATGAGTTCATTGATTAAACAATGTTGTGGGAAGCTTTACAAAGAGGTAAATTATATCCTTAACATCCATACTATTTGTAATCACGTTTGGGAAACATTATGTTCTTACAACATTAGGAGAAAACAATTGGATCAAAGACCTTTATCTCATGATTCCAATTATTTCTACTCTTTTCAAAGCAACCAATACCAAGAAGTGATTTGGAAGCTGTATGTGCATTATTCAAAGGTGATTATCGCCAGCAAGAAAGGGTTAATCTGTGCATGTTATATGATATTGTGGAAAACAAAAAATTCTTTAGAGTGTTTTGCTTCTTGGAACTTTTCAAGGGCTTTGAATTCATTGGTGTTAAATTGGATGAAGGGGGAAAAGTTGGTTTGTCTTCCAAAAGATCGAGGAAAAAGAAAATTCAATTTAAACTTGACGAGGAGCTTTTTTTGAGAAAAGGAGAATGATGCGGTAGGTAGGCCTTGGGAGAAAACAATTTGAAACCATTAGTATGCTTAACAAAGGTTTTGTATTAATTGGGAATTTGTTAAGTTATTTTGGGAGTTGTAAGGGTGTTATAGAAACTTGAGGTTTATTAATTTGTAAATCTTTGTAAATATTGTACTAGAAAACCTTGAATGGAAGACTTGATTAGTTAAAAAATATATTTGCTTTGTGCAATTGAAGTGAGTTGTTTCTCCTTCTAAAATCAAGCGTTTGGCTTGGTTATGTGAGCAAATCCATGATTAGCAACGTCGAGCAAGTTCCGTTGTTCATGGTTGAGTGATTCCTAGCTTATCTCACTCGGTCCTTTGGTTGGTCCTGCCTCAAGAACGGTTGGCCTGTTTTGTAGAATTCAAAATTCGCACCTTTTCAGAGGTAGAGTTGTGTTCTTTCGGTTTTAAACTTTGATACTCTGCATCTAAGTCTTAAGGAACTTCAAAAACATGTTATAGATGTTTGCATTCAACTCAGATTGAAAAGACATGTTTTATATGAAGTGGTCCCTCATAAACCAAGTGATACATGGTTTTGAATGTTTTCTATATTAGTTCAAAAAAGACACTTAATCCTCTATATGGGGATTTCTTCTGTAGGAAATAATCACTTGAATTTGTTATGTACAATTTCCATTTATTTCCAAAAGTCAAAATAACTCTAGAAACCAAATTCTGCAACTTTAGGTTCTAGAAACCTCGAGTACCTTGTCTATCTCTTCTTGTGTTTGGTTCAACTTTAGTGCATAACATTGTTGAACAACGGAGTAAATTCGGGCTTTATTTTATCTTTAAGGCATATTTGCAGTTCTCATTTTCTGAGAATTTGGATTTTGGAAAGAGTTTCTCTTTGGAGAGCAAAGTACAACGAAAGTTGTAAGCTGTGTTCGGAAAAGGGGAAGTTATTGTTGTGTTAAGTAAAGGAATTGCCTAAACATACTTTTTCGGATTAGTGTACCGCTTCGTGGGTACAAGATCGAAAAGAATGCATTGCATGGATGTCGGGGCATTGAGAAGGAAGGACACTTTCATATAAGAATAAATATTATCTTTCGCCTTTTTTCATAGCCATAACTCCCTAATTTCCCAACACCAACATAAGTGCTTTTAGGATTACCAATTTACCGAAATGTCATTAAAGACATTATTAGCCCTTTATCAATTAAAACATTGTTAGCCTCCATCTATAGAGAAAATAGAAAGAAAAAAAACCCTCAGCTGCAACCCCCGCCGCTGATCGGGGGGTAATAGTCTCTCTAGATTTCTTCCATTTTTCCCTTATGTGTGTGTTTTTTTTTTCTTTTCTTGGCGCACTTCCATTGTAGTGAGAAGAATTTTCATAGTTGTGGTCGCTTTCTCGCTTTATCAATGAGAACTTTTATGGCATATATTGTTTAGAGCTAATGTTTAATTTTTTGTTTTTCTTTTGTTTTGTGCCATGGCAAAGGAGAGGAGGAAGCTCAACGTTTGTTGAAGGTGACTCATAGTAGTGTTTTTTTTGCTAACAGTAGCAAAAATATCAGTATGGTGTGGTCTTTTCCTCATGAAGCCGTTACGGTGGTTCTACGACTTGCAAGGTTGTTATTTTTTTTGTTGGTTAGATGTGAGTCTCAGTGGTTGTTGAGGAATTGTACTGTACTCATGATGAATTTGTAATTGTGAATTTGTATGTGATTTTTTTGGCATGTGTGACCTCTTGATTACCTCCGGCATGTATTTCTATGTAGGTTTTTGATGATTGCTCAATAAATTCTTATTAGTTTAAACAAAACTTAAATATTGTTAAGTAACCCCACAAATATGAAAAATTTTATTTGGCGATTTCTCCCCTGAACTGGTAAGAAGATGTCAATTTTCCCCTTGAACTTTAATTTTAACCAATTACCTCTAAACTTTTATAATTGACCAATTTTCCTTGGTGTTAGATTAGAAAATTTTCATTCAATTTTCCATCCATCTTGGTCGTGTGCACGACACATGGAAACTATCTGAGAGAAAATGGGAAATTTTATCCCTAATATGGACAACATATTGTTTTTGTTTTTCTTCTTCTCTTCCTCTATCTCACTCTACACTTTTTGTTTAGATTTTATTCCTAACGTGGACAACTGTGAATCTTCTTCATGATCTTGCCTTTTTAGCAACATGTTGGAGTTGTGACCTAATTTACCGGACCATCTCGATTCATCTATTTCAAGTCATGACTCAAATTCAATCGATCAATTATAAACATTCAAGGATGTAACCGGCTAAAATCAAAGTTCAGTGAGAAATTGATTAATTATAAAAGATTAGGGGATAATTGGTTAAAATTAAAATTTAAAAGGAAAATTACCTACTGATAAAAGTTCAAGAATAATCAACTAAAATTAAAGTTCTAGCAGCTCATTAGAAGATTAGAAGAAAATTACTCAAATTAGCAATTATCTCAATGTGTATAATATGCAATCAATGGAGATCAAATTTCTTTTCTTTGTGTGGAAGAAGAAAAGAAAAACGTTGTTGACCTGTGATGGCGCTCTCATGGCAACTTGGCCATACATATGCTACTGAGTAGTCCTAAAGCTTCGATGAGCTTCTATTTTTGTACCTTTGTTTTTTTATTGTTTAATGAGGAACTGACACTTTAAAATTTTGGACAATTAGTTAGAGTAATATATTTCAACATTATTTGAAAAAAAATAATAAGTACTTATTATGGTGTCATTATACAATTATGTTGTTACCATATAGTTGTTGTATCAGAAATACATTATTAATATGTCGTCGTTACGAAAAAATAAAATGCCAAAATCTGTAAATCGAAGCTAACTTCCCTTAATATATAATATTTGTTGTTTCTTTGCGTCCAGATTTTTGATGTATTTCAGTCAACGGATGCTGCAGCTGCCTTGCTTAGTTGTCTGTGAAAACTCCACAAGAATTAAAGCAAAGACTCTTCAAAGAAGAGGTCTTTTTGTTCTCAGGCCCTTCAAAGAAAGGGTCAAGACTTGGGACTTGGGAGAGGAGTGTTCATCCTCCCTACAAAAGACAAACGTTTTTCAGGTTGCAGCTTTCCAAATTGATTACCCAGGAGAAAAAAAGAAGAGAAAAAGTAGAAAGGAAATTCCTTTTAGTCCTACTTTTGATTTCTATTTCTGAAAGGGTTCTGTGGTGGACTGATTGTTAATTTTCCCGGGAAAATTGTGGTGAGAAGAGTGATGGTGCTGTGAGTTTTGGTGGGCTGGGCATGAGCTCTTTGTCAGGTATCTCTCCTGAACTTTCTCTTATTCATTTAGTGAAGACTTTTGTGTTGGCCATGAACTGGGTTTTGGATTCTGGGTTATTTACCTGTTTGATGTTTAATGGGGTCCTAATGAATTGCAATTTGAGCCCAAAATTGTGGAAAGGAGCTGGAAAATGAAGCATTATTGATGATTTCAGATCTTTGGAAAATGAAGCAATATTGATGATTTCAGATCCTTGTTTTAGGACTAGAATCTTCTGTGTTTCAACTTTCAACTGCATGATATTGGTTGCTTTGGGTTTTCATGAAGCAGGTTTTTTATAACAAGCGATATTATTGCTCTAAAATTCACTAAGGGAAGGGGAAGGGGGAGGGTTTGAAGCCGGAGTGCAGCGGTTTGAAGAGGAAGGCCTATTATTGCTAGTGGTTTTCCCTTTTCACTTGTAAGTGAGAGGTTTGAGGTTGATTCTCGCCAAAGTGATTTGAACCACATTATTGTTAGCGCATTGTGAGGCTTAGTCCACTCGTCATCCCATACTGTAAATAATATTGTTTGTTTTAAAAAAAAGCTCTCTGACCTCTGCGTAGAGGGGTAAGCAGGAAAGAATAATTAGTTTTAGTGAACTTACAAAAGCTTCATTTTTTGTTAATGAAAGAAGGGAACTTTTAACACGGTTATGGGATTACAAATTTATGGATGAGCTTTCAGTCATTTAATTTGTGATAAACAAACCAAAACCGCCTTCCTTTCCGTTGCGGAGGAAAATGAACGGTTTACTTACTGCATGTTGTTTTGATTTCTGGAAAATGGGTAATGGAAGACTAGTGAGTAGACTCAAGACATTCGAATTAAAGAATAAAAGACTAAATTCTCAGCAACCAAATGGAGAATTTATAACCAGTTTATAATTGTGTGATTTTCATTTCTGCCCGATGCTCTGAGAATGGGGAGTTGGCCCATATATATAGAGTAAATACATTCCAAATATAATCAATTTACTAGCATCACTAAGAGAAAATACTGTGATATTTCAGATTGAAGCTGAAAGCAGGCATATAGAAATCAGAAGCTTGAGGTTGTTGTCCTGCAACAGGGCATCTGCTGTTTTTATCAGTTGAGCAGTCAAATGGTAAATGAGGATCTCACCTCCTAGTGTTCGTGAGTATCAAAATGTTGGCAGCAGACTTGGTTTCAAGTGTTGCATCTGGTCCGGTTTCAGAAATCATTTCTCAAACAGTAGAGGCCATTTTTGAAATTGCAGCTGCTGCCGGGGACGTCCTTGTTAAGAAGGATACATTTAAAGAGGTTTCAACTTATGTGGAAAGGATAGTCCCCATCTTAAGGGAGTTGAACAAGAAATCTGTTCTTCATTCTGAGAGCTTAAACAATGTTATGGTGATTCTTAACCGAGAAATCAGATCTGCAAAGCTATTGACCCTTGAGTGCAGGAAGAGAAACAAAGTGTATCTCTTAATCCATTGCCGAAGAATAGTTAAGCGCCTAGAAGACACTATGAAAGAGATCAGTCGGGCGTTAGGTCTTCTTCCCCTGACTTGTCTAGATCTTTCATCTGGCATAGTTGAAGAAATTGAAAAGCTTTGTGATAATATGCAGCGAGCTGAGTTCAGGGCAGCAATAGCAGAAGAAGAGATTTTGAACAAAATCGAGTCTGGAATCCAGGAGAGAAACGTCGATCGTTCCTATGCAAATAATTTGCTGGTTCTTATAGCAGAGGCAATCGGAATCTCAACTGAGAGGTCAGTGTTAAAGAAGGAATTAGAAGACTTCAGGAGTGAGATAGAAAATGCTCGGCTGAGGAAAGACCAGGCTGAAGCTATACAAATGGAGCAAATAATTGCTTTATTAGAAAGAGCTGATGCAGCTTCATCTTCTAAGGAGAAAGAAATGAAATATATGATGAAGCGGAAATCTTTGGGGTTTCAACTATTGGAACCGCTTCAGTCATTTTATTGTCCAATCACCAGGGATGTTATGGTGGACCCTGTGGAAACTTCTTCTGGACAGACATTTGAGAGAAGTGCTATAGAAAAGTGGTTTGCTGAGGGGAACAAATTGTGCCCCCTGACCATGACTTCTTTGGACACATCAATTTTGCGGCCCAATAAAACTCTTCGGCAATCCATAGAAGAATGGAAGGACAGAAATTCGATGATTACGATTGGTTCCTTGAAATCAAAACTCCAATCTGAAGAAGAAGAAGAAGAAGAAGAAGTGCTTCATTGCCTGGGTGATTTACTAGATCTCTGTAAACAAAGAGAATTGCATAAGGAATGGGTCATACTAGAGAACTACATACCGATTCTCATTCAACTTCTTGGTGTTAAAAATCCTGAGATAAGGAACAATTCTCTTGGCATCCTTTGCATTTTGGTGAAGGATAGTGATGATGCGAAGGTAATACCTTGTATGTTTGTTTGTGTTTTTTATTTTTATTTTTATTTTTATGAACAGGTAATACTTTGTTTACCGTAACTACATAGTGTGCTCTTCTCTCTCTCTCTCTCTCTCTGCTGTGATAATTCTTTTGATGAACAATAATGAACTTCATTTTCTTATACATTTGATTTTCTTAAATCCTTCCTGTATGGCTAAAACCTTATAATTAATATTGCAGGAAAGAATCGCCAAAGTTGATAACGGTATTGAATCTATTGTTCGTTCACTTGGGCGCCGTGCTGAGGAAAGGAAGTTAGCAGTTGCATTACTTTTGGAGTTATCAAAAAGTAATTTAATAAGAGAATGCATTGGGAAGGTTCAAGGTTGCATACTCCTATTAGTTACCATGTCCAACAGTGACGATAATCGGGCTGCCAGAGATGCACGAGAGCTACTGGAGAATCTGTCATTCTCTGATGAGAATGTTGTACAGATGGCAAAGGCAAACTATTTTAAACATTTGCTGCAGCGTCTCAATACAGGTTCTCTTATATTCTTTGGTCTTGATTTCTCATAAATGCCTCATACAGGATTTTTTTCTTTTGTTTTCTGGTTGCATGCTCATACAGACTGTAAAACAGTAAAATACCAAAAAGTGTGGGGTTCAATTTTCAATTTTTTATTTTTTGCAACCTTTAGTAAAATATCTAACGGTTCCTTCTGATTTTTTATATTGTTTGTAGTAAAAAGTTTATCAATCTTAAATTTTATCTGTACAATTTATTCTTCAGCGATTTAAATTTTCACTGTATCGAATTGAATTCCATTAGTTTATATTTGTGCATACTTGGATATGATTATGTTAATTTCATCTTATATGATAAGATATAGTTTATGAAAGCTTAAACTATTGTATAGGTATGCAATGATTTTCAATTTATGTGTTTGGTACATTTATGTGTCTTAAGGGTTCATCTTATGAGTAAATAACGTTATTTTTGCCATAAAGTTTGTCATTTCTTCATTCAGGACCCGAAGATGTAAAAATGATTATGGCATCAAATTTGGCGGAGATGGAATTGACCGACCACAATAAAGAATCTTTGGTTCAAGGAGGAGTAATGGGTCCGCTTCTTTACATGGTCGCACATGGTGACATTCCAATTAAAATGGTGGCTGTTAAAGCTCTTAGAAACCTCTCAAGCTTGCCTAAAAATGGTCTACAGATGATTCGAGAAGGTGCAGAACGCCCATTACTTGACCTTCTTTTCAATCTTTGTTCGTCATTGTCAAGTTTGTGTGAATACATAGCAGCCACAATTATGCAACTCTCCATTTCAATGGCATCTCAAGAATCCAACCAGACACCCGTTTCATTTTTGGAATCAGATGAAGATATTATCAAGCTTTTCTCTTTGATTAGCTTGATGAGGCCCAATGTACAGCAAAGCATCATTCGGACCTTCCACGCCTTATGTCAATCCCCCTCCGCTGCAAGTATCAAGGCCAAGTTGATACAGGTGTGCATCTTATTTTACAAGAGGTTTTAATTTCAATAAAAATTGGTTTCCTGCTTACACAAACCTACTAGTAGAATATTAGCGGGATTTAGAAGTTCGAATAGAAATGTGGCTAGTCTCATAAGAACTTGGGAGGTAGGTGAAGGTTCAAAGGGATATCAACTGAAATTATGAAGTCGAAGCTTCAACTGACAGGCCCTTTTTCTTTTCTTCTAAGAAACTGCAATGGGATTTATCATGTTTTGCAATTAGTAGTCATCATCATTTGACTTTCCTCCATCACCCTCCTGAAAACATTAATGACTGGGGTAGTGTATGCGCAATTCAGACTAATGATGCACATCCAAATTCCCATACAATAATATATATATATATATATATATACATAAAGAAACAGAAGTTAATTGAAGCTTTATTAAGAGAAGGTTTTGTTTTTAGAATTTGTTGATATATTTGTAGTCATCGCCTCCTTTATGGCTATATACCATGATCTTCTGCTTATTGAAATGTGAAGTTAGGAAATGTTAAGTCAGATGTATCCTTTCTTGAATTTCAGAGTTTTAATTCCAAGTTTCATTTCCACAATTTATGTCATAACCAGACATAATAATCTTTACCAGATGCTAACTTGATTTACTCAGCTTCTGCTTGACAAGCATTATATAAGCTTTCACTGATGTGGTTACTTTAACAGTCCTCAGCTGTACAAGTATTGGTTCAGTTGTGCGAGCATGATGACCTAAACTTACGAGCAAGTGCTGTAAAGCTGTTCTCTTGCTTAGTAGAAAGCAGCAGTGAAGTCACCACCATCTTGGAGCATGTGAATCAGAAGTGCATTGAGACTATAATCAAGATCATCAAAACTTCTGATGACGAAGTGGAGGTCGCTTGTGCAATGGGCATCATCTCTAACCTTCCCGAAAACACTGAGATCACACAGTGGCTTATGGATGCTGGGGCACTACCTGTCATACTCAGTTTTCTCCAGATTAGCAAGCAGAATGGTCCCCATAGAAATCGGTTGACAGAGAATGCTGTTGGAGCCATTTGTCGGTTCACTGCTCCAACAAACCTGGAATGGCAAAAGAATGCAGCTGAAGCTGGCATTATACCGTTGTTTGTACATTTGCTGGAGTCTGGAACTTCATTGACGAAGGAACGTGCAGCCATATCTCTTTCTCGATTTTCAAAGAGTTCACCACATTTGAGCCAGTTGTTACCTAACCGCAAAGTATTCTGCTGCTTCTCGGCCCCACCAGAAACTGTATGCCTTGTTCATGGAGGAATCTGTGGCATTGTTTCATCATTTTGCCTTGTGGAGGCTGGTGCAGTGGGGCCACTGGTTAGGATTCTTGGGGAACCTGATCCCGGAGCTTGTGAGGCTTCTTTAGATGCACTATTAACTTTAATCGAAGGTGAGAGATTGCAGATGGGTAGTAAGGTGCTTACAGATGCAAATGCCATCCCACCTATAATAAAATTTCTTGTTCACCCAAACCCTAGTTTGCAAGAGAAGGCCTTATATGCTCTAGAAAGAATGTTCCGGTTGCTGGAGTTTAAACAGAAGTTTGGAGGCTCAGCTCAGATGCCTTTAGTCGACTTAACTCAGCGTGGAAGCGGTAGTGTGAAATCTATGGCAGCAAGAATTCTTGCTCACTTGAACGTGCTTCACGATCAATCTTCTTATTTCTGAAGGAGCTTCGTGGTTTCAGCTACATGTGTCATTGATTTGAAGATCAAGCATAAACTCACCTTTATGCTTCAACTTCACAACGATTACTAAAAACACAGGGCTGGCCATGAAAAGCTACACATGGGTGCCCTTCATATTAGAGTGCAGAGCATGGCTCTCTGATCAGTATGCCATTATCTGGTTTTCAGTGACGTGTGATCGGAGGGATGCAATTTAATTTGTCTTGACGTGGAGTTGCGGTCTCAAGATGTGAAATGACAATTAAAATTCAGCCGCCCTTGCATAGAAACTAAGCTGTTGGAGCAGTAGGAAGTTCGTTTCTGTCATACATCAGGTGCCGCCGGAAGTTGGTTTCCGCTTGTGTATTTGAAGCTTGATTTGTATGTTGGCGCAAGGAGAAGAGATATCATTGCAAGGCACCACCGGTAGCCTGGTAAGGGAAGCTGAGGTCATTTTTTTCGACAAAAAATTGAATTCTTTTTTCTACCGTAGGATGTGGATTCTTTCTTGTGTATACATATGAAATGTTCAAAAAATTTGCAGTAAAATTTTCGAGTAAATTGTGCCCTTTGAATCCATTTAAGTTCTTGTTTCATTTCTGTTTTCGTTTTTTCATATTTGATCTCTAATTTCTATTTGATTAATGAATAAATGGTGATTAATGCCTTTAGTTTGACATAAAACAAACGTTAGGTGCACAAATATAATCATCAGAGAATTCTAATCAACAGTGAATTGACCCGTTCTATCATGCTGTCTTCTCCTTCTTTGCTCTCCATCTCCTCCTTCCTACTAATTTAAGAACCTCGTCGATAAGTATCACCGGCGCGGAGATCAAAATTACGAGGAGCCACTCATTCAGGCTCAACGGAACAACACCGAAGACGTCTGCCAGAAACGGGATGTAGAGAACGAGGCAGTGAAGCCCAAATGAGACCGACATGGCAACCAGAAGCCAAGGGTTCCTCCAAGGTGGCATTTTCACCAAGCTGATGTCTTCAGAGAGAGCATTGAGGGAATTGAACATCTCAATGGCCACCAGTACAGAGAGGGACAGAGTCATTGCCTTCACTTTCCCAACAGAGAAATAGTCACAGGGGTCGGAAAAAGTGATTGTCCGACCCCCACTAACCGTGAATGGAGTCGCTGTGAAGTTTGACCATGAGGGGCAGTCGCCCCAGTTGCGAAGTTGAGACACTTCAACGAGTGTGTGTCCGTCACTCACAAGAGTGATGCCCATGAAGGAAGCCTGAGTATACCACAAGACGAAGATGCCAACGGTTGCGATGCCTACGTAGGAACCAATTACCTGCATTTTTTGAACAGGTTAGTACTTAAGCATATGATTCTTTCGTGGCATGCTGAAGTTCAAATTTGAAGTAAGATGACTATTCCGTTCGTACTTACCAAGTAACGGAAGAGAACCCAAGAACTCATAAGAGGATCATTGCTTTTCCGAGGTGGTTTCTTCATAATATGAATGTCAGCTGGGTTAAAACCGAGAGCTGTTGCTGGCGGTCCATCGGTAACCAGATTTACCCACAGAAGCTGCACAGGTATCATACATTCGGGTATTCCCAACGCAGCAGTCAAGAATATGGATATGACTTCTCCTACGTTTGAAGATATCATGTACCTGCAAATTGACATATTGATAAAGTGCTTACTCAAAGGAAGAAAACAGTAAACGTGGGAGGAAGGATTTTGAACAAAGAGATGTACCTGATGAAAGCTTTCATGTTAGTGTAAATGGCCCGGCCTTCTGCAACAGCGGAAACAATAGTACTGAAATTATCATCCGCCAAAACCATATCCGAAGCTTCTTTCGCCACCTGAGATTTCAAACTTGAAAGCTTAGAAGTCACACTGCAAGGCCTTTAAGTTAGCAAGAGGTATAAGTGGCAGTTGGTTAAGAGATGGTGTCTCTCTTACCTCAGTCCCCGTAATTCCCATGGCGATTCCAATGTCAGCGAGTTTGAGTGCTGGTGCATCGTTCACTCCATCTCCGGTCATTGCAACAATCTCCCCCATCTCTTTCAGCATCCTTACTATTTCTTGCTTATGCCTAGGCTCGGCACGAGAGAAAACCTTCCCTCCTGGTTTCGATAAAATTTCCATTTGTAGTGACTGGGGAAGAACCATGAACTCTTTTCCTGTAAAGCTTCTCCCTTTCAGATCCTCGTCTTTAGAGAACAATCTGATTTCTTGACAGATTGCCTCAGCCGTGGACTTATTATCTCCAGTTATCACCATAACTTTAATTCCAGCTTCTCTACAATCTTCGATCGCTTTGCCAACTTCATCGCGAGGAGGGTCCTGTACAAACACAGTTACAAATGGAAATCTTCGAAAATTTCAACTTTAGAAATCAATCAGCGAAAGGTTTGCGGTATACGTACTCTTAACCCAACAATGCCCACAAAAATTAAGTCACTTTCGATGGAGGAGTAGCAGGCCGGATCAAGCAACTTTTTGTGAGCAGGATGACTTGCGGAAGAATAATCTGAGAACTCTCCCAACTCCTCCTTGTATGCAAATCCCAAGCACCGCAATCCCTTCGAGCTCATCTCTTGGAGTCTCGAGAGCAATAGCTGTTTACAAGTTTCGTCGATTGGAACGAGGGATCCATCAGCAAGTTGCACATGGAAAGTGCGCTCCAGTAAGCTCTCAACGGCACCCTGCCAATCGCACCAGATACATCAAGCATGAAAACATGCTGCAACAGCAAACTCAAACCAAGTTGCAGACAGCAATGACATGTACCTTGACAAGAAGTCGATTACGCCCAGTTGGCTCCCGGACAATTACACTCATAGACTTTCGGACACGATCAAATTCTAGCGTGGCAACCCTTTTCGATCTTTTTGTCCACCACTCGCAACACCCTGTAGAAAAATTGACAGTTAAAAACCTAATCCATTGACAGCAGCTACGATCATAAGAAGAACATAAGAATGTATGGCTTTCTGCTAACCTAATTTCGCTGCCGTGCTGTCAATTAAGTAGCTTGCAGCGAGCTGCATGTCACGAATTTTGCTCCTCGCTTTGGCGTCTGGAACTCCCATCTTTTCGACCAAAACCTTGAGAGCTGCCTCGGTAGGCAAACCTGTAGACCTGAAGAGCTGGCCATCAAAATAAATGCCAGCATCATTGCAAACAGCACATATTTCTGCCATGGCCTGCATGTTAACATCCATGTTAAAGCAACTCCAATCAACAATTCCGCCATCCTTGGGATCATAAGTTGTGCCTTCAACACGAATCGTTCGAGAAGCAGTGGTTTTTCCACCCAAAGTGAAGAACTCTGTCACAGACATCTGGTTTGTTGTCAAAGTCCCCGTTTTATCCGAACAAATCACAGTTGTGCATCCTAAGGTTTCTACGCTCGGAAGCTTCCTCACAATCGCATTCTTTTGTGCCATTTTCCTTGTCCCAAGAGCTAAGCAAGTTGTGATAACAGCAGGAAGACCTTCTGGGATTGCAGCCACAGCAAGTGCAACAGCTATCTTGAAATAGTACGTGCATCTCTCGAACGAAAACCTAACATTCGTTGGCCATCCATCGACGAGATCCCAAGAGAGGAAGTTTTTGTAGTTCATAACCCAAACAATGAGGCAAACAAACCCAATTGCAGTCGTGAACCAGGTTCCAAATTCATCCAGCTTCTTCTTCAAAGGGGTGTCATCTTCTTCCAAAGAAGCCTCATGTATTTGCTTCTGGATTTTCCCAATCTCAGTGTTCATGCCAGTGCTAATCACAACACAAAGACAGCTGCCGTTGACAACTGTTGTGCCCGAAAAAACCATATTCTCTTTAGCCTGCAAGTCACAGTCATCCATGAATATAGGATCAGTGTTTTTCAACACCGGCATGGCCTCTCCAGTCAATGAACTCTGCTCAACTCGCAAAGTCGAAGTCTTTAAAACCACCACTCTCATGTCAGCAGGAACTTTGTCTCCAACGCGCAACTCAACAATGTCACCCGGAACAAGTTCCCTTGCAGGCAAATCCGGCACCAAATACCCGTCTCTCAAAACCTTACCGGACTCGCTCTGCATCTGCTTAAGCGCTTCAAGCGCTTTTTCAGCATTACTCTCTTGCCAAACTCCAACAATGGCATTGAGGACTAGAATCAAAACTATCACAAACGGTTCCACATAGGCTTCAAACCCGGAGTCCCCTGACTCACCTCCACCCATGAAAGCCAAAACAAAAGATATGAAGGCTGCAACCAGAAGTATTTTCACTAATGTGTCGTCAAACTGCTCGAGTACAAGCCGCCATAACGGCTTCCCCTTCTCTTTGGCAAGCTCATTCCAGCCATGCCTTTCGCGCCGCTTCTCAACCTCATAACTGCTCAGACCCTTATCTAGCTTCACATGTAACTCCTTCAAGCACTGCTCAACTGACCATGACCATGCCGGGAACGGCTTTTCTTCCATTGATGCTTCAATTTCGGAGCTCGAATTTCACCTCCAGACGAAAAATCTTGGTTAAAGGTCTCTTAAACCCATGTCAGACACCTGCAGAGCAATTCAAAAACATGTAAGAAATTTTTACCAGAAAAAGAAAAAGGGTAAATTTCAACAGACCATCATTTCAAAATTCAAACATATATGATGTCATGAATCAGATTTTGAAAAATGAGAAGAAAAAGTTACCAAGAAAATTGAACTTTGAGAAAAAATTGAGAACTTGTACACTCTTTTTCTCTGCTACAAGCCCAAATATGTCTTTCTATTTTACTAATTCTTCAATTGAAAGGTAGAAATACCAGAAGCGAGAGGATAGGCCAGTGACTCAAAGTAGCAGTTTAGAGAGAGAGAGAGAGAGATAAAAACAAAAAACCAAAAAACCAAAAAACAGAAGAAAAAAGCAGTTACAAACTTATAAACCCCAAAACACACCTGCCAATAATCTCCACAACCCACAACACAAAACAACAAAAAGATGAATTATTTGACTCTGGAGCGTACTCGAATTTAAAAGAACCAACACTTTTAACAAGAACATGTGTAGGACACGAAAACACCAAGAAATTGAACCATGGAAAACCAAAAAATAACATCTGCAAAATCCACACAGAAAAACTGCAACAGACTTAAAAGCTATAGCTACGTTGGTTAAGAGCATTCACCCTTGCATCCGAGGTCCCGAGTTCAATTTCGCTTGTATAGAATGAAAATAATACCAACCAAAAGAAGTAAAATTTGAACTGAATGGAGCATTATTGAAGTAACTGACCCTTTAAAGAAGAACATGTAGAAGACATGAAAACACCAAAAGCTGTCGGCTGCTTCTGGCTTCTGGCTTCTGGCTTCTGGCTTCTGGCTTCTGGCTTGGGCACAAAGCAATGCAAGGCCCCAAGTACACAACAGAATACTAAATTAAACTTGTCAAACAAACCACAGGAGATTAAATGGTCTTTTGAATTTTGGGATAAGTGGACTAGTCTGGTCTCTCTCTGCCTTCTTGGAAAGAATTTTGGAATCTTTCGCTTTCGCTCAACTTGGTCTTTGGTCAGTTCAAGTTTTCTGAATTTTCGGAACAGGAGAGATCGTGCTCCCGAATATGAACCCCTGTTTACGATTATACCCTTGTAGGTTGGGACCATATACGCCTGGGACCCTCTCAGTTTGACTTTTTTGCCCCCATATTTTATTCTTGAGTTGTGACTTGTGGCTAACTTTGTTTGCCGTCGCGTACAGCCTTAGAAGAATATGTGCGTGCTTCCATTTCTTTTTGCTTGTGTGTTTTCTAAAGAAATGAAAAAAAAGACAAGAAACAAACGAAGTTCAACTGTTAATTCAAAGCAGGATAGTTTTTGTTTTAGTTAATCTCTTTACTAATCTTGATGAATGGTGTCCCCTTTTATGGGATTGTGTTTTATTTCCTGTTTGCAATTTTTGTGATCCAATCGTTTACGAGACAATTGAAACTCTCGACAACAAACTCTCTATTGTCGAGATAGTTCATAAAGTTAAGTCGAAGGTAGAATGTTAAGAAAACTATCTCCAATTGAATTTGCCATCATGTTTGTTAGGGCCAGTTTGGTATTATTGTATTTAAAAAAAAAAACTACTTTTGCTGTGCTGTGAAAATAAATAGTTATAAAATAAAGTTATTAAGTGTTTGGTAAACCTTTTTTTTTTTTTTTTTGTAAAAATGCTTTTAATGAATAAAGCAATGTCTAAGTGTTTTGGTAAACTTTTATATAAATTATTTGGAATATGTTAAATGACTTAAAATGATACAGTATTTAATGTAATAATAATTGTCAAAGACAATAATGTAATGGCAAAGATAGTAATTTTGTAAAACATGGGAGTATACTTACCATTTATTCATTAAATGAGCATTAATTACTATGTTTTGAAAAAAAAAACTTTTTTTAGATCATGCTTTTGTTTTTTTTTATGCTTTTCTACTTTGATTAACAACAGTTTAAAAAAAACACATTTAATGTTTTAGATTTTTTAATAAGTTGTTTTTTTTAAAGCACGACAATCCCAAACCAACCCTTAGACTAGTCATGTGCAGTATCGTTTCTCCAACTGGATTCGTCTATCGATTTTCAATGTCAAAAACCAATGTAAGAAATTATGCGAATCTCAATGACAATTTTGACCAAAAAGCCTAACTTCTAATACGTGCATAACATGTACGGTTTTATAGCTAGAGGTGGTAGAAACATACGATATTCAACGACTACATTCAAATGTTGTTAAAGTTTCATTGGTGCCCACAAATTAAAAAGAAAAAAGGGACAAGTGAAAAAAAAGAAAAGAGAATTTCGAAGGTGTCTGGTGTGTTATGGGGACAGGGTTGCTAGGCTGGTAAAGAGTTAAAGAAGACCATGCGATGCACAAATCAATGATCGCATATGCTTTGCTTGTTCTGCAACTGCCTTTTATATTTAATCATATCGTTTCCAATTGTTTAATGTTTGTGTTGTGGAAAGCAAAGGAAAGGAACCCCATTAACTCAAACAAAAGTTCTTCGTGGAAACTTCTTCCTTTCACCTGCTTCATCCACTACCTCTGTTAGTCAATTTATCATCATAATTCTTTTTATTTTATTTTAATTTGGTTTTAAGAAAGATTAAGAAACTTTGCCTTGAGTAGTAAACAAAAGGAAGTGTGTTGCCCAAGCAAGCTAATATAAATGAACTTGTTTTGTTAGTCATTTGTTGGTAGGTGCATGCATGCATTGGTGTGGCTGCTTCCACAATCACAATATTGTTTTGTTTCTCTTTCGGGGTGGTTAGGGTTAGCACATCTGTCTTTTATGGTGAGGTTTTGTTAATTGGTGGAATCGCCAAGGTATCATTCGAAGTTTCAGTACCTATCTATCAGTCCTTCTGGTAACCATTTCAATTATTTTGTAGAGCTGAGTTGATTTGAAGGTTTAAAATAATTATGTAAATTGTGCTCAAACGTTTCTTGTTAAAAATAATAACTAAGTACAAGATGTGTCAGATAAGTATATATTTTCTAGTGATTAATTTCTTGATTTGAAGATGATTCGCACAGAACTTAAAAAAAATTTAAACTCCAATACTTCTACCACAACAGGTAACTAGAACCGAGAGTCTCGAAGTAAATCTGTCACAAATACAACTTACAAGTTAATT
This sequence comes from Crataegus laevigata, assembly GCA_963580275.1. NCBI lineage: Eukaryota > Viridiplantae > Streptophyta > Magnoliopsida > Rosales > Rosaceae > Crataegus > Crataegus laevigata. The sequence goes on along the minus strand of OY756947.1, from coordinate 24,802,335 downwards.
AGTTTTCATACACATGCATGCATGCTTAAGATATGTTGAACTACATCCCAAAGAGCGACTAGGACTAGACTTGCATGATTTGTTGATTAGGTGGCTGAATTTTGGCAATATATATCGAAGCCACAAAGACAAAGTTCATCGGTACATGGAACTCTTTTTTTTTTTTTTTTTTTTTTTTTTTTTCAGTTCAAACCACTCTTTGTATCGGCTTCTTGTATTCTCAACTCCTATCCATCAATTGGATAAACTCACACCACAACAACTATGGTATTACAAATCAAAATCAAATAGCCTAAATCTTGTATAGGAACTTTTTTGTGTATATAAAAATCAAATTCACCTAAGCCACTATTAAAAGCTTAATAGCATCTTAAATGTTCTATTGATCATCAGGGTGACAAAGAAATGTAATATTATCCACCCTTATATTTGATATCAAAGGGGAAGATAAATTAAGGTATTTTTAATGTTATATTCCCAACCACGTTGTTGCCAATCCACATCATTGCCACATAAAAATTGGTATATTAGTTAGAAAACACTAATGTTGTTTTTTTTTTACTATTACTGTTGACGAGGACCTTTTAACATTTCATTCGGAGATGCTCCTATCCCTCTTAAATTTCATATTAAAAATGGACAATAAATTAATGTGTTTTGATGTTATAATTCCAACCACTATATAATCTAACGATGAGTATCATAAATTCTCTATCACAAAGTGACCGAGAGAACAAGACTCCTAATAACATTATTTATTTGATAGTAGTAGGCTAGGAGCCCAAATGAAACCTCAGCAGGCCACCAAATAAAAGTTCAGTAGCCCAAGGATTAGTCAGCAACCCAATTCTCTTAGCACGAAACAATCCGTATATGCGATTAAACGGTATCATTTGCACGAAAATAGCAACAATGAGGCCAGTTTTCGTCGGCAAACTCGGCAATCGGAGCTGGACCGGTTGTTGTCCAAATACTGGAGGGTCGAGCGTGTCGATATGAAGTCTGGTACGTCACCATTGACTTGTTTTGATTTGTTTATAAGGTAGAATTTAATGATTTATGTTAAAAGATGGTAGAATTTAATGATTTATGTTAAAAGATTCAATCTTTTTGTTGGGTTTGATTTGTCGAGTTAGTGATTTTCTCCTGTCGTGGTTTTACGGGTGGGTTTGATTTTGATTTTATCTGCATTTACCCTTTTGTTTCTTCCTATGATTCATCGATTCAATGTCGAGAATGTTCAGCTGTGTCTGTTTGATTCGGGGCCGGCCGCTCCGTCTGCCTTGACACGCCCCGGTCCCGATGTCCTGTAGACATCGGGACGGACACGTGCTGGCCGACACCCGAGGGGTGACGTAAGCCATTTAAAACCATTAACTGACCAAAGTATTCCAAATATGCTCACAACTCGCATAAAGTAATTATATAAAATATTCAGATCACACACTAAGCAGCAGAAACAGGGTACATCAACTAATATTCAACTGCCAACACTGGTAAAACACATACTACAGAATCGTGTCCAGAGCATAAGTCTAAGCTAGATTACACAGAAATTACAATAGGAAAGTGGTATTACACAAAGTGCCGGAGAATAAGGGATAGCGCTGGGTCACTGGTAGGGAAATGCCTCAAAACTCAGGTCGTAATCCCTCGAATCGTAATCCTCGTTTCTATCTCCTGAAGGGGGCGCAAAACAAGGGTGAGTGGACCAATTTGATATACGTATAAGAAAATAGTTATCAAGATACTAACCCCCAAGTTAGAAAACCAAAACATGATATATAGGTAAGTTTTCCTACACCTACCATACAACACAGTATCTCAATCACGACTCATAAACATAATCATATTTTATCGCACAATATCTCAATTCAGATCAACACGCCAGGTAATACCCAAATAACAGCTCATAAGTATAGAGTCATAAACATATCAGAATAATCACTAGTGAATGTCCAGAATAACACTTCAGGCCCCATGCCAGCTCCCCGTCCCTGAGCATACAGTCAGAGGAAACCACACTTCAGGCCCAATGCCAGCTTCCCGTCCCTGTACTCGAAAGTCAGAGGTAACACACTCCAGGCCCTATGCCAGCACCATAACCGTCGCCCGGGATGGACCGGAACCCTATCCCTACATCCCGTAGCGGAAGTGGACCACTAGGTAGTATCAGATCAATGCCACATATATTTATTTAATCTCAACATTATATTTCAGCAATCAATACTCAAACATCGTATTACACTATTCTTTACTCAAGCATTTCACTCATATAATTTCTTAAAATAAAGTAAGTATTTTAGAAGGGGTCCACTCACAGTACTCAGCCGTCCAACGCTGCGCTGCTAGCGAATCTAGAACAATCCCAAAAGTTGCCCCAAAGCACATAAAGGGTACAACTCAGTCAAACTCTATTTTAACGATTTAATTTGGGAAAACGGACCTCAAAAACGGGTCCAGGACGTCGAAATTAGCCTAGGAGGGGTCCCGGACGGAACCCGAAAAAGTCAACCCAAAAAGTCAACGTTGACATCCCACATCGCCCAGGGGAGTGATCCTTAAATATATATTCCCATCCCTACCTAGCACGAGGCCTTTTGGGAGCTCACTGGCTTCGGGTTCCGTAGGAACTCCGAAGTTAAGCGAGAAGGGGGCTAGAGCAATCCCAGGATGGGTGACCTCCTGGGAAGTTGCTCGTGAGTTCCCAGAAACAAAACCGTGAGGGCGTAGTTGGGGCCCAAAGCGGACAATATCGTGCTACGGTGGTGGAGCGGGCCCGGGAGGTGGCGTCACCCGGGCCGGGATGTGACATGCCTGGCATGGTTGTATCTAATCATTTGTTGTGATAAACAGAAGAGTAGAGTTTGGTATAAAACTTGAGCTTGTTGGTTATGGATGTATGGCTACTTTTGTAGTTTGGATATCCAGTGCTTCTTTTCCTGGAGGAAAGGAAGTGGCAGCCGCGAGTTTGCAATTTTTTGGACCAGGTTTTGAAGTGTTTCTTTTGGCGCAGGAACTTGTCTCCTAAAGGAAAATGAACTGAGCTTCTTGCCAACATCACTTCTCTACACTCCATTCACAGATAGCAACATTCTGCATTTTCTTCATTCGATCATCCGTCACTCACCCACTTCATCGCATAACGTTGCCATTTCACAAGAATTGTCCTAGTGGGGTCATTTCTTTTGTAATCTCTCTCATTGTATTTTTTTTCTATATCGACTCACAAGTCATACAGTGTATCTTTTGGTAGTATATTTATCGGGTCTTAAGATCTTAACCTATAACGTATTAACAATTTACTTTGTCAGGCGTGGTTGCCATCATGATGGGTCTAAATCACTGGCAAACCAGAGCCCGACTAAAAGTTTGCTTGTTATCATCTTTGATCCTGTCCACACCCTAGTTCGTGATATTGAAAGGCACGTTGAGCCTTATGGGAAGGTGCTTCATGTCAGAATTTGTCGGAACTTTGCATTTGTGCAGTTTGACACACAGGAAGAAAGCTCTTCAGGCTACACATTTGAGGTTAGTAATATGTTTGTTTTCTTAACTCGTTTGACTAGAACGCTGAGAAACTGAGGCAAAATTATATAATTTTTGCAGCAAGATACTAGACAGGATTCTCTGCGGAGTACGCTCTGAGAGATGATAGTGAGAGAAGTGATCGCTATCGTGTTAGAAGGGGCAGTTATGGTAGGCGTGGTGATAGTCCTTATTGGAAATCACCAAGTCCTGGTTGTCGCAGGCGCCCAATTCCTGATTATGGTCGTCCTCGCAGCCCAGTTTATGACAGGTACAACGGTCCAGTGTATGACAGGCGCAAGAGTCATGAGCATGGAAGGAATGCAAGTCCTGAATACGGCAGATAACGCAGGTATGTTTTCATACCACGCTGTTCATTCTCTATATGCAGAGATTTCAATTGGTTGTGAGGTTGATGTTATACCATTTCAGTTAGTGATTTATCATTTACTGTTTGCAGTCGCTCGCCTATCCAGAGATCAAGAACTTGAAGTCATCTGATGCAGTAGTGAGCTCATCGTTAGTTTCGCTATATAGCTTTTAGGTACATTTGTAGAGGATGAAACGATAGTACTTAGTTCAAGTTGATGTTATTATTAAGTTCAAGTTGATCTCTAAGGTTGAAATAATTAAGAATTTGGTTAGATTTCTGCTGGAACACATTGTCTTGACTCGTCTCGCATCTGTATCTAGTTCAGTTTTGGAAAGTTGAACTAGGTTGTCTGTACCAAATCAGATCTTTGATGGACGTGACTCAGTAACTGAGAGGAAGCTCCGTTGCATTCTGAGCACTTCTTCCACCATGTGCAAATGGAGAGATTCTCTTTTGCAGCTAATACGTAGCCCCGATGGCGACTCTAGTACCAGCAAATGTTTGTCATGTGTTGTACCAACGGTTTAATAGATGTTTGCCACGTGATATCTCTAGATACACAAAAGAATTGTGCGCAAATGCCACACAAGTCATAACTTTGGTGGTTCAGTAGTCGCTTTTCCCTCTGGACCACTATGCCAACCCTGCGCCATTTGCACTCAGGAGATAATAAACTGTATATAAATTATAACAGACAGATGAATATCAGAGCATGTGAAAATCGAACACGGTACTTAATGTGCATGAACAAGTAGTCGTAATCGCTCGGATCTATTAATTTTACATATGAACAAATACATCGATTCATAAGCATCGTGACAACTGTAAGAAATTATTTTGTCACTGTTTGCTCCTTGTGATCCGGCCAAGCATCCCAAGTTGCAATGACTGGCCCATTTGGTCTCATTAGATTATAAATTATGAGTCGGCAAATGGGACAACAATCCCTTAATCATGATCTTGTCCTCTTATTTACACTTAGTAATCCAATCTAACAATTTTAATGAAACATTATTAACAGTGCCCTGCAGCCTTGCCAAGTTTCATAAATAAATAAAACAGAAATTAGCTAAAATAATCAGAAATTAAATTCCAATCGTTCATCTAATCGGAATTAAATTTCAACAATATACCAATCGACATAAGTGATCAAATATCGACGACATATATTGGAAAAACATAACATTCTGCAATTGAGATATAAAAACCGCTGGAATTCTACTTGTTGAGTTGTTGATCAAGTGCTTTCTCAAGCCATGTCTCAGCGTCTTCCATAATCCCGGGACTAAGCCTCACCATCAGTATACAAAACTCAGTCTCACTGAGTGCACCATCTCCATCAAGATCTCCTTCCCTAACCATTCCTTCAGCATCCTCCTTGCTCATCCCCTCCATCCCGAGAAGCGCTGAATTCTTCTTCAGGCTCTCCGACGTGATCAGCCCCCGTTCGGGGTCCGCCAGAAGCCGAAAACCTCCACATAACTCCGACACAAACGTCTCCACGTCCAGCTTCTCCGCCATGACTGGCAGCAAGTCTTGGTATTCAGTTGGTGCTGTGGACTTCCTTGAGGTGGTGCCCTTGTTTTCCATGGTTTGTATTTTATTGTGTAGTGGAAAATCCGATACAACAACAAATAGCAAGAGGACTTTTGCAGAGCTATGGGGATTGGAAGGATATAAATATCACACCCCTATATATAATGCTTTGGCTTAAGTTCTCTTTTGTTTTGTTTTTTTTTGGAGTTTACTCAATACAAAATACATCATTGGTGTGTAGAATTTATTGATATTAATTTACAAGATGCCTAGGCTATGACTCTCTTTCAATCTTAGCCACCCATTTGGTTAGTTATTGCCTTGACGATGCCCTATCCTCACAAATTGGAAAAAAAATTGTAACACTGTCACATGATGTTACTAATTTACGTGCTATAATATGAATGGAAATGTGAATTTTTTTATTTAGAAAATCTTGAAGGTACGAGAGAATTTATTGATATCGAAAAAAATGTACACCTAGTTGGGGGCATAAACCTAATATCTCATAATACAACAAAAATGAATTAAAAAATACATGAAAAAGAAGGGGGACATAAACCTTATTCGTACATAAACAAAAATAACAAAGATGCAAAGAAAAGAGGAGAGACATGAAACCTAACTCTTATAAAGCCAAACCTAAAGATATAATCTGCAAAACAGAATGAAAAGCATCACAAAGTTAAAAAAAAAATTTAAAAATATGAGCAAACAAAAACACCACACGACAATGTAACAGTCACACAAAGAAACTTTTGCAACCTTACGATGTTGAAAGTAGATCAAATGGACGGTTGATTCATCAGGGAACAAGACATGTGAACGGCCTAAACGTGTTTGAAATTCCGAAGTCAGATGTGGTGCAACAATTTGATATACAACGTGATCACTGATCTTGATTTCTATTTGTAAATTTTAATTTAATGAGGTTTATATATATATTTTTTTTATTCGAACTTTCTAGGAAGGTTCTTTGTGGTGGGGGGAGAGGGGACCTTTGTGGCTAAAACGTAATCTTGAAAAATGAGAGAATAGCTTAAATTGTCCGTGAGCTTGGCTTCCATGAAGCTTCCTTTTCTCTCTTATCAACTTGATTTGTTTGGATTCTTCTACTTTGTTTGATCTGTCAATAACAAATATCTGCCGTCCGATTTTCTTTATTTATTTATTTATTTTCTTCCCACTAGTAGGCCAATTGAGAGAATAAGCATTAAGCACAACCCACAGCTGTAGGCCGGTGATAAACGTGGGAAGGTAGGACGTGAGCAATTTTTTTTTAAATTTTTTTTTATCGAAGAAGAGTGCGAAAGTAGAACTCTAATTGTGAAGGAGATGAGCATGTTGTTTTAGAAAATAAAATGGCAAGAGTCGATCTCTAATTGTGAACGTAAGATAAAACATTGTACCCGCTATCGTTATGGACTTCTAATGCTAATAGACTAACAACAGAGTATGAAATGATCCACAAGAACATCATTTGGAGCGACATTAAATATGCTTATAGTTGACACTAGCAATTGAGCCCACGCGATGCCGCGAGTTTTAAAATTGTGTTAAACGTGTGAAATATATTAAAATTTATTTACATCCATATCGAAATTTATTTACAAATTTATGTTCAATAAGAAACAAAAGATAGTATTTGTATAATATATCACATAGATATTCATATACATATAATACAATGCCTTTTCAAAGACAAAGCACTGTTGGCACACACGCTATATCATCAAGAATTCCAACTATCTTGCCAAAAGGTTTGAAGAAGAACGCGAATAAGAGATATAACCAAACTACCCCTCTCTATAACCTAACCTATTCACATTAGTGAAGTGACTAGATGCATAAGGGAAGTAAACCTACGAGCACAGAAGTGTGTAGTAGTATTTTTGTCATTCCCTAAGTAAAGGTAAAGTCTATCCTTCAGCTAGAATGTAATAAAATTGAAAAAAAATGGCGGAAAGAATTAAATGCAGTTGCTAGTGCCGAATAAAGCTGTCATCAACGATAAAATGAGAGTTCGAACTTCGGCTCAGTGTTGAATCAAGAAATCCATTCAAGGGTCAAAACATTCTATTACCAAAATAGGGAATACAAGAAAGTTGCAAGATCTAGGAAATCATTATGGATTTTAAAGTAGTTTATAAAACTCCATGTGTATTCAATTAGAATTTGATTTTAAAGTATTTTAAAAGATATTAATTTATTTGGAGAGATTTTATAGTGTATTTTAGGCTCTAGGAAATCAGGCCTCTTCCCATAAGCTTTCGAATGATTTCACTCAAAATTCACATGGAGTCTATGAAACTCCATTAAACTCCAAGAATTTATAACCCTTTCAAAATCCTTTAAATTCTTAATTGATTATAACCCCTTAATGTAAAAACCAAATGCATCATCTTCAACAAAATAAACCATCTCAGCCACAAACCTCACCGTCAGTGTAAACCTCAAGTCCCACCACTACTAGTCTACCACCTACCACGTCCTACTCCCACACCATTGTAACACTTCTCTTCTGGTAATTCACTGCTAAACCAACCTAAGTACCAACCTCAACTTAGCCAACCTCGAGAATGTCGTTGTCATAGAGCGATGGGCCTTCCCTTATCTAAATCTCCACTGCCCTACCAGGGCAGTACCCGTGCCCTTCCGCAGTCTAAAACCTTAGGCTTTTGATCGAGAGAGACAAAGGAGTGGAATTTTGTCATGATGGGTGGTGGTGATGGGACTCGAGGTCGATGCAGGGGGCAAGGTGATGATACTGTCATACGATAAGAGAACACCCCTTTCACTCGAAGTTACATGGTCACTGATAATAGAGCACTGAGGTGAGTGTCATGAGGAGGTTTGCTAAGAAAAAAAGGGATTTCACAAAAATTCAATTCAAATATAAAAAAATTCTACTTCTTGTTGATAATTCAGTGTTTAATTTTTATGTAATTAATCTTATATTTCTTCCATTTTATGAGAAGTTATACATAGAACCAACTTGCAAGACTATATTTTGGAGAGATAAAAGGTTTTTTATTTACTTCATAGAGGGACAAAACTTATCCATATAGCAGGTAATGTCATGATTGTTTTTCTAATGTCTTTGTATTTACAATTTTATCTCACTATGTTTGAAAGATTAATGTTTATCTATCTCTCTCCTCTTTTTTCTTCGGCACTTCTCTCTTTTTTATTTTCTCCTCCTTCCTACCTCTCACTTTCTCTCTCCTCTTCCTTCTTTTCATACTTCTCTCTCATCTTCTTCTTTGTTGTGTTCTGTTTTTTCCTTTTATGAGAACGATTGAGATTTTTTACTTTTAATTTTAGTATTTGCGAACGTATTTGATTTTGAGGTTTTGATGATTTGGATGCATGAATTTTGAAATTGATCTTGCAGATCTTGAAACTAATCTTGCAGAAATGCATGAATTTTGAATACTAATCTTGCAAAATTACTGAATTTTGAAACTGATATTGCAGAATTGCTAAAATTTTGAACTCATCTTGCATAAGTACAAGAATTTTGAAATTGATTTTGTAGAATTGCTTGAATTTTGAAATTGAATTTGCAAAGTTGCTAGAATTTTAAAAACGATCTTGCAAAAGTGCAAGAATTTTGAAACTAATCTTGTAGAATTGTTAGAGTTTTGAAATTGATCTTGCAAAAATGCATAAATTTTGAAATTGATCTTGTAGAAGTACAATAAATTTTGAAACTAATCTTGTAGAAGTGCATGAACTATGAAGTGAAATTGATCTTGTAGAAGTACAAGAAAATTTTAAAATTGATCTTCCAAAAGTTATATGAAATGTATTTTGTGATTTTGCTTAGGCTCTCTTTATGATTACAGAGCAAGATTTGACAAGTAGTAGTCAACAAATTGGAATTCATTTATCAACCGATTTTTTTTCTTTCATTTGAATTTGTTTTGATAAGTCTTTTAACCACTGTGATTTTAGGTCATGACAAGTCAGCCAATTAATGAAATTCTTAACGAAATTGGATGGTAGAGGCAGCATTGATGAGTCAGTCAATAGATAAAGGACCGATTTGATGAATCTGAAACATTAAGGACCAAATTTATGACTTTTACAATACATAAGGAGCGACCATTTGTGATAAAAATCTTTCTTTCTAATTATAAGTCATTAATTTGATTCTTTGAACAATTATTTGATCCGAGCTTGAGCACTATTAAGATTATCTGACCCGAGCTTGATCACCTCGATAGTCGGTTTGGCTCAGCACCCTTACTACAAACCAAAACTATTTTAAATTGTTTTCACTTCCAAAATTTATTTCATTAATCTCTTTATTTCTTTTTTCCTCTCCCACAACATTCTTCATCCCTCACTTCACCCCCATACACATTTCTCATATCTTAAATACAAAAGAAGAAAGCTAGAAACTAAAAATAAATTGTATCAAACCAGCTCATTAATAAAGGTATTCATAACAAAGAAAGAACTGATTACTTGATTAGAAAACTCTCCAATAGATAAACAATCCTTGTTCCTTTCACCTTGCTGCATTCGTCTTTCAACTTTAAAACTTGCTCAGTCTTCTGTAATAAATATGTATTCAGTGAGTGACTATTTCCATCTTTAGTTTACGTTCATTACGGCAGTTGTTAGTTCTGCCTCTTTATCAGTTAATTTAGTACCATTTTTAATTTCTTTAAGGGCCCCAAGTACGCTTAAAGTCTTATGATGATCCCTTTGCCCTGTTAAACCATCAGACTCGACTCAGAAATCCATGTTACATGCTCAAAATAAATACATTTTGAGCACGGGTTTTTGTCGGTAAAGGTAAAAAAATCAAATGTATTCAAGTAGGGTTTTCTGGAATGTTTTAATAAGCTGGACCCATACTTCAAGTTGTTTCATGCCATAAATAAACTAATACTCAAGAAATTCGTCAGACAGATGAATTCACATCTTTTACAATCGACATAGACAAATCCTCTGTTCTTGGAGCATATAGGGAACATCCCTATCCTTTAATTTCATATGCGTAAAGGGAAGGGGAAAGTTGGACCAAAATAAATAGGGAGGGGGAAAGTCAATAAGAAAAAGGCTATGGTCACCATTTTTCTCATCTCCATCAAGACTGATTGCACCTAGCTTTTTTACTTTTGGTAAAAGGATAATAATATTACCACCAGAAACAAGCAAACTTACAAATTGTACAACCAAAGATTCTAAAGACAAAAATACATAAACAAGCAAAATGGACCAGCCAAAAAAACCAAATCAAAGCCCAACTAATAGCTTGGGCCGCTGCAACAATACATCTCGATCCGCCTAATTCTACGCCTCCAACCTCACATTGGCTCGCTGACTGTAGCATCCAACCCCGAGCACCACTTGGTACGCAGCCACAATTGAAGAAATCCAGCAACCAAATAAAGAAATCCAGCTACTAGAAGAAAAAAGCTTGTGGAAACCCACAAGCAACACTTCCAGCAAAGACAATCAGAGAGAAGGAAGTGGTGCTCGGAACATTATTATTATTCACAAAAGGATACCACCGATGAGTACATATGCTACCATTATCATCTTATGAACAATCAATCACAACAAATTCCACAACCCAAACTGATGAGTACATATGCTACCAATTGATCTTAACAATCTTAAATTTTTCCAGCCTAACACCTCCCCACAATCACAGCAGTGTACATCAGCAACTGTGTGGAGACCTGTGATCAGATGGCGATCCTCTTTAGGCCCTACTACCACGTTTGTTGCATGGGAGAACAGAAAGGCCCTGCCACGGCTTGCCTAACAAAGCAAAGCATATCATATATATGTGTATACTTATATGGCACAAAGATCTTCAAATATTTGCAAAGTACTCCATATATAGTGTTTAAATTATGTGAGATGATGCTTGTCTTGTCACACTATTGTTTTTATCTCTTTTTTTTTTAATTACAAGATGAAGAATTGAACTCCAGACCTAACCTAATTGTGACTCGTTTCTCCACCCACTCTCATCATTTGTGTTGCCTTATCTGGCTATTAGGACTTGCCTACAATATGGAAATCATTGTGCTATATAAATCATTTTGGTACTGTCATGCATTTTAACTTTACCACACTCTAGTACATACGTGATTGATTTAAGATACTGTAACAATGACATCCCCGTTGTGGGTAAGTATCTCTCTTTGAACTATATATTTAAACAAGAATTCACGAATCAACGAAAGGCATTTAACTAATAATGCATCTGCTCATTGGTAACCTGAAGACATGCCATATCAATTATCAAACTATTGAATTTGTCTAATCAATTAATAGTCGGATAACATAACATAGTATACTACTTACGGCAAATAAAAACATTTCCATAGCTGAAACTTCATGTTCTGTATACTCAAATATAACACTCCAGACCAGATTTTCAATGCAATGAAACACTATTAAATCTGAGGCAATGACCCAATTGCCAGAACAATTGCTGTAAACTGCATAATAGTAAATAGAGATATGGAGGAGAAATCACATGTGCTTGGATCACCTGAAAAGCTTTAGAGACAATATCATCATGACAGCAAACATGATTCTGGCACTTGTAGCAGCCATACAGCCTTGGACCAGCTAAATCAGCCATTGATTGGAGGATTTGCTTAACAGCAATATATATCACTTTAACTTAATTGCTGCAAGAAAATTACAAAAACAGGAAGAAATTAAAGTCACATACCAATTAACTGCTAATTAAGCTTGATATTAACCACCAAGCCAAAGCTGATCATCTTCTCCAAGCAATCACCCAATTGAACAACTACAAAACCATTGAAGCAGGCATCAATTATTGAGATGAAATATATGATATAGAATTATCAAATGAGGAGGGAATCCAAACAAGATATATTGGATAAAAAAATGCGATGATTAAGACAGGATTGTTAATTAAGTAGGCTTTTAATATCTGTTGCGTCCCAATCCATCCTTAATTAAAATGAAGAATCTGGAAGAAATAGTCATACCGGTCAAGCATTGTTGTTTCTAACCTGAATGCCCATCCACCAAAAGAAAAACAGCAAAAAGCAAGACTATTTCAATTTTCTCCTCCAGACAATATATATATATATATATATATATATATATATATATATATATATATATATATTTATATGAGAGAGAGGTTTGATTTGCACCTTGCTCAAAGGTGAGGTAGGGTTTTGGGGTTTTTAATTTTTTAGTGATGCACTCACGATTCTCATGAGACCGCCACATTATGGTGGTAGCTAAAGAAATCTGATGGGGCCATAAGTTAAAAAAGGGTGGCAAGGCTGAAATATGTGTAATTCTTTTACTTGTACTCCAGGCCTTTGTTCCTTTATGCCCACGGTAACATTGTATATATGAGGGTGTTAACCCTGTATATGCAATGTTAGGTTTATGGGCAACAAAATAACGGTAATCCATAAGAATCTTTAAAAAGTTGTGAAGGAATCCTTTGAAACCTGTCACTTAAAAAAGTTTTTTAAAAACCTCTGAGATCCACATTGAATAACCAGTGTGATTTGTTGGTGGTTGTTTATGAGCACACACAATGTAATGGCATCTCGAAATCGAAAATAACTGCGGAGAGCGGGGGAGATTTGTGGTTAGAGGTTTTAGGAAATGGAGTTTTGCCGAGGTTGTGGAAGCATGCTATTGCTGCAGTATGAGCTGCCGAATATGCACGATGCGAGATTCTTCACTTGCCACAGCTAACGATATGGAGCTTTTCGGTGATCAAAATAATACCCTAACGTCTCGTGCTATGCCTTTTTGAAGGGTATGCGTAATGTGAGAGCTGAGTTTCGTTTTGCGCTTGCAGGTTAAGATTAAAAGAAGGCAGCGTCTAGTTAAAATGGAGATACAGCCCATCTTTACCCTGGACGACTACAAGAATGCGCCCAAAACTGAAGGTTGGTTTCATGTTTTTCTCGTTCTAGCTTTTTACTTTGTTCTTCTGTGGTCTGTAAATCCTGCCATTTGTTTACGTTTCTCGGTGGTTCTCTTGAATTCAATATGCGTGATCTCGAGCTATGTCAACCTTGTGAAATATGGCTATTGATCGAATGCGGTTTGGCATTTTTCAGCTATACTTGTTAGAATAGCTGACAAACCCGAAGCATTATGTTATCAGTTGTGATCATCGATCTGCAAAAAGAAGCTGAGGATGCATTAGCAAATCCGGTAATCTATTCATACTCAACAAACAAAAGTAACAGGATATCAGCATAAAATTTAGTCCCGAGAATGATCGCGACTGCTGAAAAAAGTGAGCCGCATCCGATCCAAGGGTTAAACATCATGTCGACGCTTAAATAGAGTTACCAGTAAACAATATACAAGGGAAAAGAGTTATAGAAAAAAATTGGGTTCAGTAGGGCTCTAAATTAGCGAACAGCCACTTTCTTCTTTTCTATCCATCTCTTTCTGGTCGTTTCCAATGCTTTCTCCCTCATCCTTGAAAGTTCCTGGAACCACCGCTGGTACTGTGACTCAATCATTTTGAGTTCCAACTTTGAATCGGCATCCAGATCATTATCTACCAAAGATGGAGAATAACAGCTGCTTGTCAAGCTCATATCTTTCGATAAATTGTGTCCATGCAACGGAAACTGCAACTTCTTTATGATTCCATTCACTGGGAAGCCTCCTTCTCCATTGCTAGCATAATCGCTCTGTAACTTGCTGTCATCTAAATATGAATACCTCGGCTCTAGTTCAGAAGTATTGCAATTAACAGATTCATCGGCAAAATCAGCAAAGCTTGGATAAGAGGTAATTCCACCATTAAAATTGATGGTATCAGGGTTATCACAGGAGCTACCATCTCGCTCTACCATCAAACCATCAGGAGCACCAGATAGCACTGAACCCCACAGGCTTGACAATGATGGTTTTCCATTTTTACGGACTAAGGATCCGCCACAAAGACTCGCTAGTCCACTTGAGGAATAATCAGATGAGGGCTTCCAACCAGGTAGAAGTTTCATTATCAAGTAATCGATAAACTCAGCAATGAAAGCCACATCATGATCTGCTAATTCCAGTTGTTCAACCATCTCGCTCGCCACAGACACTGCAGTATCACTAGCAATGTAAAAGAGAAAATTTATATTCCTCACCTTACCTGTAAGATACAGAAAAGTCATGCTATTACATTCCTGACAGGAATAACAATACTAGACATCATTGTATATCCAATTTCCCAGTTTGCATACTTACCACATGCATCAGCTATACGCAAGGTCAATGATACTGAATCGTTGTCATTTTTTATCCCGCTTAACCTGAACTCGTTGTTCTTATGTGTCCTTAGAAATTCCAGAACCTGTGGACTCCCATTGTTGCTTCTTGTCCATGTACTTATAGATAACTGCTTGTAGTCAGTATCTATGTCCATGGATAGAGGCCCAGACTTTGGTAAATTTGTTGCTTTCAGACGCTGGTTAGGCAACTGTAAGGGATCATGGATTGGTTCCTTTGGACTGTCAACTTGAAGGAATGCATCTCTGAGCAACTCCTTCGCCGATACCCTCTCAGATGCTGGAACCAAACATTTTTCAATGAACTCTTTGATTTGGGGGTCATTCACCTTCCCAAGGGCTGCAGGTTTAATGCCCTGCAAAAGAACATACCAGAAATAAGATTCCTGTGGAACTGAGTGATTCTACTTTAAACAGCCAGCAGAAGGAATGATGATATTCCTATGATTCCTCAACTTACAGAGGTAACCTTCTTAAATATTTGAGCAGGACTTTTGCATTCACTATATGGATACTCAAAAGTAATCATCTCTAACATGCACATTCCGAAGGAGTATATGTCAACGAGTTCATTATATTCCTCTTCATAGAGCTCTGGAGCCATAAACTCGGGAGTCCCTTACGTAGAGAAAAGAAAAAGTTTCAGTACTTGTTTTAGACGGTTTAATCAAGAGATAACATCTGATGTCCTAGATTTCTTACCAATCACACTGCAGGCAGTAGGCTGCTGCATAACAGTTGCCAATCCAAGGTCTCCGATTTTAACTTCTCCATGATTTCCATTAATGAAAATATTGTCACATTTTAAGTCTCTATGAATGATAGGGGGGCTATGACTGTGGAGAAAGGCTAAACCTCGGAGAATCTGCCTTGCCCAGTTCCTTATGACCTTTGTATCCACAATTTTATGCTTCTTACGATATCTAATAACCAAAACGTGCACAATTAGTTTGATTTCATATAATGCAGTTAAACGATACAAAGACAGAATGAGAAGGAATCAATAGAACATACTGCCTAAGGCTTCCAGATGTGAAGAGCTCCGTAATCATGTTAATCGTATTTTTCTGATCATCCACCCAAGAATTATAGAACTTAATAATATTTTCATGTTTCAGTGATTTCAGAAGATGAACTTCAGAATACAACTTTTCCAAATCTTCTGGTGATCGCAAGACGGCATCAATCTTCACCCGGCTCCAAGCCACTTCTATTCCATCAACTTCATCGAATGCCTTGTAGCTGAAAATAATGAATGAGATACCCCAAAATTTAAAAAATTAATGATATTTCTTAAATTTAACAAAACTTTTGTTCCTAAAAATAACGAAATCCAGAAAACAAAACTGAAGAAAAAAAAAACTACAAAGAGAAAGGTCTCAGAACCATACACAGTCTTGAAGGCACCCTTGCCCAAGATTTCATTGTACTGTTACCAGAAAATAAGAAAAAAAAAGAATTAAAGGAGAATGAACAATCTTGCACTCACATATACAATCTGATACCAATTCATTTGAAACAACAAAATTAATCAGTCACTAAAACAAAAGCAACAAAGTTACAAAATGTACAATCTATTCAACAAAATTAAACCTTTCCATCAAAATGTGACCCATTACTACACGAAATTCAACATATCGAAACCATAAAAAAATATCGAAAACAAACAAGAATTAAAATTGCAGCTTGAACACAATCCTTATTCCACATTCCATAACATGTCCAATCCAAAATGCAAGTGCAAGTTGTGATATTTACCCGAACATATCGATTGCTTGGGTCCTTCTCTACAAAATCGACCTCTTCATCGAGGAGCTTTGCCACTGGAAACATCCCATAACTTGCCGGCGATACCAATCCGACCCCTGAATTCATTTCCTGCCAAGAACCAGACAGCCACCAGAAAGACAAGGACTTTTTTTTCTTTTTTATATATATTTTTCTTCTAGCAAATAATTTAGCGGGTCAAATTTTCTAATTTGGAAAATGTATTCTTCTCTCATTCAGCTAAAGAGAGCAATCGCCTTTGATTGGGTAAAAAAAACGACGACGCAGCAACAGCTCATAGAAGGCTTCAGAGGCGATGCAGAAGAAATCGAATGCCGATTGGAAGCAGAATCGGCATTCGACGGCGGCGGATGGAACCAATGAACCGGCTGAGTTCAAAACCCCAAGTTCCATGCAACGCGGTTTTGTCATTCTCTACGCGAATCCCGTCGCGACCCACTTGGCAAAAGCCATCCCTGAAGTGAACTCAAGCGGCGGATAGGGGGTCAGAAGCGGCGGTGGAGATCGGACATTAGGATTGACCAGAAGGAGAAGACGAAGGCGGTGGCAGAGCAAAATTCGACCGTTGGGTGGGGGGTTGAGAGATGGAGGGACCGCAAAATCTGAACCGAGGAAAAATGGGAGGAAAGAGCGAGAAGAAAATGGGGTTGGAATTTGAGAGAGAGAGAGAGAGAGGGAGAGAGGGTACGGGGGATTTTCATTTTTGGGGACGCGCGAAATTCAAGCTCAAAACACACACGTGTGTGGTTGGTTTATTTTTTGCTGTTTTATATCTTTTTCTTTTTTAAAGAAAAATTAAATATATAGATTTGAGTAGAAAAATGGTTAGTGCTATCCACACCGCCTTTTAAACTTTTGTCTATTAATATTTTTGAATTCATTCAATCTAATTTTTTTAAATTGAAAAAAATATGTGAGAAGTAAAAATAGTGTGTGGATAACATTACTCAAACAAATCGGTGACCAATCACATCATCTAGAGTAGGGGTGGGCATAAAAACCGTCGAACCGGAAAACCGAATCGAACCGTGACAAAAAAAAAACCGTAAAAAACCGCGTTGACCAAAAAAGTCAAAACCGGAACAAAAATCGAATCGAACCGTTTTAAACGGTTCCGGTTCTGGTTTGGAAATATTAAGAACCGGAGGAACCGAACCGAACCGTTTTTAATATAAATTATTGTATTATTATTATTTTTATATAAATAAGACATTTTTTCAAGAAGATCACGTGCATAAGCCCAATATTTTTCTTCACTTCTCTTCCCCTCCTTTGTTGTTTTATCACTTTTCTCCCCCTCCATTATTTTTCTCCATTCTTTTCTAGTATGTTATGCATTATGTACACTTTAGTTTTAGTTTAAGATCTACACTTTGGTCTTGATATGAAACTTTTTATCTTTTGATTTATATTTATATGCACACTTACTATTAACCGGTCACAAATCTTGTAGATCTAGTAGTGAAAATTCAAATTTGCTTGAATTTGTGGTTGAAATATGTGTTTGGTATTAGAAGTAGAAAAATTAGAAGAAAAAAAAAAATATATATATATATATATAATTTTGGTTAGAACCGTAAACCGGTATGAACCGAACCGGAACTGTTATGAACCAAGCCGTACGGTTTTAGTAAAAATTTAAGCGAAATCGGACCGAACCGAACCGTTGAAATTTTTCGATTTCGGTTCCGTTTTGTGGGTGGAACCAGACCGAACCGGATCGTGCCCACCCCTAATCTAGAGGGTACATCTCATAATGAAAACCATCTACAATTTCTCTTCTAAACAACTCACAATATAGAATATAACGAGAAATTATTGCAGTTAAAAGAATATGGCTATTTTTTTTTATATTGATATTATTTTTATTCAAAATTAATGGAAATCAAGAACGAATTTAAACTACATTATTATGACTAACTTATTATGAGGTTTGACCTACTCTCTCATCCCTTAATGTAATTAATATTGTACAAAAAAAATTAATTAACTCTGTGACTAAATTTTTTTTCAATACCGATACGATGTTTTATTCAAACTTACATAAAAATTAATTGGTCAAAATTTTTTTTGGGACAAATTGATATTTCACATTAAAATTTGTTTAAGTTACTGTTGACCCTAAAAACTACTAAGCTTACATGGCGCGCAGACCGAGTAACTAGTAACCTAACTACGTCCTTCAGTTGTGTGCAGGGTGTGCCAACTCGTCGACTGAGCTCGCCCGGGGAGTAAAATGTGTTGATGTTGCGTTGAGCACACGGATGACTTCACGATCTTGCGACTGCGGCCGAGGAAGGAACACGTCTCGGCCTTCAAGTTCTAGAGTCTAAAGACAAGGCTGCTAGCTCTGCGAAGTTCACAAATCGTCGGCGCCGGATTCAGCCACAGTGATTGTATTCGTAAGGGTGAACTCACGCCGAATCAACACCAAAGTATAAGGGCACAAGTACTCGAAACAGATATACGTCTTAATTGTGAATGTGGTTCGGCCGTCGGAATGTTGAACTCTAAAACCTACTTGCGAGTATCCAATCATAAAGCAACTCGGCGTTCAAAGTGTCGAGCCCAGTGATATATAACACCTCACTTTGCCGAAAAGGCTAATGAGATGACCTCTGCCAATAAGGATTCGAAAATCCTTCTCGACTGAGACTTGGATAGTTAACCAGTCGGCCTCGACGCAGTGCTATTTATCCAAACTGAAGATGCTCCTTGGTCATCTGATTCTATGGCGATAGTGTTGTTTATCCAAACTGAAGATACCATCGGTTGCCTTCACAGTGCTATTTATCCAAAATGAAGATGTGTTGGTGGAAAAAGAAAATAAAAATCTCAAGGTTGTTGAGAGGTTTCGCGTAGAGTGAGAGTTTGCGCAGGGTAGTTTGTATGTTGAATTGGAGAGGCCTTAAATGGTGTACTCCGCCCTCTATTTATAGTAGTAAACCTTCTTTCGATCAAATCAAAACCATATTCGGATTAGGACTCTTTATTCTAATCTAATCTTATCTCGTCCAATCCTACTTTCATTAGGACTTTGAACCCAACCCTTATCGCATCAGGATTCATCTATCCCATCCATCGGTCTTGCAACGAGACTCACTCACTTCATCTTTATCACAACCATTTTGTCCTGCAATAGGACTCGGCCAGCCTCGGCTAGGTGGCCCACAAACCGAAATACCCATGTTAACCTTAAAGCAAGACTTCTGGGCTGAGAACAACCCACTCGGCCCAAACCAATAATTTGGGCCCAAACATTGCCCCTCACTTCTGAGGTCGTCGACTTACAATCATTGGTCGAGCCTCGGCCTTGAAGAAGCGAAATTGTCATTTGGCATATCTTCTAAAAACATTTAAACGCCTCAAAAACCACAGCCATGCGCATTTATAAAAGCATGATTACATGTTTTTTTTAATCTTTTTTAACACCTTGCAACGTGGTAGCTTCCTGGTTCACTCAGCAGTCTTTAATAATGACTTTTGAGATGTGTGGCCATTGAAACGTCTTTCACTATTTAAACCGCCGCAACACGAAATCATGTCTCCTCAAACCGCGAAACTCTCAGCCTTTTGACCTAGATTCTCTGAATATCCATAATGATTAGCAAACCCTCCGATTGGTTTTTCTCCTAATTTTGAAAACTAAACATTTAATCTTCCCCCTCAAAACACCTATAAATACCCACTTCTTCCTCATTCAAACTCTACGCTTCTAAAATTCCTGAAACCTTCTTGTCATTTGCCTCTGAACTCGCCAAAAAGCCTAAAACCTCTTAACCCAGAAATCTTTCCTTCAAACCCAGAAAATCTTCAAGTTTTCATCAATTGCTTCCTTCATCTCCAAGCTTTCTGACGAATGCAACAAATATAAGAACTTCATTGACCGGAGCGCCATCAAGACTTTGCACTTCGAGAGTGATACGAGCGCCACACATCAAATCCTAGGGCCACTCTTCAAAGACGCCATGCCATTGTCCATCACCACCCTCCTCAAGGCTCATTGTCAGGCACCCTCGCTGCAACAATTTGATTGGTCAAAGTGGGACCTGACCAAGCTCTAAGGAGCCTGGCCTTTGAACACTGTAGCCTGGGCGACCTGGGTCACGCGGATGGAAAAATTCTTCTACTAAGAATGGAAGGTTCTCGGCATCTATAATGCTATTAGACTCTCGACTGTGGAGATCTCCATGGACAAAGAACTCCTTATGGCAGCTCTGGGCTTCTGGTGCTCGGCCACCAACACCATGGTCATTCCATTTGGACCTATCGCCCCCACTATCCTCGATGTCTTAGCTATCCTTGGGATTTCCCCTTCTAGCCTCCCAGTCGACGCTGCCCTCTTTGGGTGCCCGTCCAATCTCGACCTCATGGCATTATTCGACGAACGGGCTGCCAAGACGCTGAGCAAAGAAGGCCAAGAATCTTCAAAAAATGAAGTTCAGAAGTTACACTAGAACTTTTTCAACTACAACACCCACTTCCTTCATTTTGCTGGCCGATGAGAAGAAAGCCTACAGAAGAGAGAACATGAAGCCTTCCTATTTTATTGGTATAACAAATTTATTTGTTGTACCAAGTCGAATAAGTGCGTGGTCGAGAACATGCCGGTGGCCGAAGCCCTGGCTAACGGTCACACCCTGGCCTTTAGTCCAGCTATCCTCGCCAACCTCTTGTACTGTATAGCCGAAACGATCATCAACATAATCGACCCGCACCAGAATAGTCCTCTCTGGATTTTCTAACTCTGGCTGCAGGTCTATTTTGCCACACTTTGGCCAGAGATCCCTAACTTCCAATATATTGAAGCGCTCGACCTTCACTGGGCCAAAGAAGTCTTCAAATACTTCTTTGGCCTACAAGTCATCTCTGATGACGAATTTTTAATATGTCGGTGTCAAGAGTACCCATTCTCAATCAGGCTTCCATTATCAGCATGGAGAGAAGCTGAAGATGCTAATCTTTGTCAAAATTGGGGGTCGTTTATGCTAACACGTGACTTTCCCCTCGGCTGCAACGCTCGCCGAGCAAGCTGGGAAGTCTACCACCCCCACTTCACTGTTCGACAACTCAGCTACCTCTAAGTTGCTTCCCACTCCCTTCTAGGTCGAGGATGCCTCTCTGGTTTTTCAGAGAGGGAGTGAAAAGATGCCGAGCGAGAGTTTCAGGAAAGGTGCAAAAAATTCTGTCTTCGGCTAACTGTCCCTGAATCTCTCGGCATTGACACTTTTGGCGACTGGTGGAAAGCTTACACCCAGGACTTCTTTGGCACTCTGATTGAAGATGTCGTCATCAAGATCTTCGACGACCGACCTAAAAAAGCTCCTACCTTACAACCCAAAGAGACAAACCAAGGTATATATCTATCTCTACCTTTTTCCTTCAAAATTCACTCAACTTTACTGATTTGATTTTGCTTTCTCGGATGGCCGAGTGCTGAAACAAGTAGAAGTAATAGCCAGCCAACAATAAGTTGGTCCCCTCTTCCAAGAAAACCAAAATCGCTGTGCAGGCACTGCTGAGCAAACGTCCTTGCCAGAAGGCCAAGACGGTAGGTAAAACTCCCCGACCCACAAAACGCGTCAAGAAATTGGCAAAAAATAGGGAATGAGATATTCACGTCATCTCCAACCAGACCACAAGAGTGACTACTCTTGGTATCTCTCCATCTGTTCCCGTCATCCAAGCCTCAACGACCATGTAGCCAACTCCAACCGGGCGAATATCTGAAGTTCGACCCGTCCCTTAAGTCGTGGTTGAGCCAATCGCTGCCCCGCTGGCCGAGAAACCTGCAGCTCTGGGGCCAGCCATTGCTTCTATCTTGGAGGAGGTGACCCCATTGGTCGAGAAAAGTCTTTCCTAAAATCTAAAACTAAAACTAGTGTTCGTTCTGGAGGAAGAGGTATGATTATGTTGCTGGCAAGTATTTTCCTTCAACTAGATTCCAAATACTAACAAACTTTTATTTCAGAACGACGATAGCGAAGGAATTCCGCTAACAAGTAGCCCTCGACCATCCACCAATCCTCCACATGTAGTTGAGGTGACTGACCAGGTCGATCCTCTTGCAGCCGATTGTGGAAAAATGTATCTTGTTGAGCCTGAAGGGACAACGGAAACACCAATCCACCCACAGGTGATAAACTCATATTTATATATATTTTACATCAAATTCTCTCATCTTTTCTTAGTTAGTTCCTTATATTTTTGAGCTATTTACATTGATTTTGTGTTTTATATGATTTGTCAAGCAAATAAAAGAAAAATAGCACAAGTGAGGTTTTATGTAACAAATTTGTCAAAACTGCCTGTGCAGATCAGCCCACTTTGGAAGCAATTTGCGAACGGCCCAAAATGAACTAGAGAATGGGCCTTATATGCTTGGAAAGCTACAGATGTCTATTTTCTGGAGCATTTTGCGGATTGTTAAGATCATTTTTCTAGAAGAAGTTATGGGCATTTTAGTAAGGGAAGGTCAGGAGAGCACATGGCATGGATGACCCACGGGTTGGATGGATGATTATGTTTTGCAATTGTGCTAGCTTGTTTAATCATGAAATACATGTGTGCTAGCTGTTTTGCAAGTGTTCTAGCTGATTCATCATGAGAAGACCAAGGGGAATCTAAGGCATGGACCAAGGAGGATGAATGCAAGTCATTGCACATGAAATTTCTGCAATGAAGCATGTGTTGCTAGCTGTTTTTGATGAATAATTCTTGCTTTTTATTTGTTTATTAAAATCACTTGAGTGGTTCCTCACCTTTGTACACCTATAAATAAGCCTTCTTGCAAGGCTTAGACTCACCAATTCACACAACAATTCCATCTTCACACACCCTAAACTATCCTAGCCAAAACCCTTTCTTTCCTCCACAAAATCTGCCCATAAACTATCCTAGCCGTGCCACCCCCCCTAAACCATCCTAAACGCCACCATACATCCCCCTATCCACTCCTCCATACAACCAAACCTTCAAACCACATCCACCCCTTGTGCCATATCAAAGGAAGGGAAGGAAAGTGCTTAAACGTGCTTGTCACTCAACATGGATCGTTGGAACGTTTAGGTGTTTTCTTTCTTTTATTTTCAATGTATAATTCTATTTATCTTTGTTTTGTGAACATGAGGAACTAAACCCCCCTTGGCTAGGGGGGGATTCGAAACATATGATTATGCTTGCTATATAATTTGATTACTTCCAATTGCGTTTCGTAAGTTATGAATTCAATTTACTTATCGGTTTGAATTACATTGATTTGTGTGTGTTGGTTGAGAGTGCACGCTTAATTATCATGCATAAATTGAATGCTAGGATATAAGGAAATTTCACCTAATCGTTATGGACTTATATTCACAAGTAGTAAAGGTTGATGATCTCAATCGAGTTAAGTAAATTCTTGGCATAAGTTTCATGCAATCATAGTAACAAGTGCTTCGTCAATGCTTATGGTTTTCATAGAACTTAATGATTCTTGCTTGTATCTCTATTATGCAATCATGTAGGGGACTTGTGGGGAATGTTTTGGGTTGTCGTATGCAATCATCCAATTCAATAACATTAGGAAAATCTGAAGGTTAATTTAAGCGTACCTAATTAACTTGGGGCATTGAGAATTCATGGTTATTGAAAAGCAATTGGAAATCGTTTTGTATGCAAGTATAATATGTGTGGAGATGAACCCCTTAGCTAGCCTTCCATCCATCTATTTTAAACTCAATTTCGTTTTAAAATCTGTTTAGTTTACAAGTTTAAGTTTTGTTTTCAACTTCACCAAACCTAAATCCCCCTTTTACTTTCTTGTTTTTAAAGTCTTTTATTTACATTTTTAACTTTGTTTTTATGTTTTTGAATTAGTTTAGAGGTTTTAGCAAGCCCTCCTAATCCCCGGTTTAGAACGATCCCTACTTACATCTTTACTACAATTTGACCAAAATTTGATGCGAGAATTAACTAACACTCAAATTAAACCCTCTTTTTGTCAAATTGTAGTAAAGATGTAAGTAGGGATCGTTCTAAACCGGGGATTAGGAGGGCTTGCTAAAACCTCTAAACTAATTCAAAAACATAAAAACAAAGTTAAAAATGTAAATAAAAGACTTTAAAAACAAGAAAGTAAAAGGGGGATTTAGGTTTGGTGAAGTTGAAAACAAAACTTAAACTTGTAAACTAAACAGATTTTAAAACGAAATTGAGTTTAAAATAGATGGATGGAAGGCTAGCTAAGGGGTTCATCTCCACACATATTATACTTGCATACAAAACGATTTCCAATTGCTTTTCAATAACCATGAATTCTCAATGCCCCAAGTTAATTAGGTACGCTTAAATTAACCTTCAGATTTTCCTAATGTTATTGAATTGGATGATTGCATACGACAACCCAAAACATTCCCCACAAGTCCCCTACATGATTGCATAATAGAGATACAAGCAAGAATCATTAAGTTCTATGAAAACCATAAGCATTGACGAAGCACTTGTTACTATGATTGCATGAAACTTATGCCAAGAATTTACTTAACTCGATTGAGATCATCAACCTTTACTACTTGTGAATATAAGTCCATAACGATTAGGTGAAATTTCCTTATATCCTAGCATTCAATTTATGCATGATAATTAAGCGTGCACTCTCAACCAACACACACAAATCAATGTAATTCAAACCGATAAGTAAATTGAATTCATAACTTACGAAACGCAATTGGAAGTAATCAAATTATATAGCAAGCATAATCATATGTTTCGAATCCCCCCCTAGCCAAGGGGGGTTTAGTTCCTCATGTTCACAAAACAAAGATAAATAGAATTATACATTGAAAATAAAAGAAAGAAAACACCTAAACGTTCCAACGATCCATGTTGAGTGACAAGCACGTTTAAGCACTTTCCTTCCCTTCCTTTGATATGGCACAAGGGGTGGATGTGGTTTGAAGGTTTGGTTGTATGGAGGAGTGGATAGGGGGATGTATGGTGGCGTTTAGGATGGTTTAGGGGGGATGGCACGGCTAGGATAGTTTATGGGCAGATTTTGTGGAGGAAAGAAAGGGTTTTGGCTAGGATAGTTTAGGGTGTGTGAAGATGGAATTGTTGTGTGAATTGGTGAGTCTAAGCCTTGCAAGAAGGCTTATTTATAGGTGTACAAAGGTGAGGAACCACTCAAGTGATTTTAATAAACAAATAAAAAGCAAGAATTATTCATCAAAAACAGCTAGCAACACATGCTTCATTGCAGAAATTTCATGTGCAATGACTTGCATTCATCCTCCTTGGTCCATGCCTTAGATTCCCCTTGGTCTTCTCATGATGAATCAGCTAGAACACTTGCAAAACAGCTAGCACACATGTATTTCATGATTAAACAAGCTAGCACACTTGCAAAACATAATCATCCATCCAACCCGTGGGTCATCCATGCCATGTGCTCTCCTGACCTTCCCTTACTAAAATGCCCATAACTTCTTCTAGAAAAATGATCTTAACAATCCGCAAAATGCTCCAGAAAATAGACATCTGTAGCTTTCCAAGCATATAAGGCCCATTCTCTAGTTCATTTTGGGCCGTTCGCAAATTGCTTCCAAAGTGGGCTGATCTGCACAGGCAGTTTTGACAAATTTGTTACATAAAACCTCACTTGTGCTATTTTTCTTTTATTTGCTTGACAAATCATATAAAACACAAAATCAATGTAAATAGCTCAAAAATATAAGGAACTAACTAAGAAAAGATGAGAGAATTTGATGTAAAATATATATAAATATGAGCTTATCAAATACCCACACACTTAGCTTTTGCTAGTCCTCGAGCAAAACAAAGAAAACAAAAAGAAACAAAACACAATCTAAACCTTCCAACATTATCTCAGGGATTTCCAATGCACATAACACATTTAAGATCATCACTTACATAGATTTTGGTCGTCCATATACTTAAGCGCATACTTAATCACAGTCACTATTCATTAGTTCACATTTAATCAATGAAAACAACATTTTGAATGTAGTAACATGCCTTAGAGAATTCCCTCAAATCCTTACTAGATATTCACTCAATTTTCACTCAGATTTTCTAACTACACACCCTACACTAAGTATATGTGAGAAGATTGATGTAAATATGAAACCCAAGACTCACATATGTTTTAACAAAGAAAGCACTTTTCTGGAGTTATAAGTGAAACATATGAATATGATCTCATGAAAGGAATGCTACTACTTAGATGCAAGAACCATTGACACCATATGCTTATACCAATCCCAAACTCCACATATTGAATACATAACACCCAAGATAGAAGTGTAAGGGTTGTAACGGGGCTAAGGGTGTTTGGTTAACAAAGAAAGGATATGGAAAACAAAGGTTCTTAAAGAAATAGTGAGCAAAGCATTGAAATCAACTTAGAATTCACTTTTGAATGAAAACTGAACTTTTTAACAAAAAGGGGAGAATTCACTCACTTTAGGGCCATATTTGATGTTTTGGACCCTTCCTTCAACAATCAACATTAAAACACTTATTTTTTTTCTTTTTCAAACTCTTTCTCTTTTCTTTTCTTTCTTTTTTGCTCATTCTTTTCTTTTCATACGTTTTTCACAACTTTTTCTTTTCTTTTGAAACCCAAAACATACATATGAACTTAAGGACAAACATTCCTTCCCCCACACTCATTTTCTTGCATAATGCACTCAAAAGGAATTCAATGAAGTCATGCTCACTATCTTTTAAGAACAAGGGTGTGGATGGTCCTAAACTAGGCTAGGTAGGGATAATGTGGTTTAACAAAGAATAAAGGCTAAACAAGGCTCAACGGGGTTAAGTCCTACAAAACACATGAACAAAGTGGTGGTGCGGCTGTTTGGCTATGGTGGTTCACTACACAATTTCATCTTGATCGTGTGTTATGCAATTCAATATCATGCTTTGAATGAAACGGATATAAGTTCTAGCATGTAGTTCTATCATGATACGCATGCATTCTAAGTAGCAACCAAGCAAGGAATAATGAGATCATGCAACAACTTTAGAAAACCAAGAATCACAGATTATAACTCTCCAAAAGAAGGTAATGGCTCAAGTCTCACAAGGATGTAGCGTTAGTTGAGTTATTTCCTTCAAGCATGTTACAAAAACTGATTTTAACCACTTTATAATCAAATGTGAGTTCATAAACATCAACTACAACTAAGCATACGCCAAGAATACATCAAACTTCAATCTATGCTTGTAACTTTCTTTAACAGTTATGTAATTAGAAACCGAATCTCATCATTGTGTTGGAAGGTACCTAGGACACAAACACACCAAAACGACTCAAAAACAACTCTTTTTGGTATTTTCAACAAAATTTTTCAAATTTTTATCTGATTTTCGGATTTTCATGACAAAACACCCTAAAATGCTTTAAAACACACTAAAAACACTTAAAAACAGTGAGAAACAACATTAGAGTGATAGGTGAATAAAACCCACGAAATTCATTCAAAACAGATTGTTTACCCCCCCACACTTGAAACAAACATTGTCCTCAATGTTTTTAACATAAACTCAAACAAAATCAAACAAACTAAACATAGTAGAATAGAAACAACAAAGAGAAAGAGTGAAGAACGCAAATCTGGAATTGGAGTGGTTCCTAGATCCTCCTTTGTTGAATGCATGGGTTGCCTCCCACGAAGCGTTTTCTTTAACGTCTTGCAGCCGGACGAAGAACCTCGATCACTCCCCATTGGAGGCCACAGTTTGGAAAGGTATGTCTTCCACAACCTGCCCCACGGCATTCTCATGCGTTGGGTCTATGTATGGCAATGGATAATGATGCTCCAAGATTGGAGCATTGAACTTCCCAAAGTTGATAAAATCACGCCCATGATCACGGATTTGATTTGGGACCTGCACCAAAGGACATAGCAACATTTCAATTGAATTAGAAATTGAATTTAGAGGAGGAAACTCACCCATATGTTGCAATGGAGACTCAGAAGCCGTTGGTTGCTCAACAACTCCAGAAATGGTGCTTTCGGCCAGATTGAGTGCTTGGAGTGTAATGGCTTGCTCTTTGTGCTCCATCCCAATTCCTTCTTCAATGGTGGGTCTAGATGTATGTTCCTGCCTTATATTCTTATTCACATGAATAGCAAAGCAAGAACGAACCTCATTAGAACACTTAACAAGTTCAGAAACTTTAAAATGAATCACATTACCATCGAATTCCATAGTTAAGGCTCCCTTAGCCACATCAATCTTGGTTGATGCTGTCTTCATGAATGGTCGCCCAAGTAGGATTGGCAATGGGGGAGAATGGGGTGATTCTTCCATGTCGAGCACATAAAAATCCACAGGGAAAATCAAGTGATCTACCTGCACTAAAACATTCTCCAAAACACCTTTCGGATATGCATTAGATCGATCAGCTAATTGGATAATTACTCCATCATTTTTAAGTTCTCCCAACTTCATGGATGCATATATGGAGTATGGCATGACATTTATTGAAGCCCCTAAGTCTAACATAGCATGTTTAAACTTAGTGTTTCCAATTACACAAGGTATCGTAAAACTGCCCGGATCTTTGCATTTAGGGGGCATTTTACGCTGCAAGATTGCGGAGACATTTTCACTTACCATAACCACTTCTTTCTCTCGAATTTTCTTCTTTGTGGTACACAACTCCTTCAAGAACTTGGCATACTTAGGAACTTGTTTAATTGCTTCCAAAAGGGGAATGTTGACTTGCACCTTTCGGAACGTGTCAAGTATGTCTTTGTCATTCTCCTCCTTCTTTGATTGAACAAATCTGCTAGGAAAGGGTGCATCAAGTGGAATGTTGTTAGAAATAACGGAATTTGAACCTATCTTACCTTTGGTGGCCGAACTAGGAGGCATGGAGTGGTGCGGCAAAGATTGCTCAATCCTTGTCGTGGGCTCCTTTTGGTTGGATTTGGATGGGTTAGGGTCGGATCCAACTTCTTTTCCACTTCGCAAGATGATGGCGTTGACAGATTCAAAGCCTCCCTTTGGATTCACATGCGTTGAGCTTGGTAACGTACCTTGTTCTCTACCAAATTTCCCCATGAATTCAGCCATTTGTCCTACTTGTCTCTTCAATTCAGTCACCTCTCGAGCTTGATTTTGCACTTCGTTGGCGTAATTGTGCATTTCTTTGGCTTGTTTTTCTTGCCCTTGCGCCAACGTAGTTAGTAATTGAATAACTTGAGAATTATCGAAAGACGAACCTGAGTTGTTTTGAGACGTTGGTGGCTGATTTGGTTGGTATGGCCGTGGGAACCCAGGGGGTTTTTGTTGGAATCCCCTTTGTGGTGCAGATTGTTGGGGCTCTCTCCATTTGAAATTAGGGTGATCTCTCCATCCGGGGTTGTAGGTGTTTGAGTACGGATCGTATTTGGGTTGGTTTTGGCCTTGGAAACCAATAGCATTGGCCGATTCCCACCCTCCATTCTCAATCAACTGAGGGCATGTATCGGATGGATGCCCTTGCATTGAACACACGCCACACACTTGGTTTTCTTGTGGTTTTGAACCTATGACAACCTGAGACACAAGAGTAGTAAGATTAGCCAATTGGGATTGAATATCAGAAATTGCACTTACCTCATTCACACTTTGTTGCCGTGGCCCCTCTCTTTGTCCAACACCCTCATATTGTTGTGCATTGTGTGCGCGGTTGGCAATGAGAGTTTTGGCAGCCACCGGAGTCTTGTCCACCAATGCACCACCTGCCGAGGCATCTAGCATTTGGCGTTATATGGGAAGGAGTCCCTCGTAGAAGTATTGAATGAGCAGCTCCTCCTTCATTTGGTGCTGTGGACATGAAGCAACAAGTGCTTTAAAACGTTCATAATATGATGGAAACGACTCACCTTGATTTTGTTGGATGCCACTAATTCGTTTCCTCAAAAGAATGATCTTTGCGGTGGGAAAGAACTTCTCTAAGAATGCACGCTTCATACTTTCCCAAGAATGGACGGTTCCAGGTGCCAATTCAAACAACCAATCTTTGGCCTTGTCTACTAGAGAAAACGGAAAAGCCTTCATCTTTAAAATACTCCCATCCACATTGATGGGTGTCATACTCGAGCAAACAACTTCAAATTCCTTAAGATGTTTGTTAGGATCTTCCATGGATAACCCATGGAATTTAGGAATATGATGTAATAAACTTGACTTAAGTTCAAATTCTTCCGTCTTACCTCGGGCTGCTGCGGGGTATTGGATGCATAGAGGCGTGGCATTGTCCAATCCCGAGGCTGAAAGTTCTTTGATTGTTCGATTGTCCACCTCCATGTCTTCTTCTGCCTCCTCCTTTTCTTCAAATTCGGATTCAGAACTAGAACTAGGTGGATTAGGTTCCGGTTCTTTCCTTTTCCTTCTCAAAGTTCGTTCAAAATTTCCGTCAAACTCCGATATATGTGCATGAACTGGTTGAGAACTACGAGTCATAAACTAGTACCTGAAATAAACAAAATCAAATAAAATTAAAAACTAAAATTAAAACACACGAAAAAAAAAGAAATAAAAAGAAACAATGGGGATTTAGCAAAGTTGCTAATCCCCGGCAACGGCGCCAAAATTTGATGCGAGAATTAACTAACACTCAAATTAAACCCTCTTTTTGTCAAATTGTAGTAAAGATGTAAGTAGGGATCGTTCTAAACCGGGGATTAGGAGGGCTTGCTAAAACCTCTAAACTAATTCAAAAACATAAAAACAAAGTTAAAAATGTAAATAAAAGACTTTAAAAACAAGAAAGTAAAAGGGGGATTTAGGTTTGGTGAAGTTGAAAACAAAACTTAAACTTGTAAACTAAACAGATTTTAAAACGAAATTGAGTTTAAAATAGATGGATGGAAGGCTAGCTAAGGGGTTCATCTCCACACATATTATACTTGCATACAAAACGATTTCCAATTGCTTTTCAATAACCATGAATTCTCAATGCCCCAAGTTAATTAGGTACGCTTAAATTAACCTTCAGATTTTCCTAATGTTATTGAATTGGATGATTGCATACGACAACCCAAAACATTCCCCACAAGTCCCCTACATGATTGCATAATAGAGATACAAGCAAGAATCATTAAGTTCTATGAAAACCATAAGCATTGACGAAGCACTTGTTACTATGATTGCATGAAACTTATGCCAAGAATTTACTTAACTCGATTGAGATCATCAACCTTTACTACTTGTGAATATAAGTCCATAACGATTAGGTGAAATTTCCTTATATCCTAGCATTCAATTTATGCATGATAATTAAGCGTGCACTCTCAACCAACACACACAAATCAATGTAATTCAAACCGATAAGTAAATTGAATTCATAACTTACGAAACGCAATTGGAAGTAATCAAATTATATAGCAAGCATAATCATATGTTTCGAATCCCCCCCTAGCCAAGGGGGGTTTAGTTCCTCATGTTCACAAAACAAAGATAAATAGAATTATACATTGAAAATAAAAGAAAGAAAACACCTAAACGTTCCAACGATCCATGTTGAGTGACAAGCACGTTTAAGCACTTTCCTTCCCTTCCTTTGATATGGCACAAGGGGTGGATGTGGTTTGAAGGTTTGGTTGTATGGAGGAGTGGATAGGGGGATGTATGGTGGCGTTTAGGATGGTTTAGGGGGGGTGGCACGGCTAGGATAGTTTATGGGCAGATTTTGTGGAGGAAAGAAAGGGTTTTGGCTAGGATAGTTTAGGGTGTGTGAAGATGGAATTGTTGTGTGAATTGGTGAGTCTAAGCCTTGCAAGAAGGCTTATTTATAGGTGTACAAAGGTGAGGAACCACTCAAGTGATTTTAATAAACAAATAAAAAGCAAGAATTATTCATCAAAAACAGCTAGCAACACATGCTTCATTGCAGAAATTTCATGTGCAATGACTTGCATTCATCCTCCTTGGTCCATGCCTTAGATTCCCCTTGGTCTTCTCATGATGAATCAGCTAGAACACTTGCAAAACAGCTAGCACACATGTATTTCATGATTAAACAAGCTAGCACACTTGCAAAACATAATCATCCATCCAACCCGTGGGTCATCCATGCCATGTGCTCTCCTGACCTTCCCTTACTAAAATGCCCATAACTTCTTCTAGAAAAATGATCTTAACAATCCGCAAAATGCTCCAGAAAATAGACATCTGTAGCTTTCCAAGCATATAAGGCCCATTCTCTAGTTCATTTTGGGCCGTTCGCAAATTGCTTCCAAAGTGGGCTGATCTGCACAGGCAGTTTTGACAAATTTGTTACATAAAACCTCACTTGTGCTATTTTTCTTTTATTTGCTTGACAAATCATATAAAACACAAAATCAATGTAAATAGCTCAAAAATATAAGGAACTAACTAAGAAAAGATGAGAGAATTTGATGTAAAATATATATAAATATGAGCTTATCAACAGGATCAAGACCTTGGCATCCCCCAAATAAGCTACTTCGGCCTTTAGAAGTACGCTCATTGTTTTCCTTTAGTCAATCTTCTGCCTTAGAATTCTAAACTAGGAAAATATTAAATGTCAGGTGCCCACTTTCTCATTTCATCGAAAATTCTATGCGTCGAATAGCGTTATCTATATCTTCTGGCCACCTCAGTGGCCATCGAACATAGATAACCTTCATCGGCTACAAGAATTAAAAAGCAGTCTTAAATAATGGGCTCGGCCATTAAGCTCTCTGGGCTCGAGCAATAAGTCAGCAGACATGGCCAAAGTCTCTTTTCGGCAAGTCTAACATTTTCCTTTTTCCTTGCTTCCTTGCAACTTGACTTATTCTAATAATGTCTCGTTATGCAGCCTTCATAGGAGGTCGAACTTGACGCTCTACTCTCCAGTACCTCCGTAGCTACTGGGCCTTTTGCTACCTCGGCCGAGCCTGCTACAACTACGGCCGAATCCACTGCCTTAACCAAGTTGCAAGAACTCCTACCTCTCTCAGCTTCACAAATCATAGAGTGTAACAGTATAGACTTCATGGGACAATGTATGAATGACCTTGCCTCCGAGGGTCAATTGAGTAACAAGTCCGTTGTTCATTTGTTATCTGTCTTGGAGAGGACTTGAGAATACTTTGCTATCTTTGAGAGAGATCTTCAAGTAGAGCACGACCTAAAGGCTACAATGGTCACTCAAGATGCAATTCGATCGGAGCTCGAAGTGATGAAAGCTAAGAAGAAACGGTTGGGCGACCTCGACCAACAAATCGCGGATCTTCAACATTAAAGATCGGCAATCATTTTAAACTCGAGAAGGATTTCGAGTCGAACAAGGCTTGGTTAACGTAGTTCACAACTAGCGCGAAGCACATTGAAAAACTGAAGCTTGACAAGAGGATGAGGCGGGCCGAGGTTACAATAGGCTAAATAAGGTGGCTGAAATTAAGAGCTGCTCTTAAGGCTTTCATTCCTTTGACCACTTAGGCTTTTTACATATTGTTGTAGATTATAGGTTTTGTTATCTACTTGTATCGTTGCAAAATTAATGAATTTTACTTTCTACTCATGCATCTCCCAAGTAATCAGATAGTATTTCTTTAAAAATTTCTCATTAATCGGTAACTTGCAAACTAAACCTGTCTGATCCCTGAGGCAGTATGCCCCCTTGCCGATGACTTTATGAATGACGAATGGTCCTTCCTAATTCGGTGGCCACTTGCCGAACCTTGGGTCTTTTACTCCCGCGAGAAGCACGGTTTGCCAAACTAACTCTTCTTCGCCGAACGTTTTTTGTCTTACTCGTTGATTATAAGCTCTCTCGGCAATCTTTTTCTGCACCACCAATAGATTATAAGCATCAAGCTGAACTTCTTCCAAATCTTCTAACTCTTGTCTCGTGGCTTGACTGTACTCGGCGCTGAACAAACTACTTTGTTCAATTACTCGCAATGAATTTATACTTAGCTCGACTAGTAACATCGCATCGTGTCTATAAGTTAATGCATATGAAGTCGTCTAGGTTGCTGATCGGAGTTGAGGTTCAATAAGGTCACAGTGCTTTGTGTAACTTCAAATGTCATATGGCAAGCCTATCTCTTACCATTTTTTCAAGAATATTAATCAAAACCTTATTACTTGCTTTGGCATGCTTGTTCGCCTACGGATAATACGGCGTAGACTGATCAAGTCGAATTTTCAAGTTAGTTGTATACTCTTTAAATTTATCAGATGTAAAGATCGTTCCATTGTCCATTATGATTGTTTCTGGTACGCCGAATCT
Source organism: Crataegus laevigata (assembly GCA_963580275.1). Lineage (NCBI taxonomy): Eukaryota > Viridiplantae > Streptophyta > Magnoliopsida > Rosales > Rosaceae > Crataegus > Crataegus laevigata. Next base: position 24,767,594 of record OY756947.1, on the reverse strand, counting down.
AGTCACAATGTTTTCTTCTACAAAATTACAAACTTCTTTAGACGTTAACTCGGCATATGAATTAGCTTCAATCCATTTGGTGAAGTAGTCTGTCGCGACCAAGGTCTAAAATATCGATGATATCGGAAATATCGGTAGTCCAAAAACACGGAAATTTCGATGGAAATATCGGGATATTATCGATATCGAAAAAAATTGAATAAAAACCACGGAAATTGTAAAAAAACTTGGAAATTTTTATTGAAACTTTGCAAGATGTTTATTTAGTCAATTATCTATTAGTTTATCGCAAAAAATTGGAAGGAAATGCATTGCATGATGGATTTAACTGATTTAAGTTGATTATATAGCAAGCTGGCAAACATTGTGAGTGTAGAAAATATGTAGTAATTAATGAAAGAAGTTTAAACACACCATACTCATTTATATATAATGAATTAGTACAATATTTACACTTTATACATTGCATGGTAAGATACATGAGTGACTTAGTACCACATAGAGTTCCTATGAGGTTCAAAATTTTCACTATCTTCATCATCTCTATGTGTAGTGTAAGTGTATTGTGAAGAGTAGTCATCAAATGATAAATCCCCAAAATAGTTTTGCATGTAATTGTTAACATGCCACCCATATGGATCCGAGATTGGTTGACGTTGTCCATAAGCAAAATCATTTGAAGATTGAGTCTCGGATTCTTTCCACGAGTCGCTCGATTCCATCCCAACAAGAATATGATATGAAGGGTAGGGAAATGGTTGGTTATGAGTATAACCATAGTTACTACTTCTCACTCCAACAGAGTCCGAAGTTATAGATAACGAGTCATCTTCTTGACTTGACAAAGTCCCCTTGCCTCTTTCTTTACAAGTATAGTCCTTCTCTATGGCACCAATTCCTGGTCCTGCCCGTCTACTGCCATGGTCTTCATTCTGTGTTGCATGCGTGAAGTTTGCCCCACCAGTGAAAGGGGCTCATAAATCTGGGAGGTGGTCCAACATAGTTTCCATATCCACCACTACCTCCAGCTCCACTATATCCTTCATCATTCCCACTTCTGGTGGTAGGTGAGTCTCCTGATCTTGTACTAGAGCTATCATTAGTATCAGCAGGATCTTGTGGTTGTGTAGGATTGGAAGAAGGTGGAATTTCAGTGTTTCTTGGTCTTGGGCACAAAAGTTCTTCCAAAGAGTCAGCGCTGCTAGATCTCACCTTTTCCTCTAATACTCTTTCTACATTTATCGCTTTATTATGTGCTTCTTCAGCAACTCTTAGAGCTGGGTTGCCTTCATCATCATCTAAATGAAGAGGTCTAATCCATTGATAAAGTTGGCTACCCTCTGTATCATCATATTCAGCAACAATATCAAACACATCTAGTGGGTCACCATGGTCGACATGATCTATTTCTGCTTCCTTATCTTGAATTTGAAGCTTCATGTTGTAGTAGCAATAAACTAATTTTTCCAACCTACTATGAGCCAACCTATTTCTTTGCTTTGTGTGTATGAGTGCAAATGTACTCCAATCTCTTTCACAAGCAGATGAGGAAGCTGTTTGTGATAATACTTTGATTGCTAACTTTCTCACAGCTGGTGCACCAGTCCTATACATGATCCACCATTCAGTTATAATGAAAAACAATGTTGATAAGCCTAATAACTCCAACAAATTCTATTATAAACTGATAGTGAAATATGTTTACACTCACTAGGAGACATTTTTGTTCGAGCAGCAACTGATGTTGGTTCTCCAAAAGTTCTTCTTGCATCTTTAAACCATGTTAGCTGAATTCAATAAATCGTGTTAGTTTAATCCAACAATATAATTATTATAATTTAAGTAATTGTGTACCTCATTTCCAAATTGGCCAACTGTTGGTGATGCAGGGTCTAATTTAGAGTATACATTATGTACAACACGTATAAGGGTACCATTATCTCCAACACTGGGTTTGTATTGATATCGAGGATTCAAATAATATGCTATTCAAAGAAACACATACTCTAATAAGAGAAATAATATTTATGCAACTAAAGAAATGAATTTCAAATTATGACATAATTTATACCTGTTGCATGCAAATCGTGGTATAATGTTTTATACCATCGGTCATCAATTATCTGTATGACCCACCTTGCACCATGTTTTCTTTCCAAGTCCTCCTTCACTACACGCATCAACTAATATATTACCCCCATAGTAGGATACACTTCTGTGTCAATGATCCGTAAAACTTTGTAAAGAGGTTCAAACACTTGGCACACATGTTCTGATTGAGTCCAAAAAGCATGATCAAGCACTATACTTTCCACCATACGACCTGCATTTGAGCGGCTGAAATTGTGGTTGGCCCAATCGTCACTAGTGAATAGTTGCTTCAACCCTACTTTCTTCTTAAGTAGGCTGTTTAATGCAATATAGTTGGTGGCGAATCGAGTGGTAGCTGGACGAATAATTTCTCCTTTGCAAAATTCACGCATCTTTGCCAACAATTAACCGTGATTGTAAATATAGTTTGTAATCATTCTAGCTCTTTTACGACATTAGCAATATTCTCTCTCTTCCCCATTGCCTCAAACATGAGATCAATACAATGTGCTCCACATGATGTCCAAAACACATGATGATGCTTCATTAACTTTTTTCCAGCTTTGACAAATGCAGAACGTTGTCGGTCATGACTTGGACAACATTATGCTCTCCCACCTCCATGATTACATCCCTCAATAATTTGTAAATATACTTGTAGTTCTTTATACCGTCTAAAGCATCAACGGACTTCAAAAAAATTGTCTTTCCCTTAGAGTATACCATGAAATTTATGATAGACAATCTGGTTTGCCCAATCCATCCATCACACATGATTTTGCAACCATTAGTTTCCCACTTTGACCTCAACTTGTTAACATACTCGCCAATGTCTTTATACTCCATTTTCAAATATTTGTTTCTTACCTCATAGGGAGTGGGAGGTTGTACTCCAACACCGGCCTATTGACATCCCAATACCGTATTTTTGAAATGATGTGATGATGCCTTCTCAGTAGGGACATTTTCATAGATAAAGAACTTGCTAATTAGACGCCCCATTCCCTCCTTCACATTACCTCCAGTGAAATGTGACGTGCTTTGGATGACTTATCTAAACTTGGGGCTATTGGTGGTGTTGGTTGTGATTCTCTAACACTTGCTCCCCGTCTCATTTGTGCACCACCACTTGTCCCGGAACCTTGTGCTCTATTAGGAATTTTATGAAGGTGTTCTCTTTCCCATGCTGATTGTTTGGAGGCACGTAATGTTTGTTTGAAATTGCGTCGTTCTTCAAGTCCCATGTCATCATCACATTCGTCCTCATCGTCATCATCATCACTGTCAACCGCTTGGCCAATGACTTCTCCTCGTAGCCTAGCTAGAATATTCTCCATTCCATATGTTTTTTTTCCTTCTGGTGTTTTTTATTTTTTAATAATGTGGTGATGAATGCCTTCACTTCGAGGGGGGGGGACATTATCGTATCGTTGGACATTATTTCCTAGATCTAATCCACTAAGATGGTACTTAAGTCATGTCACTCTGCCACTCTTCATTACCCGACCACAATATTTGCAAATTGTGCCATGTTTGTTTCCATCTATTGGGTCTCCATGTTCCCAAGCTGGATCATGTTTAGTAACTCCACTAGACATCTTAAACATACCTATATTTATTTTTCATGGAAATTAGGCAATTATTTTTTGGCCAAAAAATATAGTAGTGACGGTTATATAAATAATAAAGTTATTATGCAGAAGAATTAAATATGAAGTAAAGAAAATGATTGTAAGAATTTAAGTAATTATAAAAATAATATGGAATAATAAAACCTAATATTAATGAATAATAATCCAATTTGATAATAAAATAATAAATAACATTAAACATATAAAAATTATCCTAGGGAATAATTATACAACATTACTTAATTACTTCAAAAAATTAACATGCAAGTATTACTTGGTTCTTAGATCACATGCACGGGTCGACACAAATTTTTTTGTTGTTGTATAAATTACAATAATATAAATGTAAGTTTGTAAACTTACCTTAAATATGGAGCCATTTGTGTAAAGGCCAAATAGAATTTGCATGGACCAACAATAAAATAATAATTACACAAATGTAACAAATCTGGAACTTTCGATGTCTTACGTAGCAGCAAAACCTCGACGATCCTCTGCAGCTTGCCGTCTATGAATAAATGAGAGAGAAAGAAGGTCTTTAACATTTAATTTGAAGTGGCGCGAGCTGCAGATCCATTTATTCAGTTTGAAGCTCTGAAAGGGCTCTGGAAAGGCTCTGAAAAGGCTAAGGGAAGAAGAAGAAACGAAAATGTGTAATAGAGGTTTTTCAATTTTCGAAGGGTCAAAAAAGGTGTGATGATCTGAATCTGATACTCCATCTCTGGGAATGTGAAAGAGTTGGAAGTGGCACATGGTTTTGAGTATGAAACCACCACTGCTTTTTGTCTTTTCAAAAGTTGTCAAAAGTTTGAGATTTATACATATAATCTATATATATATATAGCGTTTAGATTTATATATAGGGTTTGAGGGATTTATATTATATTAATGTTATATGAATTATTTGGATGTTTTTTTTTCTCTCGGATAACACACATACACACACACAGACCCTCAATCTCTCGATCATTCACCCTCATTCCTCTCCTTGTTTCTTCTCCAGTTCTCCCTCCCATCTCTTCTCTGCAACTCTCATTCCTAGAGCAGATAGACACACACATACCCCACTTCCCCGTGTTTCCCCTTCCCCAATCCCTCGAACCTTCTCCCTCGTTCCTCTCCTTGTTTCTTCTCCCTCCATCTCTGAAACTCTCATTCCCGGAGCACAGACACACCATACCCACACCCCACTGTGACCTCCACCACAGTGGTGTACATTACGACGAACATCATCACCACTTGTGGACCGTTCATCCTCCCTTTCTCACCTTCCGGTGAGCACCATCAAGCAATGTGAGGCCTTGTTTAGGTCGTACATGGCGGATGATCCATTAAACCCGAGCAGGTTTTGTGATCCGGAGAAAATGGATTGCTCATTTTGATGGGTCTGAGCGTGGATTGCAGAGAGAGGCGCAGATCTTGTCAGCTGCGACGACGGAGCCTTGGCTACAATTGCGACGACAGAGCCTCGACGATATTATCGATAATATCAATAATATCGCGATATATTGACGATAATTAAGTGGATAAGTGTGAAAATATCACCCTCTCAAAAATGATATTATCAGCGATATTTCGCCGATAATATCGATATTTTAGACCTTGGTCGCGACAAGTATCCATTCATGCTTTGCTGACCCAGAAGATGGTGTAATTTTGTCGATTACGTCTATGGCCCATCCTCTAAACGGCCATGGCTTGGTGACTAAATGAAGTGATTTGATCGGAACTTTTTGTATAGGGCCATGAATTTGGCGCTGTACATATCCTCGTGCAAGCTCAATATAATCCTTCAATATACTCAGCCAGAAATAGCGGCGTCTACAAAGTAACCATTGCATCTTTCGTCTGGACTGATGAGCTCCGCAGATCCTTTCATGAACCTTGGTGATTGCCTGGGCGGCCTCTTACGGGCCAAGACATAATAACAATAGGCCATCTTCACCTTTTCGGTATAAAACATCTTGGTATTACACATAATTTGTGGCACGAACCCTCGTTCTACGGTTATGTTTACCATTAGGGTTGTTGAGATACTGCATGATTGACCTTCTCCAATTGTCTAGTAATGCCTCAACTGCGCAAACATCTACAGGATCTCATTGTTCCATCAACGAAGGCAAATACATGACTCGTGTTCGAATCACATGATCCTGCTGGGGAACTTGTTGATTAATCAGCGTCGGGTACGATTTTTGTATTACAGGTATCGCCCAGCCTATCTTACCTCCATGAGTTGTGTACCAGAGTCTATTTGAGCCAGTTCGTCTACATCGGTATTCCGAACTCAGGAGATATGTTTGAATGTACTGCCATTGAATGACTCGGCCAAATAGTTGGCAACCATGTGATAGGGCACCAGAGTGCAACTCATGCAACAAAAAGTGCCATTGAGTTGGTTAATCACAAGTTTTGAATCACCGATGACAAGAACGCGAGTTGCCAGCAAGTCGTGAAGGACACCGAGGCCGATGACCGATGATGAGGGCCTCGTATTCGGCTTGATTATTCGAATAGTCGAAGTCGAGCTTGAGAGAAAAATATTAGCGCTGTTGATCTTGGGACTGAATGACTACCCCAACACCAGTCAAAACGGAGGTGCTAGAACAACCAAAATACATTGTGCAATAATTATCTCGAGTCTCCACCATGCCGATTTCGACATCATTGCCCCCAAAACCATATGGGGATGGGTGTTGGGCCAAAAAATTGGCCAATGCTTGGCCCTTGACTGCTTTCTGGGGCACGTATTGCAAGCTGAATTCAGACAGCGACATTGTCCACTTCCCAATTCGGCCTTTGACTGTTGGTTGAGTGAGCATATAACAAATGACGTCGGTCTGGGCGATGACCTGAGTGATTGATGGAAACATATAATCCTGAGTTTTGATGCGGCAAAAAACAAAGCTAGGCAGAGCTTTTCGACGACCGAGTAGTTGATCTCAGGAGCTTTAAGGTTTTAGCTAAGATAAAAAATAACATGTTCACGCCAGTGTCATTGTCTTGGGCCAGAATGCAATCGATGGATTCTTCGGTCGCGTAGATATACAATTTGAGAGGTTTACCTCTTCGAGGTGGCACAAGGATCCTTAATGTTCAGTCTCCCATTCGAAAGTGTTAGAATCTTTGAGTTTCAAAAGTGTGGAGAAGGCTCGCATTTTCCCTGCAAAATTAGCAATGAACTGGTGGAGGAAGTTACTATTGTCGAGCAACGACTGTAATTGCTTTTTGGTCGCAGAGGGTGGAGCATTAATGATTGCTCGAGCCTTATTTTCGTCAACCTCAATACCACAGTAATGTACAAGGAATCCTAAAAAATTACCGGCTAATACGCTGAAACCATATTTGGCAGGATTCGTTTTTAGGTTGTGCTGACGTATATGTAGGAAAGCTTGTCAAAGATCATCTAATGTTTCGATTTGATTACAACATCGTCAATGTAGACTTCGACAGTAGTTCGAATTAAATCATGGAATATAGTGTTCATCGCTCGTTGGTATGTGGCGCCGGCATTTTTGAGGTTGAATGACATGACAACCCATTTGTATATGCCGAGTGCCCCCGGTCAACAGAAAGCGGTCTTGTGAACGTTGGCCTCGACAATGAAAATCTGGTTGTAACCGGCATGCCCGTTCATAAAAGATAAGATCTCGTGGTTTGCTGTTGCGTCGATTAACAAATCTGAAATCGGCATTGGATATTCATCTTTGGGAGTTGCCAAGTTTAGATTTCGAAAATCGATACAAATACATAATGCACCACATTTCTTTAAAATTGGGATGATATCAGCCAACCATTTGACGTATCGAGCTGTCCGAATGAACCCGGCTTTTAGAAGTCAAATGAGTTCATCTTTTATGCCTAGTTGTACTTTGGTTGAGAATTGTCGAGGTGGTTGACGGAATGGTTTATTGCCAAGTTTAATCCGTAATTCATGCTCAACGAGTGTTCGATCTAAACCAAGCATCTCATGGTAACTCCAAGCAAAACAATCTTTAAATTCCTTAAGTAAATTACAAAGTTCGACTTTCATATGTTGGGGTAACAAAGTACTAATAAATAAAGGTCGTGGGTCATCGGCCGTTCCAACATTTATTTCTTCTCAGGGGTCCTTAACTTGAGGCTGACTATCCTTGAGTTTGGTCGGTGCGGCTTGAACTTTATCTAACGATGGAACTGGGCTGTTATCTCATTTGGCCAGAAATTCGATTAAGTTTATGCCTGAGTTTGGTTTTGTAGAAATAGCATACCAATGGGCCAGCAGTTGTTCCATGGTGGATGAAACCGCTGCCTACGCCTTTCTTGTTTGGCATTAGTCATCAGCGTTGGCAAGTAAGTCGGCCAACCTGAGTCTCGCCGAATCTTGGTGCACAGTCTCAGTGGCTACCTTGATGGCAATCTGAATTGAGATTCAAGTCGGTCGTCCTTCCTCATTAAAACCCTGTAGGGTAATGTAGCCGACGTGATTGTCATAATAGCGGGCTTGGATCATGTTAGCCTCTAACGACTGACTATCGATCTGGTGAACCACAACCATCCCAAAAGACAAGAACTTGGTATAGTGATGAAGGAATGCAGCCTGTTTGATGGATACAATTACTACCAAGCAATGCATTATACTCGGTTTTTGAATCAACTATGAAAAATGCAGTCATGTGATTGCGACCGGCTACGCTCACCTTAAAAGGAAGCACTCTCTTTGTCTAAGACTTGTCATCAACGAAGCTACTCATGGTTACTCTTGACGGGATGAGTTTGTCGTTAGAACATCGTAGTGTTCCCATGATGGACAGGGGCATAATGTTGACTGTTACTCTACAATCGACGAATACCTTAGAAACTGGGTATCCTTCAATGTGAGTCGTAACATACAATGACTTCAGATGCTGAAAATTAACCGTAAAAGAGTGGGGAAACAACTGAGCTACTTTAAGTTTATCCTGTTTGCTCTCTGGCCCATCTTCTTCAATGGCGACGAAGTCAACTTATGTTGCTTCTTCGGCAACTACGTCGCCATCCAGGAAACTTGGTTGGGATGTGGTTGGTCGAAACTCGGTAGGTAAAACATGGACCATGCTAATCTCTATATTCTCGAGGACCGAAGGGCCCATCGGGTCATGGTCATCTTCTTCCAAGCTATCGACCGAAGTATCATGCTCTTGAGTATCATCAGCTTAACCATATTTGTTGTAGCAAGTGGTTGCTGTGGCACATTATTTGGTTTTATGTCATTCCAGTTCTTTTCTCCGAGCTCACTTAACGTTGGGAGTTGGTTTTGTTCTTGTGTCGCTTTACGCACTTGCTCCTGATAAGCAATTCGAGCTTTCCTTGTGTCGAGGTACGCATTCAAACATGCCACGTACTCTTTCTCATTGGTCCTAAGGCCGAAGAAAGCCACTACTGAGAAGACTTCGAAATGGTATCGTAAATACTGAAGGTCCTCAAGAGAAAAAAGAAGCTCGGTGGTGTCTATATCGGTATATGGATCGACCTCAAAGCTGAGAACTCGAGCTTCACGTATGTGCTAGAACTTGGCTTTCATTGCTAGATCGGTGGTTCTTTGGATAATTTGTTCAGCATCAGGGCAAGTTAGGGCCAGGTCGAGGGATGCTTGACATTAGGCCGTATAAGTCGTTAATGGAATATTTTTTGTGAAACTCCCACATGTGCTCTAAGGTCTCACCGAGAAATGGAGGGTGCAGATTCCTATGAACTTTAATTAATGGTTCATGCAGGGGCAGTGGTAGAAGTTTACTTTCCACTTCTTTTTCTGAATTACTCAAAACGAGCTTTCATTTCCCTAGGTCGAAGAAGGAGTTTGATATGCTTCTCAAACTCTTCAATGGTGGTTTCAAAGTTGCGATAAATTACCTTTTTCCCTTGAAGTAATTCGTTCATGATTGCTGGGGGTTGTCGGTTATCTCCACTTCCAGCTGTTTCTTTCGGCTGCCATTTGGGAGTCGAAGTAGCCTATGCTGCTTATCATCGAGCCATGCAATTTATCCACTGGTGATGACGTTTGTAAGATTTGGATAGTGCAGAATACACGCTGGTGGGAAAGTTGTAACTGTACCATCGTTGATCGCGTGGTTTAGGCGACTTGAATGTCCTTCGGTTTGCCAATGAACTCGAACTGCTGAAATTTCATGAATAATAATCCTCATTTTAAAAAGGTGCATCAAATTCCAGACGTCGTCTGGCCAAGGATAGTCCATCAATTCGTGTTTAGGGGCCGAGCTTATCGAACACCTTTTGGTAATGACCTACGTCGAGTACCTTTGGAGGTGTTTTTGCTGCCATGGGTGGTTGCCGTGGTGTTAAAACTTGATGTGGTGTCTCCTTTGGCTCGGTTAGGATGACTCGTGCTTTACAACGGCTGCATAAAACCATCGACCCATTAGTCTCTTCTTCGCTAGAACTTGACATAGCTTCAACTATAACTAGTCTTGAAAATTCTGTAGGTGGCTCGTTTGAAAATAAATCAATCTTGAGTCGCGACCGAGAATTTTGCTTTAGGACATGTTGTATTAGAGCGAACTCGGCCTTCCATTTTCCTTTACTTTTAGGCAGGTGAGCATCTACCATGCCAACTGTTGCCAATGAGAAGGGATTGACATCAACGACCATCTACTTCTCAGGAAATTTCAGCTTGTCTTTATCAATCCATCTTTGAATAACATCACGGAATATGACATAGTTGTTCGTCGTATGCTTATTCGAGTTGTGGTATTTGCAATATGTTTTTCCTTTCAACTCTTCGCCCTTAGGGATGTTATGCCCTGCCCGAAACTTGATAATCTTTGCCAGCAACAACTGGTCGAAAATTGTGTCGGCCTTGGTGATATCAAAAATATAAACTTTTGATGCTTTGATTGTAGCTTCTTCAGAGGCCGAGCGAGTTTTGGCATCCTTGGAGTTTGGATGAGCTAATGCCTGGTATATGCACGGCTTATCGATTACAATCTCGGCCGTATTTACACTAGTATATTGGGAGTCTTCACCTTCGATCGATGCATAACTGACCGAAAGATTCTTGTAAATTGTTCCTTGGGTGAGGTATTTTGATATATTCTCTTCTCGAAGTAGATAATCATATTGCTTGACATGTTGAGCTAGTTCATATATATCCAAAAATTTGCCCCCAAGAATTTTTTTTTGTATTCCATGTCTAAGCCGTTCAAAGCGATTCTCACGAACTTAACCTCAAGAAAAGGTACTCGGCACCAATTTCTAGCTGACTTAAACCTCGTTAGGTATTCCATTGGTGACTCATCAAATGCCTAAGCCATCCTAGCCAATGAAGACACTAGCATCTCAATTCCCGACCGATATAACTGCTCATGGAATTTCTCGACAAGTTCTTCCCAACTTTGGATGGAATTAGGTGGGAGATTGATTTGCGACGCGAATGCCGAGCCTATTAATGAGAAGTTGAATAGCCGTAACTTATGAAAGTCACTATTAACATTACTGCATTGCGCAGTGAATCAAGCCATATGTTCTAACGAGGACAGTGACGATTCTCTAGGGAAAAGGCTGACATATGAGATTTTAAAGCCTTTAGGATACTCGAACTGCTCTACATAAACTGGGTATGGATGGATGAATTTTGGGAATTTCGGCCCCTTTTTCAAGGCTGAATTGATCATTTTTTGGACCTCAACCAGATCGACAGACGACGTTTCTGCTTCGAATTCATTCATCTTGCTGTTCGATCCACCCATTTTTTTTCCAAATCAATTGTTCTAAGCTGAGTAGATCCTATTTCGACCATCGACGCTTGTATTAGATTATTCTTTGGAATAGATTATCTAGATCGATCGGCAAATCCCATATTCTGGGTATTACTAACCAGGATCTCAAGCAATCTAGTGTGCACGGCGCTGTAACCGCGTACTTCCTCTAATATCCCTTTTATTTCTCGGCTAAATGATTGCTCAAACTGTCGAGATTGTTCATCAAGTCGTCTTTAGAAAAACGACCTAGTCGGTTTATCAGAGGCTTTGTTGCCATCTTCATCACATTCCTCAAATATCCCTTCGATAGGAATTCATTTTGTAGCTTTGGTGATGACTCATGTATCACGAAGCGACTCGCAAAGACTAACTTCCCTTTCTCAGCCTGGCGCGCTCAGTGCTTCGGGTGTTACGGCAGCAGTAATATGTACTTGTGACATGTTTTTTGGCCTTGTGCTTTGGGTTGTAAGTGTAATAGTGGATTTTCCCAAGACTGTTTTCTTCTTTACTGACCGTGTTTTGATAGGCATGAACTTCGTAGTTTTAGCACTGAGGTCCCACTGGGCGTGCCAAAATGTTGACCCTAAAAACTATAAGCCTACATTGCGCACAGGCCGAGTAACTAATAATCTAACTACATTCTTCAATTGTGTGCAGGGCGTGCCAACTCATCGGCCGAGTTCAGCTAGGGAGTAAAATGTGTAGATGTTGCGTTGAGCGCACGGATGACTTCTCGATCTTGCGACTGCGGCCGATGAAGGAACACGTCTCGACCTTTAGGTTCTAGAGCCTGAAGACAAGGTTGCTAGCTCTGTGAAGTTCACAAATCGTCGGCGTCGAATTCGGTCATAGTTATTGTATTCGTAAAGGTGAACTCACGCCTAATCGACACTAAAGTATAGGGGTACAGGTACTCGAAACAGATATACATCTTAATTGTGAATGTGGTTCGACTGTCAGAATGCCGAACTCTAAAGCCTACTTGCAAGTATCCATTCATAAAGCAACTCGGCGTTCAAAGCGCCGAGCCCAGTGATTTGTAACACCTCACTTTGCCAAAAAGGCTAATGAGATGACCTCTGCCAATAAGGATTCGAAAATCCTTCTCGACCGAGACTTGTATAATTAATCAGTCGGCCTCGACGCAGTGCTGTTTATCCAAACTGAATATGCTCATTGGTCATCTGATTCTACGGTAATAGTGCTGTTTATCCAAACTAAAGATGTGTTGGCGGAAAAAGAAAATAAAAATCTCAAGGTTGTTGAGAGGTTTCGCGTAGAGCGAGAGTTTGCGCAGGGCAATTTGTATGTTGAATTGGAGGGGCCTTGAATGGTGTTGACGGGATTTTAAACCGCACAAATTTAACCTTCTTTTTGACAATTGTAGTATAGGTATAAGTAGGGTATCGTTCTAGGCCGGGGATTAGGAGGGCTTGCTAAAACCTCTATTTTAATTTAAAAAACGTAAAAACAAAGTTTAAAACAAATAAAAACACTTAACTAAAATAACTCAAAATAAAACTAACACATAAACTAAAACAAATCAAAAGACTCAAAACAACTCAAGACTCTAGAAAATACAAACTAAGCTAAAAACTCGAAACACACTAAAAATGACTCAAAATAATGAAAACAATTTAAAATAAAAACTAGGAAATTAATTAGACGGAAATTAAATTAAAAGATAAAAACTAATAAAAATTAACTAAATAATATAATATAATAATGGGGGATTTGGTTTTGAAGAAACGTAAATTAAACTTAAATAAATTACAAAATTGACAAAAACATAAAATAAAAAATGAACGGATAGACGACGGATTGGCTAGAGGGTTTTTTTCCACACAAGACACATATGCAACCTAAATTGACCTTCAGTTGTTCTTTCAATAAATTGTAAATCTCAATACTCCAGATTAACCGTGAACAGCACTTTTTTAATCTTCAAGTTTTCCTTATGTTATTAAATTGGATGAACAGCATACAACAATTTAAAACATTCCTCAAAAGTCCCCTACGTGAAAAGCACAATAGAGATACAATCAAAGATCATTAAACTTTGTGAAAACTATAAGCACTGACGAGGCATTCGTAACTATGAAAAGCATGATACTCCTGCCAAGAATTTACTTAACACGATTGTGGATAGCAACCTTCACTACTCATGAATATAAGTTCATAACGATTAGGTGAAATTCACTTATATTCTAGCATCAAATTCATGCATGTAAATTAAGTATGCATCCTTAATTAACAAACACAAATAAGTTATCAATCAAGCAGTTAAGCAAATTAAATCACAACTCAGAAATCACAACTGAAGTTACCAATTTAAATTACAAATATAATCATGGTTTCGAATTAACCTCTAGCCAAACACAAATTAATTACACATTATTTATAAATTAAAACAGAAAATAAAAATATGAGTTTGGAGGGATTAAACCGAAATAGGAGAGTGTAAGGATTTAGTTGCTGCCAGAGGGCAGCTCTTCTCTTCTCGGTGACAAATGTTGAATGGTTCTCCTCTCGGTGACACTGTGCACTGTCGAGCTGCTCCTTCAGTGATTTGCAGATCCTGCGCTGACCTCTGATTCCTTTCTGTCTTCTGTCCCGAGACTTGGTGTCTCTCTCGGATTGGCTTCTCACCGTGCTGCATACGCTGCCTTGAAGGCAGCTGGCTTCCCCTTCGCAGCGTCTCCCTGTAGTCTCAGCTGCCAAAATGGCAGCTTATGTTTGCCAATTCTCCCTCACTTTCTCCCCCCTGACTTCCTTCTTTTCTGCCTTTTTTTTATTTTCTGTCCGAGCCCCCCTCAAAGCCCGAGGCTCTCCTCGCACCCTCTTAAATCTCGCAACTCTTCTTTTATTTTTATTTATTACTTCTTCTCAGCTCCGAGGAGCTCCCCCAGGAGCTCCCTCCTCCCTCTGGTTTTCTTCTGTTTTTCCGAGGCTCCCTTTTTCTTCGTCTGACCTCGCAGCTTTTTCACGTGTCTCCCCTTAATTCGGTGCTCAGCTTCCCTCCAGTTTTCTGCGCCTCTCCGTTTCTGCGCTGTCCAGGTGGCGTGCCAAGGCTCCTTCTCTCCGTGATGCGCTGCCAAAGCAGCCCTCCAAAATCCTCCGCTAAGCTGGCCGCGCTGGCCTTCTTCTAAGCTGCCAGATGGCAGCACAGTTCCGTCCGTGCCCAAAGCTCACGCCCTGTTTTTCTTCTGCTTTGACCCCAGAACCGCTGCCAAGAGGCAGCCCCTTTCTTTCGCACACCTCTCCCCTCCTTATCCCGTGAGCTCTCTGCTCACCTTTTTTATTTTATTATTATTATTTTTTGTTTCTTTTCTATTCGCTGCTCTCACCGCAGCCTTGCTTCCTGGATTATCGCAAGCTGCCCAGCAGCTTCTCCCCCCAGCTCCCCCTTCCAAGTCTCCAATGGACGCCTCTTAAGTTGAAAAATCAACTTTTCTTTAATTATTTTATTTTTTTCTTTTTCTGCATGTTCATGTGCCTTCAAGGCCCCCCCACGAGGACCTCCATCATATTTCTGCTTTTGACTCCTTCTCCACTTAGGCTAATTATTCCCGCATGCTCATTGTTTTCTATTTCTGTATTTTAAGCTGCCCTCCACCTGTAATCACACACAACAAATTATATTTAAATAAATAAATAAATATATATATATATAAAAATATAAATATATATATATATATATATATATATATTATTTTTCAAATGATAAGTATAATTCAACAATCAAGATAGTTTAAACGAAATTATTACTTAATACTTCACTTATTCTATTTTTATTTTCTTTTCTTGAAAAACTTATAAAACATAAAAATAACGTAAATAGCTCAAAATATAACGAACTAACTAAGAAAAGACGAGTGAATTTGATATAAAAATATATATAAATATGATCCGATCAGGTGTACTCCTCCCTTTATTTATAGCAGCAAACTTTCTTTCGATCAAATCAAAACCATATTCAGATTAGAACTCCTTATTCCAATCTAATCTTATTTCGGCCAATCCTACTTTTATTAGGACTTTGAACTCAACCCTTTATCAGGTCGCATTCATCTCTAAGTCTCAGCATCCTCATCCTGTCGAGACTCCTTGTCGCATCAGGATTCATCTATCCCATCCATTCATCTTGCAATGGAACTCACTCACTTCATCTTTATCCTAGCCACTCCGTCTTGCAATAGGACTTAGCCAGCCTCGGCTAGGCGGCCCACAAACTGAAATACTCATGTTAACCTTAAAGCAAAACTTCTGGGCCAAGAACAGCCCACTTGGCCCAAACCAATATTTTGGGCCCAAACAGTTACAAAGAAAGAATTCAAACTCGAGTATAGGGAGATAAGCACATTATTCTAATTAAAGATTAAACATTTTAGGTTATGACTAGAAAATTAAGATATGGAAATATAATTTAATGAAGATCTAAAACAACGTAGCACTTATTCAAAGACAAGCATGCAATTCAAACTTTTAAAATACATATATGTTGATAGAACTTTGGTGCTTTCCCATAACCTAAATATTACTGATATTTTTATGCCAGATTATAAAGTATTAAAAATTAAAAAATTGACCAAAACGAACAAAATGGTTTCGTGGTGTAGTTGGTTATCACGTCAGTCTAACACACTGAAGGTCTCCGGTTCGAACCCGGGCGAAGCCATCTCCTTTTTACAACTCATCCAACATTTGTGCCCATTTTAATATTCGTTATACGACGCGTCGTACACTGACAAACAAAAACGACGTTCTATTAGCTGTTTCACCGACAAAAATCGAGGACGACCCACCGCCGGATGACCCGACATTATGACACCACCTGTTCGGCTTTTCTGTTAAATGATTGGTCCATCAGTATCAGCGTACTGAGAGATTCAACATCTGAAAGTCTCACCACTCGACCTTTCTCTCAGATTCTCGGAAAATGGAAACCAAATTCTCGCGATCCAAACAGAAGGCTGACGCGGGAGCTGTGCTCCGGAAATCATGGTTCCACCTCAGGCTGTCGGTAAGGCACCCGACCCGTGTTCCCACTTGGGACGCCATCGTATTGACGGCGGCTAGTCCCGAGCAGGCCGAGCTCTACGAGTGGCAGCTCACTCGCGCCAAGCGGGTGGGCCGCATAGCCGCCTCCACGATCACACTCGCCGTGCCTGACCCACACGGCCAGCGTATCGGCTCCGGGGCCGCCACTCTCCATGCCATTCACGCCCTCGCCAAGCATTACCGTACGTTGGGCCTACACTCAGAGGTAACGCTGTTCTGAGTTTGGTAATTGGCTTGCATTGTAGATATGTGTGATTAAATTTACGAAAATTTTGTGAAATTGCGATGTGGGTTAGCTTAAATTTTCACTAATTATGATTTGGGTAGCTTAATTTTCACTAAACAGGCAAAAGGGTATGTAATCTATTAAATTTACGGCAAATTGTAGAAGAAAGGTGGCCGCTTTACTCTTAAATGTCATCAGCAAGTGGCTAAATTTTCACTAATTGTGATGTGGGCTAGTTTTTTAGCTTGTATCTGTAAGCTGTTTCATTTCAAAAGCAGGTGGCAGCTACAAGCAATGGCGGTTTTGGGTTCTCGGAGTCAAATCGATATGCAACAGGCAATGAAATGGATGATGATCTCTCGGAAATGGTTAGCTTCATTGCCAAGAGGCATATATTGTTGCTTCATGCTGGTGGTGATTCGAAAAGGGTCCCCTGGGCAAACCCCATGGGGAAAGTTTTCCTGCCACTTCCGTATCTGGCAGCTGACGATCCTGATGGGCCAGTCCCTCTGCTTTTTGATCATATACTTGCAATTGCTTCTTGTGCAAGACAAGCTTTTAAAAATGAAGGTTAGTTGTTCCGTCTATTGCAATATAAGTGAGACTTGGCCATCTCTTTGTTATGAGAATTTGTGGTAGGTGTCCAATTAACTTTTCACATTCTATCTTTTAACACTAGTTAACTATATCATATGGGGCCAATTCTTTTAGGAGTGCTTAAGCAGGCAGGGTTGAGAAATTTGTCTAAGGTCATTTGATTCCATGAAAGAAATATAGATAATATTGCTATCTGAGATTTATTCTAGTTCGAAAGTTGAATTTGTAATTAATTTGTTTATTTTGGTTTGCATTTTGTTCCGTCATATTTGAATGACATTCACTGTATCTTGTGGTTAATGTCACTGAGTTCATCTCTCCAAGCATCATGTGTAAATGATGTTTCATTCTTTGCAGGTGGAATATTTACTATGACTGGAGACGTACTTCCATGTTTCGATGCCTCCACCATGGTGCTTCCAGAGGACACATCCTGTGTCATAACTGTTCCCATCACCCTTGATATCGCATCTAACCATGGTGTTGTTGTGGCATCTAAGAGTAGAAATGTAGAAAAAAGTTATGCTGTCAGCTTTGTTGATAATCTCTTACAGAAACCTAGCGTAGACGAACTTGTTAAGAACAATGCAATTCTTGATGATGGTAGAACACTTCTTGACACTGGAATAATAGCAGTTAGAGGTAAAGGGTGGGAGGAGCTTGTTACACTTGCATGTTCCTGCCAACCAATGATTTCAGAACTTCTGAAGACCAGAAGGGAGGTAAGTTACTATTTCGATGAGCTTTCATTGCATGTCGTCCTGCAAGTGTATAGTTTATGATATAAATTCAACTGGATTCTTATTGTAGGCTTTGCTGTAAAATCCTGTGTATAGGACCAGGTTTCTCCAAGTGTGAAATTCTCTCAGTGATTTTAGGAAGGTTTTAAATTTTTAATAGAGTAATGCTAGGTAAACCAACTTTTAAGACCAACCTTACAAACTATGTGATGTGTCACCAATAGGAAATAAGCACGTTAATCAATAGTTAAGTAATAATCCAATCATCAACAACCACATCATATGGTCTACAAAATATGGTTTAAATAGATGGTCTCTCTAGCATTACCCTTTTTAATAATGTCCTTGTATTTTTCACAGATGAGCTTATATGAAGATCTTGTAGCGGCTTGGGTACCTGCAAAGCATGACTGGTTGCGACTGCGCCCTTCAGGCGAAGAACTCATCAGCAGATTAGGAAAACAGAAGATGTTTAGCTACTGTGCTTGTATGTGTTACCTTGATGCCATTATCCATATCTTTAACATTTTCAATTTTTTTTCTTTTATATTATTATTATTTCCTATATGATTTCTGCTTCTTGATTTTAACTGCAGATGATTTGTCGTTCTTACATTTTGGAACTTCAAGTGAGGTATTGGATCATATGAGTGGAGCTCCATCGGGACTGGTTGGTCGAAGACACCAGTGTTCTATCCCAGCAAGTACTCTATCTGACATTGCAGCATCCGCTGTTCTTCTTTCTAGCAAAATTGCACCTGCGGTCTCGATTGGGGAAGATTCTCTTATATATGATTCAACCATTCCAAGTGGAATGCAAGTTGGTTCTCTGTCCTTAGTTGTTGGTATTAATGTTCCAGAAGTAAATAGTAGTGCTGCAGAAAATTCATTTAGATTCATACTTCCGGATCGCCATTGTCTTTGGGAGGTTCCTCTAGTCGGACACACTGGAAGAGTCATAGTATATTGTGGCCTTCATGATAACGCCAAGGTTTCACTCTCTAAGGATGGAACTTATTGTGGGAAACCCTGGAGGAAGGTCTTGCAAGATTTAGGAATCCAAGAAAATGATCTATGGAGCTCAACGGGTACTCATGAAAAGTGTTTGTGGAATGCAAAAATATTCCCCATTCTTTCTTACTTTGAGATGCTAACTTTGGCATTGTGGTTGATGGGCTTGAGTGATGAAAATTCTGGGCATTTGCTTTCACTGTGGAGAAGTTCACCTCGCGTTAGTTTGGAGGAGTTGCATAGATCAATTGATTTTTCAAAGATGTGTCAAGGTTCAATTGATCATCAAGCCGGCCTTGCAGCTGGAATCGCTAAAGCATGCATTAATTATGGGGTGTTGGGCCGCAATTTATATCAATTGTGTGAAGAAGTTCTGCAAAAGGAAGATTTAGGAGTCAAAGTATGTGAGGATTTTCTAAGTCTTTGTCCCAGACTCCTGGAGCAGAACTCTAAGATTATTCCCAAAAGCCGAGCATTCCAGGTTCAAGTTGATCTTCTGCGAGCATGCAGCAATGAAACAATGGCATGTAAGTTGGAGCACAAAGTTTGGAATGCAGTTGCTGATGAAACAGCTTCAGCTGTAAAGTATGGTTTTAAAGGTAGAGTCAATTATTCGTATCTCAATAATGGCATAATTCTTAGTAATCTCATCCACATTTTAAAATCAATATACTACTCATTTTGGATCTCATGTTTCTTGTCTGATCGTTCCTTGGTCTTTAAAGGACCAGAAATTTACAAAACGCATTTTTTTTTATCTATGGTCTGTAGAGCATCTCTATGAGGCTCCCAGCGATATCTCTGTTCTGTCCCATAAGGACAATGATTTTGATGGCTCTGTGGATCATTCATTCCACCCCAGAAAGGTGAAGGTTGAATTACCAGTTCGTGTGGATTTCGTTGGGGGTTGGAGTGACACTCCTCCATGGAGCTTGGAGCGCGCTGGTTGTGTTCTGAATATGGCAATAAGTTTGGAAGGTTCTCTTCCAATTGGCACCATCATCGAGACAACGAAAAAAACTGGTGTCTGTATTAGTGATGATGCTGGACATGAGTTACACATTAAGGACCTAACCTCAATTGCCACACCATTTGATGACAACGATCCATTTCGGCTTGTCAAATCCGCACTGCTTGTGACTGGCATTATTCACCAAAAGGCTCTTGCATCCAGGGGTCTGCAGATCAGGACATGGGCTCGTGTACCTCGTGGAAGTGGCTTGGGAACTTCTAGCATCTTAGCTGCTGCAGTTGCGAAAGGACTGCTTCAGATTACCGATGGAGATGAAAGTAATGAAAATGTTGCAAGACTTGTTCTTGTATTAGAGCAGCTCATGGGGACAGGTGGTGGTTGGCAGGATCAGATTGGGGGTCTCTACCCGGGTATCAAGTGTACTTCAAGTTTTCCTGGTATCCCATTGCGACTACAAGTCGTCCCACTCTTGGCTTCCTCACCGTTAATTTCAGAGTTGCAGCAACGCTTGCTTGTGGTTTTTACCGGTCAAGTATGTGGCATCCTTTCAATTTCAACTTTAGATAATGCATAACTCTTCTTGCCCGCAACAAGTATATAACAATAAAACATAGCATTACATAATCCTGTGTTCTATCATGAAAAGCGTAGAAGCTTGCTGGTCAAGCTAACGATTGCAGTCCTGTTCTACACACGCACTTTAGTTACTGGACCCTTACATGATGTTGCTTTATTCTTCATGTCCAAGCTCATGCATCTCATGTTCTCAAAGAAAACACGTCTGTATTTGCATGTATATGAAATAATGTTAATGTGATATTCGTGCAGGTTCGACTTGCACACCAAGTCTTGCAAAAGGTGGTAACCCGCTACCTCCGAAGGGACAACCTTCTTATATCAAGCATCAAGCGCCTCGCTGAACTGGCCAAGATTGGGAGAGAAGCGTTGATGAACTGTGACATAGACGACCTTGGGGAGATAATGCTAGAGGCTTGGAGGCTGCATCAAGAACTCGACCCTTACTGCAGTAACGAATTTGTCGATCAACTCTTCAGATTCGCACACCCGTACTGCTCCGGCTACAAGCTCGTGGGAGCCGGGGGCGGAGGCTTTGCCTTGTTGCTTGCCAAGGATGCCAAGCAGGCAAAGGAACTAAGGCACTTGCTGGAACAAGATTCAAATTTTGACGTCAAAGTATACAACTGGAACATCTTCTTAGATAATTATTTAGATTGATTCTTAGCTTCTTGTAACATTCTTTAATGTATATTAATATTAATTTAGAATTACGTACGGTAATTACTGGATATAATTTTCGGGTGTTGTATTAATTTGAAAATAATTCATATTTGTATTTGTATTAGGAATAGGTAACGGTTATGGCGGGAGGATAACTGCGGTTATTTATCCATAACCGTTTATGCTCATACTTGTATAACTGCATACCTGTTGGGTAATTGCTTAAATGGTTATACTCATACCGATAACCGTTTATAAACGGTTAACCATATTCATTTAACCGTAACCGTTTAATACCCATTTACCTTTTTAAATCAGTTTATCTTTTTTTATTTTTTATTTTACCATTACTCATTTTTCATCCGTCTACACGTTTTTTAACAATTTGAAAATTAAAAAAAAAATTGTCATAATTTTCCCACAAATTTTTTATGGAAATAAATATAGAATAAATTCACGAATTGATTCATTTAAAAGTCGTAAGATTACAATGCATTTAACCATTGTAAATACCATTTTTAAAAATTTTAATTTAAGCTTTTATATAGCGGCAAAAGAGAAAAGGAAAAAAAAGGAGAAAATAAAAGAAAGCCAAGTGGCAAAAACAAATCATGAACATGGAACACGTATGACGTGAAATCGTGGCTAAGAATCCAAAGCATTCGCCAATCTTGTCTTTTTTTCCCATCAATTGCCGTTGCTAAAGGAACAAATTAAAAACAACAAACTGTTGAGTGTAACGGTAATATTGTGATAAAGTAATGAGAGTTTTAACGTAAATAAATATAAATATATATAGAAAAATAATTTTCACTCATAAGTAAAGCCACAACAGCAAGTGGCTCTCTATCATAGTTATAGAGAGGAGTGTTGAGTTCAAACTTCATCGACTATCTAATTTAACATCTAATCTAATAAATTTATCGTTTGACAAAAAAGAAAAAAAAAAGATAAAGCTATAAGCCTGCAATACCACGTGACTGTGTGACTGCGGCATCGGAAAAAAAAACCACCCACAAAATTACAAGAAATTGATTAGTGAAAGACGACAAAAGAAAGAGAATGGCAGGAACAAAATTATGAAGTGGAGCCTCCCTTTAGTCTCTTGCAATTTCCACTTGTCTCTCTAGAGAGCAAAGAACAAAAACAAGAGAAGGAAATAAAGGGGGTCATCATCCTCCATTTCAATTTCATCATCAAAGTTGGTCATGATTATTCATGGTCCAGAAAATTAAAATCCGAAAATATTTCATATTAATGTTGTATAAATTATATAAAAATTGGTAAAGGTCGTTGAACTGCTTCTTTGGTGAGCCAATCCTTTTCTGCCGCACCCATTAATTTTTGTATTAATTTTTAATTTAATGTAATCTTTTATATAGACTCTCCAAGTTTCATCCTTTAGCGTTTGTGGGTCAGGCCAGTCAGTCAATCCATCTACATTTTTTTGTAGAGTCAATTTTTACGTGCAAGCGGTTTGCTTTGCTTATGGTGTAATTGCAGAAAGCCAGAAGCAGAAGCAGAAGGCCAGAAGCAGAAGCAGTCTAGAGAGAGATGGGTTTGCTGACGAACAGAGTTGAGAGAAATGAGATCAAGCCAGGAGACCACATCTACACCTACAGAGCTGTATTCGCCTACTCTCACCATGGTTCTCTCTCCCCCTCTCTGTTTTTATTTCATTTAGTTTCTGGGTATTTAATTCTTGATTATATATATTCTTCTTGAAGAATTACACAATGTGGGTTCATGGAGTGATGGGATTTCTGGGTTTCTTGCATTTCTTCCATTTGTTTGATTAATTCTAATTTCTGGGTTCAATTCTCAGCTGAATAATTGCATCTTGTTTCCTTGAATTTCAAGTTTCTTTGCTTGCAAGTTTATGGTTGTGGATTCCTTGATTAAAGCCTCTTCCCAGTCCAAAAAACAAATACTTGTTGACTTCTTGCAGTCAAAATAAAAAAAATTGTTGCAGTTCAGACAGTAGTAATTTTCTTCTAATTGATTGCTTAGATCACCATTAACTTTTTGTTTGAATTTGTTAAGTAGTTCGTCAAATCGTTGGATGCCATCGGATAATTGTTCTGTGATGTGATGTGACTGAATTTTTCCACCCTTGATTTCTACTGATTGTTTCGGCATGATGATTAAAGATGACTAGTTTCTCTTACCCGTACAAGACATGATTCCATAGCCACCAGGAGCTTCAAAGTTCACTTGTTTTAATTTTCTTAACCTTGACGAGTCATCAAATTCGCTTATGAAATCGTTTTAAGCACTAACTTCTGTTTCGGATATTGTTTATTGGATGGTTTGTATGGCTCAACACAGGAAAACAGAAATATACCCAAGTATTTGTTCCTTTTGTTGAACTTGAGGGAGTAGAATGCGTTTCCCCTTTCTTTTTTCTGTTGTTCGTAACCTATTAACATTGCTGACTTGCAGTATTCAACCGTAACTTGGACTCGAAAACTGAATTCCTAAATCAATGTTGTCGTCTGAGTTCCCCGATTGCTAGAATAAACACATTTATTCTTCTGATTTATTCTTCACATTTGGGTGGTTTGATTTAACCTGCGTAACGGAATGTCGCAGAAAAATGGGTGCCTACTTCAACATAAAGTTTTCTCTCGTCATTATCTTTAGCACCTGCTAAACGATTTATTTCCCCTGATTTTGTTCTTCCCATTGCAATTTTCAGTTTTGTTCGTTCTGTCAGATAAAGTCCAATTTTTGAATGTCAAATCTTGCTCAAATCATACAGTGCGTAGTTCATTTGAACTTGTTTCTCTCTCGTGTTAATGTTTGGATCGAGTTTAACCACGAGCTGCATTGAAAATGACGTGATGCAGGTATTTATCTTGGGGGAAGCAAGGTGGTCCATTTTAGACCCAAAAGAAATTTGAACTCCAGCACTGAATCATCATCTGATGTTTATGATTCAATGACCTGTCCCACTACTCCTGACTGTGGATTCCGGCAACCCAACAGTGGCGTTGTCCTCTCGTGCCTGGACTGCTTCCTGAAAAATGGATCTCTTTACTGCTTTGAATATGGGGTTAGCCCCTCGGTTTTCCTTGCAAAAGTACGGGGTGGCACATGCACCACTGCAGCATCTGACCCATCAGAAACGGTTGTCCACCGTGCCATGTATCTTCTTCAAAATGGATTTGGCAACTACGATATTTTTCAAAACAACTGCGAGGATTTTGCAATGTATTGCAAAACCGGTCTCTTGATAATAGACAAGCAAGGTGTGGGAAGTAGTGGTCAAGCTTCCTCTATTATTGGTGCCCCATTGGCAGCCATTCTTTCTTCTCCTCTGAAGTTGTTGATGCCAAGCCCGGTTGGTGTGGCTACTGTAACAGCTGGGATGTACTGTATGAGCAGGTATGCAACTGATATTGGCGTTCGAACTGATGTGATCAAGGTCGCCGTGGAGGATTTGGCCGTGAACTTGGGTTGGGGCAGTGACCATGAGGAGGAAGTGACTGAGGATGATGATTCCGATTCCTCTCTTACACAGATTACCAGGTGATTGAACATGGTTCTTGTGCAAGTCAAGTGCCGTTGAATAAGCATTTGTCGACGTTAATGACTGAATTACTGATGTGGGTTTTACAACTCATTTGAAACTCACATAATAGTGTCTTATAGTTCATCCATGGAATGAATGAAAGCAGTACTTATCTGGTGTCCATAATCGATGCTACTATTCGATTTTTCACTTCAAAATAGTCATCTTGCACTCTTCCATCCGTTGTTCTTTAAAATCAAGAAAGAAAATTGGAAAATAAATTTCAACCAAATCGAGAACGTTACAAATTAGTTGCGCATTATTGGTAAATCGCAATCGCAAAACCAGTTGTTCAAACAGACTTGTTTTCTGTACATATACAAAGTTAATAGAAGCAGCACTCTGTAACATAGATTTTTCAAAGGGCCTCCATTGGATTCATAATCTTAGGTACCATACGGCAATGCGCAATTGGCGTGGGGGACTGTCACAGTGGCATTCCCGTTGAATGGAAGTTTCTCTCCTGCGGAGGGCTTGTCGCCGGTCTGGTGTTGCGTTTTATTTCCTTGGGGTGCAGGCTTCGTATCTGCCTGGCCTGCAAGCTTATTGACTGCATCAACAATTCCACTGACTATTGCTGCATTTTCAATCAGCAAAGACACCAATGTGGTCACCGGAAGAACCTCCGCCAGTGGTGCTACGATGGGCTCTCCCTTGCCATCATCATCGGTAGCTTCTGAGGTCGGTAAGACAAGCCAGATAGGCACAGATTTCAAAGATTTTTGAAGCTACTGCACTGCTTTGTTCATCTCCCAAACCAATGAGTCAATCTCAGATGATTTTTTCATGGTTTTAATTGTTTTCGCCAGTTCTCTCAAGATGTCTGAAGAATGTTTGTTTGTTGTCTTACAGGCATTGCTGAAATGCTTCTTTAGGTTTCCGATTCAAGCCGGCGTCTGCCCATAAACAATAAGCAACTTAAAACTAAATAATCTTAACAGAGATAATTTGTTTGATGTAAAACGCTAACCTTAATTTCCTACTCCACACAAGCGCTGAGAGCCTCGACGCAGTAAGCACAACTGCGCATTGATGCGCCATGTTGGAAATTTTGAGTTTGAGTTGAAATTTTCTTGTCCCACATTATTTCCAAAAGATTTTCACTTTATAAGGCTTTTGTTCCTTATAGAAAGTGATTGGAGGATAGATTTTGGAGAAGAAAATTGGACTCACCCTTAAAGTTGGGTTTTGGAGTGTGCTAATTAATTGGTAATTAATATATATAATTAATTATAATTAATAAATAATTAATTATAAAAAATGGGCCTTGGCCTTGGGGCTCGAGTTCTAATAATTAAATTATTTAATTAATTATTTTTGAATTTAATTAATTATTTTTTATTTAAATTCGAATTTAATTATTTATTTAATTTTAAACCAACAGACTCAACCTTTCAGATGAAGTCTGAAGAGTTCAGAAAAACGCAGAGCAAAGCAACGCTTCTGAGAAGATGTCTTCCAACAGATGCATCTCTTCTCCATACCTGTTGCGAACAAGCATAATCTCATTATATACACATTCATATGCTAGGCATTTAGTACATAGAAAACATAAACCTTCATCTACAATCCATAGCATTCTTACTAAGAGTACCACAACAAAATTCGCCAGAAGTTAATTTTTTCCGGTGCTGGAATTTTAACTTGATCGTTGAATCCTGGTGAAGCAGACGTCTGTAGAACTACAAGCACAAAGTAGGGATGAAATTTCTGTTTCAAGGACATTGTGGTACGCAAGTCTCGATCTTAAGTTATCTGTTTTTATATTTCTGTATTCTTGTTCATACTCTGTTAAAGTCTTATTCGCATTTATTTTTTAGCATAATTAAATTTATCACAAATTGTTGACATATATCCAAAATGCGCCAATCTTGAGGTACTGTTTCCATGGATGTTTGAAGTTGAAACTTCCATGTGCAGGCTCCCATCTTGCAAATTTAGCCTGTAAAATCGAATGTCGCCAGGGGAAAGAAAAATCAGCAAATCAATCTCGTTGCCTATGGATCCCATGTAACACGATCACATACCAAATTGTCTTCGAATCGAGCACACATTTATTCCCCTTGATGTGCTTAGTAGAACAATTGTCTTCAGTCACAGCATCATTGTCTTTGAAGTACTCCAACACATATCCTGCAAAATATTGTCATTACTAATACTTCAAATTCTGCAGGAGGTAAAAAAATAAAACGATAATTAGAGCTCGTTTATGACTGCTTCTGTAAATCCAAAGATTACTTGTAAAAGCACTTGGGAGCGCTTCTTTAAGAAGCATCTAGTAGGTGCTTGTCCACAAAATGCTTCTATGACCAAGAAGCGGTTTTAAGTTTTTCTACCAAATGCTGACAAAAGAACTTTTAGTTGGTAGAAGACGTTTTTAGCCTTTTCAGAAGCAGTCCGAAACAGGCCATTTAAGTATTGTAATTTGAGATATTATACCATCCAAGGAATCAGCCAGTTTCTCCAGGTTATTATAGATCAAACAGTGGAGCTGCTGGCCAGCCCAATTGGGATAAAAGAGAATGCTAATTAGAATGCAAAAGAAGGTCCCAATGCCAACAGTGAGCAGTAGGCCTGGGCACGGTTCGGTACAGTTCGGTACTGGGGTGGTACCAAAATCAAACCCGTAGTAAAATTTCGGTACGATTCAGTTCGGTATGAATAGTTGTACAAACTTAATACCGAACTTTATAGGTTAGGTTCGATTCAGTCCAAGTATAGGTTCGGTAAGGAACAAGACCTATTTTTTAATTTTTGTAAAAAAAAAAGCCCAAATTAGTTTTTTGCCCAAAACTAATTTGGTACAATTCGGTACCGAATATAGAACCGAAAGCGAACCGATTTTGTACCGATACCGAATGAACCAAAAAAAAGAACCGAACTGACCAGGTTCGGTTCAGTTCTCGGTATTTTTTGCCCAGGCCTAGTGAGCAGTCTATGGTAAGCTAACTCGAACAACTCTTCCACGCGATATCCGGAAATCGAAACTAAGCTGAAGGTGAGGATGAAGATGAGAGCACCATAATCGAATAGCGATTTGAAAGGCGGGATGAACCGAGAGAAGGTGGCTGCCGAAGCTGCAAAAGTGAGCACCACACATGAATTGTTTCACTAGAGCCTGCTTAAAATGTAAATTTAACACCAGCGAAATGATTATGAACCCAAAATTTATAACAACAAATGCACATACCTAGGAGGAAAACTGAGGTTCCAATAATTATGGCCTCAAAAATATTTCCTGCCTTGCAAGAAATCCAATGGACACCCAAGCCAAGTGATCCTGCAAGAAAAGTTCCTGCTGCTCTATTTATGCTTTTGTATAGTGTAGCACCTGCAATGAAATGGCCAATTGGTTACGTTTTTTTCACTTTAACTTGTTGCTGTGGCAAATTTTGTACGGGAAGATATTTCCACACTTTCATCCCGCTGCACACCTCTCTTTTTCCCAGCGTTTTTTTTTTTATAAAGTTAAGGGTGAATCAAGGGACATAAGTAAAGAGAGTTGACCGGAAATAACTCCCCATTTGGTAATTTAAAAAAACAAACTAATGAAAAAGACCTGAAAATTTTGAGTTTTAACAAAAATGACAAAATAAAGGATAAAGTGAATAATACTATGATTGATTTTTAGTGTAAAAATGTAATTTTTTTTATTAAAATGAATAGTACCGAAAACTTTTCGTTAAAGTTTTCTAAAAAAAAAAAACCATTTTTTACAGTTTTACTCACCAACAGTTGATTCAAAAACCACCACAACGGTCATAACCGCCCACATTGCTTTCCCACCTTTCATACAAAGACCTCATGTAGTAAAAAAGCAACACAACTGAAATAGCCAACCCTACTTTGAGAGCATGGATCACCTTTCTAGGCTAGCAACTTCCAACTTCCATGCCTTCACTAAAAACCTCCAAACTTTCAGCACCAATCCTCCAACCACACCCTTCAACCCTAGCAACGCCTTGTCGACTAGCCAGATTCTGGAACAGATGCATTGTTTGTCCCATCAGCTACATTGATCCCCCATTAGACACTCCCTAACACATCCTTTTCACGCACCATGTTGGCCAGGGCTCACAAGAACAACGGAATTAGGGAGGTTCGGACTAAATTGAAGCGCTTAGTGTGGTTTGCCTTAATGTACGATCGTTAAGCTTCATGTGCCTTAATATTATTCACCAGAACTCTCAATTCCTTGAGCACATAGATTAATGGTCTTACAGAAAGCACTGAAAATACATGGCCTAAATTTGGTAAGCATTTGTTAGTATCGTCATCTCCATTCAGCCTAACTTAATGGTTTTGAATTAACAATGTCTGGGTGCTGTTAGCTTGTTAGACAATTAAGTGGATAATATGTTTAAGTACAGAAACCGCTTGTTTATCAAAAGGTTTTAAATTGAGGACATGAACTTAACCATTAGGATTTGGATCATAAACCCAAAATCCCTAAAAAAACATGACCTAATTGTGCACTTATACTATTGCAGGGCTAATATTTTAGTTGATCCACTACATCATAAAACGCATTAGGTACATAGTAGAAGTTTTATATCTTCTGCTTTTAGATTGTTAAGACATAGAGGCCGAGAGCAATCCATGTCATCTTTGATCATTGGAAATATTATGTCGAAGTGCCTATATAGCATTTTTTTTTATGTACGAATCGTCTTTGATCAACTAGCTCTTAGCTTAATAGTACTTTGGCTCTTAATATTGAAAAAGAGGGGTTTCACGTTTAGTTCCACAGCCTGATAAAGAATTGTAAATATAAGATTTTCTATGTGCTAGACTGCTAGTGCTACATCAACTTGCCAAAATTTCACGGCATTTAACTTTTGTGACCACAATCTCTCCACGAGCTGTAACATTCAACATGCTAAGTGCTTTGCTCTCTTCCATTTCATCTGGTAAGAAACTATTTCATTCATGCAACGGAGAAAGTTAGGGAGTGAAAGTTAAACTATTACTTGTTGGTTAATAAACTAATCAATGGAATAGAATCATTTCTAAAAGTCAACTCACAAAAATATATTTCCTCCCAAAAATGTTCCTACCTACATTAAAGTATAACAAACCAGCTGAAATATGCTTGAACTTGTCAAAGTCATTGCGGAGGTTGCTACTACTTCAAATAGTTTGTCCAATGACATGCTAACCAAACTTGGGATTTGGTAGGTCTTGTTTCTTATGTTACGAGAAAAACTTCCTTACGACATCTTGATCAATCCATTGGTCATGACTCATGCCTGAACTGGCCAACTGATAATGGCTGGAACTATGTGGTGTCGTGCATCGAGGGTTGTACTTACATCGCACGGGCTAATGGGAAGCCTGAACTGATTCATGCTCAAGTTCTTCTCCTCATGTCAGCGAGCTTTGTAGCTACCTTGGTTGAATAGCCTTAAACTTGACGCATTTTGGTTTGTAGTACTATGTACATGAGGTTACCGGCGGAGATGGGAGCATTCCAGTATTCCACCTCCACCCAAATGGCCGGCCTCACGGAGATAGCCAGGATAGGTGAAATTGCCATCCCTACTTGTTAGCTGCCTTTGGTTGAAATGGGCCTTCAGCTTGGGCTGCATTTTGCTTGGTAATACTATGCACTTCCTGTTTTTTTTTTCTTACCAAAATTGTCTCTTAGATTGTCATAACTCCACGCTTTGATAATTGAGATTTGAAATTAATAAAAGTGGTCTTTAAAATAGAATGACAAAAATACTCTCAATTTTTGTCAAATTATTTTGGCTCACTGTTTATTGAATTGAGTATTTTTAGTTGAATATCAGAGTGCACTACGTTGTGAATAACTTTTTTATTAATTGATAAGAATATCAAATACAAAGAGTTCTTTATATAGAGAAAACCTAAAGCAAACCCTAGACTAAAACAAGAAAGTAATTTAAAATTTAATGAGCAAGAGACAAATCCTAGGCCCGCAAGACAACTAATTTAAAAACTAATAATCTAAATTCCAACACCGCCATCAAACTCATGGCGGTACACGACATAGGTTTTCCAAAGTGATGTGGATGCAAGCTCCAAATTCCAGTGCTAATGCCAATGCGAAAACCACTAATGCCAATACCGATGCCAACTTCAAACTACCATGCCAATGCCGATGCCAACTTCAAACTACCATGCCAATGCCAATACTGATGCCAAAGCAAATGTCACATCCCGACCCGGGGTCCACCACATCCTTGGCTCGACCTCCACCGTAGCACAATATTGTCCGCTTTGGGCCCCGACCACGCCCTCACAGTTTTGTTTTTGGGAGCTCACTGGCTTCAGATTCCGTAGGACTGGCTACAATGCCCTAAGCCAAAAGAATAGGATTTTCGAATAATCCACTTTATGACGAACTTAAACGAAAGTCGATCAGAATAACCACCAATTTAATTGGGAGGATTGGCGTTATTAGGAACCAAAAGTAACCGTCTCAAGGCGTTCTTCCATCGAGTGCTACCCTTATAACATCACATTGTCACTCTAGACATTTGAAATCTCGGCGAAGGTAGACTTCGAATGAATTCTAATAGGAGGTATTCTAACGGACTCTGCCAAGGAACCAAAGCCATTTTTAATTCCAACTCAAAAGGTTTAGTAACGATGGCCATCGAACAGTGATGAAATCGATTTATAAATTCCTGGTGATACATCGATGTCGAAGCACTAACCTTTCTTGAAGGCCATCAACTAATCTCAATCTACATCTTTCCTTGACAGGGAAATTCTTCACCTCAGGTCTAAAAACATTTGCCAAAGAAATCTCCGAAAATAAAAAAGAGTTGGCAAAACCGTCCAAAACTTAGGAGAAACTAACTCATTTTCGTATTCGACGAGATTGCAAGATTCAAAAATTAGGCTCAAGAGCCTAGAATGCTCTCATCACGCGTGAGGTGGGTTCGCTCCCGCTCACGAGCACACTCTGGTGTTTAGGCACTTTTAGGTTTAAATTTATTCACATTTTCGACGTCACTACACTTAATGACTTTGTCACCTTCCAGGTGTCGGCCAGCACAACTCAACTTCGGTGTCCTAGTGGACTGTCTGGGTCGGGGTGTGTCAGCAAATTCCAACTTCTGAACAAACCTAAACAAACAAGAAAAAATTCCAATTCACCATGTACACAACGTCATTTGAGTGGTTACCAATCTAAGCACTCGAGTGATCATTGTAAAAGGCAACAACAAGCTAGAGATATATGCCCAAAAACAACAATACGTGGGCCCTAAAACTTCTAACCAAAAGTTTTTTTTTCTTGCCTGTGTGGGGCTTCCTTTTTATTTTTTATTTATATATATTTAAATTTCTTTCTTCTTTTCCCTTTCTTCCTCATTTCCCTTTCTGTGCAAACATGTGCAGGGACTCTAGTGCAAAACGCGCGAGGTGCAGAGGTGTGCGGATACAGTGCAAGAAACGATGTGGTAATGCGGCTGGTGAGATGCAGAACAGAGCAGCGGAGTACAAGGCGAGGACGAAATCGATCCGAGTTTGGTGTTTTCGGGTCAAGCATCAACGGTGGTGTGGAGCAGGTCTGGTGCGGGAAGGACAGGTTGATAATGGACCAATGGACGTAGTAGCAGAGATGGTGGTGATGGATTGCAGGCAATAGGTTTGCGGGTTGTAGCTGAAGCGTGTTTAAACAGCAACATTCAAGGGTGCAGCAGCAGGTGGTAATATGGGTCAGTCGGATCTGGGTGATTGTATGAATACGGATCAACGGTCGGGTTCTGGGTTCCTAATTGCAGCCTGATTGCAGCGGCAACATGGGTGGACGGAGATTGGGCGCAATGATGTCGGGTCATATCGGCGTGATACGGGTTGGGTTTCGACGAGAATTGCAGAGATGCATACGAGTTCAACAGACTACGACTTTTTTCAATTTTTTTCCTCAAACTAACAGCGACAAGACAAACTGATACCGAACAGAAGCAGATTAAATCCCGAAGGATCAAACCTACTCTGATACCAAGTTGAATATCAAAGTGTGCTACATTGTGAATAACTTGTTTATTGATTGATAAGAATATCAAATACAAAGAGATCTTTATATAGAGAAAACCTAAAGCAAACCCTAGACTAAAACAAGAAAGTAATTTAAAACTTAATGAGCAAGTGACTAATCCTTAGCCTGCAAGACAACTAATTTAAAAACTAATAATCTAAATTCCAACATTTTGTCATTTTGGTCATTACTTAATAGAATTTTCATGGAATGACCAAAACGACTAATGGTGGAAAACTTAAGAACTACTTCTATCGATTTCAAATCTCAACAACCAAAATAAACTAAAAAAACCATTTTTTTAATACACATTATCATTACCAAGCAAAAAGAAAGTAAATAAGAGTCAAATTATAAACTTTATAGACAAAAAGTTGAGCCAACCACAACCTACCCATGCCTAATATCCACTTTGAGTTAATTGACTCGAGTCTTGGCCCTTGTCTTTATCAAACTATTGATATTGGGGCCGTCTACTATTTATTTGGACAACACCTTTCATGATTTGATTGTGAGTTGTGACGCAGACTTCACATCCAAGTACTTAATTTTGCAACCAATTTCTTCTTTTTTTTATGCCGCGATTACGTAACCGTAATAAAAATAGGAGGAATTAAATTGAAGAAAAATTGAATTGAGGAGGGATTGAAATGAGAAGAAGTTAAAATCAGATTTATGTTGCTGCTGTTTACTTAAATATTCTATAATCGGAATAGAAATAACATTAATTCCATAAAACTGTTTACTAATTCAGCAAAATTAGAATATAAACTAGTATGATTACTAAAATGCCCTTGTCCCAAATCAAATATTATACACACACATATATATATATATATATATATAATTTTTTTTCTTAAATAAAATTTTGATATAATATATAATAGTATGAAAAAAAAAATTAAATTAAGGTTAATGGGTTTAAAAAGAATAGTCTTGGAAATAAAAAAAAAAACATAAGTGAGGACATAAAAGAACACAAGTGTCATTCCGATTGCCAAAGGGGAAATTTTGGAAAATAGCCAATTTTAGATGCACGAATTGAATTTTAGCCATACTTTCTAATTTCTTATAATTCTAACCATATACTCATGTAAAAAGTCTTTATTACCCTTAGTAATACAAATCCTTTACATCTATTCTTCCCCTCCCTTTTCTCACAAGCTTGAGCCGCTTTGTAATAGTCGGGCAACAAGCATTGGTCCTAGCAAATCTCAATTCAAATTGAATGCAAAATGCATAGTTCAATACTTTTGCTTAGTTTAATCCCACTACGATCAATTTTCTCAAATTTCATTTATTCTAAAAGGATATTTCTAAATCAGGGAAACAAGAAACAACTTCTTACAACTTGACTTTTCCCCACCATTTATCAGTGCAAAACCAACAAACTGAAACAAAAAATAATAACATATTCTTGTAAATAAAAGGTAGATTTGGAATAACGTACCCTGTAAGTGCGAGAAACGCCCATAGATAAAAATTTGTGGGAAAATATCAACGATGCCACTATTGTTTCTGGGTTGAGAATTAAGATTTTTACCAAAACAAAAGAAATTGATGCCAAAAATGTTTCTGTTATTGTTGTTCTTGTTGGATTTGTGAGAATTGTAAAAAAAAACAAAAACTAGAGAGAAGCAACAATAAAAAAACGTCATGATTTGGTTCTTGTCTCTCGAACATTTAAGGTGCCAAAACTCATGTTCTTCGGGTTTGGTGCAGGACCTGGTCCCAGAAAGGATGAGAAAAAGGCTGCTGCAAGGCTAGGACCAATGCTTGCTTGTGAAAAATGAGAAGGAAAGAGGATTGGGTGATGATTTGTATTACTAAGGATAATTAAGACTTTTTATTTGAATTTTTGGTTAGAATTATAAGAAGTTAAAAGATTAGGCTAAAATTCAATTTGTGCCTTTAAAATTGGTTATTTTTCAAATTTTCCCTTGCCAAAGCAATCAGAAATTGAATTACCATCTAAATTTAAGGAATCCAATTCCACCAATATAAGGAGTTGAATTCCAAAAACTGTGTGGGCCCCACTGCTTTTTTTGATTCCTCAATGTTTAGTAAACACTGAAGAACTCTGTAATTAAAATTCAATTCTACATTTTCATTACGATTACGAATAGGTAAACACGCCCTTAGAGTTCCAGAAAAGAAGGGCTCTACTTCCAATTTCTTTCATTAACTTAACTTCAAACAACTCGTCAACTCTGCGGATTATGAAAGTTATGGGAGATCGTATCAGTGTATTGATTTGGTAACTGGTATGTTTGGAAAGTTATGGGGATCTTGGACTCGTATGATGAATGTGGTTGATTTATTACTCACTTGGTGTGTATTCTTACGAAGTCGTTTGATATTATTCAAGCGTGTTTTTTGAAAATTGGGTGCATTTTTGTTCATCAACATAAACTATGGTATATGTTCACCATACATCTCATCATCTAACATGTGTCATTTCACTTAATCATAGTAATTTTTTTTTTAAATTGGAAAAGGAATGTTTAATATTAAAGTTAACCAGAGTTAGTTGAATGACACATGTCAAGTGATAAGATGTATGATAAACATCCATCATAATTATGGCGGTGAGCAAAAAATACTTCCTTGAAAATTGTTGTATTTCGCTTTGATTCAACAAATTCGACATCATTTTTAGAAAATTGAAGTCATTGTGTTAAAACCCTAAGATACTTTGTCATAATAAGTATCATCTTGAATATTCATTGTTTTATCAAAATTATTGTTTATTGTTTTATTACAAGCGAGGTCACATCCCGGCTCGGGCTGCCATCACATTTCTGGCTCGACTCTACCGTAGCACGATATTGTTCGCTTTGGGCCCCGACCATGTCCTCACGGTTTTGTTTTTGGAAACTCACGAGCAACTTCCAAAGGGATTCATTTTATATTAATTTATTTCATCTTGCTTATATGGTGGTTCTGAGATACTTCGACATGGTATGCCTTTGTTTTACCATTCTTCAACATAATTTTTTAGATGCATATGTATTGGTATTTTATGGAGAATTATACAGATTTCGATGATGGGTTATTGTATTTGTAAAAAGGAAGATGTTTTCAAGTTTTATTTTTGTCTACTCACTCTTTCTGTTTTGTGCCCCTTCAGGTTGTAGTTACTGAATGTTCGTCTAGACGAGGATTTTTGGCAAACCTTAGGATTGGTGGCTACTTCTGAGGGTATGATTATTACCCACTCTACGACACCTTACTTATGCTCTAACGTCACGTGTGAGATGGGTTCGCTCCCGCTCACCAGCGCACACTAGTATTTAGGCACTTTTAGTTTTAAATTTATTCACATTTCCACATCACTACACTTTATGACTTCGTCACCTTCCAGGTGTTGGCCAACACATCTCGATTTTGGAGTCCTAGTGAACATTCTGGGTCGGGGTGTGTCAAGCGATATTACTACTTGATAACAATCCAACACTTGCTATCAAGAGAAGGAAAAGAAAAAAAAAACTCGAGACACATGAAGTTGAAGAAAAAGAAGCTGACATGACAACAATCCACTTGTTTTTTTTTATAATTTTTTTTTAACAAACGATATTATTTATACTAAGGAGAAGGGGTGGGCTTAGCCTCACAATTGGCTAGCATTAATGTGGTTCAAATTTTCTTTTGGTAAGAATCGAACCTAAGACCTCTCATTTATACGTAAAGAGGAATACCACTAGATCGTAAAATTGAGTGAAGAGGACAATCCACTTGTGAGATACCTTAACTTGAGTGTGGTTGTCAATTTTTAATAAACTAAAGACAATCATGGAGTTTAGAGGAGTGAATGTTGTTGGTGGTGTATGCGTGAAGTGGGTGTAGTGATAGGTATATTTAGGTAATATTGAAGACAACCATTTCAGAATTATCTATTCTTTGTTTTCGAAATTTTTTGTTTTAAAACAGTTTTGTATACAACTGAATTGATATTGTTTATCAAGACATGGAGATGATGCCACTATAACATTAGACTAAAAATTGACGAGAATTTTTTCTTGTTTGGGAGAAGGGAGGATAGAGAGTGCGAGAAGGAGAAAGAGGAATTTTAGAAGGTCTTGACTAATTTGATCATGAATGTAACGTCATTAATTTGAGATTTTTCACGTCATTAAAAAAACATGACAAGAGTGCCACATGAGCACTTAACGGTTCTCCAAAATCGGGACCTAACAAAAGTGATATTTCCTATACGTTGGATACTCTTTTGAAATGTTTGAAAAAATTGGGACTAATTTGGAATCACACCAAAAAATTGGGTCATTCTAGGCACTTAATCTTTTTTTTAATGGTTCCTGTATGTAAGGGCTTCAAAACAAACATGTTAGATCATGAAAACATGTCTATTGTACACTTGTATATTTTGAAATCTATGTGAACTACGCTAATAATAAAGTTTATTTTATAGGATTAAGAAAAAAAAGTTTGGCAATTTCCTAAAGGGCTAATTTTCATCCAAATAAAATTGAACACCAACCCAAAAGAGTTACCATGGCAGCTATTAGCAACTAAAGAATCAAATCTACAAAAAAATTCAGTGATCTTGTCATCTTTAACATACTAAACATACATGGATGGAATAATTCAGTCAAGAAACTTGCAAATTCAAAATAAATCATTTAACGCGTAAACAAATCCACAAGAAGATCCAATGTGGTTCAACACGGCGTCGTCTAACCCTGTGAAATATCCATACTCCCCTCCGTCGTTAACCCAACGGAGAGAAATAATAGACTTAATATATAAAAAAGCAAAGCAAAACAGAGTGCTCTGCTTTTCGGGTTTTGGATTTTCGAAACCATCAAACACCCAAAAAGGACCAAATTTTGAATCCAACACGCAGATTCAATCCCAGCTTATCCTCAAATCAAAACCCACCAAATTCTTCGAGTTTTCGACCAAACGGGTCGCCGAATCAAAACCCAGAATCCGAAATTTTGGATGGCGAGTCTGTATGTGAAAGCTGTGCCACCTGCGGATCTGAATAGGAACACAGAGTGGTTCATGTACCCTGGTGTTTGGACCACCTATATCCTCATCCTCTTTTTCTCTTGGCTTCTCGTGCTCTCAATCTTTGGCTGCTCTCCTGGCATGGCTTGGACCATAGTCAATCTCTCTCATTTTGCGGTATCTTTCTCTCGCCTCTATGTTTCTCTTTCTCTCTCTCTATGTGGTTGGTGGTTTGCAGATGTTGTCTACTGGGTTTGATTTATTGGTGTTGTTTTCAATTGGGTTTGTGGAATGTTTTTATGTTTGTTGATTGGAGGCTGTTGGATTCGATGCTTAATCATTCAAGTAATTGCATTTAGTTGAATTTTGTATAAAACCCATGTTGTAATTATTCAGCTCAATGATGATACGTTGTGTTTCCACGCATATGATTAGGTGTAGCTTTCGTAATTCTATATGGGTTATTTCGATGCTTAATTAGGGCGTTTCATGTAGTTATTGGTTTCATGTAAGGTATTGTGTGGAGGGTGAAGACCTAGTTTGTGAATTTCTTGATTTATGGTAGGATTTAATCCATTTTGTTATCCTGTAATAGAGGGTATGAGTTGGATGCTCAAGTCGTCGGTGGTTTTGGCTTAGAAAACGAGGTTAATCATGTGAAGCCTTATGGCGCTGATATACCAATTTCACTATTTAGTTTGGTTGATAATAAAATTTTAAGGAGAGTAGATAGATGGCATTTGAATATTATAATTTCATTTTTGTTTAGAGATGCAAATGTTACTTTAACTGAGCTGAGCAGTGTTTTTGAGGTCAGTTAGTTGTTAAGTTTTGGAATACAATGGCATGAAAGGATTCCATACACTTTGTTCACGACTTGGGGGGATTGTCATTGTAACTCTTATCGAAAGCTATTCTTTGTTCTATTTTCAACAGTACTCTTATGCCCTATTTTCTGGCACTTGGGAGTTCAGGAATAAGTATTAGATATGTCCCCATTGATTGCATGCAAATAGATAATTCTCCAATTATGTGGTGCTATGGTTATAACTCATAACGGTTCTTCATATCCAATTAATGCACATAACTGGTAGTTGTATTTTTAGAGTTGTATACTTTGTTGGAGACAACCTTGAGGTCGCCTTTTGTTCCCTAGGTTTGGTATGATGTTTCTGTGTTTAATCATTCAACGGTCTATCCTGAATTTTCTATTGATCAAAGGCTTTGGGCCAAATAACATTTTGATTTATAATCCTTAAGCATTGTGTTCAGTCTTCTGCTTTGTTAGTTTGACCCCTTAACTCTAGGTTAGTCTCATTCAATTTCCATCTACGATATTTGAAGAGTCTGGTTCTTCTTCAGATCACATATCACTTCTTCCACTGGAAGAAAGGAACTCCCTTTGCTGATGACCAGGGGATCTACAATGGACTGACATGGTGGGAGCAGATGGATAGTGGAAAGCAGCTCACTCGCAACAGGAAGTTCTTAACTGTTGTTCCTGTGGTGCTGTAAGTTGATTTTTTATGCTGTAAAATTAGCATTTTCAACTCTTTACACTAAGATTAAATATTATTGAACCTCTTGGCTGTTAAAGATTGTATTTAAATTAACCTGCCCAGCTCCAGACGGCCGTTGTCAAACCTTTCCAACCATGTGTTTGTTGCATGTACACTTTTGTTGAACTGTCCCAAACATATTACACCAAATATTTCAGGTCCATTTTAAAGCTTAAGCCTGTACGTGGGTTGGGACTCTGTACCAGACTCATTCAGGAGGCCAACTACAATAAAGAGGACACTGGTTGCTTCATTTCTTATTTAGAGCTTAAAAGTTAAAAAAAAAATGAAAATTTGTGATAGTACATTTCGAATATTAAGAATTTCTGCTTCTGGTCTTTTGGCTCTTTGGGATTACGCTTAACACTCCACCCGAAGTTGAGGCCAGATTTTACACTCTGCACATATTACAATTTGTTTGTTTGTGGTTGCCTTATGGACCACATATCAGTGTTCCATATTAATGCCTGCAAGGAAGGCCATATTTCAGTAAAATCTACCATAATTTTTGGATAAGAATATAAGAACCTCCATTTGAGATGTATGCATGTCCATGGAGCAGTTTGTGAACTCATAACATAATCCTAGGTATGAGTTCAGTCGTATCCTCTTGCTATTTGCAACCTTTTTTACCATTAAATAATTCACGTAATCTTATTGATCACGTCAATATTTGGTATGGCTTGGATTCGTCTACCACTAGTATGTGCTTGATTGGCTTCCCAACTTAGAAGGATGGTGTTTGTAGATCCCCAAACCCATAAACCAGGATTGAGATTTAACCTGCTGCGGCTGGAGAAGTTAGCTTCCTAGATCTTGGTAATTTTGGGAGTCAGTTTCTCTTGGTCAGAATCATTGCCCGTATTTTTGTTTAGTACATTATTACTAAGGCAGTGGAAATAAATAGAAATTTCTAAAGCTCTGATTATGATAGGATTTGTATGAACCTGCTGACAAATACCAGTCCTAAGATGACAGTTTTTACTAGGATTATGTTTTGTAAGCTTTGTTAGAACAAATACCATGTCGGTTCTCATTTTTGTCTTCCTTATATCGTGCCAGGTACTTGATAGCCTCGCACACAACTGACTACCAGCATCCGATGCTGTTTTTCAACAGTCTTGCAGTCATCGTGCTGGTCATAGCAAAATTCCCCAACATGCACAAAGTCCGGATCTTTGGAATCAATGGAGATAAGTGAGTTGCGCTTACAGTTGGGTTGACATGTTCAAAAGTCAGAACATTGTTATCTTATTCGGATGGAGAGCTATATCGTTGTATAGAAGTTGGAACTGGAGGGATATTAGAAAATATAATGTTTTTTCTTTGTGCTTACGGCGTTTCAAGGTGCCTCCCAGATGGTGAAGGAATAATTGTATTATCTTTGTACAGTAGAGAAATTTTTATGTACGTGGGAGTCACTGTGCTATATGAGCGTACATATTTCGTCTGTT
Organism: Crataegus laevigata; assembly: GCA_963580275.1. Classification (NCBI taxonomy): domain Eukaryota; kingdom Viridiplantae; phylum Streptophyta; class Magnoliopsida; order Rosales; family Rosaceae; genus Crataegus; species Crataegus laevigata. The sequence goes on along the minus strand of OY756947.1, from coordinate 24,726,717 downwards.
TTTTTATTCGTAACTTCCATCTATTTGATAATTTTCCATCCTGAAAACAGTTTTATCCCTGAAACAGATAAAAATGTGTGGATAAAGATTCAGTTAACGACATGACCTCGATAACTTCATTGAAACTTTGACAGCCTCTGGGTTGGTTACCGATGTATGCTAGTGATTCAGTGACATGGAGATGGATTAGTAAATGCAATTTGCCGTTGGATGGTCAAATATGTGTCAACACTAAGTGCATGACGCTCGAGAAAAATCAATAGGTAAAATTTAAAAATCTTTTTTTGTTGTGGACTATTTTTATCTGACAATTAGAGAGAGGGAGGTCGGTGGTAGAGGTAGGAGAAAGAGAATTGTAGGGGAATTGTGTTGTGTCCCTCCTACTTTGCACCTCTGTTTATAATAATAATAAGATAAGGATATTCCTTGATCTCCAAGGAATATGAGATACAATAGGTAAGGTAGATACTCAAGGTAGATTTAGTATCATGCAGAAGTTGATGAAGTCGACTTGTCAGTGCTGATTCTAAGGAACAACGCTTATTCTCAATAAGGTAGGAATTTGCATAAGTAAGTAAGTCTCACTAAAAACCCTAAGGCTATGGCAAAAACCCGAGTAGGGACAAAATCCATAGTCTAAGAAAAAATGCGTGAGAAATGCAAAGTCAAAAGAAACATCTACAGGACATCATTAAGGATATGACCAGCCCAAGGTGGGTGCCTCGTTAAAACCTAGTTAGGTAGCAAAAACCCAGTGGGAAAAATGCTCCTAATCGTAGGGAAAAAAGTACATTAAGATCAAGCAAGTATCTACAGGATACTCCTCCTGAGTTTGACATAATTCCAAAGAGAAATAGCAAAGTTACAACTCAGAAAGTTTATGCATACCAATTCCATGAAGAAGCTTCTGAAACGTCGCCTTCGGCAGTGATTTGGTGAAAAGGTCGGCCAGATTGTCTTGTGAACGGATTTGCGTGACTTCAATATTCTGATGCTCTTGTTGTTGATGTGAAAAGAAAAACTTCGGCGCAATGTGCTTGGTGTTGTCTCCTTTGAAGTAACCCGTCTTGAGCTGTTTGATGCAAGCTGCGTTGTCTTCAAAGATCGTCGTTGGGACATCAACGGCGGGATGAAGATCGTAGGAGCTTCGAATATGGCCCACTACTGATCTCAACCAAAAGCATTCCCGAGTTGCTTCATGTAAGGCGAGAATTTTAGCATGGTTAGACGAAGTGGCAACTAAGGTCTGTTTCGTTGACCTCCAAGAGATTGCGGTGCCTCCAACGGTAAAGACATAATCCGTTTGAGAACGCGCCTTGTGCGGATCAGATAAGTATCCAGCGCCGGCATAACCAATAAGGCGAGAATCAACTCGAGGAGCATAAGGTGTAGCATCATTTGAGGATTCGTAGGGATAGAACAAGCTAAGATCCGTAGTACCCTTAAGGTAGAGGAAGATGTCTTTCACGCCAGTCCAGTGTCTGCGTGTAGGTGCATTGCTGTATCTAGCCAAAAGATTAACAGCGAAGGAGATGTCGGGTCTAGTGCATTGAGCTAAGTACAATAAAGTGCCTATCGCACTAAGATAAGGAACTTCAGGCTCCAAAATCTCTTCATCATCCTCCTTCGGACGGAAGGGATCTCATTTTGCATCTAGCGTACGAACGACCATAGGAGTACTCGAAGGCTTCGCTTTATCTTCATTAAAGCGACGCAACACCTTCTGGGTGTAGTTCGATTGATGTACTAGGATTCCATCCGAACAATGCTCTATCTCGAGACCGAGACAGTATCGAGTCTTACCTAGATCTTTCATCTCAAATTCTGACTTCAGGTGCGAAGCAGTTTTCGCGAGCTCTTCAGGAGTTCCAATGAGATTCATGTCATCAACATATACTGCAACAATCGCAAATCCGGAATGTGACTTCTTAATGAACACACAAGGGCATAATTCATTGTTCACATATCCCTGACTAGTCAAATACTCAATCAGACGGTTATACCACATTCTTCCGGATTGCTTCAAACCATAGAGTGAACGCCTCAGCCGAATTGAGAGCGTGTTCCGGGGTTTGGAAATATTTGAACCAGTCAACGTAAGTCCTTCGGGAACTTTCATATAAATTTTCGTATCAAGATCCCCATAGAGATACGCGGTTACTATGTCCATTAGCTGCATATCCAGTTTTTTAGAAACTACCAAACTGATAAGGTAGCGAAAAGTAATCACATCCATAACGGGTGAATAAGTTTCGTCATAGTCAATCCCAGGGCGTTGTGAGAAGCCTTGCGCAACAAGACGAGCTTTGTAACGCACAATTTCGTTCTTCTCATTACGCTTCCGAACGAAAACCCACTTGCAGCCAATGGGGTTCACATGTGGAGAAGTAGGGACTACAGGTCCAAACACCTTACGTTTCGCAAGTGAATCGAGTTCGACTTGGATTTCTTGTTTCCAGTTTGACCAATCAGTTCTATGTCGACATTCATCAACGGAACGCGGTTCAATGTCATCGCTCAACATCATCTCAATAGCTACTGCAAATGCTAATGCATCATCGACAATCATCTCATTTCTACGCCACACATCATTTAAGCTAGCATAATAGACCGAAATTTCACGATTCTCGGAAGGAGGATTCGTCTCTTCAAGGACGCTTCCGTAATCTAGAATTTCCTCATGAGTTGGGTAGAATGAGTAAGCGATAGTCGGATTCACGGTAGGTTCTTCAGGACCTTGTGCCGTTGTTTTCCTCTTTTGGAGGTGTGAATCCTTTGAACCAAGGGGTCTGCCATGCTTTTGTGTAGGGGCAGATGATTGGCTAGCCACTAATGTACGTGGATCACCAGAATTGGCATCCCGGGCTTCCAGGAGGGCAGTCCGTCGTACATTTGGTACATCTATTTTTGCAGGCGTATTCGCAGCTGGAATGTGTGATCTTGTCACGCGCGTTAGATCGGTAAAAGCATCTGGCATGCTTTGAGCTATACTCTGAAGATCTGATATGCGCTACACTTCAGTTTCAGACTGAGCGGTGTGGGGATCTAAGTGAGACAAAGTGGGAGTCGTCCACGGTAATTCAAGTTGTTCTTCAGGAATGTTGACGTTTTCTCTCCCCCTAACGACGAGAAGATTATCTCATAGAAGTGACAATCCGCAAAACAAGCGGTAAACAGATCGTCTGTCAAAGGTTCTAAGTAACGAATAATCGAAGGAGAATCATATCCGACATAGATTCCCATCCTTCGCTGAGGCCCCATTTTTGTACGCAAGAGCGGCGAGATCGGCACATATACGGCACAACAAAAAATGCGCAGATGCGATATGTCGGGTTCGCATCCTGTAACCACTAAAGAGCACTAAATGGTTGTGTCGCAACAGGCCTCAGGAGGACCAATTTTGCTGCGCGCAATATTGCATGGCCCCAAGCAGCGATCGAGAGCTTCGTACGTATGACCAATGATCGAGCAATAATTTGTAAGCACTTAAATGAAAGCCTCTGCTAGGTCGTTCTGGGTGTGAACATGGGGTACTGGATGTTCAACTTCAACCCCAACTGACATGCAATAGTCATCAAAAGTTTTAGATGTGAATTCTCCAGAATTATCCAATCGAATAGATTTGATTGGATAATCAGGGTGGTGAGCCCTAAGCTTGATAACCTAAGCCAACAGTTTGGAGAATGCAGCGTTCCTTGTGGACAACAAGCACACATGTGACCAACGTGTGGAAGCGTAAACCAAAACCATAAAATATCTCAATGGTCCGCAAAGAGGTTGAATTGGTCCACAAATGTCCCCCTGAATCCGTTGTAGAAAAATGGGAGGATTCGAACGAATCTTGTCATAAGAAGACTTAGTAATAAGCTTTTCTATAAAACATGTTTGACATGCAATTCCTTGGATCGAACCTAAACTTCGGGTTAAGGGATGCATGTGTGATGATTTGAGGATACGGCGCATCGTTATTCGTCTAGGATGTCCCAAACGATCATGCCAAAGTGTAATTTCGTGCGCGGTCCCAGTAGTAGGGCCGGCCACATAGTGGCATTCTACGGGGCGTATGGTTGTAGTATACAAATCACTTGGGATACGCTCCATCTTCTCTAAAATACGTTTCTGGCCATATTCGTAGGAAGTTATGCACAGAAATTCAAGTCCGTTTTCTACGTGGGTTTCAGCGTGGTAATTATTATCTCTAATGTCCTTGAAACTTAGTAACGTTCTTCCGGAACGTGGAGAATAGAGTGCCTCAGCAATGGTCAATATTGTACCATTGGACAACATTATACGTGCATTACCATATCCTTCTATCAGGTTGGATGGGCCTAAGAGGGTTGTCAGAGGTGCATTCTTAGGTATGAAGTTAATGAAATAGATGCGTTCACGTAAAACAGTGTGCGTGGTTGCACTATCTGCCAGACAACTAACTTTCTCACTAGTCATACCTAGAATGAAAAAATTAATTTGAACCGGTCATATGCATAAAAGTTTATAAAACAATTATCAATTCAAAATAATTTCATTTATTCAAGGATTAAAACTTAATATCCAAAAACAAATCACCAACTAATAATCCAAAACATAAAGGAGAATTGATAAAAAATCAACCAAAAACAAGAGGGGTCGGCCACTAGGTGGAATTCAGCTCCATTTGTCTTATTTCAAAAGAAGTCTATGTCTAAGATTCTAATCTTCCATAAGTGTGGTATCCTCTTGAAAGTCAGAAACCTCCATCTTTGTAGTCTCCGGTTCGTCCACTTGCATGAAGTTTGATTCAAACTTCTTACGACGAGAATGATATTCATCTACAACCTTCTTGGGAGCGCGGCAAACACGGGACCAATGGTCATTTGAACCACAGTGATAGCACATATCGTCATCCATGGTTTTAGGTGCTTTGCCCTTATTCTTGAAGTTCTGGGCCTTGGGAGCGAGGTTTGGGCACTGATGGGCTTTGTTTCCTCCCTTGGGTGGGCCTTGGCTCTGTTGACCTTGGTTGGATGGCTTCTGGCCGCCCCTACCACACCTCTTTTGGTGTCTTGGGTGATGATTAGTGCTATAATGTGCTTTAGGCACAACAGTAGCCCCAGTAGGTCTAGCTTGATGATTCTTCATCAACAGCTGGTTCTGCTTTTCAACAAGAAGTAAAACATAGATGAAATCCGAGAACTTGGTGAACTTCTGACCTTGATATTGTTGCTGCATGACAATATTAGAAGCAGAGAAGGTCGAATAGGTCTTCTCTAGGAGATCCTCTTCGGTCAAAGTTTCATTGCAAAACTTGAGAAGTGATCGGATTCGACAAACTTCAGAATTATATTCATTCACAAACTTAAAGTCTTGGAAGTGCAAATGCTGCCAGTCGTGTCTTGCTTCAGGCAAGAATATGTCCTTTTGGTGATCAAAACGATCAGCCAAAGTGACCCATAATGCACGTGGATCTTCCTCAGCAAGATACTCATTGCAGAGCGTTATGGATGTGTCTTCGAATGAAGATCATAGCAGTGGCTTTTTCAGCTTCGCCAATAGGCTCATCTGTTGCTTCTTCAATGGCAGGACGCAAGTTCTTTGCTGTGAGGTGGAGCTTCACATCTTGAACCCACTTGAGGTAGTTCATTCCAGAAACTTCTAAAGCGGTGAAGTCGAGTTTGTTCAAATTCGACATGTTCCTATCACAAAATAGATAGACAAGATGTGGTTAGTGTAATGGAGAAAAATCAATCCATTCACATAGGAGTAGAACATACAGGTTCTAATAGACATGTATTGGTTTTAATCTTGCATGAAAAACTTCGGGTTTTCATGGGTGATATGTTTAAGTGAAAACTTCAGGTTTTCAAACAAGGCATGTTATAAGAAACTTCAGGTTTCAAAGTAATTATGAACTTCAGGTTCATATATTCCTGCAGGCAAACACAAATATATATATATGCAAACAAGTATGCATCAAGTATATGCAAAAAAATTAACTTTAGATTTACAATTAGAATTGAATTTTAATTTATTTAATTATTTGGACTTCGGGCCAAATTTAAAGTGTGGGTAAAAAAATATAAAACCCATTGGGCCTAAAAATAATAGGCGAAGAAAATTTCGGGGCCCAAATAAAAAATGAAGCCACGGGGTGGCTGGAAGAAAAAAAATGCCACGTGTCCCAGGCCTAAAAAAAAGGCTAGGGGTATGGGCTGTATTGTGCAGCAAAAAAAAATCTTCTTTTATTTATTTATTTATTTATTATAATTATATGCATATTCAATTCAACATATATTTCAATGAATCACATATGTAAATTGATGCAGATGCAAAAATATTATTTTCAATGCATGTACATATGTAAGATTCAATTCATAACCAATATCAAATTTACATAATTTCAACAATTATGGTTATGAGGCATATACAATTTATGTAGAATCTAAAATATGTTAAACATAAAGTTGGGTCATGCATCATGGTGAATGTTCATGCTATCAGGGCTGCAAAATATTGAGTTAAAAGCCGTTGTTTTGAAAAGAACCTGAATGCGTGATGATATGGATGAATTGGTTTGATGCAGAAAATTTCTCCAACGTCAGATTCCTAAGCACCGCGGTAGGAGCGTGCTGATAACGTGTTGTGGACTATTTTTATCTGACAATTAGAGAGAGGGAGGCCAGTTGTAGAGGTAGGAGAAAGAGAGAATTGTAGGGGAATTGTGTTGTGTCCCTCCTACTTTGCACCTCTATTTATAATAATAATAAGATAAGGATATTCCTTGATCTCCAAGGAATATGAGATACAATAGGTAAGGATAAACCCTAATAAAATCTTATCTAGAATTTACACAATCACACTTAAACTAGGAATGTTTACAACATTTTTGTCTTTATTGAACAAAAAATTTTCTTTGGTAAATCAGTGGAAATTGGCAGGTCGGATTTTCTTTGGTTTGTGCAACACGGTAAGGTAAAGTTCTCAGGACTCACGTAAATACCCCGTGTGGGTTACTTTCCTAAAAGCATAGTTGCCAGATACGAGTACGATTCGAGTTCACAGTTCGGTTCATACACGAAATTCGGTAGCAACATAAAATATAATTCGTTAAAGAGTAGGCATAGACAGTACGGTTTTCAGTTCGATTCGTTATAAATTTGTTAAGAAATATAAATGATTTTATTATAAAAATATTGTAATTATACATTTTACAATTATATTGTATAGTTATTATCATCAAAAGATGAAAACACGTGAAAAAGAATTAATTTACTTAATTGGTTTAATAAAAAATAATTAAAAATGTTCTTATAATATAAAATATTTTCATATTGACAAAACCAATATTGTATTTTAATATAAAATATTTTCTTCGATGTCAGTTTGAGCACAAAAAACAAGAAAACATGTTATCATTATAAATATTTGAAAACAAAAACTATTAAATAAAACAAAAATTTCAAATTGGGGCCCACATCAACACACTCCCTTTCCCAGTTCTCATAAATCCCTTTCCCATTCCCACCATTTCCACCTTTTCCACTTTCGGAGCCACCGCCACCTATTCGAGAGAGAAATCTAAGAGAATGAGTCGAATTTACCATCGAATCGCCACCGAATCAATTCGGCAATACTGATACGGAATTTAAAAGGTGAAAGACTGTATCCGGCAACTATGCCTAAAAGGGTTTAGTGATCCAGAAAGGAATGGGTGATATGATCATCATCCATCAATTAGTGACCACCTTAGATGTTTGGCACACGTGTCACTAAACTCAGTGTCTGTGTATATTATAACATGTGGATTAGTAATATCATATGATAGTACAATGTCATGGGTTTTTCTTCACAAGCTAAGCTACTAGTGTTGCTAATGAGAGATTGTTTTCATTTTCTTTGTTTTGGTTAAACTGAAAGGGGTCAAATTCTTAATCTATCTTAATGTTAACTTATTTATTGATCGGATCATATTTATATATATTTTTATATCAAATTCACCAATCTTTTCTTAGTTAGTTCGTTATATTTTGAGCTATTTACGTTGATTTTGTGTTTTATAAGAATTTATCAAGCAAAGAAAATAAAAATAGAATAAGTGACGTGTTAAGTAATAATTTCTTCTAAACTATCTTGTTTGCTGAATTATACTTATCATTTAGAAAATAATATATATATATATATATATATATATATATTTATATATATATATATATATATTTATATTTATTTATTTAAATATGTGTGTGTGATAGCTGGAACATGTGCAGTCGGTGGAGTCGGTGGGAAATGATAAAAAGGCAGCGTGCATTTTAGAAAAAAACAGAAGTGTTGTGTGTGTGTGACCACGCTGGCATGCACTCGGAGGGGAGAAAGCTGCTTCATTAGCAATCAATAAGAGGCTGGAAGAAACAGCGGAAAAGAGAGAAACGGAGGATCATAGGTGCTGCCTTGGGCAGCGAGAGAGAGTGAACAGAAAAATAAAATAAAGGCAGCGGAAAAGAGAGAAACGGAGGAAGGCTGCCCTTCTGTCGGTGGCTGCCCTAGGGCAGAAGCATCTTGCGCAGAGGCATAAATAAAGAAGCTGCTAGCACAAGGAATTGCGAGAAGCTGCCTCTGAACAGCTTAAGGACAGTCAGCGCAAGGGGGAACAATCCGGAGGCAGTAGGAAATCACACGGTGCAAACTGCATTTAGGCAGAGCCAATCAGCGTGCACGGAGCACAGTGGCAACACAGAAACAGATCCCCGCACCCCATTTCGGTTTTATCCCCTCCAAACTTATGTTTTAATTTCTGTTTTTAATTGATAAATAATGTGTAATTAATTTATTTTGGTTAGAGGTTAATTCAAAACCATGATTATATTTGTAATTTTAATTTGATTTACTCCAGTTATGAATTTATGAATGTTGGATGTGGTTTACTTTTCTGTTTTGATTAAGAACTTGTTTATGTATGTGGGTTAAGGGTCGACACTTAATTTGCATGCTTAGACTTGATGCTAGGATATAAGAGAATTTCACCTAATCGTTATGAACTTATATAAAGATCGCTAGTCACGATTGTGTTTAGTAAACCCTAGGTTGGATTAACATGTGTATTCCATAGTTATGAATGCCTAGTCGATGTTTATGATTCCATTGAACTTAATGATCTTTGATATGTCTCTCTATCATGCGTATTCCATAGTTAGGGAATTTGATAAGAATAATTTGGTTGTGATGCGTATTCCGTCCAATTCGATGAATCTAGGGAAATCTGAAAGTTAATTTAAGCGGATCTAATTAACTTGGAGCATTGTCATTCATTCGTTTGTTGAATTCATAACTGGGAATCAATTTAGGTTGCATTTGTGTCATGTGTGGAGAAAAACCCTCTAGCCAATTCGTCGCCCATCCGTTCACTTTTAATTTTATGTTTTGTCAATTTGTAATTTATTTAAGTTTAATTTACTTCGTCAAAACCAAATCAAACCCCCCATCATTAAAATATTATTATTTAGTTAGTTTTTATTATTTTTAATCTTTTAATTTAATTTCCGTCCATTTCAATTCCTAGTTTTTATTTTAAATTGTTTTCATTATTTTGAGCCATTTTTAGTGTGTTTCGAGTTTTTAGCTTAGTTTGTGTTTTCTAGAGTCTTGAGTTGTTTTGTTGAGTCTTTTGATTTGTTTTAGTTTATTTGTTAGTTTTATTTTGAGTTATTCTAGTTTAGTGTTTTAAACTTTGTTTTTACGTTTTTAAATTAAATTTAGAGTAGATTAGCAATCCCTCCTAATCCCCGGCCTAGAACGATACCCTACTTACAACTATACTACATCTGTCAAAAAGAGGGTTAAATTTGTGCGGTTTAAAATACCCGTCAAATTTTTGGCGCCGTTGCCGGGGATTAGCAAATTTGCTAATCCCTTGTTTATTTATTTATTTTTGTTTGTTTGTTTGTTTGTGTTTATTTTTTTTTGTGTTATGTCTTTTACTTTTGATATTTGATTTAGTTTTCTTTCTTTGATTTTAGCTACTAAAGAGGAGCCCACGGCAAGGTTTGAAGAGGAAGTACCAACCATGGCAGTGGACAATCGAACCATTAAGGAGTTGTCAGCCTTGGGTTTGGACAATGGATTCCCTCTTTTCATCCAATACCCTAGGGCAGCCCCTGAGAAGACCGATGAATTTGAGTTGAAGTCCAGTTTGCTACATCATATACCCAAGTTCCATGGGTTATCAATGGAGGACCCCAATAGGCATTTAAAGGAGTTCGAAGTAGTATGCTCGTGTATGACACCGGTGAACGTGGACAGCAACATATTGAAAATGAAGGCTTTTCCTTTTTCTTTGTTGGAAAAGGCCAAGGATTGGTTGTATGAGTTGGCTTCCGGAATTATCACATCATGGGAGAGTATGAAGCGAGCCTTCTTAGAGAAGTTCTTCCCGACATCACGAGTCATTCTTCTTCGCAAGAAGATTAGTGGAATTCAGCAAAGCCAAGGTGAATCTTTTCCAACTTATTATGAACGTTTTAGAACGCTTGTTGCTTCATGTCCACAACACCAATTGAAGGAGGAGCTTCTTCTTCAATATTTCTACGAAGGTCTCTTACCAATTGAACGTCAAATGTTGGATGCATCTGCGGGAGGAGTTCTAGTTGATAAGACACCCAGGGATGCCAAAATTCTCATTGCTAATCGAGCACTCAACGCACAACAATATGAAGGTGTTGGGCAGAGAGATACCCCACGGCCACATCATGTAAATGAGGTAAGTTCCATTTCTGAGTTACAATCCCAAATGGCTAACCTTACGTCCATGTTATCGCAGTTTGTGGAAGGCCCCAGAACGCAAGGAACTACAATCTGTGGTGTATGCTCCATTCAAGGACACCAATCTGAGCAATGCCCTCAATTAATTGAAAATGGAGGGTGGGAATCTGCCAATGCCATGGGTTATGGGAGTCAAAACCAACCAAGGGGTGATCTTTTCTCTAATACATACAATCCGGGATGGCGTGACCACCCCAATTTCAGATGGAGAGATGCACCACAACCACCTCCTCAAGCACACTCATCCCAAACCAACTCAGGTACATCTCTAAATGATGATAAAACATATCAGTTATTAACCACACTGGCACAGGGAATGCAGAACCAAGCAAATGAGGTTAATGAGCTGAAGCAGCAAATGGGCCAAATGGCGGAATTTTTGGGACAGTTTCGTGAAAATGGTAAGTTACTAAGCACTACGGTGGTCAATCCAAATGGTGGTTTTGAATCTGCCAATGCAATCATACTAAGAAGTGGAAAGGAAGATGAGAAGATACAAATTGAAGAAGAGGAGCAATCCTACCCCACAACAAGGGTAGCACTATCCATGCCGCAGCCACCTAAGCCATCTATGCCGTCCACTTCAGGTAAGAAGGTTTCAAATTCGATTATTTCTAACTTTGTTCCTCCAATTGTGCCTTTTCCTAGCAGGTTCATGCAATCAAGGAAGGAGGAAGAGGACAGTGACATTCTAGAAACCTTCAAGAAAGTCCAAGTCAATATCCCGCTCATTGATGCAATAAAGCAAATTCCGAAGTATGCGAAATTTTTGAAGAAACTTTGCACATCAAGGAAACGAATTCGGGAAAAAGAAGTGGTCCAGGTAAGTGAGAATGTTTCAGCTGTTTTACAAAGAAAATTACCCCCTAAATGTAAGGATCCAGGGAGTTTTACTATCCCATGCATAATTGGAGACACTAGATTTGAACAATGCATGTTAGATTTAGGTGCTTCTATCAATGTCATGCCATATTCCATTTATGCATCTATGAACCTTGGTGAGTTAAAACAAGATGGCGTTATAATTCAATTGGCCGATCGTTCTAACGCTTATCCCAAGGGAGTCCTTGAGGATGTTTTAGTGCAGGTCAATCATCTTATCTTTCCTGCAGATTTTTATGTTTTAGAAATGGAGGACTCGGGCCATTCTCCACCAATGTCACTCTTACTTGGACGACCTTTCATGAAGACAGCCTAAACCAAGATTGATGTGGCTAAGGAAGCGTTAACAATGGAGTTTGGTGGTGATATGATTAAATTCAAAGTTCCTGAATTTGTTAAGAATCCTAAGGATGTTCGTTCTTGTTTTGCCATAGATGCGATTAAAGATTCGGGGCAGGAACATTCATCCACACCAATCAAGACGAATGTACCCAAAATCACCATCGAAGAGGGGATTGGAGTGGAGCATGAAAAGCACGCAAACACTCCCCAAATGTCAAATCTAGCTGAGAGCACTACTTTTGCCGCTCCTTTTCAGTCTTTATCGAACTGTATTGGTAAGCCTCCTCCTCTAATCTCAATTCCCATTTCGACTAATAAGTTGTTGCCTTCTGTGGTGCACGTACCAAATCGAATCCGTGATAATGGGAGTGCTTACATTGACTTTGGGGAGCTCAAAGCCAAAATCTGGGAGCATCATTATCCATTGCCATACATTGACCCAATGTATGAGTATTTCAAGGAGCATGTCATGGAGGAAATACCCTTCCATGTCATGGACCCTGGGGGAGCTTAAATGGAGGTATCGTCCGGCTGCAAGACGTTAAAGCAAGCGCTTCTTGGGAGGCAACCCAAGCAACCAGATTTGCATTCTTACTCCCTTCTTTTCCTTTACTTTCATTTTTGTTTTGTTTAGTTAGTTGTGTTATTTGGTTGAATTTTGTTTAGTTTGCGTTTAAATAAATTAAGGGCATTGTTTATTTTAAGTGCGGGTAAACAAAGTCTTTTTGCTTTAATTTACATATTTTAATTTACATATTTTACTTTGCTTTAAATAAAAAAAAAAATTTACAATAATACGAAAAACTAATAGCAATCATTGGTTATTGGTTAGGTGGCGCCTCAGAGGTTGACGGAGCTCCGGGAAGACGAAGAGCCAGAGTTGGAATCTCCGGAGCCGGAACGCTTGGTGCTACTCCAGAGGACGAAGGCAACATAAACCTCGGGAGTAGCGCCATGAACCTTTCATGATCACTCTGGATCCGACCGTCCGACTCTTGCAGCTGGTCCAGCTTCCTCTTCATGCTGGTCGAGTAACTAGTTGGAAGCATGTGCAACTCCTTGTTCTCGTGCCTGAGTCCTCTGACTTCTTGCCGAAGACTGGCCACCTCCGCCATCAGTGACTCCACCTGACGAGTTCGGGCAAGCAGGCGCTGGCCCATGTTTGAAACTGAGCCTGCACTTTGGACGCTGAGGGCCAGAGATTCCTGAACGGCCAGCTCGTCCGACCGCCTGGATAGCATCCTATTGTCCCTTGGAGTGAGCAGATTTCTGGCAATCACCGTAGCGGTGATTTCATTCCTCATCATTGTGTCCCCGACTGTAAGTGGACCATTGGGGGATATAAAGGATGGATTCCAAATGTTGTTCGGAGAAGACGAGTCATCGTCTTCCCCGACATTCAAGTTTAGGCGACGGTCGGAAGGGCAAGACATTTTTAGAGGGGGTTGAGGAAGAAAAAAGTTCGGAAAGATTAAGATTGCTGAAGCGGAAGAAAAGAGCGGAAAGATTAAGAGTGCAGAAGTGCAGAAGGGAGTATTTTCAGAAGGAAGTGTTTGAGGGAGTTCAAGTGTGAGGTGGAGCAGAATTAGCGCCTCTATAAAAAGAAGCAAATCAAAGAGGCGCCCGCTCCTCAGAGATCAAAGAGGCTCCCGCTCCTCAAAGATCAAAGCTGGACGCTCCTTTCTCGAGAGCCGTTTCCTTTCTCAAAAGCTGGGCGTGACTCAGGCATCACGAGGCGCTCAGCTTTTCCAATTTTGTCGTGACTCATCACGTGCAGCTTGGAGCGTTGCGAAAACCACGAGCCGCACCCGGATTTGAACCCCGGTTTTCAAAAGATCATCATTCCAGTTTATCGTCACTCGTCGCATGCGCAGTCAGCTTCGCGGAAATTACGGAGGCTTTGTCAGAAAGCGTGTAACGGGCATTGTTCATCCATCCACCGGCTGCCGACAAATAGTGAGGGAATAGTTCCGGTTGAGGAAGAAAAAATTTCTATAAGTCTCAACATTCGCCTTCCACATCAAGGGCACACCTTCACACCCTCTCAACCTCTCTTCATCTCAACCTCTCAACCTCTCTTCATCTCCAATAATGTCTTCTCAAAGAAACCTCACGAGTTACTCAGTGTTCTTCATCCCTTGGATCACCCCAGAAAACAAATCATCCAGAGCAAAAGTATTTCATATCAAAAAGGTTAAAAGCAAAAGTATCTCATATCAGGCTTTCTCCTCACTTTCATCTGAAGAACATGGAGAAAGTGAGATCCTGATTGCTTACCTAGTCTTGCTCTCGAGTACTCATCTCAGACCCCTCCCAACCCACTTCAAAAATAAACCTATGTAGAGGTGCTTCTTCAAAAGCAAAAGTACCTCACAGACGAAGCAGGAGGAGTCTGAGTTGCTTCGAAGAGCAGATGAGTCTGGGTTGATCCAAGAGTTCAAGAAGATGCCACACCTGCGTGGAGACCGGACTACTTGAAGCATGTGGAGACAACGTGCTGATTCATCCTCAACTAAGCTGAGGAGCACTTGCATGAAGAAGGCCCATCCTGTTCAAGATGAAAGCTGTGGAAAATCAACATCAACGACCAATGATCACCTATTAGTTCTTTTCGTTATCTTTTATTATCATTTTCAATTTTCGTTTACTTTATTTTCTATTTTTTCTTGCGTGCTTAACTGTTTATTTCTGTTCTTTGCAGGAACGTTTGGTTATTTTCTCCCTTGAAGTTGATTGCAAAATTTACGCTTGGGGGTCATCGCTTGGTTTTCTGCAAATTAGAGAAGTTTTCAGTCCCTTTTCTTTATTTTGTTTCGTATTATTTATTCATTTTATTTTTATTTGCATATTTTTGTTTTATGACATTGGGGACAATGTCTAGTTTAAGTGTGGGGGTATTAAGTATAAAAAATGACCAAATTGAAAATTTTTGTACCTTCGACTTTGAACTGGTTTCATTTGTTTCCATGTTATTACTTTTTGTTTTCTTAATTAGCTTTGTGTTTTACTTAATTTTTTTTCGGAGTTTTGTGTTTTATTTAATTTTTCTCGAAAAATTTAAAAAATCCAAAAATATTGTCTTGTTTTCCTTATGGTTTTAAATTAGATTTTTATTAGTTTCCCGACCCAATGATATAACTGGATGAAATTTGAACCATGATTATCAAGAACTTAGTTAACATGTGTTATGTGAAATTCCTTACTCTCTTGTTAGTATTGTACATGTTTGATCATCTTTGAAAAACCAAATGCACATAGCCTTGTTGATGTGAAACTAAAGCATGACTTAAAGCTTCATATGTGAATTTAGTGACCATATACATCCTATGTGAGGTTTTGAGCCTATTGAAAGTGTGTGCATTTTTCATACACTCCTATTCTTTCATGTGTGATGAACTTATGTGAGATGCATCTCTAGAACTTGCGTAACGATCTTTTGAAATATTTGTCATTGATTGCATGAACTTGAAAATGATAGAGGCATTAGGTTCACCACCATGGCCCAAATAACCTTATTTCCCAAAGAAAAATGATATCATTAGATTGCATATTTGAGCCGTATATGTTGAGCCTTTTATTTCTTATCGCCAGATATGTCTACCCTTATACCTCAAACCATGTTTCCTTACCCTTTCCAAGCGAGCAATTTGAGATTGTCTTATGAGAAATGTTTGTGAAGTACTTGGAAGGAGTTTGGCAAAAGAATAAGTGTGGGGGTATTTCATGTTTGTATTTATTCTTTAAAAAAAAAAAAAAAGAATAGAAGAAAAGAAAAAGAAAAAAGAAAGATTGTATACGAAGAAAATAAAAAAGTTTTTAAAGTTTCAGTTTAAGGATGTGATGGGAGGTGTTAGAAGAATCGTTGGAGAACTTGAAGTTCTTATAAATCTCAACAAAAGAATTGCTTGCAATGTAGCTTGGAACTTGTGTTTTCCTATTCTTTCGTTTCAATAGCCCTATCCCTAAGCCTCATTACATACAATAAAAGTCCTCTTGATTTAAGTATTGCAATTATGATTGTGGAGAAGTGATTTTTATGCAAGCTTATGGTAGAACTTTCACATTTGTTTCTTTGAGCGAAACACATTAAAACTAAACACATGAGTGATTGAGTGCATATCCTGTGAGAAAGTTGCTGGTTTGCATATGGTGATTTTAAAAATAAAAACTTGAAATTGCATTAGCATGGCTATCTCACACACTACACTTCAAGGATGATTTAAAGATTACTGCTAATATTTGAATAAGGAAGATGAGCTTGAATTAGCTTGTTTGGTGCTAGCTACGGTTCTTGCTGATTTATGTTCTCGAATTAAATCCTATGAGGGTCACATAGGGGGAAGCTAATGTTTTTCATGTTATTACTTTTTCTGTTTTCTTTGTATTGCTCGAGGACTAGCAAAAGCTAAGTGTGGGGGTATTTGATCAGATCATATTTATATATATTTTTATATCAAATTCACCCATCTTTTCTTAGTTAGTTCGTTATATTTTGAGCTATTTACGTTGATTTTGTGTTTTATAAGAATTTATCAAGCAAAGAAAATAAAAATAGAATAAGTGAAGTGTTAAGTAGTAATTTCTTCTAAACTATCTTGTTTGCTGAATTATACTTATCATTTAGAAAATAATATATATATATTTATATATATATATATATATATATATTTATTTATTTAAATATGTGTGTGTGATAGCTGGAACATGTGCAGTCGGTGGAGTCGGTGGGAAATGATAAAAAGGCAGCGTGCATTTTAGAAAAAAACAGAAGTGTTGTGTGTGTGTGACCACGCTGGCATGCACTCGGAGGGGAGAAAGCTGCTTCATTAGCAATCAATAAGAGGCTGGAAGAAACAGCGGAAAAGAGAGAAACGGAGGATCACAGGTGCTGCCTTGGGCAGCGAGAGAGAGTGAACAGAAAAATAAAATAAAGGCAGCGGAAAAGAGAGAAACGGAGGAAGGCTGCCCTTCTGTCGGTGGCTGCCCTAGGGCAGAAGCATCTTGCGCAAAGGCATAAATAAAGAAGCTGCTAGCACAAGGAATTGCGAGAAGCTGCCTCTGAACAGCTTAAGGACAGTCAGCGCAAGGGGGAACAATCCGGAGGCAGTAGGAAATCACACGGTGCAAACTGCATTTAGGCAGAGCCAATCAGCGTGCACGGAGCACAGTGGCAACACAGAAACAGATCCCCGCACCCCATTTCGGTTTTATCCCCTCCAAACTTATGTTTTAATTTCTGTTTTTAATTGATAAATAATGTGTAATTAATTTATTTTGGCTAGAGGTTAATTCAAAACCATGATTATATTTGTAATTTTAATTTGATTTACTCCAGTTATGAATTTATGAATGTTGGATGTGGTTTACTTTTCTGTTTTGATTAAGAACTTGTTTATGTATGTGGGTTAAGGGTCGACACTTAATTTGCATGCTTAGACTTGATGCTAGGATATAAGAGAATTTCACCTAATCGTTATGAACTTATATAAAGATCGCTAGTCACGATTGTGTTTAGTAAACCCTAGGTTGGATTAACATGCGTATTCCATAGTTATGAATGCCTAGTCGATGTTTATGATTTCCATTGAACTTAATGATCTTTGATATGTCTCTCTATCATGCGTATTCCATAGTTAGGGAACTTGATAAGAATAATTTGGTTGTGATGCGTATTCCGTCCAATTCAATGAATCTAGGGAAATCTGAAAGTTAATTTAAGCGGATCTAATTAACTTGGAGCATTGTCATTCATTCGTTTGTTGAATTCATAACTGGGAATCAATTTAGGTTGCATTTGTGTCGTGTGGAGAAAAACCCTCTAGCCAATCCGTCGCCCATCCGTTCACTTTTAATTTTATGTTTTGTCAATTTGTAATTTATTTAAGTTTAATTTACTTCGTCAAAACCAAATCAAACCCCCCATCATTAAAATATTATTATTTAGTTAGTTTTTATTATTTTTAATCTTTTAATTTAATTTCCGTCCATTTCAATTCCTAGTTTTTATTTTAAATTGTTTTCATTATTTTGAGCCATTTTTAGTGTGTTTCGAGTTTTTAGCTTAGTTTGTGTTTTCTAGAGTCTTGAGTTGTTTTGAGTCTTTTGATTTGTTTTAGTTTATTTGTTAGTTTTATTTTGAGTTATTCTAGTTTAGTGTTTTAAACTTTGTTTTTACGTTTTTAAATTAAATTTAGAGTAGATTAGCAATCCATCCTAATCCCCGGCCTAGAACGATACCCTACTTACAACTATACTACATCTGTCAAAAAGAGGGTTAAATTTGTGCGGTTTAAAATACCCGTCATTTATATATATTTTTAAATTCTCCTCACAATCACCACTTGCACTGAGGGTGGCCTTGTTGGAATTGTGCCCTAAAAACCAATGTTGTATTTTAATATAAAATATTTTCTTCAATGTCAGTTTGAGCACAAAAAACTAAGAAAACATGTTATCATTGTAAATATTTGAAAACAAAAAATATTAAATAAAACAAAATTTTCAAATTGGGGCCCACATCAACACACTCCCTTTCCTAGTTCTCATAAATCCCTTTCCCATTCCCACCATGTCCACCTTTTCAACTTTCGGAGCCACCGCCACCTATTCGAGAGAGAAATCTAAGAGAATGAGCCGAATTTACCACCAAATCGCCACCGAATCAATTCGGCAATACTGATACGGAATTCAAATGGTGAAAGACCGTATCCGGCAACTATGCCTAAAAGGGTTTAGTGATCTAGAAAGGAATGGGTGATAAGATCATCATCCATCAATTAGCGACCACCTTAGATGTTTGGCACACATGTCACTAAACTCAGTGTCTGCGTATATTATAAGATGTGGATTAGTAATATCATATGACAGTACAATGTCATGGGTTTTTCTTCACAAGCTAAGCTACTAGTGTTGCTAATGAGAGATTGTTTTCATTTTCTTTGTTTTGGTTAAACTGAAAGGGGTCAAAATCTTAATCTATCTTAACGTTAACTTATTTATTTATTTTTTACATTCTCCTCACAATCACTACTTGCACTGAGGGTGGCCTTGTTGAAATTGTGCCCTAAAAACTAATTTTGTAATATTGGATATATTATGTAGTAACTGCATTTTAATTAACTAATTATAAGGTCAAGTTTTGTTCATATTTGAGTTTGGCTTTATATCATGGTGATAATATACTATGAATGAGTCTATAAAATTTAAGGTATGTAAGCAATATCCTAAATGAGGTTAGGACAGGGAGAGGTATTCCAGAGTGACTTAGTCCTTTAAGAAAGTTTCAAGCCGTTTGGAGAGTCAACTAGACATTGACTATCCGGTAAAGCTGGTGTATATTGCATTAAGGTTAGCATGATATCACGCTACGCGTGTTGGACACGTGATGAATATACAAGTGTTTGTTTGTTGAACCAGTTCACTGAACATTGACCCCTAAGAAGTTTAAATGAACGAATGCTTACCATGTGTCTAACATTACAAAGTTTGGGGTTGTATACATCTATAGTATTGGTGGATTAATAGTATGAGATGAAAGTACAAATGGTTATAAGTCCATAGCACTTACTAAATATTTTTCAAGGATTTTGAATTTACAAGGAACTTAAAAGAAAAGTAAAAGTATTAAATATGTGTTATAGTCTTATAGTTGTTGTAGGCTTGTAGGGGTGAGGGACACTGGGCCACATAAAAGGGGAATGGGGCGCCACCACATTAATATTTAATGTTAGACTGTTAACCGTTAAATTTTAATAGAAGCAATTTAATAAAAATTTAAATAAAAAAGTGGGGTGGTCACTGGTCATGTCTATCACGTGGGTGGGAAATGAAGAGAGAGACTCATTTCCCTCTTCCTCTTCTTATCGTCTTCTTCGATGAACATAAAAGTCTGAAACACATAACGCACAACTGGAACCAGAACGAAACCCAGAACAAGAACTCAAATGCTCCCAAAAAAATATCTGAAATGTCCAGACGCTTGCCTAGGCCACAACTCGTTCGCCTAGGCCACCCAAGCACGCCTAGGCAACCCAAGCATCGCCTAGGCCGCCTTAGAACCCACCTAATCCCTTTGTTGATTTTCCTCTTAACTATGGGTTACTCGCAGCTGCTATCCACCACGTAGTGCCTATGCAGCTGCCTAGGATAATTTTTGAAACATTGATCTACATCAATTACAATTCGGTTCTTGCCAGTTTACGGCTTCAAATACTAATTATTTGAACAACAAATCATCATGCCTTTAAATACATCTTCTAAAACAATTATATAAAGTTGTATACATCACAAACCTTTTTAATGCAAACGTCTTTGGCAGTGGCACCAAGTCAACAAAAAGAGGCAATTAAAAGAAATATGCATTGGTCAGTCATCAAACAAAAAAAATCAAGAACTTAAGCAGCATTGGTCTCCTAATATTGGCAGCAACAACAACAGTAACAACCAAAAAGAAATATTCAAACAGCATTAAAAGAAATATGCATTGGTCTTCTAATATTGGTAGCAACAACAAGCAAAAACAAAAATGCAAATGTCCTTGGCAGTGGCATATTCTTTTTCAAACAACAGCTCCTAATGTTGGCAACTCTTGTACATAATCAAATCAAACAATAGCTTTTTTTTTTTCAAACAACATACATTAAACAACAAGGAAACAACATATATCAAATAGCAAGCTTACAATTTAAATTAGTAAGTGCTAAAAAAAACTAAAGTTGCATACATTGTTGGAGAGTTGACCTTTTATAATTAGTTTAGTTACCTATTTGAGTCCTTGTAATCAGATTGTAATTAGGTTATTTGATGTTTCTTCCCTTGTAGATCACTCTTGTACATTATATATTTTCCTCCTTGCCTCATACATTACTTGTACCTTCACTAAAGCATAAATTGAAGTTTCCTGGCTAAGCTACTGAACAATTGAATTATTGTGTGCTAATGTATCCAAAGTTTTGTCTTATACAGGATATTCTCACGAAAGAGATAGTTGGTCGTGGTACTAAGAGGAGGGATCTCTATTTTGTGGATGATGTCAATATAGGACGGGTCAATCTCGCCGAAAGAGGCGTTGATCATAAGCGGCGTCAGATATGGTTATGGCATCACCATTTCGGTCATCTATCTTTCAGTTATTTGTAGCATATGTTTTCGGATTTATTTGTTGGTTGTTCAGTTTCAGACTTTAAATGTGACACTTGCATACTCACCAAGAGTCACCGTGTTTCTTATCCGCTGAATTCTAATATAAGTGTTATTCCTTTTCGTCTTGTTCATTCAGATGTCTGGGGACCATCTCCTATTATTACTTCATCTAGTATTCGGTGGTTTGTAACGTTCATAGATGATTGCACATAGATGGCATGGTTATATCTTCTTAAGCATAAAAGTGATGTTTTTTTTTTGGGTTTTAAGACCTTCCACGCCATGGTTCAGACACAGTTTTCAACTAAAATACGGATTTTACATTCTGATAATGGTGGTGAATATCTTAATAATGAATTTTCCCATTATTTAACTAATCACGGAATTCTTCACAAAACTACATGTTCTCAGACTCCTCAACAGAACGGGGTGGTTGAGCGCAAAAATTGTCATATCTTAGAAACGGCTCACTCACTTTTGATTGAGGCATCTGTTCTCTGCTCCTCTTGGGATGTTGCTCTTCAGACCGCCACTTATCTTATTAACCGTTTGCCATCCAAAGTCCTGGATTTTCTTACCCCTTTACAAGTCCTTGCTACCTTTGTGCATCTACTATCAGTTTTGGTACTCCCATCTCGAGTTTTTTGATGTGTTGCATTGTCATCTTTATAAAAATCAATGAACAAAACTTGAACTTTGTGCTATCCGTTGTATTTTTATGGGGTACGAACTGCATCAGAAAAGGTACCGTTGCTACCACCTTTATTCTTGTCGACTGTATGTTACTATGGATGTCACTTTTTCTGAATCTGAGATGTATTACCCTTCAGATTCTTCCAATCCTCCTCCTCAAAGGGAGACACAACATGACAAGAAGGATTGGACCATGAATGGTACTGTTGATCTTCCACTGCCACTAGCCGAGCCTATAGCGGTTAAGTTGCTGCCAGCCCAGCCAACAGCAGCCGTAGTGCTGCCCACAGAATCAACGGAAGGCACGTCAATGTCGTCCTCACCCACGGCAACAGTGTTGTCACTTGTCAACTTTGAGACTTCTACTGATAATACTCCCCCTCATCTCCAAATGTAGTACCACCGGATGGCCATACTTCTGAGAATATTCTCGAGGTAAGTTTCTACTATCCCTATTGATGTATCTGTTGTTCCGAATTATCAATTACCTTTCAGGCGCAACTAGGGAAAGCCACCTAATCGATATTCACCAGACACAACGAAAGGCTCTAAATGCCCCATTGCCAACTATGTGTCATCACATAAGTTATTAGAACTCGGCAAAGCTTTTGTACAACAAATATCCAATGATATCACACCATGTTCATTAAAGGAGGCATTGTCTGATGATCGATGGACCAAGGCAATGTAGGAAGAAATGGTTGCACTCTAGAAAAATCAAACGTGGAATTTAGTTCCACTTCTTTAAGGAAAAAAGAGAGTTGGGTGTCGATTGGTGTACACCATCAAGTACAAAGCTGATGGGTCCGTTGAACGATACAAAGCACAACTGGTGGCCAAGGGATACACTCAGACATATGGTGTTGATTATACAGAGACATTTGCCCCGGTAGCAAAGATTAATACGGTAAGAGTATTGCTTTCATTGGCGGCCAACTTAGATTGGCCATTACAGCAATTTGATGTGAAAAATGCTTTCTTACATGGTAATCTTAAAACGAACTGTATATGGATATTCCACCTAGTTATGCATTGGTTTTACAACTCAGAGTAGTGTGCAAGTTGAATAAAGCGTTGTATGGGTTGAAACAATCACCTCGAGCATGGTTTGGTAGGTTCCGGATGGCTATAAGAAAATATGGGTTCAGGCAGAGCAATTCTGATCATACACTTTTCTTGAAACGTTGAATGGGGAAATTGACGGCACTTAACATCTATGTGGATGATAAGATTGTTACGGGTGACGATAAAGAGGAAATCTCAAGGGTCAAAGATTACCTAGCAACCGAGTTCGAGATGAAAGATCCTGGTGGTTTGAAATATTTCTTGGGGATAGAAGTAACTTGATCTAAACAGGGTATATTTATGTCTAAAAGAAAATATGTTCTAGACTTATTAGCTGAAACCAGAATGCTTGATTGTAAACCAGATGACACCGCCATAGTCTAAAATCACCATCTTGCCGTACACCCTGATCAAGTTCCCATTAACAGAGATCATTATCAAAGGTTAGTTGGGAGGTTAATTTATTTATCTCACACCAGGCCTGATATTGCATACGCAGTAAGTGTTGTTAGTCAATTTATGCACTCTCCGAGTGAGGCACATATGGGTGCGGTTGAACGCATCCTACAATACCTGAAGTCCTCACCGGGTAGAGGCATCATGTTTTCCAAGAATGATCATAGTCAAATAGAAGGTTACATCGAGGCAGATTGGGCAGGCAACGTTACTGATCGTCAGTCCACATCTGGTTACTTTACAATTGTGGGAGGAAACTTAGTGACTTGGCGGAGTGAGAAACAGAAAGTGGTTGCTTTATCAAGTGCGGAGGGGGAATACATGGGCAAAAGGAGTTTGTGAACTATTATGGCTTCCGAGGCTACTTGGTGAGCTCTGGTATCCTTCGAATTCAACCTTGGATTTATTTTATGATAATAAAGCATCTATCGATATCTCACACAACCCAATTCAACATGATCGCACAAAACACGTGGAAGTTGGTGGATATCTTAACTAAAGTTGTTGCAAGTCAGGTGTTCTACAACTCTCTTGTCAAGTTGGGCATGAACGACATTTATGCACCAACTTGAGGGGGAGTGTTGGAGAGTTGACATTTTGTAATTAGTTTAGTTACCTATTTGAGTCCTTGTAATAAGATTGTAATTAGGTCATTTGATGATTCTTTCTTTGTAAATCACTCTTGTACATTATATATTTTCCTCCTTGGTGAAAAGAATGATATTAGAAAATTAAACCCCAAAATAAGCCCTAATTAGCATACATACCATAAGTAGTAAAAGGTGATAAGTTATGAATTAATAGTTTCATAAGCCCCAATACTAGATGTGCCACCATTCCTTTTTTTTTTCTTTTTCCTAGACATATAAAAATCAAGAACTCAATAGAAAATAAGAAAGCAAGCATGCAATAAAACAAGAAAAAAAAGTAATGAAAAATAAATATTTGTACCTATTTTAAGTGTTTCATAAAAGTCTATATCTTCTAAGATTGTCTCGCTGTCTAAAATTGAGATGTTATCTGACATCAACCAATTTTGAGTACAAATTAATCTCTCTACTATTAGAGGAGTCAATGAAGAATAATATGAGTTCACACTCCTTCCTCCCATGCTATAGGCAGATTCTGAAGCTACTATTGAGACCGGAATTGTAATGACTTCCTTTACAATTAATGCCAACACTGGGTATTTAACACCATTCAATTTCCACCAATTTAAATATCAAAATCTTGACCCACTTCTACTTTTTCACTGTGATCTGACAAGTACCTATCAAACTCATGCTCCGAGACCATGACATTACTTGCTTCAACTTCTTTTTTCAACTTTCGTCCATTTTTGCTCGGTTTTCCCCTTCCACATTATTTTGGATCGGCCCCACCAATAGTAGCTGTAGTACTAGTAGTATTAGAACAACTATTAGCACTAGAACCACTTGGTTAGTTGGAAGAAGGAAACATGTTCATCATATAGTTTCAAGATTAGGCTTTTTACCTCGTCTTTCTTAACTACAGCTTCATCAATATTGCATCCGTGATGCTTCAAAATATGTGCCATATAGCCCAATCTATATCTTGGATTAAGTACAAGTCCCACAAATAATAAAGGATTCACTTTGATCACCCCAATACTTATCAATTTTCACCTTCATACTTAGTGCCATTTCATGCAATATCAAGCTTGCATGGGTTTGAGTTAACAACATATCTTCTTTGACGAACAAATCATCTATTTCTTCACCAATTGCAAGCAAATCATAAAAAGTACTATGACAAGCTAGATGTAAAGTAACACTCATCTTCAATGTGATTTGATATAACACTTTTAAAAAAAATTGACAAAGATAGTGGCATTATTCCAATCTTCCATATTTGGTGGCTTATACCTTGTTTTACCACTGGAAGATGCACCCACCACTCTTCTCCCGGTAAATCTTCACAAAACCATGACAAGTATGCAATCTCATCATCTTCTCCCATTCTCACAAAAACTTTTTCAAATTTCAAAGCGTTCGTTAACATCAAATAGGTGGAATTCCACCTAGTTGACACTCTAAAAAAAAAAAAAAAGACCTTTGCATTCAATTTTCTCCTTTTTAAAACAACTCCTAAAAGTTTCCACCCTTTATGGACAAGACGTAACATAAACCAATGCATTCCTAATAACTAAGATGGATTTATCTAACGTCATGAAACCATCTTGAACTATCAAGTTAATAATATGAGCACAACACCTGACATATATATGTTTTCCCTCAAGTATCATTGATAGGAGCATATTTATGAGACTTTGAAGAGACGAATCCACTTCTCGAAAATCGTGAGATTTTGATCCACTATGCTAGCTTGGATGATGTTGTGTGTAGAAATGAGATGATCATCGACGATGCATTAGCATATGTAGTAGCTACTGAGATTATGTTGAGCAATGACATTGAACCTCGTTCTGTTGATAAATGTCGACGTATAACTAATTGGTCAAACTGGAAACGAGCAATCCAAGTCAAACTCGACTCGCTTGCGAAACGTGTGTTTGGACCTGTAGCTCCTACTCGTCCACATGTGAAGCCCGTTGGCTACAAATAGGTTTTTGTTTGGAAGCGTAATGAGAAGAATGAAATTATGCCTTAAAGCTCATCTTGTTGCGCAAGGCTTCTCACAATGCCCAAGGATTGACTATGACAAAACTTATTCACCTGTTATGGATGTATTACTTTTCGCTACCTTATCAGTTTGGTAGTTTCTGAAAAACTGAGTATGTAGCTGATGGACGTAGTAATTGCGTATCTCTATGGGGATCTTGATACAGAAATCTATAGGAAGGGAGACAACACCAAGCACATTGCGCCGAAGTTCTTCTTCTCACATTAACAACAAGAGCATCAGAAGATTAAAGTCACGCAAATTCGTTCACAAGACAATTTGGCCGGTCTCTTCACCAAATCACTACCGAATATGACGTTTGAGAAGCTTGTTCAAGGAATTGGTATGCGTAAACTTTCTGAGTTGTAACATTGTTAGTTCTCTTTGGAATTGTGTCAAACTGATGGGGAGTATCCTGAAGTATACTTGCTTGATCTTAATATACTATTTTTTCCTAAGATTAAGAGCATTTTTCCCATTGGGCTTTTGCTACCTAATGTGGTTTTGATGAGGCACCCATCTTGGGTTGATCATATCCTTGATAACGTCCCGTAGACGTTTGATTTGACTTTGCATTACTCACGCATTTTTCCTTAGACTATGGATTTTGTCCCTACTCGGGTTTTTACCATAGCCTTACACTATGTTTGGATGAAAAAATAAACTTGGAATTTGGATAAAAGTCAGAATTTGTAAATTGACATGCACCAATTCCCTTGTTTGGATTCATAAACATATGAATTTAGAATTTCCGCTTGGAAAAAAAAAATTTGAATTTGAGACCTCCAATTCCCAAGTTTAAATTTCATGTAAATAGGTGTCATTTCCCAATTTTTATGAGTGAGAGCTTAAAAATAACAAATTCCATATTCAATTCCATTGTTATTTTAGGTTAACCAAATAAGAAAATTCACAAATTCTAAAAAATAAAATCCCGTCAATTTAATTTCCGTCATTTTAAAATTCCTTAGTAATCTTAAATTTCTTCATCCAAACATAGTGTTAGTTTTTTTTTTGGTGGCACTTAGTTCCTTATGCAAGATCCTACCTTATATAGACTAGCATGTTCCAAGAATCAGTGCTGACGAGTCGACTTCCTCAACTATTAGATGATGCTAAATCTACTTGAGTATTTACACATTGAAGGGGGAGTGTTATAAACTTCTTATTTAAGTGTGATTGTGCAAATCCTAGATTAGATTGGATTCTAGTTATCCTAGATTAGATTTGATTCTAGTTATTCTTCCCTGTTAGGACTTGTATTCCTTGGAGGAGAAGGATTTCTTCTCTCCCTTAATACCATAAATAAAGGCCCTACGTATAGGGAATAACACATCCTCTACACAACCTTATAAACACATCTCTTTGTCTATATTTTCTCTATGCTGCCAGCCCCTTCTCCCATAGGCCACAACATGTCTCTGTATAAAGCTCCCTTAATTATTCGAATTAATATGCCAAAAAAAAAAAACCCAACAGGTGTTCCATTTGAAACTGATAACATTTAGTTAATCCACGTCCAATTAATCCAAGGTAAATCTGATTTTAAATTTTCCAGTGTAATCAAATCCGACTTGGTATATCTGATTACCATGAGATTTGATCCGATATAATAACAATAAAAATTATACAAACATGCAAATCTTTCATCAAATCTAATGCAATGAGCAATGACACATTTTAATTGATCCAAATGTCAAATAGAATTTTTACTTTGGAATATTTCATTCATTAGTGGGGCAATATTACAATCATATGAAGAATATATATGATCTCAAGAGAAGGGTATTTGCAAGCAAAGATTTGAAAATAACATAGTAATGCTATTCATACCTTGTTCTTATAACACATTTCTATACCACTTTAAGTGACATCTGATGTGAACAGCCACATTATTTGAAAATTTTGCAAAACCCAAAAAAATGAAGGAGAAAAACTCTTCGTATACAACAATCATCATTTAATTAACTAGTTTTTTTTAATTATTAATTTATTAAATGATGAACTAAATTTAAAAATCTGATTAATTCATATGATGTGGTTGCCCATATCAACTGCCACCTAAAATGGTATGAAAATATGATACAAAAATATAGTATGAATAACATTACTCGATACCAAATAATAATCGTAAATGTTACAAATATCTGAAAGAGAAGGAATATCCACAAAAACCAATGCACGCAAAATCAAGTAAGAGAACAAAAGTCGACAAGATCACACAGACAGAGTTCCTATTGAGTTTCTGTAACTATTGCAAACACAAACTAAAGTCGACAAGATCCACTATTCTGCTCCACCTCCACAACAACCTTGCACTAATCACTGGTCACCATCGACAAGTTCACCACTATACGAGAGATCGACAACAATCTTGCATTAATCAAAAGGTGAATCCACCACAAATTTGACAAGTTAAGAATGCCTAACAATAGGTCCAGTCCAGGAAGACATATCCACCATTAAGCCAAACCAGATGAGATAAATCCAATGAAAATAAACAAATAGAACTTGTCAAGGCAGGAAAACGACTAGGACAATTAAGCATTTGTGTAAAAGTTCCAAGGAAGCCCCCAATGGCTGCAAGAAATGGACTGTCTTGGTGATTATGGTCTTCTACTTCAACCTACTACGCCCAAGGTTTAGCTCCCCCGCTACCCTTGTATAAATTAAAGTATAATATCGCTTGTATAATTTTTATTTTATTTTATTATAAATTAAACATAGTTTTATCATTTGACTTAAAATAGTCATAATTTGCTCAAATTTATATGTCTATATGGAAGAAGGTAAAAAAGTGAAACTCATTATACCTAGTAATCAAACTTAAAATCTCTCACAAAATCGTAGTACTAAGTGAAAACTAGAAGTTAATTTCCTAGCACGTAGTGAGTGCAGCTAGGTTGGCCTCCCTAGAGGCTATAGCCATCGTTATTGTTACTAACGACACCTCCATTTAGATAAGCCAGTGGACGCTTAAAAGAATGGAGAGTAGAGGAGACCAGTGAGGGTTAGATGCCTTAAACCTTAAATATTTGCTAGGGTGGGTGGGATTGACTTTAGTGATCATGTTAGAGTCATAAGGTGGTGAACCTTCTTTCTCTACTTATTAGTCTACTAATCATTTCTCTACTTATTAGTCTACTAATCAAGTATTGTTATTCGCATCATATGTAACTCCACCAACAATATTTACCTAAAAAAGAATTGAACCCTAACAGGCTAACATACGAAAACTCCAAATTAAGATATGAAATTGTATGGACTGAGAGTTGGGTGGAGAAAATGGTTTATCGACACGCTTTCCCTGGAACCCACTAAACCAAAGGGAATGTTTGAGAGGTCCCATTTTACGTACCCTAAAATCAAAATTTAGAAGAGAGGAGGGGTGGCCTTTGTGGGGATTTCCTTTTGATTTTATCAATGTTTTTTTTATAGAAAGGCATGCAAGTTATGATGATCTTTCATGGAAGGAGTCTTCTAAAACTGATCAGCGGCCGGCCGTGTGTTTCAACAAATTGATTAGGTTTGCTTTCGGTTGAGGCAGGTACCTAATTAAAATTGTGAATCTTTGTAGTTTATTGCTTATTAGTTTGGTGGTGGTGTGTGACTTGTGTCTAAGAAACCCTGAAGTAAGAACATAAAATACTGGGTAAAAGAATGTGTATTGGGTCTACCATCACTAGTACTAGCGCCTAGATCGGTACTAATACTTTAATAATTGAATTGGATCTTATTAGTGAGTCTGATTCTTAATAGAATAAGTATTCATATAACAATTAAATTTAGGGTTTATATCACAAATGATTTTTGAAATTGATCAACACCATTAAAATAGTTCTTGAAATTGAAAATCGATCAATGTAGTCTCTAAAAATAGGTGTCACAAATTATTGTGATCTTTTTGCTATAATTTTGTCAAAAATTTTATTATGTGCTGATGTGGCACATAATTAAATGGGGCACACGAGATGTAAGATTTTTTTATCACAAATGGTCCCTAAAATTGACCCAAACGATCAAGATGGTCCTTGAAATTAAACATCGATTAACGTAACCCCTAAAAATGGGTGTCGCAAATCAATGTGGACATTCCATCACAATTGTGTTAAAAATTCTATTACATGCTCATGTGGATTTAATAACTAATTAAAAAAGTTGTCAAAACACCTTTTTGCAAGTGAGATTATCTCAAGGTAGAGCTTACCGTTCTCCATGTCACCAAGATCACCGGGGGAGCACCCAACAAGCTCTCCAAGATTAAAGTTATTAGGTTGTCGATCGCCCAAATGTTGACAGTGGAGTCACAAAAGTCGTCACCAATCCAAGCCGTCACCAAAGGTGGTCTCAATCTTGGTCAATTTGATGAAGGTGATCGAAGGGTGTAAAGATGGGTGTCTTGAGATTTTTTTTTATTTTTTTTTATTTTTAGAGAAGAGATGGTGAAGGCTACCATAGATAGATGTAGAGGAGTATGGTTTGGGATCAGAGGTAATTGCAGGGTTGAGTTTCTTGGTTGATAACATTTTTAATTAATTGTTAAATTATTTTACCTATTTCTAATTTATTTTTTATTTAGTTGGACTTCTGGGTCCATTGTGCCACATCAGTACATAATAAAATTTTTGACAAAATTATGATGGAATGACCACATTGATTTGAGACATCTATTTTAGGACTACATTGATCAATTTTCAATTTCAAGGATCATCTTGATGGTGTGGGTCAATTTCAAGAATCATTTGTGATAAAAAAAATTTAAAAAAAAGTTGTGAGACCTATTTATGTGCCACATGAGCACATAATAGAATTTTTGAAAAAATTGTGATAGAAGGACCACATTAATTTGCAACATCTATTTTCAGGAACTACATTTATCGATTTTAAATTTGAAGGACAATCTTGATGACATGAGTCAATTTCAAAGACCATTTATGATATAAACCCTTAATTTTATTTAAAGGTAAAATTAAAGGTAGGCCTTCAGCATTTTAGGTGCCCAATTTGTTCTCTAACGAAATGCTTTCATAGCTGGAAGAATCTCAGTTGTATACAGATAAGACGTCAACCCTAACACCTCATACCTGCCTTAGTCTTGTGTGCTTCGAGAAAAATCTGTGTGGAGTTGCTCTCACGAGATAAACCAATCCATTTGAAGCATAGTATATGTGTTTAAGAAATAATATTGATTATGAATATATTCATGTCGGCATTGTTAGGTAACAAAAACAACCTTAAATAAAATTTTAAGAAAGATTTTAGTGCATAATACTAATGCGTATTATTACAAATTTACATGACAAAAATAACTTTAAACAAATATTTATAGAGAGAGAGCTTAATAAAATATTCAGCATTGTCATGTAACAAAAATAATTCAAAAAAATATTATGCAGCATTATAAAGTAACAAAATCAACTTCAAACAAATATTAAGAGAGAAGTTTTAATTCAATCTGGTTCATAGACAAAAAGGGAATGCGCAACTGATACACTAGTACATTAACTAGATCAACAAGTCTATAAAATAATACAAGTGCATTATCAAATGCATGTCCTGGACTTGATAGAAGAATGCATGAATGCATGTCACGTTTCCAAGAGCCTTACATTCATTTGTTCTTCTATATCCCCTACTCGATATCAAGTACTGAATTTACAAAACCCTCTTGTAGAAAGCCAATCCAAAATAAGAAAAGAGAGGAATACATACACATATATATATATATTAACAAATTAGAAACCACATTTTATCCTATCTGTTAGTTCTGAACAACTTCAAATAAGTAACCCAACTTTTAAAGGGCCAAAAAAAATAAAAAAGGAAGAAACTAAAAGTGAACATACACTTTCTTTCTTGTCTTTTTTTTTCTCCCTCATCGGATCCTTCACTTATTTAATCATCACCACGAGCCTCCACCTAATAAACCATTCCAATACCCTGTTGGGTTCCCTTGCCCCTTGTTCTGATGATGATCAAGTCCTTCATGATGACCTGCAGTGCTTGAAATCTGTTTCAAGTGATGATCCCCAAATGGAAACAATATCCTTCCACCATTAACATTCTCATGATCATCCCCTCCATACCTATTTCCAAGCCCATCAACACAAAAACCAAGGCTTGTTGGTTTGAATTCTTGCAGCGAGAACCCTGCTGATGATGGTGGATAGAGTACTGTATTTGAATGATGATCAGGCATATTCTGGGTTGGCATGAATGAATTCACACCTCTAGAAGCAATGCCAGTCCTAAGAAGTTCCATAGCTGAAAGATTAGGAGCTGACGAGGAATGGGTACTATTGTTGTTTTCCATTGTAGTACCATGGTAATGTGCATCTATAGAATCAAAGGCCAGGTTAAGATCTTGGCCTTCATGGGTAACCCTAGGGTTTTGGTGAGATGATGAAAAGTGTGAAAGGGTTGTTGGTGGGTTAAGATCAGGAATAGTAATCTTTGACGATACTGAAGCCGATGAGGATGTGGATTTCTTGTTCTTCCTTGAACCTCCTCCAACTGGGACATTTCTGAGAGTTCCACCTTCAGTCCAATACCTTCTGCATGTCTTGCAAAAGTACCTTGGTTGAGTGAGGCTGTAGTTGTTGTAGTAACAAAACTTGGTGTTGGTTGAACTGCACCTTGGACAATTCAATTGCTCTTGAGGTCTTACCCTTTTCTCCAACACTGACCTTGTGCATCCATTGGATCCCATCTCATGATCTTCCATGGGCTTCTCAAGTTCTCCACTTCCCTAATTATAATTAATTGACAACCTCCCAATATTAAGAGAGTGAAATCAAAATTAAGAGCCCTAATTCATTTTAATGAAAATTAAGCAAAACGAACAATATATCCCACAGATGCACACGGATCTAGAAATCTAAATAAACAGGGAGATAGATCATCATAACAAGTAGCTGCCTAGCTACCTCAGCTTTTTTAGTACTTAATTGGGGGAGAATCATATTGAAAAAGAAAATTAAAAACAAAAACTACAAATAATAGGAAAAAGTAATGCCTTTTTCAACCCCTTTATCAGTTTTCACATGTGAAGGAAGAAAAAAGTTGAGCTTTCATGTATAAAGAACAAAATAATCTTTTATCTTTGGATAAAAGAAATCCATGTATCATGAAACTTTCAGTTGCCTTGATGAACATCATCTCATATAGCTAGAAGTATGAAATAACCTTTGATCTTTGGATTAAAGATATCCAAATACCCCACACAGTAATTATACATATGTTTCAAACACTTTGGAGCTTGATTTATCTTTCTAACCAAGATTAATAAAATTTGGCTCATAGAACTAATGCACATTAAAGAAAGGAAAAAGAATACATGAGAAGAAAAATTATAAATCCCCCCACCTGCAGCCATTGAGCAGTATCCATGAATTCAGAAGAGAAAAGGAAAGAAAGGAAGCTGATGACTTCACAGAGAGAGAGAGAGAGGGAGAAAGTGTTCACCTTCTTTGTCTGCAGCTGCTCTAAGCGGAACAAAGAATGTTTTAGATTGTCTTTTAGATTTTGTGTGCGCTTGTAGCTTTATGCATTGGCTTACTTTATGATTGATGATGAAAGGAAAAATAAAGAAATGTCTTTATTTTGACTATAACCCTAAAATGTCATTGCATTAGTGCTGTTAATTGTATTATTTTATGTGAGATTTTTGTCTGTTTTTGCTTAGAAAATTCATTTTTATTCATCTTTTGTGGAATCATTAGTGTATGTAGTGATGGTGGTGGGTGGGTTTCTCTTTATTGACCTCATAATGCGAAAGTCTTGATTCTTGTTCTTCATTGTCACCCTCTCTTTTAGATGTTTTCTACGGACCATACATGAACACGGATTAATGGTTCTTTTCGTTCATCGAAAGTATGGTAATTAAATTTCTTAAAGTATCCTCGGTATGCTCAATTAAATGGGAAATGTTAGAATAATTAAATTTTTAAACTAAATTTTATAAATTGTATAACGTGATTATTAATGATTGAATTATTGGTGACACATCATATGATTTACAAATTTGGTTTAAAAAATTGATCTATCAACACATTTGGATTTTATCTCTATTAGAGAGATAGTTCATACAAACATGGTATACAAACAGGGTAAGAATAGTGTTTTTGTTAAAGATAATGTTAGGAAATCAAAGTTCTAACCAATTTTATAAACCAAATAATATAGACGTTGATGATTGAATTATTATTTAAATGTTATTAACGTGTTTATTTTTTATTAATGACATATTATTTAATTTGTAAATTTAATTTAAAATTTTAATCTCCTAACATTATATATGTGTGTGTGAGAGAAGATTTTAGTCATACAGTATTAGTAGTCTGATTGAGTCGAGTCTTCTCAACCTTTTTCTAAAGTGTGTGTATATATCTATGTAATTTACCGAGATTGAGCTACTTTAATTATCCTTCTCAAAAACAACAAAGTAACAAATTTTCTCCTTCTTTTTTAACAAAGCATCTTCAAAGATTGGGCTCATGTTGAGGTACTTTAATTTAGCAGCTTTAATTAGCCTATTCATATTTTTGAGCAGTACTATTGTTTTTCTCGTTTCTTTTTGGTATGTCATAAAGATATATAGACTAATTTGATAGAAGTATGGGACAAGTTTAAAGGCACAATCATATTATTAGAACCCTAATTGATTAATGATATTAGTAATTAGTTCAAGAAAACCTATTATATATATATATGTGTGTGTGTGTGTAAGAAGTCTTAAGGGGAGGGATTCTCATTTTTAAAAAAAAATGGGAACACATTCTCTACCGTTGGATTTAACTTTAATGAAATTGTGTGGTTGAGATTGTGTAGCTTGTGTTTTAATCTCAACCATACAATTTCATTAAAGCCAATCTAACGGTGGGGAGTGTGTCCCCATTTTTTTTGAAAAAATGAGGATCCCTCCCCTTAAAGGCGCAGTATGTATGTATAGATCTGATGGAGGCTCAGACCAATCCATATTCTCATTACATGGACAAATTTTTTATTTTTTTTAGTACAACAATGTATTTTACACTAAGAGATGAAGGAATTTGGTTAAGTCACATAATGGACAACTTAGTTTGGTATTGAATCCACCATCCACAAGATTCGAACCTAAGGCTTCTCACTTACAAGTGAAGAGGTATACCACCGTACTGAGTGGCTACATAAACAAAAGTTAATATCCGTCCTATAAATTGAAAGAATAAAATCATTTAAACCTCTATTAATTAAGTCGATTTAGTGGTGATAAAAAACCCTAGCATGCATGAAGTTGTTTGAAACACTAGCTGAAGTAGCATTAGAGTGAGATATATGAGAAGTGGTGCTAATAAACGTGCATATTCTCATTAGAAATAAGAAACAATTAGTCGAAGTTGAGTAAAGTAAATTAATTATGAACTTCCTTAGCTAAACAGATAATTATCAACTTTGGAGACTAATTAAATGGAAAATGAAAAATTGAAAGAGTAAGGAGGAAGCGAGAGATTAGTAGGGGAGCCGACAACAAGTGACAAAGGAAGAATGGGCGGGACCCAAATAATGCGCGGTAGAAAAGAAAAGAGATGGAAAGAGAGAAAGCGGAGGAGATGATAATAGAGAGAGTAATAAGTATTAGTGTGGGTGTCGGGATGTCTTTTATGTGATGGTGACATCCAGTGGCACGCTTGATGATATTGAATCTGTTCGAAACAGCCAAACCCAAAGGACTCAAATTCCCACTGCCTCTTTCTTTTTCAGAGTTGCAGGCTTGCCAGATTGCCACAGGTTGGGCGTTCTCTTCAGTCTTTTCCTTCCTACCAAGTCCAATCCAACCCAACCAAAGTTAATATCCCACTGCCCCAACTAGGGTTTGTATAATGTGTGTTCTGTTAGATTAATTCTATTGAAACTAATATACTTGTCCAAGTGGCACTATTGATGGTACAATACAAATGATTGTTATGTATTCAAATAGTCCATGATTCTGTCTGTTAAATAGTGTCATCGGCTGTAAGAAAGGTCTAGAATCTTTCGTATTATATGCCTCTTTTTAGTTTTTATCTCATAATCTCATAGTGAGGAGCTTTTATCTCATAGTGGTGTACTGTAATTGTTCATTCATAAAAGAATGTAAAATATTTTTTGCCGGACGATGTTATTCTAATCTATTTATCATCGGCACTAGTTGATCAATTAGCAATTGCTGTCAGACGGTAGTCATAAGGTTCATATGCAGGACATAAATAAAGTAGTAAGATCGTATGGTCGTATTTTCTTTGTTGATTTCAACAAAACAACATCGAGAATATAAAATTTTAAAATACGTTCATTGCTTAGATTTTTGTTAGAAAGATAATTTGAAATAATTTAGTTCTGATCATAATTATCTACAATATAAATCCAGAAAATCTTAATATATATATATATATATATATATATATAATAATTAAATACGATTTAACAATTCAAAGCCTTTTGTCTTTTGAAAAAAATGTTATATAACTAATACACTGCGTTGGGGGAGAAAGTTTTACATCTTTACACAAAATTAGTTTATTTTTGTTTACAGAAGACGAAATTAGCTTATTTTTGTTGTTCTTTAAACTTGTAGCTCTGAAGTGCAGCGGCAATGCGTCAAACATAATTATTGTATTGGAAATTATGAGTTAGAACAGTGTTATAGCTAGCATATCCAACGTGAACACATTGTTATACCTTTTTAAAGTTGAAAGTTGAAAGTTTATCTTTTCTTGTAGAAAATGGGATGACACTGATTGATGGGCATCCGGTCACTAACTATTCTAATAAATTTCAAAATATATATATATATATATATATATATATATATATATATATATATAAGAAGATTATATAAATCAACATTTTGATTTTTTCACGTTAATATGAAAATATCTGTTAGGTAAGTAATTCATTTCAAAAAATATATAAATGTACGGAAAGCAGTCGATCTTAAGATAATTATGATCAGTACTTTTTGTGCATATGAGTAAGTTTTAAATACAAATTATTATATGATTTAGATGTATTTTATTAATAGTCACAACACACTCACACTCGTATTCGCGTAAATGATTTATGTAAGCAAAATTGAATGTTACAATCAATCTTGTAGAAGTTGACAAGACTATTCATGCATGCCTCGTCTCTTTATTCCTTTATTAGTCCGGAATATTTTAATTGCAGAGCATTAAAGATATGTTATATTCTCCTATGAACATATGCATATGGGCTATTGGATTGTCGATCATTGTGTCTTTTGATTTTATGAACTAGAGCTTGTCCAACTGAACGTGTGTGTACATATACTATGTTTATGCTAATTGCCTTAACACACGATTTGCTTGATTTAGCTTTTGTTGTTTAGGTTGAAGATGTTCCTATAGTTAGCGATATATAGGTTGCTTGATTCCATATCTTTTCTATTAACCATCGTGCAAAAGAAGAAGGACAAATCATCCTTTCCTTATTGGATAAAGAAAATAAAGAAAGGGGGAAACAATAGAAAACAAGAAATGTGTTCAAAAGTAGTGATTAGGAGTCAGTTTCGTGCATGGATAATCTTGAACCGCATTCCAAAGAGGAGGAGGAGTTTTGCATGATTTGGTTGGTGGCTGAGGGTGACAATAAACATCAAAGACAAAGTTGATGGATAAATTAAGTTAGTGGATTAATTTCATTGCAACGTGAAAAGCAGGGAATGGAAATGGTGGATGGGGACTGGCAATATTTACATGTAGTTTCATTTCACCGTCCGTGTATCCATCGGGTGAAAAACAACAAACTGACCACGAACATTTTAAAGAAATTTATTATTTTTATCGCCATCCACCTTCTTTAATTTATTCCCTAGCTATGCTTTTGGTTTTCTTTTTCTTTATTTATGAAAAATGATAGAAAGATCATATTTTGCAAATCACAAGATGTAGTGGTTGATGGTTGAATTCATTTTTAAATCATATGATGTGACGACTGATAGTTTGATTCTTTTTCTTAATAATTTAAATAAGAAATTCAACTATCAACCATCAAATTTTATGATCTAAAAAAATAATCTCTATAGCATTACCTTTTTGTTTATTTGTTCCCCAACTCAAGTTAAAGTCCAACTCTTGGCCTCTTGATACTAGTACAAAAAACACTTTGCGTGACGTATGTCCTTCGTCGCGCAAAGTCAAAAAATGTCGCTCAAAAATTTGCCTGATGAACCTTCGTTGCGCGCCAAGCCTGTGAAAGCAGAGTTTGCGCGACGAAGAAGTAGCCTGCGTTACGCTAAGTGGATTTGCGTGACGCACGACCTACATCACGCAAAGTGGGTTTGCACGACGCATTTCCCTACGTCACGCCAAGGTTCTAAAAAACGCTAGGCGCTAGTCGGGCGGCGGGCAAGCGCCTAGCGCCTAGGCGGCGCCTAGGCAGATTTAGGTAAATTTCTTGTATTTCTTGTAAATAAGTGCATATTGACACCTAAAAAAATATTTAAAAAAAACCTCGTAGGACCGCCTAGGGCCGCCTAGACCGCCTAGCCCGCCTAGCCACCTAGGCCCAATCCGATTTTTCCACCCAATTTGCCCAAAAATGCATCGGTTGCTAGGCGGCCGCCTAGGCCCTTTTTTAGAACACCGCGTCACGCAAAGATACTTTGTGTGACCTATGGAACTTCTTCGTCGTGAAAACTCTTTTTTTTTTTTGACAAAAATATTTTTGATTTAATATTTAATAAATATTGTAATTAAATTCTAAATTATAAATAATAAACCAAAAAACAGTAATTAATTATTAACTATATTAAAATGTACGTACAAGATGTCCGAACAAAAAAAGAAAAAACTACAATAAGTAGTCTTCTAGGTTTGATACATCAGACTACTGAGTATCGACTAGGCGAAGTGGCTGGGAGGTCGAACGTGGAACAAGATCAGGTGGTGGCACCTGGATTTGGAGACCGGACATTGCTAAGGCTTGTACAATCATACTCATCGGGTCGCCCTGGGCCTTCATCTGGGCCCTCATATAGTCGCCATGGGCCCTCATCTGCTCATTCTCAGCCCTCATCTACTCGTTCTGGCCCTCATCTACTCGCTTTAGGCCTTTATCTGCTCGTCCTAGGCTGCAAGCTGACCTTCAGGGCATTGAACTCTCTTGTGGTTGATCTGGAAAAGGAGGCACTCGTCTCACGAACTCACACATTCCCCATACCCCGAACAACCTTGCCATGCCGACAACCGAACTTCTGATCTAAGACCTCAGTCATGATCTGAAAACCTACATCCTCAGGTACAGTGACATCCTTGATCGGGATCTCCGGGGGAAGTTGCGATGTTGCTTCTTGGAGAACAACAACGCCCTTTTCCACCATAACAGCCTGTAATAATAAAGAAAAAACATATAATGTTTAATAACAAAATATAAATAATAATTGAATGATTCATAAATATAAGAATAATAACAATTACATATACTTACATGAAGCTGCTCAGTGGTCTCATCACCAGGTCGAACGTAAACGTCCTTGAACAGGTTGATCTCTGGGAACTTAGAACCCTCCTGTAGAAAAAAAATATTAAGAAAATTTTATTTAATAAATAATAAAAAATTAAATTGTATAAAATTTCTAAATTAATATACTTTTACCTGACGTCGTGCCTCAAGCCTATAAGAAAAGGGCTTCGAACCGGAATGTTGGAGAAGTGTCTTTGACTCCCGAGCTCTCTTGCCAGCATCAGATTTCTTCTGTTAAATACACAATATACATGTTAGTGGGACTATTTGAAAGAAATTATTTTAAAAAGCTTAAAAAAATAACTAAAACAATAATGAATTATTATTAAAATATTATGTACACACCACAAATTTTGGGTTCGTAAAATGGTTGCAGAGCCATTCCTAATTCTCCGGCAGGTCCTCCAACTCGGATGGGCAACCCTCTAGGCGAGCATTCTATGGATCATCAAATTTCTTAAAATACACATGAAGATCACTCTTCCAATTTTTGTACCAGTATGTGAATGTCTTGTCTAAGTAGGTAATGATCTCAGGGAATATGTCCTTAAAATCAAAATTGACCTACAAATATGAAAAACAACAAAATAATAGTAAGAAATTTAATAATATTCAGATAATATACTTTGGTTTATAATATTTGTAAACATAATTTAAAAAAATGATAAAATGCTAGAAATTAATATACTAACTGACAACTTGTCTCGCACCAGTATCTTCATCTCCTCGGGAATTTCTGCCTAAGTCTCCCCCTGCATAGGACAACAATTCCGAATAACATAACCACAGCTAGTAGTGACGATGCTATGTTGCCGTGAGGTAGCCGTTCCACGATGTCGCAAGTCATATGCAATCTTGATCCAGGAGGTGGACAGACGTACATTCTGTGCCACCTTCAGCATTCGATTAGGCCCCCTTGTATTTTTTTTTAGTTGCCCAAAAAAACTTAAATGGTGAAAACCCTAAGCTTAAATTTCTACATAAAATTCTGCAAAACCTCCCCTAATAGTATATCATTTCCCAAAACCTTAAAAAAGTAAAATAATAGTAATTCACAACCCGCAACACATTTTCACAATCTAGCAAATTTTCACAATCATAAAAATAATACTTTTAAATGAAAAAAAAATACAACGTAGTGAGAATTAGAAAGAAAAAAAACTACTTGGCTGGGAGCCCTCACCCTCGACTATGGATGACGAGGAAGTGTGAACAGAAGGCTCCGAATCGCGGCAGCGCCGGTGAAACCATCGTGCACTGAGAGACTGAACCGACACTGATGTATTCGATGATACAGGCACCTGGGACGCCGTAGAAGTAGCCGCAGTAAAAGGTGTAGGCTCCCCAATCAATGGAGCACTCACGCCTGGAGCAGTAGAGGCTGATAATGTGGGAGGCGCATTGGTCACACTCCAACGACGAGTGATCAAGTGCAACAGCTATACATTTTTCAACCATAAAAATATAACATTAGAAACTAAACCTTTCTTGCATTTGAAACTAATCAATTAGCAGCCAAAGTAATAGCATATCTTTTCTTGCATTTGTTCACATATATATAAAGCAGCAGTGCAATGGTAGAAACAATCATTTCTTGCATTTGAAACTAATTTTTCGTATTTTCATTTGTCATAAAATACATGTAAGAAAGTAATTCTAAGTAGATATATACTTGATGTGTATCCAAAAGCTATCTTCAAACACATTGACAATATTCTTAGTGCAGTTATTAAATTCTATACCTTCAATCTAACTAACAAAGCTTTAATTATCATGGCCTATCTGACATGGACAAATCAATCATCAAACATACACAGTCTTTATGCACAAATCAAAATTGGCACAAAGAAAAACTGTAACTACAAATGTGAGAACAATCATCGTGTTAGAAATCATTTATCAATCTTAAATAAGTGTCCATACAAGCAAAGTGTTGGCAATAAACCCTGTAGTCATGTTTAAGAAAAATGGGAAAAATGGTGCAAACATCCAATCCCCTAATAGAATGACACAAATAAATGGAGCCGATGTAATCATGCAGACAAAAGTCAATGAAGTTATCAAGGCACAATGATGAGCTAACAATATCACACACTATTTCAATAAGTTAGATATACAGAAGGTGAAAACCAGCAATTGAAAGTCCAAAACTACATAACTCTTGACCTTTAACTAGTTAAAACCAGCAATTGAAAGCCCAAATTTTTTTTATCCATGTTGTATCAAAGAGATAAAAATCGTAGAACAATCTGACTGAGTTGTTTTCCAAGGTAAATAGGATTATGAGTCACTCAAGTCAAAGTCGAAGTATGAATCATTACTTCTCTACTTTAGATTTCTTTGTTGTTTAGGGAATTTTTTTTTCCTATTACATAAGATCTATTAGAGTAGAATTAGGCCTTGCTTGGTATAAAGAATTGAATTGAAATGGATAAGTCATATTAAAAGAAGAAATTAAAAAATTGTGACCAAATTGGTGTTGGAAGATAAATTACTCAAGAACAGAAATTATCGATTCTAATTCTTCCCAAAAATAGGGGGATTAGGAAGAAGAATATTTCATATCTAATTCTCTTCTAATCCTCTCAAATGAAAAATTATTCTCTTGATGGTTACTCTATATAAAGCCCGCAAAGTCTCTACTACAAATACATTCTTTATTTTCTTTTATGTTTGTGTTTCAAGTAAATATTAGGACTATGCAGAAGTAATCTAGTAGTAACCCTCCCCCTCCCCTCTCATTTAACAATATTCTTCTTTCAACTTATAATAATTATGTCATATCTCATAATTAAAGAAAAAGAAAGAAAACAAGAAATTATGTTAAAGTTAGAGAATCAGACGCCTTATGGTTATAGTTAGGCTTGGCAAACGGGTCGTGTCTTTCGTGTTCGTATCGTTTTCGTGTAACAATTGTTATCTTAACAGGTTGTGTCGTGTCACACCCGTTATGACCCATTAAGAAAAATATTTTTTTTAGGGGTATAAAATTATTATAGTTTATTCATACTTTTATTAAGTATAACATAAGATTTTGTGATATCCACTAGTGTAAATATTT
This sequence comes from Crataegus laevigata, assembly GCA_963580275.1. Lineage (NCBI taxonomy): Eukaryota > Viridiplantae > Streptophyta > Magnoliopsida > Rosales > Rosaceae > Crataegus > Crataegus laevigata. The sequence goes on along the minus strand of OY756947.1, from coordinate 24,684,140 downwards.
TAAATTGAAGATTGAATTCATTCTTTGTATTCATATAGGGTCAAGGAGTGCAGCTAAAAAAAATCATCAAAATCAGAGTTCCCATTACTTGATCTCTGAATGTTTTTTTTTGTAATATTTGGCGTATGTGATCTCGAAGCATATACAAACAAGTTTGACGGTTGGATCGTTGAAATTAGTTTAGTATGATGCGTATCCCATTAAAACGGTAGATTTACTAACACTTAGAGTTTATTTATACTTTCATTAAGTATAACATAAGATTTTGTGATATCCATTATTGTAAATTTTTAAATTGAAGATCGAATCCATTCATTGTATTCATATAGGATTAAGGAGTGTAGGTATAAAAAATAATCAAAATCAGAGTTAAAATAACCGTTAAATCATGATTTTTTGTTTTATAACCATAACATTTTTTTTTTTCAGTTACTTGATCTCTGAATATTTGTTTTTTGCGATTTTTTGCTGATACGATCTCAAAGCATATACAAACAAGTTTGACGGTTGGATCGTTGAAATTAGTTTTGTATAATTCGTATCCCATCAAGTTCAATGGTGTGTGTGTGTGTGTGTGTGTGTATATATATATATATTTATTAAGTAGATTTAAATCTATTTATTTTGTATATATAATTGACCGATACATGGAGTTAGACCTGGCAGTTTCTTACACGACATGAAAACTGTAAACTCGAAAATTTCCTAAAAACAACAAGAACACGTGTACAAAATAATATTTGTATTTGATGATTTTGGGTTACAATCTCTATTTGTTCCTTTGATTTGATCTCCGTAAGACTTTGATTTGTGGGCTTGATCCAAGGACCGTTGAGGCTTGATCTTGGATGAACAGGGGGAAGTTTCTTCAAGGGCCGTTGGGTTTGATCTTGAAGTTTGGCGGATGAACGTTTCTTTAGGGGCCTTTTGGGCTTGGTTCTTGAAGTTGGATGAACGGATCTTCAGGGGGGTGTTGGGGCTTGATCCTGAAGTTGGATAGACGTTGAATGACGAACGGATCTTCAAGGGCTTTTAAGCTTGTTCTTGAAGATGGATGAACGACGAATGAAGAACGATGAACGAAGAACGATGGATGAACTTCAAGGGGATTTTGGGCTTGATTCTTGAAGAATGGATGTGTGGATCCAAGCGCCGTCGGGGCTTGATCTTGGAAGGTGGATGAATGTTGCTTCAAGGGTCGTCGGGGCTTGATCTTGAAGAACGGATGAACAATGATGTGGATTTGTTGATGTCGTGTTGATCTGAAGGGGCTGTTTGGAGCTTGATTCTTGGGATGAACAGTGATGATCTTCAAGGATTTGATGAAGAACGTTGATGTCGTGTTGATCTGAAGGGCCTTTGGTGGCTTGATCTTAGGATAGATGAGCGTTTCTTCAGGGGCCGTTGGGGCTTGAATCTTGAAGAACGATGAACGAAGAACGATGAACGAACTTCAAGAGAATTCTTTTCCAATTTGGGAGTAGAGAAATGTGTTGGTGAATTGGTGAATGAAATGAATGGAATGGCTCCCTATTTATAGAATTCCAAAACTTGATTTTTGGATTTAAATAATCAGATGAAATAAGTCGTTTCTGCCAGGTGTTGACAGGTGTCTTGTTTGATGGCTTTTCTGACTCTTTTCGATTTTTTGTCGAGTCATATGCAACGTGTAAAATTTATGTGACACGTGAGCAGTGAAATTTTAATTATTGGTCAACATTTATTTTACCGAAATTTCAATGTCTACAAATGCCCCCACTTCAAAGCGTGTCGTATACATGTACTTGTCACGTGTAGAAGATGCGTTTTGAAGTCCCTTAATGTAGATGTCGATCTAAGGGCCGTCGAGGCTTGATCTTGGATCGGGACGAGATCTCCTTCAAGTGCCATTAAGGGTTGATCTTGAATTGGGCTGAGACTATATTTAACTTTATTGGGGTGAATCGGCACGTGTATTTGTTTGTGCTTGTTGACTTTCCACAGGCTTCATCTTGAATTGGTTTTGATTCAAGGGTGATGGACACTTGATCTTGAATCGGATCTTGATTTCTCCAAGGGCTGTTGCGGCTTGATCTTGAAGGTTGATTCAAGGGTGATGGACACTTGATCTTGAATCGGATCTTGATTTCTTCAAGGGCCGTTGCGGCTTGATCTTGAAGATTGATTCAAGGGTGATGGACACTTGATCTTGAATCGGATCTTAATTTTTCCAAGGGCTGTTGGTGGCTTGATCTTGAAGGTTGATTCAAGGGTGATGGACACTTGATCTTGAATCGAGCTTTTGATTTCTCCGAGGGCCGTTGCGGCTTGATCTTGAAGGTTGATTCAAGGGTGATGGACACTCGATCTTGAATCGGATCTTGATTTCTCCAAGGGCCGTTGCAGCTTGATCTTGAAGGTTGTCGGACCACGTGCGGCTTCATATGGCAAGCGATCTTCGATTTAGTTGAGGATGAATCAGCACGTCCAGTTGTACAACCCATACTGCATCATTATCTGCTTTGTTTCTTTTGCATGGCAGGTAGGCACGAGGTAGAGGTGTTGGTCTGTTTCCCTATTCAATCTTTCCAAGTGCCGACCGATCGCCTTATTTCTCCTTGTCCCGTAGGCAAGAGCAAGGGTAAAGGAAAAGCATGCCATGAGATATCTTTGCCTTCGACTCTACTGATATGAGATACTTTTGCTTTTGAAGAAGTATCTTTCCACAGGTTTATTCTTGAACTGGGCTAGAGGGTTTTCTTCTGCTAGACTTGCCAAAAGTTTGAGCTTACCCATTTATCTGGAGTTGAAGTTGATTCAAGGGTGGTGAACACTTGATCTTGAATCGGACTTGTGATTCCTTCAAGGGTCGTTGGTGGCTTGATCTTGAAGGTTGTCGGACCATGAGTGGCTTCATATGGCAAGCGATCTTCACGAGCCGACTCAAGAATCCGAGTGTCATAACAAGTCCATCAAATCCAGAGTACGTCAGATCTTGATGATAGGAAATACTTTTGCTTTTGAAGAAGCAGCGGACGGCCCGGCACATGCTTTGTTGTGCTTGTCTCTACATGCTTCAATGTATCATTTTCCTTACTTTGTCTGTTCCCCTTGCAGAAACAGCATTTTCCCTGGTTTTTTCCCACGTATGTGGCATCTTCTCTTGCAGTTTTTTGCTATGCAGGAGTGGAATGCAAATGCTAGGTAAGCAACCAGGGAAGGTTTCCAGGCAGTTAGTTCCAGATCGGAGGTTTGATCTCAGGTTCTGACTGATTGTTCTCTTTCTTCTTGCCCTGCAGATGAGAACAAGGACAAAGACAAGGACAGGGAGAAAGCATGATATGAGATACTCTTGCTTTCGACCCTGATGATATGGGATACTTTTGCTTTGGTGTGGCTTGTTTTTGCAAAGGCATTCCAGAGGATGAGGAATACTGGGTATTTTGAAAGGCTTTATTGGAAATGCATTCTTGAAGATAGGGAAGAGCTTGGCATTTTTTTTTTTAGGTCTGTCTTACCGTAGAGGATGAGAGTCGACCTATATAGAGATTTCCTAATAGCCGGTAATGATACTGTTCGTTTACCCTTGTCAGCGACATCGGGTAATTTTGATTGGAATAGTAAGATTCACGCGTTTTTAGACCCGTCCGTGACTTCTGCAAAATTGAGACAACAGGTGAAGGGTAGCGACAAACCTCGGTCTTTGAACGAGCAGCTTTTGAAATTTGGAGGATAGTGCCGAGCCTTTTTTATTTTGGCCTGTGACTCCCTCAGAGCTGAGATCGTATGTGGAGAGTGTTGGTAAGCTTTGATTCAGGGACTCTGTCTTTTGAAAAAGTTGGCGCATCTTCGATCTTCGAATAAGCAACCCTTCAATCTTTGAACGAGCAGCCCGGCGTTTGAGGTTTGGAGAATGGTGACAAGCCCCCTCTGATTTTGTCCACGACTTCGGCAAAGCTGAGATCATGGGTGAATAGTGCTGACAACTTGATCCAGAAAATCCGGCTTTTGAAAGATTGGCGTCCCTTCGATTTCTGAACGAGCGCTTCTTCGATTTCTTGGCAGGCGGCTCTTCGATTTCTGAGCAGGCGGCCTTGTTGCTTCTTCTTTTTATAGATGCATCGATTGCTTTCCAAAGCGCGCTTAAGAATTGCTACTTGCAGAAGTTCCCTTCTTATACTTGATTTGTCTGACCTTTCCTTTTCTTCAAAACTTTCAGAAAATGTCTTGCCCATCTGACCATCGCCTTGATTTGAATGCCGGGGAAGAGGCTGTTATGTCTTCTCCGGATAATATATGGCATCCATCCTTTTTGTCCTCGAACGGTCCTCTTACGGTTGGGGATTCGGTGATGAAGAATGACATAACAGCTGCAGTGGTAGCTAGAAATCTTCTCACCCCTAAGGACAACAGGGTGCTTTCCAAGCGGTCCGATAAGTTGGATGTCCAGGACTCCTTAGCCTTTAGCATCCAGTGTGCGGGCTCTGTGTCGAACATGGGCCAACGCTTTCTTGTTCGCACTCGCCAAGTTGAGTCACTGATGGCGGAGGTGGCAAGTCTTAAGCAGGAGGTTAAAGGGCTTATGCATGAAAATAGGGAGTTGCACATGCTTGCCAATAGCTACTCGACGAGCATGAAGAGGAAACTGGACCAGCCGCAGGAATCCGATAGCCGAATTCAAAGTGATCATCAGATGTTCATGGCTTTGTTCCAGAGGCATCTTTTGCCGTCGTCGTCTTGGGCTTCACCAAGTGTTGAGGCTCCGGATAATCAAACTCTAGCACCTCGTCTTCCTGCAGCTCCGCCGAGTAATGAGGCTCCTCGTGATCGTCCTTGAAGAGTCCATTCTGTGGATTTGATTTTTTTTTTTTTGGCATGTATAATATAAATTTATGTAAAATTTTAGAGAAATAAATAATATGGACTTTATTTCACTAAATACTTCTTCTTCTTCTTTTTTTTCTTAATTTTCCTCTTCTTTTTTTTTCTTCTTAATTTTCCTCTTTTTTATTATTATTATTTTTAATTATTATTTTATTTTATTTTATTTTAATTCTTTGTGCACATGGTGCCAGATGCACCCATACTTCATTCTTTCTGTTCACGTGGTGCCAGCACCATTTTGCTCCACTACTTCATTTTTTTATTATATTTTTTCTATATAAATTTGGGCGATGGAGTGAAGAATTTGCAGGAAAGACGAAGACAGATGGATGAGAAGCTGTTCATGGTGCTGTACTCATTGCAGAGGAGCTTGGTCTACTCTAACAGCAAGGATGAGAAAAGAAGGTGCTTGGTGGATCTAGACCAAACTCCCTAGAGTTGCAGCGGAGGTGCAGCGTTAGGCGATGAGCAGGTTCGAGAGTAGCGGAGCTTCAGCAATGAAAGGCACGGGTCTCGCCCACATTCTTGCAGGTTGAGCCTGGTGAGGTGGGTTCTTGCAACATATTTGTAATTGAGGCAGAAAAGGCTGGCGGAGATGGTGGAGCTAAGCAGCTGTGGTGGTCTCGACGTATCGCACGAATGGTGAGACGACGACGTGGTGTACTGAAAACCCGAGATTCGATCGGAGTTTTGATGGAAGACTCGAGCTAGAAGTGGTCAAAGGTGGAGCGGACTACAGCCTTACGCAGTCGCGCCACTTCTGCAATACTTGCCGGAGATATTTGACCAAAGACGGCGCTTTTCGCAACGTCCCCGTCGGCTGCGGCTGCTGGAAGAACAAGAAAATCAGGTCATCTTCATCCTTCAATTCCAGGCTCTCCTGCAGCTTTGACTCATCAAAAGACTCAGCTAGCTCTTCTTGTACATGCTACAACGGTTGCATCGTACTCTTGCGTAGAAACTCTGGTCTGGGAGTGATTAGTTTTAGCATGGAAGTTTTGATAGAATTACTAAACCTCTGCGTCTGTGTTCTCAGTCACCTCTTTAACTTCTTCGTGCTTACTAAGCTGGCTGAAGTTTCCCTTTTCCTTGAAGAGTTGGCTATGGTGATGCCTACAGTAAAGACGATGCTCATGAGCTACATAGTTTGATGGACTGATCACACAGCCTCCATGAGAGCACTGGAAACAAGGCTTATGGTATGATGTGCCATCATCTGCCACATTTTCGATGGGGTAAACTGTTTTCTTGCAAGCAACACACTTGTCCTGAGTCCAGCAAATAAGCTCGAAACTTTTCTGTTGGTCTGATCGGATCTTTCTCGAACAGTTTTTGGTATACCTTCAAAACTTTTATCCAAGCTGCCAGTCATCTTAAACAGATGATCAAAGTGAGGCTTGCAATATAAAACACCCTCAAAAGACGAATAATTACTGAGCTTGAGGGTGCCCTTGCAGTGGTGGCATCTGAAGCAAGCCTTGTGGTAGACTTTGTCGTCAGCAGTGAGCTGATCAACCAAGGATACTGTCTTCTCACATGTTTTGCACTTCTGGGTTGTCCCTCCAAATGTTGCCATCATAACTCGCCACTGTCGATCTTTCTTTTCAGACTGGATAAGTGGAAGATAGCAGTTTAACCATGGGTTTGTGGCTTGAGCCTGTGGGTCTGGGCTTTGGGTTTTGACAACTTTCCAGCCCACTATTTTGGGCTTTAATTATGTTTTTGAATTTTTTTTTACATAAAATATATGTATTATGTATTCAAGAAGAAACTGTATCTTTCTTTTTTTTTTTTTTTTGTAAATACATAAAACATATGTTTTTTTATTTTGATGTGACTGAACTCGAAAAATTGAATGTTCGAGATGCCTATGTATTCTTCCAAAGAAAGAGATCAAGTCAAAACGTAGTTCAAAGTACATGCATATTTTTTTTGTTTTGGTATTTTCTTTTGGTGCCATTTGCAGTTTTAACTCATGTAAGCAAGAAGTGTTGGTGTCTTGCAGTTTCAGCTTATGCAGACAAGGAGCAGCACACAGATTTGTGAAGCCATTTTGGAGAAGCGTTCCTCGTAATCTTTATAGCAAGGAGCTTTGACCGGGTGTTTGAAGAAGTCTTCAGGGAGGAAATTGCGCATCGTGATGGGGATGGGCGATCTTTGTGTTGAATTTCCATTATCTTCAACAATTTCCCGTTGCTTTGGAGATTGGCAAAAGCTGCTTTGCCCCCTTTCCGGTTGGTGGACTTGTGGTGGAGGCGTAGGCTTCATACGCCATTTCTTTAGAGCAACATGAATCCATCCTTTAGCTTTGCTTGATTCGGAGCATGCCCCCAGTGGTGGCGATAAAGACTTCGAATCAAATGTTCCGGAAGTGACGGTGGTATAAATTGACTTTACCACATTCTCAAGATCCAGCTCGATGATTCCTTGTTGAGCCAGCCTCATGATGAGATCTTTCAACACGAAGCATTTTTCTGTTGGATGACTGATAAAGCGGTGGTACTTGCGGTACCTTGGGTTGTCGGTGCGATTTATTTCTTCCGGCCATCGGCATTCGGGTAAATCGATCACCTTCTTCTCCAACAAGTCTTCCAACATTGCTGCCACGTCGGAGTCCGGAAAAGGATACGTCTTCTACTCTAGTTCCCTCAAGGTGTTTTTGTACCTGTCTTGGGTGAGAGAAGGCTCTCATCTCTTTATCTCCCTCGTTTTGTACTTGGACGAGATTTTGACGGGGGCAGTGTTGACGGTAAATGCTTCTTTGGCGGGCTTCTTCCCAGTCTCGTCCACCTTCGGAGCAAACACTTTCTCTTTGAAATTGGTGATTGGCTCATTTTTCCCATGGTTGGCGATGCTCAATTCCATGTCATGGGAGCGGGTTGCCAACTCTTCAAAGGTCCGCAGTTTGATGCCTTGAAGGATGTAGTGCAATCCCCATTGCATGCCTTGGATGCACATTTCGATCGAAGAGCGCTCCAAGAGTCTATCTTTGCAGTCGAGGCTAAGGGTGAGCCATCGGTTGATGTAGTCCACAACTGGCTCATCTTTCCATTGCTTTGTGCTTGTCAGCTCTAGCATGCTGACTGTGCGGTGGGTGCTGTAGAAGCGGTTGAGGAATTCTTGCTCCAATTGCTCCCAGCTGTTAATGGATTCGGGCTCGAGATCGGTGCACCAATCAAAGGCGTTACCTTTCAGCGAGCGCACGAACTGCTTGGCAAGGTAGTCCTCTTCAGTTCCCGCGTTGTTGCAAGTTTCAACAAAGTGGGCGACGTGCTGTTTCGTGTTTCCCATTCCATCGAACTGCATGAATTTGGGTGGTTGATAGCCCCTTGGCATCTTCAGGGCATCAATCTTCTTGGAGTAAGGCTTCGAGTACAACCCGGAGATATTTGAGCTCCCTTGGTACTGTGCCTTGACGATGTTGGCGATCATCTCCTACAACTGCTTGATGGAGAGAGATCCATGAGCGCCGCTGCTTGGTCTAGCTCCGACTTTTCTTCAGTTTTCTCCACCGGAGGCTCTTCTTCTTCGTCGCCACTTTTCTTAGAGCCAGAGCCGGATCCTTCATCATGTCGTGCCCCCAATTCGCTCACGAGCATAGCGATCTTCAAATCTTTTTCTTCAAGGGTCTTCGTCATCATTGCAAACATCTCCTTCATTTGAATCAGCTGTTCTTCGATGGAGGTGGCGCCGATGACTTGTTCCTTGTCTGAGGCCATTGTGCTTGAAGTGTGCTTTGGATTTCTTGAACGGAGAAAGAGATGAGAGGTAGAGATGGTCCCACTGGGCGTGCCAAATTTGTAAACACGAAAATTTCCTAAAAACAACAAGAACACGTGTACAAAATAATATTTGTATTTGATGATTTTGGGTTACAATCTCTATTTGTTCCTTTGATTTGATCTCCGTAAGATTTTGATTTGTGGGCTTGATCCAAGGACCGTCGAGGCTTGATCTTGGATGAACAGGGGGAAGTTTCTTCAAGGGTCGTTGGGCTTGATCTTGAAGTTTGGCGGATGAACGTTTCTTTAGGGGCTTTTTGGGCTTGGTTCTTAAAGTTGGATGAACGGATCTTCAGGGGGGGTTGGGGCTTGATCCTGAAGTTGGATGGACGTTGAATGACGAACGGATCTTCAAGGGCTTTTGAGCTTGTTCTTGAAGATGGATGAACGACGAATGAAGAACGACGAACGATGAACGATGGATGAACTTCAAGGGGATTTTGGGCTTGATTCTTGAAGAATGGATGTGTGGATCCAAGGGCCGTCGGGGTTGATCTTGGAAGGTGGATGAATGTTGCTTCAAGGGTCGTCGGGGCTTGATCTTGAAGAACGGATGAACAGTGATGTGGATTTGTTGATGTCGTGTTGACCCGAAGGGGCTGTTTGGAGCTTGATTCTTGGGATGAACAGTGATGATCTTCAAGGATTTGATGAAGAACGTTGATGTCGTGTTGATCCGAAGGGCCTTTGGTGGCTTGATCTTAGGATGGATGAGCGTTTCTTCAGAGGCCGTTAGGGCTTGAATCTTGAAGAACGATGAACGAACTTCAAGAGAATTCTCTTCCAATTTGGGAGTAGAGAAATGTGTTGGTGAATTGGTGAATGAAATGAATGGAATGGCTCCCTATTTATATAATTCCAAAACTTGATTTTTGGATTTAAATAATCAAATGAAATAAGTCGTTTCTGCCAGGTGTTGACAGGTGTCTTGTTTGATGCCTTTTCTGACTCTTTTCGATTTTTTGTCGAGTCATACGCAACGTGTAAAATTTATGTGACACGTGAGCATTGAAATTTTAATTATTGGTCAACATTTATTTTACCGAAATTTCAATGTCTACAAAAAAGACACGAAAATAACGAGGTTCGGGTCAACACGATAACTAATCGGGTCATTATTGGGTGACCCGTTAAGAACCCGTTAATAACGGGTTCTTAACGGGTGTACACGTGGGTAACCTGTTTCGACCCGTTAAGAAAAATAAATTATAATTTTAAAGTTTAATTATTAAAAAAATTATTATAAAATACAATAGCCATATTGTATATATACTTCTATATGAAATATATATTTTTGTATTATTATTCTATGTAGTTTAAAAAATTAAGTTTTATTCATTTATTTATTTTTATTTTTATAGTTTCTTATTATCATTAATAGGATAAATTTTACTTAACATGTTGTTCAAAATTAAAATCAACTAGTATAATATTAGTATAGGCAATAAGACATCCCTACAAGTATGAAAAATGTGAAAGAATATATAAATACTCGTGATTCATCATTCGTCCACGAGTAGACAATGGTTACACTTACATTATCGTTTAGATTTTTAAAACCCTCCAAACCATCATGAATAGTATTTTTTTATTTGAGTGTAAAAGTAATAAAATTAATAATAATTATTGTAGAAGTGTAAGAAATGTAAAAAAACATATATATACAATCACTCGTAGTGACAAGCTTTACAACTTTCATGAAGGAGTCAACTTCGAAATCCGACACTATAATCCATTAATCTTAAATTTGTATTTAGCCATCGATTGTCATTTATGCTTTATTCTTTATATTGAATTTCATTTATTAAATTTTCTTTTTTGAAAACATAATCTTCTGGGGGTTGTAGGAAGATAAACGGTTCGGATCTTTGATATCACGTCCCGATATTTACGGTTAATTGAAATATGAGTCGATGTTATATAGTTTGTAGAGACTTTATAAATACCAAACAATATTTTCACTAACGGTAAAACTCTGAATATAATATCAACGATCTGAACCGTTCATCTTCTTGTATCCTTTAATAGATCCTGTTTTCAAAAAATAAAATCTGAAAATACAAAATTTGGTGAGATAAATGAAGCATAAATGTAAACAACAATCGACGGTTAAATTTTGATCTATGATTTATATGATTATAGTGGCACATTTCAAAGTTAAGCTCTTCATGAAAGTTGTAAAATTTGTCATTACGAGCGTTTATATATATTTTTCTATATTTTCACACTTCTACATTAATTTAAAAACTATTAAAGACTTTACTTAAAACAATAGCATAGGATAAATGAGAAGAGAGTGCTTATATAGAAAGCTCACTGAAAATATCATCAATATAACTTTTGAACATAATATATCAAGCCAAAGTTCCAATATCGTTTCCTAGGGTGATTGATAAAAATTGAAGAGTTTGATTGTAAGAAAATGTGCAAGGTTCCAAACCTTGAAACATAACTCCCTTAATTTTGCAAATCTTTTCAATATTTGATATTTTGTAGTGTTCTAATGTTTATTTTTTATTTTTTATTATGCTCTTATTTTGGGTATGTAAATATGTAATACTTGAAAGACAAATGTGTTTTTTATGTTTTGAATGTGATAATATGGTATGTATATACTTATTTAGTACAATGTTTTTCATTTGATTATTTATTAGTTTAAAATATATTTTCCTTAACGGGTAACGGGTCGGGTAATATTACCTGTTAATATTATCGGGTCGATTTCGGGTCGGGTCATTTTACCCGTTTATTTTAACGGGTGTTACACGACACGACCCGTTAAGATATTGGGTATGACATGAAAACGACACGAACACGGAAAACACGACACGAATGCCAGGTCTACATGGAGTAGTACATCACGTGTCACTATAAAAATAGTGAGATATGTGTGATAAGAAGTTAATAACTTTAAAAAAATAAAATTTCTCACCACTTCTATTAATTTTCATTTTCCCTCTCTTTTTGGTTTCCTTTTCAGCTTTTCTTATAATTTTCATTTTCCCTGCCTTTTTCTTCAAAGGGCAGCAGTGGTAGGAATGGAATGGAATTATGGAAGCATATTAATTAATAATTATTATAGTTTTTATAAAATTTAATTTAAAGTTTAATATATATATATATATATATAATTATTATCGTTAATATTGTCACATCCCAGCCCGAGCCCCCACCACATCTCGGACTCGACTCTATCGTAACATGATATTGTTTGCTTTGGGCCCTGACCACTCCCTCACAGTTTTGTTTCTGGGAATTCACGAGCAACTTCCCAGGGGGTCACCTATCTTGGGATTGCTCTAACCCAAACTCGCTTAACTTCAGAGTTTCTACAGAACCCGAAGCCAGTGAGCTCCCAAAAGGCCTCATGCTAGGTAGAGATGAGAATATACATATAAGGCTTACAAGATCCTCACCCCTGGGCGATGTGGGATGTTACAATCCACCCCCCTTAGGGGCCCGACGTCCTCGTCGGCACATTTCTGGCCAAGGAGTGGCTCTGATACCAATTTGTCACATCCCAGCCTGGGCCCCCACCACATCTCGGGCTCGACTCCACCGTAGCACGATATTGTCCACTTTGGGCTCTAACCCAAACTCGCTTAACTTCAGAGTTCCTACAGAACCCGAAGCCAGTAAGCTCCCAAAAGGCCTCATGCTAGGTAGAGATGAGAATATACATATAAGGCTTACACGATCCTCACCCCTGGGCGATGTGGGATGTTACAATCCACCCCCCTTAGAGGTCCGACGTCCTCGTCGGCACATTTCTGGCCAAGTAGTGGCTCTGATACCAATATGTCACATCCCAGCCTGGGCCCCCACCACATCCCGGGCTTGACTCCACCGTAGCACGATATTGTCCGCTTTGGGCCCCGACCACGCCCTCACAATTTTGTTTCTGAGAACTCATGAGCAACTTCCCAAGGGGTCACCCATCTTGCGATTGCTCTAACCCAAACTCACTTAACTTCGGAGTTCCTACGGAACCCGAGGCCAGTGAGCTCCCAAAAAGCCTCATGATAGGTAGAGATGATAATATACATATAAGGCTTACAGGATCCTCACCCCTGGGCGATGTGGGATGTTACAAATATTTTGGGGGTATAATTATTATAGTATATATAATTACTATAATTATTATAGTTAATTTAATATATATATTTATTATAGTTTTTAGGGGTATAAAATCGTTGAATATATATATATATATATATATAGTTATTATAGTATTTTTTAGGGTTTTAAAATTATTAAATTAATATTCTACTTATTGTGTATCGTATTACCCACGTGTATACCCGAATCAACCCGTTATCTTAAAAGATGCTTATTGAGTTACCCGATAACGACCTGATTCTTTATCATGTTGACCCGAACACCTGTTAATTTCGTGTCGTGTCGTGTCGGGTTATCGGGTCGTGTCAGGAATTGCCAGGCCTAGTTACAGTGGAGTCCGCTAGAACTCAAGTTAATAAGGAATGCACCATTTAAGATTTAAACTTGACATGTTCCTTGCTTGTTAAAATAATATCAATGATTAGCAGTCAAATATGCATGTGTGTGGCAAACTAAAACTTATACACCAGTAAAGAAAACGAGTGTTGAAGCCCTGAGACTTTGAGTACTGAAGTGAACCAACACACCACCACCAGATCTTGCAGCTTCGTCAATATAATCAATTCACTCATCAAAGTCCTGTAGATGATTAGAAAATTACAAGTCCTCATAATGGGGTTATTTAAATGGCTGTATAAAAATGGCGAGACAAGCTTATAAAAATGGTCATAAAGGGACATAAGATACTGCAAGATAATAGCATAATAGGTCATTGCTATTTCAACTACATATGCTTTTTTTCTCTCTCATAAATTACAAGTCTAAGCCTTCACTAAAAATTCAAGATATATGCTAATGTTTCATAATTTACCAAGAAAAACACAAAAGAATGTCTTTCCACATCCAGATGCAAATGTTAAATTGCACAATCCGTAAAGCTATCAACAGGAAAATGAACTAAGGGAAAGCTTAATCACACAACCAGGGTGATTATTGCATGCAACTTGGTTATTCATAGCCTAACTAATAGATAAACAGTCTTCAACAGCAACGTAAGGCAATGAAGGAACATGCATTTCCGTGTAGAATCATTTAGATTAGCAATAGTGATGTAAGATTTTTTCTTTTGTTTTTTTTATCCATATGTTTAATTTTAACGGTCATCAATGAAAAGCCTTAGTTAGAGAAGCTCTGCTGGAAATTTTCTAGATGAAGTTTGTTTCTTTTTATTGGTTCATTTATTGTTAACGAAAATTGTAGAACTTTGAAAATTAGGTGTTGCCATCTATTTCCAGGTTGCGAAAGAGTGGCCGGGTTTACCCAAGGGTGTAAAATTTGATCCAATTGATCAAGAGATTATATGGCACTTACTTGCAAAATATGGTGTAGGTGATAAAAAGAACCCTATCTTTTTATTGATGAGTTTATTCTAACTGTTGACGACGACGAAGGAATCCGTTGTTCCCATCTTAGGAAACTACCTAGTAAGTGAGAAACATGTGATTTGGTTTAAATCTTTGACCCTTAATCTTTTATTAATTGATTCAAAAACTTAAATGTTAGATGTTAAGCTAGATGGAAGTTCATCCCTCTTCTTTCATAGAGCAATTAAGGCTTACAATACTGGAACACGAAGGCGGCGAAAGATACATGATGGTGAGGGGAGATAATAAGTAGGAACTTGCCTGCAATTGTCAAGGAAGCGTCAGCCAGAATAGGACCTAAAATACCCAGAAACACCATCTTCCAGCCAACCAAACAAGCATGGAACAACAATTGCAGCTACAAAGTCAACCAAAATACATAAATATAAATAAAATTACTCCAAATCGTGAAAAATATAAACAAAAACCTAAATCCATATAATCAACATATAAACTCCAAAATCAAAGATCCAGAACGCGCATTTGATATTGAAACAAGAAAAAGAGCTTAGCAACAAAAATTAAAGAGAACGAGATACAATTAGCAAATGTAGCAAACAATTACTAACTAAATTGAGATTAAGCAAACAAAGCTTCAATTTTTAGGTTTAAAGAGGAAGTAGGGCTCGAAGGCTTTTGATTTTGTGGAGTAAGAGTGAATTTTGGACTGTTTAGAAGAACCTTAGATTTGGGGATTAGAGGGGAAGGCTTTACCTTTTATCGAATTGAGACAGAAAACAGCATAGTACAACAGACAGAAGACAGCTTAGCAGCTGGATGGGCGAGAGGGAAGATACGGTATGACTTCCTAGAAACCGGATTTATCGAATTGAGAAAGTTAGTGAAAATTTGTGGAGAAAACTCCCCAAATTTGTGAGAAATTTGTCAGGAGGAAAAAAAGGGGGAAAGGGAAATTTATTTGCATATGGGTGAGAGGGAAGAGAGAGACCGAGTGGAATAAGAGCAAATGATCGACGTTTTGTCCAATTAAAAAATAATTTGGGAAATTTTTTTTAAAAAAAAGCGCCTATTATTTACAATCGTACCGCCAAAATTTGCATGACGGAGGTATAGATTATGACGTCGCACAAACATACTTTGTGTGACACATTTGTTGGTGCAATGCATCGTGCAGAGTATGTTTGCGCGACGTCCACATTGTGGCGTCGCGCAAGTTATATTTAAAAAAAAAAATATTATAGAAAATCTGACTTTACTCCTTTTAAATTCATTTTTTTAACATAAAACACAATAATATATATTTCTAACAAAAACCTGATCGGAACTACAATAATAAATTTAAAGCTACTTAATATATATATACTATTGAACTTGATGGGATACGCATTCTATGAAACTAGTTTCAACGATCCAACTGTCAAACTTGTTTGTATATGCTTTGAGATCGCATACACCAAAAATTGCAAAAAACAAACATTCAGAGATTAGGTAACAGGACAAATCTTTTTAGTTATAAACGAAAAATCACTATTAAACGGCAATTTTAACTCTGATTTTGATGATTTTTTACAACTACGCTCATTGATCCTATATGAATACAATGAACTAATTCGATCATCAATTTAAAATATTTACACTAGTGGATATCACAAAATCTTATGTTATCCTTAATGAAAGTTAAATAAACTCTAAGTATTAGTGAATCTGTTGTTTTGATGGGATACGCATTATATGAAACTAGTTTCAACGATCTCAGCGTCAAATTTGCTTGTATATGCTTCGAGATCGCATATGCCAAAAATTGCAAAAAACAAACATGCAGAGATCAAGTAATGTGACAAAACCTTTTTACGGTTATAAACGAAAAATCATGATTTAATGGGTGTTTTAACTCTGATTTTGATGATTTTTTTTACAGCTACACTCCTGGATCCTATATGAATACAATGAACCAATTCGATCATCAATTTAAAATATTTACACAAGTAGACACCACAAAATCTTATGTTATACTTAATGTAAGTATAAATAAACTCTTAAGTGTTAGTAAATCTATCGTTTTGATGGGAAAAGCATTGTATGAAACTAGTTTCAATGATCTAACCGTCAACTTGTTTTTATATGCTCCAAGATCGCATACGCCAAAAATCGCAAAAATAAACATGTAGAGATCAAGTAACGGGACAAAACTTTTCGGCGGTTATAAATGAAAAATCACGATTTAAAGGTCATTTTAACTTCAATTTTGATGATTTTTTTTACAGATACACTCCTTGACCCTAATGAATTCGATCTTCAATTTAAAATATTTACACTAGTGGATACCATAAAATCTTATGTTATATTTAATGAAAGTGTTTTTTTTTTTGCTTTTCTTCTTCTTCCCTTTTGCTTATGAGCACAAAATAAATAAATTAAAATCTACTTGGTAAATATATATACCATTGAACTTAATGGGAAACGCATTTTACGAAATTAGTTTCAACAATCCAACCGTCAAACTTGTTTGTATATACTTCGAGATCGCATACGCCAAAAATCGCAAAAACCAAACATTCAAAGATCAAGTAATGTGACAAAACTTTTCAACGGTTATAAACGAAAAATCACAATTTAACGGTTATTCTAGCTCTGATTTTGATGATTTTTTACAGCTACACTCCTTGACCCTATATGAATACAACGAATTGATTTGATAGTCAATTTAAAATATTTACACAAGTGGATACTACAAAGTCTAATCATGTTAACAACTCAACAACTTAAGAGTTGTTGTATCATTAGATAACACATGGTGCACTGCTATTTTATTTGCTCGAAAGATAGGAATTGTATTCTTTAGCATTAGACAGTGGGTTTAGTGTGGATGTTGTAGCACATTAGGTTGTAGGGATATAAGTTAGTTGGTTAGTAGCTTATGAGTGAAGTAAAGAATTCTTGTATAAATAACAAACACCTTTCTCTCTCTCTCTCTCTTTGTAATTCATTCATTGTTCAAGGAATACAACCTTTAGTCATTTACTTTCTCTCTAAATTATCTGCCATTGTTTTTCATTTTGCTTCTTCTGCAATCTCCAAAAGCTAATCATGGTATTGTTATATGTGTTCAAATATGAAGAAGTTAATATATATACACACACATTGCAATTTGCAAGGTTTGTGTTTGTGCAGCACAACATTTAAAGTTCCACTTGAAAACAGAAACAGAAAAGAACTCTGTAACAATTAGGCTAATAGTTCAACATCACTGAGTTGTTGCACTGGTACCTTCCATATTTCTTTGTGGGTCAAATAATATTGATCAAGACAAAAAAAAAATGGCATAGTTTACATTGCCCTTAGCAAAAACCAATAGATTGACTCCTCAAAACCAAACCATCATAGTCTGCACATTTCAAAAATAGACGAATAGGTTTCAATAGGATAAAGAATGCAGTAGTACTCCTTGGTATGCTTAACATGCTTCCACCCTTCATATCGTTTCCCCCTATCAGACGCAACAAACCCTCATCTGCACCATTTTCGAGCTCACGTGTACCTGAAAGATTTTTTTGTATAGCTATAAAACTGTGACAAGAGGAAAAAAAAAAGCCCCCCATGGTAGATATATATCAATCAGAACTTTTAAGTCATAACTAAAACACTTAATTGTACTCAGATCATAAGGAAGTATTCCTCATTTTCATTCTTTGCTAGCAGTCTTACTTGTTCAGTGACCTTTTTGGCCAATTTTACCTATTCAATGGATACGAAACATTAAGAGAAAAAAAAAAGGGCGGTAAAGTAAAGGATTATTTGGAAAGCTTTAAAAGAAATGTTGCAATTGTCATAATTCATAAAGTCTATATCAGCATGCTACTAAATGCTGAAACCAAATGCAATTACCAATTTAGGCAGAAGTTAAGAAGCATCTGAAGGCAGACCACCTCCATCAGCCATCCAAAGAGGTGTTGCACTGTTATTACGCATCTTTAAACTAGAAGAAATAATCTCGTTCAACCTAGCCTACAGGGGAAGTATGTGAAAAAGAGAATCACATGATCACATATGTTAAAGAAGAAGCATTCTCATTTATGGGCTCCCCTACAACAAAAACTAAAACAAATCAACCTGTAAAATGACAAACAAACCTTTGATTCGTCCATTTCAACACTTGCATTATCAAGTCCATCCAATATAGAGGAGTCCTTACTAACAAGGAAACCTTAAGAAAGGGAATAAATTCAGCCATGAATCGCAATGCTCTGATTTGGCAGAGGTTGGCTTGCAAAATGGTGACAATTATTACGGTTATAAGATCCATAAAAAAAACCGCCTAGATCTTTTCAATGCAAAAACAAAATGAGTTACATAATGCCAGTCATGTGTTCAAGACAATTTGGCAAGGACTCTTGCAATCAATATAAGAAATAGGCTTTTGAATCAACCAATCTATTGTGTGGTGGGATTCTTATTAAAGTATTGCTTTCTCAATGAATCCGCAATACTAATATTGCATGGGATTTCGATTTCGTTACTACACGATACTTTTTAGATAGACATACTACCTAATAACTAAAATACAGGTGTCAATGATTGAGTGGTTAGAGTATAATAAGGAGAGGTGTAGAGGATTGCCACATGGGCAAGTTATTTAGAAATGTGGTGTGGTATTACAAAAGTTGTTGTAAAACAAACGTTTGGAATTCAATTCAATACAATTTGTCCGCTGCTTATCTTCTCCCTCTTAAATCTCTCTTTCTCAAACTTTCTTGATCTTCTTTTTCTGTGAGTTCTTAAATTTCATTCTATTAGTTATCATGGTATCAAGAGTTAGCGATCGTGTGTGGGTCAGTGGTCGTCAGAATCGTTGATGGAAGTGTGTTGGTTTGCAAATATTTCGTTCTTGGCGATCTGGGTTTTGTTGATGATTTGAAGATTTCTACATTTTTCTTGGCGATTCGAAAGATATTCTTGGTGATTTGAGGATTTGTATGTGAAATCAAGGTGTAATCTGCATAGATTTTAGGTTCTAAGTTTATGGTACTTTGATATATTACTCTTGTTTCTTAAAATGTTGACGATTGGATTTTTTGTGTTCAATATTATTGTTTGATTTGTGAAGATTGGGTATATTGTATATGAAATTGTGAAGGCCAAAGCCATTGTTAGATAATTGTTGCACAAGGTATTTTTGAGAAGGCCAATGCCATTACTCTGTGCTAAGTTGGAATCTGAAGGCCAATGCCATTGATTCAACAAGTTTGTTTTTTTCGTTAGAAGTTTGTGTCAAAAGGTTTTTCTTTCTCAGAAGTGTTCAAAGATTTGTTAACAGATTGATTCTTGAAATATAGTAGATATGGGTTCTTCATCTGTGAAAATTAAGGGATTATTGGGTATGTTGACTATTAGACTTGGTAAGCATTATTACGCTAAATGGTTTTTTCAATTCAAGTCTGTGTTAAAAGGGTATAAATTGTTCGATCATTTAGATGGTTCTGCTCAGTGTCCATCAAAGTTTGTGGTTGGTGCAGAAACTGGGGTTACTAAAGAATTGATTGTTGCCTTCCAAGATTGGGAAACTACATATTTGTCACTGTTAAGTTTGTTGATAGCAACGCTGACAGATGATGCTATAGAGTATGTTATAGGGTGTATGATAGGAGCATATTTATGCAACTTAGTTATCTTGTTTCCTTGCATTTGGATTGTTAGTTCTTAGTTATTTTAGTATTTTAAGCTATTTTCGTGTGTTTGTAGGTCCTAATAACAAAGTTGGCAAAGAAGTGCATTTTGGTGCAATTTGGAGCAGTTTTGGGGTGGAATGGATTGCATGCATGTGGAGCATAAAGGATAGACGTTTTGGTGCATGAAAGGGCTTTAAACATATGCTAAAATATGGACACACTTCACCTACAACATCCACTCACTTCACCTACAACATCCACCTACTTCACCTACAACATCCACTTACTTCACCAAGAAATTTTGTGTGGTGATTCATTTTCAAAGTCTATAAATAGGCTTGTCCATCACAAGACAAGGGGGAGACACACAACACATTCACAACACAATTTCTGCCACAAGTCTTCTCTCTTCCTCCATCCTTTCCATCCACCCCTCTTCCTATCCATCCCCTATCACCCTTCCATATTCTCTAAACCTATTCAACCCCTTTGCCGCACCAGCCATCAACCATCATCACCATCCCTTGTGCCGTAGCTTTACAAAGGAAAAAGGAGAGGATTACCTTGGAGCCGTGCTTAGCCATTCAAGACGTTGGATTGTTGGAGCGTTTCTAGGAGTAATCTATCTTTGTTTTAAATGTTTAAATTTGATTATCTTTGTTTAATTGCGACTATGAGGAAATAAATTCGCCTTGGCTAGAGGTTGATTCAATACCATGAATATGTTTGCAATATGAATTGATTACCTTCAGTTGTAATTTCATAAATTGTGAATGCAATTTGCTTAACTGTTTGATTGATAACTTATTCTTGTATGTTGATTAAGGATGCATACTTAATTTGCATGCATGAATTTGGTGCTAGAATATAAGGGAATTTCACCTAATCGTTATGAACTTATATTCATGAGTAGTGAAGGTTGCTATCCACAATCGTGTTAAGTAAATTCTTGGCAAGAGTATCATGCTTTTCATAGTTACGAATGCCTCGTCAATACTTATAGTTCTCATGAATCTTAATGATCTTTGATTGTATCTCTATTGTGCTTTTCACATAGGGAACTTTTGAAGAATGTTTTGAATTGTTATATGCGCTTTCCCATTCAATTCATTAACTTAAGGAGAACTTGAAGGTTAAAAAAGTGCTATCACGGTTAACCAGGGGTATTGAGATTCATGGTTTATTGAAAGAACAACTGAAAATTGGTTTGTATGCAAGTGTGTCATGTGTGGAGAAAAACCCTCTAGCCATCCATTCATCCATTGATTTATCCAAATCTGTCTTAAAATCTGTTTTATTAAGTTTACTTAGTTTTTGTTTAAATTCGTCGAAAACCAAACCCCCAATTGTTAAGTTGTATTATTTAGTTATAATCTGTACATTTTGATGTATTTTGAGTATTTTGAGTCTTTGTAATCCCAAATTCGTTTAAATCCATCCCTAGTATCCGTTTTTATTAAATTTGTTAGTTTAGTGTTGTTTTGACTATTCTAGTGTATTCTAAGTTATTATAGTTTAGCTTTCTATTTTAGAAATTTTGTTTTATGTTTTAGAAGTCTTGTTTTATATTTTTAAGTCAGTTTAGGTGCATTAGCAATCCCTCCTAATCCCCGGTCTAAAACGATACCCTACTTACATCTTTACTACAATTGTCAAAAAGAGGGTTTAATTTGTGTGTTGTTTTACAACCCATCAGTGTAAGACTGCCACCGAAGTTTGGACAAAACTTGAAGAAAGGTATGCATCAGTGTTTAGAACATGTGTTAATCACTTGAAAATATGCATCAGTGTTTAGAACATGTGTTAATCACTTGAAAACGGAGTTGCATGGAGTTCAGAAAGGTGGGGATTCAATGGACAAATATCTGTTAAGGATCAAGTCAATAAGGGATCAATTGATGGCTGTTGGAGAATATGTTTCAGATAATGATGTGATGATTGCAGCTCTTGTTGGTTTACCTAGAGAATATGCAACTATTAGGACTATTATACTTGCAAGAGACTCTACTGTAACTATGAAGGAGTTTAGGGCATTATTGATTAGAGTTGAAAGGGAAAATGATGTGGTAAGGAATTCATTGGCTCAAAATATGGTTGCTATGTATATGCAAGGACATGATGGTGGTTCTAGTTTTTCTCAATATAGCAATGGTGCATCCAGTTCGAATTTTTCTGCAAATGAGCCGTCAAGTACAGGAGGTGTTATTACATCTACTCCATTGCCACAACAAATGCCATTTCTTCCACAGTCTCAGATAGGGCAACCTACCTATTTTCTAGATCAGAGTTCTTATGGTTCAGGTAGTGGATTTTTGGGGAATGTTGAGTAGTTTTCACAAGATAACTCAAGGCAAAATCAATCTTCTGCACAGTTTCATGGCAATTAACAACGTTTCTATAATGAAGGACAGTAAAGGGGAAATAATACTTATAGGCCAAGATTCAAAGGCAAAGGGTCTAATTACAAGAACAATAATGGCTGGAATGGAAACACTGAGTCCAGAACTACTTTGCATCCAGAATGTCAAATCTGTCAAAGAAGAAGGCATACTGCTCCTAATTATTTTTACAAGACTGCTCAAAGTACTTCACCGCATTTTAATATTGAATGTCAGATTTGTGGTAAGAGGGGACATAGTGCTCTAGAGTGCTATCACATGGGAAATTATTCTTATCAACCTTCTGGACCTCTTGCTTCTCTTGATTCTCAATCACAGGGTTTTGTTCCACAACCTCCGAATCTTGCGCCAATGGTTTCTCCATCACAGGGCTTTATTCAATAGCCTCAGATTTTTGCTGCTCATTACTCATATTAGTTGCATCCACCTGCATCTTCTATGCTTCAAGAGAATGTGCCTGTTCCCGATTTCTCATATTAAGTCTAACCTGCAATGCAAGGAATAAATGCTCAAGCTTCACCATTGTATTTAAATGCTACAACTTGGATTGTAGATACCGGAGCATCCCATCACGTGACATCTGATCTTGCTAGCCTACATCAAGTTGCTTCTTTTGAAGGTTCAGAGAAGATTAAAATTGGCAATGGTCAAAGTTTGCCGATTCAAAATACTGGTTCTACAATTATCAAAACACCAAATCATTCAATTATTTTGAATAATGTGCTGCATGTTCCATCTCTTGCTGTGAATCTAATGTCAGTGAAGCATCTATGTAAGGATAACAAATGTTGGTTTATCTGTGATGACACAAGTTTCTTTGTGTAGGACAAGGTGACAAGAGATATCTTGTACAAAGGAAGGAGTAGACCTCAAGAGCTGTTTCAGGTTCCTCTGTCATCATGGTCAATTTCGAGAGCTTTTATTGGACAGATGATCAAGTCTTCTCTATGGCATCAAAGGCTGGGGCATCCTACAAATGAAGTAATGACAGTTATGTTAGCTAAGTCTCATATTCCTTGTTCTATAGATAATAAACATCAAATGTGCACAGATTGTATTCATGGGAAGATTAATCGAAAACCTTTTGATAATGAGTCTTCTAGATGTATCTTGCCTTTTACTAGAATTCATTCGGATGTTTGGGGACCTTCTTCAGTCAAGTCTCTAGAAGGGTATAGATTCTATGTTGTATTCGTTGATGATTGTACGAGATACATGTGGATTTTCCCATTATATAATAAATCAGAAGTGTTTTTGGTATTTGTCAAATTTTACAAGTTTGTTGAAGTTCAGTTTGGAGTACAAATAAAATGTTTACAATCAGATGGGGGTGGCGAGTTTATAAGTAATTCATTCAAGGAGTTTATTCAATTAAAATGAGTGGTTCATAGGATTTCCTGTCCATACACTCCACAACAAAATGGTTTGGTTGAAAGAAGACATAGGCATCTAGTTGAAACAGCTATAACCTTGATGAATGATGCGTGGTTATCATAGGAATTTTGGTATTTGCCTTGTGCACATGCTGTGTATTTAATTAACAGGATGGCCACTAAGTTATTACAAATGAATTCACCATATTTTTGTCTATATGATAAACATCCATCATTACAGGATTGGAAAATATATTGTACAATTGTGTTTCCATACTTGAGACATTATAATGACACTAAATTTCAAGCTGGAACCTCAATGTGTACATTCTTAGGTTATGCTTCAAGTTACAAAGGCGCTATCTGTTATAACCTACAGACTAAGAAATTGATTTTATCAAGGCATGTAGTGCATGATGAGTCTGTATTTTCTGCAAAGTGTAGACCTCTAATGATGTCCAGTAGTACAGTTGCACCACACTCTGCTAATTCCACTCTAATTATAGTTCAATTGCAAGCTCCAAGTGCACGTGATAGAAGGACAGTAGAACAAGTTTAGTCTATGTTTGATTCTGGTTCATTACACTTAGATATTGATGTGTATGGGTCTATTGATACATCACAACATACATCTCAAACACAGGGATCTGAAACACATGAATCTGAGTCCTTAAATTCACACCAGTCTGCTCCTATACAAGATCTCAATCAATCCTTGTTACCTGTCCTGTCCTCGATCTAGCACAGCTTCAGGTATTACTTCCTATCTCTATGAGTGATTGGAACCAATTTTCTGGTTCTATTTCTGCTGATCATCCCAGAACACATTCCATGACAACAAGACTTCAATCTGGAGTAATTAAGAAAAGAGATTATGCTGTTTTTCATGCTACTTTACCTGAGCTACAGTCTTTAAACATTGATGATGGTTCTTTGTGCTATGGTGGTTTCTCTTTTCTAGATGAAAGTGTTGAACATGAAGAGCCAAAGAATTTTAAAGTAGTAGCTACAAATTCAAATTGGCAACAAGCTATGCAGGATGAATTTGATGCTCTTAAATGGCAAAGTACTTGCTTTCTTGTACCTCCTCCTCATGATCGAACTATAATCAGGAGTAAATGGGTGTATAAATTGAAGAAGAATCCTGATGGGAGTATATCTCAGTACAAGGCACGTTTGGTGGCTCAAGGTTATACACAGGAACATGGTTTGGATTATTCCGAGACATTTAGTCATGTGGTTAGGCACACTACAGTAAGGTTAATCCTTGCGCTTATTACAAGCTACAAGTGAGAGCTTCGACAACTTGACATAAATAATGCATTTTTTCATGGTGAGTTACAGGAAGAAATATATATGAAGCAACCACAAGATTTTGTGGATTCCAAAGTTCCAAATCATGTTTGCAAACTTGTTAAATCCTTGTATGGCCTCAAACAAGCTCCAAGGGCGTGGAATGCTAAGTTCACAGGTGTATTACCATCTCTGGGATTTATGGTTTCTTAGTCAGACACAAGTCTCTTTGTTAAGACAAATGGTAAGGATATTATCATTCTACTCTTATCTATAGATGATATTATACTTATAGGATCAGATATCACTAAAGCTAAAGCTGTGATTGCTGCACTTAGTGAGATATTTGATTTAAAAGACATGGGAAGGTTGACTTATTTCTTAGGGTTGCACATTCAGTACAAAAGTAATGGGGATGTATTTGTGTGCCAAACTAAGTATGCAAAAAAGCTTATAAAAAGGGCAGGAATGGAGAGTTGTAAACCTGCACCAACACCTTCAAAGCCTCAGACTCAGTTACTTATATCTGAGGGTCAACCTTTGCTTGATCCAAGTCTTTACAAAAGTATTGATGGGGCACTTCAATATTTAACCTTCACTAGGTCGGATATTGCTTATTCTGTGAATGTTGTGTGTCAGTATATGACAACACCAACTGGTGTACACATGTTCTTGGTCAAAAGGATTTTAAGATATCTTCTGGGGACACTGCAGTGTGGAATTACCTATCATTCAGATGCTGATATTCATATTTCAGCATATTTAGATGTTGATTGGGCTTCAGATATTAACACACGGAGATCAATCACAGGTTATGTTGTATTTGTTGGTTCTAATCCTATTTCATGGCAGTGAAAAAATAATCTTCTGTATCTCGCATCTCAGCCAAAGCTGAATATAAAGCTTTAGCTAATTGTGCAGCTGATGTCTATTAGATAAGGTCACTTATGAAAGATCTCAACCAGTTTTTACATGCTCATCCTGATCTGTATTGTGATAATCTTTCTGCATTAGCTCTTAGCATAAATCCTATCTTCCATTCCAGGATTAAACACCTTGATATTGATTATCATTTCATTCGAGAACGGGTGCAAAAGAAAGATATAATAATTCACTATATCTCCACAGATAATCAAGTTACTGATATCCTCACTAAAGGGTTGCATAGTCCTGTATTTGTTAAGCATAGTATCAATCTCAGCCTTGGTGTTCCTGGATGTGATTGAGGGGGGTAGTAACTGAAATACAAGTGTCAATGATTGAGTGGTTAGAGTATAATAAGGAGAGTTGTAGAGGATTTCCACATGGGAAAGTTAGTTAGAAATGTTGATGTGAGAATTATACGCACACAAATTAAAACCCTCTTTTGACAATTGTAGTAAAGATGTAAGTAAGGTATCGTTCTGTACCGGGGATTAGGAGGGATTGCTAATCGACTCTAAATTGACTCAAAAACATAAAAATAAACTTAAAAACGTTTGAAAAGACCCAAGGGACTCAAAACAGATTCACAAGACTCAAAACAAGCTAAAAACTCTCAAAACTGCCTAAAAACACAAATTGGGCAGTTTTGACACTAAACTCAACTTTGGACGAAAATTAGGTTTGGGCTTGACTCAAAACACTTAAAAACAAAAACTAAATAGATTTAAAACACTCTAAGACAAGAAAGTAAAAGGGGGGGTTTTGGTTTGGACGAATTTAAACTAAAAACAAACAAAAACTAAACTAGGCAGATTTGGACGAAATTGGTGAATAAATGAATGATGAATCAGCTAGCTAAGGGGTTCTTCTCCACACATGTCATACTTGCATACAAAATGATTTCTAATTGCTTTTCAATAAACCATGGATTCTCAACGCTCAGTTTAACCGTGAATTGCACTAATTAACTCTCAGATTTTCCTAATGTTATTGAATTGGATGATTGCATACAACAACCCAAAGCATTCCCCACAAGTTCCCTACATGAATTGCATAATAGAGATACAAGCAAGAATCATTAAGTTCTATGAAAACCATAAGCATTGACGAAGCACTCGTTACTATGAATTGCATGAAACTTATGCCAAGAATTTACTTAACGCGATTGTGATCAACAACCTTTACTACTTGCGAATATAAGTTCTTAACAATTAGGTGAAATGGGGCTTGGGGTATTGGCTAACAAATGAAGGATAGGGATAACAAACGTTCTTAAAGCAATAGCAAGCAACGTAATGCAATTGAGACTTAGAATTCACTTTAGAATGCAGAAATCAACGTTTAACACAAAAAAGGAAGATTTAAACAATACTTAGGGTCGAATTCATTGTTTTGGACCCTTTCTTCAACAAACAACACTTTAGAACTCTTTTTCAAATATTTTTCAACTCTCTTTCACTTTTTTCACAACTTTTTTCTTCTTCTTTCTATTTTCCACGAATTTTCTTTTCTTTTTCTTTTCTACCTGTGCCTTTGCACACAAACTCACATGAAAAATACTTCCCCCACACTTGTTTTCTGCCATTCATTAATCAAAAGGAATTCAATTGTAGTCATGCTTTACTATGCTTTAAAAACAAGGGTATGGATGGTCCTAATCTAGGCTAGGTGAGGATAGTGTAGGTTAACAAAGAACATAGGCTAACAAGGCTCAACGGGGTTAACTTAAAGACATAATGAAATAGGATACACGGCTGTTTGGCTTAGGTGGTGGTCACTACACAACTTCATCTTGAATATGTGTTATGCAAATCAATAACATGCTTTGAATGAAATGGGCATGAGTTCTAGCATTTGGAACTAAATGATGAAACACCTTCTAAGTAGTAACCAAGCAAAGAATAATGAGATCATGCAACGACTTAGAAAACAAAAATGCACAGATTATAACTCTCCAAATAAACGTTTAGGCTCAAGTCTCACAAGGTTGTAGTGTTAATTTGAGTTTCTTCCTTCAAGCATGTTACAAAAACTGATTTTTTTTCCTTTATGATTGCATGTGAATTCATAAGTTATAACCACAACCAAGCATAAACAAAGAGTAAATCAAACTTTCATCCATGTTTACAACTCTTTTTAACAGCCATGCAATTACAAACCGAATCCTCATCACTGTGTTGGAAGGTACCCTAAGACACAAACAAACACACAAAAACAACTCAAAACAACTCTTTTTGGGTTTTTCAAAACAATTTTTCAAATTTTTATGTGATTTTCGGATTTTTTAAGTCAAAACACACTAACAAGCACCAAAACAGCTTAAAAACACCTTAAAACAGCAAGGAACAAGTCTATAAGTAATGGGTGATAAAATCCCACGAATTTGCATAAAAAACACTTAGTTACCCCCCCACACTTAAATCAAACATTGTCCTCAATGTTTCGAGCATAAAACCACACAAAACACAAAGAATTAAACAAACAGCAACTTAAATCCAAAACTAGGCAGATTAGAAACAACAACAAAGAGAAGGGTTTTAGGAACGCAATTCTGGAATTTGAGTGATTCCTAGGGCTTCCTTTGTTGAATGCATGGGTTGCCTCCCAAGTAGCGCTTTATTTAACGTCTTGCAGCCGGACGATGCTTCTCTTTAAGCTCCCCTAGGTCCCATAGCATGGAATTGATCCGTGAATGGAAGGTGATACTTGAAATGATTCGGCAGTGGTCTAAATTCTAGTGTAGGTGCCTGAATCATCAAAATCAGCAAGTTAGTATAAAATGTAATGGAAATGGGAGAAGATGACTTACTTGCTTTGTCCGACAAGAACTCAATGACAAACACCACTCCTTTTAAAGTTTCAGGGATATTGGACTTGGCTAGATTGAATGTGATGGTTGGGACTTGTCCCGTGTCATAAATTTCCACTTCTTTGATCTTTGTGGTTTCAAATACGTCCTCTTTGATGTATTCTACATCTTCTCCAGCCACTACTTTCTCTGGAATCATTCTTCTTGGTGTACAAAGTTCTTTGAATAATTCAACACAATCTAGAACTTGCTTTGGTGCACTAAGAATTGGAGTATCATTTTGCACCTTGGGAAGAGCTTCGACAATGTCTTTTTCACTATCTTCTTGCGTGGGAATCAAAAACCTGTGAGGAAAAGGGACATTGGGTGGAGTAGGGTTAGAATTAACGAAAATTGGACCCAACTTACCTGTATTGGACAGTGGTGGAGCATTGGGAGGCTGCGGCAAGGGTAGTTCTTCCCTTGCCGTGGCCTTGTCATCCTCTTCTTCCTCAAACAGTAGTTGTTCATCCATGTTTTGGCTTGGTTTGGACGTCTTGGGTTCATCTTCATCCTCCATGCCACTTTCTAAGGTGATGGCTTAAGCAATTCTCTCCTATTGAATTTACAATGTTTGAATTGGAGAGTTCACGTTGTTCTTGAATATGTGCCATGAATTCCACCATCTCTCCCATTTGATTCTTCAAGTTATCCATTCTTTTGTCTTGATTTTGTTGGTCCTGCGTCAAAGAGGTTAGTAATTGAAAATTTTGATCATTATCCATGGACATACTTGAATTTGATTGGAATTGTTGTGAGGGAGGTTGTGGTGGCTGCATAGGTGTTGTATAGAACTCCTCATATAGCTGCCAATATTCTCCTTGGTGAGTCTCCTTAGCTTGATTTTGTGACCCCTGCACCAAAGAGTTTAATTTATTAAGGATTTGATTATAATCTATGGACGAACCTGATTTTGATGAGCATATTGCATATGAGGTTGTGGTGGCTGCATAGGTCTTGAATAGAACTCCTCGTATGGCTGCCAATATGCTTCATGTTGAACTTGTTGAGCTTCCCACCACATAGAGTTTGAATGATCACTCCAATCTCGTTGTGGACATTGATTGGTAGCAAAATCCATGTCTTACTTCTCTAGTACCTTAAATCAAAGAAAAAGAACTAAATCAAATATCAAAAGTAACACAAAACATAGAAAACAAAACTTAGTCAAAAACTAAAACAAAAACAAACTAAACAAAAAGAAAAGAACCAAGGGATTAGCAAAGTTGCTAATCCCCGGCAACGGTGCCAAAATTTGATGCGAGAATTATACGCACACAAATTAAAACCCTCTTTTGACAATTGTAGTAAAGATGTAAGTAGGGTATCGTTCTGGACCGGGGATTAGGAGGGACTGCTAATCGACTCTAAATTGACTCAAAAACATAAAAATAAACTTAAAAACGTTTGAAAAGACTCAAGGGACTCAAAACATATTCACAAGACTCAAAACAAGCTAAAAACTCTCAAAACTGCCTAAAAACACAAACTGGGCAGTTTTGACACTAAACTCAACTTTGAACGAAAATTAGGTTTGGGCTTGACTCAAAACACTTAAAAACACAAACTAAACAAATTTAAAACACTCTAAGACAAGAAAGTAAAAGGGGGGTTTTGGTTTGGACGAATTTAAACTAAAAACAAACAAAAACTAAACTAGGCAGATTTGGACGAAATTGGTGAATGAATGAATGATGAATCAGCTAGCTAAGGGGTTCTTCTCCACACATGTCATACTTGCATACAAAACGATTTCTAATTGCTTTTCAATAAACCATGGATTCTCAACGCCCCAGATTAACCATGAATTGCACTAATTAACCCTCATATTTTCCTAACGTTATTGAATTGGATGATTGCATACAACAACCCAAAGCATTCCCCACAAGTTCCCTACATGAATTGCATAATAGAGATACAAGCAAGAATCATTAAGTTTTATGAAAACCATAAGCATTGACGAAGCACTCGTTACTATGAATTGCATGAAACTTATGCCAAGAATTTACTTAACGCGATTGTGATCAACAACCTTTACTACTTGCGAATATAAGTTCTTAACAATTAGGTGAAATTCCCTTATATCCTAGCATTCAATTTATGCGTGAAAATTAAGCGTGCACTCTCAACCAACATACACAAATCAGTTTAATTCAAATAGATAAGTAAATTGAATCCATAACTTATGAATCACAACCAGAGGTAATCAAATCATATAGCAAGCATGAACATGGTTTCGAATCCCCCTAGCC
This sequence comes from Crataegus laevigata, assembly GCA_963580275.1. Taxonomy (NCBI): domain Eukaryota; kingdom Viridiplantae; phylum Streptophyta; class Magnoliopsida; order Rosales; family Rosaceae; genus Crataegus; species Crataegus laevigata. The sequence goes on along the minus strand of OY756947.1, from coordinate 24,653,296 downwards.
AAGGGGGGGTTTAGTTCCTCATACGTACAAAACAAAGAGTATTGAATTTAAACATTGAAATCAAAGGAAAGGAAACACCTAAAACTTCCAGCAACTCGAACTTGAATGGCATGAACGTCCAAGGCTTCTTCTCCTCCTCTTTGTTGCGGCACAAGGCTCTAGGACAGGTTTTGAGTGGTATTTGTATGGAGGAATGGATGTGGGATGGTGTGGTGGTGTTTAGGATCAGGAATTATGGAGAATGATGGTGGATGGCTGCGGCAAAGTGTGTGGGAGAGTTTCTGACGTGAATTGTGAATTATGGAGGTGGTGGATGGATATAGGTGAGTTATGGTGAAGGGTGGAACCCCTATAATGGTCATAAAGGGGTTTTATTTATAGGGGAAGGAAGGGCTACGAATTTCTTCAATTTGGAATCAGAAATCCATGGAAAATAGGCAAGTAAGGTGCAGGAATTAAATAGAAAAGTAAAGGAAATTCAGCAAAGAATGTAGGGCAGATTTTAGGAAAGTGTTTTGGGTCAGAAAATAGGAAAGAAAGGAGAGAAAGGTGCGGCATAGGTTAAGGGAGAAAGGGAATGTGTTTTAAGACATAAAATAGGAAGGAGAACCTCTCCCTTGTGCGACAAGGAATGGAACAAAACAGGAATGTGGTTTAAGTTTAGAAAATAGGAAAGAATCCCTCTCCCTTGCACGGCAAGGAAGAGGAAAGGGTTAGGGGGGTGCGGCTGAGACTTAGGAAAGGTGTAATGTCCTAAAACTAAAGGGAAAGGGATTAGGAAAATAGGAAACTAGGAAAAAGGAAAGGGAAACAAGGAGAGGGTGCGGCAAAGGTTCAAGGGTACTCTAGGGCCTTTGTTTTGTGTCCTAAAATGCTTAGGAAACCTTCAAAGTTGCTGGAATTTAGAGACATTTATGTTTAGGAAAGGTCAACCAAAATAGGAAACCTTGGCTTAACTTTCCTACTTCAAGTAGGAATCCTTGTTGGAGTAGGAATCCTCATGTGAGTAGGAATCCTTCTTCAATTAGGAATCCTTTGTTGATTAGGAAACCTAACACCTTCAAATCTTCAATTTTGTCCAATCCTTTGGCTCCAAGCAGATGACATCCATTCCAAGCTCCAATTTGCTCCAAAAGGCTCCAAAATGCTTCTTTTGGTATTCTTTGCCCTTAAAACCTGAAAACGCTTAAACTAGCTTAAAAGACTATTTTACTAAGGAAAAACACTATAAATGCACAAGAACAAGCTAAACTAAGGTGCATAAATATGCCCCTATCAAATGTGGTGTGGTATTAGAAAAAGTATTGTAAAACAAACGTTTGGAATTCAATTCAATACAATTTGTCCGCTGCTTATCTTCTCTCCCTCAAACTTTCTTGATCTTCTTTTTCTGTGAGTTCTTGAATTTCATTCTATCAGTTGTCACTACCCAGGTGGGTTACAGATGTAAAGATTCAGCTAATTAATAGTAGCTGTATGCATCTGGAAAGTTTAAGAACTTATGACACACTACGTATTAAAGGATGTATCAAAGGAACTAACTGTCTCGGTGGAAATAATCTCATTCGCCAATTAGAATACAAGGACAAGCTGAATCTTCTATTAAGTCCTTCAAGCAGGGGAGCATTATCAACCAGGTGTAATGTGATCATGATTATTAACATTAGGCTGCATTTTTGTTAAAGGAAACAAGAAATTGATTCTCTATAGCCCTAGGGATTCCCTTTCAACTATTTTGCAAAAGCAATCACACAATTTATTTATAGAAGTATTCGACATCATAGTCTAAAGTAAAACAGGACGATATGAAGAATTTGCATCACAGTATAAATATACTAGCTTTGATTAAGAAATCATAAAAATAAAAAAGAAAAGAAATTATAACTAAATACATTGAATTACAAGTAAAATAGATACCTCCTTAAGCACTGCTTTAACTTGACGAAGTTTTTCAGCATGTTCAATGTCTTCTGCCTCACTATCACTTTCTCGACCTGGTCTAGACAATGTAAAGAGTCCTCATTAATTAAGAACCCTCACCAATGCAATCATATGAGAACCAGCTAACAAAGATAATTAGGGTGTTTCCTGTTATGACTTTAAATATGAATTTCAAAGAATGGGAAAAGGGGTAGAAGGTGAGTTTTATACCATTACATCACCAATTATTTGGTATGACTTTAATGCACGAATAATAGTGTAAATCCAAAAACCAGAAGCAAAATTAGCAAATGTATTGAATGCCCAAAACAAAAAAAATTAGAGAAATACCTGATCAAAGAATGGAAAAGATCAGACGATTTGTTATGAATATTAGTATGGGTAGGTGATAAGCGGTGTTAAACCCTCAGCCTTCTTCTTTTTCCTTTACAAGTTTATATTAATCATCATCCAAACTACAATAATAACTCTCATTATCCTCACTACTATCATTTCTGGATTCCCATTCATCCTCATCTTCGTTTGCCTCTTCCGGTGCATTATATTGAGGCAGATCACCAATGTCAATTGATATTTCAAATTCGGGAACTCTAGGTATGTCAAACGGTTCTTGGACAATATTAGTATCTCAGAGTGTTTCTTCACCAATTTCTATCGAAAATGATAACTGTTGGTCACCAACATTGTCGTCGTTGTCATCATGATCTAGTTCTAGAATATCATATAGCCCTCTTTGATCAATCATTTGAACAACTTTCCAACCATTGCCGGCTTTAGTGTCGTCTTGATATAATATTTGTTTTGCCATAGTTGCCAAAATGTATGGGTCTTCATCGAACCAATGTCTCGTAGTGTTTACTAATAGTAAACCATGGTCTCGCTTAACACTAGTTCGGTTATGTGGGTTTGTATAAAACCAAACACATTAAACAGTATCACTTGATACCTGTCATTGTAAAGCAATTGTACTACACTAGTTAGTTTGCCATAAAAATCAATGTCTTCACTGTCGCCTGCACCCGGGACCTGGACACCACTATTTTGAGTAGACGACTTGTCATCACGTGTTGCCCCCAAGAACTTGATCTCGTTGACATGACAACCATAGAACAATTCAACGTGAAGCGGTCATCTCGCCAAGTTATATAATTCTTCATCGTAAGAAGGTGAATTCAATTCCTTCAATTTGTTTATCTAATATGACATATACAAAAAGTTAACTTGTTAGTGTAACCAAATTTAAAGACAGGCATGAACAAGTTGGAAAATATGCTCAATTCAAACCACATACAACTTACATGTGTGAAACCACGAAGGAAACAAGCCACGATGCTTCTTGACATATAAATGTGAAGGATGTTCCCGCTTCATAAATTGTTTATGCTCTTCAAGGTATGGCAAAGCCTCGTCACAATTGTTGAGTATGAACCAATGCACTACCTTTATGTCCTTTTTGGTAAACGATTTGCCTTGTACAAGATCGTCGAATGGTCGCGCAATTTGGGCAAAAATAGATAGTTTCTCTTTTCTAACACCACCGTCATTATTGCATTGAGGACGATTGAAAATTGTCTCAACATCTTGAAGATACAAAGCCCATGTGACCCCAGCTTAATTAAGCTTTGGTGTCTTTGTGTCCCCATTACAGCAGAACCCAGCCCCCGTAGGGCTCTCCGAGTTCCCTGCACCTAACCGCACCAGATCCCAGCCCATAGCTGGCGATTTGGTGCACCTGGCTTGCGATACATTCAATCGTGCCCTTCTCCCCTCTTTGGAAACACATACGTTGTGAAACAGCAAATCTGTACCGCACTTAATTTTTAGGCCCAACCCAGCTTAATTTTTGGGCCTGGGCCGCACTTTTCAATTTACTTAGCCCATCCGTGGCCTTTGGCCTATTATTTTGGGCCCTCGAGTTTAAATGCCTATATTTTTTAGGCCTTATGGCTTTATAATTTTCTAACCTACACTTTATTTTTGGCCCAAAGTCCAAACAATTAATTCAATTTTTATTCTAGACCTAAAGATCTAGTTGCATATTTCTGTATATATATTTGTGTTTATCTGTAGGAACATATGAACCAGAAGTTCAAAATTATTTCGAAACCTAAAGTTTCTAGAATCATGCCTTGTTTAAAAACCTGAAGTTTTCTTTAAAACATCACCCATTAAAACCCGAAGCTTTTTCATGTAAATTTTAACCAATAAATGTCCATTAGAACTTGAATATTCTACTCTTATGTGAATTGATTGATTTTTTTTTTCTCCATTACACTAACCACATTCTTGTCCATTTATTTTGTGATAGTGGCATGTCAAATTTGAACAAACTCGACTTCACCACTTTAGAGGTTTTTGGAATAAACTACCTCAAGTGGGTCTAAGATGTGAAGCTCCACCTCATAGTAAAAATGAGACGGACAACACAGTTGGCGAAGCTGAGAAAGCCACTACGATGATCTTCATCTAAAAACACATTCATGACGCACTGGGTCACTTTGGCTAATCGCTTTGATCACCAAAAAGATATCTTCTTACTTGAAGCAAGACATGACTGGTATCATCTGCACTCCTAAGACTTTAAATTTGTGAATGAATATATTTATGAAGTTTGTCGAATCCGATCACTTCTCAAGTTTTGTAACGAGAACTTACTGAAGATGTTCTCCTAAAGAATACCTATTCAACATTCTCTGCTACTAATATTGTCCTATAGCAACAATATAGAACTCAGAAGTTTACTAAGTTTTCAGATTTGATCTATGTTCTACTTCTAACTGAAAATAGAATCAATTGTTGATGAAGAATCATCAAGCTCGACTTATTAGGGTGACTGCTATGCTTGAAACATACAATAACACAAACCAATGCTCAAAACGGCAACATAGGCATGGTAGGGGCATCCATAAGCCACCATGTCAAGGTCAATAGAGCCAAGGCCCATCTAAAGGAGGAAACTAAGCCTAGAAGCACCCTACCATCGCTCCTAAAGCCCTACACTTCAAGAATAAGGGCAAAACACCTGAAACCATGGATGCGGACTATGGTTCCAAGGACCATTAGTCCCGTGTTTGTCATGCTCCCCAGAAGGTTGTAGCTGAATATCATTCTCGTTGTAAGAAGTTTGAATTAAACTTTATGCAAGTGGATGAATCAGAGAGTACCAAGATGGAGGTTTCTGACTTTCAGGAGGTTATCACCCCTATGGAAGATTAGAATCTTAGACATAAACTATTTTTAGTTGAATTTAGAACACCTGGGGCCGAATTCCACCTAGTGACCAAGCCCTCCCTCTGTTTTGGTTTAGTTTTGCACAATTTTCTTTTATGTTTGGATTATTTGTTGGTGATTTATTTTTTTGATATTAAATTTTTAATTAATTACCACCATTGAATACTTAAATTATTTTGAATGGATATTTGTTTTAGAATTTGTATGCATGTGACTAATTCAAATTAATTTTTATTTCTAGGTATGACTAGTAGAAAAGTTAGTTATTTGGCAGATAGTGCAACCACGCACACCGTTTTGCGTGAACGCATCTATTTCACTAACTTTATACCAAAGAATGCACCTCTGACAACCCTCTTAGGCCCATCCAACTGATGCGAAAATAAGCTAACACACAAATTAAACCCTCTTGTTGACAATTGTAGTATATATGCAAGTAGGGATCATTCAAAACTGGGGATTATGAGGGATTGCTAATCTATATTAAATAAACTTAGAAACACTAAATAAAACTTTAAAAACACAAATCTAAAATCAAAACACTTAACTAGATTCAAATGATTCCAACTAAACTAGAATAACTCAAAATAAAACTAACAAATAAACTAAGACAGATTCGCGAATGAATTTAAAAGACTCAAGCTATGAAAATTAACCAACTCTAAACTAAATTAACTCAAAGAACTCAAAAGAAATCAAATAAGGTAGATTCAAATCAAAAGACACAAATTGTAAAAGGGGGATTGGGTCTTGATGAGAATAACTTGAAAACAAACAAATTGTAAACTAGACAGATTTAAGCACAAAATATGGTTGTTTGAATGGATGATGGATTAGCAAGAGGGGTCTCCTCCACACATGATACACTGTATATAAACCAATTTTTAGTTGTTCTTTCGATAACTTATGAAACTCAATACCCCGGGTTAACCGTGATAGCACTTTTTAAACCTTCAAGTTCTCCTTAAGTTAATGAATTGAATGGGAAAGCGCATATAACAATTCAAAACATTCTCCAAAGGTTCATTACGTGAAAAGCACAATAGAGATACAATTAAAGATCATTAAGATTCATGAGAACTATAAGTATTGACGAGGCAATCGTAACTATGAAAAGCATGATACTCTTGCCAAGAATTCACTGAACATGATTGTGGATAGCAACCTTCACTACTTATGAATATAAGTTCATAACAATTAGGTGAAATTCCCTTATATTCTAGCATCAAATTTATGCATGAAAACTAAGCGTGCACTCTTAATCAACATACACAAATAAGTTATCAATCAAATAGTTAAGCGAATTGAAATCACAAATTATTAAATCACAACCAAAAGTAATTAATTCATAATGCAAATGTAATCATGGCTTTGAATCCCCTAGCAAAATGGGGGGGTTTAGTTCCTCATAATTGTAAAACAGAGGTAAATAGATTTATACATTGAAAATAAAAGAAAGAAAACAGGTAAACGCTCCAACGATCCTCGTTGAGTGGCAAGCACGTCCAAGCACTTTCCTTCCCTTCCTTTGCTACGGCACAAGGGGTGGTTGTGGGTTGAAGGTTTGGTTGTATGAAGGAATGGATAGGGGGGTGTATGGTGGTGTTTAGGATGGGTAGGTTGATCGGATCATATTTATATATATTTTTATATCAAATTCACTCGTCTTTTCTTAGTTAGTTCGTTTTATTTTGAGCTATTTACGTTATTTTTATGTTTTATTATTTTGAGTCATTTTAAGTGTGTTTCGAGTTTTTAGCTTAGTTTGTATTTTCTAGAGTCTTGAGTCGTTTTGAGTCTTTTGAGTTGTTTTAGTTTATTTGTTAGTTTTATTTTGAGTTATTTTAGTTAAGTGTTTTTATTTTAGTTTAGTGTCTTTAAACTTTATTTTTACGTTTTTAAATTATTTTAGAGGTTTTAGCAAGCCCTCCTAATCCCCGGCCTAGAACGATACCCTACTTACATCTATACTACAACTGTCAAAAAGAGGGTTAAATTTGTGCGGTAATAAAACCCCGTCAAATTTTTGGCGCCGTTGCCGGGGATTAGCAAATTTGCTAATCCCTTTATTTTTGTTTGTGTTTATTTTTATATTTGTCTTTTTGTTGTGTTTTTGTTTATTTTTGTGTTTGTGTATTTTACTTTTGATATTTGATTTATTTCTTGTTTTCAGGTACTCATCACGGTGGACAATCGAACAATCAAAGAACTCTTAGCCTCGTGGATGGACAATGCAGCACCCCTATACATCCAATACCCTAGGGCGGCCCAAGACAAGACCGACGAGTTCGAACTAAAGTCGAGCTTGCTGCACCATATTCCTAAGTTTCATGGGCTGTCCATGGAAGATCCTATCAAGCATTTGAAGGAGTTTGAAGTGGTTTGTTCAAGCATGACTCCCGGCAATTTCGATAGCAACATTCTGAAGATGAAGGCTTTTCCCTTTTCTTTCTTGGAAAGGGCAAATGATTGGTTTTACGAATTAGACTTCGGAACTATCACATCTTGGGAGAGCATGAAACGGGCGTTCTTGGAGAAGTTTTTCCCAACTTCTCGAGTCATTCTCCTACGCAAAAGGATTAGTGGCATTGAGCAAAATCAAGGAGAATCATTCCCAACGTACTATGAGCGATTCAAGACCCTTGTTGCCTCATGCCCGCAACACCAAATAAAAGAAGAGATGCTCATTCAATACTTTTATGAAGGACTTCTTCCCTTCGAATGACAATTGTTAGATGCTTCAGCAGGTGGTGTATTGGTTGATAAAACACCCATGGCTGCCCAGACCTTGATTGCCAACCGAGCTTTAAACGCACAACAATATGAAGGCGTTGGACAAAGGGACCCCCCATGGCAGCAAGAGGTATATGCAATCTCCGAAATTCAATCTCAATTGGCTAATCTCACTCTTCTTGTGTCACAGGCTATTGAAAAACCCAAAGTGCATGAAAACACAATCTGTGGCATATGTTCCATGCAAGGACACCAATCTGAAAAGTGCCCTCAATTGATTGAGAATGGAGGATGGGAAAGTGTCAACACCATTGGGTATCAAGGCCAAAATCAGCCCAAATATGATCCATACGCCAACACGTACAATCCGGGATGGTGTGATCACCCAAACTTCAATTGGGGAGGAGAGCCAGCGCGCTGCCTTAGGCAGCTAAGGGAAAGAAAGAAACGGAATTGAGGGAATTGGCGCTGCCTTGGTATGCTAGCAAGGAGAAGACGTGGCAGCTGGCAGAACAGTTCAGTTTTGGGAAGCTGCCATTAGAGGTCAGCTGCCAATTGGGGCAGCTTGGAAATAAAAGGGGGCTTCACCGAGGAAGTCAAAGGGGGGCAGCGGAAAGAAAAAAAACAGAAAAGAAGCGGAGGAATTCAGGAGCTCCAAAAAGCTGCCTGGCAGCTTTGGGCACGGAGAAAACCGAGAGGATAGGAAGTCTTGCGCAGGAATAGGCGCGGGCTGTGAGGCTGCCACACAGTGCGCAGACTGAAAAACAGTTCAGGACAGACAAGCACAAAATTGCACAGAGAGATCCTTGCACTCTCCTCAATTTGGTTTAATCTCTCCAAACTTATGTTTAATTTCTGTTTTTAATTTATAAATAATGTGTAATTAATTTAGTTTGGCTAGAGGTTAATTCAAAGCCATGGATATATTTGTAATATAAATTGATTACCTTCAGTTGTGATTTCTGAGTTGTGAATTTAATTTGCTTAACTGCTTGATTGATAACTTATTTGTGTATGTTAATTAAGGATGCATACTTAATTTACACGCATGAATTTGATGCTAGAATATAAGTGAATTTCACCTAATCGTTATGAACTTATATTCATGAGTAGTGAAGGTTGTTATCCACAATCGTGTTAAGTGAATTCTTGGCAGGAGTATCATGCTTTTCATAGTTACGAATGCCTCGTCAGTGCTTATAGTTTTCACAAAGTTTAATGATCTTTAATTGTATCTCTATTGTGCTTTTCACGTAGGGGACTTTTAGAGAATGTGTTGAATTGTTGTATGCTGTTCATCCAATTCAATAACTTAAGGAAAACTTGAAGATTAAAAAAGTGTTGTTCACGGTTAATCTGGAGTATTGAGATTTATAACTTATTGAAAGAACAACTGAAGGTCAATTTAGATTGCATATGTGTCATGTGTGGAGAAGAACCCTCTAGCCAATCCGTCGCCCATCCATTCACTTTTAATTTTATGTTTTTGTCAATTTGTAATTTATTTAAGTTTAATTTCAATTTCATCAAAAATCAATCCCCCCATTATTAAATTATATTATTTAGTTAATTTTTATTATTTTTAATCTTTTAATTTAAATTTCGTCCAATTAATTTCCTAGTGTCTAGATTGAGTTAATTTGATTGTTTTTATTATTTGAGTCATTTTAAGTGTGTTTCGAGTTTTTAGCTTAGTTTGTGTTTTCTAGAGTCTTGAGTTGTTTTGAGTCTTTTCATTTGTTTTAGTTTATTTGCTAGTTTTATTTTGAGTTATTCTAGTTAAGTGTTTTTATTTTAGTTTAATGTTTTAAACTTTGTTTTTACGTTTTTAAATTATTTTAGAGTAGATTAGCAATCCCTCATAATCCCCGGCCTAGAACGATACCCTACTTACACCTATACTACATCTGTCAAAAAGAGGGTTAAATTTGTGCGGTTTTAAAATCCCGTCAAATTTTTGGCGCCGTTGCCGGGGTTTAGGGGGAAACTAATGTTTTTCATGTTATTACTTTTTCTGGTTTTATTTGTTTTGCTCGAGGACTAGCAAAAGCTAAGTGTGGGGGTATTTGATCGGATCATATTTATATATATTTTTATATCAAATTCACTCGTCTTTTCTTAGTTAGTTCGTTTTATTTTGAGCTATTTACGTTATTTTTATGTTTTATTATTTTGAGTCATTTTAAGTGTGTTTCGAGTTTTTAGCTTAGTTTGTATTTTCTAGAGTCTTGAGTCGTTTTGAGTCTTTTGAGTTGTTTTAGTTTATTTGTTAGTTTTATTTTGAGTTATTTTAGTTAAGTGTTTTTATTTTAGTTTAGTGTCTTTAAACTTTATTTTTACGTTTTTAAATTATTTTAGAGGTTTTAGCAAGCCCTCCTAATCCCCGGCCTAGAACGATACCCTACTTACATCTATACTACAACTGTCAAAAAGAGGGTTAAATTTGTGCGGTAATAAAACCCCGTCATAGGTAGGGGTAAGGCTAGGATAGTTTAGGGAGTATAGAATGGAAGTGTTGTGTGAATTCGTGTCTTTGGCCTTGATGGAGAAGCCTATTTATAGGCTTTGAGAATGAATCACTACCATCCATTTTCTTGGTGAGAATGAATCACCACCATCCATTTTTCTTGGTGAGAATGAATCACTACCATCCATTTTGTTGGTGAGAATGGTGAGAATGAATCACAACCATCCATTTTTTATGCTCCCCATGCATCTAATCCATTTCACCCCAAAATAGCTCCAAATTGCACCAAAATGCACTTCTTTGCTAACTTTGTTATTTAGAACCTACGAATACACGAAAATAGCTTAAAACATTCTAATAAGATGAAACTAATTAAGTAAATGCAAGGAAACAAAGTAATAAAGTCACATAAATATGTTCCTATCAAACTCCTCCACACTTAGCTTTTGCTAGTCCTCTAGCAAAACAAAGAAACAAAAACAAACAAAACACAACCTAAACCTTCCAACGTTACCTCAGGGATTTCCAATGCACATGTCAAAAATCATTACTTGTATAGATTTTGGTCATCAATATCCTTAAGCATACACTTAACCACAATCACCATTTACTAGTTCTCTTTTAATCGATTAAAACATCATTTTGAATGTAATAACATGCCTTAGAGAATTCCCTCAATTCCTTACTAGATATGCACTCATTTTTCACTTAGATTTTTAAATTACACTCCCTACACTAGGTATATGTGAGAAGATTGATGTACACATGAAAACTAAAACTCACATATGTTTAACAAAGAAATCACTTTTCTGGAGTTATCAGTGAATATATGAATATGATCTCATGAAAGGAATGCTACTACTTAGATGCAAGAACTAGTGACACCATATGCTCATACCAATCCCAAACTCCACATATTGAACACATAACACTCAAGATAGAAGTGTAAGGGTTGTAACGGGGCTAAAGGTGTTTGGTTAACAAAGAACGAATATGGAAAACAAAGGTTCTTAAAGACATAGTGAGCAAAGCAATGAAATCAACTTAGAATTCACTTTTGAATGCAAACTCAAATTTTGAACAAAAAGGGGGAGAAGTCGCACATTTTAGGGCCAGATTTGATGATTTGGACCCTTCCTTCAACAATCAATACTTTCAAACTCATTCTTTCTTCTTTTCTTTTATGTTTTTCTTTTCATATGTTTTTCACATTTTTTTTTTGTAACCCAAAACGTACAAATGAGCTAAAAAACAACCATTCCCTCCCCCACACTTGTTTTCTTGCATAATGTAGATCAAAAGGAATTCATTTTATGTTATGCTTACTAGCCTTTAAGAACAAGGGTATGGAAAGTCCTAAACTAGGCTAGGTAAGGTTATTGTGGGTTAATAAAGAACATAATGAAAAGCTCAGACAATCAGCTTAGTTGAGGATGAATCAGCACGTTGTCTCCACATGCTTCAAGCAATCAGGTCTCCATGCAGGTGTGGCATCTTCTCGAGTTCTTGGATCAACTCAGACTCCTTCTGCTCTTCGATGCAACTCAGATACTTTTGCTTTTGAAGAAGTATCTCTCCATAGGTTTATTTTTGAATTAGGGCTGAAAGGGCTCGAAGATGAGTACTCGAGAGCAAGACTAGGTAAGCAATCATGATCTCTCTTTCTCCCTGTTCTTCAGATGAAGGTGAGAAGAAAGCATGATATGAGATACTTTTCCTTTTAACCTTCATGATATGAAATACTTTTGCTCTTGATGACTTGTTTGCAGAGGTACTCCAGGGGATGAGGAACACTGAGTAACTCGAGAGGTTTCTTTGGGAATACATTCTTGGAGATGAAGAAGTGTTGAGTAACCTTTGCTATGGAGGGCGAAGGTAGACACTTATAGGAATTTCTTCACAACCGGTACTATTCTCTTACTCTTGTCGGCAGCCGCTAGATGATTGAACAGTAAGGTTTACGCGTTTTCTGACAAAGTTATCCGTAATTCCCACAAAGCTGAGGGTGCATGTGACAGGTGACGACAAGTCTGGAAAAGTTGATCTTTTGAAATCCGGGGGTCAGCTCGTGGTTTCTGAGCAGGCCCGGCTTTTGAGAGAGGAGCGTCTCTTTGATTTACAAGCAGGCGCCTCTTTGATTTGCGAGCAGACTCCTCTTCGATTTATGAGTAGTGCCTCTTCGATTTTTTCTTTTTATAGAGGCACTAATTTTGTTCCACAGCACACTTGAATTACCTCTTGTAAAAACTCCTTTCTTGCACTTCTGAAATCTTAATCTGTCCGATCTCTTCTTTCTCAACACATTCAAAAAATTTCTTGCCCCTCTGACCGTCGCCTTAACTTGAATGTCGGGGAAGATGATGACTTGTCTTCTCCAAACAACATTTGGCATCCGTCATTCTTATCCCCCAATTGTGCTCTTACAATTGGGGACTCTATGATGAAGAATGATACAACTGCTACGGTGGTTGCTAGAAACCTTCTCACTCCAAGAGACAATAGGTTGCTTTCCAAGCGGTCCGATGAGCTCACTGTTCAGGATTCTCTGGCACTTAGCGTCCAGTGTGCAGGCTCAGTCTCAAACATGGGCCAACGCCTTCTTGTACGATCTCGTCATGTTGAGTCTTTGATGGCTGATGTGGCTAGTCTTCGGCAAGAGGTCAGAGGACTCAGGCACGAGAATAAGGAGTTGTACATGCTCGCAACTAGTTACTCAACAAGTATGAAGAGAAAGCTTGACCAGCTGCAGGAGTCCGAAGTGCGGATTCAGAGTGATCATCAAAGGTTTGTGGCGTTACTGCAGAGGCATCTGTTGCCTTCGTCATCTGGAGTTGCACCAAGAGTTGAGGCTCCAGAAGATCAAACTCCGGCGCTTCGTCTTTCTAGAGCTCCGTCGACTGCTGAGGTACCACCTGACCAATGAAGGTTATTAGTTTACACATTATTGTAAAATATTTTTGCTTTTATTTTATTTTATTTGATTTTTTTTTTTTATCAATGTAAAATATGTAAATCAATGTAAAATGACTTTGTTTACCCTCCCCCGCACTTAAACTAAACATTGCCTTCAATGTTTTAAACATAGGTTCACACTTAAGCAAACAAACAATTAATGAACTAACCAAGGCAAGATAAATGCAGTAAAGAGAAGGGTTTAGGAGTGCAAATCTGATTTGTTGAGCAATTCCAAAGTCTCCCTTCGTTGAATGCTTGGGTTGCCTCCCAAGAAGCGTTTGCTGTAACGTCTTGCAGCCGGACGAGACCTCCAATTATGCTCCCCTAGGTTCCACGAAATGTAAATTATCTTTCAATGGGAGGTGATACTTGAAATGATCCGGCAATGGTCTAAATTCTAGGGTGGGTGCCTGAATCATCAACAACATGTAAGTATAAAACGAAATTAAAATTGGAGAAGATGGCTTACTTGCTTTCTCCGGCACAAACTCAATGACAAACACCACGTCCTTGAACGTTTCAGGGACTTTGAACTTGGCCAGATTTACTATGATGGTTGTGGCTTATCCTGTGTCATCAAACTCAACTTCTTTGGCATTAGTTGTCTCAACTACATCCTCTTTGATGCATTCAACATATTCTCCGGCCACTTCCTTTTCTTGAATCATTCTTCTTGGTGTACAAGTCTCTTTAAACAATTCAACACAATCTGGAACTTGATTTGGTGCACCAAGAATTGGGGTATTACTTTGCACCTTTGGAAGAGCTTCCACAATGTCTTTTTGACTCTCTTCATCATTGGGAATCAAAAACCTGTGAGGAAAAGGAACATTTGGTGGAATAATGTTAGAATAAACCACCTCACCTAAGTTGGATGGCATAGGGACTTGAGTGGCTTGCGGCAAGAGTTGTTCTAAACTGCCCATGTCATCCTCTTCCTCTTCTTCTTGCAACAGCAATTCATCCACGTTCTGGCTATGTTTGAACGGTTACGGGACAGCTTCATCTCCCATATCACTTCCCAAAGTGATGGCTTCATGGATTTCAAAATCTCCCATTAAATTGGCAATGTTTGAATTAGAGAGTTCACTTTGTTCTTGAATCTGTGCCATGAACTCCATAATCTGCCCAACTTGCTTCTCCAATTCGTCCACTCTTTTGACTTGGTCTTGCATCTCCTTGTTTTGATTTTCTACTCCCTGTGTCAAAGATGTGATTAATTGAATAATATTATCATTATCCATCAACGAACCTGAAATTGGTTGGGAAGATTGTGGTGGAGGTTGTGGTGGTGCACATGGCCATTGATAGAACTCCTTAGATGGCTGCAATTGTTCTTCTTTTTGTGAGCCCTGCGTCAAAGAAATTAGTCCATCAAGAATTTCATTATAACTCATGGGCATACTTGAATTCGATTGGAATTGTTGTGGGGGGGGGCTGTGGTGGCTGCATAGGTCTTGAATAGAACGCTTCATCTTGCTGCCAATATCCACTTTGTTGAACTTGTTGAGGTTCTCCCCACATATAATCTAAAGAATCTCTCCAATCCAAATTGTAAGCGTTGGAAAACATGTTGCCCCTTGGTTGATCATAGCCTTGATAACCCCAAGCATCTCCGTTTGCAGCAAATTGAGGACATTGATGAGTTTGATATCCTTGCTCATAGGGCACATCAAATGTAGGGACACTTGGCATTGTGGTCCTTTTGACATTATGAGTCAATTGAGAAGTGAGATGCGCCAATTGAGCTTGAATGGTCGCAAGTGCCATGTCTTGCTCCATTTGTACCTAAAATCAAAGAAAGAAAACTAAATCAAATATCAAAAGTAAAAGACACAAACATAAACATAAACACAAACATAAACAGAAACAAAGGGATTAGCAAACTTGCTAATCCCCGGCAACGGCGCCAAAATTTGATGCAAAAATAAGCTAACACACAAATTAAACCCTCTTGTTGACAATTGTAGTATTTATGCAAGTAGGGATCGTTCTAAACCGAGGATTATGAGGGATTGCTAATCTATATTAAATAAACTTAGAAACACTAAATAAAACTTTAAAAACACAAATCTAAAATCAAAACACTTAACTAGATTCAAATGATTCCAACTAAACTAGAATTAAAACTAACAAATAAACTAAGACAGATTCGCGAATGAATTTAAAAGACTCAAGCTATGAAAATTAACCAACTCTAAACTAAATTAACTCAAAGAACTCAAAAGAAATCAAATAAGGTAGATTCAAATCAAAAGACACAAATTGTAAAAGAGGGATTGGGTCTTGATGAGAATAACTTGAAAACAAACAAATTGTAAACTAGACAGATTCAAGCACAAAATATGGTTGTTTGAATGGATGATGGATTAGCTAGAGGGGTCTCCTCCACACATGATACACTATATATAAACCAATTTTTAGTTGTTCTTTCGATAACTTATGAAACTCAATACCCCAGGTTAACCGTGATAGCACTTTTTTAACCTTCAAGTTCTCCTTAAGTTAATGAATTGAATGGGAAAGCGCATATAACAATTCAAAACATTCTCCAAAGGTTCATTACGTGAAAAGCACAATAGAGATACAATTAAAGATCATTAAGATTCATGAGAACTATAAGTATTGACGAGGCAATCGTAACTATGAAAAGCATGATACTCTTGCCAAGAATTTACTTAACATGATTGTGGATAGCAACCTTCACTACTTATGAATATAAGTTCATAACAATTAGGTGAAATTCCCTTATATTCTAGCATCAAATTTATGCATGAAAACTAAACGTGCACTCTTAATCAACATACACAAATAAGTTATCAATCAAATAGTTAAGCGAATTGAAATCACAAATTATTAAATCACAACCAAAAGTAATTAATTCATAATGAAAATGTAATCATGGCTTTGAATCCCCCTAGCAAAAGGGGGGGTTTAGTTCCTCATAATTGTAAAACAGAGGTAAATAGATTTATACATTGAAAATAAAAGAAAGAAAACAGCTAAACGCTCCAACGATCCTCGTTGAGTGGCAAACGCGTCCAAGCACTTTCCTTCCCTTCCTTTGCTACGGCACAAGGGGTGGTTGTGGGTTGAAGGTTTGGTTGTATGGAGGAATGGATAGGGGGATGTATGGTGGTGTTTAGGATGGGTAGGTAGGGGTAAGGCTAGGATAGTTTAGGGAGTGTAGAATGGAAGTGTTGTGTGAATTCGTGTCTTTGGCCTTGATGGAGAAGCCTATTTATAGGCTTTGAGAATGAATCACTACCATCTATTTTCTTGGTGAGAATGAATCACCACCATCCATTTTTCTTGGTGAGAATGAATCACTACCATCCATTTTGTTGGTGAGAATGAATCACAACCATTCATTTTTTTATGCTCCCCATGCATGCAATCCATTTAACCCCAAAATAGCTCCGAATTGCACGAAAATGCACTTCTTTGCTAACTTTGTTATTTAGAACCTACAAACACATGAAAATAGCTTAAAACATTCTAATAAGATGAAACTAATTAAGTAAATGCACGGAAACAAACTAATAAAGTCACATAAATATGTTCCTATCACCAACCTGATCTAAGGATATGGTAAGGCACATATAATGTCGTCCAATTGTAAAATCCTGACCATTGATGAGGCACTTTATTCTCCACGTTTTGGAAAAAAGTTGTTGAATTTCAAGGACATTAGAAATAATAATCACCACCTTGAAACCTATGTAGAAAACGAAGTTAAATTTATGTGCATCACTTTCTACGAATATGGCCAGAAGCGTATTCTGGAGAAGATGGAGAATATCCCGATTGGTCTGTATACTACAACCATATGCCATATAAAGAGCCACTATGAGGGCGCACAAAATTACACTTTTGCATGATCGTTTGGGACACTCTATATAAACAGCAATGCGCTGTATCTTTAAATCATCACACAGGCATCCACTAACCCAAAGTTTAGGTTTGATTCAAGGAATCGCATGTCACACCTACACAATGGGAAAGCTTATTATTAAGTCTTCTTATGACAATATTCATTCAAATCCTCTTATTTTTCTATGAAGGATTTAGGGGGACATTTGTGGACCGATTCACCCTACATTTGGACCATTTAGATATCTTATGGTCCTGGTTGACACCTCTAAACGTTGGTCACACGTGTGCTACTTGTCCATAAGGAACGCTGCATTCTCTAAACTATTGTTTTAGGTTATCAAGTTGAGCGCTCACCACCTTGATTATCCGATCCAATCTATTCAATAGGATAATGCTAGAGAATTCACATCTAAAACTTTTGATGACTATTTCATGTCGGTTGGGGTTGAAGTGGAACATCCAGTAGCCCATGTTCGCACCTAGAATGGCCTGGTAAAAACACTCATTAAGCGCTTACAAATGAATGCTCGATCACTGGTCATACGTACCAAGCTCTCGATCGCTACTTGGGATCATGCAATATTGCACACAGCCATGTTGATTCGCCTAAGGCCTTTTGTGACCCAACCATATAGCGCATTTCAGTTGGTTACTGGATACAAATCCGATAAATTGCATTTGTGTATTTTTGGTTGTGCGGTCTATGTGCAGATTTCGCCGCCCTTACGTACAAAAATGGGGTCTCAGCAAATAATGGGAATCTATGTTGGATATTATTCTTCGTCAATCATTCGTTACTTGAAACCTTTAACAGGAGATCTATTTACCGCTCGTTTTGCGGAATGTCATTTTTATGAAACATTCTTCTCGTTGTTAAGGGGAGATAACAATGGCAACGTTCCTGAAGAACGACACAAATTATCGTGGACAACTCTCACTTTGTCTCATTTAGATCCCCACACTGTTTAGTCTAAAACTGAAGTGTAGCGTATATTAGATATTCAGAGCATGCCAGATGGTTTCACGGATCTAGCACTAGTGAAAAGATCACATATTTTAGCTGCGAATGTGCCTGCAAAGATGGATGTACCAAATGTATGACGAACTTCCTTCTTGGAAGCCGAGGATGCCAACTTGGCCAATCCACGTACATTAGCGGCTAGCCAATCATCTGCCCTTACACAAAAGCATTACAGACCTCTTAGTTCAAGGGATTCACACCCTCGAAAGAGGAAACCAACGACATAGGCCCTTGAAGAGCCTACCGTGAATCCAATTGTCACCTACTCATTTTGCCTAACTCATAAGAAAATTCTAGATTACGGAAGTGTCCTTGAAGAGACCAATCTACCTCTCGAGAATTGTGAGATTTCTATCCATCATGCTAGCATGGATCATGTTTAGTGTAGAAATGAGATGATCATCGACGATGCATTAGCATATGATGTAGCTACTGAGATCATGTTGAGCGATGACATTGAACCCTGTTTTGTTGATGGATTTCGACGTAGAACTGATTGATCAAACTAGAAACAAGCAATCCATTTCGAACTTGATTTTCTTGCGAAATGTAAGATATTTGGACATGTAATTCCCTCTCCTCCACACGTGAAGCTCGTTGGCTACAAGTGAGTTTTCATTTAGAAGCTTAATGAGAAGAATGAAATTGTGCGTTACAAAGCTCGTCTTGTTGTGCAAGGCTTCTCACAATACCCCGGGATTGACTGTGATGAAACTTATTCACCTGTTATGGATGTGATTACTTTTCGCTACCTTATCAGTTTGGTAGTTTCTGAAAAACTGAGTATGTAGCTAATAGACGTAGCAACTGCGTATCTCTATGAGGATCTTGATACGAAAATCTATACAAAAGTTTCCAAATGACTTACATTGACTGGATCAAATATTTCCAAACCCCGCAATTCGCTCTCAATTTAGCTGAGGCGTTCACTCTACGGTTTGAAGCAATCTAGAAGAATGTGGTATAACCGTTTGAGTGAGTAATTGACTTGTCAGGGATATGTGAACAACAAACTATGTCCTTGTGTTCTCATTAAGAAGTCACATTCCGGTTTTGCAATTGTTGTAGTTTAAGTCGGCGATATGAACCTCATTGGAACTCTTTAAAAGATTGAGAAAACTGTTGCGCACCTGAAGTCGGAATTTGAAATGAAAGATCTAGGAAAGACTCAATATTGTCTTGGTCTCGAGATAGAGCACTGTTCAGATGGAATCTTAGTATATCAATCGAACTATACCTCGAATGTGTTGCACTGCTTTAACGAGGATAAAATGAAGTGTTCGAGTACTCATATGGTTATTCAATCGCTAGATGCAAAACGAGATCCCTTCTGTCCAAATGAGGATGATGAAGAGATTTTGGAGCCTAAAGTTCCTTATGTAAGTAAGTGCGATAAATGCTTTATTGTACTTAGCTCAATGTACTAGACCCAACATCTCTTTCGCTGTTAATCTTTTAGCAAGTACAGTAATGCACCAACACGCAAACATTGAACTGGTGTTAAATACATCTTCCGTTACCTTAAGGGTACTATGGATCTGGGCTTGTTCTATCCCTTCGGATCCTCAAGTGATGTCGAACCCCCTTATCTCGAGTTGATTCTCGCCTTGTTAGATATGCCGACATAGGATACTTATCTTATCCGCACAAGGTGTGCTCTCAAATGGGTCATGTTTTTACCGTTGAAGGCACCACAATCTCTTAGAGGTCAACTAAATAGACCTTAGTTGCCATTTCGTCTAACTATGTTGAAATTCTCACCTTACACTAAGCAACTCGGGAATGATTTTGGTTGAGAGCAGTTATTGGCCATATTCAAAGCTCATGCGATCTTTAATCCGTCGTTGACATCCCAACAACGATCTATGAAGACAACGCAGCATGCATCGAACAACTCAAGAAGGTTTACATAAAAAGAGACAACACCAAGCACATTGCACCAAAATTCTTCTTCTCACATTAACAACAAGAGCATTAGAAGATTGAAGTCATGCAAATTCATTCACAAGACAATATGGCCAACCTCTTCACCAAATCACTACTGAAGGCAATGTTTCAGAAGCTTGTTCAAGGAATAGGTATTCGTAAACTTTCTAAGTTGTGACACTATTATTTCTCTTTGGAATTATGTCGAACTTAGGGGGAGTATCCTAAAGTATACTTGCTTGATCTTAATGTACTCTTTTTCCCTACAATTTGGAGCATTTTTTTCCTTTTGGTTTTTGCTACCTAACGATGTTTTGACGAGGCACCCACCTTTGGTTGATCATATCCCTGATGACGTCCCATAGACGTTTCATTTGACTTTGCATTTCTCACGCATTTTTCCTTAGCTTATGAGTTTTGTCCCTACTTGAGTTTTACCATAGTCATTGGGTTTTTTGTGAGACTTAGTTCCTTATACAAATTACTACTTTATTTGAGACTAGCGTGTTCCTAAAATCAGTGCCGATGAGTCGACTTCCTCAACTCTACATGATGCCGAATCTACTTGAGTATTTACATACTCAAGGGGGAGTGTTATAAACTTTGTATTTAAGTGTGATTGTGTAAATCCTAGATTAGATTTGATTTTTGTTATTCTTCCCTATTAGGACTTGTATTCCTTGGAGGACAAGGATTTCTTTTCTCCCTTATTACTATAATTAAAGGCACTGTGTAGGAGGAATAACACATCCTCTACACAACCCTACAAACGCATCTCTCTCTATATTTTCTCTATGTCGTTAGCCCCCTCTCCCTTGTCAATTAACTATAGGCCACAACACAATTTTTTTATTTTTTTATTTTTTATTTTTTATTTTCAATATTTTGGTGAGGATCTTCATATACTTCCTTTTTTATGTTTGGGTCAGGTAGTTTTGGTTGGGCTCAACATGGGCCACATAATATGATAGAATTTTCTTAGGCTTAGCCTTACGAGTTAGGCCAGTTGAAAATTCGACCCAAGAAGAACAAAAAACCGCTTTTTTCCCATTAGAAAATTAAGAAGAATACTGACTGACAATGATTCGTTTGTTTATATTTAGTCTAGCTACTCTGAAGTTTATAACAACTAAGATATATTGCCATGTTATCTATCACATGTCACGTAAACAAACTTAACATAATATCTAAAAATTAGGTCCACAATGACGAGTAATTGTTTTTCCTGTTAATATAAGATAGACTGTGTACTCAAAGGAAGACAGCACTGCAGACAACAAAAAACCATGGAAAGTTCGGAAACACCCGGAAGGAACTGATGGAAAGTTTGGGCCATCAACAACCTACCATTGCTACAATCGAAATTTATCGTCACAAACGTGTCGTGCGTGTGGACTGCATATGATCTAGAAACGACATAAATGACGATATCACAATTGAATATCAATATCATGTTAACAATGTTGATTTTCATTAGATATTTGGATGTAAATTTTCGCCATCTTTACCTTTGGTGAAAATGCACCAACAAAATAATAACATCTAAGGTTAAGGTTAAAAGTCTCACGCGACCATGATGAATGGGAGGCTTTGGCCGAAAAATCTCCGATGTCAAAGTTAGAATTCTGAAAAGAATGTATTTAGGAGTTTATGAGTAGCAAAATGGTTTCATAAATTTTGGAGATAAAGTGGGTATTTATAGGAGAGAAGGAGGAAGTGGGCCAGCCCTCTAGGGTTTGTGGGTGGCCGGCCCTAGGGTTGTGTTTAAGAGAGAATATTCCAAGATATTTGTGTAAATAATATTCGAGTAATTAGGTAAATATCCTAAATAAATGGAATTAGAATTACTTACTTGAAAACTTCTTTGATTATGAATGTATTTATGATAAGAATAATGAATTATTCTATCATAAATACCTATGACTTTTTCTACGAGCAGGGTGGCTTGACCAGTCGTTGATCTCTGCTCTATCTTAGTTGTGCGTGGTCAATAAGATTGCTCCATGCTCATTTAATAAGGGCAGTCTTGTCTTTATTGGAAAATAATCCACGTGTTAGTTCCATAATTTTTGAAATTATTTTTTACTCCACAATATTTCATCAAGATTGTTTGATATGAGATAGCTATTTAATAGATATTGTTAATTGCAAGTGACACTTTACCACAGTGGTGGAAATGTGTTGTGCCCTTGCATGACGGCGTGGATTTAAACCCCGTCGATGGCTAATCTAACATTTAACTTACTAACGCTATCATTTCACTAAAAAAAAGAAGATATTGTTAATTTGGCATCAACATATTGGTATTAATACGTCAATATAATATTGTTCATAATATTAATATTCAGTTAACATATCGTGGTTTGCTCCATATCTTGAATCCAAATAATGTGCAGCATGTGCAGGGGAGAAAAGCTTGTGCCACAATTTTGGCTTATGACTATAGGAGGAGCCTTCTTAGCCTTCAGGGTAGGAAGACACGGTTGGTACTATGCCGATTAGCTAGAACATTTGGATTCTCCTTGCTTGATCAGCTCACCATCACTGAATAGCACAAGTGTCCTGAGAATCCATTCTTCACATCCATGGCAGAATTCAAGAAAAGAAGAATTTAGAAAGAGACAGCTTCAGAGAAAAGAAAGAGAGAGCTCAATTGTATTTCTTACACCAAACGGTTATTACAATCCAAATTTATCTAATACACTAGAAGGGAAAAGTATTTATACAACTGAATTTAATTGAGCTAGCATAGGACTTAAGTCACTGCTTGTGTGGCATAGCTGATGTGGCATGCTCATCCCATGTGCATTACAAGTAGTTATCGAGATTTCCCATTCGACGTCCTTGCTTTCCTTTGAGATGGAATTTTTTTTTAAAGCTTACTATTTGGTGTAAATATATCATTCTATCAAAATAAATTTATAAATTGATAAATTGTAGATCAAGTTAACGTTTCAAAACTATAAGCTTACTATTTGGTGTAAATATCTCAAAAACAACCATAAATTTATAAATTGTAGATCAAGTTAACGTTCCAAAACTAGAAGCTCTTCTAACGTTAAGAATAGACTAATCAAGCTCCTCAGAAGATACTGTAGTACAAACCACACTCCCTCAACGTACAAAAGAGGCATGCAATTATCAAAATTTATTTCATCTTTCTCTTTTTTTTTTTCTGTCAATAAGTCTTTAACTACGTACTTAGCTAGCGAGCCCACTTATCATGTAGTGATGATTAATTGTATCGAATTTTATCAAAAGTTACTGCTAATGGTAATTGCCATTTAATGTATGGTTTACCTTTGTTTGGTCCCAGCAATTTCGACAAGGTAATATGCTGAATATGTCCCACTAAGAGGTACATTTTGGGTCCAATGGTACGTTTGGCGACAATGCTTGATGTAGATCTAGAAGACTAGTGGTTGAGAGACATGAATAGGACCATGTAATGAAGAGAGTTTTTTAGTGTGATCGGCACACAAGGTGGTACACTACGTGTCATTATACAAATGGTGTGATATATGTGTTAAAAAATAAAATTTTCTATTACATATAAAAACATGTGATATACCACTCATGTTTCCATCATCATCAAAAATTTCTCCATGCAATGCTCGATGAAGAGCTAGAAGACTAGTGGCTGAGAGACATGAATAGAACCATGCATGCACAATTGAGCTGCAAGAAACGACGTAATTGTACCAATTGGTTTCTTAAATTCGAATCCTTGTCCTTGGATCCAAATAGAAACCGAGCAAAAAAGTACTTGTTTTTGCTTTAATCGGTGCATTGGATCTCACGAGTTCTACTGACATTTTGATATGATCTGATTTACAAATCAATTTTCCCAAGATTCCTCTCAATTAAAAACCATTAGACAAATTAATATTGAGTAAATGGAAGAATCTCATAGTTAATCACTTGGATTTTTTTTTCTGTTCTGCATGAAAGAGCCACGTTGATCCACATTAGACTTTTAAGATAATGTAAAAAATTATGAGTGCCGGAGTACTAGCTAATTTTATTTTTCCTGGAATGGTGATATCGCAATCCCAATGTTGTTTTCATTTGCCAATACAAAGGTGCCATTGAATTTTCTATCTTATTTTTTGATACAAAGGTGACTTTGAAATTAAATTAAAAAATTTACAAAGATCTTTAGTTTATATACCATTGTTGACTACAAAAATCACCTAGCCTACGTGGCACACATGCCGAGTAATTAGTAAGCTAAATACGTCCTTCAAATGTGTGCGGGGCGTGCCAACTCGTCGGCCAGGCTCGGCCGAGGAGTAAAATGTGTTGATGTTGCGTTGAGCGTGCTGCTGACTTCTACGTCTTGCGATTGCGGCTGAGGAAGGAACACGTCTCGGCCTTTCGATTCTAAAGCCTGAAGACAAGGCTGCTATTTTTATGAAGTTCAATATCAAATTCGGCTTTCAATGTGCCGAATGTAATAATCAACACTAACACAATTTAATGTTATTATTTTATTTGCTGTTGATGAGTTTAGTCCAACGACCGCTAGTAATCAACACTAACACAATTATTTCAAATTAAACACCCAATATGTAAGTTCAACAACCATGATACATTGTTAAGTAAATTGGAGAAATAGTCCTTGAATTATGATCCAATTGTAATTCAACAATCATGATACATTTTGTACAATTTTTTTCTCCGCTCAATATGTTAAATAATAATGTCTTTCCATAATTTTTTGATCTCTTTATGAGGTCTAATTATTGAGACAACCAATCAAATACTTATAACACACTTATATATTGCACCACATCTATTAAAAATCATTAAATAAATTTGACAGCAGAAGGCTTTGCCTTCAAATGACTCAGCGTCACGTAAGAAATTGAAAGCTCAGTTGAAGAGAGTTTTCTGCTATTTTTACTATTGTATGTCTTTTGACATCTTCTTTGGAGATTCTCTAAAACCATCTCCAAAAGAGATCAAATTTGAATTTGACATCTTTTAAAGTTTTATTCTTTACCCGGTATATCAAATTAAACTATTATTTTATTACACTATTTTCTTTTCATAATTGATATTATCTATTTTATATTTACATATAAATAATTAATAATAAAAATTCATATTAATTAACAATGAAATGATTGATGACTAACTAGTACTGGTCCCAGATTCCAGCTGCTTCAATATCGTCCATCACTGTTGATAGTCAGACTTGCCGGTTCCATCTCCAAAGCCCATAAATAACGTCAACAATGGCTCGCCGTCAAAGCGAGCAGTTTGATCACCTGCATATGCATCATCATCCACCACATAATTTTCACACCCATTTATTTTAGACCCTGTAAAATGCCATGGATGTAATTATCCAAATCTCTTAGAAAACAAGACGAGTTATTAGTTCTAATTGGGGCTAGACTTGCAAGGCTAATTAGGAGGTGGGCAACGAAAAAAGGGACTTAGATGAGAATTGAGATGGAGGTGGATGAGGGAGGGGACCGAATTTCCACACACAGAGAGAGAAAACAGAGAGGACAGAGAAAATGGAGGAGAGAATAAAACAATAAAAAATATATTTAATAATTAATTAAGAAATATTTGAAGCTGCTATCAATTTGGTAACAAGGTTAGAGATGTCATTTTATGTCATTACCACATTAAATTTGACTTCTTGATTAGTAAATATTGATGTTGTCTATTTTTTTACCGTTATTATTGATATGAATATTTTGACATATCTTTTGGAAACGTCCTAAACCAGTACAATTTCTTTTCTTATAATTACTTCTACTCTAGCTTATTCAGTTAACTTGCTCTAGAGGCGCGCACACACAAGCGATGGCATAAGAACAGGGCAAAACCATATATTCCGTTCCCATTGAATAAAAGCTTCCAAGCATGCACACGTCGAATAGGGGCCACCCACAACCTTGCAGAGTGCGGACTATTTGCTTGAAGATACTTCACACATACAATAATTAAACTGTTATATATATTACCCTTTCTCTTAGAAAATTATTCATTTTCTTAATTCCAATTATACTTCCCCAAAAAGTGGTGGAACGAGGTATGTTTATCAGCTGTGTAATTCAACCTAATAGATGAAGCATGATACTATATATTTTGAGACACGGTTTTAACATATATTTTGACACATGTTTTTGTGGCGTTTATTCCGTAATTTATTTTAATGATCCAATTGTTTATCTTTTATGTCTTATCTCAAAAATCATGTCTCCCAAAAAATACCTAAATTTGAAACCATATGACCATTGGATTAAATTTAGTGTTTCTTTGTAGAACCGTATTTGTTCATTTCTTTACTACAAATGAATGTCTTAGTGGTTTTGGATTTGTCCAATTTTCTGTAGGATGATCTATGAATGATGTACTACAATATAAATGGTTTGGATTGTTGAAATACATTATGTAGTGGACCCTACAAAATGGGTGTGAAAATATGTGTCATAAACGTGTGTTCCCAAATCCTAACACACTCACACACACACACACACACACACATATATTCTTGTAATATTCTTTAAGGGAAGAGACATCCCCATTTTGAAGGGAAAAATGGAGATTAGTTGTGGGACCCACTCCATATTGAATTTCAATGATCCGAACCATCTATTTTGTAAGTCTCGACTCATAGATCATCCTTGCAAAAATTCAATTCAATCCGAAACCATTTGCCTATTTAATTGTTACGATAAAATTTCACTAGTTTCTTAGAACATAGTTTTCATCAATTTCTTTGAATTCAATTACATGCCTCAAATATTTCTGATTTGGCTAATATTTTGCAAGAATAATCTATGAGGTACAACTTTGAAAATAAATGACTCAGATCGTTGAAATTTGATGTGGTGTGAGTCCCACAACTAATTCTCATTTAAAAAAAAAAATAGAGAATTCCTTTCGTTGAAGAGTCTGTGTAACCATTATATCTTTTCGGTTTGTTTATAATTGACTTTCAATGATCAGGGCATAAATGATATGCCCAGTAATTAAGCAAAACAATTCTACAACTGGTCTGAAGGGCCAAAAGAAGATTTAATTTCTTAGTTTTGTTTGTTTGTTATAAGTAGAGATAAAATATAACAGTAAGAAATCAAACGAAACATAGAAATATAGTACTGAAAATTTTCATGATGTATAGTTTAATTCATTTGTGTTTAAACTATAGTTATAGCTTTCATTTGACACTCGAACCAAGTCAAGAGGCAGTATTGCAGGCTAGCTGGAGTACAAGGGGATATAAAATAAAAAATAAATAAAATAAATAAAAAGAAAAACTAATAAAAATGACTTGAAAACTTTAAATTTTAACGATAAGGACAAAATAAAGGGCAAATGTAAGTTTTTGTTAAAGTGAACAATATTTGGAGATTTTCGTTAAAGATTCTTAAAAAATATGGGTTCCCGATAATTATATGGTAGCAATTTTAAAATCGAACACAATCGTACTAGTGATATGGTCCTTTATGAAAAAATGCAGCATGCATTCAAGCTGCATGCACGAGAAGGGCAGATAGCAAGAAGGACCGTTGAGTTACGTGCACAAGCGTAAATTGGCAAAATTCACGTAAGCATCTCAAAAACAATTATTGGCTTGTTATGTTGTATTAATTAGTACACATATTTTATATTCAATTCAAATAAAGTAATCGTTTCTTGTTTTTATAGAACGTTCATAAATAAATGTTTTAATAAGAACATATTTTAAACCATTTGATCACATTGGACTAAATGTTTATTAACTTTCATGCACCTCAACATTTGATGGGTGTTGGCAACAAGTTGGATCCATATATTAGATAACTTTCATCATTATATATATGATGTTAGAGTAATGATCAAATTGGACTTATATCATCAAATAAAAATTTGTGATTGAAGACTAATTATAATTCATACTACACTTTTATATTAGAATAATTTGATCAATGATTCATATTTGCAGTCTAGTAATATAAAGACCTTGCGTGTGTGTGTGTATATATATTATATATATACATATATATGTGTGTGTATAAATATATGTTGATCGGCAGATAATAAGAGATATACATTTTTCCTACATGAAAATAATACTTATATAATTATCATTTTTTCTTTAAAAGTCTTTATTTATTCCTTCTTAACACGTTAGCACTCCCAACAAATAAAAAGGGGTACAAGGTGTAAGAATCCCTTGTGCTCTACAGAGCATCAGAGTCCTCTTGTTTCCGGTGCTTTCCCTCTTATTCCCACACTAGTTCTAAATATTCATATTCTTGAGAGAGAAGAGGTCTAGTTAGATAGAGAGAATCATGGGAAGGGCTCCTTGTTGTTCCAAGGTTGGTTTGCATAGAGGTCCATGGACTCCTAGAGAAGACACATTACTCACCAAGTATATTGAAGCTCATGGTGAAGGCCATTGGAGATCCTTGCCAAAAAAAGCTGGTATTCATAATTATGTTATTGCTCATTTTCTACATTGTTATATAATTTCTTAGGTATCATGAATTATATACGGTCCTCATTGTTCTGTAATTTTTTTTTCATTTGTTGGTACAATTATCTTTATCCTACATTTTTTTTTGGTCAAAATAGGCCTCCTCAGGTGTGGGAAGAGTTGCAGGCTAAGGTGGATGAACTATCTAAGACCAGACATAAAGAGAGGCAACATAACCCCCGATGAAGATGACCTAATTATCAGACTACATTCACTTCTTGGCAACCGTTGGTCTCTCATCGCCGGTAGGCTTCCAGGTCGAACCGATAATGAGATCAAGAACTACTGGAACACCCATCTTAGCAAAAGACTCAGAAACGAAGGCACCGACCCGAACACCCACAAAAAATTATCTGAGCCGATAGCCAAAGAAAATAAAAGGAGAAAGAACCAAAGAAGCAAGAACAACAACAATAAGAAGGAGATGGTGATGACGAAAGACAAGAACAATAAAACAGCTCAACATGTGGAGCCACAAAAGCCTAAGGTTCATCTCCCAAAACCTACTAGGTTTACTTCCTTTTTATCCCTACCAAGAAATGACAGTTTTACTAGTAGTACTACAGTTACTACTGGGTCTTCAAGCCAAGACTTCAACGGAGGGGGAGGGAGAGGAGGAGGAGGAGGTTTTGGTGTTAATACTTGGTGTAATAATGGGCTTGTGTTTTGTGTTGGCGATGAAGATCAAGATCATGACCCTATTAATTCTTCAGCTGATGGCGGTGATGATCATACGCTTGAAAATCTATATGAAGAATACCTACAGGCGCTTCTGAAGATAGACCATCATCATGATCATCAAAATCAACTTGAATTAGAGTCATTTGCCGAGTCACTGTTAATCTGAAAAAAAAAATATATTAGTAAGATAGATAAATTAGTATGGTCGTCCCGCGCAAGGGTCTAATAATAGGGTTTGAATTTTAGGTTTTCACGTGCTTACCGTCTAGTTTGTAGCCATCTCTGTGTAATAGTAGACCTCTTTAATCTTTATTATATTTGTTAATTAATAATATTTGTGTCAGGAAAAAAAAATATTTATGAATATTTTCGGGTAGTAATATCCGCACATTAGTTTCAGTTCTTTTGATTAAATGAATTAAAGAATATGACAAAAATTCACAAAGTATGCAAAAAATAAAAATAAGTGTATAAATAGAATCAGTCTATTTTGTATGATGGTGGCTTGGGGGTTAAAGTAAATTAGTTACTAACAATTGAGTCCAATGTTTTTTTTACTTTTGGTTACATCTCTACTTTATAATTTGTATGTCTTCAGTTCTGGAAAATAATGAGTCGAGTTGTGTCCAATTATTATTACAATTAATTTATTTTTCTTTTAACTTATAAGGAGAAATAACTATGCATTCCTAATAGGCTTATTAATTGATTTGTTCCTAAAACTGCTATTTAGTCTCACTTTCTGATTTAATCTTCGTTCACCTCATTTTCATTTACTCCGTCAAGTAAATGTTAAATTAAAGAGTATCATGGACATTTTATTTTTGAAACAACTCTGTCTCCAACTTGGCTGCTAAACAGTCCCAATTTTATTTCGATAACTCTAATTCAAACTTATATATGTCTCTTTTGCAGATTGACACTGAGTTGTAGTTGCAGCCATTAGATTCAACGAGTGGCTTGAATTAGATTTTGAAACACAACTCATTATTTGCCTTGAAACACATGCAACCCATTTTTGCTTTTACCATCATATGTTGCTACAGGATACAGCTTCACATCAATCCACAAGAGAGACATACTGGGCTTTGAATTAAAGTTATCGAAAAATGGAATTGGGATTGTTTTAGCATGCAAGTTGGAGGCAAAGAGTTGTCTCAAAAATAAAATATCCAAACTACCCTTTAATTTAGCTTTTTTTTACAGAATGGACGAAAATGGGATGAATTGAGATTAAACGAGACGAAATTGACAATTTTATGGGACAAGGTGAGATGAAACCTATTTCATAAGGTAAAGTAAAACTAAAGCAAATCAATTAATAAGCCACATTACTTCCAACTTTAAAAGTAAAAACATGACATGGTTAGAACTAGCATGCTTGATTTATTTTTTTTATTTTTATTGTTCCTAGTACTTTTATTATTTTTTAAGTATTGTTGTGTTGTTTGTAGTTATTATTAGGGGAATTTTGATGCTTATTTTTTAATTTGTTAGACTAAACATCCTGAGCCTTTAGACTTTTTTATTAAACTACTTTTTGTTGCAGTCCTATTAAATTAGAAATATGATTGTGTAAATCATAGTGTATCTAGGGATATCTTGGCATATTCTCTAGGGTTAGATATTATCCTATTAGAGTTGCAATCCTATTAGGATAATAAATTTACTTTCCCCACTACTATAAATAAACGCACAATGGGGTGGAATAGAATACACCTCACAATTACACATCTCTCTCTTTCTCTCTATTATGCCGCACCCCATCTCTCTCCCCTTTCAATAAATTAGGCATACAACATGTTATTAGCACGCTCTTGACGCTGAGCTAAAGAGAGTTTATTCTTCAATCAGGGGAGTGTATTACATTTTAATCATTCTTTTTATGATTAATTTATTCTTTTATTAAATTGATCTACATGCTATTGATTCAATTTAATTTTTCTTTATTGAATGTGATACAACACATTGGAGATGCAATTCTGGCTTTTCGAGAAGAATTTTTTACAAATTCAAAGGGTTTTGTTGTTTTTTGCCACTTAGGTATGCTTAAAACAAATTAAGATATTCGAAACGACCTTGAAGCATGAAAACATTCCCATGATGCATGAACCCCCTATATTTATATTTTCCCTTCAATTATATATATTGCATATGTGTTCATATATTTTGTCAATATATATATATTTATCCATGCAATATGCAATTATGGTATGTAGCATTTGTGAGTCAAAGCATCGAAATTAATTTAGAAGCAATTAGGATTTTTAACCCTAGAATTCGAAAAACAAATATATGGGATTTTTTGAAACTCCACGCCGAGCCACGCTGGCTGGCTTGCAGCCACTCCACAACTAGGATGGCGTCGTTTCAACACCATGGACTTCTGGTAGGAGCCCCGTGGGTTTGCTGCCGCTACCACTGCACTGCAACCAGGCCTTGGTCTTGCTGGGCTCACCATCTGTCTCAGCCCGCGACCACCAAATTCAGCCCATGTGGTTGGGCTTGCCTAGAACCGACCCACAATGAAGCTAGCTCTCGCGGGGCTTCGCGCACACCCATCCCAGGCCAGCTCCATGATGGGCCTGTGTACCTGTGTCTTTTGTGGCCTATAAACCAGCAGCTTTGCTGATGTGCCTGTCCTAGATGCACGGCCCATGGCTCGCAGCCATGATTGGGTGTGGCCTAATAAACCCCTTTTGGGGCCTTGCCCTACACACAGCACCTAAGCCCATCGAGATTGGGCTATAATTTTAACTCGAATGTTATTATTATTATTGCTTCCACGATCGACCCTGTATGGTCCCGATCTATTAAATTAATTAAAGTGACCAGTAATCCATTAATCTGATAATTTTTATTGGTCTGAAGTTCACTTTTTGGCAATTAACGATTCAATAAACTATTTCGTTTCTTTGAACTGTTGACTATCTTTTGTAGTCCTGATGCACTCACACTTGGGTTCCTGAAGCAATCCACAAATTCACTACAATTTATTGTATATTGTCTTATGTATTCTTGTAGGTACCCCTATATATGATTCGAACATTCATAACTAAATCGAACTTGTAGTTTCAAATTTAGTCTTTGAAACCCGAAGTTTTCATAAAACAAATACACCCATGAAAACCCAACATTTTTCAAAACTATGTCTTGGAACTCGAATGTTCTAACTTTGATGCTTAAAGATAATTCATTCCCATAGCACCAATAACAATGTTGTTCCTTCCATTCAGTGGATTGTTCTACTGTCACAAGTTTGATTTTCCTGATTTGGACATTTCTAATGAAACCACTTTATGGGGGTGCAAGATGTGAATCTCCACTTGACTATCAAGAAGCTGAGAAACCATTGAAGACAACAATGGCATGGAAGAGCTGAATAAGCCTCTGCTATAATCTTCATTTGAAGACTTATGCCCGAAGCATTACCCACAGAAGTACCTCCCGAACGAGGATTCCATGGCTCTTTAGCTCGCTCTTATAGACCATTTAATCACATAAGATATTGTCTGATGCACACCATGATTACGTCTATGAATAAGTACAATTCTGAAGTTTATAAATCTAATCGAATTTTTACTAGAGTATACTTTTCTCGTCCTTCCATGTTTCTAACTCGCTCCTAAAGTAACAGTGTAGAGAGCATAAGTTTACCAAATTCTAGGCTGAAGTCTATCGAATTGTATAGACCCGGCTTGGCTGGAGTCTACCGAATGGTATTACTTTGCTTCAATAGAGGCCTACCGAATAGACCCCTCTAGCTTTGGCTGGAACCTACCAAACCCAAGTTTGGGTCTGTCTGTCTCACAATCCCAATTTCGAGTTTGTTTTTACAACATATGGTAGAATATGGGCCTACCAAGGTGTGGTATCACTCCCGAAGCGTGATCCTTGGCACTTAAGACCTAAAACTTCAAAAATAAAGGATAATATTCCCAAACCTCAACCTTGCAGAATCTACTTCTGTCTCAATGGAATAGATCATTGGTTATGTACGTGTTCGTGCCTCTACCAATGTTGTTGAGGAGTACCATTCTTGTACTCAATATGTGAAACTAATTTTGCTCCACCAAACATCGTTGGAAGAGAAAAATTTTGACATGGATGGCCTTGTTGGCCAAATCCCCTTAGTGAACCATTTACTTTGTGAACATTTTTTTATGTTCTTGGATTCACATTTGGTGTTTGTTTCAGTTATGAGTAATCTTATCGATATTGTCCTCGAATATGAGTTAATTGAATCATGTTTCTTAATACATGCGAGCAAATTCAATTAAACACGTGATTAGGTAGGAATGGGAAAGTTAGTTGTCTGGATGTATGTGATACTACGCACACTAACTTTATACCTAAATCACATCTTTAACAATGACTTCAGGTCTATCCGACCTAATTAAGAACATTGGCACACTCCTCGTTGAATGAATGGTACTAAATTACCATTTAAGAGACCTTATATTCTCCCTATTCCATAAGAACGTCGTTGGGTTTTAAGGATATTCGAGAGGCAATGATCATGAATGAAACCACTGATGGAAAATATAGTGGAATATCTTTACACCACCTCCAAAAATGAGCCTGAAGCTTTGATCTAAGGCGAATTGACTGTCTCCTTCCCAACTGGGAATATGCCACATGTGGCCGGCCTAGACCCGGGTGATTGAGCAGTTTACTTGTTTTGACACGACCATTTGGGATGAACAATGATGCCATGACGCATCTCCTTACCCGAAGTAAGATCTTGTGTCTACAAGCACACTTGGCCAAGCCCGCTCGTTTGGGAAATTTAATTTATATATCATTCCTCGCAAAGATACGAAACGAATTTCTTTTCACAATGGATTCAAAGGAATATATGTGGACTAATTCAACCAAAATGCAGACTAATACTTATGGTTTTCGTTAATGAATCGACAAACTGGTCATATGTTTGTCCACACACATTGCTACTAAACCTCCTGACCGATTTTAAGGGTTCACCACCCTACTTATACCATAAAGTCTGGAAGATTGGATAATGTCGGAGAGTTTATATAGAAGGTTTTCGATAAGTATTGCATTTCTTTTGGGTTTATGATTGAACATTGAATTCCCATGTTCACCCCAAACAGCCTCGCAGAGTGATCATAAAGCTCAATTTCAATGATCACCCAGACCTTGATAAGTTACGTTGGCCTGCCTTGAGGCCCATGGCCACCCAACCATTTCGACATTACAATTGGTTACTGGTTACAAACCTGATGTTTCGTATTTACGCATTTGGGTGTTCATTCTATGTGCCAAGTTGCAGCGCCACAACGTACCAATATGGGTTCTCCTGAAGGTTGTGAATCTTTGTCAATTACGATTCTCCTTCACACTAGCTCTCTTATCATCCTTGCAATTGATCTCTTTACCGCTCATTTATAGATTGTCACTTCAATGAGACAGTCTTCTCGTCGTTAGGGGGAGATAAGAACGTCAACGTTCTTGTAGAACGACGCGAGTTTGCATGAACATTGCCCACTATGTCCCTTCTCAATCCCCTTACCGCACAAGTGGATAAGCAAGTGTGATGTATTCTAGCTTTTAGAATATTGCTCCAAACACATTCCTCTGATTTAGCTAAAGTGACGAGATCGTATACCAGCTGCAAACATGCTTGCAAGGATAGACGTACTTAACAAACATCGAGTCAACATCCCCGAAGGGTGTGCCACTTCTATTAAAATATTTGGCTATCCCTGTTGGACGACCCATTACACCGATAGATAGCCAATAAATCTGTCTTAACCTGAAGCACGATAGATCACTCGGTTCGTATGATTCACTTTCCTAAAAGATGAAGGTCACGACACAAAATGAATCTATACTTGATAGTTATCTCAAATCATTTCCATCTCATGAGATTAATCTGGATTACTCCCGAGACTTGAAGTTCTTAGTCGAGTATACTAGTTTGGATGAGATAATGGAATTGGAATGAGATTATCATTGATGATGTTTTCACTTATATGGTAGCTATCGACATAAAAGAGAAGCAATAATATCGAACTGTGTCTCATTGATTAGTGACAACATAGAATTGATTGGACAATCGAGGTTAAATTCCTTACCAAAGTGAATTTGGACCTATCATTCCTACACTGCCCAATGTAACCCTATTGTATTACTAGTGGGAAAATAAGCATAATTAGATGAATGAAACAGTGTGATATGATGCATGCCTTATGGCGCGAGGTTTCTTTCAAACGCCCTGTGATTGACTACAACAATATGAATATGGTTAGTGTTTCTCCATGGGGATATTGATATGGAGATTTACATGTAAGTTCCTGAAGAATTATATGAACTAGTTCAAATAGTTCCAAACCATGAAACACCTTTTTAACTCATTTGAGGCGTTCAATTCAGGATTGAAGCAATCCAATGAATGTGGTATACCCATCTAAGTGATTATTTGATCAGTCAGGGTTATGAATGAATGCTCTTATGTGTTAAACTATGAAGTCTTATTTTGATTGCTAGAGTTATAGTTTATGTCAAATGACATGAATCTCACTAAGACTCTGGAAGAGCTTGAGAAAACAGCCTCACACCTGAAGACGAAATTTGAGATCATGGATCTTGGGAAAACTCGTTTATCCCTTGACCTGAAGTTCAAGTGTTATTCTGATAGTACTTTGGTTTACTAATCAAACTACACACCAAAGGTGTTACCTTTTGAGTATACCTATGATCTTCCATAAGCTATATGCAAATGAGACACTTGAAGAGGTTATGAAACCCGGAGTTCCATATCTGAGTCCAACTTTGCGCTTTGTCATACTTAGCTCATTGTATTAGAAAGGACACGTCCTTCGCTATTGATCTATTGGTAAAGATGCAGTATCGCACCTACACGTAACCATTGAATTGGTATTAAAGACGTTTTCTGCCATCCTGAAGGAACTATGGATTTGGACAAATCCCAATGCATCCTGAGCAAATCCAACCTTCTTGATCCTCGGAATGATGCTTACCTTGTTTGTTATGCTGGCGCTAGTTACGTATCAAACCCGCGTAAGGCACATCCCCGAATAGTTATGTCTTTACCGTTAGGGATATCGTAATATCTTAGAGGTCCACTATATGACCTTAGTTGCAAAATCTTTGAACCATTCTAAGACTCACCGCACGTCACTATGCCACATGTGAGATATGGTTGAGATCTCTTGTTGAGCATATTCGAAGTACTTGTTGTTCGCATGTATCAACCTGACCAAGACATGATACATTCACAAAGTCAACACCAAGACATATTGTGTCTACATCTGCATCAGCAAAGCTTCAAGAGATTGAAGTCATGCAAGCTAATCCCAGACAACCTTTCTAACCTCTACACGATGTCACTGCCGAAGTTAACCTTCCAGAAGCTTGTCCGAGGAATTGGTATGCCTAACTATTCATATGCAATTCTTGTAGTTCTCATTTGGAAGTTCTGTCAAACTCAGGGAGAATATCCGGAAGTATACTCACTTGATCTTAATGTACTCTTTTTCCCTACGATTAAGAGCATTTTTTTCCCACTAGGTTTTTGCTACCTAACTAGGTTTTGACTAGACATCCATCCTGGGCTGGTCATAATTTGTGAACTTTTCTACTTACATCCAAAAGACGTTTAGTTTTGACTTAATGCAACTTCTCACTTTTAGTTTTAACTTGGGTTTTACCATAGCGAGGTTTTGTGAGTTTTACCTTTTAGTTACAAATAGCGAGGTTTTGTGAGTTTTACCTTTTATGCATTCTTCCATTGATCTGAGACTCGCATTTGCTCATTGTGTCGACAACTTCATCAACTGTACTTACTTCATCGCTGAAAACCCGATGCACTATTTGTTTGAGTATTTACACATTCAAGGGGAGCGTTGCAGCCCTATTAGATTAAGAATATGATTGTGTAAATCCTAGTTTATCTAGGTATATCTTGGAATATTATCTAGGATTAGATATTATTCTAATAGAGTTGTAATCCTATTAGGGTAAGGAATTGACCTTCCCTACTACTATAAATGAAGGCACAATTGGGTGGAATAAAATACACCTCACAATTACACATCTCTTTCTTTCTCTCTACTTTACTGCACTCCTTCTCTCTCTATCCTTTATATGATTCAGTAAATTAGGCCTACAACATTTTCTATAATTTTGGTGTCGTGCCCCTTTTTAACCTATCCTCTTTCTAAAATTCAAAATTACATGAATTGCCATTAATCCACCAATTTATTCCAAAATAATTTCCAAATCTCCTAAATCTAGCCTTTTAAAACCAAAATTATTATTATTATTTATTATTATTATTAATCCAAAAGAAAGAGGGATAATTATTAAGTTATCAATCAATGATACGTACCAAATATTAAAATTAAATGTATCAAAAACTAAAATTAAACATGTCAAAAACTAAAACTCAATCAACGATATGTACAAAACTAAACATACCAAAAACTAAAAATAAACATACCAATTGATAATATGAACAAAGTAAACGTTTGGAAACCAATAAGAAACGAACCAGTAATGTACACAAAATAATTCAATCAATAAAATGTATATATAAACAAAATCTATCGTTTGACAAAAATAAAAATAAATAAATAAAAGTATATATAGTAATAAGAAATATAACATCCACCATTTTGTTATCTTGGAGATAAAATTATATTTTAATTTCAGGAGAAAAAAATATTTTGTAGGGAAAAATATAAAAAAGTGATAATTGGATAAATTTAGAGTAGTGTTACACTTATCATCTATTTGTACCATCACTTGTACCATCTTTCTCATATAGGTAGGGCCCGCCAACGCACGCGGGACTCATCTTTGTTAGAAAGATGGTATAAATGATGGTACAAATAGATGGTAATAATAGTGTTTTTGAATATTTTGAATGTAAAACCAAAATTATCTCTTAAAAAAAAAGAGTCCACAACTTCTAACCTATTATAAAAAAAATTAAAAAAAATTGTCAAAAAAAAATCACAAAACTAATTAAAAGCAAATAAGAAATCAATATATAAAATTTTAATTTCAAATATAAAAATAATAATCTTTAATTTGATAAATAGAGAAATGCTAATGCGGCCTAATGTACCTAAGCAACTTAATCATAATTCTAAAAGGCATATGTTTGATAAATAAAACTTTAAATTTTAGGCGTTTAGATCGAATTAAGCTTTATTATTATGTGCAAATTCACTCGCCTAGCTTTGGCAGTTTAATTCAAATCCAGGTATTATGGAACCTTATCATGACCAGATCAGACTCATACTTAATTAGAGCTTCCAGTTGAGATATAAGCAGGATAATCATACCGCAGAAGTTTTCACCTAGCATCTTGTTGCTGTATCTGCTCATTTGGTCACAGAAAATGCTATAAGGGATAATTTCTAGGTGTTTTTCCTTCCCAGTTGCGGAAACCCTAAGTAAATTTACGTGTAATGTGATGTATATCATCTAGCTAGTATCTTCACCAGTATTAAGAGCATAATTAATAAATTGTTGGTTCATCACTGTTACGAGATGTTGTTATAAATTTCTTATAACTTGAGAATTATTTGATCTTGTTCTTATAAATTTGAAAAACACAAAAGGTAGAAATAGTGTAACTCAATATAGGGTAATATTTTCTTTGCTAAATTCATATGTTTCGGTGTAAAGACTATACATTTTTATTTCATATTATTAGTTTGACAATGTAAATCTTTTATACTTGTTAAAGAAATAGTTAAACAAAATAAACATTTTCCAATATATATGCATTGTTTAGTGCATTATTGACTAAAGTAACAAAAGCCTGCATTTGCTCTTACCCTACATGACAAAGATATGTATGAAACGACCATATACTATATAGTTTTTGTCAGGTCATTTGCCACTCCTACATATACGAAAAAACTTATTGTCCTTTATGACATCATTCCTCTGTATACAGAGTTGCAGACGAATAATTAACCAAACCACTTGGAAAGAAAGAAAGGAAACTAATGATCATTAGATTGCCTAATGGTGTTAGGTTTGTTGTTAACAATATTTAATAGCTTTTTTCCGGCTTCCCTCAAAATTTCTGGAATTAATCTAATTTATTTGTGGCATACAAATTATATCTTTTTAATATGCCATTTTTTCAGATATATCTCGATCTTTACTAAATTTTGGTGGTGAGGTAATTTTTCTTTCAAGATAAAGGAATTAAACTTAACTAGATTTACCCTTCAATAATACGGTATGATACTACAGAACAGAATCAGTTTCCACCAATAAAAGCCCCCACATCTCAGCCACGCAGCGATTAGCTGAAAAACCTTCCCGATATGATTCCTGATGTTGGAAAGCATGCATTATGGTTATACATCAATCTCACAATTCAATATTTTTGTTCTCTAGTTGCATTTTTCTCGTGTTTGAATTTTCAATTTCTGGTTAGTGCGCGCATGCATGCATGGTAGATGAACTCGTGGCCAACTTCTGTTCCCAAATAGGTAGATAGAAATAGTTGCATGGGATATTTTAGGCTGACGAGGTTCAGGGCGAAGTTAATCAACGGCAATCTGTTATTGTGACAACTTTAGAGGGTCCAACCTTGGCCAATTACTTAATTCCCCCTCCTATTATTTTCCATTATTTCTAGCTGCTCCACATGCGTGGGTCCTTGGTGTCTGCTCCTTCCTTGCGCGCGAGAAAAAAAAAAAAAAAAAAAAAAAGAAGCTCCATTTGGAAATTGGTGTGGATGCAGTATCGAACTTTTTTACTAAAGAAAGTGGGGAAAATTATATAAAAGTGAATAACTTCTCAAACTATACGTAGAGTTCTCAAAATAATAGTGACAACAACGTTGTAACCTTAAGTTTTTTTTTTTAATTAATATAACGATTTTGAAGTTAATAAAAAAGAAAAGAATCCAACTTTTCTGTTGCATCAAAACTAGAATAGCTCCCTTTTTTATTATTTAAGGTCCCTTTTCCCCTTTATTTTGTAATAAGAAGAGCGTGAAGGTCGATCGAACTCTTACTAGGAATGTGAGGATGCTGTTTCACTAATAGGTAGTCCTCACTCACTTATGTGCTAAGTAACCTTCATCCCACGGTTCTAACAGAGACACTCACACCACCAATACCAGTAATTGAACTAATTCATGAATGCTTTTAGGGTATGTTTGTTGCACTAGACTATCTTTGACTAGACTAGCTTTCAGGGACTAAGCTAGACTTGGACTCAACATGAAAATAATTGTGAAATGTTTGATCCAGTGCCGTACTAAGCCTAGACTAAAATACTTTTAGGACCCACATTATTTTTTTATCACTAATTTTTATTCACTTTTATACAATAAAAACAAAAAAAAAAATACAAAACAAATATTATATTATAAAAATATTATTTTGTAGTTGTTTTAGATTTTAAAAGCCTAATTAATTTTTCAACCAACTTGTCTTCTATCATTACATTTTAGAAGAAAACCAACATTTTCTCTCTCACAAAAGTTCGACTGCTAAAGACCACACCCTCTTTGGCCTGTTCACTTCCTCTTCACTTCTTCACTTCCTCTCACAACTTCACTTCCTTTCTCTAGCTCTTAGTGCAGAGGTTGCAATGCAAGTATATGTAAGAGGGAAAAATATCCAATTAAAGCCAAAGGAGGTTGGGATAATGTTGCAGGATGGTTGGGGGGCAAGGTACATGTGTGATTGGCTTGAAGGTATGAGATAGGGAAGGG
Source organism: Crataegus laevigata (assembly GCA_963580275.1). NCBI lineage: Eukaryota > Viridiplantae > Streptophyta > Magnoliopsida > Rosales > Rosaceae > Crataegus > Crataegus laevigata. Next base: position 24,612,243 of record OY756947.1, on the reverse strand, counting down.
TGATCGGGAGTTTCAACTAGGTTTTGTGTTTAATTTGTCCTCCACATTAATCCCCATCATTGATTTCAAGCTCATCCCACTTGCCGTTGACAAAAGCTCCCATGAACAAATCATACAATCTACAACACCCATGGCGTAATTTGGCTTCTAGAGGCACTAAAACGACTGTTATGCGTTTTAGTTTCATATGCACAACAATTTTTTTTTTCTTTTTTGTATCAAATTTTTGGGGTTGGACCTGGTTTTGAAAATGGAACAACTGCAAATTTTTTGCTGTTGCATGACAAATTTTGTGGAATTTAGTTTTGAAAATTGTTGGAACCAAATTCGCGCACATTCGTGAGCGGAGGTTGAGCACAAATCCAAGTAAACTTGAGCAACCTACAAAACAGTAAAACAACCGCGAGCAAGCCTTAGACCAGGGGGTGTGCCGGCCAAAGGCTCTCCAACTACAAATAAAATGGTCATTTGCGACCAACTTGTTCCGAGGGCCTACAAATACTCTCGGAAAAACCACTATTTTCGACAAAAAATTAGGCTACGTCGGAAAGAAGTCAACAAGAGGTTTACTATTTTCAACATCCAAAATGCCCTCGGAAAATGATTATATCGCCGTTGGAAATATCTATTTTTTGGTTGGAAATTTTGGGGCCACATTTATTTGCAACGAAACTTGTAGTCGTCGGTAATAGTTATATTTTTTTCCAAGGGTGTGTTTAAATTGTCGGAAATAATTGTTTATTTTCGAGGGCAACAAGTGGTCATCGAAAGTAATTTCTCTATTTTCGAGGGTGGTTAGTTGTTAGCGGAAGTGATTGTTTATTTGAGAGAGGAAGTGGAGGCCTAAAAAATAACTATGTATTTTAAATTGATTAAGAGTGTAATTATTTTAAATTGAATTGTATTCTTATATGGTCGATGAGTGTAGTTGTAAAAAGTCATCAAAATCGGAACTAAAAAAACCATTAAATCATGATTTTTCGTTTATAACCATCGAAAAACTTCATCCCATTACATAATCTTTGAATGTTTGTTTTTTGTGATTTTTTATGTATGCAATCTTGTAGTATATATAAACAAGTTTGACAGTTGGATCGTTAAAACTAGTTTCTTAGAATGCCCATTAAAAATACCAAAGCAATTTAAAAATACCAAAGCACATTAAAAATTCATAATAATTAATTTGCAAGTGTGAAAACTGTGAAAAAAAATATATGTAAAGGCTCGTGATCGCATCATCTATGCTTTGAGGACCTGTATATCGTCGTTTGAATTTTTAAAACCTCACAAACCCTCATGAATCGTGTTTTAAAGGGAGTTTAAAATAAATAAAAATTCATAATAACTAATGTACAAGTGTGGAAATGTGAAAGGATATATAAATACTCGTGATTTTGTCCTCTATGCTTAGACAATGGTTATATCGTCTTTTAGATTTTTAAACTGTTACAGCCCGTCCCGGAATTATTAATTCCGAAGATGTGAAATTACAAAAATAACCTTGATCGGGATTAAGGTGCGTAAATGTGACGTTGGTTTTAATTTAAGTTCCTACTTTTTGGTTAATTAGTATATTTTGTGGGTTAAGATCTTAGATTTAGGTTTATTTTGTTTTGGTATTAATTTTGTAGTTAGAATTGGGTAGGACCACACAGGGATCCCCACCCCTCATTTTCCTCCCCAAAACCCGTACGTTGTCTCTCTCTCTTCTGAAACTGAAACACTTCTCTCTCTCTCTTCCTCTCGATCGTGAACCACCACACACAAACTCACCTAAAACTTCCTCCAAAGTCGGATTTAAGGTTACCATTGCAACCCTGAGGACTTCACGATCACGTTGGTACCAAATCCAGGTAAGTTTCACTTTGAAAAACCCTAGTTCTAAAGGACCCGTGAAATGGTACTGTTTATAAACTTCGAATTGGTTGTGTTTTAGGCTAAACCAAGATCGCAGTGAGCCTTAGGAAGTCCTAAGGAAGCTCGGAGTATAACGCTTGGAAGTTTTGGACGTCGGAATCACTTAGTACGACGTTGAGCCGATTTTGTGAAATTTTGGAAGGTATGATTCTGTGGTTTTTAGTGTTTAAAATCCTTCCATCGTGATTCTACATGTTAAGGGCTTTAATTTGGTATAAAATTTGAGAAAATTGGACGAAAAACGAGTGAGAATAGTTAATTTGAAAAATTTCCAGTTTTCCGGTGACCGGAGTCCCGCGAGGAACCATCGGAGAAGAAACAGGAATATTCCGTTAAGTTTTAACGGAATATTCCTAACGGCGTTAATGGTAACCGTTAACTTTTTAACGGAATATTCGGGGTTTTAACGGAATATTCCTGACGGCGTTAACTGACGCCGTCAGCATGCAAGGCGCGTGGCCGCGCGTGGGGGCGCGTAGACCCGTGCCCAATTCGGCGCGTGGGGGCGCGTGAGGTATAGAAAAATTATTTTAAAAATACTACGATGCTCGTGAGGTTGTGTAGATCGCGTTAGAATATTCAGTTGTCAAAATTGAGCATCGTATGAGGAATTAATTGCCTAGTTTGGTTTATGTGCGTTAAATGTGCGTTAAATGACGTTTTTTTAGTGGTTTCGCATTTAGGTGGGACTCATAACGAGGACGAGCACATCCAGGGGCGTCAAGGGGGTTACGACCCGGCAACATACCAGTGAGTGGGCATTTGCTTTTTATATATATACCTATATACTCGATTTCTCCCAGAAATCAAACGTAAATGAAAAGTATGTTGAAATAAGATATGAAATATGTTTTGATTGCCATGCATAGAATTTCATGAATATTACGAATTGTTGTATGATGCATATATGTGAAATGGTGCGGTGGACGTACAGGTGAGTATCAGGTGAGTATTATTATTGTATGATGATGTTGAGATATGTTGAGCTCATAACCTGCACCATGGTATTAGTGCTTATAATATTCACCGCATCGCACGCTCACCTTGGATCCAAGTAGATGCCAGTCGTACAGACCTTTAGAGAGGTTCCGACTGGTGGGTGACCTTAGATTATGTGCACAGATGATTGATGAGAAAAGCACTAGAGCGTAATATTAACCATTAAGTCGTACAGACTACATTAGGTGGTTCCGACTTATGTGCAGAAGGCCGTACAGGTCACAGTTGGTGACTCCGGCAAGATGAGATTTTGAGCTCTAGATTCAGCCGTACAGGACCATTAGAGAGTCTCCGGTTGATTACTTTCTTTCACCTGATTTATATTATGTTAATGCATTCATACTAAACTGTTGAATTTGGCATGGTACATTCTCTATTGAATCTGTTATGAAATTGATGATTGAGATGGTTGAGATAAATATATGCTTATATACTATTTTCCTGGGAAAGTATACAGGTTTTTCAAAGAGGGGTTATAAATGTGGATTTATGAAATGATTTGAAAAAGCTTTATTTTCGCCCACTCACGTTTTCTGTTTTGCGCCCCTCCAGGTTCTAGTTGATAGTTGAGGCGTTGGTGGCCTACGAGGACTCCTTCGGCGTTCTGACAGACTAAATAAATGTAGGATTCACCCGAGGGTGTTGTAAAATAGTTATGGTCCTACTTGACTGCACCTAGATGCTTATGCTCTGTTTATGTGTGTTTAGTACCCTTTTATGCACTTAAAAACGCTAGGTTGTTAATATCTGCAATTAGTGGGTTTTTCTTCTTTTTGTTAGCTCGTATTTGGTTATATTATCGATTCCGCCTACACTTATGGTTACGTCACGCTCACGTGACGCCCAGCACGTCCTAGTCTTCGGGTTAGGGTGTGTCATAAACCCTTAAAACCCTCATGAATAGTAATTTTTGTTTGAGTGCAAAATTAAAAATAAATGATAATAATTAATGTAGAAGTATGAAAAATGTAATTAAAATATAGAATAATTCGTAATGACAAGCTTTACAACTTTTGTGAAGAAGTCAAATCCGAAATCCGACACTATAATCCATAAACCCTATATTTATATTTAACCGTCGATTGTTATTTACGCTCTATCCTTCTCACAGGATTTCGTTTTTCAGATTTTCTTTTTCGAAAACATGATCTTTTAGAGGATGCAAACAATTTAACAGTTCAGATCATTGATATCACGTTCCTATTTTTATGGTTAACTGAAATATAAGTCGATGTTATATAGTTTCTAGGGGCTTTATAAACTCCAAGCAATATTTTCACCATTCGTAAAAATCTTAACGTAATATCAACAACCCGAACTGTTCATATTTCTGCATCCGTTAAAAGATCATATTTTCAAAAAAGGAAAATCTGAAAATATGAAATTCGGTGAAAAGAATGGAGCATAAACATAAACAACAACTAACGGTTAAATTTTAATGTATGGTTTATGAGATTATGGTGGCAAATTTTGAAGTCAACATCTTCACAAAAATTGTAGAGTTTGTCATTACGAATGTTTGTGTGTGTGTGTGTGTGTGTGTGTGTGTGTGTGTGTGTGTGTGTATATTGACACTTTTACATTAATTAAAAAGCTAAACTACAATAATAACCACTAGATATGTGAGGTTCAATCCTTACCGTTGGATTTAATCTCACAATTAAAATCATAAAAGTATTTGGGAAGGCTGCCAAAATTTTGAACTGGCACCTTTATTTTCAGCTCTCTATTTCCAAATTTTTGGCATGGTGCCCAAAAACTTAATTCTTTACCTCCGTCTTCTGTGCTTTTCCTCTTCAGAAACATAACCCTAGCCTCCATTTTATTTCGAGTTTATTCCTATTTTCGCTGATATTTACACTTGGGTGTCTTTATCTTGAGTTTGGTTAAGGAGCTTTTAGCCGATTCAAAGTTTTTTGGGGCTTTTCTCTCGGATCTCAATTTTTTGTCCAAATTTCGCCTCAATTTCTTCAGAGAGCCAGAAGAAGAGCTCCAATGGTGGACCCTTTCGACAAGGCTAAGCACATCGAGAAGCTCTACGAGTTCGGAAAACGACTCAACGAGTCCAAGGACAATTCCCATGCACCCCACGCCCTACCAATTTCCTCCTCGCATCCATTTGCTATTTTTGAAATTTGATTTCTGGGTTTTAATATTTTGGGATTTTTTGTGTTTGTTTGTAATTCAGAATGTTAAGGATTACTAGGGGATTATCAATGCGGCCAAGCAGCTGTCTGCCCAGCTTATTCCGAGGTTCTTCAAGTTCTTCCTCGAACTTTCGTATTAAAAATATTGTGAATTTGTTTGTATTGAATATTCTGGTTATGGTTCTGATTTTTTTCTTTCTAAATATTTGAATTTGCTTGCTTTTGTTTGCATTTTGAATCTGCAATTCGTAACTTAAGATATCTGATTTACTGTAATTCTATTTATTCTTAATGCAGGTCCACTATTGAAATCTGTGATGGGCCGACATGTTTAGACTTAATTGTTAAGCAAATTGAGGTCGGTTTTAACCACTCTCTATCTCTCTGTGTTATTTTAAAATTGCATAGTGTACCCTGTGATCTGCACTTCAGATATCCTAACATCAATGCTCCAACTTCGTGCAGTCTCTCCGTTCTAAATGCAGATGCAGTGTTCCCTTGCTCTTGATGAACACACCGTCAAGGTGAATTTCCTTTGCACTTCCCTGTAAGTTCATACTTTTGAATCCTATGGTTTTTTACTCATATCAGCTTGTCTAATGTAGGTTTTGGAGAAATATTCCAATTGAAACATTGATATTCAGTCTCTTAAACAAGTTTTCAACTCTAAGTTATATTTTATTTGAATGGTAGTTTATGTTATTTTTTTCCTTTCCTTTCTGGGTTATTGAAAGCTTGGATTAAGAATTACTTGTGAATGTATATGTTCTAATTTATACAAACCAAGCAACCACAACTTAAGAAGTCACATGGAGTAGGACAGCGTGGTGAAGATTAACTGTATGTCATCTTTTCTATGTATTTCTTTGGTTTATTTTCCCATTTTTCGTGGTAAATAATGTAAGTGCGAATTTACCCTTCTAACAGGCCACACCTACCTCTTATAATTCAGAGTTTAGCAACATTTGTTCACGCCTACAGAAGTTGGGGTAAGTTGTAATATGGTTCTATATAACTTTCCTCTATTCAATCCAATAAAATTGTGGTCTACTTGCTCAATTCTAGTATTTTCAAAGGTGGTTAGTTTTTCACTTTTGTGATGCAATTTATAAATGTTTGAACTTTTGGGTGATAGGTTAAACTTGAAATTCTTTAATGAATCCACATCTTGTATGGGTCCTATCTTTCCTTCATTTTAAGTTTAGGCAAGGCTCTTCCTTACAACTTATGTTTATTTTCATTGTTTGGGCTTCTTAACAATTGACAATTATATTGTGCTTGATATAAGTTGTCTTTTCTTTTTGGCAGAATAAAGATAATAATTGTGGATCAATGTTCGTAGCACTACATTCGAACTCCGCAACGGTTGGTTAAAGTGGACATGGAAAACTAGTGTTATAAGACATCATAGGATTGTAACAAGTACTTTAAATTTTTTACATTTTTCTTTTGTATATGTAGTTGAATATATGATTTCATTAATATAAAACAATTCTTTTAATAAAAATTGTATTTGTACTGTTTTATTTTTGCCGATGAAATAGGATCATCGCAAATATATAATTCCAGCGACTCTTGACCCTCATAAATATGTTTTTGTGTGTGTTTTCGACAATTCTTAATTGTTAGTGATAGCAATTGCGACGACTATGCACTCTTGTAAATAATAATTTATTGTTGGAAAAACATTTTTCGACACAATGTTTCGGTCGTAAGAAAATCATCGTAAAAACTAGATGTCATTTAGAAAGTATATTCGACGGTCATATAAGTATTTTCGACCACATTGACCTGTTGAAAATAAAATAATTTTGCCATTTTGAAAATTCATTTCCAACGGAAAGATAACTACTAACGACAAGTCTTGTGCGCCGATAATAAAGTATTTTTGACAGCTAGTCGGAAAAAGAGTATTTCCAATGGAGCAATTTCCGACGCCCAGCGAGGGCTTTTTACCGTCGAAAATAAGTATTTGCGACGGTAAAATTGCTTTTCTAATGGTATTTGACCCTTGCAAATGACTATTTTTTTTGTAGTAGTCTTCTGCCGGTTGCCTCATCGAGGTCCGAGTGAACGGCTTATCCTCCTCTTGTGATCCAGCCTTCAGTTGATCAAATTGCTCTTCCTTCTGATGCTAGTAGCCTTCAAAACATTAATTATGCTCGGGTGATGCTTAGAGCTGCAATTGCTCCTACCGATTTCAAATGAACTTGCACTTCTTTTGAAGATGTCACTAACCGGTGCTACATGAGTCGTTATGAGGCACCTAAATTTCTTTCCTCCATTCTCTTTGTTGATGTGCATCAATTCCCCATAATGTTTCTCATATATTATGCTAATGTGTGGACAGAGGTCCCCCTATTCCGACAAGTAAGACGGATCCAGAAGCTTGAATGGATTGTGGGCCTAGAAACAGCAATGAGGATAGAGGTAGAACGGCGATTGCTATCCCCATCGGAAAAATTTAAGAGCACACATGCCAGACAACAAGCTTCGAATGCTGTTCATGAGGCAACAATAATTTCGTACATTGATTTGGCTACTGTTCAGGATGTAAAGGCCAAGAATTACTAGGAAGGTTTTGAGAAGGTTAGACACGAGCTGAGGCTAGAGAGGTAGGCCAAGCCAGAGACGGACCAGACTCCCGTTGTCTCGAAAATACAAATTTATTGCTCATCGCGAAGTTTAATGATTATTTTGGTGAGTTTTCTATTTATTTTGCTTTTAGAGTTTTCATTTAGTTGTCAGTGTCAACTAACCTCTATAGTTAATCTGATTTCTAATCTTTATGTATTTCATTACAAATTTTAAAATAAAAATAACTTTTTCAATTTCTTACGTGTTAATAAACACAGCTCATAGTTTTCATTACGGCTTAAATCGTCAAGAATGAATTGTTAAACGTCAAGAAATATACTCGTGCCAAGACAAAGTACAAAGTCCTTTTTCTTGATGGATGAAAACGTACATATGCAGTACTCTTTATTGACTCGAATATTCTTGATAGTTTAAGCTGGTGTAATATAGGAACGTTGCAATTTTATTAAAAGTCTCATGAATGTTTTTTCCAAAATCAATATCTAAATGAACAATTATTTTGACAATGACAAATTTTGGTTGAGCAGATACTCCAAAAGTGTTTTTTATTAATTTATAAAAAAAGAAAAGTGGCCGTGTCTGATATCAATTTTGCTTTTTATGAAATTTAAACAAATTGTTTTACTAACAAGTAAAAAAAAATTACACTATAGTGCGCTTAGTACTAAGTAAAAGGGAAATAATAGTTTAATTTGATTAAACTCGTTTACAACCCCTTCTTCCGTCCCCCCTCCCAAAAAAAAAAAAAAGAATTATCTTGATTAATTGGAAACAAAGATTGATTAAAACCCTCTTCTGTGTCAGTTTCTTATTAAAATTCAAAGAAACTTTACTCTAGCACTGAGGCAAGTCTGCAGGAGGATGAGGAAGGGTCTCAAGCTCTCCCTGACCATTAGTCACGACAAGTACCGTCCCTAAACCCCATGACTGATGTATGTCAAGGTGACAATGCATAAACCAAACCCCTGCATTTACAATCAAACTGTCACTAATAATCAATTTTGTCATTTTCTTGTCAAAACGATATAGCCTCGGTCGGAGGTGGGTCGGATGCGACTCTAGTACAGCCATTCTCAACAAAAGGTTGTGATACGTCACATGCCCACGCTCGACTGACGCTAGTATAATGAATTAGTACTGATATATAAATTGAACACTACTTACCAGGATTATCGGCAACGAAACGTATAGCAGCCCATCCGCCCACCGGGACTCCGATTGTGTTCATATAAGGCGGGTCAACCAGGTTGAAGTTTGCAGTTTTCAGATCGAAATTCCCACTCCCATACCCAACAACATAGAAGCTATAGCCGTGAAGATGAATTGGGTGGTTCTCAGTAGTGACTGTCCCAGTATCCTGCATGATGAGTTGCACTCTAGTACCATATTCAAGGACCAAGGCCCTAGTCCCATTCAGTGCTTGTGTATTATTAGGAACGTCATTAGGCGCCCCATTGACAAAGTCATAGTACTTGAGGGGTACCCCAGGAAAATCCTCAGTGAAAGAGCCATTAATCTTCTTATAATACGCTTCCAAAAGTGACGTTTTGGGCTTAACGAAGCTTATATTGTTCATTGATGCTGCCATAATCCCGTTATTAAGGCCTCGACAATTTTTTTCAGGTGTCTTGGATCGACACTTCTGAACATTCAATCCAATGGTGACAAAGAGTTCAGTGTCAATTTGTTTTGGCACATTAACAAAATTGTTTAGGCTCCTTAATCCGTCCATAACCGTCTTAACGGCGAGATTATCATTGAAGACGGGTAGTTTAGCAGGCAAATATAAGGTATTAGGGACAGCACCTAAGTACTGGAAGTAAGCAATGGATGAAATGTTTTGGAATTTGACTCCCTTGGCGGACATGTAAGGTCCCATTGCCATGGAATATTTTCCAAGAGATTGGTCAGCGTTGACCAGAACGCTCATTGTTTGGCCTGGCCCAAGCATCACACGGTCCGTAGTGAACGGTTTTGTGTACTCCCCATCCGCTTCGACAATTGTCAGATTGTGATTGGCTATGGCAAAGAAGTTCTCCACGTTTAAACCTGCATGTATTAGCCTTAGCAAGTACGTCTTCCCTGATACCACATCAATGTGGTATACATCTGAAACAATCACAAAAGCACACGTCAAGGAAAACCATTAGGTGACAAACAAGAAGATTAGTGAAAAATGTAGCATTTTATATTATAAAATTTAAACTATTTGCATCACATTTATTGATCACATTGCTGATCTGTTGATCGCGTTTCTTATATTATGCATATAATATAGTAAGAAAAACAAATAGATGACATAAACGAATGAACTATGATTTCATTATTTAGAACATGTTTATCAATCACATTGCTGACAATTCCCTGAGAAACACGGTAAATATTATACATTTTTAACATTGTTTTGAATTTAACTTTGTTACCATTGTTGGAGCAGTTGTAGTTGGGGCCTGGTTGGCCATTGATTGTATATGCATTTGCAGGTGTAGGAGGCCCTCCACTTGCTGTAGTGTTAAGCTCAAGTTCCACAACATCCTGCATCCAATACTCCCCTAGTATTTTCCCCAAGTAATAATCAAAATTTTAGAAAAAAAAAAAAGTAATAATCAAAATTAGCCCAAACTTCAATAGCATAATAATTAACCCAAATGGTCATTTTTAAAATTTAAATAATAATAATAAGAAGAAGAAGAATTCACTTTGTTACCTAGAATTAAGGTGTGCTCTCCATGAGGGACTTTAAATGGGTAGGGAACCCCAGTTTTTGGGTACACCAAAAGGGCACCGTAAACAGTTGCCCTAAGCCATGAAACATGAGCATGCCAAAAAAAGGTGCCCTTCTGCTTCACCATTGTAAACTCATACGTAAAACTCCGGCCAGCTTGAATTGGACACTGGGTTATGTATGAAGGTCCATCAAACCAGCATGATAGCTTCTGCCTGACGCCGTGCCTATTAGAAAAGTAATTAGAAACAATTAATAGGAAATTAAAGGAAAACGTTGCTATTAAGTTGTTAACAAATATACTCAATGAAACCATTATCCCAGTGATGAGGGTCGGTAGGTGATGGGTAGAAAAATGCTAGGTCTAGAGTTCGAAATGCTTCAGTGTAACAAAAAATATACTCAATGAGGATTGTGTACGTACTTACCAGTGAATTGTGGTATTGTAAGGTGTCTCATTGGTTACTTTGACTACGATTCTGTCATCTTCTTGAGCATATACAGATGGCCCCGGGAACATTCCATTGATGGTCACGATGTCCTTGGTGTTGCACAGTCTAGTAACTCTTTTGGTTTGTACCTGAAAATTGAAACGATCCGATTGAGTATGTGCATTCGTCAACAAAAAGAAACTCGCGAGAAATTGGAAAAATATACATCAAAGAAATTACAAGAGACCTTGAAATCATAGAACTTGGTTGATCCTCCACTAGGCCATTGTGCCATTACATGAAAATTGTAAGCAAAAATTAACAAGAAGCTTAGCCATTGTGTAAACCAAGTGGAGAAAACGTTTGTCATTTGCACAATTGCTGAAAACACACGGAGATTTGAACTGGAAGACTGAATCCAAGATACTATTTTTATACTTTTTCAGAATTTTATTTTCTTTTGTGATAAAAAAAAAATTTGATTGGAAGAGAGGAAAAAGTAGTGTTTCCTTCTTTTCTTTTTTTGCATGTTTGTCAGCTTTCATGATTCCTCTAACATGGAATGGAAATAATAAGATGTTGGGGATGTGATTATTGAGTATGACCCCTAATGTTCTCAATCCAAAACAGTTTTTACTTTGGGAGTTATTTCCGGACGCTCATTTTCTCATTATGCATGTCCTTGTTTATTTTTCTCTATTGATTCTCTTTTGATTTCTTTAATTGTAAATGTCACAAATAAATAGAAACATGCAAGGGACCGGAGAAAAGAGATGTACTGAGAACACTTTACTTTTCTTTTACCTGTGTCAATATCCTTTGTCATGAAATCATGTCATTTGACTGAGGAAAATAGACACACCTGCATGCCAACAGCTCCCTTTCTGTTTGTGTTTTATATTCGATCATTTTACTTTATCAGTAACTTTCTTATAGTTTTTCTCTGAATCACCTTTTGAATTCTGCAATTGTAATGTGCAAAAAGTTAATGTGATTTAGGTACTTTCAAAGGTATAAGCGACCTATACATGCTGTTAAACTTGAACTAGCACGGTTTGATTTGGTTTGGTTCGATTTTAAGGGTTGTGCTACCTGTGACTAGTTACCATTTTTAATTACGGTAAAGTAAAACAGCAATTTGTGTCTTAATGTGTATGAAACTTTATATTTTACTACACGCAAATAGATTAAAGTAAAACAGAAATTTGTTGTGCTTTTAGTTAGACATGCTCTTCTACTCAATGATAAGCGTAGTTGCAGCTGCACGCCTTCGCATCCCAACCCCACCTTTCGTGACAAAATTGAAGACAGTAAGGCAAAGATTTATTTCCCATGTTATATGTAACTTTTGGCAACAATATACGAGAGGGAACATAAAAGGGCGAATCAAATATAAAACTTCGAAGTTCTTAGTTACTTGTGAAACAAAATTCTTGCGCTACAAAACCCCCCTGATTTTTTTTATATTTAAAATGGTTTAATTAAATCTGTTAATTCTTGCAACTATTATATATAGAGAGATGATATTTATACACATTTTTTCTCACCGTGCACACACCCCTCCACTCATTCTAATGCAAAACACGTCACGTTCTTTGACGTCGATGGTCCCTCCATGGTGAAAATGAGGTCCTACCTCCCAATACTGGGTTCCAAAAGAGGCTAGATGGAGTAGATTCTTTGTTTCTAGACTTCGGATCGAATAAAGCAACGGATAAAGAGAAAAATATTGTGCAAAACTACTTTTTTTAAAATATATTTTGATATATATAATGAAATTTATCTATAATAATTATATATATTTAAGACAATTACTATCTCTACGGTCATATATGATTATCTACTTTATACATTGATCTCTTAAACCAATTTTTGCCAGCCTAAACTAGCACTAGCCCGTTTCTGAATGAATAGCTGAAAAGAGGATTATGCTCTGTAGAAGATGCACCCAAACGAAAAAATAAAACATAATTCATTTGAAAAATTAATTCTACACACGACAAAATTTCAGCAACCCATAATAGTGTCGAATGCATGCCAATATGCCATGCCACGATGTTGGGTTTTGTGTCTTGAAATTAAGTATGTGTTACTTATTTTATTTTAGTGTCTTTTTTGGATTTGAATTTTGACTTTTTAATTGGTTTTCATAGTTGGCGGAGAGATTTTTTTTAATTACCTATTTGAATAGGATTTAGATTTACTTCCTATTAGGATTCCTATGTAAACCCAAGTCCTATGCTCTATAAATAGGACGTTAGAGTTAGTTTACTTTGTGTGGCAATTTGGTGAGAGTCAATTTGTGAACTTGTGAGTTAGAGAGCAATTTAGGAGAATCTTCTCTGTAAGTTTTGGGTTCTCTACTCGTTTGGTTTAGAGTTTATAATTTGTGAAATTTGGGTTGTAAGAGTTTAAAAACACTCTTTTGTTATCTCCGTTTGTTTAGTGAAATTCCTCGTTGTGCTTCCCCTGTTGACGTAGGTATTACGTAGAACCACGTTAAACATCTTGTGTTCTTATTTTTGAGATTGTTTGTTTTTTCGTTTTCGCCTACAACATTGATATTTAGTACTTTGTTATAATTTGCTTCCATTTGCTCATAAAAGTACAACAAGTGGTATAAAAGCCCAAGTTTCAACTTGGGCTTTGCTTGCTAGTCACTATAAAGCCTTCCATTTCGTCAGTGAAAGTTGATATCGAAAAGTTCGATGGGAATGACTTTGGTAATTGGTAATTGAAGATGCGTGCTTTGTTAGTTTAGTAAGAGCTTTTGAAAACGCTAAAAGGTGTGAAGGCTTTGCTGATTCATTGACTAATGAGGAAAACGAAGACGTTATGGAGTGGGCACTTGGAGCAATCTTGTTGACTTTATCTAATGAAGTCTTGCATGAAGTTAGTAACGTCAAATCTGCAGCAAAGTTGTGACTCAAATTAGAGAGCTTGTATATGACCAAATCCCTTGCTAAATGGTTGTATTTGAAGAAAAGTTTGCATACTCTTCAAATGGATGAAGGTACGTCAATTCATAAGCAAGTTGATGAATTCAATAAACTTATGATGGATTTGAAAGTGTGGATGACCAAATTAGTGATGAGGATTATGTGATAACTTTGTTGTGTTCTTTATTTCCTTCATATGAACACTATGTTGATACCATGCTATTTGGTAGAGAAAGTTTTATTTTGGAAGATGTTAAGGCCGCTTTGAATTCTGAAGAGCTAAAGATTAAGGTGTTTAACACACAAGATGGAGCTTTGGTAATTCAAGGAAGGAATAAGGAAAAGGGAAAACTTGAAAAAAAAAAATAATTGCAGCTGTTGTCATAAGGAAGGTCATTATAAAATAGATTGCCCTAAACTCAAGGGCAAAAAGAAGCCTTTTGATAAGTCTTCTGCTAGTGTTGAGGCAAGCATTTCAAAAGATTGTTTTTCTAAACTTCTCTAAAGGTTATGTGAGGAGGTGGGGCTTGGTACTCAAGCTTTTTGGTGGAGTGCAATTCGCACTTTTGGTTTGTTTGTTCAAGCTTTTGTTTGCATTTTGGTTCGTATTTGTTAGGTTTCATACTGGAATTTGTTGGAGATGGTGTTGGAGGAAATTTTGAAGACCTTTTTTTTTTTTTTATAATTTTTTTAGTCTAGGTGGAGATCTGTTCTTTGAAGAATTTGGTGATCACCTTAGCGTTTGTACTTTGGTATCCCAGTTTGAAGTTTGTTTTTTTGGAAGTTCGCTAATTTATTGCCAAGGTGGAGATTATTGGGTTTTGCGTTATCAAAATTAGGTATGTGTTACCTATTTCTTTTTTAGTGTCCTATTTGGATTTGGATTTGGATTTTGACTTCTTGGTTGGTTTCCTTGCTTGGTGAGATTTTGTTAATTACCTATTTGATTAAGATTTGGATTTACTTCCTATTAGGATTCATATGTAAACCTAAGTCCTATGCTTTATAAACAGGACATTAGGGTAGTTTATTTTATGTGGCTCATTCGTGTGGCAATTTGGTGAGAGTCAATTTGTGAATTTATGAGTTAGTGAGCAATTTAAAAGAATCTTCTCCATTAGTTTTTTATTCTCTACTCGTTTGATTTAGAGTTTGTAATTTGTGAAATTTGAGTTGTAAGAATTTAAACTCTTTTGTTATCTCCATTTGTTTAGTGAAATTTAACGATGTGCTTCTACTGTGTATGTAAGCTTTACACAGAACCACGTTAAATCTCTTGTATTCTTATTTTTGAGATAGTTTGTTTATTCTCTTCGCCAACGATATTGATATTTGATACTTTGTTAGAATTCGCTTCGTTTGCGCATAAAAGTACCAACACACGATACCTTCAAACCTGCACTGCATCACTTGACTGTGTGTGATGGTGTCAGGTTCTAAATAGTAACTTGGGCATGCAAATGTCTCTAGGTTTTCTCCTATGCAGGATACTAGCGGGATGCAACTGGTCAGTTGACCAACCGGCCAACCGCCCACTCACATCCCGCAACTATCCCAGAAAGATCTATCCCACGTTTGAATGAATACTACTACTATAGCCGCAAAATCAACACCATCAAGCATGTGAACTAAAGTTGGCTCATAGAAGAATCTCCCGTCTCCAACTCTCTTGGGTGGGTTGTAAAATCATATATAATTAATGCTCACTGAAGGAAATTAAAAGCACTTGTTCCAAAGCTCTAAAACTGCTTATGAGATAAGCCATTTACTTATAAGCATTAAGTAGCTTCCCAATAGTTAAAAATCTTGGTTCAACTGGTTGAACAGACAGCTAAGCAGAAACTCCCCTCCCATGATACTGCCATTGCTGTGAAAAATGGTTGAATCCAGAAAATTGGGTTTTGGCTCCTTGCGGAACTCCCAAGGGAAGCCACATGCTCCAACCCCCAAACTTGAAAAAAATTTACCGTAACTTGCTGCACTGCAAGACAAAATTTCGTAACCTCCCCCACTAAGCACTTCTAAATGTAAGAGCAGTCAGTTTATACTATCAGCAAAGTGTGAACAATCTCCAAAAAACAGTTTTAGGTTTTGATAGTTCTTTCAGAGAAACTCACAGGGATGGGGTGCCTGCATTTTCCTCAGCGGAAGGGGTGCAAGGTTCAGGCTCAAAGAGGTAGAGTCTTGAAGGGGAAGCGAGCGAGGCTGTATATAATACAGCGGTGCATCTTGATGCTGATTTGCTGGAGAGAAGAAGATAAGTAGTGATTAGATTATGGACTGCACAAATTTTGATGTGTTTTCGTTAGTTGCAACTGAGCTATCTGCAAATGAGTGAATGACAAATCTATGATGTGATGTAATGTAGATGATGAGCTGAATGAAAGAATTTCCTACCATGTTCTGCATATCCAAGCTGCTTTTGTTATTTTTCCCATTTTTCTTTTGATGTTTTTTGTGAATTGTTCTTTCTTGTTGCTGGTTAAACAATCCTCCCGAACCAAACATGCCATTTTATGATACAGCATCTTATTTCAACCAGACAATAAAATCATACCTCTGAAAGCACCAAATTTGCAAGTGAACACTTGGCACATAGGACTTGTGGTACTCCTGAGATTTGATTCCCTTCCTCTTTAGTTATGCTTTGGAAGCTGAAGCTTGAAGAGGGATTCGCTGTTCAACGATGTTTGATTTCATCAGTAAAGGGAACATAATAAATTCATACCATATCTGATAATAAAGTTATGTGCATACAAAGGTTGGAAAGTGAAGACTTATAGTCATGTGAAAAACTCAGATCATATACTAGACTCTAGGGAGAAAGAAGGAATTAAGGAACCCTGGTCAGCCATTTCTCTTTGTCAGCAAATGTTGAAAAAATTCAATAACATGGCAAAGTGCTTTCTTTCTAATCTTCTGGTCTCTAATTGTTAGAAAATGATCTATGGTCCCCAAAAAGAACAACACAACACAAAAAGGCACACTAGCATCGTCCAAACATCCGAAAGCAAAGTCGATTACAATGCATATATATACATACATACTTATAGATATATGCAAATTCTTGGTTCAAATGACCAGAAACATAAGAAGAAACCGAGAAAAATGCCAAAACTTTCCACATTTTCCAACTCATACAATAACACTTTGATAAACTAAGAAGCAACAACCACTTATTACACAAAGGAATTCAGAAACAAGTAAAACATCAAGCTCCAATCACTATAAGTCCACCTACTGATGTGTGGAACTCAGGAGTCACTCACATTTTTTTCAAGCTAAAGTGACATTAGCTAGTCTGACCAAACTATATGTTACACAGCAATACCACAACTGATGTTAGCATAAGAGAGAGAGAGAGAGAGAGAGAGAGAGAGAGAGAGAGAGAGAGAGAGAGAGAGAGAGAACAATGCAGACATAGAATTCAGATGCTGATATCAGTTCGAGAATTCAAAGAATTCTCTCTATAAATTTTAAAAAAAAATCATTTTTATTTCTCAGAAAGAAATGGTATTGTCCAAAGCTAAATTTGCTGCTTCCCGAGCACCCTAGATGCATAAAGTGGTAGTACCTTACTCATGTAAAGCTTGTACATTGACACGGAAGGAAGGAACAACTTCAGCTCTGGAAATAGCATTTCCCCTCCAAAAACTCATCAAAAATTGAAATTTTACAAAAATTCCCAAATTCATTTCACTTCCAAAAGTGCCATACCAAATCCGAATACAATTCCAATTCGCACGAGACACAAATCACAGATAACGCAGAAAGCAAAAAGCACAGAAATTTCTTCTTGTAATATTCATCGTACGTGAGAGCCGCTGCGAGTGAGTGGCTGTATCAAGCTGAAACGCCGTCGCTGAGGCGGTGGTGGGTGGTGGCGGCGGGGGGCTTGATGGGCTGATCGGGGCCGGCGATGGACTGGTCTTGGTGGGACCCAGCTGTTGGCCTGGAGGAGGAGGAGACGAAAAGAGCGCGGTGGTCGTCGTCGAAATCGGCAGTGTTGAGATTGATGCAGGAGCAGCGTTCCAGTGAGGCGAAGAAGGCGAAGGCGACGTTGGTGCCCACACACGACAGCACGGACATGCAGTTGTTGGTCTCCATCGTTGGATCGATTCGATTGGACGATTCAGATTGATCAAGTATAAAGTCTCAGTGAAAGGGAGGAGCGGCTGATCTGAGTGAGGGGGAGGAAGAGTGGAAGACAATGGAGTTTTGGGAATAAAGGGAAAATGGAGTTTCTCGTTTTGTGCTACGTTGTGGGATTTGTCCGTTAAACGGGGCGTTACGTAAATTAATACTTGCTTTTCGATTAAAAGTAAATGATTTTATTTTTGTTAAAAATAAAAAATAAAAAGTCTTTTAAATTTTAATCCATGTCCTGCAATCCTCCTTTTTCAACCCAAAACTCATCCTCTTCCATTTTCTTCGTTTACTCCTCTTTCTCACATACCATCCCTTCAACCTCTGCTCAAAGCTAGGAGCGGCACACCTATTTTGGCCTTGACGTCTCCGCATCTCAGCGGCATGCTGGAAAATCGGGGCCAAGCATGTTGCGGCTAGCCCAAAACGAAGCTCATTAATTTAGATGCCCCTTTAGCCCATCCCCTTGCGAAACTTCATTTGTATCTAGAGTCATTAGTATATGTGTGAGAGATATCTAGTGGCGGTGGTGGTTATGACGGCAACACCAGTGAGGATGATGGGTGGAGGTGGCGTGATAATTAATACCAATCTCATAAGTATTTTTACGCGTTATTTATGTAAATATTTTGTACTTTCTGATAAACTGAATAATTCATTAAAAGTTTCATAACAAAATTCATTATGTTGTAGGTATAATTTACTGGACAATTATGGAGGCCTAGAGAGAGAGAGAGGTGCGGCAATAGAGAGGAAGAGGGATGCCGGCCACTTTAGAGAAGAAGAGAGAGATGTGTAATTGTGAGGTGTGTTTTATTCACCCCATTGTGCCTCTATTTATAGTAGTAGAAAGGGCAAACCTTTTCCCATAAGGATTACAATACTTAATAAGTAATCTACTCCTAATATGAATATAAGATACATTCCTAATCTACTAGCATTTACACAATCACATTCCTATTCTAAATAGGACTGCAACACTCCCCCTTGAGTGTGTAAATACTCAAGTAAATGGCGCATCCGATCTTCAATGATGAAGCAGGTACAGTTGATGAAGTCGTTGTACAATGAGCGAATGCGAGTCTCAAATCAACGGAAGAATGCATAAAAAGTAAAACTCACAAAACCTCGCTATGGTAAAACCCAAGGTGGGGAAAAACCCATAGTCAAAGGAGAAAAGTGAGAAGTTGCATTAAGTCAAAACTATACGTCTTTTGGACGCAAGTAGAAGAGCTCACAAGGGTATGATCAGCCCAGAATGGGTGCCTCGTTAAAACCTAGTTAGGTAGCAAAAACCCAGTGGGAAAAATGCTCCTAATCGTAGGGAAAAAGAGTACATAAGATCAAGTGAGTATACTTCTGGATACTCCCCCTGAGTTTGACATAACTTCCAAATGAGAACTACAAGCATTGCATATAATAGTTAGGCATACCAATTCCTCGGACAAGCTTCTGGAAGGTTGACTTCGGCAGTGACGTCGTGTAGAGGTCGGCAAGGTTGTCTGGGATCGGCTTGCATGACTTCAATCTCCTGATGCATTGCTGATGTAGATGTAGTCGCAATATGTCTTGGCGTTGACTTTGTTAATGTATCATGGCTTGGTCGGGTTGATACATGCGGCATAGTCTTCATGGATCGTTGTCGGGACTCAACGATGAATGAAAACACAGCAAGTACTACGAATATGCTCAACAAGAACTCTTAACCATGTCTCACTTGTGGCGTAGTGAAGTGAGGTGAGTCTTGGAACGATTCAAAGATTTCGCAACTAAGGTCATATCATGGACCTCCAAGATATTGCGATGTCCCCAACGGTAAAGACATAACCATTTAGGGATTTTGCCTTGTGCGGGTTTGATAAGTAACCAGCATCAGCATAACAACAAGGCAAGCATCATTTTGAGGATCAGGGGGGTCGGATCCGCTAAGATGCCTTGGGATTTGCCCTCGTAATACCTTCAGGGTACGTCTTTTAATACCAATTCAGTGGTTGCGTGTAGGCGCGGTGCTGCATCTTTACCAAGATCAACAACGAAGGAGATGTCCTGTCTAAATACAATGAGCTAAGTACAACGAAGCGCAAAGTTGAACTTAGATATGGAATTTCGGATTCCATAACCTCTTCAAGGGTCTCATTTGCATATAACGTATGGACGATCAAAGGTATACTAAAAGGTAACACATTTGAAGTGTAGTTTGACTGGTAGACCAAGATATCGTTAGAACAACGCTTTGAACTTCAGGTCAATGCATAAACGAGTTTTCCTAAGATCCTTCATCTCAAATTCCATCTTTGGGTGCGAGGCAGTTTTCTCAAGCTCTTCAAGAGTCTTAGTGAGATTCGTGTTAACGACATAAACTGTAACTCTAGCAATTTGGAATAAGACTTCATAGTTTAACACGCAAGGGCATAATTCATATCCCTGACTGATCAAACAATCACTTAAACGGGTATACCACATCCGTCGAATTTAAGTGAACGCCTCAAAACAAGTTAAGAGGGTGTTCCGTGGTTTTGGAACTTTTTGAACCAGTCCATGTAATTCTTCGGGAACTTACATGTCAATCTCCATATTTATATCCCCATGGAGAAACACTAACCACATTTCATAATGCTGCTATCAATCACAGGACGTTTGAGAGAAACCTTGCGCCATAAGGAGTGCATCACATCGCACTATTTCATTCATCTCATAACGCTTCCTTTCCCACTTGTAACACAATAGGGTTACCTTGGGCAGTGTAGGAACGACAGGTCTAGTACACACTTTGGTAAGGAATTTGACCTAGATTGTAATCTTAGTTGTCCAATCAGTTCTACGTTGACTAAATCAACGGAACACGGTTCGAGATCGTCGCTTTTCATTTATGTCGGTAGCTACCATATAAGTGAAAACATCATCGATGATAATCTCATTTCAATTCCATTTTTCTCATCCAAACTAGTATACTGGACCAAGAACTTCATGTCTCGGGAGTAATCCGGATTAATCTCATGAGATGGAAATGATTTGAGACAGCGATCGAGTTTAGATTCATAGTTGTGCCGTGTCTTCCTCTTCTAGGGAAGTGAATCCTACGAACCGAATGATCGGTCGTGCTCCAGGCCAAGACAGATTGATTGGCTATCCGCCGTTGTACCGGACCGTCCAACAGGGGCGTCCAAATCGTCCAATAGGGGCGGCACATCCTCCAGGGATGTTGACTCGACGTCCGTTAAGTACATCTATCCTTGCAGGCATATTTGCAGCTGGTATATGATCTCGTCACTTTTAGCTAGATCAGAGGAATGCGTCTGGAGCAACATTCTGAAATCTAGAATTCATCGCACTTGCTTATCACACTTGTGCGGTATGGGGATCGAGATGAGACATAGTGGGCAACATCCACGCAACTTCGCGCCGTTCTACAGGAACGTTGACGTTCTTATCTCCTCCTAACGGCGGGAAGAGTGTCTCATTAAAGTGACAACTCGCAAATGAGCGGTAAAGAGATCGCATGCAAGGGCTCGAAGAGAGCTAGTGTGAAGGAGAATCATGATCAACAAAAGATACACATCCTTCTTTGAGGACCCATGGTGGTACGTTGCGGCGGCGCAACTTGGCACATGGAATGCTTACCCAAATGCGTAAATACGAAAATCGTCAGGTTTGTACTCAGTAACCAACTGTAACGTTATATAGGTTGGGTGGCAATGGGCCTCAAGGCGGACCAACATAACTGCGTACAAGGATTGCATAGCCCTAGGCAGAAAACCGAAAACTTGGCACTGTTACCAAAATTCAGGCGATCATTTAAATTGTGCTTTATGATCACTAGGCGAGGCTATTTAGGGTGAACATGGGAATTCAATGTTCAATTAGAAACCCAAAACAACATTCAATACTTTATCGAAAACCGTCGATATAAACTGTCCGGCATTATCCAGTCTCCAGGACCTTAAGAGATAAGTAGGGTGGTGAACCCATAATCGGCCAAGAGGTTTAGTAGTAATGTTTATGGACAAACATGTGACCAGTTTGTCGATTCATCAATCAAAACCATAAGTCTTTATATGGTCCGCATTTTGATTGGATTAGTCCACATAGATTCCCTTGAATCCACTGTGAACAGGAGGTGATTTCGTATCTTTGCGAGGAATGATATAGAAAATCAATTTCCTTAATGAGCAGGCTTGGCAAAGTGTGCTAGTAGGCACAAGATCCTTACTTCGGGTAAGGAGATGCGTCGTAGCATCATTGTTCGATCTAAGTGTCCCAAATGGTCGTGCCAAAGCAAGTAAACCTTGCTCAATCACCCAGCTCTAGGCCGGCCACATGTGGTATGTTCCCAGTTGGGAGACAACCCATTGGCCCCAAATCAAAGCTTCAGGCTCATTTTTGGAGGTGGTGCAAAGATATTTCACTCTATTTTCTTCAGTGGTTTCATTTATGATCATTGTCATCTCGAATATCCTTAAAAACTCAACGTCAGGGAGAATTTAAGGTCCCTTAAATGGTGATGCAGTACCATTCATACAACGAGGAGTGTGCCAATGCTCTTAATCAGGTTGGATAGACCTGAAGTCGTTGTTTAGAGATGTGATTTAGGCGTAAAGTTAGTGTGCATAGTACGCATTCGTCAAGACAACTAACTTCCCCACATTCCTACCTAATCACGTGTTTAATTGAATCGGTCACATGTACTAAGAAACATGATTCAATTAACTCATATTCGAGGACAATATCAATAAGATTATCCATAAGTAAAACATACACCAAACTTGAATCCAAGAACATGGAAAAATGTTCACAAAGTAAATGGTTTACTAATGGGATTCGACCAACAAGGTCATCCATGTCAAAATTATGCTCTCCCAATGGTGTTCGGTGGAGCAAAATTAATCTCACATATTGACTACGAGAATGGTACTCCTTAACAACATTGGTAGGGGCACGAACAAGTGCATAACCAATGATCTATTCCATCGAGACAGATGTAGATTTTGCAGGGTTAAGGTTCGGGAATACTATCCCTTATTCTTGAAGTTTTAGGTCTTAGGTGCCAAGGATCATGCTTCGGGCATGATGCCACACCTTGGCATGCTCTGATTCTACCATATGATCGTGGTAGTAATCAGATCCGAGAATTTGGTAAACTTATGCTTTCTACACTTGTTGCTTCAGGAGCAAGTTAGAAATAAGGAAGGACGAGAAAAGTATTCTCTAGTCAAAATTCAATCGGATTTATAAACTTCAAAATTGTACTCATTCATAGACGTAATCATGGTATGCTTCGGGCAACAGTCCGTAGAAGCGAGCAAAAAAGCCATGGAATCCTCGTTCGGGAGGTATTTCCATTGGTAATGCTTCAGGCATAAGTCTTCGAATGAAGATCATGGCGGAGGCTTATTCAGCTCTTCCATGCCATTGTTGGCTTCAATGGTTGCTCAACTTCTTGATAGTAAAGTGGAGATTCATGTCTTGTACCCCACATAAAGTGGTTTCTATTAGAAACGTCCAAAATAAGGGAAATCAAACTTGTGACGGTTCGACAATCCATTGAATTTGGAGGGAACAAGATTGTGATTGGTGTTATGGGAATGAATCATCCATAAGCATCAAAGTTAGAACATTCGAGTTCTAAGACATGGTTTCATGAAAAACGTTGGGTTTTCATGGGTGTATTGTTTTATGAAAACTTCGGGTTTCAAAGGCACTAAATTCAAAACTACAGGTTCAATTTAGTTTATGAATGTTTAGTTCATAAAAGAGAGGTTCCTGCAAGAACACAAAATGCAATATACAACTAAGTGTAGTGGATTTTGAGGTTCTTCGGGAACTCAAGTGTGAGTGCTTCGGGACTACGAAAGTGAGTCAACGGTTCAAAGAAGAGAAATAAATTATTGAATCGTTAATGTCCAAAAGTGATCTTCAGGTCAGTAATTTTGGATTCATTATCAGATTAATGGACTGTTGGTCACTTTTAATTAATTCAATAGATCGGGCCATACATGGTCGATTGTAGAAGCAAAATAATATTAACATACGGGTTAAATTATATTAGAATGCTAAAATAATAGCATGTGGATTGAAAAAATGCTCCAAAATAATTTGGGCATGGGTGCCGTGTAAAAGGGAAAGGCACGGGGTGCCTTAGGTAAAACCGGCAGTGCCCCAAAAACTAGGGGGTAAGGGTGGTCTGTAGGCCACGGGGGAAAAGGAGAGAACCCCATCCGCAGCTGGGTTCTGTGCTTGGACTGAAAGAGGGTGCACGGTAGCAAGGCCCATCAAAGCTAGCCGAAGGTTTGCTCAGAACAGCCCAGCCGCAAAGGCTGGCGTCATGCAGGGAGCCCAGCCACAAAAAAAAAGGTTGACTGTGTGTGGGCCGTAAGAACAAGGCCCAGCCTTGTTGGCTGACGTGGAGGATGCATGCCGAGGAGACCAAGCCTAGTCGTTGGGCTGATTGCATGGCTACAGGCCATGGTGCAATGAGGAAGGGCTGCAGGCCCATCCATTTGGACCCCAGGCCGAGGCTTGGTATCAGGATGCACGATGATGGTGCGGTGCACCATGTCCAATTTCCCTTTTTCTTTTTTTCAAATCCCTTAAGGTTTAGGAAACCCTAATTTGCTTCTAATTTATTTCGATTCTTTGACTCACAAATTCCACATAGCGATTTATAATTGCGTAATGCATGAAACAAATATATATATATTGACAAATATATGAACATATACAATATATATATATCGAAAGGTAAATATAAATGTAGGGGGTTCATGCATCATGGGGAATGTTTTCATGCTTCAGAGTTGTTTCAAATATCTTACTTTATTTTAAGCGTACCTGATTGGCAGAAAACAAATAAAAGCCTTTGAATTTGTAGAAGATCCTCCTTGGAAAGTCAAAATTGCGTCTCCAATGCGGTGTATCATGTTCAACAAAGAAAAATTAAATTGAATTAATAGCATGTAGATTAATTCAAAATAATAATAAATTAATCTAAAAAAGAATAATTAAAACGTAATACTCCCTTAATTGAAGAATAAACTCTCTTGTTAGCGTAGCGTCAAGAGCGTGCTGATAACGTGTTGTAGGTATAATTTACTGGACAATTATGGAGGCCTAGAGAGAGAGAGGTGCAGCAATAGAGAGGAAGAGGGAGGCCGGCCACTTTAGAGAAGAAGAGAGAGATGTGTAATTGTGAGGTGTGTTTTATTCACCCCATTGTGCCTCTATTTATAGTAGTAGAAAGGGCAAACCCTTTCCCATAAGGATTACAATACTTAATAAGTAATCTACTCCTAATAGGAATATAAGATACATTCCTAATCTACTAGGATTTACACAATCACATTCCTATTCTAAATAGGACTGCAACACATTAAAACTTTAAGTGATATTATTGCAGATGTCTTAAAACGGTCACGGTTAAGTGATATTGTTGGAGTCTGATTCTCTCCCCTTTTTTTCCTCTTTTTTCCTCTCCTTCTATTTAAACGATAACGGTTAAGCCACATCAACATCTTATATTAATTTTTTTATAGAAAGAGAAAGACAAAATAAAGAATATGAGAGGAGGGGATGAAAGGAGATGGAAAGATGAGGAAAAAGAATCCTAGTCTTTATTTGTTAGTTGACGGAAGAGTCCCAATGTGGTAGAGTTTATTTTTACCTTTTTCTCTTCTTTTATTATTTAATACATTTATAATATCTAAAAAAATTATGGAGAATTATATAAAAGGAAAAGGTAATCAATATGACAGCATGGTAATATACATCGAGAAAGATATACTCGATAATATTGGCTATGATGTGATTATGAGAATATTTCAAACTATGAAAACTCGTTGAAGGCAATTGTAATTTTAGTAAATTTTTTTATGAATACCTATATAGACTAAAAATTATTATTTTTATATGAGTTTTCTTATTATCTTTTAATCTTATAGTTATTTAAAGTTAACCCTCCTTCAAAATTTTCCTAGCTACAACACTGTTCTCTGCTCTGGCCAAAAAACACAACACGCATCATTCTCTCTGTGACAAGTACGAGGTTCTCATCGTCTTCTTTCTTCTCTAGTTTTGTGATTTAAATAATTCTCAGGTTGATAATGTGGTGTTTTATCTTTTCTTTTTTTTTCTTTTTTTTTTTCAAAATCGAAGTTTAGAAATTACTCAGCATATCTATTTATTTCTATATTTAACATACCAAGCCCCCCACACACCATCAAATTGTGAATAGTTAGCCCAGGAAAATACGCTAAAAACAAAGTATTACAATGTTATGCTTCAAAATATAAGTTTAATTGGGAATTCGAGGAAGAAGAAATACGAATCTTCCCGTTTATACAATAATAATAATAATAATAATAATAATAAATAAATGAAAAAAAGCAAGCACACAGCCACTATAATCTTTGTCTGGTATTAAATTCATTATTTTCAAGACTTAATTGAGTTCTCAATATCATAATCGAGCGTGCGTATATGCCTTTCAACCATCGAAACAGGAGCAAAAAATTATCAAAATACTACAAGTTATCTTCCACGACGACAATTGTGACTTTAGGCTAGTCGTGCTCGTGCCGAGTCAGGCCAACCTGACTTCTTGTACTTAAGACTGAAATTTTCTTCTCTTTAAGACGATGTTTGTTATGTTTGTTTTTATTTATCTATGTAGTTGTATCATATACATTAGCACCATTGTTTTAATTACTAGTGTCACTTTAATAGTTTTGACAAAACATATTGTCATCAAATAATGCAGATTATACTTAGTGTGCAATCTTACCAACAAATCATACGAATTATTATATTTCACTTACCCAAGGTAGATATATTACCACCACTCAATTACTTAATGGACTAAATAATTGATTAACAAACCCAACTAATTGACATATAGTGACAAGAAGACAAGTGGACTAATTAATAGATTATTGACAAATCAAACATCCTATCTCAAATTTTCAATCAAATAAAATAGATTTTTAAGGTGAGAGACATACTTCGTCTAGACAACAGGAGTACAACGATACTTGGCTCTAAAATTTGAACAAGAATGAGTATACCACCTTGATAGGATTTTAGGTATCTGCACAAAGAGGTTAAAATCACACAAAATACTTGCAAGAGAACAAGGTTGTTGTAGTATTGTTTGGGCCGAAAATATTGGATTGGGCCGTGTGGGGAGTGTTTCTTAGCCCAAAGGCTTAGTTTGGAAGATGCTGTGAGAAATTCGGTTGGTGGGTCGGCTAGTTAAGGTCGGCCAAGTCCCATTAGGAAAGAGAGTCGTCCGGATAAAGATAAGGATGGCAAAGTTATATTGCGAGACGGATGATTGGGGAAATGGAATCCTAGTGCAGTAAGGAGTCTCGGCGAGACTGGGATATGGAGACGTGGAGGAACGTGGATGGATAGAGGGCTAGGTTCAAAATCCTGATGGAAGTAGGAGTGACCAAGATAAGGCTGGATCATAGTAAGAAATCCTGATCTAGGGGGAGTTCTAATTCGATCAAAGAGGGATTTGCTGCTATAAATAGAGGGGTGAGGGCACCATTCATGGGACCTCCAATTCAACTCACAAATCTGCCCTGCGCAAACTCTCGCTCTACGCGAAACCTCTTAACAACCTTGAGATTTTTATTTTCCTTTTTGCCGACACATCTTCAGTTTGGATAAACAGCACTGTGAAGGCAACCTGTGATATCTTCAGTTTGAATAAACAACACTATCACCATAGAATCAGTCGACCTCGGAACACCTTTAGTTTGGATAAACAGCATTGCGTCGAGGCCGACTAATTAACTATCCAACTCTCAGTCGACAAAGGTTTTTGAATCTTTGTTGGTAGAGGTCATCTCATTAGCCTTCTTGGCAGAGTGAGGTGTTACTGGTTATTAAGCTCGGCACATTGAACGTCGAGTTGATTTATGATTGGATACTCACAAGTGGGATTTAGAGTTTGGCATTCAGACGGCCGAACCACATTCACCATCAAGACTTATATCTGCTTTGAGTATTTGTGCCCCTATACCTTGGTGTCGATTCGGCGTGCTTATACCTTCACGAATATAATCACTGTGACCGAATCCGACGACGACGATTTGTGAACTTCGCAAAAATAATAGCCTTGTCTTTAGGCTTTAGAATACAAAGGCTGAGACGTGTTCCTTCCTCGGCCGCAATCGCAAGACAAAGAAGTTAGCAGCGCAACTCAACGCAACATTAACACATTTTACTCCCCGGCCAAGCTCGGCCGACGAGTTGGCAAGCCCTGCACATAACTAAAGGACGTAGTTAGCTTATTAGTTACTCGGCATGCGCGCCACGTAGGCTAAGTAGTTTTTAGGGTCAATATTTTGGCATGCCCAGTGGGACCAAAGTGCTAAAACTACGAAGTTCATGCCTGTCGAAACAGGGTCAGTAAAAAAAAAGATCGTTATGGGAAAATCAACTACAACACCTACAACCCAGAACACAAGTCCATAAGGCTGACACCGGACCCATGTCGAGAAAAAAAAAGTTATTCTCAGCGAGACGCTTCGTGATACAGGAGTCCTTACCAAGGTTGCAAAATAAGGTCCTGTCGAATGGGCATTAGAAGAATGTGACGAGGACAGTGGTGAAGCCTCTGACCCACCAACCAGATCGTTTCTTAGAAGACGACTTGAGAAACAATCTCAGCAATTCGAGCAAACGATGGGCTGATAAATAAAAGGTATATGCAGTTACAGCGTCATACACACCAGATTACTTGAAATCCGAGTTAGTAATACCCAGAACATGGGGTTTGTCGAGCGGTCGAGACAATTCATCCCAAAGAGTAATGTAATACCTGCGTCAACGGCCGGAGCAGAATCTGCTTGACTTAAATCAATTGAGTTAGAGAAAAAGAGTGGATCAAGCAGCAAAACAAATGAAGTCGAGGCAGAAGCGTCGGTTGTGGGTTTAGTAGAAATTCAAAAGATGATCGATTCGGCCTTGAAGAATGGACCGAAATTCCCAAAATTCATTCATCCATACCAAGCCCACGTAGAACACTTTGAGTATCCAAAAGGCTTTAAGATCCCAAATTCGGAGACGTTAATGCGGAGACGTTAATAGTGACGTTCATAAGTTACGATTATTTAACTTCTCGTTAATAGGCTCGACATTCGAGTGGTACATCAACCTTCCCCCTAATTCCATCCAAAGTTAGGAAGAACTGGTCGAGAAATTCCATAAGCAATTATATCGGCCAAGAATGGAGATGTCGGTATTTTCATTGGCCAAGATGGCTCAGGCATCTGATGAGTCACCAATGGAGTACTTAATGTGGTTTAAGTCAGCCAAGAATTGGTGCCGAGTACCTCTTCCCGAAGTCGAGTTGGTAATAATCGCTTTAAATGGTCTAGACGCGGGGTACAAAAAGAAGTTCCTGGGGGCAAACTTTCGAGATATGTACAAACTGGCTAGCATGTTAAGCAATACGACTATCTATTCCGAGAGGAAAAGATATCGAAATCTCCTACCTGAGGAACAATTTACAAGAACCCTTCGGTTAATTATGCATCGGCCAAAAGAGAAGACTCCCAATATGCCAGTATTGACACGGCTGAGATTGTAATTGACAAGACGTACATTTGCAAGGCTTTGAATCATCCCAAATATGTTAAAACTCGTTCAACCTCTGAATACGCTACAGTCAAATCGTCAAAAGTCTATACCTTTGACATTACCAAGGCCGACGTAATTTTCGACTAGTTGTTATCAGCAAAGATTATCAAGCTTCGGCCAGGACATAACATTCCTAAGGCCGAATAGTTGAAAGATAAAACGTATTGCAAATATCACAACTCAAATAAATATACGACCAACCACTGCGTTGTGTTCCGTGATGCTATTCAAAGCTGGATCAATAAAGGTGAGCTGAAATTTCCTGACAAATAGATGGTCGTCAATGCTAATCCCTTCCCATCGGCAACAGTCAGCATGGTCAATGCTCATTTGCCCAAAAGCAAAGGGAAATGGAAGGCCGAGTTCGTTACAATACAGTATGTTGTAAAACAGAATTCTCGACCGCGACTCAAGATCGATCTGTTTTCTAATGAGCCACCTACCGAATTGTCAAGACCGGCTAAAGTCGAAGCCATGTCAAGTTCCAATAAGAAGTCTCTGATGGGCCGATGGTTTTGTGCAGCCGTTGTAAAGCATAAGTGGTCTTAACCGAGCCAAAGGAGAAGCCACCTTAAGTTCCAACACCACGACAGCCACCCACAGTCGCGATAACACCATGGTAGCCACCCATGGTTATGACAACACCTTTAAAGGTACTTAGTGGAGGCCAGCGCCAAAAAGTGCTCGATAGGCTCGTCCCCCAACCATGAATTGATGGATCATCTTCAGCCAGACGACAACTCGACTTCGACGCACCATTTTTTATAATGAGGACTACTATTCACGAAATTCTAGCAGCTCAAACTCATCACCAAGCCAGAAAACATTCAAGCCATCGGAACTACGCGACCAACGATGGTACACTTACAATTCTCCAATCGACGCGTATATTGCATTGTCTAAATCTTAGAAACGTCGTTGCCAACGGATAGATTACATGGCTTGACGACAAGCAGCACAGGCTACTTTGGCTCCCAAATGGCAGCCGAAAGAGACAGTGAAGAGTGGAGATAACCGACAACCCCCGACAATCATGACCGAATTACTTTAAGGGAAAAAGGTGATTGATCGCAACTTTGAAACTACCATCGAGGAATCTGAGAAGCAGATCAAACTTCTTCTTCGACCCGGGGAAATGAAAGTTCGCTTTGAGCAATTCAGAAAAAAGGCAAAAAGCAACCTCCCTCCATTGCCGTCACCAGAGCCACTAATCAAAATACGACAGAATCTTCAACCTCATTTTCTCGGCGAGGCCTTAGAGTACATGTAGGAATTTCACAAGACCGATTCTACCAATAATTTATACGGCTTACCAAATAAGTGTCAAGAAGCCCTCGACCTGGCCTTAACTTGCCCTGACGCCGAGCAAATTATCCAAAAGACCACTGATCCAGCAATGAAGGTCAGGTTCTAACACATACGCGAAGCTCGGGTCCTTGGCTTTGAGGTCGATCCATATATCGATAAAGATACCGCCGAGCTCCTATTTTCCCTTGAAGACCTTCAATATTTACGATACCATTTCGAGGTCTTCTCGGCAGTAACCCTCTTCAGCTTTATGGCCGATGAGAAGGAACGCGTGGCACGACTAGATGCGTACCTCGACATAAGAAACACTTAAATCGCTTATCTGGAGCAAGCCTGCAAAGCGGCATAAGTCCCAACGTCAAGTGAGCTCGAGGGAGACACTCAGAATGACAAAGAACAAGAGGATGTTCCAGAACCCGTCATTGAGACAAAAGATGTTCAAGTCGAGGACGCTCAGGGACAAGATACTTCGGCCGATAGCCTGCGTGAAGACGACCATGATCTGATGGGCCCTTCAGTCCTTGACAATATGGAGATCAACATAGTTCACGTGTTATCTGCCGAATTTCAGCCAACTACATCCCAACCAAATTCCTTAGACAGTGATGTGGTTGCCGAATAAGCAACAGAAGTTGACTTTGTCACTGCCAAAGAAGATCGGCAAGAAAGCAAGCAATACATGCTTATAGAAGCTCTCGCTAAGTTATTTCCCCACTCTTCTGCCACCAATCTGTAGCATCTGAAGCTGTTGTATTTTACGGCTCATATAGAAGGATATCCAATATCCAAGGTATTCGTTGATTTTAAAGCAATCGTCAACATGATGCCCGTGCCCATCATGCGAGCTCTGCGATGGTCAAACGACGAACTCGTCCCAAAATCACCGCTGGGAAAATTGGAAGTGATTTTTAGAGATATTGGAGATAAAGGAGGTCATTGAAGAAGTTCTGGAGGTTTTTTGGGTAAGAACTTGAAGAATTTCTAGGTGAAAACTGGAAGGGTTTCTGGTAGGGAGCTTGAAGGATTTCTGGGTTTTTGAGAGCAAAAGTACGAGAGAATTCAGAAGTTCTGGAAGCATAAAAGTGCGAATGAAAGAGATCTGGGAATTTATAGACGTTTTGGTGGGAAAACCAGACATTTGATTTTCAAAATTGGGATAAAATCAACTTGGAAAAGCGCTAATCATTACGAATATTCGAGGGAATCTAGGCGAAAAGACCAAGGGTATCGCGATTTGAAAGCGCATGATTGCGTGTGGTGGCGATTAATGATGAAAAAATATTTCAGTGGCCGCACGCTTTAAGGGAAATCATGAAGGGTTGCTGAGTGAGCTAGGGCGTTGCCACGTAGCGAAAAGTTAAGGAGAATAAAGATAAGTAATCATGCTTCATAAATGCGCGTGATTGAGAATTTCATGGTGATTAAGTGGTTTCATTTCTTCAAGGTCGAGGTTCAACCAAGGGTTGTAGGTCGATGACCTCAGAAGCGAAGGGGCAATGTTTGGGCCCAAAATACTGGTTTGGGTCGAGTGGGGAGTGTTTCTCGGCTCAGAGGCTTAGTTTGGAAGAAGCTGTGAGGAATTCAGTTGGTGGGCCGGCTAATTAAGGTCGGCCAAGTCAATGTAAAGTCCTATTGCGAGACGGATGATTGAGGAAGTGGAATGCTAGTGCAGTAAGGAGTCTCGACGAGACTGGGATACAGAGACGTGGAGGAATGTGGCTGGATAGAGGGCTAGGTTCAAAATCTTGATGGAAAAGTGAGTGGCTGAGATAAGGCTGGATCGGAGTAAGGAATCCTGATCCAAGTAGAGTTCTAATTCGATCAAAAAGGGATTTGCTACTATAAATAGAGGAGTGAGGGCACTATTCAGGGGACCTCTAACTCAACTCACAAATCTGCCCTGCACAAACTCTCGCTCTACGCGAAACCTTTCAACAACCTTGAGATTTTTATTTTCCTTTTTGCCGACACATCTTCAGTTTGGATAAACAGCAATGTGAACGCAACCGGTGATATCTTCAGTTTGGATAAAGAACACTATCACCATAGAATCAGCCAACCTCGGAACACGTTCAGTTTGGATAAATAACATTGCGTTGAGGAAGACTGATTAACTATCTAAGTCTCGATCGATAAGGGTTTTTGAATCTTTGTTGGTAGAGGTCATCTCATTAGCCTTCTTGGCGAAGTGAGGTGTTACTAGTTATTAGGCTTGGCACATTGAATGCCAAGTTAATTTATGATTGGATACTCACAAGTGGGATTTAGAGTTCGGCATTCAGACGGTCGAACCACATTCACCATCAAGACGAGTATCTGTGCCCCTATATTTTGGTGTCGATTCGGCGTGCTTATACCTTCACAAATATAATCACTATGACCGAATCCGACGACGATGATTTGTGAACTTCGGAAAAATAATAGCCTTGTCTTCAGGCTTTAAAATCTAAAAGTTGAGATGTGTTCCTTCCTCGGCCGCAATTGTAAGACGAAGAAGTTAGCAGCGCAACTTAATGCAACATCAACACATTTTACTCCCCAGCCAAGCTCGGTCGACGAGTTGGCACGCCCCGCACATAACTACAGGAGGTAGTTAGCTTATTAGTTACTCGGCATGCGCGCCAAGTAGGCTAAGTAGTTTTTAGGGTCAATATTTTGGCATGCCCAATGGGACCAAAGTGCTAAAACTACGAAGTTCATGCCCGTCGAAACACGGTCAGTAAAAAAGTAGACCGTCATGGGAAAATCAACTACAACACCTACAACCCAGAACACATGTCCAGAAGGCTGACACCCGACCTACGTCGAGAAAGAAAAGTTATTCTCAACAAGCCGCTTTGTGATACAGGAGTCCTTACCAAGGTTGCAAAAAGAGGTCTTGTCGAAGGGGCATTATGTGATGAGGACGGTGGTCAAGCCTCCGACCAACCAACCAGATCGTTTCTTAGAAGACGACTTGAGAAATAATCTTTGCAATTTGAGCAAACGATGGGCTAAGAAATAAAAGGTATATGCAGTTACAACGTCATACACACCAGATTATTTGAAGTCCTAGTTAGTAATACCTAGAACATGGGGTTTGTCGAGCGATCGAGACAATTCGTCCCAAAGAGTAATGTAATACCCGCATCAACGGTCGGAGCAGAATCTGCTCGACTTAAATTAATTGAGTTAGAGAAAAAGAGTGGATCAAGCAGCAAAACAAATGAAATCGAGGCAGAAGTGTTAGTTGTGGGTTTAGTAAAAGTTCAAAAGATGATTAATTCGGCCTTGAAGAAGGGGCTGAAATTCCCAAAATTCATTCATCCATACCAAGCCCACGTAGAACATTTTGAGTATCCAAAAGGCTTTAAGATCCCAAATTTCAACCTTTTTGCTCGGGAATAGTCTCTCTAGAACATGTGGCTTGTTTCACTGCGCAATGCGAAGACGTTAATAGTGACTTTCATAAGTTATGATTATTTAACTTCTCGTTAATAGGCTCGACATTCGCGTGGTACATCAACATTCCCCCTAATTCCATCCAAAGTTACGAAGAACTGGTCGAGAAATTCCACGAGCAATTCTATCAGCCAGGAATGGAGATGTTGGTATCTTCATTGGCCATGATGGCTTAGGCATTTGATGAGTCACTAATGGAGTACTTAATGTTGTTTAAGTCAGCCAGGAATTGGTGCCGAGTACCTCTCCCCGAAGTCGAGTTCGTAAGAATCGCTTTAAATGGTTTGGACGTGGGGTACAAAGAGAAGTTCTTGGGGGCAAACTTTCGGGATATGTACAAACTGGCTAGCATGTTAAGCAATACGAATATCTACTCCGAGAGGAAAGATATCAAAATCTTCTACCCGAGGAACAATTTACAAGAACCCTTCGGTTAATTATACATCGGCAGAAAGAGAAGACTCCCAATATGCCAGTATTGACACGGCTAAGATTGTAATTGACAAGCTGTACATTTGCAAGGCTTTGACTCATCCCAAAGATGTTAAAACTCGCTCGACCTCTGAAGACGTTACAATCAAAGCGTCAAAAGTCTATACCTTTGACATTACCAAGGCTGACGTAATTTTTTACTAGTTGTTATCAGCAAAGATTATCAAGCTTCGGTCGGGACATAACATTCCTAAGGTCGAAGAGTTGAAAGATAAAACGTATTGCAAATATCACAACTCAAATAAAAGTAAGGCCAATAACTGCATTGTGTTCTGTCATGCTATTCAAAGCTGGATCGATAAAGGTGAGCTAAAATTTCCTGACAAATAGATGGTCATCGATGCTAATCCCTTCCCCTCGGTAATAGTCAGCATGGTAGATGCTCATTTTCCCAAAAGCAAAGGGAAAATGAAGGCCGAGTTCGTTCTAATACAGCATGTTGTAAAATAGAATACTCGACCGCAACTCAAGATCGATCTATTTTCTAATGAGCCACCAATCGAATTGTCAGGATCGGCTAAAGTCGAAGCCATGTGAGGTTCCGGTGAGGAAGACTTTGATGGGCGATGGTTTTGTGCAGCCGTTGTAAACCATAAGTAGTCTTAACCGAGCCAAATGAGAAGCCACCTCAAGTTCCAACACCACGGCAGCAACCCGCGGTTACGATAACACCATGGCAGCCACCCACGATTGCGACACCTTCAAAGGTACTTAGTGCAGGCCAGCGTCAAAAGGTGCTCGATAGGCTCGTTACCTAACCACGAATTGATGGATCATTCTCAGCCCGGCGATGACTCAACTTCGACCCACCTTTTTTTATAATGAGGACTACTATTCGTAAAATTCCAGCAGCTCAAACTCATTAGCAAGCCAGAAGACATTCAAGCCGTCTGAATTACGCGACCAACGATGGTACAATTACAATTCGCCAATCAGCGTGTATATTGCACTGTCTAAATCTCAAAAACGTCGTTGCAAGCGGATAGATTGCATGGCTTGACGACAAGCAGCACAGGCTACTTCGGCTCCCAAATGGCAGCCGAAAGAGACAGTGAAGAGTGGAGATAACAGATAACCCCCAGCAATCATGACCGAATTACTTTAAGGGAAAAATGTGATTGATCGCAACTTTGAAACTACCATCGAGGAATCTGAGAAGCGGATCAAACTCCTTCTTCGACCCGAGGAAATGAAAGTTCGCTTTGAGCAATTCAGAAAATAGACAGAAAGCAAGCTCCTTTCATTGCCGTCACCAGAGCCACTAATCAAAATACGACTTAATCTCCACCCTCATTGTCTCGGCGAGACCTTAGAGTACATGCAGGAATTTCACAAGACATATTTTACTAATGATTTATACGGCTTACCAAAGAAGTGTCAAGAAGCCCTTGACCTGGCCTTAACTTGCTCTGACGCTGAACAAATTATCCAAATGACCACTGATCTAGCAATGAAGGCCAGGTTCCAACACATACGTGAAGCTTGGGTCCTTGGCTTTGAGTTCGATCCATATACCGATATAGATACCGCCGAGCTCCCATTTTCCCTTGAAGACCTTCAATATTTATGATACCATTTCGAGGTCTTCTCGGCAGTAACCCTCTTTGACCTTATGGCCGATGAGAAGGAACGCGTGGCATGACTAGATGCATACCTCAACACAAGAAACACTCACATCGTTTATCTGAAGCAAGACTGCAAAGCGGCACAAGTCCCAACGTCGAGTGAACTCGGGGGAAACACTCAGAATGACAAAGAACAAGAGGATGTTCCAAAACCCATCGTTGAGACGAAAGATGTTCAAGTCGGTGACGCTCAGGGACAAGATACTTCAGTCGGCAGCCTACGCGAAGGCAACCATAATCTGATGGGGCCTTCAGTCTTTGACAATATGAAGATCAACATGGTTCCCGTGCTACCTGCCGAATTTCAGCCGACTACATCCCAACCAAATTTCTTAGACAGTGATGTAGTTGCCGAATAAGCAACAGAAGTTGACTTTGTCACTGCCAAAGAAGATGGACCAAAAAGCAAGCAAGACATGTTTATAGCAGCTCTCGCCGAGTTGTTTCCCCGCTCTTCTGCTACCAATCTGTAGCATCTGAAGCCGTTGTATGTTACAACTCATATATAAGGATATCTAACCTCCAAGGTATTTGTCGATTTTAGAGCAACTGTCAACATGATGCCCTTGTCCATCATGCGAGCTCTCCGATGGTCAAACGACGAACTCATCCCAAAATCATCGCTGGGAAAACTGGAAGTGATTTTCAAAGATATTGGATATAAAGAAGGCTATTGGAGAAGTTTTGGAGGTTTCTAGGTAAGAACTTGAAGAATTTCTAGGTGAAAACTGGAAGGGTTTCTGGTATGGAGCTTGAAGGATTTCTGGGTTTTTGAGAGCAAAAGCACGAGAGAATTCAGAAGTTCTGGAAGCATAAAAGTGCGAATGAAAAAGATCTGGATATTTATAGACGTTTTGGTGGGAATACCAGACATTTGATTTTCAAAATTTGGGATAAAATCAACTGGGAAAATCGCTAATCATTACGAATATTTGAGGGAATCTAGGCAAAAAGGCCAAGGGTCTCACAATTTGAAAGCGCACGATTGCATGTGGCGGCGAATAATGATGGAAAAACATTTTAGTGGCCGCACGCTTTGAGGGAAATTCTGAGTGAGCTAGGGCGTCGCCACGTAGTGAAAAGTTAAGGAGAATAAAGACAAGTAATTGTGCTTCATAAATGCGCGTGATTGAGAATTTCGTGGTGATTAAGTGGTTTCATTTCTTCAAGGTTGAGGTTCAACCAAGGGTTGTAGGTCGATGACCTTAGAAGCGAAGGGG
Organism: Crataegus laevigata; assembly: GCA_963580275.1. NCBI lineage: Eukaryota > Viridiplantae > Streptophyta > Magnoliopsida > Rosales > Rosaceae > Crataegus > Crataegus laevigata. The sequence continues at coordinate 24,574,612 of OY756947.1, read as the reverse complement.
CAATGTTTGGGCCCAAAATATTGGTTTGGGTCGAGTGGGGAGTGTTTCTCCGCCCAGAGGCTTAGTTTGGAAGATGCTGTGAGAAATTCAATTGGTGGGCCGGCTAGTTAAGGTCGGCCAAGTCCTATTAGGAAAGGGAGTCGTCCGGATAAAGATGAGGAAGGTGAAATCCTATTGCGAGACAGATGATTGGGGAAGTGGAATGCTAGTGCAGTAGGGAGTCTCGACGAGACTGGGATATAGAGATGTGGAGGAATGTGGCTAGATAGAGGGTTAGGTTCAAAATCCTAATGGAAGAAGGAGTAGCTGAGATAAGGCTGTATCAAAGTAAGGAATCCTGATCCAGGTGGAGTTTTAATTCGATTAAAAGGGGATTTGCTACTATAAATAGAGGAGTGAGGGCACTATTCAAGGGACCTCCAATTCAACTCACAAATCTGCCCCTGCACAAACTCTCGTTCTACGCGAAACTTCTCAACAACCTTGAGATTTTTATTTTCCTTTTTGCCGACACATCTTCAGTTTGGATAAACAGCACTGTGAACGCAACTAGTGATATCTTCAGTTTGGATAAACAACATTATCACCATAGAATCAGCCAACCTCGGAACACCTTTAGTTTGGATAAACATCATTGCGTTGAGGACGAATGATTAATTATCTAAGTCTCGATCGACATGGGTTTTCGAGTCTTTGTTGGTAGAGGTCATCTCATTAGCCTTCTTGGCGAAGTAAGGTGTTACTGGTTATTAGGCTTGGCACATTGAACGCCGAACCACATTCACCATCAAGACGAGTATCTGTGCCCCTATATTCTGGTGTCGATTCGGCGTGCTTATACCTTCACGAATATAATCACTGTGGCCGAATCCGACGACGACAATTTGTGAACTTCGCAGAAATAGTAGCCTTGTCTTCAGGCTTTAGAATCTAAAGGGTAAAACGTGTTCCTTCCTCAGCCGCAATAGTAAGACAAAGAAGTTAGCAGCGCAACTCAACGCAACATCAACACATTTTACTCCCCAGCCAAGCTCGGCCAACGAGTTGGCACGTCCAGCACATAACTGAAGGACGTAGTTAACTTATTAGTTACTCGGCCTACGCGCCACGTAGGCTAAGTCGTTTTTAGGGTCAACAAGTATAAATGGCTGAAGTAAGGTCGTTTTCCGTTGGGATTATTTAAAACAATTATTGCACAACCAAAATCTTAGCTAATTATTTGAAACAAAAATTGGAAAAGGTTGATTGTGAATTTAAAAGTACTAAAAATGAATTTAACAAAAGTAATTTAGGGAAAAGCAATTAACCAATTAAAAATAAAATAAATCAAAGAGAAAAGTTTTTTAGAAATAAATTTGGTAAAGCACTAGGGTTCCGCCAACCCTTGACAATCCTATGTAGATATACCAATTACTTATGAATTATCCATGCTACTTTGAAGGTTAGGTTTTCCTTATACATATTCTACTTGTGGCATTCAAGCTAGAACGTATATCAAACATGCAATCTGTCTGTGGCATTCAGATATGATATAAACATGTATGACTCATTATACTTTGTGAAAATCCTTTGAAAAAAAATGCAACCTCTATGACGTGGCATTCGCCCTAGGTGAAATTACAACTATTAATCACAAGAAGCAATACCCAATTCCCCGGTGGCATTCCGACCGAATTGCATCCAATTACTTATCTAAACATCCTAATGGTAGCTAAGCATTAAGATATAAAGACAGTTTTAAGCACAGTGATTAATAATTCAAAGTATGCATGCATAATATCATAAGCAATTAAATAAAAACTACATATTCATGCTAATGCTCAAGGCTTCGCCCTAACAAAAGAAAATTAGTTATGCATACTCATAATAAAAATCAAAGAAAATATCATTGACTAGAAAATAATGAAAACACTTTGTAGGTAAAAAGTCTGAAATTCTCCAAAGCCTTGCTAAATTCTCTCCTTCTCAAATCTTGCGTAAAAATACCCTAATTGATAAAAAGCCTTATTTATACTTCTCCAAATTAAAACCCTCATAAGAAAAGGTTTTCTAAAAACTAGGAAATAAAATAATAAAAGGAAAACTAAAAATTACATTCCTATTCTAATTAGGAAATCTGCCCATCAAAGAAAAAGCCACGTTTTTAGATCTTCAAGGCTCCAAAACAGGCCCAAAACAAATCAAATTAAAGATCAGGACCTCCTCTTCAAGGAGAAAAACTTTTATGGGGCTTGGCTTGCCACTGGATTTCGCTGAGTGGCACTACAATCCACTCAAAACTCGCCACGTGGTAAGTCTTAAATATAATCTTTTATCATTCTTTTATATTTAAAATTTTTATAATTATTTTTTTAACTAATTAATATATTATTATATTAATGTTATGTTTCCTATTTTGTTTCTTCCCAAATCTCCCCCTTCCCCCCCCCCCCCCAATGTTTCACCATAGGTCTTGGATTTCAGTCCAAAAAAAAAATAAATAAATAAAGTTCTTGTCAGCCCATTTCACCGTAGGTCTTGGATTTCAGTTCTCCCTCCCCTTTCTTTCTTTCCTAGTTTCGTTTCTTTTCCAGTTTTGCCGTGTCTTAGGTTTCAGTACATCTCTACTAAATATAATTAAGAACTATAGATAATACTATTTGAAATAAAACTTTGATCAAAACATAAGCTGTTAAAAAACTTGATATCCAAGGTGAATCTAAAAGTTATTTTGACTAATTGTCAAGCAACCAAACTACATAAATAAAAAGAAAAAAAAATCCCACATCGTCTCTTCAATTCATCCATCTTCAATCCATGAGCTCTATGTTTCCAGAATCTGCGCATTTTTCTAAGAATTCTTGAAGTTGAAGAGCTAAAGTTGTGTTATCCAAGATGTCTACTACCATTAACCTAAATCAATAAACAAAATGTTAGAATGATAACACAAATTGTGACTTATAACCCCAAATATAAGTTTCAATACAAACCTGATTATAAAAGTCATGAAATAATGGATACGAGGTTGTCATATTTGATGGAGCATTGATAGTCTCTTGAGTATGTTGCTCAGCAAGTGTACATATATTCATTACATAATAATATAGTATATTCACAATAAAAAGTATAAAGTACCATATTGAATGAGTATTACCAAAAACTATAGTATTAGGTGGTGACATTTTCGAGGTATATCTAACTTTTGCCACTTTCTTCGATTTTTCCAAAGCACTCTTCAATCTCTTGTTGGTTACTCATTTAGCTCTCATGGTTGGAGGATCCAATATATGTTGATCATCATCTTCAACACCGGAAGTAGAGAGGCTATTTTTCCTTTTAACCTTATCCGAGGCTTTCTTTGCTATTATGTCTTTTTCAACCAACTTCACTGCCTCTGATAATTTTTCACTAACAACGTGGGCACCCCAATCACTCATTGATGTCAAGCTGAAAAGACTATTTCCTTTATGCATCAATTGACTGAGACGTAATGATTGCGCACACTTCAGATTTCTTCGTGGTGATGAATCATCTAAATCACTACTCAAAAGCATCCCTTCTTTGACCGTTTTGGTCCATTTCTTTAATACATATTGGGTTGGTATACTAGTAAGATATTTCAAATCAAACACCCTCAAAGCATGATGGCACAAAATGCCTTTAGCTTCATACATTTTACATGAGCAGGAAACCAGTGAAGTATGAGAGATAAACTCAATTGTGTTCCCTCTTTTATGACCTTCTTCGGTTGCTTCATAGATAGTAACTCCTTCTTCATTACTAACTTCTCTTAACCTTACTGTCAAATAACTCATGTACTCAATTTCAAAGAACTTGAATATTTTATTGGTGTACGCCTCAGCTGCATGACATAAAATTCCACTAATTACTTTGAGACGAGGCATACCTTGTTTGCAGTGAAAATCTTCTTGCAACTCTATCAAACGCATGTCTTCTAGCTTTTTCTCATAGTGAAGCACAAACTCAATAATACTTGTTGTCTTTGTACACATTTGATGGAAAATATTATTTGTACTCTCAACTCTTTGAGTGGATTTCATATTTGCAGAGAAAATGTCTAAGCTAAAAGCAGAACACCACTTATTACGAAGGTTATATAGCTTATTAAGCCATGGATGAGTTTGAAGGTTGAACTTACTAGTCATGGAATCCCATGCAGCTTCAAATTCTAGTACACTTTGACAACCACCAAACACCTTGTTGAAATGTGTTCTGAACTCAGGATTGGCATAAAGACTAGAAATATTTTTTGTAGCATTATGTGTGATGTGCCAAGTACACAACCGATGACGTGTCCCCATAAACACTTGCTCAATAGCATTTGTCATTGCTTGATCTTCATTAGTGAAAATAGTCTTTGGTTGTTTATTACCCATCGACTCTAAAAATGTCTTAAATAACCAAATAAATGATTTGGTGCTTTCGTCTATCAAAAAAGCACAACCAAGTAGCACATTCTTCCAATGATGATTAACTCCAACAAATACAGCGCAAATCAAATTGTACTTGTTAGTTCAAAATGTAGTATCAAAGCATAAAGCATCTCCAAAGCAATCATAGTCTAACCTTGATCTGTCATCTCTCGCAAAACAAATTTGTCATCCAATTCAGTTGGTCCACTTGTATCGAATAGAAAAATTTGGAATCCTTTGCTTGCCTTTCCTTGAAATGATTAAACAAACTTTGTGCATCTCCTCCTTCCATCGTTTCAGACTTCTTATACAAAATTTTTTGACAATCTTTCTTTGTGAATCCAACATTTTCAGCCCCTCCAACTTCTTCTGCTAAGTAACAATATGACTGTGAGGGCTTTATACCTACATCCAACATAGAACTAATGACCCCAGCATGAGCATCATGTATTTTTCTACCCGATCTTAGAAATTGTCTTTCTTCAGGCTTGGCAAGCTCATGATTATGAATTGAATTAATATGTGAAATCTTCAATACACCTTGATTTACTGAAAATCTGATTAAAGCCTTACAACCTATTCGTGTAGTACGTTTATCAACCATGCTGTCATTGCATGAGTCCTTAAACAGTGGAAACCCTTCCTTGGAACACAAAAAATCTCGTTGCGTAACATTATTTGATTTATCTCTTCGAATATGCCCTTTATGAAGACTGAACCCCTTCCTCAAAGCATAAGCATTGCATACTTGAAAAGCTTCAGCGTCTGAATGCACCACCATTCCGATTTTCAAATCTTCTTCAAACTCCATTGCCTCAGCAGCAACCTATCAAGTGAAAAAAAAATTAAAGATTAGACTAACATATTAATTAAAGACTCATAATAAAGAGGGTAGCAAACATAGCAGATACCCTAATTCATATTATAAATATAAAAAACCAAACACCCGAACCCGAACCCAAAAAAAAAGAAGAGAAAATAACCTTATAGTTGTGGGTTATTCATGTCACATGATCAAGGCAACTATTGTATAAAGAAAGAAAAGAAACTTACTGATTCTTGGTTACTTTTCATGATAAAATTGGAGTGGGTGTAGAACTTTTTTTTTTTTTAAAGAAAGAAAGAAACGAAACTGGGAAAAAAAGAAAGGGGATGGAGAATTGAAATCCAAGACCTACGATGAAAGGGACTAACAAGAACTTTTTTTAATATTTTTTTTGCACTGAAATCCAAGACCTACGGTGAAACATTGGGGGGGGCGGAGGGGGGAGATTTAGGAAGAAACAAAATAGGAAACATAACATTAATATAATAATATATTAATTAGTTAAAAAAATAATTATAAAATTTTTAAATATAAAAAATTGATAAAAGATTATATTTAAGACTTACCACGTGGCGAGTTTTGAGTGGATTGTAGTGCCACTCAGCGAAATCTAGTGGCAAGCCAAGACCCACACAAGTTTTTCTCCTCTTCAAGTTCCAAGAACAACCCAAGTCCAAAATCCATCATCTTCCAGCCCAAAAATCACAAATAAGCTCCGTAGCCCAATCTGGCAGCACTGCGCACTGGCCACTAATTAATTTTCCACAATCAGATGCTTCAGGATAAAATTATGCAATTTTGACACCACCTTCTTAACTGACGCACGAACCCGCTCCAATTGGAATCACTCAAAACTTCCACCGTTTGATTACTTTATGCTCCAAAAAAGCCCGCACGTCCTATATTGAAATTACATAACAAAGTATCAAAATCTCACCAAAATAATAACTAAAATAGACCAAGAATAGGGTATAATATATAATATCAAATTAACTCATCACACCTCCTTTGCTCTCTCCCTTTAACCAATGGAGAACATATTGGAAGTTGCCCCTCAAGAGGACAACTGTGATACGACATACATTCACCCTTGGCTGAATCCAAATATTATGTTAATTGAAGCTGCAATCCCCTCCAAAAGTTCAGACACAGAGGTACAAAACCTGTTTCCAACCAATATGATCATCAAAATAATAATAATTAAGCTTTGATGAAAAAATAAACAACATGAAAAGAAAATTTCTCAAAAAACTTTTTTTATTTTCTCTTAATGTCAATTGTTTAAAAAGAAAGGTTAAATAGCTCACTCAAAAATAACGGGAGCTGAAGACTTAATCTTAACACAAGACTGAGCCAGAATCATATGAAAATGTAATTCATCTGGTATGTAATGCCCGGCTGTCTCATCTCCACCTTAATATTTTAGATTATAGCTGCAATGATTTATCCGATGTGAGCATTCGGTTCCTAAACCAACTTTGCAGAATTTTACGAAACAAAACTAGCCCAGGAGTGGATGAGTTAGAATGATCACATAAATTGAATGGAACCTGTAACATGCTTAGATTAGTTCAAAACTTTCAATTAAATAAAAGAAAGTATAAGGATGGAGACATACTTTATGACAAGGGGAATGCAATCATAAGTTGGCCCCGAAATCTCACCAAAGTATGAGCATAGACTGCCATCACATTCATATCATTTCAAACAAGTAGATAATACACTATGAGTTGCCCCCTTACGATAACAACGGTGATTTTAGGGCAATAGTGCTCGTGCTGAATCAGGCCGACCCGACTTGTTGTACTTAAGATTCAAATTTTCAATCTATTTAAGCTAATTGTTTATTATGTTTGTTTTCGTTTATCTATGTGTAATTGTATTATATGCATTAACACAATTGTTTTAATTATTAGTGTCACTTTGATGGTTTTGACAAAACATATTGTTGTCAACTGATGCAAATTACACTTACGGTGTGATTTCTTACCAACAAACATACGAATCATTATATTTCACTTGTTAAAGGTAGATATATTACAACCGCTCAACTACTTAGTGGTAGATATATTACAACCATTCAACTACTTTGTGGGATCTTGATTTCCTAGAGTCGAAGTAAGGCTGATTTGAATATAGTTACCTAGAAGCTCGGTCATGAACTTACCAACTCTGAGCGGAGCTGTATCAGATGAAGTAGTGGTGCTACCATTACCTTATTCGAGGCAATAGGTTGAGTCCTAGCGACTTTGTTGGATGACCATGTTTGTTTCTCCGCAAGATACACTACTAAATTAAACAGTTTGCGCGACGAGTGACATTTTATCGCACAAAGCATTCTCTAGTTGCACATAAACTCTGGCGACCAAAAAATCATCGCGCATATTTTGTCGCGCAAAGCTCGTGAAAAAAGACATTGCGCGACGAACATATTCAAATTCATCGCGTGTCTAAACAATTGCGCAACGCTTTACTGGTCGTCGCACGAAAGTTATACAAACAAAGGTTTTCGTCGTAAGATATAAACAGGTACAAGTGTGTTTGTGGGTAATTTGTCTCAAAACTTTTGGCGCAACGAATAATAAGACACGCTTAATTTTGCACGACAACATGTCGTCGTTGCGCAAGTGTAATTTTTAATATAATAAATAAATAGAATAAAAGGAAAGAAAAAAAAACAGATTTTATACTAATAACAAAAAAAAAGCAAATTAATGAATAATTTTTTTTATTTATAATATAAATAAAAATGTACATACAAATATAAAGTTTAAAAAAAAAGGGAACAAAACTACGAAAAGAAAGAGGCAAAATCTATAGGCATGTCATTCGGAGGTGCTTGGTAATCTTGCTGCAGGTTGGGGGCAGGGTCGAAGGTCGACAAGCCTGATTACTGTGCTTGCTCGGTGTGGAAAGGCTATAAGGGTGATGGTGTAGAAAAACCGGGGAGATGTATTCCAGAGGAAATGAGGGCTTGTACAAGCATTGACATTTGAGATTTGTACGATGCCAGCTCACTCCTCAGCCCAGCGACTTCCTACGTCAAAGCCATAACCTGGCTCTTTGACTGCGAGGATGATGAGGCTCCACTCTCCCGTTGCCTGGCATTACCCATCCCCCGACAATATGTCCCTAGCCTCCGACCGAAAGTCTGGTCCAACGTCTCTATGACGATGTGAAACCATGCATCCTCATAGGGATCCTTAGAATCGATCAGCTTGTCCGGGGAAAGTTGGGAGGCGGACTCCTGAAGCACCACTTGTCCCCTCTCCACCATAGTTGCCTGTGAAAAAAAAACATGGATTATTAATAGAAAACAATTTGAAAGAATTAGTATAAATGTTTAATGCATAAGAAAATACTTACGTGAAAGGACTGTGTCAATTCATTCCCAGGCTGAACATAAACGTTAGTAAAGACGTCAATCTTAGGAAATTTTAAACCCTCCTAAAATCGAAAAAGATAAGGAAAATGTTAGTACGAAAAAAAAAATATTAGCGACATTTTAAAATTGGAAATGAAAGTTGTAATATATACCTTCCGTTGCGCCTCCATCCTATAGGAGAAAGGCCTCGAACCCGAATGGTGGAGAAGAGACTTCTTCTCTCGATTGATCTTGTTCGCCTTCACCTTCTTCTGTTATACAAAAAATAAATGTATTAGTTGTAATACTTAAAGAAAATTAAAAAAATTAATAATAAACATTAGTAAAAATTAAAAAAAAATAAATTTAAAAAGTCGTAATTAAAAACACACCGCATATGTCGGGTCCTTAAAATAACTGCAAAGCCAAACCCAACTATCTTGCCGGTCTTCCAACTCCTTCGGACATCCCTCTTCAAGAACAACCTGCGGATCATCAAACTGCTGGAAATATTGGTGCAGGTCACTCTTCCACTGCTTGTAGCGTTCGGAGAAGAGCCGATTGACATACACAAACATGTCCCCGTCCATGTCCTCCAAATTGTAGTTTGTCTGCAATATAACAAATATTTTAAAAGTATTAGTAATAAAAGACAGTAATAAATATAAATATATAAATTTTACATGAAAAGCATTAAAAAGGCGATGCTACTTACGAACAATTGATTGCGCACCCTATTCTTCGTCTCCTTCGGCATCGCCTTCCAAGACTTCCACAGCATAGGGCAAAAGGTCCGCACGACATGCCCAATGTCATGGGCCAATGCACTATACTACTCCGCTGTTGGTGTTGTCGGATGTCGCTCATCATATCCAATCGGGATACGACCGTTGGTCACCCAGGTGACCTTCGCCGTCTTCAATTACCGACAAAGTCCCCAAGTGTTTTTCTTCGCTACAAAGAGATGAAAAAAAAATCATTCACCCAAAACTAATAACAAATCCTACTAAAATTTTGGCATAACCTCCCTTATAATTGAAACATTTCCCAAAACCCTGAAAATAACATAAACAATATGCATATCCAACACAATGATTACAATAGTTTAATAAAAGGTTCAGAACGATGACAACTTTTAATCCTTACATGACATAACAAATTGAACCTATAATAAATAAATAAATAAAACTCAGTTAACATGAGAATTAGGGAGTGAATTAGGATTGTATACTTGGCCGTGTACCGAAGGCATTGGTTGTGGATCACGTGGCGACATTTGGTCTATAGTGTGGGGGCGTCGGTGAGTTCGTCGAGCGCTAATATGTAACGCCACCGAAGAATTCGACGATGCCTGCGCCTATGGGACTAAAGGACCAACTGAGTCAACCGAATTGACCGGCCTATGGTCCATCTCTGCCGGAGCAGTGGCGGCAGTAGTTGGTATAGCCGTCGAATTAGGTGTAGCCGTCGGACTAGGTGTATAAGTCATCGGCCTTCGAGTTATAATGAGGTGAGACATCTACAAAATTGGCAATCAATTTGTTTAGTACACAAAGATTTAACTTACCACAAGTGTATTGTATTATGATGCAATTGAACCAATATTACTAGTCATGCATGGACATAATGCAACACATGCACTATTTAGAAAAGATCAAGAAGCACCATCTGAATAATCCTATATATGTGTAGTTGCACTTATACCGTGATTCCCTACTCCCTCAAACCTCCTCTCAATTGTTGAAAGCTCACCACACCCCACTCACCTCCCTTACTTCTGTGTCTCCCTTTCTTCTTCACATAAATTTTAAAAACAATTTCACTCTCTTTCTTACTCTCTTAACTCTTTTTTGAAACCCTAGCGAGTTTATCTCACTTTCTTTCTCAGCTCTATGCACACTGCACAGAAGGCGCAGCAGCATCAAGCCAACATCACCGTCACAGCTCCAGTGAACTTCAAAGAAAACGTTAGACCATACCAGATTACCATGTCTTATCTCTCTCTGTTTCTCTCTTATTTTGCATCTCCCTCCCTCATATCTCTAAGACACCGAGATGGTGCAATGGCAACATCACTATCACCGCTTAAACTCGCCACCTCAATGAAGTTCAACTGCATATCGTGCTAGAAACTAAGATCTTGAGCTGTGAACTCAAAACCAAAGCACGAAACTGTGCACATTGTTGCTGCACTGTTCATTGTGTTTCTTGGCAAGTTTCCTCTGTTCACAACCAAAATCTGGGTACAAATGTAAAATCATGTACATTGGACTAAAATCTGGGTACAAATGTGACAAAGGGATCATGTCCAATCCCTGATTTACAATTGTGATTTAATAACCTATGTGATAATGTATAGTACAAAATAACTAACAAACGCGAATAACATGGACGATCGATGATTCGGAACTCGGGTGGATTAAACTATAAGCCAATTATTATAAAAAAAATTTGTACATTTTGATATACATCATCAGACTAGTATATTCAATTAATTTGACTAAGGGGGAGAAGTGCTCGAAATTATTACAATAGTTCAGGAGTGGGATGGAGTTTCGAACGGAGATACAAGGTAAAAACCCAATACCCAAGAAGTCGGCTTGCAATCTAAGTAAATCATGTGCAATGCAATCTCGTAATCCTAGAATTCTTCCATATCAAGTTTCACTGAAAAAATCTTACAATCATCGATTATTATTCAGACAACGGAGGTAAGAAAAATTAACGTATCATTTTACTAGAATTTGAGCTTGTTCATAAGTTGGTGTTAGTAATTAAAATTGCATTACCTTCTCCCATATGAATCAGAAATCCTATTCAGCAATGGACCCTTCAGCCAACAAATTACACACAAAAGGACAGAACTTTAAGAAATTCTCAAACACCATTTTATCAATATCACAATTCTACAAAAACCCAAATTCCCAATTCGATTAAGTTCACTTATTACTAAGCAAAACACTTGCACAAATTTATAAACAAATGCAACAATAAAGGATTAAATTTGATAACACGGGCTGTTCCTTTGAGAAGAATCATGAAAATTGAAACTATAACAAAAATAATAAATCGATTACTTGATTGTATAATAACATAAGAGGGCAAATTAGAGGCCGACGAGTGAATGCTTGAAAAAATGACACAAAAATTAATCATGCCTCATTTACAAAGACTATCACTTTACAAATTAATCAATCAGCCCCAAATTTTATGCACCTACTAACCCTAATTCCCAAAAACCCATAAACAAATTAAAATTACCCAAATAGAAGACAATGTAAGGAATTTCAGTAAAGTGCCAATCTTAGTAAACAAAAAATAAAAGGAAGACAAAATTAATTACCTAATTTGGGGTGAGACTCGGACTCGGTGTGGTGGTGAGAGAGATCACAGTTCTGTCCGTGAGAGAAACTCGCCCAAAGGAGAGAGATTGCGAGAGATAGCGGTGGCTATGTGGTGAAGGAAGGTGAAGGATGGCTGGAGAGTCGCGACGGCAGAAGAGAGGGATGGAGATACAGAGGAATGAGAGAGAGGGTATCACGTATGCAGGGAAAAAGGAAGAAGAGAGAAGTGAGGGGAAGAAGGGTAGTCTGGGGTTAAAATATAGAATATTGTGCGACAAAGTCTTTGTCTCACAGGATAAAAACTCGTCGCGCAAGTTTCAGGCATTTGCGCGACGAACACTATTTCATCGTGCAAATACACTTTGTGTGATGAAATATAGTGTTCGCCGCGCAATATTCCCACCTAAATTTAAAATAACTGTTAAATTGTGATTTTTCATTTCTAACCATCGAAAAGCTTTATCTTGTTAAGAAATTGAATGGTATGTATATTTAAGCCAATCCAATGGTTACAAAAATTTTAAATTTAATTTAATATATACAATTATTATAGTTTTTAGGGGTATAAAATTGTTAAATTAATATATATATAATTATTATAGTATTTTTTTAGGGTTTATAAAATTATAAATTTAATATTTTACTTGTGCGACCAAAAATTGTTATGCGTAGCGCAATTATGTTTTAAAATGGTTTTATAACTTTTTTTATTTTGTTTACAATTTATTAAAATACAAACAAAACAAATTTATTTACAAAATAATTCACATGTAAAATGGGAATCATTCATACCGTTTTTTCCATCACTTTATATAATGCATCAACCATTTCATGTGTTTTACAAAAAATGTTACAAATAAATTGCCTTAATCTTCATCCGAACTATAATAACTTTCACTTTCATCACCATCATCATTTTTAGTGTCATATTCCTCATCATCAATAGGTACGTCACCATCGTCGTTTATGCGCAGTGGACCATCGTATCGTGGAATATTACCGAGGTCAATTGTGCTCGACTGAATCAGTATTTCAATTGAAGATACTCCTTCTATCTGAAATGGTTCTTGGATAAGATTAGTATCTCGGAGTGTTTCTGCACCACTTTCCATGAAAGATTCAAGATGTTGGTCAGCAACATTGTTGATGTCGTCGTCAGTACGGTCTTGTTCTGGTATAGCATACATGTTCCTATGATCCATCTTCTGAACAACTTTCCAACCCCTCCCGGCTTTAGGGTCATCTAGATACACAATTTGTTTTGCCATGGTTGCTAATATGTAAAGGTTGTCATCGCACCAAGTTTTGGTAGTGTTCACTGATAGTAATCCATGATCTGTTTTCACACTTCCATGCCTATTTGGGTGTGTATCAAATCATCGACACTTAAATATGATCACTTGTTAGTTTGCCATAGAATTCAATGTCTGTACTTTAGCCTCCTCCGGGGACATGAACACCGTTGTTTTATGTACACAACTTGTCATCTTGTGCACCCACTAAGAACTTGACGCCGTTGACATGGCAACCCAAGTACAATTCAATGCAAATTGGTCCGAACGCCAAGTTATATAACTTTTCACTGTACACGGGGGAGTTCGATGCTTTCATTTGATTCACCTACTATTAGATAAACATTTAAATTTGTTAGTTCGAGCAACTTAATTGGTACAATATATATGTCCAATACAAAACACGTCAAACTTACATATTCGAGAAACCACTGCGAAAACAATTCACGGTGTTTCTTGGCATACAAATGTGAAGGATGTGCCTGCTTCATCATATTTTCATGCTCGTCTAGGTGTGATAGTATCTCATCACAATTGTTGAGTACAAACCAATGTGCTACATCCATCTCCTTCTTGGAAAAAGACTCGCCACAAATCCGATCTCCGAATGGTCGAGCCATCTAGGCAAAAACTGAAAGTTTCTCCTTTCTCACACCCCCATCATTATTGCAAGGATGACGATTGAAATTTATCTCAACATCCTTTAAATACATTCCACAAAATGTAAGTGCCTCATATGACACCCAAGCTTGTATAATGGATCATTCGGGCTTCTCTTTGTTTCATACAAATTTCTTAAAGTCTTCGAGAAGCCTGCCAAAAGAAAACGATACGATACACATATTACTAATCGTAATATATTTAATATCGATTAATAAAAAAGAATAGGAATATATAACTTTGTATTGGATACATCTGGTCCAGCAAGCAATACCTCATTTGGTAAGTGAACCATCACGTGTATAATACTTATGAAGAAATCTGGAGAAAATATCATCTCAAACTTGCACAATGTCATGGCGCAACCGATTAACGTCCATTTTTCGTAATGTTGTTGACGTCAATTTAGAAGAAAAAAACTGGACAAAAACATGATTGGTTTCACTACATCGGCTGGCAAAAGATTTCGAATACCTACAGAAGTAGGCGTTGCAGAACCACATAGCTGTCATGACTCTTTAAGCCAGCTAATTTACCCTGTCAATGTTCACGCAACGCGCGATATTTAAAGCATACCCATTGGAAAACTTTACAGACGATAAAAACTTTAAAAATTCTTTCTTGTCATTCAGTTTCATTGAAAAAAAATGCAAGATCCCTTCTAGCTTTATCATTGTCCATATTCACCTATATACCCCGTCGTATTCCCATTCGTTCCAAATCAAGACTAGCTTTGATCGTGTCCTTTGTCTTGCCTTCAATATCTAGAATTGTGTAGACTAATGTGTTAAATACATTTTTCTCAACATGCATAGCATCGAGGCTGTGTCTTATTTTTAGTTTAGACCAATACGGGAGCTCAAAAAACATTGACTTGTGCGTACAGTTCACATGTGCAGAAGGTCTTGTCCTACTGACATTGGTCCTGAAAGGAGCAAAATCGAAACTGTTAAGCTGTTTCAAAATCTAAGCACCGGACCATTCTCTGGGTCTGAGGCGATGTTCTTTCTCCCCGTCAAACTCTTTATCCTTCTCTCGCTACTCGCGGTCCCAAGGCAACCATCTTTGATGACCAAGGTAACAAATTTTTCCAGCGTGCCAACTAGATGCTACGTCTTTCTTGCATACAGAGCATGCCATATAATCCCCAGTGCTCCACCCAGAAACCATTACATATGCGGGGAAATCGTTCACAGTCCACATCACTACAGCCGCAAAGTGAACATCTTGCCAGTACATTTATCGTATATGCACATACCGTGTGTCCATAAATCTTTTAGCTCATCCACCAACGGCCGTAAATATACATCAATTGACCTACCAGGATCCTCAGTTATCAATAGAGTCATCATCATGTATTCTTTTTTCATACATTTCCGTGGTGGCAAATTATACGAAAAAACGAAAATCAGCCAAGTACTATGGTGTTGGTTTAAAACCCCAAACAGATTAAATCTGTCAGTGGTAAGTCCCAATCTAACGTTACGAGAATCAGCAGCAAACTCGGGGACGTTCGATAGAACTCTTTCTATGCCTCCCTATCTGCAGGATGCCACATCACATCGTCGTCTACCCATTTCTCTTTATGCCATCTCATGTCTTTGGCAATATGCGTCGACATATACAATCGCTGCAACCTAGGTTTCAAGGGTAGATAACGCGTGACTTTTTGTGGGATCTTAGCCGTTCTATTATGAGATGTCATTTTGAATCTCGACTCATTGCATACAGGGCATTTATCCAATGTTTTATACTCTTTGTAGAATAAAATACAATTGTTTTTGCAAGCGTGAATTTTTTTCATAACCTAATCTTAGACCTTTCAACACCTTTTGCGCGTCTCTATGGCCTTTCGGCAAACAATTGTCTTTCGGAAGCATTCTCTTGAAAACCCCCAAAAAGTAATCGAAACACTGGTTCCACAATGGCCGTGAGAACGAAAAAGCTCTCGCACCCCGAGTATAACTCTTAGTTCCCGTTTGAGTATTATATGTCTCAATCATTCCATTCCTTACTAAATGAAATCAAACATTTTCTATTGTCTCCCTTAACGTGTTGTTACACCTCCTACAAAGACACCGGATTCTAGTTGCACTCGGGTTGTGTGTATGTGCAAATTCAATAAAATCCTCGATTCCATCCAAGTATTCGTCCACGCATCTATTCGGGTTCTATATCCACATCCTGTCCATAATTCCTAAAACCACAATAACAATACAACAATCACAACAACTTCATACAAAATGATAATGTCACCTCATGCCTCCGGTATCCCATTCAGGAATGCATAGTCATGTCACGTAATTTATGGCTACATCAAATTAGATTTCAACGTGGATGAATTTCGGCAGCATCTCGATACAGTTCTTCAAGTGTACGACCCGAAGAACATACAGAGATGATACCAAAATCTCCACAATTGAAACCTAATCCTTCAACCATAAACTACGTGTCATAACTATGCATTCCCAAACTGTCCAAATAATGAGACAATTGATAGGAGCATATTTATGCACCTTAGTTAGCTAGTTCTTATGCATTTATGTTATGTTTCTTACTTAATTTAGTGTTTAAAGTCATTTTTCGTGTGTTTGTAGGTTTATATGTCAAAGTATGCAAAAAGAAGCAATTTGGAGCATTCTAGAGCAATTTTGGGCCAAGATTGGATAGTGCAAACATGGAGGCTTGAGGATGGACGAATTTCATGCAAAGAAGCCCAAGAATTTGATGCAAAGAAGCCCAAAAATCTATTGCAATGGGCCTAAAAAAATGATGTAATGCTTAGCTCACCATGACATGTGAGTGGATGATGCAATGCTTAGCTCATCATGACATTTGAGTGGATGATGCAATGCTTAACTCACCATGACATGTGAGTGGATGATGCAATGCTTAGTTCACCATGACATGTGAAGTGGATGACTCAAAACCTACCACCACCAATAAATCCCACTTATTGCCATGACTTTCCTTTTAATTCCCACAAAAAAATTGAATTAAACAAGTCCATCCTCTCCCTATAAATACCCATGGTAGCAACCTCATTCAAATCATCCAAGAATAAACCATTCTACAAGCCTTTCCTTGCCTCTCCCTACATATCTAAACTTCCCCCATCCATTCCTCCATAAAACCAACTCTTCAACATCATTCAAAGCCTTGTGCCGCAACAAAGAGAAGAAGAGGAAAGTCCTTGGAGGCGCTTGGATCGTTGGAAAGTTTAGGTGTTTTCTTTCTTTTGCTTTTGTTTTTCAATGTTTAATTTAAATTGTTGTTCAATTATGTTAAACATGTGGAACTAATTTCTTTTTAGTTAGAGGTGAATTTGAAACCATGGATATATGTTTATTATAATTTGATTTACCCCAGTTATGAATTTATGAATGTTGGATGTGGTTTACTTTTCTGTTTTGATTAAGAACTTGTTTATGTATGTGGGTTAAGGGTCGACACTTAATTTGCATGCCTAAACTTGATGCTAGGATATAAGGGAATTTCACCTAATCGTTATGAACTTATATTCATGAGTAGTAAAGATCGCT
Source organism: Crataegus laevigata (assembly GCA_963580275.1). NCBI lineage: Eukaryota > Viridiplantae > Streptophyta > Magnoliopsida > Rosales > Rosaceae > Crataegus > Crataegus laevigata. The sequence continues at coordinate 24,557,172 of OY756947.1, read as the reverse complement.
AGTCACGATTGTGTTAAGTAAATCCTTGGCATAAGTTTCATGCAATTCATAGTAACAAGTGCCTCGTCAATGCTTATGGTTTTCATAGAACTTAATGATTCTTGCTTGTATCTCTATTATGCAATTCATGTAGGGAACTTGTGGGGAATGTTTTGGGTTGTCGTATGCAATCATCCAATCTAATGACTTTAGGAAAATCTGAAAGTTAATTTAAGCGGACCTAATTAACTTGGAGCATTGTCATTCATTCGTTTGTTGAATTCATAACTGGGAATCAAATTATATGCATATGTTCATGTGTGGATAAGGAACCCTCTAACTAGTTTCTCATCATTCTATTTCATAAAATATTATTTTCTTTGAAGTTGATTTATAAGTTTCTGTTTTAAATTAAATTTCGTCAAAAATCAATCCCCCATTTATTTGGAAGTGTTAGATTTATTAGAAATCATTTTAGTTTGTGTTTTCTTAAGTCTTGAGTTGTTTGAGTCTTTTGATTTGTTTTAGTTTATTTGTTAGTTTTATTTTGAGTTATTTTAGTTAAGTGTTTTGATTTTAGTTTAGTGTTTTAAACTTTGTTTTTACGTTTTTAATTTAATTTAACATTGGTTAGCATCCCTAGTTAATCCCCGGTTAGAACGATCCCTACTTACATCATTACTACAATTGTCACAAATAGGGTTTAATTTGTGTGTCAAGAAATTCTCACACCAACAATTCAAGAATTAATTGGACTGCAGTCATGCTTTCGCATCCATGCGCGAAATCCAACTAATCCTCAAACGGGAAACTAAGTTTTACTATAAAAAAAAAAAACAAGTACGAAGTTAATTTCAATTAACTCCCTACATCACAACATATATTTGTATACAAATTTAACAACATAATATAAATATAATTTCATAGCACAATATAAACATAACAAACTAAGTTCAACATAATTTAATTAATTTAATATGTTTAAAAAATAAAACGAAGAAAGTACCTTCTCAATCGTTATCCACCAATCGCTAATCACACAAAATATCCCTATAGAGAACGAAATTAATGGCGTTAGTATGAATTTACATTAATACTTTTACCGTAACGACAAAAAACGCTTACCAGACACACCGAGATAGCTTGATCAACCTAGAGAAGAAGATGGAGAGAGTAGTTTAGATGATGAAATTGAGAGGAAATGAAAATGACGGATACCAGATTCAGCAAAATCGCAGGGATGAGTGCAGAGGCACAATCTGCAAATTTTTTGCAGTTTGCCTCTGCACATGGCTGATTTCAAGTAAAAAGGACGAACGGTTTTGCGCAACAAAACATATGTTAGTCACGCAAGAAATCTTTGCGCAACGAAGTAAATATGTTAGTCACTCAAAGATCCTTTGAGCGACTAACATAGCCATTCGTCACGCAATGCATATATATATATTTTTATGTTTTCCTTCTTTATTTGTATGTACTATAAATTTTTATTTTATTATAAATCAAAAACTCAAACCTAATTAAATATTAAATTAATTAACAAAACTAATTTACTATCCCAAATAGAAATTATAATTAATGCAAATATTAATACAAATCCACATAACATATATTTATTCATTATATTAAATATAAAGTCCACAAAATCTTAAAAAAATAATAAATAAATAAATAAAAAAACAACCCTTATAAACTTCAATCCTCCCTCGCTTGCAACACATCAAACTTCCACTTCTTGAACATCTACTTCAAAAGCCCATCCGCATAAATCCGTTACTTCTCATCGATTTCATCAACATCCCAATGAACCTACATTAATGCCAATAACAATAAATTAGTAATTTAAAAAATATTACGTTTTAACAAAAATAATTTTTCATTATTTACCATAAACTTACCGATAACTCTCCAAGCATGGACTTCTTCAACTCCTTAGGGACCTTTTTCCAAGACTCAAACTCGGCAATACAATCCCTCCGCACCAAATTTCCAATGTCATAATTAAATTCGGCATATGCCTCGGCCAAATTTTTGCCTTCAAAGTACGGCACTTGCTTCCGTCGATACCTCTCTACTCACACTACAACTTTCTTTTTGCTAGAACCTTTCTCAGAATCGGCCATTCTTTTTTAAACAAAACAAATTTGAAAACTTCAACTCTGAAACTGTGTTTATATAGCATTAGGATAACTTTGCGCACAAACCTACAAGCCCGTCGTGCAAAATATGTCATTAATGCGCAATAAATTAGAAGGTTTAAACGCAGTCAGACTGCACTTTGAGCGACAAACACATGCATTCGTCACGCAAAGATACCTTGTGCGACGAATTATCGTTACTCTATATATTGAGTGACGAATTTTCCGTCGCCCAATATATTGCGCGATGAATAGAATAAAATAACTGTAATTACAAAGTTTACGTAAACATAGATATATATGTTTACGTAAACTTTGTAATTACAAACAAATATTCACAAACAATTTAATACCTTAAATATTTATTCTAAAATTAATTAACACTTTAAGTATTTATTCTAAAATTAATTAATACTTTAAATATTTATTTTATAAATAATTAATACATAATATATTATTCTAAAAATAGTTAATACCTTAAATATTTATTCTAAAATTAATTAATACTTTAAATATTTATTCTACAAATAATTAATTCCTAATATATTATTCTAAAAATAGTTAATATCTTAAATATTTATTCTAAAATTAATTAATAGTTTAAATATTTATTCTATAAATAATTAATACCTAATATATTATTCTAAAAATAGTTAATATCTTAAATATTTATTCTAAAATTAATTAATACTTTAAATATTTATTCTATAAATAATTAATACCTAATATATTATTCTAAAAATAGTTAATACCTTAAATATTTATTCTACAAATAATTAATTTGTTAACCCATACAATTATTGTCACATCCCGGCCCGGGGCGGACCACTTCCCGGGCCCACTCCACCACCGTAGCACGATATTGTCCGCTTTGGGCCCCGACCACGCCCTCACGGTTTTGTTTCTGGGAACTCACGAGCAACTTCCCAGGAGGTCACCCATCCTGGGAGTGCTCTAGCCCCCTTCTCGCTTAACTTCGGAGTTCCTACAGAACCCGAAGCCAGTGAGCTCCCAAAAGGCCTCGTGCTAGGTAGGGATGGGAATATACATTTAAGGATCACTCCCTGGGCGATGTGGGATGTCACAATCCACCCCCCTTAGGGGCCCGACGTCCTCGTCGGCACACTTCTGGCCAGGAATGGGCTCTGATACCAATTGTCACATTCCGGCCCGGGCGACGCCACCTCCCAGGTCACCCATCCTAGGATTGCTCTAGCCCCCTTCTCGCTTAACTTCGGAGTTCCTACGGAACCCGAAGCCAGTGAGCTCCCAAAAGGCCTCGTGCTAGGTAGGGATGGGAATATACATTTAAGGATCACTCCCTGGGCGATGTGGGATGTCACAATTATTTTCAGCATACGTACGATATTCATTAAAGATTAAAAACACATATAAATCATAGTTAGGGTGCTTACATTAGGTCTCAATAAATTAAAAAAGGGAACAGGAATTGAAACCTAATTAAGTCCAAAAACATAAATTAGAAGAAAAAAAAAACCTTATATTTAAAATTGTCATACAATACATAAATTTTAAACTACTATTTGGATGATCCTGCTCCATTCCGCAAGACTTCATAACGCCACCGATTGTAACGTCCCTCAAACGCATCATCCAGCAACTTCATCAATTGTTCTTTCGGTTCATCATCAAAACATACTTACGCTGTTACACATATATACATATAATTAATTCCAACATATAACTAAAAATTTCGCCAACTTAATTATTGATCCATCAACAATATACTTACTAATAGTTCATCCATCATAGCCTTCTTCACATTTCCCGGCACATCTTTCCAAGAACGCCACTCAGCAGTGGGGCAATTATTCCTTATAGGTATAGCAATCACATGAGCAAACTCAAAATGCTCTCTCATATCATGCGGGTTGGCGTCGCACACACTCTCGTTGTTGTTTTTATCCGCCACCTCAACACGAATAGAATTGTGAAGAATAAGAATGGTAGAAGCGCCTATTTATAGCAAAGTTAGGATCTTTGTGCGACGAAGGCTTTGCCGCGCAAATATCTGTATTAAATATTCTTTGGATTTACCTAATTCACCTGCATTGAATGGCCAAAAGTCAACGGAACTTGCGAGACAAATATTTGTCACACAAAAGCCCCATTTCGTCGTGCAAGTTTTTCGCGCCAAATTAAATTACCCGCATTATCTTGTTGACTTTAAGAGACGACAACAAGCATTCGTCGCGCAAGTTTATTTATTTATTTTCTCTATCTTTTTCTATTTTGCGCGACGAATTTGGTTTTCTATCGCGCAAGTGAGTCTTATGCAACGAATTGTTGTTTGTCACACAAAATATCGTCGCGCAAGCTATTTTTTCTACTAGTGATACACGATCTAATCCGGATATGGACTCAATTAGATTCTATAAATCTTGGAGTTCCTGTAAGAATGACTTATATGTGAGTGTCATTTAAACCATAATGTAAATATACAAGTGAAATATGTAAGGACTAAATTATATGAATTACATCGTATTGATTCTATATTAGAGGGAAAACTAAAGGTGGTTATCAATTCAAATAAAAGGCAGTTGTAACCTACACAAATTGACAGCAATTGTATCTCTGATAGGGAGATACAGTTGCAGCATATAAAGTCGATTTTGGTCTCTCTTCTCGGGTACTACTTGTTCTCATATTGAATACTAGTCCTATTAAGAGTATTGAGATACTATTTCTAAATCCAAGAGAAGAGAAGACAAGATCATGGCTTCACTGTCTTCCACTCCAAGTAAATATATTTCTTATGGGCCTCGTTTGGCAACTTGGACTGTACTGACTATTTCAATAAGATAGGATAAATAGTCATCCGATAATACTAACTAAATTAGTCGGGCGTTTGGTGCTTTACCGGATAAACCTGTGCATCAGATAATACATCGAACTAGAATAAATTTCTAAAAAAATTCACCGAATAATTGATGTTAAATGAAAAAAAAAAAAGAAGAAAGCCAAAGAAAAAAAAATAATTCATCCTCATTGCACGGACAAAATTAAAAAACAAACCATAAAAATGGAAAGAAAGAAACCCAGGTTTCTCTCAGAGTTGTGTTATCCTTTCTTCATCCTCATCCCCTCGCATCAAATTTCACTATCTCTCCAGAACCCACTTCTTTATTTCTTCAATTAATCTTTGAAACCCCATATGAATTCATCAACCGATTTCATAAGAGAGAGATCAGATAGCAAACAGAGAGATGTAGTGGAGAAAAATGACGAAGAAGAACGAAGGATAACAAATGAATTCAAGAGGAGGAAGAAGAACAAAGAACAATAGATGGAGTTCGTTCTGGATAGAGGAGAGAACGGAGAAGGCACAAATCCATTTGAGGGTGAAGAGAAAACGCGATTAAAATTTTTTGGGCTTTTAAGTTTTGAACCCGCTAAATTATCCTTAGCTTTTAGAGTGTATAATTTAGCAAGTGTGAGTCGGACTCAAACATGGGCCCTGGATATTTAATCAGCCAACTATTTAATTCAAAACTGCACCAAACACCTGCATTGCACTATTAATCCTATACAGAGTCTAATACTGTGTACCAAACAAAGCCATACTGTTATGAACACTAATCATGTGTGTACTGCATTTAATATGATCATGCTTGGTTTTAATTATTGTTGCAAGCACTGTCGTATTGGTTTAGTTGTTATCGATCCTTATACTTGTCTACATGTGGTATCAGAGCTACACAACTGAAACCTCTTTTCAGATAAAGAATGGCTATATTTTTCTGCTGTGCATGATAGTGCTCAATTTTGGTATTAGCATGCAATATTATATCAGTACATGAAATTTGAATTTTGTGAATTGCATTATTTGTATCTCTATTATTTCAATAAGTTATTAACTTGCTTAGTACCAATTAGTTGCAATTCAACATACATATATATGTATATGCTTGATGATTTATGCAATAAAAGGTTTGAATTGCAAATGAGCACACTAATGAGTCATTACTTAAATGCAATTGATGTTGCATTCATAAGGAAACACTCTAAGATGAGTCTAGTATAACACTAAAGTGTAGGGCTAGATAATTTTCAAAACTTGAAGAATAATGCAGAAAGTGTGATTTACAAATATTAACAAGTAAAATGCTTCCAAAAGAGTGACTTTACTGGGTTCATTTGTATAATCAGTGTATAGTGAGTAATGGATTACAATCTATCTTTGTGCTCTAACTTGCCCAAAAGTGCTGTTATAAGGATAGTTTTTGTAGTCAATGACTTGGCTATGTAACATATGGAACTTATTCATGTATATGAACAATTTCTTGCCCAAAGGTGTGCCGGAGTCTATAGTTTAAATATGACAAGAAACTTCTGTAATTATTTCTTGGTCATAAATTTACAAAATTCTCCAAATTTGAAGCAAGTTTCAATATGATGAGTTTGGTGAATGTAGAGAAATTGAATGGCAATAATTTCAAGGCATGGAAGCAAGAGATTGAAATGAATCTTGGTATGTTGGAGTTTGACATTGCATTCAAGGTTCCTCAACCTTCTGCATTGACAAATTAGAGTACTGCACACAAAAAAAAGAATTATTTGCGAGATGGGATAAGGCAAATCAAATGTCCTTATTTATCATGCATAATTCAATGGAGGAACATATCAGGGGAGGAATTCCTAGCTGTGATTTGGCTAAGAATTACATGGACAAAGTTGAAGAAAAGTTTAAAAGGTCAGACAAGGCTGAAACTAGTGCATGTTTGTCAGCACTCATTAACACAAAACATGATGGTTCTGGGAGTATTCGTGAGCATGTGTTAAAATTGGTCAACATTGCAAACAAGTTAAATGCAATGGATATTGGAATAATAGATCAATTTCTTGTCCACATGGTACTGTACTTTTTATCCAATGATTATGAGCAATTGAAAATGTGTTATAACACACAGAAGGAGATTAGGAATATTAATGAGTTGATTGCTATTTGCTGTCAAGAAGATGAGGGTTGAGACTAGTGAATTTGCCAACCTAGTAAGTGCTGAAAAAGGCAAGGGGAAGATTACTACAGTTCACAAAAATGAGAATTACAAGGGAAAGAAGCCAATTGCATTCAACAAGTCTATGCCAACTGCTGGAACAACTTCTAGTTCCAAGAAACAGTTCAAGTCCATTGTGATACCTGCAAAAGCTCATGCAACCTCTATTGCTTCTAGACCTAAGAATAATAACAATGGTGTCAAAAGATGTCATTTTTATCATTCTGAGGACAACTTAAGAAAGGATTGTTCTAGTTTTAAAGCTTGATTAATCAAGAAAGGTAACAAAATAATTAATATTTTGTGGCAATAGAGTCAAATATGGTTTTTATTCCTCAAAACTCTTGGTGGTTTGAAACAGGTTTTCATTACATATAATAAATTCTTTGCAAGGATTTCAAAGCCAGAAGAGAATAAGTAAGGAGATCTACAATGTTTATGTTGGAAATGGGAATAAAGTTGCAGTTGAGTCTGTTGGTTCTGTCAAACTGAGATTGTCAACTGGTTATGTTTTAAATTTAAGTAATGTACTTTATGTTCCTTCCATGAGAAGGAACTTATTTTCTGTAATTCAATTTGTCAAGAATGGTTTTTCATTTGTAGGGGATGATAATCAAATTAAATTTTTTTTCAAGAATCAGTTTGACAATCTTATTGGTTATGCATTTCCCAATGGTGATCTTTGGCAAGTTCAGTGTTCTTACCATCAAGAATGCTTTAATATAGAACATTCAACCTCAAAACATGTGTCCTCTGATGACAAATATTATATGCTTTGGATCAAAGAATTGGTCATATCTTGAAAGAAAGGATAATGAGGTTAATCAAGGATGGTATTTTTCCAAAATTAAACCTTAATGAATTTGCATAATGTATTAACTGCATTAAGGGCAAAACCACAAACTCAATAAGCAAAATGACATCAACAAGAAGTACTGATCTCCTAGAGATTATACCACTGATGTATGTGGATGATTTCCAACAAAAATCATTTGTAGGAATTCATACTTTGTTCTTTTCATAGATGATTTTTCCATATACACTCTTATATTTTTTATCTTTGAAAAGTCTGAAGTTTTAACTTGTTTAAGTTAGAGGCTGAAAAACAATTGGGGAAATCAATTAAAGTTGTAAGGTCTGATCGTGGAGGTGAATATTATGGAAGGTACACAGAGAAAGGACAACAAAAGGGACCATTTTCCATTTTTCTAGAACAAGAGGGAATTATAGCTCAATATACAAATCCTAGTATACCATCACAAAATGGTGTTGCCAAATGAAGAAACCAATCCTTGAAGGAGATGGTAAGGAGTATGCTCTCTCATTCACAAATGCCAGAATTTCTTTAGGGAGAAACAACCAAAACAACTTACATTTTAAATCGAGTACCAACTAAAGCTGTTGCATCCACACCATTTGAAAGATGGACAGGAAGAAAACCTAGTCTAGCTTACTTTCATACTTGGGGTTGCAGCTGTGAATCTAGACTCTATAATCCCAATGAAAAAGAATTAGACATGAGGACCACTAGTTGTTATTTTGTGGGTTATGCAGAAAAATCCAAAGGTTTCAGGTTTTACTGTCCTAATGCATTCACCAAAATAATGGAGAGCAACAATGCCAAGTTTTTTGAAGATTGTGAAGCTTTACATTCCCATTCTAGGAATTCTTATGAATTTGAAGAGATAAATGATGTATCACATACCATTGAACATGTAAATACTGAGATTCTCATACATGTGCCACTTGTAAATTCTCAACCAAGTAGCATTGCATCTTTACTTTTGTCACCAAAATATGCAGTTCCAAATTCAGAGACTGTTGTAGATTCATTACAGCCTACTACATCATTTCCAATTTCCATTTCATCTCAGCAGCCTACTGCATCCACTTCAGTCCCAGTGTTATCACCCCCCATAGTTCAACCAAGGAAATCTAATAGGCCTAAGAGATCTGCAATTCCAAATGATTACTTATGTTATTTGCAGGAAGTGGAGTTTTACATTGGTGATCATAATGATCCAATTACTTACAAAGCAGCTATGGAAAGTTCTAAGTCCTCAAGTTGGCAAGCTGCAATAGAAGATAAACTAGACTCCATCTGCAAGAATAGTGTTTGGACTTTAGTTTTGCCTCCAGATAATGTAAAATTCATTGGTTGTAAATGGGTGTATAAAACCAAAAGGGATTCTCAGGGACAAATTGAGAGGTACAAGGTAAGGTTAGTGGCAAATGGTACTCAAAAGGAGGGTCTAGACTACAATGAAACTTTGACTCCAGTTTCCACAAAAGATTCTTTTCGAGTGATCATGGCACTCACTGCACATTTCAATCTTGAACTACACCAGATGGATGTCAAAACAGCTTTTCTCAATGGTAGTCTTGATGAAGAAATATACATGCAACAACTAATCAAATTCATTGAAAGAGGGAAGGAAGATATAGTTTGTAAGTTTAAAAAGTCAATATATGGACTCAAACAGGCCTCTAGACAATGGTACAAAAAGTTTGATCAAGTTGTAGCAGCTTTTGGCTTTGTGAAGAACAAAATTGACAGTTGCATCTACTTCAAAATGGTGAAGTCTAATTTTATTTTTATGGTTCCTTATGTGGATGACATTTTACTTGCCAGTTCAAATGTTATTTTACTTGAAGAAACCAAAAAAATGCTATCAAGTAGCCTTGACATGAAGGATTTGGGTGCAACACGCTATGTTTTAGGCATTGAGATTACTAAGGACAAATCCAAGAGATGGTTAGGGTTGTCACATAAAGCTTATGTTGATAAGGTTCTCAAAAGGTTCAATATGGAGAATTGCAATGGAGGTGATATACTGCTTGGCAAAGGTGACAAATTGTCTTTGTCTAAGTGCCCCATTACTGATTATGAAGTGTAGGCAATGAAGGACAAGCCTTTTGCTTCTTTAATTGGCAGTGTGATGTATGCTCAAGTCTGTACAAGGCCTGATTTAGCTTTTATGTTAAGTGTCTTAGGAAGGTTTCAATCGAATCCAAGATTCGCTCACTGGAATGCAAGTAAAAAGGTGTTGAGATACATGAAAAGAACTCAGGCATATGTGTTGTGTTATCACCATGTAGACGATTTGGAATTAGTATGCTACACTAATGCTGACTTAGGTGGATGCATTGATGATACAATGTTTACAAATGGATACATTTTCTTACTGTGTGGTGGTGCTGTCTCATGGAAGAGTAAGAAACAAACTACAAGGGCAGTATCTACTATGGAGTTTGAATATATTGGTTGTTTTGAGGCAATGAAACAGTATAACTGGATTGAAAAAATTAATTTATGATATGAAGATTGTGAGAAGCATTGAAAGGCCAATCAAGCTTTACTGTGATAATACAGCTGCAACATTCTTTGCTAAAAACAACAAGAGATCAGAGGCATCAAGGCTTATGGATATTAAATACTTGAAAGTTCAAGATAAAGTCTGAGAGGGTGTGATTGATATACAACATATCAGTACACATGACATGGTCACAGATCCATTGACAAAAGCCTTAAACGTTACAGTCTTCAGCAAGCATATATTAAGAATGGGATTGTAGTCAGTTTTTGATGTTTTTTAAATGTGGGAGTAATCTGCACAAGTATGTATTTAAGTTGCAAAAGTTGTGAGTAGTGTTTAATATGAATTCATATGTTGTGTTAATGTTGATTAATGCAAATTGCAAATGTTTAAAGTAATCAGATATCTGTAGTATCTTGTGACCAAATGAAATGTGGGAGTGCTTGATTTAAAAGCAATTAAGTCCCAAAATCTTTTATTCTCTCGACTACAACAAGAATGTGCTGAAGCTTAATCAGTTTGTGGTTTTGAGGTATAAAAATTGTATTCAATGGTGTGTAGCCTTAAAACTCAACAGATGAACTTGCAGTATATAATTGTAAGAGTCAGTTAATTTATACAATCTGTGATCACATTTCACTTTTATATTTTGTAATTAAGAATGAAGGTTTAATCCCACTCATGTAGGAGAATGTAAGAATGACTTATACGTGAGTGTCATTTAAACCACAGTGCAAATATACAAGTGAAATGAGTGTATTATGTGAGGACTCAATTATATGAATTAAACCGGATTAATCCTATGTTAGAGGGAAAGCTAAAGGTGGTTATCAATTCAAATAAAAGGCAGTTATAACCTACACAAACTGACAGCAACTGCATCTCTGATAGGGAGATGCAGTTGCAACATATAAAGTCGATTTTTGTCTTTCTTCTCGGGTACTACTTGTTCTCATATCAAATACCAGTTCTCTTGAGAGTATTGAGATACTATTTTTTAATCCAAGAGAAGAGAAGACAAGATAAGATCATGGCTTCACTTTCTTCCACTCCAAGTAAATATATTCCTTATACTATTATGAACACTAATCATTTGTGTACTACATTTAATATGATCATGCATGGTTTTAATTATTGTTGCAAGCACTGTCGTATTGGTTTAGTTGTTATAGAACCTTATACTTGTCCACAGTTCTTACAATCTAGGAATTGGCGTACTCTGCAAGGAATCATAACTCCTAAGAGGGTGCAATATCTATTCCTAGATATCCTTTAGGATTCTCTTATTTTAGAACAAGGATTCTATCCTAAAAAGGTCTCTCTCTCTCTCTCTCTCATGGTATAAATATACCCATTTAGGGTTCATCTCTTATAACACAATCTAAATACTCGAATTCTCTTGCTTGGGGCTTACGTTTAAAATCATTCACTAACTTGACCATCGAAAAATCTTTGGCTGGCACACCCCCTTAGTCTTAGGCTTGCTCACAGTTGTTTACTATTTTGCAGGTTGCTCGAGTTTGTGCACACCATTCAAGCATTCACAGTGGTGCACGAATTTGGTTCTAACATACATAATGGACTAAATAATTGATTACAAACCAACTAATTGACATGCAATGAGAATTGTTATCTAACATATATTCTTTCTTGGCTCGAATCAAAATATTTTATTGATTGAAGCTACAGTCCCTTCTAAAGCTCTGACATAGAGATGCTACACCTATTTCCAACCCATACGATCATCACACCAATAATAATTAGGGAATTTTAACGAAAAGTTTCTAGTACTGTTCACTCTAATAAAAAATCACATTTTTACTCTAAAAATTCAATTATGATACTATTCACTTTATCCTTTATTTTGTCCTTATCATTAAAACTCAAAGTTGTTTTCAAATCATTTTCATTAGTTTTCCTTAATAATTAAACTTGAACGAAAAGAAAAAAAAAACAACATGAAAAAATTCTAGATCATTTTTTTCTTTTAATGTCGACTGTTATAAAATAAAGGTTAAAATAGCTCACCAGAAAACAACGGTCGTTGAAGACTCAATTTTAACATGAGAATGAGCCTATCAAAATATAATTCATTTTATATATAATACTCGGCTGTCTCATCTTCGCTTGAATATTTTAGATTATAGCTGCACTGATTTATCTCATATGAGCATTTTGTTCCTAAACCAACTTTGCAGATTTTTCGGATCAAAAACTAGCCGAGTTGTGGATGAGTTGGCAGGATTGTAGAAATTGGATGGAATCTGTAACATGCCTAGATTAGGTGGGATAATTAACACAACACTGCCACCAAGGGAATTGGAAGCCTTTTTCTCCCCCAAATATGACATCCCTCAGTACCGTCACTTTTGAGGGGACAGTCCTTATAAACATCTTTATGCTGAAATATTATCTCGCATTTTAACGGTGGCTCATATGAAAAACCTTTTATTTTTCTAACTCATGCAACCTAATGTTTATTTTTATACACAAAGAGCTCCTAAAAGTCACATCCAAATTTTGTTAGGGGTATTTTAGCTTTAGCTAGTATGGAAAAGTTGTTTAGTTGAATCATAGTGTTGGAAATATTAGCAAAGTGAAAACTACTTCTCTTACAACATATCACATAAAATTAATATTAGTATATATCACAATTTATTAAATAAAATAAACCAAATAAGATAAAATACTTTTTATAGGTAAAGAACGCTCTTCGTCCATTCTTGATTAGAACAACTTTGTAGGTTGATGCGTATAATTACTGTCCTTAAGAGTAGATTTCGCCCCTTTAAGACAATATTTTGGTGTAGTAGGTTATGACGCCTTACCCTCCAGGATACAACAACCTATGATCTTCATAAGCGTACACTAGCAATTCTTGGATTGGGTGAGCAACTTGATTCTTTCTTTTGGTATGGAGCGTGTGAAGAATATAATAAAGGAAAACTAACGAAAAGTCCCTGAATAGTGACAGTTTTAATGAAAAGTCCTTTTTGAAGGTATAATGAATAGTGACAGTTAAAGGTAAAAAAGTGGTTTTTCGTTAAAAGTAAACAGTGCCAGGGGTGTTTTATTAAAGCTCCCTAATAATAAAGCTTTCAAGATCGATGAATTAAAAAGATAGGAGAAGAAAGAAGAGGAAACGATTATCATCTTCATACTTTTCCATAAAGATTAACAAGTACGTACATATAGGACTGTATCTCGAACACATTGGAAAGGCAAGGTTCTAAAAGACTATAGGCGCTAGTTGGGCGGCAAGCTGGGGCCTAGCACCTAGGTAGCTAGGCAGGAGCCTAGGCGGACTAGGCGGATTTAAGTAAATACATTATATTTCGTATAAATGTCTATTTATACTTAAAATATGTATAATTTCATCATAAACTACAAAATAGAATGACATATATATTATGAAGTATTGGAACATAATGAAAACATGAGGAACAAGCATATAGTGTGAGCTCATTTAAGTATTCAACAAGTCTCTTACAATTTATTGAAAAAATTAAATGCAAATTGAAAGTTATCAATTTTCTGTCTAAGTGAGTCGCAACCTAGGCAAGTGCCTAGACGGGTCTGGGCTGACTAGGCGGTCGAGGCAGGCGCCTCAGCTAATCTGGGCGCGCTTTCTTAATTTTCAAACGCATAGGCATTAATCGGGGCAGTGACCAGCCACCTAGTGCTTAGGCTGGGCCTAGGCGGCGCTAGGCAGGAATTTTTAGAACAGTGTGGAAATGAAAGATATATGGTAAGCATTTGGCAATATTAAAACTTTGGAGCAATAAAGATGATAAACTGCAAGAGTAATCACCATAATAAAGGCCTCCAACCATAACGGCTAGAATTGAATCTTGATTGGAAACCATCTTTAATATTAGGATAAATTACAAAAAAGTACCTCAACTATTAAGTCGTTAATAGTTTCATACCTCATTTTTAAAAAGTTTCAATGTCATACATTTGCTTACGAATTTGTTGTAATGTCATACCTTCGGTCAGGTTCTCAGTTAAATGCTGACGTGGCGTGTGACGTGGCATATTTTATATTAAAAAACTAAAAAAATAATATTAAAAAATAAAAAAAAGTATTTAATATTTTTTAAATATTAAAATATTAATTTAAGAAAAAGAAGAAAAAAAAAACCATCAGAACCTTCCCCTAACCCCCACCCCCACCCCGTCCCCCTCATTCTCCTTCCTTTTTCCCCATCCCCATTCCTGCAACCCGAAGAAAAAAAAAAAAAGCATCCTCCCATGCCACTAACCCCCCCTGCCCCTACCCCCTTCCTCCTTCTCCATATCGCCCCCCACCCCCCCCCCCCCCCAAAAAAAAACACAAAACAGTGACACGTCAGCATTTAACTGAGGACCTGACGAAAGACTGACGGAAGGTATGACATTGCAACAAATTTGTAAGTAAATGTATGACATTGAAACTTTTTAAAGATAAGGTATGAAACTATTAACGACCCAATAATTGAGGTAATTTTTTTGTAATTTACCCTTAATATTATTAAGAGAGAATTAAGATGCCATAATAAATGTATAGATGTCAAACGGCTAGTAGTACTTTGAAATATCCAACTAATAATTCCAACAAATAGTTGACAGGGTTTAGCCAAGAAAAAGTTAAATTTTCTAAAAAAGATGAGAAAACTTACTCCTCCGAGCGTGGTATACCGGAGACAAAGACCGCACGACGAGCATGAAACCCACGACACATTGCTTCATGTGTTGATCATCACATGGAACTGTCTTGGCGGAGAACCGAGTTTCACTTTTGTTTATGTCATGTTTATTGAAGTCGTTTAATTTATGTTTATAATTGCTTGATTCTTATGGTTATTAAGGCTTGATTAAATTATTGTCTTGAATGATGTCAGAAACAGGTGGGTACTACAATTAACCAAATGATCCAAGCCAAATTTTACCTTGTACAGCAGATTGGGTTGACCTAGGCCAGAAAATTCCTGAAATGACCCGATAATCAGACACGACACGACATGAAATTAACAGGTGTTTGAGTTCACACGATAATGAATCGGGTCATTATCGGATAACCCGACAAGCACCTGTTAAGATAACGGGTTGATTCGAGTATACACATGGGTAACACGATACACGATAAGCAAAATATTAATTTAATAATTTTATAACCCTAAAAAAACACTATAATAATTATATATATTAATTTAACAATTTTATATCCCTAAAAACTATAATAAATATATATTATATTAAATTTTAAAAATTGGTGACCATTGGATTGGCTTAAAATATACATACCATTCAATTTCTTAAGTTTTATACGTACAAAATAAATAAATATAAATCTACTTAATATATATACCATTGAACTTGATGAGATACGAATTCTACGAAACTAATTTCAACAATCCAATCGTCAAACTTATTTGTATATGCTTTGAGATCGCATCAGCAAAAAATCGCAAAAAACAAACATTCAAAGATCAAGTAATGGGACAAAACTTTTCAACGGTTATAAAACAAAAAATCACGATTTAACAATTATTTTAACTTCGATTTTGATTATTTTTTATAGTTACACGCCTTGATCCTATATGAATACAATGAATGAATTTGAACTTCAATTTAAAATATTTACACTAGTTGATACCACAAAATCTTATGTTATACTTAATGAAAGTATAAATAAACTCCAAGTGTTAGTGAAACTATCGTTTTGATAGAATACACATGCTATGAAACTAATTTCAACAATCCAACCGTCAAACTTGTGTGTATATGCTTCGAGATCGCATACGCCAAAAATCGCAAAAAACAAACATTCAAAGATCAAGTAACGGGACAAAAATTTTCAATGGTTATAAACGAAAAATCATGATTTAACGGTTATTTTAATTCCGATTTTGATTATTTTTTTATAGCTACACTCCTTGACCCTATATGAATACAATGAATGAATTCGATCTTAAATTTAAAATATTTACACTGGTGGATACCACAAAATCTTATGTTATACTTAATGAAAGTATGAATAAACTCTTAAGTGTTAATGAATTTATTGTTTTGATGAGATACACATTCTACGAAACTAACTTCAACAATCTAACCGCCAAACATGTTTGTATATACTTCAAGATCGTATACGCCAAAAATTGCAAAAAACAAACATTCAGAGATCAAGTAATGAGACAAAAAATTTCGACGGTTATAAATGAAAAATCATGATTTATTGGTTATTTTTACTCTAATTTTGATGATTTTTTTACAGCTACACTCCTTGATCCTATATGAATTCAATGAATGAACTCGGTCTTCAATTTAAAATAATTACACCATTGGATACCACAAATCTTATGTTATACTTAATGAAAGTATGAATAAACTCTTAAGTGTTATTGTATCTATTGTTTTGATGAGATACACATTCTATGAAACTAGTTTCAACGATCCAACCGTCAAACATGTGTCACATCCCGACCCGGGTCCCCACCACAACCCGGGCTCGACTTCACCGTAGCACGATATTGTCCGCTTTGGGCCCCGACCACGCCCTCACGGTTTTGTTTTTGGGAACTCACGAGCAACTTCCCTAGGGGGTCACCCATCTTGGAAGTGCTCTCACGCGAACTCGCTTTTCGGAGTTCCGATGAACTCCGAAGCCAGTGAGCTCCCAAAAGGCCTCGTGCTAGGTAGGGATGGGAATATACATTTAAGGATCACTCCCATGGGCGATGTGGGATGTTACAATCCACCCCCCTTAGGGGCCCGATGTCCTCGTTGGCACACCACGGCCAGAGTTTGGCTCTGTTACCAAATTATCACATCCCGGCCCGGGTCCCCACCACAACCCGGGCTCGACTTCACCATAGCACGATATTGTCCGCTTTGGGTCCCGACCACGCCCTCACGGTTTTGTTTCTTGGAACTCACGAGCAACTTCTCAGGGGGGTCACCCATCTTGGAAGTGCTTTCGCGCGAACTCGCTTAATTGAACTCCGAAGCCAGTGAGCTCCCAAAAGGCCTCGTGCTAAGTAGTGATGGGAATATACATTTAAGGATCACTCACATGGGCGATGTGGGATGTTACACATGTTTGTATATACTTCGAGATCGCATACGCCAAAAATTGCAAGAAACAAACATTCAGAGATCAAGTAACGGGACAAAACTTTTCGACGATTATAAACGAAAAATCACGATTTAACGGTTATTTTAACTCCAATTTTGATGATTTTTTTTACATCTACACTCCTTGATCCTATATGAATAAAATGAACTAATTTGATCATCAATTGAAATATTTGCACGAGTGGATACTGTAAAATCTTATGTCATGATGATCGATGAAAATTGAGGATTTTGTAAAAAGAATAACATGTAAGCTTTGAGTTCCATTGGTAAGGTTTAAACTTTTGAGAAAGGCTTCACAACCTTAAAAACAAAAACTCTTTCATTTTGCATATCCTTGAACATATAATATTTTGTAATAGATTAGTAGTGTATAGATGTTTGTTTATTAGGCTCTTATTTTCGAGTGTGAATGTAGTATTTAAACGACAAATGTGTTTTAATGTTTGAAAGTAATATTTAAGTGACAATGTGTGGTATGTGCAAATTTAAGAAAAAAAATTGTTTTTCTTAATGGGTCGTAACGGGTCGGGTCACTTTACCCATTATTAAGGACCCATTAAGATAACGAGTGTGACACGACACGACCCGTTAAGATAACATACATTACACGAACACAACAAACACGATTTGTTTATCAGGCCTAAACCTGACCCAAGCACGGCGGGCCTAAAGTCAAGACTCAATGTTAGACCTGGCAGTTTCTTACACGACACGTAAACGACACGAAAATAACGGGTTTCGAGTCAACACGATAACTAATTGGGTCATTATCGGGTCACACGATAAGAACCCGTTAATAACGGGTCCTTAACAGGTTTACACGAGAGTGACACACGGGTAACCTGTTTCGACACGAAAAGGAAAAAGTTATTTTGATGATTTTAATTTTTTTAATTACTAAAAAAAAACTTACTATAAAATACAATAAATATAGTGGATATATATATATATATATATATATATATATATATATATATATTGTTCATTAATTATTATTGTATTATTATTCTAAATAAATTTTAAAAATTTAAGTTTTATTTATTTATTTTATAAAATATTATGAGCAAAGGGTGAGATTAAAAAATTATAAAACACATTAAAAATAAAAACATCAAGTAATTTAAAAATACCAAATACATTTAAATATTTATAATAATTAATTTACAAGGTTAAAAAAATGTGAAAAAATATGCAAGCACTCTTAATCGCATCCTCTACGCTTTAAAGGTGCGTACATGAATTTTTAGAACTATACAAACCCTCATGTATTTTTAAGGAAGTTCAAAATAAATAAAATTCATAATCATTAATGTATAAGTCTGAAAAATGTGAAAGCATATATAAAGGAGTGTGATATTCACACACCCCATTTTACTTTTCACACACCCTTCTAATTTTCGACCGTTGGGTCGGATGAATTGAAGAAAATCAACAAATAGAAATTAACAAGGGGTGTGTAAGAAGTAAAATTGGGTGTGTGGATAGCACACCCCTATATAAATGCTCATGATTGCATCATCTACCCTTAGACAATCATTACATGGTCGTTTAGATTTTTAAAACCCTCCAAATCTCATGAATAATGTTTTTTTTAGTGCAAAATTAATAATATTGTAGAAGTGTAAAAAATGTATATAAAAAAAAATACAATCACTCGTAATCACAAGTTTTACAACTTTCGTGAAGGGGCCAACTCTGAAATCTAACACCATAATCCATAAACCTTAGATTTAAATTTAACCGTCCATTGTCATTTACACTTTATTCTACTCACCAAATTTCATTTTTTAGATTTTCTTTTTTGAAAAGTGATCTTTTGACGAATGTAGAAAAATGAACGGTTTAGATCGTTGATATAACATTCCAATATTTACGGTTAACTAAAATATGAGTTCATGTTATATAGTTTCTAGAGACTTTATAGACTTTGAGCTATATTTTCACTAATGGTAAAACTCTCATCGTAATATAAACGATCCAAACCACTCATCTTCATGCATCTTCCAAGAGATCAAGTTTTCAAAAAAGAAAATCCGGAAAAAAAAAATTGGTGAGAAGAATGGAACGTAAATGTAAACGACAATCAATGGCTAAATTTAAATCTATAGTTTATGGATAATGGAAAACCTCAATGAAAACATCGTCAATAAATTCCAATATCATTTCTCTCCATGATTGATGAAACTTGAAGGGTTTTATTGTAAAAAATGTACAAGGTTCCTCAATCTTGAAACATAACTCTCTTCATTTTGCATATCTTTGGACATTTGTATTTTGTAGTATGCACTAATGTTTTTTCATTAGACTCTTATTTTGGGGTATGTAAACTTGAAAGAAAAATGTTTTATTTATTTATTTATTAATGTTTTGAAGTAGTATTTATGTGACAATATGGTATGTATATACTAATTTAGTATTATGTTTTACATTTTTTAGGGTCAAATTATGTTTTGTATTTTCATTATTTATTGATTTAAAATATATTTTTCTTAACGGGTAACGGGTCGGGTCATATTACCTGATAATATTAACAGGGCGATTTCGGGTTGGGTCATATTACTCGTTTATTTTAACGGGTGTTACACAACATGACCCGTTAAGCTATCGGGTATGACACGAAAACGACACAAACACGAGAAACACGACACGAATACCAGGTATACTCAAGGTGGCATAAAACTGCTTTATTTTTTGGAGTCGAGAGCATGAGCACAACTCACTTTAAATGTTTTGTGTGGGAACGCCTCATTTCGTTCTTCTATGGCCCCACTAATTTTTTCTCACTAGAGAGAGTGTTTCCGAGGAGTCACCGTCTCCGACTTGACGAGCTCCAAGCTTGACATCAAATCAGGCACACCCATCTCTTTAAAAGAGTTATGGGTCGTGATGCGTTGTAAACAACACACAAATTAAACCCTCTTTTTGACAATTGTAGTAAAGATGTAAGTAGGGTATCGTTCTAGACCGGAGATTAGGAGGGATTGCTAATGCACCTAACTGACTTAAAAATATTAAACAAGACTCAAAAACACAAAACAAAACTCTAAAACAGAAAGCTAAACTATAATAACTTAAAACACACCAGAATAGTCAAAACAACACAAAACAATCAAATTGACCCAAATTAGACACTAGGGACTGATTTGGACGAAAATAAACTCAAAAGACTAACTAAACACAAATCTAAACAGATTCTAGCTAAATTAATATAACTTAAAAATGGGGGATTGGTTTTTGACGAAAATTAAAAGACAAAGTAAATAACTTGCAGATTCTAAACAAAGACATAAAACTAAGTGAATTGATGGATAGATGGACTAGCTAGAGGGTTCTTCTCCACACATGACACACTTGCATACAAACCAATTTTCAGTTGTTCTTTCAATAAACCATGAATCTCAACACCCCAGATTAACCGTGAACAACACTTTTTTAACCTTAAAGTTTTCCTTAAGTTATTGAATTGGACGGAAAAGCGCATACAACAATTCAAAACATTCTTCAAAAGTCCCCTACGTGAACAGCACAATAGAGATACAATCAAAGATCATTAAGCTTTGTGAAAACTATAAGCATTGACGATGCATCCTTAACTATGAACAGCGTGATACTCTTGCCAAGAATTCACTTAACGCGATTGTGACTAGCAACCTCCACTACTTGTGAATATAAGTTCATAACGGTTGTGTGAAACTTTCTTATATTCTAGCATCAAATTCATGCATGCAAACTAAGTATGCATCCTTAATCGACATACAAGAATAAGTTATAAATCAAGTAGTTAAGCAAATTGAATTCACAACTCATGAAATCACAACTGAAGGTAATCAATTCATATTACAAATATGTTCATGGCTTTGAATCAACCTCTAGCCAAAACGAATTTAGTTCCACATATTTGCAATTAAACAACTATAATTGAATTTAAACATGATAAACAAAAGTAGAAGACACCTATAACGCTCTAGCAATCCAACGTCTTGAATGGTTAGCACAGCTCCAAGTCCTCCTCCTTTCTTGGAAACATGCGGCACCAAGGTAGGTGTGGTGTTTGGATGGTTTAGGGGATGTGGCAGAGATTGGATAGGTTGAGAGAGTATGGAAGGGTGGTAAGGGATGGATAGGAAAAGAGTGGATGGAAATGGATGAAGGAAGAAGGAAACTTGCGGCAGAAATTGTGTTGTTTATGGAATGTGTTGTAGATGTGAATTTGTTTTTGGCCTTGATGGAGAAGCCTATTTATAGGCTTTGAGAATGAATCACTACCATCCATTTTCTTGGTGAGAATGAATCACCACCATCCATTTTTATTGGTGAGAATGAATCACTACCATCCATTTTGTTGGTGAGAATGAATCACCACCATCCATTTTTATTGGTGAGAATGAATCACTACCATCCATTTTTTATGCTCCTCATGCATGCAATCCATTTTACCCCAAAATAGCTCCAAATTGCACTAAAATGCACTTCTTTGCTAACTTTGTTATTTAGAACCTACAAACACACGAAAATAGCTTAAAACATTCTAATAAGATAAAACTAATTAAGTAAATGCAAGGAAACAAACTAATAAAGTCGTATAAATATGTTCCTATCAGGTCGCATCGTCAACGTGTCAGTTGTGTACGAGGATTTCTATAGTCATCATGAACACATCGGCTAACTATTTAATCAGTATGACTTTAGGCTTTTAAATTAAGTAGGTTGAATCTTTCTCACTTTATGCAAGAACTCTTTTCTTGACCCCAAGTTTTGACACTGATATTTTTTTCATGTAAGTTTTTGTTTGTTATAAGTGTCTTAATTTCCGTTGAATTTGCAATTTTTTTGCTTTAGCAGACTTTGGTTGGGAAGACTTTTATTTTGATTTAATTTCTTTATATTCATTGTTTCTTTCAATCACCCCTCTATTTTAATCTCTTGGTAGGATTGGATGGTTAATGCTATAACAACTTAAATAACTTTTGTTCATCTTTTGTTCTTGCATGAAATCCCTAGGTGTACTATGCTAAGACTCGATTCTCAGCCCTAAAAAATCAAGCAGTTTTAAGCCAACTTGACTTTAGGCTCGCTGTGATCGTGTTGGATTGGACTAGTCCAACCTGTTGTACTTAAGATTGAAAGTTGTGCATTTTTTAAAGAAATTATTTTTATAATCATGTAACATGTTTCAAAATGGTACTGATTCGTAGTGCATTGGTTTTCGTAAAGCTCACGGAAGTTTTAACATATGTTGTTGCATATGTTGGGGTTTTAAACAGTGTTCTAAAAAATGGCCTAGGTGTTGGGCGCCTAGCAACAGAGGCGTTTTTGGGCAAATTGGGTGGAAAAATCGGATTGGGCCTAGGCTCTGCCTCAGCGGTCCTAGGAGTTTTTTTTAATATTTTTTTTAATTAATTGTGTGCTTTTTTTTTTTTGGTTTCATAGTAGTATACTTATGGAAAAAATGTATCTAATTTGCAAATGATGGATTTACTACAAGTTCATCCAATACTTATGGAAATATTGTACCTAATTTTTATTTTATCATTATTTTATTATCTATACAAGTATAGTTTTTTTTTAGGTGTCAATATGCACTTATTTACAATAAATACAAGAAATTTACCTAAATCCGCCTAGCCGCCCGACTAGCGCCTAGCGTTTTTTAGAACCTTGGTTTTAAGCGTTTGTTTCTTTGAGAAGTTATTATTGTTAATTGAGTGTCACAGACTCACATTCCAATTTTCTCTCTGATAAATCTAGCTTAAGTGATCATGTTAGCTAATCACTCTGCTAGACTTTTAGGTAAGAATTGATCCCTGTGCATTTATGTAGTGATACAACCAATGGAAACTCAACCTTTCCAGAGCAAGAATTATACTGTCAATGTATAGGTTAACTTTATGCATCCCAATATTTTGATTGAAGGACAAAATTGAATTGGATCATTTGGTTAATTGTAGTACCCCGCCTGTTTCCAACATCATTCAAGACAATAATATAGTTAAGTATTAATCACTACAATTATTTACTTTTGTTTTGGTCTTTTGTTCAACTTGTTGGGGCATCTGCTGGTGGTTCAGTTCTTGTGACTCTTCTTCGTGTGGCGGTTTTAGTGAAGACATTTGGTTGATGAGAGATCTCTTTGTTGCGGGTTGAAAAATTTTGTGATGCGATACCTTCATCGAATTCAATGCGAAGATGGTTTTCTTATGGTGGTTACCCATGTGGCTGTTAGCGAGATAATTGTGTCGACGATAGCAGGGACTTTTTGCCTGTGCAGGATAAAAATTAGGGTTGTTGAATGGGATTTGGCTATCCTCACAGTAGTCCATACTATTTTAGCAATCTCTATAACCTTTTTCTCAATCTTGGCAACTTGAGTTGTAAGGTGCATTTTGTGATTGTGCGTTGGGTTTAAAAGTGATGGTCTAAAGAGGGTGACTTGGTGGAAGTCATGCTTCTATGTCCTTCTATTAATGTTGGAAATAAAGTAAGCTCTAGTTAACAATAAATTTAACTGGTTTGACAAAAAAAGAGATTTAACTGAGACTTACGAATGCAACATTTTCAATAAATTAGATATTTTGTTAATGTTTAAAAAGATTGAGACTAATTTGAAATGAACTAAAAAGTTATCAAGTTTTAAATACTTAATCCATTAATTTTTCATAAAATTAATTAAAACACTTAGGAAAAAAGAAAAAGAAAAAAGGATTTACAGACACCAAGAGTGAAATAAAATTCCGACAATCATACACCCCATCGCCACCGTCACTTCTCCGCAGGTTATGCTTCCTTTCCATTCTCTATCTGTCACCCCTCGTCCTTGTTCTCTCTTTAGACCCCGCACTAGATCGTGATCTCTGCAAGGAGGATATATAATCGTTGCTCCTACAGTTAAAATCGGAAAAGACGCGACGACAAGAAAGGCGGGGATATGAAACGATGCAAAGTGACAATTACAAAACCTGATACGACTTTGCCGACGAGAGAGCGATGAAAACAAAAGAAATCGTTGCCGCCGGTGAGCATTTGCAGCTGACATGAATGGTGGGGGAGGTTGGGGTTGGTGGCTGCAAAGCTAGGGTTGTTGTTGGGGAGGTTGGGGTTGGTGGCTGCAAGGCTTGGCCTTCTCCAACTCTAACTCTAACTCTCTCTCTCTCTCTCTCTCTCTCGTGCAGTCAGCAGAGCAGAGGACCATTACAAAAGAAGCAAAGCAAAGAAAGACAGCGCGGAACGAAGTGAAGAAAAAGGAAAAAGGAAAAAAGAAAAATACTGCAATGGATTTCGTATCTCTGTCGGTCCCCTTTCTCCTTTTTCGTTTTAAAGCTGATCATCAAATTAAAGCACTCCAACCCCAATTCCTCCATCGTTAGGTGTCTCTTCCAAGCAACTCTACATCCCCACCCTCATTAACTCTCTCTCCTCTCTGCAACACTGAACCAAATTCAAGTTTTCACCTACACCTTATCCCTACTTCTGTGTAATCCAGAAACAGAAACCCAATTGAAATTCTTCATTTCCGCAGCTATTTTTCTCCACATTTGTTAAAATTCTGCTAAATTAAGTTGTGGGTACTTGAAATATATCGATTTTCAGCTTGACTTTATCGAATTGGATTCTGGGTATCTCAGTTTTTCAGCCATGCCAGGTTTAGTCTCACCCAAAAGCTCGCCTCTTGGAGCACCTTCGCCGCCTATTTTCGTACCCGACCCGGCCCACAGAACGGAGCACTCCAATGGCACCAAAACCCCATCACTCACGACCACACGGACCAGACCCGCCATAAAAAGGGCCCCAGAGAAGACCTCGCTCGACAACCCGGATCTGGGTCCCTTTTTGCTGAAGCTCGCCCGGGACATTATCGGGTCGGGTGAGAACCCGAACAAGGCCTTGGACTACGCCATTCGAGCGTCTAAGTCATTTGAGCGGTGTTCGGGTCCTGGTCTTGACCTGGCTATGAGCTTGCACGTAGTGGCGGCAATATATTGTAATTTGGGCCGGTTTGAGGAGGCGGTTCGGGTCTTGGAACAGTCCATTGAGGTGTCGGATCCGGAAAATGGAGCGGACCATGCGCTGGCAAAATTCTCGGGGTACATGCAGCTGGGTGACACGTATTCGATGATGGGACAGCTTGAGCAGTCTATTTCATGCTACGGGTCGGGTTTGAAGATCCAAAAGGAGGCTCTGGGTGAGTCGGATTCCAGAGTTGCGGAAACTTGCAGGTAAAGAAAAGCTTCTCTCTCTATCTGTTTGTTCAATTCTACGGGCTCATTTTAGCTAGCGATGCTGTAAACTGCTACATTGCGCCATTAGTCGTGGCCCACATGATTGGGTGGATTTTGTTAGGAACAATACTTGGCTGCCATTTCCTTCTTTTGCCAAATTAGATTTGAACACATGTCTAATTTGTGTTTACAATTTTAATTATTTGAATACGTATCCAAATCTAATTAGATAAAAGCAGAAGATATTGTTGAATTTTCAGCAGCCAAGTATTGTTCTTTGGTTGGTGCATTGGGATGTCTGCTTCTCAATGTTAATTTTACAACATTGTTGAATAATTGATTAGTGTAGGATGTACATTGTGCTTTGGTCAATCTCTCACGCGCACTAGTGGGCGACTCACAGTGTTTAATACATATGTAGGCATGTCTGAACAACTCACAACTGTTGGTACATGTATTATGGTTGGATTTTTTCACTTGCCCGTGGTGACTGCTCTTGGCATTTCTCATTGGTTGATAGTGGTGATCTCTAACAATTGATCGATAGTGTAGGACGTCGCATGAATCAACGGCTATCAACCACTTACATTGCGTTAAAGACTTATGGATGTGGGCAAAAATTTCATTGTGTTATGTGTATTGATAGGTTTATCCTCTTAGAACTTGCTTATGCAAGGTAAAATTCTCTTGACAAAACCAAAAAAATTGGAATTTTAAGCACTGTAAATGGCAGGTACCTAGCAGAAGCACATGTCCAAGTAATGCAATTTGATGAGGCAGAGCACTACTGTAAGAAGACACTTGAAATTCGCAGGGAGCATAACTCGCCTGCATCTGTTGAAGAGGCTGCTGACCGGCGCCTCATGGCTCTCATTTACGAGGCAAAAGGAGATTCCGAATCTGCACTTGAGCACCTTGTCCTTGCAAGCATGATAATGATTGCCAATGGACAGGACAATGAGGTTGCCACTATTGACATGGGCATTGGCGATATTTACTCGTCTCTTTGCCGCTTTGATGACGCTGTTTTCTCCTACCAGAAGGCACTTACTGTCTTGAAATGCATGAGGGGCGAAAATCACCCTTCAGTAGCATCAGTCTTTATTCGCCTTGCTGACCTTTATTACAAGACAGGGAAGTTAAGAGAGTCTAAATCCTACTGTGAAAATGCTTTGAGGATATATGCAAAACCTTCGCCTGGAATCACATCTGAGGAACTTGCTAGTGGTTTGACTGAAATCGCAGCCATCTATGAAGATGTCAATGAGCCTGAGGAGGCACTGAATCTCTTGCAGAAGGCAATGAAGTCATTAGATGATACACCTGCACAGAGGAGCACTATCGCAGGAATAGAAGCACAGATGGGTGTTATCTTCTACATGGTCGGGAGGTATGGGGAGGCTTGGAGGTCTTTTGAGAGTGCTCTATCAAAGCTTCGGGCTAGCGGGGAGAGGAAGTCCGCCTATTTTGGTGTTGTGTTGAACCAGATGGGGTTGGCTAGTGTGCAGTTGTACAAGCTAGATGAGGCCACTCAACTTTTTGAAGAAGCAAAGGAGATACTGGAGCAGGAGTGTGGCCTTTGTCATCCCGATACGCTTGGAGTATATAGCAACCTTGCAGCAACTTATGATGCCATGGGAAGGTAACTCATCTTTGACATCCATTTAAGCTACAAAGATTTCTTAAGCTTTGTAAATACTTTGGTTTCTCTGTTATTTGATTTGATACAAAAGTATTTAGGTGGACATCTATGCCCGAGTGGGGACTTGGGACCATCTCACCTTTAATATATACAATCAATCTTGTTTCGTTTGATGTCAAGTTATTATTTATACGAAAACATTTTTTATCCAAATAGCGATGTTTGAGTTCTGTAATAGTTGAGTTCTTCCTTTGAACTTAAACTTCTCATTTATTACAGAGTAGAAGCTGCAATTGAGATATTAGAGCATGTCTTAAAGGTGAAGGAAGAGAAGCTTGGTACGGCAAATCCAGATTTTGACGACGAGAAGAAAAGGCTAGCTCATCTTTTGAAAGAAGCAGGAAGGGCTAGGAACAGAAAAGGAAAATCACTTGAAAATCTCCTCCATTCCAACTCCCAAAGGACGAAGGAGGAAGGATCGAAGAGGCAGTCTGGATTTGGATACGAAACTTGACTGAAAACACCTCTCTCCCCCGGCTCTTGTTTCCCTTGCTGCAATTTTTGTAGATATCGCTGTGTTAGAATAGTTAAGCTATTCAATTTCCACTTGCTTTTCAGTTGTATTTCTTTTGCTGATTCACTTTGTTTCCTGGATGCTTCTTTAATTTTGAGTATTATTTGTGTCATGTGTTTGCACCTTTTTGTTGTGCTGTTTTTCGTTATTTGTTTCCTCTGCTGCAAATAAAGTAGGTGAATTTCATTTAAGTTACAGATTATTCCCTTTTTACTATCATGGTTGAATTTGTCACTACATGTGAGTTCCCACTTACAGATTATTCCCTTCTTACTATCATGGTTGAATTTGTCACTACATGTGAGTTCCCACTGCTCAAGACTCAAGACTCTGAGAAAAACTCAGGTGTCACCGGAGATACAACCCCACTTGTCACGTGATGAGTGCTATAGGAACACAGATATATCTCCAGTTATATGCCAAAGTCTCTCGACAAGGTGGGGTTGGCTTTTAGGTGAATACCAGAACTAAATGGACTAGTTGAAGGTCCAATGTCCAATTTCAAGGAACTTTCTTGCGTGGTTGTAGTCTAACCGTAGTCCAAAAAGACTTGGAAATTGATTCTTAAAGAGTATTTAGATATGACCTTTATTTTCTTTGGAAAATGTAAACATAATTTTTTTCAAGAATGCTGCAGTATTTGGCGTGCTTCCAGAATTTAATTTAAAAAATATGGTAGGAAAACTGGTTAGGAAAAAAAATAGTTGAGTATTACCAAACATGACTTTTTTTAATGAAATAAAAAATAGAGAAATGATAATCACAGATTATTTTCTTCCTTTACTCGTCCTTGTTTAATCATGTTTGTTGCTTCAATTTGATTTATTTAACTGCACGATCATAAATAAAAAGAGATATGTAGAAACAAAAAAATAGTGTGTGATTATCATTTTTCGACAAGTAACATACGGGTTCACTGTTAGGTCCACTGTCCCAACAGTGAGGTATCACAATTTTCAACCATGATTAGCTTAAACTGTCTTCAAGTAACCTTTGAATTTTTGCACCCAACAAACAACCTGTTACGTTCCTGTCAATATCTTGTTAAACTGTTAAGCTTCTCTTCTCTCTATATATACACAAACTGGGACAGCTTCAAATGAACATACAGATCGATTGAACTATCGAAAAATGGACGCCCGAATAACACCAATGCGCGCTAGGGTTCATCAACCGTGTGCAGCCTGCCGGATGCTACGCCGAAGATGCGACATCAACTGCTCACTTGCACCATATTTCCCAATTGAGGAGATTGACAAGTTTGCTGGTGTCCATAGAGTTTTTGGTGCAAGCAATGTTATCAAAATGATTCAGGTCAGTAGAGCTTGCTCATGTACTTTTATAGTATCTAATTATGATTATTTGCATTTGGTCTAGTAACACCGAGTCTCTACTTTCTTCGGTCGAGGAAGCTCAAATTTCATGGACGACAATTGCTTGCACGAACTAAATAGTCGAAAGATGCGTTCATTTTTCTTATTTATCTTTTTTGTGATAGATGGTGGAAGAGACAAGAAGGGAAGATGCAGTAAAAGCTATAGTGTATGAAGCAACGGCAAGAATTAGAGACCCCGTCTATGGCAGCACTGCAGCTATTTTTCATTTGCAGAAGACGATTGAAGAACTCAGATCCCAATTGGAAACAATAAAATCTCAAGTCTTGGAGTTGCAACACCACAGAGACAAGTTGATGGGCATTCTTATGAACAATGTTCATTCCCTTGATTTGTTCTCTGACATGCATGACCCAATGTTTGGTGAAAGTTCCAAAGTGCAAGAGGATACTGTATGGGATTTAGAGCCTGGGGATGAACTGCGGCGAGAGCGCGTATGAACTGAGAAACTTGATTGATGGCATAGAAAATGTCCGGTCTAGTGAAAATCAAGTACTAAAGGGCGTCAACAATAGAGAAGTTTGTGAAATATATATATATATATATATATATATATATATATATATATATATATATATGTATATGCAATTATGCCTATATAATATGTAAAGCCCTTTATTTTTATGTACAACCAATAATGTGGAGAGGAGAACCGATTTTAGAACTTTTATTGCAAGGAAAATTGAACTCGAGATCTCTTGTGCGGGAAATTGAGTGCTTAACAAGAACAGTAGCATTCAATGGGATTCCATTTTCTTGGTGTTAACCAATTTGTTGACTAAAAATAGCTTGTTGATATTGGTTCTATTGGAAAAGAATGTACAAACATGAGACTGAAAACTGCGTTTGCCTAACAATATGCCAATCTGTTAAGTTGATGGCTTTTTCCTCACATTTTCAAAGTAAGATGGGCATGGAAGACTGGAAGTACACTTTGGGACTCAAATTTCCAATCAAAGTCCTCAAAGGAGCAAATGAGGAACATGGATTGAATCAAACAAAAAGTAATTTCCAGAGGTAAACTAATTAAATCCTTGGTATATACAAAAATACAACCTCGTATGAAGTTTTAGAACTTAGGGTTTAGAGTAAGCTAATCAGTAATTGGAAAACTTCAAGAAAAAATGACATGATTCAACCTTACCCATTTGAATGTAGTGGGTAACGATGTTAGTATGAACACTACTGTCATGCTTAACTCATGCAAATCGGATGAAAAGCGACGTATCTACTAATTTAAAGGACGAACAAAGAGACTCGGGCAAGGTTGAACATCTTGTAGCCACTTCTCTTTGAGTTTACAGAGGTTGTAAGCTAAAAGGGATGTATGGTAAACAAGTTTTACACGAGGGAATCGATACTACAACACTAAAGCAAGGTAACAAAGCTTTTGAACTAGACAAAAGATAGTTTTTCTAAGGGAACTGTTACTAAAAGGACTTAATCTAGGCGAGTTTCAGCTTTTTTGGGTGCAAATCTGGCTTGAGAGCAGATTTTATATGTTGTTTGTTTGATGGGTTGAGTGTCCTTATCTCTATTGTCATTTTCTCCTTTTATAGGCAGTTTGGCCCGACTATCTTGGCTTTGTTCTTGGCCGAAAATCCTCAAGGGTAGTGAGTCATCTTGTAATTACTTGTAATGCCACTAGAAAATGCTTTTTGCCTAAAAGTGAGTTGGTCTCTGTCATTTGCCACTTAGGTCATAGGCATATGACCTATACCTTAGCTGAGAAGACTTCAGTTTGCATCAGGCTTCATGGCTGGGCTTCGGGCAAGTTTGACTTGTTTTGGCACCTTTGGGCTTCCTCAAAAACTTAAGCCCAATGTTTAAATATTAACCCAAATAATGCCCCCCTCAATCATTGTTAAGTCTGCCAATCGAGACATTAATAGTGATTAAACACCAGCTGCATGCTTTACCTCAAGAATTGCACCATTTAAACAGTTATTTTCGAATAAACCTCTGCACTAACTCACGCTTTCCAATGTTAACTAATTGCCCACTATATAACCTCCATTTAAACCTCTCGGCCAAATACCTTTAGCAATTCTTAATCTCCAAGCTTCTAGAATTCCCATATTTTCTAGAATTCTCTTGCCTTCCTAACTTTTCTTTGCTTTCTACTCTTGATTTTTCTCAATCCATACCCAAAACTAACCATGGCACCCAAAAATTGTCATGTATGTGAATCTGGTGAAGGGATTAACACTATGCGTCGCCTACTCAACAACCTTCATCGCTCTCGGGCAGTCCTGAACTCCTCAATTTTCTTCGAGGAAGGTGGTGTCCATTTGAAGGAAAATTTGTGAAAAACAAGTTCATTTGAGCAACATCTACAATATGCAATTAAAAATTAAAGGCAGAATCATGCTTGTATAAATTCAAGGCCTAGTAGTTGTGGTGAACCAAGACTCAACTCAAAACAAAGTGAGTTAAGAAACTTTATACCTTTGAAGCACCTATTTGTTTAGCAAAGGTTAATCACCCATGTGAGGGCCTTTTTTCCTTTGTCACCTTGCTCCTTGGCTCCATGGATTTGGATGGAGGAACTTCGCTTCTTGGCTCCATCTCTTCTTGGATATGGATGGAGGAATTGGGTTCTCCAAAAGTCCCCAAAGTTGGAGACCTCTAAGTTTCAACACCAATGATGGTTGAGGAAGAAAATAAGTGACCATGGAAGAATTAGATGCTAGTATATTCTCCCATGGTGGCCGGCCTTCTAGAGAGAAAATGAGAGCTGGTGTTCTCTTCAATTTCCTCAAAGAAAACCCTAATGAAGAAAATGCTATAAAGTCACATTTGTACCAACCTTTATTAGAGTGGCAAACTTATAATAAGTCCAAAACCCATTCCCTCTTTAAGCATGGCCGGCCTCCCTATTGTTAGTGGGTTAATTACCCATTTTGTTTTAGTTGTCATACAACTAAAACCTTATGTGCCTTGTGGACCAAAAACCCTTTTGTGTCCTGAAACCCAAAACTAACTTAAGGCCTAACAAATGAACATTTCGTTCTAGATTAATTAACTTTTAATTAATCCTTTCCATATACAATTACACTATTTAATTGTCCTTACTCATCTTCGCTATATCCTTCAATCATTACCTTACAAGGTTGGCGATTCATTAGGTTCCGTTTAGCGAGGCAGTGGGCGATTGGAACTCTTTCAAATCGATTGTGAATTGAAACTTACTTTTAATTCTCCCTTTAGTGATTATACACCTTTAGGGCTTCCACAAACCATGAGTGACACCTAGCAATATGTCATGGTTACCCAAGCTAATAAAAAAAGGTGGCGAACCCATTCAGTTTAGGATTACAACGCAATACTGTCTTTCTCTAATACAATACTCTTGACCACATTGTTTGGTTTAATAGTTTATTCATGTCTACTATCCAATGTGATTCTTTTACTTATACGATTACCTTGAATGTGATTTGGAACAACTTCCTCAATCTTATTCAAACTCTGGCCAAAGATTCTTAATCATATCATAGAGTATTCTCCCTCAAACAATTTAAAGGTTAGAGATCCCTTATTGTGCATTCACTTGCCTCCATGGCTAAGTGGCTTAAACCCCAACTATGCCGTGGACACCCTCTGACGGAGTGACTTTGACATAGTCAACGCTCAATGACCTAACCACAAGACAACTATGATGCCTCAGGTCAAATGACTATTTTGTATTATCCCAAAAAGGAGTTCTCATGTGACATAAGTATGAGAACTCCTTGTTGATTGCGATCAGTGGACTCATTCTCAATTGAGCATCTACATGCTTGTCTTGGTGTCAGTCACATCAATGACTCAAGACCAGTCACTCTCCCTAAGAGAAGACATAGCATGTATTGACCTTAACGGACTGTCAATGCCTAATTGGCAATCATATGATCAGGAACGTTTAGGATATGTATACGAAAGAGAATGGTCTCATGAATCTAACTTCTTTCGATCACATTCTCACATTTACATATTCCTTGGACTTATCGTTTAAGCATATAACATTTATATGAGATTGCTTTAAACAATAATCTTTGCCCTTTATATTACACTAGATTAGTTTAACATGTGAAATGTCTGTAAAGTATCATCATATGATTGGTTTTAGGGCACATTTCCAACAATTTCCTACTTGCACTAGAGCCAATCAGCTTGGTCGTCAGTGATGATACCTCTTCTGAATTCATTTCAAAAAATGATTGAGTAGTAGGCCTAAACAATGGATATCTATATGTTATCCATAGAAGCAACCTTGAGAATAATGACGTCACCATTATACATGATTCTCATTCATGTGGTTCAGTCTCTCATTTGAGTTTGGATCTTGATGAGACCTTGATTCCTAGCTTGAGCTATCGCCCCATTAGTGTTGTAGTGTCAGCACACTAGAGACACTTTCTAGTTAGAATCGAATGGAGAGTTTATAAATGAACTTTCCCATCCCAGCAACAATGTTGTAGCTTATATATGGCGATATATTTTGCATGCACGATGAAACACACTAAAGTCATTACTTTTAACGTTTCCATCCAAGTATCTCTTTAGTCATAATAAAGAGATATCCAATTATCTCTTCATTCATAATGAAGAGACATCCAATGATGGATACAATATTAGATTCATAATCTAATACATTTACTCTTCCTTTGTGTTACTTTAATTCTTCCTCATTCTTGAGGAATCTATCCTTTAGTATTTCTTAAATACTTAAGGACTCACTTGACAATTGCCATGGTTTTGATCTTGGGCTTGCATTGATATCGTCTCGTACCGATCTTGGTACAACTCCTATCAATGTTTTTCATACTATATGAAATACATAAATTACCATTCTGCATATGCATAGAGGATTCTATTTATGCATTATTTCTTTGGGAGTCAAAGGGTACATTCCCTTTGAAAAGAGCAACTTCTTATTCTCACTAGAATTGTCCTTCTGATTAAAGTTTATCATCATATGAGAAACTTTCTAGCATCATTTGTCTATTATTAGGGATAGATATAATCCAATTATATCCTGAATCTATCATTATAGATTTCTATTCAATGCATATAGACTATGTCTCCCATATACATTCTATCGTTATAGAATGTTTAATCTCATAACTTTAACGAAGAATAATTCCTATCATTTCCAAAATTAATATATCATATATTTGTTCAAATTTAGGAATATGATTAACTCCCACTAATCTCTTTTGTAAACCTAGTAAACAAAAGATTCATTTACATCTTAATGAGAAATCCAACTATTTGATCCTTCTCTCGTAAGACACTTTAGCTCCTACTAGTTTGCTAAGATTCATGATGGATGGATCTCTACCACTTACATGTTTTGTGATTCCTAGTTTTAGACATATGTTATCAAGACTATCTTGATAATGGTTTCGGAAACTCATATTATGTCTAAACATTGAATCATTGTTGGTTATAGCTAGCAATCTTCGAATTAATAGCAACCTAGACTACATCAAAGATGGTTTCTTCCAAGTCAACCAATCTTGTTGATTGTAGTCATCTTAAGCTACCAATTAGCTATGAAGGTTTCACTATTTCGTGTCAAATGGTACTATACCATTTCCTTGATTATATGTCACATACACACTCAATGTAGTCATAAGGATTTTGATTCTTTTTTCTTTTTAATTAAGAGGTGTAACTCTATGACATAGTCATAAAGTTCAAACCATTCAACTGAGATGGTTTATAAATCCTTCTCGACTACTTTGGAGCTAGTGGTGTAGGAACAAGGTGGTTATATTTGTTGATTATTATCTTGTCTGTCAAAGAACCCATTCTTTGAGTTCTCTCTCTCATTCATTTGCTCTATCTTAGGCAAATCCTATTCTAGGATCACAATGAACTACCCAACAAATAACATTTGTTAGTTGGTTTATAGAAGTGATATCCAAAGGTTAATTTAAGGATATCCCACAAGATTGCTCTCAAACAAATATTGCTTATTAGCACACAACCCCATATCTTAACACACTTATGACTTGTCTTTCTTTCCAACTACATCCTATGTAGTCATGAAAATTTTGAAAGATTTTCTAATTGACAATCATATTGTCTTAGAAGTATGTATCCTATATATGGGTATTTAATGCTACTTTCCTTGATATCTTTCAAGGAAACTCTTCTAAAGTGTTATTTTTCCTTGGATCAAATCTAAGGAGGTAAATACTTTAGACATTTTACTTATCAACTTACATTCTTGATTCTTTGAAACCTTTTGCAAAGTATTCGGACTTGTGTTTATTCCAAATAAACAATAGTCCAATCGAGAGCGATCTTCGGTGAATGTCATACAACATGAGTAGTATTATGTTGTGTACAAGTGTCACTAACATCTAAGTGAATTAACCTCGACAAATTTGTGATTCTTTCTTCTTTTCAAAAGAATAAAGATTCGAACATTTCGTCTCTATACAATTTTAACAAGAAGGCATTGGATCTAGATCTAACGATCCAAAGCATCCATGTATGACCAACTTGTAATTTATGTTTTAGAGGTGTCACAACTCAGTGGGATTAGTCACTCCCTTGCAACCTTTTGGGTTTTAAGCATCGTTATATTCTAAATAGCTAAAACTACCATATCTCTATTATAAAGACAAACAATCAAATTACAATAATCCAATCATTCATTAATGAAGAACAACGTTTTGTCAAACAAAACATTCATCCATCTCTTATAGTGACAGAATTAAGTTCCTTATTCAAATTGGAATGCAAAGACAATCTTTGTTTTTCCAATTTCTTTGGTAGTTCATATGAGGAAGTAATTACTAACTGCTTTCGTAGGGATCTATATTTTGTTCACGTTCCAAATGTGAAGTACTTTTTCTTCTCTCATTAATCTTCTACTTCTTATTAGCCACATTTTTACAACAATTGTAAAACATAGTTGCTAATAAGGAATCATGCGTTCAAGTAGAAGAACCAACTGTTTTGAACTTATTCAAGAACTATTTATAACACCTTCGAAAGGTGTGTTCTTGACACTTGCAAGATATTTCTTGTAAATACCCCTTCCAATGTCCATCCTCTCATAAAGAAAGTTTGTTCCCTTAGAGTTATTTCACCTTCTTCATTTGACTTCTTCATTGACTACAATAGTCATGGTCCCTTAAACTCTCACTATCTCTCTTGAAACTCATTTCAATTGTGTTATACACATCAAACGATTCGGAGAGTGTGCGGTTATTGTTCACTATATGGTTTACAATAAATTTAGTGAACCATTTGGATAGGGACACAAAAGATGAAGTCCTTGCCTAGTTTTCGTCTCCAAAAGTGGTTTAACACTTCAACACTCAATGATTCAATAATCATCATAAGTCCATGTTTGATGGACTATTTTTGTCAATCAACCATTATGTTCTAAACATGATTACAAACTTTCAAGAGTTTTTCAAGACAACTCTCATTTCTTCATACAACAATTTGTAAGTGAAGAATCATGGCACATAAAGTGTCCATGCCTTTGTGCTTACTTCTCAAGTTTCTTGTTCATACAACAAAGGAATAAGAACTAGTTGTTTGTGTTGTCCTCTTTATAATAATATAACATATTCTTCCATTGATACATTATCAATAGGAAGATTGTAAGGATGAGACTACTTAGGTGCATATACAATCCATTCAAGACAATCTATGGGATTGTGGTACCAAGTCCGGAAACTAAAGCCTTCGGCTTTTCTTTGTCAAGTTTTGGATAGCATTTGCAAATATATTGGTAAATAAATACATAACGAATATAAATTGATTGATTTTAAGCTATTTGATCTTAGTCTTTAAATCAAATAGTACCACCCACTATTTTTGGCAAATTACATATCCCACATCAGAATTCGAGAGTTTTGGAGGAAACTCTTAGTAGGGTATGGGAGGCTCATTATTACCAAGCCCACTTCACAATGATATGATGTTAGCTGGCTCCATTGCACTTAGTTAAGTCATTCCCACCATGCAAGTTCGGGTAGGGGTTCAAGAACAACCTCACAATGATATGATGTTGATCATTCTCGTTGCCCACCTTCACAACATCATGTATGCATATAGAACTCTTCCTGAGTGAAAGCACATACTTTGTACTCCCCCATGATAGGGTGAAGTCGGTGTATGAGTCACAAACGATCGAAGCCTACCAAGGTGGAAGGCCATGAAAGAGTGTTAAAAGCACTATCACGCTTGTCAACTTAATAACGTTTTAGTTGAGGGTTTTTAGGCATCACACATAAGCATGCATTTTAATCTCATTAAAACTATTTTGGTCCAATTACAACTATTGGTCCATGTGATTGTTTTAGTAGTATATGATACTCCCATTATGCTTGTAAAACGGGTTTTTAAAGCAAGAGTATATGGTACTACTAACATGAGCTTTGCATTCATTGATGGATTATATAGTTGCCTTAGGGCCTTAGGATGACTATGAACCTTTGATTTGATCCAACAAGAGCCTAGTGTTGGATCTCTGTCTAGGGATGGTGATTGATTTTAGTTACGCGTTAAATCATATTAAGGCATGTTTTCTTATTGGGTGTTGGACCCAACTACTCCATTTTCATGCATGTCAAATAAAACAAGAAAATAGTACTTCAAAGTAAAGAAGAGCTTATGCTCTTTTACAACATTTTATCAAAACAAATTACTTTAAAGTAAAGAAGAGCTTATGCTCTTTTACAACACTTAATCATATCAAATTACAACCAAAATCTAATCTACACATTCCCATGGTTCAAACAAATTTGAGAGACGGCATTTTACATAGCTCAATTATCGTAGGCTTAGGTTCATAATCACCATTTCTTTAATTAATTAACAATTTAACTAATTAAACTTGAATGCAACATTTTCATTTGGTTTTTGTATCCATAGAATTGATTTAAATGGAGCTAAATGAAATGAAAATCCAATTCTCATTTAAAGATACAAAACTATTTTGTTCTCTACTAATTTGGGTCAAAATGCAACAACCTCAACTTTTGGGCTGTATTGCAAAACACAAACTTTTGGGGTCACATTGTAAAAACACAAAAGTTCACTACTTCATGTAATTACAACTATAACCCAAAAATTTCAACAAATACATAACCTTCATTAAAGGTGCAAAACAATTTGTCCTTTAGTGATTTTGGACCTTTACGTAAAAATGTAAACTTTTGGGTCAAAGTGCAAATACACAAAAGTATCAAAACTTTATGTAATTGCATAAAAGATCCAAAAGTACCCCCATTATAGAGGGGCAGTCATGGTGAGTAGTAATGAGTGATGGGTTAGTTTTTGTTAAAAATTCAAAGTCAAGTATGTTGAAAAAGATAGATATGGGTGTGAAAGAAAAGTTCCAATCATGTACAAAAAATTCAAACACACTTACAACTTTCCAATCACTTATTAAAAAATAATCTTGGTGATTGAAAATTCACACCAACCATTACAAAACAAGACTTTATGTAAACAACCAAAAAACTTTGAATCAAAACACCAAACTTTTTGTTCTTGGCAAGAACATTTATGAAAACCCGTAAGAGCTCCATGAATGTTTTCACTCAATGAAACTCAAATTTTCATGGCTCAAAAGAGGGTTAACATCCTAGGGTATTTATGGGGGTTCCAAAAGTCACTTTAAAACACTTTTAACAAGACAAACA
Source organism: Crataegus laevigata (assembly GCA_963580275.1). NCBI lineage: Eukaryota > Viridiplantae > Streptophyta > Magnoliopsida > Rosales > Rosaceae > Crataegus > Crataegus laevigata. The sequence continues at coordinate 24,518,116 of OY756947.1, read as the reverse complement.
TGAACCCAAAAATCTACCCCTTGGATTTGGCCGAATTTTCCCATAAACATGGCACCAAATTTTAGCTCCAAAATTCATGCTCATATGAACTACATCTACAACATTTGAGATGGTAAAATTTCAAGCAAAATTTACATTCAAAGAAGCAAGAATAAAGCTTGTAACAATTACAACATTCAAATCACAAACTATGAAAAACAAAACCCAAAAGGATTCACCAACCACTAGACTAGGCTCTTGATACCACTTGAAGGAAAATTTGTGAAAAACAAGTTCATTTGAGCAACATCTACAACATGCCATTAACAATTAAAGGCAGAATCATACTTGTATGCACTCAAAAATAAAACTTTATCCATGAAATTCAAGGCCTAGTAGTTGTGATGAACCAAGACTCAACTCAAAACAAAGTGAGTTGAGAAACGTTATACCTTTGAAGCACTTCTTTGCTTAGCAAAGGTTAATCACCCATGTGAGAGCGTTCTTTCCTATGTCACCTTGCTCTTTGGCTCCATGGAGTTGGATGGAAGAACTTTGCTTCTTGGCTCCATCTCTTCTTGGATATGGATGGAGGAATTGGGTTCTCCAAAAGTCCCCAAAGTTGGAGACCTCTAAGTTTCAACACCAATGATGGTTGAGGAAGAAGATGAGTGACCATGGAAGAATTAGATGCTAGTAATTCTCCCATGGTGGCCGGCCTCCTAGAGAGAAAATGAGAGCTGGTGTTCTCTCCAATTTCCTCAAAGAAAACCCTAATGAAGAAAATGCTGTAAAGTCACATTTATACCTATCTTCATTGAAGTGGAAAATTTGTAATAAGTCCAAAACTCACTCCCTCTCTAAGCATGACCAGCCTCCATATTGTTAGTGGGTTAATTCCCTATTTTGTTTTAGTTGTCATACAACTTACACCTTATGTGCCTTGTGGACCAAAAACCATTTTGTGTCCCGAAACCCAAAACTAACTTAAGGCCTAAAACAAACCTTTCGTTCTAGATTAATTAACTTTTAATTAATCCTTTCCATATACAATTAAACTATTTAATTGTCCTTACTCGTCTTCGTTATATCCTTTAATCATTACCTTACACGGTGTGCAATCCATTAGATTCCTTTTAGCGAAGCAATGGGCGATTAGAACTCTTTCAAATCGGTTGTGAATTGAAACTTACTTTCAATTCTCCCTTTAATGATTATACACCTTTATGGCTTCTACAAACCATGAGTGACACATAGCAGTATGTCATGGCTACCCAAGCTAATCAGAAGAGGTGGAGGAGAACCTATTCAGTTTAGGATTACAATGCATTACGGTCTTTCTTTAATACAATACTCTTGACCACATTGTTTGGTTTAATAGTTTATTCATGTCTGTTATCCAATTTGATTTTTTTACTTACATGATTACCTTGAATTTGATTAGGAACGACTTCCTAAATCTCACTCATACTCTGGCCAAAGATTCTTAATCATGTCATAGAGTATTCTTTCTTAAACAGTTTGAAGGTAAGAGATCTCTTGTTGTACATTCATTTGCCTCCACGGCTAGGTGGCTTAACCCCAACTATGTCGTGGACACCCTCTGACGGAGTGACTTTGACACAGTAAAAGATCAAGAACCTAACCACAAAACAACTATGATGCCTCAGGTCAAAGGACTATTTTGCATTATCCTAACCATGATTTCTCATATGACATGAGTATGAGAACTCCTTGTTGATCGCGTTCAGTGGACTCATTCTCTATTGAGCACCTACATGCTTGTCTTGGTGTCAGTCACACTAATGACTCGAGGCCAGTCACTCTTCCTAAGAGAAGATATATCATGTACTGGTCTTAACGGACTGTCAATGCCCAATTGGCAATCGTATAATCAAGAACATTTAGGATATGTATACGAAGAGAATGGTCTCATGAATCTAACTTCTTTAGATCACAATCTCACATTTACATATTCCTTGGACTTATCGTTTAATCATATAATATTTATATAAGGCTGCTTTAAACAATAATATTTTCCCTTTAAACAATAATATTCGTAAAATATCATCATATGATTGGTTTTAGGGCACATTTCCAACAATCTCCCACTTGCACTAGAGCCAATTAGCTTGGTCATCGGTGATGATAACTCTTTTGAATTCATTTCAAAAAATGGCTGAGTAGTAGGCCTAGACAATGTATATCTATATGTTATCCATAGAAGCAACCTTGAGAATAACGACATCACCATTATACATGATTCTCAATCATGTGGTTCAGTCTCTATTTGAGTTCACCTTGATTCCCTGGCTTGAGCTATCGCCCCATTAGTGTCGTAGTGTCGGCACACTAGAGACACTTTCTTGTTGGAACTGAATGGAGAGCTCATAAATGAACTTTCTCATCTAATCAACAATGTTGTAAGCTTCTGTACGGCGATATAGTTTGTATGCACGATGAAACACACTAAAATCATTACTTTTAACGTTTCCACCCAAATATCTCTTTAGTCATAATAAAGAGATATCCAATTATCTCTTCATTCATAATGAAGAGACATCCAATGTTGGATACAATATTAGATTCATAATCTAATACATTTACGCTTCCATTGTGTTACTTTAATTCTTCCTCATTATTGAGGAATCTATCCTTTAATATTTCTTAAAGATTTAAGGACTCACTTGACAGTTGCCATGGTTCTGATCCTGGGCTTGCATTGATATTGTCTTGTACCGATCTTGGTACAACTCATAACAATGTTTTCCATACTATATGAAATACATAAATCACCTTTCTGTGTATGCATAGAGGATTCTATTTACGCATTATTTCTTTAGGAGTCAAAGGGTACGTTCCCTTTGATAAGAGCAACTTCCTAGTCTCACTAGAATTGTCCTTCTAATTGAAGTTTATCATCATATGAGAAACTTCCTAGCATCATTTGTCTATCATTAAGGATAGATATAATCTAATTATATCCTGAAATCTATCATTATAGATTTCCATTCAATGTATATAGACTAATTATATCCTGAAATATATCATTATAGATTTCCATTTAATGCATATAGACTATGTTTCCAACATACATTCTATCGTTATAGAATGTTTAAAGCCATAACTTTAACGAAGAAGAATTCCTATCATTTCCAGAATTAATATATCATATATATGTTAAAATTTAGGAATATGATTAACTTCCACTAATCTTTTGTAAACCTAGTAAACAAAAGATTCATTTACATCTTCATGAGAAATCAAAGTATTTGATCTTTCTCTCCTAAGACACTTATAGCTCCCACTAGCTTGCTATGATTCATGATAGATGGATCTCTACAACTTACATGTTATGTGATTCCTAGTTTTAGACATATGTTATCAAGACTATCTTGATAATGGTTTCGGAAACCTATATTATGTCCAAACATTGAATCACATTTTGGTTGTAGCTAGCAATCTTCGAATTAACAGAAACCTAGACTACATCAAAGATGGTTTCTTCCAAGTCAACCAATCTCGTTGATTGTAGTCACCTTAAGCTACCATTTAGCTATGAACGTTTCACTATTTCGTGTCAAATGGTACTATACCATTTCCTTGATTATATGTCACTTACACACTCAATGTAGTCATAAGGATTTTGATTCTTATTTCTTTCGAATTAAGAGGTGTAACTCTATGACATAGTCATAAAGTTCAAACCATTCAACTAAGATGGTTTATAAATCCTTCTCGACTCCTTTGGAGCTAGTGGTGTAGGAACAAGGTGGTTATATTTGTTGATTATTATCTTGTCTCTCAAAGAACCCATTCTTTGAGTTCTTTCACTCATTCATTTACTCTGTCTTAGGCAAATCCTATTATAGGATCACAATGAATTACCCAACAAATTACATTTGTTCGTTGGTTTATAGAAGTGATATCCAAAGGTTAATTTAAGGATATCCCACAAGATTTCTCTCAAACAAATATTGCTTATTAGCGCACAACCCCAAATTTTAACACACTTAAGACTTGTCTTTCTTCCCAAAGTTCTGGGCGCCCAACCTGGAGTTCCCTGAATGAGTGGCTCCAACCCGCATCTTGGCTGAGACGTCCCCTACCAACCACTCCACTCTCGCCTACTTATATTTCTTCAGAGTTTGTCGAACTCGAGCAGACTTGAAGTGGGGTGCCTCCATGATGCGAAGATATCCATAGTTATCAGACCAGATCTTCCAGGATACCTTCGGGGAAGATGTAAACAGCCTCTGCAAGGAAAAGTTCGTGATCTGCATCCAACAACTGGACCTTGCTTAGGGAGTGTAGAGCGATCGTATGAGCTACGAACGCGAGCTAAAATCTACCACCCAAACTTCTGTGGTAGGCAGCTAGGCTTCAGGTACGCAATCCCAGTGCCATTCTTTGATCCCATGTGATGTGGAACTTCCTACTGTCTTTGTTCCCCTTTAGAGATGGCATTTCGGGCGGCTAGGTGTAGTCTGGAGGTGATGAGCAAAATCGCCCTCAAGCTCGTGGCAATGAACTTTGAGTGTACTCCTTTCTTCGTCAATTGGTGGGGGGCCAAATGGTTGAAGAAAATAAATGGGACATCAGGGAGGCCCATGATCACCTCTTCGGGTAGCTCTTCTTCAAATCCTACACAATAAAGGAAAAGTTTGAAAACTAGAATAAGGCAATCCACTAGAAGAATCGGTTTCTTCTAATAAGTATATCTCATTGCCTTCTTCTTCTTTATTACTTCTTTTTGTGATGCTTTTGTAGTCAATAATTAATCATTTTTCATTTTGGTCTTTATAGCCCAAGGCAACACTGAGGAAGTGGATGTCGGACTAAATGAAGAATTTGCAGACGCACTTGTCATCCAAGAGGCTGCGACTAATGTAGTGAGGCAAAAAGATGGGTCCGTCCATTCCATCGGAGACACTAGGGACATCTCCAAGCTATTTGGGGATTCCGAGGATGAGGCGGAGCCTGAAGTGGAGAATCGAGCACCTCGGCGGACAAGGACGACTATGGTAAAGTCCTCCGAGTCTAAGCCCGAGGAGCTGCCTCAGCCTCACCTCGCTCTGCATGGCCTGAAGGCAACTCCCACAAGAAAGAAAACTAGAGCTCAAACTTTTAAAGCCTTCAAATCTTTCATTCCCTCTCTAGTTGAAGCGGGTAAGAAAAAGCAAAAAACCTCTAGTAAATGATCTCAGCTTTAATCTTTTTTCTTAGCTGTAGTTTTAATTTATCTTAGGGCAGGAACTAACACCTCATTCTTTCTTGTAACCAGGGCCTCCAGCAACCAAAAAACCTACCCCCACTTCAAAAGAAGGGTAATCGGGCACTGAAGTCCGGCCAAAGGATAAGGCAATCCTTGATACCATTCTCGAGGAGTTGAAGGTATAATTCTCATTCTCTTAACCAATCTTGAAATTTTCTTTCTTCAATACTTGCACTGACTCTTTAATTGTTTTCTTGAAATATGACACTAAAGGTGAAGGGACCACCCAGTCTGAGGCTTTTTCTCCTCAACCCTAAGCGGCGCAACTCTCTCCTTCTGGAGCCAAGCCCTCCAAGGTACACTTTTATTTTACTTCTGGTTACATTTGTGATCTTCCACATTTTGAAGCTAATGACTAACTTCATTCTTTTTTGGCAAAGGTTGAGGCATCTGCACTTCCATTCAGGCAAAGCTCAACCCTTATTCCTTCAACTCTTCCTCTAGTAATGGTGGTGACTCCCACCTCCCAATTTAATCCAAAGATTTGAAAGATGTTACACTACGCCAACGATGATAGCAACTCAGTAGGCACCTTTTCCTTAATCTTTTTTTAATTATAAGTTATCTCCTAACTTGCACTTATAATTTGTTTTGCATTTTCAGTCTTTTCCAGTGCACGAGGCAATCAAACAGCCGTCCATAACCTTTGAGGAGCCAATAGTCCCTGAGATCCCCATGGTCTCAGAAGTGACTAGCCCAAGGGCTCCTCAAGCTACTTCTCGGGCCGGCCCGCCCGTTTCTCTAGGGCAAATGTGGCGATAAAAGTGCCTCATCCACTAATTCAAGCTCCATCGCAGGTATATACGTATCCCTACTTTTTTCTCATTTTATCTTAATTAGGACTTAAATCCTTGACTCGATCCCTCCTTGGTTTGCAACTGGCTTCTGGCGATGGCTCGGGCCAATCTCCTCGGCCCGTGGCACACAAATCAACTCTTCATTAGCCTCATAAAGCTTATGGGGTCACTGGGAATCCTACCCCTCAGTCGAAGAAAACAAATACTACTACTGCCTCCTTCACTTCTAAGCCTTCTCATTCTATCTCTACCGAAGATGCCTCTATCGTTGCTGCCTCTAGAGTGCTGAAGTGATGCCTCCCACCGTTTACATCTATTCTCGCAACCGCCTCCTTGCCTGAACTTTTCAGAGAGTTTGGGCAAATCAGGACCAGGTTGAGGTCCCCAAGGTATCTCTCCAAGCCTCAAAATCTCCAAGATCGATGTCGGATCTTCAGTGCGTGGGTGCAAAGGGATTTCAATGCCTTCTTCAGCCTCAAAGGACTCTAAGATGCTAAGAATGCCTTGACTGAGCTATACAAGGCTCAATAAGTGTTGAAAGTCCAGTTTAAGTCATTCCTCAACTTCTTTGAGAATCTGAGGGCTTTGAGGGATCAACACCAACGGGTAAAGCGGGCATCTAACGGAGTCAAAGAGAAGCACTCCAGAACTTTTCAGCCTCTCTGCAGCAACGGGTTGATGAGGGCTCGGCCATAAATGACCGGATCATGGTGGTTGCGGCTAAGATCCAGAAGCTGGAGGAGTAGTTATCTGCACTGAAGACCGAGCAGATGACTCTTTTAAGCCAACTTTACAAGAAAAATTGAAGAAGTGATGAAGGTGAACCAGGAAGTAAAAGACTCTAAAGCCCAACTAGCCAACAGCAACGTGTACTTAGAAGAATCAAGCAGGATTTTTACAATTATGCAAACATATCATTCTAGAATAGTTGCCTTGGTAAAAGATGTAAAGTTGTTAGGCTAAGGTGCTTGCAACTTTCTCTCTTAATGAAATGAACTGACTTCCTTCTTTAATTCAACTTGCCTTAGTTTTCTTTGAAACTTAACTGTGGCAAATGTATAAACTAACTTCAATCCTTCTCAAAATGTTTGGACTTCTTTAATATAACAATATCTAACATCCCACAAAGTTGGTTGATACTTCTTCAAAAACTTAGCATTGACTGGATGCCTTTGCAAATTTCCTTCTAAATCTGCTAAGTAGTAGCCTCCTCGATCTAACACCCTATTGTGCTGAAAGGTCCTTCCCAAGTAGGACTCCACTTCCCAAAGCCTCTAACTTGAGCTACCAAAGGTAGAATTACCTTCCACACTAACTCTCCTTCTTTGAAGGTTTTCAGCTTCACTTTCTTGTTATAGGCTCAGGCAACAGCCTTCTTCCTTTCTTGGATTTTGATCAAGGCTTCAATTCGAGCTACATCCAAATCTTTAACTTCTTGACACATAGCTTAAATGTATTTTCATTGTGTAAACCAAATTGGTTTTGAAGTCTAACAGAACTTATGGAGCATAGCATCTTGCCCGAAGGTTAAGGCATAAGGAATAGTTTCAGTTACTGCTCTCTTTGAGGTTCTATAAGACCACAAAGTGTCTCCCAACTTCTCATGCCACCTCTCTGGACTATCTGCCACCATTCTCTTAATGATATTTACCAAGATCTTATTGTTAGCTTCTGCTTGGTTGTTTGATTACGGGTAGTAAAGGCTGGACTGGATCATCTTTATTTTGAACTTGTTTGCAAATTCTTTTACTTCTTTTGAGATAAAAGATAGCCCTCTATCTGTGACAATTGTTTTGGGCACCCCATATCTATGTAAGAGCTTGGTTTCAATGAATTTCTTCACAGTAACTGCAGTGATAGTCTTCACAACTGAAGCCTCCACCCACTTTGTGAAGTAATCAGTTACCATAATTCACAGTAACTGAAGTGATAGTCTTCACAACTGAAGCCTTCATAATTATGAAGGTGTGCCCTTTACTAGAAGCTGGATGAATTTACCCGATGAAGTCCATTACCCATCCTCTAAAAGGCCAAGGCTTCACTACTTGATTCAAAGGTACTGAGGGTACATGTTGAAGTGGTCCATGTCTTTGGCATTCTTCACAACATCTGGCATAGGCTTTACAATCCTTCTCCATATCATGGCAAAAGTAGCTATACCTTCTTAGCAACCATCTCATCTTAGTTCCAGCTTGATGTGCTCTGCAAATACCCTCATGTACTTCAGCCATTACCCTCATTGACTCTTCCAAGCCTAAGGGCTTTAACAGAAGTCTATTTGGAGTCTTTCTTAACAAAGTCCTAACCCATATGACAAACTTAGTTGCTTGCTGCCTAATCTTTTTACTTGTGGGAGAAGAATGATCTTTCAAGTATTAGATGATAGGTGTCATCCAGTTTTCTATCTCAACCTCTTTAGTCATTACATCTAAACTGAATCCTCTTTCAAAAATAGAAGGGCGATTTCTTCTTTGTACTTCCAGTTATACCTCGAACCTTCTTTCTTGGATCTGTGCTCCAAAAGCCAACTGTGCCATTTGATTAGCAATTAAATTTGACTCTTTGTGGATATGATTGATTGAAATCTCAGTACCCTAATACTCCAATAATTGAGTAGCTGCCAAATAATAACCAGTCATAGTGATGTGTTTGCACTTGTAGTCTCCATTTAACTGATTAATTACTAGCCAGCTCCAATAGCATGTTGAGTGCAAGATCCATCAAAATATAACCTCTAACGAGTGATTCATAGGCCGGTTATTCTTTTTATCTCTTGATAGATCCATCTTTCCTTGCCCGAGTGATCTTTACTTGGTGGGATCCAAAGACTGGCCACCTCCAAAGTTCTTGGGATATTGACAAGTTCATCTTGTAATTCTTGGTGCTCAACTAAGAAGTCTACAATTACTTGCCTATTTATTGCTCTTTGAGGCACATATGAAGACTGAACTCTGAAAGTGCTAGAATCTACTTTCCAATTCTCTCAGTTAGCATTAGTTTTGAGAGCGTGTACTTGATCACATTAGTCTTGGCAATGATATGGATGTGGCAAGGCAACATGTAATGTCTTAAGTTGCAAGCAGTGAAGTATAGAGCCAAACATAGCTTCTTAACTGGGGTGCATCTTGTTTCTACCTTAGTAAGGATTCTACTGAGGTAATATATTGCTTGCTCATTTCCCCCTTTATTATTCTGAGCTAGCAAGCTTCCTATTGACTTCTTAGAGGCAGAAATACAGAGCTTTAAAGGCTTTCTTCTCTGAGGGGGCATAAGCACTGGTGGAGGGGCTAGGTAGGCTTTCACTTTGTCAAAAGCCTCTTGGTGTTGTGGGCCTCATTCAAACTCTTCTTGATTCTTCAATCCTAGTAAAGAAGTCAACAGTTAAATCTTGCCTGCTAAGTTAGCAATAAATCTCTTTAAAAAGTTGATCTTTCTCATGAACCTTTGCAACTGCAATTTATTTGTGAGAAAAGGTGATTCTATAATAGCCCAAGTCTTGTTTTTGTCTACCTTTACACCTATTTGATGAACAAAGAATCCCAAAAAGTTGCCCAATCTAACTCCAAAAGCACATTTCGTTGGATTCATTTTCAACTTGTGGGCCCTCATTCTAGTTAAGGCATGTGTGATGTCTTCCAAGTGTTGCTCTTTAGTCTTAGATTTAACCACAATGTCGTCAATGTACACCTCCATGCTATGCTAGATTAAATCATGAAAAATGCCATTCATTACTCTCTAATAGGTTGCACCAGCATTTTGAGCCTAAATGGCATAACTACGTATTCATATGCTTCTACATGTCCAGGGCATCTAAATGTTGTTTTTTGTATATCCTTTTTAGCCATTTTTATTTTATTATAACCAGCATTCCCATCCATTAAAGATAAAACTTTGTGTTTTGCAACTGCATCTATGGATAAGTCTGCCATTGGCATGAGGTATTCATCTTTAGGTGTGGCTTCATTAATGTTTCTATAGTCGACATAACATCAGACAACATTAGTTACAGCTTTTAATACAGGTACAATGTTGGCCAACCACTCAACATACTTGGCAAGCCTAATAAATCATGCATTCACCAGCCTCTTGATCTCTTCTTTGACCTTTTTTTCTATCACCTTCGACATTCTCCTTAGAGCTTGCTTCACAAGTTTGTACCCCTCCTTAATAGGCATTTTGTGCTCTACTAAACTGGGATCTAAACCTAGCATCTCTCTGTAGTGCCAAGCAAAGCAGTTTTTAAATTTATGTAAAATGTCAACTATTCTTGTCGGATCTTCGGTATCCAACAAGCTACTGAGTTATATTGACCTTGGATCATCCTCAGTCCCTAATTAATGGTTTCTAAGAACCTCGAGCACATCCTCTGGCCAATCCAAGTTATATATACACTCAAACAAGTGAAAGAATGCCTCTACCTCATTTCCTAAAAACTCTTATTCTTCTTTGTTCTTGGCACTTAAAGCGTCTCTTTCCCATTCTGCTTCTTCCTTGATTGAGCTCTCTCTTACTTCTTTTCTCTGTCTTCCATATATCAACAGTCTTGTGATTAAGGACCTGACTACAACTACTTGGTCCTTCCTTCTTTGCTCTGACATCATTGGTGTTGGGGAGCTGCGACAATATGGGGCATGTCCTATTCATCTTTGGTGAGAGTCAATCCTTGTTTTATGACCTTTTGGTCCATCACCTTAGTTGGGAGGTCATTCTTATCAGCTCATAAACACTGTAAAATTCCAATATTTGTTTTAGAAGTTTGCTTATGCAACAATAGTTGTGAGGAGAAATGACCATGACTCAGCCTTTGCTAACTCCTAAAATCCTGGTTCCTCGGCTCTGGACTTGTGGTAGACAGCAACTTGTTGATGTAGAGTGGATGACACAAATAAACTTTGGTGAATCCAATCTTTGTCAAGCAAAGCTCTATAAGTAGAGTTGTTATCTACTACAAAGAAAGCTAGCATGATTTGCTTGGACCCCAAGTTAACCTCTAAGGGAAATATCCCATAAGTTCTAGTAATGGCTCCAGAGAAACTGGAAACTATAAGATTAGTAGGGATAAGGTCATCTTCTCTTCTACACAACTTTCTTATTTGCTTGATAGGAAGTACATTGACCGCAGTTCTACCATCTATCAACACCCTCTTGAAGGGTACTCCATCCAGATGAGCAGTTAGATATCTGGGTTTGAGATGGTCGGCTAAGGCTAGACTTGTGCTACTGAAGACCATTATGTCTGAATATATCCTCTCGGGCTCCTTTCTTGCGAGTTCAGGCAAACCTGCCATGCCCAATTCCTTTCTTCCAGCTTCTTCAACACTAGCAAGTGTTATCACTGGTTCTATTGCCAAATAATCCCTATCCATCGTGGCAGGCTGATCAGGTTCGACGCAAAACATGGCTGATAAAACATATGTCATGTTTACGTGGAAGTTGTTGGGTCCGGGTACTTCCTTTTCTTTCCTCCAATCTGGTACACAAACTCATTTATCCAAGCTTGTGCATCTTTTCGAAACATTAATTCAGGCACTTCCTCCTCTCTGGTTATACCAATCATGCAGTTACCTTGGGATTTCACAAAAAGTATCAACCAGCAAAGGTAGAGGCATTCCTTTTTCAGGTGAAATGGTTCCAAAACAAATTGGTTCTGGACTCCATCTTAGTGTTGGTATCATCACCACATTCTCTTGTACCCTTCTTATGATTCAATATTTCCTTGGATGGAGGCTTTGAGGCACATGATCCCCTTCTCCCTCAGTTTTGCTATTGGCTCTTTCTATCTCTTTCTTACTCCTCCACTGAAGTTGCTTTCTCCCCCTTGAGGCACTCTTTCAAACTTGACATTTTTAGAGGATTTTGATATGGCAGGGATTTTCAATGAGTTTATATGGGCTTTGTGCTACCTCTAAACTCTCTTAATCATAGAGGCTCCTATCTATTTAACAGGTTTCCCATCTTTCCCTACTACATACAATTTTCAACCAAGTTGGGCTGAATCTTTCTTAGTAACCAGGGGTACTAGGTTCATGGTTTTCTCTCTTCATCATTGCCTTACACTGCTATGATAACTTGGCTAGGGAAGTTTCACTTTCATCTACCTTGGTATCTTGGCTTCCTTGTCTTCAACTTCTTCAGAGGCCTCATGGTTCCTAAACACCTCAGATATGCCTTTAGGCTCTGAGTCTCATTCTAATCTTTGGAACACCTTTTTAGAAGTCTCTTCCTCAGCTGCCCAAAGAATGCTTATGCGGGCTTCTAGTTCCTATATCTCTCTTCTTTTGACCAATTCTTGATCTATGATGGCCCCCGATGCTAGCAACTCTAATTCACATTCACATTGGCACTTACTACACAACACGACACCCTTAATCACCATTTCTTGGGGTCTGTCCAATAACTTTCTAAATCTCTCCGTAGGCCTGGCAGTCTGTCTTCGTTCCCCCTCACTTCCCAGGTAGCTTTTGCTTTTTTTTTTTTAAACCCATTTCAAGTTGATCATGTTTATTTGGGCCTATGGAAGGGATATGTGTTTATCATCTTATTTACCTAGGGTTTCTCTAACAACAACTTTCCCTTGACAATGAGATCTTGAATCCAATCTCTAAACTATACACAGTTAGTTATGGAATGGTTAAAGGTGTAGTGCAGTTTGCAATACTTCGTCATTCTCAACTATTTTGGTTTAGGCACCTTTTTGTGCTTTCGGGCACAATTAATCTTACCCGCACCAACTACTCATAGATCTCTGCTACCTTAGTCAGTTCAAAAAAAATGTCTGGTACTTGGGGGGGTTTCATAGGCACGAATCCTCCGCCATTCATCACTACTTTTTTATCTTTAACTGGCTAGACCAAACCCTTCACCATTAAAGGTTTGAAGGGAGTAGTCATTTTTGCTGCACACATCTCTATTCCTTCTCATTCATTGATGTCATTTTCTCATAGCTCCAAGCCCTCGAACTCTAACTGGTGAATTGCTGCTTTGTTCTTATAGAAATGAGGCACCTTAGACAAGTGTTTCACTTGTTGTTCCTCTACTAACAGCTCCTCATACTTTATATCACCTATTACCAACTCTTGCAGCTCACTAAACTGGACATCATAGACCTTTTTCCTCAATGCAATCTTAGGGCTTTCTGAGCAATAGATATAAGTTGGGTATGGTTGATAGGGAAGTGGCACCTCATCATGAAGTCTTCAGTCGAATCATGTTCATATTGTTTCACCTTCACTAGATTATTGATAGACATCTCGAGCTCCACCCTATAAAAATGCTCGTGGAAAGCCATCTTCATTTGCCCCCTTTTGGCAATGAAATTTGGGGGTAATAGAGAATACCACTGAGATATTAAGCCAACCAACGAATTCCTAAACAACCTTTACTTATAGTTAAGGTTGTCTTCAAACGCCACACAGTAGTTAGAGAACTTGAAGATGTGATCTTTAGAAGACACATATACTCCAGGTAAGGCTTATGGTAATTGATCTTAAATAGCAAGTGAGCTAGTGGTTGAGCATTTTGGACCACCATCCTTATCAACTCAGCCAACTCATTTATGAGTTTCTGGTAAGTTGCATTGTTGTGTGGGGTGTAAGGAGGTCCCCACTTCGAGCTATGTTCATTACCCGAGAAAGCCTCCTTCTGTGGCTTAGCTGCCTCCACCTAGACTCCCCTCCCTTATTAGCTAATGATGGTGGCCTATAAGAAAGAGGTTTACCCGACGTTGTAGGTATACCCTTTCTACTAGACTCTCCGACTTGTTGAGTCATTCCATACTTCCTTCCATATTGCCCGATCTACCCCCAATTATCTAGTGGAAATAATAGATGATCGAGCAAAAGTGTTCCTTGGATTTATTCTTTTCTTGGCTGACTAGTTCTAGGCTCTTCCTTCTTATTCTCATATCATTCTTTTCCTTAAGCAAAGGAAATGGGGGAATCAATGTTTCTTTCTCAGGACTTGCCTCTCTCATCATCTCCCTAGCATAACCATCTTATGGGGTGGACTATTCCAACTCCAATCTCCTCTGCAGACTCCCTGTCAGTGAACAGAGTCAGCTGACCTCCCCTCTAGTCTCCAGAGATGTCTTTTCCATGTTTTTCAATATTTGCACCATAGCAGCTTGCAAGTTCTCATCTATAACTTTTCGGTCCGACTTCTCACATGAAGTCGGGTTCTCCAAAATTGCATGGCCTCGTAGGGATAGAAAAGCTTCCGGTGATTTATCATGGCCTCATAGGGATGGAAAATCTTTCGGGTGATCTATCATGTTTGGTCTTTTTAGACAATGTGGTTCCTCGTACTCTATATTCCACCTGAAAGTCTGTTCCTTCTTTCTTTTGGGCATACAAAATTATCAAGATCCCACCGAGCGTACCAAAACTATGTTCAAGGAAAATGATTTCCCCTCTAGCACAACTCTCATAGGGCGTTGGCACTTAGTGTTGGTTGTTGGTCAAGTTCTCGCTGCCTGGTGTGCTTGTCAGGTAAGGTTGAACTTCTTGCAGCCACTTCTCTTTGAGTTTACAGAGGTTGTAAACTAACAGAGATGTATGGTAAATAGGTTTTACACGAGGAAATCGATACTACAACACTAAATAAAGATAGTAGAGCTTTTACACTAGACAAAAGATAGCTTTTCTAAGGGAGCTATTACTAAAATGGCTGAATTTGGGCAAGTTTCAACTTTTCTGGGTGCGAATCTAACTTAAGAGCAGAGTTTGTATGTTGTCTCTTTCTCCTTTTATAAGTAGTTTGGCCTAACTATCTTGGCATTGTTCTTGGCTGAAAGTCTTCAAGGGTAGTGAGTCATCTTGTAATTACTTGTAATGCCACTAGAAAGTATTTTTTGGCTGATAGTGAGTTGGTCTCTGTCATTGGTCACTTAGGTCATAGGCACATGACCTATACCTTAGCTGAGAAGACTTCAATTTGCATCAGGCTTCATGGCTAGGCTACAGGCAAGTTCGACTTATTTTGGTGCCTTTGGGCTTCCTCAAATACTTAAGCCCAATTTTTAAATATTAACCCAAACAATTTTGAATTCACAGCAGGACTTGAATGAATGAATGTCTAGTAACAACAGGTATGTAAACTGTTTGCAACAAAAAGGTTTGATATTTCCTATTTGGTAGCTAAGAAATTGAGGTGACATGTTGAGATTTTGAATTGGCCTTTGGACTTCGAGTGTATTGGGGATGGAATACTTGTACAATCTACAAAAGTCGAATTAGATGAACTGGCTCAGGGGATGCAATTATTTTAGGTGGTTTTGTGGAAAAGCAATGGTAGGTTTTGGGAAATTTCTTGGAAGTTTAAAGCAGAGCTGCCACAAAGTATGGTCGCCATAACTTGGTCTCTCGATGGACCTTTCGCAACTGCAACTTACCAGAGTAAATGCTAGACTGAGGGATTGTCGACTAATAACAATAAGGCTAGCAAATGTGTGTTAGTATGTCAAAGTGATGGAAAATCTGGATGTTTAAATTTGAGCTACATCATCCTCATGCTGTCTCAATGATTCAATGGAGGCATGAAAGGCAAACACTTTTGCAGTTAAGCACTCCAGGGTTTGGTGGAGTAGTCCAAGTAAATCCTTTGTTCATGCAATAAATGTTGTGACTTAGTTAAACACAGTAAGTGATTTCTATTATGTCGCAAGATAGAGTGTCAGTTGGCCACCCATACTAAGGTGACGCCACATTTCTTGCCACAGACTAGTGTCACGGATATAAAACTTGTTTCACATGGTTTTCTTTCATGTGGCGGACACGGCACTATAAAGCTAGTTCAGCTCAAAGATCATCATCATCAGACGTGATGAAGTTGATTACAAGTTATGTTTGAACTCGTGGGAAATCATTCATGAACAATTTGACTGCATAAAGCTCCAAACTTTGTGATACTCCCCAACATTCCTCAAGTGTTACTTGTGACTAGCGCATTCTATACTCAACGCTATGGACGTTTTTGGATCCCTATTGCTTATACGCAAGGGGAATTATGAGGCTCAACTCTCTCGCTAGCTCGAAGGTGACTACCAGAATGACCAGGGGAATAGAAAATAACTTGATAGAAATCTTTTCGGTTTTTTTTTTTTTTTTTTTTTTTTTTTTTTTTGCTTATGAGCCGAAATGGGTGAGAAAACAATCTTATCGGGCAACATTGGTCGGAAGGATGGCATGGTCGAGTCTTTGCGATCAACGCCTTTTCGAGTGTTTTCGATCTCTTCCCACTGCTCTGCTAGATCTCTATCGAGTTAAGGCACCAGCAAGAGTTCCAAATTTAATTGCACAATTTATTTTTTTATTTAACTTCCATTTCATGTGCATATATAATTCTGAAAACTGCTTCACTGAGCTATTATATGTAATGATTGGTGTGGACAATTTTATAAAAAAAATTTGGATTTGCTTTAGCAGTAGTAATAAGTTCATCGAAGAATAACGTTAGGCACAGTAACTTTGTGCACTAAATAATGTGTAACCAATCAAATTTATAAGTTGGAACTTTATTAATAATTTTTATGAAATTTATATGATGTTGTATGTGTCACTTTGTTTGGTGCACATATTTGGTGTATGTAGCTCTTAGCGATGGGCAAAATATCAAAGTACATGGGTAATCGCAATTATCCGTTCATTTAAAACTCACGGTTATGGTTAGTTTCTTTTTTTTTTTTTGTGAACAAATGATATTATCTATCAGACCTGGCAAATGGATCGTGTCTGTCGTATTCGTGTAACACCTGTTATCTTAACGGATCGTGTCGTGTCACACCCATTATCTTAACAAGTCCTTAACAGGTGGGTAAAGTCACCCGACCCGTTATGACCCGTTAAGAAAAGAAAAAAAATTTAAAATTTGCACATACCACACATTGCCACATAAATATTACTTCAAAACATTAAAACATTTGTCGTTTAAGTACTACATCTACACTCTAAAATAAGAGCATAATAAAAAAAATAATACATACGCTACTAATCTATTACAAATATTAAATGTGCAAGGATATGCAAAATGAAAGAGCTTTTGTTTTCAAGGTTGTAAGTCTTTCTCAAAAGTTTAAACCTCAATTTACAAAATCCTCAATTTACATCGATCATCATGAAATTGTATTGGAACTTTGGCTTGATCTATTGCCTTCAAGTGTTATGTTGATGATGTTTTTCAGTAAGGTTTTCCACATCAGAACTCTCTTCCGTATAAACTAAGTATAGAAAAACCAAACATTAAAAATCATTCAAATTATGAGAAGTTTACCAAAATAATTATGAAAAGAAATAAAATAATAATACTATAGTTGATTCAATTTTTTTAATTTAATTTAATATATATAATTATATTATATAATTATTATAGTTTTTAGGGGTATGAAATTGTTAAATTAATATATATAATTATTATAGTTGATTCATACTTTTATTAAGTATATAACATAAGATTTTGTGATATCCACATCCACTAGTGTAAATATTTTAAATTGAAGATCGAATTCAGTCTTTGTATTCATATAGGGTCAAGGAGTGTAGCTGTAAAAAATCATCAAAATCGGAGTTAAAATAACCGTTAAATCGTGATTTTTCGTTTATAACCGTCGAAAAGTTTTGTCCCGTTACTTCATCTTTGAATGTTTATTTTTTGCGATTTTTTGTTGATGTGATCTCGAAGCATATACAAACAAGTTTGACGGTTGGGATCATTGAAATTAGTTTCGTAGAATTCTTATCCCATCAAAACGATAGATTGACTAACACTTAAGAGTTTATTTATACTTTCATTAAGTATAACATAAGGTTTTGTGGTATCCACTTGTGTAAATATTTTAAATTGAAGATCGAATTCATTCATTGTATTCATATAGGGTCAAGGAGTGTAGCTGTTAAAAAATCATCAAAATCGGAGTTAAAATAACCGTTAAATTGTGATTTTTCGTTTATAACCGTTAAAAAGTTTTGTCCCATTACTTGATCTCTGAATGTTTGTTTTTAATTGACTAACAAACACTATAATTTATTTATACTTTCATTAAGTATAACATAAGATTTTGTGGTATCCACTTGTGTAAATATTTTAAATTAAAGATCGAATTCATTCATTGTATTCATATAAGGTTAAGGAGTGTAGCTGTAAAAAAATCATCAAAATCGGAGTTAAAATAACCGTTAAATCGTGATTTTCATTTATAACCGTCGAAAAGCTTTGTCTCGTTACTTGATCTCTGAATGTTTGTTTTTTGCAATTTTTTGCTGATGTGATCTCGAAGCATATACAAACAAGTTTAACGGTTGTGATCATGGAAATTAGTTTCGTAGAATTCGTATCCCATCAAAACGATAGATCTAACACTTAAGAGTTTATTTATACTTTCATTAAGTATAACATAAGGTTTTGTGGTATCCACTTGTGTAAATATTTTAAATTGAAGATCAAATTCATTCATTGTATTCATATAGGGTCAAGGAGTGTAGTTGTAAAAAAATCATCAAAATCGGAGTTAAAATAACCGTTAAATTGTGATTTTTCGTTTATAACCGTCGAAAAGTTTTGTCCCGTTACTTGATCTCTGAATGTTTGTTTTTTTCCAATTTGTTGCTGATGTAATCTCGAAGCATATACAAACAAGTTTGACGGTTGGGATCGTTGAAATTAGTTTCGTAGAATTCGTATCCCATCAAAATGATAGATTCACTGACTAACACTTCGAATTTATTTATACTTTCATTAAGTATAACATAAGATTTTGTGGTATTTACTTGTGTAAATATTTTAAATTAAAGATCGAATTCATTCATTGTATTCATATAAGGTCAAGGAGTGTAGCTGTAAAAAATCATCAAAATCAGAGTTAAAATAACCGTTAAATCGTGATTTTTCATTTATAACCGTCGAAAAGCTTTGTCCCGTTACTTGATCTTTGAATGCTTTTTTTTTGCAATTTTTTTCTGATGTGATCTCGAAGCATATACAAACAAGTTTGACGGTTGTGATCATTGAAATTAGTTTCGTAGAATTCGTATCTCATCAAAACGATAGATTGACTAACACTTAAGAGTTTATCTATACTTTCATTAAGTATAACATAAGGTTTTGTGGTATCCACTTGTGTAAATATTTTAAATTGAAGATCGAATTCATTCATTGTATTCATATAGTGTCAAGGAGTGTAGCTGTAAAAACATCATCAAAATCGGAGTTAAAATAACCGTTAAATTGTGATTTTTCGTTTATAACCGTTAAAAAGTTTTGTCCCATTACTTGATCTCTGAATGTTTGTTTTTAGTGATTTTTTGCTGATATGATCTCAAAGCATATACAAACAAGTTTAACAGTTGGGATCGTTGAAATTAGTTTCGTAGAATTTGTATCCCATCAAAACGATAAATTGACTAACACTTAGAGTTTATTTATACTTTCATTAAGTATAACATAAGATTTTGTGATATCCACTTGTGTAAATATTTTAAATTGAAGATCGAATTCATTCATTGTATTCATATAGGGTTAAGGAGTATAGTTGTAAAATAATCATCAAAATCAGAGTTAAAATAACTATTAAATCGTGATTTTTCATTTATAACCGTCAAAAAGCTTTGTCTCATTACTTGATCTCTGAATGTTTGGTTTTTGCGATTTTTTGCTAATGTGATCTCGAAGTATATACAAACAAGTTTGACGGTTGGGATTGTTGAAATTAGTTTCGTATAATTCGTATCCTATCAAGTTCAATGGTGTCTATATATATATTAAGTAGATTTAAATCGATTTATTTTGTATGTATAATTGACCGGTACACAGAGTAGTACATAATGTGTCATTATAAAAATAGTGGGATATATGTGATAAAAATTTAATAACTTAAAAAAAAAATTCTCACCACTTCTATTAGTTTTCATTTTTCCCTCTCTTTTTTGTTTCCTTTTCAACTTTTCTTATAATATTCACTTTTTCTTTCGGTAGCCTACCCATCTTTTCCTAATTCCCTCTCTTTTTTGTTTCCTTTTCAACTTTTCTTATCATTTTTATTTTCCCTCCGTTTTTCTTCAAAAAGGGCGGCACTGCAGGGAATGGAATGGAATTATCAATTATTTAATCAAATCAATGGATGCATATTAATTAATAATTATTATAGTTTTTATAAAATTTAATTCAAAATTTTATATATATATATATATATAATTATTATAGTTAATATTTTGGGGTATAATTATTATACTATATATAATAATTATAATTATTATAGTTAATTTAATATATATATATATATATTATAGTTTTTAGGGGTATAAAATTGTTAAATTAATATATATAATTATTATAGTATTTTTTTAGGGTTATAAAATTATAAAATTAATATTCTGCTTATCGTGTATCGTGTTACTCACGTGTATACCCGAATCAACTCGTTATCTTAACAGGTGCTTATCGGGTACCCGATAACAACCCGATTCGTTATCGTGTTGACCCGAACACCTGTTAATTTCGTGTCGTGTCGTGTCGTGTCGTGTCGTGTCGTGTCAGGTTATCGGGTCGTGTCAGGAATTGTCAGGCCTATTATCTATATTAAGGTATGAGGATATGGGGATAAGTCTCACAATGAACTAGAATAGTGTAGTTCAAATGTGTCTTTGACGAAAAACGAACCTAAAATCTCTCTTATAAGTGAAAAAATTACGGACTTGGATCCTCTCCTGAGCCCAAGGAGAGGATCCTCCTGACCAAAGATCTAAGGCCGTTGGATGAAAATCCAACGGCTACAAACAGGGGGTCCATTTAAAGTTATAATAATTATACCCGTTGGATTTTCATCCAACGGTCTTAGATTCTTGGTCAGAAGGATCCTTTTCTTGGGCTCAGGAGAGGAACTAAGTCCTTGACTTCTTGAAAGTTGTCTATACATCACCTCCCATCAATCAAATTTACCGTTTCTTGATGGGGTGGTTGAAAGTTTTTTACTGAAAATGCAGGGAAAAGGAAATGTCAAGGTCAGGAATGACAATTCCAATATTCTCTGTGATTTGGAGTCTGAATTTTAGTGGGCAGAAAAGACAGCACAAAATAAACACGTGGCACCCCTGAGCTCTATGATGTGGCCAATAAAAACTGGTTTCGTTTTGAATCGAAAGCAAATACAAAATGGTAATGTTAATGAGATTAAATTTATAAATTATATTTTATAAATTAAATGATATGAAAGTTAATTATTGAATTATTATTTAATTGTTGATAAATGTGTTCATTTTCTGTTGATAACATCTGTGACATCCCACATCGCCTAGGGGAGTGATCCTTAAATGTATATTCTCATCCCTACCTAGCACGAGGCCTTTTGGGAGCTCACTGGCTTCGGGTTTCGTAGGAACTCCGAAGTTAAGCGAGAATGGGGCTAGAGCACTCCCATGATGAGTGACCCACTGGGAAGTTGCTCGTGAGTTCCCAGAAACAAAACCGTGAGGGCGTGATCGGGGCCCAAAGCTGATAATATCGTGCTACGGTGGTGGAGCGGGCCCGGGAAGTGGTCCCACTTGGGCTGGGATGTGACAATTGGTATCAGAGCCCATCCCACATCGCACAATTGGTATCCTAAGGGGGTGGATTGTGACATCCCACATCGCCCAGGGGAGTTATCCTTAAATGTATGTTCCCATCCCTACCTAGCACGAGGCCTTTTGGGAGCTCACTGGCTTCGGGTTCCGTAGGAACTCCGAAGTTAAGCGAGAAGGGGGCTAGAGCACTCCCATGATGGGTGACCCACTGGGAAGTTGTTCGTGAGTTCCCAAAAACAAAACCGTGAGGGCGTGGTCAGGGCTCAAAGCGGACAATATCGTGCTACGATGGTGGAGCGGGCCCGGAAAGTGGTCCCACCCAGGCTGGGATGTGACAACATCTCATTTGATTTATTAATTTATTTTATAAATTTAATCTTTTTAACATTTCTCAATATCAAAAAGTCAAAAAGTAAATAAATATTCCATTAGAAGTTAAAGGATAGCGGTCTCTCTCTAATCTAATTCTCTAATGTCTAATCTATTAATTTAATCTAGTCTGCTTTTGGTGGTAACTTTTACCACAAGAATGCTTCTATTCAGAATTCCTATCAATTAGGGACTTACGAGACACACTTTTAATTATTTTTTTCTGGAAACAGACACTTTTAAATTAATTAGCCTTATACGTTGTCCATGCTTGCCCATAAATCAATGGGCGCACCCTGATGATCTGTATTGCATCGTGACGCTAATAACAGAATGTGAGTATCAAATTTAATAATAGATAAATTAAGCCGTTTAGTGTTAAGATTTAGTAGTATTCTTTTTCAATTACATGTATTTTTTATATTTATAAGTGAGAGGTCTTCGAATCGATTCTGACCAAATACAAATTTGAACCACATTATTATAGCTTAGCCTAGTGTAAAGTTTGGCAAACTCTTTCACTTTTTAGTGTAGATAATTTCGTTTATTAAAAAAAAGATAAATTAACTCTTAAATCTTCTAACACGTGTGCTGTACTTTTAATCTTTGATGTGAGATATGCTAAAGCTTGATTATAAGTTGACTCTGATACATGTCAAAATGTGAACATTCAGCCGTAGATTAGTAGTCACACAAAACAATGGGAGGGCACACACTAAATACTAATGGCTATCTTAATGATCACTCGAGTCAAATAAAAACAAATCATATATAATTTTCTACATAAATTATACTAGTATTAATCACGCGTGACACTAACAAGTTCATTGATGATTATAAGTTGAGCGGTATATCCAACCCACATCAACAACTATGATAGCATCACATAAACGGTAGCACGGCTTTACATATCACAGCCGGCTAAATCCAGATCTTGATGACTAATTCAAACTAAAACCTTAACTCTCATACACTTGGGGTCCACCTCATATGCCCCAAAATGGAGTCACTCTCTCAATTGATCATGGGGGCCACTCTAGATGCTAGATTTCATGAATGTTTTTGGTCATCATTCTCAAGTGATGTCAATTTGACTATTTTATTTATTGTTGTTAGGCGAATACTCATCCAATTATAATAGGTAGAGTGATTGAACAAAATTTCACCTCTAAATTTCGTTCCATTAAGTGTATATCTATTACTTAGAAGAAGCCAAAAGGATTTTTTGCTTAATTTGGGCGGGCCCCCCGCCCACGAGGCATTTTTAAGTATCGAGTATTCAAAGGGTATTTCACTTGGTATATCATAAATGAAAAAAAATATATATTTTTCAGTACATTTCTACTTATTTAACAACCGTTTAATACCCGCTTAAATACTTGACACTTTAATTCTCCCACGGTTCCACCCGACCGTTACCATTTGCCTTGCCACGTGACAATGTTCCCTCCAAAAACACTACAAAATAACACTCCAAATGGTCAAGTGAGCCAAATCCTATCCTACGTCGTATATGGAGGGACCCATCCTCCACCCTCATCTTGGAGTGGATATTAGTATTCAAACACAAATTATGAAACGTGGGCCCCACATGACAAAAACAATGCTGGTATCCCCAAAACGGCGTCGTGGGGGTCGCGACAGCAAGCGTGGCGTGGCCGTGCAAAACTGCAAACCGACAACATAAGAGTAGGAAAATGATAACTGAAAACAAAAGCTCTTCTCTGGCATGGGTCATCTTCTTCTCGCTTCCTCTTAGATTCCCCGTCTGATTTTCCATCTCTACAACCACAAAACGGTTTGTTTAATTGAACGAATCAGATCTAACAACAAGTTCACACTTTTTCATTTACCTTAGAGGTTTGTTCTGCTTCTCTGTTTTTCTTTTTCTTTCTGTTTGATTGAATTGAATTGGTGGGTGCTTTTGTATTGAAGTTTTTTTTTATGAGATTTTTTTTGTTGGGTTTTGTTTTTCATCTTGTTTGCTAATCTGGTTTGTCTCGTAATTAGTAGTGATGAAATTATCAATCTGGTTTCCTGTTTCATAACTGAGTCTTTCATTTTGTTTAATTTTTTTTATTATCTTATATATATATATGCTCTTCGGAGAGGGGATTTGAACTTGGGTGCAGAGGCGGAGCACACTGCTCTCGCAAACTTGGCCTTAGTCCAAGTCTGAATTTTTTTTTATTAAGTTAGTGGGGTTTGGTGCTTAATTTGGCAGGATATGGTAAGTGTTATTTGCCGGCTGTGTAAGGGTTATTAAGGTCGTTCAGAACCCTTTGGCATCTGAATTTGGGTATCTTAGAGAAGTAAAGGAAGGGTTGGATTAACTGATTAAGGACAGGTGAAGGAATATTCAGCTTCTTTATGTTTCTGCTGATGCAGTGGAGGTAATGGTTTTTCAACATCTTTAATTGGTATCAATGATTTTAAAGCTTTCTAATGTTTCGTGATTTCGAATTGTCATGCAATTGCTAGTTATGTTATCCATTGGTTTCTGTTTTTCTTCTGATTGTGTTGGTGTTTCGATTCGTTTGAACTTCTGTTTTGTATTTGTTTTGAGTGATAAGGAGTAACGTTTGTTTCGCATTGGCCTTGAAGAAAAAGAATGATGGTGATTGGGGTTTGGGGTTTGGGGTTTGGGGTTTGTGATCCTCCTCGAATGGGCTTCTCATAAAGTCAAGCGCGCACGTAGCGAGCATGACAGAAAGGGAAGTAGGTTGTGGAGTTGGAATCTAGGAATTTCCGCATTAATCATAGTTGTGTATGACTTGTAAGGAGATTCGGGGTTTTGAATCAAGATCCTTTTTATGGAAGAATTTGTCACCAGTCAAAGTGGCTGGGTTGACCACCTGTTCATGATATAAAGTATAGCAAGCTTTATAATTTGATGCGTATCTTATAGTTTTTCGGGTGATGAAGGATTTCAGCTACTTCTAGTGTGTAAAATCATGATATCCGGTGTCCCATTACTGAACTTCGACTGGCACCATGGACTTTTAGCAGCTTCCAGAAGTTGTCATTCTCCAAATGAACTGTGAACTTGTCAAATATGTTCTAGTAACGATAAACATGGTCGGAAGTAATGATAAACATAGTAAAGTTTTATTTTTGGCTTGCTAAACCTGCATTATCTTGATTTTAATTTTAGAACCTATCTTGGATGCTTTGAACGAATAATTATTTTGTGTTTTCTCTTGTTGCTTCTTTAGTGGGATTTCGGAAGTGAAATAGTACGACCCCTTCTGTTGGATTAAAATTATGATATATTTTTTATTTTTTGTTAACAATGTGTAGTGTATTTGCCTTTTAGAAAGTAAAATGTACAAAAGAATAGCAAGCTGATGGCGGCAGCAGAAGCAAGGGCTGTGTGGCAGAGAACAGCTAATCGTTGTTTCGTCCAAGAGGATGCCAAAAGAGCTCCCAAGCTAGCTTGCTGCCAATCCTCGTCTTCGACAACTAGGCAGGTTGATGCTGGGCCTGCAACTGTAGCAGAAGGGTCAGATCATCCTGCCACTGGTTTCATGCCCATCAATCGGAATCCTTCATATTCTAGTCTACCCCCCGATACAAGATGGTGGCTGCAAATGCAACCTAGCTATGGGTACCAAAAGGATTTTACATACGAACAGTTGAGTGCATTGGAGGCTGACATGGAAACACTGAGAGCTGGGTTCGTGAAATCAACACCCAAAACTAGCGAGGTCCACCAGCAAAAAGCAGAATTCACTGATGCAGTCTCCGCTGTTTGTATGAAGACAGGTTACGAAGTCCAAAAGCAAGATGTAAGCGCCAAATATAGTAAGAACATGCAGGAACCTCTTCAATACGAAATGAAGGAAAAATATGAAATAATGGGGATGGATACCATTGATTGCCCAGTTTCCAATCAACCCAAGGAGTTTTGTTGTGACTATCCTTGGATTGGAGGTGGGAGGGCTGAACCATGGTGGCGGACAACGGACAGAGATGAATTGGCTTCCTTGGTTGCTCAGAAGTCACTTAACCATATTCAGAACTGCGACCTTCCCCCACCTCAGAAGATGTATCATAAGAGACATCCATATGCTGATATTGGATGTTCTGACCCGAATGTGATATTGGGGACATCTTTAGATGCGAAGGCCCAAGCAACTGGTCTTTCCAGTATGACCACTCCCGCGCATGGCTATCCTGATTCTGGAAGGGGAGAAGCATTTGGAGAAGGGCACTCCAACATGTCATTCAGGTGGTTATTATATATTAGATTGACATTCCAGGCCCTCGTGTAATTTATGAATTATTCAGATTTTTAGATTTCATTTCTAAGAACACACTTGGTACGCAATCTTAAAATAAAAAAATTGGTACTAGCAGTCTGAGATCAGTTATATTTCTACTTGCAGAGACATCACAGAGATACAACAACTTTCTGAGGGTGAGCCTACAAAAGCTCAGCTAATGGAAGCACTCTGCCATTCTCAAACACGAGCAAGGGAAGCTGAGAAGGCAGCAAAGCAAGCTTATGCCGAGAAGGAGCACATCTTTAAGCTCTTCTTCAGACAAGCCTCTCAACTCTTTGCCTATAAGCAGTGGTTCCAATTGCTGCAACTGGAAAGCCTTTACCTCCAGATTAAAAACAATGAACAGCCTCCAAGCGCCACTGTTTTCCCGGAGGGACTTCCATGGATGCCAGCCAAAGGCAAGAAACTGCGGAGGAACTGGCGTAAGGGTGCCAAGGGTAAAAGAGGAAGGAGGGCCGAACCCAGGCACGACATTGCAACGTATGCTGTTGCTTTTGCATTGGGGTTCGGTCTCGTTGGTGCTGGCTTGCTCCTGGGATGGACTGTGGGGTGGATATTACCCCATTTCTAGGTTGTGTAGTAGTTCTGAGTTGTGACCATTTCATACCTCTTGTAATGATTGTTCAAAAGGGAATATGTTTTTTGGGTTAGTTTCCTTCTTTGTGCATTTCGTCCAGGTTTTACGTAGTTTTCGTATGTAAATATACCCCGATGTACTTGTATAAATGTTGCGCGGAGGGATGAGATTTAGTATAAACTAGCAAAAGTGCCCGCGCGATGCTGCGGGTTTTAAAATTGTATAAAATATGTAGAAAGTTATAATGTGTATATACACTATTTACATATATACGGGACTCTATTTACAACCCTAAAAAGGGGTTTCAACTTCCACATAACAAAAATAGTTGGCACAAATCTTACTAAGAATTCTAATATATATGAAGGGATCCCGTAGATGTGTACTAAGCATAAACCGAGCAACACAAAAGCATACAATTGATATTTACATCAATCAGCCATAACAAAATCACTAATGAAGCAAGAGTTGATGTAAAAAGTTTTACTTTCGTGTACAATTTGCATTTGTTGGAAGGGTGCAAGTGCTTTTCAGTGAGATATAAAAGTTTATATAGTCAAGAGACATAATGTAATGGTTGAAGAGCATAAATTGGGTGAATGAAGCTCTTGGAATTCTCTGAAGCACTTTATGAATATCATTACCTGTAAATGATTGGTTGTGTAATAGAAATTAGTAAAAGATTGTAAGAGTATTATATATGAAACTATATTATTGCCAAGTGCTCCGGTATACCCAGTTATAGCTTTAAAACCAATAAAAAAAATGCAAGACAAAATATATGGACAGAGAAGTAAAAAGTATTAAGTTTGAAAGACATGAATGAATGTGTTTTAGAAGATTTATACCTTTTGGATTGAAAATGGTAGGAAAGAGAGAGTTAACTTCTTATCAATTACCTTATAAACAACTTTTGCAGCAGCTGAAACACTTTTATCAATGAAATATCTCAAGAACGTTGGATCAGCTACATGAACCTGCTTTCAATTGAACATTTCATTGTAACTCTAAAATAAGAAAAACTTCCCAACTCTTTCTAAAAAATAACGTTTCAGACTCGAGTTAATTTAGGTAGGACTGAGGAGATAAAGATGAGTATTTTCTTTGTTGACCAACCAAATAATGGAAGAGAAGGAATTTCTCCCCTTCTTTTTGCCCTCCTTGCAGACGACACACGCCATTCAGAAAGGAAGAAATCTCATCAGTGCATTGTCAACTCCGTAGGAATCCACATATTTAATTCCTCTTGTAGCCATATCTTATAACCCAACCCAAATTATATGCAGTTTTTAATAATGCAATCATTTTCCAAGAATAAGGTCCATATAAATAGTGAACTGTAAAGAAGCAGATTAGCGTGTTGCAAAAACATATAAATAGAGAATTGTAAAGAAGCAGATATTAGTTTTTTTGTGAAAATAGATAAATATAAAAATTATAGATCTTGGTTTATACATTTGTTGCATAAATTTGAACTAATAAATGAACCTCTAAACTATCAGAAGTGTTTAAATTGGAAATAATAGATTCATTGTAGTTTGTCCAATTATATTCAATACCAGTAAAGCATACCATGACACCATGTTCCAGGGAACAAAGAAAAAATTATATAAACAGTTGAAATAATATAATTGTAAATGTAAGCTATGTGATCTATGGTTAAAAAGTATGTAAACCACCTGGATATCAAAAAATTAAAAGTAAGTTAAAATTATACAACAATTTGGCCAAAATGCGAATGTAGAATTAAAATTAGTAAAAATTTATTGAGAAAGATGTAACAGCATGTGAAAATGGCAAAGATGCAAATTGATGTATCATTTGACAAAATGAAATGATGTGATGCTCATATAATTATATTATAAAAGCAATATAAGACATTCAAATGGTAAGTTTGATGGTGGATAAGCAAGATGAGGTATTCTCAATCATAAGTTTATTATTTCAACCAAAAAAAAAAGTGGTTGCTATCAAACAGATGACTGTCTCTACATATAGAAAAGAAAGGAATAACAAAACCATTTGTTTGGTGGTGTATTTCTTATCTTCGCAACGTAATTAATTAAGAGGTCATAGGATTGATATTGAAGAATATGACAATTTTCTAATCCAAAACACCAACCCCTTATAATCCCCTGCTCTAGCCCACCCATTATGAGAGAGACAGAGAGACCCAATTAAAAAATTTGGAAACAGAGGAGAACAAACATTTCTCTTCTAAAACACACCATAGCAATGGAAAAAGTAGGCAGGATTATCAAAAAATGAGTAAAAAAAAACCTTGAGGCATGCATCTAAATGAAATCACACAAAGCGAACAAACATCTGATAAAAGCACAATTGCCTTCTCAAATTTTGAGATATCTATCAAAATGAATTCACACAAAATCAAACTCAACAAAAACACAATTTACAATGATTTAAATAGGAAATGCATACAGAAAAATGGAGAAGTGGAGGCAGGGAAACCATACCCAAAACAACGGTTCAAGCTCCTCCCAAATTTCAAGTTTTTCAACAGAGAACGTCAAAGGAAGAATCCGCTTTTAGCCGGCAAAGCCTTGACAACACTACAACTCATCGTAAAACCAAACCGTTAGGGTTTTGTTTGTTCAAATCAATATTAATCCAAAATAAGAAAGCAAAAAAAATCTCACACAGCTATTATAAAACACACCTGGGTTCAATAAAATATATCAGACAATAACTTGAAAACAGGCCGTTCCCAAGCTGGGCTGAAAATTTGTCGGAAATCCGGCGACAACTCCGGTATGACAGACGGAAAAAGAGACACAAAGTCTTCCCAGCGATTGCAAGTTCTCCATAGAAATTTGCGTTCACAGGGATGCACAACTTCTTTGAAAACGGAGACCGCAAACGAAATCCCCAAAAAACAAAAAGAAGGAACCCAGGATTTGAGAACAAAGCATAAAACTTTAGAGGCCAATTTTATGAATATCTTGTGAATTAAAGTACAGAGGACTTGAGAGGGAAGAAAGGTTTTAGAAGAACAAAACGAAAAATAAGGCGGATCGAAGCAGAGATCGAAGCAAGGAGAAAAGCCAACATAAAGCTAAGGTGAAGAAAATCCCTAATTGAAGGCTAAAGAAGCAGGAAGATGGACCCGTGTCCAACATGGGCAAAAAAGCCATTTCACTGCACCCATAAAAGAACAGAACGGGAAACCAAGAAGAAGTGGAGGGCAATCTCGCCATTTCACTGTTAATGAACAGTGTTAAGAAACTGAGTTTTAGTATATATAATTTTATTTGGTTACTCTTCCACCTTACGTTTGTAAATTATCACGAGTCTTGGTTCTCTTTCCTTTTGTTTTTAAGACCTTGCACTTTATTTTTTTTTTAGAAGAGGGACAACTGGTTATCCACTCATTCCGAGCACGAAGAGGTTGTGGAGAATTTCACCATGCTCGTGGCCAAAGTCAAGTAGACTCACCACATCCAATCCAAACCTCCCACATTTTCTTTGTTTTATTGGAAAGTCAGTTTGCTCCATTACCACTAGACCTAAGACCTAGCACTTTTGACTTTGATGTTATGATGGTTTAGGAGACTTATCCTGTAGCCTTCGAAGTCAATGGCGTCTCAGCTATAAACTTTGAAGAGAGAACTTTGCCGTCCTGTCCCTGTTGAATGAAGAGTTATGTCTGCCATCCAAAGAGAGAGGAGGGATTTTCTTCGGTCGTCATGGATTTCGGTTGTTTTAACCTTTGTATCTTTGTTTAAAGATATAAAATTTAATATATAACTGTTAAAACACTTAAAGTACCGTGTACTCCAAGAACCTAAGAATTTTTTGAGAGAAAAAGTAATTCGTGTGATTGTCACGTTGCCATGTAAGCCTATAACTTATCTATTAATATTGTAATAAGTTCAACATTAAAACTCGAGCAACATTATGATTTACTCGTATTATAACTTTGAAAGCAAACGCATCGAACTTCTTTAAGTGGAAGACAAAAAATAATATGCATTTGGTTCTTACAGACGTTCGAAGTGAGTATCTTAGGATAGCAGGACTGAACTGTAGAGCAAAAACAATAATCGCCCGCCGGAAATTTGCGTCTCCATGTTGGAAACCAAATAAAGTAAAGGAAAACTAATGAAGAGGGCTTGAAAACTTTGAGTTTTAATGATAAGGACAAAATAAAGGGTAAAGTGAATAGTAGCATGATTGACTTTTTAATGTGAAAATGTGATTTTTCGTTAAAGTGAACAGTACCGTGAGCTTTTTGTTAAAGTTCTCGTAAAGTAATCGAACCCAAGTTAATTTAAGAAACCCAAGTTTGAGCCCCAAATTAAGTACTGAACCCGAATCGCTAAGAATCCGCTCCCTCCACCCAGGTCAGGTTTGCAAAGCAGATCCGTTTCTGCTTCCATTTTCTTCTAGCTTTCAAGCTTCTAGGTTGTAGCTCAGACGACGGAGAGGCTCCCTCACTCACACAAAACCTCAAAACACAGACACCGGAGAGATGGCAGTGATGGAGAAGCTCAGGATGTTCGTCGCTCAGGAGCCTGTCGTCGCAGCTTCTTGCCTCATCGCCGGCGTTGGTACTCTCTCTCTCTCTCTCTCTCTCTCTCTCTCTCTCTCGCAAAATCCCTATTAAATTTAGGATCAAATTGATGGAATTCAAATTCCCAAAATTGGTGCACAGATTGAAATTTTCGTAATCTGGGCTTTGGTTTCGTGTACAAACTTTCCGATTTGGGGGAGTTTTACTTATATGCTCAGATTAAATAATGTATGTTGTGTGCACCACTGTATTTTGATTTGAACGTTTGAGCCGTAAAGGTGCAGTTTTTGTTTTTGTACAGCTCTCTGATGCCAATTCAGTCTTGGCATACATGTTTTGAGGCAAAGTTCGAATATTTTGGCTGAAGTTTTGAAGTTTTCGTTATATCTTATTCTCTAATTAATTACAAGTTTAGATTACGCTTATGCTGTTGTGACGGAAAGAATTACATGTTTGTAGCTGTGTGCATTCATTTATCTGGGAAGGGAAATCTAGGACTTGGGTTCTTTTTGTGCAATCGCTTCAGCCTGGTAGAATAACAATATGCTTCCAAGGCTGGAACAGCATTGCCGGATTCTGCAGTTCGGGTACTCAGTTTGATAATCGTATTGAACTTACTTCAATATATTACATAGTTTTACATTCTCAGCGAAAGCAATATTTCCTAATGGATTAGATTTGCATTTTTCAATTGCGATGTTATTCCTCCTATAGAAGCTATGATCCATTTTGCTCTTTGAGACTGAGGTCAAAGTTGGTTCCTAATGTTTTCAAGTTAACAGATCAAGCATTTTAAGAAGCATCTAATTAGTATCTGTTAGGGTTCAAGGGCACTCCTGTCGGGGTTATGGCTATATTTAACTGACTGGTTATTATGATGGAATTTCAGGTCTCTTTCTCCCAGCTGTAGTAAGGCCAATTCTTGATTCCTTTGAAGCTTCTAAGCAAGTTCCGCAGCCTGCTTTGAGCGATGTGAGTATTAAACAACACGTTATTTAAAAATTTCATTCATTCTTTGCCTAATTATGCACTTTACACCATTAGAGCACTTGGATATGTAGTTTTGTTCATAAAGAAAATGTTCACGGTTGTTGCATGCCTTTTAGGGTTTGAACTTAATTTAACTTGGATATAGTGACTGCTCAACTCATATCTTATCACTACTTATTAGGTGGGTAGAGTCCATGGTGTTCTTCATCATCATAGTTAGATTGGTGGGCTGCATTAGAATTCTTATGGACCATCGAAACTTGCGCCTTCTCCCAATAGATCCAAGTGGTTTGGTTATGTGCTCTTACACAGCCATGACCACGCAACTTGAAAAAGGATAGGAAAAGAACATAGAAAAATTGGATCCTCTAAACTTGCTCTGTCCCTTGCATACATGGACATGATTTGTTAAGCTGCAAATAGTTTGACTAAGTCCATTGATCTGCTCAATTATAATTCACCTTGATCTTTCCTTAAATAAAGCTCTATATCTCAATTATAATTCATCTTGATCTATTCTTAAATAAAGCTCTATATCCATCTGGAGAGCGGAATGGACCTAAGTTTTTTTTTCAATATAGATTTTCATGCCCGCTTGTTCTTTTGGCCAGAAATTGCACGCCCTCGCAACATTTTAGCAAGATCTTTTAACTTGTTTCTTTACTATCACTCTGAATTCCCTGGGTATTTTTCGCAGGTGGTTGCAGGTATGACAGGTAAAAAATAAGGGTGATGATTCATCGGTACAGGCGAACGATTGCTCTTTTTTTATTTTTGCCATTTTTCATGAGCATTGAAATAAGCCTGACAATCTTTTGTGGAGAACATAGTGATGCTGCATGTTGAATGTTTATCCTTTTTGTTGTAAGCGTGTGACTTTCCTTGTCACGGTGCCTTAGATGATGCTGTTCTTGTTGATTTGAAGCCCAATTTAAAGCTTAATGAATGCATGCCGAATAACAGCGTCTGCTGCTATTTTATTCTTTATGCTTGCATGAATTCATATTTCATTCGATTGTCTTGTATAAACTTTCAGTCCCGATCTAAATCATAAATTCACAGCTCTGAATGCTTTCCGACTGTTTTGCTCGTGTTTTCAATTCGGCCAATTTGGTCGCGTGAGTTTTATGCTGTTAGCAATTTTGGTCATTTCCGTCTCGTTTCGTTGTTAATGCGCAGATGTAGAAGCTCACTCGCCATCGATTAAAATCAAATAAGGCAAAATGTTCTAAGATCGTTGACAGGATATAAAACACATAAACCAATTGGTCAAATTCAAAGCGTAGATCAAAATATTTCTTCAACCAAAACAGAGTTACAAAAACAGTAATTACCAAAACCTCGCGGACAAGAGAGAGAAGAATGTCAAACAGTAAAATAAGCGCTAGATTTTACACAAACGCAATTACAAAGTCCTTTTTCATTTTACACGTACCCATGGGGACTAACCCTAAACCCTAAACCCTAAACCCTAGCCCGTAACAAAGTCCCCCACAATTCAGGACCATGCCGGTCTTCAGCGGCGCCCACCGTGTTTGTTAAGTCTAGCTGCTGGAGTATGGAAAACGTAGAATATTACAGGACGAGCATTTGACAGGTAATTGATTTGGATGCAGTCTACCGGTGTACATAGACAAGTCTAAATCATATCGCAAACCCATCTTTCTTGAATTTTCTACTCTTCCATGGAACTGCCTGCTTCAAGCTCTGTTTAATTGTTGCCTGCAAGCATCAAGAAAGTTTTACTTCAAATACAAGTAACTTCAACATTCCTAAACGAAAATTTAGGCATCTGTTTGGAACTGCTTTTAGAATGCATGGCTGAAATAATTAAAAATGTTGTTGCAAAGATCATTATATAAGAATTTGGAAGAAAGCAATTCCAAATGCTTCTAGCTAAATTGCTTATGAGCAGAAGTGCTTCTTACAAAAGCATTTTGAAATGGGTAACGTATTTGGATCCTCTCCAAACCTTAGCGTCTAGAGCCCAAGGAGTATGAAATCTGAGCCCTTGGTTTGTGAGAAAGAGAAGTCGGAGCCCTTGGTTTGTGTGAGGTGTGCCAGCAAAATGAGTTAATTGGATCCATTAGATTCAATTTGAGTGATCCGGATTGTCAAGTTCTTGAGTCTCGGACAGTAAGATCCGAAGTGGATCTCTGTCCGGCCATTATGACTTTTCTTAAGTACATACACTCGTGGCCTGGGCCAAACCAGCAACGTAACATGTCCTCACATTCTCATTCCATTCCTCTGCCTACCCTACACAAGCCAATCTATGTTGTTGTACTCAGAGACCTGCTTGGTTGGGCACACATGGGAGGTTTTGGGCATCTCTGAAAATTCTACTATGTTCTTTGTATGGCCTACACCGGATGAATAGAGGACTGGATATGCGGCCAAAACTTGAGCAATCAACATATAACGACTAAATATCCCGGTGTATGCTACAAAAATATGTCTCTTTCTCTAGGAAAGAGCTACATCAATTTGCCTTACGAAAAGGGCAACTCCCCACACCCTCACAAGGCTTTGGATTAAAACCAACTAGAGATCGTACTTTCTCCATCAAATTCATACATGCGACACTCGGGAAGGGGGGGCGGAACTCAGGATCTCGAGTGCAGGGATGAATGCTCTTCATCCATTCAAATTTGAATTGCGATATAAAATATAGATTTACCAAAATATAAAAGCGAACTAAAAAGTAGAAACCAAATAACGGAAAGAAATACTTGCCCAGAAATGAGGCTTGGCATGAGAGAGACTAGAAAAGCTCCCAACCCTTGTAATCCCTGTGATCTTCTTCTTCAACCTCCCACTCTCTCCTCCCACACTGCCACCACCGTCACTCTCTCCATCCATAGAAGATGGAAAGACATAACTAGCCCCACCAACCTCTCTTTTTCCCTTCAACACCCTCCTCCCCCATGAGTCAAACCACCCTCTCTCCTTCCCTTTCCTTCTCAGAACCAGAGCACCAAGCTCCCCTCCTCTCTCAGGGCTGAAACCGCCATAGCACTCCATCCTGAATGAGGAAGACTGAAACTTTGACCTGCCCACAGAAGGACCCTCCAACACTCGGGTGGGAGAGAGCAGTTTGGCTTCCAAAAGCAGCCTTGGGGGAAGCTCTAAGCACTTTTGGGAAAAGTCAGTTGGGTTTGGAATGGTGGCCAGGGCAGTGCAGGGCCTTGGCTTCCCGGGCTGCTGTTCCCAGCGGAATGGGACTGAGACTGAGGAGTGGAGCGGTGGAGTTAGGGTGCCTGAAGGCTCATGGGAGTGAAATGGTGGGGCAGAAAATAAGGGCAGTTGTGGTGGCTCTGCCTCATCAGATCCCAGCCCCATTGCTGTAAGAGTTTTGTGAGCGAGTGCAGGGGAGAGAGGCAATGGAGGAGGAGCAGAGAGAAAGAAAAGTCCTCAATAAGAAAAATGGAAAGCCAAAAGCACTTTTAAGTCACATCTTTTAATAGTGGATTGCTATGTTTGGTCTGCTCTCATATTATTGCTCTGCTCATTGATAGGAAATATCCAACATATGGTAATTGATGGGGTGCCCTCAGTGCAGTAATATCTAGTGCACCTACTCTTTTGTTTTTTATTATAATTACTATTGGGCATAAGAAAAAAAAAATCGAAAAACTTACTGTTTATTTTAACAAAAAATTATATTTTTATATTAAAAAATTAATTTTGATACTATTTATTTTATTTTTTATTTTGTGCTTATTGTTAAAACTTAAAATTTTTAAATCATTTTTAATCGTTGATGTTTATTTAACTCACAAAATATGAATAACTATCAATTTCATGTGAGTTTGCTATGAGATCAGTAATGCTAATTGAACTCACAAAGTAAGAAATGTCATGTCAACTCTGCGTGCTTTGTCAACTAATTCCGGTCATTCGTGTTAATTGAACTCACAAGGAATGATCGAGTAAAATCAATTTTATATGCGTTTGTGACTGTTCCTACTGTTGCCCTTGGACTAGCATTAAAAGCAAAGCATAGTGCAATTAAACGCGTTAGCGACTAATTCTAGCATTCCTCTTAAATAATAATGAAAGTAAATTACGATTAATTATGATTTTTTTTTATGCGTTCGTAACTGATCCTAATATTCTTCTCAAATAATAATCAAAGCAAAAACTGAAAAAACCAATATCAATGATGCACACTTAAATCTTAGCATTCTTCTTGAATCTTAATAGTAATAAAAGCAAACCAGCTTCTATATTATCTCTTCTGTAATTGGAAACACCAGAACAAACAATTTGACGACTTTTATCTTGTCTTCACTGTACGCTGAGGTAGTCCTGTGTACTCTGCCAATCAATGGGGATATTGGGGGTGCGATATCCATACACCCTTTTTTACTTCTCACACACCTTTTTAATTTTCAACCGTCGGATCGGATGAATTGAAGAAAGATCAATGGATAGAAGTTAATAAGGGTGTGTGATAAGTAATTTGGGGTGTGTGGATAACACAACTTTGGCAAAAAGCATGGGAGGAAGTTAGATATTTTCTACCACTTTCAAAGCCACCTGGTGGAATTTGGTGCACGTGAGAACCCCAGATTGGAGTTATGAAAGCATAGGATGCCAACCTGTGATGGAGAATAAAACACTTTTCAGAAGTACTACTGACCCTTTCTTTGGACTTGAGTCTGTCAATCAAAGTCAAGTTCCCTCCAAAAAGGTCATTTCCTCTGCGTGCCACTAACCCTAAAAATCATCCCATCTCAAGGCAAATGCAAATTGGGATGTGCTATTCACTTTTTTTTTTTTTTTTTTACTTCTCACACTTCTTGTTAATTTTTATCCGTTAATCTTTTTCAATTCATCTAATCCAACGGTCGAAAACTAAAAAAATATGAAAAAAGTAAAAAGAGGTATGTAGATATCACACCCCATGCAGATTATGTCCTTGTAAATCTAAAGGTTCCAAGCATGAGAAAACAAATTCAATAAGTGTTAAAAGTGTTGAAGTTTGAAGGGTTGGCACTAAGGCCATCTCCATCTGAATGGTCCAGAGGGTCAGAGGACTGAAAATAGCTTGAAAATCATTTCCAACAGAGGACTAGGTCAAATGGCTCGTGGGCCCCACGAAATTTGAAATGGCCAAAGGGCTAGAGGGCTGGCCACTTCCAGCCAACCAGCCTCAGGCTGGCTAGAATTTTTTTAAATGTGTTATAACCGACAAGAATAAATTAGATTATTTCAATAGTGTCGGTTATAATCGACACAAATAGTGATTTAAATATAACGGCTAGACAAGAATATTTTTTATTAATTATTATTCGTGTCAGTTATAACCGACACTATTGAAATAATCTAAATTATGCATGTCGGTTATAGCCGACAGGAAGAGTATGAAAAAATTTGAATACAACGGCTAGCTAATTGCAGCTAGCCATTGTATTCAATTTTTTTTCTATAAATATGGTGGAGCTTTTTCAATTATTCACTTCATCTGCAATATTTCCTTCAAGATTTTTTTCAATATTTTCTTCATCTACAATATTTCTTTCAATTTTTCGATAATTTCCTTCAATATTTCCTTCTATATTTTTTCAATAATTTCCTTCAATATTTCCTTCGATTTTTTCAATAAAAATGGCCTCATCTAAATGAAAGGCAGGGCTTGGACCCCAAAAAAAGTGAAGTTCTACGAAAAATACTTAGAGTTCTACGAAGACACCATTCCACCGAATACCCGAAACCACGAGAGTTGTTCTTCAAGATGGAAGAAACATTTTCATCCAAGGTTGAATAAATGACATCAAGCACTATTAGCAGCCGCAAGTAGACATGAAAGCAGTGCCAATTACTACGACGAAGTTAGTGTTTTCACAGTTTATTTTAAATGTTTAATTATATTACATTTAATTTCATAAATTAATTTCCTTTAATTTTTGTAATTATATTTAATTATATTACATTTAATTTCATGAATTCATTTCCTTTAATTTTTGTAATTATATTTTCTAGGAATGCCAAGCTAAGGAACTGAATATGGAAGGCAGCTCAAAACCCTTTCAGTTTCACGGTTGTTGGGAAATTTGTAAAGGGTTGGTGTTATTTGAAGATCCATCTCAACATAGAGTAGATCCTACACTGGTGTTCGAAACTGCATCCCCCATTATAGATACGGATGAAGATGGATCTCCTACCATTCAACAAATAAGGGTAGAAAATTCGTCTCCAGTCGAAGGTTCTTTACCTAGGGCTATGGGACGAAACAAGGCCCGAAGGTTGAAAGAAAAGGGTAAGGCAAATGATGATTACACCGCTCAACATGAAGTGGCGGCCTCATTGCGATTAATGGCGGACCAAAATGCCCTTGAGGCGGAAGAAATGAGGTGTAGGCATGAAGAACAGGCCAAACAAAGACAAGAAGATATGGATGATAAGAATATGGAAAGGAACACTTTGAATTACACTCCAATGAGTAAGGCCTATTTTGATAGGAAAAAAAAAAATTATGTCTTGGCGGCAGTTGTTTACTTATGACTATACTCCTACAATGACGGATGATGAAGATGATGTTGATTATGGATATTAAATTTAAGTTGTTGTAGTTTTTTAATTTAAGTTAATGTTGTTTTTAAATTTAATTTGTAGTTTTTAAATTTAAGTTGTTGTAGTTTTTAAATTTAAATAATAAATTATGTTTGGCCCTTTGGCCCTCGGTTGGAGACAGTTGTTTGTGACAGGGCTAAAATGAGCTCTATGACGCTTTGGCCCTCAGTTGAAGATGAAGGCAAATATGGCCATGTACTGTTCATTAAAATATTAATATCTTGGAAGGCCAGAGGGCTAAACAAACCCTCTAGCCAGCCCTCGATTGGAGATGGCCTAAGAGGATGATACTAGCTGGCTTGAAAGACTTAACAAAACCCGCCTCCAATTGACCGCATATGTAATAAGGAGGATTCTGCCGTTCAACTAGTTGGACATGTCTTTTTCCCTGTCTCTTTCATTATATGATTAATATGAGAAAATAGAGAATAGAGATATATCACTGATTGCACCCAAAACTTTTCCGTTATTGAGGAAATTTATGAATTCACATTTTATTAGGAATGTGATTTATGTCCTTAGATTGCTGGATTATTGGTTAGGGTACTGATTAATCAAAATACATTAAGGGAGTGTATTCAATTGAGATTTTGAGGGATTTAATGTCACATCCCAGCCCGGGGCGGATCACTTCCCGGGCTCACTCCACCACCGTAGCACGATATTGTCCGCTTTGGGCCCCGACCACGCCCTCACGGTTTTGTTTCTGGGAACTCACGAGCAACTTCCCAGTGGGTCACCCATCATGGGAGTGCTCTAGCCTCCTTCTCGCTTAACTTCAGAGTTCCAACGGAACCCGAAGCTAGTGAGCTCCCAAAATGCCTCATGCTAGATAGGGATGTGAATATACATTTAAGGATCACTTCCTGGGTTGATGTGGGATGTCACAATCCACCCCCTTTAGGGCCCAACGTCCTCGTCGGTACACCATGGCCAGGGTTAGGCTCTGATACCAATTGTGACATCCCACATCACTCTAGGGAGTGATTCTTAAATGTATATTCACATCCCTACCTAGCACGAGGCTTTTTGGGAGCTCACTGGCTTCGGGTTCCGTTGGAACTTTGAAGTTAAGCGAGAAGGAGGCTAGAGCACTCCCATGATGGGTGACCCACTGGGAAGTTGCTCGTGAGTTCCCAGAAACAAAACCGTGAAGGCGTGGTCGGGGCCCAAAGCGGACAATATCGTGCTACGGTGGTGAAGTGAGCCCGAGAAGTGATCCACCCCGGGCCGGGATGTGACAATTGGTATCAGAGCCTAACCCTGGCCGTGGTGTGCCGACGAGGACATCGGGCCCTTAAGGGGGGTGGATTGTGACATCCCACATCACCCCAGAGAGTGATCCTTAAATGTATATTCACATCCCTACCTAGCACGAGGCCTTTTGGGAGCTCACTGGCTTCAGGTTCCGTTGGAACTCCGAAGTTAAGCGAGAAGGAGGCTAGAGCAAGTGATCCTTAAATGTATATTCACATCCCTACCTAGCACGAGGCCTTTTGGGAGCTCACTGGCTTCGGGTTCCGTTGGAACTCCGAAGTTAAGCGAGAAGGAGGCTAAAGCGAAGTTGCTCTAGCCTCCTTCTCGCTTAACTTCGGAGTTCCAACGGAACCCGAAGCCAGTGAGCACCCAAAAGGCCTCGTGCTAGGTAGGGATGTGAATATACATTTAAGGATCACTCCCTGGGGTGATGTGGGATGTCACAATCCACCCCCCTTAAGGGCCCGATGTCCTCGTCGGCACACCACGGCCAGGGTTAGGCTCTGATACCAATTGTGACATCCCACATCACCCCAGGGAGTGATCCTTAAATGTATATTCACATCCCTACCTAGCACGAGGCCTTTTGGGAGCTCACTGGCTTCGGGTTCCGTTGGAACTCCAAAGTTAAGTGAGAAGGAGGCTAGAGCACTCCCATGATGGGTGACCCACTGGGAAGTTGCTCGTGAGTTCCCAGAAACAAAACCATAAGGGCGTGGTCGAGGCCCAAAGCAGACAATATGGTGCTACGGTGGTGGAGTGAGCCCGGGAAGTGATCCGCCCCGGGTCGGGATGTGACAATTGGTATCAGAGCCTAACCCTGGCCGTGGTGTGCCGACGAGGACGTCGGGCCCCTAAGGGGGGTGGATTGTGACATCCCACATCACCCAAGGGAGTGTCCTTAAATGAATATTCACATCCCTACCTAGCACGAGGCCTTTTGGGAGCTCACTGGCTTCGGGTTCCGTTGGAACTCCGAAGTTAAGCGAGAAGGAGGCTAGAGCAACTTCCCAGTGGGTGACCCATCATGGGAGTGCTTTAACCTCCTTCTCGCTTAACTTCGGAGTTCCAACGGAACCGGAAGCCAGTGAGCTCCCAAAAGGCCTCGTGCTAGGTAGGGATGTGAATATACATTTAAGGATCACTCCCTGGGGTGATGTGGGATGTCACATTTAATTATTTTAATGAATCTAGGTGTATTCAATCAGGAATTTAAGTGATTCTTTAAAATTTAATGTGTATTCAATCAGGATTTTAAGATAGTTTATTAAAATCCT
This sequence comes from Crataegus laevigata, assembly GCA_963580275.1. Lineage (NCBI taxonomy): Eukaryota > Viridiplantae > Streptophyta > Magnoliopsida > Rosales > Rosaceae > Crataegus > Crataegus laevigata. Next base: position 24,476,651 of record OY756947.1, on the reverse strand, counting down.
TATAAATCCAAGTGTATTCAATTAGAATTTTAAAGAAGTTTATAACATTCGGTAGGGATGTGAATATACATTTAAGGATCACTCCCTGGGGTGATGTGGGATGTCACATTTAATTATTTTAATGAATCTAGGTGTATTCAATCAGGAATTTAAGTGATTCTTTAAAATTTAATGTGTATTCAATCAGGATTTTAAGATAGTTTATTAAAATCCTTATAAATCCAAGTGTATTCAATTAGAATTTTAAAGAAGTTTATAACATTCCAAGTGTATTCAATTAGAATTTGAAAAAGTTGAGGAATTAGAGGGAATTTGAGAGATTTTGTAGTGTATTTTAAGCATGTACAAATTTCACCTCTCCTCAAGAGATTTTGAGGGAATTGAATCAAAGTTTTACATAGAATCTTTACAAATCAAGTGTGTTCAATTGAGAATTTGAGAGACTTTGATAGATTTATAAATCCATGGATTTTTATAGAGTTTCATTGATTTATAGAGATTCCAATAAAATTTTGATTCAATTCCCTCGAAATCTTATGGGGAGCGATGAGATTTGTGGATGCCTAAAATACACTGCGAAATCTCTCCAATTCCTTCTAATTCTTCAACTTTCTCAAATTCTTTAAAATCAATTTCTAATTGAATACAACTGGAATGTTATAAACTTCTTTTAAATTAGAATTGAATACACCCGAATTTGTAAGGATTTTAATAAACTATCTTAAAGTTTTAATTGAATACACATTGAATTTCAGAGAATCACTTAAAATCCTAATTGAATACCCCTAGATTCATTAAAAGAATTAAAATCCCTCAAAATCCCAATTGAATACACCCCCCTTAGACTCTATAAAAATCCATAAATTTGTAAATCCATTAAAATCTCTCAAATTCTCAATTGAATACAGCTCTGTAAATTGTGTTGCCATTAACTAAGGATTAGTAGTAAAGATGCACCTAAGGCCATCTCCAACCGAAAGGTCCAGAGTGCCGAAAATAGCCCGAAAATTGTCTCCAACTGAGGGCCAGACCAAGCGGCTCGGGAGCTCCACTGGATAAAAAAGGGTCAACCAAGTGGCCCAAATGAGCCAGCTGCGGGCCGTTGCTAGTTGGCATCATGCTGATGTCAATTACCGTCGTGTTTGAATTTTTTTTTTTTTTGGGACAAAAATTTTGTTTAAAAAAATTCTCATTTTTTCCTATAAATACCTAAGTCATTCCTATACCATTTGTCACAAATTTTTCACCATTTCAATTCTCATATTTCTTACCTCTTCCAATAATTTTTCCTTCAATTTTTTTCAATAATTTTCAAATGGCCTCATCTACAATGAAAGGTAGGGCTTGGACCCGAAAAGAAGATGAAGCTCTTTGCAAGGCTTATAAATGGGTCTCAGAAGATAGTGTGAGGGGGAATTCTCAAACAAGTGAAGGTATTTGGACTCGTGTGTCCAAAAAATACTTAGAGTTCTAAGAAGGCACCACTGCACCGAATGCCCCGAAACCACAAGAGTTGTTCTTCAAAATGGAAGAAACATCTTCAACCAATTTGAATAAATGGCATCAAGTATGGTTAACAGTTGCAAGTAGACATGAAAACAACACCTATTACTATAATGAAGTAAGTGTTTTCACAGTTTATTTTAAATATTTAATAACATTACATTTAATTTCATAAATTAATTTCCTTTAATTTTTGTAATTATATTTTCTAGGTACGCCATGCGGAGGAATTGTATATAGAGGGCAACTCGAAACCCTCTCAGCATCATGGTTGTTGGAAAATTTATAAAGGGTGGGTGTTATTTGAAGATCCACCTCAACATAGAGTATGTCCTACACCAGTGATCAGAACTGCATCATTAGCTATAGATATGGATGAAGATGGATCTCCTACCATTTAACAAACAAGGGTAGAAAATCCATCTTCGAGTGAAGGTTCCATACCTAGGGCTATGAGACGAAACAAGGCCCGAAAGTTGAAGGAAAAGGGTAAGACAAATGATGATTACACCGCTCAACAGGAAGTGGCGGCCTCATTGCGATTAGTGGCGGAGCAAAATGACTTTGCCGCTGAAGAAAAGAACCGTAGGCATGAAGAACGGGCCAAACAAATACAAGAAGAGGATGGATGATAAGAATATGTAAAATAACACTTCGAATTACACTCCAATAAGTAAGGCCTATTTTGATAGGAAAAAAAATGGAAATTATGACCCGACGGCAGTTGTTTACCTCTAATTATACTCCTACAATGGCGGATGATGAAGATGATGTTGATTATGAATTTTAAATTTAAGTTGTTGTAGTTTTTAAATTTTAGTTGTAGTTTTCAAATATAAGCTGTTGTAGTTTTTAAATTTTAGTTGTAGTTTTCAAATATAAGTTGTTGTAGTTTTTAAATTTAAATAATAAATTATGTTTGGCCCTGTGACTCTTTGGCCCTCGGTTGGAGATGGTTTTTTTGTGGGTAAAACGAGCCCTATGGTCCTTTGGCCCTCGATTGGAGATGGTAAGAAATATGGTTTTGCACTGTTTATTAAAATATTAATTTCTTGCAAGGCCAGATGGCTAAAACGAGCCATCTGGCCTTCCTTTGGTTAAAGATGGTCTAAGGATTTAAACTCAAATAATAGGAACTTTTTTTTATCAACTTTAATGAAATTAAAGTCAACAGAACTACACAAAATCTTAGTTGATTTTGGAGCATATTTTTAGGCATTGTGTGACATAGAGCGAGAAGTAATATAATTGTGAATGCAAATTTCTTATACAGTTGATTTGACAAAATTCCACCTATAAGAGAACACATGCCGTTAGTCTAGTTGACGAACAACCTAAAAAGGGAAGAGCGTGTCTGCCAAAGGCTATCTGATGCCAAAGTCAAAAAAGTAGTAGAGAAAAAAAATAGAACATACTTGATAGTGTTGTGAATAGTAAGGGGCAATTACGGTTTTCTTTGATTGACTTGACTATGTATAGGGAAGAAACCCTAACAGGTAGCTCTGAGGGAAGGTTGCAATGCATACTAGACTAAGGGTGGGCAAACGAGTTTTGAACCCACGAGTTGGGGTGAGTCTAAGCGAATCGGGTGAGTTGAAATATTTTGAAAAGGAAACGGGACGAGGCGGGTCAAAATATTTTGTACATCTCCAAAAGTTGTCAAACAAAAAAATTGTAAAATTGAAAACAAAGAACATGTGGACCCGTAGGAACCGGCCCGTTTTAAACAGGCCAGGTTAGGACCAGTTCCAAATTTCAGATCCTATTACCCATCCCAACCCGTCCCGTTGTACTTTCCGACGGATCTAGTTTGGTCCTTCCAAATTTGGGCCGTCCCAGTCTGTGCCCACCACTATACTTGACAGTCATTAATGGTGTAGGCTAGTCTTTGTAATCTTACCTACTAGTAATCTTAAGATCCATGTCAGTAAAAGTACTAGTTCACCAAACTTCCAAGGAGAGACTGGAGAGTCGGGCCTTGCTCTCCGATCTCCACTTCTCTCTCTATCTTGCTTTCTTCCATAAAACGCTTAAGTACAGTTATTCTTTCGCTCTTTTTGGTTCTCGGCTTTTGCTGTTGTCTACTCTCTCTCGCTGTCTTCTCTATCCATGTTAGAGGTTTTGCGACTTCATCATTTTTCGATGAGCTATTCGATTCTTGCATCTGCCAGTTCTTTTTCCAAATTTGTGGATTTGGTTTTGTTCAATTTTAAGTGTTAAAATTTGTCGCCCTCTTTCTTTGTAGGTTTTGTTGTTTAAAATCTTGATGCTTTTGCTTTGCTGTTCTTCGATTATCTGTTAGAATTGTTAATTTCTGCTTCTATTTGGTTGTGTTCGAAATATTTTTCTACTTTTTGATTTGTCATTTACAAGTGTTGCATGTTTTCACCTCTAGAAAATTATTAATTTGGACATAGCAATTCATATTTCTGGGTAATCAAAATCTAATAATTTCACAAACCAAGTTTGGAATATAAAAAATTTCTAAGGAAAAGAGACTAAAAATGGAAAACATTGAATATTATTAAAAAAAACCCCAATAATTTTGTTCAAGAAAAATAGAAAGATAGGAAAAAATCTTTACCTTCCGGAAAATTGAAGTGTGTTTTCAATCAAATGAGAGAATCAAATTGTTAAATCCAAATTTCTAAGCGGATCTGTGTGAATTTTGTAAGTTTTCCGTTTCTTATTGTTGGCGAAGTAAATTTTGTAAGGGGATGTGTCGCAAAAGGTGGTATAGAGACGAAAGAGGGAAAATGATTGGATTCTTTATAAATTTCATTTTTGGGTCACGGTTTCTAACTTTTGCTGGGAAAATAAGGTTGAAATCATTGTTATGCGATAGGGTTATCGCAAAAAACAGAGGTTTTTTTTTTTACTCATCAAAGAAGGAGTGTTCTCTATTGCCTTTGTTGGAAATTTTTTCGTCGGTGCTTCCTACCTTTTATGGTGAGTTTTTTGATTTTCTTGCTTGCTTATTCTTAAATTTTCTATTTCGTTTTGGATTTGTTAGTTTATCTTTTGTGCGTCTGAGTATGTGATTCAATGTTTTAGATTGGATTTTTGTGGTTTTGAGTTTTTTGGTGCCTGAGAAAATGTTATCCAATGGTTTGATTGAACATTTTTCGTCAATTTATTGCAACTTTGCTATCGTGTGCCCCTTTGTCAAACTTTGTTTTGTGTTTTTTATTTTTTTGTTTCTCTATGCAGCTTTTGTAACATTGAAGTGGGAGTTTGACAGATCTTGATCAAGCCCAGAATTTATTGATGAGGAGAAAAATGACGACCCAAAATTCGAAGAAAAATTTAAACACAAAAAAGCATGGGTTCCTGTTGAGTTTTACAGCAAAATTGGGGGGGGGGGGGGTGGGTAATTTTGTGATTAGCAGTTGATTTAATGAATTGATTGATGGGTTTGGTTTCTCGATTCTCTATTTTTTTTGTTGAGTTTTCTAGATAGAGATTGTATTTTTATGTTACATAGTAAAGACTCTGGGGCAATTCGTGGATTACATTAACTAGCTAGACTATGTTCAATGATTTTGATTTCCACTAGGCACTAATGCTGCTACTGCTGCAATATATATATATATATCTAATTTCATATTCAGTGTACTAAATGCTAGCCTTCAGATTTAGTTTTTCCCTTACATTTCGAGATTACAGTTGTGTTTATGGCTATTGGACATGGAGATATATATTAGTGCACCGATTGGTAGAGTCCTACAAATCAAGGCACCGTTTTTCATTCTTCTTAGGCACAATTTTTATTTCTAATTTTACAAGAACGCACTACACATAAAAACATGCTTAACTGTTTATTTATTTATTTTTATTTTAATTAATTTATTAGTTTATTTATTTTTTACATTAGAGCCAGTTTTAAACAAAAACACCAAAAAAATTCTTACACCAAGTAGTTAGCAATGTCCTTACTTTTCCAGTTCTGAAAACAGTTGGATGCATAAAAATTTATTCCCCTCGTCCATTTCCCAAGCTCCTCACAATCTGAATGTAGCTCTGTATGTCAACTTATATTTCAGTTACTGTTCTTCTACAGCATAACCAATTTCTGTGTATAACATGCTCTCCAATCATCATTCATTATAAGGTACCCCGTTCCAGCACTATCTTTTCTTTGCTTTGATAAAATAGTTTCTCGACTATTTTAGTTATTAACAATAACAATATTATTTCTTCTCTTAGTTGAATATTAATTACCTTAACACTTTCCTAGGTGTTAACTATCAATTTATAGACTTAACAACCCTTCACGAACTCACATTTAAACCAACATTTTTTGACACCCTAGAGGACAACTTTAACCTTTGAATTACAACTACATTGTTTCTTACAATTACTCCATTACCAGGTCAAAACTGAACCATCTATTATCCCTATATGTTGGTTCCTTGCTATAAATATGATGGATACGCGTACATGTCTGTAAAACCTTTTACAACTTTTATACATGAATTTTTAATACCCGCAGCAACGCGCAAAGACAATTACTAGTCTTTATCTATAACCCTAGGAGAAATGACACGTCAACAATAGCTCAAACAATACTAATGCTATTTTATATATATTTTTTATTCCAATGATGACAATTAGGAGCACGTGTGTGGCTAATAGGTGTTGTGGATGGCGTGTTACTTGCTGCGATGTAATCCAGGAGCAAAAGTCAAGGGGTGAAAGCAGAAAGCATGTCATTTTCAGAATTATCTTTGCTCAAAAGCAGATTTGTGATTTCACAAAAGATCAAAGCCCCTATCTCTCCTATGACTATATAGTATAAGAATCCTGATCCATAAACTAAATTAGCATAATGGATGTCGATGTAATTTGCTTTGTCTTGTTTGGCAAAATTACTAAAAACTCACTAAACTCATAATTATTGCCAAAATCCAATAAGTAAGAATCTAAGGATAACAATAATTAAAGCGTAATTATGTCATGCCTTGTTGGAACTCCTCTTGTCCCACATCGGACAGAGGGAAGAAGAAATAGCAATTTATATAGAATTACCCCACTCTAACTAACACCGAGATCTTTTGTAATAAAACCCCACACCTAAGGATTGTGCAGGTGGTTAAGTGAAGACAGTATCGGTATTGTTGGAGTGGGCCCTCGGCCGGTCGACCTGAAAATTTCAACATGCCTCTCTAAAAAGTAAAGAAAAACAAAACAAAGCGGAAGAAACAAACACGTTTTTCCAGTGGAAACAAACAAGTCATGCTTACGACAGAACAAACAAACCCACAAAGTATTTATCCTAATTAATAAGGGCTTCTTAGCATTGGGCTATTATAATCCAGAAATGATTTTATGGGCTCTCTTCTTTTGAGTTTAGGCCGACCCTGTTTAGACAAAAGATGAAATGAGCAATTAATTGTACGTAAATCAAATACGTGAGATGCGGTTTAAGTCAGTTGGTTAAGACATTATCGCATTAGGTTAGGCTCTTGTATTTAAATTTGATTCTTTCTTTATGTAAATTAGAGTAAAGTCTAAATAGAATATCGTTGTCATTCACTATTATTGATCTAATGATATTCAATGGTAAGTGGGGGGCCTTATATTCGAGTTTTGTGGACAATGAGTCTATATTATGGCAGAAATGTTTTACAACCCAAATACCTCACCTTTAATGTATATCATTGTATACAAAAACATAAAAATAGCCAAAATTTCTTTTGTAATTTTGGGAAAAGAGAAGTGAGCATAGATCCTGTAAAAACACTAGAAGCCAATCCATTCATCTCAACAATGGATGAATTTTGACAGCTTAGGTGATTGACCAACTATATTATTTATGTTTTTTACAACATGATAAATATTTTATATAACTTTGAACATAAATAAAAGGGCTATAAATTGTCCTGATCAGCTGACCTAACCAATATTATTATGACTTATACATCACTTGCTCGAAAGCAAATAATTGTTAACTCTTTGCACAACTAGTATAAACAAACGTGGAGCCGTGACACAATCTTCCCCAACTTCATTTCCCCTAAAATCAGGCATATACAAGATACTCTTTTATGTTAAACAATTAAATTCAAGTTTTTGAAAATTGCCAATCTCCATCAAGCATTCAAAGAAGAATGTATATGACCCATTAATGTTTTAATTAACAATATGACCATATAACACGTTAATAAAAGGACAGTTCCAATATGTATAGCATGTATACCAAAAAAGCGTAACTTTTGTATTGACTATCAATCTTCTATTTACGTTGTTTGCTTCAACAAAGCAACAAATGTTATGATATTACATGTTCTTCACCAAGCCATTTACATGAAAAATGTTCAAAGAATTTAGCACTCATTGGTACTTTCCAAAGCTGAGGATAGTAAGCCGTCGAGGGGTGCGGATTCAATTTTAGAACCGCTAGCCTACACCTATTGACGAGTTAGATTCATACCAATCAACGGCTGATAGCTCATGCAAATACTAAAATCATCAGTATCAGCAATGGACAAAAGGGTCTCTTCCAGCCTAGTTGAAATGTGTTGAAGTTTAGACTAATGTTTGGTGCATTTTCCCTAGCTCCTTCCTATGTTATCATGGATGCTAAAATACTTTAATTCTTAAATACCTTTGAGCTTAAGTTAGCAAATAATCAAACATAGCAGCAATTGACAAGAAAAAGATCACATAAGCCAAGTTTGGAAAAGTTAGGAACGCAATGAGAAAAAGCATGAAAACCCCACATCTTTTCTTTTCAATACAAACGACAGACGGAGAGGGAGGAATTGGACTCGAGAACTCAAGTGCAAGACTGAATTGTTAATCAAATTTTAGTATCTTTGTTTTTCAGTGTGTGCGTTACATTTGACTCGAAAAAGTGGCTTTCTACCTAACACTTAAATAGATTTTTTTTTTTTTTTTTTTTGTTTTTTTGTTTTTGGTGGTAAATCGAGAGTTGGTGAAGGAAATTTTGAAAGACAAATAATGTTGATAATCCTCTCATATCTTCCAGTCCTTGTCAATTGGATTTTACACCTTTTAATGCTTTTTTCTTTTCACCCTTTCTCCACTACCACTTAGCAACGAGGGATCTTCATGAAAACAACATTTGCCTCCATATTTCAGACATCTTAGACCAAAAGCCACTTCTTGCTCTATACATCCACACCTTCTTGCCAAAGCCTTTTTTTTTTTTTTTTGGTGCCTTTTTCCTCCTTTTCCAACACCTTTGTTTTTTTTCTTCTTTTTCGCTTTAGTGTTTGACCGCATAACGGGGATGCTACCGTGACGAGAAGCTAATCCAATCATGCATGGTCATTTGGGAAAGCTCAAGCTCGTGACAATATGCGAATGGCTTAAAATATCATCTCCGTCGGTAGGTAGGTAGGTTTCTCCCTAAAAGGCTTTCCACAAAAAAGAACCAAAGGACCAAATTGAAACCAAATGGCAGATGTATTATGTGTTTTTACAGGCCAACTCATGTTAACCACAACCACACCAAGTGTTGACAGATTTCCATTTTCTAATCCTGATTAAGAGTAGTTGCTTGGCTAACCCAGCACCAAAACAAAACCCAAAATCCCACCTAGCCCCTCTGTTTTCCTACAGCGTGCTCTAACATTATTATGAGCAAAACCAACTACCAGCTACTTTTCCCAGAAGAAGAGGCAGAGAATAAAACCGCGACACGAAATTAGGGAATTTGAACTAATCATGTTTCCGATCGATGCTCAGAATCCATGCTAATAGTCCCTTCGCAATCCAAAGATGAACTCTGAAGCTTGCATCTGTTCATCTTCTGTACCTCGTCACTTGAATATATAAATATCTTCTTCACCAGTTTACAGAAGTCCCTGCATTTGGAAAAAGTTTTATTAGTTAAAACCCAGTTTATTTGTATTGAATTCAGAAGACCGAATGTTAGGTTACTTACGGCCACTGATCATCGCCCATAAGCATCATGTCATTTTCATCATCCGTAAAAACAACTGCCCATTTGTTCTTTGGACGAAGCTCTCCTTTGATCTCGAACATTTTCTCTAGCTCATCAATTAGATGATCATAGCCTTTCAACGCAGTCAAGTCCACAGCACGACCAACAGCAACCCCTTGCATTTGCACCTTCTCAGTAGACAAAACAATTTACACATCAGAAACAACTGATTTTCACTAGTGGTTTGATAAAACAGAATCAACTGATTCAGTACACAAAACAATTTACTCATCAGAAACAACTGATTTTCACTAGTGGTTTGATAAAACAGAATCAGCAATAGTCCACATTTTACCTTAGTGCGAGTTCTCGCCGAAAGAGTCGATCCTTGCTTGCCTTGTGTTTCTTTTGGTGATGCCTCCAACATTACATGTTTCTGCTCCTTTGACCGCTTCGAAACATCCAGACCCTGATCAGATTCAAATGCATCAGCTGGATTTGGTCCTTTGGCACCAGACAGCATTGTTTTAAACACTGGCTCTATCTCTTGGGGGCAAGTTGTTTTAGTGTTGTTCGACAAATTACAACCGAACAACCAAAAACCGGAACTATCAGATTTTTTCCCTTTTTCCACATGTTCATGTATCGGGACATTATTTGGCTTTGATGAAATTGGGGAGGCAAAGCTAGAGAGTACAGACCCCGTAATTACATTCTTGATGCTTTCCTTTGAGTCCGGAAAAAGGCTTAAAGAAACGTCCACGTGCGGGGAAGAAGGCCAGATGCCCTCTGAGCAAACCCTTGCGCTAGAGTAACTGCTGCTATTGCTTTCTTTCTGCCTCAGAGGCCAGACAACCTGACTACCAGAGGTTTGGACTTCCGGAATACCACCTCGGTTTAACTCTGCGGTCAGGGGTGAGCTGTGATACCAAAAAGCTGAAGCAGCTGAATTGGTGGTAACTTCTACAGTCCAATTTATGCAAACAAGTGAAGACATTCAGAACCACCAACAATTCGAAAAAGAATTTTAATAAATAAATAATCCAGTGCGGTTATTTTTCATACCAGATGAAGAAATTTCTACAGGCCGAGGCCTTTTGCTCTTAAACACTGGTTGAGCAAGATTTGACGGAGCCGAAGCTACAAAAGGTTCTATATCCCAAGGAGAAACCCTGTCTGGCCTTTGAACTGCAGCATGCTCATCCCATAGAACCTGCAAGAAATACAACTAAAGATAAGTAGATGAACGGGAAGAAATAAAACAGCTTTTGATCCATAACTTGTTAGCATCTTAACCTTCAACGATCGCCATTTAGATTCAGACCACTGAGGAGATAAATCCCCAACCTCAACTATTGTGCCTGTGAACCTGAGCAATTAAAATATGTAGAAATTTACAATCAAGTTGAGTATTAAGGACATTAGTGACAATAACCGGTGACAGACACGGAGACACCTTCTTTCAGGTGATTCATCACCCTCAAATCGCATCCTGAAGCGCGTCCCAAGTGAGAATTTATTGTTAATGGCCTCCAGATATTTGCTTAAGCCAATAATGAACTGGCTAGTCCTGAGAGAAAGCAGGAAAAAGCTATAAAATAAAAGGATTTCCAATTAATTAAAGAATCTTGTATCACAGATAAAATGAAACCGTTGCCCAAACCTTGGCTTGGAATACACAACAAACAGTGTTTTGGTCATAAGAGCATGTGAAGCAGTTGCAAGCACTCCAAGATGCATGCTCTGGCTTGATATCACTGACGAGGGCATCTGACTCTGTTGACGAGCTAGACGCCGAACCCCAACACGTAATTCCCCGTTGTCACCCCTACAAACAAGTTCGTGTTAACAAAAACCCATTCTACCATGAATGCATTCCTGTTAATTGTGATCAACGAATCATAAGCAAATACCTCAAAAACACAAAGGTGTCACCAGCAACCAATCTTTTTGAAGTGACGAATGTACTCCATCCTGTGGTAAGTAAATGCCTCCGGGGTTGACCTAACATTCGAAATTGAAGTGAAATGTAAGGCCATCAATCATACACAAAAAAGGATAGTTCCTAGCATTCAACATGGCTAATAGTAGTAGTGCTTTCGATTAGTTTATTTCAACAGTAAAATATAAAACCATATTCACATTCCATCACAAACCAAGCTTTTGATGCAGAAAGGATACCTCTAAAGATATGCTTAAATTTCCACTCATATCCATGAAGATCTTTGGCAATTAACTCCTGAGTTGGAGTTGGTTGGTTCATGTCCTAATGAAATAAAAATACAAGTACACATGAAAATATGAAAAGAAAATGTTGACTGACCACTAGCATAGTAGAAACAACAAACATACATGAAAACGAGAGTAAATACCAATGGAGGTAAGCAATCGGTGGCATGCTTTCGAAGGACTGAGAACCCTCCATGGGTGCTTGTATCGGAAGCTGTCAAAATCTTGCAAAACCAGTGAACGGTTGCCTTTGGAGCTTCGGGTTTGCATGGATCAGGACTTGTAGGTTCACATTGCTGTAAAACCAACCAAAAGAAGATGAGTAAGAGAATTGGGAAAATAACTTTACAGGCTTCTCTCGGAGTTGGAACTTTAAAAGTTTCATATCGAAACACTTTCAGTTACTACGAAAATTGTGCAAAAGGTTGAGAAAATGTGAAATTTCCCCTATTCGTATTTTAATAATATCCCAACTGATTTGAAAAGACTTTAACATTAGTGACTTTATATTCTTTTCTCTATCTTCTAAGCAACCAAACAGAGGACGTTGGAACAAAACATTGAATAAGACAAAAAAGAAAACATGTTTCTCACATCTGCTTCTGGATGCAAAGTGATCTGAGCATAAACCTCATCTGTTTCTTGTTCTGCCTGTAAGTAAAAACAAACTTCAATTAAGCATCCCAAAAACCAAACAAAAAAAACTTCAATTTCCATAAAAACCATTATAAAAAAAAGGGCCCAAAACCGTGGATTTATGGATTTACACGAAAACTACATTCCAAAACGCATTACCAGTAATCGAATATGAACCACGCTACAAAGGATCTTTGAGGGAAGATTAAAGAGAGGGATTTGCTGATTCAGTTCCTGATTTGTTGATGATTCCAACTACAAAAAACCAGAAAATATCAAAACCCCAGATAAGAAAACAAATTAAACAAAAAAAAAAAACCACAGATTTTGATCCATTGAGAGACAATTAAAGCAAAGGGATGGAAAGGATTGTACTTGTTCCATGTGACCCTGAGGGAAGTAGTACACCTTCTCTCCAGGCCTTGGCACATCCACCAGAGGCCCTGCACACAACTTCCATAGCTCTGTATACAGATCATCACCTCTCAAATCTATCAAACAAAATGCACACCGTTTAAAAAATAATTTTAAAATAATAAATAAACAAACATATGGGTCTGAAAAGGAAAACCCAGAAATTAAAACAGGCTAAAAATGCTAAAGATTAAAACTTTATAAAAAATTAGAGACTTCAGTGAATGCATTTTTGTCCTTGCTCAGAACCCAGAAACCAAAAATGGAAACTTTTTTAGCATTTGCATTTCGTTTCCAATTTACCCCAACTCTGCTAAATTTGCCAAGCAGACGGACCTGTTTCCGCACGAGAAATCGAGGAGTCACACTCGAGGTGTGCCATTCAAGAGCTCAAACGACGTCGTTCAGGGTAGCGGAGGAGCAAAGATCAGAGGAGTTGGAAGAAGAAGAAGAAGAAGAAGAAGAAGAAGAAAGCTCAAAAGAGCAGGGTCTTCAGTGCTGAGGCTGAGGCAGTAAAGGGTGAAAATACCATAATAGCGTGCCCCATTTACGAACAAGAAGCATCGCTGAAGAAGGAGAGTAAAAAGGCTAAACGGACAAGACGGTTATGCAAGCAGCCATTATTGCTAGTGCCCCTCGTACTAGTCTCCTTTTTTTCTTTTCTTTTTTTTTTTCCTTTTTTTTTTTCCTTTTTTTTCTCTGTAGCAACTGTGATTTTTAATACCCCTGCTGTCCTCTCACTCTCCCTCCCTCAATCGACGTTACCAAATCCCCAAAACTGCTTTTTTTTTTCTTTTTTTTTTCAAGTAATGTTATTATTATTATAATTACAAAATGCTTAAAAGCCCAATGTTATTTTGTCTTTTATTTTATTTTCCAATTCTCATATAATTGGGGGGAGTTGAGTTGGGAGTGGGATCTACATATGCCCATTTATTTTATTTTTTTTCCAATTCTCTTATAAATTAGTGGGATTTATTGTATTATAACAGTCCATCCCACTGCAAAGAACAAGAAAAATTAAAGAAATTAATTAAGTAATTAATTGTGCTTGATAATATTCCATCCCACTATGAGTTGACTTATGTTTTATATTAGGAAATGATTTTTGCACATTTTCAATTCTCAAAGTTGATTAAAACATAAAAAATATATATTAAAAATCGAGTGACACAAATATATAGAGTTTGTTTGAAAATTATTTCTTTTTCAGCTAGCGTATCACGACATGTTTTTACAGTCTTCTGGACTGATGGTACATGGTAGGTGACTAATCATCCTAATGAAACCTTGGACCTTACAAAAAAAAATTTATATAACAAAAAAAACCTTGGACCTTACAAAAATATTTCATAAAAAAAAAAAAAGATGGACCTATACCTCTAATGAAAAAAATATATATTTTACTAAAATAAATAAAACCCTAGACCAATAATTGGACCACCCCACTGTTTGTGTGAGATATTGGGACTGCAATGTTAATTATCAGTACATGGCGTGTGGGTTTGGTGACCCAATAAAAAAATAAAAGGAATAAATGTATTGTACCCATTTGTACTAATGTAGGCCAAAAAAATTGTACTAGTGTACGCATTTGGAAAATAAAAGAGAGTTTTAACGAAACACTATTATAATTGTTTATTTTTAATGAAAAATTATATTTTTATCTTTCTTTCATACAATTCACTACATCTTTATTTGTCATTTTTCATTAAAACTAAAGTTTTTTTGAACTTTTAGTTAGTTTTCTTAAAATAAAATCCTTCAAATAATTATAATAGGCAATTATTGTTGAATTAAAAAAAAAAGTATCATGTGTTGCATCTTGTCAGGCCCCACCCCGAAATACTTGTTTAATTTCATAATTTAATAATATTGGTGATAGACCCAAACTAAACTCTTGTTTAGTTAACTACTATTAATTCCAATTAAACACTTTAATTTCATGAACCCTCACAATAAATTTATAACCAACATTTAATTATCAAAACATAAGGATAAAACTCAAGTTATTGACTCAACTCTCTTCTCTTAGCACAATCGAACAACAAAAGATTTACCTCGATTACTTCACTACCACTTAACGAGTTTCTTTATTTAGGCCTTGTTTCCATCCATGATCCATAATTGCAATTTACCTATCAAATGCACTATTTCTTTACACACTTTGTCACCACCTTCCATTATTTATTTTCAAAGTATTTAATCTCACTTATTTTATGGCTGCATCTAATGTCTCGTTAGACTGCCTACGTACCCTAAACAGGGATCAAACCATTCGTAGTTCACATTCCACTTCGTAATTCATTAATTTTGACACTTTAGCGACTAACAATCACAAATTCGGTCCAAACAATTGAATCACACCATATGCATATTAAATATGGATTCAGAACATCGAATTTAGCATGAAAAAGGCAGATTCGTCCCACTGGCCACACGCCGCTGCACCCGCCACCGCATGTGCTACCGCGGGTGGTGGTCGATCGCCCCGATTCGCCGGGAAAATTCAATTTTTTCCAAAAATTACCAAATTTTACAGGGATGTAGATCTCAATGAGTAGAGCAAGTTTCATACATGCAGCCAAATCCAATTTGGCCAGGAAATACCTCAAATTAGCCATGAACCACCAGAAACCCTTGTTTTTGGGTGTTCTTGATTCGACTCCAAAACAACTCCAACGCCCCAACCAATGCATGAGATTTGTTCTAGGCCTCAAGGGGAGTCTAATGGTGGTAGTAATTGGATGGAATAGTTTCAGAATTGGGGAAATCAAAGGCATGTGTTCAACGCACCCATCAGTGCAGTTTTCACTATTTTCAAGGAAAAATAACTTATTTTTGGGGTATAATAGGAAGAGAGAACTATTGGGTTCGAAGTAAGGATTAATTTGGCACCCTTCCCGTCGTCAAAGGTGGCCAAAATTGGGAGATCCGGCCGGGTCGGGTCATGGGTGTAGCCAGGTCGAAAGATTCCCTCATTCTCCCATCTCTCCTTGCTCTCTTACCCCATTGGCCATCCTTCCCTCTCCTTGCCCTCGTTTCTCTCATTTCTCCCCCCCTTTTCATCACAGCCACACACGTGGAATCACCCCATGGTTCCAGATTTTCTGGAGCCTTCCAAATTAAGATAAAATGCCTATTTTGTCCTCCACTTCAATCGTTAATAACTTCTTCGTTATAACTACGTTTCATGAATGGTTTGCGTCCACGCGTTCATGAGATCGAGCTCTTTTCAAAAATATAAATTGTGACCTCAAAAGGTCTCCAGATTTTAATTAATTAATTTCCAAACTTCAAACTTCATAACTAGTTTAGTTTAAAACTAAACTCAAGTAAATTAATATAATTCCTCGAAAGATAACATAAAATATCAATAATCCAAATACTTAGATTATAATAATTTCTGGAACAAAACCTTAAAATTTCCCAATTCTATTTCCATAACCCTAAATTGATTTATTTTCAATTTTCCACCACATATTCATATATTTAAAAAATTTGGGTATTACATTCACCCCCCATTAAAATAAATCTTATCCCCAAGATTTCAACCATGGAATTTCAAAAAGAAATTTGAACTATTTCCACCATTCCTTTTATGGTGAATAAAATTATAACATCCATCTACGATTTTATCCAATTTGAAAATAAATAAATTAACGAAACATTCATTGTGATCCTCACAACCACATTCCTTGGTAAGGAAAAATATCAGAACTTCTAACCACACACATTGGCAAGATAGATATCTGAAATCCCAGTCACACTAATATTTTTTTTTGTTACATAATTATGGGTATTACCACTTACCATTGGCGATATCAACATCAAAAAATTTGTTCGCCATGCTCCATACTGGCAAAACAAATATCATAGATTCCCGCCATAATTTTTCTTTCGGCTAAATCAATATCAGAATTTTTAACCATGACCATTAATAGGTAAGTGGTTATCAAAATTTTCAAGCCAAACCATTAGAATTGGCAAATCAAATACCAAAATTCCAACCAAAATTATTGGAATTTCAAATCTCATTACGAGATGATGGAAAGAAATTTAAAACCAATCCACAATATCGTTGAACAAAATCAAATCCCGTTCTATGATTCCATTCATATCCACAATTAAACTAAATCACTCTTAGTCATCTTTTAAAACCCTTTTAAATCTTTCTTTTTAATTTGTTCTCTTTTAAAATGTTTCTAAAGACAGCCACAAGTCGCCTCAATTAAGGACTCAAACTTTCAAGTACTATTCACATTCCATCAATTAAAAGAGAAAATTTAAATATGTTACACTCTATTTGGCCAACAAAACAAAACTTTGTTTATCACACAACCACGAGGATAAGTGCTTGCCATCAATTTGGTTCGCAATAACCAATTCAACAATGACAATTTATAACTGTGGTAACCAAACCAATCGAAAATTGTAATCACAAACTTCCCCATCAATTCTTTTCATCAAATGTAAAAACTCAACTAGGAAACGTTTATATTAAACAAATCCAAAATCTCATTCTATAATTTTATTTACAAGACCCATAATTCGATGTATAAAGAATATCCATGGTCTTTCCACCATTCCATTTTATAAATGGACAACCCATAACCACAATTTGAACTCGATGTTTTATCCCATAATTTTACTCATATATACTAATGTAAAAAAAAAAACTTCAAGGTTTTTCCACCATTGCAAATTATAATAACCAAAGTATAACCTCAGTTTAGGATTTCATTCTCATTCGATGAATCCTAATACGAAATTCTAGTTACATTATTTGGAAGTTTACATCATACTTATTAAAAATGTCACTTACCATTACTGTAACAGCCCATCCCTGAAAGTTATGATTTTATAATTTTAATAAGTGAGTTTACGAAAATGCCCTTTGAGGCAAGTGCGTTGATCTTTGGTGACTATTGTGTTGTGTCACGTAAGGTTTATTTTCTTGGCTTATACTAGTAGTACTCATCGCTACGGACGCGTGGGTTAAGACGGAGCGCAATTTGGAGTTATAACGAGTGGGATATTAACGTTTAAATTTGAGGACAAAATGGTAATTTTATTGTTTTATTTGTTGGAAGGCTCCAAACATTTGGGAGCCTTCTCATCACACCTTCAGCCATGTGGAAGGCTGTCACGGGGCAGGAAGAAACTGCCCAACCAGAAAAGAGAGAAATGAGGGAAATAAGGGAGGAGAAGAAGGAGAGGAACCCGCTAGGTTCCCTATTTGACCCGTGACCCGCAGCGGTTCCGCCATCTTTTCTAGCGGTTTCCGTCGGTTTTTCCACCATCCACCACCTGAGAAACCTTCCACTACCTCTCATCTCCCATTTCCAATCAAATTTCACAAGATTTAGCCTTGATTTTGGGTAAAACCATGACATATGGGGCGCACAGGTTGGATTGTATTTCGTCACAATTTGAAGCTGTCTCCTCCAATTACCACCACCAATAGACTCCCCACAACCTCTAGAACAAAGCCCAAGCTTGTGGAGGTGTCGGAGTGAGTATGGAGGTCGAATTGGAGCACACCAAATTCTAGGGTTCCGATGGATTTTGATGAAATTGGAGCCTTTCTAGGTCAAATTGGCCTTGGCCACAAGTATGAAAGTTGTTCCATTCATTGAGATCTCTAATTCTGAAAATTTTGGTAATTTTTAGAGATAGTTGGATTTTCCGGCAAGTCAGAGCGGCCAATCGTCACCCACAGCGGCGCGTGGCCCGAGGGCCGTCAATGTTATTTTTAGGCTATATTGAATACCTTGAGTTCAGTTTTGGGAATTGAATGACATAGATTGATCAATTGGACCTAATTTCATTACGAGACGTGGTTAGGTGAAAGTATGAACTGACGATCCGACCATTGGATCGTCATCAAACTTTACTAGGTTATTATTTATAATATTTGAAGAATGTAGGAACTTATGGATTGGGAATCCGATGTATGGATCTTCCCGAATTGGATTTGTAAGTTCGTAAAATAAAATGTTAACCACCACTTGGTTTTGACAATTAGCGAAGATCCGATCGTTGGATCGTTCTGAAACTTTAGTATGATGCTCTAGAAGTATAATTTGGATCTTTAGAAATTACGAATCGGAAATCTATGATGCAGATCTTCTGGATCGAGTTATGTAGGGTTGTGGATCATATTGTCAACCTGTGACCGACGGTTAACTTTTGGTCAATGGGCCTTAAATCATTCTAGAACATCCTTGGGGATGTGTTTTATATAAGTTACGTGTTATATCGATAAGAATTCTAAGACGCTATTTGATAATTGTTCTAGGCGATGATGGTTCGTGACGCCTTGATTTTCGGGCTGAGAAGTTGTAGCACGAACTGCAGGTGAGTGGACCTTTTCCTTCTGATTATATGTGTGTGTATATATATATATATGCGTTATAAAGTACTATGAGATGGTTGAGCTTAGATTATATCATGATATATCCATATGCTTATTACCTATAAATAATTACTGTGAACTACGAATAGCTTGATCCCTGTTTAGGGTACGTGGGCAGTCTAACAAGATGTTAGATGCAGCCATACAATAATTGTGACAAAAGCCTTATTTCGGAGTTGAGTAATATAAAGGACATTGGTAAAAAGGTGAGTTCTAGTTTTATGATTTGGTGGTTTAATGTTGGTTATAAATCATTATGTAAGGAAATGAGAAATTATGGTTTTACGTTTTATAAATGCTATGCCATAATTAGTTTATATGTTAGTATGTTATTTATTTAGTACAACTTTGCACAGCGTGGCACAACAATGTAGAGACCAAGGTAAGTTCAGGTGAGTATATACTGTGGGTATGATCGAATGGTAATTAGTGATGAATTGATTTGAGTAGAATTCATTGGCCTGCACCCCAGTGTTAGTGCTCTGCCTAATCCGTTACATTTTCCATCCATTGATCCGTTAAGTTCTGACGTGACTACCAACTGTGTGCCACGTGGCAAAAAAAATTTCAATTAATTTTTTTTTAAACCTGAATTTTTACACCTAAAAAAAAATTTCTTCCTTCGTCTTGCAGTTGCTGGAGGGGTGTTCAATTTTTTTTTCTTTCTTCTTGTTCTTGTTCTTCTTTCTTCTTCTTTTTTCTTCTTTTTTCTTCTTCTTCTTGCAGTCGCTGGGGGGGGGGGGGGTGGTTCAAATTTTTTTTTCTTTCTTCTTCTTCTTGCAGTCGCTGGGGGAGGGGGTTCAAATTTTTTTTTTTCTTTCTTTCTTCTTCTTGCAATCGCTTGGAGGGGGGTTAAAAAAAAAAAAATCTTTCTTCTTCTTCTTTTTCTTCTTCTTTCTTCTTCTTCTTCTTCTTCTTCTTCTTACAGTCCTTGGGGGGGTTCAAATTTTTTTTTCTTTCCTTCTTCTTCCTTCTTCTTCTTCCAGATCTGGTCGCTAGGCTTCTTTTTTTTGGGGGGGGGGGGGGGGGGGGAGGGGGGGTGAAAAAATTCAGGTTTTAAAAAAAATAAAAATTTTTGCCACGTGACACACAGTTGGCAGTCACGTCATCACTTAACGAATCAATGGATGGAAAATGTAACGGATGTATGAAATTGAAATAAAATAATACTTGAGGTATGAAAGTGAAATGTTTTAAAGATTTTGTATGGGGTTGTAATAGACCTCAAACCTGAGGGGTTATGGTGTAATTTACCCTGAATTTATTCACAATTTTCCACCTCATCACACTTTATGGTTTCGTCACCTTCCAGGTGTCGGCCAGCACAACTCGATTCGGAGCCCTAGTGTACATTCTGGGTCGGGGTGTGTCAATTACTTTTGGCAACACCACTATTAGAAATTTTTGGTCATAAACAATCTTGGCAAAATCAATGTCAAGTTTCAAGCCATGATTAATGTGGCTAACAAAATATCAAAATTTTCACGCCATAATTCGTTAATGGCAACCCAAACCAATCAAGTTTGTAACTACAAACTTTTCTCGTCAATTCTTTTCATCAAAGGGAAAAACTCAGCTAGAAAATCATTTATATTAAATGAACTCAAATTTCATTCCCCAATTTCATTCATGTCCACCCACCATTTTGATTAAAATGGGCAAACCATAACCACGGTTTATTATTTCATTTCCATTCGATAATCACTATAACTTCGATAAATGTTATAATTTCCATCCACAACTTTCATTGGCCAAAATTTTAAAATTTCAAGCCACACATATCATTGTCAAAACAATGATTTCACCACCATTTTCTTTTATCTCAATCAGTGACTAATAGACTGGAAAATATTGTAATATACTTGGCCAATACACATCACACTTTTTCTTTTCTTTTCAATTCCACATCCACGGGCCTTTCTGGCCCAATTTCACATTCACAGGCCTTTTTTGCCCCTTTTCACATTCACGGGCCTTTCTCGCCCAATCTCACATTCACTGGGTCTTTGTGCCCAATTCAATTTTTCTCAATTGTCCAGGTATAACACAACTTTTCCACCTACTTGTCACCATTTCACAACCATCTTTGGATTCAATTTTTTTTTTTTTCCATAAATGCATAGCATAATACCAACTCAATTCAAAATTAATCCAAAACTTTAATCATATGCTCATATTCAAGTAAATTCCCACATCGTACGGGGGAGAGGACCACTTGTGCCTTATATGTACATGCCCACCTCCCTATAGTGAGACGCGTTTTGGATGAAAGCCCAAGAACAAATCCTTGAGGGCGTGACCCAAAGCGGACAATATCATACTATGCGGATTGGATTCGGGATGTGACAATTTGGTATAAGAACCACTCTCTGGTTGGAAGTGCGCCGACGAGGACGTCTGGCCCCTAAGGGGGTGGATTGTAAAGTCCCACATCGCCCGGGGGAGAGGACCACATGTGCCTTATATGTACATGCCCACCTCCCTATAGTGAGACACATCTTGGCTGGAAGCCTAAGAATAAATCCGTGACCGTGAGGGCGTGACCCAAAGCGAACAATATCTCACTGTGCGAACTGGGTTTGGGATGTGACATTGTATAGAGCTTGTTTTATATTGACTGACAAAAAAAAAAGGAATTGGTTTTGAAAAATTAAAATGTTGTTGGCTGAAGGCTTATATGGTAAAACGGAAGGCTAGTTAAGGGTTGGATGGTAAGAAAATCATAAAATTGTTTGCATAAACAAGTCTCAAACTCATGAGTTGCTGAAAACTTTAAACTCTACTCCACCAATGGAACATATACTCTTTATCGTATGAACTAGCAAACATCATATATAAAATTATAAATCGATGAAATTTCAAGATGGACCGTAGCTTATTCTAACCTTCTAGCTTCGCCTCTGTGCGCACTTAACCAAAAAAGTTTAGTTATAAGTTTGATTTCCTCTCCACAACACATGGATCAAGAAAAAAAAAGAAAAAACTCTTGGACATGGTTTGCTTAAATACTGGGCACCTCATAATTAATAAAATTGACAGTGATCAATCGATGAGAAACAGAGGTTGACAGGATTATATATATAGAACTAATGTGCGTATTATGTTGTCCCAAATCGTCGGACATACTGAGGTACATTTTCTTTAATCTAACATCTCAATATCTTATTTTCGTTGCAAATCAAATATTCAAATGAAGTTGATACTGATAGACCACAGACAGCTCTTGCAGTGGACCACATGCCCTAAACTATTAATTTTGACCTATATTTTTCTACCTTCCTCTAATTTTTATATTCTTTAGGCACCTTGAACAGAGATGAGAATTGATTAAGATAACAAAAACAAATTAATACAAATTAATTTTATACGATACCGAATAAAAGAATCAATTGGCAAGTGGCTCCTTATCAAAATGATAGAAGATATTAAGCCTTACATGACAACGTGTGTTTAAACTCCATCGGTGGTTAATATAACATCTATTATAACAAAAACTGTCATTTAACAAAAACGAAAAAAATAAAATAAAATATATATATATATATATATATATATATATTTATATATAAAAGAATCAATTGAGAGAAGAAGTGCCAAAAGCAGCATGAGCTTTTTCAGCTGACTTGTAAGAACATTTTATCTCCTGAAATATTAATTAGTCATAATCTTGCCATTTTTTTCTTCAAACAAATAATCATAAAACTGCCATATAGTCCAACTTTTGTTTTTTTAGAGTATTTAGTGATATTATGAAATGAAAGTAATATATTATTTGAATATCTATAATTTGTGATCTTCTCAAACATTAAGGGACGATTTCACCTTGATAATCTAATAACATATAAATTCGTCAGTTCCGCACAAAACTTCATGTTCTATGAATATATAGATAATATACAACGATAAAAAAATATATATATACAACATATAATGTTTTTCAAATGTTCACCAATTAGATGCTAAGAACCCTCTTTATTCTTCTTAGCTTCCCGTATATTTGGAAAATGGAGACTTTGAATGCGGTGTCTAACTATAAATATTCTTTGACTAAAACTTTGTTGGTTTTCAATTTTTGATCCAAGTCCATGAAAGTAATGCAATAATTTATTTCTATGTACGTTACTATATTTTTTTAAATTAAAAATTAAAATTTATAGTTGTTTATATTAATGAGATTTTAAATAAAAAACCATAATTTGTGGGATTAAAAATATTAAAATATAAATATGGGTAAATGACAGTTTACTACCCTCATATTTGGTGGTTTTCAACATTTAGTACATCAAGTTTTTTCATCCCAGAGTCATACCTAAAGTGTAAATTTTGTGACAGTCTCATACATTCGTTAGTCAAACTGTTAGTTCTCCCGTTAAGTGATGACATGGTGCCCTGATTGGGCGCCACGTGTCATTAAAAATATTAAAATAATTATTTAAAGAAAAATAATATTAAAATTATAAAAAAAAACGAACCCAGAAAAGAAAAGGAAAAAGAAGGAAGAAGAAGAAGGAGGAGGAGGAAGAAAAAAAAACTAGAATCTGGGTGGGTGCGTAGGAGGGGGGAGGAGAAGAAGAAGAAGGAGAAGGAGGATGAGGAAGAAAAAAAAAACTGGAATCTGGGTGGATGCGCAGGAGGAGGGGAAGAAGAATGAGAAGGGAGAAGGAAGAATAAGGAAGAAGAAGGAGGAGGAGGAGGAGGAAGAAAAAAAAATCTGGAGAGAAACCGAACCATAAGGAAGAAGGAGAAGAAGAGAGAAGAAAAAAAAAATATTTTAATATTATTTTTATTTTAATAATAATTTTTTAAATATTTTTTAATATTATTTTTATTTAAATACTTTTTTAAATTTTTTTAATGACACGTGGCGCCCAATCAAGGCACCACGTCATCACTTAACGGGAGAACTAACAGTTTGACTAACGGATGTATGAGACTGTCCCAAAATTTACACTTTAGGTATGACTCTGGAATGAAAAAAATTGATGTACTAAATGTTGAAAACCACTAAATATTAGGGTAAAAAAATGAGATATGTCCTATAAATATACTATTTTGTCACATCCCGGCCCGGGTGGGACCACTTCCCTAACCCGTTCCACCACCGTAGCACGATATTGTCCACTTTAGGCCCCAACCACGCCTTTACGGTTTTGTTTCTGGGAACTCACGAGCAACTTCCCAGTGGGTCACCCATCATAGGAGTGCTCTAGCCCCCTTCTCGCTAACTTCGGAGTTCCTATGGAACCCAAAGTGACACACCTCGATCCCGATGTCCTGTAGACATCGGGATGGTCACGTGCTGGCCGACACCCGAAGGGTGACGTAAGCCATTCACAAACAAGCACAAACCAAGAAAAAAGCTCACACGCATGCATAACATAGCTAAAACGAGAGTAATTCAAACATAAAGCAGCAGAAACATAATCACACTAAAATAATATTCAACTGCCAACACTGAAATTAGCAGGATACAACAGAACATGTTCAGAGCATAAGTCTAATATAGATTACAAGAAAAAAATTAGGATAGAGAAGTGATATTACACAAAGTGTCGAATAGGAAGTAAATAGCACAAAATCACCGGTAGGGGAACGCCTCGTAGCTCAGATCGTAATCCTCGTTCCTGTCTCCTGAAGGGGGCGCAAAACAAGGGTGAGTGGACCAATTTGATATACATATAATAAAACAGTTAACAACATACTAGGTTTATGAAAACTTATTTATATCATGATAAATAAAATAGGTTTTTTCGAAACCTAGCATGCCGTGCAATATCTCAATCATAACTCGTATATAACAGTCACTAGTGTCAATGTCCATATATCCCTCCAGGCTCTATGCCATCTCCCCGTCTCTAAGCATACAACCAGAGGAAAAATACCTCCAGGCCCTATGCCATCTCCCCGTCCCTGTGCTAATAGCCAGAGGAAAAGCACTTCAGGCTCTATGCCAACACCATAACCGTCGCCCATAATGGACTGTAATCTATCCCTTCATCCCGTAGCGGAAATTGGGACCACTAGGTAATACAAAACCATTGAACATACATTTATGAAAAGTAACATCATAATCATTCTTATAAACTCATGCTTTCCGTGTATGCATTTCTACTGATGAAACATGTATTTTTAGAAGGGGTCCACTCACAGTACTGCACTAACGAACCCTGCCTGCTAGCGAAGAAACAGTTACCACACTATATGCACCTAATCACATAAAGGGTTCAACTCAGTCAAACTCTATTTAAACGAATTTATTTGAGAAAACAGACCCCAAAAACGGGTCTAGAACGTTGAAATTAGCCTAGGAGTGGTCTCGAACGGAACCTGAAAAAGTCAACGGTCAACAGGTCAGGGTCAACGAATCAGGGTCAACGGGTCAACTGGGTTAGGTTGGATCTGAGTTAGGCCCTAAGGGGGTTTGGGTTTAAATGGGTTAATGGGTTGGGCTGGTTAGGGTTTAAGCTACACGGGCCAAATGCCCTCCTTCCTTACGGCCCGAGGCCTTTGGATTTTTACTAACCAGAATATAAAAAATGCAACGGGTCAGATTTTTGGGTTGGGCTAGATACAGGCCTAATGCCCAAATTAAAGTGGCCTAAAGGCCTTTTAGTTTTTTTATATACTTAAAATAAAAATGAAACGGGTTGGGTTTTTGGGCTGCACCAAAACGGGCTTAAGGCCTGTGGGTTTTCTAAAAAGGCCCGAAGGCTTGGGTGCATTGGGGAAGAACATCGAATCTTCTACAACTACGGCCGACTAAAAACAAAGGTTCTAGACCCCGATCTAGGTACCAATTTAAAGCACAAGACGAGAGGAGTATTTTGGTACCTTTGGATCGAAATGAAATGACCGGATTTGCTCAGAAAATCCCACGGTGCTCACGGGTTCGCTGAGAAATAGGTGTGCCTTTCCTCCGAGTCGATCTCAACCTAAAACCTCGGGAAAATTACGAGAATCACTTCTAAACTCTTAACCAACAACAAATCAACTCCAAACAAAGAACATTTGAGGCTTACCTTGTCGGAGAACCAAGAAATTCGTCGGCGAATTTTCGGGTTCGTGTCGTCTTTGCTGCGACGGGAGAAAGGGAAAGAGAACGAGAGAGATGAAATGAGGCAGTGGGATAGCGTGTGTGCGTTCACGAGAAGGTGAGAGTCCACGGGAGAGTGAGAGGGAAATGGGAGGGTTACGGGAGAGATGAGAATGAGTTCGAGAGAGAGACTGAGAGAGTGCAGAGAGAGAGTGACCAAAAGAGAGAGGAGAAGTTCACGGGGTAGGGGCCAGAAACACCAAAAAGGGATGGGGCTTAAGGAGCTGCCACGTGGCAGTTTGAGACAAGGGAAAAGATCCTCTTCTTAGATCCGGAATAATAGGAGAGAGAGGACTAAATTGATAACTTTGTAATAATTTTGGGTCACTTTCTGAAATTATACTATTAGTAAGGGGGCGGGTGTAACAATTCTACCCTCCTTACAAAAAAAATTTCATCCCCGAAATTACAAACTTAATAAAATAAAAACGGGTACTAATTCATCATCAGATCCTCTACTTCCTACGTCGCTTCCTCAACAGTATGGTTCCTCCAAAGTACTTTCACTAAACGAATAACTTTGTTCCTAAAAAACTTATCCTGTCGATCAATGATGGCTACTGGTTCTTCAACATAACTAGCATCCTGATTCACCTCTAACGACTTTACCTGGATAACATGGGAAGGATCTGATACATATTTCCGAAGCATGGAAACATGGAACACATTGTGAATCATCGACAACTTCGGCGGTAGCTCCAATCTGTAGGCAACTGCACCGATTCTCTCTAAAATCTGATAAGAACCAATGTATCGAGGGCTTAACTTCCATCGTTTGCCAAAACGAACCACGCCCTTCCAGGGAGATAACTTTAAGAACATAAAGTCACCAACCTTATACTCGCTGTCCTTGGAATGTCTATCTGCAATACTTTTCTGCCGATCTTGCGCTGCCTTTAGATTTTTCTTGATCATCTGGATGTTAGCATTTATGGTGTCTTCAATCTCAGGTCCTACTAACACCCGTTCGCCGACCTTAAACCAACATAAAAGCGTCTGGCACACCTTTCCATACAGCGCCTCAAAAAGTGCCATGCCGATACTGGAATAATAGTTGTTGTTGTAAGCAAACTCTGCTAACGGCACATAGCTATCCCAACTACCCTTCAAGGTCTGAATCGTTTGCTCATTTCTTGCCTGTCCGACAGACTTATTCACTGGAGAAGCTGGCAAGATTGTTCATCGATAACATTGTCAGACTTTATGGTGTACCCGTCTCTATTGTATAAACCTGGGGGTTAGTATGTTGTTAACTGTTTTATTATACGTATATCAAATTGGTCCACTCACCCTTGTTTTGCGCCCCCTTCAGGAGATAGGAACGAGGTTTACGATCTGAGCTACGAGGCGTTCCCCTACCAGTGATTTTGTGTTATCTACGTCCTGTTCGACACTTTGTGTAATAGCAATTCTCTATCCTAATTTTCCGCTTGTAATCTGTATTAGACTTATGCTCTAGACATGTTCTGTTGAATCATGCTAATTTCAGTGTTGGCAGTTGAATATTATTTTAGTGTGATTATGTTTCTTCTGCTTTATGTTTGAATTACTCTCGTTTTAGCTATGTTATGCATGCGTGTGAGCTTTTTTCTTGGTTTGTGCTTGTTTGTGCTTGTCTACAGGACATCGGGATCGGGGCGTGTCACGAAGCAAGTGAGCTCCCAAAAGGCCTCGTGCTAGGTAGGGATGGGAATATACGTTTAAGGATCACTCCCCTGGACAATGTGGGATGTTACATATTTTGTGTGTGTGTGTATTGTTTTTCAATTTTTGATCCAAGTCCATGAAATTAATGTGATAATTTATTTCTATGTACGTTACTATATTTTTTTTAAATAAAAAATTGAAATTTATAGTTGTTTATATTAATGAGATTTTAAATAAAAAAAACCATAATTTGTGGGATTAAAAATATTAAAATATAAATATACTATTGTGTGTGTGTGTGTAAACATGGGAATTATTGTATCAAAACATGGGTACATTCTTCAAAATCACAAAAAAAAAAAAGATATTTAGGCTTAATAAAATTAGTAAATTTCTTTAAAAATGGATTAGAAAAAAATTGAATAGATTTTATATATAAAAAAATGGTACATTTTGCATATAAAAAATTGGTATATTTAAGAATGAGTACATTTTAAGATTAAAAATTTGAAAAAAAAATTACATGAATGATACATATAATTAGCATGGGTACATTTAGCAAAAATAAAAATGGGTACAAATAAATAAAAAATATGGGTACAAATACAAATAAAACTTTATAAAATATGGACACAAAAAGAAATTAATATATGGGTACAAATTAAAACTGAAAAGAAAATTGGTACACATTAAAAATGGATTGCAAATTAAAAATGGGTACAAACTAAAAATAAAAATATATGATAAAAAATTTAGCCATAAATATAAATATATGTTGTGATCTATTTTTATCTGACAAAGAGAGGGAGAGGCCGGCGGTAAAGAAGAGAGAAGAAAGATGTGTGTTTGTAGAATTGTAGGGGAATTGTGTGTTGTTTCCCTCCTACATTGTACCTTTATTTATAATAATAATAAGATAAGGATATTCCTTGATCTCCAAGGAATATGAGATACAATAGGTAAGGATAAACCCTAATCAAATTTTATCTAGGATTTACACAATCACACTTAAACTAGGAATGTTTCACAACACTCCCCCTTGAGTGTGTAAATACTCAAGGTAAATTTAGCATCATGCAGAAGCTGATGAAGTCGACTTGTCAGTGCTAATTCCAAGGAACAACGCTTATTTTCAATAAGGTAGGAATTTGCATAAGTAAGTAAGTCTCACTAAAAAAACCCCAAGGCTATGGCAAAAACCCGAGTAGGGACAAAATCCATAGTCTAAGGAAAAATGCGTGAGAAATGCAAAGTCAAAAGAAACGTCTACAAGACGTCATCAGGGATATGACCAGCCCAAGGTTGGTGCCTCGTTAAAACCTAGTTAGGTAGCAAAAACCCATTGGGAAAAATGCTCCTAATCGTAGGGGAAAAGAGTACATTAAGATCAAGCAAGTATCTACAAGATACTCCCCCTGAGTTTGACATAATTCCAAAGAGAAATAGCAAAGTTACAACTCAGAAAGTTTACGCATACCAATTCCATGAACAAGCTTCTGAAACGTCGCCTTCGGCAGTGATTTGGTGAAGAGGTCGGCCAGATTGTCTTGTGAACGGATTTGCATGACTTCAATCTTCTGATGCTCTTGTTGTTGATGTGAAAAGAAAAACTTTGACGCAATATGCTTGGTGTTGTCTCATTTGATGTAACCCTTCTTGAGCTGTTCGATGCATGCTGCATTGTCTTCAAAGATCGTCGTCGGGACATCAACGATGGGATGAAGATCGCAGGAGTTTCGAATTTGGCCCACTACTGATCTCAACCAAAAGCATTCCCGAGTTGCTTCATGTAAGGCGAGAATTTCAGCATGGTTAGATGAAGTGGCAACTAAGGTCTGTTTCGTTGACCTCTAAGATATTGCGGTGTCTCCAACGGTAAAGACATAACCCGTTTGAGAACGCGCCTTGTGCGGATCAAATAAGTATCCAGCGTCGGCATAACTAACAAGGCAAGAATCAACTCGAGGAGCATAAGGTGTAGCATCATTTGAGGATTTGTAGGGATAGAACAAGCCCAGATCCGTAGTACCCTTAAGGTAGCGGAATATGTCTTTCACGCCAGTCCAGTGTCTGCGTGTAGGTGCATTGTTGTATCTAGCCAAAAGATTAATAGCGAAGGAGATGTCGAGTCTAGTGCATTGAGCTAAGTACAATAAAGTGCCTATCGTACTTAGATAAGGAACTTCAGGCTCCAAAATCTCTTCATCCTCCTCCTTCGGACGGAAGGGATCTCGTTTTGCATCTAGCGTACGAACGACCATATGAGTACTCGAAGGCTTCGCTTTATCCTCATTAAAGCGGCGCAACACCTTCTAGGTGTAGTTCGATTGATGTACTAGGATTTCATCCGAACAATGCTCTATCTCGAGACCGAGACAGTATCGAGTCTTATCTAGATCTTTCATCTCAAATTCTGACTTCAGGTGCGAATTAGTTCTCGCGAGCTCTTCAGGAGTTCCAATGAGATTCATGTTATCAACATATACTGCAACAATCGCAAATTAGGAATGTGACTTCTTAATGAACACACAAGGGCATAATTTGTTGTTCAAATATCCCTGACTAGTCAAATACTCACTCAGACGGTTATACCACATTCTTCCGGATTGCTTCAAACCGTATAATGAACGCCTCAGCCAAATTGAGAGCGTGTTCCGGGGTTTGGAAATCTTTGAACCAGTCAACATAAGTCCTTCGGGAACTTTCATATAAATTTTCGTATCAAGATCCCCATAGAGATACGCGGCTACTACGTCCATCAGTTGCATATCCAGTTTTTCGGAAACTACCAAACTGATAAGGTAGCGAAAAGTAATCACATCCATAACGGGTGAATAAGTTTTGTCATAGTCAATCTTGGGGCGTTGTGAGAAGCCTTGCGCAACAAGACGAGCTCTATAACGCACAATTTCATTCTTCTCATTACGCTTCTGAACGAAAACCCATTTGTAGCCAACAGGCTTCACATGTGGAGGAGTAGGGACTACAGGTCTAAAAACCTTACGTTTCGTAAGCGAATCGAGTTCGACTTCGATTGTTTGTTTCCAATTTGACCAATCAGCTCTACGTCGACATTCATCAACGGAACGCGGTTCAATGTCATCGCTCAACATGATCATAGTAGCTACTGCAAATGTTAATGCATCGTTGACAATCATCTCATCTCTACGCCACACAACATCTAAGCTAGCATAATAGACTGAAATCTCACGATTCTAGGGAAGAGGATTCATCTCTTCAAGGACGCTTCCGTAATCTAGAATTTCCTCATGAGTTGGGTAGAATGAGTAAGCGATAGTCAGATTCATGGTAGGCTCTTCAGGACCTTGTGCCATGGTTTTCCTCTTCCGGGGGTGTGAATCATTTGAACCAAAATGTCTGTCATGCTTTTGTGTAGGGGCAGATGATTGGCTAGCCGCTAATGTACGTGGATCACCAGAATTTGCGTCCCGGGCTTCCAGGAGGGCAACTCGTCGTACATTTGGTACATTTATCTTTGCAGGCGTATTTGCAGCTGGAATGTGTGATCTTGTCATGCGCGCTAGATCGGTGAAAGCATCTGGCATGCTCTGAGCTATGTTTTGAAGATTTAATATGTGCTGCACTTTAGTTCAGACTGAGCGGTGCGGGGATCTAAGTGAGACAAAGTGGGAGTCGTCCACGATAATTGGCGTCGTTCTTCAGGAACGTTGACGTTCTTATCTCCCCTTAATGACGGGAAGACTGTCTCATAGAAGTGACAATCCGCAAAACGAGCGGTAAACAGATCGCCTGTCAAAGGTTCTAAGTAACGAATAATCGAAGGAGAATCATATCCGACATAAATTCCCATCCTTCGCTGAGGCCCCATTTTTGTACGTAAGGGCGGCGAGATCGGCACATATACCGCATAACCAAAAACGCGCAGATACGATATGTCGGGTTCGTATTCGGTAACCAACTGAAGGGCACTAAATGGTTATGTCGCAACAGGCCTCAAGCCGACCAACTTTGCTGTTTGCAATATTGTATAGCCCCAAGCAGCGATCGGGAGCTTGGTACGTATGACCAACGATCGAGTAATCATTTGTAAGCGCTTAATGAAAGCCTCTGCCAGGCCGTTCTGGGTGTAAATATGGGGTACTGGATGTTCAACTTCAACCCCAACCGACATGCAATAGTCATCAAAAGTTTTAGATGTGAATTCTCCAGCATTATCCAATCGAAGAAATTTGATTGGATAATCAAGGTAGTGAGCCCTGAGCTTGATAACCTGAGCCAACAGTTTGGAGAATGCAGTGTTCCTTGTGGACAACAAGCACACGTGTGACCAACGTGTGGAAGCGTCAACCAATACCATAAAATATCTAAAGGGTCCGCATTGAGGTTGAATCGGTCCACAAATGTCCCCCTGAATCCGTTGTAGAAAAATGGGAGGATTCGAACGAATCTTGTCATAAGAAGGCTTGATGATAAGCTTTCCTATAGAACATGTTTGACATGCGATTCCTTGGATCGAACCTAAACTTCGGGTTAGGGGATGCCCGTGTGAGGATTTGAGGATACGGCGCATCGCTATTCGTCCAAGATGTCCTAAACGATATGCCAAAGTGTAATTTCGTGCGCGGTCCCAGTAGTAGGGCCAGCCACATAGTGGCATTCTATAGGGCTTATAGTTGTAGTATACAGACCACTCGGGATACGCTTCATCTTCTCTAAAATACGCTTCTAGCCATATTCATAGGAAGTTATGCACAGAAATTCAACTCCGTTTTCTACGTGGGTTTCAGCGTGGTAATTATTATCTCTAATATCCTTGAAACTTAGTAAGGTTCTTCCGGAACGTGGAGAATAGAGTGCCTTATCAATGGTCAAGATTGTACCATTGGACAACATTATACGTGCCTTACTGTATCCTTCTATTAGGTTGGATGGGCCTGAGAGGGTTGTCAGAGGTGCATTCTTAGGTATGAAGTTAGTGAAATAGATGCGTTCACGCAAAACAGTGTGCGTGGTTGCACTATTTGCCAGACAACTAACTTTCCCACTAGTTATACGTAGAAAAAATATATTAATTTGAATCGGTCACGTGCATAAAGGTTTATAAAACAATTATCAATTAAAAATAATATCATTTATTCAAGGATTAAAACTTAATATCCAAAAACAAATCACCAACTAATAATCCAAAAACATAAAGGAAAATTGTTCAAAAATCAACCAAAAAACAAGGGGGTTCAGCCACTAGGTGGAATTCAGCCCCATTTGTCTTATTTCAACTGAAAAATAAGTCTATGTCTAAGATTCTAATCTTCCATAAGGGTGGTACCCTCCTGAAAGTCAGAAACCTCCATCTTTGTAGTCTCCGGTTCATCCACTTGCATGAAGTTTGATTCAAACTTCTTACGACGAGAATGATATTCAGCTACAACCTTCTTAGGAGCGCGGCAAACACGGGACCAATGGTCCTTTGAACCACAGCGATAGCACATATCGTCATCCATGGTTTTAGGTGCTTTGCCCTTATTCTTGAAGTTCTGGGCCTTGGGAGCGAGGTTTGGGCGCTTCTGGGCTTTGTTTCCTCCCTAAGATGGGCCTTGGCTCTGTTGACCTTGGTTGGATGGCTTCTGGCCACCCCTACCACGCCTCTTTTGGCGTCTTGGGTGCTGATTAGTGCTATAATGTGCTTCAGGCACAACAGTAGCCCCAGTAGGTCGAGCTTGATGATTCTTCATCAACAGCTGGTTCTATTTTTCAGCAAGAAGTAGAACAGAGATCAAATTTGAGAACTTGGTGAACTTCTGAGCTCTATATTGTTGCTGCAGGACAATATTAGAAGCAGAGAAGGTCGAATAGGTCTTCTCCAAAAGATTCTCTTCGGTCAAAGTTTCATTGCAAAACTTGAGAAGTGATCCGATTCGACAAACTTCATAATTATATTCATTCACAGACTTAAAAGTCTTGGAAGCGCAAATGCTGCCAGTCGTATCTTGCTTCAGGCAAGAATATGTCGTTTTGGTGATCAAAACGATTAGCCAAAGCGACCCATAATGCACATGGATCCTCCTCAGCAAGATACTCAGTTTGCAGAGCGTCATGGATGTGTCTTCGAATGAAGATCATAGCAGTGGCTTTTTCAGCTTCGCCAACAGGCTCATCTGTTGTTTCTTCAATAGCAAGACGCAAGTTCTTAGCAGTGAGGTGGAGCTTCACATCTTGAACCCACTTGAGGTAGTTCCTTCCAGAAACTTCTAAAGTAGTGAAGTCGAGTTTGTTCAAATTCGACATGTTCCTATTACAAAATAGATGGACAAGATGTGGTTAGTGTAATGGAAAAAAAAAATCAATCCATTCACATAGGAGTAGAACATACAGGTTCTAATAGACATATATTGGTTTAATTTTGCATGAAAAACTTCGGGTTTTCATGGGTGATATGTTTAAGTGAAAACTTCAGGTTTTCAAATAAGGCATGTTTATAAGAAACTTCAGGTTTCGAAGTAATTATGAACTTCAGGTTCATATATTCCTGCAGGCAAACACAAATATATATATATATATATATATATATATATATATATGCAAACAAGTATGCAACATGTATATACAAAAATATAACTTTAGGTTTACAATTAAAATTGAATTAATTTATTTGGACTTCGGGCCAAATTAAAGTGTGGGTGAAAAATATTAAACCCTATGAGGCCTAAAATAATTAGGCAAATAACATTCGGGGCCCAAAAGAAAAAAAAATTAGGCCACAGGTGGCTTAAAAAAATTGGTGTTGTGAGACATATGCCCAAAATTGGGCTAGGGAGGGTCTCGGGTGTAGGCTGCAGGCCTACAAGACATTGGGGTTGGGTTGCTGCGGGCAAACCCATAGAGAAAACAGTCGGGTTGCTGCAAGCGAGCCCAAAACAAAATTTATTTTTGTTGTTGTTGTTTTTTTTTATTCAGGCCGAGGGAATGGGCTGCAATGTGCAGCCAAAAAAAAAAATCCTAACCGTATTTGGGTGTGTTCACCGAGGAAGACAACCGGCGCCACTGCAGGTGGTTATCGGTTGGGGAAGCACGGGTTTGAACTAGGACCCAATATTTGAACGAAGAAATTTCGATTTCTCAACGTTTGAGTGTGGAAACCATAAGGATTTCAAATCGAAATCGTTGAAAACTGAATGAAATTTAAACTGAAATTTCATACAAATTAGATGAAATTCTTCAGGAATTTCAATGAGATTGGGTTGAAGATCACGACACCATGTCGGATTGATGTAGGAAATTACACGGCAAGGCTGTGGTTTCGCTTCAGGCGATGTGGTTTTTCTGGGTTTGGGACACCATGGGCGTCGGGTTTCCAACGGGGTCACGAGTTCAATTTTTTTGTGGTTTGGGCCATCGCAGGCTGCTGGCCCTTGTGGCTTGCTGCCTGGCAGTATGCCAAGGCATGGAAAGAACCCTAATTTTTCCCGATTCCAATTTTTCATATATAAGTCAATTATATGCATATATATTTCAATGAATCACATATTTACGTTGATGCATATGCAAAATAATATTTTCAATGCATGTACATATGTAAGATTCAATTCATGGCAAATATTAAATTCACATAATTTCAACAATTATGGTTATGAGGCATACACAATTTATGTAGAATCTAAATACGTTAAACGTAAAGTTGGGTCATGCATCATGGTGAATGTTCATGCTATCAGGGCTGCAAAATATCGAGTTAAAAGCCGTTATTTTGAAAGAACCTGATTGCATGATGGTATGAATGAACTGGTTTGATGCAGAAAATTTCTCCAACGTCAGATTCCTAAGCGCAGCGGTGGGAGCGTGTTGATAACGTGTTGTGGTCTATTTTTATTTGACAAAGAGAGGGAGAGGTCGGCGGTAGAGAAGAGAGAAGAGAGATGTGTGTTTGTAGAATTGTAGGGGAATTGTGTGTTTGTAGAATTGTAGGGGAATTGTGTGTTGTTTCCCTCCTACATTGTACATTTATTTATAATAATAATAATAATAATAATAAGATAAGGATATTCCTTGATCTCTAAGGAATATGAGATACAATAGGTAAAGATAAACCCTAATCAAATCTTATCTAGGATTTACACAATCACACTTAAACCAGGAATGTTTCACAACAATATACTAATTGTAACATTTTTAACATTAAACGAATATATTTAAAAATAATTTTTTTATTATTGAAATAATTAATGATGTTATTAATACCAAGTACCTTGATAAAAAAAATGAAAAGAAATAAGGTTTTAATCAAATGAATAACAAAATGAAGGATGAGAACCTAATTTCTTGTTTGAAAAATGATTGGTGGGCGGTGCTAGGGTTTTCAAATTCGAAGACTAATCAACTAAGTTAAAGTATGGAAATTTAAAGAAAACAAGTTAGAAATTCTGCAACAGGAGTGGTTCTTATGTCATGGAAATAAAAGTCAGATACTCCTATAGCAAGCTAACACGTTTGTAGTTGAACGTGTATACGTATGCATGCACGCGTGAGGTTTATGTTTGTTTTGCCCTTTGAGAACCATCGCTTCCAAAGCAACCAATAGATATTTACAAAATATTATTCTATAGCAAATAATGAGCACGGATGGGAATACTTTTTTCTTACATTAAGAAAAGCTCATGGTGAAGTAGGATCCAATTTATAGTCTATGCTCTACACTATTGTTTTATTATATATAGCACCAAATGATTCTTATATTATGCTAATTATTAATTTCACTAATCCTTCATATAAGTATATATATATATTTTTTTTTTCTCCCCATCTCTTTTTATTTTTATTTTTTATATTGTGGTTAGGTAAAGCGACTCCAGCTATATTAGCGAGCATAAAAAACATAACTCTTAAAATTGAATGAAAGAAAAACCCATAATTTTTGCCATTCTTCTATCGTTTTGGGATGCATTTGATCAACGTTAAATGTTTATTTCTTGGTTTTTAAGATATCATTAAAGTGGCACATGAAGTGATGGGGAGAAAAAATATATATACATAACGATTAGATGATAAGGAGGAGAAAATTTTCAGCCTGTCAGGAACCAGTCCAGTACACTAAGTGTTGTAATACAATTGGTTGATTAGGCAGTGTTCCCAACAAACTGAAAAATCATTTGATAACGACAGGGTATATGTTTTAAGAAACCAACTTTAAAATGGGGCAACAGAAGAGGATTTGATTCTTGCTTTGCATCTTTTCAAACATTAAGCAAGCTTTTTGACTAATAATCTTCATTCCTGGATCCCATCCCCGCCCCCCCCCCCCCCCCCAACTAATCCAAAGAACAAAACAATTAGGGAAAAGTTTTGACACTTGAAGTAACAACTATTAATTAATTTTCTGATCCTAATTATTCCAGGCTAGGAGACGCTATGGTTTACAATATTAATTTTCTGATCAATAATTATATTTAGGCTTAAAATAATGAAAATGACTCTTCCCACCTCTTAAGGGTCAAGATCTCCTCCATTAA
This sequence comes from Crataegus laevigata, assembly GCA_963580275.1. Lineage (NCBI taxonomy): Eukaryota > Viridiplantae > Streptophyta > Magnoliopsida > Rosales > Rosaceae > Crataegus > Crataegus laevigata. The sequence continues at coordinate 24,439,314 of OY756947.1, read as the reverse complement.
TAATAATTACTCCAATAAAAATAATATTTAAAGTTGAATTAACCCTAATCGAATAATACTATCCATCAGATCTGCAAATTCCATTTGGATTAGAGATTAGATCATTCCAATTTGACAAACAAAATTAAAACATGGATGAACATTGGTGACTAAATGCTAAGAAAATGGCTTATTCTGTCGTCGTGACCTTTACCCAAGCATCTCCTCTGCTTTCATTTGACACAACTTTTTTTGTATAAAGAGTTGGTATCTTGCCAGAATCTTCTGAGTTGTTTCCATTTCTTTGAGTTAATATTAAACAATTAGTCTTTTCTTATACGAGATCATGCTAAAGTTTAAGATGGGTTTTATCAAAGCACCTATTTTTATCTCTTATACATTTTTTCACTTGGCAAGAATCAATATTACTAGACCACATTACTAAATGACGTATTGATTCTTAGTTGTGGATCATCTTTCTATAACAAACAGAGTAGGGAATAAATTGGGTTCAAAAATTGTCGCTTGTCTTATATTATTCTTTGTACCTTAAATTAATAGGGGTTGAATAAATAGCAATAAAACCTAGATTTACATATCTAACAGAAACTTGCACTTTCAAAAGGATGATTATTTTTAAGGGAGCGACATATTTTCTATACAGAATGAAGAACATGATCCCTTGTAGAAGGATGCTTGCAAACAAAAATATGAAATTACAAATAATATTCTAGATGTAGTAAGAAACTGTAAGAGACAGAGGAGTTCATAGAAATCAATGCATCTAGTGTTACAAAATCACGTGAGAGATGAAAGCTCTTAAACCAGTTGGGAGATAAGGAAAACATCATACTTTTATCTAGACTCTGCAAAGAAAGATATCGTGGCTTCAAAATGCCATAAGATGATAATAATAATAAAAAAACCATTTAACAGTTGATCCAACGAACTCAACAATTCACCTCTGATATTTTGGTGAACCATCATAACGACAACACAACCAAACTCACCTATAGAGAGACTATCAAACTCGCACAAAGCAAGACTACCAAACTTGCTTATATCGAGACCAGACAACTCATACTGAAGTTCTTGAGTTATTACAAACACAAAACCTAAATAAAACATGAAAACAAATAATAACACATAATTTATTTCTTAACAAGATTCTCTCATTAACAGCTCGCAATTGAAGCTGATCGGATCATTATCGTCGCTTATATTAGATCCAAACTTAATTCCACAATGCACTGATCGAGCCGATGAGTCCAACACGTTAGACAAATGAGTAATGTGACCACCTATTTGTATCATCATTTGTATTATCTCTCTGATAGAGATATGGCTCGATAACGCATGTTAGTTCTATCTCTATTATACAAAAAATATAAATGATGATACAAATAAATAATAAATGTGACATTTTTGTAGAGGATTGGATAGAAACTACATAACCTTGATGGAGGTACCCAACTCTCCGGTCACACAACATTTTAAACACATAAAAATATACAAGGGAGTTTGAGAGAGATTTTGGTCCATTATGGGCGTGCAAATCATGTTTCACTTTTGATAAAGTTTGGAACTCTGGTAGCCGTTGAATTAAATTTCTTTGTTCAAGAATCTTTGAGATCCTTTGGACCTCGTATGCTTTCTCTGCCCTTTCCACCTAGTCATATGTACTTTTTGGTAAGAAAGCTCATTTCATTTCACCTTTACATAAGTAGAAGAAAAGGAGGTGTGGAAATTGCCTTTAAAAAAACATGCATGTGGGGTCTTCTTCCCTTGTTTTCTTGACTTTATTTAGGAAACCCAATATATTTGGAAATGAAAGAGAGACTGAGAGCAGCAACAAGAGCTTTGTACATCTGTAACCTCAAATTTAATGTGCGTAGAAGTAAGAAATGGATGCCAATTTTCAAATATTGTTGAAGTTGAAGATAGAGAGTTAGTTAAAAAGTACCTAGCATTTTTTATTAAATATAATGAGTTATCCAAGCCAAGTCAAATTTAATTTTTGTGGACACAAGATGTTATTTATAAATGTTGCTCAAATTAAAAGCGGAAGATGAATTAGTCAAGAAAGAAACTTATCCATTTCAATTGACTACAATGAGTTGTCTAAACCAATTCAATGTTGGGCACCAGACAATGCATGTATGTATACATGTTATGCAATCAAGTTCGTCAATGTTCGAAAATGTCCTATGTTTGATTCGCTTACTCAACAAAAAATATAAAATAAAAATCCTATGATCTCAAACAAAATTAATTTAATAACTTCGTCTACGACTAATATAGGTATTAACCCACCAATACAATTAAGTACCACCTTTACTAGAAACGTGATACAAATCTGGTCTACTAAATGTGTTCCCCCAAGCATTTTCATTTTAGTAATACTTCAATTTGTGAGATTAATACATTTTTGTTTTGTTTCCTAATACCTAATGTTTGGAGTCTGATGATTCTCTAACATAGTCTTAACTGGATATGCATTGTTGTGTTGATCTCCAACAGTTGAGTTTTGTTTCTGGTCTAATAATAATCTAACAATTTTGATTAAAAAATAAATAGTAATTAGCTACTATCATCATATTTTGAGATTTTTTTGGATATACCTATCTTATGAGGTCCAATGTCTTGTTTCCACCATGCAACAAAAGTGCCTTGGTACATCACACTCACTCAACATTTATATTGAAGCATGAAATGTATAAGCCATCACACATAGACGGCAAAAGATTGGTCCAATTAGGTAAAGTCACCACTAAGGTAGATTACCAAAAAATTGAAATACTAAAAATTGAGTGTCTTCTTCTTATTGGTCATTGATCAATTAGCCCTTAGACCATCAATTTAGTGAGTGATGATGGTAGGTTAACATGGTGGGCTCCTCCCAATGACATGAATATCATAATTTTATTTGGGTCCAAAGTTTGGATTGGAGAACGCTTGTTGGTAAGAAACATCATACAATTATGTTCAACCATATACTAGTGAGAAATACTAAGGAGATTCTTTCAAAAGTTAGACTTCTTATAGACTTTTAGTTGCTTCATGTTTTTGACACAATATTTTACAATATTAGCATAGAAATTAACGTTAAACTGTAAAATATCAAAGAATTCATAAAGAGTCATATTTTGAGAGAGTCTACTTAGCATTTCTCCTAACTAATTAATCCTCAAAGAAATTAAAGAATAGAAGAAGAAGAGAAAGAAAAAAAATTAGTGGTGTTAGGCAGGAAGCCCAGAATAATACACAACATTGGCTGATCACTGATGTAATATTATGTACACTTTTTGTTAGACAATGCTTAGGGTTAGCATCATTTGTATTAGTATTTAAATGGTTATTAGGATGTACTTAGTGCTTGTGAAGGAAAATCAATAGATGATTAAAATTTCTTTGGTAGAGCGATAGTTTAATTTATTGTAAATTACATAGAAACTTGAGTCTATGGGAAAGTACTATGTTCCAGACAAATTAGATATTCAATACAAAAGAGCGAAAATCTAAGTTCAAATTCCCTTTTTTGTTTTGAACACATAGAAAAAAGAAACGAAAAACAAATAACCGTCTATCATGGTGACATCATTTTTTGGCGAGAAAATTAAAATCTCTTACAATTTTTCTATGTCTTTTAGATTAAATATCTATACCTTTTTAAAATTTGATTAAAGTGCTTTGACCAATAGTCACCTCTATTTTTTAAAATTAAAATACTTTTTGAATTTATCCTTTTATCTGAATGATACATTTTTCCTTATTTAGTGGAGATATTAGTAATTAAACTATATTTTCTCTTCTTCTAAATATGTTTTTTATCGCATTTTTTATTTTGTTATACAGACATTTAATATTATTTCTTTTTCCCAATGGTTTTTTTTAAAAATAGTTGGTGATCAACATAAAGGCTCCTTGTAATTTTTTTTCAATTTTTTTTTGTGAAATTATATATATATATATTTGCTGATTTTATTTGGGATTTTTTTATATAGGCGCTTCAGTTTTGAATTTTTTAGATCAAACATCCATGCCTTTTAGTGATTTGATTAAACTTTTTTTTGTCATAATTTTGGTGCTATATGCACATTATATTGTAACAAATTTCCTATAATCTAGCATTTTGGTTACACTCTCCTCTATTAGAGATAATTGTAAAAAAAAAAAAAAATTGGTTAGATTCAACTTATTTTCACAATAATGCTACAATTTAGCAATAATTATCTACGATCTTTCTTTCCAAAATAGTTTAAAATATTTTTAAATCCCCAAAAATCAAACGCACCGAAATAAGTTTTTCTTTTAGTAAATTAAGAAAAAATAGGATTGAGAATAATATAAACGTACCAATACACAATCTGTACAAAATAAAACATACCAAAATAAAATAATGTACCAATATTAACAATAAGTATCGAATCAAACGTACCGCAATTGCAAATAAACGTACCAATTAATGATTTTTGTAAATTCAAACGTACTCACAGATAATATATACGTAATGTATTGTACCTAATAATAATTTGTCAACAACTATACTTAAAAAAAAGAAGGGAAAATTAGACTCCCTACAACTTTTCTATATCATTTAAATTAAACATCTGTGCATTTTTAAAATTTGGTTAAAGTGCTTTGACCAATAGTCACCTCTATTTTTTTAAATTAAAATACTTTTTAAATTTATCCTTTTATCTGCATGATACACTTTTCCTTATTTAGTGGAGATATTAGTAATTAAACTATATTTTTTTCTTCTTCCAAATATGTTTTTTCGATCACAATTGTTTTTTTTTTTTTTGTTATGCAGACATTAAATATTATTTCTTGTTCCAAATAGTTTTTTCTTTTTCAAATAGTTGGTGACCAACATAAAAGCTCCTTGTAATTTTTTCAATTTTTTTTGTTGTTTTTTTAAAGTATAGTTGTTGAAGAATTATTATTAGGTACAATACATTACGTATATATTGTCTGTGGGTACGTTTGAATTTACAAAAATCATTAATTGGTACGTTTATTTGCAATTTTGGTACGTTTGATTTGATACTTATTGTTAATAATATTGGTACATTATTTTTATTTTGTACAGATTGTGTATTGGTACATTTATATTATTCTTAATCCTATTTTCTCTTAATGTACTAAAAGAAAAACTTATTTCGGTACGTTTGATTTTGAGGGATTTAAAAATATTTTAAACTATTTTGGAAAGAAAATATCTTAAATCGTAGATAATTATTGCTAAATCGTAGCATTGTTGTGAAAATAAATTGAATCTAACCAATTTTTTTTTTACAATTATCTCTAACAGAGGAGAGTGTAATCAAAATGCTAGGTTATAGGAAATTTGTTACAATATAATGTGCATATAGCACCAAAATTATGACAAAAAAAAAAAGAAAATAATCAAATCACTAAAAAGTATGGATGTTTGATCTAAAAAATTCAAAACTAAAACGCCTATATCAAAAGATTCTTTTTTTTTGGCCTAGTCCAATAAGATGGATTTGGATCCTCTCCTGAGCAGGAGATCGGGATCCTAGGGATCAAACAACATGGGCCGTTGGATTTTGATCCAATGACTACAATTATTATAACTTTTAAATGGCTCCCTGTTTATAGCCGTTGGATCAAAATTCAACGGCCCATGTTATTTGATTCCTAGGATCCTGATCTCCTGCTCAGGAGAGGATCCAAAGGGCAATAAGATCATGAATGTATGTTTGCTTTCTCAAGAGTCATGGCCCAAAAGCAAAAGGTGCATATGTCTCAAATATTTCACATCTACCTCCGTTTATGTATTTTTCCCGCAATCTGTAGTGTTCTCTTCGTTTCAATTAATAAAATTTGATATTCCGTTTGTTCGTTACAAAAACATTACACGCAATAATTCAGGACTGGAACAAGAGAGATTGCAATATTATTAAATTGACACAAAAGTAAGAACGTTTGCAGTGTACTCATGTCATAAAATCTTTCCCCAATAACCAAGAATAGTTAGATTAGGGTTTCAGAGTTTCTACATCTTACGCAGGCATGCCATATGCATGATGTCAGTGGAATCATATTTGTTTAATTAGAGTAGCAAACTTAACAAGGGTTTAGTGCTCAATTATAATTAAGTCAACCTGATCTGCAAACTTTGTAACAAGATTCCATCAGAACAAACAGTTGCACAATCTTTTGTGCGATCTAGATAAATTAATAAAAAGCATATTGCACAAGTGCTGCAAGCATGCGTCCACTAAACCTTCCTTTTCTTCTTCTGACTTCGACGCCGACAAACTCGAAAAAAAAGCTTCATCTTCTTCCTCCGACCTTAAAACTTCCGGTTTTCCCTCCCACTGCCTTAAAAGGCTTCATAGGGGAAATGCTAAAACCTTAATTCACTTAACCAACAAGGGATTTGACAAACTGAAACAACGACGACGCAATAATTCCTCTTTTTTTTCTTTTAGAAAAGACAATGGTGCAACAATATGCATACATGCAACAGTAATATTCAACAAAAACAGACTTACATGACAACAATACAGATGTACCATAATTTAGACGAATGCATGCTGACACAGGACAGGATGCCGCGAAGACGCATTCATGATGACTTGACATAGGACTGCAACACTAAAATCCAGTTAACTACTGGGTGCTCGCCGTGTATGGTAGCCGACTCAGGACAAGTGTAACCAAAAATCCCACATCATTTCTGCAGAAAAATTTTAAATGCTGCAGAGATGAAGATGACAATCATAAAAAACTGTAGGATGCTCACATATGCATGCTGACCAAGACTCTTTGAAACTTCAAATGAAAAGCCCGCACCTTCATTGCCATGTCAAATCCTGCAAGTTTACACATGAAATTACATGATTTCTTGAATGTGGGTTGGGGCAAAAATCATATTCGGATTAAACAGAAACAAAATAAAATACAAAACAAAGATCTAAAAGGGGTAAAACTGTAGAAAAAATCAGAGAAGTTACTCAACTGTCATAGGAGGTTAAATTATATAGCAATATAGCATACATGCCACTAACAAGAAAATACTTGAGATAATAAAGAAAGGTATCATTACCAAAAAGAAGTAGCAATTACAATAGAATTAATAGTCAAGGGGGCCTAATGACATTTTACCACTATGAGAAAATGGAATTAAGGAAAACAAAAGGAAAATCTGACATATACGTGTAAGATATGCAAACAGGGAATTGAGGAAATTCATATATGCGAGATAGTGCTAACACTCGCCCACGGGTTGATGTATAGTGCTAGCATGCCTCAATTGAGAAATAAAAACAAATACAGCCAGAGCTTAAACCAAGTAAGCTTTCATTGTAACTTGAGGAAACCCCTTGAACGTTGAACAAACAAGGCTTAAATATCAACCCTAGAGACCCCTCTAGTACAGAAAGAAAATCGAAACCATTCATCTTTTCCACAAACGTACAACCAAAACTGGCTAAGAGTCCCAAGGTCGCTGCTTTCCTCCCGCCACACCATGAGCAAACCAGTTTTTGGCAATATTCAAAACTCAAACCCATCCCAGTTCAACCTAAGATTGTTTCTGCAAACACTAAAACCACTCACCAAAAAAATTTACATACAAATCATTGTGCATTTAAAGCCTATTGTTATCAGGTTACAGCTAATACCCCAGATTCACTATTCAGTTTCAACAACAAATTTTTTTACACTTTTAATCAATAAATGTCCAAAACAAGTAATACTTTTTTCTTACCATCCAACTTCTAATCTGTAGTTTGCTAAGTGGTAGTATTTGTACCACTAATCAAATATTAAAGCTACTCACAACAATTACCTAAAAAAGATGTATTTCTAGGCGGTTATCAGCATTCCAATAGACAATACATCTTTTAGATAAAAAAATTCTTATGAGTACATACCACTGAGACGGATCCATATATATTGTAAAAAACAACTTTGATTGCTTATCATCCAAGGGAAGAAGAGCATATAATGGCATAGCGAGGATATGATTAGATAATTTCTTCTATAGCCCAATACATTTCAATCAAACTGCAAGTTACTCATTGCTGATGTTCAGTGTACTCAATCAGTTTCTAATTAGTGTAAGACAAGACTAAGAAATAACAAGGTAACAATCTTTCTGTATCAGAACATATCCTACAGCTACAACCCGCCATTGTGTATCACATGCTTAGTCACCAAACTATTGCTACAACTATTCCAGATGTAAACATGCTTCATGGAGATCCATAAAAAATAATAAGAATGGTGCACAGCTACAAAACAAGAAAATATTTTGTACGCATACTCACTTAAGCAATTGGGCATTTATTAAATTCGCAGAGACGATGTAGTTCTGCCTGATTGGTTGGGTCAAGATACTGACTGAAGATTTGAGGGTATCTGCCCGGGGAAAGTGCAGCAAGCCTAGCCAATGAATTTACCAAAAATTCTTTCGGATCTCTGATATCTTTCAGTGGGTCGTCCTCTCTCTTCCCAGCATTGTGAAGACGAACAAAAGTGGCAGAGTAACCTGCATTTTCAGCAATATCAGGCATTTCTGGATCCTCTTCAACCCTGTCCTGTTCAGGGCGTGAAAGAAGGGTCATAATGCTGTCCAGCATCTTCCCCCAGTGCTCAACAGCTGCAGCATCCAGAAGGGCTGGAGATTCACATAGAAGTCTGGTTGATGCAACAGCAGTCAACTTAGTCTCAATGACTCCTGTAATTAGCTTAAGATTGGAAATCCAAAACTGCACCAAGATGACCTGAAATATTTTTCCCTGAACAGCGTTCATTGTATCTGCAAGGTTTTGAGAGCCGTGTTTGACCAGAAAGAGTGACATAAAAATCAAGAGAGACTTGATAAACTTTCCTGTTTGCCTGGTTTGAAGCACCGTGAAAAGGGCACTCCAAATGCCACCAATATAAGGCGCAATGACATTATATTCAAGGCTCTCGATAATAGTATTCAGCACATAGAAACCCTGTTCATCTGTGCTACGAGTGGAGACAAGCTTATTAAATATCACAAGCACCTGCTGCAACCTCCCCCCTTGGTTGAGCTCATGGGGTGCCTTATGAAGGAATGCTTGAAGCAAACGCACAAGAGCTGGAACATTAGAAGCCTTTTTCCATAAATCAGGGGACAAAAGTATCTCAAAAATATGCATGTAAGACGGTGAAATTGGAGGGTTATTCAGCTCAACTAGTTGTGCGAGCAACTGAAATGCATAAGGAAAGAACTCGGTCACATCTTCGCCCAATATCTTCTGGAGACTGGGAAATAGGCTCGTCTCAAAAAGTGATATTAGAAAGGCATTCTTCGCACATGCACGCTTCACAAGAACAGCCACTGACTCAAAAAGATAGTGGTTAAATACTGGATTCTTGGGGTTTTCACAAGCTTTGTTGAGTATTAATGTTAACCCTTTAATGCAAGGATCAGCAATCTCATGCGATATGTCTGCAACTCCTAGAACTCGCATAATACACTTCATTACGTATTGGTTTTCCTCAGATTCTGGAACCTTCAAGGCCCCAAAGAGGTTGTTCATCAGTTGTGGCAGAATAGGAGATATATCTGCTGAAGTATATCTCGCTCTTCCACCCTCATCCTTTACCATCAAAAGTTTCTCAATACAACTTGCAGCATAAGAGTGAACAACATTTGACTCTGCACGAAGGAACCGAATCAAATCCGGAAAAAATTGCAATGCCATAGGCTTTGGTATATGATTCCTGAACATAGTGAAAAATTTTAGTGCACCGGCCTTGAGCATTGGAAACCCATTGACATCCTGACTCTGCAATTCCGGAACAATTACTGTCCCAAAGAAGTTCTGAACGTCAACAAGATCAGTTGTAACAGAAGTACCACCAGCCTTCTTAATAGCAAGTGATACGACCAAGTATATAGCACAGTCCTTATCCTTCCAATTCACAACTGGGTTTGTAGCAAAAGAGCTTAGCAAATTCTGTATCTGTAGAGAAACCAAATTGGTAACCTGTTGTTTATAATTGCTAGCAATCCCTTTAAGAAGCTCACACGCAATCCTCCTCCTAGTATCGAGATCACTACCTTCCATATCCCTCCTGATGAACTCAATATAGTTCATGTCAAATAGTTCTTCATCCTCCTCCCTTAATCTCACATTAGGGATCACAATGCCCTGACAAATCTGTGGTATCACACCCTCTGCAGAAAAAAGATTATGATGCACACTTGTGCTAACTGTTGTCAAGAACTTAATAGCTGTAACAGCTAACTGATCACGGCTCGACACCTGAGACACAATCCCCAATAAATGCCACACGGCAAGCGCAAAATCATTCAAGTATGTCTTAAACTCTTCCTCATTCTTTTCCATATAAAGGTTAATATTCTCACAAACAGCTGCACGCAACTCATCAACCAGCGCAAGACCATCAGCACTGCCCTCCAGGACTGGATAACTAGTGGTTAAATACTTTTTCATCTCAGTCATCCACTCATTCATATGGTCCTCAAAAAACTCTGGCAACTCTTGAAAATTCAATGAGTAGAAAATCCTACAGCACAGTCTCTGTGACTCAAAGAGCGGCTTAAGCACAGCAGGCCCACCGGAATTAGCAGCAGGCTCTATCAAATTCGCGGTTTTTATGAAAATTTCCAAAAGGGGTGCGGTGAAATTGTCCAAACAGTATTTCAAATCAAGCAAAAGATCATTGGTCTTGTACTGATAACGAAATTTCTTAAAAATGGAGTTGGCAGTGCCCAGAATACCGTTAATGGACGCGTAGTCTCCGGCGAGTGAAGCCGTCCGGAGGCTGGAGATAAGCTCGGGGAGCAAAGCGGGCCACAGCTTAGGGAAATCGTGCTTGCCAATGAGAACTAGGGCTTCGCTGAGCTGACCCTGAATTTTGGGGGTCGCAGAGAGCATGAGGGAGACGATGAGTCCCTTGATCTGCTCCTTCTCAGCGTCGGGGATGGGGGTCTCGTCGGAAGAAGGGTTGGGAGCCCATCGCGCCTTGAGGTGGTTTTTGAAGTTGACGGAAGCGGCCTGCCGGATCTGGTCATCGACGGTGGGCTCGGCAACGAGGCGGAGGACGGCGAGGCCGTAATTGGGGTGGAGGGATGCCTCGGAGAGTGAAGTCTCGGCGCGGCGGCGAGGTTCCGGGGACGGAGAGAGAGTGTGGAGAAAGCACTGAGAGAGGTGCTGTAGGGTTTCGGAGTTCCACTCCATTGATGGGCGATTAAGCTCTCGGGGTCTTTAGGGTTTATGCGATGTGTGGAGATTTTGAAAGCGAGCGGAAGTAGTTCGTGTAAATAACTCAGAGAGAGAGAGAGAGAGAGAGAGAGAGGAGAGGGAAAATCGAACAGTTTGCAGGATTTTAATTTGGGGATTTTTGGTCTGTAAAAGCAATCACTACCGAATATTCCCCTTCAAACGGCGGCGTTTGGTCTGTAAAAGCAAGCACTGCCGTTGCATTTTCAATTTTAAAAATAATTGAAAATTATAGATACGTTACAATCAGGTGCATCTAATAAACGAACGGTCTAGGATTAATTTGAAGGTTAAAAAATCCAAAATAATTCTAAAAATTAAACACACTTAACAAACTTACAAATGGAGATTTTTATTTTCAAAAATCAAACTTACTAAGTACACACTTACAAAGCATAAAGAATAAAAAAAAATATTGATTAATAATAATCGCTTTTGTCATTCTTCCTTCTAAATGGGTAGATTTGCACAAAAATAACTATTATTTAGAGTGAATAATAAGAACAATTTTATTACGCTTGCACTCTAATTGTTAGCGCCCTCCACCAACTGGTGGAGATAGTCTTAATATCATAATTTTTTTCTAAAGGAGGATATGTATTGAAAAGTGAAAAGATTGATTGAAATATTTGTCCTACTATTTACAATTTTGTGATGACCATATTTGGACAATTTAACATTTGTGGTTTTCTTGTTATTTAATACTATGATCTAGTAATATTTTTATTTATTTATAAATAAGAGGCTTTAGATTTAATTTTCGTTAAAAACAAATTCGTACCGAATTATTATGACTAGTCAATTATCCAAGGCCGGTCCTAGCTGCAAATAGGCAGCATCCCAGGGCCCAAAGGCTAGTGGAACACCAAAATTTGGAGGCAGATTGTCTGCCCTCCTAGTTGTGGTGCCCTTCCATGCTCTCCTATTTTGTGTAGTCACGGTTAAGCCACGTCAACATTTTATATTAATTTTTTAATAGGAATAATAAGACAAAAAGCAATAAAATATAAAATATTGACGTGACGTAACCGTGACCACACAAAATAGGGGAGCATGAACTAAGAGGGCAGACAATCTGCCTCTCCAAAATTTTGTTTTATATGAAAAAATAATAATTGAAAACGCAGCAGCTTTCCAAGGCAAGTGAAAAAGCTCATCAATATTGTAACAGGAAAGCTCATTGACATTGCAACAGGAAGAAGTTACTTAGAGAACGGCAACAGCGGAATGAATCGAAGAAAAGGTCAATTTCTAATATGTTTTTACTTGATTCCTATTGCTTTAAAGAAAGAAGAGAGAATCAGATTCAATTATAATGTTTTTTTGCAGGTTCTTTGCAATTGGGAATTAGGGTTTTGGAAGTTTCAAGTAGAAGTCTATTTCAACATCCATATTTTATTGTTCTTTGCTTATAAGCATATGCAAATTCGGTTATTCCTTCTTGTTGGATTCACGCTCTTCAGCAATGTATTGGTTTTATTTGTTTAAAAAATTATAGTGGTTCGTAGCTCACGCTGAAAAATGAAGAAAAACAAAGAGACGTGTTACCAGAAGTAGCGTTTGGGGAAAACTGACAAGGGAAGAAAGCGCTCTAAGAAGAGCACGCGATGCAGTCTTCATAAGACAATGACTTTCATCAATGTTACGCTAAAAAGGGAAAGTCGTAGCTTTGCTACGAAAAAAAAAGAGGAAGACTTACCCAAAATAAGCAAAAGCAGAGAAACCAAAGGATTCCTAAGGAAACCTAGGAAAGACACTCTACACCTATAAAAGGGAAAGCAGCATAGATAAGAGGGAGAACAAAACTGAGAAAGAAAAGGAGGAGACTCAGGATTGCATTGCACCAAGCAGGGAAATCCTTCTCTAAGTGCAAGTAGTCTTGAAGCCTTAGGAAAATCATCCTTCTAGGGCTTTAAGCGTTTCTTTAGGTCTCCTTTGAATTTCCTCATCTGATAGAAGCACCTTTAGAACTTTAAAGAACCTAGATCATCCATCGCCCATGACCATGCAACCATGAAAGTTTTCACTCAAGCTAAACTGATAAACTTCTATCTTCCACACCACACCTCGCTTAGGCAAGTCATTATTTGCCTTATTACGCCATCTTTGAATCATTGATCTACAATGCTCTCTAAGGCACGCTAATTGTTTGGAGTATCCCAAGACTAGGTACATAAACGAACCAAGGAAAGCAAAAGGCGTCCACCAAAGCCCAAGTCCAGCTCGGGCTAAAAGTCCTCCAACAAATATTATATGGTGTCTCTTACCATGTTTTATGCATATGAAATCACAAAGTTTATTAGTAAAGTAGTAGCATTTTGGTTTAAATACTTAGTTGTTATTAGGAAAAATATTTTAGTAAAACGTAACGGAGCCCTCTATACCAAATGGAGACCTTATATACTCGGCAGACTAGTTATGGTAATGACAATTCCCTACCAGAACAGCGCTATTGGCATCCCTATATAAATAATAATGACATTAACAAGTAATCTTTAGTTTTAAACTTTAATAAATTGAAGTTTATTATCATCGTTAATGTAACAACATGTCCCTAATTTTATGATTTTATTAATTTTAAAAGAGTGAATTAATGAAAATGCCCTAGAGGTGAAATTGTTGATTTTCGTTGTCTGTCATTTCGTGACGTGTAAGAGCTATTATTTTATCGTATTCTCAAAGTACTCGACGGTACGAACGCATATGCGCAAGCAAAATCGAAATCGGAGTTACAATGGAGGCTATGAATCTAAAACATCCTTTTGTAAAAAAATTACTATGTTATATTTCTTTTAATTATTATATTATTATATTATTATTTTAATATTTTTTTGGGAATATTTTAATTTTTTTAATAATATTCTGGCTTGTGGGGCTCACACCTACACTAAACTCTCCACTTTTCTCCTACCACGTGGTTTCTTTCCTAGGACTCTCAAACCCTTTCCCAGGCTCTCATCTCTGCCCTCTCAGCTCTCCTTCACATCACTACTCCATCTGCAACCACAGAGGTTACCACCAACTCGTCGTACTACCGAGCTTGCAGACCGTAGAACCACCACGATCTTCAACCATAAACACTTTGGACACCTAGGTCCCTCTCACAACGGTGGCTGCTGCCAATGTTCCTCGTCTCTTTGACGATTTTTCCGGTGAACGTCGCACTCCAGACCTCGGTAAAGATTCACACCACTCTGATTTGTTGTAGTTTTTTTTTTATTTCTAGCTTGCTTTCAAACTCACATGCGAGTTTTGGGTAAGTTTACACATAAAATCAACTCGGGTTCATTTTTCCAGATTTTCTAGCAAAATTCGAGATTTTGCAGGCTTTTTTTTTTTCCAGCCACGATTGAGTACCATAATGGTATAACTCGAACCTCTACCCTCCTAACTTCATTTTGGTTTTTAAATGGTGAATTTTGGTTGAGTTTTGAAGCTAATCGGAGCCGTGGAAGTTTCTTGGCCATATTTTTCCAGAAATCAACAACTGGACCCACGACTGGGACCAGGTCAGCCAGATTCGTTTAAAAAAATAGACCCAAACCCATAACCTGGATCCATGGGTCAGATCCGACCCAAATTCGCGAGATCGACCTAGATCCATTTATGAAATTAGTGGGAATATTTCATTAACTCCTAGTTAATTTTAACATAATATTTCGTCTGAGGATGAAATATTCCGTTAAAGTTAATTGTTGACAGTTAGTTGACTTTTTTGAAATTTTCTCGGAAACTCTCCTAGGCTAATTTCAATGCCTTGAGTCTATTT
Source organism: Crataegus laevigata (assembly GCA_963580275.1). Taxonomy (NCBI): domain Eukaryota; kingdom Viridiplantae; phylum Streptophyta; class Magnoliopsida; order Rosales; family Rosaceae; genus Crataegus; species Crataegus laevigata. The sequence continues at coordinate 24,424,305 of OY756947.1, read as the reverse complement.
TTGGCATCCGTTTAGTGAAATTTTGAAGTTTTAACGTAGTTGGCTCACCGCCTTAGTTGACTTTTTAGGTAACCGTTGACTTTTTACAAAATTTATCTAGGATTTTTCTTAATGTATTTCAACAGCTGATTCCGAATCTGCCATCAGTTTCTCCAAATTCAAATGTTTTAATTGAGTTTTACTAAATGGGCCTTTACTATACTTAGGTACGATTAGCATCGACGATCCGTATTTACTCATCCGTATATATATATATATATATATATATATATATATATATATATTATTTGAGTTACCATACGTACATTAATAATGTATTTTCTACATAATGACAGAATTAAATTGACGTTATAAGAATTGTCGAAAAGATAAAAATTATGAAATTATTCTGAATCCTGCAGGATGCACATGTTTGCGTACTAATATGAAATATTTTAATTACACTTACGGCCATGAATAGTGTTATGGTTGACTAGAATTATCGATTTACCGCTATATGATCATAATTATATTATTTACTCATCGTGTGCTACACTAGTGTTTGTACTCGCCCCGGTAAGGGCCAAGCTTCACGTTATTGTTCACTTCGCACCACACGCTCACTTTGGATCCATTGTAGGTGTCAGTCCTGTCCTAGATTGCTAGAGGCAATTAGGACTTGTATGTGATGCACCTAGTGCCAGTCTTCACGTCTGAATATCTTTGCATGAACTCGTGTGTCAGCATATGTCGATGAGCACTCGATTTGATATTTGATTATGCAAGTTGTTGTGATTATCGGATTATTATGTGATTCTTTAGGATATGTTGTGAAATGTTGTACGCTTGAGATATAATGGTTTACGGTAAGTATTCCTATACTATACGTAGTATGCTATTTTGGTAACTATACTTGTTTTATGGCGAGGGGTTATATGTTTTCGAAAAGGTTTTTACAAAGTTTTATTTTTAGGTCCACTCACCCTTATTTTTCGCCCCTCCAAGTTTTAGTGGTTGAGCCTTTATATTGATGAGGATTCTTGGCAAACTTTGGTTTAAATGATTACCTTCGACGGTATAATTCTTATCATACATTTACTGTACTTTACTTATGTGTGTGAATTGAGTTCATTCTCGCTCACTAGTGCACTCTTCCTTTTAAACACTTTTAGGTTTAAATTTACTCGCATTTTCCACATCACTACATTTTATGGCTTCGTCACCCTCCTAGTGTCGGTCAGCACAGCTCGATTCAGAGTCTAGATAAACATTCCAGGTCGGGGTGTGTTAGTTAATGTAGATATTTCTCTATTTCAATTGTTTAAAAAAATTGTAACGTGACTAACATGTACAAAAAGTGAATAAATAAACAAACTAGTACTACAGTTTAGTGAGTAATAGGTGTTATGTTTGACTCATATGAATGACGATTACGTATTATATTTGTGTGGAGTTTGATAACTAGTTAGTGAATGTCCAATTAGAGTGGAACATCATTGAGTAAAAATATAAAAAAAAAATATAAAAAAAGTGAATGAAGAAAATATAGAATACAAAAACGAGTTTAGAAATAAATTACCATATCAAAGAGTGAGGCTTTCTCTAGTGCAAATTTAAGTTACACATTTGTACAAGAGCTGTTAAATCATTTAACTTAATCGGCTCTCACGACTCTTGTTTCAATGTGTAATTTTTTTTAACCACGATATTATCTACACTAAGGGAGAGTGGATGTGCTTAGCCTCACAATGAGCTAGCAATAATGTTGTTCAAACTCATCTTTGGCGGGAATTGAAACTAATGTAGAATTATCAGAGAGATGGGCCAAATGCCCACTTTCAACAACACTGATATTTTTTTTCCAACTTGTTAATTATTACCTGCATAGAGGTTAAGAGATTTAAACTCTTCTTGTCGATGTGCGATGTTTCAACACACCCCTTCACGTGGGACCCAATTAGTGGGTCACACATGAGAGATCCACACATCTGCAACCATATGGAGCCAAGGGGAAGGGCCAAGGGACCCACCGTCATAGTGCGGAACCAAGGGGACCCAGCCATCATGTGGCAATACGAGCCCTCTTCCTGGCTCTGATATCGTGTAGAATTATCAGAGAGACATGCCAAATGTCTACTTCCAACAACACTGATATTGTCTTCAACTTGTTTATTACTACCTGCACAGTCCAACATGTATGAGATTTTATCAGAGATACATGTGAGATATTTTAACATCACTTATAAGAGAAGATAAATACAACTAGACCTTCAAATGTGCATATTTGATGCGCACTAGAAAAATTCAATCGAAGCATACCTTGTTGGGTCCTTATTTAATGGTCTAAGTTTGCAGCCTATGATAACCAGCGAAGAAGCCATGCCTGAAATTGGGCTCAACATTTGCCGCGTTTTACAATAGGCCTTTCCTTAAGCTGACCCAAATCAACCCCAACTTTGGAATGAGAGTTTAAGACCCATAAAACTATTTCCTTCCAAATTATATGAGGTGCTCGATTATATATTTTTGCTCTTTCGACAAAAAAAAAATCATATATTTTTGCTCTAGAATTTCCAATTGATGTTCCTCTTATCTTGCTAGAAAATGCATTATTCATTATTTGGGATTCAAACGTTGCTTAACTTTTCTTCTTGTCCTACGAACGGCAAAGTATTTATTCTCACATTCACGATAACAGTTTAACTTTCGTGTTGTTCTCTCTTTTTATGACTTACACGATGAAGCTTGATTGGGTGAAAAATTCCGAAATTTGTGTTATTTTTTTTCTTTCTAAATTTAGTTTTATATTTGTTACCGTTTTGTCTTAATTTTATAATTTCACATAATCTTTGATAAGTCTAAGTATTTAATATTTTACACTTGGTTGTAATTATATTATTTTCCGACTCTCTGAACTCCGATGAATCTCCATAGATGACTTGGATGTTGTCCTTTGAAAGTTGGAGGTACCCTTCAGACATGCTCTTTAACTGCTTGATAAAATGCCCCAAAGAGAAGTTTGGCTGCTGAGTAGTACGCCATGCTAGAACTTGTGCACAACACATGGGATGTTTTTGCGCATGCTTGTGTTGTTTGCTGCCCTTCCCTCTCTCATTATTATTTTTTTACTTCTTTATAATTTTGAGTTTGTTGCAGTCCTATTTAGTACAGGAATGTGATTGTGTAAATCCTAATAGATTAGGAATGTATCTTATATTCCTATTAGGAGTAGATTACTTATTAAGTATTGTAATCCTTATGGGAAATGGTTTGCCCTTTCTACTACTATAAATAGAGGCACAATGAGGTGAATAAAACACACCTCACAATTACACATCTCTCTCATCTTCTCTCTATGGGCTGCACCTCCCTCTCTCTCTAGGCCTCCATAATTGTTCAGTAAATTATGCCTACAACAGAGTTGACCGAAAATTTTAGTTTACAGTCTAATTATACGAGAATAGTAAAACCATGCTTAAAATCAAAACGGTAACATAGACATAGATCGACCCCCTTATATTTCCCTCCACATCTTTCTTACAAAACATTTCTTCACGTGTTACACTTGGACTTGGTGTGTCTACTTCAGTGGTCCAAGCAACAACACATAAAGGTGTACTACCCAACAAAGCCATTAATTTAGCAAACCCCACCCCTCCCCTCTCCTTGGGGTTGTTTATGTCTTCTTGCATATACTTGCTCATTCACACAAAATTCTAGGGTTTTCTTTTTATAGTATATCAGTGTACAGAAAGCACCGAAAAACATTGGTGTTTGAGCGATTAGATTGGAATTGCCAAAATCTGGTCATACAAATTTAGGCGCTTTTGTTTTCTCTTCATGTTTCATTATTGTTATCTTAAGAAACAGAAAAGGAAAAGAGAGAAAGAGATAATATGTAACATAAAAATTGTAATTTTTTATGGAAACTAGTTTTTGAACATCCTTTCTTCCCGTGGACATTTTTGTTTATTTTTTGTTTTTAGATTGAATAATTCAAAAGAGAAATAAGAAACACAAATTATTGATAATGTGTTGAAGGAGAGGAACCATAAGAAACTATTCTTTGATCATAACGAATATATAAGATTTTATTAGGTACGTCGGAGTACTTGTTCTTTCAGATATTTGAATCTTTAAATATTATTTAAAAATATAAAAATCAAAATCTAGCCGTTAAAGTATTAAAAAGAGGTTAGCAGATATGTAAGCCAGAAATGCTGTCTCTGAGACGTAAGAACGTGCAGGAAAGGAAACTATGATCATTTGTCATTTCTGTAAAATGGAAAGCGAAAAGGTTAGAAATTCTAAATCAATCTCTGCAGATAGCATGTTTATGGCTCCACAAATATTTGCAGAAAAACCCATACATATAATGTGGTGATATATCTATTTCGTTCAGTGTCTCATATATAATATGGTGTTCTCCACATTTGTAACAGTGATTTCTGTCCCTGCTGCTGTAGTCCCACCATTGAGATATTTGTCTCCCATCTTTCATGGCAGAAATTCCTCGTGTTAAAAATCTCCCACTTTCTGCCAAATTATTCTCAAGTGTCATTTTATCACAACTGTTTCTAGCTAGTATTCTCCATAGTTGTTTTAACTATTGATGATTTTCGCACTCTTTTTTTCTTCGATACTTTCTTAATTGTTTATGTCTATTGATTATCGGTTCTCATTTAATTTGTTAAATTCATAGGCCATAACAAAAGGAGTGCACCGAAGAAAATGAGAATGCAGAACTTGCTCCCCTAAAATATGAGCGTATTTGTATATACGCCTCAATATAGCATAGCTACAAGAAATTTGAAAATACACCCAAATTTGACAGGTATGTAGAACAAAAATTGGCCATCAAAGCCTCTTGAAATTAAATTACATATTAAAAATTATTTGGAAACATCGTTATGAAAAAGAAAGAAAACATGATATTGACGGATATTTTATTGTAGATGTCTGTTATTGTATCTGACGTTAGCAGTTATTAAGTAAATGACATTTTTTGTTGTACATGTTGAGGCCATTATCAAGATATGAATTGACAATTCCCATACGTTTTACATATAACAAAAGGCCGGTGGTCCAAATTTGGACTCGTTATATGCATTTCACAGTACAGTTTAATTACTGAAGAATCTATCAATGTTTTAAGCCTTTTTACAGGGTTGGTGACACTTCACCGGCATGCATGTGGATCAGAAATTAAGACAGCATTTAGAAAAGCCTTGAAGATAGATAGCAACGTTTTAAAGAACTTAAGTATCGAATAATTACAATATTTGTCCAAAATGCAATTTATATGTAATCGAAATTGTTTGTCAAATTTACTACACTACAGTAAAAACTTAATAGACTAAATCTACATGTGCAATTTTGTGGATTATTCAAGTGATAAGAAAAGTTACACTGAATTCATATAAATTACCGAGAAAGAGATATTCGAACATGAGATCTTGGGTGTAAGTGCGAATACTTTTAACCAATCGAAATACGAGCCACTTGCTTCAATCCCTCATTTCTGATTTCTTCATATATACACACCATATAAGTTAATGTGCCCTTAAAATATAATATCGCTTGTAATAAATTTATATTTATTGAACTCATATGAGTTTGTGACCAATTTCACTCGATTACCAGAGTTTAGAAATGTGGTTAATTGCAATGAACTCGATTTTCGGTCTTAATTTGGTGCATTGACAATTGCTTCGATTGCTAGCTTCATCTTTCTGTCTTCTCTTTTAAACCTAAAGTATCTACTTCTCAAGTGGGCATGTATGACACTTTCATCGCTGGTTGATATATACGACTTATTAACCGCCAGCTTTTTGAGGTTTGGTGGTTGAACAACAACGTAGTATTCTAGTTTCGGTTATAGGGTTTCAGTGATTGTCTAACATAGTATCGAGAGATGTTGAATTTAATCATTCAAAACTTTGTTTCTGCATTTTTAGTTGTTTTCGCACGATTGGGTTGTGCATGAGGGAGGGTGTTAGTTTGATATACGCTGCTTTTCATTTCTTTACACAATTAATTAAGATTAGAGACATTGATTGTCCAACAAGCCAATCCTAGTTGAGGCATGAGGTTACCATAATACCATTGTTACTTTCAAATGGAAGTCTTAACTTTCGCTTAATTTTAACAATTTGGTCAAGTTTAGGGGGCGTACTTAACATGTTCCATGGAATATATATCATATATGTCTTTGTCCATTTTGTTTTGTTGCACATGCTGATATACACAGGTACCGAGCAATCAGCTCCAATATTACGGGCCTAATTCTAAGTGGAAGCATCATAACAAGTCAATCAACCTCCAAAATCCATCTGACTTGGTTTTCATGTCATTAGAATTGCTTCCGTTTTGACTGGTAATAATATAGAATGCAATGCATATGGGATGCATGAAATTAACGGTACAGGATCATTAGAACGCATGGTTTGATGGTTAGGGTATTTCTCTTTAATGCATTGTGTCCCAGGTTCAAATCTTTATCTTTCTTTGGAGTAGCTTAAAGTAGTAATATTATTTGTAATAAAAAAAGAAAGCCATATTTAGATAACAATGTGAAACATGAGATCTTTCAATGTACCTAGAACATGACGACACGGTGTTGCTATTTCATTCAACCCTATCGTCAATCCCTATCATAATGTGGAATAATAACACCATGTTACAGTGTTGTAGATACACACAAACATTTACGAAATGCGGTAGTAATTTTGGGGAAGGACTATATATTTTTTTTTCCTAAAATCAATTCGATTTGACGAGTTTAAAACTAAGGAATTAAGTCATATAATCCAAGCATCAAAGATCACTAATAATCTCTTCATGAGATTGTGATGAAAAGGATTTCTGACTCGTTGAAATGAAAGTGGAAGCTCATCAAACCAACTAATTAAATAATAGCTACGCATGCACGCAAATTACGAATTTCATATATTTATGAGATAATTATGCTTTTTTTTTTGTATAGAATTATGCTCAAGTTTAATTGTGATTTTATTTGAAACCTGAGGATCTAAACAAGCACATAAGAGTAATGATACACACAAAAACAACCTACCTAATTAATTAATTAATTAGTACACATATATGATGACCATACCAACCACATCCAACACTTCTTAATCAGAGACAAGCCTCTCCCTCCGGCCATGCTGCCGCCGCTGCATCACCCGAAAACGTAGTCATATTCCAGCCACATGAATTCCAATAGCACCCACTATTATCCATCAGCTCAGGCAACTCTATCTCTCCCCAAAAATCATCTCCACCGTCCATTCCGCCGCGATGATGATGATCATCGTTGTCTTCGTCACTTTTTCTGGTGAATTGTGACGACTTCATGATTGTATGTGCTGCTTGGGCTGCTGCTGCCTGAATGTCCCTAGCCGTACTCGTGGATGGCCTCGGCAAGTGGTCAACTTCCTCGGGGAAGTTCAGCTGCGCTTTTCGACCTTTGAGGCAGTAGGCGGCAACGTCGTAGGCCTTGGCAGCCATCTCCGGCACAGGGAAAGAGCCTAGCCAAATGCGTGACTTTTTGCGCGGTTCCCTAATTTCGGACACCCATTTCCCCCACCTCCGCTTCCGGACGCCTCGGTACACCGGGTGGCGGGTGCCTCCGCCTTGTGAGTCAGCTTTTGGGAGGGTGGTGGTGGTGCTTGGGTCATCTTCAGTGTACGGTGGTTGCTCCATGTACAATATTGGAACCCTCTCCTTTTAATGTGAGTGTCAGTCACACTTGTTACTTACTTTGTCTATGCCTTGGGCCTTATAAGTTATATTTTTCTACGAAATGACATTTATGCACTTGCATAAGAAATTAAGGGACTGGTTATTTCAATGCCCTGTGCGCCAAGTGATTGATATAGTGGGTGGGGTACCAGTGTTTTGAGGGTACATGCATGATTTAATTGAGCATTTACAACTAAAAAAGCTCCCTCGTCATGCCCAAGAAAACAAAGCATGATAAGAAAGACATAAACTTTTTAAAAGAAAGATGGTTCTGATCGTTGTAAAAAAATAATAGAATTCACTTCTTTAAGCAATGCATATATGTGCTGAAATGTCTGACATCAAATATACACTCACTAGAGTCGCCAAAGAAAACCCTCAATGCTATGTGAATAGGAGGCATTTTCTCTTCTTCGACAATTTCGGACACATATATAAGCGGGTTGATTAAATATGAACTATGAGTCCTGTTAGAAACAATTACTCATGTACTGATTTATAGATTGTTGTCAACTGTTGATGAAAGTAAGTTTCACAATTAATTAACAAAAGTCACATATTTACTCATTGACGACTGTCAACTCTGTCTATCAACTTTTTCTTCCTCTAAAAACCGTTACTAGTTCCACTTTAAGGTTCCAAACTTCATTAAATTCACAACAACTTTGGCTTATGCATGTAATTACACCCTATGCTTTATATGTTGGTCCCAAATGAACTATGGTTGTGATTTCTACAAACAACCATCACGGTGTGATTTCCATTGGATTACATCTCTATCTGTCTACTCCATGGAGTGGTGGACGATTCTCACAAGGGCATATCAATACAATGACCAACCTACCCTTTCAAGCAAATATCATTATCAAATGCTCAAAAGGCTAATCAATTGCTTTTGGTTTCTATGTCCCTTGGGTTTTGGTCGGTTTACAAATCACATGGTGGATTAGTCAGCACGGGATTTTGATGATTTTTCTAGCTTTTGTCCTTTTTTTTTTTGTTTTGGTGTGGGATAATTTTTGCATGATAAGTTGGTGGGTTTTAGTAGCTTTGGTGTGAGTTTTGACATAGACATAAAGCCCTTGTAAAGTAGGTAGTAATGCTCTCCTTCTCCATGGAAACGAGGTCCTCTAATTGGCCTCGATGTAGTTTAGGAGTTTGATTAAGGACCACAGTTTGAATTGGACAATGAAACTTCTAATCACAATTGCTTATTGGATTATTTTTCCATTCAATCATTATTATGATAATGATACACGTGTTGTCACAAGAAAAATTAAGAAATCGTAGATAATTTAATATTCATATGATACTAAACACTATGTAGTGATTTTATATTAGTTTGCCTTTGCAGGAGATGCCACGACTTTTTCAGATATTTTCGTTCTTTATTTTTTGCTCTCATTCTCATTTCACTACGAGAAAAATAGGCTAAGAACACATTCATTTGTGCCCTTTTCATTATCATTGAGCACAAATACATATATGTGCTTTTTAAATATCAATGAGCACCAAAACCATCTCAAATGTGCCCTCTAAACAAAGGGCACATTGGTTGGTGTCCTGCATTTGTGCCCATTCAAATTTTTGCACCAAAATTTGTGTCTCTGTTTATAAATATCAGTAATCATAATTTTTTTTATTAATTTACGTACACACATAAATAATTTTTGTGCAATTTGATTTAGTATATTTAAAATATTTAATTTTATACACATAAGTATCTTGTCTTACTTCAACAATCTGAAAACAAAATCTTATTTTAATATATTTTTATTTGTGCCCTTTCTTTCCCTTTACTTTTTCATCTCTCTGTCCGTCTCTCTCATTTCTCTTTTCCTCTCTCATCTTTCCTTCTCTTTTACTTTCCTTAGCTCTCTCTTTCATCTCTGCTTCCCCAGATTTAGTCCAACCACCCTTTCTATCTCTACCTTCCCCATATCCAGTCTATCTCTCTCCATTTCCCGATCTTCTCTCATCTCTGCCTCCCTCTCTCTGCGACTCGACTCTTCTGAGAGTGCAGTCATCGAACCCAGTTAAGATTCGATGGCGCTGAAAAAGCTTCGGCTTCCGCAGCCGACAGATCTGGATCTCGAGACATTTCGCTCGAAAGAGGAGGCCGAGGCAGCGGTTGCTTGACTGCTGTTTGGGCTGTTGCTGTCGTCGACCGCCAGTTCGCTTCTATCACCTCTGTCTCTGTCTATCTGTCTCTGTCTTTGTCTCTTTCAACTCTGCCTCCCTTATACTCCGTTGCTAGACGTTGTCGGTCAGATCGACAACCACCACATTCGCTTAACAACCACCGCATCACCAACTCCTCTCACCCCTATCAGATTTGGGTTTTTGTTTATTTTTTCTTTGATTTTTGTGTAATTTTTTAACAATTTGTTTTTGTAGGCAGGTTTCTGTGAGCTCGTGTGCCCCATAATAGAAGTCTGAGTTGATACAGTCTTTGCTAGCTGCCAATGCCATTTCAGTGTCGTCGACGAGAACAAGCTCTATAACTATACTTTGGACTCTCTCATCCCTTTCTTCCCTCACGGCGTCCAAAGCGAAGATGGGTACTCTCTCTCTCTCCATTTCTCTGCTATGTTTAATACCGACACCACTCTCAGATCTGGGCTTTTCCTTTGTTTTGTTTATTTATTTATTTTTATTTTTTTGTATTTGATCCTGCAGGAAACTCAACGTCACCTCAGTTAATGATTTTTGTTTGAAATTCTTTTTATTTTTGCCCATAAATTTGTAAGTTTGATGGAACTCTGCTTGTGGGAATGATGAATTTATTTGTGGAGCAACAAAGATGGGATGAACAAAGATTTTTGGGGAAGATGTTGTTGTCCAGAAATGATTGTTTTCGAGTGTTATCTTAATTAGGGTTAAAATATGTAAAATGTTTGTTTTCAGTTTGTATGGTTTTTCGATTTTTTATTTTTTTTAATATTTAATTGATAGGGCACAATTACAAACTTTGTGCTAACATGGATGGGAAAGTCGTCTGACAATCTTGTCAGAACAAGGGCACAAAAGTGCTCTTATTTGTGCCAAGTCTATGAGCACAAACTACTATATGGTGCCCTCTAACCAAAGGCAACGCCCATAGAGGGCACATATATATTTTACTAGCCGTATTGTTGCTATTGGTCTATGGGCACGTATGTTAATGCCCTTAAGCCTCATAGGACACAAATATATTTTTGTGCACAGTGGCCATTTTTGTTGTAGTGTTTAGAAAGACTATTGTACCGTTATCTTGAAATAAGAAAAATATATAGCCGTCTCTTTTTTTTTCATGCAATTAATTGTTTTATTTGTTTCTTCTTAAATTCTAAAACAAATGACAATTTTTATTTGCATGAGTTTTCGTTTCAGATTATTTGGCTTCACCATATATAGGGTGGGAAGATAAGAAGGTAGTAACCAGGAGACCACTCAAATTTCCAAGCCTTATTGCTTCACCAACTATACATTATACAGTAGAAAACAAAGTAAGAAAATGAACATTGGAATGAAGTGCAATGAACATTGGAAGGAAGTGCAATTCTCAGGATAGCATCAGAGTAACCAAACATATGCAAACCAATAGAGATAGGAACAAGTAATATGCAATGAACAAATTCACGAGAATCTTTTAGAGCGAAACAGATTGATATATCTACATATTGCACACGCATGTTGGAAAATCCCTGCCACTAAAATCTTATCGGTACGTTCGAAAGGAATATCGAGCAGCGGTACCACATGCACCTAGGGTGGATCTTTTGGCCAAATTACCATGTCTATTCAATTGTCAACCGTATCATACCGATTTTGTGCCAATCGATAATGGCATGTTATTTTACCGAACCAAAATTTTATGGTATGGTATTAGTATTCGATACCATCACCACGGTATTATCGTACTGTACCAAAAAATAATATATAAATATATAATATGTTTATAATATATAATATATTGTTGTGGCCTATATTTAACTGACAGAGGAGAGGGGGCCGGCAGCATAGAGAGAGAATAGAGAGATTTGTTTGTAGGGTTGTGTAGAGAAATGTGTTATTTTCCCTATGCAGTGCCTTTATTTATAGTAATAAGAGGGAAAAGAAGTCATTCTCCTCCAAGGAATACAAGTCCTAATAGGAAAGAATAACTAGAATCAAATCTAATCTAGGATTTACACAATCACACTTAAATAAGAAGTTTACAACAATCCCCCTTAAGTATGTAAATACTCAAGTAGATTCGGCATCGTGTAGATGTTGAGGAAATCGAATCGTCGACACTAATTCTAGGAACACATTATTCTCAAATAAAGTAGGAACTTGCATAAGGAAGTAAGTCTCACCTTATGGCTATGGTAAAAACCCGAGTAAGGACAAAATCCATAGTGTAAGGAAAAATGCGTGAGAAATGCAAAGTCAAATGAAACGTCATCAGGGTCATGATCAACCCAAGTTCGGTGCCTCCAACGGTAAAGACATAACCCATTTGAAAACATGCCTTTTGCGGATTAGATAAGTATCTGGTGTCGGCATAACCAATAAGGCGAGAATTGACTCAAGAAAAGGGAGGTGCGACATCACTCGAGGATCTGTAGGGATAAAACAAGCCCAGATCCATAGTACCTTTAAGGTAATAAAAGATGTCTTTAACACTAGTCCAATGTCTATTTGTTGGTGCATTACTGTATCTTGCCAAAAGATTAACAACGAAAGAGATGTCGGGTCTAGTGCATTGAGCTAAGTACAATAAAGTGCCTATCGCACTTAGATAAGGAACTTCAGGCTCCAAAATATCTTCATCGTCCTCTTTTGGACGGAAGGGATCTCGTTTTGCATCTAGCGATCGAACGACCATAAGAGTACTCAAAAGCTTCGCTTTATCCTCGTTAAAGCGACGCAACACCTTTTGGGTGTAGTTTGATTAATGTACTAAGATTCCATCTGAATGGTGCTTTATCTCGAGATCGAGAAAGTATCAAGTTTTTCCTAGATCTGTCATCTCAAATTCTGACTTCAGGTGCGTGATAGTTTTTGCGAGCTCTTTAGGAGTTACGATGAGATTTATGTCATCGACATAAATTGCAACAATTGCAGAATCAGAATGTGACTTTTCAATGAACACACAAGGGCATAGTTTATTGGTCATATATCCTTGACTAGTCAAATATTCACTCATACGGTTATACCACATTTTTCCAGATTGCTTTAAACCGTGAAGTAAACGCCTCAGCCAAATTGAGAGCGTGTTCCGGGGTTTGGAAATATTTGATCCAGCCAATGTAAGTCAATCAGGAACTTTCATATAAATTTCGTATCAAGATCCCCATAGAGATACGCAGTTACTACGTCCATCAGTTGCATACTCAGTTTTTTGGAAACTGCTAAACTAATAAGGTAGTGAAAAGTAATCATATCCATAACGGGTGAATAAGTTTCGTCATTGTCCATCCTGGGGCATTGTGAAAAGCCTTGCGTAACAAGACGAGCTTTGTAACACACAATTTCGTTCTTCTCATTACACTTCCGAACAAAAACCCACTTGTAGCCAACAAGCTTCACATGTGGAGGAGTAGAAAGTACAGGTCCAAACACCTTACGCTTCGCAAGCAAATTGAGTTTGACTTGAATTGTTTATTTCCAGTTTGACCAACTAGTTCTACGTTGACATTTATCAACAGAACGGGGTTCAATGTCATCGCTCAACATGATCTCAGTAGCTACTGCATATACTAATACATCGTCGACGATCATCTCATTTCTACACCAAACATCATTCAAGCTAGCATAATGGATCAAAATTTCACGATTCTCGGGAGGTGGATTCGTCTCTTCAAGGACGCTTCCGTAATCTAGAATTTCCTCATGGGTTAGATAGAATGAGTAGGTGGCAATCGGATTCACGGTAGGCTTTTAAGGTGCCTTTATTGTGGGTTTCCTCTTCCGGGGGTGTGAATCCTTTGAACCAAGTGGTTTGCCACACTTATGTGTAGGGGCAAATGATTGGCTAGCCGCTAATGTACGTGGATCAGCCAAAATGGTGTCCTAGGCCTCCAAGAGGGAAGTCCGTCGTTCATTTGGTGCATCCATCTTTGCATGCACATTCGCAGTTGGAATATGTGATATTGTCACTCGCGTTAGATTAGTGAAATCATCTGGCATGCTATGAGCTATGCTTTGAAGATCTTATATGCGCTGCACTTCAGTTTCAAACTAAGCGGTGTGGGGATCTAAATTAGACAAAGTGGGAGTCGTCCATGATAATTCACATCGTTCATCAAGAACGTTGACGTTCTTATCTCCCCCTAATGACTGGAAGACTGTTTCATAAAAGTGATAATTCGCGAAACGAGCAGTAAACAGATCACCTGTCAAGGGTTTTAAGTAACGAATGATCAAAGGAGAATTATATCAAACACATTCTTATCCTTCGCTGAGGCCCCATTTTTGTACGTAAGGGCGGCGAAATCGACACATAGACTGCACAACTAAAAACACGCAGATGCGATATGTTGAGTTTGTATCCGGTAACCAATTGAAGGGTGCTATATGGTTGGGTCGCAATAGGCCTTAGGCAGACCAACATAGCTGTGTGCAATATTGCATGGCCTCAAGCAGCTACCAAGAGTTTGGTATGTATGACAAATGATTAAGCAATCATTTGTAAGCACTTAACGAATACATCTGCTAGGCCATTTTGGGTGTGAACATGGGGTACTGGATGTTCAACTTCAACCCCAACCGACATGTAATTGTCATCAAAAGTTTTAGTTGGATAATCAGGGTGATGAGCCCTGAGCTTGATAACCTTAGTCAATAGTTTGGAGAATGCAGCGTTCCTTATGGACACACGTGTGGAAGCATAAACCAAAACCATAAAATATCTAAATGGTTCACATGGAGGGTAAATTGGTCCACAAATGTCCCCTGAATCATTTGTAGAAAAATAGGAAGATTTGAACTAATCTTGTCATAAGAAGGCTTAATAATAAGCTTTCCCATGAAGTAGGTTTACATGAGATTCCTTGAATCGAACCTAAACTTCGGGTTAGTGGATTCTATGTGATGATTTGAGGATATGGCGCATCACTGTTCGTCAAGGGTGTCCTAAATGATCATGCCAAAGTGTAATATCGTTCACGGTCCCAGAGGTAGGGCCGACCACATAGTAGCTTTCTATAAGGCATATGGTTATAGTATACAGACCACTTGGGATACGCTCCATCTTCTCTAGAATACGCTTCTAGCCATATTCATAGAAAGTTATGCACATAAATTCAATTCTGTTTTCTACATAGGTTTCAGCATAGTAATTATTATCTCTAATGTTCTTGAAACTCAACAATGTTCTTCTAGAACGTGGAGAATAGAGTGTCTTTTCAATGATCAAGATTGTACCATTAGACAACATTATATGTGCCTTATCATATCCTTTGATCAGGTTGGATGGGTCTGAGAGAGTTGTCAGAGGTGCATTCTTAGGTATGAAGTTAGTGAAATAGATGCGTTCACGCAAAACAGTGTGCGTGGTTGCACTATCTACCAGACAACTAACTTTTCCACTAGTTATACCTATAATAAAAATTACTTTGAATCGGTTACATGCATAAAAGTTCTTAAAACAAATATCCATTCAAAATAATTTAAGTATTCAAGGATGGTAATTAATAAAAAATTAATATCCAAAAACAAATCACCAACAAATAATCCAAACAGAAAGGAAAATTGTTCAAAATTAAACCAAAAACAAGGGTGGGGTTCGGCTCCTACTGTAGAATTCGGCCCCAATGTTCTAATTTTAACTAGAAAATAGTTTATGTCTAAGATTCTAATCTTTCATAGGGGTGGTATCCTCCTAAAAGTCAGAAACCTCAATCTTGGTACTTTTCGATTCATTCACTTGCACAAAGTTTTATTCAAACTTCTTACAACGAGAATTGTATTAAGCTACAACCTTCTGGGAAGCATGGCAAACATAGGACCAATGGTCATCTAAACTACTATAGTAACACATGTCCATATCTATGGTTTCAGGTAATTTGCCTTTATTCTTGAAGTTTGGGGCCTTAGAAGTGAGGTTAGGGCGCTTCTGGGCTCGGTTTCTTCCCTTAGATGGGCCTTGGCTCTGTTGACCTTGACGGGGTGGCTTTTGGCCACCCCTACCATGCCTATATTGATGTTTTGGGCGTTAGTTTGTGCTATAATATGCTTCAGGCATAACAGTTGCCCAGTAGGTTAAGCTTGATATTTTTCATCAACAGCTGATTCTGATTTTCATTGAGAAGTAAACTAGAGATCAAATCTGAAAACTTAGTGAACTTCTGAGTTCTATATTGTTGCTGCAAGACAATATTAGTAGTAGAGAAGGTCGAATAGGTATTCTCCAAGAGATCGTCTTCAGTCATGGTCTCGTTACAGAACTTGAGAAGTGATCAGATTCAATAAATTTTAGAATTATATTCATTCACAGACTTAAAGTCTTGGAAGCACAGATGTTGCCAGTCATGTCTTGCTTCAGGTAAGAAAATGTCCTTTTGGTGATCAAAATGATCAGCCAAAGTGACCCAGAGTGCTCGTGGACCATCCTTAGCAAGGAACTTAGTTTGTAGTGCCTTATGAATGTGTCTTTAGACGAAGATCATGGCAGTGGCTTTCTCAGCTTCGCCAACCAGGTTGTCCTTCTCTTCTTCA
Source organism: Crataegus laevigata (assembly GCA_963580275.1). Taxonomy (NCBI): domain Eukaryota; kingdom Viridiplantae; phylum Streptophyta; class Magnoliopsida; order Rosales; family Rosaceae; genus Crataegus; species Crataegus laevigata. The sequence goes on along the minus strand of OY756947.1, from coordinate 24,407,895 downwards.
ATGGCGGGATACAAATTCTTTGCAGTAAGGTGGAGCTTTACATCTTGGACCTATTTGAGGTAGGTTTTTTTTTTCTTTTTCAGAGACCTCCAAAGAGGTAAAGTGGAGTTTGTTCAAAATTGACATATTCCTATCACAAACTAAATGGACAAGATGTGGTTAGTGTAATGGAGAAAAAATCAATCAATTTACATATGAGTAGCACATTTAGGTTCTAATAGACATTGATTGGTTTAAATTTACATGAAAAAATTTCGAGTTTTCATGGGTGATGTTGTTAAGGAAAATGTCAGGTTTTCAAACAAGTCATGTTTCTAAAAACTTCAGGTTTCGAAATAATTATGAACTTCAGGTTCATATGTTTTTGCAGATAATCACAAATATATACACATAAATATGCAACAAGAAAATATACAAATAGAACTTCAGGTCTATAATTATAATTGCATTAATTATTTGGACTTTGGGCCAAATGTAAAGTGCGGGTGAAAAATTATAAAATCCAAATTGTCTAAAAAAATAAACAATTAAACCTCGGGGTCCAAAAACATGGACTAAAGCCCACGGGTGGGCTGGGGAAAATTAGGTCGTGAGGTTTATGCCCAAATTTGGGCTGGAATGGGCTAATCAAGCTAGAGGGTTTCAAGCCCAAGGTAGCAAACGGGCTACCAAGAAAAACCGAGCCCAAATAGGCCCAAGCGAGGGCGCTGATCATGTGCGATGGGGAGCACGAATGCACTAGTGAGGCTAGGATCTAGTGTGTTGTGGCGAAGGAAAACCACAATAGCCAAGTGGGCTGGGTTCCACTGTAGCGGGGACATGGGGACACCGAAGCCCAATTGAACTGGTGTCATAAGTGAGCCGATAAAGGGGGTTTGCAGTGGGCTGCAACATGCAAGCCTAAAAACTAAGTCTAGGTTTTAGGTTAGGTCGAGAAAAACCAAAGCCCAAGAGGGCTGGGTCTTTGGACTAGAAGAACATTCTAGCCGTGTGCTGGGTGTGCTTGCTAAGGAAGAACATTAGACCTATGGCTGCTGGTGGCGGTCTGGGGTTATGGTTCATTGTAGAATCTCTTCCCAAGTGACGGATAGTGAAGACTCGACGTTGACGAACCAAGAATCCTTTGGGTTCGAGTTAGAGTTTTCGAACACTGATGATATTACGAAAATCTCGGCCACAATTTTGATGAAAATCGTGTCGAACCCACCCTTACATGCACTAGATCTACTACTATTTCTTATTATGATAAAACACATACCATTATATACTATCTACAAATGTTTTTTTTTTTACCATCAATGCACAGTTTTCGAACTTGAGATATTTTTCACGAGAAATTAATTTTTTCTCCCACCTACATATTTTTGTTTAATTTTATACGTTGTTTTTGTTTAATTTATTCAAATCAATGACAAATAAATAATGAGAGATGTGTGAGAGGCTAAAATAAGTGAAAATCAGTTATTTTCTTTCAACATTTTAAAAGCAAAATACCACCTTGTTTTCCTAGATTAGTAATTAGCTTGTTATTTTATTATGGAAAAGGAGTAGATTCAAACCAAGAACCTAAAGTCTAAAGGCAAATTTCTTAACGCTTGAGCTGCTAACTCCTTACACACACATACACACACACACACACACACACACACACACACACACACACACACATATATATATATATACACATGTGTGGCTAAGTGTAATTATCAAAGAGGCTATGTGTATCAATCATATTGGTATACCTGGTTTGTCAATCCCTCTAGGTATAACTTATGGTGTAGCTATCAACTGGTATATACACCATGCAAATAATTATACATGATCTAACCAATTTGTTAATGCTACTGAGACTAAATTTGGTAAATTAAATGACATGGAAGTTGATGATTATTACTTTAGTGTTGATTAGCATGTTTATTACTTATTGATGACACATCATTTAGTTTGCAAATTTAGTCTTTCTAGCATTACCCTAGATATTAAATAGTAGGTAGCTAGAAAAATAAGAGCCAATAACCTTGTGGACTTTCCTTCTCTTTAGCATAGATTCATTAACGTAGAATATCATTTGTAATTAAAAAATAAATATATTTTTATTATTCTTCTTTCATAAAAAATGTTGTAGAGTTAGTGGATGAATGAATGCACCCACAAAGTAATGAAGACTTGGGAATAGTGGTTGTATGATACTTTCAAAATGTAATCATTTTTGTTTTGTTGGTTGTCATGGGAGTTGCTCTATAAATAGAGCACTTTGTGTGTTAACAAATACACACAACGAAAGAAAGAATCAAAGAAATAATATCAGTATCCCTCCCTCTCTTTATCTACTATCCTTTTGTGTTATAGCTACTAAAGTTAAAGTGTGATATTTTGCACCCGCTTTGCTTATGTCCTTAGTAAAGGTTATCTCTCTAACTTTTACTTATTTATAACATGTTATCAGCACGACTCTATCCTTAACTAGTTTCCCATCTCCCTTCACCGAAAGAAAAAAAAAACGCTTCCTCCAAGAATTTTCCTTCTTCCTCCTCTACCTCAACTACACGATGCACCCTCACGAAGAACTGCTAGCACCATTCCTACTTCTCGTTCTCAATTTAACAATTACTTATATCTTTGATTTCTTTTTTGGTATAATTCCTGATTACTAACCCAGTGTTTATTTATGTTAATTTTACTACAATCAAAGATGGTGCAGTACAATCGCCTATCTTGAGCTGTAAATTTAATTTTATTGCAATTTTAGGTGGTGTGGTATAATCGCCCACCCTGCTTTGTATATTTAAATTGCTCTGCATATTTAAATTTTCATGCTGCTTGAGTGTGCAAAATAATCGCCCATCCAATGCTTATTTCAATGAGAATGGTGCGGTACAATCGTCCTCCTCATTAATCATGTAAATCTTGAGCCTAAAATTTCGAGTGATTATCATTTTGGCCTGAAGATCAAAATGAAGAATAAAAAAAGTTTTGTAAGAACCAGAAGTTCTTACACTATATTCCTTTAGGAATGCATATTATTGCAAGTTCTTACACGTCTCATTTTTCTTCCAGAAAAGAAAATGGCGAACTTGGCAAAGCTTGATTTTGTTGCCCTAGATATTACTAGGACGAACTATCTAACTTAGGTAGTGGATACCAAGATCCATCTGGAGGTAAGGAATCTTAGAGAAACCATTAGGGAAGAAAACAGTGCATCATCTTAAGATCGGGAGAAGGCCATGATCTTTATCCGTTGCCACCTTGATGAAGGACTAAAGAGCGAGTACCTAACGGTTGAAGATCCATTAGCTCTCTGGAAGGCATTGGAAAACAGATACAATCACAAATGATGATTCTTCCAAGGGCTCTTTATGAATAGACTCACCTAAGGATTTAGGAGTCAGTGGCTGAGTACAATTCTGCGATGTTCATAATTAGCTCTCAGATGAAGCTCTGTGGGGAAACCATCACTGAGAAAGATATGCTGGAAAAGACTTTCAACACTTTTCATGCCTTCAACGTGCTCTTGCAACAACAGTATAGAGAGCGAGGCTTCACTAAATACAACCAGCTGACTTATATGCTCCTAGTAGTTGAACAAAACAATGAGCTCCTGATGAAAAATCATCAGTCCCAGCCTACTGGATTTGCATCATTCCCAGAAGTGAATGCTGCTTCCCTTGAAGTGAACGCCACATCCTCTGGCAGTAATAATCATAAACGAGGACATGGCCACAAGCGAGGCCAGTGGAATGGGAAAAGCAAGAACCATGGTGTCCAGTTTCACAACCAGATTCCAAGGCATAATTCAGGCCTGAGCTTCAAAAATGTAAATCGCCACAAAGGCAAAGCTCATATGAACAATGCTCCTAGAAACTCTGAAGGAGCTTGACATAGTGTGGTGGCAATGGGCACTAGAAGCGTACCTGTCGTACCCCGAAACATCTGGTGGATTTATATCAAGCCTTATTGAGAAGGGTATCGAGACCAATTTCCTTGACCATGCTAGACCAATGGTTATACTTGATCCAGTGTTTAACTTATCAATGCAGTTGAACACAACCCACCTAGATGCCTTAGACTTCATTGTGGAAAGAGGGAATGAAGTGTATCGGTCCAATTGAATCATTTATGTTTGATGTACTTTTATTATTTTGAACTTGTAGTTTAAAACTCGTATTTCAATTCAATAAAAGTGGCATTTCAATTTCCTTTTATTATGAATAAATTGTTTTTAACTGTGATCCCCTTTACTTAAAAAGCATGGATAAAAACTATGGTTATTCTCAAAATAATAGAAATAGCGGAGATATTTGTCTTGCAGACAGTGCAACCACGCATACAATATTTTGAGATTGAAAGTATTTCTCAAGCTTGATACTTACTAAAGTAAGGGTAACAACAATTCAGGCCAATTAGATATAATTGAAGGCTTAGGAAAAGCCCAGATCATGTTACCAAATAGAACAATATTGTCTATACAAAATGCGTTGTATGCTACTCAATCTACTCGAAATTTGTTGAGTTGCAAAGACATATGTTTAAATGGATACCACATTAAAACAAAAAGTGCAGAAAATGTGGAGTATATATGCATTACCTCAAATGATACCCAGAAGTGTATATTGGAGAAGTTGCGCGGTTTGTCGAGTGGATTGTATTGTACATACATAAAGACAATTGAATCACATATTGTCATGAACCATAAGTTCATTGATTCAAATGTTTACATGCTTTGGCATGACCATTTGGGTCACCTAGGATCCACCATGATGCGTAGGATCATTACCAACTCTGATGGACATCTATTATTGAGCAGACACATTGCTATCTCAAATGATAACCCTTGCAAGGCTTGTTCTCAAGGGAAGTTGGTAATTAGACCATCACAACTAAAGATTGATGCTAAATCCCAATCATTTTTGCAAAGAATTCAAGGGGATATTTGTGGGCCTATTCAACCATCTTATGGATCATTTCGATATTTTATGGTTTTGGTTGATGCATCTACCCAATAGTCCCATGTTTGTCTTTTGTCTACTCATAATGTAGCCTTTGAGAGACTTCTTGCTCAGATAATTAAGTTGCGAGCACAGTTCCCAGATTACCCCATTAAGTCAATTATACTTGATAATGCTAGTGAATATACGTCTCAAACCTTTGAAGATTACTGCATGACATTGGACATTGAAGTTGAACACCTTGTTCTTCATGTCCATACTTAAAATGGTCTAGCAGAAGCATTTATCAAGTGGCTTCAATTAATAGCTCGCACTCTGTTTATGAAAACAAAATTGCCAGTTTCTGCATGGGGACATGCCATCTTACATGCTGCATCATCAGTGCGATTGAGACTTATAGATAAATACTCCTTAGTACAACTCGTGTTTAGGCATCAACCAAACATTTCACATTTACGAGTTTTTGGTTGTGCTGTTTATGTGCCTATTGCACCACCACAATGCACTATAATGTGACCTCAATGCAGACTGGAAATTTATGTGGGTTTTGATTCACCATCTATCAATAGATATTTGGAATCCTTGATAAGTGATATGTTTACTTCTCAATTTGCTGATTGTCACTTTGATAAGATAGTATTCCCATCATTAGGGGGAGAAAAGACAGTTCCAGAAGAACGGCAAGAGCTTATATGGGTTGTACCCACCTTGTCTTATTTTGATCCATGAATCACTCAATGTGAAAATGAAGTGAAAAGGATCGTTTATCTTCAAAGTATTGCTAATCAAATGCCAAGTGCATTTAATGATGCTATGAAAGTGACACAATCATATATACCAGCTGCATATGCACCTGTAAGAATTGATGTTCTTGTTGGACAAAATAAAGTGGCAGCGAATGATTCATCTGGTGCATGTTTGAAGTGTGGTAGACTCCCAAGTTCAAAAGATTTAGCCCCTCGAAAGACAAAGACGAGGGCACAATTGAATTCAAATGAAATCATTCAGGAAGAGAGAATGAATGACAAATCCACAAATGAATGACAAATCCACAATTCATGATTCTAAACTTTCAGAAAAAGAAAAAGTCCTTGATGAGACACATGTCCCTGAAGAGACAGAGGTACATGAAAGCAAATAAATCTCCATAAATTATGCATGCACTAATAAATTGTGGAATCTGAATGAAATAATCATTGATGACATGTTCGCATTCATAGTAGCCACTGAAATCATATTAAGTGATGATATTGAGCCCCGTTCTGTTGATGAATGCAAATAGAGACAAGATTGGCCTAAGTGGAAAGATGCAATCCAGGCATAATTAAATTCCTTGGAAAGGCGAAATGCTTTTGGTCTGGTAGTCCAAACTCTGCCTGATGTAAACATTGTGGGTTACAAATGGGTATTCACAAGAAAGCGAAATGAGAAAAACAAGATTGCAAGATATAAAACATGACTCATTGCACAAGGCTTTTCACAAAGACCTAGAATTGATTATGAGGAGACATACTCTCCTGTAATGGACGCAATTATGTTCCGTTACTTAATAGGTTTAGTGGTTTCAGAAAAACTTGACATGCAACTTATGGATGTCATCACTGCGTATCTATATGGAAAGTTAGATACTAACATATATATGAAGGTCCAAGAAAGACTTAAGTTGTCTGAAACAACTAACAAACCACAAGGTATGCTCTCAATCAAATTAAGGCGATCCTTGTATGGGCCAAAACAATCTGGACGAATGTGGTATAATTGTCTCAGTGAGTATTTGATCAAAGAAGGATATACCAACAATGTCATTTTCCTTTGTGTGTTCATTAAGAAATCTAATTCTGGATTTGCTATAATGGCAGTATATGAAGATGATACGAACCTAGTTAGAACCCCTGAAGAGCTCAATAAAACTGCTGAATATTTGAAAAGCGAATTTGAAATTAAAGACCTTGGAAAAATAAAATATTGTCTCGGCCTGCAAATTGAGCATTGTGTAGATGGAATTTTGGTCCACCAATTAGCTTACATTGAAAAAATCCTGAGGCGATTTGGCATGGACAAGGCTTATCCACTCAGCATGCCAACGTTTGTTCTTTGGACATTAAGAAAGATCCTTTCCGTCCAAAAGAAGATGATGAAATGGTCTTTGGTTTAGAAGTACCATATATGAGTGCAATATGTGCTTTATTGTATTTAGCATAAGTACTAGACCAGATATAGCTTTTTCAGTTAACTTGTTAGCAAAGTATAGCTCTGCTCTAACAATTTGTCATTGGAAATGAGTCAAAGATGTTTTGTGATACCTTTATAGGACAACAGACATAAGTCTCTTAAACTTAGAGAAATCTCTAAATGACTAGATCCTTGTTGGATATGCATATGCTTCTCTTTGATCCGCATAAAGCTCACTCGTAAATTGGATATGTGTTCACTAATAGAGATACAACAATCTCATAACGCTCAACAAAGCAAACATTAGTAGCTACATCTTCAAATCACTCGGAAATACTTGTTTTATATGAAGCAAGTTGTGCATGTTCTTGGTTAAGATCAATGATCCATCACATTTAGAATTCATGTGGTCTAACTTTAAAGACAGACACTTCAACTGTCATCTATGAAGATAATGCAACTTGTGTTACCCAAATGAAGGAAGGATTCATGAAGGGTGATAAGATTAAACACATATCTCCAAAAAATTTCAGTGCACATGAGCTTCAGAAGGCTAAAGTTATTGAAGTTAGACAAATCCGTTCAAATGAAAATTTGGCAGACCTGTTCACCAAATCTCTACCAAAGTACACATTTCAAAAGCTAGTGTAGAGTATCGGATTACGTCGGCTTACCAATTAGCTAAATTTGAAGAATGCGGAATCAGGGGGAACATCCATGAGACATGCATGTTGTACTCTTTTTCCTTCGACTAGGATTTTTCCCACTGGGTTTTTCCTAACAAGGTTTTAACGAGGCAACATAAACATACTTAACACTATATCAACAATCTAAGTAAAGTTGTACTTTTTTTCCTTCGCTATGGTTTTTCCCATTGGGTTTTTCCAAGCAAGGTTTTAACGAGGCAACTAATGTTGATATGTGGGCATCCAAGAAGGAGTGTTGTAGAGTGAGTGGATGAATGAATACCCGCACAAAGTAATGAAGACTTGGGAATAGTGGTTGTGTGATACTTTCAAAATGTAATCATTTTTGTTTGGTTGGTTGTCACGGGAGTTGCTCTATAAATAAAGCACTTTGTGTGTTATCAAATGCACATTGCGAAATAAAGAATCAAAGAAATAATATCAGTATCCCTCCCTCTCTTTATCTGCTATCCTTTTGTGTTATAGCTACTAAAGTTAAAGTGTGATATTTTGTATCTACTTTGCTCCTATCCCTAATCAAAATTATCTCTCTAACTTTTACCTATTTATAACAAAAAGGTATTTATAATAATCATATTAGTGTTTACAAGTGTGACTAGGTTATACAAGTGTGCACAAGAAGTTACTTATGTAGTCTGCAATTTTTGCGTTTGATCAAGTACTGATCCAAGACCTTCCGGAACTCTATGAGGGCCGTCCGAATGTGATCACGTTGACACTCATATTTGAGGATTGGGCCTAAATATCATCGGCATTTGACGTCGATATGGCCCATAAGAAAAGTTGAGTTTGATGCACCAAAATAGGTGGGGATGGGTGGAGATTCAAGGGCAAGGTGGGGTAGGGGTGTGGCATTTCTTTTATTTTTCGAGAACAAAAAGAAAAGCCAAGCTTGATACACCAAACTAGGTCTATGTGTTTAGTGACCATGGATTAATTTATTCTAATTACCACTGAAAGAGTTGTATTAGTACAAGTGAGTATGTTTCATCTTATACGAATACCTTCTTTCAAGTAAGAAAGTTTGTTGAATTTGAGGTTCATATGGGAGTTAAACACGAAGTTGACTTTGTTCGCATTGTTACTGCTGCTTACAAGCATTTATATATACATAAGTAAACATTTATTAGCATTGATATGTGCCTGTGATAAATACACAGTAATCATTTACAAGCGGTGATATTTACTAACATACATGAATAAACATTTACAAGCGGTGATATGTGCTGATCCTACCGCTACCGGCATAGCTCAATTGATCATCGTGATCAAAGTTCTTAGAGTTGCCAACATGAGGTTCTATATGTCATAAGCTGCACGTACGCATAACTGTGCAACTGAGGGTTTGAGAACCCAAACTGCCACCAGTGATGTTAGGCTATCTCTAATAGATGGTTGGTCAGATGGCTCGTTTTAGCCCTTTGGCCCTCCAAGATAATAATATTTTAATGAACAGTACATGACCATATTTGCCTCAATCTCCAACTGGGGGCTAAAAGGCTATAGGGCCAAATATAATTTATTATTTAAAAACTACAACTTAAATTCAAATCCAACGGCTAAGTGATGTCAGCATGAAAAGTTAAAAAAATTATAATGTGAAGAGGTAATGTGATGAATTATAATGTGAAGAAAAAATTGAAATGTGAAAAATTGAAAAAATTTAAGAATATATAATGTGAAGAATTGAAATAGAATGAAGTGAGATAGTATGGAATGGTGAAAATTATGTGAGAATTGGTGTAGGAATGACTTAGGTATTTATAGGAAAAAAAGAGAATTTTTAAATTTCATAAAAAAAATAAAATTTGGCCCAATTTTTTTTTTTTTGAATCCAACGGTAACTGGCTGTTAAATTCAAATTTTGCATACCATTTATGTCGCTTATATCCGACAAGAATAATCTAACCACTACTGTCGGTTATATCCGACATGAATAACCAAAATTCTAGCCCAACCCGAGGCTGGCTGGCTGGAATGGGCCAGCCTTCTGGCCCTTTCAGATTTTGTGGAGCCCATGAGCCCTTTGACCTAACCATCGATTGGAGACGATTTTCGGGCATTTTTCGGCCCTTTGGCCCTCTGAACCATTTGGTTGGAGATGACCTTATTATCTCAATTAACCCGGCCGTGAGAGCCCTCCTTAATTTGGTACCCTCGTATGCAATGTGAGTTAGCGCCTCTCCCTCCCTCCCTCCCCCCCCCCCCCACATCCCTAAGTTTGTCTCACACCCTTAAATAGATATAGTCTAACGTGCATTGCCAAATACAAGCCAACAATTTCTCACGCATTTGAAACAGAATTTTAACTTCAAGCCAAATACATGCATTGCCAACATCTTGGTTAAGCACCATTGTTCTTGATTCATGCTCTTGAGATGTTGGAGAAACTTCCTTACAAGGGTTCTATCTCAACAACGTAAGTGCAGACTCCTTCTAAGTTATGAAACGGGAAAAATCCAGAAATTCAAACTATTTGTTTACGATTAGAACTTGCAAAAAAAAAAAAAAAAAAATCATGATGGGTGAGGGTGAAGAAGATGAAGTAGAAAAGAACGATGAGATATGAGAAAGGTAGAGATGAAAATGAAGAGGTTAGCATGTTCTCTTTTGTGTGAAAGGAAATCAGAGCGGAAATGATAAGATTCTTGATGACATTTGGTATTTATATAATTCACTCTCAAATCCATCAAAATCCACCATTCATTGAAATCTTAGACTATCTCCAACCGAAGGGTCCATAGGGCCGAAAATAGCCCAAAAACGGTCTCCAACCGAGGGCTAGGCCAGAAGGCTGTGGAATCTGGTAGGGTCCCACGGAATCGGAGAGGGCTGGAGGGCTAGAGGGCTGGCCACTTCCAGCCAGCCAGCCAGCCAGTCCCGGGCTGGCTATTTTTTTTTAAAATCTGTCGGAAAGGAATAAATTACATTAATTAATAGAAATATATTATTGTCGGTTAATACATTTCTATTAATTAATGTAATTTATTCATGTCGGTTGTAACTGACATGAATTCTTAAGAAATATTTCAAATGCAACGGCTAGTACCTGCATTTGAATTTTTTTTTTACAGTTTTAATATTATTTTTTTATATAACTTCTATTTTTTCCTATAACTTTTATTTTACAAAATTTGTTTCATATGTTTTTAAAATTTCATTTTTTCCTATAACTTCTATTTCACAAAATTTATTTCATTTTATTTTAAATTATTTTTTTTTCCTATAACTTCTATTTCACAAAATTTGTTTCATTTTATTTTAAATTCTTTTTTTTTCCTAAAACTTCTATTTCACAAAATTTGTTTCATATTTTTTTTAAATTATATTTTTTTCCTATAACTTCCTAAGCCATTATACAACATTAAATTAAATTAAGTAACATGAAATAACATTACTTAGCCGTTGGATTTGAATTTAAGTTGTAATTTTTAAATAATAAATTATGTATGACCCTATGACCCTCGGTTGGAGACGGAGGCAAATATGGCCATGTACTGTTCATTAAAATATTAATATCTTGGAGAATCTTGGAGGGTCAGAGGCCTAAAACGAGCCATCTGGCCAACCATCGGTTGGAGACGCCCTTAACAAATCTTTAGTATTCTCACTACACTTAAGGGGTGTATTCAATTGAGAATTTAAGAGATTTTAATAGATTTATAAATTCATAAATTTTTATGGAGTCTAATTGATTTGTAGAGATTCTATGTAAAATTTTAATTCAATTCCCTCAAAATCTCTTGGAAAGAGGTGAGATTTGTGGATACTTAAAATACACTACAAAATCTCTCCAATTCCCTCTAATTCCTCAACTTTTTCAAATTCTTTAAAATCAAATTCTAATTGAATACACCTGAAATATTATAAACTTATTTAAAATCATAATTGAATACACCTGAATTTCTAAAAATTTTAATAAACTATCTTAAAATCTTGATTGAATACACATTGAATTTCAGAGAATCACTTAGAGCCTGTTTGGTAGTATACTTGAATCCAACTTTTTAAACTCAAAAACAGTTTTCAAGTTTGAGGTCTTAAAAACTTGTTTGGTATGACTATTTTTAAAAACTGAACTCAAGACTAACTCAAAAATATAGTCTATTCCTTAAAAACATAAAAATTGAGTTTTTAGAGTTTTTAAACTTAAACTCACTCATTTCTTTTCTCTCCCTCCTCCCCTCTCACTCAAAATATATCTCTTTCTTTTCTTCCTTCTTTCTCCGTTTTTTTTTTTACTTTTTTTTGTCTCTACTCCAATCCAATCAAGTTTAAGTCGTAAGATTTAAAAAATTTAAATTGCAAACCAATCAAGTTTTTGAGTCTTAAAGAAAATTGTTTTCAAGAAATGTTCTTAAGAAATGTTTTGAGAAATAATAAAAATTTTCAAATAAGATACCAAACAGGCTCTTAAATTCCTGATTGAATGCCCCTAGATTCATTAAAAGAATTAAAATTCCTCAAAATTCCAATTGAATACACCGCCTTTAGATTTGGATGGACATTTTAAAAACCTTAATTGAATACCCATGGATTATGATATATTCTTTAAGGGGTGTGATATCCACACACTCATTTTTACTTCTCTCACACTTTTTTGGATTTCGGCCGTCAGATCAGATGAATTGGAGAAGATCTAACGGACAAAAAGTAATAGTGATTTGTGAGAAGTAAAAATAGATGTGTGGATAACACACCCTTATTTAAAATCCTACCAAATTTTAATCTGACTACACTCTTTAGTAAAAATACAAGTGAAACTTAAAAATACTTCCACAAAAAATGCTTTCAATTTTAAAATCAAACAATTACTTCTTTGGATCAGAATACCTTGTTTTGTGTTTGTATTATTTTTACCAAAAGAATTACTTCTAATTTTGTTTTGTGTTACTATTATTTTTGGATCAAAATTTGAAATACAGTGTCTTGGGTCACTTCGTCTTCATCTCCACCCACATCCCTGTTGTCTCCATTCTCCAAGAAATCAGCAATCATAATCACAACGATGATGGGAAGGAGGTGTAGGGTTTGGTGGCCAAAGCAACTCTCATTGAGGAAACTATCATCATCCTCCAATTTCTTGGTTGGTTGGTTGGTTTCTTCGTCTCCATCTTCTCTCGACGTCGTCGTTGCTTTCGCCTACACTGAATTCGCGCTTTCTGGTCTTCAATCAAGCCTCCAGGTATATAAACCTCTTCAAATAATCAATGCTAAGCAGATTTCGATAACTTATGTCTGCAATTTATGTGGGTCGGTTTCAATCTGCTTCTTTAATGATTGAATTTTGGGATGCATTGAATTTTCGCTTATTTTGTTTTGGGAAATTGGTATATTTTATGTTTTCAGGGAATTCTTCGCGACACGAATGGAAGGATGCCTGTGTTGCTGCAGGATAAGTCTATGTTGTGTGTAGTGGGTCAAATATTTAAGGACCTAATAGAAGAAGATCAATCTCATTCTTCTTCTTGTGGGTGCCACGAGCTCAGTGGATCAGTAGAACAATGTAGGGATAATTTCGAGGGAAACGGTTATCGGATTCAGATGCTGTGTGATCCTAAAGAACAAGTTGGAAAGGACATTGCTTGGATTCCTAAATTGCATCACGTTCACTGGAATGGGAAAATCGTGTCTCGATGTGATGTCCACGTATGTAAGTCGTGAATCGTGAATGCTTCAATGGCAGGCTGTTGGACATAATTTAACTGTTTTAACTTTTATAGTTGATCATCATGTGTATTTTTTGGTGATTAATATCCTGTTTTTGATTTCCTCAAATTTAGCTAATATTATATGAGACTCCTACCTATGGTGCCCACCATTTCTCATTACATCCTTGGAATTCGTTTGAGCAAGCGAGTGCGCCTATGAGAAAACCCAAGTGGGTTGATGAACTTCACCAAAAACAGCAACTCCTTCCTTTGGTGAGAATTTGTGAGAATTTTTTTGTAGATTAGGACTTATCTTTGTTTGTATATTGATACACTATTTATATTCTTTAAATGCAGGATACGGTCATTCTGGCAATTAATAGCTCCGCTACCGCTGAAATTGTTTTTGAGAGATGCACAGGATCCAAGACGTCTTTTGTGCGCTTTTCTACTGATTACATGTATCTATTCAGACATTTAGCCTTTCCACTACTTTTTCTTTTTATGCCCGGCATTATCTGCAGTATTTAAATGGCTATTTTGTGGCTCTTCAGGTTTCTGGGATTCATATGGCAACTATTTGCCATATCTATGGCTTCATTATCCGCGTTGTTCTATGTCATTCTTCAGTTTCTGTATAGGCTTCTGAATTTGGCATCAGACTCATGGATATACCTTATATTAGTAAAGGTATTCAGCAGCTCAAGGATAAATATCAGAATCCGGGGTTCTCAGATCTTGTATTGGCCACTCTTTCTTCAAGATAATGGCATGAGGTAAGATGAAAATTTCAACTGCAAATATGGAATATGTTTTGAATCCTGTGGAGTTATCTGACTGATAAGTTGGGCTTTAATTCCCTTTCATTGCATTCTAATTTTTGGATAAAATTTAAAAATCCAAACATGTTATTAGATTTCACTCTAGTTTGGTTTATAAGAAATTTTTCGCATTTATAAATTTTCTACCCTGCAAGTGTTCATGGCTTTCTTTATCTGTACTTTTGTAGGCTGAGATTTAGGTTTGTTTGAGCCCATGATTGACCCGTTCACTTGATCTCTTCCATCATCTACTTCACTGCATTGACAATAACCCCTTCATCTTATCTTGTGTTACATGTAACCTTTTATATCCAATAGACATTTACTGATGAGTCTGTTTCGTCTTGTGTTCTTTTGTTCCATCGCCATTTGTTTCTTCTTTCTGGTACTAGGCTCCTCTTATTTCTTTCCTGAATAAACTGCAATTATTTCATCATCTTATTCTGGATAAAGGTCGCTATCAAGTGTGGAATACGCAGAGAAAGCTGCATTGCATAAGCATTCCATGTGGTCAAGTTTAGCTGTTGATGTACTTCTGGGAAACTTGTTTGGTTTGGTACTGTTGTATCATGCAGAATCTGCTTGCATATGGATCTTGAAAATTTCCAGTGACATTACAAATGAGTTATTGCGCTCAGGCTGTGTGTGGTTGATGGGGGTACCTGCAGGTTTTAAGTTAAACAATGAATTGGCAGAAGTTCTTGGGATGATTTCTCTAACTGCTATCCAGATTTGGTCTACCATTTGGATCTTTTTGGGGTCCCACTTTCTTTATTTCATTAGAGGACTTGCTATATCAGGAATCATTTTTGGGGTGACTATACCTGCTGCTTTGATAATCGACTTGATTGCACTAGCAACTTTGCATGTGTCTACTCTTCATTGGTTGATATCGCTTTTATATTCAACTCAGATACAGGCATTAGCAGCTCTGTGGCGCCTTTTCAGGTATTACTTTGTGATGTCATGTTCTTTCTTTTCAGTTTTTAAAACTTCAACATGACACCAACTGCAGTAACTAAATACAAACGTTTTTACTTTGGTTATTGTATTCTTGTGATAGGGTCATATTTCTAACCAACCTATTTTCTATCCCATAACATGTCATATGCTTATTCAGCACCTGTTGGTTGGAGTTGTAGGTCTTTAATACATAGTTCTTCAGTCAAATTACACCTGTAGTTCCTGCAGTTTAGCCCACTTTCCAATTCCCTGTAATTTAAATATGTTTTAATTGTACCCTAGTATTTTGATTATTTGAAATCCAGGACAAAACATCGACTCTGTCTGGCAACGTGAATATTATATGATAGGTATGTATAGAGATATCTACCTCCTTCCCACATCATCGCTTTGTTTTGTTCTGAATTGCAAATGTAACAAAGGGACAGGCATGAAATTGAAAAGATTTAGAAGCACAGGGATTTTTGTCGAAATCAGGCTAAACTACAGGGGAATTGTGACTTGACTGGTTCTGTGAGAACATCTCCACCAGTTGGTGGAGGGCAGTGGCAATTGAGGGCAAGGGCAATAAAAATTGCCTTCACTACTCTAAATAGTAATTGCCTTTGTGCAAGTCCACCTGTTTGGAATGAGGAAGGGCAAGGGCAGGGGTGATTGCTATTCACAAATATATATTTTTTTAATGTTTTCTTCATCTTATCCCTACATATTATTATCACCGTAGAATTTTAGGTAATTTTAAATGTTTAATTTGCAAGTGTGTTGAACTTTGTAAGATTTTTAGAGTGTGAACTTTGTAAGATTTTTGAATTCTTTAGAGTTAGATTGTGGCCGTTGAATTGGGCATTTTTTAGGATCCAGCGGTCCTGATTGCCCTGTCATCAAAATGGGGCCGTTTGGCACTCGTCCTTCACGTGGGGTGGCCCCCCCCTCATGTCTGATGCTTCTCCACTCGGGCGCATGCCCTTGCAAGAATTCGCAGGGCAGCTGCCAAAGCACCTGCCTTCCTTGCAATTGCCGTCCATTTTTCCCACTGCTAGAGCTGAATTTTCTGGGCCAAGGGCAGTTCAACCCAATTCCCCTTGCAATTGGGTGACTGCTGGAGAGCTCTCAGTAGCCAACCTTCCAATAAATAGGCAGTTCTGTCCCTGATTACTGTCATTGTGGAACTTTACTCGTTGGTTTAACCTTGACCTTTTTATTTGTCTAGCTAGTTGCTACTGTGCTTTTAATAGGGATTTGATTGTATAGTCGTATTAGATTTTCATATATGCAGCTGTCATCTGCAATATGAATGCCCATAATGCTAGAAAATGAAATTGGAAACCCCGTAACAAGTTTGCTTTGAAGCATAATATTTGTTTTAATGCATGCAGTCAAAGTTTACTACAGTAATATCTGTTGCATCAGTCCGACATCACGTTACTTTTAAGTGCATTGCATTTAGGCTCTTTATGCCGTTCATACTTTATTACAACATATGCTTCTAACAATTAGCGTGCACTAAAAACTGCAGTCACTTTATTACTATCACCTCTTGATTCCCGTAGCAGAGTCATGTTCGTGTAAGCTAAAATGTTAAATCTGTGGATCCACCAACTTCTTGTATATTTCCTTTTATAATATTAGTATGTGTAAAAAAAAAAAAGAATCCTGTTTCTAGAAGATTGCTGTGCTTTTTATATCTATTTATCTGTTGGTATACTTATATATGTATGTGCTAACGTCTATGCATAAATAATCTAAAGTGTACGCCCTTACAAGATGTGCTAGTCTGTATTGCAGCGAAGATAATTTTGTTATAATAGTTGATGTAAATTGCTATTTTCTGAGAAAAGTTCCCTTTTTAGTGTGCACCTGGTCACAGTCAATGATTAATTTAGAATTTCAATTGTGTATAGCTGGTGAAGGTATAAGTAAAATATGTCCTTTGTCCGTAATTGTTTTGCTGTTGTACAACATCAAGGTGCTCATGTACTTGCTGAATGTTTTTCAGGGGCCGAAAGTGGAATCCTCTTCGTCAGAGATTAGATAGCTATGACTACACTGTCAAGCAACACATTGTTGGATCTCTTCTGTTCACACCACTCCTACTTCTATTACCGACAACTTCTGTTTTCTACATCTTTTTTACCATTATGAACACAACTATCAGCCTTATGTGTATACTGATTGAAGTCACTATATCTTTTATTCATGCCACACCATATATCAAAATTTTCCTTTGGTTGGTCAGGCCGAGAAGATTTCCATCTGGGATATGGTTTGAAATGGTATCTGTTTGGAGTGGTGGAGTTGATTCTCCTAGGGATATTACTTCACCATTGGAGAAACTGCCGAAGGGAAAGGACCTCACCGGAGAAAAATCTTCTGTTGTGGTTTCATTTCTTCATAGTAACTTCTTGACTGTAGGTGAGAGCTTGATCTTTGTTTAGTGCATTGTATCTCAAGTCTGAAAGTTTCACATGTTAATTACTCGGGCCTGCCTTTTCTCGTAACTATACTGATGGAATATACATACCAGGGCAAATCGTCATGCCTCACTACAAAAAGGTTCTTTCTGGGAAACCTCGGACATTGGTTGGCACTGCAGCTTATGGAGTCCTCACTGGCAGACGGTGAGTTGAAAATTGAATTCAAATTTGATCGTTTTCATGGCTGTTTTAATTTTAAATTTTTTTTTTAAAATTGGTTCCAGGATTCCATCTACAATTGGGACTGATCTTCCAATATTTCCGTGGATGCTAATCTCCTACAGAGAGTATTGGCGTCTCTGTCGCGATTCAGTTCTTGCATGCTATAGAGAGTGAAATGTAACCAGTGTTGCTGCTGCCCATTAACAACTAACTGCATTTATTTGACCTTACCTGAAATTTTGTTCTCCCATGTAAACCATTTTTACCGTCCATCGACTTGTTTAGGACCGTACAGGCAACGTATCTGATTCAATTTGGAAGGATTGTAGGTAGGAATGGGCAGCGGTTATGTCGGGCGGATAACCGCGGTTATTTACCCATAACCGTTTATGGTCATACCCGCATAACCGTTTACCCATTGGGTATTTTTATAAACGGTTATACCCATAACCATAACCGTTTATAAACGGTTATCCATACCCATAACTGTGTACCCATTTAACCATAACCATTTATCCATTTAACCATAACCATGACCATTTACCCGTTTAATTTTTTTTTACCCATTTACTCATTTTTTCACCTGTCTACATGTTATTTTTAACAACTTGAAAATTACAAAAAAAATAAATTGTCATAATTTTCGATTTCTAACAATTAAACACCGTTAATGGTATACTTTAGCATGCATTTCCCCATTTTAATCATTTAAGTCCTTATACAATTCCAATAATTGAAATAACAATTTACGAACGATATTTTTCTACTACATCCAATCAAGTCTTTAATTATAATCCATATGATTACAAACGAAACAATTAAAATGCACTCTCAGCCTCCAAACGAAACAATTAGAATAAGAAGATAGAGAGAATCGCAGCGTGAAATGGGAACCTAATTCAAGTTGTAGAAACCTTCATAGGCAGAGAGCACAGAGTTGAATGTCTTCACGAGTGAGAGCAATGACGAAGTCCCCTCGGCAACACAAACCAAATTCAACAAAAACCCAAAACCCAAAATCAACAAAATCCCAAAAAACCCAAATCCAATCACGAAAGAAAATCAAAATCCACAGAGAGTAACGTAGAGAGAGAGAGAGAGTGACTGACTGTGAGTTCTAGAGTTTTTTTTATTTTTTTTTATTTTTACATGTATTAAATTAAATGGGTAAATGGATACCCGTTTAACCGTGGGTAATATTCATAACCGATGGATACCCGTTATAACCGCGGATAATATCCATAACCGCCCATTTAAATTTCGCGACCGTTTATTTATCTAAACGGTTACCCATAACCGTAACCGTTTAATTTAAATGGGCGGATAACCGCGGTTACCCATAACCAATGAGTATTTGCTCATCCCTA
This sequence comes from Crataegus laevigata, assembly GCA_963580275.1. NCBI lineage: Eukaryota > Viridiplantae > Streptophyta > Magnoliopsida > Rosales > Rosaceae > Crataegus > Crataegus laevigata. The sequence continues at coordinate 24,388,632 of OY756947.1, read as the reverse complement.
ATTGTAGGATGTAGACTTGTTCATCTGTTTCATCTAAAATGTCTGCTCCGTTTGCGAAATTAGCATGATTCAAGTATAGGGATTTAATTCTCAGGCGATCGGAGTTTGCTCTTGGTGATTGATCCATCCCAGTTGATTCTGACCTAAGTTAAATGATAACATACGCGAGGATCGTTCAACTGGGATGAATCGAACTATAACACTGCTTGTCACGTTTCAGTGGAGTCATCACCTGCAACTGCAAGTCACTCGGGTTGACGCGGATGCTGAAGTGACTTATTTAAGACAATTAAAGTTTGGTGTGAAATTGCATAGTTTGTCTTTGAATTTGGAATGCCGTTCTTCGAATTCGTCCTCCTCACCCTCCTCATCCTGCTGTTTCTGCTCATTCTTTTGCTTTGAGTTTTAATGATTGGATGCATTGCCACGTAAGTGCTCCATGTATAAAAAAACCATGTCTCAACACAATCTCTTCATACTGTAATTAAGCACAAATACGTATATTATTTACATGCATACTCTTGTCAATTGGGGCCTCGGCCATTTTAATCACTTCAGTTGGATTTCTTAATGTTTTTTTTTATCTCTAATTTTTTGCAAGTATGGTCTATATGAATACAACAACAACAACAACAACAAAGCCTTTTCCCACTAAGTGGGGTCGGCTATATGAATCTTAGAATGCCATTGCGCTCGGTCCTGTGTCATGTCTTCCGTTAAATCCAAATATTCTAAGTCTTTTCGTAGAGTCTCTTCCAAAGTCTTCCTAGGTCTCTCTCTACCCCTTCGGCCCTGAACCTCTGTCCCGTAGTCGCATCTTCTAACCGGAGCGTTTGTAGGCTTTCGTTGCACATGTCCAAACCACCGTAACCGATTTTCTCTCATCTTTCCTTCAATTTCGGCTACTCCTACTTTACCTCGAATCTCCTCATTCCTAATCTTATCCCTTCTTGTGTGCCCACACATCCAACGAAGCATTCTCATCTTTGCTACACCCATTTTATGTACGTGTTGGTGCTTCACTGCCCAACATTCTGTACCATACAACAACGTCGGCCTTATTGTTGTCCTATAAAATTTACCCTTGAGTTTTAGTGGCATATGACGATCACACAACACGCCAGATGCACTCTTCCACTTCATCCATCCAGCTTGTTTTCTATGGTTAAGGTCTCCATCTAAATTTCCGTTCTTTTGCAGGATAGATCCTAGGTAACGAAAGCGGTCGCTCTTTGGTATTTCCTAGTCTCCGATCCTCACCCCTGACTCAATTGGACCTCCAGTTGCATTGAACTTGCACTCTATATATTCTGTCTTTGACCGACTTAGATGAAGACCTTTATATTCCAACACTTCTCTCCAAAGGTTAAGCTTCGCATTTACCCCTTCCTGAGTTTCATCTATCAACACTACATCATCTGCGAAAAGCATACATCAAGGAATATCATCTTGAATATGTCCCGTTAACTCATCCATTACCAATGCAAAAAGGTAAGGACTTAAAGATGGGCCTTGATGTAACCCTACAGTTATGGGGAAGCTTTCGGTTTGTCATTCATGAGTTCTTACGGTCGACTCTGCTCCATCATACATATCCTTTATAACTTGGATATATGCTACTTGTACTCATTTCTTCTCTAAAATCCTTCAAAGAATGTCTCTTGGAACCCTATCATATGCTTTTTCTAAATCTATAAAGACCATGTGTAAATCCTTTTGCATATCTCTATATTTTTCCGTCAATCTTTGTAAGAGATAGATTGCCTCCATGGTTGAGCACCCTGGCATGAACTCGAATTGGTTGTCCGAGATCTATGTTTCTTGCCTTAGTCTATGCTTAATGACTCTCTCCCAGAGCTTCATTGTATGACTCATTAGCTTAATATCCCTATAGTTCATGCAATTTTGTATGTCGCCCTTATTCTTGTAGATAGGCACCAAAGTGCTCTTTCGCCACTCATTTGACATCTTCTTCGTTTTCAAAATCCTATTGAAAAGGTCTGTGAGCCATGCAATACCAGTCTCTCCCAAGACTTTCCACACTTCGATCGGTATATCATCTGAGCCCACTGCTTTTCTATGCTTCATCTTCTTTAAGGCTACAACCACTTCTTCCTTCCTAATTCGACAGTAAAAGGAGTAGTTTTTACACTCTTCTGAGTTACCCAACTCCCCTAAAGAAGTACTCCTTTCATGTCCTTCATTGAAAAGATTATGAAAATAACCTCTCCATTTATCTTTGACCGCCTTCTCCGTAGCAAGAACATTTCCATCCTCATCCTTGATGCACTTTACTTGGTTTAGGTCCCTTGTCTTCTTTTCCCTTGCTTTAGCTAGTTTATAGATATCCAACTCTCCATCTTTGGTATCTAGTCGCTTATACATCTCGTCAAAAGCTGCTAGCTTAGTTTTTCTCACAGCTTTTTTCGCCTTCTGCTTCGCTATTCTATACCTTTCACCGTTTGCATCGGTCCTATCCTTGTATAAGGCTTTACAACATTCCTTCTTAGCCTTAACCTTTGATTGTACCTCCTCATTCCACCACCAAGATTTTTTTTTATGTGGAGCAAAGCCCTTGGACTCTCCTAGTACCCCTTTTGCTACCTTGCGGATACAACTAGCCATGGAATCCCACATTTGGCTAGCTTCCCTCTCTCTCTCTATCCCACACACATTGGGTGACTACCTTCTCTTTGAAAATAACTTGTTTTTCTCCTTTTAGATTCCACCATCTAGTCATTGGGCTCTTCAAGGTCTTGTTCTTTTTTCTCTCTCTTTTGATATGTACATCCATCACCAACAAGCGATGTTGAGTAGCCAAGCTCTCTCCCGGTATAACTTTGCAATCCTTACAAGTTATACGATCCCCTTCCTCATTAGAAGAAAATCTATTTGTGTTTTTGACGACCCACTCTTGTAGGTGATCACATGTTCTTCTCTCTTCTTAAAGAAGGTGTTGGCTAAGAAGAGATCATATGCCATCGCAAAATCCAAGATGGCCTCCCCCTCCTCGTTTCTCTTCCCCAAAGCCATGGCCACCATGAAAACCCCCATAGTTACATGTCTCCTTGCCCACGTGTCCATTTAAATCTCCTCCTATAAATACCTTCTCCGTTTGAGCGATTCCTTGCACCAAATCTCCAAGATCTTCCCAAAATTTCTCCTTCAAACTCGTGTCCAACCCTACTTGGGGTGCGTACGCACTAATCACATTGATGAATTCTTGTCCTATTGCAATCTTGATTGCCATAATTCTATCTCCTACCCTCTTGACATCTACAACATCTTGTGTCAAGGTCTTGTCCACGATGACGCCAACACCATTTCTCGTCCTATTTGTACCCGAATACCAAAGTTTAAAACCTGAGTTTTCTAGGTCCTTTGCTTTAAGACCGACCCACTTAGTTTCTTGTAGGCACATAATATTTATCTTTCTCCTCACCATAGCTTCCACTACTTCCATAGATTTTCCCGATAATATTCCATATTCCTAAATGCATTCTACTCTCTTGAACTCCCCCCTCCTGTCCTAGCTTCTTCACCCTTCCCCGTCTCATATAATCAAAGTACTTCTTTTAATTGTCCGGCATAAAGTTGATGGGAGCAGGTGCTTCCAAACAACTTTGAGTGGAGTCGTTCGAAAAGAAGTTTCTATGGCCCCCTTGCTCATTTAGCATTGTATCCGGGCGCCGATGGAGATACAGCGACCCTTGCTCATTTATCACTGTGTTTGGGCCACACAGCGCGCCACTTACTGGTGACGCCCTAGTTTTAGCGCAATTTCGTTTAGGATTCATTTTCATAGGGATTCGACGTAGCTTAGGAGTGCTGGTTGTCGACTACCTGACGCCCTCCCCCTCCTATATGAATGATGAACTAAAATATAGATGGTTTGAATCGTTGAAAAAAAAAAAATTACAAACGGAATGAACATCACAGAGAGTCCTTATTGGAGTACGATTGAATCCTCACCGGAGAAAAATCTTTCGTTGTGGTTTCATTATTTCACAATGCATGAGAAGAATCAATAGAACTTATGGAAAGCAATATATACCAATCCATGATATCCATGATCCTATCAGAATAATTGTAATTTTTGTTTTACTTGGATTATGGATAATAAAATTGGTATGGTGGGAGGCCAAAATTTTACCACAACTGTTCACCCAACCATGTATATGGTTTTCACAAAGATACAGTAAATCTGCATATATATAAAAAGAACTTTTCACAAAAAAAAAAAAAATTTCTTTTTATTTTTTTATTTTGTTAAAAAAAAGGTCCTTTTATTTGATAATAACTTAATTGAGATACGTTCATTTTCTCCCTTCATAATTTCATACAAAAAGGAAAAAAATGAGATTTGATATTCTCAAGCTTCACAAGCCCTAAGAGTGTCAGCATTCACTTTTTAAAATTTATTATTATTGTTAAAGGAACGAGAGAATGTTCGAAGCTATTACGATAATTTAAAAGAGGAAGAATTTTGAACTTGAGATGCATGTATAAAAATTCAGCACTCCATCTACCATCATTCACAATGACCGCCCTTATCGAACAAAGTGATGACCGAACTGGGCAAATCCTTGCACATTCAACCATGCATGGCAGGATGAGATTTTGCAATCTTGACGACTTTAACTCCACGGTGTTGAATTTTGAGCTGTTCAATGTGGCCGGCGACATCTTCTATTTTTGTGGTTTGAAGGGGAAGAGTATAAGCTTTGTTAGTTGGCTCTAAGATCATCGACTGAGGAGTAGTACGAGGGTAGAAGAAGTCAGTGGGAAAGAAGTTGTATTGAAGGCCTGCCATGAAAATGTGGGAAGCAGAAATTAGGGTTAATTAGAAGCTATATGACGGTATCGGTTTGGTGGCCTTTGCCTTTGGGTACCTATAAATAGTGCAAGGTAGTATAGAACCTTACTTGATACTTATGTGCAGATGTATAAGCTCAAATCACATCATTTCATTCTCATCATAACTAGTATAGAACCTTACCTGATACTTACCTGTGCGTCCGCAGCACCATCACAATTATATGCAAGTACTAATGCATAATTAAAATAAATAGATACTTGCATGGCATCTCAAATCATTTCATCATTCAAATTCATTTTCTGGGAAAATAGCAATATATGTAGGTATGTACGGAAAACAAACTGCCCACTCACTGATAAATAGCCGGATCGTAGCCCCCACGTCTAGCCTGGCTACGCTCGTCCTCGAGATAGGCATCGCCTATATGAGAAGTAACTGAATAAACGTTATTTAACGTACATAGACGGAACTTTAGAAATAACTTCTCATACGTAGCTCAATTTTGGTATTTAAACATACCAACATGATCTACTCGACATCACGAACACCCATAAATTTTCAAAATAATTTTTCCGGCCTCCACGCGCCACCACGCGCCTGCGACGGCATGGACCTACGCGCTCCCACGTGCGGCCACGTGACATTAGACTTGGCATTCGTGTCGTGTTTCATGTGTTCGTGTCGTGTTCGTGTCATACCCGATAGCTTAACGGGTCGTGTCGTGTAACACTCGTTAAAATAAACGGGTAAAATGACCCGACCCGAAATCGACCCGATAATATTAACGGGTAATATGACCCGTCCCGTTACCCGTTAAGAAAAATATATTTTAAACCAATAAATAATTAAATTAAAAACATAACACTTTTTTTAGTGAAAAAAAAGTTGCACACCCCAAAATAAGAGTATAATGAAAAAACATTAGTGCATATTACAAAATACAAATGTTCAAAGATATGCAAAATGAAGAGAGTTATACTTAATGAAAGTATAAATAAACTCTTAAGTGTTAGTCAATCTATCGTTTTGATGGGATACGAATTCTCTGAAACTAATCTCAACGATCACAACCGTCAAATTTGTTTGTATATGTTTCGAGATCACATCAGCAAAAAAATCACAAAAAACAAACATTCAGAGATCAAGTAACGGTACAAAGCTTTTCGACGGTTATAAACAAAAAATCACGATTTAACGGTTATTTTAACTCCGATTTTGATGATTTTTTATAGATACACTCCTTGACCCTATATGAATACAATGAATGAATTGGATCTTCAATTTAAAATATTTACACAAGTGGATACCACAAAATCTTATGTTATACTTAATGAAAGTATAAATAAACTCTTAAGTGTTAGTCAATCTATCGTTTTGATGGGATACGAATTCTCCGAAACTAATTTCAACGATCACAACCGTCAAACTTGTTCCTATATGTTTCGAGATCACATCAGCAAAAAATCACAAAAAACAAACATTCAGAGATCAAGTAACGGGACAAAGCTTTTCGACGGTTATAAACAAAAAATCACGATTTAACGGTTATTTTAACTCTGATTTTGATGATTTTTTACAGATACACTCCTTGACCCTATATGAATACAATGAATGAATTCGATCTTCAATTTAAAATATTTACACAAGTGGATACCACAAAATCTTATGTTACACTTAATGAAAGTATAAATAAACTCTTAAGTTTTAGTCAATCTATCGTTTTGATGGGATACGAATTATCCGAAACTAATTTCAACGATCACAACCGTAAAACTTGTTCGTATATGTTTCGAGATCACATCAGCAAAAAATCACAAAAAACAAACATTCAGAGATCAAGTAATGGGACAAAGCTTTTCGACGGTTGTAAACAAAAAATCACGATTTAACGGTTATTTTAACTCCGATTTTGATGATTTTTTACAGATACACGCCTTGACCCTATATGAATACAATGAATGAATTCGATTTTCAATTAAAAATATTTACACTAGTGGATGTGGATATCACAAAATTTTACGTTATATAATAAAAGTATTATTTTCTGGTGTAGATGTAATACTTAAATTAAACGACTAATGTTTTAATGTTTTGAAGTAATATTTATGTGGCAATGTGTGGTATGTGCAATTTTTTTAAAAAAAATCTTATTAATTTTTCACTTCTACAATATTATTAGTTTTTCACTAAAAAAAACATTATTCATGAGATTTGGAGGGTTTTAAAAATCTAAACGACCATGTAACGATTGTCTAAGGGTAGAGGATGCAATCATGAGCATTTATATAGGGGTGTGCTATCCACACACCCCATTTTACTTCTTACACACCCCTTGTTAATTTCTATTTGTTGATTTTCTTCAATTCATCTGATCCGACGGTCGAAAATTAGAAGGATGTGTGAAAAGTAAAATGGGGTGTGTGAATATCACACCCCTTTATATATGCTTTCACATTTTTCAGACTTATACATTAATGATTATGAATTTTATTTATTTTGAACTACCTTAAAAATACTTGAGGGTTTGTATAGTTTTAAAAATTCATGTACGCACCTTTAAAGCGTAGAGGATGCGATTAAGAGTGCTTGCATATTTTTTTCACATTTTTTGCACTTGTAAATTAATTATTTTAAATATTTAAATGTATTTGGTATTTTTTAAATTACTTGATGTTTTTATTTTTAATGTGTTTTATAATTTTTTAATCTCACTCTTTGCTCATAATATTTTATAAAATAAATAAATAAAACTTAAATTTTTAAAATTTATTTAGAATAATAATACAATAATAATTAATGAACAATATATATATATATATATATATATATATATATATATCCACTATATTTATTGTATTTTATAGTAAGTTTTTTTTAGTAATTAAAAAAAAATAAAATCATCAAAATAACTTTTTCTTTTTCGTGTCAAAACAGGTTACCCGCGTGTCACTATCGTGTAAACCTGTTAAGGACCCGTTATTAACGGGTTCTTAATGAGTTACCTGATAATGACCCGATTAGTTATTGTGTCGACCCGAAACCCGTTATTTTCGTGTCGTTTTCGTGTCGTGTCATCGTGTCGTGTCAGAAACTGCCAGGTCTACGTGACATGCACACTGACGACGTCAGTTAATGCCGTCAGGTATATACTGGGAATATTCCGTCATCTCTTAACGGCGTCAGCTAACGCCGTTAGCATATTCCGTCAAAACTGACGGAATATACCGTCATCTTCTCTGGTCAAACGTCGGTCGCCGGTTTCGGGAAAAAGTTCTAAACGTCCTATCTAACTCATGTTTCAACCATTTTTTGTGATTTTTGTCTCAAATTGAAGCTAATAACATGTAGAATCACGCCATACTAATTTAAAGCTCTAAAAGTTACGAAATCTTACCGTGAAATTTCCACAAAATATGGCCAAGCTTCCAATCCACAATCCCGACGTCCAATTCCTTCAAACGAAGCACTCCGAGCTTCCTTGGGACCTCACTAAGCTTCCTATAAGCTTAGAATTCCCTAACAATCACGTATATGAAAATGCATGAACAGTGGTATCTCGAGAGTAGGTGGTTCGACGTGAAAACGACGGGAAACTTACCTGAAACTGGTATGGATGAACTCGTATTGACGAGATGAAGATGATGGTGTAATTATTTCCTTCGATCTGTTGAGTTTAAGGGTTCTTTGGGCGTGTCCGTACATGAGGAGAAGAGAGAGTGAGAGTTCGAGAGTGAAGAGAGAGAAAGTGTCTGAGAGAGGAAAGAGAAACTGGTATGGGTGTTTGTGTGTGGTCCTAAAGTCACCAATCAAAACTAAGAAAAATCTTAATTCTAATTGGGTCACCAATCCCAAATAATTAAACTAAATACTTATCACACACACATTATTCAACGTCCGAGGGTACTTCCGTCTTTTCATATTTCCGAATATAGAATCTCGGGACTGGCTGTCACAATTTTTCTCAAACAACAGATTTTGTTAGATTAGATGTTAGATTAGTTATCGATGGGGTTTGAATTCACGTGGTCATATAAAGGCTCAATTCATTTTCACCACAATGGTAAAGGGCCCCTTGCTTAGTTGTTTTTTTTTTTGTTATACTAAACTATTTTGAATTTAGAAATTTTCATGTTTCCATAATAAGAAAAAAAGGGTATAAGTGTATTTTGAAAATTTGAATGCTTAAAAACTTAAATACTGTTACACACAAAGTATAATATTTTCGAAATAATATTTTGTCAAAAGGTCCTTCTGATTTGATAACTTCACGGAGATACGTACGGTTGCCTCTTATATGCTTCATCAACAACTGATGAAAAAGGAGCAGCATATAAAATGCACAGCTACCTGCACTCCGTCTAATTTGGTGTGCCGGAATAACTTGTGATATGAGTTGACATTAAAAAAAGAATAACTCCTGATGAGATTCGTATATCAATTTCCAGTTATTAGTTACAACGAATACAGATTCTATTTTGGCACTAATAATATAACAAACATATATACTTCAAGGTATGCATGATGACATGATACCAAATAATTAAGGGAGTTTTAATGAAAAGTCTGTAATACTGTTCGCTTTAACGAAAACCTACATTTTACACTAAAAAGTCAATTCTGATACTATTCACTTTACTTTTTATCTTGTACTTATCTTTAAAACTCAAAGTTTTCAAGCCATTTTCATTTGTTTTTCTAATAATTAAACAAACATATATTTTAAGGCATGCAAAGTGAGATGACAGCAAAGTGTTTGGCATGCTACAAGTCCTGTTCTCTAGTGCTTTAGTGTTCAAGTAAATTGTGATCCCTTACCGTTCAATCTTAATTTAATAATAAAGAAAATAATTTAACAACAAAAATTTTACTTTTAAGTTAAGATTAAACGGTAGATTACCACGATTTTTATTGGGTTCTGATGTCTAGGAGAACATGATTGGGTATATGCTAGTACTAAAAATTAAGGATGATACTTGCATTCCCCCTTGGGGACATGAACTCATTCCATCTTTTGAATAATGTATCTTGATCGCACAAATTTTATAATCAAAACCATTTAATTTCTTAATTTTCACTCGAAGACTACTCCTACAAAAAATCATTTCAATTGAAAATCATTTCAATTGAAAATCATTTAGTCATTCAAATGTATAGAGTTAATCGATGGTATAAGCAAAAATAGCATATTAATTACTTATTTCTTATATTTGAATGATTAAACGAGATTCAATTCGAATAATTTTTTTAGGTAAGTCAAATAAAAATTAATTCGGTCAAATCACAATTCACAAATAGAAATATGTGCATCCACACCTAAAAATGGAACTACTATTCAAAAATTAAAAAGAGGAGAAAACGAAAGAAGTCTATGGTATGCTGCATGCAGAATGTTATTTTCTGTTTTCAATGAGGGCATATTCGCATATTCAGCTAGCCATGTGCCAATACCAAACAGCCATCTTTGACTGCACGCCATGGCACAATGGTATATGCTTCTTTCTCTTATTAATTATGCAAGTCAAATAGATCGGAAAGTTTGAAACTGTTGAACTTTGGACAGAAATTCATTTTGTTTATTTCCACGTGAGGTCGAGCTATGACCCTGTCTATATTACCGCGAAGTTGGAGAACTACCAGATGTCCGCGTCAATTGTTACTTTTTTTTAATCAAACGATAAATTTATTAAATTAAATATTAGATTAGTGAGTTAATGAAGTTTGAACTTGCGTCGTGGTGCAAGAATAACGCTCATTTCTATTATTATAGTAGATGGTCACTTGCTCCTCGTGAATATTACTTGAGGGCATTAAAAATGCTAAGTTCAATCTTGTTATTAAATTCAAAACTATTTTGTTCAATTTTCATCAATTTAAGTCACGTAATTTTATGTGACACAAGTTGAAAAGAGATTGTCCGCTTACCCTTTTTAAAATTTTGAACAAGTTGGGAGGTTATTTGTTAACTCCCATAAAATATCGTTCATAATTGGAGTCATTCTCATAATCTAAGTCATAATCACTAAGATTTTGAAGCATAGAATATTTGATAAAAATAAATCTTAAATATGTTTTATTTTTCTAAAAACCCTTGTTATATATGGCTGAATAAAAAGAAAAGTGAGCATAAAATAGTTGCCTAAAACCTCAATCAAATTGGTAAAAAAAGAAGCCTCAAATCAAATAATAGGTTGCAATTATTTATTTTGTGCTCTTATGCTTAACCAACCATTGGTGCTGGGTGATATTTAATTAATTATTTGTTGCAATGAACAATTCTGCAGGGGCAAAATATCTTACAATTTATTAGTTTTTACAGTGGTGAATATTATAGTTAGAGAGAATATACACATCTTTCTGATGTAATTTTCCGTTTTTTATATTTATAATTTTAGAGGAACAAACAATTCTATTTTTTTTTTCATCAGTAGCAGAAATTACAATTTTTGTTTGGTCAAGAGCAGAGATTATACATTTATACGTATTGGAAAGCAAACGGCGGCCTTAAAATCCGAAAATTTTGAATTAATTTGTAGCTACTGGGGAAAAAGAGAAAAGATATGGACACAAATGATCTTCGTACACTAGCAATAATCTGAACATATATATATATATATATATATATATATATATATATATATATATATATTCTGGATGATACTAGTTCATATAACATCCACCTAGCTCCTTGGTGTTACAAAGTGAGACTAATCATATCTGTTATACATCATACATGATGACAAGCAAGCAAAGTAACTACATAGTGGTAAAAAAGGTGACCTCATAAATAACCCCATCCTGAAGTTCATGATCTTGATCTTTACAAGCTTTGCAACCCTAACAGTATCAGCATTCACAAAGACTGCTCTTGTAAGCGATGATCGAACCGGGCGAATCCTTTCATATTCAACCATGCATGAGAGGAGGAGATTTTGCAATCTTGACTACTTGAACTCCACGGTGTTGAATCTTGAGCTGTTCGAGGTCGCTGGCTGCATGATCTGCTTTGGTGGTTTGCAGGGGAAGATCAGTTGCTTTTTCTAAGGTCCTCAACTTAGGAGCAGTACGAGGGTAGAGGAAGTCAGTGGGAAAGAAGTTGTATTGAAGGCCAGCCATGGAAAAGTAGGAAGCAGAGGATTTAGGTGGGTTAGAAGCTGTTTATATGAAGATGGTTTGGTGGACTTTGATGAAAAAGAGTAGATCACATGTGCCTTTGGGTACCTAATAGTTTGGTTCATATATATATATATACTGCAGGAGCTTTGCATTTTCAAGGTGCTTTATTGTTTTGTTGGTCGAGCATTTTCAAGGTGAATATTTGGGAAATTAAAGAAAACGACACGGGAGTGACAATAGGTAAGGATATCTTTTAATAATTTAATTTTCATTTTCATTTTTAATAATGGCAAGGGCTGAGGACAATGGACTAGGATGAGTGGTTGAGGGGCATGGGTTGTGACCTTGAAGTTTTTTTTTTTGAACGAACAATATTATCTACACTAAGGAAGAAGGAAGGGAGAGGGGGGAGGGGGCACTTAACCTCACAATGGGCTAGCCGCAATGTGGTTCAAGTTTGGCAAGAATCGAACCCCAACCCTCTCATTTACAAGTGAACATGAATACTATTAGACCGTAGTACTAAGTACATCTAGGTTGCTTTTTAGCACTTGTCGAAATGAAATCCATACACACTAGTGGAAAAAACTATACGCGCGACGAAACTTTACGCGATGCATGAAATTTCATCGTGCAATGGGCAATTGAACGACAAAATAAGGGTATTGTCGCTCAAAAACGTCTTGACCAAAAAAATGATTAAAAACATTATGCCATGAAGTCTTTCGTTGCACAAAAAACCTTTCTACAATGAAAACAAATGTCCGTCGCGCAAAGGTTGAGAAAAAACGTGGGTAGCGGGAGATTTGGGGCCAAATTCTCGCGCGATGAACTTTTTCCCAAAAAAATCTTGTGTGACGAATCTTGTGTCGCGCAAAGTATGAAATGGTTAGTGAGTCATTTAAGGCTAAGTAATTACTGCAATCTTTGCGCGATGAATCCTTAATCAAAAGTTCCCATGGGTATTATAAAACAAATTCACTCTCCCTTTTCCTCTCATACTTATCCCCAGTACCCTTAAGTTCCCACCATTTTCTTCTTCCCCAAACCCCTCATATCCCAATTATTTTTTTATTTGTCTATACGATGGCTGATTCCGCTGATGCTCCAATTAAAGGATATGAGGAAGAAAGATCTCGAAAAGGTAGTACCATTTTTTTCTATGGATTTAAAAGTTGTATTTATTTTTGAATAAATTTATTGGATGATTATAAAATACTTAATTTGATTATGAAATTTTATTTTTTCCATAGATAAAAAAAAATGAGAATGTCTAAGTGGGCTAAAAGGGGGAATAATAATGGTAGGCCAAGGCAAATAAAGTATGAAGATTTCAGGGGATCTGAGAGGAAGTCGCACGCTATGCTTGTGCACGACGTTGGGATAGTAATTAAGAACAAGTGTCCTATAGAGTGGTCATCTTGGAAAAAGGTGTTGGATGAACTGAAGAAGTCTATGTTAGATGACTTATCATTGGGTGACATTATACTAATTTAATAATTATTTTTGTTATATGTTGATGAGCTGTATTCAGTTCATCTAACAAGTGTCCTAATGGCTGCTTTAAGCTTCTGGTGCTCGACCACCAACACCATGGTGCTTCTCATCGGTCGCATTGGTCCAACTGTTCTAGAAATAACGGCTATCCTCATCAACTCACCATCTGGTATTCCAATCGATACCACTTTCTCTCAGTATTAATTCGACTTGGATTTAAAAATAGTCTTCGACGAGCATGCTCTCGAAGTTCTGAAAAAAGATAACCAAGGAGAGGTATCAAAAGACGAAGTAAACAAGCTGCACAAGAACTTCAACTACAACATTATCATCAATCATTTCGCTGGCCGAGAAAAAGAAAAACTCAAGAAGGGAAAACACGAGGCTTTCTTATTTTACTGGTACAACAAGTTCATTTTTTGTACCAAGCCAAACAAATGCCTCATCGAGAATATGTCAGTGGCTGAAGCCTTGACTAGTGGTCACACTTTGGCTCTTAACCCTGCCATCCTTGCCAACCTTATGCTCTGCTTGGCCAAGGTAACTATTGGGAAAATTGAACCGCACTAGAACGGCCTACTTTGGGTCTTTCAACTTTGGCTACAAGTTTATTTTGCCATCCTAAGGCCAGAGAACTTTAACTTCGACTCATCTGAAACAATGGATCTTCAATTGGCTTCATGCCCAAACCCGACTCCCTCAGCCAAAGAAATTTTTAAATATTTCTTTGGCCTAAACTACCTTACCAATGACAAATTCCTGATCTATCATCGAAGAGAATATCCATCCTCCATCAGACTTCCCACATCCGAATTGGAGGAAACAGAAGACACTAGTCTTCGGCAAAGCTGGGGATCGTTCGTACTGGCTTGTGATCTTTTTTTTTTTGGTTGTGACGCTCGACGGGCCAGTTAGGAAGTCTACCATCCTTATTTTATGGCTCGACAACTAGGCTATCTTTAGGGTTGTCACGTGCCTCTCCTCACCTCCTACTCGTTTTTGAGTCGAGAACGACTTCCTGGCTCATAAAAAAGGGAATGTGAGGAAGTAGAGCAAGAGTTTCAAGAATGATGCACTAAATTCCACCTTCGAATGAATACCCCTGAAACCCACAGTACTAGTACCTTTGCTGACGGGTGGGAAATCTACACCAAAGATTTCTTCGGCATATCGGTCGAGGAAATCAAGAACAAAATCTTCGGCGATCGACCCAAGAAAACTTTTGCTCAAAAATACAAAGAAACGCGACTCGAGGTACTTTCTATGTTTTGCTTACATATATATTTGACCAAAAATCTTCGTGCTGACTCTGATTTGGTTTTTCCAGGTGGTCACTCAATAAAACAGGCCAAAGTAGTCGCGATGGTCACGGCTAGAAAAAAACTCGCCCCTCGTCGGAAGAAGGCCGTTGCTGTCACAGTCCCTTATCCTAAGATAACTTTGACCACTCCAATTCCAGCGGACGCTACAGTTGTGCTGAAAACTGCAGGCAAACAGCCTTGTCATTTGGACGAGGCGATTGATGACTTTGCTCGACCCATGAAACGGATAAAAAAAGAGCCAAAAAGAGGGAACCTGAGATTTTTGCCATTTTTAGCTAGGAAACACGAACTTCAACTCTTGATGCTCCTCATCCTACCCTTGGCATGGAATTCCCAACAGGGACACTGCAAAATTCATTAACTCCAAATGTTGATCATATGCCCACAATTCATCCTATGGTGTAAGCTGTTGCAATGGCTAAACAAGTTGTTACTCTAGTGGCTGAGGAGTTTGTAGCCTGAACCTCAACCATTCTTTTTGTTGATGCTGCAGATGTCGGCCTAAAAGCTGCTATTTTGGAAGAGGTGGTCGAAGTGACTTCCTATCCTAATCCAAAAGTTATTCCAGCGTTGAATATTCTAGAAGAAGAGGCACCGAGTCTTTAATGCTTCTCTTTCCTTAAACATCTTCAATTGGTATTTAATCCTCTTTTGTTACTAGGAAAATGATAGTGAGTCGATCCCACTGGTGAGGCATCCTTGACTGGCTGAGCAAAAAAATGAGGCTCCCCTGCCTCTAGACAAAGGCAAAAATGCCATATCCTTCACACCTAATCTAGACCAGGATATCCAGCTACTAGTCGAGGCCACCGGTCATGCTAATCCTAAAGCGGTCGTTGAGAGGCCAGCCGTCGAACATGTGGCTTCTGTAGGCGAAGAAGTGACCGCGGAGACACCAGCTCATCCTCAGGACCAAGATCTCGACATCCCTACACCGGCTCATCCTTACCCCCAATTGTCAGTTGCCCAGTCGATCATTCCATCAAAAGTTTTATGCACCGAATAGTGTTGTTTATATTTCATGGTCGTCTAGGTGGCCATCAAACATAGATAACCTTCATCAGCCATATAAATTGAAGAGTTGTCTTAAACATTGGGCTCGGCCATTAAGTTCTTTAGGTTTGACCAACAGCCTAAAAGATATAGCTGAAGTCAATTCTCAACAGGTCTAAAACAACTTTTCCTGTCATGTTTTCCTTTAGATTATACTTATATAACCTTTCTTTTTGTGCAACGTTCAAGGGAAGTTGAGCTTGACGCCTATTTTTCTAGTACATCCAGGACAACTAATCCTTTTGTAGCCCTGGTCGAGTCCAACACTCTGACCAAGCTTTAAGAGACTCTGTCTCTTTTAGCCCTACAAGCTCTCCAAAACAAAGGCCTCGACTATGTGGGAGAGTGCTTGAACAACCTTGCAGCTGATGGTTTGGTAAGCAATAAAAGCGTCGTTCACCTAACAACCATTCTGGAGAGAACTTGGCTATACTTTGATATTTTCAAGAAAGCTCTTTAAGTCGATGAGGGCTTGAAGGTTGCAATAGTCACTCAAGAAGCTATCTTACCAGAGCTTGAGGTAATGAAGGCAAAGAAAGAGAAAATGGTGGACCTTGATCGTTAGATTGCTAAACTTTAATCCAAAAGGTCTGCCATTACCTCTGAGCTTGAGAGGGACTTTGAGGCAAATAAACCTCGGCTAGCGTAAAACGGATAAAACGTGAAGGTTGACAAGAGGACTTGGCAGGTCAATATCACTATGGGCGAAGTAAAATGGCCAAAGCTAAAAACTACACTTGAAGCTTTCCTTTATTCGACCCCATAGATTATATTCCCAGTGCCGACTTGTGGGTCGGTTGACTTTTGTATACATACATGTATTTTTCCGACTTAATGAAATATTTCCTTATTCTTGCTTCTCCCAAGTAATTGGATAATACTTTTTAAAGAACTTTCCATTTATTGGCAATTTATGTATCAAATCAGTTTGATCCTTAAGATAGTATGCCCCCTGGTCGAGAACTTTGTGAACGATAAATAGTCCTTCCTAATTCAGCGACCATTTTCCAAATCTGGGATCCTTAATCCCCACTGGCAACATCATTTGCTAGACTAAATCACCTCACTGAACGTCTTTTGCTTTACTCTTTGATTATAAGCTCGCTCGACTATATTTTTCTACATTACTAGTAGGCTATAGGTATTGAGTCGGGCCTCCTTTAGATCTTCCACATCTTGCCACATTGCTTGACTGTATTCGGCTTTGAACAGACTACTTTGATTGATAATTTGCAATGAGTTTATACTAAATTAGACTGGTAACATTGCATCGTGCCTATAAGTTAAGGCATATAGAGTCGTACCTGTTATTGATCGAAGCGAAGTTTGATATGCCTATAATGCCTTATTTAACCTTAAATGCCACACATTGATCAAAACTTTGTTGCTTGCTTCAGCTTGCCCACTCGCCTATGGGTAATACGGTAGGGACTGTTGGAGCTGAATTCTCAAACTCGCTGTATAGTCTTTAAACCTATCGACAGTGAAAATTGTGCCATTATCCGTGATGATCATCTTTGGCACATTGAATCATATTACAATGTTTTCTTTTACGAAATTGCAAACTTCTGTGGACGTTAACTAGACATACGATTTTGCTTCAACCCACTTGGTGAAATAATCAATCACTACGAGTATCCACGTACGTTTCACCGATCCAGATGACGATGTGGTTTTTCCAATTACATCCATGGTCCATCCTCTGAACGACCATGGTTTAGTGACTGAGTGAAGCAATTCAGTCAGGACTCTCTGGATAGGCCCATGGGTTTGACATTATAAACAACTCCCAATGCATACTCTATCCAATCTTTTAAAATATTTAGCTAAAAATATCTGTGTCGGTGGAGGAACCAACATATTTTTTGGCCGGATTGATGAGTACCTCATATTCCTTCATGCTCGAGTAGCTTGAGTAGCTTCTTCTCGACCGAGACACAATAACAACAAACCATCTTCGCCTTTTTGATACAGATCATTTTGATATACTATATAACTTGTAACATGCACACTTGTCTTGTGCTCATGCTTGCCACTTGGGTCATCAAGGTACCTTATGATTGATCTTCTTCAATCATCTGGCAATGTCTCGATTATGCAGATGTCTACAAGAGCCTCTCGTTTGAGTAACAAAGGCAAAGACATCATCTATGTCTAGATTATGCCATCTAGTTTGAGAGCTTGTTGATTAACCAAGGCCAGGTATAGACGTCAATCAACTAGTATGATTAAACTTATCTCACCCCCAAGAGTTGTGCTTCGGAGGCTGGCTAACTCATTTGCATCAGTATTTTGAATTTGAGAGATATGTTGAACGTGACGCCTATAAACGATTCATCTAAATAGTTGGCGACCATATGATAAGGCATTAGATTATGA
Organism: Crataegus laevigata; assembly: GCA_963580275.1. Classification (NCBI taxonomy): domain Eukaryota; kingdom Viridiplantae; phylum Streptophyta; class Magnoliopsida; order Rosales; family Rosaceae; genus Crataegus; species Crataegus laevigata. The sequence goes on along the minus strand of OY756947.1, from coordinate 24,370,449 downwards.
CTCATGTAACGAATACCGACCTAAGAAAAGGTCGCAATACTATAACCATCAAAATACATCGTGCAATAATTGTCACGTGTTACCACCATGCCGATTTCGACGTCGTTGCCCTTAAAACTGTATAAAGAAGGACTTTAAGCTAAGAAATCGGCCAGAGCCTGACCTTTAATGACTTTTTGGGGCACTTACTGCAAACTAAATTTGGATAACGCCATAGTCCATTTCCCAATTCGACCTTTGACAATTGAAGGGAACATGTAATGCCTAAGTTTAGATGCGGCGAAGAATAAAACTAAGCAAAGTTTCTTGACAGCTAAATAATTCATCTTAGCTGAGTTAAGATTTTGGCTGAGGTAAAAGATGGCCTACTCTTGACTGGTGTCATTGTTTTGCACAAGAAGACAACCAATGATTATTCGGCAGCTGAGATAAACAATTTGATAGGTTTGCCATGCTGAGGTGGCATAAGAACATGGAGTAGTGAGAAAGACCTTAATTTGTGTAAAAGCATCCTGGTGTTCTTCTCACCATTCGAACAGGTCGGAATCCTTGAGTTTTAGGAGTGTGGAAAAAGCCTTTATTTTTTCCGTCGAGTTAGAAATAAATCAGTGAGGGAAATTGATCTTGCCGAGCAAGGATTACAATTGCTTCTTGGTTGTTGGGGGGGGGTGGAGCGTCGATAATCCCACGAGCCTTGTTTTTATCTACCTCGATGCCTAGATGATTCACGAGTAGACCTAAGAAATATCTCGCAAATATGCCAAAGGCACATTTAGTGGGGTTCGTTTTTAGTTTATATTGGCGCATACAAAGGAAAGTTCACTGAAGATCTTATAAATATGTTTGGTGTCGTTTCAATTTAACTACAACATCATCGATGTGCACTTCAACAATTGTGCCAATTAGGTCATGAAAAAATGTATTCATGGTACATTGATATGTGGCACCGGTGTTCTTAAGTCTAAAATGCATAATGACCCATTCGTATGTCCCAAGCACCCTAGGGCATCAGAAAGTAGTTTTGTGGACATCGGCCTTGGCGATGAAAATTTAATTGTAACCAGTGTGGCCATCCATGAAAGATAAAATCTCGTGGTTTGTTGTTGTGTTGATTATCAAATCTGAAATTGGCATTGGGTATTCATATTTAGGAGTTGTCAAATTTAGATTACGAATATCAATGCAAATGCGTAAAGCACCACTTTTCTTTAAGACTGAGACGATATTCACCAACCATTCGATGTATTGAGTTGTCTAAATAAAGCCGGCTTTTAAAAGTCGAACAAGTTCATCTTTTATGTCGACCTGAGCTTCGGTCGAGAATCGTTGTGGGGGTTGGTGGAAGGGTTTACAGCCAGCTTTGATATGTAGTTCGTGTTTGACCAGTGTTCGATCAAGGCTGAACATCTCATGGTAGCTCCAAGCAAAACAATCTTTAAATTCCTCGAGTAATTTACGAAGTTCAGTTTTTATGGGTTGAGGCAATAAGGCGCTAAATAAAGGCTGAGGTTTATTGGTCATTCCAACATTTGTTTATTCTAAACGGTCTTTAACTTTAAGCCGATTGTCATTAAGCTTGGCTGGTGAAGCTTAGACTTTATCTAGTGACAAGACTGGGTCGTTATCTCATTTGGTGTGGAACTCTACTAAGCTGACGATAGAATTTGGTTGCTTGGAAATGGTATACCATATGGGCTAGCAGTCGTTCCATAGTAGATGAAACTATGGCTCTATGTCTGTCTTGTTGTGTTGTATTAGTCATCGGGATCATCAACTAGATCGGCTAACCCAAGCCTCATCGAGTCCGGCTGAATAGTCTCTGCAGTAGCCTTAATAACTTATTGAACAATGATCTGGGTCAGCAGTCTTTCTTCGTTAAAACCTTGTAGGGTAATATAACTGACCGGGTCATCGTAATAGAGAGCTTGAATCATGTTAGCGTCGAATGACTGATTATTGACTTAATGAACTATAATTGATTTACTGTCTTAGAAGATAAAGATTTGGTATAGCGAAGAAGAAATACAACCAAGAATGCAGTCATATGATTTCGACATGTGATATATTTACTTCTAAAGGAAGTACTCATTTAGTCTGAGACTCATCACCTACAAAGTTGCTCATAGTCACACCTAATGGAATGAGCTCGTCTTTGGAGCGTCGCAACACCTTCATAATAGAAACATGCATGATATTGAATGTTGCTCCACAATCGTTAGATACCATTCGATATGGGTTGTTACATAAAACGGCTTCAAGTGATGAAGGTTGATGACTGAAAAAGGGGAAATAATTCGGCTAAGGCCGTTTTAAGTTTACCCTCCTTGCTAATCAACTTGGCCTCTTCGGTGGCCACGAAGTCGATTTGTGTGGTCTTTTCGACAATCACATCACCATCTAAAAGACTTGGTTGAGATGTGGTTGGTTAGAACTCTGGGGATAGGGCATGGACCATGCTGATTTCCATGTTGTTGAGTACCAAAGTGCCCATGAAGTTACACTATTTATCCTTTGGATCATTTGGTAGAATATTTTGATCTTAGGTTGAGCCAACAGTACCATTTTTGACCATAAGTAAAACATTTTCACCTGGTGTATCTGGCATGGCCGCTTATCTTTAACTTCGATAATTGGGTCCATTAGCGTCGAGACGTGGTATTGTGCTTGCAAAGCTATGTGAGTTCACTCCTGATATGCAATGCGAGCATCTTTTGTGTCTAGTTAGGCATCTAACCTTGTTACATGTTCTATTTCTTTGGCCATAAGGCCAAAAAATTACACGGCTGAGAAAACCTTCAAAATGATGTCTCAGATATTGGAGGTCATTGAAAGAAAATAGGAGGTCGGTGGGATCAATATCACTGTACAGTTCCACCTCGAAGCCCAGAACACTGACTTCATGGATATGCTGGAACCTAGCCTTCATCCCTAAATCTGACCATTTTTGGATGATTTTCTCGATGTCAATGGTTCCTGCGGTGGTAATGTGGGAAGTTTGCTCGATGCGATCTTTCATTTTTCCATGCCAAAGGAGAAACTTGATTATTTTCTTAGGTTTTTCAATCTCAGTTATAGGCTACCACTTTGTGATAGAAAGTTCCTGAACCTGTCACTGATGGGCCATGCAGTCTATCTTTTGTTGGCAATGTTTCTGAGATTTAGATAGTACAATTTATGCGCAGGTAGGGGAATGATAGCTACACCAATAGTGGTCACGTGATTCAGGTGGCTTGAAGGTTCGCTGGGTCGTGGATGAACTTGAGCTGCCAGAGTTGTGTACATAGTAATCCTCGTCATAAAATAGCTCGTCAAAATCAAGTCGTCATCTAGTTGAAGGTGGTCTACAATTTTATTGTCAAGGGCTGAGTCTATCAAAAAATCTTTATTGGCGTTGGCCTGAGTCAAACACCGCCTGAAATTTTACCGAAGTCGCAGGTGTGGGTTATGATGATTTGGCTATGGGTTTTGCGGCTTTGGCTCAGCTATGATGACTTATGATTGGCATCGACTACACAAGACCATTGGCCTTTTAGTTTTATCTGAATTAGAGTTAGACATTGGCTCGACATACTCTAGGTTTGAGAAGAAACTAAGCGGTTCATTTTGAGATGAAAGGTCGATCTTCAGTTGTGGTCGAGAGTTCTGCTTTGGGACGTGGTACGTTGGTATGAACTTAGCTTTTCCTTTTTTCTTATCCCTCGATATATGGGCATGGACCGTGTTTACAGTTGGCGGAGGGAAATGATCAGCATCAACCAGCATTTGAGTCTTCTTTAGGAACTTCAATTTTTCATTGTCAATCCAACTTTGAATGGCATCACAGAATACAATGAAGTTAGTTGTCGTACGCTTGCTCGAGTTATGATACTTGCAGTATGTTTTTCCTTGTAAGTCCTCGGCCTTAGGAATGTCATACCCCATTCGAAGCTTGATGATTTTTGCAAGTAATAATTGGTCGAAGATAACATCAGCCTTGGTTATGTCAAAAATGTATACCTTTGATGTTTTGACAGCTGCTTCAACAAAGGCCGAGCACATTTTGACTTCTTTGGAACTAATGTGAGCTAGTGCCTTGTATACATAAGGTTTGTCAATTACTATTTCAGCCGCATTTATACTCACATATTGGGATTTGTCATCCCCAGCTAACGCATAGCTCATCCTTTGATTCTTATAAATCGTTCCACGGGTTGGGGTCTTCGAGATTTTCTCTTCTTTAAGCAAATAATATATTGCTCGACGTGTTGAGCCAACTCATACATATCTTGAAAGTTTGCCTCAAGAATTTCTTCTTGTATCCCATATCTAGGCCGTTCTGGGCGAGCCTAATGAATTCAACTTCGGGGAGGGGTACTCAGCACCAATTCTTGGCTAACTTGAACTTGGTAAGAAATTCCATTAGAGATTCATCGACTGATTGAGCCATTTTAGCAGAGAAGATATTGACACTTCCATTCCAGGTCAATATAATTGCTTATGAAACTTCTTGACCATCTCATCCCAATTTTGTATGGAATTTGGTGAGCAAAAAGTTAAACAACTGTAATTTTTGGAAATCATTATTAGCATCTCCACATTCTGCTGTAAATTTAGCCACATGTTTGAATAAGGACAATGACGACTCTCCAGCGAAGAGACTAAAATTTGGGATCTTGAATCCTCGGGGATACTCAAACCCTTGGACAAAGGCTAGATATGGATGGATAAACTTTGGAAATTTTGGCCATTTTTTCAATGCCAAGTTGATCATTCTTTGGACTTGAATAAGGGAATTCTTTAATAAGGGAATTGGATTATGCTAATCGATACCCCCCTTTTTGTGGGATCCGTTAACTAGGATTTCAAGTAAATTATTAATCGCCAAGGTGTCCTTGCACACTGTGTCATATAGGCCTTTCACTTCTTGGCTACAAATTTGCTTAAACTGTCAAGATTGTTATTCGAACCGATGTCGAAGGAAAGATTTAGACGGTGTACCAAAAATCTCATATTCTTCGTTGTCGCAATCCTATACCAAGACTTCAATAAAACCATCTTTCATCATCCTGGCAATTTGGGTAATTACCAAGGCATCATGGCTTTGGCCGTCGAGATTAATTTCTACTTCTTGGTGAGCCATGCTTGCGGCTTCAGGTGTCATGGTAACAAGGAAAACCTGTGCCTACGACGTACCATCTAGTACTGGACTTTAAACTATGGGTGGTAAACTGGTAGTCGATTTACCCATAGTTGCTTTCTTTTTAAATAAGGGGCTTTGAATGATGCATTCCCCTATGTATTTATTGTATTGATTTCCTTAGTGGCTGAAATGGATATTCACTCGTATAGGATTCTATAACCTAATCCAAATAGATCTCAACCCATCCTGATCCTTGTAGAATTTTGAACCTAACTCCCTAATCATTCAAATTCACCCCTTGGTTCTTGTCATCTCTTCTGATTCGAGGCATCCTTAGTTTTCGAGAATCCTTATTGTACTGGGATTTAATCACCTAACCCTTATCCAGATAAAACCATCTTTTGATAGGATTCGGCCGAACTTCACTGGGCTCGGCCCATGACAGAATATTCCCAGTATCCCTTAGAGCATAAGTCTAGGCTCGACCCAAAGTGTTATTTTGGGCCCAAACAATAATATATTAGGTTAATTATATTATTGATGAAACAGAACTAAACCTGATGAATTTTATCGATGACATCTTCGAGAGGTGTTATCGAGAGTAGAAGTATGCATGACGTTGAGCGACACTAGGTGTGAGTGAAACGGATACATTATTCCATTATATTTTTTTTCTTTTTTCAACCTCATCTTCATTCCGTTGTAGAAGATCGATTTAATTATCTGAGAAACTGTTATACAGTTGAAAAATTCGAAGCTCACTCATCAAGGTTCGTAATGTATACAAAGCTAGCCAGCCGGGAAATTATATATATACTAAAACCGATGGGGAAATCACTGTAGCTAAGCTACAGTGGATTTCTGGTTTAACCCATATTATTTTACTGTCATTCCAAATTTGCCCATTTGTCTTCCTGTCAATTGGAAATGAATTTTGTGACACTTGGGACTCCCAGCTTCCTCAACTTTTTTCTGTCGCTCACCGCCTCACTGTAAAAAAAATAAACCGGATCCCTTTCAAATTTCAAGTTTCAACCACTGATACCATAGTTCTCTCGCACCTAGCTTTCACCTGATTCTATTTCTTCTTCTTTTTCTTCTTTTTCTTCTTCTTCTTCTTCTTCTTCCCTAAAACCCTCCAATTTCCCCAAAATCCCTCCCTTCCAAATCCCCACTACCTCCTTCTCCCTCGCAGAGTCAGATTCCCCTAAATCATTCATTCTTCTTCTTCTTCTTCTTTTTCTTCTTCTTCTTCCCTAAAACCCTCCAATTTCCCCAAAATCCCTCCCTTCCAAATCCCCACTACCTCCTTCTCCCTCGCAGAGTCAGATTCCCCCAAATCCTTCCAACCCAACGGTCCAAGTTTTCAATCTTTCCTCCAAGAATTAGCCGTAAGCATCCATTTCCCATTTCGAATTTCGATCCTTTAGGTCAAATGTTGAATCTTTAGTTATTGTCATTGCTTTATGTAGTTGTAATTTAAAGTTTGATTTTTTCAGTTTTGTTATTTCCTGTGCAGGGCATCTTTGATCTTGATCTTCCAGATGACTACTGTGCGTAGCTTCCAAATGATCTCCGTCTCGATGTGAGTACTTTTTTATCAATCTATGTTAATTACCCAGATGTTGAATTTGATAAAGAATGTGAATTATTAGATGACAGAGTTATCTCAATAAGGAACAAATGATAGGTTCATGTAGAATATATTACATAGCAAAAGTTGGGGATTAAGCTATTTGCGTTATTTGACTATATTGTGGGATATTTGGTTAGAAAATGGATGAATTTTGTGCTGTTTGTGTGATTGTGTTTATCCATTAGGTTTGTTCTATGCAAATATCATAGTTTCAATATTTCATATGATTTTGTTGTTGGGTAGTTCTTTCAAATAAGTTTTAGGCTTTAGCTTTGTTATTCTGTACTTATTTGGAATTTGATGGTGTTTGTGTACTGTTGCAGGTGATTACCAAAAAATCTCTTTCGAGTGCACAGGTAAGGAATACTCATTTTCTGTTTTAAAAGCCTCACTAATTTATCATACGTAATGGTTCAATTGAGTTGTGTTTTCTGCAAACGGAGGATTTGTGCAAACTGATGGACTTGGTATTACATAAATTTTACACGTAGCGTGTGATTCGACAGAAATTGAAATGAGTCAGAAAAGCCATCAAATAGGACACGTGTCAACACTTGACAGAGACGACTTATTTCATCTGGGATATTATATTCAAAGTTAGGCCTTGGAAAAATCTATAAATAGGAAGCCATTTCATTCATTTTCATTCACCAATTCACAAATACATTTCTCTACTCCCAAATTGGAAGAGAATTCTCTTGAAGTTCGTTTTTCGTTCTTCGTTCTTCGTTCTTCGTTCATCGTTCTTCGAGATCAAGCACCAACGGCCCTTGAAGAAATGCTCATCCACCTTCGAGATCAAGCCCAATGGCCTTTGAAGAAACTTCGCCAAAACCTTTGAAGAATCAATAAGCACTTTGGTCACCTGCCGATTCTTCATCCAAGATCAAGCCTAACGGCCCTCGGATCAACACAAATGTTCTTCAAGATCAAGCCCAAAAGCCCCTTGAAGATTCATCCATCGTTCATCATTCATCGTTCTTCGTTCATCCATCTTCAAGAACAAGCTCAAAAGCCCTTGAAGATCCGTTCATCATTCAACGTTCATCCAACTTCAGGATCAAGCCCTAACGGCCCCTGAAGATTCGTTCATCCAACTTCAAGAATCAAGCCCAAAAGGCCCCTGAAGAAACACTCATCCGCCAAACTTCAAGATCAAGCCCAACGGCCCTTTAACATACTTCCCTTGTTCATCCAAGATCAAAGCCTCGACGGCCCTTGGATCAAGTCCACAAATCAAAGTCTTACGGAAATCGAATCAGAGGAACAAATAGAGATTGTAACCCAAAATCATCAAATACAAATACTATTTTGTACGACACGTGTTCTTGTTTCAGGAAATTTTCGTGTTTACAAATGGTCGACTGAAAATTAACATTAATGGATCTCACATAACTCTTTATTCATGATAAGCCTATTGTAGGAGTATGCAAGTGCAGAAAATTAATGTCGACATGAAAAACTCATTAATTTAGATGATTGTTTGATGGAAGGAACATAAACACACACACACACACACACACACACACACACACACACACAAATGAAGCGAGTAAGATGTGGAAACTATAGATTTATAACTACATGAAGATAAAGAAGTTCCCTTAGAGCAAATTAAATGAAATTGAAAGAAAGAAGCACTATGTGAACATTTGAGATAAAAGTTATAATGGTGGTTGGGGTGTTAGAAATTGTATATACCTTTATGTTGATCGAATTGGTTCTCCAACCATTTCAAGAAAAGTGCTATACATGTACTCATTTCTCTACACTTTTCGAAGATTTTATAAATCTTTTCCTATATTTATGCTTATTGTTTCTCTCAATGTACAATTCAGCAGGTGGTGTATATTTTCGTTAACCTTTATTCATACTTGCATACTGAGAACTGTGGTAGAAGATTACTAGTGAGATGAGCAATTCAATAATTCTACTTCTCATATGTTGCTCTTAACATATGTCAGTATTAATATTGATGGGCTTTCCCTTAAGGGCACTCACATTATTCCGCTCTGTATTTGTATGTCAGAATATAAGTTCACTATTGATTATCCACCATTGTGTTAAGTATTAGTAGAACCTATCTTTCATATAGGAGAAAAAGACGATGCAAACGAAGGGGTCAGACATCAAAAGTACAAGGAAGAACCGCGGAGAAATGGAGGATATTATGTTTAATCTCTTTGAATAGAAACCAAATCGGCCGTTACTGATGGTAGTTGTAAACAAGAATGTAAATGCCATCATTGAACACCTAATATGGTTGTAAATATGTATCAAATTTTTTACATGTTTTATACGTTTTTAAAACCCGCAGCAACCCGCGGGCGCTTATACTAGTACAAATTAATAATCAAATATACATAAAAACAGGTAAGAGGACAATGGGAACGACTACATGCATTCGAAGGAAGGAAAAAATCATTTTTCAATATATGACATATATAATATATTATAAGTTCACAGTACAAAAAGAAGGTCGAACTCGATCGTTCATTTTCATTTACAAAAATATACAAATACAAAAAAGGGCTTGCTGATAAGTAACCCCAAAGTAGTAACTTTAGGCTTGTTTGTCCTTGATTTAAACAAGAACTAATTGAGCAGCTACGGGTAATGATAGAGTTGAGTAAAGCTTTCTCCATATCTATAGTCAGTCATCAGTTTACAAGTGAGAGCATGTAATTCATAAAGAATGAGCCACATGGCAAGGTGATAGACTCACTACTTGAGAGTCCAAATTGTTCCTTGGACATCTTGAAAAGATCTTGAAAAATGTGGTTAGAAAAATAGGATAATGGTAGCACAAAGCGCTTCTCGTCAATGGTATGTACCACAAAAGCTCATTTTTCAGTCACCATATTAAAAGTTGTACTTTTGACTAAAGTGTTTCCAACGTCATGCAATTGTTTTCCGCTCTATAAAAGCTCTATTCTCCCATTCCCTAGCATATTTAATGAGCTTCTTGGAGCTGAGCTGTAGACATGTAAATTTCGTTGCATGCAAATGATACATCAAAAAGCTCCATGTGGCATATTACTCATCACAAATAGACAAGTCATCAAAGACATGTGGCACAAATCAAGCAAAGGAAGTACAAAACCTTCCAAAAAGTCGGCAAAACGGAGAAAATCCCTCCTAAAATCAGCAAGGGGTTCAAGTTGCTCCCAAAACTAGAAAGAAAGCTAAAGCATCTTCATAAAACAAGCAAGAATTGAAGATTGCTCACAAAATAGGCAAGAAAGCCCTATAATTCGGCCAAGCAAGGGAAAGTGGCTGAAATTAAGAAACAAAACATGCCTAAATTCTCCCATGGATGAATCAAGACACAAATCAAAGCCAAATCCATCCAAAGGAAAGCTTTAATAAGTCTATAAATACAAGGTCCCAAGACAAGCATAAAGGTCGACAATTTCTACATTCAAGGTCGTAATTCTCGCATTAAGAAGAACCTCTTCCAAATCTTTGAACACTAATACGCTGCTAAAGCTCTCTTCGAAGAACACATAACCAAAGTTGAAGCTTTATTTCGACCAAAGCCAAACCATTCCCTTGAAGAATCAACAAGCACTTGTGCTGATTCCTTTAAGACTTTGTTACTAGCTTACAACTTGTTACGACGTTCGATTCAAGATCAAGTCACCAAGATCCTTGAATCAATGAAATTCTACATCAACACTACCTTTGCCGCGGTTTTGAGGTGAAGACTATCAACACATTGTTTCAAGCTCAAAACTTGAAGCAATCATTCAATCATTCATTCGAGATCAAGTCATTGCGACCCTTAGATCAACAACCTATGCATCTACATCAAATTAGAAGATTGAATCAGGGGAAAGTTGTAATCAGAGATTGTAACCCTACAAATTCAATTAATACAAATCTACTCTGTACATGTGTTCTCGTTTCATTCTTTACAGAATTTTCGTGTTTGCATATTTGGCATGCCAGTTGGACCTCTATGCCTCTCATCTCTATCTTCAAATCCATAAGAAACACACATGGCATCAAGGAAGGATCAAGTTGTTCCTCAACCAATGTGAAGAACAATAACATCCTTGCCGCAAGTGGTGGCAATTTGGGCGTCACAACCTGAAGCAAGGCTAGAACTCTCTCTACCGTGCCTTCCACCCTTACATCAATTTTGTTGGATGAGCAAGAGCACCTAAGGTACGAGCCCATGATCACCCCAGCCTCGTTAAGAGCGTCAAGGGAAGAAATCTCGAAGAGGTACTTTAAGTCGTTCACTTTCGATGCCAACTCAAGCAGCAACTCGTATCCTGTAGCCATGCAAGTCATGACTATTGGTGCGATGTTTATTGAGGAGTAGTTAGCCCAAATGAACGAAGCAATTGTAGAGCTGACAAGGACCGTGGAGGAAAAGGACTTGCAGATTGCTACACTCGTCAATTATTTGGAGGTGCATCACTATGAGAAAGCTGACCCGAAGGTTAACCCACCAAAGAAGGAAACTGACGAAAATGAGGAGCATCTGATGGACAAAGTTGAGGAGAACTTAGAGGTGGACTGAGCTACCATGCTCATAGGATCTCTCTCTATCCAATAGATGCAAGAGATGATCACAAGCACGATCAAGGCACAGTATGAAGGAAACTTGCATGACTTTATGTTGTACTAAAAGCTTTACTCTAATAAGATTGACGCCTAGAGAATGCCAAGGGGTTACCAGCCGCCCAAATTCATGCAATTCGATGGAAAAGGGTAATCCTAAACAACATATTACCTATTTGATTGAAACTTGCAACAATGCTGGGATGGAGGAAGACTACCTTGTCAAGTAGTTCATGAGATCACTAAAAGGTACTGCCTTTGATTGGTACACCGACCTCAAGCCCGAGTCAATCAATAGTTAGGACCAGCTTGAAAGGGAATTCCTCAACACAACACTTGCCGCACTGCAAGCATGCTGGAGTTGAAGAGTATGAAACAGTGGAAGGATGAACCTGTCGTTAACTACATCAATAGATGGCATTCATTAAGTTTGGATTACAAAGATTGACTTTATGAAACCTCCGCCATTAAGATGTGTGTTCAAGGAATACACTGGGGGCTACATTACATCCTCCAAGGCATAAAACCAAGAAATTTTAAAGAATTGGCAACTCGATCCCATAACATGGAGTTGAGTATTGCCAATCATGGGAAGAAAGAGCCGATCACCAACTTAAAAAAAAGATAAGGTGCTCGCTCTAAAGCTAGACAAGACTGGGAAAAAGCCCGCCAATGAAGCTTTTGCTGTTTATATTACCCCATCAAGACCTTCGCCATGCCCGTTAAGATCTCCTCCAAAAGCAAAACAAAGGAGATGAAAGGTGAGCTTTTTGCACCTAAGATAGGTACAAAAACACCTTGAAGGAACTGGAGCAGAAGATGTACCATTTTTCTGACTTTGACGTGGATGTAATGCTAGATGGCTTGCTGAAAAAATAAGGTAATTGAGTTACCTGAATGCAAGTTCCCTAAAGAGATGAATCACATTAATGATCTTAGGTACTACAATTATCATTGTATTGTGGTCATCCTGTTGGTAAGTGCTTTGTCCTCAAGGAGCTAATTATGAAGATGGCACAACAAGGGTAAATCGAGACCTTGAAGACATGGCTGCAACACTTACTACTACGATTGCGTTTAAATAATTCGATCCCGTGCCTCTCCAAGTTACGCCTGACCACTCCCGTCCATGCTCAAGCTACAAAGCACATTCTGTACAACCATCATTGGGGGTAAGCAACTAAATGAATGTATCGACGATGATGAAGGGTAGACACTGGTGACCTACAAAAAGACAAGGAAGCCAAGACCATAAGCCACATGGCCAAAGGTGGAACAAGGGAGAAAGCACCGCCACCGTAACAATAGGAACCCAAAAGAAGTGTAAGATAAGCCAACATACGCTGGGGAACCTATGAAGCAAGAGCCACGTATTCTTATTTCCTTACATGAATACTTTCTGAATGATTTATTCCAACAGTGCACTACCGTTGCTTGTCACATGGTTGAAATAGAGATAGAAAAGCCCTCAAAAGGTAAAGTTATCACTGTTGAGGAAGAGAAGACCCTCACGCCTAAAGAAGGCTTGCCAACATAATTTAGCATCAAGGAAGCACTACGATTGCCTAATGAGATGCAAAAAGCATTAATAGCAGTCATGCATCCACCATCTTTGCCAGCTAGCTCTGAGATCTCTTTAAGAAAGCCAAACCTTAGTGGCGCTAAGAAGCTTATCCATTTCATTAACCTTTGCATAACCATAGATATCAAGAGCACACATGACCATCTTGTAGTGCTTTTTGCAAAGCACGCATGACCGCTATTAGTGCGTGCACTAATAGCTCTACGATTTCCCATGTATTCTTTACTACTGTAGCATGCTTTGAATAACCGTCTTGTAGCTGCCTTCTTTGATGTGCTGCTCAAACTTTGTGGCTGATTTCTTTTCATCGTTGTGTCTTTGTCATTGTCATCCTTCAACTTTCATGAGGTTTGTCTCACATGCCTTTTAGTTTCGTGAAAAAAATAATTCTTGCCGCCCCACTCTTATGCTTATGTTGCCTTGTTTGTTTTGTTGTAGCCATGGTATTTTTCAGTGTTTTAAGAGCAATACCATCACCATTCTTGCAAAGGAAGGCGATTTACAAGATAAAGGAACGATGGGGAAGCTTTGTGCACCATTGACTGGCCCTAAGGCGCTTTTTTATATTGTGAAAGACAACTTGATGCATATCAAGTCATGGTCTTCTAAGTATCTTAGAAGGTGACAGATTTTGGTTGACAAAATACGAAGAAGAAGACATGTACATCGAGGATTCTTATCTTGAATCCTTTGCACCATGTTCATGACAATGCACCAGCTTTGTTTGACCTTCTTGGTGATCACATCTGTAGCGGAGCTATGACTTGGAATAACACCTTGTCAACTACTAGAGAAGCTGTCTTTGCTAAATTATATTGGGAATGGCTTGAAGATGTCTTGAGTCGATCTAAAGATGTCCTTACCAACGTGGGCCCTTATCACGCCGTGTACGCATCTTTGTTTAATTATGATCGCCATCATTTAGTCCTTTGTGCATTCTTTGAACATTGGTGTTGAGCGACCAACACACTTCACATGTCACAAGAGGAGATGTTGATTTTATTTTGGGATCTTCATAAGATAAGAGGCTTGACGATCCAGGGTAAGTTTTACAATGAGGTTGTTCCTAGCATAGAGGAATTTTCTCAACGCAATAGTCGAGGATTGCTAGTGAGTTACTGCTATTTGTTTTGGGCGTATCACAAGCTTTCCTAAGAGGCTTAGGCTAAGTCAGGCATGGAGATTTCTTTACGAATCTAATTTTGGTATTAGGATGACATGAAATACAAGAAGCCTTCAAAGTAAAGTGGCTGCAATAAGACCACTAAGCCAAAGGGAGACTCAAACCCATCAGGTGCTATTGGTTCAGCTAGGCGCCATGCCTCTGCCGAGTTGAAAGTGTTTAAGGATCTTGGCATAGTGTTAGAGCACGTGGAATAATCTTACCTAGCTGTTTTCTTAGCTTGTTGGCTCTATAAGTTTATTTTCCCTAAAGACGACGTCAACTTTATCTGCGTTAGAGTCTTCAAAGTGGCTAGCAAGATGGCTACAGGTGAATCTTTCAGCCTTGTTGTTATGGTTTTAGCCAATATTTATGATGGCGTGAGTGTTGTTTCAAACTTAACGAGCATCGAAGATCGTGCTACAGTATTTCTTTACCACTATGTGTATGGTTGGTTGGGTGAGTACTTTGGCACTCATTTTTCTTCATTGACTTTAGACAAGTTAGGCCTTCTTCATCAACTTAGGCTAAGTTGGGGACTTTGATGACAAAGGACTCTGGCGTGTTTTCTGCAAAGGGCCTTGATGATTTGCAGGCGCAAATGTTGTTTAGAAGTTGTGAAGATTTGAGAACGGTTCACTTGGCAAGGGTTGGCTTGGCATAGCAAGTCGTCATAGATGATTCACACCTTCATTTCTTAGACTTATCTTATTTTATGAGTCTCTGTTCGGGGTATGTTTCATTGCGGCAAGGAGACCGATGTATCGTTCAACCGTATAGTCCTTACCATTTTAGCAGGCAGTTTGGTTTTGTCCAACATATGCTAGCCAAGCTGAAGAAAAACGCACAATCAGAATCCTTGCAAGTAGTGTATATGCATTAGGAGTCTTGTACTTGTGCATAAACAAATGCTTCTATCACTCTGCCGACCAAAGACGAGTTCAAGAGTAATTAAGTGACCCATGCCTATGTAGGATGGTGGTCAAAGGTACATCATGAAGACCTAGGAACGACAAGTGGCACCAATTATTCTCATTCACGCCATGACGCGCCGAGAGGGGGTTGTTCTGTAGTTCCTACACAGTTGGCACCTTTTGATTGTGCAAGTGCATCTCATTTACAAGATGGACCTGCAACTTTACCTCCTCAACGCCCATGCTTGTCTTCTCAACATTCAGATGTTTTTGAAGAGGCGGGTGATGAAATTGATTCGCATAAAGATGAACTTGTTTTGCGACAACGTCAACAATTTTGAATAAGTGACCATATGAGGATGGTCTAAATGACAGCGTCGTTAATTTCTTTCATAAGAAGAAGAAAGTGCTTAGACCTCCTCAGTTTGATTGTCGTATGTCACTTGAGAGAAAGGCATGGCTATGTAGTTGCCCATTTTGTCTCCACTAATGTGGAGACTTTGAAGACTTTGGAAGGCTTGCTTGAAGATCGTCACCGTAGTTTTAGGGACACAGCTTTCAAGCAGTGTCTTCCGTTCTTTGTACTTTAAGCCTTTTTTTTTTTTTTTGTAATAAGGCTTTGGAGCCGACTTCTTCCTTTAAAGAAATAAAGTATTCACCTTTTGAATTTGCTCCTTATTTTTCAAAGTGTTTGCATTTTTTTTGTTGGTGATGTGATTGTACTTAAAGTTTTGAAGTTTCAAGTTGCCTAGATACCTTCGGTTGTGGAGGGATCAAGTCATGACGTAGTACAAGGGAATGATGGATTTTTTTAATATATTTATTATGGTTTTGATAGTTTTGATGGTGATTTTGCCGTACATAGTTTATGGTTTTGCGGGCCAGGAGCGTTGAGTGTCGTTTTTTAAGCTCACGTGAACAAGGGGCATTGAGTAATGCTTTTTATGCTCGTGCAAACAAGGAGCATTGAGTGTCACCTTTTATGCTCACGCAAACAAGGTGTTTTGTGCTGTGTAGTTTAGACTCATGCATGCGAAGAGCATTGAGTGTTTGTCTTAGGGGTAGTAATGCTTCAAGAATCTGCCGTTGATTGGGTTGATCTTTAAGCCCTTTTCCACCATGATTAAGTAGGCGTCATTGGTGTAGACCTCTTGTATTACGTAAGGTTCATCCTATTTTGATGTGAGCTTGCTTTTTGTCTTGTGAGTTATGTTGATCGGCCTTCATAATGCCAAGACAAGATCTCCAGTTTGGAAAGACCTTGGGCTAACCTTCTTGTTGAATGCCTTGGACAGCTGTGATTGGTAGCATTCTAAGTGTTGTTCAGCTTCAAGCTTTCTTTCATTGAGTGCTTCTAACTCTTAAAGTTATAGCTTTGCATTTTCCTCTTCAATCAAGCCTTCTTGTATAACCATCCTTAGTGAGAGATTTGACTTTCAAGCAGCAGAACATCTTTTGCACCATATACGAGAGAATAAGGCATAACTTGGGTATGAGTTCTGTCTGTCGTCCTATATGCCCAAAGTGCTTCGCTTATTCTTTCATGACAGCCTCTCTTTGTTCGGTTAGTCACATTCTTCAGGAGGTTGCACATTATTTTGTTGAATGCTTCCATAAGACCGTTGGCCAGAGCATGATACATGGAAGACTTGTGCTGCTTGAATTTGTATTTCTCGTAGAGGTCGTCCATGAGTTGGTTGGAGAACTGTTTTTCGTTATCGGTGATGATGTAGTGAAGCACACCATATCGATAGATGATATGCTTTTTGATGAAATGGACGACAATTTTTCTTCTTGACTTCCCTTAGGGGTACGGCTTTAGCCTTCTTGGAAAATTAATCCGTTGCAGCTAGGATGTAGGCTTCTCATGCAGATGACTTTGGTGTGATTGGTCATAAGACATCCAATCCCTACGCATCAAAAGGTCATGAAGCAATTGTAGGGTGTAATGGTTTAGGCGGTTGATGTATGAAGTTGGCATGGAATTGGCAGGCTTGGCACATTTTGGCATGCTTTAGGCAATCCTTCACCATGCTTGGCCAGTAGTAACCCATTCTTTTGAGCTAAAAAAGTAGCTTTGGTCCAGACTGATGTGCCTCGCATACGCCTAAGTGTGCTTCTTCCATGGCTTGATAGCTTCTTCCTCACCTAGTGTTCCTTTGTAGTAGAGAAAACGAGGTGCTCGTCGACATATTTTAGAGCAGTGTTTAAGATCATCTAGAAGCTTTCCATGCTCCAAATGGTCGATCAGTTGCTGTCTCCACTCTTTAATGTCGACTGGAAGTACTAAGATGATGCTTGCATCATTCAGTAGTATTTCAATGACAAGCGGGATCACCCATCTTTGGCAAACTGGCACATCCACAACTTCGTCTTCTCCTAGCGCCATACTTGAGGCTAGGTTAAAAAGAGCATCCACTATTTGATTTTCTTTTCTTGGCACATGTTTTAGCATGACGGCCTCGAACTTTTGTAGTAGCTGAGTTGCTAGTCAAAAGTATGGGATGTGATCATCTTTCCTCACTTCATAATCAGTCAAGAGTTGATTGATTATGAGCTTGAAGTTGTCATAAACTTCTAACATTGTGATTTCCATGTCGATTGCCATTTGGAGTCTAATGATCAATGCTTGGTACTCAACGATGTTGTTAGAGCATAGCTCGCTTGGTTGGTAATACTTGTCTTTGTGGTGACATGAATACTACTTCTGCCCCCGCTTCGTCCATTCATGAAGATCTGTCGAAGAACATTGTCCATGTTGGAAAGATGTCGATGTTGAACACCTTCTCGTCAGGCAAGTCATCTGAGATTTTCCAATCGGTTGGGATTGGATGGTCGGTAAGGAAATCTACTAGGGCTTGTCCCTTGAAAACTTTAGCTGAGATGTAGATAATCTCATATTGATTGAGAAGCAACGCCTATTTAGCTAGTTGCCCTGTCAGAACGGGTTTGGACATAACGTACTTGATTGGGTCAGCTTTAGCAACAAAGTGGATGGTGTAAGCATGCATGTAATGTCTTAGCTTTTGGACGACAGACTAGGGCAAATAGGCTCTTCTCGATTTGTGAGTAGTTGAGCTCGGCACCAATGAGAGTTCTACTTAGGCATTAGAGTGCTTTTTCCTTTTGGTCTTCATTTTCTTATGCCAAGAATACTTTAATGGAACCCTCTTGTGTGGCAATGTATAGGATGAGTGGTTTTCCAAGCACGGGCACACCTAAGATAGGTGGGCTTGCTAAGCACCTTTTTATGCTTTTGAAGGCATTGCGACATGCGTTATCCCATATGAATGAAGCATTATTCTTCATGAGTCAACTAAAGGGTTGACAACGTCCAGCAAGGTTAGAGATGAAGCGCCTAATGAAGGCTAGCCGTCCTTGTAGACTTTTCAGCTCGTGTAGATTCCTTGGCTTGGGCATGCTTTGAATGGCCTTAATCTTCTATTGGTCCATTACAATGCGATGATGCTTGACAATAAAGCCAAGGAACTTCCCATAAGTGATGCCAATTGCACACTTTAATGGGTTCATCTTGAGGTTGTTGTGCCATAGTTTGTCGAACACCATTCGTAAATCCTTCAAGTGATCGGATCTCTTCTTGGTCTTGCCAACTACGTCGTCTATGTAACATTCTACGTTTTTATGTAGCATATCGTTAAAGATTTTCTACACTGCACATTGATATGTAGCCCTAGCGTTCTTCAAGCCAAAGAGCATTACCTTGTAACAGTAGATACCTTTTGGAGTATGGAAGGTTGTTAGTTCCTCGTATTCGAGAGCCATGCAGATTTGATTATACCTAGATGAGCCATCCATGGATGATTGCGCATCGTGGCCAATGGTCACGTCCACCATGATTTCGATGATTGGCAATGGAAAGTCATCCCTTGGGCAAGCATCGTTGAGGTCTTAGAAGTCTACACAAACATGTATTTGTCCAGATTTCTTAAGAACAATGACGATGTTGGATATCCATTTAGGGTATTGTATTGCTCCAATGAAGCCTGCTTAGATTATCTTGTCAATTTCAGCCTCAAATTGTGGGATGAGCTCGGATCAATAGCGTCTTTAAGTTTGCTTGATTGGTCGTGTTTCGGGCTTGACTGCAAGACTATGCACGACAATGGTAGGGTCAAGGCTGAGCATTTCTTTGTAAGTCCAAGCAAAGACATCTTTGTACTCCAAGAGCAGTTGGTAGTATTCCTCGATCTCATCCATATTTAGTAGTGCACTTATGAAGATAGACTTCGGTTCTTCGCTTGTACCTATGTTGAGCTCATTGACATCATCAACCGTGGCTGGCCCCCTATCCTTAATCTGTGGCAGTGCAACAATGACATCCTCCTCGAGGATTTCATCTTCTTGGATCGTGATATGAAAGACGTCTTGGACCTCTTCTTCAGTGCCATTCTTTTAGGCTTATTGGTGTGAAGATTGGCCAGTGTACAAGATGGTATGCTTCTTTACCTTCAGTTGTCCTTTTGTGTTGACTTTTAAGGTTGTCTAGCACTTCATCCTTGAAGGAATTGAGCTTCAAACGTCATCTTTTTCTACTAGATCGTCAAGCTTTTCTTTCTCTTTCTAGAAGGCTTCTTGGTTTTTTCAAGTCTTTCCAAGGCTGATTGTCGCGGAGGAGAGCTAGCCGTGTTGCTTTTTTTCTTGGGTTTTGACAACCTTTCAAAAACAGAGCTTTGGGGTGTTGGTGTGTTAAGCCTTTTGAAGACGGAGGTTCAGTCTTGACCACTACTGTGATCAAGTGTCAAAATTTTGGGTTTTGGATAGTTCAACCTATCAAAGGCTGACGTTTGAGGGGTGGGTTTAGGCTCCTCTTGATTTTGTTTAACACTCACACTGATGTGTTGAGCGCTAACGTTTTTCACTTTGCTTGAAATCTTCACGGGAGTATTTGGTGCAAAACCAAGTCTAGCTTTATTGTTGTCAACTCCGTATCCATACTCCTTCAACTTTTTTTGAGTCTTGGTGAGGTCACGTTCTTTATCGTTGACAGTGTTTGCACTATTCTTTCCAAGATTTGAATAGGAGGTGAAATCGTACCTAGCCTTTGACATGAGTTTGTATGCGTTTGGGTGAAACCTTCTCCGATCTTCTTGGTTGGAAGAGAGCTTGGTTTCGCCCCCTTTGGCAGGGGTTTTACTAAACCTTGTAGTGGTTTCGAAACTTTAGTGTCGCCTAGCTATGTCAGAGGTAAAACTGCATTTATCTTGAGCAGCTTTACATTGTTCTTGTGTAGATGTGTGTTGGCTTTGCTTGTTCCAGTTTTGAACGAGAATTGCCCATTCTTTCTTCTCGATATTGGGATGTATTAGAAGATGGCTGTGTTCGATCCTTTTAAGGACGTCCCACTCCCTTTGGTTGTTGTAGGTTTAGCATGCTCATCATAATTTTTTCTTGAAGATGGTACGACTTCCCCTTCTTGCTTCTTAGGTATAGCTTGCTACCCCTGATTTTTAGGTGCGATTTTGCCTATGGATTTGATTTCTTTTGGAAGAGCTTCGAGCACCATGTCTTCATCCATGTAGAACTTGGCGTCCCCAAAGTATGATTCAGCTTCGGTGAATGGCTTGGTGTCGCCTTGTAACACCTTTACTCTTTCTCGGTAGAACTTTAAACATTGGTGAAGGGTGGACGACACTACTCCATTCTCGTGGATTCAAGGCTTTCCTAAGAGCTAGTTGTAGGAAGTTCTTGCATCAATCACATAGAATAGCGTGCTTGATTTGAGTTTGTCAATGGTCATCTCCACTCGGATCATGCCCATCGTTCTTTGTCCTCCTTGATTAAAACCTTGGATTAGGAGGCAGCTTTGGGATAGTTCATCCACCTTGATGCCGATTCTGGTCAATGTTGATTTTGGCATGATGTTTATGGCTGACCCACCTTCCACAATATGCGGTTGATTTTGTTCTCTCTCACCGTACTCGATGTTGTACTTCTAACTAAATTGTTCCCGGCATCTCTCAGGTATGCATTTGTTTTCCACTCCATAGAAGCTCTCTTCTCCCATTTCCTAGCATATTTAATGAGCTTCTTAGGGCTAAGCATCATAGAGTCCATGTTATAAACTGAAGATATACACACTTCGGGAAAAAAAGGAAGAAAAAAAAAATACTTGAAATATTTTCCAGAATGCAGAATTTGCTATTTCTGTTGGCTTGAGAGCAACGGTGGTGTTTCCTTGCTTTATACATTTTTGGTTGACACCTAAGACAAATCAATGATATTTGTAGCTTTCTTGGGGTTGTAATTTTCGATGTAGAGCCGTATGTGGTTAGTTATATTGGAATAAATCGATGTTAAATTGCGTCCTTGCTAACTAATTTTTGGTCAAGATACGTGGTTCAAATACTGTTAGTGGAGAAATTCCAATGTGCAGCAACTATACGCATCTTGGGATATTACTATTAATTATGTTACGCTATATGTTAGGCTATATCTTGTTGGATAAAGGCATATCTCTAAGCTGTCGATTATTTCTATAATTTGGTTAACAATGGAATTTCTCCACAAGACTGCTAAAATAATTTGTTTCCACTAACAGTACAGTAAGAAAGTATCTTTGATCCAAATATAGTAAGGAAAACTAATGAAAATGGCTTGAAAACATTGAGTTTTAACGATAAGGACAAAATAAAGGGTAAACTGAATATTACCAGGATTGACATTTTAGTGTAAAAATGTGGTTTTTCGTTAAGATGAACAGTATCAGAAGTTTTTTGTTAAAGTTCCCAATATAGTAAGCAAGGACACAACTAAACATACATTCCAATGTAACTAATCAGCATTTGCATAACAAAGTACAATTGAATTGGATTATCATAAAAACAAAATATTTACTTAGACAGGAACGTTAGCAAGCATTGGAATTTGGAACTTAAGAATCATGTGTTCTATAAACCAAATAACAAGATTGGGTGTGACCTATGTAGTGAAAACGAGATAGGGATTCAACCTTAAGCCATCAATCTATCTGCAATTTACAAAGGATTGGAAAAAAGGATGGAGCCACAATAGAAATCGGCGAGATATCCAATAAAGAGAAAATAGGCAACACTTAAGATGATGAGCTATAACTCAGGAAACACACTAGGGCCGAGTCACGAAACCAAGACAGTAGCCAGCACTTGATATATCAATGAAGCAAACTTGCCTCCAAATTGAATTCGATTAGGAAGAAACCAAACGTCCCATCCAAAGTTTTCGACTTGAAACAGAAAATGATGAAAGATTGGAATTTGGAACTTATGAATCATGTGTCCTATAAACTGAAGGACAAGGTTGGGGGTGATCTATGTAGTAAAAATGAGATATGAATAGATTATTATAGAGAAGATGTATTCATTATCCAAGACCTCTTATATATTTTACTATTTTTCTTTAAGAGTCGACAGTCCTATATGACAAGCGCATGGTCCTTGCGGGAGCTTTATCGACCATTCTTGCTACAATCTACTAAGAAAGCGGTCTTATTCAACAAGACATACGTAAGATATTATTAATATCAAGATTATTACGGCTTGCTGGACATGGGAATTGTTTTGGTTAATATTTGAACATTGGGTACCAAAGATGACAATTGAAGGAGAGTTGTCGAAGTCCAACACGGAGCCCAAAAGCCAATTAAAGCCTTTTCGGCCAAGTACAAGCCACTTGCCTATCTATGGAAGTGACAAGCCATGGAGACTAACCTACTATTAGCCAAAAAACACTTTCTAGTGGTATTCAAGTAAAAAGAGTTGATGACTCACTACCCTCATATTGCTTTTGGGCAAGAGCACAACTACTGTAGTCGAGGTAATTAGCCTATAAAAGGAGGAAGTGGCCCCAGAGACAAGGACACTCAACTAATCAAATAAACAAACTTACAAACTCTGCTCTCAAGCCAGATTTGCAAACCAAAGTTGTAATCAGCCCAAATCTCTAATCTTTTAGGCGTAGCCTACCCAGAAAGTCTATCTTTCCCTAGTTTAAAGCTCTGCTACTCCTGTAGTATCGATCCCCTTGTGTAAACTTGTTTACCATCCATTACTTTTCAAGCATACAATCTTTGTAAACAAAAAGAGAAGCGTTTGCAAGAAGTTCATCCTCGTTGGACGAGCTGAAATCTTGCCTGAAGCTCTTTGTTTGTTTTCTAGACTAGTAGATCGGTCATTTAGTATATTGTCTAGTATGTATTCAAGTCATTTCCACTTGTGTTCTACTTTGACAGTTCCATTTGTTCTCAAATCTGGTTATCTTTATGGATCTTCTTGCATTTAAAACTAATCTAGGACCAAACAAATGACTTAAGGGGTTCTGGACACCCTTCCTTCAAGCATACAAGACCATGAATTGAAAGTCCTTGATCTCAAGTCAAGAAAGAACTTAATATGTACTTAACCCATCTATGACAATCATTTGATAACAAGAAATCCAAGTAACTTGGGGCGCAAGAAACCGACTTAACACACTTGTTTTACATCTACCACGATGAGATAGTAGTGGCACGCCTAAGCACTTTCTTAGTTAGTAATGAGATAGTAAGGCCTCATAAAGGCATATTTCATAACATACTTTGTCTTGTTCTTGCAGTGGACAAACAAGTAAGAGCCTGACCATCAAACACATTCAATCCAATGTGCCAATCCCCATGAGACCTATGCTGAGGTAACGAGGACCCTTATCCGGGAGAAATCTTCACCTCGAACAGGAATTTTCTCCACAAGATAGCGAATATGATTGTCTCCACTAGCAAGTACCTTGACCGAAACATAGTTAACAAGGACGCAACTTAACATCTGTTCCAATATAACTAATCACATGGCTCTACATCGAAAATTACAACCCTATGAAAGCTAAAATAATCATTGATTTGTTTGAGGTGTTAAGCTAAAATATATAAAGGAAACACCATCAAACCGTTGCTATTAAACCAACATAATTAGAGATTCATCATTCTGCAAAATATTTCAAGTACTTTTTCCCTTCTTTTTTCTCAAGGTTGCATCCTCAATTTTTAGCATGGACTTTATGATGCTCAGCCCCAAGAGGCTCATTAAATATGCTAGGAAGTGGGAGAAGAGAGCTTCTATGGGGCCAAAAACGATTGCATACCCGGGAGATAGTGGGAACAATGTAATCAGAAATACAACATCTAATATGGTGAGTGAATAAGGAACTATTGTGGTATATACCATTGACGAGAGGTGCTTTGTATTGTCATTTTCCTACCTCTCTAACCAAATTTTTCAAGAGCTTTTCAAGATGGTCGAGGAAGCATTTGGACTTTCAAGTAGTAAGCCTATCATCTTGCCATGTGATTCATTCTTCATGAATTACATGGTCTCACTTGTCAAGCGAGAGGTTGTCTAGGTGTAGATACGGAGAAAGCTTTTCTCAATTCTATTGCCTCAATTAATTCTACTTTACATAAAGGATAAACAAGCCTACAACTACTATTTTACAATTATTGATAAGTTAGCCATTTTTTGCACTTGTGTAATTACAAGTGAGATTCTATACAAAGCTACACTGAGTAAGGGAGTATTCGGGATGCAGTAAATTGAAGCCTGGCCTTGTTTTGGTAGTTGTGCATTTTTGTATGGAGAACAAGTCATGTACTTTATATGTGATATATATGCTAGAGGAGAAATTTGTAAATGTTACCACATATGCTCATAATTTAGAGTTAGAGTACAATGCTAATTTGAGATTACTACTGGATTAAACTTGTCAGAGCACCAGCCATTTGCACTACAAAAGGTTTGATTTATACATTTGCATATGCATATCAAGCTTATTTTCCAAATTTTTTTTATCAGTTGTCTAGTCATAAATTTCTTCTGCTGTCCAGCTGTCTAGGCAAGCAAATTGAAACAGCTTACACGGGCTATCTGACATCTTTTCCTACGTGTGGATTTCTCACCATTGATCTAAAAAGGTTTCTTTGGCTTGTAACACATGTCTCCTTGTTCGTCTTGTCTGAAACATTCTGCTCTTCCATTAAAAGAGGTTTCAATGTTTCATTTTTCTTTGGCTACATTATTCATGTTTCAAGAAAACAAGTGCATTTAGCCTAGAGCTACTTCTTAAGCTTTTAAATCAAAACCCTAACCACAAAACCATCTATGCACAAATACCCAATCACTGCATTTTAGGGTTGTATTGTATTCATGGTTTTGTATTAAGTTCTTGGTCTAAACTTAAGTTTCATATCCTTCATAGACTAATCTTTTGGATTCATGTTAAGTTATTCTTTAACTGTTTGACTAGAGAACCTGACTAGTTGTTTGAATCCTTAGTTCATAAGCATATCATAATATCATATCATTGATCGTGTTGATATCAGTGTCATAAGGTGAAGAGGTGAAGAGGAGTTGCCACTTCATGAAGACCTAAATAGTTCATCTCGTGTAAGACAATGTTCCACAAAGGTAAAGCCGCTTCATAGATTAGGGATCTAGTAATTGAACTAGTGTGGCCTTTGTGTGAACCTTGTTTACACTAATGGATTGGACTTAGTGGAGAGTCCCTGGTTTTTTGACCCAGAGGTGGGTTTTTCCGGCCAAAAACTTCTTTGTGTTCAATACTTTACCTAATAATCACTATTAGAGATAAACAGTGTAAGGTCCACTAATATTGACACCTTGTTAACCAAGTAAACACAACTCATGAATTAAGATAGAAACACAACTGAAAATCACATTGTTTTGGTTTAGTTGTACAAGTTTGCTTGGTTTATATGCTTGTGGGCACCTAACAATCTGTACTTAGTTGACTAGTCAATACAGTTGGTTTCAAAGTTTTTATGTAGGGTAATCCGCCTAATACAAATTTCAACTGGTATCAAAGCTTTGCTCTAGACATATATAGAGTAATCTCTGGGATTTTGCTAGTACTGGGTGGATTCTCATCATGGATCATGATCGTGTTGTTGGATCATGTAACTCTCCTTCATTATTTTATGGCATGAACTATGTGGCTTGGAGTGAGAAGTTTCAAATATTTCTTGAGGCACAAGACTTTATTGTAGTTGATTAGTTTACCTTTGAGTGGAAGGCTCCCTCTAGAGTTGTTAATAGGGAAGTGGTGATCAAGCCTAAATGTGAGTGGACTCCTGGTGATGTGACATCTTCCATGGCTAACAAGAAGGCAAGGAATGTCATTGTATCTGCCATATCACTAACTTAGTTTGCCTATATCCGCTACTGCACAACTGCCAAACAAGTTTGAGAAACTCGTTACCTATAACATGAAGCTTGACATAGATGATGATGTCTCCAAAAAGGGAAAATAAGTCACTCTTCAAAGTGTTGAGAACAGCAAAGTTATAGGTGACACATTTGAACAGTTCTTAGAGGATGATCTTACCCTATTTGTCAAGCAATTCAGAAGAGGTCTCAAAAAATAAAGGATGGGATGTCAATTATGGAAAATTATTCTTTGCTGAGAAATTTAGTGATTCTTCAAGAAAGAAAGACAAAAGTCTAACCAAAGTTTTTGGTCTCGGTTTTGCTAGTGGTGGAAGTGGGCACCGTGCAGGTGATTGTGCCGACACTATACTTCTTGGTCAGAAACATGAGAAGGCTATTATGGCTACTTGGAGTGATAACAATGATCATGATTCAGTGTCATCAGATGATGAAGAAGAGATTGTTGCATTTGTTGCATCTATTGATAGAGCATATTCTAGTGTAAAAGATAAAGTATTAGATGATACTAATATGTCATCATCTTAGGAGGTGTCAAGCTTATATGAATCTTTGTTTGATGAGATGTGTGTTGCAGCATTGGAAAATACTAAGCCTACTAAAAAGGTGTATGTGTTACAAGAAGAGGTTGAGTCACTTTATATAGTAAGAATAGAATTGAGTGACAAAATCATACGATTAGATGCTGAACTTCATATGCTAAATGAAAGAGGTTCATTTTATGGTGATGATGATGAAAGGGATAACTTAATTGCCTCTCTTGAGGATCATGTTCAGAGTTTAACGATATCATATGAAAGTCTGCTTTAACAAATTCATTTGATGCAGGAAAACAATGAACTGTATTGAGAAGCTAATTTGAAGCTGTCTTCTGAATTGAATGAGGCTACGTAGAAGTTAAACTGTCTATCTATGGGTGCTACCTCATCATAAAGAGTACTCTTTATTGAAAATCAGTTTAAAGGTATAGATGTGCTTACTTGTGATGAAAGTAGTTCAAGTTTCATAAGTGTCAACTCACATGCTTTTGAGGAACTTCCCTTTGAATCTCCTTTGGTTGACTTTATTTTAGGGACTAGGTTTGTTCCTAAATGCCAACATTGTGGTGATCTTGGCCACATTAGACCCAGGTGTAGAAAACTACATCTGGAAAGGAAAAATGATCTGAAGGAACAAGTTGATCATTTAGCTATAGAGGTCAGAGAATGTCTAATATTGTCAATTCATCAAGCTCAAGATATGTCAAGTCAAATTCAAGTGGGGTTTAGTGTGGATTTAGTAAGTGCTTGTTTGCTTAACGTTCAACATCATTCTATAAGTCAGACAACTGGCACCTTGACAGTGGTTACTTTCGTCACATGACCAGTGACAAAGATGTTTTCCTGTCACTTATACCTTTCAAAAGTAGTATGATTGAGTTTGGTGGAGGTGAAAAGGCAGAGATTGTTGGAAAATGAGTGGTGAAAGTTTCTGGGCTTCTTATGCTTGAAGATGTTTACTATATAACTGGGTTGTCAACTAGTCTTCTTAGCATTGGTCAACTCTATGAAGCAATTTCTAATGAAGTTTGTTTTTCCAAGACAAGTTGTAGGGTTATTGATAAACATAGGAAGAACATGTTGGTTGTTCCAAGTTCAAAGGAAATTTGTTATACAATTGTTGCCTCTAGGTGTGATGATTGCTTAATTTGGAACACTGATCATTTTCAACAAATATTCCAATGTGAACTATTACAAGTCTTCATCTCACACAAAGGGGTATTGCTCAATTACAGATAATGAGATGCAGTTGTGTGAACTTTGAATCTTAGGAAGACATCTTATTTATCTCACACAAAGGGGTATTGCTCTGATTGCTACTTGTGTGAACTTTGCATCTTAGGAAGACCTTCTATTATATCTCACACAAATGGGTATTGCTCTGATTTTGCCAAAGCCTATTATCTAGAGAATAAAATTTCGATCATTCAGCTTTAATGTTGATTCATGGTGTGATGCCTCTCATATGCTGGATGTATTACAACACTAAGGTATGCTTTTCTCTCAGTTATGAATGCAAACTCTCCGTATGCCTTGTTTGGTTACATATTTACATTGAGGTTTGTTATCCAATTTGATAACCTTAATTTGGTTTTTGATGTGCATCCTGATCAAGATTATGCATTAGTTGTTTGGATGAACATTGT
Organism: Crataegus laevigata; assembly: GCA_963580275.1. NCBI lineage: Eukaryota > Viridiplantae > Streptophyta > Magnoliopsida > Rosales > Rosaceae > Crataegus > Crataegus laevigata. The sequence goes on along the minus strand of OY756947.1, from coordinate 24,342,072 downwards.
CAAATATTTAACCTTCAAGTGTCTTTGGAAAAAAAAAAAAACATCTTGCTCTTTGGAGATTCTTGCAAAGAAATTTTTTTAATATAAACTTGGGGCCATATGAGGAACTACTGGCTGTGTATCTCGTAAGTCTTTTGGAAAATTGAAGACACAAAATCTTCCATTTTGATGTTCTTCTGCATGTTTCTTTTACTGCTCTTATGTTTGTCTTGTCAATCAACTCATCAGTTAAGTCTGTTTGTCACTTTGTGCATTTCTTAATTGTCTCTCATGTTGGCATTTTGTAGATTAAACTTGATTATTTCATTCTCTGTGTTGTCAAAGGTTATCCATGTTATGGCTAATGGTTTGTGAAAAATCTTTGTCTCATTTGATAAAAACACTTGTTGATTTAAGGATAGGCTTACTTTGGACTTAATTGAGGTGTAGTGACAATTCTTCTCCATAAAGTGGGCGAATTATCTTTTTCAGTGCAAAATACCACCTTGTTTGTCCTTCATTGTGCTCAATCTCTCTCAAAACTAAAATCATATACCTGAGCTTCAATCTCTATATTCATGAGCAAAGTTCTCAAAAATTCAAAAAGGGGAGAAAAGAAAATTGAAAAATTTCTCAAAAAATATTTCTCCCCGTCTCAAAAAGGACTCAAAATGTGTTTTGGATTATCCAAATGCAATTCTCATCAATCCTATCAATGGTCATGAGCTACATATCACACTTGCCAACTTAAAAGTTCTATTGAGCTTAACTCTTCATTATGAGTAGTTTTGTGTTTAGATATTGGCTCAATTTATGTTGTGAGTGTTGTGTCTTATCTCAATGGGTTATTAAAAGTTTGATTAGCTTTTGAATTAAATCTTTGCTTAGTTGCATGAAACTTAGTTTTCAGTGGCTGTCATGAATCCCTTTCCCATACTTGGACACATCATGGTTGTAGTATCAATAAGTGTTAATCTGTGTTATGCCTTGCGTGTCAGTAAACATTTGTTTCTGAAGTATTGCATTGCATGTTTCTTTTCAAATGTGCTTACTTTGTCAAATATTTATTACCAAAATTGTTTTGGAAAGCTTGGTTATTGAATCTGTTTATTCTTGGTTTTTCTATTGAAATTCACAATTGGTTATAGCTCAAATGGTACTAGGCTTGTTTCTGTAACTTGTATTCTTATGTTTGTTTGTTGTCTTCTCCCGTGGTTGCATCTTGTTACACTTAACTAGTCCTATTTAATTAATTTCAACATTCTGACTAGTCATGTGGTCTGATTAGAAAGCTGAGGTTCATTAAGAATACTCTTATCATTACACCATTTGTTTTTAACTGTTGTATCTCATCCATTGGTTTTTCATCGTATGGCTTAGACTACTTCACAATGTCCTAGCTTTTAAACTTCTCTAACACATCTAGGTTTTTACCTTACCACATTATGTGCTGTTAGCCTTGGTTGATTTCCTTCCCTCTATCTCAAAATCTTGAACCATCTTGCCAGAAAGATTGATTACCCGTGGTTGGAAACAAAAGTTCTTCCCATGCTTAACCGTCTTATCGTTCTACTTGGTCTCATACTATAAGGAACTCATCTAATGTTGCATACGGGGATCAAGCTTCTGCCTTTTTTACCACTCGAGCTAAGAACATTTTTACAACTGTGGCTGCTTGTAAAGTCATGCCTAAATGAAGAATCATATGGGATGATCTCCTAGTGATTGATAATACCCGATTTGATGACCTTATCGAAAGGTACAAGCTTCATAGGGTAAACTTTCATCCTCTCAATTCCAATTTGATAATAGTCCAAGAATTTTACTCTAATATTCAGTCCAATTTTCTTGAGTTTGGTGAGGCTGTATATGTCCATGGTATTTTAGTACCCTTTGATCCGTCTGTCATTTGCATGGTTTTAGAACTTAACCCATCATCTGCCTCTGTTTTACCAAGCTATAACATAGCTACTTGTTAGTATGATATGAAAGCCTACCATCGTGAGGCTTATGTTGATTCATCCATTCCACTGGTTAAAGGTCAAGTGTCCAAGTCCCGTCTCCAACCCTTGTGTATGAGCTAGTCAGATTTTCTACATAGAAATGTCTTAGGATCTTCAAATAATGGAACCCACCAAAGAGGCTCTACAATTCATTCGTGTTTGATCATTCAGCTTGTGAGCTTGCTAGAGTCTAAAAGTGTCCAGGTGATATTTGTCATAAATCCACTAAGGATCTTGACAGAAATATGATGAATTTGAGCAATGTAATGAATGTTGTTGTTCAAGGTGATCCTAGATGGGTCCCACCACTAAATTTTTACCATGAAAGAAAAATAGTACATCTTAAGTTTGAGATCAACTCCTTTAGGAAGCAATTTGTTGATTTTAAGTCTTTGGTCAGCCAATCAGCATCTTCTCCTCATGTTGGTCACTTAATCTCCACACTGTCTCTAAGTCAAACCTCCATGGATCCTTTATCTTTTATCCCCGAGCCATTTCTGTGTCCCCCAAAACTTGTCATTCAACGTCCCTCAGGTTCATCTTCTATGTCTTATCACTCTGTTGCCTTCTATGATCATTTGAGTGCAGTTGCTGCCAAGGTTGGTGCAATCTATGACGCAAAAGGCAAGAGTGTATCCATCATTGCTCATTAACATTTTTCATCCACTTCTATCTCGGAGGGGAAGCACATCATGTTTACCTATTCTGATGATGAAGATGAAAATGATGAAGGTTTTGGTAGTGATGCATGTCCTGGAGATGCCTCTGTTAAAGATGTCATTGTTGCTAGATTTGTTGTTGCGCAGATGACTTATAGTCAAATGAGTTCTAGGATGATGGGGGATTTCTTGTAGGTTTTTAGTTTTGTTTTTATGAGAGCAAGTGTTATGAGGGAGTTTCTTTGGTTTAATCTTGAATAGTGGTTGTTAAAGTTGGAACTCCATTTCTTTTTGGCTTCTATTGTAATTAACCTTACTACTCTTAGTTTGGTCTTATGTTGTATATCGTGACCCTTGAACTTAAATTGTTTGGTATTTATCTTTTTAGTACTAAGAATTCTAACTTTGTGGGCTGTTTTGGTTTTCCTAGATGCTTTGATCTTTTCTTGTTATGCTTCATTGTTTATTTCTTGCTATTCGGTGTGCTTACTTGTTTATCACTTTCTTCCTTTGTCTTACCATGACAAAATGTTGGAGAAAAAAATATTTAAAAGTGTTTTAAATATGGTATTGGAATAACCCATGTTGATCAAGCATTTTGTGGTGTCATTTTTAAGATGAGCTTAGGTTGTAATAACCCATAATGAATCTCACTTGTCTCTTAGCGAGAAATGTGTGTTGCTACAAGAGTTTTTACTTGCACTTCTCCTGTCACTACATGACTTCTTAAGTATGGGTGAAGGGTGAATTTAATATAGGTTTGAGGTTATTTTGTCAAGAAAAGTCAAAGGGGGAGATTGTTAAGTACTAGGTTTATTGTTTGGCTTCCTTTGTCAAAATTTGCAAATGTTTCCACACATGCTCAAAATTTAGAGTTAGAATACAATGTTGATTTGGGATTACTACTAGGATTGAACTTGTCAAAGCACCAAAATGTTTGATTCATACATTTGCATATGCATATCAAGGTTATTTTTTTTAGATTCCTTTTGTTAGTTGTCTAGTTAGAAATTCCTTCTGCTGTCCAGCTGTCTAGGCACACAAATTAAGACAACACACATAGGCCATCTGACATCTTTTCCCGTGCGTGGATTTCTCACCCTTGATTTGAAAAGGTTTCTTTGGCCTGTGACATGTGTCTCCTTGTTCCTCTTATCTGAAACATCCAGCTCTTCCATCAAAAGAGGTTTTAAAGTTTCATTTTTCTTTGGCTAGGTTATTCACATTTCAAGAAAAATAGTGCATTTAGCCTAGAGCTACCTTTTAAGCTTCCAAACTGAAACCTAGCCACAAAGTCATCTCATGCATAAACACCCAATCACTGCATATTAAGGTTGCATTGTATTCATGGTTTTGTATTAAGTTCTTGGTCTAAACCTAAGTTTCTTATCCTTCATAGACCAATCTTTTGGATTCATGTTAGGTTCTTCTTTAACTGTTTTACTAGAGAGCTTGACTAGTTGTTTGAACCCTTAGTTTATATGCACATCTTAATATCATATCATTGATCGTGTTGATACCAGTGCCACAAGGTGAAGAGCTCATGAAGAGCTGCCACTTTGTGAAGACCGAAGGAGGTCATCTCGTGTAAGGCAAGGTTGCACAAAGGTAAAGATGCTCCTTAGATAGGGATTTAGGAATTGAATTTGTGTAGTCTTTGTATGAACCTTATTTACACTAGTGGATTGGACTCAATGGAGAGTCTCCGGTTTTTAAACTCAGAGGTGGATATTTTCAGGCCAAAAACTTCTTTGTGTTCAATACTTTACAAAGCACCATTTATACCTAATAATCACTATTAGAGATAAACACTGGAGGGTCTACTAGTATTGACACCTTGTTAACCATGTAAACATAACTCATGAATTAAGACTGAAACACAACTGAAAACCCCATTGTCTTGTTTTAGTTGTATGATTTGCTTCATTTATATGCTTGTGGGCACCTAACAATCTGTACTTATTTGACTAGTTAGTACAGTTCGTTTCAAAGTTTTTATCGTAGAGTAATCGGCCTAGGAGATTTAATGCAAGGCTGATGTCAGCCACAATGTGAAATTTTTTTTTTTGTGCCAAGTGCGTAAAAAAAATGCTCGTGTGGGTTCGTGTTTCTGACAGTCTACAGCCCATGGTGCCTGTGTGGCAGGCGCAATAATGAGGTCGAATCTAAACAATTTGATTTCCGATCAACGGTTCAAGTTTTTTGGCTTTTAAAAAATTAAAATGTTAGCGTTGGCCACTTGTCAAAATCTGGGCTGTTGGATTTCATTTTTTTTTTGGTAATTCAACAGTCCAAATTGATTAAGTTAATAAAATGAGAAAAATTAGAAATGTTATTGTTGGCCACGTAACAAAATCTTGGCTGTTAGATTTTTTTAGTAATCAAACGCTCTTGATTAATTGAATTAATAAAAAAAATTATATAAAACTATTAGAAATTATAAAAAAATTATATGAAACTATTAGAACTTATAAAAAAAAAAGTATTAAAATATAGAAAATAATTTTTTTTTTCTATAAATATTTAACCATTATTTGCTACCTTACACCACATTTCAATATTTTCAAATACTTTCAACCAATCTTTTTCTCAAAGTTTTCATATACTTTTGTTTGGAAAAAGATTACTCATGAAGCAGGTTCAAATTGATCGGTGGTCGAACATGTTTCGTTGTTTGAATGTTGGGTTCAAGCTACTCATGACTCGATTACGGATAATGAGATGCACTTGCGAGAAGTTGGCATAAACGACATCCATCTACACTTTCTGCCAGAAATAGACTTGCACTAATAGGAAGGTAGCAGATTTGAAGTGCCGAAAGTGACTAGGAATAACAATTTAACCTGTCAAATCCGATCGCTGCAAGTAATCGATCTGAAAGGTTCGATTTCGAGCATCAAATTTTGGGTATTTTACGGTTATGGGTAACCATCATGTAAATTTTTCAATTTCGGGTTCGGTTATGGTTATTGGGTTATCCACCCCAAACCCATATCCGAACCAAACCATTTCATTTATTAATAAAGAAATATAAATATTATTATATGGAAAGGAGTTGTTAATAATCATGCATTACCAAATATGAAAATTAATTATTTACTTTTAGATCATTAATAGTAGAGTTGAAATTTTCTGCACCCAAAAGCCTCTGTGACATCCTGTGGCCTTTCTTAGAGCTTGACACCTATCAACTACTAACTCTAGTTTAACACTGTTAACTTTGAAAAAGATTAAAAAATAAATAAGAAAATGGATCCATCTCCATCACGTTCTCAGCTCTCTAAATCTCACCCTCTTCTACCTCTCAACCCACAAAAACCATAGCGCCTCATCCTTCTTCCCTTCCCTGCCATCTTCACCCCTACAACCTATCTACCATAGCTTTCCTTTCAAATTCCAAATTTATAGCACAAGGCTTCCAAGCATCAGGCGGTCGTCGCTGCCAGGGGCGGAGGGACCATAGGACCACAGTAGTCCTAGGCCCACTCTGCTTTTGTTTATAAAAAAAAATTAGTACTACTTATTATTTTTATTATTTTTATCACTTTTTTATGACTTTTTCACTTAAATGTTAAATCATTCCATTTTTCTAGACAAAATACACGGCCCTTTTTAAATATTTGAAGTATATTTATGTAATCTAGTCTAACCCTAAAGCCTACATATTCCAACTTCCAACACTTTCATTCATTTTCCCAATACTAAAAATTAATATTTTATTACTCTTCTAGCAGCCGACTGTTGCTTTGCCTTTGCTAATCTGAATAAAATAGTCCAGATCCCCCCTCCCATCCCTGCCGTAACTGCACAAACCTGTCCCTGCCAGCCTGCCGTACGGTACACAGTAGGCAGTACACTACACAACCCCTACTGCTGCTATCAGTCAATCAGTCTATATCAATCTTCAATTTCCATTATCCTCAAAGGTATGAATATGAAATTCGAATCTCCAAAGTTGTCATTTTCAATTTTTTTTTTTTTTGTAATTTGCTAATTCATATATGTTGTCATCTATAATTGTAAATTAATTTAACAAATAATATTTTTTTTTTTTGCAGATTAAAGAATTCCATCATTCCATCAAAAAAGGACATTGAAGTTTAGTTAATTGGTCAACAACCCAATTCAAAAGTATGTATTTTTACTCTCAATTCCTGTTACAATGTTTTGTTTATAAATTATGATTAAATTGATGTCTTGCAATTTCTCTTAGCTATTGCCTAATTTGTTTTAGTTTGTAAAATTAGTATATATGTTCATATTTCTTTTAATTTAAAGTTAGTCAATCTATGTTATTTTCCTTTTCAGCTATGGAAAAATATTTCAAAAGAAAAACACAACCTGAGATATTAGAACCGTCTCCAAAGAGTCCAAAGAACAATGAAAGTAGTTCAAAACAAACTTGTGTGGATTCTATGGATTTAATTTTTTTAAAATATTTGTGAGAGGCCCCTCCTAACCCGAAATCCTGGCTTCGCCACTGGTCGCTGCCGTCCTCATTATCCTCCCAACACCAAAAGTCTTCTTCTTCCAAGTGGTGGTTTTGTAATTGTACAAAGATTAAAGCGCGAAAGGATATACTAGGAAAAGCCCCATCAATGGCAGCGGGGGGCTTCGATTTCTCGTAGTGACGACTGGTAGCCGTAGACCTCACGGATATGGCGGGTCACAGGTCTCTGTGAAGTGGGTTTGTAGTTTCAGGGATCTGGACGCATACAGCGAGATTCTCAATCAAGAGGCCGAGAGGGATGGTTGTGGGATGCTTTGGTGGTGGTCGGCATTCGGTGGGAGAGATCGAGGACAGTTGAGCTTCTGGTTTTACGCTTATTTTTGTTTTTTGTTTTTAAATTTGTTTAAAGAGTTAACAGTGTTTAAAAGTGAAGTTAGTAGTGGACAGGTGCCAAATCTTGAGAGAGGCCACAGGGGAGCCATAAAGGCTTTTGGGTGCCGAAGATTTCGACTCTTAATAATATAAATTATATGCTTATAATTTTCAAGAGTGTAAATGTTTTCTTGGTAATATAAATATTTAATATTACTTATTGAAGCATTGTATCAATTGTATTAATAATAACAATTTATTTAATATCGTTTTATTTAAAATTCTTTATTTAATTAATAATATAAATAATTATATAAATATCATAATGTGGAATACCATTCCCCGATGAAAAATTCATTACCCAATGAGTTCGGTTATGGGGAAAACCTGTTCAGGGATTCACTCAGGCCTCATGGTAAAAAGGCTTCAAAGAAAAAAGAGAGTTCTTCCAAGAGTCATTATACAAAATATATAGAAGAACTTTCTCGCCAAGGTGAACTAAACTTGCCGCAAGACTCGTCATTCACTCAGGCCTCATTAAGAGACACAATGCGGCTATTGAGAGACAAAGAGAGCTACTTAGGCAAGAAAGAGAGATGCTTGGAGAAGAAAAGATGGCTCAACAAGGTCATGAATTATGAACAAGCCTCTAGAAAGAATGTCTCCGAATTCTAAATATTTTTAGACATTAGAAAAGGCGGATGTGATGCAAAGGAGGAGTGCAAGAGACGAGAGAACAAGTGAAGAGGGTCCTAGCACCACATATTGGTATGGTGATTACTAAGGAATTTATTGTAAAATCGGAGCCCATAATTTTCCATTCACTTTGGGTTGTCATTTCTATTTATTTAATTTAATACTTGATGTAATTTCGTATTTATTTGATTTGGTACTTTATTTAAACTAAGAACATCTTTATTTAAACAACATACACACATCAAATAAAATTACAAAAAACACACCAAATAAACTCAAAAATCTATCAACAAAAATTATACTTTCGAATAATGACACGTGGCATAATGAGATTGGTTAAAAATCTTATCCGAAATTAAAAATAAAATTGTTCTATTATCTTATAAAAAAATTAATAATATTTTAATACGAATTGCCTGAACTATTCAGTTTAGGGGTGTAGATGTATTTGGATAATTATTGTTCATTAAAGGTATTTACTATTCACTTTGGGGGATTGAATTGCCTATTGCCTAATAGACTTTTTAGGGGTGGAAGTGCTTTTAAGATGACCCTAGTTTGTTCTCTCTAGTATTTTCCATTACTAGGACACAAATAAATAACTAAGTGGCAGTGCTACTAATTAAGGACCATATTGGCCTATGGCTTTTCACATTATTATTATTATTATTATTATTATTATTATTATTATTATTATTATTATTATTATTATTATTATTACTACTACTACTACTACTACTACTACTACTACTACTAGCAATTGGACACATGCTATGCATGTGCTTATTAAAATTTTAAAAATAAAATTTACAAAAAGAGAAAATTTAAAATGATCGCTAAATCTTTTTGTTGACGACTTTTAAACAATTTTTCGTCCCTAAAAGGCTTTTGATATCTTAGTGAATGATTTGGATAAATACTTGGTTGTGAGACTTTGAAAAAAAAAAGTAAAATTATTGTGCATTTAATTTACTATATTGTTCATAACTTTTATTGTCACATCCCAGCCCAAGCTCGACTCCGCCATAGCACGATATTGTCCGCTTTGGGCTCCTACCACACCCTCGCAGTTTTATTTCTGGGAACTCACGCGAGAACTTCCCAATGGGTCACCCATCCTAGAATTGCTCTCACGTGAACTTGCTTAACTTCAGAGTTCCGATGGAACCCAAAGCCAGTGAGCTCCCTTAAGGCCTCGTGCTAATTAGAGGTGAGAATGTACATATAAAGCTTACAAGATCCTCACCTCTGGGCAATGTGGGATCTTACAATCCAGCCCTCTTAGGGGTCCAACGTCCTCATCAGCACATTTTCGACCAGGGAGTGGCTCTGATACCAAATTGTCACATCTTGGCCCCGGCTCGACTTCGCCACAGCATGATATTGTCCGCTTTGGGCCCTTACCACACCCTCACGGTTTTGTTTCTAGGAACTCACACGAGAACTTCCCAATGGGTCACCCATCCTAGGATTGCTCTTGTGCGAACTCGCTTCACTTTGGAATTCCGATGGAACCCGAAGCCAGTGAGCTCCCAAAAGGCCTCGTGCTAATTGGAGGTGGGAATGTACATATAAGGCTTAAAGGATCCTCACCCCTGGGCGATGTGGGATCTTACATTTGTTCTGGTTATTTTTCTTTAGTTTTGTTGACATGATTAGTTTGATATTTTTACACTCTTTTGGTTGACAAATAGATTTTTTTTTTTAAATTTTTTTATGGCAAAAATAAATTCGTTCAAAGAGAGAAACCACAATTACAACCGCTACCAGTACAATCAAAGAGAAAAGCATTTCTAGCAATAGTGGGTAAAGTCCTAATCCAAATCAAAGTATCATGAATAGAGTGCCCTAAGCTAGTATTGGCATCGGCAAGAAAATTCGCCTCCCAAAAGACATGAGTCCAAGGTAGTTTAGGAATTTTTTTTTTAAAAGTTTTGTAGTTGCATATCTATCTATCATATGCTATATACTAAGAGAATCATCTTTGTCAAACACAACGTGCCAAAGTAGAAAAATTCAAGGTTCTAAAAGACGATAGGCTGTAGTCGGGCGGCGGCCTAAGGCCTAGCGCTTAGGTGGCTAGGCAGGCACCTAGGTAGACTAGGCAGATTTAATTAAATATATTATATTTTGTGTAAATAAGTGTCTCTTTATACTTAAAATATATATGATTTTATAATAAACTACCAAATGGAATGACAAATATATTATGAGCTATTGGAATATAATGAAAACATGGGGAACAAGTATATAATGTGTGTTCCATTAAGTATTTAACAAGTTTCTTACAATTTATTGAAAAAATAAAATACAAAATGGAAGTTATCTTTTTTTTTTTTTTTTTTTCTGTCTAAGTGAGTTGAAATCTAGTCAAGTCTGGGTGGGCTAGACGAGTGCCTAGGTGGTCTAGGCGAGCACCTCAGTAGGTCTATGCACCATTTCTTAATTTTCAAGCACCTAAGCATTAATCGAGGTGGACGACTGCCTAGCGCCGATTTTTAGAACAGTGGAAAAGTTTAGTTCTTTGCTGGTATAGAAATTTATGAAGTATGAATTCTAAAAAGACCTACCTTAGTTATAGACTCCTTATGCATCCTTCCTTTCTCAGTCTCAATCTTAGTCTCGATCTTTCTTCTCTCTTTCCGACGTCTCTCGCTCCGTCTACCTCCACTAGCCTCCTTCTTGACTGCCCATTGCTCAACCATCTATGCCCTCGTTTTTTCCACCTACAAAAGTAGGGATAAAAACACTTAAAACACTTACAAGAGAACAAGATAATTGTAGTATAAATGACTCGAGTAAGATCATTCTCCACAGGGATTGAATGAATAATTTGTGTAAAAACCAAATCTTAATTAATTATCTAAAACAAAGTTTTGGAAAAGGTTGATTTTGTGACTTAAAATATTAAAAACGAATTTAAAATAAAAACAATTAGATAAATCAACTAGAAAACAATTTAAAGAAAATTAATTTAAAGAGATTCTAGGGTTTTGCTGTTACCTAAACAATCATACGTAGTTATCCCAAGGACTTATGAATTACACATGCATATTTCGAAGGCTAGGTTTTCCAAATATATATCCTACTTGGAACCTCCAACATAGAACGCATATCTAACATGCAACCCGTCTGGACATTCAAATCAAATATGAATATGAAAGACTCATTAAGTTTTATGAAAATTCTTTGAAAAACCATGCAACCCTTAAGACATTGTGTTCATCTTAAGTGAAATTACAATTATGAACTACAAGAAGCCACCGCCAATTTCAGGGAACCTTCTGACCAAAATTGCATCAAATTACTTTTATAAAGATCTTAATAGTGACCAATCATTAAGACAATTAGATAGTTTCAACCTCATCAAGACAATTAGATAGTTTCAAACGCGATGATTAATAACTCAATAACTCAAAACATGGTGCATAAAATCGTAAGTAAATTGAAAAGAAACTATATATTCTTACTAAGGCTCGTGGCCTCGCCCTAGCAAAAGAGAATTAGTTGCAAACAATCATAAAATAAAACATTATTAAGAACATGGATAAGAAAACACCTAGAAAATAAACTTCAATCATCATAGGCTCTCTAAGCCAAATTTTCCAAAGTAGTGCGTTCCCACCCCCACCCCCCCCCCCCCCCCAAAAAAAACTCTGATGGCTAAAAAGCCTTATTTATAGTACTACAAAATAAAACCTTACCTAGAAAAGGTCTTAGAATAAAACTAGGAAACAAAATAAATTAAGATAAACTAGAAAACAATCTCCTAGTCAAACATGAAGAAATCTCCCACATTTTAGACCTAAATCTCCTCCAAATCCGGCCCATGATTGCTTGTTTTAAAGATTAAAACAATATGAACACATCTCGGACCAAATCCAAAATAGGCCATCTTGGGCTCCAAAATTCACAATTAAGCCCAAAACGTCACTTTGAGAGCACTGGACACTGCTGTTTTATTTCATCACTATAAATAAACCACTAGGTACAAAAATGTGATATGAACAAGCTGAGAGACTCACGAACATCCTCCACTTGGAATCACTCCAAAATTCGTCTATTTGATTATGTTTTGCCCTGGAGGAAGTCGAAACTCCTATATTAAAAATACAATTTAAAGTATCAAAATTCTTCAAAATAATAACTAAAATAAACTAAGATTAGTGTAAAACTTTTAGTAAAATATCGACTCATCAGTTATCAAGATTTGCAACTAAGGTACAATTGAATGTCACCAAGAAACTTCCATTGATTTAACGAGAGCGAAAAAAATTCCGTTCTCAGGGCTACTATGTGCAAGGGAAACGGATATTTTTTTCCCTTTTCAACCGTACCCTAATTCCGTTGCAGAAGATTTGATTTAATTATCTGAGAAGCTGTCATCCAGTTGAAAAATTCGAAGCCATTTATCATAGTTCGTAATGCATACAAAGCCAGCCCGGAAACACAAATTAGTTATGGCAAATATACATAAGAACAGACAGAGAACTATGGGGACGGCTACATGCATTTTAAGGAAGGACTATCTCATTTTCCAATATATCACATATATAATACAGTTATTTAGGTGGTATCCCGAGATTGAAGAGATCAAATTCAAGCTAACTTCCAACCCTTGAAAAAACCTGATTCAAGACTTGCTGTACTCACTTTCATGTATTTACAGTTCACAAACAAAAAGAAGGTTGAACTCGATCGTTCATTTTCATTTACAAAAGTATACAAACTCAAAAAAGGGCTAGCTGATCAGTGACCCCAAAGCAGTAACTGTAGGCTTGTTTGTCCTTGATGTAACCTAGAATTAATTGAGCAGTTACGGGTAATTATAGAGTTGAGTAAAGCTTTCTCCATGTCTATAGTCAGTCCTCGGTTTACAAGTGAGAGCATATAATTCATAAAGAATGAATCACATGGCAAGGTGATAGGCTCACTACTTGAGAGTCCAAATTCTTCTTCGGACATCTTGAAAAGCTCTTGAAAAATGTGGTTTGAAAGATAGGATAATGGCAGCACAAAGCGCCTCTCGTCAGTGGTATATACCACAAAAGTTCCCTTTTCCGTCACCGTATTAGATGTTGCACTTCTAACTAAATTGCTACCAGCATCTCTCGGGTATGCAATCGTTTTCCACTCCATAGAAACTCTCTTCTCCCATTTTCTAGCATATTTAATGAGCTTCTTGGGGCTGAGCACTATAGAGTCCATGCTATAAATTGAAGATATATACACTTTGGGAAAAAAGAAGAAAAAAAATGCTTGAAATATTTTCCAGAATGCAGAATTTGCTAATTCTGTTGGGTTGGGAGCAACGGTGGTGTGTCCTTCCTTTATACATTTTCGGTTGACACCTAAACAAATCAATGATATTTGTAGCTTTCTTGGGGTTGTACATCGCCGTATGTGGTTAGTTATATTAGAATAGATCGATGTTAAGTTGCGTCAAGATGGTTAAAATACTGTTAGTGGAGAAATTCCAATGTACAGCAACTATACGCATCTTGGAATATTACTATTAATTATGTACGTTATATCTTGTTGAATAAAGACACACGTCAAATCAGTCGGCTATTTCTATAATTTGGTTATTTGGACAGAAGATTCTTGAGTTCTAAAGTTTGGCAACTTTCCTGTCGAAGGTACTCAATTGTTGTTTGGATAATGTCACTCAATTGTACCTTTGTTAGTTGGAGATCCTGGGAAAGATAATACCAACGACTTAGAGTTGTCCAGTAAAAACTCTAATTATTTTAGTTGTTTAGTTAAATTAAAGTCAATGGACGTAAATTGTTAAAAATGTCAAAAGATTAGACTTAATAATTAAGTATATAGATGGTCTTATATCTAATTATTTCTTTGATATTTTACTAATTTTTATTCCTAGTCTGCATGAATTTACTTAATTTATTACTCCCTCACCCACTGGGAATGCTAATGATAAACACTACAAATCATCAACTCATAAATTTTTTTTTTAAGAATGAAAATATACACCTATGCAATAACAGTCCAATTCATCATGTGCTTTTTATTTCTTCCAGCAACATGACTTTAAACGTTTTATTTATTTCAATTTTAATAGAAGTTAAAAATACTAGCCACCTTCTCATTTGAACATTCTTGAATCATATTCATTTTGCAATGTTATTAAACCGAGATAAAAGATAAAATGGGTTCAAAGCTTATAGAAAACTAAAGATCAGTTTGTAAAATGTGAAATCTAGCTGTATCGATCAATTATTCAATAGATTTCGTATATATTAAGTTCGATGAATTTTAGGTTGGTGTCAAACTTACAGTTTTTACATAATGCATATATTAATTTGGGTGAATTATAGGTTGGTATCTAACTTCTTGGTGTCAAAGTTACAGTTTTTACGTAATACATATATTAATTTGGGTGAATTATAGGTTGCTATCTAATTTCTTTGGTAAGACTATCTCCAAGGAATGCTTCAACAACACCTCAAGTCAAGAATAACACGTGTTATACTCTAATTCATTGGTATTAGCTCAGGATTTGCAACTACGGTACAATTGAACGACATTATCGACAAAACAAGGCACTACTTTGTACAGGAACGTTGTCAAGAATATAATCATAGGAATATCCAAAATGCATGCGTACGCTTTGTTGAACAATGGAAATTCTCTACAAAGCTGCTAAAATAACTTGTTTCCGCTAGCAGTTCTGTAAGAAAGTATATTTGACCCATATAGTAAGCAAGGACACAACTAAACATACATTCCAATGTAACTAATCAGGATTTGCAGCTAACAAAGTACAATGGAATTGGATTATCATAAAAACAAAATTTTTACTTAGATAGGAACGTTAGCAAGCATTGGAATTTGGAACTAATCCAGTGCGAGAGGGTAAACCACTTTTCATACACCCACCTGGGTAAGTTCTCTAGTGCGAGAGAGTAAACTAATTGCTCTTCAGTGTGAGAGGGTAAACTAATTCCTTGACACCCATCTGGATAAGCTCTTCAGTGGGAGACGGTAAACTAATTCTTAACACCCATATAGGTATGCTTTCCCGTGCGAGAAGGTAAACTAATTTCCTGACAACTATCTGGGTCTGCTCTCCAGTGCGAGAGGATAAAGTAATTTCTCTCCAATGCAAGACGGTAAACAAATTCTCTGACACCCATCTGAGTCTACTCTCTAGTACGAAAGGGTAAACCAATTTCTCAACACCTATCTGAGTAAGCTTTCCAGTGCGAGAGGGCAAACCAATCCCTGATACCCATTCAGATCTGCTCTTCAGTGTGAGAAGGTAAACTAATTCCCTGACACTTATCTGGGTAAACTCTCGTGTACGAGATGGCTAACTAATTTTTTGACGCCTATCTGGGCCACACAACTCAAAGGATCGAATACTCAAAGACTAGTTAAGTAGCAGATGGTCAAAGGGCAACAACCAACAACAAAATTCATAGCTCGACGCCCAAGAAGCCAAAACTCATGGCCATAGTGACTTTAAGGGATCGTCAGCTTATTTCGAAGCAGCGTGCCCAACTGATGGTTCTATGGCTAAAAGTTTTGCAAGGCTTTTCAAACAAGCGAAGTTTCAAGAAAAACGAAGATGGAGTAAAGTCAAGAAAGCAGTTTATTTCTAGGAAATCGATAAATTTATACGAAGGTCGTCAAAATTCGACATAAGCTAAACAAAGAAGACTACTCATTTAGCAGCTTGGATGACCTTGGCTCTCCAACAACCATCGTGCCCTCAACAACCACTTTGTACTCAGCAGTTTACTTATCCGACACTTTATCTTCAGCAGCATCGATCTTGGCAGCTCCGTGCTTAATTGCTCCATCTATGGTAGCTAAGAAATCAAACTCAAGTAGTCCTTCTTCTTGGCAAGGAGCACAGACGTACTACAAGAAAACATGGCTTTTGTGACGACCAACATTCGTCACGTAAATATGAAAAATCGTCACATTTGACTATATGTGACGAAATTTCAGCGTCACAATTAGGGTCACCTATACAGCGTCACCGATAGTTTAAGTGACGAATATTGGAGTCGCCACATATTTTCCTTTTACGTGACGCTTCTTCCGTCACTTAATATTTAATATGTGACGAATTTAGCGTCACAAAATAAAAAATTCAGTGACCTATGTTTTTCGTCTCATATCAGACTTATAAGTGATGCTTTTTGGGTCACTCAATATGATTCCAGAATTATATAATTACAATAAGTGACGCTAAAATCGTCACAAAATAAAAAAATTCAGTGACCTATATTTTTCGTCTCATATCAGACTTATAAGTGATACTTTTTGGGTCACTCAATATGATCCCAGAATTATATAAATACAATAAGTGACGCTAAAATCGTCACATGTTCTTTTGATAGGTGAAGCATCTTATGTCACATATGTTATAATCAAATAACTATTTAGGAATAATATTTGAGGAATTCATTACTTATTCGTGTTTCGTAATCTAGAATAGCAACTCATAACAATTATAAGGTAGTACTTCCCATTTTCATTAATAAAAAATTAAACCACATAAGTTTGAATATGTTCAACAACTATACATCCAACAAAATAACATAAACATCCCAAAATCAATCTAACTCATGGTGACCTATCTTAATAATAGCAATTTGTGAAGAAGGGTACCAAGGCCTATACATGGACAGTTTAAGGTACTAATTAACAAAAGAAAAGTCTTAGACACATTGAGAGGTTCTAACAAAAAGGTCTATCATGTGCATACTTAACTAATAACAAAAGACATAACTATCGAAATCATTCTTCTTCCGAGTCATGTTCTTCCAGTTCAGGATAAACATTTTCACTAGGTGAGTTATTACCATCAGATTCCTTCGAGTTGTTACTGGTTTGCCCCTGACTTGCAGCCAAAAAAGCCTTAATTTTTAATGTCAATGTTTCATCATCATTTTGTAAATCCAACCGAGCTCTCAATTGTTCATTTTCCTGTTGCAATTTGAGGAAACCATCTGATAGAATTTTGATCTGATCTCTCATATCAGTTAACTCAGAACTTGAAGCCATAGAAGAAACGCAACTAAATGTATCTGTACGAGGGAAAAGACCTACACCATTAACAGATTTTCCCTTCCTTTCAAGGTTCTTAGCCATGATTCCAAGTTCATCTTCCAGTGGTACTTGTATGGAATCAAATATAGTACCCTCAGGCGCTTCTTGGATTAGCTTCTCTCTAACTTTATCCTTCTTGTTCTTCATGTTATCCTTTCATATTAAAATACAAACAAATAAGTTTCTTTTGTTTCAAACAAATCAGCCACAATATGGTTAAGAAAACACCACTTAAATACTTGGATATACTCATAAACCGATGTAGAAGCAAACCATTGGGTATAATTATATAAGCTCTAATAAATGGGCAAAATGTATCAAAATAGTTTCTTACAGGCCGCAGATTATATAAGCTCTAATAAATGGGCAAAATGTAGCAAAATGTATCAAAATAGTTTCTTATTGGCTAGCTAATATTTTCTTCTTAATCTTCTTAACCCTTACGCTAACATTAATATTGATCTTATTCAATTGCAGAAACCTTAAAACAAAAAGAGCACAAGGGGGCTGATATGGGGAAGGGGAAGATTGTGATTCGAAGGATCGATAATTGGACGAGCAGGCAAGTGGTTAGGCAACATACAACATATAACATATAACCTTTACATATCATTTTGTAGTTTATGCTTCAATGTGTTTTACATAGGATTGGGCAACATACAACATATAACCTTTAAAGTAGTTTCTGTTTGAATGTATGTTAGGTATAATCAGCCTTTCAGCTTCTAGGTAGCTATATTAAGTTTTTTTTTCTTTCATTTCAATCTTGCATGTTCACTTTATTTGTGTTTCCTAAGTTGTATCATGTCAAATTTGATTTTTTTTAATCTCCATCTCCCTTAAAATGACACAAATGATAAGTCCGTGAATGACTTACATATTTGTCCCGGGCAACATCATTTATCCACTGACCGTTCTTGTCTTTATGGAGAGCCCCCCAATTGTCAATCACAGATAATGGATTTCCTTTCTGCTTAATAATGTAGAAACATACATTAGAATATGTAAATTCCATAATGAGTATAACAAGTAATTTAATTTCATTACCATCTGGGCCTTCCTAGCATGTTGGATAAATGGCCTTGCCCCTCCTTTGTGGTGATACTTCTGTTTTTTCCTATTATCAACATTTTGCTTTGAAAGCTCCTACATTACACATTTGGTACATGACATACAAAAGAAGATTTAGTTAGCTATACACGTGTACAATTTGGAAGGTTCCAAGCTCTCAAACTTGTCATATATAACGTCATGTATTTCAGTTGTACATATTCATTCACCTTAGAGGGCTATCTCATCTCACCTTCTATATTCTCTCGGTCAACAATGTTAGAAACAACACAAGCTAAGGAGAGAGAAACATATTAACACCAAGCTTAAGGAAATTGAATGGAAGATACTCTTTCTTCTACCAAGGGCATTAGGCTAACACAGTTAGTCAGATGAGTATATGATAACCATTTTCAAACTTTAAATTTTGCGTAGTAGTTTCTGTTTGCATTAGAGTATGGTTAGATGAGAGCGCAATCGTAAAGTGCTATATGGAGTTCACATAGTTGATTCTATTATTGGAAGTTTCATTGTCAAGTCCTTAATAATTTCAAATTTTTGTTGCTTAGGAGCTTGCACAATCATGCTGACTTTCAAGAACTGATATAGTTAGTTTCTAAAACTTGTGTGCTCTTCTTTTGGTTCAGATTATGCAATGTGAATGAATTAATCAGAGCTGTGAGCATCTTGTGCCATTGGGGCTTGAAAATTACATCTGTTACATGAAAGGTCATTTGAGATTAAGGAACTAGAGTGAAGGAGAAAATGAAATCTGATACTCCTCTTGATTATGCAATATTCCAATTGTCACCAAAGCACTCACGGTGAGTGTCGTGTGTCTATAGACTCTTTATGTTTTCATGGCCTTTTAATATTTCCACTTACATTATTATTGTTCAATTTCTTTGTTTTTTTTTGGCAGATGTGAATTGTTTGTTTATAGTGATGGGAACACTGAGAAGCTTGCGTCTGGTTCAGTCAAGCTATTTGTGACTCATTTAAAAGTTGCAGAAGAGCAGGTTGCGCTAGCAATTCAGTCAATTAAACTTGAGGTTGACAAACGTAAATATGCTGAGACGTGGTTCACAAAAGAAACGCTTGAAAGGTTATTTGGGTTGCCGATGGGGTTTTTTTAAGTTATTTAAAGCATGTTGGCCTTTTATGTTGTAATACTTTAGGCTTCTTTAACTTGATTAGCCAATATTGTTAACAGGTTTGTGCGGTTTGTTAGCACACCTGAGGTGCTGGAACTGGTCAATACATTTGATGCTGAGATGTCCTAGTTGGAGGCGGCACAGAGAATATACTCTCAGGTATAGCCATTTATCTGTTAAATAACTGTAATGGTACATGAAACTGCATTTTCTGTTTTCACTGAACTTGTGAACTTTTCCAAATCAGGGGATGGGAGGTCAACATGCTGGTGCATTAGGTATGTTTATTGCTACTAACATCATTTTCCATTGTTGATTGTACTTCAACTTGAATTGGTTTAAATGCAACAAAACTTAATTTCTGGCATCTTGTCTAATTTGGAATTAATTTTATCTGCTTCAGTACTGGAGGACTTTGACCTTATTGAACTTTCTTTGTTATAACTGTCTCTGGATATATATATATATATATATATATATATATATATATATATATATATATATATCTATATAAGTGGTTGAAACGGGAGAGAATTTAGGATTGATGATGCAGAAATGGCTCACCATTTGTTTGTCTTAGTTTCTTCATCTAGGATAGTTCATTAAGTTAATTGCACAAATATAGATGGTCATATATTGTGTATGTTAAATTGTTAATAAGAAAAATGCTATGTAATTTCATACTTTATTTCGAGTTCCTGCCTAATGTCTAAAGCAATAAATATATGAAAAATTTGCTACCTACACCGAACGTGATTTCCATCTCGTTTGTGGTTATTTTTCATGGCAAGTGATTTTGGTCAGATGTGTTGTTTGCTATGAATATGTCAGATTAAAGAAGTTCTTTAGATTAGTAAATGTGTAAAGGGAGAGTGACAAGCACTTACATATATCACGGCCTTCATAATTTTCAAGACTAGGCTCCATATCCATATCCTTATACACTGTCTTCCATAACCTCTACAAGCCAGATAGAAAAGGAAATGAAATGTATATGGAACTAGACTACAACAGAAGAAAAGAAAGAGAAGCGTATATGGAGAAGTTAGCAAAATCTCAAAGCCCAAAGGACAAATAAAATAAAACCAACGGTTCATATAGTTTTAAATCAAGGTAAAATAAAGCACAACTAAAAGAATCCTCACAAAATCAGATGTCATGACACGCATAGGTGGTTCAATTCAATACCATGGGAAATTAATGCCAGGTTTCCCAGGAAAGAGAAAAATAAAACTTTATAGATCCAGCGCTAAAGGTAGAATCCTTTGTAGCCTTTTAATGATATGATTATCAAGACCAAATTCATTGAGGGGGAAAAATAAACAAGAGCAAACAATTGGAACAGTCAGATTCTTTAAGCTTGAATTCCAAATATATCCGTGAGATAAATGGGAATTCCATGAGAAAACAATGCCAGATTGGTTAAAGAAGAAGAAAAACAAGAAGCTTGTTATCATATGAGAGAGAAACATGAAAAGGAGAAACAAGAATGGGGGAGCAACAGACACCAAATGAGTATAACATAACAAAATGTGTGAAGGGAAATGCCTATTTAGTCTCCATATGTTCAATCTTTACACCCTGTTGAAAATATCCACTCCACCCTCCACCCTAGGACGACAACCCTAACCAACGGACTATAAAACCTCCTAGCCTCCAGTTGGCTCTTGAACAGACCATAGATATGTTGAATGAGGTTTCTCTGCAATAAAAATTATACTTTAAAGAGGTGGTTGATGGATGCTTCTAAGATATCCATTCTGTTGTTTGTGCCCAAGTTTTTAAATAGCAAGTAGCTATAAATATTGCACACATCATTAAGGCATACAAAATGCATGTGTCTAATAGTGTCTTTGATTGAATATCATTCATTGGTTGACATTAAAAAACATGCTAAACAATAACCAATCACTAACTTTCAATCAAAACACCTACTAATTGCATAAACCTGTTATTTAATTTCCATGTCTTCTATAATAGAAATTAGAGTGACACTGATAGCATGTAAACTAGAAAATCAGAGTCAAACTGAGAGCATGTAAACTAGAAAACCACCTGGAGAAGGCAAGTAAGATGAAATACTTACATGTAAAAAAAAAAATTTCTCAATGGAATCCAACAAGTGAGAATAGATTAAAACGCAAATTTTAATCTCCATTTCCAAGCAAACCCAACATTGTTTTCAGCAAACAAAACCCAGAAATGAAGTTAAGCAGCAAAGAAATGAATAGACAAGGGACCAAATTGTGCAGGGGGGAGTGGCTTGGAGGGAAGCTTAGCAGGCTGAGCAGGCTGGGATTTTGTTTTGTCATAGCAACACAAACATGACAATCTTATAAGACCTCTTATATACCGTTTCCCTCTTTTAAACTGTTAATATGACATTCTTCGTTAATGGAGTGGATCCAAACTAAATATTATGGCGCAAATCACGACCATCAATGGGGGCTAGCCTTACCCCCATTTATGGAGAGGCTGCTCCCAAGATCAAAGCCCACGTAGTGCTATCAGAAAATTAAATACACAGAGAGTACCCAAAAGAACAACCTTACTGAACTAGTGACCAATCACATAAATCATCAAACTTCATTTAATACGAAACGTTATGGAAATTGTAAACCCATGCAAAATAGAGAGAGCAAAAACAGTAGTCCTATAAACAATTAAGCAGCTTATCATCATATCAATAAAATTCAGATTAGAAAGTAAATACACACTAAATACAGAGATAGATACACAACACAGAAATTCAATGTAAAAGATTATAATTTCTAATCTGGAAAAACACATGAGCAGCCAATCAATATTTAAATAAACAGCAAGAGAAAAAGAATAAAGACAACCTGAATTCAAACAGAAAGCAACGTTTAAACTGAATGATGTTTACAATTTAGATAAATACCTGAATTAGAAAAACGAAATCCATAATCTGGAAAAAAAAACCCAAAAAATTAAAACACTAGCCCTACATTCAGAGAAATTTATAAGAAAAATACTATAAAACGTGAGGTCAAATATGAGGAAATATAGAGAATGAGACATACAAAGGAGAAAGAGTGTAGGAGATGCTGTCCGGTGGGGGAATTCGAAGGTGACGGAAAGCAGACGGGGGAGTGGCTGAGGGAGGGAGACGAAGGACAGGTTGTGGTCGCCGTCACTGGCAACCACCAGGTGGCTGGTCGTCGGAGCGAAGGTGAGAGAGTAGAACGAAAGTGTGCTGAAGATGGGATGAGTGAGACAAAATGAAATGGGTTTTACGGGGATTTTGATAATTACTTTCAATATTTTTTAATTTTTTTAATTTAATGTTATATGTGAGGAATGGTCAGGTGGTCTTCTCTTTTGTTATGTGATGAATCTTAAATTTCGTCACATATTAACATTTCATTGGGCGCCAAACTTTCCCGCTCACTTATTTGTGACGAATATAAAAGTATAAGTGACGTAAAATATTTTGGTGCTCTACGAAAATCTTAATGTGACGATTTTCAAAAAAGCGTCACCTATTTTACCCACATGTGATGAATTTGCACGTGCCACAAAAAATTCTGTCACCTAATCCATGTTTTATTATAGTGGTGGTAGCAGCAGAATGTGTATGTTTTGATGCCTCTTTAATAACCGTGTCCACTTTTCCAAGTGATTGACTTTCATATCCTACTTCTCGTGGTGGCATTCAAAAGTCAATCCAAACTTAGCCACAACTGGATATATGACTTTATCTCCGGACCCAAATACTAAAAATAACTCGATGTCAAGCTTTCTAGAGGCAGCCAAATGATTTGTTCTCAATTGAAGGTCCAGTAAGTAAGCTAACATACCAGTACCTCAGCCGTGTAGTTGCTCTTGGCTCAATTGGCGACCTCAGCCGCATAGCTGCCCTTGACTTTAGCCGAGTCGAGCAGCCCAAATTGTGGCCCATGCCACGCCATTTCCTGGGCCATGCTGAGCCAACCCTTGGCTCCACCCAAGTCGAGCAGCTTAAGTCATGGCCCCTACCATACCAATTCATCGGCCCATGCTGAGCCGACTCTTAGACCCTTCCAGCCGATGTGCCATACCACCCCGGCAGTTGCCCTGCGGCAGCACCACCCAAGAAGAAAACAAAGAACATTACGTTTTTCTTACATTGGTGTGGTGCAGAGAAGACAAAGAAATCAACGGAAGACAGTTCTTTACACGGGCAAACAAAGAAGAATGCTAGGGGAAGGGAACAAATATCCTCAAGATTTCTCTCTTTCTAGTAGAGATAAATAATTGCTCTCCAAAGAATCCCCTACTTAAGCTAGGTTTAAATAGCTTTAGTGGCGATTTATTTCCCTTTCTTAGAAGAATCTAATTCCTAGTCCAAATGGGAACCTGCATCAAAGTTGGATATCAATACACCTACTACTCTTTCTTACATTGTTGATAAGCTCAGTTGTATCTATATTTTTTTTTGTGATGGCGTCTCCGCCTTTGAAGATTGAGGGATTACTTGGTATGCTTGCAATTCGATTGCATGATGACAATTTTTGCAATGTGGTCATTTCAGTTCAGATCTGTGTTGAAAAGTTATGATCTTTTCTAGTACTTTGATGGATTTAGTGTTTATCCACCGAAATATATTATTTCTCTGGACAAATGAGTGACTAATGAACTCACTGATGCGTATCGTGAGTGGATTAAGACTGATAAGGCACTACTCAGTCTTCTTAATGCAACCTTAGGAGATGAGGCTATTGAATATGTAGTTGGGAGTAAGACAACTCATAAGGCTTGGACTCATCTTAGTGATCTACATGCTATTATCTCCAGAGTTAAGATTAATCATCTTAAAACTAAGTTGCACATTATTAAAAAAGGGGCAGATTCTATTGAGAAGTATCTCTTAAGGCTGAAGCAATTGAAGGGTCAATTGTTTTCTGCAAATGAGACTATTTCAAACAATGATCTTATTGTGGTTACTTTGGATAGTTTACCTGCAGAATATACATGATTCATACATTGATTGTTGCTAGAGAGTCGCCAATTACTATTAAAGATTTTAAAGCTCAACTACTGAGTGCTAAAAAGACTATAGATGAGTTATAAAGCTTTATTCAGTTTCCAATGACAAGAATGTTGTGTCAAGGAGAATCTTCCTTTATTGAAGCAAACAAACGAATTTACCAAGGACAATAGTTCAATGGAGCAACTGGTTTTGTGGGCCAATACCAGAGGTCTAATGGGAATAACAATGCTGGTTATAACTTTTATCAAGGCAATGAAGGACAATAATACAATTCTAATTGAAACAATGGTAGTTTTAATAATAGAAATGGTGGACATTTTGGTTCTTCTGGAAGTAATAATTTTTAGCCTAAAGGAGTTTCAAATTGATCCAACTATGATGGTGAGTTAAACTAGTGTCCATTAGCATTGAATTCAAAATTAGAATTAGCAGTCATGACAGTAAGGGAATGAGGTGGTTGAGCACCTTGGAGTGAATAGTTGCTCTTATGAAAGCAGTTGAGAGCAATATGGCCTTTTTTGCCACACATTTGACACTCAAGAATACCAACAAAAGCATTTGACTATTGTTGATTGTTTTCCCACTGAAATAGGTATGTGAGATTCGAGGTATTAGAAGATAACAACTGACATAACATAGCTCTTTAACAGGTATGCGGGATTTTCGATTTCAATTTAATCCTGAGGTTCTTGCATGATGAATATAAGATATTCGTCGCGCAATAAATTCAAATTTTCATGAAAGTATTTTCGTATGTGCCCAAGACGTCAAATTTTCAGCTCATTGCACAACGAAGAGTAATTAATTGTCGTGTAAATGTCATTCGCGCGACGAATGATACTTTGTTCGTCGCGTAATGAGTTGAAAATTTAATTGAACCGGGTAAATTTTTTTAAATGTATATTTATTCATTTAATATGTTTTACATGGCAAGTCACAAATAAATTCCATTATTCATCATCCAAACTATAATAACTTTCGCAATCGTCACTATCATCACTTTCGATCTCCCAATCTTCCTCCTCGATAAGTACGCCACCGTTGTCGTTCGAGTCCACTGCAACATCGTATCACGGAAGATTATTGATGTTAATTGTAATGATTGAATCGGTATTTCGATTGAAGACACTCTTTGTATCTTAAACAGTTCTTGGATTACATTTGTATCTCGAAGTGTTTTCGCATCATTTTCCATTGAAGATTCTAAACGTTGGTCAGTGATGTTGTCGACGTCGTCAGTAAGGTCTTGTTTTGGTATAACATACACGTTACTTTGATCCATCTTCTGAACAACTTTCCAACCTCTCCCAACTTTAGGGTCATCCAGATACACAATCTGTTTTGCCATGTTTTCCAAAATGTATAGGTCGTCATCATACTAAGTTCTATTAATGTTCACAGATAGTAAGCCATGGTCGATTTTAACACTTCTCTACCTATTTGGGTTTGTATCAAAGCATCGACACTTAAACATGATACTCGGTATTGGTCTTTGTAAAGTAATTGCACGACAGTTATTAGTTTGACATAGAAATCAATGTCCGTACTTTCACATCCACCTAGGGCATGGAAACTGCTGTTTTGTGTACACAACTTGTCATCTCGTGCAATCCCCAAAAACTTGATGCCGTTAACATGGCAACTTAAGAACAATTCAGTGCAAATCAAGCCGAATGCCAAGTTACATAACTCTTCACTATAAGTGGGGGAATTCGAATGCTTTCAATTTATTCACCTAATATTATATAAAAATATACACCTGTTAGTTTGACAAAATTAAATAGTATAGTATATATCACAAATACAAAACACTTATAATTTACATATTCGAGAAACCAATGTGGAAACAATTCTCAGGGTTTCTTGGCATACAAATGTGATGGATGCTCTCGCTTCATCATCTCTTCATGCTCATCTAGATATGCCATTATCTCATCACAATTGTTCAGTATGAATCAATGCGCTACCTCTATGTCATTTTTAGAAAACAACTCGCCTCGTACAGGATCTCCAAAGGGTGGTGCACATTGGGCAAAAACAAAAAGTTTCTCATTTCTCATACCCCCGTCATTATTGCACTGAGGATGATTGAAAGTGTAAGATCCCACGTTGCCCAAGGGTGAAGATCCTGTAAGCCTTATATGTATATTCCCATCTCTACCTAACACAAGGCCTTTTAAGAACTCACTGGCTTCTGGTTTCATAGGAACTCCGAAGTTAAGCGAGTTCGTGTGAAAGCAATCCAAAGATGGGTGACCCACTGAGAAATTCTCGTGTGAGTTCCCAAAAATAAAACCGTGAGGGCATTGTCAGGGCCCAAAACGGACAATATTGTACTATGAAGGAGTTGAGCCCATGATGTGGTAAGGGCCCGGGCCTGGATGTGACAATTTGGTATCAGAGCCACTCCCTGGCCAGAAATGTGTTGACGATGAAGTCGGCCCCCTAAGGGGGGGTGGATTGTAAGAACCCACATCACCCAGGGGTGAGGACTTTGTAAGCCTTATATGTATATTCCCATCTCTACCTAGCACGAGGCCTTTTGGAAGCTCACTGGCTTTGGGTTCCATAGGAACTCTGAAGTTAAGCGAGTTCACGTGAAAGCAATCTCAGGATGGGTGACCCACTAGGAAGTTCTCGTGTGAGTTCCTAGAAACAAAATCGTGAGGGCGTGGTCGGGGCACAAAGCGGACAATATCATGCTACGGCGGAGTCACGCTCGGAATGTAGTGGGGGCCTGGGCCGAGATGTGACAGAAAGTCATCTCGACATCTTTTAAATACATTCCAATAAAAATAAGCGACTCATATTGAACCCAAGCTTCTATAATTGATCATTTGGGCTTCACCTTGTTACATACACATTTTTTTTCAGCTCCCTGCGAAGCCCACCAAAATAAAACGATACGATACAAATTAGTAAGCATGGGTTAATGATGCATAAACAAATGATGAGAATTATATACCTTTCTATTTGATACATCTAGTGATATTTGATAGGACCAGCAAGTAACGCCCCTTCGGGCAACTGAATCATCACGTTGATCATGCTTGTGAAGAAAGCTAGAAGGAATATCATTTAAAACTTGCATAGGACTTCGACAATGTCATGGCACAACTGATTAATGTTTGTCTTTCGCAACGTTCTTGCCGTAAGTTGAGAAAACTTTTTTTGGACAACAACATTATTGGCTTCACAACATCTTCCAACAATAGGTGTCGAATACCCACAGGAAGTAGGCATTGCTTAACCACATGGCAATCATGGCTCTTTAGTTCAGCAAATTTACCCCCATCAACATTCACACAACATGCAATATTAAAAGCATCTCATCAGGAAACTTTACAGATGATATAGATTTTTTTTTTTAAATTTGTCATTCGGTTTTATGAAGAAAAAAAAACACAAGATCCCTTTTAGCTTTATTTGTTTCCTTTGTCTTACCCTCGATATCTAGAATGGTACCCACCAATGTGTCAAATACATTTTTCTCAACATGCATAACGTCGAGGTTGTGTCTCAATTTTAGTTTCTACCAATCCGGGAGCTCAAAAAACATAGGCTTGTGCATCCAGTTCATGTGTAGAAGGTCTAGTCCTACTCACTGTTTCCTTGAACGGAGTAAAATCTAAATGGTTAAGTTCCAAAATCTAATCACCGAACCTTTCTCTAGGTCTGAGGCGATGCTCTGTTTTCCAGTTGAACTCTTTATCCATTTCTTGCCACTTGTGGTCCCATGGCAACCATCTCTGATAACCAAGGTAACAACGTTTCCGGTGTACCAACCAGATATTACATCATCCTTGCATATAGGGCATGCCATATAACATTTAGTGCTCCACCCAGAAACCATTGCATATGCAGAAAAATCATTCACATTCCACATAACTGCTACCCGCAAAGTGAACATTTTCCTAGTGGACTTATCGTATGTATGTACACCTTTTGTCTATAAATCTTTTAGCTTATCAACCAATGGCCTTAAGTAGACATCGATTGACCTGCTAAGATCCTCAGTTATCAAAAGAGTCATCATCATGTATTTTTTTTTCATGCATTTCCAAGGTGGCAAATTATATGAGAATACGAAAATTGGCCAAGTGCTATGGTGTTGGTTTAATACCCCAAACAGATTGAATCCATCAGTGGCAAGTCCCAATGTAACATTCAGGGATCAATAACAAATTCGGAGAACGTTCAATCGTACTCTTTCCATGCTTCCATATATGCAAAATGCCTTATCTCATCGTGGTCTACCTGTTTTTCCTTATGCCATCTCATGTCAGTGGCAGTATGCGTTGACTATACAATCGTTGCAACCTAGGTTTCAAGGGCAGATAACACATGACTTTTTGTGGGATTTTAGTCATTCTATTCTGAGATGTCATTTTTTAACCTCGATTCATTGCATACAGGGCATTTTGCAAGCGTGAATTTTTTTCATAACCTAATCCAAGACCATTCAACACCATTTTCGCATATATATGGTCTTTCGGTGAACAATTGTCATTTGGAAGCATTCTCTTGGAAACCTCCAAAAAGTAATCGAAAAACTTGTTCGACATACGATACTTTATTTTTCTGTGCATTAGTTCCACAATGGCCGTGAGAACCTAAAAGCTCTCGCACCACGGGTATAACTCTTGGTTCGCATTTGTTAATAGTTTTTCATATTGTTCGAACGCTGCACTGTCCATTGGTGTAGGCACATCATCTTCTCCTTCCTGATTGGTGTTTGTTGATGCAAATGAAAAAACATCATTTATAATATCCATGACTTTTTCATTAGGATCCACAATAGGTTCAACATTGTCCACTGTCGTGGCATTTGAAGACGAAGTATTGTCTAATTGTTCACCATGTAGTTCCAAGTATTATATGTCTCAATCATTCCATTCCTTACTAAATGAAATCAAACATTTTCAACTATCTCCCTTAATGTGTTGTTATACCTCCTACAACGACATCGGATTTTAGTTGCACTGTGGTTGTGTGTACGTGCAAAGTCAATAAAATCATCGATTACATCCAAGTATTCATTCATGCATCTATTCGGGTTCTGTATCCACGTCCTGTTCATAATTCCTAGAACCACAATAATAATACAACAATCACAACAACTTCATACAAATGATAGCGTCACCGTATGCCTTCGGTAAGGACCCTATCACATTCGGGAATGCATAGTCATGTCACATAATTTACAACTACATCAAATTAGATTTCAACGTGGATGAATTTCGACAACATCTCGATACAGTTCTTCAAATGTACGACGTAGATATAAAATACCTATGTGCCACCCAAAGAACGCACAGAGATAACACTGAAATCTCCACAAGCGAAACTTAATCCTTCAATCATAAACTACGCGCCATAACTGTGCATTCCCAAACAGTCCAAATAATGGTACAATTCAAGAATTAATTGGACCACAGTCATACTTTCGCATCCATGTGCAACATCCAACTAATCCTCGAATGGGAAACTAAGTTTTACTATAAAAAAAATTAAAAAATTAAAAAAAAAAAACCAAGTACGAAGTTAATTTCAATTAACTCCGTACATCACAACACATATTTGTACGTCAAGTACAAATTTAACAACATAATATAAATATAATTTCACAACACAATATAAACATAATTTAATTAATTAGATATTTTTTTTAAAATAAAATGAAGAAAATACCTTCTCAATCGTTCTCCACCAATCACTAGTCACACACAATATCCATAAAGACAACAAAATTCATGGCATTAGTGTAAATTTACATTAATACTTTTACCCTAACAAAAAAAAAACAAAACACTTACTAGACACACCGAGACAGCTCGATCAACCTAGAGAAGAAGATTGAGGGAGTATTAGATGATGAAATAGAGAGAAAATGGAAATGATGGATACCAGATTGAGCAAAATTGAAGGGGATGAGTGCAGAGGCTAAATTTGCAACTTTACTGCAGTTTGCCTCTACACAAGCTGAATCCATATTATAGAGTTCAGTTTTGGATGAATGATTTTGCGCAACAAACACGGTCTTCGTCGCACAAACGTCCTTCGTGCGACTAACAAAGTATTTGTCGTGCAAATAACCTTTGTGCGACAAAAACAAGTATTCGTCATGCAAGTTTACCATTTTTTTATTTTACTTCCTTTACTTTATAATTTATTCTTTTCAACAAATTGCATGACGAAAACATGTATCGTCGCACAATGCATATTTTTAAACTTCTTTTTTAAGTTTTTCCAATTTTTTTTAATGTAATGTAAACTTTATTTTAATCTAAATTAAAAACTTAAACCTAATTAAACATTAAATTAATTAACAAAACTAGTTTATTATCCCAAATACAAATTATAGTTAATGTAAATATTGATACTCATCCACATAACACAAATTTATTAATTAAAATAAAAAAATTACAATTCAACTTCAATCCTCCTCCGCCCGCAACACATCAAACTTCCACTGCCGAAAACTCTGCTTGAAAAGCCCATCCACATGCTTCCGCTGCTTCTCATCGGTTTCATCAACATCCTAATGAACCTACATTAATGCCAATAACAATAAATTAGTAATTTAAAAAATATTACAATTTCACAAAAATAATTATTTATTATTTACTACAAACTTACCGATAACTCCCCCCACACGGACTTCTTCAACTCCTCTTAGACCTTTTTCCAAGACTTAAACTTGGCAGAACATTCCCTCCACACCAAACTCCCAATGTTATACCTAAATTAGGCGCACACATCAGCCATACTTTTGTCTTCAAAGTATGGCACTTGCTTTTGTCGATACCTCCCGGATCGCACTACATGTTTATTTTTGCCAGAACCTTCTTCAGAATTAGCCATTCTTTTAAATCAATTTTTTTTTTAAAACTAGGGTTCTGAAACTATATTTATATAGCACTAGGATCCCTTTGCGCGAAGAAGCTATTCGTCACGCAAAACATGTCATAAATGCGCAATAAATAGTAAGGTTTGAACGTAATCTGATTGTACTTTGCATGACGACAGTTGTTGTTCATCGCACAAAGTTGCCTTGAGCGACGAAACTAGCGTCGTTCAATATATGTTGCAACGAACCTCTCGTCTTGTATAAGACTTTCGCCTCCGCTTATCTATGTTTATGTAAACTTTATAATTACAAACAAATATTCAGTTAAATATTTATTCTAAAAATAATTAATACCTCAAATATTTATTCTAAAAATAACTAATACCTTAATCCATTCGTTTATTTTAAAAAGAAAATAGGAACTAAAGCTTAATTAAGTCCAAATACATAACTTATAAAAAAAACCCTCAATTTAAATATTGTCCACAAAAACATAAGTTTAAAACGACTATTTCAATGGTCCTCCATTCCGCTGGATGTCATAACGCTACTGATTGTAACCTCTCTCCAACGCATCCTCCATCAACTTCATCAACTGTTCGTTCGTATCATCATCAAGAGTATACTTACACTATTACACATATATGCAAATAATTAATTCCAACATATAACAAAAAATTTCGCAAAATTAATTATTGATCCATCAACATTATACTTACTAATAATTCATTCAGCACCGCCTTCTTTGCATTTTCGGGCACATATTTCCAAGAACGCCACTCATCAGTAGGACAATTATTCCACATGGCTACAACAATCGCATGCACGAACTCAAAATGTTGCCTCAAATCATTTGGGTCAGCGGCGGACACGCTTTGATCCTTGTTTTTATCCTCTATCCCAGAATGAACAGAATTTTGAAGAATAAGGAGAATAGAATTGTGAAGAATCAGGACAGTAGAAGTGCATATTTATAGGAAGGTTAGGGTCTTTGCACGACGAAAGCTTTGTTGTGCAAACATTTGTGATAAATACAATATTGATTCCTCTGATTCACCTGCAGTGAATTGTCTGAGTGAAAACTGATAGGAACTTGCGCAACGAAAAGCTTTGTCGTGCAAAGATCCTTTTTTCGTCGCGCAAGATTTTCGTGCCAAAATAAATTACCCCGCGTTTTCTTGATAACTTTGCGCGACGACAGCTATTGTTAGCCACGCGAAGTATTCTTGCGCGACGAAATTTTTTTATTTTTTTCTTTTCCGGTCTTTTTTGCTCGACAACACCTTTTTTTTCTATCGCGCAAGTATCTGTTGTGCGACAAAGTATCCTTCATCGCGCAAAATCTCGTCGGGCAAGCTATTTTTCCTACTAGGAATATCAACTTACCCATTTAATAAAAGGGATAACATTAAAAGAATATATATCCTAAAGGAAACATAACAACCCGAATTAAAGCCGTACCCACACATTTGAGGAGACACAATTTCGTAGAATTCAAAAAGGTTGGTTTTGATAAGTTTCCTTGGCTTGAGTATTTTATTGTAAAATACAAAACATATTGTTTTCCATGTTTCCTTTTTATAACAATTAATACATAATACATTCTCTATCTACTTCTCCAGGTTTAAATAATTGGAAGAGGAATGGTGGCGAAAATGAACGTAACCTTTACTTTCGCAAGCATGTAAGGCTTTCTACTTCTCATGACATCGAAGTTCAGATCAACATTCACTTACAAAGAGTTACATATCAAATATAGTGCATTTAATTGTACAATGAACATAATATAATCTTATATACTGGCTATGAATACTCCATCACGGATTGATGTCCTAGAAGGACACCTTGATAAAAAAAAAAAAAAACAAATTACAAGACTGTTGGGATAAGCAAGTCTCAAACTTGTGACCTTCCCTCACAAACAGGCGATGAGCTGACTGAGAATAAGCTTATTGCAGCTTAGGATCATAGCTAGTACTGAGATGATTATATCAAAACAAAATAGCTTGTTTACGCGTTTTGATAAAAAAAAAATTAATAAAAAGATGAACAAATTAAATTTGAACAAAATTTAAGATCATAGCTAGCTCAAAACTCTTTACTATAAGATTTTTCTTTCAACATAATTGAATCTTCCCCTAGATTGTTTAGATATTGGTTTATATGAACTCAAAAAAAGAAGGAATTGGTTTAAAAAATCAAAGGGTAATAGGCGTCAGAAGGCCTATAAGGTAAAACATAGGGGCAGTTGTAACTTATATAAGGCCTCTATTATAAAAAATAAAAAAACTATCAACCGTGAGACCTGCTACAATCCGTAAACTATTTCAACCACTCGAACATACACTCTTTATTGCAAAAATTAGCACACAAAATACATAAATTGGTGAAATTCCAGGATGAGCCATGCCCAATTGTAGCCTCCGCCCTTGACCAGACAAATGTGTGATCCTTATCCAACTCTTCGAGACTGTTTTGTGCACAAAGTCTAGGCAAAGCATGACCAATACTCCTCAACGTACGCATGCATGCATGAGCTACGCAGGATTGGAGATCGATCTGTGACCCAACACCAAGCTGGGCTCATCCTCCGACTTGCTAGCGACATATGCATCAGCCGTCATAGTGATTCGCTGCCGGTGAAACTCTACACCGGTTGCCCGTCCGATGGTATCTCTCTCTTGCATGCGTCCTTTCATTTATCGTCACCATCACCATCATCATCGATATCCTACATTTTGATCAGCTTTAGATAAATTAAAGGCTGCGTCAAAATATGACTTCGTCATTTTTGATGGAGATTCAAATACCAAAGCATGCAAAAGGTGAGGGCTCAGCCATGGTTCCCTTACTTCCCGTTTCACACAACCCTTATTCAAAATCCCATATTGCGATAAGGTCTACCAATGTCTTCACTACACCAACCATTGCCAAATTCACCTTCCTCATTTTTCTCTCCTTCGTCACTCTTGCCATTATCGTATTTCTACCGTTCATACGCAAGGAGCTCATTCTAGGCCCCCAAGCCCCCGTTGTCCAACTTACCGCCTTATCCGTGCACAAATTCAACGTCTCGGACAAAAACCTAACAGCCGAATGGGACGTCAAACTGAAAATTGCTAACCCTAATCGTGTCTCTTACATTTGGTTCAACCGGCTCGAAGGTTTCGTTGTGTACGAGGACAGACCGCTTGTCGTCAAGCCAGAGAAGCCATTCGGTCTGCCCATGAAGACAAAAACCGAACTGCATCTCAGGCTTAGAATGGCGAATTGGGAAGGGGATCAACCAGCGCTTAAGCAATGGATGTTGGAGAAGATGAAGAAAGATAGAGAATTGGGGGGTGTGAGATTTAGTGTTCAGATGGCCATCTGGGCGACGTATAGGAGTGGTTGGTGGTGGTCGGCGCAACATGTGATTATGAATCTTCAGTGTTTAGATTTGCAGATTGGGTTTGTGCCAGGCGCCACGTCTATAGGTTTTGGG
Organism: Crataegus laevigata; assembly: GCA_963580275.1. Lineage (NCBI taxonomy): Eukaryota > Viridiplantae > Streptophyta > Magnoliopsida > Rosales > Rosaceae > Crataegus > Crataegus laevigata. The sequence continues at coordinate 24,307,298 of OY756947.1, read as the reverse complement.
ATTTTGATGGGTGATGTACCCAGGACGTGCTATGTTCCCATGCTAGCTGAGTAATAATTTAATCTTTTAGATGACTTGATTTTTCCGCCTTCATTTTTTTTTCTTGTATATTTCTTTATTCCATGGCTGAAGCCCTGTGAATAGGATCTTAATCAAATTTAATGTGTTAGATTTTCATTTTTGCAAGTATCTACTCTGCAGGCATTGGACGTGCTATTTGGTTCTCTTTTTTTCTATTAATGTCTATTTAATCATTCAAGCGGAATTTATTTTTCAACATATTTAATCTATTAAAACTTCAATGCCTGTATATATTGTAGAGATTTTACAAGGATTTCAAATAAGAAATCATTCGCTTCACTTGCTTTACTCCTTAGAATGGCTGGATTCTTTTGCTTTTGCTTTCAATTTTCTAAAATATTATTTTAGTTCATGTAGTTTGGGTAAAGTTCCATTTTGGTCCTTGTAGTTTCAATTGTCGCAATTTAACATGATTATATTTTATTAGTTATAGTTTGAAAACAATAGCTTAATCGTCTAGCTTTTTGTCCATTTTTTTGACAAAAATATACTTGATACCATTTATATATATATAGAGAAAGCTTTAAGTCATTATCGCTTGCAGAAGTATAGAAAGAGCTATTGTATATCGAGTAAGTTTCTTCCGTGGAGACATAAATTCACATTCAATAGGAGAAGGAGATGTGGACTGTATGCTCGATATAATGGTTTTATCCTTAATGTCGTGATCAGACCATAAACCACTTCAGAGAATGTGGCATATGTCTGCCTTTTATGAGGGACCGCACGTGGCACTTGCTTGTCCTGTGAGTATAAGGGTTTTGGACCACCAACATATCCAGGGTGCTTTAGGCCTATGATATGTCCTAGCACCGAGCCATACCCCGACCCAACAATGGCAAGAAACCGACTCTTCAGAGTCTCCCTTTTGGGTGGCCAGCGAGCCTACACTCGTACTAATAGGAACTTCTAGGACTACTAGCATGTAGGATTACGTAGAATGGTCTGCACCATCACTAGAAGAACGTTAAAGTTTGCCTAGTATGACCTGCAACTTCCCCTCCCGGTTGCTTGTCAGGTCTATAAATAGCCAAGCTAAATAAGGAAAACAGTAATCACTACTTACTTCTCTGGACTCTCTCAAGTGCTAAGTTTCACTCAAACTACTTTTCTGACTTAGGCATCAAAGACCCTTTGGTGGACAACCTCCCCACTTTTTGTGTGTTCATCGATTAGGCTAACAATGTTTCTTATTTTGTAAGTGGAATTTCGTCATTTCAACCATGTACGAAATTTTCATCCACATCTCCCACTCGATATTTACAAGGCTTATTTTTAACTATGCCCTTGGGACTCAATTTTGATCTCAGTTTACCACTGAAACTCAAAAGCCGCTATTTTACTCCATGAAACTCAAAATTTGTTCCACTTTAACTAGTTTCTATTACATTGGTTTAGCATCCGTCAAATTTTCTTATGTAACTTTGATATGTATGTGGTGATATACTTGGGACCTTTCACCCACTAAAATGATGCCATATATACCTACGACCCCGTTGTCATCTCGACTCTGACCTTTCTCATCGTCGTCGTCCTCCGCTCCAATTGCGTCTGGTCTCTCTTTTTCTCTCTATTCTACAACAAATTTTCAATCTCCCATTGTTTGGGCCCAAAATATTGGTTTGGGCCAAGTATAGAGTGTTTCTCGGCCCATAATCTTAGTTCAAGGGTGGCCGTGAGATATTCGGTTTGTGGCAGGCGAAAGATGAGGCGGGCGAAAGTCCTATTGTTAGACGGATGGTTGAGGAAGTAAAATCCTGATGCAACAAGGAGTCTCGGCGAGATGAGGATGCTGCAATATTGGGATGAATGTGGCTTGATAAAGGGTTAAGCTCAAAATCCTAATCACTACAAGAAAACATGGCTTTTGTGACGACCAACATTCGTCACATAAACATGAAAAATCGTCACATTTGACTATATGTGACGAAATTTCAGCGTCACAATTAGGGTCACCTATACACCGTCACCGATAGTTTAAGTGACGAATTTTGGAGTCGCCACTCTATTTCCTTTTGCGTGACGCTTCTTCCGTCACTTAATATTTAATATGTGACGAAATTAGGATCACAAAATAAAATATTCAGTGACCTATGTTTTTCGTCTCATATCAGAATTATACGTGATGCTTTTTTGGGTCACTCAATATGATCCCAGAATTATATAAATACAATAAGTGACGCTAAAATCGTCACAAAATAATAAATTCAGTGACCTATGGTTTTCTTCAATGACCTATGTTTTTCGGCTCATATCAGACTTATAAGTGATGCTTTTTGGGTCACTCAATATGATCCTAGACTTATATAAATACAATACGTGACGCTACAATCGTCACAAAATAATAAATTCAGTGACCTATGTTTTTCTTCAATGACCTATGTTTTTCGTCTCATATCAGACTTATAAGTGATGCGTTTTGGGTCACTCAATATGATCCCAGACTTATATAAATACAATAAGTGATGCTAAAAGCGTCACATATGCCTTTGATAGGTGAAGCAGCTTATGTCACATATGTTATAATCAAATAACTATTTAAGAATAATATTTGAGGAATTCATTACTTATTCGTGTTTCGTAATCTAGAATAGCAACTCATAACAATTATAAGGTAGCGTCACATATTCCTTTGATAGGTGAAGCAGCTTATGTCACATATGTTATAATCAAATAACTATTTAGTAATAATATTTGAGGAATTCATTACTTATTCGTGTTTCGTAATCTAGAATAGCAACTCATAACAATTATAAGGTAGTACTTCCCATTTTCATTAATCACAATTAAACCACATAAGTTCGAATATGTTCAACAACTATACATCCAACAAAATAACATAAACATCCCAAAATCAATCTAACTCATGGTGACCTATCTTAATAATAGCAATTTGTGAAGAAGGGTACCAAGGCCTATACATAAGGGTACCAAGGCTTATACATGGACAGTTTAAGGTACTAATTAACAAAAGAAAAGTCTTAGACACATTGAGAGGTGCTAACAAAAAGGTTTACCATGTGCATACTTAACTAATAACACAAAAGACATAACTATCAAAATCATTCTTCTTCCGAGTCATGTTCTTCAAGTTCAGGATAAACATTTTCACTAGGTGAGTTATTACCATCAGATTCCTTCGAGTTGTTACTGGTTTGCCCTTGACTTGTAGCCAAAAAAGCCTTAATTTTTAATAAAATGGTGTCATCGTCATTTTGTAAATCCAACCGAGCTCTCAATTGTTCATTTTCCTGTTGCAATTTGAGGAAACCATCTGATAGAATTTTTATCTGATCTCTCATATCAGTTAACTCAGAACTTGAAGGCATAGAAGAAACGCAACTAAAGGTATCCGTACGAGGGAAAAGACCTACACCATTAACAGATTTTCCCTTCCTTCCAAGGTTCTCAGCCATGATTCCAAGTTCATCTTCCAGTGGTACTTGTATGGAATCGAGTATAGTACCCTCAGGCGCTTCTTGGATTAGCTTCTCCCTAACTTCATCCTTCTTGTTCTTCATGTTATCCTTTCATATTAAAATACAAACAAATAAGTTTCTTTTGTTTCAAAAAAATCAGCCACAATATGGTTAATAAAACACCACTTAAATACTTGGATATACTCATAAACCGACGTAGAAGCAAACCATTGGGTATAATTATATAAGCTCTAATAAATGGGCAAAATGTATCAAAATAGTTTCTTACAGGCCGCAGATTATATAAGCTCTAATAAATGGGTATAATTATATAAGCTCTAATAAATGGGCAAAATGTAGCAAAATGTATCAAAATAGTTTCTTATTGGCTAGCTAATCTTTTCTTCTTAATCTTCTTAACCCTTACGCTAACATTAATATTCATCTTATTCAATTGCAGAAACCTTAAAACAAAAAGAGCACAAGAGGGTTGATATGGGGAGGGGGAAGATTGTGATTCGGAGGATCGATAATTCGACGAGCAGGCAAGTGATTAGGCAACATACAACATATAACATATAACCTTTACATATCATTTTTGTAGTTTATGCTTCAATATGTTTTACATAGGATTAGGCAACATACAACATATATAACCTTTAAAGTAGTTTCTGTTTGAATGTATGTTAGGTATAATTAACCTTTCAGCTTCTAGGTAGCTATATTAAGTTTTTTTTTTTTTTCATTTCAATCTTGCATGTTCACTTTATTTGTGTTTCCTAAGTTATCATGTCAAATTTGATTTTTTTTTTTTAAATCTCCATCTCCCTTAAAATGACACAAATGATAAGTCCGTGAATGACTTACATATTTGTCCCGGGCAACATCATTTATCCACTGACCGTTCTTGTCTTTATGGAGAGCCCCCCAATTGTCAATCACAGATAATGGATTTCCTTTCTGCTCAATAATGTAAAAACATACATTAGAATATGTAAATTCCATAATGAGTATAATAAGTAATTTAATTTCATTACCATCTGGGCCTTCCTAGCATGTTGGATAAATGGCCTTGCCCCTCCTTTGTGGTGATACTTCTGTTTTTTCCTATTATCACCATTTTGCTTTGAAAGCTCCTACATTACACATTTGGTACATGACATACAAAAGAAGATTTAGTTAGCTATACATGTGTACAATTTGGAAGGTTCCAAGCTCTCAAACTTGTCATATATAACGTCATGTATTTCAGTTGTACATATTCATTCACCTTAGAGGGCTATCTCATCTCTCTTGGTCAACAATGTTAGAAACAACACAAGCTAAGGAGAGAGAAACATATTAACACCAAGCTTAAGGAAATTGAATGGAAGATACTCTTTCTTCTACTAAGGGCATTAGGCTAACACAGTTAGTCAGATGAGTATATATGATAACCATTTTCAAACTTTAAATTTTAACTCCACATAAGTATCGTGTCAAGAAGTAACAATCAACAAACTTCAAATTTTAACTCAAAATTACCTAAGTGTAAAGAAGTAACAATCAAATTTAACCACAAGGTGAAATTCATTAATGCATGTTAAGATATTTTTATTTCAAATCTGGCTATCGAAACAGACATTATATTACCATTGCCATATTTCCAATTCTAACCTAATTAAATAGGTGTTTGAGAAGATTTGACAATACAAGTAAAAAAGTGTGTGGTTGTATATCCAAGTAAGCTAAGATACATAAATCCTATCCTAACACAATATAAATGTTCTTGACAAACAATATGAGATCTTAATCACACTCAAAGAAATAAAATTCATTTAAAACAAACAGTTGAAACACTAATCGATGGCCTGCAAAATGACACTAAGAAGATGAGTTCCATAAGGATTTATGTAACTCAAAGGCACTTTTAATTAAGTCATTTTCAGTCAATGAACTCAAAGGATTTATACCAGAAAATATTGTAACTCAAAGGCACTTTTAATTTAATTATCTTTGGCAACAAGTTAAGATTCAATTCGCATAGACCAGAATGATCATCCACAATCATAACTTCACTAATTACTTGAAACAACTTATTAAATAATAACAAGTAATAATAAGACAAATATGTATGCAAACTAAATGTTTTTACTTGTAAGTTCTTCTGGTAGTATAGTTAACAAGTATACCTTGACATGAAACACTGAAAATGCATTATGAATCTATGATTGAGTGAGATCGAAAAGAAATAATGAATAATTATAAAATAATTACAGAAGCCATATCAATTAGAGTAGGATAAATACAGAGAGAAACTTTCTCTAGTTTCATGATTTTGGATAATTGAGTAGACACTTTTCATATTCATTTGCGTAGGAAAAGAACCAGCTGATGAAATTCAAACTTCGAAGTGATTATATTTATATGTAGCCTGCTGTAAATGAAAGAGCAAACATAAAGAAGAAGACTGCACAATAAGTGGGGAAGCAACAACTTACAGCTCTACGAATTACTTCATTTGAATTTCACACACTAAATATGCCTATATATCATGCATGGAGCAATTTTCTAACTGGGATTTTGTTTTGTCATAGCAACACAAACATGACAATCTTATAAGACCTCTTATATACCGTTTTCCTCTTTTAAACTGCTAAATATGACATTCTTCGTTAATGGAGTGGATCCAAACTAAATATTCTGGTGCAAATCACAACCATCAATGGTGGTAATTTCCAACAGAGAGGGGACCAAAACTAAAGATATATACAGAGTAGGAGCAAAATTAAGAGACAAATCTATGAATAATACCAAGCAGTAATTTTCCCTTCATACGATCACGCTTTGAAGATTTAGAAAGTGACTACCATTTAGTCTGTTTTTCAAGAGACTGGTCTGCTGCCCAGACGTCAACATAGACAACAGTGGATTTATCCTATGTTTGTTTTTTCCGACATGGCCTGTAGTGGCTGGAACTGAAAATAATTTAAGGTCGTCCTTCTCAAGTTTTACAAGTTGTCACAAAGAACCAAAGGGAATTTAATCTTATAGCTCTAATTGCTTAATGCCTCGCTTCCTCAAAACTCAAAAGTCACTTTGCATCTCAAAATTGAAGATGCAGGCCTAGGCACATAATTTTGGTCAATAAATTTGAAGATAAACTTACTTACATACCCCTTAATATAATTTTTTGAAAATATCTAAGCCATTGCATTTAGTTTATAGTTTGAGGCGGATTTCCAACTCAGTTTCTGCGCAGAATCTCTCCAGGATTTAATAAAAAGAACAGAAATATAGCAACAAAAGGGACTTTAATAAAATTAAGTTCAGCAGGACTTCAATAAAATATAGCAACAGGAAAACGAATGGAGAAATAAACAGAAAGCAGGTGAGGGTGACTGATCATAATATTAAGTTCAGCAGGACTTCAATAAAATGGTACTCATACATTAAATACACAGACAGTACCCAAAAGAACAACCTTACTGAACTAGTGACCAATCACATAAATCATCAAACTTCATTTAATACGAAACATTATGGAAATTGTAAACCCATGCAAAACAGAGAGCAAAAACAGTAGTCCTATAAACAATTAAGCAGCTTATCATCATATCAATAAAATTCAGATTAGAAAGTAAATACACACTAAATACAGAGATAGATACACAACACAGAGAGAGGCTGGAGGGGGACGATGTTGTTGTGGGCTGTCATAACTAATTAATGTATTTAGAATAAAATGGTTCAAATTTTCTAGGAGTTATACTATTGACCTTCAATCCCTCCAACAGAAAGCTTCACTCCGCAATATCATTACTACCAGAAAACAGGATTTAGAACCATACCAGAGTGATGCTAAGGGAACACCAACACAAAGGATTCCATGTTGGTGTCACCAACAGTCCAATACAAACTAACCCCACAATAAACATCGAACAATTTGAAGAGCAGAGTAACACGGACTTGATCCTAATTTCTTTCAAAGCCAGTATATATTTTCTAGCATCTGGGATATCTTGTGTTCGGGTTTGGATGGTGGGTTTGATGCGCTGGGATTCTGAGAACACACCAGCCGTGCAAGACACAAAAATGCATTAAGACCACTTCAAAAAAGTTAAAACAATGAAAGGTGGCATCTGATGAAGAAAAACACAGAACAGCACATAAGCTCCCTCCAGACAAAAATTCAAGAGATATAAGAGAAATAAGAATATTGGTGGTAGATCAAACTGTTGTCCCAATAATTTTTCACTTAATGAACCAATAATTGTAATGTTAAACATTATGAGAGTTAATGAAACTTTAATGTAACTTAATAACCTAAACCTGCAATATGAACTCCCGTAGACTATAGTCCCAACAAGTGCATATGGCCAAGAACAGCCCAATGTGTTGTAATAATCACTCCTCCAATATCTGTATCAGTCATACGGGAAGAAGAAACTTATTGCATCCATTTAAGATAACAATTCAGGTGAAGCAGTTGATCTCCCATTTTGTTCAAAAACAATTCAAAGACATAAAAGCAATTCAAAAACAATTCAAAGACATAAAAGCAATTCATATAGAATCGTAAAAAGTGAACACCTATAAGAAAGAGGTAACAGGTTACCATGTAAACTCCTTGAATATCTCCACGCAAAGCCAACAGTTGATACTGCTCCAATAACACTTCCTGCAAGACCAAATTTCACTGCTTCCCTAGCAGTCTTCAGCTGAAAAATAAAAGCATGCTAACTCAGCTATTTAAAGAAAACTGACCATCTTAGTTGTACAGAAATGCATCATTGAACCATAGGAAGAGAGCCAGATATCATACTAGCAGACATATTGAGTTACAGGTACAATAACTAGGTTACTGGACAATAATATAATACAACATATAAAGATAGGTACCGTCGGCAGAGTCAAGATTACCAAATGGTATTTCATTGCATTTGGAAATTAGTCATTTTTGTCTAGGACACTAAATCCAAAGCCCCTACTTAAGGAGTTGGAGAAAGAATAAACAAGAAAAGTAAATTATAAAAGGTAAAGAAAATCTGATATGTTTTTCCACTTCGTGTATGCTGCACTTCAGGCTGAGGTCTGTGGCGACATAACTAGACATATGGAAAGATACCAAAAGAAGAGTAGCAATTTAGACGTGTTTCTTTTCCCAAACTAGAAAAACATCACATGTTTTGGAAGTGAACCTCAACAATTTGCACGGTCAAGACTGGTTAGTTGTTTCCTTGCTTGTGCTGGTAACTAGACATATTCCCTTAGAAACTCGATTGAATTTAGTATCCCATTAGAGGTTGCTCAATTTACCATCTTTCGTATTAAAAATAGTCATCTTTACCTTGAGTACATTATTCCGATCGGAAGATAGGTAAGTCCATTATTCCCATTGTTGTTATAATTACTAAAATCCGTTTATTTTGTTTAAGAAAATATACAAAGAAGTGAAGATTATGGGTGGGAGCACAATTTCTTTCTTGTCAACTGCTAAATGTTTGGAATCCGTGCTGACCTTGTTACTGCTGACTCTGAAATTGTATTTTAACCTCACTTTCCTCTTGAAACGATTTGTTTCATTTTATTCTAGAAAACCAATAAACTTTGAGACTAATTGTTATTGACGTAATTAATAACAGAAACCGAGCACAGCCCAGAAAAAAGGTCTGCCTCTGTTTCCCTTAAAAAAGTAAAAGGTTTAGTACTAACCAAAGCAGTGAACACGCAAAAAAGATCAAAACTTCAGAATATGACACACAAACTCTGGCCACAGCTGACTGTGAACAAGGTGATGCAGGAATGTAGCTTTTGTTACTCACCACGCATCCACTTATGTATTTTTGCATGCAATCTTATTCATTATTATGCTGGAAAAATGCAAGTTACCTTCCGAAGCAATGGGTTAACTTCAAAACACGACTAAAGTAATTTCAACATGGTTTCGAATAAATTCCATTTCGAAACAACGCTTGGAAAAGTTGACATTAAAAGCATAACCATGAGGAGTAGATATAATACTGACCAAAACAAACTCAACTCATCAAACATTGCAACAGCATTTCAGTTTTGATTTCATACATATAATCCACAACATTCAAAGAAAAGCACAACACGAAAGCAACCAGATTCCAAGTTCGAGATTTCCATACTTTGAACCAAAGGTGGTGTGGCGTCTACTACTCCAAAACTTGATCCATGATAAATTGAACTTCCCTTCTTCAATCTAACAATCGAAAAAAATAGGTATATTAAGCATCTTGTCATCTCAACAAAACACCCCTATACACTATACCTACATACACACATACCAAAACACTCCACGTTCAGATTTGCATCAAATCCTTGTTTCTAACTTGATTTTCACAAACACCTAATGTGCAAGCTCTAATAGCTCCACATAACCAATTTTAATAGAAATATATAATGTATACTTAACCTCTTTTTTTTTTCTTTTTCTTTTTTTTACCCAAGAAAGTCTCTCATTCCATTCCACCATCATATAGAAATAGAGTCAATCATCATTGGATGTCGATTTACCAACCTTCCGAGTTTTCAACCAACCAAAATTGAATTGTTCAAGGGGTCCTACCTTATAGTAAACCTGCAACCAACCCTACCAGATAACAAAAGAAGGAGAATACTGAAAAGACCACAAGCTTAATCAAGTTCCTTAAACTTACATTAACTTCTCTAAAACCAACCTCTTTCAAGTCCCCCAACACATTGACTGACTGAGATCAACTAAGCATTAACAAAATATGAGAAGCTTCTTGTAAACCTACGAAATTTACTCCACCTTCATACTACTACAGCAAGAACAACAGCGCCACAGAATTCCAAAATCATCTTATCCTTCTTTCTACAAACGGGACGATGAGTATACTTAGCCTCTCTAAACATCACAACAAATTTAGTTCAAAAATCAATCCTTAGCCTCTCTAAACATCACACCAATTTTAATAGATATTTGTGTGTGTAAGAAAGAAAGTTGCAGCTGCAAGATTCATTGAGTATCATTAAGCAAGCTATGTCACAACCTTTTCAATTGCTCTTCTCCTTTGCCCACCTTTATACTGTGTTCCAAACAAATGATTTAAGACAAAAGGGGCCAGCAAGAATTAGCCACGTCTAATTGCTGCCTATTAATTTTTACTTTGCATCAATGCCAGATTGCCAATGATTAAAGGAGGGTCTTTGTGTTAATAGTAGATTAACTGTGGGCAGCCATAAAATCCTTTGTTTTTCCACCAGTACATGAACTGATGGATACTCTCTCAATTTTCACATCTTTGCATTCTCTTGCTAAAGCACGATTATCTGGAGAATGAGGCTAGAATACATTTTTAAAAAAAAAATTTATAAATTAGCCGTCAAAGAGAGGCAAACTTAGCAATCATTGAATATCTACATTAAACTATAAGAAACCAATCTATGTGCTGCTCACCTTTGCCACCAATGGCTCCAATTTTGACATATCAAATTTATTCTCTTTAAGAAAGCTAAATGCAAACAAAACAAACTCATTAATACAAATGAATTCCAAAAGGCCAAATCTCACGAGTCTTAAGTCAGTCAACAGAAGGAATATAAAAGAATATGCATATTCTAATCCTTGGTATGCTTAACATCCGTTTCTCTTACATCTGTTGTTGACTTGTACAAATGAAGATAAGGTAGTCCGTGACAACCTGAACTAAAAACTGCATAAGAAAATGCGGATAATAAGTAGCATAAATTACCTTGCTTTAGCATCACTGTAAACAGGTTCATAGGGAACAGACGTCTTATCCTGCAATTCAACATAAAACATTATATAGCTTGTGCTAGACAACACAAATGTATGTGACATTCAAAATGAACAATTTTGTGACAACCACCCACAGAAAAAAAAAGTCAACTGTAACAAGAAAATGTAGTGCTCCCAAGCCCATTTTTCTGACTCTAAAGGAGGAGGGGAAAGAGAGGGAGAGAGAGAGAGAGCCATCGCAGCATTTGAAGATTTGTAACACCAACCTCAAGGTACTTAAATGTAGTGCTATCAGCAGGAACAATACCATTTTTACCTCCAGCCTCAACAACCATGTTGCATAATGTCATCCTTTCTTCCATGTGTCCAGCACAGGTTTGTGAAAGAGTAATTACCAGATAAAACCAGATGAATGGTATGATCATACATGCGGTAACATTAACAACCATTATATTCACTTACAGATAAGCTTTCAACAGTGCTGCCAACAAACTCCGTAGTTTTATATGTTCCACCAGCAACAGATATTTCACCAATAATCTGCCATATGAAATTCATTTATCAAGGAAACAACAAGGCTGGATGTATTATATATCAAGCAAATAATATCATATGATCATCTGTCTCTTAGAATTTTAACTTCTTTGTAAGCTATGCAAACTGAATGAAAAAAAAAATGCCTTGAGACCTGGTTAAACTCACTTGCAGAATCAAATCTTTGGCAAGCAAAGAGTCAGGCATTTCACCATCCATCACAAATCTCAATGTTGGAGGCACCTGCAAATTTAGAAGGAAATCAGAAAAGTATGAAAATACAATTCACAGAAATTACTGCAAACAACAATAACATGAAAGTACGAGATATATGCAATATAGCAGAAATTGTGAATCTACGGATACAACTACCTCGATCACTCATAGTCATAGCTCATACAGGAAATAGAAACACATTTAACTTATCAAAAGCATAATTCCACCTTTTCGGTTCTCTATATGGTTTACTTTCTATTTTCTAAGATTTTAACAATGTCCATTGATTTGTTCTGAGACATTCAAACCTCAGGTTGAGTGCAACATGTGACCTTGTTGATATTGCCTTTCCATAATCTCAATGACAAGATCAAATAATACAGCCAAGTCTAATGGCTTTTATAAAGTCTAACCCGTAGCTTCAAAAATCAAAGGGAAATCAAATGAAAACCTCACTTCCTAATAATAGAAGATAACATAAAATGAAAACCGGACCCAGCAGAGCACAGATGAACCCCATTTTTCAGTTTGTTTGATGAAAAACCCAATATTTCTTGATTAACTTTTTCTGCAAATTAAAAACTAGGACATAATATCCTTAAAAAGCAGCAATGCAAGCAAATGAAATTAGAAGTGTTATTAAATTATAGTGAATTACGGAACCAATATATTTTACGAAACAATGGATTCAAACAACGGATCTACAGAAAATTAAAACATGAATAACTTAAAAAGAGAATCTGGGAACAGAGCTTCATGGTTAGCAAAATAGGAAAACAGAAATGTTCTGGACCAAAAAATTTTAAAAGAGAAAAATTAATGAAAAGGAAGAAGCTTTAGCTCTTCTTCTCTAGTAACTCTTCAAAAACCAGAGTTGCATTTGAAACTAGAGCTTGCAACGTACAAACTTTGAGCTAAAATACCACAAACCCACATTTTCTGCAAACTCAATAGCAATTATCTACATTCTACAACTAAGTCTATAACTTACCAGATGCTTTAAGCAGTCGTGCGATGAACATAGACCAAACTACCCAATTTGATCTTGTTATGCCAGAGAGATAAGAGAGTTAGTGAACGAGAATCAAAGGGTGAGAGAATGACTAAGGGAGGGAGACAAAGGAGAAGTGGTAATCGCCGTCGCTGGCAACCACCGGTCGTCGAAGTCAAGGTGAACGAGTGAAGACTGGGAAATGAGAAGATAGGTTTTGTTATTTAGGGGTTTTGACAATTGCATATATATATTTTTTATTTTATTTTATTTAATATTATATGTGAGGAATGGCTAGGTGGCTTTCCCTCTTCTTATGTGACGAATTTAACATTGGGTCACATATTAAAATTTGGTTTGGCGGTAAACTTTCCCGCTCACTTTTTTGTGGCGAATTGAAAAGTATAAGTGACACAAAATATTTTGGTGTCTTGCAAAAATCTTAAAGTGACGATTTTTAAAAAAGCGTCACTTGTTTTACCTATATGTGATGAATTTTCACGCGCCACAAAAAAATTGGTCACTTAATCCATGTTTTCTTGTAGTGTAATGGAAGTAGGGATGGCCGAGACAAGATTGGATCAGAGTAGGGAGTTCTAGTCCGAGTGAAGTTGTAATTCGATCAAATGAGGATTTGTTGCTATAAATAGAAGGGTGAGGGCACCATTCAAGGGACCTCCAATTCAACACACAAATTTTCCCTGCGCAAACTCTCGCTCTACGCGAAACCTCTGAACAACCTTAAGATTTTTATTTTCCTTTTCGCCGACACATCTTCAGTTTGGATAAACAGCACTGTGAATGCAACCGGTGATACCTTCAGTTTGGATAAACAGCACTATTGCCGTACAATCAGCCGACCTCAAAGTACGTTCAATTTGGATAAATAGCACTGCATCGAGGTCGACTGGTTATCTATCAAAGTATCGGTTGACAAGGGTTTTCGAATCCTTGTTGGTATAAGTCATCTCATTAGCCTTCTCGGCAAAGTGATGTGTTACAGATTATTGGGTTTGGCACATTGAACGCCGAGTTGTTTAATGATTGGATACTCACAAGTGGGATTCAGGGTTCAACACTCCGACAATCGAACTACATTCACAGTTAAGACATATATTTGCTTTAAGTACTTGTGTCCTTACACTCTGGTGTCGATTCGGCATGCTTATACCTTCACGAATATAATCACTATGAGCGAATCTGACGATGACAATTTGTGAACTTCGCAGAATTAGTAGCCTTGTCTTCAGACTTTAGAATCCAAAGGCTGAGATGTGTTCCTTACTCAGCTGCAATCGCAAGACGAAGAAGTGAGCAGCGCAACTCAATGCAACATCAACATATTTTACTCCCTGGCCAAGCTCAGCCGACTAGTTGGCACGCCCCGCACACAACTGAAAGACGTAGTTATCTTATTAATTACTCGGCCTGCGCGCCACCTAGGCTAAGTAGTTTTTAGGGTCAACACCCACCGACTCAGAGATTTAATGATTTCAAATGATAGTGAGTTTTCCTCAAGTAAATCTTCACTATTTTTTCAAGTAATTATCGAATGAAATCTATGAGAAAAGCATAAGAAATACAAAATCAACCATGGAAACATGGGACTCCATTTCCTAATTTTTCTTTAGTCATTAATTTTTCACATCAGTTTTCAATAGGATTTACATTTTTTATTTAAGAAAAGAGTTCAACTGGAGTTAACATGTAACCCATTAGTACTCTCATAAAACCCACAAGTTTTGTTAATTGAGAGAGTTGAGAGAGACAAAGAGGAGAAGGGGAGAGACAAGAAGATGAAGAGTGTCTAACATGGACATAATATCCACCTCTTTTTGCACATATATGCATTTTTAATCAACGTCAACATATTTAACGGCTTTTGAATAACATTAACAAAAGTAAGACAATATGGAACGAATTTTGAATTTCAACCAAGTTTCAAGAGACCTTGCAAAAAATAAGCCTATTTACAATGAATTGGTTTGAAGTTAGATGTTTTGGGCATGGAGGCAGATTGTCTACCCTCCTGTTACTGTGCCCCTTCCCATCCTTTTCTATTTGTGCGGTTATAGTTAAGCAACGTTAACATGTTATATTCCTACTGCTTTTTGTCGTATTATCTCTATAAAAAATTAATATAAAATGTTGACGTGGCTTAACCTTGACCGCACAAATAGGAGGGGATGAGGATGGTACGGAGGAGGGCAGACAATCTGCCTCCTTTGGGCACAACCAAATGTCAACATCACGCTCATTTTACTAGGGTTTTGCAGTTCTAATGGTGACGTGTGAAATGAGGTTCCCATTCAGTTGCAAGATTTTTCTCTTATATTTAAGAAGGGGAATGTAAACAATGGGGTCTCATTTGAGGTTTACCCCTTATTTAATACTAGTATTATAGGGAATATGACTAATGACATTCCTAATTTTTTAGGAATGTGACTCCTCATGGTGAGGACGTGTTGAAAAAAGGGAATGAGAATCAACTTTTTTTTATATTAAAACTATCCTTACATTATTCACTGATGAAATGTAAAATTTATTTTTCTACAAAAGTGTTTTAGTAATTAAACTAATTTTATTCCGATCTCTGATAGATAGTAAACATTTTATTTGATTTTTACTTTCTTTGTCATTCTAATTGTACACAAGCAGTAAACATTTTAACGAGAATGCCTATTACCGATTCATATTCTTATGTTCTTTATACTATCTTTGAGTTTAATTACCAATTCGATTGATGAGAAGCTGACTTGGTTAACCTCCTATTTATAAAACAAATAATGAAAAAGATAAAGAAACCTGCAGTTAATTTTTTTTTTCCCCCTAAAAAGCCTTCGCCAACTTAAGAATGTCAGTTTTTTTTTTCGGTCATTGGATATGGGTCGGAGGAGAGAGGAGGACCGAGGAGCCTCGAGTCCGAGTGAGGTGGGAACCAAACTTGCCTTAGTACTATTATGCTAAAACCCCCACGCCAAAGAATGTCATATTTCAAAAGAAACCTACATCGTTCCGTGGTATGTGTACGTAAGAAAAGTAATAATACATGCATCCATAAGATAGCACGACTTTAGCCTTTGCCCCCAATCCGTTTCTCTTGGGGAACAAGAAATATATTACTTACAGAAGTCGGAGAATATTCAACAAAAACTCCAAACAGATAAAGAACGCAAAAAAAAAAAAAATATTCTAGAAGAGGGAAAAGAGAACTCTAACCAGGAATAAGTCAATCCCAAAATCGACCTATGACGTATTCCTCAAGTTCTGACCAGATATAAATATACCTAATCAGACAACGTATCAGACATAAAGAAAACAAACTTTCAACGAGCTTTGCGACTGCGATTGTTTATAGCCATCCATGTCTGGCCTCCTCCAATACAACTTCTTTCCCACTGATTTCTTCTACCCTCGTCCACAACCCGTCGGCAACAGAGACAGTTCTGCTCCCGGTAATTCTGTTGTACCTGTTCAAACCTGCCCGCGAAAGAGCGAAGAACATCGTGTTGATGATCAAAAAAGGCCTAATGTGACGGTTCGTTATGATTACAACATGGACGAGCATCACAATAAGTTTTGGCACACCTCTTGCTCAACAGAGCTTCTACTTCCTCCGGCCGTAATAACCAAGAAGAGCCTTAATGATTAATTATGCGTTTCGGCTTTAATTGTTTAGTATTTTGTTGAACATATTCGTCGATCTCTTCCGATTGATACTAATGTAATGTTAGAGGATTTAATTTTGGTCTGCTTTTTATGCAAATAAGTTTTGTAATAATATATAAGATATGTATTTGAAAATTTTCTGGAAATTATTATATATCTGTTTTCTCTTTTTGTCAACAGAAAAAGGAAAATTAATGGCCTTGTGATTTAGGATTCTCCGTCATAAAGGAGTGAAGCTAAGCCAGCCAAATTTAAGTTGCCTACAAGAAAATCCAGAACGGCTTCTTTGAGTTCATAGTGCATTCATAACGACAGTCTGACAGACAATTTTTATGAGGGAAGAGGGAAAATTGGCGAAACTACCGTGTCAATGAGAAGAAGTCTATATATTTTCCACCTCCATTAGTTTCTGCAGAAACTTCCGATTGAAAATTTCTAAAAACACCCCCAAAAGGTTGTCTACATACCAATTCCCTACAATTTCATCGTCTTTTTTCTTTTATCGCCCTAAAATTTCATCTCAAACTCGAGCACTTTTCATGAAGTCATCCGTCCTAATACTGTATCACCCAACATCTTTGGGCTAAATGTTAAATATTAAACTTAAGCCAAATTCCGTTCAGAATTTAGCCCAAAAAATAGTGTGGGCTTCATCAGTAAGACCCACCTACATGGACATGTCTCTCATGATTTATTGAATCCAACAGCTGAAATCGAATATAATCAAATCTAATGATAACAAAATATCTAACGGCCCAAATTTAAATCCAACAATTAAAATAATTAAAAAAAATTATTTAACTCAAAATTCACCAAAATTTAGTGATTTTTCAATATTTATTAAAATTTAAATATTTTTAGGTTAAAATGTTCATAACATTAAATTACGATAGTGTACATTTTTTTTAAATTACTTTAAAAGAAAAAATTAGCCTAAATTTATTCTTTAATAATCTCGGACTAAAAAATTTAGGCCAGAAGGGTTGGAGCATAAAAACTGTTTCTAGACTAAAAACTAAATTTTTCGGACTAAAAAATTTGACTTTTAACCTAAGGGTAGAGATGGTTTAATGAGATGTATTAGCTATTACTAGAGCCATACCACATGGCCATATAAAATAGTCATGACCATCCTTGTGACCTATAATATGGCGTGACACACTACGCCTTTGTCGAGGCCAGTGGTGAAGCTACGTGAGGGCAAGGAGTAGCGGCCGCCACTCCCTTCGCCGAAAAACATGCCTAGGAGGGCTAGTTCAGCTCCTTCGCTCTCATCGAAATTGAGGGTCAGGTGTTGGTTCCGTCAGAATTTGCAGACGAACGCGTCAGATTTTCAGAGGAAGGGTGATGAGGGAGAAGGCTGGGTGGAGGGAACGAGGGCGTCGGATTTTCAGCTGCTGCAATGTTCTGGCTTTTTCTACAAACCAGAAGGAGAGAAGAAGACAATCAATGTTCTATTCAAAATGTTATCTAGCCCACGTGAGCTTTTAAGTAAAACAATGGGCATTGATTTGATGTGTTGTACACCACCCGGTCACGTGGGAGCCTAATAGCCTCACCATTTTTAATTAAAAAAAAAACAAAAAAGCTAGACTTTCTAAGAAAGTCCACCCCGCCCAAATTAACTGTCTAATCCTTCGTTTCCTAAATCCTACTCCACCTAACCGAAGTCCACCGTCATCAGCACACTACCAATTTCTTCCTCAATCTTCATGTACCTATTGACACTTCAAGATCAACTTATTTAGGCATTTTATGATCAATTTGATATTTATATTTATTCTATGAGTTTGAGAAATAATTTTTCTTAATTACAAGGAATTAATGATCTTATTAAAAAAATGATGAAAAGGGGTTACACTAAATTGTTTGTTTATATAAAGATTATGAATAAAATGTTGTAATTTATCGTGTAATATTTCAATGGTATTTTCATCTATTTTTTTTTTAGCTTGAATATTAGGATCACCGCATATTAAAATTCTGGATCCGTCACAACTTGGAGGAGAAGGTTGCGATGGGATCGATGAAGGGCTTCGAGTTTTTAAGAATCTAATCATAACCAATTTAAGCTTCTTACATAGCTTTGATATTACTGCTTACAATCGTTTTAGTAAAGGGACAGTTTTTTGTTATGAATATTGACTCAAAACTTTGCACTCTCCAATATGAAAACAACCGCTTCGATTGAAACTTGCACTTTGTTAAATTTCGCCCCTCCCCTCAGTAAATTATGGCTTCGCCACTGGTCGAGGTCATGCCACCCCCTTCCACGGCATGCACGTCCAAGGTCCTGCCACTTGATCGGTTCCATAAGGGTGCGTTTGGTACGCGGGAAGGGACGGAACGAGGCGTTCCGTTCCACGTTTGGTACTCCTAAAACGAGTCGTGGGACGAGGCGTTCCACGGGACAAGTTTTGGATGATTTTTGGTTCCACCTCCCCCCCCGGAACGGGGTTGTTCCACGTCTGTGGGACAGAAATTTTTACAATTTTAGGACAACAATGCCCCTTGTCTTTTTCAAAATTTACAGCATCCGTCCCGTCCCGTCCCGTCTGCGTACCAAACGCACCCTAGATGCTTTGTACCCACCGAACCATACGTAATTATAAAAAAAATTGAAAGAAAAAATAAAAGTTCTAAGGAAGAATACCAACACGAAATCTATCAATCTCATCCCATTCTATTTGGATTAAGCCACAATTTGTGGGTCAATATATTTATAAGAATAGTTACATGTACATTTTTGCCCTCATTGCACGTGACTCACGTGGTAGCTGTCCACGCCAGTGTTGGAAATTGTCCCCGAAAATTTTCAAATCACTTTTCAAAGTGACATAAAAATAGCAATAGGTGCAACTTTTCCACATCAACTATGTTTTTTTGTTGTGTGAGTTTATTATCTTTTTTACATATAAACTTATGAAAAAAATTCATTGTTTAACATGGTTTTTTGAAAATCATTGTTAGACAGTAACATTGAGATCGATCGGAATTTTTAATTGACCAGCAGCGGAAAAAAGTTGGCCGGTGAAAAAAACATAATATTGAGTAGTAGTTATGTAATTATTTTGAATTATGTTAGTACTTAGAGAACTGATTTGATTGACTTTTGCATTTGTACATAAATAAATAAAATGTAATATTTTAGCTAAATTTTTTCTTAGAATTGGTATTTGAATTAATGGTGCAATTCATTCTCTCATCAAGCATGCTTGATTTACTTAAGAAATGGATGCATGGCTTTAAATTCCATACTAATTGAAGGAATCCTTGCGATTCTTCTGCCTAATTTCCTAGTTGGAGTCCGGCACTGATTGTGCAAGAATATAAAATCTTTTTCTGTAATATTGTCGGTTTCAATTTGCGTTCTTTGGACCTCTGATGCTTAAATTTCATTAAATTTGATCTTTCTCAATTTCGAAATCACTATCTAGGTTCGATTTTGGGAGAGGGTGATTGATTGACTGATTCTTATGGAGGAGAGAGGAGAGGAGAGGAATAGTTTATTTTATTGAAATGGCAGAAAAGGAGAGGGTAATTGATAGAGAAAGAAACGGAAAAGAGAGGAAGAAGATGATGGGCTAATGTTTCTTGGGTTTGATGGAGGGGCTACCAGGGGCATAACATTATGGCGTGACACGATACGCCCTTTCAAGGCCTGTGCCACCCCTTCGATGGCATGGACATGTGAAGGCCTACAAATTTTATACGAATAATTCCTACGAGGTCGTCTTAGTGCTATCTTTACCCAAACTCGCTTAACTATGAAGTTTTGATGGGATCTTGTCATATGAATAAGTTTGATTACATCTATCAGCTTATTAGTAATAGTATTGAAGCCTTGCTTGGGCAATGCCACATGACAATATCAAATTGCCATGTTTTTCTCCACGACCTACGAATTGGCGTGATGTGCTAACCTTCGCAAAGGTCTGTACCGCTCCCTTTCACGGCACAAACGTATCATGGCCTTCAACTCAATTGATTTGAATTTGTCCTTGCGACCCACCAAACTGAAATAATAAAAATGAATTTAAGAAATTCGGCATCACTTTTTTTTTTCGAATACATTTTCCAAGACAAAAGGGTAGAGTTTGATTGATTATCATATAGTACAATCTTCAATAAAAACATCATGAATGAGATTCGGAGGTTCCTCAAACAAAAAGAAATTGTGCTCAAAGTACAGTGACAAGAGAATTCTATTTCAACTAAGGACACATATATATTATATTATAAATTCATTTTTTTTTTCTTTTCCAACCCTATGCTCACCAGTTGATTAATTTAAACCTCATTTATCAAAATTTATAAGGTATAAAGCTAGACGAGAAAATACAAATGAATTGTTAAAAAATATTAGTATTTTAGGTATTTTGTTATTTGGATAGTTTTGGTATTTTACGTAATAGGTTTCTTAGTTTTTTATTTCTATAAATATAGCTTGTAATTTAGAATAAGAGAACAAGTTAGTCACAATGTAACCTTTATTTTATACGTGTTCGTCAATAATAGTTTTATAGTTTGTTGTTCATCTATTTCATACTCTGATTTTCAACTAAGAACAGACCAAAGCCATCTTAAAGGCAGGTATGCATGAAAGACTACATGCATTTTAAAAGAAGTTCTCCTCTAGCATAATATATCACGTATAAAGTACATGACTAGTTCTCTATACAAAAATATACAAATACCCAAAAAAGGTCAGGTTTCAGTTCCGTACGTCCCAATTAATCCCCTAATCAGTGTAGATTTGTATAGAATATCACTTGTAATTACTTAAAAAAAAAACAAAAAAGGACTAACTTATCAATAACCGTAAAGTAGTAATTGTAAGCTTGTTTGTCCTTGATGTAGACTAAAATTAATTGAGCAGCTACTGGCAATAGAATTAAATAAAGCTTTCTCCGTATCTACAGTCAGACGGCTTCGCTTGACAAGTGAGGCCATGTAATTCATAAAGAATGAATCACATGGCAAGATGATGGCTCACTACTTGAGATTCCAAATGCTTCCTCGGACATCTTGAAAAGCTCTTGGAAAATGTGGTTAAAGAGGTAGGATAACGGCAGCACAAAACATCTCTTGTCAATGACACATACCACAAAATTTTCCTTTTCACTCACCATATTAAATGGTGTACTCGTGATTACATTTTTCCCACCTTCTCTCAGATATGCAATCGCTTTCCGCTCTATAGAAGCTCTCTTCTCCCACTTCATAGCATACTTAATGAGCTTCTTGGGGCTGAGCATCATAGAATCCATGCTATAAATTGACGATACAACCTTGAGAAAAAAGAAGAGAAAAAGCACTTGAAATTGCTAATTCTGTTGGTTTGAGAGCAAGGTTCGGTGGTGTTTACTTTATATATATTTTCACTTTAACACCTCAACAAATCAATGATTTTTTTATAGCTTTCATGGGGTTGTAATTTTCGATTTAGAGACACGTGATTAGTTATATTGGAATAGATGTTAAGTTGCGTCCTTGCTATCTATCTTTTGCTCAAGGTACTTGCTAGTGGAGACAATTGTTCCTTATCTTCCGGAGAAAATTCCCATGTTCACCAAACCGTAATAATCTTGATATTAATATAACATTTTACGTTATGTCTTGTTGAATAAAACCACGTTCTTAGTAGAGATCTCATTTCATTGTAGCAAGAATGGTTGATAAACCTCCCGAAGGGACCATGTACTAGTCCTATAAGACTCGTACCATAAATAAAAACAGTAAAATATATAAGAGGTCGTAGATAATGAAAACATGTTCTCTATAATAATATATCTCTATCTTGCACTACTAAATTAAACAGTTTGCACAACGAGGGATATTTTATCACGCAAAGCTTTCTTTGGTCGCACAAAAACTATGGCGACCAAAAAATCATCGCAAAAAGACATTGCGCGACAAATGTTTTCAAATTCGTCGCACCTCTAAACAATTGTGCAACGCTTTGTTAGTCGTCGCGCTAAAGTTATACAGACAAAGGTTTTCGCCGTACGATATAAACGGATACAAGTGTATTTTGTGACTAATTTGTCTCAAAAAGTTTTGTGCAACGAAAGATGTAAGAGGCGAGTGGTAATGCGCGACGAAGCATAAGACGCACTTAATTTTGCATGACGACGACCTAAATTTTAATTATAAATAAATAAATAGAAAAAAAGGAAAAAAAAATTTCATACTAATGACCAAAAAAAAGCAAATTAATGAATAAATTTTTTATTTATAATATAAATAAAAATGTACATACAAATATAAAGTTTAAAAAAAAACAGGAACAAAACTATGAAAACAAAGAGGCAAAATCTATAGGCATGTCGTTTAGAGGTACTTGGTAATCTTGCTGCTAGTTCGGGATGGGGTCAACGGGCCTGATTGCTGTGCTTGCTCGGTGTGGAAGGGTTGTAAGGGCGATGGTGCAGAAAAACCTAGGAGATATATTCCGGAGGAACTGAGGGCTTGTACAAACGTTGACATTTGAGACTTGTACGATGCCAGCTCACTCCTCAGCCCAACGACTTCCTGAGCCAAATCCATAATCTGGCTCTTTGAATGCGAGGATGACGAGGCTCCAGTCTCTCGCCGCCTAGCATTTTTCATCCCCCTAACAATATGTCCCTGGCCTCCGACCGAAAGTCCGGTCCAACGTCTCTATGACGATGTGAAACCCTGCATCCTCTAAGGGATCCACAGACTCGATCAGCGTGTCCGAGGAAAGCTGAGAGGCGGACTCCTAAAGCACCACCTGACTCCTCTCCACCATAGTCGCCTGTGAAAAAAAAAACATGGATTATTAATAGAAAACCATTTGAAAGAATTAGTATAAATGCTTAATGCATAAGAAAGTACTTACATAAAGGGACTTGGTCAACTCATTCCCAGGCCGAATATAAACGTCAGCAAAGATGTCGATCTCTGGAAATTTTGAACCCTCCTAAAATTGAAAAAGATAAGGAAAATGTTAGTACGAAAAAAAAAACTATTAGCGACATTTTAAAATTGGAAATGAAAGTTGTAATAAATACCTTCCGTCGCACCTCCATCCTATAGGAGAAAGGCCTCGAACCTGAAAATAAATGTATTAGTTGTAATACTTAAAGAAAATAAAAATAATAATAATAAACATTAGTAAAAATTTAAAAAATTAAAATGAAAGAAGTCATAATTAAAAACGCACCACATAGGTCGGCTCTTGAAAATGACCACAAAACCAAACCCAACTCTCTTGTCGATCCTCCAACTCCTTCGGACATCCCTCCTCGAGAGCAACCTACAGATCATCAAACTGCTGGAAACATTGGTACAGGTCACTTTTCCATTGTTTGTAGCGTTTGGAGAAGAGCCGATTCACGTATGCGAACATGTCCCCGTCCATGTCCTCCAAATTGTAGTTTGTCTGCAATGTAACAAATATTTTGAAAGTATTAGTAATAAATATAAATATATAAATTTTACATGAAAAGCATTAAAAATGAGACGCTACTTACAAACAATTGATTGCAAACTATGTTCTTCATGTCCTTCGGCGTCGCCTACCAAGACCTCCACAGCATAGGGCAAAAAGTCCACACAACATGCCCAATGTCATGGGCCAATGCACTATGCTGCTCCGTCGTTGGTGCTGCCCGATGTCGCTCATCGTATTCGATTGGGATACGACCGTTGGTCACCTGGGTGACCTTCGCCGTCTTCAATTGCCAACAAGGTCCCCGGGTGTTTTTCTTCGCTACAAAGAGATGAAAAAAAAAATCATTAACCCAAAAATAATAACACATCCTACTAAAATTTTGGCATAACCTCCCCTATAATTAAAACATATCCCAAAACCTTGAAAATAATATAAACAATATACATATTCAACACAATGATCACAACAGTTTAATAAAAGGTTCGGAACAATGACAACTTTTTAATCCTTACATGACATAACAAATTGAACCTAAAATAACAAAACTCAATTAACATGGGAATAAGGGAGTGAATTAGGATTGTATACCTGGCCATGTACCCGAGGCATCGATTATAGATCCCGATGGCGACATCTGGTCCGTAGTGTCGGGGGGGCTGGTGAGTACGTCGGGCGCTAACAGGTAACGACACTGAAGAAGTCGATGATGCATGTTCCTGTGGGACTGGAGGACCAACAGGGTCAACTGGATTGACCGGCCTATGGTCCATCTCTGCTAGAGTAGTGGCGGCAGTAGTAGGTGTAGTCGTCGGACTAGGTGTAGAAGTCATCGGCCTCTAGGTTTTAATGAGGTGAGACATCTACAAAATTGGAAATCAATTTGTTTCATACACGAAGATTTAACTTACCGTACACATGCTGATAATTTGAACTTAAATTTAAAATGAAATTTAAAAACCCTAATTCTAAACCCGATTCAAGGTTGGCAGAAACAAAACTTAAAACTGATATACTATACACAAACTAATCAATTCAGATGGGATATAGACCCAGCAATTATAACTTATAAGAAGAAACTAGAATAAAGGAGTAGTTGGAGGCAAAATTTGTATGTATGTGCTCTGTGTGTGTCAGGGAATTCAATTGACAAATAAGCCAATGGCTAGCAATTTGGCTTCTCGAGGGTAGGCAAAAACCAAGAACATGCACCCAAGTTATAGGATGGAAACAAAAAAGTATGGCACATATTCAACAATAACCAGGGATACAAGCATCATAGCCAGAAAAAGAAAGCATTGGACATCTTAGGAGTTACAAAGTCCAATATATCTCACCACTACACACAACAGGTGCTACAACACAATTAAAACAAAAAGAAGCAGAGGATAACTAATAACCTTCTTTGCATCTCCTTAGAAGTAGAGATGATAACCTTCTATTTTCAAAAATCGAAGCATAGTATTGGTCAATGAATACAATAAAAAAATGAATGAAAAAAGAGTAACCAAAACATCTAATTCTGATATGTAAGCTCTCATCAAATGAACCTTAAAAAAGCAAGTCAACCACAACAATATTAAAATCCATGGGACTACTTTCGAGCAGACCACTTGAACTTGAAGTCAAACAACAATACTAGAAAGCAATGGAAGATAACAAAATTATGGAAATAGTAATTAAAATTACCATAAAGTAATACAGGTGACCAAAGTGTACGTCCAAAAGCTAGTGGATTTTTCTCTTGAAAATTGAAAAAATAAAGAATGACAATCTTATCATATGAAAGTATTTCGTTAAAGAATGACATGATTAGCAATGAAAGTATTCGTTCACAAAAAACCTCACCCGGTAGCCAAAAAAAGATAAACAAATTTCTTCAAGAGAGCAAATAAATACCCATCTAGAATATAAGAACTTACAACACAATGTCATTCTCCAGGAAACACAAATTTGGATGAAAACAATCTCAAATTGCTCGAGCCTTTCTCTAGAAAACAAAATTTTGAAATATGAAAAATCCCAACTCGCTCAACCCATGTTCTAGATGTGTTCATGTCTGCATAGTTTATGAAGAGAGCAATGTGCAATCGCAGAGAAAAAAAAACAAAGCGAAGCCCATGTAAGTTTACAAAACTAATCTCCACATGTGCACTTTCCATCCTCAAACCTATGAAACCTATTGTTATCCCTCAATATGATAACCCTTCCTGAGCACTTGGACATAAACTTGATTGCAGTATGACAATCGCCACCAATTTACGAACCCCAAATATAACCCCCAATTTAAGAAAACCTAATCTAACCTCACTGCCCAAAATCGTTCCCCTAATTAAAGACCTAAATCCAACCCCAATTAAGAAACCTAAAAACTCTAATTTAAGAACCTAAATGTAACCCCCAATTTACGAACCCTAAATCTAACCTGACTACTCTTATTCCCCAATTTGAAAAAGAAAAAAAAAACCAACAAAACACTAATTCCAACCCCCAATTTGTAAATAAGGAAAATTGAAAAAAAAAATTAAAGAGGAAATTACCTCTTGGAGAGGAAGTCGCGAAGGCCGGAAAGAGGGATAGAGAGAAAGATGGAGATACATAGGAAGGAGAGAAAGGGTATCGCGCATGGGAAAAGGAAGAAGAGAGAAGTGAGGGGAAGGAAAGACGGGGTTAAAATATAGAATCTTGCACGACAGAGTCTTTGTCTCAAAAGGCTAAAAAATTGTCGGGCAAGTTTTTAAAAATTTCCGAGGAAAAAAATGCCTTAATTCAAATTTAGACCCTTGCACGACGAATACATATATTTCGCCACGCAAATACACTTTGTACGTCAATATATGTATTTGTCGCACAATATTCCCACGTAAATTTAAAATAACCGTTAAATCGTAATTTTTTGTTTATAATTGTCAAAAAATTGTCCCATTACTGATCTCTGAATGTTTGCTTTCTACGATTTTTGGCGTATGCGATCTCAAACCATATACAAACAAGTTTGACGGTTGGATTGTTGAAATTAGTTTCGTAGAATGCATATCCAATCAAAAAGATAGATTCACTAACACTTAGAGTTTATTTATACTTATATTAAGTATAACATAAGATTTTGCGGTATGCACTAGTGTAAATAGTTTAAATTGAAGATTGAATTCATTCATTTTATTCATATAGGGTCAAGGAGTGTAGTTGTAAAAAATCATCAAAATCAGAGTTAAAATAACAGTTAAATTGTGATGTTTAGTTTATAACCGTCGAAAAGTTTTATCCCATTACTTGATCTCTGAATGTTTGATTTTTGCGATCTTTGGCGTCTGAGATCTCGAACCATATACAAACAAGTTTGACTATTAGATTGCTGAAATTAGTTTCGTAGAATGCATATCCCATCAAAAAGTTAGATTCACTAACACTTAGAGTTTATTTATACTTTCATTAAGTATAACATAAGATTTTGTGGTATCCACTAGTGTAAATAGTTTAAATTGAAGATCGAATTCATTTATTGTATTCATATAGGGTCAAGGAGTGTCGTTGTAAAAAATCATCAAAATCAGAATTAAAATAACCGTTAAATCGTGATTTTTCGTTTATAACCGTAAAAAAGTTTTCTCCTGTTACTTGATCTCTGAATGTTTGTTTTCTGCGAATTTTGGCGTATGCGATCTCGAACTATATACAAACAAGTTTGACGGTTGGATCGTTGAAATTAGTTTCGTAGAATGCGTATCCCATCAAGTTCAATGGTGTGTGTGTATATATATATATTAAGTACATTTAAATTTATACGTATAACACTTAAGAAATTGAATGGTATGTATATTTAAACTGATCCAATGGTCACCAATTTTTTTAATTTAATTTAATTTAATATATATATATATATATATATATAATTATTTTAGTTTTTAGGGTTATAAAATTATTAAATTAATATTTTACTTGTTGTGTCGGGTTATCGGGTCGAGTCAGGAATTGTTATGCCTAGCTTGCGCAACCAAAAATTGTTATGCGTCATGCAATTATGTTTTAAATGGTTTTTTTATTTTTTTATTTTTTTTACAATTTATTATAAAATACAAGCAAAACAAATTTATTTACAAAGTAATTCACATATATGATAGGAATCATTCATACCATTTTTTCCATCACTCTATATAATGCATTAAACATTTCATGTATTTTACAAAAAAAATTTACAAATAAATTACCTTAATCTTGATCCAAACTATAATAACTTTCACTTTCGTCGATATCATCATTTTCAGTGTCCCATTCCTCATCATCGATAGGTACGTCACCATCGTCATTTGTTCGTACTGGACCATCGTATTGTGGAATATTACCAAGGTCAATTGTGATCGACTTAATAAGTATTTCGATTGAAGATACTCCTTCTATCTGAAATGGTTCTTGGATAAGATTAGTATTTAGGAGTGTTTCCGCACCACTTTCCATGAAAGATTTGGTTAGCAACATTGTCGATGTCATCGTCAATACGGTCTTGTTCTGGTATAGCATACACGTTCGTATGATCCATCTTCTGAACAACTTTCCAACCCTTCCTGGCTTTAGGGTCATCTAGATACACAATTTGTTTTGTCATGGTTGCTAAGATATAAGGGTTGTCATCGTACCAAGTTTTGGTAGTGTTCACTGATAGTAATCCATGAACTCTTTTCACGCTTCCATGCCTATTTGGGTTTGTATCAAACCATCGACACTTAAATAGGATCACTTGGCACCAGCCTTTGTAAAACAATTGCACGACACTTATTAGTTTGCCATAGAATTCAATGTTTGTACTTTCGCATCCCTTGGGGACATGAACACCACTGTTTTGCGTACACAACTTGTCATCTCGTGCACCCGCTAAGAACTTGACGCCGTTGACATGGCAACTTGAGTACAATTCAACGCAAATTGGTCTGAGAGCCAAGTTATATAACTCTTCACTGTACACGGGGGACTTCGATGCTTTCAATTAATTCACCTAATATTAGACAAACATTTAAATTTGTTAGTTCCAGCAACTTAATTGGTAGAATATATATGTCCAATAGAAAACACTTCAAACTTACATATTCGAGAAACCACTGTGGAAACAATTCACAGTGTTTCTTGGCATTCAAATGTGAAGGATGTGCCTGCTTCATCATATTTTCATGCTCGTCTAAGTGTGACAGTGTCTCATCACAATTCTTGAGTACGAACCAATGTGCTACCTCCATGTCCTTCTTGGAAAAAGACTCGCCACAAATCGGATATCCGAATGGTCGAGCAACCTGAGCAAAAACTAAAAGTTTCTCCTTTCGCACACCCCCATCATTATTGCGAGGAGGACAATTGAAAGTTGTCCCAACATCCTTTAAATACATTCCACAAAATGTAAGTGCCTCATATGCCACCCAAGCTTGTATAATGGGTCCTTCGGGCTTTGCTTTGTTTCGTACACTTTTCTTCAAGTCTCCAAGAAGCCTGCCAAAAGAAAACAATACGATACACATATTACAAATTGTAATATATTTAATATCTATTAATAAAAAAGACAAGGAATATATACCTTTCTATTGGATACATCCATCGAAATTTGACTGGTTCAGCAAGCAATGCCTCATTTGGTAAGTGAACCGTCACGTGTATCATACTTGTGAAGAAAACTGGAGGAAATATCATCTCAAACTTGCATAAAACTTGCACAATGTCATGGTGCAACTAATTAACGTCTGTTCTTCGTAACGCTCATGACGTCAATTGCAAAAAAAAACTGGACAACAACGTGATTGGTTTCACTACATCGGCTGGCAAGAGATGTCGAATACCCACAAAAAGTAGGCATTGCAGAACCATATGGTATTCATGACTCTTTAAGCCAGCTAATTTACCCCCGTCAATGTTCACGCAACGTACAATATTTAAAGCATACCTATCGAGAAACTTTACAGATGATAAAAACTTTAAAAATTCTTTCTTGTCATTCGGTTTCATTGAAGAAAAAAAAAGCAAAATCCCTTCTGGCCTTATCATTGTCCCTATTTATCCATAAACACGTTGTGTTCCCATTCGTTCCAAATCAAGACGAGTTTTGATCGTGTCCTTTGTCTTGCCTTCAATATCTAGAATTGTGCTGTGTCAAAACATTTTTCTCAACATGCATAACATCGAGGTTGCGTCTCAATTTTAGTTTCGACCAATACGGGAGCTCAAAAAATATAGACTTATGCATCCAGTTCATATGTGTAGAATGCCTTGTTTTACTAACATTGGTCCCGAAAGGAGCAAAATCTAAATGGTTAAGCTGTTCCAAAATCTGAGCACCAGACCATTCTCTGGGTCTGAGGCTATGCTCTTTCTCCCTGTTAAACTCTTTATCCTTCTATCACCATTCGTTGTCCCAAGGCAACCATTTTCAATGACCAAGGTCTTTTCCGGCGTGCCAACTAGATGTTACGTCTTCTTCGCATACAAGGCATGCCGTATAACCCTTAATGCTCCACCCGGAAACCATTGCATATGCAGGAAAATCGTTCACAGTCCACATCACTATAACCCGCGAAATGAACATCTTGCTAATACATTTATTGTATGTCCATAAATATTTTAGCTCATCCACCAACGGTCGTAAGTATACATCGATTGACCTACCAAGATCCTCAGTTATCAATAGAGTTATCATCATGTATTCTTTTTTCATACATTTCCATGGCAACAAATTATACGGAAATACGAAAATTAGCCAAGTACTGTGGTGTTGGTTTAAAACCCTAGATGGATTAAATTCGTCAGTGGCAAGTCCCAATCTAACGTTACAAGAATCAGCAACAAACTCGAGGAATGACTTATTGTAAATGTTATTGTAAATGTGAAAGCCCATCCCGAGAAATCTTATTGTAAATGTGAAATGACTTATATACCCTTGAGTGTCGGGTGTATGTTTATGCATGGGTTTAAAATTTTGGCCAATTACATAATTTCCTAAGCTTTTGGAGCCAATGAGAAACTAAGAAGCTATTTTGTTTAGATTGGTGGCTTTTAGACCACACATCCTCCAATCCTCACTCTCGCGTGTCTCACTCTCTCTACTCTCAAATTATGTCTCTCTCTCTCGAACTCATCTCACTCTCTCTCTCTTCCCTTACAAACGGACGAGAACCAAAGACCCTCAAATCTTCACAGATCGAGGACATGAAGACTACCATTGTGTTCCTCTAGTCCTTATGAACACACTGGTACCTATTTCAGGTATGAACTCGTTCGTTTTCACGTTGAAAACTCGAGCTTCGAGTTGAGCATTGTTCATGAACTTCTAAATGGTTGTGTTTTAGGACAATCCAAGCTCACATTGAGCTCTAGGAGGTTCCCATGAAGCTCGGAGACGTTCGTTTGAAAGTTTTGGACGTCGGGAAGCCCTAGTTCGAAGCTTGGCCGGTTTTCTCGAAATTTCCCAGCTAGATTTCGTTGGTTTTGGACTCCAAAAGAGGTATAAATGTATTCTTCTCTTCATATGCTTCATTTTGGTGTTTAGATCATGGAAAATGGTGCAAAAATGACAAAGATAGGACGATTTGAAGATTTCCAGAAACCGGCGAACAGTCGCCGGCATCCGGTGACTCGCCGGAGAAGACGAGAGCATATTCTGTTAGTTTTGACGGAATATGCTGACACCGTCAGTTAGTTTGGATGATTTCCGTTAGAAGTTAACAAAATATTCCTGACGCTGTTTCTGTTCATTCACACATGCCAGGCACGTGGCCGCGCATGGCCGGCGAGTGCGGGGTCCAAAAAAATTTCTAAAAAATTGTACGGGTTCGTGACGTCGAGTAGATCACGTTGGTAAATTCGAATACCAAAATTGAGCTATGTATGAGAAGTTATTTTCGTAGTTCTGTATATGTGCTTAAATAACGTTATTTCAGTAAATTCTCATATAGGTGAGACGTATCTCGAGGACAATCGTAGCCAGGCTAGGCATGGGGGTTACGACCCAGCTACTTACTAGTGAGTGGGCAGTTGTTTTCCATATATACCTATATATTACTATTTTCCCAGAAAAATGAACTTAAATGATTATACGTTTTGAAATGCCATGCAAAGTATCTATTTATTTTAATGATGCATTAGTAATTGCATATATTTATGATGGTGCTGAGGACGCACAGTGTCAGGTAAGTTTATATACTGGTTATAATGAGAATGAGAATGAGAATGATGTGATGTGATATGATGTGATGAGAGCTCATACACCTGCACCTAGATATTAGTGCTCCCGCCCAAAGTTAGGGGCACAATCTTTCACGTGATGTTCACCTCTCGCACCGCATGCTTGCCTTGGATCCAAGTTAGGTGCACAGTCCTGTCATATAGACCACTATAAGTGGGTTCAACTCGTAGGTGACTCGCAAATCCTTCGCACAGTCTTCACGTGATTGTAGCACTAGAGCATACTTATTCTATATTCAGTGATGATGTGTAGACCACTAGAGGTGGTATTGATTGTGTGCAGGATTAATATACATGATATGATGAGTTGATTATGAGCTATTTATACAGCCGAGGGCTGAGTTGATTATTGAAATTGATTATGAGTTTTATATACGGCCGAGGGCCGAGATGATTACCTGACATTTAATCACATCCACAAAGTCATGATTTAGTTTTTCAATTCTGATACTTTGGCATGGCATACATTCATATTTCTAGCATGATTTTGAGATTTACTTATATACGAGTATATACTTTGATTCTGGGAAACTATACAGGTTTTACGGAGAGGGGTTATACTTTTGAGAAAAGAATTATTTTGAAAAAGAATTGTTTTGCTGACCCACTCAACTTTGTTTTTCACCCCTCCAGGTTCTAGGTAGCTAGAGTATCGTTGGTGGCTAACGAGGATCGTTCGGCAGTTCTGACAGACTTCTCTTTATGTAGGACACCGTTTGGGGTTATTCGAATTTATTATTTCATGCTTGATTGCATTGACTTAGTATGCTCTGAATTTGTATAAGCACTATAACTTCGCACTCTAGCGCACTATCTTCTTAGGTTTCTAGTGGCCTGGTTTAAATTCGTTCGTATTCTTCTTATGAATCTCGCTTCCGCACTGTGCACATGGTTACGTCACGCTCACGTGACGGCCAGCACGCCCCACTTTCAAGTCGGGGTGTGTCACTTTCCATGCCTCCCCATATACAAGATGCCACATCACATCTTCGTCTACTCCTTTTTCCTTATACCATCTCATGTCTGTGGCAGTATGCGTCGACATATACAATCGCTGCAACCTAGGTTTCAGGGGCAGATAACGCATGACTTTTTTTGGGATCTTAATCATTCTGTTCTAAGATGTCATTTTGAACCTCGACTCATTGCATACAGGGCATTTATCCAATGTTTTAGACTTTTTTGTAGAATAAAATACAATTATTTTTGCAAGCGTGAATTTTTTTATAACCCAATCCAAGATCTTTCAACACATTTTGCACGTGTCTATGGTCTTTCGGCAAACAATTGTCCTTCGGAAGCATTCTCTTGAAAACCCCCAAAACGTAATCGAAACACTGGTTCGACATACGATACTTTATTTTTCCATGCATTCGTTCCACAATGGCGGTGAGAACCGAAAAGCTCTCGCACCCCGAGTATTACTCTTGATTTGTATTTTTTAATAGTTTTTCATACTGTTCGAACTCTGCACTGTCCATTGGTGTAGGCACGTCATCTTCTTCTTCCTAATTGGTGTTTTTCGATGCAAATGGAAAAACATCATTTATAATATCCATGATTTGTTCATTAGGATCCACAATAGGTTTAACATTGTCCACTCTTGTGGCGTTTGAAGATGAAGCATTGTATAATTGTTCCAAGTATTATTTGTCTCAATCATTCCATTCCTTACTAAATAAAATCGAACATTTTCAATTGTCTCCCTTAATGTGTTGTTACACCTCCTCCTACAAGGACACCAGATTCTAGTTGCACCCAGGTTGTGTGTACATGCAAAGTCAATAAAACCCTTGATTCCATCCAAGTATTCGTCTGCGGATCTATTCGGGTTCTGTATCCACGTCTTGTCCATAATTTCTAGAACCACAATAACAATACAACAATCACAACAACTTCATACAAAATAATAATGTCACCTTATGTCTCCGATAAGGGCCATATCCCATTCGGGAATGCATAGTCATGTCACGTAGTTTACGGCTACATCAGATTCGATTTTGACGTGGATAAAGTTCGCCAGCATCTCGATACAGTTCTTCAAGTTTATGACCTGAAGAATGTACAGAGATGACATCAAAATCTCCACAACCGAAACCTAATCCTTCAACGATAAATTACGCGTCATAACTGTGCATTTCCAAACTGTCGAACTAATGGGACAATTCAAGAATTAATGGGACCGCAGTCATGCTTTTGCATCCATGTGCGAAATCCAACTAATCCTTGAATGGGAAACTAAGTTTTACTAAAAATAAAAAATAATTACAAGGTTAATTTCAATTAACTCCGTACATCACAACACATATTTGTACGTGACGTACAAATTTAACAACATAATATAAATATAATTTCATAACACAATATAAACATAACAAACTAAGTTCAACATAATTTAATTAATTTTATATGTTTAAAAAATAAAACAAAGAAAATACCTTCTCAATCATTATCCACCAATTGCTTATCACACACAATATCCTTATGGACAATGAAATTAATGGTGTTAGTATGAATTTACATTAATACTTTTACTGTAATGACAAAAAAGGCTTACAAGACACGTCGAGATAGCTTGATCAACCTAGAGAAGAAGATGGAGGGAGTATTAGATGATGAAATTGAGAGAAAATAGAAATGATGGATGCCGGATTGAGAAAAATCGAAGGGATGAGTGCAGAGGCACAACCTGCAATTTTTTTTGCAGTTTGCCTCTGCACATGGCTAAATCCAGATTAAAAAGGATGAACAATTTTGCTCGACGAAACATGTACTTCGTCGCGCAAGATATCTTTGCGCCTTTGAGCGACTAACATAGTCTTCGTTACACAATGCATATTTTTTTATGTTTTTCTTTTTTATTTGTATGTATTGTAAATTTTAAACTCAAACCTAATTAAACATTAAATTAATTAACAAAACTAATTTACTATCCCAAATAGAAATTATAATTAATGCAAATAATAATACTCATCCACATAACATATATTTATTCATTAAATTAAATATAAAGTCCACAAATCTTATTTAAAAATACAAATAAAAAACAACCCTCATCAATTTCAATCCTCCCTCGCCTACAACACATCAAACTTCCACTGTCGAAAACTCTGCTTGAAAAGCCCATCCACATAAATCTGTTGCTTCTCATCAGTTACATCAACATCCCAATAAACCTATATTAATTCCAATTGACACACCCCGACCCGGAATGTCCACTAGGACACCGAATCGAGCTGTGTTGGCCAACACCTGAAAGGTGACGAAGCCATAAAGTGTGGTGATGAGGAAAATTTAAACCTAAAAGTGTCTAAATACCAGAGTGCACTGTTGAGCGGGTATGCCCCCACTTCAAACGTGTCATCAGAGCATAAGTAAAGTACAGTAGTGTAGGTAAGGATCATACCCTTAGAAATATCCACCATACTATGATTCACTAAGAATCCTCGTCGATACGAACTTTCAGCAATTAAACCTGGAGGGGCGCAAAACAGAAAATGTGACTGGGCAAAACAAAGCTTTTAAAACATCTTTTTTTTTAGAAATGTAATAACCCCTCATCGTAAAACCCGTATAATTCCCCCAAAAAAATGACAATACATATGTATATAAAAATCATGCTGAAGAGCAGTAAGAACCAAGGTATGCCGTGTCGAAGTATCTCAGTAACAACTATATAAGCAAGATGAAATAAATCAATACAAAATGATATGTCAACCAGAGTCATCTAGCGTGACCTGTACGGCTGAATCTATCTAGCCGAAATGACCTGTATAGTTGTATCCATCTAGCCGAAGTCACCTAACGTGACTTGTACAGCTGTATCCATTTAGCCAGAGTGACTTGTATGGCTGTACCCATCTAGCTAGCCAGAGTCACCTGTACGACTGTATCTATCTAGGCAAAGTCACCTAACGTGACCTGTACGGCTATATCCATCTAACCGGAGTCACCTGTACGGCTAAATCCCTAACTCATCAATCTATCTATATGTACTCACCTGAACTTACCTGGGCCTCCGTACAGTCGCATAATGCAATATAATCATGTTAATGCAATACTAGAATGCAGTGCATGTATGACATGGCATTTAAATCACAATTTCATATAAAAAGAATTCCTAGGAAATATAAGCACATATATGTATGTATATATATATATATATATATATATATATATATATATATATAGAAACTGAAAAGCCCACTCACCTGAAGTCCGCGCTAGGACTCCCTAGCGCAACATCGAGACGTCACGAATGATTGGCGCCTAAAACAATTATCAAACCACATCTTAGAATTCTTATCGGTAGAATACATAATTTACATAAAAACACATCCCTACATAATTCGATCAAGAAGATTTGCATCATAGATTTCTGATCCGTTACTTCCAAAGATCCATATTATGCTTCTAGAATAACATACCAAAGTTTCATTACGATCCACCAGTTGCCAAATTCAAGTGGCGGTTAACATTTTATTTTACAAACTTACAAATCCAATTCAGGAAGATCTGTATGTCGGATACCCAATCCGTAAGTTCCAATAGTCCTCAAATATTACGTATTATAATGTATTAAAGTTTGGTGACGATCCAACGGTCGAATCGTCGATTCAAATAATGACCCGTTAACTTATCGTAGCGAATTTAGGTTCTAACGATCAACCTACGTCATTCAATTCTCAAAACTGAACTCAAGCCATTTAACATAGCCTAAAAATAGCATTGATGGCCCTCTGGCCACGCGTCGCCGTGGATGGCGGTCGGTCGCCTCGACTCACCGGAAAATCCAACTATTTCTAAAAATTCCCAAATTTTATAGGAATGAAGATCTCAATGAGTAGAGTAACTTTCATACCTATGACCAAGGCCAATTTGGCTGGAAAACACCTCAATTTTACATAAACCCGCTGAAAATCCTAAATAGGGTGTGCTTCGATTCGACCTCCAAACGCACTCCGACGCCACAACCACTACTTGGGCTTTGTTCCAGGCCTCAAGATGAGCCTAATGATGGTGGTAATTGGAATAAAAAGTTTCAAATTTGGGTGATTCGAACACAAGGCCGCCGCACCCCACCGTGCGGGTTCACCCATTTTCAAGGTCAAAACCCTTGATTTTTTAAGTGTAATAGGAAAAGGGAAGATCATTGAGGGTTTTCCGAGTGATGGATGGGTGTGTTTCGTCGGAAAACATGGTGAAAATTGGTCGGAATTACCCCGACCGAATAGGTAAAGTGCGTGGGTGCACAGGTCCAAAAAGATAGGGAGGTTTTTTTTTTTGGGTTCCTTCCTTTTCCCTCCTTGCTCATTTTATGATTAGGCAAAGTCATTTTCTCCCACTCACAGCCCTCCATGTGTCGCCTCAAGATTATCTAGAGAATTCCAGATCATGGGTAGTTGACAATTTCACCCCTACCTTTACTCGTTTATAACTTCTTCGTTATAGCTCTAAATTCGATTCTGCTTGCACCCACGCTTCCGTAGCGACGAGTACTACGAAAATATGCCAAGAAAACAAGTCTGACATGACTTGCAGTCAACGAAAGTCAACCTCCTCGTCTCTAAGGGCAATTTTGTCCTTTAACTCTTCTAAAATTAATAAAATCATAAAAATAGGGACCGGTCGTTACACCAATAACAACAAATTAGTAATTTAAAAAAATTACATTTTAACAAAAATAATTGTTCATTATTTACCACAAACTTACCAATAACTCTCCCAGTATGAACTTCTTCAACTCCTCAAGGACCTTTTTTCAGAACTCAAACTCGGCAGAACAATCCCTCTACACCAAATTCCCAAAGTCATACTTAAATTCAGAGTACACCTCAGCCAAATTTTTACCTTCAAAGTACTGCACTTGCTTCCGTTCATACCTCTCGAATCGCACTACAACTTTCTTTTTGCCAGAACCTTTTCCACAATCAGCCATTCTTTTTTAAATAAAAAAAATTGAAAACTGCACCTCTAAAACTGTGTTTATATAGCACTATGACACCTTTGCGCGACAAAATGTTCGTTGTGCAAACCTCTAAGTCCTTCGTGCAAAATGCGTCAAAAATGTGAAATAAAATGGAAAGTTTAAACGCAGTCAGACCGTGCTTTGCGTGACAAACACATTGATTCATCGCACAAAGATACCTTGTGCGACGAAGTATCGTCGCGCAAAATATTGAGCAACGAAGTTTCCGTCGCGCAATATGTTGAGCGACGAATAAGATAAAATAATTGTAATTACAAAGTTTACGTCTATGTTTACATAGACTTTGAATTTACAAACAAATATTCTCAAACAATTTAATACCTTAAATATTTATTCTAAAATTAATTAATACTTTAAATATTTATTCTATAAATAATTAATACCTAATATTGTGACATCCCACATCGCCCACGGAGTGATCCTTAAATGTATATTCCCATCCCTACCTAGCACGAGACCTTTTGGGAGCTCATTGGCTTCGGGTTCCGTAGGAACTCCAAAGTTAAGCGAGAAGGGGGCTAGAGCAATCCCAGGATGGGTGACCTCCTGGGAAGTTGCTCGTGAGTTCCCAGAAACAAAACCATGAGGGCGTGGTCGGGGCCCAAAGCGGACAATATCGTGCTACGGTGGTGGAGCGGGCTCGGGAGGTGGCTGCGCCCGGGCAGGGATGTGACAATTGGTATTAGAGCCAAACCCTGGCCGTGGTGTGCCGACGAGGACGTCGGACCCCTAAGGGGGGTGGATTGTGACATCCCACATCGCCCAGGGAGTGATCCTTAAATGTATATTCCCATCCCTACCTAGCACGAGGCCTTTTGGGAGCTCATTGGCTTCGGGTTCCGTAGGAACTCCGAAGTTAAGCGAGAAAAGAGCTAGAGCAATCTCAGGATGGGTGACCTCTTAGGAAGTTGCTCGTGAGTTCCCAGAAACAAAATCATGAGGGCGTGGTCGGGGCCCAAAGCGGACAATATCGTGCTACGGTGGTGGAGCGGGCCCGGGAGTTGGTTGCGCCCGGGTAGGGATGTGACAAATATATTATTCTATAAATAGTTAATACCTTAAATATTTATTCTACAAATAATTAATGTCTTAAGCCACAATTATTTTTAGCATAAGTACGATATTCATTAAAGATTAAAAACACATATAAACCAAGGATAGTTAGGGTGCTTACATTAGGTCTTAATAAAAAATAAAATAAATAAAATAAAAAAACCCAACAGGAATTGAAACCTAATTAAGTCCAAATACATAAATTATAAAAATTATAAAAATAAACCTTAAATTTAAAATTGTCATACAAAACATAAACTTTAAACTACTATTTTGATGATCCTACTCCATTCTGCAAGACTTCATAACGCCACCGATTGTAACAACGCATCCTCCAACAACTTCATCAATTGTTCTTTCGGTTCATCATCAAAAACATACTTACACTGCTATACATATATACAAATAATTAATTCCAACATATAACTAAAAAATTTACAAACTTAATTATTGATCCATCAACAATATACTTACTAATAGTTCATCCATTACAACCTTTTCACATTTCCGGGCATATCTTTCCATGAACGCCACTCAACAGTGAGGCAATTATTCGCCATATCTATAGCAATCGCATGAGCAAACTCAAAATGCTCTCTCAAATCATGCAGGTTGGCGTCGCGCACACTCTCATTGTTGCTTTTATCCACCATCTCAGTACAAACATAATTGTGAAGAATAAGGACAGTAGAAGCGCCTATTTATAGCAAAGTTAGAATCTTTGGGCGACGAAGGCTTTGTCGCGCAAACATCTGTATTAAATTACCTAATTTACCTGCATTGAATGGTCAAAACTGACTGGAACTTGCGCAACAAATGGTTCGTTGCACAAACGTCCATTTTCCCGTTTTCTTGTTGACTTTAAGCGACGAATACATTTTTCTGTCACGCAAGCGCGTCTTGTGTGACGAATTGTTATTTGTTGCGCAAGCTGTTTTTTTTTACTAGTGTTGTTTTCACTACATAAGTCACACCCAATCTTGCCATTTGGTTTATAGATCACATGATTCTTAAATTCCAAATTCCACTGCTTGCTAACATTCCTGCCCAAGTAAATATTTTGTTTTTATGATAATCCCATCCAATTGTACTTTGTTATTTGCAAATCCTGATTAGTTACATTGGATTGTATGTTTAGTTGTGTACTTTCTTATACTATGCTTGGGTCAAAGATACTTTCTTACGGTACTGTTAGTGGAAACAAATTATTTTAGCAGCCTTGCGGAGAGATTCCATTGTGCAGTAAACGGTACGCATTTTGGATATTCCGGTAATTATGTTCTTGACACCGTTTTTGTCCATAGTATTATTTTGTTTTGTCGATAATGTCATTCAATTGTACCTTAGTTGCAAATCCTGAGCTAATACATATGAATTAGAGTATTAACACATGTTACACTTGACTTGAGGTGTTTGTTGAAGTATTCGTCCGTGGAGATGATCTTATCAAAGGCGTTAGATACCAACCTAGAATACACACAAATTAATATATGCGTCATGCAAAAACTGTAAGTTTGACGCCAACCTGAAATTCATCGAAATTAGTATTACGAAATCTATTAAATAATTTATATAGTTTGACTTCACCTTTTACAAAATGATATTTAGTAACCTATGAGTTTTAACCTATTAACTTTTTTTTAGTACATCGATAGTTTTACACTAAAGAAAGGGAAGTTCATCTAAGTCAAATAATAGGCAACCTAATTTGGTATCGAATTCGTCATTTACGAGATTCGAACTTAAGACCTCTCACTTCTAAGTGAAGAGTGATATGATTTTTACCACCTACAAAATTAAGGATAAAAACACTTTAAAATACTTGCAAGAGTACAAGGTTATCATAGTATAGCTGCTCAAGTAAGGCCGTTTGACACACCCCGACCCGAAGGTGGGGTGTGTTGGCCGTCACGTGAGCGTGACGTAACCATGTGCACAGTGCGGAAGCAAGATTGATTAGAAAGATATGAACCAACTAAAACCAAGCCACTAGTAATCCAATAAAAGAGAGTGTGCTAGTGCGAGAGTTAAGGTGCTTTTACAAACCAGACCATAAATGGTCTACGTGCAGTCAAGCAGAAAGTATTAAATAGAAATAACACCCGCAGGTGATCCTACATAAGAGGATTCTGTCAGAACATCCGGGAGATCCTCGTATGCCACCAACGAACACTACTTAATACCTGGAGGGGCGAAAAACAAAGTTGAGTGGGTCAGTAAAACAAATCCTTTTTCAAAACCATTCTTTTCTCAAAACTGTAACCCATCTCCGGAAAACCTGTATAATTTCCCAAAAATAAAATATACTCATATACATATATATCTCAAAAATCATGCTGGAAATATCTGTATGTATGCCATGCAAAAATATCATAACTAATATCTCAACTGTATGCTCATATCGTAAATCTGTGATGTGAATAAATATCTGATAATCATCTCAGCCCTCGGCTGTATATATATAGCTCATAACATCTCAATCTCATCATATATATGCTTTGCACATACATCAATATCCTCATGAGGTCGCTATCACATCACTGTATCAATATAAGAATGCTCTAATGCTACAATCACGTAAAGACTGTGCTACAATTACATGATACTTACATGTGCGTCTGCAGCACCGTCACAATTATATGCAAGTACTAATGCATAATTAAAATAAATATATACTTGCATGGCATCTCAAATCATTTCATTGCTTAAATTCATTTTCTGGGAGAGATAGCAATATATATAGGTATGTACGGAAAACAAACTGCCCACTCACTGATAAATAGCTGAATTGTAGCCCCCATGCCTAGCCTGGCTACGCTCGTCCTCGGGATAGGCCTCGCCTATATGAGAAGTAACTGAATAAACGTTATTTAACGTACACAAACGGAACTTTAGAAATAACTTCTCGTACGTTGATCAATTTTGACATACGAATATACCACCGTGACCTACACGACGTCACGGACGCCGCGATATTTTTAGAAAAAAAAATTGGATGCGCCATGCACCCCCACGCGCCGGGGAAGCCATGGACCCAAGCGCGTCATCCCTAACCTTGGCTCGCCGGAAAAGTTCACCGGTGCCGAAAAATCTGGGCAACTTGTAAATGCCCTTTTATCGCTCATTTTTGCACTATTTATCATGTTCTTTATACCAAAATGAAGCCCTCAACATGTAGATTAAGTTTATACCTCTTTGGAGCTTCAAATCCTTCGAAATCTCGTCAGGAAATTTCCACCAAAACCGGCCACCTTTGTGCAGGGCTATCCCGACGTCCAAATCATGCCAACGAAGGTCTCCGAGGTTCGTGGGAGTGATCTAAGGCTCGTGGTGAGCTTGGATTCGCCTGCAGTTGGTATGGATGTGTTCGTCTCGACTCCAGGAATCCAATGGTAGCCTTGGTTGCTTCGATCTATGATGGTTTGGATGGATATGGGTGTGGTCCGTACTAAAATGAAGAGAGAGAAAGTGAGTTCGAAAAGAGAGAGAGTCTGAGAGAGATAGGGAGATACGGGGAAGAAGAGAGAGAATGAGTGTTGGTGTTTGTGTGGTCCAAAGTTGAACAACCAATCAAAACCAATTATTTCCTCACTTGCAATTGGTTCCAAATTAATAGAGACTTAACATATTGGTCCTCAAACTAAAACTTAGCCACACAATGCCACCAACGCTCAAGGGCAATATTATCTTTTCATATATCGAGAATTATAAATGCGGGACGGGTTGTCATACCGTTTCCACATGGATCGATTGGATAATTTGTATTTAAAGTAACTCTTAATTAACTATTAAAAACAAAGTTTCGAAAAGGTTGTTTTTATGACCTAGAATATTAAAAACGAAATTTAAATTAAAACAATTAAAGAAACCAACTTGAAAGAGAACAATCTTAGAAAATAATGATAAAAGGACACAAGAGTTCTGCCATCACCTTAACAATCTTATGTAGTTTTACCAATTACTTATGAATTACACATGCAACTTTGAAGGTTAAGTTTTCCTTAACCATATTCTACTTGTGGCATTCAAGCTAGAATGTATATCAAACATGCAATTCCTATATGGCATTCAGATCAAATATAAACATGCATGACTTATTACGCTTTGTGAAAACCCTTTGGAAAACTATGCAACCCCTAAGACGTGGTATTCGCTGTGACATCCCACATCGCCCAGGGAGTGATCCTTAAATGTATATTCCCATCCCTACCTAGCACGAGGCCTTTTGGGAGCTCACTGGCTTCGGGTTCTGTAGGAACTTCGAAGTTAAGCGAGAAGGGGGCTAGAGCAATCCCAGGATGGGTGACCTCCTGGGAAGTTGCTCGTGAGTTCCCAAAAACAAAACCGTGAGGACGTGGTCTGAGCCCAAAGCGGACAATATCGTGCTACGGTGGTGGAGCGGGCCCGGGAGGTGTCTGCGCCCGGGCCGGGATGTGACATTCGCCCTATGTGAACTTACAACTATCAATCACAAGAAGTAATACTCAATCTTCC
Source organism: Crataegus laevigata (assembly GCA_963580275.1). Taxonomy (NCBI): domain Eukaryota; kingdom Viridiplantae; phylum Streptophyta; class Magnoliopsida; order Rosales; family Rosaceae; genus Crataegus; species Crataegus laevigata. The sequence continues at coordinate 24,263,486 of OY756947.1, read as the reverse complement.
AGTGGCATTCCGACCGAATTGCATCCAAGTGCTTGTCTAAACATCCTAATGGTAGCTAAGCATTAAGATGTAGAGACAGTTTAAACACAGTGATTAATAACTCAAAGTATGCATGTATAATATCGTAAGTAATTAAATAAAGACTATATATTCATGTTAAGGCTCAAGGAATTGCCTAGCAAATGGAAATTAGTTACGAACAACCATAAAACAAAAGAATTTTTTTTTTTTTTGAAATAGGAAAAGGATAGAAAACACATTGCAATACAAATCATCAAAGCCTAGCTAAGTTCTCCAAATTGATGCGTTCTACCTTCTTCTCTATAACCTTATTTATACTACTAAAAAATAAAATCCTACTTGCAAAAGGTCTTCTAAAAACCAAGAAACATAATAGAATAAGATAACTAGGAAATAGAAGGTTTCCTATTTAAACTGAAATTCGGACTGTAGAGACAATCCATCTTTAGACCAACCAAATCAACTCTGATTTGGTCTTGAAAGGTTTCTTTTTAAAACTTGAGATGTCCCTAACAAATCCTAAGAAGGAGTCTTCCTCAAAATATGCCATCTTAACCTTCAAAATACCCAAAACGTCCATAAACGTCAATTCGGAAAAGCTACGCGCTGGGCCTTCTTTTCTTCGCCACGGTGGCTTGGTAGAAAAATCTGAAACTTTGACACAATTATCTTGAAGCATTCATGAACATCTTTTAATTGGAACCACTCCAAAATTTGTCTGTTTGGATACTTTTTTCTCAAGAGTAAGTTGAATGTCTTACATTAGAAATATAAACCAAAGTATCAAAATCTCACAAAATAACCAATAAATTAATACTAAGATTAGGATAAAAGATATAGTATAATATGGATTCATCAAAGAAGAATACAACCAGACCATAGTACTGAGCGGCTTGAACCTATTAACTTTTATCTCGGTTGAATAACATTGCAGGATGAAATACAATTCAAGAATGTTCCTGTGAGAAGATTGCTAGTATTCATCAACTTCCTTTAAAATTGGATTTAAAAAAATAAAAAATAAAAATGAAAACGTTTAAAGTCCAGTTGTTGGAAGAAATAAAAAGCACATGTATGGACTGTTATTGCAGTATAGGTGTATATTTTCATTCTTAATAAATTTATGATTTGATGATTGATGACTAACATTTTCAGTGTGGTGAGGGAGTAACAAATTAAGTAAATTCATACCGACAGGGAATAGAAATTAGTGAAATATCAAAGATATATTTAGATATAAGACCACTTAAATAGTTAATTATTAAGTCTAATCTTTGAGATTCTTAACAAACGTCCATTAACTTTGATCCAACTAAACAACTAGAACTAATTAGAGTTTTTACTAGACAACGCTAAGTCGTTGGTATGTATTATCATTCTCTGAATTTCCAACTAACAAAGGAACAATTGAATGACATTATCTAAACAACAAAAGAGTACCTTGGGCAGGAACGTTGCCAAACATTGGAACTCAAGAATCATGTGTCCAAATAACCCAATTATAGAAACAACCGACTGCTTAGAGATGTGTCTTTATTCAACAAGATATAACGTAACACAATTCGTAGTAATATCCCAAGATGCGTATAGCTGCTGCACATACGGCTCTACATCGATCAAAAAATAGTATTTTAACCAAGTATCTTGACAAGAAAAATAGTTAGCAGGACGCAACTTAACATCGATCTATTCCAATATAACTAACCACATACGGCTCTACATCGAAAATTAAAACCCCAAGAAAGCTACAAATATCATTGATTTGTCTATGGTGTCAACCGAAAATGTAGAAAGGAAGGAAACACCACCGTTGCTCTAAAGCCAACAGAATAAGCAAATTCTGCATTCCGGAAAATATTTCAAGTACTTTATCTCTTCTTTTTTTCTCTAGTGTATATATCTTCATTTTATAGCATGGACTCTATGATGCTCAGCCCCAAGAAGCTCAATAAATATGCTAGGAAATGGGAGAAGAGAGCTTCTATGGAGAGGAAAACGATTGCATACCCGAAAGACTCCTGGAACAATTTAGTCAGAAGTACAACATCTAATATGGTGACAAAAAGGCAACTTTTGTGATATATACCACCAACGAGAAGCGTTTTGTACTGCCGTTATCCTATCTTTCTAACCACATTTTCCAAGAGCTTTTCAAGAAGTCCGAAGAAGAATTTGGACTCTCAAGTAGTGAGCCTATCACCTTGCCATGTGATTCATTCTTTATGAATTATATGCTTTCACTTATAAACTGAGGACTGACGGTAGATATGGAGAAAGCTTACCCGTAGCTGCTCAATAATTCTAATTTACATCAAGGACAAACAAGCCTACTGTTACTACTTTGGGGCTACTGATCGGCTATCCCTTTTTTGTATTTGTACATTTTTGTAAATGAAAATGAACGATCGATTTCAACCTTCTTTTTGTATTGAGAACTTGAAATGAGATTGTCCTTCCCTAAAGTGCATGTAGTCGTCCCCATAGCTGGCTTTGTATACATTACGAACTTTGATCAATGAGCTTCGAATTTTCCAACTGGATAACAGCTTCTCAGATACTTAAATCGATCTTCTGCAACGGAATGACGATACGGTTGATAGGGAAAAAAATTATAGAGGAAGGAAACACCACCGTTGCTCTCAAGCCAACAGAATTAGAAAATTCTGCATTCTGGAAAATATTTCAAGTACTTTATCTCTTCTTTTTTCTCGAGGTGTAATTATCTTCATTTTATAGCATGGACTCTATAATGATCAGCCCCAAGAAGCTCATTAAATATGCTAGGAAATAGGAGAAGAGGGCTTCTATATATGGAGCGGAAAACAATTGCATACATGGGGGCCAACGGGAACAATTTAATTAGAAGTACAACATTTAATACAGTGACGAAAAAGAGAACTTTTGTGGTATATAATACTATGTTTGGATGAGAAAAATAAACTTGGAAGTGTGACAAAAATCAAAATTTGTAAATTGACATATATCAATTCATTTGTTTGGATTCATAAATATAAAAATTTAGAATTTCTGCGTAAAAAAAAGAACTAAGAATTTGAGACCTCCAATTTCAAAATTTAAATTCCAAGTAATTAGGTATCATTTCCAAATTTCTATGAGTGAGAATTAAAAACAACAAATTTCGTATTCAAATTCTATTGTTCTTTTAGATTAACCAAACAAGAAAATTCACAAATTCTAAAAAATAAAATTCCGTCATTTCAATTGTCCAAACATAGGGTAATAGTATTGAAGCCTTGCTTGGGCAATGCCACATGACCATATAAAATTGCCATGACTTTCTCCATGACCTACAAATTGGCGTGATACACTACACCTTCGCAAAGGTCCGTACTGCTCCCTTTCACGGCATGGACATGTGATGACCTTTAACTCAATTGATTCAAATTCGCACCAAACTTAAATACATAAATAATAAAAATAAATTTAAGAAAATCGGCATCACTTTTTTTTTTCAGAATACATTTTTCAAGGCGAAACTGTAGAGTTTTATTGATTATCATATACTACAATCTTCAATAATATCATGAATGAGATCTAGAGGTTCCTTAAACCAAAAGAAATTATAGTCAAAGTACAATGCCAAGAGAATTCCATTTGAACAAAGGACACATATTCATAACAACCAAGCTTGAAGAAACGTAGAGAATCAATGAAGCTTGAAAGAGCGGGAAAATGGAAAAACTGAAATACTTTCTCTTAACACATCTCTGAATGGTCTGGGGTGTGTGCTGATGCAGCATGGAAAGGTGATCACGTATGCTTAAAACCCCATGAAATGAACTACCCTATTCATGATCTTGAATTGGCAGCTATTGTTTTCGCTCTAAAAATTTGGCGACTTATCTATATGGGGAAATGTGTCGAATCTTCACTAACCATAAAAGCCTCAAGTATATCTTTACTTAGAAAGAACTTAATCTCCGGCAGCGTAGATGGATGGAATTAAGCAGTGATTATGATTGCATTATTGAATATCACCCTGGTCTTGTGAATAATGTACCAAATGCTCTCAGTAGGAAATCTCACGGTCAACTTAATGCTTTTTTTGCATGTTGTGTTCCTACCTACCTAAGATCTACCGGTTTTAGGAGTGGATTACCGGGGAGCTCTGCTTGCCAACTTTCAAGTCAAACCAGTTTTATTGGATTGTGTTCTTGAGGCTCAGATGAACGACTCAGAATCCCAAGAGTTAAAATAAGTAGTGTTGAACGGCAATAGAGAGATCTCAGGATTCAAAGGCCTAAAGGTATGCTCATGCAAGGCAATCGAATGTATGTATCGAAGGTGGAAGAAATGAAGAAAGAAATACTCGATAAGGCGCATATCTCAGTTTATGTGATGCAACTCAAGAGTACTAAAATGTATCATACTATCCGATCTTTCTACCACTGACCAGGAATGAAAAGATAAATTATGGAATACGTGAGTCGTTGTCCGGTTTGTCAATAGGTCAAAGTGGAAAGAAAGAAACCATTCGAGTTGCTACAACCACTTCATATACCTCTATAGAAATGGGAAGATATCAAAATGGATTTCATGTACAAGCTACCTCGTACACGTAATAACTATGACGATATTTGGGTAATTGTAGATCGACTTACCAAGTCAGCTCACTTCCTACCTGTTCGTGAGAACTACCCGTTGAGTCGGTTGGCCAAACATTTTATTTCTGAAATTGTCAAGTATCATGGTGTTCCAGTTAGTATTATTTCTGATCGGGACGCCATATTTACTTCAAATTTTTGGGTAGCTTTTCAAGAAGCTCTAGGTTCGAAATTACTCTACAGCACCCCCTATCATCCTCAGACCGATGGGCAATCAGAGAGAACTATTTAGACATTGGAAGATATGCTGAGATCTTTAGTCTTGCAGTTCGGAGACGTATGGCGCACGTGCTTACCTTTGATAGAATTTGCCTACAACAATAGCTTTCACTCCAACATTGCTATGTCACTGTTTAAGGCGTTGTATGGGAATTCCTGTTGTGTTGGTCCGAGGTCAGCAAAAGAGTTTTGGTGGGCCATGAAATTATGGATGAGACAACGCATAATATCCAAATGATAAAAGGTAATCTAAAAGCAGCACAGGATCGACAAAAGAGTATAGCAGACAGACATTCGACCGACGGAGTATATAAGGCTGGAGATTAGGTATTCTTAAAGTTGTCCCCATGGAAAGGCGTTGTACATTTCGGGAAGAAAGGAAAGCTAAGTCCTCGTTACATCGGACTATATCAGATTATTAAGCGAGTTGGTGAAGTTGCTTATCCACTTGACCTACCTCCAAAATTGTCAAAAGTGCATAATGTTTTCCATGTGTCCATGCTACGGAGATACATCTCTGATCTGTCACATCTGATTCTTCCTCAGCCGTTAGAGATTAACCCAGATTTTACTTATGATGAAGTTCCAGTGACGATTCTTGACTGGAAAGACAAAATTCTAAGGAACAAAACCGCTCGTATAGTGAAAGTCTTATGAAGAAACCACTTTATTGAGGAAGCTACTTGGCAGACATAGGAGATTATGCGAGACCTTTATCCACGTTTGTTCTTTAACTATGATCATTAGTAGTGCTGAAATTTCAGGGACGAAATTTTCTTAAGGGGGTAGGTTGTGACGACCCATTCCTAATTATTCATGTAATTTTCTTCTCGAGTGTGTAAAATGACATTTATGCCCTTTTGGAAAAAGTGGAACCTAACGTGGACATAGTTATTCGACTTTTAAATTATTTTTCTCAATATCGTAATTAATTAGTACTCGTTGTTACGAGTGCGCATGCGCGAGTTAGACCTAAATCGGAGTTGTAACGAAAAAGTTACGTTTAATTAAAGTGCACTAACAATTGGTAGATTTGTACACGTGCTTGTTAATTATTTAGTATTGGAAACTACTATTTTTGATAAGGTGCATTAGATTTCGTGTGATTTCCAATTTGTACAAATCTTATCCCTTTCTCTCTTTAAATCTATCATGTGCCCTACTCTACCTCACCACCAATCATTTTATTTCCCACATGTTTTTCCCCAATCAGAACACTCTCTCTTTTTTTTCGACCAATCAGAACACTCTCTCTCTCTCCTTTTGTTCATCTCCCTCACACCGTACCTCTTTCCTCTCTGCAACAACCAAGACTCATCATCAAACTTCACAGACCGAACCTAAAATCACTACCATCGCGCTCCTCTCATCCTCATGAGTCCATCAGTGCGAACAGATATTAAAGTAATCGAGTTTTGAGTGTCTAACTCAAAGCTCCGACTCGGGTGTACGTTCATCCATGACTTTTCTATTCGAGTTACACAGTTTTGGAAGGTTTGGAGACATCTAGGCAACTCCCCATGGCCACTAGCCTAAGTTTGAAGTGGAGCCAATGTGAGAACACATGATTTTGAGATGACGAAAGTATGGCCAAGAGTTTCAAGGCCTTTTCAATCCATTTGTGTCCACTTTTTGAACTTTTGAAAGGTACAAACTTGATCTCCTCTTCGTGAGCTTCATTTTCATATAAAGTACATTTAAATGGTTGAGAAATGAAGAAGTGAAGTTTTAAAAAAAAATCAGAAACCGACGAACCAAAAGGCGACGGACAGTGGCGCCAGCGGCGGCGGATGGCCGAGGACAACCGGAAAAGAAGAAGAATATTTCGTTAAAATTAACGAAATATTCTGACGCCGTTAGGTAACGCTATTAAACTTAACATAATATTCCATCAAATCTAACGGAATATTCCCTAGGGTTTATGTCAGTTTGTCAGGCGCGTGGGCGAGCGTGTGGCCACGACCTGGCTACGCGTGAGGGCTCGTCTGGCCTCCCGGCGATGCGTGGTTGACGCATACAAGTCCGTGACATCAAGTAAAATGTTTTCATATATTTACCCTCCGTTTGAGCAAACTATGGGGGATTTTCCTTACCTTTTAGTGTATGTCCTAATTAATTAATTAGTATAGTTGTTTCACGTATAGGTGAGAATTACCCTGAGGAGGTACTAGGACAAGCAAGGCTAAGAGGCTACGATCCGACCACATATCAATGAGTGGGCATTTATTTTTATATATTATATATAAAGTTTATAGTTTCCACATGTGCTTTTGGATTGATTTTACGTCTATCATGCCATGTTTTATTTAATTTTAAAAATGCCATATTATTGTTGAGATTTTTATATATGATCATGGCATGTTCTTATACATATTACTTGCTCATCATACATGCTTGCACCGGTGTAGTACTCGCCCCGGCCAGGGCCAAGCTTCACGTGTATGTTCACATTGCACTGCACGCTTACCTTGGATCCATTGTAGGTGCCAGTCCTGTCGTACAGGTTGAAATAGACAACTCTAACTGGTATGTGATGCGCTTAGCGACAGTCTTCACATGATTGTAGTACTGGAGCATATATTATGATTACACTCAGTCCTGTTTATGTCAGATTCCCTCTGCATGAACTCTTGCGTTAGCATAGATTGATGAGCACCTAATTTTACTTATGCTACTATTGAGATATTATGATTGGCGTATTTCTGGATTTATTGTTGATTTACAGTTGATTTCATACTTATATGTAGTATGATTTTCTAGAAACTATACACGTTTTACGCCAAGAGGTTAGTATGTTCAGAAATAAATGTGTTTTATAAACCTTTATTTTTGGCCACTCACCCTTCTGTTTTTCGCCCCTCCAAGACTTAGATAGCTGAACTCACTGTCGCATACGAGGAATCTCCAGCGTATTCTGACATTTCCATAGATAAATGTAGGGGCTTTTTTTTCCAGTTGTGTATTAAGTACTTTAACTAGTTTTGACTGCACTACTTATGTCGTACTGTCATATATGCTCTAAACAGTTGTGTTTTATGGGTTCTTCCCACTACTGCGCACTCTCTACTTTAGGTTAAATAAATGTTAGCTTTGGTTTTAAATTTATCCATATTTTTCTTAAGCATCATTTTCCTTTTTGGTTACGTCACCTTCGGCTGTCGGCCAGCATGCCTCAACTCCTGTCGAGGTGTGTCAATCTGCCTTCTCATTGCTGTTTTTTCTTTTCTGTACCTAACAACTTTGTAGAAGGAAAAAGTGATGTTTTCTTATAGCTGATGAAATGTTGTATGATTATATAGCACTAAAGGTATCCTCGGTAGGAAGCCAAAAAAATAGGTGATCCTCAGTTGGGATAACAGCTGATGCAAAAACCTTGGATGCTTCACCGAGATGTGGTTAGGTTTACCGGCGTAAGAAATATTTGTTTTGAACTAAGCTTCAGGCCATATCTTTATGGACTTATCCAATGGCTTTGCAAAAAGCATTCTTGATCAATTGAATTAGCCTATCATCTTGGTTAATTAGCAAGCAACTTATTGACAGTACAGGAACATTAAGCTAGAATTTCCTATCATTTGTGCATTGGTTGTATATTCTTTGGATTTTGCTCAGTCTGTTACATGATTTTGTTAACATTCTGATGAGATGCATAAGAATCCGTTTTAGTACTTAACTGTGTAGCTTGCTCATCTTGCTGAAATGGAGGTGAAGCATAGATGTAACCAGATCCTGGAACTTGGTTTTCCATTAGGTGGAATTGCCAAGCTGTTCGCTCAAGATTGGGAGGGTGACGTTACTGTTGTTATGCCGGCCACACTTGCTCAGGTACGCGGAGAAAATGATTATGACGGTCAGAGTATAAGCTTGGCATTAACTACTGAATTAGAATTGGTCATAGGTTCCATGGAAACTTACATTAAAGTTCTTTAATCATCTGGATCATTTTTAATAGTCCTTGATGGAGACTAAGTAGCGTTTTGTTTTTCCTGACATATTTACCAGTACTCTAAAATTATACAAAATCCAACATATATTGAGCTTCAAAAGGCAGCCAACCAAGGTAGAAGGTGCACTTGGGAGAAGCTCTCGGCCATAAAAGCAGACTGTGGCATTGAGCTTGCTCTTGATCAGTGTGTCGTAATTCTCAACCACATGAGTAGACTCAAAAGGAGTGCAGAAAGAGCTGCGGCTTCTTCTTCTCATGGCCTAGCTAGTTCATAAAAATTCAGTGCATCTAGAAGAATTCCGTCTTGGAATTGCATTGCTCGAGAGAATTCAAGTGGTTCCCTTGAAGAAGACCTCATTGGAGACAGTGGTTCCTCATTCCATCATGGTGTTGGCGCATCTGCCAGTGGAGTTCATTCTGGTAAACAGCTTTCAAACCCACCGTAATATGCATGATGGAAGAGACAGTGAGTCCGAGAGCGTTGATTTTAATTCTTGGACAAGATCCCTTGATGAGAACAACATCAGCAAAAAAACGTCCAACATTTGGACATTGATGCTGAATTGAACACAAGTGTGCTGACTAATCCGAACTCAATGACGCTTCAGATGGGAGGCAATAATCATTACTATCAAAGCCCTAGAGGTACAACACCTGAAAGAAGTCCTGAAAGCGTAAAATTTGATATAAGAGAGTTTGGAAGCGCGGTTTCAGTAAACGGTTCTAGCATTACGGTGGCTGAAGGCGATCTCTTCCAGCCTGAAAGGATACATAATGGGATTGTATTTAATGTTGTGAAGAAAGAAACATTGTCAAGCAGGAGTAGTCATGACTTGGAAAATGACGGGAGTGAAGTAGCTGAATGTGTGCAACTTGACAGTCCGGAAAAGGACATGGACGCGAGGTCTGCATCTGAATATGATGCCGATATCACCTCCACAGTCTTAATAAGTGAAACGGAACCCAATTGCCAGTCAATGGATCTACCTAAAGAAGAAGAATGTAATCATCAGAGCACTCTAGTTGCTTGAAGCCTACATTTTAGCGTTGCACTCATTTGCTTCTGCAGTAATTAGTAAAAAAATTGATCTTGAACTCTGCGTACATGTAGGCCTTGACTCAAAGGTGAAATCACATCATTTCTTTTTACCCCTCAAATTTTCCGGGCCTTTAGAGTAGGCTCCAAGTCGAACATTGCAATTGGCGGATTGCAGACGTGCCACTACTAATTGCGAACATTGCAATCGACACTAGAAAGTTCAAGCTTTAGTTCAAACCAATTGAATTAAAGCTTCGACACTATAAGTTCAAGGTTTGGATCAACAAACTTAATTAACATTAATCTCTGAGAGATTAATATGTTAATTGATCTTTTCCTATGCCCTTCTTTTATAATGTGTACAGAGTGCGCTGACTTCTTTTCTGGTTCTGCTGCTTCATAAATCATAGTGGAGGGGAGAGTGGACTTTGTTTTCTTACATATTAGGAGAGAGTGGGACTAATGAGCTCCAATTTAACACACACAAACATGACGTCCAAAACCAATAGGGTGGGAAACCCCCTTTGAAGTTGTTTAAGTTCTAGAAGCCGCTGAATTGGGATTCCACTCGTAATTTTGTATATCTTATGTACTTAGGGTTAGTTTGGAATTGTGGTACTTAATAAAAAATAAAAACAGTTTATTAAAAAAAAATGGAATGTAAAATGTGTTTGGTAAAATTAAAAAAAAAATGCTTTTTTAAAAAGTTGTTGCTAATGACAGTAGAAAAGTAGAAGCAAAGTCTAACATGCTTCTAAAAAAATGTTTTTTTTTTGAAGCATAAAATCAGCGTCATTTAATGACATTTTCAAATGGCAAATATACTCCCACATATTTTACAAAACTACAATCTTTGCCCCCTACATCATTGTCTTTGACAATTATTTTATGGGAGGTTTAATAAAACACCACTGGTACTGTTTACTTTTAACGAAAAATCGTTTTTTTACCTTTAACTGTCACTATTCACTATACCTTTAAAAGCGGCTTTTTGTTAAAAGGAAATTTTTCAAGTCATTTTCGTTAGTTTTCCTTTATTTTATTAGGTAAATTACACAAAAATACATCAACTATTGGGTCAACCACAATTTCATACCCCGTCTTTAAAAAAATTCAATGTCATACCTTATCTTCGAATTCGTTGCAATGTCATACCTTCCTTCAGTTTGTCTATTAATTCTTCCGTTAAATACTAATGTGGCTTGAGGTGGGACTCACCTCTATTAAAAAATTAATTAAAAACTAAAAAATAAATTTTGTAATTTTTTTTTTAAATGGAAGACCCACCCCTACAACCCTTTCTTCGGTTCTTCCACATCCACATGTGTCCACCCCCATCCTTCCTTCACCACCCCAGCTACTTCGTCTGCATCGTCTACCTGCGTCACCACTCCTCCCGCTGCAAAGTGCACCACCGGAAGCCTCCCCATCTACTTCATCTGCATCACCAGATCGTACGACGCTGTGATCTTCTTCGACAAAATCCACCACCACAGAAGACCCAGTCCCTAGAGGAACAAAATCCACCTTCCCATTGCAGCCATTGTTGTTGCAGTTCGAAAACCCCAAAACGGCCCAATACTGCATCTCTGGATCCCTCATCCCAATCTAGTCAAGATCTCCGACCTACCGCTCCAAATCAACTAGAGCTCACAGCTCCCACGTCTTTCGACGACGCTGGTCCCATCGCAGGCGAAGTCTCCGCCGCCAGCAGCATCAATTTGTCACGCCACCACAACCATTGTTGAAAAAACGAAAAGAAATTTAAGCCGAATGCACTACGTCGTCTAAACCCCTGATCTGGAGATCGCAACGACGCCATGAAGATGTACACTCCGGCGAAGTCATCTTCTTCTCCGGCCACCGAATTTTCCCCGCTGGTGATTGTTTCTAAAATGTTTTCTCTGTCTGGGCTCGTCCAATTATGAAGTTGTTTGGGCCCAAAATAACAGTTTGGGCCGAGGAAAGTATTTCTCGGCGTGAAAGGAAGTACTGTGGATGGACGGTTCGTGGGCTGGTTAAGTTGAGTCGGCCGAATCCTGGTAGGGAGAAAATTTATCTCAAATAAAGATAAGGGAAGCGAAATCCATTTGTAAAGATAGAGTCCCAGTACAATAAGAAGTCTCGGTGGGAGTCCTAGCTGAAGAGGGAGTGGCCGAGGCAGTCTGATAGGGGTAAGGAGTCCTAGTTCGAATAGAATTATGATTGATCAGAAGAGGACCTGGCTCCTATAAATACAGAAGCAGTGGCAGCGTGCAAAGGACCTCCAATTGAACACACAAACCTCCCCTGCGCAATTTCTCGCTCTACGCGAAACCTCTCAACGACCTTGAGATTTTATTTTCTTTTCCGCCTTCACATCTTCAGTTTGGATAAACAGCACTGTGAAGGCAACTGGTTAACACCTTCAGTTTGGATAAACAGCACTGTTGCCGTAGAACCAGCCGTCCGTGAAGCACCTTCAGTTTGGATAAACAGCACTGCGACAGGGTCGACGGGTTATCTATCCAAGTCTCGGCCGACGAGGGTTTTTGAATCTCCGTCTACAGAGGTCATCTCATCAGCCATCTCGGCGAAGTGAGATGTTACTAATATTTAGGCTCGGCGCCTCAACGCTGGGTAGGTTTATGATTGCATATTCTCAAGTGAGTTTCAGAGTTCGGCATTTAGACGGCCGAACCACATTCATTGTCAAGACCTTCATTCGCTTTGAGTATTTGTGCCCTTATACTCTAGTGTCGATTCGGCGTGATTTTACTTTCACCAATACGGTGACTGTCGCCGAATCAGACAACGACGAACCGTGAACTTTGTAATCGGCAGCCTTGTCTTCAGGCTCTAGAACCCAAAGGCCGAGACGTGTTCCTTCCTCGGCCGCAATCGCAAGACGTAGAAGTCAGCAGCGCGCTCAACGCAACATCAACACATTTTACTCCTCGGCCGAGCTCGACCGACGAGTTGGCACGCCCCGCACATATTTGAAGGACGTAGTTAGCTTACTAATTACTCGGCCTACGCGCCACGTAGGCTAGGTGATTTTTGTTGTCAACATTTTGGCACGCCTAGTGGGACCAAGTGCTAAAGCTACGAAGTTCATGGCCGTCGAAACTCATTCGGTGAAGAAAAAGACAGGAATGGGAAAGTCCACCACCGTACCAGTAACCCATAACGCGAGTTCCGAGAACTCGTCACAGGCACACACCAATGATGTCGTGACACCTAAATCACGCCGAGAAAGGGGAATACTTCTCGGCGAACCCCCCATAACACAGGAGTTCTCACTAAAGTCATAAAGGACAAGCAAGTCGAAGGAATTGTGGAAGACTGTGACGAGGATGGGGGTGACGCTACTGACCCACCATCCAGGTCGTTTTTAAGAAGACGCTTGGAAAAGCAATCTCGGCAATTTGAACAGACATTCGGCCGAGATATACAATCAATCCTGGAAGAAGTCCGGGGGCAAAGCGCAATGCAGACCAAGTTGCTCGAACACTTGATCAACATTACCCCCACTTTAGGATTGACCGACCGAACGCGACAGTTCCTGCCCAAACCCAACATGGCGCCCACATCAACGGCCGAGGCAGGATCTACTCGGTCTAGAACAATTGATTTGGAAAAAAAGAGCAGATCAACCAGCACAACAAATGATTTTGGGGATGGCACGACGGTTGTGAACACCGCAGAAGTGCAACGAATGATTGATTCGGCCTTAAACAAAGGGCCGAAATTCCCCAAGTTCATTCATCCGTACCCAGAGTATGTCGAGCTTTTTGAATACCCAAAGGGATTTAAGATCCCAGACTTCAGTCTGTTCGCGGGAGAATCTTCATTATCTTCTCTTGAACACGTGGCTCGCTTCACTGCCCAATGTGGGGATGTTAATAGTGAATATCACAAGCTACGATTGTTCAATTTCTCGTTGACTGGACCGGCATTTGCATGGTACATTAATCTTCCGTCAAATTCGGTCCAAAGTTGGGAAGAGCTGGTCGAGAAATTTCATGAACAATTCTATCGACCAGGAATGGAGATGTCAGTATCTTCATTGGCTAGGATAGCACAAGCATCCGATGAGTCTCCAATAGAGTACTTAACGAGGTTTAAGTCAGCCAGGAATTGGTGCCGAGTACCTCTCCCGGAAGTCGAATTCGTGAGAATCGCTCTTAACGGCCTTGATCTGGAATATAAGAAGAAGTTCTTGGGGGCCAATTTTCGGGATATGTACGAATTAGCTCAGCATGTGGAGCAGTATGAGTACCTACTTCGAGAGGAGAAGGTATCAAAGTCCTCGGCCAGGGGTACTGTATACAAGAAACCTTCGGTCAGTTACGCCTCGACCGAATGGGACAACTCCCAATATGTCAATATAGATGCAGCTGAAATTTTCATTGACAAGCCCTATGTATGCAAAGCTTTGGCTCAGGCCAAAGATACAAAAGCTCGCGTGGCTCCTGAGGAAGCTACGACTAAAATGTCAAAGGTTCATACCTTTGACATTACCAAGGCCGATGCAATCTTCGACCAGCTATTAATAGCAAAGATCATTAAGCTTCGACCAGGACATAACATTCCAAAGGCCGAAGAATTGAAAGATACGGTGTACTGCAAATACCACAATTCAAGTAAGCATACGACTAACAATTGTGTGGTATTTCGCGACGCCATTCAAGGATGGATCGACAAGGGCAAGTTAAAATTTCCAGAGAAACAGATGGCCGTCGACTCCAATCCTTTTCCCTCAGCAACGGTTGGCATGGTGGATACTCATCTACCCAGAAGCAAGGGTAAAGAAAAAGCCGAATTCGTACAAGTGCAGCATATCCCAAAGCAATGTTCTCGGCCACGGCTTAAAATCGATCTCTCTTCTAATAAGCCACCGACAGAACTGGCAGGGCCCGCATTAGTTGAACCTATGTCAAGGGCTAGCACGAACGACTCCAACAGGCCGGAGGTATTATGCGGCCGTTGTAAGGTACCAATAGTCGTAACCGAGCCTAAAGAAAAACAATCCCAAGCCGCAATACCTTGCCGACCACAACCGGACGCAGCGACACCCCGACAAGTACCCATGGTCGCAACAATGCCACCAAAGGTGCTTGGCTCGGGCCAGCGCAACAGAGTGTTCGATAGACTCGAACCTCAACCACGCGCTGGAGGATCATCTTCGGTCAGGCGACGGCTCGACTTCGATGGCCCATTTTACAACGAAGATTACTACGCACGAAGCTCCAACAGCTTCGGTTTGGTGGCACCTCAAAAGACGTTCAAACCGTCTGAACCACGTGACCAACAATGGTATACGTACAATTCACCAACGGGCCGGTACACTGCCCTATCTAAATCTCAAAAGCGTCGCCGCCAAATGATGGATTGCATGGCTCGCCGCCAAGCAACCCAAGTATCTTCGGCTCCCAAGTGGCAGCCTAAAACCACGGAGCCGAATGAAGATGATCGTCAACCTCCGACGATCGTGACCGAGTTACTCGAAGGAAAGAAGGCCAGAGACTGTGCTATTGAAGCTGCTTTCGAAGCGTCTGATAAACGAATCAAGCTTCTACTTCGATCAGGCGAAATGAAGGCTCGCATCGAGCCAATCAGGAAGGAGCCCGCGGAGAACTCCTCTTTGGTATTAACACCAGAACCACTGATCAAAATACGACATAATATGAGATACTTTTGCTTTTAACCTTTTTAATATGAAATACTTTTGCTCTGGAAGGTTTGTTTTCTGGGGTGATCCAAGGGATGAAGAACACTGAGTGACTCGAAAGGTTTCTTTGGGAAGACATTATCAGAGATGAAGAGAGGAAGAGAGGTTTAGAGGTGGAGAGGGTGTGAAGGTGTGCCTTTGATGTGGAAGGCGAAGGTCGACTTTATAGAAATTTTCCTTCACAACCGGAACTGTTCCCTCACTATTTGTCGGCAGCCGGTGGATGGATGAACAGTGCCCGTTACGCGCTTTCTGACAAAGCTTCCGTAATTTCAGCGAAGCTGACTGCGCATGCGACGAGTGACGACAAATTGGAATGATGATCTTTTGAAAACCGGGGTTCAAAACCGGGTGCGGCTCGTGGTTTTCGCAACGCTCCACGCTGCACGTGATGAGTCACGACAAACTGGAAAAACTGAGCCCTCGTGATGCCACGTGATTGCTGAGTCAAGCCCAGCTTTTGAGAAAGGAAACGGCTCTTTTGAGAAAGGAGCGTCCAGCTTTTCCGAATTGCGTGAGGACGCGTCTTCAACCTCCGAGGAGCGCCTCTCTTTGATTTGCTTCTTTTTATAGAGGCGCTAATTCTGCTTCACATCACACTTGAACTCCCATCCTCAAACACTCTCCTCTGTAAACACTCTTTTCTGCACTTCTTAATCTTACTCCTTCCGCTCTCTTCTTCCGCTTCAGCAATCTTAATTTTTCCGAACTCTTCTTCCTCAACCCCCTCTAAAAATGTCTTGCCCTTCCGACCGTCGCCTTAACTTGAATGTCGGGGAAGACGATGACTCGTCTTCTCCGAACAACATTTGGAATCCATCCTTCATATCCCCCAATGGTCCTCTTACAGTCGGGGACACAATGATGAGGAATGAAATCACCGCTACGGTGATTGCCAGAAATCTGCTCACTCCAAGGGACAATAGGATGCTATCTAGGCGGTCGGACGAGCTGGCCGTTCAGGAATCTCTTGCCCTCAGCGTCCAAAGTGCAGGCTCAGTTTCAAACATGGGCCAGCGCCTGCTTGCCCGAACTCGTCAGGTGGAGTCGCTGATGGCAGAGGTGGCCAGTCTTCGGCAAGAAGTCAGAGGACTCAGGCACGAGAACAAGGAGTTGCACATGCTTGCAACTAGTTACTCGACCAGCATGAAGAGGAAGCTGGACCAGCTGCAAGAGTCGGACGGTCGGATTCAGAGCGATCATGAAAGGTTCATGGCGCTACTCCCGCGGTTTATGTTGCCTTCGTCCTCGGGAGCAACACCAAGCGTTCCGACTCCGGAGATTCCAACTCTGGCTCTTCGTCTTCCCGGAGCTCCGTCGACCTCTGGGGCGCCACCTAACCAAAACCAATGATTGCTATTAGTTTTTCGCATTATTGTAAATTTTTTTTTTATGCTTTTAATGTTTATTTAAATATATATATATATATATATATATATATATATATTACTAATATTATTATTATTATTATTAATATTTTTTTATTTTTTTTTTTTTTATTTTTATTTTTTTAGGTTTATTTTAAGCAAATTAAAATATGTAAATGTAAAATATGTAAATTGAAGTAAAAAGACTTTGTTTATCTGCACTAAAAATAAACATTGCTCTTAATTTATTTAAACTCAAACTAAATAAAAACCAACCAAATAACAAAATTAACTAAGCAAAACAAAATGAAAGTAAAAGCAATAAAGAAAAAGGTTAAGAAATGCAAATCTGGTTGCTTGGGTTGCCTCCCAAGAAGCGCTTGCTTTAACGTCTTTAGCCGGACGAATCTTTCCATTATCCTCCCCTCGGCTCCATAGCATGAAATTTATCTTTTAATGGGAGGTGATACTTGAAATGATTCGGCAATGGTCTGAATTCATGAGTGGGTGCCTGAATCATTAAAATCAGTGTGTTAGTAAAAATTAAAATTAAAATTGGAGAAGATGGCTTACTGTCATTCTCCGACATGAATTCAATAACAAAAATTACGCCTTTAGACATTTCCGGGATTTTGCACTTGGCCAGGTTTACTATGATGGTTGTGGCCTGTCCCGTGTCATCAAACTCAATTGCTTGGGCCTTTGTTGTCTGCACAGCCTCATTGATGTATTCTTGAAATGCAACGCATTCTCCAGCCACTTCGATATCTTGAATCTCTTTTCTTGGTGTGCAAGGTTCGTGAACTTGTTTTGGTGCACCAAGAATCGAGATATCACTTTGCACCATTGGAAAAGCGTCCACAATGTCCTTTTTACTTTCTTCGATATTTGGAAAAAATCTGCAAGGAAAAGGGGCATTTAGTGGAAGAATGTTAGAATGAATTTCACTTGGAACAACCTCACCATAGTTGGACAACATAGGGACTTCAGGGGTTTGAGACAAGAATTCGTCTAAACTGCCCAAGTCGTCCTCCTCATCTTCTGCTTGCAGCGGCGATTCGTCCAAGTTTAGGCTGTGTATGGATGGTTCTGGAACAGCCTCATCCTCCATCTCACCTTCCAAAGTGGTGGCTTCATCGATTTCCACTTCTTTTGAATTTTCAATAGGTGAGTTGGAGAGTTCACGTTGCTCTTGAATCTGTGCCTTGATTTCCACAATCTGCCCCATTTGATTATTCAATTCTCCCATCTCCTTGGTTTGATTTTCTAATTCCTGGTTCAAAGAGATGAGTAATTGAATAATATTATCATTATCCACAGATGTACCTGAATTGAATTGGGCTGATTGTTGTGGTGGTTGTGACGGTTGACATGGCCATTGATAGAACTCATCCGATGACGGCAATTGTTCTTCTTTTTGTGAGCCCTGCGTCAAAGAAATTAGTCCTTCAAGAATTTCATTATAATTTACGGCCATACTTGAATTCGATTGGAATTGTTGTGGGGGATACTGTGGTGGCTGCATAGGTCTGGAATAGAACTCGTCTTGCTGCCAATATCCACTTTGTTGAAAATGTTGAGGTTCATCCCACATTTGATTTGAATAACCTCTCCAATCCGAATTGCAAGCGTTGGAATACATATTGCCCCTTGATTGGCTGTGGCCTTGATATCCCCAATCATCTTCATATGCAGAAAATTGAAGATATTGCTGAGTCTGATATCCTTGCCCATAGGGCACATCAAGTGTAGAGACACTTGGCATTGTGGTCCGTTCGGCATTATGCGACAATTGAGCAGTGAGTTGCGCCAATTGAGCTTGAATACTATCCATGTCTTGCTCCAATTAGTACCTAAAATTAAAGAAAGAAAAATAAATCAAATACCAAAAGTAAAACACACAAACACAAATATAAATAAAAACACAAACAAAAATAAAAGGATTAGCAAAGTTGCTAATCCCCGGCAACGGCGCCAAAAATTTGATGGGATTTTAAACCGCACAAATTTAACCCTCTTTTTGACAGTTGTAGTAAAGATGTAAGTAGGGTATCGTTCTAGGCCGGGGATTAGGAGGGCTTGCTAAAACCTCTAAAATAATATAAAAACGTAAAAACAAAGTTTAAAGCACTAAACTAAAATAAAAACACTTAACTAAAATAACTCAAAATAAAACTAACAAATAAACTAAAATAAATCAAAAGACTCAAAACAACTCAAGACTCTAGAAAATACAAACTAAGCTAAAAACTCGAAACACACTAAAAATGACTCAAAATAATGAAAACAATTTAAAATAGACACTAGGAAATTAATTGGACGGAAATCGAATTAAAAGATTAAAAATAATAAAAACTAACTAAATAATAATATTTTAATTATGGGGGGGGTTTGGTTTTGAAGAAACGTAAATTAAAATTAAATAAATTACAAAATTGACAAAAACATAAAATAAAAGTAAACAGATAGACGACAGATTGGCTAGAGGGTTTTTCTCCACACATGACACATAAGCAACCTAAATTGATTTTCAGTTGTTCTTTCAATAAATTGTAAATTTCAATACTCCAGATTAACCGTGAACAGCACTTTTTTAATCTTCAAGTTTTCCTTATGTTATTAAATTGGATGAACAGCATACAACAATTTAACACATTCTCTAAAAGTCCCCTACGTGAAAAGCACAATAGAGATACAATCAAAGATCATTAAACTTTGTGAAAACTATAAATACTGACGAGGCATTCGTAACTATGAAAAGCATGATACTCCTGCCAAGAATTTACTTAACGCGATTGTGACTAGCAACCTTCACTACTCATGAATATAAGTTCATAACGATTAGGTGAAATTCACTTATATTCTAGCATCAAATTCATGCATGTAAATTAAGTTTGCATTCTTAATCGACAAACATAAATAAGTTATTAATCAAGCAGTTAAGCAAATTAAATCACAACTCAGAAATCACAACTGAAAGTAATCAATTCAAATTACAAATATATCCATGGTTTCAAATTAACCTCTAGCCAAAACAAATTAATT
Organism: Crataegus laevigata; assembly: GCA_963580275.1. Lineage (NCBI taxonomy): Eukaryota > Viridiplantae > Streptophyta > Magnoliopsida > Rosales > Rosaceae > Crataegus > Crataegus laevigata. The sequence goes on along the minus strand of OY756947.1, from coordinate 24,243,511 downwards.
ACACATTATTTATAAATTAAAACAGAAATAAAAATCTGAGTTGGAGGATTAAACCGAAACAGGGTGCATGAACTTTCTGTGCACTTGCATGTGCACTGTGCATGTGTTTCTGTCCCGAGCCATTTGGTTTCAACGCTGCCAAAGCCTTCTCACGAGGACCTCTCCAGCTCCAAAACAGTTTTGCTTCCTCCTTTTCCTTAACTCCCTCGAGCCCCTTTCGATGCTCCTGTGCAAAACCCGAAGTCTCCTTAAGCTGCCTTTCTCTGAGTTCTTAAGGCTGCCCACCGATTCCCTCGAGTTTTCTTCAGAGCCTCTCGCTGACTTCCGCGTTCTTTCCCCGCTGCCAGGTGGCAGCTCTGGCCGGTCGCAGCTCACGCTGCTTCCAGCTTCTCCTTGCGACTTCTCTCTGTCTCAGCCCCACGGCTCGCCAGCTGGTTCCCGAGAGCCACTCTCTCGCTGCTTTCCTCTCTTGCTGCCCGTGGAGGGCAGTTCTTCTCCCCCCTTGTGCTCCACCGAGCCTTCATCATTTCAGTTCCACAAAGGGCAGATGCCCTCCATCATGATGCTGCCTTTTCTATTCTTTTTATTCTTTTAAACTCCACCGTCCCCCCTCACCAACTTAGCCATTATTTCCCATTACTTTTATTATTCTTCTTCTTTTTCATGCTTCCACCGAGAATGCCCTACACACACAACATAATTTAATATATATAAATATAAATAAACATATAAATATATATATAATATAAATATATATATATATATAAAATATATATAAAATAATATATATATATATTTTTCTTAACTAGATAAATCTTATAAAAACATAAAAATAACGTAATTAGCTCAAAGTATAACGAACTAACTAAGAAAAGACGAGTGAATTTGATATAAAAATATGTATAAATATTATCCGATCACATCATCCTTGGTAGGCGATGTAGTGGCCGACGAGGCAACACAGGTCGACCTCGTTGCTACTGAGGAGGACGAGATAGAAAACCCACAAGATAAACTCACGGCAGCTCTCGCTGAGTTGTTTCCCCAGTCTCGCACTACCAATCTACAGCATCTTAAGCCGTTATATGTTACGACTCATATAGAAGGTTATCCTATTTCCAAGGTATTCGTCGATTGTGGGGCCACTGTCAATATTATGTCTGTATCTGTCATGCGAGCCTTACGACGATCTCACGACGAACTCATCCCATCCGGGATTACTATGAGCAGTTTCGTGGGAGACCGATCCCAAACAAAGGGAGTGCTTCCTCTGGAGGTAACCATCGCTGGTCGTAATCACATGATCGCATTCTTCATCGTAGACTCTAAGACCGAGTATAACGCCCTGCTCGGTCGCGATTGGATCCACCAGACTAGTTGCATTCCATCATCACTCTACCAAGTCCTCGTTTTCTGGGATGGAAAGTCGGTCATTGTTCATCCGGCCGACGCCCAGCCATTCGAGGCCAACATGATCCAAGCTCGTTACTATGATGATCACGTCGGCTACATTTCCCTTCAAGGTCTCAATGAAGAAGGGTGGCCGACAAGGATTTCCGTTCAGAAAGCTATTAAAGTTGCCGCCGAGACTGTCCACCAGGAATCGGCGAGACTCGGGTTGGCTAATTTACTTACCGATGTCGATGAGTGACACCATCCACGAACGACGCCAGGCCGCAGTCTCCTCGACCATGGGACGACTGCTGGCCCATTGGTATACGGTTTCCCGGCAACCAAACTCGGGAGTCAATTTGGTCGAGTTTCTAGCAGAGGGAGACAACGGCCCCGTTTTGTCTCTAGATAAGGTTCAAGCTGCCCCGGCTGAACTTGAAGATAATCGGCCTCAGGTCAAGGACCCTTTGGAAGAAATAAACGTCAGGACGGCCGAAGAACCTCGGCCTTTATTTATCAGTGCTTTGTTGCCTCAACCTTTGAAAACAGAGCTGCGTAATTTATTGAAGGAATTCAAAGATTGTTTTGCTTGGAGCTATCACGAGATGCCTGGTTTAGATCGCACGCTCGTTGAGCATGAGTTACGCATCAAGCCTGGCTGCAAACCGTTTCGGCAGCCCCCTCGACGATTCTCGACCGAAGTACAACTTGGCATAAAAGATGAAATCATTCGGCTCCTGAATGCCGGTTCATTCGGACAGCCCGATACGTCGAATGGTTAGCTAATATAGTTCCAGTCCTTAAGAAAAATGGAGCCCTGAGAATTTGTATCGATTTTCGGAATCTGAATTTGGCAACCCCCAAAGATGAGTATACTATGCCACTTTTGGACCTCTTCATCGACGCGGCGGCAAATCATGCGATCTTTTCCTTCATGGATGGTCATGCTGGTTACAACCAAATTTTCATCGCTGAAGCGGACGTCCACAAAACGGCTTTTCGATGCCCGGGGGCACTCGGCACATATGAATGGGTCGTTATGCCGTTTGGTCTCAAGAATGCCGGTGCAACTTACCAGCGCGCAATGAATGCTATCTTCCATGACCTTATTGGGACAACAGTCGAAGTATACATTGACGATGTTGTGGTCAAATCCAAACGTCGGCAGACACATTTGGAGGATCTCCGCCAAACTTTCCTACGCATGCGCAGACATAACCTCAAGATGAATCTGGCCAAATGTGCTTTTGGCGTGTCGGCCGGCAATTTCTTAGGGTTCTTGGTTCATCACCGAGGCATTGAGATTGACGCCAACAAGGCCCAGGCCATCATCAATGCACCGCCACCAGCAACCAAGCGCCAGTTGCAATCATTGCTCGGCCAGATTAATTTCCTCCACCGATTTATTGCCAATTCGGCGAGGAAAATGCATGTTTTTTCCACGTTATTAAAACTCAAAGATTCTGACAAGTTTGAATGGCGTGCCGAGCATCACGAGGCTTTCACCCAGATCAAGGTAGCTCTTTCCACCCCACCAGTCCTTGTTCCGGCCCAACGTGGCAGACCTCTCAAGTTATACATTTCTGCGGCCGACGAGTCCATTGGGTGCCTTTTAGGACAAGTCAATAATGCGGGGCGCGAACAGGCTATCTTTTACCTTAGTCGCAACCTTAATGCTCCTGAAATCAATTATACGGCTGTCGAGAAACTCTGTTTAACATTGTTCTTCGCTGCTTCCAAACTCAGGCATTACATGCTCCCGTCTGTCACTCAAGTTATCGCCCAAACCGACATCATTCACTACATGCTCACTCGGCCAATTGTCAAAGGCCGAATCGGGAAATGGACAATGGCATTATTCGAGTTCAGTTTACAATACGTGCCCCAGAAGGCTGTCAAGGGTCAGGCTTTGGCCGATTTCTTGGCTCACTATCCGTCCCCATACGATTTTGGAAGCCCCGATCTCGAAATTGGCATGGTGGAAGCCAGGGAAAATTTCTGGACAATGTACTTTGATGGTTCGAGCACGGCTGTTTCTACTGGGGTAGGCATCGTTATTCAGTCTCCCGAGCACCAGCGATGGTATTTCTCTCTTAAGTTGGACTTCGACTATACCAATAACCAGGCCGAGTACGAAGCCCTGGTCATCGGTCTCAGCATCCTTCATGACATGCGTGCACCCCGCGTTCTGGTCCTCGGCGAGTCTGAACTTGTGATTAACCAAGTCAACGGCACATTTCGTTGCATGAGTTGTACTTTGGCTCCCTATCACATGGTCGCCACCTATTTGGCCGAGTCTTTCGATGGCATCACATTTATGCACATATCTCGGGTCCATAATACCGATGCAGATGAGTTAGCCCAAATCGCCTCTGGTGCACAACTCATGGGGGGCAAACATGGTCAAGCGATACCCATCATACGATAATCGTACCCGGCCTTGGTTAATCAGCAAGTTCTCGATCAGGATCACGTGATCCGAACATGGGTAATGTCCTTGCCGTCGTTACTAGAACGAGACGATCCCGTCGAAGTCTGCACGGTCAAAACGTTACCGGATGATTGGAGAGGGAGCGATCCTGCGGTACCTTGACAGTCCTAATGGAAAACACGAGCGTAGGATAAAGGTACATGCCACAAACTATGTGTCATATCAGAACGTGTTATATAGAAAAGGTAAGGACGGTTTGTTGCTTTTATGTCTCGGCCCCGATGAGGCTGAACAAGCAATGGCCGAGGTCCACGAAGGGATATGCAGAGCTCATCAATCCGGTTGAAAGATGCGATGGTTGCTTTGCCGGCACGGTTATTTTTGGCCGAATATCTTGAAAGATTGCATCGAGTACGCGCGAGGGTGCGTGCAGTGTCAGATTCATGGCTCTATACAAAGGGCTCCAGCCGAATCGTTGCATTCGGTTACCAAACCATGGCCGTTCAGAGGTTGGGCTATGGATATCATCGGTAAAATTACGCCATCATCTGGTTCGGCAAAGCATGCTTGGATATTAGTAGCAATGGATTATTCATCAAGTTGGTCGAAGCGAAATCATATGCCGAATTGACATCCAAGGAATTGTGTGATTTTGTCGAAGAACATATCGTGACTAGATTCGGCGTGCCAGAAACAATCATAACAGATAATGGCACGATTTTCACATCTGGCCGATTTAAGGAATATACGATGAATCTCAAAATTTGGCTCGAGCAGTCTTCACCGTATTACCCACAAGCCAATAGGCAAGCCGAAGCAAGTAACAAAGTTTTGATTGGCATCCTCAAAAAAATGGTGAAAGAACGACCAGGTATGTGGCATTTAAAGTTAAATGAAGCATTGTGGGCCTACCGAACGTCACCGCGTTCGGCCACTAGGATGACCCCATATGCGTTAACCTATGGGCACGATGCTATGTTACCGGTCGAGTTAAGCATAAATTCGCTGAGAATGATAGAGCATAGTAGTTTGTTCAATGATGAGTACAGTCAAGCCATGAGACAGGAGTTAGAAGATTTGGAAAGTGTTCGTCTTGATGCTTACAATTTATTGGTGGCGCAAAAGAAAATCGCCGAACGAGCGTACAATCAGCGAGTTAAACAAAAGACGTTCGGCGAAGGAGAATTGGTTTGGCAAACAGTTCTACCAGTTGGGCTAAAGGACCCTAGGTTTGGCAAATGGTCGCCGAATTGGGAAGGGTCGTTTGTTGTTCATAAAGTCCTTAGCAAGGGGGCATATTATTTGAAGGATCGCACTGGTTTAGTTCACAAATTGCCAATTAATGGAAAAATTTTAAAGAAATATTATCCAACAAATTGCAGGAATAAGCATTTTATTCAAGATAATAATGTACAAGGTCCAATTCTAAGGCGATGAGGGGAGATAGGCCTCAAGCGCCGCCTTTAGTTCCAGCCACCTTGCTTCCCCAAGCGTGATTTCGGCCTAGCACATCCTCTTTTCCGACCTCAAAAGCGCGATCTGCTTCCCGCCGGCTACAAGCCCTGTCAGTTTAGCTCTGTTTGCCTCGAACGTCGCTTCAAGTGCTGAGACGACGTCAGACCTCCGACCAAGGTATAAAATATCGATATCGGAAATATCGGTAGTCCGGAAACATGGAAATATCGACGGAAATATCGGGATAATATCGATATCGATAAAAATTAAATGGAAACCACGGAAATTGTAAGAAAAAGTTGGAAATTTTTATTGAAACTTTGCAGGATGTTTATTTAGTCAATTATCTATTAGTTTATCACAAAAAATTGGAAGGAAATACATTACATGATGGATTTAACTGATTTAAGTTGATTATATAGTGAGCTGGCAAACATTGTGAGTGTAGAAAATATGTAAATATTTTAGCATATTTTCACAAGAACATAAGTGATATGGTGGTCAAGGTGTTGAAGGAGTAAAATGGGAGGGGTTCGAATCCCCTTGGTGTTTTAAAAAAGGGAACGGGCCAAAGGCCCTAAATTAAAATGGCCCAAAGCATTTTAAACAATTTAAATAAAAACAGAAAAGGAAAAAGAAATGGGTTGGGGCTGCCCAGGTTTTGGGCTTGGCAGGAACGGCCCAAAGGGTCTAAGGTTGATGGGTCGCCGGACCCAAGGAAGAAGAAGGCCGGAGTTCGGCCGGAATTCTACCCTAACTTTGAACGTCCATAACTTCTTCGTTACTCAACCAAATTAAGTGATCCAAACATGAAAGGGGCGGTGCTCGTCGGAAAACTGGGTTTGGGGCCGAAGGTTTGGGCAATTTTCAAAGCTTTGTAACTTCTTCGTTTCTTAACCAAATCGAGTGATTCCAAAGCTAAAATGTAGTTAAGAATGTGGAGAAGAGGTTCATACCAAGTGAGGACCGAGTGGTGGGTGGTGTTTACCGGAAAATGACCTGAAAGATGGCCAAACGACCACGGTTTATAAGTTCGGCCAGAATTCTACTCTAACTTTGAACGTCCATAACTTCTTCGTTACTCAACCAAATTAAGTGATCCAAACATAAAAGGTGTAGTACTCGACGAGATGAAGAGATTGATACCCTGCACGCTGGCCAAATCGCCGTGGTTTGGCCGAAAAACACTTCGAAAGGGGCGGTGCTCGTAGGAAAACTGGGTTTGGGGCTGAAGGTTTGGGCAATTTTCAAAGCTTTATAACTTCTTCGTTTCTTAACCAAATTGAGTGATTCAAAAGCTAAAATGTAGTTAGGAATGTGAAGAAGAGGTTCATACCACATGAGGACCAAGTGGTGGCCGGAGTTAACCGAAAAATGACCTGAAAGATGGCCAAACGACCACGGTTTATCGCCGAAAATTGGGTTGGATTCAAACGAGTATGACTTCTTCAATACTCAACGAAATTGGGTGAAACAAAAAGAAAAATTGTAGTTCTCAAAGAGACGAAGAGAATGGTACCTCACACGACGTCTAACTCATCGTGGTTTGGCCGGAAATGGCCTCTCCGTCCGGCATGGTCAAAACCGGCCTCGTCCCACATCGCCCAAAACCGGCCTCGTCAAGCTGGTTTAGAGTTATAAAAAGGACCCGAGGCCCAGCCATCCTTGCCTCGAAGAAGAATATCGCGATAATATCCAAAATATCGCGATATTTTCGATATTAGCGATATTATCGCGATATTTTAAAGATATTTTATTTTTACTCAAAAAAATATCGTCTGGTCAAAAAAACGATATTATCGGCGAAATATCGCCGATAATATTGATTTTAAAGACACTGCCTCCGACGTTGAAGTACTGCTATCTGGTCATCAAGGGCCGCCAGTTCGAGCTTCTTTTCCTTTATGATTTTAAGCTCTTGTTGGGCGGCCTCCTAAGCAGCCTCGGCAACCTTCAGTGCGTCGTCAGACCGAAGCGCTCTTTCAAAAATTGGGAAGAAGTCTCGTGTCTTCTCCAAGACGAAAGACAGTTGGGAAATGGTCGCATTATCCAACTGACCTTCAGAGGCGAGGGCATTTAGACATTCCCCAATCCCATCAAGCCCATTACATTGAAGGACGTCCAAAGCTGATAAAGAGAGGAGATCTTGCAGCCGGGTGAAGACCGAACGGTCGACAAATGCGGTAGCAGTTTTAGCTGAGGAATGGAATAAAGCGTCGAGTTCGGCCTGCCAGGTGGGCTGCACACAAAATATAAGTAAAACGTCCAAGTCGAATAGGCAGGAACCTAAGAAGGGCAAAAAAGGACTTACGGTGGTCGAAGTGGCTCCAGAAGTAGGGGTGGCCGAATCCACACCCTGTGAGGGGACTGTCGAGGCCACAGGCGTTTCAGGGTCGATAGCGGTCGTCTTCCCCTTGTCGGCCGCAGCAGAGCCGGCCAGGAGGGTGTCGGCCACTAAGAGAGAACGCGGGGAAGAAGGTCGAGAACGGCCCGAAAACGGAGCCTCGTCATCGCCCTGAGAGGATATCCAAACCTCTTCGTCTTCCAGGACGACCAGCGATTTCTTTGGATACTTTGGGGGTGACTTGGCGGCCAAGGGAGCCACGTCCAAAATAGGGGTGGCCGAAGTCCCTCGAGCTGTAGGGGACGTGACCCGCCGAGCAGACTCTGGCACGGACGACGGCCGAGCATGACCAATCCTGATCCCCTGAGAAGCTTGAAATGGCCTTCTCACCGCCTGGCCAGAGGCGAAGGGAGCCTCCCGTTCTCGTTGTATGGTCGTTTTCTTTTGACGTTCTGGAGAACGGGGAGACTCGTCAGCTTTCGCGGCCTCCCTATGCAGCTGTTTTGTTGTCGGTTTAGCCGCAACGGCTGTGGCTGTTTTGGGGAAAGAAAGAGCCTTCTTCTTTTTCGCCACGACCGCCGTGGCCACTTCGGCCAGTTGGGAGGCACGACCGCCTAGAAGGAAAATCAAAACAGTCAGACAGCCCTAGAAAAAGCTAAATTGTAAAAAGAGGTTTGGGACATATACCTTGAGCCGCGTCTTTGGTGGCAAGGGCAGCTTTTTGGGTCTGTCCCCAAAAAGTTTATCGACCACATCAGCGACCGACATGCTGAAGAAGTCCCTGGTGTAGGCCTCCCACCAGTTGCCAAAGGTATCGGTGCAGAAGGCCTCGGGAACCGCTGGTTTGAGACGAAATTTGCTACACCGCTCTTGAAAATCCCTCTCGGCAGACTTAAAATCTTTTTCAAGAAAACCGGAGAGGCGTTCTCGGTCGAGAAGAGAGCGGGGGGAAAGAAGAGGCACTGGGGCACCTTGACAACAGACTTGTCAAGTTTGCTTTTTTCACATTCGGCATCAAGTTTGGAGATGAAAGAGGCCATTGAAGAAGGTTTAGGGTTTTCCGAGAAAGTTTTCTGGGTTATGTTCGGAAAAGATGAAGAAGGTTTAAATAAGCAAGGAAACTCAAAAATTTTGGAAGCGTAGGAGTACTAATGGGGAGTAGCCTGGGTATTTATAGGCGTTTTGGTGGAAGATGAGACGTTTGATTTTCAAAATTTAGATAGAATCAATCAGGAAGAGCGCTAATTATTTCACATATTTGAGAGAATCCAGGAGAGAAGACCAAGCGTCCTGCAGGCATTAAGACGCACGATTGCGAGTGGTGGCAATCAATAATGAGAAACGGTTCAGTAGCCACGCGTTTCATCATTGGGGTTGCTAAGAGCATTAGGGGGTCGCCGCGTGGCAGGGAAGTCGAGGACCATCCCCGCAATCAACGGTTGCAGGGCTAGAAACATTTCCACTCCTTTAAGGCCGGGCTCGGTCAAGGCCACCGACCTCAAGAGCGAGGGGGCAATGTTTGGGCCCAAAATAACAGTTTGGGCCGAGGAAAGTATTTCTCGGCGTGAAATGAAGTACTGTGGATGGGCGGTTCGTGGGCCGGTTAAGTTGAGTCGGCTGAATCCTAGTAGGGAGAAGATTTATCTCAAATAAAGATAAGGGAAGCGAAATCCATTTGTAGAGATAGAGTCCCAATATAATAAGAAGTCCCGGTGGGAGTCCTAGCTGAAGAGAGAGTGGCCGAGGCAGTCTGATAGGGGTAAGGAGTCCTAGTTCGAATAGAATTATGATTGATCAGAAGAGGACCTGGCTCCTATAAATACAGAAGCAGTGGCAGCGTGCAAATGACCTCTAATTGAACACACAAACCTGCCCTGCGCAATTTCTCGCTCTACGCGAAACCTCTCAACGACCTTGAGATTTTATTTTCTTTTCTGCCTTCACATCTTCAGTTTGGATAAACAGCACTGTGAAGGCAACCGGTAAACACCTTCAGTTTGGATAAACAGCACTGTTGCCGTAGAACCAGCCGTCCGTGAAGCACCTTCAGTTTGGATAAACAGCACTGCAACAGGGTCGACGGGTTATCTATCCAAGTCTCGGCCGATGAGGGTTTTCGAATCCCCGTCGACAGAGGTCATCTCATCAACCATCTCGGCGAAGTGAAGTGTTACTAATATTTAGGCTCGGTGCCTCAACGCCGAGTAGGTTTATGATTGCATATTCTCAAGTGAGTTTCAGAGTTCGGCATTTAGACAGCCGAACCACGTTCATTGTCAAGACCTTCATTCACTTTGAGTATTTGTGCCCTTATACTCTAGTGTCGATTCGGCGTGATTTTACCTTCACCAATACGGTGACTGTCGCCGAATCAGACGACGACGAACCGTGAACTTTGTAATTTGGCAGCCTTGCCTTCAGGCTCTAAAACCCAAAGGCCGAGACGTGTTCCTTCCTCGGCCGCAATCGCAAGACGTAGAAGTCAGCAGCGCGCTCAACGCAACATCAACACATTTTACTCCTCGGCCGAGCTCGGCCGACGAGTTGGCACGCCCCGCACATATTTGAAGGATGTAGTTAGCTTACTAATTACTCGGCCTGCCCGCCACGTAGGCTAGGTGATTTTTGTAGTCAACAAAAGTTCAAAGGTTATAGAGGAGAGAAAGAGAAGTGTTGGGCGGGTTGACCAGGCATGGAGGAGAAAGAGGTGCTAGAGTCGGGTCTGCAGTGGCAGTGGGCGTGTGGTGACTGAAGATATTGAAGGCTTGGAGTTTCTTGATTTGCATGGGTTGTTGCAGGATTTCAGTCTCGATTTTGCAAGTGCAGATCTGCGCCTAACACTACTGCCGAGACGTGGGATGTCGCGGGTCGTGAAGAGGACTGACGTTCACCGAAACTCGGGGCTTCGCGGTGGCTGCTGTTACGAAACGACGGCAAGATTGAAGAAGACGACATTTTTTTAGGGGGAATGGCGAAGAGAGAGACATCGTGAGTGGCTGGGCTTCGTGGTTGAGTTGCAGGGGTTGATTTGAAGCTCTGGCGGCAAGAGGGATCAGACGGCGGAGATTTTGCATCTATGGTTGCAGATGACCTGACTCATTTTTCTTTTTTAGGTTCTTACTGCATATAATTTGAACCCGAAATTCGAATCCAATCCAAACTCAAAACAAAATCATTTGACTTCGAACACAAAGTCAAAAAATTTGAAATCCTAAATCTGCCTAAAAGACGGGGAAATGGGTTTTTGGATAGGTTTGATGGGTTACAGTTCAATGAGGCCAAGCTGCTGTTTTTAAATGAGGAAGCTGGTTATAAATGAGGAATTGAGGAGTTTGATGGGTTGCTGAGTTAAACCCCAATCAAGTGGACGGCGAAGAAGAAGACTTCGCCGGAGTTATAAAGGTGAGGGTGGCGTCTAGTCAGTATGGGAGAAGGAGAATGCACGGTGGTGATGGGGAAGGAATTGCTAAGCTTAGAGGTGATTGAGTGGGAGATGAGGGAAGAAATTGCAGATTGCAGGTTGCCTAGAGAGAGAGGGGTGAGAGATAGGAGAGAAATAAAGGAGAGAGACAGTGGTAGAGAAAGGTTGGGGGACGGGTGGGGGAGGGTCACATTAAATACCATATCAATTTTAGTCATTTAACATATTCACAACAATTTATATATAAATTTACCAAACACTCACACACTATTATCTTTGTTAAAATCACCTTTACAGCTATTTATTCTCACAACACAACAATACCAAACTATCCCTTAAAATGTATTAACACATTTAGCTTTTTGGGATTATTTTATTATGTTCCGAAGAAGTAATGCAAGGTTCTTTCTCTTTTCGATGTGAAATTCATGCCATGAAAAAGTTGAGATTCACTATGAAACTAATCTATGAATAACTCAACTACTTGTAGACACATGCAAATTTTTCATCCCCATGACATGAGATTCGTATTCTAAACGATACCGAAAACATGTTAGAACTAGAAAATCTCTAGCTATACATTGATTACCTGGAAAAATACACAGATTATTTGGAACCATTTGTGATCATGTTGTTTGGAAGACATAGAGAAAAGTGAGATCAAATCTTCTGCACCCAAATTTGGTGTGGCCTCTCTGTGACCCCAATAAGTGATTGACACGTAATTATTATCTTAACTTTTCTAAATTTTGTTGTTATAAATTTACTATGTGTCAATCATTTATTGGAATTTGTTTGGACCCGATTTTACAATATCGGCCCGCGCAATCAAGACCATTGAATGAGCATAATTCCTAACCGTTGGATAAGAAGTAAAGATAATTTTACTTTTTAAAGGATAATATTGTGGTTTTTATCATAATAATTATCTTTTAATATGAATTATCTTGGCATATTCTTAAATGAGATAGATAAGGATACTAAGACATAAAGATGAACCTGGTTTGTTTTGGAGGTTTGATTCAAAGTTCTATGAAGATTAGAATTGGTCGAAGTTTAATCTGATTGGGTTGAGGAGTTCTAATCGAAATGTATTTCTAGTCCGTCCATGGAGGTTCTTACTGCTATAAATAGAGAGGAAGTACAACATTCAAGGGGCCTCCATCACAACACACAAATCTGCCCTGCGCAATTTCTCGCTCTACGCGAAACCTCTCAACACCCTTGAGATTTTTATTTTCTTTTTCGCCTTCACACCTTCATTTTGGATAAACAGCACTGTGGAGGCAACCGGCGATATCTTCAGTTGGCATAAACAGCACTGTCGTCGTAGAATCAGTCGATCTCGGAGCACCTTCAGTTGGCATAAACAGCACTGCGTCAAGGCTGGTTGGTTATTTATCCAAGTCTCGGTCAAGAAGGATTTTCGAATCTTTTCTGGCAGAGGTCATCTCATTAGCCTTCTCAGCGAAGTGAGGTGTTACCAGGTTACTACATTCGGTACATTGAAAGCCGAATTTGATATTGAACTTCGTAAAAATAGCAGCCTTGTCTTCAGACTCTAGAACCCAAAGGCCGAGACGTGTTCCTTCCTCGGCCGCAATCGCAAGACGTAGAAGTCAGCAGCGCGCTCAACGCAACATCAAGACATTTTACTCCTCGGCCGAGCTCGGCCAACGAGTTGGCATGCCCCGCACACATCTGAAGGACGTAGTTAGCTTACTAATTACTCGGCTTGCACGCCACGTAGGCTAGGTGATTTTTGTAGTCAACAGAATCACATAAAAGTCACACCAAATTTGAGTGCAGAAAATTTAATCTCAAGAGTAGTAGTGGATAGCAAAGGGTCAAACATCATCATTAAAATACCATTAAAATACAGTATGTGTCGTGTGTATAGCGTCTGTGTGTGTAGCACGTGCGGTGGTGGTCCAACATTGCCCACTCAGTTTGGGGAAATTAGGACGACGTGCCCACCGTCTCTCCCACAGGCTATCACAGAGAAATTAGAATTGAACATCCAACTGTGTGCTGTGCGCCATGGTTTCTTTTCACTTGTTTCTGCGTGCTGCCCATATAAGTTATTTGGCCACCAGTCGCCTACTATTTTTAATGAAGTGATGCATTTTTAAATTAAATGATGTGTAATCAGTCTGAGCTTACTATTACCATTTCCATTGTTTTCACTAGGGTTGGGTTCGGTTCAAATCGGTTCGGTTTTTAGCCAAAATTGAAACTAAACCGAAATTTCGATTCGGTTCATTTTTTTTCAATTTTTTTCAGTTTTGATTTTTTCGGTTGGTTTCAATTTTTATCCTTTCTTTTTTTCAAAAAAATTAAAATCTGAAATTTTAACATCTCCAATACAATCACACTTCAAGTCTTCCACACCTAAAATAAACATAACATCCAAACTTTAAGGTCCTCAAGCACACACTTCTTCTCTTCAAGCTCAAGCTCATCTAATTAAGATACAAAACATATAATAAGATTCAATTAGGGAACAACCCTAAATCACGATTCATAAAGCTTTCCCATATACCAATTACATAACATATAATTGTAAAGAACAGAACATAACATCCAATGGGTCAGTGAAGGGATAACATGTCAAAACGTGAGAACTTAGATTGTCTACAAAACAACTGATCTTTGTTGCAGCTTGGGTTGTCTATATATGCAAAAGCTAGCCTTTATTTTAGTATGAAACAAAATTATAATACATAAGAAGGAACTATATATTTACTACTATAAATGCATATCTTATTAATGCAGATAAGGGTATGGTTTTTGTCAGCTAACTCCAATGGAGATAAGGGCTGACTAAGCTTTCCAAAACTGGGTCGGTATGGTTCTGTGCAAACATCACCATTTTTGGTGCCTTCCATCCTTTCCAAAACCAGCATATACAAAATCACTATTCTATAAAAACACTCTAAAAAATGACTAGTTACAATTAATCATTTGAAATAGATGTATTTAATAATTTCATTCCAAATACACACAATTTTTGAAATCGAGTTATGAATTGACAGAGACACCATAATCTGCAGGGCCTGCATCACAATTTGTGAATTTTTGTCTATCGATTTTATCACCATTGCTTTGATAATTCGGCTTCCATTAAACAACAGTGCTGTAACATATCAGTGAAAAAGAAATTTATTGAACCGGCTATCGAACTGATGGCTAAAAAAAAGATGGTTCATATTCATATGGGAACACAAAGTATCAAAGTCGAACCCAGTTTTCACCACAAGGGTATGAATGTTCAGACTTCAGATGCACGGCCAATGTTACAAACCCTTAAATCAAAACCTCCTTTTTTTTCTAATTGACAACCCCTTCCCCACCCATGAAATTCTTCTAATTGACAACAATAGTAAGCATTCTAATTGACAGCAATAGTAAGCATTACTATCAAAGGAAATCTGTAGAACATGAGAGACTGACTGACTAACCTTGCAAAGGCTGTCGTGGGCCGAGAGACTCGAGACTGGAAACGACAAGAGGACTCAAAGCCAGAGGAGGTTGCGGGTCACGGGGGTGAGAGATTGAGAGTAAGATGGCGACACTGACTGAGAGTGAGACGGGTAGCACTGTCGCAGGCCGCTGGGAAGGAAGAAGATGAAGACAGGTCGTAGGTGCGAGGAGCGGCGGAGCGGCGAAGCGGCGGCGGCTGCGAATGGTAACTGGGAACTTGGGATTTGGGAAGGCTAAAGGAATGGAAGGGTTTCTGACTGAAGTACAGAGGGAAGGGAATGCCTGAAAGTGGCGAAGGGTAAGGGGGTAGGGTTTCAGACTGAAAGAACGACACCGTTTAATAAAAAAAATATTAATTTATAATTAATTATAAAAAGCTTCGGTTCAATTTTCGAACCTCAAAAACCAAACCAAACCGAATTAGCTTCAGTTCAGTTTGATTTTTTAGTTTTGGTTCGGTTTTTATTTTTGCTTTGGTTCAGTTTTTTTCGGTTTTTTGAACCCACTCCTAGTTTTCACCTCTTGCAGATATTGTGGAAACTCAACCATATATTTTTATTGATTTGGTGGGTCCCATACTTGGGTACTGTTTATTTACAAATTCATAATTTAGTCATTTTACTATATAATTGAAAAATAAAAATGTTACAAAGTTATAAAGTCATATTTGACTCTGAATAAGGCATGCAAGTTACACCTCCTTTGATACAGATTCAAATTCAATAGACTCAGAAATTAGACAAACTATAGGGAGGCCATATAAACAAATGGATGTAGAAGATTCCAGTTAACTTCTTTCTACACTCAAAGTAAATTTTAAATATGAATTGTTTTTTTACCTATTGCATAATTATCATCAAGTACAAGATGAAATTAACAATAAAATTAAAATTTATCAATAAACTCACACCCAATAATCAGACCCTACCATCACCAAATTTGCAAGAAATCATCATTCAGCACTGTCTACACTAAAATAGCAATAACGTCTCCTACAAAAATTGGAATCACGATCCACAAAATTATATATAAAATATACATCTAGATCTTTCCAAGTTTATAAGGCATAATATTTGGTTCGTCTCAAGGAATTACAGTTTATTATTTGAACATCATTGATTTGCATAGTAAATTTTTTATTTTGGGACATCTGCACTAAAATAGCAATATCGTCTCTTAGAAAAATTAGAATTACGAACCATAAAGTTCTCCATAAACTAGACATCTAGATCTTTTCAAACATATAAGGGCTCAATATTTGGTTCTCTCAAGGAATTACATTTATTATTCAAACTTTATTGATCTACCCAACAAATGTTTAATTTTGGGATTTTATTTTCTAAATTAGCGTAATGATAAAATTACATATTGAATTGAGTTTGCAATGGGTACTTTAGGGCAATTCCACCCCTAAAGACTTTGCGCCAACACCCAGCCCATTTATCCACTCAAGTGAACAGTAATAGATCCCAGTGAACAGTAATAAGCCAAAGCATCTCCACCCCTAAAACCAAATAGCCTAGTCAATTTTATTAAAATATTATTAATTTTATTATAAAATAATACTTTAATTTTTAACAAATCCATCTCCGCTCCCCTCCCCTGTCTCTGCCACAGAAGCTCCCCAACCACTCCCCTCCAATGTGCAGAAGAAAGAAATAAATTAACAAGATGAAGGGATATGGGAAGAACACATTGGAAGGGATCTCTCTCTCTCTGAGCTTTAAGCACAGGAAGTGATTTTCAACTTGGCGTCGGAGACGGCGTCGAAGGCCTCCAAACCCCCATCCCGCCGCCCTTTGCTCCGCCTACAAATTGGCCTTCTTCAACCTCAGCCTCAAGGAGCTCTACACCAAGATCTCTCTGCGACGCATTAATCTTGTGGGAGGTTGATGGCCCAACTGACGTCAGATGGCCTGGCATGTGGGTCTGTCGATTTTAGGCCGGTCTCTTGCTTGGCTTGGGCTTGGTGCCAACCAAAATGCTAGGTTGGAGTGGATAGCCTAGGTGTCGGGCTTATTTTTTGGCTGGGTGCTGGCCTCTTAGTTCCCCAGTGGAACTGCTCTTAGGTTGTAAATTTGGAATTTATAAAAAAAAAAAAGTTAGATCGGATTCAAGTAAGCAAAACAAATACTGTATAAGGGAATGTGTTTCTAAATGCAAGAAGCACAAAAAGACTCACAATTCAGATTCCACAACAAATTTTCTATTTGAATTCATCATAATTTGTAAATGAAAAACAAAAACAAAGCGTAAAATCATAAAATCAAACAACATAATATAAAACAGGATCAAACATTCAAAACCAATTTTTTTTTAATATGGTAAGGTAACGATATTTATTTAAGAAAGGAGATAACAAAATTGAATCAAACTACATACACCAAAAAAAAAATGACAATACATTTACCTCCATCATCAAATTGAATCAAACTGTATATACTTTAATAATATGGAGTTTAAACGAAACACTTCTGATACTGTTCACTTTTAACGAAAATGACATTTTCACTCTAAAAAGCCACTCCTAGTACTATTCACTTACAACACATTTTTTGTCCCTTTTATTAAAACTCAAAGTTTTAAGCTACTTTTGTAAGATGTCACATCGCCCAAGGGTGAGGATCTTGTAAGCCTTATATGCACATGTCCACCTCCATATAACACGAGGCCTTTTGGGGACTCACTGGCTTCGAAGTTCGTCGGAACTCCGAAGTTAAGCGAGTTCAGGCGAGAGCAATCCTAGAATGGGTGACCCACTGGGAAGTTCTCGTATGAATTCCTAGAAACAAAACCGTAAAGGTGTGGTAGGGGCCCAAATCGGACAATATCTTGCTATGGCGGAGTCGTGCCCGAGACGAGATGTGATGATGTGTACACCTCATCTTTCATCTTTCTAACAAAAGGAAAGTCAAGAAAAAAAAACAAAATGAAAGGCAAAATATCTTTCTAACATAAGTAATGTTAAAGAGACTTTTAAATATGAACTTTCGTCTGTCGTTTCATAATTTAATATTAATTTTCATATTAATATTATAGATAAAAAAATATGAGATGGTAAAATTAAGGTTTATAAAGAATTTCATTTATAAGAGATTCTCCTTAAACATTCGTTTTTTTCTTTTTCCAATAAGCTTCAAATCTCACTTAAAGGGAAGCATTAATTGAAATCTCATTTAAACGGTGTGCTGTGCAATGCGCATGGCATGTCGTCCATGTTGCCTCCTCCGAGGACCCAATTTCTCTATTAATTAATTAAAAAGAAAAACCAAATATGTCAAATACGATATCCCACACTTCCGTTTCACCTGTAAACTGGAAAACAAAAGTTTACCCAAAAAAAGAAAAAAAAAGCAATTAGATCAAATATCACTATCAACCTTAATAATTAACTTTTCTTCACTCTACTATGCATACATCAATTTATATCATGCCTTGTCTTTCCGTGGTTTAAATCCTACCATTTTAAATTCGGAAGTTTCTAGCACTCGCTTAATCATTAAATTCAACAACGAATTTTATACATTTACGCTTTATAATTATTTGGCTTTTTAGTTAAAATAGTTTCTAAGATTTGCATAACACATTACTTTAGTTTCTGGGATTGAAAATCAATAAAAATGGTCCCTAAGATTGTTCACCATCCATTATTTTGGTCATTCCGTTAAAAATTATGTTAAGTGTCTAAGAGCTCTTAGCCGAAAGTTTGGGCAATTTTCAAAGTTTCGTAACTCAATCGGTTTTTGGCCAAATTCGACCCATAATTTATCAAAATGAAGATAGGAAAGTGTAAAACAAGATTATACCTATTTGTAAGCCCAATGGTTGCCGGAGATGGCTAGAAAATACCTTGAAAGGTGACTGATGTGCAAGAAAACTGGAAAACTAGCCGGAAACTGGGTAAACTTTAAACATTCATAACTTCATCAATACCCAACAAAATCGAGTGATTCAAAAACAAAAATCATACTTCTCAACGAGAAGAAAAGAATGGTACATTTTTCAAGGGCTAAATCACCGTGGTTTGGCTAAAAATGGCTCGAAATTGGCTATATTGGTCTCAAGTTAGCCACTTTTGAGCCATTTTTAATTCAAACCACAACAAATTAGCATCTATAAAGGTACCATTCTCTTCGTCTCATTGAGAAGGGTAATTTTTGTTTTTGAATCACTCGATTTTGTTGAGTATTAAAGAAGTTCTGAACATTTAAAGTTTACCTAATTTTCGGCGAGTTTTCTAGTTTTCCCGGTGACTAGTCACCTTTCAGGCTATTTTCTGGCTATCTCTGGCAACCATTGGGCTTCCAAATAATTATAATCATTTTCTACACTTTCCTATCTTCATTTTGATATATTATGGGTCAAATTTGGTTAAAAAACTATTGAGTTACGAAGCTTTGAAAATTGTCCAAACTTCCGGCCAAGTGCTCCAGGACACTTAACAGAGTTTTTAACGGAATGACCAAAATAATGGATGGTGGACAATCTCAGGGATCATTTCTATTGATTTTCAATCTCAGGGACTAAAGTGATGTGTTATGCAAATCTAACAGACCATTTTAGCTAAAAAAAACCTAATTATTTGGGGTGGTCACGCCAAATACAGAGAGTCTATTCATGGGGAGATTTTTTTTTTTAAAAATCTTTTTTAATAAACGATTTTATCTACACTAAGGAAGTGGGGAAGTGGGCTAAGTCTCACAATAAGTTAACAATAATTGGTTCAATTCACCTTTAGTGAAAATTGAATCTAAGACCTTTTACTTACAAGTGAAGAGGAATATCACTAAACCATAGTATTAAATCAAACCCAAGACCTCTCGTTTTTGGTCATTTTAATAAAATAAAATATTTACAACTTCCAAACTACAAATTGGTTGTTGGATTAATGAATAATTACTCATAAAACTCTGAACCATGAGTAAGATTATTCTTGTGGTAAAAAATTTAAGATGAAAAAAAAGCCAATTTAATTAATGAATAATTACTCATAAAATACCGAACTGAAAATTTAGTAATTACTCAAAAACAGTCAATTTAATTATTTGAGTTTTTTTCAATTCTTTTGATCTAATGACCAAAAATTAAGAATAATCTCTAGTAAGTAAAAAGAGATGCGTAGATGTTATCGGAAAAAAAATGGATGTGGAGACAATTCCTATGAATCCATGATAAAAATCACTGTGGCAGAAGAGGTAAAACCAAACAAAATACATTCTTAAGTTAACCAACCAGTCTTACAACAGTGCTTAACAAACTATTTTAGAATCTAAAAATCTCCTAATCTGTTAGAGAATCCCCAATATTCAACAAATCATTCTTAACCCTAACCATGAATCTCTAAAACCGCTACTCATGGAAAGGGAAAGCCCAAGCAAATTAAGCAATTGACCCCAAAAAGGAGGTTAACCAAAATTTTACAGCTAACCAAAGTACCAAACACAAAGTACATCAAACTGTAGCTCCGCTCTTTCAATGGTGGGCAAGTATTACATGTCCGACGTTCTACCAATGTTGTGGCACACAAAATGGTTTTGTTTTTTTTTTTTTATTCGGATTCTTATTAGTTCAATGAACCACCAAATTTTGAGGACTCATGCCCCTTCTTCAAGCTCTGGTTGGCATTGTTTGTAGAGAAATCTCTTATCGACGATAGAACAAGATCAATAACGATGGTGCTCCTTTCTCTGATGCAACATAATATCGTATGTTGTGATGTGCTATAAAGTGATTGTACTGCTTCTTAATTCAATAAATTGTAATCGTTTCTTCTTTTCTTTTTCTTTTTTAAATCTCCTGCCATTAGAAAAAAAAAATTGAGAGGGATATATGAAATAAAACTAAGGCCTCGTTTAGTACACCGTATAGAGCACAAGATAAGACTAATTATACAAACTTAGTTGTTTGGTGCAATCTGTATTAAATAGAGTTCGATTTAATTATCATGGCCCCACCTATTATATATGGCTAACGCCGTATAACTTATACACTTAAAAACTTTGTATTATTAGTTGGGTAGGAAATTGCTCGCTCTCTCCGTCCCCTCGATCCGCCGCACCCACCACCAACTCTCGACGTCGTGTCCTTAGTGAACCACAAGGCATTGTTGAAGACCAGCCGATGCCTCGTCGACGACCGTTTCATTGACGAACTGATGTGCTGATTGTAGATCTGAGGAGGATGGTGAAAGTGATGATGAAGCAGGTTCTCTGTCTCTGTACCGGCTTCGTTACGTCCTCCAGAAAAAGGTTTTATAGACTTACCCAACTTTTTGTGTTTAAAGCTTTCATTTTGGAAATGCAAAATTGTGAGCAACTCTGTTCGATTTGCTGGGTTGGGGAAGATGCGGTGGTGATAAGCCATGTTCAACAATTGAGGTGTTCACGAATTGACTGAGGATGGGGTGGGTATGGTATTTGTTGTCGGAATTGAATGAGGGTCGTGTGGCGATGGTGTTTGTTGGGGTGTAAGGTGAAGGGACGAAGGCACTAATTTTTTTTTCTTCTGTTTTTTAATTTTTTTCAAACATATTAATAAGAAAGTTTCAAAGAAAAAAAATAATAACTTGGAGGCAGAATATATCATCACAATTTTTTTTCCTTTTATTTCTCATTAATCATAGAAAAATTATCTTAAAATTAAGGGTAAATTACATTTTACCCCCTTAAGTTTGGGGTCAATTTCAATTCATTACAATATTTTTAAAACATTTCAATTTCATACATTTACTTATCATTTTATTTCAATTTCATACATCTGTTAGAAAATCTATTAAGTTAACCGTTAAGTGATGACGTGGCAAATATGGAGTCCTCATTTGTGCTAACGTGGCTAAATACTTAATAAAAAAATTAAATATTAAAATTTTAAAAAAAATAGAAATCCCATTCCCCCTTCATCTTCCCCACCCCAAATCAGCACACACACTCTCTCTCTAATCACCATCTTCCTCCTCTCCATCTACCTCACCTCCCACCACCACTCCCGAGTCTAGAAGACCCAGCCCAAGCCCCCCGTCGTCTAGCCGAGTCGCCATGGCCTGGAACAATCTCTCCATTTTCACCTTCTCGACGACGGGAATGATGAAGAACTTCCATCGCCATCAGATTTGATAGGATGCAAATCATGGAGCAGAGAATTTGAGTGGAGGGTGGAAGGAAAGGGTTAATCTGGGGAGAGAATGGAGGGGAGGTGAAGAGAGTGGAGTAGAGGGAGAAAGTGGGTTGGGGAGGTGAAGAGGGATGAATGAATCGGAGAAGGGTGGCTCGGGTAGGCAAAAGGTGGGTGATGGGAGAAGGGGGTGATTGGGTGGAGCCGTGGAGGAGGTGGAAAGGATAGAGGGATGCTCGGTGGGGAAGACGAAGTCTGGGTTTCTGTTTTGGTTTCTGATTTTTTTTTTAATTTTTAATTAAGTGTTTAGCCACGCGACACAAATGTGGCAGCCACGTCAGCACAAATGGGGACCTCATATTTGCCACGTCATCACTTAACGGTTAACTTAACAGATTTTCTGACGAATGTATGAAATTGAAATAAAATTATAAGTAAATGTATGAAATTGAAATAAAATTATAAGTAAATGTATGAAATTGAAATGTTTTAAAGATGTTGTAAGGGATTGAAATTGATCACAAACCTGAAGGGGTAAAATGTAATTTATCCTAAAATTAATAATAGTTCGAAATCTTTATCCAGAATAGTACCAAACGCAATATAAATAATACATCATTAGTCTAATTGTGACAGCCCGTCCCGAACTTCTAATTCTCGATAATGTGAATTGACAATTTTGCCCTCAAGCGTTGAGTACGTAATTGCAATTTAAGTTATGTATTGGTCGAATTGCATGAATTCCTAATCTATTGGGACTAATAAGAAACAAATGAATTATTGTGTTGATTGATGGCTTTTAGACCACACAAATTACCCTCACTCTCTCTCTTTCACCACTCATGTGCCTCTCTCTCAAACTCTCAGATTCACTTTCTCTCTATCTCTTCGAACTCACTCTCTCTCTTCCTTCTACATATGGACAAGCTCAAAACAAGCCCAAACCTTGCAGTTCGAAGGATCCAAGGTTACCATTGGATTGCTTGGGACCTCACGAGTGCATTGGTACCAGTTTTAGGTAAGAATACTTTCGGTTTTACGTGAAAATCTTACCCCGTGCCCATGCACTGTTGCTCATAGGGAGCTTGAGGAGGTCCTCACGAGTATTGGGGTACTTCGTTGGAAGGAATTGGACATCGGAGGACCGAGATCGATGTGTTTCTAGGTAAGCTGAACTATCGAGCTTTCTCGGAGAAAATCTAGTGCATTTTAAGACTTGAAACTTATATAACGTGATTCTACATGTTATTAGCTTCATTTTGGTACCAATTTTGTGGAGAATGGTGAAGAAACTAAGGAGAATAGTGGTTTTAAAGTTTTTCCATAAACCGGCGAACAGTCGCCAGCGACTGACCAAAGAAGATGACGGAATATTCCGTTAGTTTAAATGGAATGTTCCTAACGAAGGTAACGGCATCAGCCAGTTTAAACGGAATATTCTTGGAATATACCTGACGGAGTTAACTAACGTCGTTAGTGTGCAGATCATATGGCTACGCGTGGCCGGCGCGTGCAGGGTCAGAAATTTTTTCTATAAATTTGTCCGGGTTCGTGACGTCGAGTAGGTCACGTTGGTATATTCAAATACCAAAATTGAGCTATGTATGAGAAGTTATTCCCGTAGTTCCGTATATGTGCTTAAATAACGTTATTTTAGTAAATTCTCATATAGGTGAGACGTATCCCGAGGACGATCGTAGCCAGGCTAGTCATAGGGGCTACGACCCGGCTACTTATCAGTGAGTGGGTAGTTTGTTTTCCGTATATACCTATATATATTGCTATTTTCCCAGAAAATGAAATCGAACGTTTAAAGGATTTGAAATGCCATGCAAAGTATCTATTTATTTTATTTATGCATTAATGATTGCATATATGTATGTTGGTGCTGCAGACGCACAGGTAAGTGTCAGGTAAGTTTAAATAATGGTTATGATGAGAATGATGTGATCTGATGTGATTAGAGCTCATATACCTGCAACATGATATTAGTGTTCCCGTCCAGAGCTAGGGGCATAGTCTTTTACGTGTTGTTCACCTCTCGCACCGCATGCTTGCCTTGGATCCAAGTTAGGTGCACAGTCCTGTTATATAGACCACTATAAGTGGGTTCGACCGATAGGTGACCCGCGAATCCTTCGCACAGTCTTCATGTGATTGTAGCACTAGAGCATAATTATTCTATATTCAGTGATGATGTGTAGACCAATAGTGGTGGTAATGATTTGTGTGCAGGATTGATATACATGATATGATGAGTTGATTATGAGCTATTATACAGCTGAGGGCTGAGTTGATTATTGAGATTGATTATGAGATATATATACGGCCGAGGGCCGAGATGATTACCTGACATTTAATCACATCCACAGAGTTATGATTTAGTTTTCAATTGTGATACTTTGGCATGGCATACATTCATATTTTCCAGCATGATTTCGAGAATATCTATATATTAGTATATACTTTATTCTGGAAATTTATACAGGTTTTACGGAGAGGGGTTATACTTTTGAGAAAAGAATGATTTTGAAAAGATTTGTTTTGTTGACCCACTCAACTTTGTTTTTCGCCCCTCCAGGTCCTAGGTAGCTAGAGTATCGTTGGTGGCTAACGAGGATCGTTCGGGAGTTCTAACAGACTTCTCATTATGTAGGGCACCTTTTGGGGTTATTTGAATCTATTATTTCATGCTTGATTGCATTGACTTAGTATGCTCTGAATTTGTATAAGCACTATAACTTTGCACTCTAGCGCACTATCTTCTTAGGTTGCTAGTGGCCTGGTTTAAATTCGTTCGTATCCTTCTTATGAATCTTGCTGCCGCACTGTGCACATAGTTACGTCACGCTCACGTGACAGCCAGCACGCCCCACTTTCGGGTCGGGGTGTGTCACTAATACTGCACTAAACGTCTAATTAATTTAGTCAGTACTATTCAATGACAAATTATTCAATCCGACCGAAATAGTCAGTACAGATCGAGATGTCAAACAAGGCCTAACTCACCAACAAACAAGTAAACAAGCACCAAAGTCACATAATTCACCTATAAACAAACAAGCACCAAAGTCACACCAAAAGAGAAAGGGGCCATATATAAAATGTAAACATCACGCAAATAAAAACAAAACAAAACAAAACATCACACAAGGAAAAAAAAACAACTCAACAGGTCCTTGATTGAAATTGTCATTGACATTGGTGACAATTTTCATCAAATTAATTAAAGAAAATTGTAGAAGTGGTCTCTCAATTTTAGTTTGATTGAAGTAATAGTTTCTCAACTAAAAATTCATGATTATTGATTTCTTAACTCCTTAAAACGTGCAAATATAATTCTTTTCGTCAATTCCGTCAAAACAAGTCAAGTTAGAAGAATAATTGCTACAATTGAATTAAAGTTGAGGGCCCATTTCTACTCTTCTCTCATTTAGTTTTTCATATTTGCCCTTAATTCAACCTCACATGTATGGCAGGTGACTCATTTTGACATAATTTTTAACGGAGTTGACGAAAAAGACTATAGATACACATTTTGATGAGTTAATGGACCAATGGTCATAGATTTGTAGTTGAGAGACTATTACTCTAATTGGGTTAAAGTTGAGATAACATTGCTACAATTTTCTCAATTAATTATGTGCATCACATATGACTCTATAAGCCTTTTTCAAGAAATAAATCACAGAATTACAACTATGCCTTTTTAGGCTCAGTTCAAAAGGAATATGGGAAGATTTAGGAAGATTTTGAAAGAGACTTTAAAAAGATATAAAGTACATAGAGCAAACAGAAGATTTGGCGCAAACTGAGTACAACAACAATTTAAGATTCATACAACTTCTCACTTAATAAGTATAGTGATATTCAATTTATACTTTATTGTTATATGTATTAGATGTATCAAGTTTGACTCACATAATGAGAGAAATAAAAGAGTGTTGTTAAGCCTACTCCAAAGTCTTATTTTCCCACACACTTTAAAATATTAATTTTATTGACAAATTTATCCTAATATAAAATGACCTTCAAAGACCTAAAAATCAATCAATCATGTCTTACAACATAATTATTGGATATATTGACAAAGAAAACCTAAAATATCATAAATTAAAAAAATTAAAAAAAATAAAAAAACATCATAAACCTCCACAAGCTTTCCTGGGGAAGGAAGTTCAGAAAATTTATCAGGAGGAATTGTACAATTGGCATGATGTGGCAAAACAGACGGAATTGTTTATGACCGTGCTTTGAAATGCTCAAATCAAAATCTTTTATAATGACTCTCACGGTGTGGTTTCAAAATTTACATCTAAATTGCATGCTCATAGAGATGTTTGGCTGAGTCTAGTTCTTAGAACAAATTCACTGTGCATAGAAATGTGATAATATATTCTCTCCATCACATCAATGGCTATAAAAGCACAGTGATCTGCTCAAGTGTTTTTTTTTCACCATTTGGGGTGAAAATGATGCACCAGTGGTTATTTTTGCATTCCAAGGGCTGAGTATTGCATCTTTACATCCATTTGCTTAATAGTGATTGCAAGCTGGAGTACGAGAGGGAGTGTTTTTGTACTTTGTTGTTATTAAATGTGATGGCGATTTTTAGTTAAGCTGCCTTAATAGGATGCCAAGACATAAACTTGATCAGGGCCGGTGATGGACTTAGAACTTTGTGTCGTTATTCATCTATCTTGATGTTTTGAGAATGCAAAAACATCTTAGGGTCAAGGATTGCTAATTGCTTAATTTGTTTATTGTAGATACCTCTCGTATGGAACTTGGTTCGGAAACATTTTCTGCTTGGTGTCGTAGCTGAGGATTTTGGGGTGTTGGTATTTACAATTTTGGAATTTTTTTTTTTTTTTGGGAGGGGGCTACTGCTTGCTGGTGATATTTGGAGTTCTGGGGTAATGATGATCTTTGTTAAAATTATAATAAATTTTCAAAGCAAGGAAAATTTGAAGAAAAAATATGTAGGGTTATTTTGGAAATAATGGTGAGTGGGAAAAGAGTTTAAGTATTATTGAACTTTTTATGGTAGGTGTAAATAGGGGTGGGTTCAAAAAACTGAAAATCGAAAAAAAACCAAACCGAAGCCGAAAAAAACCAAACCAAACCAAATTTGACTGGTTCGGTTTTGATTTTTGAGATCCGAAAACCGAACCGAACCGAACCGAAAAAAAATCATATATAAATACTAAAAAACATGTAAGGGTCAGGGTTTGAACTCCTTCCCTGCAAGTTAGGGTTAATCACTGCAAACCAACTTGACTGTAAGCTTCGAATCGTTATACTTGCACCAGTACGTTATTTATAAGTTTCTTATATTTAATACTTTATAAAACTTCTTGACTTTACAAAACCCTAGCCGTCTCACTCTCATTTCCCATTTCCCATTTCATATCTCAAACACTCAGTCCCTCTCTCCCTTCCTCCGCTTCCTCTTTGTGCTCTCTCTCTCTCTCTCTCTCTCTCTCTCTCTCTCTCTCTCTCTCTCTCTCTCTCTCTCTCTCCCAGTCTTCTCCTCTTCTCCTCCTCTTCTTCCAAACCATGATTTTTCCTCGCCCTTTTCGAATCAGAACCCTCCCTAAATTGGAAGATTCTAATCCGGGTTTTTCGATCTCTCACAGGTAATTTTCAAATCAAAACTAATATGATTTATAATTTTATATTGTGATTTACTGAATTAAAATGGGTTTTTCTTTTAATTATTTTGTTGGGATTTTGCATATTATGATCTTCCAATTTCGCAGCAAATGCATAGGTTTTCCTATGGCTGACAAGTGGTTTGGGACTAAAAACAAACCCCTAAGCTAAAAATCTCTCCTGGCTGGCTATTATTTAGTATTAGGTTTATTTTCACAGAAAAATCAGAGAGTTAACACATGCATGTGTTTTTTTCTCTGCGAGAGCTCTCGAATCTACAACAAGAAATGCGCACCAACACCTAATAATGTCAAATCCATCATCCCAATTCGTATTCATTTGATGTAAAAGTTTCTGCACCTTCAATGCTCAATCAATAGTTGCAGATTTGTTCCAAATTTAAAAAAAAAATCATGGAAAAAACCGAAACCAAACCGAAACCGAACCAAAAAAATTTGAACCGAACCAAAATTTCAGTTCGGTTTCGGTTTTGGGAAAAAACCAAACCGTTGAGAACCGAACACAGCCCTAAGTGTAAATATGAGGTAGGTGAGAAAATAAGAGCCTGTTTGATATCTTATTTGAAAATTTATATCATTTCTCAAAACATTTTTTAAGAACATTTCTTGAAAACAATTTTTTTTTTAAGACTCAAAAACTTGATTGGTTTGCGATTTAAAATTTTTAAATCTTACGACTTAAACTAGACAAATAAATCTAAAAAGCGGGGATGGCAGGAAAGGGAGAAATAGTAGAGATGAGGAAAGAAAGTAAGAGATGGTTGAAGGAAAGAGAAAGAAGAGAAGATCAGACGAGATAGAAAGAATCGAGAGAATGAAGAGAGTGGATTGGTGGATAGACGGAAAAGGTAAAAAAAAAAAAAAAGGTAAGAAGAAAAGAGATAGATTTGGAGTGAGAGGGCAGGACGAAGAGAAAAAAAATGAGTGAGTTTAAGTTAAAATTTTTGAATTAGTCTTGAGTTTAGTTTTTAAAAATAATTCTACCAAACTAGTTTTTAAAGTCTAAAACTTGAAAATTCTTTTTTAATTTAAAAAGTTAAATTCAAGTAGAGTACCAAACAGATCCTAAAATATTAAGATGGGTATAACACCACTCAAATAAAATTGTAGCCAACATTTGTTTGTTGTGAATGGACTAAATCCCTCATTGTAAAAAGAATATATTAAATTTTTTTGTTTTTTCTTGTTGCTAGTAACTTGGCATAATTAGTGGCAGTGGCGAAGCTAGGATTTCTCGGGAAAAGGGGCGAACTTTCAACTCACAAAGGCTATACCAACACCTTCATGATCACGCTACAGATACAAAAGCACCGCATTTTCAACTCACGAAGGCCAAGAAAGAAATGACAGATCCTAACATGTTAACTTCCAAAGTTTCGGGTATTTACACATAAATCCCCTATACTTTTACCTCTACGAAACACAGAATGCAACGCGCTCTCAAGATTTCACATTCACATAGACAAGCTTAACCTTTGTGATTCTAAGCAAAACTCAAACTTAGCTCAAACAACAAAATCTTGTTGCTTTAATACAAAAGAGCATTGGAATGGTCAACAAGGTTTTATGTCTGTTAACAAGAACCTACTGTTTTGAAACGAAATATAACAAGAAAATCCATCTCAACATCAACTAACTAGGTAACAATGCAGAGATGCACAAAACAAAGAAAACCTCAAACGTAGTCTGCATACTAAGCTGAGCTCTTCTCGATATTATTCTCAAGTTCCCCCCTCAGCTGCAGAGAGAAGTCATCGTTAACATCGTCATTATCCCAGTCGTCTTCCCACTGCTGTGTCACTTCCTTGCCTTCCTCTTTGTCCTCCCATTCTGTCATTGTTCATAAACAAAATAAGACGAAGTTAGAACGAGGCATAACTCCTACCTGATCAGCATTGCAAGCATACACACAACAGTATGAACCGTAAGTAAAAGCAATGCAGGTACTCTGAACCTAAACAAGTTATGCAGAGCGGCGCCATGCTTATGTAAATGAAATTTACAAGACAATATCGAACACAACTAGAACAGCCAAATCTCCAAACTCCAAAGTAGTGAACCAAAATTCAACAAACATGAGGACCCCAATTTTAATTCTTCATCAAATTAACGATTTATCGAAGTACAATGGCTCAATATCCAAAATGGTGAAACAAAGGAACGAATTTCAACATCAAAATAACGAATTTCAACTGTTTTAGCATACTAGAAGATCAAAACTAAGAGACCCAGAAACTAAAATCCACCAACTAAATGGCTAATGCAAGCAAGACATTGCAAAAATCCCCAAACCAATTAAAAAATACATGCCATAACAGTAAGTTTCAAAAATTTCCGATCAATTGAAACCCTTAGAATTAAATAGCACGAACTGAGATTAAGGCTAAACGATTGACCCACGTATTGAAGTGCAAAATTAAACACCTTCGTTGATATCAAACTCCTCGAACTCATCGTCGTCTTCGAACAGATCCATCTTCGCGACCTCCGTCGCCCGCCGGGGCTCCGCCGCCATCTCAGTTCTCCAATCGTGAACTAACACAATAAAAGTCCGATAAATTTAGGCGTTCGAGATTATCAATTCAATTTCTCAGTCGTTCGAGATTATTCAACAAAAATTTGAGAAACCCAGCATGCATCATCCCCAAAATTTGATAAATTTAGGCGAAATTTGTGAAATTTAAGAAATTCGAAAAACCCTAAACACACACAATCAAAGCATACCTCGCACAAAATGCCATCTGGTTTTCGCTGAGACTCCTTAACTGGTCGAGATTTCTTCTCCTGGGATGCGAGATACGAGGTTTTGGGCAAGCCCAAGATGTCCTTGGCATCCATTGCAATTTCCCCCAACAATTTGGGCGTTTGCTTGGGACTTGCGACGAGACAACGCAACGTGCGACTCTCTCGGTTGCAGAAGGCTAGGCGACAACAAGGAAGGAAGAAGCACCGGGTGCAATGGAGCCTCCAAAACGACGTGTCTGGATTTTAAAAAAAAAAACAGAAAGATTCCACTGTGCTGCTGTGCAGCAGAACCAGGACGAAGGAACAGACAGGGAGCTGAGGGGCTGAGTTTTCCAGCGGGAGGGGAGGAACTAAACCTGCGCTGGGGCTGTGTTTTCCGGCGAGGGGAGTGGCGGCCGCCACTTCTCGCCCTCACGTGGCTTCGCCACTGATTAGTGGGACATCAAAAGTTAATGGAACGGTGAAATTTCGTTAAAAATTAAGCGGGACAGGAAAATTTCGTAAGAATAATACTTAAAGGATCAAAATTTTTAAATTAAATTTACAAACTAAATAATATAATTATAGATAATTAAATTATTAAGTGTCGTATTTATTTTTTATTAATAACACATCATTTAATTTATAATTTAGCTTAAAAATTTAGGGTTGTGATTTTCACACACCCTTAACTACTTTTCCCACACCCCTTCTTATTTTTTAATACTTAATTGGTATTGTACTATTTAATCTTCCATATATACCCTTCCATGTATACCCTGACTCTTTCAAAAGTCAAAAAGTATGAGAGGTACATATAAGATTAAATAGTAAGATACCAATTAAATATTAAAAAATAGAGAGAGGTATGGGAAAAGTAGTTAAGGGTGTGAAAATCACAACCCAAAATTTAATCTCCCTCGGTTATCACATACATAAATCAGACGATTGATCATCCACGAAGCTTCCTGGAAGTTGCCATGGCAGTGCCTTCACTGACACCATATATCCCCTATCCCTTCTAATCTGCTTTCCATCTTTTCCTTTCTCTCTCCTTTCACCATTATCTTCTCTCTCTCTCTCTCTCTCTACAACTTCTTCCCCCATTTGGGTTTTCATCTTCAGTCATGAAGTTCATCAATATTAGCTCCAAAAATCTCAGTCCGAAAGGCCTCTTCCGATCTAAGAAGGACCGGTACGCCGTGTCCAACTCCGAGCCGCCATCGTTCGGGTCCGGAAAGGATTCTTCCTCGTCTTCTTCTTCTTCCTCCTCAGACTCAATTCACAAGTCCGGGGTCGGTGGTGTCACCACGCCCACCAGCGTTTTGGCCGAAAGATCGGGTGACTGGTCCGAGTTTTCGGCCGATCTGCAGCTGGACATGGCCAAAGCGTTTAAGCTTATAGACTGGGACAACGACGGAGTGGTGTCGAGGAAAGAACTTGCGGCACTTCTGTGCCAGCTCGGGAACAACCCGCCGAGTCAAGAGGAGGTGACGTTGATGCTGAGCGAGGTGGACCGAGACGGAAGCGGTTCGATAACCCTTGAGGCTTTATTGAACCAGGTCGGACCGGTTTCCGGTCCACCTGCCGACTCGGAGCTGCGCGATGCGTTCGAAGTATTTGACACGGATAACGACGGCAAAATATCGGCGGAGGAACTTTTGAGGGTTTTCATGGCTATTGGGGACGAACGGTGCACTTTAGAGGAGTGCCGGCGCATGATAGCCGAGGTAGATAAAAACGGGGATGGGTTCGTGTGCTTTGAGGAGTTTGTTCATATGATGGAGCTGCAGAGATGAAGTTGCTCCTGATGTTTGGCGAGTCATAAAAGTCTTGATTTTCTTCTTCTTTTTTTTTTTTTTTAAATTTTGATTGGGATAATGGATGTATGGTTTTTAAGCGTGTCTTGAAAAGATTGAGGTACATAGGTAGTTGTTAACTTGTTAGGCATTAAAATGGTGGAGATCGAATTTGCACTAGTACATGTAAGAATGATGGTGTGCAAAATTGCGGTAAAGCGTTATGAACCTAATGATAATTTATAGGGTTTTTTATTAAAAAAATTAGTGAAGAGATTCAATGAATTTATGAAATTGTTAGAAAATGGAATTTGTTTATTAAAATCTCCATATAAAATTTTCTAGGAATTAGGTTTTTTAAGCTGAAGTAAACCTGTATGTTGACCTAAAGCTACAATTATTCTTTTTGGAATCAAATTCTGCACATAAATTATTTGGTACTGTCAAAGCCAAAAGAATTTTTAATTACGAAATTATTTGGTAATGTCATTTCCTTATTTTCCCGTTAATGAATTGGGAGCTTATTGGTGGACCAAAGATTTTTTCAGGTACCGGGTATTCAAAAGGTACACTTGTTATAATAATATCCGTTATTTTCTCATTTGCAAACTAGTTATTTCCCTTTCCCATTTAATTGAAAGGACTCGTGACTGTGTGACCGTCACACATTTGTAGCTAAATCATGATTTGAAATGGTCATAGCCAATAATGGACTAGAGAGGTGGCTAATGTCAAGATATGGAGAATGACTTAATTCAATCATCAAAATATCTAAATCTTGAGAATGCCTTAACATGAAACATATTTATAATCATCAAAATGTCTTAGTTCAATAACTTCACGTAACGTGTAAGTTTTTCTCAACATAATATCATATTGACACACTCCGACCAAAATCGAGGCATGCTGACCGTCACGTGAGGGTGACGTAAGTATGTGCACAGTACGGAAGCAAAATTAAAGGAAGCAATACGAACGAATTAAAACCAAGCAACTAGTAGTCCTAACTAAGATCCAAATAACACCCAATGGTGGTCCTACATAAGTGATGGTCTGTAAGAACCTCCGAATATCCTCGTAAGCCACCAACAAGCACTACCTAGAACCTAGAGGGGCGAAAAACAGAAAGTGTGAGTGGGCAAAAACAAAACTTTTCAAAATCATTTCATTTCTCAAAAGTTCTAACCCCTTGTCGTAAACCTGTATAATTTCCCATAAATAAAGTATATATTTATATATAAATCTCAAAATCAAGCTCAGCAATAGTGATAATCAAAAGTATGCCATGCCAAAGTATCTCAACGAAATGTCAATCGTGACTCAGTGAATAAATATGAAAGCCAAGTATCAATCAACCCTCAGCTGAATCTATAGCTCATAATCAATCTCAACCATATCAAATATCCTGCACACAAAATCAACACCACCTCTAGTGGTCTGCACAACATAACTGAGTATAGAATAAATATGCTCTAGTGCTACGATCACGTGAAGGCTGTGCGAATAATCGCGGGTCACCTATGAGTCGAACCCACTTAGTGCACCTAACTTGGATCCAAGGCGAGCATATGGTGCGGGAGGTGAACATCACGTGAAGGACTGTGCCCTAACTCTAGGCGGGAGCACTAACATCGAGGTGCAGGTTTATGAGCTCTCAACACATCACATCATTCTCACAACTTACTCTATGAACTTACCTGGTGCTTACCTGTGCGTCCGCAGCACCAATCATGAATATATGCAACTATTAATGCATAAATAAAAATAGGCAGATACTTTGCATGGCATTTCAAAACGTATAATCATTCAATTTCATTTTCTGGGAAAATAGCAAGTATATAGGTATATACGGAAAACCAAAAGCCCGCTCACTGATATGTAGCCGAGTCGTAACTCCCGCGCCTAGCTTGGCTACGCTCATCCTCCGGATAGGTCTCACCTATATGAGAGGTAACTATAAAAATGTTATTTTAAAGCACATAAACGAAACTTGGAAATAACTTCTCATACAATGCTCAATTTTGGTATTTGAATATACCAACGTGATCTACACAACCTCAGGAACATCCTCATATTTTTATATAAATTTTCCGACCACCCACGCGCTGGCCAAGGCACGACCAGATGCGCCCCCACGCGCGGCCACATGCCAGGCACACTGACAGCCTCAATTAACGCCGTCAGGAATATTCTGTGGAATATTCCGTTAAATCCTAACGGAAACTGTTAAATCTAACTGATGGCGTTAGTGAAGGATTATTTTGAGAATACATGTTCATTTAAGCAACATCATTAGCATGCAATTAACAAATTAAAGGCGGAATCATGCTTGCATGTACTTAAAAACAAAACATTACCCATGAATGTTCAAAGCCTAGTAGTTTGGTGAACCAATAACAACTCAAAACAAAGTGAGTTGAAATTTATACCTTTGTAGATTCCTCTTTGCTTAAGCAAAGGCTAATCACCCAAAGAGAGGGCCTTCATTCCTGACGGGATTTTAAACCGCACAAATTTAACCCTCTTTTTGACAATTGTAGTATAGATGTAAGTAGGGTATCGTTCTAAGCCGGGGATTAGGAGGGATTGCTAATCTACTCTAAATTAATTTAAAAATATTAAACAAGACTCAAAAACACAAAATTAGGCTAAAACTCTAATAACTCGAAACACACTTAAAATGACTCAAAATAATGAAAACACACAAATTAAACACTAGGAATTGAAATGGACGGAAATTGAATTAAAAGATTAAAAATAATGAAAACTAACTAAATAAAATAATTTAATAATGGGGGGTTTGGTGTTGATGAAACGTAAATTAAACTTAAATAAATTACAAAATTGACAAAAACATAAAATAAAAGTGAACGGATGGACGACGGATTGGCTAGAGGGTTTTTCTCCACACAAGACACATATGCAATCTAAATTGACCTTCAGTTGTTCTTTCAATAAATTGTAAATTTCAACACCCCAAATTAATTAGGTACGCTTAAATTAACCTTCAGATTTTCCTTATGTTATTGAATTGGATGAACAGCATACAACAACTCAAATTATTCCCCAAAAGTTCCCTACGTGAAAAGCACAATAGAGATACGATTAAAGATCATTATGTTCTATGAAAATCATAAGTGTTGACAAAGCATTCGTAACTATGAACAGCATGATACGTTTGCCAGGAATTTACTTAACGCGATTGTGGATAGCAACCTTCACTACTCATGAATATAAGTTTATAACGATTAGGTGAAATTCACTTATATTCTAGCATCAAATTCATGCATGTAAATTAAGTATGCATTTTTAATCGACATACACAAATAAGTTATTAATCAAGCAGTTAAGCAAATTAAATCACAACTCAGAAATCACAACTGAAGGTATCAATTCATATTACAAATATAATCATGGTTTTGAATTATCCTCTAGCCAAAACAAATTAATTACACATTATTTATAAATTAAAACATAAATAAAACAGAATTTGGAGAGATTAAACCGAAACGGGGATGCAAAGGTTTCTGTGCTCTTCGGTGCCACTGCCTGTTGCTTTCTAATCTGCACTGTGCAGTTATAAAACAGTCCCTGCGCAGTGTTTCTTCTCGGTTTTGCTGGCAGCACCTATTGGCTTTTACAAGCTGCGGCAGCTTCCTCCCTTAATAATCACGCTGCCAAAGCAGCTTTGGTGCCACCGTTCCTCCCGTCTGACAGCCTTGGTGCCGCTATGCTCCTGTGCTTTCTTTCACACCCGTGGCCTCTGATTGGCTACCTTCAAGGCAACCTTGCCTGCCAAATGCTGCTTATTCCTTCTCCCCCGTCACTTCCTTTCCGCGCCTCTGCCAAAAATGGCAGCTCTCCTCCTGACTGTTATGCCGAGGCCCTTATTATTTATTTTCTGCTTTCTGACCCGCTGCCTAAGGCAGCTCCTTATTATCTCCCCCGAGGAGCTCTCCTCAACCTTCCTCTCACCACCTCCAATGCTTATCTTATTATTCCGTTTCTTTTTATTCTTTTTTTGAATTCTTCCCGTGCACTGCCATCATTTGGCTGCTTTCAGTGGACTCCCCCCACATGCTTCTGTCCTTCCACCTGTTATCACACACACACATAATCATCACATACATATATATATAAAAATATATAAATATATATATATATGTATATAAATATATATATATATATATATTATTTTACAAAAGATAAGTATAATTCAACAGACAAGATAGTTTAGATGAAATTATTACTTAACATTTTACTTATTCTATTTTTATTTTCTTTGCTTGATAAATTCTAATAAAACACAAAATCAACGTAAATAGCTCAAAATATAACGAACTAACTAAGAAAAGACGAGTGAATTTGATGTAAAAATGTATATAAATATGATCCGATCAAATACCCCCACACTTAGCTTTTGCTAGTCCTCGAGCAAAACAAAAAAAAAACAAGAACAAGAAATAACATGAAAAACATTAGCTTCCCCCTATTTGACCCTCATAGAATTTCATTTGAGAACATAAATTAGCAAGAACCATAGCTAGCACCAAACAAGTTAATCCAAGTCCATCTTCCTTATTCAAATATTAGCAGTAATCTTTAAATCATCCTTGAAGTGTAGTGTGTGAGATAGTCATGTTAATGCAATTTCAAGTTTTTATTTTTAAAATCACCATATGCAAACCAGCAACCTTCTCACGGGATATGCACTCAATCACACATGTGTTTAGTTTTAATGTGTTTCGCTCAAAGAAACAAATGTGAAAGTTCTACCATAAGCTTGAATAAAGATCACTTCTCCACAATCATAATTGCAAAACTTAAATCAAGAGGACTTTTATTGGATGTAATGAGGCTTAGGGATATGGCTATTGAAATGAAAGAATAGGAAAGCACAAGTTCCAAGTTACACTGCAAGCAATTCTTTTGTTGAGATTTATAAGAACTCAAACTTTCCAGCGATTCTTCTAACACTTCCAACCACACCCAAAAACTGAAACTTTAGAAACTTTTTATTTTCTTCGTATGCTATCTTTCTTTTTCTTTTTCTTTTCTTCTATTTCATTTTTTTTTCTTTTCAAATAAATACAAACATGAAATACCCCCACACTTATTCTTTTGCCAAACTCATTCCAAGTACTTCACAAACATTTTTCATAAGACAATCTCAAATTGCTCGCTTGGAAAGGGTAAGGAAACATGCTTAAGGTATAAGGGTAGACATATCTGGTGATAAGAAATAAAAGGCTCACATAACGGCTCAAATTGGCAATCTAATGATATCATTTTTCCTTTGGGAAATAAGGTTATTTGGGCCATGGTGGTGAACCTAATGCCTCTATCATTTTCAAGTTCATGCAATCAATGACAAATATTTCGAAAGATCGTTACGCAAGTTCTAGAGATGCATCTCACATAAGTTCATCACACATGAAAGAATAGGAGTGTATGAAAAATGCACACACTTTCAATAGGCTCAAAACCTCACATAGGATGTATACGGTCACTAAATTCACATATGAAGCTTTAAGTCATGCTTTAGTTTCACATCAACAAGGCTATGTGCATTTGGTTTTTCAAAGATGATCAAACATGTACAATACTAACAAGAGAATAAGGAATTTCACATAACACATATTAACTAAGTTCTTGATAATCATGGTTCAAATTTCATCTAGTTATATCATTGGGTCGGGAAACTAATAAAAATCTAATTTAAAACCATAAGGAAAACAAGACAATATTTTTGGATTTTTTAAATTTTTCGAGAAAAATTAAATAAAACACAAAACTCCGAAAAAAAATTAAGTAAAACACAAAGCTAATTAAGAAAACAAAAAGCAATAACATGGAAACAAATGAAACCAGTTCAAAGTCGAAGGTACAAAAAATTTCAATTTGGTCATTTTTTATACTTGATACCCCCACACTTAAACTAGACATTGTCCCCAATGTCAGAAAACATTAATACGCAAATAAAAAATAAAAAATAAAAATAAAAATAAAATTACTAAATGAAAAGAAAAAAAATAAAACAAGGGACTGAAAACTTCCCTAATTTGCAGAAAACCAAGCGATGACCCCCAAGCATAAAGTCTGCAATCAACTTCAAGGGTGGAAATAACCGAAAGTTCCTACAAAGAAAAGAAATAAATCAGTTAAGCACGCAAGAAAATATAGAAAATTCAAACGAAAAATTGAAAATGAAAATAAACGATAACGAATAGAACTAATAGGCAGTCATTGGTCATGATTGTTGATTTTCCACAGCTTTCATCTTGAACTAGATGGGCCTTCTTTCTTGCAAGTGCTCCTCAGCTTAGTTGAGGATGAATCAGCACGTTGTCTCCACATGCTTCAAGTAGTCCGGTCTCCACGTAGGTGTGGCATCTTCTTGAACTCTTGGATCATCTCACCCTCCGCCTTCATCAGGATGCACCTCAGACTCCTCCTGCTTCGTCTGTGAGGTACTTTTGTTTTTGAAGAAGTACATCAACACAGGTTTATTTTTGAAGTGTGTTGGGAGGGGTTTGAGATGAGTACTCGAGAGCAAGACTAGGTAAGCAATCAGGATCTCACTTTCTCCATGTTCTTCAGATGAAAGTGAGGAGAAAGCGTGATATGAGATACTTTTGCTTTTAACCTTTTTGATATGAAATACTTTTGCTCTGGATGATTTGTTTTCTGGGGTGATCCAAGGGATGAAGAACACTGAGTAACTCGAAAGCTTTCTTTGGGAAGACATTATCGGAGATGAAGAGAGGTTGAGAGGTTGAGAGGGTGTGAAGGTGTGTCTTTGCTGTGGAAGGCGAAGGTCGAACTTATAGAAATTTGGCTTCACAACCGGAACTATTCCTTCACTATTTGTCGGCAGCCGGTGGATGAATAAACAGTGCCCGTTACGCATTTTCTGACAAAGCGTCCGTAATTTCCGCGAAGCTGACTGCGCATGCGACGAGTGACGACAAACTGGAATGATGATCTTTTGAAAACCGGGGTTCAAATCCAGGTTCGGCTCGTGGTTTTCGCAACGCTCCAAGCTGCATGTGACGCAGGTGACGACAAACTCGAAAAGCTGAGCGCCTCGTGATGCCTGAGTCACGCCCAGCTTTTGATAAAGGATTCCGGAATTTGAGAAAGGTGTCTGGCTCTTTCGATTTGCGCGAGGACGCGTCTTCAACCTCAGAGGAGTGCCTCTCTTTGATTTGCTTCTTTTTATAGAGGCGCTAATTCTGCTTCACATCACACTTGAACTCCCTTCCTCAAACATTTCTGCACTTCTGCAATCTTACTCATTCCGCTCTCTTCTTCCGCTTCAGCAATCTTAATCTTCCCGAACTCTTTTCTTCCTCAACCTCCTCTAAAAATGTCTTGCCCATCCGACCGTCGCCTAAACTTGAATGTCGGGGAAGACGATGACTCGTCTTCTCCGAACAACATTTGGAATCCGTCCTTCATATCCCCCAATGGTCCTCTTACAGTCGGGGACACAATGATGAGGAATGAAATCACCGCTACGGTGATTGCCAGAAATCTGCTCACACCAAGGGACAATAGGATGCTATCCAGGCGGTCGGACGAGTTGGCCGTTCAGGAATCTCTAGCCCTCAGCGTCCAAAGTGCAGGCTCAGTTTCAAACATGGGCCAGCGCCTGCTTGCCCGAACTCGTCAGGTGGAGTCACTGATGGCGGAGGTGGCCAGTCTTCGGCAAGAGGTCAGAGGACTCAGGCACGAGAACAAGGAGTTGCACATGCTTGCAACTAGTTACTCGACCAGCATGAAGAGGAAGCTGGACCAGCTGCAGGAGTCGGACGGTCGGATTCAGAGCGATCATGAAAGGTTCATGGCGCTACTCCCGAGGTTTATGTTGCCTTCGTCCTCTGGAGTAGCACCAAGCGTTCCGGCTCCGGAGATTCCAACTCTGGCTCTTCGTCTTCCCGGAGCTCCGTCGACCTCTGCGGCGCCACCTGACCAATGACCAATGATTGCTATTAGTTTTTCGTATTATTGTAATTTTTTTTAAAGTTTATTTAAATAAATAAATATATATATAAATATTACTAATATTATTATTATTATTATTATTAATATTTTTTTTAGGTTTATTTTAAGCAAAGTAAAATATGTAAATTAATGTAAAAAGATTTTATTTACCCGCACTTAAAATAAACAATGCCCTTAATTTAATTAAACAAAAACTAAACAAAATTCAACCAAATAACACAACTAACTAAACAAAACAAAATGAAAGTAAAGGTTAAGAAATGCAAATCTGGTTGCTTGGGTTGCCTCCCAAGAAGCGCTTGATTTAACGTCTTTAGCCGGACGATTCTTTCCATTAACCTCCCCTCGGCTCCATAGCATGGGATTTATCTTTCAATGGGAGGTGATACTTGAAATGATTCGGCAATGGTTTAAATTCTCGGGTGGGTGCCTGAATCATTAAAATTAGCGTGTTAGTATAAAATAAAATTAAAATTAAAATTGGAGAAGATGGCTTACGGTCTTTCTCTGACACAAATTCAATGACAAACACTACATTTATGGACATCTTCGGGACTTTGAACTTGGCCAGGTTTACTATGATGGTTGTGGCCTGTCCCGTGTCATCAAACTCAATTTCATGGGCCTTTGTTGCCTCATGCACAACCTCTTGGATGTATTCTTGATATGCCCCAGCAACTTCCTTTTCTTGAATCATTTTTCTTGGTGTGCAAGGTTCTTTGAACGTTTCAACACCATCGGGAACTTGTTGTGGTGCACCAAGAATTGGGATATCTCTTTGCATCTCTGGAAGAACTTCCACAATCTGCCCCATTTGATTATTCAATTCTCCCATCTCCTTGGTTTGATTTTCTACTTCCTGGTTCAAAGAGATGAGTAATTGAATAATATTATCATTATCCACAGATGTACCTGAATTGGATTGGGCTGATTGTTGTGGTGGCTGTGACGGTTCATATGGCCACTGATAGAACTCTTCCAATGGCGGCAATTGTTCTTCCTTTTGTGAGCCATGCGTCAAAGAAATTAGTTCTTCAAGAATTTCATTATAATTTACAGCCATACTTTGATTCGATTGGAATTGTTGTGGGGGATGTTGTGGTGGCTGCATAGGTCTTGAATAGAACTCGTCTTGCTGCCAATATCCACCTTGTTGAAAATGTTGAGGTTCATCCCACATTTGATTTGAATAGTCCCTTCAATTCGAATTGCAAGCGTTGGAATACATGTTGCCCCTTGATTGATCATAGCCTTGATATCCCCAAGCATCTTCATATGCAGAAAATTGAGGACTTTGATGAGCTTGATATCCTTGCCCATAGGGCACATCAAGTGTAGGGACACTTGGCATTGTGGTCCGTTCGGCATTATGAGTCAATTGAGCAGTGAGCTGCGCCAATTGAGCTTGAATGGTTGCCATATCTTCCTCCATTAGTACCTAAAATTAAAGAAAGAAAAATAAATCAAATATCAAAAATAAAACACAAACACAAATATAAAACATAAACACAAATATAAATAAAAACACAAGCAAACAAAAATAAAGGGATTAGCAAATTTGCTAATCCCCGGCAACGGCGCCAAAAATTTGACGGGATTTTAAACCGCACAAATTTAACCCTCTTTTTGACAATTGTAGTATAGATGTAAGTAGGGTATCGTTCTAGGCCGGGGATTAGGAGGGATTGCTAATCTACTCTAAATTAATTTAAAAATATTAAACAAGACTCAAAAACACAAAATTAGGCTAAAACTCTAATAACTCGAAACACACTTAAAATGACTCAAAATAATGAAAACACACAAATTAAACACTAGGAATTGAAATGGACGGAAATTGAATTAAAAGATTAAAAATAATGAAAACTAACTAAATAAAATAATTTAATAATGGGGGGTTTGGTGTTGATGAAACGTAAATTAAACTTAAATAAATTACAAAATTGACAAAAACATAAAATAAAAGTGAACGGATGGACGACGGATTGGCTAGAGGGTTTTTCTCCACACAAGACACATATGCAATCTAAATTGACCTTCAGTTGTTCTTTCAATAAATTGTAAATTTCAACACCCCAAATTAATTAGGTACGCTTAAATTAACCTTCAGATTTTCCTTATGTTATTGAATTGGATGAACAGCATACAACAACTCAAATTATTCCCCAAAAGTTCCCTACGTGAAAAGCACAATAGAGATACGATTAAAGATCATTATGTTCTATGAAAATCATAAGTGTTGACAAAGCAATCGTAACTAT
This sequence comes from Crataegus laevigata, assembly GCA_963580275.1. Taxonomy (NCBI): domain Eukaryota; kingdom Viridiplantae; phylum Streptophyta; class Magnoliopsida; order Rosales; family Rosaceae; genus Crataegus; species Crataegus laevigata. The sequence continues at coordinate 24,201,409 of OY756947.1, read as the reverse complement.
GAACAGCATGATACGTTTGCCAGGAATTTACTTAACGCGATTGTGGATAGCAACCTTCACTACTCATGAATATAAGTTTATAACGATTAGGTGAAATTCACTTATATTCTAGCATCAAATTCATGCATGTAAATTAAGTATGCATTCTTAATCGACATACACAAATAAGTTATAATCAAGCAGTTAAGCAAATTAAATCACAACTCAGAAATCACAACTGAAGGTATCAATTCATATTACAAATATAATCATGGTTTTGAATTATCCTGTAGCCAAAACAAATTAATTACACATTATTTATAAATTAAAACATAAATAAAACAGAGTTTGGAGAGATTAAACCGAAACGGGGATGCAAAGGTTTCTGTGCTTTTCGGTGCCACTGCCTGTTGCTTTCTAATCTGCACTGTGCAGTTATAAAACAGTCCCTGCGCAGTGCTTCTTCTCGGTTTTGCTGGCAGCACCTATTGGCTTTTACAAGCTGCCTGGAAGGCAGCCTTCCTCCCTTAATAATCACGCTGCCAAAGCAGCTTTGGTGCCACCGTTCCTCCCGTCTGACAGCCTTGGTGCCGCTGTGCTCCTGTGCTTTCTTTCACACCCGTGGCCTCTGATTGGCTACCTTCAAGGCAGCCTTGCCTGCCAAATGCTGCTTATTCCTTCTCCCCCGTCACTTCCTTTCCGCGCCTCTGCCAAAAATGGCAGCTCTCCTCCTGACTGTTATGCCGAGGCCCTTCTTATTTATTTTCTGCTTTCTGACCCGCTGCCTAAGGCAGCTCCTTATTATCTCCCCCGAGGAGCTCTCCTCAACCTTCCTCTCACCACCTCCAATGCTTCTCTTATTATTCCGTTTCTTTTTATTCTTTTTTTGAATTCTTCCCGTGCACTGCCATCATTTGGCTGCTTTCGGTGGACTCCCCCCACATGCTTCTGTCCTTCCACCTGTTATCACACACACACATAATCATCACATACATATATATATAAAAATATATAAATATATATATATATGTATATAAATATATATATATATATATATATGTATATAAATATATATATATATATATATATATATATTATTTTACAAAAGATAAGTATAATTCAACAGACAAGATAGTTTAGATGAAATTATTACTTAACATTTTACTTATTCTATTTTTATTTTCTTTGCTTGATAAATTCTAATAAAACACAAAATCAACGTAAATAGCTCAAAATATAACGAACTAACTAAGAAAAGACGAGTGAATTTGATGTAAAAATGTATATAAATATGATCCGATCAATTCCTTGCATCTAAAATCTATGGATTTGGTTGGATGAAAAGTTTCTCCAAGTTCTCAAAATTGAGAACCTCTAATTCACCACACCAAGGTTTGATTTAAGAATAAATGAGTGACCTTGGAGGAGTAGGATTGCTAGCTAATCCCTCCAAGGGGGGCCGGCCTTTTTAGAGAGAAAAGAGAGATTGTATTTCTCCAATTTCCCTAAAAAGAACCCTGAATGAATTTTGGCTATAAAGTCATATTTATAGCTTAATTCATTTGAGTGGCAAACTTGTAAATAAGTCCAAGTTTGCTACCCTCCTTAAATGGCCGGCCATTGGGTGTTAATATGGCTTTTGGGCCTTTGTGAATCATTATTCATTAAGTTGTCATACAACTTAAGTCAATGGACTTGGCGTTCGAAGCCCATTGGGCCTTAAGGTCCAAAACCATCCCGAGGTCTTTAACGAACTTATTCGTTTGATTAATAATCATATTATTTAATCCTTGCCCTAAATAATTAAACCATTTAATTATTCTTACTCATCTCCGTTGAATCTTCAATCTCTACCTTACACGGTGTACGATCCATTAGGTTCCTTTTAGCGAGGCAGTGGGCGATTCAAACTCTTTCAAATCGATTGTGAATTTGAAACTTACTTTCAATTCTCCCTTTAGTGTTTACACACATTTAGGGCTTCCACAAACCATGAGTGACACCTAGCAGCATATCATGGTTACCCAAGCTAATCAGAAGAGGTGGAGAACCTATTCAGTTTAGGATTACAAATGCAATACGGTCCTTCTCTAATACAATACTCTTGACCACATTGTTTGGTTTGATAGTTTATTCATGTCTACTATCCAATGTGAATCTTGCACTTATATGATTACCTTGAATGTGATCTGGAACGCATTCCAACATCTCATTCATACTCTGGCCAGAGATTCTTAATCATATCATAGAGTATTCTCCCTCAACGGTTTGAAGGTTAGAGATCCCTTGTTGCGCATTCACTTGTCTCCATGACTAGATAGCTTGACCCCAACCATGTCGTGGACACTCCAAAGGAATGCCTTTTGACACGATCAAAGATCAAGGACCTAACCACAAGACAACTATGATGCCTCAGGTCAAAGGACTAATTTGCATTATCCTAACCATGAGTTCTCACGTGACATGAATATGAGAACTCGTCGTTGATCGTGTTCAGTGAACTCATTCTCTATTGAGCACCTACGTACTTGTCTTGGTGTCACTCACACCAATGACTCGAGACTAGTCACTCTCCCTGAGAGAAGACATAGCACGTACTGATCTTAACGGATTGTCAATGCCCAATTGGCAATCCTATGATCAAGAACGTTTAGGATGTGTCTACGAAAGAATGGTCTCATGAATCTAACTTCTTTTAGATTGCATTCTCCCAATCACATATTCCTTGGACTTTATCGTTTAAGCATATAACATTTATATGAGACCGCTCAAACAATAATCTTTGCCCTTTATATTAAACTAGATTAGTTTAACATGTGAAATGTCCATAAAGTATCATCATATGATTGGTTTTAGGGCACATTTCCAACAGTTAGAATATTCCATCGTCTTCAACCTGGGGACTCCGGCGACCATCGTCGTCACGGGAAAACGGGAAAATCGAAAAATCCTTATATCTTCGCCATTTTTAAACCAAATTCCCTCAAATTTGTCCCAAAATGAAGCTTATAACTAGGAGAACATTTCCTTACCAATTTGAAGCCTCGAAATCCACGGAATTTTGCCTTAGAAACTTCAAAATTCCAGCCAAAACTTCAAACTTGTCGATCTTCACTTCCCGACGTCCAAAACACCTCATTGTTCTTCTCCGAGCTTCGTGGAGACGATATAAAGCTCCCTGTATCCTTAAAATTCCCTGAAACCTTCCCCTTTACGTGTGCATAAACAGTGCACAAATCGGAGGTTAGGGTTTTCACGTGATTTCAAAGCTTTCAAGGTCTAAAACTAGTATATATGAACTTAGAAACTTGCAAGGAATTCAAATCTTACCTTTTTGACATCGATCCGTGAAGAAATTGAAGGATTTGGGGTTTGTCCATACAAAAGAGAGAGAGAGAGAGAGAGAGAGAGAGAGAGAGAGAGAGAGAGAGAGAGAGAGAGAAAGTGAGTGAGTGAGTGAGTGAGTGAGTCTGAGAGAGAAAGAAAGAGTATTGTGTATGGTCCAAATTTTGGGTCACCAATCAAAACAAACAATTTTCTAACTTCCAATTGGGTCCAGAAACTTAGGAATTTAACATAATTGGACCAAAATCTCAGCTCAATTCACAAACGCACACCCAACGCTTAAGGGCATTTTCAACTTTTCACATCAACAATAAAAGTACTTCGGGACGGGCTGTTACAATATTCGGAACATCACTTGACTGTAAACTCATTTCATGCAAGTTACTTTTTTTTTAACATGTGTTGATATCAGAAAAATGTTAACCATTTTTGTAGTACAAATAAGAAATTTCTAATGTCTTTCAGCCTTGGCATGGAATACTTTTTTCATATTATTTTTTAAAGAAAACTGTTATTAGTCCTTCAAAATTTTCATTTTACACTTCAAAATTTTCATTTTACTGTATTTTTCTTTTGAAATATAGAAATTTAGAGTGCATAATGAGGATTTAATAGCAATTCCTTTTTTTTTTCTTCTTTAAAAGGGGGACAATTGGTGGTAAGCCACGATTATCCACCTCTTTCGGGAGCTGAGAAGACTCACAGAGGCATTTCAACCTTTTTCTAACCACAATCAAGTAGACTCACCAGTTTAGAGCCTCGAACACTGGATTTCCCTATTTAAATTGTAGCTTGTTTTTCACTAAAAAAAGAAACGAAAAATGGTGGAAAGTTGTAACCACTTTGGTTGTCTGAAAGAAAATGATTTTAAAAAAACAAAATAAAAAAAAAAAGTGGTGCTATCTGCACACTCTTTATTATTTTTTATCTTTTAATTTTTACAACGACTATTTTCTCATTGCTGTTGATAGGATTTTTACCACTTGCAAAAGTAGGGATAAAAACACACAAAATACTTGCAAGAGAACAAGGTAGTTGCAGTATAAACGGCTCAAGCAAGTTTGTTTCCACAGGGATTGAATGAATAATATCTATTTAAACTAATTCTTAGCTAATTATTTGAAAACAAAAATTGGAAGATGTTGATTTTATGACCTAAAATATTAAAAATGAATTTAATTAAAAATAATTAAAGAAAATAGTTTTGAAAACCAAATTATAAAATGCCTAGTGTTCCACCGTCCCCTTAACAATCTTATGTAAATTTTCCAATTACGTATGAATTACCCATGCCACTTTGAAGGTTAGGTTTTCTTTATGCATATTCTACTTGTGGCATTCAAGCTAGAACGTATATCAAACATGCAATCCATCTGTGGCATTCAGATGAATGCATGACTCATTATGTTTTGTGAAAACCCTTTGAAAAACCATGCAACCCCTATGACGTGGCATTCGCCCTAGGTGAAATTACACTTATTAATCACAAGAAACAATACCCAATTCCCCGGTGGCATTACGACCGAATTGCATCCAATTACTTATCTAAACAACCTAATGGTCGCGAATCATTAAAACACAAAGATAGTTTAAAGCACAGTGATTAATAATTCAAAGTATATGTGCATAATATCATAAGCAATTAAATAAAAACTACATATTCGTGCTAAGGCTCAGGCATCGCCCTAGTAAACGAAAATTAGTTACTAACAACCATAAACCAAAATACTATTAAAAACATGAATAAAAAACACCTTGAAAATACAAAGTACTGCATGCGTTTGTTGCTTCTCCCAGTATTGCATCCCTCAGTGTTATGGCTAAAAAGCCTTATTTATACTAGTAGAAAATAAAACCTTACCTAGAAAAGGTCTTAGAATAATATTAGGAAACCTAGTAAAATAATAAAACAGAAAATAAAAGGTTTACTATTCTAACTGAAATTCGAAGTTCTCAGAAAATCAGACTTTTGACCGATCAAATCAACTTCGATTTGGTCTCAAAAGATCTCTTTTGAAATTTAGGGACATCCCCAACAAATCCTCATAAGGAATCTTCCTCAAAATACGCCATCTTGACCTTCAAAATACTCAAAATGTCCAAAAACGTCAATATGAGAAAGCTACGCGCTGGGTCTTCTTTTTATCGCCACAGTCAAATGGCTTGGTAGAAAAATCTAGAATTTTGATACAATCATCTTGAAAGACTCACAAACATCCTTCCATTAGAATTACTCCAAAATTCATCCGTTTGATCACTTTTTTTTTCCAGAGGAAGTCGAATGTCCTACATTAAAAATATGAATCAAAGTATCAAAATTCTCACAAAATAACCACTAAATTAATACTAAGATTAGAATAAAATATATAGTATAAAATGGACTCACCAGCTGTCACCACTAACATTACCGCTGTAGTTCTCGCAAACTTTTTTATTTTACCATCAGCTAGCCTCGATTATTTCTTCATACCTGTAATGAAAGACTCCAAAAGTAAATTTGGACTGGAGGATAAAACTGATTAACTAAGACATGCAGGTATTGTCATATGCAAGGTATTAAATATCGATGATATCGGAAATATCGGTAGTCCAAAAATATGGAAATTTTGATGGAAATATCGGGATATTATCGATATCGATAAAAATTGAATAAAAACCACGGAAATTATAAGAAAAACTTGGAAATTTTTATTGAAACTTTGCAGGATGTTTATTTAGTCAATTATCTATTAGTTTATCACAAAAAATTGGAAGAAAATGCATTGCATGATGGATTTAACTGATTTAAGTTGATTATATAGCGAGCTGGCAAACATTGTGAGTGTAGAAAATATGTAAATATTTTAGCATATTTTCACAAAAACATAAGTGATATGGTGGTCAAGGTGTTGAAGGAGTAAAATGGGAGGGGTTCGAATCCCCTTGGTGTTTTTTTAAATATAGAAATTTAAAAAACACGGAAATTTCGATGGAAATATCGATGACATTGAAAATATCGGTATTCCAAAAACACGGAAATTTCAATGAAAATATCGGGATATTATGGATATTTTAAACCTTGGTCGTATGTCAAGTCAATTGGTTAAATCCTGTGTTTTGTCCTTGATTGTAACAATTGGAAACATAAATATACCCTAATGCAAATTATTAGGTATGCCTACAATTGATCTAATATTTTAGAAGTTTCTAGTGGCTAGATCTGAATGTCACATGGTTAAGATATGGCTATATGATAATTTACTATATCTAATAACAAATAATATTCAAGTTCATTGTGAGGCTAAACTCATCGATCTCGCTTTCTTTCTATTAATGTAGATAATACTGTTATTTCAATATATATATATCTGTTGAGTACAAAAATCACCTAGCCTACACGGCGCTCAGGCTTAGCAATTAGTGAGTTAACTATGTCCTTTAAATATGTGCAGGGCGTGCCAACTCCTCGGCCGAGCTCAGCCAGGTAGTAAAATGTGTTGATGTTGCGTTGATGTGCGCGGCTGACTTCTACGTCTTACGATTGCGGCCGAAAAAAGGAACACGTCTCAGCTTCTGGGTCCTCAAGCCTGAAGACAACGCTACCAATTACAAAGTTCAATATCAAATTCAGCTTGCGGTGTGCCGAATGTAGTAACCTGGTAAAACCTTACTTCGCCGAGAAGGCTAATGAGATGACCTCTGCCAAAAAAGATTAAAAAATGCTTCTTGACCGAGACTTGGATAGATAATCACTTGGCCTCGACGCAGTGCTGTTTATCCAAACTGAAGGTGCTCCGAGGTCGGCTGATTCTACGGCGGTAGCGCTGTTTATCCAAGCTGAAGATATCACCGGTTGCTTTCACAGTGCTGTTTATCCAAACTGAAGATGTGTTGGCGAAAAGGAAAATTAAAATCTCAAGGTTGTTGAGAGGTTTCGCGTAGAGCGAGAAATTGCGCAGGGCAGATTTGTGTGTTGAGTTGGAGGTCTCCCGAATGTTGCGTGCGCTCTCGTATTTATAGAGTCCAAACTCTTAGTCGTGTTGTAGAATTAAATCCGTGAACATCCAACCATCTCTGATGATAAATCACGACCATCTTTATCCCAATCAATAATTGTCGCGCCATCAGGTAAGATCACATTGGATAAAAATGGCATATGCCATTTTTTATCCCATATTTCCATGTGCATGGATTCAAGATAAACAACACCTTTATTGGTTAATTATCCAAGCCCCTTTATTGGCTAATGATAATCTGATCCCATCTTTATCTCCATTATATTTACATAAATGCATGGGGAGATAGTCTTCCAATCCCTCATGCAAATGCATGATACCAATCTCAAGCTGGACACTTCCATTTTAAACTCTTGATTTCTTGGAGATCCCCCAAACAATATATAAATATATTGAGATAATTCACTATTAAAATTATCGTCTTTTTCCCATCCGATGGTGCGAAGCTATTTTCACTTAATGGCCTCGATCGCTTGGGCCGATGGTGTAAAATCGGGTCCAAACATTACCCCCCAATTTCCTTGAACTTCGGCTTGTAAGCCGAATGGTTAAGGAAATTAACTGTTCGTAACCAAGAAAATCCCATCGTATCGCCGAAAAAAACTTTGTTCCTCGATAATCACATGTATGTTCTGCCAATGTTGTGGTCTTCCTTGACTACCACAACTCCATACCAGGCTCGGCAACTTTGCCAGATGGCCGAGAACAATTTTTCTTGGCAGCTAGGCCTGCCTATATATATATACACACACATATATATATATATATATTGAGCTGAGGTTAAGAAGCTCGGAATGAAAGAAAGTAGATAGGATGTAGCCAGAGTGGTCATCATGGCGCTGGATAATAATCTGTTGACTGACACTTTTTGTAATCTCAGCCACATGCTCACCATTCAGTTCCCCGAAGAACTAAACAAACCATTTAGTTTCTTGAAGCACTAAACAACTTGACGTCCCGATCCCTTTTTCATATATATATATATATATATATATATATATATATATATATACATACATATATAGCTTTAGTCGAGGCATATATATGCAGTTTTTGAACGAACTTTGGGCCAAGGCCTATATACGGCGAGGCCGAGACCTTTGTAATGTGGTCGAGGTTGTAAAGCAGCCAAGGCCGAGAGATTCCTTTTTCAAAACTTCCACCAAATGACCCCCTCTTTTTTTCATCACCACAATCACCACACAACCATAAGAATAACCCAGGACTTTAAAGGTGAGCATGCAGCATGCACGCAGTCTGATCTATATTAATTTTTTCCTCTTTATTGGTTAAGGGGCAGATCACCGAATGGTTCTCCAGTCTCCATCCGACTGTAGGTATCTCCGAGACTGCCATTTCCATCACTGAAAACGTATGCACGATTGCAACAAAAATTCTCCAATCTAATGAATCCAGGCTTTAAGATGAGAACCGTAACCGTTGGGTTGCTCTTCTTGATTATCTTTGCAGCCTCCGACGCAAGCTTTCCAAGTAGTTCAGGCCAAACATATTTGAATTCTCATTTTTTAACTGAGTTTTGGTATTAATTAAGGGCCGAGCCTGAGACAAACCACTAGGCCGAAGTCGAGGCCGAGACGAATGAGGTGTATAGCCTATATATTTATAGTACTCGGCCAACTAATGTTCTCCCCAAATAGTAATGAGTCCACCGAGCGGTCGCAGTCGAGACCTCACGGCCATGTCGTTGGTGGGAATTGCAAGAGTAGTAGATACAGCGCCTCATTATCAACTTCTGCATTGTTTTTTTCCTGCCTCTCTCAGACCACCCTGCCTACTCGAGACGACGCCGGTGGGCCGAGTGGCTCTTCCGAGTCGGAATCATTCGAGTCACTTGTGCTCGTCTTTGCTTCCTGTTTGGGCCCAAAATAATGGTTTGGGCCGAGCACAGGGTATTTCTCGGCCCGGAGGCTTAGTTAGGAAGATGCGATGAGATACTCGGCTCATGGGCCGACTAGATTAGGTCGGCCAAGTCCCATTAGGAAAATGACTCGTCTAGACGGAGATAAGGGAAATAAAGTCCATCTGGGAGACGGACGAAGAATCCCGGTGCCATAGGGAGTCTCGGCGAGGCCAGGATACGGAAGCAAGGAAGAACATGGCCAGAAAGGGGTTAGGTTCAAAATCCTAGCAGAAAGAAGAGTGGCTGAGATAAAGTTTGATTGGGGTGGGGAGTTCCAATCCGAGTAGAGGTATAATTCAATCAAATGAGGTTCAGTTCCTATAAATACAAAGGCAGTGGCAACGTTCAAATGACCTCCAACTCAACACATAAATCTGCCCTGCGCAATTTCTCGCTCCACGCGAAACCTCTCAAAACCCTTGAGATTTTTATTTTCATTTTCCGTCTTTACATCTTCATTATGGATAAACAGCATTGTGAAGGCAACTGGTGATATCTTCAGTTTGGGTAAACAACACTATCGCCGTAGAATCAGCCGACCTCGGAGCACCTTCAGTTTGGATAAACAGCACTGTGTCGAGGCCGACTGATTATCTATCCAAGTCTCGGTCAAGAAGGATTTTTTAATCTTTATTGGCAGAGGTCATCTCATTAGTCTTTTCAGTGAAGTGAGGTGTTACCAGGTTACTACATTTGGCACATTGAAAGCCGAATTTGATATTGAACTTTGTAATTGGTAGCCTTGTCTTCAGGCTTGAGGACCCAAAGGCTGAGACGTGTTCCTTTCTCGGCCGCAATCTCAAGATGTAGAAGTAAGCCGCGCACATCAACACATTTTACTCCCTAGCCGAGCTCGGCCGACGAGTTGGCACGCCCCACACATATTTGAAGGACATAGTTAGCTTATTAATTACTCGGCATGCGCGCCACGTAAGCTAGGTGATTTTTGTAGCCAACATTTTGGCACGCCCAGTGGGACCTAGTGCTAAGAAACTTTAAAATTCATGCCCGTTGAAACTCGGTCGGTGAAGAAGAAGACTGGGATGGGAAAGTCTACTACCACACCAATCCAGAGTACAGGCCCCGAAGGTTTGTCACAGGGACAGACCACCATTGCCGCGACACCAAACCCACACCGAGAGAAAGAGATTATTCTCGGCGAACCACCCCACAATACAGGGGTCCTCACTAAAATCACAAAAAACAATCTTGTCGAAGGGACAGTTGAGGACTACGATGAGGACGGGGGTGACGCTACTGACCCACCATCCAGGTCGTTTTTCAGAAGACGACTGGGGGAACAATCTCGGCAATTTGAACAAACATTTGGCCGAGACATACGAGAAATCCTAGAAGAGATATGCGGGCAAGGCGCCATGTAGACCAAATTGCTCGAGTTCTTGGTCCACAATTCCCAGAATTTGGGATTGACTGGTCGGTCGAGACAATCCCTGCCTAAACATAACGTAGCATCTACGTCAACGGTCGAGGCAAGATCTGCTCGGCTTAAAGCAATCAATCTAGAGAAAAAGAGCAGATCGACCAGTACAACGAATGAATTTGAGCCTGTCGCATCTGCTGTGAGTGCCGCAGAGATCCAGCGAATAATTGATTCGGCCTTGAAGAAGGGGCCGAAATTCCCCAAATTCATTCATTCGTACCCGAAGGGTTTTAAAATCCCAGACTTTAGCTTGTTTGCGGGGGAATCATCTTTATCATCTCTAGAACACGTGGCCCGTTTTACCGCACAATGTGGGGATGTTAACAGTGACCATTACAAGCTACGATTGTTCAACTTCTTATTGACCGGCCCGGCATTCACGTGGTATATTAATCTCTCTCCAAATTCTATTCAAAGTTGGGAGGAACTGGTCGAGAAATTTCACGAGCAATTCTATCGGCCAATAATAGAAATGTCAGTATCTTCGTTGGCTAGGATGGTTCAGGCATCTGATGAGTCACCAATGGAGTATCTAATGAGGTTTAAGTCGGCCAAGAATTGGGGCCGAGTACCTCTCCCCGAAGTTGAATTCATAAGAATCGCTCTCAACGGCCTAGATTTAGAATATAAAAAGAAGTTCTTGAGGGCAAATTTTTGGGATATGTACGAACTGGCTCAGCATGTCGAACAGTATGAATACTTACTCCGAGATGAAAAGGTTTCAAAATCCCCAGCCCGAGGAACTATATACAAGAACCCTTCGGTCAGTTATGCATCGACCGAAGATGGCTCACAGTATGCCAATATAGATGCAGCTGAGATTATCATTGATAAGTTGTACATTTGCAAGGCTTTAACTCAATCTAAAGACGCCAAAACTCACGCGGCACCTGAAGAAGCTGTGGCAAAAGCATCTAAGGTGTATACCTTTGACATCACCAAGGCCGACGTAATTTTCGACCAGTTGTTAGCCGCAAAGATTATCAAACTTCGGCCAGGACACAACATTCCCAAGGCTGAAGAATTGCAAGATAAAACATACTGCAAATACCACAACTCAAACAAGCATACGACCAACAACTGTGTGCTGTTCCGAGATGCTATTCAAAGCTGGATCGACAAGGGCAAGTTGAAGTTTCCAGAGAAACAGATGGTCGTCGATTCTAATCCATTCCCCTCGGCGACGGTCGGCATGGTAAACGCCTATGTGTCCAAAGACAAGGGTAAAACAAAAGTCGAGTTCGTACCATTGCAACATGTTCTAAAACAGAATTCCAAGTCGCAGCTCAAGATCGACTTATTCACTAATAAACCCCCGATAGGGTTGTCAGGACCTGCGATAGTTCAAGTAATGTCAGGGTCTAGCAAAGAAAAGCCTGATGGGCCGATGGTATTGTGCAGTCGTTGCAAGACACAAGTGGTCACAACCAAGCCAAGAGAAAGACTACCTCAGGTGCCACCACCATGGCAATTGCCAACAAACACGACAGCATCCCGACAAACACCCATCATCGCTGCAACACACCAAAGGTACTCGGTTCGGGCCAATGCCAAAAGGTGTTCGACCGACTTGGCCCCTAGACACGGACCGATGGATCATCTTCGGCCAGGCGACGACTTGATTTCGACGCTCCATTTTATAATGAGGATTATTACGCGTGAAACTCCAGCAGTTTTGGTTCGAGGACGAACCAAAAGACGTTCAAACCGCCAGAACCAAGCGACCAACAATGGTACACTTACCATTCTCTAACCGACATATATACTGCACTATCGAAGTCCCAAAAACATCGTTGCCAAAGAATGGATTGCATGCCTCGACGACAGGCGGCCCAAGCTTCTTCGGCTCCCAAGTGGCAGCCGAAAGAAACAGAGAATGAAGACGATCGCAAACCCCCGGTGATCATGACTGAATTACTTAAAGGCAAGAAGGCCACTGACCGTGACATCGAAACTGCATTTGAGGAATCTGAAAAACGGATCAAGCTCCTGCTTCAACCAGGGGAAATGAAAGCTCGTTTCAAGCAAATCAAAAAAGAATCGGAGAGCAAACTCCCTCCATTACCATCACCAGAGCCATTAATCAAGTTACGCCAGAATCTCCATCCTCCTTTCATTGGCGAACCTTTCTAAAATACATGCTAGAATTTCATAAGACACATTCAGCCAATGACCTATACGGCTTAGCAAAGGAGTGTCAAGAAGCCCTCGACTTGGCCTTAACTTCACCAGATGCCAAGCAAATAATCCAAAAAACCACAGATCAAGCAATGAAGGCCAGATTCCAGCACGTACGCGAGGCTCGACTACTCGACTTTAAGGTAGATTCATACACTGATATAAACCCCACTGAGCTTCCCTTTTCCCTACCATTTCAAAGTCTTCTCAGCAGTGGCCTTCTTCAGCCTTACGGCCGATAAGAAAGAACGTGTGGTGCGGTTAGACTCGTATCTTGATACAAGAAACGCTCGAATTGCTTACCAAGAACAAGCCCGTAAGGTAGCACAAGTCTCAATAGTAAGTGGGCTCGAGGATAGAATCCGTGATACCTCGACCCATAAGGATAATCTGCAACCCGCCGTCAATATGACAGACGTCTCCGCTGATGACGCTCAGGAACAGAATGCTTCGATCGATAACCCAAGAGAAGACGATCATAACACGTTGGGCCCTTCCGTCTTCAACAACATGGAGATCAGCATGGTTCACGTCTTACCCGCCGAATTTCAGATAACTACTCCCCAGCCAACATCCTAAGATGGCGATGTAGTTGCCGAGGATGCAACACAGGTCAACTTCGAAGAAGATGGGTCAGAAAGCAAGACAGACAAACTTACGGCAGTGCTTGCAAAGTTGTTCCCTCGATCCTCCACTACCAATCTGTAACATTTAAAGCTGTTGTATGTTACGGCTTATATCGAAAGATACCCAGTCTCCAAGGTATTCGTCGATTGTGGGGCCACATTCAAAGTTATGCCCGTGTCCGTCATGTGAGCTTTACAACACTCCAATGACGAACTCATCCCGTCTGGGATAACTATGAGCAGCGTTGTGGGAGACAAATCTCAGACGAAATGAGTGCTTCCTTTGAAGGTAACCGTAGCGGGCCGCCATCACATGACCGCGTTCTTCATTGTCAACTCAAAGACCGAGTATAACGTCCTGCTCGACCGCGATTGGATCCATCAGACCGGCTGCATTCCTTCATCACTCTATCAAGTTCTTGTTTTCTGGGATGGGAAATCGGTCATTGTCCATCGGGCCGACAACAAACCATTTGAGGCCAACATAATCTAAGCCCGTTACTATGATGATCATGTCAACTACATCACCCTTCAAGAATTCAATGAGGAATGATGGCTGACCCAGATTTCTATATAGAAGGCCATCGAGGTTGCCGTCAAAACTGTACATCAAGATTCGGCGAGACTCAGACTGGCCAACCTACTTAACGACATTGATGACTGACGCCAGCCAAGAAAGGTGCCAGACTGCGGTTTCCTCAACTATGGAACGACTGCTGGCCCATTGGTATGCTACATCCAAACAACCAAACTCAGGGGTCAACCTGATTGAGTTCATAGCCGAAGAAGACAACGGCCCAGCTCTATCATTGGACAAAGTTCAGGCTGCACCAGCCGAACTTGAAGATAATCGTCCCCAGGTCAAAGTCCCCTTGGAAAAGATAAATGTTAGGACGGCCGAAGATCCATAGCCCTTATTTATTAGTGCTTTGTTACCCCAACCTATGAAAGTCGAGCTTTGTAATTTACTCAATGAATTTAAAGATTGTTTTGCTTGGAGTTATCATGAGATGCCTGGGTTAGATCGAAAGCTTGTTGAACATGAGTTGCGCATCAAGCTTGGATGCAAACCATTTCGTCAACCACCCCGACGATTCTCGACCGAACTGCAACTCAGCATAAAAGATGAGATTGTTCGACTTTTGAATGTCGGGTTTATTTGAACAGCTCGATACGTCGAATGGCTGGCAAATATAGATCCAGTTCTCAAGAAAAATGGGGCCTTGTGCATTTGTATCGATTTTTGAAATCTGAATCTGGCAACTCCCAAAGATGAATATACAATGCCGATTTCGGATCTTTTAATCAACGCAGCGGCGAGTCACGCCATTTTTTCCTTTATGGATGGACATGCTGGTTATAACCAGATTTTTATTGTCGAGGCTGATGTCCACAAAACTACTTTTCAATGCTTGGGGGCACTCGATACATACGAGTGGGTGGTTATGCTATTCGGCCTAAAGAATGCCGGCGCCACGTACCAACGAGCGATGAATGTTATTTTTCACGACCTAATCGAGACAACGGTCGAAGTATACATTGACGACGTTGTAGTCAAGTCAAAACGTCAGCAAACACACTTGGAAGATCTCTGCCAAACTTTCCTACGCATGCACCGACATAACCTCAAGATAAATCCGGCCAATTGTACTTTCGGCATGTCGGTCGGTAATTTCTTAGGGTTCTTGGTCCATTACCGAGGGATTGAGATTGACGACAACAAAGCTCGAGCAATCATCAACGCGCCACCCCCAGCAACCAAAAAGCAATTACAGTCGTTGCTCGACAAGATCAACTTTCTCCGCCGATTTATTACAAATTCGGCAGGCAAAATGCGAGCTTTTTCCACCTTGCTAAAACTCAAGGACTCGGACAGATTTGAGTGGCGCACAGAGCATCACGAGGCCTTCACACAGATCAAGGTTGCTATTTCAACCCTACCCGTCCTCGTTCCCCCCAACGTGGCAAACCTCTTAAGTTATATATCTCTGCAGCCGAGGAATCCATCGGTTGTCTTCTAGCGCAAGACAATGATGCTGGGCGCGACATGCTATCTGTTACCTTAGCCGCAATCTTAATACTCCTAAGATCAACTATTTGGTTGTCGAAAAACTTTGCTTAGCGTTGTTTTTCGCTACGTCTAAACTCAGGCACTACATGCTCCTTTCCGTTACTCAAGTCATTGCCCAAACCGACGTCATCTGTTATATGCTTACTCGGCCGATTGTCAAAGGCCGAATCAGAAAGTGGACTATGGCGTTGTCTGAGTTCAGTTTACAATACGTGCCCCAGAAAGCTGTCAAAGGCCAAGCATTGGCCGATTTCTTGGCTTAACACCCATCCCCATACGACTTTGGGGGCAATGATCTCAAAATCGGCATGGTGGAAGCCCGAGATAATTTTTGGACCATGTACTTTGATGGTTCAAGCACTTCCGTTTCGGCCGGGGTAGGAATCGTCATTCAGTCTCCCGAGCACCATCAATGGCATTTTTCTCTCAAACTCGATTTCGACTACACAAATAACCAGGCGAAATATGAAGCCCTTATTATCGGCCTCAGTGTTCTTCACAACTTACGGGCACCTCGCGTCCTTGTCCTCGATGACTCCGAACTGGTGATTAACCAACTCAATGGTACTTTTCATTGCATGAGTTGCACTCTGGCTCCTTATCACATGGTCGCCAGCTATTTGGCCGAGTCCTTCGATGGCATCACGTTGACGCACGTTTCTCGAGTCCATAACACTAATGCAGACGAGTTGGCCCAAATAGCCTCCAGCGTAACTCCTGGGAGACCAGATAGGCCGGGCAATATCTGTCATACGACAGTCGTACCCAGCCCTGGTTAATCAACAAGTTCTCGATCAAAATCATGTGATCCAAACACGAGTCATGTCCTTACCTTCGTTGCTAAATGGGAAGATCCCGTCGAAGTTTGCGCGGTCGAAGCATTGCCAGACGATTGGAGAAGAATAATCATGCGATAACTCGACAATCCCAATGGAAAACATGACCGAAGAACAAAGGTTCATGCCACAAACTACGTGTTGTACCAAAACGCATCATATAAGAAGGGCGAAGACAACTTGTTGTTGTGATAGGAGCATATTTATGCACCTTAGTTTAGCTTGTTCTTGTGCATTTAGAGTGTTTTTCCTTAGTAAAGTAGTCTTTTAAGCTAGTTTTATGTATTTTCAAGATTTAAGGGCAAAGTATGCAAAAGGATGCATTTTGGAGCCTTTTGGAGCAAATTCGAGGTTGGAATGGATATCATATGCTTGGAGCCAAGAGGATGGACGAAATTGAAGACTTGAAGATGATGATTCCTACTTGAGAAAGGTTTCCTAGTTGAAGTAAGAAAATCCCTAGTTAAGATGGGTTTCCTAGTTGAATTAGGATTCCTAGTGGATTGAGGTTTCCTAGTTGAATTGGGATTCCTAGAAGATGAAGATTCCTACTCAAACAAGGTTTCCTACTTGAAGAAGGAAAGGCAAATCCCAATGGCCTCAAGTTGCAACAACAAAGAAGTTTTCCAAGTTCATGAAGGAGAAGAATTCCAAAATGAAGAAGGATTAGTTTTCCTAAATCCTAGTGCATGAAGGTCTCCTAAACATTGTTGAAGACAAAGGAAGGTTCTAGAACATTCCCTTGCACCTTATCCCTTCTAGAAGCCTTATCCCTTCCTTGCCGTGGGTTTCACCTAGTTCCCTTAGGTTTTGGGTCTTCTAGAACACCATATCCTGATCCCTAAGAAGGTGCCGCCCCTATCCCCTTCTAGAAACCCTATTTCCTTGCCTTGCAAGGCATTCTAAAAGCCCTATCTCCCTATTCCTTTTCTGCCGCAAGTTTCCCTTGGTTTTTTGGGGTTTCCTACCTTCTAGAAGGCTTAGTCCTATAGGATTTAGATTATGTAATCCTTCTCTGATTCCTAACCCTAATTTCTGCACCCTAAACACTATAAATAGGACCCCTTGCCGCACCATTTAAATCATCACCCTCTCATCCATTCAGATTTCAATTCACAATTCACTCTCCCTTTGCCGCAGAAATCAACCACCATTCTCCATATTTGCCAAGCCTTGCCGCAACCCTCATCCCTCCTAAACACTACCATACCACTCCATATCCCTTCATCCATACACATACCATCCAAAACCAGTCCCCTAGACTTTGTGCCGCAACAAAGAGGAGGAGAAGAAGGCTTGGACGTTCATGCAATTCAAGTTCGAGTCGCTGGAAGTTTTAGGTGTTTTCTCTCCTTTGATTTCAATGTTTAAATTTAATTCTCTATGTCTTGTATGTATGAGGAACTAAACCCCCCCTTGGCTAGGGGGGATTCGAAACCATGATCATGCTTGCTATATGATTTGATTACCTCTAATTGCGTTTCATAAGTTGTGAATTCAATTTACTTATCTATTTGAATTAAACTGATTTTTGTGTGTTGGTTGAGAGTGCACGCTTAATTGTCATGCATAAATCTAATGCTAGGATATAAGGAAGTTTCACCTAATCGTTACAAAATTATATTCACAAGTAGTAAAAGTTGATGATCTCAATTGCGTTAAGTAAATTCTTGGCATAAGTTTCATGCAATTCATAGTAACGAATGCTTCGTCAATGCTTATGGTTTTCAAAGAACTTAATGATTCTTGCTTGTATCTCTATTATGCAATTCATGTAGGGAACTTGTGGGAATGTTTTGGGTTGTCGTATGCAATCATCCAATTCAATAACGTTAGGAAAATCTGAGGGTTAATTAGTGCAATTCACGGTTAATCTGGGGCGTTGAGAATTCATGGTTTGTTGAAAAGCAATTAGAAATCGTTTTGTGTGCAAGTATGACATGTGTGGAGATGAACCCCTTAGCTATCCTTCCATCCATTCATTAAATTCAAATTCGTTTTAAAATCTGTTCATTTTACAAAGTTTTAAGTTTTGTTTTCAAATTCGTCAAAACCAAAACCCTCATTTACTTTCTTCTTTAAAAGTGCTTAGAATCTGTTTAGTTTGTGTTTTTAAAGTGTCTTGAGTCAAGTTATAACTATTTTCGTCCAAATTCTTCTTTAGTGTTCAAAACTGCCCAGAAAGTGGTTTTAAGGCAGTTTTGAGTGTTTTCTTGCTGTTTTGAGTCTTTTGGTTTGTTTTAGTGTTTTAAAGTTTGATTTTGCATTCTTTGAGTCTAGTTTGGTGGTTTATACTTTGTTTTTACGTTTTTGAGTCAAATTTAAGTGATTTAGTAATCCCTCCTAATCCCCGGTCCAGAACGATCCCTACTTACATTCTTCAATACAATTGATAAAAAGAGGGTTTAATTTGTGTGCGTATAATTCTCACATCATGTTGTTATGTCTCGGCCCTGAAAAGGCTGCTCAAGTGATAGCCGAGGTCCACGAAGGGATATGTGGAGCACATTAGTCCGGCCAAAAGATGCGATGGCTGCTTCGACGACATGGCTACTTCTGGCCAAGTGTTTTAAAGGACTGTATTGAGTACGCGCGAAGATGTGTATAATGCCAGATTCATGGTCCTATATAGAGAGTTCTGGCCGAATCATTACATTCAATCACCAAACCGTGGCCATTTAGAGGATGGGTCATAGACATAATCAGCAAAATCACACCATCTTCCGGCTCGGCAAAGCATGCTTAGATACTGGTAGCAATGGATTACTTCACCAAATGGGTTGAAGCAAAATCGTATGCCGAGCTAACATCTAAGGAAGTGTGTGATTTCGTAGAGCAAAATATTATAACCCGATTCGGCGTCCCAGAAATGATTATAACGGATAACGGCACAATCTTCATATCCGACCGATTCAAGGAATATACGGGAATCTCAAAATTCGACTTGAACAGTCTACGTCGTATTACCCACAAGCAAACGGACAAGCCGAAGCAAGCAATAAGGTTTTGATCGGCATCCTTGAAAAAATGGTGAGAGAGGCCTGGTATGTGGCATTTAAAGTTAAATTAAGCGTTTTAGGCCTATCGAACCTCACCACGATCAGCCACTGGGACGACTCCATATGCGTTGACCTATAAGCATGATGCCATGCTACCAGTCGAGTTAAGTATAAATTCATTAAGAATGATAGATCACAATAATTTGTTCAGTGATGAGATGGGAGCTAGAAGAATTAGAAAGAACTCACCTTGACACTTACAACTTATTAGTGGCACAAAAGAAAATGGTCGAACGAGCATACAATCAGCGAGTTAAACAAAAGACGTTCGGCGAAGGAGAGTTGGTTTGGCAGACAGTGCTGCCAGTATGAGTAAAAGACCCTAGGTTCGACAAATGGTCGCCGAATTGGGAAGGGTCGTTTGTTATTCACAAGGTTCTCGGCAATGGGGCATATCATCTGAAGGATCGGATTGGCTTAGTTCACAAATTACTAATTAAGGGAAAGTTCTTAAAGAAATACTATCCAACGAACTAGGAAATGCAAGAATAAAAGTATTTCATTAGTGGCAAAAGTTTTACAGCCTGAAAATTACAAGTCCTAAGGGGATGAAGGAAGATAAGCCTCAAGGGCAGCCTTCAGTTCCAGCCATCTCACTTCCCCCAGCGTAACTTCAGCATGGCGCAGTCTTTTCTCCGACTTCATTTGCGCAATCTACATCGCGCCGGCTGCAAGCTCCTTCAATTTGGCCTTGTTCTCCTCAAAGGTCACTTCAAGAGCAGAGACGACATCCAACCTTCGGCGTTGGAGCACTGCGATCTGGTCGTCAAGAGCAACCAGTTACAGCTTTTTTTCCTTTATTACTTCGAGTTCCGTTTGGGCGGCTTCCTGAGCTGCCTTGGCAGCCTTCAGGTCGTCTTCAGCTCGAAAAGCTCTCTAAAAAATCGAAAAGAATTTTCAAGTCCTCTCTAAGATAGAAGACAATTGGGTAATGGTCGCATTATCCAGTTGACCTTCAAAGGCGAAAGCGTTCAGGCATTCCCCGACAGAGTCGAGGCCGTTACACTTTAAAACTTCCAAAGTCGAAAAAGAAATGAGGTCTTGCAGCTAAGTAAAGGCAGAAGATTCGGTAGATGCGGCGGCAGGCTTGGTCGATGAGGCAAAAGAGCCAGCCACGCCAGAAGCTGTGTAGAACAGGGCGTCAAGCTTGACCTGCTATGAGGGCTGCACACAAAGAGTTAAGACATACTTCAAGCCAAAGGGTCGAGAACCTAAAACAAAGACGAGAGAAATGATAAGAACTTACAGTGGTCGGGGTGGTTTCCTGAGTAGGGATGATGGAACCTTCAGCCTGTGGGGGGGACCGGTGACTTCGTCGACGCGTCGGGTTCGATGAAAGTCTCATTCCCCTTGTCCATGGCAAAAGGGTTGACCGGGTTTTCTTCGGCCGCTGAAAAGGGATCTGGGGAAAATGGTCGAGGACCGCCTGTCGACAGAGTCTCGTCGACATCATTATCCTAAGATAGAGGTTGTTAGTACTAGGATCTAGATAAAATAGGAAAATTACCGACAGGCAGTCATACCTCTTCATCTTCCAGGACAACCGTTAACGGTTTTGGATGCTTGGAGAGAGACATTGCGACCAAGGGAGTCGCCTCATCTAAGATAGGGGCAGAGGACGACCCCTGAACTGTAGAAACCTCGACCCGTGGCGCAGTTATTGGCTCGGCCTTGACTTAAGAAATAGGTCGAATAGTGAGAGAGGGTTCGACAGCACGGGTCTTAACCCCCGAAGTAGCCGGGGTCGATCGTGTCGACGATGGAACCGGAGCGACAGAATGAGAGGGAAGACTTGGAGACATGGTTCTTGTCGTGGACGGCCTTCTAGCCGTAATGTTCTCGGCCTGCCGAGCGATCTCGGGTTCGGCCATGACTTAGGGAGCAAAGCGAGCCACGGGCGACGGCCTGGCTATGCCAATTCAGATCCCTGGAACAGCTGGGGCCGGTCGTTCCACCGTCTGGCTAGGAATGACGGGAGTCTCCCGATCCCTTTTCTTTGCCAATTTCTTGACACGTTTTTTGGGACGAGGAAACTCGCCAGCTGCTTCAACTTCTGGGTAAGGCCGTTCGCTCGACAGAGCAGCCACAACGGCTGTAACTTTTTTGGGAGGATGAGCTGCCTTCTTCCTGGCTACAGTCGCGGTGATTACGTCCACCGGCTTGGTCGCACGACCGCCTAAAGAAATGAAACCAAGTTAGTTATGGCTAAGTTATGTGAGAAAAAGGATTCTAAAAGATATACCTTGGGTCGTTTCTTTGACAAGGAGGGTATGAGCCTTCCTAGGTCTGTCGCCAAAGATTTTGTTGATTACGTCTTCGACCGATGCACCAAAGAAATCCTTGGTGTATTCTTCCCACCAATCACCAAAGGTGTCGGTACAAAGGGCTTCAGGGATGGCCGGTCGAAGATGAAATTTCTTACACTGATCTTGGAAGTCCCTCTCAGCGTCTTTGAACTCCTTCTCAAGAGAGCCGGAAAGACGTCATCGGCTCAGAAGGGAGCGAGAGGAGATGAGAGGCACTGGAAAACCTTGAACAAAGCCAAGCTGCCGAGCAGTAAAGTGAGGATGGTATACTTCCCAACTCGCTCGGCGGGCATCACAGCCGAGGGGAAGATCGCGTGGCAACACGAATGATCCCCAGTACCGACGAATGGTAAGGTCTTTTTCCTCGTCCCACGCCGATGACGGAAGTTTGATTGATGCAGGGTGGCCTTAAAGACGACAAATCAGGAACTCGTCGTCAGACAGGGTGTCAAGGCCGAAGAAGAATTTGAAGACTTTTTCGGCCTAGTAAGGCGGTGCTGGTCGAGAAGCCAGCTGGGGGTCGAACGCTTCGACAGGTTGAAAGTTAGGAACATCTGGCTGAAGCGTGGCGAAGTAAACTTGCAGCCAAAGTTGGAAGAGCCAGAGGGGTCCACTCTGATGTGGGTCAATCTTGGCAATGGTCGTTTCAGCCAAGCAGCAGAAGAGGTTGGCAAAGATGGCCGGGCTGAGCGCCAAGGTGTGACCACTTGCCAGGGCCTCGGCCACTGGCATATTCTCGACCAGGCATTTGTTCGACTTGGTACAACAAATATACTTGTTATACCAGTAGAAAAGGAAGGCTTCGTGTTCTCCCTTCCGAATGACTTCTTCCCCTTGATCAGCGAAGTGGTAAATAAAGGTGTTGTAGTTGAAGAAATTCTTGTGCCGTTTTTTTATGTCTTTTTTTTAGGTCTCTTTTTCTTCTTCTTTCAGAGACTCGACGGCCCGTAGGTCGAAGAACGCCTTCAAGTCTAGCCTCGACGGATGCCCAGAGATGGCAACGTCGATTGGGAGACCAGAATGGGAGGTCCCCAAGATGGCGATAATATCAAGGACAGTGGGGCCGGCAGGGCCGAAGGGCCGAAGGGGAGAATCATGGTGTTGGTGGCCGAGCACCAGAGACTCAAGGCCACCATGAGTAGTTCCTTGTCCATGGAGATTTCCATGGATGAGAGTTTGATGGCATCATAGATGCCAAGGGCCTTCTATTGTTTACTGAAGTGCTTCTCCATTCAGGTAACCCAGATTGCCCAATTTACTGTGGTCGAAGGCCAAGAGCCTTGGGGCTTGGTCGAATCCCATTTGGACCACTCAAGCCCTTGCAGCAAAGGCGCTAGGCAATGGTCCTTGCAGAGGTTGGTGATGGATGAGGGGACGGCCTCTCTAAAGAATGGCCCGAGAATTTGATGAGTAACACTCATGTCACTCTCGAAGCGCATGGTTTTGGTGGAAAAGTGATCAATGATATTCTTGCACTTCTCGCATTCTTCAGCGATCTTGGATATGAAAGAGGCCATTGGATAGGGTTTAAGTTTCTAGGTAAAGAAAGCTTGAAGGAATTCTAAGTTTCTTTCGAGGGCTTGGAGAGGATTTCGAAGGGCAAAAGTAAGAGGATGATTGAGAATTCTAGAAGTGTAAGAGTGCAAGAGAGGGAAAATTTGGGAATTTCTAGGCGTTTTGGTGGGAAGGTCAGGCGTTTGATTTTCAAAATTAAGATAAAATCGATTGAGAAAAGCGCCAATCATTCCGAATATTTGAGGAAATCTAGGTGAAAATACCAAAGGTCTCGCAAATTGAAGGCGCACGATTACGTGTGGCGGCGAGCAATGATGGATAGACGGTTCAGTAGCCGCGTGTTTCGAGAAACATCATTAGAGTTGTTGGGAGCATTAGGGTGTCGCCGTGTGGCAAGTATTTAATAAGGGTGAAGACAACGATCGTGCTTTAAAGATGCCCATGATCGAGGGTTTTGAGGTAGGAATTGGTTTCGCTTCTTCAAGGCCGAGGCTGTGACAAGGTCAACGACCTCAGAAGCGAGTGGGCAATGTTTGGGCCCAAAATAATGGTTTGGGGCGAGCATGGGGTATTTCTCGGCCCAGAGGCTTAGTTAGGAAGATGCGATGAGATACTCGGCTCATGGGCCGTCTAGATTAGGTCGGCCAAGTCCCATTAGGAAAAGGACTCGTCCAGACAGAGATGAGGGAAATAAAGTCCATCTGTGAGACGGACAAAAAATCCCGGTGCGATAGGGAGTCTCGGCGAGGCCAGGATACGGAAGCAAGGAAGAACATGGCCAGAAGGGGGGTTAAGTTCAAAATCCTAGCAGAAAGATGAGTGGCTAAGATAAAGTTTGATTGGGATAGGGAGTCCCAATCCAAGTAGAGGTATAATTCAATCAAATAAGGTTCAGTTCCTATAAATACAAAGGCAGTGGCAACGTTCAAAGGACCTTCAACTCAAAACACAAATCTGCCCTACACAATTTCTCGCTCCACGCGAAACCTCTCAAAACCCTTGAGATTTTTATTTTCTTTTTCCGCCTTCACATCTTCAGTTTGGATAAACAGCACTGTGAAGGCAACCGGTGATATCTTCAGTTTGGATAAACAACATTATCATCATAGAATCAGCCGACCTCGGAGCACCTTCAGTTTTGATAAACAGCACTGCATCGAGGCCGACTGATTATCTATCCAAGTCTCGGTCAAGAAGGATTTTCGAATCTTTATTGGCAGAGGTCATCTCATTAGTCTTTTCGGCGAAGTGATGTGTTACCATGTTACTAAATTCGGCGCATTGAAAGCCAAATTTGATATTGAACTTTGTAATTGGTAGCCTTGTCTTCAAGCTTGAGGACCCAAAGGCCGAGACGTGTTCCTTTCTCGACTGCAATCGCAAAACATAGAAGTCAATCGCGCACATCAATGTAACATCAACACATTTTACTCCCCGGTCGAGCTTGGCCGACAAGTTGGCATGCCCCGCACATATTTGAAGGACATAGTTAGCTTATTAATTACTCGGCCTGCACACCACGTAGGCTAGGTGATTTTTGAAGCCAACACTTCCCTATTCTGTAGTGGCAATCTGAGTACAAGAGCGTGGAGTAAAGCGAGTTGGGGTGCTCACCAGAAATTACTCTCTGGCGTGCAATACGACCATGAGAACTCCTATTCTTGTTTGCCTTCTATAAAATAATCTCCATGAATCTCAAGCGTGACTCTCAAAGTGGCCTTCAATACATCTGCAGTCGGAAACGAGTACCACCGCACCAAGTGGGCTGATTGTCGAGGAAGAAAAATAGCTATAGATTAGATGGCTGGCTTATGTGCTGAATATTCAACAAATAGAGCCACGTGGAGAACCAATCGCCTCGGCAACAGTACAGTACACTAGAACACATTTCATGCATTGTAAGCTATCTTTATATATATATGTCGAGCACCAGGATTCGGCAATAACATTTACATCCTTCCAACTATGTGTCTTTCCACCGAGCAACAAGAGAGAGACTGCTTTTTACCCATCCCTCCCCCCCCCCTTTTTTTTTACCACACCGAGTATCAGGCCTCCACCGTTTGATTTTGACCAAGTAAAAGACTTGATCCTCTTAACTCCACTAGACAAATTCCATTTGAGCACTTCGACCACAACCAAATCATGTTCTTTACAATTCCATCTTCCCTTGATTGTTTATATTCTTTGAAAAACCAAAGAAAACAAACTCCACCATCAGGTACCATACCCATCGGCCCATGGTCAACCAAAAATTACACTGGCACAAAGAGCATAATCCATATTGAGTTCGACTTGGTCTTATTGACTTTATTTGTTATCAGAGCTTCATTCGAGCAATTGTCAATATTAAACTCTTTTAGCTGCTCGTCGAGGAAATTTTCAGAGAAACACCGAAGCTCCAAAAATCAATCTCAACCGCGACCGAGCAAGATATGGAACGCTTCACCATCGGCCTAGAGGAAATCACCGAGCTAGTTCTTAAGGTCTGGCCCCTGAAGCGAGTTCGTTGTTGAGCTTAATTTTAAACTCGAAGGACTAAATTCCTCGGCAAACACTCCAGATTGGCCCCGATGCTATCAAATGAACCAACACCAAAACTCTCTATATATATATATTTCGGCCAAACCCAATATTCAGTTAGACTTTCTTTTACTCGACCAAAGAACTATACTCGGCCAAACTTTCAATGTTCGTACTGCACATTGCCCCCTTATTTTCTTAAGTCTCGACCTGCATGGCTGAATGATTAAGAAAATAACTTATTTAACAAAATAAAACGAATATGCCATTTTTTATCCCATATTTCCACTTGCATGGATTCAAGATAAACAACACCTTTATTGGTTAATTATCCAAGCCCCTTTATTGGCTAATGGCAATCTGATCCCATCTTTATCTCCATTATATTTACATAAATGCATAGGGAGATAGCCTTCCAATCCCTCACGCAAATGCATGATACCAATCTCAAGCTGGACAATTCCATTTTAAACTCTTGATTTCTTGCAGATCGCCCAAACAATATATAAATATATTGAGATAATTCACTATTAAAATTATCTTCTTTTTCCCATCCGACGGTGTGAAGCTATTTTCACTCAACGGCCTCGATCACTTGGGCCGATGGTGTAAAATCGGGTCCAAACAATATCCACAAAAAAAAACCCTTGAAATAAACAATTCATAAGTATGTTTCCTGAATTTGTCACAGTTTGTGTGTGGTTCTTTTTTAGTAATTTCGTTAAAATTCTCGTTCAAAATAAAGAGTTTGAAAAATGTTGTTCTCTCTGTGTGTGAGAGGCTCTCTCTTCCCTCATCAATGTGAGACGGTTTTCCTTCCGTCTAATTCAGTCGTCACCGGCCCTCGCTGTGGCAGAAGCCGGTGGCAGATCTTTCTTTTTTTCTCTCTGTTTCCTCCTTTTGTTCGTTTTGCTACATTTTCCCCCAGCTTTCCTTCCCGATTTTCTCTGTTCTTCAAACCTCATGGGCGGCCATCTTCATCAACCACTTTCAATCCGATCTGCAGTCAGTTTTCAACGCAATTTGTTGTGATCATTCGAGAGGGTGCGTAGAGTTCTAGTCACGCCGGTTCGGGTGTTTACAGCACCACCTCTTTCTCTTTGTCTGCTTTTGCTGGCAGTGTTGTTCGTGGTAGTTTCATAGGCTTCTTTCAAATTCTAGCTGAGATCGGCGTGGCATCCATGGCTGGATGATGGGATATTACTTTATTTCATCTCTGGGTGCTACTTGGTTGGATTATTAGTGTCAGATGGGGAAATCAAATCGGATTATCGGGAAGCACTATTGCAGCGGTGGTAACAGGAATCTCAAACTTTCTTTTGTTTTGTATCTAGCTTTGGGCCATGGGTTGGGCTTTTTTAGGTTAGCTTGGGAGGCCCCTTTTGTTTTGTTTATATTTGTATTTGGGTCTTTGATATGTAAATTAGTGGTGGAATAAAATTTTGTTCCTTTATGCTGAAATTGCCCGATTAGAATAAAATTTACGGACCAAATGGTCCCATTGTTTTTGTATAAATAAATCTGAATATATTTAGGCAGAGAGAGATAGGGAAGCAGAACGTGGGGATTCGCACTGTACAACATGCAGATTTTTCAATTATATTGGGCAGCCAACTGCAATAGCACCTCCCCCCTTACACTGCCTTTTATTAGGCGTGCATGACCATTGACCATTGACCAAGCAAGGTGTTTGACCATTTTCCATGCACAAGCTACTAGGTTTAGTATGTAGTTCATACCACAAATCCTCTTTCTAAATCTCAATTTGATACACTAATATAGTACTTGAGTAACGTAAAGCTTGGATACCATATTCAATATATTCTAATAAAACATAAATTAATCATCTTGATTAATATTAGTTAGCAACCTTCTGGATCTGTAGTTTCGAAGAGGTTTGATAATTGTTGTAAGCATACCAAACTGTAAACAAGAATTTCAGAATTCCGATTCGGATTGGTCGGTTTAGGTCACAAACTATAATAGAAGGATTGAATCAAATAAATTCATCTGGTGACAAATTTGGTTATATTATTTTTCGTCATAAGCAATTGGTGAGAAAGCTTTGAGAGAAAGATGACGTGAAGTTAAAAGTTATAACATCCCACATTGACTAACGGATAGGGTGTGATGTGCCTTTTATGTACATGCTTCCCTCCCTATAGCACGAGGCATTTTGGGAGTTCGCTGACTTCGGAGTTCATCGGAACTTCGAAGTTAAGCGAATTCAGGCAAGAGCATTCCTAGGAGACCCATTGGGAAGTTCTCGTGCCGAGTCCCCAGAAGTTAAGCCAATGTGGTGTCACATGATTGATGTCAATATGAGAAATGAAACATATTCAATTCGTAAATTATGACAACTGGTACCAAATTTAGGCATTTCTAAACGCTATCAGTTCGATTTGGTCCAAAATTATGTTACTCTTTAGCGTAAAAACTGAATCAAACTGCTCGAATTGATTAATTTCATTTGGTTTGAGCAATCAGGTGACTTTTTACCCATCCTTACAGCAAGTCTAGCGGGGCCTTTAGCCCAATGGACCGTGGACAGCACAATAGCAAATCACTGAGACGATCAGTTCCAGCCTATGTGGGCTTCAGCGCCGGAAGGGGCCCGAGGCAGAGGCCCAGCATGAATTGGTAGCCCAAGAGCCCGAGGTGGAGATGATGCAAGGCTAACGTCACGGTGACGTTAGCCACGTTATAAAATTAATAAAAAATATTAATAAAAAATGTAAAAAATTATTTTTAAAATCCAAAAAAAAAATTTGATTTAATTTTTCTATAAATATGTTATCATCACTGTTCTACAAATCCCCACAACCGTCCTGATTAATGCCTAGGCGTTTAGAATATAAGAAAGGGCGTCTAGACCTACTAAGGCGTCCGCCTAGCCCGCCAAAACCCGCCTAGATTGCGACTCATTTAGACAAAAAATAAATAACTTTCATTTTGCATTTTATTTTTTCAATAAATTGTAAAAGACTTGTTGAATACTTAAAGGAACACATATTATATACTTGTTCGCCATGTTTTCATTATATTCCAATAGCTCATAATATCTATGTCATTCAGTTTTTTAGTTTATGATGAAATCATTTATATTTTAAGTATAAACACACTTATTTACACAAAATATAATAAATTTAATTAAATCCACCTAGTCCGCCTAGGCGCCCGCCTAGACCCTGCCTAACCGCCTAGGCACTAGGCCCCAGCGTGCCGCCCGACTAGCGCTTAGCGTCTTTTAAAACCTTGGTTATCATTATCCTCCAACTTACACTACAATTTTATATTTTGTCAAATATTTTGGGTTGTAATTTCTTATTTAATGACACGTAGTACAACGAAAGTGATTAAAAATCCTATCTAAAATTTCAAAAACAAAATTTATTTTATATTATTTTATAAAATAAAAAATATTAATATTTTATTAACTATTGTCAGGGTTATTCAGTGTAAAGGTAGAGATAAAAAGGCAATTGTTATTCATTAAATCAATTACTGTTCACTAAGTGGATTCGATAGTCCTTAGGGACGTTTGCAGCGCTGGAGTTAGTCTTAAGATTTGGAGCAGGGAGGGAGCGGCTGTCGCAGCAACTGATGGTAGCAGCCATCTTCTGTACACATTCCGTAACCTTAAAGTTGAATGCATATGGTCCACCAGAACCACCACCAAGTGGAGTGGCGGTGGCTAAAAGCGTGTTTACTTTGGACTTTCCGACGAAGACAAACCTTACAAATTCACTCACTCAACGCCCAGGCAATCAAAGCCAAAGCCGGTGGGCGTTTTTGGGGGGCTACTAACAAGGATTCTATTTCTGTAAAACCCACTGCCAATCCTACCATCAAGATAGAGGCTGAAGAAATTGGAGTCTCAAGATCAGAGCCCATTGCTCCGAGGCGGCTGTGATCGCCTGCAGTCGGGTGCTTGTTTAGTTTTGGGGCGGAGGCTCTGACTTCTAACGAGTAGGGCCCACTTATTGGACTTAGTCCGAAAACATCCGCTTCACAATGGGATTGGGTCTTTACGAGCACGTGAACCGCGTATCCTTTGACGTCGTACACCGACCCGAGATGCAAATAGACATAAATACCCTCGGTTAAATTACATGAAAAAAGGATGGTTCGTCGGTCCCTTTCCATTACTTTTTCTTGCTTCTTCATAGCCATATCTTCGATTTGACAAAACACGTTTTCAACAAAAAGTAAATCATGGAAGGATCTCGATAATTTGTAAACAGCAAATAACCGTAAGCAACTAATGACTAGGAGTGTCAACCCAAGGCTCTTTGATAATTAAGTTAGTAAGAGAATAAGTGTGCTATAATCGCGTTATTAAAGATGAATCTTAGAAGAGTGCACTTGTACCAGCTGAGATAGAAACATTTTAGGATATGAAATCCGTATTAAATCCAGAGAATCTTAAAAGATATTTAGAAGTAAATATTGTCTCTTCTTGAGGAGAAAAACTTGTGTGAAGCTTTGATTGCCACTGAATTTTACTGAGTGGCACTACAATCCAATCAAAACTTGTCACGTGGCAAGTCTTAAATATTATCTTTAATCATTCTTTTATATTTAATTATCATAATTATTTTTCCTACTAATTAATATAAACCATGAGATTAATTTGATGTATATTTTTTTTCTTCTCCCCCTTCACCCCCCCCCCCCCTTTTTTCTTCCCAAAATTTTCCTCTGGTACGTTTATGCTTTTGCCGTAGGCGTCTTCAATTTCTTCTTTCTCCCACTTCTGCCATCATGTTAAAGATGGATAAGCAAAGAAAATAGTTGTACTTCAACCAAAATAAAGTAAAGGATAACCAATAAATTGTGAAAAGATCAACTCGATAGTATGGAGTGAGTCTGCAAGATTGTATTTAGAGTTTGCTACAAAATATTCTAATCATTTATAGGAGAAACATAAATATGCAAATTACAACTTAGAGATATATAAAACAGGACGAGCTGTTGGGCAATGAAATTGTGCTCATAGTTGAAAAAACATTAATAAATAGCTTTTGTTAAAAAAATATAAAAAGTTATGTGTTTGGATTCCCCCCCCCCCCCCCTTTCATTTCATGATAGTTGGAGAAGATGACTTTGTTTTTGCCCCATATGTCACATCCCGACCCGGGCGGGACCACTTTCCGGGCTCGACTCTGCCGTGGCACGATATTGTCCACTTTGGGCCCCGACCACGCCCTCACGGTTTTGTGTCTGGAAACTCACACGAGAACTTCCTATTGGGTCGCTCATCCTGGGATTGCTCTAGCCCAAACTCGCTTAACTTCGGAGTTCCTACAGAACCCGAAGCCAGTGAGCTCCCAAAAGGTCTCGTGCTAGGTAAAGATAGGAATATACATATAAGGCTTACATGATCCACTCCCCTGGGCGACGTGGGATGTTACACCATATTCTTATGAAGAAAGGAAATAAAGAGGGGGAAGAAAACTGCACACGGCAGAGAAAACTGGGGAAGAAAAATGAGGGAGAATGAGAACAAGAAAAAAAATGAAAAAAAGGAACAGACAAATTTTGTTAAACATCAAGATGTGTTAGAATATATATATATTATATCTGTTTGGACCCGATTTTACAGCATCAACCTGAGTAGTTAAGGTCGTTGAGTGACCAGAGTTCTAGACCGTTGGGTATCTAAAGTGTTAAGATAAATTTTAATTGAATGATAATATTGTGATTTTTAATCATGAAAATTATCTCTTAATAACTTTCTAAATTTTCTTGCCATTTTCATATGCTAAATAAAAGGAAGTTGCAAGTAGCAATTCACTTACCAGCAACATTGGGACTCTTTTACCTGGGCTTTTTCTTTAGCCAAATGATTCAAGCTGATGAGGTCTTGGTATTTGGATAATTCCATGCAATTACATTTTTGACGCATGGTAGATGAGGTATTGCATTTGATGAATAAAGATGGGACTCCATGCAGTCAACGTGCAAAGTGTGAGTCAATGGGAAAGTTGACAACTTCCAGTGAAACTATAATTCTATCATCAGACTTGGGAAGTAATAGAATCCCGATTGGACACTACAAAATCATCAAGTCGTGCCAAGTAGAAATATTCATACTTGAAAGATAATGTTCATATTATCTCGGAATTTATGACGGCAAGGCTACTGATGAATTATAAATACAAAAGGCAATGGCAACATAGAGACCCCCTTCAATTCAACACACAAACTACCATGTGTAAATTTTCGCTCTACGTGAAACTTCTCAACAACCTTGAGATTTTTATTTTCTTTTTCCGCCAACACATCTTCAATTTGGATAGACAGCACTGTGAAGGCAACCGATGACATCTTCAGTTTAGATAAACAACATTGTCATAGTAGAATCAGCCGACCTCGGAGTACCTTCAGTTTAAATAAACAGCACTGCATTGACGCCGACTGGTTAACCAAGTCTCGGTCAAGAAGGATTTTCGAGTCATTATTGACAAAAGTCATCTCATTAGCCTTCTCAGTGAAGTGAGGTGTTACAAATTACTGGGCTCGGCATATTGAAAGCCGAGTTTGATTTATGATTGGATACTCGCAAGTAAGTTTCAGAGTTCGGCATTTTGACGGCCAAACCACATTTACAGTCAAGACCTTTATTTCCTTCGAGTATTTATGTCTCTATAGTTTGGAGTCAATTCGACGTGCTTATACTTTCACAAATATAATCACTATGACCGAACCCGGCGCCAACGATTTGTGAACTTCACAGAACTAGCAGCCTTGTCTTCAGGCTCTAGAATTTGAAGGCCAAGACATGTTCCTTCCTTGGCCGCAGTGGTAAGATCGAGAAGTTAAAGGAGCGCCAAACGCCACGCAACACATTCTACTCCCCGGCCGAGCTTGACCGACGAGTTGGCACGCCCTACACATAACCGAATGACGTAGTTAGCATGTGCACCACGTAGGCTTGGTAGTTTTTAGGGTCAACAATATCGTATTTTCATTTCATTTTAGATGGAGAAGATAGTTTTTTTTTTCCCCCATTTATTCTTATGAAGGAAGGAAAAGCACAAAGTAGGGAAGAAGCCGGCAGAGAAAGTTTGGGAAGAAAAAAGGGAGACAAAGGAGATCAGAGGAAAAATGAAATCTTAAATTAATCTTATGGTGTATATCAATTAATAGGAAATATAATTAAGAGACTTTTAAACGTTAAAGAAAAATAATAAAAAATAATATTTAAGACTTGTCACGTGGCGAGTTTTAATTGAATTGTGCCACTCAGCAAAGTCCAGTGGCAAGCAAAGCCCCACACAAGTTTTTCTTTTTCTTGAGAGTATTATTACTTGCAGCACACACAAATCCTTATATTGTAAGACCATCTCCAACCCTTGGGCTAAAAGCCAAATTGTTTAGCCCGAAAAATTTAGCTTTTAGCCCAGAAACAGTTTTTCTGCTCCAACCCTTTCTAGCCTAAAATTTTAGCCCGGAATTATTAAAGAATAAACTTAGGCTATTTTTTTTCTTAAATTAATTTTTTTTTAAAATAAATATGTAGACTATCGTAAATTAATTTTATGAACATTTTAATCAAAAAAAATTTAAATTTCGATAAATATTTTCATTCAGTTTGGTGGAGCCCACACTGATTTCTGGGCTAAATTCTAGGGGGAATCTGGCCTTGGTTTAGCATTTAGCATTTAGCCCGAATTTTCCCCTTGGGTTGGAGTGAGTTTGGGGGGAAATTTTGGGGGGTAATTTGGCTTTTAGCCCAGGGTTGGAGATGGTCTAAGGATTCCAAGAATATAGGAAATATACTGATTCTTTAATGGATCAGCTTTATGTGTCTTGCGCAACAAATATGGTCATGCTCAGTGAAGTCATCACACTTCGCCCATTGCTCCAAAACAAGTTGATGGTTACATAGTTGCTCCGCAGCGCAAGCTGTTGAGTCCATCTGAATTGTTTATGTACTTGTTTGCTGATATGCCTAACTCTGGCCCTAAAAATCATGGTCCTACAATTTCTATTGATAAAAAAAGAATAGAATACCACTAGGATTGAAAAAAAAATGAAAAAAAAAAAAAACATTACCATAAACAAGAACATTGCAAAATCTCTTTATGGCATTGGAGAAAACATTACTATTGCCTAAGTATCACTCGCGAATTTCTTTACGCAAGACACAAAATTTTGATGTGTTTGAAGAAAAGTAAGGTTCTACTATAAAATTAATTAGCAATGTAAAAGAGTAACTCACTTATAAACGCATGCAAGGTCCATTCTATTTCCGATGTAGGGTTGGAACCCTCAACAATGTCTAATTTTAATATTGAGTTAGCAACTTAAAAAAAAATACTTATATAAGAAGGGGTGTGCTATTCACTCTTTTTTACTTCTCTCACACCCCTTGTTAATTTATGTCTGTTGATCTTCTTTAATTCATCCGATCTGACGACTGAAAACTAAAAATATGTGGGAGAAGTAAAAAGGGGTGTGTGGATATCACACCCCTATAAGAAAAATGATTTACATGACACAAGTTCATCAATTATAAAATCGTGATCCATTAGTGTTCAAAAGAATCCATATCATTTACACTGTTTTTTCTTTACACAAACGGTGGTCATATAGTTTTATTTTCTTGTCATATTCATCTTCACTTGTAAATGAATGACTTTAAATTTAATTCTCGTCAAAAGAAAATCAAATCAAATTGTCATGGCATATTCCATTTAAGATTTAGTACACTTGCACATTCGTAGTGTTGATAATACTGAATGTATTAAAAGCAATTTGATAATTAATAACTTAAAATTTTAAACTACAGTACTTTTGATTTTTGAACGATAATACAACTAGAAAAATACCAATTTGACTGAAGTCATTAAACCCATCAAAAGAGTCTTGACTTTTTAGTAAGAAGGAGAAATTTTTAATTGTAACGGGAACACTAGTACACTACGTGTTTTTATATAAGTAGTGAAATTTTTTATTTTTTAAGTTATTAATTTTTTTGTAAACTTTTTAACATATATATTCCACTATTAGTATAGTAAAAAGTAATTATCACCCATGTTTTGGTTACACTAAAAAATCTCTTTGTCATAGTAGCGCGGCACAATGTCAATCAAAATAGCTGCCAAATGGTTTCATTGTCTATCAAGCCACAAGCCACAAGCCAAACACGTTAATCCACTCATCAGTTCAAGATAATGTCACGTGCCCTTCACGAGCTTCATCGCTGTTCTCTAGCGCATGCTTTATCACCAAGCTTTAAAATGAGTGTGGTCTCTCTATAGCCCCAATAAGTATTTGACACATATTAAATTCATGACAACAAAATTAAGAAAAGTTAAAGATATTGAATACGTGTCAAACATTTATTGGGACCATAGAGAGACCACACTCATTTTGGGTGCAGAAGATTTGATCTCCTTTTTATCCGTTGTCTGATAAGACCAATGATTGATCAGATCAAGCCACGTGTCTTGGTCCACTTCTATGTTGACACGTGGCGGGAGTCTGATGGGTGGCCGTTGTAGGCAAAACCCGTGAAAAGGACAAGTTGGCTCGCGTTCTGCGTGTTTAATGGGTGAATTGAGATTCTCGTGGTAGATATTACTCACGCTTGCGGGAGTGCATGAAAGGTGTAAATTTGGGAATGATGTGGCTACGTGTGCTCCACGCCCTTCAGTTGTAACACTGATTGTAACGTGTATTTCTTTTTGTTGTTTTTCTCTCGTGCCAAATAGTGGAGAAAGTCATGCCAACTGACATCTCCGTTCTGAGGGCTAAATATAGCCTTGCATTTTAGTTCTGAAGGTTTTTTTTCTCCTAATTTAGTATTTAATGTCATAATTTTGAGACATTTTTATACATTGATTAAGTTTTGGAATGATGAGCTACAAGGGCCAAGTGGTGGCGTTGGTCGTCGTTTACCAAATTCGTCGAAAATTTAAAAATGGCCGTTAGAGCCCTAGAACTTCACGGCCTCGTACCTCCATATGTGTCTGTTAATCGAGGTAGTTCTTAGGTGGGTTTTGTAGAGAAGTGATAGTTTCAAGATGATGGTGGTGGCGTCAACCAATTCCATCGAAGATCACTAGAATTTGCATTTTAAATTCGTGAAGGTAACAGGTCGGTGAGTGGGTCTGGGACTCTGGGTTTTTGAGTTAGCTTTCCTGATTTGGAAGGTTTGTAATTCTGGTAGGTTTTAAGTTTCCAAAATGGGAAACTTACTGTTTATAGTAGGTGACAAAGACCAAAATTGCCTCTTACTTTCGAGGTTCATAACTTCTTCGTTTCAACTCCGATTCTTGAACGTTTTAAGTCTGAACGCTCGTGAGATCGAACCCAATAAAAAAAAGTACAAGACTTGGCCCACTAAACTAACGAAAAATTTCAAAAAAGAAAGGCCAAATGAAGGTTAAATAAGTCAAATTGGGATTTTTTGAATTCAACAAAAATTAAATAAAATCCCGAGATTGAAAATACAATTATGAATAGTGAAATCCAAAAGCAGTATTTCACATGGTAATTGTATTAAATACTTCATATGGTAGCCCAATCTTACATGACATTAAAGTCACACCCATTTTATCCATGGGCTTTTGAATTTGAAACTTATTTAACCCTAATAAGCTAGTTGATTGTTTTTAGTTTTGTCTAATAACATGGTATTGTACAGTGTCTAGTAGAGTAATATTGTAACTAAGTGATTGATTGTATGGTTGAGTTTGACCCTAAACGAAGGTAGCAAAAAAATCACATGATAGTGTGCTCATGTTCTCTCAAGCCTCGTTTGATAGAGACGACTGACTTAAATATGACTATTCACTATATTAAAATTAAGGGTAAATTACATTTTACCCACTTATATTTGGGGTCAATTGCAATCTCATACAACATCTTTAAAACATTTCAATTTCATACCTCACCTACTATTTTATTTCAATATAATATATCCGTTACATTTTTCATTCATTGGTTCGTTAAGTGCTGACGTGGTTGCCGCATTTGTGTTGATGTGGCTACCAAATTTGCGCCACGTGGCAAAAATAATAATTTTTTATTTATTTAAAATATATTATAATATTTAGCCTATTTATTTATAAAAAATAAACTCATCTTCTTCCCCGAGCCATTCCCCTTCCCTGCAACCCAAACAACTCATCCCACCCCAACCCCACCTCCCCCGCAACCCCCCACCCCACCCCACCCTACCCAAAACCTACATGTCTCCTACCTCATCACCCACACCCCTTTTCTCCCTCCCCGGCCTTCATCTCCCTGCAGAGCCGACTTGGCCATTTGTTGAGCAAAAATTGTACACAATGTGTAAACAAATAATTTACTCGACACAATTTCACCCTCGTTCATTTTTCGAAGAGGGTTTTATTAATTCGAGTTCGACCCATTCTAGGCTACGCGCCTATTAATTACAACCCTTCTTTTAGGAAAGGGACACCCTTTGATTCTAATTTGAATAAGTCGTAACTTGGGGGTTTGGGGTTTTATTTGATTTTGTGACTGCATCCAAGTAAGCCTTAGATTGCCTACGTACCCTCGTTGAGGGATCAAGTCACTCGTAGTTCCTTGAATCGGTGTTTGTTGCCTCGTGCAGTTTCAGCTCGTGCAGGCGAGGAGCATGTGATGCCTTGTGCAGTTTAGGCTCTTGCAGGCGAGGACTTTGAGCCATTGGAGCTTGTACGGCTTTATGCTATTTGAATTTTGATATGGCTTCGTTCCTTTGAGATTTGATGTGGCTTCGTGCCATTGAGATTTGATGTGGCTTCGTGCCATTTGATATTTGACTTTTCCTTCGGCTTCGTGCCATTTGAGTTTTGATGCGGCTTCATGCCATTTGAACGTTGATATGGCTTCATGCCTCGTGAATCTTGACGTGGCTTCGTGCCGCTTGAAAGGGAGCCACTTTAGACGTTTATTCGGTAAAGACAGTTAACCAATTATTAACTAAGTGGTATATCCTCTCCTTTTAATTTTTTTTCCGCAAGGATTTTTGTTACCTTGCATCCTTGCCATGCCATGAACAAAGTGATCAAGTACTTCGCCTTCCAAATGATCCGATTTTTCTTTGTGAGCCAATTCCCATAATTTAATTTGGGATCAGTTTTGTGACCTCATTTGAATTCTTTTGACTTTTCAACGTCATATAACATGGAATATGACCCATTTTCAACCACCATATCCAACTGACAGTAAGCTTTAGAGGCCTTTGATTTCAACAATCACATGGGGTGCTTTAGGCCTTCCCCCCAAATTCCAATGATCTCTGTTGCTCCCGTCTTTGCCCTCTTCCAAAGTTTAAAAAAAATAATGGGACAAGTCCACGTGAGGTGTTTAGCTTTTCTTTTAGTCTTGCTGTACTCCTCAACTAAATGGAATATGATTTAATGAGATTTTGAGAGCTTCGATTTTTAACTCAAGCTTTATCAAAATATATGTATATATTTTATGGATATCAGACAAGTACACAGCAATTTGGGACCCTTCTCCACTATGACTTCGCCTTTTTTTATTTTTATGATGATGTGCTCCTCTTCCCCAATTTCAACCTTTCACTTTATATATTTTTTTTATTGGTGAGATGGATACATAATCCACCATCCTTCTTCTTCTTTTCCCATTATGACTTGCTTTTTTCTTTGTCATGATGTGCGTTTTCTTCCATAGAATACGCAGGGTTTCTTTTTTCCCTCTCTTGCTTCTTAATCAGCTTTCTGGAGAACAATTTGTTGCTGCCCTTTGTTTTCGCATAGCTACACATCAGTATTTTGTTCCTTTTGGCACCTGTTTTTTTTAAGCACCCATTTCTTTAGACACCCATGGGGTTGCGTCAGTGATTTGTGGCTGCGTCCTGGTGAAATTGGCATCGGAAAAATGTTTTCATTGGTCAGCGGCAAGGATGGTTGTTACTTCTTGTTGTGTTAGAGGTGGTTGTACATCTTGCGAGGATTATTGCGTTTGGTGTTCCGCTTGGTGCTCCGCTTGAGATGGTTGTACCTCCGTTTGGTGTTCCGCTTGACGTCGACAACATTGCTGCGAAGGGAAGATCCATTTGCACATCTTTACAGCGGAGAGGGAGTTCTGGCGAACCTGAGCAAAGCGATTCCAACGATTGTGCACTGCTTGTGTTTGTGGAAATGTCTCTGAGAGGGCAAGTGGAAGACAGAGACGGAACGCGACTCTCGTTCTGGCGATGTTTGATGGGTGATGATGATGACACGTGCACGCTCGCGCCCTGGGGAAATTGTTGCACCGTCCTTCTGAGGGCTGTTAACAAGGACTGCCTCACAGAACTAGTCCAAATGGTCCTCTGCGACTGGGCTTTTATAGCAACCCGCTGAATTGGTTGTCCCCTCTTTGGTGTATAGGAGTGCCATGCTATTCTCGTCTCTGCATTCCAGTTTTAAATTTGGCACCTGCAAGGTAGGGGATGGCTTTGGTCTTGTGCTCAGTGCGGCGAATGTCGCACTACACTTTTCCCTCCACCGGGGGACGCATGGCGGCGGCCAGAGCCGGAAGTACGCACAGAGCAATTGGCAGAAAGAATTTCGCCATTTGAAGCCGTTTTCTGTCTTTTCACTTCGTTTTGGCAAAGATCTCTGTTGGGCATCACGAGTTGCAATGTGGTGTTGATGACGGTGAAAAACATGGCGCAGGCGCGGCCTCCGTTTGGGCTTCCGTCTGACGTCAGCGGTTATTGCGGCGTTGCCTTCTATAGCTTCTTTATATTGACCACCGTTGCCATCCTTTTATTTGAACCTCCGTCGAATTTATTGATGGTCTGGACCCGCATGCTTAACTTTCATCGCTTGGTTCACCGTCCTCGGAGCCCTTGGGCTTCTTCCGAAGGACTGCTGGAGACAATGGTTGAAGAGCGGTGGTGTTGCGGTTCTTAGTGGCGCTCTCGTTGGGCAGAGAAGGAGGAGAGGCATGATGCTTTTCCTTTTCTGTAAAGTAGAGAGAAACAATTCCAGAAACAATAACAAAAACAAATGATTTTATACCTTTGAATGCTTCGAACGCTTGTTGCTTTCTTTGTTCTGTTTCTCTATTTTTTCCTTTGTTGTCTTCTCCGTGTGCTTCAATTTCTGCAGCGTTTTTCTTCCCTTTTTCCTTTTTTTTCTGTCCTCCCCTTTTCTGATAACTGATGCCTATTTATAGGCATTACAGGAAGCCTCCAGATCTTTTACGTGGGGAAGATGGTGGCCCTTCTTTACGCCACTTTCTCCTAACTGACTCCACTATCTTTTTTTTCTGGTTGCAGGTTCCCCTCTTTGTAGGGAGATATATCTGTTATATTTTATTTATTTATTTATTTATTTATGGATGTTACATATAAAGCCCACCCTCATTTTTTTGGGCTAGATTTCATCTTTTGTTTTGTTTTGTATCTTGACCCAATTTGTATGGGCTTTACATATATATTTTTTTTGTTCAACAGATTGCCCCCTCAAGCCTTATGCGTGAAATTGTTGTGAGCGTATAAGGCTTGATATGACTATACTGAGCTTTTGACCCTCCTGTATTTTGTATTTTCAGGGGATACATGTTGATGGACAAATTTGCACCCAGCGGTTTGTTTGTCAAGGCTAGAAAAGAGTTTGCTACGGGTCTAGAGTATAAGCGTTCTTCTCCATTGGCTTCGCTTAACTATACTCTATCTTTTGGTGATCCTCCCGCCTGGTTTCTTCCTTCAAAGGTGAACTCCGGTCATTTTGATTTTTCTTCAGAAGATGGTGCCATCAAATTTGGTCAAAATCTGGGTGACTTATTCCAGGCCTATACTCTGATGAAGGTGAACAATGAGGTTGATGGAGATGCCAATTAAAGTTGATCCTGATTTTTTTTCCTACATAGGTGAAAATCACCTATGCCTCACCATCCTTGATTTAAACTCTCGTATGTGAAGAGTTTAAATAAAAACTAGCATATGACCGTTTAAACAAATGCTTTTTGCCATTCTTGATTTAAAATCACCTTTTAGTGGCTTTGGCCTTGATAATTATTGAGAACGTTAACAGTTCAAACAAATGCTAATTCCATTGATGGAAAAAAATGTAATTTTTTGGTAAGTTACGGCTGCATCTAATTTTTGGAGATCAGATTGCCTACGTACCCTATGAAGGGATCAAGCCAGACGTAGTTCATCCCTTGATTTCGGGAAAGTGATTTTTTTTTTTTTACGGCTGTATCTAGTAATAAAAACTAGACTACCTACGTACCCTATGAAGGGATCAAGCCGAACGTAGTTCATCCCTTAATTTCCGGGAATGATTTTTTTTTATTTTTTTTTATTTTTTTTTATTTTACGACTGCACCCAGTTTTAATGCTAGGCTGCCTACGTACCCTTTTTGAGGGATCAAGTCATACGTAGTTCAGAGGAAAGGATTTTTCCTTGCTTGCTTGCTTGCTTGCTTCCTCTGTGCTTGCTTCCCTTTTGGAGTTCGTTAGGCACTGTTTATGCGTAGAATTTCTTTATGAGCTTTCCATTGACACACGGGTATATGCATTTCCCATTAGCGTTAGAGAGCTCATAAGCACCTTTGGTGAAGACTTTGGTGACAACATACGGTCCTTCCCATTTGGCCTCAAATTTTCCTTGCATTTTTCTGGTAATGACGACGGGTCTTCGGACAGTTAAGACTAAATCCCCAACAGAGAATGATCTAAACTTAACCCTTTTGTTGAATGCACCTGCCACTTGGGCTTGATAGACTTCAAGTCTTTGTTGCACTGCAAGTCGTTTTTCGTCAAGTGCTTCAAGTTCTGCCAACCTGATTTTTACATTTTCTTCGGGATCTGTCAGTTGTGTGGCTACTCTTAAGGACGGTAGCTGAATTTCCAAAGGTAACACAGCTTCTGATCCATACACCAAACTATAAGGAGTACATTGGGTGGATGTACGGACAGTGGTTCTATAGGCCCATAATGCTTCGAGAAGACGTTCATGCCAATCTCTTTTGTTCTTTGCCACCATTTTTTTCAGGATGTTGCACAACACCTTATTGAAAGCCTCTGCTTGACCATTGGCAGTTGGATTGTAACTTGCGGAGAAGGCTTGTTGGATGTTGTACTTTTTGCAAAGATTGACCATGGCCCTACATTTAAAGTAAAGAGCGTTGTCTGAGATTATTTTGGACGGAACCCCATAACGATAGATTATGTTTTTCTTTATGAAATTTGCAACATCTTCCGCCTTCACTTCTTTCAACGGTATTGCCTCAGCCCATTTGGAGAAATAATCTGTGCCAGCTAGGATGTATTGATGCTGGTGAGATGATTTTGGGTTTATCATGCCTATCACATCTAAACCCCATGCATTGAACGGCCAAGACAAGATGGTTGGATGTAGGGGTAATGGATTTTGATGATTGAAATCTCCATGTATTTGACATGCTCGACATGACTTTGCAAATTTCATTGCATCTTGAACCATTGTGGGCCAATAATACCCAAGTCTTTTTAACTGAGCTGCCAGCTTAGGTCCGGATTGATGGGCTCCGCAGATACCGGCATGGGTTTCGGAGAGAGCGTAGGCTGCTTCTTCTTTTGTCAAGCACCTTAGCAGTATTCCGTCAAATGACCTTTTGTATAGTGTGTCATTTAAATATACAAATCGGTTGGCTCTTCTTCGTACATCAATTCTACCTCTTGGATCAGTTGGTAGTTTTCCATGTTGAAGGTAATCAATCAAAGATTGCCGCCAATCTAAACATTCTTCTACTTCCAAGACTGTAACTGCATTAACTTCATGGTTTTCTTCAATCCGCTCTAATGCCGAAGGAAGTAAATGACGTTCTCCAACCGTAATTTTTATTTCTCTTTCCTCAGGGAGAGTTAGAGATGCCGCAAGTTTTGCCAACGCATCGGCTTTGCTATTTTCAGACCTTGGAATGTGAGCAATGTTGATTTCTTGGAATTGTGACACCAAGTGTTTTGCCCTTTCATGATACAAGATCAGATTTTCATTTTTCACGGCGTACTGACCATTCATTTGCTTGACGATTAATTGTGAATCACCATAAGCTTGAAGGTAGTCAATGTGCAGCTCAAGTGCAATTTCAAGGCCGATGATGAGTGCCTCATATTCTGCCACA
The DNA here is from genome assembly GCA_963580275.1 of Crataegus laevigata. Lineage (NCBI taxonomy): Eukaryota > Viridiplantae > Streptophyta > Magnoliopsida > Rosales > Rosaceae > Crataegus > Crataegus laevigata. The sequence goes on along the minus strand of OY756947.1, from coordinate 24,158,520 downwards.
TTGTTTGAGCATAACTCCATGAGTGAAAATGAATACGGGATTAGGCCTCCAGATGGTGTGATGAACACGATACCTGCCCCCGCGCCTTTCTTCCTTGCCGCTCCGTCGAAGTAAAGTTGCCATTGAGAAATGTATGTTGAGAATACCTCTTCGTCCGGCAAATCGCTTGGTAGCTCCATATTGTCGGGAACAGGATGAGCTGCTAAGAAGTCAGCTAGTGCTTGCCCTTTTATGGCTTTTTGAGAGACATATTTGATTTCAAATTCGGACAGTAACAAAGACCATTTTGCAAGACGGCCGGATGGCACTGGTTTTGACATCAAGTATTTGAGTGGGTCTGCTTTAGATATCAAAGTAATGCTGTGTGACAGTAAGTAATGTCGTAGCTTTTGCACAGCGAAAACTAAAGCCAAGCAAACCTTCTCAATAGAGGTATAATTTTGTTCTGCCCCTACGAGCGTTCGACTTAAATAGTAGAGCGCATTTTCTTTTCCCTCCTCATTGTTTTGTGCAAGCATTGCCCCCAGTGAGCGTTCAAGTGCTGCAATGTACAAAATTAAAGGTTTCCCTTTAATTGGAGACATCAATACTGGGGGTTTCAAAAGATACTCTTTAATACTGCTGAGAGCATTTTGACATGCGTCATCCCACATGAAAGGCACATCTTTTTTCATCAGCCTTGTGAAGGGTTGACACCTCCCAGATAAATTTGAAATGAATCTTCTGATGTATGCCAATCTTCCTTGCAGCCCTCGTAGCTCTCGCAAATTTCGAGGAGGAGGCATTTCTATGATTGCTTTGATTTTTGAAGGGTCAACTTCGATTCCTCGGTACCTTACTACGAAGCCAAGAAATTTTCCAGATGTCACTCCAAATGCACATTTTAAAGGATTCATCTTTAATTGATGTTTTCGGAGTCTGTCAAAAACTTTCTTTAAGTCATTCAAATGATGCTCTCTTTTTCTCGTTTTGACGACGAGGTCATCCACATAGCATTCAACGACGTTGTGCAACATGTCGCTGAAAATGACTGTCATGGCTCTTTGGTATGTGGCCCCTGCATTTTTTAGCCCAAACGGCATTACAGTGTAGCAGTAGACTCCTTTCGGAGTGCGAAATGCCGTGAACTCCTCGTCCTCAGGTGCCATCTTAATTTGATTGTACCCTGAAAATCCATCCATGAAAGATAGAGCCTCAAAACCAGTTGTGGCATCAACCAATAACTCAGTTATTGGAAGAGGGAACTCATCCTTTGGACATGCGTCGTTAAGATCTCTGAAATTTATGCAGACACGAATTTGTCCATTTTTCTTTTTAACCGGTACGATATTGGCGAGCCATGTAGGGTACTGAACTTCTCTGATAAACCCTACCTGTATCAGTTTGTCAATTTCGGCCTTAATTTGTACTTCTAGCTCAGGTCGAAAACGTCTTGAAGCTTGCTTAACATAACGCCTTTCTTTTGATATAGCCAATTTGTGAACTGCCACCTTAGTGTCCAGACCAGGCATATCTTGATAGCCCCATGCAAACACATCTCGGTAATCTTAGAGAAGATATTTGTAATCTTCTAATTCTTCCGGAGTTAGTAGGGCACTTACAAATATAGACTTAGGCTCGTCATTTGTCCCAAGATTAATCTCTTGAAGTTCATCCACAGTAGCCTGCCCCCCATCCTCTATTTGAGGTGGTGCTGGTTGGGCATTGTCGATAAACTCGTTTGATTTGTTATCATTTTCGTCATTTTCATCCTCAATGGTGACGCAATTTACTTGAGCAACTTCACAAACTTCTTCTTCATCCTCCTCTGTGCTTGATTCTTCATCCATTCCATAAGCCTCACTTTTTGGAACTAGAGGTGCATTGTTGAGGGTTCTGAAGTCTACACAAATACGACTTTGCCCATTTCTCTTTTTGACAGGAAAGCAGGTGGGGAATTGTCTAATAAGCGCAACTGGTTCGTCCTTGGATTCTTTGCTATCAATCATGTTAACTTGAACAATGTCTGGTACCTCCCCTTGTACCTCGTCATTTTTGTCTCGGTTTATTGTCACCTTATGGTTTTTAACTCTCCACTTTTTGCTTTTGCGAGACACCTTAGGTTGGGAATTGGTGATTTTACCAAGTCGTTGGAAGACAGAAACTCGAGGTGGCTTGTTACTTGGCTCTTCTCCAGCCAACATTGCTTTCTCAAGATCAGTAAAGCCTTCTAACTCGTTCTTGGTTTCTGAGACAAATGCTTTGAGCATGCCATTTTCTTGGTGCACCGTGACATTGATAGCATTCTTTTTAGCTTTATGCCTCTTCGCCTTTATCTTTAATGGAACTTTGGACGATGGCTCATCTCTTTTGAATGAAACAATGCGACCATGTCGACCTTTATTCCTTTGCAAATTTGTTGAGATGATCAAATTGCCTCCAGGAATTGATTGATTGATTTTGCGGAGAGGCCTTGTATAGCTGGTCATGAGGACTTCAAATGCATTTTGGATTTGTTCTGTTGCTTTCTTTTCGGGTTCTCCTTGATCTTTTAAAGAGCGGTTGAGAACCACCTTTCGGGATTTCGGAATTTTGGAACTTGTAATTTTGACTAGCCTTGACGGCTTTGCCTTTTCCAAAATTGGTGATTGTGATTCTTTCTGCACCACTTCATCCTTTGTTGGTAGTGAAAAAGTGACTTTTGACTGTTTATAGAACTTTGCATCTGCGTAATTCACTTCTTCACCCCTAAATGGGTTGGTATCTGCTAGAACTTTCTTGACTTCACCATTTACCAAAAACTTGAAGCACTGATGGAGTGTAGAAGGAACAACCCCATATGTATGAAGCCACGGACGTCCCAATAAAACATTGTAAGATGTGTCAGCATCGATTACATGAAAAAGGGCATCGGAGTACAGCTCCCCTATCTCCATTTGCAACGATATCGTTCCCATTGCTTTTTGTCCAACTTGATTGAAGCCTTGAATAGTTAGCATTGATGGCGTCAGTTGACGAACGTTTATCCCCATAGCTCGAAGTGTTCGAAGAGGAAGTAGGTTTACTGCTGATCCACAATCAAGTAAAATCCGATTTATTGATGTATCTCCCACCAGTCCACTAACGTACAAAGGCCGATTGTGGTACTCGTCTCCAAGTATGAGGTCATCTTCATCAAATGCGATACTTGCAAGGCAACAAGTGCAATACTTTGGAGATGTTGTATCCACCTCTGCGGATTTGAAACTTGTTTCAAACACTTCAGGATTTGACAAAGCAGTAATGAGTGCTTCTCTAAGCTCTTTTGACATTTTCAAGGCGTCGTACACACTGAGAAGAGATGGGATGCGTTTAAGATGGTTGACGATGTCGTATTTGCCATCTTGGGATTGTAGTACATCTTTTGCATGTTTCTTAGAGGTACTTGCCTTTGTGGTTGACATTTCTACCACAGGCTCTGCAGTGGTAGTGACTGGAACTTCTTTTGCATTTGGCTTGTCGGAATGATTGACTGAATCCATTACTTTTTTGCTTCCTTTCTTGTCCGCAGACGGGATCCTTTGACCAGAGCGGAGAGTTATTTCACTTACCTCATTATCGCCATGGATTTCGCATGAGGTCGTATGACAGTTTCCAATTTCTCCCTCGCTTCCCTTACTCTTGAAAAGTTTTGGAGGGAGGTAGTCCTCGAGGGTTATTGGTGCTCTGAAAGGTTGCTTGTACTCATCATCTTGAAAGTCTCTCGACTTTTTCTGAGTACTTTTCTTCTTTTTCTTTCCATCTTTTGAGGATGATCCACTTTTTACTTTTCCTTTTGGTTGCTTTGTGGAAGAAAGACGTTTGATGGCCTTTTTCACCTTCTTTTTGCTAACAGTTTGCCACTCGTCTTCAGATTCAAGCGATGACTCCGATGAATCCTCCCAAACATCAAAACTTGGTGCTGTCATGAGCTCGTACAGAGTTGGGATTTTTGGATTTCCGGAACGAGGCATGTCAGGATAAGCATGGACAACTGTGGTTTCATTATCAACATGAAATCCTACAGGGATTGATCCTTCTGGTAGTGCAGCGGAGGGTGTTGATTTTCCTTCTATCATATTGGACGTTGCCGTTTGATGTTTCGAAGATGAATCCACCTCGATCTCATGTTTGTTGATCTTTTCTTGGATTATATCCTTAAGGATATAGCAATCCTCAACTGTATGGCTGATGAGGCGATGATACCGACAATACTTTGGATCGTCGGTTTTGTTTACTTCAGCGGGACGCTTTGGCTCAGGGAGCGTGATCATCTTTGCTGCAAGAAGTTCGTCAAAAATAGTTCCGACATCTTCATTATCGAAGCTATATTTGACCTCTTTTCTCTCCTTAAGGGACATCCTCTTTGTCCCTTTAGTTTCTTCTTTTCTTTTGGCATTGTCATTTTTCTTGTCAACTTTGACGAATGTTGCCATAGAATCTCCCTTCTTTGGTATTCTTTTGTTATCTCCTTTCTTGGTGTCAAAGTCTTGGATCATTTTTCCAAACACATTTTTCCGGGACATTTGCTTCTCCACGTTGCTTGCTTTGGATACCAACTCGTCGAAAGTTCGAGGCTCTGCAATTCCAACAAATGTTGCAATCTCAGGGATGAGGTTGTTGTAACATATTTGCACTGCCGAAAATTCGGAAATTTTTTCCATGCATTGTAGGTTAAGGCTTCTCCATCTTGTGATGAATTCACTCGCGCTTTCTCCAGACCTTTGTGTCGTTTGCGCTAAATCCATCAATGTGACCTTTTTCCTTGAACTTACGAATTGAGCTAGAAAAGCTCTTTGCATATCGTCCCATGTTAGAATAGATCCTGGCTCCAACTGAGTGTACCACGTGAAAGCAGACCCTTTGAGTGATTGAACAAATTGTCGAACCAGAAGGGGATCTGACTGCGATGTTTCCCCACAAGCTGAGTAAAAATGAGCTAAGTGTTCTTGAGGAGACCCACTTAAACCATCGAATTTATCGAAGCTCGGTTTTTGATATCCATGGGGAAATGGTACTGTGTCATAGTGAGCAGGATAGGGCTTCCGGTATCCAAGAATTGGTGTCGTTAAAGACATTTGAAACTCACGAATTTTTTCAGCAAAAATCGCATTGATATCTTGATGTGTGAGCTGGCTACTAGAACTTTCCCCTTCTATTCTTCTTCTTGCTCCATCTCCAGTATTATTTATGCTAGCTTGAGCGGACAACTGAGCTGCTAAAGTCGCGATCTCAGCTTCCTTATTGGCTACCAAAGTCGCCATTTCTGCTTCTTTTTCTGCTAGCCTTCGTTGCATTTCTAGCAATTGTTCTTCTGCGTTTGATGCGCCAGTCATCAAAACTTGCATACTCTCGGACTCGACATCCTCGTTAATTTCCAACCTTTGGAATTGAGTCATTATCCTTGGAATTTCCTTTTGGGAAAAAGTTTCAATTCTTCCAACTGTGTTTCCAACAGTAGATGAACTTTCGGGATAGTGAACCGCCAATGCTCGGGCCCTAGCACGTGTGATAGGTCCCTCAAATTGAATGTTGTCATCTTCTTCGACAAGTTCATAGACCTTAGTCTTTTGTTGAACATTGCCAGATATTATTGGCAGGATTTCTTCATCTTCCTCGACAGAGGTCATCATTACCGACTCCGTTGAAGGTAAAGTAATCGGAATTGTTCCGATCATGATTTGAGTGACTACATGAACCTTTGTAGGTGGTGATGATGTCGCTTTGATGATCTTGCGATGAGGCACCTTGGTGTCCTCATGTGAAATAACTTCAGGAAGCTCCCTTGAAATGATTTCAAATTCTTCAAGTAAACGTTCCTTAGCAATCCTCTTTCTAAAAGCTCGTGCCGCTCTCTTCCTTGCGTTCCTTAGAGCGTTCTTGGACGGGCACTTCTTTGGTCCAACCTTGATGACCTTGATAGTAGCCTTGAATGTCTTGGTTGCTCCCTTAGTCTTCACCATGTTGCAGATGGTTGGTGCTTGATTGATGGCGAAAGAGATTCGGCGACCAGCACGCCTTCCATGTCCAAGCTTGGATTCAGTGGCAGAGAGCTCGTGAAAGTAAACAGTAACTTGTGGTGCCATGTTTCCTGATACAAAAAACAAAACACATAATTTAGTGATTTTTCAAATTTAGAGATGAAAGGGAAAATGGATCCCACCGGGCGTGCCAAAAATTATGTTGAGCAAAAATTGTACACAATGTGTAAACAAATAATTTACTCGACACAATTTCACCCTCGTTCATTTTTCGAAGAGGGTTTTATTAATTCGAGTTCGACCCATTCTAGGCTACGCGCCTATTAATTACAACCCTTCTTTTAGGAAAGGGACACCCTTTGATTCTAATTTGAATAAGTCGTAACTTGGGGGTTTGGGGTTTTATTTGATTTTGTGACTGCATCCAAGTAAGCCTTAGATTGCCTACGTACCCTCGTTGAGGGATCAAGTCACTCGTAGTTCCTTGAATCGGTGTTTGTTGCCTCGTGCAGTTTCAGCTCGTGCAGGCGAGGAGCATGTGATGCCTTGTGCAGTTTAGGCTCTTGCAGGCGAGGACTTTGAGCCATTGGAGCTTGTACGGCTTTATGCTATTTGAATTTTGATATGGCTTCGTTCCTTTGAGATTTGATGTGGCTTCGTGCCATTGAGATTTGATGTGGCTTCGTGCCATTTGATATTTGACTTTTCCTTCGGCTTCGTGCCATTTGAGTTTTGATGCGGCTTCATGCCATTTGAACGTTGATATGGCTTCATGCCTCGTGAATCTTGACGTGGCTTCGTGCCGCTTGAAAGGGAGCCACTTTAGACGTTTATTCGGTAAAGACAGTTAACCAATTATTAACTAAGTGGTATATCCTCTCCTTTTAATTTTTTTTCCGCAAGGATTTTTGTTACCTTGCATCCTTGCCATGCCATGAACAAAGTGATCAAGTACTTCGCCTTCCAAATGATCCGATTTTTCTTTGTGAGCCAATTCCCATAATTTAATTTGGGATCAGTTTTGTGACCTCATTTGAATTCTTTTGACTTTTCAACGTCATATAACATGGAATATGACCCATTTTCAACCACCATATCCAACTGACAGTAAGCTTTAGAGGCCTTTGATTTCAACAATCACATGGGGTGCTTTAGGCCTTCCCCCCAAATTCCAATGATCTCTGTTGCTCCCGTCTTTGCCCTCTTCCAAAGTTTAAAAAAAATAATGGGACAAGTCCACGTGAGGTGTTTAGCTTTTCTTTTAGTCTTGCTGTACTCCTCAACTAAATGGAATATGATTTAATGAGATTTTGAGAGCTTCGATTTTTAACTCAAGCTTTATCAAAATATATGTATATATTTTATGGATATCAGACAAGTACACAGCAATTTGGGACCCTTCTCCACTATGACTTCGCCTTTTTTTATTTTTATGATGATGTGCTCCTCTTCCCCAATTTCAACCTTTCACTTTATATATTTTTTTTATTGGTGAGATGGATACAGAATCCACCATCCTTCTTCTTCTTTTCCCATTATGACTTGCTTTTTTCTTTGTCATGATGTGCGTTTTCTTCCATAGAATACGCAGGGTTTCTTTTTTCCCTCTCTTGCTTCTTAATCAGCTTTCTGGAGAACAATTTGTTGCTGCCCTTTGTTTTCGCATAGCTACACATCAGTATTTTGTTCCTTTTGGCACCTGTTTTTTTTAAGCACCCATTTCTTTAGACACCCATGGGGTTGCGTCAGTGATTTGTGGCTGCGTCCTGGTGAAATTGGCATCGGAAAAATGTTTTCATTGGTCAGCGGCAAGGATGGTTGTTACTTCTTGTTGTGTTAGAGGTGGTTGTACATCTTGCGAGGATTATTGCGTTTGGTGTTCCGCTTGGTGCTCCGCTTGAGATGGTTGTACCTCCGTTTGGTGTTCCGCTTGACGTCGACAACATTGCTGCGAAGGGAAGATCCATTTGCACATCTTTACAGCGGAGAGGGAGTTCTGGCGAACCTGAGCAAAGCGATTCCAACGATTGTGCACTGCTTGTGTTTGTGGAAATGTCTCTGAGAGGGCAAGTGGAAGACAGAGACGGAACGCGACTCTCGTTCTGGCGATGTTTGATGGGTGATGATGATGACACGTGCACGCTCGCGCCCTGGGGAAATTGTTGCACCGTCCTTCTGAGGGCTGTTAACAAGGACTGCCTCACAGAACTAGTCCAAATGGTCCTCTGCGACTGGGCTTTTATAGCAACCCGCTGAATTGGTTGTCCCCTCTTTGGTGTATAGGAGTGCCATGCTATTCTCGTCTCTGCATTCCAGTTTTAAATTTGGCACCTGCAAGGTAGGGGATGGCTTTGGTCTTGTGCTCAGTGCGGCGAATGTCGCACTACACTTTTCCCTCCACCGGGGGACGCATGGCGGCGGCCAGAGCCGGAAGTACGCACAGAGCAATTGGCAGAAAGAATTTCGCCATTTGAAGCCGTTTTCTGTCTTTTCACTTCGTTTTGGCAAAGATCTCTGTTGGGCATCACGAGTTGCAATGTGGTGTTGATGACGGTGAAAAACATGGCGCAGGCGCGGCCTCCGTTTGGGCTTCCGTCTGACGTCAGCGGTTATTGCGGCGTTGCCTTCTATAGCTTCTTTATATTGACCACCGTTGCCATCCTTTTATTTGAACCTCCGTCGAATTTATTGATGGTCTGGACCCGCATGCTTAACTTTCATCGCTTGGTTCACCGTCCTCGGAGCCCTTGGGCTTCTTCCGAAGGACTGCTGGAGACAATGGTTGAAGAGCGGTGGTGTTGCGATTCTTAGTGGCGCTCTCGTTGGGCAGAAAAGGAGGAGAGGCATGATGCTTTTCCTTTTCTGTAAAGTAGAGAGAAACAATTCCAGAAACAATAACAAAAACAAATGATTTTATACCTTTGAATGCTTCGAACGCTTGTTGCTTTCTTTGTTCTGTTTCTCTATTTTTTCCTTTGTTGTCTTCTCCGTGTGCTTCAATTTCTGCAGCGTTTTTCTTCCCTTTTTCCTTTTTTTTCTGTCCTCCCCTTTTCTGATAACTGATGCCTATTTATAGGCATTACAGGAAGCCTCCAGATCTTTTACGTGGGGAAGATGGTGGCCCTTCTTTACGCCACTTTCTCCTAACTGACTCCACTATCTTTTTTTTCTGGTTGCAGGTTCCCCTCTTTGTAGGGAGATATATCTGTTATATTTTATTTATTTATTTATTTATGGATGTTACATATAAAGCCCACCCTCATTTTTTTGGGCTAGATTTCATCTTTTGTTTTGTTTTGTATCTTGACCCAATTTGTATGGGCTTTACATATATATTTTTTTTGTTCAACACCATTCTTTGCCTGCCTTGCGACTCCAGGATCCATGCCGCCAACCCCTCGTCCATCCACTCCGACATCCACTCTGTCATCCACCAGCATCTCAATTTGAGTGAAAACCCTAGAATCCAAAGCGGCATAATCGCCGTTGTCGTTGTTGATGTGGCTGTCGTTGCTAGCAAAATCGAGGGTGGTTGGGATTTTAGGGTGGTGTATGGCGTCGTTCTGGGGAGGGAGGAGGAACTCGATGGAGTCGAAGGATGAGATCTTTCTGGTAAGGTAGTCGATGAGGGGCTTGCGGTCGGGGAAAATGACAAAGAGGGAGAAGTTGAGGTTTTGGTGGTAAAGCGAAGGGACGTAGGTTAGGGAGGTGAAAAGGGAAGAGTGGGAGAAAGGGGTTTGCAGGGGAGGTGAAGATAGTGGAGGAGAGGGAGGTGAGTAGGGGGAAGATGGGTTCTGGGTTAAAATTAAAATAAATAAAAAAATATTTAATTAATTATTTTGAAATGCATAAAAAAAAAAATTTTTTGCCACATGGCACAAATTTGGTAATCACGTCAGCACAAATGTGGCAGCCACGTCAACACTTAACAGACCAATTGATGAAAAATGTAACGGATGTATTATATTAAAATAAAATAGTAGGTGCGGTATGAAATTAAAATGTTTTAAAGATGTTGTATAAGGTTGCAAGTGATCCAAAACTTGAGGGGGGTAAAATGTAATTTACCCTAAAATTAATGACAAATACTTTATTTTGTTCAAGTTGAAAGTTACTGATGAAAATAGTTGTCAATTTTAATCCTACCATTTTTGTGGATGTTAATACGGATATATCTTTTCTCCAGGAGTAAATTTAACTTAGACAAAATAAGGAATTTGTCATCCCTTTCTTGCTTTAAAATGTCATCAATGCAGTGAATAGTCATACACAAGTCACCTCTCTATTAGACGAGACTTCATTCCATTGTTTGGTACGTCAATGAACCCTAATAAAGTCATCTACACTGATTAAAATGCATTTGTTTTATAACTGTAAAGAAGGTGGAATTGGCTTTAAGTACAACTTCTAGGTACGAAAAGTAGAGTCAACTTTTATAAATACGTGTTTAATATCAAATTATTATGATTGATTATAGCGTAAATAAATAGTTTTGATCTAATATTTTAATAAATTGTGTGTTGGTATCTACTTATACGTTCTATATTTGAAACTCTTTCTCTTAAATGATTGTAATGGTTTCCAACTCTACTCCTACATCCTAATAAAAATATAAATAATATATATATAGTTGTGGCCAAAAAAAAAACAGTGACTATGAACCCACCACTAAGGCATTTAGCCAAGAATCGCTTTCAACTTTCATCTGCCTTTGATTCTACTCAATTAAGGTCCACCATCGTGATTATTGTATCTCCTAATCTTAATTAAGCTTCTAACCTCGAACTTATCAAAACCATCATGAATCTGTGATGCCTAATGACGAAACACAATCAAATGGCTTCTACACCGTTGGATAACTTGGATTGTGCTTTCTTTCGGTAATTATCTTCGGTTGTCCATGTCTTGGGGGACGCACACGGGTCAACCACGTTTTACTTTCTTTTTTGACCCCACCAAGAACTGTTAAGGACATGAATGAAGATAATTTAATCTTATTAGAGGATACAACATAGTCATCATCACACATCACACTTTTTCTTGTAAACTATTTTACCCATGCTACAGGTATCATATTCAATTAATTTCAAAGTCGGGGAATGTTAATTACTCCTCGTTTGATTTTCTTTTCTCTCTATTACATCTCGAAGTAGTACACGAAGATTGAACTGTCTGTTCAGTGAGATTCAAAATATTGAAGTATTATATGTATCAACCAGATCAAAAAAAAAAAATTGTCAAAGGAGACAACGCCAGTTATATTACATTGAATTCTTTTTTTTCTCATCAACAACGAGACCATTAGAAGATTGAAGTCAAATAAATATGATCCTAAGACAACCTAACTGACCTCTTTTCCAAGTTATTGTCGAAGCCTACTTTCCAAAAGATTGTTCGAGGAATTGGTATGCATAAATTGTCTAATTTTCAACATTGTTAGTTCTCATTTGGATTTTTTTTCAAACTTGAGTATCTTAAAATATACTTACTTGACCTTAATGTACTCTTTTTTTCCTACGATTAGGAGTATTTTTCCCTTGAGTTTTTGCTACCTAACGAGGTTTTAACGAGACACCTATCCTAGATGGTCAAACCCTTGTGTATGTCCTATAGATGTCTAATCTTGACTTTGCATTAACTCACTTTTCTCCTTAGACTATAAGTTTTTGTCCCTCCTTCGGTTTTACCATAGCCAGATTTTGTTAGACTTATTTCCATATGTGAGTTCCAAATTTTGTATTATTTGGTTTCTCTCACCCCTTGGTTTACTATAAATACAGACACTAATATAGAGAAAATATCATCTTACTATTTCCCCAAGCCCTATACTCTCCTTCAGTAAATTCGCGACTTGTCTACAATAATAAGTGAAATTCAATAGTGTCACTTGTATGTCTACAAATTTTAATGACCGACTCTAATAATAGTTTACCTTAAAAATATTATTATGTACTGTAGTAAGTGAGTGGAACTTAAATTGTGTGATGTCCAAATATGAGTTAGTATGCTGGATGTGTGTTTTACTAACTTATTTGTTTTGATACTGCAGATACGTCTTTGTTTAGCCAAGGACCTTCAAACTGATGAACTTATTTATTTATTCTATGGAAAAAGAAAGCATGATGTTACTTAGACAAAGAATTCTAATGCAATTGAAGCTTTGAATAAAATCAGCAGTACTATTTGTTTCATATCTGCATAAATCGTTTAAAACAAAAATTAAAGGAACCACAATTACCTTTCCCAATCTCCAACAATTTCTTTCCAATCTCCAATAGTTCTTGAAAACTAATGTCGAATCTATGATGTTAAACCTATTAGCATATTGGTAAGCGCCTAACATGTTTGGTGGCATGTTGGGATGGGTTGTGACTAATTAAAATGAACATGAGTTCAGTTTATTGTTCCCAATACCCAATTTCATTCAACCCACCAAACAAGCCCTAAAAGTTAGTAAATCCCAAAGGCTTTTTAATCAAAATCATTCCTGAGATTAATATAACTCCTCACTTTGGTTCCTGGGATTTGAAATCAATAGAAGTAGTTTCTGAGTTTGTCCACCATCAATTATTTTGTTCATTTCAGGAAAAATCTCTATAAAATAGTGATAAAATGACAAAAACCCCTCAATTTTTGTCAAATCATTTTTTTATTGTTTATTAAATTGAGGTTATTTGTGTCATTTTGGTCGTTTATTTATTAGAATATTTCACATAATGATCAAAATAATTGATGGTGGGCACATTCAGAGACCACTTTTATCGATTTCAAATCTTAGGGACCAAAGTAAGAAGTTATGCCAATCTCAATGAACTATTTTAGCTAAAAAGCAAATGCCAAATTGAAAAATTGACAATGGTAAAACAACCAAATATGGAAAATGAATTGGTTTCCATTGAGGTTTATCTTAACCATATAGTTTGTCAATTATAATTAAACGAGTATAGAATTAGTTGCAAGCTCAAATGTCTACGTTTCGCTCTCAAATCTAATCTATTTGATAAATATAGTTTGTCGTTGATTTACATGTTTGAGGAGTCATAATACAGTGGATTATGAACCATGAATATCAATACCAAACCAACAATATGGAATAACAACCAAGCTCAAACATCTTTGTTTTATACATGGATCTATCTCATATATATAGCTTATTGGTGACTACATGTGTAGAAAATTTCATGACAGTAGACCACGAGATAAGAGTATCAATAACAAAAAAAAAATTAATATAAAATAAGTCTTAAGTTCAAACGTCTTCTTTTCGCGACTGAAGCTGTCTCGTATACATACTTTTTAGGTAATTAAGGGGGCGTTTGTTTGCCCTCACTAAAGGGTATTGGACTGGACTGGACTAAGAGTTAGTCCAGTCCCATGTTTGTTCCTGACAGGGACTAAGTTTAATGAGACTAAGTCTCACTAGCCTAGACTAAATCCGAGACTAGCTGGTCTTAGTGAAACCCCTCAAAAACTATGGGACTAGCTAAGACTGTCCCCTTTCTCCTCCTCGCCTTGCTCCTCGACCACTCACATTCGAAAGTCATTGGACTAGATGCTTTTCATAACCAATTTTCATATAAAATACCAAATTAAAGAAAAGATTGGAACGGACAAGGGAGAAAAAGATGGAAAAAAAATGGAGAGAATGGGACGGTAAGGAATGATTAGAGATATAAAAAATAGAATAAAAATAAAATATTAATAATTATGGATTAAATTACATAATATTAGAATTTGTTAATTATCTTGCTTGTTAGTCCGACACTGTACCAAACGCTTCGCTAAGCTAGTCCAGCTTAGTCTAGTCTAAGCCAGTACAGCTTAGTCCCTGAATCTAGTCCAGTCTAAGACAGTCTGGTACAACAAACGCGCCCTAAACGTGCATATATATGATAAAAGTAGGTCATGAGGTACGAATATCAATAGTAAAACAACAATTATAAAATAAGTTGTAAGTTCAAACGCATTTCTTTCATGCCTAAATGTGTTTCGTATATATACGTTGTAGGCAAGGTATTAAATATCGATGATATCGGAAATATCGGTAGTCCAAAAACACGGAAATTTCGATGGAAATATCGGGATATTATCGATATCGATAAAAATTGAATGAAAACCACGGAAATTGTAAGAAAAACTTGGAAATTTTTATTGAAACTTTGCAGGATATTTATTTAGTCAATTATCTATTAGTTTATCACAAAAAATTGGAAGGAAATGCATTGCGTGATGGATTTAACTGATTTAAGTTGATTATATAGCGAGCTGGCAAACATTGTGAGTGTAGAAAATATGTAAATATTTTAACATATTTTTACAAAAACATAAGTGATACGGTGGTCAAGGTGTTGAAGGAGTAAAATGGGAGGGGTTCGAATCCCCTTGGTGTTTTTTTAAATATAGAAATTTAAAAAACACGGAAATTTTGATGGAAATATCGATGACATCAGAAATATCGGTAGTCCAAAAACATGAAAATTTCAATGGAAATATCGGGATATTATGGATATTTAATACCTTGGTTGTAGGTAATCATACGTGCAGATAATATCATGAAAGTAGATCACGAGATATGAATATCAATAGTAAAACAACAAATATAATAATAATAATAATAATAAAACAACAAATATATGGATGAAGGAGGCTGGTTAAATGATAATTGATTGTAACTAGTGAGCAAGCTGGTTTAACGTTTATTCCCTTGAGGTTTTTTTTTAAATTTTTTTTAATGAAGTTTCCCTGGCTCTAAAAAACTCTTTGTACTTTCATTTAGCAATAAAAAAACTCAGTTATATAAAAATAAAATAAAAAGTAAGTTTATCCTATGACGACCCGTCTCGATTATATTGATTTATTAATTGTGAAATGACAGAATTACCTCTTCGGGGATTATGTACGTGTGCATGTGTGTTGTATGAAGACCAATAATTGGTGGCCCTCAATTATTAGAAGCATTGTGATATTTGTGTGTAGAAGGCTTTAAGACCACACACACCTCCCTTACACTCTCTCTATCCCGTCACACACTCTCTCTCTGCCTCTATTATTCAGACACTCTATCTCTCTCTCTCATCTCACGATCTCTCTCTCTCTCTCGTCGCCTATTGTACGGACGTACACCAAAACCACTCACAACCTCGTAGATCGAAGAAACAAATTACATATTCATGCTCGTGAGGTCCATACGAACTCAACCATACCATTTTTAGGTGAGTTTCACTTCATTTTCACGTCGGAATCACCATCTCCGATATTGGCACTATTCATCAACTTCTTGTGGGTTTTTTTAGGACAATCTAAGATCACAGCGAGCTTTGTGAGGTCCCAAGGAGGCTCGGAGTGGTTCGTTGAAAGTGTTTGGACGTTGGGATCACGTACATCGGAGTTGGGCGGTTTTGGAGTTTGTCCCCGAGGAAATTTAAGACCTTTTTCAAGGTTTTTGAAGGTATATTTATGTTCTACACTTAATTTGGAGCACATATGAAGAAAAATGGGTCAAAAAGGATGCAAAATGAGCAAGATATGAAACTTTGAAAATTTCCCAAAATTTCCGACGAACCAGTCGCCGACGAGTCGCCGGAGAAGGAGACGGTAACGGATATTCTGTCAAAACTGACGGAATATTCTAACGGCGTTAACTGACGCCGTTAAACATAACAGAATATTCCCGGAATATGCCTGACGGCGTTAACTGACGCCGTCAGCGTGGCCGCGCGTGGCCGGCGCATGTGGCCGTGCCTTCGTTGGCGCGTGGGGCCGAGAAAAATTATTTTAAAAATATGGGGATGTTCGTGACGACGAGTAGGTCACGTTGGTATATCCAAATACCAAAATTGAGCTATGTATGAGAAGTTATTTCCGTAGTTACGTATATGTACTTAAATGACGTATTTTTAGTAATTTCTCATATAGGTGAAACATATTCAGAGGACGACCGTAGCCAAGCTCGACGTGGGGGCTACGATCCAGCGACTTACCAGTGAGTGGGCAATATTATTTTCCGTATAATCTATATATATAATGATTTTTCCCAAAATCACATTTTAAATGAAAGGTACGTTTTTAACGATATGCATATGACTTGATTTTGATGCATGAGTATTCATATATACATTTCATGCATATGTTGGTGTCGAGGACGCCAGGTAAGTACCAGGTAGGTACATGCATAGTTGAAAATGAACAGTTGATACATATGAGATATGATGTGATATGTTAGCTCATAAACCTGCACATATTGTTAGTGCTCATGCCCATAGATAGGGGCACAGTCTTTCACGTGTCGTTCACCTCCCGCACCGCATGCTCGCCTTGGATCCAAGTTAGGTGCATAGTCTTGTCGTATAGACTACTTTTGAGTGGGTACGACATGTAGGTGACCCGCTTTCATTCGCACAGTCTTCACGTGATTGTAGCACTAGAGCATCTATTATTGATACAGTGATGATATGATGATATGATGAGATATGGATGTATGTGCAGAGTATATATGACGATGAGATAGAAATGTTATGAGCTATATTTACAGCCGAGGGCTGAGATGATATTTAGTAGCGATACGATTATTGAAACGCACAGCATGGCATTATTTATGAGATTCTGATGGCATTGAAATGCATTGCACGACATATATTGAGATATATTGAAAATGGTTTTATGCTGAGAAAAGTTGTGATATATATGTACGTATTATTTTCTGGGAAACTATACAGGTTTTACGGAGAGGGGCTAGACGTTTGAGAAAAGATTGATTTTGAAAAGATTTGTTTTTGCTGACCCATTCCCTTTTGTTTTTCGCCCCTCCAGGTTCTAGATAGCTTGAATTCCTGAGTTTGGCACTTCGAGGATCTTCCGGCCTTTCTGACAGATTTGACATATGTAGGGCACCGATGGTGTAATTGAACTATTTTATTCATGCTTGACTGCACTGACCTAATACGCTCTGAATATGTATAAGTATTGTAATATCTCTAGCACACATTCATATCTAGGTTGCTAGAATTCGATTTTAATTAATTCGTACTACGTTATCGATCCTTGCTTCCGCACAGCGCACTTAGGTACGTTACACTCACGTGACAGCCAGCATGTCTTACTTTCGGGTATGGGTGTGTCATATCCCAAATACATATAGTTTGTCGGTAATACCACATCTATCTCACTATCCGAAAAAGAAAAAAATGAAAACACGACCAAAATGTGGTTTCATTGGAAAACACCCCTAAACCAAGAAAAAATGAAAATAATAAACATGAAAAATGATGTGAGTCGCAGGTTGTCCGTGAACCACAACCACACGTTACTGCGTGCCAATATTGGACATGAGAATCACAAAAGTCGCTCTTTTTTTTTTCTTGTTTTGGGTCTGACATAAAACCCACTTTTTCACTCACACAAATCATCAATTTCTGTCATGTTTTTCTTTTTGATCAAAAAATAAAAAAAAAATTAATGAAACTGATTTGAAAATTTTGAATTTTAATTAAAATAATAAAAAGTTATTGCGAGTAAATAATACAAAAGTGATTTTTTAGAGTAAAAATGTCTAGTATCTGAAGTGTTTTATTAAAACTCCCGAAATTAAAAGCTCTAGCTAACTATACATATCCTAATAAATCACATTTTACAACCGCATAGTACTTGAATGATATTATTTTTTATTTATAAGTGAAATGTCTTAAGTTTTATTCTAGCAAAAAACGAATTTTCTAGTCCAACTCCATTGGGAGTCTAAACCCACCCACTCTTCTTAAAATAAATAATATCGTTTGTTAAAAAAAATTATATAAATAAATAACAAGAGAATTATTATTAGCATTTTGAAAATTTAATTAATAAAATTTAAAATGTAAAATAAATTTTTTATAGTGTTGATATAATTATATAATAACAGTAATAAATTTTTTTTTTTTTTTTTGAAAGACACAGTAATAAATTTGTTTAGTGTAAATTCGATGTGCCTTTTACATGTGCTTCTCATTTGGCAAACACAAACGAGAATCTTTGCCGACTACTTGTCAATCAACACCCGCAACAAGGTACTTTAACCACGGTTCAAAATTAACCCCAAATCAAAGCTTAAGCTTTTAACCACGGTTTACTCATGCTGTTTGGATTTAGGAGAAAAAACACAAAACATACGTTACAAAACCCAGTTTCTGAACTCTCTCTCTCTCTCTCTCTCTAACCTCCACACCTTTGCTTTAAACAGACCAAAGGCCAGACCTTTTTTCTGGGCTTTCGTTGTTGCTTCTGAAATAGCTGTCTGTTTGGTTTCTGGGATTTTTTTTTTCTTTTCCGGCAGCTGAACTCTCTCACTTTCCCGGGACTGGTTGCTGTGCCCAACACTCTTTTTCCTTGGCTGCCTTACCCAATCATCTTCTCATGATCCCATTTCGCTTGCCGAAGCTGGTGTGTGTAGTTTTCTCCTAACCCTTGTGTTTTCTGGGTTGATTTGTTAAATTTTTTTGGGTTTTTCTTTTTTACTTGGAATTATGAATGTTTGAGATCTGAAATTGTAGCCCTGCTGGGTTGTTTGATTTGGTTGAATGTATAAAGTTTTAGTTTTAGCAAAAAAAAGTTTGGATATTTCATGGTTTTGGGGGTATTTGAGGCTGAGATTTGATCTGGGTTTCGAAAATTTAGCTTGGTTTTTGTAGGGTTGTTGATTTTTCTGGATTTTGGAGATGAAGATTGAGATGGGTTTGGGAGGAGGGGTTTGGAATGATGAAGATAAGGCCATGGTTGCTGCAGTTTTAGGAACTCGAGCTGTCGATTACTTGATTTCGAGCTCGGTTTCTTCGATTGAGAATTCGTGTATGGGGATAGGGACTGATGAGAATTTGCACAACAAGCTCTCGGATCTTGTGGAGCGTCCGAATGCATCGAATTTTAGCTGGAATTATGCCATTTTCTGGCAGATTTCTAGGTCCAAGTCTGGGGATTGGGTTTTGTGTTGGGGTGATGGCTCTTGTAGAGAGCCGAAGGAAGATGAAGAGTCCGAAACCACGAGGATTCTCGGTCTTAGGCTTGAGGATGGGACCCAGCAAAGGATGAGGAAGATAGTGCTGCAAAAGTTACACAATTTGTTTGGGAGCTCGGATGAGTATAATGGTGCTCTTGGATTAGACCGGGTCACTGATATGGAGATGTTCTTGCTTGCGTCGATGTATTTTTCATTTCCAAGAGGAGAAGGGGGTCCTGGCAAGTGCTTGGCATCTGGGAAGCATGTCTGGCTCTTGGACTTGTTGAAATCAGGGTCGGAGTATTGTGTTCGATCGTTTCTTGCCGAGTCTGCTGGAATTCAGACCATTGTTTTAGTCCCAACAGATGTTGGTGTAGTTGAATTGGGTTCGGTGAGATGCATAGGGGAGCGATTAGAGTTGTTGCAGTCCATAAGGTCACTGTTTTCTACACAGTCCTCGCTTTTGAGGGCCAAGCCAGTGGCAGGTGTGCCGGTGATTGGAAGGAGGATAGATGAAAATGTCCGACTAACTAATTTGAGCCCTGTGGAGAGAGGGGAAGTAGTTCCCAAGATTTTCGGGCAAGATTTGAACTCAGGGAACTCAGTCCGACCTCGTTATAGAGAAAAACTTGCTGTTAGAAAGTTGGAGGAGAGGCCGTGCGATGTGTACTCAAATCGAAATAGGATTGCATTTTCAAGTCCCCGAAATGGTATTCATGGTTCAAGTTGGCCGAATATTCATGATGTGAAACAGGGGAGCCCAATTGAGATGTATGTTTCTCAAAGTCCGGTGAATAATTTACAGGAGCTTGGCAATGGGGTCAGGGATGATTTTCGTCATAACCATTATCACCCACAGAAGCAGGTGCCAATGCAAATTGACTTTTCAGGGGCCACCTCAAGGCCTTCTGTGGTTCCCCGACCCATTGTTGTGGATTCTGAAAATTCAGATGCTGAAGCTCCATGCAAGGAAGACCAGCCAGGCACTGCTGATGAAAGGAGGCCGCGGAAAAGGGGTAGGAAGCCTGCAAATGGAAGAGAAGAACCACTCAATCATGTGGAGGCAGAGAGGCAGCGGCGTGAGAAGCTAAACCAGCGGTTTTATGCTTTAAGAGCTGTTGTTCCCAATATATCCAAGATGGACAAAGCATCCTTGTTGGGAGATGCCATTGCTTACATCAACGAGCTCCAGGCAAAGCTTAAGGTCATGGAAGCAGAGAGGGAGAACCTCGGTGGCACTTCAAGAGACGTGTCAGCTTTGGGGGCTAGCTCAGGTATGGAAATTCAGAACCAGGCACCTGATGTCGATGTTCAAGCTGTTAACGATGAGGTTATCGTAAGGGTGAGCTGCCCTTTGGATTCACACCCTGCATCAAGAGTCATCGAAGCATTCAAAGAGGCACAAATCACAGTTGTTGAGTCAAAACTTGCAGCAGCAAACGATACTGTCTCCCATACTTTTGTAGTCAAATCTCAAGGATCGGAGCAGTTGACGAAGGAGAAGTTGATTGCAGCATTTTCCCGGGAATCCAACTCGTTACAGTCACTGTCATCAGTCGGGTAGTGCGAGAACTGCAATTAACATAATCCATAGGTATATACTGAAGAACCCATTTAAAAGTTTCTTCAGATGTTTTTGATATACAGCAGGGAATCCGAAAAGGAATAGCATTGCTATCTAGAGTTAGACAAATAACTACCTAATGACCAAGTAGGGAGCAAAATTTCTGTGATTATTTTATAGCATACATATTTTGGTGTAAGTATTCTTGCAAGGTCGATTTCATTTGTAAGTTTAATCGACCCTCAAGTTGTTGGTTATGAAGAAGCTGATAGATTTGTTTTGTTTCTTAAATGTTAGTTTCATTATTTTCTCTTCATTTGCATGTGATCTATCATCGCTACTGTTATTTTTACTGGATGACATTGGTGTTGTATGAATGTACGATATTCTTCTTCTATTTTGTGAAGGACTAGACGAAAGTCGTACCCAGATTCTGCATTCAAATTCGATTACATTGTTCAGGCTTTTGGATCTCTTTTTTATTTTTCCTTTCTGGATTGCGAATCGGTATGGTGGGAAGTTTTGTTCCCAAAGCAAGGTAAATTTGTTCTTCCTGTGGACAGAAAGTTTTGAAGGCTTCCTCAGTCTTTCTTTGCCTTTGTTTTTAGTTTACCACCTTCTTATCTCTTCTGAGTGAAGCTATTGGTTGAATGCATGTGAAACTAGGAACTAGTTTATTCTGCTCTTGCTCTGCTTCCAAATTTTGGGTCCTCTTGTTATCTCTGCAGGGATTGTATTGTAACCCATTATCTATATTTGACAAAGGACTGTGAGATACAGAAAGAGAGATAAAAATCCGGTTGCACCTTAGATTTTGCGTTGATTTTTGGGGATAATTTAGTAGAAAAAATAAGAAACATGTTTCCTTGTACCAACTACCAAGTAATTTCATTTACCATTTCTTCCATATGGAGAAAAAAGTCATGTCAAATGGTGGGATGTGACAATACGTGTGAAGTCTTTGGGTCCAGGGACAGCAGCAGAGGTGGACTTTCGGTGTGCATATATTTCATACTCGCATAATTGAGATAGCATGGGATTGGTGTGCCTTCACTGCTCTTGTCAGCATTTTCCTCGTTTGTTCCTGCAATTGTAAATGCTGTCACGGGCACCTCGACATGCTTTTCACGAGGGCCAGCTATTCGAAACTTTGTTTTTTTCAGCCATTCGACAAGCCAAAGTGAGATTTTCATAGATGCACATGAAAAGAAGCAAAGGAATAGATCCTGTTCTCAAATTCTAGGCCATCGCTTTTTATAGTTCTCCTTTCTATAAAGAAATTGAGGCATCTCAAAACCTTACCATAACAGAATTTGAGAGAAAAGGTAAGAAAATTGAGGCCATGGTTCCAAGAAATCAACACACACACACATAATTACCATAAAAACTCAAAAGAAGAATGTGGTCCATATGGTATGTGCATTCGACAATTGGCTTGACCAGGGAAGCAGCTTACGACAGAAGCCATGTTCTCCATGTGTGCTCAAAAAAGGCCAAAAAGTTAAAAGCAAAACTGAGAGAAAGAAATTTTTAGTATGCTACTGGTGTATAGTACATATATTCAACTATGCGTTGTTTTTGTGCATAACATACATTAAAGCACAATACAATTTTCAAACGTTGCGATTAACGCCAAGAACAAAAAATAGTAAAGAGAAACACTCAAACAATCTAAGTGTTAGGTGCAACAATAATATCAAATGCCATCTTCCTCGGCTGGGATTCGGAATGTGGAAAACTTTGAACCCTAAAACACGCACACCCCTTCCCACTTCCGTGCTTTATGTGCCTATTTTTTTCTGTTTTGTATATGAAAAATATGTATGGTTGCAAATTGCAAAAAATGCTAAAAACATGTGGTCAACAGTGGAGGATTGACAAGAATTGCAAGTGCCCATATGTGGTTTAGGCATTTGCTATTGTGCCCACATCTCTTCGGCCTTTGCAGTGTTTGCTTTTGCCCCGGTTTCGGAACTTGCTATCTATCTG
Source organism: Crataegus laevigata (assembly GCA_963580275.1). Taxonomy (NCBI): domain Eukaryota; kingdom Viridiplantae; phylum Streptophyta; class Magnoliopsida; order Rosales; family Rosaceae; genus Crataegus; species Crataegus laevigata. Next base: position 24,136,022 of record OY756947.1, on the reverse strand, counting down.
GCTTCCTCAAAGTCAAAGTATTGAAACTTCCAAAATAGCAAAAGTATGTTGTTTTTGGTGTGTTTGTAGTTTTATTAGAGCATTTAAAAGGCAGTGCATGTCATGTGAAGATCGTGGTACATGCATGGTTAATGTACGGACGTGACGAGGGCCGCGAGAAAGAAAACTTGTGAAAACTTTCATGAAACGATTCATGCCAATCTATATGTCTGTCAAACTCGTAAATTCATAATTTAAAAATTAAATCAGTGAAATATTTAAATGAAATAAAATTATGTAACTCTTCTCTTTATTGCTCTCTATCACTATCATCAAAAGAGCGATTAGGAGTTTTAGAAAGCCGTAATTAGTAAGTTTTCCTTCTAATTATATGGTTCCACTTGATAAAAAGAAATGGAGCCTTCTGAATTCCATGATATGTGTCCTGGATAGTCGTAGTATACTACTGCATGACCATGACCAGTGAAGAAAAAAATGTAATATATATATATATATATATATATATATATATATATATATATATACTGTTAGAACCAAAAATGACAGATAAGTTTTGTAAATGCAAAGCTTTGACAACGCTAGAAGTCTCGGAGAATGCTTATTCAATTGAAGAACCATAATCATGGCTATTAAATAGCCTTACATCAAAACAGAAAAGTAAACAACAACCCACGATGTTACATGCCCTAGAATCGTGGTCATGACTAAGTCTTTTAAACAGAAAATGCAAACTTATCCCTCAAGTATAGGAGGGTTATTAACACGACTCAAAACAAACCCTAAAAACAAGGATCCTAACTCTAATAGTTAGGAACAACCCAACAACTTCATCATCCTCCCTTAAACTGAATGCCTTCATCATCCTCCCTTAAACTGAATGCCATTGACATTTAGTTTATTCCAGAATATTCGCAGACGCCCATCAAACCTCGCAGCTTTTGAAATGCTTCAAGCTTCAATGGTTTTGTCATGATATCTGCAACCTGCTCCTGGGTAGAGCACTGTAATAGCTCCACTACTTCATCTTTAATAAGATCTCGAAGAAAATGAAAGCGCACATCTATGTGCTTGCTCCGTCCGTGCATAACTGGATTTTTCGAGAGCTTAATTGCTGAAACATTGTCGCAGTATACCACCGTAGGACTGGTTTGCACCTGATTCAAACTTTCCAGAACTCTTCTTAACCAAACAGCTTGGCATGCACTTGAAGCTGCAGCAATGAACTCCGCTTCAGTAGTGGAGAGAGTAACCACATGCTGCTTCTTTGACGACCATGACACTGCACTTGAATTCATAAAAACATAGCCTGAAGTACTCTTCCTGTCGTCCTGATCACCAGCATAATCACTGTCCGTATAGCCAATAAATTTATCATCTCCTCCCTTCTTGTAGAACACTCCAAATCCAACTGTGCCCTTCACATACCTTAGTATTCTTTTTGCTGCCAGCAAATGAGACTCAGTGGGATGCTCCATGTATCTGTTAATCAAACTCACACTAAACATTAGATCAGGACGCGTAGCTGTTAAATACATGAGACTGCCCACCATTTGCTTGTAAAGAGTGCCGTCAACTTCCATTCCTTCTTCGTCCCGTGTAAGTTTAAAACCAGGAACCACTGGATTATGCACTGGGTTGCATTGGTGCAAATTAAATCGTTCTAACACTTCTTGCGCATACTTCCTTTGACTTATGAAAATGCCATCTGTTTTTTGCACAACCTCAATACCAAGGAAGTACCTCATTTTTCCGAGATCCGTCATATCGAATTCTTCCATCATGGACTTCTTGAATTGCTCAAACATAAACTCATCATTTCCAGTAAAAATTAGGTCATCAACGTAAAGGCAAACAATCAGAATTTTACCTCTTTCCGCTGTTTTTGTGAACAAAGTATGCTCGTAGGGACATTTTTTGAATCCCTCCTTGATGAAGTATGACTCTATGCGACTGTACCAAGCTCGTGGAGCCTGTTTGAGTCCGTATAATGCCTTTTTGAGACGATACACCTTTGCTTCCTTCCCCTTCTATTCGTAACCAGGTAGCTGTTCAACGAAGACTTCTTCATGAATTTCTCCATGCAAAAATGCCGATTTAATGTCGAGTTGATAGATCATCCAATCCTCTTGTGGAGCAATAGAAATAACCATTCGAATTGTATCTAGACGAGCTACTAGTGCGAACACTTCAGCGTAATCCACCCCATATTGTTGGCTGTATCCCTTAGCAACTAGACGAGCCTTGTACTTGTTCACTTCCCCATTCTCATTAAGCTTCGTCTTAAAAATCCACTTCACTCCAATGGTTTTTCCCCCTGACGGTAGATCCGTTAATTCCCACGTATCATTCCTCTCTATTGCTTCAATTTCTTGGTTCATGGCCTGCCTCCATTTTTCACTTCTCACGGCATCATCATATGTTGTGGGATCACTGTCAATTAGCAAAGCTAACTGAGCCAAATTTGCACTTTCCTCATCTGAGAGTCCTGCAACAGTTTCGTAATCTTGCATCCAAGTTGGTGGCCTCCGTGTTCGTCCTTCACGAGGTGGGCTGTCTGTATTTGTGGTTTCTCCATTTTCGAATGAGTTACTGTCGTTTGACTCACTGTTTTCAGTGTTTTCACCAGCTTCAGGTGCTTCTCCATTTCCTTCATCTTCCGTATCTGTTCCTTCATCCGATTCCCACTCAAGATCTGCCAAGATGGCTGGCTCATGACTGTCATCCCACTTCCATCGTTGATCTTCTTCAAAGATCACATCTCGGCTTATGATAATTTTCTGTGAAATAGGATCAAACAGCCTATAGGCCTTAGATTCTTCACTTACCCCCAACAATATGCACTTAAGACTTTTGGCATCCAGTTTCACTCTTTTGTGGTCAGGCACGTGCACATGGGATATACATCCAAATATTCTGAAATGGTCGACAGACGGTTTGCGCCCACTCCAAGCTTCTTCAGGTATTTTATTCTTCACGACAAGAGTTGGGCTTCGGTTCAGCACATGCACTGTCCAGTTGACTGCTTCAGGCCAAAAGGTTTTAGGGATTTGTTTCTCTGATAACATACTTCGTACCATATTCATAATAGTTCGATTTTTCCTCTCGGCGACACCATTTTGCTGAGGAGTATAGGCAGCCGTCAATTGCCTTTGGATCCTATTCTCATTACATAAACTTGTGAACTCGGATGATGTGAATTCACCCCCACAATCTGTTCTCAGGCTCCTTATGAATGCTCCGGTTTCCTTCTCAACCTTAGCCTCGTAAGTTTTGAATGTGGCGAAAGCTTCTTATTTTTCAACTAGGAAATAAACCCAAGTTTTACGACTAAAATCATCAATAAAGGTGATTAAGTACCTTTTCTTGCTATTTGAAGTTGGGTTTATCGGGCCACATATGTCAGCATGTATTAATTGAAGGATCTTAGAGGCTCTCCACAAGCTTTCCTTTGGAAAAGGATCACGGTGCTGTTTTCCCACAAGGCAGTTCTCGCACACTTTCTGAGAAACTTTGAACTTTGGTAACCCTTCAACCATATTCTTCTGTTGGATCACTTTGAGTCCATTCCAGCTGAGGTGCCCATAACAACAGTGCCAAAGATCTGCTTGATTTGTGTTCATCACGGAGAGACACTTTTGTTCCTTTGGTGGGCAGCGAGCAAGCACAGCAAACATTCTATTGTATGTCATCTCAGTTTCAATGATAAGACCTTTCTCAGGATGAAAGACCTTACATTTTCCATATTGTATAAGCACAGCAAGTCCTCTTTCTTGAAGTTGGCCTATGCTGAGCAAGTTATTCTTCAAATCTGGTACGAAGTAAACTCCTGTAATCACATGTACGATCCCGTTCACCTCCATTCGAACCTTGCCCTTGCCTTGGACCGTGATACTAGAATCATTGCCCAGCCTCACTGACTCTTTGAAGTTGCTATCCAGTTCGATAAATATTTCCCTTTGGCCACACATATGGTTGCTACACCCAGAATCGAGGAACCAAATGTATTCTGTCCCAGCTTCTTGAAAGGGCATTCCCATTGAAAATGCCCTAATTCATGACAGTTATAGCATTCCAGGATAGATTTGTCGAACCCAAATCTACCTCTTCCCCTTCCTCTTCCACGATAATTACCTCGACCACCACTTCTTCCTCCCTGCTGAGCACCTGCCATCACTTGGAGTGCTTGTTCATCGACAACATGCCGGCTGATTCGTTGTTCATGTACCAAGAGACTGCTCTGAAGCTCATCTATGGACAAAATGTCCAAGTCATTTGACTCCTCAATTGAGCAAACGACATAATCGTATTTTGAAGCCATAGACCTCAAAAAAATTTCAATAATCACCACATCCTCCATTTTCTCTCCGTGAGTCTTCATCTTGTTCGCTATGATGAGCGTCCTGCCAAAATAATCGTTGACAGATTCTCCAGTCTTCATGTGCAGCATTTCAAACTCTTTACGAAAAGCTTGCAATTGAGCACGTTTGACCCGTGCCGTCCCCTGATATTTCTGCTTCAAGGAATCCCATATATCCTTTGCAGTATCCTTCTTCAAGATTGTCTCTAGGATCGAACGATCGATGGCCTGGAATAGGTAGTTCTTGGCCTTCAAATCTTTCAACTTCTGATCTTCCAATACCTTCTTCTGCGACTCACTGATATCACTTCCTTCTGCTGCTGCAGTGATCCCCGTTTCCACCAGGTTCCAGTATTTCTTGGAACGTAAGAAGTTCTCCATTAGCATGCTCCAGTGATCATAGTGTCCATCAAGCCTTGGAATGGCAGGTTGCACGAAACTGTTCTTAGATGCCATGTCTTTTGTTCCTTCACGCTAGTGATTGTAATGCACGTTTTGGTCAGGCCCCGTGATGGGGCTCTGATACCAGATGTTAGAACCAAAAATGACAGATAAGTTTTGTAAATGCAAAGCTTGACAACGCTAGAAGTCTCGGAGAATGCTTATTCAATTGAAGAACCATAATCATGGCTATTAAATAGCCTTACATCAAAACAGAAAAGTAAACAGCAACCCACGATGTTACATGCCCTAGAATCGTGGTCATGACTAAGTCTTTTAAACAGAAAATGCAAACTTATCCCTCAAGTATAGAAGGGTTATTAACACGACTCAAAACAAACCCTAAAAGCAAGGATCCTAACTCTAATAGTTAGGAACAACCCAACAACTTCATCATATACACACACAAACATGTACATATATATACACACGATTATAATGTTATATTATCAAGAGAACATGTAGCTTGATTGCATGCCTACCACTAGTCCACAAGTCCATTGGTTGAAAGGAATAAAGAGTGCCGGAGATAATGAAAGATTTTGACAGATTTTATGCATACTTTTAGCAACTAAGTTTTTACTTGACAAACAAGTTTCAAACTTTTAGTCACTAAAAATATATATAATACAGATATCTGCCCAGTTAGCGTGTTTGAATCGTTTCCAGTCTGAAGAATAAAAATCATTATCTCGATGCTAATTACACTTGGAATATAAAATGGAAAAAAAAAAAACAATTTTCTTTTCAAACCAAACAAGGAAAAAATTTGACCCCAATAACATACGTAGTTTGTGTTCTCTCGTAAAGAGGACACAATAGCATCTCGTGCGATATTTTAATGTGACCTTATTAAGATCAGACTACACCAAAATTTCAACTTTCAAAGAGTTGCTCGAATAGAAAGCGAGAAAAGTTTGAAACCATGAAGAGAATTTTCTTAAACGACCGTTACATTTTCAAAACTCACCAACCCATGAAGAAACTAAGAGCCTGTAAAATGCTTTGGGCTCAACTTTGAGATTGGAACATCAATTCATAACCTCTTCAACTATTCTTCAAAATAAAAGTAACTATTATTATTTCTCTTCTCACCCAACAGATTCACAGTTGACGGCTTTTCTGAAGAACTCCAACACTCCATTTCCATCAGTTAGGCCTGTAAATTGGGCCAGACCGGACCGGCCTCCTAACAAGTGAGGTCGCTTGCCCTACCGGACCCTTAACTTTTGGCCCTAAGAGTAAAACGGGCCGTCAGCCAGGCCTTTTATGAGATATAAGGCCCAGGTCCAACCTACATGCCGACTAAATTCTAGCCTATAAATGGGCCGCCGGCCCAACCCTATTTTGGGCCACTATTTCTTTATTTAAATTTTTTTTATTGATGTTGAGAATTAAACATAAGAGCTCTAATTCAATTTTATACATTACCATTCAATTAATAGTTTTAAATTGTTAAAAAAAATAATTAAACTGTACAGATAAATAAGCTTACACCAAATTAATAAATTTTCATGCAAGTGGCCCCCTACCAAAATAGTGGAGAGGAGTGTTGTCCTTACACCATGGCGTGGGTTCGAACTCCATCAGTTCCTTAATCTAACATTTAATTTAACAAATTTATCGTTTGACAAAAAAAATACATAAATAAATTTTCATTACATCGGGCCGAATCAGGCTCGACCCTTAGGACAGGAAAATGGGCTGGCTCATGGCCTAATATGCAAGGCCCATGCAGCACTTATTTTTAAAAAGCCCGAATAAAGCCCAATTCTACAATCTAGCCGGGCCAGCTCAGAGACATTTTGAGACGAGATAAAAGAACCTGAATTGTGAAAATAGAGTCTTGACGAAACAATAAGCATTGGGGAAATTTTACTAAAATCCATTCAACCTCTTTTTACACTCAATTTTAAAAATATTTTATTCAAATTCCTAATTCACCCTTGTATAAAATTGAAAAACAAAAAACAAAATCAAAATGTCTTTTTACACCCACTGTCACTTCCACGTCAAACCCCACCAGAGATTTGCCGGTGATTTTTCAAGGCGGCCCATTTACCTAATATGAGCTTTGACATCTAAGCCTTCCATACAACATAGAGGTACCCTTGGTCGTGATTCTCCACGTTGCTGACTCTGTAACACTCAAAAACTGTGTAGGCCCTTATTTGCTTTAGACATTTGTAGGTTGAAGGAAGTGAGCAATAAAGAGTAGGAGGAGGAAGAGGAGAATGTAGGATGAAAACTTGGAAACAGAGTGAACAGAAAAAGAGCTTGAAAAGAGAAGACGCTGACACAAAAGATTCACCCGCTTCAGTGAAGAAGACGTCAGAAAGCAGCAAGCGTTAGTGGAGTTGATATGGGTTCATCTCCTTTCAATATATTTTTCTTATCTCACATTAATTTAGAGGCAAAGTGGAGAGTTTAATGGCAAAAGTATTTAAGTTTGGTGTAGAAAAAAGATTTTAGGGTTCAAATAAAAGTTTCCTAACCATTGTGAGAAGTGACGACAACAATTGTGGTGGAATTGAGTTTTCTATAATTGTCTTTCACTTATTTCTAATTTTAGAATCTCATCTATTGCAGAACTTTTAATTTTTCTCTCACATTTAAAAGTTGAAACTCTATCAAAACTCGAAAGTTAACAAACAATACTTATTCGAAGCAAACCAACTAAACCATATTTATTCTTACGTTAATAAAGTCTAACGACCACTGAATGCATTGGTGTGAGCATTTTCATTTTTTACATGATCTTACAGCAGTGGATGCATTGATTTTAAGGAAAACTAATGAAAAAAACTTGAAAACTTTGAGTTTAACGAAAAGCCACTTTTAAAGGTATAGTGAATAATGACAGTTAAAGGTAAAAAAGTGGTTTTTCGTTAAAAGTAAACAGTACCGGGGGTGTTTTATTAAACCTCCCTTGATTTTATGGATCATCTGTCTCTATCAACATTATCTACAAATCTTTGTTTACAAGTACTTTTCCTTTTTATTTTGTCTTTTTTTTATAAAAGAGGAGCAACTGATGGTAAGCCATTGTATTTATTTATAGATTTTTTTTTGGTGAAGAACGGGGATTACAACCCAAAGAGAACTACAAAACAATAGTGAAATGAGTCCGAAGGACTCCAGCAACATCATCAATGAGAGTTGATCTAATCCAAATGGGAGGCTCATCAAATACAAGAACACCAATATCCATAGTATAACTCTAGTTAGCCAACTAATCCGCCAAAATATTCTTCTCTCTGTAAATGTGATTCAACTCACACCTCCTTAATTGTCTTATCATTAATCTGCAGCTATGCATAATTGTCTCCAAAGGATGAAAATTATCGACTTGGGTTTGCTTCAACAATATAACAGTAGCTGTAGCCTTGGAATCCATCTCAATATGAAGATCAGTAGCACCCTTATCAGTAGCAAGTTGTAAACCAAAGTATAAACTCCATAATTCAGCATCACAAACTTGTTCTTGTCCCAAATTCACGGCAAAGCCACCTAACTAGTTACCATTATGATCTCTTAGTACGCCACCCACCCCAATTCGATTAGAATTTGTCCTTCTAGATCCATCCACATTTAGCTTACACCAACCTACATCAGGATGATCCCAAGAGAGTGAAATTTGCCTCTTGACAAATTTAACGGAAAACTTCATGCAAGCCTTCAACCATTCAGCCACACGTCTCACAATGATTATTTTTGAATCCATAGGCATGACAAAATTGACATAAATTTTTTTCTTGTTTCTCCATTTCCAAATATATCAGCAAATAAAAAGGAAAAGAGTACACCAAGCACCCTTATTAGTTCATTTTGAATTTCAGATTTGCCAGCAACCAAGCCTTAAACTCAAGATTCTGGGCATTCTTCATTTGCCTTGGAACTCCCATACGTTCCCAAATACACACACCCCTGGAACAATCTTTAAAATATGAGCAATGGATTCAATTGGTCCAAAACAAGTCGTACAAGAAGAATTAGAAGTTATTTGTCTTCTAACTCGTTGCTCATTAAAAAGCAATATCCCTTTACTCATCAACCAAAGAATTTTTTTTTAGCTTAGGTGGAACATTAATTTTCCAAATAAAATCCCAGCAAGAATTAGGCAAATCCTCTCCATCAAAGAAGAGATTATAAGCTGAATTCACAGTGAAAACTCCATTAGAAACACATCTTCAAATAATTTTATTCATATCTACACCAGTAGTACCAGAAGGTCGACATATAACTTTTTGAACCATATCCTCTGGCAACACATCTCTAAGCTTATCAAGATCCCACCAACCATTACTTAAAAATGCAGAGACAACACAATCAATATTGGAGATATTAGCAACATCAATAGTTTCAATTAAAGGGACATTTAAGACCCATGAATCCTTCCAAAATTTCACATTCTCACCATTGCCAATTCTCCAAGTCATGCCCTTTTTAAGAAGATTAGCTCCATACATAATTCTTTTCCAAGAATAAGAACACTCGATTCTTTCATGAATTTTGGGGTCTAAAATAGAATAGCCTTTCAAATTTCTTTATAGCTTTTTATGAACACTAAACTCTAAATTCATTTTTTCTTGTTTGGGATACTTTGGACGCGATCCCTAGTCACTAACACTCTTTAACTAAAACCTTAATGATGTTCAAAGTTTGACCAAAGTTCTTTGACTTTGTACACCTCATTATATTACCATTAATATTAATATTTTTATAGTTTTGACATTAATTGTTTGATAATTTTATGAGATTTATAATCCTATAAATTTAAAATCCCTCATCATAATACTATTAAAACCAGTGACAATAAAAAAATTCAAACATTTTGATTGAATAAATGGATAAAAACTATGTAACAATAAGAAATAATAAATGGCAAAAGAATGTATCCATAGTGTTAAAAAAATGGTACATTTAACAAAAAAAAAAGGGTACATTTCACATATAACAAAGTGGTACATTAATAAAGAAGAATGGGTAACATTATAAACAAATTAGGGTACAAATAAAAGATTAAAATATTATAAGTACAAATGAAATTTTAAAAAATATGTGTGCAAAGTACAAATTAAAACTAAAAAGAAAATACTACAAAATTAAAAAAAAAGTTGCAAATTAAAAGTGTGTACAAACTAAAAATATAAATATATGATACAAAGTTTAGCCATAAAACATAAATATACTTGTTGACTACAAAAATCACCTAGCCTACATGGCGCGCAGGCCGAGTAATTAGTAAACTAACTACGTCCTTCAAATGTGTGCGGGGTGTGCCAACTCGTCGGTCGGGCTCGGCTGAGGAGTAAAATGAGTTGATGTTGCATTGAGCGCGTTGCTGACTTCTACGTCTTGCGATTGCGACCGAGGAAGGAACACGTCTCGGCCTTTGGGTTCTAGAGCCTGAAGACAAGGCTGCTATTTTTACGAAGTTCAATATCAAATTCAGCTTTCAATGTGCCGAATGTAGTAACCTGGTAACACCTCACTTCGCCGAGAAGGCTAATGAGATGACCTCTGCCAAAAAAGATTCGAAAATCCTTCTTGATCGAGACTTGGATAGATAATCAGTCGGCCTCGACGCAGTGCTATTTATCCAAACTGAAGGTGCTCTGAGGTCGGCTGATTCTACAGCAGTAGTGCTGTTTATCCAAACTAAATATACCACCGGTTGCCTTGACAGTGCTGTTTATCCAAACTGAAGATGTGTTGGCGAAAAGGAAAATAAAAATCTCAAGGTTGTTAAGAGGTTTCGCGTAGAGCGAGAAATTGTGCAGGGCATATTTGTGTGTTGAGTTGAAGGTCCCTTGAATATTGCCACTGCCTTTGTATTTATAGGAGCGATTGTGCTTGCTTGCAGCGACTGGATGATAAATATTTCAATTATACCCAAAGACTCATGACGGAATACTCTGAGAAATATACAAATCTGAAAAATAAGGACTTCTACATGCCAACCCCACTCTTTCCAACTCTTACTTATCTTTATCCAATCACTTATTTTTTGGAATGGTTCTACATGGCTTTCCTTGTCAAAAACTGAAAAACATCACCTTGCTGTCATCCTGACCTTCCATCACCATGCAAAAATAAAAAGCCTAGTCTACATAAGTTTCTTGTGCCATCATCACCACCTAGGCTTAGCCTAGCTTTTCTAGACTTCTTGTCTTATCCATCACCCAAGGCCATCACCATGCATCTGATCCCAACTAAATGAATTTTAAAAAGCATTTTGAACTGTGCCGCATGCCCATATCCGGATATCAATTTGAACTGTGTTGCCACGTTTCTAGTTGGAAACACATATCTCATCATTCATAACAAATTATTATTAAAAGATAATTATGACAAAACACCATAACATTATCCTTTAATAATAATAAAATGAATTACCTCCATTTCTCATCCGATGGTGTGAAACTATGTTTACTCAACGGCCTCGATTGTACGGGTCGAAGGTGTAAATTCGGGTCCAAACAATACCATATGTAATTTTTCTATCATTGATTAATTATACAATGTCACATGATGGTAAACGCATGGGCACAAATACAAATAAAACTTTAAAAAAAATGGGCACAAAATGACACACCCTAACCCGAAGACTAGGACGTGCTGGCCGTCACGTGAGCGTGACGTAACCATAATTGCAAGCGGAAACGATAATATAACAAAATACGAACCAACCAGAAGAAGAAAAACCCACTGATTTCAGTTATTGACAACTTAACGTTCTAAGTGCATAAAAGGTACTAAACACACATAAACAGAGCATAAGACTAAACACACATAAACAGAGCATAAGCATCTAGGTGCAGTCAAGTAGGACCATAACTATTTTACAACACCCTCGGGTGAATCCTACATTTATTTAGTCTTGTCAGAACGCCGAAGGAGTCCTCGTAGGCCACCAACGCCTCAACTATCAACTAGAACCTGGAGGGGCGCAAAACAGAAAACGTGAGTGGGCGAAAATAAAGCTTTTTCAAATCATTTCATAAATCCACATTTATAACCCCTCTTTGAAAAACCTGTACACTTTCCCAGAAAATAGTATATAAGCATATATATATATATATATATATATATATATATATATATATATATATATATCTCAACCATCTCAATCATCAATCTCATAACAGATTCAATAGAGAATGTACCATGCCAAATTCACAGTTTAGTATGAATGCATTAACATAATACAAATCAGGTGAAAGAAAGTAATCAACCGGAGACCCTCTAATGGCCCTGTACGGCTGAATCTATAGCTCAAAATCTCATCTTGCCGGAGTCACCAACTGTGACCTGTACGACCTTCTGCACATAAGTCGGAACCACCTAATGTAGTCTGTACGACTTAATGGTTAATATTACGCTCTAGTGCTTTTCTCATCAATCATCTGTGCACATAATCTAAGGTCACCCACCAGTCGGAACCTCTCTAAAGGTCTGTACGACTGGCCTGTCGGAACCACCTCCTATGGTCTGTACGACTAGCATCTACTTGGATCCAAGGTGAGCGTGCGATGCGGTGAATATTATAAGCACTAATATCATGGTGCAGGTTATGAGCTCAACATATCTCAACATCATCATACAATAATAATACTCACCTGATACTCACCTGTACGTCCACCGCACCATTTCACATATATGCATCATACAACAATTCGTAATATTCATGAAATTTTATGCATGGCAATCCAAACATATTTCATATCTTATTTCAACATACTTTTCATTTACGTTTGATTTCTGGGAGAAATCGAGTATATAGGTATATATATAAAAAGCAAATGCCCACTCACTGATATGTTGCCGGGTCGTGACCCCCTTGACGCTCCTGGTTGTGCTCGTCCTCGTTATAAGTCCCACCTAAAGGCGAAACCACTAAAACAACATCATTTAACGCACATTTAACGCACATAAACCAAACTAGGCAATTAATTCCTCATACGATGCTCAATTTTGACAAATGAATACTCTAACGTGATCTACACAACCTCACAAGCATCGTAGTATTTTTAAAATAATTTTTCTATACCTCACGCGCCCCCACGCGCAGAATTGGGCACGGGTCTACGCGCCCCCACGCGCCCCCACGCGCCTTGCATGCTGACGGCGTCAGTTAACGCCGTCAGGAATATTCCGTTAAAACCCCGAATATTCCGTTAAAAAGTTAACGGTTACCGTTAATGCCGTTAGGAATATTCCGTTAAAACTTAACGGAATATTCCTGTTTCTTCTCCGATGGTTCCTCGCCGGACTCCGGTCACCGGAAAACTGGGAAATTTTCCATTTAACTATTCTCACTCGTTTTTCGTCCAATTTTCTCGAATTTTATACCAAATTGAAGCCCTTAACATGTAGAATCACGATGGAAGGATTTTAAACACTAAAAACCACGGAATCATACCTTCCAAAATTTCACAAAATCGGCTCAACGTCGAACTAGGTGATTCCAACGTCCAAAACTTCCAAACGTTATACTCCGAGCTTCCTTAGGACTTCCTAAAGCTCACTGCGATCTTGGTTTAGCCTAGAACACAACCAATTCGAAGTTTATGAACAGTACCATTCACGGGACCTTTAGAACTAGGGGTTTTTCGAAGTGAAACTTACCTGGATTTGGTACCTACGTGATCGTGAAGTCCTCAGGGTTGCAATGGTAACCTTAAATCCGATGTTGGAGGAAGTTTTAGGTGAGTTTGTGTGTGGTGGTTCACGATCGAGAGGAAGAGAGAGAGAAGTGTTTCAGTTTCAGAAGAGAGAGAGAGACAACGTACGGGTTTTGGGGAGGAAAATGAGGGGTGGGGATCCCTGTGTGGTCCTACCCAATTCTAACTACAAAATTAATACCAAAACAAAATATTAAACCTAAGTCTAAGTTCTTAACCCACAAAATATTCTAATTAATCAAAGAGTAAGAACTTAAATTAAAATCAACGTCACATTTACGCACCTTAATCCCGATCAAGGTTATTTTTGTAATTTCACATCTTCGGAATTAATAATTCCGGGACGGGCTGTAACACAAAATATATATATATGGGTACAAATTAAAACTAAAAAGAAAATTGGTACAAATTAAAAAAGATTTGCAAATTAAAAATGGTTACAAACTAAAAATAAAAATATATGATAAAAAAATTTAGCCATAAATATAAATATACTAATTGTAACATTTTTAACACTAAAGGAATATATTTAAAAATATAAAATATTTTATTATTGAAATAATTAATGATGTTATTAATATCTAAGGACCTTGATAAAAAAAAATTGAAAATGAATAAGGTTTTAATCAATGGAGTAGCAAAAGGAGGAATGAAAATCTAATTTCTCCTTCTTTTTTTTTCTTTTTTTTTTTTGAAAAACACTAAACCCTAAATTGTTCTCTTAAAAAATCATAAAAACTTCAAAATTGTTGTAACTAACATTTAACATTGTGTGATTGTATAAATTCTTGGTAAATTTGGTTTAGGATTCGTATGTAAAGTGATGCTTTCCTATTAGGTTTTTGTATTACTTGGTGAGTAAGTTTCTCTCTCCTCATGGTTTATAAATAAAGACACTAATACATCTATAGATTCTCTAAGCCGTATTCTCTCATTTTCTCTCTCTATTGCTGCACCTCCCTCTCTCCTTTCAATAAATTGCTCACAACACATTATCAAGCAATCTTCTCCATTGTGTTGATCAATTGTTGCGACCACTTGCAGCACTTGACGAGTTGATGCTTCTTTATGCCTTCAGTTTTGGGCACATCTCCTTCGTTGTTCATCTTCTCGCTCATTTTCTTGCTCTTTTTTCTCTTGCAACCTACTTAGGTTATCCATTGTTGAAATAACTTTCTTTTCTAAAAATCTATGAGTTGAGATGACTTGGGAAGTTGAAGAAGTAGATGCGGTGGTTTAAGGGGCTTTTATGGAGAAATATGAGAAATCATAGATTGAATAAAGACACGTAACACTACATAAATGGTCAAGAATCTTAACAAAATCTTAGCAAATATTATTAATAGATAATGACACATAGCACATCGAGAGTGGTTGAAAATCTTAAGTGATAATGACAAGTGGAGAAAAAAAAAACATAAGATAAAAAAATAAATTTGTACATAGTAATCGTCGTTGTCTTTACTCTTCCTCCTTCCTAGACGGGTAAACTTGCACAAAATAATTATTTTTAGAGGACAATTTCATTGCTTGTCCTTACCCTAAAACCGGTGAACTTGCTCTGATGAAACTGCCAACCAAGTTCCGGAAAACCATCAAAGCTGCCATTCTGCTCTGAACTGCCCGAGGCCTCAACAGAGCAAAAATCAGAGAGCCGCTGAGAGTCAATTTCTTCGCCTTCGGCATGTCAAAACCGAACCACCAGGTTATATATCTGCCTATTTTGTTTCTCTTATTTCCTATTTCTCCACTGCTTTCGCTCTTGAATCTTTCTTGCTGCAGAGTTCTCAATTTTTACCATGAAGTGAAGTAAAAGCTCTTCTTTTTGGATTATTAAGTGCCCAGAATGTTTCACTGTAATTTTTTGCTGTAATTTAGTCTCGTGGTATAAAAAAATTTCTGGGTATTTGCAAGTTGGAAACATAAATGTCTATAGAATTTCAAATTGGTTATTGTTTGGACAATTTTAAGGTGATTTATTTACTTGGAGTGTAAAACCTAGATAAATTTGGAATGTAATAGCAGAAATGTATGCTTGATCATATGGGTTTTGGTTTAAATTTAAAAATAAATAAATAAATAATTGGAACATCGGTTAGTAAATGGAAGGTGAATCTATACATTCACCATATAACGGTCAGATATGATAATTCTTTATTTTGGTTGCATATATGACCGTTAGATGGTAAATGTATTACATAAATGCATGTAGCTTAGCCATGTCCGGGAGGTAGCATGGTGTGAAAATGTGGCAATGCAATGTGAATTGTGATACGTAAAGTTGTGTACTTTTATATATTTATGTGTGTGTGTGTGTGTGTGTGTTACTGATACTCGGGTTTGAGTCGTTGGATATGCACAAATGATTTCTGCAAACTTCTGCCTTATGCTGAATCGATAGCAACCAATTTCTCATTAATTCACTTTAACAAATTCTTCAGAATAATCTAGAAATCAAGCGGCACGAGGATAATATTAAGTTCCTTCAGAATGAGATAAACCGCTTAGGTGAATCTATACTGGAATTGCAAGGTAAACCCCTTTCCTCCCCTTCTAATTATCCATCCAAATCGCAGTTTGAAGTACGATGCTTCGGGTACTTTCTGTATTAAACTAGGGTTATTCATTTTGATTTTGTCAAAAAGAAAGTTCTGTCACATTGAGTAAGTTCCAGCTCGGCCTAGTGTTAAATTAGTAGGACATAACCGTGGTCTACACAATTCATCTGTTCTTTTCTGTCTAGTATGTTCTAGATATGACACTACCAAACCTCGACTGTCTTTCCAGTGAGTCTTGCAAAGCATCAGTCGGCCAATGGTACTGTAACAACAAATGAAAATGGTCCTACTGCTGAGGAGGAAGACCAAATATTGCGGCACGAAAAATCCGCGGCTGGCTTATTGTGCAGGCTGAAACTGTTAAAATCACAGCATGCGAGTCAGGCATTGAATCTGGCTCTGACAAAGGATGTGCTGGGTATTGTTGGCATTGTTGCCACACTTGGCAGAGTCGAGGATGACAACCTTAGCAGGTCAGATTTTCTTATTATCCATTTCTTTCTCCTGGTATAAAACAGAGCTTTTTGGCTGGATGAAGTCAAAATTTCTTCACATTGTATTCCTTGACTGGCTTTATTGATCGTCCAAATT
This sequence comes from Crataegus laevigata, assembly GCA_963580275.1. Classification (NCBI taxonomy): domain Eukaryota; kingdom Viridiplantae; phylum Streptophyta; class Magnoliopsida; order Rosales; family Rosaceae; genus Crataegus; species Crataegus laevigata. The sequence goes on along the minus strand of OY756947.1, from coordinate 24,119,388 downwards.
AAAGGATTCGTGATAACGGATTAGTAGGTTTCATTGTCGAGTTCATTACTGCTTTAGGTTCTGCTACTGCTCAAACTTACTGTAACTGATATAATTTCTGATTTAAAAAAGAAACATCATTGGTCTTGTTTAACCAGACAAATAATAGGCCAAACTAGTACATCGGGTGTGCATATGGGGGCCTTTTGAAAACTAATGGCGTGCTTTTATGATTTAACCTTTGACCCATGAAGGCCACTATTTACAACCTTGTCTGACATGTGCTTCCCTGTAACTTTGAACTAGGCTTCTCTCGGAGTACTTGGGACTGGAAACTATGCTAGCAATTGTATGCAGGACAAGTGAAGCTGTTATGGTTCTAGAGAAGTATGATGGGGATGGGACGGTACTCACCAGCGCTGGCATACATGGTCTAGGAGCTTCTATTGGGAAGAGCATAAAAGGGCGATTTCTGGTCATATGTCTAGATGATTTGAGGCAAGAAACCCGTTCAACGTTTTCTTTCAAGTTGCTATTACTTATCACATTTTTAACCGTTGTTTGTTTTTAGTCCATATGTTGGGGGATTTGTAGCTGATGATCCACAAAGGAAGCTTGCTCTTCCCAAACCACAGCTACCAAATGGGGAGTGTCCTCGCGGCTTTCTTGATTATGCAGTGAACACGATCAATTTGGATGGCAATAACTTAGTTAATGTCACCAGCAGTGGGCATGGTCTCAGAGAGACACTATTCTTTAGTCTCTTTTCTCGCCTCCAAATATACAGAACCAGAGCAGAGATGCTTCTCGCTCTCCCATGCATAAATCATGGAGCACTGTCTTTAGATGGCGGGATTATTAAAAAGAGTGGCGTGTTCATCCTGGGAAGCAGGTTAGTTTGGAATTAAAATAAAACTCACAAAACTTTTGTCTAATGGTAATACTGATTTTTCTTATAAAATTGTTATCTACTCTCAGCAAAGATACAGAGATCAAATTTCTTGCAAAATCTGGAGAATCTAGTATGACTGCAAACTACGACAAAACCGAGGATATGATCAAGAAGCTGAAATTGAAGCGAACGCATGTTGCTGAGGATATGCAAAGAGAACAAGAATTGTTGGACTTGGCTAAGGCAAACTTGGCACAAGTGTGATTCCAAGAATTTTCCTTTCCGCAGGTACTGCCCCAAGGATCTCGTGAAAACTGTAACATATAATTCATGGGCTTTTATCATTGCGAATTTATTCATGTGTACCACCGTGATTGGTGTCAACGTGCCATTATAGACTGGATGTTACTCTCTAACTTTTTCTTGTGTCGGTTATAACAGATGCATGCAGGCCAAGATGGCAGGCATCGGCAGATTGGTCGGTTTTTAGGCCACGACGGAGGCATCAGCAGATCGGTTGGATTGCTTTGTTTTCAATTGCTGCCGCTTGTGCCTTCTTTGTACCAAATTGGAAAAGCAGCAAAGTGTGGATTTTCTCCGTCCGTTGCTTATCGGTTGGCTTGAACCTGTACTGTGTTCATCCTTAAATCATGTTTGGTTTGTAATCGTATTGTAACCTTAGAAATTATGGATCCTTTTTCCATTACCATGAAGAATAAAAGTATCTTAATTCTGTCATTTGGTTTCTTTATCCCGAGTAGATGATTGTTACAGTTAGATAAGTCCAATATAATGCATTACTTGGCTTTTCTTAACCAAGTGCCATGTGATAATCTCCATGGATGATGAGTCTGGAGGATAGCATCTTCAATCTTCCTACTTAAAACCCGAATGAATTTGCACCCCCACCCATCTTAAGAAAAAAATAGAAAACATTCTTAAATAGTTTATAAATCGATTTTTATTTTTTTTTAGAAAAAAATATACGACATCTACAGCCTCTAAATAGTCAATTTCACATTCCGTTCATTTGAAAGTAAGCTTTTCTTCATTACTGTGTTTGTGGTTTTAGTGATTAGGATTTTGTACTAATAAGAGGTGTGTAAATAGCACCGCTCTGTTTTTAATGATTCGACTTTCGCATAGGAAAAAATGACATAAATTTTTAGTAGTCTTCACACAAAATTGTGGGTATTATAGTTTGTTGTGAGTGGATGAACGTTTTATTGTATAAGTATATTGTAAATATTTTATTGTTGTAAAAAAAAAGTATTATTATTATCACTCTAAGCTTTCGATATTTAAAAGAAAAAAAAATGACATTTTGCAGTGCCAATAACATTACAAAAAGAAAGAAGAAAAAAAAGGGTAAAAAAAAAACTTGGGCCTTTTCGTGATGCCCATTTGGCAAAGCCCTCATGAAAAATGTGAAGCAAACCCAGCAAAGACCGTGTTCTTGGCCAATCGCTGCTTTCTCTTCCTCTCAGGTACGTGCGTGCTTTTACTGCATAGCTCCATGTTATTGCGCAGAGCGGTAGACACGACGAATTAAGCGTGGCTAAATATAATTTCCTCGCACTTTCTTTTCACTTCCAATGAACACAGATGCTTAAGTTGTTTTTTTCCGTGTGAACTCCCGATTTCCGTGGTTTTTAACCTGATGACCATAACGTGTTTGATGAATTGCCTGACTGAGAACTGGGTTTTATAATTTATGAATCTCTTTCCCTCAATCATTCACATTTTTAGCAAAAATGTTGCATTCAAGTGAAGTTTAATGTCTTCCAAAACGTTAGGCAACTGATGTGAGTATGATTTTGTCTCTCTACATTGTTGAAAGGCCAAATAGAGTTTGATATTGTTCCTGTACTTGCAGCTGAAATTTGAAGTCGAGTTGTACCAGAAATGTTTCTTCGGAGGCTCGCGGTATCATCTTTCCGCTCGAGAAGGTTTTATACTAGTAACAGCGGTAACAATGATCTTGCAAGAACTATTGCTGAGCTTAATAAGGTAATGTATTGAGTATGCTTCTTATTTAGGAATGCTGAGTTACAAAAATGAACTGCCTTCCTTTTTCGCTTTGCTATTAGATTCAACCAATTACGCCCACGGTGGCAGACAGTGGGGATTGGAAAATGGAATCCACTGCCATAAAATTTATCTTATATGCAGAACTTCTATTTGAGCTTTCTTATTGATCTCGAGAAGTATTTCGTAGTTGTTCTACTTGATACCTTATGTCGAAATCTCTTTTTTGAAGAACTTCAATAAGGCATGTTGCAACATAATTCCATGTATTAACAATATCCTGGTTTCAGGAAATGGAATCGGTATTTGGTGAACATCCAGCAAGTGGACCCCCAAGTTTTCCAAATAACGATTCTATGGCTCAAGAACCCCAATTAGCACCTCAAGAAGAGGGCGAAAACGAACTTGTCCTAACTCACATTGGCAGTACAGGGGAAGCGCAAATGGTGGATGTTTCTCCCAAACAAAGCAGTAAGAGAACTGCCATTTCTAGCGGCAAGGTAATTCTTGGAAAGCAGGTGTTTGATTTGGTTGTAGCTAACCAGATGGCCAAGGGTGACGTCCTTAGCGTGGCGAAAATTGCTGGAATAAGTGGAGCAAAGCACACGAGTAATCTCATCCCGCTATGCCACAACATACCACTGACCCATGTTAGCATTAATCTGTCACTAAACCGTAAGGATTTCAGCGTGGACATTGAAGCGGAAGCCAGTTCAACAGGGAAAACAGGGGTTGAAATGGAAGCAATGACAGCAGTGAGTGTAGCTGGGCTAACAGTCTATGATATGTGCAAGGCTGCTTCGAAATCTATACAGATCACGGATATTCGACTCGAGAGTAAAACTGGTGGGAAGAGTGGGGACTGGTCCAGGGAGGAGTAATGCTGCAGTGATGTGTGTGCAGAAGATTACAGTGCAGGATGTCACTGTCTGCAACTTAATGCTTTTGTGCAAGATGCCACATTGTAATGAAAGCACTCCATTTTTTGGGTAACGTGGAGTATGAATTGGGTATCTTTCCTTTCTCAAGTGAAAACTAGTTGTGGGTTGTGACCAAACAAAATGAAAAAAAAATAAACGGCTAGCTGCAATGCTTTTGGCTCATTATTGTAAGGAGTCATTCACGAATCAGAGTTTGATGTATATGCATAAGTTTGTTGAATATGAGGAATTTTTATTTGGCTGAATTGCATTAATAATCCTTCTAGTTTACTCGGATTTATACTTCCGTTCTTTTAGGTTTTTTCGTTGCACTTTAGTCCTTTTAGTTTCGTTTAGTTAACGTTGTAAGTCCAATCCGTCAAACGAGCCAAAGTTCCTTCCAACTGGGTTTTCAAAAGAGAAGATTTGTATCAAATTGAAAGGAAGAATCAAGCTAGTCGGCGGATTGAACTAAAGTGAAAACAAAACAAAACTGCAAAAGCCACGAGAATGAGTAACAACAAAAACTACAGAGACGAAAGTGAGAATTCGAGTAAATTACAAGAACTGACACTCTTGTTCATGTGTCAAACTATGATTTGTAGTTGAAGGAAGTAGTGTTGTTATTGAATTGATCTTGGCTGGCTTAGAAAGCTTATCTAGTTGGGTATGCAGATACGTGTCTTTTGTTGCCTAAACTTGAAGTGTTAGAATGCCTTTATAGTGTCTGCCACGGTTTAGTGCTCTTTCCAGTTGATGATTCCTCTTTTCTCCCCTGCTGCTTTTAGCTTTAGTGCCTGCTTTGCCCCCACAAGGTTTTATGTAAGCAGGCTTCGTCTGAAAAGAAGTTAAATATCTCAAGCAAATTTTGTCCAATCTGATAAGCCTTATTTCTTCTTTTTCAGAGTGTGTTTCTTTTATCCAGGCCTTTTTGTCCGGAACCAAGAGAACAGATGTAACACATCAGTAGTTACACTGTTTTCATATGAAATATATATATATATATATATATATATATATATATATATATTCACTTCAGTCATGCAACTTCTAGAACTTTAGGTTGGTATGAGCTCACACCGTGAATATGAATAGTAGTATGATATAATCCTTACTAAAATACTTGATTCTCATAAAATTGACACTTTTGCAAATCTAAATAGAGGATTCTATTTATCTGTAAATTACAGTTTGAATTATATATATAATTATTATTGGTATTCTTAAATTTTTATTTTATATTCTAAATTTTTTTTATAATTAGAAAATAAAATATACTCGTGAGGAGTATATAATGAGATTTTTAGAGTACTAATAGTAGTTCTCTCTCTCTCTCTCTCTCTCTCTCTCTCTCTATATATATATATATATATATATATACATATATACATAAGTTGAATATCAGAGTGCGAGACGAACAAGACTACAAAATAAAAAGAATATTATTAAATAAACGAGAATGTCAAAATGGCTATAAAACCCTAAGAGGCTATATTGTGACTAACTTGCTCCTTAAACTAAATTACAAGCTCTATTTATAGAGCAATAAACCTAAAAAAACCCTAATGCGTAAATGCCAAAAATACCCTACTACAAAATCAAATCAAATCTCTAATTAATTTCCTAAATAAACCTAATAAATCCAACACCCCCTCCCCATCAAACTCATGGCGGTACACGTCATGAGGTTGCCAACAAGCAAATGCGGATACAAGACTCCAAATTCCAGTGCTAGTGCCAGTGCCAGTGCAAATGCCAATGCCAAAGCCAATTACAACCAATTACAATGCCAATACCAATGTCATTGCCATTGCCAATGCAAATTCCAATTTCCGAACAAACAAATAAAAAATCTAATTTACTCTCTCCACAACGTCATTTGAGTGGTCACCAATCTAAGCACTCGAGAGATCGTTGCGATGGGCAACAACAAGCTTCCCAGTAGAAGCCAAACAAACCATATTTCTTCTTGCTCGTGTGGGCCTCAAACCAACATAAAACAGTAGCCCAACTTAATAAGTTTGGCCCATCAACAAACATTCTCTTGGGCCAATCCAACCAATGGCCCAATGAAACACGTAGGCCCAAAACAACTAACCGTTTCCAATTTTTTCTCCTTTTTTTTTATACTTTTACCAATATTTTATGGGGTTTTTTGTTCCAGAACGTGAGTTCTGGTCAGTGGGTCGGCTCATAGGTCAAGCAGCAGCGATGAAATCCAGGAGCGGGTGATTCTGCAAGAGGGAAGGGTTGTAGCAAGTGGGTCGGGTTAGTTAGATGCGGCAGCGAGGATGCGGGTACAGCCAGGGACGAAGCCAAAGATTTGTGTGAATGGGGGCATCCTCAAACAACAAAGTCATAATTAAAAAGCTCAAGAATTTACTAAACACAATACTTATATATTAACCCATCAAGTTTTTCATACAACAATCCTTTACAATATCCCTCGACGCGTTTTCATGTTCTGAAAGCGTTGCATGACAACATCATTACTGATACCATCAAATATCTCTCTCTCTATAAAAATAATCATGTTATCATTCATCCATTGATCTCCCATCCGATTTCTCAATCGATTCTTCAGAATTTTCATGGCCGAAAATGCTCTTTCAACAGTAGCAGTAGCAACTGGAAGAGTTAGTACTAATGTCACAAGCAAGTAAACCAACGAATACACCTTGTGTTTCTTGCATTGAACCTTTTTTTTTGCAAGGTCTCCAATCTCTTTTAAACCTGAAAACTCAATGCTAGATCGCATATCCACAATGTAAGTCTCAAGTTGAATCTTAAGTATCACCAACTCATTCATAGAGAAGTCTTTAGGATAAAACTGGGCAAGACGCAATAGCTTTTGGCTATCAAAAGCAGAGAAGGAGTCGGTTGGACATAAACAAGCCAAACAAAGAAGTAACGCAGTGTTGGTCTCATTGAAACGATTATTTAGTTCTTGAAGCTGCCAATCCAAAACAACATAAAATATCCCAACACAATAATGATGCATATTTGTGACAGCTTGTGCTTTTCGTTGCCCTCGCCTTCGAGAAAGAAACATATCATCCATATTAGGCACATCAATATCATGTTTAAGACAAAATTATGAGATTTCACTAAGTAAAGAATCCCAACCACTTTTCCTCATTATCTCCAACCTTTGCTTACAAACTCCAACCAACTTTATGGCATTTACAATATCTTGATATTTCCTTTGCAATGCTTGTGACAATTCATTGGTTATTCCTAGTATATCTTTCATCAAGTGTAGATTAAACACAAAATCAAATGATTGCATGGAATCCAATAAATTATTTGCTTCACATCTTTGTTGAGAGCTTACTCTATCATCTGCTATTACTTCAAGTACATCAAGTATGGATGAAAACATAGTCATTATACTTACTAAAGTACCAAAGTGTGAACCTCAACGTGTTTCTCCAGCACGTTTCAAAGTAGTTTCTTGATTTTTGCATGTCCCACTTGTAAACTCACCATTGTATAGTGCTTCAATAACTGCAATAGATTGCTTCTCTCGAAGAAGATCACAACGCTTCGATGAAGCTCCAACAACATTTACCAAAATAGTAACTATACTAAAAAGAGACTCAATTTGGATATTCTTCTTTGCCACAGCTACAAGAGCTAATTGAAGTTGATGTGCAAAACAATGAATATAATAGGCACAACCACTTTCTTGCATAATAAGAGCTTTAAGACCATTGAACTCACCTTGCATATTGCTGGCCCCATCGTAACCTTGCCCACGCAACCTAGACATGCTCAATTTATGCCTAGAAAATACCTCATCAATGGTTTCCTTGAGTGAGAGAGCAGCGGTACTAGTAACATGCTCAATGCCTATAAAACGCTCAATGACATGCTCATTCTTGTCCACATAACGCAATACAATAGCCATTTGTTCCTTCATTGATACGTCACGAGATTCATCAATCAAAATAGAGAACAACGAAGTGCCAACGTCTTCAATAATAGCCTTGATCGTCTCAGTTGCACAAGCATTTACAATGTCTTTTTGAATATCTGGTGACGTCAATTTGTGATTCTCCGAAGCATTTTTCAAAGTAATGGCTTTCACATCCTCATTGTGGTCGGCAAGAAACTGTAGAAGCTCAAGAAAGTTTCCATGGTTGCTTGAATGTTCAGATTCATCATTACCACGAAATGCAAGCCCTTGTCTCAAAAGAAATCGACAACAATCGATTGATGCATTCAACCGAGCTCTATATTGAATTCGAGCTTCATCATGAGTTTTAGAGAAAAAAGACTGGATATGTTGCTTTTGACTCCTTAAAGCTTCAAAATTACTCCATGCTTGATTGTGTGCACTATTGACGCCTCCAATATGAGTTAGAAGTCTTTCTTTCTTCTTCCAATTAGAAAATCCTTCGCCAACAAAGAAATCACCACCAGCTTGTTCTCCAATGTTTGGTTTTAAAAGGTAGCAGCACAGACAAAAGGCAGCATCTTTTTCAACACTATATTCCAACCAAGTAGGAAAATCATCAAACCAAGCAGGGTTGAATCGTCTTTGCGTGTCTCCATATTTCTTGTAAGGAAAATTATGGGTTTTAGGTTGTTGAGGACCAGCTAGCACATACACTCTTCGTACTTGATCTCGAATATTAGGATTGTAATCCAAAATTCGAATTCGCTTAACAGGATCTGATGGAAGATTTGATAAAATAAATTCTGTACTATCTTGTCCCCGAGTATCATTATTTTTCTCAATAACTGGGGATGGCGGAACTGATATTTTTTTGAAGAACCTCTCCATGATGTTTCAGTCTGCAAAGTCAATCATATTGATACCAATAACATATAAGGTTCATACGTAATTTGTAGAATTTATAGAATAAAAATCTCAATAAAATTCTTAGACTCTTAATCCTAAAGTATACTATACTAATATAGTAATATGCCTAATAACTAATCCATATTTAATCCAACCAAGGTAACAATTTAATTAACCAATACCAATAAGCATACAAATTATTCAACAAATAAACATTTAATTCAACTAATCATATAAATAAATGTATACCCATATTCTTAGAATTCGTAATTTCATAATTTCATTCATTAATAATTCATATCATTCATCAATTAAGTTTGTTTTGTGAGCATTCACGAAAGTGACAAATTGATGTCCATACGACCACATGGTGGACTTCGGATAAGAGAAACAAATTTGCATGCATAAGGTTTGACACCCCACATGTTGATCCTAGAAGAAGAAATATATTACATTAAATCATAGGTTTTGGACTTTAAAGAACCGTCAAATGATGCATAATTTAGAGTTTAAATGGGGCCTCTTCTCTCCTATCTGCATGTGTTAGCATCCTCAGACGGGCTACCAGGCACCGTTTCAAGTGATCATTTGGTCATGACTTGTATCTTTGCATTTTTAAATGGACCTCAGTTATCGGATCTCGGATCATTTGGTCTCAATAAAATTCTTCGACTCTTAATCTTAGAGTATACTATACTAATATATTAATATGCCGAATAACTAATCCACATCTAATCCAACCAAGGTAACAATTCAATTAACCAATACCAATAAGCATACAAATTATTCAACAAATAAACATTTAATTCAACTAATCATATGAATAAATGTATACCCATATTCATAGAATTCGTAATTTCAAAATTTCATTCATATCAATAATACATAATCAATAAGTCAATAACCATATCAGTGCATTACCATATCCATATGGTTTTATATTTCTATACCAATTAAACAACAATTCGTCTTAAATAATTAATTAGGGTTAGAAATTTTAGATTTGAGAATTAAAAAATTCACCTGAATATATATGTCGGCTGGCTGGAGAGAAACTAGTTGCTGGCTGGCGTGGCTGGGATGGGAAGAACAACTTTGCTCCTGTTCCGTTCCGTTTGAAGCCGCTGGGGTGGGGGAAGAGAGCAGCACCACACTGCTCTCTGATTGGCAGGCCGTAAAAGCCAAAAGGGCAAAATGAACGGGGATGGGAGTTTGGGACTGTGGGGACAAGCGGTCCCCCACTATAAGTTATAACATATCCTCTTTTTTTCCAAAACGAACCGTTTCGATGAAGCATTTTTATAAAAAAAATTACCAGAGGGAACCAAATCAGAGAACAAACAGAGGGGGACCGTTTCATTTGGTTTTGAAAAAAAAAATAAGAACCCAGCTCTGCTTCTGCAGAACCAGATCAGAGAAGAACCAAAAGGGGCTTTGCTGAACCAAATCAGAGAAGAACTTGCTCAGTTTGAGCAGCACGCCAGCATCAGAAAAATCTCAGTGGGGGCATCCACCCCCTAGGCCCATGGTAGCTCCGTCCTTGGGTACAGCAAGTGTAGCAATGAAGTCAGCGGGTCATAGTGCAAATGCTTCAGATGCAGTTCAGACTACCAAAACTAATGTTGAATCGAAAAACAAAAATTGAACAGAAAAACCAGAGACACACAAACTAATTCGAACAAATACGATCCCAAAAAGGGGTAAACCCAAATTTGAAAAACGACAAACGGAAGACACGAACAAACGAACGACAGACTAACCGAGACGAATCCAAAGCAGATTGATCCTAAAGGATCAAACCTGCTCTAATACCAAGTTGAATATCAAAGTACGAGACGAACAAGACTACAAAATAATAAGAATATTATTAAACAAACAAAAATGCCAAAACGGCTACAAAACCTTAAGAGGCTATATTATGACTAACTTGCTCCTCAAACTAAATTGCAAGCTCTATTTATAGAGCAATAAACCTAAAAAACCCTAATGCATAAATGCCAAAAATACCCTACTACAAAATCAATTCCAATCTCTAATTAATTTCCTAAATAAACCTAATAAATTCTAACAACATATACACAGACAATTCATTAAGAAAAATAAATTTGACATATGTTAACTTGTTCGCAAATAATAATGGCTTCGTACATGGGAAGGCTACATAATTTTTGCATAAAAGTTTTTGATAAAAAAAAAATTATAGTTTTGATGAGGGTCAATATATTTTAAAAAAAAATTCAAAACTTCAAAATTGGAAATGCATTGATAGATATGAAATTTGAAGTGAGCCTTATGACCCGTGGTTCTTAGTTGTAGTTAATCTTTGCTTACAACCAAGTTGATCTAGTAATATTTAGTTTCTACTTAGTTGAGGATGTTTCAAGTTCGACTCATATGAATGCGACGTCAGATATATTTGTTTTGAGTTAACCGTCAATTATAAAAATATACTATATTATATGAGAGAGAGAGAGAGAGAGAGAGAGAGAGAGAGAGAGAGAGAGAGAGAGAGAGAGAGAGAGAGAGAGAACCACGGGAAGCACCAACATTGTTTTTCATCTTGCAAGACGCTCCATCACAAGAATAATCGTAATAGCTACATGGAAATTTCATGTGTCTTTTTTTCTTTTTAATTCGAAGTCAAACAAATAATGAACAATTTGGAGGGAATGGATTAGTTAGATATGAAGATGATTCAATTGAATGATGCATCAGGATTCACGAGTCATATTTATATATGACCAACCAACCAACCAACATTAAATCCTGCCGAGATTGTTGGATTTTGGTCCTCGGCTATCCACATGCACCTATGATTTTCATTATCACGTTCAAGTCGAGGTGAGATCATAGGTGGTATATCATGTATTACTATACAAATGATAAAATATGTGTGTTAAAAAATTAATAACTTAAAAAATAAATTTTCTCACCACTTCTTTAGAAACACGTGGTGTACCACCTGTATTCCCGTCACAATAAAAAACTTCTCCATGTCGAGCATTGTATAACTCATGAATAAATCTTTTCGAGCTTGCTTCTGGTCTTGGGTTTCAAGATCAGCCAATGAAGCGGTAGATTTTGTTGCGTTGCATTACGAGATGAGAGATTTTGTTAGTTGAAAGACCCCTAGCTAGTTTTCTTGTTTTGGAGTTTGTAAGGGAACGACTCTGGCCTTGTGCGTTGTGTCTAGGGATGGGCAAATATCCATTGGTTATGGGTAACCACGGTTACCCGCCCATTTAAATTAAATGATTACGGTTATGGGTAACCGTTTAGATAAATAAACAGTTATGGGTATAACCGTTTACCCGCGAAATTTAAATGGGCGGTTATGGGTATTAACCGCGGTTATAAACGGATAACCGTTTACCCATTTATTTTATATATGTAAAATTAACACAAACCATTTTCCCTATCGGACAAAACTTAGATCAATGCTATTGACTATAGTGCATGGTTTATATAGCTAATTATAATATAATGTAGCTCATTATATATATTATGTTAATACTTTACATTATGGGTTAAATAACCCAAAATATTGTTTTTTAAACAGTTTTCGTAACCCAAGAATACTTAGCAAATATTATATTACCTTCATTGGTAATAGTTAGAAATATCATCCGTAAACTATTATTTTAATTATTGGAATGATATAAGGACTTAAAAAATTAAAATACGAAAATGTATGATGAATGTACCTATAATGGTGTTTAATTGTCAAAAAAAAATTATGACAATTTTTTTTTAAAAATTTTCAAGTTGTTAAAAAACATGTAGACGGGTGAAAAAAAGAGAAATGGTAAAAAAAAAAAAAGATAAGCGGGACCTAAAAAGAGTAAATGGGTATTAAACGGTTACGGTTAAATGGGTATGCGGTTATGGGTATGGTTAACCGTTTATAAACGGTTATGGGTATGGGTATAACCGTTTAGGCAATTACCCAACGGGTAAACGGTTATGCGGGTATAAGCATAAACGGTTATGGGTAAATAACCGCGATTACCCGCCCGCCATAATCGTTGCCCATCCCTAGCTGTGTCTCTATCCTCTCCCCCAATTCTCGTTTTTATGTTGTTTCTTGTTAGCTTGCTCTTGGATTTTGTTTGTTCCCTCTTGGCTTTGGTTTGAAGTATCCAATTTAACAAATAAATAAATAAAAATATAACTGAGCCACACATTAAAAGACAAGATTCTCTTTAACTAACAAACTACGTTTGAAATGGTTTGAAGAGCCATTTAATATTAATCCGGACGCTCTTTTAAATAACATATGTAATTGGGGCGAAGTATTACGTCTAACTCATGTTTTTTCTTTCGTTTATGAATAAAGGCTATCTCCTACCATCTGAGTTACAACAATAACAACAATAAAACTGTGAACACAGAAAATTCCTGAAAACAACAAGAACACATGTACAAAATAATATTTGTATTTGATGATTTTGGGTTACAATCTCTATTTGTTCCTCTGATTCGATCTCCGTAACACTTTGATTTGTGGACTTGATCCAAGGGCCGTCGAGGCTTTGGTCTTGGATGAACAGGGGGAAGTTTCTTCAAGGGCTGTTGGGCTTGATCTTGAAGTTTGGCGGATGAACGTTTCTTCAGGAGCCTTTTGGGGTTGATCTTGAAGTTGGATAAACGAATCTTCAGGGGTCGTTGGGGCTTGATCCTGAAGTTGGATGAACGTTGAATGACGAACGGATCTTCAAGGGGCTTTTGGGCTTGTTCTTGAAGATGGATGAACGACGAACGAAGAACGATGAACGATGGATGAACTTCAAGGGGCTTTTGGGCTTGATTCTTGAAGAACGGATGAACGATGAATGGATCTTCAAGGGCTTTTGGGCTTGATCTTGAAGAACAGTTGTGTTGATCCAAGGGCCGTCAGGGCTTGATCTTGGATGAAGAATCGGCACGTGACCAAAGTGCTTATTAATTCTTCAAAGGTTTTGGCGAAGTTTCTTCAAAGGGCGTTGGGCTTGATCTCGAAGGTGGATGAGCGTTTCTTCAAGGGCCGTTGGGGCTTGATCTCGAAGAACGATGAACAAAGAACGAAGAACGAACTTCAAGTGAATTCTCTTCTAATTTGGGAGTAGAGAAATGTATTTGTGAATTGGTGAATGAAAATGAATGAAATGGCTTCCTATTTATAGAATTTTCCAAGGCCTAATTTTGAATATAATATCCCAGATGAAATAAGTCGTCTCTGCCAGGTGTTGACACGTGTCATATTTGACGGCTTTTTCGCCTCATTTCAATTTTCGTCGAGTCACACGCTACGTGTAAAATTTATGTAATACATGAGCGTTGATACTTTGACTATCGGTCAACATTTATTTTACCAAAATTTCGATGTCTACAAAAACCATATCCCACTAAGGGGGGCCAGTTGAGAATTTTAGAGCGCTATTACGCTCGGTTTTGCATCAAGTATTTCGTTAGCTCCAAGTGATTCATGTCTTTTCTTAAAATTTCTGCCTATCTTCCTACACCTTCATTTACCCTTTTGCCTCAAGCCTCTGTTTTATAATCACATTTTCTAATTGGAGTATCTGTAAGTCTTTATTTCATATGTTCAAACCGCCTTAACTGATTTTCTCTCATCATATCTTCAATTGCGGCCACTCATACTTTACCTTGGATATCCTCGTCCTTATTCCTATCATTTGTCGTGTGCCCTCTCATCAACAAAGCATTCTAATATCCACTACACTTATTTTTAGAACGTGTTGATGCTTAATCGCCTAACATTCCTTGCCATAAAGCATTGATGACCTTATTGTTGTCCTACAAAAAATTTCCTTGAGCATTATTGACATAAGAAAGTCGCACAACACACATGATGCACTATTCCACTTCATTCATCTGGCTTATATTCTATGGTTGAGATCTCCATCCAATTCTCAATTATTTGGTAAGATAGATCCAAGACAATGAAAGCGTTCATTCTTTATACTTTCTGATCCTCAATCCTTACCCCTATCTGTCTTTGATCTGCTTAGGTGAAGACCTTTAGATTCCAATACATCCCCCTAAAAGTTGAGCTTCACATTTACTCCCCTCATGTGTTTTATCTATCATCACTATATCATCTGTGAAAAGTATACACCAAGAAATATTATATTGAATATATCTTGTTAACATATCAATTACTGTCGAAGTTATTGAAAACACAAATCTTTAGTGCTAGTGCTCTAAAGAACTTGTTTAGGATCACATACTCTTATTACTACTTTAGTCTGACCTGTTTAGGACCCTTTTCGATAACCAGCCCGAGTCGGAGCGGATTGTCCTTGTATGATCCAGGTTGCCTTACTCATTTCGGAATGGTAGTAGGAATGAATAGGACTAGGGTTGAGATGAGAACACGCACTGAAATGAAAACTCGCTGCCATGTGAATCACTGTTCCGAAAAGGTTATGGTCCCACGGTTTTTAATCTTATTATCAACTGCCTATATATAAGGAAGGCAGATTGTCTGCCCTCCTTTTACTGTACCATTCCCATCCACTTCTATTTGTGTGGTCACGGTTAAGTCACTTCAACATTTTATATTGATTTTTGTATAGAGATAATAAGACAAAAAAACAATAG
Source organism: Crataegus laevigata (assembly GCA_963580275.1). Classification (NCBI taxonomy): domain Eukaryota; kingdom Viridiplantae; phylum Streptophyta; class Magnoliopsida; order Rosales; family Rosaceae; genus Crataegus; species Crataegus laevigata. The sequence continues at coordinate 24,104,159 of OY756947.1, read as the reverse complement.
GAATATAAAATGTTGACGTTGCTTAACCGTGACCGCACAAACAGGAAGGGATGTGAAAGGTATGGTAAAAAGAGGGCATACAATCTGCCTCCATATATAAGATTATATTAGAGAAAACATAGGATAAAGGTTCCATGTGATTAAAAGCAAGGGTAATGAAAGGATTTTGCTTTTTATCATACAGTGTCCTATGCAACCATACCATATTAGGGAAATTTTCACTATTATTCTGGCAAGCTGAACTCAATCTAATTACCCCAATTAATTATTGTTGATATAAGCATTCATTAACAATCATAATACAAAAAAAAAGGTAGGAGGATCATTTTTTTAGACCGTATTTTGTAGGCCACATAATATGATAATTAATGGTTGAGTACCTTCTTTTAATGATTTAAACAAAAAATAATGGTTGAATACCTTCTTTAATGATTTATACAAAAAATTTCAATTATCAATTGTCAGATGACGCCATCTACATAATATAATTCGAATAAATAGTCTCTATAACTTCACTTTTAATACAAACCTGACTTTTACCAACCCAAACGAATAAACCACTTAAACGCCAGGATCACTTCTGTCAATTTCAAATTCCTTTTTCTCTTGGAAAAATAAATTTTGTAATGAGGGCATCTGTCCATAAATAACATGCTCATAACACACACACACACACATATGAAATTACCAAGTCTTATTTTATAAATAAATTTAATAATATATAAATTTTGCAGAAGTTCTAGTATAATACATTATAGGATAAATTACATAGAAACCATTTAGGTTTGAGGTCTATTACAACCCCATACAACATCTTTAAAACATTTCACTTTCATACCTCACGTACTATTTTATTTCAAAATAATACATCCGTTACATTTTCCATCCATTAATCCGTTAAATGCTGACGTGGTTGCCACATTTGTGCCACATAGCTGCCAAATATATGCCATGTGGCAAAAAAAAATTCAATTTAAAAAAAAACCTGAATCTTTTAAATAAATCATTTATAAAAAATTTAAAAAAAATAAAAAAAACTGAATCATCCTCATCTCTTCTCCTCGCAACCCCCAAACCCAGAAACTTTATCCCCCTTCCTCTTCCTATCTTCTCCCCCATCTTCATCTTCTTCCCCCTGCAACCCAAAAATAAATAAAAAATAAAAAAACCCCTTCAGTTCATCTTTCCCCCTCCTGTTCCCCTCTCTTCTCCCTTATCTTCATCTTCTTCCCCTGATATCACAGCCCGTCCCGAAATGTTTGTATTGAAGATGTGAAAATACTGAATTACCCTTGAGCGTGGGGTGTACGTTTGTATTTTGCACTAAGGTTTTGGTCCAATTATACAATATCCCAAAGTTTTGGGACCAATGGGGACTAAGGAAATTATGTGTTGTGATTGGGTGGTTGGATTTGGACCACACACCCATACTCCCTTTCTCTCTCTCACTCCCGTGCATCTTTTTCTCTCGAACTCACTCTCTCTCTCTTCTCTTTGGTACGGACGACCACCAAAGACCCTTAAAACTCCACAGATCGACGCAACCAAGACCACATTCGTACTCCTGAGGTCCATACGAACTCGTTGACATCCATTTCAGGTAAGAACTTGTCATGTTTCATGTTGAAAACTGAAGCTCCGATTTGGCATTGTTCACCAACTTTTTAATGGTTATATTTTAGGACAAACCAAGCTCATAGCGAGCCTTGGATCACTCCCACGAGTCTCGGGGACACTCGTTTGCAAGTTTTGGACGTCGGGACAGTGTGGAACAAGCTTGGCCAATTTTTGTGATTTTACTCCATCAAGATTCAGAGGTTTCTGAGGTTTTTACAAGGTATAACCTTCTTCTTCTCATGATTTAGAGCATTGTGGTATAAATTACGTGAAAAATGGATGAAAATCGACAGAGATATCAAGCTTTGAAAAATTCCTAGTTTTCATGTGACCGGAGACTCGCCAGAGCAAGAGGTTGAAGGCGACGGAATATTCCGTCAAGTCTAACGGAATATTCTGACGCCGTTAGTTATATTTAACGGTTTCAGTTAGAAGTAGATGGAATATTCCTAGAATCTACTAACGGCGTTAATTGACTCCGTCAGTGTGCAAGTCACATGACCGCGCGTAGGGGCACGTAGGTCCGTGCCGTTGCCGGTGCGTGGCGGCACGTGGAGGCCGAATAAATTATTTTAAAAATTTCTGGATGTTCGTGATGTCGAGTAGATCACGTTGGTATATTCAAATACCGAAATTGAGTTACGTATGAGAAGTTATTTCCAAGATTTCGTTTATGTGCATTATTTAACGTTATTTCAATTACTTCTCATATAGGAGAGACATATCCAGAGGATAAGCGTAGTCAGGTTAGGTACGAGGGTTACGACCCGTCAACATATCAGTGAGTAGGCAGTTGGTTTTTGTATATACCTATATATTGATATTTTCCCATAAAATGAATTTAAATAATGAAATGATTTGAGATGCCATGCAAAGTATCTATTTATTTTAATCATGCATTAGTGATTGCATATAATTATGATGGTGCTGCGGACGCACAGGTAAGTATCAGGTAAGCTTCTATACTGGTTATGATGAGAATGAATAAAATGATGTGATGTGAATGAATAAAATGATGAGATAAGAGCTCATACACCTGCACATTTATATTAGTGCTCCCGCCCAGAGTTAGGGGCATAGTCTTTCACGTGATGTTCACCTCCCGCACCGCATGCTTGCCTTGGATCCAAGTTAGGTGCACAGTCTTGTCATATAGACCACTATAAGTGGGTTGGACTCGTAGGTGACCCGCGAATCATTCACACAGTCTTCACGTGATTGTAGCACTAGAGCATATTATTTTATATACAGTGATGAGTTGCAGACCACTAGAGGTGTTATTGATTTGTGTGCAGGATATATATACAACCAAGGGCTGAGTTGATATGATGAGATGATTATGAGCTATATATATGCAGCCGAGGGCTGAATTGATTATTAAGAAAGAGTATGAGATATACAGACAGCTGAGGGCTGAGTTGATTAATTGGCATTCACTCACATTCACATAGTTATGATGAGCATACAATTGAGATACTTGGGCATGCCATACATACATATTTTCCAGCGTGATTTTGATATTTTTATATATATGAGTATATACTTTACTTCTGGAAAATTATACAGGTTTTACGGTGAGGGGTTATAACTTTTGAGAAAATAATGATTTTGAAAAGATTAGTTTTGCTGACCCACTTAACTTATTTTTCGCCCTTCCAGGTATTAAGTAGTGTTCGTTGGTGGCATACGAGGATTTTTCAGACGTTCTGACAGAATTCACTCATGTAGCCTTTGGGTGTCAAATGCATTTAGTACTTTCTGCTTGACTGCACTTAGTTATTTATGCTCTGGTTCTATAAAAGTACTATAAATTCTCGCCCTAACACACTATCGTGATTAGGTTGCTAGTCGCTTGTTTTTAATTTGTCTGTATTCCTATTATTAATCTTGCTTCCGCACTGTGCACATGGTTATGTCACGCTCACGTGTCGGCCAGCACGCCCCACTTTTGGGTCAGGGTGTGTCAGTTTGGTATCAGAGCATAGGTTTGGCAGTCCTGCATATCTTGTGAATATTCTAAGTATCTTGGTGTTTCTGTTAGAACTATGCCGCCTCGTAGAGTGCCACGTCGTACAGATGAGCCTTGTTTCCCTGATATTGCTCAGTTGGGGGAAGTCATTGCTAGTGTTATTTAGTCTGTAATTCGCCTCCTTAGCGGACTCATCTGGAGTTAGGGTATAATCTAAAGTTGCTTACCTTTATGGATAATGAGGGCCATGAAGGGTCTGAGCGTTGGCCCAATCAAATTGAGAAGACTTAAAGGTTGATGTAGAGTTAGGAGAATCTTTTCGATGGTAAGTGGGTAGAGACCACTGCTTGGTTTTTGGACGTAGAACCTGCATCCTGGTGGAAACAGGAAACTTACGGGTGGACGCCCGAGGAGATTGCAAACTGAAAGAATTTTTAAGCGGTCATTCTATAAGAGATTCATTACCCCAGCATACCTAAACCGTAAGAGGCAGGAGTTCATCGGTTTAAAACAGGGGAAGTTTTCTGCTAATGAGTATTACAGGAAGTTCATTGATTTGTCTCGTTACGATCCAGAAACTGCTGCTAATCCAGTTGAGATGTTTCGATGCTTTAAGCTTGGTACTAAAAAGAAATGGCGTTTAATGGCGGCTATTTATCCTTGTGGCACCTATTAGGAGTTTTATGAGATTTTGTTAAGGATTGAGGACTCAGAAAGCATGCACAGTGATAGCGAGGAAAAAGTAAAAGAAAGGAATCAGAATAAGGGTAAAGGTCAATCATCTCAGGGACCTCACTTGACTCAGGATTTTTAAGAGATACGGAGCCAGTTCTAGTTCTTCCAGCAGAGATTTTAGTTCCACTGGTCAGAGAGGAATTGGTAGGCTTCAGGCGGTTTCAGATTCCCGAGGCAGGGGAATTCTGATAGGGATAGTGTTCTCTTGTGTCGTAGGTGCAATAATCGACATTTCGGTGAGTGTGTGGTTAGGCCAGGGACGAGGAGTTCACGCCAACAAAGGTCAAGGATGAAGACAGCAAGCTCAGGGACGTATCCATGACCTTTCGCTGCAGGATGCTTATAACAATCCAGACTTGATCATAGGTACGTTAAATATTCTTGGTCATTATGCTAAAGTGTTGATTGATTATGGTGCTGCACATTTGGTAATATCTCATACATTTGCTCAGTTGAAGCAACCTCAATCTTCACCCATTGGGTATGAGTTGGAATTTGCTATGCCTAGAGGGGAGAAATGTTATGTGGATTACGTATATCCAGGATGCCCCGTAATAGTGGAGAATGTGGTTATGTCTGCTAACCTCACTCCGTTAGATATTGTCGACTTTAACGTCATTCTGGGCATAGATTGGTTGCACTACAATCGTGCCAAGATTGATTGTTACGGGAAATCAGTGACTTTTCATCGTCCTGGATTACCTGAAGCTTCTTTCGTGGGCGAACGTAGCGGAGTTAGACATGGAGTTATTTCGGCGGTGCGAGCCAAGAAGTTATTGAAGAAGGGTTGCTAAGGATACTTACCTCACGTGGTACTTAATGATGACACTCTGGTTAGCTTGGAGAATGTTAAGGTAGGGGTGGGTTCAAAAAACCGAAAACCAAACCAAACTGAAACCGAAAAAACCGAACCGAACGAAAAAAACAGAACCGAACCGAATTTTTTTTGTTTGGTTCGGTTTTAGAGGTCTAGAAACCGAACCGAATTAATTAAATTAATATTTATTTAATTATTTGTTTTGGGTATTATTTTTTAAACCCAATTTGTAATATTTTTAAACCCAATTTTATTTGTTTTGGGTATTATTTTTTAAACCCAATTTGTAAGCCCAATGTGTTGCCAAATACTTACTACCATTTTCTCATTTTTCTCACACTCCAATTTTACTTCTAATTTTTTATGGTTTGTTTGTTTCATCACTAAACTAGTTGCTTTCCATTTGTCTCTTGATCAATCATGTTCTTCTTTGTTTGTGTTTTTATTGTTTGAATTGAAATTATGAGTGATTTGTAAAAGACTGAAACTTTCACTGCATTCTTTTAGAAAACTAAACATACCATTGGATTTGATAGTTGTTTGTGATTTGGGTTTTATTGCTTTGTTTGCCCTTTATTAATAGGGAGGTTTAATAAAACACCCCCGGTACTGTTTACTTTTAACGAAAAACCGCTTTTTTACCTTTAACTGTCACTATTCACTATACCTTTAAAAGTGACTTTTCGTTAAAAGGAAAGTTTTCAAGCCATTTTCGTTAGTTTTCCTTTATTAATAATCATGTAATGTTTGAGTGATCTATTCTGCTCAAAAGTTTGAGGACTTTCCTTGATATTTTCTAAGGAACCAAACAAGGATTAACCCTATGTATACTTTGTTTGTTTGCTTGATGTGAAAAAAATAAATAATATTCAAAACAAATAATTAAATAAATAATACTGAGAAAAAAAGAATTTAAAATATCATTACTTTTTAAACCCAATTTCTCAAGAACCAAACAAGGATTAACCCTATTTATACTTTTTTTTTAACCCAACCGTGATGTGAAAAAAAACGAAACCGAACCGGAAAAAACCGAACCGAAAAAAAACCGAACCGAAAAAAACTGAAAAAAAAATGAACCGAACCGAAATTTCGGTTCGGTTTCAGTTTTGGCAAAAAACCGAACCGATTTAAACCGAACCCACCCCTATGTTAAGGTGGTCAAACATTTCTCTGACGTATTCCTTGATGATTTACCTAGATTGCCGCCAAATCGCGATGTGGAGTTCACCATTGACTTGTTACCAGGTACTAATCATATTTCCTTAACTCCATATCGAATGGCTCCTGCTGAGTTGAGAGAGTTGAAGATTCAGTTACAGGAGTTATTTGAGAAAGAATTTATTCAGCCTAGTACGTCACCTTGAGGAGCCCCAGTCCTATTCCTTAAGAAGAAAGATGGTACTTTGAGGTTATGTATAGATTACAGGCAATTGAATTGGGCAACGATTAAAAACCGTTATTCGTTACCGCGAATCGATGATCTTTTTTTATCAACTTCGAGGTGCCTGTGTGTTCTCGAAAATCAAGTTGAGGTCGGGCTATTAACAGCTGAAGATCTGGAGCGACGATGTTCCTAAAACTGCCTTTAGGACTCGTTACGGTCATTATGAGTTTCTCATAATGCCATTTGGTTTGACTAATGCACCAGCAACTTTCATGGGATTGATGAACAAGGTGTTTCAGCAGTATCTGGATAGGTTCGTCATCGTCTTTATCGACGATATTCTAGTGTATTCTAAGTCAAAGGTTGACCATGCTCGACATCTTTCTTTTGTGTTAAAGAAGCTGAAAGAGCATCGACTGTACGCCAAGTTCAGTAAGTGTTAGTTTTGGTTGAATGAAGTAGCATTCTTGGGTCATGTGGTTTCGGCTCAGGGTATTCAGGTTGACCCTCAGAAAATTACAGCTGTGGAGAATTGGGAGCAACCACGAACTGTCACTGAGGTTCGGAGTTTCCTTGGTTTGGCAGGTTACTATTGACGGTTCGTTAAAGATTTTTCGGTCATGGTGTTACCATTGATGAGGTTGACCAGGAAGGACGTTAAGTTTGAGTGGGATGGTGATTGTGAGCGAAGTTTTCAGCAGTTGAAGTATTGTCTCACTCATGTTCCTGTCTTAACGCTTCCTGATGATGATGGTAACTTTGAGATTTATAGTGATGCGTTGTTGAATGTCCTAGGTTGTGTGTTAATGCTACATGGTAGGGTAATTACTTACGCTTCGCATCAGTTAAAGCCTCATGAGATGAATTATCCTACTCATGATTTGGAGTTAGCGGTCATCATTTTCACTTTGAAGATTTAGAGACATTATCTTTATGGTGAGAAATGTAGGATCTCCTCAGATCACAAGAGTCTCCAGTACTTGTTCACTCAGAAAGACTTGAATCTTTGTCAGCGACGATGGATTGAGTTGTGGAGCGATTACGACTGCACGATAGAGTATCACTCGGGTCGTGCAAATGTGGTGGCTGACGCTCGTAGCAGGAAATCCCAGGGCAGAGTTAATGTTTTTCATACTAGTTGTGTTCCTCTTCTTGCAGAGTTGAGATCTACTAGAGTGCAGTTAGAAGTAGAGAATCTGGTGGTAGACAATCGAGAGGAAGCCTTACTTGCTAGTTTCCAAGTCAGGCCAATCCTAATCGACAGAATACTTGAGATTGATAAGCTCATATTTATATATATTTTACATCAAATTCTCTTGACTTTTCTTAGTTAGTTCCTTATATTTTTGAGCTATTTACTTTGATTTTGTGTTTTATATGATTTGAGCTATGTAACAAATTCGTCAAAACTGCCTGTGCAGATCAGCCCATTTTGGAAGCAATTTGCGAGCGGCCCAAAATGAACTAGAGAATGAGCCTTATATGCTTGGAAAGCTACAGATGTCTATTTTCTGGAGCATTTTGCGGATTGTTAAGATCATTTTTCTAGAAGAAGTTATGGGCATTTTAGTAAGGGAAGGTCAAGAGAGCACATGGGGAAGGAATAGGCGGACAGCTGTAAGGATGACCCATGGCATGGATGAATGATTATGTTTTACAAGTGTGCTAGCTTGTTTAATCATGAAATACAAGTGTGCTAGCTGTTTTGCAAGTGTTCTAGCTGATTCATCATGAGAAGACCAAGAGGAATCCAAGGCATGGACCAATGAGGATGAATGCAAGTTGTTTCATCATGAAATTTCTGCAATGAAGCATGTGTGCTAGCTGTTTTTGATGATTAATTCTTGCTTTGTATTTGTTTATTAGAATCACTTGAGTGGCTTCTTACCTTTGTGCACCTATAAATAAAGCCTTCTTGCAAGGCTTAGACTCACCAATTCACACAACAATCCCATTTCACACACCCTAAACTATCCTAGCCGTAACCCCCCTTCTTTCCTCCACAAAATCTGCCCATAAACCTATCCTAGCCATCATAAACACCACTATACATCCCCCTATCCACTCCTCTATACAACCAAACCTTCAAACCACATCCACTCCTTGTGCCATAGCAAAGGAAGGGAGGGAAAGTGCTTGGACGTGCATACCACTCAACGAGGACCGTTGGAGCGTTTAGGTGTTTTCTTTCTTTCATTTTCAATGTATAAATCTATTTACCTTTGTTTTATGATTATGAGGAACTAAACCCCCCTTTTTGCTAGGGGGGGATTCAAAGCCATGATTACATTTGCATTATGAATTAATTACTTTTGGTTGTGATTTAATAATTTGTGATTTCAATTCGCTTAACTATTTGATTGATAACTTATTTATGTATGTTGATTAAGAGTGCACGCTTAGTTTTCATGCATAAGTTTGATGCTAGAATATAAGGGAATTTCACCTAATCGTTATGAACTTATATTCAAGAGTAGTGAAGGTTGCTATCCACAATCGTGTTAAGTGAATTCCTGGCAGGAGTATCATGCTTTTCATAGTTACAAATGCCTTGTCGATGCTTATGATTTCCAACAAACGTAATGATTCTAACTTGTGTCTTTATCATGCTGTTCATATAAAGAACTTGTTAGGAATGATTTGGTTGCGATGCATATTCATCCAATTCAATGATTCTAGGGAAATCTAAAGGTTAATTTAAGCGGACCTAATTAACTTGGAGTGTTGAGTTTCATAAGTTATCGAAAGAACAACTAAAAATTGGTTTATATACAAGTGTATCATGTGTGGAGGAAACCCCTCTAGCTAATCCATCATCCATTCAAACAACCATATTTTGTGCTTAAATCTATCTAGTTTTCAATTTGTTTATTTTCAAGTTATTCTCATCAAGATCAAATCCCCCTTTTTCAATTTTTGTTTTTTGACTTGAATTTACCTTATTTGATTTCTTTTGAGTTCTTTGAGTAATTTAGTTTAGAGTTGGTTAATTTTCATAGCTTGAATCTTTTAAATTCATTCGTGATTTTGTTTTAGTTTATTTATTAATTTTATTTTAAGTTATTCTAGTTTATTTGGAATCATTTGAATCTAGTTAAATGTTTTGATTTTAGATTTGTGTTTTTAAAAAGTTTTATTTAGTGCTTCTAAATTCATTTTATATAGATTAGCAATCCCTCCTAATCCCCGGTTTAAGAACGATCCCTACTTGCATATATACAACAATTGTCAAAAAGAGGGTTTAATTTGTGTGTTAGTTTATTTATCGCACCAGAGATCCAGATGAATGATGATGAGATTCAGGAACTTATTCGACTGAGAAATGATGGTAAAAAGAAAGACCTCTGAATCAGAGAAACAGACGGCATGCTTATGCAGGAAAACCGGATGTACGTGCCAAATTATGCAGAGTTAAAGAAGGATATCTTGGATGAAGCGCACATTTCCGCTTATGCGATGCATCCCGGAGGCACGAAAATGTATCAAGTCAAATCCGAAAGGAAGAAACCATTTGGGTTGATGCAGCCACTTCCCGTTCTGCAGTGGAAATGGAAAGATATTACTATGGATTTTGTGTACAAGCTTCTTCGTACACAGAATGGATATGACGGAATTTGAGTGATTGTTGATCAACTCACTAAGTCGGCGCATTTCATTCTTGTGAGGGATATGTTTTCGTTGAATAGATTGGCTGACTTGTTCATATCGAATATTGTAAAGTATCATAGTGTTCCAGTTAGTATTGTTTCAGATTGTGATCCTCGTTTCACTTCTAAGTCTTAGATTGCATTCTAGGAAGCTCTAGCTACGAGATTACTATACAGTACGACATATCATCCTCAGACAGACGGTCAATCAGAGAGGACGATTCAGACATTAGAGGAGATGTTGAGATCTTCGGTTTTGCAGTTTGGTGACTCATGGCATCATCGTTTGGATTTGATGAGATTCGCCTACAATAACAGTTTTCACTCCAGCATTGGGATGGCACCGTTCGAGGCACTTTATGGGAAACCTTGTCGTACACGGTTATGTTGGTCAGAGGTTGGCGAAAGAGTTTTAGTGGGCCCTGAGTTAGTAGAGGAGACTACTTAAAATATTCAGGTTAATAAGTTTAATATAAAAGCGGCCCAAGATCATCAGAAAAGCTTAGCTGACAAGCATGCCACTGATCGAGTGTATAAGGTAGGTAATTGGGTGTTTCTTAAGTTATCGTCGTGGAAAGGCGTGGTTCGATTCGGAATGAGAGGCAAATTGAGTCCTAGGTACATTGGACCTTATTAGATCACCGAGTGAGTCGGTGAAGTGGCTTACAGGCTTGAGTTGTCGTCAGAGTTGTCCAGAGTACATAATGTGTTCCATGTCTCTATGTTTCGAAATTACGTTTCAGATCTGTCGCATGTGATCCCTCCGCAACCTTTAGAGATTAATCTAGATACAAACTATGATGAGAAGCTGATGACGATACTTGATTGGAAAGATAGGGTGCTTAAAAACAAGATAGTGCGTTTGGTAAAAGTCTTATGGAGAAATCACTCAGCGAAAGAAGCGACTTAGGAGACAGAGGACAGGATAAGAGAGATGTATCCAAGGTTGTTTTATAGATACTAGTGATTATACTTGTTGTATGAAATTTCAGGGATGAAATTTTTATAAGGAGGGTAGATTGTCACAGCCCGTCCCGAAATATTTGTATCGAAAGTGTGAAAATACTAAATTACCCTTGAGCGTGGGGTGTATGTTTGTATTGTTCACTAAGGTTTTGGTCCAATTATACAACATCCCAAAGTTTTGGGACCAATGGGGACTAAAGAAATTATGTGTTGTGATTGGGTGGTTGGATTTGGACCACATATCCATACTCTATTTCTCTCTCTCACTCCCGTGCACTCTCTCTCTCTCGAACTCACTCTCTCTCTCTCTTCTCCTTGGTACGGACGACCACCAAAGACCCTCGAAACTCTACAGATTGACACAACCAAGACCACATTCGTACTCCTGAGGTCCATACGAACTCGTTGACATCCATTTCAGGTAAGAACTCATCCTGTTTCACTCTAAAAACTGAAGCTCCGATTTGGCACTGTTCACCAACTTTTTAATTAGGACAAACCAAGCTCATAGTGAGCCTTAGATCACTCCCACAAGTCTCGGGGACACTCGTTTGCAAGTTTTGGACGTTGGGACAGTGTGGAACAAGCTTGGCCAGTTTTCGTGATTTTACTTCATCGAGATTCAGAGATTTTTGAGGTTTTTAAAGGGTATAACCTTATTCTAATTATGATTTAGAGCATTGTGGTATAAATTACGTGAAAAATGGATGAAAATCTACGGAGATATCAAGCTTTGAAAAATTCCTAGTTTTCCGGTGACCAGAGACTCACCGAAGCCAGAGGTTGAAGGCGACGGAATATTCCGTTAAGTCTGACGGAATATTCTGACGCTGTTAGTTATATTTAATGGTTTTAGTTAGAAGTAGACAGAATATTCCTGGAATATACCTGACGGCGTTAACTGACGCTGTCAGTGTGTAAGTCACATGACCGCGCGTGGGTGCGCGTAGGTCCGTGCTGTCGCCGGCACGTAGAGGCCGAAAAAATTATTTTAAATTTTTTTGGATGTTCGTGATGTTGAGTAGATCACGTTGGTATATTCAAATACCAAAATTGAGTTACGTATGAGAAGTTATTTCCAAGATTTCGTTTATGCGCTTTATTTAACGTTATTTCAGTTACTTCTCATATAGGCGAGACATATCCAGAGAACGAGCGTAGCCAGGCTAGGCACGAGGGTTACGACCCGTCAACATATCAGTGAGTGGGCAGTTATTTTTCGTATATACCTATATATTGCTATTTTCCCAGAAAATGAATTTAAATAATGAAATGATTTGAGATGCCATGCAAAGTATCTATTTATTTTAATCATGCATTAGTGATTGCATATAATTATGATGGTGCTGCGGACGCACATGTAAGTATCAGGTAAGCTTCTATACTGGTTATGATGAGAATGAAATGATGTGATGTGATGTCCGCACCGCATGCTCGCCTTGGATCCAAGTTAGGTGCACAATCTTGTCGTATAGACCACTATAAGTGGGTTGGACTCGTAGGTGAGCCTCGAATCATTTGCACAGTCTTCACGTGATTGTAGCACTAGAGCATATTATTTTATATACAGTGATGAGTTGCAGACCACTAGAGGTGGTATTGATTTGTGTGCAGGATATATATACAACCAAGGGCTAAGTTGATATGATGAGATGATTATAAGCTATATATATGCAGCCGAGGGCTGAATTGATTATTAAGAAAGAGTATGAGATATACAGACAGCCGAGGGCTGAGTTGATTAATTGACATTCACTCACATTCATATAGTTATGATGAGCATACAGTTGAGATACTTGGGCATGCCATACATACATATTTTCCAGCATGATTTCAAGATTTTTATATATACGAGTTTATACTTTATTTTTGGGAAATTATACATGTTTTACGGTGAGGGGTTATAACTTTTGAGAAAAGAATGATTTTGAAAAGATTGGTTTTGCTGACCCACTCAACTTGTTTTTCGCCCCTCCAGGTATTAAGTAGTGTTCATTGGTGGCATACGAGGATTTTCCAGACGTTCTGACAGAATGCACTCATGTAGGACCACATTTGGGTGTCAATTGCATTTAGTACTTTCTGCTTGACTGCACTTAGTTATTTATGCTTTGGTTCTGTAAAAGTACTATAAATTCTCGCCCTAGCACACTGTCATGATTAGGTTGCTAGTCGCTTGTTTTTAATTCGTCCGTATTCCTATTATTAATCTTGCTTCCGCATTGTGCACATGGTTACGTCACGCTCACATGTCGGCCAGCACGCCCCATTTTTGGGTCGGGGTGTGTCACCTAACCCCCTACCTGCAACCCAAAAAAAAAGAAAAAAAAACCCAGATCTTGTCTTGTCGTTGTCATGTTCGTGAAGTGGGAGAAATAGGGTGTCATCGCCACCACTCTCGCTGTAAGTTCACATCTCTTCAGTCCTATATTTTGCTTTCGGTTCGAATACGAGTCTAATCTGCAGCATTAATGGAGGAGAAGAAGTGAGAATTGAAAATTGTGTGGGAATTTGGCAGGTTTCTCAGCTCCGTATAACTGTTGATTGGGTGTATACGCAGGTAGATATCATATGAGTAATGGGTTGGCAGGTTTCTCAGCTCCGTACGACTGTTGATTGGGTGTATACGCAGGTAGATATCATATGAGTAATGGGTTTATCGTCGATTTTATAAATTCGAAACCTTTTCAATACTTGTGAATTGAAACTCAAAGCTTGAAATGGAGAAGAGAACATAATGTGTGGGTAAGTTAGTAGTACTTGGAGCTGACCATGTCTGTGATTGCATGAAAACGTTGTTCAGATCACCGTCGACGGGGAGAGGAAGTGGCAATTCATTCCAGACATCTTTTCAGGAGGATGCATGGAAAAGATATAACCATTGAATGCAAGAGGAGTATGAAGAAGAAATGGAGAGAGTGGTGAGTTACAGCTCTTCTAAGGAGGGAGGGCCGGGGATGGGGGGTTTAGGTGAGGGAGGGTCACTGCAGGGTGGAGGGGGAATAGTCGGCGATGAGCTGTTTGGGGGTTGGGGTCATTCAGCTTTTGTTTTTTTAATTTTTTTTTAAATAAAAGATTTAGGTTTTTTGTAAAAAAAATTAAAAAATTATTTTTTTGCCACGTGACACAAATTTGGCAGCCACGTGGCACAAATGTGGCAACCAAGTCAGTGTTTAACGGATTAATGGATAGAAAATGTAACTGATGTATTATTTTGAAATAAAATAGTACGTGAGGTATGAAAGTGAAATGTTTGTTTTACCAAAAAAAAAAGTGAAATGTTTTAAAGATGTTGTATGAGATTGTAATAGACCTTAAACATGAGGGGTTTCTATGTAATTTATCCTATATTATATGATTATGTTATTACCGGATTAGAATTCTTGTTGGATTCTCTTTGTACGAATTTGAAGGATTAATTAATTGTGTTTATTTATCGTACATCGTGTAATTAAAAATTATTTTAAATTTTTTATTTAAAGTTAAATATAAACAATATTAAATAAAAATTAACTACACGATATACGATAAACAAAAATGATGAATTAATCCTCCAAATCTCCGCATAATAGATCTCACATCTCTACCATCCCCACCAAAAAAACTGATTTAACTTCACTCCCTCCTCCATTCTCACAACCGCCTTTTTCACTATTCACGCCTTCACTCTATCACTCCAATTATTTATACGCCTCCTCTCTCCAACCCCACTTTCCTATAAACTCCCATTTCCTCTCTCTTTCTCTCTCTCTAACGCTCCAGTCTCCAAAATGGAAGGGAAAGCAATGCTTCCCCTTCTCTTCCTTTCCCTCTCCGCCATCTTCCTCTCCCTCTCCTCCGCCCTCGACCACCAGACCCTCCTCCTCAACCCCCTCCCCTCCCCACCCACCACCCTCTCATGGTCCGACACCGTCTCCGAATCCGATTCCGCCCAACTCCACCCTAACTCCCCCTCCGCCGCCGCCACAACCCCAAACACTCTCTCCGTACAATTACACCACATCGACGCCATGGCGCTTAACAAAACCCCCACCCAACTCTTGCACCTCCGCCTCCAGCGCGACGCCTTCCGTGTCAAAACCCTTACCTCCCTCGCCGCCGCCGCGGCCTCCCCAAACAGAACAACCAGAGGCGGCGGTCACGTGCCTGTCACGGGCTTCAGCAGCTCCGTCGTCTCCGGACTCTCTCAGGGCAGCGGTGAGTACTTCACGCGCCTTGGGGTCGGCACGCCTCCCAGGTACGTCTACATGGTCCTCGACACCGGAAGCGACGTCGTTTGGCTCCAATGCGCCCCCTGCAAGCGGTGCTACACCCAGACCGACCCCATTTTCGACCCACGTAAATCCGGATCCTTCGCCAAAATCCCCTGTGGGTCCCCCCTCTGCCGGAAACTCGACTCGCCGGGCTGCAATTCCAAGAAGACCTGCCTCTACCAAGTCTCCTACGGGGACGGTTCCTTCACTGTCGGCGAGTTCTCAACCGAAACGCTGACGTTTCGCGGCACCAAAGTGGGACGCGTGGCGATCGGATGCGGTCACGACAACGAGGGCCTCTTCGTCGGTGCGGCGGGGCTTTTGGGACTTGGCCGGGGGAAGTTATCATTTCCCGCCCAGACCGGCTCCCAATTCAACCGGAAATTCTCCTACTGCCTAGTGGACAGGTCCTCTTCTTCCAAACCGTCCTCAGTCCTCTTCGGTGACTCGGCCGTTTCCCGGACCGCCCGGTTCACCCCCCTCCTCGCGAACCCAAAACTCGACACGTTTTACTACGTCGAGCTCATCGGTATCAGTGTCGGTGGGACACGTGTCCCGGGTATCACGGCATCACTTTTCAATCTCGACCCGGCAGGAAACGGAGGGGTTATCCTGGATTCGGGCACTTCCGTGACCCGATTGACCCGATCGGCTTACAATGCTCTCCGCGATGCGTTCCGGGCCGGTACTTCGGGGCTTAAGCGCGGGCCCGAGTTCTCTCTGTTCGACACGTGTTTCGACTTGTCGGGAAAGACGGAAGTCAAAGTCCCCACGGTAGTGCTGCATTTCCGAAACGCCGACGTTCCACTTCCGGCAACCAACTACCTGATCCCAGTGGACAGCAGCGGCAGCTTCTGCTTTGCTTTCGCGGGTACGATGGGCGGGTTGTCCATAATTGGTAACATCCAGCAGCAAGGTTTCCGGGTGGTGTATGACCTGGCGGGCTCCCGGGTCGGGTTTTCTCCACGTGGGTGCGCTTAGTTAATTTTGGTAGCGGCAACGGGAAATGCCCAATTTCCCTGAGTTATATTTTTTATATTTTGAATTTAATATAAATCAAAGCGGGGAAAAGCAAACTTTCCTTGCCGCAATTAGGACGATGATTTGATGTGATGGAGGAGTAGGATTTGAGATGCTTTGTGTTGCTTATTACAGGGTACAAGTTACAATGCCCACGTGGTTATTTTAGTTTATTTTTCCTCATGTAATGTCTACTCATAAATTATTACTCTAATATAAATGGGTAATTCAAATTCGATATTATTTGACACGCTTCTCTTTTAATGGGTCATGGGAGGATTAAAACTCGATTTCAATTAGTTTTTAGTTTAGTGATACTTATGATGTCAGCAAGTCTGTTATCCCCTCCAACAATTGAAGCAAACTTAAGAGAAGGTTTGAGTTTGTAATCCCTTCCAACAATTGAAAATAAGATTGAACGACGACGAACAACAACTTAATTTTGAGTGTAGTGATACTTTTTACTAGCCGGACAAAATTTGAAGAAATTTGAGTTCAAAACCTCTCCCTCAATTGTTGAAGAACACTTGACTAGGAAATTGAGAGATTGTTGTAAGAATTATTTAAATTTTTAACATTTTCAAAACACAAAACGCTAATATATATATATTATTTTCGTTTTACTTACAACATGTAACAAAAAAGATTGCAACTTGCGTTCTGATTATATTAAAAAAACCTGAGGTGGTCTTTGGAGCGGGAAAGATTTATTGGGATTCTTTGAAACGAAGAAAGACAAAAAAACAGGTGTCGTCTGAATTACGCAAGTCAAGAGGAGCACATGGATGCACGTAGTGATGGTAGTGTGAGCAGAAGAAAAGACGGTGTCATTTTTGAAAGATTAAGAAGTGGGTTTGGTAAGCACTATACGATCACGTACGGTACCTTTGGCTTGTCTCCTTCCTTGTGTTGTGTGCCAACTTCCTCCTTTTGTTTATTTCTTCCTCCATTTCTTTCGTGCTAACTGTCTTTCACACCGAAACTTCGCAAAATTGTTCCTTGTGGTAGAATAAAAAATCACGTTATATTTCATTATTTTACGTGGTATGATAAGATTGAACGATGATATATCATAGGTTTTGAATATATTAAAAAAGAAGACAATAGAAAATTTCATTTTAATTCTTAAAAAAAAAATGAGTTTTAGATTTTAACCTTATGTAAGATTAAAATCTAATTTTAGTCCCTAATACATTTAATTATATCATTTATTATAATATATTTCGGTACAATCACGTAGGTACAAATATTTCAGTACAAAAAAGTCAATTTTATATATTTCGGCACAGTCATTTATCTACATTTATGTATTTATATATTTTTGTATCACAAATTTCTTTTAATATTTTCTCATTTACGTTCATTTATAATTAAAAAAACTAAATATGTGCATATTAATAAAATTAAAATTTAATGTGAAGAGATTAAATAAAAATACACATTAAATAACAAAAATTGAATGCAAATTTTGATAAAAGTACATTCAAGGGATTAATTTGAATATTTAATCTTGCACTAGGTTTTTTTTAAATTTTAATCTTTTGCAAGGACTAATGTTCAAAAACCCCAAAAGACAATTTGTTATAATAGAAAGACATAAAATAAAACTGAAATAATTTATCACACTGTTTATTTTTATTGTTGTATCAAATAATGAATGCAGGTAAAGAGAGGGGAAAGAAATTAATATTATCACTTTTACTTTTGATCTTGTATTTTATTCTGAGCATACCACCATATCTTTATATATAAATGTTTTGATCCAACAACACTTTACATGCATGAAGAAAACTTTTCATCGCTCTAATACTTTTTCATCTAAAACTTTTAATTGTCGTCAAAGTCTATTTTAATTTGCTCTATTCTACATTTATATGTGTTGCATTCACTCTATATTTAATTAAATAATCATGTCACATAAGTTTATGTGTCCCGAAATATTACGCGTAAGCTAGGATCAAAGTCTAAAATATCCATAATATCCCGATATTTCCATCGAAATTTTCATGTTTTTGGACTACCGATATTTCCGATGTCATCGATATTTCCATCGAAATTTTCGTGTTTTTTAAATTTCTATATTTAAAAAAACACCAAGAGGATTCGAACCCATCCCATTTTACTCATTCAACACATTGACCACCATATCACTTATGTTTTTGTGAAAATATGCTATAATATTTACATATTTTCTACACTCAGAATGTTTGCCAACTCGCTATATAATCAACTTAAATCAGTTAAATCCATCATGCAATGCATTTCCTTCCAATTTTTTGTGATAAACTAATAGATAATTGACTAAATAAACATCCTGCAAAGTTTCAATAAAAATTTCCAAGTTTTTCTTACAATTTTCGTGGTTTTTATTCAATTTTTATCGATATTGATAATATCTCGATATTTTCATAGAAATTTCTGTATTTTTGGACTACCGATATTTTCAATATCATCGATATTTTCGATATCGTCGATATTTTAAACATTGACCAGGATGGATAGTAAAGAGAAAAGCAAAATTCTGTCCACGAAGATATGTTGGGTTTATTGTAGGTGTAAAAGAAAATTAAAAGTTAAAAAGTGGTGGGCAGGGTGAAAACAAAGCATTGTAATTATTTATGTGCAGACAACATTCGAACATGGGTTGTTTTTTGGGGACTTGGATCCTCTTCGGATTCCCTCCATGGGAATCCTAGGGATCAAAACACATGGACCGTTCATAAAAAATCGTGCGGCTAAAATTAAATAATTTTTATATTTTTAAAAATAAAGCAGTTTTGTTTGGCGTAAAAAGTATTTAATTGTAACCATACGATTTTTTATGAACGGCCATGTGACTTGATCTCTAGGATTCCCATGGAGGGGATCCGGAGAGGATCCAAGTTCGTTTTTTGATGATGACGACGGGTGACCCTAGGCTTGATATTTTAATGCTGTTAAAGGGTTTCCTTTTGTTTTTTGGTGGTGCCCACTGTCCTCCCCTCCTTGTCTAGTTGCAAACTGGATCATGGCCTAAGTGACAGTCTGTGTAGTCCGCGGATAGGTAGATATACGTACAAACACCCATCTTAAGTAGCCATCAAAAGTACACCCATACTTAAATAAATTTGCTTAATATTTCACCAACATTAAGTGTACGGTACGTACGATGTTGTGTACTCACACCAATCTTAATAGTTAGTAAATTACACAATACTTTGGTTTTTCGATTAATATCAATCAAAGTTCTAAAAGACGCGAGATACTAGTCGGGCACTGAGCTGCTACACAACGCCAAAGTAGTTAGGCAAGTCTAAGCAGGGGTCTAGGCATATTAGGCAGATTTAAGTAAATTTATTATACATTATATAAATAAATATTTGCATATACTTAAAAAAATACATGATTTTATTGAGATACATAAACTGAAAAAATAGAATGATATATAGATTATAAAGTATTATGATATAATGAAAATATGGAGAACAAGTATATAATGTGTGCTCATCTAAGTATTTTACAAGTCCCTTAAAATTTATTAAAAAAAATGCAAAATGAAAGTTATAGAATTACTCTCTAAGTGAGAATCACGATTTAGAGGGGTCTGGGCGAGGTAGGATGGGTATGTGAGTTTCACGTATTCCACACTCCCCTCCTAATACCATACCATTCCCTCCCTCATCTCACACTTTCTGTTTTTTTTTTAAATAAAAATTTCAAAATAAGATATTGAAGTGACTTAATCATAATTGTTTAAATAAAAGAGGAAGAAAGATGAGAGAGATTAAGAGGGGAGAGAAGCATTAAGGCAAAACATAAAAACTTTATGTATGCATTTGTGAGCACATGGCTTTTCTTTTGTTTCAACATGATCATCACGGTCCACGGAAAAGTTGAGAAATTAGGCCATCTCCAAACGAAGGGTCCAGAGGGCCAGAGGGCCGAAAATAGCCCAAAAACGATCTCCAACCGAGGGCTAGGCCAGAGGGCTCTGGAATCTGGGAGGGCCCCACGGAATCGGAGAGGACTGGCCACTTCCAGCCAGCTAGCCAGCCCCAGGCTGGCTATTTTTTTTTTCAAATCTGTCGGAATTCCTGTCGGTTATAACCGACAGTAATACATTAATACAACCGAGAGTAATACATTAATACTAGTTAAGGTAAATGTATTCCTGTCGGTTATAATAAACAGGAATTATTTACAAAAAATTCAAATGCAACGGCTAGTCAGCTAGCCGTTGCATTTGAATTTTTTTTTTTTTTACAGTTTTATTATTATTTTTTATTTACAAAATTTTTCATATAACTTCTATTTTTTCCTATAACTTCTATTTCATAAAATTTGTTTCATTTTATTTTAAATTCTAATTTTTTTTCCTATAACTTCTATTTCATATTTTTTTTAAATTATATTTTTTTCCTATAACTTCATAAGCCATTATACAACATTAAATTAAATTAAATAACATGAAACAACATTAAATAATATTAACCAACATGAAACTTAAATGCCATTTTTAACAACATGAAAAAACATTTAACAACATGAAACAACATTTAACAACATTAACCAACATAAAACAACATGAACCAACATAAAACAACATGAAACTTAAACAACATTTTTAAAAACATTTAACAACATAAAACTTAAACGCCTACTCCATGCTTCTTTCGGTCCAAAGATGTGCAACAAGATCCTGTTGTAGGTACTTATTTGTGGCACAAGAACGTATCATTCTATAGCGCCTCATGTACTCACTTATAGAGAAACTACCAGCTCTTGGATTGAAAGGCAAATTAGGCCCATCATATATTTTTGCACGAGCCCTTCTTGACCTATTTGGATCTTCTTGGTCGTCATCGGACTCTCCATCAATGTACCCATCTCGCTCATCCTCCACTATCATATTGTGTAATATGATGCAAGACATCATGATGGAGTCCAAATTTTCTCGACTCCACCCTATTGCCGGTTCGTTGATGATCTTCCACCGTGCTTGTAGAATACTGAAAGCTCTCTCAACATCTTTCCGGTATGCCTCTTGGTGTAAGGTAAACAACTTTTCTGCGTCATTCCTAGGGTTTGGAATTGCTTGGACAAGTGTCGCCCACTTTGGGTAGATGCCATCGGCCAAGTAATACCCCATATTGTATTGACGACCGTTGATGTAGTAGTCAAGTTGAGGTGTTTTACCTTCTGTCAAGTTATTGAAGAGGGGTGAACGCCCAAGAACTGTAATGTCATTTTGGGATCCAGGGACTCCAAAGAAAGCATGCCAGATCCATGTGTCATATGAGGCAACCGCCTCTAACACAACAGTTGGCTTTCTCGACCTTCCGCTAAAGCTTCCTTGCCATCCAGTGGGACAATTCTTCCAATCCCAATGCATGCAGTCTAATGACCCTATCATGCCCGGAAACCCACGGTCTTCAGCTTTGCGAATGAGTCGATTCAGATCTTCTTGATTTGGCTTACGAAGGTACTCATCTTTGTAAACCTGAACAATTGTGTCACAAAATTGTTGAAGAGTATCAAGGCATGTAGACTCGAACATACCATGGGTTTCATCCATCGAATCAGCTGGGGAGCCATAGGCCATTATTTGAAGTGCAACAGTAACCTTCTGCTGAGGTGAGAAACCAGGGCGGCCTGCTCTGTCCCGCTTCTCTCCAAAGTATGGATTGACCTGCTGGACATCACGAAGTAAACGCTCGAAGACATGGCGCCTCATCCGGAAGCGACGTTTGAAATCCTTTTATGTGTAGACCGAGTTGGGGTTGAAGTAGTTGTTCATCAGATTGGCATGCGTCATCGTTCTATTTCGTGGTTTGTAACAACGACCAGCAATAAAGCCACCCCATTGAGGTTGTTCCTCAGTTAGTTGACACACCATGGCCGCAGCTATGGCTGCTGCTCTGTTTTGTTTGCTGCGCCTTACTTGAACTTCTTCATCAGACTCCTCATTTTTTCATCTCATTTGCGCCCATTTTGCTTCTCTTTTGGAATTGGATGAGGACCCCCAGTTGGAATCTGAAAAGGATCCAAAGTTGGAATTCATTGCAAACTTGAATTGAAAGAGATTGAATTCAAAGTTGTGTGAATTATATCCCAATATCCACCCTATTTATAGCTAAAAAATTCAAATCCAACGGCTAGCTGACGTCACTTAGCCGTTGGATTTGAATTTATTTGAATTTAAGTTGTACTTTTTAAATAATAAATTATGTTTGGCCCTATGCCCCTTTGGCCCTCGGTTGGAGACGGTTTTTTGTGACAGGGCTAAAACGAGCCCTCTGGCCCTCGGTTTGAGACGGAGGCAAATATGGCCCTGCACTGTTCATTAAAATATTAATATCTTGAAGAATCTTGGAGGGCCAGAGGGCTAAAACGAGCCCTCTGGCCAGCCATCGATTGAAGATGGCCTTAGGTAGCGGGTTTTATATTATGTTGGACCAAACGTGGATTAGTCGCAAGACGATGAGACGATCTCTAATAAAACTCAATTAACCCTTGCTTTTTTTGTTTGTATTAGAGAAACGTGGAAAAACAACATACATGCATCGGCCTAGTATTCTGAATGAGAATTTTTTCCGGATTCTTTTTGTGAGGATTCTGGAGATTCTTCAATTACATTTGTTTATTGTATATTGTGCGGTCAGTTTTTATCAAATACTGTTTATATTTAATTTTAAATAAAAAAATTAAAATGATTTATGACCGCACGATACACGATAAACGAATATAATTAGAGAATTCCCAAGATCCTTACAAAGAAGATTCGAAGAAGATCCTCATTCTAGTATTCTATCCCCAACACATGTGAACTTGATCCGATTCCGATCTTTGATGAGCCAACCAAGTACTACTGCATTAAATCCTAAAACACCAACTAATTCATTCTTCAAAATACTAATCTCCTGCAACATTAAAATCTAAAACAATCACTACCTCTCCCTGAGCGAATTATCGATGCATAAGTTGGGCATCCTTACACGAAAAAGTGGTCTTTTCAGATTGGTTATTGTGTGTCACTACCTCACACATTTGAATAAGAAGGGCGTCTCGCCATTGCGACTCCGCATCTTCATGGGGTATTCAATATCACTGGATTCATGTCGGAGACAGCGGGACATATTTTTTGTTTTTGCCGTTTCGAGTACCCTTATTAACTAACGGGCCCAAACCAAATGAGTTTGGGCCCTTAACCATATCTAGGTGAAAACGATCACACTTTATATACAAGTTAGTTATGCTACGTCACACAACTAATGGAAAAGAAAATGAACTGGGCCAAAAATTGTCGGGGCAAAATTGAAAACTCGGTCAGTTATTTTTGTTGGACTGGTTTGATATTGAGTTTTGCCTAACCATTAAATAAAATTGTTTGGATGCTTTTGATTGAGATTCAAACTGGTGAAGGATTTTTTACTAAAATCCTTAAATTAAGATCACTTTCTTGTGATTTAAGATGGGGCTTATATTCTTTTGGGTCGAAGAAAATATCTTCATTAAAATGGCCCAAGTACAAGCCGGGTTTGAACTGGGATAAGCGGCTATTGGATTTGCACATTTCTAAAACATCTTATCAAATAAAATAATTATAAAAAATTGGAGGGTCTAAATAGCAAAGTCCTTTTATATATCGTGCCCCTCATAACTTCAGATTGTGACATTTGACCCTTTCTTGCTCAGCGCGAAAATACCCAAATCCACAAACTATGAAAACTCGAAGAAGCTTCTAATCTCTGCGTGGTTGAATTGCGAAACGATGGAAGAAGAGGAAGGAGGGAAGATTAGGGTATTGATAGAGACGGCGACGATCTCGACCGAACCGGATGTCGACCCACGCCTCCTCAAGGCCATCAAGTCGGTTGTCCGATACTCCGATTCGGAGCTCCGACTCGCCGCTCGTATTCTCATGGATCTTATGAAGCGCGAACACTCTCAGGTCCTTTCGTGCATAGAAACTCTCTTTCTTCCGTAAAAATTCGAATCCTTATATTTAATTTCTCCGTTGCTGTTTGTAGTTTGTAGTGTATTTTTCTAGGGTTTATTTTCTAGCTTGTGTTTGGTTGCCGAGAAAGTTTGAAATTTTTAAAGGGAAAATTCGATTTACCAGTCAACATCTAGTTAAATTACGTATCCTTTTCGTTTTTCTGAAATTATGGGAAATAATGGTAAAAAAATTGGATAGTAAGCTGTTCAATTTGGTTAGAAATTGTTGTTTAATCTCTGTTTGTTTGGGTGGGTGTTAAAAGTTTAGGGCTTCAGATTGGTACTATCAGTTGAATTATGGGAGAGAAGTTTTTGATGAAATATATAAATTTTGCAGGTGCGCTACCTCACACTTCTTATCATTGATGAGCTTTTTATGAGATCAAAGCTATTTAGAACCCTTGTTGTGGAAAATTTGGATCAGTTATTGACTTTAAGTGTCGGATTTAGAATACATTCGTCACTCCCACCTCCGGCAAATGTTGCGACTGCTTTGCGTAAGAAGGCGATAGAGTTTTTGGAGAAATGGAATTCTTCGTTTGGGGTTCACTATAAGCAGATTAGGTTAGGGTTTGATTACCTTAAGAACACCCTTAAGTATCAGTTCCCGAATCTACAGGAAACTGTGACTCGGCTTCAGCAGGAGAGAAGGGAAAGGGAGAGGAAGACGAAAAAGATCTTGTTGAAAAAGTTTGAGATTTTGGAAAAGAATTTTGCGTCAATTAAGGAAGAAATTCAATCTACTGTTGATGAGATTGGGGAGTGTTTAGAAATTGTACGCCCTAAAGAGGAAGGTGTGCCGTTTTGTCCATTAGATGAGGAAGATATGGAAGAGTTTCATTCTTATGAGTTCCGGCAGTTGCGCTTACAAGCATTGGAAGAAGGAGAAAAGCTTCATGAGAATACTGAAAACAAAGTGGTTTTTGATGCGCTGCGGGAGCTTTACAATATATTGGTAAAGCATTTGACTGCAGTGCAAGAATGGATCCTTGTTCTTTTAAAAGTTGAACTGACTGATAACAGATCCAGGGATTCGTATTTGAAGGAGTTCATTGATATCCGGAATAATATTCAATCAGTGAAGAAGAAGTGTGAAAAATCGGGATGCAATCTTTCAAACATTGCAAAGCACGAGGAAGAAGATTTTTGGGAGGAAGGCAAGATCGAAACAACTGAGGGTGGGAATTTTAGTCTTCCCAATAACAGAACTGGTCTTGCTGTGGCATCAACATCCAAGGAGGTGCAAGGTAGCATTCCTAAACGCCATGATAAGGAGAGCGATGCCAATAAGAGGCTCAGTCATGAAGGTGGGGGAAGCAATTCAGACCCTCTGAGAAGTAAGCTTCTGGCTGAAGCTCCTGAGGTGAACTGGAGCAATCATTTGGCCAGTTGGGGTTCAAAGATGGATGTATTGGCTAACCATCGGGGATTGGAGCTTGAAAGTCATTGGGGCAGGGTTGATCAGGATGCAGTTATTCCAGCAGAAAAGATTGCGGAATTAAATCTTCAGGCTACTGTGTACAAAGAAAAGCAGGTTGAAATTCAGCCATGCCGAGCACCATTAAGCAATGGAAAACTTTGTCTGAGAAGAGACATGAGAATTTGCCCATTTCATGGACCTGTTATTCCCAGAGATGATGAGGGAAAGCCACTGAATCAGAACCCTCCAAAAGATGAGAAAGCTCCTGATTTAGTAGAGCAGTTAACGAAACAAGCCGTGCAGAATGTTCGTGAGAAAGATAAAGAGTTGGCAAGGAAGAGAGAAATAGATAAAAAGGTACTGAAGCGTGCCAAGCTTGCCAAAATAAGAGAACACAATGAAGCGGTTTTACGAGATTCTGCAATCGCTTCAACTTCTAAATCTGCATTTATTGGAGAAGATTGGGAGCCAAGTACTAATAGGAACCCGTCATTCAGAAACAAAAAGAAAACCCTTGCCTCCATGCTGCAGAAGAAAGAGACACCAAAAGATAGATTAGCTCGGAGGATTTTGAATACACGAGCAAGTGCTGCAACTGTAAGACAACTTACATTGGGCGAGGATGCAAATTACCGAGAAGCCTTCCCGAATCAGTGGTAAATGGTCGCCCTATTTCTATGCTTCTTGGCTAATTAAGAGGATTGATACTGATTGATTTACCTGCTTTTTGTAAATTGTTTCATACATTTTCTTGACTTAAGCAATTAGGGACTTACCTAATTCGTGAATGATTAGGGAAGCCGTCTTTGGGCCCGTTTTGTAACATATGTTAATTTTTGGATTTGAATTCTTTATATAAAATGTATGCATAAAAGGGAGGTTAATAAATAAGAAGTTTGATTTTATTTCATGTGTAATATCTGTTGTGGTTTGTTCTAAATGGACAGGATGACTTGTATAGCACGGCTGCACGGGCATACTGTCACGGTGATGTCACATGCTAATAATACAAAAAGATACTGTAATTTCTCTTCACATGTCCTTGTATTATTGGCATGTGACGGCCCATGCTATACAAGTTGCTCTCAATGAAAAGGTGTAGCAGCTTCCCGTGGCTGCTGCTGCATATCATAGACAACAGCCAATGCAAGCATGTGTAAAGTGTGGCTTGTTCCAGTTTGGTTATGCTGTCTGCCGACAAGAATCAATGAATCACAACCAAACAGAAGGTACAGAATATTCTGCTTCACCTACTTTTTGGATAGTTACTTGTTATGGCGGCACAAAACAAAATGGTAGTAACGTTGAGGTCAAGTCATCTTTTTACGCCTTGGTTATTTATTTATTTATTTTAACTTTGATCAACATTATGTATTTGTCTTCTCCCGTGAAAATCATGTCTGAATTTTCGCTTGATCAAGTAATTTGAAATGTTATGTTGTCAGACTATGTATTATCCGTTAATTAGGTAAATTGTGTATGATGTTTAGTTAAGATTCTTAGTCTGACAACAAATATGTCAAGAGGTACGGAAAGAGAAGATTCTTTTAGTTAAATAATTTCCAATTGATAAGTTTGATCTGATTACTTCATGAATGAGATAAATAAATAAAAAAAAGGCTTACAAGCACGTGACCATGAATTTAGAAACGTTCAATTCACCTTTGCAGCACTAACTCTTAATTTATGCAAATAATATGAAGATATCATTGGCAAACAAAATTGTCACCAAGTTGTGTGTGTGTGTCACCGTGCAAGATACGTTGGATCTCTTAAATAAAAAGAATGTTCAACTTAAACCCTAATTAAATTACATAATTGCTTCAATCGATTTTAAAACTAATGAGTATCCATGGTTTAAAGTAGGATCCAATTCAACCTTGAATTGTTGGATATAAGTTTACAACATATTTGTGTTGTGAGCACCATCGGAGGAGTACTTCTTTTGTTCATGTTGGATATTGGAAAGTTTTTTTTGTCGGAGATCACTGAAGTTGGTTGTTAAGCCACATGGCGTTGCCCATTGCTTTACTCGGTATGCTCTTCATATTCGTCATTAAGTCAATGATGTTACTCATTGCTTTGCTCGTTATGCTTTTCACTTTGACAATTCTTGCTTTTGGTTCGATGAACCTTTCGATTTTATTTTTCACTTGTTGTGTGAGGGTTGTAGTAGCTAATTGGCTGGCGTGGTTGGTTAGTATTTTGGTTGTTATTTTCACACTATTTGCTTGTATTTTCTGTGTTCATAGTACACTTACATATGTATTTGATACTGTATTTATATTTGACATGATAAATTCAATAGAATTGCATTTCAACATCATTTCCAAATCATTATAAAATTGTAAAAAAGTCCACATTCCTTATGCAACAAGGTATCACTTTACAAGCAATAATCAACTCATGCTTCCAAATTAATCACAAAACAATGTGTTACCAAAACTGCCACCATAACATCCATATATAAAAAGTTTTATATAAAAAATTATGCCTAATAACACAAACAAGTCTGCAACTTCGATAAGGATAAAATAGGACCCACAGTCGGCCAAAAAATTCAAATAAAATAGAGCACAATAATGTGCACCACCACATAAAAAATTCAAATAAAATAGAGCACAATAATGTGCACCACCACATAAACCGGGGATTCATTCCGTTGTCTCCTTGGTCTTTTATTAAAAAGGCCAACCTTAATTAATAAGGCTTCTCGTTTTGTGATGATTGAGTTTTGACGTTATATAAAAATTTTTTTTTTTGTGACCAAAAGGTCATAGGTTCAATTCGAGTCATAAAAATAGTTTTTTTGCTAATGGTCTTTTACTACTCACCCAAAAAAAAAATTTTAGTTGAAACTTAAAACAAAACCCCTCGGTCACATGTTCAATTCGAATCCTAAAAACAACCCTTTTGCTAATGGTCTTTTACTACTCACCCAAAAAAAAAAAAAAAATTAGTTAAAACTTAAAACAAAACCCTTCGATCACAGGTTCAATTCGAGTCATAAAAACAACCATTTTACTAATGGTCTTTTACTACTCACCAAAAAAAAATCAGTTAAAACTTAAAACAAAACCCATAATTCCACATTAACAACAGCTAATTACCAAATCAGAAAAGTTAAAAATTAAGTTCCCTAAATTAACCTACCCTACTATTAAATCCCCCCCCACTATTCTATTAACCTACCAATCATATCAAACCGCTACTCAAAAACCCTTAACTGAATATTGCACAGACTCTTGATACCCGTCTGATCTTAATCAGACGGCTGATGTCATTCTGAACGGTGACCCATCTCTTCTCTCTCTCTCTCTCTATCTGTAAAACCATCGAAGAAGAAGAAGCATACTTTTTGGGGGAAAAAAAATAATTTTTTTGGGTTTCTTATTACGCCCATTGCAATCCAGGATTTTCCTTTTTTCTACCCTTCCAGTTTTTTATTCTATTTTGTATAATTGTGTGTTGGGGAATCATACCCATCAGTCAAAGAATCGACAGATTTCATCTTTTTCCCCAAATTTTGGGTTTCCAAATTGTTGCTGGTTTTTTTTTTTTTTTGCCTCCATTGAAGAATGGAATCAGACATCATAGAAAGTCTTGCGTCTTTGGATTTGATTGACGATGACGAGATCCATAGCCGTCCGATTCACCAGTTTGTTTCAGTTCCGAAGGCGCACAGCAACACCGGCAATAACATTCCCGGCACCACCAGCGTCCACGAGCTTCTTGAATGCCCTGTTTGCACCAATTCAATGTACCCTCCAATCCATCAGGTTCGCCCTTTGTTGCAATTTCCTCAATTGGTTTCCTTTTTTCTTTTGATCTTTGTTTTGCCTGTTTTGTTTTTTTGAAGATTTTGGATTTTTGGGGTTAATGCTAGGGAATTATGATTTATTGAGTTTGATTAATTTTTTTTTTGTGGGATTTAATTTTAAGGGGTGATTGTGTTTCTGGGTTTTGGTTGGTAGGTTTATTGGATTCTATTATTTAGAAGGTGAAAGATAATATTCAGTTTCTGAATTTGGTTATAAAGAAAAGAAAAATGAATCCTTGTTAATTAGGATTCTATTATTTGTTTAGGCATACAAGAATCGAAAATAATTCTAGTTTGGCTACTAAGATTTTGAAACTTGCTTCACTTGTAAGTGCTTTTCCGGAGTTCCTAGTAACAGGGAACACCAAAGAACAGAATCAGATTTCGTTCAAAATATTCATCCGGGTTTAGTTGACCTTTGTGGCTTATAAATCTAAACTATTTGTTTCTGCAGTGTCACAATGGGCATACCCTTTGTTCCACCTGTAAAGCAAGGGTGCATAACCGGTGCCCAACTTGTAGACAGGAGCTTGGTGACATAAGGTGTCTAGCACTGGAGAAGGTTGCTGAATCGCTTGAACTGCCCTGCAAGTATTGCTCTCTTGGGTGCCCAGAGATATTTCCCTATTATAGTAAACTCAAGCACGAGGCTGTCTGTAACTTCAGACCTTACAACTGTCCATATGCTGGATCAGACTGCTCCACTGTTGGGGATATTCCATTCCTGGTTTCTCATCTCCGGGATGATCACAAGGTGGACATGCATTCCGGATGCACTTTTAATCATCGTTATGTAAAGTCTAATCCTCGTGAAGTAGAAAATGCCACGTGGATGTTAACTGTAAGTACATACTTGTTTCTCCCTCTTTGTATAAAACTCATGACTGAATGAAAATTGCTTAGTTTGCTCACCTCACGCTAGATATTAGTAGGCAGAGGTTGCATAAATCAAGAAACCATCACTTTCACTGTGGGGGCAGTAGGGGAAGTTAATACTGGAATTGCATCATTAGCCATTGAGAATAAGACTTTGTTTGGTTTAACTTTCCCAATTAGAATATAAATACTTAATTGATTAGTTTAACTATCCCAATTAAAAGTGCATGATTTAGTTGATTGGTTTAACTTTCCCAGTTAATATGGGACGATAGGAATCATGGGACCTTTGATAGCAACACTTGAGACGGATCAACTGTGACTATATAGCA
Organism: Crataegus laevigata; assembly: GCA_963580275.1. Classification (NCBI taxonomy): domain Eukaryota; kingdom Viridiplantae; phylum Streptophyta; class Magnoliopsida; order Rosales; family Rosaceae; genus Crataegus; species Crataegus laevigata. The sequence continues at coordinate 24,073,323 of OY756947.1, read as the reverse complement.
GATTGAAGATGTATGCTTTGGTTTTTATTATGGTAGCAAACTAATTGTCTTATTTTTCATCCTTGATAGGTCTTCCACTGTTTTGGTCAGTATTTCTGTCTACATTTTGAAGCCTTCCAGCTTGGTATGGCTCCTGTTTACATGGCATTTCTCCGGTTCATGGGGGATGAAGCAGAAGCTCGGAACTACAGCTACAGCTTGGAGGTTGGAGGAAATGGCCGAAAGCTGATTTGGGAGGGCAACCCAAGAAGCATAAGGGATAGCCACAAGAAGGTTAGAGACAGCCATGATGGCCTCATAATACAGCGCAACATGGCACTTTTCTTCTCTGGCGGGGATAGGAAAGAGCTGAAGCTGCGGGTCACAGGACGAATATGGAAGGAACAGCAGAACCCAGAAGGTGGGACCTGCATACCTCTCTGTAGCTAGCCTGGTTGGATATCTCTGTCCCTCATTTGTGTGCTAAACATTATCTTAATGTTATTAGTGAATTTAGATTTTAAGGATTCGTTTATTGGATTATAACGTTTCAATGCTGGAGGCTTTGTACTTAGTCTGTTAAGCTTCCAGTTACCCTCTTAAAGCTGAAACACGAAACTGTTGTCTTGATGGAGTCTTGGTTAGAGTTTGATATTAGTATTAGATTAATAATCATGACAGCTGTCCATAATTTATCAAAAACCAATTCAAATTTGCTCAATGGCATTATAGTCGAAGCACGGCTCACACCGTTGTTGTTTAACTGGAGAGATAAGGAAGGGGGTGAGACCTAGGGTAAAGCTTGTTAAGGTAAAACGAAGGGAAAATTATGATGACTAGCACCTTGACAGCTTTCACTTTAGTTCCTAAGTTATGAAACAATCCATTATGTCCCCTAGGCTTATAATTTTTTCTACGTTTCAGGGGCGAAAGTTTGTGAAGTACCATGTACGATTGCAGTTCAAACTGACTGATAAGCAGTTGGTGAGACAGCTAGAGCTTGGGGTATCAATGTCAAAGATAGAAAAACCATAAGCTTTTATCCTATGATCTACAAATACTCAACGGGGAAATTACTCCTCTACTTGTCTTGGAATTACTTGAAAACAAGTAGATCAGTGAGGATCATCGTTTCACTTTCAACCATCGTCATGCTTGCTTTGAGTCGGGGGCAAAAGCAGAGATAAGATACGTAATCTTTAGGTCTCTCCAGCACTCAATCTTGCATCCTTTGGGGTTGCCATTGCAATCTTTGATGGCAAACGATCTCGAAGCTCAAATACCGTATGTTTCATCAGCAGCAGCTTTTGTTTAGTGCAGTGGATATAGGTCGATCGTCTCGTGATCATCAGATGGTGTCACTGTGCAGTAGTGGATCGGACTGGGTTGGCCGGGGACTCCCTCTATTCCGAGAGTGTTTTCCTTACCATTTTGATGACTCTTATGTGCTTCTTTTTCCATGAGAGGTTGAGAGAAACATGAAAGTATATGTACGTTTGTGTGAGGTTGGAATTTGTTTCTTTTTGGTGGAAAACACTAGGCCTGAAATATAAATAGATCATAAACATTTCAGATTAGGTCACAGCTTTAATGATATTCGAACTTAATGTATTTCCAAATTTCGTTTTGTATATATAAAAGGCTCACATTTCTCTTTACTTGTAAGAGAAAGATTTCAGATTTAGTTTTCCTGAATAGTGAGTGTGATACCAAATTATGACTGCCAATTGGATATCATAGCCCAATTCCCACCCCAATATAATTGTGTTAAAAAAGTGGGGCAACGTTCAAGTAGTAAATGGAAGAGCCTGCTCCATCTTCTTTCCCATTGATTGGAGAAAAGAGCCAACACATGATTCAAAGTCTTCAAATCTCCATCCTTCATTTGGATCGCAAACAAACGACCACTTGATCTTGCAGCCACGGTTGTTGGCATCATCGTGGTCGTTGAGGGGCAGTAGTTGCATGGTTGCAACATATGATCTCATAACTCAAACGTCAGTAGCTTCTCTTTTCCCCCACTATATCAATCTGTGTATCGTCACCTGATCGGCAGATAATGATGTGGGTGCGGAGGCATCGGAGAAGATTGCCCCATACCGGATCAGGCGAGGTTCGCTGAGTACTCCCTATAGTTGATAACAAGTGTCAAGATTTGGGAACCATTTGTTGAAGCAGCAAAATCTGCCACGAAAGGCCAAACTTCATCTGCTGTGGAGCCGTGCAGTATTGTCCTTGAGAATTCATAGCCCAGGTGTTATCTGCACTCACCGGACACTCCAGTCCCGTGAAATGAAACACAGTATCAGGCGTTTTTTTCCACTTGAAACCGGCTATCATCGTAACAAACTGTGGAAATCAGATAAAGCATTCATGATTACCTTCTCCAGCTCACTAAAAGTTCCAAATGCTAGCATATAGTATAAGTTGTTGCCGAGTCCATGAAAACACCTCCATCTCCACCTGCGGTCATTTTAAAAACTGAACTCGAAACATTTAACATTGTGCCATCGACGCTAATGTCCTCCAAGCTTAGATATTACAGACCAATTTTCACGTTGCTGTTATTGTAGGTGCCATTATTTTCGGATGAAATGCAATACGGGAGGTCGGGGTACGAAATCTGACCAACAAGCGACGAAGGCTTTCTGCTAAGTCCCACGACTCCTGGTGGACGATGATTGTTTCGACATTATTAGTTAATGTTACCACTTAATCCATCATGTTCATGCATCGTGGTCTCCGTGGCAATGTCTCAGTTTGCAGAATCAAGTAGTGGTCTGCCTTGTTCGTAGCATTTTCACAAGGCTTACCCTGAAACCAATTACATCGCTGGCCGCGTCGAAAATTCCCAAAGGTGTCGACTCTTGGGGTGACAACTTTGTACCTCATGATGTAGTCTCCATGGTCTCTATCATCGGCGCGCTGATGGAACTGCGCGGTGTTTTACCTGACATTAGCGATTTGAAGTAGTTTTGTGTGGCTATGATTCTGCGGGGAGCTGATTTGATGCGACTGGCAGGTGTGTCCTTGGGGTTGTAGAGCGGAGATTGAGGAGAGTCGCGGTGAATGAGACGTGCCTCGAAACCTTGGATTGGTGTCTCAGGTGAAGACACGGACGACGGAGGTGTGGTGATCAAATGAGAGGGGAGAATATCAGAGTTGAGGCCATGGTTGCTAGCCCTAGGTGTGGAGTTTAAGCTGCAGGATAAGACCACAAAATTTACACCAGTAACCAGGGAGAATGTTTATACTTTATTGGCAACCTTCACATGTATTTCTTCATCCTTAGTTGTCCACGTGAGCAGGAAAATTTGATGTTTTTGCATTGCCGGCGCTACGTGCATAAATTTCACGAGAGAAACTTACATGCAACGAGATGTCATTGTGGCGGTATTTCAAACTAATCATGTAAACGCATATTAATAAATGATAAACTCATAATACTGCCACAATATTATTCCCGTTATATGTAAGTCCTTAACTACTTCTCCACATATGACATATTAATGTGGAGTGTAAAGTAAACATCATATTTGTTCACCAAAAACTTGCTATGAACTATGAAGCTTTTGAAATCTTTAAATAAACGACATATGTTACATGTCGTTCTCCTTCCTGAACGACGTGTGAATTATTCCAATAAAGTACTGAAAAACCTCTCCAAAATCTCCACCAAAGCTCTGAATCCCTTCACTTTATGTAACCTCTCAATCTTCATCCGTGGAGTTTCCCTCTCTTACTTCACCTTTCCCTCCCAAATTTCCCGCCAATTCGCCGAACAAGAAAACGCAATTTCGATACAACATTCCCACCTTCGATCTCCACAAAATCCCATAATTTTCCATCTATTTACTCTCCTGTAACAGCAGAAAGTTTCGAGCTTTCGCGCAGTTCGGTGGGCCCACCAGACGCAGAACTCGCTGAGGAAGAAGCGCACTGACGGCCAAAAGGTGAACCAGAACTTCATTCCTTTAAACCCACGTTCTGAATTTCAGTTTTTGAATAGTAATTTTATTGATTCTGAGAGTCAGTCTAGTAATTCGATTTCTGATGATAGTGTGAAAGAGAGTAAATTTGGTAATGGGGTTGCTGATGATAGTATAGCCGAAACGGGTAATGCAGAAGAATCGAATTCGAAACGCCTCGGTGATCCGAGGAATAGTTCCATAGCCAAGTTCGTTAATGAGGGTGAGGGTGAGGGTGAGGGTCTTGTGAACGCGATTCAGGGTTTTACTCTTGGATCAGAGTTGATACCAAAGCCATCTCAAGTTGGGAGATTGGTGTTGTATGGTTTCATTGCGTTGTGGGCATTGATGAAGTTATTCACTTTTGGAAATAAAGAAGAGCGGTACTTGGAATTGGAGAAGGAAATGATGAGGAGAAAGATCAAGGCTAGAGAGGAGAAAGAGATGTTAGAACCGAGCAGTGTGGAAGTTGTTCAAGCAGCTCCGGAACTGCCACTGGGTTCCTTAAAAAAGCCTCGTCTTGACAAGCAAGAACTTATGAAAGTTATTGGGACAGGAAAATCGTCAAATGGTAACCTGGCTCTACAAGTTTCTCCAAGTTCCATGACCACTGCTGAGTACACAGATTTTGATGATAAAGTTCAGGAAATCAGAAATATGGCCAGGCAAGCGCGAGAAATTGAGAGCAGGGATAGGGACAGAAACAATATTCAGACTCTGAATAATGAAATTTCAGATGAAACTGTAAATGAAATTTCGGATGAAACAGAAGCTGTGAAACGGCATGGAGACGAGCAAGAAAATATTCTACCCAACCGTGTAAATGGAGGTTTCAGGCAAAGTGAGGGTAGTGATGATACTTCTTCTAGTAAAAAGTTAGACTTTGTTGAGGATGGGAATAATCAAACTTCTAGTATTTTAAATATAGAAGTTTCAGATGATTGGGAAAGCACTAACCAGGATGTAACAGACTCTGAACAGAATTTACACTTACCAGACAATGCTCCTTTTAGGGAGTCCAGAAAGTCCAGCAATGGTTCCCTGCAAGTAAAACCAAGGGTCATAAGGTCAGTGAAAGAAGCTAGGGACTTTCTACAAAAGATGACAAAACAAAGCTAAATGAAGAGCCCCGGTTTGAACCTGTCCCTAGAAGTGATGTTCTTGGAAGGCCACAAAGTGCTAAAGACTTTGGTAACAATGGAAGCCAGGGAGCATTTGTGGTCAACAATGTTTTACCTTCTGTGGTTCCAGATGAAACATTAGATCCTCCATCTACCGAAAATGCTTTTGAAGATTATGATCTGAAGGATGACAAATTTGAAGTTATAAAGAGTGATAAAACTGATGAAACCAAGAAAAGACACTTCATGGACGATGCTCAAAAGCAACAGGTTTCTTTAGATCATGAAAGTAGTAACAGTGATTCAATGATAGAATCATCTGTTAAATATGAGAAGTGGATGGAGGAAAACTTTAATGAATTTGAACCTATAGCTAAGAAGATTGGTGTTGGTTTTAGAGATAATTACATGGTTTCAAGAGGAAAAGCAGATCAAGAATCAATTATGAGTTCAGACATGACACAGCTTGGATCTAACGAAGAAGATGACAGTGAACTTGAATGGATGAAAGATGATAGTCTTAGGGAAATTGTCCTTCAAGTCCGAGACAATGAGTTGGCAGGACGGGATCCGTTTCATATGATAGATGCTGAAGATAAGGATGCATTTTTTAAGGGTCTTGAGATGAAAGTTGAGAAAGAGAATACAAAGCTGACAAAACTGCATGAGTTACTCCATTCAAACATTGAAAACCTCACTTATGGTGCAGGTAATTTTTCGACTCATACCTATTGCTCTAGTTTTCAGCATTGAGGAAGATATAGATGCTTTTGTTATGACTTTGAAATTTTATGAGTTCAGAAAGGGGTCACTTAATTGTATAGCATTCTCACCATGGTTTATGTTTCAAGTTTTTACTGCAACCAGTTTGATCGGCCTCATAGGCTTTCTGATGGTAATTTACTCTTCTCTCTGTATTTGTTAGCTAAACCGGTTGCTTACATAACTAGATTCATTGATCGCTTGTAAGGCCAATTGTTTGTTAATATAATCCTTCTCTTGGACCTGATTGGAAAAAAAAAAAAAAATCAGGAAAGGAGTTTTGGCAACGCACGAAAAAATGGTCTCAGGGGTTTTTGGAATCCCACAACACGGAAACAGACCCAGAAATAAAATCCACTATGAGGGACATGGGGAAGGGGTTAGATCGATGGATCACTGAAAAAGAAATACAGGAAGCTAACAAAATATAAAATACTTGTCTCAGAGTCTCATCTCATACGAAACAAAAAAAACATCCCAAACCTAACAAATGAAATTTCGGTCTTCAACACAAACTTCACTACAAGTCAAACCGACTAGAGATTGTCACGAAACGAACCACAAACTTCACTACAAGTCAAACGAAACTGGATTTTGGTCTATAATGAGAAAACGGATACGCTTATCACATGGTCATATACGCACTATATATACCTATGTTCTCCTCGTGATTCAGCATCCCATTACCAAAGTGATCTTGCAATCTCATCAAGACGACGGTCCATAATTTGGGACACGGTCTCAAGAAAAGCATCTTCACTTGAATCCGGGAGCACAGAATCCTCTGCTTCTTGCACTATCTCCTCAATGATGGATTCCTTGTTCAGGGTTTTTCTGCACATTATGTTTCCTATAGCAAAGGGAGTGAACTGTCTCTCTGCCCCTTTCTTCAACAGCATGGTTGAAATGCAAAGTGTGCGAGCACATTTGCGGGGCATGTCCCATCCATGGAACTTCAAAAGGGCAATATCTTCTTCTGCATCCAGTGATTTGATGTAATCAATGACCTCGTCAGCATAAGGCTTGCGTGCTTGTGGCCAATACAACCAGTCAAATGTAATGTCTTCAAACTGCAGGAACAAGACAATACACAAGAAATTAGTATTACAATATCAGAAGACAAAATGAAAATAAATCTCCTAGATAATATCATGGCAATGAGCTGATGAAATAAGATGCGATTAAGTTCATAAAAATGCCAAAAGAAACGCCAAAACAACAACAACAATGACAACAAAAACAAATCACTGCCAGTTAATAAAAGCTCAAGTGAATTTACTTACCGTTTCAGGTAAGCAGTAGCCATGATCAATTGGAATCAGCACAGTCCGGCCATCTTCACCCTTTTTGCCCAGCAAAATGTTTCCAGCATGCCTGTCTGCATTTGCCAATCTGATATCCAAAACAGAAATCTTATGCACTTCCTCAGTTGGGAAAGCTGCAGGGCCCATGTCTTCACAACTTCCACTATTCTCCATGAACTTCTGCAAGGACCCGATCTTAACAGTTGCATCCCCAGGATGGTTGAACACTTTATGGAAGCATTTGACAATAAATGTAGGGGGGACCCCAGCAAAGCCCTTTGCATTGCCAAAGGGCATGCGATATCCTCCCATTGGATGATCCAAGAGGTAAGCTGCCACTTCCCTAAATGCTCCTTCTCCAACTCTTGTTCCCTTTTTCAATCCTTCACCATCCAATGACAATGGCAGCCCCCTCGGATTGTTTTGAGCCATAGGCTCCTCATCAATTGGCTTAAAAACAGATACATGCTTTTGACCTGACGAGTCTGGCATAAAATACGCTCCTCCCGTACCCTCCATTGACCTGATTGGATAACTCCCACTATCTAGTCCGTCAGATGTGTCATCAACCATATCCCAAATCTGGGAAGGTAATTCAATCTTGGCGTTAACAATGACAGGCTCCAACAAAAATCCCCTGTCGGGAGGTTTTCTCGGCACAACTTCATAATCTCTCTTAAAGTCATGCTGACCAGCATCATATTGTCGCTTCACATTATCTCCACCAACTTCATAATTTTTCCCATCATCCAACTGTGACGCCACAGCTGACAATTCAAAGTTCTTTTCAACTGGTCTGGCCCTAACTTTTGCAGACTTCCGAACCAACAGATGTAAGACAGCATCATTATGTTTACATATGTCATCAATAAGTCTCTGATCTTCAAGTAGTTTTCCATCATACACAACTTCTTGTTCTTCTAGATCAACAAATTCTTTACTCTTCTTTGCAATCTTTTGCTTCACATATCCAACATCTTGACCACGTTCCACGTGGAAGGTAAACTCTTTCCCGCAAGTCGTTCGGACATTGATCTCTTGAAGGTCGGAGAGCCTGAGGACCAAATGTAGAATATTCCCATCAGTGATCCCGTATTCCCGGAGTATGGAATTACTCCTAGCCAGCTCTCTACCTCCACAAACTAACTTCTGCTTCTTAGCGACAAACCCTTTATAGGTTTGTATCCTAAGCTTCACTGATTCAATAGAGTCCGATTCCAAAACACTCAGAGGAGTAGTTGACCCAGACACAGAGAGATATATCAATATCGATTCATCCGAAGACATACAAGATTGGGGAAACGCGGGCTCACTGTGAACCGGAGTAAGAGCAGCAATACCGGCCGACGACATTGTGCTCTTAATTCTATATCTTCCAAGAAAGTCAAAAAGCTCTTCAAATCAATGCAGAACTTTCAGACCCTACAAAAACTATACACATATTTACAAGAGTGCAGCCATATCTAACCCTAGATTCAATTCTCACAAACCATACAGCAAAAGGAACAAACTTGAATACCCTCCTCCCCTCCAAACGGAAAGGGAAAAAGTACCCACGGATCCAATCCCTATAAATCCATCACCTGCAAACCAAAATAACAAATCCCAATTAAAAATCCAAGAACCCGTAAACCAATCAGCAAAACAAAAACCCTAGGAATCGGACCCAACAAAGTACCAATAAAAAAGGGGGCAAATCAACAACAAAGATGGATCACGATTCTTACCAAGAAGGAAGAACCGGAAAGCAGGGAGTGACCGAGAAGAATTCAGCTAGGGGTTTGTAAACCGAGGGAAAATGGGAGAGAGGAAAGGGAAGGAAGACGCGTGTAGCAGCCTGTGAGATGTGAGGAGTGGAGGGTTGAGGTGTTGGATTTTGACGACCAATATTTACTTTATCAAAGTGCCGTCGGAATGTTCGCAGAAGCATTACGACACAACGGATGCTTGCACCGTTGCAGTGCTCACCAAGTTTAAAACCCTTTCAGTTGCGCGGTTTGCCCAATCAGGAAAGGCCACGTGTATTACACCTTATTAATCTGTGAATGAGTTTTTTTTTTAATTTTGGTCATTTATTTGTTTTAAATTTATTTAATTCGACGGTTGAAAATTAAAAAAAATTAAAATTGGTGAAAAGAAGACAGTTGAATTTAAGAAAGTCGGATTCCAAATTCAAACATTCGCTGGCTAACACTGACGAGAAAAGCCACCAATCCATGACTTGTAATTATTTGAGAAAAGAATTGAGTTCCTTTGTTTTTTACCCGAAAGTTTTTAGAGAATTAGAATAATAATTAGCTTTAGAAATCATGTTAGTGACTGATAAGGTGATGTCAGTAGAAAGAAGAGATCATCCATGACATTCGGCTTCTTGCTTCCTATTTACAAATCGTGGCGTTTGGTTTCGCTCCTTGCAGTTGCAACAAATTTGGTTTCTCTCACCGCTGTTGTTCATGTATCTATTCGTATTTGATTATATATAAAACCACTTTGCGTTTGACTGAAAAGTAATAATAATAATCAAATTTATTAAAGGTGTTTTTGAGAAGGATAATATTAGGGAGATTAATTATTTAGACCAAATTTTGTAAACCGTATGACTTGGTCTTTGATGATTTAATTACTACTTCAGTGTTAATTAACATTTTTATTTTTTATTAGTGACACATCATATAATTTGCATACTTAGTTTACCTAGCATTACTCTTTTGAGAATATGCTAAAGTGGGTGGATCGAGTATAATTATTATTTGGGACTTCGCAATTAGGACTAATTGGGTCGCATTAGTCCAACTTTGGAAAGAAATTGGGTTTGGGTAAAATGAGTAACACGCTTGCTTGCTTATGTTTCGTCAAAAGTCACGTGATAAGAGATAGTCTAAAAAGAATATACTCCTAAATTACATAAAAAAATTGTCATTTTTGTTTCTCTGTCTCTCTCATCATGTGGTCTCAGAACTTTGTGATTACCCTCTTAATTTCTCATCTAAGCATTCTCACATCGGTGGATTACCTTTCTACTTATGTATATTTCTTTTACACCAAGTTATGTGATGAGAAAAATAAATGAATGGACTCATATAGCACGTGCACACTGCCAAGGTAGCATACTGTGCCAATGAAATGAAGACATGTATATGTCTTTTGCCTTTTTGCTACCTTTTATAGAACATGCACTAGAAATTTTGCCCAAGCGTTGCCGCGGGATTAAAAAAAAAAAGGATAATTATGTAAAAAAAAAAACTACCAAAGTTAAATTAATTAGCAGATGTCTTACTTTACAGTAATATTTAAATTTGAACTAATAAATATATTCCTAAATTTCTAGAAATGTTTAAATTGAAAGTAATAGATTTAGACTTAAGTTTCAAAGTGTACTATAACATTTCTCTTAAAAAAAGGTGTAATATAACAGTGATCAATCTAAATAGAACTACCTTAGCAAAGTAGACAATTGTATTTCCTCTAGGAATATTCTTGTTTTGTTGCTTTACAAAGCTAATTTGTTTCAAAAGATTGAAAGCAAGTGGTTTTCAATTTTGAAATCCCACAGCATGAGTAGATTAAAGAGACAATTTCTCCAATTGTATTGAATACCACTAAACCACGTCATGACATCATCTGGCTGGGAAGAAAAAGACATTTATTTAAACAATCAGAAACAATAGAATTATAAATGTAAGTTATGTGATCTAGTTGAAAACTATGTAAATCACCTAGATATCAAGAAATAAAAAGTATATGGAAATTGAGAACTTACTTAGAGCAGATAATGTTTTTAAGAGCAGTAAAAGTTTTGTTGGATTGAGTTGGTTGCGAAGAGGTATTTCTTTGCTGGACAAAGCTATTTCCTTGCATGTTAACATCATTAGGCTAACTTAGATTTACAATATTTGAGAATTGCATTTATACATAAATAATTACACAGAGATAAAAATAAAAAGAACAAAGGAAGATAGAAAACGGGAAACTGTATGTATAGTAAGAGGCATGTCAAAAATGATTACAAAAGATATGCTTTTAGTGTTAAATATGACAGTACTGTTATTAGAAGGTGAGACAATTTCTTATCACTTTATCATATATAGGTGAGCTTGAGGTTAAGGTAGTTTTGAAATAAAGAAGGCTAAGAATGATAACGACACTTCAATAACTGCAAGGAAACTGAAATCTCATTACTTTCATCGCAAGGGTTTTTAGGGTGAATCTTATAGAAATGATGTTTTGAATTTCATTTTGTGAACTCGACCGAAGAAAAATTGTAATGAAGTATGTTCTTGAAAATTCTTTCTATTTCAAAATAATGTCTATGTAGGGAAACAATAAATCAAAATGAAATAACAATTAGGCAAGAACCAAAAGAATGAAAACAAAAAATTGCAACCATAAGAGAAACAACAAAAGTGGATAACATAAGAGTGGTTTTTCTTTAGCTATATTGTGGAGAAGCATTAAAAATTACACAAGGAACGAAGCAGCACACAATAAAATATAACTTATATATAAAGCATTTAACACTATTAAACATGAAATACCACAATTTAGGGAACTAAGAAGGCTTAGAAAAATTGATCCATATGCTTTGTATATATTTTGGTCATTATAAATCCACTTTAAAACAAAATTATATACTAAGCTAATTATAATTGTTGTAGTACACAAAGTTTGGTGCAGAGCAATTTGATATATGACTAAAATTCGATATCCATGTAAAGAGTTCATGTTTGCAGAAGTAGAACCTCAAAAATAACTAACCTCATCGACAACCCTTCCATTTGAAAGATCAAAGGCTACATTTTTCAAGTTCACACGTGCCCAAAACACAATTTAAAAAACTATGTCATCTCAAAAGTCACATTTTTTTTATCAAATTCAACAACTAGGTAATCCACACAGATTGAAAAAACCCTACTCACATCGAGACAGAGATATTTGAGAAGCAACAGAGAGTAGTCATGTGGAAGATTAAAGCTATTCTATACAAGAAATAAAAAAAATTGAAAAAAAAAAATCAAAACTGCATCATTCAGCTTCGCACATGCCAAAACACAATTTCAAAAACTCTATCATCTCAAAACTCACATTCTTTATCAAATTCAACAACTGGGCAATTCACACAGATTGAAAAAAAAAACCCTACTCAAATCGAGAAGGAGATCTTTTAGAAGCCACGCAAAGTAGTCCTGTGGAAGATCAAAGCTGTTTTGTAAAGGAAACAACAAAAATTGAAACAATTAGAACTTTAAATTACAACTAAATTAAGCAATGTCAATAATTAAAGGTTCAAAATTTGAACTAAAGGATCAAAATTTGCTACCTTACTTTATGATCACTGTCACTTAAACTATTTTAATTAGCCAATTTACTCTCTCACCGTTAAATTTCTAAACGTTCCATTCATGTCAATGATACAATTGGTATGAGATAACCATGATAAAGTGTAAAGAAAAAAGCCATTTGGCAAATCAATAAAATAACAAAGTCAAAATCTGCAAAATTGCTAAAGTTATTGGTTGAGTTGAGTGTAATTGTACATGTAAAATGAGTGTTTTCGTGTGCAACTGTTTCTCAGTGAGGTTTAAGTAATCAGGCATTTAAAAATTATCATTCCAAAAATTTCAACAAACACAATTACAAACAAAATTAAAGGCGATTGATGGAATAAATCTGATAGAAAGTACTAAAATTTTTGTTGCAGAAGATACGAAGCATCACATATTGTGGCAAGTCATAATTAAACATGTTTTTGATCGCATATTAATGCATTTTTGCTTTTCCATTGTAGGTGTTAATGGTTATGTACCAAATTTACCAGATGAAAGACCAGTGCGTGGAGCATGTCGGTTGGTTAAAACCAATTGTATTGTTCATATTACTCAAGCAAAGATCAAGGTCATTATAGACCCAGTGCACAGGCAAGCAACTTATAAAGCTGTTCATAGCTTGTTGGCACATGATACAGGGGCTATTGTTTGCCAACACTGCCCAATGAACATGGCATATTGGAAAAGAAATAATGTTTGATGAGCCGAAGTCAGACCTTATCTCGGAGATCACTGTGAGTAAAACCACTAATTTAAGACATATACTTTATAATAATCTCTATAATGACTTGAATTTTACTTTAGAAACATAATGTATTTTGTTTTAGTTTTGGTTTGAATTTATTGGAATAAAATCACAACTCATTTTTAATTATCTCAGGTGAACTTCGACTTGGACACCAATATTAAAGAACATTATGACTATGTTGATATACTCATGCCTGGGCGATACAAAGAGTTAAAGTATGAGTTACATGCATACTTTTTAGAGTATGCATCAACTGAGGAGGCATTGGCCAATCCTTCAATAGAGATGGAATCAAGACCTGGGGAACCTGGACAATGAGAGTTTTTGTGCAAACATTTTCAATCAAAGAAGTTTATGGTATTGTTTTAGTTGATTCATACATGCATTTAGTCTTAATTTTTTGTTAAGTATATGGCACTAACTAAGAAACTGTTATTGTGTTGTGAAATATAGAAACAATCAGAGGCTAACAAAAAAAATCAAGCCTAAAAGAAGTATGAACATCATGCTGGTTCACGCCCACTTGCCTACATAGTGGAGGAGTGTACACAGGTTAAGCAGTGAAAGTTTTTAATGCTATGTTTGTAGCAAATTAGAATTTGGCATATACATTTTGGGTTTGAGGAATAAGGATTTTTGACTTAATATAAGGTTTTGTTTTTTAAGAATCTAGTTGCTAGCATGATCCATTTTTATGACTACTTAATTTTTGCCATTTATAGATGATCTTATATATTGATAATTACTATCTTTGAACCTAAACTAATAAATGGCAGGCGGGTTCTCAATTCCTTGAGATTGATGCCTTTGAGATTGCTTATGCCGGGAAAAACAAAAACTGGACCAATGAGATACTTGCTAGGAAAGAGGATTATCTTAATGAATTAGCAAATGATTATCCGGAGGATACTCCCTTGAATAAGATAGCAGTACCTGATTAAGATGTTGGCCTTCATATCTTTAATGATGTACTGGGTGTTAAGCCTGGTAGGCAGATAAGCGGTGTGGGTGATGGCCGAGTTTGTGAGCTTGATGGATCAACTTCTTGGACGTCACTGAGAGCACGTCAGTTGGAGGAAGAACTAGCAGAGGAAAGAGATGCTCGACAGGCAGCTGATGCAGCTCGTGAAGCAGTAGATCAACGAATACTTGCATCTGATATGGCTCGTGCAGCACCCGAACAAACTCTTGCAGTTTGGCAGCACTCTATAATAGACCTGGCAGTGCGTGTTCCTGGATGAGAATCCCCATCATTGATAATACCATTGGAAACACAACCTAATCAACATGTAGCTCATGATGAGAACTACAATGAGAATGAATAAGGATGCTTTAGTATAGTTTATTTATGTTTTCAGGCGCGTATGCTTATGTTCTAATCTACTTAGCTAGGTGATTGGTACTATTATGTTTATATAAATTATAGACCTTTCCAAGATTTATATAATCTACTTATGAATTATTTGGTACTGCTATATTTGGATTGCTACTGTTATGATTTATTTCTGTCTATTAATGAAATGCTCCATCCCAAATGTCGAAAGTTGTCGAATTCAAATTGCTAGCTTTCCAAGATTACTACTCCTAGGCAAAAGCTATTCAATCCAAATTGATGGGATAAGCATGTGAAGTCCCACATATGATATTTCTCCAATAGCCGATTCAATATCATCCATATCCCCCGGCATGATTCATTAGAGATTAAATAAATTATAGGCCTTTAATGGATTTATATGATCTACTTATGTTCTCTTGAGTTATAATCTACTTGGTTGGGTGATTGGTACTGTTGTGATTGAATAAATTATAAACCTTTCAATCCTCTCAGCCAATTGTTCCAAGTCAAATGAGGTGTGTAGTGAATTTATAAGCTTCTCGAAGTTGTATTCGAGCTGCTCACATGGTGGCTTCTTTTATTACTTAATAAGGTTACTCTTATGTTTGAAATTTAAAAAGACTAGAAATATTGTGGCGGAAGATGTAAACATGAATTTTTGGTTAATATTTCGATGAAAGATATAAACATACCTTGTTACACTTTAATAAAAAGGAAAACTAACAAAAAATCCTTAAAAAAATCCTGTTATATTTTGGCGGGGATCTTCCCGCTCATAAATAATGGATATGAATCAAATAAATGAACGGTTTATCATGAATTTGTTACTTGGTACCAACACAGTCCATTTGTTTCATACATTTGGAAGACTAAACAATATTCGTTTCAAATGATTTATCGTATGTATGATCTTTAGATGATGTTTATGGATTTGAACAGTTTAGATTATGGAATTTGTATGCCTAACATACTTTTTTTTGTAGGGGTTTTAATATGTGGAGAGGATTCAAGTATTGACTGTATTCTTCATTCCTTTAAGGGCTCAACTTCGAAATTCATCATTATAATCACATAAACTATAGATCAAAATTTAACCGTTGATTGTCGTTTATATTTTTGCTCCATTATTCTCACCAAATTTTATTTAGATGTTTTTTGAAAACATGATTTTTAAGAGGATGCAAGACGATGAACGGTTCAGATCGTTGATATTACGTTCAAAGTTTTACTATTAGTAAAAATATTGCTTGAAATGTATAAAGTCTTTAGAAACTATATAACATTGACTCATATTTCATTTAACCTTAAATATTGCAACGTGATATCAATGATCTGAATTGTTCATTTTTCTATATCCACTAAAATATCATGTTTTAAAAAAAAATTGAAAAACAAAATTCAGTGGGAAGAATAAAGCGTAAACGACAATCGACGGTTAAACATAAATCTAAAGTTTATGGACCTCTTCATGAAAGTCGTAAAACTTGTCATCATGAGTGATTGTATATATTTTTTTACATTTTTTGCACTTCTAAAATAATTATTATGAATTTTATTCACTTTACACAATCAAATAAAAATTACTATTCATGATGAACCCTTCATTCATTTATTTGATTAATATACATTATCAAATGATGTCTAATTTGAATGATTTATTTTTTGTAAAGATTTGTTAGGGTCCAAGCACATAACTACTAAAGATTATACATAAAAAAAAAAATCGAATCAGAACCCTCAATTAAAATTATTAGTATAAGACAAAATTTAATTGAACGAATTGCTAGCTAGTGCTATTTGAATGTACCATATCACTCACAATTCCAAACTTAGGAAAACACTATTAACAAATTAAAAGGAGGCACGCTGGATAAAAGAGCGTTATCAACATAGACGCGTGGAGTTTGAAAAAAACTAAAAATTAAGCGCACTAAGTGGTCCTCTCTCTGTTCCACTCATTCTCCCCCCCCTCTCTCTCTCTCTCTCTCCGTCGCTACAAATAGACAGCCTGACAGCCTCATTCCGGTGGAAATCAAAACCGTTGTCAAAGTCAAAGCCTGAAAAGTGTTTTTATTTTTATTTTTAATCTTCCCTTCCTAATTTTCATCATCAATTTATGTTTCTGATGCATAAACCCATTAGTTTTCTGTGTAATTCTCTTAGGGTTTTCATTTTTCTTTTTCGATTCTTTTGCGAGTTTATTGTGGGTTCTTTCTCTTCTAATTCTCATCTGCAATTGTTTTACCTTTTGAGGGGTGGGGGATGTGGCTGGGTACTATATATGGATTGGGGGAATCAGAGTTCAATTCCATTTAATTTTTTTTTACTAGAATACACACACACACACACACACACACACACACATATATATATATATATATGTATATATCTCTAAATTTGTTCAATTTTCCTATAAATAAGGTGAGGCTTATTTACAAAAGAACCTGATAATATTCTAGGCTAGCTGCTTTCATTGGTAAAGTATGTTGTTGTACCGTGACCCTCAGCCTATCTTAGTCATTGTTTGATTGTTGGTCCTAATGAATCTTGCATGTAAAACTAAATTTGTAAACATGTAAACAAGGAGTAGATACTTTCTATGCCATGGATAAGGAATGGATACGAAATCCGAATCGAGTGAGTAGGGAATATTTAAATGGGATTTCAGAATTTTTGAAAACTGCAATCAAACATGTCAACGTTAAGGGTTATACTAAGTGCCCATGCCAGAATTGTAATAATTGTAGATTGAAGTCATTGACAGAAATTCAGCAAGATTTGGGTATATATGGAATGTCATACAATTATACTACATGGACTCATCATGGGGAACGATTGAGAACCGTTTCAACCCCCAACTAGTGTCACGACCTATCAATGAAATAGGAAGTGGTAATGACCATGTAATAAATGTAATCAACGATCTTCATCCACACATGCATGTTAGTCAAAACAATGTGTTGGAAGAGGATGATAACATAATTAGCAATGATAATGTGGAAGTGGATGAATCCAATGTGCCTAGAGAAGAACATGAAATGTTTGAGAGATTATTAAAACAAGCTCAACGAGAATTGTACCCTGGGTGCGAAAGTTTCTCTGTACTAACGGCAATTGTGGAGTTCATGTATGGCAATGTCATGTTTGGAATTTCCAACACATGCTATGATTATTTCATGGTACTTTTCAAATGGATACTTCCGAAAGATAATGTTTTGCCTCCATCATATTATGAAGCAGATAAAGATTTTGAAAGATTTAGGGTTAGGGTGTGAAAAAATTCATGCCTGCAAGTATGCTTGTGTTGTTTTACAAAGAAAATGAAAGGTTGGATCAATGTCCTATTTGTAATGAACCTAGGTATCATAAGAGTTCTCCGGACAAGAAGCAGAAGATTCCGAAAAAAGTGCTATGATATTTTCCACTTAAGCCAAGATTGTAACGACTATACATGTTGGTGCACACGGCCAATGATATGAGGTGGCATAAGGAAATGAGGGTTGATGATGATGTCATGCGACATCCTGTTGATGGAACTGCATGGAAAGAGTTTGACAATATGTACCTTGACTTTGCAGCAGACTTTCGGAATGTGAGGTTAGGCCTTGCCACAGATGGATTTAATCCATTCAATAATATGAGTAAACCTTATAGCATGTGGCATGTGGTGGTTGTTCCATATAATTTGCCGCCTTAGAGATGCATGAAAAAAGAATTTTCCATTATGACATTACTAATTCCAGGTGATAAAGCACCTGGAAGAGAAATCGATGTGTATTTATGACCGTTAATTGACTAGCTGAAAGAATTATGGGAAAATAGTGTGCCAACGTATGATAAGACTACTAATTCTGTGTTTAACTTACGTGCTGCATTGATGTGGACAATCAATGATGTTTCAACTTACACAAATCTATCAGGATGGAGCACTAAGGGCTATAATGCATGCCCTGTTTGTAACGAGGATGGAACATCAGAAAGGTTCAGTGACAAGATTTATTACATGGGACATCGACAGTGGTTACATTGGGATCATGGATAGCAGGATAACAAAGACTCTTTTGATGGGAGAACTGAATATCATGCTAGACCTTGGGAGTTCTCAGGGGAAGAGATTTTAGCACAAGTTGCTAATATAAATTTTAGCCAGATGGGTAAACATGAGAATAATCCAGACAAGAAAATGAAGAGGACGCCTGGGCATCGAAATTGGTCCAAAAAGAGTGTTCTTTGAGTTGGAGTATTGGTCAAAGTTGAAAAATAGGCATAACTTAGATGTGATGCACATCGAGAAGAATGTTTCTGATAGTGTTGTTGGAACAATACTGGACCTAGAAGGAAAATCTACAGACACGCACAAAGCTCGCAAAGATTTGATGAATTTGGGCATAAAAGAAAATTTGTGGTTAGAGTGGGATGGGAGAAAGTGGAATAAGGGTTACCCGTTTTATACCATGGAACCAAAGTTCCAAATAGAATTCCTTGAGTTTTTGAAATCGGTAAAGTACCTAGATGGATATGCAGCCAGTATATCTCGAAATGTGAAAGTCAGTGAGAAAAAAAATTTCTAGATTGAAGAGTCATGATTGCCATGTGTTATTGCAGTGACTTGTTCCTGTGAGTATTCGAAATTTTTTGCTGGAAAATGTAGTTGAACCGATCGTTGAATTATCGAGCTTTTTTAAGCAAATATGTGCCAAAACGTTACGTGTGGTAGACTTGGAAAGGCTGAAAGAAAATATTGTGTACATATTGTGCAAGCTTGAACAAAGATTCCCCCCTACATTCTTTGATGTAATGATTCACGTCATGATCCACTTAGTAGATGAAGCAATACTTGCTGGGTCTGTTAATTTTCGGTGGATGTGCCCTATAGAAAGGTAGCAATATTATTCTCCCATTTAATCTCATTGTTCTTATGAAATTGTAAATTTAAATTGTAACACTTTAATTTCTTTGCAGACTATTGGGAAAGTTTAAACGCTATGTACGGAACAAAGCTCGTCCTGAGGGATCTATTACAGTGGGATACCTTTCAAATGAATCCCTCACTTTTTGTGGAATGTATCTCCGTAATGTTGAAAGTTCTTTTAATTGACGTGAACAGAATATTGACGGTTGACGGGTATTTTAAACCGCACAAATTTAACCCTCTTTTTGACAGATGTAGTATAGATGTAAGTAGGGTATCGTTCTAGGCCGGGGATTAGGAGGGCTTGCTAAAACCTCTAAAATAATTTAAAAACGTAAAAATAAAGTTTAAAACACTAAACTAAAATAAAAACACTTAACTAAAATAACTCAAAATAAAACTAACAAATAAACTAAAACAAATCAAAAGACTCAAAACAACTCAAGACTCTAGAAAATACAAACTAAGCTAAAAACTTGAAACACACTAAAAATGACTCAAAATAATGAAAACAATTTAAAATAAAAACTAGGAATTAAAATGGACGGAAATTAAATTAAAAGATTAAAAATACTAAAAATTAACTAAATAATAATATTTTAATAATGGGGGGTGGTTTGGTTTTGACGAAACGCAAATTAAACTTAAATAAATTACAAATTGACAAAAACATAAAATTAAAAGTGAACGGATAGGCGACGGATTAGCTAGAGGTTTTTTTCTCCACACATGACACATATGCAATCTAAATTGACCTTCAGTTGTTCTTTCAATAAATTGTGAATCTCAACACCCCAAATTAATTAGGTACGCTTAAATTAATTTTCAGATTTTCCTTATATTATTGAATTGGATGAACAGCATACAACAATTCAACACATTCTCTAAAAGTTCCCTACGTGAAAAGCACAATAGAGATACGATTAAAGATCATTAAGTTCTATGAAAATCATAAGTGTTGACAAGGCATTCGTAACTATGAACAGCATGATACGTTTGCCAGGAATTTACTTAACGCGGTTGTGACTAGCAACCTTCACTACTCATGAATATAAGTTCATAACGATTAGGTGAAATTCACTTATATTCTAGCATCAAATTCATGCATGTAAATTAAGTATGCATTCTTAATCGACAAACATAAATAAGTTATTAATCAAGCAGTTAAGCAAATTAAATCACAACTCAGAAATCACAACTGAAGGTATCAATTTAAATTACAAATATATCCATGGCTTTGAATTAACCTCTAGCCAACACAAATTAATTACACATTATTCATAATTTAAAACAGAAATTAAACATAAGTTTGGAGAGATTAAACCGAATTGAGAGTGCAAGGATTTTCTGTGCCCTGTTTCTGTGTTGCACCGTGTGTCTCCTCGCCACTGGCTTCTGCCTGTGCACCTTGCCTTGTTACACGCTGCCAAAGGCAGCTGTTTTCTGTGCTCCGCAAATCCCACCAAAGCTACGGATTTATCTCCCCTGTGCGCTGCCAATTGGCTTCCTCCCCGAGGCTATGCCTCTGCTCTTATCCTTTAACTCTTCCTTCCCTCGCGCCTCTCCTTCCTTGCTTTTTTTTATTTTCTCTTTGTTGCTGCTCTGACGCTCTCCACTCATCAGCTTCGGTGCCTCCCTCTCTGTCCGTAATGATTTCTTTCTTCCTTTTTAAAACAAAGGGCCAGCATCCCTTTTGACTTTCTTTTATTTTCTAGCTGCAAAGCAGCTTTCCTTGGTGTAATCCACGCTGCAAAGAGCAGCCCCTTGGTTTTTATTCCCTTTCGGTGCTCTCCTAGTTTCTTATTCCTTTCTTTTAAATATCACACCTCACAACAAATTTATATAAATAAATAAATAAATATATAAATATATATATATATATATATATATTTCAAATGATAAGTATAATTCAACAAATAAGATAGTTTAGATGAAATTAATACTTAACACTTCACTTATTCTATTTTTATTTTCTTAACTAGAAAAATTCATAAAACATAAAAATAACGTAAATAGCTCGAAATATAATGAACTAACTAAGAAAAGACGAGTGAATTTGATGTAAAAATGTATATAAATATGATCCGATCAAATACCCCCACACTTAGCTTTTGCTAGTCCTCGAGCAAAACAACGAAAACAGAAAATATTAGCTTCCCCTTATTTGACCCTCAGAGAATTTCATTCGAGAACACAAATCATCAAGAACCATAGCTAGCACCAAATAAGCTAATCCAAGTTCATCTTCCTTATTCAAATATTAGCTGTAATCTTTAAATCATCCTTGAAGTGTAGTGTGTGAGATAGCCATGTTAATGCAATTTCAAGTTTTTTTTTTTTAAAATCATCATATGCAAACCAGCAACCTTCTCACGGATATGCACTCAATCACACATGTGTTTAGTTTTAATGTGTTTCGCTCAAAGAAACAAATGTGAGAGTTCTACCATAAGCTTGCATAAAAATCACTTCTCCATGATCGGACCATATTTATACATATTTTTATATCAAATTCTCTCGTCTTTTCTTAGTTAGTTCGTTTTATTTTGAGCTATTTACGTTATTTTTATGTTTTATAAGTTTTTCAAGAAAAGAAAATAAAAATAGAATAAGTGAAGTGTTAAGTATTAATTTCATCTAAACTATCTTGTCTGTTAAATTAATACTTATCATTTAGAAAATAATATATATATATTTATATTTATTTATATATTTATATTTATTTATATATTTATATTTATTTATATATTTATATTTATATATTAATATAATTTAATATTGTGTGTGATTTCAAGCTGGCATGCAGCTTGATGAAGTGGGGATTAAAGAAAACAGAAAGGAAGGCAGCGTGCAAATCATAGAGATTAAACAAAGAATGAGAATGGAGCCTGGCATTAAAGAAAAGAGGAATAAAAAGAGAGAAGCCTCGGAGGATCGCTGTCTGGGGAGCCTCGGGAACGAAATAAGGCAGAGGAGAGCTGCCTTTCTTGGCAGCTGTGAGGCAGTTCACCGAGGGGGGAGCCTGCGCAGCAAAGACAGAGAGCTCCGGGGGAGTAGAAGCTGCCTGGCAGCTTTGGGCAGCGATAAGAAAATAAATAAAAAAAGAAACTGTGCTGCCATTTGGCAGTAGAAAACCGAGAGGGGAGAAGAGAAAACTGCCTTGAAGGCAGTGTGAAAGAGGCGCATCCAAGGATACGGGGGGAAGGAGCCAGAGGCGGCTGGAAGCACAGCGGCAGAAAGCTGCCTTTGGCAGCACTTGGAGTCAGCGCGGCAGCCAAGAGGAGGAGAAAGGCCAAGCTGCAATTGGCAGCCAATAGCTTGGCAGCTCGCGGAGGAAAAGAAACAAAAAGAGGGCCAATCAAACGGAGGGATGGAAACCATTCAGAAGAAATAAGGAGAATCTCCTCGGGGCAGGGTGAGCTTGGGAAAAGCCGCAAGGATCTTGGCACAGAAGATAGAAAACAGAAGCACAGTGCACATGCAAAACTGCACAGTGCCAATTAGCACTCCCTTTCGGTTTAATCCCTCCAACTTTTGTTTTTAATTTCTGTTTTAATTTCTGTTTTAAATAATGTGTAATTAATTTGTGTTGGCTAGAGGATAATTCAAAACTATGATTATATTTGTAATTTGAATTGGTAATTTTAGTTGTGATTTCTGAGTTGTGATTTAATTTGCTTAACTGTTTGATTAATAACTTATTTATGTTTGTCGATTAAGAATGCAAACTTAATTTACATGCATGAATTTGATGCTAGAATATAAGTGAATTTCACCTAATCGTTATGAACTTATATTCATGAGTAGTGAAGGTTGCTAGTCACAATCGCGTTAAGTAAATTCTTGGCATAAGTTTCATGCAATTCATAGTAATAAGTGCCTCGTCAATGCTATTGGTTTTCATAGAACTTAATGATTCTCGCTTGTATCTCTATTATGCAATTCATGTAGGGAACTTGTGGGGAATGTTTTGGGTTGTCGTATGCAATCATCCAATCCATTAACTTAAGGAAAATCTGAGAATTAATCTATGCAATTCATGGTTAATTTGGGGCGTTGAGATTAACAACTTATTGGAAGAACAACTGAAGGTCAATTTAGATTACATTTGTGTCATGTGTGGAGAAAAACCCTCTAGCCAATCCGTCGTCTATCCGTTCACTTTTAATTTTATGTTTTTGTCAATTTGTAATTTATTTAAGTTTAATTTACGTTTCTTAAAAAACCAAATCAAACCCCCCCATTATTAAAATATTATTATTTAGTTAGTTAGTTTTATTTTGAATTATTCTAGTTAAGTGTTTTTATTTTAGTTTTGTGTTTTAAACTTTGTTTTTACGTTTTTATATTAATTTTAGAGTGATTAGCAATCCCTCCTAATCCCCGGCCTAGAACGATACCCTACTTACACCTATACTACATCTGTCAAAAAGAGGGTTAAATTTGTGCGGTTTAAAACCCCGTCAAATTTTTGGCGCCGTTGCCGGGGATTAGGAGGGATTGCTAATCACTCTAAAATTAATATAAAAACGTAAAAACAAAGTTTAAAACACAAAACTAAAATAAAAACACTTAACTAGAATAATTCAAAATAAAACTAACTAACTAAATAATAATATTTTAATAATGGGGGGGTTTGATTTGGTTTTTTACGAAACGTAAATTAAACTTAAATAAATTACAAATTGACAAAAACATAAAATTAAAAGTGAACGGATAGACGACGGATTGGCTAGAGGGTTTTTCTCCACACATGACACAAATGTAATCTAAATTGACCTTCAGTTGTTCTTCCAATAAGTTGTTAATCTCAACGCCCCAAATTAACCATGAATTGCATAGATTAATTCTCAGATTTTCCTTAAGTTAATGGATTGGATGATTGCATACGACAACCCAAAACATTCCCCACAAGTTCCCTACATGAATTGCATAATAGAGATACAAGCGAGAATCATTAAGTTCTATGAAAACCAATAGCATTGACGAGGCACTTATTACTATGAATTGCATGAAACTTATGCCAAGAATTTACTTAACGCGATTGTGACTAGCAACCTTCACTACTCATGAATATAAGTTCATAACGATTAGGTGAAATTCACTTATATTCTAGGTGAGAGGGTGTGAAGGTGTGCCTTTGATGTGGAAGCAAATGTCGAAACTTATAGAAATTTTTCTTCCTCAACCGGAACTATTCTTGCACTATTTGTTGGCAGCCGGTGATGGATGAACAGTGCCCGTTACGCGCTTTCTGACAAAGCGTCCGTAATTTCCGCGAGGCTGACGATGCAAAGACGAGTGACGACAAAACCGGAATGATGATCTTTTGAAAACCGGGGTTCAAAACCGGGTGCGGCTCGTGGTTTTCGCAACGCTCCACGCTGCACGTCATGAGTGACGACACGTCCAGCCAAATCGACCGCCTCGTGATTCCTGACTGCTCCTGCTTTTGAGAAAGGAGCGTCGAGCTTTTCCGAATTGCGTGAGGACGCGTCTTCAACCTCAGAGGAGCGCCTCTCTTTGATTTGCTTCTTTTTATAGAGGCGCTAATTCTGCTTCACATCACACTTGAACTCCCTTCCTTAAACACTCTCAACCTCTCAACCTCTCTTCATCTCCGATAATGTCTTCCCAAAGAAAGCTTTCGAGTTATTCAGTGTTCTTCATCCCTTGGATCACCCCAGAAAACAAACCTTCCAGAGCAAAAGTATTTCATATTAAAAAGGTTAAAAGCAAAAGTATCTCATATTATGCTTTCTCCTCTCCTTCATCTGAGGAACGTGGAGAAAGTGAGATCCTGATTGCTTACCTAGTCTTGCTCTCGAGTACTCATCTCAGACCACTCCCAACCCACTTCAAAAATAAAACCGTGTTGAGGTACTTCTTCAAAAACAAAAGTACCTCACAGACGAAGCAGGAGGAGTCTGAGGTGCACCCAAGAGCAGATGAGTCTGGGTTGATCCAAGAGTTCAAGAAGATGCCACACCTGCGTGGAGACCGGACTACTTGAAGCATGTGGAGACAACGTGCTGACTCATCCTCAACTAAGCCGAGGAGCACTTGCAAGAAAGGAGGCCCATCCAGTTCAAGATGAAAGCTGTGGAAAATCAACAGTCATGACCAATGACCACCTATTAGTTCTTTTCGTTATCTTTTATTTTCATTTTCAATTTTCGTTTGCATTTTCTATATTTGTTTGCGTGCTTAACTGATTTATTTCTTTTCTTTGCAGGAACGTTTGAATATTTTCACCCTTGAAGTTGATTGCAAAATTTACGCTTGGGGGTCATCGCTTGGTTTTCTGCAAATTAGAGAAGTTTTCAGTCCTTTACTTTATTTTGTTTCGTATTATTTATTTATTTATTTTTATTTGCTTATTATTGTTTTCTGACATTGGGGACAATGTCTAGTTTAAGTGTGGGGGTATCAAGATAAAAAAAATGACCAAATTGAAAATTTTTGTACCTTCGACTTTGAACTGGTTTCATTTGTTTCCATGTTGTAGCTTTTTGTTTTCTTAGTGTTTTATGCTGTTTTGGTGTGTTTTATTGTGTTTTGAGGAAATCTTATGAAAATGACATAAAAATTTGAAAAATATTTTGAAAAACCCAAAAAGAATTTTTTTTTTAGTTGTTTTTGTGTGTTTGTGTCTTAGGTACCTTCCAACACAATGATGAGGATTTGGTTTTTAATTGCATGACTGTTAAAGAAAATTATAAACATGGATGGAAGTTTGATATGCTCTTGGTTTATGCTTAGTTGTAGTTGTTGTTTATGAATTTAAATTTGATCACAAAAGGATAAAATTAGTTTTTGTAACATGCTTGAAGGAAGGAACTCAAACTAATGCTACATCCCTGTGAGACTTGAGCTTATACCTTGTTTGGAGAGTTATTAATCTTGATGTTTTTGTTTTCTAAAGTCGTTGCATGATCTCATTATTCTTTGCTTGGTTGCTACTTAGAAGGCGTTTTATCATCTTAGTTCCAAATACTAGAACTCATATCCGTTTCATTCAAAGCATGACATTGAATTGCATAACACATATCAAGATGAAGTTGTTTAGTAAACCACCTTAACCAAAAAGCCTTACCCTCCATCTTTCTTATGTTTTGTAGGCTTAACCCATCTCGAGCCTTGTTTAGCCTATTTTTGTTGTTAACCTCATTAAACCGCACCAAACCTACTGTAGGACTGTCTGCACCCTTGTTCTTAAAGAATAGTGAGCATGACTTAAAAAGAATTCATTTTATTTACACTATGCAGAAAAACAAGTGTGGGGGAAGGATTGGTTGTTTCGAGCTCAAGTGTACGTTTTGTTCTTTAAAAAAAAAAAAAAAAAAAAAAAAAAGAAGAGAAAAACGCGTGAAAAGAAAAGAAAGAAGAAAAAGAGTTTGAAATTTGGCCATAAAATATGTGAATCCTCCCCTCGGGTTTAGAGTTGAATTTTCATTCAAAAGTGAATTCTATGCGTTAACCTTATTACTTTGCTTACTATTTCTTTAAGAACATTTGTTTTTCCATAGCCTTCCCTTGTTAAGCCTATATCCTTAGCCCCGTTACAACCCTTTGACTTCTATCTTGGTTGTTGTGTGTTCAATATGTGGAGTTTGGGATTGATATGAGCATATAGTGTCCCTGGTTCTCGCATCTAAGTAGTAGCATTCCGTTCATGAGATCATATTCATATGCACATTAATAACTCCAGAAAATGTTTTCTTTGCTATAACATATGTGAGTGATCGTTTCCTTGCTTACATCATTCTTCTCACATATACCTAGTGTAGGGAGTGTAGTCAGAAAATCTGAGCGAAAAATTGAGTGCATATCTAGTAAGGAATAGAGTAAATTCTCTAAGGCATGTTACTACATTCAAAATGTTGATTTAATTGATTAAATGCGAACTAATAAATGGTGACTATGATTAAGTATGTGCTTAAGGGTATGGATTGCCAAAATCTGTGTAAGTGATGATTTTTAATTTGTCATGTCCATTGGAAATCCCTGAGATAAATGTTGGAAGGTTTAGATTGATTTTTGTTTTTGTTTCTTTGTTTTGCTCGAGGACTAGCAAAAGCTAAGTGTGGGGGTATTTGATCGGACCATATTTATACATATTTTTATATCAAATTCTCTCGTCTTTTCTTAGTTAGTTCGTTTTATTTTGAGCTATTTACGTTATTTTTATGTTTTATAAGTTTTTCAAGAAAAGAAAATAAAAATAGAATAAGTGAAGTGTTAAGTATTAATTTCATCTAAACTATCTTGTCTGTTAAATTAATACTTATCATTTAGAAAATAATATATATATATTTATATTTATTTATATATTTATATTTATTTATATATTTATATTTATATATTAATATAATTTAATATTGTGTGTGATTTCAAGCTGGCATGCAGCTTGATGAAGTGGGGATTAAAGAAAACAGAAAGGAAGGCAGCGTGCAAATCATAGAGATTAAACAAAGAATGAGAATGGAGCCTGGCATTAAAGAAAAGAGGAATAAAAAGAGAGAAGCCTCGGAGGATCGCTGTCTGGGGAGCCTCGGGAACGAAATAAGGCAGAGGAGAGCTGCCTTTCTTGGCAGCTGTGAGGCAGTTCACCGAGGGGGGAGCCTGCGCAGCAAAGACAGAGAGCTCCGGGGGAGTAGAAGCTGCCTGGCAGCTTTGGGCAGCGATAAGAAAATAAAAAAAAAAAGAAACTGTGCTGCCATTTGGCAGTAGAAAACCGAGAGGGGAGAAGAGAAAACTGCCTTGAAGGCAGTGTGAAAGAGGCGCATCCAAGGATACGGGGGGAAGGAGCCAGAGGCGGCTGGAAGCACAGCGGCAGAAAGCTGCCTTTGGCAGCACTTGGAGTCAGCGCGGCAGCCAAGAGGAGGAGAAAGGCCAAGCTGCAATTGGCAGCCAATAGCTTGGCAGCTCGCGGAGGAAAAGAAACAAAAAGAGGGCCAATCAAACAGAGGGATGGAAACCATTCAGAAGAAATAAGGAGAATCTCCTCGGGGCAGGGTGAGCTTGGGAAAAGCCGCAAGGATCTTGGCACAGAAGATAGAAAACAGAAGCACAGTGCACATGCAAAACTGCACAGTGCCAATTAGCACTCCCTTTCGGTTTAATCCCTCCAACTTTTGTTTTTAATTTCTGTTTTAATTTCTGTTTTAAATAATGTGTAATTAATTTGTGTTGGCTAGAGGATAATTCAAAACTATGATTATATTTGTAATTTGAATTGGTAATTTTAGTTGTGATTTCTGAGTTGTGATTTAATTTGCTTAACTGTTTGATTAATAACTTATTTATGTTTGTCGATTAAGAATGCAAACTTAATTTACATGCATGAATTTGATGCTAGAATATAAGTGAATTTCACCTAATCGTTATGAACTTATATTCATGAGTAGTGAAGGTTGCTAGTCACAATCGCGTTAAGTAAATTCTTGGCATAAGTTTCATGCAATTCATAGTAATAAGTGCCTCGTCAATGCTATTGGTTTTCATAGAACTTAATGATTCTCGCTTGTATCTCTATTATGCAATTCATGTAGGGAACTTGTGGGGAATGTTTTGGGTTGTCGTATGCAATCATCCAATCCATTAACTTAAGGAAAATCTGAGAATTAATCTATGCAATTCATGGTTAATTTGGGGCGTTGAGATTAACAACTTATTGGAAGAACAACTGAAGGTCAATTTAGATTACATTTGTGTCATGTGTGGAGAAAAACCCTCTAGCCAATCCATCGTCTATCCGTTCACTTTTAATTTTATGTTTTTGTCAATTTGTAATTTATTTAAGTTTAATTTACGTTTCGTAAAAAACCAAATCAAACCCCCCCATTATTAAAATATTATTATTTAGTTAGTTAGTTTTATTTTGAATTATTCTAGTTAAGTGTTTTTATTTTAGTTTTGTGTTTTAAACTTTGTTTTTACGTTTTTATATTAATTTTAGAGTGATTAGCAATCCCTCCTAATCCCCGGCCTAGAACGATACCCTACTTACACCTATACTACATCTGTCAAAAAGAGGGTTAAATTTGTGCGGTTTAAAACCCCGTCACTCCACAATCATAATTGCAAAACTTAAATCAAGAGGACTTTTATTGGATGTAATGAGGCTTAGGGATAGGGCTATTGAAACGAAAGAATAGGAAAACACAAGTTCCGAGCTATATTGCAAGCAATTCTTTTAGTTGAGATTTATAAGAACTCAAGTTCTCCAACGATTCTTCTAACACCTCCCATCACACCCTTAAACTGAAACTTTAAACTTTTTATTTTCTTCGAATACAATCTTCTTCTTTTTTTTTTCTTTTCTTCTTTTTTTTCTCTTTTTTTATTTTTTTATTTTTTATTTATACAAACATGAAATACCCCCACACTTATTCTTTTGCCAAACTCATTCCAAGTACTTCACAAACATTTCTCATAAGACAGTTTCAAATTGCTCGCTTGGAAAGGGTAAGGAAACATGGTTGAGGTATAAGGGTAGACATATCTGGTGATAAGAAATAAAAGGCTCAACAAATACGGCTCAAATAAGCAATCTAATGATATAATTTTTTTCTTTGGGAAATATGGTTATTTGGGCCATGGTGGTGAACCTACTGCCTCTATCATTTTCAAGTTCATGCAATCAATGACAAATATTTCGAAAGATCGTTATGCAAGTTCTAGAGATGCATCTCACATAAGTTCATCACACATCAAAGAATAGGAGTGTATGAAAAATGCACACACTTTCAATAGGCTCAAAAACTCACATAGGATGTATATGGTCACTAAATTCACATATGAAGCTTTAAGTCATGCTCTAGTTTCACATCAACAAGGCTATGTGCATTTGGTTTTTCAAAGATGATCAAACATGTACAATACTAACAAGAGAATAAGGAATTTCACATAACACATGTTAACTAAGTTCTTGATAATCATGGTTCAAATTTCATTCAGTTATATCATCGGGTCGGGGAACTAACAAAAATCTAATTTAAAACAACAAGGAAAACAAGACAATATTTTTAGATTTTTAAATTTTTTTGAAAAAAATTAAATAAAACAAAACTAATAAAGAAAAAAAAAAGCAATAACATGGAAACAAATGAAACCAGTTCGAAGTCGAAGGTACAAAAATTTTCAATTTGGTCATTTTTTTATACTTCTTACCCCCACACTTAAACTAGACATTGTCCCCAATGTCAGAAAACATTAATAAGCAAATAAAAATAAAAGGAATAAATAAAACGAAACAAAATAAAGCAAAGGGACTGAAAACTTCTCTAATTTGCAGAAAACCAAGCGATGACCCCCAAGCGTAAATTTTGCAATCAACTTCAAGGGAGGAAATATCCAAACGTTCCTGCAAAGAAAAGAAATAAATCAGTCAAGCACGCAAGAAAATAAAGAAAAATGCAAACGAAAAATAAAAATTGAAAATAAAAGATAATGAAAAGAACTAATAGGCGATCATTGGTCGTCCTTGTTGATTTTCCACAGCTTTCATCTTGAACTGGATGGGCCTCCTTCTTGCAAGTGCTCCTCAGCTTAGTTGAGGATGAATCAGCACGTGTCTCCACATGCTTCAAGTAGTCCGGTCTCCACGCAGGTGTGGCATCTTCTTGAACTCTTGGATCAACCCAGACTCATCTGCTCTTGGGTGCACCTCAGACTCCTCCTGCTTCGTCTGTGAGGTACTTTTGTTTTTGAAGAAGTACCTCAACACAGGTTTATTTTTGAAGTGGGCTGGGAGGGGTCTGAGATGAGTACTCGAGAGCAAGACTAGGTAAGCAATCAGGATCTCACTTTCTCCACGTTCTTCAGATGAAAGTGAGGAGAAAGCGTAATATGAGATACTTTTGCTTTTAACCTTTTTAATATGAAATACTTTTGCTCTGGAAGGTTTGTTTTCTGGGGTGATCCAAGGGATGAAGAACACTGAATAACTCGAAAGCTTTCTTTGGGAAGACATTATCGGAGATGAAGAGAGGTTGAGAGGTTTCGAGGTGGAGAGGGTGTGAAGGTGTGCCTTTGATGTGGAAGGCGAAGGTCGACTTTATAGAAATTTTCCTTCACAACCGGAACTGTTCCCTCACTATTTGTCGGCAGCCGGTGGATGGATGAACAGTGCCCGTTACGCGCTTTCTGACAAAGCTTCCGTAATTTCTGCGAAGCTGACTGCGCATGCGACGAGTGACGACAAATTGGAATGATGATCTTTTGAAAACCGGGGTTCAAAACCGGGTGCGGCTCGTGGTTTTTGCAACGCTCCACGCTGCACGTCATGAGTCACGACAAAATTGGAAAAGCTGAGGCCACGTGATTGCTGAGTCAAGCCCAGCTTTTGAGAAAGGAAACGGCTCTTTTGAGACAGGACTCCGGCATTTGAGAAAGGAGCGTCCAGCTTTTCTGATTTGCGTGAGGACGCGTCTTCACCTCTGAGGAGCGGGCGCTTCTTCATTTTCTTCTTTTTATAGAGGCGCTAATTCTGCTCCACCTCACACTTGAACTCCCTTAAACACTTCCTTCTGAAAATACTCCCTTCTGTAAACACTCATAATCCTTCCGAACTCTTTTTGCATTTCTGCACTCTTAATCTTTCCGCTCTCTTCTTCCGCTTCAGCAATCTTAATCTTTCCGAACTCTTTTCTTCCTCAACATCCTCTAAAAATGTCTTGCCCTTCCGACCGTCGCCTAAACTTGAATGTCGGGGAAGACGATGACTCGTCTTCTCCGAACAACATTTGGAATCCATCCTTCATATCCCCCAATGGTCCTCTTACAGTCGGGGACACAATGATGAGGAATGAAATCACCGCTACGGTGATTGCCAGAAATCTGCTCACTCCAAGGGACAATAGGATGCTATCTAGGCGGTCGGACGAGCTGGCCGTTCAGGAATCTCTTGCCCTCAGCGTCCAAAGTGCAGGCTCAGTTTCGAACATGGGCCAGCGCCTGCTTGCCCGAACTCGTCAGGTGGAGTCACTGATGGCGGAGGTGGCCAGTCTTCGGCAAGAAGTCAGAGGACTCAGGCACGAGAACAAGGAGTTGCACATGCTTGCAACTAGTTACTCGACCAGCATGAAGAGGAAGCTGGACCAGCTGCAAGAGTCGGACGGTCGGATCCAGAGCGATCATGAAAGGTTCATGGCGCTACTCCCGCGGTTTATGTTGCCTTCGTCCTCTGGAGCAGCACCAAGCGTTCCGGCTCCGGAGATTCCAACTCTGGCTCTTCGTCTTCCCGGAGCTCCGTCAACCTCTGAGGCGCCACCTAACCAAAACCAATGATTGCTATTAGTTTTTCGTATTATTGTAATTTTTTTATGCTTTTAATGTTTATTTAACTAAATATATATATATATATATTACTAATATTATTTTTATTATTATTATTATATTTTTTTTTTCAGGTTTATTTTAAGCAATATAAAATATGTAAATTAAAATATGCAAATTAATGTAAAAAAAACTTTATTTATCCGTACGTAAAATAAATAAGGCCCTTAATTTATTTAAACACAAACTAAATAAAAATCAACCAAATAAAACAA
Organism: Crataegus laevigata; assembly: GCA_963580275.1. Classification (NCBI taxonomy): domain Eukaryota; kingdom Viridiplantae; phylum Streptophyta; class Magnoliopsida; order Rosales; family Rosaceae; genus Crataegus; species Crataegus laevigata. The sequence goes on along the minus strand of OY756947.1, from coordinate 24,040,313 downwards.
CTAACTAAACAAAACAAAAATGAAAGTAAAGGCAATAAAGAAGAAAAGGGTTAAGAAATGCAAATCTGGTTGCTTGGGTTGCCTCCCAAGAAGCGCTTGCTTTAACGTCTTTAGCCGGACGATTCTTTCCTTAACCTCCCAACGGCTCCATAGCATGGAATTTATCTTTTAATGGGAGGTGATACTTGAAATGATTCGGCAGCGGTCTAAATTCAAGAGTGGGCACCTGAATCATTAAAAACAAAGTGTTAGTAAAAATTAAAATTAAAATTGGAGAAGATGGCTTACTTTCTTTTTCCGACGCGAACTCAATGACAAAAACCATATTTTTGGATATTTTCGGGATTTTGAACTTGGCCAGATTGACTATGATGGTTGTGGCCTGTTCCGTGTCATCAAACTCAATTGCTTGGGCCTTTGTTGTCTGCACAGCCTCTTTGATGTATTCTTGAAATGCAACGCATTCTCCAGCCACTTCGATATCTTGAATCTCTTTTCTTGGTGTGCAAGGTTCGTGAACTTGTTTTGGTGCACCAAGAATCGAGATATCACTTTGCACCATTAGAAGAGCGTCCACAATGTCCTTTTCACTTTCTTCGTTATTTGAAAAAAATCTGCAAGGAAAAGAGACATTCGGTGGAAAAATGTTAGAATGAATTGAACTTGGAACAACCTCACCATAGTTGGATGACATAGAGACTTGAGGGGTTTGAGACAAGAATTCGTCTAAACTGCCCAAGTCGTCCTCCTCATCTTCTGCTTGCAGCGGTGATTCGTCCAAGTTTGGGCTGTGTATGGACGGTTCTAAGACAACTTCATCCTCCACGTCACCTTCCAAACTGGTGGCTTCATCGATTTCACAATCTTCCTTTGAATTTTCAATAGGTGAGTTGGAGAGTTCACTTTGATCTTGAATCTGCGCCATGATCTCCATAATCTCCCCAACTTGCCTTTCCAATTCATCCACCTTGTTGGTCCGGTCTTGCATCTCCTGGATTCGATTTTCCACTCCCTGATTCAAAGAGGAGAGTAACTTATTAAACGTATCATTATCCAGAGATGTACCTGAATCGAATTGGGCATATTCTTGTGGTGGCTGTGACGGTTGACATGGCCATTGATAGAACTCTTCCGATGACGGCAATTGTTCTTCTTTTTGTGAGCCATGCGTCAAAGAAATTAGTCCTTCAAGAATTTCATTATAATTTACGGCCATACTTGAATTCGATTGGAATTGTTGTGGGGGATACTGTGGTGGCTGCATAGGTCTGGAATAGAACTCGTCTTGCTGCCAATATCCACTTTGTTGAAAATGTTGAGGTTCATCCCACATTTGATTTGAATAACCTCTCCAATCCGAATTGCAAGCATTGGAATACATATTGCCCCTTGGTTGGCTGTGGCCTTGATATCCCCAATCATCTTCATATGCAGAAAATTGAGGATATTGCTGAGTTTGATATCCTTGCCCATAGGGCACATCAAATGTAGAGACATTTGGCATTGAGGTCCTTTCGGCATTATTAGTCAATTGAGCAGTGAGCTGCGCCAATTGAGCTTGAATACTATCCATGTCTTGCTCCATTAGTACCTAAAATTAAAGAAAGAAAAATAAATCAAATATCAAAAGTAAAATACACAAACACAAAAACAAACAAAAACACAAACAAACAATAAAGGGATTAGCAAAGTTACTAATCCCCGGCAACGGCGCCAAAATTTGATGTGAGAATTATACGCACACATTTAACCCTCTTTTTGACAATTGTAGTATAGGTGTAAGTAGGGTATCGTTCTAGGCCGGGGATTAGGAGGGCTTGCTAAAACCTCTAAAATAATTTAAAAACGTAAAAATAAAGTTTAAAACACTAAACTAAAATAAAAACACTTAACTAAAATAACTCAAAATAAAACTAACAAATAAACTAAAACAAATCAAAAGACTCAAAACAACTCAAGACTCTAGAAAATACAAACTAAGCTAAAAACTTGAAACACACTAAAAATGACTCAAAATAATGAAAACAATTTAAAATAAAAACTAGGAATTAAAATGGACGGAAATTAAATTAAAAGATTAAAAATACTAAAAATTAACTAAATAATAATATTTTAATAATGGGGGGTGGTTTGGTTTTGACGAAACGCAAATTAAACTTAAATAAATTACAAATTGACAAAAACATAAAATTAAAAGTGAACGGATAGGCGACGGATTAGCTAGAGGTTTTTTTCTCCACACATGACACATATGCAATCTAAATTGACCTTCAGTTGTTCTTTCAATAAATTGTGAATCTCAACACCCCAAATTAATTAGGTACGCTTAAATTAATTTTCAGATTTTCCTTATATTATTGAATTGGATGAACAGCATACAACAATTCAACACATTCTCTAAAAGTTCCCTACGTGAAAAGCACAATAGAGATACGATTAAAGATCATTAAGTTCTATGAAAATCATAAGTGTTGACAAGACATTCGTAACTATGAACAGCATGATACGTTTGCCAGGAATTTACTTAACGCGGTTGTGACTAGCAACCTTCACTACTCATGAATATAAGTTCATAACGATTAGGTGAAATTCACTTATATTCTAGCATCAAATTCATGCATGTAAATTAAGTATGCATTCTTAATCGACAAACATAAATAAGTTATTAATCAAGCAGTTAAGCAAATTAAATCACAACTCAGAAATCACAACTGAAGGTATCAATTTAAATTACAAATATATCCATGGCTTTGAATTAACCTCTAGCCAACACAAATTAATTACACATTATTCATAATTTAAAACAGAAATTAAACATAAGTTTGGAGAGATTAAACCGAATTGAGAGTGCAAGGATTTTCTGTGCCCTGTTTCTGTGTTGCACCGTGTGTCTCCTCGCCACTGGCTTCTGCCTGCGCACCTTGCCTTGTTACACGCTGCCAAAGGCAGCTGTTTTCTGTGCTCCGCAAATCCCACCAAAGCTACGGATTTATCTCCCCTGTGCGCTGCCAATTGGCTTCCTCCCCGAGGCTATGCCTCTGCTCTTATCCTTTAACTCTTCCTTCCCTCGCGCCTCTCCTTCCTTGCTTTTTTTTTATTTTCTCTTTGTTGCTGCTCTGACGCTCTCCACTCATCAGCTTCGGTGCCTCCCTCTCTGTCCGTAATGATTTCTTTCTTCCTTTTTAAAACAAAGGGCCAGCATCCCTTTTGACTTTCTTTTATTTTCTAGCTGCAAAGCAGCTTTCCTTGGTGTAATCCACGCTGCAAAGAGCAGCCCCTTGGTTTTTATTCCCTTTCGGTGCTCTCCTAGTTTCTTATTCCTTTCTTTTAAATATCACACCTCACAACAAATTTATATAAATAAATAAATAAATATATAAATATATATATATATATATATATATATATATTTCAAATGATAAGTATAATTCAACAAATAAGATAGTTTAGATGAAATTAATACTTAACACTTCACTTATTCTATTTTTATTTTCTTAACTAGAAAAATTCATAAAACATAAAAATAACGTAAATAGCTCGAAATATAACGAACTAACTAAGAAAAGACGAGTGAATTTGATGTAAAAATGTATATAAATATGATCCGATCAACGGTGGCGTGCGACAAGAGAAGCTTTCTGTATTTGCCCAAATTGCAAAACCGTTTATGGGTAGTTCAAGTGTTAAATTGAATAGTGCGGACATGAAGATAGCTGAATGGTTTATATTCAACAATTGTGACGAGGTGACACCATTCCTTGAGTAGGTGACATCTTCTGTATTTACTTTTAAGTAGCTTTTTTTAATACCTTTAATATTTATTTGACTTATAAGCAGGGAGCATGAGGAAATAATAAAGCGTGAAAGTAGTTCAAATGTGGAGCAAAGACACAAAGATAAGTTTCCTTCTTGGTTTTGTGAACATATAAGTCGAAGTTTGTAGTAATTGTAATGTGTTGCATTATTTTAAATAATTTGTGCATAACACTATCTATCATATTACTAGATGAGGAACTTGGGAAAAGAAAAGTCACCTTTATATAATGATGAGTTGTTTGAGTTAGCGAGAGGTGTTGTACGAGCTGAAACATATCAATGTTGTGTTGTGAATGGGGTTAAGTTTGTAGTTGCCGAACGAGATGATAGATTAATCACTCAGAATAGTAAGGTGTATGTGCCTGGAGATGTGGATACTAGAGAATTAGAATTTTATGGAAAGTTGACTAGTGTCATTCAATTGTTATATAGGCAATGGTATAAAGTGGTGTTACTTAAGTGCCACTGGTTTAATACAGACTTTTCTAGACGAAGGAGTATAAAGCGTGACTATCACTTAATATCAGTCAACACAAATATTCGGTGGTATGATAATGATCCTTATATTCTTACATCTCAAGCGAAGCAAGTGTTTTTTGTGGCTGACCCCAAGGCAGGTATTGGTTGGAAAGTAATTCAAAGAATATGGGATATTCTGGAAAAGGAGGACTCCGAGGGTGATAGTAGTGATGATGATGTGACATACCAAGAGAACTCTTCATCAGACATTCCCCATACGGCACAGGTAAAACATAATGATGAAACTCTGACTCCGTGCTTCTTGCAAAATGTTCCTCCAGTTGCGGTTGAGATTGACTCCATAACAATAGATCTTGGGGCTCTTCCTAGAATTGATGAAAATGACTTCGTTTACAATTATAATGAAGAAAGTAGAACATATACTGATGACTACATAAGCAATGAGGAACATAGTATGCATGGTGCTGATAGTTCAAGTAGTACTACTGATGACGATAATGATCTGGATTATTAGTAAGTTAGTATTTAGTTTGTTCATTGTGTTTTTCGTCTACATAATTTCGTCATTTTGCATATGCATTTTCCTTCATTAGTTTGCTAACTTATTTGTTTGTTTTTGTATTCGTTTTTCATGTTTTTATTGGAAAATGCAAGAATTGTATTTGCTTTGATTCAATCGCATTTATCATTTGGGTTCCAGTTTTATGATCTAGGTTTCCAATTTTTGGTTGATTTGGGCATCCATTTGTATAATATTGGTGAAAACAATGTCCTTTGGCTTTAATTCCAGATTTCTAATGTAATTTTTCTATATTGTGGTTCAGGTTTGACATATTTGTTTATCCTTTCTATAACACTTGCAGGTTGTTTATGACTAAGTGGAATTCTGGGCTAGATAGCTTACAACTGGTATCAGCCCGGCATGGAGACTAGTATGAGGATCATTCTTGCCAGGTAATTTTGATATTTGAGGATTAACTTGATTAGTAGATGTCCATATCTTCTTGTTTACAATGATAAAGATTATAAACAATGATGAATTAGGATGCTTTAGTATAGTTTATTTATGTTGTCAGGTGCATATGCTTATTTTCTAGAGTTATAATCTACTTAGCTAGGTGATTGTTACTGTTATGTTTATATAAATTATAGACCTTTCAAGGATTTATATAATCTACTTACGATTTATTTGGTACTACTATATTTGGATTGGTACTGTTATGTTTATTTCTATCTATTAATGAAATGCTCCATCCCAAATGTCAAAAGTTGTTGAATTCAATTTGCTAGCTTGCTAAGACTACTATTACTAGGTGAAAGCTATTCAATCCAAATTGATGGCATAAGCTTATGAAGTTCCACAGAGGATATTCCTCCAACAGCTAATTCAATATCATCCATATCCCCTGACATGATTCATCAGAGATTAAATAAATTATAGACCTTTCAACGATTTATATCATCTACTTATGATTTAAATGCTAAGACAACTACTCCTAGTCTCGAAAGTCCCTCCCTGTTTTCCTTCTTTTTCTCTTGAATAAATGCTCAAATCCTTACTTGAACACGACTTCTCTAACTCTCTTGTTATTTGAATTGGAATGTTGATGATGTAGCATACCAAAACCATAAAACTATTAATTCTGAACCTTTTAGGATAGTCTTAAACTATTATAAAAGCTCTCCTTTTACTCTGTACGTTTTCTTTAATTAAACCTTGTAAATCCGAAATCACCTTGCAAATCCTACGTAAGCTTAACTGACAGACGTCCTATAGGAAAATCACTATAATGTCTTCTAGAGAACTCAGAATCACGAACTATAAAATTTCTCTGAAAGCTAACTTCCATATCTTTCCAATGGTATAAGGCTCAACACCTAGTTCCTTTTGAGGAATACAGTTTAACTCTTAAAGTTGGCTGATCTACATTGACAATTCATGCTTCCAGGATACTAAAATCATTTCAATCGAAGAAGTGCTATGTTTTCTTCTTTCTTCATCTTCACTCTTCAAACCTAAGAAACACATAAAACTAAGTGAAACAAAGAAAATATTGAATTGCATTTACATGATAACTTAGCAACATAATGACATTAAAAAAGCAGTAAAGTAGAAAATAACAAAGAAAAAAAATTCAATATGTCCTATCTCTACTTTCTTTTATGACATGTAATAAAGACCAGATGATCATGTTACCTTGTTTACAGAGTGTGAGAATCATGTTGCCTTGTTGTTAATAAAGTTTATCTTGTTGTTTACAGTGATGAATGACATGTAAGTAGTTGATGCTAGTAGATATCTTTATCTTGTTGTTTTCACATTTATGGTTTCATAAGGTATTTGTCTAGAAATACCACTATAGTGTGGCCTTGTGTTTCCTTAATGCCAATGATATTTAGCACCCTTAACATTTGCTAATCAAGTTTTTTTTTAATTTGTCTTTCTTCTACAGTTGTTTGATACTGGAATGTTTTATGATGATCCTCACCCTTTCTTGATTTCATGATGCAGCATATCAGCGTGATGAGGTCTATAGAGAGCATGATGATACTTAAGGATATTTTTATCTATATTATAGTAATGTTGAAATGAAAACATAGATATTTTTGTATTTTGTTACAAAACCGAATTGTGAACCTTACATTAGTTTATATTACATGAATTTTTGTGTTGTTCCTACATTAAGTCTTCATTCACAATCCCTTTCTCGATCTCTTAAGCTTGATGGTTAAAATATTATTAGAAAAACAAAATGAATGATTCAACCAACCAATTATTTTGTCTACACAAGTAATTTGAGCCGACAATCCAGTTTGTTGGTATAAGACTTTGTAGCCGAAAAACTAGTTTGTCGCGATAAGATTACTTAGTCGACAAAATGTTTCGTCGCAAAAAGATCACTAAGTCGACAGATAACTTCAGACGGCTGAGATTTGTTGCCTTAAATGTGCCGACGAAATATCATGATTCATCAAGAAAGATCTTGTTCGACATGCTTTTTGCGACAGTTGCCGGCAATTTTTTTTGTTGGGAAATGCTCTTTGCCGACAAATTTTGACTTCAGCCGGCGAATTTTGACTTTTGCTGACAAATTAGTATGTCGCCAAAGTGGAAATTTCTAGTAAACAGAAAGCGAGATTTGAGTGCGACATAACAAAAATTCCCGACCAATGAAAGCAAGGGTTTAAGAGGGAAAAAAAGTGAGGTCTGAAGGTGATAGAAAAGCAAAGACTCATATGGGAAACCTAAGGAAAATTGGGGAGAATATAGGCGAAACGCAACAGCCTATGATGATCAACATATGGACTGGGCAAATGGGTCCTTGAACTGTGCCGAGAACCAAAAATCAACCCAGTACCCAAACAAATTGGAGTGCAATGTAGTCACTTTAATGTTGATAGACAGCCAGCAGAGAATGAAACAAACAACTGGGAAGTAACGAAGGTCATTTTTGACATTTTGCTGTACAAATGAGGCAAAAAAAGAGAAGAACCAAGCACAAACCGAGGGCATTTTTGCCACTTCATTGTCCGTGAACAGTACACCCGAGTTTGGGTTTTAGTATAGAAATAATTTCTTTCATTTAGCTTTTTATTCTAAGAACAATCCTTTATGTTCCCAATTGCTGATGTGACTTCAGCCACATGATAAGAATTTACAATGCAACTTGAGCATTTATCCTCTCAAAACTACTAAAATGCCATCCATAAACATCTCATCTTCTGTAAAAACTAACTGAGTTACTTTTGAAATTTTTGAGATTGCTCATTGTTCGTTCCATTCAAAATAACTACCCATCAGGGCCCTTAGTTGAAAAATAAAGGTTGGGGCCTTAAGTAGGCCAAATTTTTAATTTCAGTTCGAAAAATATGATCTAAAAAGTTGACATTCCTAGAATTTTCTGTTATAAATACAAACGTATCTTGTTTGATTCAGTCAATTTGTAAACAAATGGTAGTCAAGCTCGGGTTAGCTAAATGAGCACATGCAACTACTATACTCTTTTTAGTGGCCAACGCCTTACACTTGTTGGTAACAATTTTCTCATCAAAATATAAAGAATGGAAAAGAACCCAACTCCAAAGTTATTTGGTATCTAAATCATATGTAAAATAAATGCTCTTAATCACTTATAAGTTGCTTCATAAAAATAGGTGGTTTAGTATATCAATTTTGTTCTCTTACATTAAAAGGAGCTTCTGCTTAACTTATCATGATCTTAACTCACCAATTTATTCTTCCATGACTCATGACCTCCTTCATGATGTTAAAAATAAGTAATATTACTACTATAATTTTAGGATAAATTACAAAAACTTACCTCAACTATTGGGTCCTTAACAGTTTCATACATCATCTTTAAAAAGTTTCAATGTCATACCTTATGTACGAATTTGTTGCAATGTTCTACCTTCGTTACGTTGTTTGTTAATTCCTTTGTTATATGTTAACGTGGCTTATGCTGGGTCCCATCCTCTCCACATATGAATTTCCCTTGTGAACCGTGCAATTCGAATTGAAGCCTAAAGCCCCAACCGTGCAATTTCATTTCATTTCATCGTTCCAGTTCCCAAATCAAAGAACCTTAACCCTAATTTCATATCACCCGCCCCAAATCACTGACTAAATTGCAATCATTAGTTCATTCAAGCGAAATCCCTTTGTTTAGGGCTTGTCATTGCCTACCTTCCTTATGTTCGCTTTTGTTGAAAACCTTAAGTTCTTCTGGTTTTCGAAGGATTTGACAATATTTTGAAGGAACCAAAATGGGGCGGAATGTGCGTGAGGATCCTGAGCAAAAGACGCCTACCTACTGTAAGTACACAATTCAGTTTGTTTTGTGCTTCATTGGTTCCCTTTTTTTATTCCCATTATTCTAGGTTTGTTGATTCCAAAATCTTTGTTGGCGATCTGTGGGTTTTATTGATTGTTTATTCGAAATGCTTACTGATATGTTGTAGAATCGGGGTCCTGTGGGTGCTTTGTTTATTGTTGTCGAGAAAAAGGTTGTTTGGGTGCTAGTGGTCAAGGGGGTCTGGTGGGTGCTTTGTATTTTGATGTTGGGGAAAAGGTATTTTGGGTGCTGGTGGTCTTGGAGGTCCTTTGGATAATTGTTTAACAAAATTTAAAATTTGGGTGCTTTTGTTTTGTTTATTCTAATGTTGGATAATGGAGGGTCATTTTGGTGTTTTGTTTGTTGGAGATGGGTGGGTTGTTTTCAAATTTATTCAAAATTCTTATTGATTTGTTGGAAAATGGGGTCCTTTTTGGTCCTCTTGTTCTTTTGTTTGTGATGTCCTTTGTGCTTTGCTTTGTTGTTGTTTTTAAATATATTGAATTGCAATTGCTTACATTTGGGGTGGGTGTGGTCCAAAGGTTTGTTGGCTGCACTAACTAGGAGTTCAAAGATGACTATCACACATTACGTTCTCTGGCGAAAACATAATAAGGAGTTCAAAGATGACTAAACACAATGAGATTGCACGAGATTACAAAGGAGTTACAGAATTTATAAGACTTCAGTTAACATGTATGATGAATTGTCAGCATGACTTGGGATGAGAAAGAGAATCAATGAAGCATGCATGCCACCTTTAGATTTTCCTCTCAATCACACACATTCTAGGGATTCATATCGCCTTAAATTTCTTTCTTAAACTCAGTTCCACGAAAAGCTAAAGCAGACTGTCTTAGTTATTGTACCCGAGCTAACGCTACATTACCCTCCCAAAATAGTCTTTTGGATAATTATAAGCTGAAAAGTTAAAATTTTCTCTGTTTCTTCACTTGAGAATCCCCAAAAAGCATGAGGGTGCCTTCATAGTTTTTAAGATCAACGTGAGCTGTCACAAAATGTTAAGAACATGCATAAAAGGAATTAAACTTGTGAATGTGTTACAGAAAGGTCCATAGCTTATTGTTTTTAGTGTCTTTCAGCTACCTCAGAAATGTAACATCATTAATCTAAAATCCAAGACCAACCACATCAAGGCCTTAATCAATTAACTTTACGCCTTCAAACTCGATAATCACTTTCAATCGTGCGTTCCTATTTAGTGGTTAGTTTTCCTTAACTCCATAGCCAAACATCTTTATGTCATTACCCCATTCAAAGGGACCAATGCACATAAATCTCATATTCCTAAACATAATTGGCAGTCTATTGATATACTCCAAGAGATTCTAAAAGTCCCATAAACCTTCCTACCAATAGTACACTTAATCAACTCTGCCAAAAACCTATTGAGAATATCCAAACAATTCCTAAAAACTACAGACATAAGGAAAAATTCAAAAACCATTGAACAAAAATAAAAAGAAACGAAATTTACTGTTTCCCTCTACTTGCATTTCTGCATGCCGTCGGACCCCAATAACATCATACATAACAACAAGATTGAACCCCAAACAAACTAGAAAAAGCGAGTCTGCAACGCCGTGACAAAGTGCCATAGAGGTCGTTAACGCCGTGCACAACGCCGAGTGTGACAACAGCATAATATACTAAAATGCCACTGTAAACCTTTATTAATCATTATCCAGAGATCATAACAATCAAGCAATTAATCTACATTTTCACAACTTCGTGTATATAGCAGTAAACCCTAACCGGAGAAGCTATTATGGGACTTACTCGATTTTGACAAGTGTTTGATCTTCCTTTCTCTGAAATCCTTGAGCGTTCCTTGCTCTCAAAAGACTAGCAATCATAAGACAACGACGTTGATTTGAGAAGAGGGATCAAGCCATTTATACGACAACTGCTCTTCCTATCGTAGAGACGGTTACCATCAGTTTTTAAGAGTTTGTAACTAACACTAATTCTAAGAGTTAATTATATTAATTCATTTGATTAAACCACGTGTTAAGTCTCAATATATCATAATCCCTTATTTACTTGTTGTGTGACATACTAAAATAAATAGTATGATCAACTCACATATGAAAAACTCTTATATTCTCCCATGTGAGTGTAATCAAAGATTTATTAGCTGAACGTCAGACAACTTAATACAAAGTTATATAGTATTAGTGTTCTAAAATTACAAACTAATCAAACCCAAGAAGAATTGAACATAAATAAACTTTAGATGAAAATCCAATCATATACTCCCACATTGCTTGACCTCATGACACTGCAGATGTCATTCTTTATTCCATATTTTGTGCACAAAATTGCAAAACATAAATATGAATTTGACTAGACTTGAGCCCTTACAAGTGAATTACATCGTCATGTAAATCAACTTGCAAACTTAATAAGCACAATTTCTAATCAAAACATATACATAAGATGGTGGAAAATTACCTTACTCCCACATTCAAAAGTTATCAATGATTGCATGTAAACCCATATTTGGAAAATGCATTTGAAATGTTGTTACATGTAATGCTTTTGTTAATGAATCCGCAACCATGTGATAAGTACCAATATGCTCGAAATCGACTGTTCCTTTTTTTATTATTTCATCTTGGAGCTTCAAATACTCAATGTCCATGAGTCTTGAGGCTTCTGATCTTCTATTATTTTTGGCAAAGAACACTATTGAAGTATTGTCACAGAAAATCTTGATTGGTCTTTCAACACTTCTCATTATTTTCGTGTCATAAATCAAATTTGGTAACCACACAGCTTGTCTCGTTGCTTCAAAACAATCTATATATTCCGACTATTGTTGAAACTGCTCTAATGGTCTGTTTTCGACTTCTCCATAAAACTGCACCACCAACTAATATGAATACATACCCACTAGTTGACATTTTGTCATCTATGCAACCACCCAAATCAACTCGATGAAAACCCATAACATAGGCTTGTGTCTTCTTCAAGTACCTCAATACATTTTTACCTACATTCTAATGAGCTATACCAAGATTTGATTGAAATCTCCCCAACACACTTGGTGCAAAAGCCAAATTAGGCATAATGTAGACTTGTACATATATCACACTACCAACTAGAAAGGCATAAGACTTGACTTTCATATCTTGGATGTCATGATCAGTCACCGAACTTTGTGAAAGAGAAAACTTGCCATCTTTGGCAATGTAAACTTCACCACCATTGCAATTCTCCATATTAAACCTTTTGAGAACTCGATCAATGTAATTCTTTTGAGACAACCCTAACGTTCTCTTCATCCTATCCCTCATACTCTCAATGCCTAAAACATAGTAGGCCTCACCCAAATCTTTCATATCGAAACTGTTGGACAACATTTTCTTAGTATCATTTAATCTGTTAAACTTGCCAATAGTATATCATCAATATAAAGAACCATAAATATGAAATGGGACTTATGCTGCTTTATGTAAATGCAGTTATCAATCTTGTTTTCCACAAAACCAAATGATTGCACAACTTGATCAAACCTTTTATACCGTTGCCTAAAAGCCTATTTTAATCCAAAAATACACTTGTTAAGTTTACATACCTACATACCTGATTCTCCTTCCCCATTTCAACAAATCCCGGTGGCTGCTTTATGTAAATGTCCTCATTAAGACTGCCATTGAAAAATATAATTTTAACATCTATTTGGTGCAACTTTAAGTCAAAATGAGCCGTGAGGACCATGATAACTCGAAATGAATCCTTGGTAGACATAGGGGAAAAATTTCAGTAAAATTAACACATTCCTTTTGTGTAAAAACTTTAGCCACAACGGGAGAACCTTCAACCAAAGACCAAACACCATTCTTTGCCATTGAATCCAATTTGTCTACTATTACAGCTTCCCAAAGAGCACTTTGTGAACTCTCAATTGCTTGTTTATAAGCCACTGAATCATCATGGTCACTTATGTCATATTTAACTTCTTGTAGATAACACAAATGATTAAGGATGACAGATTTCTTGTTTCTTGTGGATTTCCTTAACATAAGGAAGGGGCATGGAAAGAACTAGCTAGTGCTTTCGTCACTATTATTAGTGGATGTGAAACTATCGAAGATTCTAATTCACCAACATTTTGAGATGTAAAAGCCACTGTTTCAGTGGGGAGATCACGAACTGATGATGAAACTAAAATTGCAGCATTATACATTAACATTGAAATAATGACTTAATTAAGTAATGGCTGAGTTGGTGACTCTTCTTTCTCCTCAAATATATATGATTGCCTCAATTGTGAATGAGGCAAACCAAAATCTTTTATAAATTTTGCATTGTTGCTCTCAACCAACCTTGTATGTGAATGAAGGCAATAGAACTTAAAGCCCTTCGACATTTCAAAATATCCAACAAAGAAACAACTTGTATTCTCCTTTCTTGTTGTAAAAACAGTGGAAAATGGACCTTTTTGATGTCAACTTTCAGGGTATCTACCAAAAAATTCCCCTCCGTGATCTGATTTCACAATCTTTTTGTTCTTATTCAATTGTTTTTCAACTTCAAGTTTGAAAATTTTAAAATAGTTAAGAACTTTAGATTTTTTTTGAAATTAAATATAGAATGTATATCTTAAAAAATCATCAATGAAGAGAACAACATAAGATTTTCCACATATTGTTCTTGTTGGAAATGGTCCACACGCATCAGTGTATGCAATCTTTTCGATCATTACTTCTGTTAGCTTTCAACTTTTTGGTTGAATTGGTCGTTTTTCCTTTATAACAGTGTATGCAATTCTTAAGTTCAGTAAGTTCAAGTTTTGGCAAAACACCTTTTTTCATTAATCTTATCATCCTCTCTTTTGAAATGTGCCCAAGTTTTCTATGCCAAAGCATGGAAGAAGTTTCATATGGACAAAAGATCCAATGTCAACCCACCAAGAATTATGAGGAACAAAAAACATATTAGATTCGATGGTGACATAAACATTAATGATTTTGTTACCTTTCCTGATGAGCCATACCTTAAAAGCTGCATAATCCTTTCTTAAGTGCTCAGTGGATTGACAAGGATGACATTTTCTTGTAATGAAACTTATTCGTTTTGAGACCTGAATTGGAGGTTCTTTCATTTTTGACTGAAAAATTGAAAGGTTTAACAATTTTTTTTGGAGGAAAAGAAGAACTTGGTTTTTGTGCAAATGGCTTGGAACCTTTGTAGTTGGAACTGTGATAGCTTGCAAACATTTTTCCCTTCCCTTTCCCAATATGCACAAGATTGACATTATCATGCTTAGCCTTCTTCATCATTTCCTCCTATTGGCAGCAAATGACAATCAATTCAATTATATCCTAGGTTTCCTTTTGAGTGTTGATGAGTTCTGAGAGATACACTCTAGTTTCAACCTTGTTAGACCTCTTGAATTTCTCCTTGATCTTGGCCATGTAATCCTTAGCCAAATTACAAGCTAAAATCCTTCATCTGATGTGATCTCTGTGGCATTTTGCACTATGAGAATGGACATTTGATTAGCCTTTTCCCACTTTGCAAAACTGTCTCTTTGCAGTGGTGTGCTTTCTTCAGTGATTGTAGTTGGTTAAGGCAACTTGAAAGCTATGTCAAACTCCAACATCCCTAAATGCATTTCAATCTTTTGCTTCCAAGCTTTGAAATTGTTTCTATTAAGTTTCTCTATGTTGATAAGACTCAACATATTGAAATTTGCATTATTGATTCATAAGTTAGTGACATGGTGTCACCCAAAATCTATAGAACCAGTTACACCTTTAGGCAAGAAACTGTCTATATAGCAACAATAGGTTTCAAATCTTGTATAGCCAAGCACAAAATTATGTAACACTATGTAAATACCACACCTTTAGGCAAGAAGATTTACATGCACTACATGTTTTTATAACTCACAATACAATGGTTTATAACCGACCCAGTAGAGTCATTCTTTGGAAGTATTATACTTGTTAAATGTATACAAACCACAAACTGATCATCATTATTGAAATCATATAAGCAAAAGAATAAATAAAACACTTTGGCGATTCATTTAAACATCAAATGATTCCATAAAATTACAAACAAAAAAATTGTTAAAGGACCCTGTGGTAGTTTCTAAATTGTTCGTCCGTACTCTGATTTAGGCCCATGCTCTGATATGGGCAATTTTAGCCATCCGAGACCGTTTAGGCCTCCAAAACCACAATTGAAGTTATGAAGGTCCAAATTTTCTTGTGCTTTTTGGGGATTTTGAATATTTAGTGTCCCAATATTTGTGTTCTTGAAGGAAATGATCAAAATCTTCGTAAATCTAGTATTTAGGTCAATATAACGTGGTTTTAGCTCTACTGATTCTACACCTATGTCATGCATGTTATATAGGCAAGAGCATTTTAACCAAGGAAACTAGTGTGGAATCTCATACAGAATGAAGCATTTTGTATTATATATGAATTATGAATCCCAACACAGAAACATAGTAAAAAATTGAAGGCAGCGGAATGCATAGAACAGATACTAAATTCATACATAATTAAGCATATTACAGCGGAAATATGCAGGTAAAAACCAATAAATTTCAAATGAGAATAATACTTGAATTGGTGGCTGTGATACCACATGTAAACCTTTATTAATCATCATCCAGAGATCATAACAATCAAGCAATTAATCTACGTTTTCACAACTTCGTATATATAGCAGTAAACCCTAATTGGAGAAGCTATTATAGGACTTACTTGCAGCGGAAGACATCATGATTTTGAGAGTGTTTGATCTTCCCTTCTCTAAAATCCTTTAGCGTTCCTTGCTCTCAATAGGACTAGCAATCATAAGAGAATGACTTTGATTTAAGAAGAGGGATCAAGCCACTTATACGACAACTGCTCTTCCTATTTTAGGGACAGTTACCATCAGTTTTTAAGAGTTTGTAACCAACTCTAATTCTAAGAATTAATTATATTAATTCACTTGATTAAATCATTAAATCTCAATATATCATAATCCCTTATTTACTTGTTGTGTGGCATACAAAAATAAATAGTTTGGTCAACTCACATGTGAAAAACTCTTACACCCACTTCCTCTCCACAAAGAAATTCAACAAAACCTTCATAGACTGCATCGTAAATCATACGAAAACCCCCAAAACAAAGGTCGAATTGACAACCAATTGTGTCACGGAAAGACAAATTTTCAACTTGAAATTGGTCGTCACATTCAGCATCACCCCAATCCTGCTATTTTGTAAAAAAATCATTGCTTTTTGCTTCCACAAAACTCTCTGGCCTCCAGTAGGCCTGTAGGAAAGAAATCCACTTTTGGGTCCGTGAGGAGGCCAAGACTCTGATGCTTTAGAGAACCGAGACCAAAACCTAGATGGGGTTTAGGGGGAAATTATGAGAATCCCGTTTGGGTTTTGGGTATCTTGGATTGGAAGGCGGTCTGTGAAAGCATGAGATTGAAGACGTTGAAGTTATGAGTTTTCTGGATGGAGAGAGTCTAAAGAAGGAGGGCAATGAGGTTGTTGCAGCGGTGGTGGCGGGAAAGGGGTTGAGATTGAAGAAAGTAAGTGAGTGTTTCGTTATAGCTGTGTCCATGAGAGGTTTTGGGTTACAGTCAACATTTTAGAGAGAAAGAGGGGATGTGAAAAGGTGCGAGAAAGTGGAAGCAGAGTCATGAAGGCTATGAATTTATATGGGATGGGAAGTTGTGGCAAAGAACAAGTCGGTTGGGTAGATTTTATGGTATTATCGTTGGATTGCCAAGTGAGGAAGGAATATGCTAGAGAGAGTCCGAGTACCTTTCTCCTCTTCTAGTTTATTGATTTTTTTTGGAAATTGATACATGAATGTTCCCGCACATCATTCTTGTCCACTATCATTGATACATGAATGGTATTGGAACCAGAATTTGAAATTGCAAAAAATGTGTGCTCTCTACACATTTCTTTTTACTTCCCACACATTCTCTCAATTTTTGGTTATCAGATTGAATGAATTGAAAAAGATCAAAGGATAACAATTAACAAGGATTGTGTGAGAAGTAAAAATAGGTGTGTGAATAGCACATCCATTGCAAAATGGGCAATATATTGTTCATCTGTGCACTCAATTCTAAGGTCATCTCCAATGGTTTGACTATATTTCGTCATAGTGTAGGATTATAATTTTCAATCTCTAGTAGTGCATGAGTTACTTTTTGTTGGGATTGGGCTAAGCTTCACAATGGGCTAGCAATAATGTGGTTCAAATTCACTTTTGGCAAGAATCAAACCCAAAGCATCTCACTTACAATTGAAGAGAATACCACTAAACTGTAGTACTAAGTGACAGTGCATTACTTGCTTTTAACCCTCTTTATATTACATTTCGTGGCTTAATTGTTGGAAGTGCATGATATTTGATGTACGGCGCCTCGCTGAGGCAAAACCAGTGCACCAACACAGTCAATTTGTACACGGTGGAGCCTAAACACAGTGTTAGAAAGAAGGGGATTAAATTTGGCAAGCCTTTAGGAATTGGCATATAAATTTTTTGGAGATGGTTTTTGGGTGGAGCCATTTTGGGTGATATGGTAATCCGATGGTCTAATAAAGATTGTTTATTATTATTATTATTATTATTATTATTATTATTATTATTATTATTAACGGATTGCTTTAGCAAACAAAACTTAAATCAAACTAGATATCATATAGTCTTTTGTACATATTTGACAGTTTTTGTAGCTACTAAATTTTGAGGGTCAACCATTCATTTATTAAGGAAAAATTAGTATCCAGTCTCTAGTTCCTAATGTTCATTGATTAAGACCTTATTAATTTTAAATTTTGATTGAAGTCCCTAGCATTAATGTGATAATGAATTTACATGTTTATTACATAATTTTTAATATAAAAAAATGGTAATTAATTTAGGGTTTAATACTCACACCTCTATTAAACTCCTAATTAATTTTCAATTCAAACATTTCTAAAATAATAATAAAAAAAAGATTAAGTTTGTACCTTTTTTTTAAAATTTTTTTTAACAAAAAGATTCTCAATTTTTTAATCTTATATGTACCCATTCATATAAATTTTCAATTTTTTTAATCCTAAATGTACCCATTCTTAAATACACCAATTTGTTATATGTAAAATGTACCATTTTTTAAATATAAATTTTATTTTTTTAATCCATTTTAAAACTTATATGGGTACATTCTTTTTCATTGATTTGAGAATGTATCCATGTCAAGTTTGATCGAATAAATTTACTAATGTTATTAAGCCTGATATCTTTTTTTTTTGTTGTGGTTTTGAAGAAAGTACCCATGTTTTAGTACAATAGCTTTTTTTTGTTAATTTTGGTCAATGTACCAATATATATATATATATATGTGTGTGTGTGTGTGTGTGTGTATAAACAATTACAAATTTCAATTTTTTTTATTTTTAATTTAAAAAGGGGGCTTTTGGATCTAGGTCAAAAAATATAGCTAGTTTTTGGGACTGAGTCCATTTATCCAATTACATATTGTGATATCAATTTTGTCCATTCAGATAAGAATATTTAATTTCTTTAAATTTATTTATCATTTATTCAGTTTTTAAATTTTGAATATTTAAATACTCAAACTAAAATATTATTTAGTAACTATCTACTATTTATGAAGAAAACAAAACCGATATATATTGTATTGGAAGAAAGATGTTTTATACCTACAAAGAATATATAATCTACCTACAAAATAAAAATAAACTACCTATTGTATTGGAAGAAAAATGCTGGGAGCCAACATGGCGGAACATAGAAATATAAATATGATATAATATACCTCCATTAAAGGAATGAATTTGGAGGGAAGAACACACAAATATCACCCATGAAAAGAAGAGACAAAAAAGAGGAGGATTGATTCCATGATCTAACAGGGGATATTGTAAAAAAAGGAAGGATGAAAAAGGATTGGGGGTTGAGGTGATTATATGGCTATAACTAATCATACAATTAAGGGATTAGTGAAACCACAAATAATCCCATAATTAAGAAATTTTGTGTATTTACCACAATTCATAAGCCTACGGGGTAAATATGGTACAAACCACAAATAAGCATACGCGAAATCTCAATAATTGGACCTATTTCAATGAAGTCGACTAATCCTACTACTGGCTCACAAAATTTGATCTATATCAAGTTATCCCTTTAAAAAATATAGTAACTTTCATTATTACATTAATGTCAAGGATTTCGATAAAAAACTAAAAACTAACAAGGTTTCAGTCAAAGAATATTGATAGCTAGGGACCGCATCCAAAGTATCCCTTTATTTAATATATGTACACAACTAAATGATCATAAACTTTGTTGATTTTTCTTGCAGAGATTTAGATGATAATTAAACATACGGTTATAATCGTGACATTCATACAATAAACAATACACTAAATTTTACGCCAAGGTATGAGATACAAAATAAATTAGTATCGAACTTATAAAACTTATCACTGACAAGTAAAAAAATATTACTAGACCGTAAAATTTGAATAAACGAATATGGGAAAACCGAAATTTTCCAAGGCGGTTTTGGATAGGTTAGGAGCTGGGCCAAAAGTTGAATTCATTTAAAGTCCATATTAAGCTTCAGCTCCGGTAGAATCGGTCAATCATATTTTTGGGCTTTTAATCCAAAACTGGCCCAATTTTCAAATCTTAGGAAAATTTTCGCACCAACGACCCAAAATTCCATTTCCCGTCGTTTCCTTCTCCAACCTCCAAAATCCGGTCATCTCCCTCTCTCTCTCTCTCTCTCTCTCTCTCTCTCTCTCTCTCGACGCTCCCACCTCCTACTGATCCTCGAAAACGACTCAACTCAGCGATCCGAATCGTCCGTACGATGGAGAATCTGATATCGCTGGTGAACAAAATACAGCGGGCGTGCACAGCCCTCGGCGACCACGGTGAGGAGGGCGCCATGCCCACTCTCTGGGACTCCTTGCCCGCCATCGCCGTCGTCGGCGGCCAGGTCTCTCATTTCTCATTTCTCCCTCTCAAATTTCACGCTTTCTTGAATTCAATCTCGTCGAATTTCTCGTTTCTGGTCTCTCGTTTTCTTTCTTGCTTCGACAGAGCTCCGGCAAGTCTTCGGTGTTGGAGAGCGTCGTTGGCAAGGA
This sequence comes from Crataegus laevigata, assembly GCA_963580275.1. Classification (NCBI taxonomy): domain Eukaryota; kingdom Viridiplantae; phylum Streptophyta; class Magnoliopsida; order Rosales; family Rosaceae; genus Crataegus; species Crataegus laevigata. The sequence goes on along the minus strand of OY756947.1, from coordinate 24,020,012 downwards.
CTTTCTTCCTCGCGGTTCAGGTAATGCATGAGACGCCGTCATTTTTGGTTTCTTACTCAAACGCTTTGGTTTTCCGGTTCGGCTTTTGATTCGTACACGTTGCGTGCAGGAATTGTTACGCGGCGTCCTCTGGTTTTGCAGCTGCATAAGATCGACGAAGGAAGAGAATACGCTGAGTTTATGCACCTACCGAGGAAGCGGTTCACTGATTTTGGTAATTTCCTTCTTGCTCTTCATTGTTCCTGCAAATTTGTTTCGGTTTCTTGACTTGCGCTGCAAATGTTGATCTTGTTTCTTTGTGTATGTGTAGCTGCTGTGAGGCAGGAGATATCTGATGAAACCGACAGAGAGACTGGCCGCTCGAAGGCAATTTCTACCGTTCCTATCCATCTTAGTATCTTCTCTCCTAACGGTGAGATAGAATTGTCAGAAAACTTTGAACCGTTTGATTTGACATTAAAAAAAAAAATCAGAATGTAGCTAATCAGTTTGATCGCTCATAATAAATTTAGAGATAAAGGTTACGAAAAAAAAAAAGGAAAGAAAGAGAGGTTACTTACTCTGGAGCTCACAAAGTTTTTCTAATCGTTTTAGTTATCTTTCACTAAGTTTTTCGCGGTAATCTTTACTCGAATTTTATCAAATCTGTTCTATTTATCTTTACGATTTGTTCGATCTTGGCAGTTGTGAACTTGACATTGATCGATCTTCCTGGGCTCACGAAAGTCGCTGTTGGTGAGTTAAATTCCTTCTAAGCATTTTCAAGTAGCGTCAGATAAATTCCCTTGGAAGTTGCCACCTTATTTAAGTTGACATTGTGTCAATTTGTGGTCTTGTAGATGGTCAACCAGAGAGCACAGTGAAGGACATTGACGATATGGTTAGGTCCTTCATCGAGAAGGTAATCTTCTTACTGTGTTGTTGAGAACATTTATGAGCTATTAGATTATGAGACTTGCGTTTTGTTTTTCTATGAGGTGTTGAGTTAGTTTATGTTTCATGAGATGAAACATGCTTATTTTATTGGAATAATATGCCTTTTCTTGCCAGCCCAACTGTATTATTTTGGCAATTTCCCCTGCCAACCAAGATCTTGCTACGTCTGATGCAATTAAGATCTCTCGCGAAGTCGACCCTAAGGGTAAGATTATAAAATGGTTCCTTATGGAATTGCCATGAATTTTTTGCCTCGTAGCTGAAAATACATGGTGGGGATGATTAATAAGCCTACTTAATTCAAATTTTTTTTTTTTGAAAAATTGAATAATAAGATTGAGCGGGTGAAGGAATTTGAGAAGTTGTATACAGGAAGGGTGCAATATGTGAAAAGGAACAAAAATAGACAAGAAAATGAGTTTTAATTTGCAGCAGTGAGGTGAAAGGATATCAAGATTTCATATGTTTAACTTTATGTTTTGTTTTCTCTGGTTTAGAGAAATGCTCTCGTCTTCAGTTGATCAAAACTTATGTCATTTCAAAAGTAGCAGATTTCACTTAATAAGAGTATTTTTCATTTGCACACATTGATTTTAAATTTGGTTTCCCATTTCTCAGGGGAGAGGACATTTGGAGTTCTGACGAAGATTGATCTTATGGACCAGGGTACAAATGCAGTTGATGTAAGTCACTTCTGAATTCATAGCCAAAAGAGGAAAAAGGAAAAGAAAAAAAAGAGAGCAAACCTGTTTGCTTTTAAGATGTGGAATCAAGCAGTTTGCCTGCTTGGTGACATGTTATTGTCTTGTTTTCAGCTCCCTTGCTCTAGGTCTGTGAAACCTAATTTTATGAGTAAATTGTTGGGAACTTTAACGAAAAGCTCCCGGTACTGTTCACTTTAACGAAAAACCACATTTTTACACTAAAAAGTCAATCCTGGCACTATTCACTTTACCCTTTAGTTTGTCCTTATCATTAAAACTCAAAGTTTTCAAGCCCTTTTCATTAGTTTTCCTTAAATTGTAAGGGTGGTTTTTGAGATCATCAATGCCGCATGCATGTTTTCATGATCTGTTTTGTACTCAAAAGTCTCATTATGGCTGCCTACATTGAGAGTTTCCAGTTCCTAGGGTTTATTTTACTTTTACTTCTCAGATTTTGGAAGGAAGATCGTTTAAGCTACAGTTCCCCTGGATTGGCATTGTCAATCGCTCCCAAGCTGATATAAACAAGAGTGTTGATATGATTGCTGCTAGGCGTAGAGAGCGTGAATATTTTTCTAGTAGCCCAGAGTACAGGCATCTTGCAAACAGGATGGGCTCTGAGCATTTAGGCAGGGTGCTTTCTAAGGTATGCAGGTTTGTTATCCTAAATGTATTTTATATGTTCAGTTGTTGAACTTTCACGCACAATTATATGTTCTTACAGATTATAAAGTTAGAGAAGCATACTTAAGAGATCCAGTCTACTTCCTCTTAATGATACATTTGCAATGGTGGTCAGTTTTGTTTTGTTTTACTGATAAACTTCTTACCTATCACTCAATGTAATCAAACATTCAGCATCTAGAAGTTGTCATCAAGTCTCGAATTCCAGGCCTTCAGTCTCTTGTCAGCAAAACTATTGGTGAACTAGAGGCAGAACTAAGCCGACTCGGGAAGCCTATTGCTGCAGATACTGGAGTAAGAAAATGCATATAAATAGTTCCTTTTGGGTTATCCTTTCCTTGTTACCATGATAAGTAATGTACATGTAGCAGAAGTTTTCTTGGGTGGTCTATATTGTTGTATTGTATGTATTACAATAAGCATTGCTAATGTAAGTTTCATTGTTTTGTTTTTTGTTTTTTTTTTTTTACATGCAGGGAAAATTATATGTGATCATGGAAATCTCTCGTACTTTTGATCAGATATTTAAAGAACACCTGGATGGCGTGTATGTATTGTGCAATCATTGTCTGATTTGAAGTTAACTGGAAAGTTTGTTTTCATCTTATTCAGGTTTCTTTATTCAACCTTGGGATTTATGATCATTTCCATTTTCTCCAGGCGCTCTGGTGGTGAGAAAGTTTATGGAGTGTTTGACAATCAATTTCCAGCTGCTTTGAAGCAGTTGCAGTTTGACAAGCATCTTTCGATGAATAACATCCGAAAGCTAATTACTGAAGCAGATGGATACCAACCTCATCTAATTGCTCCTGAACAAGGTTACCGTCGCCTTATTGAATCTTCATTGATCTGCATCAGAGGTCCTGCAGAGGCGGCTGTTGATGCGGTATGCGTACATATCTTTGCATGTAATCTCCTTAGGCAATTAAACCGTGGGAATTTTTTTTTTCTTCATATAAGACTGATATTGTGCAAGCAAGCTAGTGTCTTAGTTTCCATGTGGCCAAAAGATTTTCATACCTGAGGGAAAAATGCTTTCTTTGCACACGAATGTGTTAATAATGAGATGTTGATTTTTATATTTTCATTCGGCACAATCTTTTTGTTTGTTTTAATTCTCCAACTGTTATTGCCGGTGCTGCTGCTGGTGCTAGCATAATTTTTTTTCATTGCAAACATGTATAATGTGTCAGTGCCTCAAATCATTTTGCTTGATTTTCTTTTGTGACGATATCAGGTTCATGGCATATTGAAGGATCTGGTTCAGAAATCCATCAATGAGACTACGGTAAGTTCATTACCTTGTATTCCAGAATTCTGTCCATAAAGTAGGAATTTAGGACAGCTTGTCAGCATTGCTTATCATTCCTTATTTGTCCCTAAACATGATTAATCTTTTCTCTTAATGGATGGTTCTTCTTTGGTATGTAGGAACTAAAGCAGTATCCCAGTTTGAGGGTAGAAGTTGCTAATGCAGCATTTGAGTCGCTGGAAAGGATGAAAGAAGAAAGCAAGAGAGCAACTCTGCAGCTAGTAGATATGGAATGTGGTTACCTAACAGTTGACTTTTTCCGCAAGCTTCCTCAAGATATTGACAAGGGTGGAAATCCGACACATTCACTCTTCGATAGATACAATGATTCATACCTCCGGCGGGTTGGTGAGTGGCTCTCTAACTCTAAATACTTCTATAATCATATCCAAGATTTGAATCACTTAAGAAGAACTGGGAGGTACAATCTTAAAACGATACATATTAATGGCTCGCTTGGTAACTTTCATTCTACCGTCACTTCATCGTTAAGTTTATCAGTTTATGTGGTTGCGTTGATGATCATGGTTCTGTTGTGTTTGAAACAAACAGGACACAATGTGTTAAACTATGTGAACATGGTTTGTTCGAGTTTAAGGATTGCTATTCCAAAGTCCATTGTCTACTGTCAAGTACGGGAGGCCAATCGCATCTTGCTCGATCATTTCTTTGCAGAGTTGGGTGCAAAGGAGGTGAGGATTGTTCCTTAGAAGACTGAAATTTACGAAAAGATTTGAAAAGAAGAAAGAAACTAATCCCAGTAGAGTTAGATTTATACTAATAAGATTTTCGAAACTATTTTGTTTATGTCACAGGCAAGGCAGTTGGCTAAGTTGCTGGATGAGGATCCGGCGGTCATGCAGAGGCGTACATTGCTTGCAAAGAGGCTAGAGTTGTACAGAAGTGCCCAATCTGAGATTGAAGCTGTTGCGTGGTCTAAGTAGAGAGAGAGAGAGGTGAATAATTGCTTTGTTAGGAGTCATAATTTGGTAATTAGGATGACAGTAATTGGGTTGTTTAATGATTAGTTACTAATTCTTTTTTCATTAATTACCTTGGCTTCGTGGCTTAGGGAATTTTTGACATCATCTTAATGACGCCCATTCTATTTTATTGGGTTAACTTTCTTGTTAAGAAAGAGCTTATTAAAGTGTTATCATTTTCTGTTCAGGGATATAGTTTAGACATTTTTCTGCAATTAAAACTTTCTTCCACCTTTCGCTTTTTTTTTTTGTTGTTGTGAGAACAGAAAAAAACATTACATATCGAAGTTTAACATACGAAATTTTTTTAAATCACATGCAAGAGTAATTTTAATTATGTCCTAATTATGCAAATTTGTTTGCAGTCATTAACTTCTCGATAAAAGAGAATTAAAGATACACTCCGGAAGTTTCATGAGCATTGTATTAATATTTTTTTTTTCTGAACAAATAATATTATTTACGCTAAGGGGGTGGAGGTGGGCTGAGCCTGATATTAAGTTTAGGGGTGAAGATGCTCTTAATAATATTTTAATACAAATTGCCTGGCTTTTTTTTTATACTTTATTTTTAAAATCACAACAGTACCAAACCAATACGAAGTACATTGTTTGAATGTTGTCACAAAAATTTCAGAGGGTCCTACTCTAGGGTCAAGCTTCATTTGTTTAAAATGTTTGGGAATGAGATCGTGTCTTAGAACAAGATTACTGATGAAACTCTTGCATAAAAAAAGCTAGTTAGTACTCAATTGTCAGATGTTGGAGGAGATGACTTTGATTGGGTGAAGAAAGTGTCGGGATGCTTGAAATTGATAACCTTCCAATTGATGAACCATCATTGGAGACTACTTTGGTTAATGAGGGAAACATCATGGAAATTAAATGATACTATTTCTTTCTTTCTTTTTTATTATTTATTTTATTTTTATTTTTATAATTTCATTTGGATGTTCTTTCTAGTTTTTCAAGTTTGGTAACTAGTTTGGCGGATTATCTTTTTAAATGTTTGAAGTTTATTGAAATAAATTAGAGCTTGAGTAGTATAATAATTGAATGCTTATTTTATAATGTTTTAGATATATTTATATAGTTATAATTGTTGTATCCCTGCCGTATTGTGTATTTGTTTTTGAAAATTTAAAGAATGGAAGCAGATGGTTTGGTCTTCATCTTTTTTTTTCTTTTGAGTTTGTCAATTAATTAATACTCTTTTTTATGTTCTCACACTTTTTTTAACAAACGTTTTATCTACACTAATCATCTCCAACCCATGGGATAAAGCTTAAAATATAAGCTTTAAAACCCTCCAAAACCATCTCCAACCATTGGGCTAAAATAAGCTTTGGGGAGAAAATCTATCTCTAGGCTAGATTTCCTCTAGAATTTAAGCCTAGCCTAAATTATCTAATGGTAAAAAAAAAATTTGATGATCCAAAATTAAATCTAACGTCTAAAATAATATAAGAAAATTATTTAAATCAAAGTTAACTTAAAACTTTATAAATAGCTATGTATTTGTATGATTTTTAATTACTTATCAGAATTTAAATATTTTTAGATTAAAATATCTATAATAATCTACATAAATTTTATTTTCAAAAAAGTTACCGGAAAAAAAAGGCTAAAATTATTATTTAATAATCTTGGAGGAGAAAAACAGTTTTTGGGTTTTATTCCCAAGGGTTGAAGATGGTCTAAGGAAAGTAGGTAGGCTTAGCCTCACAATGGGCTGGTAATAATGTGGTTGAAATTCGCTTTTAGGGAGAATCGAACCTAAGACCTGTCATTTACAAATAAAGAGGAATATTACTGAATGGTAGTTCTAAGCAAGGTATTAAATATCCATAATATCCCGATATTTCCATCGAAATTTCGGTGTTTTTAAAATTTTTATATTTAAAAAAACACCAAAGGGATTCGAACCCCTCTCATTTTACTCCTACAACACCTTGACCACCATATCACATATGTTTTTGTAAAAATATGCTAAAATATTTACATATTTTCTACACTCACAATGTTTGCCAGCTCGCTATATAATCAACTTAAATCAGTTAAATTCATCATGCAATGCATTTCCTTCCAATTTTTTGTGATAAACTAATAGATAATTGACTAAATAAACATCCTGCAAAGTTTCAATAAAAATTTCCAAGTTTTTCTTACAATTTCCGTGGTTTTCATTCAATTTTTATCGATATCGATAATATCCCGATATTTTCATCGAAATTTCCGTGTTTTTGGACTACCGATATTTCCGATATTATCGATATTAATACCTTAGTTCTAAGTGGCCTTTTTATGTTCTATTGAACAAATTATAATAATTCAAAATTTATATTGGTTATTACCACTTGGCATAATTTGACTGCGACATTTACAAATATATGGGGTTTTGTTAGGGTTTTCATCATAAATAATCAAAATTTAACCTCTAATTTCTTATAAGTCAGTTTTTGCAATTTCTTTCAGATATAGACGAATTATCATTTAAATAGACTTAAGTACCCTTAAAATTAAAATTAAATCTCAATTACGTATAATAAGCCTCATCAAGATGACTCCCGATTTTATTTCTTCCTTCTTTTATTGTCACCACAAGACAAACAAAGAAACTCAAAAGATCCCCAGTAAAGAGATGGTCTTTGATGACTTGTTATTAAGCTCTATTATCTTAACCCCTGCTGCAATGCCAGCATGGTTTATATATAGTTTTACATACACGCATGCAATAAACAAATGCACACTCATGTAATAAACAATGCAATACAGGTGGCAGACACTATGTGATTGTCTAGTTGTGAATTATTCCTTCTCTCCAGTGGGATCATGCAATATTCCTTCCAGGTTGTACAGCTAGTGGGATCAAGCTAGTGGGATAATTTGTTATCTTCATCTGCTAGTGGGATAATTTGTTATCTTCATCATCCCCCCACAAGCTCATGAGCGGACGACGAACGAGCTTGGATTTTAAGAAATGAAAACGATCAGCAGACAAGCCCTTTGTGAATATATCTGCAATCTGAAAAGTAGTAGACACATGACAGACATTCAATGACCTTGCCACTACAAGCTCACGCACAAAATGATAATCCACAGCAACATGTTTGGTTCTAGCATGGAACACGGGATTAGATGCCAATGCAATGGAGCTTGTGTTATCACACCAAATTAAAGGAGTTGAAATACTGATGCAAAGCTCTTGTAGCAGTTGTTGGAGCCAAACAAGTTCAGTTGCCGTGATGGCCAACTGCCGATATTCGAATTCGGTACTTGAACGAGCAACTGTGCGTTGCTTTTTGGAACTCCAAGAAATTAAATTTGGACCAAAATAGATGCAGAAAGCACCAGTGGAGCGTCTAGTGTCTGGATCCCCAGCATAGTTCGAGTCTGAAAAGCTAACCAAATCAGTACCACCGCGACGAAACTAAAGCCTGTCTTTAGTTGTGCCTTTTAAGTAACGAAGGATGCGTTTTACTGCAATCCAATGAACTGAGGTGGGCTGGTGCATATGCTGACATACCTGATTCACGGCATATGTGATGTCAGGTCTGGTGATGGTTAAGTATTGCAAAGCGCCGACCACACTGTGGTAGCTGGTAGGATTATGCAAGGGAACACCATCAAGAGAACGAAGTGGGGAGCTAGATTGAACTGGAGTGGCACAAGGCTTGGCGTCCAAAATATCTACACGCTGCAACAAATCAATAACATATTTTGTCTGCTTGAGATGTAACCTATCATCTCCACGAGTTGCTTCAAGACCCAAGAAAAAATGGAGGGGACCCAAATCTTTCATAGAAAAACTCTGACCAAGTGCATGGATAAGTGAATCAACATGAGAGCATTGATTTCCTGTGATAAGGATGTCGTCAACATATATTAGAAGAATCAAATACACTTCATGGTTATGAAAAATGAAGAGAGAATGATCTGCTTGTGATGACACAAAACCCAAATTAAGAAGATATTCAGAAAAGCGATGAAACTAGGCTCTTAGGGCTTGTTTCAAGCCGTATATGGACTTGCGTAGACGACAAACATGATGAGGATACTCGGGGTCTTCAAAACCACGTGGTTGTTTCATGAAAACTTCTTCAGAGAGATTCCCGTTCAAAAACGCATTTTGTACATCAAGTTGGCGTATAGGCCAATTATAAGAAACTGCAAGTGCAAGAAAAAAAGACGAATGGTAACATGCTTGACCACCGGACTAAACGTCTCAGTGTAATCAACACCCATTGTTTGATGAAATCCATTTGCGACAAGACGAGCTTTATATCGCTCCACTGTGCCATAAGATTTCCGCTTTGTGCGATAGACCCACTTGCAAGGAAGAACATGAGTAGCAATGGAGGAAGGTACCAACTCCCATGTACCAGCAGCTTTCAAGGCCTTAAACTCCAATGTCATTGCATCACGCCAATGAGATAATTGATTGGCCTCGCGAAAAGAGGTTGGTTTAGAATCAGGAGCTTGTAATGATGTCAATAAAGCATATTTGGGATTTGGTTTTCGAATGTTAGATTGAGAACGAGTAAGCATGGGATGGGGAGCAGAAGCGGAAGAAGGTGGAGGGGCCTGATTAGTGGAAATCAAACTATGAGAGCTATCAGGAGCAGATTGAGAATGAAGGGGCGAGGAAAGTGGATGTGTAGACAATGGTGAACTTGAGGAAGGTTGCAAGGGGGAGAGAGGTGCTGCACTAGAAGAGGATGTCAGATTATGAGGAATAGAAATATGAGATGATGAAGGTACCTGAGGAAGAAGTGGTAAAAGAGAAGAAATGATAACCACGGGAGATGAAGCTTCTGATGGCGGGACTGAGGAGGATTGTGTAGGGTTGTCGAATGGAAAAGTTTCCTCATCAAAGATCACATGTCGTGACAAATAAACTCGTCCATTTGACATATCATAACAGCGATAGCCCTGATGATGAAGTGAGTAACCAATGAAAACACATTTTTTTGAACGAAATTCCAATTTATTTTTATTATAAGAGCGTAAATAGGGAAAGCAAGCGCAACCGAAAACATGAAGACATAAATAAGAAGGCTTGCGACTAAACAATTTTTCATAAGGCGAAACATAAGACGGTTAATTAAATAGACTGAGGTGTTGAAAGCATCCACCCAAAAGGAATAAGGCATTTTAGCAGTGGCAAGTAAAGTAAGACCCATGTCAACAATATGTCGTTGTTTCCGTTCAGCAGCACCATTTTGTTCAGGAGTATGAGGGCATGTTAATCGGTGCTCAATGCCATTAATAGTTAAAAATTGTTGAAATTCCTTACTCATAAATTCACCTCCGCCATCAGTTTGTAAAGATTTTATCTTATAAATAGTATGAATAGAGAGAAGATTTTCAACAAGCAATTTAAATTTTTGAAAAATAAGAAAAAGCTTCATGTTTAAATCTCATAGGAAATATCCAAGTATAACGAGAATAGTCATCAAGAAATATTATAAAATACTTGGAACCCTTAACAGAGGCAATTGGTGAAGTCCAAACATCACAATGGATCAATTGAAGAGGACAAACGGAAACAGATGGGGACAAAGCAAAAGGTAATTTAGTGCTTTTGCCCAATAGGCAAGTAGAGCAAAAACTAGGTAACTTAGAATCCTTAATAGGAATAGAAGACAGATTTTTTTTAAAAATTGCATGAGATGGATGATCGAAACGCTGATGCCACATAAATGAAGAGGTTTGTTGTCCAAAGAATGCCACGTTCTTGAATGGAAACTTCGACAACCCCTCACGAAACGGATACAATCCATTCTCACTCTTGCCGTGAAAAAGCATCTTCCCCGTGGATAGAGCCTTCACAAAAATGTCAGTAGGAGTGAAAATGAAGTAGCAATGATTATCACAACAAAAGCGATGAACGCTCAGTAAATTAGCGGAAGCAGAAGGACAATGCAACACAGAGTTTAAAGGAAATTTAGACACGAAACCAGAACCAATATGCTTTATAGACAAACCTGTACCATTACCAACAGCGACATGATCTTGACCAGTGTATTCTGTGGAGAGGCTCAAATTAGCTAAATCATTGGTGATGTGTGACGATGCGCCACTGTCGGTATACCATGTAGGGAACCGTGCATTAACCACAGGAGAGGCAACCATCATAGCATGAGATTGTGGATATCGGCCTTTGGAAAAAGGAGACTTGAAACAATTTGCGGAAGAATGACGATGATCACCACAATAGTTACACACATGAGAGGAAGAAGGAGCAACCGCAACATAGTTGGGAGGATAGGAAGAGCGACGAAGAGTAGCATCAGGGGTAGGAAGAATTCCTCGATTATGAAACGAGCCGCGACTGGATCCACCATTAAACAAACCGTTATTTGAACCACCACGACAACTAACAAATTGATGACCAGCACCGCAACCATGAAAGGAGCCACGACCTTGAAAACCACCATGACGGAATGAGGATGTACGACCATTGCCTCGGTGAAGTGTGGTTCCATGACCATGATTTGGAGTGGAGCTAGAAGGGGCAAAGAGAGCTGTGGTAGGGTGATCAGGGCTGAAAGTAGGGCTATAGTCTTCCATACGACTTTCAGCGCTCAAGAGCAAAGCAACCATATCGTCAAGACTCATAGGATTTTCTCTTGCTTGAACTGAAGTAACGATACTTTCGAAAGCAGGACCAACACCATTTAAAATCAGCTCTATAAGATCATCGTCATCAATAGGCTTTCCCGCAAGAGCCAATTGATCAACAAAGTTAGTTAATTTATCAACATAGTCTGTGATGGACATGTTACCTCTTTTAGTGGACTGCATCTGGTGCTTAAGTTGAAGAACACGGGTGCGAGATTGAGAAGAAAAACGTGTTTTCAGAGTATCCCAAACAGCTCGGGACGTGTCACAGGTTGCGACGATGGAAAGCACATTGGGTGTCAAAGTTGAGTTAATCTAACTCAACAATTGTTGGTCTTGGCGCTGCCAAGTCACGTACTCGGGATTGAGAGTAGTAGCATTATGAAGAAACTGTGTTGGACATGGTTTTGTACCATCAACATAGCCAACAAGATCATTACTTTTAAGTAAGGGATTAAACTGGGCAAGCCACAACATGTAATTGGTTCGATCAAGTTTGATGGAAACCAAATAGGAAATATTAGGAAGGGAGCTGGTAAGAAGAGAAGAAGCAGCCATGGAAGCGGAAGAAAAGTTGAGAAGATAGTAAGGCAGAGAAGGAAAGAAGAAAAAAAAAAATACAGTCACGAGCTCACTGGGTTAAGGCAGAAGAAGGAGGAAACAAATGTAGGCAGAGGTTTGTCGTTAGACAAATGGCTCTAGATACCATAAAGAGATGGTCTTTGATGACTTGTTATTAAGCTCTATTATCTTAACCTCTGCTGCAATGCCAACATGGTTTATATACAGTTTTACATACACGCATGCAATAAACAAATGCACACTCATGCAATAAACAATGCAATACAGGTGGCAGACACTATGTGATTGTCTAGCTGTGAAGTATTCCTTCTGTCCAGTGGGATCATGCAATATTCCTTCCAGGTTGTACAGCTAGTGGGATCAAGCTAGTGGGATCATTTGTTATCTTCATCTGCTAGTGGGATCATTTGTTATCTTCATCACCCAGGGCATAAAGATATCAGATTGTTTTTTCCTTCTTGTAAAAATCAAAATCTCATTATTTTATTTTGGGAGAACTAATAAGGGTTTAGCTAAAGTTCATAAGTCTTTACTCAAATAATAATGTGTGAACTCCTTTAGCCAAATTTTGGAATTAGTCTATTAGAACCCTTTGGGAGAAAAGCAGCAAGATCTCAACAATGTATATTAGTCTCTTGTTGGTTGTTCTATCCCAACTGGATACGAATACAGTTTCTTTTTAATTTTAATTTGAGATAATAGCAAAAATTGTATTAATTCAGTTTAAAAGGAAAATGAAAAGAGCAGCCTAAGTCAACAAGTCTTCTCCAACACGCAGTTACAAATTAAGAAGTTCGAACCAAATTAGTTAAGGGATCGAAAATAAAAATTGTTTCTTTTAGTTTTAGAGAGAAGAAATAAAAGCGAGTGGAGAAAAAAGAAAAAGGATGAATTCCTCATGGCCATAGGCTGAAAACGAGTTGGGTTTTGAATTTATAATTTTAAGGCTTAGGGTTTGTCATCTTCATATTGCTTATTGGTTTGTGGTTTCATTCACTTTCAATTTTTAAATTTAAGGGCAATTGAGTCTGTTTAAGTTTGTTTTTAGTTATATATGAAAGTTGTTATAAAAGTTGATATTTTTGAAATCAGGGTATAAATTTTGACTATATTTGATAAAAACTCATTTTGTTATTTGTCACATCATTACTTAACGGTCAATTTGACGGATTGACTAACGCATGTATGAGATTAAAACAAAATAATAAGTAAATGTATAAAATTGAAATATGTTTAAAAAATACTGTATGAAGTTGTAATTGAACACAAACCTAAAGATACAAAATGTAATTTACCCTGCTTTTAAAGTGTTAAACCTTACCAAAATTACTTAACCTCTTTATCGACTAAAGTCACGTTATTAGTCTTATGATGACTTATGTTATACATGAGGGCATGTTTTTGTATAAAACTGATTTCATTTTTTATAAATAAAAAAAACATAATGATTCAACTTCATATGAAAAAGAAAGGAAAGACGTATTAAAAAAAGTCAATTACACTTCAATCCTACGATCTGATTTGAACATATTGTGTATCATTCTATTGCATGGAGAAATTTTTATAAGTACTGAGAATACATATTACATGTATAATTTCATATGGATAAACAACAAAGTTGATATGTTGGATTTTGAACATTATCTTAGGTTATAATTTCATAAGATCACATGACCATATTTTGGATCATTGAATATTTCCTCAATGAAGTGCAAAATGTTAGAGGCCCTAAACTAGAATGTTGCAAAATCTAACTGGTATAGTGGAAGCTTTTTAAGTCTGTACCAACAACCAGAATTAAGCTTCTCGCAAAACTACCAGAGTTTCCCATTTTTAGACAAATGAGAGAGCTGAGTCAATACTGCCCGCGTATTTTGCTCTACGGTCTACAAACTATAACACGGTTTGACTAGATACGATCGATCACCGCGTCATTAATCAGCTCCAATCATACAGAACGGCCTCAATCTTCTGAGATTCTCCCTCTTATATATGTTCCCAACAATACCAACAAAAAAAAAACCAAATCAAACCAAACAAACAAGAAGAAAAGAGAGAGTATATATATGAACAGTAGATCACAAACATTAAACCAGGACTGCACTAAGCGTTTTAATTCTTGTCCTGAACGTCGCGAGAGAAAAACACGTTCTAATTCCTCGTCCTTGATTATTTTTGCTCAAGTTTTTTTGCATCTTCTATCTTTTGTGGGTAGTGCAAAGTTTGGAATTGGAACAATTTATACGAATCAGATCATGGGTGCTATGAGGATGATGGAATGGTCTGCAGCATCTGCTACAAACGCTTATTTTGATACCCTAAAACTGGTACTTCTCTTCCTTGAATTTTTTATTTTCACGTTTAATTTCTCACTTTTGGAGAAGAATTTATGATTGATTCAAGAATTCACTTGGGTTTGTTTACCTTAGAGGTCATTACCGAAACGGGATTTGAAAATCTTGCCAGATATTTGACACGTTATTGTCAAAATGTTACAAATTACACCAAATTAAAGTTTACTTGTTCAATTGTACAGATTGACAGTTTGAAAACATGTCGTGCATTCAAATAAAAGAACAATTTCATATAAGCCCCAGTTTTTCATCTGTGTATCTTGGTTCTTGTGTTGTTTAAAATGTGCTAACCCCAAATTTATAATTTATGCAGTGTAATGACCGCAGAAGACAATGTGGCTCATGGAAAACACAAGAGCCAGGTAGCAATGAATTTGTATCAGCCTTGGCTGCTGGCATGAAAGCCAAACTCATAGTGGAGGTCACCTCAAGTGTTTCCCCGTCAACGATAGCCCTAGCAGCTGCTGCAAAACACACAGGAGGAAAATTGGTTTGCATTCTTCCGGAGCCAGTCCTTGATGAATCAAAGAAAGTAATCAGAGATTCAGGCCTTAAAGACTTGGTAGAGTTCAAGACCGGTGACCCTTTTGAGCTGTTGTCGAATTATGAGAACATTGATTTTTCTCTTGTTGATTGCAAGAATGATGAGTACACAAGGCTGTTGAAGTTGCTTGATGTTAACCCTAGAAAATCAGTGATTGTGGCTAATAACTTGGTTGGTGAAAGAAAAGGATTGGAAGGGAGTTTAGGAGTGAAAGAGAAGAGGGTTCCAGTAAGGTCTATGAAGCATCCGATAGGAAAAGGAATGGAGGTCACAAGGATAGGGAAGAATATTGATCAAGGAGGAAAGGAAGATTGGGGTGGAGGAAGAAAGAAGACGAGTGGTAAGAGCAAATGGGTTGTCAAGGTTGATGAGAAGAGTGGTGAGGAACATATCTTTAGGGTTCCAGGCTAAATCAGTTTTCATGTTTTCTTTTGGTCTCAACTTGCAAAGGGAAGAAGAAAGGATCTAGATGCCTTCTACATGCGAACTCTCAAAACAAGTCTGTGAAGTGATCTCGAGTCTGCACCCTCGTATTTGTTGCCTCCTCAATCTGCAGGTTCGTTCAAGCAATGCTGGTTTCCCATCTTAATATTGAATGAACTTCAACCCTGCCTGGCTATGAAAGGGGTTGGTATGTCATCATAGCCAGAGAGAGTTAGAGAACTAGTGGATTGATTACTGTACTCTTTATGTATGAAAATCTCATATTTTCTATGCGTTGCTTAAAAACTCATCAGTGATGAGTGATTATATATATAAATCAAGTGTAATAAATGTATATAATCTGTAAAATATTTCAAATTTGAACCACTTTACATATTCACTTAGTTTGTAATTCTGGCTGTTTGGTTTCCTTCTGGTAGTGATTTTGGCGCTCCACTTTTTCTCCCATGCACTCATTTCTAGTTTTTCTAGCCTTAGAGTGCATCAGAAAATCAAAGGAGGGGTAAACACAAAATGAGGACATAAAAAGAGAAAATGAGAGTGTGAAACAACTATTCTTTCGTTTCATTAGTAGTTCTTTGGTGCACAAGTTATTCAATTCCTTGCCAATCTATCTATTAGTGGTACCTTCGAACCTTAGAGATAAAACCTAATAGTGACATGCAGTTAAATAGATCTCTTGGCTTATTATTGTATGTTGAGAGTGAATCTCACATCAAGAAAATAAGTGACCTTGTATATCGTTATAAGTAACTAACTACTCGTCATATAGCCATTTAGTTTTATTGTGAAAATTCAACTTTCTTCATGGCATGAAAACAACAATTTGGGATAGAAAGAGGTTGGATAGGAATTTGGGGTTGAGAGAAGTTGGATAGGAAGCTCATAATTAAGGAAGTTAAGGTTCTAATATGGGGAGTAGCCCAACAACCTATTGTTGCAAGTTATATATTAGTTAAAGTGTAAATAGTAGTCTGTTGTCCCACATTAACAAAGTGCATATGTAATACCAATTGTAACTCCTATATATACTCCACTTTGGAGATTAATGAACATACAAGAAATTCCCAGATATTGTCATATATATTTTTGGTATTTACCATGTTTAGTTTAACTTGGCATTAGAGCAATTCGCTCTTGGTGACCTGTGTGCTTTAATTTTGTGCCCACTTTTGTCGTGATTTCTTTTGTTAAAAAAAAAATAATAATTAAAAAGTGAATAGTGTTGCAAACAGTGCCTCGCTACAGTGCAATGAACATTGCCTTGCTACAATGTGTGAACAGTATTCTAGTAAATTGTTTTCGTTCCACTGCGCATCTTTTGTGCCTTTATTGTTCGTGGTTTAGTTAAATAGCTCAATATAATCATAATGTTGTTATGCATCTGGGTGGAACAAATATATGGATAATTAATACTTGGGCCATTGATCATGTGACTGGTGACCCTAGAGTGTTTGGTGAGTTATGTGACTATATTCGTGATCTGTATATTACTAGTGGAAATGGAGCACCTTCCCCTGTGAAGGGTGAAGGCATTATCTCTCTTACTCCGACCTTATCACTGGTCCATGCTTTACTTGTTCCTAATGTTAAGTGCAATCTTTTGTCGGTAGGAAAACTATTTGATACCTTATATTGTTCTGCTCACTTCTACCCCACGTATTGTTATTTTCAAGACATTCAAACTCAGAAGATAATTGGTTGCGGTAAAAGAATTAAGGTTTGTACATATTGACTATGGAGAATATTGTTATTTCCGGTTCAAATAATCATCAAGTTTTAAGTGCTAAAGTGGATGATAGACATCAAATTTGGTTATGGCATCAATGATTGAGACATCCATCATTCAGTTATATAAAGCATCTATTTCCTTCTTTGTTTCGCACTTGTAGTGATTCATAGTTTAAGTGTGAAACATGTGTTATGGCTAAGAATCATTGTGCTTTCTTTCCCATAAGTGATTCTAAAGCTACTTTGCCATTTGATTTAATACATTTTGAAGTGTGAGGTTCGACGAATGTTACTTCTAATGTATTCCGTTGGTTTGTTACTTTTATTGATGATTGTACCCAATTAGCTTGGGTGTTCTTGATGAAGAATAATAGTGATGTTCCTTTGCTTCTTCAAGAATTTTGTGCTATGGTGTCTACTCAGTTTCAAACCAAAGTTAAGGTCTTTAGGTCTGATAATGGAGGAGAATATGTGAATCACACTTTCACACGCTTTTTTTGTGAACATGGTATTATTCACCAGACAACTACTCCGTTTACACCCGAACAAAATGGTGTGTCCGAAGAATCGTCAAATAATGGAGGTTGCTCGCTCTTTGATGTTGGATAAATGTGTTCCTAATCATTTGTGGGGTCATTCTATTTTGGCTGTTGTGTATTTGATAAATCGTGTTCTAAGTAGAGTTCTTGATTTTCAAACACCGCTTGATGTGCTACAAAAACATGTTTATTTTGTTTCTGTGTCCAAACTTCCTTCGAAGGTGTTTGGGTGTATTGCGTATGTGCATGTCTATCTCATTAGTGGAGTAAACTTGATGTGTGTGCTCTCTGATGTGTATTTATTGGGTATGCTAACAATCAAAAAGGCTATAAGTGTTATCATCCTCCGACTCAGAAAACTTATATTACCATAGATGTCACCTTCCACGAGGAAGTTTCGTATTTTTTGAAGCCCTCTTCTGACTCTTCACTTCAAGGGGAGAGGGGGAGTGAAGTGCAAATTCGAAGATATGGTATGGATGATGTGTTACAGGCAGAGTTGGGGACAAAACCTATTATGTTGTGTGATACTAATCAGTTGGCCATAGATAGTGATTGATCAACTATTATTCACGAGATTATTTCTACTGATGACCAATCAGATGTGCCCAAATAGATGCATATTGGTATGTCTGACGAATTACCTTATGATAACCGATTGCATGCTGCTAGTACGTTTAACGAGTTACCTGGTGATGGTTCGTCTAGTTATGATTCTTCTAATAGTTTGGTACAAAATGGTGACATAAGGTAAATTCTGATGATTCTTCTTTTTATCAGTTGCTTTCACGAGCTAATCGTGGAAAACCTAAAGTAAAATATGAGCCTTATATGAATGTCAAAACCAAGTATCCTATCAATAATTATGTGTCTACTCATCATTTGTCCAAATCATATGCTTCTTACATATGTCAGCTATCTAGTGTATCAATTCCAACAAAATTGCACGATGCTTTGTTTGACATTAAGTGGGTTTATGCCATGAAAGTGGAGATGGAAGTTTTGGAAAAGAATTCCACTTGGGATTTGGTTCCTTTGCCAAACGGGAAGAAAGCCCTTGGATGTAGATGGGTATTCACTATTAAACACAAAGCAGATGTTTCTATTGACAGATATAAAGCCAGTTTAGTTGCTAAAGGTTATACTTAAACTTATAGGGGTAGATTATCAGGAGACTTTTGCTCCTATTGCCAAACTTAATTTTGTACGTGTTTTTCTGTCTTTAACAGCAAAGTAGGATTGGCCTCTGTTGCAGTTTGATGTTTCAATGAGTAAGTTTATATGGATCTTCTACCCGGTATCGGAATATCTCTTAGAAAATGTGTTGTGTGCAGATTGCGAAAGGCTTTGTATGGTTTGAAATAGCCTCTCTCTCTCTGAGACAGTTCCCATATCGTTAAGCCTTTCCTGTAGGTCGAAACTTACCCGAAAATGAATTTCGCTACCTTAGGACCATTATAGTTACAGTAGCCGTTCACTTGGGCTTCGATCGTCTGCTCCCCTGTCATCAGGTCACCAACTTCCTTGACCTTTCAGAATTACTCTTCTCGCTTTGTGAGCAGACATACATATATGTTGACCTAAAGTGTACACTTCTGTATATTTCTTCACCTTTCTTTTTTGTATCATAAGATTCACCTCTCATTAATGAACGATAAGAATCTCTATTTTATTATTTTTAATTAATTATTAACGACGAGATCTATTATCATTTTTCGCATGCCCCCGTAAATTTAGAGTAGGTGCAAATTCTCCTAATTTATGTCCTATACGATCCATTATATAAATAGGCAAATGCTCCTTTCCATTATGGATAGCGATAATATTCAAAATGTTCTTTTTTTTATTGATGTTAGCATTTCGTATAGAGGTTATTATGTCAGCATTAATGTTTTTACTCATGATAAACTAAGATTTTTGTTTCCCCCGAATTTTGATATAATCAAATCAACATGCTCTTTTTCTTTTTCTTTTTTTTTTCTGAATTTTTTAATATTTAATTTTTTTTTATATTTATGAATTATTACAGATATATACGTGATAGATAAACAATTTACTAATTAATTAAATAAATTTAATCAATGAAGAAGTTTGGGTATGTCCAGAGTCATTCAGATCATATTTTGTTTCTAAAGCGACAAAATGGTAAGCTAACTACATTGATTATTTATGTTGACACAATAGTGGCTAGTGATGATCAAAAGGAGATACAACGTCTTCAAAAGCACCTAGCTACTGAATTTGAGATGAAATAATTGGGTGAATTAAAGTATTTTTTTGGATTAAGGTTGCACGATCCAAGCATGGTATTTTTCTGTCTCAACAGAAGTATATTCTTGATTTGTTAGTTGAAATAAGTATGTTAGATTGCAAACTTGTTGATACTCTGATTGAGCAAAATCATCGTCTGGGCTTATTTCTGGATCAAGTTCCTACTCATAAGGAACGGTATCAGAGACATGTGGGGAGATTAATTTATTTGTCTCACACTCGCCCTGACATCACTTATGTAGTTAGTGTGGTGAGTCAGTTTATGCACTCACCTAGTGAAGCTCATATGAATGCAGTAATTCATATTTTGAGGTACTTGAAGATGGCTCCTGGAAGAGGCTTGGTTTTCTCCAAGAATGGTCATTTGAATGTCGAAGGGTATACAGATGCAGATTAGGCAGGTTCTATCATTGACCGACGATCTACATCTAGATACTTTACGTTTGTGGGTGGTAATCTAGTTACTTGGAGAAGCAAGAAACAAAAAGTGGTGGCTAGGTCAAGTACTAAAGCTAAGTTTTGTGGTATGTCTTATGGTGTATGTGAGTTGTTGTGGTTGCAAAAATTGTTGAGAGATCTTGGATTTAAACCCAAGGGTACTATGAAACTTCATTGTGATAACAATGCTGCTATTGAGATTGCTTATGATCGAACAAAACATGTGGGGATTGATCGACATTTCATCAAGGAAAAATTAGATGCTAGAATTATTATGTTTTCGTTTGTGGGATATGAAGATCAACTTGTTGATGTGCTTACCAAGGCTGTGCCTAATAGTGTGTTTTCCAACTCACTTGACAAGTTGGGCATGCGTGACATCTTTGCTCCAACTTGAGGGGGATTGTTGCGAGTTATATATTAGTTAAAGTGTAAATAGCAGTCTGTTGTCCCACATTGACGAAGTGCATATGTAATACCAATTGTAACTCCTATATATACTCAACTTTGGAGATTAATGAATATACAAAGAATTCCCAAATATTGTCATATATATATATATTTGGTATTTACCATGTTTAGTTTAACTCTTATAAGCATATGCAAGGTCCATTGGGCTTCACATGTGAGACAACCTGCTCTGATACCATAAAGAAGTTGAGGTTCCACCCTAAAACCAATTAGCTATATAGGGAGTCATCTAACTACTTATAAGCACATGCAAGGTCTTTCCTCTAACCAATGTGGAATTCGTTCTCTTGCTCAATGTACTTTAGAGAGCGCTGTACCTGCAAGTCATTATAGGAAAAATAAATTTCATTAAAAATAATATGACACAAAACATCATCATGACCTGTTTGAGGATCGAGACACCTATAACTTTTATGATGAGGACTATAACCTATATGTAATTAGCTACTCCTCATAATAGACATTTGGTTTTATGGTGAAAATTCAACTTTCTTCATGGTAACAATTCGGGGTAGAGAGAAGTTGGATATGAAGCTTAGTTTACTTCGAAGAGTGTTGTACCTACAACTCATTATAGGAAAAATAAATTTCATTACAAATAACATGAAGTGACACATCAACACGACCTATTTGGGGATCTATAACTTTTGTGATGAGGACTATAACCTATAAAGACATGGCTTAAATCGACTCTCTAATTTTTGGGAGACATAAGATTCAATACGAGGAAAACACAAACACTTGAAGACACGAAGGTGAGAATAGGTGGGAAGAAAACCAAAAGAACAAAATAAGAGAATTCCAATTAAGCACCGAGGTAGGAAAAAGATTGATACGATGAGGGTTGTGGGGGCAACTTCATCCCATAATGCAGAAAGAAGCCCTAGAATATGGAGTGAGGCCCATATTAAGGTGGTTATATGGCGATGATTACGTTGGGAAATTCCATTTTATTGAGGAGTATGAAGGCAAGTCGCATTGTTCAATGGCCAACTCATGACAGAGAATAGGAAATGGATTAGCATATTTCTTACAATTGTCACTTTGGAGAACCTAAATAATAGCTTGAAAAGTATTGCGAGGTCTGTCTAGAATTTATGGCCCATTTAATTTAAATATTAAGTAGTTGATAGGCCTATATTGCATATTTTGTTGTTGACATGCCTGTCAAGAATTGATGACAACAACTGCCAACTCCTAATCATGAAGACTAGATGAGACTATTCCTTAAGTTGTACACATTTAAAATAAGTGTTGTAAATAATATTATTAATTAGGAATGTGATTGTGTAAGCTTAAAGTAGAATCCCAATAGGATTTTGAGATCAAATCCTCACAGAATTGTATTACTTGTAAGGTAAGAAAATCTATCATGATTAGTATAAATAAGGTACAAGAAGTGAACATACGAATGGTTTGTCCAAAGGAAATTTAAGTCTTCCAGCTTGTCGAGGAGTTTTCAAGGATTGCCATGGTCAATGTCTTGGTGGCTTCTGCCAAAGGATTGGTCATCGCAACTTTTTCGTTGTGAAATTATCGGCAATTATTATTTGTGTAGAGTTTGCATATCAGCGGGGTTAGCATTGCCTTTGGTTGGAAAGTGACTCTTCTACTGTTATTTCTGCTCTCCAATCGACTGATTTTGATCCTTCTTGGCCTCTTCGTACGTAATGTTCTATTTATTTGGATAACACTCGGTAGATGACTTTCTACGCCTTTTACATTTATCACAAAGGAAATGTTGTTGCGGACAATTTTGCTAACATGGGCTTGTCTTCTCCAAAGTTAGTGTCACATCCCGATCCCTGCATACGTCCAGGATTGACACGCGATAGTAAACTGTAGGGAAATGCCAGGAATACAAACTGAAATACTGAACTGAAATTAGGAATATTTACCATATGGCCAAAACATGCTCATAGGCTCCCAAAAGAAAGTACAAGGAATGATATAGTGGTAACCTAATCACTCAAAGCTCTCTAAACTTTGTCTGTTACCCCAAAGCTCCTCTTATCAACTAAAACCTACACAATCACCCCTTACACTGTGGGAATGGTGCATCAGGCAAACAACAACTGAATAAGCCATGAAGCTCGTGTGATTGACAATAAATCGACGTATGTAATAATAATAAAAACCATTAATCGATCACAGTTTATTAACATCAAATATAAAATCATATTTTATGAAATCATAATCAAGCCACTGAAAATCTCCAATAAGTCACACAAACATCCATCGGCCCATTTGAAACAAATCACAAAGGTTCACAATCAATAACTTATACAATAGAATAAAAAGTAGGGCTAGAGCAACACAGTTCGGCCTACATCTTTGAAGCTTTCTCGAATAAATCAAATCCAAGGAACCAACGAGTCAAATGAGGCGATTTCAGACTACTCAATGAAATCTAACAATATCGGGTTCGGACCACTCAACGGAATTCAAACAGGATACGATTCTGGACCACTCAATGGAATCATAGAGTAGAAGAGATTCCGGACCTCTCAACAGAATCCGAGAAGGTACGATTCTGACCACTCAACCAAATCGCAGAATACAATAGATATCAGACTACTCAACGAAATCCAAAGCAGGATACGATTCCAGACCACTTAACAAAATCATGGAGCACGAGGAATTCCGGACCACTCAATGGAATCCAAACGAAGTAGGGAACCGGACCACTCAACGGAACCCCATCAGAACCTAGTTCTGGACCACTCAACGGAACCAGGCGAAAGTCCAAGAAACATATTCACGATTCAAAGAAACAAGACATGAATCAAGTTACTCAATTTAGAAAGGCTTAATGAAATGAAACAAAGCACAAGTACTAAATTTAGAATGGGTCAACGAAGCGAGAAATGAACAAGTGTCAAAACAACAAATCCCCATCAAAGTGGGTTAACGGTCCATTATTTGCCCTCACATTTCATCAAACAATCCAACAAGCACTTCAAATCACATTTCACAAATATTTTCAATACACAAGTCAAATCACATTTAATAAAAAATATATCGATGGCTAAATATTAAAAATCACGTTTTAATAGAAATCACATTTATAAAATCAAGTCAAATCTACAAAGGATATTAAATATGAAACCAGGGTAATAACCATATCACATTTATTAAAGTCACTCACCTAGAGTCCGCGCTACGACTCCCTAGCACGAATATCGAGACATCACGGACGATCGTCACCTAGAACAAATATCAAATTACTTCTTAGAATTCTAGTGATAAAACATGTAACTTTACGTAGAACACATCCTCAAGGACATTCTAGATGGATTCGGAACGTGTTGACCAAAAGTCAACATTCGGTCAAAGGTTAATGGTAGGGTCCACAACCCTACATAACTCGGTCCAAAAGATCTGCACATTGGATTTCTGATCCGTAAGTTACAAAGATCCTCATTATGGTTCTAGAACAACATACTAAAATTCTATTATGATTCAATGGTCGGATCTCTGCCAATCCCAAATTCAAGTGGCAGTCAACTAGGCGTTCAACACCAAAACTATGTTAAAATAACAGAATTTCACTAAAAAAATGTAAAAAATGGATTCAGGACGTCGAATTAACCTACGATATGTACCGGGCCAAAATCCGAAAAAAAAGTCAACAATTAATGCTGACCAAAAAAGGTCAACAGGTTGACTCAGCTGAGCTAAGCCAAGTCGACAAAGCTCAAACCGAAATCTGGAGATTTTGCCAATTTTATGGGCAATATTTAAAGCTCCATATCTCACTCATTTCTCAACCAAATTTGACCCATAATATATGAAAACGAAGCTAAGGAGGTAAAGAACAAGATTATACATGTTTGGAACCCAAATGGTGTCCAGAGGTGGCCGAAAAAATGGCCTAAAAGGAAACTGTCCGCTGAAAACTGGGTAGCTTGCCGAAATGTTTGGACAAACTTTAAACGTCCATAACTTTGTCAATACTCAAGATGACCAGATTGGTACCTTTTGCGATGGCTAACTTGCCATAGTTTGGCCTGAAAATGGCATGAAACTTTATATGGAATTGAAGCTAAGGAAGAGGAGGGCCTTAATTCACCAAAAGCTACGATCTTTATATGGAATTGAAGCTAAAGAATTGAAGTTAAGGAAGATGAGAGCATTACTATACCTGTTTAGAGTTCAAAAGATGGCTAGAAATTGTCTAAAACTAGAGGGAAAGTCACGGATGAAAACTGTGCTTTAAAACTTGGTTCTTCTCAGATTTTTGCTCAGTCTTTGCAAATTAAAACCCACGACTTGGTTCTTTGTGGTGAGGAGAGAACATTTGTGGTGGTTTTAGAAATTAAAACGCCAACAATTTGGGAGGTGGAGGTGGAGGTGGAGGTGATGTGCTGTTCATGGAAGGAAGAGAGAGTTTAAAGTGAGTTGGGAAAGAAGAGTCCGGGAGAGAAAATGAGAGAAGGAGAGTTCCAAAAGATTGGGGACCAATATGTGGGTCCCACGTGGCACACTACCCCTAGTACATGTGTTTCAAATGTCATATTATCAAAATACGCTCGACGTTCAAAGGTTCGTAGAATATTCGTTATAACTCCAAATTATATTTTGTTTGCGCCCAAGCATTCGTATCGAGATGTACTATCCAAATATGTAAAGATAAGTGAAAAAAATATGTAGGAATCAAATACATCCTCGAAAATTCCATTTAGTTCATTAAGGGTGTTTTCCCCCTTTTACTTATCCAAAAAAAAGTATATGCCGCAAATACAAATGTGTCAAAAACAGTGAAATCTGGGAATGGGATTTCACATTTAGTATGGCATGATTCCCCTCCATTGGCGGCTGGTGCTGCTTTATTTTCAAACTATGCTCGTTTTCTTGGCTACTGTTTTTCAAAATAATTTGCATATTGATATATAGGTTTGACTCACTTTCTTGTTTTTTTCTTCTTCTTAACCTTGTGATGTTGCTTAATCTGTTTTGCAAGTTTAGACTTTTAGGTTTGATTTTAGAGGAGTTAGGTTTCATGTCCCCCCTCTTTTCCTTGTATCTTTGCTGTTTGCGTTTCTAGAAGGGTAAGATTTATGTCCCCTCTTCCTTTTAATGTATTTTTATCCATTTTTCTTGTATTATGAGGGGTTAGGTTTATGTTTCCCTGACTAGGTGTAACTTCTTTTTCATTGTCAATAGTTTTCCCCTCGTACCGTCCAAGTTTTCCAAAAATAAATAAAGGTGAACATACAATTCTCATATACGTGAGCCCTCTTCTCGCTTTTATAATTTAATTTACAACATGTACCAGTTATATAATTATTGTATCATTTCAAATGATAACTTAATATGAGTCCAATTTTATGAGCCATTATTAGTTATAGTCCAATTTTGTTTTAAATTTTGGGTTAGGTCCAGTGATTCATTATCCACATAAGCTTATTTGTATTCTTTTGCCAAATTTATCTAATTAAATAATTACTGTTTTTTAATTTGTGATTAATGTTAATCTTATTCTTAATTATAGGATTATGATTGAAATCTCATTTTTTCTTCCCATTTCCCCAACCATTAATTTCTCTTTTTTTGTTTCTCCCTCACAATATCTTTCTTTTCCTGTGTTTTTTTGTCCAGTAATCTTCTTTCATAATATTCCTCTTCTCCTCCTCCTTCCATAAGGATGATCAATATACATTTGATTGGTCAAAAAAAAAAATTGCATTAGTGTTTTGAATTCTTCGTCCTTTTTTTTGCTTCTTTCTCCTATATATATTTTTTAAATTTTGAAGTTCTATCGAATTAGCATTTTCTCTAGTGTTTCCTCCCTTTATATCATTTTTCTTCCCATTTTTTTTGTTTTATCTACCTATATCGCTTGTCCTTTTTTTTATTTTTTATATTATAATGTATATTTATCATGAATAATTGTATTTATCTACCTATATATATTATATATTTTGTTGATAATCTAAAATTAATAGTGTTTTTCTACCTGTACCATAGGATTTTTTTATTTTATAATACTCTACCTATATTAGAGATTAATTGCATATGTATCATATGTTTTTTTGTTTGTAAATTAACTACCTGCATCAGAGATTGATTGCATTGCCTACCTGTATCACAGATTAGTTGCTTTATCTACCTACATCATAGTTTAATTAGATATTATTTAAATATATCTTCATCACATATTTTGTATTTATGTACCTATATCATAGGTTTTTTCTTTTTGTAATCTACTTTTATCAAGAATGTATATCACATTAGATTTTGTTGTTGATAAACGTGCCATGAATTTTAATTTTAATTTTTTTCCTTGGATCTTGAATAGATTAAAGGCTTTAAAGATTCAAAATTTGGATAAATCAAGAAATTTAAAAATATTTTCATTTAGATTTTAAAAGCGAAAAATAGACAAAAAAGATCAGTTGAACCTAAACTGATAAGGCACATGGAATTGGACTCAATTGGAAAGTAGCTCAATTTTTTAGACTCGGATCTAAATGCCCCATTATATAACTTATTCAATAAACCATAAAAATGTGCTTTGTAAAGGTCCTCAATCCAAATCTTAAAAACGACATTTGTTGATTAGTAGAAAATTGAAAATGAGACTTTCCTCTACTTACTTAATTATCTCCTTCACTGCGTGCACATCGAGTGGGAAGGTTTCTACTTAATAAACATATTGATCCGAGTAAGTTCACAACAGTTTTTAATTGTGTACCCAAAACAGAAGCATCTAGTCACACTATGAGTTTCCTAATTATAGACAAATGAGGTGAGTTATAGCTAATTTTCCCGCATATTTTGCTCTAGGCTTCTAAAGTGTCTCTAAGAGTTTTGAGTGTTGTAATATTTTGTGTGTGTAATTGTTTGGACCCGATTTTACACTATCGGCCTGAGTGATCAAAGCTGTTGATTGAGCATAGTTTCGTACCGTTAGATGGAAAAGTGAAGATAATTTTAATAATTGTTAAAAGATAATATTATGATTTTTATCATAATAGTTATCTTTTGATATGAATTATCTTGACATATTCTTGAACAGGATAGAGAGGATGCAGACTATATCCCTAAGCAAGCGGTACAATTCAAATTAATTTGGGAATCAGGATGCGTGGCTGCATGAATAAATTGTGACAAGATGTCACGATGGGAAAAGCAAAAGATAAGGATGGCATAATATAATATCATGGAATTATGGGAATTGTTCCCTAGAGTTGTTGTCATGCTTACACGTGGTATTTTTTATTGGCTAGCATCAAGTCAGTTTGTGATAAATATTAGCAGGATGTGGTAGAGTCATAATTGGAGTCCGTGGAATTATCAGGCCATGGTAAGCGAAATGGACGACTGGTATAAATATAGAGGCAGTAGCACAATTGAAAGGATCTTCGACACAACACACAAATCTGGCCTGCGCAATTTCTCGCTCTACGCGAAACCTCTCAACACCCTTGAGACTTTTATTTTCTTTTTCGCCTCCATACCTTCAGTTTGGATAGACAGCACTGTGGAGGCAACCGGTAAACATCTTCAGTTTGGATAGACAACACTGTTGCCGTAGAACCAACCGTCCGTGAAGCATCTTCAGTTTGGATAAACAGCACTGCGACAGGGTCGATTGGTTATTTATCCAAGTCTCGGTCAAGAAGGATTTTCGAATCTTTTTTGGCAGAGGTCATCTCATTAGCTTTCTCGGCGAAGTGAGGTGTTACCATTACTACATTCGGCACATTGAAAGCCGAATTTGACATTGAACTTCGTAAAAATAGCAGCCTTGTCTTCAGGCTCTAGAACCCAAAGGCCGAGAGGTGTTCCTTCCTCGGCCGCAATTGCAAGATACAGAAGTCAGCCGCGCGCATCAACGCAACATCAAGACATTTTACTCCTCGGCCGAGCCCGGCCGACGAGTTGGCACGCCCCGCACACATTTGAAGGACTTAGTTAGTCTACTATTTACTCGGCCTGCCCCCCACGTAGGCTAGGTGATTTTTGTAGTCAACAGTAATACAAGTAATTTGTCGTAAGTTGCAATGTGCAAAGTAGTTCTTTGACCTGAGGCATCATAGATGTCTAATCTACCACAATTATGCATATTGCTCTTTGTCCTCCTTGGTTAAAACCTTGGATTAGAAGGCGGGTTCGGGGTAATTCATCCATTTTGATACCGGTTGTGGTCATTGTCGTCTTTGGCATGACCATCGCGTCAATAACCAGCTCTAATCATGTTTCGTTGCTTCTGATGAGCTTTTCCTCTTTATAAATATATTGTCACCAACAAAACAAAAAAAACCAAACAAACACAAGAAAAGACAAATATATATCTAACTGCAGAACAGAAACAAATCCAGGCGACAATAAACGATTTAATTCTTGTCCTGAATTCGAACAAGAAACACGTTCTAATTCCTCGGTTCTAATTGTTTTCTTTTTCTGCATCTTTTGTTTTCTGTGGTTGGGTTGAATTTCGGAATTGAAACAAGTTATAAGAATCAGATCATGGAGGCTATGAGGATGATGGAATGGTCTGCAGCATCTGCTACAAACGCTTATTTTGATACCCTAAAACTGGTATGTACTTTTCTTGTTCCCTCTTTCTATCTTCCTTTGATGTTTTTTCTTTCCTTGTCAATTTCTCTGTTTTGTGATTTCTTCCAATTTGTTTAAGAGTATTAGAACCAATAGTTGATTCAACTGGTCCTTTGGATTTCTTAGTTCATAATTTTTGGAAGTGTAACTATGAAAAAACATTTGTGTTTCTTAGGGTTTTATTGCCTTTAATATCACTAGAAATGGGACTTAAAATCACGTTAAACGTTTGATAATTTTTTTCTTTTAGTAAAGCGATATATTTTGCATGTTAAATTCTCAAACTGCTAAAAGGTTACTTCATTAATGATTTAGATTGACAGTTTAACTTCTTTTAGTAAAAACGATATATTTTTTGAAATTCTCTGACTAATAAAAGGTTATTTCATCAATTGTCTACATTGACAGTTTGACAGCATGTGGCGAAATAAAACAACATTTTCATATATACTGCCCACTTTTCAATTTTACATCTTTTTCCTTCTGTTGTTCAAAGGCTTAATGAAGAATGTAATGTTTCCAACGTGCTAACTCCAAATTCATATTCATTTCTGCAGTGCAATGACTCTGGGAGACAATGTGGCTCATGGAAAACACAAGAGCCAGGCAGCAATGAATTTGTCTCAGCCTTGGCTGCCAGCATGAATGCCAAACTCATAGTGGAGGTGACCTCGACTGTTTCGCCATCAACAATAGCCTTAGCAGCAGCTGCAAAACAGACAGGATGAAAACTGGTTTGCATTCTTCCAGAGCCAGTCCTCGATGAATCGAAGAAAGTAATCAGAGACTCAGGCCTTAAAGACTCGTTCAAGTTCAAGACCGGTAGCCCTTCTGAGCTGTTGTCGAATTATGAGAACATTGTTTCTCCCTGGTTGATTGCAAGAATGATGAGTACACAAAGCTGCTGAAGTTGCTAGATGTTAACCCTAGAAAATCAGTGGTTGTGGCTAATAACTTGGTTGGTGAAAGAAAAGGGTTGGAAGGGCATTTGGAAGTGAGGGGAAAGAGGGTTCCGGTGAGGTCTACAAAGAATTCCATAGGGAAAGGAATGGAGGTCACCATGATTGGGAAGAACACTGAGGTTGGCAAGGGAAATTGGCGTGGAGAAGTAAGAGAAGGAGTGGTAAGAGTAAATGGGTTGTTAAGGTTGATGAGCAGAGTGGTGAGGAGCATATCTTTAGGGTGCCTGGCTAAATCACTTTTCATGTTTTCTTTCGATATCAAACTTGCAAAGGGGAGAGAAATGATGAGGATATCTTTATACGTGAACTCTCCAAACAAGTCTGTGCAGTGATCAGTGATATAAAGGTTAAAATGTTGTTGCATCCCACCATGAATGAGCGTGGAGATTATGGATGTGTTCATGCACGGTTGTATATCTCTTCGCATTGCTAGGCCACTATCTGACTACGAAAAATGCCACTATTATTTTCCATTATGTAGCAAAGAAAAGCCCAAAGATCTAGTGATTAATTTGTTGACTGTACTTTTTGTATGAAGTCTCTAATTCTATGTATTGCTGAAAACGTCATCAATAATCATTGTACAACAAGTGAACTTCGTTACCCGTTTTCACTTATGGTGTAGTTTGTGGCTGTTAGATTCGGTTAAGGGCATGAGATGCTTTTGAATGCAATTATAACCCCTTCATTATGGTATCTTGTAATACACAAAAAGTCGACTTCAAAGTGTTTCACCATTCATATCCAACCACCATATATGTTTTTGTCTAATATATATCCAAGTAATAAAATTGTACTATTTTTATTATATCGGAGGCAATCGAATATTTGATTAACTTTCAATCCAGTATTCCGCCGTCCCTTACCGCTTCCTATAACTTCTAGCTCAAACAAAATGGTACTTTTTTTTTGTTATATTAGAGCGCATCGTTAGTCTTGAACTTAGTTTACTCCTATCCATCACCCTCCCAAGCCTCACTACTGGACTAACCCAGTGGCTTAGAATACTATTTGCAATATAATTATGTGCCGCCAAACAAAATATTCTTGTGTACTAATATTTTTTTGGGGGTGGGAGGTTGTTTTAGTTTGCAAGAATTGGAAGATTCTTAGTAAAGATATTATGCCTTGAAAATTTTGATTTGGTTAACTTTTGGTCATTAATATATATGATTATAATTAAACCACTGTAACACTCAACATCTGCCAACACCAACCAGGATCCCCACCACCACCAACCACATTCCATTTTCCTTCAAACCCAAGAGACTAAAACCTCCCAACCTCCTGAATGTGGCTTCTCTTTCACAACTTACATTGTCCATGGTCTTGTCACTGCCTGTTCTAGCCTTGGATCCCATTCCTAAGTTTTTGGTCCTTCCAATGGCGAGCTTGGCGTCTTGGCTAGTTTTTGCTTCGAGGCTTGCTTTCAGGCTATGTATTCTGACCCTAGTCTCGGAGGCCAAGTTTTTTGTTATGGCTGATGATGACAGTTATGTTCCGGGGGTTAATAGAGTCAGCGAGGACAATGTTGAATCGGAGCTTTGTGACAACGATCTGAGCAATTTTATGCTTCCACCATATAGTAATTCATCATCTGATCTAGTCTGCAGGCCTATTTGGAACACTTTTGTTCTGAGAGTAAGTTTGTTCTCAATTTTTATTTCATTAAGTTGGTTTTATTGGGAAATAATTTCTGCACACTCATGTTTTTTTTTTTTTTGTCCTTCAATTCTTATTTAATTTATTGAATCCAAATGTCAGAATAAACAAAGATGTGCGGGGACCGAAAAGACGTGTGCAGAAATCATTATACGGTTCAAAACTATATATGCAACATATAATTAAATCAAACTAGCTATTTCTTTCATTTTCTTGGTTGTTGCAGTGTTGGGGCTAAAAAAGGACTTCACTACTTTGGAGATGTTTATTTCACAAAGAAGATTGTGACGCAGCGGAATTTGATAGGCAAGAGAAAGAAAGAACACTCAAAGTATTACACAAAATTTTTATTCACTCACAAACTTAATACAAGAGGAAACACTCAAACACTCTTAGAAGCTTTGTTGCTTCTTCTCACTTCTCACTACTTGCTCTCTTGGTTTTTCTTCTTGCTCTCTTGGTTTTTCTTCTTGCTCACTTGGTTTTTCTTCTTGCTCACTTGACATACTTGGTTTAGCACCTCACCTATTTATAGGTGAGGTTTGCCAACATAGGACATTGCTAGATCATTCTAGCTTATGCTTAACAATCACACAATTTTACAAGATTCTAGGTCTTTCTACAAAAGACCTTAGATATTTTATTCATGCATGTTTTTGCTAGAATTCTCTAGCATTTTCATGAATCATCCATTAGGCTCATGGGTTGGATCCATTGTCTTGGGCCAAGACAAGATTACCATTCAACATCCCCCCTTAATCTTGTCTTGTGACGCCGATTGAGTTCCTCAGTCTGATAAAGTCTTCTTGTTTGAGTGGCTTGGTGAATATGTCGGCGACTTGGTCTTGAGACTTCACATATTCCACTTGCACATCCTTTCTTGCAATACACTCTCTTATGTAGTGATAGCGGGTATCTATGTGCTTGCTCCTGTCGTGGAACACTGGATTCTTTGCTAGAGCTATTGCAGACTTGTTGTCGACATAGATCTCTGTTGGCTCTTCTTGTGGCATGCTTAATTCTTTCAGCAAGTTTCTCAGCCAAATTGCATGACAGACGCATGCGGTAGCAGCTACGTATTCAGCTTCACAGGTAGAGAGAGTGACAATCGGTTGCTTCTTCGACATCCATGTCACTGCAGTGTCTCCCATGAAGAAAACAAATCCAGTAGTGCTTTTTCTATCGTCAGAATCTCCTGCCCAATCACTGTCGCTGTATCCAACGAGTTTGTAGTTATCAGAACTTGAATAGAACAAGCCAAAGTTAACGGTACCTTTAAGGTATCGAAGAATTCTTTTGGCTGTCTTCAAATGTGTAGTTGTGGGATTCTCCATGTAGCGACTGACTAATCTGACAGCATAGAGAATGTCTGGTCTTGTGCATGTCAAGTAGCGCAAGCTTCCAACTAGACTCTTGAAAAATGTTGGATCTACACTTTCTCCTTTGTCATGCTTGGTTAGCTTGACTCCACACTCCATTGGCGTGTTTATGGGCTTGCAGTTGTCCATTTTGAACTTTTTCAGTATCTCTTTTGTGTAGCTTTCTTGGGAGATGAAAATGCCTTCTTCATTCTGCTTGACTTCGATGCCTAGGTAGTATGCCATCAACCCAATGTCGGTCATCTCGAATT
Organism: Crataegus laevigata; assembly: GCA_963580275.1. Lineage (NCBI taxonomy): Eukaryota > Viridiplantae > Streptophyta > Magnoliopsida > Rosales > Rosaceae > Crataegus > Crataegus laevigata. The sequence continues at coordinate 23,986,577 of OY756947.1, read as the reverse complement.
CTTTAGTCATCACTCTCTTGAACTCTTCAAACATGCTTGGATTGCTTCCGGTGAAGATTAGATCATCCACATATAAGCACATAATCAAAATATCTCCATCTTTAACTTTGACGTAGAGAGCATGTTCATGAGGGCACTTCATAAAGTTGTTCTCCTGAAAGTACTTGTCGATGCGACTATTCCATGCTCTTGGCGCTTGTTTTAACCCATAGAGGGCTTTCTTCAACTTCAGAACCTTGTCTTCATGCCCTTTGATTTCATAGCCTGATGGTTGCTGAATGTAGACTTCTTCTTCAAGGACTCCATTTAGGAAGGCGGACTTCACATCCATTTGTTGAATCTTCCATTTGTTTTGAGCTGCCAAAGAAATTAGTAATCGTATAGTTTCCAAACGAGCTACAGGTGCAAATACCTCATCATAGTCGATTCCGGCTCTTTGACTATAGCATTTCGCCACTAGCCTTGCCTTGTATCTTTCGACCTCTCCTTTTGCATTTTTCTTTGTCTTGTACACCCACTTGACTCCAATGGCTTTGTGTCCTTCCGGAAGAATAGCGAGATCCCATGTGTCATTTTTCTGAATTGCTTCGATTTCTTCATCCATTACTTTCCTCCACTTAGTATCTTGTACTGCTTCTTGGAAGTCGACTGGTTCACAATCAGCAAAGAGACAGAAAAGTGTAGGATTATCAAGTCTTTCAGCTACCTCATAGAGTTCACGTAAACTCCTTGTGCGTGGAACATCTCTCTCATTTGGACTCCCACTTGATGATGTTGATGCTGGTGAATTACCATGATTGGTTGATGTTGGTGAAGCAGGTAGAGTAGTGGATTGTTGTTGAACATCTCTCGCTTCCTCCATTATTGTTTGTTCATTATCTTCTTCAAACTGAGGAAAGAAGTGAAGATCACCTGCATGCGGGCCAAAATCACATTCTCCTTCTTCATCGAACGTCACGTCTCGACTGATCACTATCTTCCCATTTTTCGGATTATACAACTTATAGCCTTTTGAATTTGTGTCATAGCCGATGAAGATGAACTTTTCACTTTTGTCGTCAAGTTTGGTTCTCCTCTCATCTGGTACATGTACATGGGCTATGCTTCCAAAAACTCTTAGATGGGAGATACCTGGCTTTCTTCCACTCCATGCTTCTTGCGGAGTTTTTCCCCACACACTTCTTGTTGGAGACCGATTGGATAGGTAGACGGCACATGCTACAGCTTCTGCCCACAACTCTTTAGGCAATTTCTTACTTTTGAGCATGCTTCGAGCCATGTCGAGGATAGTTCGATTTTTTCTTTCCGCCACACCATTTTGTTGAGGGGATCTTGGAACTGTCAAAGGTCGACGAATTCCATTGGCTTCAAAAAATTCTTGAAATTCCTTTGAAGTGAATTCTCCTCCTCGATCAGATCTCATGGCTTTGATCTTGCAACCACTCTCCTTTTCTACAGCGGCTTTGAACTTCTTGAATGCTCCAAAGACTTCTGATTTCTGCTTCAAGAAATATACCCAGGTTTTCCTTGAAAAATCATCAATAAAGAGAAGGAAGTAATTATTTTTACCCAAAGAGCTTGGCTTTATTGGACCGCACACATCAGTATGAATGAGCTCGAGTGGCTTCTGGGCTCTTGTGGTCGACTCCTTTGGAAAGCCTTTCCTGAACTGTTTCCCAAGTAAACATCCTTCGCAAACTTGATCAGGATGACTGATGCACGGTAGGCCTCTCACCATTTCCTTCTTCGATAATAACTCCAGTCCTCCAAAGTTAAGATGCCCAAAACGAAGATGCCAAAGCCAGGATGTGTCTTTGTAAGATATCTTGAGACACTTTGCAACATCGTTTTGAATATTCATAGGAAACATCCTATTCTTTGACATTTTCGCCTTAGCAATTAATCTTCCTTTGTCATCTCTAAGAAAAAGGATATAATTTTTCGTATGAAAATCATAACCTTTTTCTAAGAGTTGACCCAAACTCAAAATGTTGCTTTTCATATTAGGCACGTAGTAGACACTTGAAATTAATTGGTGGCCGCCATTTTTCAGGGGAATAAGGATGTTACCTTTTCCTTTTACGGGTATTTTGGATTCGTCTCCAAAAGAAACGTTGCCACTCACCGATTCATTGAGCTCTACAAACATGTTTCTTCTTCCGCACATGTAGTTGCTGGCACCGGTGTCAAGGTACCATGTATAGTCTTGGTCTCCATCATTATTTTTGCATGCCAGTAGCACAACACCATTCTCTTCTTTCTCTTCTTTCACATAATTGACCTTCTCATCAGGTCTGTTGCTTGGAGCTCTACATTCCCAAGCATAATGCCCATACTTTTGACAATTGTAGCATTGAACTTGAGATTTTTCATACCTCGAGTTTGAGCGCCCTCCTCCACGACCTTTAGTTGAGCTTTCTCCTCTTTCATAGTTGCTATGGTTGTTGAAGTTCCAACCACGTCCACGTCCATGTCCACGCCCACGTCCGCGACCTCGGCCACGACCTCTTTCATATTGGCTTCCCTCGTTGTTGAAGCTTTCTTCTTTCTTCTTTGGCTGAACATGCGTCTTGAGGAGATGCTCATCATTCCCTTGCCTTTTCTTATGTTTCTCTTCATATGCTTGCAGTGAACCCATTAATTGCTCTATGCTAATTTCTTCCAAGTTTTTAGTTTCTTCAATCGTTACGACAATATGCTCGAATTTGGGATCTAACGAGCGTAATATCTTCTCCATAATTCTAACATCTTCCAACTTTTCACCGTTTCTTTTTAATTGATTAGAAACGGCTAAGACTCTTGAGAAATAATCAGAGATTGATTCAGACCCTTTCATTTGTAGAGATTCGAACTCACCTCTTAATACTTGAAGACGAACCTTTTTCACTTGTTCGGCTCCTTTGTAAGAGGTTTGAAGCTTATCCCATGCTTGCTTGGCGGAGGTTGCACTCGAGACCTTCTCAAAGCCATTGTCATCTAATGCTTGGTAGATGAGGTAGAGAGCCTTCTTGTCTCTCTTTCTTGAATCTTTCAAACTTTCCTTCTGGGGTTGGGACAAAGTAGCTTCATCTTCTGGCTCAATGTAGCCTTTCTCCACGACTTCCCAGACATCATGTGCTCCCAAAAGGGCCTTCATTTTGATACTCCAATTATCGAAGTTGTTGTTGTTGAGCATTGGAACTTGGAAGGATGCCATTGCGTTGCTAGCCATGGCTCTGGTACCACTTTGTTGGGGCTAAAAAAGGACTTCACTACTTTGGAGATGTTTATTTCACAAAGAAGATTGTGACGCAGCGGAATTTGATAGGCAAGAGAAAGAAAGAACACTCAAAGTATTACACAAAATTTTTATTCACTCACAAACTTAATACAAGAGGAAACACTCAAACACTCTTAGAAGCTTTGTTGCTTCTTCTCACTTCTCACTACTTGCTCTCTTGGTTTTTCTTCTTGCTCACTTGGTTTTTCTTCTTGCTCACTTGACATACTTGGTTTAGCACCTCACCTATTTATAGGTGAGGTTTGCCAACATAGGACATTGCTAGATCATTCTAGCTTATGCTTAACAATCACACAATTTTACAAGATTCTAGGTCTTTCTACAAAAGACCTTAGATATTTTATTCATGCATTCAATCTACATGTTTTTGCTAGAATTCTCTAGCATTTTCATGAATCATCCATTGGGCTCATGGGTTGGATCCATTGTCTTGGGCCAAGACAAGATTACCATTCAACATGCAGTACTCTCAGACTGATGATCATGTCGTGAACATTATATTATCTGCTGTATACACCACAGGATGGGTAGGAATAGGATTTTCCAAAAATGGAATGATGGTTGGTTCAAGTGCAATAGTGGGATGGATTAACAAAAAAGGCCAAGCAAGAATTAAGCAATACTATATGCAAGGCTCCAAGGTGTCACAAGTCATACCAGACAAAGGTGAATTGCCACTCACTGGCATTCCTGCTTCTGTTGTGCTTCATGGACCTAGAATTTACTTGGCTTTTCAGATGAAATTCCAAACTCATCTTGCTCGTCAGCCAATCATCTTGGCTATCGGAAGTGATTACCCCAAGCACAACCACCTAACCGTACACAATGATAAAACAACCGTCTTGTTCGATTTCTCTTCAGGCTCAGCATCTGTGGGAGAGGCACCTGGTGATCTTGGGCAAATGAAGAAGAACCATGGAATATTGGCTATATTTGGATGGGGTCTAATAATTCCTATTGGGGCAATTGTGCCAAGATACTTGAAGCACAAGGAACCTTTGTGGTACTATCTCCATTCAATTATTCAATTTGTTGGATTTGTAATTGGGCTTGCAGCTGTGGTACTTGGCCAGCAACTCTATACTAAAATAGGAGCCAACTTTCCAACGCATAGAGGCATAGGAATTTTTGTTCTTGTACTTGGCATCCTTCAGGTTTGTCCCTCACAACTAAACCTATTACAATAATACTATTTAGACGCACAAATACTAGCACACTTGTTGACACATTCTCCAAAAGAGGTAGTTCCTATCATTACATGTGAGACCCTTATGTATTAGAGAATCTGTCAGCAAATGTGTTAGGTTTGAGTTCCGCAAAGGAATTGTAATTTGATATTTCTGAATTTTTGACTGGAGGTAAATTTCAGATATTGGCATTTTTTCTAAGACCCAACAAGAATGCCAAGAATATTAGAAAATACTGGAATTGGTACCACCACTGGCTTGGAAGGTTTGCAGTCTTCTTTGCGGCTGTGAACATAGTTCTGGGGATCAAAATTGGAGGTGAAGGAAATGATTGGAAGATTGGTTACAGATTTCTTCTCGGCGTAATTCTTGTCTCAGTAATTGTATTAGAAGTATTGGCAAGGATGAGAAGAACAGAGAAGGATGATATTACTCCAAACTTCCAAATGAATCCAATTCAATAGGCAGCAAGAAAGATTCAAGTTCTCTAAAGAGGTTTCTCTCTCTTTTTTCTTCCTTTTCGTTTCTTCGTCTTTCGTTACGCAAGATATCATAGTGAGTAAAATGCAGAAGGGAAAAGAGTATGAAATAGCTACGCGTATTTTCTGACATATATGAATGACAAATACATGTATAATATGTACGTAAAATTGAGAAGTGCATCGAAAAAGCTAAGGGAAAGTCGGAAGTGTTTTCCAACATAACGTATATGTATAATATCTATTTGCTTCAATTCTTCACACTCGTCCGTATCACTAAAATCCGGGATGATCCTTTCAAGTATGCACAAATTTACTATCTGAGATCCATATTTAAATTATTCATGTATGGTATGAAACGGGATGAGATTTATATGATTAAAGTGCATATCAATATAGCATCTCAAACTTTGCGGCATGGAAGGTGATGATCCTGCTCTGTAGGGTGAATGCTTTAATAGTTGATTGCATGGATGGATTTGGGTTCCTCTTGTCCAAACCTAACATTTTGGATGTCACAAACGAATTCCTAATGCTGCCTCCAAATTGTAAATCCAGGATCCTTTTTAATTCTTTTATTTTGTAAATTAGATGTTTTGAGGGGTTTTCATAATTTTGGCAGTACCCTTTTTTATTAACATTTTTTAATAACTTTATAGACCCAACATATTTTGACCACCAATATCACCAATATTGTCTTAACTTAACCACATATTATTAGATGTTGAGCTTTATGATAAAAAGTTTCAATAATATTAGGGGTGAAAACTCTCATTATAATTATATATTATTTTGTCATATGACCTATGTCAGATCTTATTTTCTCATTGGTATTATTTTGCCATATGGTCTACTTTTTTTTATCACATCTAACTAGTGTTATGGCCTGATTCACATTGGTATGTATGCGAAAACATCAACATTAGAAAGGTAATATTGGGCGTTTCTACCTAAACTCTAAAGTCTAAACCATAATATAAAGCGATTAAATTACTGTAATTAGCCACTTATAAGTGGGAGGTCTAATGTGACAGCCCGCCCCTAAAAAATTATGATTTTTATAATTTTAATAAGTTAATTTACGTTATTGCCCTTGAGACGTGGAGTTTGATTTTATTGACCGCATTGTTGTACCACATAAGACTTGCTTTCCTGTCATATTCTCGAAGTACTCATCGCTACAGACACGTGGGCGCAAGCGGAATCGAATTTGGAGTTATAACGAAGAAGATATTAACGTTTAAAGTTAAGGACTAAATTGTGGATTATTCCAGATTTTTAGTGTGCCACGTGTTGGGCAGTGAGTGGAGGGATTGGGCTTTGCCCAATCAAATATTGAAGAAGGAAGGGACGGAAGGAAAGCAGAAAATTCATGGGATCAAGGATCCCTCCTCCCCCTTTTGCGCGACCATCACCAAACCGGAGCAAACTCCGATGGATTTCCACCCATTTTTCCGTTGAATTACCTCAAAACATCACCTAGAAACCTCTCTATAACCTTCACTCTGCCTATTCCACTTCAAATTTGGGAAGATTTGGCCTTGAAAATGGGTAAAACCGAAAGTGGTGCAAAACGGGTTGTGTTCAAATTCTTCCAATCCTAAAACGTTTTCCTGAAATTGATCCTACCAAAATACTCCCCTAGAACCCAAGAAAAAAGCCCAAGCAGTGGATGGAGCATCAGAGTTGATTTGGAGGTCGAATTGGAACACACCCATTTCTAGGGTTCTTGGCGGGTGTGACAAAATTGAAGGCTTTCTAGTCCAAATTGGACTTCCTCGAAGGTATGAAAGTTGTTCTACTCGTTGAAATCTTTAATTCTGAAAATTTTGAGAATTTTTGGAGAAAGTTGAATTTTCCGGCAAGCCGAGGCGGCCAACCGCCACCCACGGCGGCACGTGCGGCTGCGAGTGGCCTGAGGGCCGCCAACACTGGTTTTAGGTGATATTAAATGCCTTGAGTTTAGTTTTGATAATTGAATGACGTAGATTGAACGTTAGAGCCTAATCTAGTTATTATACGTTAATAGGCGATGATCTGAATCGACGATCCGACCGTTGGATCGTCACCAAACTTTGATATGTTGTGATACGTAATATTTGAAGATTGTAGGAACTTACGGATTGGGAGTCCGACGTACGGATCTTCCTGAATTGAGTTTGAAACTGAGAAAAATAAAATGTCAACCGCCACTTGGTTTTTGGTAACTGGCGGAGATCCAACCGTTGGATCGTGATGAAACCTTAGAATAATGTCCTAGAGGAATAATGTGGATCTTTAGAAGTGGTGGAACGAAAATATGATTTACGGATCTCATAGATCAAATTTTGTAGGAATGCGTTATACGTAAATTGTATATTTTATTGATTCAAATTCTAAGATTTGATTTAATAATTGTTCTAGGCGCCGATCATTTTGATGGCTCAATGGTTGTGCTAGGGAGTTGGCGTGGACTCCAGGTGAGTGGGCAACTATTTTTCTGTATATACCTATATATTACTATTTTTCCCAGAAAATGAAAATGAACGTTTATGTGATTTGAAATGCCATGCAAAGTATTCATTTATTTTAAATGCTGCATTAGTGATTGTATATTGTATGATGGTGCTGCGGATGCACAGGTAAGTGTCAGGTAAGTTTAGATAATGGTTATAATGAGAATGAGAACGAATGATGTGATGTGATGTGATGTGATTAGAGCTCATATACCTGCACATTGATATTAGTGCTCACGCTCAGAGATAGGCGCACAGTCTTTCACGTGTTGTTCACCTCCCGCACCGCATGCTCGCCTTGGATCCAAGTTAGGTGCACAGTCCTGTCGTATAGACCACTAAAAGTGGGTTCGACTCTTAGGTGACCCGCGAATCCTTCGCACAGTCTTCACGTGATTGTAGCACTAGAGCATACTTATATATATTCAGTGATGATGAGTAGACCACTAGTGGTGATATTGATATGTGTGCAGGATTGATATACATGATATGATGAGTTGATTATGAGCTTATTATACAACCAAGGGTTGAGTTGATATTTAGATTGATTATGAGTTATATATACGGCCAAGGGCCGAGATGATTACCTGACATTTAATCACATCCACAGAGTTTATGATTGAGATTTTAGTTATAATACTTTGGCATGGCATACATTCATACTTTCCAACATGATTTCGAGATTTATATATATACGAGTATATACTTTGATTATGGGAAACTATATAGGTTTTACGAAGAGGGGTTATAACTTTTGAGAAAAGAATGATTTTGAAAAGATTTATATTGCTGACCCACTCAACTTTGTTTTTCGCCCCTCCAGGTTTTAGTTGCCGAAGTTCTTATCGATGAGGATTATTGGCAAAACTGAAGATTTGTGGCTATCTCTGAGGGTATAATTCTTACCCACTTTATTGTACTTTACTTATGCTCTGTCATCACGAGTGAGATGGGTTAACTTCCGCTCACCAGTATACTCTGGTAATTAGGCACTTTTAGGTTTAAATTTACTCACATTTCCCACATCACCATACTTTATGGCTTTGTCACCTTCTAGGTGTCGGCCAGTATAGCTCGATTCGGCGTCCTAGTGGACATTCAGGGTCGGGGTGTGTCAGTTTGGTATCAGAGCATAAGCTGGACAATATTGCATCCATTGCACGCGTGATGTGAGCATACCCTCTTGAGCCTAATTTTTTTGAATATTGCCACCTCGTCGAATACGAAAATGTTTTATTTTTCCTGAGTTTTGGGCAGTTTTGTCGACTTGTCGACATTTCAGAAAATTTCTTTGGCAAATATTTTTAGATTTAAAGTGAGAAAAATTTTCCTGCTAAGGAAAGATGCGGACATGAGGTGAGTTAATGGCCTTAAGGAAAGGTTAATGCTTCGATATCGGCGTACCATTAGGGATTAATAAATCAATTCCACCCTTATTATTTGGCCATTATTACTAAACCTTTTGAGATTGGAAATCGAAAGTAGTTTTGGTTCCTTGGCAGAGTTCGTTAGAATATTACCTATTGGAATTTCTTCAAAGTCTACACTTATAAGACTCTAGGAATGTCTGAGTGACAATGTGATGTTACAAGGATAACACTCGATGGGAGAATATCTTGGGACAATCACTTTTGGTCCCTAATAGCATTAATCCTTCTTAACGCCCTAGTGATTATTCAGGATCTTTAGGAGGAAGATCGACTCTCGTTTTAAACCTGTTCTAAGGTAAATTATTAGGAAATCCTTTCTTTGGTCTTAAAACATTCTAGCCAACCCTAGTCCCCGAGTTTTCTTTTGTTGTTATACTTGTCATTTCGCTGAGCAAAGGTACAGATGTACAAGTTGTTACGTCTGAGGTTAGTGGAAATCCCTGAAGTGGAAAGTATTTTCCTATAATCGATGAATCACCTCCTAGGACCAGTTCATTACCTATTATCTAAAACCAACTACTTGAGTCGGCTCCACCCTATAATCAGTCTATGGTGGTGCTACTTATCGGCGACACTATTCGATATCCAAAAGTTGCTAATCAATATTTCGGCGATATGATTTTCGATACAGAACACATGCTAGAATTTGGAAGTTAATATCTGAGCCGAAGAAACTAAATCAAGGGAACTTAATAGCAGACCTTGTATTAAGACAATAAACTCATGGTTAAGCTAACCATATTACCTATTTAGGTAATCAGAACTTCTCTGACTAGTCCCCTATCAATTACTCCCACAGGTAGGTAGTAGAATCGAATTACGAAGTGGTATTTCACTGCTAGCATGTTTGGAGTGTAGAGAAAATTGTGAAGACCTTTTTGTTCGTATCGTAAACTTGGTTGGTAGCTTAGTACGTTGCGAGGATGTATGCCTTTGGCATCTTTTCTTCAAATCCTACATGGGATGTCACCAAGTGCAAGAAGTGGAATACACCAGTGATTACCTTGTTATTACCACAGTTATTCCCCCTATTTCTTATTGAACCATTCTTAGATAAGTTTCTTTGTGGCTATTGAGTGAGTTCCACTCCCTTTAGAGAACGTAGCTATTAAGCTTGTCGATGAGGGAGTTACCCAATTAAACACTTTATCTAGGGAATTGCAAACCTAGTCTTAGAAGTGGAAGATTAAACCCTAGGTTGTACCTAGACTCTAGTCACTTGGGTGAATGACAATTAAAAACCGTTATTCACTATTTCAAACAGTTGGTCTAGTCAACCAACCTTTGTAATCTGAGTTTGCTTCCATGGTCTGACAAATCCATAGTAATCTTATCGATGATTTCCTTATCTACATTGGCAATGAGACTAGATTCTTAAAGCTTTGTTAGTCATTTTGTTACCAAATCTTCGACTGTAAACTTTGATTAAATCGATACTCATCTTGGAAGACGTGATTGGGAGTCCGACGTATGGATCTTCCTAAATTGAGTTTGAAAGTTAGAAAAATAAAATGTTAACCGCCACTTGGTTTTTTGCAATTGGCGGAGATCCAGCCGTTGGATCGTGATGAAACCTTAGAATAATGTCCTAGAGGCATAATGTGGATCTTTAGAAGTGGCGGATCAGAAATCTGATTTACGGATCTCACGGATCAAATTTTGTAGGAAAGCGTTATACGTAAATTGTATATTTTATCGATTCAAATTCTAAGATTTGATTTAATAATTGTTCTAGGCGCCGATCATTTTGACGGCTCAATGGTTGTGCTAGGGAGTTGGCGTAGACTCCAGGTGAGTGGGCAGCTATTTTTCTGTATATACCTATATATTACTATTTTTCCCAAAAAATGAAAATGAACGTTTATGTGATTTGAAATGCCATGCAAAGTATTCATTTATTTTAAATGATGCATTAGTGATTGCATATTGTATGATGGTGCTGCGGACGCACATGTAAGTGTCAGGTAAGTTTAGATAATGGTTATAATGAGAATGAGAACGAATGATGTATCTTAAAATCCTAATTGAATACATTTTGAATTTCAGAGAATCACTTAAAATTCTAATTGAATACCCCTAGATTCATTAACACTGTGTTCGGATGAAGAAATTTAAAATTACTAAGGAATTTTAAAATGACGGGATTTTATTTTTTAGAATTTGTGAATTTTCTTGTTTGGTTAACCTAAAAGAACAATGGAATTTGTTAATTTTAAACTCTCAATCATAGAAATTAAGAAATGGCACATATTTACATCAAATTTAAACTTGGGAATTTGAGGCCCCAAATTCCAAGTTTTTTTTCACGTGAAAATTCTAAATTTCTATGTTTATAAATCTAAACAAGAGAATTGGTGAATGTCAATTTATAAATTCTGACTTTTATTTAAATTCCAAATCTATTTATCCAAACATAGTTGTTTGGGCCTAAAATATTGGTTTGGGTCAAGTGGGGGTTATTTCTCGGCCAAGAAGCTTAGAAGGTATTGGGAGATATTCGGTTGGTGAGCCGATTAGGTAAGGTCGGCCAAGTCTTATTAAGAAAAGGAGTCTTCCAAATGAAGATAAGGAAGGCAAAGTCCGATCGTGAGACTGGTGATTAGGAGGTAGAATCCCAGTGCAGTAGGTAGTCTCGGCGAGACTAAGATATGAAGACGTGAAAGAACATGGCCGAATAGAAGGCTAGGTTCAGAATCCTGGTGGAAGTAGGAATGGTCGAGATAAGGCCGTAACAGAGTAAGGAGTCTGGATCTAGGTGGAGTTCCAATTCGATCAGAGGAGATTTGCTGCTATAACAAAGTCCCCGGCTAGAGTCGAAGCCATGTCAGGTTTCATCAAGGAAGGGTTTGATGGGCTGATGGTTTTGTGCAGCCGTTGTAAGGCACAAGTGGTTTTAACAGAGCCAAAAGTAAAGCCACTTCAAGTACCGACACCACGGCAACCGCCTGCAATCGTGGCAACATCATGACAGCTACTCATGGTCGCGGCAATACCACCAAAAGGTGTTTGATAAACTTGGCCCCCAAAAACGAGCTGATGGATCATCCTCAGCCAAGCGACGACTGGATTTCGATGCACCTTTTTATAATGAGGTCTATTATTCGCGAAATTCCAGCAGCTCAAATTCATCAATAAACCAAAAGACATTTAAGCCACTATAACCACGCAACCAATGATAGTACACATACAACTCCCCAACCGGTGTATATATTGCGCTGTCTAAGTCTTAGAAACATCGTCGCCAGCGGATAGATTGCATGGCTTGACGCCAGGCATCCCAGACAATTTTGGCTCCCAAATGGCAGCCGAAAAAGCTAGAGAGAAGTAGAGACAACTGACTACCCTCGGCAATCATGACCGAATTACTTTGTGGGAAAAAGATGATTGACCGCGATTTTGAAACCTGCATCGAGGAATCCGAGAAATGTATCAAACTCCTTTTTCGACCTAGCGAAATGAAAGCTCGTTTTGAGCAATTCAGAAAGGAGTCAGAAAGCAAGCTCCCTCCATTGCCATCACCATCACTACTAATCAAGATACGACGGAATCTTTACCCTCATTTCCTCGGCGAGGCTTTAGAGTACATGTAGGAATTTCATAAGATGCATTTTGCCAATGATTTATATGGCTTACCGAAAGAGTGTCAAGAGGCCTTCGACCTGGCCTTAACTTCCCCATACGCTGAGCAAATTATCCAGAAAACCACTGATCCAGCAATGAAGGCCAGATTCCAGCACATACGCGAAGCTCGGGTCCTCTGTTTTGAAGTCGATCCATATACCGACATAGAACCCGCTGAGCATCCCGTTTCCTTGAAAGATCTTCAATATTTAATATACCATTTCGAAGTCTTCTCGGCAGTAGCTCTCTTCGGCCTTACGGCCTACGAGAAGGAACGCATAACACGACTAGATGCATACCTCGATGCAAGGAACGCTCGAATCGCTTATTAAGAGCAAGTTCGTAAACCGGCACTGGTCTCAACGTCGAGCGAGCTCGAGAAAGACACCCAGAACGACACGGCACATGAGGATGATCCTCAACTTGTCGATGCAACAAAAGATGTTCAGGTCGATGATGCTCAGGAGCATGACACTTCAGCCAATAGACCGGGAGAAGACGACCATGACCCGATGGGCTTTTCAGTCCTTGACAACATGGAGATCAGCATGGTTCATGTTCTACCCGCCAAATTTCAGATGACTACTTCCCAACCAACCTCCTTGGACGGTGATGTGGTTGCCAAAGAAGCAACACAGGTTGACTTCATTGTTGGCAAAGAAGATAAGATATAGAGCAAACAAGACAAGCTTAAAATAACTCTCGCTGAATTATTTCTCCATTCTCCGGCTGCGAATCTGCAGTACCTCGAGTCATTGTATGTCACGGCTCATATTGAGGGATATCCAATCTCCAAGGTATTTGTCGACTATAGAGCAACAGTCAACGTTATGCCTATGTCCATCATCCGAGCTCTACGACGATTGAACGACAAACTCATCCCATCAGGGATAACCATGAGTAGCTTTATAAGCGACAAATCCCAAACAAAGGGAGTACTTCCTCTAGAGGTGAGCGTCGCCGGTCACAATCACATGACCGCGTTCTTCATAGTGGATTCAAAGATCGAGTACAATGCGTTGCTCGGCTGCGATTGGATTCATCAGACCGGATGCATTCCTTCATCACTATACCAAATCTTTATCTTTTGGGGCAGAAAATTAGTCGTGGTTCATCCAGCCGATAACCAGCCGTTCGAAGCTAACATGATTCAGGCCCGCTATTATGATGATCGTGTTGGCTACATTACCCTGCAAGGCTTCAATGGGAAAGTACGGTCGACTCAAATTTCAGTACAGAAGGCCATTGAGGTTACTGCTAAGACTGTACATCAGGATTTGGTGAGACTCGGATTGACCAACCTGTTTGCCTACGCCGATAACTGATACCGGACAAGAAATGGGTTAGGTCGCGGTTTCATTAACCATGGAACGACTGTTGGCCCATTGGTATGCTGTTTCCAAGCAACCATACTCGGGAGTCAACCTAATTGAGTTTCTAGCCAAATGAGACAATGGACTAGATCTATTGTTGGATAAATTTCAGGTCGCACCAGCCGAACTCGAGGATAATCGACCTCAGGTCAAAGACCCTTTAGAAGAAATAAATGTTGGGGCGGCCAAAGACCTACGGCCTTTATTTATTAGCGCTTTGTTACCCCAACCTATGAAAAACGAGCTTTGTAATTTACTTGAGGAATTTAAAGATTGTTTTGGTTAGAGTTACCATGAGATGCCTGGTTTAGATCGAAAACTCGTTGAACATGAGTTGCGCATTAAACCTGGTTGTAAACCATTCCGTCAACCACCTCAACGATTCTTAACCGAAGTACAACTTGGCATAAAAGACGAAATCATTCGACTTTTAAATGCCGGTTTCATTCAGACAGCTCGATACGTCGAATGGTTGGCAAATATCATCCCAGTCCTAAAGAAAAATTGTGCTTTATGAATTTGTATCGATTTTTGAAATCTAAATCTGGCAACTCCCAAAGATGAATATACAATGCCGATTTCAGATTTATTAATCGATGAAGCAGCAAGCCACGAAATTTTATCGTTTATGGATGGACATGTTGGTTACAACCAGATTTTCATCGCCGAGGCCGATGTTCACAAAACCACTTTTTGATGCCCGGGGGCACTCGGCATATACGAATGGGTCGTTATGCCATTCGACCTAAAAAATGTCGGCGTCACATATCAACGGGCGATGAACACAATATTCCACGACTTAATTGGCACCACTGTCGAAGTTTACATTGACGATGTGGTCATCAAGTCGAAACGACGCTAGACGTATCTAGACGATCTTCAATAGGCTTTTTTACACCTGCGCCAACATAACCTCAAGATGAATCTAGCTAAGTGTGTTTTCGGCGTTTCAGCCGGTAATTTCCTAGGTTTTCTTATGTATCACCATGGCATCGAGGTCGACGAGAACAAGGTTGGGGCAATCATTAACGCTCCACCCCCGCGACCAAGAAGTAGGGTCGGCAAAATTAATTTCCTCCGCCGATTCATTGCCCATTCGGAGGGAAAGATGCGAGCTTTTTCCACACTGTTGAAACTAAAGGATTCTGACACCTTTGAGTGGACGACCCAACATTAAGAGGCCTTTACACAGATCAAGGTTGCTCTTTCAACCCCACATGTCCTTGTCTCACCCCGACGAGGTAAACCCCTTAAGTTGTATATCTCTGCGACCGAAGAGTCAATCGGTTGTCTTCTAGCACAAGACAATGATGCTGAACGCGAGCAAGCCATTTTTTACCTTAGCCGTAACTTCAATGATCCTGAGATCAACCACTCAGTCGTCGAGAAACTCTGCTTAGCTTTGTTCTTTACCGCGTCTAAACTCAAACATTATATGCTATCATCCGTCAGTCAAGTAATCGCCTAAACTGACGTCATCCGTTATATGCTCACTCGGCTGATTGTCAATGGCCGAATTGGGAAGTGGACAATAGGGCTATTTGAATTCAGTTTGCAGTGTGTCCCTCAGAAAGCTGTTAAGGGCCAAGTACTGGCTGATTTCTTGGCCCAGCACCCGTCTCCATATGGCTCTGGGGGCCATGACATCGAAATCGACATGGTTGAAACTCGAGACAATTATTGGACAATGTACTTTGATGGCTCGAGTACTTCTGTTTCGACTGATGTTGGAATAATCATTCAGTCTCCAAAGCACCGTCGGTGGTATTTTTCACTCAAGCTAGACTTTGACTGTTCGAACAACCAGGCTGAATACGAGGCCCTCATCATTGGCCTCAGTGTTCTTCACGACTTACGGGCAATCCGCGCCCTCATTCTCGGCAACTCGAAACTTGTGATTAATCAATTCAATGGCACTTTTCGTTGCATGAGTTGCACTCTGACTCCCTATCACATGGTCATCAGCTATTTGGCCGAGTCCTTCGATGACATTACGTTCAAACATATTTCTTGAGTCCGCAATACTGATGTGGATGAGTTGGCCTAAATAGCCTCCAGCGTGTAACTCATGGGGGGCAAGATAGGTCGGGCGATACCTGTAATACGACAATCATACTCGGCCCTGGTTATTCAACAAGTTCTCCAGTAGGATCATGTGATCCAAACGCGAGTCAAGTATTTACTTTTGTTGTTAGAACGTGAAGAACTTGTTGAGGTTTGCACAGTCGAGGCGTTGCCAGACAATTGGAGAAGGCCGATCATGCAGTATCTCGACAACCCCAACGGGAAACACAATTGTAAGATGAGGATTTCATGCCACGAACTACGTGTTGTATTAAAACACGTTGTACAGAAAGGGTGAGGATAGCCTCATATTGCTATGTCTCAGCCCTGAAGAGACCGCCCAGGCAATTGCCGAGGTTAATGAAGGAATATGCGGAGCCCATCAGTCCGGTCGAAAGATGCGATGGTTGCTTCGCCGACACGGTTATTTCTGGTCGAGCATTTTAAAAGATTGTATCGAGTTTGTGCGTGGGTGTGTACAGTGCCATATTCATGGTCCTATACAGAGAATCCTGGCCGAATCGTTGCATTCAGTTACCAAACCATGGCCATTTAGAGGATAGGCCACGGACATAATCGGCAAAATTACACCAACTTTTGGATCGGCAAAACATGCCTGGATACTCGTTGCGACAGACTACTTCACCAAATGGGTCGACGCAAAATCGTATGCCGAATTGACATCTAAAGAAGTTTGTGACTTCGTAGAGGAAAACATCGTGACCATATTCGGTGTGCCAGAGACCATTATCACAGATAATGGTACGGTCTTCACGTTTGACAAGTTTAAGCAATATACGGCGAATCTTAAAATTCGACTCGAGCAATCTACGCCGTATTGCCCGCAGGCAAATGGGCAGGCCAAAGCAAGTAATAAAGTTTTGATCGACATTCTTGAAAAATGGTGAGAAAAAGGCCTGGTATATGACATTTGAAGTTAAACAAAGCGTTATGGGCTTATCGTACCTTGCTCTGTTCAGCCACTGGGACAACTCCATATGTATTAACCTATGGACACGATGCAATGATGCCGGTCGAACTATGTATAAAATCGTTAAGGATGATTGAGCAAAGTAGTTTGTTTAGTGACGAGTATAGTCAGGCTATGAGGCAAGAGTTAGAAGACCTAGAAAAAACCAGGCTTGATGCTTATAACTTGTTAGTCTCAAAAAAGAAAATTTCCGAACGAGCCTATAATCAGCGAGTTAAACAGAAAACGTTTGGTGAGGGTGAGTTAGTTTGGCAAACCGTGCTACCGGTTGGAATTAAATACCCTAGATTCGGCAAATGGTCATCGAATTGGGAAAGACCGTTTGTTATTCACAAGGTTCTCAGCAATGGGGCATACCATCTCAAAGATCAGACAGGTTTAATTCACAAGTTGCCAATCAATGGAAATTTTTTAAAGAAGTACTATCCGACAACATGAGAAATGCAAAAATCAAGGTGTATTTCATTAGGATTGAATGTTACGAAAGAAGAGTTAAAACAGCCTATAAGATTACAATTCTAGGGAGACAGGGGAAAGTAGGCTTTAAGAGCAGCCTTTAGCTCCAGCCACCTCACTTCGCCTAATGTAACTTCAGCCTGGCAAACCTTCTTGTCAAGCTTCATCTGCTTAATCCATTTCGCACCAGCTGCGAATTCCGTTAACTTGGCCTTGTTCGACTCAAAGTTCACCTCGAGCATAGAAGCAACAACCGATCTCCGACGCTGAAGTTTCGCGATCTGCTTGTCAAGAATGGCTAGCTATTTTTTCTCCTCCTTCATTGCCTCGAGCTCCGGTCGCATTGCTTCCTGAATGGTTGTTGCAGCTTTCAAGTTGTCTTATGCACGAAAAGTCTTCTCGAAAATGATGAAATATTCTCGAGTTCTCTCTAGAATAGAAGACAGTTGAACAATGGATTCATTGTTTATAAGGCCTTCAAATGCAAGGGCGTTCAGGCATTCGCCTACAGACTCGAGGCCGTTGCGCTCCAGGATTTGAGAAGTCAAAAGGCATAGGAGGTTCTGCAGCTTGGCAAGAACGGAAGATTCGGCCGCGGCAAAAGCAGGTTCAGTCCGGGCAGTAGATGGTCCAGCCACGCTAAAAGTACTGGTGAGCAAGGCATCAAGCTCGACCTCCCAGGAAGGTTACACATAAAAGAAACTTATCAAGACAAGTTAAAACAAAAATAATCAAGGAAAAGAGAAATGTCAGACTTGCCGAGAAGAGACTTCAACCATGTTTGTTGGTTTATTGCTCGAGCCTAGAGAGCTTAATGGCCGACCCCAATGTTTAAGATTCTCTCTTAATTCACACAGCCGATGAAGGTTATCCATGTTCGATGGCCACTGTAGTGGCTAAGAGACATAAATAACGCCATTCGGCACGTAGAATTTTAGGTGAATTGAGAAAGAAGGCACCTGACATTTAATATTTTTCCTAATTTAGAACCCTAAGGCAGAAGACTAAAAAAAGGAAAAAAAGCAATAAATGAACTTACAAAGGCCGAAGTGGTTTCCTGAGGCGGGATGTCGAGGTCTTCGTCCTGTGGATAAACCGGTGAGTCCGCCGTCGCTTCAGGCTTTATGAAGACCATTTTTCCGCGATCAGCAGCAGAGGATTGACCTGGATGTCCTCGGCCACTGGAGAAGGATTAGGGGAATAAGGTCGAGGGCGACTTGTCAAAGGAGTTTCGTAAAGTTCAATATAAAAAGCAAGAGGATTTACCAACGACATAACTATACCTCTTCCAAGATGACCGTCATCTATTTTGGATGTTTGGGGAGAGACTTCCCAGCCGGAGAGGCTACATTCTCCAACACGGGTGCAGTGAACGACCCATGAGCTGTGGGATTCTCGACTTGTGGGGCAACCACCGACTCGACCACGATCTGTGGAGCAGGTGGAATGGTGAGGGCTGGCTTAGTGGTACGAATTTTAATCCCTGCACCGGCTACCATTGGGGCCTGGACGACAGGATGAGGAGAAGAACTTGGTGTGGTCACTTCTGTCATCTAGCTGGAGATAACGTGGATCTCCCGCTCCCCTTTTTTTGCTAACTTCTTGACACGCTTTTGGGGGCGGAAAGATTCAACGGCCGTCTCGACCTCCTGAAGAGGCCGTTTGCTTTGTAAGGCCGCCGCAACGGCCGTAGCCTTATTGGATGGAGGGATGAGTTTCTTCTTAGTCGTGGCCGCAGCAGTTGCGATCGCTGGCTTTGGCACACGACCACCTGAGGAAACGGAACCAAGTCAGTAAGAGGTAATTTGAGTGTTTAAAGAATAGGTTCAGATAGTTATATACCTTGGGTTGTCTCCTTGATTTTGAGGGTAGAAGCCTTCTTGGGTCTGTTGCCGAAAATTTTGTAGAAGACATCTTCGACCGACGTGCCGAAAAAGTCCTTGGTGTACTCTTCCCACCAATCACCGAAAGTGTCTATGCCAAGAAACTCAGGAACGGTCGGTCGAAGACGGAACCTCTAAACCGCTCCTGAAATTCTTTCTTCATGTCATTGCACTCTGTCTCTGAAGAGCCGGAAAGACGTCCTTAGCTTAAGAGATAGCGGGAGGAAAGAAGAGGCACCAGACAGCCCTGGTAGTCGAGCTAGCGAGCGGTGAATTGGGAATGGTAGACTTCCCAGCCCACTTGGTGAACGTCACAGCTGAGAGGGAAGTCGTGGGTGAGCACGAACGATCCCCAGGCTTGACGAAGATCAGCATCGTCGTTTGTGCTCCATGTTGATTAGCGAAGCTTGATCGACGAAGGGTACTCACGACGATAACAGATTAAGAATTCGTCGTTGGAGAAAATGTCGAGGCCGAAGAAGTATTTGAAAATTTCTTCAGCCCGGTGCGGATGTGCCGGTCGAGAGGTCAGTTGAAGGTCGAGCGCTTCGGTATCGGAAAGTTGGCAACCTCTGGCCGAAAGGTGGCAAAGTAAACCTGGAGCCAGAGTTGAAAGAACCAGAGAGGGCCGTTCTGGTGTGGGTCAATCTTGTGGATGGTTGCCTCTGCCAGGCAGTGTAGAAGGTTAGCAAGAATGGCTGGGCTAATGATAGAGTGTGACCGCTAACCAGGGCTTCGGCCACTAGTATGTTCTTGACTAAACACTTGTTGGACTTGGTACAACAAATGAATTTTGTTGTACAAATAAAAGAGGAAGGCTTCATGTTCTCCTTTCCTTAGGCTCTCATTTCCTCGGCCGGTGAAATGGAGGTAGAGGGTGTTGTAGTTAAAGAAGTTCTTGTGACGCTTCTGAACTTTTTCCTTTGAAGGTTCTTAACCCTCTCTGCTTAGCGTTTCGACGGCTCGTTCATCAAAAAGCGCTTTCAAGTCGACGTTTGACAGGTACCCAGAAAAGGCAGCGTCGACTGGGATACCAGAGGGGGCAGTCCCCAAGATAGCCGTGATGTTGAGGATGAGGGCAAAGAGGCCGAGATGGAGGACCATGGTGTTTGTGGCCGAGTACCAGAAGCTCTTTGTCCATGGCAATTTCCACGGATGAAAGTCTAATGGCGTCGTAAATGCCAAGAGACTTCCATTACTCACCGAAGAGCTTTTCCATTCGAGCAACCCAGGCTGCCCAGGTTGCAGTGGTTGAGGGCTAGGAGCCTTGGGGCTTTGCTGAGTCCCACTTTGACCATTCAAACCTTTTCAGCAGGGGTGGAAGACAGTGGTCTTCGAGAAGGTTGGTGAAAGATTGAGGCACTGCATCCTTGAAGAGTGGCCCAAGAATCTGGTGGGTGTCACTCTTGTCTTCAAAATGCAGAGTCTTGATCGAGCACCGATCAATGATTTTCTTGAACTTATCGCACTCTTTAGAAAGCTTGGAAGCGAAAGAGGCTATGGGTAAGAACTTAGGAGGATTTCTGGGTTGGGAACTCGAGAAATTATTGGGTCAAG
The DNA here is from genome assembly GCA_963580275.1 of Crataegus laevigata. Taxonomy (NCBI): domain Eukaryota; kingdom Viridiplantae; phylum Streptophyta; class Magnoliopsida; order Rosales; family Rosaceae; genus Crataegus; species Crataegus laevigata. Next base: position 23,965,761 of record OY756947.1, on the reverse strand, counting down.
AACTGGGGAGGTTTCTGGGCTTGAAGAATTTCTGGGTTTTGGGGAGCGAAGACAAGAGAGAATTCAGAGTTCTAAAAGCGTAAGAGTGCGGATGACAAGGTTTAGGTATTTATAGGCATTTTGGTGGGAAAACCAGACGTTTGAGTTTCAAAATTTGGGATAAAATCTACCTGGAAAAACGCCAATCATTATAAATATTCAATGGAATCTAGGTGAAAAGACCAAGGGTCTCGCGATTTGAAAAGGGCACGGTTGCTTGTGGCGGCAAATAATGATAAGAAGATGTTTCAGTAGCCGCATGTTTTGAGGAACATCATTAGGGCTACTGAGTGAGCTAGGGTGTCACCACATGGCAGAAAGTTAATGGGAGTAACGACAAGTAATCGTGCTTCATAAATGCGCATGATTCAGGTTTTCAAGGCAATTAAGTAGTGTTGCTTCTTCAAGGTCGAGGTTCGACCAGGGATTGTAGGTCAACGGCCTCAGAAGTGAGGGGGCAATGTTTTGGCCCAAAATATTGGTTTGGGCCGAGTAGGGTGTATTTATCGGCACAGAAGCTTAGAAGACGCTGGGAGATATTCAATTGGTGGGCCAATTAGTTAAGGTCGGCCAAGTCCTATTAGGAAAATGAGTCATCCAGATGAAGATAAGGAAGGCAAAGTCTGATCGTGAGACGGATGATTGGGAGATAGAATCCCATTGCAGTAGGAAGTCTCGGCGAGACTGGATACAGAGACGTGAAGGAACAGAGTAAGGAGTCTGGATCCAGGTGGAGTTCCAATTCGATCAGAGGAGATTTGCTGCTATAAATAGAGAGGTGAGGGCATCATTCAAATGACCTCCAACTCAACACACAAATATGCCTTGCATTCTCGCTCTACGTGAAACCTCTTAACAACCTTGAGATTTTTATTTTCTTTTTCCGCCTTCACATCTTCAGTTTAGATAAACAGCATTGTGAAGGCAACTGGTGACATCTTCAGTTTGGATAAACAGCACTGTTACCGTAGAATTAGCCGACCACAAAGCACTTCAGTTTGGATAAACAACAATGTGTCAAGGCCGATTGGTTATCTATCCAAGTCTCGGTCGATAAGGATTTTCAGATCCCTGTCAATAGAGGTCATCTCATCAGCCTTCTCGGCGAAGTAAGGTGTTACTGATTGCTAGGCTCGGCGCGTCAAACGCCGAGTTGTTTTATGATCGCATACTCACAAGTGGGGTTTAAAGTTCGGCATTCGGACGGCCGAACCACATTTACCATCAAGAATTATATCCGCTTTGAGTATATGTGCCCCTATACTTTGGTGTCGATTCGGAGTGAGTTTACTCTGACGAATACAATCATTGTGACCTAAGCCGACGACGACGATTTGTGAACTTCATAATTAGTAGCCTTGTCTTCAGGCTTGAGAATCCAGAGGCCGAGACGTGTTCCTTCCTCGGCCGTAATCGCAAGACATAGAAGTCAGCCGCGCGCATCAACACAACACATCAGCATATTTTACTCCCCTGCCGAGCTCGACTGACGAGTTAGCACACCCTGCATACATTTGAAGGACAAAGTTAGCTCATTAGTTACTCGGCTTGCGAGCCATAAGGCTAAGTAGTTTTTGGAGTCAACAATAGTGTAAAAGAATTCAAATCCCTCAAAATTTTAATTGAATGTACCCCGTAAAACTTCAATGAATGTCATGGTAATTTCTCAAACATGACAACCTCATGTGGTGTTAGTGTCATTAGTTAGAATTGCATGTTCTTATTTTTACATAAAAATATCTCTCATGTAAATTACATGAGAAAGAAGTCACAACACTCAGCTCTCAATCTTTCCTAAAACAAAAAAAAAAGGTCTGAAATGTGGTTATATAATGAAATGGCTTGATATTTTGCTTCGAAGTGTGATGTTTCCTATCATAGCTTATAGTTTTATTATATTTTGATTTGAGGTGTTGGAGTAAACTAATTTAAGTGCATAGGATATAGTCGTGTAAAAAATGGATACAAAACTTTGGCTGGTATATTGTCTTCTTTTGGTTTGGTTTAAATTGTGCTCATTACTTTACAATTACCGAACTTGGTCAAAAAATACACATTTTTCATTGATAAAAAAAAATAGGGTAAATTACACCATAGCCCCTCAGGTTTGAGGTCTATTATAACCCCATACAACATCTTTAAAACATTTCAATTTCATACGCCCGTTACATTTTCAATTTCATACAGCCGTTACATTTTCCATCCATTGAACCGTTAAGTGCTGATGTGGCCGCCACATATATGCCACGTGGCTGCCAAATGTCGGCCATGTGGCAAATAAAATAATTTTTTATTTTTATTTTTATTTTAAAAACCTAAATTTTCTCAACAAAAAAAAATAGAGTAAATTACATCATACCCCCTCAAGTTTGAGGTCTATTACAACTCCATACAACATCTTTAAAACATTTCACTTTCATACATCCAGTACCATTTTATTTCAAAATAACACCTCTATTAGATTCTCCATCCATTGATCCGTTAAGTGCTGACGTGGCTGCCACATGTGTGCCACGTGGCAAAAAATAATAATTTTTTAATTTTTTTTGAAAAAAAATTTGAATCTTATAAATTAAAAAAAAAGAAACAAAAAGACTAAAACCCATCCCAAAGTTCCAAACCCATCCCATCTCCCTGCAAACCCCTACCCCAAAAAAAACCCAGATCCCCTACAAAGCCCCGCCCTCCTCGCACCAAATCCCCTGCAAAGCCCCCCGCCCCTACGCGACACCCTCCATAACCCACGAGAACCTTCCCCCCCCCCCCCCCAGCGGTAGTGCAGGGCCAGTAGAGCGGTGTGGCCAGAAGCCAAATCTAGTTTTGCAATGGGGAGCAAAAGCAGCAAGGAGAAGAGGAAAAGGCAAAGCTTTTGGGTTTGGGAATGCATTTTTATGGAACCCCAGATGGCGTTTTTGGTGAATTGGGTGGGGGTATGGATTCCTGGGGTTTTCAAAGATCATACATTGTTTTGGTTTTTGGGTTTCAGAGGATGAGAGAAAGAAAAAGGAGAGAGTGCATTTTGGGAGCTACATTTCCTCGTTTCTTTTTGGTCCTTTAGTATCAATTTTAGGTATGGTATATATTTTTAGACTGGTTTTGTGGTAGATTCATCTTGGGGAGTTTGAGTTTAAGATGATTTTTGAACTGGTTTTGTAGTAGATCCATCTAATCTCGGGTGGAATTTTTTGGGGTGGGTGATGGGGGATGGGAGAAAGGGGTGGCTCGGGTGGGATTTTTGGGGGGGGCAGGGGGTGGGGGGGGGGGGGGTGGGGATGATGGATGGAAGAAGGGAGTGAGTTGGGGAAGACGATTTCAAGTTTTTTTTTTTTTTTTTTTGTTGAGAAGATTCAGGTTTTTAAAAATAAAAATAAAAAATTATTATTATTGCCACGTTAGCATTTAATAGACCAATGGATGGAAAATCTAACATATGTGTTATTTTGAAATAAAATGGTACTGTATGTGTGAAAGTGAAATGTTTTAAAGATGTATGAAGTTGTAATAGACCTCAAACCTGAGGGGGTATGGTGTAATTTACCCTTTTTTTGTTGAGAAAATTTAGGTTTTTTAAATAAAAAAATTATTTTATTTGCCACGTGGCAAACATTTGGTAGCCACGTGGCATATATGTGGCGGCCACGTCAGCACTTAACGGTTCAATAGATGGAAAATGTAACGGCTGTATGAAATTGAAATAAAATAGTGCTTGAGGTATGAAAGTAAAATGTTTTAAAGATGTTGTATGGGATTGTAATAGACCTCAAACCTGAGAGGATATAGTGTAATTTATCCAAAAAAATAAGAAAGAATTCAGTAGACATATTAAGCATTATCATCTACTTAATACATGATTTACATAATGATATTAATGTCACCTATTTTCTTCGGTAGAAGTCTTGGACGAACTACAAAGAAATTTTCACCATTTCTCTATGCATATAATCCTCTATATCACCCTGGCATAATAATAATAATAATAATAATAATAATAATAATAATAATAATCCTCTATATCAAGATTCCGACTCCAAAATAAGAATATGGGTCTAGACATGAGACATTTATGAATCAAAATTTGAGAACGAGTTGAAGACTGGAGAGAAAAATATATGTACCATAATTACTGAAAAATATAGTTTTGATCACATTTTATTCAGGAGATATGTTTTTCTTGTGCAAACATGAGCGTTAAAAAGGTTTGAACATTGTCCCTCGTATTTATCTAATTCGGTCTGATAATTTGTTTCTTCACATATATTACGAAGTAGTTCATGGGGTATGTAAATACTTTGAATTGTTCATTTTTTTTCCTTTCATTTTTTGGGTTCCTACCTTCATTTTCTACTCATAAATATACACTCAGTTTTCAATTATTTGATTCATGTCACTCAGTTCAAAAAATACACCTTTGGGTGTGAATAGGCAAATACCCCATTACTTGAGATACTGCTTTGTGCTTGTATGGGATGTATTTTCAACCGAAAAGCCCATCGCATATGATCAACTAAAATAATGCCCTCAAAGTCACTTATTTGATGTAACAGTTTTTGGACTAGTTATAATGTTAAACTCTTACTTGTTTAATAGAAGGGCAAAACTTGCTGTTAATATGTTTAAGTAATAACAAAATTCAAGGAATGTATTCAACATAAGAGAAGTGATTTAAGTTAGATTAACGAAACTTTTCTCTTTTGTTCATTCTTAAAATGTTCCTTACCATAGAATTGCCAATTGAGCATTAACAATCTGTTAAAGTATGCGTTATGTAAACTCAAGCAAGAGTATGACTAATCTCAAATTATTAAGTACCAGTTTGGTATGACTTAATTATATAAAAAGCGGATACCAAAAATTATTAAGAGCTTTACGAAGCTGCAAAACCTAGCCTTGTAAAGACCGGGCTTTTAATTCCAAAAGGTAGTGAACAGTGTCAATAAGTAAATTTTTCAAAAATGTCAATCTTACCATCTCTACTTCTTTCTTCCCAGCTCTGCTTTCCACCGCCATTCCCCAGTCTGAGCAATTGGATTTCAGATTTCTCCTCTTTATCAGAAACTTCGCCAGCTAATGATCCTGTACGTAGATCAAAAACTTTGTCGAAACCTTGGATTTCAGACTTCTCCTCTGCATCTGGTGAAAACACCAATCTATTTTCGCTTTCTTGTTCCTCTTGTTTCTCATCTTCATGGTCTTCTTGTTCTTCACATCCTTCAACCTTGTCATCTCTGAGGAAACTAACACCTTCACTGTATACCATAGACTCCAGCACTGTTCACTTGCTAACCCAGATCCCACCCACCTCCCCTAAACACACAACGCCCAAACCACCTAAACCCATCCATGTCGTCATCGCCAACTAGTGGCGAAGCCAGGATTTCTCGAGGGGATGGGCGAACTTAAAAGAATGCAAGGTTAAAGAAAAATGATAACAACTAAATCTTTTTATATAGTAATGTCTTCTATAATTAATCAATACAAACAAATTACAATTTTGAGATAATGTCTACGAATTGCTTCACGATAATTAGGTGGATAATCAAGCATTCGACATCTATGTGCAGGGTCTGCAGAAAGATTAGCCAATATTTCCTCTAACTCAGTGGTCTCACTTTGTTGTGACCTACTTGGAATATTTGAAGGAGGACTTCTTGGAATATTTGAAGGATGAGGAGGACTATTCAGAATATTTGAAGGATATAGTAGTAAAACGAGTGTGGGTTTAACATAGTGGATATAGTAGTAAAACGAACATAAGGATATATAGTGGTCCGCATAACAGGACTACGTCCACTGCAGTCTCTTTAATATATTACACAAGAGTTTTGATAACTCATTGGAATGACTTTATGAAATACGTCAAGTTTACTCTCATACGTGGCACACATGATAATTTCGCACGACAAACAAACTATGTTATGGATATTTTCATGTTGCAACAACTAGGAAATTACAATGATCAAATTTGATACAACTGAAAATATATTAAACAAAATTAAAATTTTGGCTTTAATGCTATGTATTGTTCAAGCCTACGAGTGTTTTCACTATTAAATTTGCTTTTCACAAATACTTAGATCTTATATTTTGATTCTCAACTGTTTATTTTCCGTATTATTCAATTATACATAATATTTATATAAAAAAATCCAACTACAAGAACTATAAACTCGTGATTTATCATATTTGGGGAAAATAGGACTTCTATTTGATTGGACCATTTCGAACAATTTATCCCCAACAGGCCCAATTGAATCGGGGGTTACCCAGTGGAGTTTTAGACTTGAGTCTGTAGCAACTTACCCGGTTGCAGAGAAGCATCGAAATCCGAAACGAAGAAGAAGGTGGTGTTTCGTACGGAGCACCGGAGCAAAGGAAACAATCAGACATGGGAGAGGTAGTAGAAGCCGTACCGGAGCACCGGAACTCGTTCGCAACTCCAATTGTATTCGTAATCGTCGTCGCATTCCAGAGGAGATGAACCAGTGGGTTTTCCGGTGAGGGGAGTGGCGAACCCAGCTTTCCAGTGGTGTTTCCCGGCGAGGGGAGTGGCGGCCGCCACTCCTCGCCCTCACGTGGCTTCGCCACTGTCGCCAACATCTTCATCTTGATCGGGCTAGAGAAATTGAGAATTTGACTAAACTTGGCTAGATGAAGAAGATGGAGAAAATAAAGAAACGAAGAAGATGGAAAAAAACAAGGGGAAGAGAGTTCAGAGAAGATGGGACAAGAGATTTCTAGAGAGATATTATAATCAAATATATTATAAATAATAAATAAAATATTTATATTATATCTAATATCATACTATTTTTAGTCATTTAACATAGTTACAACAGTTTTATACAAAAGTTATCAAACACTTGAGCACTGCATTTTTTTTAAAGCACATTTACAAAAGAAGTTACCAAATACTCAACTGCTTTATTTTACAGTTGTTGACTCTCACAGTACAGTAAAAGCAACTTTTATTAAAAGCACAACAATATCAAACTAGCCTTAATTGTTAGACTCTAAGACAAACACATAAGTACTCGAAAGGTATCAAGTACACTGAACAACGATCAAAAGAGAGTTCTAATATACATGTCATGTAAGAATTCATAAGTTGCAATAATGCAAAGTAATCTTTTAACCTGAGGCATCATAGTTGTCTAGTTCTTAGGTACTTGATCCTTGACTATGACAAAGACATTTCATTGCGAATGTCTACGACATTATTGAGGTTAAGCTACCTAATCATGTAGGCATGTGAATAGTGAATGCACAATAAGGGATCTCTAACCTTCTATGGTAAAGGGAGAATACTCTAAAATATAATTCGGTAGTGTTTGACCAAAGCATATGAATATGACTTAGGAAGAATGTTCCAAATCATATTCAATAAAATCATATAAAGAGGTATTACATTGGATAGTAGACATGAAAAAAATATCAGTTAAACGATATGATCAAGAGTGTTTAATTAGAGAATGACCGTATTGCATTGTAATTGTAACTAGATAGGTTCTCCAACCAATCATACTTAACTTGGGTAGCCATGACCTAATACTAGGTGTCACTCATGGTTTGTGGAAACTCTGAAGATTAGAAAACACTAATCTTCATCAAAGGGAGAACTGAAAGTTAGTATCAATTCATAATGGATTGTTAAAAGTGAAAATCGCTCATTGCCTCACTAATTGGAACCTAATGAATTGTACACCGAGTAAGGAATATCAATGAGATGGCTTAGCAGTTAAATAGTTTAATCGAGCATGATCAAGATTAATTAATTAGTTTTGAGACCCAAACGGGTTTTGGTCCACAAGACACATAGAGTTTAGTTGTATGACAACTAAAATGAAATGAGCAATTAACCAAACTAAAAAGATGAGGCCAGCCATGCTATGGGGAGTGCCTTATTTACAAGTTTGCCACTCAAATGAAGGAAGTATAAAAGTGACTTTATAGCCTTTCTTTCATTAGGGCTCTTTTGAGAGAAAGTTTGGAGGCACAAACTCTCTCATTCTCTCTCTATAATCGGCCACTTGGGGTGAAGTATAGCTAGCAATCTTTCTTCATCCAAGTCATTCCATCTCTTCTTCACACCTCATCCTTGGTGTGGAGACTTAGAAGCTTTGGAGATTCCTTTCATCAAATCCTTAAGAAGCAACAGAGAAGCAAATAAGCAACCAATGAAGGAGAGAAGAACACAAACACAAGGAAGCATTCAAGGAGCTTGGAGTGAACTTGAAGGCCGCATAGGTGAATCACTTGTGTAATCAATGATGAACTTCAACGATAATGAAAGCTCTGTCTATGCTTCTCTTTAATTTGTAAAGAGTCTTATGGTTCACCATTCACTAGGCTTTGAAAGTCATGGGTTATAAAATTGTTTTGAGCACTTGCTTACTTTAAGAGCTATTATGTATGTTTGTATGCTCAAATATTCTCAGATGTTCTTAATTAGGACAAAAAAATTTCTTCAATCAAAACTGTGATGTATAGGGCTACTATGTTTGATTCAAAAGTGATTAGTTGAGAAATAAGCTTTTTGATATGCTCACTTTAAAGAGAGTCTCAAATGTTAGTCTTAAATGATTATACAATTAAAACACAAATAAATGAGTGGCAAACCTGATTCCCGTTGTAATCATGGTACTTGAGCAAGGAAGGAGAAAGGCACAGCAACACCAAGATCTTCAACAAATACCTAGCCGGATACAACTTCCTATGGGAAGCATTATGTTGTGTGTTCTGGGGCTTATAGGGACCTGTGTTTTTATATATAGGCTAAAAGCTAGGGTTTCTATCCATAAAGGAAAACTAAACCTACTTTCTTAGCCTCCAAGTTAAGTATCATAATCATATTCAATTAAAAATTTCATCAATCCTATTTCCAATATAAGACTCGTTATATAGGATTGATATCTTTAAGAGATCAAATCACAATCAACATTATTCTCCAATATTACATTCTTATTACATGTAGTAGACCACTTAAAGGTTGATTTATATTGGATAAATCCAACATCGCCACAAGTCAGTGAAAAGCATCATAAAGCAACAAAATTTTCTTTAACACTTTTTAATTTGCCAAGAGAATTGATTTCCAAGATCGAACATACGAGTATTTAATTTGCTTGTGTTTAAACCTGAATTAAAGAGATTTTGCACTTAAAAGTATATTTTGTAAAATATAAAGATGATAATTTAGTGTTATATCAAGAGAAAAAAACTCAAAACCCAATATAAAAATTTGAAGAAATGGAGGATTAGTATGATGATACCGACACTATCTAGCGAGGATCGATGGTTGGCCCGACATTCCCAAGTGACGGTCAGTACTGTAGAACCAATCCTCCCGGGCTCCCTTTTTTTTTTTCGTTTTTTTTTTTTTTGCTTTTATGTTTTTTCCTTTGGGTTTCTTCCTACATTACTTAATTTGAGTTCATTTGGTTTTCATTCTTTTCTTAGTATTTGAGTTCATCTGCATTCGCACTGGAAACTTTCCTCCACACAAGAATTTCAATATGCCGGAAACATAGTTGAGTACATCAACTGTCATAATATTAGTGGTTGTCAATTTGTTTTTTCAAGTGTCCAACAACTTGTATCATGATACTTGATGTACCGAGTAAAATTTCGCTCTCTAAACTTATGTCAAATCCTCTCGTGAATAGTTTTTTTTTTTTGGAGAAGCTGGAAATATTATAACCAGGACCAAAGCCAAAATAGCTAACAACATCAGACAAAAACATTAAAGGAAAGAACAATAACTAAGACGTAGAGAGAACTCTCGTCCCTTTCCACACTAACGACAGACGAACTATTTAGGATGGGAGACATGGAAGACCATCCTTATTTAGAACACCAACAAACAAAGATGGGGGTCGTTGAACCCAGACTAAGTCGCATAGCTCCGCACCCGTATGCGACGCTACAAAATCCACCACTCCATTTGCTGAACGAGGAACCCAGGACCAACCGCAGTTAATGAAGTCCTCACCAATCTGCAAAATCCTCCTGATGATAGGAACCACATCCCATTTAGCAGACTCCATATCTCCACCTAAACATGAAATCAGGTCCCGCGAGTCCAATTCCATAAACACCTCTAAATAACCCTTAGACCGAGCAAGAGCACAGCCCTCGTGAATACCAAATGCCTCAGCCTCCAAAGCATTTTTGGCATAGATTTGTTTCCGTCATACAGCCAAACAAACAGAGTTGGAGTCATGCAAAACCACTCCCACATGCCCCAGAACGTTGGGACTGCGCCAGCTAGCGTCGACATTAACCTTAACAGAACCAAGAGAAAGGGGGCCCAACCGAGGTTAGTCACATCACTGGGGCCAGACACGTTTCTAGTTCCCGGATGACTTGTCTGCTCCATATGAAAGGCATTCATAGCAGAGGAAATAGCAAAAACCGTTTGTGAATGAGAGGGAATAACATAGTTGAACACTGCATTGCACCTCGCCTTCCATATAAACCAGCAGGTGAACGTGAAGCGCGATAGGGTCGAGACCCGATCCTACTTCGTTTCGAAAACACCCACCAGAATTCCATTCAGAATTGAGCCCAGGCTGGGGTTGGAGGTCCAGTCAACCAAGATTCTCAGCGGACACCCGACCCAAACCCGTTGCACCCAAGGGCACCCAAAGAGAGCATGGTCCTCAGACTCAACATAGTTATGGCAAATAGGGCACAAGGGAGAGAAGGCGCACCAACGCTGAAACAAGTTAGACATAGTGGTTGTGGCTTTTCGCAAGCACCTCCAAATAAAATTCTTGATCTTAGGAAGGACACCCATCTTCCAGATACACCTCCAAACACCCGAGGCAATAGGATTCACAGAAGTCGGGCCTCGAGATGTGTGGTTACGTGCATGGATCCAGTGGTATCCTGATTTGACAGTATATGCCCCCCTCCTATCTTCCGGCCAAATCAATCTATCTGGAGTCTCTGCCAGGCCCACGGCGGTAACAGCCACTTCATCCTAATGCCCCACACAAATCAATCTCTCGTGCCTAGTTTAGATCCATTAATAGGTTATCAATCCTCTCAGAATAAAAAAGTTTAAATTTTGCCAATCATTTATTTAAAGAAAAACTAATGAAAGAGGTTTGAAAACTTTGAGTTTTAACGATAAGGACAAAATAAAGGGTGAAGTGAATAGTATCAGGATTGACTTTTTAGTGTACAAATGTGATTTTTCGTTAAAGTGAACAGTACCGAGAGCTTTTCGTTAAAGTTCCCTTTATTTAACTTAATAGAAACATCTTTTTTAAATTACGGTTCTTATTAAGCAAAGATAGTTTGAACTAAGATAGTAGCCAAAGTTAAAGAGAAGTCTCATTTTGCCAGAGTTTTTTAGGATATCAACTCGAGCTAGAAATTTTCTACTATGCTTTGAGTATCTTATACTTTAGAGTTTTAGTCATTAAATTTTTTTTTTTATCAAAGATATAATAATTAAGATCTAATGGTAAAAAAATTTAGAACGTACGATACTCCAAGAATGACAAAATTTTCAGTCTTATTTGTTTATTTATTTATTTTATTTTGATTAGAGGAAGCTTTTTATTAAGCATGATAACATGACACAAAAAATACTCTTTCCAAAGAAAATATGTGCTCCCTAAACAGTGAACAGAATCAAACAAGGCATGGTTAAAAACTAAAATTAAAAAATAAAGGGGGCATGGTAACAAAGGTCCCTCAACCTTTACGCCTAGTTTTTGTTCCTGAACTCTTCTATTAATTTTTTCTTAACTTTGTGTGTGCATTAGTGATACTTCTATCAAATATATCTTCTTTTCCTTCAAATTTAAGGGTATAGTGGTCTTTTCATACTTATAAATCATTAAGTAAAGATTATCTCTACAAAAAAAAATATTAATTAAAAATAAGATCGTTTACTCAATCATTAAGAAGTTTCGATCATAAGTATGAAGTTTCTTGAATAGGTCACGAGATATTTTAAGAAAGAGTTCCTCCTCAATCCTTAACCAACCAAGTCTCTCTTTAAAAAAGATCATTTTCTTATTGTTTGGATGAAATTTCTGTTTTATTCTTCAACTTAACGTAAAAGTTGACGGAGTTTACGAAGAGAACTACTAGTGCAACAAATGGCATAATTCAAAGACGTGAGAAACTATCAACAGAGTTCATGAACAAAAACTAAACTCATAGTATAGATTAGGGACCGTTGTTACAATTTAGCCAAAAATAGAATAAAATTAAAAATCTGAACTTGGACGGTGGTTTCACTACATTATGGTAAAAACAACAATATCAATACATCCCATGTTAATAAAGTTAATACTCATCTAGAATTAAGATAAAGAAATGAAGCAAAATAATAATAATAATAATAATAATAATAATAATAATAATAATAATTAGGTCATATACAAATGATCAAAAGTAAAAATCAAAATCCCATTTATTGTTGTGGTCCGATAATCCAAAAATAACAAAATTTCTTATATGTGATGAACCAAAATCGTCACCCCATAAAAACCAGTCCCATACAAGTCTCAAACAATAAGCTTCCAACTGTAAACCTGCACATCCACAGTTTCACAAACATATAACCGTTAAGTGGAAAGACAAGCTTACCGTGTCAAAAAAAATACTAACAAGACAGAAGACGAAAAGGAAATACGAACAAATGGAACCGATTATGAACTTTTAATAAAAAAAATAGAACTGGAAGCGCACTCAATAGACAATAAAAAGGTACTAAACCATGTTATACATACAGCATATCGACTATTTAGTGTTCTCCAAGCTTTATTTTCTTATTAAAAGGTCGTATCTATAGTATCTATATGTGCATATTCACAAAGAAAGAACTATAAGTTGTTAGAAGAATGTCTTTAGCCAGACCACTAACCTGAATTCTTTTTTTTGAGGCATGTGTTAGTAGAAACTAACGTGCTTGTTAACAAAAGACCACAAGATCAAGTGATTCTTGTCAAGAATCCAGCTTTTTTCTAGAAAATCCGGGTGCACCTGATCAGTAGCAAAAACAAGTTGGGGTTAAGTAGCAGAAGCTGTGCAACTTTCACTAGATGAAAAATTGGTGGCTTTGGTAGCATCATTCCCTCTGACTACTCTGTTACATGTGACTTTGAAGGACTGTGAGCCATACGGTCGACTGAGCAAACTGATTGGCATTCGCAGAGTCTGCTTTCGGTTTCTCCTACCCCTTATCAAAATGCTGAAGGTTTTCTCTCCATCGTTTGTCAGTTCATCGCCACTTGCAACATTTCCATTTGGGTTTCCACTTGGTTCACTCTGAGCATGTTCAACCCCGCAAAGGTTTGAAGGACCATTTTCCTCTACACTTTCAACTGCATTGCTCATTGCCTCTGATGTCAGAAGGTTCACTTCTTGCTTAGTTTCCTCCACATTGTCAATGTCCGCTGGCAGAACTGGAGCAGAATCATCACTCTGAAATTTTGGCTCCAATGTCAATTCAGAAATTGGCTCAGCAACAGGTGTAGGGGCAGAGAAATCCATCGGATGACAGCCAGGCCAAACTGTACAATGAACAAACTTGGGTGCATTGGGGTTCATGCTATGCCATGCGAAATGATTTGGATGAAACCCACTACTAGTAACAGGAAAGGCACTGGTTCGGATTACTTGGGCTTGACTGTAAGGAGGGTACATAAAAGGCAATGGTTGTATGATGTTCGGGGTCGCAGGTGGAGAATGGTATGGGTGGTGAGGGGAGGAGCACATTGGATTGACCGTGGGTAAGACAGTACCAGGCCCTGGATGAAGATTCATGTTTACAGGCCAAGGTGCAACAATTGGGACATTACCTGCACCCGAAGGTATTGCAATGTTCATGGAAACCGGAGCAGCACGTCCAACAGATGGTGAGGGATTGAATGGAGCTGCTGAGGCAGACAGCTTCTTACTGGGCAATCCCCGAGTATCAACTGAACTCACAGCATCATCTACACCTTGCATGGCAGAGTTGGAGTCACAGAGTTCACTAGTGCCAGATGGATCCGTCTCACAGATTCCCTTCTTGGAAGAACCCAAAGATTTTGGCACTCCGTCTGTCAGTAAGTTATCTTCTACCGCTTCATCAACATTAACACCGCTGGATCCGTGTCCATCCAAACTCTCAAATACCATCAGTGAAGACTTATCTTCCTTTGCATCGTTTGAAATAACTTCTCCTTTCTTCTCAGCAGCCCCAGTTTCCTCTGGTAAGTGGTCCGTCGTAACCAACACAGAGTTCTTTTCTTCAAGTATATTTTCTAACTCAGTTGTGTTTGGTTTGGAATCTCCTTTGACTTCAAATGTTTCTTCTTCTTGCACTCGGACACCATGTTCCTGATTATCTGGAATGTTATTATGGGTTTGAAATTTCCCAATAGTACCTGGTGGAGCCAATGCTACTTCCTTGTAAGAAGGAGACTTCCCAAGACTGACTATGGAATTTTTCACTGGGCCAATTCCATGTGGTGAAACATTTTGGCTGAGTTCTGATGGAGAACTCAAACTTGTGCCACCATTAGAGGGCTCTTCAGTATCTACTTTGGTAGCCGAAGGCATAGACTTGACTCTGTATGTTACACCTTTAACTATTCTCCGTCCAAACTTAGTACCTTGGGAGGGGGTTGCAGTGTGATTATCTGCATAACTTCCATGAGATGTTGGCCTTTTCTTTACAAGATAATACCTACTGTTTTGATTTGTATTCTTGACTGAAGAACAGTCCATGTCACTTTCACCATATTTCTTCTGGTAATTATAGACTTTCCCAATAGTTGCCCGCCGCTGCCTTAGACGCCGCCCATATGAGCCAGCTGATCTAGGTCTGTGAACTGATTGCCAGCCATCGTCACCACCTTCTATATATGTTTCAGCAGATATCTGATCGAAAACATTTGAATTTTCCTCTGCAATCTCTTCCACGGCGTGCTGAGGTTCAACAGGAGCAGAGCTGTTCTCCTGGATTACATCTGTTCTATCACTTGGTTCAAGTACATTTGTCTCCTGACCCTCTTCATCAGAACCCTCTTTTGTGGTTTCTTTTGAAGACTCATCGAAACTAGCTGAGCTGACAGTTTGGATGGATTTTTCCTTTAACTGCACAAAAAATTGAAATAGCTTGCTCATGTGCATGACCGTAAGAAAAGAGTTTAAAGAAAGTGTGTCTTCTAGCAGGGCATGTGTATCTCTATACGTAGTATGTACACTAGAAATGTTCTTTGAAATTTCACGCAAAATGGTCAAAATGGGGATGGGATAATTTCTATTCAGTTCAAAGTTGAATTAATTTTATTTTTTCCAGTAGGTGAGCTTCAGCATGTTACCAATGATGAAGACCTTGCACTAAAGCAGGTTTTGTTGGGGTTTATCCATTTTAATAAAGGCTTCTATCAGTTCCAAGGGTAACCAATTTTCCTACTTCAGCAATTTTGATATTTCTACTTACATTTGTTAATATTCCAGATTTCATATGAACTAAGGATGGGTTGAAAACATAACCACGAAGAAAACTCTATTTTTTCAAAAAGGAAAGAAAATAAAAAAAAAATTTGAAAAGGCATAAAGAAATGGCAAATAAACCACACATGAAAATGGGTCCGAAGTCCAAACGTACCTTGGTTAAGTAGCATTTTCTCTTTCCTGCAACCTCTCTCCCTTTGGCGTCATGAGTGGGACTAATGTAGTCAAGCAAATCTGATACACTGCCAAGTTTAGAACAATATGGTATTAGAAAGGATTTAATCAAAGGAACCTCTTTCTCTATGGCACAAGGTAATAAGAAGTACGGGGCTACAGGATACTGAATGGAATGCAATTCCTCCAAGGAGAGGTTCATGTTGTAGTCCATGGAAAGACATCTCGGGTGGCTCTCATCAGTTTCTTAGCTGTTGCAAGTTTGAGGAGGGCAACGGGGAGAGGGTGAGGTTTTGGGAGGATGGGTGGTTAGCAAGGGGACCGCTGAAAGTGCAATTTCCTAGATTATTCCTACTATCAAGGATGCACAATCATAACATTTCGAGATTCGTGGAAATTACTTCAAATTCCCTGAGGTGGAACTTTGACTTCAGGAGAAATCTGAATGAGAGGGAGATAGAAGAGGTGGCTAGATTATTACAGAAAGTGGAAGAGGTTCGATTGTCTCTATCAAGAACGGATAACATAAGGTGGAATTTGGAAGCATCAGGTTTGTTCACATGCAAATCCTATCGTTCATTCCTAAGTAACAATGGGAGTATGCAATATTTCCCACCCTATTCTCAGATCTGGAAATCAAAAGCCCCTCCGAAGGTTAAAATTCTTGTTTGGCTTGTGGCCAACGGGAATCTCAACACTTGTGACAGAATTCAAAGGAGAAACCCTTTCATGTGCTTATCTCCACATTGGTGCAGTTAATGCAAAGCTAAGGAGGAGAGTGTAAATCACATTTTCCTCCATTGTTCTTACTCGATCCAACTATGGTGGAAACTGCTTCAAGAGGTTAAGGAAAGTTGGGTAATTCCTAAAGGCTGTTTCGAGCTACTAAGCACCAATTTTAAGGCACTTGGAAAAGGGAGGAAACCCAAAGTTTTGTGGGGTTGCCTGGTCTCGGCAATTTTTTGGAACATATGGCTGGAGTGCAACAAAAGAATTTTTGAAGACTATACTGGAATGGGGGTAGAAGTACTTTGGGGGAGAGTAAAATATTGGGCAGCTCTTTGGGCTTCGGTCACAAAAGAGTTTAATAACTACTCTCTTTCTCAATTACTATGGGATTTGTTAGCAGCAGTTAAGTGAATTAGGTCTAGAATTGGCTGCTATAGCCAAATCCCATTGGGATTTTTTCTTACTCATGTAAATGGTGGATTTCTTATCCACTTCTGTGTACTTCACTCTTTTTTTAATAGAATTGTTTCTTCTCAAAAAAAAAAAAAAAAAAAAAAGGATTTAATCAAGCTTAAATCACACATACAAAATCATGGTCACTAGTGGCAATGCATGTACAGGATCCACTAGATTGGACAGAGTAATTGTCTCACGACCAGAAATTCACAAGGAGTTCTATATCAATGCAAGTTTCTCGGAGTGGCACATTAGCATGGAAAGGGGTCACCTCTTACCATGAAATCCTCATTTTTAAATTCCAAATCAACAATTCAAGTGCATACGTAAATGGAAATTACAGCAGTGTCATCAGGCATAAAACAGAAAAGCAGGATGTATATCATAACTTCAGTGATCCATATTAACATTAACAATGTTATCAAACCTTAAGTGGCCTTTGCTGGCAATAGATGCATCGGGCTTTCGAGTCCCATTTCTTGCAGCTTCTTGCTGTTCGAAAGCCTTGGACTCAAAGTACTCAAGCCAAGCAGCAGCATCCTGCAGTGTTTGGTTAAACACGTTAGATTGGTTAATCCTCAGAGGAGGTAAAGAGTTTAAGAGAAAGGGTGGGCTAAAACAAGATGAGGATATACTTGTGTTCGTAAGTCATCTGGGCCAAGCTTTGCTCGCAGAATTTGCAAAGTTGTCTGCTCATGCTGAACACTTAAAGGGTAAGCTTCCATCAAAGAGAGAGCAATTGCAATAGCATGGTAACTTGCTGCTGTCTGGAGAGATTTAACATTAAAATGGTTAAATTCTCAAATATACAAAAATAAATAATTTAAACTTTACTATATTAAATAAAATTTTCAGCGGTATATCTTTGAACGTGTTACGACATGTGAAGTTTCACTGGTTGTCTACTTGTTATAAATTGAGTCCTCATTTTTTCCTCTAACTGTTTAATCCTTAGCATCTGACCTCACATATTGTGAAAGTTTAGAAGCTTTAGGACAAATAAATTAAACAACAAATAAGTGAACAAATACACAACCTGAATATGGTCCGGGCCGAGTAACCTTTGATTACACTTCAAAGCTTTGTGTAGATATCTGAGGGCAACATGCACATTTCCCAGGCCTTCCTCCATCATAGCCACATTGATATATGTTGCAGCAGTGTTTGGATGAGATGGTCCACATGTGAGATGCAAAAGATACAAAGCACGCTTTACATACCTGAACAGCAGAAATTGTGAGCTTATACAAAACGTGTATACTAATGAATGAACAGACTATGCAGCATGCAGCAATGACTCATGACTAATTTATCTCCCTGTTTTCTTTGCCTTTAAATGGAAAAAACATCAAGAACGAACAAGAAAAGGGGCAAAGCAGGTTATCTGCTCCAGTAACTAGCTCCATATGTTGGATCCATGAAACAAAAACGGCAAACAGCTTGCATCCATAAGATCGTGAGAGCAACACAATCACGTCATCACTTTGAAAAATATTCCCCTAAACACGTAAACTCTGATGTTATATACATAGAGATCCCTTTGAACAAGG
The DNA here is from genome assembly GCA_963580275.1 of Crataegus laevigata. Classification (NCBI taxonomy): domain Eukaryota; kingdom Viridiplantae; phylum Streptophyta; class Magnoliopsida; order Rosales; family Rosaceae; genus Crataegus; species Crataegus laevigata. Next base: position 23,947,348 of record OY756947.1, on the reverse strand, counting down.
AAAAAGCATACTTGAGAGCCAGCTCCGTATGTTGAAGCCTGTAATAGAACACAGCAAGATCCCCATAACTCTTCATGGTGTCTGGATGGTCAAGCCCTAATTCTCTCTCATTGATATCCAAGGCCTTTTGCTGATAAATTGTAGCCTGTAATGGGAGCACATCATTGGTCATCCACGACATAAAACCTTTACCAAAGAAAGACAAACTTTCAATATTTTGCCCACTTTTGCACATTCCATTCCACCTTTAACAATTGAAATATGAAACCAGATGTAGCCAATCCCTCAATTTAAACTCTATGTTGATCCAGAAAGTAACAGTTATATGATGTCAGATATGCCCCAGAAACGCTAAAACAAAAGCGATGGCAGCAGACCTGATTAAAGTCTCCAGTGTGATATAAAACTACAGCAAGGAGGCTGTAAGCTCCGGCTGTCATTCGATGGTATGGACCACAAACTGCTACCAGCTTTGCAAGCGCCTGCAAATGCCAAAGTTCAGCCTGTAACCAACTAGAATACCAATATAAAAAGGTGAAAGAAAACCTTCTAGCAACAGTCTGCATACCTTAGTGCCAAATGCAACTGCATCTTCAAGTTTTCCCTTATCTAAAGCTGTTTTTGATGATTCTAGGAGTTGCCTACCATCTGCCGAAGAGCAAGCAGCTTGCTGAAAATATCAGAAGAAAAGGTTAAATTACAAAAGATGTCATCACTCTTACCACTTCTAAAAATCAAAAGAAAGGAAAACAGATGCTTCTAATGCCAATCGTCACCTTATGCACTGGGACTAGGCTGACAATATCTGAACTTTGGAACGGATTTGGAGAATCCATATCAAAATCCCTTGGAACCATCTCAATACCCACCTAATTGGGGGGTGGAGTTGAGAGAGCAAGTAAAATGTCAGCGCAAATTTAAAATTATGGGATATAATAAAAGTTACAGTGTAAACTTACGAAGACAGTATTCAAGAATGTGGGCCATCTCCAGAATCTAATATGCATTGTCATGATATATACCTTGTGACATAATCCACGCAGAATTGCAAATCTCCTCACATCTTCATAGTTGAAGCTGTTAAGATCCCATCCGTATCTCTTTCGCAAGAATACCTCCAGCCACTTCCACACAAGAGAATGAACACTGCAAGCCCTGTTTAATTCTTCATTCTCCCAAATGCCCAGCATAAGATTCAATGCAGCAGCAATTGATACAGCCATCTTCTCAGTGTTACCAACGGCGGAAATCACTGCCTGAAGTATGTGTTTAAAAGCTCGCACTATCATCTCATGCATGCAAAGGGACTGCACATGGGATAGCTTCTCCGAAAGCTTGACCTGTAAAGAAAGAAAAGGAATTTCTTTCAATATGATAACCTGTTTAAGCCGCATTCCGCACATCATCTACACAGCATTACAAAATACTCTGAGAGTTTCAGTTTGGAGATGAGAGGCAGTGCAATTTAATACTTTCTATCAGTGAAGTGGTTAAAGAAGATCAGAGCTTTGATGCCTTATAAATAACGGTAACAGGTTAACACTGTCTAACAGTCACCAATGCATAATAAAGGGAGTGATAGCTCGAGATCTTCTGAAAATTGCCATGATCTTGGTTCTTTTTTGTTCCTTCTATTACATACTTCAAAGCCACATTAACAAATTCCTCCACAAATCTGACTCCAGAATAAAGTTAATGAAGTTCAGAAGGGGCACAAATACCCAGCAAAGTTGAGGACATAAAAGAAATTGGTTCTTAGGTAGATGAATAATATGAGACGTGTTATAAATGAAAGTTAGAAGCAAACTTACAACACGACCCAGAGAGCGCATCCGAAGACCTCTAGTATGCATGAAATCAGTCAAGGTCCGACCATCAACTGGTGAAAGTTCCAAGGAACCAAAATCTGCTACCTGCATTATATGAAAAATTTATATAAACAAGAATCACCATAACAGTACTTCCATGAAAAAAGGTAATGAGCTTTAAGAATAAAAATGTTTACCAGTTTGGGAAGAGCAACTTCAGAGTAGTACTTCTGAGACAAGTCGATCAGTTCTTGCAGAGACTGTCAAGCACACAATACATTAGTACACAGTGTGAAGTACAAATAAGTAAATCTAAAGCTTCTAGTGACACCTATAATTTACTACCTTGCAGTGAAGTCCAGTTTCTGAATCTTTTAGTCGAGCAAAGGCAGCATCAGACAATATCTCTGTCAGAACATGCTCATTTTCTTTGGCATTAGTCTCAAGCTTTGATTCCACAGAAGGGGATATAGTATTTTCAGCTTCCGCAACACCACCATCTGCATGAGATTTTGAGCTTTCAGATTGCAGCTTGGTATTGCCTCCATCTGACTTTTTCTTGCTGTTCTTAAGGGATTTAAGAGGCGTCCCAAGTCCCTCCACCTTCATATCATTTTTACCCTTCTCGTTCGACAGTTTCTTATCTTTGTCTGCATTTTTTTGGTCTTGCAAGTGTTGTATCCAGCAAGCTCCTAGTTCCCATCTCACAAAATTATCAGAATCTAGCTCCTCTTTCTCAAGCTTAGCAAGACTTTCTTCTAACACCCCCTCAACAAAAACACACGAGGCTGAAAGATCTTCGTGTTCCAGAGTTTGCATATTTGATGCCGGTTTATTCTGCTCTGAAGGTATTGTCTTGTGAAGTAGTAACCTTAAACTGCAAAGAACAAGGCACTACTTAGGCTCTTATACTGCAAACTCCATGACAAAAGGTTGGTAGCTTTACATAATACTCACTGACGCATTATTGTGTACCTGTTGATATTAAGGGCATTGGCACCACCTGCGGGTTGATCAACAAATACAATGCTCTGAGATGGAGAATCGACTCTCTTATTTTCTTTACCCTCAACTTTGACAACTGCAATGTAACCACAATATCTGACATTGACAACACCTAGAGTGTTGACATCCTGCACACATAATTTAACAAGAATCACCTCAACTGCGCCAAAGTTACAAAATAAATTGCATAAGGTAGATACAAAGATTATTGATCAACAATACTATTTCAGAAATAACTTACATGGGCAGCAGTATTTTCATCTGCAGTGATCCCTTTCAGAAGGTTTCGTTGAGCTAGATTTGCTTTATCCACTCCAGTTGCTTGAATTCCATCAATTTTAGTATCTACCTTAAAGCTTGCATTAGTAACATCTTTCATAACTGTGACAGTCAAGTCCCCTACAATCTCAGAGTAAAGAATCTCACTGTTTGGAATTGAACAAGTCAATTCCGGTTTTCCCATTACACGCTGGACAGCATTAATGGCTCTACAAATGGAAACATCGACGAATAGGCTGTGAAGAAGGAATGCCTTCCTATCACGAATCTGCCTCTCCTCGGCTGTCTTGCAAGGCATGGATGCAATATGCCAAAACTCATTAGCCCAGGGGATTAGATCAAATTTCCCATCTCTTCCTAGACCACCTCCATTTCCACCCCAAGTTTCATCCTCCACGGGAAGAGCAGGGAAAACTGAAGGTGACTGAGCCGAAAAAGGCGGTACGAGCCACGTGTTTGCTCTAAACCCATAAGGAAGATTCCCAAACTGCTAAATATCAAAGAAAACAAATTATCAAATACAGAAATGGTAACACAAACTCATACAAGAAAGCATAATGAATGACCCTATACCTTATTCCGTTCCGAAAATGCTTTCAAGAGCTCATCATATGCCTGAAATATGAGAAATTAAATACACACATAATCAGTGCACAAATAACAAGCTAGAATAAATTAAAATCACTACAGAAACTCAAAAGCTTTACTAACATTGTCAAAGGCTCTGCTAAGCTGCCGTAGCAAATCGACGAGGTTGTGACGCAGAATCCGCTGCTTCCCTACGCTATAAAACCCCTTTCGGCAAGCTTCAACGAGAACCACCTTCCCATTGCAAAGCTTCACCTGAAAAATTGGCAATATAACAATGTATTTCGATGATCAGACCGAAAAATAAATAAATAAATTGTCTTTGTGTGCGTGTGGACTGTGCAGAAGAAGGCCTTACTTCAACAGAAAAAAGGTGATCATCCGCCTCAATCTCATCGACTTGCCGTTTCGCCGCCCTTCGAACAACTGCAAAATTAATACCATTTACACACAGCTTTTACAAAATTTCAAAATTTCTGCCTCTAAATGCACAAAGAAATACGTCAATTACACACAAATACGTATATACGTAGAGAGAAAGAGAGGGAGGAGAGAGAGTACATTGCAAAGGGGGTGTGAGCTGGGCGAGAGAGAAGAAGTCGTAGAAAGAACCAAGCTTGAGGCAGGAGTGGCTCATCTCGGTCTCGGAGTCCACCGCCACGTCTCGCTTATCGGTTCCGGTGGAAACTTGAGACTTGGAGGCGTTGGCTGCGGCGGCCGTGGCATTGGATTTCTTGAAGCTCTTATCCTGCGCACCCGGCGCATTTTTACCAAAGCCAGTTGAAGAAGCATCGAGCTTAGGGCTTTGGTCCTTCGCCGGCAAAGACGACGCTCCGAAGCTCGTCGTGCATGCAACGATGTCGAGCACGCGTCTAACGTGCGCCGTGGCGCGCTGTTCATCATAGTCCTCTGAGAAAAACAGAGCACAATGAGAAATTTGACTGAGGAAGAAGAAGCAGCATAATACGACGACGTTCAGACACTCTGGCTCAATGGGCCCTCAACGGTCCAATTCATACGGCCCATAAAGATGGATCATAAAAAGTAATACAAACGACGTCGGATGCTTTATGACTAATACCTTCGACCAACGTCAGGACGCATGGCTTGAGTGCGGAGACGTCCACCGCGTCCTTTAATCGATGCCCTCTTACCTGTCATGAACGACAATAACATTATGGTCGTTTATTTTCCTTGTCAAACAAAAGGGCAAATCAAAATTTTGAAATAATAAAAATGAGAAAAAGAAGAAGAAATAATGTGGGTAATGGAAATTACCTCATGAGATAGTGAAAAATTCGTAATACTACATGTTTTTGTATTTACTGATAATAGCTGACGAACATCAATAATCCTATCCGTCGATATTCCCTGTTCAAAATCATATTATTATTTTACATAAATAATATCCTGATGCATAAGTAAATCAACTTTTGTATAAAATATGTAATCAATAAATATAGTACATGCCGCATCATTCCATAAAAAGTAATATAACTTTTGTCCTTGAACACATTACATTCTGGACCTCAAAAACTAACTTCAATCCTGGGAAAGTAGGTAAAAGTATTTAGTTTGGAGACTTAGCAGTTAGTACATATTCGAATTCAATCAATGAACAAATTTTAGCATACTAAACATATGGTCTTACACTCAGTGTTTAAGATATCAACAAAATTGTCGATATTTCGTCGATATCTAAAAAATCAATAATTGATATGGAAAGGAGGGTGAAATGAAAACTTCATCCTTTATCGGTGAGATATAAGAAAAATCAATGAACATCAATGATATTTTTCACCGTAGAAAATATGCTAGAACCCATTGCAAATGGTTCCAGAATATTTCAAACTTTTGAATTTGTTTGAGAAATTTTTCTCTAATTTTGACAAGTTGAGATACCTATCCCATTAAAAATTTCCATAATTTCCGTCGATGACAACCAATATCGATATATTCATCGATATTTCTATAAATTTGTATATGATTTTTTAAACACTGCTTGAACATAAATTAGGATAATTCAACTACGGCAAGAAACCTTCAAAATTCTGCCCATGTGAATTAGAAGCAACACAAACAAAACGTGGTTGTCTTCCAAAGAGTACAAGTAACAAGAAAGACAGAAAGATTTAGGAGTTTATCCAGTTTTTTTCGAAATTAAAAAAATTATAATCCAACAACCTTCAAAACGACACTGCTTTCATCAGGAAGGTTCACAGTGACGTCCATAACAACAGGAAGAACTGCAGAGCCAGAAAAAACGACACAAGAGATTTATTAGTTATCTCAATTGGTGCTTAAGTAATCGAATTTAGCAATTTGAATAAGAAATATAAAACAATGATAAATACCCTTCTCTTCTTTCTTCTTCTTGTCTCCTTTTCCCCTTCCACGGCTGTTTCTGGGCGGCATTTTTGCAGCTTGTTCTTGAATGAATGAGCTTAAGCTTGAATTTGCTTAATTACCCTCCTAAACATATATATGAAGAAATTTAGTTCATTAAACCTTTGTTATAATAAGATTGTAAAAAACTAGGATAAAGTTTAAAGCATAAGGCAATACTAACCACAAATTAGTAATCCATAAACTCATAAAGTTAGCACAAAAGTATATAGCTAAAGTGAAGATTAAGTGAAAAATATGTAATTAAAGAAAACACTGAAAACTTTGAACGTTTGTAGGACTCTGAACATTTACCAAGTATTTGGAACGAAAGAGGAAGACTTTTTTTTTATCTGTGTTTAAAACGAGGAGCTTGTTGCACCAATTAATAACCATGCATGTAGAAAACCATAATTAAGATAATAATTATGCAGAAGAAAATATGGAGGAAAGCTTGCTCTTTCTTTCTCTCTCTATATCAGTTTCTCTCTCTAAGTTTGGAGCTTGAGAGTTTTGGATAACGAGGAGAGGAAGAATAACAATGGAAGATAATGGGGAAATGCAGGAAAAAAAAAGTTGGAGAAGGAAAAATAGAAGATATGGAGAGAGATGGGTGTGATAAGGAAGGAAGGGCGGAGATTTAACAGACAGAATAATGTATTTGGCATTTTACGACAGTTTTCTGGCTTATAAAGAAATAATTATCAATTTGTATCAATTCGTTTTGTGGGATATGTATTTTTATTTTCGGCTTTTCTTTTCTAACGAAGCAATATTTTAATTCAGAGTCAATAATAAGGCGAGGACGAAGAACTCGAACTTCAATGCAAAAGATGATTCTCGACTAACTTGATCACATGGCAGCCTGTGTTTCGTTCTTTTTATTTGATATGATGATGTTCGATTCTAAAGCATAGAGATTTAATTAAACACGAACAATAAGCCATTTATATTTCATAATAATTAGGTATAAACTTGTCACCCAAGCGGATTTGCATTTTCGTTTTCTTTTTAATTCAACTAATTTTACTAACATTTTTTTTTTGTCAAACAATTGATTAAATGTTAGATCAGCTAATTTTACTAAAAATATGAAACAAATTTTGTAAAATAGAAGTTATAGAAAACAATAGAATTTAAAAATACAAAAAAAAAGGGTAAATTACACCATAGCCCCTCAGGTTTGAGATCTATTACAACCTCATACAACATCTTTAAAACATTTCACTTTCATACCTTAAGTACTATTTTATTTCAATTTCATACAGCCGTTACATTTTCCATCCATTGAACCGTTAAGTGCTGACGTGGCCGCCACATATATGCCACGTGGCTGCCAAATGTCTGCCACGTGGCAAATAAAAATAATTTTTAATTTAAAAAACCTAAATTTTCTCAACCAAAAAAAAATTTGGGTAAATTACACCATACCCCCTCTGGTTTGAGGTCTATTACAACTTCATACAACATCTTTAAAATATTTCACTTTCATACATCCAGTACCATTTTATTTCAAAATAACATCTCCGTTAGATTTTCCATCCATTGGTCTATTAAATGTTGACGTGGCTGCCACATTTGTGCTGATGTGGCTGCCACGTGACAATTTTTTTTTAATATTTTAAAAAACCTGAATCTTCTTAAAAAAATATTATAAAAAAAAAAACCTGAAATCGTCTTCCCCGGCTCACCCCTTCTTCTATCCATCATCACCCCCCCCCCCCCCAAAAATCCCACCCGAGCCACCCCTTTCTCCCATCCCCCATCACCCACCCCCAAAAATTCCACCTGAGATTAGATGGATCTACTACAAAATGGTACTGGATGTATGAAAGTGAAATGTTTTAAAGATGTTGTATGGAGTTGTAATAGACCTCAAACTTGAGGGGGTATGGTGTAATTTACCCAATTTTTTTTTTTGGTTGAGAAAATTTGGGATTTTTAAATTAAAAAAAATAAAAAATTATTTTATTTGCCACGTGGCAAACATTTGGCAGCCACGTGGCATATATGTGGCGGCCACGTCAGCACTTAACGGTTCAATGGATGGAAAATGTAACGGCTGTATGAAATTGAAATAAAATAGTACTTGAGGTATGAAAGTAAAATGTTTTAAAGATGTTGTATGGGGTTGTAATAGACCTCAAACTTGAGGGGTTATGGTGTAATTTACCCAAAAAAAAAAGGTTTAAATTCATAAAAAAAAAATTTAATTCATACTATTTGTGTCGGTTATAACCGACACAATTGCAATTAATCAAAATTATTCCTATTTAGCTGTTACTATTTGTGTTGGTTATAACCGACACTATTGCGATAAACAAAATTATTCATGTCGGTTATATCCGACAGTTTTAAGCAAAATTCCTCGGGCTGGCTGGAAGGGGTCAGTCCTCTGGCCCGTTGGCCCTTTCAGATTTCGCAAGGCCCACAAGCCCTATGGCCTAGCCCTCAATTGGAAACAGTTTCCGAGCTATTTTCGGCCTGCTAACCCTCTGAACCCTTCGGTTGGAGATGACTTAAGTACTTCGAAATGCGTCTCTTGATGGGTTAAGTACTTTGAACTGTCCAGAGGGGTTACACTACCTTTTGTTTATTGCAAATTGATGGACGGATTGGTAAAGTGAACAAATTAAATCGGTCAAAGTTAGATTTGAGGAAGTAAATAATTAACAATTTGTCCCCTTTGGAGTTGTAATATTAGTGAGTAAGAGTATTTTTCCTTTTTGCTTGTATTATAAAATTGACAGGGAGAAAGCCAGAATGCCATCCGGTAATCCTTTCGTTTTGAGTTTATATCTTTTACTATTTTATTGATAATAGAGAGTAAATACGATGGGAGAAAAAAAAATGCATGAGCAATGGTTGGGAGGAAGTAAAAGAAATGTACATGAAAGATTACACCAACCGAAAACTAAAACAGATTTTATTAGGTTTTGTTTCCTACATTATCCTTCATTTCCTTCATCCATTCTTGTTCGATCTTCGTTCTTTCATATACATTATCTTTATCTCTATCAAAAGAAAACTAAAAATGAAAACATATCAAACAAACCCTAAAAGAGTTCAATGCCCTTTTGAAACCATTACATATGAGAGGAATAATGGATAATAATCAGGTATATATGGGAGAACTTAAGGAATTGAAAAGGGCAAAGAGAGGTGGCGGGAGGGAGTAGGGAGATTTAAGAAGAGATTATGTGAATACTAACATTTGAAAGTTAAGACAACCTTGCTTGGTTTTTAGTTTTTATTTTGTGAGTCATTCCCTAACCGTTATTCCTTCTCTTGACCCAAAAAAAAAAACGTTTTTCATTCTCATTTTCTCCCATTTACTTTTTCTATCTCTATCACAAAAACTAAAATTAAAAGCGAACTTGGTTTCAAACGGACATTCAATTTTTTATTTTTCATTTTATTTATTTGTTTACTTTTTGTGTACTTTTTCATTCCCAAATTATTTAGAAAATGATACTATGATACTATCAAACCAACGCCAAAAATGTTTTAGGGATGGAGATTAAAAAAAAAGTAATGACATGATAAAAGAAAAGTATGTGAGGATGTGAAGGTAAAAAAGTCATACATCAGTGAAAGGAGCAACCTTGCAAGGGTTTCAATTGGGCTACTCCCCATAGCCAATTCGTTTTATGGCAAAATCTCAACTTTCTTCGTAGTATCAAAGCTAAGTTGGCCCAAGTGCCCAACGGCTACACGTGCTCCACGCCATCCAATTTATGTTGTTCATGTATTTGGCTTGAACATTCGCCACACATGAGGAAGTGTTGTTCATGTGTTTGGCTTGTTCAAGCATATTGAAGCCGACATGCATACATGAATGTATGTCTGCTTTTTGTTGGTGACAGTCAAAATCAAATTAATATGTAATTTCTATACATTTCGGGCCGATGAATTCATGCTCGACCAACACAGTAATTTGGTCTGCATCGTGATCCTTGGACTTCAAATTATTAGGTTTCAAACCATTCATCTGTGTCGTATTGTTTTCCATAATTCATGTAAAAACAAAGTCATATTGGCAAATTCAATCTACAAGACTCTAATGCATCATTTTTACGTGTATTCGTGTACCATATGGATGGATTAGCCACCACTCCACCACCATTGTCCTTGAGAATGATGTTTCCACCTTTGAATTGTTTGATCGTTTCATTTGGATTATTTTTTATTTTTTTTGGATATTACGGTGCATTGAGCAACGTGGTCAATATTTTATGGACTTAAACTATAGTATAATAATTAAACACACATATCATATAGTATTAGACAAGATTCTAAAAGACGCTAGACGCTAGTTGGGCAGCGGGTTTGGGCCTGACGCCTAGGCGGGGCTTAGGCAGACACCTAGGTGGACTATATGGATTTAAGTAAATTTGTTATATTTCATATAAATATGTGTGTGTGTGTGTGTGTGTGTACTTAAAATATATATAATTACATCATAAATTACAAAATAGAATGACATATATATTATAAAGTATTGAAACATAATGAAAACATGAGAAACAAGCATATAATGTGTGTTCATTTAAGTATTCAACAAGTATCTTACAATTTATTTTAAAAAAATAATGCAAAATGAAAGTTATCTATTTTCTGACTAAGTGAATATCAACTTAGGCAGGTCTGGGCAAGGCTAGGCGGGTCTAGGCGGGGCTGTGGGTCTGGGCGGGGCTGTGCGGGTGCCTCAACAGGTCTAGGCGCCCTTTTTAAATTTTCAAACGCCTATTAATTAATCGGGGTAGTGTCCAACCGCCTAGCGCGCTAGGCTGGAATTTTTAGAACAGTGGTATTAGGAGATTGATAACATCACATGATAATTCATAATGAAGTCCTCATATTTAGCCACAAAGGTTTGAGATTTAAATTCAACATTTTGAAATAACAGACATATTAAATCAAGGCCTTTAATATTAAACTTCGAGGGAAAAATAATCAAACAAAATCATTAATCTAATTGACAAATTGCATATAAGTAGATTATTTTTGGCATAATTGGATATAGATCTAATTTTGTGACTCATTACTATAATTAGTCCACTACATTGCAATAGGTCCAATAATTGATATTCCACGTAAAGTTATTTATAATTTGTACCATATTTATCCCTTAGACTTATAAATTGTAGTAAATATTCAAAATTTCTTAATTATATGATTATTTGTGGTTTAACTAATCCCTTAATTGTAGGATTAGTTATTGTCACATCCCAGCCCGGGCGACGCCACCTCCCGGGCCCGCTCCACCACCGTAGCACGATATTGTCCGCTTTGGGCCCCGACCACGCCCTCACGGTTTTGTTTCTGGGAACTCACGAGCAACTTCCCAGGAGGTCACCCATCCTGGGATTGCTCTAGCCCCCTTCTCGCTTAACTTCGAAGTTCCTACGGAACCCGAAGCCAGTGAGCTCCCAAAAGGCCTCGTGCTAGGTAGGGATGAGAATATGCATTTAAGGATCACTCCCCTGGGCGATGTGGGATGTCACAATCCACCCCCCTTAGGGGCCCGACGTCCTCGTCGGCACACCACGGCCAGGGTTAGGCTCTAATACCAATTGTCACATCCCAGCCCGGGCGACGCCACCTCCCGGGCCCGCTCCACCACCGTAGCACGATATTGTCCGCTTTGGGCCCCGACCACGCCCTCACGGTTTTGTTTCTGGGAACTCACGAGCAACTTCCCAGGAGGTCACCCATCCTGGGATTGCTCTAGCCCCCTTCTCGCTTAACTTCGAAGTTCCTACGGAACCCGAAGCCAGTGAGCTCCCAAAAGGCCTCGTGCTAGGTAGGGATGGGAATATGCATTTAAGGATCACTCCCCTGGGCGATGTGGGATGTCACAGTTATAGCAATAAAATCTCAGCCCCCAGTATCATGCATTTATATTTGCTCTATTATATTTTTGTGCGTATCATAAAGGTAAACTAAAACTTTGTATTTGTTCTTTTAATTGAGATATATTATATCATATTTCTATTCTAATGTTCTGCCATGGAGGTTCAGAATTTTTCTTCCTATACAATAGGTAGTTTATTTTTGTTTTGCAAGTAGATTACATCTGTTTTGCTGGTATAAAGTATTTTTCTTCCTATACAATAGGTAGTTACTAAATTATATCGGTTTTGTAGGTAAACATCATTACTAGATAATATTTTAGTTTGAATATTTAAATATTCAAAATTAAAAACTGAATAAATAAAAAAAAAATTAAAGAATTTAAATATTTTTTTCTAAAAGGGAAAAATTGGTATAAAAATATGTAATTAGATAACTGGACTTAGTTCAAAAACTACCTATGTTTTTGGACCTAGATCGAAAAGCCCCATTATTTTTTGTAGTATATTTTTCCCATAATTGTCACCGTTCGTTGCGCCTAAATCAGAAACTCCTTATAGTTGAATTTCATCTGCAGATGAAGCAAAACAACAAAGTTTGGTGACCCACACGAATGAAAAAGATTTGGAATTGTTGTTGCTTATTGCACCGCATGACACGCTTCCATTCCTTGTTGTGTTGGCCTAATTCTCTTCATTGTTTGCATGGTTCATAATTTTCCAGCATTATTTGTTGTTATCATGAAATTTGTAAACGAACCACCTCCTTTACTTTTTTTTTTTTGGAAACTCCACCTCCTTTACTTTCCTTATACCTACTAATCATTTTCCACGAGATTTGGACGTCTTTTTTCTAACAAAGTTTAGGAAAGATTAGTACAGTATTTGACAAGCTAATTTGTTCAATATATATATATATATATATATATGAACCTTTAATGTGACGACCCGTCCCGAAAAATCTTTATTGACAATGTGAAATGTCTTGCATGTCCTTGAGTGACGGGTGTATATTGATACATGAGTTTTATAAATTGGCCAATTGCATAATTTACAAAGTTTTGGGGACAAATGGAAAATTATTGAGATATTTGTTGATTGGAAGCTTTTAGACCACTCAACCAATCAGGCTCTCTCTCTCACCCCACTCTCGTAGCCTCTCTCTCTCTCTTCACTCTCGAACTCGTCACTCTCTCTCCTCTCTCTTGTACGGCACACCCATAACCCTTCCCAAATCTCTCAGATCGAAGGAACAAAGACCACCATCGTGATCCTGAGGTCCTTGCGAGCACAGTGACACCCATTTCAGGTATGAACTTCATCGTTTTCACGTCGGAAACTCACTCCCCGAGTTTGTCATTGTTCATCAACTTTTTATGGGTTGTGTTTTAGGCAAATCTAAGATCACCACGAGCCTTAGAAGGTCCCCACGAGGCTCGGAGACTATCGTTTGCACAACTTGGACGTCGGGATAGCACTGCACGAATTTGGCCGGTTTTTGGAGAATCCCCGACGAGATTTAAGGCCTTTTTCGATGTTTTTGAAGGTATAGACTTGTTCTACTCTTAATTTTGAGCACATAGGAAGAAAAATGGGACAAAATGGTGCAAAAATGGTCGAGAAAACCCAAGTTGTAGGTTCTCGGCGCCGGCGAAATTTTCCGGCGAGCTGGAGGTAGGGGATGACACGTGCCAGGCACGTGCCGCGCGTGGGGGGCACGTAGCACCATGCCCTGGCAGGCGCGTGGCGCATCAAAAAATTAATTTAAAAATATGTTGACGTCCGTGATGTTGAGTAGGTTGCGTTGGTATATTCGTATGCCAAAATTGAGCTATGTATGAGAAGTTATTTCCGTAGTTGCGTATATGTGCTTAAATAACGTATCTTTAGTAATTTCTCATATAGGTGAGACATATTTTGAGGATGAACGTAGGCAGGCTAGACGTGGGGGCTACAACCCGGCGACCTATCAGTGAGTGGGCAGCTATTTTTCCGTATAACCTATATATATATATATATATATATATATAATGATTTTCCCAGAATCAGCTTTTAAATGAAAAGTACGTTTTTATCACCATGCATATAACTTAATATTGATGCATGAGTATTCATATATACATTTAATGCATATGTTGGTGCCGAGGACGCCAGGTAAGTACCAGGTAGGTACATGCATTGTTGAGAAAGAACAGACGATATATGATGAGATATGATGAGATATGATGTGATATGTTAGCTCATAAACCTGCACATATTGTTAGTGCTCACGCCCAGAGTTAAGGGCACAGTCTTTCACATGTCGTTCACCTCCCGCACCGCATGCTCGCCTTGGATCCAAGTTAGGTGCACAGTCTTTTCGTATAGACCACCTTTGAGTGGGTTCGACTTGTAGGTGACCCGCGAACATTCGCACAGTCTTCACGTGATTGTAGCACTAGAGCATTCTTTATATTGATACAGTGATGTAATAATGACCTCATGAGGATATTGATGTATGTGCAGAGTGTATATATATGATGAGATTGAGATGTTATGAGCTATATGCACAGCCGAGGGCTGAGTCGATATCTAGTAGATATATGGTTATCCAGATGCATCGCATTACATGGTTTTTGAGATTCAGAATGGTTATTCAAATGCATTACATGGCATATTATGAGATACGTTTGATAATGATTAATGCTGAGAAAGTTTGTGATATATACGTATGTATTATTTTTTGGGAAACTATACAGGTTTTACGGTGAAGGGCTATACTTTTGAGAAAAGAATGATTTTGAAAAGATTTGTTTTGCTGACCCACTTAATTTTGTTTGTCGCCCCTCCAGGTTCTAGATAGCTAGAGTACCTGTGGTGGCTAGCGAGAACCATTCGGCAGTTCTGACAAACTCATTCTTATGTAGGACACCCATTGGTGTTATTCGAATTTAGTTATTAATGCTTGACTGCACTTTGACTTAGTACGCTCTGGTTCTGTATAAGTACTATAATAACTCTCTAGCGCACTATCTCTTTTAGGTTGTTAGTGGATTGGTTTTAATTAGTTCGTACTCCGTTAATGATTCTTGCTTCCGCACTGTGCACTTGGCTACGTCACACTCACGTGACGGCCAGCACGCCTCACTTTTGGGTCGGGGTGTGTCATTTAACAAAAGGATCCTCATTTTTCTAAAAAAAAATAGAAACACCTTTTTTATCGTTAGATTTAACTTTAATGAAATTGTGTGGCTTGTGATTTAATTTCAACCACATAATTTTATTAAAGTCAATCTAAAGGTCAAGAAGGTATCCCTATTTTTTTTTAAATAGAAATCACTGTTGTTAAAGATCCACGGTATATAATATATATATATATATATTACTTATAATTGTTTTTAGAGATCCACGGCATGAGAGAAAAACTTTATTAATAAACATTAAGCAAGATACAATAAAAAATGGAACAACCAAATTCCGATTAATTAACCAAAATTCTTAACAAGTTAGGGTGTGTGAATAAAATCATATGCACCTCAAATCGCTCAAAAAAATCCGAAGTAGACAAAATGAAATCTGCAAGTAAAGGAATTTTAAGTGAAAATCACCAAAATAATTATACCTACAAACCATATGCACCTCAAACCGGTTTCCTTATTCAAGCGAAATCTGCAACTAAACCAAAATAATTATACCTACAAAATAATTATTCAAGCGAAACCATTTTAAGTGATTTTCACATGCTTCTTTTTTTTTTTTTTTCTGATGCAAACTTTTCTTTGCCTCTTGATTTACTTATCAAGTATCCTAAATTAGAGTATATTAGTATTTATCTTCACTTGTAAGTGATAGGTAGTTTGAATCTCATAAATGACGAATTCAATACTAAATTAGATTGCCTATTGTGTGGCTAGCACAACCCCCCTGCCAAAAAAAAAAAACATAAAACCACAAAACCCCTCTTAATCACTTCTCAGACGGTTTAGTTGATAGTGATGGAACTATTATAACCTAGTTGACATAAGCCTAACATTTTTCAGTACAACTTAAGTCTTAAGATGTTATTTTTCAAATGATAATTTAATAACAAATTAATAAAATGAAGAATGTAAACTAGTAAACTATTTTCATCTCAAGCTTTTTCAGTTGCTTGCCCTTCTCCCACGACATTGATTCCCTCTATCATATTACACATGCAGATTATAATATAAATACGAAATATAATAATATGTATATGTAGATATTATGGAATTACTTGTATTCTTTTTATTTATTTAATTTTAGAAAATTATATATTGAAACCCAGTGGAAAATTATATATCAAAACTAAAACCCAAATTATATCGCTAGTGTCACATCCCAGCCCGGGTTCGACTTTGCTATAGCACGATATTATCTGCTTTGAGCCCCGACCACACCCTCACGGTTTTGTTTTTGGGAACTCACACGAGAACTTCCCAGTGGGTCACCCATCCTAAGATTGCTCTCGCATGAACTCACTTAACCGAACTCCGAAGCCAGTGAGCTCCCAAAAAGTCTCGTGCTAGGTAGAGATGAGAATATACATATAAGGATCACTCTCCTGAGCGATGTGGGATCTTACAGCTAGGTCAACCAGTGGCCACTCCTCAGTAGGTTTCGAGAACACTCTTATCTTAGCCACTTGGTCGTTTAAATTGGTAAAAATGAACACGTCTTTGAGATTAAATTATAACTTCTTTATGAGAAGATTTGTCAACCATTTGTTTATTAATCAGTGGTTAACATACCAAAATAAGCTATATCATTGGGCGGTAGTATATAATATTGTGGTTTTTCAAATGCCAAATAAATGAGAATTTTTTTGTATTGACACGATCTTTAGACCTATCCATAATTCCATATTATAACATGTGCTTTATTTAAATTGTCACGATATGATTTTTTTGAGATTATTGTCGGAAGGGATAAAAACGTTTTCTGATTGTGTTTGGTATAAAAACTTAGAAGCGCTTATGACTCATAGAAGCCCATGCTTCATGAAAAAATGGTTATGAACCTAAGTGTTCTAAGCGAAGCAACCAAACATGCCATTACTTGTAACATTAATTGAACTTGGCATACCAAGTATTATTGCCCATGCATAATCTATTTTGTGTACAATCTCACTTAACCAATTGGAGTAAATGCTAATTTCGCTCAAAATACACTTGAAAAAACTTGGTTGCAAGTGCCCAATTTTACTCAAAATATCGTGTTCTAAAACTTGAGCTTGCATCTTTCAACTATTAAGTGAAATTGAATACGAGAAAATTATAATACCCCTACACGTGAAGTCAACATGAACATCTTGTTACACTAGTTGACCAAAATTGGTATCAAAAGTAAACCACAATGGTATAAGTGACGAAATTGAAGCCACAACTTAAAAGCAACACTTAAACACAAACAACATGAATCACTTTTGACTTTTAGCCTTAAATGATCTCTTAAATTTGTCGTCTATTTATGTTATAACACGTGAATTAATTTCAAACAAATCAAAAAGTCACGAATGCAAAAGAGGTGGGAGTGGTATTTCACGATCCTGATTGGAACCATATACTCATTCTTTAGTGTACTTTTTTGGGAGTGTATCTATGTATGTCCCTCGTCTATGTTCAGTGTCGCTTTCCCAATGTAGGAAGCTCCATTAAATTCAACACTCATTTTTACTTAAGATGAAAAAGTTGAATGCATAGATTAAAATTGACATGATTAACACAACTCAAATAAGAAAATGAATTGTTATTAGCACTTCAAAAGTTCAATTGTCCAAATTTTTTATATTGAGATGAAAAATACACTTACGAATGGTGCACTATAAATTTGTTGGAGTGGCCAATGATAATTTCCATAAAGAAAGAACCCTTTCCTTTTTCAAATCACTTACTATAAAACTATGCATTTGAAACTCATTAATGGTAGATATACTACATTTGAAGTCATGCAGTGTCATTTATCTTGATTATTTCAAATATCAATACAAAATTGGCCTTTTTTTTATTTTTTTTATAAAGCACTACATGTCACTCTGGGTATTACATATCATTCTTTACTTATTTTACACAATTCAGAGCATGTCAAAGGACGTTGCTAGAGCTTAGAATGCTAAAATTTCATCTCACACTATTGTGTTCTCTTGTTGTCCAGAACTTGAATACCTCAGTCATAAACTGATTCAGTAGACGTATGGGCTGATTCTGGCTAAACCTCCTTCTAAACAAGCCACAACATGGAACACTTTTGACAGAGTTAACTCGAGAATATGGTCAATTCAAACACAAATGAACAAGTAATCACATCAACCTTTAGAACACGGTGAGAGGGCCATATTGAACCAAACAATAATGCCTATACTTTCAAGTGACGTGTTTGTGAACAACTGACGCGGGAATCAAATCTGAATGCAGCAAATGGCTTTCGAGGTGGAAAACGGGGCGATTAACTGTGTAGGAGGAGACAAATAGAATCTTGGTAGCTGTAGCAACAGACGCAGCAGAGACTCTCTTCAACAATCAAAATGGAAGACGGGGAAATTAACTGCAGGGGGATTAAATGGACTCTTGCTATCAGTAGAGAACACGCAGCCACGCATATGAATAACAGAACAGCTAACCAAGATGGAAACAAGTTAACTAAACTCAAGGGAAAAATTAATGCCAAACATCATAAAACCTCTCATAGAAAGGAAATGCCGGCATCCATAAAAAATATACTTAGTATTTAAAACACTATTAACACCGAATGCCACTACCAAACGACCAAAACCGCAGAAACTTAGCAACCCATCACATAAAAACCATGCACCATTCGTTTATAAAAGGATTATACACACCAAAGATATGTTTTAATTGCACAATATCAACACTACCATTGGAAATACTAGAGTTACCTGCAATCTGAATACAAGAAAACACAACCTAGAGATTCAATCATACAACCAACAAGTGAAAGCTCATACAATCAAATAAACATACACTGGCTCGACCCCATATCATCAAATTTAAATGATAAAAACTAGGTTCTAAAACATTTTCCATAACTCATAAATCCCAAACTTTTTTCCCAACATTTCAACCACAACAAATAATCAAAACTCCAAATCTAGACCAAAACAAACAACAGAAATCCGATGCAATCATATCACATTCACAGAGATGGATCAGCAGAAAGATCTTTGATCAATGTAGGAACTTCATGACGGCAGACAGCAACTAGCGTACTAGCAACTATTAAAATGTTGGGAGCAGTCTAGGCTGGCATTCAATATTAGAACGTAAACCCACGCCTTTTCATGCGACCCATCCACTGATGCTGATACCAGATCAAACCCTAGCTTTTAATTTTAATTTACAAGATGTTGCGAATGTCACAGTGCAAAATCTTTAGCAAAGACTTGGGGCCCTCTTCGGGTTTTTTTTCGCAGCACTTTTTGCCGTCACAAAATTCTTGCTCAAACCTTTTACTATTTCACCATCATGTCCATCTCAATATTGACAATTTTGCATCTTTTCTATGATTTTCTCAGCATCCAAACAGAAAGTTTAGGGGGGAACTAAATACCTGGGGAATGGCGAAGAGCTTGAGGCCGTGTTTGGTACATCGGATAGGACACCGGATAGGACTACTAATACGGAGTACGGTGTTTGATGTTCGTTCGTATTAGATAGCCACCGGATTAAACAGTTTGGGCCCACCAACTTAATACGCTTGTTACGCGACTGCTTATACCGTCCAAAACCTTCGTACAATTTAGTCGGAGCGTGTCCTCTCGCTGTCTCCTTCCTCTCCAGACGCAGTGTCCTCGCGCTCAATCGTGGTCCTCTCCAGATGCTCTCCTCTTGCGCTTGCTCTCTCTGCTGAAGTCCAGGTTTGTCTTTGTCTTCTTATCCCACCAGTTTTCTTCTTCTCAGGTTGCACCCCTCTCTCTGTTCTTCCCCCTCCTTCCATTTTTCTTGCAATTTTCTTTCAATTGATGAATCTAATTATTCTTTTCACTGTAATTATGCAATTGATTATGTAAATTTTTGTTTTAATTACAAATTTCGAATTTTAGGGTTTTGGGGTCGAGTTTTAGGGTTTGCATATGGATGCTGCAATTTATCTTCCATATTTACCGTCAATTTGGATAGAGATAAATGGGAATACTGAAAGGGAATGTTGAAAGGGAATACTCAAATAAAAGGAAAATGAATATTCCTAGGTTGGTTGGGCATGCACATATATTAGATAGAGATAAATGGAAATAACTCTACCTTGGTCCCATACACTTGCATTTTGCTAAATGGGTTTTCATTTCATATGACTATGTTGTACTTTCTTTTGCTTATTTTTTGAGCAACCAAACAGAGCATTTTGGTTTTGTGGCTAACCCAATTTCCTAGATTTCTATCATCTGGAAATTTCATTGGTAGCATCTCTTGGTATCATATGGGATCTCAGTTTAATTTGATTTGGGCTAAATGGTTGGCAGATCCAGTTATGATATTTCACAGTATCAAACACAGTATAAATAATACGATCATTAGTCCGATACTGCACCAAACACCTGACTAATTTAGTCAGTACTATCCGGTGGCTATTTATTCTATCTGGCAGAAATAGTCAGTACAGTCCGAGCTGCCAAACGAGGTGGTGATGCTCAACCACCCCCGCCGCGATGAGCAGAGTAGCACTACAAGCTGGTAGCTGCGGAGGGAGCAGCAGATACTGTTATTGTTATATAGGGCGGCAAAGCTTTTGGGACGATGCCGTCGGGTTTATTCTCTTACCTAGGTCTGACCCCTGAAGCCCAGCCCAGTTAATGCAAAGAATAAGGCCCATCAACTCTTGCAAACCTTGGTTTTCAAAGGCCTAGTATCAAAAGTAAAATATTTTCAAGGTTCTTAAAGACAAATCTGATTCCTTAAAATTTGATCAAACGGTTAAAAGCATGGAGCCCCATTAAAAGTTATAATAATTTTAGCCGTTGGATCAAATTTTAATGGCCCGAATTTATTGGTCAGGAGGCTCAAGTGGAAGGGATCCGGAGAGGATCCCTACATTAAGGGGTAGGGAATAAATTGGTTGCGAACTTGTCATTTTCAACATCTCACTTGTAAATAAAGATGAATACCAATAGACCTTAGTATTAATATGTGATAGTATTTAGAGGAAGAAAATTTACCATTAATAATGGTATAAAGCGTTTTTCTTGTTAAACTTTGTCATGAATGTTAAAAATAACATTAACTACCATGTAAAATTGATTAGGTTAGATTTTTGTATTGTTATACTAGACATACCGGAAAATAATTTCGGACTTTAGGCACATTGGCTTGAACATATTAGAGTAAGTCCACTGGAGGACCAACTCTCCAGCACCCAGCCAAAAAAACAGCCCAACCCCCTGTCCATTTACTCCAGCCCGTGGAGTTGCCTAGCACCTAGCCCAAGCCAGGCAACAGCCCAGCCCGTTTTTAACTGACCAAGAAGCCAGCTTGTTTCCCAGGCGCGTGCAACACAAGTGCGCAAGGCGCGAGTGGATTTAAAGGTTCTGAAAAAGGTGTCAGCCCACTTGGGCTCATCGACGTGGCGTTATGATAGCCGTTGGATTTCCAACGGCTAGTTTTTCTAGACCGTTGGATTTCCAACGGTAAAAAAATTTTAAATTTTACTTTTAAACTAGACCGTCCGATCAAAGATCAACGGTCCAAATTAATTAACTACATTAAAATTAATTAAAAACTATAAAAAAATACATAATTTTTTTTTTTAAAATACATAAATTTTTTAATTTTTTTTCTATAAATACCTAACCCTCATCTTCCACCTTACACCACATTTCAATATTTCTACACTTTCTATACTATTTACATTTCAATATTTTCTACACTTTAAAAGAGAAAAAATGTCTTCGTGGAAGCACATTGAAGATCTTACGTTGTGTGAAGGTTGAGTTCGCAAAATAGTATGTTCGGATAATGACACGTGACGTGACGAGATTAGTTAAAAATCATATCCGAAATTAAAACTATTTTATTTTTTTTTATTCTTTTACAAAAATTTTAAAAATATTATAAATGGGCTGGGTGCCAGCGCATTTTTTTAGGGGTGGAGATGTAGTGGCCTATTACTGTTCATTGGAGTCTGTTACTGTTCACTTGAATGGATAAATGGGTTGGGTGCTGGCACCCAGTCTTAGGGGTGGACTTGCTCTTAAGCTTGTGGTTTAAGTTCTATGGTAACTTAAATCAAAAGACGGCTTAATAGGCCCACCAATACTATTACTATATCATATATGGGAAGGATTTTGTGGGAAATTCACACACGTGAAACCATCTCCAATGGTTGGGTTAAAAGCCAAATATTTTAGCCCGAAAAATTTAGCTTTTAACCCAAAAACGCCAAGTCACTAGTGATGCTCGCGACGACATGTCGTTGCTTCCGAAGTCTGATCTTGGAAGAAGGGAGAATATGGAAGCACGTGTGCCTACGTGATATCCAGGTCCCTGAGCCTCGCCACGTGGCACTCAATTGGTGGAAGCTTTACGTTTCTGCCTTTGCTAAGAATCTGAGACTGAGACTAAGAGCCTCTAGATGCTCGAGGAAAGGTGCGTTGAATAGTGCCCAATTGCTGGGGGAGGGCGTTCAGTGTTGGGAAGCCCGAGCGACAGACGAGGCCCGAGTAACAGGCCCAACGTTGATTGCCAGCCCGAGAGCCCGAGCACTGCGTCAGGCGCGTGCGTTTCACGCGCATGTCTACCGACCAAAAAACAGGACCTGGGGCCTGCAGCGCACTTTCAGAAAGTTACCGTTAGGAAGCCACGTGGCTTCCCACGGTCCGTTTGATCTCAACGGATCTTTAAATTGAACCGTCCGATTTGCAATGGTAATAAAAATAAAAAAATCTTATTTAATATCAACTGTTGGATCTGAGATCAACGGCCAACGGTTGATATTATTCTCCTTTATAAATTTAAAAAAAAGTTTAAAAATTAAGAAATGTTATCGTTGTGCCACGTGGCACAATCTAGAGTGTTGGAATTGAATTTTTTTAAATCCAACGGCAAAGATTAATTAGTTGAATAAAAAATTGTAAAAAAAATTGAATAAAAATCTGAAATTTTTTTTTTAAAAAATTCAATTTTTTTTTTTACTTTTCTATAAATATCTTGTCATTATCATCTATCTTACACCACAATTTCATATTTTCTCAACTACTTTCAACCACATTCCTATCTTTCTATCAAAGTTTCAATCCAAATTTTTTCAAACAAAATGACTACTGCTGCAGGTACGAATTGCACGCTTCTTGAAGATGTTGAGTTGTGTGCTAGCTGGGTTAAAGTTTCTCATGATTCGCTTACGGATAATGAGATGCAATTGCGAGAAATGTGGAGCCTTATTCATACCAATTATCTTGAGAAAATAGGTGGGCAAAGAACCAAAGAATCGATATCCAGTCGTTGGAAATTACTTAATACACCGTTTAGTACGTGGAGAGACGCCTTGGCACAAGCTAGTGGTAATCTTCGAAGTGGGGAAAATTTAGCGGATCAGGTAACAATATGTTATTTATTTGTTTGTATTATTTAATTGTTAGCTACTTTCATTATAATTATTTGTTAGCTTGACACACCCCGACCCGAAAGTGGGACGTGCTGGCCATCACGTGAGTGTGACGGAGCCAAGCGCACAGTGCGGAAGCAAGAATCATTAACAGAGTACGAGCTAATTAAAACCAATCCACTAGCAACCTAGATAAGATAGTGTGCTGGAGTGAAATTAAGGTACTTACAGAACCAGAGCGTACTAAGTCCAAGTGCAGTCAAGCATTAATAATTAAATTCGAATAACACCAACGGGTGCCTTACATAAGAGTGAGTCTGTTAGAACTGCCGAACAGTCCTCGCTAGCCACCACGAATACTCTAGCTATCTAGAACCTGGATGGGCGAAAAACAAAATTGAGTGGGTCATCAAAAGAAATCTTTTCAAAATCATTCTTTTATCAAAAGTATAACCCCTCATCATAAAGCCTGTATAAATTTCCAGAAAATAATACATACATATACATATCTCAAACATTCTCAGCATTTCTTCTTATCAAATGTATCTCAATTTATGCCATGAAATGCGTTTCACTATCATTCAGAATCTTATAATTCATGCCATGTGATGCATTTCGATAACTATATGGCTACTAGATATCAACTCAGCCCTCGGCTGTACATATAGCTCATAACATCTCAATCTCATCATATATATACTCTGCACATGCATCAATATCCTCATGAGGTCCTTATCACATCACTGTATCAATATAAGAATGCTTTAGTGCTACAATCACGTGAAGACTGTGCGAATGATCGCGGGTCACCTACGAGTCGAACCCACTCAAAGGTGGTCTATACGAAAAGACTGTGCACCTAACTTGGATCCAAGGCGAGCATACGGTGCGGGAGGTGAACGACACGTGAAAGACTGTGCCCCTAACTCTGGGCGTGAGCACTAACAATATGTGCAGATTTATGAGCTAACATATCACATCATATCTCGTCTGTTCATTATTATTAATGCATGTACCTACCTGGTACTTACCTGGCGTCCTCGGCACCAACATATGCATGAAATGTATATATGAATACTCATGCATCAATGCTAAGTTATATGCATGGCGATAAAAACGTACTTTTCATTTAAAAGCTGATTCTGGGAAAATGATTATATATATATATATATATGTTTATACGGAAAAATAGCTGCCCACTCACTGATAGGTCGCCGGGTCATAGCCCCCACGTCTAGCCTGGCTACGCTCGTCCTCAGAATAAGTCTCACCTATATGACAAATTACTAAAAATACGTTATTTACGCACATACACGCAAATATGGAAATAACTTCTCATACATAGCTCAATTTTGGCAGACGAATATAACAACGCGACCTACTTGACGTCATGGACGTCGACATATTTTTAGAAAAAATTTTGGGTGTGCCACGCGCGGCATGCGCCTGGCACTTGTCGTCTCCTACCTTGGTCGCCGGAGCTCTCGCCGGAAACCTGCAACTCGCTATATCTCGGCCATTTCTTCAACATTTTTCATGAAATCTCTTCCTATATGCTCTAAATTTAGAGAGGAACAAGCCTATACCTTCAAAAATCACGAAAAGCCTCTGAAAACTCGTCGAGGAAAATCTCCAAAACCGGCCTCTATGGTTCAGTGTTATCCCGACGTCCAAACTTAGCGAACGATAGTCTCTGAGACTCCTGGGAACCTTCTAAGGCTCGTGGTGAGCTTGGTTTTGCCTAAAAATCAACCAAGAAAAAGTTGATGAACAGTGCCATTTTCAATGTTTGTGGTTTCGACGTGAAAACGATGAAGTTCGTACCTGAAACTAGTACCACTGGGTTCGTATGGCATCCAGGAACACGATGGTGGTATTTGTTCCTTTGATCTGTGAAGTGTTGGCCTCCTTTGGCCTTGGTCCGTACAAGAATGGCGAGAGAGAGAGTGAACTCGAGAGTGAAGAGAGAGAGAGACTGTATGAGAGGGTGATAGGTAGAGAGAGAGACTGACGGGGGATGAGAGGGATGTGTAAGGGGTTTTGTGGTTCTAAAGCCACCAACCATCAACAATAATTCTTTTGTTTTTCATTGGCTCCCAGAACTTTGTAAATTATGTAATTGGCCAAAATATAAAACTCATGCATAAATATACACCCGTCACTCAAGGGCATGCGAGTCATTTCACATCATCAATATGGATTTTTCGGGACGGGTCGTCACAATCTACCCACCTTATAAAAATTTCTTCCCGAAATTTCATACAACACACGCATACTAATATCCATAAAACAACCTCGGATACATCTCTCTCATCCTGTCCTCGGTCTCCCAGGTAACTTCCTCCGTTGAATGGTTCCTCCACAGAACTTTGACCAGACGCACTGTCTTGTTTCTGAGCACCTTATCTTTCCAATTAAGTATCATCACTGGCTCCTCATCGCAAGTCAAATCTGGGTTAATCTCCAAAAGTTGCAGAGGAATCATATGCGACGGATCTGAAACGTAATGTCGAAACATCGAAACATGAAACACATTATGTACTCTGGACAACTCTGACGGCAACTCAAGCTTGTAAGCCACTTCACCAACTCGCTCGGTGATCCGATGAGGTCCAATGTACCTAGGTCTCAATTTTCCTTTCTTTCCGAATCGAACCACACCTTGCCACGGCGATAACTTAAGAAACACCCAATCATCCACATTATACACTCAGTTAGTGGCATATCTATCTGCTAAACTCTTTTGGTGATCTTGGGTGGTTTTCAGATTAGCCTTAATAACCTGAACATTCTGAGTAGTCTCCTCTACTATCTCAGGGCCCACTAGAACTCTTTCGCCAACCTCTGACCAACACAAAGGTGTACGACAAGGTTTCCCATATAGTGCCTCGAACTGTGCCATCCCAATACTAGAATGAAAGCTATTATTGTAGGCAAACTCCATCAAATCCAAACGCTGATGCCATGAGTCGCCAAACTGTAAAATTGAAGATCTCAGCATATCCTCCAATGTCTGAATAGTCCTCTCTGACTAACTGTCCGTCTGAGGATGATATGTCGTACTGTACAGTAGTCTCGTACCCAAAGCCTCCTGGAAAGCAATCCAGAACTTAAAAGTGAATCGAGGATCACAATCTGAGACAATACTAACTGGAACACCATGATACTTCACAATCTTTGCTATGAATAACTCAGCCAACTGATTCAACAAAAACTTTTCCCTGACATGAATGAAATGTGCCGACTTAGTGAGTCGATCAACAATCACCCAAATTCCATCATATCCATTATGGGTACGAGGGAGCTTGTACACAAAATCCATAGTAATATCTTCCCATTTCCACTACGGAACGGGAAGTGGTTGCATCAACCCAAATGGCTTCTTCCTTTCTGCTTTGACTTGCTGACATATGACACATCTACTCACATATTCAGCGATTTCTCTCTTTATACCCGGCCAATAGTAGAACGGTCGAATGGTATGATACATTTTCGTGCCTCCGGGATGCATCGCATAAGCTGAAATATGCGCTTCGTCTAAGATATCCTTCTTTAACTCTGCATTATTTGGCATGTACATCCTGTTTCCCTGCATAAGCATGTCGTCTGTCTCTCTGATTCGAAGGTCTTTCTTTTTACCATCATTCATCAGCCGAATAAGTTCCTGAATCTCATCATCATTCATCTGGATCTCAAGTATTCTGTCGATTAGGATTGGCCTAACTTGGAAACTAGCAAGTAAGGCTTCCTCTCGATCGTCTACCATCGAATTATCTACTTCCAACTGTACTCCAGTCGATCTCAACTCTGCAAGAAGAGGAACTCGGCTCGCATGAAAAACGTTAATTCTGCCTTGGGACTTCCTGCGAAGAGCGTCAGCTACCACGTTTGCACGACCAGGGTGATACTCAATCGTGCAATCATAGTCGCTCAATAACTCAATCTATCGACGCTGACGAAGATTCAACTTCTTCTTGGTGAATAGGTACTGGAGACTTATGGTCTGAAAAAATCCTGCATTTTCTCACCATAGAGGTAATGTCTCCAAATCTTCAAAGCAAAGATAATGGCAGCCAATTCCAAGTCATGCGTAGGGTAATTCTTCTCATGAGGTTTTAACTGGCGCGAAGCATAAGCAATCACCCTACCATGTTGTATCAAAATGCAGCCCAGGCCATTCAACGACGCATCACTGTAAATCTCGAAATTACCATAATCGTAAGGAAGCGTCAAGACAGAAGCATGAGTGAGACAACACTTCAACTGTTGGAAACTCCGCTCACACTCATCATCCCACTCAAACTTAATGTCCTTCCTGGTCAACTTCGTCAATGGTAGCGCCATGACTGAAAAGTCTTTAACGAACCGCCGATAGTAACCTGCCAAACCAAGGAAACTCCGAACCTCGGTGACGGTTCGTGGCTGTTCCCAATTCTCCACAGCCGCAATCTTCTGAGGGTCAATCTGAATACCCTGAGCTGAAACGACATGACCAAAAAATGCTACTTCGTCCAACCAAAACTGGCACTTACTGAACTTGGCATACAATCGATGCTCTCTCAGTTTCTTCAACATCATAGAAAGATGTCGAGCATGGTCAGCCCTTAATTTAGAATACACCAGGATATCGTCGATAAAGACAATAACGAACCTATCCAGATACTGCTGGAACACCTTGTTCATCAATCCCATGAAAGCTGCTGGTGCATTAGTCAAACCAAACGGCATAACCAGAAACTCATAGTGTCCATAACGAGTCCTAAAGGCAGTTTTAGGAACATTGTCACTCTTGATTTTGCAACTGATAATAGCCTAACCTCAAGTCGATTTTCGAGAACACACAGGCACCTCGAAGTTGATCAAAAAGATCATCGATACACGGTAACGGATAACGGTTTTTAATCGTCGACCGATTCAACTGCCTGTAATCGATACATAATCTCAAGGTACCATCTTTCTTCCGAACAAATAGGACTGGGGCTCCCCAAGGTGAAGTACTGGGCTGAATGAATCCTTTCTCAAGTAATTCCTGCAACTGAATCCTCAACTCTCGCAACTCATCAGGAGCCATTCGATATGGAGTCAAAAACATAGGATTAGTACCTGGCAACAAATCAATAGTAAACTCCACGTCGCGATCTGGCGGCAATGCAGGTAAATCATCAGGGAATACGTCAACGAAATGTCTAACCACCTGAATATCCTCCAAACTAGCAGGAGCATCATCATTAAGTACTACATGAGCTAAGTATCCCTGGCAACCTTTCTTCAATAACTTCTTGGCTCTTACAACCGAAATAACACCATGTCGAACTCCGTTACGCTCCCCAACAAAGGTTATCTCAGGTAATCCAGGACGATGAAAAGTCACTTATTTCCCGTAACAATCAATCTTGGCACGATTGTAGTGCAACCAATCAGTGCCTAGAATGACGTCAAAGTCAACAATATCTAACGGAGTGAAGTTAGCAGGCATAACCACGTTCTCCACTATTACGGGACATCCTGGATATACGCAATCCACATAACATTTCTCCCCTCTAGGCATAGCAAACTCCAACTCATACCCCAGGGGTGAAGATTGAGGTTGAGTCAATTGAGCAAATGTATGAGAAATCACAGAGTGCGTAGCATCACAATCAATCAGTACTCTAGCAAAATGACCAAGGATGTTCAATGTACCCATAATCAAGTCTGGGTTGTTCTAAGCGTCCTGCAGCGAGAGGTTATGAATGCGTCCCTGCATCTGCTATCGTCCTCCTCGACCTCGGTTAGCGTGCATTCCTCGTCCTTGAGAGTTTCGTCCTTGACTCGACTGTCCGGCCTGTCTCGAAGACCCGACACCATTAACAGCAGTATCCACCTGCTGAGGCTTTCCCCCTGAATACCACTGCGAGCTACCAGCGGCAAACTGCTGCTGAGGTAAGTATCCACCTGAGTATGGCTGCTGAAGAGGTATATATCCTCCAGAGTACTGCTGCTGGGAAGACATATACCCTTCAGAATACTGCTGCCCATAACCACTCTGCTAGTAGGGATCCATAGGATACTGATGCTGATACTGATCTGATGAATACGAAACGGGATCCTCTGAATAGTGGAAAGCTCTTCCACGTCCGGTCTGAGCGTAACCGCTCGGCCCTGAAAACTGCTGCACTAGAGCTGGTGGTATAGAAGGCTGCTGAGGCCTCTACTGAGTCTGAGGGCAATACTTAGCCAGGTGCCCCTCATGGCCACAAGTATAGCATCCACTGGTACCACGTCGACACTCGCCAAAGTGCCGATTGTTGCACCTATGGCATAACGGAGCACTGTTTCTACCAGAGTTCCCATGCCTCTAAGATCTGCCACCACCAAAGAATCTGCCACCACCTCTCTGCCCGGTAACACTGAAACCTCCGCTCGAAGAACTAGAGCTGGCCCCACTACGTTTGAAATTCTGAGTCTGGCGAGGTCCTTGTGAAAACGGGCCTTTTCCCTTATTATTCCTTCCCTGATTTCCTTCCCTCTCATTATCATCACTGTCACTAGGCAAATTCTCAGAATCCTCTATCTGTAGTAAGACCTCATAGAACTCATGATAGGTGGAGCAAGGAATCGCCGTCGCTATCGTGCGTCACTTCTTCTTCGTACCCAATTTGAATCGGCGTAACATCTCAACCTAATTGGCAGCAACCTCCGGATGATAACGAGAGAGATCAGTAAACATACGGTAGTACTCATTAGCTGACATCTTCTTTTGTTTCAAGCTGGTGAATTCCTGTTTCTTTCCATCAATATACGCCGGGGGAATGAATCTCCTATAAAACAACCCTTTAAACACTTCCCAGTCATTGGCTTCCTCCACGGGCATCCTCGTAGCCAACTCTTTCCACCACGACGCTGGTTCCTTAGCTAAAAACCATGAGGTCGTCTCGACCTATTTATCGGGCTGTACACTCCCCTGATTCGTCATTATACTGAAGGTCTTCTCAAGGTGCATAAACCATTTCTTCGAACCCTCAGGCCCCTCGTTCCCCATCAATTAGGTTATCTTCAAATTATGCCCTGACTCTACAGGGGTCCGCTGAGGCGGGCGAATAACTGACTAAAGAGCATTAGCTATGACCTCTCCCAACTGAGCTACGCTAGGGAAACTATGCTCATCAGCATTACGTGGCTCACGACGATGCGGCATAGTTATGCCAGAAGACATCAAGTCATTAGAAATTTCACAAAATATGCAGGACTGCAACCTAGAGCTCTAATACCAAACTGACACACCCCGACCCGAAAGTGGGACGTGCTGGCCGTCACGTGAGTGTGAGGGAGCCAAGCGCACAGTGCGAAAGCAAGAATCATTAACAGAGTACGAGCTAATTAAAACCAATCCACTAGCAACCTAGATAAGATAGTGTGCTAGAGTGAAATTAAGGTACTTATACAGAACCAGAGCGTACTAAGTCCAAGTGTAGTTAAGCATTAATAATTAAATTCGAATAACACCAACGGGTACCCTACATAAGAGTGAGTCTGTCAGAACTGCCGAACGGTCCTCGCTAGCCACCACGGATATTCTAGCTATCTAGAATCTGGAGGGGCGAAAAACAAAATTGAGTGGGTCAGCAAAACAAATCTTCTCAAAATCATTCTTTTCTCAAAAGTATAACCCCTCACCGTAAAACCTGTATAAATTCCCAGAAAATAATACATACATATACATATCTCAAACATGCTCAGCATTTCTTCTTATCAAATGTATCTCAATATGTGCCATGCAATGCATTTCCCTATCATT
Source organism: Crataegus laevigata (assembly GCA_963580275.1). Lineage (NCBI taxonomy): Eukaryota > Viridiplantae > Streptophyta > Magnoliopsida > Rosales > Rosaceae > Crataegus > Crataegus laevigata. The sequence continues at coordinate 23,916,101 of OY756947.1, read as the reverse complement.
CAGAATCTTATAATTCATGTCATGCGATGCATTTCGATAACCATATGGCTACTAGATATCAACTCAGCCCTCGACTGTACATATAGCTCATAACATCTCAATCTCATCATATATATACTCTGCACATGCATCAATATCCTCATGAGGTCATTATCACATCACTGTATCAATATAAGAATGCTTTAGTGCTACAATCACGTGAAGACTGTGCGAATGATCGTGGGTCACCTACGAGTCGAACCCACTCAGAGGTGGTCTATACGACAGGACTGTGCACCTAACTTGGATCCAAGGCGAGCATGCGATGCAGGAGGTGAACGACACGTGAAAGACTGTGCCCCTAACTCTGGGCGTGAGCACTAACAATATGTGCAGGTTTATGAGCTAACATATCACATCATATCTCGTATGTTCATTCTTATCAATGCATGTACCTACTTGGTACTTACCTGGCGTCCTCGGCACCAACATATGCATGAAATGTATATATGAATACTCATGCATCAATGCTAAGTTATATGCATGGCGATAAAAACGTACTTTTCATTTAAAAGCTGATTCTGGGAAAATCATTATATATATATATATATATATAGGTTTATACGGAAAAATAGCTGCCCACTCACTGATAGGTCGCCGGGTCGTAGCCCCCACGTCTAGCCTGGCTACACTCATCCTCAGAATAAGTCTCGCCTATATGAGAAATTACTAAAAATACGTTATTTACGCACATACACGCAAATACGGAAATAACTTCTCATACATAGCTCAATTTTTCGCATACGAATATACCAACGCGACCTACTTGACGTCACAGACGTCAACATATTTTTAGAAAAAATTTTGGGTGTGCCACGCACGGCACGTGCCTGGCACGTGTTGTCTCCTACCTTGTTCACCGAAGCTCTCGCCGGAAACCTGCAACTCGCTATATCTTGGCCATTTCTTCACCATTTTTCATGAAATTTCTTCCTATATGCTCTAAATTTAGAAAGGAAAAAGCCCATACCTTCAAAAATCACGAAAAACCTCTGAAAACTCGTCAGGGAAAATCTCCAAAACCGGCCTCTATGGTTCAGTGCTATCCCAACGTCCAAACTTAGCAAACGATAGTCTCCAAGACTCCTGGGAACCTTCTAAGGCTCGTGGTGAGCTTGGTTTTGCCTAAAATCAACCAAGAAAAAGTTGATGAACAATGCCCTTTTCGGTGTTCGTGGTTTCGACGTGAAAACGATGAAGTTCATACCTGAAACTAGTATCACTGGGTTCGTATGGCATCCAGGAACACGATGGTGGTATTTGTTCCTTCGATCTGTGAAGTGTTGGCCTCCTTTGGCCTTGGTCCGTACGAGAATGGCGAGAGAGAGAGTGAACTCGAGAGTGAAGAGAAAGAGAGAGACTATCTGAGAGGGTGATAGGTAGAGAGAGAGAGACTGACGGGGGATGAGAGGGATGTGTAAGGGGTTGTGTGGTCCTAAAGCCACCAACCATCAACAATAATTCTTTTGTTTTTCATTGGCCCCCAGAACTTTGTAAATTATGTAATTGGCCAAAATATAAAACTCATGCATAAATATACACCCATCACTCAAGGGCATGCAAGTCATTTCACATCATCAATATGGATTTTTCGGGACGGGTCATCACATAGCTAATTTCATTATAATTATTTGTTGGCTACTTTAATTAAAGTTACTCATGTTACCTATTTTCATTATAATTATTTGTTTGTATTATTTATTTGTTACCTACATTCATTATAATTATTTGTTTGTATTATTTATTTGTTACCTATTTTCATTATAATTATTTATTCTCCCGCATTGTATAGGAACTTCAAGCACAAGCCTGGTATGGTGCCAAAACCAAAAGCAAAAACAAAACATTCACCCGGTTTGAATGTTGGAATATTGTCAAAGATTGTCCTAAATTCAGAGTTGTGCCTATCAGTCCAGAAGTTTTCATGAACAGCACCCATCTACACTCTACACCCGAGGATGCCTCGCATGATCCTGATGAAGATGATGCAGAAGAAGTGTCTGAAATGCCCCCCGTTGAACAAGCGTCGGGGTCGACCCGTTTTCCAATTAGGCCTCGAGGTAAGAAGGCTTCAAAGAGAAAAGGTAATGCTTCAAAGAATGATTATGCAAAGTATATGGAAGAACTTGCCCGCCAAGGTGAATTGACTTTGGCCCGGGAAATGGCTAAATTTGAGGCTGATAAGGTCAGAGAGGATGCAAAAGCTGCAGCTCTTGAGAAAAAATTTGCAGCTGATAAGAGAGAAAGAGAACTACATCGGCAAGAAAGGGAACATAGAAGACAAGAAAGAGAGGCCCAATGAGATTGTGACATTATGAAGGAGCCTTTAGAAGGCAAGTCTCCGAACTCTAAATATTTTTGGAAGTCGGAGAAAGCGGAAGTGGTGCAAAGGAAGCGTGCAAGAGAAGCGAGAGAAGCGAGAGCAAGAGGAGATGGTCCTAGCATGACAAGAGAAGATCATCCTAGCACCACAAATTGGTTAGGTGATGATTATCCATACATGAACCCATAATTTTCCAATCAATTCGGGTTGTAATTTCTTATTCGGGTTGTAATTTCTAATTTATTGAATAGTATACTTTATGTTGTTTCCAATTTATTGAATTTAGTACTTTATTTAAACCAAGAGTACATTTATTTAATTTGGTAATTTATTGAATTTAGTACTTTATGTTGTTTCCAATTTATTGAGTTTAGTACTTTATTCAAAACACATTTAAACACACCAAATAAAATAACATCAACATACAAAAAAAACACACCAAATAAAATAACATCAACATACCAAATAAAAACAAACACGAAATAAAATTACATCAACATACCAAAATTACATTTCAACTCACTAAATGAACTAAAAAAACACACCACATAAAATAAAATAAACACACCAAAAAAAAAAAAAACAAACACTAATGAACTTAAATATCTTCAACACCCCTCATTTTCCACTGGTGTTCTATCAAGTCAATTTGGCGAGCATTATGCATATATGGCCTTTGAAGTGCAGTATATCGTTGAATGACTCTATCATTGTAACGTCCATCCCTTTGTATTGGCTCGTGTTGCACGGCTTCTTCGGTGGCGTCATGAGCACAATATATTTGTGTTCTGGAATTGTTCATCGTATCTGGCTCATATTCATCAACGGCATCATAATCGTACTCATCTTCCACAATCATGTTGTGAAGAATTATACACGTCATCATGATAGATCGAAGGGACTCTACATCAAACATCCTGGCAGCACCCCTAACAATAGCTCAGCGAGCTTGGAGTATACCAAAACAACGCTCCACATCCTTCCTGCATCCTTCTTGACAGCTTGCAAAGTATTTTTCCTTTGCACTTTGTGGACGTGTCACTGTTTTGACAAACGATTCCCACCTTAGGTAAATGTCGTCTACTAGATAGTATGGCCCATCGTACTTACATTCATTGACCCAGTATGTGACTTTTGGTGCCTTTCCTTGCAGGACTTCTTCAAATTGTGGGGATTAGGCAAGGACATTGAGATCATTTTGAGCTTCCGGAACCCCGAAAAGGGCATGCCAAATCCATGTATCAAAAGAGGTCACCGCCTAAAAAATGATACTTTTTGATCATTTTTTGTCCCCATAAGCGCCTTGCCATGCACTTGGACAGTTTTTCCAAGTCCAGTGCATACAATCAATGCTTCCAATCATCCTTGGAAAACCTCGCATCTCACCATTCTTCACAAGCTTTTCCAAGTCCATATAAGTAGGTCTCTAGAGGTACTTTGCGGTGTAGATAGATTTGATTGCTGAGCAAAACCTCATCAGGGACTCAAGAATGGTTGATCTTCCCATCCTCATTATCTCATCTACTTGGTCTGCAGCTGCTCCATATGCAAGCATTCGCAAGGCAGCAGTAATTTTTTGCTCAAGCAGGAGACCTATAGCACCAAAAGCATCTGACTTTTGCACAAAGTAAGAATCATGGTTGCAAACAACGCCCATGATTTTGTTGAACAAATGTCGTTCCATTCTAAAACGACGTCAGAAGTACGTATCAGGGAATGCACTGTTATGGACAAAATAATCGTCCAAGAGATTCTGACCTCGTCGTTGCTTGTTTCTATCAATGTTTACAGCATGGTTGGGCCTGCAGATCTGAGCCACAACTTGGATGACTCAACGGGAATGTGAGGCTCTTGTCATTCTTGATTCATCATCTCTCCATCTACGCTCATCATCCTCTTCCGTCTCATTTTGGGCCTAATCCCCAGCATTGAACATTCCTTTTGATTGGTTAAACAATTCTTCCTCTTCTTGATCGATTTCCCACATCATCTTTGAAGAAAAAGAAGAAGACATTGTAAGAAGGAAGCAGAAACTATGAATAATGATAGGGATTTTGGTGAAGAAGGAAGCAGAATGAATACTGATAAGGATTTTGGTGAAGAAGGAAGCAAAAACTATGAATAATGATAAAGATCTTGAGAAAATTGGTTTGAGATTTCTGAGGATGGATGGTGGATTATATGGAGGATTCAGAAAGGATTAGGCTGTAGATAATGCCACGTGGCATACCGTCATTCGTTAAAAATCTGGTGGAAATCTATCCTCAAAGATTGTAATCGAATCGTGACACGTGGCACAACATGATTGGTTACAAATCTTTTCGGAAATCCATCATCAATAATTGTCTTTTCAGATAATGACATGTGGCGCAAGGACAACGATTAAAAATCTTATCGGAAATCCATCACCAATAATTGTCTTTGCGGATAATGACACGTGGTGCAACGGGAACGATTAAAAATCTTATCGGAAATCCATCACCAATAATTGTCTTTGCGGATAATGACACGTGGCGCAATGGGAACAATTAAAAATCTTATCTGAAATAACAAATAAAATTATTTTGAATTATTTTATAAATAAAAAAATACAAATATTTTATTGCTATTGGCTTTTCAGATAATGACACGTGGCGCAACGAGAACAATTAAAAATCTTATCTGAAATTACAAATAAAATTATTATGTATTATTTTATAAATAAATAAAATACTAATATTTTATTGCCAATTGCTAGGGCAATTCCAGTGCAGGGTGGAGATGCAAAAAAAATTGCTAGAGGAAGGCACTGTTCATTAAGGGCAGTTACTGTTCACTGGGTGGATTGAATAGTGAATGGGACCCTGTGGGGGAGGGCTCTTACACTGGAGTTGTTCTTATAGAAACTGATTGGAGGATAAGCCTTGAAGACTAAAATTGGGCTCACCCTTGGGGTTAGGCTTTGAGGTGTGTTAATTAATTGATAATTAATATACAATTAATTATAATTAATATATATATTTAATAATCAAAAGATGGGTGCTCTTGGGTTTGGGCTCTAATAATTAAATTATTTAATTAATTTCGAATTTAATTAAATTATTTTTTGAACAGACTCATCTTTTCAGATGAAGTCTGCAATCAGTGAAAAAACGCAGAGAGCACAACACCCTCTGAAGAGATGTCTCTCAACAGACACACTCCATTTTCATACCTGTTGCGAACAGGCATCCATACATTATATATACATCCATCTGCTTGGCATTTAGAACACTGAAAATCATCAATCCTTCTATATCAAGCATACTGAGAGAACCACAGAGAAATTCGCTAGAAGTCTAGTTTTCCGGTGGTGGAATTCTAAACTTAGATCGTTGAATCCTGGTGGAGCAGACATCCGTAGAACTACAAACACAGAGTAGGGATGAAATTTATGTTTCAAGGACATTGCGGAACGCAAGCCTCGATCTTCAAGTTATCTGTTTTTATATTTTTGTATTCTTGTTCATACTCTGTTAGATTCTTACTCACATTTATTTATTAGCATATATAAATTATCATTGATTGTTGATATATCTCCAACAATGACACTGGTATTTTCTGTTTCAACAACTTCTTGTTACATGCAGCAACAAATTCCTGCATCGCATCTACTCGCGTTTGTGGATCGTATAAATTGATCTGGTTTAATGTCAAATTAAACGGCAACAGTGTTTAATCTGGTGCAAACCGACAGACTGGCAACCAAAGGCTGTCATTACTCAACATGCAGTTCCAGTCAACACATATTTGCAGAAGAACGAAGGTACTAGTTAGTCGATTTTCCGTAGACATAACCGAACTCATCTTAATTGAGAATCTGAGTGACAAAATCCATTTCTAACTTGGATATTTTCATCGATATTCTATATACCAGGACTTCAAGTGAAATACCAGGTCATGAGAGCTGGACCTCAAGGAGAAGTAGTATCCACCAGAATCTCACAGCAGCTCCTGTAAAGTCCCACGCCCCAAAACTTTGCTTGCCAAGCTACACGAAAAAGATTCCCGGAACTGGACCTCCACAGGTTATTGCTAGTTGCTAATCTCCAAAAGGGAACTTAAAACGCCTTTCGAATAATCAGATACTACGAAAATATTTCCGTTAATAGCTTAGTTTCCTGTTAGAGATAGATTTGGTCGTCCTTGTAGAACTGGTAAGTACATGATGTGCTGCTACATATACATGTTTACATGCTCACACATCTGTGAAATAAATAAATGAACGGCTCAGATGAAGTCTTTGAAATTAATTACTAAACATTAATTAATCTCTGATGATCATTCTCATGCGTAATGGATGACCAAAGAATTAATCTCTCACCTAGGATTTGAAATTATAAAATATGATTACAAAAACATATTTTAATTTGTAAAAGCTTGCTAAGAAATGATTGTGATAAGCAATGACCACTTGGTGATAATTACTTTATAAGCTTTTGACTTTTGGATTTTTATATATATAACCGATTTTATATAAAATTTATCTGAGGAGAAATATTCAAACTCAAGAACTTCCACTTTCGGGTTGTTAACGAAGCTATTATAACACTTTCCACCTTTGTCATTCATGTTTCAGTCCTTCTGAGATACCATGGACATCTCACACCTCTTTCTCCTTCTCCTCCTCCTCCTCTTCACCCACATCTCTGCACTCAATGATTGCCCGGCTTCCGACTGCGGCGGCGATGACAGCTTCCCAATTCGATTCCCTTTCCGGTTAGTACCCAACCAACCCAAAAACTGCGGTTTCCCGGGCTTCAACCTGGCCTGCAACAGCCATGGTCAAACAACTCTGAAACTTCCAAACTCCGGCGACTTTTTCGTCAGACGAATCAGCTATGCCGCACAAGAAATCCAACTTTTTGACCCCGAAAACTGCCTCCCTCGAAAGCTTCTAACCCTCAATCTCTCGGGCTCTCCTTTTGTTGCTCCCACGTACCAGAACTACACCTTCCTCCGCTGCCCGGCTTCGTTCACCAAGTCGAGGTTCACTCCCATTGACTGCCTCAGCAACTCCACCACCTCGGTTCTGGCCACCCCTTCCGCCACCCTGGCGAATTCGATGTCCGCCACGTGCCGGATTGTTGACACATTGGAAGTTCCGGTTCGCGGGCAGGTTCAGACGGAGGACGGATTCTCAACCAACCTTGACTGGGATCTTAGTTTGACTTGGTATGAGCCTTCTTGCAGTAGTTGTGAGGTGCAAGGTGGCATTTGTGGATTTATAAGCAACACCACCCAAGAACTCGGTTGCACCTTCAATTCAACAGCAGGTAATTTTCTAATTCACATATTTGCATGATTGCAATTTTCCATTGAAAGTTCGTAAAGGGTTTCATACTCTCGTTTTCTTCTTCTGCGCCGTTTTTTGCCTTGTTTTCGTTCCTCAATTCTCTTTTTGATTTATTCAAGATGAGTAAGATGAGGTTGAAAATCACTTTGCAAGTTGTAGTTAATCATGATAAAACTTAGGAGGAATAGTAGAAACTAAGGCTTACACATTTTGACCCACCATCTATTATTTTAGAGCAATACTTATTTTCTCAATATTAGAAGCTATTTCATTACGCATTACGGTATTTGTTTACACTAAATTATTATTAGAAGTATTATTAAAAAAAAGCAATTTCAACTATGTTTTTAAAGACAAAAAAATGTCTACTAAATAAAGAATCAGCAACGAAAAAAAGTTCATCTCGCCCTTGTAATATGGCACACGGTACGCCTTCTTATCGATTTAAAAAGGTTCGACACGTTATCTTGCAGGGGCCGGGGCCAAAAGTCAAATTCCAATCTGTTTTATATTTATATATATATATATATATATATATATATATATTTTTTTTTTTTTTTTTAAGAATAAGAAATGGAGGAGAACAGATAATATTATTAAAGGAAAAAAATTAATAATAATAATTCTTTGTAATATAAAAACATCACTAGGACATTAAAATAATAATAAGTGGTGGATAGATAGGGCCATTTTCTTTAATCTACTGTATTTCGGATTTAAACATCGACAGACCAAGAGCTCGTTTTCCAGCACTAACTAATGGCTTCAAATTCCAGGAGGATCAAGCTATGGTTTACATGTTTTCAGGATCATTTGCTTGTCCATCACGGTACCAGCCGTCACATGCGCAATTGCGATTGGCTGTTTTGCTTGTATCAGTGGCAGGGGTACTGCTGCACAGCGAAGGTCCACAGCAGTTACCGCAGAACCGCCACAACCCCCCGCCGTTGTAACAATTGGTTTGGATCAGACAACCATTGAATCCTACCAGATGCTAGTTCTTGGGGAGAGCAAGCGCCTTCCGGAACACAACGATACCACCTGCTCTATATGCTTGTCGGAGTATCTCACCAAAGAGACGGTGAGATGCATACCGGAATGCAAACACTGCTTCCATGCTGATTGTATTGACGAGTGGCTGAAACTGAACAGTTCATGCCCAGTTTGCCGGAACAACCCATCCCCGGCTCACGTCAACTCAAACACTGCCTGAAAATTTTCTCCTCCTCCTATTTTTCATTGAGACTAAATTATGGATGCCAACTACAATAGTGACTTTCACAAAACGAAAATTGCACGCATATTATTGCATCAGTCAAAGCATCATGGTATACAAGTGCAAAACTAGTCCGACGACAACCGGGCAGAGATAGAAATATACACATTGAAACCCCGATATTCATACGTTGAAGAGATTTTTTTTCTTCTACAAAGTATAAAGTTAAATGAAGTACATAATGTTATCATTTCTTTGCAAGGAGCTTCTTTGGAATCTTCTCGATTGGGGTAGTTTTTAGCATGAAAAGCCTCGCAGCTTGCTCCTGAAGAGTACCCCCACATTTTAACCCACGAGTTTGCAGTTCAGACTTTAACCTTTCCCGGCCATGAACCTACAATAGAAAGGTGGAAAATCATGTTAATGCTGCTTACTAACGATTTGAAGTCAGAGCTCTCCCTAACTTAAATGACCATGGTGGGCGAGATGAAGGTGAAAGGTGTGAGACAAAAGCAACGAGGCAGGGATGTAATAATTAGTATGGGCATTAATTTAGCTTTCAACGTGGACATGCCTACTCGTGTTCACAAGGCAGACTATATTATAGGTAATCAACAAACAGGGGAAACCGAAAAATTCAGCTTCAAGAACTTAGTGCGAGCAAGTTGCCCCTAATAGATTTCATTACAGCGCCCTAATACATTTAATTGGAAGGGTAATGGAAGCATGCAAAAACCCTAAATTGCTTTAGCAGTAACATAATATTTAAATAAAAAGATTATTAATATGATTAAAAATCAGAAGTATACCTCCATTTCGGCTGCTGAATTGTACTCATCAAAATTCAGTGGCTTCTCTATCTCTAGAGTGTCTCCACTCGCAAATGTTTCCTCCTGAACTCCTAGATTGGACTCTGAAGAACCATTGGCTTCAGCGACAACTGATGCACTTTCAATTTCTTGCCCATGCCCTGAACTGGAAACCTTCTGGGATTGACCAACTACTTCTTTCAGATTTCCCATCTCAGGTCCACTGCCACTTGTCTTTCCATCATGCTCTGCTTCAACTCCCGCAACTGTATCAGGCTCTGAACAAGTAACACTTGCACTGCTATCCATCTTCTCTTCAGGAATCACTGGTTCAACCATCTCATTCTTCTCGTTATCAAGAGATTCTTGATCAGAGCCTCCACCAAAAGGTTGTGCTCCCTGCACAACTATCTCTTTCTCTTCCTCCGAGCCACTCTCACTTGAGCCCCCCCCTGAGATCTCACCATCTTGTTTCCTACCAGTCACAGAATCCAAACTTCTCTCAGGTTCTTTACTTGAATCTGAGTTATTCCCATTATTTAATACAGCGGATTTCTCCTTTTTATCTTCATTATCACTGTCATCATCCTCTGAATCACTTTCGCCCATTTTCCTCTTGCCCATCCTGACAAAAACAACAAATCAGACATCAATACCAATGACAATCATATTATACAACAATATTAAAGAGAAAGGGCGGGATGATACAGTGGTTCTGCAAAAACTTACTGAAATAAAGAAATGTAGCATTTCTGAAACAAGGTTTCACCAGAAACCAAGATTATAAAATGAAGAAACAGAAATTGCTCTAAGAAACCTTCTGGCTAAACCTTGCCTTTCCTAAATGAACTTATTGGGTTCCATTCCTTCACTCTATAATACCGATCAAACCCTCGTAAATAGAAAGCAAACTGAGAAAGCAAAGAACATGGCTTTGTTAACCAAATTATTTATCAAGTGAGTTTTCGACTAAAATAATCATATTAACCTCTATACCTATAACTAACACAAGTCCAAATTCTAATATTCATTTCAACTCATAAAAAAAGCACCAATTTATCTCAAACCACCATATCACTTCCCCATTGCATTACTTTATTTCATTCTCCTAAAAGCCTTCCTCCAAATTCATAATTTCCAATTTCCAAGCACAAAATCAACATGGCAAACATAAATACCCATTAAAACCCAACACAAATCCTTACCAAATTTTAAGCCTTTTCGGATCTGCCACCGGTTCCTTGGCCGCCCCCTTTCGCTTTCCCTTAACAGCCTCATTAACCGAATCCAAAACGTCCGAAACACAGCGTTCCGATTGCTCCCTATACTTGGCCACATACTTCTCAGCCTTATCGTCCCCAGTTCCCACTTTCCCCTTCTTCGCAATACGCTTCAAATAATCCTCCGCCATCTTTTCGAGCATCCTCTCTTCTTCCTCAGCCCTCCACTCCTCAAGCTTCTTCTCCGCATTAACATGCCGCAGCCTCCGACCACTCATATCGCGACAAGCGTCGAAATTACTCGTCTTCTTCTGCCCGGCCTTCGTCGCCGCCCCACGCAGCAGCGACCCGAACCCGCCCTTTCCACCGACGAGCCGGAGCAGAAGATGCACCGTTGGGAAGTACGGCGCGTCGGAGGAGGAACACGAGATGACGGAATCATCCTGGAGTTGGCGAGTCCCAGTGACGAGGCGCTGGTGCTGGAGGGGTATTTTGGTGATTTTGTATAGGAGGTGCTTGATGGAAGTGGCGGGGATCTCCGGGGTTGTGAATTTTAGGGTTAGGGTTTTGCCCTCCAAAAGGGTCACGAATAGGTTGTAGGTGTTGGATTTGGCGACGGTGGATTCCGCCATTGATAAAAATTGCGGGGGAGAAGTTAGGGTTTCGAAGGACGAAAGATTGATGGCGATCGAGTCGAAGGAGAAAAGGGAAAGGGGGTTTGTTCTGGGGATTGAATATTTATGCGGTTCGCGAGTTTCCGTGTTTACCAATAGCCAATCCGGACTCGCATCCCGGGTCGGGTCTTTAATTTATTTCCTTTTCGGGTAAGATAATTTTTTTAACTTTCTAAAAACTAATTATAAATTAATAAATTTTATTTATTTAAAAAGAAAAACTTTGAGCACAACCGCTTCCAATACAATCAAAACGACAAACATTTCTAGTAATAATAAATAAAGACGTAATCCGAATAAAAATATTATGAATAGAATAACTAATAATAACGACATAAGCAATAAAATTCACAACTCCGAAATACATAAGCCCAAAATATAGAAGAAAAAGGAAAGGCGAAAGCCAGATTTAATACTTTGGTTGTAGTGAATTTATAAATTCATGAATTTTATAGAGTTAATTAATTTGTAGAGATTTTATATACAATTTTGATTCAATTCTTTCAAAATCTCATAGAGATGTGTGAGATTTGTGAATACACTACGAAATCTCTCAAATTCTCTCTAATTTCTCAACTTTTTCAAATTCTTTAAAATCAATTTTTAATTGAATACACTATAAACTTCTTCAAAGTCCTAATTGAATACTCTCGGATTTCTAAGGATTTTAATACTTTATCTTAAAATTCTAATTGAATACAAGTTGAATTTCAAATAATCACTTAAAATCATAATTAAATACTTTTAAAATCTTTAATAGAATTAAAATTCCATAAAATCTCAATCAAATACATCTTGTAACATACTATAGAGTTTTCAAGGGAAAATGAAAGAAAAAAAATAAAGTCAATTTAGTTGAAAATTTATTTAAAATGAGTAATTTTTGTAAAGAAACATTTTCGTATAAAAAAAGGATCAAAATCATAAAGAAAAAAACAAACCGGAGCACGACTGTTATGTTATGGTCGCTCTTCAGCCAAGAAACAAAGAGAAATAAACTTTGTCTCCTCTCGTACGAATCCCAGAGCCTTCCACTCCCAGAAGGATTTAATGGGCGAAAGGGGTCGGAGCTTCCAGGTCGATCCGAACGTCCCCAGATATGTCTGCCAGAACTGCCGCAACTCTCTCTGCGTTGTCGGCGCCGATTCCTACGCCGAAAAGTTCTTCCACGATTTCTCTCGCTCCGGTTCGTTTTCTTTATTCCTTCTATTAATTTTGCTTAATCCGTATTATGTGTGCATGTAATCGCGCAAATTTGTGTTCTGCGAATCGGATTATAGAATCCCAATTAGTCTCTGGGGGCTTTCAATTGAAGTTTCACATGTGTGAGATTGCGAAATGGTTTTCATGGATGGGCAAATTTATAATTAAAAATTTAAAATGGGTTGGGTTTTGATTTAGTAAAGCTAAAGTGTTGTTCTTTTTGAACTTTTTTTTAATTTCAATTGCAGCTCGACAACTTCAATTATGCTGGTTTAGGTGTTAAATTTTGCCGTGGAGTGTTAATTTGTTGAGCAAATAGTTTGAGGTAGATATGGGACTTGTTGCTGGGTACCCCTTGTTGTGAAGAGCTAAGTTGGAACTCTTTCTTTGTGGAAACTTTACTAGAATGAGAGCCGGGTTGGAGTAATCGATCGAAATAAGCGTATAATCTGACTAGAATCGCATGGTGCTTGCTAAAATATAAGATTTCCTGAGTTGTATGTTTTTTTGCACATTTGAGTTTGTGATTTTGCGTGGAGTTAAGGGTTTTTGATAGCCTGGTGCAGTGTTACAACAACAACAAAGCCTTTTCCCACTAAGTGGGGTCGGCTGTATGAATCCTAGAACGCCCAGTGCAGTGTTGTGTGCTGGAAATGGTTCGTTGTTTTGTAATCAGTGTGTGTTTTGGTGATGAACACATGCAGGTATGCAGGGCTCTTCAATGCATGGGGCGAACAGTGTGTTATCATCAATGCGGATGGACAATTCTTTTGTTTTGTTGCCACAGCAAAGAGCCCAGGCACAAGGAGTCCCTCCACGTCCCCGTGGTGGAGCAGTCAATTCAGGCCAGTCTGGAAATGCAATGGATGAGTCCTTTGTGGTTGTTAATAAGTCTGAGTCCTCAGTGGATGGTGGTGGGGCTCATTTGCCGTCACCTGATGGAGGACCCAATGGTCCTTTGCAGCCTAACAATTCTGGCTTTCACTCTACTATAACTCTCCTGAAACGGGCATTTGAAATTGCAAGCACCCAAACGCAGGTATGCATCAGAATGCAAAAGAACTTGACGTCTTATGGTATGTTGGTGCCGGTTATTGTTTTTTAAGTAGGTTATAATCTCTAGGCTTCTGCTAACATTTCCAGGTCGAGCAACCTTTATGCGTTGAATGCATGAGGGTATTGTCTGATAAACTTGACAAGGAGGTTGAAGATGTGAATAGGGACATTAAAGCATACGAAGCCTGCCTTCAACGCTTGGAGGGTGAGACAAGGGAAGTTCTTAGTGAGACTGATTTTCTCAAGGAAAAACTAAAGGTGCCTATTTCAAATATTGTCTAATGCAATAATATCCTTGTGATCTGTCTATGGATAGTGAAAAAAAGGTTGTTTTATTGCCATTATGCCTTCATTCCTAGGAATGTCGCAAATGACAACTCCATACATCACATGTCAATTGCCTACCTCCATTTAGGTGGCACTTTTAAGATTGTGTGGCCAGTAGGATGCATTTGTCTGCATTAATATAAATACATTTGAGCTCTCATCCTGCGTTCAAGTTCTTTTTCTTTGTTCTGTTGGTCATAACTGAACCTCTTATCCTTATTGATTACCCTTTTTGGAAGGAAGTATTCCATGACATGCAGAATAGTTTAAAAATTGTTTAGTTTAATCACTCTGATTTCTTTGGTTTGGATAAGTGGGGAAAGGTGGTTATATCTTGCTGATAGGATATTTACTTTGCTGTTTAGAGCATGCAGTTTGATCCAAAAATGTCTCAAATATATAGGACTAGCCTATAAGCTGGAACAGTCTTAGGCTTGCTATGGTTTATTTTAATTGGAAGCTACATATTTGTGAAGGTTTATTTTTTTAATTTAAGGCCAGGATATTAGCTTGCCTACAATCCTGCAGCAATTGACCAAGATCAAAACTTATTTTTAAAAATAAAAAAAACCCTTCAAAAATATGTTTGGTTTCATATCAGCTTATTTTGTATCGTAATTTTACAAAGTGAAGTCTAATGCTGACTGATCATCCTTGTATGCTATTTAAGATTGAGGAAGAAGAGAGAAAACTTGAAGCGGCAATTGAAGAGATGGAGAAACAGAATGCAGAAGTAAATAATGAACTGAAGGAACTTGAGTTGAAATCTAGCAGATTTAAGGAGTTGGAGGAGCGGTAAATTTCTTTTCCTCATGCTACTTGTTGAATTTGTTGGTATACTTCCTGATAAAATATCGAGTGTGCATCAGTGCGTGTCAGATTTCATCTCTTATACTCACCTTCTATTTGTAAACCTGGAAAATGCTAATTGTTGATTCTTAACATGTGTCAGGTACTGGCATGAGTTCAATAATTTTCAGTTTCAATTGATTTCAAATCAGGTGTGCGACTTCTTCTCAAATACTCTCTGTAACTCCAGCTTTTGCATTACAAGCTTCTAGGAAGTACATTTGCTCTGTATGTCTGACTTTGTGTTGATATGTCTGGCTGTTGTTTGTCTTCCAACTCTTCGTAATGTAGCTTATGTTAATTCTATTTAGGTTCGTCACCATTAGTTCTTGTCTTACTTATAAAAGAAAAGAGTTGCATACACAGTTCACATGTGTTCTGCTTGATTTCTAACTTGTGAATATATATGTTCATTGGAGTAAAACAATCATGCTTTGGAATCATTTAAATTACTGTGGTGAACCCGTAGTCGGATATATCCTTTATGAGTCATCTGTTTCCCCACTTCATATGGATTGATGATACCTCTTTTCATAATTTACTTGGAATAAAGTTTAAGCAAGTTGGAAGAAAACATTGTTCCTTTGGTGCCCTGTGGGTATATTGTCGTTTGTGTCTATGAAATTTATTTTTGGTTAACAGGAAGAAAGAGATGCAATTTTGGCCAAGATAGAAGTTTCACAAGCACACTTGGAGTTGTTGAAACGAACTAATGTGCTCAATGATGCCTTTCCTATCTGGCATGATGGAGAATTTGGTACCATTAACAATTTTCGACTTGGACGACTTCCTAAAATTCCGGTTAGGAAGCCAAGCATGCATTTCCTTCTCTTTTGAGTTTGTCTTACGAGCAGTTAATTGAATTTTCACTCCCACTCTTGAGACAGAAAATAGGCTCTGATATTGATGTTTACCATGTTGTGAAAACAACTAGGTTGAGTGGGATGAGATAAATGCTGCCTGGGGTCAAGCTTGCCTCCTTCTCCACACAATGTGTCAATATTTCCGGCCAAAGTTTCAGTATCGAATAAAAATACTTCCTATGGGCAGCTACCCTCGGATTATGGACAACAATAACAATACTTATGAGCTGTAAGTATAGACTATGCCTATAAAAAAATCTCACTATTTTATTGTATTTTTATTTTAAGGAACTGTTATTAGCACTTCAAAAAGTCATCCTGCATTCCAAACAGATAAAAATAAAAGGGAGAAAAGTGCTTCAAGGTTGACTCTTTTTTGGGGAGCTACCTTATTGTAATTTCATCTAATCTCACTATTGTAATAAAACAAACTTAGTAGATCCCCCTGGTTTAGCAGTATATGGTGCATAAATTGGAGATTCAATTTACTATTTAATTGGAATCTCCCAAATGTCGAGTGGCTTGGTTAGATGATTATAAATGTATAACCAATTTTTGTATCTGTTTCTAATGTACAATTATAGATGCCTAGTGTGGGGAAGAATCTCTGGAAGTACCTGTGTACTGAAATTTAGATTCTATCAAGTTTACCCTCACCATTTTGTTTGATGTTTTGTTTAACTCGAGTATTTATTAGGTTTGGGCCAGTGAACTTGTTCTGGAGCACTCGATATGACAAAGCAATGACATTGTTCTTGACATGCCTCAAGGACTTTGCTGAATTTGCGAATTCCAAGGACCAAGAAAACAACATACCACCTGAAAAACGCTTTAAATTGCCCTACAAGTAAGTTATGCAATATGTATCAATAGTATGTTATATCATGTACAAGCTTTTTTCGTCTCTCCTTCATATTTCATTTTTCCTAAATGATGCAATATTTGCATCTATGACCATAACTTTATCTTGTTTACCCCCTTCAACCATTTTAAAGTATATGACGTATACAACGCCGGCATAAGTTCTAAATGGTCTGACGAGTTTTTCATCTGCATTGTTATCCACATACTTAAAACTGTGTATAATTATTCTTTTCTATTAGGAAAGAGGATAGAATTCGGTCGTGATTCCATTATCCGTCTTGGACTTATTGATGTGCAGGATTGAGAATGACAAAGTGGAAACCTATTCGATCACTCAAAGCTTCAATAAGCAGGAGAATTGGACCAAAGCTCTCAAGTACACCCTCTGCAATTTGAAATGGGCTCTGTATTGGTTTGTTGGGAACACAAACTTCCAGCCTCTTTCCGCAGTAGTGTCGTCTTCACATGCTGATGTCTCGGGTGTAGGCTCTTTGTACTCGAGACACAGTACCGACTCCAAGTCTTGAGTTCCAAAACTCATCGCATCCATGACATAGATATTGAATACACATCATACACCGACATGTATATAGAAACACCACCATAGTTTAGTCTTGTGCAGTTAAAAGCATAATTTTTAGTGTATTGTAGTACTCTACTGAAGTATTCGTAGTACTAGAGCAAAGGATTGCTGTTTTATTTTTATTTTTTTTCTGCAGTACTTGTTGAATTTCAGATTCTTAAAAAAAAAAGAAAAAAAGCTTACGAAACTTATTTTAATAAACGGATACCCATAGCCGTATCCACCAAATTTATACGAGCGGATGACAGCGAGTATTTTTGCCCATCTCTTTAAATCATTAAGACAGGGACACAGGAGTTGGATAAAGGTATCATTGTGTCTCAACAAGCATATGGAATGCATGGCATCAATTTGCCAACACACGAGAAGGGACGTTTCCTCAATTTTTGCTGATTCCTTGCATGGCTATTTAACATGACAAGTCTTTGCATAACTAGAGTAATATGTTCTCCTAAATTGCATCGAAGTTTGGATTTGAATATCTCACACGAGTGCAATCAAGCTGGCTATTGCTTGAATGAAAATGAACACATGAAATGTCCTTATTTTAGTTGTTATAGAAATAAACCTGTAAGAATGTGAGGACAAAGTCTCACATCAGTAAGGAACCAAACAATGGACATTAGTGAGGAGCGGGCTTATAAGAATTAGGGCTACTTCACATATTGTCAATTGGTTTTGTGATTGAACCTCAACTTTCTTCATCTTATCATAGTAGGTTGGCCCACATGCGAAGCCCAACTGACACACGTGCTCCACATCACCCTGTTGGTTTTGTCCACATGTCAGGCTGGAAAATTTGCCATTCGTGAGGGGGCGTGTGAGAATGTGAGAACAAGTCCCACATCGGTGAGGGACCAAACCATGCAAGGGCATTCTGAGGTTGAACAACTTTCCATATTACCGATTGGTTTTATGATGGAATCTCAACTCTCTTCAAAAATCATCACTGACATGAATCTTGCATGATCATAAAAACTGCTGAAGAACTTGAAAACTGCAAAAACTCATACTCAAGCTTGCACGTATAAATAGAATACCTTGGTGTGTTGCAAAGACAGCTCTCAGCTACAATTAAAACTTGAGAACTAGCTAAGCGATCATCTTAAGTGTTAGCAGCAGCCATGTCTCGCCTAATCGGATTCTTAGCCGTTCTCCTGCTCCTTTCGATCACTGCACACTCGGCGCCTTCATGCCCAAAGGTGAAACAGGAGGTGGCTCCGTGCGTCACTTTCGTGAAAGGTGGAGCCGACGCCAAGCCATCGGAGGAGTGCTGCAAAGGTGTCAAGAACCTGAGCATGAATGCCGCTAACAAGGCAGACAAGGAAGCTGTTTGCTTGTGCCTCAAGCAAGCGTTGTCTACCATTGGAACCTATAATCCCTCTCAAGTCTCTGCGCTTCCCAAGAAGTGTGGCATCTCCCTCGACCTCCCTGCAATCGACAAAGACACCGACTGCACAAAGTAATTGATACACTTCAAATCGCTTAAGGTATCACATTTCTGATCACTTTATCTCATCATCCGACGTTGATGTGTATTTGCTACGTTAGTTATATATTATGATCAACGGTTAATTTATTATCACATAAGAACAACTAATTCGGTCAGGAAATATGATTATTCTAGACTTATAATATTACATTAACACTTATCTTTCTAATTAAGTTTCTTCATTTGAGTTGCTGATTTATCTTCATTATTTTTTCATGCAGGGCTGAATGTTTTATCATGCAAAGTGATCTTATAAATAAATTGTACCACACGAATGTACTATCAGAGCATTACTAATAATGCCACTAGTATGAGAACAACCTACAAATTATAAATTACCGATATATGCTGTCCTTAATCTGTTTTTCATTATTATTGTTTTATTGTTTTAAGTGGTTGAAACGAGGATTTTACAAATTTCAACTGTTAAAATGATTAAAAGCAAACAACAATGTCATATCGATAAATATTACATTCAAAAGAAATATCGAAGGAAGGGTATATTGAAGTACAAAAATCGTCGAGTGCGTTCCTAACACTTTCTCATCTCTAGTAACCGACTGAGTTTCTTCCCCCTCTCCCGCTTTTTGGTTAGGGTGAGTCACTCAAGTCCCTCAACATTATGGAACACATATTATAACACGCCTAGAATCCTTAAATTGATTAAGATTTTTTTTTTCTTCATATTTTGTTGTGAATAGAATTATTAATTAGGAATGTGATTGTGTAAACTTAAATAGAATCTCAATAGGATTTGGAGATCAATTCCTCATGAGTTAATATTACTTGTAAAATACGAAAATTCATCATAATTAGTATAAATAAAAGTACAAGGCCAAGGACTGAGGACAATTCTCATACACTTGAGCCTTTCTCTCTGTCCTCTCTCTCTTTTTACCATCTTCATCAACATCCAAGTAATCATAAACCCTAGTCTATTTAATTTTAATTTATTTTATGCCATGTATACTATGATTATTGTTCTATGCTATATGCATTTTTTATATGTTGATGAAGAAGTGTGGGTATATGAAAAAGAAGAACAATGAAGGATTCCAAAAACCTAAATCACAGAAGTCGCAGATTAGAGTCACACTTGTTAAGTAACGGTGTCAACATATGCTATAAAAAGTATTTGTTAAGTAATACATGGCATTTTATTAATTAAAATATTAGGTGGCACAACTTCATTCTACATTAATTAAAAAATGTGGAGTTGTTCACCTGGGAAATTGAGAGAAAGTCATTATTCTTCGTTGACCCAAAGTCCAAGAATAGCAAGGCCATAATGGTTTTCTCTATGTTCTTCTTCGTTTGAAATTAGACCTTTCTTCTTGGTTTAAAGCTTATGTTGCACAACATCTGCACAATCATAGCGGTTCTCTCTCTTCCACTACCAGCTACCAGTCCAGACCGTTAGGTGGTCCTTGGAGGTCTCACAAGCACTTCTTTGAACTTCCGAGTGGTTCCGGGGCCACCTGGGTCCATATGCATCCGCCCCTAGCCCCTACTATGGGACTCATGTCAACAACTATTGTACCTATCGAGAACTGACAACAACAACCGTCATTTTCTAATAAAAAAGACTTGATGCGACTACATTCAAAATAGAGTGTTCTAAATAAATTATTAATTAAAAATTTGATTGTGTAAATTAAAAGATAATCCCAAAGGATTTGAACTCAAATCCTCGTAGGTTTGTATTACTTGCCAAAAAAAAAAAAAAAAAACCATCATCTATAAAGCTAATAACTGTCTACATACGACAACGTTTAAAATACGGCATGGTGCGTACTGCACGACATAGCGCTTGCCAAGACTTCAAGTACAACGGCACGCCGTTTCAACATGTTTTTTTCATTTCTTTCCAAACCTAGTGTGTCTGGAATTCGTGAAAAAATGAAGCATTTTTGCTGCTAATGGAGTTTCTGTCTCCTCGCCTCTAGAAGAGAAGTGAGAAAATTCAGAAAGGTAATTGCTTTTCAACAGTTCTCTTTCTGTTTTATTATTTTCTGTTTGGATCCCGAGAAAATATACTGCACCGACGCAAAATCTTATATTTTGTTGATTGTAACAACTCTTCCTATAATACAGTCACTGCTCTCATTCTTTTCAGCTTTCGTGTAAATCCCAGCTGGGTTCCTCAAATTCAAGCCCTCAAAAAATATTGGGTACTTTAATTCATTATACAAGCAGTCTTTTTTGGGTTCTTTTCATGGGTGCCTAGCTACTGATTCACATTTGATATGTATATATGGAACCTATGGCAATGCTTCTTGAGTAGTTATTTGAATTGATGAAATTGAGGAATTGTATAAAGATGTGATCTTTGGATCCAAATGTTTCTAGATAGTGCAACCCACTAAGCGTTCATACAACACAGAACTTAGGAATGTAAGATTTTCTTTTCTTTTCACCTTTTTGTTTCATTTTCTTATAACGTTTAGATATCTGCTTCTTTTTTAGCAGAAGTTAGCTGGCATAAATGGCTTGTAGACGAAGCGTCTCCACGACAGCGACCTTTGTCACTCGACGTTTCAACCCGTCATTTAGTCACATTCTTCATGATAACAATGAGGATACTAAACCAACTTCACCAAATTCAAGTTCAACTCCATCTGTGACCAAGAGTATTTTGCCAAGTGCACACAACTCAATCACTCGATTTTGTTTTGGCTCTCAATGTAGAGAGAGGACAGGCTCATCACTGGCTTGGAAAATGAGACTTGGCTCCTTTTCTTGTCGGTATATGTCTACTGTAATTGGTGATGGGTCTGATAAGATTAATGACACTGGCTATTTTGCTGAGGTTATTACGGATAAAACATTGGAAGTAGTAACCTCCCAAGCCCCTGCTGTGAGTGAAGTGGCTGTTGCAGCAGCGGATTCTTTCCCCCCAGTTGCTGCCCTGCAGTACTTGATCGATGGCGTCCATTCTTTCACCGGATTGAATTGGTAATGGAATTGATTTTAGAGAATTCTCTTACTTTTTTATCCCTGATGTTTATGTTTACTATTGTGTATGATTTTAAAGTCACAAGTTCTATCTTCAAGCGCTTTTGTATGAATTCTTGAAATTGATTAATTGATTTTCCAGGTGGGCATCAATAGCTTTAACAACTATTCTGATTCGAGGGGCTACAGTTCCACTTCTTATAGATCAACTCAGGGCCACTACACAACTTAATGTTAGTTGTTCATTCCCTTAAGCTCAATGGATTTGTGTGTGTGTCTGTGTGTGTGTGCACGTGCAGATTTGTTATTAAACAATAGAACATTCTGTTAGTATCTCACTTTATTTATTTGAGATTTTTTTTCTACTGTGTTACAGTTAATGAGGCCGCGCTTAGAGGAGTTAAGACAACAGATGCAAAATATGGTATGCATTTCTTTCTTCTTTGGGGGGTAGGGGACGGTAGACAAACTGGAATCATAATAATCTAGTATGCTGAATTCTCATCAAAATTCATCATAAGAAACGAATTTGGACAACATCCTATATTGTCTATCTCATATTAACCCTGGTACTTTCCTCATTTGATATTGTGCACGGCATACAGTTTTCAGAAAGCTTCATTTGCAGGGTTTTGATACATTTTATTTGTTAGGCAACAGATCCAAATGTTATGCAAGAGGGTCAGAGACGAATGAAGGCATTGTTCAACGAGTAAGTAATTTGTCACTGTATGATGTAATCACCTCTGATGTTTAACTATTTTCCTTTTATAGATGCTAGCTTGTCAGTCATACATGAACTTTGAGTTTAAATACATGCAAGTCTTTCTTTCAATAGATGTTGTTTTCTAGATTATGTTTATTTCAAACTTTGAGTTTAAATACATGCAAGTCTTTCTTTCACTATGATACATAAATGTTTTTATCTGAAGATAACCAATTGATAAGTTAAGAACCTTAAGACCACTTCTAATTGCAACAAGTGCTTAATACTGATTGGTTTATCAACAAAATGAAAAATGGGGGATAATTCACTATTAAAGACAAACTACGATATTATTTAGAAGATACCTAAATATAAAGCCAGAAAGTCTTCTTCCTGAATTTTCCTGGGGTAGCCTTCTCACATGAGAATTTGACAACCATTTTTCCTGTAGATTTTCAATATTTTCAGATTAAAGGAGTACATACACAGTGTGTCCTTTTACTTCTCGATTTCTTTATCATTGTTTCTCATGCAGCTTTCTTGTGTTGGCATGTGCGTGCTTCTAACTATGTGAAACTTGCTCGAGTCTGTGCAGATATGGAGTCACTCCATTTTCTCAATTGAAGGGACTATTCATTCAAGGTCCCATCTTCGTCTGTTTTTTCTTAGCTGTAAGATATCAGAGCCCCTCAGTTTTATAGAATTTTGTTCGAACTATTCGTTTAATATCAAGTTGTGACATTGAACTATTCGTTTAATATCCGATTGTTGTCACGACTTTCCAAATTTCAAGTTACGTTTCATTTTCTTACTCTTGTAATGTAGATTAGAAACATGGCCGAGAAGGTTCCTTCTTTTGAAAGTGGTGGGGCTCTTTGGTTTACTAATCTCGCTACTCCTGATAGTCTTCTCATCCTTCCAGTTCTAACGTCATTGACATTCCTGATTACAGTAGAGGTAGGCTTTGTTTACTTGGATTTTTTATGAGCATTTGGATTTTTATATTTCTATCAGATGCTTTCTGCCTTGTTTTATTGCTGTAATGCTTTTGAAGGGCAAGCAAATATGTGATTTCCATATGTTTTTTTAGTGCAATATGCAGGAGGGTCTGGAAGGGAATCCTATTGCCCAAACTATGAAAAACTATTCTAGAATCCTTGCTGCCATTTCAATTCCTGTGATGATGAGTTTCCCTAAGGTTTGTGAATTTACTG
This sequence comes from Crataegus laevigata, assembly GCA_963580275.1. Taxonomy (NCBI): domain Eukaryota; kingdom Viridiplantae; phylum Streptophyta; class Magnoliopsida; order Rosales; family Rosaceae; genus Crataegus; species Crataegus laevigata. Next base: position 23,892,394 of record OY756947.1, on the reverse strand, counting down.
AATTTAATGCGTATCGGGTGTAGGGTATGTGCATGATGTACTGAGCTTTGTTCCCATGTCTTTCCAGGCGCTCTTCTGTTATTGGCTGACCTCCAACATGTTCTCCCTTGCATATGGATTAGGTGAGTTATCCCTGCAAATCATGAACTGCAATTTGCATGTAAATGCTTCATAACTATACTTTGAATTGAAGTTGCTTTAATCAGATGCTAAAATGCGATTCAGCATATTAACATCGGTCTCTCAATCCCAGTTTGTCAGCACTAAAATCACATTTTTTCGAGCATGTTAGAAAAATAGTAAAATATAACCCATTAGATGGACCAGTTCCCTTTTAACAGAATCTGGTGATTCTTTTCACCTCTTGAACATGTTTAAGCTTAACTTGTTTCTCTCATATTTTGCGCTGACCGACTTTGTTGTCTTCCTGCAGTAATTAGGCGCCCAGAGGTGAAGAGTTACCTTCGCCTTCCAGTAATTCCCATGCCACCTCCTCCTACTGCATCCAAGCCTCATTCCTTTATGTCTTCGGCAATTGAACAAGATACTACCGTTGAATCAGAACCTTCGTTATACTTGGAGCAAACAAAGGCCGCAGACACGAGAATATCACGGACTTCAATTCTCAAGCAGAGACTTAGAATTCTGGAAAAGAAAATCAAGGAAAAAAAGAAACAAAATAAGATGTGAACGCAACAAGTTTATGGTGCAGCGGATGATGAAAAAGTTTTCGGTAGACAGGCTATAAATCAGGTAACCGAGGAATGGAATCCCTTTCAAGAGAACATATTCTTAGACAAATAGTGTTACCCATTTTTCTACAATGTGATTTTAAGCTCTTAGATCTACTTATATAAAATGATCCTAAAATAAAGTTTAGGTGACTGATATTATTATTATTGAATGACTTGACGATGATATGAGAGTGTTTTCTCTCGAGGGGTGGTGAGCATTACCACCGCATTAATTGCTGTTGAATGAGTGGTTATGCTATTGTAAAACTGCAGCAGCTCATATGTATGGTGATAGCGTGACGAAGAGGATGCCGTCAAGTTTGCACAATTTGCCCATGTTGTTATTTAATACAGAAACGAAAAGGTACATTGAGCATCCAGATTGGTATCTTCCCCTCTTCTCTTTTATACATAGAATAGCATCCAGCGTGATGAAGGTTGTAAATGGCTCGTAAAACAAATGGAACCCTCAACGAAATCAGAAAATCACCAAGAGCAATAAATTGCACACATAAATCTCTCTGAGTAAAATTATATGTATCTAGTGATGTTCTGCAGTAAAATCGGGCTCAGCGGGTTTCTGAGGCAGCAATGGCAGCAATGTCGGTGAAGGCCTAGTGTCGCGCTTAACCTTTTGTTGCAACCCTCGCAGTGCGTTGGCTGCAAACTTTGATGCATATACAGCGGCAAGGAGGCTTGGTAAGGTTCCTGCATCTCTTGTCAAAGCATCTTGCAGCCTGTCTTCTTCTTCGCGTAAGGACTTTTCGAGCTTTCTCTTTCAGTGCCGGCGCCAAGCTGCTTGTATGAAACAGGCTGACCATGTTCTCCACTGCAGGGAGTAGAACCTGAACAGTAACAATTGTAGCTTGCAGCATAAGAAAACTAGATACCAAAGACCAAAACAATCAAGAATACTAACCGTAATCTATATATCGGTTTAATTCTCTGCTTTTTCATACCACAAATTTCCTTCAAGTCATCAGAATTACTATAATTAGAGCCTTGCCTGAAAGTATGTCGGAGCAAGAAGCGTTTATCTTTGCAACAAACCTTGCATCAGTGTCAAGGTTTGGAACACAGTACAGGATTTTCTTACAATCAACGTTCCCATTGCACTGATCGCGCCAGCACCTGTACTCGCGTTCCACGGAGAGCAAGTACCAAAAGGCTCCAACTATCTGGTATAATACATTCGCTATCGGATCAGAAATGCCACATGATTTTCTCAGATACTTTTTAGGACTCGAAAACTATCAAAAGATCAAACCAAACTTACATGACTGGCTAGCATGAAGAGCAGAAGATTGACAGCAGCCCCGGCCCATGCTGTTTCAGTCAGGAAACCAGAAGTTCTTGTTACTTCTTGGGAGAGTAGATAGATCCTCCAAAATCTCGGCACATATTGCGCAACGATTATAAACTTCAACAAGTCCTTTGCAACCAGTGGAACCGGACCCGAGATTGTAGGGATTATAACAAAAACTACAACCTGAACAGATTTAGCAAATCCAAAAAAACGTCAAGAGTCTTGAGTCGCAGACATAAGTTCCAATCAGAGATATATGGTTGATGGAGATCACTCCGTCTCAATAACAAAAGCATGTACAAACTTCTGTAGCTTTCGGATCTTAAACAAAGAACTTAGTTTTCTGAAATTGATATGATTGAACAATTTGTCAAACTCCTGACTATACCTGTGGCAGGGGAAGAATGGCTAGAATGTCAATGATGAAGTAGGATCATCGATTAGCTCACCCCTCCCAAATACGCGAGAAGATGGGGCAATAAACCCTGTGCGGAACTGAAGGATGATGTGAAGTACATGAAAGATGTCGGTACATGATCGAAGAACACAAACAATGATCTGCAATGTCTTGTGCAAATTGAGGCTTTTTTTTTTTTTTTTTTGCCATCAACCACGGCGGTATAAAAGAACAGCGGGTCTAAGGACACAGCTATGACACAAGAGAGCACAAATATCCTATTCCAATTCTGAAGAAATGGCCCCTGAGGGTGAAGAATTTTCCTCCTGCAGCCTGACTCATTTGTTAGCCGGTTACCTACAGAAGTGGAACTTAATGGTTTTTTCAAGCTTCTAAACCTGTCAGAACCTCTCTCCAGTCCGCTCCGAATACTCCTCAAAAACTGCATTCACAGATGGAATCGCTCTTCTTGGATTTCGTCCATCATCAGAAGAAGCTTCCTTTTCAGAACTTAGAGGTCTCTCCCAATGCCAATCTTCAAACCTGGATAGAACAGCAAACGTAGCAAGCAGCAGAGAATAAACTAATCTAATTAGATAAGGCAGACAGCTAAATCAAGGATCAACTGCACGAAAATGTTCCTGATTATGAATTCAGTGTTTTATTCAACATTAGTATCACAAGCACCGATCTTCTCTCAATCGAGTTAGTTACTGCATTTAAATGGTGATATTTAAGTAAATGTAACTAGGGTTTTTACAATATTTCAGTCTCCTACTAAATATGCTGATTGCATTTGATATTTTGCTTTAGTCATGTGAATTAGTAACATAAAGCAGGTGCACAAACAATTGTGCGAAAGTGTAGTAGGTACCGAAAGTAAGAGCAGCAGCATTGGACAAACTAACCTTACAAATTTTTGCTCCTTGGAGTTCATACTTCTGATATTGGATTCCTCTTATTAACTGCTCTTTGATATTGAAATTTACTTGGCAAAAACTCCAAGAGGCGCACGATATAACAGACCTAATAAGAACAGAATTATTGATAATGTCATTAACCTCTTAAGCAAGAGTGATAGACATGATCATAAATTTATAACAGCAATTTTCCAATAGAATATAATCAGTCTGGAAAATCGACGTTTTCACACTCGAAGCAAAACAACTATGCAGTGATCATTTTCTTATAAGCTGAGTTAATCATTGTAAAGGCATTGACTCAAATGTCTGAATCAAAGAAAGAATATTACCAAAAAAAGTAGAAACTGGATGAAAACGTGGCAATTGAAAATCATCCATAGTTAAACCCGATGAACGCTAAACCAGAAAAAAAAAACCTAACAAACATTCAATAAGAACAAACTCTTTGTCCCCTCACACAAGTTAACTTTCTGTTTGGTTGCTGAGAAAATAAAACTTCAACTTTCAACACTTCTGCGCATATATATATTGGTATACGTTATTTTCCCACAGAATGAAAACCCATGTCAGAAAAAGCAAGACTGATGCATCAGACCTAAACCCAACAAAGATGAAGCTTCTTATTTTCTGATATTCTCAAAGTCATGAGTATTTTTTCTTCTTTTCATGAGTATTTTTTCTTCTTTTCTCACCTTATTTTCTCGGACCCCAAACAAAGAACCAAAGGCCACAGAACTTGATGATGAAGAAATCAAGGGAAAAAGTAATATGTTACAACTTGTAGGGAGATTTCGTTTGTGAAAAAGTAAAATAAGTTTTGCAGAGAGAGTTTGCAAATAGCAGTTACACTTGTTCTTGTGTGAGTTTTAAGGGAGAATGGAGGGAAAAAAACACAAGACACAGAGAGAGTCCACGCGTGTGAAGAGTCCAAGTCAAGCCCAGTGAACCTCCAAGAAACTGATCGAGGATGGTAAGACTATTTTCCATGATTTTACCATTTTATATACTGCGCCCACTTACCACCATGCCTTTTATATATAATATTTCGGGGTCATCAGTTTACTACGTGTTTTGAGCACGTTGCAAGCGCTTATTGGACGTTGATGATATTTATGCTAAATTGTAATTACGCAAGAAAAATCTCTCATAACTTATTGGGATTTCGAATACTTCTAGCTAACTGTCCTAATTCACGTTCGTTTACTTACTATCATGTTAATTATTACATTTTACAATACTATAGTAGCAATTGTATGCATGTGCTTATTAAAGTTTTGAAAATAAATTTTACAAAAAGAAATGGCCCTTAAAGCTTTTTGGTGATGACCTTGAAACGATTTTTCATCGCTGTCATATATTTAGCAACTATTTATGGATAATTGTTTTGTCATTCAAAGTTTATTTTATTTGGGAGAAAGACTTGGAAGAAAAAATGAGAGCAACTGATAAGAATACTTGGTTGTGAAGCTTTGAAAAACATAGTAAAATTATTTTGCATTTAATTTACTATACTATTCATAATTTTTATTTTGACTATTTTTTTTTAGTTTTGTTAACAGGGTTAATTTAATTTTTTTGACTTTTTTTGTTGACAATATTTTTTTATTAATAGATAATTTAGGGCATGTTTGGTATCTTACTAAAAAAATTTCATTTTCAAAAATATTTCTCAAAACTATTTCTTAAGAATAGTTTTTTATAAGACCTAAAAATTTGTTGGGTATGATATTCAAAATAGGAAGAGATGATTAAAAAGAGAAGAGGAGAGAGAGATGAGTTTAAAAAAATTTAAAACTGACTTTTTGTGTTTTTTCCACAAGTATACTAGTTTTTCAAGTTGGTTTTGAGTTCACTTTTAACAAATAGTCTAACGAAACAAGGATTATTGACTTGAGACTCAAATTATATTTTTGAGTTAAAAAATTTGAGTAAATATACTACCCTAATCAATTTCACGCGTGTATCGCGTATGATCATTGGCACTTGACGACAAAAACGACTCGTCTTTCGTTTAAGGGAGGGACCCCAAAACTTGGAATTTAGATGATCAATTAATCATATGGTATTAAATACCACCACATATGGTATCTCCGATCATCATGAAAAGATCAAAATTGAAGGATGAAGAGATAATCGACGACTTGAGAAAATTGAAGGATTAGAAACTTGTGATATAACCTAATGTACTTATGAGATTAACATTGTAATCCCACCAACCATTGACCCAATAAAACAGAGAAAAGGGAGCCTTCGTTTGGATACGAAAATAGTACGTAGTATGTGTTGAACAAAAAAAAAATATAACATATAAAAAAATTTAAAAAAAGCCCATACAAATTAGGTCAAGCTACAAAACAAAACAAAAGATGTAATCTAGCCCAAAAAATGAGGATGGGTTTTCCATGCAAGTTAACATCAATCAATAGACAAAAAAAAAAAATATAATATATCTCTTCCTACAAAGAGGGGAACGTGCAAAGCAGGGGGGACTCCCCATTTCATGCAACAAGGAAAAAAGAGAGAGTGGAGTTAGTAAGAGAAAGTGGCGAAAAGAAAGGCCTCTATCTTTCCCCACGTAGAATTCTGGAACCTCCTTGAGATGCCTATAAATAGACATCAACCACAAGAAGGAAACACAGAAAAAAGAAAGGGAGGACACTCTGCATAATTTTAGAGAAAATATCAGGAAGAACGCAAGCAGTTCAGTCATTTGTGCTTTCAAATCAAGGATCCAAAAAAAAGAAGAACATTCATCATCAGGTATGAAATAAGTTCTGTTAATTTAATTTACTTCTCTGGTTCAATGTTGTGTTACAGTTACAGATGGAAATAGAAAAAAAAGGTGCATAACCATAACCAACTACTCTTCTATACCTGCAACAACAATACAAAGCAGTCCAAAAAGAAAACAGCAGCAACCACATGTTTTCTCTCTGCCTAAATTTAAAGAGAACAAGAAAAACATGCAAGAGTTCCGCTCCCCACCACTAACGTCATTCCCATGAATTTCTTCGACATGGCCTAGACCATCCCGTGAAGTTCCCATCAAGACAAGAAAGAGGGGAGCCATCGGCGTCACAACAAACAATGAACCACAACACAAGAAAAATGGAAGTGGAGACTCTGACATGCCCTTTGCTTGGCAATTTTTAGCCTTTTGGCTTTTATTTCCGACAGCAGTAGAAATAATCTAGAATCCCATGAATTTGTTCGGGATGGCCTAGACCATCCCGTGAAGTTCCCATTAAGACAAGAAAGAGGGGAGCCTTCGGCAGCAGCAACAAAAGAAAAAAAAAATTGCAGCAGCAACATGGAAAACAAAAAATGAATGAGGAAAAGGAAACAAAACCATGGAGCCGAAGACCACCAGACAAAGAAAAATAAGAAGGACAAATCATGTTTTTTGTTTTGTTTTGCTCAAATGGAGGACGTTGAACAACACATCTCCCCACTAACTGCAGCAGAAATAATCTCCAAGAATCCCATAAATTTCTTCGGGGTGGCCTAGATCACCCCGTGAAGTTTTAACCAAGTCAAAAGAGTCTATTCCTCCCCCCACCAGATTGTCATGTGAAAACTCAAAAATCCCAAGTTTGGTTTCTGTAAAGAAAGACAGCAAGGAGGAGATATACAAGTAAAGAAAGGAAGAAGCAAAATTTGTTTTGATAACTGACTCATGCTTGAAAATTAAAAGGGCCTTCCCAAAGTTTGCTTTTATGTTGGATAAAGAGACAAAGGACCAAGGAAAGGGTGCATGTGTTGACAAAAAGGACAACGAAAAAGAAGCCAAAATACTTACTTTTTTTTTTTAAACCAAAGATAGAGATGTATTAAATACGGATAGAAATGTTTACATCCTTAGCGAGAATATTAAACAGGAATTCCGGGCCAATGTGATCCCAACTAGCCACACACCCGTTTTTAAAAACAAACTTAGCCACTGAGTGAGCAGCATGATTGCCCTGCCTAGGCACAAAGGCGAACGTGACGGACGTCAACCGAAGTGCTAGTTTCTCAATATCACTAAGAATGCATTCCAAATCACAATTCCAAGCCAACTTTTTCTCAAGCATTTGAATGATTACCTTGGCATCTGATTCAATAATAACATGGTCGAAACCATTACTTATGCAAGCCTCCAAAGCTTCTCGAATCGCACAAGCTTCAGCAGCTGCAGCAGATTGACAAAAGCCCTTGCCTGATCCTCCGGCAGCATTGAGTAGACCAGCAAAGTCACGAGCCACCCAACCCACACCTACACGCCGGTTTGTCTTACACCAGGCCGCATCCGTATTAACTTTGATAGTACCGTACCTAGGTTTGTGCCAATGGTTGCCAAAATACTTACTTGACCGACCCACCCAATTCCACAAGGAGAAAAGTCTTCAACACAACATTTTGACAAAGACAAAAGAAGGAAAGAGACGTGAAGAAAGTTCAAAGCCTTGAAATGCTACAATGGTGTCAAAATATTGACCCTAAAGTATTAAAGTAAAATTGACTTGTTCTACAATTTTATTTGCCCCGTGAAGGTTCAAAACCTTCTTTGACATGAAGATCAGACAAAAGAAAAGAAAAGGGTGAAGACATTGGCTTGCCACGTGAAGATGGAACAAAGTGTACTTAGTTCGCAGAGAAGAAAAAATGACTGTCAAAATTCCAAAATAATTGGGAAGCTCATTCACATGGTCACTTTTACATCAAAAACCCAAAGACTCACCTTTGGAGCCATGAATCAATACTTGTTATCAACAAACTCAAGGCTCAGGGCTGCAAATCAGAAAGGATGATTCCCCAATTTTTCTCTAAAGCAAATGCCTGCTGCAATTGAAGAGACTGAACATCAACCAAAAATGCACATCATCAAAAAAGAATTCCTACATATGGCCTAAGGTCCTCACCTGATTTTTACTTTCTGCTTTTTTTCACCTTGAAATTCCAATCTACAAAAGAAGCATGAGCATGAGAACAAAGCAGCAAAAAATTCCTACGAAGGAGCCTGCGACCTACACAAAAGTGGTTTTCACAATTTTAGGGGAAATAATGGAGAATTAAAGAAATTTGAAAAAGAGTCTGAGCTCCACCAATCTTACCCATTGTTTGGAAATCAACGGCTGACAAACTTGAAAAGAATTCCAAAACATTACGGTTGCTTCTGAAGGAAAGCCACCTAGATTTAGAGTCAAGGAAAAAGAGGACTTCTGAAGTGAATACGCAATAAAGGGGGATGAATAAAGATGTACTGCACGAGAGAGCTTACCCACATGGAAAAGAGGAAAGGATGTTAGACTTAAAGCTTTTAAGTCACATGGAAAAGAGAAAAAGTTGTCAGCTTGGAAAGAAGCAAACAGATTATAAAAAAAACCTCATTTCAAAAGGTTTGAAAAGTCATCAATACAAAGAGGGTTTGGTTTTGTATGCACCTCATACGCTGTGAAAACTCGTTCCGTGCCTCGAAATGAGGGTAGCCGTCGGAATTTCGTGGCTCCAGACCTGAGATCTGGCTTACTCCGATCTTCCTTCTTTGTCTCTCGGTGCTTCCTCATCATCCCTCTGTTGAAGGCTGAGACGAACAACTGGTGCTTTCGAAATCAACGGTATGTCCTCCATCTGAGCTTTAGGTAGTCTGGTTCTGTTTAATTTGGAGATTTGGTTTTCTGAGTTCCTGGGAAAATCTGGCAGCACTTTGTTGGCACGCTCTGGGTGTGCTACCTGCCTGCTTGACGTGCGACACACTAGGGGGTTCACTAGTGATTTTATCCCCTAGAACACTGGGGGAATCTCCCTATCATAACGGAAGACACAGCCAAGAAAGACCTAGAGGAATTGGGCTCTCAGTTTGGATCTAAACTGAGATTATCGAAAAAGAAAAAAGATGGCATTTGTATTGGAAGGAAAGAAGTGGAATGAGCTTTGCTGGACTTCCAGTATACCTTGATTGTGAAGTGCTAAGCTCCAAAGAAGTGAATGGATAAGTCTTCATCGACCGATTTATGTCGCTCTGGAGGGGTCGGGAAGGGGTCTCTATATGTGACATTGGCGAGAGAAGATTCTTGGCTAGATTCGCAGGCCAACGTGATCTTCTTAGGGTGGTGGAGTCTGACCAACCCTAGACTTTTAGGAATGATTTAGTGATGGTCGCAGACCGCTCGTAAAAAGGGCTTAATAGATGGGCGCCCTTCGCTTTCGGCACATTATGGGTCCCGATCCACAACATCCCAATCCTCAATATGACCCAATCAGTCGCGGAATCCATCGGGGGTCTATTGGGTACAGTTTGTAAAGTTGACAAATCGGGTAGCATGGACTGCATTGGAAGATTCCTAAGGATCAAAGTTAGGTTTAATGTCCAAGAATCACTCATGAGATGGACTTTCGTGTCCTTCCCTGATGAGGGTAGATTATGGGTCGATTTCAAGTACGAAGGACTCCCCAAATATTGCCTCATTTGCGGGATGTTGGGACATGCCACTAATAGCTGCAAAGAACCCCCAGATGATGGAATGCAAGAAATCGCGAGTCAAGAGGGAAAAGAAAGAAGTTATGCATTCAGAGGTCTCGATGCTACCATGGATTTGAGAGGTAACCCTCTTAGAATCGGAGACTCCAGCAAAGCTTCATCTGAGGCGAATAGGAGTAGAAGGAGCTCGGAATCTAGGGAAGAGGAACGTAGTGATGAACAGGATGGTGGCAAACGATCTGGATGATCTTTAATTGCTTCTGGAATGGGAAGTCACTCACACCACCGAGAGCTCAGATCGCAAAACGGCAGTGACTACACAACTACAAATGAAGAGGAAAAAAGTGACACGGCTATCTCCCCTAGTAAACCCTACTAGTCTACGAGCAAATGCGATAATAAGAACTTCAAACTGACTGACAGAATTCGATTACAATGTCTGAAAGAAGAGGAATGGAGAAAGGCCAGAGAAACTGCTTTTGATGCAGGCCTCATAGGACCGGGTGGTGTAATTGCGAAAGAAGCCGAACACATCACTCTTCATGAACTCCCGGAACAAGCAGAGGGGGTAACTGAAACTAACGAATCCATGGGAAATTATAAGGGCTTCGATTTAAATTTTGAACCCTTTAATGCGAACTAGAACGCAAGCCTGTGCCGCACTGAGGTTGATGCAGGTACCAACCTTGACTTGCGAAGGCGGTTACTGAGGCTACAGAGATTACAGAAGACGACCCCTTTGAACTTGGGCCAATTATTGCAGCAGTGACAGAGGAAACAAAAAGAAAGAAACGCGCTCACCATGAGGTGGAGTATACCACTCTGGCACCGAGATTGGAAATCAGGAATAACAGATCCAGGAAAAGTTTCTCGACTGAGGCGGAGGAAACCAGCCGTAAGGGGTCTCCCAAGATTCCATGAAGATAATTACCTGGACCTGACAGTTGACAATCTGCTGGAACAGAAACGGCGGCACACCCCTGACATAGTTATCTTACTTGAAACTAAGAACAAGAGTGAGAACTATGTGTTTCTAAGAAGGATTCTAGATATGGAATATCTGTATGCAGTGGAACCTCATGGTATCGGAGGTGGTCTATGCATCTTCTGGAGAAGTGAATCCCAAGTGAGTCTGATCAAATCGGAGGATTACATGATTGAGATCAAGCTATGGGATGAGTTACTTAATCACCACTGGTGCCTCTTCGCCATTTATGCCAGTACTGATGACCGAAAGAGAAAGGCACAATGGCAAAAGCTGAGCAAACGGATCGATCAAGATAAGGATATATGTTTACTTATGGGGGATTTCAATGACATCCTGTGCAATGAAGAAAATTAAGGTGGGAACTACAGGTTTGCCGCTAGCATGCAAGATTTCAGAGAGTTTCTGGCCCGGAACAAGCTTATGGACCTGGGATATGGAGGCTACCCCTTCACGTGGAGGAATAACAGACAGACTCTCCCCATCCAGCAAAGACTTGATCATGGCTTAGCTACTCTGGGTTGGCACGATTGTTTCCCTAACACTAAAATTAAACACCTAATTCTGGAAGGATCTGATCATGCCATGCTGCTCCTATCCACTGAATTAGAAATTATCACATCCCGGCCCGGGTGGGACCACTTCCCGGGCCCACTCCACCACCGTAGCACGATATTGTCCGCTTTGGGCCCCGACCACGCCCTCACGGTTTTGTTTCTGGGAACTCATGAGCAACTTCCCAGTGAGTCACCCATCATAGGAGTGCTCTAGCCCTCTTCTCGCTTAACTTCGAAGTTCCTAAGAAACCCGAAGCCCGTGAGCTCCCAAAAGGCCTTGTGCTAGGTAGGGATGGGAATATACATTTAAGGATCACTTTCCTAGGCGATGTGGGATGTCACATAAATGGACCGAAGGGGGAGACTGTTCTCATTCGATGCCTGATGGAGTAAACTACAGGAATGCAAGGATGTAATTAAAAGGAATAGCGGGACAAAATTTGTGGCTTCCATGCCTACCATTTCTGTGATAAGATGAGGAAGCTCAAGCGGAAACTTAAGGATTGGTACAAAGGAAATGGGAGAAATACCAAAAATCTGATTGGAAAATTAAAAGGGGAAATCCGTACCGCTTACACCACTAACAGTTTAAATTCGGAGAAGACTCGATGTCAGGAAAAGGACCTTCAGGCTGTTATTAAAGACGAAGAAGCCTACTGGAAAACCAAATCTAGAATCCAATGGCTCAAAGAGGGTGATAAGAACACGAAATTCTTCCATGTGCAAACATTGAAAAGAAGACGGTTTAACCAAATCAAAGGGATTGAGGACAAAAATGGCGTATGGCGTGACTCTGATGATGGGATTTGTACCGTGGCAACCTCGTACTTCAGGGAACTCTTCCAGTCTGACGGGCCGATTAATTTTGACGAAATTACCGAGTGTTTGGAGGGACGAGTCTCTCATGAAGACAATCAATTGCTGACTGCCCCAATGACGAGGGAAGAAATTAGGAAGACTGCCTTCCAAATTCCTGCTTCAAGAGCCTCTGGTCCAGATGGTTTCACCGGATGCTTTTATCAAGACCATTGGGACACAGTGGGGGAAGATGTGACCAAGATCGTCCAAGCCTTTTGTCACTCTGGAAAGCTCATCCAGAAACTTAACCACACAAATCTTGTGTTAATCCCAAAGGTGAAATGTCCGAAGAATATGTCTCAGTACAGGCCTATCACCCTCTGCAACGTTATCTACAAGATCATTGCTAAGGTGTTCACTAATCGGCTCAAGGTGATCATGCCGAATGTGATTGGTGACAACCAATCGGCCTTTGTTGCTGGAAAACAAATACAGGACAACATTCTTGTGGTTCACGAAATCCTTCATTCCCTCCTTAACCAAAAGAAAGATGACCATGCAAGTATGGCCATAAAGTTGGACATGGCCAAGCCCTATGACCGGGTGGAATGGAACTTCCTTATTTGTATGATGGGGAAACTTGGCTTTGCTCCTTCGCTTTGTCACTAGATTAAAGAGTGTATTTCTTCTGTCACATTCAACATCCTCATCAACGGCATCCCGAATAATGCTTTTTGTCCTCAAAAAGGTCTCAGACAGGGCGACCCTCTATCCCCTTTTTTGTTCCTCATATGCACTGAAGGTTTCTCGAGTTTGATCAGGAAAAGCTTGGAGTGTGGTGTTATCCATGGTTTTAAGGTCTCGCCAACTGGCAACCCTATTTCCCATTTGTTCTTTGTCGATGACTCAGTCCTGTTTGGGGACGCAACGGAGTTGGAGGCCTCTGGGATTATAGATGTGCTCAATGTGTATGCCCGGGGGTCAGGTCAAGCTATAAATTTGTCTAAAAGCTCGATTTTTTTTTGCTCCAAAGTCTCTACTCGCATGAAGAAGAAAATTGGTTTAATCCTTGATATTCAACACAAGGAAGGCTTCGAGAAGTACCTTGGCCTCCAGGCAGACTTCGGACATTCCAAAAAGAAGGTCTTTGGAGATGTCAGAGATCAACTTGAAGCTAGATTGGCGGGTTGGGTGGAACAATTCCTATCCCCAGCTGGTAAAGAGGTACTTATTAAAGCTGTCGATATGGCTCTGCCCAACTATGCTATGAGCTATTTCAAACTCCCTATCGGAGTTTGTAAAGATATCAAAAAAGCCATCCGCAACTACTGGTGGCGGGGGAATGATCTGAGGAAAGGTGTCCACTGGATAGCTTGGGATAAACTTTTGAGAAAAAAGAATGTGGGAGGTTTGGGTTTCAAGGACATTCAATGCTTTAACCTTGCTTTTTTAGCCAAAATTGCTTGGCGCCATAATTTGTGATTTCAATTCGCTTCACTATTTGATTGATAACTTATTTGTGTATGTTAATTAAGAGTGCACGCTTAGTTTTCATGCATAAGTTTGATGCTAGAATATAAGGAAATTACACCTAATCGTTGTGAACTTATATTCATGAGTAGTGAAGGTTGCTATCCACAATCGTGTTAAGTGAATTCTTGGCAAGGGTATCATGCTTTTCATAGTTACGAATGTCTCGTCAATACTTATAGTTCTCATGAATCTTAATGATCTTTGATTATATCTCTATTGTGCTTTTCACGTATGAAACTTTTGAAGAATGTTTTGAATTGTTATATGCGTTTTCCCATTCAATTCATTAACTTAAGGAGAACTTAAAGGTTAAAAAAGTGTTATCACGGTTAACCCGGAGTATTGAGTTTCATAAGTTATCGAAACTACATAAGATTGTTAAGGTGATGGCAGAACCCTTGTGGTTGCTCAACTCCTTGGGCCGTGGGCTCCTTTTCCTCTTCTATTTTGTTCTCCTCAAGCTCAAGTTCAAGATTGGATGGTTGAGCCTCTTGCTGTTTCTTTGTCCTTCTCAAAGTTCGCTCAAAGTCGTTGTCAAAGTCAGAGATATGCTTATGAATTGGATGAGAATTTCGAGTCATACACTAGTACCTATGAAACAAGAAGAACAAAGCAAAGTTTAGTAACTAAATTAAAACATACGAAAAAGAAATAAGGGATTAAATATCAAATGACAAAACTGCTACCAAATGGCATGAAGCTGTAAAGAATATCAAATGGCACAAAGCTACATCAAATTTCAAATGGCATGAAGCCGTATCAAATCCCAAAAGGCACGAAGCCAAAGAAAAATCTCAAATGGCATGAAGCCGTATCAAATATCAAACGGCACGAAGCTACAACAAGACTCAAATGGCATGAAGCCACGCCTATTGCTCCTCGCCCGCATGAGCTAAAACTGCACAAGGCATCAAAAGCTCCAATTGACTCAAAGTCTTTGCTTGCAAGAGTCTAAACTACACAAAAGGCATCGAACGCTCCAATGGTCCAAAGTCCTCGCTTGCAAGAGCCTAAACTACACAAAAGGCATCAAATGCTCCAATGGCTTAAAGTCCTTGCCCGCATGAGCTAAAACTGCACAAGGCATCCAAAGCTCCAATTGACTCAAAGTCTTTGCCTGCAAGAGCCTAAACTGTATAAGGCATCAAACGCTCAAATGGCTCAAAGTCCTTGCCTGCATGAGCTGAAACTGCACACAAGGCAACAAACACCGATTCAAGGAACTACGAGTGACTTGATCCCTCAAACGAGGGTACGTAGGCAATCTAGGGCTCTACCTAGATGCAGTCACAAAATCAAACAAAGCAACCAAGGCCCCAATTTACAATTTATTCATATTAGAATCAAAGGGTATTCATTTCCCTGAAGAAAGGTTGTAATTAATAGGCGCGTAGCCTAGAATGGGTCGAACTCGAAATTAATAAAACCCTCTTCAGAAAAATGAACGAGGGTGAAATTATGTCGAGTAAATTATTTGTCTACACATTATGTACAATTTTTGCTCAACAGTATGAATCCAAATTAATAGTTGAAGAGTTTGTTTAGCACGTCATACGTAGAAAGGGGTTCATTGCTTTATTATTTGAAAATGTCTTCTTTGTGCTCTTGCTTCAACTAATAGTCAAATAAGTGAAATTAGGACTAGGAGGCTTGTATTAATCTCAGTTGGTTTTAGAATAGAGGAAATTGTAGTAATGGTCCAACATGACTCATTTTGAAAGAATTCTGACCGAGTTAACGAAAAAGATCATAGTCGTTTTGAGTTAGAGACCAAACGGTCATGAATTTTTAGTTGAGAGACTATTGCTCCAATTGAGTTAAAATTGAGAAATCATTGCTCTTTAAAATATGGTATTATCGAAATTTGGATGAACCAAGGTGCATGGGAAAATAGGTCTAAATTAAGCTAGTCGGAGTTCCGAGTTCTCCATTTTGGCAAAAAAAAATTATGAATTCCGAATAAAATTTTCTTCAAAAGTAAAAAAAAATTACATATTGTATTTTTCAGTCTTCGGAGTCACAAGGCGGAAGTTAGGCAAATTTGCACCAGTTATGCAGTGATCATTTAAATATAAACAAAAGAACATTCTAATCTTGTAAATTGAAAGTACACCTAACCTAAGTGCGTACCCAAGTTCGAAACATCCTTCCATAATTTAGATTAAATTAGAATATTACTCGAAATTAAATCCCGTATCGGGAATGTAAAGCCATGCACAAAGGCTGAAATGACCATTAGTTCTGCTTTGTTTTAACGGCCCAAAAGAATATCCAAAGAAGACTAGTTTAACTTCATCAATTTGCGAATAATATAATTTGCTTAAATATGTGGCAATTTATTTGCAGCAATTAGCATGACAAGGAATGGAATCGTTCAACTTTCCTTGGGACCTTATTAAGCTCCCAAGACGGAAAAATAGCAAGAGATACAGAACTAGGGAAATGGCAGACGATTAGGACTAAAAATGGCGATAATCATGCCGGTTTATCCATATTACAGTACCGAACGTTCTCGGATAATTAAGTTTTTCAGGGAAAAGAAAATTACAATGCTAGACTAGCTAGTGATATAACAAGTTTCCTATCTGTATGCTAATACAGATCAAACTAGCTAACCAGAAATATTCTCTTCAGTTCTTCCCTAACGATTTAAAGTGAAAACAGGGTCTTTCCACAACTCTCTCTAGGGTTTCTCCTCATCTGACTGAGAGCATGGCGGTCCGGGTACAGAATCAACAAAGAACTCCTCCACTGATGCAAGGTAAAGCTAGTAAGTTATATTTGAACCCGCCGACCATTATTATTAACCTGTTAAAAATAAAAAGTAGAATAACTGATGCAACCCCAATTACCTATATCCTCTGCCTCTGGAGAGTCGAGTAAAATTTCAGAATCAGACGGTAGAAATGGGGAACCGGGATAGTTTCCTAAGGCTCCTAAATCTGCACAGAAAATCAAGGCAATGAAATAACTAAACCGTCAGATATAAGCATTATGCAAAAGCAGCTTCATTTCAGTATTCACGCTTGGATCCGACATATTACTTTACGTGTGCCTACACATGTAAGACTGAAATGGTGTAAGCCTTTCAAACAGCTTTAAATGTACCAAAATATTTGCTGCAACAAAACCTGCAGTTTCATGTTTACTCGGAAAACCCTTGCGTAATTTAAAAGCTAGTAGAAAAAGGAATGTTAAGAATTATGTTCCGATGACTACAGAATGTTATTGTTACATTCCTGTTATAGTCTCGGAGAAAGATATGAAATGCTTGTATCAGATATTGGGACTTGGAATGTGCATGCTTCTGCTATACTTTGGAGATAACTCGAGCGTGTCTAGATGGAAATTGCAACTAACAATAGACACAGTTCTACCTATGTATCAAGATTTTATACAGAGATCTCTACAATAGCAGAAAATCATATTCTATGCTAGGTACTTCAAATGCTTTATGGCCGAAAAAAGTATTAACACTTAATGACGTCATAAATGATCCAAATAACCTTCAATTTCAAAAATATAATGTAAATCTGCCAATTGCTCAACACTACAAATTACCTCCCAAGTTTGACAAATCTGCTGTAAGATCTGATAAGCTGAAATTCCACTGAATTTGGTCCAGCGATCTCAGAGAATCCCGAGAATTTCCAGCTCCACCATCAGGTGCAAGTTGCAATCCAACAGAACTTGCCACATCAGATGTAAACTGTGTATCAAGTGCTGCGTCTACTCCCATTCCAGATATTTCTGAAGCAGAGAACGGGAAGTGACCACTCGATGCAACTGATGTAGGACTTACAGGCATCTCCGATATGGATGACATGGCACTGTTTGGTGGAATAACAGGAACCACATCAGCACCACTGCAGTCCATCATAACACTTCAAAAAGAATAGATAAACAAAAAATAGCGGCCATTAGAAAAACTTT
Organism: Crataegus laevigata; assembly: GCA_963580275.1. NCBI lineage: Eukaryota > Viridiplantae > Streptophyta > Magnoliopsida > Rosales > Rosaceae > Crataegus > Crataegus laevigata. The sequence continues at coordinate 23,874,768 of OY756947.1, read as the reverse complement.
TATCTACCGAAACAGGATACAGGTGCACGAGACAAGGCAATGTCATCCAATACACTTGTTCCATAAGGAAAAGAAACTGTTTGAACCAATGTAATTCCTAAAAGAATGGGAAAGGGGGGTATCAGAGGAACAAAAAGTGTCTCTACGGTTTAGGTAACAAATTATTTGTCATATTAAATGAGTAATCAAAGAGAGAAAAATTCTCACTCATTCCCAGAATTCATCTGCATGGGATGAAAGTTGCTTGGTGCAGGTACTCCATTAACTACATGACAGTTAGATATTGCACATCCCATGGAATCGACACGGGGCTGACCTGCTGCTGGCATCGGAGGTTGCTGAAGGACAGGGTATCCCATAGGTAAGTTGTTAACTGCACTGCAAACAAGTGGCAATGAATACTAAAGACTATCACATAAAAATATCTTACTACAGATTGTTACAAACTGACAGGCATATATAGATCCTTATACCCCACATAACTTACAGAAATAATAATCCTTTGACAATCACTATCGAGAATAACATTGAAACCTTAAAAGTCAAACGAGAGTTCATCCAGAGTTCTTAAAAATGGAAGCATAGCTCTGTTAGCATCGAGGAACCAAATTATGATCCCTATGCATCCACCAAAAGAGATGGACATAAAGTAGAGCTAACAGAATCAATTCATGCGTTTAACTTTATCCCACCATGTTGCTGCAAGCTGAAAACTTACCAGGCATAGGATGGATCCCATTTTGTATAGGGGCAAAAGGAACCTTTGGAGGCATTGGATTATACTTCGAGAGATGATAGTGATGTTCCAGTAAATGATTGAAAAGGAGGATTTGTTTTTTCAATTTTAGTCTTATGTAATAGGCCCTGAAAAAGTCAGCATTTTCTTCTTCCAACTTCTGCCATACTGTATCAACAAATCAAAATAAAGAAAGTCAGCATTTTCTCCCAACTCGCGATCACAACTAAAACGATAAACATGTAGCTTATCGGGGTTACATATTTAATCCATTGATCCCTCATTATAAGAGAAGAGACGATTATGTATAGCAGTAGCAAAACGTCTAGTTATAAATCATAACATGTACAATTCCACTTCATGGAGTCATGGATCCCTACGCCTAAACAAAGGCAGTAAGAGTTAAAAATTGAAATAAACAATAGCTACTGAAAACAACTATATCAGGATTCTCGTTTTAGAAATGAACAAATTTACAATATAAATACTGAAGTAAATGTAATGGCAGTAAGGACAGTACAAATACTTCAAATAGGTTTCGAGTTGCCTACCCAAAGTTGTAAATCCAGGATCTATCCTTGCCCGAGTCAAGAGCGTTTTAACTACCTCATCTCTATTCATATATAATTGTAAACACCGCTCTATTAGATTCTGGACCTAAAACATTCATTTGACAGAATGTATCATAACACAAATGAGAAACAGATTAGTCAAGCTACTCCACAAACATTATTCAGAAAAGGAAACAAAGTAAGACATAAGGAACATAATAGAAAATGTAGAAAAGGAAAGAAAAGATTGCCATTAAAAAGTAATGTATCCTTACAAGTTCAATATCTTGGCGTGATACTTTCTTGTTATCATTGCCTGAAGTGGATGCTGAAGCTGAGTCTGTTGCAGGAGCCTCATTACTTTGGTTTTTCACTTGGTCACCTTGTGAATCGTGTAAAACTTGAGTCGATGATTGATTTTCTTGCGTGCTCTGTGAATCCGAAAATGGGACTTTCTCTTTAGTCAAAAGAGAGATGTGCAAACAACCAGGTATGACACGCTAACAACGTGAAGAATTAAGAAGTGGCACCTGTAAGTTCTTCATTTCATCTGAATGCAGGTGGAACACATGTCTTCACTATGGCTCTGGTATTCTCCAAGCTAAAGGTTGCCTTTGCTGATACCAATACTTTCACGCTTATAAACAACACTAATAACTGAGGCCGTTTTCACCTGGAATGAAAGATGAATGACAAAAACCATAAGCTTACCGACTTAATACTAGACCAATAAGTCGTGAACAATTCAGGGTGAAAACACATAAATCCAACACTAAAATTTAATACACAGAAGCAAGATCTCCTCCATCAGTAAACAATACATATTCCAGATTTTAAGCATTTAGTTTATAAGTTTCTACGGGAATAAACGAGCAAGGATGCATTTTTAAACTCGAAACACTCATTTAAAGTCTTTCGAAAACGAATATAGATATATTTCCACTTGATACAAGTCTTTCGAAATCTTTGGTGTTTTCGCTTTTGAGCAACATAATTGAATCAAAAGCTTACGTGGAATTTTCTTTTTTTGCCATTCTCTTTAATATTTATGCAAGAATTTTACACCCTAAATAACTGAAAAACTCTACAGAATTCATAAATAATTGAAAATATAGAAATTATGTGCATCCTTCAAGATCTCAGGAAAACCAAGATTTTCAAAACCAATTAGTTTCAATCAGATCTCAGTCAAGTCCAAACCTTTTACCCAATTTGTCACCTTTACACATTACATACAAGCTTAACCATTAAACTAAACTAATTTAATCATATAATTCAACTTAATAAACCATTAAAAAAAATTAGAGACAGAACGACATAGACAGAGAATACAATAAATTCAAAAAGAATCAACAGAAAAAGGAGATAGAAAGTGAAGATCTAGCATAAAATAAACTATACTACCTTAAAATCCCAGCTACAAAATTTCCAAGAAAACAGAACCGACACACTTTATTTCGACAAATTAAGGAAACCCAGTTCCAGAGTCTCCCAGAAAACAGAAAAGACACTTTATTTCGACGAATTAAGAAAACCCAGTTCCCTTTTCAAGCTGAAGAGTCAACAAGCATCGAACAGATACCTCTCTCGCACTCTCTCTCTCTCTCTCTCTCTCTCCAAAAAAAAAAAAAATCTTCAGCAAGTACAAAAAGAAACAGACTTGGAAGCTCAAATTACGTAGCTGGTATTAGTTCGAGATTGCTTCCATTATATTTAAACAATAAAAAATAGAGGAGGAGGAAGAAGGAATTGGGAGTTGAAGGGTTGCAGCGAGATAGCTATGGCATTATTGGAAGGTGAAGCATGAGATAGCGTATTGCAAAGAAACAGAAAGAAGGGGAAGAAGAAAGAAAAATCACACCGGATTTTGAGATGATTTTGGCTTTTATACTATTGACCTTTCTATTTTCAAACTTATTTTCCTCGAAATTTAGGCCAGAAAGTGAAATTTTCTTGAAATAGAAATGTTTAAATGAATAAAATATAAATTATCAATCTGAGTAAAATATTATTGGGAAACACTAGTAACTTTTTACTCGGAAATTCTCGTTTTATCTTATTTCCTCTGTATATCATCTTGTAAGTCTCTCCCGATCAAAACTGTCTGACTTTTTTTATCATCCTTTAAAGATTAGTTATACAGAAAATCAATCAAATAAGAAATTGTTTAATCGTTCAATCAACGTTTTCTAAATTTTAGTTTTATGTGAGAAACATGATTTGTTTTTTTTATTTGACCATCTTTAAAGAAAACGTCAAATTATAAGAGTTAAATTCAATTGATGGTTGATGTGGTAATCTAAAGTCTTATGCAAACTTTTGTACTTCTACAACCGAATTGTCAAATGTTATTTTATTATTTAAATAAAGTTTTAAAGTTTTGTAATTATTTAAAAAAAAAGTTGATACAAAATTTTTTTGGGAGGTTTAATAAAACACTTCCGGTACTGTTTACTTTTAACGAAAAATCGTTTTTTTTTACCTTTAACTGTCACTATTCACTATACCTTAAAAAGTGACTTTTCGTTAAAAGAAAAGTTTTTAAGCCATTTTCGTTAGTTTTCCTAAATTTTATTAGTTGAAATGTTAGTGAAAAGAAATTTGACATTGATATTAATTTGACTCCAAAGCACAAAGCCTTCAAATCCGTTTGCAAATAACATTTCAATTTGAGAGACTTTTGATGTCAAACATGCACAATAACATTTCACATAGGATTTTGACATCTCCTTTAAAGATGCTCTTAGGTTATCTAACGACTTCCAGTTTAGCAAATTCTTTTATATATACTAGCATATGGGCACACACAAAGTGTGTGAAAATTTTTTATTTTTGTTTTTGAAATAGAATGAGAGAGGAAGAGAGTGATAGAGAATGTGGGAGTGGGAATTTTATTTTATTTTTTAAAAATTATAGATATGTTAGGATTACATGTTGGTCAGGTTTTGAAAAAGAAAAAAAAAAGAAAAATTTGGTTATGTGAAATTATATTTTTACCCATATTTCTTATTCATGTTCTGTTTTAATTAGATGGTTAAACTAATAATTTTATAAAATTTTGATTGACAATGAATATTTATTAATTAATAGAGATGATCTTTAAATGGTTAACCAAAATAGATTGAGTTCGAACCATTGTGAAACATTTCGGAAGAAGAATAACTGAAACTGTAAAACAAAGAAGGTTTCTTTATTTATTTAGGAGTTTATAGGCTTGGGCAACGGCCTCTTCACAACTGCACGGACTTTATTTTCTATTAGTTACAACGATAAATTTGCAATATTAAGAGAAGAAAACAAATTAATATCAAAATTATTATCAAGAAATTCAAGCTGCGTCGCACTTATAAAAAATAAAAAATAAAAAAAATAAAACATTTGATCCTTGTACTAACGGACTATTTATCTATTATTTATCTTCCACAAAAAAATATAAATATCTCATTTATTTAGTTATGTAAATAAAACGAGTAAATGGAGCCATATAAATGATAATGCGTCACTATTCACGACTCACGAGGCCTCTGTGGTGCCGGCACTTGTCATGGCTCACGAGAGCACCCCTTGTTTTCCGAAAATTTTCTTTTATTTACTAAAATTTAATTTTTCTTTCTTTGAAATTGAATTCAAATTTTTTTTTGTCAATATATTCTTTTTGTTATTTTGTTTCTCATTAATTATGCAGCTCTCTTGGCTTCTTTTATTTTTATTTTATTTTATGTAATAGCATTGTTTATGAATGGAATTGACAAACCTTCTGCCAATGATATTTGGTTAAAATTGAGTATGACAAAACTAAAATATTCAATGTGAGGTTTATTTACTTCTCAATTTTTGTGTTATGAAACGAGTGATGTGTGAGGAATAAAAATAATACATATATTTTGTATACTTATTTATGGTCAGTAAATATATCATTGTGTAAGCTAAATATCAGGATGAATTATTAATTAGCATCGTAGCATCAGCGAGACTAGTGACATTGATCCGTTGAAATTTGGGCACGTGTACAACTAAAACACATCTGCTCTTGCTATCCAACGTCTTATTGAATAAGTTGTAGAACTACTCACACATGTTATACATTTCTCAAAAGTTACTGCATGTTAGAGTTTAGTGTTTAGAGTATCTGCATGTTCACACATATAATTTCAGAGCAAGCATTTGCAGACGTGAAACTCAAGCTTGAATATCAAAGCAGGTCCCAGAAACCCTAGTTCCAAACCTAGGTCCTAATCACTATAATTCATACTTAATCAACTTTCAACCAAAAATCATTTCTAGTCCACGGTTCCTTGTTGTCGTTCTTCTACTCTATTCTCGCAATCAAATAACACATAAAACTTATATACTCTTTCCCGAGGGAGAGGGATAAAAAAGGAGCTTCATTAATCATACCTGAAATACAATTAATGATCGTATGCATGCATGAGTTCAGATTTTCTACACTCAAATACCCTTGCGGCCCTCTGTTGCCCCTCTAAATATGAGACACGTGTCCACCCACTCACATAATTTTTGAAAAAAAAAAATTACAGAGTTAAAATTAGTGAATTAGTGGACGCGTGTTATATATTTAAAGGGGTCACAAATAAGCCACATGGGTACTTGAGTGCAAAAAATCTGGACTCTGCATGCATGCACCAAAGGTGGCTAAAAAAATTTGAATAAATAATTCGAAAATAGTCCGAACAATAAAAATGGAAAAAGAGCCACACGTGCCAAAGACATCAGATTAATAGTCAAATAATCAGATAAGTCTTAGCTAACTAATGAATCATCAACCATAGAGAGGACCTGAATCCAACCACACGTAGAGACCCGCTTCTCTTAATTTCTCTCATCTTCTGTAATTTCATATTTGAACGGTTATGGTTAAACAATATCAACATATTATATATTTTTTTTATAAAAACAATAAGATAAAAAAAACAATATATGAGAGGAGAAAAGAGAAGGAGATGAGAATTGAAGAGAAATTTTTTTTACTCCCTCAAGCAAACCGACATAAGACCGATCAAGCAAATAACTTAATAGAAAATACATTCGAAAGAAACGAACAAAAGTAGAAAGACATCGTGGGAGTGTGGCCATGCATCATTTAAAACTGTATTCAATAGGCGGCAATGCATAATCTAAACTACGTATAAATGAAACATTTTTTGTTAATCAAGATATTTTTGTCTTTTATCATGACAAATAAGTTAAAGACAGTAACGTAATTTTACAAAACAAATTTTGTTGATTTTTTTAAACCTCTGACAAGTGATTTTATCATTAAAAAAAATAAAAAAAACTCTCTCTCTTTCTCTCTCCTTCAATTTTAAACACAAAAGTAAAAAATTCCACACACTTTATTTGTGGGCATATACTAGTATAGAAAAAGAACAAATAAAAAAAGAGATTTGCGGTGTGGACTTATGGACCGATCTCTATTAGACAGAAAAAAGCGACCATCTTAATAATTAAAGAAGATATAAGGAAATGACGAGAGTGCTTGTAATAATGCATGCAAGCAAATCCAAGTTGTTGATTGCTATTTGTTTCACTCATTTTTTTTTCTGATTAGACATGCACTACACAGTATGGTGCATAATAATTATTTAATTAACACATTATATATTTTACTTTTGTTCAAGACAAACCTCTGATGTCCAAACATAAGTTTAGGGAAGTAACTAATTTGGTAACATACGCTTTTGCAAACTTAGGACATAAATATATGCCTAGAATAAGTTTTGATACGCATGATTTATAAATCTGACGAGGATTTTTTTTTTTTTTTTTTTTTTTTTTTGCAATTTTATTTAATAAAAAGGGAGGTGCCAATTATAAAACTGTGGTCCAACCATGGAAAAAATCTCATAGCCCATCAAGCTGATTTCTCCATTGTAAATTTGTAAATATATGTTTCAAGATATTATTCTGCAAAATGAGACGACAGGACCACCTTTGTAGTTTATATACAATCATACTGAAGTGGATTATGGAGGTTTGAAGACGACTTTGCCATTTTGGTCGTATGTAGATTCTGGATCCCAACTCGAGGAAATCCCCAACTCTTACTAAAACTCATGAGTCACTGCAAAACTCCATTTGGTTTATTTCTTACATTTATAGTTGTATCTTTAAGTCTTCGATTAATATTATTAGGCTTTCTATGGTGAATTTATTTACTCTATATGTGTTTTTTTACTCTCTAGTTTTTACGAATTTCTTTTCATAAGAGTATAAGTTAGAAGTTTAATAAGAAGCAATGATTTTTGTTGTTTAAAATTAATAAATTAGTTCGAGGTCTTTTGGTTCCCTTCTCTCAATACAAAAGTAAATTAGTTTTTTCACGTTTCTAAATTATTGAGTTTGAAGAATTTTTCTAAATATAATTTTATCAAAGTCTTACATGTGAAAATATATAGTTTTTCTTATATGAAATTAGGGCACATTTTTAGCGTCGCCTGGGTGCCTCCAAAATTTCAGGACCAGACCTCCTCATCATACAACGTTATTAATCCAAATGTTATTCCACATACTTTATTTGAAAGTTTACTTAGAATAATATAGCAAAAAATGCTTTAAGATAATAAGAAAACGTATCTGATAGCGGTTTAAAAAGAAGAAGTTAAAAGTGCTTATATATATGTAAGAAAAGTACCCGGAAGATCTTTATAAAAAAAATTATTAAATTATATTTTATGTGTATCTAATAAAAGCGCTTAATTATTTATGAGCATATATAAATGTTATTTTAGAAAATTATTTTCAAACTAACCTTTAAAAATACAAAACTCTAAACTATGTAAACTCCCAGTTTACTCATATACATTACGTAACACCACATATATGAATGTGACAATCGCCAAACCTTTTTCTAAAAGAGGAAATAGATTGAACACAATAAGTGTTGTATACCTAAACACGTATGTGAGTTAAGAACAGTAGAGCTAGCTAATTAGGGTTGTCAACTTTGAAACTTTTAAATGAAAGGATGATATGTCTGGAGGCAGTTTGGTCTAAAACCATGTGAGATTGAATGATGGTTTTGGTACTTGGAAATCACTTTTCTCCCGTAAATTTTGATCTTTGTCTTCCCTCGAGTCATGAGACGTACGAGTCTCATCGCACCGCAACAAAGAAAGCAACAATAATAGCATATGTATCAATATCATGCTCCTCTCAACTTACAAAAAGCCAACATTTCTATATGGCCGACCAACAAAGATATGAACTCCATTTACCTACCAAATCAAAACCACATAAATCTAGCAACAACTCTGATGTCTATTCTCCCACCTCATTTCTGGCCGCATTAGAACCATAATTAATTTTAATTTTTTTTCTCTTTTAGTGTTACACATATATTAGCTACTTTAAATAATTTTCTTGTAACAGATCGGGAAACAAAAATATTTTTGAAATTTTAGGTACATCAACCAAATGTAGTGCATAATGACACATTGTTTTTATTTTTTAGTAGAGCAACGATGTTAGTGGGCTAAATAGTTATTTGTTAAAGGGGAAGGGGGATAGGTAGGGGACGAACCCGTACCAGAGTGCATATGCATGATTGTCTTCCTCCACTGGCGTAAAGCCCAATATGCGACAATGTTTTAATTGTCACAAATAAATAAATTTAGAACGGATCAACTATGGACGAATAAATTTGATATGACCTTCCACATAAGTTGGTATAAAAAATTCGTAAGAGAACTTAGGAATGTAAAAATGATGACGGGAAGGTGGTGGGACGAATGAGAGAGAAATGAAGAAGATTATGGGCTCGTTTGAAGTTTTTAAAAATGACTGAAAAACGTTTTTGATGAAAGTGTTTTTGGAACCGATTCTTTAGTAAAAATGCAAGTGAATCTTGAAAAAATACTTTCACCAAAAACTATTTCAGTTATTTTCAAAAACACTTCCAAACGAACGCTATATATGTATGAAAGTAAAACTTGAAACTTGTAAGTGAAAACTTTTAAAATGCTTTCAATATTTAGCTTTCATTATTCCTTATACATTTCTTCCACCATCATTCCGAGGTCATCATTCTCATTCTTGCGTTCTCTCTTTCCTCCATCTCTAGTACAACTATAATGAAAACTAAAACAATGAGAAACGAAATTAATGATTGTCAAATGATCCCCTAGTTCTCTTGTCGTTGGATAGAAATCTTTGTTTTAGTATGAGTAGTTTTGAGACGATGTTACATATTTAAGCAAAATATATGAGCGTAGTGTTTCGATTCACATTGCGCATACAACATGTAGCTTTTTAACATTAGGGTTTGGATTTTACTGTTTGTCTCTCAACGAGTTAACTTTTTCACATTCGGGTTTCGATTTCATGAACTGTTAGCTTTTGCTGGCATGCAAATATGCATTAGCAAATCTTTAGATTTCATTAACCGTTACTTTATCCTTCTTCAGAGTTCTGAATCGAGTTAAGATGAGACTGAAAAACGTATGCAAACTGTACACGTGAATCATCGTGACAAGGAAAGCAGAAGAGACACTTTTCTTTGTCATTTGCCTTGCTTGCTCAAAAGTCTGTTTCATCAGCAACAACATTGCAGCATCAGATTGATTCATATTTCCAGGTTGAAAGCACTAAAATAGTAAAAATGTAAGCAGATAAATGATGCCCCATTGTATCATCAAGACGTCCAAATCTAAATTTCTTTTCAGTGAAAATTATAAGCAAATTTATTGGGCATGGAAAAAAGTTTGTAGGCGTTTTCAGTCCAAAAATAAAGAAAGTAGAAGAAAAAACAACTTGTACACATCGTGGAAGTGGATGAACGGTTGTGGTGTGTTTTTACCCAATATTAGGGGTCCAGGGTTGCTCATACCCATCAAGAAATTATTGGAGGGAAGGAAGGACCACTTCGATATTTCATCTTCTTCACACTATTGTCTATGTTCTTGGTAATTTTTATTAACCACTCAACGGTTGTGTTAGTCTAAAATAAGGGAGCAGACCACAGTCATTATGAGTTTGGGAAGAAGTTGAGTTATTTTTTTGAAGTACATGGATATATTTTCACACTACGAGGAGGGAGGGAGGGAGGGAGCAGACCACAGCCACATGATGACAACATTATTTGGTATTGAATTTGCTATCCACAAGATTCGAATATAAGACCTCTCACTTTCAGGTAAAGGTGAATACCACTAGACCATAATATTGAGCGGACTAAATCAACGACTATTAGACATTGATAATTGCTTCTAATATTTTCTACACTAATTGTCATTATTAGTAGGGTATGGCGCTCCTTATTAGATTTTGTCTTTAATTAGTACCTCTTTCCAACAATGAAAACTCTATTCGACAAAGAAAACAATGACAACTCTATATACTGTATACATACACATCTCCAAATATCATTAGATTGACAAATAGTTCGTCGCTACAATTTTTTTGAGAAAATAGTTCAATTTCGAATTTTATGATAGTATGAAATGCTGGGTGTCTCAAAAATGGCAGCTGGCCCATGACACAGTTAGGCCCAAAAGAGAGAAGATCACCGAGGCGCATATCTGCACTGAAACGGTGTCGTTTGGCTTTGGAGCCCTTGCCCTATCCTCCCCTGAAACTATAAAAACGAACGCTCGCATTTCGTTAAACCCTAAACCCTAAATCCCCATTTCTGGGGACTCCTCACACTTGTGCACCACACGAACCTTCATGAAAGCGGCGTCGCTTTCGGCAACTTTCATGCCCGTCAGACTCTTACCCCAACTCCGACTCCTCAGCACCTCTGTTCCGGCGACCCGTTACCCGCCCATGAAATTCACGCCTTCCATTTCGTCCTCTCAGGCCGTACCCATTTTGTCCCGGGTCTTCCCCTTGAGGCTCAGGTACGTAGGATCAGGGTTTCGTCGCTCTCTGCAGACTGAGCGAGCATTCTCAACTCGGGCGTTCCGGGGCTCCAGGACCGGGTCGGGGTCCAAGTTGCCACGTGCCGTCGAGAGAAGAGCGGGTGGAGCTTCGAAGAGTCTGATTGAGGACGAGGCTGAGCTCAGTGACTGGGTCAGCGAATTAAAGAGTGACTCGCGCGGCGAGTCGGAGGGCCGTAGGGGGACGGTTGGAGAGAGGGGTACCGATAGGGAGTCGTATCCGATGAAGAGGAGCAGGAGAGATAGTGACTCTGGAGATTTTGGTGATTCTAAAAGGCGAGAATTTCGATCACCGAATCAGTCGTTTTCGAGAAATTCGGGGATGAGTAAGCGATTTGATAATAAATCTGAGGGTGATAGGAAAGAGAGAGCATTTCCACCCAGAAACAATCGTGGGAATCCGAATTCAAATGGCGATTTTGGAGATCTGAGTAGGCGAAGATTTCCGGCCCAAAATGATTCCTTTTCGAGAAATGCAGGGACAAACAAGCGGTTTGATAACAAATTTCAGAGTGATGATGACAAGGAAGACAGATTTCCTCGTAGAAACAATCGTGGGGACTCGAATTCATTTTCGAAAGGGAGTTCGAGTGCAAAGGTGAAAGGGGAATCATTTACCAGGAATAGAGGTGGAAGAGATTCAGGTAAAGAATTGCGAGTAATGGATGATACTGAAGAGGAGGTAAAACCGTTCGGTGGTATTGAGGATTTTCTTAGTGAGGAAGAGAGTGACACTGGTGCTTCTGATGATGATGGTTTTGGAGTATTAAGAGAAAAAAATGCAGCTTCTTTGTTTCGTGGTTCGGATGATGAAGCGAGAAAAAAGGTTCTGCCGAAAAGTTCAGCTGGAAGCTCTGACTCTTATTTGAGTGAATCACGGTATGTTTAACATCAACCTTTTCAAAAAGGATTGTTGACAAGTTCCTTGTTTTAACTTATTTTGGTTGTTTGTAGGTTTGATCAATGTTCGGTCTCTCCGCTGTCCTTGAAAGGAATCAAGGATGCAGGATATGAAAAAATGACTGTAGTTCAAGAAGCTACTCTTCCAGTAATATTGAAAGGTTTGTTTCTTTACAAAATCGTGCACTGAATTTAGGATCAGCGGTGGCATCTTGTTTTGGACAATGCCTCTTCATGAGGATACTGAAAGAAACAGAAACTTTGTTCAATCAGGATTGCCTATAATATAAATAAGATCAGGTTACTACAGTGTCCTCTTAAGGATGTCTGTTTTTGTTTTTGCCTCTAAGATTTGATTGATATCTTTGCGTGTCCATGTTATGGAAATGCTTATTCTACTCAGTTGTGTTTTGTAGGCAAGGATGTGCTGGCCAAGGCTAGAACAGGCACTGGAAAAACTGTGGCTTTCTTGGTATGGAATCTCATTTGTTTCTCTGTGTGAATGACTGTTCTCATGTTAAAAAAATGCAACATCTATGACAAATTCCATGCTACTTTCGGTTTATGTGAGGCATTGCACCCGTATTTACCAATTTATGCAATTGCAGGAGACTTTCCATCCTACTTGACATTGAGTTTATTTATTTCAGCTTCCATCAATTGAAGTTGTTGTAAATTCGCCTCCTATTACCCGTGATAATAAGCGACCGCCAATTTTTGTACTTGTTATATGCCCAACCAGGGAGTTGGCAAGTCAAGCTGCTACAGAAGCCAATAAGTTGTTGAAATATCATCCCTCTATTGGTGTCCAAGTTGTGATCGGTGGTACACGACTTGCTCTAGAACAGAAACGTATCCAAGCCAATCCTTGTCAGGTTAGGTTTCTATCGTTGCTGGAGAACTTTGTCATGTACTACATCGACCTGTTCCATTAACTTCACCAGCTAAATATAAACTGAGCTAAAGATTTATTGTTCATTGACATTGTACTAGAATTTCGTGAGCTAGTCTAATAGGTGAATTGCCGAATTAAGTTAGTTGATATGCTTTTATAAAGTTGACAAGGTTTCATTGAGAGTGAATGTTTGCGTTAGATTCCATCTACTTGATACTGGCTCTTTTAGTACTGATATGATACCAACTGAGGACAAAGATGAAAGTGTCTATCAACATAGTTTGATCCATGTTTAATATAACACATTTAAAACATACAGATTCTTGTCGCCACACCTGGAAGGCTCAAAGATCACATTGAGAACACCGCAGGTTTTGCAACTAGGCTGATGGGTGTCAAAGTCCTTGTACTTGATGAAGCTGATCATTTACTGGATATGGGATTCCGTAAAGATATTGAAAGGATTATATCAGCTGTTCCCAAACAACGGCAGACACTTCTGTTTTCTGCCACTGTTCCAGAAGAGGTTTCTTTCACTACTTATTTTTGTGGTAATGTGGTTTTTTGGAAAATGTGAAAAACATAAATTTAATTGCATTGTAGATGAACACTGGTTTCTTCCTAATTGTAGGTCCGTCAAATCTGTCATATTGCTTTGAAAAGAGATCACGAATATATCAATACAGTTGAAGAAGGCAGTGAAGAGACACATGCACAGGTTTGCTCTTTTATGACATTTATGTGTGTGTATCTGTATTGAAATGACATTTAATTTTGACAATTTGGTGATAATATTTATGTTTGATATCAGGTTGCACAGACGCATTTGGTCGCTCCATTGGACAGGCATTTTTCCATAGTATATGGTCTTCTTAAAGATCATATTGCAGATGACGTTGACTATAAGGTAGGCATTGTATTACCCCAAAACCTTGGCTTGTTCAATTCATGCACCAGACTTTCAGGTGTTTTCATTAGTATCGATTTAATACCATAGATATTTTTCTTAGGAAGCATGGTCTGTGTTGCCCACCGTTATTGTGATCTTATGTCACTTATGTGAGCTGCATCACCTTTATTGCTATCTTATGTAACATGTGATTCTCATATTATGGGCAGGTTCTTGTATTCTGCACTACCGCTATGGTCACACGACTGGTTGCAGACCTTCTCGGTGAGCTGAACTTGAATGTCAGAGAGATCCATTCTAGAAAGCCACAGAGTTATAGAACCAGGGTTTCTGATGAATTTCGGAAATCGAAGGGTCTTATTCTTGTGACTTCTGATGTATCTGCACGCGGGGTTGATTATCCAGATGTTTCTCTAGTCATACAGGTAATATGCAGGACTTAAATAGAAGTTCCTCTGCCGTTTATTCAGCATGCAATATTTAAATTGTGGCTTACAGTTAACCGAGTTCCATGGCTTTCAAAATCTTTTACCTAAGTTGCTCTACCTTGTTTAAACATCATAAACAGTTTCAGTACATTCCTTGCAATGGATTTGAAACTAAGTCCCCTTATCATTGACCCTCTCCCCTTTGTTGCAAACATAGGTAGGCGTGCCAGCCGACAGACAACAGTATATACATCGACTGGGAAGAACTGGTCGTAAAGGCAAAGTAGGGCAAGGGATATTATTACTGGCTCCTTGGGAGGAATTCTTCTTGTCCAATATTAAGGATTTGCCAATAACCAAGGCTTCCGTACCGTCAGTCGATCCAGATACTACGAAGAAGGTGGGTTTCTCTCCCTCTCTTTCTCACTTGTTTCTACCCATTTTTCCTTGGAACATATAGTTGTATGTGTTAATGTTGGAATTGTATCTAACAGGTGGAACGAGCACTGTCGAAGGTGGAGATGAAGAACAAAGAGGCAGCATACCAAGCATGGCTCGGGTATTACAATTCAAACAAGAAGGTGGGGCGCGATAAGCATAGGCTTGTGGAGCTTGCTAATGAGTTTAGCCGAAGCATGGGGCTGGACAACCCTCCGGCCATTCCCAAGCTCGTTCTTGGCAAGATGGGGCTTAAGAATGTCCCTGGATTGCGTTCCAAGTAGCTTCGTTAGCAGCCAACTTAGTCAGTTGATTCGGTTGTCCCGATTACTGGTTAACAATTGAAAAACTTAAATTTAATGTTAAGAGATTTTGTAGTTGAAGTTGAACAACGTATGCTGCTGCTATGCGAATGCGATGCGACAGAGACAACACAAACTATTGTTGTTTAAAATGTTCTCGTGACTGTCTGTCTGATGGAAGCTTTTAAAGACTCCCAAAGATATTTCATCCATACCCATCCCTCATCGCAAGTCGTAAACAATCATATCACTGATGTTACCTTATTTTACCCACCTGTTTTATGTTTTTTCATCCACCTTATATTGTCATTTATGTTTTTATTACAAGATGATTGAGAAAACAAAACATGTGACTGGACTGCGAACATAGAAGCACTCAAGACACAAGAAAATACAAAGCATGTATAATCCAATCTGTCTTGTATGACTTTCAGGCTGAGCCAACCCTAGTTGTCCGACTCGTGTCACGCATTACCTATGAAGCTGTTAACAACAAATGTATGGAGTTTATCCACGTATATAATAATATAAGCGGGCAACAAGTGTAAAACTCACACTGAGAGAAATCAGTCTGAAGCAACATCACTTCAACTTTAGTGAATCTCATTTTGGAAACTGCATTTTGAGGGTTCAAATCCAAAAGCTTGAACTGAGACCCTACCCATATCCTACAGTGTCATTTTAACTGACGACCAACTACTTTCTTTGTATGTTTCAGATTGCAGATTCACTTAGCAAGCTTTCGCATTTCTGCAAAGGATAACAAAATCTGGGGAGATCATGCTTTTTGATGCCTAAGCATGGAGAAATTTTTCCAGGTTCTCGAAATACCTGCTCAAGATTGCCAGCTCTTGTTCCCCGCCTATAGGTGTTCCGAGAACCTGAACAAATTTCTCCAGAAAAATTAGAAGAACGAAAGGATTGTCAGTGACACCGGAAATGTTTCAATTTCATCTATGGTGGTGTTAATTGCTACACTGTTTCAAATCTTGCACAGAGAGTACATAAAAGAGCATGGTACACATATTCTGATCCGAAAAAAAACCCTAATACATTGTGTGCAAGAGATTCCTGGTCGAACAGTGTTCTAACAGTAAAATCCTAAACTCTGAACCTAAACCCAAGTTTTCAATCTCAGTAGAGTTACAAAGTGCCTAACCCTAAAACGGGCAATAAAGTCGCAGAGTCCCGCCTTCCCCCTCACTATCACATCACCATCATTTTACCACCGATCTTGTTCTTGACGAAAATGGAGTAAGTAAATTGCTTTCTAGTGTACATAACAACTCCAAGCAGGCATGATGTGATCAGGAAGATACCAAGAAATCATGGAATGAAATAGTCTAATTCCTTCCCCTCTTGAGAATGGGGTAAGAGCAGGAACGCTCGGTGCTGGGAGGGACAGTCATTGTAGTTTCTTCCACCATCATCCCCTCACTGTTCGGGTAACGCCAAAGGCGGAAACTCTTCATGTATCATCTGATAGTTCCCCTGGGCCACTGATCTGGCAAAATAATCAAACTCCCCTGTTAAGATAATGGAAAGCATCACAATACAATCCCAGTGATGCGAAAGGTCGTCAACAACAAAATGAAAAGGAAATCACTCCGAATAAAATCTTCAGAAAAGTTGGCCACGAGACACTGGCATGGTACCCTGAACGATCTCCTCCCTCCCTGAACAGAAAAAGGTATACTTGAACCAACTACCTTTGGAGGTGAGGTGAAGAAGGCTGATCAGGTGAAGATCGTTGAGCAGAGCCACCATGAAACTTTTGTTCATCAAATACCCCATTCATCCAGCTCCCTTCATTTAGCTGTGCTTCATTCAAACCCGAGAATCCCACTGGTCCAAGAGAACCAAACTCGAGTTGATCTGCAGGTGGCCCGTAGCCAGCATTATGATCATAAGAATACAGCATGACAACAGGTGGCACGGAAGGGCCATTTGATGATACCCCACCAGGGTTCATGGCTGGTACCTGATACATGCCATATGCAACATTGGTCGAACCATTCTGTGTAGTGTTTGCGCGGATAGGACCATTTTGAGATTGATATGACGGGAATGAGTCCTGCCTATGTGAACTCCATGACCTTTCAGCTCTGCTCTCACTAGCTGCCAAACGGTCTACTCTTGAATTTTGCTTCTCAGCTTGACTGCGACTGTTGTTGCGCCCAGAAGCTCGTGACTTTGAATTGGCATTCCAGTTCCCTTCTCTATCACCGTGGTGGTCATTTTTATCATAATTGTAATTCCCCCTTCTCGCATTTGAAGGCCGGTCCCGTACAGAAACCTTCTGAAGTAATTAAAGGAGGTAAGAGAAATAATCCGGCAGCAGGTTCTAAGTTATAACAAATCTAGGAAAATTGATTCTATATCATGTTTAACCAAAGACTTAACTTTCCAGAAACCATAAACTGGTCCAAAAAAAAAAAAAAAAATTGGTAGGTGCAACATGCTTAATTAAAAAGAAATCTAAAATAATAATTAAGAAAAGAACAGGTTTACGTCATCTTACAGGATTTGGCAGGTAGGTCCCAGTCCCAGCACGATATCTTGGAATCTCATCTGCATAACGTTGATAACCACCAGCAGGCCTGTTAGGAACAGACTGGAGAGTAGCAACAGGGACCAGTCGAGGTCCATAACTCATAAGCTGGTTGAAGAGATTGACATTGGCTGAAAGAGGTCTCCCGGGACCATCCCACGGAAATCTTCCTTGTAAGTAAGCAGGGGGCACCATAACTGGGGAAGGATAAACCACAGGTGAAGGATGCCGAGAAGTTTGGCAAAACCGTCCATATTGCAGATTCTGCCAATGGCTAGCGAAGTCACTGTGAAGAATGTCAGATTTATGCTCTGATGGCTCAATAGGAGCTACCCTTCCCATAGAGCTAGAAGTACTTAACACCTCAGGTTGATCAGCTCCCTTAGCCGAATCAAAATTCTGACCAGAATCACTTTTATCTGCTCCCTCTTCTCTGCTAAATTGGCTTGTTGATACATCAGGAGTTCCTGTTTCTGACGAGAAATAATTATAAGGAAGCATTGTAACAAATGGAACTGGAGGCCCCGTAGGATAAAATGTAAGCATTCCAGAATCATTTGTAGCTCTCTGTCGTGAGCCGTGACCTAAGAAAACTGGAGCAAAAGGAATCATCGAATCTGATCCACTTGTCTGAGTTTGTTCAAAACCGGTCATTTGATGCCTTGGAAGATGCAAGGGAGCAACAGGTTGAGGTCCTGTGCTTCGTTCTACCGTTTCGGCATCTAAAGCTGTAGGTGAATTCCAAACTCTGATGTCATCATCTGCCTGGGTAGATGAATGTTCGGACACACTCTTACCTTTCCCATATGCAGCAGATGGCACTACTGTAAGAGCATTTCGCCTACCACGCTTTTCCCTTGTTGACTTTGAGACCTTTGCTGATGATCCTTCCCAAGAACTCTCAGAGGAGGTCTTACTTCTCACTGAACTTGCATACGTGGCAGACCTAGAACTCACAGTTCGATCATCAAAGTAAACCTCATTACCTCTGTTATCTTGGTATTGAAAATTATCCACATGCTCTTCCCCCCTCAATGACTCTTGGTTTTCTTTGGTAGACTTCGGTTGAGCTCGCATAGAATTTCCTGAGGTGCCTGCGCGAGATGATGGATGAAAGTTATAACCAGCTGAGGTTGACTGTTGCTTGTCATCTTCCTGAAGCATTTCATAACTTACATTATCCAGATCAAACCCACCAGTAGATCCCCTCTCTTGCTGATGCCAGAAATCGAGCTCCGTTTCGCCTGAGTTCATTTCCACAGATCCAAAATTTTCATTACCAGGTTCCACTGAATCTTCAGGATTTGAGGTCAACCCCATGCCAGGGAAATAAGGGGCTAGCGACGGTGGCACAACACCTTGCGGAAATTGCATATTTGTTCCCCAAGGAGTCTCCACCAAGGGGAAATTTGTAGGAACCATTCCACCCATATTTCTCTGGGCATATCCCATAGAAGCAAGAATGGAAGGTGGGATTGGAAGTGGTAGGTGACCGGAACCCAAATTGAGTGGAAGATGAACCTGCCCATTAAAACCATGAGCTGCAGAAGATGCCATCATGTTAACAAGATCTTGTTCCTCCTGGTGCATCCCTTGTGCCACCGAAATAGAAGCATAATCGTCAGCAATGGCACTCATGCCTGACTCATCATGGTAGTTATTTGAATCAACAGAAGCATCAGGGCTTTGGCGGGATGAGATGAATGTAGCAGATGAAGGATTGTCAGTTGAAGATCTATTTCTGTGGCTTGCCACACTATCAGAATCCAGGTTTTTCCTCGTGCTATTATCCAACCTTGTCAAAGTTTGGCCTTTCCCAATCCCAGGGGCTCTGTTGCACCTACTTTGAGTGGAAACTTCACCATACGTATCAGTAAGCTCAGGACTAGAGCGTGTCCTTGCAAAAAGAAACCTACCTTGTAGGTCATTCACCAAGTTATCAGGTTTAGCACTTCTCTGACCTTTATCAATGTGCGCACCCAGGTCAGAATTCGTTTCCTTTCTAGTCATATCAGAGCCCCTAGTGAGGTTTGTGTTCCCATGAATCCTTTGAGTTTGAGAATGAGTTACTGTAGACACACTACGGATACCAGAGGTGCTTTCTAAAGAATAACTAGCATGCTGGGAGGGAACATTAATGGAGCCATGCATCCCCCCACTTTGAGTATCTCTACCAGAGGAACTTTCCTTTTTTTGGTTGCTTGAAATATTCCTGAGATTCTCAGATCCATGTAAATGGCCTGGATTTGAAAGTCTCAAGCGTCTCAAATCATTTCGTGGTGCATCAGGTCGATGACCACTCCCATGTCTATCCCAAGTGTTTAGAAAAAACTGATTTACTTCGAAAAATAGATCCTCTTTGGCACAATCAAGCAACCTGGCCAGCCTTTTAGCCCCAAACGCAAATGCACTGCGTATCCTAAAAAAATTACCTGGAAAACATACACAGGCAATTAGGCATACATGATTCCAACAACCAACAATTTGAACGGATAGACAATCAAGAAACAAAGTTACACCTTACAAGCAGCATAAAAATATTACGGAATGACAAATGAAGTTTACATGTATAGTTGCATACAAAAAACAAAAAAAGATTTGTTCGATCTCCCATGCAATAACCCCATTCTCTTAAATGGGATATGGTTCTTCTATTTGAATGAGGCTATTTCCAAGTAAAAATCGCATATTGTTGCCTTCCACATTATCATGCAAGTGCTTGCACAGCTGTCTTCAGCTATACTGTTTTCTTTTTCCAAAGGTTGCACTGGAGTTGAAATTTATACCTCCAAATCTTTTCCGGATGTAAATGGACCCTTATCATTTATCAATATAAAAGAGGCATAAACACAAAACCAACATAGGCACATTGTGTTAGGTTTTGGCTCATCAATTAATGTCCTTCTTCGTTTAGGATTGTTTTAGGGAAACAAAGGGTGCACCAATTCTTCTCCTAAAAGGACTAGGAAAGAATCTTAGTTTCCTTATTCAATTTAGATTAGGAATCCTAGAAGTCTATTTGGAATTGGAAAGGAAGTCTAATTTCCTATTCCACTTAGAATAGGAATTATAATCTGTGCAGGACATGTAATCTGCAACCCTATATCTATAAATAGGGTGCAGCAAGGCTGTTTTTAAGCAGAGAAAAAACAGCAAAACAGCAGAGAGGCTTTTAGATTAGTTCTAGGGTTTGCATAAGTTCTGTAATCTCTATTATTAATCAAAGAAGCAGTGATTTCTCTATCTAGGGAAATCACAACTGGACGTAGGCATAAGTTCTGCCGAACCAGTATAATTCTTGTGTGTTTTTCTAAGTTTTCTATATTTGCTAGTTTAGTCTATTGCCGTTGGTTACATCAAAGAACAAGGTCCAGTGTTCGGGTTTTTTTCAACAATTGGTATCAAGAGCTAGGATCAAGGTGTTCTACGATGTCCAAAGGGAAGATGAATGCGGATCAAGGACCCGCGTTAAAACCCTTTGACGGCAAGGATGACTTCACGGACTGGCAAAGGATGATGAAGAACGTACTGATACAGCAGGATTTGGATGATGCACTCGATGGTGAGAAGCCAGAAACCATGACAGCGGCAGCATGGACTAAGGTTCTCAAGAAGGCCAAGAGTTCCATTGAAATCCATCTCACAAGATCAGTTCGGTCACACATTACCGAAAAGATGACTGCCCAGGAAGCATGGGAAAAGTTGGAGAATGTTTATATGGGCAAAACCGTGTCCAATAAACTTTTTCTAAAAGATGAACTATTCGGGCTTCGACTAGAAGAAGGAGGTGATATTGAAGATCACGTATGCAGGTTCCAGAATTGCATAGCTAATCTTCAGAAAGTCGAAGAAACTTACAAAGATGATGATATGGCTATCATCCTGCTAAGGTCTCTACCTTCGTCTTTCAAGCACTTTCGAACAACTCTAATGTTTGGAAAAGAGTCCTTGAAACTTGAAGACGTAATTCAAGCTCTTCAGTCATATGCTAAACTGGATGATATAACTGAAAGCTCTCAAGGCCTTTATGCCAAAGGCAAGGAGAGGGGGCGGGAAAAGACAAGGGAAGAGAAAACTGGCAACAGAGGTAGGTCAAAATCCAAGAAGAAAAAGGAAAAGAAGGAAGGTTGTTTCGAATGTGGTTCAGCTGATCATTGGAAGAGGAACTGCAAGATTTGGAAAGAAAAGAAAGCCAAGATGGAAGGAAGCTCAGGTTCAGCTAGTGCAGTCACCGAACATGAGAGTGACGGGGAGCTTCTTTCGGTAACATCGGGCTCCAAGGCTTTCAATTGGATTTTGGATACTGGATGCACGTTTCATATGTGTGCAGTTAGAGAATGGTTTGACACTTACAAAGAAGTCAGCAGTGGGGAAGTCTTAATGGGGGATGATTCTTCATGTCCTGTAAAAGGAATCGGCACTGTTCGAATCAGAATGTTCGATGGGATGATACGAGCTTTGGGGAACGTCAGGTATGTCCCTAGACTAAGAAAGAATTTGATTTCCTTGGGTACTTTGGATGAGGCCGGTTATGAGTACAAGTCTAAAAAAGGAAGACTCAGGGTAACCAAAGGATCGCTAGTGGTAATGCGGGGTGACCTACAACCCAATAAGTTGTATAAGTTAATTGGGACCACTATAGTCGGGGGAGCAGCTGTTTCTGTAAATCAAAGTACAGAAGACAAGACTGAACTATGGCATCATAGGCTCGGGCACATAAGCCAGAAGGGATTGCAAGAATTACACAAGCAAGGCCTGTTGGAAGGCGTGTCAGCTTGCAAACTGGACTTTTGTGAATACTGTGTTCTCGGGAAGCAAAGAAAGGTATCATTCGCAAGTAGCTGTGCAGATAGCCGAAGTAAGGAGCAACTCAGCTATATTCACTCAGATGTTTGGGGTCCTGCTCCAACTAAATCAAATGGTGGAGCCAGGTATTTTGTTACTTTCATGGATGATTTCTCTAGGAAGGTTTGGGTTTATTTCATGAAGCAGAAATCCGAGGTTTTTGCAAAGTTCAAGGAATGGAAAACAGAAACTGAGAATCAAATTGGAAGGAAGATCAAGTACCTAAGAAGTGACAATGGAGGTGAATATACAAGTAATGAGTTTACCGATTACTGCAAGCAGGAAGGCATCATAAGGCACTTCACAGTAAAGAAGAACCCCCAACAAAATGGAGCTGCTGAGAGGATGAATCGAACTCTCATGGAGAGAGAAAGAAGCATGCGATTTCATGCAGGATTGCCTGATAGTTTTTGGGCAGAGGCTGTTAATCATGCAAGTTATTTGATTAACAGATCACCATCTACAGTTCTCGGTTTTAAGAGTGCAGAAGAGGTATGGTCTGAGAAGCCGGTGGATTATTCCAAGCTCAGAGTGTTCGGCTGTAGTGCTTATGCACATATTCCAAGTGATGAAAGGTCCAAGCTCAAACCGAAGTCTATACATTGCATATTCCTAGGTTTTGAGAAAGGAGTGAAGGGTTTCAAGCTTTGGGATTTCAACAACAGGAAAAAGGTTGTCAGTCGAGATGTTGTCTTTGATGAGACAACCATGCCTCTGAATAAAGTCGAGAGCAGTAGGGAGAAGGACGATGCTGAAATTGAAGCAACAAAGATTCAATTAATCAGTTCAGATGAAGAAGAAGCTCAGGTGGAGCAAATTGAGCAAGAGGCCGAATCTGATGGTTTTGAGGAAGAAGAAGAGCATCAGCATCATTCACCAGGTAGGAATCAGGTGGAGCAAGAAATAGGACAGATTGAAGGCACTCCAATCCGCCAGATATCCCAAAGGGGTCAAACTCCAACCAACAATCCACCTGCATTCCAAAGATGCATAGCACTGGACAAACCTAAGCGGAACAAGAAGAAACTTGACAGGTTTGGGTTTGACCAAAACGAAGTTAATTATGCTCTTAACATTAGTCAAGGAGATCCGACTACTTATCGAGAAGCTATAGCAAGTGATGAGCGAGATAGTTGGATAAGTGCTATGACAGAAGAAATGGAGTCTCTTTATAAGAACTCTGTTTGGGAGTTGGTTCCTAAACCCAAAGACAGAAAGCTAGTTGGATGCAAGTGGGTATTTAGGAAAAAGGAAGGACTACATGAACAAGATGCCGTGAGATTCAAAGCAAGGCTCGTGGCTAAGGGGTACTCGCAAAAGGAAGGGGTGGATTACGATGAGATCTTTTCACCTGTAGTCAAGCATACTTCTATCAGATTGCTTTTAGCAATGGCAGCTCAGCATGACATGGAGATTGAGCAGATGGATGTGAAGACTGCGTTTCTTCATGGGGATTTAGAGGAGACGATATTCATGGCTCAACCAGAAGGGTTTGTTGAATATGGGAAAGAAAACCTAGTATGTCAGCTAAGGAAGTCCCTGTATGGCCTGAAACAGTCTCCAAGACAGTGGTACAAGAGGTTTGATTCATTCATGCTGGAAATTAATTTTAGAAGGTGTTTGTATGACTGTTGTGTGTACTATCATGTGTTCCAAGATGGGATGATCATATTGCTATTGCTATATGTGGATGACATGCTAATTGCTTGTCAAGACAAGTCTAGAATTCAAGACTTGAAAAGGATGTTGAGCGAAGAGTTTGACATGAAGGATCTAGGTGCTGCACAAAAGATCCTTGGCATGGAAATTCAGAGAGATAGGACCGCTGGAAGGATTTGGATATCACAAGCCAAGTATATTCAAAAGGTTCTTGAGAAATTCAACATGCAAGAAGCAAAGGTAGTTTCGACTCCTTTGGCAGCTCACTTCAGGTTAAGTGGACAACAGTGTCCTACGTCCGAGGAAGAGCAACAAGAAATGAAGAAGGTGCCTTATGCTAATGCCGTGGGCTGCCTCATGTATGCAATGGTATGCACACGCCCTGACATAGCTCAAGCAATCAGTGTCGTTTCCAGATACATGGCAAATCCAGGAAAGCAACATTGGGATGTAGTCAAGTGGATTTTGCGTTATTTGAAGGGTTCTTGGCGACAAAGGATTATGTTTGAGAAGCAAAAAGAAAATGCAGGGGTGTTAGGATATGTGGATGCCGATTATGCAGGAGACTTGGACAAAAGAAGGTCAACTTCTGGTTATGTGTTTACATGCGCAGGAGGACCAATCAGTTGGAGGGCACTACTGCAACCAATTACAGCTTTATCGACCACAGAGGCAGAGTATATTGCATTGGCCGAAGCTGGAAAGGAAGCGATTTGGCTTAGTGGCTTGGTAAGTCAAATGGGAATCACTCAAGATTGTGTGAAGCTTAAGTGTGATAGTCAAAGTGCCATTCACTTGGCAAAGAATCAGGTTTTTTCTGGAAGATCAAAGCACATTGAAGCAAGGTATCACAGAATCAGAGATTGGGTGGAGTCTAAGGAAATTTGGATTGAAAAGGTTCATACGGATGACAATGCCGCAGATTTCCTTACAAAGATAGTGCCGGCCAAGAAGTTCAAGCATTGTTTGAACTTGATCAATCTCGTTGATTGATTAAAATGGAGCACCTCCTCACCTGAGGTGCAATGAGGCAAGAAGAAGTTTGCCAAGGTGAAGACTCTTGAAGATTTCCAGAGCTACTTCAAGAAGGTTCAAAGATACTCTAAGGTGCTACGCTCAAGACTTGGGTTGACTCACCAAGGTGGAGATTGTTAGGTTTTGGCTCATCAATTAATGTCCTTCTTCGTTTAGGATTGTTTTAGGGAAACAAAGGGTGCACCAATTCTTCTCCTAAAAGGACTAGGAAAGAATCTTAGTTTCCTTATTCAATTTAGATTAGGAATCCTAGAAGTCTATTTGGAATTGGAAAGGAAGTCTAATTTCCTATTCCACTTAGAATAGGAATTATAATCTGTGCAGGACATGTAATCTGCAACCCTATATCTATAAATAGGGTGCAGCAAGGCTGTTTTTAAGCAGAGAAAAAACAGCAAAACAGCAGAGAGGTTTTTAGATTAGTTCTAGGGTTTGCATAAGTTCTGTAATCTCTATTATTAATCAAAGAAGCAGTGATTTCTCTATCTAGGGAAATCACAACTGGACGTAGGCATAAGTTCTGCCGAACCAGTATAATTCTTGTGTGTTTTTCTAAGTTTTCTATATTTGCTAGTTTAGTCTATTGCCGTTGGTTACATCAAAGAACAAGGTCCAGTGTTCGGGTTTTTTTCAACACATTGTACATGTTCAGTGACAAAAACTGGAGCCTATTGGGAGGTAAGCGGCACATACAAAAAGCCAACAGAAAAATCATGGTTTCATCATCTGCTGTTCTACTTTTGGTAAAGAGGAATCTAAATCAGGTTCTTAATTATTAGTCCACTATTTT
Organism: Crataegus laevigata; assembly: GCA_963580275.1. NCBI lineage: Eukaryota > Viridiplantae > Streptophyta > Magnoliopsida > Rosales > Rosaceae > Crataegus > Crataegus laevigata. Next base: position 23,848,832 of record OY756947.1, on the reverse strand, counting down.
TCAATTTATAAATTATAATACACAGTTATCTCCCAAATAGGAAACACCTTGAAAATAAACTGTTTGACTCACTTGTAATGAGTGTGACCAATAAATTAAACAATTTATTTCTCATACCACAGCCCAATAAGACCTTGACCAATTACAAAATATTAACTTTGGGAAAGTCCCTTAGGAAGAGTTATCCAAAAGCATATAGTTTTGGAACAACATACCTTTACTAACACTGCGTCCCAGATTGTTGTTGATTCTCAAAGGATCAATAACATTAAAATGTTTGGAAACAAAAGGTTGTCCCTGAGTTTTTTGACCACCAGGGAAAACAGCATACACTGAGCTACAGGCATCAAGAAACAATTTGCTCAGTAGTAACTCTCCACCATCTTTTCGAGGAGGTTCCGCTGCGACATGAACAATCACAAATTAACCCAGAAAACGATTTAGAAAAAGAGAAAATTGGTTAGAAGGTCAAAAGTTTACGTAAGAATTTAAAGCAAAAAATCAGTACCAGATACATCTGGAAGTGAACTAATGGGGACAGGACCCCATAGGCTAACACAAAAATTATCCCAGTCAAATTTACTGAAAAACTCCAGAAAACGATACAGGACCTGAACCAGCAAAGAAAACCATTCAGTGGATCTACAAAGAATAATGTCCATATAATAAACCAAGGTGACCAAATTACCTCAAGTGGTCCAGAAAACGAGTTGTTGAAAACGTGAAATATGTATAAAACCAAAGTTTCCAATGCGTAAGTTGAGATAAGCCCATGATGAGCGCCCAGTATTCGGCTCTCGTAATAACACCAGGCCTTTATCAGTATGATACTGCGCTTGAACAAATGATTCTGATTTATCAAATGATCAACCTGCAGAAGTAGCCAATACAATTAGTCAAATTATACAAATGCTAATGACTGAAAAAAGCATACAAATGTTAACAAGGTTATCAAATTAACCATTTACCTCCTCAAGGAAACAAAGGGTGCACAGGCCACCGAGCTGATTGAATGATATGTCTACAACAATGTTTTCCACAAGGCACTTGATTATCTTCACCTGTAGTACAAAAAGAAGTACTAAGGCTAAATCTAGTATCAAAAAAGCAAATAGAAGGTATAAAAGGAGTCAAACATAAAAACAATAAGGGCAAAAATTAACGAACATCGCCAAGAATCTCAAATAAAGGCAAAAGTATTAGTGATGCTAGGAGGAACTTACTTCTGCCTGAATGTACTGAACCTCTTTCACACGGAATTCAGCATTCTCATTCTTCTCCTCATTCTCAAGCATATCACGAACTAGATGTGCCCATGTGTCCTTCATATTTGGACTCTTACTGAAGGCTGTCAGGTCAATATCTCCATCAGGCAAATACGTCTTCAGGGGTACAGACCCAAAAGTGAACACCTGCACATATTCATAAACAAAAATAAATGCCTGATATCATAAGAAACAGAATACATATGCACTGCTGGAACAAGTTAACAAAAACTTTTCATAACGTAACCATAACCATTGACCCAACTTTGTCACAATAAAAGACATGCTGGAAAAAAAAAACACCGACATTATATGTCATTTCCAAAGTCTCCAAATTTTACACGGTGTGAGGCTCTACACACCACTCTGATCATATATAATTCATCTCCCCCTTAGTTCTCAAAAACTCAATCTACAAGACTTGTGCTTTCTCCCTTCTGCTTTTAGAACCTTAAAATTCCAAATAATCCTCATCCCATAGAATTTATTGGTCTTACAACATTATGTTTTTGAAATTATCTGTGACATACAACATACAAACAATACTAACTTAAAGTTAACTTACACATACTCTTCAAAGATGACAACAATATATGACCTATTTCTCCCCTATAGAACTAAATGAACATATTGCAGCAAAAATTGAAACAAAAATGTAGTTGCAGCAAAAATTGAAATTAAAATGTAGTTACAGTTTCTCGAACAAACAAATATTATGTGTATACACACAAGTCCCACCTGGCAAGGGAAGCACTTCATGATGAGCCGCTGCACATAATCGGCAACGGCATTTCGGCGCTCTTCGGATGGTGAATTGGGCTGAATGCAGGCAATAAGCTCTGCAGTTCGCTCCTCCGCCTTCAACCATCGCTCTGAGTCGAGCACTCTCATCACCGAGGCAGCTTCATTGGGCAATAGGCCATTCGGCAACAGCCCACTTGGTGGCTCTGCCCACTCCTCACGTTTGCCCATGCAAGCCTAAGCTTTCACTTCACTTCCACACCAAACAATAACTCTTCTTTGTACCCAAGAATCTCAAAACCACCAGAAAAAAGCTAACTGTTTTTCCTCAATCCCAAAAATCAATGGCAACAACTAAATTACAAAAACACAGAAAAATGAAACTCTTTGCTCAAAGGTTAACCCTTTCCCAAAAAAAAAAAAAACAAGGAAATAACCCAGATAGGAATTTTCGGGTTTTCTCTGCAAAGCTTCAATTTTTCATATGCTGGAGAATCACTAACCAATTCGGTATTCAGAAACCCAGTATTTAAAAATAAAAACCCAAAAAGCTAAGCAAAAGATTAATATAAAATTAAAGTACAAAATCAAATCCCCAATCTGATGAACAGATATGAAACCCTAGAAAAACCAGAGGAGGATTGGGGGATTGGTAAAAATAAAAGATGGGATTTTGGTAAGCCTAGAGGAACTGAGGAAACCAACTATTGGGTAGTATCGGCAAATCAGAAAATGAGGGAAGAAGTAGGAAGAAGAGGAACCCCAGAAGAAATGTGGGCAGAAAGGTAGGGCATTTAAATTGAATAGGGCTTTCAGGGTTTGATCAAAATTAGGTTTTTTTTTTTTTTTTTGGTTTTTTTAAATATTTTTTATTGTTTTCAAAGACGGAGAGAATATGGATTGGAGGAGGTTGTCAGCTTGGGGTGCATTTGTAAGGGGTTTTTCAAATGAAATTGGAGAAGAAACAAGGAAGAGAGTGAGAGATAGAGGAGGAGAGAGAAAGCATCCAAAACGAAAAAAAAAAAAAAAAAACAAAAACTGTTTTTATTATTGGTGAAATTAAAATTAATAAAATTATTATTCCAATGATCTGGGATTAGTGTGCTTCAACCTACATTTGGTTTTTAATTAGACAATGGCCTCCAAAGCGAGAGGTGTCTTGCTATATACACCAAAAAAATCTCATCACTACACCTTCCATCCCAACTAAAATAATTTGCAAACTTTCTAATATTAACCACTCTCTGGTAAACATAAGAAAATAAAAATACCAACACTACGGAATACCAACCTACCTCCATTTTAAATAAGAAGATAAAAGTCAACTCAACATGCATGTAGAGTGTAGTTTAGTCTTCACTTGCGTAATGAATTACTAGATGTGATCATTGTTCCCATTAAGTTTTAAATAAATTCTTTAAATTAGATAAAATCAAATGGTAACCTGCTCATGAAAGACTTCCTTAAATACTAAATCATCATAGAAGAAAACTCCTATACGTTACAGACTCATTATCCTTTTTCAAATTTTTAGAAAAGTAATCTTGCCACCAACCCACCCCATATTCATGTCTCACAACAAACTCTCATTGACCAAAACAATTATTTTCTAGGTCACTCAATCAACTTGAAAACTATTTTGTTTGGATACAATTATTCACATACTTATTTTTATTTTTCATACACTTTTGTTAATTTTTTGTTACTAGTTTTCTTCAATTTTATTTATTTGATGGCAAAAAATTAAGAGAAGAGTGTGAAGTAAAAATAAGCATGTCAAAAAAAAAGGAAAGAATTACTTGGATCATCATATTTTTTTCATTGGGCCTAAAAAGAAATTCTTGGTTCTGGTATTCGATAGAGTTCACTGCTTCTCAATTATTAAAAAGAAAAACAAATAGATAAGAAAAAAGATACAAAGATTAATGCTAGGAAAACAAAATTTGTAGACAAAATTTTATAAATTAAATGATATAGAAGTTTATGATTGAATTATGAGTAATGGTAGGGGACTAAATTTGTAAATAAAATTTTGAAAATTAAAAAACATGAAAGTTGATGATTGATTTATTACTTTAGCGTTGATAAATGTGTCCATTCCTATTGGGGGTACATTATTTAGTTTACAATTTGTGTCTCAAAATTTAGTCTATGTGGCATTACCCTTGAATTATTACATAAGCATTGATAAACGTGCTCATTTCCTATTGATAACATGTCATTTGATTTACAATTTTAGTCTACAAATTTAGTCTACACATCATTTGGTGACACATCATTGTGCACTCCTCATACGTATTTTTCTTTCAAATATAGATAGATTTTAGTGTATAATGAGATTTTTGAAGTATCAATAGCTGTACCATGACAAAATTCTCTTTATCAACTAAAAGAGGGTGAGAATATTAAATTAACATTGTCCACAAAACTAAAGAAAAATAACCAAAACAAAAGTTATTTGCTACAGAGTAAATTAAACAGAAAATAACTTTATTGCCCTCACGACAAAAGTTATTTACTATTGCCCTCACGACCTCTTCCACGTTTTTCTTCCAAATAAAATAAGGGGGGGGGGGCAATAGTAAAACTAAGATTTGATAGGATTTTTAATTGACTTTAAAATGGGGTTATGGTCAATTAAGATTTTAAATGAAGATTTAAAAAAAAAATTAGAATTATAGTGTAGTCAAATTAGGATTTTAAAGAAGGGTTGTGATATTCACACACCCTTAACCACTCTCCCACAACCTTTTCATTTTTTAATACTTTATTCACCTCTACAATTTGAACTTCCACCTCTACAATTTATTTTTTATTTTTAATTTTTTTTTATGCTTTAACTCCTAAACTCTAGGGGTGGGTTCAAAACACCGAAAACTGAAAGAAAGAAAAAACCGAGAACTGAACCGTACCGAGGCTGAAAAAAATTGAAAATTGTCAAACCGAACCGAATCTACCCTGTTCGGTTTTGGTTTTTTAGGTTTAGAAACCAACTTGAATCGATATATATATATATATATATATCTATAGATGTATATATAATTATTTTTTATAATCTTTTAATTATAAAAATCATCAAAATTAAAAAAAATTCTTTAAAATCTTGGAGACATGAGGGTTCAAACCCCACTCCAGGTTGAAAAGTTTCACCGAAACCAACTTGGCAACAAGTTTTGTTTGGTTATGATTGTATGACTAAACTATTTATAAAAATTGAAATCTATAGTCTTTTGTGGAATTAGAAATCAACAAAACCCTAGCCACTAGTAGTAGCAGCCACACCTTTTCTATTTTTCATTCCCCTTTTCTCTCTTTTGTCCCCTACGCCTCCAGACTCCTCTATATCCATGCCTCCAATTTCTCCATTCTTCTCTGTCAGTTTCTCGATCTTCCCACTCAAGGGTAAGATCTCCAGTCTCTCTTATTTATTTTGTCAATTTATGAGTTTTTTTAGGGTAAATTCCAAAGAGGGAGACTAAAATTTTGGTGTAAATTTATGGTTGTTGTTTTGGTTCGTATTGTAGATTTGTTTGATTTTTGTGTTGTGGGTTTGTTAGTTATTTGTGGGTTTGTGTTGTGGGTTTGTATTGCAAATATGTTTTCAAGTTTTGATTCTTAAAGGATATTTCTTTATGATTATTGTTTGATGATTTGTTGGGAGCAGATTTTCATGGAGGGATTGGTTAGAACTCATGTTGAAGATTTGTTGTATTCTTGTTACCCCGACTAAAGGATTATTCAACATTAAGGACTTTAGGATTTATAAAGGTTTCTGTTTGTACTGCAGATATTGATGATTTGTTTGAAATTTAATGCAGCCACCATTGCGAGTCGCCCTAGTTCATATTCAAGCACCAATATCCAGATTTTAAAAAAAAATCACGAAAAAATCTAAACTGAACCGAAAAAAAAAAAACCAAAAGCGAAAAAAACAAAAAAAAATAGACCGAACAAAATTTTTGGTTTGGTTTCGGTTTTGATGAAAAACTGAACCGATTTCAACCGAACCCAGACCTACTAAACTCCTCACTTCTCCTCCACCTTTCCACTATCTCTTTTTCCTTATCCCTTCGCACCTTTCCTCTTTTTCTCTATGACTTCACTCCCCTTTTCCTTTTTCTCTTTTCTTCTTTGTCTTTGCTCCACTTTCCTTTGTACCTCTTCTCCCCTTTCAAATATATTGCCCTTTTTTACTGCTACCGCTGGAAAAATCACAATGGATAACTTGAGAATAATAGATGAAGAACTCCAACTGGACATCGAGTTGCAACAAATATTGGATATGGCATGCAATGAGGATGGCGTGAAAGAAAATTTAGAATGTATTCCTCCTCTTAACACTTTTGAAGGTAAGTTTCTGAAGTATTTCTAAATTATTAAGATTGATTTTGGAATTTAGGGTTTGTTCTATTTTTTTGTTAGAATTTGAAATTGTCTTATAGAATTTCGCAAGACAATTTTTCATCTAAACCTATGACTACGAGACTAGAGAATCTCTTCTTCTTTTTCATTAACAGGCATAAAGAGCAAAGGTACTTCCATGTTACCACGTTTTGGTGGCTTGTATTGAGACATAATTGCAATAAAGCAAGTATCTCTTAATGCAATGTTTTGGCATAAATTTTGTAATACCCTGAAAAATATAAATATATGAATTGAAATATTCAAAATTATGAATATGTGAAAAGAATCGAGAATTTATATTAATTCATTTGAGTTTAGTTTTAAAGCAAACTAATTACGAAGTTTGAAGTTTGGAAATTAATTATTTAAAATTCATAGACCATTCAAGGTCGAAATTTATGTTTTTGAATAGAACTCGATCTCACGAACGTGTAGACGTAGACCGTTCGTGAAACGAAATTATAATGAAGAAGTTATAATCGAACAAAGTTAGGGATGAAATGGTCATTTGACCATTTTCTAGAGGGCCATAAAATTCTTGGATTAGGAAATAGTGGAGCCACGTGGCTCCCTGTGGGTGGAGGAAATGGGCACAACCCAATTAGAAGAAGCGAGCGGAAGGAAAAAAGATAGGGGAGAGAAGCACATGATCAAGGATCTTGGCCCAGCAACCCGTGTGACCCGCAGGACAACCGGCGGTTCCTCGTCGATTTTCGTCCAATTTTCCAAAAAATTGGACCTAGAAACCACTCTCAAACATCACATTATCCCTCTCTATCCTAGTTCCACCAAGAATTAGAAGGAATTTGATTGTATTTTGGTACAAAAACCATGATGGGTGCCGAATGAGACATTGCCCAAAATCTTTCAATTTTTAAATGATTTCATACAATTACCTCCACCAAAACCCTTCCCTAGATGTCTGGAACAAAGCCCAAGCAATGGTAGGGGCGGCGGAGCACCGATGGTGTCGAATTGAGAACACCCATTTATAGAGTTTCTGGCGGGTTCGAGCCAAATTAGAGCCTTTCGAGGCCAAATTGGACTTGGCTACAGGTATAAAGTTTGTTCTACTCTTCGAGATCTTCATTTCTGTAATTTTTGAGAATTTTTAAAAATATTTGAATTTTCCGGCAAGTCGGGGCGGCCGACCGCCACCTACGGTGACGCGTGGCTAAGACGACGATTTTGTTCTTTTTAAGCTAATTGAAATGTTCTAAGTCCATAATTATAATATGTTTGAGGTGGATCAAATATTTGTACTTAATTTATGAAGTGTTAGTCACTTTAAAATGTGAGGATTATTAAATAGGTTTTAGAATGTGAACTACGAATGGCTTGATCCCTGTTGAGGGTACGTAGACAGTCTAACGAGAGGTTATATGTAACCATAAATAAGTGAGATTAAATACTTCGAGAATAAATAATTAGAATGAAATTTGATCTATAAAGGAAGGAAGTGACGAAGTGTGAAAAGAAATATTGCATTGTTATAGAAATTGAAATCATGGACTAGGGATGGAAACAAGGCCTATGAGTAGAGAAACACATTAAGTGATAGCTATTTATTCGAGGTAAATCTTGTGTTGAACGTTTGTGTTAAGAAAAGGGAGTTTGGATAAATAACTGGAGTTTTTATCTTTATGCTCTGATAATTAAAGGTCGGATAATAAATTTATTTTGAGGGTTCATGAAATTAAAGTGCTTAGTTGGGATTAGTGGTAAGTGAACTAAATAAGAGTTTAGTTCGGGTCTATCACCAATATGCTTATTTTCCAAAATAAACGAATTTTTCGAGCCGGGTCGTTACAAATTTGATATAATGCATATAATGCTTTGGTATACATTTTACATATATAAAGTATATAATCCATATATATAAATGTGTTTCGTGTGTGATATATAGGAAGTCAAATCAATGATCGATGAGCTGGATAAAATGCCCTTTTTTTCCTTTCTCTATGACTTCATTCCCGTTTTCCCTTTTTCTCTTTTCTTCTTTGTCTTCACTCCGCTTTCCTCTGTACCACTTCTCCCCTTTCAAATCTATTGCCCTTCTTTTTTGCTACCGCTAGAAAAATCACTATGGATGACTTGAGAATAATAGATGAAGAACTCCGACTGGCCATCGAGTTGCAACAAATATTGGATATGGCATGCAATGAGGATGGCGTGGAAGAAAATTCAGAATGTATTCCTCCTCTTAACACTTCTGAAGGTAAGTTTCTTAAGTATTTCTAAATTATTAGGATTGATTTTGGAATTTAGGGTTTTGTTCTTCTTTTTTTTTGTTAGAATTTGAAATTGTCTTATAGAATTTTGCAAGACAATTTTTCATCTAAACCTACGACAATGAAACTAGAGAATCTCTTCTTCTTTTTCATTAATTAGCATAAAGAGCAAAAGTACTTCCATGTTACCACGTTTTGGTGGCTTGTACTGAGACATAATTGCAATAAAGTAAGTATCTCTTAATGCCATGTTTTGGTATAAATTTGATATAATGCATAAAATGCTTTGTTATACATTGTACTTAGATAAAGTATATAATCCATATATATATATACATGTGTTTGGTGTGTGATATATAGGAAGTCAAATCAATGATCGATGAGCTGGATAAAATGCTTTCTTTGTTGGCGAAATGTTTTGAACAGTGCATAGTTTGAGAAAGTTACACACTTTAGTAACAGTGCTACTTCAAGAGCCGAAGGTGCACATGCAACGCTCAAAAAATATCTTCAAGTTTCAACCGGTGGTCTTCGCGAAGTAAAAGACAAAATATACCTTTCAATTGAAAATCAATTTCAAGAAATCAAAACTCAACTTTTCAAGTGAAAAAGTTAAAGTTTCACACAAGTTTCGACTTCCCTTCTTCAAAGAGGTTGTTACTCATGTATCTAGATTTACATTGAATGAATTATATAATTAATATGAAGCATCAAGTTCCTGTAATCTTCCATCTTAATGTAAGGGTCATTATCTAAAAAATGATGGGTTTTCCTTATGCACACATCATTAGAGAGATGAATATTGCAGTCTGGCAACCAAACGACATACATCCATGGACACACCCCGACCCGGAATGTCCATTTGGACTCCGAATCAAGCTGTGTTGGCCGACATTTGGAAGGTGACAAAGCCATAAAGTGTAGTGACGTGGAAAATGGGAATAAATTTAAACCTAAAAGTGCCTAAATGAAAAAATGCGTTGTGAGCGGGAATGAATCCATTTCACACGTGATGTTACAGTATAAGTAAAGTACAGTAGCATAGATTGAGAATTATACCATCGATGGTAATCATCAATGCCCAGATTGCCAAGAATCCTCGTCAATATGAAAGCTCAACTACTAAAACTTGGAGGGGCAAAAAACAAGGGTGAGTGGGCCTGAAAATAAAGTTTTATGAAAACATTTTAACTCCTCATCGTAAAACAATTGTAGTTTCCAAAATATACTTACTCATATAGTATAAAAATACTAACCGTAACATGCAAACTCTCAAGAATTCACTACGGCACAATATCTCGTAACTAAGGGCAGGACATCCAAAATCACAAAATCTCAAAATCTCAACAGTAATATAACTAAAATCAGGTGCTCATCAATCTATGCTAGCACACAAGTCGGAGTCGCCTAATGCAACCCGTACGATGTATCATATTTCATAAATTACGTCATTTCGCTAATTCTTATAAACTTTTGTCTAATCTAGGCGTACGTAAGAAATTCTTTTTCAGATGCATAAATGGAAACTAGCAATCACACACACACACACACACACACACACACACACACACACACACACACACACACACACACACACACATATATATACACTGTAAAAAGGAAAAGATCCACTCATAGATATTTGCGAGGTCACAACCGTTTGAACTAAGAAAGCTGAAATCACCGATAATAATCGCACCTAAGCATAATATTAAAACTCATTAGTAAAACTCAATAAAACAATTAAATTTAGGAAAACAGAGTGCGGATGTGGAATCAAAGCGTCGAATTACGCTAGAAGGGGTCCCGAACAAATTTTGTAAAAAGCCAACGAAAAAGTCAATCGAGACATTCCAACGGTCAACTATAAAGTTGGATCGGGTTTTTTTGGGCCTAAAGCCCCCCCCCCTTTTCTTCTTCTCCTCCTAGTCTGGTCACTGGTTTCTATGAAAGGAAAAGCCGTAAGTTCACTGGCTTCGATCAATTCCATAACTCAACGAATCTTAAAGGACAAGGAATCGAACCATACCATTACAACACCCAGCCGTGGCCGACGTAAGCTGGAAAACACCTGCAACTTTCTTGAGTTCATCGGAAAATATGGGGAAATTTTCCCCCGTACTGTTTCTGTATCAAAACCTCAATCAAACACCTTAGAAAGGCTAGAATCACATACCAAAACACAACCCACTAAGTTTTAAGTTGGTTTCGAGACTCACCATCCTTAGAAAATTACCCCACCGAAACTGGGCTCTGTTGCATGGCGTGGGTTTAAGATTGAAGCTTCGCTCTTTTTGGGTTAGCCAGAGAATGCAATGGGCTTTCGGCGTTGGGTTCGCAAACAGAAGAAAATGAGAGATGAGAGCTGAGGGATGACAGCTCGGGAGAGTGAGAGAGATGGTAAAATGAGGGAAGGGAGTTTTATGGCTGTTAGTGGTAGTTCGTGATTGGTCTGAATTCCCGATGGTGGTGCTCACCGTTCCGGCGAGAATGGTGTGGTGTGATCTCCGCATTTGCAGAGAGAGAGAGATGAAAAATACCTGAGTGAAAGAAAGTCTAAAGATAGAAAGACAAAGTGTTAATCATCTAGTGGGGGATGAGATGAAGGGATTTGAAAAGCGAGATAAAGTGTCCTGAGAGATAGAGAGACACGGGAGTGGTGAAGGAATGGGCGTGGGCCCCCACATGTCTCACAAAACAATACAAAATATCTTTGAAAATGGAATTACTAATACGCCATTTACGATCGTAGTCCCGTACAATTTTAACTATAGCTCCAATTTTGATTCCACTTGCGCCTATGCGTTCGTACCGTCGAGTACTTCGAGAATATGGAAAAAAATAGCTTAAATGCAACATGTAATGACGATCAACGAAAGTCAATATTCTCGCTTCTAGGGCATTTTTGTCAATTCACGCTTTTAAAATTAATAAAATTGTAAAAATCAAGGACGATCGTCACATCCACAATGAAGCATTGATACAAGATTATTTGTTAATGATCGTTATGCAAGCTTGGACAGTGAACAATCAAATAAGCAGTCTTCTATTAAGTTTAAAGATAATTATGAAAAGTTGCACCTTACTTAAAAAGAGTACCAAAGGGCAACTTTGTGAATTTGTTGATAATTCTGTTCCCTTAATTCTTGAACCTAATGTTAAAGCTCACAAAGGTCGTTCGGTAGGGTCTTAAAATAGAAAAGAATCAAACTCTAAAAAAGTGTGTTCCTTCAAATTTTAAATTAATGGAGAAGGCTCGGGAACGTGCTTGACAGATATGTCATTTTTTAAAAATTTATTTTTTAATATTGTCTACTATGGTCATGATCATATATACAGTGCCTTTAAGGGGAGCGATTCTCATTTTTTCAAAAAAAAGAGGGGACACACTCCCTACCATTAGATTGACTTTAATGAAATTGTGTGGTTTAGATTAAAACACAGCCATACAATTTTATTAAAGTTAAATCCAACGGTGGGGAGCGTGATCCCATTTTTTTTTTAAATGGGGATCCCTCCCCTTAAAGGCTTCCTATATATATATATATATATACACGTATGTATATATTAATGTTTATTGTTTATAGGTGTGAGGAACATAATGATTTGCCAAAGAAACTTTTTGTTGATAATAGCTTAGGCCATCTCACCGAAGGGGCTATGTTTAGCCCCCGTCCATATTATAGTCCTGCAAAAAAATATTTTTTTAATGAACAATGTCAGATTATATTTATATACCATCTTTAACCAAAGGCACCTATTTTTTAACCTCCTCAATAATTTATTATTTTAAGTTTGTTCTTTAATTTTATTGGTTAATTGAATTAAACTATCATATTAAAATAAGATTTCTGGACATATTTTGAGTGCCACTTGTCACTAAATGAATAAGCCTCCAGACATATTTTAAGTGCCACTTGAAGATGTGGCCATTTGAAAATTATTGAAAAAATTAAAGAAAAGATTATTGGAAGAGGTAAGAGAGGGATGTGTATGAAAAGACTCTTTGAGGTCAATAGAATGAGAAGAATTGAAATAAAATGAGATAAGATAGTATGAAAGGATGAGAATGATGTGAGAAATGGTGTAGAAATGTCTTAGGTATTCATAAGAAGGAAAAATTAGAATTTTTTTTAATTTCGTCTTAAGGGAGAAAGAGAGTGGTACGGGAGAATTGGAAAAGAAAGAAGAAGAAGGGGTCACAAGGTGGGGAAGAAAAGAAGAAAAAGGTCCGGGGTCAGAAATTTTATTAGTTAATTAATTTTATTAATTATTTTAATATTTAAAAAATATTAAATGATTTTTTTTAGTTTTTAATAATTTTTTATTAATTTTTTAATAAAAAGTGGACCCTGTCTCATGCCACGTCAGTATTTAACTGAAGAACTGAGGAACTGACAGAAGACTGACGGAAGGTATGACATTGTAACAAATTCGTAAGCAAATGTATGACATTGAAACTTTTTAAAGATGAGGTATGAAAATGTTAACGACCCAATAGTTGATGTAGTTTTTTGTAATTTACCCAAATAATAATTAAGTTTGTAATTTTCTTTTCTTTTGTTTACATGTTTTCATTTCTCTTGTAGGTATGAGTGAATGGTTTGATTCATCTCTTTTTGGTAACATTGATATCTCCTTTTGAACACAAGATTAAGACCAACCATAGTGCAGACAAAATGTGAAAGCTTGTAATGATGTATGACATATTTTTTGGAACATCATGATGCTATTATGGGAATTAAAGTGTATTTGGATTGCTTAGTAGTATATGATATATCATTAGGTAATCGTTTTAGCTAATAAAAAAAAGGTAATCGTTTTATTTTTGTTTGGTTAAGGTCTTTTGGTTAGACATATATGGCTGAGTGTTTTATGGTTGGGTGTTTTAAAAAGTGTAAAACAAAATAATAAAAGTACTTAAATTTTTCAAAGGTTAAAAAGTAGGGAAGACATATATGAAAGATCAAATAGTAGAAGATGAATAAAGTATTAAAAAAATTAAAAAAAATGTAAGAGAAGTAATTAAGAATGTATGAATATCATAATTCTTGAAGAATGAGTTAATCAAAATAACTTGTGTTTTTACAAAATTCTATCACGTTTAAAACATTACACTAATACCTCTTGAAGTTTTAAATCACTTTCACATAACCCAATTTAGGGTTAACATCACCTTGAAATATTTTCTTAAAAACAAATTTTCCGTCGTTATTAATTAAAAATAAATAAAAAATCCTTTTAAAAATAAATATATCATATTAACCAATATAAGAAAATACATTTGAGTAGAAAACCTTTTAAAAATAATTATTAATTACTGGAGACCTCTTCGACCACCCTTGGCACATTGAGAAGGCAGAGAGGACCACGTCGTACAATCTGAGACTGATCGTGACGGCACTGGTAGCGTGTGCGAGAGATGCTAATAAGGCCTTGTGAGGAGGGATTGGGCTTATGTTGGTGGTCCACATAAGTGGGGCTGGTTCGGGTCGAAAACCCAAGCCCGAATCCCAAACCGATCTCTTTCCGGACGGCGTTTCAAAACCCGAAACTGAACCAGAGTTATGGTATTCGCGAATTTTCGATTCTCGAAAAAATTTCGGAATTTCGGTACGGCTCGGGATTTCAAATCAATTCCTAATCGCCTGATTCTTGTTTTGGCAACCCAGAGTTCTAATTTTGATTCCTTTCAAAAACCAAACCCTATTTTCCATTTTCTTTTCTTTTCCCAGTTTCTCGGTAGCCAAACAACACAACAATGCAAAAGAACATCAAAGAACCCAATTAGCCAGAGTGCTAAGAAAATGACCTGATTAGAACAGAGAAAAAGCAGACGAGAGCAAGCAATCTTGCATGGCTGGTGGGTACAATGAGAGAGAAAGGAGAAAGAGAGACCTAAATAGCGAGAGCTCACAGAGAATGGGACACAACTTTGAGAGGGTCTCTGTTTTCTGTATGTTACCTTTTGGATTTCACTGAAGACCTTCAGATCTGATCGAACAAGAAATCCAGAGGAGGATCAAGCAACAAGGCAACAAAGAGAGAGCACACAGCGAGGGCTTCTTCGGTTCTATTCGTCGGGGTGTGGCTTTCAAAGTAAAAACGAAGCCAAAATTTGCAGGCAAAGCATAAAGCTTAAAAAACTGTCTTTATCTTTGGATGTTTTTTTTCCCTCAAGTTGGAAGGTTGAGATTAAATCTCAACAAATTTTCAGCAAATCCAAAGGTCCACATATTTTCTAAATCTAAATATATATATATTTTATAAATATTAGGCATGTGGGATCCCAAATCTTGTACCAAAATTTTTGATCAGGTATTAAACGGTTTGAGATTTTCGGTTTGGGACATTTTTGATTCTATATTGAAATTTTTTCGGTTTGGTTAAAAAATTTCCGCACATAAGGCAGCGAGAGAGCCCATTTTGGAGTTGAATGTAGAGATTGACTCTTCGGGCTAATTTGGTATTGCTGTGTTTTGAAAAAAAAACTGTTTATGCTGTGCTATGAGAATAATTTTTGCTGTTTCACGTTTTCAGCTTTTTTTTCCACTCAAAATTGTGAAAATAAGTTGTTTTTAAGTGTTTAACAAACATTTTTTAGAGCTCAACTTTTTTTATACTCATTTTTTATAAAAACACCTCAGTACCAAATTAGTACTTAATTTCATGGTGAATTTTAATGGGTAATTAGTCTTTAGGGAACAAAAAAGTGAATCATCTTGGCTAGCCAATTTAGGTTAATAATCACGGTCCCCTGTTTAAACATCTCATGAGAGAGAGAGAGTTTTGGGGCTACAAAATTTGGGGATAGTCGCTGGGAAAAAATATGGGAGTCTCGTACGCGTGTGTTTTTTTTTTGTTCTCTTTGTTCAAAAAGTTTTTTGTTTTGCAAACAATTAGTTTAAAGGGTAATGTCCTTGAGGGGATACATGAAAGTGAATCAGAACCTTGAAGGCTGTTAATATAATGCCTTAAACGTGAAAGAGTTTTGTGAAAACACGATAAAGAAGGGTGTTAGTGTAATGTCTTAAACGTGAATAAGTTTTGTGAAAACACGATAAACTTCAAGGAGTGTTAATGTAATTAACCTTTTTAAGAATACTTTCAAATCCAGAGGTAGCCAATTATGATTTCAAAAAAGTTCACACAAGTTTAGGTGTAGTGAAAATTCCAAAGATTTGTTGGGATTTGAATGAAAGAGGGATTTTAATGAATTTGAAAGTAAAAAGTATATATAACAAGACAAAATATAATCCCAACTCACCCATTAGAATTTCAAATCCAGCAATTGCTCTCAGCTTTTACGGCATTGCATGTTTCACTTGTGAAGGCTTTGCATGTTTCAAATCCAGGACCTACACGCTAACACAGGCACTGCAGAAGCATATTCAAATACTTGGTATCACAATCCAAACCAACTTCTTCCAAGTTCCGATTGTCCACTACATCGGGACTTATGCCTCGAACCCTCATGTTAAGCAAAATGTGCAAAATGTGTAAACTGGGGAACGAAGGTAAAGGAAATAATACTAGGTGGATGGGGTTCTGCAGAGGGATCATAAGAAAATAATACCTGGTGCTAGTGGCGGAATCAAGATTTGAACTTTAGAGGGTCTCAGTGTTACATACAAGTTTTTTAGATAGAAACAGAGCACAAAGCGTGCAAAAAAAAAAAAAAAAAAAAAAACAACTTAGTCACTGATGCATTTCGTTGAACATTTGGTGGGCTTGTTTTCGTTAGGCAAATCCTATTGCACACATGTCAACAGATAGCAGCTACTCTGCCTGGTGGATGAGATTGTTTTTACTAATTAGGCAAATTCAAATTTCTGCTTAAACCTAATTGGTTGATGGCAAATTAGAATGATCTGACCCGCCTTGCCTTGATGAAATTTAAAATGTGTGTGGTAATGACACGTGACGTGACGAGATTAGTTAAAAATCATACTCGAAATTAGAAGTAAAATTGTCTTTTATTATTTTATAACAAATAATATTTTAATACTAATAGCCCGTGCAATTTAGCTTAAAAGTGGAGATGCACTTGGTCAGTTACTGTTCGTTAAAGATAGTAATTGCTTAGGGTGGAGTTGCTCTTATGGGGTGGCTCGGTATTCTATTATATACTAACATTTTCATGTGATTTTTATTTTTTAAAATTATTATATTGTTAGTATTGTTTTTCTCCTCCTTTTCTTTTTTTGTTTTTTTGCAGTTTTGCTATATACTCCATATAGTCTTATTTTTCTCCCACTTTACAATTATAATTTTATCAACTAGTATATCCTTCTGTAAATGACCTCTAAATACCTAAAGACCAACTAACCATGTCTTGCCACATAATTTATTAGTTATATACTTCAAAGTTGAAAAAAAATAATCTAAAATCCTCTCCCAAATTAGACCCGATAAAGTCCACTCATCTCCCTCACGGCGCCATAGCCTCCGCCAACCCACACCTCTCACTTTTTCACTTGAATCTGATAACGATAGATTGAGTACAGGGGTGGTTTGAGGATGTGGTGAAGTTACTAAAAATATTTATAAAGCTAGGTGAAGTTACTAAAAAGGCACAAACCAAATATAATGCACAAAAGCGCAGGGCTAGGGTTTAGTTTTTCAGTTCAATTCTTTATGATTTTGAAGTGCGAGTTTGTTCCTTTGTGGATGGGCGCCTTTTGTTTTTGTACTGCCCATATGGCTAATGATTTTTGACGCCCAACATAAATACAATTCTTTGTTTCTTCGTGATTCGTATTGGTGCCCTAGAAATTGTTGCTAACCATACCATATGTGATCCTACTCTTTTCGATGTAGGAAATCCCAACAACAACAACAGCAGGCGCTGCTGCAGTCCAAAGAGCAAACCAAACCCGAATTAAACACACACGACACAAGAAAACGACCACGACGACAGCAACGTATCGACTCAAGGGTCTTATTTTTTAATCATCTCCATCTTCCGCACTCGCTCCTCATGAGTGAATCCAAACCTCACCTGCAGTACAGTGCGCAACAGCACCTTTTCTTCACTTTCCTCATCACTTGCTTCTCCGTCTCTAAGCAATTGCCTCTGCCATTTCTCTTCTTTATGCAACTGCTTCCACTCAGATACCCATTTGTCCCACTCTTCCTTCAAGATCCTTCTCTTCTCGCAAAGCTTTTCTTCCTTCTTCTTTGAAGCTGGAGTATTGGGTTGAGCCAGACTCAGGGAGTCTTCAACAGGCTTTTCTTTTTTTTCAAGTTCGAGTTGACGGAGGGAGCATTCACCATTCTCTTCTTCCTTCTTCTTTGAAGCTGGAGTATTGGGTTCAGTCAGACTCAGGGAGTCTTCAACAGGCTTTTCCTTTTTTCAAGTTCGAGTTGACGGAGGGAGCATTCAACGTTCTCTTCTTCTTTCTTCTTTGAAGCTGGAGTAGTATTGGGTTCAGTCAGACTCCGGGAGTCTTCAAGAGGCCTTTCTTTTTTTTTTTCAATTCATTCACCATTCTCTTCTTCCATGACTTTCTCAGAGAACTAGAGAGAAGATGGAGATGTAATTATGAGGTGTGTTATGCCACATCATTCTGCAATTCTAATAAGATAATATTTAGTTTAAAAGATATAGTAGAATCTAGGAAGAAAATCCTAAATATAATAGGATTTACACAATTACATTACTAAACTAATAGGATTGCAACAATTATGATATTGTTATTATTATTTTTTTAGTGGGGATTTTTTGTGTGACTTGACGATACTGCCCTTTCTCTAAATACACAGGCACGCAAGTTGGATTTCAATTTCCGATTCCGCTATTAATGAACAATACTTGGCTGCTACTTTCACCAAATCAGAATTGGACACATGTCCAATTTGTGCTTATAATTTTAATTATTTGGACACGTGTTCAAATTTAATTGGATAAAAATAGGAATGGCTGCTAAAAATTAAGCAGCCAAGTATTGTTCGCTATTAATTAGAATATATTTCAAAATTTTGAGCTGAAATATTTCGAACTAACGATAATCAATGGGAAGTTGGTGAACAAAAACAATATTTCCAATGGTCCACGGTTTGAGTTGTGTTGGTGTGTCTTTATTTTATGTCGTTGTGCTCTCCTATGGATCAATTTCGAATATTTGGTTCCACAATTTATATCGGCGGTGAATTGTATTGAAAGTTCTGTCAATGTCTTCTCCTTCTAGCGGTGAAATTGTATTGAAAATTATGTCATTATAGTTCCACCATGACATAAATTCACTACTAATAAAACCCTACAAGTTAATTTCACCGCTAATATCTGGATCCACAAGTTCGGATATTTGGGTCAAGAGATTATTTAATCTTGAATGAGTTCGAACTTAAATAATAAAATCATATTCTTCTTGAGTAGGGGTGAAATTGCGTCGGAAGGAGGTCACCAAATTACTATCATCCTGTGTGTATAAAACACTGCTTGTACAGCTTCTACAAAAGCTCATCTCCAACATTCTGCTTACGTTTTCCTACTTCAAAACAAAATTCTCTAGTTTCGGAGCTCGGAAGCATTGCCATACTCGGATGATCAGCCGCGGGTACTCGGTACCAGTGATAGTTACCATCAGCAACCCCAACACTAATCTTTTCCCTGCACATGAAAACAGCGATAATTACCAACAACAACGAAGAGGGTTTGAAGTAGATAAACTTAAAAGGTTTTTGTAACTGGAGGCCGGAGCATAATATGCATCGACCCTTTTTGTATCACATTCAAATTCATTCATCTTCTATACTTCTTTGTTCTAGGATATCCCAATGTTGGTTTCGTTCATAGTTTATCGTGAAGATTGTCCCACAAAAAAACAGTCCTATCTTCACAGTAGAACATGACGTCTGCAAAACAATAATCCTACTTAAAACTAGACCGGATATAGCAGGCTTTCTGCAAAATCTATTTCAGTAGAGCATATGATGTTTGTGGCTCGAGATAGAGCACTGAATGCTCTATCCGTGTGGACCGCATAAAAGTAAAAATAATGGCCAAGCTTTTCTAACATGTGTAATATTAGTATTAATTAGTTTACCTCTACGTTCTTTCCGTCCATTCTGTTTGTTTCCCTGGCAAGCTACACTTCCACAATTACACGAAAATGCCTTTATAGGATGTCCATGATCATCAGAGTCAACGCCAATATACCATAATCCTGTAATTTCCTCGTCATTTTATGAACACAAACTTACTAATATACAAAAACAAAACCATCGACCATCGAACATAACAGAAAAATTATAGCAAACATATAACAGTAGAAAAGCGTTCACTTACCCATGTCAGCTCTTCAAAAGCGTTCACTTTCCTGGTAGTAAAAAAGGCAAGCTCCGTACGCACAAAGAAGGTACTTAGAGATCCTCTTTTGTACAGTGTATAATTAGTGCGTGTAAGCATTGGAATAGAAAGCAATCAAACCCGTACGTGATAATAGTGACGGTCTGGAGTCTCCGCTTGAACTGGGATATCAATCAAGTTTGCATCAGAGCATCTGGAATTACGAGAAAATCCAAACAAACACAAGTTCAGTACAGGCAGACGATTCGCAGGCATAGCCACTGATTAAGAACTTCAGATGTCGAGGATCTTTGTCTAGATCAACAAATATGAAATTGCTTTTAATTGTTAATACAATGCAAAGAGTTCCACTCGTTTTTCTTAGCTCGGTAGGAATAGTGGAGAACTTGCGACAACTTATGCCAAGATTCCTTAATTCTAAATTGTAGCATCGAAATGGCAAGCGTACTGAGGATTGGAAAATTGCAGGGTACACATACAATTTATAAAGACGTACAAATGGGAATGATGATCTGCTTAGACCAAGACAAAGATAACAGTGAACAAAGTCACCAAAATTTACATAAACTAAAATGCACACGAATTGGAATATTACCTATGATTGATAAATCTGGCAACATTTCCATGAGATGTTGCATCAAGACAAGGGCATCATCATCCTTCAAAATTTGCTCTGGGGGTAGGTATGTGTCTTAGCTCCCCCTGCTTTGGGTATTTCTCAAGTACAATTCGGTGTTGGCATCTCCCCAACATATTCAGACAAATGTCCCCTTCTGCAAGACCTCTGTGTTTGTTGCATCGGACTGTCTCGGACTGGATTAGCTTCAGGGACTAAACTGTACTGGCTTAGACTAGACTAAGCTGGACTAACTTAGTGAAGCGTTTGGTGCAGTGTCGGACTAACAAGCAGGATAATTAACAAACTCTAATATTATATTATTTAATCCATAATTATTAATATTTTATTTTTATCCTATTTATTTTTATCCCTCTAATCATTCCTTACCCCCATTCTCTCCCTCTTTTTCTCCATCTTTTTCTCTCTTGTCTGTTCCAATCTATTCTTCGATTTGGTATTTTATATGAAAATTGGTTGTGAAAAGCATCTAGTCCAATGGCTTTCGAATATGAGTGGTCGAGGAGCAAGGCGAGGAGGAGAAAGGGGACAGTCTTAGCTAGTCCCATGGTTTTTGAGGGGTCTCACTAAGACCAGCTAGTCCCTGATTTAGTCTAGGCTAGTGAGACTTAGTCTCATTAAACCTAGTCCCTGTCAGGAACAAACATGGGATTGGACTAACCCTTAGTCCAGTCCAGTCCAATACCCTTTAGTGAGGGCAAACAAACGCCCCCTAGTGTCCTAACACCCCTAGCCTTTTCCTTCAGGAGTCTCGAACACCTTAAGCATATTCGAACAAGAAATGCTTATTGGATTAAGTACCAACTTCGAATGGCAAATTTGTATCAACATAACATTTGATGACAAAAAATGAAAAATCAAAAGGATTAACGATGAAAACAAATTTGGGAGAGCTACTAGTGCTAATTGTTCCATGGATGCTTCAAGAAGAAACTGCAAGATTAAAATAGCACAAAATAAAGAAATAAAAATTAAGCTGAAATATTATGCAGCTTCAACTAGTAAATTCCAAAAGAATATACAAGACAGTAACAGTTTTGACACCTTACAGTTAAAAAGCATCTCTCTACTATGGGAAAAGCCGACCCCAAAAGAAATGACTCGCTTATGGCTTCCCATCGTTTTAATCATATGGGATAAGCTGATCCCACTTGGTGCAATAAGGTTTTGTTGTGTTGTTTGTTGCTGTTGTGGTTGTTTTTAACTAGATGAATTTGCAATGCAGGGTCCTCTTAGAGCCATAGAATATCATATGCCATCACAGATGGAGTGTAGGCACAAATTCCAGCATAAGAACGCACTTTAATAGCACTAGTTTTTGTTGGAAAATATTAGTATTTTAGATATTATATTGTTTGAGTTTTCTTATAAGTTTAGTTTGGGCCTAGCTTAGCCCATTAGTATTAGGGTTTAGCTTTCTTGCCTATTAGGGTTAAGTTAGTTCTCTATATATATGATGCTTTTTAACTCGTATAATAACACGTTAGTCACGATGTAGGCTCTTAGGGTTTTTGTAGCCGTTTCTGCATTCTCGTTTGTTTAATAATATTTTTATTATTTTGTAGTCTTATTTGTTCCACACTCTAATATTCAACTTGGTATCAGAGCAGGTTTAATTTAATTCGTTTATGTAAGTATCAATTTGTCTGTCCGATGTCGTTTACGTTTAGATTGTTTAGCTATTTTTTTTGTTAAGGAAAAAAAATCAATTCAAGGAAGACCTCTCTTGCACTCTGCCTGAACCATTGCATGGACATGCAACAAATCGCCGCACGATGATCCTGTCGCACCTTCAATTCTGCTCAGGTTTGCATCACCATCACCCATTCCTGCCCGCACCACCCTGCCCTTCTCGCACCAGAACTGACCAGCACCTTTAGCAACAACCAACTTCGGATCCAGTTTGTACCTCTATCTGTCTTCATCACCTCACAACTCTCGTGATCTGACGAAACCACCACTGCACTATGACCCAGACTCGCAAACCCCATCTGCACACTGCCGCTACAACTAGAAACCTAGCACATCTGTCGTCCGAATCCACCCTGCCGCCAAGCCACCCAGTCACGCCTCTGCCATTGCCTGAAATCCCGCCACTGTGTATTGCTTCCTCGCCTGAAAAACCTGCAACCACACCTCGCAGTTTGAGTTCAAAATGTTGGTCTGCACTTGTTTCACACCTAGTTTGCTAAAGTGTTGTTTGAAGAAAAAATAATAAGAGAAAAAAAAAGGAGAAAGAAAAAGAAATTATTTTTGGATGTTTGTTTTAGGCTCGCATGAATTATTAGTTGGCCTGGAATTGATTTGTGACTGTCATTCGAGTGTTTGGATCTGTGGCCATTCGAGTGGTAGTACTTTGTTTTTTTTTGTTCGTAGTTACAATTGAGATATGGAAATCTCGTCCTTTTAGTGACTGGTTCTTTCTATGCTCTCAACATTAGCCAGTTTGCCTGCTTGAATCAGAATCAGTTTGCCAGCAAGAATCAAGAATCAAGAACTAGTTTGCCAGTTTTCTAGTTTGCCAATCAAGTCAGGTCAAGTCAAGTTAAGTCAAGATAAGTTCGTCAGTCAAGTCAAGTCAAGTTAAGTTTGCATGCCTGCCAGTCCGCCTAACGGAGCCAATCCGCATATGCTTGTTTGCAAACCCATGTCGTATACCGCCATGAGTTTGATAAGGGGTGTTGGAAAATATTAGTATTTTAGGTATGATATTGTTTGGGTTTTCTTATAAGTTTAGTTTGGGCCTAGCTTAGCCCGTTAGTATTAGGGTTTTGCTTTCTTGCCTATTTTGGTTAGGTTAGTTCTCTATATATATGATGCTTTGTAGCTCGTATAATAACAAGTTTGTTACAATGTAGCCTCTTAGGGTTTTGTAGCCGTTTCAGTATTCTCGTTTGTTTAATAATATTCTTATTATTTTGTAGTCTTGTTTGTTCCGCACTCTAATATTCAATTATTTATATAGACATGACGATGAATATTCCAGACAACTAAATGAACTCGACAATGTGGACACCAGTGCAAAAACTTTACATTAGAAATGTGCTAAAAATTATAGGCAGGACAAAGCTAATTCGTATGCCCGCTAATACAACCGTCCTTATGCAGGCGTCATAAGTGAGTCATTTCTTGTAGCAAACTGATGGGGGATAGATGCTCAACCAACAGTGGTATAACAAAAGTCAAAGCCACATAGGTTGAGCATCTATAACAACTTAAGACTCATATTTCCTATTTAATTACATTATTTACATATCTGATGAGTCAAAATTATATTATATATTTTTACTTATTCTTAGTATAACTTGGTAATTCAGGTTCATGCCAGGGCGCTCAACCATGGAAGCAATCTATCTCTTACGAAGATTGATGAAAGATATAGAGATATGCAAAAGGATTTACACATGGTCTTTATAGATTTGGAAAAAGCGTATGATAGGGACCCAAGAGATATTCTTTGGAGTATTTTAGAGAAGAAAGGAGTACGAGTAGCATATATCCAAGTTATAAAGGATATGTATGATGGAGCAGAGATGACCGTAAGAATTCATGAAGGACAAACCGAAAGCTTCCCCATAACTGTAGGGTTACATCAAGGCTTATCTTTAAGGCATTACCTTTTTGCATTGGTAATGGAAGAGTTAACGGGACATATTCAAAATGATATCCCTTGGTGTATGCTTTTCACAAACGATATAGTGTTGATAGATGAAACTCAGGAAGGGGTAAATGCGAAACTTAACATTTGGAGAGAAGTGTTGGAATCTAAAGGTCTTTGCCTAAGTCGATCAAAGACAGAATATGTGGAGTGCAAGTTCATTGCAACTGGAGGCCTAAATGAGTTAGGGGTGAGGATTAGAGAATAGGAAGTACCAAAGACCGACCATTTTCGCTACCAAGGATTTATCCTGTAAAAGAACGGAGATTTAGATGGAGACCTCAACCATAGAATACAAGCTGGATGGATGAAGTGGAAGAATGCATCCGACGTGTTGTGTGACCGCTGTATGACACTAAAACTTAAGAAAAAATTCTATAGGACGGTAATCAGGCCAGTGATGTTGTATGGCATGGAATATTGGGCGGTGAAATATCAACATGTACATAAAATGGGTGTAGCGGTAATGAGGATGCTTTGTTGGATGTGTAGGCACACGAGAAATGATAAGATTAGGAATGAAGATATCCGAGGTAAAGTAGGAGTAGCCGAAATTGAAAGAAAGATGAGAGAAAATCGGTTACGGTGGTTTGGACATGTGCAACGAAGGCCTACTGACACTTCAGTTAGAAGATGCGACTACGAGACATAGGTCCATGGCCGAAGGGGTAGAGGAAGACCTAGGAAGGCTTTGGAAGAGACTCTAAGAAAAGACTTAGAGTATTTGGATTTAACGGAAGACATGACACATGACCTGATCGGATCATATTTATATATATTTTTATATCAAATTCACTTGTCTTTTCTTAGTTAGTTCCTCATTTTTTGAGCTATTTACTTTGTTTTTGTGTTTTATTAGAATTTATCAAGCTAAGAAAATAAAAATAGAATAAGTAATAATTTCGTCAAAATTATCTTACCTGTTGAATTGAACTTATCATTTGGAAATTAAATATATATATATATATATTTATATTTTATATTTATTTATATATTTAAATTTAATATGTTTTGTGTGTGTGATTAAAAGCAGAATAAATAAAAGAAACGGAAGGTGGGCTGCCAACTTAGAAGCATAAACAAAGAAGCTGCCTTGCAGCTGGCAGCACAAAGAAAAGGAAATAAAAAAATTAAAAGGAAGCTGCCTCTTTGCAGCTTAAAGGGACGGAAACAAAACACAGAAGGGGAGAGCGACGAGGGAGGTTTCTCGGGGGATCGGTGGCCCATTAGCAGGGCTGCGGAAAAACAAAGAAAAAGAAGAGGGGGAGGCGTGAAAGGCCTCGGGGAAGTACCAAAGCTGCCAAGGGCAGCGAGAAAAAGAAAAAATAAATAAAAGGAAGGCTGCCATTTGAAGGCAGCCAATAGAGAAGACCGAGAGCACAGGAGAGAGCCAATTGAGAAAACACAGAGGGAGCTGACAAGCAGATTGAAGCAGCGGCCTTGAAGGCTGCCAAGCGAGAAAGGCAAAGCAGGAAACGTGGGAGAAAAAGGTGCCATTTGGCAGCTTGAAGGCTTATCAAGGCTTTGGCAGCACCGAGGCAAAGCTTTGGCACACGGGAGGATGCAATTTGGCAGCCAGGGTCAGGCAGCAACACTCTGTGCACAGAAAGTTCTTTGCACTCCGTTTCGATTTAATCTTTCTTAAACTCATGTTTTTATTTATGTTTTTAATTTCTGTTTTAATAATGTGTAATTAATTTATTTTGGCTAGAGGTTAATTTGAAACCATGATTATATTTGTAATTTTAATTTACTCCAGTTATGAATTTATGAATGTTTGGATATGGTTTATTTTTCTGTGTTGATTAAGAACTTGTTTATGTATGTGGGTTAAGGGTCGATACTTAATTTGCATGCCTAAAACTTGATGCTAGGATATAAGGGAATTTCACCTAATCGTTATGAACTTATATTCATGAGTAGTAAAAATCGCTAGTCACGATTGTGTTAAGTAAATCCTTGGCAAGAGTAACATGCGTATTCCATAGTTATGAATGCCTAGTCGATGTTTATGATTTCCATTGAATTTAATGATCTTTGATATGTCTCTCTATCATGCGTATTCCATAGTTAGAGAACTTGATAAGAATAATTTGGTTGTGATGCGTATTCCGTCCAATTCAATAAATCTAGGGAAATCTGAAAGTTAATTTAAGCAGACCTAATTAATTTGGAGCATTGTCATTCATTCGTTTGTTGAATTCATAACTGGGAATCAATTTAGGTTGCTTATGTGTCATGTGTGGAGAAAAACCCTCTAGCCAATCCGTCGTCTATCCATTTACTTTAATTTTATGTTTTTGTCAATTCTGTAATTTATTTAAGTTTAAGTTACGTTTCGTAAAAATCAATCCCCCAATTATTAAAATATTATTATTTAGTTAGTTTTTATTATTTTTAATCTTTTAATTTATTTTCCGTCTAATTAATTTTCTAGTTTTTATTTTAAATTGTTTTTATTATTTTGAGTCATTTTTAGTGTGTTTCAAGTTTTTAGCTTAGTTTGTGTTTTCTAGAGTTTTGAGTTGTTTTGAGTCTTTTGATTTGTTTTAGTTTATTTGTTAATTTTATTTTGAGTTATTTTAGTTAAGTGTTTTAAACTTTGTTTTTTTTTATGTTTTTAAATTATTTTAGAGGTTTAGCAAGCCCTCCTAATCCTCGGCCTAGAACGATACCCTACTTACATCTATACTACATCTGTCAAAAAGAGGGTTAAATTTGTGCGGTTTAAAATCCCGTCAAGTTTTTGGCGCCGTTGCCGGGGATTAGTAAATTTGCTAATCCCTTTATTTTTGTTTGTGTTTATTTTTATATTTGTGTTTTTGTTTGTGTTTTTATTTATATTTGTGTTTGTGTGTTTTACTTTTGGTATTTGATTTATTTTTGTTTCTTTGATTTTTAGGTATAATTGGAGCAAGACATGGATAGTATTCAAGCTCAATTGGCGCAGCTCACTGCTCAATTGACTAATAATGCCGAAAGGACCTCAATGCCAAATGTCTCTACATTTGATGTGCCCTATGGGCAAGGATATCAAACTCAGCAATATCCTCAATTTTCTGCATATGAAGATGATTGGGGATATCACGGCCACAACCAATCAAGGGGCAACATGTATTCCAACGCTTGCAATTCGGATTGGAGAGGTTATTCAAATCAGATGTGGGATGAACCTCAGCAATTTCAACAAAGTGGATATTGGCAGCAAGACGAGTTCTATTCCAGAGCTATGCAGCCACCACAGCATCAACCACAACAATTCCAATCGAATTCAAGTATGACCGTAAATTATAATGAAATTCTTGAAGGACTAATTTCTTTGACGCAGGGCTCACAAAAAGAAGAACAATTGCCGTCATCGGAAGAGTTCTATCAATGGCCATGTCAACCGTCACAGCCACCACAAGAATACGCCCAATTCGATTCAGGTACATCTCTGGATAATGATACGTTTAATAAGTTACTCTCCTCCTTGAATCAGGGAGTGGAAAATCGAATCCAGGAGATGCAAGACCGGACCAACAAGGTGGATGAATTGGAGAGGCAAGTTGGGGAGATTATGAAGATCATGGCACAAATTCAAGATCAAAATGAACTCTCCAACTCACCTATTAAAAATTCAAAAGAAGTGGAAATCGATGAAGCCACCACTTTGGAAGGTGAGATGGAGGATGAGGCTGTTCCAGAACCATCCATACACAGCCCAAACTTGGACGAATCGCCTCTGCAAGAAAAAGATGAGGAGGACGACTTGGGCAGTTTAGACGAATTCTTGTCTCAAACCCCTCAAGTCCCTATGTCGTCCAACTATGGTGAGGTTGTTCCAAGTTCAATTCCTTCTAACATTTTTCCACCAAATGTCTCTTTTCCTTGCAGATTTTTTCCAAATAATGAAGAAAGTGAAATAGACGTTGTGGAAGCTCTTCCAGAGGTGCAAGGTGATATCTCGATTCTTGGTGCACCAAAACAAGTTCCCGAACCTTGCACACCAAGAAAAGAGATTCAAGACATCGAAGTGGCTGGAGAATGCGAAGAATATCAAGAATACATCAAAGAGGCTGTGCAGACAACAAAGGCCCAAGCAATTGAGTTTGATGACACGGGACAGGCCACAACCATCATAGTAAACCTGGCCAAGTGCAAAATCCCGGAATTGTCCAAAGGCGTAATTTTTGTTATTGAATTCATGTCGGAGAATGACAGTAAGCCATCTTCTCCAATTTTAATTTTAATTTTTACTAACAATTTAATTTTGATGATTCAGGCACCGTCATTGGAACTCAGACCGTTGTCAGATCATTTCAAATACCACCGTCCGTTCAATGATAAATCCATGCATTTGAATAAAGAAGGGAGGCCTAGGAATCACCCACAATCAGATTTGCATTCCTAAACCCTTCTCTTTACTGCTTTCATTTTGTTTTGTTTAGTTAGTTGTGTTATTTGGTTGATTTTTGTTTAGTTTGTGTTAAAATAAATTAAGGGCAATGTTTATTTTAAGTGCGGGTAAACAAAGTCTTTTTGCTTTAATTTACATTTATTTACTCTATTTATTTTAATTTGCTTAAAAAAAATAAAAAAAAAACAAAAAAATTAATAATAATAATAATATTAGTAACATATATATATATATTTAAATAAACATTAAAAGCTTAAATAAATTTACAATAATACGAAAACTGATAGAATTCATTGGTCATTGGTTAGGTGGCGCCCCAGAGGTCGACGGAGCTCCGGGAAGACGAAGAGCCAGAGTTGGAATCTCCGGAGCCGGAACGCTTGGTGCAATTCCCGAGGACGAAGGCAACATAAACCGCGGGAGTAGCGCCATGAACCTTTCATGATCGCTCTGAATCCGACCGTCCGACTCCTGCAGCTGGTCCAGCTTCCTCTTCATGCTGGTCGAGTAACTAGTTGCAAGCATGTGCAACTCCTTGTTCTCGTGCCTGAGTCCTCTGACCTCCTGCCGAAGACTGGCCACCTCCGCCATCAGTGACTCCACCTGACGAGTTCGGGCAAGCAGGCGCTGGCCCATGTTCGAAACTGAGCCTGCACTTTGGACGCTGAGGGCCAGAGATTCCTAAACGGCCAGCTCGTCCGACCGCCTAGATAGCATCCTATTGTCCCTTGGAGTGAGCAGATTTCTGGCAATCACCGTAGCGGTGATTTCATTCCTCATCATTGTGTCCCCGACTGTAAGTGGACCATTAGGGGATATGAAGGATGGATTCCAAATGTTGTTCGGAGAAGAGGAGTCATCGTCTTCCCCGACATTCAAGTTTAGGCGACGGTCGGAAGGGCAAGACATTTTTAGAGGGGGTTGAGGAAGAAAAGAGTTCGGAAAGATTAAGATTGCTGAAGAGGAAGAAGAGAGCGGAAAAATTATGAGTGCAGAAGTGCAGGAAGAGTGCTTACAGAAGGGAGTATTTTCAGAAGGAAGTGTTTGAGGGAGTTTAAGTGTGTGGTGGAGCAGAATTAGCGCCTCTATAAAAAGAAGCAAATCAAAGAGGCGCCCGCTCCTCAGAGATCAGAGCTGGACACTCATTTCTCGAAGGCCGTTTCCTTTCTCAAAAGCTGGGCTTGACTCAGCAATCATGTGGTTCAGTATTTCCAATTTTGTCGTGACTCATCACGTGCAGCGTGGAGCGTTGCGAAAACCACGAGCCGCACCCGGTTTTGAACCCCGGTTTTCAAAAAATCATCATTCCAATTTGTCGTCACTCGTCGCATGCGCAGTCAGCTTCGCGGAAATTACGGAAGCTTTGTCAGAAAGCGCGTAACGGGCACTGTTCATCCATCCACCGGCTCCCGACAAATAGTGAGGGAATAGTTCCGGTTGAGGAAGAAAATTTTCTATAAGTCTCGACCTTCGCCTTCCACATCAAAGGCACACCTTCTCAACCTCTCAACCTCTCTTTCTCTCTTCATCTCCGACAATGTTTTCTCAAAGAAAGCTTTCAAGTTACTCAGTGTTTTTCATCCCTTGGATCACCCCAGAAAACAAACCTTCCAGAGAAAAAGTATTTCATATCAAAAAGGTTAAAAGCAAAAGTATCTCAAATCACGCTTTCTCCTCACTTTCATCTGAAGAACATGGAGAAAGTGAGATCTTGATTGCTTACCTAGTCTTGCTCTCGAGTACTCATCTCAGACCGCTCCCAACACACTTAAAAAATAAACCTGTGTTGAGGTACTTCTTCAAAAACAAAAGTACCTCACAGACGAAGCAGGAGGAGTCTGAGTTACTTCGAAGAGCAGATGAGTCTGGGTTGATCCAAGAGTTCAAGAAGATGCCACACCTGCGTGGAGACCGGACTACTTGAAGCATGTGGAGACAACGTGCTGACTCATCCTCAACTAAGCCGAGGATCACTTGCAAGAAAGAGGCCCATCCAGTTCAAGATGAAAGCTGTGGAAAATCAACAGTCATGACCAATGATCGCCTATTAGTTCTTTTCGTTATCTTTTATTATCATTTTCAATTTTCGTTTACTTTATTTTCTATTTTTTCTTGCGTGCTTAACTGTTTATTTCTGTTCTTTGCAGGAACGTTTGGTTATTTTCTCCCTTGAAGTTGATTACAAAATTTACGCTTGGGGGTCATCGCTTGGTTTTCTGCAAATTAGAGAAGTTTTCAGTCCCTTTTCTTTATTTTGTTTCGTATTATTTATTCATTTTATTTTTATTTGCATATTTTTGTTTTATGACATTGGGGACAATGTCTAGTTTAAGTGTGGGGGTATCAAGTATAAAAATTGACCAAATTGAAAATTTTTGTACCTTCGACTTTGAATTGGTTTCATTTGTTTCCGTGTTGTTGCTTTTTGTTTTCTTAGTGTTTTATGCTGTTTTGGTGTGTTTTATTGTGTTTTGAGGAAATCTTACGAAAATGACATAAAAATTTGAAAAATATTTTGAAAAACCCAAAAAGAATTTTTTTTAGTTGTTTTTGTGTGTTTGTGTCTTAGGTACCTTCCAACACAATGATGAGGATTTGGTTTTTAATTGCATGACTGTTAAAGAAAATTATAAACATGGATGGAAGTTTGATATGCTCTTGGTTTATGCTTAGTTGTAGTTGTTGTTTATGAATTTAAATTTGATCACAAAAGGATAAAATTAGTTTTTGTAACATGCTTGAAGGAAGAAACTCAAACTAATGCTACATCCCTGTGAGACTTGAGCTTATACCTTGTTTGGAGAGTTATTAATCTTGATGTTTTTGTTTTCTAAAGTCGTTGCATGATCTCATTATTCTTTGCTTGGTTGCTACTTAGAAGGCGTTTTATCATCTTAGTTCCAGATACTAGAACTCATATCCGTTTCATTCAAAGCATGATATTGAATTGCATAACACATATCAAGATGAAGTTGTTTAGTAAACCACCTTAACCAAAAAGCCTTACCCTCCATCTTTCTTATGTTTTGTAGGCTTAACCCATCTCGAGCCTTGTTTAGCCTATTTCTGTTGTTAACCTCATTAAACCGCACCAAACCTACTATAGGACTGTATGCACCCTTGTTCTTAAAGAATAGTGAGCATGACTTAAAAAGAATTCATTTTATTCTACACTATGCAGAAAAACAAGTGTGGGGGAAGGATTGGTTGTTTCGAGCTCAATTGTACGTTTTGTTCTTTAAAAAAAAAAAAAATAAAAAAAAAAAAAAAAAAGAAGAGAAAAACGCGTGAAAAGAAAAGAAAGAAGAAAAAGAGTTTGAAATTTGGCCATAAAATGTGTGAATCCTCCCCTCGGGTTTAGAGTTGAATTTTCATTCAAAAGTGAATTCTATGCGTTAACCTTATTACTTTGCTTATTATTTCTTTAAGAACATTTGTTTTTCCATAGCCTTCCTTTATTAAGCCTATATCCTTAGCCCCGTTACAACCCTTTGACTTCTATCTTGGTTGTTGTGTGTTCAATATGTGGAGTTTGGGATTGGTATGAGCATATAGTGTCCCTGGTTCTCGCATCTAAGTAGTAGCATTCCATTCATGAGATCATATTCATATGCACATTAATAACTCCAGAAAATGCTTTCTTTGCTATAACATATGTGAATGATCGTTTCCTTGCTTACATCATTCTTCTCACATATACCTAGTGTAGGGAGTGTAGTCAGAAAATCTGAGCGAAGAATTGAGTGCATATCTAGTAAGGAATAGAGTAAATTCTCTAAGGCATGTTACTACATTCAAAATGTTGTTTTAATTGATTAAATGCGAACTAATAAATGGTGACTGTGATTAAGTATGTGCTTAAGGGTATGGATTGCCAAAATCTGTGTAAGTGATGATTTTTAATTTGTCATGTCCATTGGAAATCCCTGAGATAAATGTTGGAAGGTTTAGATTGAGTTTTGTTTTTGTTTCTTTGTTTTGCTCGAGGACTAGCAAAAGCTAAGTGTGGGGGTATTTGATCGGATCATATTTATATATATTTTTATATCAAATTCACTTGTCTTTTCTTAGTTAGTTCCTCATTTTTTGAGCTATTTACTTTGTTTTTGTGTTTTATTAGAATTTATCAAGCTAAGAAAATAAAAATAGAATAAGTAATAATTTCGTCTAAATTATCTTACCTGTTGAATTGAACTTATCATTTGGAAATTAAATATATATATATATATATATATTTATATTTTATATTTATTTATATATTTAAATTTAATGTGTTTTGTGTGTGTGATTAAAAGCAGAATAAATAAAAGAAACGGAAGGTGGGCTGCCAACTTAGAAGCATAAACAAAGAAGCTGCCTTGCAGCTGGCAGCACAAAGAAAAGGAAATAAAAAAATTAAAAGGAAGCTGCCTCTTTGCAGCTTAAAGGGACGGAAACAAAACACAGAAGGGGAGAGCGACGAGGGAGGTTTCTCGGGGGATCGGTGGCCCATTAGCAGGGCTGCGGAAAAACAAAGAAAAAGAAGAGGGGGAGGCGTGAAAGGCCTCGGGGAAGTACCAAAGCTGCCAAGGGCAGCGAGAAAAAGAAAAAATAAATAAAAGGAAGGCTGCCATTTGAAGGCAGCCAATAGAGAAGACCGAGAGCACAGGAGAGAGCCAATTGAGAAAACACAGAGGGAGCTGACAAGCAGATTGAAGCAGCGGCCTTGAAGGCTGCCAAGCGAGAAAGGCAAAGCAGGAAACGTGGGAGAAAAAGGTGCCATTTGGCAGCTTGAAGGCTTATCAAGGCTTTGGCAGCACCGAGGCAAAGCTTTGGCACACGGGAGGATGCAATTTGGCAGCCAGGGTCAGGCAGCAACACTCTGTGCACAGAAAGTTCTTTGCACTCCGTTTCGATTTAATCTTTCTTAAACTCATGTTTTTATTTATGTTTTTAATTTCTGTTTTAATAATGTGTAATTAATTTATTTTGGCTAGAGGTTAATTTGAAACCATGATTATATTTGTAATTTTAATTTACTCCAGTTATGAATTTATGAATGTTTGGATATGGTTTATTTTTCTGTGTTGATTAAGAACTTGTTTATGTATGTGGGTTAAGGGTCGATACTTAATTTGCATGCCTAAAACTTGATGCTAGGATATAAGGGAATTTCACCTAATCGTTATGAACTTATATTCATGAGTAGTAAAAATCGCTAGTCACGATTGTGTTAAGTAAATCCTTGGCAAGAGTAACATGCGTATTCCATAGTTATGAATGCCTAGTCGATGTTTATGATTTCCATTGAATTTAATGATCTTTGATATGTCTCTCTATCATGCGTATTCCATAGTTAGAGAACTTGATAAGAATAATTTGGTTGTGATGCGTATTCCGTCCAATTCAATAAATCTAGGGAAATCTGAAAGTTAATTTAAGCAGACCTAATTAATTTGGAGCATTGTCATTCATTCGTTTGTTGAATTCATAACTGGGAATCAATTTAGGTTGCTTATGTGTCATGTGTGGAGAAAAACCCTCTAGCCAATCCGTCGTCTATCCATTTACTTTAATTTTATGTTTTTGTCAATTCTGTAATTTATTTAAGTTTAAGTTACGTTTCGTAAAAATCAATCCCCCAATTATTAAAATATTATTATTTAGTTAGTTTTTATTATTTTTAATCTTTTAATTTATTTTCCGTCTAATTAATTTTCTAGTTTTTATTTTAAATTGTTTTTATTATTTTGAGTCATTTTTAGTGTGTTTCAAGTTTTTAGCTTAGTTTGTGTTTTCTAGAGTTTTGAGTTGTTTTGAGTCTTTTGATTTGTTTTAGTTTATTTGTTAATTTTATTTTGAGTTATTTTAGTTAAGTGTTTTTATTTTAGTTTAGTGTTTTAAACTTGTTTTTTTTTACGTTTTTAAATTATTTTAGAGGTTTTAGCAAGCCCTCCTAATCCCCGGCCTAGAACGATACCCTACTTACATCTATACTACATCTGTCAAAAAGAGGGTTAAATTTGTGCGGTTTAAAATCCCGTCATGACCGAGCGCAATGGTGTTCTAGGATTCATATAGCCGACCTCACTCAGTGGGAAAAGGCTTTGTTGTTGTTGTTGTTAGTATAATTTGGTAATTATTTTGGTAGAATTTTGATACCTTGCTTTATATTTTCAATATAGGACATTTGACTTCCTCTGGAGAAAAATGTGATTAAACAGATGAATTTTGGACTGATTCAAATTGGAAGACGTTCGTGTGTTTCTTGGCAAGTTCGTGTCAAAATTTGAAAATTTCTACCAACAATTATTTTCTTACGATTTATTAAAGTAGTGCGTGCTGCCGAAAAGTGACGTTTCTGGGCTTAAACTGCGTTTTTGGAGCCCAAGATGACCTCAAATGGGTTCGTGACCTTCTGGATAAGATTTCAGAATAGTCCAAGCTTTTCATCTAACTATTTTGAGCCAGTTTTGGGGTTGATTTGGGTCCAAAACGTGGCTGTGTAGATTTTTGGGCGAATTTACCAAGTCAATTTAGGATTATGTTTACTATTTTATTTCAATTTATTAGGTTTCCTAGTCTTATTCTAAAACCTTTTCCTAGGAGGATTTTAATTAGAGTAGTATAAATAAGCCTTTTTGACCAGCCATAGAGTTGGAACTCACGCAAGATTTGAGAAGAAGAATTTGACTAAAGCTTTAGAGATTTTCAGACTTTATTCTACAAGGTGTTTTCATTCTTTTTCTAGTTTAATACAATTTTTGTGATTTTTATTATGAATATGTGTAACTAATTTTCTTTTGCTAAGGCGATGCCTTGAGCCTTAGCATGATTATGTAGTTTTTATTTAATTGCTTATGATATTATGCATGCATGCATACTTTGAATTATTAATCACTGTGCTTTAAACTGTCTTTGTGTTTTAATGATTCGCAACCATTATGATGTTTAGATAAGTAATTGAATGCAATTTGGTCGGAATGCCACCAGGGAATTGAGTATTACTTCTTGTGATTGATAATTGTAATTTTCCTAGGGAGAATGCCACGTATTAGGAATTGCATGGTTTTTCAAAGAATTTTCACAAAGCATAATGAGTCATGCATGTTTATATTTGATCTGAATGAAACATGCGGATTGCATGTTTGATATGCGTTCTAACTTGAATGCCACAAGTAGAATATACATAAGAAAAACTTAACCTTCAAAGTTGATTGGATAATTCATAAGTAATTAGTAAATCTATATAGAATTGTTAAGGGGATGACGTAATCCTAGTGCTTTTTCAAATTTGTTTCTCAAAACCTTTTCTCTTTGATTTGTTTCCTTTTTAATTGGTTATTAGTTGCCTTCCCTAAATTATTTTTATTAAAATTCGTTTTTCATATTTTGGGTCATAAAATCAATCTCTTCCAATCTTTGTTTTCAAATAATTAACTAAGAATTAGTGTAAATACATATTATTTATTCAATCCATGCGGAAATGACCTTACTTGAGCCGTTTATACTACAACTACCGACAAATATTTTTAAGTATTTTTATTCCTACTTTTACAGGTGGTAAAAATCTTATCAATATCAAACCATTAAAAGCCAAACTAAGATTCACTATGAGAGTTTGAAAAGCAAGCTGAAATTAACTTATCCAGAAAGCTTTCGAATATTTCCAACCATCCAATCCAAATTCCAAACAATAAAATCCCAATTAGCATCATAAATACATACAATAATCACAAATTAAATTATTAAATTATGTGATCAAAATTAATGACAACCCAGCAGAGAACACAAGAAGATTACAAGCACACTAATTTCAGATTATTTCATAGAATATGAACACTGAAATGGAGATATCAAGCTATGCAGAAAATACCTATCAAATTGATTGCACTTTTTCAAAAAAGAAATGAACTTCAAAGTGGGGATTGACCAATCTTACCCAAGAGTGAGAAAAACTGAGAATTGAGCCCTCAAAGGCTGTAACTTTGAATCAAAAGCAGGAAGAAGGAAAAAAAGCACTTCTGTGAGAGATCCTGGTGAACACAGAGATGGCTCTGCTCTCTCTCTCTCTCTCGCAAGAAAGAGAGAATAATTATTTAAATTTTGTGAAGTAAATAACATGAAAATTGGTGATTAGATTATTACTTAGTCGTTGATAAACGTGCTCATTTTTTATTGGTGACAGTTCATTTGGTTTGGTAACTTAATCACCAAGTTTAGTCTTCCTAGCATTTCTCGAGAAAAAATAATAAGCTGTCACCACTGTATTGTAAGCTTAAATTCTAGCAGTCGGATTTTGGTTAATTATTATTAATTTGATGATTAACCAACGATTGTGATTTGGAGAAGAATATATTGGTGGTGATCTACGTGGTTGCGAATGCGCGATGCACACAAGGAAGGTGGGACCCCATTCACTGTTGTACATCATTGTCTTTTGACGTTAGTTTCCATTTATTCCAAGATCTACCGAACTTGTTAATTTCTTGCACGATTTGTAGATCCGTAAAAACTGACCTGTTAACATTCCCATCTATATTAATAATCATCAAAAATAAATTTTTTGTATATGATCTAATATACTAGTGGGGTATTGAATTTTTATTCGTGTCTCGGGTTTAAAATTTTCTATTCCTAAACAATTGTAATAATTTTTAATAATCCCCCTTCCCCTTAATAATAGTAATAATATTAAAAATAAAAACAAAAATTGAAACTTTCGTTGGGAACTTGATCTCTTACAACATTTTGTAGGTTGAAATTTTTTCTTGAGGTTTGTGGAATCATATTTTGGGGTACCAAGGGCAGAAGAGGGAGGGGAAGAGGAAAAGTTTTTCATTTATGTTTTGTTATTAAAAAAAAAGATATATAAATGAAAAGAAAGTTTTTCCAAATCCATCAAAATCTATAAACAAAGTCCACACAACTCCTCCAAAATCCATATAAAAATTCTTTCAAATCTTTTTTTTAAGATTTAACAAGGGTTGTGATATCCACACCCCTTTTTACTTCTCCCACACTTTTTTGGATTTCGGTCGTTGGATCGAATGAATTGAAAAAGATCTAGCGGACAAAAATTAACAGGGGTGTGTGAGAAGTAAAAAATGGTGTGTGGATAGCACACCCCATTTAACAACTTTTATAAAATCTACACTTACAAATATCTTTAAACTCCTTCCAAATTCTAATTTGACTATACTCCTGAACTCTCAGTGACGAAATAATTATGTAGAATCAGTTGTTAAAGATATGAACAACTTTTTCAATGATAAAAAGTTATTTGAAGGTGCTACTAGAAGGCCTTAATGACCAAATTTTATTTTCAAAATTTATAAGCACGTGCACAACATACGTAAGTTATGCCCGGATAAAAGAGCATATCAAAGAAGAAATTTTTCTCTCCGTGTTGTGAGAGTCCTTTCTCCAAAGTGAGATTTCGCCGCGGTGCGTACCCCAACCTCAGGGGGAAGGTCGGTGTTCCTGTTCGTTTCTCTGGGTCTGTCAGTGTGTTCTCTCTTAATTGATTGCTCTGATTTCTCGGGTGGGGGGGGGGGTTTAAAGGAGGGTGGGTGAGCGTGGTAGGTGGATAGTTATTTCTACTTTGGGGCCTCTCTCTTCATTTCATCCGCAGGTTTTCCCTCTCTGGGGGGCAGATCAGGGTATTTATCACCCATCCTTTCTGGATGGGTGGGGCAGGTCTGGGATTTTTGAATTTAGGGGTTTGGTTCTTTATTCTCTTTGTCAACTGTGTAGATTCCCAATTTAACCAAAGGGGGTCAGGGATGTTGATGTTGAATCGAATTGATGTGGGGGTTCTCTATCCTGTTTGCTCCCTTCCCCTAGTTACCATCAATACGTTGGTGAAGAGGTGGTTAGAGGTGAGTAATGATATTAATTCATATTCTATTCACGACGGGGCGATGGGTTTTCAGGTCTATTTCGCTATCAGTCTCAGGTATGCTATTCTCTGTGATGTTTGTACAAGTCTGTTTTGAGCCAATATCTGACGGAGAAGATTTCCACGGTGAACCCTTTGCCGAGACAACCGGTCTTTAGAAAGATTATCTACTTTGTTGGCTATCCTTGCTATTCATCTCTTAGCAGGGGTATTGACATGACGACTAGTGGGGTTGCTGATCTGGTGGTCCAACTGGAGGAGTCATTAGAGTTGTCGGCCATGGAGCACGGGGTGAAACTTGTGGGTAAGGCTTTAGTTCGAAAATCTTTGAATAAATGGGGTGTTCGGAACATCCTTAAATCTGTCTGGAGTGCTTATGGAGAGGTGGATATCAAATGGGTGAAGGAAAATGTCTTTGTTATAACGGTTCAGGATGAGATCATGGCTCAACGAATTTTGGATCAGGTTCCATGGGCGGTCATGAAGAAGAACTTCTCGGTTAAGAAATGGCTCCCGAATCTTGCCCTGGAGGAAATAGAGCTGGAGTTGGTGCCTTTTTGGGTCTAGATTCGTGGCGTCCCCCCGGGACTTAGCTCACTGGAAAATATTAAGCGCTTAACACTAATGGCTGGGGTGGTTATGGAAATGGAGGATCCAGCTAAGGCGAGGGGGTTTTTGAGAGTTCGATTAATAGTCAACACAGCCAACCCGTTGATCAATGGTTGCTGGCTAAGACGAGATTCAACCCGGGACACTTGGGTGGACTTCCGATATGAAAGATTGCAAGACTTCTGTTATAAATGTGGAAGAGTGGACCACACAAATATAGAATGCCAATTGGAGGCAGACGTAGGCAGGGACGCAGGATATGGTGATTGGACTAAGGCGCCTCCGGTTCGGGATGAGCTAATTACAACACGTGCTATGGCGCTGGGGGTCGGGGATCGCAGATAGGCGGGCACGGTAAGGTGAAATCCCTTGCCTCCAACCTTGGATGCTGAGGCTGAGATCAGTTCGTCCCAAAACGGCGGGGCAACTAGGGATGTGGTTGTCAGGGAGAATGTTTTGAACCCTCCCAACCGTGAACGGAAACGGTGAAGGCGCCAACCTCAATGGGGTGGGTCGATTACCGGCTATACTGAAGGGCGAAATATGGCTCTTGGGGGTTCCTCTAACCCGGAATGTCAGAATCTGTCGACAGTGGGAGAGAATGAACGGAGTGGGGTCGGCAGGTATCTGGACTAGAGGCAATGCTATCCCCCGGGTTTTGAGGGGATGGATACGGGTACTGTCAGAACGGTAACCTTCTTTGATGGCAGCATAACAGGAACGAGTGGTTTCAAAAGGGGAAGCAGGGTTAATTGCTGGGAGATTCTACAAAACCCTTTTAAGAAACTGAGGGGAGTCAACTGTCTGGGAGCACAGTCCTTGTTGTTTGGCGAATCTAGGACTGAATCTCTCTTACTGGATACAGGCGTGGGGACTGATAGTGCTAATTTTGAGGCGGGGGATTCTCGGGCAGGTCCTAGTGCGGGGCGCAGGGTGGTGGAGGGTGACAAGCTTGAGTCGGGGACGATGACGGATAAGTGTCTGATACCACATTCGGGCCCTCAGGCTCGGGGCGGTGGCGGCTGGCCTTCAACAGCCGCACGGCAACCATGAACTGTATCTTTTGGAACTGTCGTGGGCTTGGGTCGGACACGACAGTTCGGGCCCTTTATGGGCTCATTAGGCACAATAGACCCTCTATGATTTTTTTATCTGAGACGAAAATGAAAACTCATAGAATTGATAGGGTACGGCGTAGAATGCGGTTCTCACATGGGTTCTCTGTTGATCTAATTGGCACGGCTGGTGGTGTTAGTCTATGGTGGGATGGTTCGCTTAAAGTGCAAATTCTCTTTTCGTCTAGACATATTATTGATGCTCTGGTCGTTCTTGAGGATAGCTCTAAATGCATGAGGGTTACTGGAGTTTATGGTACGCCCTACAGATCAGAGAAAGTTGGCTTCTGGGACTGGATGCAATCACACTTCTCTCCCTCGGATATTCCCTGGCTTTGTGGAGAGGACTTTAATCAGTTTATTTGGGACCATGAAAAATCTGGTGGGGCTGCTGTACTGTATAATAGGCCCAGATTTTTGGCTGAATTTATGGATGCTACTGAGTTGTTTGATCTTGAGTTTAAGGGGTCGGCTTACACGTGGAGGGGACGTAGAAGTGGAGAATGGGTGGAAGAACGGTTGGATCGTGGCTTGATCAACGGGCTTTGGCAGGACTCTTGGCCCAATTCCATTGTTATTCATGGTCCTGTTTTGGGGTCCAACCACTGTCCAGTCATTGTTAAATCTGACTTGGATAGGCCGATGAACAGGAGGATTTTTCGCTTTGAGGCGGTCTGGGCCAAGGAGGCAGAGTGTAATCTTCTTGTGCAGGCTTGCTGGGATGGTTGGGGTACCGGTGCGCCCTTAGAGCAATGGGTCAAGACGTTGTTTGATTGCCGGTCTCGCCTCATCCGGTGGAGTAGGCATAAATTCAAAAAGAGGGATATGCAAATTGAGGAGCACTTGGCCCACATGGAGAGGCTTCAACATAATTGGGCGAATAATTTTTGCTGAAATTCAGGAGACTGCCCGTATCATTGATGAGCTTAGCGCTCAGGAGGAATGCTTCTGGCAGCAGCGTTCACGTGTTACTTGGCTTTGTGACGGGGATGCTAACACCAAGTTTTTCCATCAATCCACCCTCCAAAGGTGCAGAAGGAATAAAATTCTTAAATTAAAAGATGATGATGGGCTCTGGGTTGAGCACCCCTGCAGAGTCCGCGAGCTTGTGGAATGTCACTTCACGTCCTTATTCCAGTCTGATGGCCCGAGAAATTGGGGAAATATTCTGGAGTGTGTGACTCCTTGCATCTCTGAGGAATGGAATTTGCAGCTGTGTGAGCCAGTCTCTACTATGGAAATTAGGGAGGCGGTCATGTCTATGGGACAGCTTAAGGCCCCGGGGCCGGATGGTTTCCAGGGAATCTTTTACCAGTCTTTCTGGGATCATTTGGGGGAGGCTGTGAATAATCTGGTTATATCTCTGATGTCTGGTTTGGCGAGCCCGAACACTCTTAATGACACTCATGTTGTTCTTATTCCTAAAGTCCCTCATCCGAAGGTGGTGTCTCAATTTCGCCCCATCAGTCTTTGCAATTACTCTTATAAGGTGTTGCCCAAAATTCTTGCCAATCGATTAAAAGGTGTGCTTCCCCGGATTATCTCTCCATCTCAGAATGCCTTAGTGGCTGGTAGGCTGATCCATGATAATATTGGTATCGCGCACAAGGTTTTTCACTTTCTGAAAGGGAGAATAACTAAACGGAAGTTTGAGATGGGGATCAAGCTGGATATGCAGAAAGCTTATGATAGAGTGGAATGGGACTTTCTTGATGCTATTATGGACAGGTTGGGCTTTTGTAGTAGGTAGAGGCAGTTAGTCATGGGCTGTGTGTCTTCGGTTCGGATGGCTGTCATTCTGAACGGTCAACTAGGGAGGTTGTTTAATCCTACACAGGGTCTCAGACAGGGTGATCCGTTATCACCGTATCTCTTTTTGCTTGTGGTGGAGGTGCTATCTTGCATGATTCAAGCTGCAACGGGCGACAAGAACCTTGATGGAGTGAAAATTGGTGCTACGGGACCTATCATTTCTCATATGCTCTTTGCAGATGATACTTTACTTTTTCTACGGGCTGATAAAAAAAACTGCAGGAACTTAGTGGAGCTTCTAAATAAATATTGTGCTGCCTCGGGTCAGAAGGTGAACTTGCAAAAGTCTAGTGTCTTCTTTGGGGCGAATATCCCACGGAGGTTGGCGAATGAGTTGGCTAATGTTCTTGGAATCCCGGTTGTTGACGATCCTGGAGCTTACTTGGGGGTTCCCGCTATCTGGGGGAGGTCGAAGAAAAGTGGCCTGGCTTATATCAAGGGTCGCATTCTGGGTAAGCTGCAAGGATGGAAACAACACACTTTATCTAGAGCGGGAAAGGAAGTCTTAATCAAAGCGGTTATTCAGGCCATTCCGGCCTATCCTATGAGTCTTTTCAAGTTCCCTACCATTGTGTGTCAAGATTTGGATGCTCTGGTAGCTGGGTTTTGGTGGGGAAGTGATGGGGAAGTTAGGAAGACTCATTGGGTTTCGAAGAATGTGCTTGGGCTTTCGAAATGCATGGGTGGATTGGGTTTTCAGAATTTTGGTGAGTTCAATGATGCTTTACTTGCAAAGCA
Organism: Crataegus laevigata; assembly: GCA_963580275.1. Taxonomy (NCBI): domain Eukaryota; kingdom Viridiplantae; phylum Streptophyta; class Magnoliopsida; order Rosales; family Rosaceae; genus Crataegus; species Crataegus laevigata. The sequence continues at coordinate 23,806,032 of OY756947.1, read as the reverse complement.
GTGCTGGCGTCTTATCTCTGATCTGAATTCTCTATGGGCTCGTGTGCTTAAAGCTCGGTATTTCCCTTACTGCTCCTTTTTGGATGCTACTAAGGGGGGAACGCCTCTTGGGCTTGGAGTAGTCTCTTGGTGGGGCGGGAGGTCCTAAGGGGTGGTTCTCATTGGCAAATTCTGAGTGGTGAGAACGTTCGGGTCTGGGTGGATCGGTGGCTTCCCTCTCTGCCGATGGGGCATACTGTGCCAACCGGAGGTGTGGCTGTTTTTCCTAACCTCCGTGTTCGCTCTCTTATACGCGTTGATTCTCATGAGTGGGATTTAGAATTTCTGCAGCCTTTTCTTTCTGAGGAGGATCTGCGAACCATCAGCCAACTTCCTATTGGTGACCTTCGATCCAGGGATAGGTTTGTGTGGTCTACGAGCAAGAATGGTCAGTTCTCGGTTAAGTCCGGGTACCACTGGTTGCAAGTGAGATCTCTTGCCTCTAGGGATCATAGACTCCCTCGGACTCGTCGTGTTCCACAGCATATTTGGGGGTTGGTGTGGAAGATCCAATGTCCCCGTAAGATTCGGCACTTCTTGTGGTTATCCTTGCACTCTGGACTTGCAACTTCGGCTGCTTTGTTTTCCCGCAGATTCTCCATCTCTCTTCTATGCCCTCTTTGTCACGGGGAGGATGAATCAATTGCACATGTTTTCCTTCTGTGTCCGTGGGTGACTACCATCTGGTTTGGAGGAGCTCTGAACTATCGTGTGGATAGGGGAGGTGTTAGTTCGTTGGACTCTTGGATGCTCTCGGTTTTCTCCATTAATTGGGGATCCCTTCAGGATAGGAAATGGTTTCACTCTTATATAGCGTTTACTTGCTGGTTTATTTGGAAAGCTAGATGTGAGTTTATCTTCAATCATTGTCCTATTAACCTTTCTAGGGTGCTGCTGAATATTTCTGTGGCTGTGGGTTCTTTTTGGGCTGCTATGGGTGTTCCGGAGCCGGTCTCCCCTCCCTCTCTGGCCCGGCTGGTGCCTACTCTGAAGTGGTTTCCTCATCCTTCTCATTTTCTCAAAATTAATGTTGATGCCAGTTGGTCTAGGTCGTCCAATTCGGGGTTTGCTGCTGTGGTCATTATAGACGCGGAAGGGAACTTTGTGGCTGCTGCTCGGCATGGTTTTAATTCCCCAAGTGTAGCTTCGGCTGAGGCTATAGCGCTTTTGCGAGGTTGTAAGCTTGGTTCCTCTTTGGGTTTTAACTCGGTCGTAATTGAGTCGGACTCTCGGGAATGTATTGACTGTCTCGCTCGGGATGGGGTGTTGGGCAGTTGGGAGGCTTTCCCCCTTTTGGCGAGAGTCAAACAGGTGTGCGAAGCTTTTCAGTTCTGTCGCTGGTCTTGGGTGCCTAGATCAGCCAATGATGTAGCCGATACTCTTGCGGCGTTTAACTTTGTCGAGATGGGTGACCGGGTTTGGATTGACAGACCCCCATTTGCGTTGGTGCACGTGTTGAACAAGGATGGTCTCCCTTGTCCTCATTGATTGGGTTGGCGGTGGGTGGGGTGACGCCCAATGCGGTTGGTGCGTCTTCCTTTGTAACCTCTTCCATTGGTCTGCCTTTCTGTTGTTGTTGTTGTTGTGTTGTTAGCCTCTATGTAGGCTTTCTTGTTGTTCGCTGGCTTTTGCCCTTGGAATGATATTCCTTGTCTTCCAAAAAAAAAAAAAAAAGTTATGCCCAGATTTCAGGTGTAAGGTGCAAATAGCAATTTCTAAGCCTATATATAAAATTGAAAACTGGAGGCCAGCAAGGCCACGGTGGCATTGTAGAAGTCCATCCCCAAAAAGCCCAACTTAATTTCCAATTCGGCAGAGCAGTCCCGGCTCCCAGTACCCTTTTCTTCTTCTTCTTCCTTGATACCTTCACACCCTTCTTTTTAGGGGGCTCAACAGCAAATTCTGGTTGTTTCAGACAGGGATTGCAGAATCACGACCAAAAGGTTTGAGCTTTGTTAATTGTTATGCAATTCAGAAGCAACTTCTTAGAGTTAATCAATTTTTAATTTTTGATTAGCATATACTCTATTGATATGAAGTTTGGATTCTTATTATTTTTTGTCCTCCAAATAAATTCTGGGTTCAGTATCTTACACGTAAATCTCATACCCCACATACTCAAATCTCCATTTATGTAATGAAATACTTACTACTACTGTTGTTATTGATTCAACATTTGATATCACTGGCAGAGATGGTTTAGATAATTATTTGGGAGGGTTAAGGAGAATTACTTTGGGAGGATTGAGAGCAAATCTTTCATTCTCCTTGTGGTAGAGCTTGTTGTGGCCAAAACTTGGGAAACTTTTAGATTTTTGTGAGCTTAATAATTGGGATTAATCAAACTCTTTCGAAAAAATGAAAAGATTAATTGGGAGATATGGATGTATTCGCAGAAGAAGGAAAATTGTTAACTTGTGAAACTTTTAGATTCTTGTCAGCTGGATTGGCAGCATTAGGGTATATATTAGAGATTAAGACCGTGTTTATAAAGCGCATGAAATCAGGTATATGAACTCCTTTTGGTTTTAGCAGGAAAGAAAAGGATCAATTAGTTAAAACAGAAGCCAAGCTTGATGTATATTCAACAATTAGCTTAGAATCCTGGCTCCGCCCTGATTACGGGCTCAAGGATTCATGCATTTTCCCTTTCATTTCATTTCTTTTCCAGGAAAGAAACAACAATTTTGCGGGACTTTTTAACCAAAATTGTAAGAGTTTACTGGTTTAGTACTGAGAAACCACATGATACAACAAACCTACAAATTTCTTTCTTGTTCTCTTCAATAAAGTTTAAATTTTCTCTTTCTATTGGTCAAGCCATTTTCTTTTGAGTTGCACTTTGTTTTCCATTGTTTATTAGTGTTGGTTGATTTCCATGTATGAACCTTTTTTCTTTATTTCTGGAGTTTTTTTAGTTATTTTATAAAGTGAATTTTGTTTTCCAGCAGCAGCCATAAAATGGGAAATCCAGAGCTACCTCTCCAATCCTTAGTTCGACCACTCAGCTCTAATAGACTCAACTTCTGGCAACTGACCTAGGCCTTGGAAACTGTACTTTGTTCTACTTGCTTTGGCTGCCTGCGTTTCTTTTTCTTGTGTCTCCATGGCGGATTCGGGTGAAAATAAAGAGCCTGGGGAAGGTATTTTTGGTTCTTGATGAATATTTTTTTATATGCTTACATTGCATATGCTATGTACACTATACATAGCTTTTTTGCGTTTCTAGTTTGCAACTTCTTCCTGAAGCCATCAAGAAGGCAAAACATTAGAAAGTGAAGGACTGATGAAGATGAGGAGGTGGATGATTCAAAATCTGGGACATCCTTATCAAACCAAAGAAAAGCCTCAAAGGCTGCTGGCAAGCTCTTTTTTTCTACCGGACCCTCCAAGAGCTCTGTGTCTGATGACAGAGCAGTCTTTGAGTTTGAGTCTTCAAAAGAAATCCAAGTTGAAAATGATAGCAGGGGAACAGCGACTATGGAGACTGAGACTGAGTTCTCCAGAGATGCATGAGCAGTTCGAGAAAGAGTTCTCAAGCAGGCAGAAGAGGCTTTGAAGGGAAAGGGCAAAAATACCGGCAATGAAAAGTTGTATAAAGGGATCCATGGATATACTGATTACAAGGCTGGGTTCCGAAGAGAGCTAACAGTAGCCAGTGAGAAAGCAGGAGGTGCCCATGGGCCTCTCAGGGATTCTGCTCACATCAGGACTTCTACGAGATTCGATTATCAGCCAGACATCTGTAAGGATTACAAAGAGACTGGTTACTGTGGGTATGGAGATTCCTGCAAGTTTATGCATGATCGTGGGGACTACAAATCTGGCTGGCAGATGGAAAAATAGTGGGATGAAACAGAGAAAGCGAGGAAGAGAAAATTAGCTATGGGTGAGGATGATGTGGACAAGTTCGAGGAAGATGATGATGACGAAGATGATGGCTCGTTGCCCTTCGCATGTTTCATCTGCAGGCAACCATTTGTTGATCCTGTCGTAACTAAGTGCAACCATTACTTCTGTGAGCATTGTGCGCTAAAGGTAAACCCTCTTTCAGGGCTAGTTTGGTATTGCTGTGTTTTGAAAAAAAACTGCTGTGAGAATAAGCGGCTGTGAAATAAAGCCAGCAGAGTGTTTGGTAAATTTTTTTGTAAAAGTGCTTTTGAAAAAAAAAGCAGTATGATAGTGTTTGGTAAACTTTTATGTAAAACAGCTGTGACTCTGTGAAATGATAAAAAATGATATAAAATGAGTTTTTTTTAAAATTATTTATTTACTCTCTCTGCAATCCCTCGTTGCTTTCTATTTTCTCTCTTTAATTATTTATTTACTCTCTGCAATTCTTCCAACTCTTGCATTGATCAATACAAACTTGAAGAAATCTTAAGTTTTATGGCTACTCTCTTGCACGCGATCGCCCCGCCGAGACTCGTCCTCCACCGCCGCGCTTACTACTTCCAGTGGAGTCGCCAAGAACAGCAGCCGCGTCTTTACTCAGAGCAAGAGCCATAGCCGACAGCAGATCGATTTCAGTGATCCCGACTGGAAATCCAGTTCTTCTACCCACAACCCAGAAAACCCCAAACTCAGAAAACCCTCAAGGCCGGCGCCCTCACCATCTTCAACCGCATTTCAACAGAAAACCCACAAACCTAGAATACCCACAACCCAAATCCGACGTCTGCTCCGTCGAGATCTCCTCCCTCGCCGTCGACTAGATCTTCGCCCACAAGTCCGGTGTGGGTCGTTTCATTAAAGGAGCACTGTAGCTTCGTGTGCTTTGAAAAAAAGCCAGTTTTCCAAAGCAGCAAATAGCTGCTTCAGCTTTTCCTTTGATTTCAGCTTATTCTCACAGCAGCTTCCAAAATAAGCCCTTTTTTTTTAGTTTACCAAATACCTAAAACCCTCACAGCTTTTTTTTAAGCACCTCACTCCCAAACCACCCCTTAACGTGTCATCCGCTTTCTTGTTGTTGCCATAACTTTATGATATTAAATTTTGGTTTTTGATTTATTAATCAAGTATATCAAATAGAACAGGCTCTTTCTGTTTCCGTGTGTTTCTTTCAAGCATTTTCTAACCATATGCTTTTCATTCACAGCATCATTCGAAGAACAAGAAATGCTTTGTCTGCGACAAGCCTACTCTTGGCATATTCAACACGGCTCATGAGATACGAAAAAGAATGGCTGCGGAGGGTAAATAACTGCTAATACTTGTGATTTCAAAATTTTGAAGATATGTGGCAGGAATAGTTCTTCCCCTCACCCCCTTAGGTTAAGTGTTGAAGAGAAAGTTCACTTTTCGTTGTATGATAAAATTTGAAAATGCATAACAATGGTGGCAAAGCTAGTGGAAAACTTTATCCTCATCTTTGCTAATCGGAATTAATAGTCAGCTTTGTTTGATTTGTGGTGTCAGAAAGCATGCTTGTGCTTATTTACTCATTGTTTAGTATTATAGGACAAAAAAGATATTGGAAGAAAATACTTTACAGTAATATTACAATTCTGTACTTAGGACGTAAGGTTGAGTTCATAGATACAGAGATGGTTAGGATGTGAGAGATGTACACGAAACAGAGAGAACAAAATAAGTCCTCTACTTATTTTCATGTCAACATCTTCTATATGCATGTCGAACCCCACCCACAAACAGTAGTTTCAAACTCCCGTGAGTATCTTCTTAGTTGCCAACCCGCTGCTCTCCAGATTACTTTCATGGCTCCAGGAGTGTGGAGACGGTGAAGTAAGTAGCGGCCACAAGAGATTCCTTTGTTTTCTCACTCTCCGAACAACCGTCCTTGTGTATTTCCTTAGGACCTCATTCACAGCCTTTAGATAGTTGCTTGAGTCATGGTCTCGTAGAATTGTACCTTCTGAACCATAAGCTGTAGGATCACTTAGGGTTTCCAGTGGATGCGGGGAGTTCAAGAAAGTTGTAAGGACACATGAAGAGAATCCACGTTGGGTCTTGTCCAAAGCATAGAGGGCGTTCCCCGGTGGAAGTAGAGGGTGTGGAGGAGATGAGTTCTCATCAGGTTGGAGAATGAAGAGTTTGCCCATTGGAGAATATAATATTTTCTGCATAGAAACACACACAATGAGAAGTGAATTAGAAAACTTGCCTGCACTAAAAGTTCAGTAGGTAGGTTATCGATATCAAATTCTTGGTTCTCATATAACATTTTATACTGCATAGTTGAAGCCTTCTGTGCATGAATGATACTCTCTGAGGTTAAATTGGTAAAATTTCAGGATAGTTTAAAGCTGTAACCCATAATTTGTGAAGGATGGTTTGAATTCTTACGTTTTTTGTTAGACAAGGGTGTGACCGAAATGAACCGCTTAAACGCTTGAGAAGTGTAGCCACATAGTTAGGGTAGTTGCAGGAGAAGGCTCTAGGGACGATATCTCTATGCATCATCACTGAATGGATTTGACTCTCATCCACGCTCAGTATGTCAAGTATTTTCTGGCCTCCGCAGAACACAAATGGTGAGCCAAATGTGACAACTGGCCGAAGAGTGGAGGGTTTTACACAATTCCTACTCAGCAGCATCAAGTGGACTAAGAGAGAAAGGCTTCCTCCAAGAGAGTGGCCTGTGAACTGAAGCTTCGCTCGCTCACCATGTCTATTCAAGTGTTCAGTTATTTCTGGCATAAATTGCTTGTACATTCCCTTCGCTGCTTCGTAGATTCCTCTGTGAACAAGTACATCTGTCCCCTGTACAAGGATATGAAAAGGTTTGATTAATCTTTTTTTTTTTGTCCTTCTGAGACAGTATCAAGGGAGGTATCTGTAAGACTCTATCTATGCTTACCTCAAATTTCGTAGGTTCGAAGAAAAGATTTGCCTGCCAGGATGCGAGGGAGTCGGAACCCTGCAGGTAAGAACAATTTGCATGTCAAAGCATTTACAAATATGTTACATGGTATCTCTTTGTTTCAGAAACCAGAATGATTTTGCCACATGAAATCAGCCTATTTAATCCCACAATTGGATTTGAAAGGCTGTTGGAGAGCTATTATCAAACACAGATCTAGTGGGATGAAGGGCAGAAAGTTTACCTGAATCACAAAACAACGAGTGTAAGTACTGGAATCATCGCAGACAAACCATTCACAAGGTGAGGAGTTGAGTGACTGAAGGTCCTCTGCTGTTTCTTGTTTCTCCTTTTCCCCTGCTGCAACCATTGCTGTCATTGCTGATGCCGCCATGGAAACCGCAACCTCTGGCTTATAGCTTCGAGGTGAGTACCCTCCTTCCTCTTGGGAATTTTCGCCATCACCCTTCTGCTGCGATTTGGACCCGAGTGACATGTTATCCTTATCGCGTGACCGCACATAAGATGCGGCTGAGGCAGCAATATCGTAAGCAACAGCAGGACGGCATGGACGCTTGTACTCAGATTCTACAGCTTTCTCCGAACTGGATTCACTAGCTACTTCAGCAGCTACAGGTACACGATTAGAGTTATCATCTAGTTTTGCTTTGATTTCATCTTCTTCGGCTTTCTTTTCTAGTGAAGTTGTTACTAATTGTAGGTCAAAATATCTCTTTAAATCATTTTCCTGCACGAGTTGGCAGATGAATTTATTATTAATCTTTTTAGAAATATCGAAGCTCGATATGTGAAATATGCTGAATAAAAACGTACCTTGAGTTGTGGTATCGCATAGGCCATGTTGCATAAGAAGGATAGCTTGGAAAATAGCTTGGTATCAGACCATGGCACTCGAACCAAAAACCTCCGGAAAAATTCAGGACTGATTTCTCCCTCATCGTCTTCTGCAGCATAATCCACAGCACAGCCACCCTCATCGTCTTCTGCAGCATAATCCACAGCACAGCCACCCTCCTCACTGCCACATTCACACTCACCATTTTCACCCGCTTCACAGACGCTGTCTCCATCCGCATCGTCCTTTTTCTGCCTATTCCTCCATTTACTTCTGATTTCTACAAGTCTCTCCACCCAATTGGTTCTTTTTCTCTCCTCACTGGCGCTCTCCCCAGAGTTATCCGTACTCATGCCCTTCTCCCCTATGCTCATATGATTACTCGTGTCCGGATCAAAGAATGATCTCACCGAGTTTGGGAGAATGGAACTCGAAAACTGAAACGGGAAAATTCCCATGGAACGGCTGTTCTTTAGTTTTGGTTCCGTTGCTGCTGCGTGGATACGATTGATGCGGCAACAAAGATGGTTGTCCGAAGAAGACCTCCGCATAGTAGCACGAATGTAAAGGTCTTGGCTGGAGTTAGACCGGCGGAGACCATTGTGCTCTTTGAAAATGTCTACCGTCCTGGCGGAAGCGGCCGAGGTAGGAATAACTAGTGAACTGCATGCCATGATTGCACCAGAACTGCAAGTAATGAAGGGTTTTCCTGGAAAAATATTCAAACTTTTTGTTAGCTAAGAACTCAGAATTATTTGTTTTATTGGCCGAGTTCTTGAAAGCAAATCTGCTTATGGTAATGGACTTTTATAATCATACACTAATCAGCTCCAAGCTCTTCACTAACAACGATGCATTGCCGAATTACGATTTTGTGCACAAGACTAATTACCAATCTTGGAATAATGCGTTTTATGGTAAAGGTTTTGAAGTCATTTGACATGATAATTAGATAAAATATAGTTATAATCTTGACAAAAGACCGAAATTCGAGGAACATAATAAATCCGTTGGCTTGTAATATTCTGCAAAAATAAAAATAATAAAAAAATGGACCCACATGCGTAGGGACAAAAATGGCGGGAAAAACCATGCAACTTTCTATGCTTAAAATGAGATTGCATTAGAGCAAATACTATTCGTCAGGATTTTTTTTAAAGTGAGACTATTTAAGGAGTATTTCTTCATTTCTCATCCGCTTTTCTTCATTTCTCATCCGCTCTTCTTCATTCCTCATTTCTCCTAATTCCTTATTTAACTTATGTATCAAAGTATTGCTAACACAAATTATAAAAACTTAAAATAAAAAAACGAAATGATCATGAAACGAATTTTTACATTCTCATTTCTGAAACCCCTCAAAACCAAAAAAATCATTGTCGAACATCTAGCAAGCACTGTAACTCTTACGTGTCATCAGTTTAAGGAGATGAAACCAAAATACAACTACCATTATGTCTCTGTCTTTGTACTTGGAACCAAAACGGTTTTTGGTACTTTAATTGGATGTTGATTTCAATGGTTTTGCCTTGGCTCACCCGACTGACAAGATTATCACCATCCATAGCTTTAAACCATCCGCCTTGCTATGATCTGTTTAGGAATTAATCGCACTTAAATTATTTTTCTAATCCCTTTTTGCCTTAACATCTTCAACCAAAACAAACCTGTAAATCTGTGTCTTGTGTCCTGAGTTCTAGGACATCTTCTAACTACTTTTCCTCTATAGAGATTATCGTGATTAATTAGTTAATTAACAGAAACTTAGAGCCGACCCAAAACTCTAATTAGTTACGAAATCACAAAATTCTAGAACTAGAGTCATCATAATTTTTCTCAAGTTAATCAACGATGTGAGACAAATGACTTGACACAAATTAAAATGACGTCTTCAAACAAAACAACCGTTTTCAATCATAACAAACATCCGAACATCCTTAGTTGATTGGTATTCATGTGGTGATAGGGCATTCAGAAAATAATTCTGGTAAAAAAAAATTAGAATTTAAACTCTTGTAGTGAAGTTCGTTTAAATCACTGTTCTAAAAATCTCCACCTAGCACTGCCTTGGCCCCGCCTAGGCGTTAGGCGGTTGGCCACCGCCCTGATTAATGCCTAGGCATTTAGAAATTAAGAAAGGGCGCCTAAATTGACTAAGGCGCCCACAGAGACCACCTAGCCTGCCCAGACCCGTCTAGACACCCACTTAGGTTGCAACTCACTTAAACAGAAAATATATAACTTTCATTTTGCATTTTGTTTTTTTAATAAATTGTAAGAGACTTATTGAATACTTAAAAGGAACACACATTATATACTTGTTCACCATGTTTTCATTATGTTCCAATAGCTCATAATATATATGTCATTCCATTTTGTAGTTTATGATGAAATCATATTTATTTTAAGTATAAACAGACACTTATTTACACGAAATAGATAGATTTAATTAAATTTGTCTAGGCACCCACCTAGCCGCCTAGGCGCTAGGCCCACACCCGTCGCCCGACTAGCGTCTAACGTCTTTTAGAACCTTGGTTTAAATTTAAGCCTAAAATTGAAATAAAAACCCTTCCATCATTCCTCTCAATCTAAAATGATGAAACACGATGTGGCTGTTACATTCGTCGTTTGAAATTGAATTGGAAATTGAGATGAGGGCAAATTGAAATCGTCGATTGAAATCAAAGAAATTTGGTTCGTGTTTGAATGGCCACACCCACATCGATGACTAGTAGAAAGAGTGGAAGGGGACGTCGCACCATAATTCTAAGATATTAATCCATACTTTGAGATCTTTAGGTGATGTTTCTATGAGTTTTCTAGGTGTGGTGGTGTATATATATATATATATATATATATATATATATATATATATATATATATATATATATATATAAGAAACCCTTCCACGGCAAGGAAGGCGTATAAAAACCAAATGAACCAAATAATAATCAAAGGTTTAATTAAAATTTTACAAACTCATCAAAATCAACATCAACTAAAAATTAAAACAAAAAATATAATCTGGAAAACCTCTTTCAATACTTCAGTGAGCTTAAACAATTTCAACAACCCTCTTAGATTTCTCACGGAGAATCCTAACGTCTTATTCGACTTCTTGGTTTCATTGTTCGACTTTATATCTAATAGACGATTTCAGTTCGATCCCAGTTCAAACTGGGAGGTATGAAGTTGAGCGCATGAGTTTAAAGGAATAAAAAGACAAATTTAGCCTCACATGTGAGTGTTACGTGCTAATAATTAATAGAGAGTTTACAAAACTTTCAATTTTGAGTCTAGTTTCTAACGAACTTCACTACAGAAGCTTAAATCCTAATTAACTTACCATATAGACTATTTTTCTACCACCTCGACTATTAATCCAATTAAGCTCAAATGTTATGATTTTTCAAAGATGGGAGTGCATAAAATTTGGCACTAAACTTTGCATTTGGATCTTTTCACTTTATCAAATGGCATATGTAATTTTGTGCACAAAAAACGAGATCTTTAAATGCTTTTGGCTAATGAAAAACAAAAATTATGATGTCATAAACATTGAATGTAGTCATGTGTTATTTGAAAATGGTGAAAATGTCTAAATGCAAAGATTAATGCAAATAGGGTAATGTAAATTTGGTTTAAAATTTTTTAGTCTTCTTAACAATATTTCTGCAAATATTGCTAGCATTGCTCTTTCAAAGATTTATGTTTTTGGTTTAAACAAACATTACCAAAAGTAGCCAAATTAACAAGGAAGTCAAGAAAAATAATTAAGGGTTCCAATTCATTTTATGCCCTAAGAGCATCTCAATTGGCAAGATACAAATTTAGAATGCAAAAATCATATTTACATCTCTCTTAAATTATTTTCTTCTTCTCCTTGAGAAATGTGGGGATGAAGCCAATGCATTTATAATTAACACAATTTAGAAGAACCCAGAAAAAGATTAGAGATTAATTACCTCAGAGAACTAACCCTAGCCTTCACATGTCCCCATAGCATCCAAGTCGTGAGGGAGATAGAGGACTGAAAGAAGCTCTAAAAATGGAAGCGGATCACCATATCCTTTCAGCCAGCCAACCGGAAGTTCCTGAAATTATTCTGCAGTGAGGAGGTGCAGTACTGGTATATCAAAACTGAATCTGGACCGGGACAAGATTCTAAACAATCGGGTTTTAGGGATCAAAATCTTTTATGTTGGTGTTGAATTTGAGTTTGGACTTGTTCTTCCTTGCGGGTTCTTAATGTTTCTGCAGAGAGAGTGAGATCTGGCTTTTACTATAATTGGAGGGTTCTGGTTTTAATATGTTGAGGGGGTTACAGAAACAGCCATGAAGAATCTGTTCACGTGGAATTGTGGAATTGAGGAGCTGCCACCTTCGAACCAACTTTTTATGGTCCAAAATACCCTTACGATTCGAACTTTTCTTCTTGTTTTTAATTGGTTTTGGGGCTATTATATCATGAAATTCACCAACCTTAACTGTATAATAATTGAAGTTTTGTTTAAAAGAAAATATTGATTAATTGGTCTGAGAAGAAAACAGTATACTACTAGCCATTTTCATTAATTTTTCTAAAAAAAAAATTGTGGAGTCTATGTTTGGGGTAGTGTGGGAAATTCCAGCAATCTACTCTCTCGTTTGTTTTTATTTTATTCGAGCGTTATTGAACTACATGTGAATTCAAACTTGAACGTAGAGAGAGCATTATGTTGTTCTTGTCAATTTGATCATGTCCAACTGATAACTACGGGTGTTGGATAATCGCTCGGGTGGTTAATTGTGTTGTGGTTGGTTTCATCAGTTGACCCACTCATTTCTTATTATTTGTCGATTGAGGTGTGGGAAATGGACATTTGGTCGCTGGGAAGGTGTTTACCCTAAAAATTACTTAGCCTACGTGGCACGCAAACCGAGTAACTAATGAGCTACCTACGTCCTTCAAATGTGTGCAGGGCGTGCCAACTCGTTGGCCGAGTTCGGCTAGGGAGTAAAATATGCTGATTTGTTGCGTTGATGCGCACGGCTGACTTCTATGTCCTGTGCTTTTGGCCGAGGAAGGAACACGTCTCGGCCTCTGGATTCTCAAGCTTGAAGACAAGGCTACTAATTATATGAAGTTCACAAATCGTCGTCGTTGGCTTCAGTCACATTGATGGTATTCATTAGAGTAAACTCAAGTCGAATTGACACCAAAGTATAGGGGCATAGATACTCAAAGCGGATATAAGTCTTGATGGTAAACATGGTTCGGCCGTCTGAATATCGAACTCTAAACCCCACTTATGAGTATGCGATCATAAATCAACTCGGCGTTCAATGTGCCAAGCTTAACAAACAGTAACACCTCATTTCGTCGAGAAGGCTAATGAGATGACATCTTCCAACAAGGATTTGAAAACCCTTGTCGACCGAGACTTGGATAGATAATCAGTCGGCCTTGACGCAGTGTTGTTTATCCAAACTGAAGGTGCTCCGAGGTCGGCTGATTCTACGGCGATAATGTTGTTTATCCAAACTGAAGATATCACCGGTTGCCTTCACAATGCTGTTTATCCAAACTGAAGGTGTGTTGGCGAAAAGGAAAATAAAAAACTCAAGGTTATTGAGAGGTTTCACGTAAAGCGAGAATTTGCGCAGGGCAGATTTGTGTGTTGAGTTGGAGGTCCCTTGAAAGGTGCCACTGCCTCTGTATTTATAGGAGCAAATGTTGTGTGGCGCGGCCAAATAATTTTGTAGAGTTCAACTGCAACTCTAATTTGTGGAATTGAACTTGATCCGCGTTAGACGCCAATGCATATCTTTCAAATTGATATGTGGGATTTTTCCTTGACTTTTCAAACAAAATAAAGCCTACCTAGGCTTTATCACATCACACTAGAGACCTAACCCTCCTAGGCTTCTTATCTCATTAAAAAAAAAAACATCCAAAGCCTTTAACCTCATACTTCCATCACTATGCAAAAAGGCCTAGTCTACCTAGGTTTCCATCATCACCCTAAGCCACCATTTCCCAAAAATGTTGAATACATCCTGACCTCATGAGTATTAAATTCATTTTAAATGTGTTTTACTCAAAAACTCATATGGATGCATTATGTATCTTGGTATCCCATTTAAATGCATGCATTAATCCTCTCTGACAATCAATATCCGTTTTCCAACTGATGTGAAATAAGATTGCACACAAACTTAAAACCCTATCAATGTAGTATGTGTAAGTAGGGATCGTTCTAGGCCGGGGATTAAAAGGGATGCTAATTTACACAAACTAGATTCAAAAACACAAATTAGACTCAATTACACAAAACTAAACTCTAATGACTCAAAACAGATTAGAAAGACTTAAAACAGCTCAAAACAATCAAATTGACTCAAACTAGACACTAGGAACTGATTTGGACGAAAATAAACTCAAAGGACTAATTAGACACAAACTAGGACAGATTCTAACTCAATTGACACTACTTAAAGATGGGGGGTTTGGTTTCTACGAAAATTAAATCTAAAACTAATCAACTTGCAGAATGTAAATAAGCATAAAACTAAGGTGAATTGAATGGATGAATGGCTAACTAGAGGGTCCTTCTCCACACATGACACATATGCAACACAAATCGATTTCCAGTTGTTCTTTCTATAAACCATGAACCTCAATGCCCCAAGTTAACTGTGACAACACTGCTTTAACTCTCAGATTTTCCTAAGTTCATTGAATTGGATGAAATACGCACCGACAACCCAAGTTATTCCCCAAAAGTTCTCTACATGAAAAGCATAATAGAAATACAATCAAAGATCATTAAGTTCCATGAAAATCATAAGCATTGACAAAACATTCGTGACTATGAAAAGCATGACACTCATACTAGGAATTTACTTAACGCGATTGTGACTAGCAACCTCCACTACTTGTAAATATAAGTTCGTAACGATTAGGTGAAACTCCCTTATATTTTAGCATCAAATCCTAGCATGCAAACTAAGTAGGCCTCTTTAATCAACACACAAGAATAAGTTATCAATCAAACAGTTAAGCAAATTGCATTCATGATTTATGAAATAATAACTGGATGTAATCAATTCATGTCACATATATAATCATGGCTTTGAATTCTCGCCTAGCTAAAGACAAATTAGTTCCTCATGATTGCAAATAAACAAAGAAAACTAAATTTAAACATTAGAAACAAAGATAGAATACATCTAGAAACGCTCTAGCGATTCAACGTCTTGAATGATAAGCACGGCTCCAAGTGGATCATTCTCTTTCCTTCCTTGCAAAACTTGCGGCACAAGAGGGATTTCTGAGTTTAAGGCTCTTAGGTATGGCGTGGTGTATTGTGGTGAGGGGTGAATGGTGTAGGTAGTCTGATGATAGGGGGTGGTGTAGAGAATGGTGCGGCTGCAACATGTATTTATAGGCCAAAATCACATCACAAATCAGCAAGGAAAAGGACTTAGAATTAAAAAAGAATTAGGCAATCCAAATCCACAAGGAAAAGGCATTCTAGAAGGCCAAAATCTGGAGGGATAAGGATATAAAGTGCGGTTGGAACTTAGGCTTCTAGAAAGGTAAAAACCACAAGGGAAAAGGAGAGAACATGAGGCACATTTTACGATTTCTAGAAGGTTACTTAAGGGAACATGTGCCACATTTGTAGGGACAAGGATAAGGTCTTCTAGAAACAAGGTTAAGTGCCAGATTTGTAGGGGAAAAGGATAAGAGGTGCGACACCTAAGTAGGAGAGGATAAGGACTTCTAGAAACCTATTTTAAATGTAATCCAATCAGAAATTAAACCCTCATTGCAGCTGGAAATAAGTTAGGAAAGGATTAGGATAGGATAAGGTTTGTTAAGATAGGATAAGGATTACATAAGGTAAGGATAAGATAATGTTGTTCGGATAATTCTCCTTCTTTTGAGCTGATTCCTTATCTCCAATTACTTGAATTGATTTCTCCAATTCTTTTGCACATTCCTAGCTCCATTTGAACTCCAAAATCGTCCATCCACTTGCCCATTGCTTGTGCTATCCATTCCAAGCTCAGATTTGCTCTAAAATGCTCCAAAATGCATCTTTTTGCCAACTTTGCTTCTTGGATCTAAAAACACACGAAAATGACTTAAGACACTATAATAAGCACTAACAAACTGAATAAATGCAAGAAAACATGCTCACTAAGTTGCATAAATATGCTCCTATCACCAACCAACGCCACAATCTATTAAGACTCTTGATAAAATGCTTCAATGCTCTAATCCATCACGCGTCTGAGTCCCAAATCCAATTGAATTGTATTGCATGCTTTGGAGATATAATTTGCATCTATCATGTACCATAAAATATCAAGATAATTCACCATTAAAAGATAATTATTGTGATGAAAAATCATAATATCACCCTTTAACAAAATTATCTTTATTTTTCATCCGATGGTTAGGAGCTATGCTCTCTCAACGGTCTTGATCGCTTGGGCCAATAGTGTAAAATCGGGTCCAAACAGAAGGATATCAATGCAACTCTTTAAGTATAAAGTTTCAACTTAGCACATATTGATATGGTGAGGAGTTTTCATATAAGTTATAAACTTGCATCATGCTCATCTTTTTTATGATTGAACCACTTGCACGTAGTAATATGAAGGTTTTTTTTTTCCTTTCTTTTTATCCAAGCAAAGTTAATGAGGAGACAGAGTAATTGAATTTTTTTAGACTTCAGATGTAAAGAACACTTTCAACCACTTGAGTTACAAGTCTCTTGATATATTTTTAAAAATTATTTATGTACCGTACGTGCGATAAAGTTGGATCAAGGTACTTGGAACTGAAGAGAAAGGTAAGAACATATATAAGTTTGTAACAAATTGCTTTGGGATGATAAATATATTAGGAAGCGTCATTCGTACTCATCGATCAATTCACTGTCTTACGAAGGTGTTCCAAGGTAATGTTAAGAATATTATGAGTAACACATAATATCCCCTTGTAATCATCCCACAATGGTTGAGACTGTCTAGTTCAGTCCAAGGAGTCTAATTAAGCATGCCAATTCAACGCATAATTTCCCAAGTTAGCTTGAATCTCTCTGTGAAATTGTATTTAATTATTTTCCTTTTTCTTATATATGGAGGTCAAAGAAAAAAATGATAAACCTAATGATCCTACTTGTCATCTAGGTCAGCAATCCTCGTTAACAACTCACCCATCCAAGTTTGAAGTAAATAGTTCCCGCTCAATTAATCCACAACAGAGTTTGGATAACACACAAAGTCTACAACAGATTGAGAAGAACCACAACCCTCCTTCAACATGACTCTATCATCACCGTGTGCCTTAGCTTTCTGTTATGTATTTTTGTAATATGAATTCTATTGTAAACTTGACTCATAAATCATACTAATATCACATTGACCCCTAAAATTGATAACCTGGAAACTATTAGTAATTACATACCCATTTGTTTGTGCAATGATAATTATTAAATAATGACTAAGATTATTACAAAACGATTAAAACCGCTCATGGATCTTTGTATCTCTCAAAACCAGGGGCTTTTGTCCCCGGGAGAGCTATTCAGGATAACATTCTAATCGCTCATGAAATGTTTGCAAGTTTTAATAGAATGAAAGGACAAATTAGAGCAATGGGTGTCAAGTTGGATTTGGAAAAAAAAACGTATTATTTTTTAAATTGGGACTACATTAGGTATGTTCCGCATAGATTTGGTTTTGATAATCGTTGGGTTTCTTTGGTCATGTGCTACATTACTTCTCCATCTTTTTCCATTTTAATTAATGGTAATGCTCACGGTTATTTACCCGAAAAGAGGAATTAGACAAGGGGACCCTTTTGTTGCCTTATATTTTCATTATTTGTGTGAAACCTTTAATTAGACATCTTAATGCTTTTGCTGGTTATACTAAGTGCCATGCTGGATTTTTGTCTTCCTCTCAAAGACTTCAAAGGATGAATTGCCAATTTAGTCTCTCAATTATCAACTGAGTGAAAATTAGGTCCCTAAACTATTCTTTTTTTCTAGAAAAATCAGTCATTGAATTATAAAAATATGTCAATTACATCCCTAATATTATATTTGAAGCTGCTATATTCAATTTTTCGTTAATTTAAATCACGTTACTTGCATGTGATATACATTGGAAGATAGAATTGGCAATTTTTCATAAAGAAATAGTGTATGGAGTCAACTTTGGAGGGTAAATTAGACATCAGATTCGGAGGGTAAATTAAACATTAGATTCGCAACTTATATGCAATGTTAAGGGCTTATGGGCGAGAAAATGTCAGCATTACGATTTAAAGTGTGTCAAGTGACTTAAGTTGACAAGAAAAAGAGAAGATAAAATAGCTTTGAATATAATAGTAGGGATGAAATTAGCAATTTTTAATGAATTTAGAGACTTATTTTATCAAAAAAAAATCTATGGACCTAATTTTCATTGAATAATAGTTCAGGGACTAAATCAACACTTCACTGAATTAAAATTTCAAATTTACTTTTTGTTGATGACTGTTTGCTTTTTACAAAGGCTATTCCTAGGGAAGTGAGAAATATCTTTTCCATTCTTAATCTTTTTGCTAAAGTGGCATGTTACAATATCAATTTTCATAAGTCATCTCTTTATTTTTCAAACAATACAAGTTCTCAAATTAAAAATAATATTGTACAAATTCAACATAAAATTACGAGAGGTAAGTATCTTGGTATCTACACTACTTTGTTTTGGAAGGATCAAGTTAATGGTAATGAATTATTAAAAATGTTCAAGCAAATGCTAACTATTGAAAGGAAAACATTCTTTCTAAATCTAGAAGAATTATTCTTATTAATTCCAATTTAATAGGTATGTCTAACCATATGATGTCGTGTTTTAAATGCCTGGATAAGATTTTAAGTAACCTTAATAAGGAGTGCAGAGATTTCTTTTAAGGAAGGAATAGGAAGATCTTCCCAATGGCTTGGGATACCGTGTGTACTCCCAAGAATGTTGGTGGACTAGGAGTTAGATGTATGGATTATTTTAACAATGCTTGTCTTACTAAGTTAGGCTCGAAGGTGTTCACTATCGATACTAATTGGTGGGTGAAGTTAAAAGCAAATATCTTCGTAGTAAGGAATTTCTGGAAAATAAAATCAGACAAAATTAGTCATTTGCTTGAAGGTTTGAGGCGGAGGGTGAGTAATGATCAGGACATTTTATTCTAGACCCACAATTGAGTTTTTCCTTACCCCTTTTTCGATCTATTACCTAATATTGATGGCCAAAACATTAAATTGAGATTTGAAAGTGAGTGATTTCATTGATAATAACTGTTGGGATAGAGAAAAGCTCTCTGAAGTAGTCAGCTATGAGGTGGTGAAAAAAATCTGTAACATTCTTATTCCTATTCAAGAAACCGATGACAAGTTCATCTAGGGCCCTACTACCGATGGTAAGTTCTCTATTAAGTTGGCTACTTGGATCCAAAAAGGAACATTGGTGCAATTAGCTAGACATAAGGTAATTAATAAGATGTAGAAGCTTAATATCCCCTTTCCTCCAAGTGAAGATTTTTTTGTGGTTGTTTACTAGGGAGAGACTTCAAACAAGAAAAAGATTAAGTCTCTTTATGACTAATATTTATAAAATGTGTTCATTTTGTAATTTGAAAGAGGAAGACCAAATGCATTTATTTGTTAACTGCAGAGTTACTCAGCTGGTTTGGAATTTAGTCTATGTTGCGCTCGGTAGTTTTAATACCAACAATTTTTTCTTTGTTGTGGATTGGCTGGATTCTTTAGGTTATGTGGTCAAGGAAGGTCTTAGTGAATTAATTTTTTTTTTAATTTTTTAAAATTTTTTTTGCTTTTGCGTTGGCAAATTTGGAACGATAGGAATAATAGAGTTTTTAGGAGTATTATGCCATCATTGTTGAGACTAAGTTCTTGGCTCTTTCTATGGGCGAAAGATTTCTTAAATCCAATAATAATTCTGTAGGGAAGTATACCAATGATGAATTGATAATTATTAAAT
Organism: Crataegus laevigata; assembly: GCA_963580275.1. Classification (NCBI taxonomy): domain Eukaryota; kingdom Viridiplantae; phylum Streptophyta; class Magnoliopsida; order Rosales; family Rosaceae; genus Crataegus; species Crataegus laevigata. Next base: position 23,786,269 of record OY756947.1, on the reverse strand, counting down.
GGCATCCTCTGGACAAAGACTATGCCAAGTTAAATTTTGTTAGCTTAATGGCAAAAGGCAAGGGGTTTTGCTATCAAGGATCATAATGGGATTCTCATTGTTGGTGGAGCTTTAAATCTTGATGGGGCCACCATTTCTAAGGTGGAGGCTATGGTTCTAAGGGAGGGCCTCTCTGAGAAAGTGTGTGTTTGGACCCAAATTTACACCATCGGCCCATGTAGTCAAGGCCGTTAAGTGAGCATAACTTTGCACCGTCAGATGAAAAGTGGAGATAATTCATTTTATTATTATTAAGGGATAATTTTATGGTGTTTTATCATAATTGTCTTTTAATAATAGTTTATTATGAAAGAAGAGATGTATTTCCAACTGGAAACATGGCAGCACAATTCAAGTTGATGTCTGGATGTGGATGTGCGGCACAATTCAAAATGAATTTAAAAATTTATTTAGTTGGGATCAGGATGCATGATGATGGCCTTGGGTGATGGATAAGACAAGAAGTCTAGAAAAGCTAGGCTTTTGGTGGTGATGTGATTGGGATGACATATGAGCAAAAGAGTATGCTTCAGCCTATGGATACATTTGGAAGAGTCCATTAGCACAAGGATAGTGACGTGGTGATCTCTTGACCATGAACCACATGATAATGGGATAAAGCATCATTGTTTGGTCAGATATGGTCAATTAAAATGAGATAACGATGAAGATTTTAAATTGGTTGGATAATTGCATGAAGATATCTACGACAAAAATTCTCATGCAATACTCAGCATCACATCCCTATAAATACAGATGCAGTGGCAACGAGATGGGCCACCTCCAATTTAACACACAAATCGGCATGCGCAAACTTTCGCTCTACGCGAAACCTCTCAACAACCTTGAGATTTTTATTTTCCTTTTCGCCGACACATCTTCAGTTTGGATAAACAGCACTGTGAAGGCAACTGGTGATACCTTCAGTTTGGATAAACAACACTATCGCCATAAAATCAGCCTACCTCGAAGCACATTTAGTTTGAATAAATAGCACTGCGTCAAGGCCGACTGGTTATCTATCCAAGTCTCGGTCGATAAGGGTTTTCGAATCCTTGTTGGTAGAGGTCATCTCATTAGCCTTCTAGGCGAAGTGAGTTGTTACTGATTATTAGGCTCGGCGCGTTGAACGCCGAGTTGTTTTATGATTTGATACTCACAAGTGAGATTTAGAGTTCAGCATTCCGACATCCGAACTACATTTATAGTCAAGACATAAATCTGCTTTGAGTACTTGTGTCCTTACACTCTGGTGTCGATTTGGCGTGCTTATACCTTCACGAATATAATCTTTGTGACCGAATTCGGTGCTGACGATTTGTGAACTTCGTAGAGATAGCAGCCTTGTCTTCACGCTTTAGAATTCAAAGGCCAAGACGTGTTCCTTCCTCTGCCGCAATTGCAAGACGTAGAAGTCAGTAGCCCGACCAACACCATGCAACATATTTTACTCCCTGGTCGAGCTCGACCGACGAGTTGGCACGCCCCGTATAGAATTAAAGGACGTAGTTAGCTCATTAGTTACTCGGCCCGCGCGCCACGTAGGCTAGGTAGTTTTAAGGGTCCACATTTTGGCACGCCCGATAGGACTAAGTGCTAAAACTATGAAGTTCACATGATATATCATGATCTCAATCAGGTTCTAGCTAGTGAGATTTGGCACTTATTAAAAGAAAATGCCGAGAAGCATGAAAAATTCCTTGAGGAGTACTGTAAAGTTCTTGAAAAAAGGCTAGAGGCCGAAGTGTAATTTTTCGCTCTAGCCACGACCAAAATTCGGCCTAAGAAAATTGTTAACATGACCGAAGAAAAACCTAGGCCACTTGTTGTTTCGGTCGATAAAGCTGATATAGAAAAATCCTGTTCGGCTAAGTTGTTCAAGTTAAAAGCTGAAATTGGTGAAATTATAATGCCTGGGGGGCATAGTAATTGTTCAACACATTCGGTGGCCAAAAATGAAAAACTTTTTGCCAAGTTAAAAATATTTGAAGAAAATCCTTTATTCGGCCTAAAGCGAAATCAATTTGAAAATTTTGATATAAACAGATCTCAGCTTGGAATAAAACATCGTTGGTCTCCCCCTTCTTTTGGATCGACCACTTGTATTCCCGTATGTTAAATTAGTTATTTAATTTATTTTTTTTATACAACATCTGGCTATTTGAGCCGATGGTGTATAAGAAAATATGAGGGCAACGAAGACCTTAAGACCTGACCTTATACAAAAATAAAAAATAAAAAAAAGGGCGTTGAGAAAAGGCATTGAAAAAAAAAAAGAAGAAACTTTTGGCCGAAGGAAAAAAAAAAGGGGTCATTCGGCTTGCTCGCCCTACCGTATGTTGTTGTGTACTAGTGCACTGTGTGCTGTCACATATTGCTGCCGAGGTTCTTGTCATCGAACCATAGGGCCGAGAGAACCATAGTGTCAGATGGGTCGTGATTTGATATATATATACACCATGAGAAGCAGTGGGCGGGGGTTCTCAAGACTTCGACCCCATTTAGTTTTTCTCGGCCAGCTCGCCAAGGTATCTTTCAAGACGTGACAGGCCATAGAATGGATTCCTCGACCATATATTTCTTCAATTGCGCTAATTTGCTTAACCATTAAGCTTACGGGCCGAAGCTCAAGGAAATTGGGGGGCAATGTTTGGACCCAAATTTACACCATTGGCCCGTACAGTCAAGGCCGTTGACTGAGTATAGCTTCGCATCGTCAAATGAAAAGTGGAGATAATTCATTTTATTATTTTTAAGGGATAATGTTATGGTGTTTTATCATAATTGTCTTTTAATAATAGTTTATTGTGAAATAAGAGATATGTATTTCCAACTGGAAACATGGCAACACAATTCAAGTTGATGTCTGGATGTGGATGTGCAGCACAATTCAAAATGAATTTAAAATTTATTTAGTTGGGATCAGGATGCATGATGATGGCCTTGGGTGATGGATAAGACAAGAAGTCTAGAAAAGCTAGGCTTTTGGTGGTGATGTGTTTAGGATGACATCTGAGCAAAAGAGTAGGCTTCAGCCTATGGATACATTGAGAAGAGTCCATTAGCATAAGGATAATGACGTGGTGATCTCTTGACCATGGATCACATGATGATGGGATAAAGCATCATTGTTTGGTCAGATATGGTCAATTAAAACGATGGAGATTTTAAATTGGTTGGATAATTGCATGAAGAGATCTACACCAAAAAATTCTCATGCAATACTCAGCAGCACATCCCTATAAATACAGATGCAGTGGCAACGAGATGGGCCACCTCCAATTCAGCACACAAATCTGTCATGCGCAAACTTTTGTTCTACGCGAAACCTCTCAACAACCTTGAGATTTTTATTTTCCTTTTCACCGACACATCTTCAGTTTGAATAAATAGCATTGTGAAGGCAACTTATGATATCTTCAGTTTGGATAAACAGCACTATCGCCGTAGAATTGACCTCGGAGCACCTTCAGTTTGGATAAACAACACTGCGTCGAGGCCGACTGGCTATCTATCCAAGTCTCGGTCGACAAGGGTTTTCGAATCCTTGTTGCTAGAGGTAATCTCATTAGCCTTCTCGGAAAAATGAGGTGTTAATGATTATTAGGCTCGGCTCGTTGAACACCGAGTTGTTTTATGATTGGATACTCACAAGTGGGATTTAGAGTTCGGCATTCCGACAACCGAACTACATTTATAGTCAAGGCATATATCCGCTTTGAGTACTTGTGTCCTTACACTCTGGTGTCTATTTGTGAACTTCCCAGAGATAGCAACCTTGTCTTCAGGCTTTAGAATTCAAAGGTCGAGACGTGTTCTTTCCTCTGCCACAATCGCAATACGTAGAAGTCAGCAGCGCGACCAACGCCACGCAACACATTTTACTCCCTGGTCGAGCTCGGCCGGCGAGTTGGCACGCCTTGCACACAACTGAAGGACGTAGTTAGCTCATTAGTTACTCAGCCTGCACGCATGTAGGCTAGATAATTTTTAGGGTCAACAAGGTGTTACGAAGATCATTATTGAAGGTGATTCTAAGCTGATCATTCAAGCAGTGTTGGGGAGGAGCGACACCATGGAATTTAGTGCATATTATTGAAGATATCAAGTGGACGGCGGCTAAATTTAGTAGTATTTGCTGGAATCATGTTTTCAAAGATGCCAAGTTTATTGCTGATGCCTTTGCTCGTCAGAGCCTCCTTATTTTTTATTGTCATTTTGGGATCACTGTACCCTCCTTTGCTTTAAATGCTATTCGGTTTGATTATGTAAGGAATGGATGTTATCGAGGTTTTTCTCTTTAATGTATTGTTTCTTTTGGTAAAAAAAATGTAATTGGTTAGCTGCATTTAAAAGAAAAGAAAATAAAAATAATGATGGCAAAAAACAGTTTACCTCCGATTCTTTACTTTTGGTTTTTAACTTTTGGTTTTTAACATAGAGTGTTTCATTATCAAGACCAATTAAATATAAAAGGTGTCATATGAGTACATTTGCTCTAATGACTAATTTCTTGATCTAGAGATAATTCACACAAATAAAAAAAAAATTAAAAGCCCACACGGTACTACAATATATTGACCAACATAACCAAGAATCCCGAAGTGGATCAGTCACAAAAACGGCTGAAAACAACAGACTAAGCAACGATGCCCTCACATAAAGCCATTGCAAATAACGAGGCCACCACAATCACCAAAGCAACACAAACAGATCGTTGACGCAACACAAAAGCTACTAAACTAACTCGCTTCAAGCGTTACAAGGAAAATTAATACATAAAAAAAATAAAAAAAACTAATTAAAGGCGATAAAGTGTCCAGAATGAAGCAGCGGTTACAAATGTGGCATGCGGTAAGCGTTGCAGAGACATAGCGTAGAAATAAATGGAGGCTTGGGTGGCAAATGAATTCCATGTTAGAGCCAACGCATCACGAGCCTGTAACCTGCATAAACCGTCTTCGCAATCGCATCCAAAAAACCAGCTGACCGAGCCACAGCCTACAAGGGCAAGGCCTAGGAAGCCCAAGCTCCTCTCGAGAGGGAGCCGCAACAGCTTTAGATGTACAAATAGAACCGTTACGAAGACGTCATAAACCACGACTGACACGCTCAATAGTTCAAGACCAATATAATTAGGCCAAAATCATTAGGATAGATCATGGCCTGACTGAACCAAACTAGAGAAACAAACTGACTATTTTTTTCTTGTCAAACATAGTGACCGTATCCTTAAATATTGTTAAATTTGCTTTATCTTGCTCACTTTTCTGCTTTAAATTTTGTTAGGAAGTATGAAGTTTCTTTATTGTTTTTAAAATTTCGTGAAATTGCTTTGTTGAAGAGAAACAAAGATTAGGTCGAACCAGAGTGAACGAGTCCCACTTGTTGTGACAAAGACCTTATAAGAAAGAAAGAAAAAAAAAACAATATTATCCACGCCTCATAATTAGGGTAAGTTTTTAGGTGACTTGTACGCAGACCACTTGACCATGTGACCATATTCACACGTATGTGAGACTTTTCTATTTTAAGTCCACCTATTATGAGTTGGTCCCATCTAATTATCTCCAGTGTCGTATCCAAATGGTCGAATATTAGTAAGATAATCTCCCATAAATAGACCCGTCTAAAGATTTTGTGTTCAAGAAAGTGGACCATCATTTTGTTTTTCTTTAGTTTGCAATACCATTGACTTTCACCGTACAGCAAGCGCAACCGTGGAAAGTCATGTAATGCTGCAGTTCTAAAGATGAGCACAGAACACGTGAAGGCTTACCAAACCTTTTCTTTTTCTTGTACGTAAGGTAACGTGCAACTGTGCAAGTTGGGGGGTTGATTATCACTCAAACCCTATCCACGATATTATTCAATTCGGATTCCTATAGTTTGAGAAAATTGAAAATTGAAATCTCCTCTCAGAGAAAAATATGTATATTAAACTTTGAAAGAGTTTCAAGTTCTAATTCCAAACTATAGGAAGAAAAGTGTCACTAAACAAAAGCTAGCTTGTGATTCCACTAACAAGCTTAAACCTCTGGATTAATATTATTGAGCACACGTTGCTCAGTATTATTGTCTGATGATATTCTTTTTCACTTATAAGTGAGACGTTTTAGGTTTGAATCTTATAAATAGCGAATTTGATTCCAAATTATGTTGCCCACTGTATAACTTAGCCTAGCGCCGACTCTCCTTAGTATAAAATATATTCGTTGAACTTAAAAAATATATCATTGAGCACACAAAACAATGGGAGCTTTTAGTTTAAATATTTAAAAGAAATCTACACTAAAATACCATATTTTTAATTCAGGTACTAGTTAAAAAGTTAAGCTAATTTGTTAAAATGACAATAATACCCAATCCTACCAATAAGGCCATATCTTTTAACATTCCTGATGAATTGTGACTAACAAGCAAACGTAAAAAAAAATTTACAAAAAAAGTTTCACTTTGTAAATCGCTTAGTGCCTAGGGTATAGTTCTCAAATTTTGGGCTATGCCCAAAACTCGAGACCTACACCCTAAGCTCTAAGCCCTAAGCCCTAAGCTTCCCTTAAAGACATTCTAAAACTCTAAACTTAAAATGATCAACCCCAAACTTTGATGGACCTTCTAAAACTAAAACATTAAACCCTCAAAGTCAACCCCGGACTCTGAGGAAACTGAGAGTGCTGTCTTTGTTGGATAGCAAGTACAGTGGAGGCAGCCCAACCATAGGCTATTAAAGGTTAATTATGACGGTGCCTAGTGTGGGAAGTCCCTTAAAGGGAGGATACGGTTAGGTTATGAGCGACTTTGCAGGGTTGTTGCAAATTTTTCAACAACACGGCTATGGCTGAAGTTGCGACGATTCGAGCAGAGTTGACTGTATGTAACGAGATGGATTGTGTTGTGGTGGATATAAGTCTGATTCTCAATTATTAATTAGAATGCTTAATGGGGAGTATGCTATGTGCTAGTTTGGAGTGTTTTATTCATGATATTAGATACTTGGGGTCTCAACCAGGGGAGGTGAGGTTTTTGTTTGTCAAGCGGAAAGGAAATGATGTTGCTTATGTTGTAGCCTCATATGTTACCTCGCATGGAGGTGCTTTCTGTTGGGATGCTCTTGATCCCGAGTTTCTGTTTAATATTCTTGCTGAAGATGTAAACGTTTCTATTAGAATTTAATAAAATTTATCATTTGACAAAAAAAAAAAAAAAAAAACCAAGACTCTTAGAGCATGTTTGGTAGTGTATTTAAATTTAACTTTTTTAACTCAAAAACAGTTTTCAAGTTTTAGGTCTTAAAAACTTGTTTTGTATGACTATTTTTAAAAATTGAACTCAAAACTATTTGTATGACTATTTTTAAAAATTGAACTCAAAACTAACTCAAAAATATAGTTTATTCCTTAAAAACATAAAAAGTGAGTTTTTAAAGTTTTTAAACTTAAACTCACTCATTTCTTTTCTTTCTCTCCTCCCCTCACTCCAAATATATCTCTATTTTCTTCTTTCTTTCTCCTTTTTTTTTTTCACTTTTTTCGTCTCTATTCCAATTCAATTAAGTTTAAGTCGTAAGATTTAAAATTTTTAAATCGCAAACCAATTAAGTTTTTGAGTCTTAAAAAAAATTGTTTTCAAGAAATGTTTTGAAAAATGATACAAAATTTCAAATAATATACCAAACAGGCCCTTAGAGACTTTATAAAATTCTAAAAGAAACAAACTTGAGGACAAGATGGTAATCTCACATGTCTTTTATCTTGTCATAGGGGCGGTGGTTTCCTTAGGAAATTTATTTAATACGTTTATACATATCAAACAAGAGATTACATTAAATTGAACTCCAAAAATTATATATTTAGATGGAGACCCAAGAAGAAAGAAAGCAAGCTTATGGGACGAACACACAATTTTATTTTATTTTCTATTTTGTAACAAATTTGTTGTGGGTGGAAAGTGTGGGATGTGAGGGTAGTACTGAAAAATATGTGGAGTGTTTATTAAGATAAATTGTAATTTTAAAATTATATGTGAAGTGTATTAAGCAAATGGGGGTGTATCAACAATATGTGAGTTGTGAATAAAACAACCTAAAATGAATTTACCACAAAAAAGAACCATCCAAAATTACAGATGAGTATTGTTTTATATGAAGTTATAATTAAATAAATGTAACTTACACAATAAGTCCAAAGTCTTTGTTTTCTTTTTGATAAAACCAAGATTAAATATCTAAAGTTTAACATATGTAAATTATGTTGTTTAAAAAAAATGTAAATTATGCATATATATAATCAAATATAATTATTTCAAAAGTTAATTCTATAGATTTATGTCACATCCTGGCCCGGGCGCAACCACCTCCCGGGCCCACTCCACCACCGTAGCACGATATTGTCCGCTTTGGGCCCCGACCACGCCCTCACGGTTTTGTTTCTGGGAACTCACGAGCAACTTCCCAGGAGGTCACCCATCCTGGGATTGCTCTAGCCCCCTTCTCGCTTAACTTCGGAGTTTCTACGGAACCGGAAGCCAGTGAGCTCCCAAAAAGCCTCGTGCTATGTACGGATGAAAATATACATTTAAGGATCACTCCCTGGGCGATGTGGGATGTCACATTTAACTAGTACTGTATCTAGTGACATTTCTCTTCACCTGCAATAAAAAAATTAAGTTCAACTGTTGTAAAAATTGTTGGAAAGAATATCTTTTCATTCAATGAATAATTAGATTACAAGATTGTTGTATATATATATAACTCATTTACACATGCCACTACCAATCAGTCTTTAACTAACAAACTACACACCTCAACAAACAAAACAAATATCCAACTAACTCTAAGTATTATCCAACTGAATCATTTACACAATTACCCTCAATATCCCCCTTCAAACTGAGCTAAGGATTACGAATGGGGAGTTTGGATTGTAGAAGTTGAAATATATCCTTAGAAAGATCTTTAGTACAAATATCTGCTAGCTGATCCTATGTACAAACATAATGAACAAAGACTTCTTTGGCCAAAACCTTTTCTCAAATGTAGTGGTAGTCAATCTCAGCGTGCTTGGTATGAGCATGAAACAACATATTCTTTGCCAAAGAGATAGCAACAACATTGTCACATTAAAGTTGAGGAATAGAGGGAGGTTTGTAGCCAATATCAACCAACAACTTGCAGATCCAAGTGATTTCTGCAGCAATGTTGACAAGTGATCGATACTCAGCCTCAGTGGATGAACGAGCAATAGTGGGTTGTTTTTTTGGCACTCCAACTAATAATGGATGAGCTAAGAAAGATGCAAAAACCTCCAATGGACTTTCTGTTAATTGAGCAGCCTGTCCAATCAACATCGAAAAATGCCTTCAATGTTATAATGGATGGAGTGGATGAACATTTTGAAAACCACAATCCCATATCAATAGAGCCCTTAAGATACCTGAAGATTCTTTTCACTGTTTGAAAGTGAGATTGCTGAGGACTATGCATGAATTGACAAACAAGATTCACATCAAAAGAAAGATCGGGCCTTGTCCAGGTTAAGTATTGAAATACTCTCGCTAGAGATTTATATTCTGTAGGATTCTCCAGTAAGGGAGATGTGTGATCCAATTTGGAAGTCCTCATAGAAGTGACATAAGGTTTGGCTCCATCCATTTTTGCTTTCTTCAATAGATCCAATATGTATTTGGTTTGAGAAATGCAAATGCCTTTGGATGATCTTTTCACCTCAATACCGAGAAAGTAGTGCAGAGCACCCAAATCCTTGATGGGAAACAGAGAACTAAGCTGAGCTATAACCTGTTTGCAAGCTGGAGGTGAGGGTCCAATGTCAATGATGTCATCAACATAAACCAAGATAAACACCATTGGATCTGTTTTGAAAAATAAAGAGTGATCAAATTGAGAACCAGTGAATCCCAAAAAAGTCAAAGCTTTATGAAGTTTTTCATACCAAGCTCTTGGAGCTTGTTTTAGTCCATAGAGGGACTTGTAAAGATGACAGATATGAGTAGGATGAATAGGGTCTTCAAAGCCAAGTAGATGTTGCATAAACACATGTTCAATGAGATTACCATGCAAAAATGCATTACTTACATCCAGTTGATTGAGAAACTAGTCATATTGTGCTACCAAAGTAAGGAGAATTCGAATTGTGATAGGTTTGGCAACTGGACTAAATGTCTCATTGTAATCTAAACCTTTTTGTTGGTGAAATCCTTTGGCAATTAAATGTGCCTTGTACCTGTCAATAGTACTATCAGGTTTCCTCTTGATCCTAAAGACCCACTTTTAGCCTACTATATTGGTAAAATGAGAGTTGGGAACCAAAGACCATGTTCCAGTTTGTTTTACTGCAAGGAACTCATCTTGCATAGCTTTAACCCATTGTGGATATTTGGAGGCTTGAAGATAAGTATTGGGAACATAATTATGGGAAAGGTGAGGAGGTAATTGGTGATGCGATGTAAAACAACACAAATTAAACCTTCTTTTTGACAATTGTAATAAAGATGTAAGTAGGGTATCGTTCTAGACCGGGGATTAGGAGGGATTGCTAATGCACCTAACTGACTTAAAAATATTAAACAAGACTCAAAAACACAAAACAAAACTAAAGACACTTAACTAAACTTTAATGACTCAAAACAAACTAGATTGACTCAAATCAACTCAAAATAATCAAATTGACCCAAATTAGACACTAGGGACTGATTTGGACGAAAATAAACTCAAAAGACTAACTAAACACAAATCTAAACAGATTCTATCTAAATTAATATAACTTAAAGATAGGGGATTGGTTTTTGACGAAAATTAAAAGACAAAGTAAATAACTTGTAGATTCTAAACAAAGACATAAAACTAAGTGAATTGATGGATAGATGGACTAGCTAGAGGGTTCTTCTCCACACATGACACACTTGCATACAAACCAATTTTTAGTTGTTCTTTCAATAAACCATGAATCTCAACACCCCAGATTAACTGTGAACAACACTTTTTTAACCTTCAAGTTTTCCTTAAGTTATTGAATTGGACGGAAAAGCGCATACAACAATTCAAAACATTCTTCAAAAGTCCCCTACGTGAACAGTACAATAGAGATACAATCAAAGATCATTAAGCTTTGTGAAAACTATAAGCATTGACGAGGCATTCGTAACTATGAAAAGCATGATACTCCTGCCAAGAATTCACTTAACGCGATTGTGACTAGCAACCTCTACTACTTGTGAATATAAGTTCATAACGATTAGGTGAAACTCCCTTATATTCTAGCATCAAATTCATGCATGCAAACTAAGTATGCATCCTTAATCAACATACAAGAATAAGTTATCAATCAAACAGTTAAGCAAATTGCATTCACAATTTATGAAATTACAACTGAAGGTAATCAATTCATATTGCAAACATATTCATGGTATTGAATCAACCTCTAGCTAAGGCGAATTTATTTCCTCATAGTCGCAATTAAACAAAGATAATCAAATTTAAACATTTAAAACAAAGATAGATTACACCTAGAAACGCTCCAACAATCCAACGTCTTGAATGGCTAGGCACGGCTCGAAGGTAATCATCTCATTCTTCCTTTGTAAAGCTGCGGCATAAAGGATGGTGATGATGGTTGATGGCTGGTGCGGCAAAGGGGTTGAATAGGTTTAGAGAATATGGAAGGGTGATAGGGGATGGATAGGAAGAGAGGTGGATGGAATGGATGGAGGAAGAGAGAAGACTTGTGGCAGAAATTGTGTTGTGAATATGTTGTGTGTATTCCCTTTTTGTCTTGTGATGGACAAGCCTATTTATAGACTTTGAAAATGAATCACCACCACAAAATTTCTTGGTGAAGTGGGTGGATGTTGTAGGTGAAGTAGGTGGATGTTGTAGGTGAAGTGTGTCCATATTTAGCATATGTTTGAAGCCCTTTCATGCACCAAAACATCCATCCTTATGCAAGCAATCCATTCCACCCCAAAACAGCTCCAAATTGCACCAAAATGCACTTCTTTGCTAACTTTGTTATTAGAACCTACAAACACACGAAAATAGCTTAAAACATTCTAATAAGATGAAACTAATTAAGTAAATGCAAGGAAACAAACTAATAAAATCACATAAATATGTTTCTATCAATTGGTGCTTTGTTGCAGTGAAAGCTTTAAGGTTGTAAATACCAGATTTTTGATCTAGTTTGCATTGGATGAATGTTGATGCTAAAATTTGGAAGTGGTGGAGAAGCACTGGTTGTAGAGGTTGGCGAGACTTGAATATGCTCAGGTGGAGAGACTTGAGTATGCTCTTAAGTAAAGACACTTGATGATGCATGACCAAGTGTGAATTTTCTTGTAGAAAATATCAACTGGGATGGAATAAATTGACTAAGAGAGACATTGGATGATGTTAATGTTGAGCTTGCTACATGAACTTGCTTGTGAAAAGGAAAGCTTAATTCATCGAAGATAACATGTCTAGAAACATAGATCTTGTGTGAGCTGAGATATAAACATTTGTAATGTAACCCTTGTGATTAAGATTGTAACCCAGAAAAACACATTTTTTGCTTTTAGGATCCAACTTGAATTGAGAATAAGGTTGCAACCAAGGAAAACAACTGCAACCAAAAAATGTCAATGTCAGATAAGAAGGTGATCTGTTGAACAACAATTCCCATGGAAAAGCCTTGGATGCAGTTTTCATTCTATTGATTAAATAAACTGCAATAGAAAATGCATGATTCCAATAGATATGAGGAACTTAAGATACTATTAATAAGGTCCTTGCTGTCTTAACTAAGTGTTTGTGTTTGCGCTCAGAACAACCATTTTGTTCTGGGGTGTGAAGACAGTTAAGTTGATGATTGATGCCACGCTCAACAAGAAAGTTGGAAAATTGAGAGCTTAAATATTCACCACCAGAATTAGATCGCAGAGTCATAATTTTGGTACACATCATATTTTCAACATGAGTTTTGAATATTACAAAAATATTGAAGACATCAGATTTGTATTGCATAGGAAAGAACCAATAATATTTTGTAAAATCATCTACAAAAATGATATAGTACCTATGGTGATGTATAGAAGAAACAGATGCTGGCCCCCAAACATATGTGTGAAGTAGTTCTAAAGGTTTACTTGTATGATAAGGTATATATACAAAAGGTAGTCTAGAGCTCTTACTTAACGCACAACCATTACAAAACGTGGTGTGTTTATTACCAGAAATAGATATATAAGACTGAGAAGTCAACTTATTTATGATCTTAGCAGAGGGGTGACCTAATCTTTGATGCCAAACATCCCTTGAAGCATTAATAGGGGCAGCAAATGCATGATGATTATCAATCATAGATCCAGAGTTGAGAGATTGAAAGGGATAAAAGCCATTCCTCACTGGTCCTTTAAAGAGCATCTTCACCGAAGAAATATCCTTCATAGTGAAGTAAAAAGGATAAAGATGCATAGAACACTAGTTATCAATAAGAAATTGATTTGCAGAAAGCAAGTTGTGTTTCAAATGAGGGACATGTAACACATTACGAAGCTTAAAATTGTAATGAGGAGTATGTAAGTGAGAAGATCCAGAGTGAAGAATTTGCAAACCTTTGCCATTTCCAATATAAACTTGTTTAGGTCATGTGTAAGATTTTGGATTTTGGAGATTGGTGTACGAGTTGGTCATGTGATTACTAGCGCCAGAGTCAACAAGCCACGTTGGAGAAGGTGCATTGATATTGGCACCCATAGTTGAGAGAGAACAGTGACCAAAGAAATTTGGATTCATACGCTTAGGACAATCAAATGCCTCATACCCAAAGGGTTGACAAATTTGGCAGAGAACTTTCTTGCTATAAGAGTTGAAGTTGGAGTGACCACCACGATTGTACCTTTGATAGCCTTGCCGAGTGGAATTCTATTGAAAATTGTTGGATCGAAAAGTGCCTCGACTCTGAAAATTTCTAGGATTTGAGAAAGAGCCTCAACCTTGAGCATTATTACGATTCAAACCACGACCATAGGAAAAAAGGAGAATTGGAGTTATGCGACGCCACAAAAGCTTGAAAATTAGGTGTTTGAAGAATATCAGAAGAAGAATGGAAGGCCTGAAACAGCAAAGACTGCGTTGTTTTCTTCCAATTGGTCAATTGAATCTCCTTATTAAGAAGAAGGCCATATAGTTCATCGATTGTTGTGGAACCAATGCGAAACTGAGTCGCATCAACGAACAAATCATACTCTGATGAAAAGTTGTGAAGTATGACAAAAATTAACTCGGAATCTTCAATCGGATATCTGGCACTGGCAAGAGCATCAATGATCTCTTCAGTTTGTTGAAGAAATTATGCACCAGAAGAATCTCCCTTAGTTAGGCTTCGAAGACGAGATCAGAGCTCATGAATGTGCGATTGAGAGGCAATCGCAAGCCTCGATTCCAATTTAGCCCACAGTTCTCTAGAAGAATTGACTCCAACATTATAACAAATCAACGAATCAGAAAGTGTGGAGTTGATCCATATGAGAATGTTTTGATCATTTTCAAGCTAGGTAACATAGGTTGGATTTAGAGTGCGATTTCCATTTGCATCAGTGATAAATTGAGGTGGTGGGCAACCGAGCCATCAATGATTTTAGTAAGGTTGTAGCGACAAAAAATTAGAGGGAACAAAGCACTCTAGGTCAAGTCATTCGACACAGTCAGCTTGATCGACACTAGAGATCCAATGTTCTAAATCGTAATTGAAGCAGTTTGAGAGGCGCTAGAGAAATTAGGGATGATTGATAGAGGATGAATGTGAGAACCAGAGTTAGAAGAAGGAGAAGCCGAAGTCGCCATTGAAATTTACAGAAGAAATTAAGGTTTACATGTGCAAGAAGCTTTAAGAAAGAGGAAGCTTAGTGATGAAGATTGGCAAGAAAATTGAGTGGCGAAGGTAGATAGGATCTAGTCGCTAGACAGAGGCGGGTGATACCATGTTGGAAAAAATATCTTTTCATTCAATGAATAATTAGATTACAAGATTAATGTATATATATACAACTCATTTACACATGCCACTACCAATCACTCTTTAACTAACAAACTACAAACCTCAACAAACAAAACAAATATCCAACTAACCCTAAGTATTATCCAACTGAATCATTTACACAATTAACCTCAATAAAAATAACAAGTTCAATAGCACATTATTATGGGGAGTCGGGGACCCATTATGTTGATTAATCCAAATCTTCCCACTTTTTTTTAACAAAAAAAAAAATATTATTTTCACTAAGGGGGTGGGGGAGTGAGTTAAACCTCACAATGGGCTAGCAATAATGTGGTTCAAATTCGCCATTGGCGAGAGCCGAACCTAAGATCTCTCACTTGTAAGTAAAAAGCAATACCGTTAGACTATAGTGACATTCATTTTCACTTGTAAAAAAAGAAAAAGAGATTACATGTAGATAGGAGAAGTGGGGGAAGAAGGCACTAACCTAAGGATCGGGAGGTTTGTTAATATCGACCCAAATAATATTCACAAAGACGAACAAAGTTGAAAGGAGGTGGGGTTCCCAAAAGATGTGGCTTTGCATAAATAAGAGAATAATTTATTTATTTTTATTTTGGCTTAATTATGAGAGAATAAGTTTGAAAGTGAGCAGAGAAAAAAAATATAGGTTTTATAAGGATAGAAAAGGACAATATAATGGACCAGAAAAACAGAAAGAAAGAAAAAAAAACAGAAACTGGCCACTTGGCTTTTGTTTTTCAACACCCAAGTGTGTCATCTCCCTTGTCTTGGGTGGATTTCACATGGAAAGTGTGAAGTGCTCAAAAGCAAATTGCAAGCATAACACGCACAAAAGCTAAGGGAAGCAAACACAACTTGCACCACTAGTTGGAAATAAGACAAAGGGAGATGGATATATTGCATGCCAAGGATTGACAAAAGGACCATGGTTGTATTCATCACATTCCATATATAGGTAAAGTCAAGAGGATAAAACCCTAGATGATACTAATCCCAATTATCCCTTGGCTTGAGGGATTGGACTACTTCTTTAATCATTATCCTTTATCTTTATTCCAACTATTTGATAATTATCCTTTGATGTTGGATGTTGGTGGAAACACGATTCAGTTCCGTTAATATTCAAACTTTCATTCGGACATGGATGTCGGATCGTACAATTTTCCTCACGGCCAGTCAATTGACAATATTTAGTGTTTGGCATTATCGATTAACGACACAAGTTTTTGGCTTAGGTTTAGAGTTCAGATTTTAAATGTTGAATTTATATAAGTTTTTAAGTTTATTCTATTTACCAAAAAAAAAAAAGAGTTAACTGAGCTAGAGCAAGAATTGGGGTCACACTATAATGTATCAAAAGCAAGTTGGGACTAACACTCTATTATTCAATTAGCCAACTCACCAGTCTATAAAGCGCTGAAATGAAATTCACAAATTAAAGTCCTACTAAAAGATTTTTGTTTGTTTGTTTGTTTGTTTGTTTATATATCGATGTATCAAAACTTATTGTGATGTAAAAGAGAATAAAAAAGGTTTTAAGTTACCAACATGGTATGTTTTGAAAAAATAAGACATGTTTGACATTGTTTATGGAATAACTGAAAGTATTTTAAGACAACTAGAAGCGATTATAATATTGTTTGATAGAAAAATATAAAAATACGGCATAAAAGTACTTTTTGAATGCTGAGTACTTCCTCATAATCCACCAAATCAGATGATTTGTGTTGTTGAAAATTGATCAAACGGTTACAAACGGGGGCCTACTTTAAAAGTTATAATAACTTCAGCCGCTGGATCAATTTTCAACGACACGGATCTCCAGATTTTGTAGATTAGGAGGAAGGGATCCGGAGATGATTCATTTCCGAGTAAAAGTA
The DNA here is from genome assembly GCA_963580275.1 of Crataegus laevigata. Lineage (NCBI taxonomy): Eukaryota > Viridiplantae > Streptophyta > Magnoliopsida > Rosales > Rosaceae > Crataegus > Crataegus laevigata. The sequence continues at coordinate 23,769,330 of OY756947.1, read as the reverse complement.
CTTACTAGTTGTTGTCTAGACAATTTCAATTAAAATTTTTATTTTAAATTAAAATAGAAATAAAAATATTTTATTATAGATCAATAAAATAGTTTTTAATCGCAAATGATCCTTGAAATTAACCTACTCCATCAAGATGGTCCATGAAATTGAAATCAATCAATGTAGTATTTGAAAATGGGTGTTGCAAATTAATATGGTCTTTCTGTCACAATTCTGTAAAAAATAATGTTATGTGTTGACTTGGCACATAAGTAGGTCCCACAAATCTAATTAAATATTAATGTGAAACTAAAAATATGTAAATAATTTAAAAAAATATTTTTATATAATTAAAAACTTAAAAAATAAAAATGGAAAAACTTGGTAGAGTTGGGTCTGGGATTTGACTGTGCCACGGCTTGAGTTCGGCGAGAAGGGATTGAGTCTGGGTGGGACAAACTTGGTTGAGGATGGTGAGTTGTCAGCAAGTTCCGATGAGGAAGAGAAGGCGATGGTTATGGCGAAGGAATGGAAGCCACTGGAGCTGAAGTCCAAGAAAAGGCGATGCTGATGTTAAATGTTTACCAACTAACCAAGTTGAGAGTTGATCATGTGGTGGACTCTAGCAGCGAAAATCTATCCAAACTGTGAAGGATTTATGAAATCCCGAAAGCTTTAAAAGGCAATGAAGGTTTTGAATTGGGGAGGGGAAGAAGAATATGTCAATTCATCTTTTCTTTTATTTTTATTTTTATAAGTTTTCAATTATACAAAAATAAAAATAGTTTTTTTAAATATTTAAATATTTTTAATTTCAAGTAATAATATTTAATTACATTTATGGGATTTAATTATGTGCCACATCATCAAATACCAGAATTTTTGATAGAATTGTGATGGAAGCACCACATTGATTTGCAACATTCATTTTCAGGGGCTACATTGATTGATTTTCAATTTCAAAAACTATCTTGATGTGGTGGGTCAATTTCAGGGACCATTTGTAATAAAAACCCTTAATAAAATGATCATAGGTCAAGTACCTTCTTTTTTCCATTTTTCCCAATATTCAAATAACGCAACAGATTAAGCTTCTTTTTATCAAAATGATTTGATAGCATTTTGACTTTTTCTAATCAAATTTTTTGTACGCTTCTAATAAAAGTCTTTCATAAAAAGTAATTACTACGTAAGTAATCCCAACTAGGCTCTCTTGGGATTTAGAAATAGAGAATAAAAAGTAAAGGGTTAAGGTTTATGGGCGATAAGACTTACTACTACGAATAAATAAATTTGAGAATAGTCACTTAGGCAATCTCCAATCGAAGGAGGGGTAGATGGCTCGTTTTAACCCTCTGGTCTTCCAAGAAATTAATATTTTAATGAACAGTGCATGTCCATATTTCTTACCATCTCCAACCGAGGGCCATATGGCCAAACATAGCTCAGTGACAAAAACCATCTCCAACCGAGAGCCAAAGAGTCATAGGGTCAAACATAATTTATTATTTAAATTTAAAAACTACAACAACTTATATTTAAAAACTACAAATTAAATTTAAAAACTACAACAACTTAAATTTATAGGGAAAAAATGAGAAGTTTTAATATTTTTAAAAAAAATCTAGGCCAAAGTTTTTTTTTCAAATATAACGGTTAGCTGGCGTCAACTAGCCGTTGCATTCAAATTTCTGGCTGGGCCTAGGGCTGGCTGGGTTAGGCCAACCGGTTGGCCTTTTGGCCCTTTTTTGTCGAGTGGAGCCCACGGGCCCTTTGGCCTAGCCTTCGGTTGGAGACGATTTTCGGTCCTTTGGCCTTCTGGACCATTCGGTTAGAGATGGCTTTAGATTATATGTGTACATAATGAAGCAGGTAAACAGCTTAATGGTGACTAATGGGACCAATTAGTCACTAATATGTCTTTTACCCACCCAATTAACCACTAGTCGACCTTTTATTCATCTCATTTTGTACAACTAATTTTAGTATTTCATCAATCATATCACTTGGTATGAAGTTTATGTCAAATAAGAAACTCTTTAATAGGAATTCGAAAACCAATTGGTAGTCATTAAGGGCTCATTTTGTAGGTTGGATGGGATTATGCATTAGAGATAGGATTGGATTGGGCCTTAGAGATGATTAGATTGGTAGAGACATGTAATGACTTGTAGGGGTGGGAAATTTTGCCATAAACCGATTTACCGACTGAACCATACCTGTCACATCCTGGCCCAGGGCGGATCACTTCCCGGGCCAGCTCCACTACCGTAGCACGATATTGTCTGCTTTGGGTCCCAACCACACCCTCATGGTTTTGTTTCTGGGAACTCACACGAGAACTTCCCAATGGGTCACCCATCATGAGAGTGCTCTCGCACGCTACTCGCTTAACTTTGAAGTTCCGATGAACTCTGAAGCCAGTGAGCTCTCAAAAAGCCTCATGCTAGGTAGGGATGGGAATACACGAGGTAGAGATGAGAATATACATATAAATATCACTTCATTGGGCGATGTGGGATGTCACAATCCACCCCCCTTAGGGGCCCGACGTTCTTGTCGGCACACCACGGCCAGGGTTTGGCTCTGATACCATTTGTCACATCCCGGGCCAAGGCGGATCACTTCTCGGGCCCGCTCCACCACCGTAGCACGATATTGTCCACTTTGGGCCTCGACCACACCCTCACGGTTTTGTTTCTGAGAACTCACACGAGAACTTCCCAATGGGTCACCCATCATGAGAGTGCTCTCGTGTGCTAATCGCTTAACTTCGGAGTTCCGATGAACTCCAAAGCCAGTGAGCTCCCAAAATGCCTCGTGCTAGGTAGGGATGGGAATACATGAGGTAGAGATGATGCTAGGTAGGGATGGGAATACATGAGGTAGAGATGAGAATATACATATAAGGATCACTCCTCTGGGCGATGTGGGATGCCACAATACCGATTGCCTCATAATAGTATGTTATAGTTTTGGCATTTTTTCATAATTGGTTGGCATTTTACCGAACTGACAATTAATGGCATGGCTTTGGAAATTCATTTTGTATCTTGGCGGTATGCCATACCTACCAATATATATGTGTGTGTGTGTATATATATATATATATATATATATATATATTTATTTATTTTTTTGTTTCTTTTTTCTATTTAGATATTTCAGTTATTTTTTACATGTTTAACTCCTCAGTTTTAGGATTTAGAAAATAAACGACTCCTTAGTTTTATGGATTAAAAAAAATACTCTGTGCTGCAAGCCAATTGTAATTGGGATGCACCGAAATTGATGGCATGGAATGCATGTGAGGCTCAGTAATATACTTAATAAGCACATGGATCCCAAACTCCTATATGCTTAACGACTTGTCATCGCTGGAAGTAACAATCTATGGTTATTGTCCACAAATCGTATTCACAGCACCCAAATGCTGATCATAATGTTGCAAACCTACGATTATTATCCACATTTTCCTTATTTGCAAATCATCGGTTATGCCATTTACCAACCGACTCAACCAGTAATTTTGGCTGAGCCGATTTTTGGCAACTACAAGAAGACTGTTGGCTAGCGGTAACTAATTTTTGATAATTGTATATATGTGGCTGGCAGGTGGCACAATAAATTTGGCATGGTTCGCCAACCGAACCCAGCCCTAATGACTTGTAATCCATATATAAAGATATATTAGATAACCTAATTTATTTTGTATTCAACACCAAACATATGAGTAAGAGACCCTAAATTCCTACTGCATAAGGTCCAACTTGAAAACGTGAGAATATTTGTAAAAGCAATATTATCACGTGGTGTTAACAATTTATGTTTTATATCCTAAATAAGTGAATGAGTTTATACTTTGTAATATATTATAAATAATTTATCACATGTTATAATACGTCTGAATGAATAAATCTTGCCACAAAAAGGTTCAAAACCAGGAAATGGAAAACAATTTATCCAAATGTCCAAATCTCCCCCAATTTACTATTGAGAGGTGACGAATCATAGACTGTATTCTAGAATAATTTAAATGCTCAAATTTAATGTATTTTATACGCCAGAGCATACTAAAATTTTAACTATATTATTGGGTAAATTACACAAAACTACTTCAATTATTGGTCTCACGACACTGTCATACCTCATCTATAGAATTTGGTCCAATGTTATACCTTTCGTTAGTTTGGCCGTGAATTTCTCAATTAAATACTGACGTGGCTTTATCCGAACCAACTTTCTATTAAAAAATTAATAAAATATTAAAAATAATAATAATCTACCCCTTAAAAAAAAAAAAAAAAAAAAAAAAAAAACCCAAACACCCATCTTCCCGACCCCTTCCCCTTCCTTGCAACCCAAATCCAAAACCCAGATCCCTTCCCCTTCCCCTTCCCTACAACCCCCGATCCATTCCCCACCCACGCCAACATCTCCCCCTCAGACCCACCTTTCTCTGCAAATGAGCATGCGCCGGTCGCACACCCTTCTATCGTGCGCACCCCCTCCCTTCTTCCAAACCCTCATCTCGAGACGCAGACTCCCTCACCCACCCAACCCACTTGTCCCAAGATCTCGGCCTCGAGCAATCCCACTGCGGTGGCTATAACAGCAGAAGCCATGTCCAAAGCACGAGTCTACACCGACATTAATGTCCTTCGCCCTAAGGAGTACTGGTATTACGAGTCCCTTATAGTCCAATGAGGGTAACCATTTTTACCTTCTTAATTTTATTGATTTTCTCGATTTTCAATCAAATTTGGGAGCTTTCGTATACGGATTTATCAGAAAACTGTTGATTTATGATTTGGATTTCTGTAAGCTTGTAGTGGAGTTAAGATTCAAAGCAATAGTTAGCTGATTAAGATTAATATGTAATTAATTAGGGAATTAATTGTGTATTTATTGTGCTATATGTGGCAATGATGGGCCTCCAAGCCTCCGTCGTCAACGACCTCATCCTCCTCTCCTGCATCGGTCTCAGACCTATCCTCATCCATGGTGGCGACCCCAAGATCAACCTATTGCTCTAGCGGAGGGGGCGGGGGCGGGGGAGGGGGAAACAGCATGGTTGAAGAAGGTGGAGGAGCGGGATGAGAAGTTGGAAGTGGAGGAGGCGAAGGCGGGTGGGATTTGGGTTGGGTGGTTCTGGTTTTGGGTTGGGGAAGGACCGGGAAATGTGGGTCTGAGGGGAAGATGTTAACGTGGGTGGGGAAGGGGTCGGGGGTTTCATGGAAGGAGAAGAGGAAGGGATCTGGGTTTTGGATTTAGGTTGCAGGGAAGGGGAATGGGTCGGGAAGATGGGTGTTTGGGTTTTTTTCTTTCTTTTTTTTAAGGGTAAATTATTATTTTTTAATATTTTATTATATTTTAATATTTTATTATATTTTAATAGAAAGTGGGCCCCGGATCAAGCCATGTCAACATTTAACTGAGAAATTCAATGCCTAACTAACAGAAGGTATAACATTGGACCAAATTCTAAAGATGAGGTATGACATTGTCAATTTTAAAAGATGAGGTATGATAGTGTCGTGAGACTAATAGTTGAGGTAGTTTTGTGTAATTTATCCTATATTATTTATAAGGTATTTTAAACAAAATAATATTTGAAATCGATAGAAATAATTCTTTAGTTTGTCCACCACTAATCATTTTGGTCATTTCGTGAAAAACTTCGGTTAAATAAGAACCAAAATGACAAAAATATCCTCAATTTAATAAATAATGAACCAAAATGATTTGACAAAATTTGAGAGTATTTTTGTCATTTTAGTCTTATTTAATAGAGATTTTTCACGGAATGATCAAAATAATTAAAGAACTACTTATATCGATTTTAAGTCTTAGAAATCAAAGTAAGGAGTTATTCCAACCATAATATTCAACTACATTAAAATAATGTGAAAAATGATGAATGATCTGTAACAGTCATGGTGGCAACTAAGCAAAGGAGGCAAGTGGGCATCATCCCCAACCCCACTCCACCAAATCTCGACTTTAAAAATCATCCACTTACTCAGTGGCTAATAAAACAAAAGCCAGCAGAACCCATCCACTCAACCCAAAAAGCTAGCTACCCAAAAAAAAGCATCCCCACTTCACCACCCAACAAACCAACCCAATTCCAAGCCAGAGAGTGGACTGTCACTGCACAATCCTTCACCACCATGTAAACCTAGACAAAATTTTGGGGACAATTTCGAACAATTTCCTATTATTTTACTAATAAAAAACTAACAAAAGCTTAAAGCACTTTTTTTAATAGAGACCTATAAATGGGATCATGGAAAACTAGTTCTTTGTTAAGTTGGTTAGAGTTTTACGCTCCAGTTTGAACTTTATTTATAGTCCATAAGAGTAACTTATATGTTACAGGCAGGTCATGTTCAATCCAAGGTTATAAATCACATTTAGTCCTAATATTGACAAAATCAGTCTAGAAATAAAGGATTGAAGGGAATCGAGCTAAAAGAATTAGACTAACTTTGGCTTCAAAACAGGCAACATTTATCCCCAAGACAAGTTATGTTTAGTATGAAAAAAAAGAGTAATAAAATATGAAGGAGAACAAAATATAGCCCAAGTTAGAGATGAAAAGTTTAACCATAAAGTAGTCTTTAAAATATTTTGAATGTTTAAAATATAATTAAGATTACGTTTATCCTCTATGATTGAAGATAACCTTACATTGTCATTGTAGTATCTAATATTAATGAGATGACAAGACATTTATGTTTACATTCACACAGGAAGTTACTTGACAGTGTACACGTGTCTTGTAAATCCACATTTAGAGGGGTGTATTCAATTGGGATTTTGAGAGATTTTAATTCTTTTAATGAATCTAGGGGTATTCAATCAGGAATTTAAGTGATTCTCTGAAATTCAATGTGTATTCAATAAGTATTTTGAGATAGTTTATTAAAATCCTCAGAAATCTAAGTGTATTCAATTAGGATTTTAAAGAAGTTTATAACATTCCAGGTGTATTCAATTAGAATTGATTTTAAAGAATTTGAAAAAGTTGAGGAATTAGAGGGAATTGGAGAGATTTTGTAGTGTATTTTAAGCATCCACAAATCTCTTCTCTTCCCAAGAGATTTTGAGGGAATTGAATCAAAATTTTACATGGAATCTCTACAAATCAACTAGACTCCATAAAAATCCATGAATTTATAAATCCATCAAAATCTCTCAAATTCTCAATTGAATACACCCCCTTAATTTAATTAAACTAATTGTAATTACCATATTATTTGTAATTTTTTATTTGCTTGTAAATTAGTATAAATAGACCCAATGGAAGAAAAGAAGGGCTTTGGGCTTAATTTTTGGGACTAAAAAATTGTCTTGTCGGTGGGAGAGAGTGGAGTCTCCTCCTCTCATAGGTTTTTGATAACCCGCCAAGCTAAGCTACTTTTTTTTTCACACCAAAAGCCTCTCTCTCTCTCTCTCTCTCTCTCTCTCTCTCTCTCTCCTCAAGAAATAAAGAAAAGCATATTTTTTACTTTCTCTCTCTCTGGAAGCGTCCGTCTTGTATTGCCTTCTTCTCCCGTTGTCCTCGTTTGTTTGTAGCGAAAAAAGAGAGAAAGAAACGGTTTGAGGGATTGAGATATTGAAGGGAAACAATACTTAATCGGAAAATGAGCAGTGGCGGCGGTGATTCGATGGAGGCGGAGTACATACGGAGGCACCACAGGCACGAGCCCAGAGAGAACCAGTGTACTTCGGCTCTGGTCAGGCACATCAAAGCCCCTGTGCATCTCGTAAGCCTCTCTCTCCTCATCTCTCTCTGGACTGTATATCGAGCTTTGAATTATGGTTCTTTCGATTTTGGGTGGTGTTGACTTTTTGTTAAGGATAGGATTTTCTTGGTGGGTTTGACTTTTTTTTTGTTATGGAGATCTGGGAAATTGGGCACTATGGGAATTTTTGGGGGTTCTTTTTTGTGTTTTTTCTTGTGGGTTTTGTTATTTAGTTCAATTGGGTCGGATATGCGTTAAGGTTCGAGTTTGATTGTTAGTTTCAATGAATTTGTGGTTGCTGAAATGTAATATTTGTATAGAGGATGGTAATTTATGGCAAAATTAGGATGGTAATTTAAGTAATTTTGGTTTTGTTTGTGATGATTTAAGAAAATTGAATTCCAAATGGTTTGGCTTAATAATTCTCCCCTTTCAGTTTGTTGTAATTGTTTTTGTGGTTGCTGAAAAGTGTAAGAAAATCCTAAGCAACTATGACAATTTGAACAAGGGTTGTTTCTTCTTCTTTTTCCATTTTTTTCTTAAATTTTAGCTTGCACGCAAAGAAAATGTTTCCTTTTTTGCACTTTCTCTGTAGCCAAACAAATTGTTAGTTTTTTAATGGCAAAGATCTTGTGGAAGCTTGGCGCTTGCCTTTTGGGTTCACTGTTGCTATGTTTACGTTAAGACTAAGTTGTTGATTTAGTGGTGTGATCAAGTTAGTGTCTTTGATCAGGTATGGTCATTGGTGAGGAGATTTGATCAACCCCAGAAGTACAAGCCGTTTGTTAGTCGGTGCACCATGAAGGGGGACCTTGGCATTGGGAGTGTTAGAGAGGTGAATGTTAAATCTGGGCTGCCCGCAACGACCAGCACCGAGAGGCTGGAGCTTCTCGATGATGATGAGCACATTCTTGAAATCAGGATTGTTGGCGGTGATCATAGGCTAAGGGTAAGAAGTTTTCTTGTGCCTTTTCCTACTGGTGTGTTCTTGCTTTTATCCATTTGATCATCAAATAACAAGTAAGCTCGTCTCTGTTGCTGTGTGCCTGCTGTGTTTTATGCCACGCATACACATTTCACAACTCCACACAACACAAATACTTTCAGATTAACCTAACTAAAATTTCTGGCACACATGGCAGTAAAACTAAAAAAACTAAGAAGGTTTCAAACAAAATAAACTGTTTTATAGATTTGTAGTTTGGGACTGTTTCATCTGCCTGCCTGAGGGTTTCATATATGTTCTTTTGTGTCTGTTCTTTAATCAGCAGAATATATTTTAGGGTTCTCTGTGTGTGAATAGATAATGAGTGGCCGTTTAGCTTGGAAATGCTTTTGACAATGTTTCCTTTTGAATGTATTGATTTTCGAAATCAAGTTGTCAATAATTGATTTGTTTCACTTTCTATTTTTAGAAAGAGTGAAGGTAGTTTGTTTTTAACTGTTAGCAACAGCTGCTTGTTCGTGACAGCCATAGTCACTCAGACATTGATGGGGCAATATGTATGCCTAGGTCCCATCCAATTACCTCACATGCTATATATGCATGGTATGAGGAGTGCATGTAATATGCGCCTGCAAATAGGGTTTAGGGTTCCTTAGTGATTGCCCGTAGCATTCTCAACGTGTCTCAAGACTTAATCTTAAAACATGTAATATTGATAACGGCAACATTTGTCTGTTTTTCAGTATACAGACAACGCTGCCAGCATCCGGCCATCACATTCATGAAATATGTATTTTGTTAATTTATTATGCTCAAATTAGTTTACAATTTTTTCATTGATATTTTGGAAAATATTCTTTGTACACCTTTATTATTATGTGGTACGCGAACACCTTCCTAACCTCATTTCTATGTGTTCTTTGAATTTGCAGAACTACTCTTCAATTATTACTGTACACCCTGAGGTTATTGAAGGAAGACCGGGGACACTTGTTATTGAATCCTTTGTAGTGGATGTGCCTGAGGGGAATACCAAGGATGAGACATGCTACTTTGTTGAGGCCCTGATCCGGTGCAACCTCAAGTCTTTGGCTGATGTCTCAGAGAGGATGGCTGTCCAGGACCGAACTGAACCAATCAATCATTAGTGGAGTTGGGGAATGGCACAGGAGTACCGTAGGCTATAGGTAAACCAACCATGTGGTTTTTTTGTCTCAAATGCTGTGTAGAGATAGTCCGAGCTTTCCTTCCATTCACAGGAGTTTTGGACCTTTTGCATTTCTGACTGATGAACATCCTTCCTACTCTCTTTCCAATTGCTCTCGCATATGTTTTTCTCACACTGGAAATGATGCTGGGGTTTCTCGCATTCGTGTTTGATGGACGAGCTTTATAGGTTTTTATAAGCTCTCCATGGATGGAAGGGGAAAAGCTACTGTGAGTTTTATCGTTCCTGTGTTTCGTGCATGGTGATACCGATGTTAGTATGACTCTGATCTGTAAATATTTATCTTGGAAAGAGATGGTATCTATGGAATTGGGGTTTTCATGTAGTGCAGGGAGGATTCAGGGCTTGGAACCGCTTTTGCGTTATTGTTTGTTTTTGTATATACCTTATGTATTTGCATTCTTAATAATTATCGTAAACGCTTTGTCAAAAAAAAAAAAAAATAATTATCGTAAACGCCTTACTTCTTTCTGCTGTATGGTAATCGGAACAAACTCGTGTTCTTAATCACCCTGATAGTTTCTCCACGTTTCGTATTCGTCAGTCCGTAAGCAATGGCCGGCTTCTCCGTGCGACTTAGCAGCAGCTTCTTCTTTTCCACCTCATACCCTAATTTCTACGTCTCATGAACCAAATGATACAATTCAAAAAAGGGAACTTTAACGAAAAACCACATTTTTACACTAAAAAGTCAATACTGATACTATTTATTTTACCCTTTATTTTGTCCTTATCGTTAAAACACAAATTTTTCAAGCCTTTTTTATTAGTTTTTCTTTCAAAATATACTTCTCCTGCATCGGCATGAGGTTTTCCCTTGTGCAGAAAACATATGAATTGCCTGATCAATTTGTATCCAGCTCCATACGGGCCCATTCTTCACGCCGGCCCTCTTCATCGAATCTTTGACACTCTCCACATCCTTCCATCTGTTTGTCATCGAATATATAAGTTCACCATCAAGACACAACTGGCTGGATTATGAGGTTCCAACTCAAAGAGATTCTTTGCTGCAATCTCTCAAACCTCAGGTTTTTTTTGGATTTGACAGGATGTGTGATAAAAGCACCCCATATGGTGCATCCGCTATAAAGATATGCCGAGTATAAACTATAGTTATGAAACCAGTTAATTTGTTTTGAGGGTGCATTTTTACTCACCACCATAATTGTATCACACGTGAGCAAAGAATCCCAACATCACTTATCATCTCATGGGCCAGCTTCCAGATCGTCTTGGATTCTTTCCTCACATGTATATATTCTTCAACCTAGCTAATTATACATGCGCGGATAATACTAAGAGATCAAATTTTTGAACTAAAGTTGCAACCCAAATGACGTGTCACCAGTAAGAGATAAACACGTTAACTGACACTTAATTAATAATATAATCATCTACAATAACATTATTTAATGTAATTTTTTTTATCCTTTTAGCATTACCCTGCACTGTCTGCCGCATCTCACCCCTAAGTTTCACTTGAAAGTTCAGACCAGCTTTAACTATAATTAATTGGTTAACAAGAGCAAGAACTATCAGTGGAGGTTTACATAAGAATAAAAGGGCCAATTGTATCTGTCCACCTCATTATCTCTTTGTTTCATTCGGATTGTATTATCTGCTTAGATTATTATTATTATTATTATTATTTTTTGGTGTTTCCCTTCCTGCTTCAATCGATTATTTCACCAGATCCATCTATTCTCCTCAAACAAGGTGACGAGTACAAGCATAATCTACTTATCTTTTTTCGTTATCTTTTCTCCTCAAACAAGGTGACGAGTACAAGCATAATCTACTTCGTTAGATTAATTATCTTTTCTGTTTTATTCAGATTGTACTTTACGATGTTTGAAAGATGAATTATTAGGCCGTTTCCAACCGAAGGAGCAATGTTTAGCCTTCATTCAAATTTTAGCCGTGCAAGAATTTTTTTTTTAATGAACAGTGTCTGTCCATATTCATATAGCATCTCCAACTAAATTGGGCTATTTTTTAGCCCCTCAATAATTTATTACTTTTAAGTTTGTTTAATTGAATTAAATTATCATATTTAGAAATGAGTAACTCTCCATATTTCTTATGTTTATGTAATTTCAATAATTTTTTAGAATGCTATGTTTGTTTAGCTTCAAGAAAAAAAAAAGTTAATTTTTCAGATAGGAGTTTAAAGAATGTGAAGAATTGAAATAAAATGAGGTAAAATAATATGGAAGGGTGAAAATGATGTGAGAAATGGAGTAAAAATGGCTTAGATATTTATAAGAAAAAAAACTAGATTTTTTTTAATTTAAAATTCATCTTAAAAAAAATTCAAATCTAGCGGCTAGTTGATGTCAGCTAGCAAGTGGGTTGCTGACAGTTGGACCCAACGTTTCAGGCTGGCTGGCTAAGGATGCCCAGCCCACTAGCTATATGGCTAGATTTTGGCCCGGATGGTTCCAAATTTTTTTGGCCCAACCTTCCATTGGAGATGGCTTTTGTATAAAAAAATGGCAATATTTTGGCCTGTGCCCTTTTGACTAGTCCGGTTGGAGATAACCTTACTTATATTACTGCTTCATCTGTGTATACCTAGTTTCACTTCGTAGTCTTACCATGCATAACCATTTATATCCCAATATGACGTAGGACTATAAGAGCAGTTCAGATTGGCGAGTTCTAGACGTGAATAGTAATCTTTGCAGAATAGTGTGTTTATGCGGTGAACAATGTTTTTGGAGTTTTCAGAGTTCAACTATGTCTCAGGATACATTGTTTCATTCAATCAAATTCCTATAGTATCATGCCTTCTTCTCAGAGTTTGGATTCCTCATTTTGGTTTCCTAGCAACAAGGTATTTTCTCTTTGGCTTCTATGTGGAATTGCATTTGCAAAGTTTGGATTCCTCATTTTGGTTTCTTAGCAACAACAGTATTTTCTCTTCTGCTTCGATGTGGAATTGCATTCGTTATGTGGCTTCGAAAATTCCTTGGGATCACTTGGTGTGGCATAATGCTTGTATTTCACGTGCGAATTTTGTGTTATAGTTAACCGTCAAGAATAAGTTGACTATGCTTGATCGCATTGGTCAGTTTTCTTGTCGTGCTAATCTCAACAATGTGCTTTGCGACTTTGACTTGGAATCTCATTCCCACCTCTTCATTGAATGCCCCTTTATTGAAGGTCTATGGTAGCATGTGTTGATGAGGTGTGGGTTCCTTGGCTTCATCTTCCATGGCCTTCTTTTGTGAACTATATGTCAGCCTATTGGTGTGGGAAATCCCTTCCCGTGGTGGTTAGAAAGCTCTCTCTTGCAATCACTGTCTATTGCATATGGTGTAAAACCGCATGCTCAACAATTGTAAGAAACCTTCTTGCTGCTTTTCTTTAGTCGATCACTAATATGATTCGATATCGGCTATGTACTCTGCATGTTAAGCTTTCCACCATTAACATGATGGTCCTCCATAACAAAAATAATGTTGTTCCTTAAGCTCTAGGCTTTCTTGTCATTTTCCTCTGCGTGGGTTAGGCTTTGTTTTGGAATTCTTTTTCCTTTTGATTGTGGTAAGGCTGGCAAACTGATTCTAGATCTGTAAGTCGGGAAATTTCTAGACACAACACGGGGCGGGGCGGGGCGGGGCAGGGCAGGGCGAGTATATGAAATTAGCAAAGTGGGTGAGGGCGGATCTTAAAATAAGAGGGATCGGGCCTTCGGCCCAACCTGGTTCTAGCATGGAATATAAGCTATTATTGAATTTTCTTCCTCATCCCAGTCTTCCCAGATAAACACTCAGACATAAATTGAATAATTTTGTTTCCCTTTCTCCCATTCATTCACAGCTCAAGCTCGGGTTGAGTAGCCGTCTATCACCAAGACCTCAATTTCTCTTCCTACCTCCTCATCCTCTTTCACTCAGACTTCAATCTCTCATCTTGACTTGCTCCCACCGTCTCAGCTACATCCGCCATTATCATCATTAGACCTCAATCTCTCTTCCTGATTCGCTCTCGCCCTCATCCCTCCGTCTGCCACCATCATCATCAAACCTCAATCTCTCATCTTGACTCACTACCTTGAAATCAGTGTCTCTCTCTGTCGAAATCGAAGGGACGAACGACGAAGTCGAACACTCAAAATGACAATTAGTCATCTCCTCCGTCTCAGTTTTAAGCTATTATGTTATAAGGATTTAGGATTCAAAATTAAATTAGGGTTTTCTAGATTTAGGGATTTTGTTGGGTTCTTGAACCTTGACGTCTGTTTTGTTCCAATTTCAAATTTTTATTGAATTGAATTTGAAACTTTTGTTGAATTAAATTGAATTTGAAACTTTTGTTGAATTAAATTGAATTTGAATATATGGATGTCTTGTGATATTTTTCAGATTTGTATACATTTGAATCTTTTCTTTCAAACGGGTATTTTTAATTAGATTATGTTGATTTGTGCAACGTTTCTGTAAATCCAAGTTATGTAATTAGATTATGTTCGTGACACACCCCATCCTAACTCGAGGAGGTGACGTAGCCATGTGTACAATGCGAAAGTGAGTGTGATATAAAAATGGGAGTAAATGAAAACCAAACTAACTAATTTAAACTAGGTGAATAAAAGTGAGGGTGAAAGTAATTAAAATAGTGATACACATATATTCAGAGTATATATGTCCTAGGAGTAGTCTAGCATCAAGTAATAATTTACAGGTCACGAAAGAAAATTCCCCATATCAATACAGCACTATCAGAACTGCCGTGGGTCCTCGCAAACCACCAGCACGAACGTCTATTTAGAACCTGGAGGGGCTTAAAACAGAAAGTGTTAGTGGAAAAAAATAAAGGTTTTGAAAACACATTTCTCATGTAAACATAATAACCCTTCACTATAAAACCCGTATAATTCCCCAGAAAATAACAATACATATGTATATAAAAATCATGTTGAAAAGTAATAAGAACCAAGGTAAGCCATGTCGAAGTATCTCAATAACAACCATATAAGCAAGATGAAATAAATAAATATAAAATGATATGTCAGCCGGAGTTACCTAATGTGACCTGTACGGCTGTATCTATCTTGCTGGAGTCACTTAACGTGACCTGTATGGCTGTATCCATCTAGCCAGAGTCATTTGTACAACTGTACCCATTTAGTTAGCTGGAGTCACTTGTACATCTGTATCTATCTAGCTGGAGTCACCTGTACGGCTAAATCCATAACTCATCAATCTATCCATATGTGCTCACCTGAACTTACCTGGGCTTCCGTACCGTCGCATAATGTAATATAATCATGCTAATGCGATACTAGAATGCAGTAAATGTATAACATGGTATTTAAATCACGATTTCATATAGAAAAAGTTTTTGGGAAATATAAGCACATATATGTATATATATAGAAAACCAAAAGCCCACTCACTGGTATGTAGCAGGATCATAACCTCTGAGCCTCGCCTGGCTGCGCTCGTCCTCGGGATGCATCTCACCTTTTTGAGGACTTAAAACTAACGAGAAATGGTCGGAATGTTCCATGAAACTCCGGCCAAACCTTCTCGAGCTCCAAACCAACTGAATTAACCACGATCACGTTGGGGTTACTGTGTACCTCACTGGAGTTTATGTTTCCCAAGGTTTTTGAAGTCTTTTCCTTGAACTACTCACACCACTAAGCTTATGAAATCAAGAGGAGTATGAATATGTTATCCTTGAGCTTGATCCGTGAAGCTAGAGGTGAGTTTGGGAGTTGAGGTTTTGGTTGTACGAAAATGGAAGGCTCGGGAAGCTGGGGGGGGGGGGAGAAAAGGAGATGTGTCTGTGTGTGTGGGTGTGTGTGCAAAGGCCACTGATTGGCCATAAAAAAATCACAAGCCCCAATTGGGCCCTAGAATTTTGGGCATGAATAATTTGGGTCCAATAAAACTAAAGCATCCCTATTTTTTATTGGGCTCCAAAAGTATAGGAACCTAAGGGATTGGTGAATGATTTTAATTTCTTATTTTGACGCAATTATTTTCTAACGTTCGTAACATTTTCGTTACGAATCCGATTGAACCCAAATTCGCATCAACACGCTCGTGACGATTCGTACTATTTAATTACGTTAACGAGACCAATAGTTTAATTCTACATATGCACATCCATGTCACTAAGCCTCAAGGGCATTTCTATCATTTTAGATACTCGGGGATTAAAATATATACAAATTCACGACGGGCTATTACAATCTACCCCTTTAAGAAAATTGAATCCCTGAAATTTCTATACATAACTACAACACCTCAATAGTCATAAAATAAACGTGGGTACAAGTCTCGCATCCGTTCTTTAGTTTCCCATGTAGCCTCTTCCATTGAATGGTTCCTCCACAAGACTTTTACCATACGCACTGTCTTGTTCCTCAGAACCTTATCTTTCCAGTCTAGAATCGTTACTGGCTTCTCATCATACGTCAAGTCTGGATTAATCTTTAATGGCTGATGAGGGATCACGTGTGACAAATCAGCAACATAATGGCGATGCATAGATACATGGAAAACATCATTTACCTTTGACAATTCCAGAGGCAACTCAAGTCTATAAGCTACTTCACAGACTCTTTTAGTGATCTGGTACGGTCATATATAGCCAGGACTTAACTTACCTTTCTTTCCAAACAGTACTACGCCCTTCCATGGAGAAAGCTTCAAAAATACCCAATCTCTGACCTTATACACTCTATCAGTAGCATGTTTATCAGCGATACTCTTCTGACGATCTTGGGCCACTTTTAGGTTAGATTTAATTACCTGAATATTTTACGTAGTCTCATCAACGATCTTAGGGCCCACTAAAATGCTCTCGCCGATTTAACCAACATAGTGGAGTGCGACGAGGTTTACCATAAAGTGTCTCGAACGGTGACATCCCGATGCTGGAATGGTAGCTATTATTGTAAGCAAATTCAATCAAATCTAAATGCTTATGCCAAGCGTTGCCAAACTACAGCACCGAAGATCTGAGCATGTCCTTTAATGTCTGTATAGTTCTCTCTAACTGCTCATCTGTTTGAAGATGAATAGTCGTACTGTAAAGCAGTCTCGAGCCAAGGGTTTCTTAAAAAGCCAACTAGAACTTAGAAGTAAATCTAGGATCCCGATCAGAAATGATACTAACCGGAACCTCGTGATATTTAACAATATTAGAAATGAAAAGCTCAGCTAACCGGCTCAACGAATACTTTTCTCGAACTGGTATGAAGTGTGCTGACTTTGTAAGCTGATCCACTATCACCCAAATACCGTCATGTCCATTTTGTGTACGAGGAAACTTATACATGAAATCCATAGTAATGTCCTCCCATTTCCATTCCAAATGGTTTCTTTCTCTCAGCTTTGACTTGATGAAAGATCACACAATGGCTCACATATTCTGCTATCTCTCTTTTCATTCCAGGCCAGTAATAAAAATGGCAGATGGTGTGGTACATCTTAGTACTCCATGGATGCATCGCATATGCCGAACTATGTATTTTTTCCAATATTTCATTCTTCAACTCGGCTACATCTAGTACATACATCCGATTACCTTGCATGAGCATGCCATCTGGTTTCCGAATTATGAGATCTTTCTTTTTCCCTCGAGACATAGCATCAATTAATTATTGAGATTCTGGATCTTCAGCCCGAGCCTCGAGCACGCGATCTATTAAGATCAGTCTGACCTAGAAACTGGCAAGTAATGTTTTGTCTCGATATTCACCTTCTAATTTTACTCATGTGGATCTCAATTCTGTGAGGAAGGGAACACGACTAGCATACAAGGCACTAAGTCTGGCATGAGATTTCCTATTAAGCACGTCTGCCATTGAATTTGCACGACCTGGGTGATACTCTATCGTGCAATGAGAATCGCTGAGCAACTCTGTCCACCTTTGCTGCCAAAGGTTAAGATCTTTCTAGGTGAAAATATGTCTGAGGCTTTTATGATCCGTAAAAATCCGGCATTTCTCTCTATATAAGTAATGCCTCCAAATCTTCGCGGTTGAGTAGGGTAATTCATCTCGTGTGGCTTTAACTGTCGCGAAGCATAAGCAATCACCTTACCATGCTGCATCAATACACAACCTAAGCTATTCAAAGAAGCATCACTGTAGACCTCGAAATTACTGCTGTCGTCTGAAAGTGCCAAGACTGGTGCGTGAGTGAGATAATACTTTAACTGCTGAAAACTCTGTTCACAGTCGTCGCCTCACTCAAATTTAACATCTTTCTTAGTTAGTCTCGTAAGTGGTAACTCTATGACTGCATAATCCTTAACGAACCGTCTGTAATAACCTGTTAGGCCAATAAAACTCCACACCTCTGTGACGGTTCGTGGTTGCTCCTAATTCTCAATTGCCGCTACTTTTTATGGGTCCACCAATATGCCCTGAGCTAATATGACATGCCTTAAGAAAGACACCTGATCTAGCTAGAACTGAAATTTGCTAAACTTAGCATATAATCGATGTTTCCTCAGTTTCTTCAATACTAGAGTGAGATGTCTCGTGTGCTCTGCTTTAGATTTAGAATACACCAGAATGTCATCAATGAAGACAATAACAAACCTGTCAAGATATGGCTGAAATACTCGATTTGTCAGGTCCATAAATGTGGCTGGTGCATTTGTTAACCCGAATGGCATCACGAGAAACTCATAATGACCATATCGAGTCCTGAAAATTGTCTTAGGGACATCGTCACTCTTAATCTTCAATTGATAATACCCATATCTCAAATCAATCTTGGAGAACATACAGGTACCTCTAAGTTAACCAAATAAGTCATCTATACATGCCAACAGATAACGGTTTTTAATCGTTACCAGATTCAGCTGTCGATAGTCGATACATAGCCTTAAGGTCTCGTCTTTTTTTCGTACAAATAAAATTGGTGCTCCCCAATGTGAAGTAATAGGCTGAATAAAACCCTTATCCACTAATTCTTGCAGCTGAGTTTTTAATTCCCTTAACTCTGCAAGAGCCATTCGATAAGGAGTCAGGGAAATAAGATCTGTACCTGGAATCAAGTTAATAACGAACTCTACTTCTCGATCTGGCGGCAATTTAAGTAAATCCTTAGGAAATACATCAAGGAAATGCCTAATTACCTATACATCCTCCACATAAGTAGACGCCTCCTCGTTCAGTACCACGTGAGCCAAATATCCCTGACAACCTTTTCTCAATAGCTATTTAGCTCTCACGGCGGAGATAACGCCATGTCTTACTCCACTACGCTCGCTTACAAAGGTAACCACAGGCAAACTTGGACGGTGGAAGGTAACCGTTTTATAATAGCAATCCAGCTGAGCACGGTTATAGTGTAACCAATCCATGCCCAGTATAACATCAAAATCAATTATATCCAACGGTACGAGATTAGCAGGCATTACTACATCCGCCACTAAAACAGGGCAGCCCTGATATGCATAGCTAACATAGCAGGTCTTGCCCCTAGGCATAGAAAACTCTAACTCATACCCGAGAGGCGTAGGGTATGGTTGTGTCTTCTGAGCAAATGTATGAGAAATGACAGAGTGTGTAGCACCGGAATCAATTAGCACCCTAGCAAAATATCCAAGGATATTTAATGTATCCATGATGAGATCAGAATTATTCTGAGCATCTTGTAGTGTGATGTGGTGAACGCGACCTTGCTGCCACTGCTGCCGACCTCCCCTACGGCTTCGGTTAACATGTATTCCTCGTCCATGCGGGCCTCTCGACTAAGCAGGCTGGTTAGGTTGCCTCGATGACCCTGCGCTACTAGAAGAAACCTTAACACTCTGTGACTACCCTGCTGGGTACCACTGTGATCCACCACCTTGATATGGTGGATATGGTGCATAACCTCTTGAATACTAGGAGTAACCACCCTCCGGATATGGATCGTGCGGATGTTGATATAATCCTTTGTAATACGGGGTTATATCCCCCTGATAATGATAGGCTCCACCATAACCCACCTGGTTGTAGCTACTAGGTCTTGGGACCTGCTGGATAGGCACTAGTGATGGTAATGCATGTGGTTGAGGCTTCTGCTGGTTCTGTGGGCATTGATTCGCCTGATGTCCCATTTGTCCACAAGTAAAACACCCACTGCTACCTCACATACACTCATCAAAATGACGAACATTGCACCAACGGCAAAACGGGGCACCTAAACCGTCAAAATCCCTATGTCTCTGAAATCAAGAACCTTCTGAACGGCTGCCCCTTCGTGGCGTGGTCGCACTGAAACCTTTACTAGAAGAACTAGAACTAGAATTGCTTATTTTAAAGATTTGGGTCTTGTGGGGTCCCAACAATAACTGACCTTTACCCTTGTTATCTTTCTTTTGGTTGGTATCTTTTTCTTCATCCTTGTCACTGTCATCTGGAGCATTCTTAGAATCTCGACCCAAAGTAGAATATCATAAAACTCCTGATATGTAGAACATGGAGTTGTAGTCGCCATAGAACGCCATTTCTTTCGAGTATCCAACTTAAAACATTGGAGAATCTCTACAAGATTTGTAGAAATCTCCAGACAATAACGAGACAGATCAGTAAACTTCCTGTAATACTCCATAGTAAACATCTTCTTTTGTTTCAGATGGGAGAATTTGTCCCTCTTCCGATCAAAATATTCTGGAGGTATAAATCTTTTCTGGAACAATTGCTTAAAAATCTCCCTATTCGCAGCTTCTTCTGGTGACAACGAATATGATTTCTGCCTCCACTAGGATGCAGCCTTCTCATCCAAAAACCAAGCGGTCGTCTTGACCTATTTATCATCAGGAAGGTTTCCTTGTCGCTGCATAACTCGAAAGGTATTTTCAACATGGTTGAGCTAACGCTCAGCTCCCTCAAACCCCTCAGTACCAACAAACTTTTTCAACTTTAAGTTGTACACAGTTTCCAAGGGAGTCCTCTAGGGAGGACGGAATGAAGACTGTATAGCCTGAGCTATAACATCACCTAACTGACCGAAATCAAGAAAATCGGTCTTGGTAGAAGTGCGGGGCTCCCTACGAGGCGGAATAGTTCTGACATAAGAGATCAAAACGATTAGAACACCACAAAATATGCAGGACTGCCAAACCTAGGCTCAGATACCAAACTGACACACCCCGACCTAACTTAAGGCGTGTTAGCCATCACGTGAGGGTGACGTAGCCATATGTACAATGCGGAAGTGAGTGAGATATAAAAATGGGAGTAAATAAAAACCAAACTAACTAATTTAAACTAGGTGAATAAAAGTGAGGGTGAAGGTAATTAAAATAGTGATACACATATATTCAGGGTATATATGTCCTATGAGCAGTTCAGCATCAAGCATCAAGCATTAAGTAATAATTTACAGGCCACGAAAGAAAGTTTCCTACATCAATACATCACTGTCAGAACTGTCGTGGGTCCTCCCAAGCCACCAACACGAACGTCTATTTAGAACCTGGAAGGGCGTAAAATAGAAAGTGTGACTGGGCAAAAATAAAGGTTTTGAAAACACATTTCTCATGTAAACATAATAACCCCTCACTGTAAAACCCGTATAATTCCCCAGAAAATAACAATACATATGTATATAAAAATCACAGTGAAAAGCTGTAAAAACCAAGGTAAGACATGTCGAAGTATCTCAGTAACAACCATATAAGCAAGATGAAATAAATCAATATAAAATGATATGTCAGCCGGAGTCATCTAACGTGACCTGTACTGCTGAATCTATCTAATCGGAGTGACCTGTACGGCTGTATTCATCTAGCCAGAGTCACCTAACGTGACATGTACGGCTGCATCCATATAGCCGGAGTCACATGTACGACTGTATCTATCTAGCTGGAGTCACTTGTACGGCTAAATCCCTAACTCATCAATCTATCCATATGTGCTCACCTAAACTTACCTGGGCCTCTGTACTGTCGTATAATGTAATATAATCATGCTAATGCAATACTAGAATGCAGTGCATGTATAACATGGTATTTAAATCACGATTTCATATAAAAACAGTTTCTAGGAAATATAAGCACATATATGTATATATAGAAAACCAAAAGCCCACTCACTGGTATGTAACAGGATCCTAACCTTCGAGCCTTGCCTAGCTGCGCTTGTCCTCGGGATGCATCTCACCTTTTTTAGGACTTAAAACTAACGAGAAATGGTCGGAATGTTCCATGAAACTCCGGCCAAACCTTCTCGAGCCCCAGAACCAACTGAATCAACCACGATCACGTCGCGGTCACTGTGTACCTCACCGAAGTTTATATTTCCCAATGTTTTCGATAGACCCGGCAGTTTCTTACCCGACACGGTGACACGACACGAAAACGACACGAAAATAACGGGTTTCGGGTCAACACGATAACTAATCAGGTCACTATCGGGTGACCTGTTAAGAACACGTTAATAATAGGTTCTTAACAGGTATACACGCGGGTAACACGTGGGTAACCCGTTTCAACCCGTTAAGAAAAATAAATTATAATTTTAAAGTTTAATTACTAAAAAATTTATTATAAAATACAATAGTCATATTGTATATATTAGTATATTCTATATTAAATATATATTTTTGTATTATTATTCTATATAAGTTAAAACAAATTAAGTTTTATTCATTTATTTATTTTTATTATGAGATTTTCTTATTATCATTAATAGGATAAATTTTACTTAACATGTTGTTGTCCGAAATTAAAATCAACTAGTATAGTATTAGTATAGGCAATAAGACATCCCTACAAATATGAAAAATGTGAAAGAATATATAAACACTCGTGATTTATCATTCTCCACGAGCAAGGCATAAAATATCGATGATATCAGAAATATCGGTAGTTCGGAAACACGGAAATATTGGGATAATATCAATATCGATAATAATCCAATGGAAACCACGGAATTGTAAGAAAATGTTGGAAATTTTTATTGAAACTTTGCAGGATGTTTATTTAGTCAATTATCTATTAGTTTATCACAAAAAATTGGAAGGAAATGCATTGCATGATGGATTTAACTGATTTAAGTTGATTATATAGCGAGCTGGCAAACATTGTGAGTGTAGAAAATATGTAAATATTTTAGCATATTTTCACAAGAACATAAGTGATATGGTGGTCAAGGTGTTGAAGGAGTAAAATGGGAAGGGTTCGAATCCCCTTGGTGTTTTAAAAAGGGAACGGGCCAAAGGCCCCAAATTAAAATGGCCCAAGGCATTTTAAACAATTTAAATAAAAACAAAAAAGGAAAAAGAAATGGGTTGGGGCTGCCCAGGTTTTGGGCTTGGCAGGAACGGCCCAAAGGGCCTAAGGTTGATGTGTCGCCGGACCCAAGGAAGAAGAAGGCCGGAGTTCGGCCGGAATTCTACCCTAATTTTGAACGTCCATAACTTCTTCGTTACTCAACCAAATTAAGTGATCCAAACATGAAAGTTGTAGTACTCGACGAGATGAAGAGATTGATACCCTGCACGCCGGCCAAATCACCGTGGGTTGGCCGGAAAATGCCTCGAAAGGGGCGGTGCTCGTCGGAAAACCCTAACTTTGAACGTCCATAACTTCTTCGTTACTCAACCAAATTAAGTGATCCAAACATGAAAGTTGTAGTACTCAACGAGATGATGATACCCTGCATGCCAGCCAAATAGTCATGGGTTGGCCGGAAAACGCCTCGAAAGGGGCGGTTATCGTCGGAAAACTGGGTTTGGGGCCGAAGGTTTGGGCAATTTTCAAAACTTTGTACGTTCTTCGTTTTTTAACCAAATTGAGTGATTCAAAAGCTAAAATGTAGTTAGGAATGTGTAGAAGAGGTTCATACCAAGTGAGGACAGAGGGGTGGCCGGAGTTGACCGGAAAATGACCTGAAATATGGCCAAACGACCACGGTTTATCACCGGAAACTGGGTTAGATTCAAACGAGTATAACTTCTTCAATACTCAACGAAATTGGGTGAAACAAAAAGGAAAATTGTAGTTTTCGAAGAGACGAAGAGAATGGTATCTCGCACGACTTTTAACTCGTCGTGGTTGGGCCGGAAACTGCCTCTCCGTCCGGCCTCGTCAATTCATTCCTCGTCCCACATCGCCCAAGTCTTAAAACACAAAGCTTGTGTAGAACTATAAAATGGACCAGAGGCCCAACTATTGTTACTCCTATCAAGAATATCATGATAATATTCAAAATATCGCGATATTTTCGAAAATATTGCGATATTATCGATAATATTGCGATATTTCAACGAAAACCATTTGGATAGCAACTAAAATATTGCTGGGTGAAAAAAACGAAATTATTGTCGATATTTTGCCGATAATTTTGATATTTTAGACTGTGTCCACGAGTAGACAATGATTACACTTAGATTATTGTTTAGATTTTTAAAACCCTCCAAACCGTCATGAATAGTGTTATTATTATTATTTTGATTGTAAAAGTTATAAAATTAATAATAATTATTGTAGAAGAGTAAGAAATGTAAAAAATATATATACAATCACTCATAGTGACAAACTTTACAACTTTCGTGAAGGGGTCAACTTCGAAATCCGACACTATAATCCATAAACCTTAAATTTGTAATTAACCGTCGATTGTCGTTTGGGCTTTATTCTTTATATTGAATTTCATTTTTTAAATTTTCTTTTTTGAAAACATGATCTTTTGGGGGATGTAGGAAGATGAACGGTTCGGATCTTTGATATCACGTTCTGATATTTACGATTAATTAAAATATGAGTCGATGTTATATAGTTTGTAAAGACTTTATAAACATAAAGCAATATTTTCACTAACAGGAAAACTCTGAACATAATATCAACGATCCGAACCGTTCATCTTCTGGTATCCTCTAACAGATCATGTTTTCAAAAAACAAAATCTGAAAAAAAAAAAAAAAAAACTTGGTGAGAAAAATGAAGCATAAATGTAGACAACAATCGACGGTTAAATTTTGATCTATGATTTATATGATTATAGTGGCACATTTCAAAGTTAAGCCCTTCATGAAAGTTGTGAAGCTTGTCATTACGAGTGTTTATATATATTTTTTTTGTATATTTTTCACACTTCTACATTAATTAAAAAACTATTAAAGACTTTACTTAAACAATAGTCATAAGATAAATGAGAAAAGAGTGCTAATATAGAAAGCCTCATTGAAAATATCATCAATATAACTCTTGAAGACAATATATCAAGCCAAAGTTCCAATCCCATTTCCTATGGTGATTAATGAAAATTGAAGAGTTTGATTGTAAGAAAATGTGTAAAGTTTCAAACCTTAAAACATAACTCCCTTAATTTTGCAAATCTTTTGAACATTTGATATTTTGTAATGTTCTAATGTTTTTATTTTTATTTTTATTATGCTCTTATTTCGGGTATGTAAATATGTAATACTTGAAAAACAAATGTGTTTTTATGTTTTGAATGTGATAATATGGTATGTATATATTTATTTAGTATTATGTTTTTCATTTGATTATTTATTGGTTTAAAACATATTTTTCTTAACGGGTAACGGGTCGGGTCATATTACTTGTTAATATTATCGGGTCGATTTCGGCTCGGGTCATTTTACCCGTTTATTTTAACGGGTGTTACACGACACGACCCGTTAAGATATCGGGTATGACACGAAAACGACACGAACACGGGAAACATGACACGAATGCCAGGTCTAGTTTTCGAAGTCCTTTCCTTGAACTACTCACACCACTAAGCTTAGGAAATCAAGAGGAGTATGAATATGTTATCCTCGAGCTTAATCCGTGAAGCTAGAGGTGAGTCTGGGAGTTAAGGTTTTGGTTGTACGGAAATGGAAGGCTCAGGAAGCTGGGGAGAGAAAAGAGGATGTGTCTGTGTCAGTCGGTGTGTGTGCAAAGGCCTAATTGGGCCTTACAATTTTGGGCATGAATAATTTGGGTCCAATAAAACTAAACCATCCCCATTTCTGATTGGGCTCCAAAAGTATAGGAACCTAAGGGATTGGCGAATGATTTTAATTTCTTATTTTGACCCAATTATTTTCTAACGTTCGTAACATTTTCATTACGAATATGATTTAACCCAAATTCGGGTCAACACGCTCGTGACGATTCGTACTATTTAATTACGTTAACAAGACCAATAGTTTAATTCTACATATGCACGTCCACGTCACTAAGCCTCAAGGCCATTTCTGTCATTTTACATACTCGAGGATTAAAATATATACAAATTCAGGACAAGCTACAGCAAATGAGAAAATTTACTAGAGAATTCTATAATTCTAGTAAATTACGTTACCCATTTGCATTTAGTTTCCTTGTGCCTAGAAAGTGGGCTGCTAAAACATGATAGGAAAAACACGAGCCCATTATGATAAGAAAAAAATTTGTTAAAAAAAAGTGGTAATTCGACCCAAATGGGCCAAATTTGATCTTAAAAATAATTGGACCCGTGGACTTGGCCCGAATTGGCCCATTTCAAACGGGCTGGGTTATGTCCGGTTTCAAATTTAGAAATTCTATTACCCGGCCCGCCCCATTGCAATTTAAAACGGATATGGTTTAGTTCCTCCAAATTTGAGTCCGGTCCAGCTTGTGCCCAGCCCTAGTTTGTGGATGCTTTGAGAGTTTTTCTCTTCTTGCTTTTTGTTTCATGTTCGATTTGGGCTTTGCCCCGTTGATATTACTCTTTATTTAACAAAAAAGGAAGAAGACATAATTAAGATGGATTTCAAGCATTTAACGACGCCAATCACACACATCACTACAAGAAAAGTTGGCAATAATCACTAACATTAGTTAACTTTTCTTGTCATACATGCATGAACATCTCCAAAGTATACGAGTTATACGATTCTCCAAAATTATAATTTCTACAATCCTAAATCATTTTTTTTTGGCCAAGACCTAAATTATTTAATGAAACCAATTAATTTGATTATTTTCTATTTGGTTTTGAGAAATGTTAAGGAAACTCTTAAATTGTAACTCTTCATGGACTCTCTATCACCTCATAGTTTACCATTAATTTTCATATCAACATTATTAAATATTGTAAAAAAAACATAAGGCAACAAAAAGTTTATCGAGAATCCCACTTTTAAGAGAATGGCTCTAAAGGAGTCATGGACTGCATAACCAAAAAGAGTGTTAGTGTTATGTTAAAAATGTCTCCATTGTGTTTTAGAGACTTTAGTCATTTCTTAATGCTGTCAGATGACGATGGGTGTAAACTGTGAAGGCAGACAAACAGAGCAGCTCATGACACGAGGCTGCAGCGGGGTGAGAAACTACAGATGGGCGTTGGTTCTTGTTCTTTCTAGAGATGGGCTTCCTTGGCCTGTTTTAATTTGTTTTTTTTTTTTTTTTTTTTGGCAAACATAATTAGGTTTTCTTTTACTGGATGACTTAGCGCCATCCTTTTGAGGGTTGGCTGTGCTTTCCTCCTTTTTTTTGGGAGTTTACATGTATCAACTCCTTAAACATGGGATATCATTGTTCATGTTTAGTTCTGTTTCTTGAACATGGGATATCATTGTCTATGTTTATTCTCCTAATGCATTTCTCTTTGGTTTTAGTAGTTAATTACTATTGTATCATCATATTATCGAAAATCAAGAGTCAACGGCTGTGGAACGTTTATTAATTGCTGATTGTATAACAATGAATCCTAACCTTCTCATTTACAATATTTAATCATAAATAAAACGTCTAGTGAGATACGGATCATTTGTGCTAAAAGGGGCCTCCAACGATGACGACTTATAGTTCGGATGAGCTATGGCTCAAATCACAACTCCGATAAGTTAAAAAAAAAAAACCAAATTCCAGAAAGAAGCAAACTCGTCGATCTCTCATATCTCACAAAGTCGATCTCTCATATCTCACAAAGGCTATCCCACGATATCACATGGCAGAACTTAAAGCAGAAAGATTGTAAGCAAGAAAGCAAGAGAAATGAAGAAATTGTGTTTCAACTATTTACTCTTTTTGCAAGGGACGAGCTTTTTATATTCTCCCACATATATATGGAATTCCTTTACATGTACTCGAAGGCTTTGTTGCCCGATGTCACATTGTATATATAAAAAGTGTTAACCCTATCAATGAAATCCATCTAATTATATCAAATCATACATGGTATCAATGAAAACATTCTCCTGAGAGGCTCACCCTCTCATTTCTAAACCCCAGCTTCCTTTCGCCCTCCCTCTCTCTCCTTTTTTCACGTCAAACACTTACTCTCAAAGTACATAATTTCAAGCCCTAAAAGATAATTAACTACATGCGATTGGTGTGCTAGAGAAATGTAATGCGGAAATAGAGACGAAATAGCTAGGTTGGAGAATTACAGCAGCAAAAATCAAATTATGCCAAATTGTGCACCACCGTTTGAACAAATTGTCCTCTAACGCTCTAGATTTTCTCAATTGTTGGAGAAATTGTGAGGAGTCAACCATGATTAGGAAACAATATTTATTGTATTAAGTGGAGCATTTTGTTTGAATAACAACTGTTTTATACGGCCACTTAGTACTACGGTATAATGGTATTCTTTTTTACTTGTAAGTGAGAGGTATTAGGTTCAATTCTTACCAAAAGTAAAGTTGAACCACAATACTATTTTTTTTCAAAAAAAAAAAAAAAGACTGTCTTATAGGTTACAAAACTGAACATGATTTGGATAAAACGATTATTTGAAAACTGCACGTCACTCACCCATTTGGTTTGTGTCAATTAAAATAAATATTAATTAAAGGTGTCTTTATTTCATTTGCCTTAACTGGTATAGGGTCAAATAAAATTTCAAAGTGGGGACAAACTCTATTGGGGTCAGTAGCTGCCATGCTCCATATTGGCTCCGCTGCTGTTGTACCCGTATTTTTAATTTCACCAATTTAGTACTGTTACCTTCCAAAATTCTCACAATTAGCCATTAGGTGCAGTCGGACGTTACCTAATTGGTAACTTTTCTAATAGTATTAGTTACTTCAGCATGCATGTCATCAATGCTGAAAATGCAGTGCAGATATTTTAAAGAATTGATGCAGCAAAAGAACGTTTGGTTGGCTGAACGGGATTGGGCTTTAGAAATAGGATTGAATTAGCAAAGGTTTGTAAAACAAGAATTGTTAGACAGTGGATTCATAACCTTTCATGTCAATTATGTTCCTCTCACAGTTTGACATAACAAACGACTGATGGGACTCAAATCCATTTTAATTGATCACAACCTTTCTCATCCAGCCAACCAAACGGGGCCTAAGGTCCTATATATCTCAAGTTCTCTATTATATATTTTTTTACTATATTCTATCTATCTTAAGGAAACATGCTTACAACTTAAGAAATCTTTGGAAAAAATATGAAAGACTTTAAAGGGCAGTGACTGAAAAAGTATAATTATTGGATAGTAAGAACTGAGAAGCTCTTACACAAGAAGGAAATGTTGTTCACTCTCCGCAGAGACTTCGAGCGTTTGATAAACTATTGTCAAGTGCATGGAAGATCTCGTGAGCTCCACATTCGGATCAAGCAATACGAACCATATATGGAAGCAAGGCACGTCTTGTTCCATACCCCGACAATGGCCTCCGGCCATGTCTCACTTGGTCTCGTAGAGCTGTTGAGATGCTAAAAGTCGGAAGCCCTTGAGGGGGAGAGAACAACCAGTGCCTTGAAGCTAAATGTATTAAGAGACCTGCAAATACTTGTTATCCTTCTAAATTTCGAGCTACGAGCATGCATATTTATAGGTTGTAGATGTGTAATTATTGTAAGCGCCGATTATATATAATTGTTCTTTAACAACACATGCAGAGTGTTGGAATTTATGATTATTTTTTTGTTTAAATTTGGGCTTAGCCCATTAGTATTAGGGTTTTGTTTCCTTACCTATTAGGGTTAGGTTAGTTTTTTATATCCTTTAAGGATTAGGAGTTTGCTTTAGTTTTCACTATATATAGGAGTGATTGTATTAGTTTATTTTTTCAAGTCAGTCAAGATGTAGTCTTTTAGGTTCATGTAGCCTTCTTGGTAATTCCATTTAATAAAGTTTTTTATTCAGTTAGTTTATTTGTTCGTTTCGCACTCTGATATTTAACTTGGTATCAGAGCAGGTTAAATCCTTTGGGAATTAATCTGTTTTGGAGTTGATATCGATTTGTTTGTCTGTTCAATATCAATTTCGTAGTTTTTTTTTAAAAAAAAAAAGTTGAATTTGTTTGCTTGGGAAGGCCGAGGCACACCGTGTTGAATCCATAACCTCAGTTCGAAACCACAACGAATCTGCATCTGTCTGCAACTTACCCGCACCCTTTGAATTTGCATCTCCGTACCCGCACCGGTATGCATCTACGACCGCCGTCAAACCATCACATCCCAACATCAGCACCGCCACGTCGCGACACCACCTTCATCAGCACCGCACCGTCTCATCAGCACCCTAACCCGTGTGCTCCTCGAAGCATGAACCTGCACCGCCTGCGACCTACCTGCACTAGCATTTACACGAACCATCCGCTGCATCTGCACTAGTTCGAATCATCCTGGACCAGCCCAGAAAATCAGTCGCCATAGCCCCGTGATGATGAGACCCGCACCACAACGACTATTCGCCGTTCGTTGTCAATCGGAAACCAAGAACCAGCACCGTACTTGCACCCAGTAACTAGCACCGTACTTGCACCCAATCACTGTCACCCTTCTCGCGCCAGACCACCACCATCTGCACGTCCCAGCCACTGCCGCACCCACCATCTGTTACCACCTTTGTTTGCAGAGAGAAGAAAAAATTGTTTGGAGTTCGTTGAAGCCCACACGGGCAAGGAAGAAGATGTTACTGTTTGTGTTATCAGTACAGGAAAAAGAAAAGAAAAAAAAAGAATAAGAGAGAAAAAAAAAAAGAAAAGAAAAGAAAAATGAAAAAAGAGAGCAGAAAAGAAAAAAAAGAGTTGGTTTTTTGTTTGAAGGCCCACTCGGGCAGAGGAAAAAAAAGAAGAAAATTTAAGTTTGTTTTTTGGCCCAACGGGGCTGGTTGTTGCCGCTGATATGCCCAAAAGGGCAAGGAGAAAATCTGCCGTTTGTTTTTCGTGCTTGGGCTTTTTGAAGCCCTTACGGATATGGAACTTCTTGTTGCCCACCATTACAACGATTGCTCGAGTGCTTGGGTTTGTGACCAGTCGAGTGACGTTGTGTACGTGGTGAATTGGATGTCTGTATGTTCAAAAGTTTGCATTGGCATTGGAATTGCTTGTTCGCTCGCTTGCCTACTCGCATGGATTGTTCGTTTGCTCGCTTGATTGCTTACCCGCTTGCCTTGTCTTGTCCGCCTAACGGAGCTTGCCTTGTCGTGTCCGCCTAACGGACCTTGTTTTGTCGTGTCCGCCTAACGGAGCTTGCATCCGCACCTGCTTGTTTGCAAACCCATGTCGTATACCGCCATGAGTTTGACGGGGGGTGTTGGAATTTAGGATTATTTTATTGTTTAAATTTGGGCTTAGCCCATTAGTATTAGGGTTTTGTTTCCTTACCTATTAGGGTTAGGTTAGTTTTTTATATCCTTTAAGGATTAGGAGTTTGCTTTAGTTTTTTATGTCTTTAACAACACATGCAGAGGACACGTATCTTACATGTTACATAAAACATGTTAAATATGATTGGCACATACAATAATTTTTGGTGCAATGGAAAAGAAATGAAGTTGGACATAGACTATGGAGCAATTTTGAGAATGTGAAGGGTAAAAAAGTCACATCAGTGAAAGGAGAAACATTGCAAAAAAAAAAAGATTAGGCTACTCTCCCCCTACTGCTAATTGGTTTTATGGTGGAACCATGGTATTAGAGATTGGCTAACGTGTGAAGCCCAATGGCCACACATGCTCTACATCGCCTAATTCGTGTTGTCTACGTATTTGGCTTGAAAATTCGCCACACGTACGTGAGGGGGCGTGTGAGGATTTGAAGGTTAAAGAGTCCCATATTGGTAAAATGATAAACCTTGCAAAGGCTTATAAGGGGTTGAGTTATTCTCCGTATTATCAATTGATTTTATGGTGGAAATCCAACTTTCTTTAGCAATGTGGGTTGGGACATGTGATGCACTTGATATGAGTGGCATAACAAGAGATCCTTAGTGATTGTCTCCCAAAACCAAATGGACGAAAGCAAGTGGCTCTTAGGAGCCTATGCAAATGATCAATCACCAGAAATTCAAAACTGAAGAATAATAACGCAGTGGGTTTAGGTATTAGGTATCGATCTCCTACCATAGAAGGAAATAATATTATTCCTCATCATTTTCATATAGATATATTAAATGTGGATGCAAATTTCCGCCTTCTTTGTTTTAGACAAAATTGCACCTACAGAACAATTAACACCTTAGGTCAAGGCCAAGAGCCTCACGTCCCCATGACGAATGTTTGGGGGGGCTTTGGCTGAAGAACCTCCGATGCCAAAGTTAGAATTTAGAGAGAAAAAGTGTTTGGAGAGTTTTCTTTTGGGAGTTTTGCAAGAGTGTGGAACTTAGGTTTTTAGAGAAAATGAGGAAGTATATATAGGGCATGGCCGGTCCCCTTTTGAGAGAAGGTGGCCGGCCCTTTGGGGTGTTTTTGAGTGTATTTTGTAGTTAATTGGTGATTTAATTGGCAATTAATTAGGTAATAAATCCATTAATTAGCCAATTAACATAATTTAAAAGGAATGTTTTGGAAGTTATGGAATAATTACCTTGTGAAGAATATAGGATGAGGATGGATAAAATAATTTTGAATTTGTTACCTATTTTGGGCATTTTTGACTTGGTTGAGGGATGATTGTCTGCTGTTCGAGCGTAGGAATCCCGATATGCTTCAAGGGTATTTTCGTTCTCTTTTATTCAAAAATCCACGTGTCGCCTTGTGATTATTTTGGCTCCACAAATACCCCCACATTGTTGGGTTGCTTGCAGAAAAGGGCAACAGGTGTAGAGATTTTCTTGCTTTAGGAAACTTTGGACTGCTTCTTGTTTTGATGTAGATTCCCTTTTAATAGGAAATTAGATCCTTTTAGAAAAAGAAAATAAATTCCTCTCAAAGCTTATTTAAGTCCACCTTAAGTGGATTATTAAATCAACTTTGGAGAGAAATTTATTCTTCCTTACAAGAGAGAGAGAGCTTAGAGGATATTATCCCTTTCTTCTAGCAATCTTCTACATCTTGCATGTGCAAAGAATCGTCTTTCGACACTTACTTCGTCTTCTCGTTGCTTCAAGGTAAGAAAATTTTAATTTTCCTTGTCTTTGTAATTTCTTTGGAAACCTCCGGGCTTGAGAATGGCTCAACGGGGGTCGAGGAGACTTGAAATTTTTTTTGGAGAAACCATGGTACTGTTGCCGTGCCATTGGGTGGCTGGGTTCGGCTTGGGCCATTAGGAAGGAAAGGATGTGGGACACCAACCCTTGTCTGCTGAACTGGGCTACGAGGCCTTTAGGCATGCTTACTTTAAGATTAACTCCGATGATTTATTTAGAGACTTCCTCAAAGCTTACTAGCATGCTATTCCGTCGGGAGTGTGTGTGAAATGTGTCTAAGATGGTAGCAGTTGTGAGCCATGTGATGAGGCTCGGAGAGCCATCAAGTTCCACCCCTATTATTTTGTATTAGGGTTTACCTTTCTTATGCCGCGCTTTTTTCAATAGGTACTTTGCTCCATGAAATGTGCCCCCGCTCAATGTTCTCTGAATATTGTTCGCATGATGGTGGGATTCCACAATTTAAGCTAATTCTTTGACTTAGATCTAACCGTCAACGAATTTTGGTACTTCTTTGACATAGGTCACATTGAGAGAGTTGGGCAGCTGCGATCTCACCATAGACTTTTTGACAACTCTAGCAAGGGAGATCATGACTAGGCTAAGGAGACTTTGGAGGAGTGGAAAATGGAGGTCCAGCTCTTCCCCCAAGCTGGGTGTGCCTACGACCTTTATATCTGGTAAGTAAGCTGCTTAATCTCTCGGCTACTTTATACTTGCGCTAATCTGTTCTTTATTTTTTTCTAATTGCATTCCGCTACAATTAGAATTGTTGGCTCGAGTTTCTTCCCAAAGCACACATCCAAGTATAGAAAGACTGCTCTGCTAGCCATGATGCAGAAAACAACGATTTTGGCAGCCGAGTTTATATTCCTTGACCAAGAGGATACCAAGGTTGCAAAAGAGGTGGCAAGAACTATGGCAGCCGAAGCTTACTTATCGGCCGAAAAAGTCAAGAAGTTGGAATCTGAGTTTACCCCTATTTCTCTACAGCTTAAGACCGCTCGCCAAGAGATCGTGGATTTGAAGGCTAGGTTTGACACAATCCAAGTAAAGTATGAAAGTGCAAAGAAGGAGATTGGGTGTTACATACCTCAGATTCAAGACCTTGAGCGCTCAATCTCTGAATTTTGCTCATTTGCTTATGCAAAGGATGAGGAGCTGATTGCTGCTTACAACCAAGTGATCCACTTCAAAAAGGTTGTTGATAGGTTCGAGCCTTAAGTTTTAGAACTCCAAGGTGCTTTGAAGCTTTACGATAGTTTGAAGAAAGAAGTGGATGAGTTGCAATAGATCCGTGCTTGTGTGCTTGAGGAGAATGAGCAGTTGAAGGGTGAAAAAGATGGGTTCGAGGTTTCGCTTACTTAGAGTCAAGCTGATTTCTACAAGTTGGGTTATGTGGACCATCTTTTTGGGAGACCGTCTGACTTTAAGTTCTTTGGTAAAGACTTCGAGATCTTCTCTATTTCTCCGGAAGACGTGTTTGCTTTCACCTTTGAGTCTTCTATTGGTGAAGTGGTCGGAGAAGTTGGTGCCGAAGCCGAGGCAGCTGGTGATGAAGCACCAAATGGTTCTGCTGCTGAGAATGTTGCAGCTGCTAAAAGTGTGGCAACCGATTAGTCGTAGGATATCCAAGCTACTAAAGAATAGTCTTCTAAGTAGCCTTTAGGATTTTCTTTATTTTTCTTGTCGCTTTGCTTGAACTCATTCGGTCTTTGCTAGTTGTTTATCAAATTTGGTAGAAAATTTAATAAACTTGCTTCCTTTGCTTTTCTCCATCTTCGCTTCTTTTGTTCATACGCAGCCGTAGGTGTTGGTGTAGGACTTTGTAAAGTTGTTAACCATAGGGTTGGTAGCTAGATGTTTTACTTACAGAAGCAGACAAGTCCGTGTAACCACTAGGTTGTTAACCTTGTCTTTTCCCAATTTCGAAGGCTTTATAACAAATATTCACAACACTTTAAGACTTGGTGTAGGTGGTTCTGCGCTTGGCAAAGATGAAGTTTGTCGATTACGTAGCATGTCGGTAGTGGATAGAACTTCGTATATGCACGCTAGCTTGTTTAACCTTTCACAAAAATGTGTAATTGTATAAGTCTAGTGTGGTTGCTCGAAGTGCAAGTCGTAGGAGTTTTCTAAAAATCGTAGGCTACCTTAGTGCACTTGGTAGCAACTTTAGGTTTTTAGGGTAGCCGTCTATCGAGCGTACTGCATAATGTGCCTCCTCCGTCTCTAGGGCCCAGTTCCCTGCGGATTAGGCCAAGAGACCCAAAATCCTTCAATTAACTAAGCCTTGAAAAAGACCATTGTGGCTACTTCTAAGAATCCCGGCGTAAGCCATTGTGTATCTAGTTATAATAAGGCAGCCCAACTCATCCACGCCTGGGTATTCGAAGTGTAAGTTCATCCTCCCGTCTTGGAGAGTATGGTTGGTCCCTCGAGGGGTACAATTCCTACGATGAGTCCCTAAGAAGGGCGCAATCTTTTTTTTGAAGTGTAGGAGAGGTAAGTTGTTGTAGACATGTAGTTCGGTCAAGTTGTAAATTACTTTTGAATTCCTCATTGAAAAATGAGTGAAACAAATGGATAATTTTAAAAAGAACTACATAACAACTAGATAGCCCTCGGCTTGCGAGGTGGTGCATGTTGAACTGCTTGAGTCTTCGGGTCTTGATATAGTGGGAGGTCACACATGGTACTTACTCAGGTTGTAGGCGTTCCATTGTTTCTCGATCTGTTTGTCGTTCATGGTGGCTAGAGTGTAATTACCCTTGCCGCCTACTCTGCTAATCTTGTACAGACCTTTCTAGATAAGATCCATCTTTTTTTAGCCTTCTCTGCGGGCAGTGATAGAGGCTTTTCTTAGGACTAGATCTCTTGGCTGAAATTGACGGATCTTGGCCCTTTTGTTGTAACTGGAAAAGAGTTGTTGTTGGTAGGCTAAGATGTCGGTGATGATATGCTTGCGCTTCTCCTCTGCTAGATCTAAGTTTGTGGCCATCTCCTTACTATTTTGCTTAATACTTGGCAGTAGAGTGCTGATGTTTGACACGATAATGTTAGGAGGAATGATTGCCTTCGAGCCAAATACCAAAGAAAAATGAGTCTCACCGGTTGCTCGTCTTTTGGTGGTGCGATATGCCCAATGAAATCCAAGGAACTTGTTTAGCCATTTTCCCTTTTTGTTAGTAAGGGACTTCTTGAGGCAGTTGAGGATCGTCTTATTGGATGCTTCGGCCTGCCCATTGCCTTGAGGATACCTCTGTGTGGACATGTGCTGCTTAATGCCATATTTTTGGAAAAACTTCACCAAATCTTTACCCACGAATTGCGGGCCGTTGTCGGTGACGATGGGCTGAGGGATGCCAAATCGACAAATGATGTTCCTCCATATGAAGCGCTCTATGTCTATCTGAGTAGTGGTTGTTATGGGCTCTACTTATACCCATTTGGTGAAGTAATCAGTTGCCACGATCATCATGCATCTGCCCCTAGTAATGGGAGACATAGGTCCTACCAAGTCGATTGCCCATTGCATGAATGGCCATGGATTTATCTGCAGGTGTAGTTCGCTAGTAGGCAGTGTGGTATAGGCTTGTAGCGTTGGCAGCAGTCGCACTTTTGGGCTAACTCTTTAGCATCTTGGTGCATAGTGGGCCAGTAGTAGCCTGCGTTAAGAGCCTTCTGTGCTAAGAATCGGCCTCTAAAGTGATTTCCACAAATGGCTTCATGGATTGAGCTTAGAACCTTCAAGTCATCGGGAGACGCTAAGCAACGGAGATGTGGATCGGTGTAGGATCTTCGGATAAGAATGTCGTTCCACATGTAGTAGTGTGCTGCCTTTACTTGGAGCTTTCTAGACTCTAATCTTTCCAAATGGAGTATGCCATTAACCAGGTAATCTATAACAGAACTTTACCAATTGGGAGTTACACTAACCTGTGACACCTCAGATGCCAGCTCTACTTCTATGCTTGGCTTGTCTAGATACTTCACTGGAATATAACGTTTGAGTTGGTGGTTAAGAGCAGAGCCTAGGCTGACTAATGCGTCCGCGTGAATGTTGTCTGCTTGAAGAACTTGAGTGAGAGTGTAAGTCTAAAATGTCTTAAGCTGCTTACGTACGTTCTCTAGGTATTGTGCCATCCTTGGATGTTTTGCCGCGAAACTCCCCAATAGCTTGGCTGGTGATTAGTTGAGAGTCGGAATAAATTGCGAGTTTCTTCACTGCCAGGTCTTTTGCCATTTGTAGCTAGGAGAAGTGTGTCTGACAGGCAACTAAACTTGGTCAAAGAGATTGAAACTTTGTTTAAACCCTTATATTTGTTGTCTATCATGTCAATTATCACTTTTACATACATTGTACTATCATTTCCCTTCATTTCTTATGGATTATTACAAGCTTTTCATTCTAAATGACGACTTAGTATTTGCTTGTCTTTACTTTTGTTTTATTTCTTTTTAACTAACTATGATGAATTAGTTCACACTGGTGCTGTTAATTCATATCAACTTAGAATGTAGCACAAACTAAAAGTCTTTGGCTTCAAGGCAAAGAAATGAACTTATTATGGACTTAACCCATCCGTAAACAATCTTTTGGTTAAAGAAGTTAACTTATGGTGTAAGTAATTGATCCACCTACACACAAAACAACTTACAATCTGTTGGTCTTGACCAACAATGGCACACCCGACACTCTATTAACTTTGTAAGAGAGCCTAAGAGCCTAACAAAAGCTCCACTAAGGCACATTTCAAATTTAACACCAGAGAACATTCATGCAAGGGGAGTTGTGCTAGGCATATATCCAACTAAACATAATTTTGGCAGGCCTGGTGTTTAATTACTAAGGCTTTACAAAAGAAGTTGGTATTGGAGTTTTCCACACCAACTTAGGCAGTAAAAAACAACTTAGCTGAGGAAGGTCCAAGATTGAGTCTGGAGAAAGAAGATGTTGCAACAGCTTTTCCACCTTTGACGGATGAGAAAGAGAGAAGAGGAAAGCCAAAGAAGAATCAGTGAAGAAGAATTAGTGATCACTTATGGTCTAATTTTAGAAAAGTCAGTGATCACCTATGGTCTGTGTTGAACCATATATTTTCACAAAAAAAATAAATAATGGACCTTAACAAAAAAAAAAGAAAGTGTACAAGTGCTTTACAGGTCCAAAAAAAAAGGGAGGGGGATGGTGGGATCAAAGCACATTCTGAGACTTAAGAGGATATATATATTTATATATATAGTTTATTAATTATTATTGTATTATTATTCTAAATAAATTTTAAAATTTTAAGTTTTATTTATTTATTTATTTTATAAAATATTATGAGCAAATAGTGAGATTAAAAAAATTATAAAACAAATTAAAAATAAAAACATCAAGTAATTTAAAAATACCAAATACATTTAAATATTTATAATAATTAATTTACAAGTGAAAAAAATGTGAAAAAATATGCAAACACTTTTAATCGCATCCTCTACGCTTTAAAGGTGCGTGCATGACTTTTTAAAACTATACAAACTCTCATGTAATTTTAAGGAAGTTCAAAATAAATAAAATTCATAATCATTAATGTATAAGTTTGAAAAATGTGAAAGCATACATAAAGGGGTGTGATATTCACACACCCCATTTTACTTTTCACACACCCTTCTAATTTTCAACCGTCGGATCAGGTGAATTGAAGAAAATCAACGGATAGAAATTAACAAGGGGTGTGTAAGAAGTAAAATGGGGTGTGTGGATAGCACACCCCTATATAAATGCTCATGATTGCATCATCTACGCTTAGACAATCGTTACATGGTCAATTAGATTTTTAAAACCTTCCAAATCTCATGAATAATGTTTTTTAGTGCAAAATTAATAATATTGTAGAAGTGTAAAAAAAATATACAATCATTCGTAATGACAAGTTTTACAACTTCCGAGAATGGGCCAACTCTGAAATCTGACACCATAATCCATAAACCTTAGATTTAAATTTAACTATTCATTATCGTTTACACTTTATTTATTCAACTCACCAAATTTCATTTTTTAGATTTTCTTTTTTGAAAATTGATTATTTAACAGATGTAGAAAATGAACGGTTTAGATCGTTGATATAACATTCCGATATTTACGGTTAACTAAAATATGAGTTCTTGTTATATAGTTTTTAGAGACTTTATAGACTTCGAGCTATATTTTCACTAATGGTAAGACTGTCATCGTAATATAAACTATCCAAACCGTTCATCTTCCTACATCCTCTAAATGATCATGTTTTCAAAAAAGAAAATCCGAAAAAAAAAATTGGTGAGAAGAATGGAACGTAAATGTAAACGACAATCAACGGTTAAATTTAAATCTATAGTTTATGAATAATAGAAAACCTCAGTGAAAACATCATCAATAAGTTCCAATACTATTTCTCTTTGTGATTGATGAAACTTGAAGGGTTTTATTGTAAAAAAGGTGCAAGGTTCATCAATCTTGAAACATAACTCTCTTCATTTTGCATATCTTTAAACATTTGTATTTTGTAGTATGCACTAATATTTTTTCATTAGACTCTTATTTTGGAGTAAGTAAACTTGAAAGAAAAATGTTTTATTTATTTATTTATTAATGTTTTGAAGTAGTATTTATGGGAATTGG
The DNA here is from genome assembly GCA_963580275.1 of Crataegus laevigata. Lineage (NCBI taxonomy): Eukaryota > Viridiplantae > Streptophyta > Magnoliopsida > Rosales > Rosaceae > Crataegus > Crataegus laevigata. Next base: position 23,729,494 of record OY756947.1, on the reverse strand, counting down.
ATCCTCTCCGGATCCCCTTCATGGGGATCCTAGGGATCAAGGCCTTTGGGCCGTTCATTAAAAATCGTGAGGCTAAAATTAAATGATTTTTATATTTTTAAAAATAAAGCAGTTTCGTTTTGCGTAAAAAGCATTTAATTGTAACCGCACGATTTTTGATGAACGGTCTACGGAGCTTGATCTCTGGGATCCCCATGAAGGGGATCCGGAGAGGATCCAAGTCCGTATTTATGTGACAATGTGGTATGTATATACTAATTTAGTATTATGTTGTACATTTTTTTGGGATCAAATTATGTTTTTAATTTTTATTATTTATTTATTTAAAATATATTTTTCTTAACAGATAACGGGTCGGGTCATATTACCTGATAATATTAATGGGTTGATTTCGGGTTGGGTCATATTACCCGTTTATTTTAACGGGTATTACACGACACGATCCGTTAAACTATCGAATATGACACAAAAACGACACGAACACAAAAAATACTACGCTAAGTCTAATGAAAATGTTGTGCATATGAATAACATCACTCTTTCCTTTCTCGTGCTTCTGTAAACGTCCGTTGGAACTTTCCGGGCCTTCCGACCCAAAAATGGCTAAGAAAAGAGAGCGCCGAGTCGCACCGCGTTCGAACCACGGCGAAGACCGAGTAGAACCTCCGGGACAACTCCGCGATTCAAACCGGCAGCACATAGTCACCTTCGTCCTCTTCTTCTGCGTAGCTGTAGCAACCGCCGTGCTCGCCTACCGCATCAAATATGCTCCGACGGCGAACCCGACGGATTACGCCGTCTACGAGCGAGGAATCGTGAAACCTGATGTGAATTACCAGGAGATCCTCACTGCAAGTACCCTCCCTACTGATTTCTACAATTTGTCTGTTTGATTGCCGAGAAAATGCGGGAAAAATTAGGACGAATTGAAGTTATCGTTTACTGTATTTTAGCTGTTATTAGTCAAGAAATTCACGAAATGATACGAAACCTTAGTGTTTATACTTATTTTTGGCTTCGATTCAAACTTTTTCTCAGCTGCCAAACAGAAAATTTATGATCTTACAGTGTTTTTATTGATAATGTGGTTTGAAAAATTCAGGAAAATGGAAAGGCTTCCGAAAATACGAGTGGCAGGCACTTTGCATATCCTGTATTGGCCTACATTACTCCATGGTATGCCATGTCTTTCAATCTGTTTGGCTATATAATAATTTATGGGATTGTATTATTTTCTAACAAGCTGTTTGGATTGGAATGAAATACAACGAGAATTTCAGTTAACGTTTCAAATATGAGAAAAAAAAAATTACTTGGAATTGAAGTATATGTAAAATTTGAGGAATTCATTTGGTAACGAAACACACTCGGAATCATAGTAAAGAAAGTAGTAGAGTTTGAACTGATCCATTAGTCTCTCTTTGATACAAACTACAAAGTGCCGGTCTTTTTGGTTTAACATAGCTTGGTGGATCTAATGCGATTATGTAAAGTTTTCCATTTTAAACTTTGCTGTTCTATAATACCTAGGTTAGTAATTTGTATTGGTTGGTTGCTCATATAATCATATTAGACGTATTTGCATTAATTAGCTCGAAATTTTTGCAAACTCCTTCTCACATGTCAAATTATACAGGAATTCTAAGGGCTATGATATGGCCAAAAGGTTCAACTCCAAGTTTACTCATTTATCTCCAATTTGGTATGACCTAAAGAGGTATGCTCCCAGTTTTCGTGGTTGGACAAAGTGATCTGTGTAGTTGATGTACTGTTTGGTACCGTGTTTTTTAAGTGTTATCATTGCCCAAATAAGCCGACAGTAACTGTCAAAACTCTGCTCAGTTATTTGCTTATATACGTGACCATTTAGGTGTCTATTCTCAAAACTCTAGATTAGAACTGTCTGCTAAATAAAGTTGGCTCGGAATCAAACTTAATGTATGATTACTTTTTTGCTGTGGGAGTTGGGGAGATGGTCATTAATCCTCTCATTTATGACCTTCAACCTCTAGAGATACTAGGAATATCTGTTAAGATTCAGTAAGTTGTATATTTGTGAAATTAAGCTATAATTCAGCTTTGTGTGGCTATTTTATTTCTGGATAAGTTTTCAGTATTTCACCCTTTTTGTCAACAGCCAAGGCAACAGCTTAATTCTGGAAGGTAGGCATAATGCTGATATGGGATGGATCTCAGATCTTAGGATGGCAGGAGATGCTTGGGTATGAAGAAGAATTCTTTAACTCCCTTCTCACTACTTTTTCGTATTTGACTAATATTGTACAGCTGTGACATCAATTGTTCACAATCGAATGTGGGAAGTCATGTAATAAAATTTGAGAGGTCTTTTCAACAGTTTGTCAACTTAGAAACAATTTAAATTCTTTTTTTATAAGTCGTCGATGTAAGATCTGCACTTTTACATGTTGTTGTGGCACACTTTTTATTGTGATCGGTTAGTAATCTCATCTGTAGCATACCTCTATAATGTATAGGTATTGCCTAGAGTTGTTCTGGAAGCATTTCCAGCAGAGCTGCTTACAAAGAAGAAGCAGAGGAATAAAGCTATTAATCTTATAGTAAACGAGTGCAAGTAGGCCTCCAACCTAGAGTAATTTTTATATGTTTGTTTTATTGAGATATTATGTCCTAATTCTACCCCATTGGCTTCTGATCTTGTTGAACTCGTTTACTATTTCTGTAGTCTGTATGTACCAAAAGGTCCAAAACTTTGGTCATTTTCCTTTATATCTAATGCAGATACGGTACTAATTTTGTGGGGGGCTTTTTTGTTGATCAGGGAGATGGGATATGACGGTATTGTGCTGGAATCTTGGTCAAGGTGGGCAGCTTACAGAATTTTGCATGATCCAAGCATGCGGAATTTGGTAAAGTACTAATTTTGCATGACCCAACTAGGCAAATGATGACAATGTTACATAAAACTCGTATTTGTTCTCGTTACATAAAACTCCTGTTTGTTGTCAGTTGAAAATATTTGATACCTTTCACATTATAGTATTCATATATTTTGGCGTGTCAGGACTTTGATCAACTGTAACTGACTGTTCCAAATTAGAATTCCATTTGCTATTTTGAGATGCAACTGTTTAATATACATTCCTCAATACAAAGATAAAGGATATATGAAATTGTATTAGCAGGCTAATGAAATCTTTTGATCAGAGTCACTTTGTTACCGAATATAACAAGCACTTGTCTTCTTTGAGTCTACATCCAAGTCTGCTGAAAATCACTATTGGTTGGAGGTGTAGATGGTGCCTAATGAACTTATTTTTTGTGGCTATTCATTGGTGCTGTTTTCTAGAAACTGATACTGTGGATCTTCTTCTAAAATTATATAATATCCGAGAATCATTGTTATTCTGCCCGTGCAGGCATTGCAGTTTATAAAAGAGCTTGGTGATGCACTACATGGTGTGAGCTTAGAGAGGAATGATAGGTAACGGTTGCAATTAGTCTATGTTATTGGTCCACCACATTCAGAGAAGCTCCAACCGCATGATTTTGGACCTAAAGATCTTCAGAGCTTGGATGATGCTGTGGATGGATTCTCACTTATGACGTATGATTTCTCGGGACCCAATAATCCTGGTCCCAATGCACCTCTGAAGTGGATTCATTCTACCCTGCAGCTACTTCTTGGTACCAATAAAAACAGTGCACTAGCCCGCAAAATATTTCTTGGCATCAATTTCTACGGCAATGATTTCGTCCTCACAGGAGGTATTATTCTGTTTATTTTCTATTTGTACAACTTGTGTTGTTGATTGGCGTTGGAGAATCTATATTTGATTTATGGTTTCGTGTTATTGCCCATGGGGAGTGAAGTATGATGGGTCAACTCCTTATGAGTTCCCATGCAGTTTGTCCTACGAATCTATTGGCGGTTGTCCTAGAATTGGAAAGGAATTGAACCTAGGTGAATAAATAAACTTAACAAGTCTTGTATGATGACAGGATTGATCATCTTAACATTGTGCATTTGATAAATTTATCTAAGGATCTGCTATTGTCTCCGAATTCCAAATCGTTGGTAATTCAATTTACTAGGACGTCTCTTGAAGTTTTCTTTTTTCTTTTTATCTTGAAAGTGTTTGAATTCTCTAGTAGTTCCTCATTTTAGGAAGAGTCCCTTAATGTTATCGAAAATGCAGGTCCTGGTGGTGGTGCTATCACTGGAAGGGATTACCTGTCCTTGTTGGAGAAGCACAAGCCCGAGTTGCAATGGGAAAAGAACAGCGCAGAACATTTATTCTTTTATTCCGATGATGAAAATAATTACCACGCTGTGTTCTATCCATCACCAATGTCAATTTCCGTGCGGCTAGAGGAAGCTCGCAAATGGGGATGCGGCATCTCAATTTGGGAAATTGGGCAAGGTTTGGATTACTTTTTGGATCTTCTGTAAAGCAGTCATTTGATCATCCACATGTAACATAATTTATACATTTTGGGCATGTGCTCAGTCTAACAAAGTTTTACTTAGGGGTGACAAGAGTTTGAAGAATTCCATCTGTCGTCTATAACTGGTCCTACATTTCAAGAAAAATAGCACACTAGGATTACAGCTTGCTGCAACTACGTGCGACATTTTGGTGCATGTAATGAACTTGTTTTATTTTTGTTCTTCAAATGGCGTTTCTATTATCGTTATGTGAAAGAAAAATAAAAAATGCTCATTCGGTGAACCAAACGAGCACGGATTGCCAAACTTGTCATGTGTCTTAATCTTTTTGTATTCTGGTGTGTGATTAACTTAGAATACCGTAATAACGAGTCTAAGCTGTATGGACGTTCTTCGGGAATTCTCCACCAGCCACCATCAACCGTACTGCGTCCGCCGACTACTCCTAAACGCAGAGTTTCTCAAGACTTCTAGTGACATTTTTCTCAGCCACACAAAACATTTACAGCCCAAAGTCATCATCTCAGCCATCAAACAATATAAAGTGATCAACAATCTCGCAATCCTTACTCGCCACGTGTCAATTTCTCAATGGGCAACCTCTCATCTTGCATGGCACGTCAGCACCACCCTCCACCCAAAGGGCAGCAGCCGTCCATCATCCTTAGAAAGAAACCAAAAAAAAAAAAATTCCTGCACCAAGAAACTTCATTCTCAAATTTTCATCAATTTTCAGAGAGACCAAAACGAGTCTTTTTCTTCTGTTTCCCTCGCTAGATTCTCTCACTAGAATTATGCCATGGAGGCCTTCAATGCAGCAAGCTTGACCCCCATAAGATCAGTTCTTGGTGACAGAAGAAAAATCCCATCACTGCCTTCCATTTCCCTTCCCAAATTCTCCAATCCCACAAGTTTGAAGGCTTCACAAGAGTCTTCATCTCGGAGTTTCCATGGCGGCTTGCTGCTCTTATCTTCAGTTTTCAATGCCGGGTTTGCCAAGGCTTTGACATATGAGGAAGCACTGGGCAAGACTCTGAGTGGTGGAGGTGGAGACTTGGAAGTAGGCGGGGTTCTTGACAGTGTTGTCAGTTTTGTGACCGATAATCCTGCAGTTGTCGCTGGCGGTTTCGCAGTTTTGGCGGTTCCATTGATTCTGTCTCAGGTTCTGAAGCCTCCTAAGCCGTTTGGTGTTGACTCTGCCAGAAGTGCTTATGCAAAATTGGGTGAGGAGGCCAATGCTCAGTTGCTTGATATAAGATCGCCAGCGGATTTTAGGAAGTTTGGTACTCCGGATGTCAAGGGTTTGGGGAAGAAGGCGGTGTCGATTGTTTACAAAGGTGAAGATAAGCAGGGTTTCTTGAAGAAACTCTCTTTGAAGTTCAAGGAGCCAGAAAATACCACATTGTTCATCCTCGATAAGTAAGATTGTTAACTCGATTCTTTAGTTTTCGTTTCCTCATTGTTTTACGAATCATGAATTGTCAATTTCTGAGCTTATTTCGAAGCAGTTGTTCACAATCAAGAGCTACTATCAAGTGCCTAGAATTGACATCACCTTAGAATGTGTACATTATGCAATTGGTTTATGTAGATATCACTATTTGGACGGCGAAATAAAAATTCCGTTCACTTTACCATTTAGTTTCGAAGAGGACTGTGGAGTAGAGAATTCTCACAATAAAATCCAGTTACTAGTATGACATAAAAGACCTTGGTTTTCCTAGAATTTCATACAAATTGTCATATGTTGTTGACATTTTCATTTCTAGTTTACCGTAAAATCGATTCTGATTATACTGTTCTTTCCTTGACATTCATTTTTCACATGCTTGTGACGTTTGTGTTATTCCCAAAGCTAATATGTGAATCTAATCCTGCAAATGTTCTGATGGAAGCCAGATTTGATGGGAACTCCGAGCTGGTTGCAGAATTAGTCACTGTAAATGGGTTCAAAGCTGCTTATTCTATTAAAGATGGCGCTGAAGGACCACGAGGATGGGTGGTCAGTCCCATTGCCCTCCCACGGCTAATCTTTGTTTCCATACAAATCTTATTGAGCTTTAGTACTTGACATGAAATATCATTTTGCAGAACAGCGGTCTTCCTTGGACACCACCAACAAAAGCACTGAGTTTTGATTTTGGCAATTTAACAGATGCTCTTAATGGTGCAGTTGGAGTAATTTTCTTGACTTTCATTTGTTGATTGATATTTCACATGTGAAAATCTATTGTCTTATTGAACAGTAAGGTGCTATTTGGTCTCCTACTTTTGAGCAAGGATGTTATATTGAAGTTTATATATTGAACACAAATAACAAAGAATTTTGATGTACTTTATGATTTTAACAGGATTCTTATATGTTTATGTGGTCAATTATGTGCAGGAGGGCTCGGGTGCCTTGTCTCTTTCCCTTGGGGTTGCCGCAGCAACCGGATTGGGTTTATTGGCTTTTACTGAAGTAAAGTCCATCCATGCTGATCTATTTGTTTTCCTTTTGTTGTAACATGTATCCTTCTCGAAGATCTTTTGAACTGACTGTTCACTCTCATCTTTTTAGTTAGAAACAATCCTCCAAGTTTTAGGCTCAGCTGCACTAGTTCAGTTTGCGAGCAAGAAACTCCTTTTTGCTGAGGTGAGTCTCCTATTCTCCTTTATACTTCCAAGAAGTTATTTTGATGGAATGTTTATTGGGGTTGATAAGAAAATTTTACGTCTCTGAAATAACGCGTAGTGGCCAAAAGTTATATTATTCCATGTTTCCCTCTTAGTTATTTTGTTCTAACAGTCTGCAGCCTTTGCATTTTAGTAATTTTTGTGAAACACGTCTAGCTCGTCATAAATATGAAGGTCTATTAATCATAAACATCTGTAACCATCGCGGCCTTGAAAGCATATTACATTCTGATCCCAAGGATTAGCATTCAACTTCCTTGTCATAACCTAAGTTGCTTTTATGACAGGATCGAAAAGAAACTCTACAACAAGTTGATAAATTCTTGGCCACGAAGGTTGCCCCTAAGGAGCTCGTCGATGACATAAAGGTATAAGACTAAAAATGACGGATTCCCTCATCTCTGCCTCACAGACTAGTTATTTTGACAATTACTATATACTAAACTCCGCTGTTTTTATCCTCAACCACCTTGAATTTCAGGAAATTGGGACAGCTCTTCTGCCAGTAACTGTTAGCAAGGCTCTTCCTGCACCTGCAGAACCAACTCCAGAGCCTACTGCTGCTAGTGATACTGTACAGAAAGCAGAAGCCGTGGTCGAACCACAAGTAGAAGCAGCTACAGAAGCCGCCCCGGAACCAAATTCAGTACCAAAACCAGAAGTTAAAGCAGAATCACTTCCCGGGATTTCGAAACCACTTTCCCCATTCCCTTATGTAATTACTCACTATATCTTCTATTTGAATTTATGTTTATTTACATCAACCCTCATGATCAACTATTTTGTGCAAGAACTAACCAAATCTTGCTTTCTTTCATGATTTTTATGGTTGCAGTATCCGGATTTCAAGCCTCCCGCATCTCCCAGACCATCGCAGCCCTAGAGGCGTTTCTAAAGCGCGTTTCTTCGACAGCAAGCTGTTTACCAATGATTCTGGAGGCTACACTCTTAGCTATACTCCTGATAGTGTGATACATGAAATTTTGGAGGCTAGATTTGTCTGAAGATAATTCACTGTCATGAGTTGGATAAAATAGTTTTCACCAAGTATCCCTCTTGTTTTTGACTTTTTACTGCTTAAATTCAAATGCACTGTTTGTAATCAGGTGGATCTTTTGGTAGGTGTGATTCATTGGTAAGCTCTGTTTGGATTGACTATATCTTTAGGACTTTTGGAATGTATGTGTGTTTAATTGCTATCCTAAGAGGTAGTTTTTTTGTTATTCTGGTCCAACCCTAAAAATAATAAGTACAGCAATATTTTATTGATGTTGTCTAACTTGAAAAGCAGATGGAAAAGTCAGGAACTAAGCTTATTTTTTCCCATCTCCATTATGAGGGATGTGGTTACTTATTGACTAATCTACTTTTACCTTCAACTTCTACAATATTTACAAGTTGACGTCTTTTTTTTTTCTTTTCGTCAGCATATAATGAATCTAGTGAATTATCTATTTTAATCTAATCATTGCCACTAAACAAGGCATTGGTATTTTGAAAAAATAATTTTTGCTAGTGTCAATTGCATGTTAGCGTTTCAAACTATAAATTCAACCAAGTCTCGTGTGAGGCTAAGAAAGTTTTGAATTATCTTCGCATGATTTTATTAATTTAAATGTTATAATATGACTGAATGAATTACACATTTCATGAGTTAATAGAGATCGTCAAATTCAATTTTTATAACCCAGATGTGTTGATTATTAGGTTCTGGACTTTAAGGTCTGGAGCGAATCTAATTCCTACAGTTGTCACCGTTGAAAAGACTTACCATTTGACTCATGTCTTTTCGTACAACGTCCAAATGTTACCGTTGGAGACGATTTTGCTGCGGTGTCTCCCAAATAATTCGCCCGGCGTCATTTTATGCCTCACCGGCTACGAAACGACACACAGTTGGAGCGGGAATTTTTTTAATTTTTTTTCACTTTAAATACAAAAATCGGAGCCGACGACGCCTCTCTGGATCTGCAACAGTTAGAAACAATCAGCGAGACGACGTCGCTTCTTACACCAGCGAAGAAGCTCCTTCCTCCTCCTTCTCACCAGAACTTCAATGGCGAGAGTCAAACGCACCGCCGGAAGAAAAGTCAAGAAAGCTACTCAAGCACAAAGTGCTCTCTCTCTCTCTCTCTCTCTCTCTCTCTCTCTCTACAATGTATGGATGTATGTGTATTTTGTTGACGACTGTGATTTTTGCGCTTTCAAAAACCCTAATTTTCTCTGCCTTCGGCTGCAGGCCAAAGCTCGATGGCCTCACCTGCTCAACCGGTACTCTCTCTCTCTCTCTCCCTCCATCTTTCTCACCCTTCAATTTCTCGTTAGTTTCGGATTTTTCTTGTCCTGTGTTTGGTTACTGAGAAAATGAGGGAATGAGGATTGGGAGAAGGGGAATTGGGAGAAATTTGATTTGGAAAATTCGAAAATTATTAATTTTTTTGCCTAAATTTCTTATTAGCCAAACGGAGCTTTATCCCTATCGTTATTTTCTCTGTTGTTTAATTTCTTGAAAATAGTAGGAAACTATTAAACTTGTCACTCGCTCATCTGTAATCTGATGAAGACAATTCATATCTTTAAATCTGGCATTCCTAATGTGTTTTATTTTAACTCTTTTTGTTTCAATAAACTGAAGGAATCTTCTAGAGGCACGAGGAGGTCCGAGGCAAATCCGACAAGTATAAATGTTTTCTTCATTAGTGCTGGGGGTGATGATGCTATAGTGGAAGTAGTTTCTGAATGATTATTGTTGTTATGTCTATAGGTCGAGGAACGCAGCAGAAGAAGCGGCGTTACAGGCCAGGAACAGTGGCTCTTCGGGAGATTCGTCACCTCCAGAAGACAGTTAAGATGGTTATCCCAGCTGCTCCATTCATCAGAACTGTGAGTTCTTATCTCCCTGTTTGTTATACATACAGAATTGCACCCACACATGTATGTGCGCATAGATATACATGAGGGCGTGCACCCAAGGATATCAACAAACAGAAAAGAAATGTTGGGTAGTGTTTTGCTATTGCTAGTTCTTGCAATTTTCTCTTCACACAATCAAGAGAGTGTATTTTTTTGTTGGCATGGAAACCCAGAATCACAGTTCCAATTTATTGATGTCGATTTGATTAACTCATTTCGTATCGTATAAACAAGTTGACCTTGACATCTTTGCAATCTCAGAGTTAAGCTTTTTTTAGTGAGACTAGAATTGGATTGTGAAATGGAATGTACTTCGTTTTTGTGTGGTTCACGTCTGGTGATATTATCTATTAGATTTTAAGCACTAGTTATGCACATGGTTTGATCACACGAAGTTGACAATCTTTTATTTCCTTGTAGGTAAGAGAAATCACCAACTCTGTGTCTAGAGACCCTAAGCGTTGGACGCCTGATGCTTTACTAGCAATTCAAGAGGTGAATATATGTTGTTATTTATTTTATGGCAAGTGAATTTAGTTGTATGTAAGAGATTAACCTTGCAAATGCTACTTTTCTTACCCCCCACCTCCTCCTTTTCTGTCTGTTTGATAAACTGGTACGTTTCTGCATTGTAATTTCAGTGAGTTGTAGCATAATCTTTGTTTATCCATCCGTTAAAATATGCTGGCTGGATTAGTGATGATAATGCCATAAGTATCATTAACATCTATGGAAGTGCATTGGATGCTTCCTCAGCTGCCCATCTGCTTCGTGCTATGCTTTGATCACACAATGGCATTGCTGTGCCAACCCAAGATCTTTGAGGACTTACTCGTTCTATTGCAATAAAAACTGTTCCTGATAACAATCAGCAGTTTCTCATTACCACCATTATTGTTCGACTTCGTCATCAAATCAACTCAACAAATGAAGCCTATAGAACAAATTGCTTGGATTTGGTTGCAGGAATTTTGTCTCGTTATCCCAATCCAAGCATACCATCTAACCTCTAAATTGCAGTTCATCATCGGAGTTACTATGAGTTATTTGAGACAAATCAGTCATGCCTATTGGAATTTTGTTCTTTTGCAGGCAGCAGAGGATTATGTCATTCAGTTGTTTGAAGATTCCAACCTCTGTGCAATTCATGCAAAGCGGGTCACTCTTAGTAAGTAAACTTGAGATCTAATATCTGCATAATTAATTGTTATTTTCCCCTAATCCCCCTAATGCTTTGTAAATTTGCAAGCTGCGACTGATGCTTGTAGTGAGATAACACCTAAACAATGAAAAAAATTGCACTCTTTTGGGTAGTGGATTTTGACAAAACCGTCTGTTTACTGTTTCATCTTCCACTTGAAGTTTCAGTTAGTCTTTGACAGTTTTTACCGTTATTGTGCAATATAATTGTTAACAAACCTGTTTCTTTTACTTTCTATCCTCAGTGAAGAAGGATTTTGAGTTGGCTCGTCGGATTGGAGGGAAGGGGAGGATCTGGTGAGAGCATGACAACAGTAGCTGACTCCATAATCACTGATCGTAACAATTTTAGAAACAGTCAGCATTTGCTCTCTCACCGTAGCCGTATTTTGTTTTTCTCGTTGTAGTTAGAAATTCTCAGAACTAGGAAGTAGGCAGATTTCATTCACAGTAGTTCGAATCATTTGTATACCAACTGCCTGTGATTCTGGATTTCCATGTCAGATTTCATTCACAGTAGTTCGAGTTGCTAATAAGTATTATTGAACTCGACATATGGTAATTTTCAAAAGGATATTGTAGCTTGGGTGCAAAGGTAACTCCTGTATAAACATATTTGCTGTATAAACGTAATTAAGCATACAAACGTCATAACCGTGAGCGAGAAACAAACTCTTCTACAGATGCAAGCATACGGGTTAACCATTACAGGAAAGAGCATTCCTTGAGGTTGGGAGGGAGCTCAGATACCATCAATGCTGCAAGACTAAGATACATGACAGGGAGAGTCAGCATGACCAGCAAAGGCTCATATTCGTTTGACCTTGGCTGATTATAACATCCAGAAGGAGTTGACTTTGCATCTTGTTCTACCTGTGTGTGGTGGAATGCAGATTTTTGTTAAAACGCTGAGAGGAATGACTATTACTCTCGAAGCGGAGAGCTCTGATACCATAGACAATGTTAACACGAAGATCCAAGACAAAGAGGGGATTCCACCGGACCAGCAGAGGCTCATATTTGCTGGAGAGCAGTTGGAAGATGGTAGGACTTTGGCTCATATTTGTTGGGCAGCTCTGACACTATAGACAATGTTAAGGCGAAGATCCAAGACAAGGAAGGAATCCCTCCTGATCAGTAGAGGCTAATTTTTGCTGGAAAGCAGTTGGAAGGTGGTAGGACTTTGGCTTACTTTGCATCTTGTTCTTTGATTGTGGGGTGGGACGTAAATCTCTGTCAAGACTTTGGAAAGACTATCATTCTTGAGGCGCTGATACTATAGACAATGTCAAGGCGAAGATTCAAGATAAAGAAGGAATCCCACCGACAAAGACTAATTTTTGCTGGAAGCAGTTGAAGGACGGAAGGACTTTGGCAGATTGTAACATCCAGAAGGAATCCACCTTGCATTTGGTTCTTCGTCTGCGAGGTGGTATGCAGATCTTTGTTAAACTCTGACTGGGAGGACAATCACTCTCGAGGTCAATGGACAATGTGAAAACTAAAATCCAAGATAAAGAGGGTACCCCGCCCGATCAGCAGAGACTCGTCTGATGATGTATGTTATGAGATGATTTGATTTGGTAGACTATCATGGTCTCATTGTTTCTACGTTAAGTTTGTTTTGTAATGATCCTGCGTTTTTTTGACGTCGAATTGATTGATCGCATATAGATACGAGGATTGTTGGATAATTTTGTTTTCTTTGTTTAAGTTAAATTGAGTGGTTTGAGGGGTAGGCTTAAGTCAGTTTGAAGTTATTAAGTTGGGATGAAAACTTTGATAATGTGTGAGATTGGTTCTACAGACGGCGAACTGATTTAAGTAGGGCTTAATGGGATAAGCTAGAATGCTGATGGCTTAGCAAGTTCTTTCGTGTTTTATCGTGCAATCTCGATGGATGAATGGAGTTGATGCCGTTTTAGAATGTTGATGGCTTACCTTATATCCCACTATCCTATTGTGGGCCTGTGGCAGTGAGTTCACCAATCTCATATCATATCTGTTTAAATTCCGGAAGGATAGTTCATGTGCCAGGCCCCAGGTTTTTTTTTTCTTTTTTGTAATTTCCCTTCGATAGCGCACCTCGAAATGTGAATGAGGGATGAATTTATAATCTTCTAGTATGATTTTTATGTGGTTCGTTATCAGCTTATTAGTTATAAAAATTAATCCTGATCTTGTTAGTTTTCTGTTAATTACAGATGTGTATTTGTTGCTTGCTCTGTAAGTAATCACCTAGATTCATGGACTGGCTCAAAAGAAACTCATTTTCCAGAACGTTTTCCCGGTTTATTTCTTTATACATATTTTTATAGCCTTGTTTCGCCATGAGTTTGCATGTTTTGATACTGCATACCGGAAATTGGTATCCTATTCATGTAATTCTAGCTATAAGATTTTGATTCATTTAGTAAAGAACTTTGAAATGGGAAGGTCATAATGGACATTCGACAACTGGTACCTGTTGAATCCCACATTGGCCGTAGTAAAAGATAAGTAATAGTTAAATATCTTAACCCCACTCTAACTAACACTTAGACCTTTTGTGATAAATTCCACACCTGACAGATTGTGCAGGTGGTAATTACCAAGTTAGGGATCGGTGATGTTGGAATTGGGCCTTCGACCCGTCTCTCTAATAATTCTACAAGCTATCAAAGCTAGGAAGCGGGCATGTATTGTATTGCCACATGATGGGTAGGTCTCCTAGGCTCCGCTAGTGCTGGTAGGTCCCTTAGCTCCACGTGGTTGCCGATGTGTGGATCTCAGGATTGGTGAGTCTCCTAAACCCCACGCGATGATGGTGGGTCCCTTGGCCCCCTTGGCTTCACATGGTTGTCGATGTGTGGATCTTTCATGTGTGACCCACATCGGCCGTAGTAAAAGATAAGTAATAGTTTAAATATCCTAACCCCACTCTAACTAACACTGAGGCCTTTTGTGATAAAACTCAAGTGAAGGGGCGTGTTGAATCCTACATCAGTCGTAGTAAAAGATAACTAATAGTTTATATATCCTAACCCCACTCTAACTAACACCGAGACCTTTTATAATAAAACTCCACACCTGACAGATTGTGCAGGTGGTAATTACCAAGTTGGGGACAATATCGGTGTTATTGGAATTTGGCCTTCGGCCCGTCTATCTGATAATTCTACATGGTATCAAAGCTAAGGAGTGGTCATGTATTGTACTGCCACGTGATGGATGGGTCTCATAGGCCCCGTCAGTAATGGTAGGTCTCTTGGCTCTATATGGTTGTCGATGTGTGGATCTCGTGATGGGTGGGTCTCATAAGCCCTGTTGGTGATGGGGGGTCCCTTGGCTCCACATGGTTGCCAATGTGTGGATCTCATGATGGGTATGGGTCCCTTAGATCCCACGCGATGATGGTGGGTCCCTTGGCCCCCTTGGCTCCATGTGGTTATCGATGTATGGATCTTTGACGTGTGATTAACTAATTGGGTCCCACGTGAGGGGGCATGTTGAGTCCCGCATTGGCCGTAGTAAAAATAAGTAATAGTTTAAATATCATAACTCCACTCTAACTAACACTGAGACTTTTTGTGATAAAACTCGCACCTGACGGTTTGTGCAGGTGGTAATTACCAAGTTAGGGACAATATAGTGTTGTTGGAAATGGACCTTCGGCCCATCTCTCTGATAATTTTACATGGTATCATAGCTAGAGAACGAGCCCGCACTGTATTGCCACTTGATATGTGGGTCCTCTTAGCCTCGCACCATGATGGTGAGTCCGTTGGCCCCATGTGTAGGGTGAGTCCCCTTGGTTCCATGTGGTTGCCAATGTGTGGATCTTCCACATGTGACCCACTAATTGGGTCCCACGTGAGGGGGCGTGTTGAATACCACATCAACCGTAGTAAAAGATAACTAATAGTTTAAATATCCTAACCCCACTCTAACTAACACCGAGGCCTTTGTGATAACCTCACACTGACGAATTTTTCAGTTAGTAATTACCAAGTTGGGACAATATCAGTGTTGTTGGAAGTGGGTCTTCAGCCCGTCTACCTGATAATTCTATAGTACCTGGGTAGATGGTGTATGACTAGACATGTTATTAAAAAATTCTAATATTCTTCACGTATCTTATATTCCGGAAATTTTAGTTGTTAGATTTTTGGTCAAAAAGAGTACCTTGTGTTTATTGAACATCTTATCCCAACAATTCCATTATACTTCACGGTATTTTATACTTTGAAATTTTTAGCAGTTATACCTTGTCAATTGTTATTTGCCCAAAAATCTAAAATATCTTGACCATTGTTATTTGCCCAAAAATCTAACATCCACAAATTCTCCTTTTCGATGACTCTTGCTTCTTTAGTATGTTCAAGACTCAAGTTTATTAGATAGTGATAAGGCCCAAAAAGAAAAAGGTTTTTGTTGCTTGATCATGGAAGTGAGATATTTTTCAGTGAGATCAGTACATAGCGTGGTACACCACGTGGACAAGCAAGCATGCATTGGGACGATCAACAGATTCAGCATTTGGGGACAAGCTAGCATTTAGAGACACAAGACCAAACTATTGTGTTCATGGAAAAGAGGATTTTGTTATGATGTGTATCACAATTGCATATTGCTTGTTGGGATTAGAATCCTCTGCTTGTATATTCTCGACTTTTAACCTTAGTCACGTATTATAAACATAAGTGTGTGTGAGAAAGTAAAAGAGAAGATAAGTTTGTAATACATTTTATGTGTGTCAGTTCATATTAGTGGACTCGTAACCTTAAATTTATGACATGCACGAATAAGACTAAAATAAGCACAGTAGACATCAATACAAATTCATAAGATTTCCTAAAATAAGCACAGTAAACTACCAAATGCTCTATTGATAAATCCATGAATTGGTCCACCTCATGGTCTTTTCTGATCAATGATTGTGACTGGTTTTTCATCATGTATTTATGTTTCTTTTTTATTTAATTTTAATGTGAGAAGATACGCAAAAACATGTATGTAAGTTATGATTGAATTTTTGTCAGTGTCGGCATTCATACAGTTCTCTAGTTTTGCCCAACCAATCCGTAAGTTGCTGATAGCATGGACCAAGGGGTATTGGAAATAATTTTTCTACATTTTTTTAGCCTTCCGATGATGTTTATTTATAATTTATAAATTTCTTTTGGATAAATTATAAAAAACTACCTCAACTATTAGATCGTTAACAGTTTCATACCTCATCTTTAAAAAATTTCAATGTCATACATTTGCTTACGAATTTGTTGCAATGTCATACCTCCCGTCAGTCTTCCGTTAGTTTCTCAGTTAAATGCTGACGTGGCGTGTGACATGGCACATTTTATATTAAAAAATTAATAAAAAAAATATTAAAAACTAAAAAAATATATTTAATATTTTTTAAATATTAAAATATTAATTCATTTAAATTTAAAAAAAAATAAATAAAAAAAAAACGCACGCACACACCATTAGACCCCCATCCCCCACCCCTCACTCCTTCTCCTTCCTTCTTCCCACACCCATTTCTGCAACCCCAAGCAAAGCAAAGAAAATTTAAAAAAAAAAAACATCCTCCCCACCCCCATCCTCCCTCCCTTCCCCCGCCCCTCCTCCTTCTCCTTCCTTCTTCCCCATCTCCATTCCTACAACCCGAAGAAAAGAAAAAAAAAAAGAAAAAGAAAAAAGCATCCTCCCCCCACGCCCCTATCCCCGCCCTCCCTCCCTTCTTCCCACACCCATTCCTGCAACTCGAAGAAAAGAAAAGAGAAAAAAAAAAGTTATCTCCACACCCACCCCTTCGCAAACCCAAATCTAGGTTTTTTTTTTCTCTAGGAATTGGGATCTGGGGAAGAAGAAAGGAGAAGGAGGAGGGGGTAGGGGTAGGGGGAAGGGAGGGAGGGGCGTGGGTAGGGGCATGGGCGTGGGGGGATGCTTTTTTTTTTCTTTTTCTTTTCTTCGGGTTGCAAGAATGGGGATGGGGAATAAGGAAGAAGGAGGGAGGGGTGGGGGGGGGGGGGGGGGGAAGGGAGGGACGGTGGGGGTAGGAGGCGTAGGGGGAGGATGTTTTTTTTTTTTTCTCCTTATTTTTCTTCGGGTTGCAGAAATGGTGTGGGAAGAAGAACGGAGAAGGGGGGACGCTGGGGGGGGGGTGGGGGAGGTCGGATGGGGGAGGTATGATGGTGTGTGTGTGTGTTTTTTTTTAAATTTAAATTAATTAATATTTTAATATTTAAAAATATTAAATATTTTTTTAGTTTTTAATATTATTTTATTAATTTTTTAATATAAAGTGTGCCACGTTACACGCCACATCAGCATTTAACTGAGAAACTGACGGGACATATGACATTGCAACAAATTCGTAAGCAAAGGTATGACATTGAAATTTTTTAAAGATGGGGTATGAAACTGTTAACGACCCAATAGTTGAGATAGTTTTTTGTAATTTACCCATATTTTTTTGTTTCATTAAAACATTAAGGAAAAAAATAAACAACGGTATTGAGTGAGACAAGTAGTGTGTGAATATCATTTCTTATATAAATTATATGCACGATTTTTTTTATTTAATTTTAACCGCTCAAAGCAGGGATTTGAGCATTGCTCAAGAGATCTTGAGAATGATTTGAGCCCTGATCGAGGGAACTCGTGAGACTTGTGTTTTTTTTAAAAACTCCTTTTGATGTGCTTTTTTTAACTGCTTTTTATGTGCTTTAATAATAATTAGCTGTAAAATGTAGTCGTTGTGTGTTTGATAAAATTAATTTTAAAAGTGACGCGAGTAAGAAAAGCAGTGTAAAAGCGTTTGGTAAATTTTAATGTAAAAGTGCTAAAATTATATATAATAACAAAAATGGACATTAGTGATGGTTGTGGCAACAAAAGTTGGCAAGGGAAGTGGTGATGTTGACAACAAAAATGGTGGAGGTATGGTGGTGGTGCCAATAGTAGAGTGTGGACGTTGTGGGTATAGAGGTAGTAATGGTGTCAATCACACTAGGTGTGGTTGCATTGTTGGCGGTGGCGTTCGTAACATGGTGGTGGTGATGATGGCAATGGTGTGAGGCTAGTGGTTATAATTGTAGATGGTAGCAATGATGGTGGTGGTGGTGGAGGCGATGAGAGCAGTGGTGGGGATAGCAGAGGCAATGTTGTGGGTATGGTGGTGATAGTGGAGTACGGTGGTTGGGGGTGCAAAAGTAACAATGGTGATAAAGGTGAGGGTAACAGTGGCGGAGGTGGTAGCTATGGTGATGGTGGCAGTGGCGGCAATGATAGTGGTGGTAATGCATGCAGTGGTGGTTGTGGTGGTTGTGGTAGTCGTCGTGATTGTGGTCACGGTGGTGGTGGTGCATGGTTGTGGTTATTGTGGCAATAGTTGTGGTTGTGTGGCGGTGGCGGTGGTGATTATTGTGGTAGGAACGGTAATGATAACGATGGTGGTGGTTGTGTACGATTAGTGTTTATAGTGAAAGGTAATAACGGTCACTTTATTGTCCATATTGGAAGAAAAAATGTGTGTAAAATGATAAATAATGTCATTTTAAAAAAACTAAATAGGATATTACAAGAATTGAAAATATTCATTATAGACTCAATGTTGCTCTTTATGAAAACAGCATTTAAAATTAACTTATCTAAAGGTCGCTGCTTTTAAAATAAGCATGATATTTTATTTTTACCAAACATTTTTTTGCTTAACTTTAAAGCAAATATATCTCTCATTTCTCTATAATTAATCACTTCTCCCTCTAAATTACACTCAAATTTCAACTCTCATTTGTACTTTAGTTGTCTAAGAATTATTGGTATAGTTTAGCTCAATACTAGGGGTGGGCGCGGTTCGGTTTGGTACGGTTTTGAGTGAAACCAAAACCAAAACCACAAGTTTTTGCGGTTTGGTTCGGTGTGGTTTTGAAGCCAAACCGTTTGGTTCGGTTCGGTGCGGTTTCAAACGGTTTCAGTTTGGTTTTTAAGAAAAAATGTATAATTTGCAATTTAACATATTAATAAGCATTTTCCAATAGTAATAGGAAAAAGACATTTGTTATGTAAACAATTAGCATATTGCATGTAGTTGTGATGTTAAAACATGTCTGTGCAACAAAAGGGTGTCCCTTACAATGTTTTTCATAAAATAAGTTGAATAAATTTGAATTCATTAAACTTGAGCGAAACTTTCATACTAGAATATGTGATATCATGCTTCAAATGAGTGGACTTCATTAAATCATTGTTCGACTCTTGATAACAAGATTAGTCCACCCTTGTACATATATGTGTGTGTGATGGTATAAAATAACAAAGGTCCTTCAAGTTAATGAACGAAAGAAAGTGATGAATGATGATATTCTAGTGTGGTTGAGTCCATACTAAGTGTATGGATTCTAACAAACGACCAATTAAAACATGAAATCTAATATGGACATTTAATTAAATGTTTATTAATATTTGTGGTGCGGTTTTCAAAAATCAAAACCAAAACGAAACCGTTTTCTATGTTGCAGTTCAGTTTTAAAACTGCAAAACCAAACCGTTTGGTGCGGTTCGATTTTGTTCGTGTTTCGGTTTCGATTTTTGGTTCTAAGTGCCCACCCCAACTGAATACAAGTCATGATGTGCAAGTTCGACATTAACATCGTTTGAACTTTACGTTGTTGTTGTGCTCTGATTGGATTTGAGACTAAACACGTCATGACTTCGATAGATCGAACCAAACTACGCCAGCAGAAACATATTGTATAAAGAATGGATGTGAGTAAAAGGAAAAAAGACAGAAGATAAATAGGGGAAAAGATTGTACTTGAGAATCCAAACCAGTGATGTGATTTCATTCTTCCAGGTTGACCGAGTCTATATAAATGTAATATCACCACAAACTACAAATTGCAAACCTTACTACAATGACAGGTACACATTTTTCCTAGATGCTAGAGCAAAACATGCATTCCCTCTTTTCTATCCACCATTCTGTTTGCCCAAAACCCAAAGTCAAAACTAATTTTTTAGTTGTGCACACAACATAAATATATAAACCCGATGCTATTGAAGATTATATTTCAAATCCGATAAAATTAGCATAGCCCCTACGTAAGATGACACACATAAATAGAAAAATATTGAGATTATATTGGAATTATATTTCACATCATATCAGTGAATTCATGGGCTGATTGATTGGGTCGTATAAATCAATTATGTAATTAAACTTGACATATATATATGTTTGGTGTTAGAGAATCCGACATTCTGTTGTATTCGATCTATATATCAAACCAAATAATGGATGTGGTCGTCAGGCTGCACAAAACGCAACCAAAGTATTTTTAAACACTGCGCAAAAGCATTATAATACGTTAAGTGCAGGAAAAATATTGAATCCCGAACTTCTGCATTTAGCTTCTACATGTTTTCCCACATCTCTTCTATATAATTTTTTGCATTTCGCTTCATTATACCATTATAATGATCTAACAATTTATAACAAGAATCACCATTTAAGATCAATTTTAGTTTTATTTTTATTTTTCATACTTCATTTTTTACATAGCTCTTATACAGATAACTCCTATAGAGATTAATTATTCTTTGGGATGAATCTAAGGTTTTACAAAAATAAATTTTCAAACTGAGCGTGTTGAAAAGTGTAAATATAATTATCAAAATTTTGCGAAAACCATCAACAATACAATGACAATATCGTAGCATCATCTTATTATATTGGAACTAAATTTGCGCACCGCTGTGGATGGTGGTTGTGCACAAATTCGAGCAACCTGTAAAACAGTAAACAACCGTGAACAAGCCTATGGCCAA
This sequence comes from Crataegus laevigata, assembly GCA_963580275.1. Classification (NCBI taxonomy): domain Eukaryota; kingdom Viridiplantae; phylum Streptophyta; class Magnoliopsida; order Rosales; family Rosaceae; genus Crataegus; species Crataegus laevigata. Next base: position 23,708,460 of record OY756947.1, on the reverse strand, counting down.
GGGAGGGGGTGCCGGCCAAAGGCTATCCAACGGGCAAGTTAGTGAGTGATTTTAGACTCAAGCAGTGACCAAGAGAATTGAAGTGTTTAGATAGCGTTACCAGATATAAACCCTAGATGGGTACATTTATATCATGGGAGAGAGACCTTTTTAGGATAGAATTCTCATTCTAAGCCAGGAGAATTCTAGAGGATATCTAGAAGTAGATATTGCACCCTCTTAGGAGTTGTGATTACTTGCAGCACACGCCAACCCTTAGATTGTAGGAACTCCAAGACTTGTAGGATCTGATTGAGTCCATCTGCATCGGATCGTATGTTTTGCATAATAAGCATGGTCATCCAGCAAAGTCACAAAGACTCGGCCTATTAACCTGAAACAAGGTGACGGTGGCACCGCTGCTTCGTCTGATATCGTTCGCCTAGAGTTGGTGAGTTCATGATTGGACTTTTAAGGTAACTGTATTCGGATCAGGCTTACTCCGGCCTTGAAAAATCATGATCCCACATGTTATTTGATTGCATGAGTATTGAAATTTTGGAGCCATTTACTAATCATTTCGTTTGTAGTTTTTCAGTTTTTGTTTTCATTTTTTGAGAAATGAAATCTTGCTTAGTAACCACTTTCAGCTTTCATGCTAAAAACTACTTTTTGGAGTTTTCAAAATTTACTATTGAGTTTTCACTTTTTGGTTTTCATTTTTCATTTTTTTAAAACTAAAAACTAAAAGTATTACCACAAGATTTTAGTTTTCAAAAAAGTAAAAACTATAAAAGAAAAAACTACACACTGAAAACCAAATGATTATTAAACAGAACCTTAGGCGTGAATTTCATCTTACATATCTTCACAAATCAAGTTTAGGGAAGAGATATGTTCTTCTATGCATTTCTTTTTATCAAATCTTTTATATCCACTGGTGTACTTGCATTTGGCATTCTCTGGTAATTATGTTTTACTTTGCAATCCAATCTTCACTTTCAATGATTTTGTTAACCTTGAAAATTATAAGGACTAGGTTGAAATAAGACTAGGTCGAAATAATCAACGAACTATGAATGATTGTTGATGCTGGCATGCTAATTAGCTGTCGAGTTCAGTCAGGGGAGTAAAATGAATGTGTGATAGGAGCAAATTTATGCGACTTTGTTAGCCTATTTCCTTGCATTTACTCAGTTAGTTCTATTTATTAGAGTGTTTAAAGCTTTTTTCGTGTGTTTGTAGGTCCAAATGGCAAAAGTGGCAAGAAAGTGCATTTTGGAGCATTTTAGAGCAGTTTTGGGTTGGGAATGGATAACATATGCATGGAGCAAGGTGGATAGACGTTTATGAAGTTCAAGAGAGGTTAGGAATGTGCTTAACATGGAGAAATTAATTCAAGATTTGGAAGATAAGGAATCAGCTAAAAAGAAGGAAACATTATCCAAATTACCTTATCTTATCCAAACCTTATCCAACCTAATCTTATCCTATTCTAATCTTATCCTACCTTAATTCCAGTTGCAAGGGGGAATTATTTTCATATTAGGACACCTAAAAACTTGGTTCTAGAAGCCTAGAAACCTACCGTGTATCATATCCCCTTTCCTCCTAGGATTGTGCTATCCTTCTCCTCTACAAATTATGCCGTGCAATCATTTTCCCTTTAGAAACGGTGCCGCATCTAGCCCTATAAAATACCACTTAATGCCACATAATTCGACCACCACCACACACAAGAGCCTAAAATCAGAAAAACACACTTGTGTCGCAGCTTTGCAAGGAAGGAAGGAAGAAGAAGCTTGGAGCCGTGCTTGCCATTCAAGGCTTTTGGATTGCTGGAGCGTTTCTAGGTGTATTCTATCCTTAGTTTTTAGTTCAATGTTTGTTTTAATTTGGTTTTCAGTTATGATGAACATGCGGAACTAGTTTTGTTTTAGCTAGAGGTGAATTCGAAGTCATGAACATATATGTGATATGAATTGATTACGTTCAGTTATTATTTCATAAATCGTGAATGCAATTACTTAACTGTTTGATTGATAACTTATTCTTGTGTTTTGATTAAGAGGGCCCACTTAGTTTGTGTTACAGCCCGTCCCGGAAAATATTAGTTCCGAAGATGTGAAATTACAAAAATACCCTTGAGTCGGGATTAAGGTGTGTAATGTGATGTTGATTTTAATTTAAGTACCTACTCTTTTGGTTAATAACTTAGACTTAGGTTTATTTGTTTGTAGTAATAATTTTGTAGTTAAGTTAGGGTAGGACCCCAATTGGATCCCACCCCCTTAATTCCTTCCCTAAAACCCGTATGGGTTGTCTCTCTCTCTTCTCAAACTCAAACACTCGTCTCTCTCTCCCTCTCTTCTTCTCCACTGTGAACCTCAACACTCAAACTCAACCAAAACATCAACCAACGCCAGAGTTAAAGCTACCATTGCAACCATGAGGACTTCACGATCACGTAGGTACCAAATTCAGGTAAGTTTCATTTCAAAAACCCTAGTTTCTAAAAGTCCCCGTGAGTGTGCACTGTTCATGCACACGTGAATCCTTATGTTTTTGGGAATTTGAAGCTTGTAGGAAGCTTGGTGAGGTTCTAAGGAAGCTTGGAGTGCTTCGTTTGGAAGGATTGGACGTTTGGATCACCTAGTTCGAAGGTAGGCCGAATTTACATATTTTTAAAAGGTTTGATCTCGTAGTTTTTAGACCCTAAAACTAGTCCAACGTGATAGTAGATGATTAGGGCTTCAATTTGGTATAAAATTCGAGAAATTTGGACGAAAAATGAGTGAGAATAGTGAGTTTGAAATTTCCCAGTTTTCCGGCGAGTTTTCCGGCGAAACCAGTCGCCGGAGAAGACGACAGAGAAGGAATATTCCGTCAACTCTGACGGAATATTCCAACGCCGTTAAAGTTGACGGAATATTCCAGGAATATTCCTGACGCCGTCAACTGACGTCATCACTGTGCAAGGCTGACGTCAGCACTGTGCAAGGCACGTGGGCCGCGCGTGGGGGCGCGTAGGTCCGTGCCATGTCAGGCGCGTGGGGGCGTGTGAAGGGTCCAAAAATTATTTTAAAAATATGGGGATGATCCTGAGGTTGTGTAGATCACGTTAGAGTATTCATTTGTCAAAATTGAGCATTGTATGAGGAATTAATTGCCTAGTTTGGTTTATGTACGTTAAATGTGCGTTAAATGACGTTGTTTTAGCGGTTTCGCCTTTAGGTGGAAATTATAACGAGGACGAGCACAACCAGGGGCATCAAGGGGGTCACGACCCGGCAACGTACCAGTGAGTGGGCATTTGCTTTTTATATATATACCTATATACTCGATTTTTCCCAGAAATCAAACGTAAATGAAAAGTATGTTGAAATAAGATATGAAATATGTTTTGATTGCCATGCATAGAATGTCATGAATATTATGAATTGTTGTATGATGCATATATGTGAAATGGTGCGGTGGACGTACAGGTAAGTATCAGGTGAGTATTGTTATTGTATGATGATGTTGAGATATGCTGAGCTCATAACCTGCACCATGATATTAGTGCTTATAATATTCACCGCATCGCACGCTCACCTTGGATCCAAGTAGATGCTAGTCGTACAGACCATAGGAGGTGGTTCCGACAGGCTAGTCGTACAGACCTTTAGAGAGGTTCCGACTGGTGGGTGACCTTAGATTATGCGCATAGATGATTGATGAGAAAAGCACTAGAGCGTAATAATAACCATTAAGTCGTACAGACTACATTAGGTAGTTCCGACTTATGTGCAGAAGGCCGTACAGGTCACAGGTGGTGACTCCGGCAAGATGAGATTTTGAGCTCTAGATTCAACCGTACAGGGCCATTAGAGGGTCTCCGGTTGATTACTTTCTTTCACCTGATTTGTATTATGTTAATGCATTCATACTAAACTGTTGAATTTGGTATGGTATATTCTCTATTGAATCTGTTATGAAATTGATGATTAAGATGGCTGAGATATATGTATATATGTTTATATACTATTTTTCTGGGAAAGTATACAGGTTTTCAAAGAGGGGTTATAAATGTGGATTTATGAAATGATTTGAAAAAGCTTGATTTTCGCCCACTCACGTTTTCTGTTTTGCGCCCCTCCAGGTTCTAGTTGATAGTTGAGGCGCTGGTGGCCTACGAGGACTCCTTCGGCGTTCTGACAGACTAAATAAATGTAGGATTTCACCCGAGGGTGTTGTAAAATAGTTATGGTCCTACTTGACTGCACCTAGATGCTTATGCTCTGTTTATGTGTGTGTAGTATCGTTTTACGTACTTAAAACGCTAGGTTGTTAATATCTGCAATAAGTGAGTTTTCTTGATTTTTGTTAGCTCGTATTTTGGTTATATTATCGTTTCCGCTTGCACTTATGGTTACGTCACGCTCACGTGACGGCCAGCACGTCCTAGTCTTCGGGTTAGGGTGTGTCAGTTTGCATGCATGAGTTTGATGCTAAAATATAAGGGAGTTTCACCTAATAGTTACGAACTTATATTTATAAGTAGTGGAGGTTGCTAGTCACGATCGCGTTAAGTAAATTTCTGGCAGGAGTATCATGCAGTTCATAGTTATGAATGTCATGTCAATACTTATGATTTTCATAGAACTTAATGATATTTGATATGTATCTCTATTATGCAGTTCACGTAGGGAACTTGATAAGAATAATTTGGTTGCGTCACTGAGTCCAATTCAATGAATTTAGGAAAATCTAATGGTTAATTTGTGCAGCTCATGGTTAACTTGGGGCATTGTCATTCATGGTTTATAGGAATAATAACTGGAAATCGATTTGTGTTGCATATGTGTCATGTGTGGAGAAGGACCATCTCGCTAGCCTTTCACCCTTTCATTCACCCCAATTTAGTATCAATTAGTTTGTGTTTTGCAAGTTACTTAGCTTTAGTTTTAAATTTCGTCCAAACCAAACCCCCCACCATTGTGTTGTGTTAGTTTAGTTAAAATTCGTTCAAACCTATCCCCCGTTAGTCTTTTGAGTCAAGTTAAGTCTAGAATTTGTCCAAATCACCCTTTAGTTCTTGTTTCGAGTCAATTTAACTTAGTTTGTGTGTTTTGAGTCAGTTTAGCTTATTTTGAGTAGTTTAAGTCTAGTTTTCTGTTTTTTAGTCTAGTTTAGTGATTTAGAGTTTAATTAGTGTATATTAGCATCCCTTCTAATCTCCGGCCTAGAACGATCCCTACTTACGCATAATACAATTATCTAAAAGAGGGTTTAATTTGTGTGTTAGTTTCTACCACATCAATGTGGTGGTGTGGTGATGGTGATGAAACACGTTGTTGACTTCTACAACAAGGACTTCGACTGAGGCCTCTCGACCTAGAGTTATAAAATCTAAAGATAAGGTTATGCAAATCGCTACCAAGTTCAGGATCTTCTGCACCGGGTTCGCACCTTCCACTTTATATTGGTGAAAATATAGGTGCGCCAAACAGGAATCAAGTTGTAGGGACAAAGACACTCAAAGGAGATGAGCATCTTTACGGTAAAAGTGGTTCGGCCGTCTAAATTTCGAACTCTAAAATGCACTTACGAGTAATCAATCATAGAACACCTCTGATCGCTGGGAAAGCTAAGGAAGTGACCTCGTTCGACAAAAAAAATCAAAGACTCCTCGCCAGCTGAGAATTGGAATAAATCATCAGTCGAAATGGAAGTAGGGTTTTTTTAATCAAATTGAAGGTATTCCTAGATCGACTATTCTTCAACTTTAGTGGTGTTCAACCGAACTCAATTTGTCATCGTTTTGTCAGCTTGGTGATGTTCAACCAAACTAAATATATGTTAACGAGAGTTAGTGAAGCAGTTAGTATTTTTCTCAGGGTGTGAGAGGGTTTCTAGCCGAGCATCTATTTGTGTGTTGTTTTAAAGGTCGTCTTTACATTGCAAAACCTCTTCTATTTATAGGGGTGAATTTCGTGATGAACAAGTCTGCTAAGTGGTAGAAATCTATTAGAACTGTGACTCCTTGACATGTACCTAGATATTCTTGACGTTGTTTCATCAAACCCCCTTTTTCTACAGAGACTATCTCTATCAAGTCTTGACCACTTCGGCTGGAACTAGGATTCTAAATCTAGTCCCTTCATGCATCCAATTCATTTCTTATCTGATCAGCCACAAGATTTGATTCTTGAAATAATTCGAATCTTATCAAAACTAATCCTGAGCCTTAGCAACTCTAATTCATCTTGGACTCAGCCAAGCCACACCTAGATCTGATCCTTTAGCAACCCAATTCCACTAGGACTCCATCGAATCACTGGCATTTCATTTTTGAGCTGAAAACGTCACTTGGACTAAATATTCATTATTGGGTCGTCACCATCAGCCCTCCCTCTTGATTTATGTACTCTCTACCCAATTTCCAAAATTCAAACCCGAACAGATTTACTTTTAGAGCTATCCATTAATTTACATATGAAGTCATGATGAGATGAAAAAACATGTTGGTGTCAGTTATGTAGGTTTAGAACAAACACCAAGATCTGAGCTCGAAACAAGAACATGAAAATGCATCAAGAAACCTAATTCAAGAACTCTTTTTTAACTTCAAAAGGCTCAGAAAGGTATTAAATTAAGATTTGCAAAAGCTGTCAAATGTGATTTCTAGGCAGCCCTTTTCAATGCCAACCACCAAGGGTTTTATATTTATGATGTTCTTTGCACAAAGATCCAGCATAAAATCGAAAGAATAAGACAATCTTAAAAGTTAATACGGCTTTTTCCTCTCCCATTTGACGTTTCTAATTGTCCTACCAAACATTCACCCATGTAGGAATCTTCTCCTTCTCTACGTCTAACCCTTAACTTTTATAAAGACATTTTGGAATCTATAGTTTTGTGTATGGTCTGCATCCTAATAATGTATAAACTTTACAAAGTCATGCACAAACCTTGGGGTTATACTTTTATCAACTTCCCTACCAAATTTCAACTTTTGGGTAAAATTTAAAATCCCTTCCTATTGATGAAGTCCGATATGAAGTGTGAAAACAACAATGCATTTGCAGATTACTGGATATGCTTTTGATTTTTACCTTTTGGACTGAGATTGTGACCAGCATTCGGAATCAAATGTTGTTGATTAAATTCATAATTTTGTATACTTAATTCTTGAAAGTGATGGCCTCACCAAATACAACAAACAAGAAAGACATCATTTTTTTGGTTTTTCTCTTCTGAATGATTTCTCACGATTCATGCTCTTTTTTTTTTCGCTCCCCAATGTGCCAGCTAGTAGGAAGAAAGAAGCTAAAAGGGGGAGCGACTAAATCACCGAGTGAAAAAGTACAGTAGAAGTAAACTGCCTTTATGGGAGTTTTAACGAAAAGTCCGCGGTACTGTTCACTTTAACGAAAAACCACATTTTTACACTAAAAAGTCAAATCTGGTACTATTTACTTTACTCTTTATTTTGTCCTTATCGTTAAAACTCAAAGTTTTCAAGCCTTTTTCATTAGTTTTCTTTTAATAAGGAGTTTATATTAAGGCGATAACTTTTCTTTTTTTGTTCTTTTTAGTATAGAATTTTCTTAAAAAGATGTTGCGATAAAACAATTATCAACTGCTCAAAAATGCACTACAAACAAAGTGAATAATAAGGTTTAACTATAAAACAGCCAACCACACCCTCCTTTAGTCCTTTTGACTAGGATAAAAAAAAATGATTACAACGCTTCCGAAAAAAAAAAAAAAAGATTACAACTTACAACTGTATAGACATTTGACAGATTAACATCTGGAAGAAAAAAGGAAAAAGAAATAAAGAGAGATTATTTACACAAACAAATTGGGTTTAAACAGTATCAAATTGCATGGCTGTTGTAGGATAAATTTTGTTGAATAAGTCAAATAATCTCACATCGTCTCTCACAAAACTTATATCAAATAATTTTACTTTTAATTATATCGAGGTCTTTTATATAAAAATTTCACATCAATAATTGCACGGGTGATTTAGCAAATACAGTATCGATGCTATTAGCGGTAAGCTACATCCCGTCTCTCTAAAACCTTAACAAATATTTAGGTGTCAAGTAGTGTATACTACTTTGTATTTGATTCATTTATTATGTGCCTAAATTTGTAGTCAGTCACATGAGGAATGTTAAGGAAATTCTCTCAAAAGTGGGACTCTCCATGGAGTCTCTGTAACCTCATGGTTTTGGCACAATTCTCGTTCCTTCATTATAAATCAATGATCTGAAAACATGAGGTGGTGGAGAGACTATGTAGAGTCTCACTTTGAGAGTCTTCTTTGCATTTCTCCAGTCACATAGTAAATGAATCAAATTTAATATTGTATACACTAGTTGACACTTAAAAATTTGTTAAAGCTTAAACCCTAAACCCTAAACGAAATGATAGTAGTTTTATTATAACATTAAAAAATAATGTAAATATCAAAAAGAACACTGCGGATAACATTTAGGAGATCCTCAAATCAAAGGGCTTCGACTTATGTATTAGACAAGCCAACTTGGCCAATTTAGTAGCTACCATAATGATGAATTTGTGGGTATGACAAATCCTATAAGAAGCAAAGAAACACATCAAAGTCTTAAAATCATCAATCACCGAACTCACTAGATTAAGTCGGCACTCTAAAGTCAACATAACTCTATTCTTGACTAGAAAATCAATCACTTGGAGAACTGACACTTGAGAGATTATGCATACAATACTCATAACATAGCTAACTAGATAACAATCTTTGAATACAAGCATCGCTATCTCTAAAGAGAAACTACAAAAGAAGAATTATTGTCAGTATCAACATGAACTATGTGCTCAACGCCATCACAAATTTACCAAAACAATGAAATAGATTCAAAAGTAGCCAATAACACACAAACACAAAATTTCACTTGGAGTAACATACAGAAAACCTCACCATGTATGCTCCCATTAAAGAAAATACCAAAATGAAACACAAACTCAACAACATATGAATGTAAAACAAAAAGAAACAAACTACGACACAACTCATGTGATCACAATACAAACCCAGGGAGCACATATTCTCTTTGTGATGGCTTTTCTAGCAAGTAGTCTTTTTGTGCTTATAGGTACTTTGTGTGCCAGTCAATTTCAAAAACTAGTTGTCAAGACAGCTTCACTGTTAGAAATTTAGTAGCCGATTAACTAGATATGGTGCTAATCAAGAAAGGCATCGAATTTCGTGTTAATTAATGATATCCAGAGTACTAACTAATACCTGAAGGAGTAACATCTTATCAGTTAATTAGTTAATGGTGATTATTTTCCGATTATCTGGCCACTCATGTTTCACCCTAGGGAATTATGCGGCACTAGTTAGCTTGGGAGCGTGACACATCACCTTGTATAAGTATTACCCGTCAGAAAGCCCTTTGCCAAAATACGGATAAGCCCCAAATACCAGAAGAAAATAAAAGTTTACACCTACAATTTAAAGGGTATTGACGTAAATTTAATAAGAGCGGATTCAACAACCCTTTGACCTTGTAAACTCTTGTCTACAGACTACAGGGGCAACTACAAGTCAACAGAATTATATTTTGTTTGTTCGGTAGGACCTGCCATTCTATATTTCCATTGGTTTCTTCTCCAAAGCATTCAAGCTCTTCTCTCAAGAAACATGTTTTTGAAAAAATAAGCTCCTTAAAAACCCAGCAATCTGTTTTTCCTGAAATCCCTCTTGGGAAACTGTTTAAATCCAATTCTTCTTTTTAGTTTTGCCCCTCATCAAACTTTACTTGGGTTTTCTCTCCCTCTGTTCGGCCTAAAATTCTCTCAAATTCACTACCACCAACTTTTTGAAAAGAAAAGAGAAGAAAGAAGGCATGGACAGACGCCGCAGAAAACAAGCCAAGACTAGCACTTCTTGCTCTGAAGGCAAACCCACCAACTCTTTCGCTTTCACAAAAATAACTTTCTGGGTTCTCATATTTTTGTTCAATCTTTAATGGGTTTTCTTCATTTCTTCTTTTTGCTCACATTTCACTCTTCTTTTGGTTAATTTTTCTTTTTTTCTTTTTTAAAAAAGTAAAAAAAGAAGCAAAGTTAGGCTTAATTTCTTTGATCTTTTCCACTTATTTTTTTACCATGATACACCATTGTTTTTCATACATTATTGGTTATTTCCAATATATAAAGTCTCTGTATCTGTTTGTTGCGTGTAATTTGCAGAGGTGAGCAGTATTGAGTGGGATTTCATAAACATGACTGAACAAGAAGAAGATCTCGTTTGCAGAATGTATAAGCTCGTCGGAGACAGGTAATTACGAATGTGCCAAATTATCTTCTTTCTGAGTTTCACCTTTATGAAGTCTGGGTTTATTTTTCCTTTTTAGGCAAAAAATATTTGAGAAGCAGATCATTTTAGTTGTTGAAATGTGGTCACTATAGTTCTTGATCATGTGATTGCGATTGTTATTTAAGTATTTTTGACAAAAGTTATGTCCCATGCTTTGGTGATGATGGCAAGAGTTTTTAAAACCAAAGTACTTCCACCGCAACCACCCCACCATAGTTAATGTTTTTGGAGGAGGATTATCTCCCCCTTTTTTTTTCACCTGTTTCCTACTCTCTTATTTGAAGAATGATTATAGTTACGTCAACATTTTATATTAATTTTTTTCATTAAAAAAAAGACAAAATAAAGAATGTGAGATGATTTGATGAAAAGAAGAGAGGAAAAAATCCTAGTCCAATGTTTTTTTCACCATTTAATAGTTTACTAGTATTCATCAAACTATTTGTCTAGTGACTTTTTCATCAATATTAAGAGGTCATCGGTTCGAACACACGTTCTCGTTGACAGAAGGTAAAAATTCGTTCTCTTCTATCCATAATGCTAAGGAAAATGCTTTAGAAGTTAGAACTCTACTCTTTCGCAGATTTTGGGTGGAGGGAGAAACCTTGGTTAGGGGGTGATCTCTCTTACCGTAGAGTTAGAGAGGAGCACTAACATGGTTGATTGACTACACGACCACCAATTTAACTAAGAGAGTGGAAAATAACCGTAGGTCAGAAGAAGCACTTGCCCCTCCAAGCCTAAGTTGGCTCTCCCCTATCCTTCAGAGAATCCATGTATACTTATATCGTTCGAAAGAACGCTGAAAGCAAAGGGTTTAATAGCAATTTCAAAATATTTGTTGTGTTACTTCTTATTTTATTGGAGAGAGAATTAATATTCAAACTTTGAGTTTCTTCCAATAAAGGGGACAGAAGTACCTTTGGGCCAATTTACATGAACATAGAGATTAAGAACCATGAATATATAATTCTCTTACTATTACAATGTGCAAGTGCAAGAATCATACATTGATTATTCTCTTATTTTGGTCTTAACTAGTGCAAAATATGTAAGTGTTCTGCAGAGTTGTAACTAGACTTGTATATAGCTCAGGTGGGCTCTTATAGCTGGGAGGCTTCCCGGCCGGAAAGCAGAAGAAATAGAGAGGTTCTGGTTAATGAGACATGGAGAAGTATTTGCAAGTAGAAGAAGAACAGAGCTTAAGACGACCAATAACAGATAAAACAACTCCTGATGATTTTTCCCTTTTCTCTAACTAGGAAGTAATTAGGTTTGGTTAAAGAACATTTAATGTTGTAACTTACCTATCTGGCTAATTTATTGAAATGAGACTACTTACCCTCTCTCGCATATACAAAGACAACATTGGAGAATGTTTCGATGAAAGATCTTTGAGATTTTACCATGTACGTAGCATTAATGGTTTGCCCCATACTGCTTTGTCTTGTTCTCCTATTTAAAAAGATGATTGGTCTCTATCGTCCCCTCGTTGAATTTAGGTTTCATTCAAATTATACATCCATGCAACTTCAAGGTTTTAACTCTGCAAATACATGAAACATCTAAGCAATGCAAGATGAACGTCGGAGGATGTGTATCTCGATTTGCGTGCAAGTGAGATGTTATCGGGCTTTACGTGTTTATTAGGCTTTGAAATGAGAGTAACGGTAATGTCCGATTGCTAGAATGAAATGAGGAACTGTGAAGAATTTTTCTTTAGAACATATACGTCTGCGTGAGTGACTTTAAAATATGTGGGAATTGTTAATACTCTGAAAATTCTCATGCTAGTACACTAAATGGATATGGCATGGATTTATAAAATGTGTTTTCTGCAAAATCGTTGCTTTTTCATTCATAGATCTATTTTTATGAAATATGGTTTGCTATACATACTTGAAATGCTTGTGAAATGAGAGGGATAGTAGAGGATCGTTAACCTAATGTCAAGAGGAGTTGTCACATTGAACTCTTATCAAGTCTAGTTCATTGAGTTGTTATGAACTATATTCCTAAAATTCTATTTAGTTTCGTTGAGTATTCTGAAACTGTGTTCTGCTGAGGTTTTGTTGAGTGCTCCACAACCCTGCTTCGTCTAGATTCTGTTGGATGGTCTAGAATCTCTCTTCCTCTACGATTCTGTTGAGTGGTCTAGAATCGTGTTCTGTAAGGATTCAGAATCCCTCTTCCTATTTGGTTCCATTGAGTGGTCTAAAACCCTAACTCCGTTGGATTCCATTAAGTGGTCCAAAATCTCATCTCCTATTTTCATTGGATTTCGTTGAACGGTCCGACATCCCTTTTTTTATCGGGTCTATTGAGTGATCCGGAACCTATCTTCATTTAATTTCATTGAGTGGTCCAAAATCCCATTTCATATTTGGTTCCAATGAGTGTCCCATGAACTGTTATCAATGGGGCTTAATAATTTTCTATTTGAATGGGGCTTAATAATTTTCTATTTGAAGGATGTTCTACAAAATTAATGAATGGTTCGGAACCTCTTAGTATTACAGTCTAGTGGTTTTCTTTTTTACTTGTAAGGGAGATGTCTTAGATTCAAATCTCATAGATGGCGAGTTCAAAACTAATTTATTCCCCCACCTCATTAGTGAAAATATATCATTGAATAAAAACAAAAAAATAAAAAAACATATCATTAGATTACTTTGTGGAGCGTGATTTTCTGACAAAGTTTATTAATAAGTTTTTTGTTTCGGCGCATGTACTTTATTTTATTTTATTTTTTTGAAAAAGAAGAAGAAGAATAAGAAGAAATTTTGGGATTTTGTGACTACTTCTTCAATGGCTGCCAGTTTTTTTCGTGCACAATTTTTTACTAGTACCGATCAGGTGTGCTCTTATTATAAACAGTCTTCTATTTGGCGTGATTTGCGGCCTTTATTTGTAGATTTTAGTCAGTACTCCAAATTGATGGTGGGCAATGATGCTTCTATTAACTTTTGGCATGCAAATTGGATTGGTGATTCAATTGTTAAAAGGTTGGATATTCTGCAATCTCTTGGTAAACTGTTGTGCGTGCCTCTTGCAGACTTCATTGATAATGGAAAATGGTTTTGCCCTATTGATATTACTAGTGCCACCCTTTCTGCTATATGGTCTGAAATTTTGACAATTAAGCTTCTGTTGTCGAGATTGGATGATAAACTAATTTGGTTGACTGCTTCTGATTACTGTTCTAAAAACCTCTATCTAGCGCCGCCTAGGCCCTAAGGGTTGGTCATCGCCCTGATTAATGTCTAGGCGTTTAGAAATTAAGAAAAGAGCGCCTAGACCTACTAAGGCGCCCGCCTAGACAGCCTAGGCGCTAGCCTAGCCTTCCCAGACCCACCTAGACACCCGCTTAGGTTGCGACTCACTTAGATAGAAAATAAATAACTTTCATTTTGCATTTTTATTTTTTCAATAAATTGTAAGAGACTTGTTGAATACTTAAAGGAACATTTATTCTGCCATGTTTTCATTATGTTCCAATAGCTCATAATTTATATGTCATTCCATTTTGTAGCTTATGATGAAATTATATATATTTTAAGTATAAACAGACACTTATTTACACAAAATATAATAGATTTAATTAAATCCGCCTAGCCGCCTAGGCGCTAGGCCCGCTGCCCGACTACCGACTAGCGTTTTTTAGTGTATTATCTTTATCTTTGGCTTATGACTTACACGTAGTCAGCAAGCAGTTGTTCCTTGGAATAGATGGGTTTGGCATAGAATGCTTTCGACCACGTAATTCTATTTTATTATGGCGTTTTCTTCACGGTAAACTTTTAACTGATGATTTATTGCTTCATTGGGAATTCTCTTTTGCATCGATGTGCTCTTTGTATTATAAGGCTACTGAGTCGGCTTAACATTTATTTTTCGAGTGCTCATTTTCTTTGAAAATTTGGCATAGGGTTTTAGCCTTATTTCAAGTTTCTACATTATTCTCTGATATCACATCATTGTTTCTTATCTTTTGCGGCATGGTTTCGGTACTCAACTTCAATTGTTGTGGTGGGGTATGATTGGGGCAGGTTTTTACACACTTTGGCAAGCTCGAAATTTAATCCATTTTGAAGGAAAAATGTTTACTGTTGATTAATTGGTTAATGGTATTCACTTGCAAGTTTGTGAAGCGAATTCTTGGGGTATTGGAATTTATGTTAAATTTAATTGATGAGCTTTGCATTCTTAGAGCCCTTGGAGTGCATGGAAGGCCTTCAAGGGCACTTAGAATTCATGAGGTTATTTGGATTTCTCCCTATTGTTTTCAAGTTAAAGCTAACATTGATGGTGCATCTGGGTATGGCTAGTTGTGGTGGTATTTTCCGTGACCACTTGGGTCATTGTTTTTTATGCTTTGCAAGATCTTTTGGTATTGATGTTTATATGGCTTTGGAGAGGGGTTGGCATTCTCTTTGGATTGAGTGTGATTCTTGTTTACCTGTGCATTTTCTTTCTAATGGATCTTCTCAGGTGCCTTGGCATTTATTGGTTGATTGGGCAAATTTTTTTACCATCCTCTTTTCCATGCAAGTTCAGTTTTCTTACATTTATTGCAAAGGAAATCAGGTGGTAGATTGTTTGGCAAACTATGGTGTTGATCATGTTGGGGTTCATTGGTAGGATTCTTGTCCGCCGTGTGTAATTACGGCTTTTGCTTATAATCTTTCGAGGCTTCCAAATTTTCATTTCCCTTAGAAGTTCTATTAATTGATTCTTTGTTTCTAATAATTTTCTTCTTCTTGTTAGGGTTTGGCTTCATGTCCCCTCTAACTTATTGTATCCTTACTTTTTTCTTTAATATATTTTCACAAAAATGTCTTTTTCCATGATAACAATGTTGGAGTGAATGTGACATTATTGTTTTAATTAAAAAAAAGTTATTAACTACTTATCTAGATTGGGAATTATTGAAGGAAAAAATTGAAAAATAATAATAATCAAACTGTAATGGGGAATTGAACCCAAGATGGTTCTAAGCAATGTTGCAGGATCCTCTTTGTGAGGATTCTGAAAAATGACAAGATTAAAGAATCCTCGGGATTCTCACAAAGATGATCCTATCTCCTAAGTAACACCATCAATACCATTGCTGCCAAAGGCTCAATATGTAAACTTTTATGACAAAATTTATTAAAAAGTTTCTGTACACAGCTTCTACAAAAATATGTCGTTTAATAATAAATAGACACTTTTGACAAATACTAGCCACTCTCGGAAATACGTAGACATTCCTGACAAATACTAATTGCCCTTGCAAATATTACATATATATTTCCGACAAATAAAATTCCCCCTCGCAGATACATAGACATTCCGAAAAATGCTAAGCCCCCTTGGAAGTAGGTGGCCATTTTGACGACTATAAATTGGCCTATAAAATTGATCGTGAATAGTACTGCCGCCAACTACTCCCGCCAAAACATATTCATTTCCGACGACAATGAAGCCCTTTTTGGAGGGTATTTTGTCCACAAAAAATAATATAAAAAATTAGTATTCGGTCCCTAATTATTAATATTCATTGACTTAGATTTTATTTGTTTCAAATTTTAATCAAAGTTCATAGTAATGTGTGACATCTCACATCGCCCAGGAGAGTGATGCTTAAATGTATATTCACATCCCTACCTAGCACGAGGCTTTTTGGGAGTTCACTAACTTCGAGTTCTGTAGGAACTCCGAAGTTAAGCGAGAAGGGGGCTAGAGCACTCCCATGATGGGGTGACCCACTGGGAAGTTGTTCGTGAGTTCCCAGAAACAAAATTGTGAGGGCGTGGTCGGGACCCAAAACGGACAATATCGTGCTACGGTAGTGGAGTGGGCCCGGGAGGTGGTTGCTCCCGGGCCGGGATGTGACAAATGTATCAATAAATTTACATGTGAGTTACATTTTTTTTTTAAACTAAAAATTACTAATTGATTTAAGGTTTTATTACTCACACATTTATTAAACTCCTAATTAGTTTCAATTCAAAACATTTTCAAAATAAAATAAAAATAATTTTGGACTTATTAATTTTTTATAAAAAGAATTTCAATTTTTTAATCTTAAATGTACCCATTCATAGTCTTTAATCTTAAACGTACCCATTTTGAAATATACCAATTTGTTATATGTACAATGTACTATTATTTTAATATAAAATGTACCCATGTTTTGGTACAATAATCTTTTGGTTAATTTTGATGAATGTACCCATGTATATATATATGAATGTCTAATAGTTGGAGAATATAATTTATCTTTTAATATTTTCAATCCCACAAACCATGGGTTTTATTTAAAATTTCATTAAGACAAGTAACTACAACTTTCAAATTTTAGTTTAAAAATTATAATAACCTATATAGAAATGCATTATTATATTAATTTCAAGAATTTCAATCAAATACGAAAAATAAATAATGTTTCAATAAAAAAAAGGTTAATAAATATGGACCGTATCCAAAATCATCCAAAATAATATGAACTTTATAGTGACTTATTTCCGACAGATGATGTTTTGCCGTCGAAAAAGTGCTTTTTCCGAGGATATTTAGGGGCCTTTGGAAAAACTTGGTTGCAATTTTCAAATGATTAATTTTATTTGTCTCTCTCTAGCTAATTTAATGAATTAGACACAATATTGGAGAATGATTCAGCGAAGGATCTTTTGAGATTTTACCATGTACTTGGCATAAATGGTTTGGCCTAGTATAGCTTCGTGTCTTGTTCCTCCTATTTAAACAGATGATTGGTCTCTCTCTATATCTTCCCCGCGTTGAATTTTAGGGACTTAGATCCTCTTCGGATCTTTTCACTTGTTCTCCTATTTAAATAGTTGATAGGTCTCTATATCTTCTCTGCGTTGAATTTTAGGGACTTAGAGCAGTTTCACCGTAGTGGAGGTTTCCTAGGGCTATTCACTATGCTATCCATTCAGTGAACAATAACTGTCTTTAATAAACAGTAATCGTCTTTTGCATCTCTACTCCTACACTGAATAGTCCTGGCAATTGGCAATAAAATATTACTATTTTTTTAATTTATAATTAATATTATATTATTTACTTTGTATAAATTAATATTATATTATTAGTTTATCTTTTCCTTTTGAAATCTCTTCTTAGAAACTTCTACTATTTTTTTTGCTGCACTTTCGACACACAGCAGAGCAGCACACTAGTGTTAAAGTAGCAGGCGTGGCAGTCAGCGAAGGTGAGGGAGAGGGAGAGGTTGGACCAGAAGGCAGAGGTGAAGTTGGCGTTGCAGTGCTCCAGGGCGGCCAAGATGGCGCCTCATCTGAGGGGAGTGGCAGAGAGCTTGGCGATGTCGTCGACGAAGATGAGGTCGGAGTTGAGGTAGATGACGCGACAGACGCAGAGGGGGAGAAGTTCGGCGAGGTAGGATCGAGCATAGTTGAGGGGGCAGTCGAGGGTGGAGCGGATGGAGGTGGAGATGAGGCCAGAGACGTCGCCCAGAAATGCAGAGGAGATGATGGCTGACGTCGCCCAGATTGAAAAAATTTAAAAAAGGCATCTGACATCAGCTGACGTCAGACCCACTTTAGGCGCTCGGGCTGGCACGAATCCACGAGCCTCTCCCTCGGGCTCCCTCGCTAGCCAACGCTGGGCTTCCTCCCTCGAGTAATCAAGCCCTGTTCTGCCCATTGTACTTCAAGCAACTCATCCCACTGGAGCTGCTCTTAGATCCTATCCGGATCTCTTTACTGGGAATTCCGAAGATTAGTTAATATCAACCGTTCATCAAAACTTGTGTGGCCATAGTTTTTTTCTTTTTTATATTTTTCACGGAAAATGAGACTAATTTACTGTTGAAAAGTAAAAAAGAAAAAAATGTGGCCGCATGATTTTTTACGAACGATTGTTATTAATTGATCCCTGAGATCTCCAGTGAGGAGATCCGGAGAGGATCTAATTCCGAATTTTAGGGTTTCAGTCAAAATATTTATCCATGCAACTTCAAAGTTTTAACTCTCCTCCCTCCCCCCAAAAAAAAAAAAAAAAAAACCATTTAAAAGTATATCTCTTGTCATGTTTATGGACGATACTATAGTGGTTGGAGTTGATTTAAGTGGCGGAGCATTCAATGTTCTTAGAGTTTTGTAAGTTTTTCGCATGTTTATATCGACAATTCATTCGTCTTGGCATTTGATTAAATGGAACGTCTAAGAAACTTTATTTACTTACGCATCGCTACTTACCCGATACTTATCGCTAACATTCGTACATGCAACAAATGTATACTACCAACCATTAGTCTACATATACATGAAGCATGTAAGCAATACAAGATGAATGGAGATGCACGCACGCACTTGATTTCTTTGAGAACCATGAGCATCAATAACGAACACAAAAATCTCTTATCAAAGAGTACAGTGCTCATTCATTCAAGATCAGGGAGACAAGGGTCACAATTTGGTTATGTCATCGTATGTGCAATACGTAATTAAAGCCACAAAATGAACATGCAACAATATGAATACAAGTTGCTGAAGCTAGCTGCATGTGGTCCAATTTCTAACAAATAGAATGTTGAGTTTGCACTATTCTTCCTAACAAATAGGTGCATGTGGAACAAAAATAGTTGCAGAGCGGTGGAGCGGAACTTGCGAAGAAGATGAAGTCTTCATCTATTCTTCTTATACAGCGTCGTTTGGTAAAAGTTCTGATCCCAACTCTTTTACCCATTGTCACTTTTCTATTCTTTTCTAACCCCATCTTTTCTCGTTTACTCATTTTTTCTCTTTTTTATTCTTCTCTTCTGACACCACCTTGTTTTGGTTTGTTTACCCTTTTTTTACTAATGTTTAATTTATTCTTGTAAGTTTTATTTTCCATTTTTCTTTTTTCTTTTCTCTTTTTAAACTCCCACCATATTTATCTTAAATTGCACATTATATACAAATATTGAATGTATAATAAATTAATTTAAATTTGCCTAGGCTCTCGCCTACATCTCGCCTAGGCATTAGGTCCCAACCCACTCCCGGCTAGCACCCTAACGTCTTTTAGAACCTAATCTTAGACAATTTAAGTTTCTTACATTGGCTTTGATGTTACTGTTTATAGGATAATGCTAGATGGATCAAATTTTTTAAACCAAGTTTGAAAACCAAATGATGATTGGATTATTAATTAGGCATTGATAATTAACGTACTTATTTCCTATTTGTGACATTTAATTTATTTTGCAAATTTAGTTTAAAATTTCAATTTCTCTAGCATTACTCCCGCTTACAACCGCTCTGGTGATAAAGCGTTTTCTGCCATGAATATTGTAAAAAATACGCACTCTTCAATGTGAAAGCAACCGCTTTGGTTGAACTTTCCACAATTTTGAATTTCGCCCCTACCTCCACAAATTCTGGCTTCGCCACTACTTGCTCGACTGTATTAATGGGGTCCTTCTTTAGCCATCTTCAATGTAATTTTGGATTATGTGGTGTCTTGTACATGACCAAAAAAATAAAGTTACATTTGACCAAAAATATTAGGCACTGTCCACTTTCTGACCGCAACCCAGCACCCACCCGTCCATATTCTTTTACCACAATCCCCCAATCTGAGTTTTGGTAGGGTGAAATCCAATTTAGTGGATTAGCACCTGACGCCACCCCCCACCACGCACAAAGCAGATCAGGGTTCCAATTTAGAATCCATAGTAATTGAAAAGTGGTTTGACTCCTTATAAAGTTATACAAGATTTTTTAACTTTTCGATGTGAGATACTTCTACATATTTCTCACGCATCCTAGTACTTGAGCCAAACACTTGAAAAATATGTACCATGTGATGTGCAAACTTATGAACTAATTTATTTTGGTATCATAACTTGGCTATGCTTGCTAAAATCAGTTGGCGACTGATACATTTTCCAGATTCAGTGCTTAGTGTGATTCTTCGAGATAAGTACTTTTCGAATTCTTCTTTCCTGGAGGCCGCCAACCAAAATGGTTCGTCATGGGGTTGGAAAGGGATAATATTAGGGCGGCAAGTTTTGAACCGTGGGCTTCGGTGGCGGGTGGGCAATGGGGAGTCCATTCGGGTTGCTTCTGACCCGTGGATACCTAAGCCTCATTCGTTTAAACCGGTTTTGCGGATTGGAGGGACTAATTTGATGGTGAGTGAGCTGATTTCGTCGGAGATGTGTAGCTGGAAGAGAAATGATGTTGCGGCTTTGGTTGCTCCTGAGGATTTGGATTTGATTCTTACTATTCGGATTAGTAAGAGTGGGTGTCCGGATAAGAGGATTTGGCATATACGAAGGATGGGCGGTACTCTGTGTGTTCCGGATACTGGGTGGCTCGTGAGATGATGAAGAATGGTGAGTTTGGGCGTAAAGGAAGGGGAATGTCAAGTTTGTCGGGGGATATGGGTGGGATTTGGAAACGTATTTGGGCTTTGGAGGTGCCTCCTAAGCTTCGGTTTTTTATATGGAAGGCTTGTCGTAAGGCTTTGGCGGTGAGTTACAATTTGGAGCGACGTAAGATTCGAGTGATGAATAAGTGTGAACTGTGTGGTAAACCGGATGAAACGGAGGTCCATCTTTTTTTCGAGTGTGAGTTTAGTCGTGCATTTTGGTTCGGAACGGCGGTCCAAATTAATTTGGTAGATATGGGGGTCCTGGATTTTTTGTCTGGTTGGCAGCGAGTAGTGAGGCGTTTAGAAACGGAGAAGGATGCGGATTGTATTTTGCAACAAGTGGCGTTTGGGTTTTGGCGCATTTGGAAGTGTAGGAACAAGGTTATGTTTACGGGGACTCGTATTCTTCCGCATGTTGCGGTGGAATTGTGGCAGAAGCAGGTGGTGGAGTTTAGGGAGGCCACAGTGACTGTGGGTGGGGGTCCAGATGGTCAGGTGGTATTAGGGGAGAGGGACGATGTTGATGTAGGACGGGAGGGAGTCGAGCTTACATGGAGTAAGCCTGTTTTTGGGGTGTTGAAGTTGAATTGTGATGCTGCGTGGAGGAGTGCTACGAAGAGAGGGGGGATTGGGTGGGTGTTGCGGGATTTTGCTGGGATACCGAAATTGGCAGGCGGGGTGGGTGGTGAAGGGTATGGATCGGCGTTCATGGCTGAGGCTGCGGCTGTACGTGAAGGCATGGAAGCAGTGATTGGGTGGGAATGTATGGTGCCCAGTTTGAGGTTGGTTGTGGAATCGAATTCGAAGGGGTTGGTTCAGATGTTGAACAAGGAGGTTTCAGTTGCGGCTATTTCTGAAGTTTATCTCCAAGATATTTGGAGGATGGCTTGTTTATTTCAGTCGGTAAAGTTTTGCTTTACTCCCCGGCAATGCAATCGTGCGACACATTCTGTGGCGGCGTACGTGGTTAAGCATGGCGGGAGATTTGGCTGAGATGAATTGGGTCCTGAATTTTTGTTTAATGTTTTAGCACAAGATGCAAATGTTGCTATTCGTATTTGATTCTTTTTCTTTAATAAAATTCTATCTTCTGAAGAAAAAAAAAAATTAATTCAATTGACAATGAAAAAAAAGCTCAATTTCATTTAATTTCTGTAAACTTCCTTAATTTTCTGATATAAACAACTTTCCATATGCTCATACCTCCCTCGTCAGTTGAGCTAACCCCCAATAACTTCCTTGGAAATTATTATTCCTCAGAAGATGAAACTGCCACTTTTCGACTTGATAATAATAATAAAATAAAAAATAAAAAAAATATTTATCTTGACTCGGATGGCACTTGGGTGCGGGAAGTTTAAATATTGAACTTGGAAGTGTATGATGAGAGATTAGGAGCGTGAATAAATATTTGTAATCTGATAGCAATCCATAGCATGGGTTATTACCATAACTCAAATGTCGAATTAAGAGAGATTTAAGACTAAGCCTAGACCATAATGATAAAATTTGGGTTAAAATTATCAGCAGTTCAAGGCCCAAGAATAGGCCCAAGCAGGGGGTCCAACACCAAAACCTGGAGCCCATCATGAAAGGATGATCGTCCTTGTAATGTTGTGGTCTTGTAAAGAAAAATTGGGTGGCGGGGGTTTCGGCCGTCAAGAAAGAAGTCCCTTCTATGACAAGATTAGGTAGGGATTGGTTTTTGCGGAAGCCTTGTTGTCATATAGTCCCTTAGGGTATGTTTTGGATGAGGATTTTTCGAGTTTCAAGGAATTGAGGTCAAGCTATGAATGAATGAATGAATGAATAGAGGGGATTCGGAAAGGTCCTCCACGGACATTAAAAAAGCATGTGAGAGAGTTTTGTAAATGACACCAGAGCTCTGCCTTTCCGAGTACCAAGTTGTAGACACTTAAGGTTAGTTTGTCCTGCAAATTTGTAGTAAAAGAAATTGTAATTTTAACTTTGTTGTATAATGATGAGGGTACTTGGTTTAATCGTTTGTTGACTTTTTTTAGGACAAATCTGCATTGTCCTTTTATAATGACCGACCTTCTTGAACTTTGAATGAAATTTTCATTTGATTCCAAAAATAAAAATTGATGTCAAGATCCCCAATACGTTACGCAACTCCCGTGCCTAAAGGTGTTCACCTGTTCGAAATTCCATCAACTGACTTAAATGTTAATGAAATGTTTTGTTTTTGTTAGATACCGTTTGGTAATCATTTTTTTTTGTTCTTACTTTTTTTGTATGAAATTTTGTTTGGTAACTACTTTTATTTTTCAAAAAAAAAAAATGTCAAATTTTGAAAACTCAAGGGGTAGTTCGATAACCGTTTTGTTTTCAATTTTTCAATATTTTGAAATTGAAAACTAAATCTTGTTTGGTTAGAACTTTCAATTTTTTTTTTTAAAAAGAAAAACTAAAGACCAAAAGGTGAAAACTCAATGCCAAATTTTGAAAACTCAAGGAAATAGTTTTCAATTTTCATTTTTTTAAATGAAAATGGTTATCAAACAAGATTTCAATTTTTAACAAAATGATTATCTAACGGCATCTTAATGTATTAAATCTAATTAGCATCAATTGACTTCAATTATTCACTATTTATGAAAATTTGAAATGCCTACAAGGGAAAAAGAAAACATGAAACCAATTGGCGGAGTTGAGACGTTTCGGCTTTATGATGATTATATTATATATTTGCATGAATAGTAAAGCATATGTAATCTAGTTGTAAATGATTGTGAAAATAAAAACTAGATATGGGCTTTTCAATCTAAACAATTCATGACCACTTAGTACTATGGTCGAGTAGTATTCTTTTTCACTTGTAAGTGAAAGACTTTAGATTCGATTCTCGTCAAAGATGAATTTGAACTACATTATTGCTAGCTTATTGTGAGACTAAGCCCACCAATTCCCCTTAATATAAATAATATCGTTTATTAAAAAAAAAATTAAACAATTCATGTATGTCCCAGAACCTGTAATGGGGTACCCCATATATTAGCTCATATTACCGTTTCAATTTGTAACAAAGTAGTTTAGTTTGAGCTCATCCAATATTTGATGTAACCTTCATTTGAAGTCAATAATATTTCGGCATTTCATTCAAAAAAAACAAAATCTAGTTGGAAATATACTTCCTTGATTTCTAGTCTGTTGCACATATGAAATGCAAATGAAGATAATATAGGTAAATATAATTAAGACATACAAGAAATGCACAATTAAAATTTTAAAGTGCCAGTAATAATTCTCTTGTTAAATAACATTATCCTCTCGAAATTGTTCCTGTGAGGAAATTTTATTCAAGTAGTGTGTTTGTGTTTGAATAGTTAGATTAGATGAGTACTTTTTGTTGGGCATGGGGCAACATGACTTTGTCAATATATTCTATTATATATGTAGCAAGGTACGCCTGCTGTGTCTTGGGTAAATAAAGTGTACTTGTTTCTAGATGAGTCATGACATGTGATTACTATTGCAACGTGTTTATTTTGGGAAACAACTTTGCTGCTGAAAAGATCAACAGCAGCTGCTGATAACTATAGACATGTGTTCAAATTTTGATTAAAAAATTTAAAATTTGGACACGTGTTTGTTCGTGATTGGTTATCATCAGCTACTGTTGATCTTTCAGCAGTGAAGTCTTCTTCTTTATTTTGCATATCAAACTTTGGCGGACTAGAAGTTGTCCTTAATTAATCTATAACCGCTTAATCACGAAATTCGGTTAACCTTGTTGACTGTATGGATGAATTATGGATCTAGTTTGTTAATTAATCTCCATTTTGGCAAATGATGTATCCCTTTGTTTGTTTGTCCTTTTTTTTATTTTATTTTTTTTTCCGAGTAGAAACGATAGTGATTTATTGATATTTAAGTATTACAATTCTCAAATAGGGCGTCATGAACAATGTCCAAAAATCTCAAAGTTAAGAAAATCATGCTGAGAAAATAAGGTTAACTTAGCTTGTCTATGTGCTGTGACGTATATCATTTGACATGAGTAATGCGAGAATTGAGGAGAGCCCTTAGGTAGAATTTGATATCCATTTGTTTTTTATATTTCAAAAGCAATGTTCCATCATGGAAGGAAAGATAATTAAAGATAGAATCAATAAATTTGAAAACTCTCAAATTCTCAATCTCCTATAAATGAAAGAGTCAAGATGAACCCCTTGAACGCTCTGACCAAGTCTTTGAAGCCAAGTGGGAAGGAAGTATGTCCATAGGGGATGTGTCGGGTTCACATCTCACATCATTACAATATTTTGCCTTGGGTTGTGATTTTCACACACCCTTAACTACACCCCTTTTTTATTTTTTAATATTTAATTAATATCTTACTATTTAATCTTTCATATATATTCCTCCTACTTTTTGATTTTTAAAAGAGTCAATTTATACATGGAAGGGTATATATAAAAGATTAAATAGTACAATACCAATTAAGTATTAAAAAATAAGAAGTGTGGGAAAAATAGTACAATACCCTTTGCCTTTTCCAACTTGATTCAATTTCAATCTCATAAAGAATCCCCAACCCATGACATGATCCTTAGCAATTTCAATCACAACCCTTTGCCTTATACAAACAATATGTTACTTAAATCTAATATGAAGTGTATAAGTTGAACTCGAACTTACGAAGAAAAACAAATTTAATTAATGTACTTACATCCACGTCTACAAATTTATTCAAAACAGTTGAAACGGAAGACATGAGCCCACAATGAAACAACCAACACGGTTTCCATCTACATCAAAAATATAAAAAGAAGTTTGGGGGGGGGGGGGGGGGGGGGGGGTGAACATTGGGAGGGACCCGATGTATTCATGTTTTATCATCTCACTATACTTCCATTTCTGCACAATGACTTGGCAGGTTCTAGGAAATTTATATTAACTCGGTTTTGTGGTCTCTTTGATATTGATAGCAACGGAAAGCCATGAAAAAGTTGTTCAAATTTGTATGCATGTGATCCAATTAAATACCGAGAAAGCAATGTAGATTGAAAGAAGCTCGGTTTGTTTGATAGCTAGTCCCTAGATTCAAATATTCTCACAACCCTAATCAAGTTCTTGAGACTTAGTCATGATAATCACGCTATTGATGTGATGTTCATATATAATATATATCTATTTGGGGCCTGAGATATTAGATTTGGACTGAGAAGAGGCAACTCGAGTTGAGTGATTCTCGGCTCAATGGTGATTCCTCAAGCCAGTTGGCTTTCTCAGCTCAGAAAGACATGATTCGACCAAGCCATAATGGAAGTAAGATTACTAAGTAATTAGACTTGGACGTGGCTCAATAGTGTCCTGGTTGAATTGAAATTGCTAAGGATCATGTCAGATTTTGATAAGATTCAAATTAGTCTAGGAATCAAAACTTATGACTAATCAGATAAGAATGAACTATATGCATAAAGTGTTGGAAATTTAAGGATCATAAAGCAATCAAACCCTAATGAACTAAACTTACAGTATTAATTACAATATTGCACGCAATGCTATTAAAGCAGTTCGCATGCATGATTAGGGGTTTGAAAACTAAAGCAATTACTTACTTACATTCGAAGACATGGTTATCAAGAATAATCTTTGTCTTCTCTTCTCTTGGTTACATAATGGATATCTGAACTCTCAATGGAACAAGTTCGTACAAGTGATTGAAATCCCACACCCAAGAAGAGGGACAAAGATTAGATTTATATATTGTAACCTATCCTTCCATTAAGGATGTCGGTTACATGCAAATTCTTCATTCATGTAACTGCCTGTTATTTCAAATAATCAATTTCTTTAAGTTTTCCCTCCTATATTGGCATTTATTCGGTGTATGCCACTCTTTCAAGTCTTTCGAACACAACCATAATGTTTACACAGTTGCATCACAATATGAACTGATGCAGCTCACATATTTTGGGATTTCTTACATTCTCCCACATGAGCAAAATCTATTCATTTTAACTTAATTGCAATTGTGCAAACAAATGTGATCATTGATTGCATTCTCTTGATGACAGTTACAATCATATACTTGATTTATCAATTGAGTCTTTAAGCCATTTGGTGCTAGTGTTAGCATCAGTACTAGAAAACCACAATATGAATAATCTATGATATATTAACACTGTATACATGGAAACTAAATATCTGGGATACAAAATGAATATATTCGAATTACTCCCACATTTGCTTGGTCCCAAGACAATGCAGATATCTTGTATACTTTTAGAAAATTACATGAACCAACAATAAACATAGTACATGCATTAACACAATTACATTCCTGACTAAAAGTTTCTCACGTATATCATAAACTTTTGTACCTTACTCCCACATTCAAAAGAGATCAGATGAGAATTGCAAACCCAACTTCATTATATGCTTATTGAAGACTGTAACATTTAGTGCCTTTGTTAAAAGATTAGCAGCCATATCATGTGTACTAATGTGTTCAATATTAATGACACCTTCCCTTACTTGATCTTGAGCTTTCAAATACTTAATATCCATCAATCTAGAAGACTCTGATCTCTTGTTATTCTTGGCAAATGATATTGCGGCAGTGTTGTCACAATAAAGCTTAATTGGTCTCTCAATGCTCTTCACTATTTTCATGTCATAAAGCAAATATTTCATCCAATTACACTGCTTCATAACCTCAAAACAGCCAATATATTCTGACTCCATTGTAGATACGGCTCTTGTGGTTTATTTCTTACTTTTCCATGAGATTGCACCTTCACATAGCATGAGAACATAACCATTAGTAGGCATCTTATCTTCTACACATTCCCTTAAATCTACATCAGTATAACAGACTAACTCCTAGTTGTTTACATGTTGATAACTCAAAACAAATGATTGAGTCCTTTTTAAATACCGCATCACCTTCTTACTTGCATTAGTAAGCCAATTCTGGATTCGATTGAAATCTACCACTAAGTACAAAAGGTAAATCAGGCATGGTACAAACCTGTGCATAAATGACACTACCAACCAAGGAAGCATAAGGCTTTTCTTTCATTGACTGCGCTTCATGATCTATTATGGGACATTGAAAGAGTAACAACTTATCTCCATTTCTAATTGGAATATCACCACCGCTACAATTCTCCATATTAAATCTTTTAATAACCTTATCAATGTATGCCTTCTGAGACAAGCTTAACCTTCTTTTGGATCTGTTCCTAATGATCTCAATGCCTAGCACGTAATGTGCTTCCCCTGAATCCTTTATGTCAAAACTCAGTGACAACATTTCCTTGGTTTCTTGAAGTAAATGCTTGTTGGTACTAGCAAGCAAGATGTCATCCACATACAAAACCATGAAAATGAAATTTTATTTTTGCATTTTCAAATAGATGCAGTTGTCAATTTTGTTCTCCACAAAACCAAAAGATGTCACAACATGATCAATTTTTTTTTATACCATTGTCTAGATGCCTGCTTAAGTCCATATATTGATTTGTTTAGCTTACAAACCATATCTTTTTCCCCCTCTCAATGAATCCAATTGGCTGCTACATGTAAATCTCTTCATCAAGATTGCCATTAAGAAAAGTTGTTTTCACATCCATATGATGTAATTCCAAATTAAAATGAGTAGTGAAAGCCATAATAACTCTGAATGTTTCCTTAGTTGAAACTGGAGAAAATGTTTCAGTATAATCCAATCCTTCTTTATGTGTGAAACCCTTGGCTACTAACCTAGCCTTGTACCTCTTAATCCTCCCTTATGAGTCACGTTTTGTTTTGTACACCCATTTGCAACCAATTTGCTTGACATTAGCCGATGACTAAACTAAAAACCAAACATTGTTCTTTTGCATCAACTCTAACTCATCCTTCATAGCAACTTGCCACTGTGAAGATTGAATGTTTTCCATGGTTGTCTTATAAGAGGTTGGATCATCATGGTCATCAATGTCATATTATGTCTCTTGTAAATAACATAAATAGTCATTGGGAATAGCTGATCCCTTAGGTCTGCTTGACTTTTTAAGGGGAATTGTTGATGAATTTTCTACATTGACAAGTGCTATACTTGATGTAGAAAGCTGTTGAGAAGTACTTAGGAAAAAATCAATTGGCAAAGGTTATTGTGAAGAAGAACTTGGCAGATGAGATTGCATAGAATTTGAAACAACATTGGTTCCTGAAACAATGTTTCTTAGAGGTAAAGATGCAATTGCAGTGTCATCCAACTATGAAGGAAATAATGGCACATGCAAGACTATCTCATTTTTGGATGGTTCAATGATTTGTTCCTCTTCATTCACTTCTTCAAACACAGAGGTTATTGGACTGAGAACTCAAGTCATTACATTCCTCAATAAACTTAGCATTATTACTTTCAACTATCATAGTCAGTGCACTAGGACAGTAAAATCTATACCCTTTAGACTTTTCTGCATAACCAACAAAATGGCAACTAGTGGTTCTCATATCCAACTTATTTTCCCCTATATTGTATAGCTTTGCCTCACACTTACAACCCCATGTATGAAAGTGAAACAAGCTAGGTTTCCTGCATGTCCATTTTTCAAATGGTGTAACATTCACAGCTTTAGTGTAAGCTCTATTTAAGATGTAATTAGCTGTTTTTAATGCCTTACCCCAAAGAAAATCAGGTAAATGAGTGTGAGATATCATACTTCGAACCATATCCTTCAATGTACGGTTTCTAAGCTTTGAACTATATCCTTCGATGTACGATTTCTACATTCAGCTACACCATTCTAAGATGAAGTTCCAGGAGTAGTGTATTGAGCCACTATTCCTTCTTGCTACAAGAACAATCCCTTTTCAGTGTATCTTCCATAGAATTTACTTCCACGATCGGACCTCACAATCTTAATTCTCTTGTCTAACTGTTTCTCAACTTCTAATTTGAAAATTTTAAAACAATTCAACACTTGTGATTTTTCTAAAATCAAATATAAGAAAGTGTATCTTGAAAAATCATCTATAAAGAGAACAAAATATGAATTTTCACATATTGTTTTAGTTGGAAATGGACCACATACATCAGTATGTATGATTTCCAAGAGATTACAGCTCCTGGTTACATTAGCTTTATTTGTTGAATTGGTGGTTTTGCCCTTAATGCAATCAATGCATTTCATTGCATCGGAAAAATTTAACTGTGGCAGCATGCCATCCTTAACAAGTTTCATAATTCTTTCCTTAGATATATGCCCTAGTCTTTAATGCCAAAGCATGTAAGACTTATCATCAGTGAGCATAGGTTTAGGAGTTGAACGTTCAACATTGAGACATTCTGGATGGTATGTACACTGTAATTGTCATAAGTTACCATAAGGAAATGCATAGCCAATAAGATTGTTAAACTAATTTTGTACATAAAACTTAATTTGATTAATATCTCCAATAAAGGAAAAGCCATCTTTTGCAAATTGAATAACAGAAAACAAGTTCCTTCTTATGGAAGGAACATAAAGTACATTACTTAAAGTTAAAATATAGCCAGTTGACAATCTTAGTTTGATAGTGCCAATAGATTCAACTGCAACTTTATTTCCATTTCCAGCGTAAGCATTGTAGATCTCTTTACTTATTCTCTTCTGGCTTTGAAATCCCTACAAAGAATTGGTTATATGTATACAACAGCCAGTGTCAAACCACCAAGAGTTTTGAAGTATAAATGTCATATTAGACTCTATTGTAACAAAAACGTTAAAGCTTTTGATACCTTTCTAGATTAACTATACTTTAAAACTAGCACAATCCTTCCTAAGACGATCCTTAGATTGACAAAAGTGACACTGTTTGACACTTGATTTGTTAAATTTAGGTCCATTACTCATGGAAATTGCATCTAATCTAGTAGGCACCACATTGGACTTGAACTGCTTCTTTGTTCTAGAAGTAGAACCAGTTCATTTGAATCCAAATGGTTTCTTCCCTTTGTAATTGTCATTCTTGAGAACTGAAGTAATCTTTCATTTGCCTTTTCCAACATTCACAAGGTTAGCAAACTTTAGTCTATCTGCCTTCATCTTTTTCAGTCTCTCCTATTCTTGGTAGCAAATAGAGATGAGTTCATTTACACTCAAGATTCCTTTTGAATGTTATAGCTCACTTTCAACTGCTCATAATCACTCGACAGTGAATAAATTGTCATATGCACAAGGAACTAATTAGTAATGCCAATGTCCATAGCATTCAGTTTATTGGCAAGATTAACCAACTTCAACAAGTGTTCACGAACACTCCCTGGACCTTGAAAATGACAGTCTTCTTTTTGTTCTCCTTGATCAAAATACGCTCAGCTATTTGGTACTCCAAAATTGCATTATCAGTTTCAACTGAAACCCTATCACAATACATTATACTTGTCAATTCCTTTTGGAACTCCTTGAATTTTGAAATCGTGTAAACAGCTTGAACTTGCTTTTCCATGTCATAATGAGTAGCACAATGAACATTTGAAGAGAAAGAATCAGAATTTGCAGAGGCCTCTTTTAGCACTTTACTCCTTAATGCATTCTCATATTGATCAAGAAATTGTTTTAAAGTAGTCTTTGAGTTCACGTGGCCATTAAAAAATGTTCATGCTCTCACTTCTTTGTGTTGTTGACATTCCAGCCCAAAATTTATTTTTCACATACACAGGCACCCAATGATGTCTCTCTGCATACAAGTTTCTTAACCATTTACGTGCTTGCTTTTTAAACTTATATTTTCCAATCATCTTAGCCCAACGTTCTTCAAAATCTTCAGAACTCATTGAGTCATAAACTATGTTATCTAATGAAGAGCTCATGGACTCATATTCCTTATAACTTTTGAGCTTATCAAGAACCTTTTTCATTATATGCCACAAGCACAACCGATGTCGAGTATTAGGAAAAACAACTTCAATCGCTTTTTTCATAGCTTTGTCTTGATCTGTAATTATTTCACTTGGAGCATGACCAGACATACAAACAAGCCATGTCTTAAACAACAAAATAAAGGAGTCAGTATCTTCCCTAGAAATCAATCCACATCCCAATAAAATTGATTGTCCGTGATGATTAACTCCCACAAATGGAGCAAATGGCATATCATACTTATTAGTCAAGTACGTTGTGTCAAATGTTACAACATCACCAAATTCTTCATATGCTGCCCTACTCCTTGCATCTGCCCAAAATATATTTCTTAAACGACCATTTTTGTCTAAATCAATTGCATAGAAGAAATTTGCATTCTAAGCTTGCATGCTTACAAAGTAGTTTTGAACTGCAGTGGCATCCCCTTCTCCAAGTCGTAAGCGCCTTACTTTTTCAATATAATTTCTACAGTCTTTTTCTAAACACTTCATGTTCTCATGCCCCCCCCCCCCCACAACTTCAACCACCACTGAATTATAACTTTTGTTGACCCTTATTCTGGCCTTATCATTCACTTCAAGCTTCTTTTTTACAGAAGAACTAACTTCCCGAAAACACTTCCAATAATGAGTTTTTGTTGGACTCAACCCATGATTATGATCAAGCTTTACAGAATCCACTCGCCACTTCTCACCTAAGTATAAACCTGCCCTTAGTTGAGCTTTGCAATCATTCTTTATACTTGGATATGGCTTAAGAGGATTACTTAAAGTATTTTTTGATGTACCTGATGGAGCGCAACACATAGTAATATACCTCAATTTTCCATCATCTCCCTTCGTTGATGATCTCTTTATCACTGGAAATCCTGATTGTCTCTCATATTCCTTGTAATATGTAGCCACTTGATCCGCGTTGTCAAAGATCATTCCAACTTGAGGCTCTTGGACCTTTTCTTCCACATTCATTGTGTTCTCTATGTTAGTCCCATTATTTTCCACTGCATGAACCCCATTGCTTTCTACTTCAATGGCATCAGAAGTTGCTTCAATTACATCATCTTCTTCAATACTTTCAGTAGAAGTTTCTATTGTATGAACCCCATCGCTTTCTGTTTCATTACAAAAACTCACTTCAACAACATCATCTTCTTCAGTAAATTCATTAGAAGAACTCCATGTTCCTAAAACATAAAACATAAGTATACAAGTTTATATATTACACCATACTATCAATGCAATTACACTAGCCATATGTACAAGTCTCTTAATTCTAGTGTATGCATTGCAATGGCTGAAAAAACAAACCCCGCAACAAAGTTAAGTGTTTTAGATAGAAAATTTAAATTATACAAAGACTGGAAAGTGAAAAGAGTCAAATAGGTTCATACAAGCACCAAGAGCCCCCCCTCCCAACGTTGTCTAGAATAACGTGCTCGACTGGAAGGAGAACCCCTAATCACTACAACTTTTAGAGCCCCCACTGAAATAAGAACAGATACTAGAACAAAAGCAAAACCTAAAAGATTAGAGTTCCAGGTTATTGCGAAACTCCACAACGGGGTGTGCAAAATGCATTGCTTACAGACCTTAATTGTTGTCCACCTTTTACTTCTATGCATAAGTAATGTTTATATCATTAACTCATAGTACGCAATTCATGTATCTTGTTGCACACAACAAATAGGAATTCACCAAGAGAAACACATCCAACAATAAAGTTCAATGGAGAGTTCGACGGTGCACAAAATCGAGCAAAGAGAGTAGCTGAAACAGAAAGTTTCCATGCGGAAAAATAAAATGAGGAGAAGTTTGTACAAGCCGAATACATAATTCATGAAACCTCTTTGTTGACAATCACTGGGGAAGGCATTGGATAAGCTAATTAACAGCCTATAGGTATAGACTAATATCTCATAATACATAGAAAAATTGCAACTTGCTTAAAATTATTATGTTGTAGAAACTGAATGCCAATAAATAATAAAAATAATTACCTTCATATGTGGGGCTGCTAATAATCATCACATGGTTAGTGTCCTCCAATTTTTCGGGTTCTTCTTCAACCCCCAGTGTCATTTTTCTATGAACAAAAAGGTTTAGGTAAATAGTCCAATGGAGATCAATAGAAAGAAGAAGAATAAAACAAACTAAAAAATATATAAACTCATTGAAAAATAATGCTTAGAGCAATTCCACCGGGAGGTGTTTTTGCCCAGCACCCAGCACAAAAACAAGTTGGGACACTGTCCATCCCCTCCAGCCCACCATTTTGCCTGGGACACAGCCCATGCTGGTCTCTGGGCCAGTCAAAAACCCACTGACCAAGAAGCCAGGCAATTGGCCTGGCGTGTGTGTTTCACGGGGCCAAACAGGCGAGTAGCCGACAGGAAAAATTTTAAAAATTATTAAAAAATACAGAAAATTATTTTTAAAATACAGAAAAATTTAAATTTTTTTTTCTATAAATACCTAACCCTCATCTTCCACTTTATACCACATTTCAATATTTCTACACTTTATATACTATCTACATTTCAATATTTTCTACACTTTAAGAGAGAAAAAATGTCTTCGTGGAAGCTCATTGAAGATCTTACGAGATAATGACATGTAGCGTGACGAGATTCGTTAAAAATCCTATCCGAAATTAAAACTATTTTAATTTTTTATTCTTTTACAAAAAAATTAAAAAAATTATAAATGGGCTGGGTGCCAGCGCATTTTTTTAGGGGTGGAGATGCAGTGGCCTATTACTGTTCATTGGAGTCTGTTACTGTTCACTTGAGTGGATAAATGGGCTGGGTGCTGGCACCCAGTCTTAGGGGTGGACTTGCTCTTATTAACAATTATTAAGAGTGTGTGAAAAGTAAAAATAGAGTGAATAACACTATCCATAAAAAAGCAAACGAAGACTCTAAGAGTGCGAAAGAAGAAACTAGAAGTGCGAAAATCACATGCCGTAGCTAGCTAGTATACATTGAATGCATTTATTTGGTTCTAGTTTTGCCCCCTTGGTCCTTTTACAAAACCAACTTAGGTGACTTTTCCTTATAACATTTGCAGGCAAGCATTTGAGCAAAGCAGCATGGTGTTACTGGTGAAGATATCAATTAATACATAAGAAGTTGACAGCAGCAGCAGACAGGTCATCTGGGCACACTGTATAATCTCCTACGAAGATTGGGTAGGTTCGGTTTGGTCCGCCAGGACCATAACTGGTGCAGTGATGATATTCTTCTAAATCAAACCATAAATTGTGGAAATTTAAGACTAACTAATTCTTAATCATGCATTACGACCCTCTAGAACCCACTGCATAATGATTAGTTAGGTGAAACGTATGATGAAGATATGTATGCCTATAAAATGTTTCATGCAACTCATTGAAAAGTAATGGTAAATGCTTACCAATAATCCAAATAGGGGAGCGTTGATGAATCTTTGTCGTATGAGAATTAGTTGAGATTGTGGTATCCACACTAATGTGAAAAAATATGGGCTGAAACAAAAAAAAAATGGCGTGGAAAAAGAAACTGGAGAAGAAGCAACAGAGAAGGAAGGAAGGACGGAGAAGACTCCTCGTTTACCACAATCACTATTTAATTCTAGATTTTATTATTATTATTGGTTTATTAAATATTTTTTTAATTTAATTTAAATTATAATTAATTTAGATGACATGGACAGTCACATCAGATGCCACATAATGTGGTATATTAATGTAGTAAGAATAGCATTACTATAAAAGGAACGTTGCAAGCAACAAGAAAAAGTTAACGAGAGGAATAATGCATTGAACTATTGCAATTGCAACAACTAGTATTAAAGAATAAAAACACTTGCTTTGATGTTAGTATCTTAAGCTTTAAGATTCCCAAATTGCAAAATAAATGAGGAATTTAGTAGAAGCAATCACCACATGTTTTTCATAAAAAAGAGTAAAATTCTTTCTTTAAACCAATTTGTTTCGACAAATGCACTTCCAACTCATTAGTTTTATTAAGGTAAAAATTTACCATGCTCAATAATGATGGCTTCTCTGTTTCTTGGATGAAATGGTGGCTTAACTGGATATGTCATGTGAAGAGTATCTTATCTACCATGTGTTTAAATTTAAACCCTGTAGGTTTATTTAAAACTTAAAACCATTTTGACTTTTTTGTTCTTTCAAGTACGTGGAAAAGAACAGAAAACAAAATAAGCAAACGAACAAGTCACTCCTCTAACAACTAGCACTGCAAATTATATTCTTTGAACAAACATGCCATTACAAAAAGAATGAATGGTTCGAAATATATGATGATATTGGAGAAAAGATATCACATAAAGGAATAAAATAGCATTAATATACATGTTAATATATGTTCTTAAATGAGACTAAAAAGGGAATTGTTTAATAATTTTTGAAGGTGCGTGAGGTAAAATGTGGTGTATAAAAGTAAAACGGGGTGTGTAAAAATTATAACCCTTTAGTGAAAACAAGAGGACATCATATATGTTGTTTGCAATGTTAAGAAAGTAGGAGGCAGTCTTCAAAAAAAAAATAATAATAATAATAAAGGTAGGAGGCAAAGCTAATAACTTTCTATCCCTTGAGATAAGACAAAAGGGTTTTAGCATGCGATGGTTTTGTAAAGAAAGGATGGAACGTAGCAAAGAAAATAGTTAAAATGTCGAAAATCATGATATATAGGAAAATAGCTGTAGTAAATGTTCATATATTGGGAAGAGGATACACTTCGGCTCGGGATCCTATGGATTCCTATATTTTAGTCGTTCATTATATATCATGCGATCAGTTTTCATCAGATATTATTTGTGTTTAATTTTAAATAAAAAAATCAAATAATTTCTGATCGTATGATACACAATGAATAACTGAAATGTGAAGATTCTTAGAATTTCATCAAGTGGATCGGGATCCAATTCCTAAGGATACCTCATCTTACGAATTTGTGCCAATGTTATACCTTCCGTTAATTGGCCATGAATTTTTCAGTTAAATGCTGACGTGGCTTGATCCGGGACCCACTTTTTATTAAAAAATTAATAAAATATTATTAAAAACTAAAAAAAATCATATAATATTTTTTTAAATATTAAAATAATAAAGAAAAGTTATAAAAAAATTAAAAAAAAAACTGATCGTCCCCCCTTTTTTTCTTCTCTCTCTTCTCCCCCATTTCTTCTTCCCTACCTAGAAAACAGAAGAACCGAAAAAAAAAAAAAAAAAAACACTGATTCATCCTGTTACCCCCCCCTTTTCTTTCTTCTCTCTCTTCTCCCCCATTTCTTCTTCCCTACCCAGAAAACAGAAGAACCAAAAAAAAAAAAAAAAAACAAACAAACTAATTCATCACGTTCCCGCCCCCCCTTTCTTTCTTCTCTCTCTTCTCCCCCATTTCTTCTTCCCCTTTCTAAAAACCCAGAAAACAGAAGAACAAAAAAAAAAGAAAAAAAAACAAATGCATTTTGTCTTCCCCCCTCCCCACCTCCTCCACCCCCTCTTCTCCCCGCACCCACACCCTTCCCTCCACATCCATTCCCCCCTTTCTCCACGCCTAGTTCTCCACTCTCGGAATCAGGGATTTGGGTGTTTTTTTTTTTTTTTTTTTTTTTTTTGTTCCTGTTTTCTGGGTTTCTAGAAAGGGGAAGAAGAAATGGGGGAGAAGAGAGAGAAGAAAGAAAAGGGGGGGGGGGACGGGATGAATCAGTTTGTTTTTTTTTTTTTTTTTTTTTTTTGGGTTCTTTTGTTTTCTAGGTAGGGAAGAAGAAATGGCGGAGAAGAGAGAGAAGAAAGAAAGGGGGGACGATCAATTTTTTTTCTTTTTATATTTTTTTTTACTTTTCTTTATTATTTTAATATTTAAAAAATATTATATGATTTTTTTAGTTTTTAATAATATTTTATTAATTTTTTTAATAAAAAGTGGGTCCCGGATCAAGCCACGTCAGCATTTAACTGAAAAATTCACGGCCAATTAACGGAAGGTATAACATTGGCACAAATTCGTAAGATGAGGTATCACATTGTCAACTTTAAAAGATGAGGTATGAAAGTGTCGTGACACCAATACTTGAGGTCGTTTTTTGTCATTTACTCTTATATTATTTATACATTAACAATATTATAATATTAACCTTATTAAAAAAAAAAACAGAAGACAGAGACGAAGAAGAAGAAGATGATGAAGAAGAAGAAGAAGAAGAAGAAGAGGAAGAAGAAGAAGCAGAAGAAAGGGAATGAGAAGGAGAAGACAGGAGCGTTCCCATCCCCCCGTCCCCGCTCTGCAAAACCAGGATGCCCTGGCGGCGAAACCCAGATCCCATTTAAACCCCCCCCCCCCCCCCCCGGGCGAAGCCCTCACCCCCTCCCCTCCCTCCGCGACTTCACTGTTGCATCTCGCTGCCACATTTCTTCTTCTTCTTCTTCTTTTCATTCTCCTCCTTCTTTTCCTTCTCCTTCTTCTTTTTCCTTCTTCCTTCTTCCTTCTTCTTCTTCGGCTCTGTCTTCTGTTTTTTTTTTTAATAGGGTTAATATTATTATTGTTAATGTATAAAAAATTATTATTTTTGCCACGTGGCAGCCACATCAGCATAAATGTGGCAGCCACATCAGCACAAATGTGGCAACCACGTTAGCATTTAATAGCCTAATGGATGGAAAATCTAACGGAGGTGTTATTTTGAAATAAAATTGTACTAGATGTATGAAATTGAAACGTTTTAAAGATGTTGTATAGAGTTGTAATGAACCTCAAACCTGATGGGGTATGATGTAATTTACCCAAAAATTATGATATATGTTGGTCATTCACTTTAGTTAATCTATCTATTTTTGAAAAAGGATCATCTTTGGATCCTTTTTGTGAGAATTTTGGAAATTCTCAAATTGTATCCGTTCATCGTATATTGTGTGATTAGAAATTATTTTAAATACTTTTATTTTAAATTAAATATAAATAATACTTGACGAAAACTGACCGCACGATATACGATGAACGAACACAATTTGAGGATCCTCGAGATCCTCACAAAGAGAATCTGGAGAGGATCCTCATTCTCTATTTTTTGATGAATTAATTCTGTTTTTTACTTATATAATATAAGCTGCGATTGTGACGTTCATTAATCTTCTAGATGGCTTTAAAAGAAAAATTCTTGCATGGAATATATATATATATATAGAAGGAACAGAAGAAAAGCAAATGACATAAATTAATTAAGAGTGTATGAGAAATAAAAATAAATGTATAAATAGTACTACCCTTTAAAAAGTATGATTATAGGCAAGAATTTCACATCATCATTAAATCAAAGTAAATAAAAACAACCAGTAATTAAAAAACAACAAGATAACTCTAAAAACAAGAACTAATGGATGATCACATATTATAAATGTCATATGATCATCGATCAATTCTTGGGGATGAGATCAGTATTTCTTTGTGAATAACGTATCTTGACTATATAAATTTCATAACCAGAACTATTTAATTTTTTAATCTTCATAATTTCATTTTGCAAACATTCAATTTCTTAATTTTCATAATTTCATATCAAAAACCATTTAGTCATTCAAACGTAGAGAACAAATCAATGATATAGGTATTAATTAACATATTCATGATAAACCGTCTATTTATTTGATGTGTTTGAATGATTAAACGATCTCAAACTTGAATGAAGATTAATAAATTAAACGGTTGTAATCGGTAATTTTATTCAATCAATACACGATATTCACAAATAGAGAATATGTGCATCCTAAATAGGAATTGGATCCCCTCTGAGGCAAAGCCTCGGGATCCTGCTGACTACACAACACGGGCCGTTGGATTTTGATCAAACGGCAACAATTATTATAACTTTATAGGGGCCTTCCTGTTTGTACTCATTGGATCAAAATCCAATAGCCCATGTTATTTGCTCAGCAGGATCCCGAGACTTTGCCTCGGAGGAAATTCAATTCCTCCTACAAGATGCAGTATTATCCGTGTCACAATATCCAACATGGAACTAGCTAGTTGAAGAGTTGAATATGATAACATATTATATGTATTACAGTATTTATTTAACATGTAGGACAGGGGTGATAGAAAAAACAAAGTTCCAAGCAATATTCAAGTGGGTATTAACACGAGAAACAAAAAAAGAAAAAGAAAAAAAGGTTGGCGTTTTGTATTTGTATGTGCGAGTTTGTGCCTCGCAGGGCATTGTCTATCAACATCAACCTAAGCAAAAACTTTTCACATTGCGCACTACTGTACATCATTTTCAGTTTTATTTATTTATTATTTTGTCCTATTTTTATGATAAAGTTATTTAAGCGCAAATAAAATTCATTTGACAAAGTTTGTTTATTAGCAACGTGGTTACCATCTCGAAAAATATGTGTTTAAAAAAATTCATTTGATAAAAAAACGCCATAAGTAATTATTCAAATTCATCAACAAAAACCAAAGCATTATATGACACACCCGTACCCGAAAGTAGGGCATGCTGGCCGTCACGTGAGTGTGACGTAGCCAAGTGCGCTGTGCGGAAGCTAAGATCGATAACGTAGTACGAATGAATTAAAACCGAAGTCTAGCAACCCAGAAATGAATGTGTGCTAGAAGTATTACAATACTTATACATATTCAGAGCATACTAGGTCGAGTGCAGTCAAGCATGAATAAAAGAGTTTAATTACACCATCGGTGCCCTACATATGTCAAATCTGTCAGAAAGGCCGAAGGATCCTCGATGTGCCCAACTCGGAATTCAAGCTATCTAGAACCTGGAGGGGCGAAAAACAAAGGGAGTGGGTCAGCAAAAACAAATCCTTTTCAAAATCATTCTTTTCTCAAAATTCTAGCTCCTCTCCGTAAAACCTGTATAATTCCCAGAAAGTAATACGTACATATATATATATCTCAATCTTTCTCAGCATAAAACGTTTTCAAAGTATCTCAAATATATGCCGTGCAATGCATTTCAAGGCCATCTAAATCTCATAAACAATGCCATACTATGCATTATCATAATCATATCGCTATCATATATCATCTCAGCCCTCGGCTGTAATATAGCTCATAACATCACTCTATCTCATCATCATATATATATACACTGCACATACATCAATATCATCATCATTATCATCATCATTATCAGCGCTGTATCAATAATAAATGCTCTAGTGCTACAATCACGTGAAGACTGTGCGAATGAACGCGGGTCACCTACATGTCGTACCCACACAAAAGTGGTCTATACGACAAGACTGTGCACCTAACTTGGATCCAAGGCGAGCATGCGGTGCGGGAGGTGAAGGACACGCGAAAGACTGTGCCCCTATCGCTGGGCGTGAGCACTAACAATATGTGCAGGTCTATGAGCTAACAATTCTTGATATCTCATCATTTCACATCATATCTCATCATTGTTCGTTCTCAACTATGCATGTACCTACCTGGTACTTACCTGGCGTCCTCGGCACCAACATATGCATGAAATGTATAATTAAATACTCATGCGTCAAAATCAAGTCATATGCATAGCTTAAAAACGTACTTTGCATTTAAAATATGATTCTGGGAAATCATTAAATATATATAGGTTATACGGAAAATAATACTGCCCACTCATAGATAAATAGCTGGATCGTAGCCCCCGCGTCTAGCCTGGCTACGCTCGTCCTCAGAATACTTTCACCTATATGAGAAATTACTAAAAATACGTCATTTACGCAGATACACGCAAATACGGGAATAACTTCTCATACGTAGCTCAATTTTTGCATACAAATATACCAACGCGACCTACTCGACGTCATGAGCGTCGCTATATTTTTAGAAAATTTTTAGGAGGTCCCACGCGCCAGTACAGTGCACGGGCTACGCGCCCCCCACGCGCCTTCTCCGATGGTCACTCGCCGGACTGAGTTTTCCGGTGGCCGGAAAACTTCCGTGTGTGATTTCTCACTCATTTCTCAACCATTCTTCATGAAATTTTCACCAAAATGCTCTAAATTGAGAGTAGAACAAGTCTATACCTTCAAAAACTTTGAAAACCAACGAGAATCTCGTCGGGAAATCCTCCAAAATCGGCCACTCTTGTTCTCGTCGATCCCGACGTCAAAGCTTGTCAAACGAACGTCACCGAGCCTCTAGAGGACCCAACAAACACTCTTGAGCTCAGATTCTCCTAAAACGCAACGTATGAAAAGTTGATGAATAGTGCCAAATATAAACCTTGAGTTTTGGACGTGAAATCGTCGTAGTTCTTACCTGAAATTGGTATGGTTGAGTTCGTATGGTCTTCACGAGTCTGAATATATAATTTGTTTGGTCGATCTACGAGTTTTTGATCTGGGTTGTGTGTGTGCGCCGTGAGCTATGGTAGAGAGAGAGAGACAGTGTCGAGAGATAGGAGAGAGAGGGACAGTCTGAGGGTGTACTGAGAGAGAGAAGAGTGTCGGTGGTGAGGTGAACCAAGACCACCAATCACAACAATTATTTTCTTAACTTTTCATTGGCCCCCAAAAACTTGGATAATTATATAATTGGCCCAAAATTATTAATCTCATGCATAAACGCTCGCCCGAACTCAAGGGCATAATGGTCATTTCATAACGTCGAAATAAAATCTCGCAATGGGTTGTTACATTATAGTTGGAGCCTTATATTAAAAACAAGAACCAAAGTGAATATATATGTTTATATATATATAAAAGGTGCTTCCAATCAAAGCAATTGCTATTAGTACTCTTACAAAGTTATTATGTATTCTTCAAGTGAATTTGCTTCTTTATGCTTTATAACAAAGCAACGTAGGAAATTTTGAAACGTCAGTAATAATACTCAAACACTTGAACAATAATATCTTAAAAGACTATGTACATCTCTGCTTATTGACAATTAATCTTAAATTAAAGGGAACTTTAACGAAAAGTTCTTGATACTGTTCATTTTAATGAAAAACTACATTTTTATACTAAAAAGTCAATCCTAATACTATTCACTTTACATTTTCTTTTATCTTGATCGTTAAAACTCAAAATTTTCAAACTCTTTTCATTAGTCTTTCTTAAATTTGAATACTCATATTCTAAATAGAATCGAGCAGCACATCATATGGCTCCTAATGCTCCAATATCACCCAATAAAAATTAGGTGTGCTATCCACACACCTTATTTTACTTCTCACAGACTCCTTGTTAATTTCTGTCCGTTGATCTTCTTCAATTCATCCGATCCGACGGGCAAAAATTAAAAGGGTGTGTGAGAAGTAAAATAGATACCTCTAAAAATTACCCACGTTAGGTACAAAAGGGACTCGTTGAACCCTACAGGTATAAAGACCTAGAAACTTCAAACCTTCTTCCGCGTTGCTTCTCGCCAGTCACTACAATAATTTGTTTTTTGAGAGAGAGAGAGTTTGTGAGTCTAATAATTTTCGGGGTTGAATTGGCCGGCAAGACTTTTCGTACAAATTTCTCTTTAAATCTCTACTATTCGTACACATTTCTCTTTAATTCTCTACTATTTTGCTTTCTCTTTAAATCTTTTCTTCTTATTAGGGCAAAAGAAAATCGGATTAGTTAAGTTTTCTTCAGTCAAATCTGTCTCTTTTCCTTATCTTTTCCCATCATCTTTTCTCATCCCCTTATATCCACCCCCTCTTCCTCACATTTTCACTAACAAATTCAAACACACAGCGTTTCCTTTCTCTCCGTAACATCACAACTCTCTCTCTCTCTCTCTCTCTCTCTCTCTCTCTCTCTCTCTCTCTCTCTCTCTCTCACACACACACACACACACACACACACACACACACACACTACTTCAGCAAACTACCTATCAATCTTCATTTGGGAGCTTTGGTGTTTCTAGCTCAAATTTATCCATAATTTCCATAATTATCACAACTATTGTGC
Organism: Crataegus laevigata; assembly: GCA_963580275.1. NCBI lineage: Eukaryota > Viridiplantae > Streptophyta > Magnoliopsida > Rosales > Rosaceae > Crataegus > Crataegus laevigata. The sequence continues at coordinate 23,664,945 of OY756947.1, read as the reverse complement.
TTGAAGCATTATTTTTAGTTTCTTTTTGAGTTCACATTTTTGTAAATGGCGAAGAGGAAGAGCATGGAGTGGGGGCACAAGAGTATAACCAATGAGCTAACTGAAGGGAAGGAGCTGGCGGAGCAGCTGATGAGCCACCTCCACCATTCTTCCTCACAACAAACAAAAGACTTCCTGATTTCAAAGATACTTTTTTCATATGACAAGGCACTCTCACTGCTCACAGGCAGTGGTGATGGCTCTGATGGAGAATCCAAGCACATCCCAGCTCATGAAAGTATGTTGGAATTACCAACTTCATTTGGCAATAGTAGCCCATTGAGTGAGACCTCTGACCAAGATTGCAAGGACAAAAATGTCTTCAAGAAGAGGTCATTTTTTTATTTGGTGTTTAATTTTGTTAAATGGGTAGTTTTTTTATTAGTTAAATTTGGTTGTTGAAATTGGATATTGATCAAATTGTTGGGATTTTTTTGTGTTGCAGGAAAACAATGCCCAGGTGGACTAAGGAAGTGAAGGTTTCCTCTGGAACAGGGTTAGATGGGAGTCTTGATGATGGCTATAGTTGGAGAAAATATGGCCAAAAGGATATCCTTGGGACTAATCATCCAAGGTGAGAACTTTTTCTTTTTGAAGTCTATTTAGTGATGTTCAATTTAATCTAATTTATAACGACGGAATCCAAGTTGGAGTGTTGAAGCGTGGTCATACTGTATCACAGGAGTCAAATCTCTATTTGCTCATGGTGGGAAATACCTTTTGCTTTTTATCATACGAGTCTGATTTAATCATCAGTCAGTTACTCATTAATCAGGCTGCTCCTAAAACATATGCAGCACATGAAAATTGCTGAACACCAAACAACTTTTCTTTTTCTTTTTCTTTTTTTGCTATAAAAATTATATCCACAAATTACAGAAAGATGATGCTTTCTTTTTCTACAATTGCATGAAGGAGAAAAGTTCTTAGAAATTAGAACTTATCCAAATGTGACTGTAACTGGACACTAAAAGCTTCTGGTTGCTGACAGCATGGTTGATGTGACACTTCAATATTTTTTGCAAGTTCGTCTGTATACAAGTACTGTTTTTTGTTTAGCCTATAGCTTTGACAATTCTCAAGCATATAGCAGTACGGCACCTTTTAACAATAAACGTGTCTTGCCCTGGTCACTGGTCCAAATCCGAAACCTGTTCTATGGGCGGCCTAAAACTACCGTGTATACACCAAAACCATGTAGGGACCACAAAACAGCCGTTTGTGCTTTGGCTCAATTTGGGACCGTTGATACTTACGCAAGAAAATGCCATCTAATATTTCACTTTCAATGGCGGTCTACAAATTTAGTGAGACAAGAAATTAATTTCTAAAGAGGGTTTTTGTTTTCTTGCATTGCAGAGGCTACTACAGATGCACACATCGTGGCACACAGGGTTGCGTAGCCACCAAGCAAGTACAGAAATCAGATGCAGACCCAACAACCTTTGTGCTAACCTACAGGGGATGCCATACTTGTAGCCAGGTCTCTCGGTCAGCTAGGGTTAAAGAAGAGTTCAAAGGCAACCAAAAAAAAACCCTAGAAGTCGAAAAACCAAATCAATTTTCACCGGAGATGACTAGAGAGAATGATATATTTCCATCATTCTCCTTCCCTTCCACTCCGATTGAATCCGAAGATGTTGGGGACCATATTTTTAGCGCAACTATGATGGAGAACAATTTGATGGATAACTATGATCCAGTATTTGGATCTCCAGCAGCAACATTTCAGTTGGACTACTTGACAGTGTCACCGTGCCATGTGAGCAGTTTCGGACTAGTGCATGATGTGCAGGCTTCAGAATCTGGTCTCACGGAGATAATCTCAGCTCCAACTTCAGTCACCAACTCACCAATTGGGGATTTTGATTTCTCAATTGATGATTTGGAATTTCACCCAGATTATTTTGGCTTAAAATGTTAACTTTTTCCTTCCACTTTGGATAGAAACCCCAAACACACCACCAACCCCCCCCAAAACAAAAAAATGCAGAGAGATAAATGAGGCTTGGGAAGAGAGGTTCCTCTGTCTAGGTAGTTATTAGAAGTAGTGTGTTAGGTAGCATTTCTGCGTGTGTGTCTTTACCTTTCTTTTTCTTCTTTCCACTTTTAGCCTCATTGAATTGTAAATTCTTTGGTCCAAGAGGATTAGTGCTGATTTTAAGAAATAAAATGCAGTCTTGATCAAATTTTGAGTTCAGATCAAAATCCTAACAACTGCCACAATTGACTGATCAGTGATCAGAGGCATTGGTCTTGGCTGGAAGCAAACTCACCCATCTTTTGTGCCCACTTTAGAGTTCCATCCAATATCTCCTTGGCACCAAATTTGTACTTGAATCCAATTTTTTTCAGCTTTGAAGAACCCCAATAAATTTCTCTCTCTATATCTTCAACAAACCTAAAACAAAACAGCACTCAATGAACTTCTGGATGCATATTGTTTGGAACCATTATAGAATACAGAAGCTGTTACTAGCACACTAAAATGGTCATCAAACATTTTTTTCTTCCAAAAACATACATGAGGAATTGCGCTTTGAGAAGTGCTATATTACCTTTTTAGAATGCCAATGTGGCAATTCCCTAGAGTTTTCATAATAACTTGTATAGTAACTTACTCTTTAGCAATTCTGATATCTGGATAATTTTTCTCCCAGTGAGATGCTATTTCTGCTGATGACAAATATGCACCGGCACATAGAAATCTGCCGCTGATGGAAGGCTGCTCCATGCATAATATGTGTGCCTTACAGACATCTTCAATGTGCACAAATGGAACTTTACCCAACAATTCCTCCAAAAATCTCAGGGTTTTGTACCTCCTCTCATTTTTTGTGATCTGTGAAATGAGCACTTCCATGCTGTCAGGCATAGTAGGGAGAAACGTATCCCCTCCTACAAGGCCACAGACAACGCTGACTACTTCAAGCTCATCGCTAATGTGCTTCAGCGCTTCTTTCTCTGAAAGGATCTTTGAGTGTGAATACTCCTACAAATACATGTTACCGACTTATTCGTGGTTTTTTTCCCCGAAATAATTAAAGTGCTAACAAATGATTGATGATGGCATTCTTGATTAGAACGCAATATGCTAGCATCTGTCATGCATGTGAATGCATGTAGAAATCTGATCCATCAATGGCGGTGATTTCTTCTCTCACCCGCTACTTGACAATAGCACTACTTTCTTAAGGAATTTCACAATTTTATTGTTTATCTTAAATTTGATGCTTACCATCATTGGTTGTGTGGCAAAAGGAAATGAAAGATTAAGGGGAGTCCAACAGGACTCATCCATGAATTGTTTGAAGCCGTTTCCAGAGTCTTTGACTGGTGATGCAGCTACCACGGAGGCTGTGTAAATGAATCGCTTTATGGTGCCTGATTTGATGGAAGATTTCATTATGATGTTAAGCCCAGAAACTGCAGCTTCAGATATGTCTTTGAACTATGTTCAACAGTAAACATAAGGAACTGTCTAAGTTAACATAGTAAACACAGTAAATCGAATGCATATATCAAATATGCTAAATAAACTGTACATTTTTTTAACTCTCTTTCTTCTATGGTAACTGATAACTATAGAAGGGATATCCTGCATCGAATTGCTTAAGAAGTTTCATCAATTCATTGTTAAAACTTACAGTAAATTAAACGTGACAATAGATCTGTACAGTTGACATAGTTCTACTTCTAATCCCAAAATCAATTAATGAAACTCAATTTTTTTCTTATACTTATCTTAAGTTGTATTGGTCAATAATTCTGTCTAGCGTTGGGGGTGTGCAAAAGGTGTAGTGGCACTGGGTCCTGAATTTATGAGGGCTCCTAAAATTTGTCCTCCTCCCTATATTATATGAGTATAAAAAAAAAATTTATAAAAAAGTTTTTGACTAAGAAGAAAAATCATCATCATATCATTATCTACATTACAATTGATTAAGTGGAGCCTATAAATAAATTAATTTTCCACTTTTCTCTAGTATTAGAAAACTTGTGTATTACTTTCTTCCACTTTTTTTTATAGTTATAAAAAAATAACTTGTGTATTATTTTCTTCTACAAACACAAGTGTATTTCTATATCTCTCTTTCAGTTGTGCTGTTTTGTTCATTGATTAACCCTACGTCATAATTTCATGGCAATTTAAAATTATTCAATTATTAAGAGAAAGATGCTAATTTCAATTAAGTTTGAATGTTGATTGTTGAATTCTTTATAATATATTGTCCACATTTTTTTTTTCTAAATAAAAATGGCCTTTTTATTAAATTCGCATGGAGCCTCTAATATGTCTAACACGGCCCTGTCTCCCTTACTGTGTCAATATGGTTGTCTGTATCGTTAACAAACTTGACTGTACTCTGGAAATGCAGTTAACCTTATCCAAAAAGGATGTGACACTACCACCCTTCCCTACCCCACAAAAAAAATGACTAGCTTAAGGTAAATTTAAAATTTCCCTTTTAGCCAATTTTTTTTTTTTTGAGATTGTCATAACTCTTTACTTTGGTATCTAAGATTTAAAATCAATACAACTGGTCATTGAGTTTGTCCACCATCAATCATTTTGGTCATTTTGTGAAAATTTTTCGTTAAATAAAGATAAAATAAATATAAAAAAAACCCCTCAATTTTGTCATATCATTTGGCTCATTGTTTATTAAATTGAGTGTATTTTTATCATTTTGATCTTTATTTAATAGAGATTTTTCATGAAATGATTGATATGGACAAACTTTGAGACCATTTATATCGATTTCAAATCCTAGGGACCAACGTGAGGAGTTATACCAATCTTAGGGATCATTTTGGATAAAAGGTCTTTTAAATTTAGTTAAAGTTAGGTGATTGCATTTTGTAAGTATCAATCCATCTCCTTGTAATGGTAAGAAAACATAGTGGTATAATTAACTACAATAAACTTTGACAGAAAGGAAGGCCTACCCACAAACACTACTTAATTTCTCAATCAGATGAGATAAGTGTTATAATTTTATGATCACATTCAGTGCAACATGTATGAAATCTCAAACTAACCTCTAGCCATGATCATTCAACATAAGTTTTTTAGTAGCACTGCAAAATCAAAAGCTCATTTAACTCTCTAGTTGAATTCTACAGTGTCCATAGGTTTTGAAAAATTGGATTCTAAAAATTTTGGAAGAGACGAAGTAAGGTGAGCAATGGAGAGTGCGTTGCTCTCTGATTTCTTGGATTCGATTAGAATCTCATTCCTTCACACAAGCATGTGTTGAAGGAAATAGGTCAAAGTTACCATTACTTATATGCACGCTTAGCTCATGTAAGCAAGCTGGAGATGACGATACTATCTGATTTCTTGAATTTGATTACACCCTCATTCCTTCACACAAGCATTTGTGGAAGGAAATATGGCAAAAGTTACCATTATATATATACACGCAGAGATCATGTAAGGAACTTTGCATGCATTGCACAAGTTCAATTTAAAATACCATATGTTATGACAGATGGCACAATCTTAACCTATAAGCTAATTCTAATCTCAGTCGTCTATTACAAATGTTTAGTTGCAAAGATGAACAATGAACAAAACTAAAACTCTTCACTGCAACCCACTTCCATTGGTCTTACTTGACTGCAATGACAGTCTCCATTCTATTATCCATATTCTGCAACAACTCTTAAGCCTTAACACTACCTTCTAAGGTTGTTGCAGCTTTAACACCCACCAAATTTCTCAAGTAGCATAACCGATCCTTAGGCAATGCTTTTTGTGAAAATATCTGCTAACTGTTCTGATTTATAATACACTAGATTGATGATATTGTTATGCAATGCATTTTTTATGAAGTGATATCTTCTATTTATGTGTTTTGATCTCTGATGAAACATTGAATTTTTGTCATGACTATGGCAGAGGTATTATCACAACATAAAATTGTAGAGTCATTTTGTAATTCACCAAAATCTTCCAATACAAACTTTGAGCCTCATCTGTCTACAGAGACCCTCATCTGCAAGTTCACTACCATATTTTCTTTTCAACTTCTCATTCACTGCAAGTGGTATGCTGACAGGTCTGCAATCCTTTAAGCCAAACTTATCCAAGAGTGCAAGAGCATACTTCCTGTAGTTAATGAAGATATTATCCTCAGTTTGTATTATTCCCATCCCAAGAGAATGATAAAGTAAGCCAAGATCCGTCATCTCATATTTGTCCATCACATTCTCCTTGATTTCTCTAATCAATTTTGCACAATTTTTCAGTGTATAAATATCATCCACATATATAGACACAATTAGTGATTCATCATTTCTGAGTTTGACGAGAGTTTAGCCTCACTAGAACTTCTATGAAAACCACAACTTAGTAGATATGATTTTATCTCATCATATCAAGCCCTTGGTGCTTGTTTCAATCCATGAGTTATTATACCTTGTCTTCTGCTCCTGGTTTCATATAGCCCTCAGGTTGATCCACATATACCTCTTCTTGTAACACTGCATTCAAAAATGCTAGTTTCACATCAAATTGATAAAACTTTCAGTTTCTTTGTTTAGCAAGAGCAATTAGAGTCCTTATTGTATCAAGCCTTGCAACTGGCACAAAGTTTTCATTGAAGTCAACTCTTGACTTTTGTGAACAACCTTTGGTAACCAATTTTAGCCTTGTGTTTCTGGATTTTTCCATTAAGATTCAATTTAGTCTTGAAAACCAGTTTGACACCAACCACTTATTTCTCAGTTGGTCTGTCAACAAGTTTCTAATTCTGGTTTTTCCTAATCATTTCCAATTCAACATCTAAAGCTTTGGACCAGGCTTTTGAAGGAAATTATGAGTTTCATTAGGGATTTCATGTGACTAGCATGCATATACAAATCATTATATATATACAAAATAGCGGAAGCATGTTAATAATTAAATTTATTACTCTAGTCATTTTAAATCCCCTTCAAGAGCATAGGTTTATGTAAGATGCATCTCAAATTATTTTATTGAAGAACAAAGGTTAGGAGTAGATTTATACCTCTTGATCTACTTGTGAGACCAAGGATGGACCACCTCCAAGATCTTTGCTCCTCAAAGTGCTTGAGCCTTTCCTCCCTCCTTGCTTCCTCCACTTTGTTAGTATGAGTGCTCCAAGGTTCTCTTAGAGTTTTCAAGGAGAAAACCTCTAAAGATCCTCACCCACTAGTGTAGTGAGAAAGGATGAAGGAATGACCTAAGGGGAGATTAAATGTTTAGCTAAAATTCCCCCAAGGTGGCCGGCCCTTGTAGGTGTTCTTAGAGAGATATTTTCTTTTTCTCTAAATTGTTTTGAACACACAAAAACCCTAGGAGATATTTCTCTATAAAGTTGTATTTATAGGCAAAAGGAAGCAAGTCAACATTTGACTTCTCCCACCTCCTCAAAGTGGCCGGCCTTGGTGTGATATTTTGGGCTTTGGGCTTTTATTATTTTAAGTCATCCAATGCTTAAATAAAAGCCCAATGGGTTTAGGCCCAATAGGCCCAATTAAACCCGAACGTTTCTTTAAGTCCAAAAACGATCTTTTATCGCTTTTATGATTTCTTTAGACTTTCTAAATTAATCGCCACACCCAATTAATCCAATTAATTATTTCCATCATCCATTGATTACTCACTACAAGAGTGTATTGGTGAACAATCTTTTAGGTTCTAATTAGCAAGGCAGTGAGATGATTGGCATCGATCCAATTGAGTTAATCCAATCACTTGTTGAATTAAAACTTGCTTTTAATTCACGTTCTTCTTTGACGATTACATTTAGTCATCTAGAAGAACTCACAAGCCATGAGTGACATCTAAACATATGTCATGGCTACCCAAGCTAATGTAGAAGTTATTCAGAGAACCCATTCAGTTGGAATTACAATGCAATTCGATCCTTCTCCAATACAATACTCTTAATCACATCACTAGGGTATGGATTTAATATGTCAAACCCCTAATGTGATTATACGTTCTTATATGATTCACATGAGTCGTATAGGAACACTTTCCTTAACCACGCTCAATACTTCGGCCGAAGATTTCCGAATCATATCTTAGAGTATCTTCCTCTAACGAGGATTAGAGATCCCTTGTTGACCATTCACATGCCTACATGTTTAGATAGCTTGATCCCAAGAATGCCGTGGACTCTCCAAATGGAATGTCATTTGACATGGTCAAAGATCAAGGACCTAACCATTAGACATCAATGATGTCTCAGGTCAAAGGATTAGTTACATTATTCCAACTTTTAGAGTTACTTGCTTGACATGTGAGTAGACCTCCATGCAAGTACTCTCATTCGATTGTGTTCAGTGAACTCATTCCCTCAATGAGCACCTACATACTTGTCCTAGTGTCTCAACACGAATGGGAAGAGACTTTCCATCCTTCCATTTGAAGGGGACATAGTATGTACTGATCTATGCATTGTCAGTATCCCTCTGACAATCCTATGACCAGGAACCTTTTGGACATGATGGTTATGTGATGAAGGTCTCTGTAGTCTAACATCATTAGATTACTTCTTCAATCGATCCATTGTCCATGGATTCACTATTTAGGACATATTTCGTTTATTGAGATAGTCCTAGTTAGTATCTTTGCCTTCCGATGTATAAGCGTCATATGTATACATCAATTCAATGTCCTGAAAGGTTTCTTCCAAAGATTGACTTTCAGGGCATATTTCCAACAATCTCCCACTTGCACTAAAGTCAATCACTAGTGTATCTAATACATGCTAGTTGAGTGAGCTTATGCTCGTAGGTTTACTTGGTTATGTATAAAATTCCCTTTTAACTCTAAAAGGGATTTACTTATCAAATGTCTCCAAAACATTTGATGATGTCTCTTTCTTGTGTTCGAATACTTTGATGAGACCTTGATTCCATGGCTTGAGCTATCGCCCCATTACGTCGTAGTGTTCAACTAACGACCTTATGGTTTGGATTCAATCATTTGGTTCTACAAGAACCCTTTCCATTCAAAACACTTTTTGAAGCAGTTTCTAAAACTATATATCGTCATATATTTCGTTTGTATACTTTATACAAACTTTGCTCCAATCTTTGAGACCATTGTAGTACAATACTATCAATTCATTTATATGATTAGTACTTCATCTATTATGAAGTTCCATTTACAAAAATGGATTATTTTTCACTTTGGTCCATAACCTAAGTGAATACACGCTTCCAGAGTCCCACTCTGATGTTCCTTTCTTAAAGGCAATAATACTCATTCAGTTGCTATGGTTCTGATCCTGGGATACAGTAATATCTTAGAGTGACAACCCTATGTGGTTCTACACCTTTGGATATCATTTCACAAGTCCATACATGTGTCCCTTTTGTGATTTTATGACACATTCAATTTTTCAAGTCAATACTTCAAAATTGAGCGTATCATAAATTTGTCATTTTTGAGTAACATTTATGTTTTATCAAGTCTATCAAATAGACTTCATTCATATCTAGTTATTCAAATTATGACATCACTCCCACTGGCCTTGTTGTAACTAAGTATTCAATCAAAACTAAATACTTATATTTTCTTTGATTGAATGTTTATTGCTCCCACTAACTTGTTCTGGATCTTTTGACAATCATTTAGATCCATTAGCTTATTTAATGATGTCTCAACAATTTTGAGACTATCAACAATTTTAGCTAACACAAGTTTATTTAAACGAATCATTCATAAAAGAATTCCTTCTTTAAGTAATTCCTTTAAAATGTGTGACTTGTTCTTTCAAGTTCATTCATTTAAATTATATGGTGTCATACACCATTATTTAAGTTTTAGTCATACTAAGACTTCAAAGTAGTCATATGAGAATTATCTAAGTCCTTAGTGAAAGCATGGCTTCTACTAAGGATATAGAAACTCAACCATTCCTTCTAGGTGGTTGATATAATTCTTTATCAAAACTACATAGAGCGTTATAGTTACATAAGGTGACGAATTTGGATTGTCTTTGTTGTTTAAACTATATGTTGTGACTCATTTTGTAACCATCCCTTTTGTTTCGTCAAAATTTGTCCATACGCTTCGTTATTAGTTTGTTCTCATAAAAGAGAATAATGGACAACTCCCAACATACAACCATTTCATGCTAGGTTTGACGAAACCAACATTTAAAGACTATTCTTTGAATGTTACACAACATAGAATTTTAACGTTTGTAGAGCTTGAGTCTTTAACAATTAAAATTTCAAACTCTCAACAATAGTCATGCACTATCATTGTTTTGACAACTATAAAACAATCATATTCAAGTTTATATCCAATTTCTCACCTCCCACTATTTCTCATGATTTTAATGAGAATTTACTTCATACATTCAAAATTGTATAAACGTGGAGTATACGGGTAGAGGACATTGTGTAGTAGCTTTAAAACATTTCAAGCTTATCTCTTTCATTCTTCACTAAGATGATGTCTTGTTATTAAGTGACTAAAGTCATTTAAACATTTTATTGATTTAGACACTTCATTCTTGGTTTAGTCACTAACATACTTGACATTCTAAAACATCTTTAAGAATGCCCAATCAATTGTTCAAAACTATTAATTGAATCAAGAGTGATCTTGATTTGTTTGTGGTTTAAGTGATAACCTTTACAAGATACATTTTTCTTGTTTCTTATATCACCATAATGTGATCTTCCTTTTTATTAAGAAAGGAATCTCTAGACTTTTGTCAATTCATATAGAACTCATAGGTAGACATTTGGAACCAAATCTATAGATTCATTGTATCCTACTATGTCCAACATATGAGGTCTATCCATAATTGATTGGTCTAAAGTTTTGTTTATCATATTACAATAAGTGATATAAGTCTTGTATCTCAACAAGGATACAACAAGACAATATTCAATTCATAACACTACTTTAAAGGAAATATCATATATATTTAGAAGGCACCCATCACATTACATTGATGTGATGATACAAACATTCAAAAATGTTTTAATACAAAAAGAATTAGCTCTATCTATTTAGAGACTAATTAAATGCCTTCATTTAGGCACTAATAGTGGTCTTACATCAAATGAAGCCACATATTAAGTTCTTTACAAAATAAGAAAGTTTCAAAGACTTTCTTTTAAATGCCTAAATTAAAACTTCCTAAGTAGTAAGCAAAAACAATGGTGGCCGAACCCTTCTCCACCTTTCCTTGCTTGTTCTTCTTCTACTTGCCTCCTTCACCTATATACAATTATACGAGTGATTAGCACGTTATATCAAAATATAAACATTTAGAAGATCTAACAATTTAGAATTGAAGATATGAACATTAAACCATACCTTTTGGCTTGTTCTTTAGAGTTGCAAGGTAGAACCTGCAATTCCTCCTCCAATGCCCCTCCTTTCCACAGTGGTGGCAAGTCCCCTTGGGCTCCATCGCCTTCTTTTTCTTCACTCCACCTTTCGGTTTAGGAGTGGTAGACTTCTTCTCTTTCCCTTTTCCTTTGCCTTGCGGCTTAGGAGTGGAAGAGGATGGCTTGTTGTAGACTACTGCAGAAGTCCCTACAACGTTCTCTTTCTTCATAGTCTTCTCAGCAGTCACTAACATGTTTAGCAACTCAGAGAGAGTACTATCCATCTTATTCATGTTGTAGTTCATTACGAACTGCGAGAATGAATCAGAAAGAGAAGCCAAAATGAAGTCCTGGGCCAATTCCCCGTCAAGTGGAGTTCCAAGGCTCTCCAATTGTTCTATGAATCCTATCATCTTCAGTACATGTTGATGCACTGGAGCCCCTTTGACCATCTTGGTCTTGACAAGTTCACAGACAGTGCTGAAGCGACGATTGCGCGTCCCTTCACCATATAACTCCGTAAGATGGAGTATGATGGAGGATGCACTGTCCATGCCCTCATGCTGTCTTTGTAGCTCCTCATTCATGGAAGCCAAAAGATAGCACTTGGCTTGCGTGTCGTCCTCAATGTGCTTGTCATACTTAGCACGTTCATCCTCAGAGGCGTCAGGCTCAAGAGGTATGTGAGGTGGGGCCTTGTCTAGGACGTAAACAATCTTCTCCAACGTTAGGAGAATCTTGACATTACGAAACCAGGATGGGAAATTGTGCCCCTCGAGGCAATGTTTGTCGAGTATTTTCGCGAGTGTGCTTCCAACCATATCTATATACATAAACAATAAATAAATTAGTTTGATTGTTGATTAAGTCATACGATTCGGGTCTTTAAACCGAATGACATCACCCACCATTTTTGGCAAATTCCATATCCCCCATGATGGAATCCGGGAGATTTCAAAGAAAGCTCCTAGCGGGTTATGGGAGGCTCATTATTACTATGCGCACCTCACGATGATACGATGTTGGATAGCAAAATAATAATGAGAGGGTACATTTACCCATTCACAACAACGTTTTGTGATTACCCATCAATTTGGCCTCTAGAGAAGAATGCCTCACGATGATACGATGTTGGCATCATTTCTTCTTAGTTAAGTTCATTCCCACCATGCCGGTTTAGATAGGGGTCCAAGTATAACCTCACGATGATACGATGTTGGCTACACTCGTTGCCTATTTTTCACCACATCAAAATGCTTTTTAAATAGACTCCTCCCGACTTATAAGCATGTACTTTGCACTCCCCCATGATAGGGTGAAGGCGGTGCACAAGTCATAAACGATTGGAGGCTACCATGGTGGAAGGCCACGAAGAAGTGTTCAAAAGCACCTCTACGCTTTCAACTTAATATTGCAGTTGGTTGAGGGATTTTAAGGTCTCATCAATTTTATTTATTTAAACATATTCAAATAAATTGTGTCCTATTATAACTATTAGTCCAAAGTTTAATGAAATTAGTGGCATATGTAATCTCCACTATTCGTTTTTACAAAACAAATCAATATCAAAACATTTTTCAAAATATTGGAGATACATATAACTACTAATTGAATTCATTATTGTTTAGTAGCGTATGATACTCCCACTATTTGTTTTGAGAAAAACAAATCAATATCAAAAATGAATTTTTCAAATATTGGAAGTAACTACTACTACTATGATTTTGCAATCCTTTGAATTTGGACTTTATAGTTATCTTAGGCTCTTGGATGACCATGGACTTAAATGGTTATTGCAACAACGAGCCAACATTGTTGAATAAGATCTCGGGGATATTGTGTCAATTTAATTACGTGCTTATCAATCCAATTAAAACATTTTCATTGAGCCATTAGAAATGAAAGACAATCAATCATTGCTAATTGGGGCATTGGACCCATTTAATCTTTTGTCTCATGTCAAAACCCTCTTTTAAATATGTCTCCTTACCAATAGTTAAAGAAACTCTAGTCTAGTACTAGAGGGAATCCACTAACTAAAAGAGATTAAGAAGTAATAAGAATTACAAACCGATTTGTACAAATTCCTACAAATTACATATACTAAGAGGGAGAGCTAGATTAATGTCAAACATTATAAGGTCCAATTAAAACAGTAATTAAAACACATTCCCATGGTTCAAACAATTTGAATTTAGCGCCTTATCATATAGCTCAATTATCGTTTTAAGGCTTAAGTCCATAGTCACCCTTTTCTAACTACTTAATCACATTAAATAATCAAATAGGAATGCAACACAAACAATTAGATTTAGTGCATATGGGCATAATTAAATGATGAGTTTAACTATAAACAAAATTAAAATCATATATTTTAACTTTTCCAAATAGTAGGGGCCTAAATGCAAATATGCAAAAGTTAGGGGCCAAAGTGTAAATACTCAAAAGTAAAACAACTTTTTATCAAAACCACAAAACCCCCCAAGGAGGGTTTTGTCAAGAGGTGGCCGGCCACATGGTGGGGAGAAGCAAAGTCTCACCCACCATGCTTTAATTCAATGCAAAGACAAGAAAAATTAAATTTTGCTTGTCACTTGGTTTTTCATTTATGAGATTTTGGAAAGTCTTTTGAGGAAAATATCCTAGAGAAGTCTAGGATTAAAATTACTTTAAGGAAGGATTTAGATGATTAGTATATCATCCAAATCCATAAAACAATTTTATAAACTTAAATAAAATCATTTTCACTCAAAACAAAACCATAAACACCAAGAACAAAACCATGAACATAATTTCAAGATTTTCATATTCTTGGTGATTTCTTTTAAAACCAAAAACAAAAGTGACAAGAATACTTCTTTCTAGCACCAAGGAGTGTGTGTGTGGTTCAAAACAAAAACACAAACACATGCTAAAAAACCCATTCTTGCCGTGGCCTCCCTATACCCAAAACCCCAAATTTTTGTTCTAAACTCTTTCTTCATTCATGCATATAAAACACCTTTTTACATGCATATCTTTCTCAACTTATTGACTAACATTTTTCAACACTTGAAAAACAAAAGATAAACATACTTTAAATGAAGAACATATATTTCAAAACATAAAATTAATACCCATATGCATAAAATCCAAAAGGACACATAATACATAAACCTTTGGACCAGGCTTTTGAAGGAAATTATGAGTTTCATTAGGGATTTCATGTGACTAGCATGCATATACAAATCATTATATATATACAAAATAGCGGAAGCATGTTAATAATTAAATTTATTACTCTAGTCATTTTAAATCCCCTTCAAGAGCATAGGTTTATGTAAGATGCATCTCAAATTATTTTATTGAAGAACAAAGGTTAGGAGTAGATTTATACCTCTTGATCTACTTGTGAGACCAAGGATGGACCACCTCCAAGATCTTTGCTCCTCAAAGTGCTTGAGCCTTTCCTCCCTCCTTGCTTCCTCCACTTTGTTAGTATGAGTGCTCCAAGGTTCTCTTAGAGTTTTCAAGGAGAAAACCTCTAAAGATCCTCACCCACTAGTGTAGTGAGAAAGGATGAAGGAATGACCTAAGGGGAGATTAAATGTTTAGCTAAAATTCCCCCAAGGTGGCCGGCCCTTGTAGGTGTTCTTAGAGAGATATTTTCTTTTTCTCTAAATTGTTTTGAACACACAAAAACCCTAGGAGATATTTCTCTATAAAGTTGTATTTATAGGCAAAAGGAAGCAAGTCAACATTTGACTTCTCCCACCTCCTCAAAGTGGCCGGCCTTGGTGTGATATTTTGGGCTTTGGGCTTTTATTATTTTAAGTCATCCAATGCTTAAATAAAAGCCCAATGGGTTTAGGCCCAATAGGCCCAATTAAACCCGAACGTTTCTTTAAGTCCAAAAACGATCTTTTATCGCTTTTATGATTTCTTTAGACTTTCTAAATTAATCGCCACACCCAATTAATCCAATTAATTATTTCCATCATCCATTGATTACTCACTACAAGAGTGTATTGGTGAACAATCTTTTAGGTTCTAATTAGCAAGGCAGTGAGATGATTGGCATCGATCCAATTGAGTTAATCCAATCACTTGTTGAATTAAAACTTGCTTTTAATTCACGTTCTTCTTTGACGATTACATTTAGTCATCTAGAAGAACTCACAAGCCATGAGTGACATCTAAACATATGTCATGGCTACCCAAGCTAATGTAGAAGTTATTCAGAGAACCCATTCAGTTGGAATTACAATGCAATTCGATCCTTCTCCAATACAATACTCTTAATCACATCACTAGGGTATGGATTTAATATGTCAAACCCCTAATGTGATTATACGTTCTTATATGATTCACATGAGTCGTATAGGAACACTTTCCTTAACCACGCTCAATACTTCGGCCGAAGATTTCCGAATCATATCTTAGAGTATCTTCCTCTAACGAGGATTAGAGATCCCTTGTTGACCATTCACATGCCTACATGTTTAGATAGCTTGATCCCAAGAATGCCGTGGACTCTCCAAATGGAATGTCATTTGACATGGTCAAAGATCAAGGACCTAACCATTAGACATCAATGATGTCTCAGGTCAAAGGATTAGTTACATTATTCCAACTTTTAGAGTTACTTGCTTGACATGTGAGTAGACCTCCATGCAAGTACTCTCATTCGATTGTGTTCAGTGAACTCATTCCCTCAATGAGCACCTACATACTTGTCCTAGTGTCTCAACACGAATGGGAAGAGACTTTCCATCCTTCCATTTGAAGGGGACATAGTATGTACTGATCTATGCATTGTCAGTATCCCTCTGACAATCCTATGACCAGGAACCTTTTGGACATGATGGTTATGTGATGAAGGTCTCTGTAGTCTAACATCATTAGATTACTTCTTCAATCGATCCATTGTCCATGGATTCACTATTTAGGACATATTTCGTTTATTGAGATAGTCCTAGTTAGTATCTTTGCCTTCCGATGTATAAGCGTCATATGTATACATCAATTCAATGTCCTGAAAGGTTTCTTCCAAAGATTGACTTTCAGGGCATATTTCCAACAATCTCCCACTTGCACTAAAGTCAATCACTAGTGTATCTAATACATGCTAGTTGAGTGAGCTTATGCTCGTAGGTTTACTTGGTTATGTATAAAATTCCCTTTTAACTCTAAAAGGGATTTACTTATCAAATGTCTCCAAAACATTTGATGATGTCTCTTTCTTGTGTTCGAATACTTTGATGAGACCTTGATTCCATGGCTTGAGCTATCGCCCCATTACGTCGTAGTGTTCAACTAACGACCTTATGGTTTGGATTCAATCATTTGGTTCTACAAGAACCCTTTCCATTCAAAACACTTTTTGAAGCAGTTTCTAAAACTATATATCGTCATATATTTCGTTTGTATACTTTATACAAACTTTGCTCCAATCTTTGAGACCATTGTAGTACAATACTATCAATTCATTTATATGATTAGTACTTCATCTATTATGAAGTTCCATTTACAAAAATGGATTATTTTTCACTTTGGTCCATAACCTAAGTGAATACACGCTTCCAGAGTCCCACTCTGATGTTCCTTTCTTAAAGGCAATAATACTCATTCAGTTGCTATGGTTCTGATCCTGGGATACAGTAATATCTTAGAGTGACAACCCTATGTGGTTCTACACCTTTGGATATCATTTCACAAGTCCATACATGTGTCCCTTTTGTGATTTTATGACACATTCAATTTTTCAAGTCAATACTTCAAAATTGAGCGTATCATAAATTTGTCATTTTTGAGTAACATTTATGTTTTATCAAGTCTATCAAATAGACTTCATTCATATCTAGTTATTCAAATTATGACATCACTCCCACTGGCCTTGTTGTAACTAAGTATTCAATCAAAACTAAATACTTATATTTTCTTTGATTGAATGTTTATTGCTCCCACTAACTTGTTCTGGATCTTTTGACAATCATTTAGATCCATTAGCTTATTTAATGATGTCTCAACAATTTTGAGACTATCAACAATTTTAGCTAACACAAGTTTATTTAAACGAATCATTCATAAAAGAATTCCTTCTTTAAGTAATTCCTTTAAAATGTGTGACTTGTTCTTTCAAGTTCATTCATTTAAATTATATGGTGTCATACACCATTATTTAAGTTTTAGTCATACTAAGACTTCAAAGTAGTCATATGAGAATTATCTAAGTCCTTAGTGAAAGCATGGCTTCTACTAAGGATATAGAAACTCAACCATTCCTTCTAGGTGGTTGATATAATTCTTTATCAAAACTACATAGAGCGTTATAGTTACATAAGGTGACGAATTTGGATTGTCTTTGTTGTTTAAACTATATGTTGTGACTCATTTTGTAACCATCCCTTTTGTTTCGTCAAAATTTGTCCATACGCTTCGTTATTAGTTTGTTCTCATAAAAGAGAATAATGGACAACTCCCAACATACAACCATTTCATGCTAGGTTTGACGAAACCAACATTTAAAGACTATTCTTTGAATGTTACACAACATAGAATTTTAACGTTTGTAGAGCTTGAGTCTTTAACAATTAAAATTTCAAACTCTCAACAATAGTCATGCACTATCATTGTTTTGACAACTATAAAACAATCATATTCAAGTTTATATCCAATTTCTCACCTCCCACTATTTCTCATGATTTTAATGAGAATTTACTTCATACATTCAAAATTGTATAAACGTGGAGTATACGGGTAGAGGACATTGTGTAGTAGCTTTAAAACATTTCAAGCTTATCTCTTTCATTCTTCACTAAGATGATGTCTTGTTATTAAGTGACTAAAGTCATTTAAACATTTTATTGATTTAGACACTTCATTCTTGGTTTAGTCACTAACATACTTGACATTCTAAAACATCTTTAAGAATGCCCAATCAATTGTTCAAAACTATTAATTGAATCAAGAGTGATCTTGATTTGTTTGTGGTTTAAGTGATAACCTTTACAAGATACATTTTTCTTGTTTCTTATATCACCATAATGTGATCTTCCTTTTTATTAAGAAAGGAATCTCTAGACTTTTGTCAATTCATATAGAACTCATAGGTAGACATTTGGAACCAAATCTATAGATTCATTGTATCCTACTATGTCCAACATATGAGGTCTATCCATAATTGATTGGTCTAAAGTTTTGTTTATCATATTACAATAAGTGATATAAGTCTTGTATCTCAACAAGGATACAACAAGACAATATTCAATTCATAACACTACTTTAAAGGAAATATCATATATATTTAGAAGGCACCCATCACATTACATTGATGTGATGATACAAACATTCAAAAATGTTTTAATACAAAAAGAATTAGCTCTATCTATTTAGAGACTAATTAAATGCCTTCATTTAGGCACTAATAGTGGTCTTACATCAAATGAAGCCACATATTAAGTTCTTTACAAAATAAGAAAGTTTCAAAGACTTTCTTTTAAATGCCTAAATTAAAACTTCCTAAGTAGTAAGCAAAAACAATGGTGGCCGAACCCTTCTCCACCTTTCCTTGCTTGTTCTTCTTCTACTTGCCTCCTTCACCTATATACAATTATACGAGTGATTAGCACGTTATATCAAAATATAAACATTTAGAAGATCTAACAATTTAGAATTGAAGATATGAACATTAAACCATACCTTTTGGCTTGTTCTTTAGAGTTGCAAGGTAGAACCTGCAATTCCTCCTCCAATGCCCCTCCTTTCCACAGTGGTGGCAAGTCCCCTTGGGCTCCATCGCCTTCTTTTTCTTCACTCCACCTTTCGGTTTAGGAGTGGTAGACTTCTTCTCTTTCCCTTTTCCTTTGCCTTGCGGCTTAGGAGTGGAAGAGGATGGCTTGTTGTAGACTACTGCAGAAGTCCCTACAACGTTCTCTTTCTTCATAGTCTTCTCAGCAGTCACTAACATGTTTAGCAACTCAGAGAGAGTACTATCCATCTTATTCATGTTGTAGTTCATTACGAACTGCGAGAATGAATCAGAAAGAGAAGCCAAAATGAAGTCCTGGGCCAATTCCCCGTCAAGTGGAGTTCCAAGGCTCTCCAATTGTTCTATGAATCCTATCATCTTCAGTACATGTTGATGCACTGGAGCCCCTTTGACCATCTTGGTCTTGACAAGTTCACAGACAGTGCTGAAGCGACGATTGCGCGTCCCTTCACCATATAACTCCGTAAGATGGAGTATGATGGAGGATGCACTGTCCATGCCCTCATGCTGTCTTTGTAGCTCCTCATTCATGGAAGCCAAAAGATAGCACTTGGCTTGCGTGTCGTCCTCAATGTGCTTGTCATACTTAGCACGTTCATCCTCAGAGGCGTCAGGCTCAAGAGGTATGTGAGGTGGGGCCTTGTCTAGGACGTAAACAATCTTCTCCAACGTTAGGAGAATCTTGACATTACGAAACCAGGATGGGAAATTGTGCCCCTCGAGGCAATGTTTGTCGAGTATTTTCGCGAGTGTGCTTCCAACCATATCTATATACATAAACAATAAATAAATTAGTTTGATTGTTGATTAAGTCATACGATTCGGGTCTTTAAACCGAATGACATCACCCACCATTTTTGGCAAATTCCATATCCCCCATGATGGAATCCGGGAGATTTCAAAGAAAGCTCCTAGCGGGTTATGGGAGGCTCATTATTACTATGCGCACCTCACGATGATACGATGTTGGATAGCAAAATAATAATGAGAGGGTACATTTACCCATTCACAACAACGTTTTGTGATTACCCATCAATTTGGCCTCTAGAGAAGAATGCCTCACGATGATACGATGTTGGCATCATTTCTTCTTAGTTAAGTTCATTCCCACCATGCCGGTTTAGATAGGGGTCCAAGTATAACCTCACGATGATACGATGTTGGCTACACTCGTTGCCTATTTTTCACCACATCAAAATGCTTTTTAAATAGACTCCTCCCGACTTATAAGCATGTACTTTGCACTCCCCCATGATAGGGTGAAGGCGGTGCACAAGTCATAAACGATTGGAGGCTACCATGGTGGAAGGCCACGAAGAAGTGTTCAAAAGCACCTCTACGCTTTCAACTTAATATTGCAGTTGGTTGAGGGATTTTAAGGTCTCATCAATTTTATTTATTTAAACATATTCAAATAAATTGTGTCCTATTATAACTATTAGTCCAAAGTTTAATGAAATTAGTGGCATATGTAATCTCCACTATTCGTTTTTACAAAACAAATCAATATCAAAACATTTTTCAAAATATTGGAGATACATATAACTACTAATTGAATTCATTATTGTTTAGTAGCGTATGATACTCCCACTATTTGTTTTGAGAAAAACAAATCAATATCAAAAATGAATTTTTCAAATATTGGAAGTAACTACTACTACTATGATTTTGCAATCCTTTGAATTTGGACTTTATAGTTATCTTAGGCTCTTGGATGACCATGGACTTAAATGGTTATTGCAACAACGAGCCAACATTGTTGAATAAGATCTCGGGGATATTGTGTCAATTTAATTACGTGCTTATCAATCCAATTAAAACATTTTCATTGAGCCATTAGAAATGAAAGACAATCAATCATTGCTAATTGGGGCATTGGACCCATTTAATCTTTTGTCTCATGTCAAAACCCTCTTTTAAATATGTCTCCTTACCAATAGTTAAAGAAACTCTAGTCTAGTACTAGAGGGAATCCACTAACTAAAAGAGATTAAGAAGTAATAAGAATTACAAACCGATTTGTACAAATTCCTACAAATTACATATACTAAGAGGGAGAGCTAGATTAATGTCAAACATTATAAGGTCCAATTAAAACAGTAATTAAAACACATTCCCATGGTTCAAACAATTTGAATTTAGCGCCTTATCATATAGCTCAATTATCGTTTTAAGGCTTAAGTCCATAGTCACCCTTTTCTAACTACTTAATCACATTAAATAATCAAATAGGAATGCAACACAAACAATTAGATTTAGTGCATATGGGCATAATTAAATGATGAGTTTAACTATAAACAAAATTAAAATCATATATTTTAACTTTTCCAAATAGTAGGGGCCTAAATGCAAATATGCAAAAGTTAGGGGCCAAAGTGTAAATACTCAAAAGTAAAACAACTTTTTATCAAAACCACAAAACCCCCCAAGGAGGGTTTTGTCAAGAGGTGGCCGGCCACATGGTGGGGAGAAGCAAAGTCTCACCCACCATGCTTTAATTCAATGCAAAGACAAGAAAAATTAAATTTTGCTTGTCACTTGGTTTTTCATTTATGAGATTTTGGAAAGTCTTTTGAGGAAAATATCCTAGAGAAGTCTAGGATTAAAATTACTTTAAGGAAGGATTTAGATGATTAGTATATCATCCAAATCCATAAAACAATTTTATAAACTTAAATAAAATCATTTTCACTCAAAACAAAACCATAAACACCAAGAACAAAACCATGAACATAATTTCAAGATTTTCATATTCTTGGTGATTTCTTTTAAAACCAAAAACAAAAGTGACAAGAATACTTCTTTCTAGCACCAAGGAGTGTGTGTGTGGTTCAAAACAAAAACACAAACACATGCTAAAAAACCCATTCTTGCCGTGGCCTCCCTATACCCAAAACCCCAAATTTTTGTTCTAAACTCTTTCTTCATTCATGCATATAAAACACCTTTTTACATGCATATCTTTCTCAACTTATTGACTAACATTTTTCAACACTTGAAAAACAAAAGATAAACATACTTTAAATGAAGAACATATATTTCAAAACATAAAATTAATACCCATATGCATAAAATCCAAAAGGACACATAATACATAAACCTTTGGACCAGGCTTTTGAAGGAAATTATGAGTTTCATTAGGGATTTCATGTGACTAGCATGCATATACAAATCATTATATATATACAAAATAGCGGAAGCATGTTAATAATTAAATTTATTACTCTAGTCATTTTAAATCCCCTTCAAGAGCATAGGTTTATGTAAGATGCATCTCAAATTATTTTATTGAAGAACAAAGGTTAGGAGTAGATTTATACCTCTTGATCTACTTGTGAGACCAAGGATGGACCACCTCCAAGATCTTTGCTCCTCAAAGTGCTTGAGCCTTTCCTCCCTCCTTGCTTCCTCCACTTTGTTAGTATGAGTGCTCCAAGGTTCTCTTAGAGTTTTCAAGGAGAAAACCTCTAAAGATCCTCACCCACTAGTGTAGTGAGAAAGGATGAAGGAATGACCTAAGGGGAGATTAAATGTTTAGCTAAAATTCCCCCAAGGTGGCCGGCCCTTGTAGGTGTTCTTAGAGAGATATTTTCTTTTTCTCTAAATTGTTTTGAACACACAAAAACCCTAGGAGATATTTCTCTATAAAGTTGTATTTATAGGCAAAAGGAAGCAAGTCAACATTTGACTTCTCCCACCTCCTCAAAGTGGCCGGCCTTGGTGTGATATTTTGGGCTTTGGGCTTTTATTATTTTAAGTCATCCAATGCTTAAATAAAAGCCCAATGGGTTTAGGCCCAATAGGCCCAATTAAACCCGAACGTTTCTTTAAGTCCAAAAACGATCTTTTATCGCTTTTATGATTTCTTTAGACTTTCTAAATTAATCGCCACACCCAATTAATCCAATTAATTATTTCCATCATCCATTGATTACTCACTACAAGAGTGTATTGGTGAACAATCTTTTAGGTTCTAATTAGCAAGGCAGTGAGATGATTGGCATCGATCCAATTGAGTTAATCCAATCACTTGTTGAATTAAAACTTGCTTTTAATTCACGTTCTTCTTTGACGATTACATTTAGTCATCTAGAAGAACTCACAAGCCATGAGTGACATCTAAACATATGTCATGGCTACCCAAGCTAATGTAGAAGTTATTCAGAGAACCCATTCAGTTGGAATTACAATGCAATTCGATCCTTCTCCAATACAATACTCTTAATCACATCACTAGGGTATGGATTTAATATGTCAAACCCCTAATGTGATTATACGTTCTTATATGATTCACATGAGTCGTATAGGAACACTTTCCTTAACCACGCTCAATACTTCGGCCGAAGATTTCCGAATCATATCTTAGAGTATCTTCCTCTAACGAGGATTAGAGATCCCTTGTTGACCATTCACATGCCTACATGTTTAGATAGCTTGATCCCAAGAATGCCGTGGACTTTCCAAATGGAATGTCATTTGACATGGTCAAAGATCAAGGACCTAACCATTAGACATCAATGATGTCTCAGGTCAAAGGATTAGTTACATTATTCCAACTTTTAGAGTTACTTGCTTGACATGTGAGTAGACCTCCATGCAAGTACTCTCATTCGATTGTGTTCAGTGAACTCATTCCCTCAATGAGCACCTACATACTTGTCCTAGTGTCTCAACACGAATGGGAAGAGACTTTCCATCCTTCCATTTGAAGGGGACATAGTATGTACTGATCTATGCATTGTCAGTATCCCTCTGACAATCCTATGACCAGGAACCTTTTGGACATGATGGTTATGTGAGGAAGGTCTCTGTAGTCTAACATCATTAGATTACTTCTTCAATCGATCCATTGTCCATGGATTCACTATTTAGGACATATTTCGTTTATTGAGATAGTCCTAGTTAGTATCTTTGCCTTCCGATGTATAAGCGTCATATGTATACATCAATTCAATGTCCTGAAAGGTTTCTTCCAAAGATTGACTTTCAGGGCATATTTCCAACAGCTTTATCCTTGACTACTTTTTCAAATCCTTCAGGAGACTATGCATAGATTGTATCTTACATAAACTTTACTCAAACTTCTCATTTTCACATGTGTTGAACCACTTGAGCTAGATTATCCCAATTCAGTTTGAGAGTCCTAAAATACTTGAGGATAATTGACTCTCTTTCTAATTGAGCAAGATCTTGGATTTCTATCATTCCGCTTGATTCAATGCAGTTCTCTAGGCGGCGCCTAGGCGCTGGGCGGTGGAGTGCCGCTAGAATTTTGTCCAAATGGTCAAGGAAACTAGAAAGCTTATTAGGCGGTTATTGGGCATATTTAGGCAAAATTAGGCAGGGCTAGGCTGGCCGAGGTAGAGTTGGGCGGGGTTAGGCGGGGATAAGTGGGCTTATGAAGGGAGAACGGAATAGGAAAAAAAGAAGTTGCAGAGTAGTGGCACTCTGTAATGGAGATAAAGCTACAAACGTTGCGAAGAAGACAAAGTTATACAACATCGTTTATGTTTTTAGTGATTTAATTTGTTGACTTTTCATTTGTTTACCCTTTTTTCTCTCACTAAAGTTCTGAACTAACCCCACCACTTCTTGCAAACATTTTGCAATTTTCGTTTTTATTATTCCTTTTTTTTCTCATACCCACCATTCTGTTTGCAGACTTCTCAACATATTTTATTATCCTTCTTTCTTTATTTATTTTTTTCTAATGTAAGACCCACCAAATTTTGTATCTGATAGGAGCATATTTATGCTACTTAGTTAGCTTGTTTTCTTGCACTTATGTTGTTAGTTATCGTTTATTATAGTGATTTAAGCTATTTTCGTGTGTTTGTAGGTTCAAATGGCAAGTGAAGCAAGAAAGTGCGTTTTGGTGCATTTTAGAGCTAAATTGAGCTGAAATGGAGTACATGCATATGGAGCACCATGGATGGACGAATTTGGAGCTAAAAGGAGCTAGGAATCAGTTTTGAAGATGATGAAATAAGTTTGAGACAAAGAAGGTAAGGAAAGTGCAAGAAAGCTGGAACATTATCCAAAACATTATCCATATCCTTATCTTATCCAACATTATCCAAACATGTTCCATAAAACATGCTACATGTTTTATGTCATGTTTCATGTCTTGTCCCTTCTAGAAGGCCTTATCCATTCCTAAAGACATGTCTTATGTTTCATGCCTTGTTCTTGCCTAAAAACATGCTGAAATGTCTTTCTAGAAGCCTAAAACAGATTTCCTAAAAAAGTGGCGCCTAGAATCTTTCTAGAAGACCTTTGCATTGCCTTGCAATCCATCTCCATTTCCCTCCAAAGTGTGCCGCACCTATCCCCCTATTCCCCTTGGTTTTCTGACTTCTAGAAGCCTTATCTTGGGCCTAAAACCATGTCGCACCTTCTCCCCCTCTTTCCTTTGGATTTCTGAGTTATTTGGCCCTTTTCCTTGTGGATTTGGGTTAATTGGGCTATAAACCTTGTTCCTTGTGGATTAATAAAACCTGCCGCACCTAGGAGCCCAATTCCTTCACTTATGCTAAGTCTAAGCCCTAATCTGATTTGCCCTAGGGTTTGTGGTGCCTATATATATTCCTCTTATTTGTGCCGCAGGTTTTTATCACCCTTCACTCAGAAATCCAAGAAGCCGCACCCTCCAAGCCTTCATCCATCTATTCATCCGCCCGTTCACCATCACAAAAACCCTTGCCGCAAGCACCACACCATCATAACTCAATCTGCCGCAACCACCACCCGTGCACAACCATAGCCACGCCACCTTTCCACCACCACAACCACCGTGTCCGCCACTTTTAGGAGAAGTTGGAACCTGTGCCGTGCATTCCAAATGAGGGGGGATCCTTGCGCAAGAAATCTGCCACCATTGGAGTGTTTGGAGTTCTTTCTCTTCTTGTTTCTGTTTTCATGTTTAATTTAACTTGATGTTCAATTATGTTAAACATGTGGAACTAATTTCTTTTTAGTTAGAGGCGAATTTGAAGCCATGGACATATGTTGGTTATGATTTGATTTACTCCAGTTATGAATTCATGAACTATGGATGTGGTTTACTATTCTGTGTTGATTAAAAACTTGTTTATGTATGTGGGTTGAGGGTCGACACTTAATTTGCATGCCTAAACTTGATGCTAGGATATAAGGGAATTTCACCTAATTGTTATGAACTTATATTCATGAGTAGTAAAGATCGCTAGTCACGATTGTGTTTAGTAAACCCTAGGTTGGATTAACATGCGCATTCCATAGTTATGAATGCCTAGTCGATGTTTATGATTTCCATTGAACTTAATGATCTTTGTTGAATGTCTCTATCATGCGTATTCCATAGTTAGGGACTTTGATGAGGAATAATTTGGTTGCGATGCGTATTCCATTCAATTCAACGAATCTAGGGAAATCTGAGAATTGATTAGTTCAATACAATTAATTTGGAGCATCGTCATTCATCGTTTGTTGAAATCATAACTGGGAATCAAATTGTATGCATATGTTCATGTGTGGATAAGGACCTCTCTAACTAGTTTCTCATCATTCAATTTCATCACAATCTGTTTTCTTTGAAGTTTGTTTATAAGTTTCTGTTTTAAATTCAATTTCGTCAAAATCAATCCCCCATTTATTTTGAAGTGTTAGATTAGTTAGAAATAAACTTAGTTTGTGTTTTTAAGTGTCTTGAATCAAGTTATAACTTATTTTCGTCCAAATTGGTGTTTGTGTTCAAAATTGCCCAGAAAGTGGTTTTAAGGCAGTTTTGAGTGTTTCTGTGCTGTTTTGAGTCTTTTGGTTTGTTTTAGTGTTTTAAACTTTAGTTTTGCATTCTTTGAGTCTAGTTTAGTGTTTTATACTTTGTTTTTACGTTTTTGAGTCAATTTCACATTGATTAGCATCCCTAGTTAATCCCCGGTCTAGAACGATCCCTACTTGCGTACATACTACAATTGTCATCCATAGGGTTTAATTTGAGTGTCAAATTAATTTACACATCAGTATCCCACTAAAATATTTATCTTAACCTCTCACATAAATATTAACTTAAAACTCTTACCTTACATATATATTCTTCTTTTTTTAAAATGCCATATTATTCATGTCTATCTATATATTATATGTTAAATTTAATTAATTTTGTATGATATATAATAAATTTACTTAAATCCGGCTTGCGCTTTTTAGAACTTTGATCCAATGGTTTTATGTATTTCTTCAAACTGCATATTAACATGAATGGTTCTTGGACCCACTTCTTCACTTTACCAATCGCACAACGCATTCTCATCAAACGTCATACTTCTTGACATAATTATCTTCCCAGTTTCCAAGTTGTAGAGTCTGTAACCCTTTTAAGCTTTACCGTACCCCAAAAGTATTCCTTTAACAGAAGCTTCCTCTAGCTTGTGTCTTAAGTCTTCTGGAATGTGGCCATAGCTCACACATCCATACACTTTCAAATGCTTGATTCTAGGTTTCCTCTCAACAACACCATTTTGTTGAGGAGAATAGATACCAATCAGTTGTCTTTCAAGACCACAATCCTCACACAATTTCACAAAATCATTAAAGGTGTACTCTCCACCTATGTCATTTCTAGCTTATTGATTTTGTATCTTGATTGCAGTTCAACCATTGCCTTGAACTTCTTGATTAAAGACTTTTGACTTGAATTTGAGACAGTATAGCCAACACATTCTTATGTAGTCATTAATGAATGTGGAAGTACTTGTTCCCTCTCATTATAGTAACCTGCATTTGGTAACAAACATCAAAGTGTACCAATTCTAGAGGATATTCTGGCTTGCAAGTTGATTCTCTATATAAAGCTTCTCTATGTTGCTTTCCAACAGCACACCCTAAGCATACTCCATTTTCTTTTGTCAATTCAAGAAGTCCCTAGACCATCTCTTTTTGCTTCAACAATTTCAAACTCGTGAACTTCAAATGTCCAAGCCTTTTGCGCCAATTCTAGACATCGTCTTGAATTGCTGCCTTTCTTACACAATGATTAACATTTTTCATGACCAATGGAAAACATCTACTACCAATGAGTTGAATTGCTGCCACCAAGTACTCCAATTTCTTGTCTTAAAAAACTACCAACTATATCATTACCAAATAACAATAAATAACCACTTTATACCATCTATCTAACACTCAACAAATTCTCATCTAGACTAGGTACTAACCACACTTCCTTGATATATCTAGTCTCATTCTTGGTTTAAATCACCAAGGTAGCTTTTCCTGTAGCTTGCACAAGATCACCATTTTTCATTTTCACCTTTGAATGTCATAGATTTGTCAACATTAATTAACAAGGATTCTTGTGATGTTATATGATTGCTACATCCATTATTAATGTACCAAACACTACGTTCTTCACAAAGAATTGCAAACATAGAACATAAAGGCTTCTTCTTCTACATGTTTAGCATGATGAATAAGTTGATTCACCTTGTTGTTGCAGTCCTTGGCTATATGACCAAATTTCTCATATCTATGATACTTAAGCTTGCTTTTGAACCAACAAGTGCCATAGTGTAATTGATCACATTATTTGCACACCTCCTTAGCATTTTCCTTATTTCCACCATGCTTCACAAATGCACTTGGTATGTAACTAGTCTTAAAACCTCATTCTTCTACTTATTCCTCCACAATTTCTTTCCCTTAGAAATATTACCTTGTGAACAATATCTAGCAGTTTATGCTCAAATCTTTTTAGAGTGGCTACAACCTCAGTAGAATTAATTTCATCTAGCTTCTCAGTCCCCTCAATCACAGAGACAATATTATCATAGCTAGGAGTAAGAATAATTAACAATTTCTTAATTATTACAACTACCATACATCTCCATTTGGTTAACAAAATCAAACAATCTAGTCAAATAAGCAGACATCATTTCATCATTTCTCATTTGAGCATATTCAAAATCTCTTCTATTACCTTGTAATTGCACAGTTCAAACTTGAGAATCACCTCTATATTTTTGCTTGAAGGTGTCCCAAGCAACCTTAGCCGTTATGACAGATGCCATAATCCTAGCCTATAAGCAAGCTCACATGCATTGCACGGGTTCAACTTAGAACAATGTATGTTATGACAGATGGCATAATCCTAGCCTATAAGCTAGTTCTAATCTCAGCCGTCAATACAATTGTTTAGTTACAAAGATGTACAAAGAACAAAACTGAAACTCCACTGCAATCCAGCTTCCATTGATCTTCCTTGAGTGCAATGACAGTCTCCATTCTGCTATCCATCATTTACGACAACATTAAGCCTCAACACTCTCTTCTTTTAAGTGATCTTCTAGCCTATTGCCACTCAAGTATCTTTGCACAGATGGTATGCAAGGCTTTAAATAGGCTAGGCTAATTTTACGTGAAAACTGACTAACTTTGCTAATTTCTACCATCAAGGGATTTGGTTGATTCAAATTCTCTCATCTTATCGTCAACTAAAGTCATGCCCTTAGTGAATTATAGTCAACTAAGGTCATGCTTGAAGTGGGTTGTTTGATCAATCCTCATATCCTAACTAATTATCAATATAATTAACCAAATATTGATGACTAATATGTGAGCCACCTTTAATGAAAATATTTGAAAGTGTTAACCAGAAGAAGAAAAATTGAGATCGTTTCACATCCTTTCCAGATTTTCTAGATTTCTTTACTTTTCAGTGAATAGATAAGACGACTAAGAAATGAATTAGCATCGGAATAGCTCTCGGTTATCTTTTATGTAACCGTCGGGTGGGTGGTGTGGGGGGAAACGAGATAAGAGGGCGAGGAAGTTTTAGAACAAAACCTGAGAATCCTTGGGCTCATTCTGCAAAGGGGTGGCCAAGTGAAAAATATAGTTGCAGCCTTGAATTGCTTGTTCAAAGTCATAAGGACTATATATATCTGCTTCAAACAATTTCAGTCTGTTGTCTGCTTTAGGAAGACTTTGGACAAGTCCCACTTTAAACGGATCACCTACACAAATACATATTCACCATATTAATTAACTAATTTCGTGTTTAATTAATCTATGAAAATTAGAGAGCATGAGAGAGAGGAAGAGAACCAAGATTTCTCAGTGTTGCATGGACTGTGTATCCTTTCTCCAAGAGCCTTTTGACAAGTGAAGAACCAAGATAGCTCGAGGCTCCTGTAACACAAACCCTGCTGCACTCCATTTGCAAATCAGAGCAACTTAGGCAATCCGAGGATTTAATTAAATTTGAACTTTACAAAATTTACTTTGTTTTGTCTCTTTTGAGGTACCTATAAATTTAAAATGAGCATTATTGTTAAAGGTTGGCTTTTAAATTGGTGAATCTGGCACTCGTAATATAATGCCAAAAGAGTCCTGCTGGATGCAGCATTTTTGGAATAAGACTTTAGGCCAATCAGTGAACTGAACTGATGAATATAGTCTTAAGAAAATAGAGCGATATTTTAAATCTCGCGTAAGAAGGCAGTAGAGGAATAGGTGAGAGAAGTACAAACAATGTCCAAGTCATAGAGTAGGTAATAATTGAGCGCCTTTTGTATCAGTTTTACATAAACTAATCACAATGGAGCCACAATGCATCAATCAAGCGAAAATTTCTTGATTGCGGCTGATCTATGCGGAAGCAGAGTCACAAAGAGGCGGGTCCAAACGCTCTGGAGTGTGTTGTCGGATTGAATATCCGCACACAGAACGAAGTCATGGCATCAAGAAGTTGATGTACCATGTGCAAATCATGCATTGAATACAAGAGGGATAGCATGTTGCGCAGAATTTAGAGTCTGTTCTCACTGAGTAATGTGTAAGATACTATCTCTGTGTGTCATTGCCTCCTTTTTCTGACTTCTAGTCTCATTTTTTTTTTTTTAACCGAGACTTCTAGTCTCATTGATTTGTAAATTTTTTGATCCAAGTGGACTAGTGCTAGCTGGTTTTAAGAAATAACATTGCAGTCTTGATCAAATCTGACTAAATAAGAGTTTTGAACTGCCACAATTGACTGATCAGAGGAAAATAGTTCATTTGGCATGGTCATTATTTGGGTACAATAGTATCTTGGCTGAAAGAAAATGAGTAATTTTTTGAATTTGTCATATGAATTAAATTTTTTAAAGTGATTTGTCACATCAATTTTTTGAAATTATTAATTTGGTATCTCACTCTATCCCCATTAATTTTTCCATCGAAAGTAAGTCACATATCTTACACATGACTTGTGTTTAGGGAAAAAGGGGCGTTGGGGGTGTGCAAAAGGTATAGTGGCACATGGCCCTGAATTTTTTAGGGGCCCCAAATTTTTTTATTATTCTATATATTACATATGAGTACAAATTTGTAATAATAAAAAGTTTTAACTGAAAAGAACATCATCAATCATATGATTTTATTTATATTACAATTGATTAAGTAGAGCTTATACTTAATATATAAATTTTCTACTTTTATCTAGCAATAAAAAATTTGTGTATTACTTCTTCCACTTTTTTATTAAGCAATAAAAAAACTAATTTGTGTATTACTTTTTTCCACAAATACAAATGTGTTTCCATATCTCTCTTTCAGTCGAGCTCCATTCTTTTTTTTTTAATATATATGAACTCTAAATCATTACTTTATGTTCGAGATTATTTAATTAGTAAGAGTGAAATGCTAATTTCAATTAAGTTTAAATATTGATTGTTGAGCTTTAATGTAAGAATATTGTCCAATTTTTTATTTTTATTTTTTAAATAAGGAGGCTCTTTTTATTTAATTTGCATAGGGACCCCAAAATGTCAGCAATGACCCTGGTTCAGGATTACATTGAAGCCGCCATTGACTTGTGTTAATGGCAGCTTTCACTTGCTATATAGCTAATGTGGATCCTAGTGAAGGAGAGTGGATCCTCGCCGGATCTTCCAATCATATCTGTTCATCGTACATCGTGCGGTCATTTTTCGTCAGATACTGGTTATATATAATTTAAATTAAAAAAATTACAATAATTTTTGACCGCACGATGTACGATAAACGGATGTGATTTGAGGATATTTGAAACCTCCCCAGTGAAGAGCTGATGAGAAAAGGAATGAATGAATGGGTAATTTAGTACTGAAACATCTTCCAAGAACTTTAGGGGTTCAACGCACTTTCTCTTCAAATTTAGGAACATTTATAACCTTTTTTTTTTTGTAAAAGAAAATTTGTGATTTTATTGCGACGCCCATCATTGGGGACTCGAAGGGCTTTGCTTGCCGGCACAGGTGAGGACGTTGGGGGAAAATGGAAGCAACTCTCAGATGAAGTGATCGAAGAAACAAAAGTGGAATTTTCGGCTTTTATTCCCCGCTGTGTATACTGCCATGTATATACAATTGGTTCAAAGTTGATTCATATTGATGCGAGGATGATATGTTTGTAACGAGTTCACACAAAGTTGTGATATTATTGCTTGTTATAATAGAATTAAGGGAGACTTTGGACGCAGTCCTTAATTATGAATATTATTTTACTGAAACCTTGTTGGTTTTCAATTTTAAATCGAAGTCCCTGAAATTAATGTCATAATATATTTATATGCATGTTACTATATTTTTTAAAATTAAAAATTGAAATTTATAGTTGTTTATATTAATGAGCTTTGTTGGTTTTCAATTTTAAATCGAAGTCCCTGAAATTAATGTGATAATTTATTTATATGTATGACACACCCGCACCCGAGAGTGGGGCGTGCTGGCCGTCACGTGAGTGTGACGTAGCCATGTGCACTGTGCGGAAGCTAGGATCGAAAATTAAGACGAACTAATTAAAAAAACAAAACCACTAGCAACCAAGATACGATAGTGTACTAGAGGCATAAAAAGTACTTATACATAACCAGAGCGTTCTAGGTTCAACTGCAGTCAAGCATAAAGAAAAAGGGTTTAATTACACCCTCGTGACATACATATGAATAAAGCTGTCAGAAAGCCGGGAGTCCTCGAAGTGCCAAACTCGTAACTCTCGCTACCTAGAACCTGGAGGGGCGAAAAACAAAACTGAGTGGGTCAGCAAAACAATTCTCTTTTAAAACCAATCTTTGCTCAAAATATATATATATATATATAGCCCCTCACCGTAAAACCTGTATAATTTCCCAGAATCAAAATATATACTCAATGTCCTTAGGTTCTCAAAATCATGCTGAAAGAATAAGTATGCCATGCCAAAATATTCAAACAGAAACTCAATCATAAACTAATGATGTGATTAAATGTCAGGTAATCATCTCAGCCCTCGGCTGCATATAAATCTCATAATCATCTCGGCTCTCGGCCGCATATATGTCTCATAATCGTCTCAGCCCTCGGCTGCCTGTATGTCTCATAATCATCTCGGCTCTCGGCCGCATATATGTCTCATAATCATTTCAGCCCTCGGCTGCCTATATGTCTCATAATCATCTCAGCCCTCGGCTGCATATATCTCTTATCCCTTCTCATCAATCTCATCACTGCTAGTTTATCGATTCTCCTTAATGCATGCTCTCACCTGGCACTTACCTGTGCGTCCGCCGCACCAACATGCGAATATGCAATCATTAATGCATAAAAATAATATATGAATACTTTGCATGGCATAAAATTCTCATAAACATTCATTTATTTCTTTCTGGGAAAAATAATAATAAAATATAGGAAATACGGTAAAAACTGCCCACTCACTGATAGGTCGCCGGGTCGTAGCCCCCGCGTCTAGCCTGGCTACGCTCGTCCTCGGTGTATGTCTCACCTATATGAGAAATTACTATAAATACGTCATTTAAGCACATACACGTAACTACGAAATTAACTTCTCATACATAGCTCAATTTTGGCATACGAATATACCAACGCGACCTACTCGACGTCACGAGCGTCGCTATATTTTTAAAATAATTTTTTGGAGTCTCACGCACCCCCACGCGCCAGCACAGGCACGGGGCTACGCGCCCCCCACGCGCAGGCGCGTGCGCGCCACGCGTCGTCAACCTCGAGCTCGCCGGAGCTCCGCCGGCGCCGGCCACCGGTCGCCGGAAACCTGCAACCTCGGTTTTCTCGGCCATTTTTGCACCATTTTGTCTCATTTTTCTTCCTACGTGCTCTAAATTAAGTGTAGAACAAGTCTATACCTTCAAAAACTTCGAAAACCAACGAAAATCTCGTCGGGAAATTCTCCAAAACCGGCCACCTCCGTTCTCGACGATCCCGACGTCAACGCTTAGCCAACGAACGTCTCCGAGCTTCCTTGGGACCTTCTAAGACTCGTGGTGAGCTTAGTTTTGCCTAAAACACAACGTATGAAAAGTTCATGAACAGTGACAAAATCGTACATCGTGAGAACAGCGTGAAAACGTACGAAACCTTACCTGAAATGGGTGTCAACGTACTCGTAGGAACCTCAGGAGTCGAATGGTGGTGATGGATGGTTCGATCTGTGAAGTTTTGAGGGGTTTTGGGTTTGGCCGTACGGTTTTGACGCGAGGGAGAGAGACAGACAGTCGAGGGAGGAGAGAGAGAGTGTCTGAGGGGAGAGAGAAACAGTGTAGGGTGTCGGTGGGGGTGTGAAAAATAATGTGTGTGGTCCAATACATACACACACAAACACACGTACTAAATTCCCCGAAGGGGTAATTCTGTCATTTCACCATTAATATTTAATATACGTCGGGACGGGTCGTCACAATCTACCCACCTTACAAAAATTTCGTCCCGAAATTTCATACAACGCATATACATACTAATACTCATAGAATAACCTCGGGTACATCTCTCTCATCTGATCCTCGGCCTCCCAAGTAGCTTCCTCCGCCGAATGATTCCTCCACAAAACTTTCACCAATCGAACCGTCTTGTTCCGGAGCACCCTATCCTTCCAATCAAGTATCGTGACTGGCTCCTCATCGTAGGTCATATTTGGATTAATCTCTAGAGGTTGCAGAGGAATCACATGCGATGGGTCTGAAACATAATGTCGAAGCATCGAAACATGAAATACATTATGGACTCTCGATAACTCCGACGGCAACTCAAGCCTGTAAGCTACAGTACCGACTCGCTCGGTGATCCGATAAGGTCCAATGTACCTAGGACTCAACTTACCCTTCTTCCCGAATCGAACCACACCCTTCCAAGGCGATAGCTTGAGAAATACCCAGTCGTCAACGTTATATACTCGGTCAGTAGCATGCCTATCCGCTAAACTCTTCTGGCGATCTTGGGCGGTTTTCAGATTAGCCTTAATAACCTGAACATTCTGCGTAGTCTCCTCTACTATCTCAGGGCCCACTAAGACTCTCTCGCCAATCTCTGACCAACACAAGGGTGTACGACATGGTTTCCCATAAAGTGCCTCGAACGGTGCCATCCCGATACTAGAATGAAAACTGTTATTATAAGCGAACTCCATCAAATCCAGACGCTGATGCCATGAGTCGCCAAACTGTAAAACTGAGGATCTCAGCATATCCTCCAAAGTCTGAATAGTTCTCTCTGATTGACCGTCCGTCTGAGGATGATAAGCTGTACTGTACAACAATCTCGTACCCAATGCCTCCTGGAAGGCAGTCCAGAACTTAGAGGTAAATCGAGGATCGCGATCAGAGACAATACTCGCTGGAACACCATGATACTTCACGATCTTCGATACGAATAGCTCGGCCAACCGATCCAACGAAAACTTTTCCCTAACAGGAATAAAATGCGCTGACTTCGTGAGTCGGTCGACAATCACCCAAACTCCATCATATCCATTCTGAGTACGAGGAAGCTTGTACACGAAATCCATGGTAATATCTTCCCATTTCCACTGCGGAGTGGGAAGTGGTTGCATCAACCCAAAAGGCTTCTTCCTTTCAGCTTTTACCTGCTGACATATGATGCACCTGCTAACATACTCAGCGATTTCCCTCTTCATACCCGGCCAATAGTAGAACGGTCGAATAGTATGGTACATCTTCGTGCCCCCCGGATGCATCGCATAAGCTGAAATATGCGCCTCATCAAGGATATCATTCTTTAACTCAGCATTATTCGGCACGTACATCCTGTTTCCCTGCATAAGCATACCATCAGATTCCCTGATTCGCAGGTCTTTCTTCTTACCATCATTCCTCAGTTGAATAAGTTCCTGAATCTCGTCGTCATGCGACTGAATCTCAAGTATCCGGTCAATTAGAATGGGCCTGACTTGGAAACTAGCAAGTAATGCTTCCTCCCGATTATCCACCGTCGAATTCTCCAATTCCAACTGCGCTCCAGTCGATCTCAACTCGGTAAGAAGAGGAACTCGGCTCGCATGAAAAGCATTAATTCTGCCCTGAGACTTCCTGCTAAGAGCGTCAGCTACCACGTTTGCACGACCAGGATGATACTCAATCGTGCAATCGTAGTCGCTCAGTAACTCAATCCATCGACGCTGGCGAAGATTCAACTCTTTCTGGGTAAAAATATACTGGAGACTCTTATGGTCTGAGAAGATCCTGCATTTCTCACCATAAAGATAATGTCTCCAAATCTTCAAAGCGAAGATGATGGCAGCCAACTCCAGGTCGTGGGTAGGGTAATTCTTCTCATGAGGTTTCAACTGACGTGAGGCATAAGCAATCACCCTACCATGCTGCATCAGGACACAACCTAGTCCATTCAACGAAGCATCACTATAGATCTCGAAATTACCACCATCGTCAGGAAGCGTCAAGACAGGAGCGTGAGTGAGACAATGCTTCAACTGCTGAAAACTCCGTTCACAATCACCATCCCACTCAAACTTAACGTCCTTCCTGGTCAACTTCGTCAGCGGTGGCGCCATAATCGAGAAGTCTTTAACGAACCGCCGATAGTAACCTGCCAACCCAAGGAAACTCCTAACCTCGGTGACGGTTCGTGGCTGTTCCCAATTCTCCACTGCAGTTATCTTCTGAGGGTCGACCTGAATACCCCGAGCTGACACAACATGACCCAGAAATGCTACTTCGTCCAACCAAAACTGGCATTTGCTGAACTTAGCATATAATCGATGCTCTCTCAATTTCTTCAATACCAACGATAGATGTCGAGTATGGTCAGCCCTTGACTTAGAATACACCAAGATATCGTCGATGAAGACAATAACGAACCTATCCAGATACGGCTGGAACACCTTGTTCATCAATCCCATGAAAGCAGCTGGTGCATTAGTCAAACCAAATGGCATAACCAGAAATTCATAGTGCCCATAACGAGTCCTAAAGGCAGTCTTAGGAACATCGTTAATACTGATTTTCAACTGATAGTAGCCTGACCTCAAGTCGATCTTCGAGAACACACAGGCACCTCGAAGCTGATCGAAAAGATCATCGATACGCGGCAACGGATAACGGTTCTTAATCGTCGCCCGATTCAACTGCCTGTAGTCGATACACAATCTCAAGGTACCATCCTTCTTCCGGACAAATAGAACTGGGGCTCCCCAAGGTGAAGTACTGGGCTGAATGAACCCCTTCTCAAGTAACTCCTGCAACTGAATCTTCAATTCTCGTAACTCGGCAGGTGCCATTCGATATGGAGTCAACGAGATAGGATTAGTACCTGGCAACAAATCAATCGTAAATTCCACGTCACGATCTGGCGGCAATCCAGGTAAATCATCAGGGAATACGTCGGCGAAGTGCCTAACCACTCGAACATCCTCCAAGCTTGTAGGAACATCGTCATTAAGTACCACATGAGCTAGATATCCCTGACAACCCTTCGTCAGCAACTTCTTGGCTCTCACAGCCAAAATAACGCCATGTCTAACTCCGCTGCGCTCACCAACGAAAGTTATCTCCGGTAATCCAGGACGATGAAAAGTTACTGATTTCCTGTAACAATCAATCTTGGCACGATTGTAGTGCAACCAGTCAGTGCCAAGAATGACATCAAAGTCGACGATATCTAGCGGAGTGAGGTTAGCAGGCATAACCACGTTCTCCACTATCACGGGACATTCTGGATATACATAATCTACGTAACACTTCTCCCCTCTTGGCATAGCAAACTCCAACTCATACCCCAGGGGTGAAGATTGAGGTTGAGTTAATTGAGCAAATGTATGAGAAATAACTGAGTGAGTAGCACCACAATCAATCAAGACTCTAGCATAATGACCAAGAATATTCAACGTACCCATAATCAGATCTGGGTTGTTTTGCGCGTCCTGAAGTGATAGGTTATGGATACGACCCTGGGTCTGCTGACGTCCTCCACGACCTCGGTTTGCGTGCATCCCACGCCCCTGCGGGTTTCGTCCCTGATTCGACGATCCAGTCTGCCTCGACGATCCAACACCACTAGAGGTAGTATCCAACTGCTGGGGCTGTCCCCCCGAATACCACTGAGAGCTACCTGCCGTAAACTGCTACTGGGGCTGATACCCACCTGAGTACTGCTGCGGAGGAGGCATATACCCTCCGGAATACTGCTGCTGAGGAGGCATATATCCTCCGGAATACTGGCCATATCCACCCTGGTGGTAAGGATCCATGGAATACTGAGGCTGGTACTGGTCCGAAGAATACGGAATAGGATCCCCCGAGTAATGAAAGGCTCCACCACGACTGCTCTGAGCATAACCGCTCGGCCCAGGAAACTGCTGCTGAATCGGTGCTGGCGGCGGTAAGGCAGGCTGCTGGGGCCTCTGCTGGGACCTCTGCTGGCCCTGAGGACAATTCTTCGCCAGGTGTCCATCCTGGCCACAAGTATAGCATCCCGTAGTACCCCGCCGACATTCGCCAAAATGCCGATTGTTGCACTGACGGCACAACGAAGTCCTCCCGGAGTTCCCTTGCCTCTGACCTCTGGCACCACCGAAGAATCGGCCTCCACCTCTCTGCCCGGTGGAACTAAAACCTCCACTCGAGGAGCTAGAACTGGCCCCACTGCGTTTGAAGTTCTGAGTCTGCCGGGGACCTGGCACAAAAGGGGCCTTACCCTTATTATTCTTTCCCTGTGTGCCACCATCATCACTATCGCTCGGCAAATTCTCCGAATCCTCAATCCGAAGCAATATTTCATAAAACTCGTGGTAAGTGGTGCACTGAAACCCGGTAGCAATCGTACGCCATTTTTTCTTGGTACCCAACTTGAATCGGCGCAACATCTCTGCCTGATTGGCGGCAACATCCGGGTGATAGCGCGAAAGATCAGTGAAGGTACGGTAATAGTCATTAGCACCCAAATTCTTCTGTTTGAGATTGGTAAACTCCTGTTTCTTTCTATCGATGTAGGCTGGAGGAATAAACCTTCGGTAGAACAGTTCCTTAAATACCCCCCAATCGTTTGCCTGCTCCTCAGGCATGTGCTTAGATAACTCAATCCACCACGAAGTTGGTTCCTTGGTCAAAAACCATTTTGTCGTCTCCACCCACTTATTCGGCTGTAAATTCCCCTGACTCGTCAGAATTTCGAAAGTCTTTTCGAGATGCATGAACCATTTCTCAGAACCCTCAGGCCCTTCACTCCCGTCTAATGAGTTAATCTTTAAGTTATGAACTGACTCCAAGGGTGTCCTCTGAGGAGGGGGAGGAGGAGGACGGATAATACTCTGAAATGCATGGGCAATAGCTTCCCCTAGCTGAGCAATATTGGGGAACATGGGCTCAGAAGGACGACGAGGCTCACGACGAGGCGGCATAGTTCTGACAAAAGACATCAAGTCATTAATATTTTCACAAAATATGCAAGACTGCAACCTAGGGCTCTGATACCAAACTGACACACCCGCACCCGAGAGTGGGGCGTGCTGGCCGTCACGTGAGTGTGACGTAGCCATGTGCACTGTGCGGAAGCTAGGATCGAAAATTAAGACGAACTAATTAAAAAAACAAAACCACTAGCAACCAAGATACGATAGTGTACTAGAGGCATAAAAAGTACTTATACATAACCAGAGCGTTCTAGGTTCAACTGCAGTCAAGCATAAAGAAAAAGGGTTTAATTACACCCTCGTGACATACATATGAATAAAGCTGTCAGAAAGCCGGGAGTCCTCGAAGTGCCAAACTCGTAACTCTCGCTACCTAGAACCTGGAGGGGCGAAAAACAAAACTGAGTGGGTCAGCAAAACAATTCTCTTTTAAAACCAATCTTTGCTCAAAATATATATATATATATATAGCCCCTCACCGTAAAACCTGTATAATTTCCCAGAATCAAAATATATACTCAATGTCCTTAGGTTCTCAAAATCATGCTGAAAGAATAAGTATGCCATGCCAAAATATTCAAACAGAAACTCAATCATAAACTAATGATGTGATTAAATGTCAGGTAATCATCTCAGCCCTCGGCTGCATATAAATCTCATAATCATCTCGGCTCTCGGCCGCATATATGTCTCATAATCGTCTCAGCCCTCGGCTGC
This sequence comes from Crataegus laevigata, assembly GCA_963580275.1. Taxonomy (NCBI): domain Eukaryota; kingdom Viridiplantae; phylum Streptophyta; class Magnoliopsida; order Rosales; family Rosaceae; genus Crataegus; species Crataegus laevigata. The sequence continues at coordinate 23,624,432 of OY756947.1, read as the reverse complement.
CTGTATGTCTCATAATCATCTCGGCTCTCGGCCGCATATATGTCTCATAATCATTTCAGCCCTCGGCTGCCTATATGTCTCATAATCATCTCAGCCCTCGGCTGCATATATCTCTTATCCCTTCTCATCAATCTCATCACTGCTAGTTTATCGATTCTCCTTAATGCATGCTCTCACCTGGCACTTACCTGTGCGTCCGCCGCACCAACATGCGAATATGCAATCATTAATGCATAAAAATAATATATGAATACTTTGCATGGCATAAAATTCTCATAAACATTCATTTATTTCTTTCTGGGAAAAATAATAATAAAATATAGGAAATACGGTAAAAACTGCCCACTCACTGATAGGTCGCCGGGTCGTAGCCCCCGCGTCTAGCCTGGCTACGCTCGTCCTCGGTGTATGTCTCACCTATATGAGAAATTACTATAAATACGTCATTTAAGCACATACACGTAACTACGAAATTAACTTCTCATACATAGCTCAATTTTGGCATACGAATATACCAACGCGACCTACTCGACGTCACGAGCGTCGCTATATTTTTAAAATAATTTTTTGGAGTCTCACGCGCCCCCACGCGCCAGCACAGGCACGGGGCTACGCGCCCCCCACGCGCAGGCGCGTGCGCGCCACGCGTCGTCAACCTCGAGCTCGCCGGAGCTCCGCCGGCGCCGGCCACCGGTCGCCGGAAACCTGCAACCTCGGTTTTCTCGGCCATTTTTGCACCATTTTGTCTCATTTTTCTTCCTACGTGCTCTAAATTAAGTGTAGAACAAGTCTATACCTTCAAAAACTTCGAAAACCAACGAGAATCTCGTCGGGAAATTCTCCAAAACCGGCCACCTCCGTTCTCGACGATCCCGACGTCAACGCTTAGCCAACGAACGTCTCCGAGCTTCCTTGGGACCTTCTAAGACTCGTGGTGAGCTTAGTTTTGCCTAAAACACAACGTATGAAAAGTTCATGAACAGTGACAAAATCGTACATCGTGAGAACGGCGTGAAAACGTACGAAACCTTACCTGAAATGGGTGTCAACGTACTCGTAGGAGCCTCAGGAGTCGAATGGTGGTGATGGATGGTTCGATCTGTGAAGTTTTGAGGGGTTTTGGGTTTGGCCGTACGGTTTTGACGCGAGGGAGAGAGAGAGACAGTCGAGGGAGGAGAGAGAGAGTGTCTGAGGGGAGAGAGAAACAGTGTAGGGTGTCGGTGGGGGTGTGAAAAATAATGTGTGTGGTCCAATACATACACACACAAACACACGTACTAAATTCCCCGAAGGGGTAATTCCGTCATTTCACCATTAATATTTAATATACGTCGGGACGGGTCGTCACATGTATGTTATTATATTTTTTAAATTAAAAATTGAAATTTATAGTTGTTTATATTAATGAGATTTTAAATAAAAAACCATAATTTGTGGGATTAAAAATATTAAAATATAAATATACTATTGTGTGTGTGTGTGTGTGTGTGTGTGTGTGTGTGTATAAACATGGGTGCATTCATCAAAATTAACCAAAAAATTATTGTACCAAAACATGGGTACATTCTTCAAAATCACAAAAAAAAGGATATTAGGCATAATAAGATTAATAAATTTCTTTAATTAAACTTGACACGGATACATTCTCAAATCAAAGAAAAAGAAATGTACCCATATAAGTTTAAAAATGGATTAGAAAAAAAAATTGAATAGATTTTATATAAAAAAAGGTACATTTTACATATAACAAATTGGTATATTTAAGAATGAGTAAATTTTAAGATTAAAAAATTTGAAAAAATTACATGAATGGGCACATATAATTAGCATGGGTACATTTAGCAAAATTAAAAATGGGTACAAATAAAAAAAATATGGGTACAAATATAAATAAAGCTTTAAAAAATATGGGCTCAAAAAAGAAATTAATATATGAGTACAAATGAAAACTGAAAAGAAAATTGGTAAAAATTAAAAAAAGGTTGCAAATTAAAAATGGGTACAAACTAAAAATAAAAATATATGATAAAAAATTTAGCCATAAATATAAATATACTAATTGTAACATTTTTAACACTAAATGAATATATGTAGAAATAAAAAAATATTTTATTATTGAAATAATGAATGATGTTATTAATACCCAATGACCTTGATCAAAAATTGAAAAAGAATAAGGTCTTAATCAATGGAGTGACAAAAGGAGGGAACAGAATGTAACATAAATTGTCACTTAAACTATGGTCTAGTGGCATTTCTCTTCACTTGTAAGTAAGAGGTCTTAGGTTCGATTCCCGCCAAAGGCGAATTTGAACCACATTATTGCTAGTCCATTATGAGGCTAAGCCCACCTTTTCCCCCTACTGTAAAAAATATCGTTTGTTAAAAAAAATATATAAATTGTAAATAATTTAGTATTTATACAACATATGGTTTTCTCAAATCTTATTGTCAAGGTTCTAAAAAGACTCTAAGCGCTAGTTGGATGACGGGTTAGGGCCTGGCGCCTAGACGGATTTAAGTAAATATGTTATATTTTGTGTAAATAAGTGTTTGTTTATACTATATATATGTGTGGGATAGGATCAAGGGACAAATATTTTTACAAACATTCTTACACTTCTTTATAGCCTTTAGATTTTATAACATCCAAGGGTTCCTATTTATTCATTAAATGACTTGGATACTTATGTGGATTTTAATTAATATTAAAGATAAAATAAATTAAAAAAATTAAAAATATAATTTAAAAAGGAAGATAATTTAATTGAAATTGGTTTTTGCATTCCCATTTCGATCAAGACTTGGATTCAAACTTTGAACCCAAGCAATCACATGCACGAGCAATCAAAACACCATCAAAAATTTCTTCTTAATTGCATTGCACACGCGGCCTAAGAACCAATTCTTCTCAGCTCATCCGACCACTCGCATTCAACTGGAAATATAGAAAAAGGAATTCAAATTAAACAAAAAAAAATTGTGTTTGTTTATGCGATTAGGTTACTCTAATTTCTTGGTAGTTCTGTGGAAACCAAACTACACGATACGAACCCTAACGTCCCTCCCAATCGGCTATTATAAATATTTCCAGCTTCAATACAAAAGCACATCAGCAAAGGGGGAGACGGAGGTTGCAGACCTCTCAATCTCAATCGTTTCTTCTTCATTATTTTTAACGATTACAACTAGGGTTTTCAAAGTAATCATGGGAGTTGGAATCAAAGGGTCATCATCGAGTACCATCCATGAATTTGAGCAACAAAAGAAAATGGTAGCAGCGACCATGGAAGGAATAAAACACCCATGATCCTAGGGTTTCTTCCCTTTTAATTTTAGTTTTAATTTTCTTCTAGATTTTAATTTTTTTTTCAATTTTATTTTTATTTTTAATATTAATTAAAATTGTGACAACCCGTCCCGGGGAATTCATATCGTTAATGTGAAATGACTAACTTACCCTTGAACGTTTGATGGAGTAGTGTGGTTTAAAACTTATATCTTTGGGTCAATCATTTTAAACCCTTCTTGTTTGGACCCAATAGGAAACTAGATATTTTCTAGTTGTGATTGGTGGATGAGATTGGACCACATACTCTCACACTCTCTCTCTCCTTCCCCCGTGTTCTTTCTCAGTCTCTCTCTCTCTTCTCCTCACGTACGGACACACCCAAAGAACCCTTAAACTCAACAGATCGAAGGAAATAATTACACCATCATCTTCATCTCGTCGATACGAGTTCATCCATACCAGTTTCAGGTAAGTTTCCCGTCGTTTTCACGTCGAACCACCTACTTTCGAGAATACCACTGTTCATGCACTCGTGGAATGTTGGTTTTCAGGGGATTCTAAGCTTATAGGAAGCTTAGTGAGGTCCCAAAGAAGCTCGGAGTTCTTCGTTTGAAGGAATTGGACGTCGGGATCGAGAGGACGAAGCTTGGCCGATTTTTCTCGAAATTCTCCGGTGAGATCCCGTGACTTTTAGAGCTCCAAATTAGTATAAATGTGTTCTACAAGTTATGAGCTTCAATTTGGTATAAATTGCATGAAATTTGGATGAAAAAGGAGTGAGATATCGAAGTTTAAAAAATTTCCCAGTTTCCGGCGCCAGCGACGGTCACCGGAGCTGGAGGTTGAAGGTGACGGAATATTCTGTCAATTCTGACGGAATATTCTGACGCCGTCAGTCAGAGTTAACAGTTTCAGTTAAGAACTTAACAGAATATTCCGAGAATATACCTGACGGCGTTAACTGACGCCGTCAGTGTGCCTGTCACATGACCGTGCGTGGGGGCGCGTAGGTCCGTGCACTTGTCGGCGCGTGGAGGCCGGAAAAATTATTCTAAAAATTTTGGGGTGTTCGTGATGTCGAGTAGGTCACGTTGGTATATTCAAATGCCAAAATTGATCAACGTATGAGAAGTTATTTCTAAAGTTCCGTTTATGTACGTTAATTAACGTTTATTCAGTTACTTCTCATATAAGCAAGGCCTATCCCGAGAATGAGCGTAGCCAGGCTAGGCGTGGGGGCTACGATCTGGCTATTTATCAGTGAGTGGGCAGTTTGTTTTCCGTACATACCTATATATATTGCTATTTTTCCCAGAAAATGAATTTAAGCAATGAAATGAGTTGAGATGTCATGCAAGTATCTATTTATTTTAATTATGCATTAGTACTTGCATATAATTGTGATGGTGCTGCAGACACACAGGTAAGTATCAAGTAAGATTCTATGCTAGTTATGATGAGAATGAAATGATGTGATGTGATACAAATAAAATGATGTGATTTGAGCTCATACACCTGCACATATTGTTAGTGCTCACGCCCAAAGTTAGGGGCACAGTCTTTCACGTGTTGTTCACCTCCCGCACCGCATGCTCGCCTTGGATCCAAGTAGGTGCACAATCCTGTCGTATAGACCACTATAGGTGGGTTCGACTCGTAGGTGACCCGCGAATCATTCGCACAGTCTTCACGTGATTGTAGCACTAAAGCATTCTTATATTGATACAATGATATGATAGCGACCTCATGAGGATATTGATGTATGTGCAGGGTATATATATGATGAGATTGAGATGTTATGAGCTATATATACATATATGCAGCCGAGGGCTGAGATGATTATCAGATACTATTCACATCACAGATTTACAATATGAGCATACAGTTGAGATGTTAGTTGTGATACTTTTGCATGGCATACCTACAGATATTTCAAGCATGGTTTTGAGACATATATGTATATGAGTATATTTTATTTTTGGGAAATTATACAGGTTTTACGGAGAGGGGTTACAATGATTTGAGAAAAGAATAGTTTTGAAAAAGATTAGTTTTACTGACCCACTCAACTTTGTTTTTCGCCCCTCCAGGTATTAAGTAGTGTTCGTTTGTGGTATACGAGGATCTCCCGGACGTTCTGACAGAATTCACTTATGTAGGATCACCTGCGGGTGTTGTTTCCATTTAGTACTTTCTGCTTGACTGCACGTAGACCATTTATGCTTTGATCTTGTATAAGCACTATAAACTTTCGCACTAGCACACTCTCTTTTATTCGATTGCTAGTGGTTTGGTTTTAATTGGTTCGTATCTTTCTAATTAATCTCACTTCCGCACTGCGTACATGGTTACGTCACGCTCATGTGACAGCCAGCATGCCCCACTTTCGGGTCGGGGTGTGTCAAAAATCCACATAAGTATCCAAGTCATTTAATGAACAAATAGGAACCCTTGGATGTTATAAAATCTAAAGGCTATAAAGAAGTGTAAGAATGTTTGTAATAATATTTGTCCCTTGATCCTATATATACATATATATATATATATATATATATATATATATATATAATTACATCATAAATTACAAAATAGAATGACATAATATTATGGAGTATTGAAACATAATGAAAACATGGGGAATAAGCATATAATTTGTTTCATTTAAGTATTCAACAAGTCTCTTACAATTTATTAAAAAAAAATGCAAAATGAAAGTTATCTATTTTATGTCTAAGGGAGTCGTAATCTAGGCGGATAGTCGTAATCTAGGCGGATGTCTAGGTGGGTCTGGCCGGGCTAGGCGGACATTTTAGCAAGTCTAGGTATCCTTTCTAAATTTTCAAACGCCAATGCATTAATTGGGATGGCAGCCAACTGTCTAGCGCCTAGGCAGAGATTTTTAGAACAGTACTTATTGTAAACATTGTACATGATTAATTCAAGGAGGTCTAAATTGTACATGGTATCATTCGTCTAGGTTCTAAATTCTACATTGTTTATTATAGGTGAGTTTAACAACCTATTGTAAAAGTATTTTTATAAGTATTTTATCACTTTTCAAAGAAATAAAAGAGAGTGATGAAAAATTATATTTATAATATTTTTTATTACAAGCGATAAAACTATTCTAATCTATACTAATAAAAATACTTTAAACCTAAAACCCATTAAGTTGAAGGTTAATGTCCTATCCACTATGGCAATCTGCCACTCTCAATACATTGATGACCTTAATTTAAGTACAAGTAGATTTCATCACAAAATAGAGTTTTAAATTTCAAAAAAGAACAAAATAGATAGGAAGCAATAGTTTTGAACTATATAATCAGTTTGCTTTCTTCAATACAGTATGTTTAAGTGCAAGAGTACACTTTGTTTGAAACAACACCATTAGATTTTAATTTCATAATTTCAAGAGAGGGTGTTTTCCATCACACTCAACATCAAGGTTGGTTGGATCTTCCTTTCCAATCTCTCCCTTAAACCCCAAAACCTAACTTTGCAAATATTTCACCGCCAGTCCCTCAGTTAGGCTTAGGCCAGCGGCAGCTCCTCTCGCCTCCTTTTAGTATCCTCCTCCTCCTAGCCTCCCACCCTCTACTTCCTCCCCACCGTCTTCTCGTTCGCGATCCGCATACTTTCTCTTTCTCTCCACGCTCTTTCATCCCCCTCGGTCGTTTTCTTTTTTTTTTCTCTGTTCCTTTGTGTTGCCTCAACACCTTTTCCCCCTACTCATTTGTGGGCAACCAGTTTTCCTAGCTCTATTGAGGCCACCGGCATATTTCCCAAATTTTGTTGCCATACAGGGCTTCTTCCCTTATTTGGGGCTTAGATCTACACGTTTGGATTGGTCTTTAGGTTGTTTTGTGTGTCGGATCCTCCCTGTTTGGCTTGCTTTTTCTTGTTTTTTATTGTTGATATTTTGCCTACCAGTGGTTTTGTTTTTTCAAATTTGTGTAGCTTCTATTTCCTGGGTGGGGTTGCGCATTTTCGTGTTGTGTTTCTCATGTTCGTATCGTTTTCATGTCATACCTGATATCTTAACGAGTCGTGTCATGTAACACTAGTTAAAATAAACGGGTAAAATTACCCAACCCGAATTGACCTGATAATATTAACGGGTAATATGACCCGACCTGTTACTCGTTCAAGAAAATATATTTTAAACCAATAAATAATCAAATGAAAAACATAATACTAAATAAGTATATACATACCATATTATCACATTCAAAAGATAAAAGCGCATTTGTCTTTCAAGTATTACACATTTACATACCCAAAATAGAAGCATAAAAATAAAAATAAAAACATTAGAACATTACAAAATATCAAATGTTCCAAAGATTTGCAAAATTAAGGGAGATATGTTTCAAGGTTTGAACCTTGTACATTTTCTTACAATCAAACTCTTCAATTTTCATCAATCACCATGGGAAATGGTTTTGAAACTTTGGCTTGATATATTGTCTTCAAGAGTTATATTGATGATATTTTCAGTGAGGCTTTCTACATTAGTACTCTCTTCTCATTTATCTTACAGCTATTGTGTAAGTACAATCTTTAATAGTTCTTTAATTAATGTAGAAGTGTGAAAAATATAGAATATATATATAAACGCTCCTAATGACAAGCTTTACAACTTTCGTGGATGGTTTAACTTTAAAATTCACCACTATAATCACTTAAATCATAGATTAAAATTTAACCATGTATTGTTGTTTACATTCACGCTTCATTTTTTTCACCAAATTTTATTTTTAAAAAAGATGATCTATTAGAGGATACAGGAAGATGAACGGTTTAGATCGTTAATATTATGTTTAGAGTTTTACCGTTAGTGAAAATATTGCTTGGTATTTATAAAGTCTCTACAAACTATATAACATTGATTCATATTTCAATTAATTGTAAATATCAGGACGTAATATCAAAGATCCAAACGGTTCATCTTCCTACATCCCCCAGAAGATCATGTTTACAGAAAAGAAAATTTTAAAAATGAAATTCAATATGAAGAATAAAGCGTAAACGACAATCAACGGTTAAATATAAATTTAAGGTTTATGGATTATAGTGTCGGATTTTGAAGTTGACCCCTTCATGAAAGTTGCAAAACTTGTCACTACGAGTGATTATATGTGTGTGTGTATATATATATATATATATTTATATATTTAACATTTCTATAATTATTATTAATTTTACACTCAAATAAAAAATACTATTCATGACGGTCGATAGGGTTTTAAAAATCTAAACGATAATGTAAGTGTAACCATTGTCTACTCGTGGAGGAATGATGAATCACAAGTGTTTATATATTCTTTCACATCTTTTTATACTTGTAGGCATGTGTTCTTGCCTATACTAATACTATACTTGTTGATTTTAATTTTAGACAACAAAATGTTAAGTAAAATTTATCCTATTAATGATAATAAGAAACTCTCATAACCGCTATTTCTTACCATATTTGCGACCCACACTGGTCAGAGGAAACTTCTACCGACTTTTGGTGCTAACATGTTTCATGCAGGTTTTTAGGTTGTGGTGGCGTTCCGAGGACTTTGGTGGCTCTGGCTGGATCCCCTTCGACCCCACCAGCCCCTCTGAGTGTGTCCAGCTGGCATCCCACACCTCCTAACTTTTCTGCATGTGCCTTTGCCTTTGCTACTCATGCCTCCTGCCAATTAATTTTGCAACTGGATCTCCATTGTGGACATGTCACCTTGTTCTTTTGTTTTTTAGTGTAGTTTTTTTATTTATTTTTATTTTTATATGATTGGTCTGTGTTGCTTCGGCAAGTGGTTTGCGTCTTCGGCAATTTTGTAGCCTTGCTGTCTTTTGATGGTTTTGGTGGGGTTTTTAGTGCTTGGTATGTCGCGTCTTGTTTATGGAGCATATCTATCTTAGGATTGCTCGTTCTAGTGGTGTTTGTGTTTTGTGCTTATTACCTCCAGATCAAAAATTTAGTCACTGCAGCGTATGTATCCGTCTGGCATTCTTGTAAGTGGTTATTTATGGTAATAAAATTCTATCATTTCTATATAAAAAAGAAAAAGCAAAAAAAAAAATGGAACTCGGATCGAAGTTTGGCTAATTGGCCAGAATGGAAAGTAAGTAAGCCAGCATCTACCATCAAATGAATTGAATATTGCAGTCGAATTGGAGGTCTGGAGAAGAAAGATGATGTATTACCCAATTAAAGAACTGCACGGGCAGAAGAGCATTTTAAAGTTAAGAAAAGGCATACTCCAATCAAAATAGCCAAAAGGCAAACATTATTTTCAACTTTTAACCCTAAAAAATGCTTCATCATGATGCCTATCTTTAATTCAATCTAAGGTGATGCGTAGATATCTTCTAGATAAAAACATGATATGAGTCTTGGCTTCAATCATGATTTCTCTCTTTTGCGGCTTCTCAACTCAATCTATTTGCTAGACTCTACTTTGATGGGCATCTTGAAAGATTAAGAAACCTAGAAGTCTTTATCCTAACTTTGCTACTTTACATGTTTTCAATTATTCCCATATTTCACAAACAAACAACAAATTATCATAAGTTCCTCTTATAACAACTAATCATCTAATGTGTTTACAATTATGTGATCGACAATCACTCATGGAATAGGCTTCATATTTTAGAACCTACTAGATCAATGTCAATTACGATCACGTACGTGAACGATTGGATTTAATAAAGCTCCTACTAAAGGTGAATGCAAATAGGTACTAGCTTCTTATTCACTTGACTTTAGAATTTGAGTGTAAATCTACTAAGCATTTACTACTTTGAGCCCGTGTTTTATCACTCTCCGTATCGCTCTCACAAAAAATAAATTAATAATGTTATGTTAGGCTAAAGAAAGTGAGTATGATACTAATAGGGAGATTATATTCACACACCCCAAATTACTTCTCTCAGACCTTTTTAATTTTTTAATATTTTTCTATCAAGTGTTAGTAGTGTGTAGAAAATATTAAAAAATTAAAAAGGTGTAAGAGAAGTAATTTGGGGTGTGTGAATATAATCTCTCTACTAATATATTGAACTCATATAAGAATCACATTTTGATAGTAAGCCGAAAAATTTGAGTGTAGTACTAATATATTGAACTCATGAGTATATATTAAACTCATTAGTGTGGTGCTTATAAACTAATAGGTTTTAAAGTATGACTCTCACAATTATTCAATTCACAGTAGTGTAGCAATATTGTTATCAGTATCAAACTCGAACTACCTGATTCCTATATAATATGACACTCACTCAAACTACTGTGCAACACACAAAATTGATAACACTGTTGATAGTTTCTAATATAAATAAGTCATTTTATTGTATGTAAGATCACCTTATATTAAAGTGTGTATATTAACCATATGATCAATATTAAAATTGTGTTACAAAAATTTAAATTATTATTATAATATTATATTTATTAATTGAATGGAAATTAGAAGTGGAGCTTTGATAGAAAGATGTGTCTATTCAAATGAAGAGTTGCAACTTTTGACTCTTCATGAATAGTCACATGCTTTCCAAAGAGGTATTTCAACTTCTATAAATAGGGAAGCCCCCTATAATCACTTAACAACTTTTCATTGTTTACATAATCATACATAGAGTGCACTAAGTATTAGAGAGTCTCATTGAGTCCAAATCATAAGAGAGTTTTCAACAAAATCGTGGTTTATGAGCCTTGTGATTTGGAGAGCTACTATTATAAGGACGTGGTCGTTGTATCTTGGGAGTTAAACGTCGATCAACCTTGAGCACCGTAGTTGGGCGTAAACTTGTCTTAAGGACAAAGTATCCAACACTTGCTTTGACCGTATTTCCAGATTTTTTTAATTAGTATATCATGTTCATTTAACATTGGTTACTCATGTGCATGCATTATTTTGATATATAATTGCATGACTTATTTCTTAATTTTCTATGTGATTTAATATAGCGTATAGACCCTAATTTTTCCAACAATCTTAAGACAAGTTTATTAGTTTGATTGCTTTATATTTGTTGTTTTTCAGATAGTGGTTAATTGAGTAATTAAATTTTTTTTTGGTTGAAACAAAATAACAAACAGATGTAACTATACAAAAAAGTCACTGTCTCTAATATGATTTTTATGTTTTTGATACGGTTGCTTTCTGCATGTTTATTACAAAGCATGATAGTGTGTGAAATCCTTGTGTTATGGTTGGGTGTTTAGATATATCATGCTTTATCACAAAAAGTATAAAAGGCTTTTTTTTTTTTTTAAAGTTGAAAGAAATACATATAAATTTGTTGTGAAGCTCTATCTGATAACAATCTCTGCATATATTTGAAAGTTTCTTTTACGCTTGTTGCCTTCACTACTAAGCATAACTGCTTGGGCGATGAAGGGATATTTGTCGCGCAAAGGCAAATACAGTCGCTGGAAACATTGGGCGGAGAAGAAGCTGTCGCGCGAATTCTGTCGCGCAAAGCTCGTGGCGTCAGACATTGTGCGATGGAGGAAAGTGCTTTGTCGCGCGAATTGAATGTTCCGTGATTGATCAGCTGGTTGTTGCACAAAACTAAGAACGACGAATGATTGTTTGTTGCAAGTGATACTCCTAGCGATGAAACTTGCGTTCGACCCCCACACCCTTGTGCGATGGACTTAAGGTCGTCGCAGTCAGATTCTAAAATTAATTTTTTTAAATAATTTTAATTTATTTTTTTCCTTTTAAATTTTGATAATATTGTTTTATGTATAAATTAAATTAAAAACAGGAAATGTAAAGAAGAATATTGAATTAAAAAATTATTGAAAATGTACATACAAAGGAATGAAATATTTTAAAATTTGAAAACAATTAAAAAAAGGAAAACTAATGAAAAGGGTTTGAAAACTTTGAGTTTTAACGATAAGGACAAAATAAAAGGTAAACTGAATAGTACCAAAATTGACTTTTTAGTGTAAAATTGTAGTTTTTCGTTAAAGTGAACAATACCGGGAGCTTTTCATTAAAATTCCCAAAAAAAAAAACTAGAATATGTAGTCTTCCATATCACAATCACCTATTGGTGGTGTTGTTGCTGCATTAGGGGCTAGGAGGTCGTAGATGCTGCGGCGAGGGTTTGGGAGGTCGTTGTTAGAGGTGGTTCATCGTCGGGGAATCGAATGCCAAATATTTGAAGGGTGAGATGAATTTGGTTCATCAAACTGCTTTGGGCTGCAAGCTGAGACTGCTAGGCATCAATCTACTCCTTTTGGTCCGCCACTTTAGATGATAGTGATTCGACCACTTCTGTTCTTTGCCTAGAGGATAAGGTAGACAGGTCCCGAAGACGGGTTTTCCTAAGCTCTTGGTGAACATTCCCATGCCTACCACTGTGGGTCTAATCGAGTGTGTCTGTCATGATCTGAAAACGGACATCCTCAGGTGGAAACACCTCATCGATCAGGGTCTTTGGGGGGAAGCTGGAAAACCACCTCTTCCAGAACAATCTGGCCTTTCTCCACCATGGTGGACTAGAAAAATGAAATAATCAATTTAGTTTTAATATACATGTAATTAATATTAATACTAATTGAATATTAAAAAATTGGAATAACTTACATGAAGCTGCTCCATCAGCTTATTCCCGGGCCGAACGTACACCTCTTTGAACATGTCAATCTTAGGAAACTTTGACCCCCTCTTGAACATGTCAATCTCAAGAAACCTTGACCCCTCCTAAAAAAATTTGTTATCACATAGAAAATCAATTGTTTAATAAAGAGTAAAAAGAATGAAAACTTAAAATAAATATATGGTTACCTTATGTAGCCACTCCCATTCGTCCCGGCGATCCATCAACTCTATAGGACACCCAACTGCTAAAGCGACCTCTGGACCGTCATATTTCTCATAATGCTTGTGGAAGTTGCTCTTCTACCAGCACAAAGGTCGTTGATGTACTGGTTTTGATTGGCATCGAGGTTGGTGAGCTCATCGTGATGCTGCAAAACTCAACAAATAAATAGTAGTGAAAATTTATAATAATTTGTATACTTTAATAAAAATTTAGTGTTTGAGGTTGAAAATACTTACCGATAATTCGTGAAGAACTGATTCCTTGACTTCAGGTGAGACAGCTTTCCATGAATCTCACAGGAAGAGGCAATGATTTCTAATAACTTAGCCAATGTCGTTGGCCAACGCACTGTGTTGCTCTTTTGTTGCAGCGGCATGATGTCAAGGATCCCACGGTTTGTGACGTCTTCAGAAGTTTGCAAGGGCCCTTGGTTTTTTTTTTTTTTTTTGAACTACCAAATAAACAAAGTAAACATTAGACGAATTCTATTTGCAACTGAAAATTTGGCATAACCTCCCCTAAAACTATAACATTTCCTAAAACCTGCAGACAATATAAAAACAAAAACAACACATCCACCCAATAATTCAAACAGTTTATACCAATTAGGGACTTTAAAACAAAATTTACAACTAGTATCAAGTGTTTTCACTTCTAATTGCATCATTGGCTGTGAATCTGTGAAGAAACTACAACATATTGGATTGCACATGTAATTATTTAAGTTCAAAACAATATCGATGTAATTAGTCTTGTCTCTTTGAAAATTTAACACACCATATTCGCAACTTGAAAAATATACTAAAGATTTTCACTAATGAGAAAATAAAAGAATAAGAAAGATAACTTTTTAAGAGGATAGCCGAAGAATTTATCAACCAACTTTTTCTAAAGAAGATTGGTGATCTTCTTTTGTCATCCACCAACAAATTTAAGTATCCTCCTTGATAGTATGTTGTAACTTATGACTTTTTATGAACCTACCCGAAAAACCAAATAATTTAAAAAATCAATTTTCACAACAACCAAAAAAAGGTTCAAAATTTCGATTATACTATGAGAAAGATGCATTACCTATCTGGGACTCTTCTCATGGACAGAGGAAGCGTCATAAGACTGCTCAGCCTCTTCAGAACTCCGGGATCATTGATGAGTCTGTCGGGCACTTAGTACGGGATGCATCACCGAAGAAGTCGATGACACAGGAGCCGTAGACACCGTTGGCCTCAAAGGCGTGACCAAAAGGATATCCATCGTGCCCATATCAGGTGAGGGGGGGTGGCAGCAGCACTACCTGCTGAAAAAGGTGTTTGACTGACCCTACTAGCTGCCTGGCGGGTTGAAATTAAGTTTGACATCTACAAAAATAATTAATAAAAAAAATTACAATCCACTACTTTAATCCGGTTTTGATATGCTAAAAAAATATCCTAACCTTGAAGGAAAATAAGATATATCTTTAATTTCATTAATACCATTAAAGAAGGAATCAAATTATCAAATTACTCATACACGCGTAAAATAAATATTTGTGCACAATAGGAACATCTATAGTATCCCACATGCCTATATGTATAACCTATTTACATGCCTTATGCAAACCTATATGACAAACATGAAAAAGAAAAGTTAAAAAGACAAAATATGCAGGTGCAGGGAAACACTACATTCAACCTCAGAAAAGTTTTGCCTTGTCGGTCAGTTGAACTGATAAGCTCTTCCAAAACAAGGAAACATGCAGCCAATAAACTTTGTATTGAAAAACAGTTTGCAAGACAATGCAACTTACAAGGAATCGATGAATGATGGAAGAAGGTAAGCATGTACTTATTCTAGCTGAAGGTAAGGATGAATGTGTGTGTGTGTGTGTGTGTGTGTGTGTGTGTGTGTGTGTGTGTGTGTGTGTGTATCATGTTCATGACTTGGACAAAGGGAAAGGCAAATAGCCCACACCTCCACATATGAATAAAGTTTTGTTCAGCAGTTGTAGAGAAAGTTTGAAAAAGAAAAAATAATCATGAATTTTTAATACGATTGCAAGATATACATATTGATCATGCGAATCACTCAAAATTTGATATCTCATAGCAAGAATAGCAGTAATGCACCTAGTTTTCTTTCACCTTGGAGATAAAGAAAAGCCGACACTTGATAAAGTGCGGCAGACAAAACTATTGAATCGCAGTTACATTTGCATTGCAAAAATGAAAAACCACAAATGCTTATATTATAAGAAAAAATGACATAAAGTTGATGGTTCAAATAAAACTCAAATAAGTTGTTGAACTCAACTGCATTAGGAGTCGTAATCTTAGTTGTGGTCCAACTGTTAAATGAGACCAAGCAAATGTTGTCCACTAGCTTTAACATGAAGGGTTTGGGTGAAGCTTATTATGTATTAGGTATTGAAATTATAAGTGATAGAATGAAAAGAATTATATGGCAGTGGGGGTGATGTTCCTATTGCTAAAGGGTAGTGTGATGTATGTATAGTTTGCACTAGACCGATTTTGGCCATTTGGCCTTTGCACTGAGTGTGTTAGGTAGATTTCAATCAAATCCTGGCATTGCACACTGGAACACAAGCAAAAAGGTATTTAGATACTTAAAGAAGACACAAGCTTCTGTCCTAGGTTTTCATCGAGATGAGAATTTGGAAGTGATTTGTCATAGTGATGCAGAATTGGGTATGTTTTCATATTAGCTGGTGTTGTAGTCTCATGGAGAAGTAGAAAACAAACCACTATAATATATAGGCTGTTTTGAAGCAATGAGGCAAGGTGTGTGGTTAAGAAACCTGATATGTGACATAAAGACAGTGAGAAGTGTTGAAAGACCAATTAAGATTTTTGTGACAATTCCTCAGCTGTATTCTTTGCCAAGAATAACAGAAGGTCAGAAGCTTGGTACTTATCACATGGTTGCACATCCACGACAAAAGCATTACATGTAACAGCATTTCAAAGGCATTTTGCCAAAGATAGAAATACAAATAATTATAGATTATGTTTAAATGTGGGAGTAAGGTAATTTTCCACTGTCTTAAGTATGTGTTTTAATTAGAAATTATGCTTATAATGTTCACTTGTATGACATGACAGAAGATAGAAACTCCAAAAACTTTTAGTCCATCCACGTTTGCGCAATGGTCGATGTTTGAAGCATACCCATTCGAAAACTGTACAGCAGATAGAAACTCCAAAAACTCTTTCCTCTTATCCAGTTTCACCGAAAGCATGCCAATTTTTTCCAAATCAATCAGAGCTTCATTGTGTCCTTTATTTTTTCCTCGATGACTAGTATAGTTCCGATCAGTGTATCAAATACATTTTTCTCAACATGCATTACATCGATGTTGTTTCTTGATTTTAATTTAGAACAGTACAGGATCTCGAACAACCTTGTCTTGTCTATCCATTTCAGATGTGTTTCTAGACCATTCTCTAGATCTTAGTTGAAGCACTGTGCCGTTGAAGAATGTTGTCTCATTCTGACGCCACTCGTGGTCCCACGGCAACCATTTATCATGCCTTAGGTAACAAACTTTTACTCTATGCTAACCAGACGTTGTGTTCTCTTTGCAAACTAGGCATGTGTAATAACCCTTAGTACTCTACCTAAACATCATAACCTCCGTAGGAAAATCGTTTATAGTCCACATCACTACTACTTTCAAAGTGAACATCTTCGCGGTAGATTTATCATGCATGGAAACACGATTTTGTCATAATTCTTTTAGTTCATCAACCAACAATTGTAAATAAATATCAATAGACGTGCCCGGATCTTCTATTATCAACAATGTCATCATCATATATTCTTTTTTCATGCACTTCCAAGGCAGCAAAATATACAGAATTGCAAAAATTGGCCGAGTACTATGATTTTGGTTTAGAACCCCGAAATGATTAAACCTGTTTGTCACAAGTCCCAATCTAACGTTCCGGGGCTCACATGCAAAATCAACATATAACCAATCAAACTCTTTCTAGGCATCTCCATCTGCATGATATCTCATAACATTATCATCCACTCATCTATCCTTATGCCACCTCATGTCACTTGCAATGTGCGTCAACATATACAATCACTAGCACTGCAACCTAGGCTTTAATAGGAGATAAAGCATTACATTTTGTGGAATCTTTGTTGTTTTATTCTGAGAGGTCATTTTAAACCGCAAATCATTACATACAGGCTATTTATCCAACGCTTTATTCTCTTTGTAGAATAAAAGGCAATTATTTTTACACACATGAATTTTTTCATATCTCAATTCAAGACCACTCAGCACCTTCTTTGCACTTTTATGATCTTTAGGCAGGCAATTTTCCTTTAAAAGCATCATCTTGAAGACCCCTTAAAAGTAATCAAAACACTGGTTCGAGATACGAAACTTTATTTTGCTATGCATCAACTCAATAATAGCCGTGAGCACTGAAAATCCTTCGCAACCGGGGTATAATTCTTGCTTAGCACTTTTTAATAGTTTTTTCATATTTTCAAATGCTTCACTGTCCATGGTAGGAAGGATGTCATCTTCTACTTTCTCATTTGTATTCGAACTTGCGTTTGGAAAAGCATCATTGATAATGTCCATAATTTGTTCATTTAGGTCCACAACCGATTCAACTGCCTCCACTACTTGGGTAATGTGTGAGGATAAAGCATGTTGCATTTGTTCTCCATGATGATTCCACGTAGTGTAGGTCTCCATCATCCAATTTCTAACTAAATGGTATCAAATAGTTTCAAAATATTCAATCATTGAGTTGTTACACTGTCTACAAGGACACCAAATTTGAGTTGAACCCCGATTGTTTACAATTGTAAAATCAATGAATCGGTTTATTGCATCCAAAATAATCATCAGCACACATGTTAGGATTATGTATCCACTGTTTGTCCATATCACCTGCAAATATAAAAAATTTACATGGGTTACAACTTCAATTATGACATGCCACCTTATGCCTCCAGTATAGGTCCTATCTCATTTGAGAATGCATATTTACGTGCTGTAATTTACAGTTCCAACAAATTAGAGTTCGATCATGAGAAAACTTCGGCAGCATCTCCCCACAGTTCTTCCAAGTGCACGAAGTAGATACAAAAAACTACGATGCACCCGAAGAACGTAAAGAGATGCTACCAAATTTTCTACATTCAAAATCTAATGTGTGAACCACAAAATACAACATGTAACTATGCATTCTCAAAATGTCCAAAATTTTGAGACAATTCAAGAATTAATTAGACTGCAGTCATGCTTTTGCATCCATGCATCCATGCTTTTGCATTCTCAACTGTTGCAAATGTTTTGCAGCTTCTGCCTTCCTGCATTCTGGTTAAATTCTGTAACATGGATAATCTTTGCGCGACAAAAGCACCGACGTGTAAAACATGCTACTTCCACTTTTGGCACTATCTAACCACTTTTTGCCGCATTTTTTATAACACTTTGAGCGACATTACCCTTTTTTAAAAATTTTGTTTTTAAAATAAAATAAAATTTTCCATTCAGTCTTCAATTTCTTTTTTTCAAACCACATAAATACTTAATAAATCAAGAACCTATTTCATTAAACAATTTACTATAAATATTTATTAAAATGCATTAATTTTATTCAAAATGAACATTAAGTACATGTTTAAGTAAAGGGAGATTATATTAACACACCCCAAATTACTTCTCCCACACCTTTTTAATTTTTTAATATTTTTCTATCAAGTGTTAGTGGTGTGTAGAAAATATTAAAAAATTAAAAAGGTGTGAGAGAAGTAATTTGGGGTGTGTGAATATAATCTCTCTAAGTAAACTGTTCATAATATAAAATAATATAAAACTTATTCATATCTCATTAATGAATAAGCACTAAAATTAAAATAAAAAACAATATTCTACTCTTCCGCCGGTAGTTCTAGTTCTCCCTATAGTTCTGCCGCGCACTGATTATCAAACTTCCACTCCCGAAAATGATACATGAACATGTTATCGATTGCCTTCATCAGATTTGGGTTACTTTTTGTCAATGTCCTAATTAGGCTGTCATGCGAAAATTTATAAATTAAATTCTCATTATTATTGACACACCCGTACCCGAAAGTAGGGCATGCTAGCCGTCACGTGAGTGTGACGTAGCCAAGTGCGCTGTGCGGAAGCTAAGATCGATAACGTAGTACGAACTAATTAAAACAAAGTCTAGCAACCTGAATATGAATGTGTGCTAGAAGTATTACAATACTTGTACATAATCAGAGCGTACTAGGTCGAGTGCAGTCAAGCATGAATAAAAGAGTTATTTACACCATCGGTGTCCTACATGATGATAAATCTGTCAGAAAGCCGAAGGATCCTCGATGTGCCCAACTCAGAAATCAAGCTATCTAGAACCTGGAGGGGCAAAAAAACAAAGGGAGTGGGTCAGAAAAACAATTCCTTTTTCAAATCCTTCTTTTCTCAAAGTACTAGCCCCTCTCCGTAAAACCTGTATAATTCCCAGAAAATAATACATACATATACATCTCAATCTTTTTCAGCATAAAACGTTTTCAAAGTATTTCAATGTATGTCGTGCAATGCATCTCAATGCTATCTGAGTCTCATAAACAATGCCATACTATGCATTTTTATAATCATATCGCTATCATATATCATCTCAGCCCTCGGCTGTAATTTAGCTCATAACATTCTCATTCATAATCATCTCAGCCCTCGGCTGCATATATAGCTCATAATCATCTCATCACATAATCATATATATTCTGTACATATCATCATCATCATCACTGTTTCAACAGTAAATGCTCTAGTGCTACAATCACGTGAAGACTATGCGAATGAACGCGGGTCACCTACATGTCGTACCACTCAAAAGTGATCTGTACGACAAGACTATGCACCTAACTTGGATCCAAGGCGAGCATGCGGTGCGGGAGGTGAACAACACGTGAAAGACTATGCCCCTATCTCTGGGCGGGAGCACTAACAGTGTGTACAGATCTATGAGCTAACAATTCATGATATCTCATGATCGTTATCAGCATAATATCTCAATTGTATCTCAATCACATTTCAATTATATCTCAAACATATCTCAATCACATTTCATACGTATATCAAATGTATTTCATACGTATATCAATCGCTATTCGTTCTCAACTATGCATGTATCTACCTGGTACTTACCTGGCGTCCTCGGCACCAACATATGCATGAAATGTATAATTAAATACTCATGCATCAAATCAAGTAATATGCAAGTCGATAAAACATATATTTCCATTTAAAAAGTGATTCTGGGAAAATCATATGTATATATAAGTTATACGGAAAATAATACTGCCCACTCACAAATACGTAGTCGAGACGAAGCCTCCTAGCTTGGCTCAATCACATACGTCCTCGGAATACGTTTCCCTATACGTGAAATTTCTAATTAACTTAGTTTAATAACACATAAACAGAAACGTAAATAAAATCTTCGTAGATTGTCCAAATATAGGGTTTAAATATACGAAATCGATCTACTCGACGTCACGAACGTCACTATATTTTTAGAAAATTTTTAGGAGGTCCCACGCGCCCTCACGCGCCAGGACAATGCACGGGCTACGCGCCCCCACGCGCATCGCGCGTGTGCCCCACGCGCCTTCTCCGGTGGTCCTCGCCGGACTGGTTTTTTCGGTGACCGGAAAACTTCCGTGTGTGATTTCTCACTCATTTCTCAACCATTCTTCATGAAATTTTCACCAAATTGTTCTAAATTGAGAGTAGAACAAGTCTATACCTTCAACAACTTCGAAAACCAACGAGAATCTCGTCAGAAAATTGCACATATTCGGCCTTCCTTGTTCTCGACGATCCCGATGTCAAAGCTTGTCAAACGAACGTCTCCAAGCCTCTAGAGGACCCAACAAACACTCCTGTGATCTCCGATTCTCCTAAAACGCAACGTATAAAAAGTTGATGAATAGTGCCAAATATAAACCTTGAGTTTTGGACGTGAAATCGTCGTAGTTCTTACCTGAAATTGGTATGGTTGAGTTCGTATGGACTTCACGATCATGAATATGTAATTTGTTTCGTCGATCTACAAGGTTTTGATTATGGGTGTGGGTGTGCTGTGTGTTAGGCGACGGGAGAGAGAAAGAGAGATCATGAGAGGGAGAGAGTCTGAGAGACATGAGAGAGAGAAGAGTGTCGGTGGCACAGTGGACTAAGACCACTAATCACAATTATTTTTCTCACTTTACATTGGCCCTCAATAACTAGGATAATTATATAATTGGCCCAAAATCATTAATCTCATGCATAAACGTTCACCCGAACTTAAGGGCATAATAGTCATTTCATAATGTCGAAATAAAATCCCGGGACGGGTTGTCACAATTATATTAAATTTAACAAACATAATTATTGTTTAACTAATAACTTAGCACATACAACTAACTCGTCAATCATGTGCATCTTCAGCTGCTTGAGAATGGCTTTCCAAGATTCCCAATCCGCAGCACATTTGTCACGCACAAGGATTTAAATATCGGTAATATCGGAAATATCGGTAGTCCGAAAACACGGAAATATCGACGGAAATATCGATAAAATATCGATATCGATAAAAATTACATGGAAACCACGGAAATTGTAAGAAAAACTTGGAAATTTTTATTGAAACTTTGTAGGATGTTTATTTAGTCAATTATCTATTAGTTTATCACAAAAAATTGGAAGGAAATGCATTGCATGATGGATTTAACTGATTTAAGTTGATTATATAGCGAGCTGGCAAACATTGTGAGTGTAGAAAATATGTAGTAATTAATGAAAGAAGTTTAAACACACCATAATCATTTATATATAATGAATTAGTACAATATTTTACACTCATTTAAACAAGAGATTAAGCAATGTGAGCTGTTGCTCCAAACCAATAACAATTGCGCCGAACCAATTACAATAATTTATATATAATGAATTAGTAAATAATTATTGAATAATATGTTATTTCTTATAAAAAAAAACATACATATGTGAATGTTTTATGTACATATCTAATATGCTTGCATAAAAAAAAAATCTAATAATTTATAATTATAACTTAAAACAAAGAGAGAAATGGATGTTTATCCAAAACCCTAATCAATGTTTAACGCGCTTGATTGAAACTTAGTAACTCATGTTCATCATAATTGAAAAGCAAATTAAGTGATCCAAACATGAAAGGGAGAAAGAACCCAGAAAAGCAAACATGAAAGAGGCGGTGCTCGTCGGAAAACTGGGTTTGGGGCCGAAGGTTTGGGCAATTTTCAAAGCTTTGTAACTTCTTTGTTTCTTAACCAAATTAAGTGATTCAAAAGCTAAAATGTAGTTAGGAATGTGGAGAAGAGGTTCATACCAAGTGAGGACCGAGTGGTGGCCGGTGTTGACCGGAAAATGACCTGAAAGATGACCAAACGACCACGGTTTATGAGTTCGGCCGGAATTCTACCCTAACTTTGAACGTCCATAACTTCTTCGTTTCTTAACCAAATTGAGTGATTCAAAAGCTAACATGTAGTTAGGAATGTGGATAAGAGGTTAATATCAAGTGAGGACCGAGTGGTGGTCGGTGTTGACTGGAAAATGACCTGAAAGATGGCCAAACGACCACGGTTTATGAGTTCGGCCGGAATTCTACCTTAACTTTGAACGTCCATAACTTCTTCGTTACTCAACCAAATTAAGTGATCCAAACATGAACGTTGTAGTACTCAACAAGATGAAGAGATTGATACCCTGCACGCCGGCCAACTCGCCGTGGTTTGGCCGGAAAACGCCTCGAAAGGGGCGGTGCTGCCCAAACGGCCGAAATTCTACCCTAACTTTGAACGTCCATAACTTCTTCGTTACTCAACCAAATTAAGTGATCCAAACATGAAAGTTGTAGTACTCGACGAGATGAAGAGATTGATACCTTGCACGCCGGCCAACTCGCCGTGGTTTGGCCGGAACACGCCTCGAAAGGGGCGGTGCTGCCCAAACGGCTGAAATTCTACCCTAACTTTGAACGTCCATAACTTCTTCATTACTCAACCAAATTAAGTGATCCAAACATGAAAGTTGTAGTACTCGACGAGATGAAGAGATTGATACCTTGCACGCCGGCCAACTCGCCGTGGTTTGGCCGGAAAACCCCTCGAAAGGGGCGGTGGACGTTAGAAAACTGGGTTTGCTTCTAGGCTTCTACAAAGTGTCCCACATCGGCTGTGGGATAGAAAGTGATGCTAACTGGCCTATATAAATACACCATTACAGCCTAGAGTAAGGTGTGCCTTGGCCTTTTGGCTGAGATCCGATCTTGGCCATTTGGCTGAGATTTGGTGGAGTGTATTTAATAAGTTTAGTATCTGAGATGATATTAAATTAATTATTAAGTATATTTTAAGTTTAATTTGGCAAAATACTGAGTCACGAGCAAGGCAATGAGTGGTCGGAGTTGTACGAGCTCCGGCCTTCTTCTCTGATTTGGTTTTTTTGCCGATATCGCGATATTTTAACGAAAATTATTTGGATAGTAAAAAAAATGTCGTTGGGGGAAAAAAACGATATTATCGGCGATATTTCGCCGATAATATCGATATTTAAATCCATGGTCACGCATCAATGCTCCAATGTTGGACCAAAAGCTGGTGCGCATATCGGACTTCATAACCCCCATTAATTCGTCAACAGTGATTCGGTAATGCTCCCACCATAAGTGTGTCAGACCCGTACCGCAGCTCATTTCTTCTTGTCTATCAACAAAATATATATTCATAATACTGAAGCTAAATAAAAACTTTATACATAATGCAAAATTTACAATGCAAACCTTTTTCAGAACTTTCGCTATCCATTGTCTTTGACGAACGCGCACCACTGTCAGCCATCACACCAACAATCAAAGAGCAAATTGATTTTAATTTGCAAAATTGTAAAGCATTTCCAAAATGCATTCTAAAAAAGGAGTGCAGAAGCACATATTTATAGGAAGGTTAGGGACTTTGTGCGACGAAGCCTTTATCGCACAAACATCTGCAATAAATACGATTTTGATTCCTCTGATTCACATGCACTAAATGCTCTGACCTAAAAACTGAACGACCTTTGCTCGACGAAACATTTGTCACGCAAAACATATAGATTCAAAATATGGCGGTAAGTTTATCTGCATTTTTTTGCGCCCTTTGCACGACGAAACTGTCATCGTTAAAAATATTGCACGAAAAATGTAATGGATTGTAATTATGAAGTTTACGTAAAAATAGATCTTTAGTATCTATATTTACATAAACTTCATAATTACTAATAAATATTCAGTTATAATATTTATTCTAAAAATAAATATAAACTTAAGTAAATTGAATTAATATTCCATGCATAATCGATAAAAAAAACCTTAAAATCAAATATTGTCCAAAAAACACAAATTCAAAACTACTACTTCAATGGTCCTCCATTCTGCTCTATGGCATAACGCCACTGCTTGTAACCCCCCTTCAACTCCTCCTCCATCAACTTCATTCACTCTTCATTCATATAGTCAAGAGTATAGTTACACTGTTACACATATATGCAAATAATTAATTCCAATATATAACAAAAAAAATTTAACAAAGCTATATATTTTCAACATTTTTCACTCACTAATAATCGATTGGTCACTGCCTTCTTCACATTCTCGGGCATGTATTTTCAAGAACGTTACTCAGCAGCAGGACAATTATTTTGCATTGCTGCATCAATCGCATACGCAAACTCCGTGTATTGTAGGGACTTTGCGCGACGAATCCTTTGTCGGGCAAACCTCTGCACTAAATACAGTATTGATTCCTCTGATTCACATGCACGGAATACTCTGACTCAAAAACTGACTGGACATTGAGTAACAAGTGTTTCACTGATTACCGTGCATTGAATTTGAGCGATGACGCCTTTGTCGCTCAAGATAGTAGTGGGAAAATCTTCATCGTGCATTTTTTTTCATGCCAAAAAAAATTACCCGTAATTTTCTTACTGATTTTGCACGAAGAGTATCTTCTTTTCATCATGCAAACTTTATTGCAAAACAAAGTTCTCCATCGTGCAAAGTGGCACCAACCTTGCGCGACGAAGATATTTTTTTCGTTGCGCAAAACGCACTTGCGCAACAGATTTTACTTTGTTACATAAACATTTGTCGCACAAATAGTTTTTCGTACTAGTGCTTATACATTAGCGATTTTTCTTTAATTTCCTTATGAAATTTAGAGAATTAGATTCTTGGTTGGTTGCGGTTGACCAACTGCTGGAAGTTTGAAAATGCCCTATGAAATTAATGTAACCTAGTAAGGGTTACATCGTTTTACGAAAGGACAAAATTGGTGTCTTGGGTATTGTACGGAACTGGTATATGAAAGATTTCAGAATGAGATAATCCCTTAATGCATACACATAAGCATGAGTTTTTTATATGCTTGGTGCATTTTGCCGTCTGCCATGTCTCCAGAAATGGCATCCTTTGTGCGCATAAGCATATAGCAGTACATATATATATATATATATATATATATATATATATATATATATAGTTTTATACATGTTGGAGGAATTTGGGAGATTAATAAGTCTCCAAATTATTTGAGAATGATACAATGTCTTACTGTAGACTAGCAAATTGCAATAAGTATTTAGTGTTATAAAACATTAAATATGGATGGCTACCAAATGTAATGGAATGTTAGGTTACTTCACTAAGAAGATGCCTTCCCACTAATAGCTACCACTACCCCTAGTTTTCTTATAAAAAGAAGATGAGGGAAGAAAGCAATGTTAGACACACACAAGTCATACGGGAGAGAGGAAAGAAAGGAAGAGGAAGAGAGAGAGGAAGAAGAGAGAAAAGAAAGGAAAGAGAAAAGAGAGAATAAGAGAGAGTTATCTTTGTACTCCTATTATTCCAATTATAATGAAAGCACTACTGCTATCCCGAGGATGTACTCCAGTCACACTGACTGTAGAGGAACCTCGTAAATTTTGTGTCTTGCTTATTTATTCCACTGCACACATCATCGATTTTACAACACGTTATCAGCACGAGAAGCTCTCGTGTCAGTGGAAAGCACAACGCCACAAATCTTGTTCACCTATGTCGCCTGGAATCTCACAGATAAGAAAATCTTTTCATTTCATCTTAAAATATTTGTACTACTGATTTTCTTGAAGCAAATATGTATATGTTGTTGTATAACTGTATATCATCATTTGCAGAAGCAAAATGGTACGGACTCAAAATCCGTAGAAAATCTAATAGCCATGGAAACAGCCTCGGAACTCCAACTTGCAGACCTCGGATTGAAAAACGTTCTTCTTGAAAGTTGTCCATCCTCCCAGTATCTACAACATATTAAAATTTCAGAAAACTTTAACGGTGCGATCGTCACATATGTCTGAAATACCAAACCAGTTTCCAATTTCCGCAGAAAACTGGACAGCCATCTTATGAGTACCAAAACGCCATTTTCAATAGCTCAGATTGAAACTGTTTCTTCACGAAAGTTGTTTGGTATCCTCTTATCCATATCATATTAAAATTTGAGCTAAATCTAACGGTTTGATCTTCTTATAAGTGGCAGACAAAGAAAAGGTTTTGGAATGGTGAGTTGCACCATTTGAAAAGAAAAGAAAATGGATGGAAACTTAATCATCACCCTTTTCTATTATTGCTTTATTTATGTGAATGGTGTTGGTTTAAAATCCATTCACAAGTTTTATTTACTTTAAAGCAATTTATTTATCATGGACGGTTTTATCGCCTACTGCTTTAAGTTTTGATTTATGTGAATGGTGTTGGTTTAAAATCCATTCACAAGTTTTATTTACTTTAAAGCAATTTACTTACCATGGACGGTTTTACCGCCTACTGCTTTAAGTTTTGATTTATGTGAATGGTGCTGAATCAAAGCCCTTATCACAAGCTTTATTTACTTAAAAGCAATTTATTTACCATAGTTGGAATTACCGCTTATTGCTTTAATTTATTTATTGTACTTCTTTTGTTACGATGAGTATAACAAGGACCCGAAGTTCCTTGATCAGATTAGAACCTGCAGTTTCTTGATCCTCATCATATAAAAATGATTGGACCAGAAGTTCCATCATGCAAAAAGATCGGGCATGAAGTCCCTTGATCCTCAAAGATCAGACATGAAGTTTCTTGATGAGTACCTTAAGTTTGAAGAGCCGAAGTGCCACAACTTAATTGTAATAAAAACCATGAGAGTACCAATTCATAGGCTATTAAATAAGGACCAGAAGTTCCTTGATGTATGTAAATGATAATATAATACATGTTTGATGGAGAGCTTACATCTCGAAGTTTTGATGATTATTGCATAACATTGGGCATTGATGTTGAACATCATGTTCCTCATGTCCGTACTCATAATGGTTTAGCAGAAACATTTATTAAGCGGATGAAATTGATTACCCGTGCTCTGCTCATGAAAACGAAATTGCCAAATTTTCTACATGGGGACATGCCATGTTACATGATACATTATTAGCTTGGTTGAGACATGTTGCCAACCACTAATACTTCTTAGTATAACTCGTGTTTGGGCACTAATTAAACATTACACGTTTACGAGTTTTTGGTTATGTTATCTATGTGCCTATTGCAATGCCACAAACGTATTAAAATGAGGCATCATTGCAAATTAAGAATTTATGTTGGATTTGATTTATCATCCATCATTCAATATTTTGAACCCTTGACTAGAGATATATTTACCGAATGATTTGCGGACTATGATTTTAATAAGACAGTTTTCCCACCATTAGGGGGAGAAAATAACATCGTTCCAGAAGAATGATGAGAAAACATCGTTCCAGAAGAATGATGAGAAAATATCATTCTAGAAGAATGATGAGAAAAGACCGTTTCAGAAGAACGAAGAGAATTTGTCTTATTTTGATTCACGAAGAAATCAATGAGAAAATGAAGTAAGAATAATTGAATGATGTAACGAAAGTGATGAAATCACATATATTTGCTGCAAATGTGCCTACAAGAATTGATGTCTCTATTGGACAAAATAATATGGCAGCAAATGATTTATCTATTGCACGCCTGAAGCGTGGTAGACTCTTAGACTCAAAATGTTTAGTCCTTCAAAACAAGAAGAATATGGCACTACTGAACTATTACATTCCCGAAGCATAACTGTTGCATGCCGGAAGCATGACAGTCACCGCTTGGATACATGTCCCAGAAAGGACAATCCGCGGACATGGGAATTTTGATGTCTCATGCATGAAGCATGATAGACGTATAGACTCCAATAACTCAACTCCCGGAAGTGGAGATTAAAATCCAAGCTCTATAACGCTCAAGAAGAGGTTATGATCCGCATTCTCTAAATTATGATCATCCTGGAAGAGATAGTGTAATTCCCTTAAAGAGACAATGGATGTCCAAAGAAATGAAAAGCTTTTTATGCATGCATGCACATGAGAATATGGGATCACGAATTGATGATAACCAATGGTAAATTTGGTTTTTATAAGTAGCTACTAAATTTCATCAATAAGCTGTGTTGATAATGAGTTACGTTCTTTTGTTCGTTGACGAAAGGAAAATTATTGGCCAAAAATGGAGAAAGGCAATTCCATTACAATCTTGTAAGAACGTGGAAAAATGGATCTATATATATTTGAATATAATACAAATAGCCAAAAGATGTTGAACCAAAGAGGTTACATATGAGCATTTGTAATACAGTGAATTACACTTACATGATATGACACAAGGTTACTAATTGAAACCTGAAATTATACTCCTGTAAACGAGTTCATATGAATGGAGAATTATATACGAAGGGTTGTGAGTCGCCCACATCATATCTCCATAAGTAAATCCCTCAAGTATACATGGGAGCAAATTGCTCTGTATAAATTCCAAAAGAAAATGTGTCATGAAGTGTAGAAAATCCCTGAAGGATTCAGATTGCTTGAAGTAAGTCCTGGAAGGATAAAGCATAAATTATGTACTCAATACCAATGGATGGTATAAATTGCCTTAGTGAGTACTATCATTATGATATTGTTGCAACATACTAAAATCTCTTGCAAGAGTCAATGACATTAAATTAGAACTCCTGAAGAGTTGATGACATTAAATTAGAACTCCTGAAGAGTCGATGACATTAAATTAGAACTCTTGAAGAGTCGATGACATTAAATTAGAACTCCTGAAGAGTCGATGACATTAAATTAGAACTCCTAAAAAGTTGATGATATTAAATTGGAACTCCTGAAGAGTTAAGAAAGATTATAAAGTGTTGAGAGTAATATTGTCTTCAACTGCAGAATCGAACAATATGCCAACACGAATCTTATCCGTGATATTTATGATATTAAAGAATCATATGGATTGAAGATTATGAGTTGAATACTCAAATGATTTAGACACTAAGAATGATCATTTATCTTCGAGAGGGTAAAGATAAATTGATATTTGGTCCAGAAGTACCATATCTTAGTGAAGAATATGCTTTATTGTATTTGGCACAACACACTGAATGAAATAAAGCTTATCTATTGATATTTCAAAGAAATTACAGATATGTGCATACACATGAGCTACAATTATGAAAATATATATATATATATATATATATATATATACAAAGTGCAGATAAACATGAGGGAGCCTTCATTGCTCATGTGGAGCCTCAGCAGTCGATGGAGCTCCTGAAAGACGAAGCGCCAGAGTTGGAATCTCCGGAGCCGGAGCACTTGGTGCAACTCCAGAGGACGAAGGCAACATAAACCTTGGGAGTAACGCCATGAACCTTTCATGATCACTCTGGATCCGACCGTCCGACTCCTGCAGCTGGTCCAACTTCCTCTTCATGCTGGTCGAGTAACTAGTTGCAAGCATGTGCAACTCCTTGTTCTCGTGCCTGAGTCCTCTGACCTCTTACCGAAGACTAGCCACTTCAACCATCAGAGACTCGACCTGACGAGATCGAGCAAGAAGACGTTGGCCCATATTTGATACAGAGCCTGCACACTGAATGCTGAAGGCTAAAGAATCCTGAACAGCCAACTCGTCGGACCGCTTGGAAAGAATCCTGCTATCCTTGGGGGTGAGAAGATTCTTCGCTACCACCGTAGCGGTTATGTCATTCTTCATCACAGAATCCCAAATTGTAAGAGGACCGTTAGGGGATAAGAAGGATGGGTGCCATATGTTGTCTGGAGAAGACATGTCAGCGTCTTCCCCGACATTCAAGTTAAGGCAACGGTCAGAAGGGCAAGACATTTTTCGAAGGTGTTGAGAAAAAAAGAGATCGGAGAGATGAAGATTTCACAAGTGCAAGAAGAGAGTGTTTTGGCAATTCAGGGTGCTGTGGAACCAAATGAGTGCCTCTATAAAAAATAAATAAAAAAAAGAAATCGATGAGGCATCACTCAGTAATCGAAGAGGCAAATCTCACAAATCAAAGAGCCGGGTTCCTTTCTCAAAAGCTGGACTCCGTTCTCAAAAGTCGGACACCTCTCTCAAAAGTCGGGTCTGCTCAGAAATCACGAGGTCAGCTTTTCCAGAATTGTTGTCACTCGTCACATGCACTGTCAGCTTTGCGGAAATTACGGACAGCTTTGTCAGAAAGCGCGTAACTTGTATTGTTCATCCATCCACCGGCTGCCGACAGGGGTAAGGGAATAGTTTCGGTTGTGAAGAATTATTCCTATAAACGTTTACCTTCGCCTTCCATTAGCAAAGGCAAACTCCCTCAGCACTTCTTCATTTCTGAAAATGTATTCCCAAAGAAAACTTTCGAGTTACTCAGTGTTCTTCATCCCCTGGAGTACCTCTACAAACTTAGTCATCCAGAGTAAGAGTATCTCATATCATCAGGGTCGAAAGCAAGAGTATCTCATATCATGCTTTCTCCATGTCCTTTTCTTTGTCTTTGTTATCACTTGCAAGACAAGGAGAAAGAGAGCGATCAGTCGCCACTTGGAGTCAAGCTTCCAATCTGGGACTGATTGTCTGGAACCCTTCCCTGATTGCTTACCTAGCATTACTCTCGAGCAGTCATCTTCAACTGATGTTGGAAGCTGGAAAACATGATGAGTCGCTGATAAGTGATGTTCTGATGCTTTTATGGGAATTTTTGCAGCATAGCTAATCTCCACATTGAATGTTTTGGAGCGGCATCTCCAATTGCTTTCATGGGAATTTTTGCATTAGAGGAAAAATACTGCAAAAGAAGATGCCAGACCTGCATGAAGATCCGATTACTTGAAACATGTGGAGACAACGTGCTGATTCATCATCAACTAAGCTGAGGATCGCTTGTAAGTAAAAAGGCCATCCAGCCCAGTTCAAGAATAAGCATGTGGAAAGTTAACTACTAGTAAAGCAACTCTGTTGGCAACTCTTCTCGCTAAGAGATCGAAATAGAATGATCAATGATCAGCCTAAATGATTTGAAATCAGGGGGAGATACTTATCAGGGGGAGCATAAAAAAAAAACAAAAAAAAACAACAGATCAAGATTTTAACGAGTCAGTCGAAGACTTGTGGCCATCCAAGGGGGAGTGTTATAAAACATTAAATATGGATGGCTACCAAATGTAATGGAATGTTAGGTTACTTCACTAAGAAGATACCTTCCCACTAATAGCTACCACTACCCCTAGCTTTCTTATAAAAGAAGATGAGGGAAGAAAGCAATGTTAGACACACACAAGTCATACGGGAGAGAGGAAAGAAAGGAAGAGGAAGAGAGAGAGGAAGAAGAGAGAAAAGAAAGGAAAGAGAAAAGAGAGAAGAAGAGAGAGTTATCTTTGTACTCCTATTATTCCAATTATAATGAAAGCAATGCTATCCCGAGGATGTACTCCAGTCACACTGACTGTAGAGGAACCTCGTAAATTTTGTGTCTTGCTTATTTATTCCACTGCACACATCGTCGATTTTACAACATTTAGACCTTTTTAAAGTGTACGATTAAGTTCATTGCATTATCTACAAAACTATTGTGCTTAATTAGTTGGCCATTTAATTAGTGTCTTGTTCAAATTAAATTTAATACAACTTAGAAGAGGCAAGTTGATCACTAGCTATGACATATGTGCATTCACCCAAAAGGAAAAACAAATCCTTTAAGAGAGAAATAATGTGATGGCCATCACCAAAATGTCAAGTGAGTTTTGCATAACTCGTAAATACTCATGGTATTATGAAGTTGATGAATGCCAACACAAAAGCATTGTTGAATGGCACCAATAAGCGTTTTTCTTAAAAACGCAAGTGAAGATAGATATAAAAAGTCTATCTTCATCGGCTTTTTCTTAAATATGATGTATGAAAAAAAAGTGTGTAATATCATTATAAAAAAAATTTTAAAAAAACACAATATGTGAAAATTGTGGGGGTTTGGCTTAGCCATCTTTCAAAGTTTATATATACTTAATAGAGGAAATTGTGGCAATGGTCCCTCATCTTTATTTCCATTACCATTGGTCCTTCAACTCTTCAAAATGTGTAACTATGGTCCTTTTCCTTAACACCATCAATAACTTCGTTACATTCAATCATGTGCCTGGCACATGACACTGATTGTAGTTTTTAACATTAAGGAAACATATTATTTCCCAGAGGTTGGAGTCGATTGAACACATCAAAGGTGGCTGGATAGGGTTTTGCCATGAGGGTTATTTATGAGTTGTTTGGGTGTTCAGTCCTTCCAAAATTGATAATACTGTAAGATCCCACATCGCCAAGGGGTGAGGATCCTGTAAGCCTTATATGTACATTCTCACCTCCATTTAGCACGAGGCCTTTTGGGAGCTCACTGGCTTCGGAGTTCATCAGAACTCCGAAATTAACCGAGTTTGCGCAAGAGCAATTTCAAGATGGGTGACCCACTGAGAATTTCTCGTGTGAGTTCCCATAAACAAAACCTTGAGGGCATGGAAGGGGTCCTAAAGAGGACAAAGTCGTGCTATGACGCAGTCAAACCTGGGAACTGATCAAGCCTCGGGTCGGGATGTGACAATTTGGTATCAGAACCACTCTGCCGTATGGTGAGAATGTGCCGACGAGGACGTCGGGCCCTTAAGGGGTGGTAGATTGTAAGATCCCATATCGCCCAAGGGTGAGGATCCTGTATGCCTTATATGTATATTCCCACCTCCAATTAGCACGAGGCTTTTTAGGAGCTCACTGGCTTCGGAGTTCATCGAAACTCCAAAGTTAAGCGAGTTCGCGCGAGAGCAATCCCAGGATAGGTGACCCACTGGGAAGTTCTCATGTGAGTTCCTAGAAACAAAATCGTAAGGGTGTGGTAGGGGCCCAAAGCGAACAATATCGTGCTATAGTAGAGTCGAGCCCGGGCCGGGATGTGACAAATACTCAGTGCACGTGGGTTTGCAATCGAAAATTTGGGTGTTTTAAGGTTTGATTTCAGGGTTAGTTTAGCAGAGGATGATGGAGTTGTCGGATGTCATGAGGTGGACATGAGATCTTCAGAAATATTGTAAGGTTTTTCAGAAAACTTGAACCCTTTTACAATTTGTTATTCTATAAGGGTGTTTTCATCTTTGTCATGCTTTCTATTGAGATTATTGTGTTTGCAACTTTTGTTGATATTATAGTGTTTGTGGTCCTACTTTGGAGTCCTAATGTTGTCGGTTTGTCATCACTTGTTTTCCTATTTGCTTGGAGCTTGTATTTTCTATGTGTCATTGAGGTAAATGCTCACAATTACTAAGCCTATTTAGGCAGGTGTGCACATTTACTCTACATGTTGCTTCTTGCCTTTACTCACTCAATCTTGGTTTTATTTTTATTTTTTATCCATGTCCGACAATAATAACAATGCTGCTTGCCACTGAGACTAGGTTAAGCTTTACGCTTTTAATGATTCCTATAGCTTGGAAGACTTAGAAGTCCAGATAGGGCCATGAGATGGGAAATGAAAACTATTAGCCCCACAGGAGGAATTAAGACAGTTAAATTTCACTAAAATAGTTTCATTAGCACCTAAAGTAAAGTAACAAACCGTATAATTTAATATTTTAATATATAATCAAAATTATAACATTAGTATGGTCATAAATTTGCTATTTTAATAAATTAAATATATTATTTAATAAAAATATATGATTAATTATTAAATAAATAATATAATTATTATGAATCAAATCTCCCCAGGTGATAGGAGCATATTTATGCGACTTAGTTAGTTTGTTTTCTTGCATTTATTTAGTTAGTTATTGCTTATTAGAGTATTTTAAGCCATTTTCGTGTGTTTGTAGGTTGAAGTGACAAAGTTGGCAAGAAAGTGCAATTTGAAGCATTTTAGAGCAATTTTGGGCTTGCAATGGATATCACATGCGTGGAGCAAAGTTGGATGGACGAATTTGAAGTTCAAGAGAGGCTAGGAATGTGCTAAAGAGTTGAAGAAATTAATTCAAGACATTGAAGATAAGGAATCAGCTCAAAAGGATGAGACATTATACAAATATTATGAGACATTATACAAATATTATCCAACTTGCCTTATATTATCCTTATCTTATCCAAACCTTATCTTGTCTAAACTGACCTTATCCTATCCTAACTTAATTCCAGCTGCAAGATGGACTTAATTTCAGATTGGGACACATTTAAACCTTGTTTCTAGAAGGCTTTATCCTTCCCTTATTTTGGTGTCGCACCACCTATTCTAGAACCCTAGGAATCTGCCGCACCTATCCTTTCTAGAAGACCTTTCCTTTTAGTCTTTCTAGAAGACCATATCCCTTCTAGATGCCCTATAAACCTAGCGCCTAGTCCTTCTAGAAGTCGCATCCCCTATCCTTTTCCCTCCTAGTTTCTGCCCTTCTAGATGGCTAAGTCCTTGTGGGAATTGAAGTGTTTAAATCCCTTTCCTATGCTACTTTGTGCCATGCATCTGAGCCCTATAAATATATGTTTTCTACCGCATATTTGAGATCACCATTCACCACCCCTCTACCATATCATCCACGCCACACACTCGAGCCATAATTCAAAAATCCCTCATTGTGTAGCAGCTTTGCAAAGGAAGGGGAAAAAAGAGCCACCTGGAGCCGTGTTTACAATTCAAGACGTTGGATTGTTAGAGCGTTTCTAGGTGTATTCTATCTTTGTTTAATTGCAACAATGAGGAACTAAACTCGTTTTAGCTATGGGAGAATTCAAAGCCATGAACATATATGTGACATGAGTTGATTACATCCAGTTATTATTTCCTAAATCGTGAATGCAATTTGCTTAACTGTTTGATTGAAAACTTATTCTTGTATGTTGATTAAGGAGGCCTACTTAGTTTGCATGCATGAATTTGATGCTAAAATATAAGGGAATTTCACCTAATAGTTACGAACTTATATTTACAAGTAATGGAGGTTGCTAGTCACGATCGCGTTAAGTAAATTCCTGGCAGGAGTGTCATGCTGTTCATAGTCACGAATGTCATGTCAATGCTTATGATTTTCATAAAACTTAATGATCTTTGATATTATCTCTATCATGCTGTTCATACAGGGAACTATTGAATAATAATTTGGTTGCCGATGCATTATCCATCCAACTAGTGCTGTTCACGGTTAACTTGGGGCATTGTCATTCATGGTTTATAGGAATAATAACTGGAAATCAATTTGTGTTGCATATGTGTCATGTGTGGAGAAGGACCCTCTAGTTAGCCTTTCACCCATTCAACTCACCCAGATTCGTGCCTTTTAAGTTTGTTTTACAATTTCGTTTGTTTAAGTTTTAATTTCGTCCAAACCAAACCCCTTGCCTTTAAATTGTGTTAGTTTAGTTTAAACTCGTCAAAACACTTCCCTGTTAGTCTTTTGAGTCAAGTTAAGCTTAATTTTCATCAAAATCATCCTTAGGTGTTAGTTTTGAGTCTTAGGAATTTAGTTTGTGTGTTTTGAGTCAAATTAGCTTGTTTTGAGTAGTCTAAAGTCTAGTTTTCTGTTTTTTAGTCTAGTTTGTGTAGATTAGCATCCCTTTTAATCCCGGCCTAGATCGATCCCTACTTTCACATTCTACATCGATAGGGTTTAAGTTTGAGTGCAATTTAATTTCACATCACCAGGTAAGATTCGAACCTACGACCAATCAGTTAATAGCTGACCGCTCTACCACTGAGCTACTGAGGAACAACAGGAGATTAGATCTCATAGAGTTCAATTCCCGTTCTTAACCCATGACCAATATGAGCTCGAAGTTTCCTTTGTTCACTGATTAGCCAAGTAAATTTGATAGTAATTCATTGTGAAAGGTTCAAAGTCAAAAGTTACCTATCCCGGTGCGGTACTTTTCCAATTGAGTTCTCTTTCTAGTGTTTGCATAGTGTTGAATCAATTTCCATTCATGTGGGGGATTGTTAGAAAATTTAATTATTAATATTATAATATTAAATTTATTAATTGAATGGAAATTAGAAGTGGAATTTCGGTATAAAGATGTGTCTATTCAAATGAAGAGTTGCAACTTTTGACTCTTCATGAATAGTTGCAAGTTTTCTGAAGAGGTATCTCAACTTCTATAATTACGAAAGCCCTTTATAATCACTTAACAACTTTTCATTGTTTACATAATCATACATAGAGTGCACTAAATATTAGAGAGACTTATTGAGTCCATATGAGAGAGTTTTCAACACAATCGTGGTTCATTGAGCCTTGTGATTTGGAGTGATATACTATTACAAGGACATGATCATTGTATCTTGGAAGATAAGTACCGATTAAGTATGAGCACCGTAATGAGGCGTAGCTAACGCAATGACTTGCTAATAATAATGTGTCGTTTATTGTAAAAAAAATGTGTTCAATCTCTTTGCAAAAATCTTCCACAGCTGTACTTGTATATTGTTTGTAATTTTGTGTTCGTAACATCTAGAATATTAAATAAATAAAAAATTAATTCAAATTATGCAGTACAATAGGCATCTTTGTGCAGATTAGGCAATAAAATCTTATTTGACTCGATAAATTTTTTTTTTCTTTTGGCAGTGAATGTTCGGACGTGTTCTATGTATTTACATGACGTCAAGTGAAAGATTTAAAACTTGACGTATGAAAGCCAAGTTTGAGACATCGCTACCTTGATGCCTTCGTTTTATGTATGTCTTCTTTTTTTTCCTGTTGCGTCTACCATTTTGTGATAGAAATTAATATCATAGAAATACATCCATAATGTTTCTTTTTCGTATATCATATATATATATATATATATATATATATATATATATATGTGTGTGTGTGTGTAAGAAAAGAACACTAAGTGTGTGATATTTAAGAGAATAGCATTATAGATAGGGCTAGAAAAAAATCCCAAAAATTCCAAACCAAACCAAAAAATCCCCGATCCCAAACCAAAATTCTTGAAATTTTCGGTATGTCATCCCGAACCAAACCGAAATTTTTGTTATGGGATTTGGTTTTGCATCTCCATTTTTTCGGTATTCTCATACCGAACTGAAAATAAATATTATATATATATATATATATATATATATATTATTTTTTTAATTATAAAAGAATTTTTTCAACTGTTCATTGTTTTGGATTTAATCTATGCCGTTTATTTGTTTTTAGGTGGGATCTAATTCTAATCCCATTTCACTTCAGTTCCATTGATTTTCCATCGAACTCGAATCGAAGATGAAGCACAGCCCCTAATCCTCCCTCACTGAGCCCTCATCTTATCTCTCTATGTCGAGTTCCGGCCAGCCACCGGCCTACCACCACACCATACTATCGTCTTTGACTCTCTAGCCTTCCTTCACCACACAGCCACCGCCACGCCACCGGCCTACCACCACACCATACGCTTTTAATAATAAGAAGACAATCCTAAACATATCATATTTTGATGTGTAGAAGTTAATTTTTACCTTGGTGATCTTGATCAGCCAGTAGCCACAGTTTTTAGATGATTCATTGATTTGTGATAAATGATGGTTACCGTTGTCTTTTAGAACTTACAGGATGGAACCCTGTTCATCTTCATTAAATCCACAAGCTTAAGAGGAAAACTTGGAGCCCTAAATGCATGTCTTTTTTATTTATCGCTGATAGTTAGTTTGTTTGCGGAAGGTCAACATGCTATTGCACATGTTCATTTTCAGTAAATCCACAATGTTAGACTACTGTTATCAGGGTCTAGATCTGAATAAACCTTCAATTCTTTCTATCTACTTAGTAGTAGCATTCTACAATTGGCCCCTTGCTCTCTCTATCTTGAGAAAACTTCACCACCACTCCTTACTAAAGGTATAACAATATTATATAGTTTACGAAGGAGGTTGAAATTATTTTGTAAATGAGCAGATATTACTTGTTAGACTAGTAGAACTAGTTGAGTAACAAAGCTCAGAGATTACAGTTGCAGCTTTGGAATGATTGTGTAGAAAATTTGTTATTTACAGTTTTTGCTAACTAAAAAAAAATATATAGCTAGCACTAGGAGACACACCATACTAGTAAAAATATTGTGAATCGCACTACCAGTGGTCCGACATCGAATATTAACTTTCCTTCACATTGATCTCTCCGTCTTGGCCTGTGAGTATGCTCAGACCTCCCATTTTTTGCATTGCTTTTGAATTTGGTACTTTATTTATTTTTATTGCATGCATGTGTAGTAGAAATTGAATAGGCGGATGCTATTGTGCACATATTGGAAGATTGGTTATATACTTATATGTCAAATTTTAGTCCAACAGATTGGCAGATTGGGCCTGGCTATATATCAAATTTTCAATATAAAAGGTTGAATTTTAGTCCAAAAGCATAATATGTCAAATTTTAGTCTAAAAGCCCAAAAGCCCAAAACCATTTCGGGATTCCCGATATGTCCCGAAATTCCTAAACTATTTTGAAATTTCCGAAAATTTCGGTTTGAGAATCGGGATAAAGGTTTCGGTTCGGTATCGTATACTGAACCACCCCTAATTATAAATATTGTGGATGGAAATTTCTTCCTCCTTGTTATTGGACAAAATTGCACCTACAAAACAAATAACACCTTAGGTCAAGGCCAAGAGCCTCACGAACCCATTATAAATTTGGGGGGGGGGGGGGGGGGGGTTGGCCAAAGAACCTCAGATGCCGAAGTTAGAATTTTGAGGGAAAAATGTTTGGAGAAATTTAGAGAATTTAGCAAGAGAATTGGAATTGAGTTTTGGAGAGAATGAGGTAGTATTTATAGGAGTGTGGTCAGCCCCTTTAGGAGGAGGAGGACCGGCCACTTGGTTGGTATTTTGGGTGAGGTTCATGATTTGTAGCTAATTATAAATAATTGAATAATAAATCAATTAGTTAGCTAATTAATATAATAATTTCCTAATTGATTAAAAGGGGAATGATTTGAGAGTTATCTTGTGGAGAGGATTTGATGAGGATGAATGAAATAGATTTTGAATTATTACCTATTTTGGGCACTTTTAATTTGGTTGAGGGATGATTGCTAGTTACTCGCGCGTAAGAATTCCGGTATACCTCGAAGGTAATTTTGTCTTTTTAACCCAAAAATTTACGTGTCGCATTGTGATTATTTTTTGCTCTACAAATATAATCCTACTTCAAATAACAATATTAGAATAAATTAAGCACTAATCACACGTATCTGATCTGTTTTTCTTGCCAATCAAAGTTTTGAGCCTAAAAGGTGGTTTCATGCTCAAGTCATACAACCATGACAGCCAGATGTGATGTGGGTACATACTTTTCCTCTTACATGTCACTTTCCCTTATATTATTTGCCATACTTGCCCCGCCTCCAATGGCAGCCACCTCCAATCCTCCATCCATCTCCCATCTCCCATCTCAACTGAGTGCCCACGACTTTATCGTGATGTAAGAAATTTCTCCCAGTTAGGTCACCACACATTAAATATGGTGCCTCTGCCTATCGAGAAATTTTTAGATGTGACGAGAACACAGATGGTATACTACGTATTTTTATGTAAGTGGTGAAATTTTTTAATTTTTAAGTTATTAACCTTTTAACACACATAATTCACCATTTATATAGAGACACATAATATACCACCTCGTGTGACGGTCATATTGAAAAATCTCTCATGCATATCAGGCCTACCAATGAAAGAAAAAACACCTAAAACAGTGGCTGTTATATATGCACCATATATAATATCTTACAGTCAACCAACAACTATTATACTATCATTTCACCCCTTTGGACAATATGACTGGAAAGGTAAAAATACAAAAGTGAAGTAGGTGAGATGCATGAAGATACAAAGACAACATTTTAATTTGAAATTTGGGTTTTCAACTTTGTGACCACATCAGATAGTGCCTTTGTAGAAGCCCCATCATCACTAAGAGCTGTAGCACCAGCATCCTTCAGGTCCTTCATTCGGTTTCTGAGTCGCTTACCTTCCTCGCCTTCCATGAGAGCTTGAACCACCATCGCAATCTCCTCCCTTCCAACCAAACCACGTTCATCGGGCTTGGGTCTCAGTGCCACCTTTACGTCTTTTGTAAACATATAAGCATTCATTTTTTGTTCAGCATATAGTGGCCAAGCAACAAGAGGTACACCATTTACTATACTCTCCAAGGAGGAATTCCAACCGCAATGAGTTAAGAACCCTCCTGTTGACTCGTGACTTAGAATCTGAGCCTGCGGTGCCCAGTTGGGCACAACCAGGCCCCGCCCCTGGGTCCTATCCATAAACCCTTTGGGAAGAAACTTCAAAGGGTCATTTTGGCTGTGAGCAGTAAAATAAGTGGCATCGGCAGCTTTGTCACTGGGACTCCTCGCCACCCACAAAAACCTTTGCTCGCTCATTTCCAACCCTAGGGCCAACTCATTGATCTGATCATAAGAGAGGGTCCCACCACTTCCAAAAGAAACATATAATACAGAGCTACGTGGCTGCTCATCCAGCCACTTCAGACACTTGGATGACTGGTCATCCAAAACGCTACTGAACTCCATTTTTACTAGAGGTCCAACCGGGTAAACCGGCGGCTTACCCGGTTCTTTCTCCTGTAACGCTTTCAAAGCACCTCGCTCCAACTCCGTGAAGCTATTTACCATAATCCCATCGGCCATACGGTACCGTTTCGCATGATGAAGAAACCATTTGTAGGCCTCATCTCTACGGTCCTGAACCGGCTCGAGCAACTCGCTGCCGGGAATTGGGATGCACCCGGGAATCTTGACGGGATCGGAGAGGTCTCGATACTCGCACGACACCGTTTCGTGGAGTTCCGGCGCATAGAGGAAGAGAGAGAGGGCCATGGCCGTGGACGGGAAGAAAATGTAGTTGGAGAGGTTGAATTCTTTGGCGACGTCGAAGGCGTCTGTGCCGAAGAGATCGACGACAAGCCCAACGAGCTTGGCGCGGGAGGCCAAGGAGCTGAGAGCGTCTCGAAGGGAGGCAAGGGATCGGGCGACGGTGAGGGAAATTATTGTTTCGATTTTGGAGCCTTGCGGAAGGTCGTCAAAGCAGACTGGCGGGAGGAAGACATGGTCGATGGCGGTTGGCAGGGCGTCTAGGACGGACTTTTGGGCTTTTGTGGGAGGGCCGTCGCAGGGGACTACGAATGTTACGGTGAAGTTGTGGCAGTGGACGAGTCGTTTGGCGAACTCGGCAAGTGGGATGAGGTGGCCCATGCCTGGACTCGGGAGAATTGCTATGTGAGGTGTTTGTGATTTTTCCATGGTGGTTAGCTTGTGCTTTTTGGGTGAGTGCTTTTAATTTGGTGAAGAGAGAGGAGAGGAGTTAGCTGGGAATGTTATGAGAAAGAATCAGGTGAGCTGCTGCTTTTTATAGATGGGAGGTGTTTTGGGAAGAGAGAGAGGGACAGGGAGAGAGAAGGAGATAGATTAATAGTTAAATGGTATTAGAGAGGTACTTAATGTAGGGTTTGTGTTGTTTGGTTGTGGCTGTGGGAATATTATACGAGGATGTATAATATGAGAGAGAGAGAGAGAGAGAGAGAGAGAGAGAGAGAGAGAGAGAGAGAGAGAGAGAGAGAGAGGGTGGGACGGCACCTTCTAGAGGGTTTTGTTTTTTGGGAATGGCCAGCCATGCAATGAACACATGTATGAGTGATGTCAACTCAAACGTAAGGCTTACGTTATCAAATCAAACTTTACATGGTACTGCTAGGAAACGAAATTTGTAGACTAAATTTACAAACTAAATAATATGTTACAAATAAGAAGTATGCATGGTAATCAATACTTAAATAATAATCTAAATCTAAATTTTAAATGCATTTAATGTTTACAAAATTTAATTTTCCTAAAATTAAAAGTGGTCTTGTCTAACCTATTTGACGAACGTAATCTTATTGGTCTGATGAGTCAGACAATATCAGTCATAAGTCTTCACAATACGGACTATAATATTGTGAAAATGAAGTCAGTCTATACGTACTACTTTGTATACATATTGTTAAGCAAAATATGGACAATTTAACTCCAAGAACACAAGTACCAGAGATACTCCATTTTCCACGAAGGTGTGTCAATCACTCGCCCCACAATTTATCTATATGTAAATGATCAATGATTGACAACCGTTTATGTACAAGGTAAATTATTTATATTTATTTCTGAAATAGTTAAATTAGAGATATAGTGAGATGGAGAGAAATATTTTATCTCCTAAGACAATTCGGCCGT
The DNA here is from genome assembly GCA_963580275.1 of Crataegus laevigata. NCBI lineage: Eukaryota > Viridiplantae > Streptophyta > Magnoliopsida > Rosales > Rosaceae > Crataegus > Crataegus laevigata. The sequence goes on along the minus strand of OY756947.1, from coordinate 23,581,577 downwards.
TACATTTAAAAGAAACATACACATAAATACAATGGAATTATCATATATCAATTATCGAAGGACCCAACCAAGATGGCCGAAAATGTGCTCTTAGGGAAACTGATAATTGAGCCATCATTTAAGGACCACATGCATGCATCCTAATTACTGGTCATGTTTGGCCTGCCAAATCAATATCTTCTTTTCTTTTCCGTCAACATAACCCAGTTTATGGTGTTTTTTATGGAAAAAAAAAAAATCATATTGTACCCATCATTTTATGTTACCACTCTTCCCCTAAGAAATTTACAATTCTTCCATTCTCTCCAATCAATGGAAACGGGTACTTAAGGGGCGCCGTTGACACAAAGCAGTTATAGGTGTCAACTTACATCAAAGAGCCAAATTAATGAATTTGTGCCTAAACCTAATGAACTTGTGCCTCAGCCTAAGTATTCTCGTAGTGTTTTATTACTAAATTGTTATAGCACTCTATTATTAAAGAGCCAAATATCGATTTCCCCACACAATTTTTAATTTGGATAATAAGTAGTTACAACACTTTCTTTTCTCCTCTACATACTTATTTAAAAGAAATGCTATGGAGACTTTTTTTTTAAAAGTGAGACTCTTTACGGACTTTGTGTCACCTCATATTTTTTACACAATATATTTTAATGTTGATACAAGAATTGATGTTAAATTATGATGTGACAGAAAATACGGTCTGGTATACCAAATATCATAATACAAGTGGTTGGATACTGTAAAAAAAAAATTCCCAACCACTTGTGTAGCATTTCTCTTAAATAAGCTTAGATATTTATGAGAAAAGATGGACCCGGATGATATGTGTCCTTTTTTTTATCAAGTGCATGATTAAGATGTCAAATTTGAATGAAGTGCGTCTTCACTTTGGAATCAAACTTGAATTACTTTGGAATTAATATGGAGTTTGTTTTTGTGATGATGGTATGTAAACGCATTTCTTAATATTGTGGAGCCAAACATAAACAAAAGGCGACACGTGGATTTTTAGGTGAAAATGACAAATTTACTCTCGAGATATACCGGATTTCTTACATGTGAGCAGTGGGGAATCATCCATCAACCAAATCAAGAATACCCAAAAAGGTAACAATTCAAAAATCATCTCATCAAATCCCTTCTAAAAGGTAACTCCCAAAACATATTTCATTCCATATATTTTCTACCTCATTTTTCCTTTTTTAGCTAATTATTTTAATCATTCCATAACTCCCCAAATAATTTCTTTCAAAATATGTTAATTAGTCCATTAATAGATTTATTGCCTAATTAACCTATTAATGGCTAATTAACCACAATTTACACCCAAAAAATACCTAAATGGTCGGTCCCTATTCTCCTAATAGGGCCGGCCATATCCCTATAAATAACTCTCTATTCTCTCCCAAAAACAACTTCCAACTCTTGCTAAAATTCTCTAGAATTCACAAACACTTTTTCTCTCTAAATTCTAACTTTGGCATCGGAGGTTCTTCGGCCAAAGCCCCCATTCATCGTGGGCGCGTGAGGCTTTTGGCCTTGACCTAAGGTGTTAATTGTTTTGTAAGTGCAATTTTGTCCAAGAAGAAAGTGGCGGAAATTTGCATCCACAAATTGGTGCTTTCATTGAGAGTTGAAGATCCATACTCGTAGAAGACTCTCGCATAAAAAGGGTTTTCTTTATTTTCTAGTCCATTTGAATATTTTTCATATGTTCTTATTATTATAATTTTTTTAATTTGCAAAGATTCTTTGATAAAACGTGAAAGAAAAATATAATGGCTAGAAATTTAGAAAATTCCACAAGTGAAATTTCTAATACTCAAGAAACGGGACCACGGCGATCCAAGAGGCTAAACGTGGTCATGGGTGGAGTGGCACCACCACGAAGTTCCACCATGGCAACCACCCGCGGCGAGCACCACCATCATAGCCCAAGCCATGCCATCCAAGCTTGCACGGGTCCGAGCCCAAACCATGCACTCGCATGCATCACGTACTAAGCAGCCTGCTCCTGCCGAGCAGCCCACTCTTGAGGCTCATCCTGCTTTTGAGGCCCAGTCTGCTTATGCGGCCCAGCCTCCAGCCTGCTCCCCTGGCTTCCCAAGCAGCCCAAGTTGGCTCAAAAGTAGCACAACTATCCCGACTCCAGGTTTCGAGACCCACGATTGAATCGAAGGCATTTTCACCACATTTCTCCGCAGATTTGACATTTTCCAACTCAAATCTCACGCCTGGGGTTTACCATACTTCCACTGCTCAAGGAGATACATTTCTTCCAAGCTCTTCCAACCCAAATGGAGAACAACACTTGTCTTGACAAGTCATAGAGTTGACGAGCGCCCTCGCAGAGCAGACAACTTTGGTGAACCAACTTTTACAGCACACCAAGATGCAACGTGTCCTAGGTAAGGTGTCCCGAAGTAGGACAAGGGTAGACAAGGAACCTCTCCAGCAGCCTTGGTATCCTCTTGATCAAGGAACATAAACTCGGCTGCCAGAATCTCCGTTTTCTGCATCATGGCCAGCAGAGCAGTCCTCCTATACTCGGTCGTATGCTTCGCAAAGGAACTCGGGCCAACAAACCCTTTGATGTCATCAACAAGCTTGGCACAAGCATCCATGTCTTCAAGCAGATTTGGTCTCAAAAGCGCACAGATCTCAGTAGCCTCCCCAGAAGCAAGCTTAGTGGATTTCTCACAACTGTCCATGCGAGCAGTCTCCTCCTTCCCGACAGGCGATTCAGTCTTAGTAGTAAGAGGAGTTGGCCTTGGCGCCACTTCAGTAGCAGAGTCCACCTTATCGCTCTTCATAATACCAAGCCTTTCCAAAAGAGAACCAGACTTAGCTCTCAACGGACGTCTTGGTACATACTTCAACACTGGGGCATGACATGACCTCTACACTGAGCAACCCTATCAGCAATCAAACTATCCATATTTGGCATGGAAGGCGTCATTGGCTCAGATCTAGCAACCTCATCTTTCATTCCCTTGAAAAGAAAAAGAAAAAGTCAAGCCAATCACAAGCTTGGGGCCAATCAGCAAACCCTTGCGAGTAGTAGAAGAAATCTTTGGTTTTTTCTCAGCTGGCATTTCTTGAGTAGGCAGGGAAGACCTATTTTCCCACTTTCACTTAAAGTAGGATCCACAACGGTGATTAGACAAGCAAATGCATCCACCTTGATCCTATTCATCTCCTCTCTTGGGAGCAGCCCACCTTTTTTTTTCTGACTAGTAGGGAGGGGGCCTGCATGCCCAGCATTCCAACAACCCATGAGAGCCACTACCTCCTCATTTCTCCCAATCGCTATCCTGGCCCATGTCAAAGAGCCCAAAGGACATGAGCTTTGCGGCTCGCCTAGCACTGCGCCCCAGCGCCACAATCCGCGGCCTCAGCCGCACAAGTTGCCCTTGACTCTAGGCAAGCCAAGCAACCTAAAGCAGTGGTCCCTGCCACAACACCTTATCGGCCCATGTAGAGCCGACTCCTGGCCCTTGCCAGCCGATGTGCCGCACCATCCCGACGGTTGCCCCACGACAGCATTATCCAAGAAGAAGACAAGAAAAATTAAATTTTTCTTACATCGGTGCGGCACAGAGAAGAGGAAGAAAGCAACGAAAGACGGTCCTTTGCACGAGCAAGATGTAGAAGATTGCTAGAAGAGGGGGAACAAATATCCTCTAAGCTCTCTCTCTTTCTCTCTCTCTCTCTCTCTCTCTCTCTCTCTCTCTCTCTATTGTAGGGTAGAAGAAATTGCTCTTCAAAGTTGATTTAATAACCCACTTAAGGTGGACTTAAATAGGCTTTGAGATAAATTTATTTCCCTTTCCTAGAAGGATCTAATTCTATTAAAGAGAGAATTTACATCAAAATAGGAAGCAGTCTTAAGTTTCCTAAAGCAAGAAGATCTATACACCTGTTGTCTTTTCCTATGAATAGCCCAACATGTGTGGGGGCATTTATGGAGCCAAAAATAAACAAAAGGCGACACGTGGATTTTGGGGTGAAGACGACAAATTTACCCTCGAGGCATACCTGGTTTCCTACACGTGAGCAGTGGAGAATCATCCATCAACCAACTCAGGAGTACCCAAAAAAGGTAACAATTCAAAAATCATCTCATCAAATCCCTTCTACAAGGTAACTCCCAAAACCTATTTCATTCCATATATTTTCTACCTCATTTTTCCTTTTTTTAGCTAATCAATTAGCTAATTATTTTAATCATTCCATAACTCCCCAAATAATTTCTTTCAAAATATGTTAATTAGTCCATTAATAGATTTATTGCCTAATTAACCTATTAATGGCTAATTAACCACAATTTACACCCAAAAAATACCTAAATGGCCGGTCCCTATTCTCCTAATAAGGCCGGCCATATCCCTATAAATAGCTCTCCATTCTCTTCCAAAAACAACTTCCAACTCTTGCTAAAATTCTCTAGAATTCACAAACACTTTTTCTCTCTAAATTCTAACTTTGGCATCGGAGGTTCTTCGGCCAAACACCCCCCCCCATTCACTGTGAGCGCGTGAGGCTCTTGGCCTTGACCTAAGGTGTTAATTATTTTGTAAGTGCAATTTTGTCCAAGAAGAAAGCAGTGGAAATTTGCATGCACAAATATATGTCAACATTCTTTGGAACTAATTGTCGAAATTAATATAATGAATTATGTATAACATATATTTCATGTTGTATACGTGACTTGGTCCAGTAACTTGCTTTTAAACAGAGAGGTGATTTATCTTGGGAAATTGGCATTCTGATGACTTTACAACTTTCAAGTGCCAATCTAACTAATCCCAGAAAAAAAAATTATTGAAATAAATAAACTCCCACGCGAAATGACTATCGACCGTTCTAAATTTCTTATACAAAGTTCGTTTATGTTTTTCTTAGCTCCCCCTCAGCTGTTCTTACTTCAAAATCCAAGCCTTCGTATAAGAAGGCTTAGTTTAACTCATTCAGCGTGAAAATTTGTTTCAAAATCCCTCCCCTGTAATTTCAATGAATTTTGTATAAATTATTCCTTCGTTTAGCAAAATTAAAAAAATTAAAAAAAAAGAAAAAAAAAGAAAAAGAAGATATTGATATTGGCGTGTGGAAAATGTGAACACTCCAAATAGTGGATGTCTGGGTCCGCAAATCATCCCAATTTTTCCAACCATCCAAAGTCTACTACTCTGTTTTTCCACAAGCCCATTTTTGACAATCAAGCCTCTATACCCTTCGTTGGTTCCATGCTATGAAGCATAAAATGTGAAAAGCGTGTGTTAGGTAGACTTCTGTTTAACCTAAAAAGCGAGGGGAAGAAAAACAAACAAAGAAATGGTCAATTTTTTAAAAGAACTGAAATTTGAAGTCGACAAAGGATACTGTTAGTTGAGAAATATTGGACTAGCTAGTAAACAATTATTTTCTAATGTGTGTCACACACACACATATATTGGTACGTAGTCATATCCATAACCCATGCATGCACTCGATATTGCATTTCAAATTGGCTTTGGAGAGAATATATAATTGTTGATGACATTACGATGATGAAAACGTGACACTGGAAGAAGTTCTAAATTTGATGTTTGAGTCTTTCGCACCAGCCAGCGGCCCTTGGGTCCATTATTGAGTCGGTGATAATGAGGTTGATTACTCGCCAGTAAAACATTAATAATTAAGATTATTGTATTAGAATCTTTTCTTAGACGTAGGGCTGGAAAAAAATTTCAAAAAACCCAAACCGAACCGAAATTTTTCCGAAACCAAACCGAAATTCTCAAATATTTCGGTATCTAATACTGAACCGATCTTGATATTTCGGTACAAGAATTGGTCTCAAGTTTTTGGGATTTCGGTATTTCCAAACCAAACCGAAAAATATATATATATATATATATATATATTATTTAATTTTTAAATATATAGAAGTACATTTTTAAGGGGAACATCATCTACCTACAATAGTAAAAATTGAAATACTGAAGGAGCACTAGAAATCGATGATGGAACATATACAGGAAGGAGCCCTAAGATAGATAGTGAAACATATGCAGAACTTTTAAATCACACGAGATTGATAGATGGATACATAGATATAGAATAAACACGGGAGATTGATAGATGGATACATGGATAGATTATAAGTTACAATTTGCTTGAGAAAACTTTACATCTATCTATAATATTTATTTTATATATGTACAAAAATTTATTCAAGCATATATTAACGTTTTAGAGGTAATTTTGGGGACTGATATGATTATAGATAAATGTACTAGTTTACTCAAGTACATATTAACGTTTCAGATTGGCAGATTGCTTTTGAATAGGCAGAAACAATAGGCAGATACTAACTGGGCATTTTCATTTGATTGGCAGATTTGTGTGCACAGATTAGTAGAAACAAATTGGCAGATTGAGCCTGCCTATATGTTAATTTTCCAATATAAAAGGTTGAATTTTAGCCCAAAAGCATAATATGTCAAATTTTAGTCCAAAAGCGCAAAACCATTTCGAGATTCCCGATTTGTCCCGAAATTCCGAAACTATTTTGAGATTCCCGAAAATTGGGATTCTCAAAAATTTGGTTTGGAATCAGTATTGAAATTGTGATTCCCGAAACTTTCAGTTTGAGAATCGGGACAAGAATTTCGGTATGGGATCCCAGACCGAATCACCCCTAGTTAGACGTGGGGTCATTATCTACGTGCCAATTAAATTTTAAATTGACTCTGTAATCTTAAAAGTTTGCAGGTACACAACTTTCTTAGATTTTTCAGTAGTATATGTTCAACAGAATATTTAGAGAACATATATATAACATATATATATATATATATATATATATATATATTTAAGATTCGTGGCATCATATTTTTTTACACAAATTTTAAATCATTAGATTATTTTATTGAGAAATAATCTTTTCATTGATTTTGGAATAAAGTTACAACATGTATATATACAAGTATTACAACCAATGAGAGTAGCACCACTACATTCTAACTAACAAAACAAACTATCCAATATCTAAGTAGGATCTTTTACATCTGCATTTACATTTGTACCCTCAATATCCCCCCTCAAACTGATCTGGGGTTGCCAAAGAGCAAGTTTGGCTCTAAGAAACAAAAACCTGGATTTGGACAAAGCCTTTATACAAATATCAGCCACTTGATCCTGTGAACAAACAAAATGCAGAGAAAGTTCATGTGCCAAAACTTTTTCCCGAATGTAGTGATATTCTATTTCGACATGCTTAGTACGAGCATGGAAGATAAGATTCTTGGCTAGAGAGATAGCAGATATATTATCACAACACAACTTTGGTTTGCAAGGTAATTGAAAACCAATATCAACAAGAAGCTTGCAAATCCAAGTTAATTTTGCAACAGTGTTAGCCAATGACCTATATTCAGCCTCTGTAGAGGACCTTGCCACTGTGGATTGCTTCTCACCACTCCAACTGATGACAGAATTGCCCAAAAAAACACAAAACACACTAGTTGATTTTTGATCTAATAGAACAACCTGCTTAATCAGCATCGGAATAGACAGTGATACTTGGTTACCTCAGAATTCTTTTGACTTCTTAAAGATGTGAGAGTCGAGGACAGTGCATAAACTGACAAACAAGGTTCACTGCAAATGAGAGATTTGGCCTAGTCTATGTGAGATATTGAAGTGCTTCAACAAGAGATATGGCCAAGTCTATGTGAGATTTGGCCTAGTCTATGTGAGATATTCAGTGGGGTCATCCAAGAAAGAACTCCAACGACATTATTGCTTATATAGTTCTCCTCCCCCTGCACCAAGGTCAGTGAAAGCTTATCACATACAACAGCTGCTGACTCAAGGTTCTTTTAGAGTGGTTTTGTTTCTTATTGCTCCGGATGCTGCAGTGGCTATCAAGATAGATTTATCTAGCCGTCAGCAAACTAAACTAGATGGTTTATTATATCAGTTTGAATCAATATTTCAAACGGCTACCACATTGCCTTCATCACGATCTCATGACCACAAGATTCCATTGTTGGAAGAAAGTAGACCACCTAGTGCAAGGCCTTATCATTACAATCCTATGCAGAAGTTTGAGATATGTGTTACAGAGCTATTAGATTCTGGTTTTATCCGAGTCAGTAATAGTCTTTTTTCTTCCCCTGTTTTGTTGGTTCGGAAGAAGGATAACAGTTGGCGAATGTGTATGGACTATCGAGCCTTGAATTTGTTGACTATCAAGGATAAATATCCCATTCCATTAATTGATGAATATTTCACTATCAATGATTAAGATTTAATATTAATTATATGGTAAAAAAAAAGTTAGTTAATTATTATTAATTTCCCTCATAAAAAATTATTATTTCTTAGAACGTATTGATTTGACCCCATAAGCGGAACCACCACCCCATAGCATGTTGCTGCTAGAAGCCTATATTTCTTCTAGAGAATCTCTTAATTGTTCTCGAGCAACTAGAAAAAAATTATTTAACCAAAAAGAATTCAGTTAAGATGGAAGATACCTATCCAGAAGTTTTTGCAACTCAGTCATGTATGATGGAATCATCAAATATTGAACTTCGTATGTAACTCACTATAGGCTTGAGAAATAAAGAGAATGTGTGTACGAACGAGATATCCAACAACAAGAAGAATGAAACTGATTGAATAGAGGAACTCCCGAACATTTTATTCTATATCTTCGAGCTATATACCCTCGTTTAATTCTGGTCATTGAATAAATAAAACTTTGATGGATAATAGGGTTCATTGATATTCCTGGTATAATAGATACAATCATAATCAATTTGTTGAAATTGGTTGATCTTGAAGGGGATCTTCTATAATTTCACATGTGAGGGATTATTTCTTGGTTTCGTCTCATCATTAATAACTTGATTATTTTTAACCGTGAGCTTAAACTTAAAGTCATTGGAGTATTATTTATGGGGAAGTGAGTAGTTGAGAGAGTATCGTAGAAGAGCACTAATCTTGGGGGAGTTCAATTTCTATTATGTTACTTTTTGAAAAGTTGTGTTCAATCCATTTTGAACCTCTCCTTTTGCTGTACTTTGTTGTGCTACTCTTGATTTCGTTGTTGTTGATTTTCCTGAACAAATGGGTGATTTGAACTGATTACATTGACATGCTCTTATGCTTTTATTATTTTGGTAATGAGAATTGTACCTCGTGCATAAACTTCATTGTTGTTATGTCTTTGTTGTTGGCTCTTATATACTTCATTTGTGGTTGGTTATTTCTTTGTTGAGCTTAATTGACCTATCCATTTCTTTTGTTTAATGAGACTGGCATATCATTCATTTTAAATCATTTGCCTTTGCCATAACAAAATGGGGGAGAAAATTAAAATTTGAAAATTTGTGTTGTGTTGTGTTGCAATCATGTACAATGCTAAACAATTTACTTCCTTGTAATTGCTTTAACCATGATAACTTTTCACCTGTTCTTTGTCAAGAGTACTTCTTTGCAGGATTCGTCCTTTTGTGTTCTCTTGAGTGAGGTTGAGTGAATTTAGTTATAGAGTTCGGGTTATTTTGTCAAGGAAAGTCAAAGGGGGAGATTGTGAAGTCTTGTTTTATTATTTGGTTTCCCTTGTAAAATGTTGTAAATTGTACCACACTTGCTCTAGTTAGATTTACGGTTTAAAATACTACTTTGGGATCTTGTTGTTGGAAATATCATTTCAATAGCTTAACTTCTTACATCAAAGGTTTGTTCATACATATGCATTTCATGTCATTATTTCTAGTTGATTCTGTCTAGTCAAAACTTCTCGCCACTTTCATATGTGCTGGGCACAAACTTTAAGACAACACATGGGTCATGTAACAACTTTTTCTCGAAAATAGATTTTCAACCCTAAATGTTTCTAGATTGATTTTGCACTTGACACATGACTTTTTTGGTCCCTTTTTTGTATGAACATCAAACCCTCTATAAAAGCTAAACCTAGAGTTCTTTTGAATTTTGGGATTTGAGATTGAAAATTTTTGAAAGCTTTATTTTTCATCTCCATCTTAGATCTCTTAGGAGCATCAAGCATATTTTATGGGAAAAGTTCATCATATCTATCTTTGAAATTGCTTGCTTAAATTCATTTTATATGCTCATTTGTTTTGACTAAGAGTTATACATTTTCAGAAAAGAGTTGATTTTAGCTTTGAGCTGCCTCTTATGTTCTTCATTAACCTTAGCCATAAAACCATGTCCGTGCATCAAACACCCAATCATTGGATATTAAGGTAGCATTGTCTTCATGGTTTTGTTTTAATTTTGTGGTCAAGTATTTCAAGTTTCAAATCTTTAAACTGACCTCTTTTTAGATTTGCATCAGCTTCATCTTTCAAGTGTTTGATTGGTGAAACTGACTAGACATTAAATCCAGATTTTCATTAACTTCATCATAACATCATTTGCATAAGTTGATTTGATTTCGATGCCAGGTGAAGAACTCAGGAGGAGTTGCCATACGTGAGGACCGAAGGAGTTCATCTCATGTAAGACAAAGTTGCATAAAGGTAAAGTTGCTCCATAGATAGGGATCTAGGAATTGAGGTTTGCGTGATACTTTGTAAGAATCTTGTTTACACTAGTGGATTGGACCCAGTGGAGTGTCTCCAGTTTTTTAACCCATAGGTGGGGTTTTCCGGCCAAAAACTTCTTATGTTCTTTGCCTCTTAAACTTGTCCACATTTCTTATTTACTTGCATATACTTCACGTATCCTATGAATTATTATTTGATATGCGTTAGAAACTAAGTTTACACTGCATATTATGAGCAATAAGCTGAATTGTTGTTGACTAGGATAACTTGTAGTGAACAAAGTTTGATTCATAGACTTGCGTTTGATTAACTGACTAATCTGTACTTAGTTAACTGGTGAGCTTGACTAGTAAATCTAGCATAATTTAATTCATAATTACTTTGTCATTGATGTTTGCGTAATAAACTAATATGTAAATGTGTTCAAGTTTAGGAATCATTGTTGTGAAACTAATCTGGGTAGACTTTGATTAGTTGAACATATTGGTCAGTTCAGTTTTGTTCTTGCAGCTACACTTTTTATCACGAACTAACTTGTAACTAGTTAACTAGTCTATTGTGCAAAGTTAATTATTATTTTTTTAAGGATATTTCACCTAGTACCCAATTTCACAACCAAAATTCTATACATTTTAAGGGCCTCCCTTGGAGTCTTGCATAGGGCCTCCAAAATCTCAAGGTCGGTCCTGAATGTCGGCTTGAGTATCGCAAATATCGATGAGAATCCATTTCCCCGAAAACCTAAGGGTTCCTTGCAAGCCTCATATGGTGCATATTTCAAAGGTTAATCAAGTAAGAAAACTCACAATGGCTCTCTCTAGTTTTTGTTCACCATTGCTGGCCGAGGAAGAACATGCTCCCCCCACAATGCACTCTTTCATGTTGGATTTTTAGAGTTGTTCTATTTCTTGGTGAGTGGAAGAACGGAACAACTCTGGGATTTCTTTTGTAGTAGACGAGTCTAGAAGATCTTTTCCATTAACGTTATTAGGTTTAAATGGTTGTGGTGTGTTTCAGTTCCAGTAAGGTTGCTAGATGAGTCCAGAACCATAAACAACAAACACTATAATATCTAGATGAGTCCAGTAAGGTTATTTGAGTGGTGCCATTTTAATTACACGATTAAGCATCAATGCACCAATCTTGATGCCTTCTTAAAAAGAAGGTTGAGTATAAAATTCACCTTAGTACGAAAAAGTTCGTAACTGAGGTAGTCAACTAATATCTATTAACTGGCATTCCTATCAAATGCTAAATTCACTACCCCATAAACACCTCAAAGGAATACAAATTTCATACGATTTTCCTCGGTGAAGAAATTGAATTACCAGATAGAAGTGTTGGATTGAAATTTTTTTGGAGACATTAAAAGAAGACACAAACAAATAAAACAGGAAGCTAAAAAACACAAACAAGAATAGATTTTCAAAGAGGTAGCCTAATATGACCAATTGGTCAGGCAATAAAATTTCAATTGATCGAAATTGCTGGATTCTCGTGGAAAAGCAAAACAAAAGGAAAGTCAATGGGATTAGGAGAGAGAAACACAGTTATAATTAAAAAATGTTTCATAATTTTATTTTGAATTTAATTAAAAAATGTTTCATAATTTTATTTTGAATTTATGTTTTTATTTAAAAAAAATTAAATCAATTGTCATATTAGGGTAAATCTCAACTATTGATAGTGTGATAATCTAATGGTGTAAATTTGTGTCAAATCTTGTGTAAAAAATATGGTGCCACGAATCTGCTTCTTTTCCCTTTTGTTTAAGATATCTCCATGTTTTGGTAAAAATGAGGACTAGTTGTGGGGCCAACTCCACATCAAACTTTAACGATTCAAACCGCATATTTTTCAAGTTGCACTTTATAAATCACCATTGGAAAATATTAGCCAATTTAGAAATGTTTGACAAATTTAGTCAAGTTCAAAGAAATTGACGAACACTATGTTCTAAGATTTTTTTTTTTTTTTTGTCAAACGATAGATTTGTTAAATTTGATGTTAGATTAGAGAACTGACAGAGTTCGTACGCACGTCATGGTGCAAGGGCAACACTCGTCTTCATGATGAAATTTTACTTTTTAAGAAAAATGGAAATTGCAACTTTTCCATTTTGGCTAGAAGACATGATCAACTATTTGAACCTCACTTCAATATTTACTCATGCAAGATATACTAACAGAATACTAATGCAATCAAATATTCATTCACCCTTTACATCTGCACATATCTCAGCTTATATATACCTAGTTGCAAGCTAAAGATCTCCAACAACAATTGAGACAGCAGGGCTAGCTAAGTGATGCCACTTAGCATCCTAGCATCAACTCGTGCATTCCTTTACTAACAGACATGATCTTTGAGTAACTGGTTTTAAATAGCAACGGTAGATAATTTTCATTGTAAAAAATAGGTATAATCAGTTACAGAGTTAGGCAGCTGGAGGTACCGCCTCAAATGCATTCAACAGCAAGCAAGTTTACAAAAAAGTCATGGGGCTCTTCGAACCAAGAACAAGAGGTTCTTTCTATGTGAAAAGCAGAGCGGGCAAGGTGGTGAACAATACCATGCCTTGGCGACGGGTATGGGCAACCGAAGCTCCAATGATTCTGAAAAGAAAAGCCTTAGGTATGGTTTGGGGTTGAGGTGATTTAAAAAAAAACTACCATAAAAAAAAAAGATGGGGGTCATTTTTTTGTTTGTTAAACTTTCAACTTTAGCCTTTGTTTCACAGTTTTTGGTGAAAAAAAGCCAAAAACGAGAAGTAGCAAAATGCAGCTTTGAAAAGCTGGCTTTTTAGCTTCTGCGCAAACCTCTAAACATGGGTGAACAGTGACCCTTTAATGAAAGTTTCTGGCAATCCTACCCTGAGCTTTCTCTTCTACCTCTACACTCCTCCCTCAAACCCATCACTCTCCCACATCTCTCTAGACCCTCTCCGCCTCTCTTGCTCCTTCAAACCCACAAAACCCCTAAAACCACCTTCTCTATCCGCCTCAACACCACCGCCTGCCAAAGACAGAGTCATCGACTTCGAAAAATACAAAGGCAAAATGATGGGCACCCTCCCTTCATCCTACCTCAAGTGGGTTTCCAAAAATCTCCGCGCTCACGACTTCGAGGACTGGGCAAAGCTAGCCGACCAGGTCCTTGATGACGCCGTTTACAGGGATTAGATCGAGTGGGAGCTAGCAGAGAACGTCTTGAATGGAAATCGGAGGAAAACAGACCCAGCCTCTGAGTCATTTCGTCCACCGAGCTATGGCGGCTCTAAACCCATCAAGAACCCTAATTTCCCAAAACCCATTTCTCCATTTCGCCGATACATTCACTCAGCTCAAGCTCAGGCGGTTGATTCCGAGGATTCTGAGCAGGAGCAAGAGAGAGTGCAGAGAGAAAGAGCTGAGGTAAGATGGTTTGAGATCGAAGGTTTGTGTGTGAGGTTGTCTCGGTGGAGGAGAGAGTGCAGAGAGAAAGAGAGAACTAAGAGTTTTTTAGAGTATAGAGGGAAAGGAAGATACAGGGATAAGGAAAATGGGGTGTAGGCCCCACGGCCACACAAAATCCTCACATAAAAATAATAATATTAAACAAAATATCATAATAATAATATAGTATTATACCATTTTTGGTCATTTCATACAGTTACAGCTGTTTTACATAAAAGTTTACCAAACACTATCATACTGCTTTTTTTTCCAAAAGCACTTTTACAAAAAAGTTTACCAAACACTCTGCTACTTTATTTCACAGCTGCTTATCTCACAGCATAGAAAAAGCAATTTTTTTTCAAAGTACAGCAATACCAAACCAGCCCTTAAAGTCTTCGATAATATATATGCCCCAAGTTAGACATATTCGAAGAACTCTCAAACAGGGCTTTCACGATCTTGAGAGAATCACTCTCAAAATAGATATCATTAAAACTCATTTCCGTCGCCAACGACAAGCCTTCCCTAGCAGCCAATGCTTTCGATTGAAGGGGAGGAAACACAAAACAAAACTGTTTGGCAGGAGCAGCCACAAACGAACCCAATTCATCCCGAACAATAATACTTACGCCCCCAAGTATGCTATCTTCACACAATGCGCCATCGACATTGATCTTCAAACAACCCAAGGGAGGTTTGATCCACCTAACCTCTGGCGAAACCAATACCAGTTGAAAATACTAGTGCACAATATTTTGAACATACATGACTATTTCGAACCAATATCAGTTGAATAGTCATGTACTTCTAATTAAGGCTTTTAATCCGAAATAGTCCCTGAGATATGCATAATTCTCCATTTTGGTCCCTAAGATTCAAAATCAATAAAAGTGGTCCCTGAGATTGTCCACCATCCATCATTTTGGTCCTTCCGGTGGAGCTTTTGGCCGGAAGTTTGAGCAATTTTCAAAGTTTCGTAACTCAATCGTTTCTTAACCAAATTCAACCCATAATATATCAAAATGAAGATAGGAAAGTGTACAATAAGATTATACCTATTTTGGAGCCCAATGGTTGACGGAGATGGCCGAAAAATAGCCTCAAAGTTGACTGGTCCGAGCGAAAACTTGAAAACTCGCCGGAAACTCGGTGAAAATTGGGTAAACTTTAAACGTTCGTAACTTCTTCAATACTCAACAAAATCAAGTGATTCAAGAATGAAAATCATACTTCTCGACAAGACGAAGAGAATGGTACCTTTTTCAACGGCTAACTCGCCGTGGTTTGGCCGGAAAACGGCTCGAAAGTTGCTGACTCGTTTTTCAACAGCAACTTTCGAGCCGTTTTTCGGCCAAACCATGGCGAGTTAGCCGTTGAAAAAGGTACCATTCTCTTCGTCTCGTCGAGAAGTATGATTTTCGTTTTTGAATCACTTGATTTCATTGAGTATTGAAGAAGTTACGAACGTTTAAAGTTTACTCAGTTTCCGGCGAGTTTTCAAGTTTTCGCTCGGACCAGTCAACTTTAAGGCTATTTTCCGGTCATCTCCGGCAACCATTGGGCTCCCAAATAGGTATAATCTTATTGTACACTTTCCTATCTTCATTTTGATATATTATGGGTCAAATTTGGTTAAGAAACGATTGAGTTACGAAGCTTTGAAAATTGCTCAAACTTCCGGCCAAAAGCTCCATCGGAAGGACCAAAATGATGGATGGTGGACAATCTCAGGGACCACTTTTATTGATTTTGAATCTTAGGGACCAAAATGCAGAATTATGCATATCTCATGGACTATTTCGGATGAAAAGCCTCTAATTAATTTTAAAAGGTGCAACTCTCTCTATATACACTCAACGTTGGCAAAGAAGAATTTATTTAGGAAATATGTTTTCAACACAATTTCCTTTTTCCTTGTTTTTTCTTCTCTCCATCACATTCATACAATTTCCTTCTAGTTAATTTGAAGGGAAGAATTTGGTTTTACTTATCAAATATTTCATACTTAGTTGTATTATAAAAGTGATTTGTTAAGAATCTTTTAGCAAACTCATTCGAGTGAGACAAATAACACTTTTAAAAAACGACTCAAGTCGTATCTCAAAGTCATCCTTTATATTCTTTATTTTTCTATATTTACATGTTCTCAAGTTAAATAACAAGAAATGTTAGTAAGACCATGTTTTTAGACTATATAATGTGGCTGTTGATAGTTAAACTTCTTTAAATTACTTATTTATTGTTTTAGACCCTACGTTGTTTAATTTGTTTTTGACATATTAAATAACAATTTGCCCATGTAAGACCAACTCCAAACAGCAGACCCAAATTTTTGGTTTAAATCCAAAAAATGCATCCAATGGGGAGACATAAACACAAAAAATTTGGCTTTGGACCCAAACTAAATTTAAATTTGGGTTTCTACTTGGCTGATCCAAATTTTTGGAGGCCCCACATTTAATATAAAAAAAACACAATAGCCGGAAGGGTGAGGGTTGTGGCGGACAGCTAGGCCTCCCATGGCAGGGAACCTCAGCTGTCCAACGGTCAAATTGGGTTCAAAAATAGCAGTTCGGCAACGGCCCACATTAAATGTCTTTTTTTTTTTTATCTTTTGAATTTTAAATTGAACAATCAAGATAATAAAATAAATATTTTAAAACATATTCACTTTACAAAATTATCACAAACTTTGTAAATACTCATTCATTTGATCGATCATTTATATTATGATTTGTTCGGTTTTAAAAATTTTGTCGAAATTTCATTTTTTTTAAGTTAAGACATTCATAAAATAAAATTAAGATTACATAACTCAAAGTTACCAAAAAAAAAAAAAATCTTTACCACAAAAATTAGGGTTAAAACCATTCCACCAAAAATTAATACATTTTAGGTCCTTAAATTTAGATCTTAAGAGTTGAGTGACATTCACTGTTTACAGACCCAAATTCTATCTTTTAGTGGACCCAAGTATTTGGGTTTGGGTGAAGTTGGTCTAACATAATTTTTTTTTCTTTAAAAAAATATCAAAAGTCAGAAATCTCCCTCACTTGCACCTAGCGAGGATGCCGCTCCTCCCTCGAAAATTGATTGTGTTGAAAAATATTTTTAGAATTTTGCATAGGATAATGCTAGGGAGATCAAATTTGTAGACCAAATTTTGTAAACCAAATGATATGGAAGTTGATGATTGGATATTACTTAACGTTGATTAAAGTGTTTATTTCTTATTAATGACACATCATTTAGTTTGCAAATTTGATCTACAAACTTGATTTACATAGCGTTACCCTTTTGCATATGTTCCACTTGCAAATTCTCTCTCTCAAACACTTACATATAAAGTGGTACAATAAACGGACAAACACCCTAATTATATCAAACATCAAAAAAAAAAAAAAAAGGGATCATAATGAGAACGTATGTTAAAATTTTGAATTACGATAAATATTGAATTTTTAAAAAATGATCCAAAATTTTTATTTGGTGTTATAAGCCTAATTTAACTGAACAATACAGAGAGGGAGGGTGCGGCACGGCAAGGAGTAGAAGAGAGAAATGTGTGATTCTGAGGTATTGTGTTATGTCACTCATTATGCTTTTATTTATAGTAGTATGGAAGGTAAATTCATTACCCCCAAAAGATTACAATTCTATTAAGATAATATCTAATCTAAGAAATATGATAAAATATCATAAGAATATACCAAGATATGATAAGATACACGATCACATTCTTAATCTAATAAGACTGCAACATTCAAAACATTTTTGAATTGCAATTAGAAATTTTTTCTGATACAATCCATTCGAAAATCAATCTTTTGTGTACATACAGCCCAAGAATATGGTCCCTTTTAGACTTTGGGTAGTCCAAGCTGAGCCCAAATAAACTGGGTTCTCTTTGCGTTACAATTCCAAATTAATCAAAAGCCTAAACGAATCAGACACAGCAAAAGAAGAGAGGGGGAAGAGGAAGAAGAAGATGATATACAGGAAATGGAGTCTGTTAACGGGACCCGTCACGATCTTGGGGGGCATAGTAGGCACTGTCATCGTCGCCAACTTCGTCTTCAATGATAGCGTAATATCCATTTTTATTCATTTATCTCTTCATATTTTTATTTTATAGAATTTCAGATTCATCAACTGGAATATTTCTTTCTTTCAAATCCACGAATTGTGTTAAACTATCGATTCATCAAATGTGCCTATTGGGTTTTGATTTATGTGTCTAGATCCTGCTCCTTCGAGTGGGGAAAAAATCTAGGGTTTCAGTGCTTCATTTTCTTAATTCAAGTTTTAGGAATTTTAGGTTTCTGCTAATTTACATCGATTTGAGCATCTGGGTGTGTTTAATATGCCTAAATTCCTGCCAAATGAGTCTTAAATCAGTACTTTAGCTTTCCCAATTGGAGCTTACTGTGGTTCAATGTGCCCAGTTGCTGTCTGATCAAAAATCATCACCATCATATATATATATATATATATATATATATCATGAAAGCATTTAAATAAGAGCTGGGTTATGTTGTATACTTGCTTAACTTGTTTGCAGACACGAGCATTGTAATTTACATTTTGCCGAATTATGCAGGATCGATCTCTGAAGCCGGAGGCAAGGAAGGCGGATGCATCCACTTCAAGCAAATAAGAGGAGGAAGGTGAAAGAGCTCCATTTTCAATGTAATTCAAGCTTTTGGCTTTCTGTCTTTATTTGTTGTACTGCAAAATTGTGGTGATACTTTCAGACATGACTTGTCGGTTTAATAATCCAGAATTCAAATGTGAGTTCTGATTTAAGGTTGTGGAGTTAAATTTCGTGGGATATGTTTGCTCTGTTGTCTTGACATTTCTTGCTTTTCAAGCTGAGAAGAATTAATCAAATTCCATTGCTTCTGTTATCACGATCATCTCAATTATTGTTTAGTAGTTTCATTTTATTTCAGTAGTACGTATATGATGCATGTAGACATTTAGGCCCTGCAAATACCCGTGAGGTTTAGCTCGGGTGGTGTTTGTATGATTGAATGGCAGATTCTAGGCTCGGTTCTTGTATACAGAAGAGAAAAGCTTTGGCGAACTGCAAATCTGCACTGTCCTACGGCTGCATGATGCTAGCCAAGAACTCGGAGAACTTCAGAGGGGTAAGGTGCAATGGTATTGCTTTATATGATGCTAGTAGTTGTGGGGCAGGGAGACACCTGTAAGTCGTAAATTGCTTCTTAACGATGAACTCGTGTGGAATTTTGGCATTCTTCTTTTCAGCAATGGTAATGGTAGATACATAAGTTTACAGAAATGGGATTTTTTGTGAGATTTGTAGTTTCATTTATAAGCTCTGATGCATTTCGGGTCAGCATTGCGCCTGTTTTAGGCAGAGATTTGCTCACAGGATTGCAAATGCTTGTGAGCTTGATAGGCCAAGAGTTTGATCATCGATATTTTTCGCCATTGACCAACAATTCCATAGCCAAATCATTCCAAGAGTCTATTGGCCCAGGCAAGCACCAATGTAGGCAATCATTCTGGACTTTGGCATTCTTATCCTTTGCAAATGGCTGGAACTGCCTGTACGGACCTGGGTGCCCATCGGGTCTCAATAGCGAAAGGTGGGTTGTGTCTAGTAGTTTAAAATTCACCCCCGTCTCCGATCCTTGGGCCGCAGCCTTCTCGAACTCTGCCAGCTCGATGTTTTGCATTGCAGCATCTACATCTTTTATATCAACCTCACCCTCTTTGAATGGCACTGATCTATTGCAATACCCCTCACTGAACCACTCTCCATTCTCAAAATGGTCAGGCGTGGTGGTTCTAAATAATACAAGCGCTTTATGATCCGAACGAGTGATGAAATTGAAAACCAGACGGAGGGCACTGCGATAGGCGTAGTCAAACCCAAACTCCGTTATGTTCTTTCCAGGGCAGTAGTGGCAGCCTCTGACCGTGTTGTTCTCATGGTAAATTGCGGTTTTAAGGAACCATTTTCCTCCGGCAATCACCACGTAATCCAAGCTACTATACTGATCGGTCCATGTCTTGTCGAGCTCGTCAAGATAAAGCTGGATTTCGGAAGTAGAAACTCCATTCATGTCTTCAAAAATAGCAGCTTTGACGAGAAACGGAGTCCAAATTACCGAAACAGTGAAATTGTAAGAAGGAAAAAGCCATCTTTTAGACCTGTATTCTTTGTCATGGTATACCTCAACCGCTTGCTCTACCTGTGGGACACAAACACTGAATTGTGACCAATATTATCATTTGGCACCAGAAAATGGAGTGCCCGCAAAGAATATATGCACAACGTTACAAAACAGATAACTAGTGGAGACAGTAAGTCTAACATACAAGAATGTCAGGTCAGGTAGGTCCTGTATCTACGCCGGACTTATAGGGTCCAAATATATACATAAAACTTCCTTGCCCCGGTTTCCCTCTCTCTCTCTTCCAATCTCTTTTTCCCGAGCTCCCGTGAGAAGCAAGAGGAAGAGTGAGATATCAATGCATGGTGTTCTTCGACTCATCATTACACTAGATGGTGAAGATGTTATTGACTGTGAACCAATATTGGGTTATTTACACCGAGAATAGGGAAACCAAGGTAGGGAAGAACTTTTCCATGCTGATAATTGCATATAAAAACCTGTAGGAGGTAATCTACATCAGTAATCATTAACGTTCCCAAAACCACGATGAAATCGAAACAATTATGTTCCCAGCTATGAAAAAGATTCCACAACCAATCAAAAAGCAGTGGTCGCCATAGAAGTTCAGCTGTCATCCACAATTGTGTATAAAAATTTATGGCTTGAAGTAGGATTGCTAACCACAGATCGAAAATTATGACAAAGACGTGCCAGTGAAGCCAAGAAAAAGTTTGAATGCTTTTTTGCCAAGATAAGAGAATTATATGGAGTAATCAAAGAAAGCAGGACCAATGCCCCCCATGATTACTACACATTAACCACTTGTCCCACGACATAATTTGATCTAAACTAGATCTAGACTTCCATACAATTTCCAAAGAGAAAAAGGTTGCTGAGGTTTCAACTTTTGAAAGTAAATAATACTTTGTTTTTGCCCTTTTTTTAACGTCATTTTTATGCAACAACTGTGGTCCATGAAATTTGAGCTCTGGGCGTCCTCCAAAAAAGTGAAAACTCAGGGCGACTAAGACCAAATTGTCAGACTCGAAGACAGTATTGTGGTTAACTGGAAGTGCAAAAGAAAATTAAGAGAGTTTAGTAGTTCTAAAGCATATAGATTCAGTAAACATAAGCTAGATTTCAAGTGGTGATTCAAAGTCCCGAAAAGTTAGTAGTAAATTTGATTGCTGTCTAGTGTACCTCAGAGAGAATGCAAAGCAATGACTGCACATGGTTACGCGAAATCGAATCACCAATGAAGGCCCATGATTTGTTCCTCATTATACCAAGAAAACTCTGCGGATTGAACTTGGGCAGCTCACAGTCTCTTGGGTTCCACCTCCAGTAAAAGTACTCGGAATCGGGGCGACCGTTCTTCATACAGTTCTGATGAGGTTCCACCACATGGCAGCTTTCATTAGTGTATCTTGGACCTGACGGATCTGGTACCCAATCTCCAGTAAAAAGGTCACACTTCACTGCAAGTACGTTATTACTTGCATTAAAAGAAGAGCAGAAGCTAAAAGCCTAAAAGTATGTTCCGAAAACAATGAAGGGACTTGAAACGAGCCTAAAAAATTAACTATACTTCTTTATGTTTTGCGTTGTTCTGCTGGATTGATCGCTCTTAACCCTTGGACTCTACGACCCCATGGAAAAAAAAATTCTACATACTGCAAACTTTTCAGTGCCAAAATTTGCAGAAGAAATTAGAATTATAAATGCAATTCTTTCTAATGATTTGGGATTTCACAGCTAGAAATTTACCAAATAAATATATCTAAGAACTGATTATCCTAGAAAATAAAATTAATGAAAAACAACTCCACATTGATTAAATTAACAATGTGAGTTAAAACTACAAAAGCAATAGAGAAAGTTGATCTTAAAAAATGAAAGAATTTTAATATTCATGCATGAATGCAAATGGAAGGGACAAATCACTCCAAATGGAAAAAAAATTTCTAGTCTATAACTGAAAAATGCATCCCCTCTGTCCCCAGGAAAAGAAAAAAAAATTAAAAGCAAGCATGAATTTCCATTTGTAAATTAGTACTAAAACTGTATAAAGTTTCAAAAAATGAAAATAAACACATTCCTTTTCTTCTTAATATTTCATTTTGCATTTGCAGACTTGGTCTTAGCCAAGTTGGCTAGAGCCGCGTGCTCTACTCCCGCACCCAATTTAGTATCTTTCTCTGAAGTTTTGATGAATTTAGTGTAGCATATTGCTCGCATATAAAATAAAAATTTCACAAAACAAAAACACCAAAACAGAGACAGAAATAAAAGATAATTACTCACCATTGTCATATGTTTGGGAGGTATTTCCAGGAAAATCAACAATTGTAGAGTTTTGAATTTGACCAGGAAATAAAGAAGAATCAGAAACAGCGGAGGAGGAGGAGGAGTCTGTTTGTTGTTGGTCTGCAGATGCAAGAGGAGGTGGCTCTACTGGTAAATTTAATCCGATAGGAAGTACCGAATCGGAAAACAAGAGTCGAAAAGCGAGACCAACTAAGAGAAAAGAGACTGCAAACTTCACAAACACATGGTTGTTTTTGTGGAATGACAATATTGGGTTCGATTCAACCCTCAGTTCCTTCACCATCTCAAAGGTCAGAGAGAGAGAAGAATTTTAAGAATATGTATAAGAAACAGAAGTGATGAAATGAGCTGGTTTTTGTTTTTGCAACAAAACAACCCAAACGAGGTTTTAGTTTTGATTTTGTTTCAGGAAGAAAATATGTTGTTTTGTTTTGATAATTATGATTTAGGTGCATTAGAGTATCTTAAAATGAAATGCTAAAATATGTGGTACTAACATTAAACAATAAAAGCAGCAATAACGTTTTCAACTAAATTACACAAGTTCATTTAAGTAATTATTTAATCGTCAACTTATATCTTTAATATTTTTTTGTTGTCAAATTTAAATTTTATGTTTAAGATTTAACATTTCTTTGTATCATCTAAATAGAGAGAGGTGTGTTGTTTGTAGACTGCTACTGGCGCCACGTGCCTAAGTAGAAATGAGTGTTCTGTTCTGAGCTTTTTTAGAATGGAAATTATATTCACACACCCTAAATTACTTTTTTCACACTTTTTTAATTTTTTAATATTTTTTTATCAAATATTAGTGGTGTGTAGAAAATATTAAAAAATTAAAAATGTGTGACAGAAGTAATTTGGGATGTGTGATATAATCTCACTTTTTTGGAATACAATAAAAGGCCATGTTAAAATTGTTTTCTCTTCTTCCGTGAGAGACCTTCTCTCCTCTGTGAGAGTTTTCTTTCCCTCTTTGTTGAGGATCTTCTTCTTGCACACCTTCTCAGGCGCCAACTCCGGCTTCGGCTGGCGTCGGTTGCCACTTCTCCTTTTCTTCTTCTGTTTTCTTCTCTTCTCCCCTTCTCTGCTGTGTTCTTCTTTTCTCTTTTCTTTTCTTCTACTACTTCTTCCTCCTGTTTCGTTTCCCAATTTGTTTTCTGTCTCTTACCCTGCCGGTATGCCTCATTCTTGTTCATCGTTGGTTTGATTTTCAGCCATGTTTCCTATTGAGATTGTATGTAGAGCTCTACTGGCTCGGGTGTTTCCAACACCACCACTTGCCCGTTGCTATCGGCCTTTTTCGGCAGCGTTGTTCGTGGATCTTCACGGACTTCATCTTGATAGTTGGCTTCTTTGTCTTTGTTGCTGGCTATCCCTACTCTATGGCTGTGCTCGCGGAGCCGATCGAAATTGGACGGTGCATTTGCTGAGGTGTTGCTTGAATGTGGGTGACATTTAGAGCAGATCAGGATTCTCTGCGGTGGTGGAAGCAGTGGAGCTTTCTAGTTGCTGTCTGTTGTGTTTTGCCTTTTGGGCCGACTCTATTTGTTTGGCCCTTTCGTTTTTCTGTTTGTGTTTGGCCCATTTTGCTTGTTTATAAGTTAGTTTTGGGTTGTGGGTTGTTTCTTTGTTTGTGTGTTTAATAAAGAGCTTGCTTTCCAAAAAATAAAAATAAATAAATAAAAGGCTACGTTTGGTTCAGATGCATTTGAATATTCAACTTCTATTTCCTTTTTAATCTATTTTATTTTATTATATAGTGTTAAGATGTGAGCATCAAGCAGAAATTGTGAGTCGTGAATAATTTTACGACGTACGATTCATTCTTAACACATAATAGTGGTTTGAGAACACATGTGAGAGTTAAAACTCAACGTATAAATAGTATGCTTTGTAACCAATGTGGGAATTCAATTCAAAATTAACTAGAAAACAAATTATTTAAACTTATTATGCAAGGGTTTAATTCAATAATGTAATATATTTCCATTCAATAATGTAATATATTTCCACACTTTTAAGTTTTCAACACTTTGCATAAGAATAATTTTTGAGTTGACAAAACAATGCAATTATATAAGGATGGGATTGTCTGCCTTCTCACTTCTCATCGCCTTCCCATTCATTTTTATTTGAACGGTCACAGTTAACCTACGTCAACATTTTATATTAATTTTTTTATAGAGATAATAAGACAAAAAATAATAGGAATATAAAATGTTGATGTGGCTTAACCGTGATCACTCAAATAGGAGGGGAGGGAAGTGGGTGGGCAGACAATCCCCCTCGATTATATAAAGGGAGGTTTAATAAAACACTTCCGGTACTGTTTACTTTTAACGAAAAATCATTTTTTTACCTTTAACTGTCACTATTCACTATACCTTTAAAAGTGGTTTTTCATTAAACTCAAAGTTTTCAAACTCTTTTCATTAGTTTTCTTCTATATAAATCATTCTATGTGTTACATTTATTATTATTTAGGAGTGTGATTGTGTAAATCTAGAAGTAGAATTTCAATTGAATTTAGGATATATAATCCCTTTATGACTTGTATTACTTATAAGGCAAGTAAATTCTATCTAAATAGTTTAAATAAAAGCATAAGGCCACAACACAGGGCACGCAATTCACATACATATTTTTCCTTCAACACTATGATGTTTTTTTTCCTTCAGGAATCAAACTGATTAACTATTTAAATTCACAAGAGAGGGAAAGAATTATTTATCAGGACAAATCATTCTTTTTTTGTATTTATATGTGTTAATGTGAGGTTTGGACTCTGGGGAGTAATTTGCTTAACAAGAAATGTCTTGACAAATAGGACCAATTATGTTGTAGACTAACGGTGAGTAATAAAAATATTATTATTATTATTATATTTTTTTTTTTGTGGTTTTAATTTATTTTCCTTTATCTAGAGGTGGCAGGAATCAATTTAAATGTGCTTAGCCAACAGAAAAAGAAGAAAATAAAAAGAAGGTTGGTAGTAACATAAGCAAAGAATGTATGTCATAAGAATGTATTCTTCTTTACTTGTAAGTGAGAGATTTTAGGTTTGATTTTCGTCAAAGGTGAAGGTGAACCACATTATTATGGCAAGCTTATTGTAAGGCTTAGCTCATTCATCAATCTCTTTAATGTAGACATTATCGTTTGTTAAAAAAAAATAGAGTGATGTTATTCCCGTCCCAATGTCTTATCTTCCCACTCATTTTTAATGAATTTTTTAATTACAATTTTGTCCATTTACAAAAGGACTAATAAAGACATTAATTATCTCGTTTTGCTTAATTTAAAAAAAGAAGGTTGGGCATGGGTGACAATTTGTATACCTTAAACCCTAACTCATATTTTCATCTCCTTTCATTTAGAGAAAGTAAAAAAAATAGCAATGGACTGAGAAGATAACTTTTTCATTGAATAGGTAGAAGATGACGCTTTTATAGAAGAGGTAGAAGATTATGTTTCAATTGAAAATGTAGAAGAATAATTTGTGTGTAGGTTATTTGAATTTGTCCATCGTATTTTTAAATTTGTTGTTGTCGAATTCTTTTGAATTTGGATACCTCTGTCGTTTCTATTTGAATTTGCAGACCTTAGTGGTTTTCATTTACATATTATTTGTTATAGTTTTTAAGAAACAATTTTATAATTTCATATGTATGTATATTGTAACACCCTACCTTGAAATATTTATTTTTGGGTAATTAATTTTATTAGTGATAGGCCCAAAATTGTCACATCCCGGCCTGGGCCCAGCCACCTCCCGGGCCCATTTTACCACCGTAGCACGATATTGTCCGCTTTGGGCCCCAACCACGCCCTCACGGTTTTGTTTCTGGGAACTCACAAGCAACTTCCCAGTGGGTCACCCATCATGGGAGTGCTCTAACCCTTTTCTCGCTTAACTTCGGAGTTCCTACGGAACCCGAAGCCAATGAGCTCCCAAAAGGCCTCGTGCTAAGTAGGGATGAGAATATACATTTAAGGATCACTCCCTTGGGCGATGTGGGATGTCACAAAAATAGAAACATAGTCAATTTTTATTTTCTTTTACATTAACCGCATTTTATAATTATGGAACATACAACTAAATTATCAAGTTAATTCCCATTTCCTACTTTCAAAACAACCTCTCAACAAAGGGTTAAATCTTGAATTAATTTATTTTCAATCTATCATAATTCTTTGATTTCATATCTTGTTTCCCTCCATGGTTCATAATTAAAATTTGTACACTCAACGTACTAATTTAACCTCACCCTTTTCCCATTTTCTTTAATAATCAAAACTCCTTATAGAAATTATTTCTCGAACTATAATTAACCTCAATTATTTTTATGGCTGCATCTAATGTATCGTTAGACTACCTACGTACCCTAATAGGGATCAAGCCATTCGTAATTCACAATTCTAATTTAAAACTCTTTTTCTAAAATCAATCAAGTGACTAACAAACACTAGCTATGCTCAACAAGTGAAACACACCAATTGCATATCAAAATATCGATTCAGAGTATTAAAACTAGCTTAAAAGGAAGTATCGGCTCTCTGGCCAAGCGTCGCCGCACGCGGCAGTTTTCAGCAAACGAAAACCCCAAACTCCAAAAATTACCAAAATTTATAGGGTTGTAGAGTTCAATGAGAGGAACAACTTTCATAACTGAGTCAAAGTCCAATTAGGTCGGCAAGTGGCCGGAAAATCCCTTGCACCTATGGAACCCTCAAATTGGGTAATTGTCGATTCGCCACCAAAACGAATTCTGACGCCTCATCCAAAGCTTGGGCCTTGTCCCTGGGGTTGAGGGGAGACGTTTAGTGGTGGTCATTGACAACAATCGTTGTCAGATTCACCGAGAAAAGAATAAAACCACCAGGACACCCATGAGGTTTGCGGTTTCAATTTGTGAATTTGGGTTAGAAATATAGAAATCTAGCACCATGGAGACGTTAGACACCAAAACCACCTGAAACGAATGTCGGATGGAGAAGATACGACCAAGTCGGGTCGGGTTGCACGGATCTAAAAGATCCGGTACTCCCTCACCTGAAGGAAAATTTATGTCCTAGTTAAGAACATTAAAGAACATTTGAATACATATGCATAATATTAACAAATTAAATTAAACATGCATCCAAAATCAATTCATAAAACCCATGACTTTCAAAGCCTAGTAGATGGTGAACCATGACTCTTTAACAACATTAAAGAGATTAAGGATTTAGAGAATATTACCCTTGAAGCTCATCCTTGATTACACAAGGGATTCACCCAAGTGGAGGGCCTTCAAGTCACCTCCTTGCTTCTATGAGGATTGGTTCTCCAAAACATCAAAAGTTTGATGTCACCAAGTCTCTACACCAAAGATGAATTAGTGAAGATAAAATGGATGACTTAGGGAAGAAGAGATTGCTAGATGTCTTCCCCCTAAGTGGCCAGCCTCTTATAGAAAAATAGAGAGAAGATGTTTTCCCCAAATTTCTATTAGAAAACCCTAAATGAAACAAAGCTATAAGGTTATATTTATACTTCATTTCTAGTGAGTGGCAAACTTGTAAATAACACAAGTTTGCCTACCCTCACCCTTATGGCCGGCCTTGTCTTTGTTATTGGGCTAATTGCCCATTTTGTTTTAGTTGTCATACAACTTAAACATAATGGGCCTTGTGGACCGAAACGCTTTTGGGCCCCGAAACCCAAAACTAACTCAGAAGCCCAATACGAACGTTTCGTATAATTAATTAACTAATTAATTAATTTTGACCATTCTTCAATTAACTATTTAATTGCTTATCCATTTCATTTAATTACTTCACTTTCATCTTTACTCGGTGTACGATCCATTAGGTTCCAATTAGCGAGGCAGTGGGCGATGTTACTCTTAACTATCGATTGTGAATTGAAATCACATTTCAATTCTTCCTTAAGATTAGTGTTTGCCAATCTTTAGGGCTACCACAAACCATGAGTGACACCTAGCAGCATGTCATGGTTACCCAAGCTAAGTAGAAGTGATTGGAGAACCTATCCAGTTACAATTACAATGCAATACGGTCCTTCTCTAATACAATACTCTTAATCACATCGTTTAAGTGATAGTTTGTTTCATGTCTACTATCCAATGTGATACTTCTCTATATGATTCGTTTGAATAAGATTTGGAACAAACTTCCTTAGTCATATTCATATGCTTTGGCCAAAGACTCTCGAATCATATCTTAGAGTATTATCCTTCCATAAGGTTAGAGATCCCTTGTTGTACATTCATATGTCTACATGACTAGATAGCTTGACCCCAACCATGCCGTGGACATTCCAAAGGAACGCCATTTGACACAATCAAAGACCAAGGACCTAACCATTAGACATCAATGATGCCTCAGGTCAAAGGACTACTTTGCATATTGTAACCTTGAGTTCTTTACATGACATGTATGTTTGAACTCTCTTTTGATCGTAGTTCAGTGTACTCGATTACTATTTCAAGCACCTATGTGTTTGTCTTAGTGTCCAACACTAAATGACTTGAGACTTGTCATATCCACGCTTGAGTCGACATAACACATACTAACCTTAGCGGATTGTCAATGCCCAATTGGCAACCCTATGGCTAGGAACGTTTTAGGAATGAACATAAGAGAAAGGTCTCGTAAATCTAACTTACTTAGATCACTTATCTCTTAGATCAAATACATTCCTTGGATTCCCTTATTGATTAAACACAAGATACAATAAACAGTGATTAACAATAAGCTTTGCCCTCTATTAAACATTTATAAGTTTAATACAATAAGTATTCCAAAAAGCTATTACATCAAATGAGTGGCTTTGTGGGCATACTTCCAACAATCTCCCACTTGCACTCAAAGCCATCCTCCCATGTATCTAATACCCATCTTTTCCATATGACGGTCAAGTTGGACTTGAGACATTGGCTTCGTCAGTGGATCTGCTACGTTATCGGCTGAAGCAACTTTGAGAATGTTGACTTTCCCCTCGGCAGCATATCTTCTAATGATATTAAAGCGCCTGTCAAAATGCTTGTTCTTTTGATGTGCCCTGGGCTCCTTGGCTTTAGCTATCGCCCCACTATTATCACAGTACAAAGTTACTGGTGATGTAATGGTTGGAACCACTCCAAGTTCAGTGATGAACTTCTTCATCCAGAACGCTTCTTTGCCGGCTTCAGCTGCAGCGACATATTCAGCCTCTGTCGTGGAATCAGCAATTACACTTTGCTTCTTGCTTTTCCAGCTGACAGCCCCACCATTCAGAGTGAATACATATCCGGAGTTGGAACTTCTATCATCGACGTCAGATTGGAAATCTGCGTCTGTATAGCCTTCCACTCGCAACTCTGTTGCTCCTCCATAAACGAGGAACATGTCCTTAGTTCTTCTTAAGTACTTAAGGACTGTCTTGACAGCTGCCCAGTGTTCTGATCCTGGGTTAGATTGATATCGACTAGTAATGCTAACAGCATATGCGATATCAGGCCTTGTACATGTCATGGCATACATGAGACTTCCTATGGCAGAAGCATAAGGAATAGTATTCATTTGCCGTATCTCTTCAGGAGTCTTAGGTCCCATGGACTTAGAAAGGTGAATTCCATGTCTCACAGGAAGAAAACCTTTCTTAGATTGTTCCATCTGGAACCTACTTAGCACCTTATCAATGTACATTGATTGGGATAATGCAATTAGTCTTCTGGTTCTATCACGATAGAGCTTTATCCCAAGTACATAAGATGCATCTCCTAAATCTTTCATGTGGAAGGTTTTGGACAACCACACTTTCACAGAAGAAAGTACCGCAGTGTCATTCCCGAACATTAATATGTCATCTACATATAACACCAGGAATACAACTGCATCCCCTACGACCTTTTGATAAACACAATTGTCGTCTTCGTTTTGAGTAAAATCAAACGTTTTGATTTCTGTATCAAAACGGATGTTCCAGCTCCTGGAGGCTTGCTTAAGTCCATAAATGAACCTCAGAAGCTTGCATACCTTAGTCTTTTCAGACTTGGACACGAAACCTTCGGGTTGAGCCATATAAAGCTCTTCCTCTAGGTAGCCATTCAGAAAGGCCGTCTTCACGTCCATTTGCCAGATTTCATAATCATGGTATGCAGCTATAGCAAGCAAAATTCGAATGGACTTAATCATGGCTACAGGAGAGAAAGTTTCTTCATAGTCAATCCCTTCTCGTTGCCTGTAACCCTTGGCTACAAGTCTAGCCTTATAAGTCTCCACGTTCCCATCAACGCCTATCTTCCTTTTGAAGACCCATTTGTTTCCAACAGGTACGATACCTTCTGGAGGGTCTACAAGAGTCCAGACCTGATTTTGATACATGGAATCCATTTCGGATTTCATGGCCTCTTGCCATTTCTTTGAATCAATGTCGGACATTGCTTCTTTGTAGTCCCTAGGGTCCTCCTTTGTGTCATTGTCACCTAAAAGGTACAATTCTGCAAAGTCATCATCTAAGCCATACCTCCTAGGTGGCTTACTAACCCTTTCAGATCTACGTGGAGCTTGGGGTTCAGGAACAGGGTTGTCAATATGTCGTGTGCTTGTTTGTGGTTCATCATTAATCTCATTAATTTCCATCTCTTTACTTATAGTTCTTTTGAGAACGAATTCGTCCTCTAGAAACTTAGCAGTTCTGGCGACAAAGACTTTCTGGTCGTCAGGATGGTAGAACTCATATCCCATAGTTTCCCGAGGATATCCCACAAAATAGCACCTTACTGATCTCGCTTCAAGCTTAGTAGCTTCAAGCTTCTTGACATATGCTTCACAACCCCAAATCTTAATGTGATTAAGACTTGGCTTTCTTCCATGCCATATCTCATAGGGCGTTTGTGAAACTGATTTGGAAGGTACTCTATTAAGCAAGTAAGCTGCTGTATATAGAGCGTATCCCCAGAATGTTACTGGTAGATCAGCGGAACTCATCATAGAACGAACCATGTTCATCAAGGTTCGATTTCTCCTTTCAGAAACTCCATTGAGTTGTGGAGTTCCCGGTGGAGTCCACTGTGATATTATTCCATACTCTTTGAGATAATCTAGGAATTCATTACTCAGATATTCACCCCCTCGATCTGATCTTAGGATCTTTATCTGTTTCCCAGTTTGCTTCTCAACTTCATTCTTGAATTCTTTGAACCTTTCAAAGGATTCTGACTTGTACTTCATAAGATACACATAGCCAAACCGAGAGTGATCGTCGGTGAATGTGATATAGTAGGAGAAACCTCCTCTCGACGTAGTAGACATAGGTCCACATACGTCAGTGTGGATTAACCCTAGAATTTCAGTGGCACGCTCTCCTTTCCCAGTGAATGGAGATTTGGTCATTTTCCCTTTCAAACAGCATTCACAAGTACCCATCTGGTCATTACCTAATGGGCGGACGTATCCGTCCTTTGACATCTTGCGAATCTTTTCAAGGTTCACATGTCCAAGTTTAAGATGCCATATCTTTTCTTGGTTAACTTCTTCTCTAGCCCTTTTGGGTTTTGAGGTATTCCCGCTTTCAACACAGTGCACCCCACTATTCGTCCCTAGGTGAAAAAGTCCCTCTATCATATTACCATAAGAGATAATACGACCGTTCAAGTATAAAGTGCAACTCATTTTGTCAAACAATACTGAGTGCCCATCTCGTAAAAGCTTAGAGATAGAAATCAAATTCTTTATACATGAAGGAAAATATAAACAATTTTTAAGTTCCAGGACTTCCCCAGAGGGTAGGTTAAGCATATAGGTGCCTATTGCTTTTGCAGAGATTTTAGCGCCGTTCCCAACACGCACAACCATCTCCCCATTGCGCAGTTTCTTGTTCCCTACTAGTCCCTACATCGTATTACAGATATGTTGACTAGCACCTGAAACAAATATCCAGGAATTGGAGCTTACTGTAAAAGCACTCTCTATGACAGAAATAGTCTCTTCAAAAGTTCGTGTCATAAGGCTCGCAATGCGCACCCTGTATTTCTTCTTCCATCGTTCATCCTTTCCACAATGAAAGCATGTTCCTTTGGATTTTATTGCCTTCTTCTTTTGCAATCTTTTCCTTATATTTGCGTTCTTACTCCCACTGTCCTTTTTGAAACCTTTTTCAAATTCACAGCACATGTCAATCATCTCTTCAAAAGTATGATTGAATCTATTCACTTTGTAGTTTACAATAAACTTAGTGAAATCATCCGAGAGAGATGCAAGGAAAAAATCTTGGGCCATTTTCCCATCGATGGAAGTTCCTAAACTTTCAAGATCTTGAAAGATCTTTTCCATCTTTTGTCCATGTTTATGGACCGATGCCCCCTTTGCCATTTTGACATCTAATATACTACAAACATTTGAGAATCGTACATTACTAGTCTCTATGTCATGCATCTTATGCAAACTTTCAACCATGGCACAAGAAGTGTTCATGTGCTTATGTAACTTCATAAGTTCCTCACTAAGTGAAGTGAGAATTAAGCATTTGGCTTGTAAGTCATCCTCATAGTGTCTAGCATAATCATGACACTCCTCCTTTGAAGCTAGTTTCTTAGGAGGCACATGAGGTGGGGATTGCTTAAGCACATACAATATGTCTCTCACCTTTGAGACATTCTCAATATGGCGATACCAAGCAAGGAAACGTTGGCCACTAAGGCCCCTTTTGTCAAGTATAATGGTGGGTATAATTTTAGGCATGTCGTTCACTACATAACATAACATAAATCGCATTAGATTGTTGATTAACTACTTGATTGGGTCTTGAATCAAATAGTACCACCCACTATTTTTGGCAAATTCCACATCCCTCAATAGAATCCGAGAGTTATATAGAACTCTTAGTGGGTTATGGGAGACTCATCATTACCAAGCTCACCTCACGATGATACGATGTTGGTTAGCAAAAATAATGATGAGAGAATAACGCATTATTCATTTACAACGTTTTGTAATTACCCATCTTGTTTGGCCTCTAGAGAATGTTGCCTCACGATGATACGATGTTGGCACATTGCACTTAGTTAAGTTATTCCCACCATGCTTAGTTCGTGTAGGGGTTCAAGAATAACCTCACGATGATACGATGTTGGCTATCCTTGTTGCCTACCTCACCACATCATGTATGTATATATGGACTCTTCCTGAATGTAAGCACATACTTTGAACTTCCCCATGATAGGGTGAAGCCAGTGTAGGAGTCACAAACGATGGAGTCCACCACGGTGGAAGGCCTACGAAGAGACATTCAAAGCATCTCTCGTTTATCAACTTAATATTTATTTTGAGGGAGTAGTTTTGGGCTACATCAAAACATTTTAATCAAATTAAAAGAACAAGGGCCTATCACAACTATTGGTCCAAGTTAATATGAATTAGTAGCATATAATACTCCCACTGATTCGTTGAAACAAGCGAGACTATATGAAACTACTAACAAATGCCTTGCATCCTCATATGGACTATATAGTTGTTTTAGGTTTTAGGATGATTATGAACCGATGGATTTGATCCAACACGAGCCTTGTGTTGGACCTTGGGTTTTAGGTAGATTGTTTGTTGATTTTAATTACGCGTTTAATCTAATTAAACCGTTATTTCCTATTGGGTGTTGGACCCAACTATTCCAATTTGCATACAATTAAACAAATAGGAATACATGAAATAAAGAGAAGGGCTTATGCCCTTTTACAACACATTGGAGGACTTATGTCCTTTACAACAAATTGAATTAATCAAATTACATTCAAATCTACTCTATTAAACCCATACATTCATAATGTTAAGCGGCCAATCACATAGCTCAATTATCGTGGCTTGGTTCATAATCACCCCTTTTCTTAATTAATCAAAATTAACTAAGAAAGCATCTTTAAACAATTGGTTTTTGGATCCATAAAATTGATTTAAATGGAACTAAATAAAATGAAAATCAAATTCTCATTTAAAGAGACAAAACCATTTTTGTTCTCATTTTGTTTTGGGCCAAAAACAATGACCACAACTATTTGGGCCATAATGTAAAAACAAAAACTTTTGGGGTCACTTTGTAAAAAACACAAAAGTCCACAACTTCATGTAATTACAACTAGAACCCAAATTTTTTTTAACAATTGCTAAAACTTTCTTAAAGGAACAAAACAATTTGTCCTTTAATGATTTTGGACCTTTTCGTTAAAATACGAAAACTTTTGGGCCAAAGTGCAAATACACAAAAGTATCAAAACTTTATGTAATTACACAAAAGTCCCCAAAATACCCCTCTTGGGGGGTGGCCGGCCTCTTTGGTCAAAGGTTGAAAAAAATTTCTAAAAAGTTTTTGTGAGTTGATTTTTGGTGTAAGAGAAATAAAGGTGATGGAAATATGGTGTAAGAGATATTTGTTAAAATTAAATTTGTTTTGTCAAAAACAAAGATATTTAGTTTCCTTCACCTTGAAGTCTTCTCTTATTTTTAATAAACCCAAACTTTATGAAAAACATAAAATTTTTGAATCAAAAACTTCAAAACTTTTTGTTCTTGGCAAGAACTTCAAGAACATTGAAGAACACTCATAAAAACTCATAATAGCCCCATGAATGTTTTCACTTACCAAAAACTCAATTTTTCACAACTCAAAAGAGGGTTAATGTTCTAGGGTACTTAGGGGTTCCAAAGAACACATTAAAACCATTTTAACAAGACTAATTTGAACCCAAAAAGTCACCCTTTTAATTTGGCCGAAAATACCAAAAATATTTTGGCACCAATTTTAGTTCCAATATTCATGCTTTTATGAACTACATCTACAACATTTGAGATGCTAAATTTTCAAGCAAAATTTATATTCAAAGCAAGAACAAAGCTTGTAACATTTACAACACATAAATCACATAATATGAAAAA
This sequence comes from Crataegus laevigata, assembly GCA_963580275.1. Classification (NCBI taxonomy): domain Eukaryota; kingdom Viridiplantae; phylum Streptophyta; class Magnoliopsida; order Rosales; family Rosaceae; genus Crataegus; species Crataegus laevigata. The sequence continues at coordinate 23,546,174 of OY756947.1, read as the reverse complement.
TCACAAAACCCAAAAGGATTCACCATAAACTAGGCCTAGGCTCTGATACCACTTGAAGGAAAATTTATGTCCTAGTTAAGAACATTAAAGAACATTTGAATACATATGCATAATATTAACAAATTAAATTAAACATGCATCCAAAATCAATTCATAAAACCCATGACTTTCAAAGCCTAGTAGATGGTGAACCATGACTCTTTAACAACATTAAAGAGATTAAGGATTTAGAGAATATTACCCTTGAAGCTCATCCTTGATTACACAAGGGATTCACCCAAGTGGAGGGCCTTCAAGTCACCTCCTTGCTTCTATGAGGATTGGTTCTCCAAAACATCAAAAGTTTGATGTCACCAAGTCTCTACACCAAAGATGAATTAGTGAAGATAAAATGGATGACTTAGGGAAGAAGAGATTGCTAGATGTCTTCCCCCTAAGTGGCCAGCCTCTTATAGAAAAATAGAGAGAAGATGTTTTCCCCAAATTTCTATTAGAAAACCCTAAATGAAACAAAGCTATAAGGTTATATTTATACTTCATTTCTAGTGAGTGGCAAACTTGTAAATAACACAAGTTTGCCTACCCTCACCCTTATGGCCGGCCTTGTCTTTGTTATTGGGCTAATTGCCCATTTTGTTTTAGTTGTCATACAACTTAAACATAATGGGCCTTGTGGACCGAAACGCTTTTGGGCCCCGAAACCCAAAACTAACTCAGAAGCCCAATACGAACGTTTCGTATAATTAATTAACTAATTAATTAATTTTGACCATTCTTCAATTAACTATTTAATTGCTTATCCATTTCATTTAATTACTTCACTTTCATCTTTACTCGGTGTACGATCCATTAGGTTCCAATTAGCGAGGCAGTGGGCGATGTTACTCTTAACTATCGATTGTGAATTGAAATCACATTTCAATTCTTCCTTAAGATTAGTGTTTGCCAATCTTTAGGGCTACCACAAACCATGAGTGACACCTAGCAGCATGTCATGGTTACCCAAGCTAAGTAGAAGTGATTGGAGAACCTATCCAGTTACAATTACAATGCAATACGGTCCTTCTCTAATACAATACTCTTAATCACATCGTTTAAGTGATAGTTTGTTTCATGTCTACTATCCAATGTGATACTTCTCTATATGATTCGTTTGAATAAGATTTGGAACAAACTTCCTTAGTCATATTCATATGCTTTGGCCAAAGACTCTCGAATCATATCTTAGAGTATTATCCTTCCATAAGGTTAGAGATCCCTTGTTGTACATTCATATGTCTACATGACTAGATAGCTTGACCCCAACCATGCCGTGGACATTCCAAAGGAACGCCATTTGACACAATCAAAGACCAAGGACCTAACCATTAGACATCAATGATGCCTCAGGTCAAAGGACTACTTTGCATATTGTAACCTTGAGTTCTTTACATGACATGTATGTTTGAACTCTCTTTTGATCGTAGTTCAGTGTACTCGATTACTATTTCAAGCACCTATGTGTTTGTCTTAGTGTCCAACACTAAATGACTTGAGACTTGTCATATCCACGCTTGAGTCGACATAACACATACTAACCTTAGCGGATTGTCAATGCCCAATTGGCAACCCTATGGCTAGGAACGTTTTAGGAATGAACATAAGAGAAAGGTCTCGTAAATCTAACTTACTTAGATCACTTATCTCTTAGATCAAATACATTCCTTGGATTCCCTTATTGATTAAACACAAGATACAATAAACAGTGATTAACAATAAGCTTTGCCCTCTATTAAACATTTATAAGTTTAATACAATAAGTATTCCAAAAAGCTATTACATCAAATGAGTGGCTTTGTGGGCATACTTCCAACATCACCTCCCTCATTTCTCTCCCTTCTTCCTCTCCCCATTGGTCCCCCTCCCTAGATTCATTCCCCCTTTCCTCTTTTCTATTCTTTCCTTTCCATCCTAACCATCCATCTCATTTTATTTATTTATTTATTTTCTTTTTATCTCAGCCACACAGGTGGCACACCTCAAATTCTAGATTTTCTGGAATCTTCTCACTCAGTGCCAAAATGACTATTTTACCCTCAACTTCTATCGTGAATAACTTATTCGTTATAACTCCGTTTCACGAACGGTTTGTGCCTACGCGTTCGTGAGATCGAGCTCTATTCAAAAATATAAATTTTGACCTCGAATGGTCTATGGATTTTAAATAATTAATTTCAAAACTTCAAACTTCTTAACTAGTTTAATTTAAAACTAATTTCAAATGAATTAATATAAATTCTCGATTCTTTTCACATATTCATAATTTTGAGTATTTCAATTCATATATTTAAAATTTTCAGGGTATTACATTCACCCCCATTAAAATAACTCTCATCCCCGAAATTTCAACCATCGAATAACGAAAAGGAATTTAGAACTAATCACACTGTTCCATTCGTATGGAATAAAACCATAATGATTCGAATATACACCTAGTCTTAACAACATTAACCAGCAGGACAAAATATCCAAAATTTCAACCAACTATTAAAATTTCCAATCACACTCATTAGGAAATGGAAAGGAGTTTAAAACCAAATTTGCAATACCATTAACATGGAACGAAATCAATCACATTCTATGATTTCATTTCATATCCACCATTGAACTAAATCACCCATGGTAAATTTAAACCTTATCTTTTTCTTTCTTCAATTGGTTCTCTTTAAAATTGCTTCAAAGTGTATAGCCACACTTTCAGAGCACTATTCACATTTCACCAACCAAAGAAGAGGAATTTATGTGCAGTATAAAGGAACTTGTACTGCAAATAATTCGAGCAAGACAACCTGTGTTGCACAATGGAATGGTGCTACTTTTTCTGAAAGCGAGGAGGTACTCTGAATTTTAACCTAAATTGAAACCCATTATTGGTGACAGTGATATGAAGTTATCACACATACAATTTCAGAAATTTTTATCAAAACTCACCAAAACCTTATAATGCTTCAAAATATCTTGTACGTAATTATGAAAAATGATAGATGCAATCGGGATTGATACATATCTCCAAATGAGTGTTTCACTTATCGAGTGAAATTTGGAATCTCTCCCGAAAACTATCTACCACTTACCTGTCTTATATACTTAACTTTGTGTTGCCAAAAAAAAAATAAGTTAGGTCCTAACTTCCATTGTTTAAAAAGAAAACTAATGAAAAGGATTTAAAATTTTTGAGTTTTAACGATAATAATAAAATAAATGGTAAAGTGAATAGTACCAGGATTAACTTTTTAGTGTTAAAATGTGGTTTTCGTTAAAGTGAACAGTATCGAGAGCTTTTCGTTAAAGTTCTCTTGTTTAAAAGCCTTTTACAAGTTTGACATAATTACAAAAGCAATATGAAACTGAATATTATATGCAGAATGTAACCCTCCCCAACCAACGAACTTGACATGTTAGTAACTAAGCACCACAAATATGTATACAAGGAAATAATAAGTCAAATGAGCGGGAGTGTGCATAATTTCCTCCATTTTGGAATAATTTTCTAAATGTGCAACTGGACAGATTTAGTTAACTTCCAAGTTATACTATGCAGTTTAGCTTAATTTTTCATTAGCAAGAAAAATAATACTTGCATTCTACCTTGGGGACGCTCATTCTCATTCAATAAATCTTCATACGAAATCCCAGTCACATTATTTAGAAATTTACATCATAATTATTGAAAATACCACTTACCATTACTTTTGGCAACTCTAATACCAGAGATTTTGGTCATAAACAATATTGGCAAAATCAAATGTTAATTTCAAGCCATGACTATCGTGGCTAATAAAATATCATAATTTCACGTCATGATTCATAAATGACAAACCAAACCCATCAAATTTATAATTTATAAACTTTTCCCGTCAATTCTCCTCATCAAACGTAAAACCTCAACTGGATAACATTTATATTAAACAAATTCAGGATCTCATTCCATATTTTCATTCATGTCCACCAATAATAAATGAAGAAATCTTTATGATCATTTTCACCATTCCAAATATAATGAGCAAACAATAACCACAGTTTATAATTTATTCCATTCGATAAATCACCATATCTTCCATAATTATTAAAACTTTCCAACCATAATTATTGTTGGCCATACAATTGTAAAATTTATAAGGGTAAATTAGACCATACCCCCTCAAGTTTGAGGTCTATTACAACCCCATACAACATCTTTAAAACATTTCACTTTCATACCTCAAATACTATTTTATTTCAATTTCATACCTCCGTTACATTTTCCATCCATTGATCCGTTAAGTGCTGACGTGGCTGCCAATTGTGTGCCACGTTGCAAAAAAAATCTGAATTTTTACACCAAAAAAAAAGAGCCCGGTGACTAGATCTAAAAGAAGAAGAAGAAGAAGAAAAGAAGAAAAGAAATTTGAACCCCCCCCCCCCCACCAGTGACTGCACTGCAAGAAGAAGAAGAAGAAGAAGAAGAAGAAAGAAGGAAGAAGGAAGAAGAAAAAAAAAATTTGAACCCCCTCCCCCCCCTCCCCAGCAACTGCACTACAAGAAGAAGAAAGAAAAAATTTTGAACCCCCCCCCCCCAGAGACTGCAAGAAGAAGAAAGATGAAGAAGAAGAAAGAAAGAAAAAATTTTTTGAACCCCCTCTCGAAGAAGAAGAAGAAGAAGAAGAAGAAGAAGAAGAATAAAAAAATTTTGAACTCGAAGAAGAAGAAGAAAAGAAAAAAAAATTTGAACCCACCCCCCCCCCCAGCGACTGCAAGAAGGAGGGAAGAAATTTTATTTTTTTGGGTGTAAAAATTTAGGTTTAAAAAATAATTTTTTTTTGCCATGTGGCACACAGTTAGCAGCCACGTCAACACTTAACGGATCAATGGATGGAAAAAGTAACGGAGGTATGAAATTGAAATAAAATAGTACTTGAGGTATGAAAGTGAAATGTTTTAAAGATGTTGTATGGGGTTGTAATAGACCTCAAACCTGAGGGGGTATGGTGTAATTTACCCAATTTATAACCATACTTACCATTTACAAACAACGATTTTATCACCTTTTTTTTCCCTTTTGCCATAAACAGTGACTAGTAGACTGGAAAAAATTGTAATATACCTAGCCAATACGCATCACACTTTCTCTTCTTCTTCTTTTTTTCTTTTTTTTTTCTTTCTTCTTCTCTTTTTTTTTCACACCCGCAGGCTTTTTCGCCCAATTTCACATCCACAGGCCTTTCTCGCCCAATTTCACATTCACGGGCCTTTTTCGCCCCATTTTACATTCACTGGCCTTTTTCGCCCAATTTCACATTCACGGGCCTTTTTTGCCTGATTTCACATTCACGGGGTCTTTGTGCCCATTCACATCCACTGGGTCTTTGTGCCCATTCATTTCTCACATCCACTGGCACAGGTATAATACAATTCTTCCATCCACTTGTCACCATTCCACCATCATTTTAACATTCAAATAGCTTTATAACTTATAACATAATACCAATCCAATTTAAGATTTAACTAGGACTTGAGTCAAATGCTTATATTCAAGTAAATTCCTTCATATTCAAATAATCCAATTCATTTCATAAGGATTGACAATATTGGCATTTCACATAAATCCCTTCAGCTCATAAAATTTCTAAAATAATGCAATATCAATGAAAACCATAATCCACACTAACGAAGTTCCTTAAGCACCATGGGAATTTCACCACAAACACAAGGCCAATCCTAAATTTATCTCACACATATATTTGTCACATGCATGCCACTTTATTCACAAAAATTGGGAAATCATGCAACCATAATGCATATCATCACTCATACCAACAAGAATTCAAGAACATTGCATATTACAGAGTAGGATCATTTGATATGATACCATTTGTAACGCCCTGGCCCGAAATATGTATTTTCGGGAATTAGTTTTATTAGTGATAGGCCCAAAATAGAAACATAGTCAATTTTTATTTTCTTTTACATTAACCACATTTTATAATTATGGAACATACAACAAAATTATCAAGTTAATTCTCATTTCCTACTTTCAAAAAAACCACTCAACAAAGGGTTAAATCTTGAATTAATTTATTTTCAATCTATCATAATTCTTTGATTTCATATCTTGTTTCCCTCCATGGTTCATAATTAAAATTCGTACACCCAACGTACTAATTTAACCTCACCTCGTTCCCATTTTCTTTAATAATCAAAACCCCTTCTAGAAATTATTTCTCGAACTATAATTAACCTCAATTATTTTTATAGCTGCATCTAACGTCTCGTTAGACTGCCTACATACCCTAACAGGGATCAAGCCATTCGTAGTTCACAATTCTAATATAAAACTCTTTTTTCAAAAATCAATCAAGTGACTAACAAACACTAGCTATGCTCAACAAGTGAAACACACCAATTGCATATCAAATATTGATTCATAGTATTAAAACTAGCTTAAAAAGGCAGTATCGACTCTCTGGCCAAGTGCCGCCGTGCATGGCAGTTTTCGGCGAACGAAAACTCTAAATTCCAACAACCTTTAAAAATTACCAAAATTTACAGGGTTGTAGAGTTCAATGAGGGGAACAACTTTCATAACTGGGCCAAAGTCCAATTCGGCCGGGAAGTTGCCGGAAAATCCCTTGCACCACCGGAACCCTCAAATTGGGTAGTTGTCGATTCGCCCCCAAAACGAATTCCGACGCCTCATCCAAAGCTTGGGCCTTGTTCTTGAGGTTGAAGGGAGACGTTTGGTGGTGGTCATCGATGACAATCGTTGTTGGATTCACTAGGAAAAGAGTAAAACCACCGGGACACCCGTGAGGTTTGCGGTTTCAATTTGTGAATTGGTTTAGAAATATAGAAATCTAACACCATGGAGACGTTAGGCTCAACAAAAGATTTCCATAGACACCAAAACCACCTGAAACGGAGGTTGGACGGAGAAGATACGATCGGGTCGGGTCGGGTCGGGTTGCACGGATCTAAAAGATCCTGTACTCCCTCACCTCCCTCCTTTCTCTCCTTTCTTCCTCTCCCGATTGGTCCTCCTCCCTAGATTCATTCCCCCTTTCCTCATTTTTATACTTTCCTTTCCATCCTAGCCATCAATCTCATTTTTTTTAAATTTATTTAATTTTTTTCTTTTTATCTCAGCCACATAGGTGGCACAGCTCAAATTCCAAATTTTCTGGAATCTTCCCACTTAGTGCAAAAATACTATTTTACCCTCAACTTCTATCATTTATAACTTCCTCGTTATAACTCTGTTTCACGTATGGTTTGTGCCTATGCGTTTGTGAGATCGAGCTCTATTCAAAAATATAAAATTTGACCTTGAATGGTCTACGGATTTTAAATAATTAATTCCAAAACTTCAAACTTCTTAACTAGTTTAATTTAAAATTAATTTCAAATGAAGTAATATAAATTCTCGATTCTTTTCACATATTCATAACTTTGAGTATTTCAATTCATATATTTAAATTTTTCAGGGTATTACATATGACAAACCCTGACTCGAAAGTGGGGCGTGCTGGCCGTCACGTGAGCGTGACGTAACCATGTGCACAGTGCAGAAGCGAGATTCATAAGAAGAATACGAACGAATTAAAACCAGGCCACTAGCAACCTAAGAGATAGTGCGCTAGAGTGCGAAGTTATAGTGATTATAAAAATTCAGAGCATACTAAGTCAATGCAGTCAAGCATGAAATAATAGATTCGAATAACCCCAAAGGGTGCCCTACATAAAGAGAAGTCTGTCAGAACTGTCGAACGATCCTTGTTAGCCACCAACGATACTCTAGCTACCTAGAACCTAGAAGGGCAAAAAACGAGGTTGAGTGGGTCAGCAAAACAAATCTTTTCAAAATCATTCTTTTCTCAAAAGTATAACCCCTCTCCGTAAAACCTATATAGATTCCCAGAATAAAGTATGTGCTCATATATAGATATTCTCGAATTCATGTTGGAAAATATGAATGTATACCATGCCAAAGTATCACAACTGAGATCTAAATCATAACTCTGTGGATGTGATTAAATGTCAAGTAATCATCTCGGCCCTCGGCCGTATATATATCTCATAATCAATCTCAATAATCAACTCAACCCTCGACTGTATAATAGATCATAATCAACTCATCATATCATGTATATCAATCCTGCACACAAATCAATACCACCTTTAGTGGTCTACACATTATCACTGAATATAGAATAATTATGCTCTAGTGCTACAATCATGTGAAGACTGTGCGAAGGATTCGCAGGTCACCTACGAGTCGCACCCACTTATAGTGGTCTATACGACAGGACTGTGCACCTAACTTGGATCCAAGGCGAGCATGCGGTGCGAGAGGTGAACATCAAGTGAAAGACTATGCCCCTAACTCTGGGCGGGAGCACTTATATCATGGTGCAGGCATATGAGCTCTAATCACATCACATCACATCACATCATTCTCATCATAACTGATATAAAACTCACCTGACACTTACCTGTTCGTCTGCAGCACCAATCATTAATGCATAAATAAAATAAATAGATACTTTGCATGGCATTTCAAATCCTTTAAACATTAAATTTCATTTCCTGAGAAAATAGTAATATATATAGGTATATACGGAAAACAAACTGCCCACTCACTAGTAAGTAGCCGAGTCATAGCCCCCATGCCTAGCTTGACTACACTTGTCCTTGGGATACGACTCACCTATATGAGAATTTACTAAAATAACGTTATTTAAGCACATATACGGAACTACGGAAATAACTTTCCATACATAGCTCAATTTCGGTATTCGAATATACCAACGTGACCTACTCGACGTCACGAACATTGTGATATTTTTAGAAATTTTTTTTAAAGCCTCACGCGCGTCACCTTCAATTTCTAGACGCCGGAAAACTGGGCATACTTGTAAACGCCCATTTCTCGCTCAATTTCGCACCATTTTCCATGAAATTTTCACCAAAACTTTACAAATCTTGAGAGGAAGAAGGCTATACCTCTTAAAGTTTCAAATCATTCGAAATCACGTCGGGGAAAATGCACCAAAACCAGCCACCTTTAAACCGAGGTTTCCCGACGTCCCAATTTGTCAAACGAATTTCTCCGAACTTTGTGGGAACCTCCTAGAGCTCACTGTGAGCTTGGATTGTCCTAAAAATCAACCATTAAAAAGTTCGTGAACAGTGCCAAACTCGGGGCTTGTGATTTTGACGTGAAATCGAAACGGCTCATACCTGAAATGGGTACCAGCGTGTTCGTAGGGACTAGAGGAACACAATGGTGGTCTTCACGTCCTCGATCTGTTGAGTTTGAAGGGTCAATGGGTGGTGTCTGTACGATGAGGAGGAGAGAGGGTGAGCTCGAGAGATAGAGAGAGAGTGTGAGTCTAAGAGTTTGAGAGACTGAGAGAGGGACACGGGAGTGAGGTGAGAAAGTGTAAATGTTTGTGTGGTCAAAATCCCATCCACCAATCCAAAACAATTATTTCAATAGTTCGCATAGGTTCCAATAATTTAGGGTGCCAAATAATTGGCCAAAACATAACCAATGTACCATACACACCCAACACTCAAGGGTATATAAGTCAATTCACATTATCAAGAATTAGAAATTCGGGACGAGCTGCCACAACATATATATTAAAGGTTATTTTGGGAATAATAATGGGTGGAAAAATAGAATTTTAATTTTTTTTAACTTTTTAAAGTGGGTAGAATTATAACGTAGGTGGAAAAAAAATTAATTAAGTGGATCTAATAGCTCTAAAAAAATATTGAGTTAAATATGTTTTTTGTCTTATTTTTTGTTTGCATGTTGCAATGCACATGACATGACATGACTGCCCACCTCACATCTTTGATCTGAATTTTGATTAGTAAAACAGTAATGGATAGATTATTAGATTAGGGCACTACTATTTACACATTTTGTTTTATCTTCATTACATCTTAATTAATTTTTTTCTATTAATTTTTTTTCAATTTATTGATTTGACGGTCGAAAATTGAGAGAGATGTGTAAGAAGGACATGGATCCTCTCCTGAGCCTCCTCTCCTGAGCCCAAGGAGAGGATCCTCCTCACCAAGGATCCAAGGCCGTTGGATGAAAATCCAACGGCTATAATTATTATAACTTTAAATGGACCCCCCTGTTTGTAGCCGTTGGATTTTCATCCAACTCCAGGTCCGTGTAAGAGATAAAAATGGCTATGTGGATAGCACCAGCTAAAAATTATCCCATTATAGCTAGCTGAAACTTGTACAACAGCTTTAAACCCTGAATTGTTTTACGAATAAGGATTCTTTCCGGATCCTCTTTGTGAGGATCTCGGAAATACTCAAATCGTGTTATTTTATCGTACATTGTATGGTCAATTTTTTTCAAATACTGTTCATGTTTAATTTTAAATAAAAATATTTAAAATAATATCTGATTGCACGATGTACGATGAACAAACACGATTTTATAATCCTCATTATTATTTTACATAAGAGTGGAGCAGTTTTCTGAATCATAATGTTTTTTTTTTCTTTTCTTTCCATGTTGCCGTCCTTGATTATACCCCATTTGGTGATTAGCTACCATGCAATCATTCTGTCCGGCTCCTTTTATTTTCTTTGCTGGATGATTACTTGTAAATTAATCCACCTATTTTTCTATTTAATCATTTTTTAACAAGTAATATATGCATGAATTAATAATAATATTTGGCTGGCTAGCAGGGCGATTATCACACTGAAATTTTTTATATTATGAAGTAATATTACGTAATGAGTTGTTCAAATGAAAACATTCTTCTACTTTTTTCCATACAAATACAACCTTTTTGTGTAGTATGGTAGACCTGAAAATTTATTACACAATTCGTTAATACGATATGTAAATGACACGAAAATAACGAGTTTTGAGTCAACACGATAACTAATTGGGTCATTATCGGGTCACACGATAAGAACCTGTTAATAACAAGTCCTTAACAGGTTTACATGAGAGTGACGCGAGTAACCTGTTTTGACACACTAAGAAATAAGTTATTTTGATGATTTTAATTTTTTAAAGTACTAAACAAACATACTACAAAATACAATAGATATAGTGGATTTGTGACACACCCTGACCCGAAATATTGAGGCGTGTTGGCTGTCACGTGAGGGTGATGTAGCCAAAGCGCAGTGCAGATGAACAGATATGAATGAAGGCCAGAAGTAAAACCAAGCAAGATAATTTACAATACGATATAAGTGTAAGTGAAAGATAAAGCAGAAGTAAGACACACAACATCAAAATGTAAATCCTAGGTGCAGTCCAGATTAAACAAACGCTAAAAAGGTAACTGGAGAAATCCTACATGGATAATGTTCTATCAAAATAGCCTGAATGCCTCGTTCTCCGCCGACATCACCGCTACCTAAAACCTGGAGGGGCCCAAAACAGAAAACATGAGTGGGCAAAAACAAATCCTTTCCAAAACCGTTTCATAAAACAAAATAGTAACCCCTCATTGTAAATCAAGTATAGTTTCCCAGAAAATATCATAAGTACTCGTATACAAAAAATCATGCTAGGAGCAATAAACTCAAATATTGAAATCTAGAAGTACGCCATGTCGAAGTACCTCAAATCAAATGGAAGTAAACATCAAGCAGGTGAGATAAATCACAATATGCTATCAATAATACCACGTCAGCCAGAGTCACCTAGTGTGACCTGTACGGTTGAATCTATAGCTCATCAATCGAATCTTGCACACAAGTCGAAACCACCTATAGTGGTCTGTACGACAGACTAGGAGTATAATATTACGCTCAGTGCTACGATCACGTGAAGGCTGTGCGATGAATCGCGGGTCACTTATGAGTCAGAACCACTTATAGCGGTCTGTATGACAAGCTGGCACCTGCCTTGGATCCAAGGTGAGCGTACGGTGCGGGAGGTGAACGATCACGTGAAGGCTAGGCCCTACTCTGGCGGAGCACAAACACCCGAGGTGCAAGAATATGAGCTATATCACAATCTCATCAACATCACTATCACTAACAAATATACTCACCTGACTTACCTGAGCATCCATGTCGCCGAAACACAACTAGCACAATCACAATCATAATATAAAGGATATTCGACATGGCATATCAATCATAAAGTCTTTCTATTCTAAAATCATTATAAAACGAAGTTTCTGGGAAAACGTCAATTATATATATATACTGAAAACAAAAGCCCACTCACTGGTAAGTAGAAGGGTCGTATCCCCCGAGCTTGGCGTGGCTGCGCTCGTCCTCTGGATACGTCTCACCTATACGCGAAACAACTATAAAACCATCAATTATACGCACATAATCGAACTTAGGTAATAACTTCTCATACATTGCTTAACTGGGGTGTTTGAATATACCAACATGTTCCATTCGATCCAACGAACACCCCCATATTTTTAGAAAAATTTCCCGACCAGTCACGCGCCCCCACGCGAAAACACGTGCCTGGCACACGGACGGCATAGTTAACGCGGCCAGGGAATATTCCGATAAATCCTAACAGAATCAGTTAAATTTAACTAACGCCGTTATAATATTCTATCAAACTTGACGGAATATTCTCTGTCCCTAACCTCAGTTCGCCGGAGACGGGCACCGGCGCCGTTGCTATCGCCGGAAAACTGGGAAAACTTTGAACTCACTTTTCTCGCTCAATTCTCAACCAAATTTTATGAAATTATTACCAAAATGAAGCTTAGGATGAGTAGAACACATCCTTACCACTTTGAGGATCAAAACTCGCCGGAATCTCGCCGGAGAAAATCCATGAAAATCGGCCAAAGTTTAAAACTCGTGATCCCGACGCCCAAAATGTGCAAACGAGGTACTCCGAGCTTCGTGATGATGTCTAGAGTCTCCCTGTGATCTTAGAATTCCATGAAAACTTCACGATTAAAAGTTGGTGAACAGTACCTTAATCGGGATTCTCTAGATCCTAGGGTTTTACTATGTTTCGAACCAAACCAAGGGTACCACTACACTTACCGAGTCTCTAGGAGTCCAAAGGTGCCAACAAATCCTTCGATCTGTGCCACGATCGAGTATGGATGCTAGTCCATATGAAAAAACGGGAAAAGGGAAGACAGAAGAGAGTTCGAGAGAAGAGAGAGAAGGCAGAAACAGATGCACGTGCATGTGATGTGTGTGTATGTCTATTTTAAACCAACCAAAAATTATATAACCCAAGTTCTATTGGGCCCAAAAGAATAGGGCACCCAATGGGTCCAAATATGGCCCAAACACACACACGTTCACATACGAGTCGAGGATAAAAACGTCATTCTACGTCAATAATAGTTAAATCCAGAATGGGATGTTACAATTTGTATATATTTTTTATTAATGATTATTATATTATTATTCTATATTAATTTTAAAAGTTTAATTTTATTTATTTATTTTTACAGTATACTATAGGCAAATAGTGAGATTAAAAAAATTATAAAACACATTTAAAATAAAAATATTAAGTAATTTAAAAATACCAAACACATTAAAAAATTATAATAATTAATTTATAAGTGCGAAAAATATGAAAATATATGCAAATGCTCGTAATCGCATTTTCTACGCTTTGAAGATAGGTACATTATCGTTTGAATTTTTAAAACAATACAAACTCTCATGAATAGTATTTTAAGAGAGTTCAAAATAAATTAAATTCATAATCATTAATGTATAAGTTTGAAAAATGTGAAAGCATATTTAAACACTCGTAATTGCATTATCTACGCTTAGACGATGGTTACATGGTTGTTTAGATTTTCAAAACCCTTCAAATATCATGAATAGTGGTTTTTTATTTGAGTGCAAAATTAATAAAACTAATAATTGTAGAAGTGTGAAAAATGTAAAAAAAAAATATATATATATATATATATACAATCACTCATAATGACAAGCTTTACAACTTTTGTGAATGGGTCAACTCTGAAATTTAGTATGTGTGAGAGCTCATCCCTAGTTCTACGATTTTATAAATTAAAAAAAATGTGAATTGACGAAAAAGCCTTATCTCGAAGTACTCAACGGTACGAACGTGGAGGCGCAATTAAAACAAAAATCGGAGTTATGTTAAATTTTTATAGATCTACGAATCCGAGAGTATTTTTGAAGAAATCACTATTTTCTATTATTAAATTGTTATGCCACATGTGACATGTGTGTGGCTGAGATAGGAAAAGAAATGAAAGGAAATGAGGAAACAAGGGGTTGCTACCTAATCGAATGAGAGAAATGAAGGAGGAACAGCCGAATGGGAGAGAGAAGAAGAATGGAAAAGACCAATCAGGAGAGGGGAAATGAGGGAAATGAGAGAGTGGGAGACACAACCAACCCAGATCCACCTTGACCCATTACCTGTGCGTGACTTGACCCGACTTCCACCATGTTTTCTGATGCCTTTTTCGGCAGTTTTTTCGACGATTCGCAGCCACCCACCACCTGGAAGTCACTCAACATCAACACCTTTTTCTATTTCCACCCAAAGTCGATAGATTTTAGCCTTGGTGTCATGAAGATCACGCCGATGCATTTTGTGGGTGCCCGTCGGTGATCAGCCGATTCTGCATAAATCATCATTGACCACCACCACGATTCAACTTCCCTTGGAACCACGAACAAGACCTAACCAGTGGTAGGAACGGCGGAGCACCGGTGATGGTGAATCGAAGCTCACCTTTTCTAGGGTTTGAGTGAAATTGGAGTTTTTTCTAGCCAAATTAGACTTGGTCATAGGTTTAAAACTTGTTCTACTCATTGAGATCTTCATTTCTGTGAAATTTGGTAATTTTTAGAAATAGTTGATTTTTTTAGCGAGTTGGAACGCCGACATTCCTAGGCTAATTTGGATACCCCGATTTGATATTAGACATTCGATTGACAAAACTCCGTTATTTGGTTATATTTCCATTAAGGGCCGCCACTTGGTTATTATGTGATTCGACGATCCGACCATTGGATCGTCACCAAACTGTAACACGTAATAGCACATAATATTTAAGGATATTAGGAACTAACGGATCAGGAATCTAAACGTTGGCTGCCACTTAATTTTAGCGATTGGCGAAGATCTGACCGTTGGATTGTTCTGAAACCTTAGAATGTTGTTCTAGAACTTTATTGAAACCCTTAGGAAGTTACAGATTGGAAATCCGGAGTGTGGATCTTTCAGATCAAATTACATAGGTTTGTGGACCTACCATCGACATTCGACTGACGGTTGACTTTTGGTCAATGGGTTTCAAATCATTCTAGAACACCCTTGAAGATGTGTTTTATGTAAGTTACGTGTTTTATCAATAAGAATTATGAGACATTATTTTATATTTGTTCTAGGCGACGATCATTCGTGACACCTCGATATTTGTGCTAGGAAGTTGTAGCGTGGACTTCAGGTGAGTGGGTCTTTTCCTTTTTATAGTATGTGTATAACTTGGAGTCGGGCCTTCTTTTCGCACTATTACGAATACGAAAATAATGGGAAAAATTGGATTCAATTGTCAACTGTTCCTATCGGAATCGAAAATAGGATTGACTATGGATTCGAGCCATAGCACATGATTTTAGAAAACTGTACGATTTTCTCGATCTAAATAAAGTAGGTTTTACATGAAGGGATTTCAGGAATTACTTAATACTGCATTCCTGGTCATAGTATATTGTGAAGGCGACTGTTTTAGTTAACTCTTCTTTATTTATTTGTTTTAAAAACAATTCTTGAATGAGGTATTCAACTCCAAGGATGAATCGAAAAAGAAATCTTTATTGGTTTTACCTCCTATTTTTTATGAAGGTATATATATATATATGATTGATAGTTAGCATTTATGCATTTGAAAAAGAATTTCTTATGTACGCTTGGATTAGACTAAAGTTTATAAGAATTAGCGAAATGACATAATTTATGAAATATGCTACATCTTACGGGATACACAGGTATGCTTATGATCTTTGATGCCATAATTATATCTATAGGTATGAATGCTAGTATGTTGATTAGAACTATCGAATCACTGTGTCATGCTTATATTTATGTAGTTTGCTCATCTTTGCTGCACCCTGGTGTTAGCGCTCGCCCAGGGCCAGTCTTTCACTTGTATGTTCACCTTTGCACTGCACGCTCGTCTTATATCTAAGTAGGTACCAGTTTTGTTTTACAGGTTGCATTAGGCAACTCCGACTTGTAGGTAACTGCTAATAGCGTCAGTGTTCACGTGATTGTAGCACTAGAGCGTATATTATGATTACACCTGGTCCTGTCGTACAAGTCGCATTAGGTTATTTCGACTTGTATGCTAGCATAGATTGATGAGCATCTGTTCTATCGTATAGGTTGCATTAGGCGACTCCGACTTGTGTGCTTGCATAGATTAATGAGCACCTGATTTAACTTATATTACTGTTGAGATTTTTTGATTTTGGATGTCCAACCCTTAGTTATGAGATATCGTGCCATAATGAATTCTTGAGATTTTGTAGGCTATGGTAAGTATTTTTATACTATACGTAGTAAGTATATTTTGAAAACTATACTTGTTTTACAACGATGGGTTACAATGTTTTCATAAAGGTTTTTATAAAACTTTATTTTCAAACCCACTCACCTTTGTTTTTCACCCCTCCAGGTTTTAATAGCTGAGTTTTCTTATTGACGAAGATTCGTGGCAAATCTTTGTATTGGAGATTACCTTCGATGGTATGATTATCAATCCACTCTACTGTACTTTACTTATGCTATGACATCACATGTGAAATCGGTTCATTCCCGCTCACAACACTCTTATATTTAGGTACTTTTAGGTTTAAATTTATTCACAGTTTCCACTTTGTCACCTTCCAGGTGTCGGTTAGCACAGCTCGATTCAAAGTCCAAATGGGCATTCCGGGTTGGGGTGTGTCAATATGTATATACTAATTTACTATTATGTTTTGCATCTTTTGGGTCACAATATGTTTTTTTTATTTGCATTATTTATTGATTTAAAATATATTTTTCTTAACAGGTAACGAGTCGGGTCATATTACCTGATAATATTAACGGGTCAATTTCAGGTTGGGTCATATTACTTGTTTACTTTAATGGGTGTTATATGGCACGACCTATTAAGCTATCGAGTATGACACGAAAACGACATAAGCACGAGAAACATGACACGAATACTAGGTCTATAGTATGGAAAACATGTATTTTCAAATCCAAACATTCATTCTACTTTTTTTTTCATACAAATACAACCTTTTAGTGTAATATGGGAAGCATGTATTTAAAATAATTAGAAACAAGATTTGTGTATTTCAATGCTTCTATTTTCAGAAAGAAACAAATTGTGTGGTTTTCTTTTTTAGGATATTACAATTCATGAACTTATCTAATTGATGTTTTAGAGAGTTAAGCTGTTGGGGGTGGGGTGGGACCCTTTTTTTTGTTTTGGTGTTTGTGGGGCGGGCGCGGGGGGCAGGGTGTTGGGGTGGGACGAAATGGTGGCACTAAACGCTAGTAATAGGGACAGCGAAAGCTTTAAAGAGCCTTTCTTATCAATCACATTGGTCAATTTCAATGAACTGGCTTACCAACTGCAGAGTGCATTGCATTCAATTCAACCCCCTTTCTTACCTTCCTTCAAGTATTCTCCTTTACCTAGTCTTAAAGGAGAGACTATAGGATTCATTGGATATATGATTTTCTTAGTAATATAACTGGTGCCATAAATGATTGTCATGTATTCAAACAATAAATTCGAAGTGATATCACCGGTATAATTGATGATCGTCATGTATTCGGAAGATAATTGTGTTAGTAATATCGCCGGTGTCATAGATGATTGTCATGTGTTTAAACGATTCATTCAATAGATAATTGTCTTAGTGATATCACCAGTGCCATAGATGATTGTCATGTGTTTAAATGATTCATTCAATAGATAATTGTCTTAGTGATATCACCAGTGCCATAGATGATCGTCATGTATTCAAACACTATACGATTCATTTTATAGATAATTGTCTTAGTAATATCATCAGTGTTGTAGATGATCGTCATGCATTTAAACAATTTCATTTGATAAACAATTGCCTTAATGATATCACCGGTTCCATAAATGATCATTGTGTATTTAAACATTGTACGATTCATTCGATAGATAATTGTCACCAAGAGAGTTTCTTTTCGTCTGAAGAAGACTACCAATATTCGTATTAGGTGGCGCACACAGACTGATTCACAATGTTCATGCATGTGAACGCAACATAAGACTGATCTAAGCATTTTTCTATAGTGAAATTATTTACAAACTTTTATTTTCTCTTTCTACCACTTCTCATTGTCTCTTGGTTTACTCAATTTAACAACTAAAAAGTGATAAACATGTTACAAGATAAAATAAAGTGCGGAAATTATTTATCATTCCGATATATGAGTTCCGAATAGCCATTCTGAATTTTCCCAAGTTTGGTATGGCCCTTGCTATGGGGGTAAAGCCCATTTAATGGCCAACCAAAACTGCATATGGGATTTGCTAAGTGTCCAGAGGCTGCCGTAGACATTGCATGTCTTTGTGCATTTGCACCGGACAGACCAATGATCGGCTTGGCCTGTTTCAGCTTTCTCTAGGATTCCCACAGATTGCCTCCAGCCTTTGATTTTGAGAAGCTAACAAATGATTAGGATGGTAGTTGCTTGAATCATAATTTATTTTCCTTTACAAAACTAGGAGAACGGCAACTCGAGCTCGGAATCTAGAGTGCATGGATAAATGCTCTTATCCCTCTAAGTTGCAAGCTCCTTGCTTAGAATCTTTGAGACGAGCCCGAATTAAAAAAGGAAACAAAAAATGTCACACAAAAAACCTGAGACTTAAAGCTCTAACATGTAGTTTAGAAATACTAACTGCAAAATTTATATTTGATCAAGATAAACCGTAATCTAACAATATACAACAGGACAGCAGAAAACCAAACCATATACACAAAATAGTACATGGAAAGTCGCAGATCAAAGAAAACTAGCATGATCTACATACGCTAACAAATCAAACCAGAATATAGCTATTCTAGATTTCGGATAAAACCACCCTGCTGAACATCCTAACAGCTTATCATTCATTTTCCGGTTATCTGCAATATTGTGCGGATGCAGAACATTTCAATAATTTTACTTTCCAACTCGGGGCGGATGACTTGAGAATCTCCATGCGAGAGATGAAGTTATTAATTTCTAAATGTTGATTATGCAGCTGCTCTTGGAGGCTTCATGCCAAATCCACGTTTTACCTTCTCAACCCTGTTCAAAGGGTCAAAGTAAGAAACATTAGAACATCCCAAAGACCGTCATACAGTGTTTATATTAGACAGGTAATACTGTACGAATGAAATCTACAAAGACAAAACCGAAGTACAAAGTCAAAATATCACTACATTGGTAAATAATAGTATAGCTAAAAAAACATACAATATCATTAGTTAAATTGTAAAGAGATGTAAACTCCCGCACAACAAACCATGCTTATATGTAGATCATGCCAAGGGTATCCTATATTATATGTAAAACATGCAGCGTAGGCGATAAACACATGAACAGATGTTCAAAACATTTTCTGCTAAAGGTATCTCCTAGATTATCTATGTCTAATATATACTTATTCCAAATGTTTTTCATTTCAGGTTCCATGACAAAAGAATTAAAGATACAACAAGTAGAAAGAACTAAAAGAGAACCATCGGATAATTAGTGCTTACGTTGGGGCAAGCTTGCCAAGGCTATCAAGCTCTTCACCAGTGTCTTCATCCAGGACTCTCCCTGAGATCTCGATGATGTAAGATCTATCTCTGGTTGTGGGAAGTCCTCTACTGGACAGCAAATCCAAATCTTTACAGTGAAGCTCCCTTCCATTCACAAAAATACCAGTATCTCCAGCTGCACAGTTCTGAGGCATGGGACAGTTGAATTCTTCAATAAATGGCTGCACATGAAAAGAATTCTCCATTAACACATTAGCAAATAACTATATTATTATAGATTTGATATTAGCGTCAAATTACTTGACTTACAGGAATGATGCCAAGACCAGGGCCACCCATGACACCCCAGAATCCAGCTCGGAAATCATACCTACATTTCCAAGTTGACGAATGCAAAGACATGAGTATAATGGAGGAGGCGAGAGAGATTACAGTTGCAACATAAAGCCATTTGTGATGATTAGTCTTATTGGTTTATCACTTCTTCCAAAAGCTATTATAATGTAGGCCAGCTATTATATATAACTCTAACAAAGCACGGATATATGAGCAATAACAAATTGTAAGCACAATTCAAGGTAATCAAGCACAGAAACCCACTGTGTGTTTAGTGAGTACACTTACCAATATTGTCCAGGATGGACTGTTCCAGCCATCTTTTCGGCCTTCTTGAGCTCACGATCTAGTATTAAGTGCCCATTAACTGAAACATTACTTCTCCCATTATTTGTCTGATTTGATTTGGAAAAATCCCTTAAGCTCTTCTTAATAAAGTTCGTGATAAATGATTCACTCCCTTTGTTGGTTCTTGGCTGATCCTCCTCTTTGTTTGCATCCCAAGAATCTTGAGAAGCCCCAGTATTGGAGTACTCATTAAATGATACATCCATCTCAGTTGCTAGTGTTGTCTCCTTTAAAGAGTTTTGTCGCGAGGTGACCTTATTTGGGTTTACCTTCTCTTGATCTGAGCGACTACTGCAGTTGCCCTTCCCAAGTCGGTTTATGACGTTATTGTTCGACGAGAATTCAAAGTGTTCCTGTTGAGGTGAACCAGGAGAAGGAGGAGAAAAAGTGCCTTTGATTGGCTGCTGAATAGAATCTGTGAATTCTTTTGGAGCAACTGGAGCTTCTGGGATGCCGTCATCCTCAGAGGTACTGGGAGATGAAGAATGAAAGCTTTGCATCTCGTGAGGCTTGCTACCCGTTGAACTTGGGCCTGTGGACGGTAAAGACGGTAAAGCAGGTTCTCTATCTATTGACTGAAAATCATAACCAGAATTATCATAATCATCAGAGGAGAAATGAGCATAGATCCGGGTGACAGGACCATGGGAATGTAAAATACTGTCCTTGACCTCCTCATTCAAGTTATTAACTTCCGTCGGATTGTTCTTTGCTTCTGCATGAGAAAGAACTAGTTTCTTATTTGAAACCGCAAAATCGATCACAGTAGAGCATGCCCCACATCGCACTTTCTGTTTAATCTTTTCCGCAAGCAGTACTTTTTTGGGCAGCTGCAGAATTTCAAGGCAGTTACTACATGTCACAAATGGAGCACCACCAGAAAATGGAAGACATTGCCGGCCACCACTGGTTAGTACCACCCTATCTGGACGGAAATGAACAAAGCTTCCCATTTGGGGGTTAAGGTCACTTGGCCATCTTGTATGGGTTTGTGAAACATGAATGGGTGGAGGAATCGAAGTCCGAGGTTTGTTGTGATCATATGGGCCAACCATCCCGGGGTTTTCAGGATGGAGCATGGGATTGCTAGGGAAATCAGGAAACCTTTTATTGTGGAAAGCAGAGGGTGGAACTGGCACTGAACCTCGCCAGTAGTTGTCATAGCAATAGAAGCAAGGGCAAGTAGGATGGTGAAACGACGCATTATGTGGGTAAAGCTCATACGGATCAGGATTGCTTTCAGCATACTGTCCAGAAAAGTATGGAAGCGAAGGTTGCTGGTATTGCCTGGGAAAGGGATGAGGAGCTCCACTGTGCATGTGGGATCCAAAAGGATCGCCATATCTGGGTAAATGGCTTGAATTATGCATGGAAGAAGAAAAGCTAGGCATAGGTATTTCATGGCCATTGGTGTAGGGAAATGGCTCCGGAAAGTGATTGAAGTGAGCGCGTGCTGCAACAGGTTTACCAGGTCCAAAGTACTCCATCGAAGCCCTATTTTCCCCAGAAGAAGCACCTGCATACGAAGTGTTAGAACTACCATAAGGATCTGGAGGAACCACACCCCCATCGAGAGGAGCTTTCTCTTTCGGCTTATCAACTAAATCACCAGACCGGCTAAGTTGATCCCGCAGCTCATCCAGCTTCTTCAGAAGCTCGGCTCGATCTTGTTCAAGGTACAGAGCTCTGTTTGCATCATCTGGGTCAATAGTTTTTCTCAATGGTTCCCCACCTCTATGAGAAGAACCCAAGTGGTAATTTGACGGACCCTCATCTGGATAATTTGAAGTTGAAGACCTCATACCTCCAACATCAGTTCTTTGATGTCTTCGAACCCCCTCTTTTTCACCATTCTTCCGAGCTCGCCAATCTTCCATCCATTCTGATCTTCGGCTTGCATTTGTGGTACCAAATTGGGCATTCAAATCCCCATGTTCTCTTCCCACAGCATTCTCCAATTCATCTCTTTTCATGCTCATATCAACGCCATCCTCAACAACCCAGTTCTCAGTTGCATCTTTCACTTGCTTCCTAACAATCAAAGGATTTTTAACATTTTCCTTCTCTAAGTTCCTTTGATCACACCTCAAAGAACCATCACTTGACTTAACATCCATATCAGGAGAATCACTTAACACAA
This sequence comes from Crataegus laevigata, assembly GCA_963580275.1. Classification (NCBI taxonomy): domain Eukaryota; kingdom Viridiplantae; phylum Streptophyta; class Magnoliopsida; order Rosales; family Rosaceae; genus Crataegus; species Crataegus laevigata. Next base: position 23,523,553 of record OY756947.1, on the reverse strand, counting down.
CTATTCCTTTATTGTCGGAATCATCTGATTTGGCACAAACTCCTCCAACCCTTTCTTCCTCCGACTTCTCGAACAAAGTATCCCCCTCTTGCCTTTTCTTGTTTGCTATAAAACGATATAAACAATCCGATCCTCAATATTAGTGAGAGGAAAATAACCTCAAAACTAAAAAGATTTCCTATATCTTGAATGCAGAAAAAAAAACTCGGGAAACATAATGCTATTCAGATTAGGATCCTAGATTATGAATTTTGTTTCTAGTAATGCAGCTACAGAGTTCCATATCTGGTTTTTCGGGTTTAATAATCTCAATCCACAAATCCAAACGACTCACTGATTGAATATTATTAACCTCGGTGTGGATTTTTTTTTTTTTGGGTCCAATTCCATACCAAATTCCAAAAATTGTAAACCCTGATCTCATTCCCTTTCCTAAATTTCCAATAACATAAACCAAAACACAAACTTATATAAAATAAAATAAAAAAAACACAACCATCATATAAAACAAAGAACAAGGTAGCCGTTTTGTTACAAAGAAAATCAAAGTAACTGACAATTTGGTCAGAAACCCAACACGAATCATGTGACACAAAACGTAAAGTTTCTATCTTTTTCCCAGTTTTCTCACCAACCCCACCAAATAATTTCATTAACCAATAAGCTCCGAATAAAAAATAATAAAAAAAAAAAGCAAACCTCGAAGAACAGCACCACAACCACCACACTGGTAAACAGAGTAATCATCAAGCTCCGGAAGAAGATTCTCACACTTTGGGCACCGAACCAGCCTCACTTTTGCACCCGAGTCCCCCATTTGCTCATAACCCACCTTACCAAATAAACCCAGAAACAAAAAACCAAGCAACAAACGACAAATCAAACACTGTTTCCAGTCAATGTTTGGCAGCCGACAAAACCAGAGAGAAAAAGCAGCTCAGAGAAATGAGAAAGCTTTGGGTTGTTCTGCTGCAATGTTGAACTGGCTTTTCGTTTGAAGGAGAAAGACAGGAAGCCTCTTTTTCTTTTGTGGGCTTTCTTTTTTCTTTTGCAGATTTTCTCAGGAACCAAATAGGGAAGAAGGAATGGTGGAGCTGGAAAAGTGGAAGGGAGAGAGGTTTTTGGTGGGGACAGATAATTTCCAGGAAAATACAAACGCTCAGAATTTATGGAAGTGGTTTGAGAAATTCGATTCCAGTGTGTGTTTCGTGTTCTGAGAAAATCTCTGCATTTATGCTTCACGTTTTTTTTTTTGTGTTTTTTTCTCCAAAATTTGCAATCGGACACAAGACGCGGAGTTGGAGACGTCAGGACCGTTTTCCAACGTTTAAGCAAAACGCGACTTCCAATGAGGGCGCCTCCGGAACGACGCCGTTTTAGCATGGTGGAGTTAACTTCGTTGGAACCGCCGTTTGTCTGGTGCCGTTCAACATTTGACGCTTCCCAGTTTTTTACTTTATGCACCCTAACTTTACTTCTGTGAAACAAACTAAATTGGATTACTAAAAAAAACTCTTGATATTGTTTACTTTAACAAAAAATTATATTTTTACACTAAAAAGTTAATCATAGTATTATTTACTTTACCATTTATTTTGTCTTTATTGTTAGAGCAAGTCCACCGGACATGCTTTTGCCTAGCACCCAGTCAAATAAACAGCCCAGCCCCCTGTCCGTTTACTCCAGCCCATTCAGTTGCCTGGCACCCAGCCCAAGCCAGGCAACAGCCCAGCCCATTTTTGACTGACCAAGAAGCCGCCCTGTTTGCCAGGCGCGTGCACGCCACGCAAGAGTAAGCGTGAGTACCCGACAAGGCTGCAGGCGCTGTCAGCCCCACTTGGGCTTCTGATGCAGGCCGCGACGTGTCTTGATCATCCAACGACTAGTTTTTTTAGACCGTTGATTTCCAACGGTAAAAAAAAATTAAATTTTACTTTTAAACTGGACCGTCCGATCAAAGATCAACGGTCCACTTTTTTCCCCAAAAAAATTAAGAATTTCACTTTTAAAAAATACATAAATTTTTTAAATAAATTTAGATATTATTATTATTATTATTTTATTTTTTATAAATTCAGAAATTAAAAATAAAACTATTATTTTATAATAAAAATAATAATATTTTAATAAAATGGACTAGGTTATTTTTTGTTAGGTGCTGGCACAAAGTCTTTAGGGGTGGACTTGCTCTTATAGCTAAAAGTTTTCAAGACATTTTCATTAATTTTCCTTATGAATTAAGCCTCCGTGGTGAAGTTAGACTCACATGTAAGTTTCAAGTACTAACAACTAATATGGAGTTCTGTTTTAGCCTCATATGTGTGGTTCATGTGCTAATAATTAACAAAAAATTAATGAAAATTTTAATTTTGAACCTAAATCTTAAAAGATTTCACCATAGGGGCTTGAATTCTAATTTTGTTTTTACCACAAAGGCTATCTTACAACTATCCTAGGCCTGGCAATTTCTGACACGACCCAATAACACGACACGACACGACACGAAATTAACAGGTGTTCGGGTCGACACGATAACGAATCGGGTCGTTATCGGGTAACCTGATAGCACCTGTTAAGATAACGGGTAAATTCGGGTATACACGTGGGTAACACGATACACGATAAGCAGAATATTAATTTCATAATTTTATAACCTTAAAAAAAATACTAGTATAATTATATATATTAATTTAACAATTTTATACCCCTAAAAACTATAATAAATATATATATATATATATATTAAATTAAGTTAATTAACTATAATAAATAAATAAATAAATTTTAACTATAATAATTATATATACTATAATAATTATACCCCAAAATATTAATCATCTATAATAATTATATATATATATATATATATATTAAATTTTATAAAACTTTAATATATCGTTTTAATGAGATACGAATTCTCCAAAACTAATTTCAACGATCGCAACCTTCAAACTTGTATGTATATGCTTCGAGATCACATCAGCAAAAAATCACAAAAAAAAAAACATTCAGAGATCAAGTAACGGGACAAAGTTTTTCGACGGTTATAAACGAAAAATCACGATTTAACGGTTATTTTAACTCCGATTTTGATGATTTTTTACAGCTACACTCCTTGACCCTATATGAATACAATGAATGAATTCGATCTTCAATTTAAAATATTTATACAAGTGGATACCACAAAATATTATGTTATACTTAATGAAAGTATAAATAAACTCTAAGTGTTAGTGAATCTATCGTTTTAATGAGATACGAATTCTCCAAAACTAATTTCAACGATCGCAACCGTCAAACTTGTATGTATATGCTTCAAGATCACATCAGCAAAAAATCACAAAAAACAAACATTCAGAGATCAAGTAACGGGACAAAGTTTTTCGACAGTTATAAACGAAAAATCACGATTTAACGGTTATTTTAACTCCGATTTTGATGATTTTTTACAGCTACACTCCTTGACCCTATATGAATACAATGAATGAATTCGATCTTCAATTTAAAATATTTATACAAGTGGATACCACAAAATATTATGTTATACTTAATGAAAGTATAAATAAACTCTGAGTGTTAGTGAATCTATCGTTTTAATGAGATACGAATTCTCCAAAACTAATTTCAACGATCGCAACCGTCAAACTTGTATGTATATGCTTCGAGATCACATCAGCAAAAAATCACAAAAAACAAACATTCAGAGATCAAGTAACGGGACAAAGTTTTTCGACGGTTATAAACTAAAAATCACGATTTAACGGTTATTTTAACTCCGATTTTGATGATTTTTTACAGCTACACTCCTTGACCGTATATGAATACAATGAATGAATTCGATCTTCAATTTAAAATCTTATGTTATATACTTAATAAAAGTTAACTATAATAAATTAATAATTATATATATTAATTTAACAATTTATACCTCTAAAAAAACTATAATACTTATACAATTTATAAGAGTTCTGACGTGGAAAATCTTACTGAAAACATCATCAACATAACTCTTGAAGACAATAGATCAAGCCAAAGTTCCAATACAATTTCATGATGATCGATGTAAATTGAAGATTTTGTAAATTGAAGTTTAAACTTTTGAGAAAGACTTACAAGTTACAACCTTGAAAACAAAAACTCTTTCATTTTGCATATCTTTGCACATTTAATATTTGTAATAAATTAGTAGTGTGTATTATTTTTTTATTAGGCTCTTATTTTCGAGTGTAGATATAGTACTTAAACGACAAATGTTTTAATATTTTGAAGTAATATATAATAATATATGTGGTATGTGCAAATTAAAAAAAAATATATTTTTTTCTTAACGGGTCATAACGGGTCGGGTCACTTTACCCGTTGGGTAAAGTGACACGACCTGTTAAGGACCCGTTAAGATAACGGGTGTGACACGACACGACCAGTTAAGATAACAGGTGTTACACGAAAACGACACGAAACACGACAGACACGACACGTTTGCCAGGCCTAAACTATCCTAACACTACGGGACTAATAGTCCAATTAGCCTACCTTATAATTGGTCTTTTGATTTAAAAATAAATAAATTGAGATCCTGGATTTAACAAAAAATAAATAAGCACACTCTCGTTTAATTATATTCTTTATTCATATTTGATTTATTTAATTTGATGATCAATCACAAATAAAAATGAGTGAAAGGTTAAAAACAGTATGAAAATCAGTCCCCTTTAACAAAAGGTGCACCATTGAATAATGTGGGTATCACATATTCAATTCTTATAAATTAATAGATCGCATATGGACCTTTATTACAGTAGTAGAAATGTGTTGAGTCTCTACATGATGACGTGAGTTCATATTCTGTTTGTGACTAATCTAACAAATCTATAGTTTGACAAAAAAAATAAATTAATTAATAGATAAAACTCAAAATGAGATGAAAGTTCATATACACATTGCATACCTGCCATGTAATCAAATTGAAAAATCTCAGGTAAAAATCTCATGTAAAGACCAATCGTTCCTTTTTGTTAAAATAAAAAATTTCAGATAACAAATTTTTTGTTTAAAAACCAACTATAATCCAGTTATAATTTTATCCAGTTGCAGAAAAGAAGCAAGTTAAAGAGGACTGGTAGTAGCAAATCTACTTTTTTTTCGTTTGTGCTTTAGCTTTTTTCGGTTCTCCTCTCTTTAATTTTCTTGACTAGGGTATTTTATCCTCCTTTTGTTTCCAATAAGTGCTTTTGCAGTTTGTGGCTTTTTCTTGGTTGCGACTGGAGAGAGAAAAACACTGTTTTGGCCGATGTGAAAGCGAAAAGAAAGAAGAAGATTAAAAAATAAATAGAGATATAATAAGGCGGGTTTTTCCGACAAGTCATATAATAAGGCGGGTTTTTCCGACAAGTCTAGTGAGAGACTCTGACTCTGACTTGTCTCTCCCCCTCTCCATACGATTTTCAGTCGATCAAGAAAAAAGGATCCAGCGAAGAATTTTACGTTTATTATATATTATGTGATTAAAAATTATTTTATATTTAAAATTTAAAATTAAATATAAATAATACTGAACGAAAATTGATTGCATAATATATGATAAATGAACACGATCATTTCCCAAATACCTAATAATTTTTTTTGGCAAGAATCATTTTCCATTGATCAAATATCATAATATTTTTAAAAATGTTTAATTATTTATATTTTAACATTTGTTCGAGCTGAATTTTCAGTACGATTGAAAATCTCCCCAATCACGCATCTCTTTCACTGCCAAATTTGACTTTTGAGCCAATTGAGTCTTCAGATGACAATTATCAATTACGAACAAGATGAAAACAGAAAGATTGGTGTTGTTTTAAAGAATCTAAATATTTCATGTTACAAGCTGGAATTTTAATGGCACAACCAAAGTTAGGGTCCCAATTACATGCTACATGTTCGTGCAAATGAAAATATTCCAATATTATCTACTGTAAGTGGCCTAGTTGTAAGAGCAGAGATTGTAGCTCCCCTATAAACGTAAAAAATGTGAAAGGTTCTGGATTCAATACTCAGAGCTGGTGAATTTACTTAATTGTGAGCACGAACATGGTAAAATTTTTCATAACCCTTCCGAACCCAAAGATGATGGATATGAGTGACTTACCACTAATTATTCTCCTTTTAAAAGAAAAGGAAAATATTCCAAACTAAGATAACATTCTCTAGTGGCAAATTCTAATATCGCTTTCAAGACAAATTTGAACACAAAACTCATAGAATATTGAGAGAATTATGCATGATGAATAAAAAATGTAATCCTCGAGTTGCCACTAATTCATATTGGACACAAATTGGTATGCCGCGACCGAAAAACACATTCAAGACATAGAAAAACCAGGTTGAGTCCGCGGAACTGTTACAAAGAAATAAACTGTGGCCGAAACAAATGACCCAAAACTATGAATTAGCCATAAGGCCCATAAATGTATGGAATTCAGCATAAATATTATAAACATTCAGCATAGGAGTTGAATCTGAAATTTTCCAATTACAAGCAAAAATTAATATCATAAGTATAAAGAGAAATATCATAAAGTTGTAGTATTAATCGGTGATTATATAACTTTGTATAGGCATTTTAGATGCCGCTATTGAAATAGCCCTTCTAGCTATATTTTCTAGTACTCTGCTCATTTCAAAAAGTATTCTACTCTGTTTAATGACAACTACCCAATATTCGGGAGATCTTTTCCCCGAACCCATAACTCACTGTTTTGACCCAAAATAATACTTTGAGCCAAGCCTATGAGTATCCTCAGCCTAGTAGAGTTCAATCGAATCCTATCAAAAGATGGTTTCGCCTGAATAAGAGTGAAGTGGTCAAAACCTAATACAATAAGAATTCTTCATAAACCAAGGATGCTTTGAATAAGAAAAGATGTCAAGAGTCATGGATTGAATCTGAATGATTAAAGAGCTTGGTTCAGAATCTTATAGTAGTTAGAATTGGTTGAGACCAAATCAAATTAGGTTGAGAAATTCTAGTCCAAGTAAAATTCTAAGTTGGTCATCAAGGAAATTGCTACCATAGATAGAGAAGGGAGTGCATCATTAAAAACCCCTCCAAATCAACACCCAATTGTCTTGCACAAACAACCTCTCAAACACCTTGAGATTTTTATTTTCTTTTTTCCCGTTAACACATCTTTAATTTGGATAAATAGCATTGTGAAGGCAACCGGCAACATCTTCAGTTTGGATAAACAACACTAGAGCCGTAGAATCAGCTGACCGAGGAACACCTTCAGTTTGGATAAACAGCACTACTTCGAGACCGACTGGTTATCTATCCAAGTCTCAGCCAACAAGGATTTCCGAGTCCTTGTTGGAAGATGCCATCTCATTAGCCTTCTTGGCAAAGTGAGGTGTTACCAGGTTACAATATTGGGCACACTGAAAGCCGAATTTATATTGAACTTTGCAGAACTAGCAACCTTGTCTTCAGTAGAACTCAAAAGTTGAGACGTATTCCTTTCTTGACCGTAGTCGCACGATCAAGAAGTCAGCAGCATGCCAACGCAACATCAACATTCATTTTACTCCCCGGCCGAGCTCGGCTGATGATTTGGCACACCCCGCATTTGACCGAATGACGTAATTAGCTCATTAATTACTCAACTTATGCGTCACATAAGCTAAATAGTTTTTAAAATCAACACTCATGTTAGGCGCACAAAAGTTTTATGTTGCATACGTGGTACCCATCTCCAAATTGATAATCTTGTTTCGTAGTTTGAAAATGCACAACACATATGCAAAATATGAATAAATGAGTAGTCGGTCTCATCCTAAGTTAGAAAAACAAAAACAAACAGATTAATGATACAATTGCGGTTAGATCTTAGTCATTAGTTTATTAATCAAATTTAACGGTAAAAATTATAATTCATAGGATACATTAAAGTGTATACTAAAAAATTTATTTAATTTGTAACATGCAACTACTCAATAAGCTTGAATTTTGTCACCTCAATGTTCCATTGCATGTAAATTTATGCTGTAGAAAACAAAAACAGTGGTTGAAAAGGTTGGTAGCCAGGGCCGGTCCTTATATTTTTGGTGCTCGAAGCAAACGCTCAAAATATGTGGAGATATATTATAAAAGATTATAAATAGACAACATATCATTCCGACATATATTATAATAAAAATACTAATATATCATTTCAACATATATCATAAAAATTAAGAATAGACAACACATCAACTAAAATTTCAACATATATTATAAAAACTACCTACTTGCCAATCACCACTCGGACTTTGTTGCTTTTGCAGCCTTGATACAACACACAGTTGTTGCAGATAGTTGCTTTTGCAGACTTGCAATTTTGATACGAAATTAAAATTGATTGTAAAACTAAAACTGATTTGTGAAAAGCAAAACTAAGTTGGAAAACAATTGGTGGAAAACGGAACAAAAAGAATTGAGCAATTATGGTGAACAGTGAAATGAGCTCAAAATTGGGCCCGTCTGCGAATTTGTCGCTCTAGGTACCTCAAGTGTGGGTCTGGACCGTCTGGCACTGAGCCGGAAGTGGACGTCTGGCACTGTGCTGGGTGGACGAATGGAACTGAAAGTGGATGCCTGGACTGCACAGAAGTTCTGTAAAATTATGTGAAACTCCGTAAGTTTCTTGAACTCAAATTGCTTTGAAATTCTGGAACTATAAATTTAGGAACTCAAATTGCTTCAAAATTTTGGAATTCGAACGCACAACGACACAAGACAGTTTTGTTTGGAAATTCTGAAAGTCGTTTTTTGTTCTTAAATAACTGATTTATGATTCTTTATTTAAATTGAAGGCTTCAGGCTTGGAACATAGAATTTGGAATACGTGTTAAAGACCGAAGAATTTCGAAGCATCGAAGAACAGAAGACGAAGCAATGAACAGAATGCAGGTAGGCAACATTGTAACGGCCTAAAATATTCGAAAGCTAAATACGGTGATAGGCCAAACATACAACCATGGTTAATCTTTACGTTATTAACCACAATAAATTTTCTTATTCGACAATAATTATTCATAAAATTTATTTCGATTATTTTATAGCTGCATCTAACCTTTTTGTTAGACTGTCTACGTTACCCTCAAATAAGATAAAACCATTCGTATTTCCTCGTCATATTTAAACCATTTATCACTTAAATATTCAAGTGGCGGACTTTTACGATACTAGATCCAAACAATCGAATTGCTTCAATCGAACATCAAATATGAAATCAGCATATCAAAATTAGCTTAAAAAGGCAAAGTCGGCCTACTGGCCACGCGCCATCGTAGATGGCAGTTTCCAACGAATGAAAACCTATTTTTCCAACTAACTTCAAAAATTACCAAATTTTACAGGTTATAGAACAAGTTAAGGGGAAGAATTTTCATACATGGGTTAAAGTTCAATTTGGCCAGGAAATACTTGAAATTGCCCATGATTAGTCGGAAACTCTAGAAATGGGTGTTCCCGATTCCATGCCAAAACGAACTTCGATGCCCTCAACCGATGCATGGATCTTGTTCTTGAGGTTGATAGAAGTCCTTTGGTAGTGTTGATTGACAGTGAAGGTTGTAGGTACCACATATTGCCGCCATGGAACCTTAGGAGTCACTGACTCCATTATTCGCTAAATGGAAGCCAAACCTCGTCTGGTTTGGGTGGAAATGGAAGAGAGAGTGTCGTGGAGTTGGTTCTAGGTGGTGGCTATGTGCAATTAGCCAGAAATTGGCCAGAGAAAACGTCGGATTTCATGGCTGTTGTCGAAGCAAATTTTCACAGTCTTCAGTCTTGACGAAAATGCACCTACAAAACAATTAACGTCTTTGATCAAGGACCTAAGCCTCATTTGCCCACGAGATAAGGGGGGTTAGGCCAATGGATCTCCGATGCCTAAGTCAGTTTTTCTGATAGAGTAAAGTGTTTATGGCTTTTTAAGGGTAGCAAAAGCTTCTTAAATTTAGTAGAATATGAGGTAATGAAGTAATTATTCCTAATTGATTTAAATTGGGATTACTTACTTGATTTGAGTCAAACCTGCGAATGTATTAAAGATAGGATGTAGGTAATTAATCTTTATCTTTAATACTTTTACTTTTCCTTACCAAGGGAAAATGAGCTGTGGGCAGTCGTATTCAGCTGTTGAGACCTTCAGGGGCGTGAGTTGCGCGTGAGAGTATCTGAGGAGCTTACACATTTAATAAGGGCAATCTTGTCTTTCTTGAGAAAAAGTCCATGTGTTGCCTCTATAATTTTTGGGATTATTTTAGGCTTCACAGCTACTGTCGGGTCGAGTCGCACAGGGAAACGAGTCAAGGGTGGATCAGGTTTCCTCCATCTCCCTTCCCTAATTTCCCTTCTTTCCTCATCTTCCTATTTGGCAGACCACTCGCTCATTTTCCTCCTTTCTCTCATCCCCTCTCCATCACACCCACACATGTGGTGCCCTAGATGCCTGCTTCAACAAAGCTAGAGCCTTCTAGATTAATGGTCAAATGACCATTTGCCCTTATCGTTGCTCGTTTATATCTCATTCGTTATAACTCTGTTTGGCGAACGGTTTTTGCCTACACATTCACCTTGATGGAATAGGTTGGAGGGGGAGATCAATGATACAACCTGGCAGCATGAATATTCTGAGTAGCATCTCCTGATTAAGATGGCCCTAAAGCCATCAACATCAAGCCCTACTAGGAAGAGATTGCAAAAATGGTAGTGGGCGGTGAAGAAGTGCATTGATCAAAAATAGCCTTGCATCTTGATTTCCAAATATGCCAACAGGTAAGAATAACCAGATAGAGAAATTTGGCCTTTTCCTTGGCATTCTCCACTACTGCCGCTCCAACTTCTAATAGCCAGACATCCAAGAAAGAGGTCTAAGCACACCCGATCCTAAGATAGCGAGGCCAGCCATACTAGTCGACCTCCACTTAAAGGCGTCGAAGAAGAAAGTGTTCAACAGATTCCTCTTGATCATTGCACAGTGGACACAAGGAAGAGGGAGAACATCTTTGTTTGAATAGGTTCGACTTCGTAGTCGAGGCCCATTTGACCCTTTGCTACAAGAAGTTTCACACTTTCAGAATAGTATCCAGGCCCCAAATTAGGTTCCATACAGCAGGACTCACGGGATTGAGAGGTAAGGCACAACGAGAGCTTCGAGAACCAGCTTTGCCATACTATCATCGATACCCTGATTTAATTGAATAGTTCCCTTTTTTGTTAAACGACCAGATCAGCCTATTTGGGCATGACGAGTCCCCAATCTGAATCGAAGAAATCGTCTGCACATCCTTAACCAGAGTTGTATTCGAAATAGGATCAAGATGTCATTCCCTGAGCTTTTGGTTAATTATAGAGTTTACTGCATGATTTGATTTCATCGTAGTCCCATCCATGAGGCTGAATTGACCAAGAGTGAGACTCACCGATCCTTTCAAAGGTTAACCTATGACCCACTAAGTGTTTGCCAATAAGCTTCCTTAAGAATTAAGTCTCTTCCTTCAAGCAAACTAGACCACACCTATGAGGCCCTATTACCCCTCTTGGCTTCAAGGAAAGAAAAATTGGGAAAATAACAATCCTTTAAGACTTGGGTCTAAAGGCTTGTGGGCTCTTGAATTAGACGCCATCAATGCTTGGCTAATAAGGCCAGGTTGAAGTCTCGTAGATTTCGAAAGACCAACCCACCTTCACCTTTTGCCCAGCCTAGCTCATTCCAATTAATCAAATGCATTCCACAGGAACAATTGGAACGGGCCTACCAAAATTTTGCAATCGCTGAATCAATATCCTTGCACAGGTTTTCTGGGAGCAAGAAAACATTTATTAGATATGAGAGCAACACCAATGCAACTGCCTTGATAAGGACTTCACGATCAGCCTGGGAGAGAAACTAGTGCTTTAACCTTTGGATCTTCGCAATGACTCACTCCTTAATATGCCCCAAAGCCTCCTGTTTAGACTTGCCCTACATCGCCGGGATGTTAATATAAGTGCCTGGATCTTCAACTTTGGACATATTTAGGATAATGCACAATGCATCACGGAGAACCGATTGAGTGTTGGCACTAAAGTATACAACCAATTTTTGCAAGCTAACCTCTTGTCTGGAAGCCTCACAAAAGGCGTGTAACAAGCATGAGATATTCTTGCAATTATCCTCATTGGCCTTTAGAAAAAATAGTGTATCATTCGCAAACAGAAGGTGAGAGAGACGGGGCACAGGGCCTATGAACACTTATCTGAATCCTGTCCAAGAAACCCGAACTCACCACACCTTGAAGAAGGCTCGATAGAATTTCACTGACAATCAAGAATAGATAGCGAGAATGTGGATCACCTTGACTGAGTCCCCGAGATGGTTTAAAGCTTCTTCCGATTACACAACCATAACATTTTGTTATGTTACACCGCTGTTACACTAGAAATAAAAGGTTCCACATGAGCTTCCGTTCTGCGCCGTCGAGACCTACTGACATAGATTAAGCAACTACTAGATCCCTTGTCTTGTCGAAGAATCAAGGTTAACCCAAAAATGAGAAAATCTCATTTTCACCATTACCGCCTCCAAGAAATCCTACTTTACTCTATCATAGGCCTTATTCATATCCAATTTAATTCCCAACTCGAAATTGGACTTTGATTTCTGGAGTTTAAGAGAATGGAAGACTTCATGGGTGATAACAATGTTGTCTTGGATGTTTCGGCCTTGCACAAAAGATTTTTGGCAAGGCGAGATAACCCTCAGTAAATAGTGTTTTAATCTGTTAGCCAAGACCTTAGAGAGAACCTTATACGAGAAGTTACAAAGGCTAATCGGTCGAAATTGGTTTACAGATTCCCAATTAGGGGTTTTCGGGATAAGCACGATATGTGTGGAGTTGAGGCTTCGTGAACAGGCCCCCATGTTCAGGCATTCATCTGCCAGCCCTCTAACTTCTTGGATTCCCTATTAGAAAAATGGCCTCCGTGATCTCGAGCTCCTCTTTAGGTTTGCACAAAGCCTCGTTCATCTCAGGTGCAAAGACAGATTCCACGCAATTCAGTAAATTTCCCCAATCACAGTTGCCTACAGAAGTGAAGAGATTCTAGAAGTGTTTCTTCATAATGCGCCGAACCCCAGCAAGGCTTTCCCCAATCACAATTGCCCTCTTGGTCTCGAACCTTCGTCACATAGTTTTGCCTTCTGCATTTGATGGTAGACTGGTGGAGGAAAGCTGTGTTGGCATCACCAGCTTGAAGTCACCGAATATGGGACCTTTGATGCCAAAATTGCTTTTCATGTTTCTCGAGCTAGTTCAGACGGCATGTGGTATCTTTGATTGCTTCCAAATTCACCTCATAATCCATTTGAAGAGCACCCAAGTGTTTTGATAAGTTAGAAATGGTTAATTTTCGTTCCAACAGGGTTTTTTTTGACTATTTTTTCAAGTTCGTCTTAGTCACACTAATTTTCCTATGCCATTTATGAAGCCACGGGTCCTCAAAGTGTTGGCTTTAACTATCTTTCATAACTTATTTGCATCCCCCAGCCGAGGTCCAGCAGACCTTGAATCTGAAAGGCCGTGACCTTCTGATGATATTCGGGTCTGAGTTGATGATGAGAGGGTTATGATTAGAGGCCTTCATAATAACGTGGCAAACACTCATGCCAAAGCCCATTCACCAGCACACGGTCCAACTGCTCTTGCACAATCTTGTTATTTCGAGTCACTCTCGAGGTAAATCTAGGGCCACAAAAGCCCAAATCAATCAATTCCATTTTAGCCATAAAGTCATGTAAGTACCTGGGTTGAAGATGTGACACTTGCTTCTTCCTTCCTTTTCACGGTCCCAAAGTAACTCATTTAGGTTGCCCTCACAGAACCAGTGACGATTAGAAGACTGGAGCACCTCCAGCGCCCACTTCCAAAACTCTTCCTTCTCAGATCTATATAGGTTACCATACATTTAAGTATCCAAATTTGGACTATATGATTTGCTGTTTTGAAATTTGTCATAACTCCTTACTTGAAGAGAATTCTAGGGGCCAAGATAAGTTGGCCAAATTTTATGTTATAGAAATGTATAGGGCAAATTGGCACCCTAAGTTTTGGAGCTTCCACACACCCACAAAAAAAAAAAAAAAAAAAATCTTGGTTTATGGTTCGGCCTAAAACAAATAAATTGTTGCCTCCTCGAACTTACTCAGTGGCTTAATTAATTCTAGAAAAAAAAATCAAATCTGTTTCCTCTAGAATTGTCTTCCCTTTTGAATTAATCGATATTAGAGGAACCAAACTTAAAAATTCATTTATACAATTATGTGTTTAATGACTTGATTTATGACCCCTTGTAATTTTTTTTTCTTTATAGATAAAACTTAAAACATTGCTTCCTTTATTGTTGAAAGGCCAAATTGCAAAATCACTCTTGTAATCATAAGATTTTGATATAGAATCCATTTAGACTAAAAGGGGGAGGATAAATTAGTATTGTATTTAGCATTCACGAGATTTAAACATAAAACTTTACTTATAAATAAAGAAAAATACCACTAGACCATCATACTTAAAGACTTGTAATCATAAAACTAATTTGGGACTTTGATAATATATTGGATGGTGCTATGGAAAAAGGGAAAATATTTTTTTTTCCACATCTTGGTATTTTCATGAGGTTCAGACCCATTAACTTGGGAGTGCCATCCATGTCAGAAATTCACCAAGAATGTCAAACTAGTTCAACAAGATTTGAGCTCCAATGTAATGGTGACGAAATCTGCCTTAGTATTAATCGAATTTCCGTTGACTACGTTGTGCTGTACGACCAATTCAAGGCAGCCCACTTTCTGTCTTCCCCACTTCCTTCGTAAAAGCATCTCTAAATGAGATGTGTGAGTAGGGATGGGCAATGGTTATGATGGGCGGGTAACCGCGGTTATTTTATCTATAATCGTTTATGCTCATACCCGCATAACCGTTTATGCTCATACCCGCATAACCGTTTACTCGTTGGGTAATTACCTAAACGGTTACACCCATACCCATAACCGTTTATAAACGGTTAACCATACCCATAACCGCATACCCATTTACCCATAACCGTTTAATATCCGTTTACCCATTTATCCTTTTTAGGTCCCGTTTATCTTTTTTTTTATGATTTCCATTTTTTTCACCCGTCTACATATTTTTTAACAACTTGAAAATTTAAAAAAAAATTGTCGTAATTTTTTATTTTTTTTTTACAATTAAACAACGTTATAGGTACATTCATCGTACATTTTAGTATTTTAATTTTTTAAGTCCTTATATCATTCCAATAATTGAAATAATAGTTTACAGACGATATTTCTAACTATTACCAATGAAGGTAATATAATATTTGCTAAGTATTCTTAGGTTACGAAACTTGTTTAGAAGACAACCCATAATGTAAAGTATTAACATAATATATATATATATATAATGAGCTACATTATATTATAATTAGCTATATAAACCATGCACTATAGTCAATAGCATTGATCTAAGTTTTGTCCGATAGAAAACATGGTTTGTGTTAATTTTACATATATAAAATAAATGGGTAAACGGTTACCCGTTTATAACCGCGGTTAATACCCATAACCACCCATTTAAATTTTGCGGGTAAACGGTTATACCCATAACCGTTTATTTATCTAAATGGTTACCCATAACCGTAACCGTTTAATTTAAATGGACGAATAACCGCGGTTACCCATAACCAATTCTAGAAGTAGCAAAGAATTATTCCATAGACTTTTTTGAGGTTAGGCAAATCATGGAGGACATCAAGGTGATACTTTCAACAATCACTGAGGTTACTATAACCCATACCCGCTGCCATGCAAACAGCATCGCCCATAGGCTTGCACATTACGGTATCTCATTGAGTTATGCGTGTGATTCATATAATCACCCTCCAAGTTTAATCTTGGATTTACTTGTTGAAGAAAGTATGAAGCCTTGAATGAACTTTGTAACTGTAGACATCAAAATTTCGGTGAAATAAATGTTGACCAATAATTAAAATTTCAGCTCTCACGTGTCACATAAATTTTACACGTAGCATGTGACTTAACTAAAAATCAGAAAAAGTTGAAAAAGTTATTAAACAGGATACGTGTCAACACCTGACAGAAATGTTTTGTTTCATCTAAATATTATCTTCAAAATTAGGCTTTGAAAAATTCTATAAATACAAGGCCATTTCATTCATTTGAGAGAGGAATTCACATATACATTTATGTACTCCCAAATTGGAAGAGAATTTCCCAAATCCTTGAAGCTTTGAAACTCTAAAGCTTTCAAACATCCAACTCTCTAAATTCCCAAGAATCCCGAAGGATCAAGAAAGCTCTCTTCGTTCTTCGTCAAATCCTTGAAGATCATCCTTGTTCATCCTAAGATCAAGCTCCGACAACCCTTCGGATCAATAGCCCATCGACAAATCTATGCCTTACGAAGATAGAATTAGAGGATCAAATTGTAAAAGAGGTTGTAACCACAAAATGAATACAAAATATTATTTTGTACAAGTGTTCTTGTCTTATTCATTGCAGGAAATTTCGTGTTTACAAATTTGGCATGCCCAATGGGACATCTCTACCTCTCATCTTTATCTTCAAATTCGCAAAAAGCACTAATGACATCAAGGAAGGTTCAAGCTATTCCTGCAAATAACATGAAGAATAAGAGCCTCTTTATCGCAAATGGTAGCACTTTGGGTATCATAACTCGAAGCAAGGTAAAAGCTCTTTCTGCCATATCTTCCACCCTTACATCAACTCCCCCGAAGGAACAAGAGCACACGAGGCACGAGCCTGTGATCACCCTGGCCTCACTAAGTGCGCCAAGGGAGGACAGCCCAAGAAGGTACTTCGAATCCTTGCTTTCTGATGGCGACTCAAGCAACAGCTCAGCCATGCAAGTCATGACCATCGGGGCAACTTCAATCGAGGAGCAGCTGGCTCAAATGAAGGAAACGATTGCAATGATCACAAGGACTACGGAGGAGAAAAACTTGCAAATCACCGCACTCGTCAACCAACTGGAGGCACAGCACGATGTGAAAGTCGAACCAAAGGTTGATTCTCTAAAGAAAGAAGATGGCGAGGATAAGGAGCTTCCGATAGAAAAATTTGAGGAGAAGCCAGACCAAGTAGCGGCTTTTACAGGATCTCTTTCTATCTAGTAGTTGCAACAGATCTCGCTAGCACCATCAAGGCACAGTACGAATGGAGCTCACATACCTCCGTATTGTACTCAAAGACTTACTTTAATAAGATTGATGCCCTGAAGATGTCGATAGGTTATCAACCACAAAAGTTTACGCAGTTTAATGGAAATGGGAACCCAAGTTAGCACGTCGCCCATTTCGTTAAAACTTGGAACAACGCGAGGATTGAAGGAGACTACTTCGCGAAGCAGTTTGTCCGCTCTATGAAGAGGAATGCATTTGACTGGTACATGGACCTAGAGCCTGAGTCCATCAACAGCTGGGAGCAATTAAAGACTTCTTAAACTGCTTCTATAGCACCCGCCGCACTATAAACATGTTAGAGCTGACAAGTATGAAGCAATGGATGGACGAGCTAGTCATTGATTACATCAATTGATGGAGCACTCTAAACCTCGACTGCAAAGACAGACTCTCAGAGATCTCTCGATTGAGATGTACGTTCAAGGCATGTAATGGGGATTACACTATATCCTCCAAGGCATCAAACCGCGGACCTTCGAAGAGTTAGCCATTTGCGCCCACGGCATAGAGTTGAGCATCGCTCATCTTGGAAAAAAGGAGCCAATCACCGACTTCAAGAAGGACAAGGTGTTTGCTCTGCAGATGGATAATCGTGGGAAGAAGCCAGCCAAGGAAGCTTTTACCATCAACACTACCCTTATCAAGATCTCTTCTGCGTTCGTCGAGATCTCCTCCAAGAACAAAACGAAGGAGATGAAAATAGGTAAACCTCCTCACACCCAAGAAAAGTACAAAAACACCTTGAGGGAATTGGAGCAAAAGACATATCCTTTTTCGGACTCTGACATGACCGCAATGCTAGACGATCTATTGGAGAAGAAGGCAATCGAGTTGCCTGAATGCAATTGTCCTGAAGAGATGAGTTGCTTTGACAATCCCAGATACTGCAAATACCATCATATCATAAGTCATCCCGTTGGCAAGTGCTTCATCCTCAAGGAACTCATCATGAAGCTGGCATAATAAGGGCGAATCGAACTCGACCTAGGAGGCACAGTCGCAATGCACACTACTACAATCGTGTTGGACAACCATCACTAGGGGCAAGCAACCAAGATGCATCTATTAGCGATGGCGATGGATGGACCTTGGTGACGTACAAAAGGATGAGGAAGCCAAAACCACAAGCCACAAGGCCAAAAGTGGAACAAGGGAGAAAGCACTGTTGCCGTGATAGTAGGGAGCCCAAAAGAAACGTAAAAACTACTAAGCCAACGTATGCCAGGGAACCTATGAAGTAAGAGCCACGCATTCTTGTCTTCTTGCACGAGTACTTGTTGAAAGACTTCTTCCAACAGTGCACTACCGTTGCATGTCACATGGTTAAAATAAAAATGGAAGAACCCTCAAAAGGAAAAGTTATTGCCATCGAGGAAGAAATTACCTTCACGCCCAAAAAGGCTTGCCCACACACATTAGCATCGATGAAGCATTACAATTGCCTAAGGAGATACGAAAAACACTAATAGCGGTCTTGGCAAGTCTCGACGACCATGAGGTACAAGAAAACAAGGACGAAGGCTTGAACCTTTGGCCACATGAATATGCCCATACTGTGTTGCCCATGATGTAATCAACTTCACTGATGAAGACTTATTGCTGGATCAAAGCCTCATAACTGTCTTCTCTTTATCTCGGGGTACGTAACGGAGCACAAAGTCTACTGCATTCTTGTCGATCGTGGATCAGCCATAAACATCATGCCAAAGTGAAAAATGACCACAATCGGCATCAAGGTGGATGAACTATCCCTAAACCGCCTACTAATCTAGAGTTTTAACCAAGGAGGACAAAAAGCGATGGGCATGATCCGAGTGGAGATGGCCATTGGTGAACTCAAATCAAGCATGATATTCCACGTGATTGATGTAAGAACTTCATACAGCTTGCTCTTAGGAAGGCCTTGGATCCACGAGAATGGAGTAGTGCCATCCACCCTCCACCAATGCTTAAAGTTCTACTGCGAAGAAATGAAAGTGATCTAAGGTGATACCAAGCCATTCATCAAAGTTGAATCACACTTCGCAGACGCCAAGTTCTACATGGAAGAAGACATGGTGCCCGAAGCTCTTCCAAAAAAGATTAAATCCACAGGCAAATTAACACCTAAAAAGCAGGAATGACAAGTAGTGCCCAGAAAGTAAGAAGGAGAAGCTGTACCATCTTCAAGCAAAAATGATGATGAGCCTGCTAAACCTGCAATAACCGAAGGTAGTAGGACGCCCTTAAAAGGACCAAACACACATGTCTTCAAATACATCCCGATGTCAAGAAGAAAGAATGGTCAATCTCCGTTTGAAACTAGAGCAAGCAAAGCCAACACACAACGACACAAGAATGATGTAAAGTTGCTCAAAGATGAATGCAGTTTCACCTCTGACATAGCTAGGCGACACTAAGGTTGCCAAATCACCACAAGGCTTCATTAAAGCTCTGCCAAAAGGAGTGGAACCAAGCTTTCTTCCAACCAAGAGGACCAAAAAAGGTTTTGATCCAAACGCTTACAAATTCATGTGAAAGGCTGGGTAAGACTTTGTTTCCTCTTCAAATCTTGGAAAAAAGGTTTCAAACACCGTCAGCGACAATGAACGTGACCTCACCAAGACTTAAAATAAGTTGAAAGAGCATGGTTACGGAGTGGACAACAACAAAGCTGGACTTGGCTTCACACAAAATGCACTCGTGAAGATTTCAAGCAAAGTGCAAAACGCTAGTGCTCAACACATCAGCGTAAGCATTGAACAAGATCAAGAGGAGCTTAAACCCACCCCTCGGACATCAGTCTTAAATAGGATGAATCGTTCAAGACCCAGAATATTGGAACTTAATCACATTAGTGGTTAAGACCAAACCTCTGTCTTCAAGAGGCTTAACACGCCAACATCCCAAAGCTATGTTTTTGAAAGGTTGTCAAAACCTAAGAAGAAAAGTAATATGGCTAGCCTTCCTCCGCGATGGAAGAAAACTCAATGGGCTAGTAGAAAAATGCGAAGTTCGAAGTTCGATTCCTTCAAGGATGAAGCGTTAAGCAATCTTAGAGGTTGACACAAAAGGACCACTGAAAGTAATAAGGCGTACCATCATCCAAACTGGCCAATCTTCATGCCAACAAGCCTAAGAGGATGGCACTGAAGGGGAGGTCCAACATGTCTTCCACATCACAATCCAAGAAGACAAAGAATCATACATCAACCACTTGAACTATTACACGTTACAGTTGCTTCATGGTCATTCAATGCATAGGGATTGGACGTCGTAGGACCAATCGCACCAAAGTCATCTGCAGGAGAAGCTTACATCCTACCTACAACATATTACTTATCGAAGTAGGCTGAACCCATACCCCTAAGGGAAGTTAAGAAGGAAATTGGTGTCTGTTTCATCAAGGAGCATATCATTCACCGATATGATGTGCCTTGCTACATCATCACTGATAATGGAAAACAATTCTCTAACTGACTTATGGACGAGCTCTGCGAGAAATACAAGTTCAAGTAGCATAAGTCTTCCATGTATTACACCCCAGCCAATGGCCTCGCAGAAGCATTCAACAAAACTCTATGCAACCTTTTAAAGAAGGTCATTGGTAGGACCAAGAGAGACTGGCATGAGAAAATCAGCGAAACGCTTTGGGCATAAAGGATAATGCATCGTACATCTACCCAAGCTATGCCGTATTCACTCGTGTATAGCGTGGATGCTGTTTTGCCACTGGAAAGCCAAATTCCCTCACTAAGGATGGTTATACAAGTAGGTATGACTGATGAAGAGAATGCAAAGTTGCTTCTTCAAGAGTTGGAAGCACTGGATGAAAGAAGGCTCGAAGCTCAGCAGCATTTGGAGTGCTATCAAGCACGACTTTCCAAGGCCTTCAACAAGAAAGTTCGCCCCTGTTCTTTTCAAGTGGGAGATCTCTTACTTGCATTATGTAGGCCTACCATCACAATGCACAAGACGAGAAGCAAATTCACCTTGAAGTGGGATAGACATTACGTTGTACAAAAAGTCTACAAGCGATGTTTACAAGATCGTGGAAGAAGATGACTTAAGGATTGGCTCCATAAATGACAAATTCTTGAAGCAATACTATGCCTGAGAAGAAGCCACGCTCTTAGCCCGCAAGAGCATAAACTGCGTATGGCATAAAAAATACAAAAAAAAATGTATTTGAGCTACGTTATGACTTGATCTCTTCTTTGGAAGGGTATGTAGGCAGCTTGAACATTCAACTTCGAGTTTAGTCACATCAAAAAATAAAAAAATAAAAGTTTTATTAAAGGTGACTAATAAAAGTCAATTTCATTACAAAAAAAAGAAATTTAAACATATATATATATATATATATATATATATATATATATATATATATATATATAACAAAAACAAAACAAAACAAAAAGAGTCATTGGGCCTCATTTCCTTCTCTATCTTCAAAACTCCAACCTAAACTCCCACTCAAGGACCTGCCTAAAACAATTTCGACTCCAAGCCCTATGGCTCCTGCAAGACCTCGACAGCAGCCTTGATCTGCCAAGCTCACAGGGCCTTTTGCTGCTTGGCCTATGATGCCAAGATCTGTCTTGCCAACAAGCCCACCACACGCCACGAGCCGACCCAGTACCATCATCATCCCCAGCTTGATCAGAGCTCGCAGTAAAGTTGGAGTAGCCGCAACTGTCTCTATATTTTCCCCACAAACTCCCCAAAGTCTCTGTCTTTCTCTCTCGCACTCTCTCCCTCTGTCTCTCTTGTCGTAATCCGTTACTCCGATCGGCTGGCCTTCAAATGATGATCCTTCCTAAAATAGCATCTAGGTAAGAACAAGTTTGGTACCGATAGGGAAGAAAGCTTGGAGAACAAAGCAGAGGCCCAACTGCCGATCTCAAGGCCTTATTTCTCAGCCTGCAGCTCCAACAAAACCAAGTTCAAGTGCCAGTGGTTTGTCGAAACCGTCCACCATCTGTTGCTTTTTCTGCAAGACCCTACTCTTCCTCTGCATCACCGTAGCCACCATCATCGACTTCAACTGCTAATTCGTCTCTCCACTTTTAGTCGCTCCAGCGAGTTTCGAGCCATGTTTGGTTACAACGATTCGAACAGCACAATTTAGTACTTCAAATGTGTTCTTTAACCGGTTGGCAAATTCAACTCGGTTCAAATTCGCTTCGTTCTTGCCCAAAGTCACGACCTGCAGTTTCAGAGATTTGGTCAGCTTCAGAGCAGAATTAACTGCTGTTGGTTTCTATTCAAATAGGTTATACAATTGAAGCATGAAGTTCACAGCCAAGGCCTTATCCGGTTCAAATTGGAAGCACGACTCGTCAGGCTCGTTTGTCAGAGTCAGAATCAGTTCAAACTTAAAGTATAGCTCCAGAAGCTTCACAAACTCTCGAAGTCGATTTCCAGTGGTGAATAGTGAGTTTAACGGAGAAATACCCAAGATTACAAGCTTCTTGAATTCAGAAGATTCGAAAATGTGAGTAATAGCGATGGCCTGCATTTTCAAAATTAGGTACTTCAGGCGGAATTGGGCCATTGATTCAATGCTAGAGAAGGGGTTTGATTGAGAAGCTTATGGAGTTACAGAGGTTGAAGCATGACGAGGATTTGATGAGGGAGACCATGAGGGTTTTTTGATACTTCTAACTGACAAGGCTTTTCTAGATGACCCTATTTTTCGTCCTCTTGTGAAAAGATATGTTTCGAGTGTGGTGATTGAATTCGTTGATCGAACGGATGAAGCGGAGTCTGTGGCTATGCTCAGTGGTTGTGCTCAGTGGTGGTAGTGGTGGAGTTTCTTCCTTTGTCTCTTCGCCTTCTTTTTCGGCCCTCAACGTACCTCCGTTCGTGCTCTCCATGCTCTTGTATCCAAGCTTACAAGTTCCTCAAATTCACTCTGGCCACCATGATCAAAGTTGACGAAGAACTTCAGTGACCGCTGCCAAATGACTAGCCGATCATGAAGCTCAACGCTTTGCATTACCTCAAGATCGTCACCTTGGCCACCATGATCAAAGTCGGCAAAGCACTTCAGTGACCTCTGTCAAATGACTAGCCGGTCACGAAGATTGACGCTTTACACTACCTCAAGCTTCAATCCACCTCCACCCAAGCCGGCCGTAGCTTCGTGCCTTGCCTTCCGTTGCGCTGAAGCTCAGCTCCATCTTCTGCACCTCCGCCATGACTGCTGACTTTGAATGTGATTAACAAAACCAAAGTTTGTCAACTCACATCTACTTACCTTTGCTACTACCTTTGAATGTGATTAACAAAACCAAAGTTTGTCAACTGACACCTACTTGCCTCCTTGCTTCGTGCTTAGCCTCCTGCTACTACAAGCTCTTCTGCATTTTTCCATGCACCATGTGGAGCATATATAGAAAAGAAAGGGAAGTTGTTGGCCGATAATATATATATATATATATATATATATATATATATATATATATTAAGGAATGTTGCACGACACCATGTGAAGGATTCTAGGTGGGATTAAGGCATATGTTCAAAGGTGGCCCATCAACACATTTGACATGAGTTTCCACATGGCAATTCAAGGGTGGAGCTCACATTTTTCTAAAGAGGAATGATATTTTATGCAAATTCAAGCACCCACCAAGGAAACCAGCTGTGCCATCTTCAAACCATTCACAATTGCATGCTACTATTAGCAAGTCATGAAGGAAAAAGAAAAGGAGTGGTGGCAACAAAATAATTGAAAAGTAGAAAGTAGGGGGATGATGGTGCATCAGGCACTAAAAATAATAATAAAAAAGGGGGGAAGTAACACATCTTAGTGAGATATATGCTTTATTTGTATTTAGCACAATACAATGAATAAAATAAAGCATGTCTATTGATATCTCTAAAAATTACAAATATGTACAACAACAAAAAAAACAAAAAATAAAAAGGAAAGAAGAGGAAGCCTTCATAAAGGTTGCTCACGTGATGCTACGGTACGTGGCGGAACTCCAGGAAAAAGAGGCACCAGAGGTTGATTATTTAGAACCTCAATACTTGGTCGAACTCCAGATGGCAAAGGCAAAAGGTGCCTTTGGAATAAAGCCGCAAACCTCTAATGGTCACTTTGAATCCGATCTTCGAATTCCTGCAGCTGATCAAGCTTTCTCTTCATGCTCGTGCTTAAGCATGTCTAACCTATTACCTAAGAGTTTGAGCAAGTAGTTGTTAATCCATAGTAGACACAGAGCCCTCATACTGAACACTGAGAACCAGGGAGTCTTGGACAGCCAACCCATCGAACCATCTTGAAAGCAACCTATTATCTCTAAGAGTGAGGAGGTTCATGGCTACTACTGTAGCCGTTATTGTCTCCCCCATCAAGGAGTCTCCAACTGTAAGCGGGCCATTGGAAGATAAAAAAAACGGCCGCCATATATTACCCTGATGCAGCGCGCCTGTATCACTCATGAGACTTAAATCTAAGCAAATGTTAGACGGGTAAGCCATTTTCAGGAATGGTAAAAGAAAAGGGTTGGATGAAGTAAAATCTCAGAAATCCACTAGAGAAAATCTTAGAAATCCACCAGAGACAATTTTCACGAGCAGCCAATCTTCAAAGTATGCATGTTGGATATGATCGATACCTCTATAAAAGGAGAGGCAACACAGCAATTCGTTCAAAAATTGAAGAGACACCATTCTCCGAATTTCAAAAGTCGAATTTTGTGCATAAAGTCCGTTAACACTTTTCAGACGTAATCTTAGCCTTTTGGATATAATGTGAAACTTTGTCAAAAATGTCTGACAAATTTTAAAATGTGTGAATTTTACTATTCCAACTACAACGCTGTTGCCGACAAGCGTGGGTAACAACACTGTCGACTTCCATCTTCATTGGCAAGACGGACTTGCAAAAATGCTTAACTCTCCCTCACCTCTTAGGATGCACTCCTAAAGAAGCCTCTCGAAATACTTAGGTTTCTTCCTCTTTGAGAATGAGAATGCCTCTTTAAAAAACCTCTTCAATCAATGATAGGATCATATTTATATATATTTTTATATCAAATTCACTCGTCTTTTCTTAGTTAGTTCGTTATATTTTGAGCTATTTACGTTATTTTTATGTTTTATAGAATTTGTTAAGCAAAGAAAATAAAAATAGAATAAGTGAGATTTTAAGCGACAAATTCGTCAAAACTGCATTACTCACTTATTTTCTTTGTTTATGTTCTTGATCCGGATTGGAATGATGCCCTTTGGTTTAAAAGAAAAATAAAATAAAAAAATACAAAAGGCAAGCACATGCACACGGGCAGCAAAATGATGGAGGGCAGCTGCCCTTTGTTTAACTGAAATGATGAAGCACGCAGCATATGCAAGGAAAGCAGAAAATAATGGAAAAGAAAAGAAGGTGGAGGACAGCTACATGCAGACAGAGAGAACAAGGGGTCGGTGAGAAATGATGAAAAGATAGAAAAAAAAAAATAGAGAAATGCGGTGGAGAGCATGACAGCCCTGAGGTTTTTGGAATAAAAGAGAAAAGGAGTGCAGCGAAGGGGGGAGCTCCTCGGTAAAGAAAGGGCGCTGCCCTTGGGTGGAGATGAAAGGCAGCGACAAGCTGCTCATAAATGCAGCTGGGGCTGTTTGATAATAAAAAAAAAGAAAGGGGAGCTCCTCGGAGAAATAGAGAAAGAAGGTAGCTTGCTGCCATTTGGTTTGGCAGCGCCAGGGAGGAGAGTTGCGGACGTGGGCTGACGGAAGCAGCGTGACACGGGGAGGAGGCTACCCTTGGCAGCGTGACAGAGCCCATTTGTAGCTGAAGGCAGCGTTGAGGGCAGACTGGGGAGTCACGGAACCAAGCACAGAGAGCCCATCTAGCACAGAGAGCACTCTCCGGTTTTATTTTTCTTAAACTCTTGTTTAACTTTTGTTTTAATTTCAAAATAATGTGTAACTAATTTCTGTTTGGCTAGAGGTTAATTCGAAACCATGATTATATTTGTAATTTTAATTTGATTTACTCCGGTTATGAATTTATGAATGTTGGATGTGGTTTACTTTTCTGTTTTGATTAAGAACTTGTTTATGTATGTGGGTTGAGGGTCGACACTTAATTTGCATGCTTAGACTTGGTGCTAGGATATAAGGGAATTTCACCTAATCGTTATAAACTTATATTCATGAGTAATAAAAATCGCTAGTCACGATTGTGTTTAGTAAACCCTAGGTTGGATTAACATGCGTATTCCATAGTTATGAATGCCTAGTCGATGTTTATGATTTCCATTGAACTTAATGATCTTTGATATGTCTCTCTATCATGCGTATTCCATAGTTAGGGAACTTGATAAGAATAATTTGGTTGTGATGCGTATTCCGTCCAATTAAATGAATTTAGGGAAATCTGAAAGTTAATTTAAGCGGACCTAATTAATTTGGAGCATTGTCATTCATTCGTTTGTTGAATTCATAACTGGGAATCAATTTAGATTGCATACGTGTCATGTGTGGAGAAAAACCCTCTAGCCAATCTGTCGTCTATCCGTTCATTTTTAATTTTATGTTTTTGTCAAGTTGTAATTTATTTAAGTTTAATTTACGTTTCTTCAAAACCAATTCCCCCCATTATTAAAATATTATTATTTAGTTAATTTTTATTATTTTTAATCTTTTAATTTAATTTCCGTCCAATTAATTTCCTAGTTTTTATTTTAAATTGTTTTCATTATTTTGAGTCATTTTTAGTGTGTTTCGAGTTTTTAGCTTAGTTTGTATTTTCTAGAGTCTTGAGTTGTTTTGAGTCTTTTGATTTGTTTTAGTTTATTTGTTAGTTTTATTTTGAGTTATTTTAGTTAAGTGTTTTTATTTTAGTTTAGTGTTTTAAACTTTGTTTTTACGTTTTTAAATTATTTTAGAGGTTTTAGCAAGCCCTCATAATCCCCGGCCTAGAACGATACCCTACTTACATCTTTACTACAATTGTCAAAAAGAGGGTTAAATTTGTGCGGTTTAAAATCCCGTCAAATTTTTGGCGCCGTTGCCGGGGATTAGCAAATTTGCTAATCCCTTGTTTATGTTTTTGTTTATGTTTTATGTTTTTGTTTGTGTTTATTTATTTTTTTCTTTTTATTATTTTTGTGTTTTTGTGTTTTACTTTTGATATTTGATTTAGTTCTCTTTCTTTGATTTTAGGTACTAGAGAAGTAAGTCATGGATTTTGCTAGCATTCACGCTCAATTGGCAAATCTTACTTCTCAATTGTCTCAGAATGCGGGAAGGTCTACAATGCAAAGTGTCCCTACATATGGTGGGCAAGATCATTCCAATTCTATGTGGTGGGAAGCTCAACAAGTTCAACATGAAGCAAATTGGCAGCCATATGAGGAGTTTTATTCAAAACCTATGCAACCACCACAACCTCATATGCAATATGCTCAATCAAACTCAGGTTCGTCAATAGATTATAATCATATTCTTAATGAATTAAACTCTTTGGTGCAGGGTTCACAAGATCAAGCTAAGGAGACTCACCAAGGAGAATATTGGCAGCCGTATGAGGAGTTCTGTCAATGGCCATATGAACCACCACAGCCTCCCCCTCAACCTTCACATCCAAATTCAGGTATATCAAATTATTATAAGGAAGTTATTCAGCAACTAAATTCTTTGGAGCAGGGCAGGGAAGCTCAACCATTTCAACAAGACGCATTTTGGCAACCAATTGAGGATTTCTATCAAGCAAAGGAGTTGGCTGAGTGGAACAATCAATTTGGGTAGAATGCAGAATGCATGGAACAAATTCAAGAACAAATGGTTGAAGATGAGCCTATGGATGAATTGCTACTGCTCGAAGAGGAAGAGGATGCACAAGGCACGGCAAGGGAAGAACAACCCTTGCCGCAACTTCTAAACGAGGAAAAAGTGGTTGAGGAGCATCTTGAATTCATCAAGGAGGAAATTGGAGTGGATCACACGGCCACAATCATCACTTGCAATTTGGCCAAAATCAAAGTCCCTGAGACTTTTGAAGACGTGATTTTTGTTATTGAGTTTGTGTCGGAGAATGAAACTAAGCCATCTTCTCCATTTTTTAATTTTGTTTTTTACTAACATTCTGATTTTGATGATTCAGGCACCCACTCTTGAATTTAAACCATTGCCGGATCATTTCAAGTACCATTGTCCGTTCAAGGATAAACCCATGCACTTGAATAAAGAAGGGAGGTCTAGGAATCACCCACAATCAGATTTGCATTCCTAAACCCTTCTCTTTACTGCTTTCATTTTGTTTTGTTTATTTAGTTGTGATTTTTGTTTGGTAGAATAAACATAGTCTTTTTACATTAATTTACATATTTTACATTGATTTTTTTTTATTTAAAAAAAATATATAAACATCCATATAACTTTAAAAAAAAAAAAATTAATAATAATAATAATAATAATAATATTAGTAATATATATATATATATATATATATATATATATTTAAATAAACATTAAAGCAGAAATAAATTTACAATAATTTGAAAACTAATAGAAATCATTGGTCATCGGTTAGGTGGTGCCTCAGAGGTCGACGGAGCTCCGGGAAGACGAAGAGCCAGAGTTGGAATCTCCGGAGCCGGAACGCTTGGTGCTACTCCAGAGGACGAAGGCAACATAAACCTCGGGAGTAGCGCCATGAACCTTTCATGATCACTCTGGATCCGATCGTCCGACTCTTGCAGCTGGTCCAGCTTCCTCTTCATGCTGGTCGAGTAACTAGTTGCAAGCATGTGTAACTCCTTGTTCTCGTGCCTGAGTCCTCTGACTTCTTGCCGAAGACTGGCCACCTCAGCCATCGGCGACTCCACCTGACGAGATCTTGCAAGCAGGCGCTGGCCCATGTTTGAAACTGAGCCTGCACTTTGGACGCTGAGAGCAAGAGATTCCTGAACGGCCAGCTCGTCCGACCGCCTAGATAGCATCCTATTGTCCCTTGGAGTGAGCAGATATCTGGCAATCACCGTAGCGGTGATTTCATTCCTCATCATTGTGTCCCCGACTGTAAGAGGACCATTGGGGGATATGAAGGACGGATTCCAAATGTTGTTCGGAGAAGACGAGTCATCGTCTTCCCCGACATTCAAGTTTAGGCGACGGTCGGAAGGGCAAGACATTTTTAGAGGGGGTTGAGGAAGAAAAGAGTTCGGGAAGATTAAGATTGCTGAAGCGGAAGAAGAGAGCGGAATGAGTAAGATTGCAGAAGTGCAGAAGGAAGTGTTTGAGGAAGGGAGTTCAAGTGTGAGGTGGAGCAGAATTAGCGCCTCTATAAAAAGAAGCAAATCAAAGAGGTGCCCGCTCCTCAGAGATCAAAGAGGCGCTCCTCAGAGATCAAAGAGGCGCTCCTCAGAGATCAAAGCTGGACGCTCCTTTCTCGAGAGCCGTTTCCTTTCTCAAAAGCTGGGCTTGACTTAGCAATCACGTGGCTTCAGCTTTTCCAGTTTTGTCGTCGCTCTCACGTGCAGCTTGGAGCGTTGCGAAAACCACGAGCCGCACCCGGATTTGAACCCCGGTTTTCAAAAGATCATCATTCCAGTTTGTCGTCACTCGTCGCATGCGCAGTCAACTTCGCGGAAATTACGGAAGCTTTGTCAGAAAGCGCGTAACGGGCACTGTTCATCCATCCACCGGCTGCCGACAAATAGTGAGGGAATAGTTCCGGTTGTGAAGCCAAATTTCTATAAGTTCGACTTTCGCCTTCCACAGCAAAGGCACACCTTCACAACCTCTCAACCTCTCTTCATTTCTGATAATGTCTTCCCAAAGAAAGCTTTCAAGTCACTCAGTGTTCTTCATCCCTTGGATCACCTCAGAAAACAAATCATCCAGAGCAAAAGTATTTCATATCAAAAAGGTTAAAAGCAAAAGTATCTCATATCACGCTTTCTCCTCACTTTCATCTGAAGAACATGGAGAAAGTAGATGAAAGTGAGATCCTGATTGCTTACCTAGTCTTGCTCTCGAGTACTCATCTCAGACCCCTCCCAACCCACTTCAAAAATAAACCTGTGTTGAGGTGCTTCTTCAAAAGCAAAAGTACCTCACAGACGAAGCAGGAGGAGTCTGAGGTGCATCCTGATGAAGGCGGAGGGTGAGATGATCCAAGAGTTCAAGAAGATGCCACACCTGCGTGGAGACCGGACTACTTGAAGCATGTGGAGACAACGTGCTGACTCATCCTCAACTAAGCTGAGGATCACTTGCAAGAAAGAGGCCCATCCAGTTCAAGATGAAAGCTGTGGAAAATCAACAAGGACGACCAATGATCGCTTATTAGTTCTTTTCGTTATCTTTTATTATCATTTTCAATTTTCGTTTACTTTATTTTCTATTTTTTCTTGCGTGCTTAACTGTTTATTTCTGTTCTTTGCAGGAACGTTTGGTTATTTTCTCCCTTGAAGTTGATTGCAAAATTTACGCTTGGGGGTCATCGCTTGGTTTTCTGCAAATTAGAGAAGTTTTCAGTCCTTTACTTTATTTTGTTTCGTTTTTTTTATTTATTTATTTTTATTTGCTTATTATTGTTTTCTGACATTGGGGACAATGTCTAGTTTAAGTGTGGGGGTATCAAGATAAAATATGACCAAATTAAAAAAAAAATTTGTACCTTCGACTTTTAACTGGTTTCATTTGTTTCCGTGTTGTTGCTTTTTGTTTTCTTAGTGTTTTATGCTGTTTTGGTGTGTTTTATTGTGCTTTTTTTTAGTTGTTTTTGTGTGTTTGTGTCTTAGGTACCTTCCAACACAATGATGAGGATTTGGTTTTTAATTGCATGACTGTTAAAGAAAGTTATAAACATGGATGGAAGTTTGATATGCTCTTGGTTTATGCTTAGTTGTAGTTGTTGTTTATGAATTTAAATTTGATCACAAAAGGATAAAATTAGTTTTTGTAACATGCTTGAAGGAAGGAACTCAAACTAATGCTACATCCTTGTGAGACTTGAGCTTATACCTTGTTTGGAGAGTTATTAATCTTGATGTTTTTGTTTTCTAAAGTCGTTGCATGATCTCATTATTCTTTGCTTGGTTGCTACTTAGAAGGCGTTTTATCATCTTAGTTCCAAATACTAGAACTTATATCCGTTTCATTCAAAGCATGACATTGAATTGCATAACACATATCAAGATGAAGTTGTTTAGTAAACCACCTTAACCAAAAAGCCTTACCCTCCATCTTTCTTATGTTTTGTAGGCTTAACCCATCTCGAGCCTTGTTTAGCCTATTTTTGTTGTTAACCTCATTAAACCGCACCAAACCTACTGTAGGACTGTCTGCACCCTTGTTCTTAAAGAATAGTGAGCATGACTTAAAAAGAATTCATTTTATTCTACACTATGCAGAAAAACAAGTGTGGGGGAAGGATTGGTTGTTTCGAGCTCAATTGTACGTTTTGTTCTTTAAAAAAAAAAAAAAAAAAAAAAAGAAGAGAAAAACGCGTGAAAAGAAAAGAAAGAGGAAAAAGAGTTTGAAATTTGGCCATAAAATGTGTGAATCCTCCCCTCGGGTTTAGAGTTGAATTTTCATTCAAAAGTGAATTCTATGCGTTAACCTTATTACTTTGCTTACTATTTCTTTAAGAACATTTGTTTTTCCATAGCCTTCCTTTGTTAAGCCTATATCCTTAGCCCCGTTACAACCCTTTGACTTCTATCTTGGTTGTTGTGTGTTCAATATGTGGAGTTTGGGATTGGTATGAGCATATAATGTCCCTGGTTCTCGCATCTAAGTAGTAGCATTCCGTTCATGAGATCATATTCATATGCACATTAATAACTCCAAAAAATGCTTTCTTTGCTATAACATATGTGAGTGATCGTTTCCTTGCTTACATCATTCTTCTCACATATACCTAGTGTAGGGAGTGTAGTCAGAAAATCTGAGCGAAAAATTGAGTGCATATCTAGTAAGGAATAGAGTAAATTCTCAAAGGCATGTTACTACATTCAAAATGTTGTTTTAATTGATTAAATGCGAACTAATAAATGGTGACTGTGATTAAGTATGTGCTTAAGGGTATGGATTGCCAAAATCTGTGTAAGTGATGATTTTTAATTTGTCATGTCCATTGAAAATCCCTGAGATAAATGTTGGAAGGTTTAGATTGAGTTTTGTTTTTGTTTCTTTGTTTTGCTCGAGGACTAGCAAAAGCTAAGTGTGGGGGTATTTGATAGGATCATATTTATATATATTTTTATATCAAATTCACTCGTCTTTTCTTAGTTAGTTCGCTATATTTTGAGCTATTTACGTTATTTTTATGTTTTATAGAATTTGTTAAGCAAAGAAAATAAAAATAGAATAAGTGAGATTTTAAGCGACAAATTCGTCAAAACTGCATTACTCACTTATTTTCTTTGTTTATGTTCTTGATCCGGATTGGAATGATGCCCTTTGGTTTAAAAGAAAAATAAAATAAAAAAATACAAAAGGCAAGCACATGCACACGGGCAGCAAAATGATGGAGGGCAGCTGCCCTTTGTTTAACTGAAATGATGAAGCACGCAGCATATGCAAGGAAAGCAGAAAATAATGGAAAAGAAAAGAAGGTGGAGGACAGCTACATGCAGACAGAGAGAACAAGGGGTCGGTGAGAAATGATGAAAAGATAGAAAAACAAAATAGAGAAATGCGGTGGAGAGCATGACAGCCCTGAGGTTTTTGGAATAAAAGAGAAAAGGAGTGCAGCGAAGGGGGGAGCTCCTCGGTAAAGAAAGGGCGCTGCCCTTGGGTGGAGATGAAAGGCAGCGACAAGCTGCTCATAAATGCAGCTGGGGCTGTTTGATAATAAAAAAAAAAGAGAGGGGAGCTCCTCGGAGAAATAGAGAAAGAAGGCAGCTTGCTGCCATTTGGTTTGGCAGCGCCAGGGAGGAGAGTTGCGGACGTGGGCTGACGGAAGCAGCGTGACACGGGGAGGAGGCTACCCTTGGCAGCGTGACAGAGCCCATTTGTAGCTGAAGGCAGCGTTGAGGGCAGACTGGGGAGTCACGGAACCAAGCACAGAGAGCCCATCTAGCACAGAGAGCACTCTCCGGTTTTATTTTTCTTAAACTCTTGTTTAACTTTTGTTTTAATTTCAAAATAATGTGTAACTAATTTCTGTTTGGCTAGAGGTTAATTCGAAACCATGATTATATTTGTAATTTTAATTTGATTTACTCCGGTTATGAATTTATGAATATTGGATGTGGTTTACTTTTCTGTTTTGATTAAGAACTTGTTTATGTATGTGGGTTGAGGGTCGACACTTAATTTGCATGCTTAGACTTGATGCTAGGATATAAGGGAATTTCACCTAATCGTTATAAACTTATATTCATGAGTAGTAAAAATCGCTAGTCACGATTGTGTTTAGTAAACCCTAGGTTGGATTAACATGTGTATTCCATAGTTATGAATGCCTAGTCGATGTTTATGATTTCCATTGAACTTAATGATCTTTGATATGTCTCTCTATCATGCGTATTCCATAGTTAGGGAACTTGATAAGAATAATTTGGTTGTGATGCGTATTCCGTCCAATTCAATGAATTTAGGGAAATCTGAAAGTTAATTTAAGCGGACCTAATTAATTTGGAGCATTGTCATTCATTCGTTTGTTGAATTCATAACTGGGAATCAATTTAGATTGCATACGTGTCATGTGTGGAGAAAAACCCTCTAGCCAATCCGTCGTCTATCCGTTCATTTTTAATTTTATGTTTTTGTCAAGTTGTAATTTATTTAAGTTTAATTACGTTTCTTCAAAACCAATTCCCCCCATTATTAAAATATTATTATTTAGTTAATTTTTATTATTTTTAATCTTTTAATTTAATTTCCGTCCAATTAATTTCCTAGTTTTTATTTTAAATTGTTTTCATTATTTTGAGTCATTTTTAGTGTGTTTCGAGTTTTTAGCTTAGTTTGTATTTTCTAGAGTCTTGAGTTGTTTTGAGTCTTTTGATTTGTTTTAGTTTATTTGTTAGTTTTATTTTGAGTTATTTTAGTTAAGTGTTTTTATTTTAGTTTAGTGTTTTAAACTTTGTTTTTACGTTTTTAAATTATTTTAGAGGTTTTAGCAAGCCCTCCTAATCCCCGGCCTAGAACGATACCCTACTTACATCTTTACTACAATTGTCGAAAAGAGGGTTAAATTTGTGCGGCTTAAAATCCCGTCAATCAAGTCACTCAAAATGATCAACTTATTTCCTCAGCCAGAAACCCTTTTTGATCGAATTTTTTTTATACCAGCATCAAAATCTTATACTATTTTCTTCAAGAGCAAAAAAATCTCATATCATCAGGGTTGAGAGCAAGAGTATCTTATATCATGCGATCTTTATATCATTTCATTTGCCCTTGCTTTTTCCTGCAAGACGACGACAAAGAAAGCAATCAGTCGGAACCTAAAATCAAACTTTCGATCTTAAACTGATTGCCTAGAACCTTTGCCTGGTTGCTTACCTTACTTCGCTCTCGAGTACTCATCTTTAACTGTTGATAGATCTCAAATTTACACTAAAGCTGCCAAGCATGGATGAGTTGTTAAGAAGTGATGTTCTGAAAGACCATTCAAATGCAAAGGTTGCACACCACTTCTACTGTGCAAAAGACTAAAGCAGAAGGATGAATGATGAGCTGGAACAAATCACTATAGCACGATGCCCTTCCTTGCAGAACTGCATAAACTAGACGGAGGAGTTTAAGTCAAATCCGAGCCCGCCGCCATTGCTCTAATTGAAGAGCTCGAGAGGCTTCAACAGTCATTCGTTGGCACCGTCGCCGTGTAACGCTGTCAAATCACCATTAGGTCTTCAAAAGCAAAAGTATCTCATATCTTTAGGGTTGAAAAAAAGAGTATCTCATATCATGCTTTCTCTTTGTCCTTTTCTTTTTCCTTATTCTTACATGCAGGACAAAGAGAAAGAAAGCAATCAGCCAGCACTTGGAATCAACCTTCCAATATGGAACCGACTGCCTGGAACCCCTTCCCTGATTGCTTACCTAGAATTGCTCTTGAGCAGTTTTCTTCAACGGTTGATATACTTCCAGAAAAGATACCACTTCTACTTGGGTAACAGACAAGGCAAGTAAAAATGATACATCAAGGTAGTAGAGAATCAACAAGCATAACAACTGTACGTGCTGATTCATCCTCAACAAAGCCGAAGATCACTTGCCATGTGATGCCGCTCGTGGTCCCATTTCCTTCAAGATCAAGCCCTAATAGCCCTTGAAGAAATTGCAAACCCGATTCAAGATCAAGTTTAAGATCGAGTATATGGAAAGTAAGTTCAGAAAATTGGAGGAAACCAGAAAGTCTCCCAGCTGAATTCAAGATCAAGCCTCAAATGGCCCTTGAAGAAACTTCCGGCCCAATTCAAGATCAAGCCATAACAGCCCTTGAAGAAACTTTAAGCCCAATTTAGGATTAAGCCTTGACGGCCCTTGGATCGACGTCTACATTAAAGAACTTCAAAATGCATCTCCTACATGTGACAAACACATGCATACGACACGCCTCGAAGTGGGGGCATTAGTAGACATCGAAATTTCGGTGAAATAAATGTTGACCAATAATTAAAATTTTAGCTGTCACGTGTCACATAAATTTTATATGTAGCATATGACTTGACGAAAAATAAAAAAAAGTCGAAAAAGTCATCAAACAGGACACGTGTCAACACCTGGCAGAGATGATTTGTTTGAATATTATATTCAAAATTAGGCTTTGAAAATTCTATAAATACAAGGCCATTTCATTCATTTGAGAGAGGAATTCACATATACATTTCTCTACTCCCAAATTGTAAGAGAATTTCCCAAATCCTTGAAGCTTTGAAACTCTAAAGCTTCCGAACATCAAACTCTCCAAATTCCCAAGAATCCCGAAGGATCAAGAAATCTCTCTTCATTCTTCGTCAAATGCTTGAAGATCATCTTCGTTCATCCTAAGAAATTTTGTACACGTGTTCTTGTCTTATTGATCGCAAGAAATTTCGTGTTTACAGTAACAAACCAATGTAATGGCTTTATCAATGAATCTACTATTGTTTCTTTGAAGAAAAAAAAATAAAATGTTAAAATTGTTACATAGACATATAACAATAAAAAATAGCATCAAATTGCTCCAACTGAGCCTTCAAATTCTTACGTGGCGTTGATTCAATTAAAGGCTAGGCCTTTTGCTGTCAAATTCATTTAATAATTTTTTAATAGATGTGATGCAATATATAATAAATATTGTTGTATGTTCAAAGTATTTGATTGGTTGTCTTAATAGTTGGACCCCACAAAGATATTAAAAAAATTATAAAAGGACATTGTTATTTAACATATTAGGAGGAGCATAAAAATGTACAAAATGTCAAATTGCCACATAAGGCATCAAACATCACTTTGATGTTTTAAATTTAACATCTTTTTTGGCGATGCTCTAACATTTCAACAAAGAGAAGAAATAGCGAAGACCAATTAGGGTAGAGTTATTTGTTTTTTTTCTTTTTCTATGTCATGTAGTACAATTAATTCAAACGCGACCAATTAGATCATTACACATAAATATATTGAGATGAGTCAAGTGAATGAGTGATTCATTGTCACCTTATATTAAGGTCAAATAAAGTACGCCCTACATCCTTAGATTAGTAAGGTATATGCTCCGTCCCTACAGGTGGGTAACAAATCACCGTGGATGACATGAAAATCGTAAGCTCTAAGGCCTCCAACCCAAGATGGGAATCCGATAAATTAGCCCCGTATTTTCAACTCTTCCTCTTTACGTAAAAGGTTAGTCAATTTTTTTCTCCATTGTAATGGACTTATATAATTCCCACCCCCAAACTTTATAACTTGTTAAACTTTTGTATTTCTTTGATTATTTTTTTTGCTAACAATTTTGGAATCAGTTTTTGCATAATCTATCTTGTTTTATTTTACTAATATTTTGCATGTTTAAAATGGCTTCGTCACCCTCGGGTATCGGCCAATACGTGCCTATCCTGGTATTCGGAGGATATCGGGATTGGAGTGTGTCATATAGAGTTTTGGTGTTGGATTTAATTTGGATTAATTAATAATATTATTTTGACTGTTGAATTTAAATTTAGGCTGTTAGATTTTTTTTATTACCATTAAATTGGATTTAAGTCGTTGGAGTTAAGAAGGGATGTAGTTGGGTGGGCCAGGCCCACTTGTTTCCTTGTCCATCTCCTAGGGGAATAGACCCAACTTCCCATACCTCCAAACCTAAAATCCTAAAACTCCCACCCCCAAAATACTTCCTTGATGAGGTATATGCCCCAAATTTTGGGCTTTTTGGTTTGCCCCTTGAAGACAGCTTAAGCGCAACTCCAGCGTTGCAAAGGCCCCTTAGGGCTATTCACTATTGAATCCACCAAGTGAACAGTAGTAGCCTTTTGCATCTCCGCCCTTAAACTGAATAGCCATAGCAATAGGCAATAAAATATTAGTATTTTATATTTTATAAAGAATAAAAAATAATTTTATTTGTAATTTCGGATATGATTTTTAATCGGTCTCGTTGTACCACGTGTCATTAAATAAGAAATTACAACCCAAAGTATTTGACAAAATATAAATTGTGGTGTAAGTTGGAAGATAATGATAACATATTTATAGAAAAATTAAATCAAATTTTTTTTTTAATTTTTACATTTTTTATTAATTTTGTACTTTTATTGACACCCCGACCTAAATCGAGGCATGCTGGCCGTCACGTGGGGGTGACGCAACCATAAGCACAGTGCTGAAGCGAGAAGCATAAGAGAATACGCATAAATAAAACCAAGCTAAATAGAAGCACTAGCCGAGGAAGGTACTAGTGACGAGATTTAGTGTGATTACTCAACTAGAGCATAAATAGTCTAAGTGCAGTCAAGCAGAAAAAGTACTAAATTCAAATAACACCCAAGGTGGTCCTACATGAGTGATGATATGTCAGAACTCCCACTGAGATCCTTGTAAGCCACCAACGAACCCTACTTAAAACCTAGAGGGGCGCAAAACAAAAAGCATGAGTGGGCAAAAACAAAGCTTTTTAAAATCATTTCATTTCTCAAAAGTTCTAACCCCTCGCCGTAAAACCTGTATAATTTCCTAGAAAATCAAGCATATACTCATATATCTCAAAACCACGCTCAGTAATAGTGAAAATCAAAAGTATGCTTGAAGAATGCCATGCCAAAGTATCTCAACGAAATGCCATAAGTAACTCAATGAACAAATATGGATGCTAGATATCAAATCAGCCTTCGACTGAACCTATAGCTCATAATCAATCTCAATCATAAAAAATATCCTGCACATGAATCAGCACTACCTCTAGTGGTCTGCACAACATAACTAGGTGTAAAATAAATATGCTCTAGTGCTACGATCGCGTGAAGACTATGCGAATAATTGCGGGTCACCTACGAGTCGAATCCACTTATAGTGGTCTATACAACAGGGCTGTGCACCTAACTTGGATCCAAGGTGAGCATATGGTGCGGGAGGTGAACATCATGTGAAGGACTGTGCCCTAACGTTGGGCGGGAGCACTAACACCGGGGTGCAGGTTTATGAGCTCTCAACACATCACATCATAATCATAAGTTCACATCAATCAATCTTAACTTACCTGGTACTCACCAGAGCGTCCACAGCACCAATTCACATGTATGTATCATATACCAATTCGTATATTAAAAGTAAATTCATATGCATGGCATTTAAAACATACTTTCGTTTATAATCAATTTCTGAGAAAATAGTAAGTATATAGGTATATGTGGAACACTAAAAGGCCACTCACTGGTATGTAGCCAGGTCGTAACCCCCATGCCTAGCCTGGCTACGCTCGTCCTCCGGATAGGTCTCACCTATATGAGAAACAACTATAAAAACGTTATTTAAAGCACATAAACGAAACTCGCAATTAACTTCTCATACATAGCTCAATTTTGGTATTTGAATATACCAACGTGATCTACATAACCTCACGAACAACCATAAAGTTTTAGAAAAATTTTCTGAGGCTCCACGCGCCTGCAAGTGCACGGCAACACGCGCGGCCACGCGCAGGGCACCCTAACGGAACCCATTAATGCCGTGAGGAATATTCTATTAAATCCTAACGGAAACCGTTAAATATACCTGACGGCGTTAGAATATTCCGTTAGACTTGACGAAATATTCTCCTTTCTTCTCCTGCAGTCCTTCGCTCACCGTTCGTGTTGCCGAAAATTGGAAAATCTACATTTTTTATTAATGTTTTATATTAATTTTAAAATGTGGCAGCTAAGCATCATATAGCCTCGGGCTCTCGGGCCACCAATTCGAGTCGGGCCTCTCACTCGGGCCCCCCTGCCCAATCGCCCTCTGGGCTGGAAAAGGTTGCTGAGGCTATTGGGTGTTCGAAGTCGCCTGTCCACAGGCCTATCAGCTCCGGTGGAGTTGCTCTAAGGGTAATAGAGCACGTCCCCCCTCTAACAGGTCGATAGCAAATCACCTCGTGAAATCACAAAATAACATTGCATATAAATATATGAACATGTACAAATTTGATGTATTGCGTGTGTTATATTCACTTATCTATTTTGCAGAATAATTTTTTTTTTGAATGGAACTCCAAAACAACATTTTAAAAAAAGTATAACCAAATAATATAAGTACAACATAAATAGAATATTTTAAAGAGTGATTTCTTTAAAAATCAATAAAATTTATAATATTGATAATATGTTAGTAATATTTATATTAATTATAAATAGGTCAATGAGACATTTTTTAATACATCGATATTTTTACACTAAGAGACTTTAGTGTACACTATTGCACCTAAATCAAACAAAATTACCAATTATACCATTACATAATAGCTAGAAGCCCTTTTCTTATATTTTTGTATTTAGGATATTTTTTGTATTTAGGAATAAGTCAACCAACGTTAGACATTGCGTTGCAGTTTTGTGGATTTAGACTATGCATTGCAGTTTCTATTTTATTGTAGGCGAATTAGTCATTTCAAGTATTGAACTTCAGTATGAGTGGTTTTGGCTCATTAGTTGTTGGTGGGTCGAATCCTCCCTTTATGGCATTGTTTTATAAGGGTTTTTTTGGCTCCTCTTGATCGATCTGTGGCGGCACCACCTTCCCTGACCATACCTATGGCGGCCTTGCCTTGCTTGGCTCACGGTTGTGGCGGATCTCTCTTGAAGCGGTAATGTTGCAGTTTGTTAGATGGGCTAATCGTTGGTGACAAGCCAAATGGAGGATTACGTTCTCGAATTAGTGTAAATCAGTGTATGTTTGTTTGTACCGCATTTAGTAGCTAATGTCTTGCCGTAGCGAGTGCCCCGCGTGTGTGCGGTGGTTTTGATGTGACCTAGCTTGTTAGCTATAGTTTAATGTGGTCTTGCTTGTGTGGGGGTGGCATTACGTGTGCTCCGATATAAGTCTCCTCCTTCTGCCGTCTTTGTGGCCAATTTTGTATTGGGGTGTTTGTGCTAGTGCGCGTGTTTCTGATAGTTAATTAGGAAATTATCATCATTACTTGTTTGTGCAAGTTAACTCTAAATCAATTATTTGGTCACTAGAGATTGTACCTATGCGGCAACCCTTGTAATTATTACTGTTATCGTTATTTATGGAAAATCACAATCTTTTCTTGTAAAAAAATGACTAAAATCTAATGTCAAATGTGACTAATTTAACTATAATAAATGTATGATCTGGACCATAATTACAGCGTCCTCCACCAATGCCGAGCTTTGCTCAAATCTGAATAAGTGCGACCGCTTCATGAAGAAATCTTCGTCGTTAATTCAATAATCCTCCCAATAATTGGAGCTCCTCCTCTGCGGACTGCTCGAATCGGAATCCCCAGGCGATAATCTTCCCAGCTATAAGTAGCTGTAAAACCTGGAGAATAATATAATATGATAATTAATAGACCATCGTACAATCCAAGAACCCAAGCAGGTCCTATTTCTCTTTCTCTTGTTCTACTTCCCCATTTATAATCTGTGTTGTTTCATTGCTGCCTTGCCAAATTTAAATTATCATAAGTTCAAAAAATTGATCACTGACATATGGATAATTAGTAAAGTTATCATTGATTTATGGCTGAATAAAAAAAAACCTTATTTAAGGCAATTTATGCCGAACGCATTACAAACCTTATTTAAGGCAATTTATGCCAAACGCATTACAAAAAGCAATGTTTTAAAATATTTATCGAAAATCGTACATAACAAAGAAATAACTAAGTTATGAGTCTGAATCCTCGCCTGATCCTCTTTGTGAGAATCCCAAGAGTTCGTGAATTGTGTTCGTTCATCGTATAATATGTTGTCAGAAATCATTTTAATTTTTTTTATATTTAAAAATAAACATAAACAGTACTTGATCAAAACTAACCGCACGATATACGATGAACGAACACGATTTATGAATCCTCATCAAAAGAATCTAGAGAGGTGTTGAAATATAAGTGTTTTAGTTGAGATAACCTTGAATTTAGCCTTAGTTGACAGGTTTAAATGTGAGCCATTAGATTACATTCCAATTGGACAACTGAGATGTAATCTTAGAGTTAGTGATGTGTGTTGACACTTGTAGCTATCTTCTAGGGTAGATTACATGAATGGTGGAGATTGAATCTTGTAAGAGAGAATCTCTCTCCTTCTAACAGTATTATTCTCGCACATGCCTTGTGTGCAGAGAGATAGTGAATGAATGCAAGCATCCTTCTGTGTGAACACTCTCTCTGCA
Source organism: Crataegus laevigata (assembly GCA_963580275.1). Classification (NCBI taxonomy): domain Eukaryota; kingdom Viridiplantae; phylum Streptophyta; class Magnoliopsida; order Rosales; family Rosaceae; genus Crataegus; species Crataegus laevigata. The sequence goes on along the minus strand of OY756947.1, from coordinate 23,481,492 downwards.
ATTGTCTGAGATTTTTCCCATAAACCTTCATCATCATTTTCGATTCATTCTTTACAACTGAGATCATAGTCTTTGAGATTCTAACATGGCCTCAGAGCAGGTTCAATCGTTTAACACTAGGCGTTTGAATCTATAAAGGAAACGATCTGAAATTTGAAGAAATTGCTTGCGAGATCTGTGTCTAACATGGTAGGGTCTGGAGGTGGTGAGCTGAGAGCGCCAATCTTCAACGGCGAGGATTATGAATTCTAAAGCATAAGGATGAAGACGATTTTCAAATCTCATGGGTTATGGGAATTTGTTGAAAAAGGAGTAAAGTGTTTAGATTCGAAGGGAGCCGATGAATCTGATGCAAAGAAGAAGGAGAAGGAGGAATCGAGTGATTTTGCAACTTTCACGAAGAAGCTCATGAAAGATGCCAAGGCTTTGGGGCTGATTCAGGGAGCGATTTCCGATGAGATATTTCCTCGGATCTCTCACCAAGAAACTTCTAAGGGAGCTTGGGATATCTAGATGCATGAATTCCATGGTGACAAATAGGTTAGAAGTGTTAAATTACAAGGTATTCGTAGAGAATTCGAATATACTAGAACGAAAGATGATGAGTCTTTGTCTGTTTATCTTACAAAATTACAAATTTTTTTAATCTGATAAATCAAATGAGAAGTTATGGAGAAGAATTGTCTAGAGAGAGAATTGTGCAAAAAAATGTTGATTAGTTTACCCTCTGCATATGAGTATATATGCTCTGTGATTGAACACTCAAGGGATATAAATGTGGTTAAGGTTCAACAGGTAGTTGTCTAGTTAAAAAGTTTTGCACATAGATTGGAGATACATAATGAGAACAAGACTGAGAAGTATTTGCAAGTCTTAGTGTGAACCCCAAACCTGCTAATTCTTCTGGGAATCAAAGCAATCGGTATCAGAAGAATTCGAAACCAAGATTAAAAAAGTGAGAATTCTGCTGGGAATCAAAGCAATCGGTATCAGAAGAATTGGAAACCAAGATTTAAAAAGTGGGATAAAAAACCTGCTTACCAATCTGGGAAGCAAATTGCAGCTGCAGAAGGTGGTAGAAATCTTTGCAGGCATTGTGGTAAGTATCACTATGGTGAATGCTTTCTTAAAGGCAAACCCAAATGTACTATTGTGGAAAAATTGGTCACATTGCAAGGGATTGCAATAACAAGAAAGGTGCTTAATAGCTAAATTATGCAACTCAGGTCCTTCCTACACCAATCATGTTATATGCTAATTATGTAGTAGATAAGAAGTCCATTGAAGATGTATGGTATGTGGACAATGGTTATAGTAACCATATGACTGGCAGAGAGGATGTGCTAGTTGATATTGACAGAAGCATAACTGTGAAAATAGAAATGGGGACAGGACAATTGGTTAATGTAATTGGAAAATGAAGTTTGGTGGTTGATACTAAGATGGGAATAAGGTATATCAAAGAAGTGATGCTTGTCTGAGGTCTAAAGGAGAATTTACTCAGCGTAGGGCAGATGATGGAGCATGGATACTTTCTAATTTTTAGAGATAATAAAGCTGAAATTTATGATAACTTCTCTTTTTCTAATTTGGTTGCCAAGGTACCAATGAAAGGAAATAGAAGTTTTCCTTTGAAACTTCAAACAGACTTACATATTGCATTAAGGGCAAACGTTAGTAAGTCAACCTTGATTTGGCATAGGAGAATGGGACACTTGAATGTTAATAGTTTGAAGTTACTTCAAGAGTAAGAAATGGGGTTTGGCTTGCCAGAAATCAAGAACACAAATGAAGTGTGCGAGGGGTGCATTCTTGGGAAGCATTGCAGAGATTCATTTCCAAAAGAGACAACAAATAGGGCCACTATTCCACTGGAATTAGTACACACTGATGTTTGTGGACCAATGCAAACTGTTACAAAGGCTGGAAATAGGTACTTCCTTACCTTTATAGATGATTGTACTCGAATGTGTTGGGTTTATTTTCTAAGATACAAATCTGAGGTGTTAAATGTCTTAAATTTTTTTAAGGCTACTGTTGAACTTCAAAGTGGGTATAAGTTGAAGAAACTGAGAAATGGCATAGGAAGAGAGTATACATCCATGGAGTTCAACAAGTTTTGTGAAGAAATAGGAATGGAAAGACAACTCACTGTGGCATACTCACCACAGCAGAATGGAGTGGCTGAAAGGAAGAATAAGATCATTGTGGAGATGGCTAAATGTATGATGTTTGAGAAGAAGATACCACTGGAGTTTTCGAATGAGGCAGTTAACACTACAGTGTATGTCGTTTCCAACTAAAGCTTTGGACAAGAAAACTCCATTTGAAGCATATAGTGGAAGAAAGCCAGGAATTAAGCATTTGAGGGTGTTTGGTTCTCTGTGTTATGCACACATTCCAGAACAACAGAGATAAAAAATTTGATTTGTCTAGCACAAGATGTGTGTTTCTGGGGTATGGAAGCTGTAAGAAAGGCTACAAATTGTATAACATTGAATCCGAAAAAGTTATCATTTCTAAAGATGTAGTATTCAATGAAGCATCAAGTTGGGATTGGAGTGCATAAAAGGAATGTAGTATTTCAGTTCCACTTATTGATATGCTTATTGAGAAAGAAAAGGAGACTGGTGAATCAAGTTTATCTCAAACTGAGGTATCAGAAGGTAATGGTGAGACATCAAGGAATATTGAAGAAACACATGTTAGAATTGATGTTGCAGGACAAAGTGGAAGTTTAGGTCCACAAGATTTCGATCACACTCCAGTTAAGTATAAAAGTATTACAGAAGTGTATACAAAGTGCAATCTGTGCATCATTAAGCCTGAAAATTTTGAAGAAGCTGCTAAGGATGAAGCATGGCAGAAAGCAATAGAGAATGAAATTTCAATGATAGAAAAGAACAATACTTGGGAGTTGGTTAGTAGACCATCTGATAAACCAGTAATTGGTGTCAAATGGGTTTACAAAACCAAGTTGAACCTTGATGGCTCAGTGCAGAAAAACAAAGCAAGATTGGTTGCAAAGGGTTACTCCCAAAAGCCTGGAATAGACTTTAATGAAACCTTTGCACCAGTTGCTAGGCTTGACACAATTGGAACATTGGTTGCACTCGATGCACATAAAGGATGGAAGCTATTTCAATAAGATGTGAAGTCAACATTTTTTAATGGAGTATTGCATGAAGAGGTGTATATGGATCAACCCCTTGGATTTGTTGTTAAGAACAAGGAAAATGGAGTTTACAGACTCAAGAAGGCATTATATGGTCTTAAGCAAGCTCCAAGAGCTTGGTATGAAGAGATCAACTCTTATTTCACTAAGGCTAGTTTCAAAAGAAGTTCTAGTGAAACAACATTATATGTAAAGATTGCATAAAGTGGAATACTTATTGTCTCCTTGTATGTGGATGATATCATATATACTAGGAGTTCACAAGAGTTGATGAAGAAGTTGAAATCTGAGATGATGAAACAGTACGAAAAGACTGATCTTGGGTTGTTGCACTAGTTCTTGGGTCTAGGTGTGGTTCAAACTGACTCTTGCATTTTCTTGCACCAGAAGAAATATACAAAGACATTGCTGGATAAATTTGGCTCCAAAGACTGCAAATCAGTTGCTACTCCTATTGCAGTAAATGAAAAACTATCACAGACAGATGGAAGTGAACAAGCTGATGAAAGCTTATGTAGGCAAATAATTGGAAGTCTACTATATTTAACTGCTACAAGGTTGGACATCATGTTTGCAGCAAGTTTGTTTGCAAGATTTATACATGGTTTTACTAAAAAGCATATGGGAAATGCCAAGATAGTACTTAGGTACATTCAAGGCACACTTGATTATGGTATAGCATATGAGAAAGGGAAAGAAGCAATGCTCATTGGTTACTGTGTAGTGATTGGTCAGGAAGCGATGATGATATGAGAAGTACATCTGGATATGCATTTAATCTTGGTTTAGGTGTATTTTCTTGGGCATCAATCAAGCAAAGCAGTGTTGCACTATCCACTACAAAAGCTGAATATGTTAGTGCAGCAGAAGCCACTCCACAAGCAATATGGTTGAGATTTGTTCTTTCAGATTTTGATGAAGAATAGGTTGAGCCTACGCCAATTCTATGTGATAATACCTCAGCTATAGCCGTAACCAAGAATCTTGTGCATCATCATAAGACAGGACATATAAACAGAATATTTCACTTCATCCGAGATGCATTGCAAGATGGATAGATGGATTTGCTGTATTGCAAAATTGAGGAGCAAGTTGCAGACATTTTTACCAAGTCGTTGGCTAGAGATCGGTTTGAATACCTGAGAAGAAAGCTTGGAGTAATATTAGCACAACACTTAGAATGGAGTGTTGAAATATAAGTGTTTTAGCTGAGATATCCTTGTATTTAGCCTTAGTTGACAAGTTTAAATGTGAGCCATTGGATTACATTAATTGAATAGTTGAGATGTAATCTAAGAGTTAGTGATGTGTGTTGACACTTGTAGGGTAGATTACATGAATGGTGGAGATTGAATCTTGTAAGAGAGAATCTCTATCTCCTTCTAACGGTATTATTCTCGCACATGCCTTGTGTGCAAAGAGAGAGTGAATGAATGCAACCATCCTTCTATGTAAACACTCTCTCTGCAATTCTCTAAGATTTTTCCCAGAAACCTTCATCACCATTTTCGATTCATTCTTTACAACTGAGATCATAATCTTTGAGATTTTAACGTAAGGATCATGTTGGCTAAGTTATAAGTGAATGTTCCTCAAGCGTGCAGGACCTTTCTCTTTCGGTAAGGGTAGACGTTTTTTGTTCTACCTCGTCCTCCTCCAAAGAACTAATAGCTTATTCATCCATGTCATAGAAAATATAATAAAATAAAATAAAAACAGATGAAGAGAATTCTCAAAAGAGAAAAGAACTACAAGCATATTTACAAAAGTCGATTCAAACAATGATTTTGGGAGATCTAACTGTTTATAAAAGTGATCTCAACCTAAAATTTATCCTTCACCCGTGCTTCATGCCACTTCACCCATTCCTATATTAATTTAAAATTCTACTGTGACGGTGGCACTTATAAAAACTGTTATCCCAAAACAAATGTTCATATGTACAGAATATAGTCTTCTGCAGAAAAAAATAAACAACATAGAATACAGTCACGGTGGCATTTGCAGCTATATATTAGCAAAGTCCAAATTTGAAAAAAAAAAAAAGAACTTTTAGAGTAAAATATTATATATGAAGATATTGTTTCAAAAAAAAAAAAATCACAAACAGATTGCAATTTGCTTTGGCAATTTTATGTTCCAGAATGCCATTATGGATTTAAATTGAAGTAAAATATTATCAGTTTTCAGACCGTTCTTTAATTTGGACATGAAGGTTTTTTTCGTTTTATTTCCAGTTGAGAGTGAACCTTAATCTGTGCTCGAGTGATAGCCTCACCGGATAATGAAATTATCCGCGAGACTACCAAATGTACCAAATTAAAAATAAAAAGTAAAAACCAAACGATTACCATTTAAAAGTCTATTACAACAAAATAATAACTGATCGAATCTTGTCACGCTGGCATTTATATATGCAAATTTTGAAAGAAAATTAAGAGAACATTGTTATGCAGATATTAGTTCTAGTACTGTTCACAACAAGATTACACAGATTTCCTTGCTTTAACAATTTGTGCGTCCAGTATAAGACATTTTAGATTTAAAGCAAATTACCAAAGTGAAAACATCAAAAAATTAATCCTCAAAATTGTTCTGCACAAGAACGTTGTATGAAACTGTGATCAAACTAAAAAAAAAATGTACTCATATAAAGTTCATGAATTTATATATAAACTTTGGAAAAGGGGAGCCATTTCATAGATGACCATTGGGTCAGAAATAAGACTGAACAAAGAAAAAAAAAATCAAAATTGTATTTTTTTTTTGTCTTCATAAATATTGCAAATGAGAAAAATCTATAAGAATGAGAGGAAAATAAATAAATATTTATAGACTTGAGTTTTCTGTCACCTGCATTGATCCTTTTGCCTCCACAGACCAATCATATTGCAAAACCCAGAAAACCCTAGTTTCCTTTTCTTGGCCTTGTCCTTTCCTTCTCCAAAGAAAACCTTCCTCTTCCAAATCTTCCTAATCCCCACAATGGATGAAGATGACCCTTTGGCCTCCCTTGTAGTACTACTTCTCATATCTGATGGTACAGTGGAAGCCATGCCTGATGAAGGATGAGTACAGAAATTGGCGATGAACCGCCTGGATCCTCCAAGAGAATATGGCAATGCCATTAGATGCCGTTCGATCAGATGACTAACTGAGATCAATTCATAGGAGTCGTATAAAGGGCTCCCACAATCCCATACGCCCAGTTCTTCGTCTTCTTTGTGATGTTCTTCATTGCCTCTCAATCTTTGTTGCATATTCTCTTGGTCTCAAATTTTTCTTGGCACCAAGACTAATGTTTTTAGGGACTAATAAATATAATAGTGTGTATGATTTAGGCTGACAAGTGCCAACCATGCATGTTCTTTGTGTCCAACTAAACAGATTCTCTTATCTTTTCAAGTAAAATAGTTTTTAATATTAGGTTGGCATTTTAATGGGCACGCCATGTTTTGGTGGATGCACCCCCTATATACCTTTAGAATTACTACCTTGCCCTTTAGATGGAGAGTTTTTTCTTGCTTTTATTAGATATTTGATAAGGATATCATTGTCTTTTACAAGAAGCATGACAGAGGGGACTGATTATTCATATGGGAGATAAGACAATAAGCAAACCTCATTTGATCCTTCAACTTTCACACGCATGTGCTCTTCACCAATCTATATTTAGAAATGTGTATGGTTTTAAAACACTAAAGAAAGAGAAGAAATTAATTAGGGTATCAATAATGTATCTTGTTTTTCTTCTTAGGCTAGGATACCGATGACAATTTTTTCATATGTTGTACTATCCTATACAAGGTAGCGAAATCTATTTCAATATTGTACTTCAGAAGATACATGTTATGTGTCAAGTTCTTATAGCCTTGAAAGGTTACGAAATCAGAAGGGATCATTTCTATGGAGTCATTCTAAATTCACAGATTCAAATGACTTTTAAAGTTAAATATGTTTCTTTAAACTATGGATCTTTGTAATTCGTTGTTTCAAATCCATTCAAAATGCACTGGCACTTTCAAATACATTCAATCCAATATTTTCTTTTACTTTTTGAAGATCCTAGTGTATTACCATCACGCCACAAGAGAAACTGAAGGAAACTCATCTTCAAATCACGGATGTCCTCAATTAGACGTCCACTGCTACCACCTAAGCAAGCCTTTGTCGAGTTGATGGCCTCCACTCCACAGACTCTTTTGCACAAGTTCAAGCACAACAGTTCTAAAACTCGAACATATACTCCTTTGGAAATATTTTCTGTAGCACATAACTTCTGTTAACATGTAAACATTAAGTAGGAATCTAACATTAGACTGTTTTCGGGCGTTTTCAACGAAAGAAAACAATTTCTCCTTGTTTTTGTTCATTTGAAACTAGATATACTACAAAAAAGGGCCTTCTGCAACAGAACGAGAATGTCGCAAAAAATGCTAAAAACGTAATAAAAAGCTTTTTGTGACAGCCGTACGACGGTAATAGATGCGTCACAATAAACCTATGTTCCAAATGTTTTGACACCATATACGACGCAACCTGACCATCACAAGTACTATTTGGTACAACCTTGCAACACTATCTGAAGCGTCGTCAATAATAGATGGCAGGTGTAAAAAAAAAAAAAAAATTTGAAGTCATATTTGACGCCAAATACAAATTATTCTATTTAATTTTATAAACTAGAAATAAATAATTATTAAAAATGAATAATCTATAAATTATGTAAATATCTATAAGCTAGATATTAATAATGAACTATAATTAAGGTAAATCATTATACAGTGTATTATCATATACAAGTACCAACAAAACTATGAAAGCAACGCTTGTGACAACCCGTCCCTAATTTCACGATTTTATTAATTTTAAAAGAGTTAATGGATGACAATGCCCTTGAGGCAAGATTGTTGATCTTCGTTGACCGTCAATTCGTAATGCGAACGAGCTGTTATTTTACCGTATTCTCGACGGTACGAACTCGTGGGCGTAAATGGACCTTAATTCCGAGTTAGAACAGAGAAGTTACGAGCCTTGGAAGTAGTGAGACATTTTAGACATTTGGACTTACTATTAATATAAGTCTCTATAATTAGTCAGCCGAATTAGGAAGTTTCCATTTAAGGAAACTGACCCAAAAGTTCAGTATCCCCAACCCAATTCGCGACCCAATTGATCTCCGCGACCTCCCATTTTCTAACACTGATTCCAGCCAACTCTGGTGGAGTTTTTCAATGCCACCGCCACCATCTTGAAGCTCTCACTCCCCTCTACAAAACCCAACCAAGAACCACATTGATTAACCACCGTACGTGGCAGTGCAAGGCCACAAAACCTGATGAAAACCAATGGTGCTCTGACCACCCTTTTCCTTTTTCTGGTGAATTAGCAAAGCGATGACTGATGCCAATACTTGGGTTTTGTAGCCCATCATCCCAGGAGTAAATCCTAACCAACTTTAACCCCGTTGGACCACCGTAGGCGACGAATTGATGCTGGGAAACTTTTGGCACTTACCGACTTTATCGGTAAATTGACCATCTTCCATCCACTTTTGGACTTCATGGTAAGTATAGAACTTGTTCCTCTTGTTGAGATCTATCTTCTTATAAATTTTGGTAGAATTTGGAGTTAGTAAAAAAAGTGGGCTTCCAGTCGCTAGAAACCACCATGTGCGGAGGCACGTGGTTAGTGGGCCGACACTGCCTTTTTAAGTTAAATTTGATGTTCTGATTTCAATTCGCTAACTGTTTAATATAGTTTGATAGTTTGAATCTAGTATGAAATACTACGCCACTTGACCATTTTATGATTCGATGATCTGACCATTGGATCGTTACCAAACCTTAATATGTTATATTATGTAGTATTTGAGGACCATAGGAATTGAAGCATTGGGAGTCTAGCATATAGATATTCCCAAATTGAATTTCTAAATTTGTAAAATAAACGTTGATAGCAGGCTAATTCTAGCAATTGGCGGAGATCCGATCGTTGGATCGTAAAGAAGTTTTAGTATGTTGTTCTAGAAGCATAGTGTGAACTTTAGGAAGTTACAGATCGGAAATCCATGGGTAGATGTTTTAGATTGACTTGTCTAGGTTTGTGGACTTTCCTTAGCGTATTTCAATGTGCTGATTTCGAATCGACCGTAGTATGATAGTTCCTTTATTAGTTGTATTTTTTATGAAAACGCATAATTTCATTGGCACATTATATTTATCTAAATGGTTTCATTTCCAAGCGAAATGGATCGCAAGGACTCTCGATTCTACGAGATGGGTTCGACTCGGCGACATGATCTGTGAGTGGGTCTTTTCTTTGATATATATATATATATATATGTTTGTTTCGTTTCCATATATGCATCTAATGATGAATTTGCTATATGATTGCCATGATTAAATAACGTTATAAGAAATGTTGTACTGTTGTAAAATGCTAAATAATCCTACGGGATGCGCATGTAAGTTTACTATGTTGACTAGAATGATTGAATCGTTATTGTATGATTATATTTATGTAGTATGCTCATCATTACTACACCCGGTGTTAGTGCTCGCCCAGGGCCAAGGGCCAGTCTTACATGGTTCACATCCGCATCGCATGCTCGCCTTGGATCCAAGTAGGTGTCGATCCTGTCGTACATTAGATTTTTGATGAGCAATTAAGAATAATAATGAGTAATTGATTACTATTGAGAACTTTATATTACACTTGAGTATTTGATATTGGCAATAAGTACTTGAATTATCGCAAGCTACGGTAAGTACATCTAAACTATACGTAGTATGTGTATTTTGGAAACTATATTGGTTTTACGGAGAGCGGTTACAATGTTTTCAAAAATGTTTTATAAAACTTTATTTTCAGACCCACTCACCCTTATTTTTTGCCCCTCCAGGTTTTAGTAGCTAAGCTTTCGTACCGACGAGGATTCATGGCAAAACCTTGGGATAGGTGGTTACCTTTGATGGTAAAATTCTTATCCTACACTACTGTAATGTAATTATGCTCTGACATCACATGTGAAAAAGGGTTTATTTCGGCTCACAGAGCACTCTTGTCTTTAGGCACTTTTAGGTTTAAATTTATACACAATTTCCACATCACTACACTTTATGGCTTCGTCACCTTTCAGATGTCGGCCAGTACAGCTCAATTTGGAGTCCTAGTGGACATTCCAGGTGGGGGTGTGTCAATGCTCCACTTTTACTTAAAGTTAGTTGAATGGTCCTATACATTATACATCATGGCATCATGTAGTCTTTAGCCAAAACCTGCAACAAGCGACATTTTGGAACCATCAATAATGTATGAATTTTTTTACAAAAATTATGGTTTCATATCAATAAGAAGAAAACAGATATAACTAGAAATAGATGAATTTTAATATGATCAAAACTCAAAACTCAAAAGCACCAACAGGATCTCATATCAGGAACTCATTAATCATACTAGTTGTACAAAGACCACTAAGCACGCGCTAGAAAAACAAGATTAGATGAACTCAGGATCATCTTTGCATACAGATCAATATATTTACGGGAACTCAGGATTCTCCACTAAAGCTGCATAGGTCGGAAGTTTCAGCAACCCCCAGTGTATCACCACCACCATATAGTGCAAGGAGGGAGAAAACAGATATAACTAGAATTAGATTAATTTTAATATGATCAAAACTCAAAAGCACCAACAGGATCTCACATCAGGATATTAATCATACTAGTTGTACGAAGACCACTAAGCACGCGCTAGAAAAACAAGATGAGATGAAAACCCAGAGGAACTAAACAGATTACAAATTTTGTCATTGATGAAGGAAAACATATTACATTCACAAGTCAGAGTCGATCAGATCATGCACCACTAGAAAATGGGCGAGCCACATTTGGTTGCTTGTTAAAATTAGTGCCAACCAACAATATTAAAGTAGCTCTAAATTAACAAACACCGTAAATCTGTAAGTATAATCTAGCACTAGCAGTGATAAATAATCCAACTGTTTACCAACAAAATAGAACTGAAACAAGCCTGAACCCAAATTACCTTTGCAAACAGATCAATATATTTACAGAACTCAGGATCCTCGACTAAAGCTGCATAGGTCGAAAGTTTCAGCAACCCCCAATGTACCACCCCCATATAGTGCAAGGAGGGAGAATTACCAATGTATCACCCCTATATAGTGCAAAAATATCCTTGTCAGACAGCCCCATTCTGTAGAACTTTTCCCTAAAATGTGGTGCACGTAATATCAAAAGATACACCGATAAGAAATTAAACTTCTATTAATGAACAACAAAAAATTCATCTCCCAAACAATTTAATTGAAAATGATACACAAGCAAGCATGAATTAAGAAAGCTTGGATACACAAGCACATATAAACTAGTAGAGACATTATTAGAGAACTTCTAATCCAGTCTAATGAAAAAACTTCTAAATATCTAATACCGAAACGCATAACATTTATGAATAATAATCCAACTAAAATGCTAGCATATGAGAACTAATAAAATAGGGAAAAATAAAACTTGAAGAAGATATATTAAGTATTTGAATAAATCTCGTTTAGCACCTGGAAGTCGTCCTTCCTTAGGAGAAATTTTAGAATCCTAAGAAAAAGTACAAAAAACAGATGAAACTTGAAAATATTGATATGGAAACTAGCTATGTGTTCTTGAAATAAGTGATCAGTGGCCACAACATACCTTCCTGCCTGGAGAAAAATCAATGGCAGGGCAGGGAACTCAACTGCAGCACACCAGCAAACTGAAAATACAAGTAATCATGCCCCTTAATTGCTATCTTCATTAAAGAATCCATGCTATCTCCCACGTATTTTAGGAAAGCATGTGATGGTCTTTGTACAAACTCTTCATTTGTAGATAATTTGATGAGCTAAATTCATATAATAGGCTGAGTAAATTATTCAGAACTATAATCACCTGGTATAGGTTTGCATATGTAATCCTTGGATGCTTAGACATAAGAGTAATGACTCTCAAACTCATTACCATGATATGTATTAAGCACCCTGTTCTGATCTCTGTTGTGAATCCAAAGTATATGAACTACAACACTGATCCTATCCTAACAAAAACTTCACAGCTTACATCTGATTCAAAATCTTAATTTCCAACCTCAAAAAAGATCCCAAGCATGTTGCTGAATCTATCAGAAAGAAAACTTCATAATGTCCTGGCAACAAACATGTTGAATTGTAATCTTGTCTTGGCCCAAGACAATTGATCCGGCCCATGCACAAAGAAAGATCCATGCACATGCTACAAAGTTCTAGCAAAGTTCAAGTTGCTGGAATGCATGCATAAATATCAAAGGTTTTTTTGCAGAAAGATCTAGAATCTTGTAAAATTGTGTGGTTGTTAAGCTTTAGCTAGAAAGTTCTAGCAATGCCAAAATTGGCAAACCTTGCCTATAAATAAGTGAGGTGCTAAATTATGTGATGTAACAAACAAGAGAGCAAGTAGTGAGAAGTGAGAGTGCCAAGTGAGAAGTGAGAAGAAGCAACAAAACTTCTAAGAGTGTTCCAGTGTTTCCTCTTGTACTAGTTTGTGAGTGAATAAAAGGTTTTTGTGTATTAACTTGAGTGTTCTTTCTTTCTCTTGCCTATCAATTCTGCTGCATTACATTCTTCTTTGTGAGATAAACATCTCCAAAGTAGTGAAATCTTTTTAAGTCCCAACAAAGTGGTATCAGAGCTATGACTAGCAACGCTATAGCAGCCTTCCAAGTTCCGGTACTCGACAACAATAACTTCGACAATTGGAGTATCAAAATGAAGGCCCTTTTGGGAGCACATGATGTATGGGAAGTCGTGGAGAAAGGCTACACTGAGTCAGAAGATGAAGCTACTTTGTCCCAACCCCAGAAGGAGAGTTTGAAAGATTCAAGAAAGAGGGACAAGAAGGCTCTCTACCTCATCTACCAAGCATTAGATGACAATGGCTTTGAGAAGGTCTTTAGTGCCACCTTCGCCAAGAAAGCATGGGAGAAGCTTCAACCCTCTTACAAAAGAGCCAACCAAGTGAAAAAGGTTCGTCTTCAAGTATTAAGAGGTGAGTTTGAATCTCTACAAATGAAAGGGTCTGAATCAATCTCCGATTATTTCTCAAGAGTCTTAGCTGTTTCCAATCAATTAAAAAGAAACGGTGAAAAATCGGAAGATGTTAGAATTATGGAGAAGATACTACGCTCGTTAGACGCTAAATTCGAGCACATTGTCGTAACGATTGAAGAAACTAAAAACTTGGAAGAAATTAGTATAGAGCAATTAATGGATTCGCTACAAGCATGTGAAGAGAAACATAAGAAGAGGCAAGGGAATGATGAGCAGCTCCTCAAGACGCATGTTCAGCTAAAGAAGAAAGAAGAAAGCTTCAAGAACGAGGGAAGCCAATATGAAAGAGGTCGTGGCCAAGGTCGCGGACGTGGGTATGGACATGGACATGGACGTGGTTGGAACTTCAACAACCATAGCAACTACGAAAGAGGAGAAAGCTTAACTAAAGGTCATGGAAGAGGAAGAGCTTCAAGCAACAGACCTGATGAGAAGGTCAATTATGTGAAAGAAGAGAAAGAAGAGAATGGCATTGTGCTACTAGCATGCAAAAACAATGATGGAGACCAGGACTAGACATGGTATCTTGACACTGGCGCCAGCAACCACATGTATGGAAGAAGAAGCATGTTTGTAGAGTTCAATGAATATGTGAGTGGCAACGTTTCTTTTGGAGACAAATCCAAAATACCCGTAAAAGGAAAAGGTAACATCCTTATTCCCTTGAAAAATGGCGGCCACCAATTAATTTCAAATGTCTACTACGTGCCTAATATGAAAAGTAGCATTTTGAGTTAGGTCAACTCTTAGAAAAAGGTTATGATATTCATAATCGAACCAAAACCCTTGTCTCGATTTCCAAACCAAAGTTTTCAGGAATCCTAATTTCAAGACCGATCCCAAACTAAATTTTCAGGAATCCCAATTTTCGGGAAGCCAAAAATAGTTTTGGTATATCGGGACAAATCGAGAATCCCAAAATAATTCAAAGGATGGGAACTTCTGCAAGCATGGGAACTTTTGTAGAGAAAAACGAAACAGATGAACCAGACATTCTAATTAATTCAAAGAATTATCAGTATCTATGACAAACAAATAACACATAGCATTGGAAAACAATTCATGGATCCTTTGAATACAAACTGCATAATAGAAGATCACCATTCACCACATTTAGCAAGCATGCATCACTTAATATACTGAATCATTCCATATTAAACAATTGAAGCATCTTAAATCATGAATCATACACCAAAACATAGCTGCTTTCAGGCTAATAAGAAATCATCACAAACTAACCTTTCTTGATTTCATCAGTCCCGAAACCCACAGTCCTCAAACCCTCACACATTCGACAAAATGCTCAAAAATCAAGTTAATCAGCATGGAATTTTACCCTAAACCCTAAAGAACAAAAACTTAGTGAAAACCAAAAACCCTTACCTGGATTTTGGGACTTGATTTGTGTTGGATTTGCATCTTCCTGCACTGCACCCACCCTAAACCAGAACCCACCCAACCTGAAACCCTCCCAAAAACCTGCACCCATCCTAATTTGAAACCCACAATCCTCAAATCCTCACACATTCGACAAAATACTCAGAAATCAAGTTAATCAACATGAAATTTTACCTTAAACCCCAAAGAACAAAAACCCAATGAAAATCAGAAACCCTTACCTGGATTTTGGGACTTCGATTCGTGTCGGATTCACATCTTCCTGCATCTGTGTGTATGGATGGATGAGCAGTGTTTGAATTAGATGGGCTCGACGGAGGAGCGCTTGAGCAACGTTTGAACTTGTTTTTCGAGAGAGTGAGCAATTGAGAGAGAGTCTGAGGAATTGAAAGTCTGTGAAGGTAAAGGGGAGAGAGTGAAAGAGTGAAGGTTGAGAGAGAGAGAGAGAGAGAGAGAGAGAGAGAGAGTTAAGGAGTAAATGTGGGTTTGGGGTCGGACGGAGAGTTTTAGACTCTGATAGTCTGAAAGTGAAAGGGAAAGTGAGGACCGTGAGGTCGCTGAGATTGAGAGAAGGTTTCATTTTGAATGAACAGCTGAGATTAATTCTCAACCAATCCATTAGCTTATAATATCTAAAACTATATACATTTTAACTTCAGTTCGGTTTGGGAATACCAAAAAAATCAAATTGTGAGACCGATTCCCATACCGAAATTTCGGGATCAGTTCAGGATTGAGTACCGAATTTTTTTAGATTTTTGGTTTGGGATTTTTTTAGTTCGGTTTCGGGATTTTTTCGGTATGGTTTGGAATTTTCGGTATTATTTTCCACCCCTAGATATTCATATGAAAAATTATAGCCTATTTCTTAGAGATGATAAAGGAAGATTAATTGCCAAGGTAAAAATGTCAAAGAATAGGATGTTTCCTATGAATATTCAAAATGATGTTGCAAAGTGCCTCAAAACATGTTACAAAGACACATCCTGGCTTTGGCATCTTCGTTTTGGGCATCTTAACTTTGGAGGATTGGAGTTATTATCCAAGAAGGAGATGGTTAGAGGCCTACTATGCATCAGTCACCCTGATCAAGTTTGCAAATGATGTTTACTTGGGAAACAGTTCAGGAAAAGCTTTCCAAATGAGTCATCCACAAGAGCCCAGAAGCCACTCGAGCTCATTCATACTGATGTGTGCGGTCCAATAAAGCCAAGCTCTTTGGGAAAAAAATAATTATTTCCTTCTCTACATTGATGATTTTTCAAGGAAAAACTGGGTATATTTCTTGAAGAAGAAATCAGAAGCCTTTGGAGCATTCAAGAAGTTCAAAGTCGCTGTAGAAAAGGAGAGTGGTTGCAAGATCAAAGCCACGAGATCTGATCAAGGAGGAGAATTCATTTCAAAGGAATTTCAAGAATTCTGTGAAGCTAATGAAATTCGTCGACCTTTGACAGGTCCAAGATCCCTTCAACAAAATGGTGCTGCAGAAAGAAAAAATCGAACTATCCTTGACATTGCTCGAAGTATGCTTAAAAACAAGAAATTGTCTAAGAAGTTGTGGGCAGAAGCTGTAGCATGTGCTGTCTACCAATCCAATTGGTCTCCAACAAGAAGTGTGTGGGGAAAAACTCCACAAGAAGCATGGAGTGGAAGAAAGCCAGGTATCTCCCATTTAAGAGTTTTTGGAAGCATAACCCATGTACATGTACCAGACGAGAGGAGAACAAAACTCGACGAAAAAATTAAGAAGTTCATCTTCATCAGCTATGACACAAATTCAAAAGGCTATAAGCTGTATAATCCGAAAAATGGAAAGACGATGATTAGTCGAGACGTGACATTCGATAAAGAAAGAGAATGGGATTTTGGCCCGCATACAGGTGATCTCAACTTCTTTCCTCAATTTGAAGAAGATAATGAACAATGGAAAATGGAGCAAGCAAGAGAGGTACAACAAGAATCCACTACTCCACCTTCTTCACCAATATTAACCATTCATGGAACTTCATCAACATCAACATCGTCAAGTGAGAGTTCAAATGAAAGAGATATTCCACGCACAAGAAGTCTACGAGAACTTTATGAGGTAGCTGAAAGACTTGATAATCCTACACTTTTCTGTCTCTTTGCTGATTGTGAACCAGTCGACATCCAAGAAGCAATGCATGACGCTAAGTGGAGGAAAACAATGGATGAAGAAATCGATGCAATTCAGAAAAATGACATATGGGAACTCGCTATTCTTCTGGAAAGACACAAAGCCATCAGAGTCAGTAGGTGTACAAGACAAAGAAGAATGCTAACGGCGAGGTAGAAAGATACAAGGCAAGGCTAGTGGCAAATGGCTATAGTCAAAGAGCCGGGATTGACTATGATGAGGTATTTGCACCCGTTGCTCATTTAGAAACTATACGATTACTAATTTCTTTGGTAGCTCAAAACAAATGGAAGATTCAACAAATGGATGTGAAGTCCGCTTTCCTAAATGGAGTCCTTGAAAAAGAAGTCTACATTCAGCAACCGTCAAGCTATAAAATCAAAGGGCATGAAGACAAGGTTCTGAAACTGAAGAAAGCCCACTATGGGTTAAAACAAGTGCCAAGAGCATGGAATAGTCACATCGGCAAGTACTTCCAGGAGAACAACTTCACCAAGTGCCCTCATGAACATGCTCTCTACATCAAAGTAAAAAATGGAGATATTTTGATTGTTTGCTTATCTATGGATAATCTAATCTTCATTGGAAGTAATCCAAGCATGTTTGAAGAGTTCAAGAGTGTGCTGACCAAAGAATTCGAGATGACCGACATCGGGCTAATGGCATACTACCTAGGCATTGAAGTCAAGTAGAACGAATAAAGCATTTTCATCTCCCAAGAAAGCTACACAAAGGAGATACTGAAAAAGTTCAAAATGGGCGACTACAAGCCCATAAGCACGCCAATGGAGTGTGGAGTCAAACTAACCAAGCATGACAAAGGAGAAAGGGTATATCCAACATTTTTCAAAAGCCTAGTTGGAAGCTTGCGCTACTTGACTTGCACAAGACCATATATTCTCTATGTCGTCAGACTAATTAGTCGCTACATGGAGAATCCCACAACTACACACTTAGAGACTGCCAAAAGAATTCTTCGATACCTTAAAGGTATTGTTAACTTTGGCTTGTTTTATTCAAGTTCTGATAACTACAAACTTGCTGGATATAGCGACAGTGGTTGAGCAGGAGCTTCCGATGATAGAAAGAGCACTACTGTATTTGTGTTCTTCATGGAAGACACTGTATTCACATGGATGTCGAAGAAGAAACCGATTGTCACTCTTTCTACCTGCGAAGCTGAATACGTAGTTGCTACCTTATGTGTCTGTCATGCAATCTAGTTGAGAAACTTGCTAAAAGAATTAAGCATGCCACAAGAAAAGCCAACATAGATCTATGTTGACAACAAGTCTGCAATAGCTCTTGCAAAGAATCCAGTATTCCATGACAAGAGCAAACATATAGATACCCGCTATCATTACATAAGAGAGTGTATTGTAAGAAAGGATGTGAAAATGGAATACGTGAAGTCTCAAGACCAAAATGCGGACATTTTCACTAAGCCACTCAAACAAGAAGACTTTATTAGACTGAGGAACTCAATCGGTGTCACAAGACAAGATTAAGGGGGGATGTTGAATTGTAATATTGTCTTGGCCCAAGACAATTGATCTGTCCCATACACAAAGAAAGATCCATGCACATGCTAGAGAGTTCTAGCAAAGTTCAAGTTGGTGGAATGCATGCATAAATATCCAAGGTTTTTTTTGTAGAAAGATCTAGAATCTTGTAAAATTGTGTGGTTGTTAAGTATTAGCTAGAAAGTTCTAGCAATGCCAAAATTGGCAAACCTTGCCTATAAATAGGTGAGGTGCTAAGCTATGTGATGTAATAAACAAGAGAGCAAGTAGTGAGAAGTGAGAAGAAGTAACAAAGCTTCTAAGAGTGTTTGAGTGTTTCCTCTTGTACTAGTTTGTGAGTGAATAAAAGGTTTTGATGTATTAACTTGAGTGTTCTTTCTTTCTCTTGGCTATCAATTCTGCTGCATTACATTCTTTGTTGTGACATAAACATTTCCAAAGTAGTGAAGTATTTTTAAGCCCCAACAAAACATTGCTAAAACTCCTAAAATCATGAACAATGCAGATTTATTTTGAATGAAAGAGTGTGGGAAATTGTACCCTACATAGAGTCAAAGACTCATTAAATTGACCAAACTCACACTCCTTGTAGTTTTACAAGTTTTCAAACTAATTCAACACAACAAGTCCCATTAGCCACGCAAAAGCTAAACAATTTTCCAAACTAATCCAAAACTAAACAATCCCATTAACTACACCAAAAGTGGTTCTGTGTTTCTACTAGGGCTGGCAATTTCTGACACGACCCGATAACACGACACGACACGACACAAAATTAACAGGTGTTCAGGTCGACACGATAACGAATCGGGTCGTTATCGGGTAACCCGATAGGACCTGTTAAGATAACGGGTAAATTCGGGTATACACGTGGGTAACACGATACATGATAAGCAGAATATTAATTTCATAATTTTATAACCCTAAAAAAAATACTAGTATAATTATATATATTAATTTAACAATTTTATACCCCTAAAAACTATAATTAATAAATAAATATATATTAAATTAAGTTAATTAACTATAATAAATAAATCAAAAAATTTTAACTATAACAATTATAATTATAATAATTATATATACTATAATAATTATACCCCAAAATATTAATCATCTATAATAATTATATATATATATATTAAATTTTATAAAACTATAATAATTATTAATTAATAATATGCATGAATCGATGAGCAATGCATGATGCATCCAATATTCCAATCCAAGTCCAACCATCGGACAGACAATCCATTCATTTTGATTCCATTTAAACTTTAAAGTGCCGCCCTTTTTGAAGAAAAATGGAGGGAAAATGAAAATGATAAAACAAGTTGAAAATGAAATAAAAAGGAGAGGGAATTATGAAAAGATGGGTAGGCTACCGGAGGGAAAAGTGAAAATTATAAGAAAAGTTGAAAAGAAAACAAAAAAGAGAGGGAAAAATGAAAATTAATAAAAGTGGTGAGAATTTTTTTTTTTATAAGTTATTAACTTTTTATCACACATATATCATATCCCACTACTTTTATAATGATTAACACATGTTAATTTAATTATACGTACAAAATAAATGGATTTAAATCTACTTAATAAATATATATATATATATATACACACACACATCACTCACACATAATACACACTATTGATTCATTGAAACTTGATGGGATACGAATTCTCCAAAACTAATTTCAACGATCGCAACCGTCAAACTTGTATGTATATGCTTTGAGATCACATCAGCAAAAAATCACAAAAAACAAACATTCAGAGATCAAGTAACGGGACAAAACTTTTCGACGGTTATAAACGAACAATCACGATTTAACGGTTATTTTAACTCTGATTTTGATGATTTTTTACAGATACACTCCTTGATCCTATATGAATACAATGAATGAATTCGATCTTTAATTTAAAATATTTATACAAGTGGATACAACAAAATCTAATGTTATACTTAATGAAAGTATAAATAAACTCTAAGTGTTAGTGAATCTATCGTTTTAATGGGATACGAATTCTCCAAAACTAATTTCAACGATCGCAACCGTCAAACTTGTATGTATATGCTTGGAGATCACATTAGCAAAAAATCACAAAAAACAAACATTCAGAGATCAAGTAACGGGACAAAGCTTTTCGACAGTTATAAATGAAAAATCACGATTTAACGGTTATTTTAACTCTGATTTTGATGATCTTTTACAGATACACTCATTGATCCTATATGAATACAATGAATGAATTCAATCGTCAATTTAAAATATTTATACAAGTGGATACCACAAAATCTTATGTTATACTTAATGAAAGTATAAATAAACTCTAAGTGTTAGTGAATCTATCGTTTTAATGGGATATGAATTCTCCAAAACTAATTTCAACGATCGCAACCGTCAAACTTGTATGTATATGCTTGGAGATCACATCAGCAAAAAATCACAAAAAACAAACATTTAGAGATCAAGTAACGGGACAAAACTTTTCGACGGTTATAAACGAAAAATCACGATTTAACGGTTATTTTAACTCTGATTTTGATGATTTTTTACAGATACACTCCTTGATCCTATATGAATACAATGAATGAATTCGATCTTCAATTTAAAATATTTATACAAGTGGATACAACAAAATCTAATGTTATACTTAATGAAAGTATAAATAAACTCTAAGTGTTAGTGAATCTATCGTTTTAATGGGATACGAATTCTCCAAAACTAATTTCAGCGATCGCAACCGTCAAAATTGTATGTATATGCTTGGAGATCACATCAGCAAAAAATCACAAAAAACAAACATTCAGAGATCAAGTAACAGGACAAAGCTTTTCGACGGTTATAAACGAAAAATCACGATTTAACGGTTATTTTAACTCTGATTTTGATGATTTTTTACAGATACACTTCTTGATCCTATATGAATACAATGAATGAATTCGATCTTCAATTTAAAATATTTATACAAGTGGATACCACAAAATCTTATGTTATACTTAATGAAAGTATAAATAAACTCCAAGTGTTAGTGAATCTATTGTTTTAATGGGATACGAATTCTCCAAAACTAATTTCAACGATCGCAACCGTCAAACTTGTATGTATATGCTTCGAGATCACATCAGCAAAAAATCACAAAAAACAGACATTTAGAGATCAAGTAACGGACCAAAGTTTTTCGACGGTTATAAACTAAAAATCACGATTTAATGGTTATTTTAAATCCGATTTTGATGATTTTTTACGGCTACACTCCTTGACCCTATATGAATACAATGAATGAATTCGATCTTCAATTTAAAATATTTACACTAGTGGATGTGGACAGTGGATATCACAAAATCTTATGTTATATACTTAATAAAAGTATGAATCAACTATAATAATTATATATATTAATTTAACAATTTTAAACCTCTAAAAAAACTATAATAATTATATATATTAAATTAAATTTTAAAAATTGATGACCATTGGATCGGCTGAGATTTAATCTCAGCCATCCATTTCATAATTATATATATATATATATATATATATATATATTAAATTTAAAAAATTGATAACCTTTGGATCGGCTGAGATTTAATCTCAGCCGTGTATTATTCCTCTTCTCTCTCATAATCTCATTTACTCTCAGACAAGTCAGAGACTCAGATAGACTCACTCTCTCTCTCTCTCAAATCTTGATCAACTTCTTCGTCGTCACTCACCCGAAAATAAATATTATATATATATATATTTTAATTATAAGAGAATTATTTCAACCATTGATTGTTTTAGATTTAATCTGTGCCGTTCATTTATTTTTAGGTTAGATGAGAATGAGATCCCATTTCGTTCACTTCCGTTCCCATTTCATTTTCATTTTCACTTCCCCTTCCATTTCGTTCATTGAGGTTTAAACTTTTGAGAAAGACTTAGAACCTTGAAAACAAAAACTCTTTCATTTTGCATATGCTTGCACATTTAATATTTTCGAGTGTAGATATAGTACTTAAACAACAAATGTTTTAATGTTTTGAAATAATATATAATCATATATGTGGTATGTGCAAATTTTTTAAATTTTTTTTTTTTTCTTAACGGGTCATAATGGGTCGGGTCACTTTACCCGTTGGGTAAAGTGACACGACCTATTAAGGACCCGTTAGGATAACGGGTGTGACACGACACGACCCGTTAAGATAACAGGTGTTACACAAAAACGACACGAACACGATAGACACGACACGTTTGCCGGGCCTAGTTTCTACTAAAACTTAAAACCTAGTTGAAAAAAACACAACTCTAAATTTAACTTAAAAAAAATATTTTAGTAGAATCAACTGAGTTCCAGATCAAATTCCGTTACCACCCATACTGGAACGAAAAATAATTCCTTGTATATATCAAAACTCACTTGAAAGCAAACAACAACAAAAATTGGAAATAAGAAAATAGGGGATCTCAAGTACATAATCTTTCCAGGTAAACATATTAACAACAATTAGAAAAATCAATCCAATATTAATAAAAACAATTGTCTTCCAGATTTGAGAGGAACCCTAGAAATCACTTAGCAGAAGTTATTGAATAAGAAAAGAGAGAAGATGGAGCTCCATACTTTTAGTCGAATAAGGAAAAGAAACGGTTGAGGGAGAGAAAAAGATTTTTCTTTTTCGGATAGAAAGGGAAAGGAAACATGCACTGGACTATTTCATCTGAAAATTGAGTGCATACATAAAAATTTGAGCACTGAATTTTATTCCGTCGTTTTGGGGTGTCGCAAACCCTTTGTTGAAGACGACAGATTGTTATTTCTAATATATATATTTTTTTTTTTTTGCGACGTTACTAATGCCAAGGTTGCAATTATTTTCTTTCAACCATCTAGCGCGCATATTTTGTGTTATTTGCAATGGCCGTGCTATCTGACGCAAAAAATTGTCGCAATAAGGCTTTTTTCTTTTAGTACAAGGATCCTATTAGCTTTACTCTCCTGTATATATCAAAGGAAGAAGTATATGTGCTGGGAATAATTTCCGAAGATTCTATTGTATTATAAAGGTTTGCATCGTCATACGCTGATTTCAATTAGAGTTTTGTCTATTGTGAAGAAAGTGATCCAGTCATGTGGCTCCCGTTCCATTATTAAACAAAATGGGGGTGGAACTTGGCTCAATGTTAACCTAACACCACGACATTACATGTAATGTGGTTTTGATTATCAGCATCCGCGCTCATGAGAGAGACCGATTCTTCCATGAAAACAACACTTTGATCGACCTGTAAAGTTGGTTTTCTTCAGTTGAGATCCTCTACAGATCTCACTTTCCGAAGTCCAAGACCAAGGAATCCAAACCAATCAAATTGAATCTGACGATTCCATTAATCCATTCCACTGACCCATCTCACATAAATCAAAGTCTGGATCCCTTTCCCTTGAACGGTCCACATTTCCTGGTCCTTAGGCTCCAGAAGTGAGATCCGAATATCTTAATTCGTTTTTCTTGATCGTTCACATGTCATGTAATCCAAATGAATACATTGAAAGTTGAAATCCAAATGAATACATGAAATTATGCAAGTTCATAGCATTAAATAGTTATTACTTTAAGGATTTAGAGTTACCATACTAATATCTTGTTATTTATTTTGAGTTCATAGTTATGATTTAAGGATTTAAGTTCATAATTCGATCATTGTCACTGTAATCAAAATACTATTTTATCGTCACTAATTTTGAGTCTAAGATTGACACAGAGTACTAGACACTTGAAAAAGCTTACAAAACTTACACATTACAAATTCAACTAACTTCATATGAGACATATTTGTGTATAGAAAGAGATTTAAACTTGAAATCTATCATCATCTCACACCACTTGAGCTACCTAGGGCGGCATGAGACATATTTGCTGTGTGATAGATAGAAAACTAATGCCTTAAAAAACGAAAACAACTGTGGGCTGATTTTGGAAACGACAAATATGTTCGGTTTGAGCTTGTACCATTCACTTAATCATAGGCAGTGCTAAAGAAGCTCCTAACCACATTGCCACACAAAATCTGCAAAACCTTCTCGTTGTTAAGCCCTACACATCTTGGTGTTTTGAACTGGCTAGCAGCAGCTCCTTGAGCTAGGTAATGCGTAAGAATCTTCTGGAAGGTTCCCTTCTGAAGAATTCGAAGCTCGAGCGGGCCTATGGTGTTGACCTTGCGCGAACTCATGTATCCCGCATCAACAAAAGCTTTGTCCAAACAGTTGCAGCACTCGCTAAGAACCTCATGGTTTGGTTCACCATTGAGTTCCCAAAATATGACATAGTGACCAGGATCCGTGGACAAGTCCACATGGCTTGAGAA
This sequence comes from Crataegus laevigata, assembly GCA_963580275.1. Classification (NCBI taxonomy): domain Eukaryota; kingdom Viridiplantae; phylum Streptophyta; class Magnoliopsida; order Rosales; family Rosaceae; genus Crataegus; species Crataegus laevigata. The sequence goes on along the minus strand of OY756947.1, from coordinate 23,456,741 downwards.
ATCAACAACTTCCGACTTTTCTGCAGCTAAAAGCTTTGCAGCTTCTTCGACGGATAGCTGCAAATCTTTTTCGGTGTTCTTGTCAATGTTGATTGAAAGCAGAAGATTGCTCCGGCACACGAATTTGAGCTCTGGGGTTGAGTTGTAGAACCGCACAACTTTCACTATATCCCCTAGTCTGTAACGGTACAAACCTGCATATAAATTTGATTATATTTTTAAACACAACTACGGATCTTTTGGCTGAATTCATGCATAAATAACAAGATTTCTGTGATGGAAAAAGAAGGCATGGTGTATAAAAGTTGGATTATCTATCAGTCTATGTTGACGAAAAAACTTTCAGTGGGGTTACCGAATCACCTGCAACACTAGTGATGACCACCTCATACTCTTCACCAACTGTGACTTCAGTGAGTCCCACTGGCTGCTCACCGATGTTGTTCCTCAGAGGGATGAACTCATAGTACCCAACATTTGGGATCACAGCAAAAGTGGCCAACTCAGGGGGCAATTTTGGGTTGACATTTGCCCCAACCCATCCTTCAGAAGAACCATAGTCTGCACTCAACAATGGCAACTCCCCTGCATAGTGCCTCAATTTCTTCAAATAAGGCTCCATGGACCCTGTCATGATCCCATAGATGTACTTGACATTGGGAAAAAGTGCTGGTATTAATCCAAGCCAGTTACTCAATCCTGAACATTTCTCATGAATCAAATCAGCCAATTTAGGGTTCGGGCTGAGCAGTTTTGAAACAGCTGATCGGATCGATGGCTCTGTGATTCGGTCACTGAGGACCCCGTCTCGAATGTCAGCACATAGTTCTTCCCACACCAGCTCAAAGGTTCTGAATGCAAGGACAACGCTGTGAGCAAATGCTGAGGATATCATCTGAACTTCGTCCCTGAATATTAAGCCACACAAGAGGTGGCAATACAGAGATTGTTGGAAATCAGGGCCGAATATTACTTCATCAGGGCTGCAGCATTGAGACTGCATTGATTTCATTGTGGTTTTGAACTTATGATTGCGGTAAATGTTGGTGGTGGCAGTTCCGACTGGCAAACCACCTCGCGTCTTGAACTGCTTGCCGCTATAGATGATCTGCAGGGCCTTTCCATTCGCAATGGGGTACTCCCTGAACAATAGGCATAGTTTTCGATCATCAGAAGAATTGAAGGAATAAAATTGAAAGGTGAGAAAGTACAAAGCTATTTTACATAACAACAATATCAAGGATAATCCTCCAGACACCCACAACAACAAAAACAAAAAAAACAAAAAAAAAAAAAAAGGAAAAAGAAAGAAAGAGCATCACTACCTGTTTCTAAACGCGAAAGAAGTTTGAAATATTTGCATGGTACTTTCCATCAATTCGTCGGTGAAAGGCAGGAACTTTGGCCTTCCCTGAGTAGTACCAGAGCTGCATATGTTGTACAACATCTCAGAAACCGAAAACTTCTCCAACAAAATAAAAAGGTTCCAGTCCAACGGATGAAGCAACAGAAAAAGAAAACTGATGGATTTCGGAACCCGAAAGTACCTCACTGAGATGGATGGGACTGGTTTCCCAGTTAGGATGGGAGATGAATCACCATCTGAAATTCTCTGAATATATGGGTCCAAATCCTTGTGCGTAACAAGCGGTACACGAGCCTTGAAACTCTCTGGGTCAGTTCTTCCATTCAGTCCTAAACCTTGCAAGTACTCCGCGGATCCGTTTTCTTCCAAAATCTTCTTCAGGGTTTTTCTCTGAACCCTCTCAGCATCCTTCGTCATTGCTTCAAAGTCCTTTATGCTTTTCTCCATATCGAACTCGTCCACCTTCTCCAACATCTTCACAGATTCCAACTTCTGCAGAACTAAAATTATTTAACACCAAAATACAGCTACATTTGAAATAATCAATATTTAGGGTGGCAGACCGATATAAAATGCTATGAGAAGGTAAAAAATAATGATAATTCAGATGCTCAGACACCTGTGCAGAAACAGTTGGGGGAATTCAAGCAACTTAGTGAGTGAAAGTAGGAAGACAAGTACCTGTGAATCGAAGTCTGAGGGAGAGACAGAGGAAGAAGAAGAGAGTGTTCTGTTCTTTGGGTTTATAAGGGATGATAACAGACATAGAACTTGACGTAGTTTTTTCTTGAGTGAAAGTAGAGAGAACATGGTTGTTATTTTGTTTTTGTAGAGAGAGAGAGAGAGAGAGAGAGAGAGAGAGCAGGATTTCGATTTTTGAGAGGTTTTGAGGGGTTGGGGGTCCAAGGGCCGCGACTGAGTGGAGACTCTTGTGTGGGTGGAATAATATATAGAGCCAAATTACCCTGTTAGCTATTTTATTTTGGAATTCTCATATGATAATTTTTAATATTTTGGGTCAATAAAAATTTAATTACTCAATTCTATAAAGCGTAAATTACCGGTTTACCCCCTGAGCTTTTCTATTGAAAAATTAAGGACTCAAACTAATTTTTTTAGCCAATTTGCCCCCTACCGTTAGTTTTTCATATATTCCATCCATATTTCCGTTAAGTGAAACTATGTGCACAACATGTGAGGATAGTCAAGTCATTTCACTCTTAAAAATGATTAAAAAACTGAAAATAAATAATAAAAAAAAACTTTTTCTCTATTTTTTCCCTATAATTCCTATCCTCAATTTTATTTTCCCCTCTCATTCATATGCATGAGAAATGACATATTGTGTTATTGTCTTCATAAGTAGCTAAGTTAGTCTTTTTCTAGAAGCATGTACTACCATTTTTATTTTCTCTAACAAACTAATAATTTGAAAAATGTTCATGGTGTTATTGTCTCCAAAGCAGTGCATTAATATAAGAAACATGTTCATAAAAAAGACTAGGGTTTCTTATATTAATGCACTGCTTTGGAGACAATAGCACCATTAGCATTTGTCAAATTATTAATTTGTTAGAGAAAATAAAAATGGTAGTACATGCTTCAAGAAAAAGACTAAGCTACTTATGAAGAGAATAACACCATATGTCATTCTCATGCATAGGAATGAGAGAGAAAAATAAAATTGAGGATAGGAATTAGCGGGGAAAAATAGAGGGAAAGTTTTGTTTTTTTATTTATTTTCAGTTTTTTTAATCATTTTTAAGAATGAAATGACTTAACTACCCTCACATGTTGTGCACATAGTCTCACTTAACGGAAATATGGATGGAATATATGAAAAACTAATGGTAGGGGGTAAATTGGCTAAAAAAATTAGTTCGAGTCCTTAATTTTCCAATAGAAAAGTTCAAGGGGAAAATCGAAACTGAGGTGAAAGTTCAGGGGGTAAACCGATAGTTTACTCATTCTATAAATGATGGGAATTACTAAAAGATCATACATTTCTATTTCTGTTTTGCTGACTACATGATGTTTATAGGGAACTTACATATACTTGGTGACAACTATTATTATATATATGGTAAAGTTATTATGGCCAACTGTTATTTGTATATATAGTAACATCTATTATCATAGATGTAAATTAAAGGAAAGACTTTAATGTAAATGCGTGTATGTGAGAAATTACATGCACCTCACACAGATATTTTTCTTGTAAGGAAATGATAACTGCAATCATTCTGCTTCTACCTATGATTAATCATATTCATTATTTTTATTTGATTATTAATCCGATAATTAAAAATTTAAAAGTATGTGCGAGAAGTTAAAATGGTGTATGAAAATTGTTTTTCTTCCTTGTATGATGTTATTGGGAATTTGTATATATGTATACGGTAACAATTATTACCATATCTAAGGCAATAGTTATTATGGTCAACTGCCATTTGTATATAAATAGTAACAGTTATTATCTTTAAATGTAAATTAAATGAAAACTTGGATGTAACGAGTTTACACGACCTAATTTTTGTGTTAATATACATAGGAATAAAGGGTACATGCACCTCACACGTGCAAGTTTTTTTTTGTAGGGAGATATTAAAATTATTTTGCACCTCATACACACTATACACACTCATGTTTAATCATGATTGTAGGGAGATCAATGTGATAATTATCATTTTTCTTGTATGGTAAAAAATTTAAAGTCCAACGAGTGCATGCACATTTTATTCACACATGTAGTTAGATAAGATTTTCAGATTAATGTACCCTAAATTTTTTTAATCAGACATTAATGTACTCTATGGTTAACGAAAATCATGTTTTTGTTTTCTTTTAAACAAAAAGCGAAAAATGACGTGTCTAATATTTTTTTTTGAACATCAAAGTACCTACCTATTTTTTTGTTTTGAAAATATTAGTGTACCTACTTAGTACTTATAATTTTGGTCATTTTGCAAAATAATGTACCTATTATTAATTTTTTTGTTCCTCAAAATATAGGTAAATTAGATAACACAAGCAATCGTGCCTGCGCGATGCTGCGGATTTTAAAACTGTATAAAATATGCAGAGAGGACTAAACAACTACAATAAGCAACATTATTTACATACATGTGAAAATCTATTTACAACCACATTCATAATGACTAACATATTTACAATAACTTACATATAGGTGTCCGAGTGTCCATATCATGATCATTGGATGTTTTATCGAATGTGCAAATCTACAACTTTATTATTTATCGAATGTGCTATATCACAAAGAGAAGCACGTGCGTCCAGACAATTGAATATTAGTATCACTACTATGTATTTAGTTTCATGAAAACAAAGCACATGGAATTGAATTACACAAATAAATGGACAAATTGAAGTAGAGCATACCATCTGAATCTTCATTGTCGTTCGAAATCGAGCCAAGTCTCTAGATGCATAGAGATATTCCCAACGAACGCGAGAACTTCCTTGGTCACACCAAGAGCCGCACCAGCTGCCTCTGCTTCATCTTCTCGTCAAAACTGAAGCAAATTTGAAAGGATTTTAGTGAACTCTGAAACCCTATTGACATATGGGAAAAATATAATATTATAGCGAACACATCTATCAATAAAAGGACGATTATTATACCGAACTTACAGAGTCAACAGCTAGGTTGCGATGGAGATTGACCTTGAATAGGGCTTCTTGGTCATGCAACGCTTCTTCTTCACAGATTCAGCAGCAATGTCTTAAACAAAACAAAAAAAATCATATGATGACTCAATAATCGGAGAAGAGTTCAATCACTGAGAAAATATCAAAAACCAAAATTCAATAAGGGATATATAATTGAACGGATCAAAAAGTCCAGCACAAATTGGAAGATCAATTATTCACCATACGTTGCACAATGTGTATAAAGCAAGTACAAATTATAACAGCAGAATTTTGATTCATCCATTCCATAACAACCCAAACCTAAAAAACATATAAACCTAGAAAAGATTAACAATTTACAGATGTAGATGTTTAAAATGCAAGTGTATAATATAACAAATGTTTCTCAAAGTAAAATCAAAAGGACTACAGAGTAAATTTTTTTTATCTCTGGCAGAATCGAGAAAGAAAAAAAATGTACAAATCTAAAAATGTATCCAAGTAGCAAATTTTAGTTGTTAGTTTACTCATGCATCAAAATTTATAACATCCCAAAGAGATGTAAGAACAAATTACCTTGATATGAGGGTGCAAATGATTGTGCCATCTTTCTCTGCATTGCTTGCCAGCTGTACCCACCAACTTCTTAACTATCTATGCCCATTTTCCCACTCCATATTGCTTCACCAGCCTGATCTTCCTGAAAATTCACCATACCAAAACAAAACAAAACAAAACCAAACCAAACAAAAAAGAGGAAAATCCATTTAATTTGACATATTATTTGATGGCTTCAAAACAAAAAAGGAAATAAAATAATGAGTAAATTGGACAAATAAAAAGGAAGGGAGAATCCACTTTACCAAGCGACGTGTCCAAGTGTCTGAGACGAACATGGCAGAAAATCAGTAACCCCACAACCCTAAACCTAGTCACTGACGATTCTTTGGCTGGGAAAGCTCATAGGTCACATTTTGAAGATGATTAACAAAATAGATTCAATCAGAGGCCAGAAAGATTGAGCGGAGCAGAGAGAAAAAAATAATCCTAAACAAAATTCTAGAGAGAGAAGACTTACCCTGCAATCAAAGCCAGTTAAAGAATTTTCTTCGAATTGGGATAATCGGAGCCGTCATGCTGGTTCAATCTGTCTTCGGTGATCTCGCCGAGCTGGACGGGGGCTACAGAGGCAGCATCTCCTCCAAGCTCCTGGCCTGCTGATGGTGGTTGTTGGACGACAGAGTTAACATAGTGAAGAAGCAAAAATCCATAAAACAAAAAAAATAATTAAAATATTGGTTTTATTAATCATGTAGTGAATTAGTTAAAATACCAGGAATGGTGCTAAGAATTAAAACGGAGGACGCTTGGTTTAGATTAGAGAAATCTGTGGTTGTTGCTGACTTGAACAAATCAAGCATATGTAGCAACCTGCAGAACATGAACACAAAGCTGAGAGATTTGACGACAGTGAGTCGGTCGAGACGAAACATCCAGAAGGAAGAAAATTCTGAAATCGAGTCGGTGAAGATACACGCGTCACAATTTTCTTCTCACAGCAAAGCAAACAGGCCATGTTGAAATAACAAAAAAGAAGCGGGGGTAAAAACGGAATGACACTGTGCTTATGAACAGTGTTTCAGTTATTTTTCTCTTTTAGTATATAACTAGTATTCGTTCCCGCGCGTTGCTGCGAGTTTTAAAGGCGTATAAAATATGCAAAAAGTTTTTAAATGTATTTAGTATGATCCGTTTAAAAAAAAATTGTAACATACCTATTATCATTGAGCAAGAATCTTGTACAATAGTAATATTGGGTGATGGTGTGTTATAATCATAAAAATTTCTCCTAGGCCAGCACAAACTATCATAACTTTTGAGAATAACAATTGACAAAAACCTGTCCACATCGAAGATGTAACATTGATGACATTCATAGGATAAAAACTAATCATTCTTCTTGTAACATTATTGCAAAAAAGGAAAAAGAAATAGAGACTATGAATTGTTCAAAGTGATCAAATATGGAATATAATTGGATAAGTTGTAAAAGACTGAGATTGTTTTGCGTGAGTTTTTTTATCTGCTTTTCGTGGGTAGAAGATTTGGAAAGATGAGCATACCAAGAATGTGAGAGACTGGAAGGAATTTGACAAATTTACCTGAATTTCCAATACCATACATAAAGTGACTATAAGGAGGGAATCGAAAAAGAAAAAAACAAAAATTGTAAAATTTTTGGTGGATGCAAAAACTATACATCATAAATTTTTTCAAAGATGTATATACATTGCAAAATTTATTGAAGATAAAATGTTTGGTTTCAATATTACTCTGAAGACAATTTATCAAAAAAAAAAAAAATCTGGAATAAGTGTGATCAAAATTTACTTTAACACTGCCATTATGTTTGGTTCAACCTGAATGGAAAATCAACAAAATTTCAAATGGAAACAATCAGTATTTTCTGAAACCGAAAATTGAATCATCATAAAATGAAGTTATTGGAAGTTGTTTATTTTATAACTGATATGCTTGCAAAAAACATTGTTAGTAAGGAAGAAAATTATTGTAGAATTAAATAGTTCTTGTATCAAAGGGAAAGAAAAGTACATGTTCAGTTGTTTATAATGAGCATGGGTAAAGCATTAGCAGCTTCATTGATATTTACTTTGATTGTGAAAGTGTAATTTTTCCCAATGCACTAAAATAAGCTGTTGGAATTTGGAAAAAAAAATTCATATAATCTAGAATATGAACATTCAAAATAAATGAGCATATCTTAGAACTTTAATTATGAAAACACAAAATGATATACCAGTCTTTCATTTGGGGTAGCAAAAGTTTACAGCCTAGATTCCAATTTAGGCATTCTATATCATTGTGGATCATTGCTCTCTCAGTTTGTAAAATCTAAATCAATCAAAAGAAATGAAAAATATCAAATACTGTTTATTGACTTTTTTTTTTTTTTAAATTTGAACAATATGATGTTATGCTAGATTGAATGGGAAAAAGAAGTGAAAACACTGAGCTTATGATAGAACTTTAATTAGTAGAATAAAGTCAGTGACATTATGAATTTATAAATTAGATATACGTGACATTATGAATTTATAAATTAGATATACTCACAGATAAATAATTACTTCAATATCTGCAAACTCCACATAAGCTGATCTTGAAGCAAAATTTGTAGTATTAGTCTTCAAACCTGTAAATTGACAACAATTTGTTAGGACATATATTGCCATTCACTCTTCATACCTAAAAAATTGATCAATGCATCAATCAAAAAGTTATTTATAATTTGTAAAAAAAATCCTGTATAGTGAATTGAAGAAAGAGTTCAATGTTTTAAACTACAATTTAAATAGTCAGGATCAGTTTTTGATGCATCAGAGTTTCTTTGTTCAATTATTCCAGAAAAATATATAATTAGAGAAAAAAATTCTAAAACTTTTAGACTCTAGATTATGTGCAATGATCCACTGAAGAGTTTTACGCATGATTAACGATTGAGAAAGAAATTATTGAGCTGAAATTCATATGCTGTGAAAAGTGTGTGCTGGTGTATGGGTAAAACATAGACAAACACTTACAAACCTGAAAAGAATTGGATAGGAAAAAGATAAATAGTAATAAACTAAAATCCAAAGAGAGAAAAATTGCGAAAAGGGCCATCTTCATTACATATATGAATGCAAGAGGAATTGGCACCTTACTTCATAACATCAGATATGGAAAAGATTTAAATTTTAAAACTTTTAAGTCAAAAATAAAAATAATTAAAGTTAACAACCTAGATCGAAACATATCTTTCAACTGTCAAACCACAAACAAAGTTGGGTATAAATCTTGAAATTTTTAAGCAAAAAATAAATGCACTATTTTTCCATAGATTTTCAAAAAAGAAAAGAATGCAAGCATAAGCACAAATCTTGTGAAATAATCATAAATATTTTATAAACAATTATATGCAAATTATTACATAGTTTTGCCCTAATTGCATCTTAGTTACTAATCTATAAATATGAAGAAAGATCGATTGAATTAAGCAATTTATGTAGATTGAAAAAGTAGAGAGGAATTGAAATAAACCTGAGCAAGAACAGTACTTCTGCAGTTTGTAGATGGCGCCAGTTTCTTGGTTTTTTTCAACTTTAAACTGTGTTCCACTTGTTGTTGTAACATGTAGATATAAATAATAAATAAAAAAATAAACTTTACAATCTGTATCGATACATATCTTTCAATTCTCAAACCACTGAAAAAGTGGAATATAAATATTAAAACTTTTACGCAAAGATCATGTCAGTACGAAAGAGTAGTTTAATCCGCAAGAAGACCAACCTTTAAGGCCATTGAGCATGCTTCAAGATCCCAAACTCTAAAATTCTTCGAAACCAACTTTGTCATGGAACCAAGGATTTAAATATCGGTAATATCGGAAATATCGGTAGTCCGAAAACACGAAAATATCGACGGAAATATCGATAAAAATTACATGGAAACCACGGAAATTGTAAGAAAAACTTGGAAATTTTTATTGAAACTTTGTAAGATGTTTATTTAGTCAATTATCTATTAGTTTATCACAAAAAATTGGAAGAAAATGCATTGCATGATGGATTTAACTGATTTAAGTTGATTATATAGCGAGCTGGCAAACATTGTGAGTGTAGAAAATATGTAGTAATTAATGAAAGAAGTTTAAACACACCATAATCATTTATATATAATGAATTAGTACAATATTTTACACTCATTTAAGCAAGGGATTAAGCAATGTGAGCTGTTGCTCCGAACCAATAACAATTGCGCCGAACCAATTACAATCATTTATATATAATGAATTAGTAAATAATTATTGAATAATATGTTATTTCTTATAAAAGAACATACATATGTGAATGTTTTATGTACATATCTAATATGCTTGCATAAAAAAAAATCTAATAATTTATAATTATATAACATTTATAATTATAACTTAAAACAAAGAGAGAAATGGATGTTTATCCAAAACCCTAATCAATGTTTAACGCGCTTGAGTGAAACTTAGTAAGTCATGTTCATCATAATTGAAAAGCAAATTAAGTGATCCAAACATGAAAGGGAGAAAGAACCCAGAAAAGCAAACATGAAAGGGGCGGTGCTCGTCGAAAAACTGAGTTTGGGGCCGAAGGTTTGGGCAATTTTCTAAGCTTTGGGCAATTTTCAAAGCTTTGTAACTTCTTCGTTTCTTAACCAAATTAAGTGATTCAAAAGCTAAAATGTAGTTAGGAATGTGGAGAAGAGGTTCATACCAAGTGAGGACCAAGTGATGGCCGGTGTTGACTGGAAAATGACCTGAAAGATGGCCAAACGACCACGGTTTATGAGTTCGGCCGGAATTCTACCCTAACTTTGAACGTCCATAACTTCTTCGTTACTTAACCAAATTAAGTGATCCAAACATGAAAGTTGTAGTACTCAACGAGATGAAGAGATTGATACCCTGCACGCCGGATAAATCGCCGTGGTTTGGCCGGAAAACGCCTCGAAAGGGGTGGTGCTGCCCAAAAAGCTGGAATTTTACCCTAACTTTGAACGTCCATAACTTCTTCGTTACTCAACCAAATTAAGTGATCCAAACATGAAAGTTGTAGTACTCAACGAGATGAAGAGATTGACACCCTGCACGCCGGATAACTCGCCGTGGTTTGGCCGGAAAGTGCCTCGAAAGTGGTTGTGCTCGTCGGAAAACTGGATTGGCTTCTGGCGTTGTCCCACATCGGCTGTGGGAAAGCAGTCTGCTTCTGGCGTTGTCCCACATCGGCTGTGGGAAAGCATTGAGGATGCTCAAAGCCTATAAATGGAACATCCCATCCTTGAGTTAAGCATTCCTTCTTCGGCCTTTTGGCTGAGATGAAGGGTAGTGTCTTTTAGTAGTTTAATATCTCAAATGTGAACTAATTGTTCTCATGCTATTAAACAAATTTTATTAAGTATTTTTTGGGTTTCGATTGGCGACGATGTCTGAGTTGGGAGGAGGCTGTCGGCCGGAGTTGTGCAAGCTTCGACCTTCTTCTCTAATTCAAATTTTGTCGGTATCGCGATATTTTCGAAAATATCGCGATATTATCGATATTATCGATAATATCGCGATATATTAACGAAAATTATTTGGATAGTATAAAAAATATCGGGGTGTTAAAAAAACGAAATTATCGGCGATATTTCGCCGATAATATCGATATTTAAATCCTTGCATGGAACTAACATCTCACTGTCCGCTGCCCTTTCTCCAACGTCAATTTCAATGTTGCATGAAAAAATTAATATTTTCCAAAATTATATCTTAAAAGTTCAGAATAACAAAAATCATGAATAATACACATCTTGCTACTCCTCTAATGACTTCACTGGTGGTATAGTCTTTAAGTACCCAATCACGTCTAGTGCCAATTCTCCCTTCGCCTTGACACAATGTTTCTATTTCAACATTGCTCCTGTACCACAAATCCACATTATAAGTTTCACTTTCCAGATTAGAAATCAAAACCCGAACTGTAATATAGCAGAACACCCACCAAGCTGGATATTTGTAGATTTCAATATGCTAGCAAGCAGTAACCCATATGAGATGCATTTTCCTCATGGTGGTGGTGGTCACAAATTCACCGGTTGAAAAGCCAACAACTTGAGCATGATTGCATCCTATCTCCTGCATCACAAATGTTCACAACAAATTGAAAATCAATAGAAGAAGACCAATTGTTTCCTAGTGAAAATTTTCAATTAGTCAATCGACAAAATACCGTAATATTAATCATGGAATGAAGAGAATTGAATCACACAGTGCCCTTAATTTGATTCAAGGCATCTAAGATTTCAAGCAAATAAAAAATCACTTAATTAAATCAGAAATTGCAATGATCAAATACTTACAGTAATTTGGTAACACAACCAATCAGTACAATAACGATGCAGAATTAGAACAACATTGGGTAGTGTGTCAAAAGAACAAAGAAAGACAACACTGTAAATAAGTGCCTCTTTGGCTGATTCATATTGCAGTGCATGTATCATAACTTTAACATTAGTTTTATACGGTGAATCCAATTGAGCAGGTTAGCTAAAAAACATGTGTGGGTAGTAAGTATATTTTGAAAATTTAAGAAGTTAATCAGAAGAAGAAAAAAAAAGGAAAACAAAAACTCACTTATTCACATAATAAATGCATATATTATCAATTTCCAATAAACAGATGATGAAAGCTCATCTGCCTTCTCAATTTTAAGGTATCCATCTAAATGAAATCACTCAAAATTAAGAAATAATTTATCAAAGCACTCTTGCCTTCTCAAACATAATATCGATTGAAATAAAATCACACAAATGAAACTTAAAAAACAAAAGCACAAACCCCCTTATTCAAATTTAGAAATACATATACAATAAGGAAGAAGTGGAAGCAGGGAGAGCATACCCAAACCAACAACAGCCTTCCATCTCCTGCCAAATCTCAGATTTGTCGCCGGAGGGAACCAAACGCAAAATCCGCTTTAGCTAGCAAAGCCTTGATAAATTGCCACAACTCTGCGCAAAACCAAACCGTTAGGGTTTCGTTCAAATTAACACAAATTCAAAATAACAACTCATATACTGGTGTTATAGAACCTACCTGAGTTCAATAGAAGTGACGATGATTTGAAGAAAGATGATGCCCAGACTGCACTAAAAATTCGTCTAAAAGCGGATCACAACTCCAGAATCGCTGACAAAAAAAAGGGAAATACTCTAAAACTCTTGCATCAGCAATCGCAAGATCGGGAAAAAGAAGGAAAAAAAAAGCCCTTATCAGTTTATACCAACTCATCCCTCATCCCCAAAAATTAGCACAGATAACAACACAAACGATAGCAAACGCAATATAGAGGCCAAAAAAAAAAAGGAAATCCAAAGCCAAAGAAAATTGAAAAATTATTACCTCTGTCTGTGAGGCCAAAGAAGAAAAGGCAGGCGAACGGCGTTGTCCAAAAGAAGAAAAAGAACACTGGAACCGAAGAGAAATCCGGTGAATCGAAGAGGAGGTGGGCAGAGCAATGAACTCGCGAGCAAAAAATGGAGGGATAGAAGCGAACAGAAAGAAAAAGCAAGAAGGAAGAGCGAGATGGACAAACGGAAAGAAAAAGCAACAAAGAAATCGAAGGAGGAGGACCAGCGATGATAGACGCGTGGCCACCGAGGGTAATTTGGACATTTTAGGGAGAACAATTGAATCACCAAGAACAAATAGGGGGCTCTTTGGGGAGTTCACTGTTAATGAACAGTGCTCCCTCTCACAAAATGAACAGTGTTGTAAAATCGACGATGTGTGCAGTGGAATAAATAAGCAAGACACAAAATTTACGAGGTTCCTCTACAGTCAGTGTGACTGGAGTACATCCTCGGGACAACAGTAGTGCTTTCATTATAATTTGGAATAATAGGAGTACAAAGATAACTCTCTCTTATTCTCTCCTTTCTCTTTCCTTTCTTTTCTCTCTTCTTCCTCTCTCTCTCTTCCTCTTCCTTTCTTCCGTCTCTCCCGTATGACTTGTGTGTGTCTAACATTGCTTTCTTCCCTCATCTTCTTTTTATAAGAAAACTAGGGGTAGTGGTAGCTATTAGTGGGAAGGCATCTTCTTAGTGAAGTAACCTAACATTCCATTACATTTGGTAACCATCCATATTTAATGTTTTATAACACTCCCCCTTGGATGGCCACAAGTCTTCGACTGACTCGTTAAAATCTTGATCTGTTGTTTTTTTTTTTTTATGCTCCCCCTGATAAGTATCTCCCCCTGATTTCAAATCATTTAGGCTGATCATTGATCATTTTATTTCGATCTCTTAGCGAGAAGAGTTGCCAACAAAGTTGCTTTACTAGTAGTTAACTTTCCACAGGCTTATTCTTGAACTGGGCTGGATGGCCTTTTTACTTACAAGCGATCCTCAGCTTAGTTGAGGATGAATCAGCACGTTGTCTCCACATGTTTCAAGTAATCGGATCTTCATGCAGGTCTGGCATCTTCTTTTGCAGTATTTTTCCTCTAATGCAAAAATTCCCATGAAAGCAATTGGAGATGCTGCTCCAAAACATTCAATGTGGAGATTAGCTATGCTGCAAAAATTCCCATAAAAGCATCAGAACATCACTTCTCAGCGACTCATTATGTTTTCCAGCTTCCAACATCAGTTGAAGATGACTGCTCGAGAGTAATGCTAGGTAAGCAATCAAGGAAGGGTTCCAGACAATCAGTCCCAGATTGGAAGCTTGACTCCAAGTGGCGACTGATCGCTCTCTTTCTCCTTGTCTTGCAAGTGATAACAAAGACAAAAAAAAGGACATGGAGAAAGCATGATATGAGATACTCTTGCTTTCGACCCTGATGATATGAGATACTCTTACTCTGGATGACTAAGTTTGTAGAGGTACTCCAGGGGATGAAGAACACTGAGTAACTCGAGAGCTTTCTTTGAGAATACATTCTCGGAGATGAAGAAAGGAAGAAAAGGTGGAGAGGGTGTGCCTTTGCTGTGGAAGGCGAAGGTAGAACTTATAGAATTTTTTTCTTCACAACCGGAACTATTCTCGCACTATTTGTCGGCAGCCGGTGGATGGATGAACAGTACCAGTTACGCGCTTTCTGACAAAGCTGCCCGTAATTTCCGCAAAGCTGACAGTGCATGTGACGAGTGACGATAAACTGGGAAAGCTGATCGCCTCGTGATGCTGAGCAATTCCGACTTTTGATAGAGGAACGACTCTTTTGAGACAGGGATCCGGCCTTTGAGAAAAGAGCGTCCAGCTTTTGAGAAAGGTGTCCGGTTGTCTCTTCGATCTCTGAGGAGCGCCTCTTTGATTTGCTTCTTTTTATAGAGGCACGAATTTTGTTTCACCTCACACTTGAACTCCCTTCTGTAAACACTCCCTTCTTGCACTTCTGCAATCTTAATCTTTCTGAACTCTTCCTCCTCAACACCTTCTTAAAAAAATGTCTTGCCCTTCCGACCGTCGCCTTAACTTGAATGTTGGAGAAGATGATGACTCGTCTTCTCCAAACAATATTTGGAATCCGTCCTTCATATCCCCCAATGGTCCTCTTACAGTCGGGGACACAATGATGAGGAATGAAATCACCGCTACGGTGATAGCCAGAAATCTGCTCACTCCAAGGGACAATAGGATGTTATCCAGGCGGTCGGACGAGCTGGCTGTTCAGGAATCTCTAGCTCTCAGCGTCCAAAGTGCAGGCTCAGTTTCAAACATGGGCCAGCGCCTGCTTGCCCGAACTCGTCAGGTGGAGTCGCTGATGGCGGAGGTGGCAAGTCTTCGGCAAGAGGTCAGAGGACTCAGGCACGAGAACAAGGAGTTGCACATGCTTGCAACTAGTTACTCGACCAGCATGAAAAGGAAGTTGGACCAGCTGCAGGAATCGGACGGTCGGATCCAGAGTGATCATGAAAGGTTCATGGCGTTACTCCCGAGGTTTATGTTGCCTTCGTCCTCTGGAGTAGCACCAAGTGTTCCGGCTCCGGAGATTCCAACTCTGGCTCTTCGTCTTCCAGGAGCTCCATCGACTGCTGAGGCTCCACATGTGCAATGAAGGCTCCCTCATGTTTATCTGCACTTTGTATATATATATTTTTTTCATAATTGTAGCTCATGTGTATGCACATATCTGTAATTTCTTTGAAATATCAATAGATAAGCTTTATTTCATTCAGTGTATTGTGCCAAATACAATAAAGCATATTCTTCACTAAAATGTGGTACTTCTAGACCAAATATTAATTTATCTTTACCCTCTTGAAGATAAATGATCATCCTTAGTGTCTAAATCATTTGAGTATTTAACTCATAATCTTCAATCCATATGATTCTTTAATATCATAAACATCATGGATAAGATTCGTGTTGGCATATTGTTCGATTCTGCAGTTCAAGACAATATTTCTCTAAACACTTTATAATCTTTCTTAACTCTTCAGGAGTCCCAATTTAATATCATCAACTCTTCAGGAGTTCTAATTTAATATCATCAACTCTTCAGGAGTTCTAATTTAATGTCATCGACTCTTGCAAGAGATTTTAGTATGTTGCAACAATATCATTATGATAGTACTTACTCAAGCAATTTATACTATCCATTGGTACTGAGTACATAATTTATGCTTTATCCTTTTAGGACTTACTTCAAGCAATCTGAATTCTTCAGGGATTTTCTACACTTCATGACACATTTTCTTTTGGAATTTATACAAAGCAATTTGCTCCCATGTATACTTGAGGGATTTACTTATGGAGATATGATGTGGGCGACTCACAACCCTTCGTATATAATTCTCCATTCATATGAACTCTTTTACAGGAGTATAATTTCAGGTTTCAATTAGTAACCTTGTGTCATATCATGTGAGTGTAATTCACTGTATTACAAATGCCCATATGTAACCTCTTTGGTTCAACATCTTTTGGCTATTTGTATTATATTCAAATATATATAGATCCATTTTTCCACGTTCTTACAAGATTGTAATGGAATTGCCTTTCTCCATTTTTGGCCAATAATTTTTCCTTTCGTCAACGAACAAAAGAACGTGACTCATTATCAACACAGCTTATTGATGAAATTTAGTAGCTACTTATAAAAACCAAATTTACCATTGGTTATCATCAATTTGTGATCCCATATTCTCATGTGCATGCGCATGCATAAAAAACTTTTCATTTCTTTGGATATCCATTGCCTCTTTAAGGGAATTACACTATCTCTTCCAGGATAGTCATAATTTAGAGAATGCGGATCATAACCTCTTCTTGAGCGTTATAGAGCTTGGATTTTAATCTCCACTTCCGGGAGTTGAGTTATTGGAGTCTATACGTCTATCATGCTTCATGCATGAGACATCAAAATTCCCATGTCCGCGGATTGTCCTTTCTGGGACGTGTCTCCATGCGACAACTGTCATGCTTCCGGCATGCAACAGTTATGCTTCGGGAATGCAATAGTTCAGTAGTGCCATATTCTTCTTCTTTCGAAGGACTGAACCTTTTGAGTCTGAGGGTCTGCCACGCTTCAGGCGTGCAACAGATAAATCATTTGCTGCCACATTATTTTGTCCAATAGGGACATCAATTCTTGTAGGCACATTTGTAGCAAATATATGTGATTTCATCACTTTCGTTACATCATTCAATTATTCTTACTTCATTTTCTCATTGATTACTTCGTGAATCAAAATAAGACAAATTCTCTTCGTTCTTCAGGAACGGTATTTTCTCATCATTCTTCTACAACGATGTTATTTTCTCCCCTTAATGATGGGAAAACTGTATTATTAAAATTATAGTCCGCAAATCATGCGGTAAATATATCCCCAGTTAAGGGTTCAAAATATTGAATGATGGATGATAAATCAAATCCAACATAAATTCTTAATTTGCAATGATGCCTCATTTTAATACGTTTGTGGCATTGCAATAGGCACATAGATAACATAACCAAAAACTCGTAAACGTGTAATGTTTAATTAGTGCCCAAACACGAGTTATACTGAGAAGTATTAGTGGTTGGCAACATGTCTCAACCAAGTTAATAATGTATCATGTAACATGGCATGTCCCCATGTATAAAATTTGGCAATTTCGTTTTCATGAGCAGAGCACGGGTAATCAATTTCATCCGCTTAATAAATGCTTCTGCTAAAACATTTTGAGTACGGACATAAGGAACATGATGTTCAACATCAATGTCCAATGTTATGCAATAATCATCAAAACTTCGAGATGTAAGCTCTCCAGCAAACATGTATTATATTATCATTTACATACATCAAGGAACTTCTGGTCCTTATTTAATTGCCTATGAATTGGTACTCTCATGGCTTTTATTACAATTAAGTAGTGGCACTTCGGCTCTTCAAACTTAAAGTACTCATCAAGGAACTTCATGTCTAATCTCTGAGGATCAAGGGTCTTCATGCCCAATCTTTTTGCATGATGGAACTTCTGGTCCAATCATTTTTATATGATGGGGATCAAGAAACTGCAGGTTCTAATCTGATCAAGGAACTTCGGGTCCTTGTTATACTCATCGTAACAAAAGAAGTACAATAAATAAATTAAAGCAATAAGCGGTAATTCCAACTATGGTAAATAAATTGCTTTTAAGTAAATAAAGCTTGTGATAAGGGCTTTGATTCAGCACCATTCACATAAATCAAAACTTAAAGCAGTAGGCGGTAAAACCATCCATGGTAAGTAAATTGCTTTTAAAGTAAATAAAACTTGTGAATGGATTTTAAACAAACACCATTCACATAAATCAAAACTTAAAGCAGTAGGCGGTAAAACCGTCCATGGTAAGTAAATTGCTTTAAAGTAAATAAAACTTGTGAATGGATTTTAAACCAACACCATTCACATAAATCAAAACTTAAAGCAGTAGGCGGTAAAACCGTCCATGATAAATAAATTGCTTTAAAGTAAATAAAACTTGTGAATGGATTTTAAACCAACACCATTCACATAAATAAAGCAATAATAGAAAAGGGTGATGATTAAATTTCCATCAATTTTCTTTTCTTTTCAAATGGTGCAACTCACCATTCCAAAACCTTTTCTTTGTCTGCCACTTATAAGAAGATCAAACCGTTAGATTTAGCTCCCATTTTAGTATGATATGGATAAGAGGATACCAAACAACTTTCATGAAGAAACGGTTTCAATCTGAGCAACTGAAAATGGCGTTTTGGTACTCATAAGATGGCTGTCCAGTTTTCTGCGGAAATTGGAAACTGGTTTGGTATTTCAGACATCTGCGACGATCGAACCGTTGAAAAATTCTGAAATTTTGATATGTTGTAGGTACTGAGCGGACGGACAACTTTCAAGAATAAATTTTTTCAATCCGAGGTCTGCAAGTTGGAGTTCCGAGGCTGTTTCCATGGCTATTAGATTTTCTACGGATTTTGAGTCCGTACCATTTTGCTTCTGCAAATGATGATATACAGTTATACAACAACATATACATATTTGCTTCAAGAAAATCAGTAGTACAAATATTTTAAGATGAAATGAAAAAATTTTCTTATCTGTGAGATTCCAGGCGACATAGGTGAACAAGATTTGTGGCGTTGTGCTTTCCACTGACACGAGAGCTTCTCGTGCTGATAACGTGTTGTAAAATCGACGATGTGTGCAGTGGAATAAATAAGCAAGACACAAAATTTACGAGGTTCCTCTACAGTCAGTGTGACTGGAGTACATCCTCGGGACAGCAGTAGTGCTTTCATTATAATTTGGAATAATAAGAGTACAAAGATAACTCTCTCTTATTCTCTCCTTTCTCTTTCCTTTCTTTTCTCTCTTCTTCCTCTCTCTCTCTTCCTCTTCCTTTCTTCCCTCTCTCCCGTATGACTTGTGTGTGTCTAACATTGCTTTCTTCCCTCATCTTCTTTTTATAAGAAAACTAGGGGTAGTGGTAGCTATTAGTGGGAAGGCATCTTCTTAGTGAAGTAACCTAACATTCCATTACATTTGGTAGCCATCCATATTTAATGTTTTATAACAAACAGTGGTTTTCTGCTGCCTTTTTAGGGAGAAAACTTGAATCACCAAGAACAAATAGGGGGCTCTTTGGGGAGTTCACTGTTAATGAACAGTGCTCCCTCTCACAAAATGAACAGTGGTTTTCTGCTGCCTTTTAGTATATGTATAATATATATAATATAATTTCGTACGTGTTTATCATGGATCCCGAGCCTCTATTAGGAGGCATATTATTAATATTTCTCATGTAAAATATATTTCTTATTTAAACTAGTGAATCTACAGAATATAGGTAAATTAATTTATGTAGATATATTTGTCTAATATTTCGTACAAGTTTATCAATTATCATGAATCCCGAACTTCTATTAGTAGGCATATTGATAGGCACCCAACATAGGCAAACCCAACAAGTAGTACATCAGACTTTTGGGATGCATAGGTATAGAACATAACCATATCTGTAGTACCCTTAAGGTATCGAAATATGTCTTTGATGCCATTCTAGTGACGACATGTTGGTGAGGAACTATATCTCGTCAGGAAATTACAACAAATGAAATGTTAGGTCCTGTACAATAGGCTAAATATAACCAAGCTCTAATCGCACTAAGATAGGGAAATTATGATCCCAAGATCTCCTCGTTAGCTTCCTTAGGACGAAAAAGGGTCTTTCTTAGGAACCAAAAATCGAACGTCCATCGGAGTACTAAATGAGTTTACTTCTTCTAGGAAGTTAAATCAATGCAACACTTAACACAAGTCTCTAGTCTCAGCCCCTTTCGTCTTCCTCTGTCCTGTCGCTGAGTCTTTCGTCGTTTCTAGCCATCATTGCCTCTGTTTTCTCGTTTTCCCATGCCTACTCTCACCACACACAAGTCCAGTGCCATTTTCCAACTAAATCCCAAACTGTTTCATCAACTTTACAACCTAAATCTGACTATTACACTACTAAACTCACTCAGTTCAATCCCACGCTCATATTTACTCTTTAACGCTCTTTACAGCTGTAAGTTAAATTGAATCCAACATCTGCAGGTTATAGATTACATTGCAGGTGTCTGTTATATCACAACTGATGACACTGGCATTGATCGGTGTAATTTGCATCACATCAAAAACCCATCTTCACCCTTATATAACAGGTCGACAATGAACACACCATGTACCATACCACCTCATTATACAAAAGCCACCCTTACCGGAATCATCCACCAGATCTACATTTTTTTCAATCTCTCATTTAACCCCATCTATGGATGACACCTCGCCTAATGCAAACAACGTTCTTCTTAGGCTCCAAAATAACCTCGACCTAGTCCATGCAACTGGTGATATTTGTATGGCTACTTTCATCATAGCAAACAAACCTCCGAATCATGGGGCTTCTATCGGTCTCCTTAAGAAAGCTTGGGCAACTATGGGTGAAGTTTGAGTTTCTACCAAATCTAACACTGCCTTTGCTATCACGGCCTTATATCAAGATGTAGCTACAGACTCATCGAGGGAAGCCCTTGGAATGTTGCGGGCTATTGCTGCTCGGTTCAGATATGGCCAAAAAACCTGGGTTTTAAAGAAATCCCTTCACATATGGTGGTGTACTGGGTCCAGCTTCATGGTGTTCCACTTGGCCAATACTTTATGGAAAACGCCAAAACTATTGGGGAAGCTTATGGGGATGTGCTGTAGGTGGAAGACCATTTCTTATGTCCGGATGGTATCATGGGGTTTCTCCGTATTTGCCTACAACTGGATGCTAGAAAGGCTTTTCCAACCAGATTTTGGTTTGCAAGAGATGATGGTTTGCCATCAAGGGTAGAATTTTAATATGAATCTGAAAGGCCACACATCTTATGCTACAATCACGAAAAGTTAAGACACATCAATAGTGACTACTGATTCACTTCTGATCTAGAAACGGCGTCTGGAAGCCGATACGGTAGCTGGATTTTTGTGGACCTAGTCCGGCAAACCCAATTTCACTTAACTAACAAACTTTCAGTGCCAACCATCACTATTGAGACCCCAAAATGTGGACATTTGGATCGAAGGATAGGACAATGAGTGGGACCCTACCCCTAACATTTGCTCCGAATGGATGACGAAGAACTTTTAGGATGCCTCAGTATGGCAGTCCAAGCTCAACATCACCTCAAACCAGAGCAAATGATGAAGCACGTGGTGCCTCTACCTTGAACCTCTCACCCATGCTGGTCAGAAATGTCCCATCTCATCTGAAAACAAATGATAACAAAGTCCCAGCACTGAGATGACTCTCCATACGTCCCCCATGCAATATCTTCAAAAATGATTTCCCCAACCAACCCATCTAGCACCTAGTATACCACGAGTCAACACACCCAGTTATACTAGCAACACATGGCCTACCAACTAACCAAACTCCACACCATTAACCCTCTCTTTGGGCCTTTTAACAAAACCCAGTCATGAAGCCTTTCCCTCTTTTACCACACCTAGCCCACAATCCAAGGTTGAACCTTTCTTTCTTGGGAAAAAACCCCTTAATCTATAGTACAGCCGAGTGGGTGGTATTGTTTTTAGGCCTTAAAATCCTGTTACACTAACCATATCTTTAGGAAAGCAAAAAAGAGGCATACCCACCAACCTTGAGCTCTCATTGCAAACCCTATAAAAAATCAAAGTCCATTATTGCCCATTCTTTTGGCTTGGATGGAGAAAATCATTACTTAATGGGACTAGAGCAAGGAAACAATCATGGTTGAGGTCGAGGCAGTGGTCGGAGAACAAGGGGAAGATATGCAAGCTTTGCTTCCCGGCGTATGGTCACGTGATCCTAAAAGGGAAGCCAAATGGTGGAAGTTCAAGTTAACCTGGATGAGGAAATCACTTTTTTAAGGAAGGTTCTGGTGACACTGATATTACTAAGGTGATGAAAATTTCATCTCCAACAGAGGAAAAAGCTAATAGGGGAACAGAAATGGAAGACATTGATATCCTCCAAGGCGGTGGTGGCTGGCCTGGAACAGCCACAAGTTAGCCATGATTTATTTTGCTTGGAACTGTTGAGGAATTGGGCAGACCTCGACATTTATTGCTTTGCAGGAGCAAATCTGTAAAAAATATGCTCTCCATCGTATTCCTCTCGAAAACGAAAACGAAAAGTAATGGAATCGAACATATCCGAAGGTCAATGGGATATCAGCATGGTTTTTTGGTGGGCGTGAGTGGTCAATCTGGGGGGCTCAGTCTTTTGTGAAAAGATTTCTTATCAGTACAAATCCTTTCCTCTTGCCATTGATACTTGTGTTCTAGACTGATCAATAAGTAGCACGGTTTGTATCATGTGAATGTACGGCCCTCCCTGAACTGAAAACAAAAGTGCCTTTTGGGATAGCCATACGAAAGCCTTTTTCTGCTGATGGTCTTCCTTGGATATGTGCAAGGAATTTCAACAAACTTCTATGGCCGCATGAAAAGAGTGGAGGTAGAGACTGGGATGTAAATCAAAGGCGATTTCTCAAAGACTTTATGCAAAGGAATAAGTTGATCAATATGGGCTACTCTAGACCCCAGTTTACTTGGGAACAAGATTGGGAGGATTGGGGTTTCATTAAAGAAAGACTTGATAGGGCAGTTGCTAACAATATTTGGATAGAACTATGGCCTAACACTAATGTATCACATGGTCTTTTTGTTGGTTCAGATCATAGGCCACTTATCATAAATACTAGCCCCCGTTTTGTATCTCCCCTTAAACCGTTAAAATTTGAAGCATACTGGATTAGAGATCTTGGCTGTGTATCTGTTGTATCAAACTCATGGAATGAAAATTGTCATGGTTTTTTGTCTTCGTAGTGGTTATTTAAGCTTAATTGCTGCAGGAAAGCACTGACAAGGTGGAGCAACTTAAAGTTTAAAAATAACTGGAAAAAAATTAACAAAAACCTATCTGCTCTTGAACTGGTCAATGGAATGTGTGATCAAGCCACTCAAATCGCTACAAAAACTAGGATTGAGAATCAATTAGGTGAGCTTTGGAAAACTGTGGAAAGTTACTTGTATCTAATATCAAGAGTCAAATGGCTAAAAAAAGGGGATGCAAATGTCATTTTTTCACTGCACCACAATTTAGAAAAGACTCTCAAATAAAATCTTGAAAATCAAGGGAGACGGGGATATTTGGATTGAAGAGAAAAAGAACACCCTGAATTCAATTATGGCCCCCAAATCACACCCTGTATGTGAGTCTGGGGAGGGAATCGTTAACTTGCGTCATCAACTAAATTTCATCGCCCTTGGGATGGCTTAAACACATCTATCTTCTTCGATGAGGAATGGGAACACATTCTCTGGGGCTTGCTTGGACTGCCCGAGTACCAATTGCAGTGAAGAACAATATCTCAGCAACCAATTGTTCACCCCCAACCCTTACTCCACCGAGGATGGGATTTCTTCCTCCAAATGGTCGAATTTCATAAGGGGTTTTCTTCTAATCAAGGATGAAGCCTTGTCCCAATATAACTTCTTCCTCAATGGTAGCCTTAAAGCCTTTTGGGCAATGGCCATGAGCTGATGGTTGATTGGGAATTGGCATCTCATCCTAGTCTTCCTGAACCTCATCATAAAATCCTTTTGTGGACTCATGTTGATACTCTTTACTTCTACCAGGTCATTAATGATCATTTCATGTTCCACCCTATAATACTGTTCATGAAGGACCATCTCAATTTACCCCTAGTTGGCAATGAAATTAGTGGGTAACAGAGAATACCATTAGGAGGTCAAGCCTACCAGTGAGTTTCCAAACAGTTTTAGCTTGTAGTTAGGATTGTCCTCGAACGCCAAGCAATGATTTGAAAACTTAAAAATATGATCTTGGGAAGACATATTAGGCCATCTCCAACCGAAGGGGCCAGAGGGTCGAAAATAGCCCTAAAACCGTCTCCAACCGAGGGCTAAGCCAGAGGGCTCTGGAATCTGGGAGGGCCCCACGGGATCGGAGAGGGCTGGAGGCCGAAAGCAACCAGCCCCGGGCTGGCTATTTTTTTTTTATAATTTTCTTACTGCTGTCGGTTGTAACCGACAGCATTAATAAAGGTTTTATTACTACTGTCGGTTATAACCAACAGCATTAATAAAGGTTTTATTAATACTGTCGGTTATAACCAACAGTAATAAGGATTCAAGGAATTTTTTTTTTTGAATTACTATTAGTGTCGGTTGTAACCGACACTAATAGTTTGAATTTTTTTTGAATTCAACGGCTAGTAGTTGCTGTATTCATTTTTTTTATATGAATTTATTTTTTTTTCCTTTTTTATCCTTTTCATATGAATCAAATTTTGTTTCATATTTTTTTTAAATTTCATTTTTTTTCCTATAACTTCTATTTCACAAAATTTGTTTCATATTTTTTTTTAAATTCCATTTTTTTTCCTATAACTTATATTTCACAAAATTTGATTAATATTTTTTTTTCATATAACTTCTATTGTACAAAATTTGTTTCATATTTTTTTTAAATTCCATTTTTTTCCTATAACTTCTATTTCACAAAATTTGTTTCATTTTTTTTCCTATAACTTATATTTCACAAACTTTGATTAATATTTTTTTTCATATAACTTCTATTTTACAAAATTTGTTTCATATTTTTTTTAATTCTATTTTTTTCCTACAACTTCCTAGGCCATTATACCACATTAAATAACATTAACCAACATAAAAATTATACAACATAAAAAAAAACATTTAACAACATGAAACTTAAACAACATTTTTAAAAACATAAAACGTAAACGCATACTCGTCACTTAGCCGTTGGATTTGAATTTAAGTTGTAGTTTTAAAATAATAAATTATGTTTGGCCCTATGGCCCTCGGTTAGAGACGGTTTTTTGCAACAGGGCTAAAACGAGCCCTCTGGCCCTCTGGCCCTCGGTTGGAGACGGAGGCAAATATGGCCCTGTACTGTTTATTAAAATATTAATATCTTGGAGAATCTTGGAGGGCCAGAGGGCTCGTTTGAGCCCTCTGGCCAGCCATCGGTTGGAGATGGCCTTACAGTATTTCCCGCTGAAAGTTCGGAATACAAGCATCTTAAAATTGAGAGGGAAAGGGTTTTGCTCATAAATGTACTCATGATAAGGTTTCTGGTGTGTTATTCTAATCATTATGAGGGTCTATGGTTGAGCATTCTGTACCACTATCCTTTTTAACTCTGCCAGTTTATTCCTGAGTTGTTAGTTAGCCACAGTATTGTGTAGGGTATAAGAAGTTCCCCACTTCGGGTTGTGATCAATGCCCGAGAAATCTTCTTTATATGTTTCTAGCTGTCTCTATCTATCTCATCATTTTTTAGCCTACGATGGTGGCATGTATGGGAGAGGCTTGCCCCTAATTGTGGATAACCCATTTTCACTTGCTTCTCCCACTAAGTTAGATGCTCTAACCTTCACTCATTCTTGCCCTACCTGCCTCCTAACATCTAGTAGAGGATCAAGCAAACCTATCTCTCAAAAATCTTCTTCTTCTCGCTGGCTGGTTTTAGCTTCTTCTTCTTTCTTCCTTTTGTTCTTCTTTTCTTCAAGCAAGGGAAACTAAGGAATTACTGGTCCTTTTTTCCAAGTTTACTTCCACGGCTTCTTCACTAGCATAACCAATTTTTGGTGAAGAGTACTTTAACTCCAACCTTCTTTGCAATGTTCTTATTAAGGAACATAGCCTGCTGACCTCTCCTCTGGTTTCCAAAGAGATCTTTTCCATGGTCCCCAGTACTTGCATCATGGTGGCTTGCAAATCTTTGTTAGTGACCTTCTCGCTTGACTTCTTCAAAGAAGTCGGGCTTGCTAAAATCATTGGAAGTTCGATAGGGGAAAGTCTTCTGGATGATCTGTCATGCTTACTTTTGTTGGACAAAGGGGTTGACCAAATTCCATGTTCCACCTGAACATACGCTCTTTCCTTCTTCTTAGCATACAAAATCATAAAATGTGTCCCATCGACTGTGCCAAAACTATGTTCAGGCAAGATTTGTCCCTCACACAGCTCCCCGGGGTGCTCTTTCTCTTAGCCGTCGAGTAAGATGCTTGCTACTTGGTGTTGCTGCAATGTGAGTTTGTTGTTAGTTTGAATGGTGCTTTTGTGGGGCCTTTGTTAAGCCTTGAGGCTTACAATCAAAACTAACAATAGATCTGAGCATGGCATTGTTATCTATTTATAACATACTATTCTTTGTTTGTTCTAAACTGGGTTGATAACTTGCGCCACAAGTTATTTTGACTTCTTGGTTCATTAGATTGTCGTAGATGGGTTAAGTCTGCATTAAGTTCTTTTTCTTGCCTTGTAAACAAGGACTTTTACTCATGATTTTGTATGTTTAGATGAAGAGAGTTCAGGTCCATTTTGATCATTCCTTTGCTTCCAATTAACACTTAAAGTTTATTAACTTAGCCAGATTTGATCTTAAATGGGATTTAAAACAAAAAGCAGTTGAAAGTGAGTTAAAACGCAATGGAATATGCATGAAACAATAGATCTACTCTATACAAATATAAACAAAAGAAAGTCCAGCAAGGTTCAACTTCTTGCAACCACTTTTCTTTGTGTTTATAGGAGTTTGCAGACTATAAAAAATGAAATGTAAACAGGGTTTCCTAGAGGTATTCGATACTATAATACTAGGGGAAAGTAACAGAGCTTCTAAACTTGACAAAAGATGGGTTTATATGGGGAATCTAAGACTAAAAGGGGAAAGTCTGGACAAAACACAGCTTTCTGGGTTCTTGTTTATCTGAGAACAACGTTTGTATGTCTTTTGATTGATTAGTTGAGTGTCCTTATTTCTTGTGCCTCTTGTTGCTTTTATAGATATTTTGTCTCGAATTGTCCAAGCTTTTCCTTTTATTAATGTCCTTCAAAAGATGATGAATCACCATTTATTTACCATTCATGCCCTTGAAAAGTGCTTTTTGCTAGAAGTGAGCTATCCTCTGTGCACCCATCATTTCTCACCTAGGCATGCTGCCTATGTCTTGCTTAAAAGGTTTTCCATTCTTCTTGGGCTTTTGATTTGCCCAAGCCCAATTTTTCCTTTGCTTTTGTATTCTTGGGCCTCCATCTTCGCAAAGCCTAGTGTCAAATATTAACCCAAACCAATTCAACCACAAAAAGTCTTACATGGTTGGCTCCTCACTGACTCTTTTCTTCAGCACATGGGTATTATGCTGGTTTTGTATTATTCAATGTGCAATTCTGCTTCTGATTCTTTTAAGCATCTTGGTCTTTAGCTTGATGACAGTGGGTGTGGTGGAGTCTATTTTACAGGTCTTTTCTACGACTTTTATGGCTAATTTTTCTCTCTCTTCTTGCAAATTTTGGGTTGTTGTGGCTTGCACTTTTATTTGGGGAATTGGGTCTATCTATAATCAGATTAGATTTGAAGAAAAACCAGCCACCTTAGATTATGCCAAATGTTGGCTTATTACTCCATTTTGAGAAGCAGCTTTTGTGTTTTTCCCTCATAGCAAGCCATCTTATGATGCGTTGCCTATTTATTCATTCTTAGGTATTTCCTCGTTTTTTCCCACTGCTCCTTCTTTCATTTTGGTGGTTTGGCACCTTCCATAATCTGGTTGGATTAAAGCTAATATCGATGGTTCTTATGTGAATGGTTTTGCCGGTCTTGGTGGAATTTTTCGAAATTCGAATAGACATATGCTTGGTACTTTTGCCTCGAATATAGAGTTTGGTAGTTTAGTGGCTACTGAAATTTTAACTTTCATTGAGGCAATTCGTGTTGCTTGGGTTCAGGATTGGAAACCCATTTGGATTAAAATTGATTCCTCTTTGGTTCTGCATTATCTTTTCAAGGCCCCTACTTCAATCCCTTAGTTTGTTTTGGTTGATTGGAATAATTATTTATGGCGCCTTCTTCAAATGAGTTTTATTTGTACACATATTTATTGGGAAGGTAACCAAGTTGCTGATGCCTTAGTTTTTTTCGGTGATGCTCGAAGTGCTTATTACCGATGGCCCACAATTCCAAATTTTGCTTATGTCGCTCATGCCCTTGACATTTCTTTTTGTCCTGTTTTTTGCTATCGTTGATTTTTTTTATCTTTGTCTCTTTTGGTTTTATTCGCGGGTCTTGGCTTTGTCCCCCCGCTTGTATCCCTTTATTTTTTTTCTTTAAATAAAATTTCGGAGATGAAGGATAGAGGGATCGTTTTATTAGGAAGTTAGCCCTTTCTAATCACTTTGAGTGGGAAGGAAGGAGCCTACTTTTGTATTGATGGCTATATCTCGGGTCTTGGTTCTTTCTGACCACTCTGTGCATGTTAGAAAGTACGGCTACTTTTGTAGTTCAATGATTAAGCCTTAAGAGTAGTTTGACTCGCCTAATCCTTCATCATCCTCATTAAATTAAAATTATAAATAAATAAATAAACCCTAGAAAAAGTCCCAAATTGTTTCTTTCAATTTGTAGATGCTTCGTCGGATTGTGCAAAGGCTTCGTCGGATCGTCGATTATGCATAGGCTTCGTCGCCCATTTTCAGATCATAACTCTCTCTGTTTCTCTTGCCCACTCTATTGGGATTATTGTTATTGTTTTTGAGACGTTGAAATTTTCTTTAGGAATTGTTTTTAAGACATTGAAATTTTTTGGAGTCTGGATCTCGATGGAGAAAGAGAAGAAAGAGAGGAGAGAGAGGATGAGGGGGAGGGAGAATTGGCAAGGGAGAAACTATGGTGGCTACGTTTGTAAAAACATAAAACAGAGAGACGCGAGAGAGTTAGTCTTCACAATTCTAGGTTGTCTCATTTAACTTAGTTCATGCACTTAACAAACACAAGATACATTAATATGTAGCCCAATCTAGTCTAGTCTAGTAACAGTTAGTGAAGCCAAAAAAATGTAGCCTAGGGGACCAATGATCACATTTTTTTTGTTTAGAAACCATTACTCCAATTAAGTTAAAGTTCAGAAATCATTTCTACAATATCCTCCCAATAGTTTTTAACAAATATATATCTTGTAACGTTTGTGGATATTAAATTTTGTAAATCTGCTTATGTAGCACATTCTGAAGGGTCAAATCCGGATGTCACTTCATATCCGTTCCAATTTCCCAAACCCTAATTCATCAGTGACAGGTATGTGAAACAATTTTTTATTTTTTTTTATCTCTTCCAGTTTATTAAAGACCAATCACCAATCATCCATCTAGATTGAGAATATTTTTGCTTATCGCCTTCGAGTGATGATTATGTTAAACACTATATTTATTAATTTTGGATTAGTTTAAATTTCAAGATGTGTGTAGTGGATAGACAAAAAATCTCAAAATTTAAATTAATTCAATAATAATAAGTAGGATGATGAGGGTGGTGAACAAAATACACTCATTTAGATTTGGTTTTCATTTTTTTTTTTTTTTAAAGAAACCATAAAGACTTCGATTTCATGTCAGAAAAAACGAAATAAAAGCATCTAACTTGTGTGAGTTCTTCCATCCATGTGAGAAGGACTAGTGAACGCAGACGTATCTAATTTAATCGACGAAAGAAACGCTATGGTTTGCGACATTTGGATTGCAGTTGGACTTTTTTTAATGAAGAACTAGACTGATAACAAATCTCACATGGTCGCATGAAAAACGTTGTGTATTGCCTTGGCCACTTGATTTCTGTACCGACCAAAATAGCTGCAAGTGAACCCAAACTAAAGTTACAACAATATCTCGACGCCATGACATGGCAGCTTACGTTTGGCTTAAACACAATAAGAGGCTTGACATTATCTTCCTACTCAAAAATCAAAGATTTCGTGGAAAACTTCGTCACCATGTAGCAATGAACCTTTTTTAAAGTGTTTTGATAGGAACACATGTCGAATTAGAAGTGAACATCAAGTTAGATAGTATCATATGGACTACCTTTTAGGTTTAGTGATAGTTTTTTCTATTTGATTAGAAGGAGTATCGGGTCCGACTTATACAAATAAGATAACGATACATAACATAATTAGTTCAATGATTAATTGTGAGTGACTCATTGTGATATAGCTGGTTTTTGTTAATGTTTTTTTTTGCTCATTTTCAATTGGGTTTAAGGATTTCTTAAGTAAAGAAAAAAGAGTTTTTGGGTAAAATTTCTTTAGGTACTCAAACTGGTAAGCCATTATAAAATGATTACTTTTTAGAAAAAATATACAAGAAGATAATCTACCACAAATCAAATTCGTCACCTTCTCACCATGTTTTCCTCTTTAGAAATTAAGTAGGTTAAGAGGTTTCTTTGTGTGTGATGTTTCTCTTCCGCTTTATGATCATCCCCACAAAATATTTGATCATCTATTGACTTGGTTCAGCCAGTGCGGTAGGGTCACTGATTAGTACACACCTTTTCCTAATTAGGAGGAATATTATATTTAATATGTTGATCACCAATTTTATTCTCTTAATCCAAAGCTTTGCAAAAGACATGAAATTTCTTTCGTTGTTCATTAGCTAGCATATATATATGTATTTGCATTATTTTTGATAAGGTTTGTTTCTTTTGCCAATTTATATGTGCAGTGCTGACATTAATTTAATTTACATTTTCCTTTAATTACAAATAATTAATTCATTTTAAAGAATAACTTGAAAGGACTTGTATGTAGAGACACAATGTATCTACTTAGCAATTACTTGTGAAATTCATCAAAGTTTACAAGTCCCTCATTCATCTTACAAATTATATTATGGAATCCATCATGTTGAAGAGTGTACAAAGTCCCAAATTGGAAGTGTGACAGAATAACATATAACTTGTATTGAGCACTTATACTTTTAGTTGTACCCTCTTTTGTAATAAAATTATGTATCTATTTGGGCTAGCAAGTAATTAAGTTGAAGGCATATTGTTGATTGATCCTTTTAAAAAGGGAGTAGGATTTCTCTCTCTATAAAAAAAAGAGTTAATACAAGATATTGACATGACTTAATCGTGAGCTTTCAAATATGAATGGACTAGAGGGGAGAGAAAATGAGAGAGTGAATCCGGATTCTAAGAAAATTACTTCGGTTAACTTTTACATTAAACTACACTTAAGTGTAATTAGAAAACTAAAGCAAAATTTCATCGGTTGAGTTGAAATCTGCAAAGGATCTTGAATTGTATCCCACTATGTCCGAACGATCCCACCAATAATTCTCTACGGAAAGTTTTTCTTCTTAGGATTTGCTACTCTTGCCTTCATTTATTTTCCCCTTTTTCTTTGGGTTATCTTTATGCCTAATCATTGATACCATAATGCGATACAACTCCTAGGTTGTTAGGCATAAGGTCAGTTACAAAATGAAGCATTCTGAAATGGTATGTGATATGATATTAAAAAATAATTAAGTAGAATGCACTCATGGTTCAAGAAGAAATCGCACCTTAAGCTGTTAAAAAAACATAAGGTGTAATTTGTTTACTGTTAATTTAACATGAGCTAGTGACGATAATTTGTTTATGATTAATTTAACATAAGGTAATGCGCGACCATCCTCATTCATGCTCAAGTCACACGGCCTCTTCTGTACAACCATCGTTGGGGGCAAACAACCAGGATGCACTGACTGACGATAATGAAGGATGGACCTTAGTGACCCGCAAAAAGACGAAGAAGCCCAAACCACAAGCCACAAGGCCGAAGGTAGAGGAAGGGAGAAGGCACCGCCGTCGCAACAATAGGAAACCCAAAAGAAGCGCAAGAGCTGCTAAGCCAACATACGTTGGGGAGCATATGGAGCAAAAACCACGCATTCCCGTCTCCTTGCACGAGTACTTCCCGAATGACTTCTTCCAACAGTGCACTATCGCTGCATGTCACATAGTGGAAGTAAATGAACCATTAAGAGACAAAGTTATCACCGTTGAAGAAGTGAAGACCCTCATGACTAAATAAGGTTTGCCGACCCACGTTAGCATCGAGGAGGCATTACGATTACTCGAGGAGATGCGGAAAGCACTGATAGTGGTCTTAGCAAATCCCAACGACCATGGAGTACAAGGAAACAAGGACGAAGGCTCAAGGCTTTGGTCATACGAATATGCCACATGTTGTGCCGCACAAGACTCAATCAACTTCACTGACGAAGACTTACTGCTAGGATCAAAACCTCACAACTACCCTCTCTTCGTCTCAGGGTACATAAGGGAGAGCAAAGTCAACCGCATGCTTGTGAATGATGGATCGGCCATAAACATCATGCTGAAGTCAACGATGGCTACAATCGGCATCAAAATAGACGAATTGTCCCTAAGCTGTCTACTAATCCAAGGTTTCAACCAAGGAGGACAAAGAACGAGGCATGATCCGAGTGGAGATGACCATTGGTGAACTCAAATCAAGCACGATATTTCATGTGATTAATGCAAGAACTTCATACAGCCTACTCTTGGGAAGGCCTTGGATCCATGAGAATGGAGTAGTGCCATCCACCCTTCACCAATGTTTAAAATTCTACCGGGAAGGAGTGAAGGTGATTCGAGGCGATACCAAGCCATTTACCAAAGCCGAATCACATTTTACAGACGCCAAGTTCTACATGGAGGAAGACATGATACCTGAAACTCTCCCAAAAAAGGTAAAATCCACGGGCAAAGCGATGCCTGAAAAGCAAGAATGGCAATCTATTCCAAGAAAGCAAGGAGGAGAAGCCATGCCGTCTTCAAGCAAAAACAACGACAAACTCGTGACAGCCAAATGGGGTGAGACGCCCTTAAAAGGACTGAACACGCCCATCTTCCGATACATCACGATGTCGAGAAGAAAGAATGGTCAACCCCATTCGAAACAGGGACAAGCAAAGTCGACATGCAGCAGCGCAAGGATGATGTAGAATTGCTCATGACGAATGCAATTTTACCTCTAACACAGCTAGGCAAAACTAAGATTGCAAGACCATCACAAGGCTTCATAAAAGCTCTGCCAAAAGGAGTAGAACCAAGCTTTCTCCCAACCAAGAGGACCTAAGAAGGTTTTGATCCAAACGCCAACAAACTCATGTCGAAGGCTGGGTATGCCTTCATTCCCTCTTCAAATCTCAGAAAGAAGGGTTCAGACACTGTCAACAACAAAGAACGTGACCTCACCAAGACTCAAAAGAGGCTGAAAGAGCATGGTTATGGAGTTGACAACGGCAAAGCAGTGATCGACTTCACACCAAATTCACCTGTGAAGATTTCAAGCAAAGCGAAAAACGCTAGCGCTCAGCACATCAGCGTGAGCGTCATCCAAAACCGAGAAGACCTTAATTTCGCCCCTCGGATATTAGTCTTCAATAGGATGAATCATCAAAGACCTAGAATATCGGCATTTCATCGCATTGGTGGTCAAAGCCGAACCTTCGTCTTTAAGAGGCTTAACACGCCAACATCCCAAAGTTTTGTTTTTGAAAGGTTGTCAGAACCTAAGAAACAAAGCAACGCGCCTAGCTTCCCTCCACAACGGTCAGTTTTGAGGAGACTCGAAGAAACCGAGAAGACTTCACGGAGAAAAGAAACAACACCAAAGAAACAGAAGCCCGACAGCTTAGCCGAAAAGGAAGACATCCAAAGCTCCGTTCCTTCAAAAAATGAAGCGCCAAGCAATCTTGGAGGTTGACACAAATGGACCACTGAAAGTAAGGAGGTGCACCATTATCCACACCGGCCAATCTTCACGCCAACAAGCCTAAAAGAACGGCACTGAAGGAGGGGTCCAAGACGTCTTCCACATCACAATCCAAAAAGACAAATAAAGTGAAGCCCATGAGGAAGATGTCACCGCTACACCACCACAGCTCGAAGATGGGAGCAAGCCACGGTTGATGAGCTTAAGGAGCTCAACTTAGGAATGAAAGAAGAGCCCAGGCCTATCTTCGTAAACGCACTACTAAGTGCGGACGAGATAGAAGAGTACTACCAGCTGCTATTAGAGCACAAAGACGTCTTTGCCTGGACATATAAGGAAATGCCCGGCTTTGACCCTATTATCGTTGTGCATCGTCTTGCAGTCAAACCCAGAACGCGACCGATAAAGCAAACTTAAAGGCGTTATCGATCCGAGCTCATCCCACTGATTGAGGCTGAGATTGACTAGCTAATTGAAGCAAGCTTTATTCGAGAGGTGCAATACCCCAAGTGGATCTCTAACATCGTTATCGTACTTAAGAAATCTGGACAAATACGTGTTTGCGTGGACTTTCGAGACCTCAACGATGCTTGCCCGAAAGACAATTTTCCCTTGCCAATCATCGAAATCATAGTGGACGCAACCACTGGCCACGAGGCACTGTCATTCATGGATGGTTCATCTGGATACAATCAAATTTGCATGGCTCCCGAAGATGAGGAACTAACAGCCTTTCGCACTCCGAAAGGTATATACTGCTACAAGGTGATGCCATTTGGTCTAAAGAATGTTGGAGCTACATACCAACGTGCAATGCAAAAAATCTTCGATGACATGCTACACAAAAATGTAGAATGTTACATAGACGATGTGGTGGTCAAGACAAAAAAGAGATCAGACCACTTGAAGGATTTGCGAATAGTGTTCAAAAGGCTGCAAAAATACAACCTCAAGATGAACCCGATGAAATGTGCATTTGGCGTCATCTCTGGAAAGTTCTTTGGCTTCATTGTCAAGCACCGTGGCATCGAAGTAGACTAATAAAAGATTAAAGCCATCCAAAGCATGCCTGAGCCAAAAAATTTACACGAACTGAAAAGTCTGCAAGGACGACTCGCTTTCATTAGACGATTCATATCTAATATAGCAGGACGTTGTCAATCGTTTAGCTGACTCATGAAGAATGATGTTTCATTTGTATGGGACAAAGCATGCTGCAATGCCTTTGAAAGCATAAAAGGTATTTGTCAAGTCCACCTGTCTTAGGGGCACCTGTGCCCGGGAAGCCGCTCATATTGTATATTGCCGCTCAAGAAAGTTCAGTAGGAGCACTCTTGGCACAAGAAAATGAATCCCAGAAAGAATGAGCGCTTTACTACCTCAGTCGAACTTTCACCGGTGCCGAGTTAAACTATTCCCCGATAGAAAAGATGTGCCTTGCCTTGGTATTCGCCATTCAGAAGCTCAGATATTACATGTACGCTTACACCATCCACTTGGTTGCTAAAGCTGACCTGGTCAAATGTATCATGTCCAAACTAGTTTTGACAGGGCGACTAGCTAAGTGGGCGTTGCTTCTCATTCAACACGAGATCATCTACGTTCCAGCTAAAGCCGTCAAAGGACAAGTACTTGCAAACTTCCTTGCCGATCATCCAATCCCAGCCGATTGGAAGATCTCAGACGACTGGCCTGACGAAGAGGTGTTTTACATCGACATCTTCCCAACATGGACAATGTTCTTCGATAGATCCGCATGAGCAGATGGTGCGGGGGCAGGAGTAATATTCATGTCACTGCAAAGGCAAATACTGCCTTATTCCTTCCAACTAAGTGAACTATGCTCCAACAACGTCACTGAGTACCAAGCACTGATCCTCGGCCTCCAAATGGCAATCAACATGGGAATCACAGCCCTTGAGGTATATGGCGACTCCAAGCTCATAATCAATCAACTCTTGACCGAGTACGAGGTGAGGAAAGATGATCTCGTCCCATACTTCTGGCTGGCAACTCAGCTGCTACAAAGGTTCGAGATAGTGATGCTAGAACATGTGCCAAGGAAAGAAAATCAAATGGCAGATGCTCTTGCCAACCTAGCCTCGAGTATGACACTAGGAGAATGAGAAGTTGCAAACGTGCCAGTTTGCCAAAGATGGGTGATCCCACTTGCCACTGAAATACTGCTAAATGACATAAACATCATCTCAATACTTCTGGTCGACACTGAAGAATGAAAACAGCCGTTGATCGACTACTTAGAGCAAGGAAGCCTTCTAGACGATCCCAAACACTGCTCTGAAATACACCGACGAGCACATCACTTCTTCTACTATAAGGGAACACTTTATCGACGCTCTTTTGAAGGAGTACTTCTGAGATGCTTAGGTGAAGAAGAAGCCAGTCAAGCCATGGAAGAAGTACATTCAGGTGTACGTGGGGCGCATCAGTCGAGGCCAAAGCTACATTTCCAACTTAAAAGAATGGGTTACTATTGGCCAAGCATGGTGAGGGATTGCATGGAATACGCCAAAAGGTGCCAAGCCTACCAATTCTATGCCAAGCCTGCCAATTCCATGCCAACTTCATACATCAACCACCTGAACCATTACATCCTACAGTTGATTTATGGTCGTTCGACGCATGGGGGTTGGACGTCGTGGGACCGATTGCACCAAAGTCATCCGCGGGAGAAGCTTACATCCTAGCTGCAACGGATTACTTCTCCAAGTAGGCTGAAGCCATACCCCTAAGGGAAGTCAAGAAAGAAACTGTCGTCCATTTTATCAAGGAGCATATCATCCACCAATATGGTGTACCTCGCTACATCATTACTAATAATGGAAAGCAGTTCTCCAACTGACTCATGGACGAACTCTGTGAGAAATACAAGTTCAAGCAGCATAAGTCTTCCATGTATCACCCCCCCAGCCAATGGTCTCGCAGAAGCATTCAACAAAACTCTATGCAACATTTTGAGAAAAGTCGTTGGTAGGAGCAAGAAAGACTGGCACAAGAGAATGAGCGAAGCACTTTTGGCATACAGGACGACGTACCGGACACCTACTCAAGCTACACCATATTCGCTCGTGTATGGCGTAGAGGCAGTTTTGCCGTTAGAAAGCCAGATTCTCTCGCTGAGGATGGCTATACAAGAAGGACTGACTGACGAAGAGAATGTAAAGTTACGTCTTCAAGAGTTAGAAGCGCTAGATGATAAGAGGCTTGAAGCTCAGCAGCATCTGGAGTGTTATCAAGCGTGATTTTCTAAGGCCTTCAACAAGAAAGTTCGCTCAAGGTCATTTCAAGTAGGGGATCTTGTCCTTGCATTACGTAGGCCTATCATCACGACGCACAAGACGAGAAGTAAATTCACCTCAAAGTGGGATGGACCTTACATAGTACAAGAAGTCTACACAAATAGTGCTTACAAGATCATGGAAGAAAATGGCTTGATGATTGGCCCCATAAATAGCAAGTTCTTGAAGCGGTACTACGCTTAAGAATGAACCACGCTTCTAGCCCACAAGAGCATAAACTGTGTAGGGCAAACATCAAAAATAAAAAATCATCACTCCTTTGATGCGAAATAAATTAAGCACACAAATTAAACCCTCTTTTTATCAATTGTAGTAAAGTATGTAAGTAGGGATCGTTCTAAACCGGGGATTATGAGGGATTGCTAAACACTTGAAAACTGACTTAAAAACGTAGAAACAAAGTTTAAAACACTAAACTAGACTCAAAGAATGCAAAACTAGAATTTAAAACACTAAAACAAACCAAAAACTCAAAACAGCAACCAAAAGACTCAAAACTACCTTAAAAACACTTTCTGGGCAGTTTTGGACACAAAGCACCAAATTGGACGAATTTGGATTTTAACTTGACTCCAACTACTTAAAAACACAAACAAAACAAGTTTAGAATAATTTGAAACCAGAAAGTAAATTGGGGGATTGTTTTGGACGAATTTAAACTAACAGAACAGAAACTTTGTAAAAACAGATTGGAAACCAATTTGGGAATTTGAATGGATGATAGATTAGTTAGAGGCTCTTTCTCCACACATGACAAGTATGCAAACAACTCGATTTCCAGTTATTCTTTCATAGAATTATGAACGACATTGCCCCAAATTAACTGTGACATCACTAGCTAATTCTCAGATTTTCCTTTTGTTATTGGATTGGATGGCATCATTCAACAACCCAAAGCATTCTTCAAAGGTCCCCTACATGACATCATAATAGAGATACGATCAAAAATCATTACGTTCAATGAAAATCATAAGCAATGACAAAGCACTTGTAACTATGGCATCATGTCACTCATGCTAGGAATTGAACTTAATGCGATTGTGACTAGCAACCTTCACTACATAGGAATATAAGTTTGTGACGATTATGTGAAACATCCTTATATTCTAGCATCATACTTATGCATGCCAATTAAGTGTCGACCCCTAATTAACAAACACAAATACGTTATTACTCGAACAATTAAGCCAATTGCATTCACAAATCAAGAATTCATAACTGGAATTTATCAAATCAAATTGCACACATAGTCATGGCTTCGAAATCACCCCTAACCAATAAGGGTTTAGCCACTCATGTTCATAGCAAAACGAAAGAAAAACAGATTACACAATGAAATCATAAAACGAATTACACCTAGAATGCACCAACAATGAAGCTTGAACATCCAAGGGTCTTTCCTTCTTCTTTCTTGCTGCGGCACACAAATGGTAGATGGGTTTTGTGGGTTATGGATGGTATAGAATGGTGGAATTGTGTTTAGGATGGATGTGTGGTGCGGCTAAGAGTGTTTGGGGACAGAAAATATGGGAATTGGTGAAGGATTGGTGCGGCAGAAAGTATGGTTCTGTTTTAGGCGTGAATGGAAGAGAATGGATGTGAATGGTTGGAGGAAGAGAGAAGACTTGTGGCAGAAATTGTGTTGTGAATGTGTTCTGTGTATTCCCCCTTTTCTTGTGATGGACAAGCCTATTTATAGACTTTGAAAATGAATCACCACCACAAAATTTCTTGGTGAAGTGGATGGATGTTGTAGGTGAAGTGGGTGGATGTTGTAAGTGAAGTGAGTGGATGTTGTAGGTGAAGTGGGTAGATGTTGTAGGTGAAGTGAGTGGATGTTGTAGGTGAAGTGGGTGGATGTTGTAGCATATGTTTGAAGCTCTTTCATGCACCAAAACGTCCATCCTTTATGCTCCACATGCATGCAAT
Source organism: Crataegus laevigata (assembly GCA_963580275.1). NCBI lineage: Eukaryota > Viridiplantae > Streptophyta > Magnoliopsida > Rosales > Rosaceae > Crataegus > Crataegus laevigata. The sequence continues at coordinate 23,417,261 of OY756947.1, read as the reverse complement.
CCATTCCACCCCAAAACTGCTCCAAATTGCACCAAAATGCATCAAAATGCTTCTTCTTGCACACTTTGCTCATAGAATCTGAAAACACACAAAAGTGACTTTAAACACTAAAATAACTAAGGAAACACCACATAAATGCACGAGAACAAGCCAATTAAGTAGCATAAATATGCTCCTATCATCCTTGAACTACGTTATGACTTGATCTCTTTTGTTAGAAGGGTACGTAGGCAACTTGAAACTTCAAAACTTCAAGTATAGTCATATCATCAATGTAAATGCTTCATTTCTTTGAAGGAAGAATGTAGCTACAAAGTTTGTTACAAAGACGAGCAAAAGACATGCGAGAGAAATCTCGTGAGCGTTGAAGGATGACAATGACGAAGCCACAACGACGAAGAAGAAACCAGCCACAAAGTTTGAGCAACAACGTTGATGTGCACGGCAACGTCACCTCCAAGGAAAGTTGTGACCGAAAGGTACTACACAACGAGGCTCTAGTGCAGTCTCTTGCACAGCACCACACGATAGTGCACCACCAAGGGAAAACTGTGATCAAAAGGCACTACACAATGAAACCCTAGTACAGCCTTCCGCACAACCCTGCAAGGTAAAAATGATGCACTAGATCAGGCTCCAAGCAATAACGGCAAACGGCAAAGTCAATGTGCACGACAACGTCACCTTCATGAGCAAGGCCGGTGAAGAACTTTAGTGACCACCGTCAAATGACTAGCCAGTCACGAAGCTCAACACAGTTACACCCACGTCCTGCTTGCTCCGTCACAAATAGCAAGGCCAGTGAAGAACTTCAATGACTGCCGTCAAACGACTAGTCGGTCATGAAGCTCAACACAGTTGCACCCACGTTTTGCTCATTCCGTCACAAACAGCAAGGGCGGTGAAGAACTTAAGTGACTGTCGTCATACGACTAGCCGGTCACGAAGCTCAACACAGTTGCACCCACGTCTTGCTCGCTCCGTCACAAACAGCAAGGGCGGTGAAGAACTTCAGTGACCGCCGTCAAACGACTAGCCGGTCACGAAGCTCAACACAGTTACACCTACGTCATGCTCGCTCCGTCACAAACAGCAAGGCCGGTGAAGAACTTCAGTAACCGTCATCAAATGACTAGCCGGTCACGAAGCTCAACACAATTGCACCCACGTCATGCTCGCTTCGTCACAAATAGCAAGGTTGGTGAAAAACTTCAATGACCGTTGTCAAACGACTAGCCGGTCACGAAGCTCAACACAGTTGGACCCATGTCTTGCTCACTCTGTCACAAACAGCAAGGCCGGTGAAGAACTTCAGTGATCGCCGTCAAATGACTAGCCGGTCACGAAGCTCAACACTTTGCATCCACATCCTGCTAACTTTGTCAAAACAGCAAGGAAATTCATGAATATTAAGAGCACCTGTCAAAAAAAAGAAAAGAAATGAATACATATGTTTATTACCAAAAAAAAAAGAAAGAAAAAATCATAATACATATGTTTTATGTATTTGAAAAAAAAAATGAAAAAAAAAGGAATGCTTATATATTCACAAAAGAAAAAAAAAGTGTTGTTACCATGTATTTGAAAAAAAAAAGATACTATTTCTCATTAAATACATATGTTTCATGTATATACAAAAAAAAAATGAATACATATATTTTATGTGTTCACACAAAAAAAAAAGATGCAATTGTTTTGGCCCATCTTCCCAAATCCAGCCCAAGTCTCACCCTATTTTACTCCATACACCCACCCTTACTTTTCAAAGGCCCAAAACCACCATCAGGCAACTTCTCTGACGTCCAGAAGCTTCTTTTCGACGAAAACAATTTCTCTAGTCGAATTCCACCCAATGCTGGCGATTCCCAACACGAATTCCTGCAAGCCCTGCTTCGAATCGTTCGAGATTTGCTTAACTGCGACTTGTGTTTTCGTGTTTGAGAGCTTGCCTTTAAACACTTACCCGAACCTACCTCACCCGACAGAGTAATAGCTTTAAGGGATCAGTGCATTTGGACTCTTCATCTAACGGCAAGTCGCCGGCGACGCTGTCCTGGCTCCTACTTCATGGTCTTTGTTGCCTCATCAGCCGCATCAATCTCTCTCTTTAATTCCCACGGCGTCGAGAAGCCGCTCAAGTTTCTGATTTATGTCGCATGGGTTGGATCGACGGCAAGCTCTGCAAGGCTCAATCAATCAACTACGTCTACGTCTTCGGCCGCTTTGAGAACTGCAGCTTGTTCGAAGTCGACATCGCCAAACTATGAAGGCACACCCCTTGCCGGAGGAAGCGTGGGTGTGCAGAGAGATTCACTATCTTCGACTTCTCCATAATCAGCATCAATAAGGTTTGCAAAGTTGATTGCCGCTATAAGATCTGGGCTTCTATTTCAATCGGAACAGGCCCACAAGTGCTCTTTTTCCATGGATCCCCGGAGCTTCTCGAACTCCGCCGCCACCGACTCGGTCGTCTCGACCTCGCGCTCGGATCGCTTGTCTCAAGATCTCAACTCACGTGTATGGTTCATGTGCAGCTTCTAGAGCTTGGGATCAAGGCCCGACCCACTTTCCCAAATTGAGAAATCTACTATGATCCCAGTCTTCTCCTCCTCCCAGAAATTGATCAAGACACCCATGGCTGTTTCACGTAAAAAAGTAGGGCGAAGGATCTTCGGCTTTGAGTTTCTACTCGCATGCAAATCCCATCAGAACAAGTGATTTCAAACTTGGCAAACTATGACAACACGAGCGCTGGTTCCATACCGTTGGCATTGGATGACCTGTGAGAAGCGAGAAGGTGAAACCAGGCCATACTATTGCAGCTGCCAGTTCTGGAGCAAGTCTGACTTGGGTTTCTACCATTTTCAGATGAGATTGAAACTCGAAACCTCACCTTCTGCCAATACAGAAAAGAATGTAGGCATGGCCGTATGCAGCGCGGTTTTACACTGCTTGCATCACTTTCCAAATGTATTAGAGACATCGTCGCTGCCGGAAAGTCAGTGCTGGAGCTAAACGAAGCGGGGCTGAAAGGGACACCAGTTTACGTTTTGGAGTATGCCAATGACAACGGGGCTTGTGACAAGAACTTGCAAGGCTTCTTGAACACCACGACTCCTCCTCCACCATGAGCACCACTGCGTCTCCCTTCCTCCATCTGCCTCTCCTCTGACTTCACCATCTCCACCACAGCAGTTGCTCGACATCGTCTTCTGCTCCATCTTCCTTCACCGCAGTGCCTAGCGTCGCCTTCGTCTATGCTTACCCACATCTCCACCGGCTGCAGCTTCTTTGCAAGCTCCTCCCTTCCATGGACCTCCTTTCTCTACAACAGGTTTGTCACTCTGACCACCATCACGAAGAACGTCAACGACCGCCGTCAAACGACTAGCCAGTCGTGAAGCTCCACGCTTCGATCTGCCTCAAGCTTCGTCCCCGTTGACTCCTACACCTCCGTTCGTCTTCGTCCTTCCCTGCAAAATTCCTCAGTCAATCGTCCAAATTTATACAAAAAAAAATATAATAAAAAAATGAGGATGATGGAGCAAAATTTGCTGGCACAAGTGAAAATGGATCTGGGTGCATGGGCACCATGTGCAGGAAAAGCATAAAAAAGAGCAAATAATGATGGTGCATGACACAGAGAAAGAAACAAAGAAATGGGAAGTGGTGGTGCCAGCCACCGAAAGCAAAAGAAAAAGAGAAAAAAAAAATATATATATATATATATATATATATTAAAAAATAAAAATAAAAAAAGGAGAAAAAGTAAAGGAAGTTATTATGTCGTGCGTGTGTGTACATATATTTATATAATATATATATATATATATATATATATATATATATGTACGAAATATGTGGTATCAAAAAACACCACATTAAAAAAATACATTTTGTAAAATAAATTTTATTTTATTTATTTATCTGAAAGATTACATAAGTTGGTATTCTACATGTCACAAAAAAAAAACATAAATTTGTGCAAACAGGAGGGACTCTTCAAGGACGGTCATGAGAAGCCTCATTACTCGGCGGAACTGCAGAAAGACGAGGCACGGGAGTTTGATTATCTGGAGCCTCAACACTTGGCGAAGCTGTAGAGGACGACGACAAAAGATGCCTCTTGAACAAAGCCATAAACATCTGATGATCACTTTGAATCCGACTATCATATTCATGCAGCTGATCAAGCTTCTTCTTCATGCTTGTCGAGTAGCTGTTGGCAAGCATGTGCAACTCCCTATTTTCATGCTTAAGCTCTCTAATCTCTTGCTTAAGGCTCGTAACCTCAGCCATCAAGGATTCAACTTGACGAGTACGAGCAAGAAGGCGTTGGCCCATGTTCGACACAGAGCCCGTGCACTGGACGCTAAAGACCAAGGAGTTCTGGACAGCCAGCTCATCGGACCTCTTGGAAAGCACCATGTTGTCTCTGGGGGTGAGAAGATTTCTAGCCACCACCGTGGCTGTTATATCATTCTTCATAACCGAATCCTCAACCGTAAGAGGACCGTTCGGGGATAAAAATGATGGGTGTCATACGTTGTCCGGAGAATACATCACAGCCTCTTCCCCGGCATTCAAGTCAAGGCGACGGTCAGATGGGCAAGACATTTTTCGAAGGTTTTTGAAGAAAAGAAGAGGTCGGACAAATTAAGACCTCAAAAGTACAAGAGGGGAACTTCTGCAAGTAGCAATTTTCAAGTGTGCTTTAGAAAACAATCGATGCCTCCATAAAAAGAAGAATCAACGAGGCCACCTGCTCAGAAATCGAAAAGCTGCCTGCGCATAAATCGAAGAGCCGTTTGTTCAGAAATCGAAGAGGCACCACCTTTCCAAAAAGCTGAATTTTCTGGATCAATCTGTTAGCACCCTTCATGTGCAATCTCGGCTTTGAGGGAGTCACGGGCCAAAATCAAAGAGGCTCAGCACTATCCTCCAAATTTCAAAAGTCGCTCCTTCAAAGATCGAGGTTTGTCACCACCCTTCACGTGTTGTCTCAGCTTTGCAGAAGTCACGAACGGGTCTAAAAATGCGTGAATCTTACTATTCTAATCAAAATTACCCACTGTCCCTGACAAGGGTAAACAAACATTATCACTACCGGTTACTTAGAAATCCCTATATAGGCCAACCCTTATCATTTACGGTAAGGCAGACCTGCAAAAATGCCAGAGCTCTTCCAAGATGCATTTCCAACAAAACCTCTCGAAATACTCAATATTCCTCATTCCTCAGAATACCTCTGCGAATAAATCACACCAGAGCAAGAGTACCTCATATCATCAGGGTCGAAAGTAAGAGTATCTCATATCACGCTTTCTCCCTGTCTTTTTCCTTGTCTCCGTTCTCACCTTCAAGACAAGGAAAAAGAACGCAATCAGTCGGAACCTTTGCCTGGTTGCTTACCTTGCACAGCCCTCGAGCACTCATCCTCAACTGTTGTCAAGGTCACGAATTCTTTCGTCAAATACTTTAGTGCAGTTGATACGGTGGTGGCTCACCATTCAAATGCAAAGGTTGCGCACCACTTCTGCTATGCAAAATGATTGAAACAGAAAAATCAACGATGACCTAGCACCGTCGCTGAAGAGCAAAGGTTCGATGTGCAACGCTGGTGAATCGTCACCATTTCTTCAAAAGCAAAAGTATTTCATATCATCAAGACAATGAGAAAGAGAGCAATCAGCCAGCATTTGGAATCAACTCTCCAATCCAGAACCGACTGCCTGGAAACCCTTCCCTGATTACTTACCTAGCTTTTGCATTCCACTCCTGCATCAGTAAGGTAAATACTGCAAGAGAAGATGCCACACTTGCATGAGAGAAAATTGGAGAATATGCCGCTTCTGCAAGGAAAACAGATAAGGCAAGGGAAAATGATACATTGAAGCATGTAGAAACTAGCACGATGAAACATGTGCCGGGTCGTCCGCTACTTCTTCAAAAGTAAAAGGATTTCATATCATCAAGATCTGACGTACTCTGGATTTGATGGGCTTGTTTTGACCCTCAAATTCTTGAGTCGACTCACAAAAATCACTTGCTATGTAGAGCCATTCATGGTCTATCCAACCTTCAAGATCAAGCCACCAACGGCCCTTGAAGGAATCACAAGTCTGATTCAAGATCAAATGTTCACCACCTTTGAATCGACTTCAACTCTAGATAAATGGGTAAGCTCAGACTTTTAGCAAGTCTAGCAGAAGAAAACCTTCCAGCGCAGTTCAAGAATAAACCTGTGGAAATATACTTCTTCAAAGCAAAAGTATCTCACATCAGCAAAGTCAAAGGCAAAGATATCATATGGCATGTTTTTCCTTTACCTTTGCTCTTGCCTACGGGACAAGAAGAAATAGAGCGATCGGTCGGCACTTGGAAAGATTGAACAGAGAAACAGACCAACACCTCTACCTCGTGCCTGCCTGCCATGAAAAAGAAACAAAGCAGAAAATAATGCAGCATGGGCTGTACAACTGCACGTGCTGATTCATCCTCAGCTAAATCGAAGATCACTTGCCATATAAAACCGCTCGTGGCCCGACAACCTTCAAGATCAAGCCTCAAAGGCCCTTGGAGAAATCACAATCCCGATTCAAGACCAAGTGTCCACCACCCTTGAATCAACCTTCAAGATCAAGCCTCAACGGCCCTTGGAGAAATCAAGACCTGATTCAGGATCAAGTGTCCAACATCCTTGAATCAACCTTCAAGATCAAGCCTCAACGGCCCTTGGAGAAATTGCAATCCTGATTCAAGACCAAGTGTCCATCACCCTTGAATCAAACCAGTTCAAGATGAAGCCTGTGGAAAGTCAACAAGCACAACAAATGCACGTACCGATTCGTCCTAGCAGAGTTGAAAATATCCCAGCCCAATCCAAGATCAAGCCTCGACGGCCCTTTGGATCGACGTCTACATTGAGGAAACTTCAAAACGCACCTTCTACACATGACAAGCACATGTATGCAGCATGCCTTGAAGTGGAGGCATTTGTAGACATTGAAATTTTGGTAAATAAAATCTTGACCGATTGGTCAAAATTTCAACGCTCGTGTATTACATAAATTTTACACGTAGCGTGTGATTCGACAGAAATTGAAATGAGTCAGAAAAGTCGTCAAATAGGACACGTGTCAATACCTGGCAGATACGACTTATTTCATATGGGATATTATATTCAAAATTAGGCCTTGGAAAATTCTATAAATAAGAAGCCATTTCATTCATTTTTCATTCACCAATTCACAAACACATTTCTCTACTCCCAAATTGGAAGAGAATTCTCTTGAAGTTCGTTCTTCGTTCTTCGTTCTTCGTTCATCGTTCTTCGAGATCAAGCCTTAACGGCCCTTGAAGAAACGCTTTTCATCTTAAGATCAAGCCCTAACGGCCCTTCGAATCAACACAACATCAACGTTCATCATCAAATCCCTGAAGATCATCCTTGTTCAGCCTAAGATCAAGCCCCAACGGCCCTTTGGATTAACACAACATCAACAAATCCACATCATTGTTCATCCAAAGATCAAGCCCCAACGGCCCCTTCGGATCAACACAACATCAACGAATCCGCACCACTGTTCATCCCAAGAATCAAGCCCCAACGGCCCTTTGGATCAACAGCCCATCAACAAATCCATATCTTACGAAGATAGAATCAAAGGATAAATCCTAAATAGATTGTAACCCAAAATTCATCAAAATACAAATATTATTTTGTAAGACACGTGTTCTTGTTTCAGGAATTTTCTGTGTTTACACTTAGATCTAAATTTAACTGTCTATTTTCGTTTACACTTTATTCTACTCACCAAATTTCATTTCTTAGATTTTCTTTTTTGAAAAGTGATCCTTTAACAGATGTAGAAAAATGAACGGTTCGGATCGTTGATATAACATTCTGATATTTACGGTTAACTAAAATATGAGTTCATGTTATATAGTTTATAGAGACTTTATAATCTTTGAGCTATATTTTCATTAATGGTAAAACTCTCATCGTAATATCAACGATCCAAACCGTTCATCTTCTTGCATTCTCTAAGAGATCATGTTTTAAAAAAAAAGAAAATCTGAAAAGAAAAAAAAATTGGTGAGAAAAATGGTGCGTAAAAGTAAACGACAATCAACGGTTAAATTTAGATTTATAGTTTATGGATTATGAAAAAACTTAGGGAAAACATCGTCAATATAACCCTTGAAGACAATATATCAAGTCAAAGTTCCAATATCATTTCCCTTCGTGATTGATGAAACTTGAAGGGTTTTATTGTAAAAAAAGTGCAAGGTTCCTCAATCTTGAAACACAACTCTCTTCATTTTGCATATCTTTGAACATTTGTATTTTGTAGTATGCACTAATACTTTTTTCATTAGACTCTTATTTTGGGGCATATAAACTTCAAAGAAAAATTATTTATTATTAATGTTTTGAAGTAGTATTTATGTGACAATGTGGTATGTATATACTAACTTACTATTATGTTTTACATTTTTGGGGGTCAAATTATGTTTTTCATTTTCATTATTTATTGATTTAAAATATATTTCTCTTAACGAGTAACGGGTCGGGTCATATTACCTGATAATATTAACGGGTCGATTCTGGGTTGGGTCATATTACCCGTTTATTTTAACAGGTGTTACACGACACGACCCGTTAAGCTATCTGGTATGACACGAACACGAGAAACACGACACGAATGTCAGGTTTAGTCTCATGCTATGCGTGTTGGATACATGGTGGATATACATGTGCTTGTCTGTTTAATAAGTTTTATAAACATTGACTACCTAAGAAGCTTAAACGTATGGATAATTACCATACGTCAAATGTTAGAAAACTTCGCGTTGAACTTTGAGGCATCATGGGATATCTTGTACTTATGGATATGGACTTTGACTTCACCTCAAATCTCTCAGTGCTTTGTAAGGCCCAATAATGTGTTGTTTGGTTCATGTAGATGAGTATGGAGATATAAAAAATGCGCAATAAGAAATCTATCATCTTCTAGTAATTATTCAATAGAATGAGATATCTCTCGAAGCCACTTGAAGATCCATCTTGAAAATCTCTGCACAAAGTACTTATTAATCAAGCTATGTTTGCAAGAACAACTTCAACTTGAGATGCATCATGGTGATCATAGATGACTACATGTGATTTGACATAGATCCACTTCACATAAATGTTGATCAAGATATGGATATGGATGATAAAAGTACCAAAGAGTTTCGTTATCTTGGATTTGTCTTGCAAAATCACAGAGAATTAGATGGAGATCTCAACTATAAAATACAAATTGGATGGATGAAGTGCAAGAATGCATCGATTATGTTGTGCAATCATCGTATACCACTAAATATCAAAGGAGAATTTTGTAAGACGACAATAAAGCTAATGATGCTTTATGACACGAAATGTTAGACAATCAAAAAGCAACAGGTACAAAAAATGAGTGTAGCGAAGATGAGAATACTTTGTTGGATGTGTAGGCACACGAGAAAGGATATGATTAAGAACGAGGATATCCGAGGCAAAGTAGGAGTGGTTGCAATTAAAGATAAGATGAGAGAAAAACAGTTAAGATGGTTTAGACACGTGAGCCGAAGATCTATAGATACTTTGCTTAGAAGATGCGACTATAAGACGGAGGCTGGGAGAAAAAAGGGAACGGAAGACATATGAAGACTTTGAAAGAGACTATAAGAAAAATTATGAAGTACTTGGAGCAAATGGAAAACTTGGCGCAAGACCAAGCGTAAGGGTGCTCTAGTATTCATACATCTGACCCTACTTAAAGAGATAGGACTTGATTATTGTTGTTTTGTTGTTGTTGCATCGATATAGCAATCACTTGACGAATATCTAAATTTTAAAACATAAAAAGTTGTTGTTTATGTGACTTTCACTTTCTTATTTTACTTATTCGGGCTTTTTGTTGTATTTAGAGAAGTTAATGGTGTGGCACATTACATAGGTTTTGCCTTGATTTTAGATTTAGTTTTTTTTTTTTTTTTTTTTTAAACTCAACACCGTGAGGACAAAGTTCTACATCAATGAGGGACCAAACTATGTAAAGGCTTATAAGAGGTTGAGCTACTCTTTATATTGTCATTTGGTTTTATGGTGGAACCCCAATTTTCTTTATAGTATCAAAACAGATTGTCTCACATGTAAAGACCAAATGTCATACATGTCCCACATTGGTGAGCAATCAAATCATGCAAGAGCTTATAAGAGGTTGAACTACTTCCTCAAACAAATCCATGCATTTTCTTTTTTTAGTTGTAATTTTAATAGCTTTTCCTTTTCGAGTTGTAATTCTATTTCTACTTGTAATAGAAAAATCTATTCTTGGGTCATAAAACTATATTACCAATTACTTTTATGATGAAACTTTCAACTTTTTTAAAACTCAACATTTGTTTGAGTTCACAACATATTCTAAAACACAACCCAATGTTTGGAGAGGCCCAAATTTACCATCTCTTTTCTTCCCCTTTTGTATTTCTTATACAACTCTTTATCCTAAGGGTGGGCACTTGAAACTAAAAACTAAAACCTAAAAACGAACCAAATTGAACCGCACCGAACAGTTTGGTTTTGCGGTTTTAAAACAGTTTCGGTTTGAAACTGAACAGCAATGTAGGGAAACAGTTTGGTTTTGGTTTTCGCTTTTGGAAACCACACCGCACCACAAGTCTTAAAAAAACATGATTGAAGTGTATCAATTTGTTTAATTGTTATTTTGTGTATTTGATTCGATTAGGCCCTTTCTAAAACTTGTAAACTTTGTCTGATTTGTTTAGGGTGTGTAATCAAGGGGAGAGGAATGCCATTGGTGTCGATTAAATTAGGGTGTGCATGCTTTATTTTGTATTTGTTCAGTATTTTGTGTGTGACTTACATAGATTTATAACTTATACCCTTTACAGCAATGGCAAAAGCCCATTGGGATAGTAGCCTTCAGGCTATTAGGGTCAAGTTTTTTGTTTATGTTGCATCTGTTGGTCTGTATAGGTATTTACTGCTCATGAGTGATATTATTATAATGAGAAGGTATTTGCTGCCTTACTGGGGTGCAAAGTCCTTTGAAGGCTTTGAACATGCACCTTGACTTTGCATCATGAAATGTTTGAAAATGGTTTGAAATAAAGTTTTAGATTGTATATTTTTTTTCTTAAAAATACTGATGTTGTTTCCCATGGTGACACCCCTGGGGGGGGAGGAAGGTAAAGAGATTTTTTTTTTGTATGTATGTAAATAGTTTGAAATCAAACCGAACTAAACGGTTTTGTTTTATTTTGGTTTTGACTTCAAAACCGTACTGAATCGAACCAAAATTTTCAATTTCAATTTCACTCAAAACCGTACCGAACCAAACCGCGCACACCCCTACTTTATCCTATGTTTTCCCCAACGAATGAAATCCATGATATATTAAGAAAATAAAATAATAATAAAAATCTCAAAAACAATCATGATGGATTTTAGAATTTCTTTTCGGTGGATCATGGACATGCTTTGGGCTGCTACTAGACAGATATGCCCCAAAGGCAACAATCATTTTGGGGCTTCCACTATAAAGCCCAAATGCCTATTGTCTGGGTCAGAAGAAACAAATGAAAAACACTACACAAAATTATAGCCCAGCATCACCCATGAGCCCTTTCTATAGTTCTACGATTTCATGCAGTAATTTGATCCGATCTCTTAGTTCAAAAGCCAAAAAAAAAACAAAAAAAAAAAAAAAGAAAAAAGAAAAAAAAAGAGAAAATCAATATGATATTTAGTACAACAATCTAGTGTTATTTCCCTTTACTTGCAAATAAATGACTTAGGTTTGACGGCGAGTTCAATACTAAATTATTGTGGTAGATTCATTATAAGTCTTAGCCTAAACTTCCACTTTTTCATGTTTAAATAATACTGCTGTATTGAAACGTTATGAGCTGAGGGGTTCACCTCATGCTATCCTATCCTCTGCATGTTTATTTTACCTACAAGACTATGCAAACGTTTTGATCTTGTCCATCCAACAAAATCTGACGGTTAAAGAACTGCCACATCTTTAGTTCCCATTTTCTCCAGTGTACAGACGACGGTGGACCTATATTTTAAGGCCCATTACGATGTCCTAAGCCTTTTTGGGCCATTTTGGTGTTCTATAGCCTTTTAGTAAAGTGCGCACATGTTGGAAAGAGAGTAAACAACTAAATTTCCGTCTGTGTGAGGAGATCATTTCTCACGTGAAAAGGTCATGATTGGTGGGTGGGCCTCGGAGTAGCCCACCAATGCTGGTGTGCTACGTCTGGTTGGGGGCAACGTCGTCATATATAGTTAGGTTTCCGTTAAGTGCGAAAGAGCCGAGGGGGGAAAGATACCCTGCTGCTCTGGTATGCTGCAGTGTGCTGACCTTTGGTCCTGGCAATGCAATCATCAACTGACACCTGTCCGTTACCTATTTGTTATTTCATTTGGTAATCCTGTGTATGCAACACCGAAAGATCCGTTTAATCTCGCTGCCATTGTAGTCCTTGTGATTTATTCAATAAATACAAGTCCCTCTTATTTGATTTGGGTGTAAATTTAGGGGGTTATCTCTGACTCGTTTTCTCCGAGTAAGAGTTATTTGATATAAGTAAAAAGGTGAAATTTGAATTCTATATAAAGAAAACTCCATGGATCTTGTAGCTCATGTTATTCACGAACTCTAGATCTTGTGTTCAAATATTTTTGTCTTCAAACATCTTTTGCACTAAAGTGAGTTCTCTTGGACTATGCGCATAAATGATCTTTATTTTTTTTTTTAGAGCAGCTCCAGTGGGAGTAGTTGCTCGAGGGATAATCAGAAAAAAGGGCCCGAGGCCCTGTGAAGTCAGTCCAGCGTTGCAATGGCCCGAGGGACAGTGGGAGCCCGATGGACAGGGCGGTGGGAAATTGACAGCCCGACCCACCGAGTGGATATGACGCCAGCATGACGTCATGCTGGCGTGTGGGCAATTTTAAATTTTTTTCTGTCCTGCGCGTGCACTCCATGTGCGCGTGGGGGCGCATCGCCCAACATTTTTTCAGAAAAAATGGTAACTTTTGCATAAATGACAGAATGCTTTTCAGAAAAAATTTTACCGTTGGGAAGCCACGTGGCTTCCCACGGTCCGTTCGATCCCAACGGCTCTTTAATTTTGACCGTCCGATTTTAACGGTAATAAAAATAAAAAAATCTTATTTAATATCAACCGTTGGATCTCAGATCAACGGTTGATATTATTCTGTAAAAAAATTGAAAAAAATCGTAAAAAATTGAAAAAAATCTTAAAAAATTGTAAAAAAATCTGTAATTTTTTTTTTAATTTTTTTACTTTTCTATAAATACCTTATCATTAATATCTACCTTACACCACAATTTCATACTTTCTCAACTATTTCTCCTCACATTCAAAAGCCTTTCTCTCAAACTTTGAAGCCAATTTTTTTTCAAACAAAATGAGTACTGGTGCAGGTACGAATTGGACGCTTCTTGAAGATGTTGCGTTGTGTGCTAGCTGGGTTAAAATTACTCATGATTCACTTTCGGGTAATGAGATGCAGTTGCGAGAAATGTGGGGTCTTATTCATACCAATTATATTGAGAAAATGGGTGGGCAAAGAACTAAAGATTCACTGTCCAGTCGTTGGAAATTACTGAATATATCGTTTAGTTTGTGGAGAGACGCATTGACACAAGCTAGTTCTAATCTTCGAAGTGGGGAAAGCTTAGCGGATCAGGTAACAATATATTACTTATTTGTTTATATTATTTAATTGTTAGCTATTTTCATATTATTTATTTGTTTTTATTAATTATTTGTTAGCTACTTTCATTATAATTATTTGTTAGCTATTTTCATATTATTTATTTTTTTGTATTAATTATTTGTTAGCTAGTTTCATTATAATTATTTGTTAGCTATTTTCATATTATTTATTTGTTTGTATTAATTATTTGTTAGCTAGTTTCATTATAATTATTTGTTACCTATTTTCATATTATTTATTTGTTTGTATTAATTATTTGTTCCCTAGTTTCATTATAATTATTTGTTTGTATTAATTATTTGTTACCTAGTTTCATTATAATTATTTGTTACCTAGTTTCATCATAATTATTTAATCTCCCGCATTGTATAGGAACTTCAAGCACAAGCTAGGTATGGTACCAAAACCAAAAGCAAAAACAAAACATTCACCCGGTTTGAATGTTGGAATGTGGTCAAAGATTGTCCTAAATTCAGAGTTGTGCCTGTCGATCCAGAAGTTTTCATGAATAGCACCCCTTACACTTTACACCTGATCATGCCTCGCATGATCATGATGAAGATGATGCAGAAGAAGTGCCTGAAACGCCCCCCGTTGAACAAGCGTCGGGGTCGACCCGTTTTCCAATTAGGCCTCAAGGTAAGAAGGCTGCAAAGAGAAAAGGTAATACTTCAAAGAAAGATTATGGAAAGTTTATGGAAGACCTTGCCCGCCAAGGTGAATTGACTTTGGCTCGAGAAATGGCTAAATATGAGGCCGATAAGGCTAGAGAGGATGCAAAAGATGTAGTTTTTCAGAAAAAATTTGAAGCTGATGAGAGAGAAAGAGAACTACTTCGGCAAGAAAGGGAATGTAAAAGAGAAGAAAGAATGGTTGAACAAGATCGTAACATTATGAAAGAGCCTTTAGAAGGGAAGTCTCCAAATTCTAAATATTTTTGGAAGTCGGAGAAAGAAGACGTGGTGCGAAGGAGGCGTGCAAGAGAAGCGAGAGCAAGAGGAGATGGTCCTAGCACCACAAGAGAAGATCATCCTAGCACCACAAGAGAAGATCATCCTAGCACCACAAATTGGTTAAGCACGACAAGAGAAGATCATCCTAGCACCACAAATTGGTTAAGTGATGATTATTGAATTTAGGTTGTAATTTCTTATTGATTGAATTTAGTACTTTATGTTGTTTCCAATTTATTGAATTTAGTACTTTATGTTATTTCCAATTTATCGAATTTAGTACTCTATGTTATTTCCAATTTATCGAATTTAGTACTTTATGTTGTTTCCAATTTATTGAATTTAGTACTTTATGTTCTTTCCAATTTATCGAATTTAGTACTTTATGTTGTTTCCAATTTATTGAATTTAGTACTTTATGTTATTTCCAATTTATCGAATTTAGTACTTTATGTTATTTCCAAATAAAATTACATGAACATACCAAATAAAATTACATCACATACCAAATAAAATTACATCACACACCAAATAAAAAGCACACTAAATGAACTAAATGAACACACGACATGAAATAAACACACGACATGAAATAAAATAAAACACCCCAAATAAAAACAAACACTAATGAACTTAAGTATCTTCAACACCCCTCAATTTCCACTGGTGTTCTATCAAGTCAATTTGGCAAGCATTGTGCATATATGGCCTTTGCATTGCAGTATATCGTTGAATGACTCTATCATTGAAACGTCCATCCCGCAGTATTGGGCCGTGTTGCACGGGTTCTTCGGTGGCGTCATGAGCACAATATATTCGTGTTTTGGAATTGTTCATCGTGTCTGGCTCATATTCATCAACAGCATCATACTCGTACTCATCTTCCACAATCATGTTGTGAAGAATGATGCACGTCATCATGATAGATCGAAGCGACTCCACATCAAACATTCTAGCAGCACCTCTAACAATAGCCCAGCGAGCTTGGAGTATACCAAAACAACGCTCCATATCCTTCCTGCATCCTTCTTGACAGCTTGCAAAGTATTTTTCCTTTGCACTTTGTGGACGTGGCACTGTTTTGACAAAGCATTCCCACCTTGGGTAAATGCCGTCTGCTAGGTAGTATGGCCCGTCGTACTTACGTTCGTTGACCCAGTATGTGACTTTTGGTGCCTTTCCTTGTAAGACTTCATCAAACACTGGGGATTGGGCAAGGACATTAAGATCATTTTGAGCTCCCGGAACCCCGAAAAAGGCGTGCCAAATCCAAGTATCAAAAGATGCCACCGCCTCCAAAATGATACTTTTCGATCCTTTTCTATCCCCATAAGCGCCTTGCCATGCACTTGGACAGTTTTTCCAAGTCTAGTGCATACAATCAATGCTTCCAATCATCCCTGGAAAACCTCGCATCTCGCCATTCTTCAAAAGCCTTTCCAAGTCCATATGAGTAGGCCTCCGGAGGTACTCATTGGTGTAGATAGATTCGATTACCGAGCAAAACCTCATCAGGGACTCAAGAATGGTTGATTTTCCCATCCTCGTTATCTCGTCCACTTGGTCTGCAGCTGCTCCATATGCAAGCATCCGCAAAGCAGCAGAATTTTTTGCTCAGGTAGGAGACCTATAACACCAAATGCATCCGGCTTTTGCACAAAGTAAGAATCATGGTTGCAAACAGCGCCCATGATTCTGTTGAACAAATGTCGTTCCATTCTAAAACGACGTCGGAAGTACGTATCAGGGAATGCACTGTTCCGGACAAAATAATCGTCCAAGAGCTCCTGACCTCGTTGTTGCCTGTTTCTATCAATGTTTCTAGCACGGTTGGGCCTGCAGATCTGAGCCACACCTTGGACGACTCGACGGGAATGTGAGGCTCGTGCCATTCTTGATTCGTCATCTCTCCGTCTACGCTCATCATCCTCTTCCATCTCATTTTGGGCCCAATCCCCGGCATTGAACATTCCTTCTGATTGGTTAAACAATTCTTCCTCTTCTTGATCGATTTCCCACATCATCTTTGAAGAAGAAGAAGACATTGGTGAAGAAGGAAGCAGAAACTATGAATAATGAAAGGGATTTTGGTGAAGAAGAAAGCTGAAACTATGAATAATGATAGAGAGCTTGAGAAAATTGGTGTGAGATTTCTGAGGATGGAGGTTTCATTATATGGAGGATTTGGGCAAGGATTAGGTTGTAGATAATGACACGTGGCATGCCGTCATTCGTTAAAAATTTGGTGGAAATCTATCCTCAAAGATTGTAATCGGATTGTGACACGTGGCACGACGTGATTGGTTACAAATCTTATCGGAAATCCCTCGCCAATAATTGTCCTTTCAGATAATGACACATGGCATGCCGTCATTCGTTAAAAATCTGGTGGAAATCTATCCTCAAAGATTGTAATCGTATTGTGACACGTGGCACGACGTGATTGGTTACAAATTTTATCGGAAATCCAAAATTACAAATAAAATTATTTTGAATTTTTTTAATAAATAAAAAAATCCAAATATTTTATTGCTATTGGCTTTTCGAATAATGACACGTTGCGCAACGAGAACGATTAAAAATATTATCTGAAATTACAAATAAAATTATTATGTATTCTTTTATAAATATAAAAATACTAATATTTTATTGCCAATTGCTAGGGCTATTCAAGTACAGGGGTGGAGATGCAAAAAGACTATTGCCAGGAAAATACACTGTTCATTAAGGCAATTACTGTTCATTAGGTGGATTGAATAGTGTATTGCCTGGGGGGATGGCTCCTACATTGGAGTTGCTCTTATAGGAGACAAGAAGCCTTTATTTATAGAGTAGGATTTTAGACACTCGCCTACAAAGTACCTAAATATAACTAAAGCCTATGGCGTCTATAAAAAAAAAGTGTATAATTTCAATACAGCCTTAATTTCTTATACTTTGATTATGTTATTATTTTTTATTTCTCAAAACATAATAAACTTTTTTCAAACAAAAGACTGATGATACGATTTTTATAAGGAGTTGATTATAAGAAGAATAATATGATGTTTATTCTAACTAAGGTATTAAATATCGATGATATCGGAAATATCGGTAGTCTAAAAACACGGAAATTTCGATGGAAATATCGGGATATTATCGATATCGATAAAAATTGAATAAAAACCACGGAAATTGTAAGAAAAACTTGGAAATTTTTATTGAAACTTTGTAGGATGTTTATTTAGTCAATTATCTATTAGTTTATCACAAAAAATTGGAAGAAAATTCATTGCATGATGGATTTAACTAATTTAAGTTGATTATATAGTGAGCTGACAAACATTGTGAGTGTAGAAAATATGTAAATATTTTAGCATATTTTCACAAAAACATAAGTGATATGGTGGTCAAGGTATTGAAGGAGTAAAATGGGAGGGGTTAGAATCCCCTTGGTGTTTTTTTAAATATAGAAATTTAAAAAACACGGAAATTTCGATGGAAATATCGATGACATCGGAAATATCGGTAGTCCAAAAACACGGAAATTTCGATGAAAATATCGAAATATTATGGATATTTAATACCTTCTAACGCATGAACGATTACAATCGTACAATATATTTTTTAACCTAATAATTCTCTTTTCAAAAATTTCACTAGTTTAAATAGAAATTGTGAATTGAATTGGACAAAATTCTTCCTTAAAAAAGATGAAATAAAAAGACAAAAACCTCATCTATTTTCTTGTGGTTCATGGACCACCCAAACACCTCTCACCTACCACGTGTACCACGCTGCTCCCTCACTCTCTCTCTCTCTCTCTCTAAACGCAGACTATAAATTTCAGCAAATAAACACACGGCGTCACATAACACTCCGGCAGTTTATCAAAGTCCCCTTCACCTTCAGCTCCCGAAAGCCGTCACCACCCCCATACTCGCACAACGACAACACACCCACACGCAGAACGATGAACCAGAGGCTCTCTTTCCCATAAAACGACACCGTAAGGCTTCAAAATCCGTGCCGATCGATTGGCTCCGGGAAAAGTGAAGGCTCAGATCAACTGCTCCGACGACCTAGGGTTCCGACGACGAAGGTGGAATCGTTGTTCGCTGATTGATTGCTCTCTCGCTCTCTCGCTCTCTCTGCTCGAATGGCTTCGGAGGAGGTGAAACCGAGCGAATCGGCGGTCTCGACGATCGTCAACCTGGCTGAGGAGGCGAAGATGGCGAGGGAGGGCGTGGTCAAGGCTCCGAACCTCGCGTTGCTCAGCGTCTGCAAGTCTCTCGTTGCTGGCGGAGTCGCCGGTGGAGTGTGAGTTTCTCGATTTCTCGATCTTTCGTCTGTTTGTTTCCATGGAAATGAAGTTTATCGAAAGCAAATTTTCCCGCAAAACTTTTATCTTGTTTTCGAAAATTCGTTTGATTAAACAATTAATGTGGCTGAATCTTTAAATTTAATCGCTTGGTTAATGCAAATGAAGAATGAGATCAAAATATTAAATCTTGCTAATCTATTGAATTGTGTTTTGGAATCTCCAATGTGTAGTTTTTTTTAGAGGTCATGAATTTGAAGTATTTAATCTCATGTGGTATCTGGAATTTGAATTCCATTAGACTGCAGTGATGTGAACCAAGGGTGTTGTATTATCGTTGCGACAATAGCAGGATCAGATTGTGCATTGTTTATATGTTCTCAATGCTATTGCCATGTTGACTGCTCTAGATTACTGAAATGTTTAATTTTCTGTCCAGGTCACGCACGGCTGTTGCTCCATTGGAACGACTGAAAATTTTGCTTCAGGTTCATTTTTTCAACTAATTGTGAACAATGTCATTCACTTGTTTATGTATGTGCCAACAGTCACACACACACAATAACACGTAGAAGTAAATTTCGTTACTTTCCTGACTTGTTATCTTGTCTTCAGGTCCAGAATCCACATAACATAAAATACAATGGAACGATACAAGGCTTGAAGTATATCTGGAGAAGTGAGGGTTTCCGTGGACTATTTAAAGGGAATGGTACGAATTGTGCTCGTATTGTCCCCAACTCGGCTGTCAAGTTCTTCAGCTATGAGGAAGCTTCCAAGTATGTTTCTGACAAGATTGAAAGTTCATTTCTTGTTGGTCTTGGATTCCAGTAAATTTTTTAAATTTATCTTGGCCTTTTGTACTGTTCATATTTGCCCATCAATGTTGTATTATGGTCTGATAATATTTTTTTTTTACCACTTCTGAATGCATTACCTTATCTTGTCGCTATATTTTACATTCTCCCACCTTACCTTCTGCTGAACGATCCTTGTTAACTATGACAGGGGAATATTGTGGCTGTATCGGGATCAAACTGGCAATGGTATGTCCACACATACCATCAATTTTTTCCCATGATGTGTAATAGTTAGTAATCTAATGGGGCTCTGTTGGAGACTTTACATTACATCAGGAGATTTCATTACTTATTGCATTGGGCCAGTTAGCATTTTGACTCAGGTTGGGTTGCTGTTTTAATATTTATGCTTTGTAAAATGTCTAAAAGAGGCTATCTAACATCCACATAATCACATTACTAGCCTCTTCGCACACGCTCACACTAGGCATGACTTACAGATTTTTAACTAAACATGCTAGGTGGAGCTTACAAATTTGAAATTTCTATTTGGTTTAGACATTCTTATTTGATTGGTTTTCCACTTTGTGCATAGCAAAACTATCTTGGTAAATAAAAATATTGAAAAGAAAATATAAATTTGTAAGTCGCGCGAGGGAAAGGCATCACACAAGCTACGTGCAATTTTTTTAGTGTCTCATAATTAATAGGCTGTTATTGAAGCTCATACCATAGAGCTTGCTAGATACCTTTGTATAGTCACAGGTGCTGTAACATTTTCTACAAAATCACGCACCATTTATTTTCAAGATTTTTTCACTGCTGTTATGGTTTCTATAATTATGTTTCAAGACATAACAAATGTATTGGTTAGTTGACAGTAGATATTGTTCTATATTAGCCTTCATTCTCTTTTGTTAAAAAAAAGAAAAAAAAGGAGCCTTCATTCTTGTACTCACCCTCTTGGGTGCTTGACTGCTTATCAAAATTGCAAAAGTACACTAAAAAAGCATGTACCACAGTATACAAATGTTGTAAATTCACAAAATGTTACAAATTAAACAGTCAATTTATTTTTTTTATATAAACAATTTTACGATATTAATGTACTTTGTGCTTTCGATTACAGTTCTTTGCTTTGGCCCTTCCCAGTTCAACAAACACCTCCAACCATTTTGTGACTTTGATAGACCAACAAATCTTCCATCCTAGGAAGTCTTTGATTCTTCTCCCTTCTAGTTTCTATATGCAAAATATCATGTTGAAGACAACTGTCAACTTAATCTTTCAACTGCATCACTTCAAGTACTGAAACTAAATGAAAACATGAGCATAAAAAAATGCATTACTCCATAAACCTATGATATAAAGAAATTAAATTTAATAAAAAAACCCCTCATTGTAGAATTACATGGCTCATAGTTTTAACAATATAAAATAGATTAAGAAAATTGAGTGCATAAATTATAAATAAAATGTAAAAAAAAAAAAAAAAGAACGCCATTTTCATAGTAACGAATATACAGTAAAATAATGTCAATCAAAATATATTTTTGAAAAGAAATGTCAATCAAAATATATTAAGCCACTAAATAAACACATAAATCTTATTCAATACCTGTCAACCACATTCTGAATGAAGGAAAATTCAACACGCATAGAGCATTGGGTTTCCTCTGCTTTTTCTTGCTAAAAATTAATCACCAATGTCACAATGTTGGGATGAGAGAGTGCAACTCTTTGTGGAAAACAGTAAGAAAGACATCAATGTGATTAAATGCATTGCTGAAATGCATATATGCAAACATTACAACAACAACAACAACAACAACAACAAAGCCTTTTCCCACTAAGTGGGGTAGGCTATATGAATCCTAGAATGCCATTGTGCTCGGTCCTGTGTCATGTCTTCCTTTAAATCCAAATACTCTTAAGTCTTTTCTTAGGGTCTCTTCCAAAGTCTTCCTAGGTCTTCCTCTACCCTTTCGGCCCTGAACCTCTATCCCGTAGTCGCATTTTCTAACCGGAGCGTCAGTAGGCCTTTGTTTCACATGTCCAAACCACCGTAACCGATTTTCTCTCATCTTTCCTTCAATTTCGACTACTCCTACTTTACATCGGATATCCTTATTCCTATTCTTATCCTTTCTTGTGTGCCCACACATCCAACGAAGCATTCTCATCTCTGCTACACCATTTTCTGTACGTGCTGGTGCTTTACCGCCCAACGTTTTGTACCATCCAGCAACGCCGGCCTTATTGCCGTCCTATAAAAATTTCCCTTAAGCTTTAGTGGCATACGGCGATCACACAACACGTCAGATGCACTCTTCCACTTCATCCATCCAACTTGTATTCTATGGTTGAGGTCTCCATCTAAATTTCTGTTCTTTTGCAGGATAGATCCTAGGTAGCGAAAGCGGTCGCTCTTTGGTACTTCCTAGTCTCCGATCCTCACCCCTGACTCCATTGGGCCTCCAGTTGCATTGAACTTGCACTCCATATATTCTGTCTTTGACCGACTTAGGCAGACCCTTAGATTCCAACACTTCTCTCCAAAGGTTAAGCTTTGCATTTACCCTTTCCTGAGTTTCATCTATCAATACTATATTGTCTGCAAAAAGCATACACCAAGGAATATCATCTTGAATATGTCCCGTTAACTCATCCATTACCAATGCAAAAAGGTAAGAACTTAAAGATGAGCCTTGATGTAACCCTACAGTTATGGGGAAGCTTTCGGTTTGTCCTTCATGAGTTCTTACGGCCGTCTCTGCTCCGTCATACATATCATTGAAGAGAAAAAATAAGCATTAACAGTCAAACGACAAACAAAACTTTAGAGAACGTATATATCAAAATGAAAATAGAAACATGTGCAAATAAGAAAACTAAAGAGGAAGCAAGAAGCAACTTAAAATAATCAACCTCCAACCATCTGAATTCATCATCCATCATCCCAAATTGCACAATTTGGACAAAGATTGAAATTGTAGCCCACACAATTGGTACCTAGTGCCCGCACCCTCCAATCTTTAAATATAATGGAACTGGCATGACTGGTAGCTTTCCGCAGGTTAGAGAAATTCAAATGGGTTGCTCTTTTCACTTTAAAATAATAAAAAGTGTACCTCAAATGGAGTGCCTCACAGTCCTCACTCCTGTACAAAACAAAAGCAATGACATATCAGTGTAATTAAACCCATTCAACACCAATTGCAAACTCTATACCTTGGCCGGGAGAATGCACCAGCCTTTGATTCCTAGAATGAAATTTTTTTCTGTTGATGAAGCAGTAAGTAGAACTACTAATAGAACTACGATAGAAGAGAGAAACAGAGTCATATTTGCAGGTCGGTTCTAGGAGAGTGAAGCACTAGAAATATTTGAGAGTAATTTGTTGTGAGAAATTTTAAGATTGAAGATGGGTTTGGAGGTATTTTGGAGAGGGGATAACTGCCAGGAGAGAATCATGGAGTGTAGAAGTTTTTTGACTGTTTTAAATATCCTCAACGTCGTATTTTTACCATCTTGTCCCCACTTTTTTATTTTATTATTTTAGCACTTGTAAACAAAGGGATTTTTGGGTTTATTAAAAAATTTAACCATAAGGCCTTCTGCCTTAATAATATAAGATAAACCAACAAAGAAACTATAATAATGATATGATGTCACCATTTGGAAAATGACATGATCTTTATAGTTCCTTGGAACACATAGAGAGGCAGTTAGAAATCAATGGATAATGTAGGTGATCTAAATCTCTTTTTCTTTCAATATCTGCAGAAGATGCTCAGCTCACTCCGATCCTACGTCTTGGAGCTGGAGCATGTGCTGGAATTGTTGCTATGTCTGCAACTTACCCAATGGACATGGTACGAGGACGGATAACTGTACAGGTAATAATTTTGGTCCCTGTTTTTTCTTTGTTTCATAGAATGAATATTTTAAAGTCCTTTTTATTTTTCAGTCATAGCAGTCATCAATCTTAATGATTGAAATTGCAAGAGAATGTTTAATTTCTATTAACGTTTGCAGTTATTAATATGTTTTGTTGATCTTAATTTTGCAGACTGAGAATTCTCCCTTTCAGTACAGGGGAATGTTCCATGCCCTATCAACTGTGCTCCGGGAGGAGGGCCCACGGGCTTTGTACAAGGGCTGGCTTCCTTCTGTTATTGGAGTTGTAAGTTTCTTTTGCTAAAAAAGGTGTTTTCGCATATCCATTACTACTCTACCAACCTTTTGATATAAGTTCGAAATTAAAAAGAAATAAAGTTTGCTGATTTAGCAATAGATGGTTGTTTTAGGATCTAACTCTGATGATTTATCAATGTGGAAAACTACTTTTTGCTCCTTTTGTTGTTCGTCTGAAGTCAGATTGCACAATTTACTTTTGTTGTTAACCTTACTTCGTCAAATTTTGTTTGCAGGTTCCATATGTTGGTCTCAACTTTGCTGTGTATGAATCCCTAAAGGATTGGTTAATCAAAAGTAGGCCATTTGGACTTGTTCAAGATACAGATTTGAGCGTGACAACAAGGTTGGCATGTGGGGCTGCTGCTGGAACTGTTGGGCAAACTGTTGCTTACCCTCTTGATGTTATTCGTCGAAGGATGCAGATGGGGGGATGGAGCCATGCTGCTTCTGTTGTCAGTGGTGATGGGATAAGCAAGGCCCCACTTGAGTATACTGGCATGATTGACGCATTTAGGAAAACTGTTCGTCATGAGGGCTTTGGTGCATTGTACAAGGGTTTGGTTCCCAACTCTGTTAAGGTCAGTCTTAATCTTTTGTTCTTTTATTTGGTTTCGGACAATTGTAGGTTGACTAGTTATCAGTTTTTAAGAACAATTTTGTCAGGGTGGGCAAATGGCCTAACTAGATGCGTCTTATAAATGAATAGGGTGGCTGACTGCTTGGTAACATACTAACATAGTTGTGGAAAATTGGACTATCAAAAAAGGTGTCACTAGGATTAACAAGAAAAGGGTTTAGAACTTAAGTCCTGTGAATTCTTACGGTTTAATTTTTATGTGGCTTCCAAGCTATGGGTCACGGCCTGCTGTGTATGGGTACCACACGTCAAGAGGGTTTTCAACCCTTTGTATCCACTATGAATACTAATCCTGAACGGTTATAGAAGAGTATATGAAAGTTTTATGTTCCATGAAACTCTTAGCCCCTAGGAAACATTTTTATTAATCAACGTCTGTTTAAACTATCATATTATAGTTAAAAAGAAGTACTTGTAGGGGCTGCATTCAATTTGTACCACCTCCATTTACATCCCTAGGTGTGTGCTTTAATGTGTGCATGGATTTTTTCCATTTCAGTAATTTTTTTATACAAAGATGAAGATGTATTGATCTGCTGACGAGTTGTTATTTGTTATTAATATTTTACACACACGTCTTTGCCAACATAGTAGTTCTCTCTGCTCCAATTATCAGGTAGTCCCATCCATTGCGCTTGCATTTGTGACGTACGAGATGGTGAAGGACGTTTTAGGAGTCGAGATCAGGATATCGGACTGATATTGTGGGAGGTCCATGATATTTGTCTGTGCTCGTGCTATTTTTGTAGGCCGGGAAATAGAGGTCTGGCAAACTAGGGGTAATTTGATTCCTTCTTCATTCTGAAGTTAGAAGCGTGTCTGAGCTTGTGTTCATAAATTGCTTCCCTTAAGTTTTTCATTTTTTCTGTTTCCTTATGAACACAATGTAGCTTTGAGCTTCCCATTCATATGAAGTGCCAATAAGTGTTTTGACAATGTAAAACATGCATCTACATGCCTTCTTTAAGCGCTGATAAAGCATTATCTACATGCCATTATATGTTACTGATTCGATTCTCTCTTCATCACCACCCATTCCCCCTTGCCATGTCTCCTATTACTTTGGTAGACTAGCTGCTTGACATTTGGTAGATATTTTGAATAATTCATCGTTCCTGGTCATTCAACTGGCACTCGAGATGCGCTATGAATGATTTCAGAATTTCTTTGTTGTCATGCTTGGAGACTGCAAAGATCTGCACGTAAACTTTTTTCCAGTAATAGTTTAGCGTAGCTAATTTTGCACTTATAAGACCCAACTAATAGACTGGATTTGTTTTCGTATTTTTGTGTCTAATTTTGTTCTGTTCATGAGACTTTTAAGACTGCATTTGCATGCTATTTGGTTTGTAATTTCAGTTCCTGGATCGAACTTGCTAGGTACGACCGCTTATTGCTTATTTTGCTATTGTCTGACATGAAAACTTATTTGATTTATTACGACGCAATATATGAATATAGCTAAAACGAAAAATGAAAAATCTTGCATTATATTATCATTAGTAATGTAATTAGGCGAAACTCGTCCTGTGTTTGCTTTCTTTCTGACTGAAAAGTGGAAACTTACGTATTACAT
Organism: Crataegus laevigata; assembly: GCA_963580275.1. NCBI lineage: Eukaryota > Viridiplantae > Streptophyta > Magnoliopsida > Rosales > Rosaceae > Crataegus > Crataegus laevigata. The sequence continues at coordinate 23,390,988 of OY756947.1, read as the reverse complement.
CTTTCCTTGCTCTCCTATGACGCATTCTTTACACTCTTCGGCCGTGCCTGGAATCCCTTATTCTTGTTTGACACCTTTGATTCCGTCTCGGAACTGGCTTGACCTCGTCTGTCTCCCGTCTGTTGCTTTGTAATTTCTTGGTCGCTTTAGCTACGTCCTTTTTCAATACGTGTTGTCTCTCTGAAGAATATAAGCTTTCGTCTGTAGATACAGAAAACAATGAAAGGAACACGGTAAGAAGGTTCAGCTCGGCTGTAAAGCCCGAGTTTGGCAACTGTGATGGTGTGGATCGATCATTGTGTTCCTCGTCTCTGTCTTCCAGCACCTGATCAACCTTGTTGTCTGTAACTCCAGCAGGTTCTGCCATTTTACTAATGCAAACCTTCCTAACATAAGAAAAAATGGATTCAAATTCTTTCTTGAATGGAAGAGCTAAACCGGAATCAAAACAGAAAATTAGAATAATCTGTAGACTTGTCCTTGACCATGTAATGTTTCGTGGGATAGAGTGATTCTCGGGCAGGGCTGCAAAATCTTTACTTGGTGGGTTTAGGGGTTATGTACTAGATTTTTACTTTCCCAAATCAAGCTTGCATTGGGTCTGGCTCGTCGAAGTTGGGCTCGTGAAAGAGACAAACCAACCAATGGACCGGCTTGGTAAAAAGCAAACCAAATTCGAACATTGACATTTTTGACGAGATAGTTGGAAGTATATTATATTCAAATTAAAGCAAATGAAAAGACAGGAGAGAGAGAGAGAGAGAGAGAGAGAGAGAGAGAGAGATCGATCACCAAATAATAACAGCGATTGAATAGGAGAGGGGACCCGTCACCTGTGCGTTTGCAAATGCCGGAAACAATAAAGAATATCGGTTTCACAAGTCTGAGGTCAGGTGCTTTGATAACACCAGATTGTAATTGTTTACATCATAAAATCAAGGTTTACCGTCAATATAAGTCTACAATTTTGTTGGTGTCGGAGCAAAGAATACTTTAATTGGAGGGGCAAAAATAATTTTACTAAATTTTGCTTGTATTCAACTAATTTTTTTTCTTTTTCTTTTCCATATATCAAAAGATTGAGGATAATTGTCTGATAACTATAAACATAAAATACCTGACAAAACACACACAACGAGCAACACCCAGATGTACCAATTAAAATACCTGATAAACATAATGAAAGATAAAAACGCTATTACCAATTGATCTCTTTTATACTCTAAACAGGAATAGCCTCCATCTAGTCATGAAAAATTTTCGTCTCAGCTCTTGCTGGTTATATAAAGAAACAAACTTCACATTGTTGTAAGTTTTTTTTTTCCCCTAGGTCTTGTCCTTTACGTAGTGATAATTGTCGGTAAAATCTAACTTGACCTTATATTTTTTTTTACCGCACATACATTCACTAGCTATTCCAGACAAGATCTTTCTTTTTTCTAATATATGCATCTTCAAAATTGACATAACTCCACTATTATCATAGTAGTTTGTATCCTTACAACTTTAAGGAACTAAGTCAAACAATAATTTTTGTAGCAACACCTAACCTTCTTATAGTAATAAAATTAGAGCCGCAAATGTCATTAATAAATAGGGATCATGTGTATCACATGCTGACCACTATTTTGGAAACCACGATGTACTCAACTGCCCCAAAGCTAATCTAGGTGGTATTCTTACTCATCAACTATGTTTTGTACTTTTTACTTGAAACAAACTTACACCACAAGTGATTAGGGGTGGACACAGTCCAGTGTTTCACTCTCAAAATAGAATTGGAATCTAAAAATTTCAACGGTTTGGTTCGGTGCGGTTTTGCTTAAATTTATTACTAAAACTGTACAGTTTGGTTCATGACGGTTCCGATTCAGTTCATGTTGGTTTACAGTTCTAACCAAAATTATATATATGTTTTGTCTAATTTTCTACTTCTAATAGCAAACACATATTTCAACCACAAATTCAAGTAAATTTGAGTTTCCACTACTAGATCTACAAGATTTGTGACCGGAAGATAGAGGCTCATAACAAGACCAAAGTGTCGATCTTAAACTAAATCTAAAATGTACATAATGCATAATATACCGAAAAAATGGAGAAAAATAATGTAGGGGGAGAAAAGTGATAAAACAACAAAGGAGGGGGAGAGAAGGGAGAGAAGTGAAGAAAATATTGGGCTTATGCACATGGTCTTCTTGTAAAAATGTCTTATTTATATAAAAATAATAATAAAACAACAATTTATATTAAAAGCAGTTTGGTTCGGTTCCTCCAGTTCTTAATATTTCCAAACCGGAACCAGAACCGTTACCGTTTGAAACGGTTCGGTTCAGTTTTTGTTCCGGTTTTGACTTTTTTAGTAAACACAGTTTTTTTTTGTCATGGTTCGATTCGATTTTCCGATTTGGCGGTTTTTATGCCCACCCCTACAACTGATATCTCGGCATTGCGATAAAGTTCGCTCAAATTATCAAATGTGACAAGTTTAGAATATAATTATTTTATGTTTGACATTTTTATTCATTTATGTGTTCAGTCGCCATGCAATGTTATAATTATTTCTAAAAATAGCTTTTACAAAAGAGTATTGCTAAGTAGACTAAATTTGTAAAATAAATTATGTGTCAGAAATAAACAAGTTAATTAATACTTAAATAACAATCTAATTATCAACTTTCATGTCATTTATTTTTTAAAATTTAATCTACAAATTTAATCTCCAAATTTAATCTCCTTTGCATTTTAAATAATGTTTAATCGTCAAAGTACACATGACAATTTTGAATGTGTCGCCAATAAAATTGGGCATGTTTATCAATGCTTAAATAATAATCCAATAATGAACTTCCATTTATTTAGTTTATAAAGTTTTGTCTACAAATTTAATCTCCTTAGCATTACTCATATTCCAAAACATCTTCCACCTTAATTAATTATTCATATAATTCAAGGCACTACAAGAAAAATATACCAATCGTCATCCAGACCTGTATTCTACACGGCACGTCCTGAGTTCGATATCTGGTACTGGTGAATGACATGATGGTGGCCAAGGAGAAGCTGAAATGCTTTTGTAAGTCTTTTCGATCCCTCGAAGAATGAGCTGCTGTGATGGAACTACTAGCTAATTCCCGTTGTTATCATTTTTATTTTTAAAATCATCTTGCAAAGACCAACGTTTAGAAAGATTATCTAGCACCATTGTTACAATTTTGATAATAAAAAAAAATCAAGACAAGATATTTTAGAGGAATGCAACAAGCAGTCATCACTCACGACACAACTGATGCCACAAAAAATAAGGGAGTTTTAACGAAAAGCCCGCGGTACTGTTCACTTTAACGAAAAACCACATTTTTACACTAAAAAGTCAAATCTGGTACTATTCACTTTACTCTTTATTTTGTCCTTATCGTTAAAACTCAAAGTTTTCAAGCCTTTTTCATTAGTTTTCCTAAAAAATAAAGGTAACTCAAAGACTTGACTTTTCGTTGTTAACTGTAAACGTGATAATAATACTATCGCATAGAGAGATGTGATATGAAATAGCACTCAAACTTAAACCCTATAGATATATTATATGCAAGTAGTGATCGTTTTAGGCCAGGGATTAAAGAGGATATTAATCTACACAAATTAGACTCTAAAACACTCAACTAAACTCTAGACTACTCAAAACAAGCTAAACTGACTCAAAACACACAAGCTAATGTAATCCCTCACCATATGCTCACCTTGGATCCAAGTTAGATGCACAGTCCTATCGTATAGACCACTATATGTGGGTTCGACTCGTAGGTGACCCGCGATTGTTCGCACAGTCTTCACGTGATCGTAGCACTGGAGCATATTTATTATATAGTCAGTTATGTTGTGCAGACCACTAGAGGTGGTATTGATTGTGTGCAAGATATATATATATATGATTGATTGAGATTGAGTATGAGCTATAGATTCAGCCGAGGGCTGATTTGATACCTGACATTTATTCTTAGTCATTGAATTATATATATATGATTGATTGAGATTGAGTATGAGCTATAGATTCAGCCGATGGCTGATTTGATACCTGACATTTATTCTTAGTCATTGAATTACGATTGGCATCCAGTGGATATACTTTGGCATGGCATATATGTTTCCATGGCAGGATTTTAAGATATATATGTATATGAATATATGCTTTATTTTTGGGAAACTATACAGGTTTTACGGAGAGGGGTTATAACTTTCGAGAAATGAATGATTTTGAAAAGCTTTGTTTTGCCCACTCACAGTTTTGTTTTTCGCCCCTCCAGGTTCTAGGTAATGTTCCTTGGTGGCTACGAGGTTTCCAGCGGAAGTTCTGACAGACCACTCCTTATGTAGGACACCCTTTGGTGTTATTTGAACTTATTACTTTCCTGCTTTACTGCACTTAGTTTATTTAAGCTCTAGTTGTGTAAACACTCTTAATTCTCGCACTAGCACGTTACCTTAGCTTGGACTACTAGTTGTTTGGTTTTAATTCATTCGTATTCCTCTTATTAATCTTGCTTCTGCACTGTGCACATGGTTACGTCACGCTTACGTGACGGCCAGCATGCGTTGATTTAGGTCTGGGTGTGCCACTAGCAACCTCCACTACTTGTAAATATAAGCTCATAACGATTAGGTGAAACTCCCTTATATATTCTAGCATGAAATTCATGCATGCAAACTAAGTGGGCCCCCTTAATCAACATACAAGAATAAGTTTTCAATCAAACAGTTAAGCAAATTGCATTCACGATTTATGAAACAATAACTAGATGTAATCAATTCATGTCACATATATGTTCATGGCTTTGATTTCTCCCCTAGCTAAAATGAGTTTAGTTCCTCATGTTCACAATTAAACAAAGACTAACAAATTAAAACATTGAAAATAAAGATAGAATACACCTAGAAACGCTCCAACAATCCAACGTCTTGAATAGCATGCACGGCTCTAGGTGGCTCATTCTTCTCCTTCCTTGCAAAGCTGCGGCACAATGGGGATTTTTTTAAGTCTAGGCTCTTAGGTATGTGGTGTGGTGATGGTAGAGGGTGTGTGAAATATGCGGCAGAAGTAGTGGTATTTATAGGGCTTAGTGTGGCACAAGGTAGATGTTTTGGAGAAGGATTCAACACTTCAATTCCACAAGGAATATGCCATCTAGAAGTCAGAAACCAAAGAGAATAAAGATAGGGGGTACGGCAAGTTTGTAGGAGAAGGAATGGGCTTCTAGAAACAGGTTTCCCTTGCAGCTGGAATTAAGTTAGGATAAGATTAGGATATGATAAGATAAGATAAGGTTAGTATAAGGTTTGGATAAGATAAGAATAAGATAAGGTTGTTTGGATAATGTTTCCTTCTTTTGAGCTGATTCCTTATCTTCCAAGTCTTGAATTAATTCCCCTAGTTAGTAAGCACATTCCTAGCCTCTCTTGAACTTCAAAAACGTCCATCCATCTTGCTCCATGCATGTGTTATCCATTCTAAGCCCAAAACTGTTCTAAAATGCTCCAAATTGCACTTTCTTGCCAACTTTGTCATTTGGACCTACAAACACACGAAAATAATTTAAAACACTCTAATAAGCAGAAACTAACTAAGTAAATGCAAAGAAACAAGCTAACAAAGTCGCATAAATATGCTCCTATCATAGAGGTGGACATAAAAACCACAAAACCGCATCAAACCGCATGAAAAAAAAAACCGTGTTAGTAAAGAATAAAACCAATAACAAAAGTTTAGAATACTTGGAATAGACATGGAACTGGAAAATAGAAAGGTTGCAAGGGTCATGTATCAGCATTTCTGGTCAATCAACTAGAAGACAACCTTTAGGTTGCACTTTCAATTAGATGTGTGCTTTGTTCAGTCATTCACAGACTCAACACCCCAATACATGTATGAAGGGACATAACTACTTGCATTTGTTTACGGACATTTAATATACTTAGTACTTGAGTCTTTTGAGTCCATCGAATGAGTTTTGGGTGAAATCACCTGCCATTAATCAAGGTAGGTTATATGCTAGAGTAAAGACTAGAGCCAGGGTCTATATTATTGCATTGTATTTTTCTTTAAAATGCTAAGGACATTTTGATTTTTTTTTTGCTTGTTGTTGCTGCTAATACCAAGAGACCAATGCATATTTCCTTCAATGCTATTTGAATATTTCTTTTTGTTTGCTGTTGTTGATGCTGCTGCCAATATTAGGAGACTAATACTGCTTGAGTTCTTGATTTTTTTTGTTTGTTGACTGACCAATGCATTATGCATATTTCTTTTAATTCTCCTTTTGTTGACTTGGTGCCACTGACCAAAGACATTTGCATTAAAAAGAATATGTGTTGTATGCAACTTTATATAATCAATTTTAGAAGATATATTTGAATGCATGATGATTTGGTTTAGTATTTGAAACTGTAAACCAGCAAGATCCGAATCGAAACTGGTGTAGACCGAACCGTAAGGTTCTAGTAATAAATTAAACAAAACCGCACCGAATCGAATAGTTGATATTTTTCGGTTCTAGTTCTGGTTCCGATTTAGGGTGGAACCGCATCGTGCCCATCCCTACTACCACAGACAAAACTATGGAGCAAAAAATAATCAAGAATTTGGGTTAAAATGACAAAATTACTCTCGAGGCAAACCGAGATTCCCACGCGCATGCAACAGACAATAATGGCTTAATTAAGGAAGAATCAAAGGTGATCAAAATAGTATTTATTCGAATTCTCTCATCACTCCTCATCAAATCCTTATTGAAAAAATAACTTCTAAAACTTCATATTTAATTTGGGATTAATTTTACCATGTTAATTGCAAGATATTATTTCACATAATATCTTGCAATTACTCTCTAATTACACCATATTTGGTCAACCACTATTCTCCAAATAGGGCAGGCCACCCTCCTATAAATACCTCTCTTATCCCATTAAAATGCCATTTTCTACACACAAACTTCTAAACACATTCTTTTTTCAAAATTCTAGCTTTGACATTAGAGATTCTTCGGCCAAAGCCCCCCATTCATCGTGGGCGCATGCTTTTGGCCTTAATCTTAGGTGTTATTATTTTGTAGGTGCATTTTCATCAAATGAGAAGATGGCGAAAATTTGCATCCATAAATTGGTTCTTTCATTGAGAGTTTGATTCACACACTCGAAGAAGACTCTCACATTCAAAGTTTCTCATTTCTCGTTCATTTGTAAATTTTTCATACGTTCTTATTCCTAGAATTTTTTAATTCTTTGAATAGATGTAGGAGAAAAATACAATGGCGGGAAATTTGGAAACCACAATGAACGGAACTTCCTGCGTTCAAAGATTTGGATCAAATGATGGAGGACGTGATGTAGCCCCACCATGATGATCCACAAGACTCACCACAACAAGAGGAATAACCTTGCCACCACGGAGCAGTAGCCCAGCATGTAACTGTAGAGCAGCAAGCCCATAGAGCAGCTATGCCAAGACCTGCAGGCTCAGGACGTAACTCGGCCCCAAGCTGCGCTGAGAAAAGGAAAAGCCCAGCACCGCGCGCCTCAGCCAGCCCAGTCCATGCCCGTGATCCGGCCCATGCCCGTAATCCAACCTGCACCCACGGTCCAGTCCACTCCCTTGGCTCACCTAATGGTGAATAATAATTGTTCGACAAGTCATAGAGTTAACAAGCATCTTTGTGCAGCAAACGACCTTGGTGAATTAGCTTTTACAGCATATTGAGATGCAGTGTGCCCTAAACGAGGTATCTTGAAGTAGGACAAGGGTAGACAACGAACCTCTCCAGCAGCGTTCCAGCAAGTAGCCATTCCACCAGCCGTAAACCAAACGTTTTGGTAGTGTATGCTCTCATCTGGGCTTCCAAGATAGCATATACACTCGCCTTAGAGCACGGAGGAGCATGCATTCCAGGTTATGCCTACGAACGAGCATACATTCACAGCTGGGACTACACTTCGATAATCAACATGGACAACCTTCCAGGTGAAGTGTTCATTCGTGGCTAAGCTCGTAAAAAGTGTCATTCACTTCACATTGGAGTAGGCAGCACAGTGGATAGAGAGAACCCGTCACTCAATCTAACTTAAGTTTAATCGGTGGCCTGCGAGTGACCCGCTCGCCTACTAAGAACGTACAACATGCACCGCAGCCATGACATAGATGAACCGAGCAAATGCACGAGTAGCCTAGACCAACAAGTCATGATCCTAGTTCAGGAAGAATTTAAGAGGCTCCTAACTGTACGATTGCGTGGTTTCCACTACAACAAAGCTACTAACAAGGCGCTCCGACAAGACATGACCAACATAAATAAGTCACCTTTCATTGACAAGATCGAGTAGATAGAACCATCCCACATACATTGGAGGATATAATGATTACTTCTATTCCAACAAGTTCATCAACTCAACCTAATCGCGCGTTGGGGGCAGACAGGTACTAGAAGGACACACTAGCCCAACCACCAAGAACTAGGGGTATGTCTTTTTTTTTTTTATCATAACTCTAGGCCCAAAGTCGTACCTACCTGCTCCACGACTCCCAGACGCCTTTGATCTGTCACCATGGCTCCCAACCATACCGATCTTACACCATGGCTCCTAGTTATGCCACCTTGCGGCTTTTATCTGCCCCGACTAAGCCTACGACACTTCAAACTTCAAAACATCCAATGAAGAAGCAGAATATGAGGCTTTACTGGAAGCCTCTGCCAGCGAAAGACTTAGTGGTGGAAAAGATTGCCTTCCATTCAGATTGTCAGCTGAGCACCAACCAAGCCTCAAAATAACACACGATGAAAGATCTAAGGATGATGTAATACTTGGATAAGGTCCAGGAATAGCTTATTGTGCTTCCCTTTTACACCCTTACGTGGGTTCCATAAGTAGTTCGAAGTCTTAAGCAGATTACCGAACAAGACCCTACAAATTGAGGATTATTTTAGTTATCCAACTTTCCTCAATTGCGCTCACGAAAACGACTTTCATGCTCTCCAATACGATAGGGTAAACTAATTGCTCTCTAGTGTGATAAGGTAAACCAAATTCCTCAACACCCATATGGGTTTGCTTTCCAGTGCGAGAAGGTAACCTGATTGCTCTCCAGTGTCAGGTGGTAAATTAATTCCCTGACACCCACTTGGGTGAGCTCTCTAGTGCAAGAGGGTAAGCTAATTCCTCGACACCCATATAGGTAAGCTCTCCAGTACGAGAGGATAAACTAATTCTCCAACACCTATTTGGGTAGGCTCTCTAGCGCGAGAAGATAAACCAATTCCTCAACACTCATCTAGGTAAGATTTCTAGTGAGAGAGGGAAAACCAATTCCCCGACACCCATCTAGGCCACACAACTCAAAGGATCGAATACTCGAATACCAGCTAAGTAGTAAATGGTTAGGGGACAATAGCCGACAATGAACTTAACAACTTAACACCCCCAAGAAGCCAAAGAAATCAACGGAAGACGGTTCTTTGCACTGGCAAGCAAAAAAGAATGCTAAGGAAGGGGGAACAAATATCGTCTAACTTTCTCTCTTGCTTGTAAGGATAAATAATTGCCCTCCAAAGTTGATTTAATCCCTTACTTAAGGTAGGCTTAAATAGGCTTTGGATGCGATTTATTTCCCTTTCCTAGAAGAATATAATTCCAAGTCCAAGTGGCAATCCGCATCAAAGTTGGAAATCTCTACACCTGCTGCCTTTTCCTGCGAGTAGACCAGCAGGTGTGGGGGTATTTATGGAGCCAAAAACAATCAAGAAAATTATGGAGGTGACACGTGAACTTTTGGGTTAAAAGGACAAAACTACCCTCGAGGCACACCGGGATTCCCACGCGCATGTAACGAACAATAATAGCTCAATCAAGTAAGAGTCAAAGGTGATCAAAATGGTATTTATTCAAATCTTTCTCATCACTCCTCATCAAATCCTTATTCAAAAGGTAACTCCTAAAGCTTCCTATTTAATTTGGGATTAATTACCACGTTAATTGTAAAATATTATTTCACATAATATCTTGTAATTATTCTCCAATTACACCATATATGGCCGACCACTATTCTCCAAATAAGGCTGGCCAACCTCCTATAAATACCCCTCTTATCCCACTAAAATGCTAAGCCATTTTCTACCCACAAACTCCTAAACATATTCTTTTTCAAAATTCTAACTTTGGCATCGAAAATTCTTTGGCCAAAGCCCCTCCTCACCCCCCATATTCATTGTGGATGCATGAGGCTTTTGGCCTTAATATTATGGATGTATTTATATGCGTGAATTGACAAAAGGAAAGTCAAATATTTAAAGTAAATGAATAATCTTAGATCATGCTAGAAAAAAACCCTCACAAACCAATCAAAGCAGCTGAATTTACAGAATAAAATCGGTCTTTCAATTTTCATTTGTATTCTATTGAATTTACATTAAGAATAGAGAAAATAATACTTAATAAATAATTGATTGAATCACATTATTACTAGCCCATTTTGAGGTTCAGCTCACCCTCCTCCTCCTTAGTGTAGATAATATCATTTGTTCAAAAAAAAAAAAACAATCATTTGAGAATCAATTTGATCACATTACTATTCACGTGCGAAAGACCTTTTTTTAATAGCTGGCACTAAATGTCTCTTAAGATGTTTTGAACGTGTTTAAAAATAGAGAAAATAATATTTAATTAACAGCTAATTGAATCACATTATTGCTAGCCTATTGTGAGGTACTAATTAAAAAAAAACTGACAAAAAGAATTAATTATTAAAAAAAACTATTAAAATGACAAAAATACCCCTGCATTATTTTGGGTTGCTTTTGAAATTTTTTGTTTTGGGGGTATTTTTGTCTAATTTTTTTTGTGAAACTTGTGACCCCAAAAAAAGTAGTTGGCTTTATATATAAAGATAAAGATATCAAATCAACTCCGCTGCTGTGTTTAGATGTGGGTTTTTCGAGTTTGTCAAGTTTTTAAGGAATGAACTACAAAATATCACATAGAAAGGATTTAAAAAAAAACTCTCAATAAGCATTACATAGGCATATAAGAGAGATTTGTTAATTCCTCCTTTGGGAGGTGCCGTCTACATATCTCTCTTGTGGATGCAAATTTCTTCCTCTATGATCTTAGACAAAATTGCACCTACAAAACAAATCACACCTTAGGTCAAGGCCATAACCCTCACTCGCCCACGATGAATTTGGTGGGGGGGGGGGGGCGGGGCTTTGGCCGGAGAACCTCCGATGCCAAAGTTAGAATTTTGAGGGAAAAGTCTTTGGGGAATTTTGCAGAATTTTGCAAGAGAATTGGAAGTGAGTTTTGGAGAGGATGAGAGGGTTTTTATAGGGGAGTGGCCCGCCTCTTTGGGTGAGAGAGGACCGGCCACCTAGTCTTGTTTGTGGCCTAGGTTCTTGATTTGTGTTAATTTGGGAGTTATGAAATAATTACCTAATAAATTAGCTAATTAATAGAATAATTACCTAATTGATTATAATACAAAAAAGGAAGGTTTTGGGAGTTACCTTGTGGAGAAGATTGGACGAGGATGGATGAAATATCCTCTAAGCTCTCTCTCTCTCTCTCTCTCTCTCTTGTAAGGTAGAATAAATCTCTTTCCAAAGTTGATTTAATAACCCACTTAAGGTGGACTCAAATAAGCTTTGAGAGAAATTTATTTCCCTTTCCTAGAAGGATCTAATTTCATATTAAAGAGGGAATCTACATCAAAATAGGAAGCAATCCTAAGTTTCCTAAAGCAAGAAAATCTCTATACATGTTGCTCTTTCTTGCGAGCAGCCCAACAAGTGTGGCAGCATTTGTGGAGCCAAATAAATCTCAAACAAATTCGAGCTATTTTAGAAATGAAGTGTCCCACTACTTTGAAGGAGATCCAAAGCTTGACCGGGCGAGCAGCTACCTTCAACCATTTTCTCTCGCGGTCCACCGATCGATGCAAGCCCATTTTCAAGGCTATCAAGAGGGCACAACGAGATAAATGGGATGAAGAATGCAAAAGAGATTCCAAGACTTGAAGAAATATCTCGCATCACCTCCCTTACTATCCAAGCTGGAGGTAGTGGAGAACTTATACATCTACTTGGCAATCTCAGAAGTAGTAGTAAGCTCAGCCCTCATACGAGAAGAATTGGGGGCCTAACTGCCGGTATTCTACACTTGAAAACCTCTTCTCAATGCGAGGATAAAAAAAAATTAATTTTAGTGCTAGTTGTTGCGGCTCGGAAGCTTAGACCATACTTTCAAGCTCATACAGTCATTGTCATTACTTGATATCCTTTACAATCAATCCTACATGGTCTGGACGCTTCTTAACGAGTGATGAAATAGGCATTAGAACTTAGCCAATATGGCTTAGTTTTTCGACCCCGCACGGCAATAAAGGCCCAAGCCTTGGCATAGTAGAATTCACACCTAGCCTAGACGATGCAACAGAGCAGCCCAACGATACCCCAGAAGCAGGCAAACACACTTCAGTCATACCTGCTCTCTCCAATTGAGACTTTTGGCGCTTACATATCGATGAGGCATCAAATTATAAAGGCTCGAGAGCAAGCGTGGTCCTTGTCACCCCAGACGGTTCAATGCTCGAGTAGGCAAAATGGAAATAATTATGTGTATTGGGTGTATGTGATGAAGAATTTTTTTTATCAGAAAAGGTTTATGGGGCTATGTTTCTGGAATTGTTTCCATTCTGAATAACCCCAAAGATGAGAAACATGTTGAATTGTTTGCTGCATGGGTGATGAATAATTTAAAGATTATTACTTGGATAAAAAATTCTATTGATTTGGCTATTGGAATGCAACTTGCTAAGTTCTCAACGTCTAAGGAACTTTGGGATCACTTGGCAAAGTTATATACCAAGGCCAATTTGCTAAGAGGTATCAATTAGAAATGGAGATTCGTGTAATCCAGCAAGGTGATAAGAGTATTTAAGCTTTTTATAATGAAATGACCAATCTTTGGGATCAACTTGCATTGACTGAACCTAAAGAACTTGGCACTGTCGAGCTATGTTGTCAATATATAGAAAAAAAACGTCTTGTTCAGTTTCTGATGCCTCTTCTAGATGAGTTCGAGATTCTCTGTAGCTTCATCCTACATCGAACCCCTCTTCCATCTGTTGATTATGTTCTTAATGAGTTACAAGTCGAAGAAGTCCACGTGCAGTCGCATAGGCTCTCTTCATCCTTGTCAAACAGTTCAGCATTGGCTGCGGCAATTAGGCTGAGACCTCGTATTAACACTAGTGTTGCTATGGGTAAGTGTTCTTAGTGTAAAGGGAAAGGGCATTGGAAATCCTAATGTCCTAAGTTATCTCAACAAAATGAATTTCCACAGAAATCACCACTTGCAGCAGCAGCAGTTGTACCTTCTATTTTTCATATTGCAACTGATTCAGAATCTGAATCTAAAAGGGATGACTGGGCATGGTAGCTGGCACTGGAATTTTGTTTCTTAGTTTGGAAGTTGGAATTGGCATTGGCATTGACATTGGCATCGGCATTGGCACTGGCACTAGCACTAGAATTTGGAGTCTTCCATCCACATCTACTTTGGCAAACTCATGTCGTGTACTGCCATGAGTTTGACGGGGGGTGTTGGAAATATTATCTTAATGTGTGGTATTTTGGGCTTAGCCCGTTAGTATTAGGGTTTTGTTTTCTTGTTTTAGTCTAGAGTTTGCTTTAGTCTTTCTCTATATAAAGAACTCTTTGTATTTGATATTTTTATCAGTCAATAAATAATGTTTTTTTGGTATACTATTCAATTATAATAATATAGGGTATATTAATTCAACCCTTGATTTGCCATCTTCTGTACACATGACAACAGAACCATTCATCACAACAAAATTGAACAAGATATACCCTGATAACAACCAAATTCAACAATGTTTAGCATTAATACAACATGTCAACAAGTTTTCATAGCTATACATCTACTGTGAACAAACTTTCATGACTTAAGAAATACCATATTATCTCATAAAATTAACAAAAATTTCATCAACATAAATTACTCAATAATACAAATTCAACAAAACAAAACTCAAGGACCTATACCTTATACACAACCTGTCAACCACATTTCATAAACCTACATCCCACCAAAATTTCAAAAAAACTTCAACATCAACTAATTTCATCAACCTATTGCATAATTAACCACAAACACTACAAAAAATTAAACAATTTTACATGCTTAACAAAATTATTTTCCCAACTCAACAATATAAATTCAACAAAACAAAACTCAATGGCCTATCCTTTATACACATCATGTCAACCACATTTCATAAACCTACATTCCACCAAAATTTCCAAATGCTTCCACTTACAACTAATTTCATCAACCCACTTGCATAATAGCCATAAGCCCTAAAAAAATAAAACAATTTTACATACATAACAAAATTATTTTCTAGGGTTCCAAATTTACAAACTCACCAAATTTCAAAATTTGTTTCAGGAATCAAGTTTGACGTCGACTTTGGGGGAAGCAACGGCTCTGAACCCACTCGATACAAGGAGCCACTACTTCTTTTTTTTTTTTTTCCATGGAAGCAATTGCTGACCCTCGAACCAAAGACGCCTAAATGTCTAACTGTAGTGAGGCCAGAGATGATAACCACAACAATACTTTGACTGGGTTTCGAATGGCAAGGAACTTTTGGAACATTAACCAGGTTTTGAATAAGAGTGATGTTTGGGGGAAAAGCAGAGTTTTGGGAGGAGAAGAAAACTTTCTAGTTTCAAGTGTTGCTGTTGGGGGGAGGGGGGAGGGGAGGAGGTGAAAGTTTAATCCTTAACTTTTGAAATCCCACTTTTTAAAATTCTAGCAGGTACTATTTTCATTAACTTGTGTGTCCTTTTTACCCAGTTTTATACTAAGCCCTTCCTGATGGACTCGTTTTCAGCATTCAAATTTAATCCTATGGCCCACATGCATTGTTTAAAAAGCTCTATCCACACTTTAGAAAATGTGATAAATATATAGCTTAGGTCTCCACTGTCATGCATAACATTCTGGCACAACAACCCACCCCATATAGGAATGCATAAGGCATGTAGAGAGAGCGAAAGAGTTTTTCTTGTTGCTACTGTTAGTAGTTCTTCTTTTACTTTGTTTCAATGGTCTCTCAAGGTTAGCACTTTTAGTGTGCATATTATAGAAGAATTAGATTATAGGCATACTAGGGCTGGTTACAGATTCCATAATTAGGGGTTAGTTTATGCATTATTTGCATGGGCTCAATGAGCATTGGTTGATTGCCTCTATGTTGTATATATATTGCTATCTCCTAGGCATCATTTGGGAGATTCATTAAATCGATGAATATATCCGGCTACAAACAAAGCAATTTTGACCACACGTTCTTGAAGCCTAAATATTGTAAGGTAACTGCCTTGGTTGTGTACTTCGATTATACGTTAGTAACCGAGAAATGATATTGTTGAATAAAGAAAGTTTAGAGGTATTTCTTTAGAGAATTTGAGATAAAGGTTTGTGGCACTTTGAAATACTTTCTTGGAATTGGATTGAGTAAGATGAAATACCAACCAATAAGGACAATATTAGCGACTTGTTGGGTTTTCTACTTAGCTCACATCACTAACTTGTTGGGTTTTCTACTTAGCTCACACGAGGTTAGATATTGCCTATCTAGTGGGTGCAACCAATCGTTTATGCATGCAGCTTGTGAGAGATATCAATGTTGTTGACCAAATATTAAGGTATTTAGTCAGTACTTGGTAAGGTATTATGCATGCATTCAAATTTAACCAACCAAAAAGATTAACACTTATGAGGACTAAACTTGCAAGTCGGAGAACTACTGCAAAGGCACCAAAAGGAAAAGACAACATCAACCTTAATGATCTCACAATTGCCGAATTAGCTCCTTATAGTCCGTTAAGTGCAAAACTGCAAAATTAGCTCCTCATATTTAAACAAAGTTGTCACTCTTAAATTCAAATTTGAGCAATAAGCCATAATGTATAGTAAAGGTACACATGAATAAAGCGAGGGAGCGACCACAACGACAAAAACTTTCATTTTAAAGAGTGAGAGTAACCACAACCAAAAAGTTCTTCTTGATAGAGTAAGAGAGTGACCACTACCAAAAATAAGGAGGAACAAAGGAAGAAATAAATTAAGAAGGATTGTCGTTGACCCTAACACTAAAGATAAGAGTCGTCAATGATCAAGATTTTTCTTTTTCTTTTATGGATTGGTGGAGATGAGATTTTATTTACGTGGGCCATATAAATAGAAAACAAATTTAACCAATTCTATGCTATATTGTAGAAATTTGGTTTCAAGTGTTTTCTTTTTCATAAATAAATCAAAATATACAAGGCAGTATATATAGGTGAAAGAAACACATGGTTACAAGCAACCATTTTTCATCGAACTCTATATACTGGTTAAACCTAGGGACACAAGCTTTTCCTTAATTTAAGGTGATTTACATCAAGTCCAAGACAAGGAAGTAATCAGTAAATTAAGTGCCTTGAATCAGCTAAGAGCTGGAAGGAAAAATGGCGATTGTCTTGCGCATCCATGATTACTTGGAGACTTGTGATGAGATGACATGTTAGGGTTGCTAAGGTTTAGTGACTGGTTCTAACTGTCACATCCTAATCCGCATAACAAGATATTGTCCGCTTTGGGCTCGGCCCGCACAGTTTTGTTCTTGGGTTCTTGGACCTTCCCAGGGGGTCACCCATCCTGGGACCGCTTTTGCCCAAACTCGCTTAACTTTGGAGTTCTTATGGGATCCGAAGCTAGTGAGTTCCCAAAACGCGTCTTGTTATAGGGAGGTGGGCATATACATATAAGGCTTAGAGGATCCTCTCCCTTAGGTTATGTGGGAGTCTATAGTCCACCCCCTATAGAGGCCCGCCATCCTCATCGACACACTTCTGCCCAGGGAGTAGCTCTATTATCAAATTGTCACATCTTGATTCGCATAGCAAGATATTGTCTGCTTTGGGCCCGGCCTGCACTATTTTGTTCTTGGGCCTTCCTAAAGGGTCACCCATCTTGGGACCGCTCTTGCCCAAACTCGCTTAACTTCAGAGTTCTCATGGGATCGGAAGCTAGTGAGTTCCCAAAACGCATCTTGCTATAGGGAGGTGGGACTTAACACCAACACTCCCCTGGGTGATGTAGGACTTAACACCAACACTCCCCTTCAAGCTGAATCTGTAGTATAGTCGAGCCAAGCTTGCTCAAAAGCCTGTGAAGTTGAGAAGAAGGTAGAGCCTTGGTGAATAAGTCAGCCAATTAATCATGGCTTCGAGTGAATCAAGTTTGAATGATTTGTGTTTGAACTTGAGCTCGGATGAAATGGCAGTCCACCTCGATGTGCTTAGTTCTTTCATGAAAAAGGGGATTAGATGCGATGTGCATAGCAACTTGATTATCACATATGAGAGACATGGGGGCTTGATGTGGAAACCCTAAATCTGAAACTAAGCCTTTAAGCTAAATCAGTTCGCATGCAGTGGCTGTCATTGCTCGATACTCCGCTTCAGCACTAAATCATGCTATAACATGATGTTTCTTACTCTTCCATGTCTCAAGGTTTCCCCCAACAAAAGTGCAGTAGCTAGTGGTAGATTTCATGTCGATTGAACTACCTGCCCAATCTGCATCAGTGTAAACACTGATTTCTGTGGACTAATTGTTTGACATAAGAATGCCTTTGTCCAGTGAACCTTTGAGATAACGAAGAATATGTTTGACAAGGTGAAGGTGGTGCATTGTGGGAGCATGCATTAACTGACTAACTAAGCTGATGGCGTAGGTGATGTTGAGTCGTCTGATAGTAAGATATATATGCTTACCCACCAATCTTTGGTAGAAGCTTATATGGGTGAGAAGTTCTCTAGTTGACTTGATCTTCATTTTATTGTCAATAGGTGTGATGGCAAGCTTGCAATCTATGAAATTAGCCTCAGTAAGTAAATAGACGACATACTTTCTTTGACTGAAAAACAACCCTTTGTGAGATGTGGCCATTTCAATGCCAAGAAAATACTTTAATCTCCCAAGATCTTTAATGGCAAATGTGTGGTGTAAGGAGCGTTTCAAGGCATTGATTTCACTCTCATTATCACCAGTGATGATTAAATCGTCAATATAAATGAGAACCATAAGTTTGCCATTTGAACCATTTCGAATAAACAAGGAAGAATCAACATTGCTTTTTATGAACCCAACCTTTTCTAGGATAGAACTTAGCTTAGCATACCATGCCCTAGGAGACTACTTGAGTCCACATATTGCTTTATGTAGCTTACAAACCATTCCTTTTTCTACTTAAGTGTAACCTAGTGGGTTGCATGTAAACTTCTTCTTGAAGTTCTTCATGGAGAAAGGCATTCTTTACATTCATTTGGTACAAAGGCCAACCATAATTCACTGCAATCGAGAGTAATACCCTCATAGTATTCATTTTACCCACTGGGGCAAAGGTTTCCTTGTAAATGACCCTGAATGTATGAGTGAAGCCATGAGCCATAAATCTGGCTTTATGCCTCTCTATTGAACCATCTGCCTTGAGCTTTGTTTTGTAAACCCACCTGCTTCCAACAACCTTTTTTCCTAGAAGTAACTTGACAATGCTCTAAGTATTATTCTCTTCCAATGCATTCAACTATTCAGCCATAGCTAGTTTCCAATGTGGCAATGAAGCAGCCTCTTGAAATGTTCTTGGTTCAGCAATCTCAAATACTTTAGTGAGAAATACACAATGAGAAGTCAAGTACTTAGAGTAGTGTGGTGCATCAGAGATATGGTACCTTGAAGCAAAGGTAACATAGTCCACTAGCCTTGTTGGAAGCCTTCTTGCCCGAGCAGAATTCCTTTGTGCACCTTGAGTTGACTGTGATAATTGTACATTGTCAATTTAGTCTTGAGATACTTATTCAACGTCCTCTTGTGATACGACATGTGGGTTTGAGAGATTTGTGCCTTGGTGCATTTCCTCATTGCCTTGAATGTCACGGCTTACTGAAACATCATCATCATGTTCTGTGCATATAGGTAACAGAAACAAATCATGTAGTGACTCCCCCTCATTAGAAGCATGCCTTGATAGTTGAAAGAAATGAGTGTCTTCATAAAAAAAAAAAATAAAAAAAAATAAAAAAAAAAAAACATCTCCAGAGACAATACATTTGTTAGTGAGGGGATTGAAGCATTTATACCTCTTTTGTGTAGATGAGTACCCTACAAATACACACTTTGCAGCCCTAGCCTCTAGTTTGTCACGATGATGAGGCTGCACATGAACAAAATATGAACAACTAAACACTCTCAAGTAAGACAGGTTGATAGACCTCTTTTCCAGAGTTTCACAAAGGGATTTAAACCCTAAAACACGACTTGGGAGTCGATTAATGAGGTATGTAGTTGTCAAAACTGCATAGGACCAAAATTCCTTTGGAACATTCATATGTAACAATAGTGCACGGGTCTTTTCAACTAGGTCTTTATTTTTTTTATTCAGCGATCCCATTTTGCTGTGGGGTTCCTACACAACTAGTTTAATGTACAATTCCTTTTAAACTCAAGTATTGAACCATGGTGTTGGATAAAAACTTAATACCATTATTTGATCTTAGTGTTTTAATATTTGAATGAAATTGGTTTGACACAAGTATATGAAAGTCTTGAAAGATGGTTGAAACTTCACTTTTAGCTTTCATGAGATAAAGAAAGGTGACACGAGTACAATCATCCACAGAAATGACAAAATATTTGTAACCTTCCATTGATTCAATAGTAAGACCCCATACATCATTGTGAACAAGTTATACCTAGACTTAGACATTGAGGTTCTAGAAGGTAACCTAGCAAACTTTGAGAAATGACAACTATCACACTTAATCAATGGGTGACAAAGCTTGGGAAAAAGTTTTGACAAAACAACTTTGGATAGATGGGCTACCCTTTGATGCCAAAGTTGTTGGTCCCTGGAAAAGCTTAGTTGAACTTAGAGGGCTTTTGACAAAAGGGGCTTTGTGCAAAAATAATAGAGACCATTTTGATAGAATCCTTCACCAATCACACTCTTGGTGAGAGCATCCTGAAAAATTACATTTGTGGGTGAGAATATAGCGAGGCAATTTAGAGTGTTAGTGAGTTGTCCTATGGACATCAATTGAAATGGAAAAGAAGGTACATATAAGATAGTAGACTCTATGGTGTTTAAGACTAAATCTAGTTTTCCTCTTCCTATGATCGAGACATTTTTTCTATTTGCAACTGACACATAAGATGGTTTTGAAAAGACTAAAAAATCATGTATGTTTGAGGCTTTATTTGTCATATGATCGGATGTACCTGAGTCAATTGTTCAACAATCACGATTCAAACTAGTTTGTAGTGCAGTTGACAATGCTCTGAGAATACCTGGGACTGCATCTTGTGAAACACAATCATGATCAGCTAGAAATCTTACAAATTGTCCAAGAAGTGCAGTTTGCTTGTTCCTTTCACCTTTTGACGTTTGTGCAACTTCTCCATGGTTTTTGGTTCACAAGTAAGGTGCAAGTTGATTGATAAGAGTCACAGGATTTGCTATGAAATTCGCTAAACCATGAGTGAGCTGGTAGCATTGTTGGCAACATGATGAGCCTTCAAAATGAGCCACTGATGAGGGTTTTGGAACCATCATCCTCTTGTCTTTGAACTTAGGCTTGAGTTCAGGGTGCAACTTCCAATACCTTTCTTTTGTGTGACTCGATGCATTACAGTACTTACATTTTAGATGTGGATTCTTTCCCCTGTACACCTTTGCATCATGGTTCTTGTGGTTTGCAGCATACCCTCGAGCCTCAAATAGCTTGTGATTAGGCTTCATATTCATCACCCTCCTTCTTTCTTCTTCACATTGCACCATGGCACAAATAGTCTTGAATGATGGTAGCTCCATGCTCATTAATATGTGACTCTTGAGATCTCATATTCTTAGCTAGGACTTGTGAGCAGTTGATAGAGCTTATCTTCTTCATCATTTTTAAGAAGAACAGTTGGGTCCATGGTCTAAGGGAGGTACATATTTAGCTCATTCCACATGACCTTTAAGCTGCCAAGATGTTGAACAAATAACTTCTTTTCTTGCTGAATGCAAGCAATATCTCTTTTCAGCTGGAATACCTTAGTGTAGTTATTCTTGTTTCCATACATATCTTTCACAGATTTCCACAAATCTTGTGAGGATTCACAGTAATTGAATATCTTAGTGATATGTTTCTTCATAATGTTGAGTAACAAGGACATAAAAAGTTGATCCTTGCACAGCCATGGTTCACATGCTTGAGAAGAAGAATATGGAGTTTCAATACTTCCATTGATGAACCCCAACTTTCCCCTTCCTCTTAGAACGAGTGAGACAACCCTAGACTAAGGGAGATAGTTGAGTTCATTCAGCAACACTGAGCATAGACATTGGTTAGTGTTGACTTCAGCATCAAAAAAATTCGAGGGAGTAACCTGAGAGTTTTCTTCCTCAAGATTGACTGAGCTTTCCTGAGCCATAATAGAAGTTTAAACGAATACCAGCGGAAACAACACAGGCAGAGATAGGTGAATGATGGCACTGCTTTGATACCATGTAGAAATTTGGTTCAAGTGTTTTCTATTTCATGAATAATTCTGAATATACAAGGCAGTATATATAAGTGAAAGAAACACATGGTTACAAGCAACCATCTTTACATCGAACCCTAGAACCTAGGACACTAGCTTTTCCTTAATTTAAGGTGATTTACATCAAGTCCATACATTTGCAAAGCTTTGACTCATCCCAAAGATGTTAAAACTCGCTTAGCCCCTGAAGACGCTACAGTCAAAGAGTCAAAAGTCTATACTTTTGACATTACCAAGAACGACGCAATTTTCAACTAGTTATTATCAAGCTTCGGCCAGGACATAACATTCCTAAGGCCGAAGAATTGAAAGATAAAACATATTGCAAATATCACAACTCAAATAAACATACGACCAATAACTGTGTTATGTTCCATGATGCTATTCAAAGCTAGATCGATAAAGGTAAGCTGAAATTTCTTGACAAACAGATGGTCGTCGATGCTAATCCCTTCCCTTCGGCAACAGTCAGCATGGTAGATGCTTACTTGCCCAAAAGCAAAGGGAAGATGATGGTCGAGTTTGTTCCAATGCAGCATGTTGTAAAACAATATTCTCGACTGCGACTCAAGGTTGACCTATTTTCTAATAAGCCACCTACATAATTGTTAGGACCGGCTAAAGTGGAAGCTATGTCACATTCCAGCGAGGAAGTCTCTGATGGACCGATGGTTTTGTGCAGTCGTTGTAAAGCACAAGTCATCTTAACCGAGCCAAAAGAGAAGCCACTTTAAGTTCCAACACCACGACAGCCACCCACGATCATGACAACACCTTCAAAGGTACTCGGTGCAGGCCAACACCAAAAAGTGTTCGATAGGCTCATCCCTTAACCATGAACTGATGGATCATCCTCAGCCCGGCGACGACTTGACTTTGACGCACGTTTTTATAATGAGGACTACTATTCGCGAAATTTCAGCAGCTCAAACTCATCAACAAGCCAGAAGATTTTCAAGCCGTCGGATCCATGCAACCAATGATGGTACAGTTACAATTCTCTAACCGGTGTGTATACTGCACTATCTAAATCTCAGAAATGGCGTCGCCAGCGGATAGATTGCATGGCATGATTGATCGCAACTTTGAAACTACCATCGAGGAATCTGAGAATCGAATCAAACTTCTTCTTCGACTCGAGGAAATGAAAGCTCGCTTTGAGCAATTCAGAAAAGAGGCAGAAAGTAAGCTCACTCCATTGCTGTCACCAGAGCCACTAATCCAAATACGACGGAATCTCCACCCTAATTTTCTCGGCAAGGCCTTAGAGTACATGCGGAAATTTCACAAAACACATTCTGCCAATGATTTATACGGCCTACCAAATGAGTGTCAAGAAGCCCATGACCTGGCCCTAACGTGCCCTGACGCCGAGCAAATTATCCAGAAGACCACTGACCCACCAAGGAAGGCCAGGTTCCAACACATACATGAAGCTTAGGTCCTTGGCTTTGAGGTCGATCCATATACCGATATAGATACCACTAAGCTCCCATTTTCCCTCGAAGACCTTCAATATTTACAATACCATTTTGAGGTCTTTTCGGTAATAGCCCTCTTCGGCCTTACGACTAATGAGAAGGAATGCGTGGCACGACTAGATGTGTACCTCGACACAAGAAACGCTAAAAAATCGCTTATCAAGAGCAAGCTTGCAAAGCAGCACAAGTCCCAACGTCGAGCGAGCTTGGGGGAGACACCCCGAATGATAAAGAACAAGAGGATGTTCCAAAACCCGTTGTTGAGACAAAAGATGTTCAAGACGATGATGCTCAAGGACAAGATAGTTCGACCGATAGCCCGTGTGAAGACGACCATGAACCGATGGGCCCTTCAGTCCTCGACAATATGGAGATTAGCATGGTTCACGTGCTACCTGTCGAATTCCAGCTGACTACATCCCAACCAAATTCCCTGGACGGTGATGTGGTTACCGAAGAAGCAACACAAGTTAACTTTGTCACTGCCGAAAAAGATGGACCAAAAAGCAAGCAAGACAAGCTTACAGCAACTCTCGCCGAGTTGTTTCCCCGCTCTCCTACCACCAATCTACAGGATTTGAAGCGTTGTATGTTATGGCTCATATCGAAAGATATCAAATCTCCAAGGTATTCGTCAATTGTGGAGCAACCATCAACGTGATGCCTGTGTCTATCAAGCGAGCTCTACGACAATCAAACGATGAGCATCCCGTCAGGAATAACCATGAGCAGTTTCATGGGTGATAAGTCCCAGATAAAGGGAGTGCTTCATCTGGAGGTGAGCATCACCGGCCGCAATCACGTGACCATATTCTTCATAGTGGATTCCAAAACCGAGTACAATATGCTGCTCGGCCGCAATTGGATTCATCAGACAGGTTACATTCCTTTGTCGCTATACCAAGTCCTTGTCTTCTGGGATGTTAAATCAGTCGTGGTTCATCTGGTAGACAACCAGCCCTTCAAGGCCAAGATGATTCAGGCCCACTATTATGAAGAGCATGTTGGCTACATTATTCTGCAGGGTTTCAATGGGGAAGGACGGCCGACTCGGATCTCAGTCTAAAAGGCCATCGAGGTAGCTGCCGAAATTGTGCATCAGGATTCGGTGAGACTCGAGGCGGCCAACTTACTCGCCAACGTCGATGACTGATGCCAGACACAAAGAGCGCCAGACCGCGGTTTCATCCACCGTGGAACGACTGCTGGCCTATTGGTATGCTATTTCCAAGCAGCCAAACTCAGGCATCAACCTAATCGAATTACTAGCCAAATAAGACAACGGCCCAGTTTTATCATTAGATAAAGTTCAAGCTGCACCAGCCAAACTCAAGGATAGTCAGCCTCAAGTCAAGAACCCATTAGAAGAAATAAATATGGGGACAACTGAAAACTCACGACCTTTATTTATTAGTGCTTTGTTACCCCCCAGATATGAAAGATGAGCTTTGTAATTTACTTAATGAGTTTAAAGACTATTTTGGTTGGAGTTACCATGAGATTCCTGGTCTAGATCGAAAGCTCGTTGAGCATGAATTACGCATTACCTGGGTGTAAACCATTTCGTCAACCACCTCGACATTTTTCAACTGAAGTACAACTCGGCATAAAGGACGAAATCATTAGACTTCTGAATGCCGGGTTCATTCGGACAGTTCGATATGTTGAATGGTTGGCGAATGTTGTCCTAGTTTTAAAGAAGAATGGCACTCTATGAATTTGTATCGATTTCTGAAATCTAAATCTAGCAACTCCCAAAAATGAATACCCAATGCCGATTTCAGATTTGTTAATCGACGCAGCAGCAAGCCACGAAATCCTGTCCTTTATGGATGGACATGCTGGTTACAACTAGATTTTCATTGCCAAGGTTGATGTTCACAACACTGCTATTTGTTAACCGGGGGCACTCGGCGCATACGAATGGGTTGTTATGTGATTCGGTCTCAAGAATACCGGCATCGCATACAAACGAGCGATGAACACTATATTTATTTAATTGGAACAACCATCGAAATCTACATCGGCGATGTTGTCGTAAAATTGAAACGTCGACAAACACATTTGGACGACCTTCGACAAGCTTTCCTATGTATACGCCGGCATAATCTCAAGATGAATCCAGCTAAGTGTGCTTTTAGTGTATCAACCGGTAATTTCTTAGGCTTCATTGTACATCACCATGGCATCGAGATCGACGACAATAAGGCTCGAGCGATCATTAATGGTCCACCCCCTGCGACTAAGAAGCAATTACAGTCGCTGCTTTGTAAGATTAATTTTCTCCGCCAATTCATTGCTAATTATACTGGAAAAATGCAAGCCTTTTCCATGTTGTTGAAACTGAAGGATTCTGACACTTTTGAGTAGAGAGATGAACATCAAGCTGCCTTTACACAAATCAAGGTTGCTTTTTCGACCCCACATGTTCCTGTCCCACCTCGATGAGGCAAACCTCTTAAGTTGTATATTTCTGTGGCCGAAAAGTCCATCAGTTGTTTTCTAGCGTAGAACAATGACATTAGGTGTGAGCATGCTATCTTTTACCTTAGTCGTAACCTCAATGCTTCTGAGATCAACTACTCAGCCATCGAAAAACTCTGCTTAGCTTTTTTTTTGCCACATCGAAGCTCAGGCATTATATGCTCCTATCCGTCACTTAGGTCATTGCCCAAACCGATGTCATTCATTACATGCTCACTCGACCGATTGTCAAAGGCCAAATTGGGAAATGGATAATGGCGTTGTCTGAATTCAGTTTACAATATGTCCCCAAGAAAGCTATTAAGGGCCAAGCACTGCCCGATTTCTTGGCCCAACATCTGTCCCCATATGGCTTTAAGGGCAATGACATCGAGATTGGCATGACGGCAACCTCGGACAATTACTGGACAATGTATTTTGATGGATTAAGCACATCAATTTCGGTTGGTGTTGGGGTAGTTATTCAGTCCCCAGATCATCACTGATGGTATTTTTCTCTCAAGCTTGACTTTGACTATTCGAACAACCAGGCCGAATACAAGGCTCTTGTTATCAGCCTCGGTGTCCTTCATGATTTGCGGCCAACTCGCACCCTCGTCTTTAGTGATTCAGAACTTGTGATTAACCAACTTAATGGCACTTTTCATTGCATAAGTTGTACTTTGGTGCCGTATCATATGGTTGCCAGCTATTTGGCCGAGTCATTCGACGACATTACTTTCAGACATATCTCTCAAGTACAAAATATTGATGCCAACGAATTGGTTCAAATGGCCTTCGGCATACAACTCATAGGGGCAAGATAAGCTGAATGATACCAGTAATACGATGATCGTACCCGACCCTGGTTAATCAACAAGTTCTCCAGCAAAAACATGTGATCCGAACACGAGTCATGTATCTACCTTTGTTCTTAGAACGAGAAGATCCTGTGGAGGTTTGCACAGTCGAGGCATTGCTAGACTATTGGAGAAGGTCGATCATGCGATATCTCAACGAGCCTAATGGCAAACATGATTGTAGAACAAGGGTCCACCCACAAATTATGTGGGGTACCAAAAAGAGTTCTACAGGAAAGGTGAGGATGGCCTATTATTATTATGTCTCGGCTTGCAAGAGGCTGCCCATGCGATTACTGAGGTTCATGAAGGAATATGCAGAGCTCATCAGTCCAGTCAAAATATGCGATGGTTACTTCGCCGACCCGATTATTTATGGCCGAGCATACTAAAAGATTGCATTGAGTTTGCGCGGGCATGTGTACAATGCTAGATTCATGGTCTTATACAAAGAATACCGGTCGAATCGCTACATTCAGTCACCAAACCATGGCCATTTAGAGGATGGGCCATGAATATAATCAGCAAAATCACACCGTCTACTGATCGGATCATATTTATATACATTTTACATCAAATTCTCTCGTCTTTTCTTAGTTAGTTCCTTATATTTTTGAGCTATTTACGTTATTTTTATGTTTTATAAGATTTTTCAAGCAAAGAAAATAAAAATTGAATAAGTGAAATTTTAAGCGTCAAATTCGTCAAAACGACTTACTCACTTATTTTCTTTGTTTATGTTTTCGATTTGGAAAGGAATTAAAGCTAGAAAGCAGGAACAAAAGGAAGAGTGAGCGCCAGGAAGAAATGCATGGCACATGGATAAAAGAATTGGAAAAGAAGGCTGCCTTTGGGTGGTTTTTATTAAAAGGGCACGGTGCTGCCTTGGCAGCCAGAGAAACAAAACAGAAATAAATAAAAAAAGGCAAAGGCAGCGTGCGGACAGCTCAAAGGGGATGACACTCTTCTGTTCTTCTAGAGAGAAACAGCTGGAAAGAAAATAAAATAAAAAAAATAAAACAGAAGGCTACGGCATAAAGGGCAGCTGGCGGAGCCTTTGAGAGGAGGCCAATCAAACAGAAGGCTGCCTTTGGCAGCCAATTGGTGAAGCACAGTGCCAAGCAGCACAGACGGGGGGCAGAAGGCTGCCAGCAGTGCAGTCAGCGTGAGATCAAGGCTACCAGCTGAGGGGAATAACAAAGCTGCCTCTGGGCAGCGAGCTATTGGGGAGGAAAAACAAGTAGAGGCAACGAGACAGCTGCCAACAGAAGGCAGCGCCAGAAGACCACGGCTGTGCACAGAGGCTCACGGTGGAGAGGAAGAAATTCCTCAATTCGGTTTTATCCTTTCTCAACTTATGTTTTATTTCTGTTTTAAATTATAAATAATGTGTAATTAATTTGTTTTGGCTAGAGGTTAATTCAAAGCCATGGATATATTTGTAATATGAATTGATTACCTTCAGTTGTGATTTCTGAGTTGTGATTTAATTTGCTTAACTGCTTGATTGATAACTTATTTGTGTATGTTAATTAAGGATGCATACTTAATTTACATGCATGAATTTGATGCTAGAATATAAGTAAATTTCACCTAATCGTTATGAACTTATATTCATGAGTAGTGAAGGTTGCTATCCACAATCGTGTTAAGTAAATTCTTGGCAGGAGTATCATGCTTTTCATAGTTACGAATGCCTCGTCAGTATTTATAGTTTTCACAAAGTTTAATGATCTTTGATTGTATCTCTATTGTGATTTTCACGTAGGGGACTTTTAGAGAATGTGTTGAATTGTTGTATGCTGTTCATCCAATTCAATAACTTAAGGAAAACTTGAAGATTAAAAAAGTGATGTTCACGGTTAATCTGTAGTATTGAGATTTATAACTTATTGAAAGAACAACTGAAAATCAATTTAGATTGCATTTGTGTCATGTGTGGAGAAGAACCCTCTAGCCAGTCTGTCGCCTATCATTCACCTTAATTTTATGCTTTTGTCAATTCTGTAATTTATTTAAGTTTAATTTACGATTCGTCAAAATTAAACCCCCCCTTTATTAAATTATATTATTTAGTTAATTTTCATTGTTTTGAATCATTTTGAGTGTGTTTCGAGTTATTAGAGTTTTTAGCCTAGTTTTGTGTCTTCGAGTCTTGTTTAATATTTTTAAATTAATTTAGAGTAGATTAGCAATCCCTCCTAATCCCCGGCCTAGAATGATACCCTACTTACACCTATACTACAATTGTCAAAAAGAGGGTTAAATGTGTGTGGTGTTACAATCCCATCAAATTTTGGGCGCCGTTGCCGGGGATTAGCAACTTTGCTAATCCCTTTATTTTTGTTTGTATTTATGTTTATATTTGTGTTTGTGTCTTTTACTTTTGATATTTGATTTAGTTTTCTTTCTTTGCAGGAATTTTTGGTTATTTCTACCCTTGAAGTTGATTGCAGAATTTAAGCTTGGGGGTCATCGCTTGATTTTTCTGCATATTAGGGAAGTTTTCAATCCTAATGCTTTATTTTGTTTCTTATTATTTATTCATTTTATTTTTATTTGCATATTAATGTTTTCTGACATTGGGGACAATGTCTAGTTTAAGTGTGGGGGTATCAAGAGTATAAAAAATGACCAAATTGAAAATTTTTGTACCTTCGACTACGAACTGGTTCATTTGTTTCCATGTTATTGCTTTTTGTTTTCTTAATTAGTTTTGTTTTATTTAATTTTTTCGGAAAATTTAAAAAAAAATCCAAAAATATTGTCTTGTTTTCCTTATTGTTTTGAATTAGATTTTTGTTAGTTTCCCGACCCAATGATATAACTGGATCAAATTTGAACCACGGTGATCAAGAACTTAGTAACATGTGTTATGTGAAATTCCTAATTATCTTGTTAGTATTGTACATGTTTGATCATTCTTGAAAAATCCAAATGCACATAGCCTTGTTGATGTCAAAATAAAGCATGACTTAAAGCTTCATATGTGAATTTAGTGACCATATACATCCTATGTGAGTTTTTGAGCCTATTGAAAGTGTGTGCATTTTTCATACACTACTATTCTTTCATGTGTGATGAACTTATGTGAGATGCATCTCTAGAACTTGCGTAACGATCTTTCGAAATATTTGTGATTGATTGCATGAACTTGAAAATGAAAGAGGCATTAGGTTCACCACCATGGCCTAAATAACCATATTTCCCAAAGAAAAAAAATGATATCATTAGATTGCCAATTTGAGCCGTATGTTGAGCCTTTTATTTCTTATCTACCCTTATACCTCAAACATGTTTCCTTACCCTTTCCAAGCGAGCTATTGAGCAATGTGAGATTGTCTTATGAGAAATGTTTGTGAAGTACTTGGAAGGAGTTTGGTAAAAGAATAAGTGTGGGGGTATTTCATGTTTGTATTTATTATTAAAAAAAAAGAAAAAAAAAGAAAAAAAAAAGAGAAAGATTGTATACAAAGAAAATAAAAAGTTTTTTTTAAAGTTTCAGTTTAAGGGTGTGGTTGGAGGTGTTAAAAGAATCGCTGGAAAGTTTGAGTTCTTATAAATCTCAACAAAAGAATTGCTTGCAGTGTAACTTGGAACTTGTGCTTTCCTATTCTTTCGTTTCAATAGCCCTTCTCCCTAAGCCTCATTACATCCAATAAAAGTCCTCTTGATTTAAGTTTTGCAATTATGATTGTGGAGAAGTGATCTTTATTCAAGCTTATGGTAGAACTTTCACATTTGTTTCTTTGAGCGAAACACATTAAAACTAAACACATGTGTGATTGAGTGCATATCCCGTGAGAAGGTTGCTAGTTTGCATATGTTGATTTTAAAAATAAAAACTTGAAATTGCATTAGCATGGCTATCTCACACACTACACTTCAAGGATGATTTAAAGATTACTGCTAATATTTGAATAAGGAAGATGAACTTGGATTAGCTTGTTTGGTGCTAGCTATGGTTCTTGCTGATTTATGTTCTCGAATGAAATTCTATGAGGGTCACATAGGGGGAAGCTAATGTTTTTCATGTTACTACGCGTTCTTGTTTTCTTTGTTTTGCTCGAGGACTAGCAAAAGCTAAGTGTGGGGGTATTTGATCGGATCATATTTATATACATTTTACATCAAATTCTCTCGTCTTTTCTTAGTTAGTTCCTTATATTTTTTAGCTATTTACGTTATTTTTATGTTTTATAAGATTTTTCAAGCAAAGAAAATAAAAATTGAATAAGTCCAGGAACAAAAGGAAGAGTGCGCGCCAGGAAGAAATGCATGGCACATGGATAAAAGAATTGGAAAAGAAGGCTGCCTTTGGGTGGTTTTTATTAAAAGGGCACGGTGCTGCCTTGGCAGCCAGAGAAACAAAACAGAAATAAATAAAAAAAGGCAAAGGCAGCGTGCGGACAGCTCAAAGGGGATGGCACTCTTCTGTTCTTCTAGCGTTTGGTACCCAGACGGGACGGGACGGGACGAGACGGAACGGGACGGAACGGGACGGGACGGGACGGAACGGGACGGGACGGGACGGAACAGGACGGGACGGATGTTGTAAATTTTGAAAAAGACAAGGGGCATTGTTGTCCTAAAATGTTAAAAATTTATGTCCCACATACGTGGAACGAGCCCGTTCCAGGGGGGAGGTGGAACCAAAAATCATCCAAAACTTGTCCCGTGGAACGCCTCGTCCCACTCGTTTTAGGCGTACCAAACGCAGGACGGAACGTCCCGTCCCGTCCCGTCCCGCGTACCAAACGCACCCCTAGAGAGAAACAGCTGGAAAGAAAATAAAAAAAAATAATAAAACAGAAGGATACGGCATAAAGGGCAGCTGGCGGAGCCTTTGAGAGGAGGCCAATCAAACAGAAGGCTGCCTTTGGCAGCCAATTGGTGAAGCACAGTGCCAAACAGCATAGACGGGGGGCAGAAGGCTGCCAGCAGTGCAGTCAGCGTGAGATCAAGGCTGCCAGCTGAAGGGAATAACAAAGCTGCCTCTGGGCAGCGAGCTATTGGGGAGGAAAAACAAGCAGAGGCAACGAGACAGCTGCCAACAGAAGGCAGCGCCAGAAGACCACGGCTGTGCACAGAGGCTCACGGTGGAGAGGAAGAAATTCCTCAATTCGGTTTTATCCTTTCTCAACTTATGTTTTATTTCTGTTTTAAATTATAAATAATGTGTAATTAATTTGTTTTGGCTAGAGGTTAATTCAAAGCCATGGATATATTTGTAATATGAATTGATTACCTTCAGTTGTGATTTCTGAGTTGTGATTTAATTTGCTTAACTGCTTGATTGATAACTTATTTGTGTATGTTAATTAAGGATGCATACTTAATTTACATGCATGAATTTGATGCTAGAATATAAGTGAATTTCACCTAATCGTTATGAACTTATATTCATGAGTAGTGAAGGTTGCTATCCACAATCGTGTTAAGTAAATTCTTGGCAGGAGTATCATGCTTTTCATAGTTACGAATGTCTCGTCAGTATTTATAGTTTTCACAAAGTTTAATGATCTTTGATTGTATCTCTATTGTGCTTTTCACGTAGGGAACTTTTAGAGAATGTGTTGAATTGTTGTATGCTGTTCATCCAATTCAATAACTTAAGGAAAACTTGAAGATTAAAAAAGTGATGTTCACGGTTAATCTGGAGTATTGAGATTTATAACTTATTGAAAGAACAACTGAAAATCAATTTAGATGGCATTTGTGTCATGTGTGGAGAAGAACCCTCTAGCCAGTCCGTCGCCTATCATTCACCTTAATTTTATGCTTTTGTCAATTCTGTAATTTATTTAAGTTTAATTTACGATTCGTCAAAATCAAACCCCCCTTTTATTAAATTATATTATTTAGTTAATTTTCATTGTTTTGAATCATTTTAAGTGTGTTTCGAGTTATTAGAGTTTTTAGCCTAGTTTTGTGTCTTTGAGTCTTGTTTAATATTTTTAAATTAATTTAGAGTAGATTAGCAATCCCTTCTAATCCCCGGCCTAGAACGATACCCTACTTACACCTATACTACAATTGTCAAAAAGAGGGTTAAATTTGTGTGGTTTTACAACCCGTCATCTACCGGTTCAGCAAAGTATGCATGGATACTCATTACAACAGATTACTTTACCAAATGGGTCGAAGCAAAAGCGTATGCCGAGTTGACATCAAAAGAAGTTCGTGACTTCGTAGAAGAAAACATTATGACTAGATTCAAGGGACCAGAAACAATTATAACAGATAATGGTACAATCTTCACATCTGACAGGTTTAAGAAATATACGACGAATCTTAAAATTTGACTTGAACAGTCTACGCCTTATTACCTGCAAGCGAAAGGGCAGGCCGAAGTAAGTAATAAGGTTTTGATCGGTATCCTTGAAAAAATGTTAAGAAAATGCCTGGTATATGGTATTTGAAGTTAAACGAAGCATTATGGGCTTATCGAACTTCACTCCGTTCAGCTACTGGGACGACTCCATACACATTAACTTATGGACATGGTACAATACTGCCTGTCGAGTTAAGCGTAAACTCATTAAGGATGATTGAACAAAGTAGTTTGTTCATTGCCGAGTATAGTTAGGCTATGAGACAAGAGTTAGAAGATCTAGAGGAAGTGTGACTTGATGCTTATAATTTATTAATGGCACAAAAGAAGATTGTCGAATGAGCATACAATTAACGAGTCAGGCAAAAAATGTTCTGCGAGGGGGAATTAGTTTAGCAGTGTAACCAGTAGGAATTAAAGACCTTAGGTTCAGCAAGTGGTCACCGAATTGGGAAGGACCGTTTGTCATTCGCCAATGGATTCGAGGCCATTGCAGTTCAAGATTTGAGAAGCCGAGAGGGAAATGAGGTCTTGCAGCTTAGCGAAGACGGAGGATTCAGCCGCAGCAGAGGTAGGCTTGGCCGCAGCAGTTGAGGGCCCCGCCATGCAAAAAGTGTTGGAAAGCAGAGCATCGAGCTCGACCTCTCATGAAGGTTGCATGAAGAGAAATTTGTCAGAACAAGATGACAAACAAAGAAATAAGGAAAAGAGAAATGTTAGACCTGCTGAGAAAAGACTTAGACCATGTCTGCTGGCTCATTGCTCGAGCCTAGAGAGCTTAATGGCCGAGCTGAGTATTTAAGACTCTCTTTCAATTCACATGGCCGATGGACGTTATCTATGTTCGATGGCCACTGAGGTAGCCAAGAGATATAAATAACGCTCTTCAGCGCATAAAATTGTCGGTGAATTGAGAAAGTAGGCTTTTGACATTTAATATTTTCCTAATTTAGAATCCTAAGGCAGAAGATTGGAAAAAAGGAAAAAGCAATAAAGGAACTTATGAGGGCCGAAGTGGCTTCTTGGGGGGGGGAGATTCCAAGGCCTTCTTCCTGCAAATAAATTAGTGTCTCCGCCGTCGCTTCAAGCTCGATGAGGGGCCTTTTTTCACGATCGACTACAGAGGGATCGACTTGGACATCCTCGACCACAGAAGGAAGATTGGTGAAAGAAGGTCGAGGGCAACTCGTCAGCGGAGTTTCATCGCTCTCGTCACCCTGAGATAAAAAGTTATTAGTACTGGTGGAATTAATATAAGTCAAGTATCAGCGGCATAGTTGTACCTCTTCCAGGATGATCATTGTTGGTTTTGGATTTTTTGAAGGAGCCTTCCTGGCCGAAGAAGTCACCTCTTTAAGAACAGGTGCAACGGTCAACCCAAGAGTTGAAGGTTTTTCAACCAGTGAGGCAGTAACTGGTTCGACCATGACCTAAGGGACAAATTGAACTTTGAGTGCTAGGCCAATCGGTCGAATTTTGAGAGTTGAGCCAACTAGGGCCGACCGTTTCACTATTCAGGCATGGATAACGGGAGAATAAGGAGAATGACTTGGAGTAGTTGCTCCTATCATCTGGCTGAAGATAACATGAATCTCTCTCCCCCCTTTCTTAGCCAATTTCTTGACGTGCTTTAGGGGGCAGGGAGATTCGCCGACTGTCTCGACCTATTGGCAAGGCCGTTTATTCGGCAAAGCTGGTGTAACTGCAACATCCTTTTTGGTGGGAGGAGCCGATTTTTTCTTGGTCACACCCACGACAATCATTTTCGCCTGTTTTGGCACACAACCGCCTGAGAATACGAAATTAAGTTAGCGAGAATTAAGTGAAGTATTTGAAAAGTAGAGGTTCAGGAAAGCCATATACCTTGGGTCGCCTTTTTGGATTGAAGAGCATGAGCTTTTTTGGATCTATCGCTGAAAATCTTGTTGACTGTATCTTCGACTGGCATGCCAAAGAAGTCCTTGGTGTACTCTTCCCACCAGTCGCCGAATGTGTCGGTGCCAAGAGATTAAAAAACAATGGGTCAAAGGCGGAACTTCTTGCACCGCTCTTGAAACTATTTTTCAGTGTCTTTACACTCTCTCTCCGAATAGCCGGAGAGGCATCCTCGACTTAGGAGAGAGCGAGATGTAAGAAGAGGTACCGGGCAACCCTGGAGGTAGCCGAGTTGTCGGGCAGTGAAGTGGGGGTGGTAGACCTCCCAGCTCGCTCGGCGGGCGTTATAGCTGAGAGGAAAGTCGCAGGTGAGCACAAACAATTCCTAAGCTTGATAGAGATCAGCATCATCGTCTATATTCCATGCTGATGTGGGGAGCTTGATCAACGAAGGGTATTCTCGATGACGGCAGATCAAGAACTCATCGTTAGAAAGAACGTCGAGGCCGAATAAGTATTTGAAAACTTCTTCGACCCAGTCAGAAGGTGCCGGTCTAGAGGCTAGCTAAAGGCCGAGTGCTTCAGCGAGCTGGAAGCTAGGAATTTCTAGCCAAAACATGGAAAAACAAACTTACAGCCAAAGCTGGAAAACTCAGAGGGGTCTGTTCTGGTGTGGGTTGATTTTGTTGAGGGTCGCCTGGGCCAAACAGCGGAAAAGTTTGGCGAGAATGGCTGGGCTGAGCGCTAAGGTGTGACTGCTTACCAGGGCTTCAGCTACTGGTATATTCTCAACTAGGCATTTGTTGGATTTTGTACAACAACTGAATTTGTTGTACCAATAGAAAATGAAGGCTTCTTGTTCTCCATTCCGTAGGCTCGACTCTCCTTGACCAACAAAGTGGGAGATGAGAGTGTTGTAGTTGAAGAAGTTCTTATGCAGCTTCTGGACTTTTTCTTTCGAAGGCTTTTAATCTTCTTGGCTTAGAGTTTCGACGACTCATTCGTTGAAGAACACCTTCAAGTCTAGGTTCGACGGGCATCCAAAGAGGGCAGCGTTGCTAGAACGCTAAAAGGGGAAGGCTCCAAGATAGCAGATGGTGGGGCTAAATGGAAGGATCATCGTATTGGTGGCCGAGCACCAGAAGCTCAAGGCTGACATGAAGAGCTCCTTATCCAAAGAAATTTCTACATATGAAAGTCTAACGGCATCTTAGATGTCAAGAGCCTTCCATTGTTTACCGAAGAATTTTTCCATCCGTGCAACGTGGTCAAGGGCCAAGATCCTAGAGGTTTAGCCGAGTCCCACTTTGACGATTCAAACCCTTGCAGCAAGGGTGTTAGGCAGTGGTCCTTGAAAATGGTGGTGATGGATGGTGGCACTGCGTCCTTGAAAAATGGCCTAAGGATCTGGTTGTAGCGCTCATGTTGCTCTCGAAGCGCAGAGTTTTGATAGAACATTGATCGATGATTTTCTTCAGAGAACTTAGAGGATTTATGGGTTAGAAGCTTGAATGATTTATGGGTTGAAGAACTTGAAGGATTCCTGGGTTTAGAACTTGGGAGGTTTCTGGGTTTTTGAAGAGTAAAAGCGAGAGAAATTTTGAAAATTCTGGAAGCGTAAGGGTGCAAATAAAAGAAATCTAAGTATTTATAGGCATTTTAGGGGGAGGGTCAGGCGTTTGATTTTCAAAATTGGAATAAAATCGATCGAGAAAGTTGCTAATCATTACAGATATTTAAGAGAATCTAGGTCAAAAGACCATGGGTTTCACAAATTGAAAATGCACGATTGCATGTGGCGGCGAGTAATGATGAGGAACGTTTTAGTGGCCATATGTTTCGAGAAACATCATTAAGGGCTGCTGAGTGAGCTAGGGCATCGCCACATGGTTGAAATTTAAGGAGTGTAGAGATAGGTGACCATGCCTCATAAATACGCATGATTAAGAGTTTCGAGGTGATTAAGTGGTTTCGCTTCTTCAAGGCCGAGGCTTGACCAAGGGTTGTAGGTCGACGACCTTAGAAGCGAGGGGGCAATGTTTGGGCCCAAAATATTGGTTTGGGCCGAGTATAGGGTGTTTCGCAGCTCAAAGGCTTAATTTGAAAGATGCCGTGAGATATTTGGTTTGTAGGCCGGCTAGTTAGGGTCGACCAAGTCCTATCAGGAAATGGAGTCATTTGGATAAAGATGATGAGGGTGAAGTCCTATTGTGAGACGGATACGAAGACATAGAGATGGACGTGGCTAAATAGAGGGTTAGTTTCAAAATCCTGATAGAAGTAGAAGTGGCCGAGATAACGCTGGATCGGAGTAAGGAGTACTGATCCAGGTGGAGTTCTAATTCGATCAAAGAGGGATTTGCTGCTATAAATAGAAGGGTGAGGGCACCATTCAAGGGACTTCCAATTCAACACAAAATCTGCCCTGCGCAAACTCTCGCTTTATGCGAAACCTCTCAACAACCTTGAGATTTTTATTTTCCTTTTTGCCGATACATCTTCACTTAGCCATGGAGGCAAGTGAATGCGCAACAAGGGATCTCTAACCTTCAAACTGTTTGAGGGAGAATACTCTATGATATGATTTAGAATCTCTGGCCAGAGTATCAATGAGATTTAGGAAGTCCTTCCAAATCACATTCAAAGTAATCATATAAGTAAATGAATCACATTGGATAGTAGACATGAATAAACTATCAAACCAAACAATGTGGTCAAGAGTGTTGTATTAGAGAAAGACCGTATTGCATTGTAATCCTAAACTGAATAGGTTCTCCACCTCTTCTGATTAGCTTGGGTAGCCATGACATACTGCTAGGTGTCACTCATGGTTTGTGGAAGCTCTAATAGTGAGTAATCACTAAAGGGAGAATTGAAAGTAAGTTTCAATTCATAATCGATTTGAAAGAGTTCTAATCGCCCACTGCCTCGCTAAAAGGAAACTAATGGATCGTACACCGAGTAAGGTAGAGATTGAAGAAACAATGGAGATGAGTAAGGATAATTAAATGGTTTAATTATTTATGGCTAGGATTAATTAATATGTTAATTAATCAAACGAATAAGTTCGTTATAGACCTCGGGTTAGTTTTGGGCCTCAAGGCCCAATGGGATTTGAATGTCAAGCCCAATAACTCAAGTTGTATAACAACTTGAAGGACAAAGGGCCTCAAAGCCCAATGAACCCAATGTGGCCGGCCATATAGAGGGAGGGTAGTGAACTTGGCTTAATTGCAAGTTTGCCACTCCATTGTGAAGTGGTATAAAGGCAACTTTATAGCCATTTCATCCTTAGGGGTTTCTTTTGGAGAAAAGATGAGAACACAAACCTCTCTTTGCTCTCTAAGAGGCCGGCCACCCTAGGAAGATTTTACTAGCATCTAAATCTTCCTAGGTCACTCATCTCATCATCAATGCTCTCCTTGGTGTGGATGCTTAGAGGTTCTCTATTTTGGGAACTTGGAGAATCTTTTCAACCATCATCCTCCAAGAAATCCATGGAGCTTAGAAGCAAGGAATGAAGGCCCTCTCCTTGGGTGATTAGCCTTTGCTTATGCAAAGAGGAATCAACAAAGGTATAAGAATTCTCAACTCACTTTGTTCTTGAGTTGAGTCTTGGTTCACCTATTTACTAGGCTTTGAATTTCATGGGTTAAGTTTTGTTTTTGAGTGCATATAAACATGTTTCCGCCTTTAAATGTTAATTGCATGTTGTTGATGTTGCTCAAATGAACTTGTTTTCACAAATTTTCCTTCATATTATGGGCTCGAGAAATATGCGTGAACATGATGCCATCGAAGGACTCGACCAAATAGCAGGCAACCATGTGATAAGGAGCCAGAGTGCAACTCATGTAACAAAAAGTGTCATTGAGTTGGTTAATCACGAGTTCGGAGTTGCCTAAGACAGGGACACGAGGTGCTCGTAAGTCGTGAAGGATACTGAGGCTATGATGAGGGCCTCATACTCAGCCTGGTTGTTCGAACAGTCAAAGTCTAACCTTAGAGAAAAGTACCATCGACGGTGCTCAGGAGACTAAATGATGATGCCAACCCCAGCCGAAACGACAGTGCTCGAACCATCAAAGTACATTGTCCAATAATTGTCTCGGGTTTCTACCATGCCGATTTCGACATCATTGCCCCTAAAGTCATATGGAGACAGGTGCTGAGCCAAGAAATCGACCAGTGCCTGGCCCTTGACAGCCTTCTGAGGTATGTATTGCAAGCTAAATTTAGACAACGCCATTGTCCATTTCCCAATTCGGCCTTTCACAATCGGCTGAGTGAGCATATAGTGGATGATGTCGGTCTGAGTAATGACTTGAGTGACAGATGGGAGCATGTAATGCTTGAGCTTAGACACGGCGAAAAACAAAGCTAAACAAAGTTTCTCGACTGCCGAATAGTTAATCTTAGAAGCATTGAGGTTGCGGCTTAGGTAAAAGATAGCCTACTCGCGCCCAACATCATTGTCTTGTGCTAAAAGACAACCAATGGACTCTTCAGCAGCTGAGATGTATAACTTGAGAAGTCGGCCTCGTCGAGGTGGAACAAGGACAAGTGGTGTCGAAAGAGCCACCTTGATTTGTGTGAATGCCACGTGATGCTCAACACGCCACTCAAACTTGTCGAAGTCCTTGAGTTTGAGTAGTGTGGAAAAAACTCGCATCTTCCATGCCGAATTTGCGATCAATCGGCGAAGGAAGTTGATCTTACTGAGCAATGATTGTAATTATTTCTTTGTCGCTAGTGGTGGTGTGTTAATGATCGCCCGAGTCTTGTTCTCGTCGACTTCAATACTCCGGTGATGTACCAAGAATCCTAAGAAATTGTCGGCGAATACACCGAAGGCACACTTAGCAGGGTTCATTTTGAGGTTATGTCGGCGCATGCGTAAGAAAGCTTGGCGAAGATCCTCTAAGTGTGTTTGCCAACGTTTCGACTTTACTACAACGTTGTCAATGTATACTTTGACTGTAGTCCTAATTAAATTGTGAAAAATAGTGTTCATCAAGGCTTGAGAATCGTCCTTTATTAGTCTTTATCCAGACTGTAGTCCCAATGTATACTTCGAACAATCTAGTCTTTTATGCCGAGTTGCACTTCGGTTGAGAATCGTCGAGGTGGTTAACGAAACGGTTTGCATCCAGGCTTGATGCGCAACTTATGTTCAATAAGCTAACTATCTAAACCAGGCATCTCATGGTAACTCCAAAAAAAATAATCTTTAAATTCCTTGAGTAAATTATAAAGCTCATTTTTCATAGGTTAGGGTAACAAAGCATTAATAAATAAAGGCCGTGGGTCGTCGGCCATCCCAACATTTATTTCTTACAAATGGTCCTTGACTTGAGGCCGATTATCTTCAAGTTCGGATGGCGCAGCCTGAACTTTATCCAACGATAGAGCTAGGCCATTGTCAGCTTCGGCCAGAAACTCAATCAGGTTGACTCCCAAGTTTGGTTGCTTGGAAACAGTATACCAATAAGCCAGTAGTCGTTCCATGGTTGATGAAACCGCAGCCCTGCGCCTTTTTTGGCTGGCGTCAGTCATCGAAATTGATAAGTAAGTTGGCGAATCTGAGTCTCGCCAAATCCTAATGGACAGTCTCGGTAGCAACCTCGATGGCCTTCTGCACTGAAATTTGAGTCGGCCGCCCTTTCTCATTGAAGCCTTGAAGGTTGATGTAGCCGACATGATCATCATAGTAACGGGCTTGAATCATGTTAGCCTCAAATGGCTGGTTGTCGGCCGGATGAACTACGACCGACTTTCCGTCTCAGAAAACAAGGACTTGGTATAATGATGATAGAATGCAGCCGGTCTAATGAATCTAATCACGGCCAAGCAATGCGTTGTACTTAGCCTTTGAGTCCACTATGAAGAATGCGGTCATGTGGTGACGGTCGGCGACGGTCACCTTTAGGGGAAACACTCATTTCGTCTGGGATTTGTCACCCACAAAGCTGTTCATGGTTATGCTGGATGGGATGAGTTCATCGTTTGACCGTTGTAAGGCTCGCATGATGGACACTGGCATAACATTGACGGCTGCCCCACAATCAACGAATACCTTGAAGACTAAGTATCATTCGATATGAGCCGTAACATACACTGGCTTCAGATGTTGCAGATTGATCGTGTGAGATTGGGGAAACAACTCGACGAGGGCTGCCGTAATCTTGTCTTGCTTACTTTCTGGCCCATCTTTTTCGATAGTGACAAAGTCAACTTGTATTGCTTCGTCGGCAACTATATTGCCATCCAGGGACATTGGTTTGGAAGTATCATCTAAAATTTGGCAGGTAAAATGTGAACCATGCTAATCTCCATATTATCAAGGACAAAATAGTCCATTTGGTCATGATCGACTCATAGGTTATCAACCGAAGTATCTTATGTCTGAGCATCCTCGACTTGATCAATTTTTGTATTAAAGACGGGCTACAGATCATCCTTGTGGACCGATGCATCATGGGTGCCAACCTCGAGCTCACTTGCCGTTAGGGCTTGTGCCGCTCTACTGGATTGGTCTTGATAAGCAATTCGAGCATTTCTTGTATCAAGATACGCATCAAGTCG
This sequence comes from Crataegus laevigata, assembly GCA_963580275.1. Classification (NCBI taxonomy): domain Eukaryota; kingdom Viridiplantae; phylum Streptophyta; class Magnoliopsida; order Rosales; family Rosaceae; genus Crataegus; species Crataegus laevigata. The sequence continues at coordinate 23,349,688 of OY756947.1, read as the reverse complement.
TGCCACACGTTCTTTTTTATCGGCCATAAGGCAGAAGAGCACTACTGCCAAGAAGACTTCGAAATGGTACCTTAAATATTGAAGGTCGTCTAGAGAAAAAGGAAGTTTGGCAGGTTTATATCAGTGTATGGATCGACTTCAAAGCCAAGTACCCGAGCTTCGCGTATGTTCTGAAATCTAGCCTTCATTGCCAGATCTGTGGTTTTCTGGATAATCTGCTCAGTATCTGGGGAGGTTCAGGCCAAGTCTAGGGCCTCTTGACACTCCTTTGGTAAGCCATATAAATCATTGGCCAAATATGTCTTATGAAATTCCAGCATGTATTCTAGAGCTTCGCCAACGAAAGGAGGATGAAGATTCCGTCGTATCGTGATTAATGGCTCTGGTGATAGCAATGGGGGGGAGTTTGCTCTCTAATTCCTTTCTGAATTGCTCAAAATGAGCTTTCATTTCCCCTGGTCGAAGAATGAGTTTGATCCGCTTCTCAGACTCTTCGAAGGCAGTTTTGATGTCACGATCAGTGGCCTTCTTGCCTTGAAGTAATTTAGTCATGATTAATGGGGTTGTCGGTCATCATCACTCTCCACTGCTTCTTTCGGCTGCCATTTAGGAGCCGAAGAAGCTTGGGTTGCTTGTCGTTGAGCCATGCAATCTATTCGCTGGCGATGACGCTTTTGAGATTTGGACAGGCCAGTATACACGCCGGTTGAAGAGTTGTAACTGTACCATCGTTGGTCACGTAGTTCAGGTGGCTTGAATGTCTTTTGGTTCGTCATCGAACCAGAACTATTGAAGTTTCGTGCATAATAATCCTCATTATAAAATAGGGCGTCGAAGTCAAGTCGTTCCATAGCTGAAAACGATCTATCAGCTTGCAACTAGGGGCCAAGCCTGTCGAACACCTTTTGGGGCTAGCCTGAGCTGAGTACCTTTGGTGGTGTTGTCGCAACAATGGGTGGGTATCGGGTCGCTGCCGTGTCTGTTGACAGCTGCCATGGTGGTGGCACCTAAGGTGGTCTCTCTTTCGGTTCGGTTATGACCACTTGTGTCTTGCAACGGCTGCACAACACCATCGGCATGTTAGACTCTTCCTCGCTAGATCCTGACATGGCTTCTACTCTAGCCGGTTCTGTCAACTCTGCTGGTGGCTCATTGGAGAATAAATCAATCTTGAGCTGTGGCCGAGAATTTTGTTTGACAACATGCTGCAGTGGCATGAACTCGGCCTTTGTTTTACCCTTGTTCTTGGGCAGATGGGCATCTACCATGCCGACTATCATCGAGGGGAAGGGATTAGAATCGACGACCATCTGTTTATCCGAAAACTTCAGTTTGCCCTTATCAATCCAGCTTTGAATTGCATCACGAAACACCATACAGTTGTTGGTCGTATGCTTATTTGAGTTGTGGTATTTGCAATACATTTTATCTTTCAACTCTTTGGCCTTAGGGATTTTATGCCCTGGCCGAAGTTTGATAATCTTTGCTAACAACAGCTGGTCGAAGATTGCGTCGGCCTTGGTAATGTCAAAGGTATAAACCTTCGATGTTTTGGCTATCACTTCCTCATGGACCGTGCGAGTTTTGGCGTCTTGAGATTGAGCCAAAGCCTTGCAAATGTAGGGCTTATCAATGACGATCTCAGCCGCGTCTATACTAGCATACTTGGAGTCGTCTCCTTCAGCTGACACATAACGGACCGAAGGGTTTTTGTATATGGTTCCCCGGATCGGGGGTTTTGATATCTTCTCCTCTCGAAGTAAGTATTCATACTGTCAACATGTTGAGCCAGTTCATACATATCCCGAAAATTCACCCCCAAGAACTTATTTTTATACTCCAAGTCTAGGCTATTTAGAGCAATTCTCATGAACTCGACTTTAGGGAGAGGTACTCGGCACCAAGTCCTAGCTGACTTGAACCTCGTTAAGTACTTTGTTGGTGACTCATCAAATGCCTGAGCCATCCTGGCTAACAAAGATACTGACATCTTTATTCATGGCCGATAAAATTGTTCGTGAAATTTCTTAACCAGCTCTTCCCAACTTTGAATAGAATTTGGGGGAAGATTAATGTACCATACGAATGCCAGGCCTGTCAGTGAAAAGTTGAACAATAGTAACTGGTAATAATCACTGTTGACGTCCCCACATTGCGCAGTAAAACGAGCCATGTGTTCTAGAGAAGATAGGGATGACTCCCCCACAAACAGGTTAAAGTTTGGGATTTTAAAACCCTTTGGATACTCAAAATGCTCGACATACTCTGGGTACGGATGAATGAATTTGGGGAATTTCAGCCCCTTCTTCAAGGCTGAATCAATCATTTGTTGGATCTCTGCGACACCCACAGCGAGCGTGTCGAGCTCAAATTCATTTGTTGTGCTGGTCGATCCGCTCTTTCTCTCTAGATCAATCGATTTAAGCCAAGCAGATCTTGCCTCGGCCGTTGACGTGGATACCACATTATGCTTAGGCAGGGATTGTCTTAACCGATCAATAAATTCCAAATTCTGGGTAATGTGTACCAAGGCTTCGAGCAATCTAGTTTGCACAACGCCTTGCCTGCGTACTTCTTCTATGATCCCTCTTATTTCTTAGCCAAACGTTTGCTCAAATTTTCGAGATTATTCTTCCAGTCGTCTTCTGAAAAACGACTGGATGGTGGATCAGAAGCTTCACCATCGTCCCCGTCGCAGTCTTCTACCATCTCATCGGCAAAAGATTCTTTTGTGACTTTAGTGAGGACTCCGACATTATAGGGTGGTTCGTCGAGGATAATTTCCCTCTCTCGGCGTGAGTCTGGTGTCACGGCAACGGTGGTCTGTGCCTATAAAAGACCTTCGGGGCTTGTATTCTAGATCATTGGTGTGGTAGTAGACTTTCCCATCCATGTCTTCTTCTTCACCGACCAAGTTTCAATGGGCATGAACTTTGTAGTTTTAGCACTAGGTCCCACTGGGCGTGCCAAAATGTTGACTCTAAAAACTACCTAGCCTACACGTCCCGCAGGCTGAGTAATTAATAAGCTAACTGCATCCTTCAGTTATGTACGGGGTGTGCCAACTCATTGGCTGGGGAGTAAAATGTGTTGATGTTGCGTTGATGCGCGTTGCTGACTTTTACGTCTTGCGATTGTGCCGAAGAAGGAACACATCTCGGCCTTTGGATTCTAAAGCCCGAAAACAAGGCTGCTATTTTTACGAAGTTCAATATCAAATTCAGTGATAATGCTGTTTATCCAAACTGAAGATACCACCGGTTGCCTTCACAGTGCTGTTTATTCAAACTGAAGATGTGAAGGCGGAAAAAGAAAATAAAAATCTCAACGGTGTTGAGAGGTATCACGTAGAGCGAGAAATTGCGCTGGGCAGATTTGTGTGTTGAGTTGGAGGTTCCCTGAACGTCGCCACTGCCTCTGTATTTATAGTAACTGAACCTCCTTCGACCGAATCATAACTCTACTCGGACTAGGACTCCCTACCCCTATCAAACTTTATCTCGGCCACTCCTTCCTCTATTAGGACTTTGAACCTAATTCCCTTTCCGACCATGTTCTTACTCGCCTTCATATCCTAGACTCGCCGAGACTCCCTATCGAACAGGGATTCTTCGTCTGTTTCACAAATGGACTTTGCTTCCCTTGCCCCAATCTGGATGACTCCTTTTCCTAATGGGACTTGGCTGACCCAATTTAGTCAGCCCACCAACTGAATATCCTATAGCACCTTTCCAACTACGCCTCTGAGCCAAGAAATACTTCTCGCTCGGTCCAAGCCATTATTTTGGGCCCAAACAATGGAATATGGCATGACATTAATGGAAGCACCTAAATCTAGCATAGCATGTTCAAACCTTGTATTACCAATAACACAAGGGATAGTGAAACTACTTGGATCTTTGCATTTAGGTGGCAGCTTTCTTTGCAAAACTATAGAGATATTTTCACTTACATGTACCACCTCCTTCTCCGGAATCTGTTTCTTGTTGTACAAAGCTTCTTTAAAAACTTAGCATACTTCAAAACTTGCATTATTGCATCAAGAAGCGGGATATTGACTTGTATCTTCCTGAAAGTTTTTAAGATGTCTTTTTCAGTCTCTTCTTTCTTAGATTGCATAAACCTGCGAGGAAAAGGCACATTTGGTGGAATAGGATTAGAATGAGTTGAATTTGGAACAACCTTACCTGAGTTAGGTGGTGTAGGGGCTTTAAAAAGCTGTGGCAAGGTTTGTTCCTCCCTTGTCATGGCTTTGTCCTCCTCTTCTTCTTCTGGCAGCAGCTGTTCGTCTTCTCTTTAGCTTTGTTTGGACATTTTTGGCTTGGCTCCAATCTATTTACCACTTCTCAATGTGATAGCCTTAGCCATTTCAAAACCTCCATTTTGATTGACAATGGTTAAACTAGGTAGTTTGCCTTCTTCTCTAAATTGTCCCATGAATTTCGCCATATGCCCATATTGCTTCTTCATTTCGCCCATCTCTTTGACTTGATTTTGTAACTCTTGAGTCAAAGAAGTTAGTACTTGAAGAATTTTATCATTATCCATTGATAAACCTGAATTTGGTTAGGAAGATTGTGGTGGAGGCTGTGGTGGTGCGAATGGCTTTTGATAGAGTCCCGGAGGTGGCTGCCTATATCCACCTTGTTGTTAAGTTTGTTGAGGTTCCCTCCACTTCATGTTTGGATGCTCTCTCCAGTCTGGGTTGTTGATAAGAGTATATTTATACAACTTAGTTAGCTTGTTTCCTTGCATTTAGATTGTTAGTCCTTAGTTATTTTAGTATTTTAAGCTATTTTCGTGTGTTTGTAGGTCCAAATGACAAAGTATGCAAGAAGGTGCAATTTGGAGCATTTTGGAGCATTTTTGGGCATTGGATGGTTAGCTTATGCTTGGAGCCAAGTGGATGGATGAAATTGAAGATTAAGGGATCCTCTCATTTCCTATTTTCTGACCCAAAAACACATCACACTCACTTATTTCACCTACAACATCCACTTATCCCACCTACAACATCCACTCACTTCACCTACAACATCCACACCCACTTCACCTACAACATCCACTCATTTCACCTGCAAAATCCACTTATTTCACCTATAACATCCACTCACTTCACCTACAACATCCATAACCACTTCACCTACAACATCCACTTATTCCACCTACAACATCCACTTATTCCACCTACAACATCCACTCACTTCACCTACAACATCCACACCCACTTCACTTACAACATCCACTTACTTCACCAAGAAATTTTGTGGTGGTGATTCATTTTCAAAATCTATGCAACCACCACAACCTCCCCCACAACAATTCCAATCGAATTCAAGTATGCCCATGAGTTATAATGAAATTCTTGAAGGACTAATCTCTTTGACGCTAGGCTCACAAAAAGAACAATTGCAGCCATCGGAGGAGTTCCATCAATGGCCATATACACCACCACAGCGTCCACCACAATCTTCCCAACCAATTTCAGGTTCGTCGGTGGATAATAATAATATTATTCAATTAATCACCTCTTTGACACAGGGACTAGAAAATCAAAACAAGGAGATGCAAGACCAAGTCAAAAGAGTAGACGAATTAGAGAAGCAAGTTGGACAAATTGTGGAATTCATGGCGCAGATTCAAGAGCAACGTGAACTCTCCAATTCCAACATGGCAAATTCAAAGGAAGAAGTTGAAATCGATGAAGCCATCACTTTGGAAAGTGATATGGAGGATGAAGCTATCCCAAAACCATCCAAACATAGCCCGAACATGGATGAATTGCTACTTCAATTCATTCTAACATTATTCCACCAAATGTCCCTTTTCCTCGCAGGTTTTTGATTCCCAATGACGAAGAGAGTGAAAAAGACATTGTGGAAACTCTTCCCAAGGTGCAAAAGAATACCCCAATTCTTGGTGCAACAAATCAAGTTCCAAATTTTGCTAAATTGTTCACAAAACCTTGTACACCAAGAAGAATGATTCAAGAAAAGGAAGTGGCTAGAGAATATGTTGAATGCATCAAAGAGGATGTAGTTGAGACAACCAATGCCAAAGAAGTTGAGTTTGATAACACGGGACAAGCCACAACCATCATAGTAAATCTGGCCAAGTTCAAAGTCCCTGAAACATTCAAGGACGTGGTGTTTGTCATTGAGTTTGTGTCGGAGAAAGCAAGTAAGCCATCTTCTCCAATTTCAATTTCGTTTTACACTTACATGTTGTTGATGATTCAGGCACCCACCCTAGAATGTAGACCATTCCCGGATCATTTCAAGTATCACCTCCCATTGAAAGATAAATTCCATGTCGTGGAACCTAGGGGAGTTTAATGGAAAGTCTCGTCCGGCTGCAAGACGTTAAAACAAGCGCTTCTTGGGAGGCAACCCAAGCATTCAACGAATGGAGACTTTGGAATTGTTCAACAAATCAGATTTGCACTCCTAAACCATTCTCTTTACTGCATTTATCTTGCCTTGCTTAGTTCACTAATTGTTTGTTTGCTTAAGTGTGAACCTATGTTTAAAACATTAAGGGCAATGTTTAGTTTAAGTGTGGGGGAAGGTAAACAAAGTCTTTTTACATTGATTTACATATTTTACATTGCTTTAAAAAAATAATAAAATCAAATAAAATAAAAATAAAAGTACAAATATTTTACAATAATGTGTAAACTAACATCATTCATTGGTCAGGTGGTGCCTCAGCAGTCGACGGAGCTCTAGAAAGACGAAGCGCCAGAGTTTGATCCTCTGGAGCCTCAACACTTGGTGCAACTCCAGATGACGAAGGCAGAAGATGCCTCTGCAGTAACGCCACAAACCTTTGATGATCACTCTGAATCCGCACTTCGGACTCCTGCAGCTGGTCAAGCTTCCTCTTCATACTTGTTGAGTAACTAGTTGCGAGCATGTGCAACTCCTTATTTTCGTGCCTGAGTCCTCTGACCTCTTGCCGAAGACTAGCCACCTCAGTCATCAAAGACTCAACTTGACGAGATCGTGCAAGAAGGCGTTGGCCCATGTTTGAGACTAAGCCTGCACACTGGATGCTAAGAGCCAAAGAGTCCTGAACAGCGAGCTCGTCGGACCGCTTGGAAAGCAACCTATTGTCTCTTGGAGTGAGAAAGTTTCTAGCAACCACCGTAGCAGTTGTATCGTTCTTCTTCTCCAATTGCAGGTTGCAGCACAATGTATTCGTAACCATTGACAAGCATGATAGAGATACATATCAAAGATCATTAAGTTCTGTGAAAATCATAACCATTGACAATGTATTCGTAACTATGAAAAGCATGATACTTATGCCAGGAATTTACTTAACTCAATCATGACTAGTAACTTGTAGTACTTGCAAATATAAGTTCATAACGATTATGTGAAATTCCCTTATATTCTAGCATCAAATCCTTGCATGCAAACTAAGTACGCATCCTTAATAAACATACAAGAATAAGTTCTCTATAAAACAGATAAGTAAATCGCATTCATGTTTTACGAAACAATAACTGGATGTAATCAATTCATATAAAACATATGTCCATGGCTTCGAATTCACCTCTGGCTAAAAAGAAACTTAGCTACTCATGTTCATCATAATTGAAAAGCAATATAAAATTAAAACTAAATCAGGATAGAAAGAACTCTAAAAATCTCCAATGGTTGAATGCAATATGGGGCTCAAACTTTGGATGAAAACATGCAGCACAAGCTCTTCTTCTCCAATTGCAGGTTGCAGCACAATGCATTCCCCCCCCCCCCTGAAAGCTGCGACAAGAATGGGTATATATAGGGTAAGGTTTGGCAGAAACCAAGTAGAAAAAGGATTAGGGTGTTTGAATGGATTAGGACTGCTAAAATCAGATGGGAAATATTTAGAATAGGATAAGGACTCCTTTTTCTCCTGAAGATAATGTGAGATAATATTGGATAAAGTAGGATAATGTTTGGATAATGTTGGATAAGATAAGGTAAAACTGGATAAGATAAGATAAGTTTGGTTAAGGTTGGATAATGTTGGATATTTCCTTGTCTTCCAAATTTTAGCACATATTTAGCACATGTTAAACACCAAAAACGTCCAGCCCCACTGCTCCACACGCATGCTATCCAATCCAAGTCCAAAACTGCTCCAAATTGCTCCATTTGGTCATTCATTGTCATCTTTACCAATTGGACCTATAATAATACGAAAATAATTTAAATTACTATAATAAATAGAAATTAACTAAGTAAATGTAAAGAAATAAGATAACAAAGTCGCATAAATACGCTCTAGTCAACAAACTGCAATTTGCAAAAACCCCTCTAAAATTCATAACAAGCAAAGGTATCATAAACTCCAAATTCAAGTGGAAAATACACAAAAATATAATTGTTATTATAATCACATTAACCAGAAAGTTTTCAAAATTCTAGTCAACTTGAGAAAATTTAATCAAGGTCCTGTTACCCCACAAAAGATTTTAGATTAGAGTTTTATATAAATTTTCCAGTTTTGGTAGTTTTTAGAAGAAAGAAACTTTTTTTTTTTAATTATTTGAGAGAAGTTTCTTATCTGTCTCAGTTCTAAGCTTGATGGGGGACATGGTGGTGGATTTGCTTGCTGCCATTGGTGCACTATCTGGAGCTTGATTCAATGGTGATGCCTTTCCTTTTTTGGCTTGAAATCTGATTAAGATTAATGGGTTTTGATTAATTTTTTGTAAGGTAGTTTGAAATTTGGTTAACTTTTTTAGATTCTATGTTGCTACTTTGATGATGCATGTGTTTTTGTGAATGACCCTTGTTATACTGTTGCAAACTTGATATCACCTATTATTTTTCTGTTGTTTCATGAAATTATAATTTTGGGTTTTCTGTGATTTATGCTCGCTTTTTGGGGTTGCCAAGATGGTTTCTTTGTTTTTTCTAGAATTAGTTGTTGTATTAATTTTTCCTAATTTAGGTAATTACAGATGTGGTTTATGTTGTAAAAGATGAGTTTTTGAAACCAAAAGTTATTGTTGCATTGATGCTTAATTTGATGCCTTTAGATTTAATTAGTTATGAATCCATCGATGTTCCTAATCAGTGATTCATTCTTTTTCTTTCCAACATAAGTAGGCCAAACTTTTCTATAACCATTGAATGAAGTGAAAATGGACGGTGTTGAGAGTTTCGTCAATAACAAGGCTGCAAATGGTGTAGCAGTAAGGAATGATAAACTCAAGCCAAAGGATGTTGATCCTTTTCACAAACTGGAGGGTCATAATCTGTTGGAGCCGCCGGTGGTGTCCACACTGGAGGGAAAGGATTTGAGATGTGTAACTTCTTCGTCTGGGTTTGAACCCCCATGGCCTGCAAATGGCACGGCACATCTGGTAGAAGAATTTAATTTGAAACATTGCAGAAAACAAGACTCAGCTTTGCTTAGTTCTAGTCAAGAATGTTGGCAAGATACAGATCCGGCAGTAGCACGAGGTTTCAGAAGTAAGAATTTTCGTGGTGAGTCTACATCACAGGGAAATGATCAGAATTTGTTGAGAGTAAGAGGTGAGCTTAGAGAAATGCCTCCTCACCTTCGGAGTCTGAAGCCACTGTCAAGCGATCACTCTGAGCAGGAGCCAGATAAACTGTCTGCATATTTAAGGGCCGAGGACAGGAAGATTATGTCAAACAATGTGCTTAGTATTGCCAATAAGCAACTGAAGACCCAGTCTACTAATAGAAATTCTCAGTTACTTGTAAAGGAAATGTCAAAGGGAAAAAAAATCAGTAAATTTCCAGAACCTTACGGTGGCTTTGGTAGTCACGTTGTCGGCCAGAATGATAGAAAACTCCGTTATGGTTCTGAGGTAGCTAGTGATGCAGAGTTGACAGAAAATGTCAACAATGATCGCCTTTCTTCACATGTGCAAAAGCAATCTGGCACAAAATCTATCAGTTACGGGATCAGCTTGAGGGAATGGCTTAAACCCGGGAGTCACAAAGTCGATATAGCTGAAAGCCTGCTCATATTTAGGCAGATCGTGGAGTTGGTTCATTTTGTTGCCATCAAATAATATTAAATACACAGGTGCATCAGCCATCGAAGAACCAATAAGTATTGTGAACCGAAATTTGATTAACAAAAGGAAATTCGAGCAGGATGCACATGCTGAACGTATTTTAGGTGGAAAACAAATAAAATGAGTGAAGGTAACGAGGACAAATATTTCATAGCTGGTCCAAAAGAATTTGGGTTTGGCGAACTCCAGTTTCGAATGAACTCGTGCTACCAAAACAAATTGGTTGCAGCACAGCAAGGATCAACTTCTGTAATTGTTCAGTTGGAGGAGAAGTGGTATACCAGTCCGGAGGAGTTCAATGAGAGAGGTTGTACACTTTCATCAAATGTATATTCCCTTGGGGTCCTCCTTTTTGAGGTGAGAATATTTTCCACTGTTTCTACAAGTTCTCTTTTTTTTTCTTTTTTTTTTAACTGTTTATTTTTTGCTTTGGACTTCAGATGTTCTGTCCTCCGGGTTGGAGTGGAAAGTCTATACATTTGACTTGTTTAGCCTGTTTATGACAGTTGTTGTGTTGCTGTGACTCGTGGGAGGTGCTTTCTGCAGTGATGTGGGATTTGCACGATCAGATACTGCCACCAAAGTTTCTTTCTCAAAAGCCATCGGGAGCTGGCTTTTGCTTTTGGCTTCTCCATCCTGAACCTTTGTCTCGTCCAACAACTAGGTACCACCATCTGCGGTTCTCTAATTTACTGTCTTCTGCTATTTCTATTAACTGTCGTAAGTATGAAAAATCGAGGCTTTGGTAGCATTGCAATTTACAATATTAACCATATAGTACCTGTTGACCTGAAGGTATTATCCCTTATGTTTAATTGGCCAAATTCTGAAGTTCTTATTTTCTGGTGTGATGCAGAGAGATCCTGCAGTCTAAACTGATAGGTAGAAACCAAGAATCAGCTTCTTTTGACGATTTCTCAAAATCTGCTGATAATTTTGAGGCGGAATCAGAGCCATTACTTAGTTTTCTCAGCTCATTAAAAGACAAGAAGCAAGGTCATGCCTCTCAGTTAGTTGAAGATTTAAGATGCCTAGAAGAAGTTATAAACAAGTATGGGAGGAGGCATTTATCAGGGAAATCCTCAGATGTTTCCGTGGCACACAAGGAATTCCATAGCGACAGAGAACTGGCTTCAGCGTCAAACATGATTGAGACGCAATTGATGAAGAATATCAACCAGTTAGGGGATGCTTACGCTTCCACAAGATCCCAGATGGGGCTAATGAAAACTGCACCTGCAGCAGGCTCTGATAAGGAGGTGTTAAACAATCGAGGCAGTTGGAGTCGTGTGGGAAATGATAGTCAGGATTTAAGCACCAACAAGAAATCAGGTGATTGGCTTGGAGCCTTTTCTGATGGTTTAGGCAAGTTTTCTCGCTGTAGCAAGTTTGAAGTATGTGGGACATTAAGAAACCGAGATCTTCTAAACTCTAGCAATGTGATTTGCTGTTTGAGTTTTGACAGTGATGAGGAGTACATTGCTACGGCTGGAGTATCAAAGAAAATCAAGATCTTTGATTTTGACGCGCTTGCAGACAATTCTTTGGATATCCATTATCCTGTAGTTGAAATGCCACACAAATCTAAGCTAAGCTGCATTTGCTGGAACAACTATTTTAAGAACCATCTGGCATCATCGGATAATGATGGAGTCATACAGGTGTGTGTTTTTTACAATAATTTTTTCTACCCAATTGCGCATAAAATTATGTAAACTCGGACAAAAATCAAATTGTGCATGCCTGGGTGATCTTTTAAGTCACCATCCTGTTTTCTTTACGAATAAAAAATGCCATATTCATTTGACTTCATTCAGATGTGGGATGCAACTACTGGTCAAGGATTTTCTCAGTATGTAGAGCACCAAAGGAGAGCTTGGTGTGTCGACTTCCCTCAAGCTGACCCAAAGAAGTTCGCTAGTGGAAGTGATGACTGTACAGTGAAACTATGGATCACTAATGGGGTATGTTCGCATGTATGGTTCTGAGAATCGCCGTAGCATACAAGATATTTTCATCTTCATTACCTCAATTATCTTTCTGAAAGTTTCCATCTATTTGTGCAGAAAATTTCTACAGACACAATTAGGAACGCTGCTAATGTTTTTTGTGTTCAGTTCTCTGCTTACTCTTCCAATCTTGTGGTTTTTGGATCCGCTGATTATAAAATTTATTGCTATGATCTTCGGAATACTAGAATCCCTTGGTGCACTTTACCTGGTCATGGAAAAGCTGTTAGCTATGTAAAATTTGTAGATGCGCAAACCCTTGTTTCTGCATCTACAGACAACACTCTGAAGCTTTGGGGTCTTAACCAATCTATCTCAACTGGGTTGTCTCCCAATGCCTGCAGCCTAACATTTAGTGGTCATACTAACGAGAAGGTTGGCTAATTACTCTGGAGATACGACTTTCTCAGCATTTTTCATGTTTTGTAAAGCATTTATCTATAGTTCTAACTCGTCACATCTTGGCTTTTCAGAATTTCGTGGGTTTATCTGTTTCGGATGGATACATAGCATGTGGATGCGAAACAAACGAGGTATAAATTTGTTTATCTTCAAGTTTTGTCCTCTGGATATGAATTAATATTTTGCAATAATGGGCTGGTGTTTGAAGCATCCTCTAGCCATACCCTTTAACGTGTCATGTTGTATTAGAATGAGCTTGTGATGGCGAAGGGTCTGCGTAATGTAGGATTTCTTTTCATAAAGATATGTTCCTAAGTGAATTATCCCTGATAAATGAGACACGTTCCAAAGCTTGCTCAGATTTTAACTAATCATAATCATTGCACTCTATGTGCTTTTCCCAATTCAGGTTTATAGTTATTACAGAAGTCTACCGATGCCCATCACTTCACACAAATTTGTCTCGAGTGTCTGTTGGAGAAGAAAGTCTAACATAGTTGTTGCTGCCAACTCCAGTGGAACTTTGAAATTATTGCAGATGGTGTGATTGAAAGTTCTCTCCCACAATCGTCTAAAGAATCTGAGTTGTCCCCAAAATTCTTTTATCTGTAAGTCCTGTTAGAATCAAAATGTGAACTGGAAGCAGAAACTCTGTTGAAGATTTCACTGTGAACAGGAATTTTATGGAGCCAACCCTTCGCTTCCTGGATGCGTATAGGACTGTAATAAAAGATATCAATTAACTGGCTGATGGCGACAACTGAACATCATGAAGAAAATGATCTACTTGCTGATACCGACATTTTTGTATTTTTTGTTAATTCCAGAGCAGAATGGAAAACAGACATTCATGTAATCACCGGTGCAACAGCGATGTTTGGGCTGTTCTGCCTCCAAAACTGGAGGTTGTGAGTGAGTGAGTGAAGATCATTGTATATTAACTAAAAGGTTCCTCCGATTTACTCCCGGAGCATTCCCTGGAGGTGTTATCAAGAATTTCTCAAGTTATATGGAACCCAATCAACCTATACAAGAAATTATTAATTGTACAGATATCAGTCTAAATACTTGGAACTCTTAATTTTAATAGAAACTGATGGGATTTTCTGCGATTTCTCATTAGAACTGTACATCTATGCGGGTGACGCATGCAGTCTTCCTGTGATTTTAGAGAAGTTTACGGTTTAATTTGTTAATTTCTTCTTGGAACTGTACAATGTTTGTGTCTGAACCTATGCGGTATGTGTTTACCGATGTCACTGATCCCGCTGCTTATGGTAAAAATTCTAAATCTTTACAATTTATCCAAGCATTGCAGGAACTATTTATGCAGAAGAAAAACATAAAATGTAAATTTAGTTCATTACTAGTCAATTTTACCCGCACGTTGTTGCGGGAACGAAAATATAACTATAGATTATATTTGTAACATAAATAACGAAAGACTAAGATAAACATTAAGTAGAAAATGAAGCAAATATTTTTTAAAAGTTATAACTCACAGAAAAAAACATTGTCATATGCAATAAAACAAATAACTCATCCTTAACACAAAAGATCAAATGTTTATAAACTAATTTTACTAAAAAATAATCAATTACCTTTTCATCAACCAATATACAATGTAAGCTTGTATGTTTATCTTCCATGCTTGGATACTTTGGTTTCTATATTCTACAGACATGCACTTTGATTCTGACAACCCTTTTATATGCCACCAATTGGTCAAATGGAGTCGGACCTTCGTCTTTCATTTAATCTATACAAACGAAATACAAATTCTATAACCACGCCATAATATCCATTTTTATCTATACTATAAATCTTATTTTGGGGAAAGTAAAGGCTACTTTATTTTTTTAATTGTTTTGCAATTTGAAATATGTTAATTAGCTGTAACACTTTATAATTAAAAACTGAAAATTGATGACTCATAAGCTAAACTAATTCATGACTGCATCAGAGGAAACAATAATAATAAGCTATCGCTAGTTTTATCTCAACACTACACTAAATTTAAGCGCCATAATAATATAGTTAGCACCACAATAATATAAAACAAAACAAAAATTGCTTCTAAACCTTCCTTCGGCATCTTCTCAACAACCAAACAAAACCCAGAAAACAAAAATCACAAAAAAGGATCAATTGGGAGCTCAATTAACAGAAAATGAAAAAAAGGAAGAGTATTAGAGATAAGGAGGAGTGCTAAAGATTCACAGTTCTTACACAAATTTGAGACCACCCACGACAATTTTAATTTGTACATTCTTAACCAGATTCACCAAGATGAATCTTAAACACATGCAACAGAGGAATGAATCAAATAATCTGAATATGGACCAAAACTTAAAATAGCTTACCTTCGCATTAGCGATTGATTACTCATTTTCCAAAACACAATATGTGAAATTCAATCGTTTTTAAGGGTAACGAAATTCATTGACCTCCCTCTTATGGTAGCCTATAATCATCTTCCTTCTTTCTTTTCACAACCATTGTTAATATTTCAAGGTCAAAATTGTCTGGATACTTGTATTGAATTCCAGAAACTGGGATTGGGAAAAAAGAAATCATGTTTGGGTTGTTCTGCTAAGCATAGTACAATGAAAGTGAAATAATGTTCGGAAAACCATCAAAAGAGACACACCTGGAAGCAAGCAGAACAAATGTTATGACTTCTATCATCGAAGTTGAGTAACTGATTGACACACACACACACATATACATATAAAACTGTAGAAAAATTGCAGCTCTTAAAGCAGATTTACGGCAGTGAGTTTCTCAAGGGTTACAATCCGAGCCTGCATCATGGCACAGGTGATGGCAAAATATGATATCAATAAATGAAAAAAAAAAATTCAACATCCATCATTTATATATAGGAATAATAAAAATCCATTTGCATTCTCTGGATCAAGTTCAACTCAAGGCTACAAAAATTTTAAACCCGAGATTCAGATCACATTATTCAACCCCAAGCTATTAACCTTCAGCATTTCTCATTCTGGGAATTATGACGCAAAAAACTGGACCACAAACGAAAGAACAGCCAAATCAAAAAAAAGAAATCTAACAGCAAAAATATAAATTATGTACCTCACCCAGAAAAGGCTTGCAAGATCGCACAATAATACCCTAAAAAAAAAAACAACATGAATAAAGCTCTTACTGGGTTATTTTAAGGAAATGTTGGAACATCTCAAGAATTGATGTACTGCAACCAAGGTCCAGCATCAGCAAGCTTGACCTAACCTTTGCAACAATATGAAGAATGGAAACTGCCCTTCTATGACTGGAAGCATATGAAAGTTTCTCAAAAGCTGCTACAGTCAGCTGAAAGATTTCCTGTTCAACCAATAAATGAGAAATAAAGTCCTAAGAGCCCATAAAATTAAAATATAAGCATTGGAGGATGCAAGATGTAGGACTTCAAAATGATTAACGATTACTTCAGATCCTAGACAGTTTACTGGAGCTGTTATACCTTCATCCATTCATCGTTGTATGGAGGAACCGGTGCTTTTATTCTCGTAAATTAATGCCTCCATTATCGGTAGAAGTGCATCTTGCATGGATCTGTGTGGTGCTTGCTCAATATTTGACAACAAACACTCAGCTTCCTAAAATACAAAAAGAAACAGAGGATCTCAGGTTTTCACAATCTTTAAATACGTAAAGAAAAAGAAAAAAGTGAGATATAAGCTATAGCTATGCTTAATACAGCTTGAAACATTGTGTATCGCAACAGATTAGAATTTCTGATGAGAGTATCAACGCACCTAAAACCGTGCGATTCGCTTGTGGAAAACAACGGCAAGCACAGCCAAACCACCTTCATAAAATTTTCTTCCTAACCAAATATAAAATAAACCAACACATAAATCAACATACCTAAACGGGAGCGATTCGTTCGCTCAAAACAGAGGGGAAAAACGCCAAACACCTTCGAGAAGATCCGATCGGAATCGAAATCAAAAGACAGACGGAAAACTAAGAGAAACGGAACGGCAGAGAGAAAAAAAAAGAGGAAAATAAAATGAGGGCTGAGAGAAGGCGATAGGCAAGACGGATTGAAGCTTAAAGGCCGGAGCTTCGACTCTCCGGTAGCGGCGAGATCTAGGGTTTTTTCCACAGAGAGGGAAATCTAGATTGGGAAAATAGGCAGAGAAATACACCTTGATTCGAAGAGATATGGTAAAGCTGCGAATTGAGCAGCTTGGTGCAGAGAAGAGTGAGGCGAGGAGGGAGACGGGGAGAGCAGGAGTCAATCAAAATTAAGGAAAAGCTGATAGTGGGGAGAGAGAACCGAAGCACCCAACGAAATCGAAACCGGTGAGAATGAACGCGTGACCTCGTAGGGCATGGAAGTCATTTTACTGTAGCAAAGATGAAAAAAAATTGGCGTGACAAACAAATTGAGGGGCATTTTGGTCAGCACACTGCCCTAGAACAGTACCAGGGAGTTTGGGTTTTAGTATATATAGAATTTACATGGCTTGGTAAAAGTTGTGCCACTTCTAAATGCTTTGCAAAGATATATACAAACTCTTATTTTGCCCCCGGCTGAAATGATTTCCGATTGTCTTTTGTTTGCTGTTAAGTGGTAATATCTTGATAGAGATCATCACTGTTGAAGTCTCGCCTGCATTATGCTCGACAGTGCCTTGCATAGATCGTTCCTCTACAGTGCAAACCTTCAAGCTATCATGATCGAAAGGTTTTGCCACATTTTTATATGTTATGTACAAAAGGTAAGCTCTATATGACTCAAACTTGTAAGTTTGTAGCCGACTGTTTGTAAAGATACAGCAAAAGGATCTCCACGTTTCTGCCCATTCATGGTATATCTTGTTCTGACTGTGACATGAAATCCCAATGCTCTTGCAACTCTTGCCCCGCACTTTCGGGACTTTGAACAATTTCTTCATCCTCCGTCTCTCTCCTGGTATAGAGTTTTTTATGTACATTTGAGTCTGTCAACAGACATTTTTGTCCTTGAAACTTTTTAAACGGTGTTCTTGAACATAATTTACTTCTCGGAGCAAGCTAAACTGTTCCTATCTTGAACCGTGCTTCTCTGATGTTCGTCTGAGCAATCCACATACTGAAAGTTGGATGGAAGATTCGATAATATGTTGATGCAATGTATGACTCTAGGAGAGCTCAGAATCTGAGACATGTCCGGATTTAGTTCTCCGTATTCTTGGACTCATTGCCATCAGCTGGGTTTCTGAACCCAATCTCAGACTAACACTGCGGCAAGGGGTCATCTGTGGAGGTCTGGACCGTCCTCTTGGTGTTCCTGTGTAACCGAAAGAATGATTGCATCAGTGCAAAGTTGCGTAAAAGAATTAATCCTGTTTTCTGATTGACACAGCATCTTATTAAAACAATGTCTGAAAATTGCACTACTCCAACAAGTTTTAAAGTTTAAATTTGTGTATAAAAATAATGAGGCATAAATGAGTTGTATGATTACGGCAACCTGGTAGTCTGTTGGATTTCACATCCGACGATTTCTTCAAAATCTTTTTCACACTATCAGGCGAAGATAAACTCTTCCTTTCAGGTGTTGTTGAGAACGGATCATCTGCAGGGACCACAATTTCATCGCCACAGATTGAAGCTCCGTCACTTCCGGATTCTGAAGTATCCTTTAGGCTTGAAGACATTCTTTCTCTCTCTGCGATCCTATAAACGAACATTTGGAATGGGATTTGTGATATTGGTGATGGTTCAGAACTCCCCCAAGAAGGAATCTTTCTCAGAAGCCCAGACTCAATCTCACAGTAATCTACCATCGGAACAGGTGGGTCTAGCTGGCTGTTGTAATCAGGATTCATCGCAAGGAACCGTTTAATGTAGCGAAGAATCCTACAAATGGATGAGAAACTTGGACGTTGATTGGGGTCACTATGCCAGCATTTCTTTGTGAGGTTGGTCACATATCTCAGAGAATAGAACGGAAACAGCGGCCTCTCCCCCGCCCTTATGTTTCGGCTCATCTTGTCCCCTTGAAGATGACTATCCTCAAAAGGGACTTTCCCTGTCAGGAGTTCAAAGCAAACCATTCCAAAGCTATACACATCGGACTTTTCTGCATACTTTTTCTCTGTACTTTTTCCTTGTTCTTGCTCTTCCAGAACTTCCGGCGCATACCAGATGAAAGACAGGCTTCCATTCTGATTTGAATGGTTTTTGTGGTTGGAGGGACTGACAGAAGCTAAACCAAAACCTGAAACCTTGGCTTGCAAGTAACCTTCTGTGGAGATGCCTCTTGCCTTAACAAGTATGTTAGAAGGATTCAAATCTCCGTGGTAGATTTTTTTTGAGTGGAGATATTCCAGTCCTCTTGCAATTTGAAGCATCAGATCAATAGCAACAGGAAGAGAAAATGGAAGACGTTTTCGGGGGCCGCAGATCTCTTTGATGTAGCTGCAGAGGTCTCTACTCATCAGTTCCATTATGAGAAAACACTCTTTCTTTTCTTCATCCGTAAAGCCACAATGGAAGAGCACAATGTTCGGGTGGGAAAGTGATAACAACAAAGAAATCTCCGGCAACAAGGGTTCAATTTCCCCAAGGAAATGTCTTGAGGCAAAGGTTTCACCCAACCATACGATCTCCTTATACTGACTTCCAGCCCCAAGGCGCCGCCTCACCTGGTAGTCCTTAGATCCCACCAGAACTGAACTAGGTAAGAGCTTCCCTTTCAAATTCTGTGACTCTGATCCGTCTGCGCTTTTGAAAAGATCTATGAGTCGTTTCCCATACTTTGTTGAACCCGAAAGTTTCTTTTCGCTGATTTTATGCAGAAGAGTCCATCTATCTTCATTTCTTGCCGATTCAAACCTATTGCAAAAGTCTTGAGTAATCAAATACTGCTTCCCAAATCTCCACTTGAAAAGTTTCCAATCTCTGTAGTCTTGTTTGTACTTGTCTGCGAACAAGGTTTTCTTCCTCTGTATTTCATCCTGATCCAACCCCGATATTTCTCCTGCAATGTCGATTGCTTCGATGACGATCGGCATGCAGGCAAGTAGGTTATGGATGTGAAACTCGACGCAATCGGAATTCTGATATAGTGTGATGGCCTTAGCCCACCAATCCTTGGTATCCAAGCATTGTCGAATGTAGGCTTCTGCATCTTTGAATACCCTGTGGAGCTCTCTCAGAGGCTGCTCGAGAACCCTCCATTTCATGTGCTTCTCATCAAAACGAAGATTATGTCTCATCTCCTCCGCTATTGATTCATATGCTGAGCTGAAGATATCGAGCAGCAAAAAGCACTGCCGCTGATTGATTTGGATGTTGTCTTGGAACACCATTAAAGCCTTTAAGCTGCCTACATCCTCCCCAATCCTTCGGAATTGTTCCATTTCAGGACTCTACCGCGAAGATCTTGAAATGGAACCAAATTTGTTAACACAGAAAGAAGAGAACGAAAACAATGACAATGAGGTTCTGAGTGACTAACCAGGGAAGCAATAATGAAAAGGAAAATGTGAACCCCCAGGCATGCAAATGTATTTTCTTGCAGCGCAAGCAACCCGAAAAATGTGGCTTCTTCAAGAACAAAACTGCGAATAAGGATGTCGAAGACGATGAGGGTTTCTGCCAAATCTTCTCGATGAAACAGCAGAATCAAACATACCCATATAGGTTTTCTCAGCAACCAATCGAATCGAAAGCCGGGTACATCCCAACTTGAATTATTCCTTCAGACAAATCCGGCTTGTAGTTAAAAGACTACAAAGCACGTGGAATATAGTTAAAACCACTCAAAAAAGGGGTTAAAAAATAGTACCCCAGAGCGAAAACTTGAATCGAGCAGAACAAAGCAGTAAGAAAACAATGGGATTTTCCTGGAAAATATTGGATTTGGTTAGAAAGTGATGAATTTTGGGAATACTAACCAGCATTGTCGCGCGGTTGTCCTTCCAAGTGTTCCCGCCAGCTTCGATGTCTCCTTTTTCTCAATTTAGGAATTCTGTTAACCGTTCTAACTGAATTCCTTTTTAAATAAAATAAAATAAAATAAAATAAGGGTTGGTTTCAAATTGGTCAAACATTTTTTTTTTTTAACAGACGATGTTACCAACAACTAAGGGGGAGGGGGTGGGCTTACCTTCACAATGGGTTAGCCATAATGTGGTTCTAATTCGCCACTTGGTCTAACCTTTTCAAACATTTCAAATAACTACTTTTTTTTAACGACAAATAACTACTTATATAAATGGAATCAGTTAGGTTCACTAGCGTTTACCAATAATATGGACAAGTGCTTTTGAAAGCACTTGAAATACTTCTTATAAGAAGCATATGTTTGGAAGCCTTTTTAAAATAACTGAAAGTGTTTTCAGAAAAAATGTTTTTGGATTTTAAAAACACTTAAAGTGCTTCTTGCAAGAGTTATTGCATTTGTGCTTTTTCAAGATTCACTTGCATTTTATTAGAGATTAATTCCAAAAACATTTTCAGACTATTTTAAAAGAACGTCTCTAAGCAAGCTCTGTAACTGGTGTTTCTCCAAAATGCACTTCAAATATTTTTCAAATTCAAAAACACTTTAATCAAAATCGTCTTCAATCATTTTAAAAGCTCAATTTTGACGTTTCCTACTAAAAAAATTTAAAGAAAATTAAAACTCTCTGCAGTTGTACAGGTTATTTTAGGAATTTCAGTTGACCAAAAAATTGCCACTGCAACAAAATTAAATTGAAAATCAATTGCCAACAAAAGGCGCGACCTCGAAGTAGCGATCAGTTGATAACACTCTCCTGAGAAACCCTAGTCTTCCCGAGAAAGTGAGGGAAAATGCCGCGAGAGATCATCACGTTGCAGGTGGGACAATGCGGTAACCAGATCGGAATGGAATTCTGGAAGCAGCTCTGCCTCGAGCACGGCATTAGCAAGGAAGGCATTCTCGAGGACTTTGCCACTCAGGTCCCTCCCACTCCCACTCTCTTACTCTCTTTTCCTCTCTGCGTCTTTCCTACATGTTTGGTTTCCGAGAAAAATGAATTTAATTTCGCTTATATTCTATGGTTTTGAATGTGTGCAAGCTCTCCAGGAATTGCTAAGAAAATATTGGTGGAAAAAAAA
The DNA here is from genome assembly GCA_963580275.1 of Crataegus laevigata. Lineage (NCBI taxonomy): Eukaryota > Viridiplantae > Streptophyta > Magnoliopsida > Rosales > Rosaceae > Crataegus > Crataegus laevigata. Next base: position 23,328,118 of record OY756947.1, on the reverse strand, counting down.
ATCAAATTTCTAATTGTTTAGGACAATTGAAGCTCAATTAGGGCGTAAATTTGTTTCCAGATGAAGAATTACTGTGAGAATTTGAGTCTAATTTAGATTATATGGTAAGGGAAAGGGTACATGTCCTGACTAAGTCGTATTGATTTCGATCACTACGATAAATATTGGGTGTTGCTATCCACACACCCATTTTTACCTCCCACGTACACCTTTTTACCACCTAAATTTTGATTAAGAAATGATGGGAAATTGATGCTTTACTTTAATTTTGGACTATTAGAAATGACAATTTGGATAGCCATGAGGAATTATGCATTGGCTATATGAATTGTGATGGTAAGTGTCATTAGGCGGTAGGCACTGTAGAAACTTTATCAACTGCTGGTCAGAAGATACCCTTCGGTCCTGCCTTTGACATTGATATCTGTAATTATATTCTGAAATTGAAATGCCGCAGGGAGGTGACCGGAAGGATGTGTTTTTCTACCAAGCTGATGATCAGCAGTACATACCACGAGCTTTGTTGATTGATCTGGAGCCCAGAGTGATTAATGGGATTCAAAACAGTGAATACAGGAATTTATACAATCATGAAAACATCTTTGTTTCAGAACATGGTGGCGGCGCAGGAAATAATTGGGCCAGTGGATATGATCAGGTTTGTCTGCAGTCGGACTCAGGTGTTTACTTACAATCTCTGCAGTTACTTTCGAGTATCTCTAATAGTAATTTTGTGGTAATAAAGCTTTATGCTTCACTTCCATATAAATGCACTGAAATGGTTGTAAATGCTGATCAGGGAAAGGGTGTCGAGGAGGCTATAATGGACATGATTGATAGAGAAGCAGATGGGAGTGATAGTCTTGAAGGATTTGTTCTGTGCCATTCAATTGCTGGAGGAACAGGCTCAGGTTTCTTTGCATTTTTTAATACCGTACCCAATGTTTTTATTTTCCCTTCATGGTTTATTTAACATGTTTTCCCAAATTACTTCCTACTTAGAGCAATCCTGGGTCATTTGTATTAATTTTAACATTTGATAGTCCTGCCTATTTCAAACGTCATAAGAGGCTGGGGGCTACATAACACCACCTTCACTTAGTAGGAATGTGATGAATCATTAATCTAATTAGTTGCTACCCTCAGTATCTCCAAGTCCGTCGGGGCAAAATCTTGATTCAATGACTGTGGTGTGCTTCGCAGTATAATGCTACACTTTTCTTGTTCACGACTGCTTAAGTGCTTTATTGCTTGGGAAAATTCTTTAATCCACTCAAAATATATGATGCAGGTATGGGTTCCTATCTGTTGGAGACATTGAATGATAGATACAGCAAAAAACTGGTGCAGACATACAGTGTCTTTCCTAACCAGATGGAAACAAGTGATGTGGTGGTCCAGCCGTATAACTCACTTTTGACGCTTAAGCGACTGACGCTTAATGCAGACTGTGTTGTGGTCCTTGACAACACTGCATTGAACAGAATTGCTGTTGAGCGCCTTCATCTAACAAATCCCACTTTTGCCCAAACAAATTCTTTGGTTTCTACTGTAATGTCTGCCAGTACAACTACTCTGAGATATCCAGGGTACATGAACAATGACTTGGTTGGTCTGCTTGCGTCTTTAATTCCAACACCAAGATGTCATTTTCTAATGACAGGATATACACCGCTCACAGTTGAGTCCCAGGTAATCGAGGACACATGCTAGTTTATAACTATATATATATATATATATATATATCTCTGTCTGTATTTTTGGATTCATCCAAGCACTTGTGTGTGTGAGGGCACATGCTTGAGCAAGTGTCTAAATAGAGTGGGAATTGATAGAGAGAAATGTGGTAGATGATCTGGCATCTCATGTCATGTCACAAACTTTAAATCTTTATTTTTAGTTTGTTTTATGCTTCTAAACTAGCAATTTAGCTTTCTAATGCATGTATATCTCCTCTTGGCAGGTTAATGTGATTCGCAAAACCACTGTACTTGATGTTATGAGAAGACTTCTGCAGGTTAAAGTCTGACCCTTTTTTTTTTTTCAAAAAGGCAGAATCAGCAATTCTCTGACGTTGGTCTTTCTTTGCAGACGAAAAACATCATGGTTTCCTCGTATGCTCGAACAAAAGAAGCTAGTCAAGCAAAATACATTTCAATTTTAAACATCATCCAAGGAGAAATGGAACCTACTCAGGTTGTTAGATAACCATATTAATAGTGCGACGTGCAAGGCAATCTTACAGTTTTATATTGATGAAAATAAGCAATACTTATTCAATATCATATTTTACTTTCAGAAAGTTGAATGGAATTGATGTAAAATGATTATATAAATTCTTTTTTAGTATTGTCTTGAAGTTTTTTGGAAATGAATTCTTTCTGACCATTGGATGTTAAACACCTCGGTTCCTCCTCTAATATTTTCTTCTGTTTTTAAAGTAGTTTATTTGTGCCTTTTTCTCTGCAATCAGGTTCATGAAAGTTTGCAGAGGATACGTGAAAGAAAGCTTGTTAACTTTATTGAATGGGGCCCCGCAAGCATTCAGGTGTTTCTATGAAGTAAAATAAATTAAATATGAGATGAATCTAGTTATTTTGAAACTGTCTGGATATCTAATCTTTCACTTCCTTCTTTTCTGTGTAGGTTGCTTTGTCTAGAAAATCTCCATATATGCAGACTGCCCATAGGGTGGGGATCTAATTCTTATCATAGCTTCTCTCTATTGTCTGATTTTTATATTATCTGATCAAAAATTTTGGATTTGGACTCATATGTTTTTATTAAAAGTAAAGATCTATTTTTTTATAATGGATCTGTTTATGTTTCTTCTTTTTAGGTCAGTGGTCTTATGCTGGCAAGCCATACTAGTATTCGCCACCTCTTCAGTAAGTGTCTGAGCCAGTACTCTTTGTTACGGAAGAAGCAAGCCTTTCTTGACAACTATCGGAAGTTTCCAATGTTTGCTGTAAGTTGCCAGCCCTACAACCGTCAGTTTTACTTCCAGATGTGGTTTGCATATTGACCTGCTTCAGCAATATTGTCATATGCATACTCCATGTAGTCAGCTAATTTGCGAAGAAGCGTGCTTTTTCTTTTCTTTTCTTTTTGTTCGTTGGCATCATTGGTGATAGATGAAAAACCTATTCCGGAGTTCCAACTTTATGGAATGTCTGTAATATTTGGGTCTCATAACTATGACATGAAACGTGGACAGGACAATGATCTTTCGGAGTTTGACGAATCAAGAGAAATACTTGAGAGTTTGGTTGATGAATATAAGGCCTGTGAGTCCCCAGATTACATCAAATGGGGAATGGAGGTAATTATCGGAATTTACTAACTTTACCCCTACCTCATTTGCTTTTTAATTTAACCAGCGAATGATTTTCTTTTCTAGGATCCAGATCAAGTTCTTACGGGAGAAGGCAATGCATCAGGAGCAGTCGACCCGAAATTGGCAGCATGAACAAATCAGGTAAGCTACAACTAACTGCTCTTGTGAGTAAACTCATCTGATGATTTCAGAATAGTGTCACGTGTGATCTGCTCGGAGTACAGTTCCATTGAGCATTGTATAGCCTTGTAAGAGGAGAAAATCTGTCGTATTACCGATCTTGTATAATAACGAGTCTGTCACTCTTATCAAGTGATTGAGTTGCGTGATAAGAGGATACATCGTAGTGCTTCAATTGTGAGTCTTGGGCTAATTAAGATATCAGTAGTTTTTCAAAAGCTCAAACTTTGTGAGATGAAGATGTTTTTGTGAGTCTTGGGCTAATTAAGATATCAGTAGTTATTCTAAAAATTTCAATAAAATTTTGACACATGGACATAGAATAATTAAAAAAACATATAGCATAATGAGAAAACATATAATAAAAAAACCAAACGTTTACATAACGGACCATCTAACAATATCTTTACACATTATTTTGTTTTCACATGTCATAATTTCATTGGTCGTTATAGTTGACAAGTAAGAATTGACAAATGATAGACTAATTTTTCTTTGAATTTGATGAAATAGTGGATGAAATCTACTGACAATGGGTCAATTGGCTGATTTCAAATAGTTCAGAGGGTTAATTTACCAAAAAAATAATCAACTAAAGTAATAATTCAATGAGTCAAATGACAGTTTACACTAAACTAGTAGATGAGAGTCTTTTCAAATGGATCTCATGGTGCTGCAAATGCCTCAAGGAGTTACATCTTAGATCTATCAAGGGCATACAAGATATCTCCGCTGAAAGTTCGTCTTTGGAATCCTTTTCTTTTATCAATCATGGTAACGTCCAACTCAGTATATCCTGTGAGAAACTTGAAAATATATATATATGCTATGGAATGGTTGGTTTGTACCAACAAGCGAAAAAAGCAGCAAATCATTTTTTTTGACAAATTAAGGATTATATTAATCTAGATTGTGTCAATTATTGTGCTCTTTCTCACTAATTAAGATTTTTTTTTTTTTGTGGTGGGGGTGTGAAACTTGCAGGCTCTGTACATGGAAGGCTCCACGCCAACACTAATTGGATAATATTCGGAACTTGAGTATCGATTGTGAAAGCTTGAAGAACAAGCTTGTTCCTGCAGTGGTATCCCTTCTTAAATGCCTAATCTCGATATTTTGTGCATAGACACTAGCTGTGTGAATTTGGCTCCCGAAAAAGTAAGTGAAAGTTTATGTTGCCTATTAATCTCCCTCTCGTGCAAACGACACAAATTTTTCTTGTGCTAATTTGTAGAATCATTTTCTTATAATTTAGGCAACTTTATTTAAGCCCAACAATGTCTTAAGGTAACACTGCTATTAAAAGAATGAAAACTCAAAATTTAACGTTAGAGTAAATGACAGCAAAAGGGTTTGTTTCTTTTTATGTTCTATTTTTTATGTAGTGAGCATTCATAATAATTACGTATTGAACTCACAATCAAGTAAGTCAAACTTGAGACTGTTTGGGTGGATAATTAATATTGGGCTCAATATAATTAAAGCCCAGGTTTGCAAAGTATGTTTTGTTTTGGGCCAGTGATTATGTTGGTGAAGGTGGCAGCCCATGTTAGATTTAAATATTGTTATTCGTCAGCTAATAGGCATCAAGCCTATGATATAAGTGACAATGTGCAAAGGGCAGCTAACCCTTAGCTAAAAAGTGTTTTTCAGTTGTAGAGATAAGTAAATAATGAAAAGCAAAATGGTGACTCACCTTGTTCCAAAAGCAGTCGCCTAGAGAGAAATGCACTAGAAAGAGAAAGCTTGGACACTCAGGCTAAGAAGTCTATAAAAGCGGCAAGAAATGTGAGCAAAAAGAATACTCAACACTTTGAACCCAATGGCAAAAATCCAGATAGCTTTGTTATTACCTGCCATTTTTCAGTTATGTTTCTCCCCTAGAAAAGCTTTCTTTTGTTAGTTTTAGAAGCTCTAGTACACATTCCTTTGTATTATCGAATCTCTTTTTGTAAACTCTTGTTGTTATTCTAGTAAATGGAAGTGCTTCCTTTTATAAAAACAAGAGGAGAAGTGATTAGTTAGGAGATAAACCTTGTCCGAATCTCTTTTATTTACATTCGTGTAAAAGTAGATCTGGCTCTCATGCATCTCACTTTATCTTTATGTTGTTTTCCAATGCTTACTTCAAAGTTTTTCTAAATGCTTAACCATGTCAAACTAATTACTTTTATTTCCTTTGTTGTTAATCAAAGTTGGTCACCAAGAAAATAACTTGAATAGATATGAACTTTCCTATAACTGGCCATATGATATTTGAATAAAAGTCCTTATTTATAAGGTAGGAAAAGAACTTTATACCGGCTTAACACATCTGTAAACAATCGTATTGAACTAAGAAGTCTAAGTAATTTGTGGCATTAGTAACCAATTAATCTAAAAACTATAAAGATAATCTGTTAAACAAAGGTAACAGCAAGGATTTAAATATCGGTAATATCGGAAATATCGGTAGTCCGAAAACACGGAAATATCGACGGAAATATCGATAAAATATCGATATCGATAAAAATTACATGGAAACCACGGAAATTGTAAGAAAAACTTGGAAATTTTTATTGAAACTTTGCAGGATGTTTATTTAGTCAATTATCTATTAGTTTATCACAAAAAATTGGAAGGAAATGCATTGCATGATGGATTTAACATTATCAAGTTGATTATATAGCGAGCTGACAAACATTGTGAGTGTAGAAAATATGTAGTAATTAATGAAAGAAGTCTAAACACACCATAAATCATTTATATATAATGAATTAGTACAATATTTTACACTTTAGTACCACATAGAGTTCCTATGAGGTTCAAAATTTTCACTATCTTCATCATCTCTACGTGTAGAGTGAGTGTATTGTGAAGAGTAGTTATCAAATCGACATCACATGGAACCCTTTGTGTCCAATTTGATAATAAGCCAATTTAATGGAACCCTTTGTGTTCAAGTTTTGGAATAGATTTGGAATGGCTTTCAAAATGGTAAGGGAAAAAAAATAATAAATAACATTAAACATATTAAAATAATCCTAGGGAATAATTATACTCATTACTTAATTACTTAAAAAAATTAACATGTAATTGTTAACATTACTTAATTACTTACAAAAATTAACATGCAAGTATTAATTACTTAAAAAAATTAACATACGAGCCCATACAAATTTATTTGTTGTTGTATAAATTACAATAATATAAATATAAGTTTGTAAACTTACCTTAAATATGGAACCCTTTGTGTTCAAGCTTTGGAATAGATTTGGAATGGCTTTCAAAATGGTAAGGGAAATAAAATAATAAATAACATTAAACATATTAAAATAATCCTAGGGAATAATTATACTCATTACTTAATTACTTAAAAAAATTAACATGTAATTGTTAACATTACTTAATTACTTACAAAAATTAACATGCAAGTATTAATTACTTAAAAAAATTAACATACGAGTCCATACAAATTTATTTGTTGTTGTATAAATTACAATAATATAAATATAAGTTTGTAAACTTACCTTAAATATGGAACCCTTTGTGTTCAAGCTTTGGAATGGATCTGGAATGACTTTGAAAATGGTAAGGGAAGAAGAAGAAACGAAAATGCTCTGAGGGAATGCCTCTGATACTCGACCTCTGATAAGGTGGAAGAATATAAGTATATAACAGAGAGTGGCACATGGTTTTGTATATGAAAGCATATCACAGACTCACAGTGACACACGATTTCATTATTAAAGTTCTATTATTCGTTGTCCATTGTTTGCAATTGTAAAAAGTGATTGAAAAATCCAATTTGGTGAGTCAGATGGGGTCAATCAACCACAGAGGCACACACACAGACATGCTATTATTCGTTGTCCATTGTCTGTAATTGGAAAAAGTGATTGAAAAATCCAATTTGGTGAGTCAGATGGGGTCACTCAAGCACACACACAGATATGCCATCACACACGCACACAAAACAAAACTCACACGCATACGGCTCTCTCTCTCTCTCTCTCTCTCTCTCTCTCTCTCTCTCTCTCATTCTCGATCCTTCTCTCTTCTTCTCTGAGAGAAGTTCTCACACCGTCACACACAGAGCCCTCTCCCCCTTCGCCATTCCACCCACACACACACACACAACACTCACACGCATACGCCTCTCTCTCTCTCTCATTCTCGATCCTTCTCTCTTCTTCTCTGAGAGAAGTTCTCTCACACTGTCACACACAGAGGCCCTCTCCCCCTTCGCCATTCCACCCACACACACAGAGGCCCTCTCCATTCCACCCACACACACAGAGGCCCTCGATCTTCTCTCTTCTTCTCTGAGGCCTGACCTCTCTTCTCCTCCTTCTCCATTCGACTCACACACACACAGATGACAGATCTCCCCCTTCTCCCACTCTCTCGATCCTTCGCCCACTCTCTCGATCGTTCGCCGCCGTTGATCGTGGCTCTGGCTCAGTCGTCTCTGGTGGTGCGCCCACGGATCGATCCTTCCCCGCCGTCGATTTTTCAGGTGAGATTCCATTGAAACCCTAAGCCCTAAATCGACATCACATATGTTGGATCGTTGATGCATGCGTGAAATTTGAAGCTTTTATGTGAAATTGATGTTAAAATTCGTGTTTTTGCGAGGTTTTTGGGACGAAATCGGCTCGGGAATGGATCTGGAATCCCGGTGTTCTTCTCCGGCGTTCGATATCGGAGTCCGTCAACGAAGTTTCTCGATATTTCCAAATTATCACGATATTATCGATAATATCGATAATATCGCGATATTTGGTCGAAAACCACACGGATACCTATCAAAATATCCCTAACCCGAAAAATCGATAATATCGGCGATATTTCGCCGATATTATCGATTTTTAAATCCATGGGTAACAGTGGCACGCTCAGATTTCTCTTAGTCTTGATTGTGAGTCTGAAGGCCTACCAAAGGCCCTACAAATGCACCTTTCAAACTAATTTCAAACTCATGATGCAGTAAACCAAGTAGTAAACCTTGCCCGATAGGCAAGACAAGGGGAGTTATGTGAGGGACAATCTAGCTCGAACAGAGACAGGGACATGTTTGGTGGCACGCCCGATCCCGATATCCTCCAAACAGTAGGGTAGACACGTGCTGGCCGACACCCGAGGGTGATGAAGCCATTTTAACATGCATGAAAGTTATGAAGAAAGAACGAACGTAAATAAAACACGTAAATTTAACTATAATGAAAATGCAAATGTGGGGACGTGTTCAGAGCATACAACTAATCCAGGATGGGTCGTTACATTTGACAAATCGGCTCTTAATGTGTAATGTAACATCTATTGACCATCATTATAGAGGTTCGGCAGTGTGCTACCGTAGATCCTTCTCCTGGTGTAATGGGGTTAGTTTTGGAGTATACTGCTTGTACTAGCATATTATTACATTCCTTTTTAGAGGGGGTTAGGTCAAAATATGTAGTTTGGTGAGTTGATGGAATAGTTGGGTTAAACAGAGGCACCCAAAAATTACCGTCAAAAAATAGATTTAGAAACTTGTGTTTTTATTTGGTAATTTTGAAATAATTGCTCTTTTTTGTTTTTGTTTTTGCATAACAAATTTATTTGTTTTATGTTTTCAGGCAAGTCGCATGAATACTGAAAACTGCAAAACCTTGCTTGCATTCATCAGCTTAAGGAGGTAAGCATAAAGAATTCCTATGGATCTAATGAAATCGAGTTTGCAAGATATATTCTCGAGCATGCTCAAAATTTGAAGAAAATGATCATTGTTCATCGTGATGTTGATGCTCCTTCAAAAGCTGCTGCGATGGTGAGTAGGAGCAAAATGATTTCCTCTGCCTTGGTTCTCATTCAACAGGACCCATACAGGAATTACAAAATTCATGGTCCAGAATCTTACACTTCGTGTTATGGGCCTGATATATCGAAATGTGAGATAGTGACTCAGAGATCTTCGTTAGTGACTCAGGGTTAAATTTTTTAACAAGCAATGGTTTTATTTGGGATTTAAAAGGAAGATTGTTTGATTTTTTTTTTAAATAAACATTATGTATGTCTTTAACAGTTTGCACGAGTCGAAATTAAACTCAAGATGCAACTAAGAATCAGCTTTTGGAATCAAACTCAAAATTAGATTACGACTCTCATGTCGCATTACATTAATCGACATGGTATTTCTTTTGTAATATCTTCTTGCAATTTGCTTCACCCAAACAACCTAAATTGTCTTGTAAGAAATCAACCGTATTTCATTGACAAAAAAAAAAAAAATCAAACGCATTTAGACACTCCACCTTAGCACTTGTACGAGTTTAACTTAAAAAGGAAATTAGAACAAAGTTTTGAGTGAAATTAAGAGAAAAGGATAAATTTGTCCACATATCTCAACACCTCACATTTTACACCCACCTTATAAGTACATTGCCCCTTTACTTAGTAAGTTAGTAGCAAACCAAACAAAACGTCTATTGTGAAAGTCATACATATCCCTTCTTTTCTTTTTTTATAAAAAAGACGACACATATTTCATTCAAAGTCATGAATAGGCTACTCAGTATAAGGGATGGAAATATTCTCTTCAACTACATGAGGGAGTTTCGTCTATCCAAGTACATATCCTTGATATTCTTCTCTACCTGTAATTGGAACTCTCGAATTGGATTCTAACGGATGACAAATTCAACACCGAATTTTAACTTAACCTGAGGTAGAGAAGATATGCCACACTCAAACAAGAATTCTTTACTACTTGCTCTTATATATCATTTTGATTTTTGAACTCACGCTTCTCTCTAGTTTGATCCGCAACTAATTTATCCCGGGTTCGAAATCCGCCTTCCAAAAATTATTGTAACAGTTTTGAAATCTTTACAATTCATTTGTTTTCTTTTACACTGTAATATAATTTTGGAAATAATAAGAATTTAGGCTTGGGGTGAACGATGACCACGTATTCTCATATGGTTGCAACATCGGGTGGGACTGAATGATACAAAAGTACAGTGGGGAACGCAATTTTGTGAGCTTGTTTTCTGAACACCAGATTTTCTCGCAAGTCTGGCAGCCTTACCAAAATTTTTCTCACATGGAAGGAGATAATCTTACGAAGCGGTTATGCACCGGCCAAAACAGAGATTTGGATAGGCTAGGGGCTTGAATGTGAGGAGTGAGGTTTTATGTACGCTGGTCGGGAATAAGTTTCAAATTACGTAAAATGTACCCAAAAAAAAAAAGTAATATGGGAGGTGTTGCAGTCATATTTAGAATAGCAATGTGATTGTGTAAATCCTAGTAGACATGAGAATGTATCTTATATTTCTATTAAATGTTGTAATCCCAAAGGGAAAGTTATTGTCTATCCTATTATTATAAATAAAAGCACAATGGGTCAATCATACACACCTCACAATTAAATCACTCTCTCTTCTCCCTCAATATTGCCCCCCCTTCTCTCTAAACACTTAAATCGCTCAATCAAATAGGCCTACAACACTTTATCAGCACGCTCTTGCCAGAAGCTGAGGAATTGATGCATCGTAGGAGAAGGCCTTCATCCACAAAATTCAAAGGTTATTTTTGTTTTTTGCTTATCAGATACGCTTAAAATAAAAAAAGATATTTGAAACGTCCACGAAGCATGAAAACATTCTCCATGATGCATGAACCCCTCTATATTCATATATTTGTCAATATATATATATATATATATATATATATATATATATATATATATATTTGTTTCAGGCATCGCACAATTAAATTGTTATGTGGAATATGTGAGTCAACGTATAAAATTAAATTAGAAGCAATTTGAGGGTTTCCTAAACCCTAAGGGATTTGAAAAAAAATGAAAAAGAAAAAGGGAATAGGATATGGTGCGGCACACCATCACTATAGAGACAGCAACCAGGCCACAACCTGGATTTCGCCCTCAGTAGGGCCTGAAGCCCCGAGCCCATGCACACTGACCTGGGCCCGCAGCCATTCAACTAGCCCAGTTGGTTGGGTTTTCCTTCCTAACGCACGCTGCAGCCCTTATGGTTGCTAGGCTTGTGCAGTAGCCACGGGCTTGAAGCCCTGTTTCTCGGTCCATTGCCAGCAAGCCTAGCTTGCTGGGCCCCGTGTCATGACCCACTGCTTGCCATGCATGACGCTAGCCCATTACGGCTGGGGTGTCCCTTGCAACCCGCAAGCTTTTTGGCTTGCTCTTGTGCCCTCCCATCGGTCCATGTTTGAAACCTAGCTGCGGCTGGGGTTTCTACCTCACCACATGGCCTACATCTCACACTCGAGGCCTTTTTGGGCCGTGCCTTTTACTCAAGGCACCCAACACAAACCCAATTATTTTTTGAGCCAATTTTTTCGACCCACATGCTATTATTTTAGCATTCTAAATAATTTAACCCGTATGTTAATATTATTTTTGCTTCTAAAATCGATCTCGTATGGCCCGATTTATTGAATTAATTAAAAGTTACCTGCAGTCCATTAATCTAATAATGAATACAAAATTATTGACACTTTTGGACATTAACAATTCAATAATTTATTTTTATACTTTAAACCGTGACATACTTTCGTAGTAATGAAGCTCTCACACTTGAGTTCCCGAAGAACCTCAAATCCACTACATGTAAATTTGTATATTGCATTATGTGTTTCTTGCAAGAACCTCTCATTATGAACTAAGCGTTCATAAAACTAAATTAAACTTGTAGTTTCAAATTTAGTGCCTTTAAACCAATATATGTCTATAGAACCTATATGTTCTACGATATATGTCTATGGCTTACTATATGACTAATCACATTTTTTCCCTTCCATTTTAGGGACATGTCGAACTTGAACAAGCTCGATTTCTCCACTCTAGAAGTCTCCGGAAGAAACTATCTGAAATGGGTTCAAGACGTGAAGCTTCATCTAACTGCAAAGGGTATTATAGCCACCATCGAGACACTTATCGCCAAAAAACCTGTTGATGAAGCTCAGAAGGCTAATGCAATGATCTTTAATCGAAGACACATTCATGATGCATTGCAGACCGAGTATTCCACTGAGGAGGACCCATGCACCCTCTAGCTTGCTCTGGCCAACCGTTTCGATCACCAGAAAGACATATACTTTCGTGAAGCAAGACATGACTGGTAGCATCTTTTCTTCCAAGACTTTAAGTCTGTGAATGAATACAACTCTGAAGTTGGTAGAATCCGTTTATTGTTGAAATTCTGCAAAGTGGAACTAACCGAATCAAATCTCCAGGAGAAGACCTATTCAACCTTCCATGCCACCAATATTATCCTGCAACAACAATATAGGGCATAGAAATTCACCAAGTTTTTGCATTGGATCTCTATTTTACTTCTCACTGAAAAACAGAACCAACTTTTGATGAAAAATCATCAAGCTCGACCCACTGGCTCGAACATTGCCCCTGAAGCTCATGTGACTCATTCTAGTAGCCATAAACGTTTTTTATTGAATTTTTCGCTGGATTTTACCACTTAGCACTTCTAAAGTTGTTACTCACTGTTTTAAAGTGTTTTTATGTGTCTTGAAAGAAAAATACGAAAATTTAAAAAAAAATCAAAAAAGTTTTTGAAAAACCCAAAGAGTCGTTTTTGTGTGTTTATGTCTTAGGGTACCTTCCAACACAATCATGAGGATTTGGTTTTTAATTGCATGACTGTTAAAGAAAGTTACAAACATGGATGGAAGTTTGATATGCTCTTTACTTTATGCTTAGTTGTATTTGTCGTTTACGAATTCACATATAATCACAAAAGGAAAAATTAGTTTTTGTAACATGCTTGAAGGAAGAAACTCAAACTAACCCTACAACCCTGAGAGACTTGAGCCTATGCGTTATTTGGAGAGCTATTAATCTTGATATTCTTGTTTTCTAAAGTCGTTGCATGATCTCATTATTTCTTTGCTTGTGTGCTACTTAGAATGCATTTTCATCACTTTAGATCCAAATACTAGAACTCATGGCCGTTTCATTCAAAGCATAAAATTGATTGCATAACAAATAACAAGATGAAGTTGTTTAGTTTAAACCAGAGCCAAAAGCCTTACCTGTTGCATATGTATTGTAGGTTTTACCCCTTTGAGCCTTATTTAGCCTATTTTCTTTGTTAGCCACATTATCCCTACCTAGCCTAGTATAGGACTATCCATACCCTTGTTCTTAAAGGATATTGAAGCATGACTTAGAGGGAATTCCTTTTGATCGACATTATGCAGAAAAACAAGTGTGGGGGAAGGTTTTTAGTTGAAAATTTTGTACGGTTGTACATTTGGGTGACAAAGTAAGAAAGAAAAGGGCATGGGAAAAAAAAAGAAAAAAACCGTGAAAAGAAAAGAAGAAAGAAAGAAAAAAAATTGAGAAATAAGTAAGATTGAACTCACAAGTGTTGGTTGTTGAAGAAAGGGACCAAAAGTTTAAATCTGACCATAAGTATTGTGTGAATATCCCCTTTGTGTTTAAAGTTGGTTGCTGCATTCAAAAGGGAATTCTAAGTGTTGATTTCCTTACTTTGCTTACTATTTCTTTAAGAACCTTTGTTTTTCCTTGACCTTTCTTTGTTAGCCAATACCTTAGCCCCATTACAACCCTTAGAATTCTATCTTGATTGTTATGTGTTCAATATGTAGAGTTTGGAATTGGTACAAGCATATGGTAGCCCTGGTTCTCGCATCTAAGTAGTAGCATTCCGTTCATGAGATCATATACATGTGCATTAATAATTCCAGAAAGTGCTTTCTTTGTTATAACATATGTGAGTGTTTAGTCTACATGTTTACATCAATCTTCTCATATATACCTAGTGTAGGGAGTGTAGTAAAAAAATATGTGTGAAAATAGAGTGTATATCCGGTGAGGAATTAAGGGATTCTCTAAGGCATGTTACTACATTCAAAATGTTGTTTTAATTGATTAAATGTGAGCTAGTGAGAGGCTACTGCGATTAAGTATGAGTTCAAGGGTAAGGATGACTAAAATTTGTGTAAGTAATGATTTTTAATATGTCATGTTGCATTGGAAATCCTTGAGGCAAATGCTGGAAGGTTTAGGTTATGTTTTGTTTTCTTTGTTTTGCTCGGGGACTAGCAAAAGCTAAGTGTGGGGGAATTTGATTGGAGCATATTTATGCGACTTAGTTAACTTGTTTCTTTGCATTTACTTAGTTAGTTTATGCTTATTAGAGTGTTTTAAGCCATTTTCGTGTGTTTGTAGGTCCAAATGACAAAATTGGCAAGAAAGTGCAATTTGGAGCATTTTAGAGTAGTTTTGGGCTTGGAATGGATAGCACATACATGGAGCAAGGTGGATGAACGTTTTTGAAGTTCAAGAGAGGCTAGGAATGTGTTAAATATCTGGAGAAATTAATTCAAGACTTGGAAGATAAGGAATCAGCTCAAAAGAAGGAAACATTATCCAAATAACCTTATCTTATCCAAACCTTATCCAGTCTTATCTTATCCAAACTAACCTTATCCTATCCTAATCCTATTTCTTAATTCCAACTGCAAGGGGGAGTTATTTTCTGATTAGGACACTTATAAACCCCTTTCTAGAAGGCCTATTCCCTTTCCTAGAAACCTACCGCACATATCCCTTATAGAAGCCCTTTCCCTTAGCCTAAAAATCTGGTGCCTGGTCCCTTTAGTTTTTCTTCTAGAAGCCGCACCCTTTATCCTTGTTCTCATTGGTTTCTGCCTTCTAGATGGCCTTTTCCTTGTGGGATTGGATTGTTTAATTCTTCTCCAAAACAATGTCTTTATGCCATGTGTCTCAGCCCTATAAATACATGTTTTCTGCCACATAATACACCACCACCAGCACACAAGAGAGCCTTAACTTAGAAAATTCCCTTTGTACCACAGCTTTGCAAGGAAGGAGAAGAAGAAGCCATCTAGAGCCATGCATGCCATACAAGACGTTAGATTGTTGGAGCGTTTCTAGATGTATTCTATCTTTGTTTTCAATGTTTAAATTTAATTGTCTTTGTTTAATTGCGAACATGAGGAACTAAACTCGTTTTAGCTAGGGGAAATTCAAAGCCATGAACATATATGTGACATAAATTGATTACATCCAGTTATTGTTTCATAAATTGTGAATGCAATTTGCTCAACTGTTTGATTGAAAACTTATTCTTGTATGTTGATTAAGGATGCATACTTAGTTTGCATGCATGAATTTGATGCTAGAATATAGGGGAGTTTCACCTAATAGTTACGAACTTATATTCACAAGTAGTGGAGGTTGCTAGTCACGATCATGTTAAGTAAATTCCTGGCAGGAATGTCATGCTGCTCATAGTCACGAATGTCATGTCAATGCTTATGATTTTCATAGAACTTAATGATCTTTGATATGTATCTCTATCATGTTGTTCATATAGGGAACTTGATATGAATAATTTGGTTGCGTCGCTGAGTCCAATCCAATGAATTTAGGAAAATCTGATGGTTAATTAGTGTTGTTCATGGTTAACTTAAGGCATTGTCATTCATGGTTTATAGGAATAATAACTGGAAATCGATTTGTTTTGCATATGTATCAGGTGTGGAGAATGACCCTCTAGCTAGCCTTTCACCCTTTCATTCACCTTAATTAGTACCCTTTTAAGTTGTTTTTGCAAATTCGTTTATTTAAGTTTTAAATTCGTCAAAACAAATCCCCCTTTAGTATTTTGAGTCTTCTTAGTTTAATTTTCGTCCAAATCACCGTTTAGTGCTAGTTTTGAGTCATAAGAACTTAGTTTGTGTGTTTTAAGTTAGTTTAGCTTGTTTTAAGTAGTCTAAGTCTAGTTTTTTTGTTTTTGAGTCTAGTTAAGTGATTTAGAGTCTATTTTGTGTAGATTAGCATCCCTTTTAATCTCTGGCCTAGAACGATCCCTACTTGCACATACTACATCTATAGGGTTTAAGTTTGTGTGCTATTTTATATCACATCAATAAAAGACAAAATAATCATCGTGGTCGTGGCAATGGACAACAAGCCCCACCACGGGCCCAAGGTCAACA
Organism: Crataegus laevigata; assembly: GCA_963580275.1. Taxonomy (NCBI): domain Eukaryota; kingdom Viridiplantae; phylum Streptophyta; class Magnoliopsida; order Rosales; family Rosaceae; genus Crataegus; species Crataegus laevigata. The sequence continues at coordinate 23,311,587 of OY756947.1, read as the reverse complement.
GAATGCCGCACCTAAGGGAAGAAATGTGACCCAGTAGCGTCCACCACTCGCCCCTAAGGCCCTAAACTTCAAGAACAAGGGCAAAGCTCCCATTCAGACCGCTTCTACTGAACTAGACATGTGATACCGCTGTGGATCAAAGGATCATTGGTCACATGTATGCCGAGCTTCCCCTGAGGCTATTGCCAAGTATCATTCATGTCGTGAGTCTAAATTTGCATATGTGGATTATCCGGAAGATGCAACTACATCAATGGAGATATCGAATTTTTCAGGAGGCGTCAGCTCCTATGGATGAATAAATTAGACATGATTTTAGGGCGTTTACCTCTAGCGACCAAACCCACTAGGAGTGGTCGGCCCCTACCCCCCTATTTTCTAGGTTTATGGTTTAATTTTGAACAATTTGTCCAAGTATTTGGAATAATTTGTTTGGTTTTGGTTTGTTTTGAATTATGGATTGTTATTTGAATGGATATTATTTTCTCGAATCGCTTAATTGAATTAATGGACTTATATTTTACATGTGACCAATTCAATCAATTTATTTCTAGGTATATCTAGTGGGGAAGTTAATTGTTTGGTAGATAGTGCAACTACGCACACCATATTGCGTGACCGACACTATTTTACTAACTTGATACCTAAGAAAGCTCTTTTGGCAACTCTTTCAAGCCAATCTAACCTGATTGAAGGATATGGAAAGGCACGTATCATGTTGTCCAATGGTACTATATTGACCATTAAGAAGGTACTTTATTCTTCACGTTCCGGAAGAACATTGCTGAGTTTTAGAGATATTCGAGATAATCAATGTCATATTGAAACCACTGAAGATCATGGTTCTGAATTTCTTTGTATCACTTCGTACGAATATGGCCAGAAGCGTATTCACGAGAAGTTGGAACGTCTGCTAAGTGGGTTGTACATCACAACTATTCATAACATAGAAGCCCACAGTGTGGCCGGCCCTATGCCTGAGTTCCAGGACACTTTGTTTCTTTGGCATGACCGTTTGAGACATATTGGACGTGACATGATGTGCCGTATCCTCAAATCTTCACATGGGCATAAGTTACATCCCTATGTTGGACTCCTGCCATGCAAAGTGTGTTCTTTAAGGAAGTTGAATACTCAACCCTCATATACAAAGATTATTAACAACCCCCCTAAATTTATTCAGAGGATTCAAAGGGAACATTTGTGGAACTATCTAACCAACCTGCGGACCATTTAAATACTTTATGATGTTGGTTAATGCATCGACACGATGGCCACATGTTTGCTTGTTGTCCATATGTAACACCGCATTTGCTAAACTCTTAGCTCAAATCATGAAGTTAAGGGCTCACCACCCTAATTATCCGATTAAGTCGATTCAACTTGATAACGCTAGAGAGTTTACGTCACAGACTTTTGACAATTATTGCATGTCAGTAGGGATTGATGTGGAACATCTTGTACCCTATGTTCACACCCAAAACTGCCTGGTAAAATCTTTCATAAAGCACCTTCAATTGATAGCTCAGACTTTGGTTATGAGAACCAAACTATTGGTATCTACCTGGGGCTACACAATACTGCACGCAGCTATGTTGGTCTGCCTAAGGCCCACCGCTACTCAACCACATTAACCGTTACAATTGCTCACAGGATACGAGCCTGACGTCTCACATTTACCGGTGTTTGGGTGCGCCGTTTATGGGCTAATAGCGCTACCACTACATACCAAAATGGGTCCTCGAAGAAAAATGGGAATCTATGTCGGTTATGATTTGCCATCAATTGTTCACTAATTGGAACCCTTGACAGAAGATCTCTTTACTTCATGTTTTGTGGGTTGTCACTTTGATGAGACAGTCTTCCCGTCGTTAGGGGGAGATAAGCATGCTAACATTTCCGTAGAATGCCACGAATTGTCGTGGTATGCTCCCACTATGTCTCATTTATATCCCTGTACTGCCCAGTCTGAAACTGAGGTAGGACGAATTATAAATCTTCAGAGTATTGCTCAAAGTATGTTGGATGCTTTTAATGATCTAGCAAAGGTGACAATATCACATATACCCGCTGCAAACACACCTGCAAGGATAGATGTACCCCGTGTACGTCCACAACCCGCCTGGGAAGGCCGAACCGTCCCCAAATGTGGGGAGGTCGCACCCTCCATGCGGCAAGGCACATTGGTGGCTAGCTGATCATCTACTCAGACCCTGAAGCATGGCAAACCCCTTGGTTCAAAGGTTTCACAACCCCGAAAGAGGAAAATGGCACCAACTAGTAACCCACCCTAGTTTGAATTTAACTATCGCTCACTCATCCGTTCTAACACATGAGGTTATTCTAGATTACGGTGATGCTTCAGACGAAACATGCCGGCCTATTGAGAATCGAGAGATTTCGGTCCATTACGCAGTATTATATGAGGTTTGGAATAGGAATGAGATGATTGTCGACAATGCATTTTTACACTCAGTAGCTACTAACATCATATTTAGCGATGACATTGAACCACGTTACGTCGTTGAATGACAACGTAGAACCAATTGGTCAAACTTGAAATAAGCAATCCAGGTTGAACTCGATTCGCTCGCAAAACGTAAAGTGTTTGGACCTATCGTTCCTACACCACCATGCGTGAAGCCCATTGGCTACAAGTAGGTTTTTGTGAGGAAGCGTAATGAAAAGAATGAAACAGTGCAATACAAAGCATGCCTCGTAGCGCAAGGCTTCTCTCAGCGCCCTAGGATTGATTATGAGGAGATGTATTCCCCCATAATAGACGTTATAACGTTCCGCTACCTAATTAGTTTAGTAGATTCAGAAAAACTGAATATGCAGCTTATGGACGTGGTAACTGTGTATCTCTATGAGGATCCAGATACGGAAATATACATGAAAGTTCCAGAAGAACTTTCATTGACAGATTCAAATAGTTCTAGACCACAGAACACCCTCTCAATTAGGTTGAGGGGGTCAATCTATGGATTGAAACAATTGGGGCGGCTGTGGTATAATCGTCTGAGTGAATATTTAACAAGTCAGGGTTTATGTGAACAACGAATTATGCCCATGCGTGTTCATAAAGAAGTCACATTCCAAATTTACAATTGTTGCAGTTTATGTTGACGACATGAACCTCATCGAGACTTCCGCAGAGCTTGAGAAAATTGCTACACACTTGAAATCGAAATTTGAGATGAAAGATATTGGGAAAACTCGATATTGTCTCGACCTGGATATTAAGCATCGTTCTGATGAAATCCTAGTACATCAATCAAACTACACCTAAAAGGTGTTGCGTCGTTTTAATGAGGATAAAGTGAGGCCTTCGAGTACACCCATGGTCATTCGGATTCTAGATGCTAAACAAGATCTCTTCCGTCCAAAGACGGTTGAGGAAAAGATTTTGGAACCCTAAGTTCCTTACCTAAGTGCAATTGAGGTTTTATTGTACTTGGCTTAGTGCACTAGACCCGACATCTCATTCGTTGTTAATCTTTTAGCTAGATACAATAATGCGCCCACACACAGGCACTGGAATGGTGTTAAAGACATTTTCCGTTACCTCAAGGGTACAACGGATTTGGGCTCATTCTATACCCGCGAATCTCCGAGTGTTGCCGCCCCCTATGGTTTTCGAGTTGATTCTCGCTTTGTTGGTTACACAAATGTTGGATATCTGTCTGACCCACATAGGCCATGTTCTTAAATAGGCTATGTCTTTACCATTGGAGACACTGCTATATCTTAGAGGTCTACCAAGCAAAAGCTAGTTGGGACTTCGTCTAACCATGCTAAGATTCTTGCCCTACATGAAGCAACGCATGAATACGTTTGGCTGAGAGAAGTTATGGAACATATTCGAAGTACTAGTTGTCTTACATTCAGTCGTTGACCTTCCTATGACGATCTTTGAAGACAATGCAGCATGTATCGAGTAGTTAAAGAAGGGATACATTGATCGGATCATATTTATATATATTTTTATATCAAATTCACTCGTCTTTTCTTAGTTAGTTCGTTATATTTTGAGCTATTTACGTTATTTTTGTGTTTTTAGAATTTATCTAGCTAAAAAAATAAAAATAGAATAAGTGAAGTGTTAAGTAATTAATTCGTTTAAACTATCTTGCTTGTTGATTAGAATTTATCATTTGGAAAATAATATATATATATATATATATATATATATCTTTTTATATATTTATATATTTATTTATATATAATATTTATGTGATGATTGTGTGTGTGTGTGATTATTAGCTGCAAGTGGAGTGGAAAGCAGAAAATGATGGAGAAGCTCGGTGGGAAGGAAAAGAAACAAAAGAAAATTTTAAAATGGCAAAGTGAGGATGAATGTGGAAGACAAAAAGGAAAGAAAAGAAATAAAAAATATAGGGAGACCAACTTTTGTAAGTGGGGGTTATGATGGAGAAAATAAAAATAAAAGAATAAAAGGGTTTTGAGGAGATAGCTCCTCGGGGAGGTCCTCGACGGGAAGAAACAGAGAAACAAAATAAAAGAAGGCCTTGAACCAAGGCTGCGAAAGCAGCGCCAACCAGAGGCTGCGTTGGCAGCTTGGCAGCGTTGAAGCAAGCCAGGGAACCAAGGCTGCCTTGTGAGTCAACAGAGGAGCAAGCTGTCACTCGGTAGCAAGTATATACGAGAAGAAGGCGCTGCCTTTCTGGGCAGCTTGAGAAGAGACCAGAGCGGCGCAAGCAGCTTAAATAAACAGAAATCAGGGAACTGCCCATTTGGCAGCACGGAGCACGCCTAGGAGGATTTTGGGAGGGCTGCCTTCGAGGCAGCTGGCATCACGAAGAGAGAGACCGAGAGAAGAGCAGGAACCGAAGGCAGAGCTGCTATTTGGCAGCACAGGAGTGAACGTGCGGAGGTCAGAAAGCCTGCGCAGGAAAACAAGGTGCAGAAATTCAGAGGCAGCGAAGAGCTGCCAATTGGCAGATTTGAGAGAAGCTCACGGGGCAGCAAAACAAATGCAATGCACAGTGCAGCAAAGCAGCATGCAGAGGTGGACGCCAGAAACAGAAGGCGAGCTTGATTGGTCTAAAGCACAGACACGGAGCACAGAGAGCACACTCTCATTTCGGTCCTATTTTTCTTAAACTCAGTTTTATTTATGTTTTTAATTTATTTATAATGTGTAATTAATTTGTGTTTGGCTAGAGGATAATTCAAAGCCATGATATATTTGTAATTTGAATTGATTACCTTCAGTTGTGATTTCTGAGTTGTGATTTAATTTGCTTAACTGCTTGATTGATAACTTATTTGTGTATGTTAATTAAGGATGCATACTTAATTTGCATGCATGAATTTGATGCTAGAATATAAGTGAATTTCACCTAATCGTTATGAACTTATATTCATGAGTAGTGAAGGTTGTTATCCACAATCGTGTTAAGTAAATTCTTGGCAGGAGTATCATGCTTTTCATAGTTACGAATGCCTCGTCAGTGCTTATAGTTTTCACAAAGTTTAATGATCTTTGATTGTATCTCTATTGTGCTTTTCACGTAGGGGACTTTTAGAGAATGTGTTGAATTGTTGTATGCTGTTCATCCAATTCAATAACTTAAGGAAAACTTGAAGATTAAAAAAGTGCTGTTCACGGTTAATCTGGAGTATTGAGATTTACAATTTATTGAAAGAACAACTGAAAATCAATTTAGGTTGCTTATGTGTCATGTGTAGAGAAAAACCCTCTAGCCAATCCGTCACCTATCCATTCACCTTAATTTTATGTTTTTGTCAATTCTGTAATTTATTTAAGTTTATTTTATGTTTCGTTAAAACCAAACCCCCCATTATTAAATTATATTATTTAGTTAGTTTTTATTATTTTCAATCTTTTAATTCGATTTCCGTTTATTTTAGTTCCTAGTGTTTATTTAATTTGTTTTCTTTGTTTTGAGTCATTTTTGTGTGTTTTGAATTATTAGAGTTTTTAGCTTAATTTTGTATCCTTGAGTCTTGTTTAATATTTTTAAATTAATTTAGAGTAGATTAGCAAGCCCTCCTAATCCCCGGCCTAGAACGATACCCTACTTACATCTATACTACATCTGTCAAAAAGAGGGTTAAATTTGTGTGGGTTTAAAATCCCGTCATACAGAAAAGGAGACAACACCAAGCACATAGCGTCAAAGTTCTTTTACTCACACCAGCAGCAACAACAACAGAACATTGAAGTCAAGCAAAGCCGTTCCTAGGAAAACCTGGCCGATCTCTTCACCAAGCCCTTGCCCAAGTCTACTTTTCAGAAGCTCATCCAAGGAATCAGTATGCATAAATTACCTTAGTTGAATAGCTTGTAGTTCTCTTATTTAGAAGTTATGTCTAACTCAGAGGGAGTATCCAGAAGCATACTCACATGATCTTAATGTACTCTTTTTCCTATGATTAGGAGCATTTTTCCCACTGGGTTTTTGCTACCTAATGAGGTTTTGATGAGGCACCCATCCTGGGATGATCATACTTCGTTGAGTTCACTACTTTCGTCCTGTTTGACGTTTGTTTTATATATTATGCATACTTCTCACTTTTCTCCTTAGTCTATGGGTTTTACCATAGCGAGGTTTTGTGAGTTTTACTATAAATGCATACTTCACATAGTTTAAGACTCACGATCACTCGTTGTGCCAATGACTTCATCAACTATTCTACCTTATCTGCTGAAGATCTGATGCAATGGTTTGTTAAGTATTTACACACTCAAGGAGGAGTATTGCAGTGATATTTAGAATAGCAATGTGATTGTATAAATCCTAGTAGATATGGAAATGTATCTTATATTCCTATTAGGAGTAGATTACCTATTAAATGTTATAATCCTAAAGGGAAAGGTATTTGCCTATCCTACTATTATAAATAAAGGCACAATGGGGTGAATCATACACACCTCACAATTAAATCACTCTCTCTTCTCCCTCAATATTGCCGGCCCCTTCTCTCTCTCTAAACGCTTAGATCGCTCAATCAAATAGGCCTACAGTAAGAGGGATTATATGGAAATGTGGTGCAAATTTTGGCCCGTTTGATAATTATTCTGTTTTTTATTTTCAGTTCTCATCTATCATTTTTCTCGAATTCTTTTTCAAAGGGTTAAAAACCTTTTTGGTCATTGTATTATAGATCAAAATCTATTTTGGGTCACTGTTTTCAATTTATCAAATTTGGTAATTGTGTTGTTCAAAGTTAACAATGTTGATCACTTTTATAAGTTTTGTAGTTAAAAAATGTTAAAATATTGTTTGGCCTGAAATAACAGCTTGGGTTGAGAATAGGCTAACTCGAGTTAAAAAACGACAATCCTCGGCCTAGTAATAATCTCTCATGCAAGTGGGCTTTCAGCCCAAGAGAGGAGTAGTACTGGGCAATGAAATAGTTATATTTTTAGCTTCCACTAGCTATGGTTAGTGGATGATTATATATATTGTGTAAGTTCTTGTCATTGTACATTACATTGTGTGTGTTCTTGTCATTGTACATTACATATATATTGTGTATGATTATATATATTGTGTATGTTCTTGTCATTATACATTGTGTATGTTCTTGTCATTGTACATTACATTGACAGGACATTTATGCATTTTGCTTCACCCCAAATCTAAATTGTCTTGCAAGGCACAAAATTTAATAATTTGGGATCCGAAAAGAAATCAAGGGGAAAGAATCATTTTCGAATTCTATAATTGTCTTGCATGTGCCGAATGCTTAAAAATAAGATATAAGTTAAGCAATAAGTAACTCTAAACACAAGATGTTTTGACCAAAAAAAAAACCAACTTTGGGTTAAAAAAAAAACCTGGGACTCCACGAAGCCCATTCCAGTAGTGCAAACAAGGTTCATACAAAGTACCATATCAAGCTCAAATCCTAGATCTAATTTCGGAGCAACTTTACCTTTGTGCACCTTTACTTTGCATGAGATAGGGACCTCTTTGGTCTTCATGAGGAGGTAGATCTTACCTTGAACTCTTATCCTTGTAGCACTGAGAGCAACACGTCCAATGCAAAAATGATATATTGATGATGATATAAATTTTGGACTCAACAAACAAGTCAGATTCTCCAATCAAATAGTTGATGGGAGACCCCAATGTGAATCCGAAAAAGAAACTTGGACTTAAATGAAGATTTGAAACTTACTCTAGACCATGAAAACAATGCAAACCTATTTCTCAATGATTGGGTGTTTAATGCATGAAGAAAGGTTTGGAAGCTAGGGTTCCATAAATGAAGAAGATGGGAAGTTCAAGAGCTTTGAATGCACTTTAACTATCTATAAATATAATTTGAACAATCAAATGTCAAATGCAACCTGGCAAGGGTTTTAAACAAAAAAAAGAGTTGTTTGTTTTCAGCTAGCAAGAACGAGGACACTTGTCAAGCTAGAAAACGATCTGAAGTTGGCTTTTAGTATAAAAGAGTCAGTCAGCCTATGTGGGTAGACTTAATTTGCATGCCCAGCTTATAAGAAGTCAGCGAACAAATCTGACAAGACAACTAAGCTAGTTAGAATGTAACATGAATTTAGACATGAAATTAATATGCATGCACAAACCTTTCAGGAGATGTGCCAGAACCTTGAACACTTGTTCCCATACGCAAAGGCCCTTAAGGAAATATACACCTAAATAAAGCATGTATGGTACAATTACAATGTTGACAAGGAAAGCCAACACAAAAAGTCTAGACTTCACAGATCTCTTCTAGTCGGATCCTCCAAATTTGAAGATTGCCTGCAAGCCTTGCCTCCAGCATAGCCCGAACACGTCCGCGAAGCCATGACTGCAACCTTGCCTCGAATAGCACTGCGAGTCCATGGATCTCGACTACGATCCCGACGACGTCGTCTCCACCACATTCGCGCCCCTCTCAACCCTCTATTCGTCAACACCGTTACCGGGGATCTCGAGTGATGGCCGCTGCTACCATCACAACTTCTTATTTTGATGGTGTCAAAATGTTTTCCTGGCCACGTGATTTTCTTTTGAGCATATAAGGTTGAAGGATTCTCCAAATTCAAATGGAATGGATCCTGAGAGGATCCTATTCCGAAATCAAGAGCTCTTAAACACGCCACCTCATTCACCTCACCTTCAAAGTACACCTCACTCTAAAAATTAAATTCTTATATTGTGAAAAAAAAAATTCTGATTATTACAAAAGAAGAGGAAATTGTAACAACGGTACCTTAACTTTAATGCAATTGGAATAATTGTCCTTCAACTAAGAATTTGTGATCATTAGTCCCTTAACTCCATTTAAATGTGCAGTTATGGTCCTTTTCATCAACTCTGTCAAAACTTCTGTCAAAATAAATCACGTGTCATGCATGTGAACTTGAATCAAGGAGCAAATACAGAAAACTAAATGCGAAAAATGTAGCAATTGTCCCTCAACTTTAACCTAGTTGGAGTAATGCTCCCTCAGCTTTATCCCAATTGTAGCAATGGTCCTTCCACCATGACTCATTTTGACAAGAGCTCTGGTGGTGTAAAAATAATCATAGCTGCCCGTTTTGATGAGTTAAAGGACTAATGGTTACAAATTTTTAGTTAAGAGTTTATTGCTCTAATTTGATTAAAGTTGATGAACTATTGCTACAATTTTCTCTACTAAAGAAATAAAACATTGCCCTTATTTTCTCTATTAAAAAAATCGTATGATCCGAAATTCAGTTGCAAACCCAACAAAATATCTATTGTGAAAATCATACATATCCATAAATCCTATTTTTTGGTTTCACTTATTATCCATCATTTCTCTCATAATCATTAATTATATCTCAAATACAAAAACTGAAAACCATTTTTTTATTTACACTAAGATATTCTATTATAAGAGGAAGAGAAATTAGGTTATGCCACACAATTGGTTAGCAACTAATTAGGTATTAAAGTCAACATAAATATAATATGTCGACTTGAAAAATCTCACTTGCAAATGAAAAAATATACTACTAAATCATAGTATTAATTGATAATGAAAACAAAAAAAAAACTATAAGTACCAAAATGACAATTAAAGTTTTGTAGTTAATGGGTCAATAATCAATAGAATAAATTGGTGGGTCAATAAAACCTTAAGGCTATATGTTAGTAATTTCAATTTGAGATCCCGACCCGAGCCTCTACACTTAGACTTTGTTTATTTACATGCACTTCCTGTATTTAAGCCATTATATCAATCTAACGATTTCAAACTTAACACGTGAGCTACAATTAAGTTTGAAATTCTTGTTTGGTATTTTACTTGAATTCAACTTTTTAAATTCAAAAACAATTTTCAAGTTTTAGACCTTAAAAACTTGTTTGGTGACTAGTTTTAAAAACTGAACTCAAGACTAACTCAAAAATATAATCTATTCTCTAAAAACATAAAAAGTAAGTTTTTAGAATTTTTAAACTTAAACTTAAACTTATTCATTTCTTCTCTCCCTCCTCCCCTCTCACTCCAAATCTCTCTCTTTTCTTCTTTCTCTCTCCTCTTTTTTATTTTTTTATTTTTTTCGTATCTCCTCCAATCCACTCTCTTCATTTTCTCGGCTCTTTCTCTCACTCATCTTCCTCTCTATCTCGTCCAATACTCTCTCTTCTTTCTCTTTCCTTTAATAATACTTTCTTTCCTCCTCTCTCCTCTTTCTCCCTCACTTGTGACTCACTATTTTTAAATTTTTTTGTCTAGTTTAAGTCATAAGATTTAAAAAATTTAAATCGCAAACCAATCAAGTTTTTGAGTCTTAAAGAAAATTATTTTTAAGAAATGTTTTGAAAAATAATAAAAAATTTCAAATAGGATATCAAACATGCCCTAAAATTCCTATGAACTTTAGATTATGAGTAGATTAATCACTCTATTAGACATAGTAACTAATCCCAAAAAAGTTGTCCTTCCATACAGATGTTTGAAGCAAAGCTCAAAATTCTTCTTTTTTTTCTTTTCAATTCCGCCATATTTTAGAATAGAGTAAAATAATAACGTCATTAACGAACACTTTCTCAAATCTCACTCACATATACCTAGGCCTGGCAAACGGGTCATGTCTGTCGTGTTCGTGTAACACTTGTTATCTTAACGGGTCGTGTCGTGTCACACCCGTTATCTTAACGGGTCCTTAACAGGTCGGGTCAACGGGTAAAGTGACCCGACCCGCTATGACTCGTTAAGAAAAATATATTTTTTTAAAAAAAAAATTACACATACCACACATTGCCACATAAATATTACTTCAAAACATTAAAACATTTGTCGTTTAAGTACTATATCTACACCCGAAAATAATACTTTTATTAAGTATATAACATAAGATTTTGTGATATCCACATCCACTAGTATAAATATTTTAAATTGAAGATCGAATTCCTTCATTGTATTCATATAGGGTGAAGGAGTGTAGCAGTAAAAAATCATCAAAATCAGTGCTAAAATAACCGTTAAATCGTGATTTTTCGTTTATAACCGTCGAAAAGTTTTGTCCCGTTACTTGATCTCTGAATGTTTTTTTTTTGTGATTTTGTACTGATGTGATATCGAAACATATACAAACAAGTTTGACAGTTGCGATCGTTGAAATTAGTTTCAGAGAATTCGTATCCCATCAAAACGATAGATTGACTAACACTTAAGAGTTTATTTATACTTTCATTAAGTATAACATAAGATTTTGTGGTATCCACTTGTGTAAATATTTTAAATTGAACATCAAATTCATTCATTGTATTCGTACAAGGCCAAGGAGTGTAACTGTAAAAAATCATCAAAATCGAAGTTAAAATAATCGTTAATCGTGATTTTTCGTTTATAACCGTCGAAAAGTTTTGTCCCATTACTTGATCTCCAAATGTTTGTTTTTGTGATTTTTTGCTGATGTGATCTCGAAATATATACAAACAAGTTTGACGGTTGTGATCATTCAAATTAGTTTCGGAGAATTCGTATCCCATCAAAACGATAGATTGACTAACAGTTAAGAGTTTATTTATACTTTCATTAAGTATAACATAAGATTTTGTGGTATCCACTTGTGTAAATATTTTAAATTCAAGACCGAATTCATTCATTGTATTCATATAGGGTCAATGAGTGTAGCTGTAAAAAACATCATCAAAATCGGAGTTAAAATAACCGTTAAATCGTGATTTTTCATTTATAACCGTCGAAAAGCTTTGTCCCGTTACTTGATCTCTAAATGTTTGTTTTTTGTGATTTTTTGCTGATGTGATCTCGAAGCATGAACAAACAAGTTTGACAGTTGTGATCGTTGAAATTAGTTTCGGAAAATTCGTATCCCATCAAAACAATATATTGACTAACACTTAAGAGTTTATTTATACTTTCATTGAGTGTAACATAAGATTTTGTGGTATCCACTTGTGTAAATATTTTAAATTGAAGCTCAAATTCATTCATTGTATTCATATAGGGTCAAGGAGTGTAGTTGTAAAAAATCATCAAAATCGGAGTTAAAATAACCGTTAAATCGTGATTTTTTGTTTATAACCGTTGAAAAGTTTTGTCCCGTTACTTGATCTCTGAATGTTCGTTTTTTGTGATTTTATGCTGATGTGATCTCGAAACATATACAAGCAAGTTGACGATTGTGATCGTTGAAATTACTTTTGGAGAATTCGTATCCCATCAAAACAATAGATTGACTAATTATTAAGAGTTTATTTATACTTTCATTAAGCATAACATAAGATTTTGTGGTATCCACTTGTGTATATATTTTAAATTGAAGATCGAATTCATTCATTGTATTCATATAGGGTTAAGGAGTGTAACTGTAAAAAAATCATCAAAATCGGAGTTAAAATAACCGTTAAATCGTGATTTTTCGTTTATAACCGTCGAGAAGTTTTGTCTCGTTACTTGATCTCTAAATATTTGTTTTTTGTGAGTTTTTTGCTGATGTGATCTCGAAACATATATAAACAAGTTTGACGGTTGTGATCGTTGAAATTAGTTTCGGAGAATTCATATCCCATCAAAACAATAGATCGATGAACACTTAGAGTTTATTTATACTTTCAATAAGTATAACATAAGATTTGTGGTATCCACTTGTGTAAATATTTTAAATTGAAATCAAATTTATTCATTGTATTCATATAGGGTCAAGGAGTGTAACTGTAAAAAAATCATCAAAATCAGAGTTAAAATAACCATTAAATCGTGATTTTTCGTTTATTACCGTCAAAAAGTTTTGTCCCGTTACTTGATCTCTGAATGTTTTTTTTTTGTGATTTTTTGCTGATGTGATCTCGAAACATATATAAACAAGTTTGACGGTTGTGATGGTTGAAATTAGTTTCGAAGAATTCGTATCTCATCAAAACGATAGATTGACTAAGACTTAAGAGTTTATTTATACTTTCATTAAGTATAACATAAGATTTTGTGGTATCCACTTGTATAAATATTTTAAATTAAAGATCGAATTCATTCATTGTTTTCATATAGGGTCAAGAAGTGTAGCTGTAAAATTTCATCAAAATCGGAGTTAAACAAACCGTTAAATCGTGATTTTTCGTTTATAACCGTTGAGAAGTTTTGTCCCGTTACTTGATCTCTGAATGTTTGTTTTTTGTGAGTTTTTGCTCATGTGATCTCGAAACATATACAAACAAGTTTGACAGTTGTGATCGTTGAAATTAGTTTCGGAGAATTCATATCCCATCAAAACAATAGATTGACTAACACTTGAGAGTTTATTTATACTTTCATTAAGTATAACATAAGATTTGTGGTATCCACTTGTGTAAATATTTTAAATTGAAGATCGAATTCATTCATTGTATTCATATAGGGTCAAGGAGTATAGCTATAAAAAAATTATCAAAATCAGAGTTAAAATAACCGTTAAATCGTGATTTTTCGTTTATAGCAGTCGAAAAGTTTTGTCCCGTTACTTGATATCGGAATGTTTGTTTTTTGTGATTTTTTTGCTGATGTGATCTCGAAACATATACAAACAAGTTTCACGGTTGCAATCGTTGAAATTAGTTTTGGAGAATTTGTATCCCATCAAAACAGTAGATTGACTAACACTTACGAGTTTATTTATACTTTCATTAAGTATAACATAAGATTTTGTGGTATCCACTCTTGTAAATATTTTAAATTGAAGATCGAATTCATTCATTATATTCATATAGGGTCAAGGAGTGTAGCTGTAAAAAATCATCAAAATCGGAGTTAAAATAACCGTTAAATCGTGATTTTTCGTTTATAACCGTCGAAAAGCTTTGTCTCGTTACTTGATCTCTGAATGCTTGTTTTTTGTGATTTTTTGCTGATGTGATCTCGAAACATATACAAACAAGTTTGACGGTTTTGATGGCTGAAATTAGTTTCGGAGAATTCGTATCCCATCAAAACGATAGATTGACTAATACTTAAGAGTTTATTTATACTTTCATTAAGTATAACATAAGATTTTGTGGTATCCACTTGTGTAAATATTTTAAATTGAAGATCGAATTTATTCATTGTATTCATATAGGGTCAAGAAGTATAGCTGTAAAAAATCATCAAAATTGGAGTTAAAATAATCGTTAAATCATGGTTTTTTGTTTATAACCGTCGAAAAGTTTTGTCCTGTTACTTGGTCTCTGAATGTTTGTTTTTTGTAATTTTTTGCTGATGTGATCTCGAAGCATATACAAACAAGTTTGATGGTTGAGATCGTTTAAATTAGTTTCGGAGAATTCGTATCCCATCAAAACGATAGATTGACTAACACTTAGGGTTTATTTATACTTTCATTAAGTATAAAATAAGATTTTGTGGTATCCACTCTTGTAATATTTTAAATTGAAGATCAATTCATTCATTGTATTCATATAGGGTCAAGGAGTGTATCTGTAAAAAAATCATCAAAATCGGAGTTAAAATAACTGTTAAATCGTGATTTTTTGTTTATAACCGTCGAAAAGTTTTGTCCCGTTACTTGATCTTTGAATGTTTGGTTTTTGCAAATTTTTGCTGATGTGATCTCAAAGCATATACAAATAAGTTAGACGGTTGTGATCGTTTAAATTAGTTTCGGAGAATTCGTATTCCATCAAGTTCAATGGTGCATATTATATATATATATATATATATATATATATATATATATATATATTAAGTAGATTTAAATTTATTTATTTTGTACGTATAATTGACGGGTACACGGAGTAGTACATCACGTGTTATTATAAAAATAGTGGGATATGTCATATGTGTGATAAAAAGTTAATAACTTAAAAAAAAAAAATTCTCACCACTTATATTAATTTTCATTTTTCCCTCTCTTTTTTGTTTCCTTTTCAATTTTTCTTATAATTTTCGCTTTTCCTTTTAGCAGCTTACCCATTTTTTCCTAATTTCCTCTCTTTTTTGTTTTCTTTTCAACTTTTCTTATCATTTTCATTTTCCCTCCTTTTTTCTTCAAAAAAGGCGGCATGGAATGAAATTATCAATTATGGAATCAAATCAATGAATGCATATTAATTAATAATTATTGTAATTTTTATAAAATTTAATTCAAAATTATATTATAGATAGTTAATATTTTGGGGATATAATTATTATAATTATTATAGTTAATATATATATATATATATATATATATATTATAGTTTTTAGGGATATAAAATTGTTAAATTAATATATATAATTATTATAGTATTTTTTTAGGGTTATAAAATTATAAAATTAATATTTTGCTTATCGTGTATCGTGTTACCCATGTGTATACCCAAATCAACCCGTT
This sequence comes from Crataegus laevigata, assembly GCA_963580275.1. Taxonomy (NCBI): domain Eukaryota; kingdom Viridiplantae; phylum Streptophyta; class Magnoliopsida; order Rosales; family Rosaceae; genus Crataegus; species Crataegus laevigata. The sequence goes on along the minus strand of OY756947.1, from coordinate 23,295,797 downwards.
ATCTTAACAGGTGCTTATTGTGTTACCCGATAACGACCCGATTCGTTATCGTGTCGACCTGAATACTTATTAATTTCGTGTCGTGTCGTGTCAGAAATTACCAGTCCTACGTATACCTCACCTCTCACACAATAATAGCCGTTAATTAGCCGTTGATCCCGTTGTAGGCCCCGCCCTGATTGTAGAATCCGAGACTAGTTTGAATAATTTCCACCCAAAAACATACACATGACTCAGCGACAACCTAGCTTACAGACTGTCCACTCCTCTCTCTCTCTCCAATAAATAAAAAAACAAAAAGCGCATGTGGGACGTATAGGGTAATGCTCACAACTCTGTCTATTATTAAATAATGATAGTACTTTTCATTTTATTTATTATTATTAAATTAATTTAAATTTTAAAATTTATATTTATCTATTACATATAGTTTAAAATTAAACTCATTTAACTGTTATAAATAAAATATAAACATTATCATCAGAGAATAGTGAACAAAAATATTTTCCAGTAAAAAGATAAAGCAAAAAAATTAAATAAATAAAAAAGGCCATTACCAATACCGTAGAGGGAGGCCTGCCTTATTCTTCTCTTGCTGCCCTCTCCTCACCAGTCACCACTCTCGACCTAACCCCTTATATAACAACCCTAAACTCTCTCTCCCTACCCCTCCCTCTCCTCCCTCACATTCTCTCTATCTCTCTCTCTCTCTCTCTCTCTCTAGGAATTAGGTTCCGCTCAATTTTCTCTGTTTTTTTTCATTCAAGGTCTTTGCTTTTAGAGTTTAAATAGGTAGAAAAAGGATGGCACTTTGCTTTGGATTTTCTAAAGCACTTTTTAGACTTGTTCTAGTCTCTGCAATTGTCTTGTTTGCCCTTCTATCCCCATCTGCTGCCGCCACTCCCAAGCCCTCGGCTGCTGCTGCAACTCCTTCCTCCGCCCCTTCTTCCGCCGCCGCCGCCCCTGCCCCTGGCCCTACTAGTGATGGTAACTCACATTTTTCATTTCTTTTGTTTATGATTAGATCTGAAATGCATTTTGTCGATTTTTGTTTTGGGAAATTTTCTCCCCTATTTTTGGCACTTGGGTTTTGTTTTCCTTTATTGGGTGAGCAATGAGCGTTGGGGTTTTTTTATTTTTTTTTGGGGGGGGGGGGGGGGGGGGGGGTTTGGAAATTGCACTAACAGTACTGTAGTTTGCTCGAATTTTCACTTTCTAACGTATTTTCTTACTTGTAGTTTCATTCGGTTAATACCATTAGTCCAATCCGTCAAATGAGGCAAAATTGATTGCAAGTTCGGGCTTCCAAACGAGACGGACGTCCACAAAAATGGATGAAAAAATCAACTTAATTGACGATTGGACTAAAGTGAAACCAGAACGAAACTTTTAAGGATTTAGTTTATAATTTTGGTTGTAAAATGTGCAGGGACATCAATAGACCAAGGGATTGCATATGTGCTGATGCTAGTGGCTTTGGTGCTGACATACCTCATTCATCCTCTGGACGCATCAGCATCCTACAATTTCTTTTGAGTTGGATCTTTTTAGGTTAATTAGTAAAAAAAAAAATATATATGAAAAACATGGTGGTGGTTTTTTCCTTTTTGCCTCTATTATTTATTTGACTCTCTGTGTGGTTGTTTGTGCATATTTAGAGAAATTGATGATTGGTAATATTTGAGGCTGATTTAGCTTCTTTTAGATAATTGTTGTCAAATTGTTGTTCCCTTCTTCCTTTCTGTTTCATTCCTTGCTTTTACTATATTCGCATTGACACAAACACACGTTATTCGGATTAAAGTCTACTGCGCTTGTTTTGGCCCTACTCAAATTTAGTGTTTCGAATCCATGGATGTGACCTGACACGCCTGAAAAAGTGTTACGAATTCATCCTCTCTTTTACTCGCTTGCACATCTTTACATTTATAATACATAACTAAGATTAAAAGTCGAGAAAATAGGAAACTTTAACGAAAAGCTCCCGGTATTGTTCACTTTAACGAAAAACCACATTTTTACACTAAAAAGTCAATCCTGACACTATTCACTTTACCCTTTATTTTGTCCTTATCATTAAAACTCAAAGTTTTCAAGCCCTTTTCATTAGTCTTCCTGAGAAAATACAAGTAGAGGATCCAGATCCCAACAAGAAACATGCAGTTGTGATACACTTGAGTTTGGGCATACAGAAAGGGTGTCGTTTGGTATGCAGACGGGACGAAACAGGATGTGACGGATGTTGTAAATTTTGAAAAAGAAAAGGGGCATTTTTGTCCTAAAATGTTAAAAATTTCTGTCCCACAGACGTGGAACAACCCCGTTCCAGGGGGGAAGGTGGAACCAAAAATCATCCAAAACTTGTCTCGTGGAACGTCTCGTCCCACTCGTTTTAGGCGTACCAAACGCGGGACGGAACGCCTCGTCCCGTCCCGTCCCGCGTACCAAACGCACCCAAAGCGAACAGATAGATAAGATGTGCATTGTCTAGTATGCTCTAGTTATCTTCTATTTTGGAACTTTTGGTTGTTAGATCTTGGGGCAAACATATAATGATTAAGATTTAACTGTTAAAAACTTCAAAGTATACTCTCAAGTGTAAAAGAATTTTTCAAATAAGATGTTTAGCAACGCACAATATAATGGAGTAAAATTCTCTCCCCTTCTATTCCCATACCCCTCCCTCTTCTCACAGATTGCCTTTTGTCTTATTCTGAATATTAAAAAATTATCACAAAACGTTGACGTGGCATAATTGTAACCGTTCAAATAGGAGGAGAGGGAAGGGGAGGGAGACTACACTACTACGTTTTACTATTTGCGTGAGCAAAGTGCATTTCAGTCGCACAATCTTTAGCACGACAAAAACTTCGTCGCGCAAAGATCGTGAAGAAAGACTTTGCGCAATGAAAATCATCATTGGTCGCAAAAACACGGCACGACGGTTTATCCTTCGTCCTTGCTGCAGGTTCTACTTCCAATATAATTGAATTTTCTGATTAGATGTTAAATCACACACGAGCTACCTTGCTGCAGGTTCTAGTTGACGAACGTGGATTCCGACCTTCCCTTTTTCAAAATTCTGCACCAAATGAATCAAAATCTTATAGCTCTAATCCCATGAACAGGATACCAATTTCAGGCAAGCAATACCAAAACATGCAAACTCACGGCCAAACAAGACTAAAAACAGGCAGAATAATATGATGTATAAAGAAATAAACCAGGAATAAATTCTCGAAAATGATTTTCTTTTGAGCCATTCCAGAATGAATCTGGGTGATTACTTACAGAGCAAGCAGCACACACATGTAACTGACAGAAAACTAAGAAGAACAAGATTAATTTTTATAGTAACTAACCACAAAAGGCATAATAAATTCATCCCTTACCACCTAAATATTCACATTTCGAGATCCACTATTTGGATGGAAATTACAAAAAGAAAAATGAAATTAGCGTGGAGCCTAAAATAATCTCAAAAATTCTAAAGGCGACATGTGAACTTTTGCTTAAGAAAGACAAGATTGCCCTCATTAAATGAGCAGACTCCTCAGATACTCCCACGTGCAGCTCACACCTTGTTGCTGAATACGACATCAATTAAGGATAATTACTCTATTATCTCAATATATTATTTCCTATTTAATATTTTAAGAATATTTCTCCATAAACTTTGGCCAATAGGATGCCACCATATGTAGGGCAAAAACCTAACACCATGGCCGGCCACTCTCCTATATATACCCAACTTCTACCAAATTTCGGTAAACTTTTGATACCCCTAAAAGCCCTAAACACTTATTATTTTTCAGAGAAACTAACTTAGGTATCAATGATCCATTGACCTAACCCCCCCCTCCACCTTGTGGGCGCGTAAGGCTTAGGTCTTTGATCAAAGGTATTGATTATGTTGCAGGTACATTTTCGATAAAGCTGGAGACAACGGAAATTTACATCAACAACTAGTGTAGAAAATATCGTTGTTCAAAAAAAAAAAAAAGAACATGATTGCTCGAACACGAACCTGGCACAGGAACCGCCATTCCGGAATTTAAACAAATATGACATTGGTGAACTCATTGCCACAACGGGATAGAGGGATAAAAGGCGAGCAAGTTCCATGCACACTAAAACCGCATCAAGTCTATTCATCCATCGGGCTTTAGGGTTTGTCAAAACGAAAAAATCACAATCCTCATCAAGCGCACACATCCATACATTTAGAGAGAGATGTTAAGATTATTGAAGTACAAATTTGATTTGTGTCACAACATTTAAATTTGATTCGATTTTTGAACCAATAATTTGAAATCCGATACACACTGGAGAAATAAAATGCATGCGTGTACAGACATGTATGCAATGCAAAAAAAAAAAAAAAAAAAAAAATCAGAGTAACACAAAACATGAATTGGTACGTCACAAATTGTAATACAAGTGGATGAATATCAATGCGGTTTTTCGACTTGTGACTAGTCATCTCCGGCATCTCAAATGCGGTCACTTTACAGGTTTCTATTTTCTTCTGAGGCCGCTTTTTGGCGGGTTTAGACCGACCACCACAGTATTGGATTTAGGCCTATTTTTTGGAATGCATGCATAAGTAGCGTCCCATTGTATGTTACAATATTTTTCTAGAGCTTTTACACAACTAAACACTGTTCTAAAAATCTCCACCTAACACCGTCTAGGCGCTAGGTGGGAGGCCACAGTCCCGATTAATGCCTAAGTGTTTGAAAATTAAAAAATAGTGCCTAAATTTGCTAAGACGCCTGTGTAGACATCGGAATTTTGGTGAAATAAATATTGACCAATAATTAAAATTTCAGCGCTCACGTGTCATATAAATTTTACACGTAGCATGTGACTCAACAAAAAATCGAAAAAAAGTCGAAAAAGTCATCAAACAGGACACATGTCAACACCTGACAAAAATGATTTGTTTCATCTGAATATTATATTCAAAATGAGGCTTTGAAAAAATTCTATAAATACAAGACCATTTCATTCATTTTGGGGACCAATTGACATATGCATTTCTCGACTCCCAAATTGGAAGAGAATTCTCCAAAATCCTTGAAGTTTTGAAACCCCAAAACTCTCAAGCATCCAAATTCCTAAGAATCCCGAAAGATTAAGAAAGCTCTCTTCGTTCTTCGTCAAATCCTTGAAGATCATCCTCATTCATCCTAAGATCAAGCCCTAACGGCCCTTTGGATCAATAACATCAACAAATCTACACCACTGTTCATCCTAAGATCAAGCCCCAAAGGCCCTTTGGTTCAACAACATCAACAAATCTACACCACTGTTCATCCTAAGATCAAGCCCCGAGGCCCCTTTGGATCCACGACATCAACAAATGTACACCACTGTTCATCCCAAGATCAAGCCCTGATAACCCTTTGGATCAACAACCCATTGACAAATCTATACCTTATGAAGATAGAATCAGAGGATTAAATTGTAAAAGAGATTGTAACCCCAAAATTAATACAAATATTATTTTGTACACGTGTTCTTGTCTCGTTCGAAGCAGGAAATTTCGCATTTACAAATTTGGCACGCCTAGTGAGATCATCTCTACCTCTCATCTTTTTCTCCATTCAAGAAATCCAAAGCACACTCCAAGCACAAATGGCATTAAGGAAGGTTCAAGCTGTTCCCGCAAACCAACGCAAAGAACAAGAGCGTCTTCACCACAAGTGGTAGAACTTTGGGCATCATAACTTGAAGCAAGGAAATAGCTCTTTCTGTCATATCTTCCACCCTAGCATCAACTCTACCAAAGGAACATGAGCACCTAAGGCACGAGCCCATTATCACCCTGGCCTCGCTAGAAGCACCAAGGGAGGAAAGTCCAAAGAAATACTCCGAGTCATTGTTCTTCGATGTTGACTCGAGCAGCAGCACATCTATGCAAGTCATGACCACCGAAGCGACTTCAATTGAGGAGCAGCTGGCTCAAATGAATGAAGTGATCACAAAACTCACACGGATTGTGGATGAGAAAGACTTACAAATTGTCGTACTCGTCAACCAACTAGATGCGCAGCACGACGTGAAAGTCGACCCAAAGATTGATCCACTGAAAAGAAAAGCCGACAAAGAAGATGAGCCTATGATAGAAAAAGTCGATAAGAAGCCAAACCAAGTAGCATCGCTCATGGGATCTCTCTCTATCCAGCAACTGTAGGAGATGATCGCAAGCACAATCAAGATGCAGTACGAAGGGAGCTCACATACCTCCGTGTTGTACTCGAAGCCCTACTCCAAGAAGATTAACGCCCTGAAGATGCTGAGAGGTTATCAACCGCTAAAGTTCATGCAGTTTAATGGAAAGGGAAACCCAAAGCAGCACGTCGCCCATTTCGTTGAAACTTGCAACAACACAAGGACGGAATGAGACTACCTCGCAAAGCAGTTTGTCCGCTATCTGAAGGGGAATGCATTCTATTGGTACACGGACCTAGAGCCTGAGCCCATCAACAACTGGGAGCAATTAGAGCGGGAGTTCTTGAACGGCTTTTATAGCACCCGCCTCACTGTAAGCATGCTAGAATTGACAAGTACGAAGCAATGGAAGGACGAGCTAGTCGTTGACTACATTAATAGATGGCGTATACTAAGCCTCGACTACAAAGACAGACTCTTGGAGATCTCCTCAATCGAGATGTGTGTCCAAGGCATGTAATAGGGATTACACTACATCCTCAAAGGTATCAAATCGCGGACCTTTGAAGAGTTAGCCACCTGCACCCACGACATGGAGTGAAGCATTGCCCATCATAGAAAAAAATGAGCTAATCACAAATTTCAAGAAGGACAAAATGTTTACTTTGAAGATGGACAATCATGGGAAGAAGCTCGCCAAAGAAGCTTTTACCATCAACGCTACTCCCATCATGACCTTCTCCACACCCATCAAGATCTCATCTATGAACAAAACGAATGAGATGAAAAGAGGTGAGCCTCCTTACACCCAAGATAAATACAAAAACACCTTGAAGGAACTAGAGCAAAAAACATACCCTTTTTCCAAACTCTGACATGGCCTCAATGCTAGACAACTTGTTAGAGAAGAAGGTGATCAAACTGCTTGAATGCAAGCATCCCGAAGAGATGAATCGCGTTGACGATCCCAGATAGTACCATCGTATCATAAGTCATCTGACGGGATTTTAAACCGCACAAATTTAACCCTCTTTTTGACAGTTGTAGTAAAGATGTAAGTAGGGTATCGTTCTAGGCCGGGGATTAGGAGGGATTGCTAATCTACTCTAAATTAATTTAAAAATATTAAACAAGACTCAAGGACACAAAATTAGGCTAAAAACTCTAATAATTCAAAACACACTAAAATGACTCAAAACAAAGAAAACAATTTAAATAAACACTAGGAACTAAAATGGACGGAAATCGAATTAAAAGATTTAAAAATAATAAAAACTAACTATATAATATAATTTAATAATGGGGGGGGTTTGGTTTTGACGAAACGTAAATTAAACTTAAATAAATTACAAAATTGACAAAACATAAAATAAAAGTGAATGGATGGGCGACGGATTGGCTAGAGGGTTTTTCTCCACACAAGACACATATGCAATCTAAATTGACCTTCAGTTGTTCTTTCAATAAATTGTAAATCTCAATACTCCAGATTAATTAGGTACGCTTAAATTAACCTTCATATTTTCCTTAAGTTATTGAATTGGATGAACAGCATACAACAACTCAAATTATTCCCCAAAAGTTCTCTACGTGAAAAGCACAATAGAGATACGATTAAAGATCATTATGTTCTATGAAAATCATAAGTGTTGACAAGGCATTCGTAACTATGAATAGCATGATACGTTTGCCAGGAATTTACTTAACGCGATTGTGACTAGCAACCTTCACTACTCATGAATATAAGCTCATAACGATTAGGTGAAATTAACTTATATTCTAGCATCAAATTCATGCATGTAAATTAAGTATACATTCTTAATCGACAAACATAAATAAGTTATTAATCAAGCAGTTAAGCAAATTAAATCACAACTCAGAAATCACAACTGAAGGTACCAATTCAAATTACAAATATAATCATGGCTTCGAATTAACCTCTAGCCAAAACAAATTAATTACACATTATTTATAACAGAAATTAAAACAGAAATTAAAAACAAAAGTTGGAGGGATTAAACCAAAATGGGGGTTGCAAGGATCTGTGCAATTCGGTGCCACTGTGCAATTCTGTGTTGCACCGTGTGATTGGCTGCCAGTTGGCAACTCTCCAAGTTCCTCGCCCAAGCTGATTGCGCAGCTCAAGCTTGGTCTCCTTCCAAGCTGCACATCCGTTGGTCCTCTCCCCAAAGCCTCCAATTGGCTTCTTCTGTTCTGCCTGCCCTGTCCGCAGCTTATTGGTTGCTTCTCCCTCAAAAGCAGCGTCTGCTGCTCTCACAAATTTGCTGCTCTCATCGCAGCTTTCTCTTTTTTTTTTCTTTTTCTTATTTTTTTTTTCTGATTCCAGCTCCGAGGAGCTCCCCCCAAGCTGATTTGCGTCCCTGTTCTCGCACCTCTCCCCTTCTTTATTTATTCCCTGTGATTCTTTCTCAGCTGCCAAGAAAGGCAGCTCTCCTCTTTCCTTCGTGCACCTATGTGCACCACTTCTTTTATTATTTTTATTATATATTGATGCCATCATTCCCTCCACCGAAGGGCATCTCCTTCCATCTTTATTTTCTGCTCTTCCAGCTGTCACACACACACATAAATTTAATCAATATGTATATATATATATATAAATATATATATATATATATATATATATAAATATATAAATATATATATATATATATTATTTTCCAAATAATAAGTTCTATTCAACAATCAAGAAGTTTAGACGAATTTATTACTTAACACTTCACCTATTCTATTTTTATTTTCTTAACTAGATAAATTTATAAAACATAAAAATAACGTAAATAGCTCAAAATATAACGAACTAACTAAGAAAAGACGAGTGAATTTGATGTAAAAATGTATATAAATATGATCCGATCATCATCTCGTTGGCAAGTGCTTCATCCTCAAGGAACTCATCATGAAGCTAGCACAACAAGGGTGAATCGAACTCAACCTAGAAGAAGCGGTTGTAACACACACTACTACGATCATGTTTGGATCATTTGATTCTGTACCTCTTCAGGTAACGCATAACCATCCCCATTAATGCTCAAATCACACGGCCCCTTTTGCACAACCATCATTGGAGGCAAGCAACTAAGATGCACCTACTAACAATGACGAAGGATGGACCTTGGTGACTTACAAAACGACGAGAAAGCCAAAACCACAAGCAACGAGGCCAAATGTGGAGCAAGAAAGAAAGCACCGCCGCCGCAACAATAGGAAGCCTAAAAGAAGCGTAAGAGCTACTAAGCCAATATACCCTGGGGAACCTATGGAGTAAGAGCCACGCATTCCTATCTCTTTGCACGAGTACTTACCGAACAACTTCTTCCAACAGTGCACTACCGCTGCATGTCACATGGTCGAAATAGAAATGGAAGAACCCTCAAAGGCAAAGCTATATCCATTGAGGAAGACGATACCCTCACACCCAAAGAAAGCTTGCCGGCACCCTCTAACATCGAGGAGGCACTACGATTGCCCAAAGAGAAGGGGAAAGAACTAGCAGCGGTCTTGGTGAGTCCCGATGATCACAAGGTGCAAGAAAGTAAGGACGAAAGCTTAAAGCTTCAGCGACATGAATATGCCACGTGATATGCTGCCTGTGACATAATCAACTTCACTAACGAAACATACTGCTGGGATACAAGCCTCACAACCGTCCTCTCTTTGTCTCGGGGTACGTAAGGGAGCACAAAGTCAACCACATGCTTGTGGATGGTGGATCGGCTATAAACATCATGTCAAAGTCAACAATGACCACAATTGGCATCAAGATGGATGAACTATCCCTAAGCCGTCTGCTAATCCAAGGTTTTAACCAATAAGGACAAAGAGTGATAGGCATGATCCGAGCAGAGATGACCATTGGTGAACTCAAATCAAGCACAATATTCCACGTGATTGATGGAAGAACTTCAAACAGCTTGGTCTTAGGAAGACCTTGGATCCACAAGAATGAAGTAGTGTCATCCACCATCTACCAATGCTTAAAATTCTATTGAGAAAGAGTGAAGGTGATCTAAGGTGATACCAAGCCATTCACCGCCGAATCACATTTTACAAACACCAAGTTCTAAATGGAGGAAGATATGGTGCCCTAAGCTCTTCCAAAGGAAATCAAATTTACGGGTAAAGCAACACTTAAAAGGCAGGAATGGCAAGCCGTGCCCAAGAAGCAAGAAAGAGAAGTTGTGCCATCTTCAAGCAAAAAAAAAAAATGATGAGCCTGCTAAACCTGTAATAACCAAAGGGAATAGGATGCCCTTAAAAAGACCGAACACACCCATGTTCTAATACATCCCGATGTTAAGAAGAAAGAAAGGTCAATCCCCGTTCGAAAATGAAGCAAGCAAAGCCGACACACAGCGGCATAATGCGATTAATATGCAAACACACAAATTAAACCCTCTTGTTGATAATTGTAGTATATATGCAAGTAGGGATCGTTCTAAATCGGGGATTAGGAGGGATTGCTAATCTATAAAATGAACTTAGAAACACTAAATAAAACTTCAAAAACACAAATCTAAAATCAAAACACTTAACTAGATTCAAATGATTCAAAATAAACTAGAATAAATCAAAATAGCCCAAAACTAACAAATAAACCAAAACAGATTCTAGGGTTGTTTTAAGACGTGAATTGAATTTAAAAGATTCAAATTATGACAATTAACCAACTCTAAACTAAATTAACTCAAAGAACTCAAAAGAAATCAAATAAAATAGATTCAAATTAAAGGACACAAATTGTAAAAGGGGGATTGGGTTTTGATGAGAATAACTTGAAAAATAAACAAATTATAAACTAGACAGATTTAGGCACAAAATATGGTTGTTTGAATGGATGATGGATTAGCTATAGGGGTCTCCTCCACACATGATACACTGTATATAGACCAATTTTTAGTTGTTCTTTCGATAACTTATGAAACTCAATACTCCGGGTTAACCGTGATAGCACTTTTTAATCCTTCAAGTTCTCCTTAAGTTAATGAATTGAATGGGATAGTGCATATAACAATTCAAAACATTCTTCAAAAGTTCCATACGTGAAAAGCACAATAGAGATACAATCAATGATCATTAAGATTCATGAGAACTATAAGTATTGACGAGGCATTCGTAACTATGAAAAGCATGATACTCTTGCCAAGAATTCACTTAACACGATTGTGGATAGCAACCTTTACTACTCATGAATATAAGTTCATAACTATTAGGTGAAATTCCCTTATATTCTAGCATCAAACTTATGCATGAGAACTAAGCGTGTACTCTTAATCAACATACATAAATAAGTTATCAATCAAATAGTTAAGGGAATTGAAATAAAAAAATTATTAAATCACAACCAAAAGTAATTAATTCATAATGCAAATGTAATCATGGCTTTGAATCCCCCCTAGCAAAAGGGGGGGGGTGTTTAGTTCCTCATAATCATAAAACAAAGGTAAATAGATTTATAAAGGTAAATAGATTTATACATTGAAAACAAAAGAAAGAAAACACCTAAACGCTCCAACGATCCTCGTTAAGTGGCAAGCACGTCCAAGCACTTTCCTTCCATTCCTTTGCTACGGCACAAGGAGTGGTTGTGGGTTGAAGGGTTGATTGTATAGAGGAATGGATAGGGGATGTATGGTGGTGTTTAGGATGGGTAGGGAGGGGTAAGGCTAGGATAGGTTAGAACCAGATTTTTGGAAGAAAGAAAAGGGAGTTGCAGCTAGGATAGTTTAGGGAGTGTAGAATGGAAGTGTTGTGTGAATTGGTGTCTTTAGCCTTAATGGAGAAGCCTATTTATAGGCTTTGAGAATGAATCACTACCATCCATTTTCTTGGTGAGAATGAATCACCACCATCCATTTTTATTGGTGAGAATGAATCACTACCATCCATTTTGTTGGTGAGAATGAATCACAACCATCCATTTTTATGCTCCCCATGCATGCAATCCATTTCACCCCAAAATAGCTCCAAAATGCACTTCTTTGCTAACTTTGTTATTTAGAACCTACAAACACACGAAAATAAACATTATAATAAGATGAAACTAATTAAGTAAATGCAAGGAAACAAACTAATAAAGTCACATAAATATGTTCCTATCACGGCACAAGGATGATATAAAGTTGCTCAAGACGAATGCAGTTTTACCGCTGACACGGCTAAGCGACGCTAAGGTTGCAAGACTACCATAAGGCTTTATAAAAGCTCTACCAAAAGGGGTGGAACCAAGCTTTCTTCCAACCAAGAGGACTGAAGAAGGTTTTGATCTAAACACCTACAAACTCATGTCGAATGCCGAGTATGACTTCGCTTCCTCTTCAAATCTTGGGAAAAAGGTTTCAAACACTATCCATGACAAAGAACGTGACCTCACCAAGACCCAAAAGAAGTTGAAAGAGCATGGTTATGGAGTTGACAACAACAAAGCTGGACTTGGCTTCACACCAAATGCACCCGTGAAGATTTCAAGCAAAGCAAAAAATGCTAGCTTTCAACACATCAACATGAGTATTGAACAAGATCAAGATGAGCTTCAACCTGCCCCCCGGACGCTAGTCTTCGATACGATGAATCGTTCAAGACCCAGAATGTCAGCACTTAATCTCATTGGCGGTCCAAATTGAACCTCCGTCTTCAAAAGCTTTACATGTCAACATCTCAAAGCTCTATTTTTGAAAGGTTCTCAAAACCTAAGAAGCAAAGCAACATAGCTAGCTCTCCTCCTCATCGGTCATCTTCCCAATATGGACGATGTTCTTCAATGGATCCGCACGAGCAGACGGAACGGGGGCAGGAATAGTATTCATGTCACCACAAAGGCAAATACTACCTTATTCCTTCCAACTTAGTGAACTATGTTCCAATAACGTCGTTGAGTACCAGGCACTGATCATCGGGCTACAAATGACGATTAACATTCAAATTAAAACCCTTAAGGTGTATAACGACTCTAAGCTCATAATCAATCAGCTCTTAACTGAATATGAGGTGAGGAAAAATGCTCTCGTCCCATACTTCCAGCTGGCAACTTAACTGCTACAAAGGTTTGAGGCTGTGACACTAAAACATGTGCCAAGAAAAGAAAATCAAACGGCAGATGCTCTCGGCAACCTAGCCTCGAGTATGACATTAGGAGAAGGCAAAGCTGCAGACATGCCAGTCTGCCAAAGATGGGTGATCCCGCTAGTAGACCTGGCATTTGTGTCGTGTTTCCCATGTTCGTGTCGTTTTCGTGTCATACCCGATATCTTAACGGGCCATGTCTTGTAACACCTGTTAAAATAAACAGGTAAAATGACCCGATCTGAAATCGACTGGTAATATTAATAGGTAATATGACCCGACCCATTACCCGTTAATAAAAATATTTTTTAAACCAATAAATAATCAAATGAAAAACATCATACTAAATAAGTATAAACATACCATATTATCACATTCAAAACATAAAAGCGAATTTATCTTTCAAGTATTACATATTTACATACCCAAAATAAAAGCTTAATAAATAAATAAAAAAACATTAGAACATTACAAAATATTAAATGTTCAAAAGATTTGCAAAATTAAGGGAGTTATGTTTCAAGGTTTGGAACCTTGCACATTTTCTTACAATCAAACTCTTCAATTTTCATCAATCACCATGGGAAATGATAGGAACTTATTTATGTGACTTTATTAGTTTGTTTCCTTGCATTTACTTAATTAGTTTCATCTTATTAGAATGATTTAAGCTATTTTCGTGTGTTTGTAGGTTCTAAATAACAAAGTTAGCAAATAAGTGCATTTTGGTGCAATTTGGAGCTATTTTGAGGTGAAATGGATTGCATGCATGGGGAGCATAAAAATGGATGGTTGTGATTCATTGTCACCAACAAAATGGATGGTGGTGATTCATTCTCACCAACAAAAATGGATGGTGATGATTCATTCTCACCAAGAAAATGGATGGTAGTGATTCATTCTCAAAGCCTATAAATAGGCTTCTCCATCAAGGCCAAGAAGAGAGAAATGAGGTCAGGGAGAGACAAGGGTTAAGAGTGGCTGAGTTAATGGCAGTGGTGGAGGGTATAATAGTCGTCGAAGTTGGAAAGGTGGTTAGTAGGGTGCTCGGAAAGAGGAGAAGTATGGAGAGAAAGAATGAGTTTCCCAGTAAGAGAATGGGGAGAAAAGAGGGAAAAAAAGATATGGAGAGGGTTCAAGAGATTTGGGGAGAAAGCCATGTGGCAAGAGGAGAATGGAAAGTGTAGTGTAGGTATGGGTCCCATGGGCCATAATAATATTAAAATAAATAAAATATTCAACCCTAATATCTAGAATAGTAAAATGACTATTTTACCCCTCGACTTTGTTCATTAAAAACTCTTTCGTTATAACCCTAAATTACATTCCGTCTACGCCCACACATCCATAATGCTGAGTACTACAAGAATACGCCAGGAAAAAGATCTTACGTGACACGACAATACGGTCAACAAAAGTCAATGCATTTGCCTCGAAGGGCATTTTTGTACATTTACATATTAAAATTATAAAAATCGTAATAATTAGGGACGGGTCGTTACAAGAAAGCTCTACTCCTAAAAGAAAAGGCACATCTAAATGTGCTTTTCATATCAATTTCATCTCCATTCCAATCACTGTCACAATAGCCTAATAAGATTGACTATTTGCCTTTCTCATACTCAATCCCATAGTCTAATGTGCCATGTATATACCTGAGAACCCTTTTGACTGCTCCCAATTGTTTCTTTGATGGTCCATGAATGAATCTAGCAAGTAAGCTAGTTGCAAACATGATAGCTTGTCGAGTGGCAATCAAATACAAAAGACTTCCAACCAGTTGTCTACACTTGTTCTTATCTGTTTTTCTCTCTTATCTTCCTTCTTGAGCTTGTAACTAACCGCTAATAGAGTATTACCAGGCTTGCAATCCTTCAATCCAAACTTTGGCACCAAATTAACAATATATTTTCTTTGGTTAATAAAGATCCCATTCTCACATTGCAAGATTCCCATTCTAAGAAAATGATATAAGAGACCCAAGTGTCATTTCATACCTATTCATCATATCTTGTTTGAACTTTTCTAACAACTATATGCTACTACCATCATCTACATAGATAGAGGTAATGATGCTTTCATTTTCTCCTTTTGATTTGATGAATAAAGTTGCGTCACTTGGACTTCTAGTAAAACCACACTTGTGTAAGTGAGTGTTAATTTCTTCATATCATGCTCTTAGAGCTTGCTTCAACCCATACAAAGCCTTCTTAAGCTTATAGACTTTATCTTCTGTACCCTGCACTACAAATCCCTCAGGTTGATCAGTGTAAACTTCTTCTTGCAATATGCCATTAAGGAAAGCTGATTTCACATCTAGCTAAAATAACTTCCATTTCTTTTGAGTTGCTAAAGCAATGAGAGTCCTGATGGTGTCTAATCTTGTAACATGAATAAAAGTTTCGTTGAAGTCAATGTCAGGCTTCTATCTATAGCCCTTGGCAACAAGTCTTGCCTTGTGCTTTTGAATTATCCCATCCAAATTCAGTTTGGTCTTGCAAATCCATTTCACTCCAACAATAGGTTTGCCTGATAATCTATCAACCAATTCCCAGGTCTTGTTCTTCTTTATCATGTCAATTTCAGCATCCATAGCTTTCTTCCAAGCTATATCAGTGGCAGTATCAATGAAACTTTTAGGTTTAATCATGCTAACATTACATCTAGCATATATCTCACTCAATGATCTTTCCCTACCTAGTATGGTTTTGATTGAGCTTGTCTTACCACAATCAGCTTGAGTATCAGAAACCTGAGTTAGACATTCACACCCTTCTAGTTGAACATCATTTCTCTGTGACATTTGATCTATCTCAGGTAAGTTGCACATATATCCTTCTCAGATAGGTTTAACTTGACTAGAAATGTTAACTTCTCAATAGTTTCTGCATTCTAGTTCCAAGTACCATTTTCATAAATAAAATAAAAAACTTCTTGACAGAAATATCTTCTTGGTATTTAGATTATAAATTTTGTAACCCTTCTCCATCTTTTCATATCCTACAAAGATACCCTTCATAGATGATTCATCAAGCTTGTCTCAATTGTCCAGGCATATGCCCATACCATATACATCCAAACACTTTTTAAGTGTTGAATACCTGGTTTTCTCCCACTGAAAGTGTCAAATGGAGTTTTATGTTCCACTGCCTTAGTTGGACACATGTTGAGCATATACACAGTAGTGTTAATTGATTCTCCCTAAAACTCATAGGGTAGTCGCTTGTCATGAAGCATACTTTTGGCCATTTTAACAATGGTCTTATTCTTCCTCTCAGTAACTCCATTTTGCTGGGGAGAATATGCCACTATCAAATGTCTTTCAAGTCTTATGTCATCATAGAACTGCATAAACTCATGAGAATTGTATTCTCCATCTCTGTCACTTCTTAGTTTGAGAATTCTATAACCACTCTGCAATTCAACCATAGCCTTGAATTTCTTGAACACTTTTAACACTTCTAATTTGTGATTCAGAAGGTAAACCCAACAAATTCTGGTAGCATCATCAATGAATGTCAAGAAATACATGTTGCCTCCAAATGTTGTAACATGCATTGGTCCATACACATCTGAGTGAACTAGCTCCAGAGGCTTGCTTACTCTCCAAGTTAACTCTTTAGTGAAAGCATCTTTGTGTTGTTTTCCAGTAATACGCCTTTCACAGACTCCAATTGATTTCTTGAGCTTTGGTAGACCCAATACCATATCTTTATCAGACAATAGTTACAAGCTGTTAAAGTTTAAATGCTCTAGCCTTTTGTGCCATTCTCATGCATCACCTTCAACACTGGCTTTTAATGCATAACCATTCATATCTTCATGAGTAATTGGAAACACATGTTACCAACCATTTTTACAATAACAACAAGACCCTCCAAGTTTTTATCCTCAAAGATTGCAACCTGATCATCACCAAACAACAAGAAATAACCATATTGCATAGCCCACACTTAGAAGATTTTCATTTAGTCCTGGCACCAGCATTAGTTCTTTAATATGCCTAACACCTCTTTTGGTTTCAATCACCAATGCTCTTTTTGCAATTGCCTAAACAATTTGTCCATTTCCCATCTTGATCCTTGTTGAAACATTCATGTCCAAGTTAATCAACATAGACTCGTTTGAAGTCATATGATTGCTGCATCCACTGTCAATATACCAAATATGCTTACTCTTGACCAAGGAATAAAATATCGATATTATCGGCGATATTTCGCCGATAATATCATTTTTTTTAGATGGCGATATTTTTACACTTATCCACTTAATTATCGTCAATATATCGTGATATTAGCGATAATATGCAAATTTGAGTCTGAGCTTCCGAGTCGACCCGCTTGACACCAGGCATGTCAGCCATACCGAGAGCGGATAGCATGTCGAGGGTCTCCTTGTCAACGGAGATCTCGTCGATCTTGATGGCGGACTCCTCGGGGACAAAGTCCATGCGGCACTCGCGCTCCTAGTCCTGCAGCTTCAGGGAAATTCCACGAACCGGGCCCTTCTGGATCTGCTTCATGAGGTGGGTGGAGAATCCAGCAATCTTGTTGCAGAGACGCTTAGAGGGGATGATGGCGACTTCCTCGAGGATCTTCTTGTTGGTGTGGAAGTCCAGGGTCATGCGCGAGTATCTTCACTGTCTTTGTGCGGACGCGACCCATGATGGTGCTGGAATTGTGCGGCGGAGCTGGGAAGAGACGAACGGCGGGTGAGTGTGTGCGTTCGTGAGATGTGTTGTGCATGAAAATGGAGAATTACCATGGTGGCTTAGAGGGAGTGATAGAGGGAGATGTGCGAAGTAGACATGGGGGGTTAGAATGAGGGACTTGTTTTGATTTGTTGTTTTTCAGAAGAGAAGAAGATAGATGGTTAAACAGAGAAGTTGAGATGATTGATAGAAATTAGGCAGCAGGGAAATCGGGAAAGTGGAAAAAAAGGCCTAGTTTTGTGTGAAAGTCTACCAGCCACATAATAAAAAAACCAAAGAATAATTACCCACTATCAGAGTTAGGCAGGAACAAGATCTTGTGAATCCTTCTTCCTATTGTTATTGGTTTGGTCCAATAAATATATTATATAAATAATTAAGATAACATTATATTATTTGTTCTGTTTTAAAACAAATTTTTTTTGGTTTTTTGGTAAATAAATGAAGTAATTGTGACTGACATTTCTAGATCTGGCTTGTATCCTCTTCCAATATGGATTACTCAACTAGATCACGACGTCTTTTCCAGCAAAAGATTAAACTGTCATTCTATTTTTACCCCTTAAAACTATCTATCTTTTAAAACAATACTATATTATATTCTTATAATATAATATTTTCTTTTTCTTTTTCTTTTTAAGACCAAACAATTCTTTTTATTTTTAAGGTTATCAATGGTATTGAGCCATTGGATTAGTGTGGTCAAAAAAGCGGGTGCCGACGTTTTGGGAAGGGCTTTCTCATTAATTTTCCGTTGTTTGTGTAACTCATGTATCTTACCATGCAATGTATAAAGTGTAAAATATTGTACTAAGTAATTATATATAAATGATTATGGTGTGTTTAAACTTCTTGCATTAATTATTACATATTTTCTACACTCATAATGTTTGCCAACTCGCTATATAATCAACTTAAATCAGTTAAATCCATCATGCAATGCATTTCCTTCCAATTTTTTTTTATAAACTAATAGATAATTGACTAAATAAACATCTTGCAAAGTTTCAATAAAAATTTTCAAGTTTTTCTTACAATTTCCGTGGTTTCCATATTATTTTTATCGATATCGATAATATCCCGATATTTCCATCGATATTTCCGTGTTTTTGGACTACCGATATTTTCGATATCATCGATATTTTATACCTTGCACTTGATTATTGCAACAGAATTAAAAGCAAAAAATATAGATGTTTCTTACTCCATTTGTAGTGCAACTTGAACTTGTTAAATTGGTTTACTTCTGCAATCTCTAGCAAAATGATTGAATTTGCCACAATTGTGACATTTTGGTTTTCATTGAATCTGCATTCACCATAGTGTATGTTACCATAGATCATACATGTCTCCCTTGTGTTCCCTTGTTAAACCAAGGTTTCTTTGCATATTGAGGCCTGTCATTGAACTTGGTATCACCCTTCTTATCTCTAAATCTGAAAGGCTTCTTACCCTTGTATCCAGTGGTTTGTAATCCACTCTTATTTTGAATACTTAGGCTACTAAATATCTTTCATTTACTTCACCATCTTTAGAATGTCTCTTCAACCTCTACTCAAGCCCTTTTAGAGTTGCAACACTCTCACTTGGATCAATCTCATCCAATTTCTTTGTCCCCTCAATAACAGATACAATATTATTGTATGCAGAAGTTAGACTCATTAACAATTTCTCAACTAGTCTCTTGTTTGGCAAAGTTTTACCAAACATCTTCATTTTATTCACAAGGGCAAATAGTCTTGTCACGTAATCAGAGAAAAATTCATTATTTCTCATCCTAGCATATTCAAAATCATGACGAATACCTTGTAGTTTCACAGCCATGACTTGAGCATCACCCTTGAATTCTTGCTTAAGAACATCCCAAGCATCTTTCACAGTATCCTAGTTTGCAATTTTGGAAAAGATTTCATCACTCACAGCTCTTTGTATCAATCCCAATGCCTTTTCATCTCTGGAGATGAGATCCTGAGCTACGAGAATTTGCTTCTCATCCATCTAATTCCCTTCCTTCGACAATACAAAACCATCTTCAACAAAACTCCACAGATTATGAGACTTAAAGATAGTCTTCATTCTGATGCACCCAAATTCGTAGTTGACACTAGTGAAGACTGGTGCCCATAGAGTGGCACTAGATCCAGCCATATTTATGCGTTTGAGTTTTTTGTCGAAAACCAAGATGAACACTTCTGAGGTTCACTCCTAGATTCAAATCCAACCTGGCTTTGAGGCCTTGTTAGTATTTGGGATAGTTTTGAGCTAGATTTCTTAGGGTATTTGTAATCAAATCAACAAGAAATTGAAATGAGATTGAAGATGATGTATTAAAGATGGAATTTAGATGGAGTACATAGCTCCATGAATCTTTATTGGATTCGATCCACAAAACTCGGCTACAAAGTAGATATTATAGCCGTTGCAAGCCCACCAAAGCATCACGTGCAGCTTACATGCTTTCACTTAACAGTTAACAAACTGGACACATGTCAAGTTATACACCATTGAGATGCTATAATCTTGACCGTTCATTACAAATATATAAACTTAACAAAGAACAACACTTAGACATTTCGAGCTTCTTCTTCTTCCATATTGCAGCAACCTTGATGCATTGATCCAACTGCCATGCTTATGCTCCAACACTCCCTTCTAAGCTGGTAGCTAGTTTGACTTCAAGTTTAGAGCATACAGAATCTATCTATGGGAAATGCCTTGTTGAAAATATCAACAAGTTGATCTTCTAATTTGCAATAGATTAAGTTGACAACGTTTGACTGCAAAGCTTCTATATTGTAATGGTATCTCCTTCCAAGTTCTTTGATGAAATATTGGATTCCTTGTCATAGTAATGACTAAAGTATTATCACAATAGAAAGGAGTGGCCTCAGTGTGTTCTTCACCAAAATCTTGAAGTACAAATCTCAACCAAACAACCTGAGTGGTTGCTTCAGTGGCACTCATGTATTCAACTTTTGCTGTTGACAAAGCAACACTGTGTTGTTTAACAGATGGCCAATAGAAAGCTCCACTCCCAAAAGAAAAAGCACATCCATATGTGTTTTTTCATATCAGTTTCATCTCTACTCCAATCACTATCACAATAGCCTATTAAGATTGACTCCTTGCTTTTTCTCATATTCAATCTCATAGTCTAATGTGCCTTGTACATACCTGAGAACCCTCTTGGTTGATCTCAATTGTTTCTTGATGGTCCATGCATGAATCTAGCAAGTAAGCTAGCTGCAAGCATGATAACTAGTCTAGTGGCAATCAAATACAAGAGACTTCCAAGTCTAATGTGCCTTGTACATACCTAAGAACCCTCTTGGTTGCTCTCAATTGTTTCTTTGATGGTCCATGCATGAATCTAGCAAGTAAGCTAGCTGCAAGCATGATAACTGGTCTAGTGGCAATCAAATACAAGAGACTTCCAACCAGTTGTCTATACACGTTCTCATCTGTTTTCTCACTCTCATCATCCTTCTTGAGCTTGTAACTAACCACCAATAGAGTACTAACTGGCCTAGTGGCAATCCAAGCTTTTGCAACAAACTAACAACATATTTTCTTTGGTTAATGAAGATCCCATTCTCAAATTATAGGATTCCCATTCCAAGAAAATGATACAAGAGACCCAAGTCTGCCATTTCATACCTATTCATAATGTGATAATTCTTATACATTGAGTACTCTTTTAAAATGTGTGAAAATATTGAGACTATTTTCGAATCACACAAAAGGGGAGGATTTTGGTACTTAATCCAAAAAATAAAGATTTCGAATTTGCAACCCAAACTTACAGTGAAAAGAACATCGGTATTGACAATTTTTGTTGCAACGAAGAAAATATTTGCAATGTTATACTGCAATCAAAGACTGAAAGTTTCAGAGGAAAAATAAAATATATTCCTGGCGTTCCCAGGAACAGTGAAGAGGATCTTTTATTCTCCAAAAATTGTTGTGATCTTCTGTCGCTTTTGTAAACCTTTCCCCACACCATGACAGGAACAATGTGATTCGGACAGATGAAATCGCGTAACTGAGTGATTTTGCTCCTTCAAGGTAGGTCCGTCTACGATTAAAAAGCCCGGTGAACTTTGTACAAGTATACCAGAATCCCGAAACTAAAGCACAAGAACGATCCATGAATGTATTAGTTTTGATCATTGAGTGGTCAGATGTCTATAATGTAGAAAATACTTGACGACTTCATATGAGGAGACAACTATGCCAACAGAAGGGCCAGCACGACCAACACGGGGAACAACTCCCATGAACAACCCATTCATCCCTCCGTCCCTATCCAACACAAAAAGATTGACGCCATGGTTGGTTAAAAACATTGAAAAATGAACATTAATTTAGGAAATTCAAATCATGTGATTGATGGCTTATATTGCAGTTGAAGTTTCACGTACCTCCAAATTTCCAGCAACGTTTTTCTTGTTGTCATCATTAATGCTCTTGTCGGATCCTTCTGCAAAAACAAAACTGTTAAAATTCAAACAAATAATCTTTTCAAATTTTGGTCCGCTTGAATCTCGTGAATAAACTCTGTAGCATATTTTGGATTGCCTTGCTGTTTCTTTCAGTACAATGACAAGAATGGAAAGGAAACAAAACCATGGTGAAGCTTTTTTTAGATAAATAACCTCTATTTGTCTCCGGGTTTTTGCCACATCTAGTGGACATGTAGCAGCAGCTGCTAGGCTTCCTGCAATAAATCCAGCAGAGAAATTTGCCCCGAGGACACTGGCTGCAGTGGGTTCATCACCCACCAGACCAAGAATTCTTCGCCTGATCTGCACAATGGGCAAAAGAATAAGTTGAATCAAGTTATCTACACCTACTGGTGCAAGGCATAAACATAAATGAAAGTCAGAAAGTTGCTCCTGAATTTTCTTGAAATAATGTGACTCACTGGCTCAAGGGTTGACCAACAGATTGCAGAAAAAGGAACATCGCGAGCAAGTTGCGCCCCAAGGCCAGTCCACAAGAGGCGATAGTTTTGTACTGTTACATAAGACAAAAAGAAATGTCATCAAAATCAGCTGCAAATCCAATTACTTAAGATAGATGGGAAAATAGTGATATAAATCAAAACTAGAAGTAGGGAGTTCACATACAGTTTTGACGGGGGGTTTTGTTCTTGACAGGGTCGATGACCCTATTCAGCGTCCCCCAAACTCCTGGAGGCTTCACACCAGCTTGGCTTTCCCTGAATGCCTACATTTCAAGAATGTAGAATTGAGAAATTTCAATTTTGGGAGAAAATGAAAGAAAAAAAAGTTACCATCCACATAGAGTAGTTCTCATTACCAAATCATCAAGATAAGTAGTCACTACATGAAGGACCGTTTATCAAAGATTCAGAGACATGGTTTCTATTGGGCAAAATATATAGTTAAAGAAACTAATCACTAAACATTAGTTAATAGCCATCTTCTTGTCTGATGCTAATTGTATTGTTATGCTGAAATAGGTCACAGATCCTCAATAACAATTGTTAATTCTTTTTCAATTTCAAATCACATCATAATTTGTACTCATGCCAGAAACTAAGATAATTTGAGGTAGAGTTATTGACATCACATTCATGGGATTGGTCGAGAGGTGACACATAAAAGATAAACGAGGACATCAAATCTACATATAAGATACCTGCATCCGCGTCCTTGCCAGCTCAACAGGGTAACAAGAAATGCAAGCTAATGATCGTGCTATTGACCCTGCAACTAATGGCACATATGGTGTTAAATTTGGAGCGTTCGCAGTCGTGAAATCTTCCATCCAATTGCGGAAAATGTCATAACAAGGCATGTAGATCCCCACCTGATTGACATATAGAAAGTAACTACTAGCAACATAAGTTACATAACTCCGAGAACAAAGTGCATGGAATCTAACGCTGCACGGAACCATTTGAATAAAGAGGTAATTCTTGGAAAGAGAAAAACTTACAGTTGGCATGGCCAATGCTAAGCTTGCAGTAGTGCCTCTCCAGAGTCTCCAAAATCCTTCCTGTGAAACCCCTCTAATATTACTATAAGTTTGCCTACAAACTGAAAGACGATGATCTGAAAAATAAACAGATTGCCCCTTAATAGGGATACATTAGGCACATGGACAAGGCACTGAAAAGTGTCTTAACATGAAATATACATTAGGCACATGGACAAGGCACTTTCAAGACGTACACAATTAATGAGAGAGAGAGTGAGTAGATTTTTACTAAAGGTTAATTAAAAAACCTATGCCTGGTTTAACCTATGAAACAAATACTTAAGGTCGACACTTTACAACACAATATGACAGGAGCACTCTATTGGATTGCAAAAGTTGTTTTAATGATAGATGCTTTAACTACAAACACAAAGGAAGATAAGTTACTCCTTTTCAGATATGAATATGCTAGATAGAAATACTGTGTATATATCCACTACCTGGCGTATAACTTTATACAGCACATCCAGTGTTCCTTTATACTGGTTACACTCCGGAGGGCAGACAGTATTTGTTCCAAGTACTGACCTTATGCGTGGCGTGGAAGATCTCAACTCTGAAAGCATCTAAAGACAATCCCAAAGCCAAAATTAAGGGTGCTTCAGTACAAGGAAATATCCATACCTAGCTACGATTCAAGCTTATTACAAAGTAATTACGAATCAAAGATGAACACAATAAAAGAGTAGTACTAAACTAAGTAATCGAAAGACAGTTGCGCACATACCGCATTTGGTTCCGAACAAGCCACATCACATAGCCCTTGATAAGGAACTCCAGCAGCCTGTGCTTGCAACCTTGTCTGAAGGCAATGCAATAAAAATGCATAACACCAATCAATTCCCATAACACAAACATTAAAGCAGAGAACTTTCTAAACACGCAAGGGCAAACGCCAATCAGTTCAAAAGGGTAACTTCTAAATCAATAAAATTACCCTTTTATCAATTCACAGCAGAAAAAATATATGATCTTGTCAATCACAGCATATGGGAAAATGGGAATTTCACTATACAAATTGTCCAAAAGATGAAGAAATGAACAAATTTAAACAAAAATAATCCAAAAAAAAAAAAGGAAAGAGAAATTGCAGAACCTTGGCAACGTCAAGAGGGTTAACGATAATCGCAGAGACGAATGCGGCGCCGGCGGCGGCGAAAGCCCGCTCTCCGAAACCCAAATTGGCATCGGAAACGCGCACGGAATGGAACTGTTTCTGCTGATCTTTGGATTCTCTGAACATGGTATCCACGGTTCCTTCGAAATCAACCCTGCTGGCAGCCGCGGTGCTCATCCGTGAAGACAGGCCATGCCTTGAACCCACCCTTTCCTCCTCCTCCTGGTCTTTGTCGGTTGGTCTTGCAGAAAGCCCGGAGATTTATTGAATATTTGGAAGAAGATTGTGAAATTGTTCATTGGGAAGACGCGAGAGAGTGCGTCATTGCATATGAGTTTGAAACTTTGACGTATGATTCTTGGCATAAGTTAGCGTGGAGCTGAGGGCGCCAAACAAATTGGGGCTGATGCGGTGCTGCCCGCTCGCTGTCGATATGGATTCCCTATGGGAGAAATTTGACTGGCCTTTTAGGACATTGTATTTGGGCTAAAAATGAGCCCAAATTCACTCTTTCGTAGTGAATAATTGATCTCACTCATGCTCAAATTTAACTGCCTACAGTATTGTAATAGATTCATTATATAACGATCAAATGTGATGTCTTTTTCTTTTTGGTTGCATTATGACCGTTAAATGGTAATGTGTTAAGTAAATGCATGTATTATTTTTGCTTCTTTTAGTGCAATCATTCTTCGAAACTCTCACTCTAAGAACTGTTGAATTATATGATTGTTTGAAGTATTAATAAGAACCATTGGATTATATGACTGTTTGAAATCCAATGGCCCATATTTAGCCACGTGTGCCAACTGTTGCGTTTGAATTCAATTTTTTTATTGTTGGAAACCTAATGGTTAAAATCCAACACACAAGAACAAGCCACGTCGCCCATGCGCTGGGAGTGCTGTAGCACAAGCCTCACAGACCTTTTTTGTCTCCTAACATGTGTTTCACTCTCACGTTTATTGCACGCGCCTTACTCAAAAAATTATAAAGTGGCTCACATCAGCCTAACATCACTTGGCACTCAGGCACACAATTGGGCACAGATTACCTAACTTAACAGTCCAGCATTTTTGAGCCCACCAATTGCCCAACTTTTTGGGCTGGGTAATTGGGTGTGGGCTGGAGCTGCTCTTACCTACTTTACATTTCTTTAGAGATGTTTGTCAATTTGCCCCCCAAACTTGTAAGGATTGGCCAATTTTCCTCCTCAACTTTAATTGCGGCCAATTTCCCTCCTTAACTCTCATATTTAGTCAATTTCCACCCGATTGTTGGATTTTCAAATTTTCCATCTAATTGTCTGTGAAGTATGCCACATGGTATCCACCCACTTTTAAAAGGAACAAAATGTCATTTTCTCTATACATTCCTTCTTCCTTCTCTGTACGACCTCTCGAACCCAACATTTCTCTTGTTTATCCTCTAATCTCCAAACCAAGCATTCAATTCTGGGTTATTCTGTCAAGGCATGGATTAGGTTCATGGTGTAAAGCTTTGGTCGCTGCCAGATGCGATGTAGTGAGAAGAATGAGCTTGCAGCCATAGACCCATTTGGGGAGGGTACCCAGTTTAAGAGATTAGTTGAGGTACGAGCAATGGCGTAGCCAAAAATTATTCGATAGGTGGGCTAAGCTAAAATTATTACTACGAAATCAAATTTTTAACCCTATGTTGCCTACAGAAAGTTATATAATCGTTAAAACTTGAATGTAGTAATTTGAAGTAAGAATTTTATGCTATGTTTTCTAGGTTTCTAGCCTTCAAAGCTTTCAAGTGAATCAAATAAGAAACCATTTGTGATATGGAAGTTTTAATTTATTACTATTAAATATAATATTGGTTAAAGTGATGAGTTTATTTAACATCTATTAGCTCTTATTATTCTTAAAAACAAATTACTAATAAAAAAAATCATTTGTTAAATGGAATATGATAATTAAAAGTCATAAACTAACCCAAAAATTAATATTTTTAGACTTGAAGAACCAAACTCTCCCTATGCTATAGCCTAAGGGGGCCTTGTACTTGGCTCCGCCCTTGGGTACGAGACCCACATCGCCATACGATTTGAAATCTCTTTAAAATGTCATTGTTGAATGAGTGGTCGATCTACAATGAAGGGGGCCACGATGGTTCTTGTTACTAGTTCGGAGACAATTGTTGTTGGGCCAAAAATTGGATGTAGATAGTACGTTGGTGGAGAAAATGAGAGAGAAGAAGGTATCACGCGGATAACATGTCCACTAATAATAGAAGACATACATTATGAAAATTTAATGGTAGGGTGGAATGGCAGTGGCATCCTTCGTGAAGGGCTCTATATGGGGTTGGAAAAGTGGTGGATATAGTCCATTTTAAAGCTCCAATGAATTTTTGGGGTTTATAAAAGAATATCTCACAATGAAGGGCTATTTCTTTCGGACTCTATACGAGGCTATATATATATTACTTATGTAGTAATTTGGTTATACGATTTTTTTTTTTTTTTGTGTTAACTTCTCTTAAGTTGATTTTTAGACGTGTCATCTTAAATTTTTTTTTTTTTTATGAACCTTTCAACCTAAAAAAGTTCAAATTGTGAAAAAGTTAGATTTCATCACTTATGAACCATTCATTAGATTAGATTCTCTTATCTCAATCTCATCCGTTGAAAAATACAAACATGCACTTTGCGCTCTGAAATAATTTGATTTTCAAGTACAACACAACAATTTACCTAGCACCAATTGGTAAATTAGCATCATACAGTTTTGAAAAAACTTATTTGAAAATTTCACCCACAAATTGCCAATTTGCAAGAAAAATATGTAAAAAAAAAATTTAAAATAAAATAAGAGTTTTTTTTTTTTTTTTTTTTTTTTTTTTAAGGATAGAAGGAGAGTATAAGTGTATTCGGAATTGGAGAGATAGTGATAGAATTTTGCTCACATGGAACAATGTCCAGAAGAAAAAATGATGATTCGTGGAGCTGAAATGAGCAATCAAATTGGGCCTGCTAACTGTGGATGAGGATTTATGTGTGAGAAATTTGAATGGGCTTTTATGATATTTGGGTTAAAAGTTAAAACTGATCCCAAATGACTCCCTCATAGTGGGGCCTTAAGTATAGGCCTTGAGGCTCACAATTAAAACAAACAAGGATCTTGGTGTGCCACTGTTATCTCAGTATAACAGATGTTGAATAGGTGTGTTTTAAGGTCGATTACTTGCACCCTAAGTTATTCAAACTTTTAGTTCATCAAAGTATTGTTACAAATGTGTTAATTCTGCATTAGGTTCTTTTTCTTGCCTTGTAAACAAGGACTTTTAGTTCATATTCTTGTGTGTCCAAAACAAAGGGAGTTCAGGACCCTTTAAACTATTTCCTCGATCCAAGTTTACTTTAACGAAAACAAGTTCATTAACTTAACCATATTCGAATGTAAATGGCACTTCTTAATTAGAAAACAGTCAAAATGATTTGAATGCATGCTGAAAAGTATATTAAGTAACGGATCTTACTGAATGAAAGTACAAACAAAGAGACTCAAGCAAGATTTCACCTTGTCGGGTAAGGTTGAACTTCTTGCAGCCACTTCTCTTTGGGTTACAGAAAGTTGTATGTTAAAAGAGATGGAAAGTAAACAGGTTTTAGATGAGGGAATCGATACTACAATAGTAAGGGGTGGTAGTAAAGCTTTTACAGTAGACAAAAGATAGCTTTTCTAGGAGTACTATAGCTAAAACAACTGAATATAGACAAGTCTCAGTTTTGTAGGTGCGAATCTAGCTTAAGAGCATAGTTTGTCTGTCTTTTGATTGTGGTTTAGTGTCCTTGTCTCTGGTGTCTCTTTCTCCTTTTATAGGCAATTTGGCCCTACTGCTTTGGTTTTACTTTTGGTCATCACTTTATTAAGTTAATTACTTGTCATGGCACTAGAAAGTGTTTTTTGGCTAATAGTGAGTTGGTCTCTGTCATCTGTCATTTCAATCATAGACATGTGGCCTATGCCTTAGCTGAAATGGCTTCAATTTGCTTCAGGCCTGCCGACTGGGCTTTAGGGCAAACTTCCATCTATTTGGCATCATTGGGCTTTATTAACATAGAGCCCAACATTTAAATATCAACCCAAACAGTTATCATTCCTCAAAACCCTCCATCTAAAAGTTTTTATTCATGCTAATCTGATTTTTAGCCATTGACATATGATGAGGACCTTTGTTTGTTTCTTATGCATAGTTGGATCGTTAAAAACTGTGTTTTCTTCACAATCGCATCTTGTTCTAAAATTCTTCCTAGTTATATGTGGTGAGTTTCATATCGGCACTCCAGTTGTTGTGATTTAGGCTTACGGCTTATTTTATGGTTTTGGTGGTTTTAGGTTCTTTAGACTTGGGATGGTGATTAAGTCTAACTTTAATGAGTGTGATTAAGTTGATTCTCGTTGAGTGTATTGTTAAAATTCATAATTTGGAAAGAAAAAAAAACATTAGTCATCACACAACCATGATTTTTAGATTGATTGTGCATGTTTTATATGTTTTTGTTTTTTCTGTTCTTGTTCCAAAGAGCTGTTGAATTTGTATCCATTTTCAAATTAAAAGTGCCCACAAGTTATACACAAAAGTTGTGGTTTTCAAGTCCTTCCAAGTTGGAAGTTCCAATTATCAAATTTTGATTTAAATATACAAGGGCAAAACTAGTTGAAAATATCATACAAGACTTTTGATGACTACCTACTCTTACAAGTGGACAACACATGCTACATGTACATGAAAAAGAGAAATAGATATGATCTTGTAACATTTCACATCAATGATCATTTGGTCTAGTGACACTCAGTTTTTACTTAATTTCATGTCATGAATTCAACTCTCACAAACTTCACTGTTACTTAAATTTAATAAAAAAAATAAACTCTAAAGTTTTCTTCACAAACTACGAGAATGAGTGACATAAAAAAACAAAGAGAATTAAGAATCATCCCCTACCAAAGAAGACATCAAGAGGGTTTTTTGAGAAGGTTAATATACTACCACTTTTTCCTTCTTTGAAACTAAAAAATGGAATCATCTTTCTTGAGCTGGTGTATAATAATTGCATGGTACTATAAGCAGCAATTACAGAAGAAATGCTCACAGAAACCATTGCGAGTTTCACTGCAATACCATAAACCTTTTGCCATTTCCATGAGACGAGCAACTTTCTTATGCAGTTTGTGAGAAACCTTTTGCTGTGAAAACCACATGCAGGTTCATTCTTTTTAATCAGTCTCCCTCTAAAATCCCAATTGAAAGGAACATTATTTTCACTACCAAAACATGCATTCAGTTCTGTCACCACATCAAGTTCCCTTCTTCCTTTATATTCTGTCACCTTTGCTACTAGTTTTAGCCTTCTTTTTTCCAAACTGTTGAATGTTGCGTGCCTATCCATCTGCTGCCACGAACTCATTCTCTGCGTATGTATATTCCCACAAGTGTTAAAACCTAAATAAAAGATCATACAAGTCTAAAAATTGGTCAAGGTGCAATATTGCACATTCCGATTTAGTATATATTTCTTGATGCGGCGTGATATATAAACTGAAAAATCGAATGGAATACCCTAAGCTATGTTGGAGTTCACCAAGAATTGAGAAAACCACAAAGTTTATTGATTGAAAGCGACTTACTATTAGATACAAATTGGACAACTTTGCAGACTTGGGCTTAAATCTAGTTGGCTTTAATTAGAAATGTGTTTGTACTTTCTACCTTGCACAAATGTTCAATTTCCGCTACTCGTAGTTTAAACAACCTAATTAGTGTAGATTATTTGTCATAAAAATGAATTTACAAATTGGACAACCGCCACAAAAGAAAAGGATGAACAAATAATTGTGAGGGGGCAAGTAATTACCTGTAAAAACATGAATTTGTTCTCAACTTCCTTCACTTGATCTTTAATTGTAATCAATTTGTTCCTCTCCTCAAATGGGGCCTCTGTAATGTCATAGTAACACCCATTTTCTGAACAGAAACTACACAACCTGCTATTTGCCCCAGTTTCTTTGCTGCTGAGCCTACCATGAAATCCCATGCTAAAAAACCTGCAGGTCTTTCTTTCTTAAAACTCCCTCAAACAAATAAATTTCCATCAATCAAATACCCACTACAATTTATGATTTTCAATAGCCTTTTTTCTTTAATATTATTCTTGACTTTCCATGTTAAATTTTCTCAGGTTTTCTTTTTCTTTTGCCTATGGTTTGGTTGGAATATGATGAAGTAGGGCTCATCTTCTTTTCTAGTTTTGTTTATTCTTTTCTTTAAAGGGAAGATTTGGTGGCTTTAGCTGTTCATGCCCCCTACCACACCCTCACAATCATCACCTTCTTTAAAATAAAATAAAAATATAGTTTCACATCAAGTTGAGTCATGCATGTGATACATGTATATTGCATATCATCATAGCTTACTTATGTATAAAACCATGCTTAATTATGACGTGCACAACTTGTATTTTAGATTTTATTTCAGAAAAATAAACAAATGCAACTGATTACAAACTTTTAATTAAAAATGAAATTCGAGGGACACTAATACATCAACAAGAAGCATAAAGCTATGGTTTATTATTAGTTCACCTTACTATTGGATTTTCATTAAAATTTGTTAAAATTTCAGATTGTGTCAATGGGAAAACTACTAATCATCATCCATACTTTCTCCAAGTTAACTGCATGCACGTGTATTTCAATAGATGTGGGGTTTTATTACCAAATGTATCGATGCAATTAGTAGTTGGACAATTTAGTATAAGCTATATGTAGTTCAATCCTTGATGCGGGATATGCTTTAACAAAATTTATAATGAAGTTTTCTATGTAGTGCATTTCTTAATCCCTCTTATCACATTTTTGTAATTCATTCCTTACTAACTTGGTCTCAATTTAGTGGAACTCAACATTTACTCACCCAAACATGACCTTAGGAAAATGATAAACACACACTTTTTTTTCTTCCTACACACTCGTGGTTAATAATGTTCATTGTTTCATTTAATTAATTCAATTCAATTGTCAAAAATCAAGAAAAATGTGTGAAGCTAAAGTAAGTGTCTGAAAATCAGGTCACTTTCCCATATTCTTTGAAATCTTTCTAGCATTAGGCCCCATGTGATTTAACTACAATCATTTTGGCAAGCTTAACATAAATCACAACTACTATTATCTGTGGGAGTGGCAAATTTGGGGGGAGCCCAAGTGCTTTAAAAAATGTGGGATATGGACCCAAAATTTTGAATAGACACCACCATCCTTCAATGAGAGCAGCATGAAACATATCGGGACTTCCTCAGACTGGTTCTGCACATATGCACCATATAAATGGAGAAAAGTCAAATACAACAGAAGCTCTGCTGTATTTGAAATTGGCCATTTTAGTTAGTTATACACCACTGAGTCACTGGCCATGCACTGTTCACCACTCAAAAATGTATGTAGTCAAACGATTTAAAACCACATTTTTACAAATCTTGTTTTCAATAGAAGTCAAGAAAAATGTGACCAACTCGACCTTGCATTTCCATAGGAGGTAACAAAAAGCTAAAACTTGAACATGTTTCAATTCCACGACATTCATCAACTTCTGTCAACCTACATTAGTCTAACTGTACATATACTACAATGTCTATATGTGGGTTTTAGCCTCAAAAACCAAGAACATTGCTCGACTCTTCTGTTAGAAATGGTTCCTCCTTATATACATATTACAGTTTGTTATAAACAAAAACATATTATTAAAGACAGCTTATGCTGTAGTTTGTCTGTGATGGAAAATGTCGTTGCAAGAAGTAGCCGTATATTTTCAAGTTAGAAAGGTCATCAATGGCTTCATGGACCCAAAGATCTCGTGCAAATCTCTATCCTTGTTCTGGTGGTAGGTTGAATGGGACCATTGATCCCACCTGTTCTTCTAATTCATTTTTCTATTGATGTGTAAATTGATGAACTGATTTGGAGAGGATTATATTTTTTTATTAGTGTAATGATTCAGCTCATTGACTAAGCTTATCTGATTAAAATGTAATTAGTTAGTTAAGTCTCATAGGGCTTGATGGGTGACAAGTGTTCTAATCTCAATGTAGTATAGGATGAATGGTTGAGATTGAAACTTAAGTGTACCACTCTCTCTCTCTTCTCTCTAACGGTTATATTTGTCTTATATAAGCTTATATGCTCAGTGTGTGCGAGTTTAATGGAAGGAATTGCATAGTCATATTCTTCATAAAATTTGATCAAAAAACTTCCATTTTTCTTCTTTGACTTCTCTGTGTATTTCTCCATAGCTCCCAACATTATTTCTTCCCAATTCAATATCTAAAAACCATATTTAACATGGCCTTAGAGCTAGGTTGGGTCTAAATTTCTAGGCTCGTATCTGTGGAGGATCGAGCTTGGATTCACAGCAAAAGCCTAATGTAGTGATTCAAGTTTGTATCTGTGATCTAGTCTAACATGGCTAGATATAAAGGATGAGAACTTAGAGCGCTACTCTTCAATGGCGAGAATTTTGATTTTTGGAAAATCAAAATGAAAACTATTTTCCGTTCACACGAACTATGGAATCTGGTTAAAAATACTTTGATGAAGAAGGAGGAGGAGCACACAGAGGCAGAGAATAAGCTAGTGTGAGAAAATGTAGTCAAGGATGCTATAGCACTTGGAATCATTCAAGGTGCTACTTCAAATCAAATTCTTTCTAAGGACTGCAACTCAAGAAAGTGCAAAGGCTACGTGGGACATTCTGAACCAAGAATTTGTTAGCGATAAACAAGTAACATCTATGAAACTTCAAGGTCTTGGGCGAGATTTTGGGTATACTCATATGAATGAAGATGAATCACTCTATGTGTATATTGCTAAATTGTTAGATCTGATTAACTAAATGAGAAGCTATGGTGAAGATCTAAGTAATCAAAGAATAGTGCAGAAACTGTTAATTAGTTTGCCTAAATCTTATGATAGTATTGCATATGTGATACAAAATACTAAGAATCTGGAGACCATAGATGCTCATTATGTGGTTGCTATTCTAAAAGGTTATGAGCAAAAATTTGATAGGCATGGAGAAAGTAGCACATAGAGGGCATTTGCTAGCTTGAACATTGCATCTTAATCAAACAAATTTAATGGTCAAGTTAACAATGGCAAATATTAGAAGAATTGTAAGTCAAAAGGAAAACAGTGAAGTAACAAGGCTGAACCTCTGTTGCCAAAGTTAGAATTTGAGGAATAAGTATTTAGAGAAATTTGGAGAGTTTAGCAAGAGAATTGAACTTATATTTTTGGAGAAATATGGTGGTATTTATAGGGGTGTGGCCGGCCCCTATTTGGAGATTATTTTTGGCTCCACAAATGCCCCCACACCTGTTAGGCTGCTTGCAAGAAAGGGCAGCATGTGTAGAGATCTTCTTGCTTTAGGAAACATGGGATTGTTTCCTATGTTGATCTAGATTCCCTCTTTAATTGGAAATTAGATCCTTCTAGGAAAGGGAAATAAATTACTTCAAAATTTTATTCAAGTCTACCTTAAGTAAATTATTAAATCAACTTCCAAGAACAATTCATTCTACCCTACAAGAGAGCTAGAGAATATTTGTTCCCCCTCCCCTAGCAATCTTTTACACTTGCTCATGCAAAAGACCATCTTTCGTTGCTCTCTTCGTCTTCACACCGCACCACGGTAAGAAAAAAAATAATTTTTCTTTGTCTTCGTAATTTTTAGGCGCCTCGGGGCTTGAAATTTGGTTTGACAGGGGTCGAGAAGATGTGAAAATGTGGTTAGAAGGCCACGACATGGCTGTTGTCGACTTGGTGTGACAGTGGTGGCTAGGCCAGGAACGACTCAGCTCGGGTCGAGCTGATGGGGCACCGAGCTAGAGGAGAACGATTTAGACCATGGAGCTTGGTGAAGTTGCTACTGGGTTCTTGCGGCCCGGGCCTTTCTTCTTCTTCTTTTGGGCTCAGGCCCCTGCATGAGTAGGGTCGAGAACTACTTGAATGGGCTAATGGAGAGTGGGCTAGGCCATAGGGCCTAGCAAGGCTGTTGCTGGGCTTCCGCAGCTTGGGCCTTTTTTTTCGAAGGCTAAGCTCGGGCTCGTCTTGTGAGAGGAAAAGGAGAAAGAGGCCGAGGGCCTTGTTAGGCCGTGAGGCCTGTTGTATCATGTCATTTCCTCCCTTTTTTTTTTTTTTTATAGATGTAGCTATCTAATGAATTTTCCTTGTGCCTTTGTAGAATTTCTTTGAGCATGTCTTGTTCAAGCCACATGAGTGATGATGGTGTTCCGCCTTTGTATCGTCAAGGCAGGTCTTTGAGTAAGGTGGGTTATTTCAAGGCTACTTAGTTCAAGATTAGCTTTGAGGACTCGTTTAGAGACTTCCTTGAGGTATATAGGCACGTCATTCTGTCGAGAGTGCGTGTGAGCGTGTCAAGGAGGGAAGTAATCGTGAGCCATGCGGTAGGGCTCAGAGAGCCATCAAGTTTCACCCCTACTACTTCGTGTTAGGATTCACTTTTTCTATGTCGCGTTTCTTTCAAGAAATGCTCTGCTCCATGAAGTGTGCCCCTGCTCAATGTTCCCCTAACGCGGTTCGAGTGATGGTGGGATTTCACAATCTAAGCCAATTCTTTGACTTGGATTTGATTGTCAATGAGTTTTGGTACTTATTTGACATAGGCCACATCAAGGAAGTTGGACAGCTACGATTTTGTCATAGGCTCTTTGACCACTCGAGCAAGGGAGATCATGACTGGACCAAGGAGACTTTAGAGATCAGTGGATAATGGGAGTTTGATTCTTCCCCCAAGTTACGTGTCTCTACAGTTTTCACTTTCAGTAAGTAAGTTGCTTAGTCCCTCGACTGCTTTATACTTTTGGCAAACTGCTTTCTAATTTATTGATTGTCTTTCTCTGCTCTTATAGACTCAAAATTTGGCTTAACTCCTAAGACTTTTCCGGACATGAGGAAAATGCCTATTGCTCTAGGCATTCCTTCAAAGTACTAGCTGCTTAGTCCCCTTCACCGTGAGAAAGGTGGGTTGCTCCCAAGAGATGAGATAAAGCAAATCAAGGCTAAGGCGTTGGCTCGCCCAATCAACGTTGTGGAGCCTGCTGCGAATGAAGGTGGGAAAAAGAAATATTCCCCACCTGCTCAAGATACGCTGGTTGAGAAAAAGACATTTTCCGCTGCTCACGAGGGTACGAGGTTGCCCCAAGGCTTGTGATTGACTTGACTTCCTCCAAGGGTGAGAAAGATAAGGATTGTAGATCCGTGCCCGTGACGTCTGCTGCTCCAAATGTGACTAGCTTGATTGTTGATAGGATTGCTTAATGTAAAAGTTCTGTCGTGTCTCCAGTGCTAAAATTTGTGCCAAAACTTCAGTCTGGGGTTAAGTCTAGTTCACCTTTGGAGAATCTCGCTATTATGAAGGGCGACAATATGCCTTCGCCTACTACAATGGTGCCAAAACCTTTTCATTTTACTGATGTGGCTTATTCGCCTGCCGAGAAGAAAGAGACTGCTTGTACGGGCAGTTGTGAGAAATCTTCCAAGTCTGTTTCTAGGGAAGCTGCTAAGATTTATGCACTTTTAAAACCAGATCTGCTTGAGGACATGGATGTGTGTGCCAAGTTTGTTGATGGCATCAAAGGGGTTATTGGCCTTAGTTCCTTTGCAAAGCATACGACCGAGTATAGGAAGACTACTCTATTGGCTATGATGCAAAAATGGCGATTCTAGCAGCCAAGTCTATGTTCCTTAATCAAGGAGAGACCAAGGCTGCCAAAGAGGTGGTAAGGACCGTGGCATCCAAGGCTTACTCTTTGACAAAAAAAGCTAGAATCTGAGCTTATCGCCTCAAAGGATTTAAAAGGGTTTAATATCTCTGCCCCTACTTTTCTGTAGCTTGAGACCGCTTACCAGAAGATCGTGGATTTGAAGACTAGGCTTGACGTAATCCATGCAAAGAAGGAGATCGAGTGTTACATACCTCATATTCAAATCCTTAAGCGTGCCATTTCTGAGTTCTGCTCCGCTGCTTATGCAAAGGATGAAGAACTAATCACTGATTATAACCAAGTGATCCACTTCAAGAAGGTCGTTGACAGGCTTGAACTGAAATGTTAGAACTTCAGGGTGCTTTAAAGATCAACAACAGCTGGAAAAAGGAAGTGGAGGAGCTACAGTGCGTCCATGCTTGTTTGGTCGAGGAGAATGAATAGTTGAAGGTTGAGAAATTTGGGTTCAAGGCTTCGCTTACCCAGAGTTAAGTTGATTTCTACAAATTCGGTTATGTAGACCATTTCTCTAGGTGGCCGTCTGACTTTGAGTTTTCTTGTAAAGACTTCGAGACCTTCTCTTTTTCTCCCGAAAACTTGGTCATTTTTACTTTTGAGGCTTCCCTTAGTTAAGTAGTCAGAGAGATAAATACCTGGGCTGGAACAGTCAGGGATGAAGCCGGATGGTATCGCTGCTGAGGAGGCTGCGGTTGTTGAAGGTGTGACAACCGAGAAACTGTGGAGTGTTCAAGCTACTAAGGAGTAGTATTCTAAGTAGTCTTTAGGATTTTCTTTGTTTTCCTTGTTGCTTTTTGCTTGAACTCATTCGGTCTTTGCTAGTTGTTTACAAATTTACTAGAATATTTAATAAACTTGTTTTCTTTGATCTTCTTCATCTTCGCTTCTTTTGTTCGTTCCCTAACCTTAGACTTTATATACTATAGGCAGATGTGCTACTTTTTTTTATAAGCAGACAAACCCACATAGCCTATGCAGTTGTAGATATTGGTGTAGAACTTTACAAAGTTGTTAGCCATAGGGTCGGCAGTCAGACGCCTTACTTACAGAAGCAAACAAGTCCGCATGACCACTTGGCTGTTAACTTTGCCTTTCTCCAATTCTGTAGGTTGCGTAGTAAGTATCACAACACTTTAGGACTTAGTGTAGGTCGTTCCGCGCTTTGGCAAAAATGAAAAACAACAACTACATAGCATGTCGGAAATGGATGAAGCTTCGTATATGCACGCTAACTTGTTTAACCTTTCACAGAAACGTGCAGTTGTATAAGTTTAGCCGACTCACTACTTAAAGAGTAAGCTGTAGGCAGTCTTCTGGAAATCATAGGCTACCTTAGTGCACTCGATAGCAGCTTTAGGGTTCCAGGGTAGCCGTCCATAGGGCATACTGCTTAATGTGCCCCCCCGGTCCCTGGGGCCCGATTCCCTACGGATTAGGCCAAGAGATCCAAAATCCTTCAGTTAGCTAAGCCTTGAAAAAGACCATTATGGCTAGTTCTAGAAATCCTAGTGCAAACCATTGTGCATCTAGTTATACTAAGGCAGCCTGGCTCATCCACGTCTGGATATTCATAGTGTAAACCCAAGTGGGTGTCGAGGAATTGGTTTACCCTTTCGCACTAGAGAGCATGGTTGGTCCCTCTGGAGGAGGGGGAAGGGTGCAATTCCTACGATGAGTCCCTAAAAAGGGCACAGTATTCTTTTGAAGTGCATGAGTGATCAGTTGTTGTAAGCATATAGTCAAGCCAAGTTATAAATTACTTCTGAATTCCCCATTGAAAAGCGAGTGAAACGAATGAAAAACTTAGCTGTAAAGTAGAGACTGCATAACAACGGGATAATCCTCGAATCATAAGGTGGTGCCCATGGAGCTACTTTGAGTCTTTGGGCTTTGGTGTAGCGGGAGGTCACACATGGTACTTCCTCTTATTATAGGCGTTCCACTACTTTTCGATCTCTTGGTCGTTCATGGTGGCTAGGGTGTAATTACTCTTGCCGCCTACTCTACTGATCTTGTACGGACATTCCCAGATGGGGTCCATCTTTTTGTAACAAGAGATACCATTTTATTAAGGAAGCTTTGCAAGATGAGGTTATTGATTTGGTGTACTGTCCAACCAAAAAACAGGTAGCTGATATATTTACAAAAGCCATTGCTAAAGATCAATTCTGCCATCTCAGAGAGTTATTAGGAGTGAAATCAGTTCACAATTCAGGAGGAGTGTTGATGTGTAAATTGATGAACTGATGTGGAGAAGATTACATGTTTGATTAGCGTAATGCTTCAACTCATTGGCTGAGCTTATCT
Source organism: Crataegus laevigata (assembly GCA_963580275.1). NCBI lineage: Eukaryota > Viridiplantae > Streptophyta > Magnoliopsida > Rosales > Rosaceae > Crataegus > Crataegus laevigata. The sequence continues at coordinate 23,256,569 of OY756947.1, read as the reverse complement.
AATTAAAAAGTAATTAGTTAGTTAAGTCTCATAGGGCTTGATGAGTGACTAGTGTTCTAATCTCAGTATAGTATAAGATGAATGGCTGAGATTGAAACTTGAGTGTACCACTCTCTCTCTCTCTCTTCTCTCTAACGGTTATATTTGTCTTGTATGAGCACATATGTTCAATCTGTGCATGTTTAATGGAAGGAATTGCAGAGTCATATTCTCTATAAATTTGATCAGCAAACTTCCATTTTTCTTCTTCGAGTTCTTTGATTTCGTGGCCCACTTTAAACTTGAAAAATCAATACAGTACAAGTTATATCGTCATTTTGGTCTAAGCTCTCAATAATTTTCTTTATGTTTTTTTAGTAATTTAGCTAAATTATAATATAAGTTATATCGTCATTTTTTTTAGTGTTTTATTTTCTATTTTTTCATGTAAAATGAAACACAAAATTGTATACAGTTAAATCTATATAAATTAATAGCTTTGGGACAAAGAAAATCTATGTGACAACCCGTCCCGCACTTATAATTCTCGATATGTGAAAAGACAATTTTACCCTTGAGCGTTGAGGTACGATTGTAAAGAGAACTAATGTAATGGTCCAATTACATAATTTCCTACACTTTGGGGACCAATGAGAACTAGGAGATATTTTGTTTGTGATTAGTGGCTTTTAGACCACACAAACTCACCATCTCTCACCTCACTTCTGTGTCCCTCTCTCTGTCTCTCAAACTCTCAGATTCTATCTCCCTCTCTCTCTCAAACTCATCACTCTCTCTCTTCCTCTTACGTACGGACGACCCTAAAACCTCCCTAAACTTTGTAGATCGAGGAAACTAAGGACACCATTGTGCTCCTGGAGACCATACAAACTCGTTGATACCATTTTCAGGTAACGTTTCCATCATTTTCATGTCAAACTCCTAATCGCCGAGATTACCACTGTTCATGCATTTTCATATACATGATTTTTAGGGGATTCTAAGCTTATAGAAAGCTTCTTGACGTCTCCACGAAGCTCGGGGACGTTCGTTTGACAAATTTGGACGTTGGAGGGCCGAGATCGACGTGTTTCTAGGTAAGCCGAACTATCGAGCTTTCTCAGGGAAAATCTAGTGCATTCTAAGCCTTGAAACTTATATAACGTGATTCTACATGTTATTAGCTTCATTTTGGTACCAATTTTGTGGAAAATGGTGAAGAAACGAAGGAGAACAGTGGTTTTAAAGTTTTTCCAGAAACCGGCGAACAGTCGCCGGCGTCCGGTGACTTGCCGGAGAAGACGAGAGCATATTCCATTAGTTTGACGGAATATGCTAACGCCGTCAATCAAGTTTGACAGTTACCATTGGGTTTTAACGGAATATTCCTGACATCGTTTACCTTTCCGTTACACGTGCCAGGCATGTGCCGCGCGTGGCCGGCGCGTGGCGGCCCCTGCGGGGTCCAAAAAAATTTCTAAAAATTTGTACGGGTTCGTGACGTCGAGTAGGTCACGTTGGTATATTCAATTACCAAAATTGAGCTATGTATAAGAAGTTATTTCCATAGTTCCGTATATGTGCTTAAATAACGTATTTTCAGTAAATTCTCATATAGGTGAGACTTATCCCGAGGACGATCGTAGCCAGGCTAGATATGAGGGCTACGACCCGGCTACTTATCCGTGAGTGGGCAGTTTGTTTTCCGTATATACCTATATATATTGCTATTTTCTCAGAAAATGAAATTTAACGTTTAAAGGATTTGAAATGGCATGCAAAGTATTCATTTATTTTAAATGCTGCATTAGTGATTACATACGTGTATGATGGTGCTGCGGACGCACAAGTAATTGTCAGGTAAGTTTAGATAATGGTTATAATGAGAATGAGAACGAATGATGTGACATGATGTGATTATAGCTCATATACCTGCACATTGATATTAGCGCTTCCGCCCAGAGTTAGGGGCATAGTTTTTCACGTGTTGTTCACTTCTGCACCGCATGCTCGCCTTGGATCCAAGTTAGGTGCACAGTCCTGTCGTATAGACCACTATAAGTGGGTTCGACTCGTAGGTGACCTGCGAATCCTTTACACAGTCTTCACGTGATTGTAGTACTAGAGCATACTTACTTTATATTCAATGATGATGTGTAGACCACTAGTGGTGATATTGATTTGTGTGCAGGATTGATATACATGATGTGATGAGTTGATTATGAGCTATTTATGCAGCCGAGGGCTAAGATGAGTAATGAGATTTGATTATGAGTTATATACAGCCGAGGGCCGAGATGATTACCTGACATTTAATCACATCCACAGAATTATGATTTAGACTTCAGTTATGATACTTTGGCATGGCATACATTCATATTTTCCAGCATGATTTCGAGAATATCTATATATGAGTATTTACTTTATTCTGGGAATTTATACAGGTTTTACGGAGAAGGGTTATACTTTTGAGCAAAAATGATTTTGAAAAGAATTGTTTTGCTGACCCACTCAACTTTGTTTTTCGCCCCTCCAGGTTCTAGGTAGCTAGAGTATTGTTGGTGGCTAACGAGGATCGTTCGGCAGTTCTGACAGACTTCTTATTATGTAGGGCACCCTTTGGAGTTATTCGAATCTATTATTTCATACTTGACTGTATTGACTTAGTATGCTCTGAATTTGTATAATCATTATAACTTCGCACTCTAGCGCACTATCTTCTTAGGTTGCTAGCGGCTTGGTTTAAATTCGTTCGTATTCTTCTTATGAATCTTGCTTTCGCACTGTGCACATGGTTAGGGGTGGTTCGGTATGGGATCCCATACCAAAACCCTTGTCTCGATTCCCAAACCAAAATTTTCGAGAATCCCAATTTCAATACCAATCCCAAACCAAATTTTCGGGAATCTCGAAATAGTTTCAGGATTTCGGGACAAATCGGGAATCCCGAAATGGTTTTGGGCTTTTGGACTAAAATTTGACATATTATGCTTTTGGGCTAAAATTCAACCTTTTATATTGAAAAATTGACATATAGCTAGGCCCAATCTGCCAAATTAACAGTACATGTACATTACATCTTGGATTTAATCCATATAGGATGTTTATACAATCATTCATAACGGTAAATATGGAGAAGCTGGACAAGGCTAGAAAGGAGATGAATCCTACTCGATTGAGGCAAACACAATTACCTTGTCCTTGATGTCCTTGTGGCATTGGTTTGTACACCTTCTCTGTTAACAATAACACACCAACAAAACAACATTTGAAATATCATCAGTAATACTGTCTGCCTAATACCCCAAGTAATTCTCATAAAAAGACAAAAAAATTTATCTTGCTTAAACTTTGATCAACATTGGTAAATATGGGTCGCTAATGTGACATCCATTTTATTAATAATGGCTTCCTACTAGAAGAGAATAACCTCCACATATGCTAAGAACCGTCCAGTTCACAACAAAAAAAAAGGTAAGGAGGAATGGACTCTTTCACTCAATCCTTGAACTGGTTAGACATGCATGAATAGATGGACGACATAGATTAATTTGAAACAATCCAACGATTCAAATTAACCCTAACTATAATTAAAAAAGATAATATATATTATTATCTATGTAAATATATATATATATATATATGTATATATAATAATAATTAAAAATATATATTTTCGGTTCGGTATGGGAATACCGAAATATTGGAAAGACAATCCCGATTCCCATACTGAAATTTTGGTATTTTTTCGGTATGGGAATACCGAAATTTTGGGAAAATCGGTTTGGGACATTTTTGGTTTGGGATCGGTATTTTTTTGGTTTGGTTTGGGAATTTTGGGAATTTTTTCCACCCCTACACATGGTTACGTCACGCTAACGTGACGGCCAGCATGCCCCACTTTCGGGTCGGGTGTGTCAATCTATATATTATTTATTAATTAATTAATAACTTATTAATTTATCAAGGTTTTTTTTTTCTTTTCGCTTTCTTAAATATTGTATTTAGTTTTTCGTTTTCCTAACTAACAACTTTACGTATTTGTTTAACCAAATAAAATTAATGAATGTACATATTTTTTTTTCAAAATTAAATTGAATATTGTTCAATTTACTACACTAATTGTTTGTATGTGCTTTTAAAATGACTGAAATAGCTTTTAGAGAAGATGGTTTTGGGTTCCAAAAGCACTTGAAGTGCTTTATGCAATAAGTATCAGTTATGTGCTTCTTTCAGGAAGCACTTTAAGTGCTTTTTCAGAATTCACTTGCATATTTACTAAAGATTGGTTCTAAATACATTTTCACTAAAAGCACTTTCAATCATTTTAAAAGCATATCCAAACAAGCTAACCAAGCAAAAACTCTATTGAAATAAACAAAAGCCACAGTAATAGAACACATCAACCATACAACAATTTAGCATTCTATAATTGTGTTAATTTGATTGATAACTAGAATGTCATATGAACTTATATACATTTTGAATTTGTCATATAAACTTAAATTTTAATCGATTTGTCATGTCATATTTCGAAAATTATTAATTTGTTCTCACTCTAACTTCGTTAAATTTTTCATTCAAAATAAGCCATGTGCAAGGCACATGATTTATTTTCAAGGTTATTTTGGGCTTTCCCCACTCCGACCACCTTCAACATTATTTTAGACATGTCAAGTTTATTTTCAACATTTCACCTCCCAATTTTTTTATGAACATGATTGACCATGTTAAATTCTCAAAGCTTGTAATTAGTTTAACTTCATCTTAGTAAACCTAATGTACTATAAGTTTATGAATCGAGCATGACATGTTTTTTGGTACTGTTGACTACAAAAATCACCTAGCCTATGTGGCGCGCAGGCCGAGTAAATAGTAGACTAACTAAGTCCTTCAAATGTGTGCGGGGCGTGCCAACTCGTCGGCCGGGCTCGGCCGAAGAGTAAAACGTCTTGATGTTGCGTTGATGTGCGCGGCTGACTTCTGAATCTTGCAATTGCAGCTGAGAAAGGAACGCGTCTCGGCCTTTGGGTCCTCAAACCTGAAGACGAGGCTACTAATCACAAAGCTCACGATTCGTCGTCGTCCGACTCGGCGATGGTCACCGTATTGGTGAAGGTAAAACCACGCCGAATCGATATTAATGTGTAAGGGCACAGATACTCAAAGCGGATGAAGGTCTTGACAATGAACGTGGTTCGGCCGTCTCGGTGCCGAACTCTGAAACCCACTTGGGAGTATGCGATCATAAAACAACTCGGCGTCAAAGCACCGAGTTTAGGTACTAGTAACACCTCACTTCGTCGGGATGGCTTGTGAGATGACCTCTGTCGACAAAGATCCAAAAACCCTCGCCGGCCGAGACTGGGATAGATAACCAATCGACCCTGTCGCAGTGCTGTCTATCCAAACTGAAGATGCTTCACGGACGGTTGGTTCTACGGCAACAGTGCTGTCTATCCAAACTGAAGATGTTTACCGGTTGCCTCCACAGTGCTGTCTGTCCAAACTGAAGGTACGGAGGCTGAAAAGAAAATAAAATTCTCAAGGGCGTTGAGAGGTTTCGCGTAGAGCGAGAAATTGCGCAGGGCAGATTTGTGTGTTGTGTTGAAGAAGCTCCTCTTCTCGCTGCTACTGCCTTTGTATTTATAGAGGCTAAAACCTCTCCTCAGATTAAATCATAATTCTACTTGGATTGGGACTCTTAGGCGTTCCTGTTTCTATTAGGTCTTTCGCCGAGACTCCTTCCTGCATTGGGTTTCCTCCGCCTTTTCCAGAAATCCTTCTTCGAATGGGATTCGGCCGACTGCATCTTTAGCTGGCCCATCTCCTATATCCTCCGTGCCTGGTATTGGGCCATTGGGCCAAGACATCTTCTACGCCCGGCCCAAATCGTCATTTTGGGCCCAAACATTGCCCCCTCGCTTCTGAGGTCGTCGGCCATGGTCGAGCTGCGGCCTTGAAGAAGCGTCATCAAATCCTCGAATCATGCGATCATGCGTCCTTTCAATCCCTGATTCTGCCTCATCTCTCCGCCACGTATCAACTCCTATTGCGCTGAGCAACCCTAACGACGTCTCCTAAGGCACGCGGTCGGTGAACCGTCTCCTCATTATGGTCTGCCGCCGCACGCCCTCGTGGTTTTTAATTTTGCAAGACGTTCGGTCTTTTCACCTGGATTCTCTCAAATATTCGAAATGATTGGTGCTTTTCCCGATCAATATTATCCAGAATTTGAAAATCAAACGTCTTATCTTCCCACCATTTGCCTATAAATCCCTGAATGCTTTCCACTGCCACCTTTACGCTTCCAAAATTCTCGAGCTTTTCTTGATTTCTCTCTCTCAGATCTCTAGTGCCCAAAAGAATCCCAGAATACCCAATTTCCTCTGCAACTGTTCAATTTTCTTCAATGGCATCCCTATCTTCCAAGCTTACCAACGAATGCGAGAAGTGCAAGGACATTCTTGATAAAGTTCCCGTCAAATCCTTGCGTTTCGAATGTGACCTGAGCATCAGCCACCAGCTGCTTGGACCCGTCTTCAGGGCGACCGTCCCTTCCTCCGTCATCGGCTTATGCAAGAATCATTGCCTTGCCCCCCTGCTCCATGGGATTGATTGGGCCAAATGGGACTCAGCCAAGCCCCAAGGTTCCTGGCCTTCAACTCCGGCTAACTGGTCAGTCTGGGTAAAGCGCATGTCAGAGCTCCACGGCGCTCAATGGAAGAAACAGGGCATCTATGATGCCATCTGGCTTTCCACCGTGGAAATTGCCATGGACAAAGAGCTGCTGTTGGCGGCTCTCAATTTCTGGTGCTCGGCTACCAACACGATGGTTCTTCCCTTTGGCCCGGCCGGCCCCACCGTCCTCGACGTTTCGACCATTCTGGGGACTTCCCCTTCTGGCCTTTCAGTCGATGCCGCCCTCGCCGGCTACCCGAAGATACTTCATCTAAAGGCCTGGCTTGAGGTCCGGGCTGCTGAATCCCTGAAGGAGGAAGACAAAGATGCTTCCAAGGAAGAAATTCAGAAGCGATTCAAGAATTTCTTCAACTATAAGACCCTTCACTGGTATTTCGCCAGCCAAGGGCAAGAAGTGGCTAGGAAGGGGGAACATGAAGCCTTCCTCTTTTATTGGTACAACAAATTTATTTGTTGTCCCAAATCGAACAAATGCTTGGTGGAGAATTTGCCAGTGGCCGAAGCCCTGGCGAGCGGCAAGTCCTTGGCTCTGAGTCCGGCCATACTCGCCCACCTATTCCGCGGTTTGGCCGAGACGACTGCGGCCACTATCGACCCCCAGCAGAGTGGGCCTCTCTGGATCTTCCAACTCTGGCTGCAGGTCTACTTTGCCTCAGTTCGGCCTGAACTTCCATCTTTTCATCCGGCCGAGGTGCTCGGTCTTCAGCTGGCGACTCGACCCATACCTCCCCACTGGGCCGAAGAAATTTTCAAGTTCTTCTTCGACCTTACCGAGCTGTCCGATGACGAGTTTTTGATATGCCGTCGTCGGAACTACCCCGAGTCGATCTGTCTTCCATCTGAGGCTTGGGATGCAGAGACGGATCTTACTTTGCGCCATTGGGGATCGTTCGTGCTATCACGCGATCTTCCTCTTGGTTGCGATGCACGCCGGGCCAGCTGGGAGGTCTACCATCCCCATTTTACTGCCCGGCAACTTGGCTTTGTCCAAGGTGCCCCGGTCCGTCTCCTTTCTTCCCGTTCCCTTCTTGGCCGAGGACGCCTTTCCGGCTTCCTTGGGAAGGATTTTGAAGTCGCCGAGACGGACTTCCAGGAAAGGTGCAATAGTTTCGTCTCAAACCGGCCGTTCCTGAAGCCCTTTGCACCGACACCTTTGGTGACTGGTGGGAAGCATACACAACCGACTTTTTCGGCACACCGATTGATGACCTGGTCGCCAAACTCTTCGGTACTTATTTCTTATTTTGTCTGGAAACCTTTTAGTGACTTAATTTCGTCGAGAATCCTAACTCTATGTTATTTGTCTCTTTCTAGGCGGACGAGCATCCCAGCCGGCAAATGCTGCTACGGCGGCCGCGGCCAAAAAGAAGAAGACCATTGTTCTTCCCAAAACGGCCACGGCTGCTGTCACCAAAACGTCAGGCAAACGGTCGCGCCACGAGGTTGAGGCGGCCGATAAATCTCCCCGCCTGGCGAAGTGCCCAAAACTCCCGGCGGGGAAGCGAGACCGGGAGGTGCTGGTCCCAGCTTCCAAAGGCATCAGTATTGGTGCACCCCGGCCATCGTCTGTGGCCGCTCCTGCCTCTCAAGCCGTACCAGAAACTGTCCGGCGGGTCGAGCCCCCCAAAATCCAAAAAATCTCTGGCGGCCCTGTCCTGGAGGTGACCCCATTGGCCACCAAGTCGCCCCCAAAACACCCAAAACGAACGTCGATCATTCTGGATGATGAAGAGGTTTGAATCTCCTACTGGTTTCCTTGTCTGATTTCATAGTCCTTGTATTGACCAATCTTCTTCTTAGGATGATGGTGACATTCCAAGCTGTCCTCTTCTTCCAAGTCTAGCTCCAACGGCCGAGAATCCTTTAGCCGATCCTCTTGTGATCGATAAAGGAAAGATGGCCGCTGTTGAGCCCAAAACGCTGATAGCGTCGGTGGTTTCCCCTCCGTTTGCGGATTCTACCATCCCCTCCCATGAGGTCCCTCCAATCACTGTGAGTTCTCTCTACTCTTAGAATTCCTTGACGTTTGCCTTGAATGATTCTCATGTTCTTGTGTTCAGCCCACCTGGCAGGCCGAACTTGACGTTCTGTTTTACACGACTTCTAACGGAGCCGGCTCTTCTGTCTCGCCAACCAGATCTGCCGATGGGGCTGCTGATCATCCGGTTCTCTCTCGACTGCCAAATATCCTATCGTTGTCCGCCTTGGAGGTCATTCAGAACAATGGCCTTGAATCTATTGGGGAGTGCTTGAATGCCCTCGCCTCTGAAGGGCAACTGGACGACGCCACCGTTACCCAGTTGTCTTTGATTTTGGAGAAAACTCGAAACTTCTTCCCAATTTTTGAAAACGCCCTCCGCTCTGACGACGTCCTTAAGGCAGCCGAGGCTGCCCGGCGGGAGCTTGAAGTGATAAAGGCCAAAAAACTTGAGCTGATGGCCCTTGATGGCCAGATCGCGGTACTTCAACGCAAACGGTCGGATGTTGCTTCTGCTCTTGAGGCGACATTTGAGGCTAACAAGGCTAGGCTGACGGAGCTTGCGGCCGGCGTAAGGCAGATCGCGCTGATGAAGTCGGAGAGGAAGATGCGCGAAGCCGAGATCACTCTGGGGGAGGTGAGGTGGTTGGAGTTGAAGGCAGCCCTCAAGGCTTATCTCCCTTAGTCTCTAGGATTGTGAAATCACTTTTTGTAGGTTGTAACCCCTTTTTCTATGAATAATAAAAACTTGTTTATTCCTGCATTTCCCAGATGGTCGGATAATATTTTTTTTTAAAATTTTCCGTTAATCGGCAATTTATGCATTAAACCATTCCGATCTTTAAGATGATATGCCCCCTTGCCGAGAACCTTATGAACAATAAACGGCCCTTCCCAATTCGGCGACCATTTGCCGAATCTAGGGTCTTTTATTCCGACTGGCAGTACCGTCTGCCAAACTAATTCTCCTTCGCCGAACGTCTTTTGTTTAACTCGCTGATTGTACGCTCGTTCGGCAATCTTCTTTTGTGCCACAAGCAAGTTATAAGTGTCAAGGCAAACTCCTTCCAGTTCTTCTAACTCCTGGATCATAGCTTGACTATACTCATCGCTGAAGAGACTGCTGTGCTCTATCATCCTTGCCGAATTTACGCTCAACTCGACCGGTAGCATAGCATCATGTCCATAGGTTAATGTGTACGGAGTTGTCCCGGTGGCTGATCGTGGTGACGTTCGGTAGGCCCACAATGCTTCATTCAACCTTAAATGCCACATTGTCGGTCTTTCTTTCACCATTTTTTCCAAGATTCCAATCAAAACTTTATTACTTGCTTCGGCTTGCCCATTCGCTTGTGGGTAATATGGCGTAGATTGCTCGAGCCGAATCTTGAGATTTTCTGCGTAAGTTCTGAATCGGCCGGACGTAAATATAGTGCCGTTATCTGTTATAATCGTTTCTGGCACGCCAAATCGGGTCACGATATTTTCTTCGACGAAGTCACACAATTCTTTAGATGTCAGTTTGGCATATGATTTTGCTTCGACCCATTTGGTAAAGTAATCCATTGCTACGAGTATCCAAGCGTGTTTTGCCGAGCCAGACGATGGTGTAATTTTACCGATGATATCCATGGCCCATCCCCGAAACGGCCATGGTTTGGTGACCGAATGCAACAATTCGGCCGGGGCCCTCTGTATAGGACCGTGAATCTGACACTGTACGCATCCTCGTGCGTGCTCAATGCAGTCCTTTAAGATATTCGGCCAAAAATAACCGTGTCGACGAAGCAACCAACGCATCTTTCGGCCGGATTGATTGGCTCCACATATTCCTTCATGGACTTCGGCCATTGCTTGTGCGGCCTCTTTGGGGCCGAGACACAACAACAGTAAGCCGTCTTCGCTCTTCCTATATAGAACATTTTGGTACGACACATAGTTCGTGGCATGAACCTTCGTCTTACGCTCGTGTTTGCCATTGGGATTATCTATGTACCGCATGATTGCGCCTCTCCAATCATCGGGTAATGCTTCAACCACGCAGATTTCGACCGGGTCTTCTCGTTCTAGTAGCGATGGTAACGACATTACTCGTGTTCGGATCACATGATCCTGGCTAATAGCTTGTTGATTAACCAGTGCTGGAGGCGATTTGGTATCGGTCGACCTAATTTTCCCCCCATGAGTTGCGCGTCGGAGGCGATTTGGGCTAATTCATCGGCGTCAACATTATGGACCCGGGAAACGTGCTCGAATGTGATACGGTCAAAAGACTCGGCCAAATAGCTAGCGACCATGTGATAAGGAGCTAGAGTGCAACTCATGCAGCGAAAAATGCCGTTGATCTGGTTAATCACAAGTTCAAAGTCGCCGAAAACCAGGACGCGAGGTGCTCGTAAGTCATGAAGGATGCCGAGGCCAATGACAAGAGCTTCGTATTCGGCTTGATTGTTGGTGCAGTCAAAGTCAAGTTGGAAAGAAAAATACCATCGTTGGTGCTCGGGAGACTGAATGACGATGCCTACGCCGGCCGAACAAGAAGTGCTAGAGCCATCGAAATACATTGTCCAGAAATTGTCCCGTGCTTCCACCATGCCGATCTCGAGATCATTGCCCCCGAAGTCGTATGGAGACGGATGTTGGGCCAGGAAATCGGCCAAGGCTTGGCCTTTGACGGCCTTCTGGGGAACATATTGTAGACTAAACTCGGATAGTGCCATTATCTATTTCCCGATTCGACCTTTGACAATTGGCCGAGTGAGCATGTAACGGATGACATCAGTCTGGGCGATAACTTGAGTGACGGATAGGAGCATGTAGTGCCGAAGCTTGGAGGCGGCAAAGAACAATGCCAGACAGAGTTTCTCAACAGCCGTGTAATTGATCTCCGGAGTATTGAGGTGGCGGCTAAGGTAGAAGATAGCATGTTCGCGACCGGCCTCGTTGTCTTGTGCTAGAAGGCAGCTGATGGATTCTTCGGCCGCAGATATGTACAACTTAAGAGGTTTACCACGTCGGGGTGGAACAAGGACCGGTAGGGTAGTTAATGCTACCTTGATTTGAGTGAAAGCGTCGTCGTGCTCGGTGCTCCACGCAAACTTGTCGTGGTCTTTAAGTTTTAGCAAAGTGGAGAACGCTCGCATTTGACCTGCCGAATTGGCGATAAACCGGTGAAGAAAATTTACCTGGCCGAGCAACGACTGTAACTGTTTCTTATTCCTGGGGGCCGGCGCATTGATAATTGCACGGGCCTTGTTTTCGTCAATCTCGATGCCGCGGTGATGGACCAGGAATCCCAAGAAATTTCCTATCGAGACGCCGAAAGCACATTTGGCTGGGTTCATTTTGAGATTGTGTCGGCCCATGCGTAAGAAGGTTTGGCGGAGATCTTCTAAGTGTGTCTGCCGACGCTTGGACTTGACCACAACGTCGTCAATGTACACCTCGACTGTTGTACCGATGAGGTCATGAAAGATGGTATTCATGGCTCGCTGGTATGTGGCGCCGGCATTCTTGAGGCCAAACGGCATAACGACCCACTCATGCGTGCCGAGTGCCCCTGGGCATCGAAAAGCAGTCTTGTGGACATCGGCCTCGGCGATGAAGATTTGATTATAGCCGGCATGGCCGTCCATGAACGAAAAAATGGCATGAGTGGTGGCCGCATCGATTAAAAGATCTGAAATTGGCATGGTATACTCATCCTTGGGGGTTGCCAAATTTAAGTTACGGAAATCGATGCAAATGCGAAGAGCGCCGTTCTTCTTGAGGACAGGGACTATGTTTGCCAACCATTCGACATATCTGGCTGTCCGAATGAACCCGGCATTCAAAAGGCGAATAATTTCGTCCTTGATGCCAAACTGAACTTCGGTCGAGAACCGTCGAGGGGGCTGACGAAACGGTTTGCAGCCGGGCTTAATGCGTAACTCATGCTCAACGAGCGTTCGGTCTAAACCAGGCATCTCGTGATAACTCCAGGCGAAACAATCTTTGAATTCGTTTAATAAATCACGCAGCTCGGCTTTCATAGGTTGGGGCAACAAAGCACTAATAAATTAAGGCCGTGGTTCTTCGGCCGTCCCAACATTGATTTCTTCCAAATGGTCCTTAACCTGAGGCCGATGGTCTTCAAGTTCGGCCGATGCAAGCTGGACCTGATCGAAAGACACCACCGGGCCATTGTCTCCCTCTGCGAGAAACTCGACCAAGTTAACGCCGGAGTGTGGTTGTTTGGAGACTGTATACCAATGGGCCAGCAGTCGTTCCATGGTTGAAGAGACTGCGGCCTGGCGTCGGTCGTGGCTGTCGTCACTCATTAATAGTTGGAAGAAAGTGGCCAACCCGAGTCTTGCCGAATCCTGGTGGACAGTCTCGGCGGCTACGTCGATAGCCTTTTGGACAGAAATCTTCGTCGGCCGACCCTCCTCATTGAAGTCATGGAGGGTGATGTAGCCGACGTGATCATCATATTATCGAGCTTGAATCATATTGGCCTCGAACGGCTGGGTGTCGGCCGGGTGGACAATGACCGACTTGCCATCCCAGAAGACAAGGACTTGGTAGAGAGAAGATGGAATACAACCAGTCTGATGGATCCAATCACGACCGAGGATAGCGTTATACTCGGTCTTCGAATCAACGATGAAAAATGCAGTCATGTGATTGCGACCAGCTACGGTTACTTCTAGAGGCAACACTCATTTGGTCTGGGATCGGTCACCCACGAAACTGCTCATAGTAACTCCAGATGGAATGAGTTCATCGTGCGATCGTCGCAGAGCACGCATGACGGATACGGACATGACATTGACCATCGCACCGCAATCGACGAACACCTTAGAAACTGGGTAGCCTTCAATATGAGCCGTGACATACAACGGCTTTAGATGTTGTAGGTTGGTAGTGGGGGATCGGGGGAACAACTCGGCGAAAGCTGCCGCTAGTGTGTCGATTTGGCTGTTCGTTCCTTCCTCTGTGTGGACAAACTCGACCTGTGTCGCTTCTTCGGTCACGACATCGCCGTCCAAGGATGATGGTTGGAGATCCGTTGTTTGAAACTCGGCGGGTAAAACGTGGACCATGCTGATTTCCATGTTGTCCAGGATAGAAGGGCCGAGTGGGTCGTGTTCTTCTGTGCAACTAGCCGAGGCCGCTTGCTGTGGAATATTCTCGAGGGGGGGCGTCCGTTGTATCCTTGGCAATTGGTAGTTCGTCGTCTGGGGTCGCCTTAATTTGGATATCACCCTCGAGCACACCGTGTGCAGGGGTAGTGGTGGATTGACGGCTTTGCTCGTGATACGCAATTAAAGTGTTCCTTGTGTCCAGATACGCGTCGAGGCGCCTTACCCGTTCTTGTTCATCGGCCGTGAGGCCGAACAGCGCTACTGCTGAGAAGACTTCAAAATGATACCTCAAAATCTGAAGGTCGTCGAAGGAAAAGGGAAGCTTGGCGGGTAGTAGGTCTGTGTATGGGTCCACCTCAAAACCAAGCACTTGAGCCTCCCATATGTGTTGGAATCTTGCCTTGATGGTCGGGTCAGTGGTCTTTTGAATGATTTGCTCGGCATCTAGGGAAGTCAGGGCTAAGTCGAGGACTTGTTGACATTCTTTTGGTAGGCCGTATAAATCATTGGCGGAGTGCGTCTTATGGAATTCCATCATATACTCTAGTGCTTCGCCAACGAAGGGAGGATGGAGATTCCGCCGTATCCGGATCAGTGGTTCGGATGTCGGTGTTGGATGAGGATTTGTTTCCGATTCTTGTTGAAGTTTCTCGAACCGAGCCTTCATTTCTCCTGATCGGAGCAGGATCTTGATCCGCTTGTCGGACTCTTCGAAGGCCGTCTCGATGTCAGGGGCCGTAGCCTGCTTCCCTTCGAGTAACTCGGTCATGATCGCCGGGAGTGGACGCTCATTTCTGGGGTCTGTACCCTTAGGCTGCCACTTAGGAATCGATGAATTTTGAGTTGCCTGTCGGCGAGCCATGCAATCTATCCTCTGGCGTCGACGCTTCTGAGACTTGGACAGGGCAGTGTAAACGCCGGTTGGTGAATGGTACGTGTACCAGCGCTGGTCACGCGTCTCTGGTGGTTTGAATGTTTTTGGCTTAGCTGCCGAACCAGAACTGCTGGAACTTCGTGCGTAATAATCCTCATTGTAGAATGGGGCATCGAAGTCCAATCGTCGCCTAACCGAAGATGACCCCCCGGCCTGTGTTTGAGGTCCGAGTCTATCTAACACTTTACGTCGCTGACCCGAGCCGAGTGCTTTTGGCGGGGTTGGGACAATCACGGGTGTTGGCCGAGGTTCTGCCTCGTTTGGCCGTAGTTGGTGTGGCGTCGTTACCTGAGGTTGCTTGGCCGGTGGCTCGGTGATAACTACTTGTACTTTGCAACGATTGCACAGTACCTTTGGTTCCTCAGGTTCCTCTTTACTAGCTTTTGTCGTGGCCTGGACAATTTCAATCCCCGTCACTTTCGTTGAGGAGTTATGACAATCTAGGTCGACCTTGAGTCGTGGCCGGGAGTTCTGTTTTGGAATATGCTGTGTTTGCACGAACTCGGCCTTTCCTTTGCCCTTGCTCTCAGGAAAGTGGGCATCTACCATGCCAACTGTTGCTGAAGGGAACGGATTAGCGTCGACACCCATCTGTTTTTCTGGGAATTTTAATTTGCCTTTGTCGATCCATCCTTGAATAGCATCGCGGAACACTACACAATTGTTGGTCGTATGCTTACTTGAATTGTGGTACTTACAATAGGCCTTATCTTTCAATTCTTCGGCCTTTGGGATGTTATGTCCCGGCCGAAGCTTAATGATCTTTGCCGACAACAACTGATCGAAAATCGCGTCGGCCTTGGTGATGTCAAAAGTGTAAACTTTGGATGTTTTGGCCGTTGAATCTTCCGGGGCCAAGCGAGGTTTTGTATCCTTCGTATGAGCCAAAGCTTTGCAAATGTACGGCTTATCAATGACGATTTCAGCCGCATCTATACTGGCGTACTGAGTGCCGTCTCCTTCGGTCGCGGCATAATTAACTGAAGGATTTTTGTATATGGCCCCTCTGGCTGAAGATGCTGATACCTTTTCTTCTCGGAGTAAGTACTCGTATTGTTCCGCATGTTGGGCTAATTCGTACATATCGCAGAAGTTCGCCCCTAAGAATTTCTTCTTATATTCCAAGTCGAGGCCATTAAGAGCGATTCTGACGAACTCTACTTCTAGAAGAGGTACTCGGCACCAGTTTCGAGCCGACTTAAACCTCGTTAGGTACTCCATTGGTGACTCGTCAGATGCCTGAGCCATCCTAGCCAGTGAGGACACCGACATCTCCATTCCTGGTCGATAGAACTGCTCGTGAAACTTTTCGACCAACTCTTCCCAACTTTGGATTGAATTTTGGGGAAGGTTGATGTACCACGCGAATGCTGGCCCGGTCAATGAGAAGTTGAACAATCGTAGTTTATAATAATCACTGTTGACATCCCCACATTGCGCGGTGAATCGCGCCACATGTTCCAAATAAGACAATGATGACTCCCCCGCGAATAAACTGAAGTCTGGAATCTTGAAACCTTTTGGGTACTCGAAATGCTCCATGAACTCCGGGTACGGATGGATGAACTTGGGGAACTTCGGCCCTTTCTTCAAGGTCGAATCAATCATTCGTTGTACTTCCGCGGTGTTCACACCTGTCACATCAGCTCCAAAATCATTTGTTGTGCTGGTTGATTCGTTCCTTTTTCCAAGATCGATTGTTCGAGACCGAGTAGATCCTCCCTTGGCCGTGGATGCGATTACCATGTTGGGTTTGGGCACGAGCTGTCGCGTTCGATCGGTCAATCCTAGATTAGGAGTAATATCGATCAGGTGTTCGAGCAACCTGTTCTGCATCGCGCCTTGCCCCCGTACTTCTTCCAGGATTGATTTTATGTCTCGGCCGAAAGTCTGTTCAAAATGCCGAGATTGCTCTTCCAAGCGTCTCCTAAAAAATGACCTGGATGGTGGGTCAGTGGCGTCACCCCCATCCTCGTCACAGTCTTCTACTATTCCTTCGACTTGCTGGTCCTTTATGACCTTAGTAAGAACTCCTGTGTTATGAGGGGGTTCGCCGAGAAGTATTCCCCTTTCTTGGCGTGGATCAGGTGTCATGGCATCACTGGTGTGTGCCTGGGATAGATTTTCAGATCCCGTGTTGTGGATTACTGGTACGGTAGTGGATTTTCCCATTCCTATCTTTTTCTTCACCGAACGAGTTTCAACGGGCATGAACTTTGTAGTTTTAGCACTGGGTCCCACTGGGCGTGCCAAAATGTTGACTACAAAAATCACCTAGCCTACGTGGCGCGTAGGCCGAGTAAATAGTAGACTAACTAAGTCCTTCAAATGTGTGCGGGGAGTGCCAACTCGTCGGCCGGGCTCGGCAGAAGAGTAAAATGTCTTGATGTTGTGTTGATGCGCGCGGCTGACTTCTGAATCTTGTAATTGCAGCCGAGAAAGGAACGCGTCTCGACCTTTGGGTCCTCAAACCTGAAGACGAGGCTACTAATCACAAAGCTCACGATTCGTCGTCGTCCGACTCGGCGATGGTCACCGTATTGGTGAAGGTAAAACCACGCCGAATCGATATTAATGTGTAAGGGCACAGATACTCAAAGCGGATGAAGGTCTTGACAATGAACGTGGTTCGGCCGTCTCGGTGCCGAACTCTGAAACCCACTTGGGAGTATGCGATCATAAAACAACTCGGCGTCAAAGCACCGAGTTTAGGTACTAGTAACACCTCACTTCGCCGGGATGGCTTGTGAGCTGACCTCTGTCGACAAAGATCCAAAAACCCTCGCCGGCCGAGACTGAGATAGATAACCAATCGACCCTGTCGCAGTGCTGTCTATCCAAACTGAAGATGCTTCACGGACGGTTGGTTCTACGGCAACAGTGCTGTCTATCCAAACTGAAGATGTTTACCGGTTGCCTCCACAGTGCTGTCTGTCCAAACTGAAGGTACGGAGGCTGAAAAGAAAATAAAATTCTCAAGGGCGTTGAGAGGTTTCGCGTAGAGCGAGAAATTGCGCAAGGCAGATTTGTGTGTTGTGTTGAAGAAGCTCCTCTTCTCGCTGCTACTGCCTTTGTATTTATAGAGGCTAAAACCTCTCCTCAGATTAAATCATAATTCTACTTGGATTGGGACTCTTAGGCGTTCCTGTTTCTATTAGGTCTTTTGCCGAGACTCCTTCCTGCATTGGGTTTCCTCCGCCTTTTCCAGAAATCCTTCTTCGAATGGGATTCGGCCGGCTGCATCTTTAGCTGGCCCATCTCCTATATCCTCCGTGCCTGGTATTGGGCCATTGGGCCGAGACATCCTCTACGCCCGGCCCAAATCGTCATTTTGGGCCCAAACAGGTACCAAAAGAAAAGTAGAGCAATTATAAAAAGAAAGTCAAAAGTTAAAAACCAATTTGGATATATATCGTTATATAAAATAAATAAATAACAAATAAACTTGTGAAAAGTGAGGTCAAAAGTCTAAAATAATCTTCTTTTGGCTAAAAATTTTAACGGTGTTAGAGTGAATGACAAATTAATGATTTCAAAAAATTCATGTGACAAATTGCTTAAAATTTTAGTTCATATGACTAATTGAAAAATATATATAGTTTTATATATCATTTCAAAAAAATTCCCAAACTAGTATTTCATGCAACATTCTATTATGAATCCATAACAAACGTTAACATGAATATATTAAAGGTTGATATTAACGCTTGTGATGAAGCATAATAGTAATGGTTATAACTCACAATAAAATGTCTAATGCCAAAAAGGTTATAAAGTTAGTTGACATTGTTGGTTTCATTCGGTTTGGTTTGATTTGGTCTAATACTACACTTTTTTTTTAATTTCGTTTGTTGTATGCATTTTATTCCATAACCTTTGCTTGCTCGAGAAATTTTTTTCTATGGTAGTCTCACTGCTAACTAGCTTTACTAAGGCACATACTATATTATAGGTGGACAATATGATTGAAATTTGATGGACCCAACTTATAAAGTTAATAAATAAACTCAACATGAATAGAATGGTAACACGATGTAGGGTGAGAAAAATTTATCAGTCTCGTTATATGAAAAAGTTTTACAACCGGTAAGACATGGTTAATTTGCTCTTTTGAATGTAGCACATTGTGAATCTACTCCGGCTTATGAGGAAAAAAAAGGGCTTTTTAATGTGTAGTCTCAACATCGTCATGTAATGTCACTGTTTCATAAATTGTAAATATCATAATCGAGTTTATATTTTATGATATTATGAGAAAACGGTAACGCAACGCTCGTGATGGTTTGACCGCCGAAGAATCTCTTGCATGTAAGTTTTTCTTTTGTGAAGAGATTTCCAAATGCTAATCAATATTGGGTAAAGGTAATCACACCTCGATCTAATCTCTAGTTAAACAGAAAGGATTTTTTATTTTTTTTCCCTTAACATAAAGGTTGAGAATTGAGATCTAATGGCCATTGCTCTATGGACAAAAAGAGTACACAGGGGACCCAAAATACATGTTTTTGTCAGAAGATCAAATGACCAAAATTTGAGACAGTAGCCATTAGTCACAGAAGAGGGCATTGCACTTACAAGTTAAGTGTGGGTCTGATGCCGACATGAACCTTGAAACATCGTATTCCACAACAAAGGTCTTTAATGTTCAAATTTACCAGCAAATCCGTGGCTTTTGTGCAAATTTTGACCACGAAAAGATACAACCTACAGCTTCTGTTGGCCGGAGATTCAAGAAGCATGCCGGGGATTTCACCAAAAGACCAAACTGACATTGTCTGGGATCTTCCTGGAAAAGCAAATCCCCTAGTGTTTATGTTTATATATCAAAAATAAATTTACGCAACTTACACTGTACGAGTATACTATCACGTGATATCGTGTATCAGTACCAAGGTATAAACTATCCATAATATCCTGATATTTTTATCGAAATTTCCGTGTTTTTGGACTACCGATATTTCCGATGTCATCGATATTTCCATCGAAATTTCCGTGTTTTTTAAATTTCTATATTTAAAAAAAAACACCAAGGGGATTCAAACCTCTTCCATTTTACTCCTTCAACACCTTGACCACCATATCACTTATGTTTTTGTGAAAATATGCTAAAATATTTACATATTTTTTACACTCACAATGTTTGTCAGCTCGCTATATAATCAACTTAAATCAGTTAAATCCACCATGCAATGCATTTCCTTCTAATTTTTTATGATAAACTAATAGATAATTGACTAAATAAACATCTTGCAAAGTTTCAATAAAAATTTCCAAGTTTTTCTTATAATTTTCTTAGTTTTTATTCAATTTTTATCGATATCGATAATATTCCGATATTTTCATCGAAATTTACGTGTTTTTAGACTACCGATATTTATATTACGAATACCTGATATAGTACTAACGCAGATCACCCCCCTATTGTTTTACCATTTTCCAAGATTTCTAGTACTAGACTTGTAGGCTTATTATTAAAATTAAATAAGTAAATGATTTTCTAGGTTTGTAGCAACAACATCGATCACACTTCTCAGTTCACACCATTGATTTTTACAGTCTGTTCACTCTTCCGTCTGTTGTCTTCCAGAGACAGACAGAGACATAGAACCCCATTTGGGTCATTGACCTAATGCTGCCGTGGTACTAATGTTTCATTTCAATCACTGTCAAATCACTTTCACTAAACATTTTTATTTTTATTCTAAAACAAATCACAAAACTTCAAATCACATTGTCAAGTTGGGATTTGATGATCCAAACAAAATACAGAAAAAGATGTGTTGAACTTGAGTTGGTTTAGCAGTTAAAATTCAGTATGAAATGAGTTGGAAACTCAAACCTCGATGAGATAAGATGTAAACTTAAACATCTTAATTTGAATTGTCTCAACATTCAAAGGGTAAGTAGGAAACGTCTCCATTTGAATTGCACATACGTTCAAATGGTAAGCAAAAAAAACATCATAATTTTGAATTGCAACAACGTTCAAAGTATGAAACGAGATGAAAAATGACTCAATATTTTAAGTTTGAAATAGGGTAAAGGTCTTAATTTGAATTCGAACGGTGTTCAAACGTTAAAGTATGAAACAAGTTATAAACTGATATAGTTTAAATTCAAAATACCTAAATGTTTACATGAGACCGACATTAAACTCATACAGTTTAACCGGTAAATATAACAAGCATATGCCAGTTCATGAAAAAATCAAGATATACATCCCAAAATTTAAGATCAAAATCAACACCAATACCCTAAACTTATATAAACGAATTTACAAAGTCATAAATTAGTAGTACTCATAATAATAATAATAAATTAGTTTAATTAATTTATATAAACTACTACCATATCACAAACTCTCAGCCACTTTTTGGCACTCAAAATCTTTTGAAGCATTATTCAAAATCCACAAGGTCCCTTTTGATGATGATCATTTTAACTCATAAGCACCTTGAAAGTAATCCTCCACGTCATCCCAATTACACGACCGGAAATCGAGCGATAAATCGAAGAAATCTTCATCTTTTAACAGCGTTTCTGGTACGACTCTCATTTCGTCGAAACATATCGGCGGTTCGAAGCAATCTTTCAACCAAAAGTCCGTATCAAAAGCCCCGAAATTTTGTCGCTCCGAAACCCCAACAACCGGTTTCCCGACGATTTCAGCATCTCGGCCACTGAGAACGGAGGTCGGCGACCACACACAGTGATCGCAATCCGAGTTGTGCGGAGACTGAGAGATTGGGATGCAGTCCACGTCCGAGTTGTCCGGAATGGCAATTTCGGGAGGCTTGAGGAAATTGGTCAAAGCCAGAGGTCCTTTAAACGCAATGGCGGCCCTATCGTAAGCCATTCCGGCCTCCTCCGCCGTCTCGAACGTTCCGAGCCACACCCGGACTCCACGATGCGGGTCTCGGATCTCCGCAGCCCATTTCCCCCACGGCCTCCGCCGTACGCCTCGGTATTTCTTCCCGTTCGGCGAAACCTCGTTACTCTCCTCCACCGCTCTGCACCTCCGAGCCTTGGGTTTTGGAAGGAGCATCGTCTGCGAAGAAGAGTTCTCGATTCTGACTTCGTTGATGACGCGCTTCACGAGAACCCGGTGTTTCCGGCTCTGCGAGGGTTCGGCTTCGTCGCCGGAGGAGTCGGTGGCGTTGTCGTCGGTGGCGTTGTCGTCGGTGACGAAAATCCTTACGACTTTGGGGGCTCCACCGGCATTGGATTCGCGGAGGTGGGTAGTGAGCGTCTTGACAAGTTTGTTTGTGACCGTCCGACGCTGCGTGCGCTGTTTGGGTCCATCCATGGCTGTAGCTTACTGGCTAAACAACAAAATACTGAGATGAATGGTGGGAGGAAGAAGAAGGTGAGAAATTTGGAGGGCAAATGTTAATGGCGGAGGAAAATGAAACTGAACTGATGGAGAATTAAGAGAAAGTAAAAGCCAGGAATAAATATGAGAGTTTTGAGAGAGAGAGAGTTTAGAGAGAGGGGAGGGAGCAGAGGAGGAGTCAAACTCCCAAGGATCGCTTTTATGTAGGAGGATCTTAGCAGTCTCCAACATTTTTGTCTTACCAGTTCAAGCTGAATATTTGCTTTTTTTTTTTTTTTTTTTGTATAGAATTCCTTCCTAATAAGATTTGCTCTTTTTATCGGACCAGCTGAAGTTTCTGGCAATGTTTTTATGGAGGGCCATTGTTTGCATTCTTTTTTCAATGTTTACTTGTACGTATTTCAATTTAAATCAATGAAGATCGTATTTTCTTCAAAAATTACCCAACTTGGGGTTCATTATTTGGAGTATTTTTTTGTTTATAATTTTGGTGTATTTTCTTGAATATAATTGTCATACCGCTCATGTACATTACGATATGAGTGAATGATATGTTGGTATTCAAATGGTCATAAAGTATAGTATTAATAAATAAATACATATATTTTAATATAAATAAAGTAATACTGTGATGGTGTAACTGTAACACTAAATATTTTGTATATCAATCATATGAATCATTTCCAATATAGCAAAAAAATAAATATTTGACCTATAAAATGGCGGAAAACATGTGAGAGTAGCCTATGTTGTTTCTTTTTCCTTTGGGAGAATTTGAGATTTTTTGAATTGATATCTCCTTTAGTTAACCACGTATAGCAACCCATGGTTTTCTTTTCTTGGGGACCAAGTATCTGCTATTCTACATTCCTTGTGTTGTACAGTGTAATTTACACATTCTTTTTTACTTTTCATGCATTTTTGTTAATTTCTTCCAATGATTTTTCAATTCATTCAATCTGACGATCAAAAATTGAAAAGATATGTGAAAAGTAAAAATAAGTGTTTGGATAGCACCACTCCTTATATAAATGTATTGTTGAATAGATAATGTTAGAGGATTAAATTTTTTAAACCAAATTTACAAACAAGTGATGTGATTATAAATTATTAAATTATTAATTAAATATCAATTAACATTTTTTTTAATTAGTGACGCATTATTTAATTTATAAATTTAGTAATCTAATATTATTCTTGATGAGGTCACGAGAAATACATTTCACGACATAATAAAAGACAATTAAATATTGCGGGCCTTGTTTATACTTGTGGTCCAAGTTACCAGTTCCCATAAAACAATATATTTGTCTGGTAGCTATCCTCTGTCGTCATTTAAATAAGGGAGTTTTAACAAAATACTACTAGTATTGTTCACTTTTAACGAAAAATTACATTATTTTTATCTTTTTAGTACTATTTACTATATCTTTAAAAATAACTTTTCATTAAAAATGAAGTTTTTTTTGGACTTTTCGTTAGTTTTCCTAACAAAAAAAGCTTAAATGTTAAAATAATATACGTGTTTTACTTGTTTACTCAGTTTTGTCTCTATATTTTTAATTTGGCTGTTTCGGTCCTTGTGGTTTAAAGAACCTTTTTATAAAAAAAAATTCATATGATGCAATTGGAGCTTGGTGTGGTTCCTCCACGACTAGGACACCAAAATATTAAATCATGAACGAAGAAGCAAAGAACCGTTAGTTAATTTGGTCAATTCTGTTAATTTACTTTTAAATATTTCATTTTAAATTACTAAACACTCTATTTATTAAAGAAACATGATGGTTAAGGGCGATTCATGGTAGGTGGGAAACGTGAAATTTTTCCAGAGAGAGATAGGATGGGTGGTTAAGGGCGATTCATGGTGGTTGGAGTGTTTTCTTTGGATGAATTTGCTAAGCGGTGGTGGCTAGGATTTCGGGTAAAAGTAGGAGGCGGGCGGGTTTCAATTTTGTTGTTGTTGAATTTTTATCATTTTCTTTTCATTATTTTTAACTTCTTTTATAGTTTTTTTCTTTTATTTTCTTAATTTTACTCTTTTTATCAATTTGGAACATGTTTGTAAATTTTTAACGGTAATTGATGGAAAAGGAGCACATTGACTAACTGAGTTAAACATAAAAGACTAAATTCGCCGAATTGAAAACACAGGAAGAAAATCAGTCCGATGGGTAAAACACTTGGACCATCTTAACATTTAAGCCAAAAAAAAATAATCCCATGTCATCAAGTATTTCAATCCGATTTGAAGGCTGACGGCTGATATTGGGTTGGGTATCTCAGGAAGAGAGACCTTCTGACGGCTCTACTTTCCGAAAGGGAAAGGCGCGTGAAGTGACTAAGTATGGAGAGGTGGTATATGAACACGACACGTGGTGATAAAGATGAAAAATGTATGACAGTCGAAACAAAATTGGCGTATAAACTGAGATCAAGGCATTTAATGCAAGTTAGTGGGCAGTAAAAAGAAAAATAATATATTTGCTTCTTAAAAACCTTCAAATCAAGAGTCCATTGCCGAGGGTTCCAGAAGCAAAGAGGCAATGTTTGGACCTAAAATGACAATTTGGACCAATGAAGGCCAGTCTGAGAATCGCAAACCTGTACCCAATGGACATGCTCCAGGCCAATGGGCTTGCATTCTACAAATAAGTAGAGTACGAAACAGACTCTTAATTTTCGTAAGCTTTGGACCCTCAGCCGCGAATAAATGCTTTTGGGTTGTCATGGATTTGGTATTTGATTAATTCCTGAGATTTTAAGAACAAAGGGATTCAAAAAATGGATGTCAGAGGCTGGCGACCTTGGGAGATAGTGACGTTGGGATTTACAGATGGTTATGCACAGAGGCGGGATGGAGAGTTAGGGAGAGACTTTTCTTTTTTCCAAAGATTATTGGTTTTTATTTCAACTATTTTTATAAGGTAGTGTTCAAAAGTCGGGTATTTTATTTTTTAGGAAACCAAAATTTGTAAATCAAATAATATCATCATCAAATCAAATTGGTACCTCTAATACATTGGTTGCAATAATGATAAATTGATCATTGTACAAAAACCTCCTACGCCCATCACCACCATCTCCGCTCCTCCACAACCCCAACAACATATAGAAACACGTCTTACAAGAATTTGAAAAAAAAAATTTATTCATTAGTTAAATTTCTTTCACACGTCTTGACAATTTTGATTCGGAATTGGATCCCTGAGCATTAGGTGGGAATCCTACTGAGCAAGAACTGTGAGCCGTTGGATTATAATTATTATAATTTTAAAAAGACACCCTTGTTTGTAACATTTGGATGAAAATCTAACGGTCCACAGTTCTTGCTCAATAGGATCCTCACCTAATGCTCACCTAATACTCAGGAGGGAATCAAATTCCTTTTGATTCTTTCACGTCTAAACAATTTTAGTAAGGTAAATTTACATAAGTCTGTCCTTTACCTGCTCCCTGCTCCTAACTGGTTTTTCTTAAAATAAAAAATAAAAAAAAACAAAACAAGTGGGCCTTTAGCGTTGAACTCTTGCATGACAAAGTGAATTCGAATATGTAGGTAGCTAATATAACAAAATTGATCGTTTGACAAAAAAAATTAAAAAAGACAAAGAACAAAGAAAAAAAAATATAATTCTTACGGAGTTTGTTAAATTCTTTTGAAAAAAAAAATAAAAAAGAACAAAGAAGAAAGAAAAAATATAACTCTTACGGAGTTTGTTAAATTCTTTTGAACTCTGCAAAAGTATAGCATTAAACTCTGAAAGATCTGCAGAAGCCTAGCATTGAAAAAGTGTGAATTTCATTAAGTTTCAAATAGTCAATAAAAATTTACGAAATCTACAAAAGCATATCACATGGAAAAAAAACTACGCAAAAATCATCCTAAACGCTCAATAATTTCCAAGATGGGGCAAATTGTATACTGCCTTGTTTCACAATCACCACGTTATGCTAGCGGCACGGTGATGCCATATACAAGTGCCCCGAAACTAGTACAGTAGTGCAGGCATTAGGGTAAACATACCATCATGCATCGAATCATCACGAGCAATGCCACGAAAAACTTTAGTTTTCACATATAGTTGCTAGGATAAATATCCATTAAACCACCTAAACACATTAACATGACTTATGAGGGGTGTACATGTAGATCTACTCTTCAGTGTCTATTACAAAAGTACGAACCACACTTCTTTTATACATAACAAGAAGGAATACAAACCAGTCTCCTACATGCCCTCGCGACAAAGCACACTAGCCCATAGCATACTTCTGGGTCCAGCTCCTTGCGGTTGTCTCGTACTTTGACCTGTCTGTCTTGTACATATGAGCAATTTCCGGCACCAAGGGATCATCTGGGTTTGGGTCCGTCAACAGCGAACAGATGGATAGCAACACCTGAAATAGGAAACAAGAACCTTTCCCACCCACTTAAAAACTGGCAGATATGCAAGAGTGAAAAGGGTGCAAAGCAACCATTTATTAACAAATGACAGCCATCCACAGTGCACCCATTCATTGTAATCACCATCCCATCTCTAGTTTATATTGAATAGGGAAATTGAAAACAGATTCAGTTATTAAATCACAACGTGGTCACTAAGAGGAGCAGAACCTTTGATATGGTGAGAGCCGGGCTCCACTGCTCTTTCAAAATGTCAAGGCAGATACTTCCATTGCTGTTGATATTTGGATGAAAGACCTTAGTCCTAAAGGCAACCTGCAAAAACAATTTGGTGAAAGAATATTAATAAATTGAAATTCATCTAGACGTTTATAGAACTTTTGAGGAAACGCATTGGAGACAATTCAACACAATATACTATTGACAGTTCGTCAAAATGGGTCAATTCATCCAAGAACTGATGTGCTAGCCAGGTTCAAACGTATACACTGAACTGAACCTGCTGATACAATGGTTGATGGCTCAGACCTAGGACTAAGGCTCCTGACTCAGTCCAAGACCCAAGCCAATATGTTTGACTTGAACGCCTAAGGCTTGGCCCTATATATTTACAGCATCAAGAATATTTAAACACATAATCATACTATTTAGTAGTTTAATAACGCATATCATATAAGTGGAAGAAAATCGAAGAGAGTGAGAGTTAAACAGGACAAAGAATTGATCATGACCAACAACCAAAGCAAACAACAATTTTCCTCCCTACCAAAGAGCATCAACTTCTCTCCAGTTTGTACCATGCCAGAATCAAATAGACAAAAATTAAAAATTGTTGCATGAGTAAATCATACCCAACTGTTTTAAGGCACAGTGAAGAACTCCCAAAAAACTCCAATAGAAAACTTGATCTAGTGGTTGTTCTTAGAGGTCACCATGCCTATGTCTGGACATTTGTTGTCATCCATTTAAAAACTCACCTATACACCAGCTACGGTTTCCAAACTTACTCAGCCTATTATTGTTCTTAATATCAGTAATTTAATAAAGTTGGTTACATTTTCAGTTCTAATTTTATAGCCAGTGAGTTGTGGATTTGGGATTCAATTCGACATTGGATAGACTAATAAATAAGAAAATAATAACAGAACACGAAAATTATCTTGAAAAGTTCAGAAATTTTCAGAAAAGTATCTCTAATATTGTGACTATAAAACCGCACCATCTATTGGATCTCCCGACAATGCCTATTGCCTGAATACTACCCCAAACCAAAACCAAAGCAACTGCAACAAAGGGGGTGGGATAGAGAACAGCAGTTAACCAGAATACAATTTCTATTAAGTAAACTAACAACTTCTACAATGAAAATTAAATTGATGTCATACCTTAGGTGGTTTGAATGGATAATCGGGAGGGAAATGGATGGTAACTAGAAAGACACCCCCTGCATAAGGACTATCTGGGGGACCCATTATTGTTGCTTGCCAATGGAACATGTCCTCAGCAACAGGCCCTGACATCGAACACAAGTAACCATTTTTAAAATACATTCTACACATAAATTTATCACCACAAAGTTCAAGCAACTAAATGCACGCCTTCTTGAGCAACTAGAAATCAAAATGATGGAAGTACAAATTTTGAGGACAAAATTTACTTTTGACTTCCACAGTTTAGTAAATTTTAGAAGAAAATAAACTTTTTTTTTAAACGTGTTTATCTTTGATTCTGTTTCGATCAGGCAACAACTCGGTATAAAATCAATAATCATAAACCATGACAAATTTACTACCGGGTGCAAATTCCCTCCATAGAGCGCAACTCAAATTTCGGTCAGCACAACACAACACTGAACATTCACAAGAATTCAACATCGTTCTATCACAAAAATTTATATATCCAAAATGTCTCCCAACCCCGTGATGAAAAAAAGATCCAATATTTCATTGACAAAACAAAACTATCCGAATAGATCAAAGTCCAGTTAGCACAAAATTGCATTTGAATGAAAACAAATAAAAATGCCTCAAAGATCCAATATTTTAATGCCTCAATAACACAAACACTAGCAAGTCCACGAACTAGCAATCTATCACATAATTTCCACAAAACCCAAAATTCTTTCTACAAAAATTAACTTGAGCTACATCAATCAGAAAACCAAACAAGCGCACAACAAAATAAGAACAACCCATGTCAGAATCTACCATTTTACAAACAACCCATATATCCTAAAGGATTAAAATTCGCAGATCGAGCTTCGAAACAGGCTGAGGACGATGAAAAATGAAAGAAAACGGTAAAACTAAACAAAAAACAGGTAAATAAGAAGAGAGGTCGAAGTAGGGGGGATTGAACCTGCGCTGCAAGAGGTCGGGGGGTCTTTCTGGAGATCTTTGAGCTCCTTCAAGATCCGTTTGGAAGCCATTGATAGACCTCGCAGATCGTAACGGATCTAAGGAAGGGGCGTTGCTTTGACAAAGAGGAGAAAAGAAGAGAGAAGGAGCGAGGTTGACGAAGTGTACAATAATAAATACAAGGATGATGTGATGAAAAAAGAACGGAATAATAATAATAATAATAATAATGAATTTTTGTTAGTATAGGCCTGAGACAGACGAGAGAGATTCCAAAGAGATTCTTGCTTTTATGTGAATCTGATTCTATCAGACTGAGATTGATTTTAAGCCGTTGATTTTGATGACTTTGTTTTGATTCCGAATTTTGGACGGTCGAGATTTGGTTTTGGATGGTTCTTTTACTTTAAATGTACGTGTTATTCAATAACGCACATGTTATCGATATATAAACTATAACGTACGTCTTAAATGAAATGGGCATACTAGAGTTAGTCTTATTTTATGAAATACAGTAGTATGGTAGAAAGATTAAGATATTTCCTCCTTTTGCATCGAAGTTCATATCTTCTCTTGTGATTTAATCAAATCGCAATTAGTTTGATTATGTTCAACTTAGTTTGTTTGAACCGAATCAAATCATTCACCACAGATCGAATGTTATGATTAGTGGCGGGGCCAGAATTTTGGCTCAAGAAGGGCCAAAAGTCTCATCCAAAACGCTCTTTTGATTTAAGAAAAATAAGGATATGCCGTGTCCTAACTACAAACCGCCATCATTTGAGTTTAGTATGACATCGTTCTTGTCATCCTTTTCCTCAACTCAACCCCAATGCGTATTATCATGACTCAAATTCAAAATAAAAGTCCCTTTAGTGGAAGAAGGAAGGAATGAGGAGGGGAATAGAAAAAAATAGAAAAAATAGTAAAAGTAACAGTATTAAAAGACTTCAAGGAATTAAACAAAAATAAAAAATAAAAACTAGCTATCTTGCCTACTTCCTCTCTCTCACTCTTTTGATCACCTAAGTCCCTCAAAATTGACTGTGACGATGGTTAATTGCATTAAGAGCCATCAACCTCAAATTGAACCCATTAAAGGAATAAGGAAAAGATTTTTGTTAGGGCTCTAATACCTTGAAAAATCGTTGGAAATTAAAGGGATAACTCTCATTGTTTCTGCATGAGAAAGATGTCAAGGTAGGCCCAGGACCATTCTAGTACCTTATGTTGGAGATATGCCCTAAAAGTCAATCTTTGGAAGAAACCTTTCAGGACAATGTATGTATGTATAGATAACTCTAATACAGCAAAAGGCAAAGTTACTCATTAAGACTATCTCAATAAACGATATACGTCCAAAATAGTGAATCCATGGACAATGGATCGATGGAAGAAGTAATCTAATGATGTTAGACTGCAGAGACCTTCTTCACATAACCATAATGTCCAAAAGGTTCCTGGTCATATGATTGTCAGAGGGATACTAACAATACATATACCAGTACATACTATATTTCTTTCAAATGAAAAGGATGGAAAGTCTCAAGCCATTCGTGTAGTGACACTAAGACAAGTATGTAGGTGCTCATTAAAGGAATGAGTTCACTGAACAGAATCAAACAAGAGTACTTACATCGAGGTCTACTCACATGTCAAGCAAGTAACTTTACTGGTTAGAATAATGTAAGTAATCATTTGACCTGAGGCATCATAGTTGTCTTGGGGATACGTTGCTGATCTTTTGATAATGAGACGTGACCATATCTCATCTTGGATGTGTTCTATGAATTGTTGGGGGCCAGTGATTTATTCTCAAAGGCATGTGAATGATCAACAAGCGATATCTAATCCTCGGTACGAGAGGAAAAATACTCTAAGATATGATTTGAGAATCTTCGGCCGAAATATCGAGCGTAATATTGGAAGACGTTCGTACCATTTGAATGCATTGATGGTGCACTTAGGCATCTCCCCTACATCGACCACCTTCAACTTTACGCCGCCACACAATACATTGATCTTCACCGTCGCAATCCTCCACCCTTTGATCACGTACGCAACCCTCGTCTTTCCCTCTGTCGCCACTTTTATCTCCTTACTCTTTAGCTGCGCCGCCAGCCTCCGCCCCACCATCTGATCCACCACTTTATTCCTCACCCTCATATCCATCTTGAAATTTGTCGTGTTCCAGTGCCTCTACGTGAACCTTCTAAGATGCTTCGACCCTAGCCCCATCCCGACGTCGTTCTCATCCCCAAGGATCGCGTACATCTCAGTCCCTTTGCCGTAGAAGATGTCGAGTTTCGGGTTGGGGTTCCTCACCTCGACGCTGGTAACAGCCTGGACGTTCAGGTGTGCCCTGTTGCTCTTGGAGACCGGGTCGAATTTGGGGATCTAGAAGGAAATGAAGTAGAAGGTCGGGAGGCGGGGTCGAAGTAGAGGTAGACGATACCGCCGGCGAGGGCAACAACGATGATGACGATGAGAAAGAAGGTGCAGAAGACGCAGCAGTATATCCGGCAGCAGCATATACGGCAGCATCTCCCCCGCCGGCTGCGCTTTGGGCGGAAGGAATGGGGGATATTGGGTTTCCGGGGTGGTGGTCCGGGTACGAGTAGGCCCGGTTGATATGGGTCTCAGTATCCCGGTGGTTTATGCACCGCCAGTCTTATTAGCGGTTGTTGCACCATTTTGTTGGATTACTTTAGGAAATTTAGCAAAAGAAAACAGAGACCCAAATGCAATTTAATTGAAATTTGAACAAATTTTAAAGAAAATGTGGATTGAATTCGAGGAATTGGATTGATTTTTGGGTATGCAAATGAATCGTACGGATCAAAAAGAAGGTGGTAGCACATTTTGAAAAACAATGGAACTTGAATTTTTGGGATTTTGAATTGTGATGAGTTTTTGAATAGTGGATTAGAATTTCTGGGAAAATGATGAAATGGGTAGTGAAATTGGGAGGATGAAGGTGAAGAATGGAGGGAGAAAGGAAGGGGAAGGATTGAATCTCAGGAAATCGGATCACTAAGACAGAGTCGTTCAATTTATGACAAGGAGAGAGAGAGAGAGAGAGAGAGAGAGAGAGAGAGGTTTGGGTTAGTGGGTCATTGAATCGGGTTGAGGCGGGTGGCAATTTAGGCGCGAGGTTCACGCGCGCCGTTGGATGCTCATATTGGCGGTTTGGATTTTTGGACAAAGTTTTCTTTAGCGAACTGTTATTAGCATTATAAAAATTTCATTTTATACTCTTTATAGGTGTTTTTTTTTTTTCTAATTATAAAAAGTTTGGAGCGCAAAATGAGATTTGTAAAATGCCAATAACAATTTCATTTCTTTATTCCATCTTGTTTTTATTGTTTTATTGTAAAATAATTTATTTCAAATCTGGACCTCAATTTTAGCGGGAATAATGTTATGCTTACCACATATTTGTACCATCTCTCTAATAGAAGCATGATCCATCAATACATATAGATCCCATATGTATTAAAGAAATAGTACAAATGAAGATACAAATGTGCAATAAAACTAACATTTTTGCTTTTGTGGTGGTTTCACTTTGGTCTTCAATTTTTTCGCCCCAAGTTGATCCATGAGCACTTAAGAATTTGTTACATAAGGACAATAGTGGCATGGTTTACAAAATTAATAGGATTAGGTGGTGGGTGCTATTCTATTCGACGGAGTTTATTTTTAGTTGGCATATACATTAGAATCGAGCAAGAATGGAATCAGAAAATTTTCAATGGGTAGGCTAGCTAAAAATATAGGCACAAAAATTTACGTAGTAGTAGGCAGATGACATTTTGATCAAAAGTATGTGGAACAATAAAATGCCTTTCAAAAACTATCGTGTGACATTCTCTCTACTTTAGAAACAATAGTTTCTTTCCGCCTTTGTTAATCACACAATCAAAAGTTTAGGGACCAACATGAGATGTGAAGAACTTCAAAGAATAGATTTGTGAGTGTTTCACTTGTTACCTGACTCACACGTGACTAAATTCCAAGCAATACCACTATTCCTCTCAACAGTCTTCTTGATTTCAGGTGAATATTATATTTAAGTTCGCATGTATCAACAATCAGAGTGGCACAGCGGAAGAGTGGTGGACCCATAACCCACAGGTCCCAGGATCAAAACCTGGCTCTGATATTGAGTGGGTTCCGTTTCAACTTCTTTTTTTCTTTTTAATTTGGTGTAATTTTAGATCTTCTTGATTTAAATTGTCCAAGCTATACTTTCCCTTTCAACATTTTTTTAGCATTATTTGTCAAATTTTACACTGCGGTCATCATCATCATCTGTAACATAGCATAACACGTTATTCTTTCGGCTAATAGCACAACAAAAACCACCTCCTACTCTTTCACAAAAAATTAATAGAAAGCCGGGTCTCGGTGTTTCATTTTTTTATCCTAATTTGAAGAATCAAAGTTTAACAAACTACAACAGGACAGCCCCCTTCTGCAACTGCTAGCGGCCTAGTACTACGTAAACTCAAACCACTTTACCCTACATAATCTGTACTGGTCTTCGAATATAAAGCAATTTGTGCACGTATTTTTCATTTGTTTTCAATTTTTTTTAAGGTTTAAGAACAAAATCAATGATTTTTCCAAAGCATATTAATTATAGCACAAACGTATATGAGATTTAAAATTTTAAAGTTTTTTTAATCATCCATATGGATTTAGCAGATGAAAGATTAATGAAGACATATATGAGATTAAGTAAAATCAGCAAAAGTATGATAAAGCACGAGACAAATACGTGAGAGGATGCTGCTCTCTTTACG
The DNA here is from genome assembly GCA_963580275.1 of Crataegus laevigata. Lineage (NCBI taxonomy): Eukaryota > Viridiplantae > Streptophyta > Magnoliopsida > Rosales > Rosaceae > Crataegus > Crataegus laevigata. Next base: position 23,222,944 of record OY756947.1, on the reverse strand, counting down.
CCTTGAATGAGTTGCAAAACACTGAGTTTTTATTAAAGGAGTGTAAAGATAAATTTAGATATTGAATTGGGTTTGTGAGGGTAATTGAGGTAGAAAATTTGAGTTTAAAAAGATATTGATAGTTTAATTAAAAGATATACAAGTGTAGACAATAAATTGGTGTAGAGAAATATTATAGGGTTCAAATAAAATTTTTGTTTTCTAATATTTTTAGGTCTTCCAAGTATCCAACAATGTTAAAAAAAAAAAAAAAAACACAAAAAGGTGATATAAAAATTCTCATCTTCATGTCGCTTAGTACTACGGTCTAGTGATATTCCTCTTAACTAGTAAGTGATTCTCGCCAAATGCAAATTTGAACCACATTATTGCTAGCTCCTTGTAAGGCTCAGTCATTCCCCCACCCCTTTAGTGTAGATATCGTGTGTTAAAAAAATGTCATTCAGGAATTACGGCATTAATTGATGGCATATTTGTTGATTTGCCTTCTAACTCATATGGAGGTACTAATTTCCTTGTGAACTTTAATTTTAGCCGATTAACCCCTTGAATTTTTATAATTAGCCAATTTCTCCTTTGAACTTTAATTTTGGCTGATTACCCCGTAAACTTTTATAAATAGCCAATTTTTCATCTATCTTGATCACAGGAACAACACATGACAACTGAAGGAAGGCAAAAATGATGGAAAATTGAATGATTTTTTTTTAAAAAAAATCTAATGCCAATGGGAGAATTAGATATTTATAAAAGTTCAGGGTAATCAGCTAAAGGTAAAGTTTAGGAGAAATTGGCTGATTATACAAGTTCAGGAGGATAATCGATTGCAATTAAAATTTAGTAGAGAAATTAGCCGTTCTATACAAGTTAAGTGGGTAAACCAACAACACCTCTTAATTGATGGAGAAGGCGTGAGCTTCAGTCAATTGCCCTATCGATAATTTACCGTGCCCTCCGTTTTCCTACTCAATGCCACCCAGTAGAGTAGACAGTCCGATCTGCTCCAAATTGATTTTACAAATCTGAAACTTATATGAACCTGCAAGGTAGTTTGATGATGACCTCTTCACGCGCTTTGCCGGAAATAATGATAACATCGGACAATGATAAAAGGGAAATTGTAAGAAAGTAAATGCATAAAATGGAAAAGAAATCAAAGTAAATTTCTATCTTCATTCCTAGTCTCTCTACGTCATAAAATGAGTTTAAATACACCCAAAGATAATTAGGGTTTTAAGATGTAAATGGTCCTAATGGTATTACATATGTAATGGGTCTAATAGATAACAACAACAATAGCTGGTCCAATTAATCTAACAGAATCCCAATAGCTTAGAGTCGCATCAAATAATGGCCGTCCTAACGGTACCACCACGGATTCTCCGATTTCAATTGTACGAATTGCAGGAAGTCTGATCCGTCACCCCGCCATAATAATCGTCCTCGCTCGGATAGGGTTAAAGAGATGAGAATCGAGGAGATTGATTTTGATTAAGAATACGCTCCCGTATTTCATTGTATTTTTCAGTTTTTTTTTTAATTTTAAATACCAAATAAAGGAAAGTTAATAGGGGTTAACTGTGGATTAAGTACTAGGACAAGTATCGAAAAATTAACAAGCAGACACAATGTAAACACAAAAATGAGGACAACAGACCCGCGGTTGCTAAGCAATTATTAAGTCATACTAAAGTTTTCACGTTATTCAATCCCCAAAAAAAAAATATTTTTACGTTAAAACGAGACTTTCATGTTTGAAATTTCTAAACTAGTTAAATTTCACGTTGGTCGCTAGAAATGAGCATAACAAATAACAAATTTGTTTTCTTGTCTACAACTAGTCAGAAGTGTGTTATGTTCATATCTATTTAGTATTTCGTAATATTGTGTGATGAAAGAGATGGAGAAGAAAATTTAAAAATGTGAGTCGCAAATAAAAGCATAAATTGACATTGCAGAGTCATCACATTTAACTGTTAAGTTTACTCACACCCACACGCATATGATTAAGGTTGGTTCTGTTCTAAATCTCTCCACTCTTCAATGTACATCACCCTTCAGTGGCCATTCCAGCACATCTGAATTCTAGTCTTTTAACCCAAGATTAAATCAGAAAAAATATAGCCATTACTTCTTCCATGAGATAACTCACCACACTGTAAAAATTAGAGCCTCAGCTTTCAGCGCCATTCCAAGCCGCCTTCGCTGTTGCGTTCCCCGGCTTATTGTTAGCAGTAATTTTGGGCTTGTAATATGCCAAAACTACATAACTAAATGAACTGCACAAATTACCGGTCTATTGATCAGCCAGCGGCGACTGCATCTGCCCTTGGACTCGTGTCCAGGAGTTGGTGCAGCTTCGCCCCATTGTTTTTCTCATACGTGCCATTGTCACCGTCTTTCTCAGCATCCCTAGCAACGGAACCTGCGTTATTAACTCTTGACAGTAGGTTCTTGGTACTGAAAGGCTGGACCCTCTTATCATCGATGTTCATGATGATATCTTCAATTCTTCCTACGCGTGCGTTTTTCAGTTTATCCTAGGATGTTGAGAAAAGAATGTAAGTTCGCACAAGAACAACGGCCGCATAAATTTTCATCAATCTCAGAGGAAAGAGATGATTCTGAAAAAGCATGTGGACGTACCAATAATGTAGTGTTTTCTAGCTTGAGTGTAGCAGAATTCTCTGTTAATCGGTTTATTTCAGATTTAAGTCCCACATTCTCTGCAGATAAGACGTCAACCTGTTGTGCAAGTTCTTCAGTCTCAGCCTGGACGGAATAAGCATTAGCATCATATCTACATTATTATGAACACATTCTACAAATAGAATATTATTACATGGCTCTTTCACAATTTCCATACCTGCTTCCTTAACCTGGATCTTCTAGCAGATTCCCGATTTGATTGTTTCCTCCTTTCCCGTTTAATCTCCCGATCATTCTGCGCATCATAATCAAGGCACCATAAGTTACATTCGGTGGTGCAAAATTTGGATGAAGTATGAGAAACTAAAGCATATCTAACAACTACAAAGTGACATGCGCAAACCATACATCTATCCAGGTTTCAGGAGGCAAAACTGCACAGGATTGTGGAACACAGGTAGGACTCGTCTTTGAGTTCAAGATAGGTGGGTTATTGAGTTCCAACACCGTGGTCACACCAGGAGAAACAGCTGGTCCCACCACTTTTCCCGGGATACTAGCAGCAGCAATAGTTACACCCAACACTTTATCAGTAGCTGCATTTGCCTCCTTAACAGAAACTGGACCAGGCTGCATGTCAGTCTTCCTATCTCCAGCTGCTGGAACAAATATTGAGCAAAAATACGTGTCAAAAGCATGTTAAAACAAACAACTTAAGATTTTGTGTACTGTAAAACACCAGTGAATCTATCACTGCATCAAATCGGAGGATCCTGATTTTAAACCTCTAAAAATATTACCTATCAAAGTCTCAGTTAAGTGGTGGAGAGATGTTCGCATGTGAGGGAGTGTGTTTGGATGTAAAACAACAATTGACTCACATCTTAAGATTTTAAGCTTTATGAAATAAGAGATATTTACTAAAAAAAGATACTGATTGCAGGCCAACTTTATTGTTCATCAAGATGTAACACTTGGTGAAGAACACAGTAATACCAGTGGATGGTGTTCCCTCACGACTTCTTTTTCTTCTGGTTTGATTTGCCTGGACATAAAACAGGCAGATAGTGCAATTTAACTTCGCTATTAATCATCAATAAATATACATAGAATATTCAAATCAAGTGAAAAAAAAGGACGGCATAGCAGAAACATGCTACAAGCAAATGAAAAAGTCCTCACTGCAGCAGTATTCCCATCACTTCCATCGCTAAAACCTTCAGTTCTAGAACTGTTAACATGGTAACAAACTCACAAAATCAGCCCATAAACAATATATTCACACGAAAAACGCAGAGCCTAGTGAACTAATTTTCCAGATACACGTGAGCAAAAGGAGAATTCCAGTCCACCAGAGAGTGGACCAGAGTGGTGCGCTAGGAGGGGCATATCTAAAAGGTGGACCAACAAAAGGAAGAAATAAGATAAACTGGTTTACAAACCTCTGGGAGAGACTCTGTTCAGCTCCACCTTCAGCGTTCGTAACATTACCACTGCCTATTGACATTGCAAGCCCATCAAATTCTTTCAGCTTTTTCATTAACCCTCGTTCTGTATTACCAGATGACTTTGTAGGTGCTTCCATATTCAAAGGAGTCGCGGCCTGCATTATTGCCCCACAATAGAGTTACATTCAAAGATAAAGATGAAACACTCTGCCTATGGACATATGCAAATCGGTGAAACTTCACTTACTGCAGGTGAGGATGGAACACCTTGACCATGGGAGGCCTATATGACGAAAAACAATTCGTTAATGCATAAGAAACTTCCAGTCTTGTAAATATTACAGTTATATCACACTGGAAAACAGGGGGAGGGACGTGGAAGGCACTGGATTGTGCAACGACATTTAACCAAATAGGGTGGACGGAGTTATGAATTATTGATTGGGAGCTATATCTAACTCTACATAAGGAAATGGCAATGCTTATTCATTTCCATTGGGGAAGCATGGGGAGATCAGCGGCAATTGGAATGTCCAACAAGTACTAGTACAGATACGTGTACACAATAATAGTAAAGAATGTGGGGCAAATACAATCTAGCCTCCGCTTTCAAAAGGTATGGCACTAAAGTTGGGGAACTTTAAAAATCAATAAATCACTTTCCAAACTGCGAAGCAAACAGAAAGTCTGATGAAATGTAGGATCTTCAACGAAAATGATGAAAATTTAAACTTACAAGGGGAACTGCCGGATGTGTGTAAACACCTCCATGTGAGTATACTGCGTAAGGTGCACCATAGGGTGGCATCATATGCTGAAAGAATTAACAAGTCAACAACTTCTCATACAGTATATTCCAGAATGCATAGGCAATTTCTAACTTAAATTGAATGTTTGAACCACTTTGAAGAAAAAGGAAGTACCTGTGGTGGTCCCCACATATAGGGATGAGGAGGGTGCCCAGAAGCCATAGCTGAGTTGTAATATGGAGGGAGAGCAACTGTGGGACCATAATAAGCCTGAAGGTACAAAAGTTTAGCGCGAATCAGTTCACATGAAACGGTACAATATAATTCCACTGAAAGTTGTTGGGGCAAAAATGCAAAACAAATGCGTAACCTGCATGGCTCCCCAATCAGGACACACTTGCATATTGGTCTGGTTTGTATGATTTGTCTGATCCTGTCAGTATTAAACGACGGGGAAATACTTAGAAACAAGCCCCAATAGTAAACCCCTAAGGATATCACAAAAACAATGTACATGTGCTTACTCCCGGCAGAGGCGAAGATGATTTTTCAGATTTAGCAGACTTTGCATCATCATCGTTTCCCATGGATAAAGACTACGGCTTATTCAACGATAGCGTGAAGAAGTATTGCGATCTTCCTTGATTAGAGTATCACTCCTTTCATTTGTCAAGACTGCACAGAGCATAAATTGGCACACCCACATGGACCGAAAAGGCGAAAACAAAAACTAGCAAACCAATAGGCAACTGTATGACTCAAAGATGACAAATTTTGGTAAAGATTTTCTCATCTGAGATGACAAATGTTGAAAATTTTGGATAAGCAGCTTACAGAAAACAAACTCAATTACCGCTAAAGCAACGACAGGAAAACAACATGTTACTTGAGATTGCTTGATGCACATACGAAATGGAGGTTCATACCTTCCAAACCAAAAACAAACCGGTCCAAACCAGAGGAATCGGATATCTGCGGAAAATTTTGGAAAATTGATTGAAGACGGTGCTGAATACTTCGCACTAGAACAACAATTGAGACTTCAAATATTTCCCAAATTTTGTAGCAGCAATAGCATTAGCATTAGCTGCTTAGTGAGTGTTCATCGACCAAGTAAAACTAAGTTAATCGCTAATTTGTGTTTTACCAGTAACCAAAACTTCAAAACAAAACAAAACAAAGAGATTTCTTCTAGATCAGTCAAAAGATTCCACTCTAGTCCTCTGTTTGGTTGCTAAGAAAATCTCAAGCTGACGGAAAAAAAAAAATTAAAGACGCATACTTTGAATTCCTTTGCCTTCCTACACATTTTCTCCCCGTAATTCCGTTCAAGTAAAAACGAAATTATGGCCTTTCCCCTTGCTTTATCCATTTTCTCAGGAACCACACAGAGCCTTAGTCACAATCCAAACGGAAAAAATAAATAAACTGGGGCTCCAAATTCAACGTACCTTGAACTCTCAATTCCGAATCTTCACCTCCCGACGCCCGAAATCAAAGCTAAAAAGAAGAAAAAATCTGCAGAATTTGCTTCAAAATTCCTCAAAGCTTCAACTATCTGCAAAGGCGACCAGGCTTCACATCCCCTTCATTTTCCTTCTCTCTCTAAAAATTTGGAGAGAAAGAACTCGTTTTATATCGCAAAGGAAAACAATAGAGAGAGAGGGAGTGATGGGGGAGAAGAACAAGAGGGAGAGGGAGGGGGAGGAAGAAGAAGAGCGCCAAGGCAACGGCCACGTCACGGAACACGTGTTGTATGGAGGGAGGGCGTAGACGGTACACCGTATATATGAAGTCGTGTAGTGGTTGTTGAGCTGGCCCGTCGACATTCGCGCTGGCCAATTTTATTTATTCCAGCGTCAGTTGTCCGTCCACGTGTTTAGCGGCCACTCGATCTACGCGTCCAGGCCGGGTCCAGCTTGGTCCAAGAGATTTTTTTTAATATGCGCAGAGCACAATGTAGTAGCCGTGAGTAATATTAAGAAGATTAAATTTATAAATTAAATTTTATAAATTAAATTTTGTAGACTTTATATCATTCAGTTTATAAAATTTTATTAAAATTTTTAATCTCTCTAATAATATCTTTTAGTTAAATTATTATACAATTCCCTATATTTCTCATTGGATGACGTTTTCTTTGAGATCATTCTTATTGGATAACATTGATCTTCTACTATTAACTTTATGAAAAGAGTGATGGAGATTCTGTTTTTAGAAAATATGATTTCTCTAACATGTCCATTTTATAAACACCAAAATTGATCCTTTTATTGGTTACCCTTTCCGGTTTACTGGCGATTTCTTTGGAAAAATGTTGATGACGACAAGCAATACGGAAAAGTGAGTTCTTATTAGATTGAAATATTGTAGAAATTAATCGCCCTTGAACATCATTTCTAGTCACTCAAATGTTACATAAAATTATGTGTAACTAACTAACTATAACATTTTTCACAACAAATTAAGCCAACATTAGGTCAAACGCGACTAAAATACAAATGTATCTTATTATTGTGAGAGATGTCTCCAATACTTGGGCAAATGTAGACGATGCAAAAAGAACGTTCGTTCTCACAACAAAGCACATCTCATCATCATTGTGTCCGACGCGGCGTCCACTCCTTGTCTGACGCATCCTGCCCTTTTGACTCGAATCTTACCCAATCACCACCTCACTCCGCCCGCCTTCCACCACATCTCCATCTTCTACCTCACCATCGCGTCATGCCCAATGCCTCAGTCGCCATCCCAAATACATTAGAAAATGAAACTCATATATTCGAGGTTAAATATCGCATGGGTCCCACCCTGACGCAAATACAATCGAGGGTTTACATTGATTCCATCCGGAGGTGAGGAGGTCGACACGACACGTAAGAGATAGAGAGGGAGAAAGTATGGGACTGTCCAACTGCCAACGAGGCCTTTCCTTCCTTTATCCAAAAAGAGAATAAACAAATGGGCAACTCACTTATCTCAACAGTCAACACGTACTTCCTGCTGGGCCCTACCCACTTCCGCACATGTCGGTGTCTGTGGTCCCGTCGGCTGACGTGTTCCACGTAGATTGACTCGGAAATGATGTGGGGTGCAGGCGAGCATCGATTGCGTAGCTAGCACAAATATCAAGTTGCCAATTCTTTTTAGAGAGTAGGATTCTCTATCATTCTATTTTAATCCCCTTTCATACTTTCTTTTCACATATTATTTTTTGTCTTATTATTTCTATAAAAAATAAATATAAGATATTGATGTGACTTAACCGTGACCGTTCAAATAAAATGGCATAGAAGGTTAGAGAAATTAAGAGGATAGAGAATCCTACTCATCTCTAAAGATCTTGAAATGGCTCATGTGTCACCACTTACATCCACGTGGGTGCTACGTTCTAGTGTACCCATCCCTACCTACTCATTTTTACTACACAAATTGGGTAATGGGATCACCTCAATTTTACAAGCAAATTGGTCACAAAAAGGGTTAAAAATGGAAAGAAAAAAAAACAATTAATGTAGTGAATCAAAACTAGGGCATCCTAATTATTAATTTTAATTATTTTTAAACGATAAATTTGTTAGATTAGAAAGTCAACAGAGTTCAAACTCACGCCATAATACAAAGCCAACACTGAGGGTTATTGGCATCAATTTTAGGTTAATTGTTGGAAAAATAAAAAAAACGTTTACATTCTTCTTTATGTATTTGTTGTCTCCCCTAAAGTTTTTCATTTTTCAATCTAGCCCATTATTTTTATCCCATCTTCATTCTCCTTAGCATAAATACTATCGTTTGTTCAACAAAATTTATTCAATCTAAATGTTAAAAAATTGATCATGGATGAAAAGAAAAAAAATGAGACGGGAGGATAAAAAATAAAAACAAAAGTTAAATGAAAACAAAATATTGAAAGTGAAAATATTATATGGAGCAATGAAATATATGTATATACTAGAAATTACTACCCGCGAGTTGCTACGGAATTAAAAATTGTATGAAAGATTATATTTGAAATATGTAAAACATTGAAAATTGTTTCAATTTAGATACAATGAATTGAAAGTCTAAGCAATCGTACCCAATGTTGTGAGAATAAGGCTTTTCGGCTGAAATAACACTGCTTTTATGTTGTTCCCTTCCACCATTGCAGTTCCTGTTAGAACATCAACAAATTCACAAAACATACAAAAAATTTACTGATATTCTAATATATTCGCATAACGTCTCTCAGTTAAATGTAAGACAAAATATAAATTTCAGCTTTTACCAAACCAGGGAGGAGAAACGTGGGACGCCTGGATTGTTGAACAAAAACTGAGAGACGTTTGTAAAATGCTTACTGCTTCTTTCATCAACTCTTCTTGATCTTTAAACTTAATTTTTTTTGTCAAATTGATCCTTAACTTTTTGACTTGTGTAGATTAGTGGTGCATGGATTTTTCTTTGTAAACTACATTTTAGAACTAAGAACGAAACAAATTTATTAAAAAAAAGGAACGCAGTGTTAGAAACAGGGGTAATTACACAATCAAAATAGTAACCTCAAAATTCATATGATATGGCCTAAACAAATTAAAATGATTTGCTTATTTTGCTAAAGGATTAACAAATTTGGTATAATTTATGAGACTCGACACACCCCGACCCAAAAGTGGGGCGTGCTGGGCGTCACGTGAGTGTGACGTAACTATGTGCACAATGTGGAATCAAGATTAATAAAAAGAATACGAACGAATTAAAACCAAGCCACTAGCAATCCAAGCTAAGGTAACGTGCTAGTGCGAGCATTTATAGAGTTTATACAGAACCAGAGCATACTAAGTCTAATGCAGCCAAGCAAGAAATAATAAGTTCAAATAACACCAAGGGTGTCCTACATAATGAGTAGTCTGTCAGAACTGCCAGACAATCCTCATTAGGCACAAACAACAAAAGCTACCTAGAACCTGGAGGGGCGAAAAACAAAAGCGTAAGTGGGCAAAAATAAAGCTTTTCAAAACCATTATTTTCTCAAAAGTTATAACCCTTCTCTGTAAAACCTGTATAATTTTCCAGAAATAAAGTATATACTCATATATATATAAATCTCGAAATCATTATGGAAAATATGTATGTATTTCATGCCAAAGTATCTCAACTGAACGCTAATCATAACACTGAGAATGTGATTGAATGCCAGATAATCAACTCAACTCTCGGCTGTATATATAGCTCATACTCAATCTTAATAATCAACTCAGCCCTCGGCTGTATATATATATATATATATATATATATATATATATATATCTCATAATCAATCTCATCATATCATGTATATAGCCTGCACACAATTCAACACCATATCTAGTGCTCTAGTGCTACAATCACGTGAAGACTGTGCGAATAATTCACGGGTCACCTACGAGTTGAACCCACTTATAGTGGTCTATACGACAGGACTGTGCACCTAACTTAGATCCAAGGCGAGCATGTGGTGCGGGAGGTGAACATCACGTGAAAGACTGTGCCCCTAACTCTGGGCGGGAGCACTAATATCAAAGTGTAGGTCTATGAGTTCTCATCACATCACATCACATCATTCTCATCACTTACTTTAATAACTTACCTGTGCGTCCGCAGCACCAATCATAATTATATGCAATCACTATTGCAATATTTAAAATAAATAGATATTTTGCATGGCATTTCAAATCGTATAATCAATTAAGTTCATTTTCTGGGGAAAATAGCAAGTATATAGGTATATACGGAAAACAAAAGCCCACTCACTGATAAGTAGCTGGGTCGTAACCCCCGCGCCTAGCTTGGCTACGCTTGTCTTCCGGATAAGTCTCGCCTATATGAGAAGTAACTGAAATAACGTTATTTTAAGCACATAAACGAAACCTTGGAAATAACTTCTCATACACTGCTCAATTTTGGTATTTGAATATACCAACGTGACCTACACAACATCACGAACACATACATATTTTTAGAACAATTTTTCTGACCTCCACGTTCCTTCACGCGCAGGGAATCCTGACATAATCCCCTTAACACCGTTGGAATATTCCACAGAATATTTCGTTAAAACCTAACGGTAACCGTTAAACTTAGCTGATGGCGTTGGAATATTTCGTTAGACTTGACGGAATATTCCGTCGTCTCCTACCTTGGAACTCCGGCGTGACGGAATATTCTGTCATCTCCTACATTGGAACTTTGACGACCGTCGCCGGCATCGAAAAACCGATTTTTTTTTTAAAACTTTACATCTCCGTCATTTTTCATTCAAAATGCATGAAACTTGTCCCAAATTAAAGCTTATAACATTTAGAACAAGATCATACCAATTTCAAGCTCCCAAAACCACGGGATCTCGCTTGAGAATCCTCGAACTTCCGGCCAAAATTTCAAACTTTCCATTCTCGCGATTTCGACGTCCAATTTCTTCCAACGAAGTACTCTGAGCTTCGTAAAGACCTCCTTAAGCTCCCTATGGCTTAAAATCCCCTAAAAATCAAGCATGAAAAATTGCATTAATAGTGCATGTACGAAGGGTAAGGTTTCTACGTGAAAACGAATGTATTTGTACTTGAAAATGGTACCTTTGAACTCACCACACCATGAGGAACACGATGGTGTCCTTATTTCCTTCGATTTGCAAGGTTTGGGTGGTCTTTGGCGTTTGTCCGTACAAAAATGGAAGAGAGAGTCCGAGAGAGTTCGAGAGAGTATGGGAGAGGAGAGAGAGTGATATTGGTTTGTGTGTGTGGTCCAAAACTAACCAATTACAAACTAAGGAAATCTTAGTTATAATTGGTTCCAATTATTTAGGGTACAAAATAATTGGCCAAAAACTAAACCAATTACATAAACACACACCCATCACTCAAGGGTAAATATGTCAATTCACAATTACGATAATTATTTATCGGGACGGGCTATCACAAGACTAATTGCATGTTGGAAATGTGCCCTAAAACTAATCATATGATGATACTTTACGGACATTTCACATGATTAAACTAATCTAGTTTAATATCAAGGGCAAAGATTATTGTTTGAGCGGTCTCATATAAATGTTATATGCTTAAACGATAAAGTCCAAGGAATATGTGATTGGGAGAATGCGATCTAAATAGTTAGATTCATGAGACCATTCTTTCGTAGACACATCCTAAACGTTCCTGATCATAGGATTTCCAATTGGGCATTGACAGTCCGTTAAGATCAGTACGTGCTATGTCTTCTCTCAGGGAGAGTGACTAGTCTCGAGTCATTGGTGTGAATGACACCAAGACAAGTACGTAGGTGCTCAATAGAGAATGAGTTCACTGAACACGATCAACGACGAGTTCTCATATTCATGTCACGTGAGAACTCATGGTTAGGATAATGCAAATTAGTCCTTTGACCTGAGGCATCATAGTTGTCTTGTGGTTAGGTCCTTGATCTTTGATCGTGTCAAATGGCATTCCTTTGGAGTGTCCACGGCATGGTTGGGGTCAAGCTATCTAGTCATGGAGACAAGTGAATGCGCAACAAGGGATCTCTAACCTTCAAACTGTTGAGGGAGAATACTCTATGATATGATTAAGAATCTCTGGCCAGAGTATGAATGAGATGTTGGAATGCGTTCCAGATCACATTCAAGGTAATCATATAAGCACGAGATTCACATTGGATAGTAGACATGAATAAACTATCAAGCCAAACAATGTGGTCAAGAGTATTGTATTAGAGAAGGACCGTATTGCATTTGTAATCCTAAACTGAATAGGTTCTCCACCTCTTCTGATTAGCTTGGGTAACCATGATATGCTGCTAGGTGTCACTCATGGTTTGTGGAAGCCCTAAACGTGTGTAAACACTAAAGGGAGAATTGAAAGTAAGTTTCAAATTCACAATCGATTTGAAAGAGTTTGAATTGCCCACTGCCTCGCTAAAAGGAACCTAATGGATCGTACACCGTGTAAGGTAGAGATTGAAGATTCAACGGAGATGAGTAAGAATAATTAAATAGTTTAATTATTTATGGCAAGGATTAATTAATATGATTATTAATCAAACGAATAAGTTCGTTAAAGACCTCGGGATGGTTTTGGACCTTAAGGCCCAATGGGCTTCGAACGTCAAGTCCATTGACTTAAGTTGTATGACAACTTAATAAATAATGATTTACAAAGGCCCAAAATACTCCAAAAATATCCTAAGGCCGGCCATATTATGAAGGGTAGCAAACTTGGACTTATTTACAAGTTTGCCACTCAAATGAATTAAGGTATAAATTTGACTTTATAGCCAAAATTCATTTAGGGTTTGTTTTTGGGAAATTGGAGAGAAGAAAAGCTCTCCCTTCTCTCTAGAAATGGCCGGCCCCCTTGGAGGGTTTTAGCTAGCACTCTAGCTCCTCCAAGGTCACTCATATCCTCTTAATCAAAACCTTGGTGTAGAAACTTAGAGGTTCTCAATTTTGAGAACTTAGAGAACCTATCCTTTCTATATAAATCCATAGTTTTAAGATGCAAGGAATGAAGGCCCTCTCTTTGGGTGATTAGCCTTTGCTTATGCAAAGAGGAATCTACAAAGGTATAAATCTCAACTCACTTTGTTTTGAGTTGTTTAAAGGTTCACCAATCTACTAGGCTTTGAACATTCATGGGTAATGTTTTGTTTTTAAGTATATGCAAGCATGATTCCGCCTTTAATTTGTTAATTGCATGCTAATGATATTGCTTAAATGAACATGTTTCTCCAAAATAATCCTTCATTGCAAAGATGGATAAAACACTTTAAACAACTATAAGTTCAAGAGCTTACAATGCTTAATTCTACATATTAAATTTTGTAATGCAATTTGAATAGCTGACCACATTGTTGAATAATATTATCAAATTCAACAGATCTACTGATCTTAATACATAATTTGATGATAAAGAATATCACAAAAATAATTTAAGTGTAGAAAATGTGCAAAGACATAAGACATTATTTACAAAAAGTGATATGGAATGTCGATCGCTTGTGCGGGCAGTAAAGGGCATGGTCAATGAGATAATCAACAACTTTTCCAAACTGCAAATGAATAAATTGAAAACAATAATGCTTAGAAAATCACTTTTTAATAAGTTAACAAAAAAAAGAAAAAATTATTACCTTTCTTGAGTGTCACAGGTGGAAACTCTTTTTTTCTTCCATAAATATGGCTTAAGAATAATGTGAAGCTGGAATAAATAAAAACTGAAAAGGATTAGGGATTAATGGTTCTTACCTAAATTTGAGCCTACCTACAACAAATTCAGTTTGTATTGTCTCAAATGACCATCACAAACTTGATCAATTATTCAATCAAACATAAATATTTTATAATGTACTTTAGTTTCAATGTACCTGCTGCATATATATCCACTGCATACTTTAAATGTGTAAGAATAGTTTTATGCCACAGAAATAATGTGCCTTTGGTCCAGTGAACAAAAGCTTCTTTTTAATTATTGGAGAACAAAATTTAGACATGTAAAATTCAAATACCTGCAATTGAAGAAAATGAAGTGTTGGAAACTGGAATTCATTGATTAAAAATTCATATAAGTTTTCCTTTAAAGTAACCAAACTAATTGCAGCAATGTTATACATTGACATACGCAAAAATACGAACACAAACATATACATTGACATACGCATAAACATTGAAAATAACATATATATTGACATAGCAAGAGTATAATCTTATTTGTTCCACTTTAAATTCTCTACTATGTTATTTCTATTCATTCATTTTCGACATAATTAATTTTTCCTTCACCTAAACATAAATGGCCGAAAGAATAGATGCTTAGATGTTAAAAACCAATGGAAAAACTTACTTCTCATAGATTCCAACACCAATGCAAAAACATCCATAATAGTCTTGGGGAAAGTTTCCAATATGATTGCACCCTCTAAAGCTTTATGAATCACTGAAGATAAATTTTTGTGGTTTGACGCCTAAAAGAATCAGGTCAAATATTAGTAAAATGGTTTCAAAAAGAGTTGTTAGAAAAAGGATAAAAAATTTATAAACACAAAGTCATATTCTATTATATTCTAATTTTTAATCTTTCATTAGTGTTCGAAAAACATGCTAATGCTCACTATTTAGAACTTTCATTTAAACAAGCGCCACTTTGACAATAGCCAAGCAGTGATTTGTTTGACAACAGCCAAGCAGTGATTTGTTTGACAACAGCCAAGCAGTGATTCGTGTAATCATGTGTGTCTGTGTTTCCAAATAACCAAACAAAGTAGCTTCAATAACACAACCTTAAAACGATACTTCAGCCCTCTCTGAGAACAACGATTGACGCAAGAAATGTCACAACCATATTTTGGATCACATTTATTAACAACTAAAACATGAAAAAAAAATCAGAAAAATCACCAAACCCAATTTTCAATCACTTAAAATGAGAGAGAGAGAGAGAGAGAGAGAGAGAGAGAGAGAGAGAGTACTGTTGACATTTAAAAAAAAATGCTTTTCTTTCATAGCAATCAAGAAGAGACTAAAATCCCTCTGAACCCTAATTTAATAAAGTACCAAACAAAGGTAAAATGAGAGAGGAAACCCAAAAAAAAAAAAGGAAAATCCAAGATACCATAATCAAGGAATTCAACCCCTAAAAGGAAAAATTCAAGGAATCAAAATTCTAAAACCTAAATTATGAATCCAAACCAAACTAAATCATTTATTTATAAAATAAATCAACGTTCAAGCACCTAAAAACCACAACCTAAAAATAATTACGGTTGTGTTTGCCATTAGGGTTGTCGAGGTATCGCATGATCGTCCTTCTCCAATCATCTGGCAACGCCTCGACAGCACAAACTTCGATGGGATCTTCCCGTTCTAAGAATGAAGGTAAGGACATGACTCGTGTTCGGATCACATGATCCTGTTCGAGAACTTGTTGATTAACCAAGGGTGGGTATGATTGTCGTATTACGAGTATCGGCCAGCCTATCTTGCCTCCCATGAGTTGCGCGCCTGAGGCTATTTGGGCCAACTCGTCTACATCAGTATTGTGGACTCGAGAAATATGCGTGAATGTAATACCATCGAATGACTCGGCCAAATAGCTGGCGACTATGTGATAGGGAGCCAGAGTGCAACCCATGCAACGAAAAGTGCCATTGAGTTGGTTAATCACAAGTTCTGAATCGCCGAGCACAAGGGCGCGAGGTGCCCGTAAGTCATGAAAGATACTGAGGCCAATGATGAGGGCTTTGTACTCGGCCTGGTTGTTCGAACAATCAAAGTCTAGCTTTAGAGAGAAATACCACCGACGGTGCTCTGGAGACTGAATGACTATTCCAACCCCAACCGAAACGGAAGTACTTGAACCATCAAAGTACATCGTCTAATAATTGTCTCGGGTCTCCACCATGCCGATTTCGACGTCATTGCCCCCAGAGTCATATGGGGATGTGTGCTGGGCCAAGAAATGGGCCAGTGTCTGGCCCTTGATAGCCTTCTGGGGGACGTATTGTAAACTGAACTCAGATAGCGCCATCGTCCACTTCCCAATTCGGCCTTTGACAATCGGCCGAGTGAGCATATAACGAATGACGTCAGTTTGGGCGATGACTTGAGTGACGGATGGGAGCATACAATGCCTGAGTTTAGACGCGACGAAGAACAAAGCTAAGCAAAGTTTCTCGACGACCGAGTAGTTGATCTCAGGAGTATTGAGGTGGCGGCTAAAGTAGAAGATAGCCTGCTCGTGCCCAGCATCATTGTCTTGCGCTAGAAGGTAACCGATAGACTTTTCGACTGCAGATATGTATAACTAGAGGGGTTTACCCTGTCGGGGCGGGACAAAAACAAAGGGGGTTGTAAGGGAAACCTTGATTTGCGTAAACGCCTCTTGATGTTCTGTGCGCTACTCGAACTTGTCAGAGTCTTTGAGTTTTAGTAATGTGGAAAAGGCTCGCTTTTTCCCTACCAAATTCGCAATGAATCGGCGGAGAAAGTTAATTTTACCGAGCAACAATTGTAACTACTTTTTGGTCGTTGGAGGCGGCACATTAATGATTGCTCGAGCCTTGTTCTCGTCGACTTCAATACCCCGGTGATGTACTAAGAAACCTAAGAAATTACCGGCTGATACGCCGAAAGTACACTTAGCAGGGTTCATTTTGAGGTTATGTCGGTGCATGCGTAAGAAAGCTTGGCGAAGGTCTTTCAAATGTGTCCATCGACGTTTCGACTATACTACAACATCGTTAATGTATACTTCGATTGTAGTCTCAATTAGATCGTGGAAAATAGTGTTCATCGCTCGTTGGTACGTGGCACCGGCATTCTTTAGGCCGAACGGCATAACGACCCACTCGTACGTGCCGAGTGCCCCCGGGCATCGAAAAGTAGTTTTGTGAACATTGGCCTCGACAATGAAAATCTGGTTGTAGCCAGCATGTCCATCCATAAAGGATAAAACTTCGTGGCTTGCTGTTGCATTGATTAATAAATATGAAATTTGCATGGTATATTCATCTTTGGGAGTTGCCAGATTTGGATTTTGAAAATCGAGGTAAATTCGTAAAACACCATTTTTCTTTAGGACTGGGATGATATTCGCCAACCATTTGACGTATCGAGCTGTTCGAATGACATCAGCATTTGAGAGTCGAATGATTTCGTCTTTTATGCCGAGTTGTACTTCAGTTGAGAATCGTCAAGGTGGTTGATGAAACGGTTTACACCCAGGTTTAATGCGCAACTCATGTTCAACGTGCTTTCGATCTAAACCAGGCATCTCATGGTAACTCCAAGCAAAACAATCTTTAAATTCTTTAAGTAAATTACAAAGCTCGTTTTTCATAGGTTGGGGTAACAAAGCACTAATAAATAAAGGCCTTGGGATTTCGGCCGTCCTAACATTTATTTCTTCTAGAGGGTCTTTGACTTGAGGCCAATTATCTTAGAGTTCGGCCAGTGCGGCCTGAACTTTATCCATTGAGAGAGCTGGGCCGTTGTCTTATTCAGCCAGAAACTCGATTAGATTGACTCCTAAGTTTGGTTGCTTGGAAACAGCATACCAATGGGCCAGCAGACGTTCCATGGTTGATGAAACCCCGGCCTGGCACCGTTGCGAGTTTGTTTGCCACACGAATGTTTGGACTTGTGATCACTTGAGTGATAAAACTTTGTTTTTGTTTGTTTGTAGTTACAATTGAGATATGAAAATCTCGTCCGTTTAGTGACGGGTTCTTTCCACACTCTCAACACTAGCCAGTTTGAACCAGAATCAGTTTGCCAGCAAGAATCAAAAGGCAAGAATCAAGAATCAAGTCAAGTCAAGTAATCAAGAACCAGTTCGCCAGTCAAGTCAAGTCAAGTTTGCATGCCCGCTAGTCCTCCTGGCTCCGCATTTGCTTGTTTGCAAACCCATGTCGTATACCGCCATGAGTTTGACGGGAGGGGGGGTGTTGGAAAATAGTTATTTATTTTATTGTTTGAATTTGGGCTTAGCCCGTTAGAATTAGGTTTTGTTAGAGATTAGGGTTAGTTTATTATAAATAGGGTGCTTTGTAATTCATTTGAAAACAAGTCATTCACAATGTAACCTTTTAGGGTTTTGTAGCCGTTTCGGCATTCTCGTTAGTTTAATAATATTCCTTTTATTTTGTAATCTTGTTTGCACTCTGATATTTTATTAGATATTATTTATATTTAATTTTAAATTTTAAATAATTTTTTACTGCACTATGTATAATAAAAAACTATTATCACATAATTTTTTATGATTTTCAGAAAAGGATTGCGGCAAATATCCTTTTCCATATGTGATTGGAGGGGTCTGACGTGGTAGCCTCTTTTTAAAAATTTTAATGGCGATGTGAATAAGTCCAGGCAATGAAAAGCAATCTTACCGACAATGTGCTTCAGACACGTGGATAACAACGCCACGTTGGTGGGCTCCAGTTGACGTGAACCTTAAGACAAAAGGTTTGAGATCCGATCTAATTATTTTTTAATATAACTATCCAACTATCTATATTTATTTTGGGTAAATTACACCATACCCCCTCAGGTTTGAGGTCTATTACAACTCCATACAATATCTTTAAAACATTTCACTTTCATACATCAAGTACCATTTTATTTCAAAATAACACATCTGTTTGATTTTCCATCCATTAGTCTGTTAAATGTTGACGTGGCTGCCACATTTGTGCTGATGTGGCTGCCACGCGGCAATAAAATAATTGTTTATATATACATTAAAAATATTATAATATAACCCTATTTAAAAAAAAAAACTCAGCATTCTTCCTCCTCGCTCCCATTATCCCCCAACCGAGAGCAGTATCTTTGTCTCTCCTATTTGAGCTGCTTGTGACCCCCATGCGGACACACAGATAAATAATCTCCATAAAAATATAAGCAAAATCACCCATATTTTCTCTCTCATTCCTCCTTCTACTCCTCCATCTTTCACTCTTTGATTCAGACCCCATGAAAACATTTCCCAACTGAAAGTTTTGAGCTTGTTCTAGATTCTACGTAACAATTTCAAACATCCAATCTTGTAATTTGGTTTTTCTGCTTTGGCTTTTGGGACACCCAGCTCACCCAAACCCGAACCCCCTACCCCCACCCCCCACTCCCCATCCCCTTCATCTTCCCTTTCGACCCGTCCCCCCTTAAAAGAAACCTTCATTCCAAACTCTCTCTCTCTAAAGGAGAAAGGGAGAGCCTGGTTGAGCTCGGTGATTTAGGCGTGTGAGTGGAAGGAGTGGGATCACGAGTGCGTGGGGGTGAAGGCTGGGTGGGGTACGGCTGCGGCGGCGAATGAGGGATTGGATTTCTTCTTCCGGGATGAGAGAGATTTGAATTTGAAAATTGGGGGAATTTTGTGGGTTTTTGAATTTGGAAATTGGGGGAATTTGGGATTTGTTTTTTGTTTTGGGGATCTGGTGGGGGTTGGGGGGTTGTTCTGGTTTTGGGTGAGCCGAGTGTGGGTTGGGGGAAGATGGGAACGGGGAAGAAGAAGGTTGAGGGTTTTTTTATTTTTTTTAAGTAGAGTTATATTATAATATTTTTAATGTATAAACAATTATTTTTTTGCCACGTGGCAGCCACATCAGCACAAATGTGGTAGCCACGTCAACATTTAACAGACTAATGGATGGAAAATCTAATGGATGTGTTATTTTGAAATAAAATGTTACTTGATGTATGAAAGTGAAATATTTTAAAGATGTTGTATGGAGTTGTAATAGACCTCAAACTTGAGGAGGTATGATGTAATTTACCCTTTTATTTTTTTATAGATCACTTTTAAATTTTAATCGTCAAAATAAATGAATTGAAAAAAATAAATGCAAAAATATAATAAGAATGGGAAAAAAAGTAAAAAATAAGATTTGAATAGCACCATTTTTTGTCTAATTTTCTTTTTCCATTGCATCAAAGGCCTAATTACCAAAACGAAACGACAAAAGGCCTGCACTGTGAAAATTAGAAAAGCCCAAATTGAAATATGGGCCGAATTTGCCACAATGCGTAAATGTGCAATTTTCTTCCCTAGCCAACAGAGACAGTGGCATTGATGGTGGAATAGTGTCCGAACTGACGTGCATTGAGGATGTATTGAAGTTGAAGCAACTACTACCGAAGTAACAGTAAGAAAAGCAAACAAAACCATCCACGAGGATAAATATTATATTGTTACCAATTCAACACTTGGCAATTGTTTATTGGACAAGTAATCTACTTTTTGAATGTGTTACGAGCATCTAATGGATGAATGACGTCACTGAAACTATGTATTGGTTGCAAAGAAAGATTGTCTTATGCATGAGACTTTCATCTCCAATCATGGTTCAAAGGGGCACGTCTTAAGTTCGATTTTTAGAGTTGATGAATTGCACGATAGTATCCAAGAGAAAGCTAAAATGTCTCTATGAGTTACAATAGGATTAGAATAGTGCTACACTACTCAAAAAGGATAGCCGCAACTAAGTACCATACACATCATAATATACATGAAGTAACTTCGTGCTCCCCTTTTTTATCCTCTTCCACTCCTCTATCTTTTTCTAGTCGTACAATTAAATAAATCAAAGAAGAGCAATAAATGGAAACAAACGAAATAATTAATAATAAAAAAGGGCAGTTTGAAAATTATAATCTGAAAACATACATTTCACGTATCCATAAGTAGACCTGACAGTTTCTTACACGACACGTAAACGACACGAAAATAACGGATTTCGGGTCAACACGATAACTAATTGGGTCGTTATCGGGTCACACGATAAGAACCCGTTAATAACGGGTCCTTAACAGGTTTACATGAGAGTGACATGCGGGCAACCTGTTTCGACACGAAAAGGAAAAAGTTATTTTGATGATTTTAATTTTTTTTAATTACTAAAAAAAAACTTACTATAAAATACAATAAATATAGTGGATATATATATATATATATATATATATATATTGTTCATTAATTATTATTGTATTATTATTCTAAATAAATTTTAAAAATTTAAGTTTTATTTATTTATTTTATAAAATATTATGAGCAAAGAGTGAGATTAAAAAATTATAAAATACATTAAAAATAAAAACATCAAGTAATTTAAAAATACCAAATACATTTAAATATTTATAATAATTAATTTACAAGTGTAAAAAATGTGAAAAAATATGCAAGCATTCTTAATCGCATCCTCTACGCTTTAAAGGTACGTACATGAATTTTTAGAACTATACAAACCCTCATGTATTTTTAAGGAAGTTCAAATAAATAAAATTCATAATCATTAATGTATAAGTCTGAAAAATGTGAAAGCATATATAAAGGGGTGTGATATTCACACACCCCATTTTACTTTTCACACACCCTTCTAATTTTCGACCGTCGGATCGGATGAATTGAAGAAAATCAACAAATAAAAATTAACAAGGGGTGTGTAAGAAGTAAAATGGGGTGTGTGGATAGCACACCCCTATATAAATGCTCATGATTGCATCCTCTACCCTTAGACAATCGTTACATGGTCGTTTAGATTTTTAAAACCCTCCAAATCTCATGAATAATGTTTTTGTAGTGCAAAATTAATAATATTGTAGAAGTGTAAAAAATGTAAAAAAAATAAAAAAATACAATTACTCGTAATCACAAGTTTTACAACTTTCGTGAAGGGGCCAACTCTGAAATCTAATACCATAATCCATAATTCATAAACCTTAGATTTAAATTTAACCGTCCATTGTCATTTACACTTTATTCTACTCACCAAATTTCATTTTTTAGATTTTCTTTTTTGAAAAGTGATCTTTTGACGGATGTAGAAAAATGAACGGTTTAGATCGTTGATATAACATTTCGATATTTACGGTTAACTAAAATATGAGTTTATGTTATATAGTTTCTAGAGACTTTATAGACTTTGAGCTATATTTTCATTAACGGTAAAACTTTCATCGTAATATAAACGATCCAAACCATTCATCTTCATGCATCTTCTAAGAGATTATGTTTTCAAAAAAGAAAATCCGAAGAAAAAAAAATTGGTGAGAAGAATGGAACGTAAATGTAAACGACAATAAATAGTTAAATTTAAATCTACAGTTTATGGATAATGGAAAACCTCAGTGAAAACATCGTCAATAAGTTCCAATACAATTTCCCTCCGTGATTGATGAAACTTGAAGGGTTTTATTGTAAAAAATGTACAAGGTTCCTCAATCTTGAAACATAGCTCTCTTCATTTTGCATATCTTTGAAATTTGTATTTTGTAGTATGCACTAATATTTTTCCATTAGACTCTTATTTTGGGATATGTAAACTTGAAAGAAAAATGTTTTATTTATTTATTTATTAATGTTTTGAAGTAGTATTTATGTGATAATATGGTATGTATATACTAATTTAGTATTATGTTTTATATTTTTTAGGGTCAAATTATGTTTTTCATTTTCATTATTTATTGATTTAAAATATATTTTTCTTAACGGGTAACGGGTCGGGTCATATTACCTGATAATATTAACAGGTCGATTTCGGATTGGGTCATATTATCCGTTTATTTTAATGGGTGTTACACGACACGACCCGTTAAGCTATTGAGTATGACACGAAAACGACACGAACACGAGAAACACGACACGAATGCTAGGTCTATCCATAAGAGTCAAATCCTAAACCTCCTCCAATCAAGTAAAAACGACTACCATTATAAGTAGAGAACAAAAGCTAATCTCTTGGTTCACTCACTGCCATTTATTGGAATTCTCTGATCTTCAGATTAAAATATTTACGTCAGAATATTGAAGATTTAACATTTTAACCAATCACTTTAAACACTTCATTGACATTGGGGTTTTATCTTTCCTTGTCTCTTAAAAGTGATTAGACTTCAAAACTAAACAAAATTAATTGACATCAACATTTATAGCTGTATAAACATATCTAGAAGAACTATGCAACAAATTATATGCAGAGTTCACGCCATACATTTTCTTTTAAAGGAGTTATGAGATTTGAACTTGACAGCATGACCGACACATGGTGTTGCGAAAGTTTCATGCGTCTGAACTCTCTAATTATGCGCCTCACCTTATGTGTGTGTATAAATACATACATTGGAGTAAGCTTGGTATTATATCAATCTATCTAGCTATTGAGAAAATGAGCCTGTTTGTACCAAAAATTTGCGCCGTCCACAAGATTTTAATCGTATGGATGACAGTGGCGGCAACTTTGAGTTGTTTAGGTCAATCTAAATGTGAATTCGAGGCAATTTTCAATTTCAGAGATTCAAACTTAGATACAGGTAGGGATGAGCAACGGTTATAGCGGGTGAGTAACTGCAGTTATTTACCCATAACTGTTTATATTCATACCCGCATAACTGTTTACCCGTTGGGTAATTGCATAAACAGTTATACCCATACCCATAACCGTTTATAAACAGTTAACCATACCTATAATCGTGTACTCATTTAACCATAACCGTTTACCTATTTAACCATAACAATTAACTCGTTTACCTGTTTTTGAACCGGTTTATCATTTTTTTTTACCCATTTACTCTTTTTTTTTCAACCGTCTACATGTTTTTTTTTTAACAACTTGAAAATTACAAAAGAAAAAATTGTCATAATTTTCATTTTCTGGCAATTAAATACTGTTATAGGTACATTTTAGCATGCATTTTCCTATTTTAGACTATTAGACGTAATATGTATGGGATACATAGAAAAGAATCAGATACAAAACACGTAATATGTATGGGCCAACGAAGACGCAATAACTGAGTAGATTCCAGTCTGACCTTTTCAATGTCTAAGAATCGAGTAGAGGCAAGTTTGCGACTTAGCAGCGCGTCTACGAATGACAAATCACACTTGTTGTTTCATGCATCCTCAACTGGTCTGGATGTAACAACTGTGGTTCTAGCTTCCTTCAATTGTGATATGCGGCCAAAAAATAGGAACAGAAGCCAAATCAAGTTCACTCGAAGCACATCAGGAAGACAATCCTAAAAAAGAAAGACTGGCTGAGCTTTTATGATAGAAATTGAGGAACTGTAGTAGGTAGCTGAAAGATTGGCGGAGATGAGAGAGAGGGTAGTGATGAGGGAAAGATGAGCGGGGGACGGGGCGTTTGAGATTCTGAGTCTGGAAGAGAGATTGAAAATTTAGGGTTTTTATTTATTTTTAATTATATATATATATATATATATATGTTAAATTAAATAGGTAAATAGATACTCATTATAATAGCGGGTGTTTGGACCCAAATTTACACTATCAACCCATGCAATCGAGGCCGTTAGATAGTAAAGTTCTGGACCGTTGGATGATAAAGTGGTTGAGATAATTTTCAATTATTATTAAGGAATAATATTGTGGTTTTAATCATAATATTATCTCTTAATATATATTAGATTAAGCCTAATATTGGCTATATCCAGTTGGTTGTTTAAAGATAAATGACGAGGCAAGTCATATTTCCAATAGAAGTACAGTTCAAACGGGTTTGGGATGTTTGCTATGACTCATGCGGCAATACAATGGATTAATTTCATTTAAAATCAATACATGTATTGGATAAAGGTGAAATAGCAACAATTTGTGATAATGGCAGAGGAAGATTTGCAATTGCTTTGCAAATGGTTTGCATGGATAAGGTGGCATGAAAAAGGGAACATTTTGATGGTCTCCACGTGGAAGGCAACCGACGAGTCATGATCACCAAATGGCCTGCAGTCTTGGAATTTTAGGGTTTTTTGGCGGTGTCTCTTTTATTGCCGAGTCCTGTTGAAATGAATGGCTAAGGGATAAGCTTGCATGCTAATTATTTGCATGCTTTGGTTCCAGTGCTGTGGAGGTCATTAGATAGGCTGATGCATGCTAATTATTTGCATAAAGTAAGGAGATAATGATGACATCTAGAAGATAGGTTATTGCTTAGCTTGAGAAGTCTTTGACTGGGACTCTAGCTGATGAGTTTGAATTGAAATCAAATCCTACACCAGTGTGAAGCCGCACCACGCATTTGCTTCTATAAATACAAGGCTGCAAACACCATTCAAAGTACCTCCAATTCAACACACAAATCTACCTGCGCAAACTCTCGCTCTACGCAAAACCTCTCAACAACCTTGAGATTTTTATTTTCCTTTTCGCCAACACATCTTTAATTTGGATAAACAGTACTGTGAAGGCAACCAGTGATACCTTCTGTTTGGATAAACAACATTATTGCCGTAGAATCAGCCGACCTCAGAACACCTTCAGTTTCGATAAATAGCACTGTGTCAAGGCCAATTGGTTATCTATCTAAGTCTCGGTCAATAAGGGTTTTCGATTCCTTGTTGGTTGAGGTCATCTCATTAGCCTTCTTGGCGAAGTGAGGTGTTACTGATTATTAGGCTAGGCCCATTGAACACCGAGTTGTTTTATGATTGGATACTCACAAGTGGGATTTAGAGTTTGGCATTCCGATGACCAAACCACATTCACCATCAAGACTTATATCTACTTCGAGTACCTGTGCCACTATACTTTGGTGTTGATTCGGTGTGAGTTCACCCTGACAAACACGATCACTGTGATCGAATTCGGCGCTGACGATTTGTGAACTTCGCAGAAATAGCAACTTTGTCTTCAGGCTTTAGAATCCAAAGGCCGAGACGTGTTCCTTCCTCGTCCGTAATCGCAAGAAGAAGAAGTCATCAGCACTACCAACGCCTCACAACACATTTTACTCCCCGGCCGAGCTTGGCCAACGAGTTGGCACATCCTGCACACAACTGAAGGACGTAGTTAGCTTATTAGTTACTCGCCCTGTGCGCCATGTAGGCTAAGTAGTTTTTATGGTCAACATCAGGTAATACCCATAATCGATGGACATCCGTTATAATCGCGGGTAATACCCATAACCGCCCATTTAAATTTCACAGATAAATGGTTATACCCATAACCGTTTGTTCATCTAAACGGTTATCCATAATCGTAACCGTGAACTTTGAATCCACTACTTTATTAGCCAAATGGGGAACTTAGTTAATTAGGAGGTCAGATTTCATGCATGTTTAGTGCTTGTACTTGTTCAACAATTTTGTCATTTGGCTTGATATTTTCCTAATCCTGTAGGATATGGAAGGCTCTACATTTGACAGGTCAATTGGATTGTTTTATTAGGCCCTATAAGATATTTACCTTTATATCACTAATTATATCACCAATGATATAGATGTCAAATCATATAGATATAGAAAATATCTAAAAGTTATACCTATTTTTTATACATGCGATAGTCAAACCTATACTAATTTATGACATATAGATATAGAAAATATCTAAAAGTTATACCTATTTTTTTTACATGCGGTAGACAAACCTATACTAATTTATGAGAAGGAGATTCAACTTAAGGACATACAGAAGACACGCTATCTTGACTAATTGACTTAACTTACATATGCATGCCTCTAAACTGATTGTGTCAGATGCAAAATTACTTAACAGTAGATATGCTTCCTGATTTTATGCTTTTGGTATTGAACTTGGCAGCTCAAGCTCTAGGGTTACCATTTATAAGTCCATATTTGAAATCAATTGGATCTGATTATAAACATGGGGCAAACTTTGCAACACTAGCATCCACTGTGCTTTTGCCAAACACTTCATTGTTTGTCACTGGACCCAGCCCATTCTCTCTGGCAATCCAGCTCAACCAAATGAAGGCATTCAAGACCTAAGTTGAAGAGTTTCACCATTCGTTGGATCAACAATGTAAACATATATTTTTTCAACAAAAAAAAAAAACAAGGTAAACATATACGTATTGGTACATTATCCTGACTAACTATCTTGATTAACATATGTATGTGAGTTTTTGTTAGTTCTGATTAGACTTGGCATTTTGGACTAGACCCATTAACCCGACCTGACTCGTTAATATTAATATTTGGGTGGATGCTTAACGGGTTGGGTCGCTAACGGGTGAACCCGTTAACAACCCGTTAAATAACGGGTGACTTTGGACCACCTAAACCTCACAAATCAAGCTCGTGTTTGGTTCCACCGTCTTCATCTCGTCCATACGAACTCACTGGTACCATTTTTAGGTAAGGTAACCTTCATTTTCACTTAAAAACCCAAGGTCCGATTCATGCACTATTCATGCAAATTTTATTGCGTGATTTTTAGCTCATAGGGAGCTTCTAGACGTCTCCACGAAGCTCGGAGACCAACGTTGACGTCCTTTGGACATCGGAGTGTCGAGAACGAAGCTTTTAAAGTTTGGCCAAAGTTGGTGGGGTTTTTCCGGCGAGATCCAGTGATCATTGGGGCTTGAAAGAGGTATGATTGTGTTCTCCTTGCTTAGGGCTTCATTTTGATATAAATTGCGTGAAAAATGGATGAAAATTGGTGGAGATATAGCGGTTTAAAAACTCCCTAGTTTCCAGCGCTGGCGACGGTCACCGGAGTTCAGAGGTAGGAGACGACGGAATATTCCGTCAAGTTTGACGGAATATTTTAACGTCGTCAGTTAAAGTTGACGATTTTCGTTAGAAGTTGACGGAATATTCTTGAAATATACCTGATGGCGTTAACTGACACCGTCAATGTGCAGGTCACGTGGCCGCGCCTGGGGGGCGCGTAGGACCGTGCCCTTGCCGGTGCGTGGCGCCGCATGGAAGCTCAAAAAATTATTTTAAAATTTTCTGAGTGTTCGTGGAGTTGTGTAGATCACGTTGGTATATTCAAATACCAAAATTGAGCTATGTATGAGAAGTTATTTCTGAAGTTTCGTTTATGTGCTTAAATAACGTTATTTCAGTTAATTCTCATATAGGCGAGACTTATCCAGAGGACGAGCGTAGCCAGGCTAGGCATGGGGGCTACAACCCAGCTACTTATCAGTGAGTGGGCTTTTGGTTTTCCGTATATACCTATATATTTACTGTTTTTCCCAGAAAATGATTTTGAATGATTATGTGATTTGAAACGACATGCAAAGTATGTGTCTATTTTATGTAGATTACGTATATCCAGGATGTCCCGTAATAGTGGAGAATGTGGTTATGCCTGCTAACCTCACTCTGTTAGACATTGTCAATTTTGATGTCATTCTAGGCACAGATTGGTTGCACTAAAATTGTGCCAAAATTGACTGTTACAGAAAATCAGTGACTTTCCATTGTCCTGGATTACCTGAAGTTAATTTCATTGGTGAACGTAGTGGGGTGAGACATGGAGTCATTTCAGCGGTGAGAGCCAAAAAATTTAATGAAGAAAGGTTGTTAATGGTACTTGGCTCACGTGGTACTAAATGATGATACTCCAGTTAGCTTGGAGAATCTTAAGGTGGTCAGACATTTCTCTGACGTCTTCCCTGATGATTTACTTGGATTGCCGCCAGATCGCGATGTGGAGTTCACAATTGATTTGTTACCAGGTACTAATCCTATTTCCTTAACTCCCTATTGAATGGCTCTTGCTGAGTTGAGAGAGTTGAAGATCCAGTTGCAGGAGTTACTTGATAAAGGTTTCATTCAGCCCAGTACTTCACCTTGGGGAGCTCCAATCTTGTTCGTTCGAAAGAAGGATGGTACCTTGAGGCTATGCATCGATTACAGGCAATTGAATCAGGTGACGATTAAAAACCGTTATCCGTTGCCGCGTATAGACGATCTTTTTGATCAACTTCAAGGTGCCTGTATGTTTTCTAAAATTGATTTGAGGTCTGGTTACTATCAGTTAAAGATTAAGAGTGACGACATTTCTGAAACTGCTTTTAGGACTCATTATGGTCATTATGAGTTTCTCGTAATGCCGTTTGGATTAACTAATGCACCAGCAGCTTTTATAGGATTGATGAATAAGGTATTTCAGCATTATCTGGATAGATTTGTCATTGTCTATATTGACGACATTCTGGTGTATTCTAAGTCAAAGTTTGAGTGGGATGATAATTGTGAGCGGAGTTTTCGACTGTTGAAGCATTGTCTCACTCATGCTCTTGTCTTAGCTCTTCCTGATGATGACGGTAACTTCGAGATTTATAGCGATGCTTCATTGAGTGGCCTAGGATGTGTTTTGATGCAGTATGGTAAGGTGATTGCTTACGCTTCCCGTCAGTTAGAGACTCATGAGATGAATTATCCTACTCATGATTTGGAGTTAGCAGCCATTATTTTCGCTTTAAAGATTTGGAGACATTATCTTTATGGCGAGAAATGTAGGATCTTTTCAGATCATAAGAGTCTCTAGTACCTATTCACTCAGAAGGATTTGAATCTTCATCAGCGACGGTGGATTGAGTTGTTGAGAGACTACGATTGCACGATAGAGTATCACCCGGGTCGTGCAAATGTGGTGGCGGACGCTCTTAGCAGGAAATCACAGGGTAGAGTTAATGCTTTTCATGCAAGCCGTGTTCCCTTTCTTGCAGAGTTGAGATCGACTGGAGTGCAGTTAGAAATAGAGAATCCCGTGGTAGATGATCGAGAGGGAGCTTTGCTTTCCAGTTTCCAAGTTAGGCCAATCCTAATTAATAGAATACTCGAGGCCCAGATTAATGATGAAGAAACTGAGGAACTTATTCGGTTAATAAATGTAGGGAATAAGAAAGACCTCCGAATCAGAGAATCAGATGGCATGCTCATGCAGGAAAACAGGATGTACATACCAGACAATGCAGAGTTAAAGAAGGATATCTTGGACGAAGCACATATTTTAGCCTATGCAATACATCCCAAAGGCACGAAAATGTATCATACCATTCGACCATTCTATTATTGGCCGAGTATGAAAAGGGAGATTGCTGAGTATGTAAGGCAATGTGTCATATGTCAGCAAGTTAAAACTGAAAGGAAGAAGCCATTTGGATTGATGCAGCCACTTCCCGTTCCGCAGTGGAAATGGAAAGACATTACTATGGCAAGCTTCCTCGTACACAGAATGGTTATGATGGAATCTGGGTGATTGTTGATCAGCTTACTAAGTCGGTGCATTTTATTCCTGTGAGGGAGAAGTTCTCTCTGAACCGATTAACTGAGTTGTTCATATCGAAGGTTGTAAAGTACCATGGAATTCCAGTCAGTATTATCTTAGATTGTGATCCTAGATTCACTTTTAAGTTCTAGATAGCATTCCAAGAGGCCATTGGTGCGAAATTACGTTATAGTACGGCATATCATCTTCAGACAGATGGGCAATCTAAGAGGACGATTTAGATGTTGAAGGATATGCTAAGATCTTCGGTTTTATAGTTTGGCGACGCGTGGCATCATCATTTGGATTTGATGGAGTTCGCCTACAATAACAGTTTTCACTCCAACATTGGGATGGCACCGTTCGAGGCACTTTATGGAAAACCTTGTCGTACACCCTTATATTGGTCAGAAGTTGGCGAAAGAGTTTTAGAGGGCCCTGAGATAGTAGAGGAGACTAATTAGAATGTTCAGGTTATTAAGGCTAACCTGAAAGTGGTCCAGGATCGCCAGAAAAGTTTATCAGATAGGCGTACTACTGACCGAGTGTACAAAGTTGGTGATTGGGTGTTTCTTAAGTTATCGCTATGGAGAGGTGGGGTTCGATTAAGAAAGAAAGGCAAGTTAAGTCCTAGGTACATTAGACCTTATCAGATCACCGAGCGAGTCGGTGAAGTGGCTTACAGGCTTGAGTTGCCGTCAGAACTGTCCAGAGTGCCTAATGTGTTTTATGTCTCTATGCTTCGACACTATGTTTCAGATTTGTCGCATGTGATTCCTCCACAATCTTTAGAGTTTAATCCAGATTTGACTTACGACGAGGAGCCAGTGATGATATTGGATTGGAAAGATAAGGTGCTCAGAAACAAGACAGTGCATTTGGTAAAAGTATTATGGAGAAATCACTCAGTGGAAGAAACGACTTGGGAGACGGAAGACAAGATGAGAGAGATGTATCCAAGGTTGTTTTATGGATACTAGTGGGTATACTTGTTGTATGAAATTTCGAGACGAAATTTTTGTAAGGTTGGTAGACTGTGACAGCCCGTCCCAGATTTTTCATATCTTTACTGTGAAGTTACTATAATGCCCTTGAGCGTTGGGTGTGTATTTGTGTTTTGAACTAAAGTTTTGGTCCAATTGTGTTTATTCCTAAGTTTTTGGGACTAATTGGAAATAAGGAAATTGTGGTTTGTGATTGGTTAGTGGTATGGCATTTGGACCACTCATCTCACTTCTCTTTCTTCTCTCATTCCCGTGCACTCTCTCTCTCTCTCTCTCTTTTTCAGATTCATTCTCTTTCACTCTCTCTCAGATTCACTCTCTCTCACTCTCTCTCCCCTCCATTTTGTACGGACAAACGCCAAGGACCACCTAAACCTCACAGATCGAGCTCGTGTTTGGTTCCATCGTCTTCATCTCGTCCATACGAACTCACTGGTACCATTTTCAGGTCAGGTAACCTTCATTTTCACGTAAAAACCCTAGGTTTGATTCAAGCACTGTTCATGAAAATGTTATTGCGTGATTTTTAGGGGATTTTAAGCTCATAGGGAGCTTCTAGACGTCTCCACGAAGCTCGGAGACCAATGTTGATGTGTTTTAGACGTCGGAGTGTCGAGAACAAAGCTTTTAAAGTTTGGCCAGAGTTCGTGAGGTTTTTCCGGCGAGATCCAGTGATCATTGGGGCTTGAAAGAGGTATGATTGTGTTCTCCTTGCTTAGGGCTTCATTTTGATATAAATAGCGTGAAAAATGGATGAAAATAGGTGGAGATATAGCGGTTTAAAAACTCCCCAGTTTCCGGCGCTGGTGACGGTAGCCGAAGTTCAGAGGTAGGAGACGACGGAATATTCTGACGCCGTCAGTTAAAGTTGACGGTTTTAGTTAGAAGTTGACAGAATATTCCTGGAATATACCTGACGGCGTTAACTGACGCCGTCAGTGTGCAGGTCACGTGGAAGCTCGAAAAATTATTTTAAATTTTTTTGGGTGTTCGTGGAGTTGTGTAGATCACGTTGGTATACTCAAATACCAAAATTGAGCTATGTATGAAAAGTTATTTCCGAAGTTCATAACGTTATTTCAGTTAATTCTCATATAGGCGAGACCTATCCCGAGGACGAGCGTAGCTAGGCTAGGCGTGGGGGCTACGACCCGGTTACTTATCAGTGAGTGGGCTTTTGGTTTTCCATATATACCTATATATTTACTGCTTTTCCCAGAAAATGATTTTGAATGATTATGTGATTTGAAACGCCATGCAAAGTATTTGTCTATTTTATTATGCATTCATTATTACATATATCTGTGATTCATGCTGCGGATGCACAGGTAAGTATCAGGTAAGTTATATATTGAGAATGATGAGAATGATGAGTATGATGAGAATGAATGATGAGATGTGTTGAGAGCTTATACACCTGCACCTTGATATTAGTGCTACCGCCCAGAGTTAGGGCACAGTCTTTCACATGATGTTCACCTCCCACACCGCATGCTCGCCTTGGATCCAAATTAGATGCATAGTCCTGTCGTATAGACCACTATAAGTGGGTTTGACTCGTAGGTGACCCGCGAATTATTTGCACAGTCTTCACGTGATTGTAGCACTAGAGCATATTTATTCTATATACAGTGATGTTGTGCAGACCACGAGAGGTGGTATTGATTTGTGTGCAGGATATATATACATGATATGATGAGATTGATTATGAGCTATATATACAACTGAGGGCTGAGTTGATTACCTGACATTCAATCACATTCTCACAGTTATGATTAACGTTCAGTTGAGATACTTTGGCATAGCATACATACATATTTTCCAGCATGATTTCGAGATATATATATATATATATATATATATATATATATATATATATATATAAGTATATACTTTATTTCTGGAAATTATATAGGTTTTAAGGATAGGGGTTATAACTTTTGAGACAAGAATGGTTTTGAAAAGCTTTGTTTTTGCCCATTCACGGTTTTGTTTTTCGCCCCTCGAGGTTCTAGGTAGCTTTTGTCGTTGGTGGCTAACGAGGATTGTCCAGCAGTTCTGACAGACTACTCATTATGTAGGACACCCCTTAGTGTTATTTGAACTTACTAATTCCTGCTTGACTGCATTAGACTTATTATGCTCTGGTTCTGTAAAAGCACTATAAATTCTTATACTAGCACGTTACCTTAGCCTGGATTGCTAGTCGTTTGGTTTTAATTCGTTCGTATTCTCTTTATTATTCTTGCTTCTGCACTGTGCACATGGTTACGTCACGCTCACATGACGGCCAACATGCCTTGATTTAGGTCGGGGTGCGTCAATTTGGTATCAGAGCATTAGGTTGTAGTCTTGCATATCTCATGAAATTTCTAATGATTTGATGTCTTCTTTCAGAACAATGCCGCCTCGTAGAGAGCAACGTCGTTCAAATGAGCCTAATTTCTCTGACATAGCCTAGCTAGGGGAAGCTATAGCGAGTGCTATTCAGTCTGTAATTCGTCCTTCTCATAGGACCTCTCTGGAGTCCGTTCATAACTTGAAAATAAATAGTTTTGTGGGAAATGAAAGACCCGAGGGTTCAGAGAAATGGATAATGCATATTGAGAAGACTTTTAGGCTGATGCAAGTCAGGGGAGTTTAGCTCCAAACAGGTAGGTTGAGACGACCACTTTGTTTTTGGGTAAAGAACCGACATCATGGTGGGGACAGTTGACTGATGAGATGCCTGAGGAGGAAGCTAATGATTGGGAGGTATTCAGATGGTTGTTTTACAAGAGATTTATTCCTCCTGCGTATATTGACAGTAAGAAGCAGGAATTTATGAGTTTGAAGCAGAAGAAATTGTCAGCTAATGAGTACTACAGAAAATTTACTAATCTATCTCGTTATCACCCAGAAGTTGCTGCTAATTTGGTGGAGATGCTCCATTGCTTCAAATTGAGAACTAAGAAGAAATGACGTACTATAGCGACTGCGATTCCCTGTGCTACTTACCATGAGTTTTATGAGGCCTTGTTATAGATTGAGGATTCAGAGAACTTACCCAGTGAGAGTGACGATGAAGAAGAAAAACAAGGGAATCAGAGGAAAGATAATAAGGGTAAAGGCCAATTCTCACAGGGACCTCGCCAGACCCAGAGCTTTAAACGAAGTGGGGCTAGCTCTAGTTCTTCTAGTGGAGGCTTCAATTCTACAAGACAGAGAGAGAGAGAGTGCACGTGAATGAGAGAAGAGAAAGAAGTGAGATGAGTGGTCCAAATGCCATCCGACTAGCCAATCACAAACCACAATTTTCTTATTTCCAATTGGTCCCAAAAACTTAGGAATAAACACAATTGCACCAAAACTTTAGTTCAAAACACAAATGCACACCCAACATTCAAGGGCATTATAGTAACTTCACAGTAAAGATATGAAAAATCCAGGACGGGTTGTCAAAAAAGTGATGAGGAAATTTGTCAAAAAAAAAAAAAAGCTGATGAGGAAAATCTGCCCATAATTTGATAACCCACATTTTGGACCCAAATATTTTTCAAAACCAACCCAGGATAGCTAGATTTAAAGCTTGAAACATTCTAAACACTTCTCCAAAATGGCTTGAACCCAAAATAGGCCATCTTGGACTCCAAAAAATGCAATTAACGAAAAAAAAAGTCAGTTTTTAGCACCGCGTACTACTCCTTTATTTACTCGCAAGAAAATAACCGTTTGGTAGAAAAATCTGAAACTTCGACATGATCAAACTAATGGACTCATGAACGTTCTTCAATTTGAATCACTCTAAAATTTTTCCACTTGATCATGTTTTGCTCTAGAGGAAGTCGAAGTTCTAATGTAAAGTATCAAAATTTACCAAAATAATAACCAAAATTTACTAAGATTAGAGTAAAATATATAATATAAAATCGACTCATCAGTCATTACGAGCGTTTATATATATTTTTTTTATATTTTCACACTTGTACATTAATTTTTAAAAACCTAATCTTCTTAAATCCTTACCGTTGGATTCTATCTATTATTATAAGTTTTTTTTTGCATATCCTTGAATATTTGATATTTTGTAGTAAGGTACTAATATTTTTTTTCCATTAGGCTCTTATTTAAGATATGTAATACTTGAAAGACAAATGTGTTTTTATGTATTGGAGTAATATTTATGTGATAATGTAGTATGTATATACTAAGTATTATATTTTCATTTGATTATTTGTTGGTTTAAAATATATTTACTTTAATGGGTAACGGGTTCACTTATATTACCTGTTAATATTAACGGGTCGAGTTCGGGTCGGGTCATATTACCCGTTCATTTTAACGGGTGTTACAAGATATGACCCGTTAAGATATTATGACACGAAAATCGTACGAACACAAAAAAACATGACACAAATATCAAGTCTAATATGATGGTGATAAAGAGTGCGAACTGCTGTGCATTGAGGATGTCATGAAGTTGAGAAAGAAAGAACAGCAAACGAAATCATTTATAAGGAGAAATATTATCTTGTTACAAATTCACCAGAGGCATCGTTTATTGGATTAGTAATCCACTTTTTGAATGTGTGACGAGCATATAGTGGACGAATCACGCCACTAAGACTATGTACTGGTTGCAAAGAAAGAACGTCTTTCATCGCCAATCATGGTTCAAGGGAGTCTCATTTAGCGGGAAAGTGCTCAAAACCCATCTCCAGCAAGAGTGGGAAATCATAACCAGTAGGCTAAACAACTATGAAGCTTAGCCATTTCTTGGAATTCTCTGATATGGGTATTTGCTACATCTTCAATGCTCATCGTCCTCCATTTCAGATTAAATGTTTACATTAGAATAATGCAAGGTTTAACATTTTAATTAGGCCTGGTAAACTGGTCGTGTCTGTCGTATTCATGTCGTTTTTGTGTAACACTTGTTATCTTAAAGTGACTCGACCCGTTAAGATTTTTTTTTTTCTTTCTTAAATTTGCACATACCACACATTGCCACATAAATGTTACTTCAAAACATAAAAACACATTTGTCGTTTAAATACTACATCAACACTCGAAAATAAGAGCCTAATAAATAAACATCCATACACTACTAGTCTATTACAAAATATTAAATTTACAAGGATATGCAAAATCCTCAATTTTCATTAATCATCATGGCATAAAATTTTGTGGTATTCACTAGTATAAATATTTTAAATTGAAGATCGAGTTCATTCATTGTATTTATATAGGGTCAAGGAGTGTAGCAGTAAAAAAATCATTAAAATCGAAGTTAAAATAACCGTTAAATAGTGATTTTTCGTTTATAACCGTCGAAAAGTTTTGTTTCGTTACTTGATATCTGAATGTTTGTTTTTTTGCAATTTTTGGCGTATGCAATCTCGAAGTATATACAAACATGTTTGACGATTAGATTGTTGAAACTAGTTTCGCAGAATGTGTATCCCATCAAAACAATAGATTCACTAACACTTCAGATTTTATTCTTACTTTCATTAAGTATAACATAAGATTTTGTGGTATCCACTAGTGTAAATATTTTAAATTGAAAATCGAGTTCATTCATTGTATTCATATAGGGTCAAGAAGTGTAGCTGTAAAAAATCATCAAAATCGAAGTTAAAATAACTGTTAAATAGTGATTTTTCGTTTATAACCATCGAAAAGTTTTGTCTCGTTACTTGATCTCTGAATATTATTTTTTGCAATTTTTGGTGTATGCGATCACGAAGTATATACAAACATATTTGACGGTTGGATCGTTGAAATTAGTTTTGTAGAATGCGTATCCCATCAAAATAATAGATTCACTAACACTTCAGATTTTATTCATACTTTCATTAAGTATAACATAAGATTTGTAGTATTTACTAGTGTAAATATTTTAAATTGAAGATCAAGTTCATTCATTGTATTCATATAGGGTCAAGGAGTGTAGTTGTAAAAAATATCAAAATCAAAGTTAAAATAACCGTTAAATAGTGATTTTTTGTTTATAACCATCGAAAAGTTTTGTTTCGTTTCGTTACTTGATCTTTGAATATTGTTTGCAATTTTTGGCGTATGCGATCTCGAACTATATACAAACATGTTTGACGGTTGGATCGTTGAAACTAGTTTCGTAGAATGCGTATCCCATTAAAACAATAGATTCACTAACACTTAAGAGTTTATTCATACTTTCATTAAGTATAACAAAAGATTTTGTGGTATCCACTTGTGTAAATATTTTAAATTGAGGATCGGGTTCATTCATATATGATCAAGGAGTGTAGCTGTAAAAAAATCATCAAAATCGGAATTAAAATAACCATTAAATCGTGATTTTTCGTTTATAACCGTTGAAAAGTTTTGTCTCATTACTTGATCTTTGAATGTTTGTTTTTTGCGATTTTTGGCGTATGTGATTTCGAAGCATATACAAACAAGTTTGACGGTTGGATTGTTGAAATTAGTTTCGTAAGATGCGTATCCCATTAAAACGATAGATTCACTAACATTTAGAGTTTATTTATACTTTCATTAAGTATAACATAAGATTTTGTGGTAACCACTAGTGTAAATATTTTAAATTGAAAATCGAATTCATTCATTGTATTCATATAGGATCAAGGAGTGTATCTATAAAAAATAATCAAAATCGGAGTTAAAATAACCGTTAAATCGTGATTTTTTGTTTTATAACCGTCGAAAAGTTTTGTCCCGTTACTTGATCTTTGAATGTTTGGTTTTTGTGATTTTTTGCTGGTGTGATCTCAAAGCATATACAAACAAGTTTGACGGTTGGATTATTTAAATTAGTTTCGTAGAATTCGTATCCCATCAAATTCAATGGTGTGTGTGTGTATATATATATATATATATTTTAAATTTATTAAGTAGATTTAATTTATTTATTTTTTTTACATATAATACTTAAGAAATTTAATGGTATGTATGACACACCCCGACTCGGAATGTCCACTAGGACTCCAAATCGAGCTGTGTTGGCCGACATCTGGAAGGTGACAAAGCCATAAAGTGTAGTGATGTGGAAATTGTGAATAAATTTAAACCTAAGGGTGCCTAAATACAGAATGCACTAGTGAGCGGGAATGAACCTATCTCACACGTGACGTCAGAGCATAAGTAAAGTACAGTATAGTGGGTAAGAATCTTACCTTCAAAGGTAGCCACCTATACTGAGATTTGCCAAGAATCCTCGTCGATACGAACATTCAGCAGCTAAAACCTGGAGGGGCGAAAACAAAAAATGTGAGTGGGCAAAAACAAAGTTTTGAAAACACATTTATCTTTTCAAATGTAATAACCCCTCACCGTAAAACCCGTATAATTTCCCAGAAAATAACACTACATATGTATATGGAATCAAGCTCAAAAGTAGTGGAACTAAAGTATATGCCATGTCTAGTTTCAGACAATATAAAAATGTAAGTTAGGTGATACTAAATCAATGTGAATGTTATGTCAGCCAGAGTCACCTAACGTGACCTGTATAGTTGAACTTATAGCTCATAATCTATTCTTGCACATGAGTCGAAACCACCTAATGTGGTATGTACGATAGGGCTAGGTGTAAATATGTATGATCAAGTGCTATGATCACGTGAAGGCTATGCGAATAATCATGGGTCACCTACAAGTCGGAACCACCTAATGTGGTCAGTACGACAGGCTGACACCTACCTTGGATCCAAGGTGAGTGTGTGGTGCGGGTGGTGAACGATTACGTGAAGGCTACACCCTGGCCTCGGGCGAAGCACTAAATGTATCCACGAATAATCATACACAATGCAATCATTGTCATTACAAAGTACTCACCTATAACTTACCTGGGCCTTCGCAACATCATGCGATATTATGCATGACTATATTAAAGAAATTACTATAATGGAATGCACATATGACATTGCATTTAAAACATATTCCATTTAAAGCAGTTATGGGAAAATGTAAAACATCTATACATATATATAGAAAAACCAAAAGCCCACTCACATGGAGTCCGCACTATGACTCCCTAGCACAAACATCGAGGCATCATGAATGATCGGCGCCTAGAATAATTATCAAACCACATCTCAGAATTCTTATCGATAGAATACATAATTTACATATAACACATCACTACGTAATTCGATCTGGAAGATCCGCATTACAGATTTCCGATCTATTATTTCCAAAGATCCACATTATGCTTCTAGAACAACATCATAAAGTTTCATTACGATCCAACAGTTGGATCTCCGCCAATTAAAAAAATTCAAGTGGTGGTTAACGTTTTATTTTACAAACTTACAAATCCAATTCGGGAAGATCCGTACTACAAATTCCCAATCCGTAAGTTCCTAAGGTCCTCAAATATTATGAATAATAACCTATTAAAGTTTGATGATGATCCAACAGTTGGATCGTCAATTTATATGATGACCTACTAGCGTATCGTAGAGAATTTAGGTTCTAATGATCAACCTACGTCATACTACTATCAGAACTGAACTCAAGGCATCTAATTTGACCTAAAAATAACATCCACGACCCTTTTGGCCACAGGCCACCTTGGGTGGCAGTCGGCCGCCCCGACTCGCCGAAAAATCAACTAATTCCAAAAATTCTCAAAATTTACAGAATTGTTGATCCCAATGAGTAGAGTAAGTTTTATACCTATGGACAAGTCCAATTTTGCTTGGAAAGGCCCCAAGTTCATTAAAGCTGCCAGAAAACCCTAGGATTTGGGTGAGCTTTGATTCACCAAATTTGCAAATCCACTATCCCCAAACTTGTTTGGGCCTTGCTTTTAACCCCCAGAGAAGGTGAACAAGGGTGGTGGTTGACGGCGAGGGTTGCAGAATTGGTGGATCACTGCCGCCGTGGCTTCGTGACACCCATGCCGAAATTCGTCATGAAACAAGACCTTATCCGTTCGAATCGTTGGTGATCAATGAAGGAGAAGAGGCGCAAAGGTGTTTGCAAGTGGTGACAAGGTGGAAATCTCCGGAAAACCAATGAAGAAGGGTCGAAAAACCACACGGGTTCGATAGGGAATGTGGGTCAACTCGTTTCTTCCCTTTTCTTTTTCTCTCTTTTCCCTCATTTCTTTCTTCCCCGATTGGCCACCTCAATTCTCTCCTTTCCCTCCTTTCTCTTCTCTCCTTCTAATCCTAGTTGTCCATTTCTTCCTTCCCTTTTCTTTCCTTTCATTTCATCTCAGCCACACACATGGCATGACCATTCTTTGCTTTAGAAATCTAGAGCCTCCCAAAAATAACCAACTTACAAAAATGTCCTTGACTTCGTTCATTAATAACTCCTTCGTTATAACTCTGAATTACGTTCCGTTTGCACTCACGCGTTCATAACAACGAGTACTACCCGAATACGCCAAGAAAACAGATTTTACGTGTCACGAATAGGTGGTCAACACAAGTCAACGTATTTGCCTCGAAGGGCTTTTTCGTAAATTCACATTTTAAATTTATAAAAACTATAATTTTTTAGGGACATGTTGTTACAATGTATATTTAAGCCGATCCAATGGTCACCAATTTTTAAAATTTAATTATATATTTATATATATAATTATTATAGTTTTTAGGGGTATAAAATTGTTAAATTAATATATATAATTATAATAGTTTTTTTAGGGTTATAAAATTATAAAATTAATATTTTGCTTATCGTGTATCGTATTACCCATATGTATATCCGAACCAACCTATTATCTTAACAGGTGTTTATCGGGTTACCTAATAACGACCCGACATTGGGGGGCTATTATTCCTTGTCTCTTAAAAGTGATTAGACTTCAAAACTAAATAAAAATAATTGACATCAATATATACATGATAATATTAGGGAGACTAAACTTTTAAACTAAATTTGCAAACTAAATAATGTGTTACCAATAGAAAATAAGCACGTTAATCAACACTTCAATAATAATTTAATTGTCAATAATTACATCATTTAGTCTCCCTAACATTACCCATATACATATATAGCTGTATTGTGGATGCAAATTTTCTCCTTCTTCTTCTTGGACAAACTTGCACCTACAAAACAATTAACACCTTTGGTTAAGGCCAAAAGTCTCACGCGCCCACGATGAACGGGGGGGCTTTGGCCGAAGAACCTCCGATGCCAAAGTTAGAATTTTAGAGAGAAAATGTGTTTGGAGAATTTCTAGAGTTTTGCAAGAGTGTTGGCCTCCTCCTTTTGTGAAAATGGGAGCCTTTTTATAGGGTTTGGCCGGTCCACTTTTTAGAGAAAAGTGGAGAAAGTGGCCGGCCATTAAGGGGATTTTGTCATTGAATTTTAGGTTTAACTAGCCAATTTATTATGATTAATTGGCTAATTAAACTTAATGGGAATAAATTGGTGGTCATAGAATCAATTGGCTAACTTAATTAGGATAATAAAAAGGAAAAAAGATAGAAAGGTAGAGAACAAGGGGTTGGCCGGCCTTTGATTTGTTTTGGGGATTAAGGGAGTGATTTAATTGACAATTAAGGGATTGATTGGGCAATTAATCCCCTAATTAGTCAATTATTATTACTTTAAAGGATAATTTTAGGAGATATGGAAGAAATATATTATTTAGCTAATTGATTTAGCTAAATAATGAAATAGAAAATATATGAAATAAATTAGGTTTTGGGAGTTACCTAAAGTGAGGATGGATGAGATAATTTGGAATTGGTTACCTTTTTCGGAGCATTTTTGACTTTGTTGAGGATGATTGCTCACTGCTCGCGTGTAGGAATCCCAGTATGCCTCAAGG
The DNA here is from genome assembly GCA_963580275.1 of Crataegus laevigata. Classification (NCBI taxonomy): domain Eukaryota; kingdom Viridiplantae; phylum Streptophyta; class Magnoliopsida; order Rosales; family Rosaceae; genus Crataegus; species Crataegus laevigata. Next base: position 23,180,824 of record OY756947.1, on the reverse strand, counting down.
GTATTTTTGCCCTCTTTTACCCAAAAATCCACATGTCGTCTTGTGATTATTTTCGGCTCCACAAATGCCTCCACACCTGTTGGGCTGCTCGCAGGAAAGGGCAGCAGGTGTAGAGATATTTTTTTTGCTTTAGGAAACTTAAGACTGCTTCCTATTTTGATGTTGATTCTCTCCTTAATAGGAAATTAGATCCTTCTAGGAAATGGAGATAAATTTCTCTCATAGCCTATTTAAGCCCACCTTAAGTGGGTTATTAAATCAACTTTAGAGAGCAATTTATTCTACCCTACAAGAGAGAGATAGCTTAGAGGATATTTGTTCCCCCTCCTCTAGCAATCTTCTACATCTTGCGCATGCAAAGGACCGTCTTTCGTTGCTTTCTTCGTCTTCTTCGTGCCGCACCGAGGTAAGAAAAAATTAATTTTCCTTATCTTCTTCTTGGATGGTGCTACCGCGGGGCAGCTGTCGGGGTGGTGCGGCATGTCGGCTGGCATGGGCCAGGAGTCGGCTTGGCATGGGCCGATGAGATGTTGTGGCAGGGATCACTGCTTTAAGCTGCTCAACTTGGCTAGAGCCATGGGTAGCTTATGTGACTGGGGCCACAGATTGTGGCGCTGAGGTGCAGTACTAAGTGAGTCGCAAGTCTCATTTCCTTTGGGCTTTTTGATCTGACACGAGAAAATCGGCGATTGAGAGAAATGAGGAGGTCGCGGGCTTCATGGGTTGCTGGAATGCTAGGCATACAGGTCTCTTTGCCTGTTGGAATGCAGGGTTGAGCTCCCCTGCTGGGTACCATGAATGTCGTTGGCTGCATAATCCTCTTCGTTGAGAGAAATGTGGAAAGAAGAGATCTTCCCCGCCTGCTCAAGAGATGCCGGTTAAGAAAAAACTGAAGACTTCTATCGCTGCTCATGAGGGTCTGCTTGTTACCAAGAGGTGTGTGATTGGCATGACTTCTTCAAATAGGAATAGAGATGAGGCTGCTAGATCTGAGCCTATGGCGCCTGCCATGTCCAGAGTGGCTAATTCGATTGATGATAATATTGCTCACTGTAGAGGTATTGTCATGCCCCAAATGTCGAAGTCTGTGCTAAGACGTCCATAGGAAGCTAAGTTAGATTCTCATTTAGAGATGCTTACTATTATGAAGAGCGATAAGGTGGACTCTGCTGCTAAAGTGGCGCTAAGGCCCACTTACTCTGCTGCTGAGACTGACTTGCCTGCTGGGAAGAATGAGACTGTTCGCATGGGCAGCTATGAGAAACCCACTATGCCAGCTGCTGAGATTTGTGTGCTTTTGAAACCAGTCTCGCTTGAAGACATGGACGCTTGTACCAAGTTTGTTGATGGCGTCAGAAAGGTTGTTTGCCCAAGTTCCTTTGCGAGGCATATGACCCAATATAGAAGGACTGCTCTGCTTGCCATGATACAGATATAGCAAGGCTACCAAGGAGCTGGCGAAGACTATGGCAGTTAAAGCTTATTCCTTGGCCGAGGAGATCAAGAGGTTAGATTTTGAGCTTGTTGCTTTAAAGGGGTCTAATATTTCTGCCCCTACTTCTCTGCAGCTTGAGACTCAGATTCAAGATCTTGAGTTTGCAGCTTCTGAGCTTCGTTTTGCTGCTTATGCAAATGATGAAAAGTTGATTGCTGCTTATAATCAAATGATCCACTTTAAGAGAATCGTCGATAGGCTTGAACCCCAAGTGTTGGAATTTCAAGGTGTACTGAAGATCAACGAAAGTCTGAAGAAGGAAGTGGATGGGCTGCAACGCGTCCGTATTGGTCTGCTTGAGGACAATGAGCAGCTGAAGGGTGAGAAGGATGAGCTCGAGGTTTCGAGACCTTATTTATTTATGTGGAAGACTTTCTCATTTTTACTTTTAAGGCTTCCCTTGGCGAAGTAGTTGGAAAAGTTAGTGCCCAGGCTGGGGCAGCCGGAGGTGAAAGCGCAGGATGATGCCGCTGCTAAGAATGTCCAAGCTACTGAAGGTGTGGCGACCTAGTAATTGTGGAATGTCCAAGCTGCTGTAGTCTTCTAGGTAGCCTTTAGGATTTTCTTTGTTTTTCCTTGTAGCTCTTGTTTTGCTTGAACTCCTTCGACCTTTGCTAATTGTTTATAAACATGATTCCTTCGTTTTTCTTTATCTTCGCTTCTTTTGTTCATGCCCTAACCTTTAGACTTGATAGACCAGTGGCAGACATGCTACTTTTTTATAAGCAGACAAGCTCGCGTAGCCTATGCAGCCGTAGGTGTTGGTGTAGAACTTTGCAAAGTTGTTAGCCATAGGGTTGGCAGCCGGATGCCTTACTTACAGAAGCAGACAAGTCCGTGTAACCACTAGGCTGTTAACCTTGTGCTTTCTCTAATTCGGTAGGTTGCGCAGCAAGTATCACAACACTTTAGGACTTGGTGTAGGTTGTTCCGCGCTTGGCAGAGGTGAAGCTTATCGACTACGTAACATGTCGGCAGTGGATAAAGCTTCGTATATGCACGCTAGCTTGTTTAACCTTTCACAAGAATGTGCAGTTGTATAAGTCTAGTGTGGCTTTACTGCTCGAAGGGCAAGCCGTAGGCAGTCTTCTGGAAACCGTAGGCTACCTTAGTGCACTCGGTAGCAGCTTTAGGGTTCCAGGGCAGCCGTCTCTAGGACGTACTGAGTAATGTGCCCCCTCCGTCTCTAGGACCCGGTTCCCCGCGGATTAGGCCAAGAGACCCAAAATCCTTTAATTAGCTAAGCCTTGAAAAAGGCCATTGTGGCTACTTCTAGGAATCCTGGCGCAAGCTATCGTGCTTTTCTAGTTATACAAGGGCAGCCCGGCTCATCCACGTCTGGATATTCGGAGTGTAGAGTTTTATCTTCCCATTTTGGAGAGCAGAACCATGTGGGTGTCGGGGAATTGGTTTACCCTCTCGCACTGGAGAGCATGGTTGGTCCCTCGGGGGGTGCAATTCCTGCGATGAGTCCCTAAGAAGGGCGCAATCTTCTTTTTAAGTGCAGGTATGATCAGTTGTCGTAGGCACGTAGTTGAGCCAAGTTGCAAATTACTTCTGAATTCCTCATTGAAAAAACAAGTGAAACGAACGAATAACTTAGCTGTAAAAGACTACATAACAACTGGATAGTTCTCGACTTACGAGGTGGTGCCCGTTAAGCCGCTTCAGTTTTCAGGCTTTGATGTAGCGGGAGGTCTCACATGGTACTTCCATAGACTGTAGGCATTCCATTGTTTTTCGATATTTTTGTCGTTTCATGGTGGCGTGGGTGTAATTGCTCTTGCTGCCTAGTCTGCTGATTTTGTACGGACCTTCCCAGATGGGATCCATCTTTTTAGAGCCTTATCTGCGGGCAGTGATGAAGGCTTTTCTTAAGACCAGATCTTCGGGCTGGAACTACCGGATCTTGGCCTTTTTGTTGTAGCTGGAGAGAAGTTGCTGCTGGTAAGTTGTGATGTTAATGATAGTCTGCTCGCGCTTCTCCTCTGCCAGATCTAAGCTTGTGGCCATCTCCTTACTGTTCGGTTACTCATTTTTTGGTGGTGTGATATGCCCATAGACATCCGGGGAGTTCATCTAGCCATTTTCCTTTCTTGTTGGTGAGGGATTTCTTGAGGCAGTCAAGGATCGTCTTGTTGGGTGCATCGTCGATATGCAAATGCTATAAGTCTTCATCAAGTGGAGCATGTGCAGCTAGGGTGTACTAAGCTTGTTGGGCTGCTCTGTTGCGTTGCCTAGGCTAGGCGTGAATGCGCAGTAGGGAACCATAAAGCTGAACCAAGTAACACATAGTAGGAGATGCTCAACTGCCAGTATTGAGCCATTCTATAATAGAATTATAGAGTAAGGGTCGGCTGAGGCCGTGTGACACGTAGCAGAAGATGGTGTTCAACCGCCGATAGAATCTTTTAAGGCAATGAGGACAAAACTTGCTTCCGAGTGTGTCCTTCTAGTGTTCGTCTGCCGTTGGCTCGCTTTTTGGGCTGAATAGTGCGTCATAAGGATGACTGCTTACGTCTAAAGGTAAAACTTGAGCTTCCGAGTTGCAACAATTATTGCCAAACCTAGCTTTTGAATTTCTGGTAGCATCGATGAGAGCTTTTGAACTGTGGAATACAGGTAGTCGGGCCCCCAGCTTTTCTCGTATGATGATAGAGCTTATCGCTACTTCTAAGACTACTAAGTAAATGTATAAGTCGTCCATTACTCCTGGCTTGGATAGTATGAGAGGTGATATGAGATACTTCTTCAGGTTTTGGAAAGCTCTTTTGCACTTTTCAGTCCCTACGCTTGGCCCCCTGCTTGCTTTATTTGTTCAGCTGCTTTCCGTCTTCTTTCTTTACCGCTACTTCTTTTTTAGGCTGCTCGGGTGCCTTGTCTGCTCGCCGAGCTTCATCCCAAAGTGCGTGTTTCTCTGCTAGAAAGAAGGAGTCTGCTAAGGTTAGATCTTCTTTCATGATCAATTTTCCGAACAATGGGTGGTCTGCTGGAAGTCCTTTTTGGAAGGCTGCTCTACCTATCAAGTCGTTGCATCCGACTATCCTTGCCTTCTCTGCTTTGAACCTCTTCACATAGTCGCGGAGTGACTCACTTGGGTTCTTCTTGACGTTGAACAAATGGTCGGATTTCTTCTTGATCGAGCGATAGGGTGAATATTCTTTGATGAAAGCCAAAGAAAGTTCATCAAAATTTCGGATGGACTGTGGCGGCAGGGTGTAGAACCAATCTTGCGCTTCGCCTTGTAGAGTGGTGGCGAATATCTTACACATAAGATCATCGTTGTTTTGATAGAGGATCATTGCGCTTCGGTAGTGCTTCAAGTGTCCCTCCGGGTCTTCTTCCCCTTTGAAAAATGTGAAATGTGGCATGCTGAACTCGCATGGGGGTTCTGCCTGCTCGATCTCATCTATAAAGGGAGACTTGCTTATGTTGGTCATGTTTCGTCGTAGTGCCTCGTCGGTGACCTCGTTACGTTGAAAGTTACGCAATCGCTTGGTTAAGAGTCTTTCTACTTTCTCTTGAATTTGCCTTTGGGGTAGCGAAGCTCTCGGCTGCCCCCAGTCATGACCTGTTGGTCTAGGCTGCTCTTCCATGTATTTGGCTCTTTTATGCGGCGGATGCTGTTTTTGTGGTGTGTTCTTAGCAGGCGAGCGAGTTCTTCGCAGGCTGTTGGTTGAACTTGAGCTGGATTGAGTGACCGCTTCTCTTCGTCCGTCGTGCTGCCTGCTCCGATATGAGGTGTAGAATGCCCTTTGCGGGTTTAGCCGTGAATGAACACTTCGCCTGGAAGGTTGCTCATGTTGACTATCGAAGTGCGACCCCAATCGTGAATGTATGTTCGTCCGTGGGCCTAGTCGAGAGTGCACGCTTCTCCGTGCGTTAAGACGAGAGTATACGCTATCTCGAGGGCCCAGTTGGGAATGTACATTGCCAGAATGCTTGGTTCGTGGCTAGTCGAGTGGCTGCTTGCCAAAACGCTGCTGAAGAGTTTCTTCGCCTACTCTTGTCCTACTTCGGGACACCACACCTAGGGCACGTTGCATCTCGGTGCGCTGTAAGAGTTGGTTCACCAAGGTCGTCTGCTGTGAGATGGCGCTCGTCAACTCTATGACTTGTCGAGACAAGTGTTGTTCTCCATTTGGATTGGAAGAGCTTGGAATGAATGTATCTCCTTAAGCAGTGGAAGTGTGGTAGAATCCGGGCGTGAAATTTGAGTTGGGAAATGTCAAATCTGCGGAGTAACGTGGTGGAAATGCCCCCGGCTTGATGGTTGGTCCGGATGGTTGAGATAATCTTGGACCAATTTGGGCTGCTTGGAATGCCACGGGAGCAAGCTGGGCCATGAAAGTAGGCTGCTCGTCAGGAGCAGGTTGGGCCCCGAGAGTGGGCTGCTCAGCGGGAGCAGGCTGGCCCACGAGAGTGGGCTGGACCTCAGGAGCAGGCTGGGCTGCATGAGCAGACTGGGCCACATGAGCAGGCACGGCTGCGTGGGCAGGCAGGGCCGCGTGGGCAGACAGGGCCGAGAGAGTGGGCTGGACCTCAGGAGCAGACTGCTTAGTGCGTGATGCATGTGAGTGCGAGGCTTGGGCTCGGGCCCGTGCAAGCTTGGATGACATGGCTTGGGCTATGATGGTGGTGCCATGGATCTTGCCGTGGGTGGTTGCCATGGTGGAATTTTGTGGTGGTGCCACTCCACCCATGATCACATCTAGCCTCATGGATCACCGCGGTCCCATTTCTTGAATATGAGAATGTTCACTTGTGGAATTTTCTAAATTTCTAGCCATTATATTTTACTTTCACGTTTTATCAAAGAATCTTTGCAAATAAAAAATTCTAATAATAAGAACGTATGAATTTTCTTTCACGTTTTATCAAAGAATCTTTGCAAATTAAAAAATTCTAATAATAAGAACGTAAGAAAATATTCCAATGGACTAGTAAATAGAAAGTAAAAAAAACCTTTTTATGCGAGAGTCTTTTACGAGTATGGATCTTCAACTCTCAATGAAAGCACCAATTTGTGGATGCAAATTTTCTCCTTCTTCTTCTTGGACAAAGTTGCACCTACAAAACAATTAACACCTTTGGTCAAGGCCAAAAGCCTCACGCGCCCACGATGAATGGGGGGGCTTTGGCCGAAGAACCTCCGATGCCAAAGTTAGAATTTTAGAGAGAAAATGTGTTTGGAGAATTTCTAGAGTTTTGCAAGAGTGTTGGCCTCCTCCTTTTGTGAAAATGGGAGCCTTTTTATAGGGTTTGGCCGGTCCACTTTTTAGAGAAAAGTGGAGAAAGTGGCCGGCCATTAAGGGTATTTTGTCATTGATTTTTAGGTTTAATTAGTCAATTTATTATGATTAATTGGCTAATTAAACTTAATGGGAATAAATTGGTGGTCATAGAATCAATTGGCTAACTTAATTAGGATAATAAAGAGGGAAAAAGATAGAAAGGTAGAGAACAAGGGGTTGGCCGGCCTTTGATTTGTTTTGGGGATTAAGGGAGTGATTTAATTGACAATTAAGGGATTGATTGGGCAATTAATCCCCTAATTAGTCAATTATTATTACTTTAAAGGATAATTTTAGGAGATATGGAAGAAATATATTATTTAGCTAATTGATTTAGCTAAATAATGAAATAGAAAATATATGAAATAAATTAGGTTTTGGGAGTTACCTAAAGTGAGGCTGGATGAGATAATTTGGAATTGGTTACCTTTTTCGGAGCATTTTTGACTTCGTTGAGGATGATTGCTCGCTGCTCGCGTGTAGGAATCCCAGTATGCCTCAAGGGTATTTTTGCCCTCTTTTACCCAAAAATCCACATGTCGTCTTGTGATTATTTTCGGCTCCACATGTATAACATCAAACTATTACAAAGAAAATTCTCATTCAATCAAGTCAGTCTTCAAGATTTGAAACATATCTAGAACAACTATGCAACAAATTATATGAAGAATTCACGGCATATATTTTCTTTTGACAAAGGTAGGATATTCGAACTTGGGAAGTATTTTACGAATTGAAAATAATTGTCAATAAACGTATACATCAATTGTGGGCAACAACCTATGTGGGACAATTCATAGCATGACCGACACATGGTGGTGCTAAAGTTTCACGCGTCTGAAAAAATGAGCCTGTGTGTAATTATGTGCGTCACCTTATATATATATATATTGGAGTAAGCTTGGTATTATATACCAGTCGTTCTATCTACTACTGAGAAAATGAGCCTGTGTGTACCAAAAATTTGTGTCTTCCACAAGATTTTAATCGTATGGATGACAATGGTGGCAACTTTGAGTTGTTTATGTCACTCTAAATGTGAATTCGAGGCAATTTTCAATTTTGGAGATTCGAACTCAGATACAGGCGGGTTTTGGGCAGCTTTTCCGGCGCAATCTGGACCCTATGGCATGACATACTTCAAGAGACCTGTTGGTCGGGCTACAGATGGGAGGCTTATTGTTGATTTTCTAGGTAACTCACACAACCTTCTGTCTGGTGTTCTTCCACTACTTTGTCAGCCAAACGGGGACTTAGTTGATTAGGAGGTCATATTTCATGCCTGTTTAGTGCTTGTATTTGTTCAGCAATTTTGTCATTTGGCTTGATATTTTCCTAATCCTATAGGATATGGGAGGCCCTACATTTGACAGGTCAGTTGGATTGTTTTATTAGGCCCTTTTATTCCACAAGACAAACACTCCACAACTGGACAAAGTTTTGACTAATCAGTTGTCATTTCTTGTTAAATTTTCCTTTATATCACTAATTATATAGATGTTAAGGCACATAGATATAGAAAATATCTAAATCATCATAGGTGAACTTATACTTATCTTTTTGTACGATAGAAGGAGATTTTAATTGAGAGCATACATATGACATACTGTTCTAACCAATTGACTTAACTTACATATGCTTGTCTCTGAGCTAAGCTAAACCGATTGTACATTGTGCGGAACTTTTAGAGCAATGCAATATTTGTTAAAGCAAACTGTGTTTGTTGCTAATAAAATTACGTCATGTGATATCGATAGCACGAATATGTGTATTAATGTCGACGCAAAAGTACTTAACGGCAGATACGTGTCCTGATTTTATTCTTTTTGGTATTGAACTTGGCAGCTCAAGCTCTAGGGTTACCATTTATAAGTCCATATCTGAAATCAATTGGATCTGATTATAAACATGGGGCAAACTATGCAACACTAGCATCCACTGTGCTTTTGCCAAACACTTCCTTGTTTGTCACTGGAATCAGCCCATTCTCTCTGGCCATCCAGCTCAACCAAATGAAGGCATTCAAGACCCAAGTTGAAGAGTTTCACCACTCCTCGAATCAACAAGGTAAACATATATGTATTGGCACACTGTTCTGACCAACTATCTTGATTTATGTATGTATTTGAGTTTTTGTTAGTTTTGATGACTGCGATTGTTGTTGCTTAGAATTGAAGAGACTTCCTTCCCTGGATATTTTTGGGAAATCACTCTACACATTCTACATTGGCCAAAACGACTTCACCTCCAATTTGGCAGCCATTGGTGTGGGTGGAGTGAAGCAATATCTTCCTCAAGTGGTCTCCCAAATTGCTGGTACCATCAAGGTGTGTCAGTACTTAATTCCATATATACTTTATGTTGAACAGATGAGTTTTGGGCAAATTATCAAAGGAGAAAAGGTTTACTTTTGCATAATACAGTTTCGCACATTTATAGTCATGTGCTACTCGCATGATATAATAAATGTGAGATGTCATTTCATGCAACGGGTGTAGAAAAGTTTTTCTACTTTAGAGAATATGTAAAGCACACATCTGTAAATATTGCTTGAATCTTTTATTAGATTGTGTAATAATATAACGATCATTTTTACAAAGAATGAAATTGAATTTTAGTTAAAATATATGAATCAAATTCACAATTTTGCCAGCATAAATATTTGTCTGGCAAGAAAACAGTACTTTACCGTTACAATAATAATGAACTTTTCAACATTTACACTTTGCTTATATTGGTTTTCAAAAATTATAGGAGCTATATGCATTGGGAGGGCGTGCATTTCTGGTACTTAATCTGGCACCAGTGGGTTGTTATCCATCATTTTTGGCGGGGCTTCCTCCTTCTGAACTCGACGCATTTGGATGCTCAATTGCTTACAACAATGCAGTTGTGGACTACAACAAGTTGTTGAAGGAGGCACTTAGCCAAACTAGAGTCTCCCTCCCAAATGCTTCCCTCATATATGTGGACACCTCCTCTATTTTGCTTGAGCTCTTTAGGCATCCCACATCTCATGGTATAGCTCTCGACCAAGGTTTTTCCATTTAGTTAGGTTTTATATCATTAGAGAAATGTTTTTTTTTTCTTTCGCCAAACTTAAATTGAGGGGCAAATACTTATATTGTCATATTGATAATCTGGATCACACACTAAAAAAAAGTCAAACTAATTGTCACACAGTCCAACAAGAGAACATTTCTTGATAACATATCATGTCAAATAATGTGCCCGACCAGAAATATTCATGTCATCAAGTAAATTTTTATGTTGTAAGTTTAGTTTTACTTTGTTTTCAAACAGGCTTGAAGTATGGTTCAAAATCATGTTGTGGGCATGGTGGTGGTGCCCATAATTTTGACCCTCAAGTTTTTTGTGGAAATACAAAGGTGATCAATGGGAGACCTGTGACTGCAACCGCTTGTAGTGACCCTTACAACTATGTGAGCTGGGATGGAGTCCATGCCACAGAAGCTGCAAACAAGCTAACAACATTGGCTATCCTCAACGGCACTTTCTCAGACCCTCCCTTTCCCTTTGAGCAGTTCTGTGACCTCCACCGTATTGCCTGAAAAATCCTTTTCCTTTTAAAGATTGGATTTGATTGGATAGAATTTTAAAAGTTGTGTTCTCTACCTACAAATCTCATTCTGCAAAGATGTAGTAACTCTGTTCAAAGTATTTGGTTCATAAGTTTTTATATTATGGGGTGAACTGTCAATTTAGTCACTGAATTATCACATGAGTGAAAATTAGGTCCCTAAACTATTTTTTTCAAAAAAAATCAGTCATTGAATTATATAAACCTGCCAATTACATTCCTAATATTATATTCAAAGCTACTATATTCAATTTTCCGTCAATTTAAGTCACGTTACTTGCATGTAATACACATTGGAGGGTAGATTGGTAATTTTACATAAAGAAATAGAGTACAGAGTTAACTTTGGAGTGTAAATGAGACGTTAGATTTGCAACCTATATGAAATTTTAAGGGCTTATAGGCAAGAAAAGAACAGTATTACACTCTAAAGTGTGTCAAGTGACCTAAGTTGACAAAAAAAATGGATAAAATAGCTTTGAATATAATAGTAGAGATGAATTTAGCAAATTTTAATGAATTTAAGGACTTATTTTACCGAAAAAAATACTTTATGGACTTAATTTTCACTGAGGTGATAGTTCAAGGACTAAACCGGCACTTCACCCAATATTATAGGATCCCATAGTTTGTTTTACATTTCGGGTTTAAGGCGGCTTCGGAACCCAAGAATTAAACTATAGAACTATAACTATATTGATTTGAATGATAACACAAGGTACAAATATATACAAGTCAAGTGACTTGGTGTACACATAAACCTAAGCCCACATGGATGTACATAGCCTAGCCCAATAGAATCCTAACTTGATTCTCCTATACTAACATCCCCCTCAAACTTGGCGGTCCTTGAGTGACAAGTTTGGACCGGAGTAGGTTAAACCACGAAGTCAAAAGACCCTTGGTGAAAACATCCGCTGGTTGATCAGTGGATGGAATAAACTGTACCTTGTGTAAATCAAGCTTTACCCGTTCACAAATGAAATGATAATTAAGTTCAACGTGCTTAGTCCGGACATGAAAAATATGATCAGCTGCCATATAAGTAGTACTCAAGTTATCACAAAATAGTAAAGTGGGAGAGACAACCGGATTACTGAAGTTCGCGGAGAACATAGGAAAGCCAAATGGATTTGGCACAAGCATGAACCAAGGCCCTGTATCCAAATTCTGCACTGGAGTGAGAAACAGTTGGTTGCTTGGTAGAGCTCTAAGATATCAAATTAGGGCCATGAAAAATCATGAATCCCGATATGGAGAGGCGGGTGCACGAACAACCAAACCAAAAAGAATTGGAATAATCACGAAGGAGAGGATAGACATTTGAGCTTTGAAAAGAAATTCCATGTTCTATGGAACCTTTGACATACCTCAGAATACACATAGCAACAATAAGAAGGTGTGAGTGGGATGAGACATGAACTGAGAAATATGATTCATCATATAGGCAATGTCTAGTCGAGTTAAAATAAGATATTACAGGGTGCCCAATAAGTGACAAAAGTTAGACGGATCAGAGAGCGGGGTACCATCTTGATTGGATAGCTAAGTATGAAAGGCTATGGGGGTGCTACATGGCTTGCAGTCAACGATATTTGTCATTTTAAGTAAATCAAGAGCATATTTAGTTGGAGAAAGATGAAGTCCATCTGAAGCAAGACAAACCTCAAAACCTAGAAAATAGCGAAGATGACCGAGTTCTTAAATTTCGAATTTGTGTCCCAAAAGATCCATAAAGCGCTGGAGGGCCACATAAATATTATCAGTTAATACAATATCATCCACGTAAATTAATAAGATAAGATGAGTCGTACCATGACGAAATGTGAACAATGAGGGATCAGCCAGGCTTTGCACGAAGCCAGATGGAGAAGAAAACTGTTGAACCGCTGAAACCAAGCTCAGGGAGCTTGTTTGAAACCATATAATGCTTTATGTAACTTATGAACATTGTGAGGCCTCTGTGGATCGACGAAGCCAAGTGGTTTGAGTATAAAGACATCTTCCTGTAAATGCCCATATAGGAAGTACATCAAGTTAATGAATAGACCATCTATGAGTGACCACTAAACTGAGAACAAGGCGAATAGTGGCAGGCTTAGTAACCAGACTGAATGTCTCATCAAAATCAAACCCATATTGTTGATGAAAGCCTTTAGCAACCAAGCAAGCCTTATGGTGCTCAATAGAACTAGATGCATGATGCTTAAATAAATAAATAAAAAATAAAAAAACTCATTTGCAACCAACTAAATTTTAAGTAGGATGAGCTGGAACAAGAGATCATATACCATTTTTAAGAAAAGCAGTAAGGGCATGAGGAAGAGGATAATGAACCATGCCATCAGTGTATTGTTTGGGTGCAGAGTGACCAATACGAGACCGATTTGCATAGGATAATGAGACTGAGGTAGGGCCGGATGAGATTGTACAGACACAGACTATAGTTGCTGGATCGATGGAGATGACCTACTAGAAGAAATAGAACAAGTGAGTTGTATGGCAGGGGTTTGAGAGACATCAGGAATAGCAACACGCTAACTGGGAACGGGTTGAGTTGTGAGAGCACGTGAGGGTGGTTTTGTGATGGGCTACAATGCATGGAGTGGTGGGTTGCATTATGGGTCCAAAAGCAAGAGGCGCGGTAGAGTGGGCTAGGCTCAGGTGAGCAGGCTCTACAAGAAGAGAATGAGACAGCATGGGCTGTCGTGCAAGAGCCTGCTGAGACAAGGCCTGACTTGGTTCCAGGCATTGTTCTAAAAATTGGCCTAGGCAACGCCTAGGTGCTGGGCGGTAGAGCCTTGCCCCGATTGTGGGCAAGGTGTTTGGAAAAAAATGGCTGGAAGCTAGACGGGCTAAGCGGAGAGCTAGGCGACACCTAGGCGGTTTTTTTATATATTTTTTTATTAATTGTGTGCTTTTTTATTTTTTGGTTTCATGGTGGTATACTTATGGAAATGGTGTACCTAATATGTATTTTATCATTATTTTATTATCCAAACAAGTATAGTTTTTTTATAGGTGTAAATAGGCACTTATTTACAAGATATATAATAAATTTACATAAATCTGCCTAGGCCCCGCCTAGCGGCTTAGGCGCTAAGCCCCTACCTGCCGCTCGACTAGAGTCTAGCGATTTTTGGAACCTTGGTTCTAGGAAAATAGGCATAGTAGACATTGTTGCAGGGGTAGCAATGTGACCAAGAGGAAAATTAGTTTTGTCCAAGTTAAGATGATGAGATATATGAATCTGATTGGTCTTTAGATCGAGACACCCATAGCCTTTAAAATGCAAGTTGTAACCTACAAAAAAAATATTGTTTGGAACAAGATTCCAATTTGTTAGTAGTATAAGCCCCTCGGTGCGGGTAACACGGACAACCAAATGTACAGAGAGAAGACGAGTTCGGGTGACAACCAAAAAGACGGACATAAGGACTAGACTAACCAATGACAGTATATGGTAGAAGATTAATGATAAATGTGGCAATGAAGGCAGTTTCCACACACAGAGAGAACAAGGCATGAATAATATTTAAGAGTAGGTGAGTGACAATGGAAATATGATGGTGTTTTCGTTCAGCTGGACAATTTTGTTCGAGGGTGTGAGGGTAAAAGACACAATGGATCAGTCTTGTTTTATGGCAAAAGGTTTTGAAGGACTGATTTATGTATTCTGTACCACCATCAGTTTGAAGAATTTAATGGAGGAATTAAATATTTTTCTAACCATGTGATGCAACGATTCGAAATGCATAAATACTTCGGATTGGGCACGCATAGGAAAAATCCAAGATTAACAAATGAAATCATCTATAAATAAGACATAATAATGAAAACCGGAGGTTGACGGAATAGACGACATCCAAACATCTTAATGCATTAAATAAAACGGAAACGGAGCAATAACTTTATTTGAATAAAATGGTAGTTTGTGCAACTTAGAAAGTGCATAGGGCTTACAAAACTTTTTAGTTAAAGTAGATAGAACCTAAAGACAATTTAGATAAAACTTCGGAGGACGGATGACCAAGACAAGAGTGCCACAAGGAAGAGGAAACAACATGGAAGGAAGACGAACAAGATGGAAACACATGGTAGAGATGTTCCTTACAACGGTCCTGAAATAACGGAGAACCAGTGTAAAAGTCAGAAATAACTTGACCAAAAGGATGAATAATAACTACCACGAAATTGTCTTTTGTAAAATGAGAAACATACAAAAAATTGTTCTTAAGAGAGGGAACATGTAAGACATTGTTTAATTGAAATTGATGAGAACCCAAGTTAAGGGGAATGAAGCCAGTGTGAGCAATAAGAAGAGAAGCCCCATTATCAACAAGAAGAAAATCGTTACCAAGATATGGAGACATGTCTTGAAAAGTAGACTCGTTATTAGTTATGTGATGAATGGCTCCCATAGTACCAAGTAGGATCTTGAGTCGTGCTAAGTAGAAAAACATGATAGCCTGCAAAGAGAAGTGGAGGGCGATGAGGGCAAGTAGAAACATGATGACTTGGAGAGTTGTAAAAATTACACCAAAAGCCAAGAGGGGCACCGAGAACACCTTGTTGTTGACTAGGATGAAAAGCCCATTCATTACATTATCAACCACCACGACCACCGCGACCACCACCATGGAACCCAGCACGACCATCACCACGACCCAACTGCCATGAAGACGCTGGTTAAAAGGACCACAACCTGGAAGAGGCTTGTTGTGATAACCTTTGCGCTCAGCCCAACTATGTAGGATGGGGAAAATGTTGCTGTGCTGAACCTTAGGCCTGGTACGCAACGGGCGGCTGCTGTAGTAGGAAAGCCTGATGTAGCAGTGGCTGCTGCAAGTTCTGGTTTGGGCTACGGCTAGCTATAGAAAGTAGGCCAAAGGTTACGACTAGGCATGTGCATGAGCAAGTTCACCTGAAGCGACATCAAACAGAACATGGACAATAGTTTCAATGTGAATTTGGGACTCAAATTGCAAGAAAAGAGGCCGGAGGTTAGGGAATTTTAGCAAGAGATGAGACATGGGTCATAAACTTCGAGTTGTCAGGTTTGAGGCCTTTGAGAACAGAACTCACCAAATCAGTATTAAAGACAGGTTGATTAATACCAGTAAAAGAGTCAGCAATAAACTTAGCATGTTAAAGACATTCCGAGATGGCACGTGAGCCATTTGTAAGTGCCAAGAGTTGAAACCGGAGATTGGTGGCATTGGCAAGAGAATCCAAAGAAAAGTGTGCTTGAAGACACTCCCAAATCATTTGAGAAGAGGTTCTGCCAATAGTGAGTAACCAAATAGGTTCGAAAATAATGGAAGTCAAATAGATGACGACTAGTTGACCAGTTTGAAACGATAAAGCGAAATCCAAATTTGCAAAAAGAGTAGTAGCAGGAGCCTGAATTGTGTCATCCACATAACCAAATAAATTGTGACAAAAAAAAAACGGCTTCATCTGACTAAGCCAAATGAGGTAGTTGGAATCAATGAGTTTGAGAAAATGAGCAACACCGGAGAAAAAGGGTCCAATGGAGGTAGAGGTGGAAGAGGCTTGAGTGGGCGTGGGTGAGACTAGGCACGACAAAAAGAAGTGTAAGGAAAAAGAAGTTTAAGAAAAGTGTTTTAGGAGGGGGAATGGATAAGGGAAAATAAGACTAAGGTTTTTGCTATGAAATGGAAACCTAAACGAGTGGATACTACGCAGAATTATAACTGTATTGATTTGATTGATAACACAAGGTATAAATATATACAAGTCAAGTGACTTGGTGTACAAGTAAACCTAAGCTCACATGGAAGTACATAGCCTAGCCCTATAGAATCCTAACCGAATTCTCCTATACTAACATAAATGTTGGGAAATAATAGTATTTAAGTTTAATTTTGGATTTGAGCCTAGCCCATTAAGATTAGAGATTATAGTTTATGTCTCTATAAATATAACTTGTAATTTAGTTTGAGAATTAAAAGTTAGACAAGATGTAGTCTCAATTTGTAACTGTTTCGACATTCTTGTTTATTGTTTTCCTGTCAATAATATTCTTAATTTCATACTTTTTTTGTTCATCTGTTTAGTACTCTAATTTTCTATTTAGTATTACGGTGAAGTGATATTTCTCTTCAATTGTTAATGAGAGGTCTTAGGTTCGATTCTCGCCAAAGACAAATTTGAATCATAGTATTACTAGCCCATTGTGTGACAACCCGTCCCGATATATTTAATTATTAATTGTGAAATGACAAAATTACCACTTTGGGGTTATGTACGTGTGCATGTGTGTTGGGTGAGGACCAATAGATGGTGGCCCTCAATTATTGGAAGTTTAAGACATTATTGTGTGGAGACTTTAGGACCACACACACACAACCCTCACACTCTCTCTATCCCATCACTCTCTCTCTCTAGTCAATTATTCACAGACTCTCTCTCTCACTCGAAACTCACTCTCTCTCTCACCATATACATACGGACATACCTCAAACCCTTGCAAACTCGACAGATCGAGCAAACAATCACCACCATTCGACTCCTAGTGACTTCATGATCACGGTGGTACCATTTTCAGGTAAGGTTTCATTTGTTTTCACGTCGAAACTTAAGGTCCGAGTTTGAGCACTATTCATCAACTTCTTGTGGGTTGATTTTTAGGATAATCAAAACTCACAGCGAGCTTTAGGAGGTCCCAAGGAGGCTCGGAGTGGTTCGTTGGAAGTGTTGGGACGTCGGGATCACGTACATCGGAGTTGGCTAGTTTTGGAGTTTGTCCCCGAGGAAATTTAAGGCCTTTTTCAAGGTTTTTCAAGGTATATTTATGTTCTACTCTTAATTAAGAGCACATAGGAAGAAAAATGGGTCAAAAAGGATAAAAAAATGAGTAAGATATGGAAGTTAGAAATTTTCCCAGAAATTTCGGCAAATCAGTCGCCGGCGGCCGGGGAGTCGCCGGAAAAGGTGACGGAATATTCTGACGCCGTTAACTGACGCCGTTACTGACGCCGTTAAAGTTAACGGAATATGCCTGACGGCGTTAACTAACGCCGTTAGTATGCCAGGCCCGTGGCCGCGCGTGGGGCCGAGAAAAATTATTTTAAAAATATGGGGATGTTCGTGACGACGAGTAGGTCACGTTGGTATATCCAAATACCAAAATTGAGCTATGTATGAGAAATTAATTACGTAGTTATGTATATGTACTTAAATGACGTATTTTTAGTAATTTCTCATATAGGTGAGACGTATTCAGAGGACGACCGTAGCCAGGCTCGACGTGGGGGCTACGACCCAGCGACTTACCAGTGAATGGGCAGTATTATTTTCCGTATAACCTATATATATATAATGATTTTCCCAGAATCACATTTTAAATGAAAAGTACGTTTTTAACGATATGCATATGACTTGATTTTGATACATGAGTATTCACATATACATTTCATGCATATGTTGGTGCCGAGGACGCCAGGTAAGTACCAGGCAAGGTATAAAATATCGATGATATCGGAAATATCGGTAGTCCGGAAACACGGAAATATCGGGATAATATCGATATCGATAAAAATTCAATGGAAACCACGGAAATTGTAAGAAAAAGTTGGAAATTTTTATTGAAACTTTGCAGGATATTTATTTAGTCAATTATATATTAGTTTATCACAAAAAAATGGAAGGAAATGCATTGCATGATGAATTTAACTTATTTAAGTTGATTATATAGCGAGCTGGCAAACATTGTGAGTGTAGAAAATATATAGTAATTAATAAAAGAAGTTTAAACACACCATAATAATTTATATATAATGAATTAGTACAATATTTTACACTTTATACATTGCATGGTAAGATACATGAGTGACTTGGTACCACATAGAGTTCCTATGAGGTTCAAAATTTTGACTATCTTTATGTCCATTTGTTCTAACTTTTAAAATAACATATGGATATTAACTTAAAAACGAAAATTTTAACTTGACACAAAAATTAAAACTCTACAATTTCTTATTTCTCACTCCAAACTTAAATCACACATTATTCTCAAGGTGTGAAAAAGAACTACATATAAATTAAACTATTTAAAAGCATGAAAAAAAAATATAATAAAATAAAAGAAACTAACAGAATGAAGTAATAAAAAAACAAAACAAAATAAAAAACTAAGGAAAACAAAATAAAATAAAATAATGTGGGGTTGGAGTCTTATTGGGGCGTTGGATTTTGAAATCACATGGGATGCTCTGCATCCCTATGCCTCCAGTCAGTACCGAGCCGAATGGCTCTTTTCTTCTGCCCTTTTTGCATGAAACCCGGAGCCACACAGCTCCATAGGTCCTTTCAATCTGTTTTTTTTTTATTATTTAAATTATTATTATTATTATTTTATTTATTTTTTTATTATTATTTTTATCTTTTTGCATGAAACAAGGAGCCACACGGCTCCAAATGTCCTTTCCACCTTTTTTTTTATTTTAAATTTTATAATAACAATTATTATTATTTTATTTATTTTTTATTATTATTTTTATCTTTTTGCATGATATCCGGAGCCACACGGCTCCATATGTCCTTTCCATCTTTTATTTTTTTATTTTTTTTTATTTTTATAATTATAATAATTATTATTTTATTATTATTTTTATCTTTTATCCCTTCTGGATCCTTCTCTCTCTTCTCTTCCTTTCTTCTCTCATTTCCTTCTATCTGGATCATTCTTTCTCTCTCTTCTCTCTAGAATTTCTGAGCTTCTCCCTCCCTTCTCCAGTTCTCCCACACGGGCCACACCCTGTTGGAAATGTGCCCTAAAACCAATCATATGATGATACTTTACGGACATTTCACATGTTAAACTAATCTAGTTTAATATCAAGGGCAAAGATTATTGTTTGAGCGGTCTCATATAAATGTTATATGCTTAAACGGTAAAGTCCAAGGAATATGTGATTGGGAGAATGCAATCTAAAAGAAGTTAGATTCATGAGACCATTCTTTCGTAGACACATCCTAAACGTTCCTGATCATAGGATTGCCAATTGGGCATTGACAGTCCGTTAAGATCAGTACGTGCTATGTCTTCTCTCAGGGAAAGTGACTAGTCTCGAGTCATTGGTGTGAGTGACACCAAGACAAGCACGTAGGTGCTCAATAGAGAATGAGTTCACTGAACACGATCAACGACGAGTTCTCATATTCATGTCACGTGAGAACTCATGGTTAGGATAATGCAAATTAGTCCTTTGACCTGAGGCATCATAGTTGTCTTGTGGTTAGGTCCTTGATCTTTGATCGTGTCAAATGGCACTCCTTTGGAGTGTCCACGGCATGGTTGGGGTCAAGCTATCTAGTCATGGAGACAAGTGAATGCGCAACAAGGGATCTCTAACCTTCAAACCGTTGAGGGAGAATACTCTATGATATGATTTAGAATCTCTGGCCAGAGTATGAATGAGATGTTGGAATGTGTTCCAGACCACATTCAATGGAATCATATAAGCACGAGATTCACATTGGATAGTAGACATGAATAAACTATCAAGCCAAACAATGTGGTCAAGAGTATTGTATTAGAGAAGGACCGTATTGCATTTGTAATCCTAAACTGAATAGGTTCTCTACCTCTTCTGATTAGCTTGGGTAACCATGATATGCTGCTAGGTGTCACTCATGGTTTGTGGAAGCCCTAAACGTGTGTAAACACTAAAGGGAGAATTGAAAGTTAGTTTCAAATTCACAATCGATTTAAAAGAGTTTGAATCGCCCACTGCCTCGCTAAAAGGAACCTAATGGATCATACACCGTGTAAGGTAAAGATTGAAGATTCAACGGAGATGAGTAAGAATAATTAAATGGTTTAATTATTTATGGCAAGGATTAATTAATATGTTAATTAATCAAACGAATAAGTTCGTTAAAGACCTCGGGATAGTTTTGGACCTTAAGGCCCAATGGGCTTCGAACGTCGAGTCCATTAACTTAAGTTGTATGACAACTTAATGAATAATGATTCACAAAGGCCCAAAGAGCCCAATTAATCCCTAAGGCCGGCCATATTATGAAGGGTAGCAAACTTGGACTTATTTACAAGTTTGCCACTCAAATGAATTAAGGTATAAATTTGACTTTATAGCCAAAATTCATTTAGGGCTTTCTTTTGGGAAATTGGAGAGAAGAAAAGCTCTCCCTTCTCTCTAGAAATGGCCGGCCACTTTGGAGGGTACATCTAGCAATCCTACTCCTCCAAGGTCACTCATATCTTCTCCAATCTAACCTTGGTGTAGAATCTTAGAGGTTCCCAATTTTGGGAACTTGGAGAAACCTCTTCATCCATCCAAATCCATAGATTTAAGATGCAAGGAATGAAGGCCCTCTCTTTGGGTGATTAGCCTTTGCTTAAGCAAAGAGGAATCTACAAAGGTATAAATCTCAACTCACTTTGTTTTGAGTTGTTTAAAGGTTCACCAATCTACTAGGCTTTGAACATTCATGGGTAATGTTTTGTTTTTAAGTATATGCAAGCATGATTCCGCCTTTAATATGTTAATTGCATGCTAATGATATTGCTTAAATGAACATGTTTCTCTAAAATAATCCTTCAAGTGGTATCAGAGCCTAGGTCTAGTAGTTGGTGAATCCTTTTGGGTTTTGTATTTCATAATATGTGATTTAAAAGTTGTAAAATGTTACAAGCTTTATTCTTGTTTTATGAATGTAAATTTTGTTGGAAAATTTGGCATCTCAAATGTTGTAGATGTAGTTCATATGAGCATGAATATTGGAGCTAAAATTTGGTGCCATGAATTTTGGGAATTTCGGCCAAAATTAAAGGGTGATTTTTTGGGTTCTTGTTTGACTTGTTAAAAGTGTTTTCAAGTAACTTTTGGAACCCCTATGTACCCTAATATGGTTATATGTTATTTCCCTTAAGATTGAATGGTTTTGGGATGTTTTTTGGATGAAAAATGATCATGGAAATTTTTTGAGTTTTTCATGAATGTTCTTCATTATTCTTGACATTTTAGCCAAGAACAAAAAGGTTTGGTGTTTTGATTCAAAGTTTTGAATTATTTCATAAAGTTTTGTTATTAGATATTTTCATATATTTATTAATGATTAACATTTTTAATGTTAGTCAAAAACTTTGAATATATGTTAGATATTTGTTTGAAAGGTGTAAGAAACATTAATGGGTGTGTAAGGTTTAAATCCCATTCACACACACCACATGCATGCTTTATGTCAAAACTACAAATCAACACACACATCACACCAAGTTGTCTCCCAAGGCCGGCCACTCCCTAGTGGGAGTACTTTTGGGGCTTTCATGCAATTACATAAAGTTTTGATACTTTTGTGTATTTGCACTTTGGCCCAAAAGTTTACGTTTTTACGTTTAGGTCCAAAAACGCTAAAGGACAAATTGTTTTGCTCCTTTAATGAAGTTTTTACATTTGTGGAAAATTTTGGGTTCTAGTTGTGATTACATGAAGTAGTGTACTTTTGTGTTTTTACAAAGTGACCCCAAAAGTTTAAGTTTTTGCAAAATAGTCCAAAAGTTGTGGTTAATTGCACTATGGCCCAAAAGTTGTGGCTAATTGCAAAATAGCCCAAAAGTTGAGGTTAATTGCACAATGGCCCAAACAAGTTGAGGTCATTACATTTAGGCCCAAATTAAATAGAGAACAAAAATTGTTTTGTCTCTTTAAATGAGAATTGGATTTTCATTTAGTTAGCTCCATTTAAAATCAAATTTTATGGATACAAAAACCAAATGAAAAATGTTGCATTCAATTTAATTAGTTAAAGTGTTAATTAATTAAAGGGTGATTATGAACCTAAGCCTACGATAATTGAGCTATGTGAAAGGCCGTTTCAAATTTGTTTGAACCATGGGAATGTGTAGATTAGATTTTGGTTGTAATTTGATTAGATCAAATGTTGTAAAAGAGCATAAGCTCTTCTTTAATTTAAAGTAATTTGATTTGATCAATTGTAGTAAAAGGGCATAAGCTCTTCTTTACTTTGAAGTACTTATTTCTTGCTTTATTTGATATGCATGAAAATGAAGTAGTTGGGTCCAACGCCCCTAAGACAACACGCCTTAATGTGATTAAACGCGTAACTAAAATCAATCACCATCCCTAGTCCGAGATTCAACACAAGGCTCGTGTTGGATCTAATAAAAGGTTCATAGTCATCCTAAGGCCCTAAGGCAACTATATAGTCCATCAATGAATGCAAACCTTATGTTAGTAGTATCATGTACTCTTGCTTTAAAAACCGTTTTAAAAGCTTAGTGGGAGTATTATATACAACTAAATAAATCATATGGACCAATAGTTGTGATAGGACCAAAAATGTTTTAATTGGATTAAAATGTATGTTTATATGTGATGAGACCTAAAAACCCTCAACCAAACCAATATTAAGTTGATAAGCGTGAGAGTGCTTTTGAACACTCTTTCGTGGCCTTCCACCGTGGTAGGTCCGAACGTTTGTGACGTGTACATCGGCTTCACCCTATCATGGGGCAGTTCAAAGTGCATGCTTACACTCGGGGAGGATTCTATACGCATACATGATGTTGTGAAAGGTAGGCAACAAGAATAGCCAACATCGTATCATCGTGAGGTTGTTCTTGAACCCCTAACTTGAACTCGCATGGTGGGAATGACTTAACTAAGTGCAATGGAGCCAACATCATATCATTGTGAGGTGACATTCTCTAGAGGCCAAATTAGATGGGTTCTTACATTAGATGTAAATGAGTAAGCGTACTCTCTCATTGTTATTAATGCTAGCCAACATCGTATCATCGTGAGGTGGGCTTGGTAATAGTGAGTCTCCCATAACCTACTAAGAGTTTCCACCAAAACTCTCGAATTCCGATGAGGGATATGGAATTTGCCAAAAATAGTGGGTGGCGTTATTATGATTTAAAGACCCGAATCAAATAGCTTAAAATCAATCAATTTATATTCGTTATGTATTTGTTTACCAATATATTTGCAAACGCTATCCAATACTTGACAAAGAAAAGCCGAATACTTTAGTTTCCAGACTTAGTACTACAATTCCATAGATTGTCTTTAATGGATTGTAAATGTGCCTAAGTAGTCTCACCCTCACAATCTTCCTATGGATAATGTATCATTGGAAGAACATGATAGACAAGTCTATCATAAAGAGGACAACAATTTAATGTCATAATTCTTCAAAAACAAATTGTTGTATGAAGAAATAAGAGTTGCTTTGAACAACCCTTAATCAACGCAAACACTAAGTGCTTGTCTCTTTGTTACATGAACAAGGAAGTTGAGAAGAAAGCACAAGGGCATGGACACTTAATGTGCCATGATTCTTCACTTACAAATCGTTGTATGAAGAAATGAGAGTTGCCTTAAACAACTCTTGAATGTTTGTAATTATGTTTAGAACATAATGGTTGGTTGACAAAAATAGTCCATCAACATGGACTTATGATGATTTTGAATCATTGTATGTTGAAGTGTTAAAACACTTAACGAGACGGAAACTAGATTAGGACTTCACCTTTGTGTCCCTATCCTAATCGTTCACTAAGTTTATTGTAAACTATATGGTGAACAATAACCACACGCTCTCCAAATTGTTTGATGTGTAAAACACGATTGAAACAAGTTTCAAGAGAGATAGTGGGAGTTTAGGGACCATGACTATTGTAGTCAAAGGAGAAGTCAAATGAAGAAAGCAAAAAAAAATAACTCCAAGGGAACAAACTTTCTTTATGAAAGGATGGACATTGGAAGGGGTATTTGCAAGAAATGTCTTGCAAGTGTCAAAGAACACACCTTTTTCAAGGTGTTGTAAAATGTTCTTAAATTGTTCAAAACAGTTGGTTCTTCTACTTGAATGCTTGATTCTGTATTAGTAACTAAGTTTTACAAATCGTTGTAAAAGTGTGGCTAATAAGAAGTAGAAGATTAATGAGAGAAGAGAAAGTACTTCACATTCGGAAAGTGAATAAAATATAGATCTCTGCGAAAGCGGATTGTACTTACTTCCTCATATGAACTACCAAATAAGAATGATTAGATTATTGTAATCTAATTAATTGTCTCTATAGTAGAGATGATGTGGTAGTGTTAATTGTTTAGAATATAACGATGCTTAAAACCCAAAAAGGTTGCAAGGTAGTGACTAATCCCAACTAAGTTGTGATACCTCTAAAAACATAAATTACGAGTTGGTAATAGATGGATGCTTTGGATCGTTAGATCCGGATCCAATGCCTTCTTGTTAAAATTGTATAGAGGCGAAATGTTCGAATCTTTATTCTTTTGGAAAGAAGAAAGAATCACAAAGTTGTTGAGGTTAATTCACTTAGATGTTAGTGGCACTAATCCACAACATAATACTACTCATGTTATATGACATTCACCGAAGATCACTCTCGGTTGGACTATAGTTTACTTTGAATAAACACAAGTCCGAATACTTTGCAAAAGGTTTCAAAGAATTCAAGAAATGTAAGTTGATGAGTAAGACGTCTAAAGTATTTAACTCCTTAGATTTGATCCAAGGAAAGATAACACTTTAGATGAGTTTCCTTGAAAGATATCAAGGAAATTGGCATCATAAGATAATAAATTTCTCCATTAGGAGAAGAACGAACTTGAATAAGATTTAGTTCGTTGGACATTATCAATTACCCATATATAGGATATATATATATACTTCTAAAACAATGTGATTGTGAATTAGAAGATCTTCCAAAATTTTCATGACTCCATAAGATGTAGTTGGAAAGAAAGACAAATCTTAAGTATGTTAAAGATTTGGGGTTGTGTGCTAATAAGCAATATTTGTTTGATAACAATCTTGTGGGATATCCTTAAATTAACTTTTGGATATCGCTTCTATAAACCAACTAACAAATGTTGTTTTGTTAGGTAGTTCATTGTAAACCTACAATATGATTTGCCTAAACGCAAATGAACGAGACATAGAACTCAAAGAATGGGTTCTTTGAGAGACAAGATAGTAATCAACAAATATAACAACCTAGTTCCTATACCACAAGCTCCAAGGTAGTCAAGAAGGATTTATAAACCGTCTTAGTTGAATGGTTTGAACTTTATGACTATGTCATAGAGTTGCACCTCTTAATTCGAAAGAAATAAGAATGAAAATCCTTATGACTACATTGAGTGTATATACGATATATACTCAAGGAAATGGTAAAGTACCATTTGACTCGAAATAATGAAACCTTAATAGCTAATTGGTAGCCTAAGGTGACTACACTCAAAGAGTATGGTTGACTTTGAAGAAACCATCTTTGATATAGTCTTAGCTTCAATTAATTCGAGGATCACTAGCTACAATTAAATGGTGATTCAATGTTTGGACATAATATGGGTTTCCTTAACCATTATTAAGATAGTCTTGATAATATATGTCTAAAACTATGAATCACAAGACATGTAAGTTGTAGAGATCCATCCATCATGGATCTTACCAAGCTAGTGGGAGCTATAAGCGTCTTATGAAGAAAGATCAAATCGTTTGATTTCTCATAAAGATGTAAATGAATCTTTTGTTTACTAGGTTTACAAAAGATTAGTGGGAGTTAATCATATTCCTAAATTTAAATATATATATATATATATATGATATATTAATTTTTGGAAATGAAATGAATACTTCTTCGTTAAAGTTATGACTTTAAACATTCTATAACGATAGAATAAATATGGGAGATATAGTCTATATATATGGGATGGAAATCTATAATGATATATTTCAAGATATAATTGGATTATATCAATCCCTAATAATAGACAAGAGATGCTAGGAAGTTTCTCATATGATGATAAACTTCAATTAGAATGACAATTCTAGTGAAACTAGGAAATTGTTCTTCTCAAAGGGAATGTACCCTTTGACTCCCAAAGAAATAATGCGTAAATAGAATCCTTTATGCATACGCACAAAGGTGATTTATGTATTTCATATTGTATGAAAACATTGATATGAGTTGTACCTAGAACGGTACAAAACGATATCAGTGCAAGCCCAGGATCAGAACCATGGGAACTGTCAAGTGAGTCCTTAAGTATTTAAGAAATACTAAAGGATAGATTTCTCAATAATTGAGGAAGAATCAGAGTAACGTAATGGAAGCGTAAATGTATTAGATTATGAATCTAATCCATCATTGGATGTTTCTTCATTATGAATGAAGAGATAAACAGATATCTCTTTATTATGACTAAAGAGATATTTGGATGGAAACATTAAAGTAATGACTTTAGTGTGTTCCATTATGAATGCAAAATATATTGCCATATAGAAGCTTACAACAATGTTGTTTGGATGGGAAAGTTCATTTATGAACTCTCTATTCGGTTCCAACCAGAAAGTGTATGACACTAATGGGGCGATAGCTCAAGCTAGGGAATCAAGGTCTCATCAAGGTCCGAACTCATATGAGAGACTAAACCACATGATTGGGAATCATGTATAATGGTGACGTCGTTATTCTCAAGGTTGCTTCTATGGATAACATATAGATATCCATTGTCTAGGCCTACTACTCAGCCATTTTTGAAATGACTACAGAAGAGGTATCATCACTGATGACCAAGCCGATTGGCTCTAGTGCAAGTGGGAGATTGTTGGAAATGTGCCCTAAAACCAATCATATGATGATACTTTACGAACATTTCACATGTTAAACTAATCTAGTTTAATATCAAGGGCAAAGATTATTGTTTGAGCGGTCTCATATAAATGTTATATGCTTAAACGATAAAGTCCAAGGAATATGTGATTGGGAGAATGCAATCTAAAAGAAGTTAGATTCATGAGACCATTCTTTCGTAGACACATCCTAAACGTTCCTGATCATAGGATTGCCAATTGGGCATTGACAGTCCGTTAAGATCAGTACGTGCTATATCTTCTCTCAGGGAAAGTGACTAGTCTCGAGTCATTGGTGTGAGTGACACCAAGACAAGCACGTAGGTGCTCAATAGAGAATGAGTTCACTGAACACGATCAACGACGAGTTCTCATATTCATGTCACGTGAGAACTCATGGTTAGGATAATGCAAATTAGTCCTTTGACCTGAGGCATCATAGTTGTCTTGTGGTTAGGTCCTTGATCTTTGATCGTGTCAAATGGCACTCCTTTGGAGTGTCCACGGCATGGTTGGGGTCAAGCTATCTAGTCATGGAGACAAGTGAATGCGCAACAAGGGATCTCTAACCTTCAAACCGTTGAGGGAGAATACTCTATGATATGATTTAGAATCTCTGGCCAGAGTATGAATGAGATGTTGGAATGTGTTCCAGACCACATTCAATGGAATCATATAAGCACGAGATTCACATTGGATAGTAGACATGAATAAACTATCAAGCCAAACAATGTGGTCAAGAGTATTGTATTAGAGAAGGACCGTATTGCATTTGTAATCCTAAACTGAATAGGTTCTCTACCTCTTCTGATTAGCTTGGGTAACCATGATATGATGCTAGGTGTCACTCATGGTTTGTGGAAGCCCTAAACGTGTGTAAACACTAAAGGGAGAATTGAAAGTTAGTTTCAAATTCACAATCGATTTAAAAGAGTTTGAATCGCCCACTGCCTCGCTAAAAGGAACCTAATGGATCGTACACCGTGTAAGGTAAAGATTGAAGATTCAACGGAGATGAGTAAGAATAATTAAATGGTTTAATTATTTATGGCAAGGATTAATTAATATGTTAATTAATCAAACGAATAAGTTCGTTAAAGACCTCGGGATAGTTTTGGACCTTAAGGCCCAATGGGCTTCGAACGTCGAGTCCATTAACTTAAGTTGTATGACAACTTAATGAATAATGATTCACAAAGGCCCAAAGAGCCCAATTAATCCCTAAGGCCGGCCATATTATGAAGGGTAGCAAACTTGGACTTATTTACAAGTTTGCCACTCAAATGAATTAAGGTATAAATTTGACTTTATAGCCAAAATTCATTTAGGGCTTTCTTTTGGGAAATTGGAGAGAAGAAAAGCTCTCCCTTCTCTCTAGAAATGGCCGGCCACTTTGGAGGGTACATCTAGCAATCCTACTCCTCCAAGGTCACTCATATATTCTCCAATCTAACCTTGGTGTAGAATCTTAGAGGTTCCCAATTTTGGGAACTTGGAGAAACCTCTTCATCCATCCAAATCCATAGATTTAAGATGCAAGGAATGAAGGCCCTCTCTTTGGGTGATTAGCCTTTGCTTAAGCAAAGAGGAATCTACAAAGGTATAAATCTCAACTCACTTTGTTTTGAGTTGTTTAAAGGTTCACCAATCTACTAGGCTTTGAACATTCATGGGTAATGTTTTGTTTTTAAGTATATGCAAGCATGATTCCGCCTTTAATATGTTAATTGCATGCTAATGATATTGCTTAAATGAACATGTTTCTCTAAAATAATCCTTCACACCCACACAACACACGCACAGAGTCACAAACCTCTCTCGCCTTCCTCCTCGTCTGCATCTTCTCTCCCTCGCCTTCCTCCTCGTCGAGCCCCGGAGCCAGTCACCATGTCCCGCCGTCGCCTTCCGCCTCGTCCGCTCCTCCGTCGCCTTCCGCCTCGTCCGCTCAACCCCTGGCTCTCCAACTCCCTGTCGCCATCACCGTCGCCTGTTCATTTTCAAGAGGAAATATCGATAATATCGATAATATCCCGATATTATCGATATTTCCTCGATATTTTGTCGAAAACCTTATGGATCTGTGTATAAATATCGTTGGGTGAAAATAACGAAATTATCGGCGATATTTCGCCGATAATTTCGATATTTAAATCCATGGTACCAGGTAGGTACATGCATAGTTGAGAACGAACAGTTGATACAGATGAGATACGATGAGATATGATGTGATATGTTAGCTCATAAACCTGCACATATTGTTAGTGCTCACGCCCAGAGATAGGAGCACAGTCTTTCACGTGTCGTTCACCTCCCGCACCGCATGCTCGCCTTGCATCCAAGTTAGGTGCACAGTCTTGTCGTATAGACCACTTTTGAGTGGGTACGACTTGTAGGTGACCCGCGTTCATTTGCACAGTCTTCACGTGATTGTAGCACTAGAGCATTTATTATTGATACAGTGATGATGATGATGATATGATGAGATAGAGATGTTATGAGCTATATTTACAGCCGAGGGCTGAGATGATATCTAGTAGCGATATGATTATTGAAATGCATAGCATGGCATTATTTATGAGATTCCGATGGCATTGAAATGCATTGCACGACATATATTGAAATACATTGAAAATAGTTTTATGCTCAGAAAAGTTGTGATATATATGTACCTATTATTTTCGGAGAAACTATACAGGTTTTACGGAGAGGGGCTAGACTTTTGAGAAAAGAATGATTTTGAAAAGAGTTGTTTTTCTGACCCAGTCTCTTTTGTTTTTCGCCCCTCCAGGTTCTAGATAGGCTTGAATTCCTGAGTTTGGAAAATCGAGGATCTTTCGGCATTTCTGACAGATTTGATATATGTAGGGCACCGATGGTGTAATTGAACTCTTTTATTTCATGCTTGACTGCACTTACCTAGTACGCTCTGGATATATATAAGTATTGTAATATCTCTAGCACACTATATTATATAGGTTGCTAGAATTCGATTTTAATTAATTCGTACTTCGTTATCGATCCTTGCTTCCGCACAGCGCACTTGGCTACGTCACACTCACGTGACGGCCAGCATGCCCTACTTTCGGGTACAGGTGTGTCAGTTTGGTATCAGAGCCCTAGGTTGCAGTCTTGCATATTTTGTGAAATTTCTAATGACTTGATGTCTTCTGTCAGAATTATGCCGCCTCGTCGAGAGCCTCGTCATGTTGGGGAACCTAGTTTCCTTAGTGTAGCAGAGATAGGAGGAGCTATTGCTAACGCCCTGGAGTCAGTGATCCGCCCACCTTCGCGGACCCCTCTTGAGTCGGTACACAATCTAAAGATAACCCCATTGGTGGGGAATGAGGGGCCCGAGGGTTCAGAGAAATGGTTTATGCACATCGAGAAGACTTTTAACATCTTGACGAATCAGGGGAGTCTGCTGCCCAATAAGTGGGTCGAGACGACTATATGGTTTTTGGCCAAGGAACCTGCTACTTGGTGGACAGAATTGGCTAAGAGGATGCCAGATGAGGAGGCAAATGATTGGGGGGTATTCAAGGAACTGTTTTACAAAAGATTCATTCCTCCAACTTACATCGATGGGAAGAAACAAGAGTTTACTAGACTAAAGCAGAAGAAGATGTCTGCGAATAATTACTACCGCACCTTCACTGATCTCTCCCGCTACCACCCGGACGTCGCTGCTAACTAGGTGGAGATGTTATGCCGATTTAAACTGGGTACTAAGAAGAAGTGACGTACGATTGCGACAGCGATTCCCTGTTCCACCTA
Source organism: Crataegus laevigata (assembly GCA_963580275.1). Taxonomy (NCBI): domain Eukaryota; kingdom Viridiplantae; phylum Streptophyta; class Magnoliopsida; order Rosales; family Rosaceae; genus Crataegus; species Crataegus laevigata. Next base: position 23,149,983 of record OY756947.1, on the reverse strand, counting down.
CCACGAGTTTTACGAGGTATTGCTGCAGATTGAGGACTTGGAGAACTTGCCGAGTGACAGTGATGACGAGAGGGATACCAACCAGGGTAAGAATAATAAGGGCAAAGGCCCGTACTCGCAGGGTCCCCGGCAGACTCAGAACTTCAAACGAAGTGAGGCCAGTTCGAGTTCATCGAGTGGAGGTTGTAGTGCCACCGGGCAGATGGGCGGTGGTAGATTCTTCAGCAGTGGCAGATTTCAGAGGTAGGGGAACTCTGGCAGAAACAGCGCTCCGTTGTGCCGTAGGTGCAACAACCGGCACTATGACGAGTGTCGTCGTGGTACGAGCGGATGTTACACGTGTGGTCAGGATGGGCACCAGGCCAACAACTGCACTCAGAACCAACAGAGACCTCAGCAGCCTGCTATGCCACCAGCGCCAATGCAGCAGTATTCAGGGCCTAGCGGCTATGCACAGACAGGACGTGGATGAGCTTTCCACTACTCGGGGGATCCTATTCCGTACTCATCGGACCAGTACCAGCCTCAGTACCTTATGGATCCGTACCACTAGAGCGAATATGGACAGTATTCCGGAGGATATATGCCTCCCCAACAGCAGTGTTTCAGAGGATATATGCCTCTTCCGCAGCCATATTCAGGTGGATATCTGCCTCAACAGCAGTTTGCAGCCGGTAGTTCGCAGTGGTATTCGGGGGAACAGCCCCAGCAAGTGGATGCTGCAGTTAGTGGTGTTGGATCGTCGAGACAGGCCGGGTAGTCTAGCCAGGGATGAAACCCTCAGGGGCGAGGGATGCACGCAAATCGAGGACGAGGTGGACGTCAGCAGACACAGGGCCGTATCCATAACCTATCGCTACAGGACGCTCAGAACAACCCAGATCTGATTATGGGTACGTTGAATATTCTTGGTCATTATGCTAGAGTATTAATTGATTGTGGTGCCACACACTCTGTGATTTCTCATACATTTGCTGAATTGACTCAACCTCAATCTTCACCCCTTGGGTATGAATTGGAGTTTGCTATGCCTAGAGGGGAGAAATGTTATGTGGATTACGTATATCCAGAATGTCCTATGATAGTGGAGAACGTGGTTATGCCTGCTAACCTCACTCTGCTAGATATCGTTGACTTTGACATCATTCTGGGCATTGATTGGTTGCACTACAATCGTGCCAAGATTGATTGTTACGAGAAATTAGTGACCTTTCATCATCCTGGATTACCTGAGATAACCTTTGTTGGTGAGCGTAGCGGAGTTAGACATGGCGTTATTTCGGCTGTGAGAGCCAAGAAGTTGTTGAAGAAAGGTTGCCAGGGATACTTAGCTCATGTAGTACTTCATGATGATGCTCCTGCTAGCTTGGAGGATGTTCGAGTGGTTAGACACTTCGCCGACGTATTCCCTGATGATTTACCTGGATTACCGCCAGATCGCGATGTGGAGTTTACCATTGACTTATTGCCAGGTACTAATCCTATCTCGTTGACTCCATATCGAATGGCACCTGCCGAGTTGCGAGAGTTGAAGATTCAGTTGCAGGAATTACTTGAGAATGGGTTCATTCAGCCCAGTACTTCGCCTTGGGGAGCCCCAGTCCTATTTGTTTGAAAGAAGGATGGTACCTTGAGATTATGTATCGATTACAAGCAGTTGAATCGGGCGACGATTAAAAACCGTTATCCGTTGCCGCGTATCAATGATCTTTTCGATCAACTTCGAGGTGCCTGTGTGTTCTCGAAAATCGACTTGAGGTCAGGCTACTATCAGTTGAAAATCAGGAGTGACGATGTTCCTAAAACTGCCTTTAGGACTCGTTATGGACACTATGAGTTTCTGGTTATGCCATTTGGTTTGACTAATGTACCAGCTGCTTTCATGGGATTGATGAACAAAGTGTTCCAGCAGTATTTGGATAGGTTCGTTATTTTCTTCATCGACGATATATTGGTGTATTCTAAGTCAAGGGCTGACCATGCTCGACATCTTTCGTTGGTGTTGAAGAAATTGAAAGAGCATCGATTGTATGCCAAGTTCAGTAAGTGCCAGTTTTGGTTGGACGAAGTAGCATTTTTGGGGCATGTCGTTTCAGCTCAGGGTATTCAGGTTGACCCTCAAAAGATTGCGGCTGTGGAGAATTGGGAACAGCCACGAACAATCACCGAGGTTCGAAGCTTCCTTGGTTTGGTAGGTTACTATCGGCGGTTCGTTAAAGACTTTTCGATCATGGCGCTACCATTGACGAAGTTGACCAGGAAGGACGTTAAGTTCGAGTGGGATGATGATTGTGAGCGGAGTTTCCAGCAGTTGAAGTATTGTCTCACTCATGCTCCTGTCTTGACACTTCCTGACGATGATGGTAATTTCAAGATTTACAGTGAAGCATCGTTGAATGGCTTGGGTTGCATTTTGATGCAGCATGGTAGGGTGATTGTTTACTCTTCACGCCAGTTAAAACCTCATGAGAAGAATTACCCTACACATGACTTGGAATTGGCTACCATTATCTTTGCTTTAAAGATTTGGAGACATTACCTCTATGGTGAGAAATGCAAGATCTTCTCAGACCATAAGAGTCTCCAGTACATTTTTACCTAGAAGGATTTGAATCTTCGCTAGCGTCGATGGATTGAGTTACTAAGCGACTACGATTGCACGATTGAGTATCATCCTGGTCGTGCAAACGTGGTAGCTGACGCTCTTAGCAGGAAGTCCCAAGGCAGAATTAATGATTTTCATGCGAGCTGAGTTCCTCTTCTTGCTGAGTTGAGATCGACTGGAGTGCAGTTGGAAGTAGAGAATTCGATGGTGGACAATCGAGAGGAAGCCTTGCTTGCTAATTTCCAAGTTAGGCCAATCCTAATCGACAAAATACTTGAGATCCAGATGAACGATGATGAGCTTCAGGAACTTATTCGGCTGAGGAATGATGGTAAGAAGAAAGACCTACGAATCAGAGAATCAGACGGTATGCTTATGCAGGGAAACAGGATGTACGTGCCGAATAATGCAGAGTTAAAGAAGGATATCCTAGATGAAGCGCATATTTCAGCTTATGCAATGCATCTTGGAGGCACGAAAATGTATCATACCATTCGACCGTTCTACTATTGGCCGGGTATGAAGAGAGAAATCGCTGAATATGTAAGTAGATGCATCATATGTCAGCAGGTCAAAGCCGAGAGGAATAAGCCATTTAGGTTTATGCAACCACTTCCTAATCCGCAGTGGAAATGGGAAGATATTACTATGGATTTCGTGTATAAGCTCCCTCGTACTCAGAACGAATATGATGGAATTTAGGTGATTGTCGATCCACTCACCAAGTCAGCACATTTCATTCCTGTCAGGGAAAAGTTTTCATTGAATCGGTTGGCTGAGCTATTCATAGCGAAGATTGTGAAATATCATGGCGTTCCAGTTAGTATTGTCTCTGATCACGATCCTCGATTCACTTCTAAGTTCTGGATTGCTTTTCAGGAGGCTTTGGGTGCAAGACTACTATACAGCACGGCTTATCACCCTCAGACAGACGGTCAGTCAGAGAGAACTATTCAGACATTGGAGGATATGCTGAGATCTTCGGTTTTGCAGTTTGGCGACTCATGGCATCAGCGTTTGGATTTGATGGAGTTCGCCTATAATAACAGCTTTCATTCTAGTATTGGGATGGCACCGTTCGAGGCACTATATGGGAAACCTTGTCGTACACCCTTGTGTTGGTCAGAGGTTGGCAAAAGAGTTCTAGTGGGCCCTGAGATAGTAGAGGAGACTACTCAAAATGTTCAGGTTATTAAGGCTAATCTGAAAACCGCCCAAGATCGCCAAAAGAGTTTAGCAGACAGACATGCCACTGATCGAGTGTATAATGTTGATGATTGGGTATTTCTTAAGTTATCGCCTTGGAAGGGTGTGGTTCGATTCGGGAAGAAAGGTAAATTGAGTCCTAGGTACATTGGACCTTATCGGATCACCGAGCGAGTCGGTGAAGTAGCTTATAGGCTTGAGTTGCCGTCTGAGTTGTCCAGAGTACATAACGTGTTTCATGTCTCGATGCTTCGACATTACGTTTCAGACCCGTCGCATGTGATTCCTCTGCAACCTTTAGAGATTAACCCAGATTTGACTTATGATGAGGAGCCAGTGACGATATTTGATTAGAAAGATAAGGTGCTCCGAAACAAGACAGTGCGGTTGGTGAAAGTTTTGTGGAGGAATCATTCAGCGGAAGAAGCTACTTGGGAGACCGAGGATAAGATGAAAGAGATGCACCCGAGGTTATTTTATGGATATTAGTATGTATATGTTGTATGAAATTTCGGGACGAAATTTTTATAAGGTGGGTAGATTGTGACGACCCGTCCCAATATATTTAATTATTAATTGTGAAATGACGAAATTACCCATTCGGGGTTATGTACGTGTGCATGTGTGTTGGGTGAGGACCAATAGATGGTGGCCCTCAATTATTGGAAGTTTAAGACATTATTGTGTGGAGATTTTAGGACCACACACACACACAACCCTCACACTCTCTCTCTAGTCAATTATTCACAGACTCTCTCTCTCTCTCACTCGAAACTCACTCTTTCTCTCACCACATACGTACGGACATGCCTCAAACCCTTGCAAACTCGACAGATCGAGCAAACAATCACCATCATTCGACTCCTAGTGACTTCACGATCACGGTGGTACCATTTTCAGGTAAGGTTTCATTCGTTTTCACGTCGAAACTTAAGGTCCGAGTTTGTGCACTATTCATCAACTTCTTGTGGGTTGATTTTTAGGATAATCCAAGCTCACAGCGAGCTTTAGGAGGTCCCAAGGAGGCTCGGAGTGGTTCGTTGGAAGTGTTGGGACATCGGGATCACGTACATCGGAGTTGGCCGGTTTTAGAGTTTGTCCCCGAGGAAATTTAAGGCCTTTTTCAAGGTTTTTGAAAGTATATTTATGTTCTACTCTTAATTTGGAGCACATAGGAAGAAAAATGGGTCAAAAAGGATGAAAAATGAGTAAGATATGGAAGTTAGAAATTTTCCCAGAAATTCCGACAAACCAATCGCCGGCGGCCGGCGAGTCGCCGGAGAAGGTGACGGAATATTCCGTCAAAACTGACGGAATATTTTGACGTTGTTACTGACGGCATTAAAGTTAACGGAATATTCCAGGAATATGCCTGACGGCGTTAACTGACGCCGTTAGTATGCCAGGCGCGTGGCTGCGCATGGCCCGCGGGTGGCGGCGCGTGAGGCCGAGAAAAATTATTTTAAAAATATGGGGATGCTCGTGACGACGAGTAAGTCGCGTTTGTATATCCAAATACCAAAATTGAGCTATGTATGAGAAGTTATTTACGTAGTTACGTATATGTACATAAATGACATATTTTTAGTAATTTCTCATATAGGTGAGATGTATTCAGAGGACGACCGTAGCCAGGCTCGACGTGGGGGCTACGACCCAGCGACTTACCAGTGAGTGGGCAGTATTATTTTCCGTATAACCTATATATATATAATGATTTTCCAAGATTTACATTTTAAATGAAAAGTACGTTTTTAACGATATGCATATGACTTGATTTTGATGCATGAGTATTCACATATACATTTCATGCATATGTTGGTGCCGAGGACGCCAGGTAAGTACCAGGTAGGTACATGCATAGTTAAGAACGAACAGTTGATACAAATGAGATACGATGAGATATGATGTGATATGTTAGCTCATAAACCTGCACATATTGTTAGTACTCACGGCTAGAGATAGGGGCACAGTCTTTCACGTGTCGTTCACCTCCCGCACCGCATGCTCGCCTTAGATCCAAGTTAGGTGCACAGCCTTGTCGTATAGACCACTTTTGAGTGGGTACGACATGTAGGTGACCCACGTTCATTCGCACATTCTTCACGTGATTGTAGCACTAGAGCATTTATTATTGATACAGTGATGATGATGATGATATGATGAGATAGAGATGTTATGAGCTATATTTACAGCCGAGGGCTGAGATGATATCTAGTAGCGATATGATTATTGAAATGCATGTCATGGCATTATTTATGAGATTCCGATGGCATTGAAATGCATTGCACGACATATATTGAGATACATTGAAAATGGTTTTATGCTGAGAAAAGTTGTGATATATATGTACGTATTATTTTCTGGGAAACTATACAGGTTTTACGGAGAGGGGCTAGAGTTTTGAGAAAAGAATGATTTTGAAAAGATTTGTTTTTGCTGACCCACTCCCTTTTGTTTTTCGCTCCTCCAGGTTCTAGATAGGCTTGAATTCCTAAGTTTGGCAAATCGAGGATCTTCCGGCATTTCTGACAGATTTGATATATGTAGGGCACCGATGGTGAAATTGAACTCTTTTATTTCATGCTTGACTGCACTGACCTAGTACGCTCTGGATATGCATAAGTATTGTAATATTTCTTGCACACTATATTATCTAGGTTGCTAGAATTCGATTTTAATTCATTCGTACTTCGTTATCGATCCTTGCTTCCGCACAGCGCACTTGGCTATGTCACACTCACGTGACGGCCAGCATGCCCTATTTTCGGGTACGGGTGTCTTTGTTATAAAAAATTTAAAAAAATAAAAAACAACAAAACCAAAATTGTCTTTTTCTCCTACAATTTTTATTATTATATATTTTTCTAAGCTACTATAATTTATAAGAAAGAAAATGCGAACTTGAGAGCAAAAAGACGAACATATTTCCATGCCCAACTAAACCTGACCCACATCTGCATCGTTTCTCCTGTACATCTAAGCAATGAACATGTGCCTATTCACTGGCACATGCATGGAAATGTAATGTACAGAAAGTATAATTAAGGTGCCCACCCAGCGTTTTGTGGGTTGACAATGAGATTATTCTTGAAAACGCCGTCTGGAATCTTGGTTTTTTTTATAATTCACTATTCACTGATCATGAATACGATAGGCCATAAAGCTATATGCTAAACCAGGTCATTTTCTCATTAAACAATGAAAATTATTCGATTGTGGTTGATTGGGTTGGTGGTTTATGTAGAATGTAGCTCTTTTACAATTTCAAAGACTGCAAACTGCAAATTATATTCTGCTCAAACAACCTTTTAAATTTGTCTTCTACATTTTATCTGATGAATGTTATAGGCACAAAAGCCAGGTGCCGTCCCTTCTCTAAAACCTAGCCAAGTAATTAAGCATACATGCGTGCAATTTTTGAATTCAATTGAACTTAAAAAAGTACTTACCAAATTTTGCAGAAGCCCATATATATTTGGCAGCAAAGTAAACCGTAGCCCTCTCACTTGTCAGTCATGTTATAAGAGAAATAAGAATGAAAGAGGATATACAACCAGTTTCGAGGCAGATTCTCTTCAAGGGTAAAGATGCAACAGCCACATTGGTACGACTTTACAAACTTGAAAATGTTGTTTCTGTCATTGTTCTAAAGTTCATAAATTAATTTAACTTCACTATTACAAATTTGTATGGAAAGGAAAGAAGCACACAAAGGAAAAGAAGTAAAAATAAAACTTGGGTCAAGGAACATATTCATGTTCAAGGTAGGGTTGAGTTCTAGTCATGGATGCAGAAGGCATTTTACTTCTCCCAACCCAAAATGTATCAAACGCCACATCTTTTTCGGACTGCTTCTCCATAGATTGAAGTTTCCTCCTCGTCAGTAACTTGAATGTGACTATCATTACCAACCCTAAAAATGCTAACCCAAACACAATTCCAACCACAAACCATTTTCGGTTCCTCTTTTTCTTCCCTGGCGCCGGTGCTGGTGCTGGTGTTGGCGGGGATGCAACAACAATGCTAAAATGCCCTATACCACGTGTGATGCACTCATTTTCACTAGTCATGTTCGTGATCTCAAAGGTCCCCCAATCACCAAATTGGACACATTTTCGTGTCATATTTTCCCCTTGCGCAGCATCAATGTGAGGAAAACGGATTGTGATGGGGTCACCGACGGCAGTGAACGTGAGCTTCTGGTTGCCAATTACAGTTCCATTTGGAGAATCATAAGCCATGAATCCAACAACAGGAGCAACCAATGTGTAATTTGATACTTTGTAGTAAAGTGAAGACCAATTGCCTAAATTTTCAAACACTATAGCTAACCTTCTGCCAGAAGGCATTGGTATAACCTTTGGTGGGATATAAAATGAACTGAAGTTTGCACCTCTACTCCAAAACTTTGCACTAAGGATCCTAACAAATGAAGCTTCCATGCCAGAAAAATTAGCCGGGAGAGAAATATTGTACAGCGTGCCGGTGTGCGGGTTCCTTAGGCTTGCATTTGCGTAATCATGGAGAAAATTTGTCAAGGACAAACGATCATAGCCATTGGAGGCTTGCATGAATGACGGTGATGGCAATGACAGAGAAAATAAGATCATCAGCCAGATTATGTACCAGTTGAAGAACTCCATCAATCAATGCAACCCTGAAAGTCTCCTTGTGATTTTGTTGTTAAATTCTTCTTGGATTGAAATCACATATATGTCCATCTGTTTTCCACATCCATGAAAGCTCTAATTATACAAAACTAAAGAATCTATAAAAACTCTACAATTTCAAAGGCAATAAACAATTTGCTTGGTGAAATGAAAGAGGTGTCTGCAGAATATGCCCAAGAAATGAAGAGATATGTAATGTTGACTTAGGTTTTGAGAAGGTAAACCAAAATCACATCACCAGATGAATATTCTGCAAAATGACAGCCTGCTGTATGAGACTGAATTCTCCAAAAACGTACTCGTTTCGTCGCGATGTTTTTGGAGTTTTTCCTAGGAAATAGAGGGCAGGCGTTGGGGATGTATTGGAGAGGTTGAGGGAGGAGAAATGGGGGAGAGGAACATATGGGATTTGGAAGAATTCTGGTTGTTGTTTGTGAAATGTATTCTATGCATATGGAAAGTCCATGCTAGTTGGGCACCAAATAAGAAGGTGTCCAATGGATGAGTTGTTTAAGATGTTATTTTACTATTACAATTGTCAATTTTTGTTTTTAGTTTTTGTTTCTTTTAAATTCCTAGTTGGTTGAATTAGTTGATGAAGGAAAGAGAGGAAGTGGCTTGGTTGCTTGTGCTAGCAAATGCTTTGGAGGGGTTATAGTTCCACAATACAAGACAGAAGCTCTGGACCTTCTAAAGTCTACAGTGGAGCATTATTTTAGGCAAGAGATTTGTGACCCTCTTGCCACAAAGAAACTCAAAAAAGAAAAAAATTAAGATACAAAAGGGAAAAGAATAAAAGGAAGGGCAAGCAAAGCAGAAGAATTTACTTATTACAGGGTTACGTATATCACTTTTTATATGAAAAATGAGATAAAGACACACAAAAATATACAATAAATTACTTGTGACACATAAGCCCTCGTACAAGCCCATAGATGATTCATAGGGTATACATTTTAGTTATGCATTGAGAAACAAAAATGTAGTCCCTTGATTTCATATTTCATAGTGCATACAGTTGCATATTGCTTTCTTTTCTCTTTCTCTTTTTCTCCTCAAGACTTTTTATAATTTTATGTAAAGAGATTTAGCATAGTTTAATACAACTATAGAAGGGAATCTGCCCATGATTTGAGTTGGCCCTTGCAGTGGTTTGGTTCAAATGTCATATCCCATACTTAAAATTAAGAAATAGGTAAAGATTCCAATATCCAACCACAAAAATGAATGAATCAATGAATAAATAAATAAATAGGGCAATAGTAAAGATTTAATCTGTGGAAAATTTACTAAATTATATTTTTTTTATAGAATAAAGTTGTCACTCCATTTCATATATTTAATCAAACATGTTGGTAAGAGGTCAAAAAGTCCTTTTCCATTTCCAATTTTATTGCCAAAAGAATTGGCTTAGTCAACTGTTTAATAACAACATCAAAGCGAGGGAAGATCAAGAGGTACTTGTTAAAAGTGTTTTAAAAATGGGCTTAAGCGGCACTTAGGTGTTGAATGGTGAGAGCCCGTGGTGAATTTGTACAAAATAGTTACTAAAATCGGAAGGACTACGTGGCAACTTAGACAGTCTAGGCGGTCTAGGTAGCTACTAGGCAGTTTAGGTGGGCTAGACAGTCTAGTCAACACGCTAGGCGGTTTCAAATTTTTTTTAATTAACTAATTAATTTTTTTCTAATTAAATAATTAATGCCTACTAAATCAAAATAAGGAAGCTTTGGAATTAGAATAAGTAGTTGTGAAAACTCTCCCTTATATTTGGAATTTGTTAATTTGCTAACTTAGCTTATTGGCTTTTGGCTTTTGAATTGTATATTTGCTTACTAAGCTTATTGACTTTTATTCCATTTTTTATTTATTTTTATTCCTAATACAAGCAAGATTATAAAAGACGCTAGGCGCTAGTTGGGCGGTGGGCTGAGGCCTAGCGCCTAGGCGGACTAGACGGATTTAAGTAAATCTATTGTATTTCGTATAAATAAGTGTCTGTTTATATTTAAAAATATATATAATTTCATCATAAACTAAAAAATAGAATGACATATATATTATGAAGTATTGAAACATAATGAAAACATGGGAAGCAAACATATAATGTGTGTTTATTTAAATGTTCAATAAGTCTCTTACAATTTATTGGAAATAATAAAATACTAAAGGAAAGTTATCTATTTTCTATCTAAGTGAATCGCAACCTAGGCAGGTGACTAGACGAGTTTGGGCGGGTTCGGCGGTCTAGGCGCCCTTTGTTAATTTTCAAACGCCTAGGCATTAATCGTGGCGGTGGCCAATCGCCTAGCACCTAGGCGGTGCTAGGCTGAGATTTTTAGAACAATGAATACAAGTATTTTTTTTAAGTATAAATAGGCACTATCACTCAGTATTCCTCTAGTGTAAAATATATCATTGTACTAAAAATAATATAAATAGACATTTATTTATATGATAGTTTCACTTAAATCTGCCGAGACGCTAGGACTCAGCCTACCGCCCGACTAGTACCTAACGTCTTTTAGAATCACGCTTGTTAATTAGAAGTCATCGGTGCATTGAAATTAGTTTTGAACAATTGTTGTACCACCTTCCTAATTTCTGTCATACCTAAGTACCATTTGAGTCGAGAGTTCTTGGCTAACCAATGATCCAATTTTGTGTTTTCCATTTATATTAACAAACCTCAACACATGCAATTGGCTTGTAGTCTTGCAGAAAAACTGCTCACTGCCAGCATGGCAGTCTTTTTCATTATATTTCTTTTATAAGGTCACTAATCATAACTGGGTTGTCCTTGATTACGATTTAAAATTGTTGCTTCTGTTGTTAAGACTTATTTTTGAGGTGTGTAAATAAATAAAAAATGACTCAATTGGGCTTTGACAAAAAAAAAGACTCAATTGGGCCTATGTTGTGGTTCATTAACAGCACAAGCCTCTCAAAGAAGCCCATATATTTTCTTGAATTGGGTTGGTTTTATAGAAACAAAAACCTAAACAATCATTGGGAACAAATAGTTGATACTTCAAACCTTGCGCGTTACACTTTTTTCTCACTATTGGCAAAACCTCTTCTCGGACGATTTGGGAGTGTCTTCATGCACACTTTTTTTTGGATTCTCTTGCCAATGCCACCAATCTCCGGTTTCAACTCTTGGCACTTACAAATGGCTCACGTGTCATCTCGGAATGTCTTTAACAGGCTAAGTTTATTGCTGACTCTTTTACTGGTATTAATAAACCTGTCTTTAATACTGATTTGGTGAGTTATGTTCTCAAAGGCCTCGAACCTAACAACTCGATTTTTGTGACCCATGTAATTAATTCTCATCTCTTGCCAAAATTCCCTAACCTTCGATCTCTTCTCTTGCAATTTGAGTCCCAAATTCGCATTGAAACTATTGCCCATGTTCTGTTTGATGTCGCTTCAGGTGATTGTTTAGGTTTTATAGAAACAAAAACCTAAACAATCACTTAGAACAAATAGTTGATACTTCAAACCTTGCGCGTTACACTTTTTTCTCACACACGTATTCAACGGTTCTCTTAGATCCTTGCTCACTTGCACCCCCATTGTGTACATGGTTTTGTGCAAGACCATGTAGATCGTATATTGCCAATGTTAACCTAACTATATTCATAATATATAATATGTCTCGTCATTATACTAGCATATGGTGGAGATACATTGTATTAACTGGTCTTGCGCACAACCTAGGTGCCTACGGAGCATTTCTAAGTTCTCTAATACTCAGTATTTGATTACAACACAATATGTAACTAGATTATTATAGCTAGATTGAATAATAGTTAATTTTTTAGGGTGAACTATTATGATTAAATTGAATAATATCATGATAATCTTGCGTAGAAACATAGGACAACTTAACTATACTTACTGATTAGTTATTAGTTTAGTAATACTTTTCAACTTCTTATTATTAGAGAGGTTTCAAGTTTGAACTCACTGCCCTTCAACTTAAAAAGGATTACTTAAAATATGATTTTAGCTCTTGAAACTCAAGTTTCTTTACATAAAACCCGACATAGTCTTTTTACTTGAATAAAACTCAATGATTAGGCTCTACATAAGCAAATTCATTACTTATGTTTGACTTTACACATTTTGCATTTTTAGATACCTAAAATACCCCTAATTACAATTTTAATGTATACATTTAATTCTATGTAGACTTGAAGGGAGGGATTAATGAAAAAAAATGTATTAATGTTTAAATTCATTGCATATTAATATATCATAACAAATTGTATGTTAATGCTTATGGCAAAAAATAAAAAATAAAAAAAAACATTAATGTTATATTTTCCTTTAGATTTAGTAATTGTTTTCCAAATTTGAATAAAATTAGACAATTTTAATTTAATCCTGTTATTTTCTTAGCAAATGGAAATTGAAAGGGAACTATGTTAAGATAAGATAGTAATATAAAATATTCTTAGTATATGTAATAATACATGCAAAATAATTTACCTACAAAATTTAAAAAAAAAGTTATTTGATTCAATATTAAGTTATCTACATTTGATATAATAAAATATGATTGCACATATATATTACTAATTGCACATATATATTACTAAAATCTGCCCGATATATGTAATAATGCTTTAAAAAAATTTACCTACAAAATAAAGGAATGTAATTTGATTGAAAAGATAATATATCTACTACTTGTTGTTTATGAATTTCAATTGTCTTTTTTTAGAAATATAATGTACCTACAATATAATTTACCTATTGTTTAATTCTTATAAAAAAATTAGTTTACTTATACTTTACATATAAATATAGATAAATTATTTTTGACACGTATATATAATAACAAATCAAAGCGGCTAATGTATGTAATATTCTGTGTAAAATAATTTACCTGTAAAATAAAACAATATTAATTGATTCTTGTTTTTTTTTTATCAAACAATATTATTTGATGCAAAATAACTAATTATACAAAGGATCCTTTTTTCATACGAAAAATGTGCATATAATTGTTTATGAATATGGGTAAATTAATATATATATATATATATATATATATATATATCTCTCTCTCTATGTGTGTTAATAATATTTATGAAACAAAAAGGTAAAATTTCCATATGCGGTTAATTGACACACCCCGACCCAAGAGTATGGCGTGATGGCCGTCACGTGAGAGTGACGTAACCATAAGCACAATGCAGAAGCCAAAATTAATAAGAGGAATACAAATAATTTAAAAGCACGCAACTAGCAGCCGTAACTAAGATAACGTGCTAGTGCGATATTAAAAGTGAAATACACAACCAGAGCATAAGTAGCCTAAGTGCAGTCCGATAGGACGAAAGTTAATTATACAACACCCAAAGGTGAACCTACAAGTGTTAATTCTGTCAGAACCTCCAGATATCCTCATAAGCCACCAACAACAATTGCTACCTAGAACCTGGATGGGTGAAAAAACAGAAAGCGTGAGTGGGAAAAAACAAAGCTTTTCAAAATCATTTCAATTTTCAAAAGTTCTAACCCCTCCCCATAAAACCGTATAATTTCCTAGAAATTAAAGTATATACTCATATATCTCAAAACTATACTCAGCAGTAGTGAAAATCAATTGTATGTCAGAAGTATGCCATGCCAAAGTATCTCAATAAAATGCCATAAGTAACTCAGTGAATAAATATGAATGCCAGGTATTAAATCAGCTCTCGACTGAATCTATAGCTCATAATCAATCTTAACCATATCAAATATCCAACACACAAATCAGCACCACCTCTAGTGGTCTGCACAACATAATTGAGTGTAAAATAAATATGCTCCAGTGTCACGTGAAGACTTTGCGAATAATTGTGGGTCACCTACAAGTCGAACCCACTTATAGTGGTTTATATGACAGGACTGTGCACCTAACTTGGATGGTGCGAGAGGTGAACATCACATGAAGGACTATGCCCTAACTCTGGGCGGGAACACTAACACCGGGGTGCAGGTTTATGAGCTCTCAACACATCACACCATTTTCATAACTGTACTTTATGATTTTACCTGGCACTTACTAGTGCGTCCGCATCACCCATCATAATTATATGCAACCAATTATGCATAAATAAAATAGGCAAGATACTTTGCATGGCATCACAAAACATATAATCATTAAATTTCATTTTCTGGGAAAAATAGCAAGTATATAGGTATATACGGAAAACCAAAAGCCCACTCACTAATATGTAGCCAGGTCGTAACCCCGTGCCTAGCCTGGCTACGCTCGTCCTTTGAATATGTCTCGCCTATATGAGAAACAACTATAAAAACGTTATTTAAAGCACATAAACGAAACTCGCAATTAACTTCTCATACGTAACTCAATTTTGGTATCTGATTATACCATCGTGATCTACACAACCTCACGAACAACCACAAAATTTTAAAATAATTTTCTGATGGCTCATGCACCGCCACGCGCTAGCAAAGGCACGACAAGACGCGTCCCCACGCCCGGCCATGTGCCTAGCACGCCCAACGGAAACTGTGACGCCATTAGGAATATTCCATTAAATTTTAACAGAAACCATTAAAGATACCTGACGGCGTCAGAATATTCTGTCAAAGTTGATGGAATATTCGTCTTCGTCTTCGTTGGATCGCCGGTGCCGCTGCTATCGCCGAAAACTGTTGAAAATTTCAAACTGTCATAACTCTCTCGTTTTGCACCAAAATTCACGAATTTGATACCAAATTGAAGTCCACGACATAAGGAAAAAGTTCTTACCACTTTCAAGCTCCAAAAGTCACGGGATCTCGCCGGAGAAATTCGAGAAAAACCGGCCAAACTTGAAACTTGCTATCCCGACGTCCAAATTCTTCCAACGAAACACTCCGAGCCTCGTGAGGACCTCCTAAAGCTCCATGTGAGCTTGAAATCTCCAAAAACAAATGATTTTACGATGGCATGAACAGTGCTCAAAATTGGGGTTCTTGGGTTCCTTGGGTTCCTTGGTTTTCAAAGGTCTCAGGTTCTAAAAATGGTACCAATCAACTAGTAACGTCATAAGGAACAAGATGGTGACCTTAAATCCCTCGATATGCGACTGGTTGATGGTGTTCGAGGGTTGTCCATACGGTTGTACGGATAATGGAGGAAAATCCTAGAGGGAGGAAAGAGAGAGGGTTAACAGATGGGTGTGTGGGAGTGTGTGTGTGGTCTAGATTGGTCCCCAACCAAAAACAAACAAAATTTTAAGTCCTAAATGGTTCCAAACACTTAGGAAAATGCTAATTGGTCTACTTCACAAACATGCCACACACAACACATCTCAACATCCAAGGGCAAATTTGACATTTCACACTATCGTTAAAAATAATTTGGGACGAGCTATGACAATCTACCCACCTTAATAAAATTTTGTCCCAAAATTTCATACCACAAATACAACCACTAGTATCCATAAAACAATTGTGGATACATCTCTCTCATTCGATCTTCTGTCTCCCAAGTAGCCTTTTCCATTAAGTGGTTTCTCCACAAGACTTTCACAATGTGCACAGTCTTATTCTTCAGAACCTTATCTTTCCAATCCAATATCGTCACTGGCTTCTCGTCATAGGTTAAATCTGGATTAATTTCCAATGGTTGAGGAGGTAACACATGTGATGGATCAGAGGCATAATGTCGAAGCATCGAAACATGAAACACATCATGCACTTTAGACAGCTCTGAAGGCAACTCAAGCATGTAAGCCACTTCACCGACTCTTTCCGTGATCTGATATGGTCCGATGTACCTAGGACTTAGCTTGCCTTTCTTCCCAAACCGTACAACACCCTTCCACAATGATAGGTTCAAAAATACCCAATCATCAACCTTATACACTCGGTCAGTAACATGTCTGTCTACTAAAATTTTCTAGCAATCCTGGGCAGCTTTCAGGTTAGACTTAATAACTTGAACATTCTGAGTAGTCTCCTCTACTATCTCAGGGCCCTCTAAAACTCTTTCGCCAACTTCTGACCAACACAAAGATGTACGACATCTTACCTTCCTGCATGAGCATTCCGTTTGATTCTATGATTCAGAGATCTTTCTTTTTCCATTCATTTCTTAACCGAATTAGCTCTTGAGTTTCTTCATCATTAATTTGGGCCTCGAGTACTCTATCAATTAAGATTGGCCTGACTTAGAAACTGGCAAGCAAGGCTTCTTCTAGATATTCTACCTCGAGATTCTCTACGGCTAACTCCACTCCAGTTGATCTCAGCTCTGTAAGAAGAGGAACATTGTCCGCGTGAAAAGCATTAACTCTGCCCTGAGATTTCTTGCTAAGAGCGTCAGCCACCACATTTACATGACCCGAGTGATACTCTATCGTGCAATCGTAGTCGCTCAACAACTCTATCCACTTTTGATGACGAGGTTCAGATCTTTCTGAGTGAACAGGTACTGAAGACTCTTGTGATTCAAGAAGATCCAACATTTCTCACCATAAAGATAATGTCTCCAAATCTTTAAAGCAAAAATAATGGCCGCTAATTCCAGGTCATGAGTAGGATAATTCATCTCATGAGGCTTTAACTGACGCGAAGGGTAAGTAATTACCCTACCATGCTGCATCAATACATATCTCAGGCCATTCAAGGAAGCATCGCTATAAATCTCGAAGTTACCACTATCATCAAGAAGAGCTAAAACAGGAGCATTAGTGAGACAATACTTTAACTACTGGAAACTCTGCTCACAATTATTATCCCACTCAAACTTAACATCCTTTTTGGTCAACCTTGTTAGTGGTAAAGCCATGACTGAAAAATCTTTAACAAACCACCGATAATAACATGCTAAGCCAAGAAAACTCCGTACCTTGGTGACGGTTCGTGCTACTCCCAATTCTCCACGGCTGCTATCTTCTGAGGGTCTACCTGGATACCTTGAGCTGATACAACATGCCCCAAGAATGCTACTTGATCTAACCAGAATTGACATTTGCTGAACTTAGCATACAATCGATGTTCCCTCAACTTCTTTAACACCAGAGTGAGATTTCAAACATGCTTTGCTTTAGACTTAGAATACACCAGAATGTCATCAATAAAGACAATGAAAAATCTATCCAAATACTGCTGAAATACTTTATTCATCAAACCCATAAAAGTTGCTTATTCATCAAACCCATAAAAGTTGTTGGTGTATTAGTTAATCCGAACGGCATCATGAGAAACTTATAATGGCCATAACGAGTCCTAAAAGTTGTTTTAGGGACATTTTCACTCTTAATTTTCAATTGATAATAGTCAAACCTCAGATCAATTTTAGAAAACACACAGGCACCTTGAAGTTGATAAAAAAAGATCGTCTATATGTGGCAACGGATAACGGTTTTTAATCGTTACCCGATTCAATTGCCTGTAATCAATGCATAGCCTTAAAGTACCGTATTTCTTCCGAACAAATAAGACTGGAGCTCCCCAGGGTGAAGTACTAGGCTGAATGAAACCTTTATCAAGTAATTCCTGTAACTGGATCTTCAATTCTCTTAACTCAGTAGGAGCCATACAATAAGGAGTTAAGGAGATAGGATCAGTACCTTGTAGTAAATCAATGTCGAACTCCACATCACGATCTTGTGGCAATCCAGGCAAATCATCAGGGAAGACGTCAGGAAAATGTATGACCACCCGAACATTCTCCATGCTAATAGGAGTATCATCATTTAATACCACATGAGCCAAGTATCCTTGACAACCTTTCTTTAATAACTTTTTGGCTCTCACAACCGAAATAACTCCATGCCTCACCCCACTATGCTCTCCAACAAATGTAACCTCAAGTAATCCAGGACGATGGAAAGTCACTATTTTCCCATAACAATCAATATTGGAACAATTGTAATGCAACCAATCTGTGCCTAAAATAACATCAAAATCAACAATGTCTAACGGAGTAAGGTTCCCTGGCATAACCACATCCTCCACTAATACGGGACATCCTAGATATACATAATCTACATAACACCCCTCCCCTCTAGGCATGACAAACTCTAACTCATACCCAAGGGGTGAAGATTGAGGTTGTGTCAACTGAACAAATGTATGAGAAATTACAGAATATGTAGCACCACAATCAATCAACACTTTAGCATAATGACCAAGAATATTTAAGGTACCCATGATTAAGTCAGGATTGTTCTGAGCATCCTGCAGCGAAATGCTAAGGAGACGTCCCTAACCCTGCTATCTTCCTCATCTACCTTTATTGGCATGAACTCCTCGTCCCTGTGAACTACATCCCTGACTTGACTAGCTGGGCTTCCTCGACGACCCAATGCCACTGGTAGTAACATCAACCTACTGGGGCTGTCCTCTAGAATGCCATTATGACCTGCCAGCTGAATACTGCTGATGAGGCATATATCATCCCGAATACTGACCATAGCCACCATGCTGATAAGGATCCTGAAGGTACTGTTACTGCCCTAAAGAATAAGGAATCGAATCCCCCTAATAATGGTAAGTGCCACCATGACCCGCCTAAACGTAACCACTCGGTCCTGAAAACTATTGAGTCGAAGCTGTCGGTGGTAAAGGAGGCTGTTGAGGCCTTTGCTGGTTTTGAGAATAATACTTAGTCAGATGTCCCACCTGACCACATGTATAACACCCATTACTACCTCGTCGACACTCTCTAAAATGTCGATTATTGCACCTACGGCACAAAGGGGGCACTACCCCTTCCAGAATTTCCCTGCCTCTGAAATCTAGAACCTCCTAAAAATTTACCACATTCTCTCTAACCAGTAGAACTAAAACCTCCACTGGAAGAACTAGAACTAGCCCCACTTCGCTTAAAACTCTGAGTCTGGCGAGGCCCCTGAGATTATTGACCTTTACCTTTATTATCCCTCTTCTGATTTCCATCTTTTACTTCTTCTTCCTCACTCTCACTAGGCATATTCTCTGAGTCCTCAATCCTCAACAAAATCTCATAGAACTCCTAATAAGTGTCACAGGGATAGATAGTCGTCATAGAACGCTACTTCTTCTTAGTACCCAATTTGAAACAATGAAGCATCTCAATCGGATTAGCAGCAACTTCCGGATCATAGCGAGACAAATCAGTGAACTTCCTATAATACTCATTAGCAGTCAACATCCCCTGTTTCAGACTCGTGAACTCCTGCTTCTTACGATCCAAATATGCTGGAGGTATGAATCTCTTATAAAATGACCGTTTAAAATTCTCCCAATTTGCAATCTCCTCTGGCGTCCAACCATGAGTTTCATGTCTCCATCAGGATCCAGGTTCTTTGCCCAAAAACCAAGAAGTGGTCTTTACCCACTTATCCTCGGGACGACTCCCCTGACTCTGCATCACACGAAACGTCTTCTCAAGCTGATTGACCCAACGCTCAGACCCTTTATGACCCTCATTACCCGCAAAAGTAGGCAACTTTAGATTATACATTGACTCCAAATGAGTCCGCTAAGGAGGGCAGATTATAGACTGAATGGAGCTAGCAATACTTCCTTTAACTAAGCAATATTAGGGAAACTAGGCTCGTCAGAAGGACATGGCTTTCTACGAGGCGGCATAGTTCTAACAAAAGACACCAAATCATTAAAAAAATTCATGAGATAAGCAGGACTGCAACCTAATGCTCTGTTACCAACTGACACACCCCGATCCGTAAGAGTAAGGCGTGTTGACCGTCACGTAAGAGTGACGTAACCAGAAGCACAATGCGGAAGCCAAAATTAAAAAAAGGAATACAAATAATTTAAAACCACGCAACTAGCAGCCCTAACTAAGATAACGTGCTAATGCGATATTAAGAGTGAAATACACAACCAGAGCACAAGTAGCCTAAGTGCAGTTCGATAGGATGAAAGTTAATTATACAACACCCAAAAGTGAACCTACAAGTGTGAATTTTGTAAGAACCTCCGGATATCCTCGTAAACCACCAACAACAATTGTTACCTAGAACCTGGAAGGGCGAAAAACAGAAAGTATGAGTGGGCAAAAACAAAGCTTTTCAAAATCATTTCAATTTTCAAAAGTTCTAACCCCTTGTCGTAAAACTTGTATAATTTTTCAGAAATTAAAGTATATACTCATATATCTCAAAACTATACTCAGCAGTAGTGAAAATCAATTGTATGCCAGAAGTATGCCATGCCAAAGTATCTCAACGAAATGCCATAAGTAACTCAATGAATAAATATGAATGACAGGTATCAAATCAGCCATCGGCTGAATATAAGCTCATAATCAATCTCAACCATATCAAATATCCTGCACACAAATCAGCACCACCTCTAGTGGTCTGCACAACATAACTGAGTGTAAAATAAATATGCTTTAGTGCTACAATCACGTGAAGACTGTGTGAATAATCACGGGTCACCTACGAGTCAAACCCACTTATAGTGGTCTATACGACAAGACTGTGCACCTAACTTGGATCCAAGGTGAGCATATGGTGCGGGAAGTGAATATCACGTGAAGGACTGTGCCCTAACTCTGGACGGGAGCACTAACACCTGGGTGCAGGTTTATGAGCTTTCAACACATCACATCATTTTCATAAACTTTACTTTATGAACTTACCTGGCGCTTACCTGTGCGTCCACAGCACCCATCATAATTATATGCAACCAATTATGCATAAATAAAATAGGCAAGATACTTTGCATGGCATCACAAAACATATAATCATTAAATTTCATTTTCTGGGAAAAATAGCAAGTATATAGGTATATACGAAAAAACCAAAAGTCCACTCACTGATATGTAACCGGGTCGTAACCCCCGTGCCTAGCTTGGCTAAGCTCATCCTCTGGATAGGTCTTGCTTATATGAGAAACAACTATAAAAACGTTATTAAAGTACATAAACGAAACTCGCAATTAACTTCTCATACATAGCTCAATTTTGGTATTTGAATATACCAACGTGATCTACACAACCTCACGAACAACCACAAAATTTTAAAATAATTTTCCGATGGCTTACGCGCCAGTGAAGGCACAGCAAGACGCGCCCCCACACGCAGCCACGTGCCTGGCACGCTCAACGGAAACTGTGACGCCGTTAGGAATATTCTGTTAAATTCTAACAGAAACCGTTAAAGATACCTGACGGCGTCAGAATATTCTGTCAAAGTTGACGGAATATTTATCTTTTTCTTCGTTGGATCGCCGGTGACCGGCGCCGATGCTACTGCTATGGTCGAAAACTGGGGAAATTTTCAAACCGTCATAACTCGCTCGTTTTTGCACCAAAATTCACGAATTTTATACCAAATTGTAGCCCACAACATAAGGAACAAGTTCTTACCACTTTTAAGCTCCAAACGTCACGGGATCTCGCCAGAGAAATTCGAGAAAATCGGCCAAACTTGAAACTTGCTATCTCGACGTCCAAATTCTTGCAACGAAACACTTCGAGCCTCGTGAGGACCTCCTAAAGCTCATTGTGAGCTTGAAATCTCTAAAAACAAACGATTTTACGACGGCATGAACAGTGCTCAAAATCGGGGTTCTTAGGTTCCTTGGTTTTCGAAGGTCTCAGGTTCTAAAAATGGTACCAATCGAATTGTAAGGTCACAAGGAACAAGATGGTGACCTTAAATCCCTCAATATGCGACTGGTTGATGGTGTTCGAGGGTTGTCCATGCGGTTGTACGGATAATAGAGGAAAATCCAAGAGGGATGAGAGAGAGAGGGTTAACGGATAGGTGTGTGGGAGTGTGTGTGTGGTCTAGATTGGTCCCAACCAAAAACAAACAAAAGTTTAAGTTCTAAATGGTTCCAAACACTTAGGAAAAATGCTAATTGGTCCATTTCACAAACATGCCACACACAACACATCTCAACGTCCAAGGGCAAATTCGACATTTCACATTGTCGTTAAAAATAATTTAGGACGAGCTGCGACATTAATTGCTAATTAATCATAATTAGGGTGAGTAACAATATTTATTAACATAATTAGGGTTTTGTGGCATATGTCACATCTCGACCCGGGCTCGACCACTTCCTGGGATCAATTCCGCCATAACATGATATTGTCTGCTTTGGACCCCTACCACACCCTCACGGTTTGTTTTTAGGAACTCACATGAGAACTTCCCTGTGGGTCACCTGTCTTGGGATTGCTCTCGCTCAATCTCACTTAACTTCGGAGTTCTAATGAAATCCGAAGCTAGTGAGTTCCCAAAAGGCCTCGTGTTATATGGAGGTGGGCATGTACATATAAGGCTTACAGGATCCTCACCCCTGTGCGATGTGGGATCTTACAATCCACCCCTTCAGGGGCCTGACGTCCTTGTCGGCACACTTCCAGCCAGGGAGTGGCTATGATACCAAATTGTCACATCCCAGTCTGAGCTTAACCGCTTTCCGAACTCAACTCCGCCGTAGCACAATATTGTCCGCTTTGCCCTCACGGTTTTGTTTTTGGGAACTCACACGAGAACTTCCCAGTGAATCACCCATTCTAGGATTGCTCTCACCCGAACTCCGAAGCCAGTGAGCTCCCAAAAGGTCTCGTGCTATATGGAGGTAGGCATGTACATATAAGGCTTATAAGATCCTCACCCCTGGGCGATGTGGGATCTTACACATAAGTTGTAAATATGTTGTAATAATTGGTTATATATTTATCTACATGGTAGTCTATTTAAAATTTGGGTTTTGTTGTAAAGTTTAATTTTAGGAAATTTTAACGAAAAGCTCCCGGTACTGTTCACTTTAACGAAAAATCACATTTTTACACTAAAAAGTCAATCCTGATACTATTCACTTTACCTTTTATTTTGTCCTTATCGTTAAAACTCAAAGTTTTCAAGCCATTTTCATTAGTTTTTCTTTAATTTTAACTGGATTTTTGTTTGAAAAATAGGAGTTTCAAGGGTCTTTCTCTAAAGAACCCAAATGATTATATAAAATAATTAAACATGACCTAGCATTTTTAGTTTTGGGATTTTCTTTTAAGCGTATGTCTTGGGAAATCCGAATTACCTTTTATCTAAATTACAGTTTACACCATCAAGTTTAGGTGTCATTGCAACTTCATACCTCAAATTTAAAACATTACAATGTTATACACAAACTTACGAATTCATTGTAATGTCATACATTGTAGTTCAAATGCATGATCTAATGGGTTCATGAGTACTCCTAGTTGAGGTAGCCGAAATCCAGGTGACTCACATGTCAAGCTTCTTTAAATTTGACTTACATATTATCTTGGTCTTAGAATTGTTAGCTCAACAACATATCTAATTACGTAATAAGAGAGACAAACATACAGCTGCACACAACTTGTGGCATCCAAGAATCTCAAAATTCAGCATCTTTGCTCTTTCATAACAATAACCAGAAAAAAAAAAAGGCATTTCAAGCAAAAGAGAGTATTTTGTTTTGGGCTTTTGACAAAAGGAGACCTCAAACGTGGATTTCAGATAGGGAACCTCCCAATCAAAAAGGTTTATTATGCCACGTGTCAAGCTCTCCAATGAGACTGAGGTACCCTACGAGGATAACGAACGAACCAACACCCAACACTCCGAGAGAAAAATAAACAAATCGTTGCGAGCAACCGAAAGCAATCAACAAAGTCAAGCAGCTGACGATACGACTCGATACTCATGGCAGCGACAGCCTCAACCATGGCGGCCACCGCCGTCTTCATCCCACGTTTCCCCACCAAACCCACCTGCCACTCCGCCTTGCCTTACCTCCCTCCTCGCCTCTCCTCCTCCCCTTCTTCCTCCCCTCTTAAATCCTTCTCAGGTGAGCTACTTCTCAAGCTTGTATTTTTTAAGCTTATTTCTTAACCACTATGTTTTTTTTTTTTTTTTTTTTTTTTGGTGGGGTTTCTTCAGTTTTGTGTTTTTTATGTGTGTTCTTTCACTTGCACTTTTGGGTTGCTGAGGAAATGTGGGTGGGAGGGAAATTTGTTTGTGATTTTTATTTATTTTGGAATTTGTTATGTAGGTCTCAATGGAATTATCTGCTAGTATGTTCCCTGCTTTTAGTTGTTAATGTTTTGGAAATTGTAGTAATTCATGAAGGAAGAATTTGTATTCTGTTGTTTTTATATATTTCTCCAGCTAATAGATGTAGAGGAAAGGTAAAATCTTGGTTCTGGTTCTTAAAGCAGAGGTTTTGAACCTTGCTGTTTCGATTTTTTCAAAGTAGGGTGTTGATTGAAACTAAGATAACTGTCCTGCATCCCTGTGCTGGTGCTTAAAGTTTTATTTGAGAGGCATTGATTAGGAGGAATCCGGTGGATATACTAGGTATGCAGAAGTTATGAGAAGGAATGGATGTATCTTAGTTGGTTAAGTTGGATTATTGCGATAGTAACTTACTTTAGAATGGGGCTCCAAGATTCCGTCTTTAGTTTCATACGGAACTAGTCTCAATAGAATTTAAGGGTGGGAATGAGTGTCAGATGTTTTTGGTTTTTAACACGTATTTAGGTATCCAAGCATTTAGGCTTATAGCTGATTTGGTTCACTGTCTTCATTCGAAGTAAATGAACTTAAAACCGCTATTTTTTGCTTCTAGGCTCCAATTCCACTTCAATACCTTTCATAGCTTTGATCAAATGGTAGGAGAAGGGAACCTTAGTGCTCAAACTGTGAAGTGGAAATAATGCCTTCGCAGCCAAGTTGACGCATGTCATGTTTATTTGATAGTTGTTGATATAGGTTGTGGGACTGAAGTACGCCGTTCTGTGAAAAGGCAACAGTCATATAGTAGAGTAGGAATTGACCGATCTCATATATTGCTCCCAATTTGCTGCAACTCTAGAGCTCTTTTGCGCAATCCAACACACGCAAACAAAGATGATATTTTAAAAAACTTTTGGAGTGAATTTTTGTCTTTTCAGTTTGACAGACTGTTTGAAAGATAAAAATAATTGATTAAGCTTAGAGCAAATCATTGATATACTTAGTTTTCTATTACTTTTTCACTCTTTATATAAACTGTTAAGAATGTGTTAATTATAAGCTTAAGCAATGATTGTTTTTCCTTCAAAGGGTCCCGGAGGCTTTCTCTTCCGGTCAGAGCTTCATCTTCAGACGAGACATCCACATCCGTCGACACTGGTGAACTTTTATCAGACTTGAAGGAGAAGGTAAGAAAAGCTTTTTGTTCTCCTTTGTATTGAATCTTATGAGAATCATTTTCTAAGTTTCTGCTACTTACAGCTATTTTGTTACGACTTTCCTTGATGAAGTGAATCCAATAGTTGGTTTAAAAATGATTGCCTTTGTGTTCTCCTTACCAGTGGGATGCAGTTGAAAATAAGTCTACAGTACTTCTATATGGAGGTGGGGCGATAATCGCTGTGTGGTTGTCCTCAATAGTTGTTGGCGCCGTCAATTCAGTGCCACTTGTAAGTGATTTCTCTGGAAACCACATACCTTTAGGTTTTTCAATTTTGAGTCCATTTGATTATGGAAAATGATGAATCTATTTTTCAACTTACAACTTTGTGCGTGTCCATGAATTGCCTCCTCTTTGGAAATTAATTGAACTACTCTGAATTGGCCTTCAGCTTCCAAAGGTCCTGGAGTTGGTAGGGCTAGGATACACTGGATGGTTTGTCTACCGTTACCTACTCTTCAAGGTTAGTTTAAAACTCCTGACGGAAAGTTGACTTATTTCTGTTTTCTACAAGCAGGATGCATTCCTTTCCAGGAAATAAGATCTGTTTTTCTTTTCATATTCGCCCCGTTATAGGATCTTGTACCCTTTTTTCTTTGGTCATGTCATTCAAGCAATTCCCCCCGCCATCCATCAATGATTTTAATGGTTATAACAACATATTTTCTTTCTGCATCTAAGCACTCGATAATTCTAACAAGTGCATTTTGTATTTGGTATCACCCTCAGTCAAGCAGAAAAGAACTAGCTACAGACATTGAAGCACTGAAGAAGAAGATTGCTGGAACTGAGTAGATCCACATGACACGGTGTCAAAAGTACATTTATCGTCGCCATCCTTTCGTTCTGATTCATGTATGTCCCCTGTGAGAGCCATTTGTGTCCTGTAATCAAAATTAGGTTTTTATTTGATTTATTGTTGTAGTCATGTTAATGTACTCCCAGACTTCACCTTTGAAATAAGATTTGGCAATTTTATGTCAGTGGTCTGTTGGAATTGGCTCTAGCACTTCTAATTAGATTTTTACTTCTTTCAAAATTGTTGGTCATTACTTCAAAATTGTGGGCTGTGTTTAAATTGAAAATCGATGTCACAAGAGGATTCTGTAAGAATGACTCATTTGGAAGTGTTTTTGAAACAATTAAAAGCGCTTTTGATGAAAGTGCTTTTGGAACCAATTTTTGGTAAAGTTGCAAGTGAAATTTGGAAAAATACTTTTGTCAAAAGCGCTTTTAATCATTTTAAAAGCACTTCAAAACGAGATAACTGGAACACATCTTAACAAAACCGAGCATCTCATTTTAGTCAAAGAAATGGGTTGTTTTTCTCGAAATTTTTATTTGTATTTTTTCAAATAAGTGAGTTTTGTTAAGAGAACTTTAATGAAAAACTCTCGATACTGTTTATTTTAACAAAAAATCACATTTTAACATTAAAAAGTCAATTCTGGTACTATTTCACTTTACCCTTTATTTTGTTCGTTAAAACTCAAAGTTTTTAAACTCTTTTCATTAGTTTTCTTTTTTTTGTTAAACTGCCATGAATGAACCTTTTGTTGTAACTGTGAATGTCCCCATATAATGATATTGGATTCATCCATGAAAAACACCAAAGCCTAGGACGGTGGTGAGCCATACTAGCTCATCTATTTGCTTATAGAACCATCTCAACTAAATGTTCCAGAGATTACACAACCCAAGAGAGAAATTCATGTAAGTTGTATCAAGGCTAGAGAGAATAGAGAAAAATAGTTAGAATTAAACCCAACAGAGAAATTCATGTACGTTGTATCAAGGCTAGAAAGAATAGAGAAAAATAGTTAGAATTATCTTTGTGGTCTTATTATTTTAAATAATATAAAGAAACTATTGTTGATATCCCAAGACATAGGCACACTTGTTTGAACCTTAGTATAGTAAGCTTTCGAGTAATTAGAAGCACAACATCATGAATCCAATTAAACACTCTCTGCCTCTCAGAACTCTAGCCTGAAATCTCACAAACAAGATTTTTTTATCTTCATATCTTAATATGACTACTTTTTTTAAATTTTAAAAATAGAACAAACATAATGAATGAAATATCTTAATATGACTATTTTTTTTAAAAAAAAAAATAGAACAAACATAATGAATGATGAATAGTGGTGCAACACACTGAAAAAGATAATGCAACATTCAATGATAAAGAAGAAAAGAAAGAATATAAGATTTGTGAATCAAAGTGTCGGCAAAAGGCGGAAAGGGGAGAGTCGGTACTTGTTTGACCAACTAGAAAGGAAGAAACAAAATTTGGGTAGTGATTTAGAGATTTGGATTCTATTTGGATTTTTTGAGTGAGCAGCTTAGGATTCTTCACAATCTGTTCATCATACATTCTATGGTCAAAAATTATTTTAAATTATTTTATTTAAAATTAAACATAAACAGTACCTAATGAAGCTGGTCACACAATGTACAATCAATAGATAGGATGTGAGAATTCCTAATATCCTTACAAAGAGAATCCGGATAAGATCCTTATCCGTGATTATAGAGAAGAAAAAAGATGAGACAATTTCCTACTTTTTATCTTTGTTTTATTATATATATTAATTTTATTATTAATGTGATTGGTGCAGTATTATCACTTATCCTATATTATATATATTATAAGGTGAAAGGTGTGATTTTATCGCCCTTATATACTATATATATATATATATATATATATATATATATATATATGTATGGTGCTGAATTGTCACCCTTCTCATCATAACAATCATAATTTTTAAGTTTTGATGATAATGTGAATGGTGCTGGATTAAATTCTCTGTCACACATTTTATTATTTAAAACAATTTATTTACAGTGGGTGAAATTATATATCACCATTTGGAATGATTTATTTAGTGTACTACATTTTGTTATGATGGGTATATAATTCTCTGTCACACATTTTATTATTTAAAACAATTTATTTACAGTGGGTGAAATTATATATCACCATTTGGAATGATTTATTTAGTGTACTACATTTTGTTATGATGGGTATATACTAGAACTTGGAGTTAGGTTTGGGCACGGTGGGTTCGAAGCGGTTCCACCATCAAAGCTGAATCGAAAACGAAACCGGAAAATATCAAAGGTTCGGATCGATGTGGTTCTGCTTAATTTATTACCAGAATCATATAGTTCGGTTTACACCGATTTCGGTTCAGTTTTTGTCGGTTTATAATTTTGAATACAAATTTATTTGAATACCAAATCAAAATGGTATTTCCAAGTTTACTTGTTTCTTTTTTCTTGTTTTTTGCATGCTAGCATTCAAATATATTTTATAAAATGGTTATACAAAGTTACAAACAAAACAAGCCTTTGCAAATACTAAATCAAAATGCAAATGTCCTTTGCACCAAGCAAACAAAATGTCCTTTGCAAATAATAAATTAAAAATCTGTTGTCTGTTGTGATGTAGAATTATGAGTTACCTACCTACTCTATTTGTTCCTTTCCCTTGTTTATTTTTTTAGGTACCTGTAAAATACATTAACTGTTCAAGTTCAAGCAAACCAAAAGTACTCAAATCTTAAGATCACTGAGTCTCTGCAACAACAAGAGAGAACCCCAAATCTCCCTAAACACACAAACTAAACCAAAATTCAACTAATCTGAGCTAACATAAACTACGTGAGACAAGAAACACCCAATTCAACTATTTAATTTAAGTGATTATTATATTCATGCTTCAATCCAGTTCTGAGCTGTTTTATCAACATGAAAACCAGAACCGGGAACTAGTATAAACAGTTCGGCTCGATTCTTGAACCTAAGTTGACTTTTTTTGTCAACACGATTTTTTACAATTTATTTTGTCACAGTTCGATTTGGTTTAGCAGTTCTACAGTTTTTATGCCCACCCCTACTTGAGGTTCCTTGATCCTCATCATATAAAAAAATTGAACCTAAAGTTCCTTGATCAATAAAGCATGATTTTTTTTAATCAATTGAGAGCCCAGTAGTTCCTCAACTTAATTAAATGACAGCTATAAGCACCTTAATCCATGTATACTATTAAATGAAGGACATAAGTTTCTTGATTCATGTAAATGAGGACCATAAGTTTCTTAATCCATGTACAATTAAATATGAGAAAGAATTTCAAAAATATGAACTTAAAGATTCTAATAATGTAGATCTCGGGAATAAATTTCATGCACATATGTATACTATTTTGTCATGAAGTTCAAAATATAAATAATGTTACAAGCTTGAAGTTCTAACACTTTGAGTGGACATATATTTATATGGAATGAATTGATTATTGAAAGTTCCCTCGTACCCTCATTTTCTTTTTTCTTTTTTTTTTTATTTAGAATAAGAAAATGGTGTACTTATCAAAACTACTATCGAGATCTTGGGCATGAAATACCTTTCATGGATTCCAAATGCCAAAGAATTCATATAATTAAGCGGATGATATTAGGAGAAACCTCATAGGATGACTTGAGGCTCTCAATAATTGATTGTATACTTTGATTTTGACTTTAAAAAAAAGCTCATTTGTACATTTTAGTCGAAACTAGAAGTTTTTATGATCCATACATCTATCAAGCTAAACCAGAAATTTTAAGCATGTATAAATAAATGATAATAAGTTCAAAAGAGAGGAAATTTTTCTATACATGTGCATACACATGAGTTATAGCTACAATAATGGAGCTTTCACGAAGGTTGGTCGTGTAATGCCCCGAGTATGCGACAAAACTCCTAGAGAGAAAGAGAGGCACCAGGTGCCTTCAAAATCTAGCCATGAACCTTTGGTGGTCATTTTGAATCAACTTTGGGATTCTTGCAACTGGTCAAGCTTTCTTCTCATGTTCGCCAAGTAATTAGTTGCAAGCCTATGCAACTCTTTATTCTCGTTCTTGGGGTCCTATAATCTCTTTTCTAAGACTCACCACCTCAGTGGTTAATGATTCAACTTGGCGAGTTCGAGCAAGTAGGCGTTGGCTCATGATGGATACATAACTCGCCCATTGAACATTGAAAGCCAAAGAGTCTTGAACGACCAACTCATTAGACCTTTTTGACAATAACCTTTGCTTGAAGCACATGTCCATAAGTAATTCTTTTAAGTACACATAGAAGCAGCTCTATATAAATTCCTAAAGTAGAGTATCTAAAATGTAGAAAATCCTTGAAGGATTCAAAAGCAAGCCCTGGAAGGTTTATGGTAGAAGATCATTTGTTGATATTAGATTGAGTCTCTTCCACATCAAGTGGTGAGGAGTTTAGAAAGATTATAAAGTATTGAAAGAGAAATATTGTCTCGAGCTGCATATCGAGCAATACGCCAATGTGATTCTTATCCATCTATAGGATTATGGTAGAAGGTCATTGGTTGAGCACACAAATGATTAACCAATGTTTAGATACTAAGATCTAGAAGCACCATATCTTAGTGAATTATGTACTTTATTGTATTTAACACAATACATTGTATCAGATATCACATTTTTAAAGAAATTATAGACACGTACCTGTTTTATTATGATGAACTCACTAATAGCCATGATCTTATAGGGCAAGCAAAATCTGAATCTCTCTCTAACGTGCATAAAGATCGCTCACATAAAGAATTAGTAATGGAAGCTAGAGAAACATGTTTAATGCTAATATGACACACAACCTTACCAACTATCTGTCAAAGTTTTCATTTCAGAAGTTCAAGAATCGCATCAACACATAGATTGTAATCAGGGGAGTTGTCGATCAGGGGATCATCTAATTAAATCAATCAACTTATAGATTGATTAACGTGGAGTTCACTATGAAAGAGTGTTACTTACAACCTCATGAGCAGAAAATATAAAAATTAATACGTAAATGAAAAGGGGTCAATTTCATCTTTGGTCTTCAATTCATTCAAGGACCAAGGTGGATACAACAATCGGATTTACAAGTGACTTGGACATCCACAGCCATGTAAAATTGGTGTTGCAAAGTTAACGGAGGAGATTACCACATTATTATGGCTAGCCGTATAAGGCTTAGTCCACTTTCTCAATTTTTTAGTGTAGATAATATCGTTTCTTCAAAAATTGAAAATGTTAAAGGGGCAAAATTGTGTTGCTAACGCCCAAGATTAATGGAACAAAATTGAGTAAAGAATTTGACAAATCACTAGTTTATTTATACTGATTTTCGCTTATTACCTTTGTCAAGTTGATATGATTCCGTCAGGTTTCAAATTTGATCTTTGTGGTTTTCTTTAATCTAAAAGTTCAAGTCACAACCACTCAAACACCACCAAAACCACACACACCCACACCTGAAGAAAATAGAATCAGCCACGGCCACCCTTAGCTCGGACTTTACGAAACGAAACAACCATGGCCAATTAAAACTGAGCTATTAGACCTTTCCCAGTATGGTACAGCTATTAGACCCTTCATGTTTATGCCCCCAAACGGAGAGCGCTACATCGTGTCTAGTTATTACAATGCCTTCTCCAAGTTTGGACAAGGATAGTAAAACGCAAACACATACAAATAAAATGAAAATGGCAGCGGGGGTAGAAAATCAAACTTCCGCTTCGACAATCGGCTTGACAAAGAAGTCAGTGTTTGATGGTAAGCTCCGCTCGAAGATGAAGGACGCCATTTATGAAGAAAAGACTATCCTCGGCCATGAAAGAAGTCCATGGTATGGCAAATAAGTTACGGTACCCTACTGCCTTGCCCCCTGTAAATGTGTAGTTGCCTTTGTATTTGCTAATGAATTCCTCAGTTGGCTTTGATCTCGCTGCAAATTCGTAGTCCACTGCAAAGCTCACTGACCCTTTTTCCTGCATCCCCAAAAACAGCCCAAAACAATGGAAAGAACTCTGCTGGTCCATGTTACAATGCGCAGAGAGGAAGAACCCTTGCCCGCCCAAGTGGAACGCCTGAGAATATACCCGTCCAGATGGGAATAAATTTGCACACTCCTCTCGCTTCAAGTCCAGGTACACCACACACTGCTGTCTGGGAAGATCAAATTCCACCACCTTAACAGGGCGATACTTGTATGCCCGCTCCACAAATCGACGATTCAAGGTAGCAGACTCTTCTGCTGCCAGAATTCGCTGCCTGTGCGGAGCCTCGGCCTTGAAGAAAAGAGACTCAAGGACAAGCTTGGATGCAGCTTCGTGGTCAAAATCATTACAGGTTAAGACCTTTTTCAGCTTTCGACAAGTCATGTATGGGAAGCGAATGTAGCGTGCAAGTCGAGCACCCAAGATTTCTCGCCTTTCCTCCAACTTAGGGTAGTGAGTCCTAGACCATTTCAACACAAAGTCATATACAGCATCCTCTGATGCAACCTGGAGTTCATCACTGGATATAATTGCCTCTATTCCAGCTAGGGGTAAAGCCATCACCTCTTCGAAAAACCTGGTTGAAAGAACCGACTGTAAGAAATGTATCTCCTAAAATTTGAAACAACTTTAACGAACAAGAATTTAGTCATATGAAGTCCAACTACAAGTCACACGGAAATTTACTTGCTTATGTCCTTGTAACGGACAGCGAGGTACTGCTTTGCAGCATCAGTCAACGCCTGGACTGCTTCAGCCATTAAGACACTAGAAGGAAGCTCTAGATAAAGCAATGCAGATTCAGGTGTCATGGGCATATTCCTCAGTAGCCGGCTGCAATACCTCATGCATGAAGCTACCTCAAATTTGTCAGCAGCCATCAACACATCCAGTAGAGCAGGAGCTGTGGTGGTGGATAAGGTATTTCTGTACATAAAATTTAAGAGCTCCATAAGGGCAGCTTCTTCTGCACTCGGGGAAACAAAACAATACTTGTCAGGTAACTTCTTCACGATCAAACTTGTAAACTAAAAGTTTCCATGGAAGCAAACATTTCAGGAACAGCAAGCTTCTAATATTTTTTCTTACCAGACGCAGTGATACGCAAGGTTACATGTCGCTGTTCAGACTCCCTCATCCCATTTGAAAATAGCTGCATAATAATACAAAAGGACAAAAATGAGAAAAACCATCCTCTGACGATAACAAGCAAAAAAAACAGGAATATATAGAACCAGAGGACAATTACCTTATAGAAAAAAGGACTCTTGGCTGCCAAAATTGGAGAGCTAATGTGCAATGTTTTAACTCTCACAACTGTAGAGCAATCCATTCCCCAGTCTGAGTCATTGCTGTTTGCAGCTTCATCCCCTATAAGAATATCCATTCAAGCTTAGAGCACTTAAAACATGACATCACTAGAAAATTAGGAATTACAAAGCAGATCACTTAAGACGACCATAAACATGACTCAAGGCAAGACAAGGATATGACATAATGAAGTTGTAAGGACTCATACCGATAGTATCAGGTTTTCACTCAGATAACATTATTCTCATAAATTTACGCATTCTAACTCAGAACCCTCAGACACAATAGATAAAAGGAATTATGTTTAAGCAGTAATTATTCTATTTATACGACTTCCTTTAGAGCTCTAGGACACGGAGGAATATGCATATGGGACAGATCCAGATCAAGTAAGCCATGATCTTATGTGCTTTGTTAACATCACTTAAAGACACATTCAGATACCTGAAGGTGACTCTTCAACCATTGCAACTGGTTCCTCATCTTGATTTTCACAGCCCTCACAATCATCCATATCAGGCTGGTTGTCGTTCAAGATTTGCTCCTCGGGGCATTCAGCGAGGTCCAGAACTGAACAAAATTTAAAACATTAGCCAACATTGCCATAACACCACATCATGTGCATGAATAAAATGTATGGGAAGTGAGAACCATGCATGTGACTGATGAATACCCAGATAACAGAAATCACAATCCCAAACAATCAAGGGAAAAACACCACAGAAATACCAACCAAAAGTTGCCCAAATGGTTACATTTGAATTTTAAGCACAATTATTAGGGGATAATCAATATCAAAATACGAATTTCACTTCTATGATAAATAAACACCAAATTTCTAAGCTTTTCAGCTGAACAAGCAACAAACTGTTTCAAAGTAACCCCCAATTCGAAACCCTAAAACCCCAAATGTTCAAACTTTCCCTAATTTCTCGGAAACCAAACAAAGCCCATAAAAATTCAAAATTCAAAACTCAAATCAAAAAATCAAAAGAGAACGTACTGTTTTCCTTCTTGATGTCTTCTCTCCGCCGCTTCCGGTGGAGGGCCCAATCAGCGATACTGGTGCATGCCTCGGAATCGGGTCTGGACTCGGGTGTGTCAGCCATGATCTCGATCCGAAGCTGTCGGTCGGAGAAGTTACTGTCGTTAAAGGCGAAGGCGAAATCGTCGCCGTCAGCGTCGGGCAACGGCGTCACGGCCCGCGAGAAGTCGGGTTCCATCAGCGTAGTTCTCGGGTCGAATAGATCCGTATTCAATTCCTTCATGATCCAACCCCCAAAAGCTAAAACCCCACAGAAGAAGACGACCTGAAGAGGGTGTGAGGACGCAGAATCTGGGAGGAGGTAGGACGGAGTTTGGGTGGTGGCGGTGGGAGACGGAAAGAGGGTGAGCAGAGAAATGGAATCAATGAGAAATGATGAGGAGGAGATGAGGAGGGAGAGGATCATAAAAGTCGTGATAATAAACTGAAGCGGCAGACGACCCCTCTCTCTCTCTCTCTCTCTCTCTCTCTAAACTTTCTCCGTGTGGGTGTCTCTCTCTCTCTCTCTCCACCTTCTTTTGTGTGCTTCTTTGGTTTTGTTAGTTACTGTTCACTGAAATTTCTCTCATTTGGGTTGGAGATGTGTCCAACTTGGATTTTATTGTGGAGTTTTTGTTTTTAAGTTTTCTTCTTGTTATTGATAGTAATTAGAAAGGTAAACATATGTAATTAGGGGTTGTAACAGGTCAATTAAGGTGGACAATATTTACACTCATTCAAAAACTTATTCCATGTTTTTGGGTATTTTCATAACCTTCACTACCTTATGTTGAGTACTAATTTCACTTTAATAACAAATTGGGTTTCTTATGTTGAGTACTAATTTCACTTTATTCCATGATTGTTCAGTTGAGGGTAGGTCAATTGTTGTGCGGGACACTCTTTTCTTTCGACCGGGTTGAAATTTTTGGCAAGGTTTTTATCGAGGCCCAATTTGCACACTATTTTCAACTAGTACGAATTTTGATTTGCTTAATGAATATCGTACTTTTATTATAAAAAAAAAAAAACAAATTGGGTTTTTTCGGTTCCGTTAAAATTTTGTTATGACCAAACTTGACGAGTAAAGATGCGAAAACCAAACTACATTCAATGAATTAAGATGTTTAAATTCTTTAGCATGATGTAAAAGGAGTTGGTAAAATTTGCACATGTTTGTATCTTGATAATGAGTGATGCAGGATTTTGTCCAAGTATAATGTGTATCATTTTTTATTTTAAAATTGGGATGAATTATAGGAATGGTAATATTATTATTGCTTTCTTCAAAAATAAAAATAAAAATTTATCATTGCCATATGAAGGTGATATGGCATTAATTAGGTTGTGGTGTGTAACTTTTTTGCTTTTGTTTTTTACTAACGATATTATGAGGAGGAGGTGGGCTTAATCTTATAATGAGCTAATAATAACATGGTTTAAATTCGTTTTTAGCGAGAATCGATCTTAAGACTTCTCACTTACAAGTGAAAAAGAATATTATTAGACCGTATTACTAAGTGGCGGTTTGGCATGTAACTTTGATGTTTGAGATTTTCGGCCAGTAATTTTATCTTAGGACATATAAATCTGGGTCCAAAAAACCGACATGCTATTACGTTAAGTCGAGTAATATCTTTTATATTTTATACTCATTTTATATTTTTCAAAAATATTACCGATACTTCTAGTTTCATGCACCTTCTAATTCCAATAAATCAATTTAATATCTTCTAACAAAAAACTACTATGCTAACATAAATCCATCTACAAAACATATGATCCTAACTCAAGTAATAAATATATGAATGTATATTACGCTCATAAACAAGATATGAACCCTAACTAAAAGGTACAAAACATAATATACTTACAATCAAGACACAATAATCTGTAATATAGTCTGATTATAAAATTAAAAAAAAAATCTATAAATGAAGTTCCAAGTAGGAAGAAAAACAAAAAATAAAATAAAATGAAGAAGAAATAATTAAAGGCAAGTGGTCTTTTACTACAGTGGTGGAAAGATGTTGAGCCCTTACATGATGTTGTGGATTCAAACTCTATCGGTAACTAATCTAACATCTAATCTAACAAAAATTTTGATAAATTTTATCAGTAAAGAGATTAAAGGAATTGGCTTATAAAATTAGACTTATATCAAGTTTTTTGTTTCATCATTTAATATTGAGGCTTTTTCTAGAAAGAAATTTGATATTTTAGACAGCTGATAGTAATGATATAGAGGTTATCTTTTTCTGTTAATTTGGATAATAAACTTAGTTTTTTGTTTGCTAATGAACTGTAGTTACTATATTAAGGGGTTCTCTTCTGTAGAGGGGAAAAGGATAAAAGAGAATATTAATTCAGTGACCAAAATCCAAAATGGAAGAGCTGTAATATATTCTAGAATGGGTGCCCCGTATATCGGCTATAGTAGTTTAATTAAAGATTTCACAGATTTTTATTTTTATTTTTTAATTGAGTATAACGATATATATTATACTGAGAGGAAAAAAAGTTCGATCAAGCCACATAATCGAATTCGCCATCTCCGAGATTTGAATCTAAGACCTCTTATTTACAAGTAAATATAAATACTACTATTCATTAGTACTAAGTGATAAAAAACTTTACTACTCACAATTAGTTGAATAAAAAAAATACAGACAAGTA
Organism: Crataegus laevigata; assembly: GCA_963580275.1. NCBI lineage: Eukaryota > Viridiplantae > Streptophyta > Magnoliopsida > Rosales > Rosaceae > Crataegus > Crataegus laevigata. Next base: position 23,112,463 of record OY756947.1, on the reverse strand, counting down.
CTAAAGATGTTTAAACTGTAAGAAATCCAGACCATTTATGTGTTCCAATAATATTATCAAAAACGTCAAGTAAAACTATTGCTATCTCCAAACCCAACAGTACCCCAGCTAAATATTGTATATGTAGATTAATTTTCACCCAATCCCCAAATGAAATATAAACAGTGACAACGAGTACTAAAAGTGGTGCTACGTACGCAGTTTCCATTTACATCCTGAAATGCCCTTAGGGCTTGTTTAAGTAACAGTAATTAAAATATGAGAAATTGAATTAAAGAGAAATTGAATTGAAGATGAGTTGAACTGAGAAAGAGTTTGAATGAGGAGGAATCAGAATTAGATTAATTTTAAAATTATTTACTTGAATGCTTTGGAATCGGAATAAAAACAGTATTGATTTCATTTGTGTGAATTACTAATTCACAGAAATCAGAATGAATACCAATGTGATTACTAAAATGCCCTTATTTATATAATAATTAATTTGATTTTTTTAATGTAATTATATTATTATGACCAGGAACATGCCAATATTGATTTTTAATAGACTTGATTTTGTTGGAACATTTATAAAATTTGAATTCTTTTGTTTATGGGCTGGTTGAAGAGAGAAGAAATTCGAATGTAACATAACCAAGACAAGAGGTTCTATTTGTGGATGTAAATTTTTGCCTTCTCCTTTGATGAAAATGTACCTGCAAAATAATAACATCTTAGATTAAGGCCAAAAGCTTCACGCACCCACAATGAATGGGGGGCTTTGGCTGAAGAATCTCCAATGCCAAAGTTAGAATTTGAGAGTGAAAGTGTTTAGCAATTTTTGGGGAGAAAATGACTTAGCATTTTAGTGAAAAAAAACATGGCTATTTATATAGGAGTGACCGACCCTATTTGGAGAATAGAGGCCGGCCACATATGGTCAAATTGTGAGTGTAATTGCAAGATATTATGTGAAATAATATCTTGCAATTAACTTGGCAATTAATCCCAAATTGAATAGAAAAATTGGGAGTTACCTTTTGAGAGAGGATTTGATGAGGAGTGATGAAAGGGTTTTGAATAAATACCATTTTGATCACCTTTAGCTCTTCCTTGATTGAGCCGTTATTTTCCATTGTATGCGCGTGGGAATCCCGGTGTGCCTAAAAGGTTGTCCTTCTTACCCTAATGTTCACGTATCACCTTCATAATTTTCTTGATTATTTTTTGCTCTACAAATGCCCCCACCTACTAGGCTACTCACAGGAAAGGGCAGCAAGTATAGAGATCTCCAATTTTGATGTAGATTCCTACTTGGACTTGGAATTAGATTCTTCTAGGAAAGGGAAATAAATCGCCTCCAAAGCCTATTTAAGCCTACCTTAAGTAGGAGATTAAATCAACTTAAAAGGGTAATTATTTATCCCTACAAGAAAGAGGGAAAGTTAGAGGATATTTGTTTCCCCTCTCCTAGCACTCTTCTTTGCTTACCCGTGCAAAGAACCGTCTTCCGTTGATTTCTTTGTCTTTTTCGCGTCGCACCAATGTAAGAAAAACTTGATTTTCTTTGTTTTCTTCTTGGGTGTTGCTGCCACGGGGCAGTTGTGAAGGTGGTGAGGCATGTCAACTGGCAAGGGTCATAAGTCAGCTTGGCATAGGCTGAGGAGGTGGTGTGGCAGAGGCCACATCTTATGCTGCTTGGCTTGATTAAAGCCAAAGGCTAGCTCAGCATAGGCCAGTTTGGGCTGCTATATCTGGTCTGTTTTTCAAGAATTAGAAAACTGCTTGAGTTTGATTTCTCAGTTGCCATAAATGGAGCAATCAAAGACAGAGCTGGTGAAGATGAAGTGTCGGATGAGCAAACTATAGAGTGCGAAGTGGCTGCTGCCCCTTGACCATTTACTGCTTAACTGGTCTTCGAGTATTCGATCTTTTGAGCTGTGTGGCCTTCCTACATGGAGAGCAGACCCAGATGGTGTCAAGGAATTAGTTTACCCTCTCGCACTTAAGAGCAATTAGTTTATCCTCTCGTATTGAAGAGTATGACCCAGATGGGCGTCGGGGAATTGGTTTACTCTCTCACACTGGAGAGTAATTAATTTATCCTCTTGCACTAGAAAGCATACTCATATGGGTGTCAGAAAGTTAGTTTGGCCTCTTGCACTGGAGGGCACACCTATATGAGTGTCAGGAAATTAGTTTACCCTCTCGTACTGAAGAACAATTAGTTTATCCTCTTACACTGGATAGCATACCCAGATGGGTGTTGGGGAATTAGTTTACCCTATCGTGCTGGAGAGCAATTAGTTTATCTTCTCGCACTGGAGAGCAGACCCATACGGGTGTCTGAGAATTGGTTTACCCTATCGCATTTGAGAGCAATTAGTTTACTTTCTCGCACTAGAGAACTTACCTAGATGGGTGTCTAAGGATTGGTTTACCCTCTTGCACTGAAGAGCATAGAAGTCGTTGTCGTGAGCACAACTGAGGAAAGCTACACTGCTAGATAATTCAAATAATCCTCAACTTGTGAGGTCTTATTTGGCAATCTGCTTGAGACTTCGAATTGCTTGTGGAAAAGCCCTAACAAGGTTTGTGGGGTGATGGAGATTTCCCTCACTTATGTAGTGTGGCTTGGTCCTTGGTGGAATGCGCAATACATTGTCTGATCTAGCTTGGTAAGATCGTTTTTCATGGGTAATGGCAGTTCAAACCAAGTTTCGTTCTTGAGCTTACAAAGAATTTGGTAGATTGGATCTATGAACTTGGTAAATGTTTTAGGTGCTGAGTCTTCTAAGGTCGGGGAATGTTCCATGTACTTCTTTTCTTACTAGTTTTTGTTAAACTACTTAGCCTCGTCTCATAGTAAAGGGTGTTCGGTAGAAAGCCCATATCTAAATGTTGTTGTGGCTATGTCTTCGATGCAGCCAACATGTCACATCCCAGCTCGGGCCCCGCCACATCCCTGGCTCGACTCTGCCATAACACGATATTATCCGTTTTGGGCCTCGACTACACCCTCACGATTTTGTTTATGGGAACTCACATGAGAACTTCCCAGTGGATCACCTATTTTGAGATTGCTCTCGTGTGAACTCGCTTAACTTCAGAGTTCTGATGGAAACCGAAGACAGTGAGCTCCTAAAAGGTCTCGTGCCAGATAGAGATTGGAATTTACATATAAGGCTTACATGATCCTCTCCCTTGGGCAATGTGGGATGTTACAATCCACCCCCCTTAGGGGCCCGACGTCCTCGTCAGCACATTTCTGGCCAGGGAGTGGCTTTAATACCAAATTGTCACATCTCGGCTCGAGCCCCCACCACATCCGGCTCGACTCCACCATAACACGATATTGTCCGCTTTGGGCCCCGACCACACCCTCACGGTTTTGATTTTGGGAACTCACATGAGAACTTTCCAGTGGGTCACCCATCCTGGGATTGCTCTTGTGTGAACTCGCTTAACTTCAGAGTTTCGATAGAACCCGAAGCCAGTGAGCTCCCAAAAAGCCTTGTGCCAGATAGAGATGGGAATATACATATAAGGCTTACATGATCCTCTCCCCTAGGTGAAGTGGGATGTTACAATCCACCTCCCTTAGAGGCCCGACGTCTTCGTCGGCACATTTTCGGTCAGGGAGTGGCTCTAATATCAAATTGTCACATCCCAACCCGAGCACCCACCACATCCCAAGCTCGACTCCGCCATAGCACGATATTGTGCTCTTTGGGCCCCGACCACACCCTCACAGTTTTGATTTTTGGAACTCACATGAAAACTTCACAGTGGGTCACCCATCCTGGGATTGCTCTCGTGTGAACTCGCTTAACTTCAGAGTTCCGATGGAACCCGAAACCAGTGAGCTCCCAAAAAGCCTCGTGTTATATAGAGATGGGAATATAAAAATAAGGTTTACAGGATTCTCTCCCGTGGGCGATGTGGGATGTTACACAACAATCTTGGCCTTCTCCGCTTTGCACCTCTTGACATAGTCGTGAATTGTCTCCCAATAATCTTTTACAATGTTGAAGAATTGGTCGGATGTCCTTTTGATTGAGCGGTTAGACGAATACTCCTTAGTGAAAACTAAGAAAAGTTCATTGAAACTCTGGATCGACAGCGGTGGTAAGGTGTGAAACTAGTCTTGCGCCTCGCGTTGTAGAGTTGTGGTAAATTTTTTGCATATAAACGCGTCATTGTTCCTGTAGATGATCATGGTACTGTGGTAGTGCTTGAGATGTCGATCCGGATCTTTGTCTCTTTATACGGAGTGAAGTGAGGCATAGTGAACCCGCGAGGTGGATCTATCTGCTCAATCTCATCCGTGAATGGCGACTGCTTATGTTAGTCATCTCTCATCGAAGCGCATCGTCAGTAGCCTCGTTGTGCTAGAAATTGCACAATCGTTCACTTAGGAGCTTCTTTTTGAATTTACCTCTGTTGAGCAGTGAAACTTTCGGCTGCACCCAGTTATGAACTATTAGTCTAGGCCGCTCTTCCCTATGCTCAACTCGTTTATGCCACGGTTGCGGTGCATGTGGCACGTTCCTGGCAAGCAAGCAGGCTACCAATTGAACTTGAACTGGATTGAGTGACTACTCTCCATCCATCGTGCTGTCTACTTCGATGTAAGATGGAGAATGCTCCTTGTGAGCCAAGTTGTGAATGAACATTTCGCCTGGATGGTTGTCCATGTTGATAATCGAAATGTAGCCTTAACCATGAACGTATATTTATCCGTGGGCTTGTTCGAGAGTGCATCATCTTATGTGCGCACATGCTATCCCGATGACCCATGCTGAAGCATAAACTGCCAAAACACTCAAATTGTGGCTGGTTGAGTGGCTGCCTGCTGGGACGCTGCTGAAGAGGTTCGTTGTCTACCCTTATCTTGCTTTAGGACACCTCGTCTAAGGCTCGCTGCATCTCGATACACTGTAAAAGCTAATTCACCAAGGTTGTCTGCTGCGTGAGCGTCAACTCTATGACTTGTCAGGATAAGTGTTGTTAGCCATGTGGGATGAAAGGGCTTAGATGGTAGGTTTCTCCACAGGTGGTAGAAGTGTAGTGGACTCCAGGTGCAAAATTGGAGCCTGGATAGATCAAATATGCAAATACTCGGGTGAAAATGCCCCTGGTTTAATCATCAGTCTAGAAATATAAAGTCGGGATAATTAAATCGATCGGGATTGCCAAGTGGACCATAGAAGTGGGTTGGGCTGTATAAATGGGTTATGCCATGTGCGGGGCGAGTGGGCGCAGTGCGACGCTGGGAAGGCTTTGGATATGGGCCTAAGGGACAGTCATCGCAGCTCGAGCCTGCAATGCGTCTTAGGCATGCTCGCGCTGGGCTTTGCTCTGCTGCCCTGCAGCCTGGGCTGTGGATTAGGCCGCTTGCTGGGCTTCTTGCGCAACTGCTACCAGCGCTTGTGCCTGGGCTTGGTTCTGGGTTTGGGCTGCTGTAGTGGCAATGCATAAGGCCATGGTCTGCTACCATGGAGCTGGCCCACTCCCCACTGCCATAATGATCTCTGTGGCTGCCATGGTCGTGGTGCTCCGTGGTGGCAAAGTTGCTCCTCTTACCATCGTGTTGAGCCTTGTGGATCTTTGTGGTCGAGCTACATCACAATCTCCTTCACTCGATCCGGATCTTCGAACATAGGAAGTTTCGTTCTTTGTGGTTTCCAAATTTCTCGCCATTGTATTTTTCTCCTACGTCTATTCAAAGAATTAAAAAATTCTAGAAATAAGAATGCATTAAAAATTTATGAACGAACGAGAAATGAGAAATTTGAATGTGAGAGTCTTCTTTGAGTGTGTGAATCTAACTCTAAAAAAAAAGCACCAGTTTGTGGATGCAAATTTCCACAGTCTTCTCCTTTGACGAAAATGCACCTGCAAAAAAATATCTAAGATTAAAGCCAAAAGCTTCACGCGCCCACGATGAACCGGGGGGGGGGTGGCGGCTGAAGAATCTCTGATGCCAAAGTTAGAAATTGAAAGAGAAAATGTTTAGGACTTTTTGGAGAGAGAATGACTTAGCATTTTAGTGGGAAAACGTGGCTATTTATAAGAGAGTGACCGGCTCTATTTGGAGAATAGAGGCTGACCACATATGGTCAAATTGTGAGTGTAATTGCAAGATATTAAGTGACATAATATCTTGCAATTAACTTGGCAATTAATCCCAAATTGAATAGGAAAATTGGGAGTTACCTTTTGATTGAGGATTTGATGAGGAGTGATGATAGGGTTTTGAATAAATATCATTTTGATCACCTTTGGCTCTTCCTTGATTGAGCCATTAATTATTGTCAGTTGTATGCGCGTGGGAATCCCAGTGTATCTCAAGGGTAATTTTGTCCTTCTTACCCTAAAGTCCACGTGTCACCTTCATAATTTTCTTGATTATTTTTTGCTCCACACTATCCTTCGTCAATATGTAGTTATTTGCGTTGCAAAGGTTTTGTTGTCTAGGCATGGTATTGGTGGCGTAGGGAGAAAAGATATGGAGATGGAATGGTGCTGGGAGTGCGAAGTGGTGGGCGGGGAAACTGAAACTTCAAAAATTATTTAAGGGCATAATGGACAAGAAAAGTTGATTCCCTATTACGGGGCTTCACCCAAAATTGAAATACTACCTCCATCCGAGGAGTCCAATTCCTCCACTTTGGAGGAATTGAATTCCTAAATTTGTGTGGACTCCATATTTTTTTTAATTCCCTAATATTTATTAAATGCAAGAGTGAATCGTAATTGGCATCCAACTCCGTAATTTGATTTCGAATAAGGCTATGTAAACACACTATTAGAATTAAAAGTATGTATGTTTTGTGCATGCTAGGGTTTGGACTTGTGACTTCCGAGAGGCCATACATATTTTGGGAATTAGTCACAACATCGTGCAAGTGTTCAAGGTTCGAATTAAGCGGTTCTTACTTTCGAGTTCTGGTGATACGTAGATAAAGTCTAAAGTTGTATACGGATTAAACGATAAAAATATGGTCTGCATGCAGTGGCGGATCCAAGAAATAATATTTGGGGGGTCCGTAAGAATAGCGCACGGAGCGCGCAAATTTTTTTAAACAGAAATAGCATGTATATCGACATTTCATCGAGTCTTGGTAGGCCTTAAGTCATTTGAAAAGGCAAATTGCACACCTGTTAATGCAATCATGCAAAATATGTTAATGCACTTTCATTTAAAAATAGATTTCAAACTCAAATCCCAAATCCCACATACACCCATAACTCTCACTCAGACAAAGAACAAGTAGAGAATACGAAAATACATAACAAATTTCTCTAGCACCAATATGTGTGATTGCTCAAAAAGAGAGCAAAAAATGAAGCAATCCAACGAGAACACTACTAAAGCAGCAAATGCTGCCTTATCTAAATAATGCCCCATATTTTTCTAACTCTCTGCATCTGCTTTTCTCTCAAAATGGTAGACCCGACTGTGCTCTTTTTCAAATGGGAGAGCCGAATGCTCTCCCGTGTGTGGCTCTCATCTCTCTCCTCTGCTCACAAATTGGAGTTGTCGACAGACAGCTCTTCTCTCTTCTGCTACTGCTCAAAACCAAAAGGCATAACAAATGCCTTAATATATATCGGTTAGTTTGATTAATATGCAAAATTATTTAGCATTAAGGCATGTTCATGTGCTCATCTATAAGCAAGAAAACAAAATCTATTAATCCAAAAGCACAATGCTTGATGGTAAGACATTAGTTAGCATACCTGATTCTAAGTTTCCCTATGTTACAATCAACAACCATATTCATACAAGCAACAAAAAAATTGTTAAGCCCAAGTGCAAGCACAACAACATATTTTTAACTTCTCCAAGTTGCAATGAACCCAAGCCAAGTATTAGTTTAACTTCAGCTTCAAACTTTCCGTCTTGATAACATTAGCTTCACCAATAGCTAATTACAACAGTGATAAAACAGACATTTCGCCACTGCCTGCGAGCGAACTCTTTCTTCTTCTTTCAGACATTTCGTCGACCACGTGGTGTGCAGCTCCAAGAGGCCGCACCAGCAGCTCCAAGGGAACGCACCAGCAGCTCCAAGGGACCTCTAAGGTTATTTCCATGGCTTCCAAGAGGTCGTGCGACCCCATTGACCCCACTGTAGCTCTGCCTCTGTCTGCATGCGATAGTTCGAGAATAATTATGCACTTCAAAATTTTTGTTTTGAAAATAAAATACTTTAATGAAGAGTGTGCAATTAAATTTAAAGTGACAATAATAATTTTTATATTTTATCGTAATCTTTTTAATATTTTTTTGTCTTTATCACAGTGATGGAAAGATAGTTAGCTCTTGCATAACAACTTAGGTTCAAATCTCATCGACAATTAATCTAACAAAATCTATTGTTTGACAAAAACAAAAAATAAAAATCTTCAATTGCTTAATTGCCGTTGTTTATTGGGCGACCAACAATCGATTTAGTTAGATGGCTGAAAGGATGCCACGAAACAGTGAATTGTTCTTTATTACTGTACAAGTAATATTCTATATTAATTTAAGAGGAGGGGAAATGATTTGAATCTATGATGCAATGAGCTGAATATAAATGTTAGAATACATTTACAATGAGAAAATTAAAAAAAATGTGACTTTCACATAAAAATTTTAACTTCTAACTCTTTTAAGTTATGATTGTTGAATTGAATAAACAAATGATGTCAATGATCAAATTAAACATGATTGAGTAAAAAAAATTAGAGTAATGTTAGGGAGATTAAATTTGAAGACTAAATTTACAAATTAAATGATGTGTCACTAATAGAAATGAACAAGTTTATCAATACTTAAGCAATAAACCAATTATTAACTTCTATATTCTTTAGTTTTCAAAATTTAGTTTACAAATTAAATATTCTTAACATTACCTAAAAAATTTAAAACAATATATGATAATCGTTTATCAAGAATAAATTAGTTTCAAGTTCAAGATTAGAGAAATAAATTAATTCAATAAAATGATCCTTTTATTAAAAATTGGGAAAAGGTACATTGGCCACCTCAAAGGTGGCAAAAGGAAACACATTTAGAGATGGACGGCCAGCGTTCTAGCATGGACAAAGGTACTCAAAATCTAGATAAATATATGTCTTGGCAAAAAAAGGTAATATCACACAGACAAAATTTAAAGGTAAAATTTTAAAAATTTAAAGACATGAAAATTAATTAATTTATTACTTAAACGTTAATAAACATGCCTATATTGTAGTCATATTTAGAATAGGAATATGATTGTGTAAATCTTAGTAGATATGAGAATGTATCTTATATTCCTATTATGAGTAGATTACCTATTAAATGTTATAATCCTAACGGGAAAGGTTTTTGCATATCCTACTACTATAAATAAAGGCACAATGAGGTGAATTAAACACACATCACATTAAATCACTCTATCTTCTCCCCCAATATTGACGGCCCCCTCTCTCTCTATACCCTAGATCGTTCAATTAAATAGGCGTACAACACGTTATCAGCACGCTCTTGCTAGAAGCTGAGGAATTGGTGCATCGTAGGTGTAAACACGAAATTTCCTGCAATTAATGAGAAAAGAATGCGTGTACAAAATAATATTTGTATTAATTTTTTTTTTGGGTTACAATCTCTTTTACAATTTAATCCTCTGATTCTATCTTTGTGAGGTATAGATTTGTCGATGGGCCGTTAATCCAAAGAGCCATTGGGGCTTGATCTTGGGACGAACAGTGGTGTAAATTTGTTGATGTCGTGGATCCAAAGGGCTGTCGGGGCTTGATCTTAGGATGACCTTCAAGGATTTGAAGAAGAGCTAAGAGAGCTTTCTTGATTCTTCGGGGTTTTTTAGGAATTTGGGTGCTTGAGAGTTTTGGGGTTTCAAAAACTTCAAGGATTTTGGAGAGTTTTCTTGCAATTTGTAAGTAGAGAATTGTATGTGTTAATTCTCCCTCATTCCTCCATGGAGGAGCCTATTTATAGGCTTTGAGAATGAATCACCACCAGCCTTTTTTTTTGGTGAAGTAAGTGGAGGTTGTAGGTGAAAATGAATGGGTTGTTGTAGGTGAAAATGAATGGGTTGTAATTTTAATGCATTTGGTCAACTTTTATTTCACCGAAATTTTGATGTCTACAGTAGGATGAGACTATCTTCCACAAAATTCAAAGGCTTATTGGTTTTTAGCTAATCAGGTACGCTTAAAATAAAAGAAGATATTTGAAACGTCCACGAAGCATGAAAACATCTCCATGATGCATGAACCCCTCTATGTTTATATTTTCCTTACGATATATATATATATATATATATATATATATATATATATTTGTTTCATGCATCGTACAATTAAATTGTTACGTGGAATATGTGATGTATAAAATTAAATTAGAAACAATTTTAGGGTTTCCTAAACCCTAAGGGGTTTTTTGAAAAAAGAAAAAGAAAAAGGGGAATGGGATATGGTGGGGCACACCACAGCACCATCACTATGGGCACAGCAACCAGGCCACGACCTGGACTTTACCTCGACAGGGCCTGAAGCTCCGAGCCCAAAATGCTGAAACCAGCCCCATTTGGCTGAGTCCACTCACCCGCATGTTGCAACCTTATAGTTGCTGGGCTTGTGCAGCAGCAAAGGGCTTACAGCCTTGGCCTTCAGTCTATGCCAGTAAGCAACAAAGCTTGCTGGGCCTTGCAACACCCCAGCCCACCTTGCATGACAGCCAGCCCATTGCGGCTGGGTTTCCTCACACCAAACCCAAGGCCAGCACATGATGGGCCTTGTCCCATGCCCTTCCTTAGTCAAAAAATTGAAACCCAGCTACGGCTGGATTTCTCCCTCACCCCGTTACCTAAAGTTCACACCCAAGGCCCTTTTGGGCCATGGCTTTTACTCAAGGCACCCATCCCAAGCCCAATTATTTTTTTTGAGGTAATTTTTTGACCCAATGCTATTATTTTAGCATTCTAAATAATTTTAATCCTATGTTAATATTATTTTGCTTTTACAATCGACCCCGTATGGCCCGATTTATTGAACTAATTAAAAATAACATGCAGTTCATTAATCTGATAATGAATCCAAAATTATTGACCTGAAGATCACTTTTGGACATTAACGATTCAATAATTTATTTTTATACTTTAAACCGTGATATACTTTTGTAGTAACGAAGCTCTCCCACTTGAGTTCCTAAAGAACCTCAAATCCACTATATTTAAATTAGTATATTGTATTTTGTGTTTCTTGCAGGAACATCTCATTATGAACTAAGTGTTCATAAAACTAAATTGAACCTATAGTTTCAAATTTAGTGCCTTTGAAACCTGAAGTTTTCATTCAAAACATACTACATGAAACCTGTAGTTTTCATACATAAATTAAACCAATACATGTATATAGAACCTGTATGTTCTACGATATATGTTTATGGCTTACCATATGACTAATCACATTTTCTCCCTCCGTTTTAGAGACATGTCGAACTTGAACAAGCTCAATTTCACCACTCTAGAAGTCTTTGGAAGAAACTATCTAAAGTGGATTCAAGACGTGAAGCTACATCTAATTGCAAATGGTATTAGAGCCACCATTGAGACACCTATCACCGACAAACTTGTTGACGAAGCTTAGAAGGCTAATCCAATGATCTTTATTCGAAGACACATCCATGATGCACTGCAAACTGAGTATCTCGCTGAGGAGGACCCACGCACCCTGTGGCTTGCTCTAACAGAACCATCTTTTGATGAAGAATCATCAAGCTCGACCCACTGGCTCAAATGTCGTGCCTGAAGTGCATGCGACTCATTCTAGCAGCCATAAACGACGAAAGAATCGTCGTGGCCGTGGCCATGGGTAGCAAGCCCCACCACGGGTCCAAGATCAACAGAGTGCAGCACCTAAGGGAAGAAATGTGACCCAGCAACGTCCACCACTTGCCCCTAAGGCATCAAACTTTAAGAACAAGGGCAAAGCTCCCGTTCATCCCGCTTTTACTGAACTAGAAATGTGATACTGTTGTGGATTAAGGGATCATTAGTCACGCAAATGATGAGTTTCCCCTGAGGCTATTACGAAGTATCATTCCCATCTTTAGTTGAACTTTGCACATGTGAATCATCCGGAAGATGCAACTACATCAATAAAGATATTAGATTTTCAAGAGGCATCAACTCTTATGGATTAATAAATTAGACATGTTTTTAGGGTGTTTACCCCTAGTGGCCGAACCCACTAGGAGTGGCCGGCCCCTACCCCCTCTATTTTATAGGTTTATGGTTTAATTTTGAACAATTTTTTTCTAAGTATTTGGAATAATTTGTTTGGTTTTGGTTTGTTTTGAATTATGGATTGTTATTTGAATGAATACTATTTTCTTGAATTGCTTAATTGAATGAATGGACTTATATTTATACATGTGACCAATTCAATCAATTTATTTCTAGGTATGTCTAGTGAGGAAGTTAGTTGTCTGGCAGATAGTGCGACCATGCACACTATCTTGCGTGACTGACACTATTTTACAAACTTAATACCCAAGAAAGCTCTTTTGACAACTCTCTTAGGCCAATCCAACCTGATTAAAAGATACAGAAAGGCACGTATCATGTTGTCTAATGGTACTATCTTAACCATTAAGGAGGCACTCTATGCTCTACTTTTCGGACGAACGTTGCTGAGTTTTAGAGATATTCAAGATAATCAATATCATATTGAAACCACTAAAGATCATGGTTTAGAATTTCTTTGTATCACTTCATATGAATATGGCCAGAAGTGTACTCATGAGAAGTTGGAACATCTGCCGAGTGCGTTGCACATCACAACCATTCGCGGCATAGAAGCCCATCGTGTGGCCGACCCTATGCCTGAGTTCCAGGACACTTTATTTCTTTGGCAAGACCGTTTGGGACATCCTGAACATAACATGATGTGCCATATCCTTAAATCTTCACACGAGCATAAGTTATATCCCTATGTTGGACTTCTGCCATGCAAAACGTGTTTTTTAGGAAAGTTGAATACTCAACCTTCACATACAAGGATTATTTACGACCCCCCTAAATTTCTTTAGAGAATTTAAGGGGACATTTGTGGACCTATCTAACTAAAATGTGGACCATTTAAATACTTTATGGTATTGGTTGATGCATCAACAAGATGGTCACATGTTTTCCTGTTGTCCATACGCAACGCTGTGTTTGCTAAACTACTAGCTCAAATCATTAAGCTAAGGGCTCACCACCTTGATTATCCGATTAAGTCAATTCGACTGGATAAAGTTCGAGAATTTACGTCACAGAATTTTGATGATTATTGCATGTCAGTAGGGATTAATGTGGAACATCTTGTACCCCATGTTCACACCCAAAACGACCTTGCAGAAGTTTTCATAAGGCACCTTCAATTGATAGCTCGGACTTTAGTTATGAGAACCAAACTGCCAGTATCTACCTAGGGCTATGCAATATTGCACGCAACTATGTTGGTCCGCCTGAGGCCCACCATTACTCAACCACATTAACTGTTACAGTTGGTTACTGGATACGAGCCTTACGTCTCGTATTTATAGGTGTTTGGATGCACCATTTATGTGCCAATAGTGCCGCCATTATGTACCAAAATGGCATAAGAGAAAAATAGGAATCTATGTCAGTTATGATTCACCATCAATTATTCACTACTTAGAACCCTTGACATAAGATCTCTTTACCGCACGTTTTGCGGATTATCACTTTGATGAGATAGCTTTCCCATCATTAAGGAAAGATAAGCATGCTAATGTTCCTGTAGAATGCCGCGAATTGTCGTTGTATGCTCTCATTGTGTCTCATTTAGATCCCATCATTAAGGAAAGATAAGCATGCTAATGTTCCTGTAGAATGCCGCGAATTGTCGTTGTATGCTCTCATTGTGTCTCATTTAGATCCCCGCACTACTTAGTCTAAAATTGAGGTGCGACGAATTATAGATCTTCAAAACATTGCTCAAAGTATGCCGAATGCTTTTAATGATCTAGCAAAGGTTACAAGATCACATATACTCGCTGCAAACACACCTGCAAGGATAGATGTACCTCGCGTATGTCCACAACCCACCTGAGAAGGCCAGACCGTCCCCAAAGGTGGGGAGGCCGCACCTTCCACACGGCAAGGTACACTGGCTGTTAGTCAATCATCTGCTCCTACCTTGAAGCGTGGCAGACCTCTTGGTTCAAAGTATTCACAACCCTGAAAGAGGAAAATGGCACAAACTAGTGACTTCAGTTTGAATTCGACCATCACTCACTTATCCGTTCCAACGTATGAGGTTATTTTAGATTACGGTGATGCTTTAGACGAAACATGCCGCCTCCTGAGAATCACGAGATTTCGGTTCATTACCCAATAGTGGATGAGGTTTGAAATAGGAATGAGATGGTCGTCGACAATGCATTTTCGTACTCAGTAGCTACTGACATCATACTTAGCGATAACATTGAACCACATTCCGCCGATGCATGCCAACGTAGAACCGATTGGTCAAACTGGAAATAAGCAATCCAGGTCGAACTTAATTCGCTCGCGAAATGCAAAGTGTTTGGACCTATCGTTCCTACACCACCACGAATGAAGCCCGTTAGCTATAAGTGGGTTTTCGTGAAGAAGCGTAATGAGAAGAATGAAATAGTGCGACACAAAGCACGCCTCATAGCATAAGGTTTCTCTCAATGCCCTGTAATTGATTATGACGAGACGTATTCCCCCGTAATAGAGTTTATAACGTTCCGCTACCTAATCAATTTGGTAGTTTCTGAAAAATTGAATATGCAGCTTATGAACGTGGTAATCGCGTATCTCTATGAGGATTTAGATACAGAAATATACATAAAAGTTCCAGAAGGACTTCCATTGACTGGTTCAAATAGTTCTAGACCACAGAACACTCTCTCAAGTAGGTTGAGGAGGTCACTCTACGGATTGAAACAATCCGGGTGGATGTGATATAACCGTCTGAGTTAATATTTGACAATTCAGGGTTATGTGAACAACGAATTATACCTATGATTGTTCATAAAGAAGTCACACTCCAGATTTGTAATCGTTGCAGTTTATGTTGACGATATGAACCTCATCGGGACTCTCGCAGAGCTTGAGTTTGCACACTTGAAATCGAAATTTGAGATGAAGGATCTTGGAAAAACTCGATATTGTCTCGACCTAGAGATCGAGCATTGTTTGGATGGAATCCTAGTACATTAATTAAACTACACCCAAAAGGTGTTGCGTCGTTTTAATGAGGATAAAGTAAAGCATTCGAGTACACCAATGGTCGTTTGGACTCTAGATGCTAAACGAGATCCCTGAGCCTGAAGTTCCTTACCTAAGTGCAATTGGGACTTTATTGTACTTGACTTAGTGCACTAGACTCGACATCTGTTTCGCTGTTAATCTTTTGACAAGATACAACCAATGTATTAAATGTCGATATTATTGGCGATATTTCGCCAATAATATCGGTTTTTTCACTTAACGATATTTTAATTGTTATCCATTGAGTTTTCATCATAATATCACGATATTTCCAAACATATCGCGATATGTTGGAAGTTTGGAACTGTGCGAATCGGAGAAGAACGTCAGAGGTTGCCGGAGATGGGTGTGCCTATTCCCGAGCCAATTTCGTCCCAAAAACCTTGCAAAAACACGATTAAGTGGGTATCAGACCTTGCAGGTGCGATGGTGTGCGTGTGTGTAAGTGGGTCTCAGACCTCGGTGCAGAGAGAAAGGAGAGAGATGAGAGTTCGAGAGAGAGGCGGCCCCGACGAGGGAGGAGCAGAAGTCGATTTGGGAGAAGGATCGAGAGACCTTGGGTCTCGGTGCGTACGTGTGGGGTGAAGCAGGTGCGATGGTGTGCGCGTGTGTAAATGGGTCTCGGACCTCGGTGCAGAGAGAAATGAGAGAGATGAGAGTTCGAGAGAGAAGCGGTGTCGACGAGGGAGGAGCAGAAGTCGATTTGGGAGAAGGATCGAGAGACATTGGGTCTCTGTGCGTGTGTATGGGTGAAGCAGCTGCGATGGTGTGCGTGTGTGTAAGTGGGTTTCGGACCTCGGTGCAGAGAGAAAGGAGAGAGATGAGAGTTCAAGAGAGGGGAGGTGCTGACGAGGAAGGAGCAGAAGTCGATGTGGGAGAAGGATCGAGAGACCTTGGGTCTCTGTGCGTGTGTGTGGGAAAAGGGAGAAGACAGATCGAGAGATCTTTGTGTGTGTGTGTGTGAAAATGAAGAAGGGAGAGAAGAGAGAAGGATCGAGAGAGAGAGACTGTCTGCCTGTGATGTCTGTGTGCATGTGTGATGTCTGTGTGCGTGTCACTGTGTGTGTGTGTGTGGTTAACAAGTTGTTGGGTCACCGACAACTTTTACAAATTACAATACAATCACTTTTTGACAATGGAGATGGACAAAAATAATAGTGGTTTCATAATGAAACTGTGTGCCACTGTGTGTGATATTCTTTCACATTCAAAACCGTGTGCACTGTGAAGTCTGTGATATTCTTTCACATTCTCAGAGCCATTCAGAGCATTTTCGTTTCTTCTTCTTCCCTTACCCTTTTCACAGCCATTCCAGAGCTTCAACACAAAGGGTTCCATATTTATTTTAAGATAAGTTTACAAACTTATATTTATATTATTGTAATTTATACAACAACAAAAAAATTTGTGTGGACTCATATGTTAATTTTTTTAAGTAATTAAGTAATGTTGTATAATTATTCCCTAGGATAATTTTAATATGTTTAATGTTATTTATTATTTTATTAATATTAGGTTTTATTATCAAATTGGATTATTATTCATTAATATTAGGTTTTTTTTATTATCAAATTTAATTATTATCAAATTGAATTATTCATTAAATTAGATTATTATTAAATTGGATTATTATCAAATTGGATTATTCATTAAATTGGATTATTATTAAATTGGATTATTATTAAATTGGATTATTATTCATCACTATGTTTAATATTAGGATTATTTTTTTATCAAATTGGATTATTATTCATTAATATTAGGTTTTATTATTCCATATTATTTTTATAATTACTTAAATTTTTACAATTATTTTCTTTATTTCGTATTTAATTCTTCTGTAGAATAACTTTATTATTTAGGTTCTCTTATATAACCGTCATCACTACTATATTTTTTTGTCAAAAAAAATTGTCTAATTTTCATGAAAAATAAATATAGGTACATTTAAGATGTCCAGTGGAGTTACTAAACGTGATCCAGCTTGGGAACATGGAGACCCGATAGACGGAAACAAACATGGCACAATTTGCAAATATTGTGGTCGGATAATGAAGAGTGGCGGAGTGACACGACTGAAGTACCATCTTAGTGGATTAGATCCAGCAAAAAATGTCCAACGATGCGATAATGTCCCTCCAGAAGTAAAGGCATTCATCAGAACATTATTAAAAAATAAAACACAGGAGAAGGAAAAGATAACACATGGAATGGAAAATATTCGAGTTGGGCTACGAGGAGAAGTCATTGACTAAGCGGTTGACAGTGATGATGAGGACGAATGTGATGATGACATGGGACCTGAAGAACAACGTAGTTTCAAACAAGCATTACGTGCCTCCAAATAGTGAGCATGGGAAAGAGAACACTTTCATAAAATTCCTAATAGAGCACAAGGTTCCTGGTTAAGTGGTGGTGCACAAATGAGACGGGGAGGAAGTGTTAGAGAATCACAACCAACACCACCAATAGCCTCAAGTTTATATAAGTCATCCAAAGCACGTCAAAATAGTGTTTGGAGTTATTTCACTGGACGTAATGTGAAGGAGGGAATGAGGTGTCTAATTAACAAGTTCTTTATCTATGACAATGTCCCTGCTGAGAAGGCATCATCACATCATTTCAAAAATATGGTATTAGGATGTCAACAGGCCGGTGTTGGAGTACAACCTCCCACTCCCTATGAGGTAAGAAACAAATATTTGGATATGGAGTATAAAGACATTGACGAGTATGTTAACAAGTTGAGGTCAAAGTGGGAAACTAATGGTTGCACAATCAAGTGTGACGGATGGACTGGCCCGACCAGATTGTCTATCATAAACTTCATGGTATACTCCAAGGGAAAGATAAAGTCTGTTGATGCTTCAGACCATATAAAGAATTACAAGTATATTTACAAATTATTAAGGGATGTAATCATGGAGATGGGAGAGCATAATGTTGTCCAAGTCGTGACCGACAACGGTTCTGCATTTGTCAAAGCTGGAAAAAAGTTAATGAAGCATCATAATGTGTTTTGGACATCATGTGCAGCACATTGTATTGATCTCATGTTTGAGGCAATGGGGAAGAGAGAGAATGTTGCTATTGTCGTAAAAAGAGCTAGAACGATCACAAATTATATTTACAATCATAGTGGGTTGTTGGCAAAAATGCGTGAATTTTGCAAAGGAGAAATTATTTGTCCAGCTACCACTCGATTCACCACCAACTATATTGCATTAGACAGTCTACTTAAGAAGAAAGCAGAGTTGAAGCAACTATTCACTAGTGATGATTGGGCCAACCAAAATTTCAGCTGCTCAAATGTAGGTCGTATGGTGGAAAGTATAGTGCTTGATCAAGCTTTTTGGACTCAATCAGAACATGTGTGCTAAGTGTTTGAACCTCTTTACAAAGTTTTACGGATCGTTGACACAGAAGTGTATCCTACTATGGGGGCAATATATGAATTGATGCGTGTAGTGAAGGAGGAGTTGGAAAGAAAACATGGTGTAAATTGGGTCATGACCGATGGTATAAAACATTATACCATGATTTGCATGCAGCAGGTATAAATTATGTCATAATTTGTAATTCATTTCTTTAGTTGCATAAGTATTATTTCTCTTATTAGAGTATGTGTTTCTTTGAACAGCATAATATTTGAATCCTCGATACCAATACAAACTCGGTGTTGGAGATGATGGTACCCTTATACATGTTGTACATAATGTAAACTCTAAATTAGACCCTG
This sequence comes from Crataegus laevigata, assembly GCA_963580275.1. Taxonomy (NCBI): domain Eukaryota; kingdom Viridiplantae; phylum Streptophyta; class Magnoliopsida; order Rosales; family Rosaceae; genus Crataegus; species Crataegus laevigata. The sequence goes on along the minus strand of OY756947.1, from coordinate 23,093,437 downwards.
CATCACTAGCAGTTGGCCAATTTGGAAATGAGGTACACAATTACTTAAATTATAATAATTACTTTGTTGGATTAAACTAACACGATTTATTGAATTCAGCTAACATGGTTTAAAGATGTAAGAAGAACTTTTGGAGAACCAACATCAGTTGCTGCTTGAACAAAAATGTCTCCTAGCTGAATGGTGGATCATGTATGGGACTGATGCACCAACTGTGAGAAAGTTAGCAATCGAAGTATTATCCCAAACAGCTTCCTCATCTGTTTGTGAAAGAAATTGGAGCACATTTGGACTCATACACACAAAGCAAAGAAATAAGTTGGCTCATAGTAGGTTGGAAAAATTAGTTTATTGCTACTACAACATGAAGCTTCAAAATCGAGATAAGGAAGCAGAAATAGATCATGTCGACCGTGGTGACCCACTATATGTGTTTGATATTGTTGCTGAAGATGATGATACAGAGGGTAACGAACTTTATCAATGGATTAGACCTCTTCATTTAGATGATGATGAAGGCAACCCAACTCCAAAAGTTGCTGAAGAAGCACGTAATGAAGGGATAAATGTAGAAAGAGTATTAGAAGAGGAGGTGGGATCTAGCAGCGCTGACTCTTTCGAAGAACTTTTGCGCCCAAGACCAAGAAACACTGGAATTCCACCTTATTCCAATCCTACACAACCACAAGATCCTGCTGATACTAATGATAGCTCTAGTACAAGATCAGGAGACTCACCTACCACCGGAGGTGATGATGAAGGATATAGTAGAGCTGGAGGTAGTGGTGGAGTTGAAGGTAGTGGTGGATATGGAAACTATTATGGACCACCTCCCGGATTTATGAGCCCCTTCACTAGTGAGGTAAACTTCACACATGCAACACAGGATGAGAACTATGGCAGTAGGCGGGCAGGACCAGGAATTGGTGCCATATGGAAGGACTCTACTCGTAAAGAAAAAGGCAAGAGGACTTTGTCACGTCAAGAAGATGACTCGTTATCTATAACTTCGGACTCTGTTGGAGTGAGAAGTAGTAACTATGGTTATACACATAACCAACAATTTCCCTGCTCTTCATATCCCATTCCTGTTGGGATGGAATCGAGCAACTCATGAAATGAATCTGAGACTCAATCTTCAAATGATTTTGCTTCTGGACAACGTCAACTAAGCTCAGATCCATATGGGTGGCATGTTAACAATTACATGCAAAACTTTTTTGGGAATTTATCATTTGATGACTACTCTTCACAATACACTTACTCTACACATAGAGATGATGAAGATAGTCAAAATTTTGAACCTCATAGGAACTCTATGTGGTACTAAGTCACTCATGTATCTTACCATGCAATGTATAAAGTGTAAAATATTGTACTAATTCATTATATATAAATGATTATGGTGTGTTTAAACTTCTTTCATTAATTACTACATATTTTCTACACTCACAATGTTTGCCAGCTCGCTATATAATCAACTTAAATCAGTTAAATCCATCATGCAATGCATTTCCTTCCAATTTTTTGTGATAAACTAATAGATAATTGACTAAATAAACATCCTGCAAAGTTTCAATAAAAATTTCCAATTTTTTCTTACAATTTTCGTGGTTTCCATATTATTTTTATCGATATCGATATTATCCCGATATTTCCGTGTTTTTGGACTACCGATATTTTATACCTTGGATACAACAATGCGCCCATACGCAGGCACTGGAATGGTGTTAAAGACATTTTTTGCAACCTCAATGGTACAAAGGATTTGGGCTTGTTCTATACTCCCGAATCACCGAGTGTTGCCGCCCCCTATGGTCCTCGGGTTGATTCTCACCTTGTTGGTTACGCAGATGCTGCATATCTATCTGACCCACATAGAGCACATTCTCAAACGGGCTATGTCTTTACTGTTTAAGAGGTTTACCAATCAAATGCTAGTTGCGACTTCGTCGAACTATGAGAATATTCCCGCTCTACATGAAGCATCGCGTGAATGCTTTTGGTTGAGAGAATTTATGGAACATATTCGAAGTACTAGTGGTCTTACATCAACCATTGACCTTCTTACAATGATCTTTGAAGACAGTGCAGCATGTATCGAGCAGTTAAAGAAGGGATACATCAAGGGAGACAACACCAAGCACATAACGCTAAAGTTTTTTTACTCACACTAGCAAAAGTAGCATCAAAACATTGAAGTAAAGAAAATTCGTTCCCAAGACAACCTGACTGATCTCTTCATCAAGTCATTGCCCAAGTCTACTTTTCAGAAGCTTATCCAAGGAATCGGTATGCGTAAATTATCTAAGTTGAATCGCTTGTAGTTCTCTTATTTAGAAGTTATGTCTAACTCAGGAAGAGTATCTAGAAACATACTCAAATGATCTTAATGTACTTTTTTCCTACGATTATGAGCATTTTTTCCACTGAGTTTTTGCTACCTAACGAGTTTTGTGATGAGGCACCCATCCTGAGATGATTATTTTCCAATGAGTTCATTACTTTCGTCCTATTTGACGTTTGTTTGAGACATTATGCGTACTTCTCGCTTTTCTCCTTAGTCTATGGGGTTTACCCCATATTTTGCGTTTTACCATAATAAAGTTTTGTGAGTTTTACTATAAATGCGTACTTCACATAAATTTGAAACTCATGATCACTCGTTATACTGATGACTTCATCAACTATTCTACCTTATCTGCTGAAGATCTAATGTGATGGTGCATTGACTATTTACACACTCAAGGGAGTGTTGCAGTCATATTTAGAATAAGAATGTGATTGTGTAAATCCTAGTAAATATGATAATGTATCTTATATTCCTATTAGAAATAGATTATATATTAAATGTTGTAATCCTAAAAAGAAATGTTTAGATCGTTCAATCAAATAAAATACAACAACTTATTTTTATTAATAACACATTATTTAATTTACAAATTTAATTTTTCTAATATTATTCGATCAAAAAATGTGTACCGATTGATTAGGCCGATGAAAAAAATGTGTCAGAAGAGATCACATGAACCGTATGCCCGTGATTACTTCAAGAAAGGTAATTTTGTTTTGTTTTGTTTTTTTTTTGCTTTTAATCAAGGCAGACAAATGGCGATAGACCAAATTGTCCAAGCAGCTGTGACCATCTTTCATAAAGGCCCTTCAGAAGAACCTCTATTTTTGCAAAAACTATAAAAACACGCTTCCACCATTAAATTAATTTTAATGAAATTGTATAATTAAGATTAAAATACAGTATTTTTATTTCATTAAAATTATATTCAACTGTAACGTGTCTCTATTTTTTTTGTAAATTATATATATACACGCATTCAAATATTGCAACTGCAGCGAAATCCAATATTCATTTTATAAAAAGGAAAAAAGAAGAACGAGCCAGAGATTGTATTTTTCTACGGTCATGTGGGATCAGATCCAAAACCTGAACAATGGATATGGTGTTTTGTTAAAACATGACTACTATTAATCTAAATTAATTTACAGAGTTACAGAGTCTGGAAAAACGCCATAAACATTCCCCTGGCATATCTGGACAACAGACTAATCTGGATTTCGTAAATTTACACAAGAAAATGAGAAACTAAATAATAAGGTGCTCCGTCCGGATCTGGATATGCATGCTCTTCGACGTATTTCAGATTAAATTTCTGATGAATCCTGCTGTCACAAAAACCTTCGCAAAACACACTACAGGTCAGAAATATTTATAGACACATACATACATAGATATATACACAAATAGATGAAGTTTCATAGAGTTAAAGAATAAATAGCAATAAAATGAGAGAAACACAGGACAGTCAAATAGTATTGGAGCTCCCTTCAATCCAAGAAAGGAGAGGAGAAGGAATTCACATCTCCTGGGCCATGCAAACCCTTAAGCTGCGCGGTTTCCTTATCGTGCGCACCCCAGGGGTATCCATGAACCAGCAGCAGTGTAAAACCCTCTCTCCCTCCTGCTTTTGAATCAAAAGGAGCTCCCATTTATTCACACTTTTTACAGATCTACAAACTCCAACATCCCAAAAGTAAACAGATACTAATTAAAAGAGACGGGGGACACATGAGAGTAACGAGAAATAAACCCTAGCTGTGAAGTCTAGTTCTAGATGTGAAGGAGGGTGGTAGTCTTAAGGGCCTTTAAATAGGGATGGGGGACTCATGGGGGTAATGGGAAAGAAACCCTAGTTGGTGAGAGAGGACCACAGAATAGGATTGAGAAGCAAATATGGACATTGAAGGGGCGTCTGAAGAAAATCTGAGAGCTAGATTTTCTATTTATTAATTTCTGACAAAGTTGGATGCAATGGGTTGGTTTTGGGAACAGAGACTGGTAAATGGCAGACAAGGGCATCTATCTACATTTCTTCTTTTGATAAAGGTAAGAAAAATCTGGCTCAGGGATTCAATGGATAATACTTTTGGCTATTTTGAAAGAGGAGGCCGATTCTAGCGTTACAAATAGATAATTCTAATTGTCTCTTAGTTTGAGATTTCTTTCTCGAATCGAATGTCCATTTTTCAATTAAGTCACTTTTATTATATAAGGATTTTACCAAAAACAAAAAATCAACAAAATATAAAATCATGTAGCTATTTAACAGTTTTTTTGGTACAAAGACATAGTCATTTAACAAAGATATAGTCACTTGCTGCCTTGCTGATTCGAATCTAGGAGGTGTGGCTGATGTATTTTGCGACGAAACCAGTAGCTATGTTGGAGGTTTTGTTCGTCAAATATCCCCTGTGTTGAAGTATGCATGAAGAAATCAGCTTGTCATTAACCTTGAGCCACCAAAGATTAGACATCAAGGTTGACCTACATTGTACTAATTGTAACAGCCATCCTCCCTTAATTAAAGGGAGTTGACTGATTAGTCTTTTGTCTAGGATTGGTGTAATCACCTTGATTTAAGGAATAGATTAAGCCTAGGAGTAACCGGTCTCTATGGGGTTTCCTCGATCACTAGGGTTTCTCGGGTTCTTGGTTGCTTCCCTCCTCTATATATACTTGTACCTTTGTATATTGTTCTTCAGGAAATACAAAACACTTGAATCTAAATTGCAACATGGTATCAGAGCAGGTTCATCTATAACCTGTCTCTGCATTGCCTTCCGTTGCATAATTGTTTCTTCAACTCTAAACTATGGCTGAAGAAGGATCTGTGAATATTGGGGGGGGGGGGGTGGGAACCCTGATATTTCTTCTTCAAATGTTACGATCTCAGATACCTCCGGTATGGAGGTTAACACAAACCAACGTTTATGTTCAATCTTATTAAACGAATTCAATTATCTGCCTTGGTCCAGAGCTGTTTCACTAGCTCTTGGTGGAAGAGGAAAATTAGGGTTTGTAAATGGAAGCATGGAAGCTCCAAACAGCTCATCTCCCACGTACGGTGCATGGCTGTGCAAGGATCAACTGGTCATGTCTCTTCTACTAAACACTATGGAGAAGCATGTGGCTGAGATTTTCAGCTACTCAAATTCCTCCCAAGATCTGTGGAATGACTTGAAGGATATGTATGGAAATCAAAACAATTATGCTCGAGTTTTTCAGCTAAAAAAGGACATTGCATGCATTCAGCAAAAAGGGAAACCGTTCGTTCAACATCTTGGAAGGCTCAAAACTATATGGAATGAGCTGGATGTGTATCTTCCACACACCATAGATCCAACCATTCTCCTAAAAAGAGCTGAGGAAGACAGAATTTACCAGCTGTTAGAAAGCTTGAGTTCAGAGTATGAAGATCTGAGGAGCCACATCCTGATGAGTCAAGAGTTGCCCTCCTTCAATAATGTTTGTACTACGATTCAAAGAAAATAAGCACGGAAGAAGGTAATGAATGTTGAACACAGTCCAAAATTGACTGAGTCTCGAGCATATGTTTCAAATTCCAAGCACACTGAAACCAAGGTGTACAAGGGTAGAAATCCACACCTAAAATGCAAATATTGTGATGCTATCGGGCATGTAGAAGAGAAGTGTTGGGAACTTCATCCTGAACTTAAACCCAAGTTTACTAAGGATGGAAAAATTATACCAAGGTCTTCACAGCACCACACTTCAAGGCTCAACTTGCTGCTGTTCAATCCCGGCCCCCCATGCTTCAAGGTTTCGTCGACCCCATGACCAACCCACTAACTCTTATCAATGAGTTTGCTACCTACCTACAAGGTAAGAGTCATGGAGGAGCCTTGTCTGGACCTAATGGTGAATGAGACAACCACATAGCAATGTTGGGCAAAGTTGCAGGATTCCTTGCTGGAAATAGCAAAGTGCCAAGTGACGAGGCACCATGTATCCTCAAAGCCTTCTCTACTGCCTTGTTAACTAGTGTTGATAAAGATTGTTGGATAATCGATTCAGGTGCCACTGATCACATGACAAACAAAGTTACAAATTTACATAATTATAAACCTTTCTTTAGTCCTTCACACGTCTCTGTTGCAAATGGAAACAACGGTCTAGCTTTAGGTAAAGGGGAAATCAACCTGTTCTCAAACAAAATATCCTCCACTGCCCTATTTGTACCGTCCTTCCCATTCCAACTTTTGTCAATTGGAAGAATCACAAATACCCTAAACTGTCGTGCTATTTTCTCACCTGATAATGTAATGTTTCAGGATGTTCTCACCATGAAGATGATTGGTGAAGGGGTCTTCATAGATGGACTTTACTACCTGTGCAAGAACTCCAGTCTCACTCGGGCTCTTCAAGTTAAATTAAAGTCCATAGATGAAAACCAATTTTGGCATAGGAGATTAGCTCATCCTTCAGAGTCTGTTTTGTTCAAATTGTTCCCAAGTGTTAGTAAGCCTTTGGAACTCCCTGTCTAGAACTTGTAAGCCTTTTGAAATGGTACACACCGATGTATGGGGACCAACAACTGAATTAATGGAAGGTTTTAAATACTTTGTCTTGTTTATTGATGACTTCTCTCAGGTTAGTTTCCTCTATCTGATGAAATCGAAAAGTGAGGTGTTCACTATCTTCAAAGATTTTCACATTCATATTAAAACTCAATTTCAGTCTCATGTTAAAGTGTTAAGATCAGATAATGGCTCTGAATTTATGTCCAACAATATGGTTCAATATCTAAATGCACAAGGCATCATTTACCAAACAAATTGCGTAGGTACCCCACAACAAAATGGGGTGGCAGAAAGAAAAAATCGAGATCTATTGGAGAAGACTCGATCTCTCATGATACATATGAATGTTCCATAGAAATTTTGGTCATTTGCCATCCTTACTGCAACTTATCTAATCAATAGACTTCCAAGTCAAGTTCTAGGGTTCAAATCACCCTATGAAGTGCTTAAGGGCAGGAAAATTGATCTAACACACCTCAAAGTGTTTGGTTGTGTCTGTTATGTCCATATCCAAGCACCGAATCGTGACAAACTAGATTCAAGGGCAACCAAATGTATGTTTCTTGGGTATTCCTCCACCCAAAAGGGGTACAAGTGTTTCAATCCAGTTACCAATAAATGCATAGTATCCAAGGATGTGAAGTTCGAAGAAAACATTCCTTGGTTCACTCGGAGTGGAACCACTACAAGTCAGGGGGATGAGGTATTCAATCTGTTCCCATTGCCTCAAATTCTAAACGATTCTGTGCTGTAAGAAGGCTCAGTCATGAAAACTCACGATCAAAGAGACCTTCAAGATGAATCAGACAATTCAGCTCAGTCCCACAGCAGTGAGGTAGACCAGGAGTCATCTACAGATCACGAGACTCAAGTGCTCAGAAGAAACCCCCATCGAGCCAGAAAGCCACCTGCAAAATTACAAGACTACGTGACTTATGCCTCACGGCATCCAATATCTTATAGCTCCAGTGCACTGTCCTCCACTCATGCTGCGTTTCTCAGTGCTCTTGATAATCACAATGAGCCACAAACCTATCAAGAAGCGACACTTCTCCCACAGTGGAAACAAGCGATGGCTGAAGAGCTCAAAACTTTGGAAGATAATCATACTTGGAGCCTAGTTCAACTTCCCTTAGGAAAAAAGGCTGTTGGAAGTCGATGGATTTACAAGGTCAAGTTCAAAGCTGATGGTTCCATCGAGAGGCACAAGGCTCGACTCATTGCTTGAGGCTTCACTCAAACCTTTGGGGTGGATTATAAGGAAACATTTGCCCCGGTTGCTAAGATGAATACCGTTAGGGTTTTACTCTCAGTAGCAATAAACTGTGGATGGTCTCTCTATCAAATGGACGTGAAGAATGCATTTCTTCACGGAGAACTCCAAGAAGAAGTATACATCCAGCTCCCTCCAGGTTATGATTGCCTTAAAGGTAACATGGTTTGCAAATTGCAAAAGGCCATATATGGATTGAAGCAATCGCCACGAGCTTGGTATGCCAAGCTTAGCTCAGTGCTGACACAAATAGGTTTTATCCGCAGTAATGCCGATTCTTCATTATTTGTCCGTACTGGTATCAAGGGGAAGTTAGTAATTCTCATCTATGTTGATGACCTTATTATCACGGGCGATAGTGTCACTGAGATTGCAGCTCTAAAGTTCTCACTACATCAGACCTTTGCTATCAAGGATTTAGGTAGGTTGAAATACTTCTTGGGAATAGAAATGGCAACATCCTCAAAAGGGTTATTCCTTCACCAAAGAAAATATGTTATTGATCTTTTCAAGGAAGCCAACATGCTCGACTGCAAACCTACCACATCACCCATTGATTGTAAACTGAAACTCGATCTGGCTGGAGAAGCTGTGCATGGTGTGAGACACTATCAACGGCTGGTGGGGAGACTAATCTACCTCACTATCACTCGACTAGTTATCACTTATGCAGTCTACTTGGTCAGTCAATTCATGCATTCCCTTACCGTGCATCATCTCAACATTGTTAAGAGGATCTTGCGCTATCTGAAGGGTTTCATAGGCTAAGGGATCATCATGCACAACAACCATTCTACTGCAATTAGTGGCTACACGGATGCAGATTGGGCAGGGAATGCAATTGATAGAAAATCCACAACTGGTTATTGTACATTTGTTGGTGGAAATCTAGTAACGTGGAAAAGTAAGAGATAACAAGTTGTTGCTCGCTCCAGCGCAGAGGCTGAATATCGAGCAATGGCTGTCACTGCCTGTGAACTGATCTGGCTTAAAGGACTTCTTTCAGACTTAGGGTTCTCTAGTTTTACACATATGTATCTTATGTGTGATAATCAGGCAGCTATCCATATTGCTGTTAATCCCGTGTTCCACGAGACAACCAAACATATAGAAGTGGATTGCCATTTCATCCGAACTTAAGTTCAAACTCAAGTCATCAGGACTGTCTTCACGAGAAGTCATGCTCAACTTGTGGACCTATTCACCAAGGCCCTGTCATCGGTTCAACTTCATTGTCTATTGGGCAAGCTTAGATCAATTAACCTCCTCGATCCAGCTTGAGGGGGAGTGTTGAAGTATGCATGAAGAAATCAGCTTGTCATTAACATTGAGCCACCAAAGATTAGACATCAAGGTTGACCTACATTGTACTAATTGTAACAGCCACCTCCCTTAATTAAAGGGAGTTGACTGATTAGTCTTTTGTCTAGGATTGGGTGTAATCACCTTGATTTAAGGAATAGATTAAGCCTAGGAGTAACCGGTCTCTATGGGGTTTCCTCGGTCACTAGGGTTTCTCGAGTTCTTGGTTGCTTCCCTCCTCTATATATACTTGTACTTTTGTATATTGTTCTCCATGAAATACAAAACACTTGAATCTAAATTGCAACACCCTGGCATCGAATCCCATCATGGTGTAGCTAATTGCTGTCCGTGAGGGTGTTGGCATGCAACAGAACTTGCCATGAATTATTATGGAGAGTGATACTTTGCAGGTTGTTCAAGCTATTGGAAGCCAAAACTAGGGGTCTTCGCACATGGATTTATTAGTGGAAGACTTTCGAGTTAGCCTGTGGGGCTTTGTGTATTCGCATGTTTGCCAAAGAAAAGAATTAACGGAATCATAAATTTAGGGTTTGTTAAGCTATAAATGTTAATTATGTGTTATGGTTTTCTTAGTTTATGTAAAATCTTTATAATTTAACATTGCACAGTGAAGTTGGTGGTGATTTATAAAAGCATCTGTGCATTTGGTAATATTCTCCATTAAGCGTAAACACTATCAGAGATTACCATTTACTTGATTGATGGAGCTCAGAAGTTCGCCGGACAACATTTTGGTTTTCTTAGAGATTTTTATCCGACAAACAGAGTTTGACAGGCAAAGTCCATTGGTCGGGTAAAATTTTCACGCTAAGGGAAAAACTTGGCTCATAATATGGCAACTTTTGCGCAACGAATAATTCAGGGTTCGTTCTGCAAAGATTATTTTATGATTTAGGGTTTACCATTCATTGGGCAAAGATGAGGGACATTTTGCACATTCAATGGAGGCACGTTTAGCCCTATATAAAGGGCTTTAGCCTTAGAATCTCTAAGGTAACACGATAGGATTAAGTAAAATTCGAGAGTCTATGTGGATTTAATACCCTTTTTGAATTTTCTTATCTTATATAGTTGATAGATTTCATGTGTAGAAGATCATGTGCATTAACGGAACCGGAAATATGTTGCTATGATGATTTTTGCAATTTGCAAAATTAATTTCAACAATCCAACCACAAACTTATTTGTATATATTTTGATACCGCTTAAGCCAAAATATCACCAAAAATAAACTTTTGAGGATTAGGTAACGGGACGAATCTTTCGATGGTTAGAAATGAAAAATCATGATTTAACGGCTACTTTAGCTTTGATTTTGATGATTTTTTACAACTATATTCCTCGATCCTAGAAGACAACAATGAACAAATCCGATTATCTATTTAAAATATTTTCACTAGCGGTTACTAAAAATCTTACGTTTTACTTAATGGAGGTATAAAATTAACTCAAGTGTTTGTTGAATCCATTATTTTGACGGGATAGGCAGTCTATGAAACTAATTTGAACGATCCAATTGTCAAACTTATTGTATATACTCTGAGACCGCATACGCCACACCAAAAGCAAACTTTCAAGGATTAGGTAACGGGACGAAATTCTTCAATAGTTAGAAAAATACAATGATACGAACCTGATCATCCATGCAAAAGATATTTACACTGGTGGTTACCAAAAAAGCTTATGTTCTACTTAATGGAAGTACAAAATAAACTTTGAGTGCTTTTGTTGAATCTATTGTTTGGAGGAGATTTGCAATCTATGAAACTAATTTGAATGATCGAACCGACAACTTGTTTGCATATACTCAAAGATCGCACGCACCAAAAATCACCAATTTCAAGGATTAGGTAAAGGGAAAATTCCTCGACGGTTATAAATGAAAAATCACAATTTAACGATTATTTTAGCTACGATTTTAATTTTTTTAAAGATGCTAATTGAGAGTAAACACATATTAAAGGGACTTGATAATCAAATTTGCTGATCTTTTAATCATTTGAAATACAAAAAAAAGAGAAGAAAAAAAATTTAAGTTTGCCTAACGAACTATGTTTACGTTGTTTGCTCTTCGAAGGTCAGGTTTTTATTATTTTATTTATTTATTTATTTTTATGATTTTTAATGTATGTGATCTTGGAGTATATGCAAACAAATTTTCTGGTTGGACGTTCAAATTAGTTTCATAAACTACGTATCCCATCTTGTCAAAACAATAAATTCAACAGACACTCAAAAGTTTTTTCTATACTTCCATTAAGTGGGATGTAAGTTTTTTTGGTTGGACGTTCAAATTAGTTGCATTGATGATCAGGTTTGTTCATTGTATTTTTCTAAGGTCGATGAGTGTGGTTGTAAAGTATCATCAAAATTGAAGTTAAAATAACCATTTAACCGTGATTTTTCATTTCTAACTATTATTTGTGGTTTTACAGGTTAGTAAGTTCCAACAAACATCGTTTAAGAGCAGCATGTAAGTTGCTTTTAAAAGCTCATTATTTAAAAAGCGGAGGTTAACCTTTATGAATATTTTTAATTTCTGTAATACCCTCATTGATTTTTTTTCTTTCTAATTTATTATCCTTCTACATATATTTTCTTTGTGTTATAACATTTAAGACCTTTGCCCAATGGAATGGTTCATCGGGCAAAGGTTTTGGAAATTATTGAAGGAAAAATTGTGAAAAACAAGTTTATTTGAGCAACATCAACAACACACAATTAACAATTAAAGGCGGAATCATATTATATGCACTCAAAAACAAAACTTAACCCATGAAATTCAAAGCCTAGTAGATAGGTGAACCAAGACTCAGCTCAAGTACAAAGTGAGTTGAGAAATCTTATACCTTTGTTGATTCCTCTTTGCATAAGCAAAGGCTAATAACCCAAGGAGAGGGCCTTCATTCCTTGCTTCTTAGCTCCATGGATTTCTTGGAGGAGGATGGTTGAAAGGATTCTCCAAGTTCCTAAAATAGAGAACCTCTAATTTTCCACACCAAGGAGAGCTTTGAGGAGGAAATGAATGACCTAGAGGAGATTGCTAGCTAATTTCCTTTAGGGTGGCCAGCCTTTTTAGAGAGAAAAGAGAGCTTGTGTTCTCATCTTTTCTCCAAAAGAAAAACTCTAATGATGAAATGTTATAAAGTTGCCTTTATACCACCTCACAATGTAGTGGCAAACTTACAATTAAAGCAAGTTCACTACCCTTTCTCTATATGGCCGGCCTCCTATGGTCTTTGGGCTGTTTGGGTCATCTTGAATTGTTATTCATTAAGTTGTCATACAGCTTAAGTCAATGTGCTTGACGTTCGAAGCCCATTGGGCCTTGAGGCCCAAAACTAATCCGAGGTCTTTAACGAACTTATTTGTTTGATTAATTAACATATTAATTAATCCTAGCCATAAATAATCAAAACCATTTAATTATCATCTCCATTGTTTCTTCAATCTCTACCTTACACAATGTACGATCCATTAGGTTCCTTTTAGCGAGGTAGTGGGCGATTAGAACTCTTTCAAATCGATTGTGAATTGAAACTTACTTTCAATTCTCCCTTTAATGATTATACATGTTTAGGGCTTCCATAAACCATGAGTGGCACCTAGCAGTATGTCATGGCTACCCAAGCTAATCAGAATAGGTGGAGAACCTATTCAGTTTAGGATTACAATGCAATACGGTCTTTCTCTAATACAATACTCTTGACCACATTGTTTGGTTTGATAGTTTATTCATGTCTATTATCCAATGTGATTCATTTACTTATATGATTACTTTGAATGTGATTTGGAACAACTTTCTAAATCTCATTCATACTATGGTCAGAGATTCTTAATCATATCATAAAGTATTCTCCCTCAAACGATTTAGAGGTTAGAGATCCCTTGTTGCGCATTCACTTGCCTCCATGGCTAAGTGGCTTAACCCCAACTATGCCGTGGATACCCTCTGATGGAGTGACTTTGACACAGTCAAAGATCAAGGACCTAACCATAAGACAACTATGATGCCTCAGGTCAAAGGACTATTTTGCATTATCCCAACCATGAATTCTCATGTGACATGAGTATGAGAACTCCTCGTTTATCGTGTTTAGTGGACTCATTCTCTATTGAGCACCTACATACTTGTCTTGGTGTCAATCACACCAATGACTTGAGACCAGTCACTCTTCCTAAGAGAAGATATAGCACGTACTGATCTTAACGGATTGTTAATGCCCAATTGGCAATCCTATGATGATAAACGTTTAGGATATGTATACTAAAGAGAATGGTCTCATGAATCTAACTTCTTTAGATCACATTCTCCCAATTACATATTCCTTGGACATATTGTTTAAGTATATAACATTTGTATGACACAGCTTAAAACAATAATCTTACCCTTTATATTAAACTAGATTAGTTTAACATGTGAAATGTCCGTAAAGTATCATCATATGATTGGTTTTAGGGCACATTTCCAACAATTATGTCATGTGTTTCCAAACCCTAACTAAAACATTTTGTCAAGCAAAGGATTTTTGATGAAAAAATTTGTGGAAAATAAAGTTTGCCCGACAAATTTTATAGCATTTCGTTAAGCAATTTATCTGGTGGAAATTTTAACTTTTGGGCAAAAAGGTGGGGATAATTGTATATTTGACTGATGAAAAATACTTAAATAGTGGGTAAGAGAATAAGTACGCGATCTTGGTGCCTTCGCGCGGGTGCGCGGTGTGGGGCGGGGGGGGGGTGGGTGGGTGCGTGTGTGCGGGTTAGGTTGCGGATAGGAGAAGACCTTTTAGGATAGTAGAATCCTAGAGCATATCTAGGAAGTAGATATTGCTTTTGCGCACACTAATCCTTAGTTTGTAAGGACTCCAAGATTATAGGAAACCTGTTAATTTCTTATTGGATTAGGTTCCTGAATCTTGTGGAATAAGCATGGTCAGCGAGATCGACGGACTTCACCACTTGATTCTAGAACAAGATGATGGTGGCACCACTGATCCACTTGGCTAGCTTTGGAATGGAGGCTGTTAAGTCCATGATGTGACTTCTAAGGTAGGCGTATTCCAATCCACCTTACTCTAGCCCTAAAAAAATCATGGTCTCACAATTGCTCCTAAATAAGCATTTGAAAAGACTTGCTGTCCTTGAGGATGGGTAGTTACCCAGAGACCATGCCGCGTGGAGTAAGTAGGAAAATGTACCGTTTCTTCTTTCAGACGCTTGGTGTCCTAGCTTTGTTTTTCGCAAATTGTTAGTGCTCCAGATCCAGACGTGCGGTCTCGCATATTGCAAAGGAGAGATAACAATGATGAATGACATCATGATTAAAGAGACAAGGAGTTAATACAAATCAAGAGAATACAAATCTCACCGAGACAGGAGATGGCAGGAGTTCGACCATGAAAGGGCGTCGGATGGAGGAGATTCGGCCCGGTTATTCACCACCAACACGATTAGAGTTCTTTTTCTTTCAATGCGGCAAGAGTTTTTGGCTCTCTTGACTCCACTTAGTTCTATTTAGATACATAGAATTAAAAACATTGTTGACACACTAATGAATTCTATTTAGATACATATAATAAAAAACATTGTTGACACATTCTATTAATTCTATTTAGATACATCTAATCTAATGGGAATTAATGAGAGATAAGATCACCCTCACTTTAAGGAGTAAGCAAAAATGTACACCTGATATTTGGTTTTACTATTATCTGCTCAAGGAAAATTTGCTTCTTTCTTCATCTACATTCTACTTGGACTTTTCGAAATTTACTTTTAAAAGCCTAAAGATAGAAAAACAGGTAGTAAAAGATGATCAATCAACGCTTCTCTTGTTGAACAAGAAAATCCCCTTCTAAGATTTGTTTTTTAATATCATGATATCTTTCAAATTAATGGCATTAATGACCCTAATTTCATTGCTCTCAAACCTTCCGTAGCCTATATATACACCTCTCGAAGTCTGCCCTGTTAATGCTTCCAATGCTCATTACTTGTATATGCATATGTGAGTGCATGCTAGGGCTCTAGAATATTACCCCCGAGGGGGGGAGGGGCGGCGGCGGGGGGCCTCTCCAACTCTAAAAAGAGGTGTTGATAGACTACATGCTGGTTTGGTATTGCTATGTTTTGAAGAAAAAACTGCTTATGCTGTGCTGTGAGAATAAGCAGCAGAGCGTTTGGTAGACTTTTTTGTAAAAGTGCTTTTGGAAAAGGAAAAAAAAGCAGTATGATAGTGTTTGGTAAACTTTTATTTAAAATAGTTGTGACTGTGTGAAATGATCAAAAAGGGTATAATACTGGATGTGCTATTAATTTAATTTTTTTTAACAAATAAAGGTGAATTAATAAATATATTTTATTTTTAAAAGAAAAATATTTATAAACTTTATCTTAAATATTAATTAGTATGACAAACTACTTCAATTGAAATATTTTAGATTGAATAGCTAGGATTCATTAGTACAATATTGTTAATGTACTTGAAAATAGTCTAATTAGATGCATTCATCAAACTTGCTGCTATTCGATTTCTTAATGCCTCAATCTCACGTGATCCTTCAACTTGATAATTTTGGTATTCTTCATCATATTGCTCTCTTCACAAAAGTCCCTGGGGTCATCAAAATGACTATCACTTTCATAATAAAAAGCACACGAAAACAAAGTCTCCAGAGGTTGTCAAATGATGTTTCTTTTGGGTACAATGGACATAAACAACACCAACAACACAACATAACACAACACAACTCAAACAGAAACAAGACGAGGTCTCGCTAAACCAACACCTTCGTCACCAAGCAACTTCTAATACACAGTTGCATAAGAAACCATTTATCATATTGCTACATGAGTACCAGAACAAAGCATTTATCATATATTCAAAGCCCAATAACTTTCTCTTCTTTAGATGAAATAATACATCATGTTATTTGTTCTAACCTCAAATTAAACTCTAAAACAAAACAGTAAAGCCAAAATTGGATGTTGCAAATCAAAGGTAAATTTCAACCTAAACTTCAAACGTATCTCCTTCATATCACAAACAAATCTTGATCATATTAGTGTTAGCGCCGTGCAAAGCCACGACTGCATCTCCAGGCTTGCAGAGTCCCTTTGCCTTTGCATGTTGAATTGCAAACTGTATGCTCTTTTTTGTGGACTCGGCATGAGAAGCTCTAACGGGAGCTGAGCAGAGAAGTGGCAAAACGCCACGGTAAACAAAGTCATGCCTTGCCAGAACTTCATTGCTGCATGAGGTCTCAAAATAAGTTGTTATCTAAAGAACCACCACGGAAAAAATTGGCATGCTTGGCCTGTACTTAGCCACAAGCTTTGTCGTCCTTTTCCCTTTCGTTAGCACTAAAATCATTGCTGCCTTAATGCAATTAGCCATAAGCTTCGCCATGCTTCCTTTGTGCGAGAAGTTGAAGCGAGCCACATTCATCCCAGCAAATGTTATAAAGCAGAACCCTGATGAAACAGTCTAAACCTGCATAATTAAAAAAGTAAACTCTCTAGGTATGATTCCACAATTGCATTTTGTATAAAATATTAATAATTTGCATATTGGCAAGTTGAATGTAATTATAAAAGCGCAAATAAAAATGGGTGTCATTATGCAACAATACATCACAAACCCACCAAACTATCATGCATTATTAAACTTACTAGACAATTCTATAGTACATAAATCACCAATGATCATCTGATCTAGTGGCACCCAATCTCCACTTTCTTGGACAATATCCCGAGATAAAATCTCATGAACAACAATTGTTAACTGTAAAAAAATCATTCGTTATTCGAAAAAACATATCCAAATTTAGCCAATCTACGAGAAGCCTTCTCGTAATCACAATACCAACTACATTGCTACAATTATCTCACGTTTTTGCCATAGTTTGCATACACAATAGAAGAAGAACGAAATCACATTAAGTTAACCACAATCGAAACAATATGAACAACAATTGATCATAACAGAGATATAAAAAGATTACTATGAATAACCAATTTTTCACATGAAGGCGCTTAAGATTAGGCACTTGTTCAAGTAGCCTAACCTTAACCTAATAAGGATAGGATAGATGGATCATATGCACAAAATCAACCCGAAAAGAGAAATTATAGTAGACGACATATACACTAAGCTTAAATAATTAAAAACCCACTTCCACCAATAAGCAGAGCAGAGTTCATAGATCAGGTCGGCTGCTAGTTTTAGTAATGATGATCATCATCAACTGCTGCATCATCCAAATCTCGATTTGGTGCCGTGGCGTCTTTCTACCCACTGCTAAATTTCCTACACACACGCAAGGAGGTTGTGGAAGTCGCTATTGACAATTGTCCTACGAGAAGGTTTCTGTTTGATGGCTCAAGGATTGCCACCCTCATTCACATATCAGTAGCAGGACAAATCAGAAGTAGAGTTACAGATCAGAAGCAGAGCAGAGCTTTATCCTTTCTTATATACCTAAACCTTAAGATAAATCAAAAACAGACATTCCACAAACACTAATTTTTCCCCAATTAATTTTTTTCCCAATTAATTTTTTTCCACAAAACATATCACATTCCCTAATTAATTTGTTCCCAACCCTCCATCCCTAATCTTTTTTCCCAACACGCATACACTCATCCCTTTGCACTTCCTAACCCTCTTTCACTCTCACTCTCCCATCCCCAAATTTAAAAATCCAAACAAATAAATAACGAAACTTTAGACAAAAGAAGCTTACTAGAGGAAGAACGCCAAGTTGGAGAACACGACCTGGAGAACGAGTGAGATCGCTAGGATTGAAGTTTTCTAGTTTGGGTGCGAGAGGCGTGCTAATACAAAAGGCGTGTTTTGAAAGTGTGAGGAAAGGAGAAGGGCAATTTTGGGTTATTAAATAATTCATTAAAGATTACTGTTCACCTGTGTTTTTGAAAATAAGTTGGTTGTTGGAAGCTGCTATTTGCAGCTTAAGGTTTTGGGCTTATTTTCATCCAAAACTTTGAAATAAAGCTAATTTTGAGAACCTGACATGATGGGCGTATAGGAATGAGGATCATATTCAGATTTTCTTTGTGAAGATTTGTTTAGGCCCAAAACAACAGTTTGGGCTAAGGAAAGTATTTCTCGGCTTGAAAGGAAATACTGCGGATGGTCGATTCGTGGGCCAACTAAGTTGAGTCGGCCGAATCCTAGTAAGAAACAAATTTATTTCAAGTAAAGATAAGGGAAGCGAAATCCATCTGTGGAGACAGAGTTCTAGTACGATAAGGAGTCTCGGTGGGAGTCCTAGCTGAAGAAGGAGTGGCCGAGGCAGTCCGATAGGGGTAAGGAGTCCCAATTCGAGTAGAATTATGATTGATCAAAAGAGGACTCGGCTCCTACAAATACATAAGCAATGGTAGCGTGCAGGGGACCTCAAACTCAACACACAAACCTGCCCTGCGCAATTTCTCGCTCTTCGCGAAACCTCTCAACTCCATTGAGATTTTTATTTTCTTTTCGCCTTCACACCTTCAGTTTGGATAAACAGCACTGTGAAGGCAACCGGTAAACACCTTCAGTTTGGATAAACAACACTGTTGTAGTAGAACCAACCGTCCGTGAAGCACCATCAGTTTGGATAAACAGCATTGTGATCAGGTCGACTGGTTATCTATCCCAGTCTCGGCCGACGAGGGTTTTCGGATCCCTGTCGACAGAGGTCATCTCACCAGCCATCTCGGCGAAGTGAAGTGTTACTGATACTAAAGCTCGGTGCCTCAACGCCGAGTTATTTTATGATCGCATATTCACAAGCGGGTTTCAGAGTTCGGCACTTGGACGGCCGAACCATGTTCATTATCAAGACCTTCATCCGCTTTGAGTATTTGTGCCCCTATACTCTAGTATCGATTCGGCGTGATTTTACTTTCACCAATACGGTGACTGTTGCCGAATTGGACGACGACGAGCCGTGAACTTTGTAATTAGCAGCCTTGTCTTCAAGCTTGAGGACCCAGAAGCCAAGACGTGTTCCTTTCTCGGCCACAGTTGCAAGACATAGAAGTCAGCCGCGCGCATCCACACAACATCAAGACACTTTTACTCATTGATCGAGCTCGGCCGACGAGTTGGCACGCCCCGCACACATTTGAAGGACTTAGTTAGTCTACTAGTTACTTAGCCTGCGCGCCACGTAGGCTAGGTGATTTTTGTAGCCAACATTTTGGCACGCCCAGTGGGACCAAGTGCTAAAACTACGAAGTTCATGCCCGTTGAGACTTGTTCGATGAAGAAAAAGACAGGAATGGGAAAATCCACCACCGCACCAGTAACCCATAACACGGGTTCAAAAAATTCATCACAGGCACACACTAGTGATGCCGTGACACCTGATCCACGCTGAGAGAGGGGAATACTTCTCGGCGAGCCCTCTCATAACATAGGAGTTTTCACAAAAATCATAAAGGACAAACCGGTTGAAGGAATAGTGGAGGACTGTGACGAGGATGGGGGTAACGCTACTGACCCACCATCTAGGTCATTTTTTAGGAGACGCTTGGAAGAACAATCTCGGCAATTCGAACAGACATTTGGCCGAGACATACAATCAATCCTGGAAGAAGTACGAGGGCAAAGCGCAATGCAGACCAAGTTGCTTGAATACTTGGTCAACAATACCCCCAATTTAACCGATCGAGCGCGACAGTCCCTATCCAAACATAACATTGTGACCACGTCAACGACCGAGGCAGGATCTACTCGGCCTAAAACAATTGATCTAGAAAAAAGGAGCGGATCAACCAGCACAACAAATGACTTTAGGGCTGGCATGACTGCTGTGATTACCAAATAAATACAACGAATGATTGATTCGGCCTTAAAGAAGGGGCCGAAATTCCCCAAATTCATTCATCCGTACCCAGAGTATGTCGAGCATTTCGAATACCCGGAAGGATTTAAGATCCCAGATTTCAGTCTGTTTGCGGGAGAGTCTTCGTTATCTTCTCTTGAACATGTGGCTCGCTTCACTGCCCAATGTGGGGATGTTAACAGTGACCATCACAAGCTACGATTGTTCAATTTCTCATTAACCGGACCGGCATTCGCGTGGTACATTAATCTCCCTTCAAATTCGGTCCAAAGTTGGGAAGAACTGGTTGAGAAATTTCATGAACAATTATATCGGCCAGGAATGGAGATGTCAGTATCTTTGTTGGCTAGGATGGCACAAACATCCGATGAGTCACCAATGGAGTACTTAACGAGGTTTAAGTCGGCCAGGAATTGGTGCCGAGTACCTCTCCCGGAAGTAGAATTCGTAAGAATTGCTCCTAACGGCCTTAATCTGGAGTACAAGAAGAAGTTCTTGGGGGCCAATTTTCGGGATATGTATGAATTAGCTCAGCATGTGGAGCAATATGAGTACCTATTCCGAGAGGAAAAGGTATCAAAGTCCTCAGCCAGGGGTACTGTATACAAAAACCCTTCGCTCAGTTACGCCTCGACCGAAAAAGATAACTCCCAGTATGTCAATATAGATGCAGCTGAAATCGTCATTGACAAACCATATGTCTGCAAAGCTCTGGCTCAGACCAAAGATACGAAAGCTCGCGTGGCTCCTGAGGAAGCTACAACCAAAATGTCGAAGGTTTATACTTTTGACATTACCAAGGCCGATGCTATCTTTGACCAGCTATTGCTAGCAAAGATCATCAAGCTTCGACCAGGACATAACATCCCAAAGGCCGAAGAGTTGAAAGATATGGTATACTGCAAATACCACAATTCAAGTAAGCATACGACTAACAACTGTGTGGTGTTTCGCGATGCCATTCAAGGATGGATCGACAAGGGCAAATTAAAATTCCCAGAGAAGCAGATGATCGTAGACGCCAATCCTTTTCCCTCAGCAACAGTCGGCATGGTGGATGCTCATTTACCTAAAAACAAGGGTAAAGAAAGAGCCGAATTCGTACAAGTGCAGCACATTCCAAAACAGGGTTCTCGGCCACGGCTCAAAATCGATTTATCCTCTAATGAGCCACCAATAGAGCTGGCAGGGCCCGCACTAGTTGAACCTATATCAGGAACTAGCAAGAATGAATCCAACATGCCGGTAGTATTGTGCGGCCGTTGTAAGGTACCGGTAGTCATAACCGAGCCTAAAGAAAAACAATCCCAAGCAGCAGTACCATGCCGACCACAACTAGACGCAGCAGCGCCCCGACAAACACCCATGGTCGCAGCAATACTGCCAAAGACGCTCGGCTCGGGCCAGCGCCACAAAGTGTTCGATAGACTCGGACCTCAACCGCGAGCTGAAGGATCATCTTCGGCCAGGCGACGGCTTGACTTTGATGCCTCGTTTTACAATGAAGATTACTACGCACGAAGCTCCAGCAGCTCCGGTTCGGTGACACCTCAAAAGACGTTCAAACCGCCCGAACCACGTGACCAACGATGGTACACGTACAATTCATCGACTGGCATGTACACTGCCCTATCTAAATCTCAGAAGCGTCGCCGCCAAAGGATAGATTGCATGGCTCGCCGCCAGGCGACCCAAGTATCTTTGGCTCCCAAGTGGCAGCCCAAAACCGTGGAGACAAATGAAGATGATCGTCACCCTCCGACGATCGTAACCGAGTTACTCGAAGAAAAAAAGGTCACAGACCATGCTATCGAAACTGCTTTCGAAGAGTCTGATAAAAGGATGAAGCTTCTACTTCGATCAGGAGAAATGAAGGCTCGCATCGAGCAAATCAGGAATGAGTCAACGGAGAACCTCTCTTCAGCATCGACATTAAAACCACTGATCAAGATATGACGGAATCTCCATCCTCCTTTCGTTGGCGAAGCGCTAAAGTATATGCTGGAGTTCCATAAGACGCACTCGGCCAATGACTTGTACGGCTTACCAAAGGAATGTCAACAAGTCCTCGACCTAGCGTTAACCTCCCCAGATGCCGAGCAAATAATTCAAAAGATTACCGACCCAACCATAAAGGCACGTTTCCAGCACATACGGGAGGCTCGGGTGTTTGGCTTTGAGGTTGACCCATACATTAATCTACCCCCCGCCGAGCTTCATTTCTCATTCGATGACCTTTATGATCTGAGGTACCATTTCGAAATGTTCTGAGCAGTAGCGTTTTTCGGCCTCACGGCCGATGAATAAGAACGTATAAAGTGCCTTGACGCATACCTTGACACAAGAAAGCATTCACGATAGTTCGAGACAAGAGGATGCGGTGCTGCCCGGCGATCATACAACGGACGCCTTAGCTGAAGACGTTAAGGAACAAACTGCTTCGACTGACAATCTCAGGAAAGAACATCATGACCCACTGGGACCTTCTGTCCTGGACAACATGTAAATCAGCATGGTTCACGTCTTGCCCGCCGAGTTTCAGCCAACTACTTCCCAACCATCATCCTTAGTAGGCGATGTAGTGGCCGAGAAGGCAACACAAGTCGACCTCGTTACCACTGAAGAGGAAGAGATAGAAAACCCACAAGACAGGCTCGCAGCAGCCCTCGCTGAGTTGTTTCCTCGGTCTCCTACTGCCAATCTACAACATCTCAAGCCGTTATATATTACGGCTCATATAGAAGGTTACCCTGTCTCTAAAGTATTCGTCGATTGTAGGGCCACTGTCAACGTTATGTCTATGTCCGTCATGCGAGCCTTACGACGCTCTCACGACGAACTCATCCCATCCGGGATAACTATGAGCAGTTTCATGGGAGACCGGTCCCAAACAAAAGTAGTGCTTTCTCTAGAGGTAACCATCATTGGTCGTAATCACATGACCGCATTCTTCATTGTCGACTTTAAAACTGAGAATAACGCTCTGCTCGATCGCAATTGGATCCACCAGACTAGTTGTATTCCGTCGTCACTCTATCAAGTCCTCGTCTTCTGGGGCGGGAAGTCGGTCATTGTTCATCTAGCCAATACCTAGCCATTCGAGGCTAACATGATCCAACCTCGTTACTATGATGATCACGTCGGCTACATTTCCTTTCAGGGCCTCAATGAAGAAGGATGGCCGACACTAATTTCCGTACAGAAGGCTATTGAGGTTGCCGCCGAGACTGTCCATCAGGAATCGGCGTGGGATTGGTCAACTTACTCATCGATATCGATGATTGACACCAGCCAAGAGTGACACCAGGCCGCAATCTCCTCGACCATGGGACGACTGCTGGCCCACTGGTATACGGTTTCCCAGCAACCAAATTCGGGAGTCAATCTGGTCAAGTTTTTAGCAGAAGGAGACAACGTCCCCGTTTTGTCTCTAGATAAGGTTCAAGCTGCACCGGCCGAACTTGAAGACACTCGGCCCCAGGTCAAAGACCCTTTGGAAGAAATAAATGTCGGGACGGCCGAAGAACCTCGGCCTTTATTCATCAGTGCTCTGTTGCCTCAACCGATGAAAACAGACCTGTGTAATTTATGAAAAGAATTCAAAGATTATTTTGCTTGGAGCTATCACAAGATGCCTGGTTTAGATCGCACACTCATCGAGCATGAGCTACGCATCAAGCCCGGCTGCAAACCGTTTCGTCAGCCCCCTCGATGATTCTCGACCTAAGTACAACTTGGCATAAAAGACGAGATCATTCGGCTCTTGAATGCCGGTTTCATTCGGACAGCTCGATACGTCGAATGGTTGGCAAATATAGTTCCCGTCCTTAAGAAAAATGGAGCTCTGAGAATTTGTATCGCTTTTTCCACGTTATTAAAACTCAAGGATTCTGACAAGTTTGAATGGCGTACTGAGCATCACGAGGCGTTCACACAGATCAAGGTGGCTCTTTCCACCCCCACCAATCCTCGTTCCGCCCCAATGTGGCAGACCTATCAAGTTATACATTTTTGCGGCCGACGAATCCATTAGTTGTCTTTTAGCACAAGACAATGATGCGGGGTGCGAACAAGCTATCTTTTACCTTAGTCTCCACCTTACTGCTCCTGAAATCAATTATACGGCTGTCGAGAAACTCTGTTTAACATTGTTCTTCGCTGCCTCAAAACTCAGGCATTACATGCTCCCATCTGTCACTCAAGTCATTGCCCAAACCGACGTCATCCGCTACATGCTCACTCGGCCGATCGTCAAAGGACGAATCGGGAAATGGACGATGGCATTGTCCGAGTTCAGTTTACAATATGTACCCCAGAAGGCTGTCAAGAGACAGGCATTGGCCGATTTCTTGGCTCACCATCCGTCCCCATACGATTTTAGAAGCAACGATCTTGAAATCGGCATGGTAGAAGCCCAGGACAATTTCTGGACAATGTACTTTGATGGTTCGAGCACGGCTGTTTTTGCTGGGGTGGGCATAGTTATTCAGTCTCCCGAGCACCAGCCATGGTATTTCTCTCTAAAATTGGACTTCGACTGTACCAATAACCAGGGCGAGTACGAAACCCTTGTCATCGGCTTCAGCATCCTTCACGACTTGCGCGCACCCCATGTTTTGGTCCTCGGTGACTCTGAACTTGTGATTAACCAGATCAGTGACACTTTTCGTTGCATGAGTTGCACTTTGGCTCCCTATCACATGGTCGTCACCTATTTGGCCGAGTCCTTCGATGGCATCACGTTTATGCACGTATCTCGAGTTCATAATACCGATGCAGATGAGTTAGCCCAAATCGCCTCCGGTGCACAACTCATGGAGGGCAAACATGGTCGGGCGATACCCATCATACGACAGTCGTACCTAGCCTTGATTAACCAGCAAGTTCTCGATCAGGATCACGTGATCCGAACATGGGTCATGTCCTTGCCGTCATTATTAGAACGAGACATTCCTGTCGAAGTTTGCGCGGTTGAAGCATTACCAGACGATTGGAGATGAGCGATCATGCGGTACCTTGATAATCCTAATGGAAAACACGAGCGCAGGACAAAGGTGCATGCCACAAACTATGTGTCATACCAAAACGTGTTATATAGAAAAGGCAATGACGGTTTGTTGTTGTTATGTCTCGGCCCCAAGGAGGCTGAACAAGCAATGGCCGAGGTCCATGAAGGGATATGTGGAGCTCATTAATCCGGCCGAAAGATACGATGGCTGCTTGATAGGAACATATTTATGTGATTTTATTAGTTTGTTTCCTTGGATTTACTTAATTAGTTTCATCTTATTAGAATGTTTTAAGCTATTTTCGTGTGTTTGTAGGTTCTAATAACAAAGTTAACAAAGAAGTGCATTTTGGTGCAATTTGGAGCTGTTTTGGGGTGGAATGGATTGCATGCATAAGGATGGACGTTTTGGTGCATGAAAGGGCTTCAAACATATGCTAAAATATGGACACACTTCGCCTACAACATCCACCTACTTCACCTACAACATCCACCCACTTCACCAAGAAATTTTGTGGTGGTGATTCATTTTCAAAGTCTATAAATAGGCTTGTCCATCACAAGACAAAGGGGGAATTCACACAACACATTCACAACACAATTTCTACCACAAGTCTTCTCTCTTCCTCCATCCATTCCATCCACCTCTCTTCCTATCCATCCCCTATCACCCTTCCATATTCTCTAAACCTATTCAACCCCTTTGTCGCACCAGCCATCAACCACCATTACCATCCCTTGTGCCACAGCTTTACAAAGGAAGAATGAGAGGATTACCTTGGAGCCGTGCCTAGCCATTCAAGACGTTGGATTGTTGGAGCGTTTCTAGGTGTAATCTATCCTTGTTTTAAATGTTTAAATTTGATTATCTTTGTTTAATTGCTACTATGAGGAAATAAATTCGCCTTGGCTAGAGGTTGATTCAATACTATGAATATGTTTACAATATGAATTGATTACCTTCAGTTGTAATTTCATAAATTGTGAATGCAATTTGCTTAACTGTTTGATTGATAACTTATTCTTGTATGTTGATTAAGGATGCATACTTAGTTTGCATGCATGAATTTGATGCTAGAATATAAGGGAGTTTCACCTAATCGTTATAAACTTATATTCACAAGTAGTAGAGGTTGCTAGTCACAATTGCGTTAAGTGAATTCTTGGCAGGAGTATCATGCTTTTCATAATTACGAATGCCTCGTCAATGCTTATAGTTTTCACAAAGCTTAATGATCTTTGATTGTATCTCTATTGTGCTGTTCACGTAGGGGACTTTTAAAGAATGTTTTGAATTGTTGTATGCGTTTTCCCGTCTAATTCAATAAATTTAGGAAAACTTGAAGGTTAAAAAAGTGCTGTCACAGTTAACCTGGGGTGTTGAGTTTCATAGTTTATCGAAAGAACAATTGAAAATTGATTTGTATGCAATTGTGTCATATGTGGAGAAGAATCCTCTAGCTAGTCCATCACCCATCCATTCACCTTAGTTTTATGTCTTTGTTTAGAATCTGCAAGTTATTTACTTTGTGTTTTAATTTTCGTGCAAACCAAACCCCCCCTTTACATTGAGTGTCTTTTGGTTCCTATCTGTTCAATTTAGTTAGATTTCATTGTTTTGAGTCTTTTAATTCAAATTCCGTCCAAATCAGTCCCTAGTATCTAGTTTGAGTCTAACTGCTTGTTTTAAGTTGTTTTGAGTCATTCTAGTGTGTTTTGAGTTATTTGAGTCTAGTTAAGTGTCTTGTGCCTAGTTTTGTGTTTTTGAGTCTTATTTAGTGTTTTTAAGTTAGTTTTATATAGATTAGCAATCCCTCCTAATCCCCGGTTTAGAACGATCCCTACTTGCATATATACTACAATTGTCAACAAGAGGGTTTAATTTGTGTGTTGTTTACAACGCATCACTGATCGGACCATATTTATACATATTTTTATATCAAATTCACTCGTCTTTTCTTAGTTAGTTCGTTATATTTTGAGCTATTTACGTTGATTTTATGCTTTATAGAATTTATCAAGTTAAGAAAATAAAAATAAAATAAGTGAAGTGTTAAGTGATAATTTCGTCTAAACTTTCTTGCTTGTTGAATATTATACTTATCATTTGGAAAATAATATATATATATATATATATATATATTTATATATTTATATATTTATTTATATATATATATATTTATATATTTATATTTATTTATATATTTATATATTTTTATAAATTATTTTTGTGTGTGTGTGTGATAGCTGGATGGAATCATTCGGTGGAAAAGTAGTCAAAAGCAAAAAAAATGATGGAAACCATTGGCAACTTTAAAGAAAAGAGATGGCTGCCATTATTGGGAGCTTGAAAGAAGAATCAGGCGCAGGAAATAAAAAGGGAGTCAATCAGTAAGCCTTGGGGCAGCGAGATAGAAAGAAGACAAAAAAATAAAATAAAAGGGGATAAGAAGAGGGAGCTGGGAAGCTCCTCGGGAGCAAGTCAGAAAACAGAAGAGAGAAATAGGGGAGAGACAGAGGCAGCGAGAAGGGAGGTCTCGGACTGATACAAAGCTGCCAGACGGCAGCAGCATAAAAGGAAAGCAGTCTCGCAGAGAGAACCATCGGTTGGAAGCTGCCAGGTGGTGCGCAGCGTGAGCCTCGGATCACAAAGAAAAACCAAGACACGGGGCAGAGGAAAACAAGGCAACTAGCTTTGTGAGAAGCTGCCAGGAGAAGAAAAAGCACAAAGCATAGAGGACAGAGAAGCTCACGGTGCAAAAGTTTTTGCACTCTTCCCGTTTCGGTTTAATCCTCCAAACTCAGTTTTTATTTATGTTTTTAATTTATAAATAATGTGTAATTAATTGTTTTGGCTAGAGGATAATTCAAAACCATGATTATATTTGTAATTTGAATTGATAATTTCAGTTGTGAATTCTGAGTTGTGATTTAATTTGCTTAACTGCTTGATTGATAACTTATTTGTGTATGTTAATTAAGGATGCATACTTAATTTACACGCATGAATTTGATGCTAGAATATAAGTGAATTTCACCTAATCGTTATGAACTTATATTCATGAGTAGTGAAGGTTGCTATCCGTAATCGCGTTAAGTAAATTCCTGGCAAACGTATCATGCTGTTCATAGTTACGAATGCCTTGTCAACACTTATGATTTTCACAGAACATAATGATCTTTAATCGTATCTCTATTGTGCTTTTCACGTAGGGAACTTTTGGGGAATAATTTGAGTTGTTGTATGCTGTTCATCCAATTCAATAACTTAAGGAAAATCTGAAGGTTAATTTAAGCGTACCTAATTAATCTGGAGTATTGAAATTTACAACTTATTGAAAGAACAACTGAAGGTCAATTTAGATTGCATATGTGTCTTGTGTGGAGAAAAACCCTCTAGCCAATCCGTCGTCTATCTGTTCACTTTTAATTTTATGTTTTTGTCAATTTGTATTTTATTTAAGTTTAATTTACTTCGTCAAAACCAAATCAATCCCCCCATTATTAAAATATTATTATTTAGTTAATTTTATTATCTTTTAATTTACTTTCCGTCCAATTAATTTCCTAGTTCTTATTTTAAATTGTTTTCATTATTTTGAGTCATTTTTAGTGTGTTTCGAGTTTTTAGTTTAGTTTGTATTTTCTAGAGTCTTGAGTTGTTTTGAGTCTTTTGATTTGTTTTAGTTTATTTGTTAGTTTTATTTTGAGTTATTTTATTTAAGTGTTTTTATTTTAGTTTAGTGTTTTAAACTTTGTTTTTACGTTTTTAAATTATTTTAGAGGTTTTAGCAAGCCCTCCTAATCCCCGGCCTAGAACGATACCCTACTTACACCTATACTACATCTGTCAAAAAGAGGGTTAAATTTGTGCGGTTTAAAATACCCGTCAAATTTTTGGCGCAGCAGCTGATCGTGGTGACGTTCGGTAGGCCCACAGAGCTTCATTTAACTTTACATGCCACATACCTGGTCTTTCTCTCACCATTTTTTCAAGGATGCCAATCAAAACTTTATTACTTGCTGCGGCTTGCCCATTGGCTTGTGGGTAATATGGTGAAGACTGCTCGAGCCGAATTTTGAGATTCATCGTGTATTCCTTAAATTGGCCGGATATGAAGATTGTGCCGTTATCTGTTATGATCGTTTCTAGCACACCGAATCGAGTCACGATATTTTCTTCGACGAAGTCACAGAATTCCTTGGATGTCAGTTCGGCATATGATTTCGCTTCGACCCATTTGGTGAAATAATCCGTTGCTACTAATATCTAAGCATGTTTTGCCGAGCCAGACGATGGTGTAATTTTGCCAATGATATCTATAGCCCAACCTCTGAATGGCCATGGTTTAGTGATCGAATGCAATGATTCGGCCGAAGCCCTTTGTATGGGGCCATGAATCTGGCACTGTACGCATCCTCGCGCATACTCAATGCAATCTTTTAAGATATTCGGCCAAAAATAACCATGTCGGTGAAGCAGTGATTGACGGGTATTTTAAACCGCACAAATTTAACCCTCTTTTTGACAGATGTAGTATAGGTGTAAGTAGGGTATCGTTCTAGGCCGGGGATTAGTAAATTTGCTAATCCCTTTATTTTTTTGTTTGTGTTTATTTTATTTTATTTTATTTTATTTTATTTTATTTGTTTTGTTTGTTTGTGTTTATGTTTATATTTGTGTTTGTGTATTTTATTTTTGATATTTGATTTAGTTTTCGTTCTTTAATTTTAGGAAAAAAATGGATGAAGATATGGCAACCATTCAAGCTCAATTGGCGCAGCTTACTGCTCAATGGACTTATAATGCCGAACGGGCCTCAATGCCAAGTGTTCCTACACTTGATGTGCCCTATGGGCAAGGATATCAAGGCTATGATCAACCAAGCGGCAACTTGTATTTCAACGCTCGCAACTCGGATTGGAGTGATCATTCAAACTCTATGTGGTGGGAAGCTCAACAAGTTCAACATGAAGCATATTGGCAGCCATATGAGGAGTTCTATACAACACCACCACAACCTCCATCACAATCTGCCAAATTAAATTCAGGTACATCTGTGAATAATGATAATATTATTCAATTACTCATCTCTTTGAACCAGGAAGTAGAAAATCAAACCAAGGAGATGGGAGAATTGAATAATCAAATGGGGCAGATTGTGGAAGTCAAGGCACAAATTCAAGAGCAACGTGAATTCTGCAACTCCACATTTGCAAATTCAAAGGGAGAAGTGGAATTCGATGAAGCCACCACTGTGGAAGGAGAGATGGATGAATTGCAGCTGCAAGAAGAAGATGAGGAGGACGACTTGGGCAGTTTAGAAGAATTTTTGTCTCAAACCCCTGAAGTCCCTATGTTGTCCAACTCAGGTGAGGAAGTTCCAATTTCAATTCATTCTAACATTTTTCCACCGAATGTCCTTTTTCCTTGCAGAATTTTAATTCCAAATTTTGAAGAGAGTGAAAAAGACGTTGTGGAAGTTCTTCCAGAGATCCAAAGTGATATCCCAATTCTTGGTGCACCAAAACAAGTTCCCGAACCTTGCACACCAAGAAAAGGGATTCAAGAAATCGAAGTGGGTGAAGAATTTGTAAATTGCATCAAAGAGGTTGTGCAGACAATCAAGGCCACTACCATCATAGTAAACCTGGCCAAGTTCAAAATCCCGGAATTATCCAAAAATGTGGTTTTTGTTATTGAGTTTATGTCGGAGAATGAAAGTAAACCATCTTCTCCAATTTTAATTTTTATTTTATTTTATACTAACTTGTCTCTAATTTTAATGATTCAGGCATCCACCCTGGAATTCAGACCATTGCCGAATCATTTCAAGTATCACCTCCCATTAAAAGATAAATTCCAAGCCTTGGAGCCGATGGGAGGTTAAGGAAAGAATCGTCCGGCTAAAGACGTTAAAGCAAGCGCTTCTTGGGAGGCAACCCAAGCAACCAGATTTGCATTTCTTAACTCTACTCTTTATTACCTTTATTTTGAAATTTTTGTTTTGTTTAGTTAGTTGTGTTATTTGGTTGATTTTCGTTTAGTTTGTGTTTAAATAAATTAAGGGCCTTGTTTATTTTTAGTGCGGATAAATAAAGTCTTTTTACATTAATTTACATATTTTACATTACATATTGTAATTTGCTTAAAATAAACCTGAAAAAAAAAATAAAAAAATAAAAAAATAAAAAAAAAATAAAAAAAAAAATTATAATAATAATAATATTTATATATATATATATATATTTAGTTAAATAAACATTAAAAGCATAAAAAAAATTACAATAATACGAAAAACTAATAGCAATCATTGGTTTTGGTTAGGTGGCGCCTCAGAGGTTGACGGAGCTCCGGGAAGACGAAGAGCCAGAGTTGGCATCTCCGGAGCCGGAACGCTTGGTGCTGCTCCAGAGGACGAAGGCAACATAAACCGCGGGAGTAACGCCATGAACCGCTCATGATCACTCTGGATTCGACCGTCTGACTCCTGCAGCTGGTCCAGTTTCCTCTTCATGCTGGTCGAGTAACTAGTTGCAAGCATGTGCAACTCCTTGTTCTCGTGCCTGAGTCCTCTGACTTCTTGCCGAAGACTGGCCACCTCCGCCATCAGCGACTCCACCTGACGAGTTCGGGCAAGCAGGCGCTGGCCCATGTTCGAAACTGAGCCTGCACTCTGGACGCTGAGGGCAAGGGATTCCTGAACGGCCAGCTCGTCCGACCGCCTAGATAGCATCCTATTGTCCCTTGGAGTGAGCAGATTTCTGGCAATCACCGTAGCGGTGATTTCATTCCTCATCATTGTGTCCCCGACTGTAAGAGGACCATTGGGGGATATAAAGGACGGATTCCAAATGTTGTTCGGAGAAGACGAGTCATCGTCTTCCCCGACATTCAAGTTTAGGCGACGGTCGGAAGGGCAAGACATTTTTAGAGGGGGTTGATGAAGAAAAGAGTTCGGAAAGATTAAGATTGCTGAAGCGGAAGAAGAGAGCGGAAAGATTAAGAGTGCAGAAGTGCAAGAAGAGTTCGGAAGGATTATGAGTGTTTACAGAAGGGAGTATTTTTAGAAGGAAGTGTTTGAGGGAGTTCAAGTGTAAGGTGGAGCAGAATTAGCGCCTCTATAAAAAGAAGCAAATCAAAGAGGCGCCCGCTCCTCAGAGAAAAGAGGCGCCCGCTCCTCAGAGATCAAAGCTGGACGTTCCTTTCTCGAGAGCCGTTTCCTTTCTCAAAAGTCGGAATTGCTCAGAATTCACGTGGCATCACGAGGGCTCAGCTTTTCCAGTTTGTCGTGACTCATCACGTGCAGCGTGGAGCGTTGCGAAAACCATGAGCCGCACCCGGTTTTGAACCCCGGTTTTCAAAAGATCATCATTCCAATTTGTCGTCACTCGTCGCCTGCACCGTCAGCCCTGCGGAATTTACGGACGCTTTGTCAGAAAGCGCGTAACGGGCACTGTTCATCCATTCACCGGCTGCCGACAAATAGTGAAGGAATAGTTCCGGTTGTGAAGCCAAATTTCTATAAGTTCGACTTTCGCCTTCCACAGCAAAGGCACACCTTCACACCCTCTCCACCTCTCAACCTCTCTTCCTCTCTTCATCTCCGATAATGTCTTCCCAAAGAAAGCTTTCGAGTTATTCAGTGTTCTTCATCCCTTGGATCACCCCAGAAAACAAACCTTCCAGAGCAAAAGTATTTCATATTAAAAAGGTTAAAAGCAAAAGTATCTCATATTACGCTTTCTCCTCACTTTCATCTGAAGAACATGGAGAAAGTGAGATCCTGATTGCTTACCTAGTCTTGCTCTCGAGTACTCATCTCAGACCCCTCCCAACACACTTCAAAAATAAACCTGTGTTGAGGTACTTCTTCAAAAACAAAAGTACCTCACAGACGAAGCAGGAGGAGTCTGAGGTGCATCCAGATGAAGGTAGAGTCTGAGATGATCCAAGAGTTCAAGAAGATGCCACACCTGCGTGGAGACCGGACTACTTGAAGCATGTGGAGACAACGTGCTGATTCATCCTCAACTAAGCTGAGGAGCACTTGCCAGAAGGAGGCCCATCCAGTTCAAGATGAAAGCTGTGGAAAATCAACAGTCATGACCAATGACCACCTATTAGTTCTTTTCGTTATCTTTTATTATCATTTTCAATTTTTGTTTACTTTATTTTCTATTTTTTCTTGCGTGCTTAACTGTTTATTTCTGTTCTTTGCAGGAACGTTTGGTTATTTTCTCCCTTGAAGTTGATTGCAAAATTTACGCTTGGGGGTCATCGCTTGGTTTTCTGCAAATTAGAGAAGTTTTCAGTCCCTTTTCTTTATTTTGTTTCGTATTATTTATTCATTTTATTTTTTTTTGCATATTTTTGTTTTATGACATTGGGGACAATGTCTAGTTTAAGTGTGGGGGTATCAAGTATAAAAAAATTGACCAAATTGAAATTTTTTGTACCTTCGACTTTGAACTGGTTTCATTTGTTTCCATGTTATTGCTTTTTGTTTTCTTAATTAGCTTTGTGTTTTACTTAATTTTTTTCGGAGTTTTGTGTTTTATTTAATTTTTCTCGAAAAATTTAAAAAAAATCCAAAAATATTGTCTTGTTTTCCTTATGGTTTTAAATTAGATTTTTATTAGTTTCCCGACCCAATGATATAACTGGATGAAATTTGAACCATGATTATCAAGAACTTAGTTAACATGTGTTATGTGAAATTCCTTATTCTCTTGTTAGTTTTGTACATGTTTGATCATCTTTGAAAAACCAAATGCACATAGCCTTGTTGATGTGAAACTAAAGCATGACTTAAAGCTTCATATGTGAATTTAGTGACCATATACATCCTATGTGAGTTTTTGAGCCTATTGAAAGTGTGTGCATTTTTCATACACTCCTATTCTTTCATGTGTGATGAACTTATGTGAGATGCATCTCTAGAACTTGCGTAACGATCTTTCGAAATATTTGTCATTGATTACATGAACTTGAAAATGATAGAGGCATTAGGTTTACCACCATGGCCCAAATAAGCATGTTTTCCCAAAGAAAAAAATGATATCATTAGATTGCCAATTTGAGCCGTTTTGTTGAGCCGTTTATTTCTTATCACCAGATATATCTACCCTTATACCTCAAACATGTTTCCTTACCCTTTCCAAGCGAGCAATTTGAGACTATTTTATGAGAAATGTTTATGAAGTACCTGGAATGAGTTTGGCAAAAGAATAAGTGTGGGGGTATTTATGTTTGTATTTTTCTTTTAAAAAAAAAAAGAGAATAGAAGAAAAGAAAAGAAAAAGAAAAGAAAGATTGTATACGAAGAAAAAAAAAAAAAGTTTAAAGTTTCAGTTTAAGGGTGTGATTGGAGGTGTTAAAAGAATCGTTGGAAAGTTTGAGTTCTTATAAATCTCAACAAAAGAATCGCTTGCGATGTAGCTTGGAACTTGTGTTTTCCTATTCTTTCGTTTCAATAGCCCTATCCCTAAGCCTCATTACATCCAATAAAAGTCCTCTTGATTTAAGTTTTGCAATTATGATTGTGGAGAAGTGATTTTTATGCAAGCTTATGGTAGATCTTTCACATTTGTTTCTTTGAGCGAAACACATTAAAACTAAACACATGTGTGATTGAGTGCATATCCCGTAAGAAGGTCGCTAGTTTGCATGTGATGATTTTAAAAATAAAAACTTGAAATTGCATTAGCATGGCTATCTCACACACTACACTTTAAGGATGATTTAAAGATTACTGCTAATATTTGAATAAGGAAGATGAGCTTGAATTAGTTTGTTTGGTGCTAGCTACGGTTTTTGCTGATTTATGTTTTCAAATGAAATTCTATGAGGGTCAAATAAGGGGAAGCTAATGTTTTTCATGTTATTACTTGTTCTGTTTTCTTTGTTTTGCTCGAGGACTAGCAAAAGTTAAGTGTGGGGGTATTTGATCGGACCATATTTATACATATTTTTATATCAAATTCACTCGTCTTTTCTTAGTTAGTTCGTTATATTTTGAGCTATTTACGTTGATTTTATGCTTTATAGAATTTATCAAGTTAAGAAAATAAAAATAAAATAAGTGAAGTGTTAAGTGATAATTTCGTCTAAACTTTCTTGCTTGTTGAATATTATACTTATCATTTGGAAAATAATATATATATATATATATATATATATATATATATATATATATTTATATATTTATTTATATATATATATATTTATATATTTATATTTATTTATATATTTATATATTTTTATAAATTATTTTTGTGTGTGTGTGTGATAGCTGGATGGAATCATTCGGTGGAAAAGTAGTCAAAAGCAAAAAAAATGATGGAAACCATTGGCAACTTTAAAGAAAAGAGATGGCTGCCATTATTGGGAGCTTGAAAGAAGAATCAGGCGCAGGAAATAAAAAGGGAGTCAATCAGTAAGCCTTGGGGCAGCGAGATAGAAAGAAGACAAAAAAATAAAATAAAAGGGGATAAGAAGAGGGAGCTGGGAAGCTCCTCGGGAGCAAGTCAGAAAACAGAAGAGAGAAATAGGGGAGAGACAGAGGCAGCGAGAAGGGAGGTCTCGGACTGATACAAAGCTGCCAGACGGCAGCAGCATAAAAGGAAAGCAGTCTCGCAGAGAGAACCATCGGTTGGAAGCTGCCAGGTGGTGCGCAGCGTGAGCCTCGGATCACAAAGAAAAACCAAGACATGGGGCAGAGGAAAACAAGGCAACTAGCTTTGTGAGAAGCTGCCAGGAGAAGAAAAAGCACAAAGCATAGAGGACAGAGAAGCTCACGGTGCAAAAGTTTTTGCACTCTTCCCGTTTCGGTTTAATCCTCCAAACTCAGTTTTTATTTATGTTTTTAATTTATAAATAATGTGTAATTAATTGTTTTGGCTAGAGGATAATTCAAAACCATGATTATATTTGTAATTTGAATTGATAATTTCAGTTGTGAATTCTGAGTTGTGATTTAATTTGCTTAACTGCTTGATTGATAACTTATTTGTGTATGTTAATTAAGGATGCATACTTAATTTACACGCATGAATTTGATGCTAGAATATAAGTGAATTTCACCTAATCGTTATGAACTTATATTCATGAGTAGTGAAGGTTGCTATCCGTAATCGCGTTAAGTAAATTCCTGGCAAACGTATCATGCTGTTCATAGTTACGAATGCCTTGTCAACACTTATGATTTTCACAGAACATAATGATCTTTAATCGTATCTCTATTGTGCTTTTCACGTAGGGAACTTTTGGGGAATAATTTGAGTTGTTGTATGCTGTTCATCCAATTCAATAACTTAAGGAAAATCTGAAGGTTAATTTAAGCGTACCTAATTAATCTGGAGTATTGAAATTTACAACTTATTGAAAGAACAACTGAAGGTCAATTTAGATTGCATATGTGTCTTGTGTGGAGAAAAACCCTCTAGCCAATCCGTCGTCTATCTGTTCACTTTTAATTTTATGTTTTTGTCAATTTGTATTTTATTTAAGTTTAATTTACTTCGTCAAAACCAAATCAATCCCCCCATTATTAAAATATTATTATTTAGTTAATTTTATTATCTTTTAATTTACTTTCCGTCCAATTAATTTCCTAGTTCTTATTTTAAATTGTTTTCATTATTTTGAGTCATTTTTAGTGTGTTTCGAGTTTTTAGTTTAGTTTGTATTTTCTAGAGTCTTGAGTTGTTTTGAGTCTTTTGATTTGTTTTAGTTTATTTGTTAGTTTTATTTTGAGTTATTTTATTTAAGTGTTTTTATTTTAGTTTAGTGTTTTAAACTTTGTTTTTACGTTTTTAAATTATTTTAGAGGTTTTAGCAAGCCCTCCTAATCCCCGGCCTAGAACGATACCCTACTTACACCTATACTACATCTGTCAAAAAGAGGGTTAAATTTGTGCGGTTTAAAATACCCGTCAATCACTGCTTCACCGACATGGTTATTTTTGGCCGAATATCTTAAAAGATTGCATTGAGTATGCGCGAGGATGCGTACAGTGCCAGATTCATGGCCCCATACAAAGGGCTTCGGCCGAATCATTGCATTCGGTCACTAAACCATGGCCATTCAGAGGTTGGGCTATAGATATCATTGGCAAAATTACACCATCGTCTGGCTCGGCAAAACATGCTTAGATATTAGTAGCAACGGATTATTTCACCAAATGGGTCGAAGCGAAATCATATGCCGAACTGACATCCAAGGAATTCTGTGACTTCGTCGAAGAAAATATCGTGACTCGATTCGGTGTGCTAGAAACGATCATAACAGATAACGGCACAATCTTCATATCCGGCCAATTTAAGGAATACACGATGAATCTCAAAATTCGGCTCGAGCAGTCTTCACCATATTACCCACAAGCCAATGGGCAAGCCGCAGCAAGTAATAAAGTTTTGATTGGCATCCTTGAAAAAATGGTGAGAGAAAGACCAGGTATGTGGCATGTAAAGTTAAATGAAGCTCTGTGGGCCTACCGAACGTCACCACGATCAGCTGCTGGGACGACTCCATATGCGTTAACCTATGGACATGATGCCATGTTACCAGTCGAGTTAAGTGTAAATTCGCTGAGAATGATAGAGAATAGTAGTTTGTTCAGTGATGAGTACAGTCAGGCCATGAGACAGGAATTGGAAGATTTGGAAGGTGTTCGCCTTGATGCGTACAATTTATTGGTGGCGCAAAAGAAAATCACCGAACGAGCGTACAATCAGCGAGTTAAACAAAAGACGTTCGGTGAAGGAGAATTGGTTTGGCAGACAGTTCTACCAGTTGGAATAAAGGACCCTAGGTTCGGCAAATGGTCGCCGAATTGGGAAGGGCCGTTTGTTGTTCATAAAGTCCTCGGCAATGGTGCATATTATTTGAAGGATTGCACTGGTTTAGTTCACAAATTGCCGATCAATGGAAAGTTCTTAAAGAAGTATTATCCGATAAATTGGGAGATGCAGGAATGAGTATTTTATTCAAGACAAAGTAAATTACAAAATACAGTCAAGGGGATGAGGGAAGATAAGCCTCAATGGCCGCTTTTAGTTCCAGCCACTTCACTTCCCCAAGCGTGACTTCGGCCTGGCGCATCCTCCTCTCCGACCTCATAAGCGCGATCTGCCTCGCACCGACTGCAAGCTCTGTCAGTTTAGCTTTATTTGCTTCGAACGTCGCTTCAAGTGCTGAGACGACATCAGACCTTCGGCTTTGAAGAACAGCTATCTGGTCGTCAAAGGCCGCCAGTTCCAGTTTCTTTTCCTTTATGATTTCAAGATCTGGTTGGGCGACTTTTTGAGCAGCCTCAACAGCCTTTAATACGTCGTCAGACCGAAGGGCTCATTCGAAGATCGCGAAAAAAATCTCGAGTCCTCTCCAAAATTGAAGACAGTTGGGTAATGGTTGCATTATCCAAATGACCTTCAGAAGCGAGGGCATTCAAGCATTCCCCGACAGCGTCGAGCCCGTTGCACTGAAGGACTTCCAAAGCCAATAGGGAAATGAGGTCTTGCAGTCGGGTGAAGGCGGAATGATTGGCAGATGCAGTGGCAGATGCAGTGGCAGTCCTGGTCGAAGAAGCAGATGAACCAGCCCCACCAGAAGCAGAATAGAATAGAGCATCGAGCTTGGCCTGCCAAGTGGGCTGCACACAAAAATATAAGTAAAACATCCAACCTAAACAGGCAAGAACCTAAGAAGGGTAAAGAGAACTTACGGTGGTCGAGGTGGCTCCGTGAGTAGGGATAGCCGATTCCACGCCCTGTGCAGAGACTGTCGACGCGACCGGCGCTTCAGGTTCGACAGCAGCCTTCTTCCCTTTGTCGACCACAGCAGAATCGACCGGGAGGGTCTCGGCCATCAAGAGAGGACGTGGGGAAGATGGCCGAGGACGGTCCGTAAACAGAGTCTCACCGTTGTCCTGAGAAGATGATCGTTTAGTACTAAGATCAAAATATCAAATAAAAGCAGAAGTGTATATCCAAACCTCTTCGTCTTCCAAGACGGCCAACGATTTCTTTGGATGCTTTGGGGGCGACCTAGTGGCCAAAGGGACCACGTCCAGGATATAGGCGACCGAAGTCCCTTGAGTTGCAGGGGACTTGACTCGCCGAGTAGTTTCTGGCACGACCTGGGGGGCAAGACTAGCCGTGGATGACGGATCCTGATCCCCGGGGAAGCTTGAGACGGCCGTTTCACCGCCTGGCTGGAGGCGGCGTGAGTCTCCCGATCTCAGTGGGTGGCCGTTTTCTTTGGACGTTTTGGAGAACGGAGAGACTCGCCAGCTTCCTCGGCCTCCCTGTGCAGCCGTTTAGTCGTTGGTTTAGCCGTAACGACCGTGACCGTTTTGGGAAGAGAAATGGCCTTTTTCTTCTTCACCGCGGCCGCCGTAGCCACCTCTGTCAATTGGGGCACACGACCGCCTAGAATGACGAATGAAATAAAGTTAGACAGCCCTAGACAAGGCTAAGTTATAGAAGAGGGGTTTAAGACATATACCTTGAGCCGCTTCTCTTGTGGCAAGGGCAGCCTTTTTGGGTCTGTCCCCAAAACGTTTATGACCACGTCTACGGCCGACGCGCTGAAGAAGTCCTTGGTATAGGCCTCCCACCAGTCACAGAAGGTGTCGGTGCAGAGGGCCTCGGGAACGGCCGGCCGAAGACGAAATTTGTTACACCGCTCTTGAAAATCCTTCTCGGCGGACTTAAAATCTTTTTCAAGAAAGCCGGAGAGGCGTCCTCTTCTGAGAAGAGAGCGGGAGGAAAGAAGAGGCACCGGAGCACCTTGAACATACCCAAGATGTCGGACTGTAAAGTGGGGGTGGTAGACTTCCCAACTTGCCCGGCAAGCGTCACAGCTAAGGGGAAGATCACGTGATAACACAAACGATCCCCAATGACGGCGAAGGCTAAGATCCGCTTCTGCATCCCATGCCGTGGATGGGAGTTGGATCGACTCAGGGTAGTCTCGACGACGGCAAATCAGAAATTCGTGGTCGGACAGAGAGTTCAGGCCGAAGAAGAATTTGAAAATTTCTTCGGCCCGGTGAGGTGGTACTGGTCGAGAAGCCAGTTGAGGGCCGAGCGCTTCAGCGAGGTGGAATGAGGGCATGTCAGGCCGAAGCGCGGCAAAGTAGACCTGCAGCCAGAGCTGGAAGAGCCAGAGAGGCCCACTCTACTGGTGGTCGATCTTAGCGGCGGTCGTCTCGGCCAAGCAGCGGAAGAGATTGGCGAGTATGGCCGGACCAAGGGCCAGGACATGACCACTCGCCAGGGCCTCGGCCACTGGCATGTTCTCGACCAGGCACTTGTTTGATTTGGTACAACAAATAAATTTGTTTTACCAATAGAAAAGGAAGGCCTCGTATTCCCCCTTCCTAGCCACGTCTTGCCCTCGACCGGCGAAGTGGTAGTAGAGGGTATTATAGTTGAAGAAGTTCTTAAACCGCTTATGAACTTCTTCCTTGGAGGTTTCTTTGTCCTCCTCCTTTAAGGATTTGACGGCCCGAATCTCAAACCAGGCCTTTAAATCTAGCCTCCCCGGATGCCCAGCAAGGGTAGCATCGATTGGGGTGCCAGAGGGTGGGTCTCTAGAATAGTCGTAACATCGAGGACGGTAGGGCCAGCCAAGCCGAAGGGGAAGACCATGGTGTTGGTGGCTGAGCACCAAAAGCTGAAAGCCGAC
Organism: Crataegus laevigata; assembly: GCA_963580275.1. NCBI lineage: Eukaryota > Viridiplantae > Streptophyta > Magnoliopsida > Rosales > Rosaceae > Crataegus > Crataegus laevigata. Next base: position 23,052,379 of record OY756947.1, on the reverse strand, counting down.
ATTAGCATCTCTTTATCCATAGCAATCTCCACAGTGGAAAGCCAAATGGCGTCGTAAATGCCAAGGGCCTTCCACTGGTCGCCGAAGAGGTCGGACATGCAGACGCCCCAGGTCGCCGGAGTCGAGGGCCAGGAACCCTGGCGTTTGGCCGAGTCCCATTTGAACCAATCGATTCCAGGCAGCAGGGGGCAAATCAGTGATCCCTACATAGGCCGGTGATGGATGAAGGGGCGGATTCCCTGAAGAGCGGCCCAAGAATTTGATGGGAAACACTCATATCGCTTTCAAAACACATGGATTTAATAACAAACTTGTCAAGTTTGCTCTTCTCACATTCGTTGCCAAGCTTAGAGATGAAAGAGGCCATTGAAGAAGGTTTGGAGTTTTCTGAGCAAGGAAGTTTTCTGGGTTTCGTTTTGAGAGGATGAAGAAGGCTTGAGGGAGTGAAAACAAAGGAAATTGAGGATTTTGGAAGCGTAAGAGTGTAAATGGGGAGAAATCTGAATACTTATAAGCGTTTTGGTGGGAGATGGGACGTTTGATTTTCAAAATTTGGATAAAATCAATCAGAAAGAGCGCTAATTATTTCGAATATTTGAGGGAATCTAGGTGAAAAGACCGAACGTCCCACAGAGTTAAAGACGCACGATTGCGTGTGGCGGCGAGCAATAATGGAAAAACGATTCAGTAACGGCGCGTTTCAAGAAACATCATTAGGGTTGCTGAGAGGACTAGGGGGTTGCCGCGTGGCAAGCAAGTCGTGGACCATCGATCGTGCCTGTAATCAACGGTTTTAAAGCAAGAGTTGTTTCTGCTCCTTCAAGGCCGAGGCTCGGCCAAGGCCACCAACTTCAGAAGCGAGGGGGTAATGTTTGGGCCCAAAATAACAGTTTGGGCCGAGGAAAGTATTTCTCGGCTTGAAAGGAAATACTGCGGATAGTCGATTCGTGGGCCGACTGAGTTGAGTCGGCCGAATCCTAGTAAGAAACAGATTTATTTCAAATAAAGATAAGGGAAGCGAAATCCATCTGTGGAGACAAAGTTCTAGTACGATAAGGAGTCTCGGTGGGAGTCCTAGCTGAAGAAGGAGTGGCCGAGGCAGTCCGATAGGGGTAAGGAGTCCTAATCCGAGTAGAATTATGATTGATCAGAAGAGGACTCGGCTCCTACAAATACATAAGCAATGGTAGCGTGCAGGGGACCTCCAACTCAACACACAAACCTGCCCTACGCAATTTCTCGCTCTTCGCGAAACCTCTCAACTCCCTTGAGATTTTTATTTTCTTTTCGCCTTCACACCTTTAATTTGGATAAACAGCACCGTTGCCGTAGAACCAGCCGTCCGTGAAGCACCTTCAGTTTGGATAAACAGCACTGCGACCGGGTCGACTGGTTATCTATCCCAATCTCGGCCGACGAGGGTTTTCGGATCCCCGTCGACAGAGGTCATCTCACCAACCATCTCGGCGAAGTGAGGTGTTACTGATACTAAGGCTCGGTGCCTCAACGCCGAGTTATTTTATGATCGCATATTCACAAGTGGGTTTCAGAGTTCGGCACTTGGACGGCCAAACCACGTTCATTATCAAGACCTTCATCCGCTTTGAGTATTTGTGCCCATATACTCTAGTATCGATTCAGCGTGATTTTACTTTCACTAATACGGTGACTGCTGCCGAATCGGATGACGACGAGCCCTGAACTTTGTAATTGGCAGCCTTGTCTTCAGGCTTGAGGACCCAGAAGCCGAGACGTGTTCCTTTATCGGCCACAGTTGCAAGACATAGAAGTCAGCTGCATGCATCCACACAACATCAAAACACTTTTACTCATTGGTCGAGCTCGACCGACGATTTGGCACGCCCTGCACACATTCGAAGGACTTAGTTAGTCTACTAGTTACTCGGCCTGCGCGCCACGTAGGCTAGGTGATTTTTGTAGCCAACAAGATTTCGAGAATATTGTAATCACATTTGTTCATTGTATATCGTGCGATAAAAAATTATTATAAATTTTTTTATTTAAAATTAAATATAAACATTATCTGACGAAAACTGATCACACCATATCTAATAAACCAACGTAATTAGAGAATTTTTAAAATCATCACAAAAAAAATCTGAAAAAAAATTACCATTAGCGTATAACAATTGCATTCAAGAAATTTCGTTTTTTTGGTTTAAGGGGTTGTTTATCGTGATGTTTATAACATTATATTAATGATATGACGGTACTACTTTTCATGGATGCGAGTTGTGACAGTGACCTTAATTTCTCCAGCCTTAAATATGGAAATTTTCTAGTTTAAAAAAAAAAAAATTTAACAAATAATAATTTGACGAAAACTAATCATACGACGTACAATAAATTGATGTGATTAAAAAATTTGTGGAATCTTCACAAAAAATATTCGAAGAAAATCGTCTTTAGCGTAAAGCAATTGCATTCAAGAAATTTCGTTTTCTGGTTTAAGTGATTGTTTATGATGTTTATAACATTATATTAACCACATGAAGGTACTACTTTTCATGTATGTAAGTTGTGATAGTGACCTTAATTTCTCCAGCCTTAAATATGGATATTTTAATTTTTTTTTAAACAAATAATAATATCTACACTAATGAGAAAATGAACTAAGTATCACAATAGGCCAACTAAGCATCACAATAATCGAGTCATAATAACGTGAATGAAAATAACTGTAATAAGATATTCTTCTTTTGAAAATCCTTTCACCATCATAAAATTTTATGAAAATTAAATTTATATTATATAAGGGTAAAGAAGGTAAAATAAATTTCATCTGACACAATCAGATAAAAATGGAATTGACCTAAATCTCAACGCATAGAGAATGGAGAAGGAAACTCTTCGAATCTTCTTCGTAGGAATTTGGAGATTAATTAGCCGTATTCGTTCATTCAATATCGTACTATTAGTTTTTTTAGAAATTATTTATATTCAATTTTAAATTAAAATTTTAAAATAATTTTTAATCGTACGATATATAATAAACGAACACGATTAATTAATCATTCGAATCTCTACAAAAAAAAATCCGGAGAAGATTCTATTCCCATCAAGAATAATCTAAAAGGAAGCAATATTCATATTTGACCTACGGTAACGAAAGAAGCCATACTTGCGTAGTACTCGGCTGGGCTTTTGCTTGGCTAAGATTCAAAACCAATGAGGCTATGTACTTTTAAAGCTTAATTTTTCTATTAAAAGTGCAAACTTTTTATTGGCTAATATCTCAGACTATGGATAAAGCGTGTCTGTAATTTTCAACTTAATTTTTAAGTTGGAAATTTTTTATTTAAATTCATATAATCTCTTATTAAATTTATATTATTTTTAATTAAAATCAATACATTTTTAAACTTAAATTTACTATTTAACATATCTTCACACACCCAATTTAATATGTAATTTATCTCACGTATTGAGAAAATAAAAATGGAATTTTAACAAAAGTCTCCTGTTATTATTTACTTTAACAAAAAAATTATATTTTTGTAATAAAAAGTCAATTCTTATATTATTTTCTTTATCCTTTATTTTGCCATTATCGTTAAAACTCAAAGTTTTCAAATCATTTTTCATTAGTTTTCTTAATAAGAAACCAATCCATTCGGCTCCTCAGTGACTCTAGTCACTGCTGCAGACTTTCCAGGCATCAACAGGGCCTCTCAATTGCGCGAACAGACTTGAGAATCGATGGCTCGGTGGGCCTCAACTCCCACCCCCGGGCATCCAAACTGTCCTGTGAGAAAATGAATTGAGCTTGCTGGGTTTATTAACACCCAAAACCAGCCATTCCAAAAGGTTCTTATCGAAGGAGATGTGCTTGTTTTCCCAAAGGGTTTGCCTCATTTTTCTCTGAATGCTGGGTACGATTTTGCCACTGTTTTCTCAATTTTCAACCAAAATCCAGGTTGAGAATTTTTAATGCCAGGCTTCATTCTGATCTGGATGTGATTGACAAAATGACAAGGGGGTTTCTCACTCAAAACATTGGAAATCTCACACGACAAGCAGAAATTTAGAAATTTAAATCGTATTATTTCAAGATAAATTGTTCTGAGTGTATGATCTTGTAGTTAAATCAAGGTATTAAATATGGATGATATCGAAAATATCGGTAGTCTAAAAACATGGAAATTTCGATGAAAATATTGGGATATTATCGATATCGATAAAAATTAAATAAAAACCACGAAAATTGAAAAAAAAACTTTGAAATTTTTATTGAAACTTTGCAGAATATTTATTTAGTCAATTATTTATTAGTTTATCACAAAAAATTAGAAGGAAATGCATTGCATGATGGATTTAACTGATTTAAGTTGATTATATAGCGAGCTGGCAAACATTGTGAGTGTAGAAAATATGTAAATATTTTAGCATACTTTCACAAAACACATAAGTGATATGGTAGTTAAGGCGTTGAATGAGTAAAATGGGAGGGGTTCGAATTCCTTTGTTGTTTTTTTTTAAATATAAAAATTTAAAAAATACGGAAATTTCGATAGAAATATCGAGATATTATGGATATTTAATACCTTGCTTGTAATAATACCAAATGAACAGAACAACGAAAATGAATTGACCTCAAAAAGTTCAAATGAAGAAATTTATACCTTTTCCATCGGTTCCCCGAGTACAAGGGAAGGAACATGTTGGACATTATAGAAATCCTCTCCTCCTTCATTAAGCCTAATAAACAATTTTTGGCGGATATTTGGAAAAATCCGATATTTGACGGATACTTTCGGGTTCAGATAATTTTTTTTCTTTCAACTTCCATACTAATGCTTAGTTTTAGATCTAGGTGTCGAAGACTTCGGTTGCACGACAACTAATTGAAGAGCTTACTTTGCGGATCATTGAATAAGATTCATATGCATTTGTATAAGAAACTCAAATCACGTCATCATATATCTTTAGGATATTGTGAGATCAATATAATTGCCTAGTCTTGGAAACAAAATCAAATTGTTTTTGGATTCAGTTAAGTATTATTTTGACATCCTATATGGGCTATAGGTTTGATGTGAAATTAGATTGCACTCAAACTTAAACACTATCAATGTAGTATTGTGAAAGTAGAGATCGTTCTAGGCCGGAAATTAAAATGGATGCTAATCTACACAAACTAGACTTAAAAACACACACTGGACTTAAACAACTCAAAAACAGACACTAAGACTCTATTTGGACGTTTTCTATACTTACTAGACTCAAAACAAACTATTTAGACCCAAAACACACAAAACAGGTTATTAAGACTCAAAACTAACACCTAAGCATGAATTGGACGAAATTAAGACTCTACTTGACTCAAAATACTAAGAAACACAAGTTTTGACGAATTTAGACTCAACAAACACAACTTAAATGCAATGGATTGGTTTTAGACGAAATTGACTTTAAACAAACAAAATTGAAAAGTAAACTTAATTAGACACGAAATTGGGTGAATTAGATGGGTGAAAGGCTAGTTAGAAGGTCCTTCTCCACACATGACATATATGCAACACAAATTGATTTCCAATGATTCTTTCTATAAACCATGAACCTTAATGCCCCAAGTTAACTGTGACAGCACTGCTTTAACAATTAAATTTTCCTAAATTCATTGAATTGGATGAGATACGCATCGTCAACCCAAATTATTCCCCAATAGTTCTCTACATGAAAAGCATAATAGAAATACAATCAAAGATCATTAAGCTCTGTGAAAATCATAAGCATTGACAAAGCATTCGTGACTATGAAAAGCATGACACTCTTGCCAGGAATTTACTTAACGCGATTGTGACTAGCAACCTCCACTACTTGTAAATATAAGTTTGTAACGATTAGGTGAAACTCCCTTATATTTTAGCATCAAATTCATGCATGCAAACTAAGTATGCATCCTTAATCAACATACAAAAATAAGTTATCAATCAAACAGTTAAGCAAATTGCATTCATGATTTATGAAACAATAGCTGGATGTAATCAATTCATGTCACATATATGTTCATGGCTTCAAATTCTCCCCTAGCTAAAAATGAGTTTAGTTCCTCATGATTGCAAATAAACAAAGAAAACTAAATTGAAACATTGAAAATAAAGATAGAATACACCTAGAATCGCTCCCACAATCCAATGTCTTGAATGGCAAGCACGGCTCCAGATGGCTCCTTCTCTTTCCTTCCTTTGCAAAGTTGCGGCACAATGAGGGATTTCTGAGTTTAAGGCTCTTAGGTATGGCGTGGTGTATTGTGATGAGGGGTGAATGGTGTAGGTGGTCTGATGATAGGGGGTGGTGAAGGAAATATGTGGCATAAAAGGTCTATTTATAGGGCTTAGATGCATGGCAAGGTTTGTAAAGGAAAAGGATTGCAAGGTAGATTTTGTAGAGGAAAAGAATAACACAATCCTAGGAGGAAAAGGGCCATTTAGAAGGTAGAAACCATGGAGAACAAGGATAGGGGATAAGGCAAGTTTCTAGAAGAAAAGCTAAAGGGCCAGGCTCCAGATTTTAAGGGTCTAGAAAGATAGGGTGCAACACCAATTTAGGAGAGGATTAAGGCTTCTAGAAAAGGGGTTTTAAGTGTCCTAACCTGAAAAGAACTCCCCCTTGCAGCTGGAACTTAGTTGAAATAGGATTAGGATAGGATAAGGTTAGTTAAGATAAGATAATGTTTGGATAAGATAAGGATAAGATAAGCTAGTTTGGATAATGTTTGGATAATTCTCCTTCTTTTGAGCTGATTCCTTATCTCCAATGACTTGAATTGATTTCTCCAACCTTGAAACACATTCCTAGCCTCTCTTGATCTTCAAATTCGTCCATTCACTTGCCCATTGCTTGTGCTATCCATTCCAAGCCCAGATTTGCTCTAAAATGCTCCAAATTGCATCTTTTTGCCAACTTTGTCATCATGGACCTACAAACAGACGAAAATGGCTTAAAACACTCTAATAAGCAACAAATAACTAAGTAAATGCAAGAAAACAAACTAACAAGTCGCCTAAATATGCTCCTATCAAGGTTTAATAGCAGATCAAGTTAATATTATTTACTTGAGTAATTTATCTGTGAGACTCTGATTTTTTTAAAAATTATTTAATAGTGTAGATTATATGATTTAACTTGCTAAATTAGCGTTAGATTAGTATGTAATTTAGTTTTATTTGTTTGGGATTCATTAAATGTATATTGTGTTGTGGCTTATTTTAACTGACAGAGAAGGTGCATCAGCAGTAGAGAGAGTGGAGAAATTGTAGAATGCTTAGGGATTGTTGTGATTCTCTTTATGTCATCACTAGAATAGTAGTTAATATAGAAACCAAATCTATCTAGGATTTACACAATCACAATTAGATAATATTTATAACACTCCCTCTTAAGTGTATAAATACTCAATTAGATTCAACATCAGCTTTGAAAAAATTGAGGAAGTCGACTTGTCGACGCTTATCTAGGAACACAATAGTATCAAATAAGGGAACTTGCTTAGTCTATGATAAAACTAAATATGGGAGAAAAACCCATAGCCTAAGGAAAAAGGGTTAGTTAATGCAAAGTCAATTTTAACATCTACGGGACTTAAACAAGGATATAACCAGTCCATGATGGATGCCTCGTTAAAACCTAGTCAAGTAGCAAAAACCTAAAGTGATATATGCTCCTAACCGTAGGGGAAAAAAGTACACTAAGATTAAGTTAGTATACTTTGGGATACTCCCCTGTGTTTTGACATAATTCTAAAAAGAACTAACAATTTTATAACTCATAAAGTTTATTTATACCAATTCCTTAAACAAATTTCTGGAAAGTAGACTTTGGCAATGCCTTGGTGAAAAGATCGGCATGATTGTTATGGGAACAGATTTACTTGACTTCAATTTTTTGATGTTCTTTTTGCTTATGAGAAAAAGAACTTTGGCCCAAATTACTTGGTGTTGTCTCTTTTGATGTATCCTTTCTTGGGGTGTTCAATACGTGTTGCGTTATCTTCATAAATTGGTATAGGGATGCCAACGACGGAAGAACGTCCGTAGGTACTTCATATATGTTCCATTACTGTTATCAACCAAAAGCATCCTCGAGTAGCTTTATGTAAGGCGAGAATCTCAGCATGATTTGAAGAAGTCGCAACTAATGTCTGTTTGGTTAACCTCCAAGATATTATGGTGCCTCTAACGGTAAAGATGTAACCCATTTGAGAACATGTCTTGTGCAGGTCAAGACAAGTAACCAGTAACTTGCATTAGTGTAACCAACAAGGTGGGAATCAAACCGAGAACTGAAAAAGGATTTCAGCTCCACTCGAGGATTCGTAGGGATATAACAAACCCAAATATGTTGTACTTTTGGAGATGGCAAAAGATGTCTTTAACACTTGTCCAATGTTTGCGTGGAGGCATATTGCTATGTTCTCGCCAAAAGATTAATGGTGAAGGAAATGTTCGGTCCAGTGTAATGTGCTAAGTACAGTAAAGCACAAATTGCACTCGGTATGGAACTTCAGGCTCCAAACCTCTTCTTCATCCTCTTTAGAATGGAAATGATCTTGTTTAGCATCTAGTGTTTGGACGTCCTTAAGAGTACTTGAAGGCTTCAATTTATCCTCATTAAAATGACACAAAACCTTGTGGGTGTTGTTTGACTGATGAACAAGAATTCCATTGAAACAATGCTCAATCTCCAGGCTGAGATAGTATTGAGTTTTCCCAAGATCTTTCATCTCAAATTTTGACTTTAGTTGCGACAGTTCTCTCAAGCTCTTTTTGTCATTGATATCAATTACAACAATCGCAAAATCGGAATGAGACTTTTTCATAAACATGCATGGGCATAGTTTGTTGTTCTCGTATCCCTGACTAGCCAATTACTCACTCAGACGATTATACCACATCCACCCAAATTGCTTTAATCCATAGAGTGAACACCTCAATCTAATCGAGAGGATGTTCAGTAGTTTAGAAATATTTGATCCAGTCAATGGAAGTCACTTAGGAACTGTCATGCAGATTTCTATATCAAAATCCACATAGAGATACGCAATTACCACATCCATAAGTTGCATATTCAATTTTTTCAAAAAACTAGCAAACTGATAAGGTAGCTGTGAAATCCTGCTTCTGGATTTCATTATTGTAAATTACATATTATGTATTAGCGAGATTTTAAATTAGTTTTGGGCATTTGTATGAGTTTTATTAAATTTAGATTTTAATTAAACTAATTATGATTTTTGAATTTTGGTCAGTAATTGTGGAGCCTAAAATAATCCCAAAAATTCTAGAGGCGACACGTGGGCTTTTATTCAAGAAAGACAAGATTACCCTCAATAAATGGATAGGCTTCTCAGATGCTCCCACACGCAGCTCACATCCTTGGAGGTCTCAGCAACTGAATACAATTGCCCATAGCTCACATGCCTTTGGCAAGGAATTAAAGATAAGGATTAATTACCCAAATCCTATCTTTAATACATTCCTATTTGAAGAATGACTCCAATCAAGAAAGTAATCCTAATTTAAATAAATTAGGGACAAGTACACCATTATCTCAAGATATTATTTCCTATTTAATATCTTGGGAATATTTAAAGAATTTCTCTCCCTTAAACACTATGCCTGGCCCTATCCCTATAAATACCCCATATTCTACCAAATTTTCAGAGCTTTTGTAACCTTAAAAAAGCCTTAAACACTTTGCTTTCTCAGAGAAACTAAATTAGGCATCAGAGATCCATTGACCTAACCCCCTCCCCCACCTTGTGGGCGTGTGAGGCTTAGGTCTTTGATCAAAGGTGTTGATTGTTTTGCAGGTGCATTTTCATCAAGATTGAAGACGGCCGAAATTTGAATCGATAAATTGGTGCTTTCATTGAGAGCTGGTTCAAAATACTTGAAGAAGCCTTTCGCATTTGTTTCTTAAATTTTCTATTACATTGAATTTCTTACACGTCGTATCAATTAATTTTTTCTAGAAAAGTTTCTTGATCAATCCTTGAAGATGGCGGAGTCTCACCATCGCGAAACCGCACCACTACTATCACCACTGTGACCCAGCAGCCACGGCAAAGCTACCAGGCCACGACACCACTCCTATTGCCACTGCCCTTGCAACACTGTACTTAACCAAACCCTAGGCAGAAGGCCCATGTTTATTTCCAAGCCCATGGACAGGAGCCCAAAACTTGGTAGCTGCCACGCTAGGCCTAGGGCAGGAGGCCCAACCCACTACGACAGTAGGCCCAAACTTGAGCCCAGAACACGGCAGCTGGTGCCAGCTAGGTAACTCAATGGCCAGGAGGGCCTACAACTATGTAGGCCTAAGGTAAGCAGGCGTCGGTTCAACGCACTCTGCGACCTTGCCCATGGCTCAATCTATTCCAAGGCCAACTCTGGCGATCCAGGTTTTGACCACCGGTCATACGATCGATTCAGGGTTACTTTCACCCTACTTTTCTACAGGACTGCTCGCTTTCGGCTCAAGCTTTGTACCTGCAGTCCACTATACTTCCACCACACATGGATACACCCATTTCCCAATTCTTCCAATCGAAATGGCGAGCACTACCTGCCCCAACATGTAGCTAATTTGACAAGCACCCCCGCGCAGCAAACTACCTTGGTGAACTAACTCCTCAAGTGCATCGAGATGCAATGCATCCCAGACGAGGTGTCCCGAAGTGGGACATGGGCGAAAAAACGTGACTCATTCCAGCGACGTCCAGGCAAAGAGCCACTCGGCCCGCCACGAATCGAGCGTTCGAGTAGTGTGTACTCTCGTTTGGGCTCTCGGGTCACGAGTCAATGTGCATTCGAGGTTGGGTCGCACTTAAGATCTTCCGGGAGAAGCATCCACACGAGGCAAGGCCTGTAAAAAGATCATCTTACGAGGCAACAGAGTAAGCAGCTGCATGACGCCCAGAGAAGAGCATGAGAACAGTCCAGCTCAAGTTCCACGGCAGCCTCCGCTAAAAGTGACAACGAGCAGCATAGGGCGAACCACGTGCACCGCAACCGCGGCACAGACAAACAGGATATACTGAAAAGCAACATAAACCAGCAGGTCAACACTGAAGGTAGTTGGAGGCTCCGCTGCCCCACCAAGTTCAAATCTAGTAGGAAGTACAAAGGCTCGTAGCAGAGCAACTACGCGGATTCCAGTGCATTTACACTACCAACAATGCCCTTCAAAGAGACATAGCCAACCTGAGTAGTCTTTTTTTACAGATGAGATCGAGCAGACAGAGCCACTATGGAAGTTTAGCCTGCCATATTTCACCTTGTTCAAAGGAGATGAAGATCTAGACAGGTATTTGATGCACTACCGAAGCTCCATGACCTTTTACGCCAACAATGCCCTTCAAAGAGACATAGCCAACCTGAGTAGTCATCTTTTACAGATGAGATCGAGCAGACAGAGCCACTATGGAAGTTTAGCCTGCCATATTTCACCTTGTTCAAAGGAGATGAAGATTTAGACAGGCATTTGATGCACTACCGAAGCTCCATGACCTTCTACGCCAACAATGACGCTTTTATGTGCAAGATCTTTGCCACGACACTTTATGACAAGGCCCAAGTATGGTTCCACCCCCTGTAGCCACGTTTAATCCAGAACTTCAGAGAACTTTCGTTGGTCATCACTAAGGAATATTATTCCTACCGCTTGATAAAAAAGAAGTCTGACCACCTCTTCAACATAAAGATGTTCCCAAAGGAGTCACTCTGCATTTACGTCTAAAGGTTTAAGGGGGAGAAGGAGAAGACTGTCAGATGCGATGACAACATTACATGCTTAGCTTTCCGAAAGGGGCTCCCAGCAGATCACCCAATTTTTGGAGAATTGATTATGTGCAAGAACTTGTCCTTGGAAAACTCTTATGATTTGGTTAAAAAGCACTCCCTTTGGGATGAGGAAAAGCACCCCCAGAAGTCGCTTAAGCAGCTACACAAAGACGTGAAACTGACTTAAAAGAAGGCGAATGATAAATTACCCAACAATAAAAGCAAGCTAAGAGATAGACGCAAGGACCAGTCCCCAGCAAAAAGAGGCGCATCGCCCAAGATGCACACCAAGTTCTCAGTCCCGATCAACCAGATCCTTCGTGACTTCAAGGACAAACCATGGTTCGAGTCGCCACCACCCATAAGGGGTTACACCTTTAAGATAAACCGGACCAAGTACTACGAATTTTGTAGAGGTCTTAGGCACACAACCAATGACTGCACCACATGGAAGAGGTACCTTGTACTCGTGAAGGAAGGCAAGTGCGACAAGTATGTGGACAAGTCAGTTGCCCGGCCATGGCGAGAAGTAGATGCCGATGCCGAGCCCTCAGCCAAGACGATCTGAATCAAAAAAATCTTTGTCGAATTCGAGCATCTGGGGCCCACCAATGACTCAAAAAAGAGGAAGATTCAGCAGGTGAGATCGGTCTATCATGTTCAAGCCATAGATGTTGTGCCTGGACTAGTCATTGGCTTCACCGAGCAGGATGCTGATCGAGTAAACTTTCCCCATGATGACGCCTTGGTGATTTCTGTCTAACTGGCCCATGCCATCATTGATAGAATTATAGAGGACAATAACAGCTTATTCAACATCCTACAACTGTCAGTCATTGAGAAGATGGGTCTGGAAAGCACGATTCAAAGCAAAATAGAGGTCTTGACCGAATTAAACGAACTCACCTTAACTGCCATTGACACTATCACACTCGACGTAACCAGCCCACCGATTGTCTCATCACAGACCTTCATGATCGCCAACAACCCATCTCTCCATAATGAGATATTGTGCCGACCTTGGTTAATGAAGATTAAAGCTATGACCTTAATTGACTACTAGAAAAATTGATTTCATATCTTGGTAGGAGCAGCCAGTGAGATCAAAAGCAACTAGGCCATGTCTTAAAGATGCATTGTACAAGTTCTTAAGGAGTCGAAGAAGCAGTCTTTTGCCCCAGCAGTAGCAGTTGAAATACAGAAATACGACTCAATCTCCGCCAAATAGCAATTATAGCAAGCAAGTCAAGAAGATGGCGTCAAGGTCGACAATGCCCTGGAAGATGAATTAGGATGAAAGCCTAAGGAGGACTCCGAAGACATCATTCTTGACCCTACTAGCCGAAAAAGACGGCTAGAATTGGCTCACGTCTGAGCCCGACGAAGAAGGAAAAACTCACAACTTTCGTTAGTAAAAATCGCGACATCTTCGCATGGTCACCCTCTGACATGCCCGGTATCGATCCAGCGATATCTTGCCATAAGCTGCATGTCGACCTCGCTGCTAAACCTGTGATCCATCAAAAGGCGACATTTCGCACCTAATCGAGTAATGATTATTGAAGTGGAGATCAACAAGTTACTAGATGCCGTATTCATTGAGGAAGTGGCACACTCAGTATGGCTTGCCAACATTGTGCTAGTGATTAAAAAAGAGAAAGTCAAATGGAGAGTATATGTGGATTACATTGACCTCAACAAGGCATGCCCTAAAGATAACTACACAATTCCTCGAATTGACTTGTTCATTGACTCAACATCTGGGAACCAGTTGCTCAACTTTTTAGACATGCACTCAAGCTACAATCAGCTTGCCATGCACGAACTTCACAATGAGAAGACCACATTCGTGATTGAGCGAGGCACATACTGCTACAAGGTCATGCCCTTCGGCCTCAAGAGCGCAAGAGCAACCTACTAACGACTCATAAAAACGATGTTCAAGAAGTAAATCGGAGTCACCATAGAAGTCTACGTCGACGACATCATGGTGAAAGCAAGTAGCTGAAAGGAAAGTAGCGGTTATATCACATTCGCAGCTTGGTTGAGACTTTTGACATTTTACGAAAGTACAATATGAATCTCAACCCAGCCAAATACACTTTTGGTGTATCTTTTGGCTGATTCTTAAAGTACCTTGTAACCAACGAGGAATCGAGGCTCATCTAAGGTAAATCAAGGTGATCCTAAACATAAAATTGCCCATGACTCTGAATGATATCCAAAGTCTAACCGGACAAGCAGCCACACTAAATCGTTTCCTTTTGTGATCTATCGACCAATGTAAGCCTTTTTTCAAGGCAATAAAAAACGTACAGAGGGATAAGTGGGACGATGAGTGTGAAAAAACATTTCAGGACTTGAAGTAGTACTTGACATCACCTCCATTACTATCCAATCCAGAAGCAGCGGAGAACCTATACATTTATCTGGCGGTATCAGAAGTAGTAGTAAGCTATGCCCTTATACAAGAAGAGTTGGAGGCCCAACTACCTATATTCTATACATCCAAAGCTCTCCTCTATGCAAAAACCAGATACCCGAAGATTGAAAAACTAATTTTGGTGCTAGTTGTTGCAACTCAGAAACTCAGACCCTTTTCAAGGGTATCCGGTCATTGTCCTGACCCAGTACCCACTGATCAATTTTGTATAGCCCATACCCTTCTTAACGAGTGATAAAGTGAGTGTTGGAACTTGGTCAATATAGCTTAGCATACCAACCCTGCACAATAATAAAGGCCCAGACATTGGCAGACTTCAAAGCAAAATTCACCTCAATCCTGAAGAGCGCAACAACTCATCTTGAAAACATTCTAGAGGCAGCCAACCTCGCCATAACTGTACCAGCCTTACCTACTAGAGATTTTTAGTGTTTGCAAGTTGATAGATCATCCAACCACCAAGGATCTAGGTTATGTATAGTTCTTACTACCCCGGACGGTTCGATGCTCAAGTAGGCAATCACTCTAAGCTTCAAGGCATCAAGGAAAGAAGCATAGTATGAAGCCCTACTAGCAGGTTTCCAATTACCAAGAGACCTAGCGGTGAAGAAGCTCGCGATCTATTTCGATTCCCAGCTAATCGCCAGCCAAACCTTAGGGGAGTAGGTAGTAAAGTATCCAAGGATGGCTCGATACCTCTAGAAAGTACGAGAGCATCTAGCGATGCTCCAAGCGTACACACTTACTCAGGTTCCACGAGCAAAAAATGCCCATGCAGACGCACTAGCAAGCTTAGGCTCAATGCTAAACCATAAGCTCAAGCACTCCACCCCGGTCGAGTACTTTGAAAAGCTGAGCATGGATGAGGAACCAGCAGTCGAGGTGGCACAGATCAGCACAACCCCAAGTTGGCATCATCCCATCATCGATTACATAGTCAATGGAATCATCCTCGTAGATAAACTGGAGTCCAGAAAGCTCCAAATAAAGACATCACTCTACTATATGTGGAAAGGCATGCTCGTTTGAATATTCTTTTGAGGACCACATCTCCACTGCATATTGCCTTCCGATGACCTGAAGATTCTTAGCTTAATCCACGAAGGCGTATGTGAAAACCACTCCGTAGGCGGCTTCCTGGCGCAAAAAGCTCTCAACACTAACTATTACTAGCCAACTATGCATCATGCTAAAGAGTATGTACAAAGGTGTTACATCTACCAGTGCTTCAAGCCCATGCCCGCACTACCTACCAGCGAACTTCTGCTGCAGATGAGCCCATGTCTATTCATGCAGTGGGCAATTAACTTGGTAGGACCAATGCTGCCTGCTACTAGGGGCAGAGGCATGATGATCGTAGCAACCGACTACTTCACAAAATGGGTCGAAACTGAACCCATGACTACAACTACCCAGACAGACATAGAGCGCTCCATATAGAAGAACATCATCTGCCACTTTGGCATCCCACACTTCATCGTTACCGATAATGGTCCGTAGTTCGTGGGCAAAGACTTGGCAAAGTTCTTCAAAATATATGGCATCAAGCAGCACATGTCCACGCCCCAGTATCTGCAGGGCAACAAGCAGACCGATGCGTCCAACAAGACCATCCTCAACTGCCTTAACAAGACCCTCTCAGACAAAATGGCAAGTGGCCAAAATAGCTCCTTGGTGTTCTATGAGCATATCGCACCACCGAAAGACGAGCAATTAGCAAAACTCCATTGTCTCTGGCGTATGGCTCTGAGTCAATCATTCTTCCCAATATCATGGTACCAAGCATCAGTATTGTACTACCAAATTTAAAGTAGAATGAGAAGGAAATTGCCACCAACTTAGACCTGGCAGAGGAATAGGGCGAGAAGGTTATCACTCGCATTATGGCCTCTCGGCAGCAGCTCATTTCCAGCTATAACAAGAGGGCAAAAATTCGGCAGTTCTAGCTAGCAGACTTAGTCTTTAGAAAAGCCTTCATCATTGCCGACGGGAAGACCCTAAAAAGATGCCACCCATATGGGAAGGTTCGTACAAAATTAGCTGAGTAGGCGTAAGGGGCAACTACACCCTTACCACTATGAACGACAAAGAAATTGACGAGCAGTGGAATGCCTACAATCTGAAAAAGTACTACGTGTGACCTTCTACCATTCCTTGGACCCTGTTCAAGACGAAAAAGTTCAAAGACTTAAGCAGCTCGACGAACAAGACTTTGCCTGTCGAGGATTATTAGTTGTTATGCCATTACTGCCTACGAGTAAAGTTAATAAAAGCATCTATTTTCAATGAAAATTGAAGGAATTATTCACAAGTCTGGGCTAAATGCATAAACAAATTGACCAATCCTATGACAAGCAGAATACGCCATCTGCCTTATAGACATGGCGTAAACTCTCTAGCGCGAGAGGATAAACTAATTCCTCAACCACCCCTGTGATAAATAGAAGAGGCTTTCTGCTCGTTTAGATATGACGTGTGCTTTCTAATATGAGAAGGTAAACTAATTCAGAATACTCAGACGTGGATAGGTGGTACGACTGCTCAGTTTTCCCTGAATACAGCGACTACCTGAGCTGGACGACTCCCAAAATTAGCCATGTTAGTCTTTCCCTTGGAATAGACTTTGCCAACTGAAAGATTCAATTGTGCGGGATCCCGGGTCTCTAACCAAAAAAGACACTAAGTGCAGGACCCTTGCCCATGAAAGAGTTTGCATGACAAGATGACTCATCCTTGACGTGCAAATCTTCATGAAGTGGTTTGGTTTTAAAGTGTTGCAATACTACTTAAGTGACTTGCGAAATCAAGTTGCAACTCGAAAGAATATGGCATCTGAGGCACGATTTTGCCTACACTTTAGTGTTTCTGGCCGACGGTCTATGGTTTAAGTTTTGTTGGGACAAAGCCGAGGTAAGACTATAGTAGCTACGCGGACCTTCTCTGCTTTCAATGAGAAGCATGAGTCCCGATGACGACTCTATAAATTAAAAACTTTGCAACGTGCCTTGGGAGGGTCAACGCTCCAGAAGCCACTTAAAAGCTAAGGTACAACAATAGCAGCTACGTAGACCTCCTCTGCTTCTAACGAGAAGCATGAGTCCCGTTGACGACTCTATAAGTTAAAAACTTCGTAACACACCCCAGGAGGGCCAAGGCTCTAGAAGGCACTTAAAAGTCGAGGTATAACTATAACAGCTACGCAGATCTCATCTGGTTCCAAAGAGAAGCATGAGTCCCGCTGAAAATTCGATAAGTTAAAAATTTCGTAACATGCCTCGGGAGAGCCAAGGCTCTAGAAGCCACTTGAAAGTCAAAATACATCCATAGTGGTCACGTGGACTCCTCTACTTTCTATGATAAGCACAAGTTCGGCCGTCGAACATTTTTCAAATATGCCTCGGGAGGGCTAAAGCTCATGAAGCCATCCAAAGCTGAGATTCACAACTATGGTAGCTATGGGAACATGTTTTCTTCGTACGGAGGCAACAAGTTCGCCCGTCGGCTCGACAAGTTAGAAATCTCACACTTTTTCCTTTTGCAAGTAAAGCTCTACGAGCATCAAAGCTAAAACTGAAGCCTAAAGTGACCATGTGGATCAATTGCTCTATTGAAGTAGCTAACACGACCGCCCGCCCTACGACAAAGTTTTGCAAGTCGTCTCTAGCATGTAAAGCTCCAGAAGCCCAAAAAGTCGAAGCTAAGACATAAGTGGTGACAGAAGAGCGACTGTTTCACTCAAGTAGCATACTCGGTCACCTGTTCTGTGGTGAAAAGTTTCGTAAATAACATGACGAAAGAGAAGGATGAAACAGAAATAAGGAAAGTTGTTTATTAATTTTCTAGTAAATTGATAAACCGGCTTGAAGGCCAATAAAGTTCAAGCACAGGAGAATGAAAAGGAAAAGAAGAAAACTCCCAAGACTAAGCAATTGGCAGCTATGTAACCACCTGTTCCTCGATTGCTCTGCTTTCAACAGCCACACCGCTCCTTGCAACTAAAGCTTTCATCAGCTTATCCTCAGCAACCCCTACCTGGACTGCCTGACCCTCAGGTGCTCCACCAAAGGTATCCTCAAACGAGAAATTAAGCAGATAAAGTGGAGAAATGGAAAAAGTCTCTAAGTCCTTCTTCAAAAACTCATAATTCGATGGCCTGCCCTGAAGATGGTCTACATAGCCAAGTTTGTAGAAATTGACTTGACAAGAAGCAAGCGCCACTTCATGACCAGCTTTGTTATTCTTTAGCTACACATTCTCCTCAATAAGCTTAGTGTGAGCACCCTGCAACTCATCTAGTTCCTTTTTCAGATTCTTGCTAGCAGACAACGAACCTTGTAGATGCACTTCCTTGGACTCAAGCTTAATGGCAATCTTCTTGAGATGAGACACTTCAATATGCATGAAGATAAGCTCATTGTCCTTGGTAAAACAAGTAGATCATAGCTCCAAGTTGACACACTCAAGGTCCTTGACCACCAGAAAAACATAACTGACTTCTTTCTTTGCAACTTCTAACATCGCCTGAGTCGCACTAACCCAAGCATTTAAATAGGCGACCTCCAGCTGCAAAGTAGTGGGGTAGAGGCATCAGACCTCTTCAAAATGGCAAGTTCAGATTTAAGCTTCTCAATCTTCTCAGTAGCCGAGCGAAGCTAAGCTACCAACGCCATTTCGACTTCCTTAGCACGCTTAACATCATCCTGATCAACACGCATAGACTCAGATGCCAGGATCAAGATCTTATGCATTATAGTAATAAGGGAAGACCTCCTTGAGTAGGCAGAATTCTTTGTTAAAAAGAATCTGAGCGGATGATGACTTTCCCAACACTGTTAACAAACTTAGCGCACGCATCAACATCCTCAAGCATGTTAGCCTTTAGCAGTGCACAAACCTCGAGAAACTTTTCAGCCTCACACTCAATGGATCTCTCATAATTACCCATGCGAGCAAGTTTCCTCGTCTCAGCAGGCGATTCAGTCAAGGTAAAAAGAGGAACAGGCCAAGACGCCATCTTAGCAACAAAATCCATCTTCTCATTCTTCATAGTGGCGAGCCTCTCAGAAACAGAACCAGACTTAGCTCCCATCAGACGATAAGATACAAACCCAGATACCAAACCCTTCTGCCGGGCAAGTCTCTTAGCAATGTATGTGGTCACCTTCGGAGTAGCAAGTGTCACAGACTTAGGCTCAACGATTTTCTTCACCTCCTTGTCGGAAGTTAGATCAATAACAAGCTTTTCGGCAGTAAACGAGCTCCCACGAGCAGCGGAAGAAGTCTTTGGCATATTTTCGATTGAAGGCTCACAAGCTGGCAAGGAAGATCTCTTCTTTCCACCTCATTGGCAGCAGGCTCTATAGCAGCAATCAGGCAAGCCAGTGTCTTGTCTTTTATTCGCTTTATCTCTTTCTTCGGAGGCAGACCACATTTCTCCCTAGGAAGAGGACTGAGTAGCCAACGCCACTCACGGTACTTAGCGAGAATACCCAAGGCAATGTGCACTTTCTTTATATCCGTGGAAGTCCTTGGAGTTGAGCCAAACTTTGAATCTACACAAAGTAAGAAAGACGATCAATAAATTAAAGTCATGGAGTAGCTTAACAAAAATTCAAGCAGAACAAAAATGAAGCAATACACTTACCTTTGATAAAAGTAGTCGGGACATGTAGCTCAGGAAAAGAGTCAGATTCTTATTCTCCATTCACCTCCAAGGTATCTTTCGCCAACTCATGATCACCTTTGCTATAAGCATTAAATAGCCTATGGCGAGACCTCAGCTGCCCCATACCTTCTTTATGGCCAATCTCAAAGAAGTACCAGACTTCATTTATGGTCAAGCCAAGATCAAAGAACCTGCTCAAGTTCGAGAACCCCACCATCGCACAAATTGCATTTGGGGATCACTATGCATGAACGCATTTTATGGACCAGATCACCTATTGGAAAAGATGTGGCATGGAAAAAGTGAATCCCAACACAAAGTAGTATGGAAGGAATTTGATGGCTCTTTTCCTAGTAGTGGTGCCCTCGTCGTAGGACTCATGGCCGCTGTCATCTTTCACTCGCTTGACGCAAACCCCTAATGGAATCGCATGCTTGTATGCCTCAAGAAAATATCGAAACAGTTCATCAGAATTGATCTTGACATGCGCAGCTTTGAAGTACCCCACCTTGTCGAAAGAACTACCTTGACAGTACAATTGAAGATATTCGTCACTTTTGCGATCAAAACAAGGCATCTCAAAGTCTCTGCAAAAAGCACGAAGAAAAATACTTAGAGTCTCTGCCCAAGTGCCAGGCCCCATGACCCAGCTCCCAGCCTTCATTCCCTCTCTTACGCGTAGCCCAACTTGAGAGGAGGCCCGACCTTCCTTCTTATCTTCTTCACGCGCCAAAAAGCTTAAGCAAACCCCACGGCCTTGTGGCCCAGATTAATGGAGAGGGGGCGAGTGCTATGCGCCTCTTTCCTCTCTCCCCTACTCATCAGCGAGGCCCAAGGCCTCTTGGCCCATATTCTCCATCAAAAAGACCAGGCCCGTGCCGGTCTTTCTCTTTCTCCATCACCGCGTGCTTGCATAGGCTAGTGCCCAGCAGTCCCAAGGGCCCGGCTCGAACTGGCCATTCCGTGCCCCAACGCTCGTCCACCTAGCCCACGCCACACCACTGTGCTGCTCATTCATGCACAACAGCCTATGACTTCTATGTCGCGTGTCACTTACACCACCTTAGCTCCCGCTGAGCCAATTTTTCAAGCCCTAAGGCTCCTAAAAAATTCAAGAATAAGATAATTCAAATTTTTTTTACCTTGGTGTGGCACAAAGCAGAAGAACAATGATAACAGATGACTCTTTGCAAGGGTAGGAAAAGAAGAACGCTAGGGGAAAGGGAATCAAAATTTCCTCTGGCTTTCTATTCCTTGTAGTTATAATGATTGTTCTCCAAATTTATTTAATCCCCTTCTTAAGGAAGAATTAAATAGCTATTAGGGGCAATTGGTTTTCTTTTCCTAGAAGAAGTTTATCTCCAAATCAAGAAAGAAGATCAAGTTCAAATTGGGAAACAATTCTACAAACTCAAGCAGCGTGGGATTTTTACACCTACTGCTCTTTTCATGCGTGTAGCACAGTAGATGTGGGGGCATTTGTGCAGCCTAAAATAATCCTAAAAATTCTAGAGGCGACACGTGGACTTTTATTCAAGAAAGACAAGATTGCCCTCAAAGCTCACATCCTTAGAGGTTTCAGCAGCTGAATATAACTACCCACAGTTCACCTGCTCTTGGCAAGGTATTAAAGATAAGGATTAATTAATAAATCCTATCTTTAATACAATCCTATTTGATGAATGACTCCAATCAAGTAAGTAATCCTAATTTAAATATATAAGGAATAATTACACCATTATCTCAAGATATTATTTCCTATTTAATATCTTGGGAATATTTAGAGAATATCTCTCCCTTAAACACTATGGCCGACCATATCCCTATAAATACCTCATATTCTACCGAATTTTCAGAGCTTTTGCAACACTAAAAAGGCACTAAGCACTTTGCTCTCTCAGAGAAATTAACTTGGGCATCAGAGATCCGTTAACCTAACCCCCCCACCTCGTTAACGCATGAGGCTTAGGTCTTTGATCGAAGATGTTGATTGTTTTGTAAGTGCATTTTCTCAAGACTGAAGATGGCAAAAATTTGCATCAATAGTAATCGTTAAAATTTCATAGACCTTACGAGGTCATATTAAGTACAATAGGACAGAGCTTGGTCTTACGAGTGCATAGGCGAAAACCATTCATGAATCGGAGTTGAAACGAAGAAATTAGAGGTTAAAAATAAGGATTGGAAGCTGCCAGATGGCAGCTGAAGAGAAGGGGAAATGAGAGATGCGGGAAAGAAGAAAGGGAGATGGTGATTAATTAGAAAGGAAGAAATGAGGGGAATTGAGGGAATGGAGAAGGAGATAACCGGCCAACCCGGTTTCTCCACGGGACTCAGTTCCTTGACTCGGTTCTATCTCTTTCATCCGATGTTCGTTTGAGGTGGTTTCGGTGTTTATGGAAAGCTCTTGGCAATCCCAACATCTCAGTGTGTTAGATTTCTAAATTCTTGACCCAATTGTACAAATCAAAGTCACAAAGTTCCAATTTGTCCAGTGTGTTTTCTCCTTTTTTTTTTGTTGATTTGGACAACAATTACCGTCGATCACCACTACCAATAAACTCCCCTCAACCCAAGGAGACAAGGTCCAAGTATTGGATGAGGTGTCAGAGTTCATTTTGGCGATGAATCGAGAACACCCCTTTTTAGGGTTCCTAACGGATCGAGGTGGTTTTCAAGTGTTTCCCTGCCAAATTGGACTTCAGACAGGTATGAAAATTATTCCCCTAGATGTACTCTACATTTCTATAAAATTTGGTAATTTTTGGAGTTAGTCTGAAAATTGGGTTTCGTTTGTCGAAAATCGCTAACTTTGCCTTTCGAGGCTAAATTTAATGCCTCGAATCCATATGTGACATCCGATTGACGAAATCCCATTGTTTGAATATATTTTCATTAGAAGCTGCCTCTTGATCATTTTAATAATTGATAATCCAACCATTAGATCATTACCAAACTTTAAATATGTTATTATTCGTAATATTTGAGGACCTTAGGAACTAACAGATTGAGAATCCGGTGTACGGATCTTCCTAAATTGAATTTCTAAGTTTGTTAAACCAATCATTGACCGTCACTTAATTTTAGCAACTGGCGGAGATCCGATCGTTGGATCGTTCCGAAATTTTAAGATATTATTGTAAAAGATTAATGAGACTCTTAAAAATTTACAGATAAAAAATCCATGGGTAGATGTTCCAGATTGAATTATTTAGGGTTGTGGACCCCATCATTGACAAGGAGTTGACTTTTGGTCAATATGTTACGAATTGATCTTAAATATTAAAATTAGTATTACTAGAGAGTAAGTAGGGCTTAGTGGGCCTAAACTGGTTAGTGAGCTATCCCAGGTAATATATGCCTCGGTTTACGTGTATAGGATGCCGTATGGTGATATAATTGTGTATTTAACGAATGACATGAATGATAATCATTAGGACAATGTGAGTCTATAATCCTATTAGAAGTATTCCTGCATAACTTGTATGCTTGTGTGACATGTTAGTAAGTGGTCATGAGAAATTGATAGTGCATGTGATTGCGTTGTAAATAATAGGAGTTGAGATAAGGGTAAGTAGGTTGTGTGTTGATATAGCTGCACCATGTAGCAGTGGTACATGGTGCAGTCCTGCTTGGTATATCCGCGATAGGAGACCATACGTATTTTATGGGTGATCATGCTTGGTATATCCACGATGGGTGATTACCACCTGGATGATTAGACTATGCCTATAGTTCTGCTTGGTTTATCTGCAATGGGGGACTATACGCATTTTAGGAGTGATCATGCTTGGTATATCCGCAATGGGTGATCACTACATAGAGCCATAGGATACAGTCTTGCTTGGTATATTCGCAATGGGAGACTGTTGCTTGGTATATCTGTGATGGGTGATCACTGCCTACGTTATTAGACTATGCATATGGTTTTGCTTGGTTTATCCGCAATGGGGGATCATACACATTCTAGGAGTGATCATACTTGGTATATTCGTAATGGGTGATCACTACCTAGAGTTACGATGTGGTCCTGCTTGGTATATATGCGATATAGGACCAGACGTATTTCAAGGGTGATCATGCTTGGTATATCTGCGATGGGTGATCATTGCCTGCACGATTAGATTATACCTATGGTTCTATTTGGTACATTTTGATAGGCGACCACATTTTAGTTAGATTCCATTGAGTGGTCCGGAATCCTTACTCTTGATCATTTCCATAAGATTAGTCCAACCCTATATTCGAGTGAATATGAATTGCTCACAGTAGACATTGTGTTTATAAATTAGATTTATCATGTTATTACTTGGAATCAATGTAGGGAGTTACGTAGATTTCCTTTATTAAATTTCATGAATTGATATGTGATCTTATTGATTGGTTAACGGAGTTAAATGTTAATATCGTGCATCTTTGATTCTTGGGATTGATTACTTAGAGTTATTATGGAATGAAGTTGAATATGATTGTTATTACTATGATTAGATTCGTTGATCAATGTGTCTACATAATAATATTGTGCTTCGTTGGTTGTTTTTTTTTTTTTTTTTTTTTTTTTGAGATGTTGCATGCTATAAATTGTGGTATTATGTTGAAACATAGTGATTTATATGATGGATGAAATGGAACTCTTGATTGTCATGTGGGTTTGTTATGTAGCTCTTAATCTAGTAATTCATGCTTGTTATGTCCCAATAATTGATTCAAGAATGCTATGCCTTCCTATTAGAATGCACTGGGATAAATGTCTGAGTTTAGTGAATGGTGAACTACAAATGGCTTGATCCTTTCTTAGGGTATGTAGGCAGTCTAACATAAAGGTTAGATGCAGTCATGAAAAACAAAAATGACTGCGTAGTTAAGTCATTGATTGTGTTTTGGTTTTGTCTCGGAGGCAAGACATGATAGATTAACAAGAATGTGGTGTCGTCTCGTGTCGATCTTCGACGTGTGTCGGGATCAAGGCATGACAGTAGCGGAATGTTACAACGTCTATTATGGGGATTATGTCTCCTTGCAATCATTCCATGGGCATTGGAAGAGGCCTTGCACCATGTGGCTTGCTTTGTATCACATTACTTCATTTTTCTCATTATGCTTCCTTACAAAAAATTCACTTCGAGCTAACAGGTTTCACATGTAATGTTGTAGAAGTTATGGTCCGAAACACCTCGCATTTTGCAAATAAATCGAGTTCAACTTGAGTTTCTTGTTTCTAGTTTGACTAATCTATTCAATGCTGACATTCATCAACAAGACTTGCTTCAATATCATTGTTCATCATGATATCAGTAGTTACTGCATATGTTAATGCATTGTCGACTATCATCTGATTCCTATTCTAAACATCATCCAAGTTAGCATAATGGACCAAACTCTCTCAATTTTCAGGAGACAAATTCGTCGTCTTTCGGGGCTGTGACTTCTTTGAACCAACATGTCTGTCATGCTTCTAGATGGGAGCAGATGATTGGCTAGCCACCAACGTCCTATATTGGTCACTAGGTGTGCAACCTACCTTTGGGAATTGTCTGATACGCGTTAGTAGTGTCTCGTCCTTCTAGGATAGTATGTACATCCATCTTTGTAAGCACATTTGCAATTGGTATATGTGATCATGTCACTCTCGTTATATCGATAAAAGTATCTGACATGCTTTGAGAAACGCTCTGAAAGCTAGGATTCGTTGCACTTTAGTTTCATATTGTGCAATGCGAGGATCTAAGTGAGACAAGTAGGAGTCGTCTACGATACTTCGCGTTGTTCTTAGGAAAGTTGACGTTCTTATCTCCCCTTAACGATGGGAAGACTGGCTTAAGTAAATTCGCAAAACGAGCAGTAAAGAGATCGTTTGTCAAAGGTTTTAAGTAGCAAATGATTGAAATAATTATAATTGACATAGATTGTCATATTTCTTTGAGGACCTATTTTTGTACAAAAGGGCAGCACAATCGGCACATGGACCGCACAACCAAAGACATGCAAATGTGAGATGTCAGGCTCGTATCCAATTACCAACTAAAACACATAATAAGGTTAGGTAGTGATGACCTTTAGGCGGACCAACATAGCTGCGTCAAATATGCATGGGCTTAGGCAACAGTCGGAAGTTTGGTACGTATGACCAACGATCGAGCAATCAATTAAAGATGCTTAATGAACACTTCTGCCATGCCGTTTTGGGTTTGAAAATTGAAGTACAAGATGTTTAACTTCAATCCCAACGGACATGCAAGAAAGTGACAATTGATGATTTAGCTTTTTGGATCCAGATTTATATAATTTATGAAACTTTATCACAACTTCATATCTTTTGTTAAAATATATAACTATAATTTTTGCATAGTGAATATTATATACACAGTCATTGCTCTTTATACAAATGCTTGTTAAAAATATATCACAGAATAACACATTTTTGTGCAAAGCATCTATGTAGCATTTTGACATGCGATATGAATGGTGACAGGACTTGTCCAAATTGTGTCAATCAAATGCACAAGGATCAAACGAGTGGACAATTGGTTTGCCAAAAGCACTAGAACTAGATTCCGACACCTTGGTTATATCTAACATGCTCTATTTGAATTTTATATCCTGCAAATTCAAATACATCCTATATATTTTTTTTCTATGGTTTATGATAATACAATTAATGATTTATACTCTTCCCAGCTTAACATAGATATTATTTCACATTTAACACATTGGTATAAAAAAAAATTCATATCTGAGTGATAAATTATATCAGATATAAATCACCTCAAATTTTAAATGTAGGTACAAAGTGAATTTGTTTTGAAGATGAAACCAATGAAATCACTACTTCGGTAATTGGTAAATGTGGTGAAATTTTTTTTGGCACTCCTTGCAAAGATTGGTGGATCAACAACAATTACCAAATGAGCTAACATTGCACTACTACAAAACTAACTTAATGTGTCAGAGTCTGTTGGCTGTTTTATACAATATACTATCGGATAAGACATTTTCGACAACTTATTTGCATGATGTCGAATGACAAAGCATTACTGTTGTTTATAACCGACGTAAACCAAAAATATCAAATATAACCAACACTAAGGCATTGTTAACCAACATAAATAGTGAAGTGGAAAATTCCAGCTCTTTACCATGTTTTTGTCGGATAGTTTTTAATTTTTTTAAAAATAATTTTGTCAGATACAAGGAAAATAGTGGCACTTTTAACTGACATAAAAATTATTGTCAGTTAAAGAACTATTTCTGGTGCTTTTATCCGACATGATTTGTTTTTATTTTCGAACTTCCCACTTGTTTTGAATGTGGAATTGGTGGTGTCGGTTGTAATCGACTAAATTAAGAATTGGGCAGAGTGATGTTAGTTGGCGCAGAGTGCTGTTGGTTAAAACAATTTGTGTTAGATATTGATTAATGCAGGTTTGTTATTTTTCAGAGTTAGTGTCGGTTTTTTCTGAGATAATGTACAATTGTTGGCAGTTTTAACTGATGCCAGGTTTTCACCCTAAATAAAACATTTCTCTTCCCCCATTTCTTTTGTGAGCCCTAGCCCCTTATCCCTCCTCGTTTCCTTTTTCCCCTGCTTATTTTTCTTCAGTTCTCATTTCCCTTTTTCTTCTCATGTTATTCTCCTTCCAGTAGTCTTCACCACACATTTCGCCCTTTTATCTTTAGCCTCCTCATCCAAGTCATTCTCCTTGAGCCCTCCAACCCTTTTCCAAAAACCCAATCTTCTCCTCCTGAAGTCCAATATTTTTCTCCCCAAAAGATCCATTTTTTCAACTTAGAACATCCGATGTGTAGAAATGGAGGATGAATCTCACCAGTGCTCCGGTGAAATTCATGTCATCGTCGGCCCTATGTTCGCCGGCAAGGCCACCATGCAACTTTGTAAAGTTTAGTCTAAAAGAGGCAACGGTAGGTTTGACTACCCCACTTATTTTGTTGCATTTTTTAGTTTTGAAGTCTGAATGTTTGATTAAAAAAAAGAGTATGAATTTTCATTTGTGATGAAGAGGAATAATTTGGTTGACTGTTTGAGTAGCTATTAAGATGTTGAATGATATCTACAGTATACGGGAGAAATTTGAAGTTCGGTGAGAATCACGTCAACGTCGGCCCCATGTTCGATAGTAAGGTCACCACGCTACTTCGTAAAGTTCAGTTCGAGAGAAGCGACAACAAGTTTGATTCCCCCACCTATTCTATTGCATTTTTTTAGTTTTGTAGTTAGAATGTTTGATAAAAAAAACAAAAAAAAAAACTGTGAATTTCCATTTATGCTGAAGAGGAATAATTTGGTTGACTGTTTGAGTGGCTATTAAGATGTTGAATGTTTAGATGATATTTGTAGTATACGAGAGAAATTTGAAGTTTCTTATCTTTTATTAATGGTTAGTTATATATATATATATATTTTTTTTTTAAATTAATGGTTAGTGGTGTCGGTTATGGGCGACAATATAGTTGTTTATTATATTTATACAAAAACATAAAAAAATATTTTTATTATTAATGGTTAGTTGTGTTGGCTAGGGGTGACACAAAGCTGCTATATTCGACAGTCTTTCTCAGTATTTAATTTCGTCTGTATCCGACGGAAGTTTCAATGTCACTTCTATCCAACACTAATGTAGTTTTATTCGATACTACTGTCTTTTTAATTTTTTTTAAATGCTTTCTTTTTTTTTTCTTGGAAGATTAAGGGAATTAATCGACAAAAAAGCCTTTTTGTGATGCTAGCAATTTTGTTGGTTCTTTTATCGGCCATTACATGAATTTCTATCAGATTTGTCCTGATATTTGACAGAAATGGGTTTTACTTGTCATTTTTTAAAACAACAATACTGGGTACTTTTGTAGAAGTGTTGATAGGGTAGAAGAAAAAATTTCATCTGCGTTTTGGGTATAGAAGAAACAACTTTAATTCAAGTGATGTTCTCATTTACAATGTCTCTGAAGATACAAGTATGAAACCAACAACTCCATGTACGACATTTTGAAATCACAACAAGAAGACAATAGGATTATGAATATAATTAATCAAATCAATATAAAATAGAGATGAACTAATTATATTGAACTTATTTGTAGAATACGGAAGACATGACTCTTCCGAATGATAACATAATTGGCGTATGCATAAGAATGTCTTTTACTCTCTCCAAACTATATGTTCTTACTATGAATAGGTTTTAGCTCATAATAGAACAATTATTATGAGAGCAGAGACAATCCTTATATAGTTGCTAGTATATCTCTCAACTAAGCCTATTATTAAATGAGAAATACCATAATCACAATTATATATATTTGTATCTCACCATAATAAGTCTTACCAAATAGGGTTTACGTAAGTGGTCAATTAGAGCTAAGACTCTATTATTCCAGCCATATTAGGGCTGCAAGATCACTCGAATCAAGTGATGTAATTGACAAAGTTATTGATACTCACAATAATTCTTACACTACACAGACAAGGTTAAGGGAAATTACTGTGTCCTCAACAGCGATCTCATCTTCTACATCAACACTACACATAACCGCACAATCAAACAAATGAACAAGAGAATTAGTGAAGAGGCCTCGTTTTATCAGTAGTGAACAAAGGTTTGTTTGCTATCTTTTATCCCGTACGAAAATTTTAAACAATCATGCATTCATTTTTTCTAATATTTGTCATGTATTTAAAACAGTGACATAGAAAAAATATCGGAGCCAAGTGTAAAAGACTTTGATCAAGTTCCCATCAATTGTTGAAAAAAGAAAAAAAAATCATCTCCAACTGGTTTGTCCAAGATTCCACTCCTCCAAAAAAGAATAGGTGACAATATCATCACTTTTTCTTCCGATGTAAATTTATTGAAACATAAATTTAAAACCTCTCTAGATGTTTCAATTTCGTTTTCCTTTGTTTAGGTTGCTTTATTAACGGGGAAGAATGCTCCATCAAAACTTTAGCTATTCTAGCTAAAAAATTTTCCACCCCACCCTTTCTTAAGGCACATTGGACAATCTTTCTAATATTTTTTTAGGATGTAAATAGTTCTTTTGGATCAAAATTGTATAGTATTTTTTTTGCATTTGCATACACCGATATTTTGTAATATTTTGAATCCAAATGCTGGTCCTCATCGAAGACTACATAGAACTGCTAGAATAGAATGAAAAACTATAATACCTTTTGCGTGTACATATATCAACATTTTGTAACCTTTTGTGTCCAAATGCTGGTCCCAATAAAAAACTATGTAACTGCTAGAACAGAATGGATGACTGTACTATGTTCTGCATGTGGATAAACAAGAATGCTGCAATCTTTTGAATGTAGATTACATAAATTAAACCTTTTGCCTACAAAAATTTTCAAATGTTTGTGCTATAAATAATGTTAATATTTTATGTCACCATCTTTACATCTTTTGAACACAATATTCCATACAATTTAACAAACCCGCAACAACGTATGAGCATCACCAACTAGTATATATATAAAAGGCATATAGCTTTTGGGGCAAGGATCAAATGGTTTCACTTTATCCTCCGTGTTCACCAGCCGTGTGATGGGTGACCTTCCAGCACTTGTCCGGGGGCACTTTTTGCTGACGTTGATGAATGGAAGGCCCCGCTGTCAACCAAGAAAGAAGCGGCTGTTCCCACGACGGAGTCCCCATTTAGCATGATAAATGGCAGGCCACAAAGATTTCTAGCAAATCTGGAATCACATCTGCAGTGTCACGAGTATACGAGTTTTAATGCCTCATGAAATCGCAACCTTTTGTAATCCAATTGACCAAGTAGCAAGTTATAATGTTTATTAGAAAACAGGCCAGTTACATCAAAAATATATAATAAAAACAATAAAGAATCCAAATTAACCAATCGCTCTATACATAATTAAGCGCATTGTCATGCAAATCCACAATCGGGCATTGTTGATTTCATCATATATATATAAGGTTGGATCACCATCACGATTTTTCATGAGTCTAGGAAGAGGGGAACAGAAGAGGAAGGCTAGCTCTTTCGGCAAGTGCAAGTCTACTGCTGAAAATATTTGGAGCCTCACCATCACCTACATGCTTAGAGAAAAGAGAGAATAAAAACCACAAACATGCACAAACTTAGAAATAAGAAAGAAGAAAGTTTTTAGGAAGATCACTAGGAGCTCCCTTCACTCCAATACCAAAAAGATCAAGGTAGCTTCGTCTCCCACCTCATGCAAACCTTTAGCATGCGCACGCCCATTGTTACCATGCGCATGTAGGGGTATTCATGAACTAGCAGTCGTAGTCTACCATCACTTCCTTTCAGAGTTGAAGTGGAGAGAGCTCCATTTGGGCCCCTCCTAAAACCCAAAAACCCTAATGCCCTAGCTAGCTACTACAGTTATATGCATATAATAGCACTCTTCTTAGGAAACATATATGAAATGATCATATTTGGCTATGAGAATAGGAAACCTTAAGGGGTGTTTATATAGGCCAGGACATTGGCTAACTTGGCCGTAGTTAATTAAGACCCTTGATTTCCAAGATTTAATATTTAATGAAAGAATCTCGTAATGGGATTTTCTTGTCCAAGAATTGGTGACACGTTGCAATATTAAAGAGAAAATCAATTACTCGAGTCTTGATTGAGAGCATCTTTTTTGCTTAACTTTTGAATTGGGTTATTATTGGTGATGATTATTTATAATCATATATAGCTAAGTGCGTGTGTATATTTAAATCAGGGTGTCTACAATTTCGTAGGTCCCATACAAGAACGTTGGTTCTTAGTATTCCAATTGTGAAGCATAACTCAGTCCTTCACCCATCTGTTTAATGTAGATAAATATCATTCGTTCAAAATAAATAAATAAATAATAGATTTTCGTAGAGTTTAAGGTGTTTTATGGTATTCTTTTTGTCATAGCAAATCCAACCTCTTCTTCTAAGATTTTGACGGATCTCATGATATATTCACTGCCCACCATAATGCAATGAGAATCACTACTTCCACTTCCATCACACCATGTGGTCACCACACCACTTAACTGTGAC
This sequence comes from Crataegus laevigata, assembly GCA_963580275.1. Classification (NCBI taxonomy): domain Eukaryota; kingdom Viridiplantae; phylum Streptophyta; class Magnoliopsida; order Rosales; family Rosaceae; genus Crataegus; species Crataegus laevigata. Next base: position 23,020,417 of record OY756947.1, on the reverse strand, counting down.
CATCTCTACTACCCTATTGTTGGCGTTGCCAACATCATTGCCAACGCTATTACCACTTCTTCTGCCACCACCGTCACTACACTACTTCTACCACTACCTTGTCATACTCATCACTACTGTACAAAAACCTCCTACACCCATCAACATCATCCCACCCCCACCCCACCACCACAACTTCATATTAGAAACACACTACTTACAAGAATTTGGAATAGAAAAACATATATATAATGTTCATGAGTTAAGGATTCGTTTACATGTCTAACAATTTTGGTCTTAGCAGAAAAAGTAAAATTAAGTGTAGCCTTGCCTAATTTCCGAATTGATTTCTTGAGCAAAAAAGTTTAAAAAATATATATAATTATTACAAAATCTGTTAAAGTCAGGCGTTAAAGTCTCAAAATACGTAGAAGTCTAGCATTAGAAAGTCTGGATTTGATAGAGTTTCTAATATTCACTAAAAGTCTACGAAATCTACTGAAGTCTATCACATAAAAAATAAAAATAAAAATAAAAACTATGCAAAAGTTCATATAAATCAGAATACAAGACATCCCCTAAGTTGTAGAGTCGTTACAATAAATGAGACCATACTAAATTAGTACTTTTTGTTTAAACTTCTTATTTAAGTATGATTGTGTAAATCTTAGATTTGATTTGATTCTAGTTATTCTTCTCTATTAGGACTTGTATTCATTGGAGTGGAATGATTTCTTCTCTCTTTTGTTACTATAAATAAAGGCACTGCATAGGGGAATAACACATCTTCTACACAACCCTACAAACACATCTATCTCTCTCTATATTTTCTCAATGCCGCCAGCCCTCCTCTTCTTGTCAGTTAAACATAGGCCACAACACATTATCATCACGCTCCTACCGTTGTGCTTAGGAATTTGATGTGGAAGTTTTCTGCATCAAACCAGTTCACCAATATCATAATGCAATCAGGTTCTTTCAAAACAATAGTTTTTATCTCGATATTTTTTCGGCCCTAACAGTATGAACAGTCACCATAATGCTGACATAATTTTACGTTTTTCGAATTTTAAATTCTACATAAATTGTGTATGCATTATATCCATAATTATTGAATTATGTGAATTGGTATTGCCATGAATTGCATCAAATATATGTCCATGCATTGAATTATTTAATTGAATATGCATTAAATTATTTAATTGAATATGCATTGAAATAATCTAAAAATTGAAAAAAATAGAATTTTTTTTCTAAGATTTGTCAAATTCAAAACTCGACCTCACGTGAGCCTTCTTAAGCCTCGATGCACTGAAGCAAAACCCCAAATGCTCCATCTGAGAATACGACACCGTTTTGGCATTCAACCCATGAACCTAGTCGTCGTCTACAGTGGCCATGGTCTCACCACCATCTTTCGGGGACATCACGACTCCCAGTCATGTTTTTAGGACCCAACCATCGTCGGAGATGATTGGTTTCTCAAAAAAATTGATAACCATTGGTGAATTTTCGAAGGATTCTTTGAATCATCACGGTTTCTCAAACCCCCCCCCCCCGACATCGAAACTTTGGTTCCCGTCCAAAACTAGGGTTCCAATTAAACGCCCTTGTATCGCTGTGCCGTGATCGATTGAGGAAAGTCACCTGAAGTGACGTTGGAGACTTTTTTTCATTTTGGATGATCATTTGGATTACCAAAATGATATCTTCTTGCCTGAAGCAAGGCATGACTGGTAGCATTTGTGCTTCCAAGACTTTAAATATGTGAATGAATATAATTATGAAGTTTGCGAATCTAATAGCTTCTCAAGTTCTGTATTGAGATCTTGACCGAAGAGGATCTCTTGGAGAAGACCTATTTGACCCTCTCTGCTACTAATATTGTCTTGTAGCAACAATATAAGGCTCAGAAGTTCACTAAGCTTTTGGATTTGATCTTTGTTTTACTTCTCATTGAAAAGCAAAATTAGCTGTTGATGAAAAATCATCAAGCTCGACCTACTGGGGCGACTGTTGTGCTTGAATCACATTATAAAATGAACCAATGACCAAAACGCCAACATAGGTGTGGTAGGGCAGCCAGAAAACACCTCGTCAAGGTCACAAGAGCCAAGGCCCACATAAGGGATGAATATTAGCCCAGAAGCGCCCTAACCACACTCCTAATACCCCAAACTTCAAGAATAAGGGCAAAGCACCTGAAACTATGGATGCGAACATATGGTACCATGTGGTTCAAAGGACCATTGGTCTCGTGTTTATTGTGCTCCTCAGAAGGTTGTAACCAAATATCATTCTCGTCCTAAGAAGCTTGAATCAAACTTTATGCAAGTGGATGAACTGGAAAGTACCAAGATAGAGGTTTCTGACCTTCAAGAGGATACCATCCCTATGAAAGATTAGAATCTTAGACATGAATTATTTCTAGTTAAATTTTAGAATAATGGGGCCAAATTCCACATAGTGGCCGAACCCCTCTTTGTTTTCTTTTTTTTGTTTAATTTTGAACAATTTTCCTTTATGTTTGGATTATTTATTGGTGATTTGTTTTTGGATATTAAGTTTTTATTAATTACCATCCATGAACACTTAAATTATTTTGAATGGATATTTGTTTTAAGAACTTTTATGCATGTGACCGATTCAAATTAATTTTATTTCTAGGTATAACTAGCGGGAAAGTTAGTTGTCTGGCAGATAGGAGCATATTTATGCGACTTAGTTAGCTTGTTTCTTTGCATTTACTTAGTTAGTTATTGCTTATTAGAGTGTTTTAAGCCATTTTTGTGTGTTTGTAGGTCCAAGTGACAAAGTTGGCACGAAAGTGCATTTTGGAGCATTTTAGAGCTGTTTTGGGCTTGGAATGGATAGCACATGCATGGAGCAAGGTGGATGGACGAATTTGGAGTTCAAGAGATGCTAGGAATGTGCTAAAGAGTTGAAGAATGTAATTCAAGACTTTGAAGATAAGGAATCAGCTCAAAAGAAGGAGACATTATCCAAACATTATCCGAACTGCCTTATCTTATCCTTATCTTATCCAAACCTTATCTTATCTTATCCTAATCATATCCTAACTTAATTCCATCTGCAAGGGGGACTTATTTTCAGATTAGGATACATTAAAACCCTTCTAGAAGCCCTATCCCTATCCTAAAAGAGTGTCGCGCCATCCCCTTTCTAGAAGCCTAAAAATCTGGCACCTGGCACCTTATCCCTTTCTAGAAGAACTTGCCGTACAGTCCCTATCCTTTTCCTCTTTGATTTCTGACTTTTAGGTGGCCTTTTCCTTGTGGATAAGGAGTCCTAATCCATCTAAACACACCAATCCTTCTCCTCATTGGTTTCAGCCAAACCCTACCATATATAAGCATAATTCTGACGAAAATTCAAAGGGAGCCATTCAGAGACAAATCTAGTGTAACTAAGCACTTTGCGCAGCAAGGAAGAAAGGAGAAGAAGAACCTTGGAGCCGTGCTTGCCATTCAAGACGTTGGATTGCTAAAGCGTTTCTAGGTGTATTATATCCTTAGTTTTTAGTTCAATGTTTGTTTTAATTTGGATTTCAGTTATGACCTAAACTTGTTTTAGCTAGGGGAGAATTCAAAGCCATGAACATATATGTGACATGAATTGATTACATCCAGTTATTGTTTCATAAGTCGTGAATGCAATTTGCTTAACTATTTGATTGAAAACTTATTCTTGTATGTCGATTAAGGGGGCCTACTTAGTTTGCATGCATGAATTTGATGCTAGAATATAAGGGGGTTTCACATAATAGTTATGAACTTATATTCACAAGTAGTGAAGGTTGCTGGTCACGATCGCGTTAAGTAAATTCCTGGCAGGAGTATTATGTAGTTCATAGTTACGAATACCTTGTCGATGCTTATGATTTTCACAAAGCTTAATGATCTTTGATTGTATCTCAATTATGCAGTTCATGTAGCGAACTATTGAAGAATAATTTGGTTGTCGATGCGTTGTCCATCTAATTCAATAAATTTAGGAAAATTTGATGGTTAATTAGTGTAGTTCACGATTAACTTGGGGCGTTGAGGTTCATGGTTTATAGAAGTAATAACTGGAAATCAATTTTTTTTGCATATGTGTCATGTGTGGAGAAGGACCCTCTAGCTAGCCTTTCACCCATTCAAATCGTTCAATTTCGCGTTAACTTAAGTTTACTTTGCAAATCTGTTTGATTAAGTTTAATTTCGTCTAAAACCAATCTCTTGCTTTTAAATTGTGTTAGTTTTAGTTTAAATTCGTCAAAATACTTTCTTGTTAGTCTTTTGAGTCAAGTTAAGTTCAATTTTCGTCCAAATCACCCTTAAGTGTTAGTTTTGAGTCTTAGGAACCTAGTTTGTGTGTTTTGAGTTAAGTAAGTCTAGAATTCGTCCAAATTGATTCTTAGTACTTGTTTTGAGTTATTTGAGTCCAGTTTAGTATTTTAGAGTCTAATTTATGTAGATTAACATCCCTTTTAATCCCTGGCCTAGAACGATCCCTACTGTCACAATACTACATTGATAGGGTTTAAGTTTGAGTGCAATGTAATTTCACATCAACTGGCCATACCTCTAGGACTGTGCACAAAATTACACTTTGGCATGATCAAGACACCTTAAATGAATAGCGATGCGCCGTATCCTTAAATCATCACATGGGCATCCATGTGAAAGCTTTTTATTAAGTCTTTGACCTGGTCCATGTGAAAGCTTATTATTAAGTCTTTTTATGACAAAATTTGTTCGAATCCTCCTATGTTTCTACAAAGGATTCAGGGGGACATTTGTGGACAGATTCACCCTCCCTGCAAAACATTTAGATATTTTATGGTTTTGGTTAATGCTTCCACACGTTGGTCACACATGTGCTTGTTGTCCACAAGGAACGCTGTATTCTCTAAACTGTTGGCTCATGTTATCAAGCTTAGGGCTCACCACCCTAATAATCCAATCAAATCTATTCGATTGGATAATGCTAGAGATTCACATCTAAAACTTTTGATGACCATTGCATGTCGGTTGAGGTTGAAGTTGAACATCCAGTACCCCATTTTCAGACCCAGAACGGCTTGTCAGAAGCATTCATTAACCATTTACAAATGATTGCTCGATCATTGGTCATAAGTGTCAAGCTCCCAATCGCTGCTTGGGGCCATGAAATACTGCATGCAGCCATGTGGTCTGCCTAAGGCCTATTGCGACCCAACCATATAGCGCCCTTCAGTTGCTTATTGGATATGAACCCGACATATCGCATCTGCGCATTTTTGGTTGTATAGTCTATGTGCCAATTTCGCTGCCTAACATACAAAAATAGGGCATCATTAAAGAATGAGAATTTATGTCAGATATGATTCTCCTTCAATCATTGGTTACTTGACAATCGATTTGTTTACCGCTTGTTTCACGGATTGTCACTTTTATGAGATAGTCCTCTCGTTGTTAGGGGTAGACAAGAACGTCAACGTTCCTAAAGAACGACGTAAATTATTGTGGAGGACTCCTACTTTGTCTCATTTAGATCCCCACACAGCTCAATCTGAAATTGAAGTGTAGCGCATATTATATCTTTATAGCATAGCTCAGAGCATGCCACATGTTTTCACTTATCTAGCGCGATGACAAGATTACATATTCCAGCTGCGAATATGCCTACAAAGATGGATGTACCAAATGTATGACGGACTTCCATCATGGAGGCTCGGGACACCACTTTGGTTCCACGTACATTAGTGGCTAACAAAGCATCTGCCCTTACATAAAAGTGTGGTAGATCTCTTGGTTCAAAAGATTCACGCCCCTAGAAAAGAAAACCCATGGCACAGACCCTTGAAGAGCCTATCGTGAATCCAACTGTCACTCACTCATTTTATCTAACTCATGAGGAAATGTTAGATTACAGAAGCTTCCTTGAAAAGACGAATCCACCTCCCAAGAATCCTGAGATTTTGGTCCATTATGCTACCTTGGATGATGTTTAGTGTATAAATAAATCTCATTTCGTTGATGAATGTCAATGTAGAACTTATTAGTCAAACTAGAAACAAGCAGTCCAAGTCGAACTCGATTCGCTTGTGAAATGTAAGGTGTTTGGACCTGTAGCTCCTATTTCTACACATGTGAAGCTTGTTGACTACAAATGGGCTTTTGTTCAGAAGAGAAATGAGAAGAATGAAATTGTGCATTACAAAGCTTGGCTTGTTGCGCAAGGCTTCTCACAATGCGCTAGGATTGACTATGACGAAACTTATTCGCCCTTTATGGATATGATTACTTTTTGCTACCAATTTGGTAGGTATGCAGTCGATGGAAGTAGTAACTGTGTATCTTTATTAGGATCTTGATACATAAATTTATATGAAAATTCCCGAATAACTTACTTTGATTGGATCAATTTTTCCAAACCCCAGAACATGCTCTCAATTTGGCTAAGGCGTTCACTCTGCAGTTTGAAGCAATCTAGAAGAATGTGGTATAACCATTTAAGTAAGTATTTGACTAGTCAGGGATATGTAAACAACGAACTATACCCTTGTTAAGAAGTCACATTCTGGTTTTGTAATTGTTGCAGTTATGTCGATGACATGAATCTTATCGGAACTCTTAAAGAGCTCGAGAGAACTATCGCACACTTGAAGTCTAAATTTGAGATGAAATATCTAAGAAAGATTCAATACTGTCTCAGTCTCGAGATAGGGCACCGTTCGGATGAAATCATAGTACATCAATCAAACTACAACCAGAAGGTGCTGCACGATTTTAACGAGCATAAAGTGAAGCCTTTGAGTACTCCTATAGTTGTTCGGTCACTAGATGCAAAACGAGATCCCTTTCATCTGAAGGAGGATGATGAAGATATTTTGGAACCTAAAGTTCCTTATCTGAGTCTGATAGGCGATTTATTGTACTTAGCTCAATGTATTAGACTCAACATCTCATTCGTTGTTAATATTTTGGCAAGATACATTAATGCACTAACACGCAGACATTAAACAGGTGTTAAAGACATTTTTCATTACCTTAAGGATACTACAGATCTAAGCTTGTTCGATCCCTACAGATGCTCGAGTTATGCCGCACCCCCTTATCTCGGGTCGATTCTCGCCTTGCTAGTTATGCTAATGCATGATACTTATATGATCTATATAAGGTGCGCTCTCAAACAGGTTATGTCTTTACTGTTGGAGGCACCGCAATCTCTTGGAGGTCAACTAAACAAACCTTATTTGCCACTTCATCTAACCATGCTGAAATTCTCGCCTTACATGAATCATCTCACGAATGCTTTTGGCTAAGAGCAGTTATGGACCATATTCAAAGTTCCTGCAATCTTTAACCTGTCGTTGACGCCCCGACGATGATCTATGAAGATAACACAGCATGCATTAAATAGCTCAAGAAAGGTTACATCAAAAGAGACAACACCAAACACATTGTACCAAAGTTCTTCTTCTCACGTCAACAACAAGAGTATCAGAAGATTGAAGTCACACAAATCTATTCATAAGACAATATGGTTGACCGCATCACCAAATCAGTACCGAATGTGATGTTTCAAAAGCTTGTTCAAGGAATTGGTATGCGTAAACTCTCTGAGTTGTTACATTGCTAGGTCTCTTTAGAATTGTATTAAACTCAAGGGCAGTATCCTAAAGTATACTTGCTTGATCTTAATATACTTTTTTCCCTACGATTAGGAGTATTTTTCCCACTGGGTTTTTGCTACTTGATGAGGTTTTATCGAGGCACCCACTTTGGGTTGATCATATCCCTAATAATGTCCCGTAGACGTTTCATTTGACTTTGCATTACTCACTATTTTTCCTTAGACTATGAATTTTGTCCTTACTCGGGTTTTTTGTGAGACTTACTTCCTTATGCAAGTTCCTACCTTATTTGAATAGCATGTTCCAAGAATTAGAGTCAATGAGTCGACTTCCTCAACTCTACATGATGTTGAATCTACTTGAGTATTTACACACTCAAGGGGGAGTGTTATAAACTTCTTATTTAAGTGTGACTGTGTAAATCCTAGATTAGATTTGATTCTAGTTATTTTTCCCTATTAGGATGTAGTCCTTGGATGAGAAGGATTTCTTCTCTCTTATTATTATAAATAAAGGCACTATGTATGGGGAATAACACATCTCTCTCTCTCTCTCTCTCTCTCTCTCTCTCTCTCTCTCTATATATATATATATATTTATTTTTTTTCCTTAGGGCCGTTGTCCCTTCCCTCGTCAGTTAAACATAGGTCGCAACACTTTCCTATAATTTCTTTTATAAACTTATCAACAATTAGAAACAAGGTTGTGAGTTTGATTCTTCCCTTTCTTGATATCTAAATACATATTAATAGAACCTTCTTTGTCAATCAGAAGAGAATGAAAAGACTATTTAGTCTTCTATCGCAATTTTTTTTTAAACCTCACCTACAGGTGATTTTAAAATCTCTAATTAAAAAAAAAAACCTCTGTTCCTCTTTTTCTCTCTTCCCACTTCCACGGTCTCTCACTCCCTTCCTCTCTCCAACAATTTTAAAAATTAAAGTATAAAATTTCACACACATTTATATATGGCATACACTAGTGTATATTAAAAAAGACAAACAATTGGGAGCAGTTATGTTATTGACAAATACACTCTTTTTATTTTCTTTTAATGGGAGCAGTTATGTTATTGACAAATACAACCTTTTTATTTTCTTTTAATTTAATCACTTCACAAAATTATTGTGTTTCTCTGTAACAAGGATTATTTAAATTGATAGTTTCATTTGTTATAAGATGAATTTGATAGCTCATATGAAAAAGAACCTTACAGGTCCTCAAAATGAAAACCTTAAGAGAGTAATTTTGGCAAAATGTGACATACCATGACTAGGAAAAATCCTTCATACAGGGGCAGACGCACTAAGGAACGAGAAGGGTCAGCTATGTGGATGCAAACTTCTTCTTCTTTGATCTTGGACAAAATTGCATCTACAAAACAATTAACACCTTAGGTCAAGGCCAAGAGCCTTAAGCGCCCACGATGAATTTGGGGGGGGGGAGGCTTTAGCCGAAGAACCTCCGATGCCAAAGTTAGAATTTTAGAGAGAAAAAGTGTTTGAGAATTCTAAAGAATTTTAGCAAGAGAATTGGAAGTCGTCCCTTCTGGAGAAAATGTGAAGCCTTTTATAGGGGAGTGGCCGGCCTCCTTGAGTAAAAGAGGACTGGCCACCTAGCTTTGTTTGTGGGCTAGGTTCTTGATTTGTTTCAAATTGGGAGTTATGAAATAATTAGCTAATCAAAATAATTCCCTAATTAACTTAGCTAATTATTATCATAAAAAGGAAAGATGAGGTAAAAACGGTAGAAGGCATGGTTGATTTCTTTTGGGGGTGGAGGATGACCGGCCTTATTGTGTGTTTTGGGTAAAATTGATGACTTAATTGACAATTAAGGGATTAATTAGGCAATTAACCCATTAATTAGCCAAGTATCATGATTTTAGAAGGAATGTTTTAGGAGTTATGGAATGAATAAATTATTTAGCTAATTGATTAGCTAAATAATGAAGTAGAAAATATATGGAATGAAATAGGTTTATCCATTTTGGGCACTTTTGACTTGGTTGAGGGATGATTGCTCGTTGCTCGCACATAGGAATCCTGATATGCTTCAAGGGTATTTTTGTCCTCTTTTATCCAAAATCCACGTGTCACCTTGTGATTATTTTTGGCTCCACAAATACCTCCACAACTGTTGGGCTGCTCGTAGGAAAGGGCAGCATGTGTAGAGATCTTCTTGCTTAAGGAAACGTAGGACTATTTTCTATTTTGATGTAGATTCTCTCTTTAATAGGACATTAGGTCCTTCTAGGAAAGGGAAATAAATTTCTCTCAAAGCCTATTTAAGTCCACCTTAAGTAGGCTTATTAAATCAACTTTGAAGAGCAATTTAATCTACCCTACAAGAGAGAAAGCTTAGAGAATATTTATTCCTCCTCCTCTAGCAATCTTCTACATCTTGCATGTGCAAAGAACCGTATTTCCTTGCTTTCTTCGTTTTCTCCGTGCCGCACCGATGTAAGAAAAAAATTAATTTTTCTTGTCTTCTTCTTGGATAGTGCTGTCGCGGATCAGCCGTTGGGGTGGTGCGGCAGCAAATGACCGTCTTTCGTTTCTTTCTTCATCGTCTTCGTGCAGCATCGATGTAAGAAAAAATTAATTTTCTTGTCTTCTTCTTAGATAGTGTTGTCGCGGAACAGTCGTCGAGTTGGTGCGGCACGTCGGCTGGCAGAGGCCAGGAGTCGACTTAGCATGGGCCAAAAAGGTGTTGTGGCAGGGACCATTGCTTTAGGCTGCTCGGTTTGCCTAGAACCAAGGGCATTTTATGCGGCTGGGGTCTCGGATTGTGGCGCTGGGGCGCGGTGCTAGGCGAGTGGCATGACTCATGTCCTTTGGGCTCTTGGACCTGACATGAGCCAGTCCGGTGATTGGGAGAAATGAAAAGGTCGCGGGTCTCATAGGTTGCTAGAATATTGGGCATACAGGTCTCCTGCCTGTTAATCCGAGAGAAAAAATGAGAGAAAAGCCAGTACGGGTTGAGCTTCCCTACTGAGCGTTGTGAACGACATTTGGCTGCTTAATTCTCTTTGTCGTGAAAAAGATGGGCAACTCTTAGGAGATGAGATAAATAGGATCAAGGCTTATGCATTAGTTCGCCCAATCCCTGTTATGGATCCCGCTGCAAGTGAATTTGGGAAAAGAGATCTTCCCTGCCTGCTTAAGAGATGAAGCTGGAAAAAACCAAAGACTTATTCCGTTACTCGCAAAGGTTTGCCGGCTGCCCCATAGTTTGTGATTAACCTGACTTTTCCATAGGAACGAAAGATAGGGTTACTAAATCTGAGTCAGTGACGCCTGCTATGCCAAAGATGGCTAGTTCGATTGTAGATAGGGTTGCTCAGCGAAGAGGTCACGTTATGCCCTTAGTGCTGAAGTCTGTACCAAGATGTCCGTTAAGAGCTAAGTCTGGTTCACCTTTGGAAAGGCTTGGTATTATAAAGAGTGATAAGGTAGACTCTGCTGCCGTAGTGGTGCCAATGCACACTCCTCTACTGCTAAGACCGAATTGCCTGCTGGGAATGAGGAGATTACTCGCATGGGTAGCTGTGAGAATCCACTAAGCCTACTTCTAGGGAGGCTGCTGAGATCTGTGCACTTTTAAAACCAAATCTGCATGAAGACATGACCGTTTGTGCCAAGTTTGTCCATGACATCAAAGGGTTTATTGGCCCGAGTTCCTTTGCTAAGCATATGACTGAGTATAGAATGACTGCTCTACTGACCATGATGCAAAAAACAGAGATTTTGGCAGCCGAGTCTATGTTCCTTGATAAAGAGGATACCAAGGCTGCCAATGAGGTGGAAAAGCTGTGGTAGCTGAAGCTTATTCTTCTGCTGAGAAGATTAATAGGTTGGAATCTGAGCTCATAACTTTGAAGGGGTCTAATATCTCTGCCCATACTTCTCTGCAGCTTGAGACCGCTCACCAAGAGGTCGTTGACTTGAAGACTAGGCTTGAGGCGATTCAACTTTAAGTATGAAAGTGTAGAGCAGAAGATCAGATGTCACATGCCTCAGATTCAAGATCTTGAACATGCCATTTTTTTAGCTTTGTTTCGCTACTTATGCAAAGGATGAAGAGCTGATTGCTGCTTATAACCAAGTGATCCACTTCAAGAAGGTTGTTGATAGGCTTAAACCCCAATTGCTGGAACTCTAAGGTGCACTTAAGATCAATGAAAGTTTGAAGAAAAAATGGATGAGCTGCGACGCATCCACGTTGGTCTGCTCGAGGAGATTAGGCAGCTGAAAGGTGAGAAGGCTCGGCTTGAGGTTCCATTTGTTCCGAGTGAGGCTGATTTGTACAAGCTGGGTTATGTAGATCATCTCTTTAGTAGGCTTTCTGACTTCGAGTTTTGCTAGGAGAGACTTCAAAACCTTCTCTATTTCTTCGAAAGACTTACTTGTCTTTACTTTTGAGGCCTCCATTAGTGAAGAAGTCAGAGTTGCTGGTGCTCAGGCTGGAGCAGCCGGGGGTGAAATGTTGGATGATGTCGCTGCTAAGAGCGTAGCGACTGCTGAAGGTGTGGCGACCATGTAGCCGTGGGATGTCCAAGCTGCTGAAGTGTAGTATTCTAGGTAGCCTTTAGGATTTTCTTTGTTTTTCCTTGTAGCTCTTGTTTTGCTTGAACTTCTTGGGCCTTTGCTAGTTGTTTATAAACATGTTTCCTTCCCTTTTCTTCATTTTCGCTTCTTTTGTTCATTTTCCTTCCCTTTTCTATAAGCAGACAGGCCTAAATAGCCGATGTAGCCATAGGTGTTGGTGTATAACTTTGAAAAGTTGTTAGCCATAGAGTCGGTAGCCAGACGCCTTACTTATAGAAGTAGGCAAGTCCGCGTGACCACTAGGTTGTTAACCTTGGATTTCTCCAATTTCGTAGGTTGCGTAGCAAGTATCACAACACATTAGGAATTGGTGCAGATTGTTTCACCCTTGGCAGAGGTGAAGCTTATCAACTACGTAGCATGTCGGCAATGGATAAAGTTTCGTATATGCACACTAGCTTGCTTAACCTTTCACAAGAATGTGCAGTTGTATAAATTTAACGCGACTTTACTGCTCGAAGGTCAAGCCGTAGGCAGTCTTCTAGAAACCGTAGACAACTTTAGTGCACTCGGTAGCAGCTTTAGGGTTCCAAGGCAACCGTCTCTAGGGCGTGCTGCATAATGTGGCCCCTCAATCTCCAAGCCCGGTTCCCCACGGATTAGGCCAAGAGACCTAAAATCCTTTAGTTAGCTAGACCTTGAAAAGACCATTGTGACTACTTCTAGGAATCCCAGCGCAAGCCATCGTGCTTCTAGTTGTACTACGCAGCCCGGCTCATCCACATTTGGATATTCGGAGTGGAGTTTATCCTCCTGCTTTGGAGAGCAGACCCATGTGGATGTCGGAGAATTGGTTTACCCTCTCGCACTGGAAAACATGGTTGGTTCTTCGGGGTATGCAATTCCTGCTATGAGTCCCTAAGAAAGACGTGGTCTTCTTTTGAGTGCAGGTATGATCAGTTGTTGTAGGCATGTAATTGAGCCAAGTTGCAAATTACTTCTGAATTCTTCATTGAAAAAATGAGTGAAACAAATGAATAACTTAGCTGTAAAAAAACTACATGACAACTGGATAGTCCTCGGCTTACGAGGTGGTGCCCGTTGAGCTGCTTGAGTCTTCGGGTCTTGATATAGTAAGAGGTCACACATGGTAATTCCTCAGGTTGTAAGCGTTCCATTACTTCTCGATCTCTTTACTGATCTTGTATGGACATTCCCAGATGTGATTCATATTTTTTGGAGCCTTCTCTGAGGGCAGTGATGAAGGTTTTCCGTAAAACTAGATCTTCGAGCCAGAACTACCGGATCTTGGCCATTTTGTTGTAGCTGGAGATGAGCTGCTGTTGGCAAGCTATGATGCGAGTGATAGTCTGCTCGTGCTTCTTCTTTGCTAGATCTAGGCTTGTGGCCATCTCCTTCCTATTCTACTCAATGCTTGGTAGTAAAGCGGTGATACTTCGCTTGATGGCATTGGGATGAATGATTGCTTTTGAGCCAAATGCCAAAGAGAAATGAGTCTCACCGGTTGCTCATTTTTTAGTGGTGCAATATGCTCATAGACATCTGGGGAGTTCGTTTGGCCATTTTCCCTTCTTGTTGGTGAGGAATTTCTTGAAGCAGTCAAGGATCGTCTTGTTGGATGCTTCGGCCTGCCTATTGCCTTGAGGATATCTCGGTGTGGACATGTGTTGCTTAATGCCATATTTTTGGAAGAACTTCGCCAAATCTTTGCCCACAAATTACGGGCCGTTGTTAGTGACGATATATTAAAGGATGCCAAATTGGCAAATGATGTTCCTCCATATGAAGTGCTCTATGTCCGTCTAAATCGTGGTCGTCATGGGCTCTACTTCTACCCATTTGATGAAGTAGTCAGTTGCCATGATCATCATGCCTCTATCCCCAGTAGTAGACGTCATAGGTTCTACCAGGTTAATTGCCTACTGCATAAACGGCCAAGGACTCATCTGCGGGTATAGCTCGCTGACAGGCAGTGCTGGTATCGGCTTGTAGCGTTGGCAGCGATTGCACCTTTGTACTAGCTCCTTAGCATCTTGGTGAGAACCTTCGGTGCCAAGGATCAATCTCTGAAGTGATTTCCACAAACGCCTTCTTGGATTGAGGTTAAAACCTTCAAGTCATCGGGAAGCGCTAGGCAGCAGAGATGTGGTCCAGTGCAGGGTCTTCGGATGGGAATGCCATTCCACATGTAGTAGCGTGTTGCCTTAATTTGGAGCTTCATAGACTCCGATTTTTCTGTGCGGAATGTACCATTGACCAGGAAGTTTATAATGGAATCTTGCTAGTTTGGAGTTGTACTAACCTGTGACACCTCGGCTGCTGGCTTCGCCTCTATGCTTGGCTCATCTAAATACTCCACCGAAATAAAGCGTTTGAGTTGGTAGTCGAGGGCGAAGCCTAGGTTGGCTAGTACGTTCGCATGAGCATTGCCTGCCCACGGAACTTAAGTGAGGGAGTAAGTCTGAAACGCCTCAAGTAGTCTAGCTAGTGATTAGCTGGGAATCAAAATGTATTGCAAGCTTCTTCACCGCCAAGTCTTTGTCATTAGGAGGCCTATTAATAAGGCCTCATACTCTGCTTCGTTGTTGGATGCTTTGAAGCCTAGAGTGGTCGATTGCTCAAGCATTAAATTGTCTGGGGTGAAAAGGACCATGCCTACCTCCGAACCTTTGTAGCTTGATAGGGCAAGCTCGGCTTGTTATGCGTGGTGGGGAGCCGTGGAGCTGGGCCATGTAACACGTAACAGAAGATGCTTAACTCTTAGTGCATGTTGCTCTTAAGTAGAATCTTTTGGGACGACGAGGATAAAACTTTCCACTGAGTGTGTCCTTCTAGTGTTCGTCTACCGTTAGCGAGCCTTTTGGGCTGAGTTATTGTGTTTGTCAAAAAACTTGCATCCGCTAGTGTCTACGCCTTTATCGTTGCGAGTCTAGATTGGGCAGAATAGTGCGTCATAAGGATGACTGCTTGCGTCTGAAGGTCTTACACGTGAAAGTTAGCTTTTGAGTTTCTGGTAGCATCAAGGAGAGCTTTTGAACTATGGAATACAGGTAATTGGCCCCCAAATCTTCTTGTAAGATGGTAGAGCTTATTGCTGCTTCAGATACCATCAAACATGCGAATAGGTCTTCCACTGCTTCTAATTTGGATAGTAGAGAGGTGATGTCAGGTTCTTCTTCAGGTCTTGGAAAGTTTTTTCGCACTTTTCGTCCCATTTATCTCGTTATGCCCTTTTGATGACCTTGAAAATGGGTTTGCACCGATCAGTAGACTGCGAAAGAAAGCGGTCGAGGGCAGATGCTTGTCTGGTTACTAGGTACCCTAAGAATCTGCCTGAAAATACTCCGAATGTGCATTTGATGGGGTTGGAATCAAGAACTTAGAGTAGTTCATGGTCGTCTAGCCTCCTCTAGTTAGGGATCGGTCTCTACGCTTGGCCCCTTGCTTGCTTTTGTCATTCTACTGGTTTTTATCCTCATTCTTAGCTGCCACTTCATTTTGAGGTTGCTCGAGCACTTTGTCTGTTCGCCGAGCCTCATCCCAAAGTGCGTGCGTTTCTGCTAAAGCGAAATAGTTTGCCATAGTTAAATCTTCTTTCATGATCAATTTTTTGAACAGCGGGTGGTTTACTGGAAGTCCTTTTTGGAAGGTTGTCGTTGCATCCGACTATCCTTACATTCTCTGCTGTAAACCTCTTCACATAGTCACGAAGCGACTCCTTTGGGTTCTTCTTGACGTTGAATAAATGGTCGGATTTCTTCTTGATCAAGCGATATGATGAATATTCTTTGGTGAAAACCAAACAAAGTTCGTCGAAATTCTGAATAGATTGTGGCGGCAGGGTATAGAACCAATCTTGTGCCTTGCCTTGTAGAGTGGTGGCGAATATCGTGCACGTGAGATCGTCGTTGTTTTGATAGATGATCATTGTGCTTCGGTAGTGCTTTAAGTGTCTCTCCAGGTCTTCTTTCCCTTTGAAAGATGTGAAATGCGGCATGCTGAACTCGCCTGGAAGCTCTACCTGCTTGATCTCATCCGTGAAGGGTAACCTGCTTATGTTGGTCATGTCCCGTCATAATGCCTCGTTGGTGATGAAGGAAAATTTGTGAAAAACAAGTTTATTTGAGCAACATCAAACAACATGCAATTAACAATTAAAGGCAGAATCATGTTATATGCACTCAAAAACAAAACTTAACCCATGAAATTCAAAGCCTAGTAGATAGGTGAACCAAGACTCAACTCAAGAACATAGTGAGTTGAGAAATCTTATACCTTTGTTGATTCCTCTTTGCATAAGCAAAGGCTAATCACCCAAGGAGAGGGCCTTTATTCCTTGCTTCTGAGCTCAATGGATTTCTTGGAAGAGGATGGTTGAAAGGATTCTCCAAGTTCCCAAAGTAGAGAACCTCTAAGTATCCACACCAAGGAGAGCTTTGATGAGGAGATGAGTGACCTAGGAAGATTTAGATGCTAGTAAAATCTTCCTAGGGTGGCCGGCTTCTTAGAGAGTAAAGAGAGCTTTGTGTTCTCATATTTCCTCCAAAAGAAACCCTAATGAAGAAAAGGCTATAAAGTCACATTTATACCTACCTTCATTGGAGTGGCAAACTTGTAATAAGTTCAAAACCCACTCCATTCTCTATATGGCCAGCCTCCTATGGTCTTTGGGCTGTTTGGGCCCTCTTGAATCTTTATTCATTAAGTTGTCATACAACTTAAGTCAATGGGCTTGACCTTCGAAGCCCATTAAGCCTTGAGGCCCAAAACTAACCTGAGGTCTATAACGAACTTATTCGTTTGATTAAGTAACATATTAATTAATCCTAGCCATAAATAATTAAACCATTTAATTATCCTTACTCATCTCCGTTGTTTCTTTAATCTCTACCTTATTCGGTGTACAATCCATTAGGTTCCTTTTAGCGAGGCAGTGGGCGATTAGAACTCTTTCAAATAGATTGTGAATTGAAACTTACTTTCAATTCTCCCTTTAGTGATTACTCACCTTTAGGGCTTCCACAAACCATGAGTGACACCTAGCAGTATGTCATGGCTACCCAAGCTAATCAGAAGAGGTGGAGAACGTATTCAGTTTAGGATTACAATGCAATACAGTCTTTCTCTAATACTACACTCTTAACCACCTTGTTTGGTTTGATAATTTATTCATGTCTACTATCCAATGTGATTCATTTACTTATATGATTACCTTGAATGTGATTCGGAACGACTTTCCAAATCTCATTCATATAGTTTGAAGGTTAGAGATCCCTTGTTGCGCATTCACTTGCCTCCATAACATGAGTATGAAAAATCCTCGTTGATCGTGTTCAGTGGACTCATTCTCTATTGAGCACCTACATGCTTGTCTTGGTGTCAGTCACACCAATGACTCGAGACCAGTCACTATCCCTAAGAGAAGACATAGCACGTACTGATCTTAACAGACTGTTAATGCCCAATTGGCAATCTTATGATCAAGAACATTTAGGATATGTATACGAAAAGAATGGTCTCATGAACCTAACTTCTTTAGATTACATTCTCCTAATTACATATTCCTTGGACTTATCGTTTAAACATATAACATTTATATGAAACAGCTTTAAACAATAATCTATGTCGTTTATGTATATTAAACTAGATTAGCTTAATATGTGAAATGTCCGTAAAGTATCATCATATGATTGGCTTTTAGGGCACATTTCCAACAGGTGACCTCATTGCGTCGAAAATTGCATAATCGCTTGGTCAAGAGTCTTTCTACTTATTCTTGAATTTGCCTTTGTTGACCTGCTGGTCTAGGCTGCTCTTCAATATGCTTGGCTCGTCTATGCCGTGGTGGCGGTGCATGTGGTTCATTTTTGGCAGGCGAGGGAATTCTTTGCAGGCTGCCGATTGAACTTTAGCCTCATTAAGTGATTGCTTCTCTCTATTTGTCGTGCGGCTACTCCAATGTGAGGTCGAGGATGCTCCTTGCTGGCTTAGCTGCGAATGAACACTTCACCTAGAAGGTTCCTCTTGTTAACTATCGGAGTGTGACCCCAACTGTGAATGTATGTTCGTCTATGGGCCTAATTGAGGGTGCATGCTCCTTCACACTCTAAGACGGGAGTATACGCTATCTCGAGGGCCCAATTGGGAGTATACACTGCCTGAATGCTTAGTTTGTGGCTGGTCGAATGGCTGCTTGCCAGGACGCTGCTGGAAAGGTACTTCGTCTGCCTTTGTCTTACTTCAAGACACCTCGTCTAGGGCACGTTGCATCTCGGTGCACTGCAAGATCTGGTTCACCAAGATCGTCTGCTGTGCAAGGGCGCTCGTCAACTCTATGACTTGTCGAGACAAGTGTTGTTCTACATTTGGGTTGGAAAAGATTGGAAGGAATGTAAATCCTTAAGTAGTGGAAGTGTGGTAGACTTCGGGTGCGAGATTTGAGTTGGAAAATGTCAAATTTGTGAAAAAATGTGGTGAAAATATTTGATCATGGGTCCCGAAAGTTGAAGTCGGGACAGTTGTGCTACTTTTGAGCCGACTTAGGTTGCTTGGGGAGCTAGGGGAGCAGGCTGGGCAACGGAAGCATGCTGGGCCTCAAGAGCAGGCTATGCCGCATGAACAAGCTGGGCCTCAAGAGTAGGCTAGGCCGCATGAGCAGGCTGGGCCTCAAGAGCAGGCTGCTTAGTGCATGATGCATGCGAGTGTGAGGCCTGGGCTCGGGTCCGTGCAAGCTTAGATGGCATGGCTTGGGCCATGATGGTGGTGCCATGAATTTCGCCAATGGTGGTTGTCAAGGTGGAACTTTGTGGTGGTGCCGCTCCACCCATGACCACGTTTAGCCTCATGGATCGCCGCTGTCCCGTTTCTTGAGTATTAGAATTTTCACTTGTGGAATTTTCTAAATTTCTAGCCATTATATTTTTCTTTCATGTTTTATCAAAGAATCTTTGCAAATTAAAAAAAAATCTAATAATAAGAACGTATGAAAAATATTCAAATTGACTAGTAAATAGAGAAAAACCTTTTTATGTAAGAGTCTTCTATGAGTATGGATCTTTAGCTCTCAATGAAAGCACCAATTTATGGATGCAAATTGCTTCCTCCTTGATCTTAGACAAAATTGCACCTACAAAACAATTAACACCTTAGGTTAAGGCCAAGAGCCTCACGCACCCATGATGAATGGGTGGCTTTGGCCGAAGAACCTCTGATGCCAAAGTTAGAATTTTAGAGAGAAAAAGTGTTTCAGAATTTTAGAGAATTTTAGCAAGAGAATTGGAAGTCATCCCTTTTGGAGAAAATGTGAGGCCTTTTATAGGGGAGTGGCCGGCCTCCTTTGTGACATCCCACATCGCCCAAGGGAGTGGATCTCGAAAGCCTTATATGTATATTCCCATCTCTACCCAGCACAAGGCTTTTTGGGAGCTTATTGGCTTTGGGTTCCATCGAAACTCCGAAGTTAAGCGAGTTTAGGCTAGAACAATCCTAGGATGGGTGACCTCGTGGAAAGTTGCTCGTGAGTTCCCAAAAATAAAACGGTGAGGGCGTGGTTGGGGCCCAAAGTGGACAATATTATGCTACGGTGGAATCGAGCTTGGGATGTGGTGGCGGCCCGGGCCGGGATGTGACATCCTTGGGTAAAAGAGGACCGGCCACCTAACTTTGTTTGTGGGCTAGGTTCTTGATTTGTTTCAAATTGGGAGTTATGAAATAATTAGCTAATTAATCAAAATAATTCCCTAATTAACTTAGCTAATTATTATCATAAAAAGGAAAGATGAGGTAAAAAAGGAAGAAGGCATGGTTGATTTCTTTTGGGGGTGGAGGATGACTGGCCTTATTGTGTGTTTTGGGTAAAATGGATGACTTAATTGACAATTAAGAGATTAATTAGGCAATTAACCCATTAATTAGCCAATTATCATGATTTTAGAAGGAATGTTTTAGGAGTTATGGAATGAATAAATTATTTAGCTAATTGATTAGCTAAATAATGAAGTATAAAATATATGGAATGAAATAGGTTTATCTATTTTAGGCACTTTTGACTTGGTTGAGGGATGATTGCTCGCGCTCGTGGGTAGGAATCCCGATATGCCTCAAGGGTATTTTTGTCCTCTTTTATCCAAAATCCACGTGTCGCCTTGTGATAATTTTGGCTCCACAAGCTAAACCTTCGAACTCCGGTAAATCTCCATAAAAAATTTGGATGTTGCGCTTCTGAAAGTTGGAGTTTACCTTCATATATGCCCTCTAATCGTTTGTTAAAATGCTTCAAAAAGGAGTTGTCATTCTTATTATTATTTTTTTAATATTACTTGGCCAAAACGACATTATTTTGAGACAAGTTATTTAATATAAAAAAATGAATAGCTTAAAAGAACGATAAGATAGCTAAAAAAAGGATACACTAGAACTTAAAAAAGAGGATACTCGCAGGCTGCTGCAAGCAAACCCAGTCCCCAAACTCAATTTCAAATTTTCAATTCCACTCTCAAATCCTAATCCCACTGAACTCAATTCCTAACGTCCAAACTCCTACCTCCCCACTCCGGCAATCATTCTGACGACCACCTAAATTTCAAAGTAAGTTCTTCATAACTTATTTAAAACAATGAATTGGTTGAAAATTATTTCTTTATGGATAATTAGATTTGATTAGGGTTGTTTTATTAGCACCCCACATCTTTATGAATACACCCCACATCTAAAATGTGGCTCTAAAATTCCAACTTTGTCCTCCATTTTTCTGAAGACACCCCATCCCCATGGATTATCCGTGGATTCTCTTTCATCCATGGATTCTCTTCCCAACACCTTCAATCCAAACAAACGTCTCAAAGAAGAGTTATTACTCTCTCTCTCTCTCTCTCTTTCTCTCTCTCTCTCTCTCTCTCTCTCTCTAACATCCTCTACTTCACTAAACTGTGTTGATTTAATTCAACTTTGTTTTTGCGGAATTTGATGACTTTTCAGGTTTGTGAGCAATTTGAGTGGATTGTCAATGATGGAGATTGCCGCGCTTATGACAATAATCCGCGCTTACGAGGATTTCGGCAGCTGGCATAAGAGGGCGGATGGGGATTATTTTGGAATACAGAACTTAATTCGTCGACGTAAAAACGAAAATTTAACTGAAAAACATAAAATTATGGGGTGTATTCATAAGAATGTGGGGGTGTTAATAGAATTACCCTTTGATTATTGACGTAAATCATATATGATTTTTATTTAGATTAATTTATATGTGTGTTTTAGACTTTTAGGCTTTGGTTCTACCAGTTAGTACTCTTGGCGAGAGCCTTTTTTTTATGAATATTGTGAAAAGTACATTGTGTAACTAAATAGGAGATCAATAGTTTGTGATAGCATGGTGGTCTATATGGAGAGCAAAGTTTTTTCTTCTATTTATAATTAAGCTATAATGTAGGGTTTTCAAAATATGAAAACACGTTGTTGACAATTTGTAACTTGTATTATTATTTGTTTTATAAGTTATGAATGAAGTGTAATTTAATTTTTATTATATGTCTAAAAAATGTTTGTGAACATTTTACGTGTGACCCTCCAAATAATTTTTTTCTAAATCTGCCACTGCCTTCATAAGCATTATACAGACATACGTGGGGTGTACTAATGCCTACTTGGACTGTCATCAATTCCCATGTATGATGATCCTCATTGTGAGAATTTCCGAAATCACGTCATCGTGTCCGTTCATTATAAATCATGCGGTCAGCTTTCATCAGATACTATTTGTGTTCAATTTTAAATAAAAAAAATACAATGTGATTCCTGGTCGCAAGATGATGACAGGTGAACAGACACGATGAAGTGATCTAGAGATCGTCAGAAACCGAATAGGATCCTATTCCAATTCCTATGAACTCAGAAAACTTTCGTCCAAACATAGCCTTATGTTTGTCAGTTAACAATGATTCTTCGAGTTCAATGTTTAAAGTTTACAATGAATGTTCTACGCAGTGGCTACATCTTGACGAAAGGTATACGTTACTGCTTCAACCATCATCGATCACAAAGTGTATTCTTATGCTAGCTGCTTTACCATAGTGGTCCACTACACTAGAAAATTAAAAGAAAAAAAAATCTTTATGCTACTGCACAATTATTATTTTTCTATAAGCTTAATCATGTTACTGGATAATGAAAAAGAATTACTTTTCAATTTCCTCTTCCCTATCTTTTAACAGACAAACATAGTAAGGACATTATTTTATAAATTTGAAAAACCCCTTATCAGTTCCATTTTGTCATCGTTTTAGCAATAAACTAATAATTTAAGAGAAGAAAACTATACACACGGAGGTGTACAGTCACACTCACTACGGAGTTACAAAATTTAAATTTTTTTCTTTATTTTTTAAAGGAGATTTATTGGGAGCTTCACCACGGCAATCTACTTTTTCAAGAGCTGAGAAATTTAAAAAAAAATCTTTATGTTTTAGCCTTTTCTGATCACCATCATATAGCTCACCAATACCAGAAATTAAATTTATGACATGTTGTACAAAATTCAAATCTAAAATTTGTTTCCAATTACTGAACCGCTATGTAGCATTAAAAAAATTAATTGGATCCTTAAAAGGTACCAAGAAATTTTGGGTCATGCAAATTAAATTTTATTTCTATCCACTCCACACTTTTCTTGAATCTTACTTGCATGTAGTGGGGGTGGGACTCATCCCCATTTATTTTTTTAAGATTTTTTTTAATTTTTTAATTATTTATTTTTAGATTTTTGAAAAGATGAAAATGTACATAAAGACGACGCTCTACAGATCATATTATCATACAAATCAAATATTACAGAAAAATGTTATAGAATAAAAATACAAGATTAATTGTAATTATATACTAAATTATTAAAACTTCAAATGTCATATTAGGCATGGACGAAGGGAGGTAAGGCCCAATGGAGGCACAGGCCCCTCTCATCCCCCCCCCCCCCCCCCCCTTTTTCCTTTTTTTTTTTTTTTTGCATTACAAATTGTTCAATTAATCATTCCTATTTTTTTGCTTTGCAGATTATTCAATTAATCAAATTAAAATTGTGAAAATCCTCTTTTAATTTTTAAATGCGCTTCCGTCCTGTATATTTTTCTCACGTACTAATGTCTAAACCTTATTGAGTTGCATGTATTTGGTTAATTAGTACAAATAAGTATTATATTGTCAACAATTAAAGACAAAATTAGACAATAGAGTAATAAAATTAGGCATTTTAAAATTAATATTTTTAGCATTTGTAAAAGAACTAGCTTTATTTGTCCAAAAAAAGGAGCTCAATTTTTTTAAGGTGCCCCATCTTAGTTAAATTTCTTGCTTCATCCCTGATATTACCTATAAAATTTGAGTATTCATATAATTGAAAATTTGCCAAACAAATACCAAATATCCTTATGAAGAATAAGTGAAACTTATCCCATATGAAGTGTAAATCTAACTGTTGAACTTTTGGTATCTCAAAATGCTTGTGTACTTCATGTGTGATAAAAGTACAAGGAGGGCTCTATATAGAGTCCGAAAAAGCATGTAGGAGCATGCTCCTTTAACACTTACAATCAGATTTGATGGATAGATATCTAAGCCTAGAACAAGTTACAATAAAGTAAAGGACTAAGATACTACAAGACATAAACCCTAGAATTAAGAGATATGATCAAAAAAGGCGATTAGGGCAGGTTGAGACTAAACTGGCAGCAGTAGCAGCAGCAACTCTACCCGAAAATGAGGGATAGAGTTGCAGCTGCAACTTGACAACATGATAGGGCAGGTTGTGACCAAATCATGTAGTATCCAGTTTCAATACTTCCCCTCAAGCTGGATCAAGAGGGTTAATTGATCCAAGCTTGCTTAACAGTCGCTGAAAATTAGTAGAGTCCAATGTCTTTGTGAACAAGTCAGCAAGCTGATCATGACTGCGAATGTAAATCGTGTTGATAACCTTAGATTGAACTTGCGCACGGATGTAGTGGCAGTCCACTTCAATGTGCTTAGTGTGCTCGTGAAACACCGAGTTAGAAGCAATATGCATGGCGGCTTGGTTATCACAAAATAAGGACATAGGTTTGTTGTCAATGTAGCCAAGGTCTGCTAGAAGACTCTTTAGCCATATTAATTCACAAGTTGTGGCTGCCATGGCTCTATACTCAGCTTCTGCACTTGATCGAGCAATCACCGTCTGTTTTTTACTTTTTCATGTCACGAGGTTTCCACTAACAAACGTGCAGAACCCGGTGGTCGACTTTCGATCTAGGGCATTACCTGCCCAGTCTGCATTTGTGTATGCCATAGTGTGATTTGAACCATTTTTCTTGATAAGCAAACCTCTGCCAATTAACCCTTTCAAGTATCTGAGCATCCATTTGACAATCTCCCAGTGAGATAGAGTATGAGAATGCATAAATTGACTGACGAGACTTACAGAATAAGCAATGTCAGGTCGAGTGATTGTAAGGTAGATCAACTTCCCTACAACACGTTAATAGACACTGGGGTCGGATAAAAGTTCACTAGGGGCATCCAATTGGAGTTTGCTTACAAGATGAATAGGAGAAGCTTTTCAATCCAACACACGAGCTTCCTCTAATAAGTCTATAACATATTTGCGTTGATTTAAGAACAAACCCTTGGCAGACGTTGCCATCTTAATGCCAAGAAAGTACTTTAGGGTTCCCAAATCCTTGATTGTAAACTGTTGTTGAAGAGAAGATTTTAGAGCATCGATCTCTTCTAGGTTGTCCCCGGTTATAATGAGATCATCAACATATATAAGGACAATCAATTTGCCACTTATACCACTTCGAACAAACAAAGATAAGTTTGCATGACTCTGTTTGAACCCTGCAGCCTCAAGAATTGAGCTTAATTTCAAGTATCATGTTTTGAGAGATTGTTTAAGGCCATAAATGGCCTTGTGAAGCATGCATACCTTGTTAGGTACACTTTCCTATGGATGTCCAAGGGGGAGCTTCATGTATACTTCCTCTTCAAGGTCACCATGGAGGAAGGCATTCTTCACATCCATTTGGAATAAGGACCAATTATGATTGACTGCCACAAATAGCAAAACTCGAACCGTGCTCATTTTAGCTACATGAGCAAATGTCTCCTTATAGTCGATTCCATAAGTTTGAGTGAAGCCACGTGCAACTAGTCGAGCTTTGTGGCATTCAATATTACCGTTCGAATGAAACTTGATCTTGTATATCCATCTGCTGCCTACTACCTTTTTCCCTTTTGGTAGATCGACTATACTCCAAGTGTGGTTGTCATTTAAGGCCTTGAGCTCTTCTAGCATAACTTCCTTCCATACTTGACTGTGCATAGCTTCCTGAAAATTCCTTAGTTCAATGTTTGAGGATAACTAATTTAAAAATGCAGCATAAGGTTGTGACAGTCTGTGGTATGTTAGGGCTTCTGAGATAGGATGTCTTGCATTGTAAGTAATATATTCTTGGAACCTAGAAGGAGGGCGCCTATCCCGAGTTGGGTTTCTTCGAGGAGCCTCATAATGTTGTGAGGCAGTGGTTGAGTTTTGTTCACTTGTAGCTGTTCCCTCACTCTCGAGTTGCTCCGAGTGATGTTTGAGAGAATCATCCTACAAAGAGCTTCAATAAGACTTGTTGGATTAGGTAAAGGAAATATATCATGTAGGCCCTCCCCCTGAGACTCTTCATTGCAGTCTTTATGGAATAAGGGAACAAGCTCATCAAATCGAACATCTCTAGAGACTCCAACCTTACCACTTTGAGGATTAAAGTATTTATATCCTTTTTGAGAGCTTGAGTACCCTATGAAGACACATTTGACTACCCTTGGTTCAAGCTTATCACGATGTGCAGCTTGAATATGAACATAGCAAGTGCATCCGAAAGTTTTGAGATGTGAGATGTCAATGTTCCTTCCCTTCATCACTTCCATAGGGAACTGTGAGTTTGGAACTCGTGTAGGTAACCTGTTGATTAAGTATGCTGCAGTAAGGAGAGCATGTGACCAAAACCTTTTAGGCACAATTATTTGAATCATGAGAGACCTTGTTTTCTCTAACAAATCACGGTTCTTTCTCTCTACTACTCTATTTTGCTGTGGAGTACCAACACATCTAGTTTGATGCAAGACTTCATGCTCACTTAAGTAATTAGACATGTTATTGGATGTGTACTCAGTGCCATTATCTGATTATAGAATGTTTAACTTAGATGAGAATTGATTTATGATAAGTTTATGAAAGTCTTTAAAGGCATCAAAGAACTCACTTTTGTATTTCAAGAGATAAACCCAAGTGACCCGAGAGTAATCATCAATGAAGGTGACATAATATTTATATCCATCAAATGAGTTTACAAGAGAGGGACCCCAGATATCTGAGTGTACAACCTCAAACAGTTTACAGGTTCTAGACTAGGAAGAAACAAAAGGAAGCCTAATGGCTTTAGACATTTGGCAGATTTCACAAGCATGTGTAGGTTTACAAAAATGTGGAAAAAGTTTGGTCATCACAGGTTCTGAGGGATGAGTGACGGGATTTTAAAACCGCACAAATTTAACCCTCTTTTTGACAGATGTAGTATAGATGTAAGTAGGGTATCGTTCTAGGCCGGGGATCAGGAGGGATTGCTAATCTACTCTAAATTAATTTAAAAATATTAAACAAGACTCAAAGACACAAAATTAGGCTAAAAACTCTAATAATTCAAAACACACTAAAATGACTCAAAACAAAGAAAACAAATTAAATAAACACTAGGAAATTAAAATGGACGGAAATTGAATTAAAAGATTAAAAATGATAAAAACTAACTAAATAATATAATATAATAATGGGGGGTTTGGTTTTGATGAAACGTAAATTAAACTTAACTAAATTACAAAATTGACAAAAACATAAAATAAAGGTGAACGGATAGGCGACGGACTGGCTAGAGGGTTTTTTTTTCACACAAGACACATATGCAATCTAAATTGACCTTCAGTTGTTCTTTCAATAAATTATAAATCTCAATACTCCAGATTAACCGTGAACAACACTTTTTTAATCTTCAAGTTTTCCTTAAGTTATTGAATTGGATGAACAGCATACAACAATTCAACACATTCTCTAAAAGTCCCCTACGTGAAAAGCACAATAGAGATACAATCAAAGATCATTAAACTTTGTGAAAACTATAAGTACTGACGAGGTATTCGTAACTATGAAAAGCATGATACTCCTGCCAAGAATTTACTTAACACGATTGTGGATAACAACCTTCACTACTCATGAATATAAGTTCATAACGATTAGGTGAAATTCACTTATATTCTAGCATCAAATTCATGCATGCAAACTAAGTATGCATCCTTAATCGACATACACAAATAAGTTATCTATCAAGCAGTTAAGCAAATTGAATCACAACTCAGAAATCACAACTGAAGGTATCAATTCAAATTACAAATATAATCATGGTTTTGAATTATCCTCTAGCCAAAATAAATTAATTACACATCATTTATAAATTAAAAACAGAAATTAAAAATATAAGTTTGGAGGATTAAACCGAAATGGGTGCAAGGTCTGTGCACTGTGCTTGTCTGTCCCGAGGCCTGTTTTCTTATTTTCCTTACGGTGCCAAACTTCTAGCTTTGGCTCGCTAAAAACAGCCTTCTCGGTGATGGACTCCTTGGCAGCCTTGCCTTCTTTTTATGCGTGCGCCGTGTCTCCCCCGCGAGCTGCCAATCCTTTTCTCGGTTTTTCAAGTTTGATCCGTGAGCTACTTTGAAAGGCAGCAACCCTCCAAGCTCTCCCTCACCGACTGCTTTACCTCTCGCAGGCTTTTCTTGGCTGCCAAATGGGCAGCCTTCTTCGTCAGTCCGAGAGCTTGGTTCCTTCCAGGCCCCCCTTTCTTTTACTTCCTTCGATGAACTCGCTGCACCGATGCAGCTTCTCCAATGGGCGCCTCCAATTGGCTGCCAAAGGCAGCCTTCTGTTTCCCTCAGCGCCCCCTACTTTGATGCCCCCTCTTATTCTTTTATATCTCTTGTCGTGTCCCAGCTTCCCTTTCATTTTATTTTTTTTTTAATCTCATCATGAGCTTCTCGCTGGCTTGTGCTATTTTATCCCCACTTTATTATTTTCTGTTTTTGCTAAATCTGCCAGCTTGATTTCTATCTCCACCGACTTGGCCATGGCTCTTCTTTAAATTAGTGCAGATATGCATGTGCCTTCCACCAACATACTCTCTTAGCTGTTTATTCCCTTTAGGTATTCTTTTATTTTCAGTTTGCAAGCTGGCAGGCCATTCCTCTTTTCTTTTCAAAACCCCTCAAACATGCTGATTGCCCCACTCTTTTGTTTGCTGTCCGCATGTGCTATCCTTTTCATTTTGGAATTCCTAGCAAAAACAGATACGAGATACGTAAATGCAGTGCCCATAATAAATTCTTGCATGATCTTTTTAGACATGTTTATTCTCATCAAGCACTTTCTTAAATTTACTAACCAAATAGAGTGGGTAAGGAAATTTTTGACGAATTTAACACTTAAAATTTCACTTATTCTATTTTTATTTTCTTTGCATGATAAATCTTATAAAACATAAAAATAACGTAAAAAGCTCAAAAATATAACGAACTAACTAAGAAAAGACGAGTGAATTTGATATAAAAATATGTATAAATATGAGCTTATCAATGAACCAATCGAAGATGCCAAAGCTGGTATTCTTAAGAGAGACTGAGACTGGCAAGAGGGTGCTTAAGGGACTTGAAATCCTTTTAGAGGTAATAGAGTCCATTTAGAAGATACCCTTCACCAATCTTCTTCCGAGAAACCCGATCCTAAAATATAACACTGTGAGGTGAAAAAATGGCAAGGAAATATAGGGTACTAGTCATTTTACTTATGGATAGAAGTTGGAAGGGAAAAGTTGGCACAAATAAAGCTGATGACTCAATCTCATCACTTAATAGTTTAAGTTTCCCTTTCCCTAGAATAGGTTCTCCATTCCCATTTGCAACAAACACTCGAGCGGGTTTAGGCAATTTTTGAAACTTATCTAAGCAAGCATACTGATTTGTTATATGATCAGTGGCACATGAGTCTATAATCCAACAAACATGACTAATCTCATTAAGTGTCGTGTTGAGAGCAGTGATAATACCTGAAACATTGTTATGAGATGAGGTCTTAGCCAAGAATCCTGCAAATTTACCGAGCATGGTAGTGGGAGATGTCATAGTTACTTCCTCGAGTTTAGTGCTGCCTCCTCATCTTTGAATGAAGTTTGCAAATTCATTTATCAACTCTATTGGATTTGCAATGAGATTTGCAATTTCACCAGTTGAAGAACTGGATGAATGGAAGGCCTTAGGGTTGATTCATTTCCCATCTTTGATCATCCTTCCTTCCTTATCGAGTTTTGGCTTTAACTCCAGATGCAAGATCCAGCATTTTTCCTTTAGATGCCCTTTCATGTTGCAGTAGGTGCATTTCCAATCTACTTTCTTACTGGCAAAAAACATTTCACCAGTATTCTTATGATAGCTCGAGAAAACCCTAGCTTTAGAATTTGATCTTGGCTTAATGTTCATAACTTTCCTTCGAGTTTCCTGCCTTTGAATAGCTTGACAAACACCATTAAATAAGGGCAGTTCAGGTGTCATCAACAAGTGACTTCGAAGGTCTTTATATTCAACTCCTAGGCTTGCTAAAAGTTGAAACACCTTGTCTTCATCAGCTCTTTTGAGTAGCACAACGGAGTCAATTATGTGTGGTCGATACAAGTCGAGTTCATTCCACATGGACCTCATGCTTTCGAGATGTTGTACGAAGGATTGATCTCCTTGCCTTAACCCAGTAAGATCCTTCTTGAGCTGAAAAATACGAGCTGCATTATTTTGACTGCCATACATTTCTCTAATTGATTCCCAGAGGGAGGAGAAGGATTCCGAGTAACTAAAAAGTTCAGAAAGCTTTGGTTCCATAGAGTTGAGTATCCAGGACATAACCAACTGATCATTTGCATGCCATACACCAAATGATGTGGATGATAGTTCAGGCCGTCTGATGCTTCCATTGACATACCCGAGCTTTGATCTCCCACCAAGGGCAAGAGAAATGGCACGAGACCACAGCAGATAATTGAACTCGTTTAATAATACTGAGCACAGACGCAAGTTTGGATTGATCTCACTCTAAATAATGTTAGGGAATAAGATATTTGAGGAGCTTGTGGCCTCCTGGTTTAGAAGAGTGTTCTTCTGTCATTATAACAAAGAAGGCACGGCAGCAGCAAGTTTTTTTTTTAATGGATGAGCTAACATAGACAGGACCCTATGGTTCCTGCTCTGATATCATGTTGACCTTTTGGTATCTCAAAATGCTTGTGTATTTCATGTGTGATAAGAGTACAAGGAGGGCTCTATATAGAGTCCGAAAAAGGGAGATTATATTCACACACCCCAAATTACTTCTCTCACACCCTTTTAATTTTTTTAATATTTTTCTATCAAGTGTTTGTGATGGTAGAAAATATTAAAAAAATAAAAAGGTGTGGGAGAAGTAATTTGGGGTGTGTGAATATAATCTCTCTCCGAAAAATAATGGAGGAGCATGCTCCTTTAACACTTACAATCAGATTTGATGGATAGATATCTAAGCCTAGAACAAGTTACAGTAAAGTAAAGGACTAAGATACTACAAGACATAAACCCTAGAATTAAGGGATATGATCAAAAAAGTTGATTAGGGCAGGTTGAGACTAAACTGGCAACAGTGGTAGCAGCAACTCTACCCGAAAATGAGGGATAAAGTTGCAGCTGCAACTTGACATCATGATAGGGCAGGTTGTGACCAAATCATGTAGTATCCAGTTTCAATAATAACAAAAATGTTTTGTTTGTGTTCCTTAAATATTCTTGGCAAATTAGAAAACAGTTTTAAATATTAAGGGATTGTTGATTTTGTAGTCAGCAACAGCCTAAGAATGTGGTCGGCTTTTGGGTTTTAGATGTTAACACGAATTAAGCACCATTTGGTGGATTAAATTATAGTTCTTTACATGGTCAAAAGCAACCGAGCAGACCCAAATTTTTTCATTTGTAGTGGTTAGAAAATCATACGTATTCAAGTAGTGGTGTTGCCAATTGTCTCCTCGTTACAATCTAGACGGTTAGAACTAGATTCATGGCCATCACAATCATGAATGACGTCTTAGATGAGGTATTCGCCGAACTTTTCTCTGAACTTTTGAGGGGATGTTAGTTTCTCTCTTGAATTTTAATTTTAGCCGTTTATTCTCTTGAACTTTTATAATTAGACAATTTTATCTCTAAACTTTAATTTTACCCGATTATAATTGGCTAGTTTAGTATTGAATTTGTTGAGATGAGTAAGTAATTACTTTTCTTATTTGAATTTGGGCCTTGAATTGAAATAAGAGAACTGATATGATCATGTGAATCAAGTCATGAGGAAGGCTAATGAAATGGCATCACAACCATGTTGCTGAAAAAGCAAGATTGGTGAAAATTCATAGTTGTCAATATTAAGGATAAATTAGAAAGAAAAAAAAAAGTGTACGGAATGAACTAGTGGAAGAGAAGAAGGAAAAAACATTACATAAATGTTGTCGACCTTTGGGACAAAAATACTTTTTTGCCATCAAACAATTACCATGTGTCCACATGATCAAGATGGATGAAAAATTGTAATGTAACAACCCGCCCCTAATTTTATGATTTTTAATCATTTTAAGGGAGTGAATTGACCAAAATCCCCCAGGAGGTGAGATTCTTGATTTTTCTTGATCATCTTTTCATGACACATACGAGCCACTATTTTACAGTATTCTCGAAGATCTCAACGGTACAAACGCATAGGCACAAGTGGAATCGGAATCGGAGTTATAATAGAGGTTTTACAAAACTAGAAACCCGAAAAATACTTTTGTTAAAATTACCATTTGATATTTTATATATTTATTCAAAAAATTTTATTATTATATCATTATTTTAATATTTTTAGGGATATTTTTATTATTTTATTAATTTCCAATCATGGGGCCTACACTTACCCAAGCTCTCCACTCATTTCGTGCCATGTGTTCCTTATCCCTCTCCCCACACGTTCAACCTCTTCATTTCTTCTATCTGTCTTCTCCCGCAACTCTCTCTTTCACTCTAGTTCTCTCATTTCTTTGCAACCACCGGCGCCGAGGACAATGACCACCAACTCACCATCTTCTCCAGCTAGCTTCATCAAACCAACACATGGAACCTTTCATTGTTCCTTTTGTTAGTCTTTCTCTCTCACACCCCCTCTACTTTCAACTAGGAAGTCCAACCAAGTAATTAACTCAGGAAGTCTCCCTAGTTTTTCAGCAATGACGCCGGTAGTTGCAGGCCTTTTCCAACAGATCCTGACCACGATTTGACCTGATTTTGGTGCGATTACTAGCAAAGACTCCAGCATCCCCCATTCGAATGGCTACAACCTCGCAATTATCTGTGAGTGGATCTTTTCTTTTATATAGTGTGTGTGTGTGTGTGTGTGTGTGTGTGTGTGTGTGTGTGTGTGTGTGTGTGTGTGTGTGTGTGTGTGTGTGTGTGTGTGTGTGTGTGTGTGTGTTATTGGAGTTTCCATACACAGATTAATAATGCATTTTCTAAGTGATGCCATAATTAAATTGACGTTATAAGAATTGTCGCAATGATTGAAATTGTGAGATTATTATGAATCCTACGATGTGTGTGTGTGTGTGTGTGTGTGTGTGTGTGTGTGTGTGTGTGTGTGTGTGTGTGTGTGTGTGTGTGTGTGTGTGTGTGTGTGTATTATGGTGTATTATTGGAGTTTCCATACACAGATTAATAATGCATTTTCTAAGTGATGCCATAATTAAATTGACGTTATAAGAATTGTCGCAATGATTGAAATTGTGAGATTATTATGAATCCTACGATGTGTGTGTGTGTGTGTGTGTATTATTGGAGTTTCCATACACAGATTAATAATGCATTTTCTAAGTGATGCCATAATTAAATTGACGTTATAAGAATTGTCGCAATGATTGAAATTGTGAGATTATTATGAATCCTACGAGATGCATAGGTATGCATATTAATTTGGGATGCCTTATTTATATTTATGGCAATGGATAGTATTATGTCAATGTAAATTATTGATTTACCGCTATATGGTTTTATTTACATTATCTGTTCATCGTTGCTGCACCGGTGTTAGTACTCACCCGGGTTAGGGCCAATCTTTCACGTGTATGTTCACGTCTCACCGTATGCTCACTTTGGATCCATTGTAGGTGTCAGTCCTGTCCTAGATTGCTATAAGTATGTAGGACTCGTATGTGATGCGCATAGTGCCAGTCTTCGCGTGATTGTAGCACTAGAGCATATATCATTATTACACCCAGTCATGTTCATGTCAGAATATCTCTGCATGGACTTGTGTGTCAGCATATGTTGATGAGCACTCAATATGATATATTTGTTATGCGATATTGAATTCTTGAGATATTGTGACGTATTGAATTCTTGAGATATTGCAATCTACGGTAAGTATTTTCATACTATACGAAGCATGTATATTTTGAAAACTATACTTGTTTTATGGCGAGGGGTTATTATATTTTCGAAAAGGTTTTTACAAAGCTCTATTTTTTCGCCCCTCCAAGTTTTAATGGCAGAGCTTTTGGTGTCGACGAGGATTCTTGGCAATCTTGGTACTGGAGATTACCTTCGATGGTATAATTCTCATTCTACTTTTACTTTACTTTACTTATGCTATAACATCACGTGTGAAATAGGTTCATTCTCGTTCATTGGCGCACTCTCATATTTAGGCACTTTTAGGTTTAAATTTATTCATATTTTCCAGTTCACTATGCTTTATGGTTTCATCACCTTTCTGGTGTTAGCCATCACATCTCTATTCAGAGTCCAAATGGGCATTCTGGGTCGGGGTGTGTCAGTTTGGTATCAAAGCATAAGTTTGGGTATTATTGCGTTCATCACACACGTGATGTAAGCATTTTCAATTTTGAACCTAATGTCGAATCTCACCACTTGGTAGAACACAAAAAAAATGTTAGCTTTTCCTAAGTTTTGGACAATTGAGACGACTTTTCGATATTCTAGGAGATTAGTTTGGCAAACGCCTTTAGACTTTAAGCAAAGGAATTCCTTGCTAAGGAATGATGTAGATTTGAGACAAGTTGATGCCCTGAAGCAGGGCTACTGTATCGATAGTTATGTACCACAAGAGATTTACTCATCAATTCCATTACCATCCAGTCATCTTTACCAACCCTTCTATGATAGAAAATCAGAAATGGTTTGATTTCTTGGTAGTACCCGTTAGAATACCACCTATTAAAATTCCTACAAAGCTTTACTTTTCGTCAAAATATCTAGATTTGTCTTGAGTGATGTTGTGGTGCTAAAGTGGTAGCACTCAACAAAAGAACATCTGGGGGATAGTCACTTTTAGTCCCGAATGACACTAGTCTTCTCAAACGCACTAGTTATAACTTCGAAGCTTCAAAAGGAAGATTCTATTCCGTTAAATTCCATTTCGAAGTAGGTTATTAGCAATTCTTTCTCCTGGCTCTAGGACATTTCA
Organism: Crataegus laevigata; assembly: GCA_963580275.1. Taxonomy (NCBI): domain Eukaryota; kingdom Viridiplantae; phylum Streptophyta; class Magnoliopsida; order Rosales; family Rosaceae; genus Crataegus; species Crataegus laevigata. The sequence goes on along the minus strand of OY756947.1, from coordinate 22,985,604 downwards.
ACAAACACTAGTTCTCAAACTTACTTTTGATGTTGTACTCATCATTTCAATGAGTACAGGCATGAGAGTACGAGTTGTTATACTTTTAGGTAGCAGAAATCCCAAAAGCAGTAATCAATTTTCCTTAAAATCAATGAAACCACCTCTTAGGACTAGTTCCATACCAATCATCTGAAACCATTCACCCAAGCGAGCTCTAACCTATAATTAGCCTACGGTGTCGCTACTAATTGACATTAGGGTTCGATATCCAGAAGTTGTCAACCAGTATTCTGGCAGTATGATTTCTGATACCGGACACATGCTAGTATCTATGAGTGGTACATTTGTGCCAGAATGTCGATTCATAGTTTTAGGGTAACAAACAATATCAAAATATCATAAATGCATTAATTAAAAGCGCGATTGTTAGACTGATTAATAGTGACTACCCGAGCTGAAGAAATAAAATCGTGTAAACTTAGGAGTAAGCCTTGTAGAAGGACAATAAACTCGCAGTTGTGTTCCATTTTACCTATTTAAGTAACCAGAATTTTCTTGATCATTTATCTTTGTGGTCACTTTTGCGGGCAAACATAAGAATTGAAGCATGAGTTAAGTTCCTACTGTAAAAGCAAAACTGAGTATCAAGAAGTTGTGAAGGCCTTTAGTACGAGGCATAGTGAAAGGAAGTCGTTTAGCACGTTTCGAGGACGTATATCTCTAACGTCATTTCTCAAAAATTTTACTTGGGATGCCACTGAAATGAGAAGTAAAGTACACCGTTGATACACTTTCTAGTATTATACCTATTTTCCTTGCTTCCTCTTGAACAACTCTAACGTCATTGAAAAACTTAGTTACAAAAGCTTATCGATTAGAGATTTATCCAACCCGACATTTCACCTTAGGGAACCTCAAACCTAGTCACAAAGACAATAGACCAAACATTAGGATCGTACCTAGATTTTAGCAAGTCAATCGAGTCGCGATTAAAATGGTTAACCCATACTTCAAATTGATTATCTCTCTGATAAACTTATAAAGCCCTAGTTTTCTTCCTTAGTCTGATGAATTTGTAGTAATCTTATTGACAATTTTCTCATCTACTTCGATAGTGAGACCAAATTCTCTAAACATCGGCAGTCAACTTTATACCAAATTCCTCAAATGTTACCTTTGTTTAGATTGGTATTTTTCTTGGGCAACGTGATCTCAGTAGAAGATATTCTTTTCTTTTCCTAAAAGTTTGTAACTGTGGAAATTGAAATCCTCACACAGTGTTGTTGTAAATTATGAGATATCCTTGGCCTTGTCAGTCTTTATCGCCAATTTGTTAGCAATTATTCAACTATAGCGTTTTTCCTCACATGTCAACTGAGGAAAGTTAGTTTAAGCTGAGATGTATAATATGATTAAAGTTGTGACAACTGAGGTGTTGTCTTGTTTCGACCATTCTTTGTACACTTTTTTATAACATCGATAACTTCAAAACCCACAGTGATGTTTCTCTAGATGTATTGGTTGCGTACTGATGCAGCACGATTGAGTATCACTTATGTTTCCCATTTATTGGAACCATATGAAATGAATAATCTTATTCATGACCTATAGTCAATAGTTATTATCTTTATTTGTAAACCGGATGTCACTTCTCTGTGGAGAAACGTGTTCAAAATCTTTACTAACCTTTGACCTCTCAAATATATCTTCATTTGAAAGGAACTAGATTTCTAACAATGGCAATGGAAAAACCAAATCAATGCCTACAATTGCACTATTGTGTATTACCTAGTTTTGCAAATGTAATTACTGATTATCGCAACAAAAGACATATTTACCCTTGAACACTTTCAGCCTGTCCTACCTTATTTCAACTAGAATTCATAAGTATTCATCTGACGTTACTTACAAATCATGAAGAAATTGTTCGAGTGGTAATCACTTCCCGTATTTAAATGGAGATGGGAAATTATCACTAAAAGCTCCCTGTATAAGGTATCTTGTACATGTGGAGATTACGATGATGTTTCGCTGATTATCGACCGACTTGATGAGTCAACTCATTTTCTGCTGGTCCATAGGGATTGCACTTTAGATCACTTAATAAAATTTCTCATTCTTGAATTTATCAGATTTTCTAGCATTTCGATCAACATCTACTTTGACTGTGATTCCGTATTCATCTTTTTGTTTTGGAAGCATTTCAGTCAACCGTGGGTACGTGTCTACCCTACTGGACTTCATATTGTTTCTAAAGCAAACAAACCGTCTAAGAGAATCGCTCGGACCTTGGAATTTTAGTTGTGATCATTAATTCCCCAATCACCTAACAAATACTCTGCTAAACAAATCTTTAACGTTGGTGATTAAATATTCCAGAAGCTACCATTATAGTGAGATGTTATGCATTCAATCTAGTTATCTCGTGCTCTAGATTTGATGAACTTGTTTTGACCCTCAAATTCTTGAGGGTTCTTTTCACCTTCTCGATATAGTTTTTTTTTCGCTAAATTCGAGGGAAATTCACTTTTAATCTGCTCGCTAAGACGTTGTGTACCATATTGTTCGGGTACATTGTGTGACCGAACCTTTTTATATCTTACCATGATACGTGTTTCACTTCCAAATCCTGGGAAGTCTTCTTGAAGGCCATGGATACTAAGTTTTGTGTATACCACATTTCACCCTCAACTAATGGCCAATATGATGAACTATCCAAACCTTAATGGACATGTTGCGTTTGCCCATTCTATAGTTTTAGCATGATTACGACAGACACCTATCCATATTAGAGTTGCGTGTAACTAAGGTTACAATTTAGATTTTGGGTATGGCACCGTATGTGGCATTATAAAGAGATTTTATGCGCTGTACATGATTGACAGAAGAGTATTGAGAACAGGTATTTGAAGGATCGAGATTACAATATAGGAAATTGTGTACTATTGATAATGTCGCATGAGAGTGTTGGAAATGTGCCCTAAAACCAATCATATGATGATACTTTACGGACATTTCACATGATTAAACTAATCTAGTTTAATATCAAGGGTAAAGATTATTGTTTGAGCGGTCTCATATAAATGTTATATGCTTAAACGATAAAGTCCAAGGAATATGTGATTGGGAGAATGCAATCTAAAAGAAGTTAGATTCATGAGACCATTCTTTCATAGACACATCCTAAACGTTCCTGATCATAGGATTGCCAATTGGGCATTGACAGTCCGTTAAGATCAGTACGTGCTATGTCTTCTCTCAGGGAGAGTGACTAGTCTCGAGTCATTGATGTGAATGACACCAAGACAAGTACGTAGGTGCTCAATAGAGAATGAGTTCACTGAACACGATCAACGACGAGTTCTCATATTCATGTCACGTGAGAACTCATGGTTAGGATAATGCAAATTAGTCCTTTGACCTGAGGCATCATAGTTGTCTTGTGGTTAGGTCCTTGATCTTTGATCGTGTCAAATGGCATTCCTTTGGAGTGTCCACGGCATGGTTGGGGTCAAGCTATCTAGTCATGGAGACAAGTGAATGCGCAACAAGGGATCTCTAACCTTCAAACTGTTGAGGGAGAATACTCTATGATATGATTTAGAATCTCTGGCCAGAGTATGAATGAGATGTTGGAATGCGTTCCAGATCACATTCAAGGTAATCATATAAGCACGAGATTCACATTGGATAGTAGACATGAATAAACTATCAAGCCAAACAATGTGGTCAAGAGTATTGGATTAGAGAAGGACCGTATTGTATTTGTAATCCTAAACTGAATAGGTTCTCCACCTCTTCTGATTAGCTTGGGTAACCATGATATGCTGCTAGGTGTCACTCATGGTTTGTGGAAGCCCTAAACGTGTTTAAACACTAAAGGGAGAATTGAAAGTTAGTTTCAAATTCACAATCGATTTAAAAGAGTTTGAATCGCCCACTGCCTCGCTAAAAGGAACCTAATGGATCGTACACCGTGTAAGGTAGAGATTGAAGATTCAACGGAGATGAGTAAGAATAATTAAATGGTTTAATTATTTATGGCAAGGATTAATTAATATGATTATTAATCAAACGAATAAGTTCGTTAAAGACCTCGGGATGGTTTTTGGACCTTAAGGCCCAATGGGCTTTGAACGTCAAGTCCATTGAATTAAGTTGTATGACAACTTAATAAATAATGATTTACAAAGGCCCAAATACTCCAAAAATATCCCTAAGGCCGGCCACAATGTAAGGGTAGCAAACTTGGACTTATTTACAAGTTTGCCACTCAAATGAATTAAGGTATAAATTTGACTTTATAGCCAAAATTCATTAAGGGTTGTTTTTGGGGAAATTGGAGAGATGAAATGCTCTCCCTTCTCTCTAGAATGGCCGGCCCCTTTGGAGGGATTAGCTAGCAATCCTACTCCTCCAAGGTCACTCATCTCTTCTTAAATCAAACCTTGGTGTAGAAACTTAGAGGTTCTCAATTTTGAGAACTTAGAGAACCTATCCTTTCTATATAAATCCATAGATTTAAGATGCAAGGAATGAAGGCCCTCTCTTTGGGTGATTAGCCTTTGCTTAAGCAAAGAGGAATCTACAAAGGTATTAATCTCAACTCACTTGTTTTGAGTTGTTTAAAGGTTCACCAAACTACTAGGCTTTGAACATTCATGGTTAATGTTTTGTTTTTAAGTATATGCAAGCATGATTCCCCCTTTAATTTGTTAATTGCATGCTAATGATATTGCTTAAATGAACATGATCTTCCAAAATAATCCTTCAAGTGGTATCAGAGCCTAGGTCTAGTAGTTGGTGAATCCTTTTGGGTTTTGTATTTCATAATATGTGATTTAAAAGTTGTAAAATGTTACAAGCTTTATTCTTGTTTTATGAATGTAAATTTTGTTGGAAAATTTGGCATCTCAAATGTTGTAGATGTAGTTCATATGAGCATGAATATTGAAGCTAAAATTTGGTGCCATAAGTTTTGGGATTTTCGGCCAAATTAAAAGGGTGATTTTTTGGGTTCAAATTAGTCTTGTTAAAATGGTTTTAATGTGTTCTTTGGAACCCCTAAGTACCCTAGTTTGGTTATATGTTATTTCCCTTAAGTTTAAGTGATTTTGAAATGTTTTTGGGTGAAAAATGTTCATGGAAAAATTTTGAGTTTTTCATGAGTGTTCTTCATTGTTCTTGACATTTTAGCCAAGAACAAAAAGCTTGTGGTTTTGATTCAAAGTTTTGAATTATTTCATAAAGTTTTGTTATAAGATATTTTCATATATTTATTAATGATTAACATTTTTAATGTTAGTCAAAAACTTTGTAAATATCTTAGATATTTGAATATAAAAGATGAAAGTATTTTTGGTGGTGTGAAAGGATTAATTTCCTTTCACACACACACCTTGCATGGTTTTATGAAACCAAAACCACCTCACAAAAACTTTGAAATTTTTTTTTAAAATCTTGTCAAAACCGGCCACCCTATAGATTAGGGTTATTTTGGGCCTTTTGTGCAATTACATAAAGTTTTGATACTTTTGTGTATTTGCACTTTGGCCCAAAAGTTTACGTTTTTACGTTTAGGTCCAAAAACGCTAAAGGACAAATTGTTTTGCTCCTTTAATGAAGTTTTTACATTTGTGGAAAAGTTTGGGTTCTAGTTGTGATTACATAAAGTATTGGACTTTTTTGTTTTTACAAAGTGACCCCAAAAGTTTAAGTTTTTGCAAAATAGCCCAAAAGTTGTGGTTAATTGCACTATGGCCCAAAAGTTGTGGCTAATTGCAAAATAACCCAAAAGTTGAGGTTAATTGCACAATGGCCCAAACAAGTTGAGGTCATTGCATTTTGGCCCAAATTAAATAGAGAACAAAAATTGTTTTGTCTCTTTAAATGAGAATTGGATTTTCATTTTAGTTAGCTCCATTTAAAATCAAATTTTATGGATACAAAAACCAAATAAAAAAAAATGTTGCATTCAATTTAATTAGTTAAAGTGTTAATTAATTAAAGGGTGATTATGAACCTAAGCCTACGATAATTGAGCTATGTGAAAGGCCGTTTCAAATTTGTTTGAACCATGGGAATGTGTAGATTAGATTTTGGTTGTAATTTGATTAGATCAAATGTTGTAAAAGAGCATAAGCTCTTCTTTAATTTAAAGTAATTTGATTTGATCAATTGTTGTAAAAGAGCATAAGCTCTTCTTTACTTTGAAGTACTTCTTTCTTGCTTTATATGATATGCATGAAAATGAAGTAGTTGGGTCCAACGCCCCTAAGACAACACGGCTTAATGTGATTAAACGCGTAACTAAAATCAATCACCATCCCTAGTCCGAGATTCAACACAAGGCTCGTGTTGGATCTAAATTAAAGGTTCATAGTCATCCTAAGGCCCTAAGGCAACTATATAGTCCATCAATGAATGCAAACCTTATGTTAGTAGTATCATGTACTCTTGCTTTAAAAACCGTTTTAAAAGCTAGTGGGAGTATTATATACAACTAAATAAATCATATGGACCAATAGTTGTGATAGGACCAAAAATGTTTTAATTGGATTAAAATGTATGTTTATATGTGATGAGACCTAAAAACCCTCAACCAAACCAATATTAAGTTGATAAGCGTGAGAGTGCTTTGAACACTCTTTCGTGGCCTTCCACCGTGGTAGGTCCAAACGTTTGTGACGTGTACACCGGCTTCACCCTATCATGGGGGAGTACAAAGTGCATGCTTACACTCGGGGAGGATTCTATATGCATACTTGATGTTGTGAAAGCTAGGCAACGAGAATAGCCAACATCGTATCATCGTGAGGTTGTTCTTGAACCCCTAACTTGAACTCGCATGGTGGGAATGACTTAACTAAGTGCAATGAAGCCAACATCATATCATTGTGAGGTTACATTCTCTAGAGGCCAAATAAAATGGGTTCTTACATTAGATGTAAAGGAGTAAGTGTACTCTCTCATTATTATTAATGCTAGCCAACATCGTATCATCGTGAGGTGAACTTGGTAATAGTGAGCCTCCCATAACCTACTAAGAGTTTCCACCAAAACTCTCGAATTCCGATGAGGGATATGGAATTTGCCAAAAATAGTGGGTGGTGCTATTATGATTTAAAGACCCGAATCAAATAGCTTAAAATCAATCATTTATATTCGTTATGTATTTATTTACCAATATATTTGCAAACGCTATCCAATACTTGACAAAGAAAAACCGAATACCTTAGTTTCCGGACTTAGTACTACAATTCCATAGATTGTCTTTAATGGATTGTAAATGTGTCTAAGTAGTCTCACCCTCACAATCTTCCTATCGATAATGTATCATTGGAAGAACATGTTAGATAAGTCTATCATAAAGAGGACAACAATTTAATTGTCATAATTCTTCAAATACAAATTGTTGTATGAAGAAATAAGAGTTGCTTTGAACAACCCTTAAATCAACACAAACATTAGTGCTTGTTTCTTTGTTACATAAACAAGGAACTTTTGAAGTAAGCACAAGGGCATGGACACTTAATGTGCCATGATTCTTCACTTACAAATCGTTGTATGAAGAAATGAGAGTTGCCTTAAACAACTCTTGAATGTTTGTAATTATGTTTAGAACATAATGGTTGGTTGACAAAAATAGTCCATCAACATGGACTTATGATGATTTTGAATCATTGTATGTTGAAGTGTTAAAACACTTAACGAGACAGAAACTAGATTAGGACTTCACCTTTGTGTCCCTATTCTAATCGTTCACTAAGTTTATTGTAAACTATATGGTGAACAATAACCACACGCTCTCCAAATTGTTTGATGTGTATTAACACAATTGAAACAAGTTTCAAGAGAGATAGTGGGAGTTTAGGGACCATGACTATTGTAGTCAAAGGAGAAGTTAAATGAAGAAGACAAAATAACTCCAAGGGAACAAACTTTCTTTATGAAAGGATGGACATTGGAAGGGGTATTTGCAAGAAATGTCTTGCAAGTGTCAAGAACACATCTTTTGAAGGTGTTGTAAAATGTTCTTGAAAAGTTCATAACAGTTGGTTCTTCTACTTGAATGCTTGATTCTGTATTAGTAACTATGTTTTACAAGTCGTTGTAAAAGTGTGGCTAATAAGAAGTAGAAGATTAATGAGAGAAGAGAAAGTACTTCACATTCGGAAACGTGAATAAAATATAGATCTCTGCGAAAGCGGATAGTACTTACTTCCTCATATGAACTGCCAAATAAGAATGATTAGATTATTGTAATCTAATTAATTGTCTCTATAGTAGAGATGACGTGGTAGTGTTAACTGTTTAGAATATAACGATGCTTAAAACCCAAAAGGTTGCAATGTAGTGACTAATCCCAACTAAGTTGTGATACCTCTAAAACATAAATTACGAGTTGGTTATGGATGGATGCTTTGGATCGATAGATCCGGATCCAATGCCTTCTTGTTAAAATTGTATAGAGGCGAAATGGTCGAATCTTTATTCTTTTTGAAAGAAGAAAGAATCACAAAGTTGTTAAGGTTAATTCACTTAGATGTTAGTGGCACAAGTCCACAACATAATACTACTCATGTTATATGCCATACACCGAAGATCACTCTCGGTTGGACTATAGTTTATTTTGAATAAACACAAGTCCGAATACTTTGCAAAATGTTTCAAAGAATTCAAGAAATGTAAATTGATGAGTAAGACGTCTAAAGTATTTAACTCCTTAGATTTGATCCAAGGAAAGATAACACTTTAGATGAGTTTCCTTGAAAGATATCAAGGAAAATAGCATCATAAGATAATGAATTTCTCCATTAGGAGAAGAACGAACTTGAATAAGATTTAATTCGTTGGTTATTATCTATTACCTATATATAGGATATATACACTTCTAAAACAATGTGATTGTGAATTAGAAGATCTTCCAAATTTTTCATAACTTCATAAGATGTAGTTAGAAAGAAAGATAAATCTTAAGCATGTTAAGATTTGGGGTTGTGTGCTAATAAGCAATATTTGTTTGATAACAATCTTGTGGGATATCCTTAAATTAACCTTTGGATATCACTTCTATAAACCAACTAACAAATGTTGTTTTGTTGAGGTAGTTCATTGTAATCCTACAATATGATTTGCCTAAAAGCAAATGAACGAGACATAGAACTCAAAGAATGGGTTCTTTGAGAGACAAGAAAGTGGTCAACAAATATAACAACCTAGTTCCTATACCACAAGCTCCAAGGTAGTCGAGAAGGATTTATAAACCGTCTTAGTTGAATGGTTTGAACTTTATGACTATGTCATAGAGTTGTACCTCTTAAATCGAAAGAAATAAGAATGAAAATCCTTATGACTACATTAAGTGTGTATATACGATATATACTCAAGGAAATGGTAAAATACCATTTGACTCGAAATAATGAAACCTTAAAAGCTAATTGGTAGCTTAAGGTAACTACACTCAAAGAGTATGGTTGACTTTGAAGAAACCATCTTTGATATAGTCTTAGTTTCAATTAATTCGAGGATTGCTAGCTACAACTAAATGGTGATTTAATGTTTGGACATAATATGGGTTTCCATAACCATTATTAAGATAGTCTTGATAATGTATGTCTAAAACTATGAATCACAAGACATGTAAGTTGTAGAGATCCATCCATCATGGATCTTAGCAAGCTAGTGGGAGCTACAAGCGTCTTATGAAGAAAGATCAAATCGTTTGATTTCTCATAAAGATGTAAATGAATCTTTTGTTTACAAAAGATTAGTGGGAGTTTATCATATTCCTAAATTTAAATATATATATATGATATATTAATTTTTGGAAATGAAATGAATACTTCTTCGTTAAAGTAATGACTTTAAACATTCTATAAACGATAGAATAAATATGGGAGATATAGTCTATAATAGACAAGAGATGCTAGGAAGTTTCTCATATGATGATAAACTTCAATTTGAAGGACAACTCTAGTGAGACTAAGTAGTTGCTCTTCTCAAAAGGTAATGTACCCTTTGACTCCCAAAGAAATAATGCGTAAATAGAATCCTTAATGCATACGCAGAAAGGTGGTTTATGTATTTCATATTGTATGAAAGACATTGATATGAGTTGTACCTAGAACGGTACAAAACGATATCAGTGCAAGCCCAGGATCAGAACCATGGCAACTGTCAAGTGAGTCCTTAAGTATTCAAGAAATACTAAAGGATAGATTCCTCAAAGAATGAGGAAGAATTAGAGTAACGTAATGGAAGCGTAAATGTATTAGATTATGAATCTAATCCATCATTGGATGTTTCTTCATTATGAATGAAGAGATAAACAGATATCTGTTTATTATGACTAAAGAGATATTTGGATGGAAACATTAAAGTAATGACTTTAGTGTGTTCCATTATGAATGCAAAATATATTGCCATATAGAAGCTTACAACAATGTTGTTTGGATGGGAAAGTTCATTTATGAACTCTCTATTCGGTTCCAACCAGAAAGTGTATGACACTAATGGGGCGATAGCTCAAGCCAGGGAATCAAGGTCTCATCAAGGTCCGAACTCATATGATAGACTAAACCACATGATTGTGAATCATGTATAATGGTGACGTCGTTATTCTCTAGGTTGCTTCTATGGATAACATATAGATATCCATTGTCTAGGCCTACTATTCAGCCATTTATGAAATGACTACAGAAGAGGTATCATCACTGATGACCAAACTGATTGGCTCTAGTGCAAGTGGGAGATTGTTGGAAATGTGCCCTAAAACCAATCATATGATGATACTTTACGGACATTTCACATGATTAAACTAATCTAGTTTAATATCAAGGGTAAAGATTATTGTTTGAGCGGTCTCATATAAATGTTATATGCTTAAACGATAAAGTCCAAGGAATATGTGATTGGGAGAATGCAATCTAAAAGAAGTTAGATTCATGAGACCATTCTTTCATAGACACATCCTAAACGTTCCTGATCATAGGATTGCCAATTGGGCATTGACAGTCCGTTAAGATCAGTACGTGCTATGTCTTCTCTCAGGGAGAGTGACTAGTCTCGAGTCATTGATGTGAATGACACCAAGACAAGTACGTAGGTGCTCAATAGAGAATGAGTTCACTGAACACGATCAACGACGAGTTCTCATATTCATGTCACGTGAGAACTCATGGTTAGGATAATGCAAATTAGTCCTTTGACCTGAGGCATCATAGTTGTCTTGTGGTTAGGTCCTTGATCTTTGATCGTGTCAAATGGCATTCCTTTGGAGTGTCCACGGCATGGTTGGGGTCAAGCTATCTAGTCATGGAGACAAGTGAATGCGCAACAAGGGATCTCTAACCTTCAAACTGTTGAGGGAGAATACTCTATGATATGATTTAGAATCTCTGGCCAGAGTATGAATGAGATGTTGGAATGCGTTCCAGATCACATTCAAGGTAATCATATAAGCACGAGATTCACATTGGATAGTAGACATGAATAAACTATCAAGCCAAACAATGTGGTCAAGAGTATTGGATTAGAGAAGGACCGTATTGTATTTGTAATCCTAAACTGAATAGGTTCTCCACCTCTTCTGATTAGCTTGGGTAACCATGATATGCTGCTAGGTGTCACTCATGGTTTGTGGAAGCCCTAAACGTGTTTAAACACTAAAGGGAGAATTGAAAGTTAGTTTCAAATTCACAATCGATTTAAAAGAGTTTGAATCGCCCACTGCCTCGCTAAAAGGAACCTAATGGATCGTACACCGTGTAAGGTAGAGATTGAAGATTCAACGAAGATGAGTAAGAATAATTAAATGGTTTAATTATTTATGGCAAGGATTAATTAATATGATTATTAATCAAACGAATAAGTTCGTTAAAGACCTCGGGATGGTTTTTGGACCTTAAGGCCCAATGGGCTTTGAACGTCAAATCCATTGAATTAAGTTGTATGACAACTTAATAAATAATGATTTACAAAGGCCCAAATACTCCAAAAATATCCCTAAGGCCGGCCACAATGTAAGGGTAGCAAACTTGGACTTATTTACAAGTTTGCCACTCAAATGAATTAAGGTATAAATTTGACTTTATAGCCAAAATTCATTAAGGGTTGTTTTTGGGGAAATTTGAGAGATGAAATGCTCTCCCTTCTCTCTAGAATGGCCGGCCCCTTTGGAGGGATTAGCTAGCAATCCTACTCCTCCAAGGTCACTCATCTCTTCTTAAATCAAACCTTGGTGTAGAAACTTAGAGGTTCTCAATTTTGAGAACTTAGAGAACCTATCCTTTCTATATAAATCCATAGATTTAAGATGCAAGGAATGAAGGCCCTCTCTTTGGGTGATTAGCCTTTGCTTAAGCAAAGAGGAATCTACAAAGGTATTAATCTCAACTCACTTGTTTTGAGTTGTTTAAAGGTTCACCAAACTACTAGGCTTTGAACATTCATGGTTAATGTTTTGTTTTTAAGTATATGCAAGCATGATTCCGCCTTTAATTTGTTAATTGCATGCTAATGATATTGCTTAAATGAACATGATCTTCCAAAATAATCCTTCAGAGAGGGTAGTACATGAGTGCGATTGAGGCGTTTTTTGGGCGATTTGTTCATATTTCCCAATGGGAGACATGATGATAATATTGCACCCCCAAGAAATTATTTCTTTGTTATCAAGACAACAGTGAGTTGTTGGTATTGCAAGCTGCAGATCATAATATCGATAACTTATTCTTTAGATTCGTTAAGCAAGTGGATAAGTAGGCCGTCTATGTTAGTACTTTTATTTATTTGTTTAGTTATTTATTTATTAGTTGGGCTTGACCCAAAGATACTACACACATATCTTCGGAGTACGTGACATTATGACTGCGTAGATGAAATTTTTCTATATTCAGTTTAAATTTTAGTACAACTATTTTAAATTTTACGTTATTGTATGCACATATTTTGTCGTTATGATATTATATATCTATTTTTGACCTTGTGTTTTTTTTATAAAGGTATTATATTATAGTATTGTGTTGAAGGAGAAGTAAAGTTTGAGTTTAGAGGCATGAAAGATGAATCATTGCAATCCAATCACGACGAAATGACATTCTCTTTTATGCAATCGCTCTATCTTGTTTTCTTCTTTATATATATTTCTTTTATCTTCTCACTATTTTATATATAGCAAGTTATTTCAAATTTCAAGGATGAATTTTTTCTTAGGTGGGTAGATTGTAACAAAATTCATTTCAAGGACGAATTTTTTCTTAGGTCATCCTTAATTTTACGATATTTAATCATTTTAAAGAGTAAATTGACAAAAATGCCCCTGGAAGTGAGATTGTTGACTTTTGTTGACCGTCTTTTCGTGACATGTACGAGCCATTATTTTTTTGTATTCTCAAAGATCTCGACAGTAAGAACGCATAGGACCTACAGTGAAATTGAAATCGGAGTTACGATGAGTTTTACAGAACTACGAATCCAAAAAATACTTTTGTAAAAGTTACTATTTTATATTTTATATTTTATTAATATTTCCAACCCATGGGGCCTACACTCACCCAAGCTCTCCACTCCTTTCTTGCCATGTGTTCCTTTTCCCTCTCTCCACACTTTCAAACTCTCTCTTTTATCTCTATCTTATCTCGCAACTCTCTCTCTCACTCTAACTCTATCATTCCTCTGCAACCACCGGCGCCGAGGACAATGACCACCAACTTGCCATCTTCTCTGGCGAGCTCCGTTAAACCAACACATGGATCTTCTCCCTTTTGTTAGTCTTTATCTCTCACACCCTCTCAGCTCTCTGCTAGAAAGCCGAGCTCCGTTCAAAATCCGAGAGGATTCCGGCAAAAGAGTAACAAATCCGACCAAGTAATTAACTCGGGAAGTCTCCCCAATTTTCCAGCAATGACGCCGATAGGTGCATGCCTTTTCTGATTGATCCTAACCACTACTTGACCTGATTTTGGTGCGATTACTAGCAGATACTCTAGCTTCCCTCATTCGAACGGCTCCGACATTGCAAGTATCTGTGAATAGGTCTTTTCTTTTATATAGTATATGTATTATTAGAGTTTTCATACATAGATTAATAATGCATTTTCTAAGTGATGCCATAATTAAATTGACGTTATAAGAATTGTCATGATAATTGAAATTGTGAGATTATTATGAATCCTACAGAATGCACATGTATGCATATTATTATGGGATGCCTTATTTATATTTACGGGAGTGAATAGTATTATGTCGACGTAAATTATTGATTTACCGTTGTATGATTTTATTTACGTTATCTGTTCATCGTTGCTGCACTGGTGTTAATACTCGGCCGGGCCAAGGGCCAATCTTTCACTTGTATATTCGCATCATAGCATACGCTCACTTTGGATCCATTGTAGGTGTCAGCCTTGTCCTATATGCTATAGGCAATTAGGACTTATATGTGATACTTATAGCGCCAGTCTTCATATGATTGCAGTACTATAGTATATATCATTATTATACCCAGTCCTGTTCATGTCAGCATATGTCGATGAGCACTCGATATGATATATTTGTTATGCGAGATTATTTGATTACTGGACCTTAAGTGTTTATTTACGAAATATTGTGACATATTGAATTCTTGAGATATTGCAATCTATGGTAAGTATTTTCATACAATACGTAGTATGTATATTTTAGAAACTATACTTGTTTTACGGTAAGGGGTTATTGTATTTTCGAAAAGGTTTTTACAAAGCTTTATTTTTTGGCTCACTCACCCTTATTTTTCGCCCTTCAAGGTTTTAGTCGCAAAGCTTTTGGTGTCAACAAGGATTCTTGGCAATCTTGATATTAGAGATTACCTTTGATAGTATAGTTCACATTCTACTTTTACTGTACTTTACTTATGCTCTGATATCACATGTGAAATGAGTTCATTCTCACTCACTAGCGCACTCTCATATTTAGGCACTTTTAGGTTTAAATTTATTCACATTTTCCACTTCACTACACTATGGCTTTGTCATCTTCCTAGTGTCGACCAACACAGCTCAATTCGGAGTCCAGACGAACATTCTGGGTCATGGTGTGTCATCTAAAATCTAATGTCAGGGGAAAAATTGGCCAATTATAAAATTTCAGGGGGGTAAAGGCTAAAATTAAAGTTCATGGGAAAATTGGTCACTTATACAAATTTAGGAGTCAATTGACTAAACATAAAATTAAAGAGGAAAGAAGTGGCAACTCCTTAGAAGATTGAAAGAGGGTGAGGGGGAGGAAATCTACAAATACCTCTAATTAGATGCTAACATGAATCTCAGCATTGACTTTGATTGATCTTCACATGCTCTTTTTCACTTCCATTACACTTTTTTTTTATTTTTTTTTGTCACCGAATTAAACAAATCAAATAAAACAATGTACAAATGACGTGTAGAAAGAGAAAAAAAAGTACATATTTATCATTTTTCTCTAAAAGAAAGTCAAAGATCTCATGATTTCACTTCAAGTAAGAAATTATATTCCAGTTGAATTGAAGCTTGCCAAAGTTTCTTTTACTTCAGTAAGTAGTCACCCTTTTTTATATTTGGAAGGAAGATGGAAATTCCCTCCTTCTATCTTTTTTATTCGGTTTATTAAAGAGAACGATTAACAATGACACCCGTCGCCCAAGACACATGCAAGAGATTTCCTGCATTCAAATCCTATGCACCCAAATACAAGAGGTCCTTTAGGGCCTTGTATATGTATATTGACGGATAAGTGACATGACACAACTTTTCACCCTAATAGTTGGTTCTAGACTTTAAAACCCTAGCCGCTAAAGAAAAAAAAAAGAGAAAAAAAAAACTATGTTGCCGACTCTTGCCCTTGACCTTGATTCCTTTTTGTCTTACAAAAAAAATATTTTTGATAAAAGCCTTTTCTCTCTCAAGAAGAGCCTTGGCGGTGTTTATTATATTCGACTCAAATTCATATCTTTGAGTGGCAACTGTTGTTTAGAGTTAAGGTGATGTTTTTTGTGATTTGTGTGCATGAAAAAAGATTACGAGGAAGAAGTTTGGAGTTTGTTGGAGGTGACTCATGACAATGCTTGTTTGCCAACGGTTGCAGGATTGTCAAAAGGTGATGCAGTCTTATCCTCTTAGTGCCTCCACGACAGTGTTTTAGAAAAATCACCTTGGGGTGCGCCTAGGCATTCTTAGAGGTGGGGCGGCAGCGTTCACCTCTGTTTTGTGGGAGTCAGCGAAGAACTCACTTAGGCTTCATCAGGGCTCACCTCAAAGCATTTCCAGTCTTTTTTTTTTTAGCTTTTTTTTCTTCTCAAAATTCACGTTTGTTTTCGAAATCTAGGAGAAGAGAATGCATAAAGCTATACCGCTCTTGGTTTCAACGAAGAAAAAAGAGAGAAACTCAATTACTCTCTCCAATTCCCACGTGACAAAGTCTAACTTTAACTCTTTAACTCTTTTCTATTTATTTTTTTTAACTGTTGCTCATTCAAATTTCGTCACCTAGCATATCTCCCACTCAATCTTATTTCTCTTGAAATACCTTATAATTGTGGCCACACAACCTTATCCCTATAATTGCACCTACTCAGTCTTATTTCCCTTTAAATTCCATATAATTGCGGACACTCAGCCTTATTTCTTTTGAAATTCCCTATCATTGCTTACAATAAAATAAATAATTACAATACATTTAAGACCATATGACATAATTTCCAAATTAAACTAGACTTAGCAATGAAGAAGATTATTTGTCTTTGATTTATATATATTATTATATTTGTTTTACAGTGTATTATATTTTAAGGATATAATCACACACACTATATATATATATATAATTTAAGTGCTCAATTCTCAAGCCTTTCACCTAGGCGGGCTTATCCAAGAAACGCCTCGTCTATGCCTTCGCTTTTTAAAACATTGTTCCCCAATAATTCTACAACATGCAATATTTAGTCCCTTGTGAGTGTTATCTTTTTTTTTTTTTTAGTTGAATGTAAGCCCTAGTTTGGGAGTGAGGTGCTTAAAAAAAAAGCACCCATGAAAAAAAACTGTAAGAGTTTTAGGTGTTTGGTAAACTAAAAAAATAGGGCTTATTTTGGAAGCTGCTGTGAGAATAAGCTGAAATCAAAGGAAAAAGCTGAAGCACCTATTTGTAGCTTTGGAAAACTGGTTTTTTTTCAAAGCACACAGAGCTACAGTGCTCCTTTAATGAAAAGACCCACTATCAGACTGCTTTTTTTTCCAAAAGCACTTTTACAAAAATGTTTACCAAACACTCAACTGATTTATTTCACAGCCGCTTATTCTCACAGCACAGCCGCTTATTCTCACAGCAGCTTTTTTTCAAAGCACAGCAATACCAAACTAGCCAAGTCCTCTATGGTTGAGGAATTATCTTGTATGAGTTTGTAATTGTGAAGTTGTAGTGTTTTGTTTAGCGTGTATAACCTCTTAATTGACGTTTAACACGTTTGCCCTATGTACATTCTTGATAGTTCTTAATAGAATTCCATTTGATCTCAAAGGAGTTTAGTTGGTTCCTGTATCCAAAGCCAGAGAAAAATAAGAAGAACCACGTTGGATTTTAAATTGTTCGAATGAGATTCATGAAATTTTGAAAAAATCATAGATCGTCACTGAAGTTTTTGGGGAGGTTTACTGATTGTAAGTGGAGACATGGATGACAAAATATTTATAACAAGGTAACTAACAAAACAGTTCCTCATGTACAAAGTGAATTGCGTTTTGGCATTTGCACAAGAAACTCAGTTTACAAAGATTCTGGCCTCAATTCAAAGAGCAGATATTTATAAGCTTATCATGAGAAACTAGAGAGGCCCCTCGGAAGTTTTCATGCGAGAGCGCTTTGCTTCTAGCCTGGCTTCTAGTAGTTTTGCCATCAACGTATTTTCATCAAGGCCTGGAGGCCATTCCCATGAAGATTGAGACTTCCCAAAATCTGGGGTTCTTAGTTTTGACATCCATTGCTGTACTGGACTAGCATTACCTGTATGCACAGGCTGGGCACAAGTTTCCACCCTGCAATTACTTTCGGGATGACTGGATTTCATTCCGCGTGTGCTAAGTCGTTTACTTTGCATTTCTTGTAGGCCTGTGATTAAATCACAGTACTCAGATTCTTCAAGATTGTCAATCAGAGCTTGATTTTCTGCTCCCACTATTTCACCGTGTTCCCTATTGGCAGATTGGCTTCTGTTTGCATTACAGGACATGCTTCTGGTCATACGTTCTTCAAACTGCCCTTCTGAATCAGACAAGCTACTAGCATTAGTGTTCTCCCGTGATACTTTCTCCCTCACGGAATTAGATCTCGCTATTCCTTCATATTGGCCCTCTGCAACATTATTTTTTCGCTGTCTAGAGCCGCGCTTGATTTGCTTTCCACTAGCACTCTTGCTTACGTCTACAGAGTGTGAATCATTGTCGGTGGAATCTTCATCAGCTACATGTTGTGGTGCACTTGCAGCCTGATTCAATGGAAAGGACTCTAATGACTGCCGGCGTGAGCAATTTCCCTCCAGCTCCTTTGGGGATAACTTAGTATTTTTCTTTGTCTCAACAGATCGTTTAGCCTGAAGAAAGGTTTCTATATCAAAACCTAACTTGTCCACAATTGTATTCCTCTCTGCATGGTTGCTCTGAGCTTCAGGCATCTTCATTTGCATCCGTTCATCAAGCCATGCTTCTGAAAGATGGAGAATTAATCTGACAGAGCTGGTGTTACCACTGTGACCCTTCTCGGGCTTTTGCTTCAGGGATCGCACCTCTTGTTCACACTCTTTTATTCCATTGGCAAACTCATCGCACAAGTTTTCTAATAGGATACTCGCTTTTCTCTCCCTTTCGAGCTCTCTCAGAGCATTAGAGAAAGAAGATTTCATTTCAGGGAGCTCTCGAGCTAGCTTCCAATGCAGGCTTTCTGAACGCTTTCTCAACTTCCTCTCACCTTCTAGCTCATCCCTAAGCGATTGGACAGAAGCTTTGATTTGGTCTTGTTCCTGATTCTTCCAAACAAGTTTATTTTCTGTAACATGCTCCATCAAGTCGCCCATTTCTTGCCTATCTGATTCTTTCTCATGCAACAACTCTTTAATTCTTGCATGAGAATGATCTAGTTCCATTTTCAGTGCTTTAACCAATGATATATTAGATGCATGTTGCTCTTCAAGAGTCCAGATACGATTGAGTACTTTGAGTAATTCTGTGGATGTTTTAAAGCTACGACTTGATTCGCCCATCCTTCCCTTATAAGGTGCCACCTACAAAAAATTGAAAACCAAAAGGTATCTGAATCCATCAGACCCAGATATTGAGTAACATTGATTCTACAATGTGTGTAACTGTTCCAATACGAATAATTACGGAACTCTTTTTTCAGGCATTACAATTCTCTTCATTTCATGCCTCTTAGCTCTCAATTGTTTTGGTGCAAGTCAAGAACTCAAAACAGTAATCTAATTGTTCGGTTGACATTGTTTATATGAATTATACATCATACCCCAAAGATCTTTCTTGGATTTCTTGTAGTTAGATGATGTCATAACCTATATGGTCCTTTGAAAACATTTTTACCCAGTATGGAATCTACATGTCGATGAATTTTTTCCAGTGCTTTAAAAGGCTCGCCTCAGGGCGCACCTAGGCGACCTCTGAGGCTAGGTGTCAGTGTTCCCGCCTCTGTTTTGAGGGAGTGGGCGGAAGGCTTCCCCGGTTCGCGTCTGGGCGGCAGAGGCGGGCCTCAGAGCATCTAGGGCGTTCATCTGGGCCTTTTTTTCATCAAAATCCAGGTTTTCTGAAATGTTTTCTGTCAGTCTAGTTTCAACGAAGAAGGAGAGACTTTCCCTCTCCAAATCTCATAAATTTCCATAATAATTGCTCCATTCAGCCTTTATTTCATTTTAAATACCCTATAAATACTCCACTCAACTCTTTATTTTCGCCATTTATTTCATTTTAAATACCCTATAAATACTTCATTCAACCCTTTATTTTCTTTAAATTCCCATAATTATTGCTTTATATCATTTTAAATACCCTATAACTACTCCACTCAGCCTTTGTTTCCTTTTAAATTACTTATAATTGCAACATTAAGTCTTTATTTTCTTGAAATTTTCCTATAATTGTGACCATTCATCCTTATTTTCCTTGAAGTTCTCTCTAATTGCTTACAATAAAATAAATAATTATAACAGTTTAGGCAGTTCATACCATCCATACATAATGTTTTGATCTAAAATTTCAATTCTTCCATGTTTCAGCAGTAGTTGGTATATTGTTCCACCATTCCAAAAATTGTTAAAAAACAAAAATCATTTTTTTGACCTTGCTTTTTCATTGGATCGTTATAAGGGGCTCGTAACTTAAATCTGTGCCAAGGTTTAAGATGAAAAGCAATACATTAATCAAAATGTATTGCTTGTGAAGTATGCATTCGTGTATGAGGTGGCCAAGTGGTTCGTATAGAGCCATCGAACCGGCCTAACAAGAAACAAGTAGCTGGCAAATCAAAATTGGAATTGGCACAATTTGCAGAATTAGAAGCCTTTGCACAATTCACTTCTGATCTCAATAAAGCTACTCACCGTTCCAAACATACCAATATTAACGGATTCAAATCATTTTATCGACATGAGTGTTTTAAACCGGTAGGTCCTTGAACAGATCCTACGTTAGCCCCAAGACGTTGGTCTCTAACCACAAAAGTAAATGCTTGAGCTTCTCAGACTATATGACATAGTTTCCAAGTACAACTAGACTTAGTAATAAAGAAGATAATATTATCTTTGATTTAGTTATAGTTATATTTGTTTTTACAAAGTATTATATTGTTATAAATATACTTATATATATATTAAAATTTTAGGTTCCGTGAGGCTTCGCCTCACGCTGGGCAATACATTGGACGCCTCGGCCACGCCCCCACCTTTTAATACATTTATTTTTTCTGACACGTATCACTTTACATTGTTGTCTACTTATCAATTGAATTTACCTCTAATCACTAGTAGACTATTCAATGAATCAGCCATTCTGATTACCATGTTAGTAAGAGGAAGCACATTCAAAGAAATGGAAACTCAGCTCTTAGTCCTCATTCTAATTATTGTTGAACTTTGAAGCGACTTCCTACTTTACTGGGACATAATTTACTCACCTCCAATGAGCCACAACTAGCAGGAGATAGGGGTTGGAGTCCACAACCATTGCTCTCAACTGATTGATGGTGCTGTATCAGTGGTGCTGATACAAGCCTCCACAAGCTGCTTGCACTTGCTGGCTGGAACGAGAAAGTTCAAGGATCAGTCATTAATAAAAACACACAAATGACAGCACTTTCACATGTTTTTGAAATTTCGGAGCAGCAACAATAAGATAACAACTATCAAGTCATACACAACGACAAGCAATTCTTCCGAACATTACAATTTTCCCCTAATGTTATTGCTGCATAACCGTTCCAATAAGACAGCTCTATGCCAAACACATTAACCTTGACAATTAAGAATCAACAACTCAAACTTTTGTTTCTGAAAAAAAAAGGAAAGTCTGAATCATATTTGCAGCAGAAAAGGATTTCAAAAATTCTGCACTTCCAAGTGTATAAACCCAATAAAGTAAAACTACAAACACAAATGTTGAAAGTTCTGAGGAAAGTAATGGACACAAACATAAGACAATGAGAATCCCTCTCACTTTTGTTGGTTTGTTTTTACAAGACTACTCTAATCTACGAAGCCTCCGACCTTGGATGGAAGGAGGCTGACACACTGCTCTAACCAACCGGCCTAACTCACATCTACGGAATTGTATATCTTAATGTGCCAAAGAAGCAAAAAACAGATACATTCTTTGGACTAATGTGCAGCATAGCAAGAAATCCCAAATAAGCAAAAACTTGAAGAAGCATTCCATTTCTACAGCAGGCTTCACAATACAAAGCATGACTAAGCATTCGACCAAAAATAAAATAAACACATCAATAAAAGAAAACCCACGATGCCATCACATCTGACACTTAGCAAAAGAACACGAATTGCACACACACCAGGTCGTGAGTTGAGCCAGCAGGACTCTCAGCCTCCACCAGAAGCCTGGAAATCCCAACCCCATTTCTCCTCCGCTGCTTGCGGTGGAGCCCGCCTGCTTTGCTCATTTGCTCGATTTCCCAGACGGAGGAACAGAGCTTTCTGGCAGAGACTGACGCTGGGAAGTGAGGGTTGAGAAATTCTGAGGTGGGTTTTCTGTGACTCTGAGAACAGAAATCGACGAGCCTCCAAAGGGGTGGTGGAGTACTGCAAAGTCCCCCTCTTTTCCTCACCAACACACCGCGTTTCAACTTTTTAACCACCACTCCCCCTTGCTTTTTCCTTTCACTTCCCGCACCTTTTTCCTCTCTCTCCATCTATCTCTCTCAATTCAAATTTCAATCTGTGCTTGCTAACCCATGATTTTGCTTTTGTTTCTGCCTTTTTTTTTTTTTTGGCGCTTCAAGATTACAAGATTGCTTCTTTCACTCTCCTTTCCTTCAAACCTACAGAGTCGAGGCTTGTTCTGCCTACATTTTTTTCATCTATTTCTCTTTTCTTTTCTTATTTCCGCAGTGATTTTTAATGTTTCCTGTTTCTTTGTTCCCCGATTTACTCGAAGTCTATCCACCTCATATGTCAAAGAAATTCTGACAGGGACCTCCAAAATTGAATTTGCACGTGAGATTTTAAAGAATTCTCATATTTTAGTTATTAATCGTGTATCGTACTGTCATAAATTATTTAATTTTTTATTTTAAATTAAATATAAGTAGTATTTGACGAAAACTAAGGGTGCGTTTGGTACGCGGGACGGGACGGGACGAGGCGTTCCGTCCCGCGTTTGGTATGCCTAAAACGAGTGGGACGAGGCATTCAACGGGACAAGTTTTGGATGATTTTTGGTTCCACCTCCCTCTTGGAACGGGGTTGTTCCACGTCTGTGGGACAGAAATTTTTAACATTTTAGGACAACAATGCCCCTTGTCTTTTTCAAAATTTACAACATCTGTCCCGTCCTGTTCCGTCCCCTCCCTTCCCGTCCCGTCCCGTCTGCATACCAAACGCACCCTAATAGCACGAGATACGATCAACAATTAGAATATAAAAATTCCTAATATTCTTACAAAATAGTACTATTTAAGCTTCATAACTTAAAATTCATTCTTAGAACTTTGATCTTAGGTCGTCTCTAATTGAAAAGCCAAATATAATTCTGTTCAGAATTATAATTTTGCAAAAAATTATTTTTTAATAAACAGTGTCAAACGATTCTTATATATAATCTTCAACCGAATGAACTAAACATAACCCCTCAATAATTTATTAGTTTTAAGTTTATACATTGGTTAATATAATTAAACTATTGTTAGGTGCTTTTAAATTTAGTCATTGAATTTAAATCAATTATTGCAATTGATGAGCTAACCCCCAAAAAGAGTTAAGAGGAGCTATATTTGGCTAGCATGATGCCGTTCTGGCAAAATAACGGTCTAGTGGGTTTCATAGAATTATAATTCAGCTATCAGTTAGAGATAAGTTTTTTTGGCAAATCAAACCATTTTATTGCTTTTAGACTTTTAGCCCTCTCAATTAGAGATGGCCTTAGTACATTAATTACACATATCAACTACTGTTTTGGGTAGTAATTGTAGGCTTTATATTTGAATTTTATAAGAATTTTGACATTCTGAAAGTTAACTTAGTAGCAGATAACAATTATAAAGAAATGAACGTGATGCATATTTTACTAAAATTAAAACGACATTATATTATCTTGCGTACTCAACCCATAAATTAGAAAACAGCTCCAATAAACATCATAACCATTTGTGGTTTGGTAAAGGGACTCTTAAATTTTAAGAATTAGCAAACAATGATATTGTTAGTCCATTTTTCAAACGTTTTACACGATAGCTGAAGGTTTTGACCCTTGAAAGAGATGCATACAACACGAGGCAAATAATTTTTCTCAACGATTATAGCACAACTTTGATGGGAAAGGATCATCTTCGAATCCTGAATTTTGGATGCATGCCTTGCCTCTAGCATAGCCGCGAAGCCATCACAGCTCCATCGTCGGGGATTCGATGCAGAGGATCCAATGGCCATTGTTGCCATTGCAGCTACTTCCTATTCCGATGATGCCAAAACGTTTTCCTGACTGTTCAATTTTCTTTTGAACAGCTAAGATTGAAAAATCTTCCGAATCTGAATGGAAAGGATTCGGAGAGGATCTTATTTCAACATTGATATCCAACCAATCAACCCCCAAAGGATAATATATATGGTCAGGACTGGAATCCTAGGCGAAGGAAGGTCACCTATTTTTTTTTTTAAGCTAATTTAGGGCTCGTTTGAATGTACTTTTAAAATGACTAAAAGCGTTTTTGATGAAAATGTTTTTTTATACCAATCCTTAGTAGAAATCCAAGTGGATCCTGAAAAAGCACTTTTACTGCTTCCTGCAAGAAGCACATATCTGGTGCTTCTTCCAAAAAGCACTTAAAAGTGTTTTTGGAACTCAAAATCAATTTAACCAAAAACACTTTCAGACATTTTAAAAACATATCCAAACAAGCCCTTAATCAATTTGTTCAATTAGTCACTGGAGAAGTATGTA
The DNA here is from genome assembly GCA_963580275.1 of Crataegus laevigata. Lineage (NCBI taxonomy): Eukaryota > Viridiplantae > Streptophyta > Magnoliopsida > Rosales > Rosaceae > Crataegus > Crataegus laevigata. The sequence goes on along the minus strand of OY756947.1, from coordinate 22,960,945 downwards.
TGTCCCCAACATTGCAATCCGGAGCCTTTTTACAAGGATAATACTAGGGAGATCAAAATTTTAAATTAAATATGCAAACAAAATAATATGTTACTAATAAAAAAAAATAGGGGTTTTTGAACTTTAATCTTTGAAGAAAATTAATATTCAATAAAAACCTGGTGTTAGATAGGATATTGATTTCTCTTATGTGTACTTAATTCAAACTTATACTATATTTTTGTTTTAATATTTAATAGATATCTTATTTAATGTCATTACATAAAAAAATAGATATCTTATTTAATATCATTACATTAAAATTAAAATGATTTATTATTATACATATTTTAATTCATTATATTTATTTTACTTCCTCTAATTAGTTTACCTAAACGTCGGTATCATAATATATTTTATTAAATTAGTGTACCGAAATGTCCGTATCTAAATATATTATTGAGGAGACATGGTTGCCTCTTCCACAACATTCAAGTCAAAACGACGGTCAGATGGGTAAGCCATTTTTAGAAATGATGAAGGAAAAATGAGGCCCAATAAATCTCAGAAGTACAAAAATAAGGGAGAAACTTCTACAAGCAGTAACCTTATGAATGTACTCCTTGAACACAATGAAGGCCCCTACAAAAGAAAGGGCAACAAGACCGCGTGTTCAAAACCGAAGAAGCACCACACTCCAAATTCCAAGAGTCAGGTTTCCCTGGATAAATTTTTTTGGCAATCCTCATATGCAAAATCAACTCCTCGGATACCACAAGTAACTTGGCCAAAGATCTCTGACAAAGCTTAAGCACGTGAGTTTTGAAGGGCCAGCTACCCTACTATTACCCACAATGGCAAAGGAATAACACAACTACTTGTTAAGTGGGAAATCCCTATATGTGTCAACTTTCGTCCTCCATGGCAAAGCAGGCTTGTGAAAATGCCTATTTTTTCATCCTCCCCGAGAATGCATCTTTAACAAGGTCTACGTGTTCAAAAATTGAAGAGGCACTGCTCTATGAATCTCGAGAGCCAGACCTTCAACAAGATCTACTTGTTCAAAAATCAAAGAGACACCACTCTTCGAATTTCGAGAGCCGGGTTTTCCAGGATAAAATGTGTCGACGCTCTTCACACGTAACATCAGCTTTCCAAATACCACAGACAACTTTGTCAAAGATATCCAACAAAATAAAAATACGTGAATCTTGCAGCTCCCACTGCATTGCTATGACTGAGAAAGGTAAAAGAACAGTATTACCCTTTGTTGTTAGGGAAATTCCTATATAGGTCGACCTTCATCCTCCACAGCCAGGCAGACATGCAAAATGCTCAACCCTTCCTCACATCCGAGAGGGCACTGCCAACAAAGGCTCTCGAAATACTTAGCTTTCTTCCCCCTCTCACCTCCCAATAATACCTTTGCAAACAAGCCACATCAAAGCAAGAGTACCTCATATCATCAGGGTCAAAAGCAAGAGTATCACATATCATGCTTTCTCCCTGTCCTTATTTTTGTCCTTGTTCTCACTGCAGGACAAGGAGAAAGAGAGCAATCAATCGGAACCTGAAATCAAACTTCCGATCTATAACTGATTGCCCAGAACCTTTGCTTGATTGATTCCCTAGCATTGCTCTCAAGTACTAATCCTCAACTGTTGTCAAGGTCACAAATTCCTCCCGCAAATACCTCATGACAATTGATTAGATATTGGCTCTTTACACTGAAGCTGCCAAGCGTGGATGAGTGGCCTAGAAGTAGTGTTCTGAAGAACCATTCAAATGCAAAGGTTATGCACCACTTCAGCTATGCAAAAGATTGAAGCAGAAAGGTCAACGATGAGCTGGAACAGGTCAAATCAACACGATGCCCTTCCTACAGAACCGCATAATCCAGACGGAGCAGTCTAAGTCAAAACGAAGCTCGGCATCACTGACCTATCCGAAGAACTCGAGAAGCTTCAACAACCTTTCGCTGGCACCGCCGTTGAAGAGCAAGAATATCCCATATCATCGGGGTCGAACGTACTCTAGATTTGATGGACTTGTTTTGACCCTCAAATTCTCGAGTCGGCTTGCTCATTTAGAGGAAACCAGAAAATCCTCCAACCTAGTTCAAGAATAAGCCTGTGGAAAGTCAACAAGTACAACAAAAGACGTGCTGATTCATCTGGTACCTCTTCAAACGCAAAAGTATCTCATATCATCTATTTCCTCTTTCTTCTCTTTATCCTTCATACAGCCTGCAAGACAAGGAAAAGGAGAACAAGAAACCAAAATCTGAAATCAAACATCCGATCTGGGATTGCTTGCTTGGAACTCTGATTGCTTACCTTATCTATCACCTTCTGCGGTAGATCTTCTCACTTAAAGACTTGGGGCACTCCCATTATATGGTTTGTATTGCATTTGACCAAGCTTGAAACTACAAGTAAGTTTTAAGTGAAAATGATACATTACCTTGTGCGTCAACATATGTTCAAGATACCACTCATACCTATGAGACAGAGACACCTGAAAATGATACCACCCTTCGGCACTTAGAAGTTTTATGATTACTTAATGGCTTGGATCTTGCAAGTCCTCAACTGAGAAGCTTCCCTCACTCGGGAACTTAGGGGATTGCTGTTTGTACCATACTTGACCAACCCCGAAACTACTAAGCACCGGTCAACATTATACCGTCAAGGACCCACAAGAGTTTCCCTCCAACCAGAAGGCCAATCACAACGCAATACATGTCAACGTCAGAGGCCAATCACAGCACGAGATGTGTTAACATCAGAGGCCAATTACAGCATGACACATGTCAATGTCAAAACAAAGCTAGAAACTCTCTTCTATAAATAGGGATCATTCTCCCATAATAATCCTTAATGTCATTTGTACTAAACTATTCACTAGAACTCACTAAAAGAGAGCTTGAACCTATGTACTTGTGTAAACCCTTCATAATTAATGAGAACTCCTCTACTCCATGGACGTAGTCAATCTAGGTGAACCACGTACATCTTGTGTTTGCTTCCTTATCTCTGTCCATCTACATACTTATCCACACTAGTGACTGGAGAAATCTAGCGAAGGTCACAAACTTGAAACTTTTTGTTGTACCAAAGTCCTCACTGATTTTGCGCATCAACAGTTTTGAACACCCATTTCACCCCAACAATGAATTTATCTAATGGTCTATCAACCAACTCCTATGTTTCATTCTTTTTTATAATCTCAATTTTAGTGTCCATAACTTTCTTCCAAGCTTCATCAGTAGCTGCATCTTCATATCTCTCAGGTTCAGTGATACTGAGATTACATCTTGCATAAACATCATTCAGTGACCTTAGTTTCACTGGTGTGGAACTCATAGAACTTGCTTCACCAATTTCTGTTTCAGGATTAGGAAATTTAAGCCTTCGAGAACCATTCCCTTCTAACAATGATTCTCTTACATATTGATTACTTATATCATTCTCAATTGCATAGACATTCATTGAAGTGCAAGTTCACGGGAGATGAACTTGACCTATCATTCTCATAATTCCAAATCCAGATAGCACTCTCATCAAATAGAATACTTCAAGCTGCGTATCTTCAACTATTGCCACCATGTCACCACCAAACAAGAAATACCCATGTCGTATTATTTGTCCAACACTCAGAAGGTTTTCATCAAAACCATGAACCAACATTACTCCTTAATGCACTTGGTTCCATTTTTTGTTTCAATAACAAAAGTACCTTTCCATGTGGCTTGGACAATTTGTCTGTTACCCATCTTGATTCTAGTATTCAATGTTTTATCAACATTTATCAACAGAGATTTGTATAAGGTCATATGATTGCTACATTCACTGTTGCCAATAAACCATACATGCTTATATTTCACCATTGTAGTAGAATAACAAGCAAATAACATAGAGGTTTCTTCTTCCATTTGCTAAGCACAATGCACTTGTTGAATCATTTTGCTTCTACAATCCTCGGCAATATATCCAAATTTATCACACTTGTGACATTTTGGTTTTCCTTTTGAACCAACATTCACCATAGTGCATATTTCCACAGTATTTGCATCCATCTTTTGTATTCTACTTCTTTCCCCCAAATTTAGGCACATAGTTTGGCTTTTCACCAAATTTCACATTTCCTTTCTTATCTTTGTTCTTCCAAGTTTTCTACCTTTGGAACCCCCAGCATATGAGCTGTTCTTGGATTGTAAGCTAAGACTATTGGATACTCTCTCAGTGAATTCAGCCTTTGTTCAAACCCTTTCAGAGTTGCAACAACCTTTATAGGATCATAAGCAACTTCTCTACATTTCTTTTATTAGAGAGATCTTCATCATACATCTTCATCTTATTTATCAAATCAAACAATATAGTAACATACACAGAAAGTGATTCATCATTTTTCATTCTAGCATATTCAAAATCTCTTCTAATACCTTGTAATTTCACCGCTCGAACACAAGAATCTCCTCAGTACTCTTGCTTCACTATATCCCAAGCTGCCTTAACAGCTTCTTGATTTGCAGTCCTTGGGAAAATTTCATTTGAAACTGAGTTCTGAATCAGTCCGATAGCTCTAGCATCATAAGCAACCAGGTCCTGATCACAGCTAATGCCTTATAACATTTATCCACAAACATATCCAAAGATTATAAGACTTGAATGCAATCTTCATCTTGAAACACCAGAAATCGTAGTTGATCTTAGTGCAGATCAGAGCTCGCAGCTCACCTCCAGATCTAGCCGTTACAACTGAACCTCTTGAGTTCATTTAGAATCTCAGAAATCTTCTTCATAGACTACGCCCTTTGATTCAGATAGAACCAAGCTCCGAGGCCGTGTTGAATTTAGTTTTAAAATGGTTATTTTGGTGAAAGTTGGATTCTAGCAGATAAGAAGGAATGATGATAGCAATCAGAGAGAATGTTGCAAAGAGTACATTGCTCTCTCAATGCTTGCATACACACTGAATCCACTACTCAATCACACAAGAAGTGTGAGGGAATACAATGAGGAATCTAGCCGTTAGGCTACACGTGATACACACATGTGTAGTGACTAACATACCCCATGTGAGAGGCACATGCTTCACTTAAACTCTCAACATAAAATTACAGGTGGCATAATACAAGTTATTAAGATGTTTTCATCTTAGTCATACGGTGTGATCGAGTGTTCTAGCTATAACTAAGAATATAAACTTAAACTTTGACAGAAACTTGAAATCCAAGCTATCTTCAATCATGCGGCAAGCTTAATCTCTTAACAGATATTTGTTATATTGATTTGATCAATGGCAGTTGCCATTACTTATGTACACAGACTATGTCTAAGTCTAATACTATACAATAATTGTAAGAGAAATTTAAACTTAACATATACAGGTGAAATCAATGGAGGTAGGGATTCTTTGATAAGCAGGGAGAGTGATCACACTAAGATCTACCCACCAAAGTTCAACCCAGTTATACGATCCTTTCCCCCAAAGAGCGAAACCCTTGTAGTATTATATCCTTTTAACGGATTTTGGCGTTAACAATGATCATATTGAAATCTATAGAAAGAATGGTCTACAGTGAACAATATTACATGAATATTTTTATGTAATCACATTAAAATTTATAGCAAGAATCGTCTAGTACTAACAACTTGTGCATCCAATGGCATGCAGAAGTCTACTATGAACAATATGACTTGAAGGTTTAATTTCCATGAGAGTTTATGTTCCCATGAAATTTACAGCAAGAATCATCTATTACGAACAACTTGTGCATGCAATGGGATACACTTACCGCTAACTAACTTGAATTTTTTTTTCTCTATAAATACTACCATCACCATCATTTACAAGTTCACAATCCTATTTATACAGAAGCTTGTATTTTCTACAACATGCACGAAATGCGACATTTGGATCCAGAGATAGCTGACAAGTGATGGAGCTCTTGGTCTCGACCGGAAACTTCTCCTCCTTACTACGTTGTCTAAAATGATCAATTAGCTCAATCTTCGACTATGTTGTGGCTGACTCCATGTCAAAACACGTTTAGAGTTATTTTAAGAACTTAATTATGGCTCGTTTGGAAGTACTTTTAAAATGGTTAAAGCTCTTTTGGTGAATATTTTTTGTACCAATCCTTGGTAAAAATACAAGTAAATCTTGAAAAAACACTTAACGTCAAGTGCTTTTGGAATCCAAAAATATTTTCTCTAAAACTGCTTTCAGTCATCTTAAAAACACTTCAAAACGGTTCCTTATTGAGATGCAAATCACATCCTTAATGGTATGTCAAGAATAGAAACCCTTCATGGTTACAGCGCATACTTAGGGCTTTTTTAGAGCCAGTTTGGAATTGCTGTGTTAAAAATAAATAAAAAAATTTAAAAAAAAAAAAAAACTGCTTCTATTGTGCTTTAAGGATAATTATTTGGAAAATGAAATAGTTGAGTATTTGATAAATTGTTATTTATGAAAAGTAGTGTAAAATTGTGTGGTAAAATTTAATGTAAAAGTGGTATGTATGTATATAATGACAAAAATAGACATAGTAGTGGGGTTGGTAGCAGAAATAGTGGCGATGATGGCAGCGACAATGGTGGGGGGTGCGGTGGTGGAACTAATAATAAGGTGTGGTAGTTAGGGTTATAGGTAGTAGTGGTGCTAGTGGTAGAGATGGCAATTGCAACACTTTTGGTGGTAGTAGTGGCAACGAAGGTGGTGGTGATGGCGACCGTGGTGTAAGGCTGGTTATTGCAGTCATAGGTGGTGGCGATGATAATGGTGGTGAAGGCAATGACATTAGCAGTGGTGGTGGAGTCGACTACGATGATGGTGATGGTGATGGCAACAACAACTGTAAGGTATGGTGGTGGTGCCAATAGTGAGGTGTGGTGGTTGGGGTGCAAAGGTTACAATAGTGGTAACGGTGGTGGTAGCGATTGTGGAGGTTGTGGTGGCAGTGGTGACAATAATAGCAACGGTGATGACAACGGATGGTGGTGCAATTGTGGTGCAAGTGGTGCCGGTTGTTGTGGTGGTGGAGGTGGTGACAAATATGGTGGCAATAGTGGTGGTGACGATGGCGATGACAGTGGTGATGTACTGTTAGTTGTTGTAGTGGTAGGTGATGGCTATAACTTTGTTCTCCAAGAGAGAAAATATATGTAGAAGGATAAACAATGTCAATTTAAAATTTTAATGAGGGTATTTATAAGAAATAAAAATATCCATTAAAGGCTTAGCTATGCTTTTTATAAAAGTTGTTTTTAAAAGCAGAGCAACCTACATGCTGCTTTTATAAGTTGTTGGAGGCCATTACTTTAAAAATAAGGAAAACTAATGAAAATGACTTGACGATAAGGACAAAATAAAGGGTAAAATGAATAGTACCAAGATTGACTTTTTAGTGTAAAAATATGATTTTTTTGTTAAAAGTGAACAGTACTAGGAACTTTTCGTTAAAGTTCCCTTAAAAATAAGTAGGTTATTTATTTTGGGAATTGTTATTGGCGCTCCAAAATTCTCATTTTACACTCCAAACTATCTATATTTAGAAAGAAAAACACACTTGTGAGGAGTGTAAAATGAGATTTTTGGAGTGTGAATAACACTTCCCTTTATTTTTACTAAGCATTTTTTTATTGCTTAATGTTAAAGTGAAGCCGTTTTTAGTAAAAAAGAAACAATACCAAACGGAGCCTAAATTGGATTAGATAACCATAGGATTCAAGGCTCGATGAAGTATATATAAGGTTTTGATATCCTAGCATTTGGTGAAAATTGGAAGGGCCATATTTGCTTCATGAGTAATCCATGTTCTAACTTCAATTTGGATAAAATATCTTCATTTGTTCTTTTAGCATACCTTAAATCTAGTGAGTTATCTAATACAATCCTAAGTACCGATTCTGACATTTGAGTTTTGTTAGACTTGAGCTGAACCATGGACATGAGCTACTGCCTGTTGCCTCATACATAGACCATCCTTATTGAAATCCCAAATGTGGCATGAACAGGTCTAATATGACTACTTCCTAGTTTTAATTTTCATTCAGTTTTATTTTTTTCAGAGTGCAACAATAACACGAATGTGTTTGATACAAGAAATTTAAAGGTCAGATTTTGAAGGAGCATACGGAACCTGCCAGTTGTGGTCAGACTAGTCCTACTCTTCGGGCAGAAATACTTTGCTCAGAAACTCCTGAAAGCGAGAAGAGTAGGCTTTGGGGTTCACAGTTTTGATGGACTTTGAGTCGTATTTCATTGCCTTGCAAGCATGCTCAATGCGTTTCTTCATGTTGTAATTCTGACAAAAATCTATTATTCCAAAAAATAAAAGAACATTGAAGCATTCTTGTGTTCTGCTGGAGCTATATGATCTACTCTCCCTTTCATTCCTGCAGGTTCGGACAGCTCGTGCCGGCAGTCTGTCACCAAATTTAAAATCAGGCCTGCAGCAGAAGAATAATGAGCAAGAGGAAGAAAAGAAAAATAAAGCAGTTACTAGTAAGCAGCATATATTATTTGGAAGGAACATATGGTTGGAAGTTTGTTAGGCTTTCTTAGTTACAACTGTTACCTAAATTGAAAAGGCACTTTCATTTACAGGATTGTCCTGAAAGCCAAAGAAAGCAACTGAAAATTACTACAGATTTTCAAGAGTGACAAGAATTGTATTGGGAAGAGTCTCGTGTCATCTGCCATTGCTTTCTTCAGCATCCAGGACAAACCGCTCGGATACTAGTTTGTCAAAGCTAAACCATCATTAGGAAATTACTGGAATTATCTCGCCAGCAGAGCCTCAATGATGGTATTACTTATTCGATGAGTCGGTTGACACAATAGTTGTGAAAGCAAACTTCCAACTATGTTTACACCAAACAGAACCTATCACAATTCTATGCTAACTGGGACATTTTGATGCTATATTTAAACCCAAACAGAACCAATCTAAACCTACTTTCATCTTGTTGTCCAGACTTCTATGCGGCAATATATACAATACAGTACCTGTCAATTAGATCGCATATATCGGCAAGAGTTAACTCTGATGAGGTTTCATCGTCTTCTGAAGTATCATCTGTTTGCCTTTTGGCATTAAAACTTCCTGAATTTTTTTTATCAATCGAACCTGCCAAGGGAGAGGTGGATTGTTTATGTTAGAGAAGTAGGACTTTGTATATGTTCAATTGATGAAAAAAAGATGCAACCCTAACACTATATTTGACACGACGACAAGAATGGGAAAATAAAAATACCATCGCAGTTTTGGAAATTTTGTACTAGTTTTCTTCAGAAATATTTCTGTCTATGGTTGCTGTATTCTCATATTTTAGAATTTCCTAGTCTGCATAGATTTCCACGATACAAAACATCTATGGCTGATGAAAAACTTAATTGCACAATAAACGGCGGAAAACGATTAATGAGAAGAACCACCTTCCAATGAACGTGAAGTATCTAGGTGTATACCAAGCAATAAACTATAATCCATGATGCCTTCGCCTTCCAAAAACTCGCAGTCATACTTGATTTGCCTATAAAAAAATAAGAAGACAAAAGATGTTAATAAGGCAAAACAAGGGATTTATATGTCACGAAGCAAACAGATCCATGCATCCTTGTAATAATTTTTGTCTTCTGAGACTGATGTGCGTAATAGGATAAGCTATACAATCAAATCTGTGTATAACACACCATAGCCAAAATCCAACAAGCGAATAAATGAATAATTAGGAGTTTGTAATTACTTAGAAACAAGTTATATATGATGGAATGCATTTCCAAAATATTAGTTTGTGAATGCACTCTCCAAACTAGAGTCATTCTCCCTTTGTCTCCATAGAAATCACCTTGGCAAGAAAACAATGTCAGTTTGTAGTTTACCTGCCAAATAACAATGGCAATATTACGGGCACAAATTTTCTTTTAGAAACGAGATACAAATCAGATAATTTGTAGAGCAGCAGCAGTGCACAATAGAGAAGTAAAGTTTCATGACTTTCAAGATCTCTAGACATCCAATAGGTAAAAGGAGTGAAAAGCAAAATTTTGTTCATTATAGTACCGATGGCAACATGCCCTCAAACAATTGAACACAACTACAACGGCTCATTCAGAACATCTCTAGACATCCTAGGAGTGCTGTATTATTACACGAAAATAGGAAACGACATTCGAGTTTGAGATCAAAGCTGCTTCTAATTTAAATGATGACTTGATCTTCAAGTAAAATAAAAAATTTCAAAGAGACACCTGCTATTCACTAACATCCAAAAAATTCAAACTGAACTCAAGTTTTTTGCATAAAAGTTTGCTTATGCGCAGATGTGCTGAGAAATGATAATTAGACAAAGGTACTTACGCTAAGAGCCGATCTCGGACCAATGGATCAAGGTAAAAGCAAAAGTCAAAATCCAGATCCTTAAGAATGACTGTGTCGTGAACTTGTGATTTGTTGCAGGTTCTGCCTACTGAAGACCCTTTGAGATCATAGCACTTATATAAGCATAGTTCTAACGGCATTACAGTTGCCCAAACGGCAAAGTAAACCTGCTCATTTCGAAAGAAAAAAAATGTAACTATTGATTAGAAGGAAGTTGAATATGTCAAAACCTAATTAAAGGAAGATTTGGTAGGATGAATTTGTTCATCCAAGCCCTTTGCATATGCGAGTGCTATGACACCATCATCCATGACGCTTTTTATGAGCATTATGGAAGGCAAAAGATGACGCAATTTCCACATCATCCATGACGCTTATTATGAGCATCATGGAAGGCAAAAGATACTGCAGTTTCCGCATCCTCTGTGCTGATATTTGTAGTCATGTGTATGTAGCGCTATTCTCATATTTATGATTGGTTGGATATTGTGTGCTATCTCTATCCAATTATATAGCATTTAATTTAAATAAGTAAACTTCAATTCTCGTAACTGAGAAGATCATACCTTGATACCTCCTGGTGGCCTGATAACATAAAGTCCATACAGTCTTTTCAAAAGTGAGGCACCATACTTCTTAACATGGCGGTAATAATTTGGAAGCATTTCTAGGTACACCTATGAGAAAAGGTAAACATAGTAATATGCTTAGACTGTTGATAAAGGCTGCATCAAAACTTCGAATTAATTCATAAATAAATCTTTAGAAACACCAAATCCTTCAAAGAATATAAAAATAAGAATAATTGTTTCAGAGTTTTTTGTTACCTTCCATCTATTAATGGTAAAATGACAATAGAAATTTTTATTTACCTTCTTTTCTGATTTCCGCAGGGTTTTAATCACGAATCGTTTGTCACCAGGCAATATATACACCCTACCATGTCTTCCTGGTAAAGAAACCTCCCTTAGAGTGTCATCTCCACATATTGTAAGCAAGTAGTCGTCATAACTAATACTGTCAAGCTCCAGCAAACGTCTGCAAACATCTTATTCGATTATAGCTTTTTCAAAATCGAAAAAGATAGCAACGAACACAGGCATATGTACATATACTATAGAAATATATGTGGAGACATGCTAAATCACTCGTAATTATACGAACAAAGAAACCTGGCACGAAAATAATTTGACATGTAACACATCTGAGAGGACACTGAAAATAAACCTGAAAACTGCAGGACTGTAATGTTTCCATTCAAAGTCATTCATGATGTAAGCTCCATGTATCGAGTCCTGCCTGGTATATTTTATACAGTTTGTTTTAGCGGCTTTGAAGTCATCTGGTGAAAGTTCCTCTTGGAGAAGCTCCATGTATCGCCCTGAGACATAGTTCTTATTGGATCAGCATTTCAAAGTAGACGATGTTACACATTTGAGTTCGTTAGCACATCTATTAGCATCACGCACTACAACAAAGAAATGTAACAGTAATGTGATCCTGAAGCTACTGAGTTAAAAATCATTATCACAATCCACAAATACAATGATGCGTAAAATTCTCTTGCTACACTGACGGTCTGGTCATATAATCAATAGTTCATATTTACAATTAAACATGTTTTTTTTTGTAAACTTAAACAGATTATTTACAATACAAAAGATCCACGTAATATTTATAATACAAAAGATTCTCTAACGTGTTATCATCACCTAAAAAGTAATGCAAGACATATTACATATACATATCTGCACTTAAAAAATAATTTGAAACTGAGGATTAAACATAACCACGAAAAATTTGACATAAGAAGTTATAATCTCTTTTTCTGAATTGCTTTTTATCAACTTGTAAAACATTAATAAAGTTCCTCTTGTTCCTTTTACAACCAAAAAAAAAAAAAAAAAGTTCCTCTTGTGCAAGTAATTGAAACAAAAACAACTCTTCTCTATTCTAATTATCAAATATCGCATGATCACATAAATAATCAAAACTCGTTCAAAGAACAAAAACAAAATACAAAAAATGATTCATAATTGCAAATGGGGTCTTCCGGTATCTGACATTTATCTAACCAAGAGCCAAAATCTACCAATCAAAACAGAAAACCCTAGGAAAAACATGAGCTCCAAACCAAGCCAGCAGTTATTAACCAAACATTAAAACCCGAAAGCAACCTTTGCATTGCCTTCAATATCTCTGACAAGACCAAACAAAACCAAACCCACCAAAAAGAACATTGCTTGCGCAAAGATTTACCTTTGTCAGAAACCCTGTTTCGAATCCCAAGAATTTCCAGAGGAAAAGGTTCTTTTTTTTTTTTTTTTTTTCAGGTACAACTTATTGGCTTCTGCTGCATCGTCGTCGTCTTCGTCATCAATTTTAAAAATTGAGCTTTAGTTGTTGGCATGGTTACGACAGAGAGGCGAGGAGGATTGCTCATCGGACTTATTGATTTACTGCACTTTTACGCGTGCAAAGAAAGATCCTCAACAACCGATATTGCCATTTTTGGAATGCCAACACTAACAGAGTTTTTGCCTCTGGCACAAGACGTAAAATACCAACCCCAATCCCCAACGGTCCATTTTTATTAGACCATTTTGCCCTCGATTTTGGTATGTTTGATTTTCCATTGCATGTCTATTATGGTCAAGTTCACAACTCAAATGCAGTTTGAACTTTTTTTGTTACAAACGATATTAATATTTCAAAATATGCTAAAAAGAGGGGAGGGACAGTTTGAACTCAAAACGCAACAAGTTAATGAAAAAGCCTCTATTCACTAAAACAATTCACCATAGTGTAAATTCTTTAGAAGGATTGATGGATGCATTAATCCAATTTGTTAGTTCCTTTGCTAAAAGGAGGGTTTCTAGGTTCATTAATAAAACACTTATCCACCTACAATCACGGTTCAATTCTTGTCTTCCTCATTTTACGGGAGCACAGATAAAAAAATAAAAATAAAAATAAAAAGAATGATAGCTACCTTTCCCACTTGTTTTTCTCGTTTACCTTTCTTATTTATTAAGTGTCATATGGATTTCAGTGGTAAAGGCGAGAACTGCGAATCCCCAATAAACAAAAAATTGTGGGAGGTTTCGGGTTTAATGCTCCAAGCTAGTGAGTTTACTTAATTGTGGTCATGGGTAGGGTAATAGTCTCTCCGGTAACCGAAAGGGGTGGGTTGAATGTTTGGAGGATTAATTTGGTGGGTTGAATGTTTTCTGCAATTTGGTATTAAAGACCATAAACATAAAAAGAACAAGAAAGGATGGGGAAAATGGACGACCAGGCTTCCAGAGCTAAGTTAGATATTTTTTATTTATTTTTTATTTGGGTGGGTTAAGGCTGGTAGATTGTCATTAGTTAGAGACATACGTGGAAATAAAATAATATATTCTTTTAAGTTTTAACACATTAAATACTTATGTTTTAAGTGATAGTGAAATTCACGTAACAATTGATGAGTGAGACAAATAAAGAAAGATAAGAGTGAAAGGTAGCTCACATTCCTATAAAAAGATTTGTTATAAAAGTAGCACTTCATCTAAATGACTTTGTGTTTAGATTCTTCTCTTACACTAGCCTCCCACTAGGCAAAGACATTGCCAACCTTTTTAGATAGACTATTAAGGGAAACAAATTTCAGTTATAAACTTCTGTATGTGCATGTTCTCATAATAGCCCCAGTAACTGCAAAGTGCTTGCAAGTCAAGTAATTAATAGTATATATCTGAATTCGAAATTTTTTATTTGGCTTTTTCCTCTCTCAATATTGTTCATATTGTAAAACTCGAAGACAAAGTTTTGTTTTATCATAAAAGAAAAATGACAAAATTTTTTGTCATCCCCTGAATGGAGCATTGGACATATTTTAACAAAATGTAGATAAGAAAATTAGTAGATTAGTAGATTGCCTAATTGGTGCCACCCAAGCCAAGCATATTGGCTTATTGATTGTAGTGATCTCATTTGGTGTTTTTAATTCTAATGTTGTCAACTTGCCCTCACTTCTATTTGAACAAATCAATACCATTAGAATAATGCGAATAATTTTAAATATTTAAATCGTAATATTCAAAACTTTTTGAATTGGAGTGATGACGATTCCAGAAGCATACAAAACACAAACAGCTACAGAGAGAGATGTTGATGAGTTCGCAAGAATTTTTTTAATAAGAATATTTCGCTAAATTGCAGAAAAAAATATATTCAAATTTAAGTGCTTAGAGGAAACCACACTACTTTAATCAATTTACGTAAATACTTACGTAAAATTCCAAACCTAAATTAAGATTCATTCATTCAATAAAATAAAATCCTTTTTCTTTAAAATATTCGGCAGTGGGCACAAGTCTTTGGACCACAAGAGAAGAAAAAAAAAAGGCAGCATAAATTCATAAATCACAATCTTCCATCGTCACATGTCCACCAAGCAAAATCTACCTCCAATGAATATAGAATTTTAAAACCAAAGTGTTGATCTTGGTCACTTCTCAACCAACCCACACAAGGCAAGCCCAAGCTTACCTCTTAATCTCCACTTTTTAAAGTGCCTAATCAGTTTCTTAATTATTTTTACGTTGAAAACAAGTGAATTCGCAAAAAGATAACACACCAAGTTTCTGTCATTGGCTCATTGCCAGAAATTGATCATTTCCCTTGGACTAGGAAAACACCTTCGTATCAATGGAACTTGAAAAGGGACAGTACCAATCAATGGAAATTTCGTCGTACGAACACGTATGACATACAAGCAGAGTATGAACCATCTAACGAACAAAACTTCGCTAATCTAACGGTCCAGACAATGCATGTCATTGGAACAGAATGCCACTCCCACATAGATAATGAGGCATAAAAGGGAAATTTTTTAGGCATCTCGGGATATACGTGACGTGAGGGATAAAGAAAGTGAACATATCATATATCCCCGACCGTATGACAGAATCCCTATGCAAAAGAGTAAAAGGTAAAATGTTTATAAGTTACATGTCAGGAACTCATAAGATTGTATTACCAGCGGTAATTCCAATTGAAAGAATAATATAGCCATGACCATTAATAAGCAGCCTTTTATCTGCTGGTAAATTATATGTATACAAATTTTTGGACACAAATGTTGTAACTGAAAACTAATGGGAAAAGAAAAGAAACCAAGGTGGAACACAGGAATTTCGAACAAATTGGTATAATGCCACCACAACATCCTATCAATCCACACAATCAAGGAGAAATTTCGAGCCTCGGTTCGAAACAAAAACCAGTAAAGAGCTGAAGTGGGAACCTCTTTGTTACAGGGCACTTCTGTGACCATCTCCAGTGCCTCAGGTTCATGTCAAATACAAGAAGAGTTGGAGCTCCATAGCTCTGTATGTATATGAGATCATCTGTGCCGCTGCTGGCAAAAACATCATCAAACTCCCCAAACCCTTGGAAGAACTTGTGAGGCATTCGCGCAATCTCTTGCCAGTCCTTCCCCTTTAGAAGCCAGATACCAATCCCCTTAATTATGTCAGGCCGATCTTGTTTACCAATCCCTCCCACCATAACCAACCTCTCCTTCAAGTTCATCAGACGGCCACATGTAAGAGGGGAAGGTACAGGAATAAAACTGCGTATCAATAACCCACAAGGAGAACGAGCTGAGAGATTATATGTGATTAGGCCATGACGATTGTCTGGTAACCCGCCCCCAGTTGAGTAAATCAAGAAGTACAAAACCCCGTCACAGATAACACTCTCATCCCCACCTCTCCATCCTGTCAGAACCTCTGTCAAAGAGGTCACCCACATCATGGTTTCGGAATCATAAATATGAACAGAGACATCCCATTCGAAAAAATTTCCAGCAACTTGCTTAGATTTCACAATTGAGATTGTATAACCATGTGACTTCCTGTTAACGGAAACTGCAAGTGCACTATAATCAGAAAATTTCAAGCCAGGGGGCTCCTGAAGCTTCCTACATGTTTTGGTAATAGGGTTGCAGACATATAACTCCGTTCTACTGTCATTGTCCATAAAGCATACCAAACCGCATGATGAAGCAATAAACCAATTGGATGTCTCAATGCAGGGGAGCTCAATGCCATACCACTTCCTGAGGATAGGATCATATGCATAACCAGTTGGATCATTAGAGCTGGTAAACATAAAATACCAAGGCTTTTGTGATAGCACGTGCGAAAAGTTCCACATAAACCTTCTTGAATTAAGAATCTCATACCACCTTTTGCACACACTACGTGCTCTGAAAATGCTTGCAACTGGTAGATATGCTAATATCCGTTCCAAAAGGTCATCAGGAAGTATCAAATCCACTGAAACTGCATTAACTTCTCTATTTCCTTCATCACTGAGCTCTGAGAATGAATCATACTCTGTAGTCCGCCTTGCCATGTTATCAAAAGAATGGCTAAACCACGATGTTTCTCCCTCCATTATCAAGAGAAGTAAAGTGAAAAGAACCTGAACACAAATATAATACAAAAAAATTCTTATCTAGAAAATACAATACACAAAATTATGTTAATGAGATTCTCTTGCCATTACACAAGTTAGCGACCGCAAGATTGGCATCACTAACAATTATGAGTCGGAGACAGACAAATTCAAAATTGACGAATCAAAGATGGCATATCACTTCCAGATGTCAGCTAAATTAACTCTCTCATCTGATATGATTGACCGATTCATGACACTATAATCAGCAGATAATACTGCTCCCTTCTACATTTAATAATCACATAAAAGGAATGAAACATGATTCCGACTAATCAAAAGACTACACATAAGCAGAAATCAATCCACCTTCGGAGATTTTTATTCGTTATTCCCACAGAAAAGATTCATTATCAAGAATCCAAATCAATATTCATTCTATAAGAAGCGACTTGGTAACTTTCAAACACTCCATTTGAGAGGCAAAACAAAAGAAAGGACGGTAGGTGCAGCAAGAAAGTACAGACAGTCTAGGTAATTGAATACCGGAAATTCGATACAGAAAAATCTCATATCTTCAAAATAACAGATGCGACAGAGAATGCATCACAACCAAATTATATCTTGTAATTGACAGAAATTCAAACTGATTCCAAAACAGAAAAATCAAATACACAACAAATGGACCACATATGAGATTGCATGCAGTGATGCAAACCCAGTAGAGAAATGATATCAAACTAAAATGCATACCAGGTGAAGGTATCAGAAAAAATAACACTTCTCAGCAGCATATGGCCAATACTAATTGCAGAAGTTTACAATCCACATCCAAAGCGAGAGCAACAAAAGAAAAGGGGGCCTTTAAAATTAGATTGAAAGCAAAAACTTATGCTTTTTTCAAAGAAATCAAACCCTAACAGAGATTTTAATTTAGTTAGATGAAGAGATATTAGTCCAGGGATAACAATCAATCAATCAAAACACCAAAACCAGAAAGCAATACATCAACAAACAATATTTCCACATAACATTGATGGCACAAACAGATTAAAAAAAACCACAGAAATATAAAAATTTCACACAAGCAAAAGCAGAGAGAAACTGTTTTCCTGCAACAAAATCCACCTGAGTACGTACCTTTTATTCGAATCCTGCCTTCTCCACGGCCACTGGCCAAATGGGTTCCCTTAGATTTGTGCAGAGATTCAATATAGCGGTGAAAAACAAACGAACCGAAAAGAAATTTAACCTTTCACCGCCCAGACCTCCTTAAACGAAGCAAAAGGTAAAAAAGCAGAAGCTTTCCTTCAAATGGTAGAAAACCATGAAATGGGTAGCTCTAGATTTGGCTGGTGAAACATGTTTGCTCATCAGCTGGTGAGCAAAACCCAATTGGAAAAGGAGATATTAAAGGGAGAGGGAGAGAAGAGAGAGCAGCGAGATGGTGAAGTAAGAAAGAAAGCGTTTTATTTCTTCCTATAGCCTCTCTCCTCCTCTGTTTATGATAGAGAGGCAGAGAGGCGCGTGAGAGAGCGTGGGAGTTGAGCTATGTTTTTGTCCATATAACATAGGGTGAGCCTGAGATTTATGGGGGTTTGTGGCTTTTATTCAATCATTTGATGAATTTTAATGAGAGGAAGAAGGGGACTTTTGGCCACAGTACAGCCAAAAAGGAAAATTATGGGGTGACCATCACACAATTATTGTGACATTTCTTACGTTCTTATTAATTTGTATTCATTATTATTTTTAATTAATTAGGTTCAACGGTTAGAAATTAAGAGAAGTATGTAAAAAGTAAAATAACTGTGTAAATATATGGGAAAGGATCCTCGCCGGATCCCTTTCCTAGGGATCCTAGGGATCCCGTGATCTCACCCGTTTATCGTATATCGTGCGATCTGAAATTATTTTAAAATTTTAAATTTAAATTTAAATATGAATAGTATCTAATGATTTCTGACCGCACGATATACGATGAACGGTTGAGATTACGGAATCCCTAGGAAAGGGATCCGGCGAGGATCCTTTCCCTAAATATATAGCACAAAAGTATAATGTCATCGTACTTGTGAAACAAAAAATAATCTAAAAAATCCGGAATATGACACACAGACTTTTTCTCAAGAAAGTCAAGATTGTCCATATTAAACAGGCAAGGTTCTCAAATATTCCCACGCACAACTCATCATCCCTAAAGGTCCAAGCAACTGAATACCATCGTTAAGGCTCCCTGCTTGTGGTGTGGAAAAGTCAAAGGCATTAAAGAGAAGATTAATTACTAAATCTTATTTTTAATATATTCCCAATTGAATAGCTCTATCAAGTAAAGAATCTCTATCACAATGAATCATGGATACTTCCATAATCATTCTAATATATTATCTCTTAATTAATATCTTGAGAATATTCTTTTCTTATTTATCTAATTGATGAAAAACCTTGGTCATAAGATGCCGCCATGTATAGGGCTAAACTCTAACCCTATATCTTGAGAAACAAACTTACGCATCAAAGACAGGGCCGGTCTTGAGTTTTTGGGTGCCCAGTGCGAAAGTTCAAAATGTGCCTTTTTTTAATACAGAAATTTGAAATAGGTCCAATTTTATAAGCCTCTTTTGATATGGGTCCAATTTTTAGTTACTTTTGATTTAGCTCCAATTTTTGTAGCCTAAAATTGTGTACTTACTTTTGATTTAGGTCCAATTTTGGACCCATATCAAAAGAGACTTATAAAATTGGACTCATATCAAAAGACCCTAAAAAAATAACGAGGGCTGGAACCCAGTCGAAGCTGGGGGGCTAGGCCTTCACGCCCAAATTATATTAATTGAGAAAATATACAACCGGCGCGGGGGGGGGGGGGGGGGGGGACATACTACCTAAACCCCGACAATCAAAAGTACAATCATATACAACCACTCCTAGCAAATCTCCCTCAAATTTCAACCTTTAAGAAATTGTCTTCTAGAATTTTTTGAAGCAAAATCATCAATTATATCATCATACTCCAAGTCTTCAATCTTATCCTTTTCAATGCATAAGATTGCTAATCCATTTAGCCTATCTTGAGTCATAGTGGTCCGCAAGTAAGATTTTAATAATTTCAATTTTGAAAAACTTCTTTATGCAGATGCTACGGTCACAGGTACAGTCAACAGTACACGATAAGCAATCAAGACGTTAGGACACATGTCAATTTCTTTGACAAAATTTGCTATTTCCATGGATGTCCAGGGGTTATTAGAGAGAAATGCTTCTTCAGGTAACATCATTTGCAAAACCTGTAATTTGGAACATAAGTTGGCTCCATCTACATCCATGGTATTTCCATGTTTCAAATGTGCTTCAAGATTCATACAATTTTCTTTTAGCACTTGATCATCCAATGAAATTAACTTCGGTGCATCAAACAAGAAGCCAAAAATATATTCAAAAGCCTTTAACAGTTCAAACTTGTGTTTCAGTTGAGAAAGAGCAATATCCACTATAACAAGAAAATAATCTATTCTAAATTATTCTTCAGCAGACCGTTGTTCCCTCTCATTACCATCAGCTTCATCATGATGTCTTTTTCTAGATCTATGATGTTTAGTTTGAAAAATAGGGTCAATTTCTGAATCAAGTGCAATTTCTTTAGCATCACTCATGGCAGAAGCAAAACTAATTTCTCTGTAGTTTTCGAAAAACGTAACAAGTGCTTCCAATGCCTTTACAGCAATATCAAGACGCATGTCTTCAGATTGTAATTTTGTACTCACCGTGTTAATCTTCAACAAAATATCATACCAAATAACCAAACTTAATACAAATTCAAAACTTGAAAGTTCTCCTGATGCTAAACATTCTGCATCCCTACTCAATTGGGGATTTTCAGTAATTTCCACCAATTTAAACAAAGGAAAACTAACGAAAAGGGCCTGAATAGTGACAGTTTTAATGAAAAGTCCTTTTTGAAGGTATAATGAATAGTGACAGTTAAAGGTAAAAAAGGACTTTTCGTTAAAAGTAAACAGTACCGGGGGTGTTTTATTAAACCTCCCTTTAAACAAAGCATTTCTAACCTGGGCTACTTGGGACTTAATTACTTTAACACTTTCAATGTGATTTTCTAATCGAGTAGTTGACAATGACTTCAAAGTTAATCCATCAATATGTTCAAGCAAAATATTCCAACGCTTTATAGAGTTGGAAAACACTGTATATATGCATTGACATGCTCCAAAAAAGGATTTTGCTTTAAGACATGAACTTGCCATATCACAAACTATTAAATTAAGACAATGAGAACCACATGACATGTAAAAAGCTTTAGGATTTATGTCTAGCAGTCTTTTCTGGACACCTTGGTGTTTCCCTCTCATGTTAGATCCATTATCATAACCTTGTCCCCCTCACATTATCAATATCAAGATCAAGAGACTTTAGGACATCTTGCAACTCATTAAAAAGTCCTAGTCTTGATGTATCTTCTACACTTAAAAACTCCATGAAATACTCTCTTATATTTATTGACCTACTCGACAAGTCAACACATCTCAAAATTAAAGTCATCTGTTCCACATGACTTGCATCAGGAGTACAATCAAGAATGACAGAAAAAAATTTGGCTTCTTTGACTTTTTTAATGATTATGGTTTTGACTTTTGAAGCTAAAGTAGCTATCAACTCATTTTGGATTTTATGGCTCAAATAGTGATGATGAATCTCTTTATTCTCAATGAGTCAAAAATGCTCTTGCATTATTAGATCAAACTCTGCAATCATTTCAAGTAAACCTAAGAAGTTGCCATTAGTCTTCATAAGGTCTTTCATTTGTTCCACGAAATGCTAAATTATGTATGGCAAGACATTTCACAACAACAATAATTCTAAGTATCACTTGTTTCCAATTATTTGTCTTGTTCTTGATTCGCATTTGAAATTCGTTGTCAATTGTTTGATTTTTTGTCAATCTACTTTTCAACTCAACCCAAGTTCTCAAATTAATGAGATGCTCTTTACTCTTTTCATGTTGGTCAAGCTTTTCACCAAGATGTCTCCAATCACTAATTCTATCTTTTGTTAACTCACTTTTTGAGACAGTTGTTTTAAACAATTTACAACAAAAGCAAAAGACTTTATCCAACTCTTTTGAGTACACAAGCCATTTCCTATCATAAATTTCACCTGTTCATAATTTTCGATCATAGTAGTGAGGAAAATTTTCTAGAGAGTTTGTCCTTAGGATAAGTGAAATGAGTTTCTCGAATTGGTCCCTTTTCTACAAGTAAGTCTCTCATTTCTGCATTAAGACCATCCCAAACTTTTGGATCACAAATGTTTAAATGGAAAATAGGTTTAGGAGATTCAATATTTTCCTTTACACCAATATGATCATCATCAACATTTAAATCCATATCACCACCATTTTCATGATCTTGAGACTCATCACCAACATCTTCTTCTAAATCACCACCATATTCTTGGTCATTAATATCTTTCCCCACATAACCACCAATTTCATGATCATGAGACTCTCCAACAACATTTTGCGACTGTTCACCAACATTATTTTCTCTCAAATTTTCAACCAACTCATTCTTTGTAGAAATGTTTTTTTATTAAGAGATCATCTTAAACTTTCGACAATTTTGTTATCCTTTGCTTTTTTTTTCCTTTTCATATTACTAGAGAGTTGTTTCCTAAAAGACATGACTTTGATAATTTGTTTGCGAAAATTACCTACACATGATATAACAAAAATTTCCCATTAAAATTATCATTCCAACACATATAATATATTATAAAAACACTAACATCTATTATATATTATAAAAGCACTAACACATAACATATGGTCTAACATATTATAAAAGCACTAACACATAAAATCAAATAATTCAATTAATCAAGAATTCAATATATCAACAACAACAACAATTTTATACATCAATTATCATATAATTCTATGTCACTTGCAAAATTTATATTAAATTATGAATCAATAATTTAAATTTTAAAAATTAATTTACTGATAGGAACATATTTATGTGACTTTATTAGTTTGTTTCCTTGCATTTACTTAATTAGTTTCATCTTATTAGAATGTTTTAAGCTATTTTCGTGTGTTTGTAGGTTCTAAATAACAAAGTTAGCAAAGAAGTGCAATTTGGAGCTATTTTGGGATGAAATGAATTGCATGCATGGGGAGCATAAAAAATAGATGGTTGTGATTCATTCTCGGTAGCGATTCATTCTCACCAATAAAAGTGGATGGTGGTGATTCATTCTCACCAACAAAATGGATGGTAGTGATTTATTCTCACCAACAAAAATTGATGGTGGTGATTCAGTCTCACCAAGAAAATGGATGGTAGTGATTCATTCTCAAAGCCTATAAATAGGCTTCTCCATCAAGGCCAAAAACACCAATTCACATCTACAACACATTCCATAAACAACACAATTTATGCTGCAAGTTTCCTTCTTCCTCTATCCATTTCCATCCACCTCTTTTCCTATCCATCCCCTACCACCCTTCCATACTCTCTCAACCTATCCAATCTCTGTCACATCCCCTAGACCATCCAAACACCACGCCCACCTTGGTGCCGCATGTTTGCAAGAAAGGAGGAGGACTTGGAGCTGTGCTAACCATTCAAGACGTTGGATTGCTAGAGCGTTCTAGGTGTCTTCTAATTTTGTTTATCATGTTTGAATTCAATTATAGTTGTTTAATTGCAAATATGTGGAACTAAATTCGTTTTGGCTAGAGGTTGATTCAAAACCATGAACATATTTGTAATATGAATTGATTACCTTCAGTTGTGATTTCATGAGTTGTGAATTCAATTTGCTTAACTGCTTGATTTATAACTTATTCTTGTATGTCAATTAAGGATGCATACTTAGTTTGCATGCATGAATTTGATGCTAGAATATAAGGGAGTTTCACCTAATCGTTATGAACTTATATTCACAAGTAGTGGAGGTTGCTAGTCACAATCGCGTTAAGTGAATTCTTGGCAAGAGTATCATGCTGTTCATAGTTACGAATGCCTCGTCAATGCTTATAGTTTTCACAAAGCTTAATGATCTTTGATTGTATCTCTATTGTGCTATTCACGTAGGGGACTTTTGAAGAATGTTTTGAATTGTTGTATGCGCTTTTCCGTCCAATTCAATAACTTAAGGAAAACTTGAAGGTTAAAAAAATGCTGTTCACGGTTAATCTGGGGTGTTGAGATTCATGGTTTATTGAAAGAACAACTGAAAATTGGTTTGTATGCAAGTGTGTCATGTGTGGAGAAGAACCCTCTAGCTAGTCCATCTATCTATCAATTCACTTAGTTTTATGTCTTTGTTTAGAATCTGCAAGTTATTTACTTTGTCTTTTAATTTTCGTCAAAAACCAATCCCATATCTTTAAGTTATATTAATTTAGCTAGAATCTATTTAGATTTGTGTTTAATTAGTCTTTTGAGTTTATTTTCGTCCAAATCAGTCCCCTAGTGTCGAATTTGGGTCAATTTGATTGTTTTGAGTTGATTTGAGTCAATCTAGTTTGTTTTGAGTCATTGAAGTTTAGTTAAGTGTCTTTAGCTTAGTTTTGTGTGTTTTGAGTCTTGTTTAGTGTTTTTAAGTCAGTTTAGAGTAGATTAGCAATCCCTCCTAATCCCCGGCCTAGAACGATCCCTACTTACATCTATACTACAATTGTCAAAAAGAGGGTTTAATTTGTGTGTTGTTTATTAAACGCATCAAAATTTTGGCGCCGTTGTCGGGGATTAGCAAATTTGCTAATCCCTTCCTTTGTGTTTGTGTTTATGTTTATGTTTGTGTTTGTGTTTTTTACTTTTGATATTTGATTTAGTTTTCTTTCTAGGTGCAAATGGAGCAAGACATGGCACTTGCGACCATTCAAACTCAATTGGCGCATCTCACTTCTCAATTGACTCATAATGCCGAAAGGACCACAATGCCAAGTGTCCCTACATTTGATGTGCCCTATGAGCAAGGATATCAAACTCATCAATATCCTCAATTTGCTGCAAACAGAGATGCTTGGGGTTATCAAGGCTATGATCAACCAAGCAACAACATGTTTTCCAACGCTTACAATTCGGATTGGAGAGATTATTCAGATTATATGTGGGATGAACCTCAACAATTTCAACAAGGTGGATATTGGCAGCAAGAAGAGGGGTTTTATTCAAGATCTATGCAGCCACCACAACCTCCCCCACAACAATTCCAATCGAATTCAAGTATGCCCATGAGTTATAATGAAATTCTTGAAGGACTAATCTCTTTGACGCAGGGCTCACAAAAAGAACAATTGCAGCCATCAGAGGAGTTCTATCAATGGCCATATGCACCACCATAGCCTCCACCACAATCTTCCCAACCAATTTCAGGTTCATCGATGGATAATAATAATGTTATTCAATTAATCACCTCTTTGACACAGGGAGTAGAAAATCAAAACAAAGATATGCAAGACCGAGTCAAAAGAGTGGACGAATTAGAGAAGCAAGTTGGACAGATTGTGGAATTCATGGCGCAGATTCAAGAGCAACGTGAACTCTCCAATTCCAACATGGCAAATTCAAATGGAGAAGTTGAAATCAATGAAGCCATCACTTTGGAAAGTGATATGGAGGATGAAGCTGTCCCAGAACCATCCAAACATAGCCCGAACATGGATGAATTGCTGCTGCAAGAAGAAGATGAGGATGACGACATGTGTAGTTTAGAAGAACTCTTGCCGCAACCCCTTCAAGTCCCTATGATGTCCAACTCTAGTAATGTTGTTCCAAATTCAATTCATTCTAACATTATTCCACCAAATGTCCCTTTTCCTCGCAGGTTTTTGATTCCCAATGACGAAGAGAGTGAAAAAGACATTGTAGAAGCTCTTCCAAAGATGCAAAGTGATACCCCAATTCTTGGTGCACCAAATCAAGTTCCAGATTGTGTTGAATTGTCTAAAGAAACTTGTACACCAAGAAGAATGATTCAAGAAAACGAAGTGACTGGAGAATATGTTGAATGCATCAAAGATGATGTATTTGAGGAAACAGAGGCCAAAAAAGTTGAGACTGATGACACGGGACAAGCCACAACCATCATAGTAAATCTGGCCAAGTTCAAAGTCCCTGAAACTTTTGAAGATGTGGTATTTGTCATTGAGTTTGTGTCGGAGAAAGAAAGTAAGTCATCTTCTCCAATTTTAATTTTGTTTTATACTAACATGCTGATTTTGATGATTCAGGCACCCACTCTTGAATTTAAACCATTGCCGGATCATTTCAAGTATCACCTCCCATTCGAAGATAAATTCCATGTCGTGGAACCTAGGGGAGTTTAATGGAAAGTCTCGTCCAGCTGCAAGACGTTAAAACAAGCGCTTCTTGGGCGGCAACCCAAGCATTCAACGAAGGGAGACTTTGGAATTGTTCAACAAATCAGATTTGCACTCCTAAACCCTTCTCTTTACTGCATTTATCTTGCCTTGCTTAGTTCACTAATTGTTTGTTTGCTTAAGTGTGTACCTATGTTTAAAACATTGAGGGCAATGTTTAGTTTAAGTGTGGGGAAGGGTAAACAAAGTCTTTTTACATTGATTTACATATTTTACATTGCTTTAAAAAAAATAAAAAATAAAAACAAAATAAAATAAAATAAAATAAAAATAAAAGCAAAAATATTTTACAATGATATGTAAACTAAAAGCCTTCATTGGTTAGGTGATGTCTCAACAGTCGACGGAGCTCCAGTAAGACGAAGCGCCAGAGTTTGATCCTCCGGAGCCTCAACACTTGGTGCAACTCCAGATGACGAAGGCATAAGATGCCTCTGCAGTAACGCCACAAACCTTTGATGATCACTTTGAATCCGTACTTCGGACTCCTGCAGCTGGTCAAGCTTCTTCTTCATACTTGTTGAGTAACTAGTTGCGAGCATGTGTAACTCCTTATTCTCGTGCCTGAGTCCTCTGACCTCTTGCCGAAGACTAGCCACCTCAGCCATCAAAGACTCAACTTGACAAGATCGTGCAAGAAGGCGTTGGCCCATGTTTGAGACTGAGCCTGCACACTGGACGCTAAGCGCCAGAGAGTCCTGAACAGCGAGCTCGTCGGACCGCTTGGAAAGCAACCTATTGTCTCTTGGAGTGAGAAGGTTTCTAGCAACCACCGTAGCAGTTGTATCGTTTTTCAACATAGAGTCCCAAACTGTAAGAGGACCATTGAGGGATAAGAAAGACGGATGTCAAATGTTGTTTGGAGAAGACAAGTCATCATCTTTCCCGACATTCAAGTTAAGGCGACGGTCAGAGGGGCAAGACATTTTTTGAAGGTGTTGAGAAAGAAGAGATCGGACAGATTAAGATTTCAGAAGTCCAAGAAGGGAGTTTTTATAGGAGGTAATTCAAGTGTGTTGCGGAACAAAATTAGTGCCTCTATAAAAAAAAGAAATTGAACAGGCAATACTTAGAAATCGAAGAGGCGCATGCTCGCAAATCGAAGATACGCTCCTCTCTCAAAAGCTGGGCCTGCTCAGAAACCACGAGCCAACCCCCGGATTTCAAAAGATCAACTTTTTCAGACTTGTCGTCACCTGTCACATGCACCCTCAACTTTGTGGGAATTACGGATAACTTTGTCAGAAAGTGCGTAAACCTTACTGTTCAATCATCCACCAGCTACCGACAATAGTAAGAGAAAGTACCGATTGTGAAGAAATTCCTATAAGTGTCTACCTTCGCCCTCAATAGCAAAGGCAGACTTACTCAACACTTCTTCATCTCCGAGAATGTATTCCCAAAGAAACCTCTCGAGTTACTCAGTGTTCCTCATCCCCTGGAGTACCTCTGCAAACAAGTAATCAAGAGCAAAAGTATTTCATATCATGAAGGTTAAAAGCAAAAGTATCTCATATCATGCTTTCTCCTCACCTTCATCTGAAGAACAGGGAGAAAGAGAGATCCTGATTGCTTACCTAGTCTTGCTCTTGAGTACTCATCTTCGAGCCCCTCCAGCCCAATTCAAAAATAAACCTGTGGAGAGATACTTCTTCAAAAGCAAAAGTATCTCATAGAAGATGCAGGAGGAGTCTGAGTTGATCCAAGTACTTGAGAAGATGCCACACCTGCATGGAGACCTAATTACTTGAAGTATGTGGAGACAACGTGCTGATTCATCCTCAAGTAAGCTGAGGATCACTTGCAAGTAAAAAGCTCCCCAACCCAGTTCAAGAATCAACCTGTGGAAAGATACTTCTTCGAAAGCTGTGGAAAGTCCCATCCAGTTCAAGATCAAAACTGTGGAAAATCAACAAGCACGACCAAAGATCATTTACCACATGAAAAGTTGTTTCTCACTATTTCTAAGTGTTTTTAAGCTGTTTTGGTGTGTTTTATTGTGTTTTGAGGTAATCATACGAAAATGACATAAAAATTTTGAAAAAATTTGAAAAATACCAAAAAGAGTTGTTTTAGAGTCATTTTGGTGTATTTGTGTCTTAGGTACCTTACAACACAATGATGAGGATTTAGTTTTTAATTCCATAACTGTTAAAGAAAGTTACAAGCATGGATTGAAGTTTGATATGCTCTTGTCCTATGCTTAGTTGTAGTTGTTGTTTATGAACTCACACTTGATTACAAAGTGGATAAAATAAGTTTTCATAACATGCTTGAAGGAAGGAACTCATATAACGCTACATCCTTGTGAGACTCGAGCCTTTACTTTCTTTGGAGAGTTATAATCTGTGAGTTCTTGTTTTCTAAAGTCATTGCATGATCTCATTATTCTTTGATTGGTTGCTATTTAGAATGCATTTTGATAGAACTAAATGCTAGAACTTGTATCCGTTTCATTCAAAGCATGACATGGTAATGCATAACACATATCAAGATGAAGTGGTGTAGTCTCCACCGTAGCCAAATAGCCGTGCCCTCCATTATTATCTGTTTTGTAGATTAAACCCCGTTTGAGCCTTGTTTAGCCTATGTTCTTTATTAACCCACAATAACCTTACCTAGCCTAGTTTAGGACTTTTCATACCCTTGTTCTTAAAGGCTAGTAAGCATAACATAAAATGAATTCCTTTTGATCTACATTATGCAAGAAAACAAGTGTGTGGGGGGGGGGGGATGGTTGTTTTTGAGCTCATTTGTACGTTTTGGGTTACAAAAAAAAATATGAAAAACATATGAAAAGAAAAACAGAAAGGAAAAGAAGAAAGAATGAGTTTGAAAGTATTGATTGTTGAAGGAAAGGTCCAAATCATCAAATCAGACCCTAAAATGTGTGACTTCTCCCTTTTTTGTTCAAAATTTGAGTTTGCATTCAAAAGTGAATTCTAAGTTGATTTCATTGCTTTGCTCACTAAGAACCTTTGTTTTCCATATCCGTTCTTTGTTAACCAAACACCTTTA
This sequence comes from Crataegus laevigata, assembly GCA_963580275.1. Taxonomy (NCBI): domain Eukaryota; kingdom Viridiplantae; phylum Streptophyta; class Magnoliopsida; order Rosales; family Rosaceae; genus Crataegus; species Crataegus laevigata. Next base: position 22,931,696 of record OY756947.1, on the reverse strand, counting down.
GCCCCGTTACAACCCTTACACTTCTATCTTGAGTGTTATGTGTTCAATATGTGGAGTTTGGGATTGGTATGAGCATATGGTGTCACTAGTTCTTGCATCTAAGTAGTAGCATTCCTTTCATGAGATCATATTCATATATTCACTGATAACTCCAGAAAAGTGCTTTCTTTGTTAAACATATATGAGTTTTAGTTTTCATGTGTACATCAATCTTCTCACATATACCTAGTGTAGGGAGTGTAGTTTAAAAATCTAAGTGAAAAATGAGTGCATATCTAGTAAGGAATTGAGGGAATTCTCTAAGGCATGTTATTACGTTCAAAATGATGTTTTAATCGATTAAAAGAGAACTAGTAAATGGTGACTGTGGTTAAGTGTATGCTTAAGGATATTGATGACCAAAATATGTGCAAGTAATGATTTTTAACATGTGCATTGGAAATCCCTAAGGTAACGTTGGAAGGTTTAGATTGTGTTTTGTTTCTTTGTTTTGCTAGAGGACTAGCAAAAGCTAAGTGTGGGGGAGTTTGATAGGAACATATTTATGTGACTTTATTAGTTTGTTTCCTTGCATTTACTTAATTAATTTCATCTTATTAGAATGTTTTAAGCTATTTTCGTGTGTTTGTAGGTTCTAAATAACAAAGTTAGCAAAGAAGTGCATTTTGGTGCAATTTGGAGCTATTTGGGGGTGAAATGGATTGCATGCATGGGGAGCATAAAAAAGGATGGTTGTGATTCATTCTCACCAACAAAATGGATGGTTGTGATTCATTCTCACCAACAAAATGGATGGTAGTGAGAAATGGTAGTGATTCATTCTCACCAAGAAAAATGGATGGTAGTGATTCATTCTCACCAAGAAAATGGATGGTGGTGATTCATTCTCAAAGCCTATAAATAGGCTTCTCCATCAAGGCCAAAGACACCAATTCACATCTACAACACATATCCTAAACAACACAATTTATGCCGCAAGTTTCCTTCTTCCTCCATCCAATTCCATCCACCTCTTTTCCTATCCATCCCCTACCACCCTTTCATACTCTCTCAACCTATCCAATCTCTGCTACATCCCCTAGACCATCCAAACACCACACCCACCTTGGTGCCGCATGTTTGCAAGAAAGGAGGAGGACTTAGAGCTGTGCTAACCATTCAAGACGTTGGATTGTTGGAGCGTTCTAGGTGTCTTCTACTTTTGTTTATCATGTTTAAATTCAATTATAGTTGTTTAATTGCAAATATGTGGAACTAAATTCGTTTCGGCTAGAGGTTGATTCATTCTCACCAACAAAATAGATGGTAGTGATTCATTCTCACCAATAAAAATGGATGGTGGTGATTCATTCTCACCAACAAAATGGATGGTAGTGATTCATTCTCACCAATAAAAATGGATAGTGGTGATTCATTCTCACCAAGAAAATGGATGATAGTGATTCATTCTCAAAGCCTATAAATAGGCTTCTCCATCAAGGCTAAAAACACCAATTCACATCTACAATACATTCCATAAACAACACAATTTCTACCGCAAGTTTCCTTCTTCCTCCATCCATTTCCATCCACCTCTTTTCCTATCCATCCCCTACCACCCTTCCATACTCTCTCAACCTATCCAATCTCTACCACATCCCCTAGACTATCCAAGCACCACACCCACCTTGGTGTCGCATGTTTGCAAGAAAAGAGGAGGACTTGGAGCTGTGCTAACCATTCAAGACGTTGGATTGCTGGAGCGTTCTAGGTGTCTTCTACTTTTGTTTATCATGTTTAAATTCAATTATAGTTGTTTAATTGCAAATATGTGGAACTAAATTCGTTTTGGTTAGAGGTTGATTCAAAGCCATGAACATATTTGTAATATGAATTGATTACCTTCAGTTGTGAATTCAATTTGCTTAACTGCTTGATTTATAACTTATTCTTGTATGTCAATTAAGGATGCATACTTAGCTTGCATGCATGAATTTAATGCTAGAATATAAGGGAGTTTCACCTAATCGTTATGAACTTATATTCACAAGTAGTGGAGGTTGCTAGTCACAATCGCGTTAAGTGAATTCTTGGCAAGAGTATCATGTTGTTCATAGTTACGAATGCCTCGTCCATGCTTATAGTTTTCACAAAGCTTAACGATCTTTGATTGTATCTCTATTGTGCTATTCACGTAGGGGACTTTTGAAGAATGTTTTGAATTGTTGTATGCGTTTTTCCGTCCAATTCAATAACTTAAGGAAAACTTGAAGGTTAAAAAAGTGTTGTTCACGGTTAATCTAGGGTGTTGAGATTCATGGTTTATTGAAAGAACAACTGAAAATTGGTTTATATGCAAGTGTGTCATGTGTGGAGAAGAACCCTCTAGCTAGTCCATATATCCATCAATTCACTTAGTTTTATGTCTTTGTTTAGAATCTGCAAGTTATTTACTTTGTCTTTTAATTTTCGTCAAAAACCAATCCTTCATCTTTAAGTTATATTAATTTAGCTATAATCTGTTTAGATTTGTGTTTAGTTAGTCTTTTGAGTTTATTTTCGTCCAAATCAGTCCCTAGTGTCTAATTTGGGTCAATTTGATTGTTTTGAGTTGATTTGAGTCAATCTAGTTTGTTTTGAGTCATTAAAGTTTAGTTAAGTGTCTTTAGCTTAGTTTTGTGTGTTTTGAGTCTTGTTTAGTATTTTTAAGTTAGTTTAGAGTAGATTAGCAATCCTTCCTAATCCCCGGCCTAGAACGATCCCTACTTACATCTATACTACAATTGTCAAAAAGAGGGTTTAATTTGTGTGTTTGCATAATCATCGCATCGTTTACCTCAAAATTCAAAAGGGTTGGTGAATGCATAATAGCAAGGACATGTGGCTGAGAAGTGAGAAGAACAAGGACCTGTGGGTGTGGTTGTCGGGATAGAAAAATATCAGACGCATAGGGGGAATGAACAGACAACAGCAGAAGAAAGGGGAACAAAGGGGTGGGGAATCGGGAAAAAAGGGTAAAGGGAATAGGATTAATGTTGGGGGGAGGCGACCGGGGACGAGTGGTCCCCTTACATTGTTTGTTTTTTTTTTTTAAGGCCAAAACTGGCCGGTCTCATTACATATACTTTTTCAAATGCCCAAAACCGGGCCTTTCCCTTCATTGTCAGACTTGGGCTAGTCCTCCAGTCCTTGTTTTGGGCTGTGTACAAATTTTTTATTTTTATTTTTTATACTTAATTATTTGAACCTTTTTTTAAGGTGCCCCCCTTAAATTTTGGGCCCTGGACAATGGCCCTGGTTGCACTGGGCCTAGGGCCCCCCCTGGTTGCACTGGACAATGGCCCTAGTTGCTTTAATAAGATTTTTCTTCATTTGTAGTTAAATACCAAATTATTATTAACTCATAGGCCCTTTCCTAATATATATAGTTGTCTCACCCTTCATTTGCATAGGTTTGAATAAGTTCAATTTTAGTTTAAAACTAGTAAAGATAGTGTCTAACTCGGATTTCATCACAAGACACCTCTCTTTGAATTGAGGTTGCCTCATTTATTTGTGCTTTAGGTGAGAGGTCCATATCCTTCACTTTTCTATTTTAAAAATATATTTGTTACATGATTATTTATTTCTATATTCACTTATATGTATCTGTATTTTCCTAAAGTCCTTATGTCAACTCACGCTTTAAGCTCATTTTGCTCTAAATTCAGCTTAAAATAATGCAAGCCAACCTCATGCCTGAAACCAACATGGCACACAGACAGCAAACATCAATGCAGGAAACCTAAAGCTTTAAACAATATCAAGATGAATAATCTTTGCCTAATCATAAGTTGTAGGATATTCAATTGTCTTAGAAAATTAAGTTAAATGGTGTAGTTTTAGTATTTTGAATATTCAATTTCAATATTTGATTTCTTTGAAGTCATAACTTTGATTTCTTTGGGTTCTTATTGTAGAAACATCCTAATGCATCTTACAAACCAAACAAGTCATTTCCGTTGTATCCACGGTTATGTACGGTGTTTGGGAGAGACCGAGCCACAGGTAGTATGGCTGAATCAGCAGCAGATGCAATGGAAAACATGGGATTGGAAAATGAGGATTGCGATGAGACCTTCGAGATGCCTCCGACTTCACCTTCCCCATCTCATTCTGTTGGTACATCCAGTGCATCTTAACCAATTAGGAAGAGGAAGCGGAATAAGAATGATGCTGATGCAAATATTGTAACTGTTATTCGTGAAGGTTGGGAAAAAGCAGTTACTGAAATGAAGAATTCAGGGGAAACTTTTACTTTAAGAGAAGCTAAAGCCAAGTTACCTTCTCAGCTTAGGGCCATGGGTATCCCACATGATCAGGTGCTGAAAATTTCCATGAAGTTAATTAAAGATACTGATATGTTGGGTTTTTGGTGTACCCTGGATGACTCTGAAAAGCCAGATTTCATTAAAATGTTTATGGATGGCATCTGAGCTTTAGGGGGCTTAGTATGATATGAACTATATCAACTTCTGGGGCTTAGTAAGACCTTATCTTTCTTTTTTTTCTTCTTAAGTCAGGACGAATGTTTAATTTGAGATTTTACGTTTAAGTTCTGGATATTTCATGTTTATTGCTTTAGCAAGATAATATGATTAAACTTATATATTTTTCATCCTTGCATATGGTTCTCATGAATAAGATAATATCATTAATCTTAGCCACTGTGCGGGCTTATATATAGAAGAAATCTGAGGACTTGGTTCTCAATTACAGGGTGATTCAGGGCAGGTAATGTGCTACATTTCAGAGGTGAGGTGCCTCGCTAATATGCAATTTTTGGACTATAAATTTGTAGTAAAAAACAGCCTTCTCATTTGGCTCTCTTCCACTGCTAAGCACGCAACTACTTTGTACGATTACTATTCCTTTGGCGAAAAACAGAACGTCACAAAATACAGTGAAATTGAGTTACAAAATACAGGATTGTAGAAAAACGAGGTCCTGGAAGCATGAACTTCCCTTCACTGGATCGATCTCTCACCATTTTGCATTACCTTGGAAGCGAACCGCCGGCCTGCACAACCTGTCTCTGCAGCTACATTTGAACAAACGTAGAACATGATCATGGCTTTGATACTAAGACCTAGCAAAAAGGCTTGTTTAAATATGAAACAAATATTTCAACCACTTACCTCGAAAAGGTTTTCCAGTTTATTTTTCACAAGTAAATACTCATGCTTCACCTGCTGCAGACATTTTATGCACCTACACCAACATTATACATTTCGTTCAAAATTTCAGACAGACATGCAGATTTTCACAATGTTTTCGCAATCATGAAAGATTAAATTTTATTTACCATTCGACGTTCTGCTCATCGCAGAAGTTCCGGAATGAAATGCAGGCCCTCTGAACCCTCTGAGCACCAATGCTGTTATTTCAAGAACCAGTTTTCTTCATCAAACACCAACAGAAGAAACATATGGACACAAAACTACAAAAGAGAATTTTTTTTTTTTCCCTTTGAAATTTTTTGATTTTGGCTGAGAAATACTTAGGAAATGTTATGTTTAACAATGTACATTCCTTCATGTGGAATAAAGTTCGAATGACTTTCAACAATAATTAAGTTTTATTCAACCAAGGGGGTCGATTGTATGAATTGAAGCAAAAGATGTTTGAATTGGACTTGAAGCAAAGGATGTTTGAATTGGACTCGAAGCAAAGGATGTTTGAAACATACGGGCAGCGGAGTCTGCCTGTGAAGAGCAAGGAAGGACAGCGAGTCTTATTTTTATACCAAAAGTAATAGTAGTAGTAGTAGTAGTAATAATAATAATAATAATAATAACAATAACTGTAGGAGCATCTGTATCCTACTGCAACATACGCAGAGATCATGTACACACATTTTTAAACCAAAAAAAAAAAAAACTGAAGTACCTCTTCCACATTTCTGTAATGCACAAGAACGATGTGCTGTAAATGCCTGCAAACAAATAAAACAGAGTCTTATATGACTTGATATACAGAGAACGCAGAAATTTTTAAACATCAGTTCTTGGGCATAGATGATTTCTTTTTTCCCCGGAGACATGGTTAACGGAATTTATGCAACCCAATCGAAACCTAATTTATAGCTTCGAACAGAAAACTCACGTGTCAAGCATCCAATAACTCCGCCGTTGAAAATTCGCATTGTCCTCCCCATGGGCATAGTAACAATGAAGTACGTCTACACTGCCAGCCTAAAAATGTCAAAAACCAACAGAGAGCTAAATATCAAACAATACCAATGGCCATACCAGCCAAAATAATTGAAGCAACTAAACTCACTAGAGAAAAAAATTTACCATTTTTCCCATGCACATAAATGGAAAAGGTCAAATCATTGCTAACAATAAAGCCTTGAATTTAAATATTTGGGCACCAGAAAGACAAAACATATTGATATATAAGTAGATAAAGGGAGAAGAAATAATCTCTTACACAATCCTATTAAAAGAAGAAATGAAAACAAAAATGAATGTTTAAACACGGGGATAAAATAACCTAAATGACCATCAACTTCCAAAGTAGATAAATTAAAAATTTACCATGTGTAACATTTGCAACACCCAGCGCTGGATTTTAGAAAAAAATTGTACTCTTTATAAGTTTTATTTACTTAAAAACTACGGATGCTCAAGTAACCCAAAATTAAGCTCTATTATAGAGACATTCAATGCTCAAAGAACTCTGGACAGCTGAAAGCAATAATCATAGCATATGACCCATGGATTCTCTGCTTACTTTGATCTTTACAATTACAACCTAAAATGATGAATCACGTTTTAAAACTACAATTAGTCTATTAAAGTGACTAACATTGTTGTACCCACAAAATGTACGATGACACCTACGTATTGATCTATCACAAACTATGACCACCTAAAGACAGAGGATCCGAGTATGGACGACAACAACTAAACAACGACTCACTCTATTTCTTAGAACCAACCCTATAGGTGTATTTACTAATAATAGATTGAACAGCACACCTTCAACTTTTCATGGGCTTCTTTTACAGTCTTTCCATCTTTTTTCTTCCTCCAGCGATGACCATCTTTACGAAAAAATCAAAGTGCTTTTCGATCAAACAGGTACAAAGAACCACCTGGAAAAAATATGAACATCACTTAGCTTCCGTTTGCATATACCAAGTAAGAATGTCAGTGATCCATCTGAAGTAACAAATGCCCAAATGACCAAAGATCATTTTGGATGATTCTATGCATAGAATGGGAATGGAAGAATCAGATAATTAAATGAAGAAATTTAAGATACATGCGTGTGTGCCTACATTATGTATATGAGAAATAGAACATACCAGTCCAACTGTTTCACATCTTAACCCGTATTAAATAGTAATAATAATGATAATCAAGCAATTAGTGAGTACTTTAAACATAACTTGGAATTCCTTGTAGAGGGTTTCTTAGGACCCAACTTTCAAAAGAAAATAACAGAATGGGCAACCCCAGGGAAAACAAAAGAAGAAATGTTTCATCAACCAAAAATGGTTCTTTGACAGTTTCTGGCCTTCTCATAATCTACAAGTAAATGAAGGTCACCTCCCAAGAATTAAATAGCACGGTTTTCCAATTTTAGTCAGAAATTAGTAGATCCAAAGAAAAACTATAATAGCCCAACAAACTGAAGGTAGAACTTACAAATTCAGACTTAACACATCGTCATCAAGAAGAACTATTCAAATGAAGCCATCCAGAAAAACATGCAAAGGCCAACCTGGGGGCCTGATGGGTGGATCGGTGGTCAACTCAAAATTTTGATAGTTGCGAAGTGTTAATCAATGATCACGCCCAATAATTATTTGAATCAACAAAAAAATCACAGCCATTCTTGAAAATAACTATTATCGAGTGAAAAATTGCAAACAAAAATTGAAAAATCCAAATTTTAATCCAATAAAATAAAGAAAAATGACAGACAAAACGAGAAATGAAGAAAGAGAAGAGGGAGAGAAAGCTGACCCAGGTCCTGACTGGGGAGGCATCTACTGGTATCAGCCATGGGCGACCAAATGACGAGCTCGCATAAACCCTAGATTTCATGTGCGAGAGAGAGAGATAGAGAGTGAGGGACTGTGATTACCACCACCAATCCACACAGAGGACAAAACGCCAACCAAAATACAAGTCCAGAAACCGCAGAAACCAATTTTTGCTCTGCTCGCAAACAAAACGGTAACAAAATCGAAAAAGCAAGTTTCAGGCACTCGTGTCCAGAGAGAGAGAGAGAGAGGGGAATGCGGTTTGGGTTAAAGGAACGTACCCTGGCCTTGAGAGTCGACAGAGAGAGACGGAATCGATTTTTCTTCGTGGGAGAGCAAAGTGAGAGAGAGAGAGAGATAGGCGTTTCTTGTATAAGGAACCGCTGAGTGTCCATACCAAGATCTAAAAAATCTGGGTTCAACACTGTCTCATCCACCAATTCTGACCAAAAATCCTAGGCCGAGACAAACTGATGGAAGGAAGCGGAGAGAAGAGGAGGGAGGGGGAGTGGAGGAGAGAGACGGTGGGTCGATGGAGGGTGGAGGTGATTGAGGACAGAGATGGAACAGGGGTAAGTTAGTCATTTTAATCTATTAGTTTTGTTCTGTCCTGCGCTTACCAAACGCAGAACGGAACAACTCTTCCGTTCTGTCCCGCGCTTACCAAACATACCATGGGACCACTATTCCGTCCCGTCCCGTCCCGTCCCGTCCGCGTACCAAACGCACCCTCACTCCACGCCGTCCGTCCCTCGAATCAAACTCTCAGTCTTCTTCTCCTCCGTTGCGCGACCAACACGACGGCACCACCCATCCTCCTCGACAACATCCCGTTGGCTCGATTCTCTCCTCTTCAACAACATCACCACTGGCTCGATTCTCTCCTTTTCAACAACCTTCACTCCTGTTTCTTGCCCATCTGCAACCCGTACAATCCATACCTTCCTTCCACCCAAAGTCTAATTTTCCGATCTCACATCACCGCCGTAAATCCACCGGCCAAAGCGCCCGCACGCCCGCCATGAGCACTCCATCACTCTCAGGGGTAAAGCTTTCAAATTTTCTTCAATTTTCTTCCGATTTGCGGGTTTCAATTCGAATTTTTTACTTTGGATGTTGCAGAGCACATGTGCGTTCTCTAGATTCACATGACTATGCAAGGGCTTGTCGGTGGTGCTCATTGGAGGCCACATTGTGGTTCAGCTTCTCCCTCATGCTTGTCGGTGGTATTTTTCTCTCGATTTGGGCACCTTCACTGTCCAATTTTTGGTTTGTTGACTTGTGAATTGAAAATTTCTAAAATGAATTGCAAAATATTGCATAAATCTGTGTTTATAGTAATGGGTTTTATGAATATATGTGAAATTTAGTGTTTTGAACCGTTTGATTTTGTGGGGTTGATCTGAAAGTCAGCTCCGGTTTTTCGCCTTTCTTGAGTGGAATTGGGAGTTTTTTTGCAGAGATGACAATGTTGACCATTTGTTTGTTAAATGTTTGTATTACAAGGGATGGAGTATACGGTTGGTATTGGATTACAGACTTCGTTTTCGCTTAGGTTCTGTATTTTGTTGGGATTTGAGTTTCTCTGTTTTTAAACTTCTAATCAGATCTCGAACATTCCAAATTTATTTGCTGGGATTTGAGTTTCTCTGGGAATAGACTCGAACTTAATGAATTTCTCTGTGTTTTTTGTTAATTTTAATCAAATCTCCTAGGACTCTCTCCCTACCGCTTCACCCTCCTTGCCTTCATCCTCTTTGTCTTCGTCCTCTATGGCGATAACTTTCCAAATTTGTTTTTCATCGAAGGTTTTCTTTGCTGCATTTAAGAGGAAAATTCAACAAAAAAAAAAACAAGAAAAAAAAGTAATTGGACCCGTGGACCAGTCCCGAATCGGCCCGTTTTAAACGGGCCGGGTTAGGTCCAGTTCTAAAACTTAGAATTGCTATACCCACCCCGCCCCGTTAGATTTTTAAACGAGTCTGGTCCGGTCCCTCCAAATTTGGGCCCGGCCCGGCCCGTGCCCACCCTTATTCGCAACATCTCCAAATCTTGTGGCACAATCTGGTCCATTCATTTCTAAAGACTACTTCAATATAATGTGGTGAGCCATTATATAGCCAAAAGTGAATTCGAATTATATTATTGTTAGTCATTGTAAAACTACGCTCACTACTTCTCTCTCTTAATATAGATAATATTATTTGTTAAAAAAAACACTTGCTTTGATCTTGGAGGATTAGGTGTGTTTCGCCATGAAATAAAACAATGTAATCTTAATTTAGGTCAACAACAGAAAGCCATACAACAGATAAATTAAGGCAAAGTTAAAGAACCCAATTAAATTTGCCCGTTGCAAAAGGCGAATGACAAAAGATGATGTACAGTGACATTAAACTCCCAAGAAATTTGGTAATATTCAAAGTTTAGGCATATATTGATTGAAAATTGGGGAAGAAACTGCCAGACGAAAAAACAAGCAAGAGAATAGAACATGCTGTAGGAGACTAGGATATACGACCCCAAAGTTTCTTTCGATAAATAAACAATTATAAATATACAATGGAATATTTTTAGTGCGGGTACACTACATAATACCAACAAAAAAAAAATTGTTCAAATTATATATATTTCTATAAGCGGCTGTCCTAAAAAATGCATAGTGCGTGGAGCCTCATCAGCTGATGGATGAACCTTTCTTCAGGCCCAAGGGATATGCGGTAAAAAAATGCTAAAGCGATTATCTTAAAAGTGGAACTGTTTATGGATTTTTTGCATCTCATAGTTCAATGGTAATTTATTTGCCAACATTGTAAAACGTTGTGCAAAAAATTTGAGGTGATAGAAAGTCCATAAATAATTCCACTTTTGAGAGTCTTTTCTCATAAATATATGAAACGAAATAAAATTCCACTTTGTCACCTTTCGGGTGTCGGCCAGCACAGCTTGATTTGAAATCCAAGTGAACATTCCGGATCAGATCGTGTCAAATGATCAAAGCCATAGAGTTAATTTACCATAAAAGGGGTATGACGTTATTTATTTGATTCGTTTTATAAATAATAAAAAAAACTAAAAAAAGTTAATATATTGTGTCCAAATATTTAAACCATAAATATTAGTATATGCCCATACATAAAGTGTGCTTAAATTTTTTTTATTTTTAAATTGAAGCAGAGAGGAAGAGAGCGAGAGAGAACGTGGGGGTGGGGGTGGGGAGATGGAGATAGGTTTATTTTTTATTTTTTAAATTAGAGATAATAAAAACAACTGTAGGTGAGGCTTCAACAAAAAATAGCAAAATTTTGTTTTGTGAAATTATGTTACTGTCCTCAACTTTTTTTATTGTAATATAAAACAATATATTTTCATCTACTTTTGGTTAACAAAAAGAGTTTTATTAATATGTAGTTTAGATTAAGAGAACAGTTATTATTAGCTTCTTCAAAAAGAAATGAAACTATTATTAGCACTTTAAAAATCTTATTTACACCTCACAAGTGTTTTTTTTTTAATTTTTTTAATTTTATATTATTGTAGAAAGTGTAGGGTGTAAAATGAGATTTTAGAAGTACCAATAACAATTCTCATATTAAATTTGAAAAGTGATTTTCGCACACCCAACTCTTTATTTCGGATTGAATAAATTAAACAAAATTAACGGCCAAAATTAAACATGGGTTGACACACCCCGACCTAAATCAAGGCATGCTGGCCGTCACGTGAGCGTGACGTAACCATGTGCACAGTGCGGAAGCAAGATTAATAAGAGGAATACGAACGAATTAAAACCAAAAGACTAGCAATCCAAGCTAAGGTAATGTGCTAGTGCGAGAATTAATAGTGTCTACATAACCAGAGCATAAATGAACTAAGTGCAGTCAAGCAGGAAAGTAATGAGTTCAAATGACACCAAAGAGTGTCCTACATAAAGAGTGGTCTGTCAGAACTGCCGCTGATATCCTCGTAGCCACCAAGGAACACTACCTAGAACCTAGAGGGGCGAAAAACAAAGGCACGAGTGGGCAAAAACAAAGTTTTTCAAAACCATTCATTTCTCAAAAGTTATAACCCCTTTCCATAAAATTAGTATAGTTTCCCAGAAATAAAGTTTATATTCATATACATATATATCTCAAAATCCTGCCATGAAAACATATATGCCATGCCAAAGTATCTCCACTGGATGCCAATCGTATTCAATGACTAAGAACAAATGTCAGGTATCAAATCAGCTATCGGTTGAATCTATAGCTCATACTCAATCTCAGTCAATACCACCTCTAGTGGTCTGCACAACATAACTGAATATATAATAAATATGCTCTAGTGCTATGATCACGTGAAGACTGTGCGAATAATTGCGGGTCACCTACGAGTCGAATCCATATATAGTGGTCTATACGACAGGACTGTGCACCTAACTTGGATCCAAGGCGAGCATACGGTGCGGGAGGTGAACATCACGTGAAGGACTGTGCCCTAACTCTGGGCGAGAACAATAATATCAATGTGCAGGTTTATGAGCTCTCAACACATCATATCACATCATTCTCATCATAACCAATAATAAACTTACCTGACACTTACCTGTGCGTCTGCAGCACCAATCATAATTATATGCAAGAATTAATGCATAATAAAATAGGCAGATACTTTGCATGGCGTTTCAAAACATATAATCATTCAAATTCATTTTCTACGTTCATCCTCCGGATAGGTCTCGCCTATATGAGAAGTAACTGAAATAACGTTATTTAAAGCACATAAACGAGATTCGGAAATAACTTCTTATACATTGCTCAATTTTGGTATTTAAATATACCAACGTGATCTACACAACCTCAGGAACATCCCCATATTTTTAGAAAAATTTTCCGACCTCCCACGCGCTGCTACGCGCCGGCGACGACACGGCCCTACACGCCCCCATGCCCGGCCACGTGACAAGCACACAGTTAACGCCGTCAGGAATATTCCATTAAAACCATAATGGTACCCCAATAGCGTCATTAACGCCATTAGCATATTCCGTCAAAGTTGACGGAATATGCCACCTTCTTCTCTGACGAGTCGTCGGTCACCGGTGACTTCGCCGGTTTCTGGGTAAAACTTCAAAACGCCATCTCGCTCGTTTCTTCACCAAATCTTATGAAATTTATACCATTTTGAAGATCTCACCAATATGAACAAAACCATAGCTGCCTCGACCCCCAACTCGCCGGGGATTCACCGGAAAAAGCCTCGAAACTCCGGCAAAAAACTGAAACTCTTCATTCTCGTGATCCTGACGTCCAATTTCTTCCAAGGAAATGCTCCAAGACTCGTGGGGACCTCTTTAAGCTCCATATGAGCTTAAATTTCCCAAAAAATCATGCATTAAAATTTGCATGAATAGTGCAAATCTCGAGGTAGGATTTTTCGCGTGAAAACAAAGGTGTTCTTACCTGAAACTGGTGTCAATCTACTTGTTTGATCCTCACGAACACAATGGTGACATTTACACCCTCGATCTGCAAGGTTTGGGAAGGTTTTGATGTTCTCCGTACCAAAGAGAAGGAGAGAGATAGTGAATCCAAGAGAGAGTACGGGAGAGAAGAGAGAAATGAAAGGTGATGTGTGTGTGTGTTGAGTGGTCCAAATGCAATCCAACCAACCAATCAAAACCCACAAATTCCAATTCGGTCAAAAACTTAGAGAAATAACATAATTGGACCATTTCTTTAGCCCTATTTACATACACACAACCAAACGCTCAGGGGCAAAATAGTCAATTCACCTCAACGATAATTATTTCTTGGGACGAGCTGTCACATGGGTGGTTAAGAAGTTAAAAATGGTGTGGGAAAATCACTTCCATAATTTATCCTGAGTACAATTTTCTTAGGAAAATTGCATCATCAAATACAAATACTTATATTCTAAATTTGGAGAAAATCTTGTGTGAGGCTTAACTTGCTACTGGACTTTGCTGAGTGGCACTACAATTCACTTAAAACTCTCCGCGTTGTAAGTTGTAAAATATAATATTTATCAGTCCCTATCATTCTTCTATTTCAAAATTTTTATGATTATATTTTCTACTAATTAATGTACACCATGAGATTGATCTAACATTTCATATTTTTCCCTATCCCTTATCTCTCATTTTCCTTCCCCATATGCAGTTCATATTGTTTTTCTTTTCATTTAATTTGATTTATTTATTTATAATTATCTTTTAAATAATTACTGGAGAGGGGAAGGAGAATTCGTATGATGTTCGGTTTTGTTTCTAACGACCAATATCATTACCATGAGCTTCTGATCCTTTGACATTTAATGGACCCGATCGGTCGAACTTGAAAACTAAGTCGTTTAATATATTTTGGTGATATTCAATTTTGTTGTTAGTCAAGATATATGCTACAATTCATATTTATTGATAAACTATTACAATTATAGATGCTTTTTGTTTACAATTCATATATGAAGAAAGGAAACAAACAATGTCCAAGAAGACTACAATGGTAGAGAGGGAAGAAAAACAAGTGGAATGAGAAGAAGAAAAAAATATGAAGTGTTAAATAGATTTGATGGTTTATTTTAACTAATAGAAAAGATAAGTACGAAAATTTTAAAATAGAAGAATGACAGGGAATGGTAAAATATTATAGGAAAGAGATCTTCTTTAGACTTCTTTCATCAAAGCCACCCGATCAAGTGATTCGGACCTTTGAAATTTTATCTGAGGGCAAAAAATTATTACACCTTTTGAGGGATAAAAAAAAAGTGAGCTATTGAATGAAATTTCAAAGGTCCAGAACACTTGATTTCATGGCCTTGGTGGAAAAGATCTGGAGATGACCTCTTTCCAATATTATATGTAAAATTTATCATGTGACGAATTTTGAATGGATTGTAGTATCACTCAACAAAGTTCAGTGGCAAGCTGAGCACCACACAAGTTTTTCTTCTAAATTTATGAGACTATTTGCTGCCATCTTTGCTTTCCTAAAATAAAAAATACAATTTTTTTTTGAAATGTTGTATGAATTTATACATATTTTTCAATTGGTATATGAACTAAAATTTTAGTAGAATTGTCGTACCAACATTTTGATATTAATTTGTCATCTCACTCTAATTTCGCTAAGCTTTCCATTCAAAATAAGTTGCACATAACTTGCGTATTTCGGTCATTTCAACACCACTCTCTCCTTCTAATAAAGTTGCCTTCGACAAAAGTACTTCTTAGGTTTCACAAAAAATACAAAAAAAAGGGTTGATCTGGTATACGATGATCTAGGGGTTCGTCATTTGAAAAAGGGGATCGATCTACACTCCAGTGTTTCGAAATGAAGATAATTGAAAATATAGTCATTGTGAACGCTCCAATCTATGGTAAAGTTGGATGATATTTGTATATGTTCAAATGTGTGAAATAACCTAACCACAAGTTATGTGCTTTTGGATGAAAATTTAATGGAGTTAGGGTGAGAAGACAAACTAATAATTTCGGAAAGTTGGTATGACAAATTGCGTAAAATTTTATTTCATATGATAAATTGAAAAGGAGGTATAAGTTCACATAACATTTTAAAAAAAATCTCCCTAAACAGTATGAAGTTATTGACCTCTGGCATCACATATATTTTTTTGAAACTAATTAGAGGAAGAGTATGAAACAAATTGTAATGGCTGCACCACTACATAACAACCTATTTATGGTAAAAATGATCACTTTATTTACATTAAGTCATGCCTCGCTTGTGATAGTTTATTGACAAACTTTTACAAAACAAATATTAGTTATATTTATGCCTTGTTATGTGTGGGTTTTGTCAAGAGAGATCTACCAAAAAAAAAAAAAAAAACTCAGCATATTATATTAATACATTTACTTTATAAGTTAAATAATAATCAAATTAGGTTAGGTTATATATCCCCTTATTTTCCAGTCGAGCTTAATTATTTGGACCATTCCATCTAACCATGTTTAGTTACAAGGCCAGAGATTAGTGCATTTCTATTTTTGGGTCATAGCTATAGGTAGATCAGTTGTAGGTAAAAAAATTGGTATAAAGAGAAGAAAAGTTTCACGAGAATCACTCTCATCTATTACGAAATTTTAAATCAAATTATTGATTATGAGGTCTCAACAAGGGCTTATGGTGAGATGATACTTGATAAGGACATACTATGAGGTCTTAATAAGGGATTATGAGGTCCTACAAACATTCCAACTGAGGCCATCTCCAGTGGAGAGT
This sequence comes from Crataegus laevigata, assembly GCA_963580275.1. Classification (NCBI taxonomy): domain Eukaryota; kingdom Viridiplantae; phylum Streptophyta; class Magnoliopsida; order Rosales; family Rosaceae; genus Crataegus; species Crataegus laevigata. Next base: position 22,915,430 of record OY756947.1, on the reverse strand, counting down.
TAAAAAGCCAAAAAACTAGTCTGATTTGTCTAAAAACTCATCTCTAATTCATGGCTAAGCTCTAATTTTATGGAGTCCACTAGGCCATTATTTGGCCAAAGGGGCATCAGCCTGACCAAATGTAGCCCTCATCTTAGCCTTTTTTTGAGGGGTCAGCTCTCTATTCACAATAATTGATTCAAAATCAATGGCTAGATTTGAAAACATTCAACGGTAGCTTAATTAAATTTAAAGTATAAACTTAAAACTAATAAGTTATTGAGAAGGTAATTTTTAGCCCTATCGATCAGAGACGATATGTGAGTATGGTTTGATATTGTTTATTTAAAAAAAATTACAAAGCTATAATTTTGGACAAGAGTATATTTAACAATTTTTATTGGAGATGACCTGAACACGACCTTTACAAACCTAACATGCATGATTGAAAAAGGCAAAATGTAAAGGGGAAAATAGTGGAGCATAATCAGAGGTAAATGCAAAAGGGACAGCACATGGTTGAATTGCCAAAAGTGAATTATTACAAACTTATGGGTCGTGCAAATCTGGTGATGCCAATGAGTGGAGGTCATGGATTTTTGTGAAACCAGACTGCTATACAAGTGCTCATAGTCTCGTACATAATTGTGGGTTGCAAAATGCATGTTGAAAATGTGCTTGTGCTTTGGCATGCCAATTTGTTTTTTTCTTTTTTTCTTGGCTAGCTGTACTTCTAATCCTTAGGTCACTCGCAAATCCATCAATGACGTTGGGACATAATAACGACTGATTTTGTATGTGGTTTGCTAATTTTGTGTATAACGTCTATTTTTCGTTTATATATAATTTTATATGTATGGTTTAAAGATCCGTTGAAGATCTTATTTGTAATTTGATTCTTGTTACAAAAAAAAAAAAACGGTTTCTAAAATTTCATGAACTAGATTTGTTGATGAGATCTCATTGTTGAAAGGTTTCAACGTCCTCCAAAGAAGAGATGATCACTTCTTAACACCTACGGAAAAAAAGAAGAAAAAGTAGTAGCAAAAGGAGAGGAGACCACATGAGAAAGAAGAGGAGACCAAAAATTAATTTCACAAAACATTAATGGGATAAGATAAGTTGTTTCATGTTATAAGGTTTGGTCCTTGTTTTGATAGAGCAAGGAAAAGTAGGTATTCCTTCTCTAAATCTAAAACATGCACATTACTTTATTAATCAACACTCGTGTCTCCTAAAATAATGAAACATGTCAGTACATGATGAATTTTTAGAGTACTAATGAGAATTCTCTTTCAAAATTACACTAATATCAAAATTTTGTTATAAACTTTCCTAATTTTAGTGTGATTGTATAAATCATAGATTAGATTTGATTCTAGTTATTCTTTCCTATATGGACTTGTATTCCTTAGGGATGAAGGACTTCTTCTCTCTCTTATTACTATAAATAAAGGCACTGCGTAGGGAGAATAACACATCCTCTACACACACCATTCCTCTTCACAATTCTAAAAACACATCTCTCTCTCTCTCTCTCTCTCTCTCTCTCTCTCTCTCTCTCTTTTCTTTCCTTGCCGCCGGTCCCCTTTCCTCTGTGCATAGCTTCCTGGGAATCTATATTGGATAGGAATCTATGTCGGATATAATTCTCCTTCAATCATTCGTTACTTAGAACCTTTGACAGCCGATCTGTTTACCGCTCGTTTCACGGATTGTCACTTCTATTAGATAGTCTTCTCGTCGTTAGGGAGAGATAAGTACTTCAACATTCCTGATGAACGACACAAATTATCGTGGATGACTCCCACCTTGTCTCATTTAGATCCTTGCACCGCCCAATCACATATTCCAGCTGCGAATGTGCCTGCAAAGATAGATGTACCAAATGTACGACAGACTTCCCTCCTAGAAGCCCGAGATGCCAACTTTGGTGATCCAAGTACATTAGTGGCAAGCCAATCACTTGCCTTTACACATAAACATGGAAAACCTCAAGGTTCAAAGCCTACTGTGAATCTGATTGTCGCTTACTCATTCTATCCAACTCATGAAGAAATTCTAGATTACGGAAGCATCCTTGAAGAGACGAATCCACCTCTTGAGAATCGTGAGATTTCAGTCTATTATGCTAGCCTAGATGATGTGTGGTGTAGAAATGAGATGATCATCAACGATGCATTAACATATGCAGTAGCTACTAAGATCATGTTGAGCGATGACATTGAACCTCGTTCCGTTAATGAATGTCGACGTAGAACCGATTGGTCAAACTGGAAACAAGCAATTCAAGTTAAACTCGATTCGCTTGCGAAACATAAGGTGTTTGGACCTATATCTCCTACTCCTCCATATGTGAAGCATGTTGGCTACAAGTGGGTTTTCGTTCTGAAGTGTAATGAGAAGAACAAAATTGTGCGTTACAAAGCTCGTCTTGTTGCGCAAGGCTTCTCACAACATCCTCAGATTGACTATGACGAAACTTATTCACCTGTTATGGATGTGATTACTTTTTGCTACCTTATCAGTTTGGTAGTTTCCAAAAAAATTGAATATGCAGCTGATGGACGCATCAACTGTGTATCTCTACGAGGATCTTGATATGGAAATTTATATGAAAGTTCTCGAAGGACTTACATTGACTGGATCAAATATTTTCAAACCCCAAAACATGCTCTCAATTCGGCTAAGATGTTCACTCTATGGTTTGAAGCAATCCAAAAAAATGTGGTATAACCGTTTGAGTGAGTATTTGACTAGTCAGGGATATGTGGACAACGAACTATTACCCTTGTGTGTTCATTAAGAAGTCACATTCCGGTTTTGCGATAGTTGCAGTATATGTCGATGACATGAACCTTATCGGAACTTCTAACGAGCTCGCGAGAACTGCCGTGCACCTAAAGTCTTAATTTGAGATGAAAGATGTAGGAAAGACTCGATACTGTCTTGGTCTTGAGATAAAGTACCATTCAGATAGAATCTTAGTACATCAAACGAACTACACCCAGAAAGTGTTACGCCATTTTAATGAGGATAAAGTGAAGCCTCCGAGTACTCTTATGGTCGTTCGATCGCTAGATGCAAAATGAAATCCCTTCAGTCTGAAGGAGAATGATGAAGAGATTTTGGAGCCTAAAGTTCCTTATCTAAGTGCGAGAGGCGCTTAATTGTACTTAACTCTATGTATTAGACTCGACATCTCTTTCCCTATTAATCTTTTGGCAAGATACAGTATCGTACTAACATACAAACACTGGACTGGTGTAAGGACATCTTCTGCTACCTTAAGGGTACTATAGATTTAGGCTTGTTCTATCCATATGGATCTTCGAGTGATGCTGCACCCTCTTATCTTGAGTCGATTCTCGCCTTGTTGGTTATATCGACGCATGATACTTATCTGATCCGCACAATGCGCGTTCTCAAACGAGTTTTGTCCTTACCATTAAAGGCACTTTAATCTCTTAGAGGTTAACTAAACAGACCTTAGTTGCCACTTCGTCTAACTATGCTGAAATTCTCACCTTACGTGAAACAACTCGGGAATGCTTTTGGTTGAGAGCAGTTGTGGGCCATATCCAGGCTCCTGCAATCTTTACCCTGTCGTGGATGTCCCAACAACGATCTATGAAGACAACGCATAATGCATCGAACAGCTCAAGAAAGGTTACATCAAAGGAGACAACACCAAACACATTGCACCGAAGTTATTCTTCTCACATCAACAATAAGTACATCAGAAGATTGAAGTCACGAAAATCCGTTCACAAGACAATCTGGCTGACTTATCACCAAATCACTACCAAAGATGACGTTTTAGAAGATTGTTCAAAGAATTGGTATGCGTAAACTTTCTGAGTTATGACATTGCTAATTCTCTTTGGAATTATGTCAAACTCAGGGGGAGTATCCTGAAGTATACTTGCTTAATCTTAATGTACTCTTTTTTCCTATGGTTAGGAGCATTTTCCCACTAGTTTGCCACCTAACTAGGTTTTAACGAGGCACTCACCTTGGGTTGAGCATATCCTTGATGATGTTTCGTAGACGTTTCATTTGACTTTGCATTACTTATGCATTTTTCCTTAGACTATGGATTTTGTCCCTACTTCGGTTTTTGCCATAGCCGTAGGGTTTTTTTTAAGTGAGACTTACTTCCTTATGCAAGTTCCAACCTTATTGAGAATAGAGTGTTCCCATAATCAGGTGTCAATGAGTCGACTTTCTCAACTTCTATATGATGCTGAATCTACCTTGGGTATTTACACACTCAAGGGGGAGTGTTATAAACTTTCTTAGTTTTAGTATGATTGTGTAAATCCTAAATTAGATTTGATTCTAGTTATTCTTTCCTATATGGACTTGTATTCTTTGGGGATGAATGATTTCTTCTCTCTCTTATTACTATAAATAAAGGCGCAGGGGGAATAACACACATTCCTCTACACAATTCTACAAACACATATCTCTCTTTTCTCTCCTTGCCGCCAACCCCTTCCCTTTGTTAGATAAAATAGGCTACAACAAATTTTATGTTATAGGTAGTTTATAGTGTTTAACTCTAAAATAAAATGTTCATGATTTAATCAAGAATACTCACGAAACAATCAAGTGTATACATCTTGATTATTTATGCTTGTCTTTGGCATCGGCACTCATAGTTCTTGAAAATTATCTTCACTTTCCCAACATATTGATCAACAATTAGGAACTTTAAATCTTTCTCACTACATGAAATTGGAATGTGACTCTTCCATCAGTATTTTTAATTTATTTTTATCTAAGAATTATTTTTAGTGAACATTATGCCACTCAGATCAGGAATGTCAATTTGGGCACTTGAATCAAGGCATGATTGCTGACAATTGAAAGTTGAAGAAACCATAAAGTGAAGATAATATGAAAAAATGTGAATGAATTAAAATTTAAAGAAACTAAGGCAACAGTGGCTATGTGCAAGTTAGAACCCAAATTACAATGCATAAGTGTCAGAGAACAAGTACGAGCGTGGCATAAATAACAAATATTCTCATCCAAGGTAGGATGGATGTTAATACAATAAAAGGAAATAACCTCCTACATTATCATAAGTGAATGTCAGCGTTTGCCAATAATCCTCGTCACCACAAGAGCACCACCACAAAATCTTGGATGGATGAAAAACAAAGGTGACTAGACCAAAAAATAAAGTTTTGTAAAACCATTGTTTTCGTAAAATAGTAATCCCTCGTAGTAAAACATGTATAGTTCTCAAATACTCATACTACTCATATGTAAACAGTAAAGTACCCAAATAACAAAAAATGGATGTAGGATAAGAGTACCAAAATAATAAACAATAATATTTGCAAAGCTCATTAAAATAATTTAAGCACACAAGTCATGAAGATGGTAACCATATAAACAGGATGAGTACAATCACGTGAAATTGGCGCTAGGCATTCATATATGGCTCCTGGTTGCCTAGTGCAATCTAGGGACATGAATGAATGTAACAATGCATGTCAACATATTCACGAAGTTGTTCCTGACCTAAGCCGTACAAATAAAAATAGACACCCTGCAAACATTTATGATGAATAGATATAGTACGTATAATATCATGCCACAAAATGTAAACACAAGCATGCCGCATTTATGGAATTATGTATAAGATAATATAGTATAATATAATATATTTGAAAGCTAAGACCCACTCACAGATATGTTGTGGAGTTGTAGTCACCTTGCCTAGTTTGTCCTTGGGGTGAGTTTCTTTTAAAAGAGAAATTACTACACTAATCATTACACTAAAAAACATTAATGTAAACAAAACAAAACAAAAAAACTAAAATCCATTTGTTTGCTTGCAAACGGGAATTAAAAGTGGTTGGAACAAGGTTCACATGGCATCATGCACCAACACATGCCACCACGCGCCGCCACAGAGAAGGAATATTTTGTCGATGGCAGCCAGAGTATTTCATATTCCAGTCACCAGATGAAATATTATGTCAATTTAAAGAATATTCAGGCCAACGAAATATACCTTTGGGGTTCAGAATATTCTAGTGCCATTAGGAATATTCCTTCAACTTTGACGGAATATTTCGTCTTCTTCCTCGATGAGACAGTCGCTGGCACCACCGTTCTCACCGCTCACTGTTCAGAGTTACGTGCAGAAACTGGGTATTTTGCCAGATTTCAAAAAGGAATTAAAACATATCCATTTCACCGCCAATTTTAACATAAAATATGCCAAATTAAAGTTAGCGGCGAGAGGATTCAAATTATACCTAAATCGTCACTAAAGGACAAACAAAGGTGATCGGAAAACAATCGTGAAGTTTGGGTTAAATTTATTATAACAAAAAACCACGCTATAACTTTATTTAGTGAAAAAACTTTATTTAGTGAAAAAGACTTACATTTTAGTGATTTTTTTTTAATTTTAATGAAAATGAAAAAAGAACTTAAAATTTAATGAAAAAGACATAATTTTAATATTAAAATAAAATTATAAAAACAAAACTGACATGTGGGACCCGCGCGTCCTCAAACATAATGTTCATGAAACTTACTATACTATTTATGAAACTTAACGGTAGGTACTTCTTCCTTTTTCTCTCCAATTTGACATAGAAATCGATCCATCCATGCCTAGGCATCCTTGGTTAACATTAACTTGGCCATTTCCTCCTCTTTGGGTGAACCTCTCGAACTTAACATTTTCAGAAGCTTATGAAATGTTAGAGATTTTTAGTGAGTTCATATGTGCCTTGTGTTGCCTCTGAACCCTCCTTATCATGGATGCTCACATTTCTCTAACAGGTATCTCGTCTTTTCTCACTATGTACTATTTCTAGCCCATGCGAGCTAAATTTCCTTTTGTAACTGGGGAAATTAGGCTTATGGTTTTCTCTCGCCATTCTTGTCTTATGCTGCTGTGGTAGATTGGCTAAGGAGCTTTAACATCCACCCATCTTGGCAGCTTTGTTTCCTTATCTTCTACTTATTCAGAGGCTTCAAAGTCCCTGAATACCTCATATAAGCCTTTAGGCTCTGAATCTCCTCCCAACCTTTGGAACATATTCTTGGTAGTTTCTTTCTCAGCAGCTTGAGTAATGTTTCTACGGGCGGCTTGCTTCTTTATCTCTCTTCTTATGACCAAATCTCAATCGATGATGGTACCTGATGCTGGCACCTCGGTTCACACTCACACTAACATCTGCTACACAAAACCACTATTTTAACTAGGGCTACTTAGGGCATGTCAAGCAACATTCTGACACCTTTTATTGGCTTAACTACTTGTCTTCTTTCTCCCATTTCATCCATGGTAGCCTTTCAGTTCCCTCTCTCAACCTAATTAAGATTGATCATGTTGATTGGGGCTTTTGGGAATGGATATACGTCAATCATGATATTGGATTGGGGCTTTTCCAGCAATAGTTTCCCTTTGACTATAATGTCTTGGATACAATCTCTGAACTGCACACAATTAGTTATGGAGTGATTAAAGGTGTAGTGAACCTTGCAATACTTCTTCCCTCTAAGTTCTTCAGGTTTAGGCATTTTCTTTTTACTGGCAGGCATAATTACTCTAGCCCTTACTAGTTCCTCATAGATGTTTGCAGCTTTTGTTAAATCAAAGGAGTATGACTACTTTGGGGACTTTATGGGCATAAAGCCACCATCATTCATCATGATCTTCTGGTCTTTGATGGGTTGGACCAATCCTTGCACCATTAAAGGTTTGAAAGGAGTGGTCATCTCTGCAACACATAACTCAATCCCTTCTCCCATACTACTATCATTTTCTCCTAGCTCTTAGCCTTCAAACTCCAACTGGTGTATTGGGGCTTTTTTTTTTTTTTTAATTTTGTTTTTTTATAGAAATGAGGTACTTTAGATGAGTATTTCACTTGTATTTTTCCTCTGTCAACAACTTCTCATACTTAGTAGCTGCAATCACCAACTCCTGAAGCTCTTTAAACTGCACATCATAAAGCTTCTTCCTCAATGGTAGCCTTAGAGTCTTCTGGACAATGACTATGAGTTGAGCATGGTTGATTCGGTGTCATTTTCTGCTTTTATAGGTATTTTAGCGACTGTCCAAGCTTTGCCTTTTGCTGATGACTTTCAAAGGGTGATGAGTCATTACTTATTTACTCATCCATGCACTTGAAAAGTGTTTTTTGCTATAGTGAGCTGCCGTCTATCACCCATCACCTCTCACATAGGCATATGGCATATGCATTGCTGAAATAGTTTTTAAATTCGTCATGGACTATTGGCTTGCCCAAGCCTAATCTCCTTTTTGCTTTTTGCATTCTTGGGCCTTCAATGTCATAAAGCCTATTGTCCAATTTTAACCCAAACAGAGGTCATGGTCCCTCAGGTTTGGGTTTGAGGGGTCTGTTCATGTCTATGAGTTTAAGTAGGAGAGAGGGAGTTAGTGGTGGTGGTAAAGCTCACTGAAGTTGGTGGTGGTAAAGCTCACCGAAGTGGGCAACAGTAAGTTGTGGTAACTTTGGGTGTTGTGCATAGAGATTAGAGAAAGAGAATGAAAGAAAGTTAGAGAGAGTGTGTGTGAGTGTGATAGGAGCATATTTATGTGACTTTATTAGTTTGTTTCCTTGTATTTACTTAGTTAGTTTCATCTTATTAGAATGTTTTAAGCTATTTTCGTGTGTTTGTAGGTCCTAATAACAAAGTTGGCAAAGAAGTGCATTTTTGTGCAATTTGGAGCAGTTTTGGGGCGGAATGGATTGCATGCATGTGGAGCATAAAGGATGGACGTTTTGGTGCTTGAAAGGGATTCAAACATATGCTAAAATCTAGACACAATGAAGAAGATACGTTGCAAAGACCAAGCATGTGTGTTGCTAGCTGTTTTAATCATGAAAACACAAGTGCTAGCTGATTCATCACTAGGGAGCCCACGACATAGACCAAAGAATGCATGTTGCAAGCTGTTTCATCATGATTTATGCAAAGTAACAAGTATGCTAGCTATTTCATCATGAAGAAGAGCCTATTTTTGAAAAGGAGCATGTGTGCTAGTTGTTTCATCATGAAGAAGAGCCTATTTCTAAAAAGGAGCATGTGTGCTAGCTGTTTTGAATGATTTAATCTTTGCTTTGTGTTGTTTATTAAAACCACTTGTGTGATTCTTTACATTTCAGCACCTATAAATAAGCCTTCTTCTAAGGCTTAGAAAGACACCATTTTCCATATAACACACTTAAAAGGAGAGGAGAGTGCTTGGACGTGCTTGCTGTTCAACTTGGATCATTGGAGCGTTTAGGTGTTTTCTTTCTTTTGTTTTCAATGTATACATCTATTTACCTTTGTTTTACGTTTATGAGGAACTAAACCCCCTTTCCTAGGGGGGATTCGAAGTCATGATTACACTTGCATTATGAATTAATTACTTTTGGTTGTGATTTCATAATTTGTGATTTCAATTCGCTTAACTGTTTGATTGATAACTTATTTGTGTATGTTGATTAAGAGTGCACGCTTAGTTTTCATGCATAAGTTTGATGCTAGAATATAAGGGAATTTCACCTAATCGTTATGAACTTATATTCATGAGTAGTGAAGGTTGCTATCCATAATCGTGTTAAGTAAATTCATGGCAAGAGTATCATGCTTTTCATAGTTACGAATGCCTTGTCAATACTTATAGTTCTCATGAATCTTAATGATCTTTGATTGTATCTCTATTGTGCTTTTCACGTAGGGAACTTTTGAAGAATGTTTTGAATTGTTATATGCGCTATCCCATTCAATTCATTAACTTAAGGAGAACTTGAATGTTAAAAAAGTTCTATCACGGTTAACTCGGGGTATTGAGTTTCACAATTTATCGAAAGAACAACTGAAAATTGGTTTATGTGCAAGTGTGTCATGTGTGGAGAAGAACCCTCTAGCTAATCCATCATCCATCTAATTCATCCAAATTCGTGCTATAATCTGCCCTAGTTTTCAATTTGCTTGTTTTTAAGTTATTCTCATCAAAACCCAATCCCCCTTTTACAACTTGTGTCTTTTGATTTGAATCTGCCATATTTGGTTTCTTTTGAATCTTTTGAGTTAATCTAGGTTAGAATTGGTTTATTTTTATAGTTTGAGTCTTTTCAATTCAATTTTCGTCCAAGAACAACCTTAGAATCTGTTTTGAGTCACACTAGCCTATTTTGAGTTGTTTGAGTCTAGTTAAGTGTTTTGAGTTTAGATTGTGTTTTTGAAGTTTATTTAGTGTTTTGAGTCAGTTTTACATAGATTAGCAATCCCTCCTAATCCCCGGTTTAGAACGATCCCTACTTGCATATATACTACAATTGTCAAAAAGAGGGTTTAATTTGTGTGTTGTTTACAACGCATCAGATTGTGTGAGTGGACTCAGGTAGTGACATGGAGGGTTGCAGGAAGAGGGGGTAAGTGGTTACTTTGCAACTGTGTGTATTTGGGTCAAGCCTTAACAATAAATTAATTAGGCACTAGACCTAATTAGGATGTAGTAAAAGTAAATGGGCCAACTTGCTCACTTGTTTAACAAGTCTATTTACAAGTCCAGCTAGCAAACCACCAGTACCACAGTTTGTGCCTCCAATACTAACAGCCCACTGCCATCTTGAAAATGGTTTATGCATTTTTTATGGTGTAAAATTAGCATTTTGCCCCTCACCTTGAGACATGCGCAATTTGTTCGTTACATGTCCAATTTACATCTCTTTGTGCTCATGCATTCACAAAAGCAAGTACTACGAGAATATTCTAAGAGAATAGGCAATAGGTGTGACGACCTAGAAGGTCAACTGAAGTCAACACTTTCTCCTTTCAGGAGCATTTTAGTCATTTCATGCTTAGGAAATTAAATAAAAAAATTTCTAAGACAGGTCGTAACAATTAACGAGGGACTTTGAATGTTCCTTAATTACATATTATATTTTTGTTCTCTACAATTACCAGCCTTTAAACTCGAAACCACAAGGTTGAATGTTAATGCACTTTACCACAAGATTGGGAAGAAGGCAGGTAATTACTCATTTTATATACCCACCGAGGTGATGATTTATACAGGATGTTGAGTCTCGATATTTACAGATTATGCATTTACTTGTGTTCCCCTGCATCTAACTATTATAATAACCAAGGTTCTAAAAGACGCTAGGAGCTAGTCGGGCGGCGGGCTGAGGCCTAGTGCCTAGAAGGCTAGGCAGGGTCTAGCCGGGCGCCTAGGTGGACTAGGCGGATTTAATTAAATCTATTATATTTTTGTGTAAATAAGTGTCTGTTTATACTTAAAATATATATATGATTTCATCATAAACTATAAAATGGAATGACATATATTATGAGTTATTGGAACATAATGAAAACATGGTGAACAAGTATATAATGTGTGTTCCTTTAAGTATTCAATAAGTCTCTTACAATTTATTGAAAAAATAAAATGCAAAATGAAAGTTATCTATTTTCTGTCTAAGTCGCAACCTAGGCGGGTCTGGGCGGGTTAGGCGGGTGCCTAGACGGTCTAGGTGGGCGCCTTAGTAGGTCTAGGTGCCCTTTTTTAATTTCTAAACGCCTACGCATTAATCGGGGCAGTGACCAACCACCTAGCGCCAGGCGGGGATTTTTAGAACAGTGATAATAACCTAATGAATCTAAAATTTGACATCATTTAGCATTAATTTAATTATTTTTTATTAACCGACGTTAACTTTTCGGAGTATAATTCTCTAACCTCCTATTCTCATTCCCTTCTATGCCCCTCCTCTCACACATTGATTTTTGTCTTATTATCTTTATAAAAAAATGAATATAAGATATTGACGTGGCTTAACCGTGATCGTTCAAATAAGAGAGCATGGAAGAATAGAGATATTAGGAGAGTAGAGAATCCTATTCCTAACTTCTCTGCCCTGGATTCACTTCCTCTCTCTCTCTCATGAATCCCGATTTCGCAGACCCTCAAAACCATGGCTGCCACATCCCATATAACCATTAAAAGGTTAGGACGAGAACAAAAACATTCCAACATGCTAGCGAATATCACACGTTTCGTAATTTAATTTTTATCCGTTTGAGGCTCTACTGTGATGATGGTGCTTGTAGGGGATAACACAAAATTAAACTTGGGAAGAGAATAAAAAAAATTAATAATTCCCAGAGAAAATCCAACATTCAGACCAAAAGAGTCTAGACAATCCAAATTAAATCTTTAAAGATATTTGCTCGACAAGGTTTTACTGGAGTTTAAGATATTTGGCAGCCATGGTTATTTTCTCTTTCTTTGACAGAGGCTACTATTTTTTCTAGACCTGACAATTTTTTACATGACTCGTTAATACGACAGGTAAACGACACGAAAAAAACGAATTTCAGTTCAATACGATAACTAATTGAGTCATTATCAAGTCACACGATAAGAACTCGTTAATAACGACTCCTTAATAGATTTACACGAAAATGACACGTAGGTAACCCGTTTCAATACGTTAAGAAAAAGTTATTTTGATGATTTTAATTTTTTAAAGTACTAAAAAAAACTTACTATAAAACACAATAGACATAGTGTGTGTGTGTGTATATATATATTGTATATTAAATATGTATTATTGTATTATTATTCTATAAAAATTTTAAAAAATTGAGTTTTATTTAGGATTGAGTACCTAAAACCCCCCAACATTTTAATGTCATTTCAAATTGGTCTCACATTTTTAAACATTCCAAACAAGTACCCAACCTATTGAAATGTCATATCCATTGAGCCCCAATAAAATTTTCAAGCATAGATTATATTCAAAATTCACCAACTTGGTATATCATGGTCAACATTCATTTTAGTTGCCTCAAAATCTAAATTTTAAACGCAGATTATACAATATGGAATCCAATGATCAAACAGGTATTGAATTGAATTAAAAATGGACCCAAATTGAAATTACATCAGGAGGGCAATCTTCTAACAAATGTTAGGTTTAAGAATTTAGCTAGGGTGTTAAGGGGCTTGCTTCTGCTCATGTGTTTTCCTTATATGCTGATTCTCGGCTCGTAAAGCTTATAGCTCTTTTGTGTGCGGTGATGATGGTGGTGACCACATCATGGCATTCCATACCATTTCAGCAACATCCATGACCTTCTTCTTGATGTTAGTGGCTTGAGCTATAGGTTGGAGTTGTTGGTTTTGCATTGGATTTGAAGGTGATGGCATGCTGGGGTGGTGGTGTCCGTTAGATGGTGAAGGCTATGCTTCCATGACCTTCTATTGATTTTGGAGACAAGGTAACCCATAGTTAATTTAACAAATTTTAATTGGGGCCTACCTGATGTGACATTTTCAATAAGTTGAGTACTTATTTGAAATGATAAAAAAAGTTGAGACCAATTTAGAATGACACTAAAAGGTTGAGCAGTTTTAGGTACTTAATCATTTTATTTATGTATTTATTTTTATAATATACTATAGGCAAAGAGTGAGATTAAAAAATTATAAACACATTAAAAAAATATCGAAGTAATTTAAAAATACCAAACTTATTAAAAAATTATAATAATTAATTTACAAGTGCGAAAAATGTGAGCAAATATACAAAGGCTGGTGATTGCATCCTTTACGCTTTGAGTATGACTATATAACTGTTTGAATTTTAAAACCATACAAACCCTCATAAATAGTATTTTTAAGGGATTTCAAAATAAATAAAATTCATAATCATTAATTTACTAGTCTGAAAATGTGAAAGCATATACAAACGTGCAAGGTTTCTCAACCTTGAAACTCAACTCTCTTCATTTTGCAGATCCTTGAACATTTGGTATTTTATAGTATGTACCAATGTTTTTTCATTAGGCCCTTATTTTGAAGTATATAATACTTGAAAGACAAATGTTTTTTTTTCATGTTTTTAAGTAATATTAATGTGACAATGTGGTATCCATGTACTAATTTAGTATTATATGTTTTCTATTTTATTTTTGGGTCAAATTATGGTTTTCATTTTCTTAATTTATTGATTTAAAATATATTTTCGTTAATCGATAACGGGTCTGTTCATATTTCCTGATAATATTAATGAGTCAACTTTGGGTCGGGTCATATTACATGTTTACTTTAACGGGTGTTACATAACACGACCAATTAAAATATCAGGTATGTCAGAAAACGACACGAACACGAAAATCACAACACGAATATCAGGTCTAATTTTTTTCCGTTGTTTGCAAGAACACAACCAACCTAATCAACTAACGGCAGAAGCATTCTAATTAATGTCAGTTTAGAGAAAAATTAGAGAAAAGTAATTAAATTTAATGCTAAATGATGTGTCATATTTTAGGTTTGTTAGATTGTTATAATAGTCTAAATGCAGCGGAATGCAGGTAAATGCACAACCTCTAAATATACAGACTCGAAATTCGTTGGTACATATATGCATGTATAAGTGAGTGTGCACATAATTCAACCTTAGGAATGAATTCTCTGAAGAATTGAAACTAAAGAGCATGCATGCATGCAGAAATCATGATAAACTTGTTGTCAAAAGACTCTCCCCTCTCACAGTAGAAGGAAAGTGGTTCATGTAACTCAACTGGTGACCAGTAGTATATTTTGATCTTGGGCTATATGTATCTCTTAAACTACAACGTTAGATCACTACAAAACACAAGTTGTCCCACTAGTCCTACATTTTCACTGCAAAGTCCAACATTATCCCACTTGTTGTACGTTTTTTTTTCTAGGATTCATGAGTGGCCACCATATATGCAATCACCATCGTTGCTAGTTCAAAAAACAATCCGGTAATACATTATACATGTCCTGAATAAAAAATAATAATTAATTTTATACTTGCAAGTGTGCATTGTAGTAATCCGAACGAAGACACGCAAGTTGATTAGGGCTATCTGAGTATCGACCTTTAACGACTCTATGTTACAATATAAAGATTTTTTACTGTACTTCGTGAGTATGGAATATTTTGAATGTTTTGAACATTAGATTTTTATCTTGAAAAAATATAAAAATTGAGATATAATGACGAAAACACTTTATGTATTCCCACATTTTGGTACAATATGAGCATCAAAGGCAACAATAATGTAAGGGTTTCAATCTAATATTAGAAAACTTTTTAAAAATTTCAAAAGAGTGCGAGCGGTCAACTCAAAACAAATTCACAACAAACGTAGAGTTCGAAGATATGAATTTTTTTTTTCTTTTGTACGACATTATTGATGATTATAAATTTTGGCCAACAGAAATCAAAATCATGATATTGACATATTTTCATACATATATATATTTTTTAAATTTTGTACATTTAAACTACTTAAACCATCTCCAACCCTTGAGTTAAAAGCCAATTTTTTTAGCCCGGAAAATTTAGCTTTTAGCCTAGAAACAGCTTTTTTACTCCAACACTTCTGACCTAAAAGTTTAGCCCAGAATTATTAAAGAATGAACTTAGGCTAATTTTTTTTTCTTAAATTTACTTTAAAAAAAATTATATAGGCTATCGTAAATTAATTTTATGAACATTTTAATCTAAAAATATTTAAATTCCGATAAATATTGAAAAATCACTAAATCGATACGTGAAACTCATGAAACACTATCAAAGAATATGAAAATTATGATAGAGATGTATAAATATAAAATACACAAGACACACAGAACACATGTGAAGGACATACAAAACACATATGAAACACGTACACATGTGAAGGACATACAAAACACATGATAGAGATGAAGCACACACAAAACACATGTGAAACACATGACACACACACGAAACACATACAAAATACATACAAAACACATGAAACATAAACCTACGCTCATGAACTTGAAACCTTCAATCAGCCTCTATATAAACATAGGTTGAGTATCAGTTGATCACACAATCTTTCAACCTTCAATCATCCTCTATATTCACCAATCTTTCAACTTTCAAAGTGTTTTTATTTCCTAAAAATCCTCAATATCTCATCAATGGGTGATAGAAGAAGGCATAGCAGGGCAATACAGATGACACAATATCAAGCAAGCCTTGACATTGAGGATGCATAAATGATCAACGCAAAAGCTGAACTTGCAAACTCGCTTATGCAAAATGAGCCGAATCTAGCTATCGTGGTTCTGTCACGGGGCGTTCATTTGTGCAACGTGATAGAGAAGAGTGTCATGACCGAATGATAAAAGATTATTTCATCGAGCGTCTGAGATTTCTTGCTCATGATTTTCGGAGGAGGTTTTGGATGAGGAGAGAGCTTTTTGAAAGCATCTTGAACGCAGTTGTTAATCATGACCACTACTTTGCAAGGAAGATAGATGTTGTAGCCCGACAAAGTCTATCACCTCATCAGAAGCTCACATCTGCATTTCGGATGCTAGTTAATGGGTGTTCTGCAGACTTAACTGACGAGTATTGCCGACTTGCGGAGACTACTGCTATTGAGAACCTAAAGCGTTTCTGTAAGGCAATTCAAGCCATATATGGAGCCACATACCTCCGCAAGCCAAATCGTGAAGACTTGAATAGGCTTCTACGCAAGGCAGACAAAAGAGGCTTATCTGGCATGATAGGAAGTCTCGATTGTATGCAATAGGAGTGGAAGAATTGTCCTACTGCTTGGGCTGGCCAATTCAAAGGCCGTCATAACAAGCCAACCATTGTGCTCGAGGCTGTGATGTCTTACGACACATGGATTACATTAAAAAAAATTTGAATCTGGACTGTTGGATCAACCAACGGTCCAAAAAGCCCAAGCGTCCGATGATAAAAAGAGTCGTTGGGCTCATGATGGCAGCCGACAGTAGCCCTGACAATGAGTCTCACCCTGTCTGGCGCTGAAGGCCTCAGCCCACGTGGGGCGAGTTGGCTGTATGATCAGATCGAGACTGGACTCCCTTTGAGCGAGTCCACGCATTTCTAGGCTATTTCTTAAGGGGGGAGTGGGTATTTGGCCTTGGTTTGGCATTTGGCTTTTAGCCCAAAGATTTGGCTTGGGTTGGGTTGGATTTTGGGGGGGGGGGGGGGAGAATAAGTAGGGAAATTTGACAAATAGCACATGGTTAGGTTTGGTCTTATGTGCACTAAATTCTATTATTTTAACTTTAAGGTTTAGGATGAATGAAACGAAGATTTTGATGCCGGGTAGTTTTCTACGTGCATATTTACTAGAAATAGCAGTAAAGGATGAATTTTCTATGTTCATATTTGCCATCAGCTAGAATCGTACAAACCCGATTACAGTATTTTCAAAAATGTGTACGTGCGTGTGAAATTGTGATTGGTTGGAGCTTTACTTGTTTTGGTTACTTCATCAATCAAATCGTGTGCTGCGCTCTTGGATTTTCTCACCTCCTCTTCCATCCCTTTCCATCCTCTCCTCTCACACTCTTTATTTTGTCTTTCTCTTTCTATAAAAAATTAATATAAGATGTTGACGTGGCCTAACCGTGACCGTTCAAATAGGAGATGAGGGAAGATGAGGGGAAAAAAAGGGGAGATAGTCTTTCTCCACGCTCTACACACTATCCTTACTCTACTCGTGCACATTCTAGAGTACTAGGCTACTAGCCTGCCTTCTGCTACTTTTGCTTTTGCCATAAGGTCTGGTAGTCCGCATCTTTACAGACATATCTATTTCATCGTGTCTCTCTTTGAAATAGTGTTTCTATCATTACGTCTTTTTGTGTGAAATTTCGCTACCTTAGAACCGTAATAATTTGCTGATTTTCTTCTGCTTTGTCACCCGTGCTTCTTTCTCTGTTGAGCTGCACTGAGTTTGTGGATGGTTGTGCATTCACTCTGCCTGAGAAATTTTTTATTGTGCCAGAAGAAGGGATAGTACACTAAGTGTTTTTATATAAATGGTGAAAAACAAATTATTTTTTAAGTTATTATGTTTTAACACACATATCATTATTAGTATAGTGATACGTGGTATATCATACCGTGTTTTGATTACACTGAAAAATCTCTCGCTCTGCTCATGTGCTGGCTGTCCTTGTTTTTCGGGATTGGTAAAGAGATCTTGCTTTGATTTGTGGGGTTTACCGAGAACATAAAATCGGATGGATAATTAGGTGGATTTAAGAAATGAAACTTGGGCTAGGACTTTAATAGGTTTTTCACTAGCTAATCATTATTTGGGTCCAACCATAAACTTTTGTTAGTATTGGGCTCAGCAGTTGCGTATAAAAGGTAAACCCAATAAGTCAAGGCGAGGAAAAAACTTCGATACATACGTCTAGGACTCTAGATCACATGTAACGTATCATTTGATTCATTTCCCTCTTCCAACTAATTTGTGGCCTTCACCGTGTGTGTATGCTGCCCTAGTGTGACAGTCACATTGAAGGAGATGGATTGTCTGCCTTCCCCATCCCATACCCTCCTCATGTCCTCCTATTTTGTGCTGTCACGGTTAAGCCATGTTAGCATTTTATATTAATTTTTTAATAGAGATAATAAGACAAAAAGTAATAGGAATATAAGATGTTGACGTGACTTAACCGTGACCGAACAAATAAGAGGACATGGGGAGGGTATGGAAAGGGGATGGCAAACAATCCATCTCCCACTTTGAATACTCCCTTCATGAAAATATTCTCGATTTTCATTATTTTCTTTTGATATGGCACCCGTGTCCTTTTTTGATATCATTTTTAACCAAAAAAGAAACGTTAATCAAAGCACCCCTCCAAATTCTTTACTTTCTTCAACACAAATTTGCATTCTTTATCACTATTTTTTTTAACAAACGATATTATCTACTCTAAGGAGGAGATGGTGTGCTTAATCTCATAATGAGCTAAGAATAATATGGTTCAAATTCGCCTTTGGCGAGAATCGAAACTAAGACCTCTCACTTATAAGTGAAGAGAAATATCACTAGACCGTAGTACTAAGTGGCTTTTTATCACTGTTAACATTCAAATGTACAAAAAATGGATGTAAATACTACATCTAACCGGAGTTGCTTAAAAAGTGTGCACTGTTATGAACTTTCCTAGTTTATGTGTGATTGTGTAAATCCTAGATTATATTTTATTCTAGTTATTCTTTCCTATATAGACTTGTATTGCTGGGGATGAAGGAATTCTTCTCCCTCTTATTACTATAAATAAAAGCACTACGTATGCGGAATAACACACATTCCTCTACACAATTCTACAAACACATCTCTCTCTACTCTCTCTCTTTGCCGCAGGCCCCCTTCCCCTTGTTAGATAAAATAGGCTACAATATGTTATCAACATGCTCCTACTGCAGCGCTTAGGAATCTAACGAGGAGATTTTCTGCATCAAACTAGTTCATCCATATCATCACGCAATCAGATTCTTCTAAAACAATTGTTTTTATCTCGATATTTTTGTAGCCCTGATGCATGACCCAACTTTATGTTTTTCGAATTTTAGATTCTACATAAATTATGAATGCATTATATTCATAATTGTTGAATTATGTGTATTTGATATTGCCATTAATTGTATCAAATAACTGCTCATGCATTAAATTATATACATTAAATTAAATTGAAAAAGAAAAAGAAATTTTTTTGTTGGGATTCATTGAACACCCATCCATGTCGATGCGCCCTCGAGCCAAAAACCCAAATTGGAGCTACGCCTACAGGCCCAAAAGCTAGAATCAATGCCCAGAAGGCGTCCCCACCCTAAACCACCATGATGCATGGCCCACAGCCATGCCCAGCCACCTTGGCTACTGACACACCCCGACCCAGAATGTCCATTAGGATTCCAAAGTCGAGCTGTGCTGGCCGACACCTGGAAGGTGATGAAGCCATAAAGTGTAGTGATGTGAAAAATGTGAATAAGTTTAAACCTAAAAGTTCCTAAACACCAGAGTGTGCTTGTGAGCGGGAGCGAACCCACCTCACGTGTGACTTTAGAGCATAAGTAAATATAGTAGAGCGGGTAACAATTATACCCTCAAAAGTGGCCACCAAACCAGAGATTCGCCAATAATCCTCGTCGATACGAACCTTAACAACTAACCTGGAGGGGCGCAAAACAGAAAACGTGAGTGGGCAAAAACAAAGATTTTCAAAACCATTTCAATATCAAAAGTACTAACCCCTCACTGTAAAACCCGTATACTTTCCCAGAAAATAATACGCATGTATTCAAATACCAAAACAGACTGTAAAAACGATAAAATTCGAATATGCCATGCCAAAAATCTAGCTAAGAAGTATATGCATCAATCAGGTGAGATAAAATCAATAATCAAAATATGCCGGCAATAATATGTCAGCTGGAGTCACCTAACGTGACATGTACGGCTGAATCTATAGCTCTTCAACCACTATCCTGCACACGAGTTGGAACCACCTATAGTGGTCTGTACGACAGGTTAGATGTATAAAATACGCTCAGTGCAACGATCACGTGAAGGCTGTGCGACGTATCGTGGGTCACCTACGAGTCGCAACCACCTATAGTGGTCTGTACGATAGGCTGGCACCTGCCTTGGATCCAAGGTGAGCGTATGGTGCAGGAGGTGAACGATGACGTGAAGGCTGGGCCCTACTCTGGCGGAGCACAAACACTCGAGGTGTAGGAATATGAGCTATCTCACAATCTCATCATCATCACTATCACTAACAAGCATATACTCACCTGACTTACCTGAGCGTCCGCAACACCGAAGCATGACCAGTACAATCACAATCATAATAATCAAATATAAATGGCATTCGACATGGCATTTCAATCATAAAACCAATTCGATTCTCAACCATTTAAAAATGAAGTTTCTGGGAAAACATCAACTATATATATACTAAATACAAAAGCCCACTCACCTGGAGTCCACGCTACAGCCCCCTAGCACGACTATCAAGATATCCCACTTGATTCCAAAAGATCACCGCCTAGCACAAATATCAGTCACGTCTCAGAATTTGTACTGAGAGAATATGCAATTTACATAAAACACATCCCTACGAATTTGATCCGGAAGATCCGTATCACGAATCTTCAATTTGTCAATTCCAATAATATACATTAAGCTTCTAGAACATTACCCCAAAGTTTCGTTATGATCCAACGATTGGATCTCCGCCAATTGCCAAAACCAAGTGGCGGTTAACATTTTATTTACAAACTTACAATTCCAATTCAGGAACATCCGTACGACGGATTCTCGATCCGTAAATTCCTAAATTCCTCAAATATTACATACTACCACATACTAAAGTTTGGTGACGATGTAACGGTCGGATCATTGATTCATATTTTGACCTATTACCGAATCGTAACGAATTTAGGTCCTAACGATCAATATACGTCAATCCATTATCAAAAATAATTTCAAGGCATTGAATAACGTCTAAAAAAATCATTGGCGGCCCTCTGGCCATGCGCCGTCGCGGGTTGCGGTTGGCCGCCCCCGAGTCGCCGGAAAATCCAACTTTCACTTAAAATTACCAAAATTTGCAGAGTTAAAGATCTCAATGAGTAGAACAACTTTAATACCTTCAACCAAGTCCAATTTGGCCTCGAAGACCTCCAATTTCAACAAAATCCGCTGGAAACCCTTGAATGGGTGTCCTCCAGTTCTATCCCAAATCACTTCCGATGCTCCAAACAATGATTGGGCATTGTTCCTGGGTTCCCAAGAAGTGGTTTGGTAGTGTTAATTGGATGAAATGGTTTAAGGATTGGAAGGATTTCGAACAAATTCCCCACCGTACCCACGGGTGCATTTTCTCTATTTTTGGGATCAAATCTCACCAAATTTGAGATGAAAATGATGGAAGGGAGGTTATGGAGGGGTGGTTTGAGGCAATTCACACGAAAAATGGGTGAAAACCCGTCGGAAATAACCATGGATACCAATCGGATCGCAGTTTCGCACGGGTCGGGGGAATCCACTGTTTCCCCCTCTCTCATTTCCCCTCCTTACTCTCTTCCCTCATTGGTCACTTAATCATCTATCTTCTCCCCATTAGCCACCCTCCCACCATTTCTCTCCTTTGCTAAACCATCCCAGCCGTCCATTTTCCATTTCTTTTGATGTGGGCCATACATTTGGCCCTCCAACTTTCTGAAATTTTTCAAACAAATTCAGAAAGTATCAATTTTGCCCTCGACTTCAAACGTTAATAACTTCTTCGTTATATCTCCAAATTTGAATCCGTTTGCACCCACGCGTCCGTAGCGACGAGTACTATAAGAATATGCCAAGAAAACAAACCTTATTTGCCACTACAAGGTGTCAACATCAATCGAAGTATGTGCCTCGAAGGGCATTTTCGTAAACTAACTTATAAAAAATTTAAAAATCATAATTTCTAAGGACGGGTTGTCACAATCTACCCACCTTTAAAAATTTCATCCCCGAAATTTAAAATCACTTATTGAAGAAAAGTAGTGAAAAGGTAGTAGAAAAATAAACACGTGAAAGAGATATCAAGGTAAAGCAGATGCATAAAAGAGAATGCCATTCCGTCGCGATTGGAGTGTAGTGATTCCTCTTTTATGCCTCCAAGCTCAACTTTCTTTCTCCTTTAGCATTATACTAAAATTCAGTACTTAGAAAAACATAGTATTAAAATAAAGTATGAAAGCATAACGTTCAAATACATATATGAAAACTGTAAAAACAATTTTACTGAAATCAAAACTGATTATCAAGAAAAGTCTTTGTCTACACACTCAGAGCGTATCAAATTCCAAAGGTACCCAAGCAGTACCCCTAAATAAATAAGCACCAAAAGTAACTAACATAAAAAGTCTATTTATTCACTTGCTTAACGAATCCAACAAGTATGTCATCAATATTATGGTCTGCAGCCCGCAATACTGATAACTCATCGTTGTCACGATAAGTAAGTAAATAATTCCCGAGGGTGCAATATTACCATCTTGCCCCTCATTGGGAAACATACACACACCGTCTAAACAAAGCCTCGATCGTGCTCTTGCACTACTACTCAGGCAACATCATTGATATCATAAATTTTCTCTAGGTCACAATCTTCATAACTCAAATACTTTTTCATAATCCTCTTCTGCCAATCACAAACTATGCACAAATATCCGTACAATTTCTCAAGCAATGCCATGCTCAAATCAGGAGCGTAACTATCGTTACACACAACCCTAACAAGGGTAAGTGTCTACCAATCATGCACTATGCATAAAATCTCTATATATTAGCCCCAATACGAACGTAGCTAAACCAAAATTGTAACCATAGTTACAAGCAACTAAAATGGAGCTAACGATATATCACAACCATACTATTTATGTGATAAACAACCTGTCACACGCCTCATAAGATCTGAATAGCTCATTTTAGACAACTCTTAGTCTCGAGGCTGTAATGTAATGCTAAACAAAATCTAGTACTCACAGCCCTTGAAAGGACTTCCCAAAGCTTGGAAACGACACGCATCCTACAATGAAATATAAATATGTCCAAATAATAATCCAGTCTTATCTGTGATTGCCTGAACTAGCATAGAAGTCCAAAAGTAGCTCTTTCATAATGCCATCATCCTCTGAAAGCGAACAGAGAAGAAACTATAGTTGTCCATAAAGTTTGGACTTTTTTTCCCTAACAACCTTCTTACTTACCCAATTAGAGGTGCCTCTGGCCCCATAATTCTTTTCAAACACATCAAGTGGAGCCTCGACTTTTGATTCCTTTCCCATCTCCTAATCTGATCACAACACGCACGAGGACTGTTAGATCTCAATATGTGGAAAGGCTAACAACATTCTACTTCTATCTTAGTTGGCTTCACAAGTGTCTTGTTGTTGAAATTCTAGCACCAAATTTTTAGAAAAGAACTCGTCACTAATACCAACTTTAAGCTTTAGGACTGAAAGAATACGCCTTCCCACCCTAGTAAAGCTACCACCCTTGAAACATCGCATGTGCGTAGTATGAATTTAGCATCCTAATTACTGGCGTTCGTATTTTCTCCATGTACCAAAATAATTCCAATAGGGGCTTATAGCAATAATTCCCTATCTCCAGTCGACCTCAAGCAGTGATTAGAACCATTCCAACAATTCTTGATAATCCAAGAATAGCGCCAATCAATGTCAGTGAACATCCGCTGAAATGGAATACGAATGGATGGAAAGAAATAGCTAAATTTGCACAGTGGGATGATACACGATAGTGCACTTATAGATATTGCTTTATTCCTTCCACTGCCGCTGCCAGAACTTAGTTCATTCCACAAATAAGTGCACTAGAAAAGTTCTGAGGTTGAGAAAGGTTTTGGACACGTTCTCCACAGAGAACCGTCGTTGGATGTTCAAGCAAGGCTAACTAATTATGACTTTAAGTCATAGAAAAGATAACTTATTCCAAACAGTGCTGCATGCTGAAATATAATTGGTACTCTATTATGCCGCCTCTGCACAGTTGAAATATCCAAGGACACGTCATCATGATTTCCAAAAATCAACGTCATCAAAGAATGTAACGCGATGGAGAGCTGAGACAACAGTTCAGTTGTAAGCAACTTTACTCACATCCAACTTCCCAGAGTAAAATAACTATCTTCGACCAGAAGGAAGAAGAATACTATAGTAGAAGAATCACTAACAAAGTGTTGATAAAATCAACAAGGCTAACGATATCTCGAATTTCTCGAGACTTTGTGAGAAATTCAATTTTCTTCCGTTATAACCTTTTTGGGAAAAGAAAAGAATTTCATTCGTTAAGATCACGTCTTTCAAGAATAATATCAATTTAATCAAGGTCCACAATTGAGAAGTCTGGTACAACGTTGACTAACAGGGCATAAAGGATATCATCTCACTATCGAAGTAAGAAGAAGATCACCAATAGGATCACTATGAATTTGTCAAACCAAAGAGGCAGGCTCAAATTACAAAGATTGGTTAAATAAGTGCAAAACCTAAGGTTCTGGCCTTCATCTTTGCGAATAAATTTGATTTCCCTAAAAGAGGTGTTTGATTGGGTAATTCTCTAACCAATAAGTTTCAGTGACTAAGGCCATTCAGCAAAGTGAGACTCATTCGAAAGTCACAAAGAAAACCGCTATAAGAGTGGTTCGACAAGGAATAAGGAAAGTAAATGCGGAGTTAACAAGACAAATCACTGGTGTATTCCATTCCTCGTATTCCGCAACATCTTAAAAGAATGTTGAAGAAAGACGTCCAAAAGTACACTTCTTCGAAACGGCCAATTGCTAACCAACTCTGCTCCACGAACTAAAAGGTCTTCACAATTTCTCTCTCCTCAAAACATGCTAGCAACGAGATGCTACTTCTTATTTCGATCCTACAACAAACCTGTGGAAGTGATCGAAGGTGGCTAGCCCTAAAAGTTTTATTGACCTAAATAGGTAGTATGGTTAACAAAGGTCTACTCATAAGTTCCCACAATTTAGTTCATTCGACTCAGACATTCCCTGTTAATCAGCCTATCCATTGCGTTGTGAATTAACGTATATGCAATAATTCTAATATTGTTTATTACCCTGAACTGTAAACCGGCGTCCTGGCATACTAGTGTCACTTCCCGATACTAACATGTGTTTGGTGCCAAAAATCATACCACCTGAATACTAGTTAATAGTTTGTGGATATCAGACAGTGTCACTGATTAGTAGCTCCACCATAGGCTGATTACAGGTTAGGGTCCACTCAGATAGTTGGTTCGATAATGGGTAAGAAATTGGTCTTAAAAGGTAGTTTAATAACTCAAGGAAAAGATATTTCTACTTCGGGGATTCCTCCTAACCATAGGTGCAACAACTCATATGCTTGCCTATACTCATCGAACTGACAAGTATAGCGCCAAGAACTTCTGGGGACTAATATGAGTTACAATGTCTTAAGCTAGAAGGATAGTATTTTAGAATAATCCACTTTAGGACAAACTTAAACAGAAGTCGATCTTTCCCCAAAAGATCTAGAATGACCACCAATTTCAATTGGTAGGATTTGCGTTATTAAGAACCGAAAGTAATCATCTCAAGACGTTCCTCCATTGATTGCTACCCCTGTAGCATCACATTGTCACTCCAAACATTGGAAATCTTGACGAAGGTAAACTTCGTATGCATTCTAATAGGGGTATTCTAATGAACTCTGCTAAGCAACCAAAACCATTTTTAATTCCGAGCTCAAAAGTTTAGTAACGATGGCCACAGAACAATGGTGGAATCGATTTATAAATCCCTAGTGATACGTCGATGTCGAAGCACTAACCTTTCTCTAAGGCCATCAACTAATCTCAATCTACATCTTTCCTTGGCAGGGAAATTCTTCACCTCAAGTCTAAAATATTTGCCAAGTAGTCTCCTAAAATACCCAGGAGTTGGCCAAACTGTCCAAAACTTAGGAGAAACTAACACATATCTGTATTCGACGAGGTGGCAAGATTCAAAAATTAGGTTCAAGAGCCTAAAATGCTCTCATCATGCGTGTGATGGATGCAATACTGCCCAACTTATGCTCTGATACCAAATTGACACACCCCGACCCAGAATGTCCATTAGGATTCCAAAGTCGAGCTGTGCTGGCCGACACCTGGAAGGTGACGAAGCCATAAAGTGTAGTGATGTGGAAAATGTGAACAAATTTAAACCTAAAAGTGCCTAAACACTAGAGTGTGCTCGTGAGCGGGAGCGAACCCACCTCACGCGTGACTTCAGAGCATAAGTAAATACAGTAGAGCGGGTAACAATTATACCCTTAAAAGTGGCCACCAAACCAGAGATTCGTCGATACGAACCTGGAGGGGCGCAAAACAGAAAACGTGAGTGGGCAAAAACAAAGCTTTTCAAAACCATTTCAATATCAAAAGTACTAACCCCTCACTGTAAAACCCGTATATTTTCCCAGAAAATAATACGTATGTATTCAAATACCAAAACAAGCTGTAAAAATGATAAAATTTGAATATGCCATGTCAGAAATATGCTACGCCAAAAATCCAGCCAAGCAATATATGCATCAATCAAGTGAGATAAAATCAATAATCAAAATATGCCGGCAATAATATGTCATTCGGAGTCACCTAACGTGACCTGTACGGCTGAATCTATAGCTCCTCAACCATTATCCTGCACACGAGTTGGAACCACCTATAGTGCTCTATACGATAGGCTAGGTGCATAAAATACGCTCAGTGCTACGATCACGTGAAGGCTGTGCGACGTATCGTGTGTCACCTACGAGTCGGAACCACCTATAGTGGTCTATACGACAGGCTGGCACCTGCCTTGGATCCAAGGTGAGCGTACGGTGCGGGAGGTGAATGATGACGTGAAGGCTGGGCCCTACTCTGGCGGAGCACAAACACCCGAGGTGCAGGAATATGAGCTATCTCACAATTTCATCATCATCACTATCACTAACAAGCATATACTCACCTGACTTACCTGAGCGTGCGCAGCACCGAAGCATGACCAGTACAATCACAATCATAATAATCAAATATAAATGGCATTCGACATGGCATTTCAATCATAAAACCAATTCGATTCTCAACCATTTAAAAATGAAGAAATGTAATTGTATGTTTTGATATGAGAATTATGTGTGTAGAATATAAGGGAACTAAATTATAGATGGAAGAAGAGTTGTAATAAAAGAATCAGTATAAAGAGTAGAAAAGTAGTCGAGGCGGTTTTGGATTAAGTAAAGGATCTCAATGAAATAATTGAAATTTAACCTTATGTTTTGGGAATTAATTACTGACTATAAATGTTAATGTAAGGGATTAGGAAATTGAACAATGAATTGAGATAAATGATAACTAACTAAACAAGAGTTTAGTTTGGACCTATCACTAATATTATTATTTCTCGAAATATAATAAATATTTCAGGGCGGGGCGTTACAATCTCCATTCGTAATCTTGGTCGACACCACCCAAAAAGGGTACCTCCGAGTCTTCCCATCCAAGATTTGGCCACTCGTAGTGGTGGGGCCAGTCTTATTCTCCGGTGACACCTCTAGCTCTACTAGGATTTCTTGGTCCAACTCGACCCTATTTTTTGGGCCTAACATTGACTCGGGCTGAAGGATTTTTTTTTTCTTTTGGGCTCATTACTACAAGCCCAACCCGACCCTTAATAAAAATAAAAAATAAAAACAAACAATTTTTGTGTGAGGCTCGCCTACACTGGCCCATTACCTTGGCTCAACTCAACTCGCGACACTAGCCTATGTGGTTTTGGTGTCCCCGTGTCTCTACCACACCAGATTCTAGCCCGTAGCTGGTAATCTGGTACCCTGGCCTGCAACACACTTGATCGTGCCTTTTCTGGGAGCACATATGCTGCGAAGCAGTAGATACGTTCCATCTCTATTTTAGGCCTGCAGCCCAGCCAAGCACAACCCAGCCTAATTCTTAGGCCTAGGTCGCACATTTCAATTTACTCAGCCCACCAATAGGCTTTAGCCTATTATTTTGGGCCCTGAGTTTAATTGCCTAATTATTTTTAGGCCCAATGGGTTTTATATTTTTTCACCCACACTTTAAATTTGGCCCGAAGTCCAAATAATTAATTCAAATACAATTATAGACCTGAAGTTCTATTTGCATATTTTCTTGTTGCATATTTCTGCATATATATTTATGTTTGTCTACAGAAACATATGAACTCGAAGTTCATAATTATTTTGAAACTTAAAGTTTCTAAAAACATGCCTTGTTTGAAAACATGAAGTTTTCCTTAAAAACATCGCCCATGAAAGCCCGAAGTTTTTCATGCGAATATTAACCAATACACGTCTATTAGAACCTGAATGTTATACTCCTATGTGAATGGATTGATTTTTTTCTCCATTGCACTAACCACATCTTGTCCATCTATTTTGTGATAGGAACATGTCAAATTGAACAAACTCGATTTCACCACTTTGGAGGTTTGTTGAAGAAACTACCTCAAATGGGTCTAAGATGTGAAGCTCCACCTCACTGCAAAGAATTTGAATCCCGTCATTGAAGATGAGACGGACAACCCTATTGGCGAAGTTGAGAAAGCCATTGCCATGATCTTTATCCGAAGACATATTCATGACGCACTACAAACCGAGTATCTTGTTGAGGAGGATCCATAAGCACTATGGATCGCTTCAGCTAATCGTTTGATCACCAAAAGGACATCTTCTTGCCTAAAGCAAGACATGACTGGCAGCATTTGTGCTTCCAATACTTTAATTCTGTGAATGAATATAATTATGAAGTTTGTCAAATTCGATCACTTCTCAAGTTTTGTAACGAAACTTTGACCGAAAAGGATCTCCTGGAGAAAACCTATTCAACATTCTCTGCTACTAATGTTGTCCTGCAGCAAAAATATAGAGCTTAGAAGTTCACTAAGTTTTCAGATTTGATCTCTATTTTACTTGCTAAAAAGCAGAATTAGATGTTGATGAAAAATCATCGAGCTCGACCTACAAGGGCAGTCATTATAGCACGAACCAACACCTAAAATGCCAAAAGAGGCATGGTAGGGGAGGCTAGAAGCTACCCCGTCAAGGTCAATAGAGCCAATACCTATTTAAGGGAGGAAACAAAGCCAAAAAGCACCCTAACCTCGCTCCTAAGGCCCCAAATTTCAAGAATAAGGACAAAGCACTTGAAACCATGGATGGAGATATGTGCTATTGCTGTGGTTTAAGGGACCATTGGTCCCGTGTTTGCTGAGCTCCCCAGAAGGTTGTAGCTGAATATCATTCTCATCGTACGAAGTTTGAATCAAACTTTATGCAAGTGGACAAACTGGAGAGTGAAAAGATGGAGGTTTCTGACTTATAAGAGGTCGTTACCTGATCGGATCATATTTATACATATTTTTATATCAAATTCACTCGTCTTTTCTTAGTTAGTTCGTTATATTTTGAGCTATTTACGTTATTTTTGTGTTTTATAAGAATTTTTCAAGTTAAGAAAATAAAAATAGAATAAGTAAAATGTTAAGTAATAAATTCGTCTAAACTATCTTACCTGTTGAATTGAACTTATCATTTGGAAAATAATATATAAATATATATATTTATATTTTTATTTTTATTTATATATGTGATGATTGTGTTGTGTGTGTGTAATAATAAAGCAGTCGGTGGAAGGCAAAAGGGAGCAGCATGTGGGTGGAAGAAAAAGAAAAAAATAAGAAAGAAGAATGATGAGGCCAGCTAAAAGGGAATAAAAGAATTGACAGAAAATGGGAGGCATCAATCATAGCTGGGAGATTAAAAGAACAAGGCATTTTTCCAGAGAGGAGAACTAGAGAGCGCAGAAAAATAAGAGCTCCTTGGGAGCTCACGCCTGGAGGGAAGCTGCCTCTGAAGCAGCTTGGAAAAATATAAAAGAAAAAGAAATAAGGAGAGAGCCAGGGAGAGTCAGCGAGGGGCTCCTCGCACGGAGCTACAAAGAAATAGAGCAGCGGGAGCAGTCCAACCAAGAGCAGCGCAAGGGAGCAGGGAGCTGCGGGGATGAGTCAGAGAAGATTGACGGGATTGGAAGGATAGAGCAGCTGCCATTGGGCAGCGTTGGAGAGAAATAAAGGCAGCGACGGGAGAGCTCAGCCAAATCCGATTCTTCTTCTGGGGCTCGTGGATCTCGGACACCCATCTGACCCATGTCCGCATGTGGACCCTTTCAGCCTACATACCTCAGACTTGTGGTCAACAAGCTTGCTGATTATGCTTGGGCTCTTGGGCTGACGAACTCACCGAAAGCAAAAAGCCCACGGGACAGAAAAACCTCTGCACTCCCCGTTTCGGTTTAATCCTCCAACTCATGTTTAATTTCTGTTTTAAATTATAAATGATGTGTAATTAATTATTTTGGCTAGAGGTTAATTCGAAACCATGATTATATTTGTAATTTGAATTGGTAAATTCAGTTGTGATTTCTGAGTTATGATTTAATTTGCTTAACTGCTTGATTAATAACTTATTTGTGTTTGTCGATTAAGAATGCAAACTTAATTTACATGCATGAATTTGATGCTAGAATATAAGTGAATTTCACCTAATCGTTATGAACTTATATTCATGAGTAGTGAAGGTTGCTAGTCACAATCGCGTTAAGTAAATTCCTGGCAAACGTATCATGCTGTTCATTGTTACGAATGCCTTGTCAACACTTATGATTTTCATAGAACTTAATGATTCTCGCTTGTATCTCTATTATGCAATTCATGTAGGGAACTTGTGGGGAATGTTTTGGGTTGTCGTATGCAATCATCCAATCCATTAACTTAAGGAAAATCTGAAAGTTAACTAGTGCAATTCACGGTTAATTTGGGGCGTTGAAAATTCATAATTTATTGAAAGAACAACTGAAAATCAATTTAGGTTGCTTATGTGTCATGTGTGGAGAAAAAAACCCTCTAGCCAATCCGTCGTCTATCATTTTACCTTAATTTTATGTTTTTGTCAATCCTGTAATTTATTTAAGTTTAATTTACGTTTCGTCCAAACCAAACCCCCCTATTATTATATTATATTATCTAGTTAGTTTTTCATTATTTTTAATCTTTTAATTTAAATTTCGTCCAATTAATTTCCTGGTGTTTAGATTGAGTTAATTTGAGTGTTTTTATTATTTTGAGTCATTTTAAGTGTGTTTCGAGTTTTTAGCTTAGTTTGTATTTTCTAGAGTCTTGAGTCGTTTTGAGTCTTTTGAGTTGTTTTAGTTTATTTGTTAGTTTTATTTTGAGTTATTTTAGTTAAGTGTTTTTATTTTAGTTTAGTGTCTTTAAACTTTATTTTTACGTTTTTAAATTATTTTAGAGGTTTTAGCAAGCCCTCCTAATCCCCGGCCTAGAACGATACCCTACTTACATCTATACTACAACTGTCAAAAAGAGGGTTAAATTTGTGTCGAGTTAATTCTCGCATCAAATTTTGGCGCCGTTGCCGGGGATTAGTAACTTTGCTAATCCCTTTATTTTTGTTTGTGTTTATTTTTATATTTGTGTTTATGTTTTTATTTGTGTTTGTGTATTTTACTTTTGATATTTGATTTAGTTTTCGTTCTTTAAATTTTAGGTACTAGAGAAGTAAGACATGGATTTTGCTAGTATTCAAGCTCAATTGGCAAATCTTACTTCTCAATTGTCGCAGAATGCCGAAAGGGCCACAATGCCAAGTGTCCCTACATTTGGTGCATCGTATGAGCAAGGATATCAAAATCATCAATGTCCCCAATTTTCTGCATATGACGATAATTGGGGATATCAAGGCCACAGCCAATCAAGGGGCAACATGTATTCCAACGCTTGCAATTCGAATTGGAGGGACTATTCAAATCAAATGTGGGATGAACCTCAACATTTTCAACAAAGTGGATATTGGCAGCAAGACGAGTTCTATTCCAGACCTATGCAGCCACCACAGCATCCCCCACAACAATTCCAATCGAATCAAAGTATGCCTATAGATTATAATGAAATTCTTAATGAATTAAACTCTTTGGTGCAGGGGTCACAAAATCAAGCTAAGGAGACTCACCAAGGAGAATATTTGCAGCCGTATGAGGAATTCTATCAATGGCCATGTGCACCACCACAACCTCCCCCACAACCATTCCAATCAAATTCAAGTATGTCCAGGGATAATGATCAAATTTTTCAATTACTAACCTCTTTGGTGCAGGACCAACAAAATCAAGACAAAATAATGGATAACTTGAAGAATCAAATGGGAGAGATGGTGGAATCCATGGCACAGATTCAAGAACAACGTGAACTCTCCAATTCAAACATTGCAAATTCAAGGGGAGAAGTTGAACTTGATGAACCCATCACTTTGGAAAGTGATATGGAGGATGAAGATATCCTAGAACCATCCATACACAGCCCAAACTTGGACGAATCGCCGCTGCAAGCAGAAGATGAGGAGGACGACTTGGGCAGTTTAGACGAATTCTTGTCTCAAACCCCTCAAGTCCCTATGTCGTCCAACTATGGTGAGGTTGTTCCAAGTTCAATTCATTCTGATATTTTTCCACCGAATGTTCTTTTTCCTTGCAGAATTTTAATTCCAAATTTCGAAGATAGTGAAAAAGACATTGTGGACGCTCTTCCAATGGTTCAAGATATCGAAGTGGTTGGGCAATATCAAGAATTCATCAAAGAGGCCGAGCAAGCAACAAAGGCCCATGAAATTGAGTTTGATGACACGGGACAAGCCACAACAATCATAATAAATTTGGCCAAGTTCAAAGTCCCCGAAATATCCAAAAATGTGGTTTTTGTTATTGATTTTGAGTCGGAGAAAGATAGTAAGCCATCTTCTCCATTTTTAATTTTTATTTTATTTTATACTAACATTTTTCTGATTTTTATGATTCAGGCACCCACTCGTGAATTCAAACCATTGCCGGATCATTTCAAGTACCACTGTCCGTTCAAGGATAAAGCCATGCACTTGAATAAAGAAGGGAAGCCTAGGAATCACCCACAATCAGATTTGCATTCTTACTCCCTTCTTTTCCTTTACTTTCATTTTTGTTTTGTTTAGTTAGTTGTGTTATTTGGTTGAATTTTGTTTAGTTTGCGTTTAAATAAATTAAGGGCATTGTTTATTTTAAGTGCGGGTAAACAAAGTCTTTTTGCTTTAATTTACATATTTTATATTGCTTAAAATAAACCTAAAAAAAAAAAAAAATATTAAAATTAAAATTTACATTAATTTACATATTTTGATTTACATTTATTTTATTTTGCTTAAAATAAACTTAAAAAAAAAATTACAATAATTCGAAAAACTGATAGCAATCATTGGTTTTGGTTAGGTGGCGCCTCAGAGGTTGACGGAGCTCCGGGAAGACGAAGAGCCAGAGTTGGAATCTCCGGAGCCGGAACACTTGGTGCTGCTCCAGAGGACGAAGGCAACATAAACCGCGGGAGTAACGCCATGAACCGCTCATGATCACTCTGGATTCGACCGTCCGACTCCTGCAGCTGGTCCAGCTTCCTCTTCATGCTGGTCGAGTAGCTAGTTGCGAGCATGTGCAACTCCTTGTTCTCGTGCCTGAGTCCTCTGACTTCTTGCCGAAGACTGACCACCTCCGCCATTAGCGACTCCACCTGACGAGATCTTGCAAGCAGGCGCTGACCCATGTTTGAAACTGAGCCTGCACACTGGACACTGAGAGCCAGTGAGTCCTGAACAGCCAGCTCGTCTGACCGCATAGACAGCAACCTAGTGTCTCTAGGAGTAAGAAGGTTTCTTGCAACCACCGTTGCGGTTATATCGTTCCTCATCATTGTGTCCCCGACTGTAAGAGGACCATTGGGGGATATGAAGGATGGATTCCAAATGTTGTTCGGAGAAGACGAGTCATCGTCTTCCCCGACATTCAAGTTTAGGCGACGGTCGGAAGGGCAAGACATTTTTAGAGGCGGTTGCGGAAGAAGAGTTCGGAAAAATTAAAAATGCAGAAGTGCAGGATGAAAGCGGAAGGAGTAAGATTAAGAAGTGCAGAAGAGAGTGTTTACAGAGGAGAGTGTTTGAGGAAGGGAGTTCAAGTGTGAGGTGGAGCAGAATTTGCGTCTCTATAAAAAGAAGCAAATCAAAGAGAGGCGCTCCTCTGAGGTTGAAGACGCGTCCTCGCGCAAATCGAAGGCCGACGCTCCTTTCTCAAATGAGTCGTTTCCTTTCTCAAAAGCTGGGCTTGACTCAGCAATCACGTGGTTCTGTTTTTCCAGTTTGTCGTGACTCATCACGTGCAGCGTGGAGCGTTG
This sequence comes from Crataegus laevigata, assembly GCA_963580275.1. NCBI lineage: Eukaryota > Viridiplantae > Streptophyta > Magnoliopsida > Rosales > Rosaceae > Crataegus > Crataegus laevigata. The sequence continues at coordinate 22,880,713 of OY756947.1, read as the reverse complement.
CGAAAACCACGAGCCGCACCCGGTTTTGAACCCTGGTTTTCAAAAGATCATCATTCCAATTTGTCGTCACTCGTCGCATGCGCAGTCAGCTTCGCGGAAATTACGGAAGCTTTGTCAGAAAGCGCGTAACGGGCACTGTTCATCCATCCACCGGCTGCCGACAAATAGTGCGGGAATAGTTCCGGTTGAGGAAGAAAAATTTCTATAAGTTCGACCTTCGCCTTCCACATCAAAGGCACACCTTCACATCCTCTCAACCTCTCAACCTCTCAACCTCTCTTCATCTCCGATAATGTCTTCCCAAAGAAAGCTTTCGAGTTATTCAGTGTTCTTCATCCCTTGGATCACCCCAGAAAACAAACCTTCCAGAGCAAAAGTATTTCATATTAAAAAGGTTAAAAGCAAAAGTATCTCATATTATGCTTTCTCCTCTCCTTCATCTGAGGAACGTGGAGAAAGTGAGATCCTGATTGCTTACCTAGTCTTGCTCTCGAGTACTCATCTCAGACCCCTCCCAGCCCACTTCAAAAATAAACCTGTGTTGAGGTACTTCTTCAAAAACAAAAGTACCTCACAGACGAAGCAGGAGGAGTCTGAGGTGCACCCAAGAGCAGATGAGTCTGGGTTGATCCAAGAGTTCAAGAAGATGCCACACCTGCGTGGAGACCGGACTACTTGAAGCATGTGGAGACAACGTGCTGATTCATCCTCAACTAAGCTGAGGATCACTTGCAAGAAGAAGGCCCATCCAGTTCAAGATGAAAGCTGTGGAAAATCAACAGTCATGACCAATGATCGCCTATTAGTTCTTTTCGTTATCTTTTATTTTCATTTTCAATTTTCGTTTGCATTTTCTATATTTTCTTGCGTGCTTAACTGATTTATTTCTTGTCTTTGCAGGAACGTTTGGTTATTTCCTCCCTTGAAGTTGATTGCAAAATTTACGCTCGGGGGTCATCGCTTAGTTTTCTGCAAATTAGAGAAGTTTTCAGTCCCTTTTCTTTATTTTGTTTCGTATTATTTATTCATTTTATTTTATTTGCATATTAATGTTTTCTGACATTGGGGACAATGTCTAGTTTAAGTGTGGGGGTATCAAGATAAAAAATGACCAAATTGAAATTTTTTGTACCTTCGACTTTGAACTGGTTTCATTTGTTTCCATGTTGTTGTTTTTGTTTTCTTAATTAGTTTTGTTTTATTTAATTTTTTCGGAAAAATTTTAAAAATCCAAAAATATTGTTTTATTTTCCTTATTGTTTTGAATTAGATTTTTATTAGTTTCCCGACCCAATGATATAACTGAATGAAGTTTGAACCATGATTATCAAGAACTTAGCTAACATGTGTTGTATGAAATTCCTTATTCTCTTGTTAGTTTTGTACATGTTTGATCATCTTTGAAAAACCAAATGCACATAGCCGTGTTGATGTGAAACTAAAGCATGACTTAAAGCTTCATATGTGAATTTAGTGACCATATACATCCTATGTGAGTTTTTGAGCATATTGAAAGTGTGTGCATTTTTCATACACTCCCATTCTTTTATGTGTGATGAACTTATGTGAGATGCATCTCTAGAACTTGCGTAACGATCTTTCGAAATTTTTGTCATTGATTGCATGAACTTGAAAATGATAGAGGCATTAAGTTCACCACCATGGCCCAAATATCCATATTTCCCAAAGAAAAAAAAAATGATGATATCATTAGACTGCCATTTTGAGCCGTTATGTGAGCCTTTTATTTCTTATCACCAGATATGTCTACCCTTATACCTCAAAACATGTATCCTTACCCTTTCCAAGCGAGCAATTTGAGACCGTCTTATAAGAAATGTTTGTGAAGTACTTGGAATGAGTTTGGCAAAAGAATAAGTGTGGGGGTATTTCATGTTTGTATTTATTTTTTGAAAAAAAAAAAAAAAAAAAAAGAAGAAAAGAAAAAAAAAAGAAAAGAAAGAATGTATACGAAGAAAATAAAAAGTTTTTAAAGTTTCAGTTTAGGGGTGTGGTTGGAAGTGTCAAAAGAATCGTTGGAAAGTTTGAGTTCTTATAAATCTCAACAAAAGAATCGCTTGCGATGTAGCTTGGAACTTGTGTTTTCCTATTCTTTCGTTTCAATAGCCTTATCCCTGAGCCTCATTACATCCAATAAAAGTCCTCTTGATTTAAGTTTTGTAATTATGATTGTGGAGAAGTGATTTTTATGCAAGCTTATGGTAGATCTTTCACATTTGTTTCTTTGAGCGAAACACATTAAAACTAAACACATGTGTGATTGAGTGCATATCCCGTGAGAAGGTTGCTGGTTTGCATATGGTGATTTTAAAAATAAAAACTTGAAATTGCATTAACATGGCTATCTCACACACTACACTTCAAGGATGATTTAAAGATTACTGCTAATATTTGAATAAGGAATATGAGCTTGAATTAGCTTGTTTGGTGTTAGCTATGGTTCTTGCTGATTTATGTTCTCAAATGAAATTCTATGAGGGTCAAATAGGGGGAAGTTAATGTTTTTCATGTTATTACTTTTTCTGTTTTCTTTGTTTTGCTCGAGGACTAGCAAAAGCTAAGTGTGGGGGTATTTGATCGGATCATATTTATACATATTTTTATATCAAATTCACTCGTCTTTTCTTAGTTAGTTCGTTATATTTTGAGCTATTTACGTTATTTTTGTGTTTTATAAGAATTTTTCAAGTTAAGAAAATAAAAATAGAATAAGTAAAATGTTAAGTAATAAATTCGTCTAAACTATCTTACCTGTTGAATTGAACTTATCATTTGGAAAATAATATATAAATATATATATTTTTATTTATATTTTTATTTATATATGTGATGATTGTGTTGTGTGTGTGTAATAATAAAGCAGTCGGTGGAAGGCAAAAGGGAGCAGCATGTGGGTGGAAGAAAAAGAAAAAAATAAGAAAGAAGAATGATGAGGCCAGCTAAAAGGGAATAAAAGAATTGACAGAAAATGGGAGGCATCAATCATAGCTGGGAGATTAAAAGAACAAGGCATTTTTCCAGAGAGGAGAACTAGAGAGCGCAGAAAAATAAGAGCTCCTTGGGAGCTCACGCCTGGAGGGAAGCTGCCTCTGAAGCAGCTTGGAAAAATATAAAAGAAAAAGAAATAAGGAGAGAGCCAGGGAGAGTCAGCGAGGGGCTCCTCGCACGGAGCTACAAAGAAATAGAGCAGCGGGAGCAGTCCAACCAAGAGCAGCGCAAGGGAGCAGGGAGCTGCGGGGATGAGTCAGAGAAGATTGACGGGATTGGAAGGATAGAGCAGCTGCCATTGGGCAGCGTTGGAGAGAAATAAAGGCAGCGACGGGAGAGCTCAGCCAAATCCGATTCTTCTTCTGGGGCTCGTGGATCTCGGACACCCATCTGACCCATGTCCGCATGTGGACCCTTTCAGCCTACATACCTCAGACTTGTGGTCAACAAGCTTGCTGATTATGCTTGGGCTCTTGGGCTGACGAACTCACCGAAAGCAAAAAGCCCACGGGACAGAAAAACCTCTGCACTCCCCGTTTCGGTTTAATCCTCCAACTCATGTTTAATTTCTGTTTTAAATTATAAATGATGTGTAATTAATTATTTTGGCTAGAGGTTAATTCGAAACCATGATTATATTTGTAATTTGAATTGGTAAATTCAGTTGTGATTTCTGAGTTATGATTTAATTTGCTTAACTGCTTGATTAATAACTTATTTGTGTTTGTCGATTAAGAATGCAAACTTAATTTACATGCATGAATTTGATGCTAGAATATAAGTGAATTTCACCTAATCGTTATGAACTTATATTCATGAGTAGTGAAGGTTGCTAGTCACAATCGCGTTAAGTAAATTCCTGGCAAACGTATCATGCTGTTCATTGTTACGAATGCCTTGTCAACACTTATGATTTTCATAGAACTTAATGATTCTCGCTTGTATCTCTATTATGCAATTCATGTAGGGAACTTGTGGGGAATGTTTTGGGTTGTCGTATGCAATCATCCAATCCATTAACTTAAGGAAAATCTGAAAGTTAACTAGTGCAATTCACGGTTAATTTGGGGCGTTGAAAATTCATAATTTATTGAAAGAACAACTGAAAATCAATTTAGGTTGCTTATGTGTCATGTGTGGAGAAAAAAACCCTCTAGCCAATCCGTCGTCTATCATTTTACCTTAATTTTATGTTTTTGTCAATCCTGTAATTTATTTAAGTTTAATTTACGTTTCGTCCAAACCAAACCCCCCTATTATTATATTATATTATCTAGTTAGTTTTTCATTATTTTTAATCTTTTAATTTAAATTTCGTCCAATTAATTTCCTGGTGTTTAGATTGAGTTAATTTGAGTGTTTTTATTATTTTGAGTCATTTTAAGTGTGTTTCGAGTTTTTAGCTTAGTTTGTATTTTCTAGAGTCTTGAGTCGTTTTGAGTCTTTTGAGTTGTTTTAGTTTATTTGTTAGTTTTATTTTGAGTTATTTTAGTTAAGTGTTTTTATTTTAGTTTAGTGTCTTTAAACTTTATTTTTACGTTTTTAAATTATTTTAGAGGTTTTAGCAAGCCCTCCTAATCCCCGGCCTAGAACGATACCCTACTTACATCTATACTACAACTGTCAAAAAGAGGGTTAAATTTGTGTCGAGTTAATTCTCGCATCAAATTTTGGCGCCGTTGCCGGGGATTAGTAACTTTGCTAATCCCTTTATTTTTGTTTGTGTTTATTTTTATATTTGTGTTTATGTTTTTATTTGTGTTTGTGTATTTTACTTTTGATATTTGATTTAGTTTTCGTTCTTTAAATTTTAGGTACTAGAGAAGTAAGACATGGATTTTGCTAGTATTCAAGCTCAATTGGCCAATCTTACTTCTCAATTGTCGCAGAATGCCGAAAGGGCCACAATGCCAAGTGTCCCTACATTTGGTGCATCGTATGAGCAAGGATATCAAAATCATCAATGTCCCCAATTTTCTGCATATGACGATAATTGGGGATATCAAGGCCACAGCCAATCAAGGGGCAACATGTATTCCAACGCTTGCAATTCGAATTGGAGGGACTATTCAAATCAAATGTGGGATGAACCTCAACATTTTCAACAAAGTGGATATTGGCAGCAAGACGAGTTCTATTCCAGACCTATGCAGCCACCACAGCATCCCCCACAACAATTCCAATCGAATCAAAGTATGCCTATAGATTATAATGAAATTCTTAATGAATTAAACTCTTTGGTGCAGGGGTCACAAAATCAAGCTAAGGAGACTCACCAAGGAGAATATTTGCAGCCGTATGAGGAATTCTATCAATGGCCATGTGCACCACCACAACCTCCCCCACAACCATTCCAATCAAATTCAAGTATGTCCAGGGATAATGATCAAATTTTTCAATTACTAACCTCTTTGGTGCAGGACCAACAAAATCAAGACAAAATAATGGATAACTTGAAGAATCAAATGGGAGAGATGGTGGAATCCATGGCACAGATTCAAGAACAACGTGAACTCTCCAATTCAAACATTGCAAATTCAAGGGGAGAAGTTGAACTTGATGAACCCATCACTTTGGAAAGTGATATGGAGGATGAAGATATCCTAGAACCATCCATACACAGCCCAAACTTGGACGAATCGCCGCTGCAAGCAGAAGATGAGGAGGACGACTTGGGCAGTTTAGACGAATTCTTGTCTCAAACCCCTCAAGTCCCTATGTCGTCCAACTATGGTGAGGTTGTTCCAAGTTCAATTCATTCTGATATTTTTCCACCGAATGTTCTTTTTCCTTGCAGAATTTTAATTCCAAATTTCGAAGATAGTGAAAAAGACATTGTGGACGCTCTTCCAATGGTTCAAGATATCGAAGTGGTTGGGCAATATCAAGAATTCATCAAAGAGGCCGAGCAAGCAACAAAGGCCCATGAAATTGAGTTTGATGACACGGGACAAGCCACAACAATCATAATAAATTTGGCCAAGTTCAAAGTCCCCGAAATATCCAAAAATGTGGTTTTTGTTATTGATTTTGAGTCGGAGAAAGATAGTAAGCCATCTTCTCCATTTTTAATTTTTATTTTATTTTATACTAACATTTTTCTGATTTTTATGATTCAGGCACCCACTCGTGAATTCAAACCATTGCCGGATCATTTCAAGTACCACTGTCCGTTCAAGGATAAAGCCATGCACTTGAATAAAGAAGGGAAGCCTAGGAATCACCCACAATCAGATTTGCATTCTTACTCCCTTCTTTTCCTTTACTTTCATTTTTGTTTTGTTTAGTTAGTTGTGTTATTTGGTTGAATTTTGTTTAGTTTGCGTTTAAATAAATTAAGGGCATTGTTTATTTTAAGTGCGGGTAAACAAAGTCTTTTTGCTTTAATTTACATATTTTATATTGCTTAAAATAAACCTAAAAAAAAAAAAAATATTAAAATTAAAATTTACATTAATTTACATATTTTGATTTACATTTATTTTATTTTGCTTAAAATAAACTTAAAAAAAAAATTACAATAATTCGAAAAACTGATAGCAATCATTGGTTTTGGTTAGGTGGCGCCTCAGAGGTTGACGGAGCTCCGGGAAGACGAAGAGCCAGAGTTGGAATCTCCGGAGCCGGAACACTTGGTGCTGCTCCAGAGGACGAAGGCAACATAAACCGCGGGAGTAACGCCATGAACCGCTCATGATCACTCTGGATTCGACCGTCCGACTCCTGCAGCTGGTCCAGCTTCCTCTTCATGCTGGTCGAGTAGCTAGTTGCGAGCATGTGCAACTCCTTGTTCTCGTGCCTGAGTCCTCTGACTTCTTGCCGAAGACTGACCACCTCCGCCATTAGCGACTCCACCTGACGAGATCTTGCAAGCAGGCGCTGACCCATGTTTGAAACTGAGCCTGCACACTGGACACTGAGAGCCAGTGAGTCCTGAACAGCCAGCTCGTCTGACCGCATAGACAGCAACCTAGTGTCTCTAGGAGTAAGAAGGTTTCTTGCAACCACCGTTGCGGTTATATCGTTCCTCATCATTGTGTCCCCGACTGTAAGAGGACCATTGGGGGATATGAAGGATGGATTCCAAATGTTGTTCGGAGAAGACGAGTCATCGTCTTCCCCGACATTCAAGTTTAGGCGACGGTCGGAAGGGCAAGACATTTTTAGAGGCGGTTGCGGAAGAAGAGTTCGGAAAAATTAAAAATGCAGAAGTGCAGGATGAGAGCGGAAGGAGTAAGATTAAGAAGTGCAGAAGAGAGTGTTTACAGAGGAGAGTGTTTGAGGAAGGGAGTTCAAGTGTGAGGTGGAGCAGAATTTGCGTCTCTATAAAAAGAAGCAAATCAAAGAGAGGCGCTCCTCTGAGGTTGAAGACGCGTCCTCGCGCAAATCGAAGGCCGACGCTCCTTTCTCAAATGAGTCGTTTCCTTTCTCAAAAGCTGGGCTTGACTCAGCAATCACGTGGTTCTGTTTTTCCAGTTTGTCGTGACTCATCACGTGCAGCGTGGAGCGTTGCGAAAACCACGAGCCGCACCCGGTTTTGAACCCTGGTTTTCAAAAGATCATCATTCCAATTTGTCGTCACTCGTCGCATGCGCAGTCAGCTTCGCGGAAATTACGGAAGCTTTGTCAGAAAGCGCGTAACGGGCACTGTTCATCCATCCACCGGCTGCCGACAAATAGTGCGGGAATAGTTCCGGTTGAGGAAGAAAAATTTCTATAAGTTCGACCTTCGCCTTCCACATCAAAGGCACACCTTCACATCCTCTCAACCTCTCAACCTCTCAACCTCTCTTCATCTCCGATAATGTCTTCCCAAAGAAAGCTTTCGAGTTATTCAGTGTTCTTCATCCCTTGGATCACCCCAGAAAACAAACCTTCCAGAGCAAAAGTATTTCATATTAAAAAGGTTAAAAGCAAAAGTATCTCATATTATGCTTTCTCCTCTCCTTCATCTGAGGAACGTGGAGAAAGTGAGATCCTGATTGCTTACCTAGTCTTGCTCTCGAGTACTCATCTCAGACCCCTCCCAGCCCACTTCAAAAATAAACCTGTGTTGAGGTACTTCTTCAAAAACAAAAGTACCTCACAGACGAAGCAGGAGGAGTCTGAGGTGCACCCAAGAGCAGATGAGTCTGGGTTGATCCAAGAGTTCAAGAAGATGCCACACCTGCGTGGAGACCGGACTACTTGAAGCATGTGGAGACAACGTGCTGATTCATCCTCAACTAAGCTGAGGATCACTTGCAAGAAGAAGGCCCATCCAGTTCAAGATGAAAGCTGTGGAAAATCAACAGTCATGACCAATGATCGCCTATTAGTTCTTTTCGTTATCTTTTATTTTCATTTTCAATTTTCGTTTGCATTTTCTATATTTTCTTGCGTGCTTAACTGATTTATTTCTTGTCTTTGCAGGAACGTTTGGTTATTTCCTCCCTTGAAGTTGATTGCAAAATTTACGCTCGGGGGTCATCGCTTAGTTTTCTGCAAATTAGAGAAGTTTTCAGTCCCTTTTCTTTATTTTGTTTCGTATTATTTATTCATTTTATTTTATTTGCATATTAATGTTTTCTGACATTGGGGACAATGTCTAGTTTAAGTGTGGGGGTATCAAGATAAAAAATGACCAAATTGAAATTTTTTGTACCTTCGACTTTGAACTGGTTTCATTTGTTTCCATGTTGTTGTTTTTGTTTTCTTAATTAGTTTTGTTTTATTTAATTTTTTCGGAAAAATTTTAAAAATCCAAAAATATTGTTTTATTTTCCTTATTGTTTTGAATTAGATTTTTATTAGTTTCCCGACCCAATGATATAACTGAATGAAGTTTGAACCATGATTATCAAGAACTTAGCTAACATGTGTTGTATGAAATTCCTTATTCTCTTGTTAGTTTTGTACATGTTTGATCATCTTTGAAAAACCAAATGCACATAGCCGTGTTGATGTGAAACTAAAGCATGACTTAAAGCTTCATATGTGAATTTAGTGACCATATACATCCTATGTGAGTTTTTGAGCATATTGAAAGTGTGTGCATTTTTCATACACTCCCATTCTTTTATGTGTGATGAACTTATGTGAGATGCATCTCTAGAACTTGCGTAACGATCTTTCGAAATTTTTGTCATTGATTGCATGAACTTGAAAATGATAGAGGCATTAAGTTCACCACCATGGCCCAAATATCCATATTTCCCAAAGAAAAAAAAAATGATGATATCATTAGACTGCCATTTTGAGCCGTTATGTGAGCCTTTTATTTCTTATCACCAGATATGTCTACCCTTATACCTCAAAACATGTATCCTTACCCTTTCCAAGCGAGCAATTTGAGACCGTCTTATAAGAAATGTTTGTGAAGTACTTGGAATGAGTTTGGCAAAAGAATAAGTGTGGGGGTATTTCATGTTTGTATTTATTTTTTGAAAAAAAAAAAAAAAAAAAAAGAAGAAAAGAAAAAAAAAAAGAAAAGAAAGAATGTATACGAAGAAAATAAAAAGTTTTTAAAGTTTCAGTTTAGGGGTGTGGTTGGAAGTGTCAAAAGAATCGTTGGAAAGTTTGAGTTCTTATAAATCTCAACAAAAGAATCGCTTGCGATGTAGCTTGGAACTTGTGTTTTCCTATTCTTTCGTTTCAATAGCCTTATCCCTGAGCCTCATTACATCCAATAAAAGTCCTCTTGATTTAAGTTTTGTAATTATGATTGTGGAGAAGTGATTTTTATGCAAGCTTATGGTAGATCTTTCACATTTGTTTCTTTGAGCGAAACACATTAAAACTAAACACATGTGTGATTGAGTGCATATCCCGTGAGAAGGTTGCTGGTTTGCATATGGTGATTTTAAAAATAAAAACTTGAAATTGCATTAACATGGCTATCTCACACACTACACTTCAAGGATGATTTAAAGATTACTGCTAATATTTGAATAAGGAATATGAGCTTGAATTAGCTTGTTTGGTGTTAGCTATGGTTCTTGCTGATTTATGTTCTCAAATGAAATTCTATGAGGGTCAAATAGGGGGAAGTTAATGTTTTTCATGTTATTACTTTTTCTGTTTTCTTTGTTTTGCTCGAGGACTAGCAAAAGCTAAGTGTGGGGGTATTTGATCGGATCATATTTATACATATTTTTATATCAAATTCACTCGTCTTTTCTTAGTTAGTTCGTTATATTTTGAGCTATTTACGTTATTTTTGTGTTTTATAAGAATTTTTCAAGTTAAGAAAATAAAAATAGAATAAGTAAAATGTTAAGTAATAAATTCGTCTAAACTATCTTACCTGTTGAATTGAACTTATCATTTGGAAAATAATATATAAATATATATATTTTTATTTATATTTTTATTTATATATGTGATGATTGTGTTGTGTGTGTGTAATAATAAAGCAGTCGGTGGAAGGCAAAAGGGAGCAGCATGTGGGTGGAAGAAAAAGAAAAAAATAAGAAAGAAGAATGATGAGGCCAGCTAAAAGGGAATAAAAGAATTGACAGAAAATGGGAGGCATCAATCATAGCTGGGAGATTAAAAGAACAAGGCATTTTTCCAGAGAGGAGAACTAGAGAGCGCAGAAAAATAAGAGCTCCTTGGGAGCTCACGCCTGGAGGGAAGCTGCCTCTGAAGCAGCTTGGAAAAATATAAAAGAAAAAGAAATAAGGAGAGAGCCAGGGAGAGTCAGCGAGGGGCTCCTCGCACGGAGCTACAAAGAAATAGAGCAGCGGGAGCAGTCCAACCAAGAGCAGCGCAAGGGAGCAGGGAGCTGCGGGGATGAGTCAGAGAAGATTGACGGGATTGGAAGGATAGAGCAGCTGCCATTGGGCAGCGTTGGAGAGAAATAAAGGCAGCGACGGGAGAGCTCAGCCAAATCCGATTCTTCTTCTGGGGCTCGTGGATCTCGGACACCCATCTGACCCATGTCCGCATGTGGACCCTTTCAGCCTACATACCTCAGACTTGTGGTCAACAAGCTTGCTGATTATGCTTGGGCTCTTGGGCTGACGAACTCACCGAAAGCAAAAAGCCCACGGGACAGAAAAACCTCTGCACTCCCCGTTTCGGTTTAATCCTCCAACTCATGTTTAATTTCTGTTTTAAATTATAAATGATGTGTAATTAATTATTTTGGCTAGAGGTTAATTCGAAACCATGATTATATTTGTAATTTGAATTGGTAAATTCAGTTGTGATTTCTGAGTTATGATTTAATTTGCTTAACTGCTTGATTAATAACTTATTTGTGTTTGTCGATTAAGAATGCAAACTTAATTTACATGCATGAATTTGATGCTAGAATATAAGTGAATTTCACCTAATCGTTATGAACTTATATTCATGAGTAGTGAAGGTTGCTAGTCACAATCGCGTTAAGTAAATTCCTGGCAAACGTATCATGCTGTTCATTGTTACGAATGCCTTGTCAACACTTATGATTTTCATAGAACTTAATGATTCTCGCTTGTATCTCTATTATGCAATTCATGTAGGGAACTTGTGGGGAATGTTTTGGGTTGTCGTATGCAATCATCCAATCCATTAACTTAAGGAAAATCTGAAAGTTAACTAGTGCAATTCACGGTTAATTTGGGGCGTTGAAAATTCATAATTTATTGAAAGAACAACTGAAAATCAATTTAGGTTGCTTATGTGTCATGTGTGGAGAAAAAAACTCTCTAGCCAATCCGTCGTCTATCATTTTACCTTAATTTTATGTTTTTGTCAATCCTGTAATTTATTTAAGTTTAATTTACGTTTCGTCCAAACCAAACCCCCCTATTATTATATTATATTATCTAGTTAGTTTTTCATTATTTTTAATCTTTTAATTTAAATTTCGTCCAATTAATTTCCTGGTGTTTAGATTGAGTTAATTTGAGTGTTTTTATTATTTTGAGTCATTTTAAGTGTGTTTCGAGTTTTTAGCTTAGTTTGTATTTTCTAGAGTCTTGAGTCGTTTTGAGTCTTTTGAGTTGTTTTAGTTTATTTGTTAGTTTTATTTTGAGTTATTTTAGTTAAGTGTTTTTATTTTAGTTTAGTGTCTTTAAACTTTATTTTTACGTTTTTAAATTATTTTAGAGGTTTTAGCAAGCCCTCCTAATCCCCGGCCTATAACGATACCCTACTTACATCTATACTACAACTGTCAAAAAGAGGGTTAAATTTGTGTCGAGTTAATTCTCGCATCATTACCCCTATGGAATATTAAAATCTTAGACACAAACTATTTTTCTAGTTAAAATAAGACAATGGGGACGAATTCCACTGTAGTGGCCGAACCCCTTGTGTTTTTGGTTCATTTTGAACAATATTCCTTTATGTTTGGATTATTTGTTGGTGATTTGTTTTTGGTTATTAGGTTTTTAATTAATTTCCATCCTTAAATACTTCAAATTATTTTGAATGGATATTTTTTTCAAACTTTTATGCATGTGACCAATTCAAATTAGTTTTTCATTGTAGGCATGACTAGTAGGCAAGTTAGTTGTCTAGTAGATAGTGTAACCACGCACATCGTTTTGCGTGAATACATCTATTTCACTAACTTTATACTTAAGAATGCACATCTGACAACCTTCTCAGGTCCATCCAACTTGATCGAACGATACGGTAAGGCACGTATAATGTTGTCTAATGGTACAATTTTGACCATTGATGAGGCACTTTATTCTCCGCTTTCCAGAAGAACGTTGTTGAGTTTTAATGACATTAGAGATAACAATTACCATGATGAAACCCACGTAGAAAACAAAGTTGAATTTCTATACATAACTTCCTACGAATATGGCTAGAAGCGTATTCTAGAGAAGATGAAGCGTAACCCAAGTGGTCTATATACTATGACCATACACCCCATAGAGAGCCACTATGTGGCCGGCCCTACCTTTGGGACGCGCATGAAATTACACTTTGACAAGATTGTTTAGGATACCCTCGACGAATAACGATGCGTCATATCCTAAAGTCTTCACACGGGCATCCATTAACCCGAAGTTTAGGTTTGAGTCAAGGAATTGCATGTCAAAAATGCTCAATGGGAAAGCTTATTACTAAGCCTTTTTATGAAAATATTCGTTCGAATTCTCCCAGTTTTCTACAAAGGATTCAGGGGAACATTTGTGGACTGATTCACCCTTTATGTGGAACATTTAGATATTTTATGGTTTTGGTTGACGTTTCCACATGTTGGTCACACGTGTGCTTGTTGTCCACAAAGAACGCTGCATTATCCAAAATGTTGGCTCAGGTTATCAAGCTCAGGGCCCACCACCCTGATTATTCGATCAAATTTATTCGACTAGATAATGCTGTAGAATTCACAACTAAAACTTTTGATGACTATTGCATATTAGTTGGGGTTGAAGTTGAACATCTTGTAACCCAAGTTCACACCCAGAACGGCCTGGCAGAAGCATTCATTAAGCCCTCACAAATGATTGCTCGATAATTGGTCATATGTACCAAGCTCTCGATCATTGTTTCGAGCCATACAATATTGTACGCAGCCATGTTGGTCTGCCTGAGGCCTGTTGCAACCCAACCATATAGCGCCCTTTAGTTAGTTATTGGATACGAACCCGACATATCACATCTGCAAGTTTTTAGTTGTGCGGTCTATGTGCCGATTTCGCCTCCCTTACATACAAAAACAGGGCCTCAACGAAGGATGAGAATTTATGTCGGATATGATTTTCCTTCAATTATTGGTTACTTAGAACCTTTGACAGGCGATATGTTTACCGCTTGTTTCACGGATTGTCACTTCTATGACACATTTTTCCTATCGTTAGGGGGGAGAGATGTGAATTATCGTGGACGACTCCCACTCTATCTCATTTAGATCCCCACACTGTTTAGTCTGAAACTGAAGTGCAGTGTATATTAGATCTTCAGAGTATAGCTCAAAGCATGCCATATACTTTCAACGATCCAGCGTAAGTGACAAGATCACATATTCCAGCTGAGAATATGCCTGCAAAGATGAATGTATCAAATGTACGACGGATTTTGCTCTCGGATGCCCGAGATTCCAACTTTAGTGATCCACGTACATTAGTGGCTAGCCAATCATCTGCCTCTACACAAAAAGTGTGGTAGGCCTCTTAGTTCAAATGATTCAGACCCCAAGAAGAGGAAACCCACGACACAAGCTTCTGAAAAGCCTACCGTGACCCTAACTATCGCTTACTCATTCTATCTAACTCATGAGGAAATTCTAGATTACAGAAGCGTTCTTGAATAGACGAATCCGCTTCCCAAGATTCATGTGATTTCGGTCTATTATGCTAGCTTAGATGATGTGTGGTGTAGAAATGAGATGCTCATCGACGATGCATTAGCATATACAATAGCTATTAAAGTTATGTTGAGCGATGCCATTGAACCCCGTTTTGTTGATGAATGTCGACGTAGAACTGATTGGTCAAACTGAAAACAAGCAATCCAAGTCGAACACAATTTGCTTGCGAAACGTAAGGTGTTTGAACTTGTAGCTTCTACTTTTTCACATGTAAAGCCTGTTGGTTATAAGTGGTTTTTCGTTCAGAAACGTAATGAGAAGAACAAAATTGCGCATTACAAAGCTCGTCTTGTTGTGTAAGGCTTCTCACAATGCCATGGGATTGACTATGACGAAAATTATTCAACCGTTGTGGATGTGATTACTTTTTGCTATCTTATTAGTTTGGTAGTTTCTAAAAAATTGACTATGTAGCTTATGGATGTAGTAGTTACGTATCTCTATGGGGATCTTGATACAAAAATTTATATGAAAGTCCCCAAATGACTTACATTGACTGAATCAAATATTTCCAAACCCCGGAACATACTCTTAATTTGGTTGAGGCATTCATTCTACGGTTTAAAGCAATCTAGAAAAATGTGGTATAACCGTTTGAGTGAGTATTTGACTAGTCAGGGATACGTGACCAACGAACTATCCCTTGTGTGTTCATTAAGAAGTCACATTCCGGTTTTGTAATAATTGCAGTATATGCCGATGACATAAACCTTATCGTAACTCCTGAAGAGCTCGCGAGAACTGCCATACACCTGAAGTCGGAATTTGAGATGAAAGATCTAGGAATGACTCGATACAATCTTGGTCTCGAGATAGAGCACGGTTTGGATAGAATCTTAGTACATCAATCAAACTATAACTAGAAGGTGTTGCGCCACTTTAACGAGGATAAAGTAAAGCATTCGAGTACTCTTATGGTCGTTTGATCGCTAGATGCAAAACGAGATCCCTTTCGTCCAAAAGGAGGATGATGAAGAAATTTTGGAGCCTGAAGTTCCTTATCTTAGTGTGATTAGTGCTTTATTGTACTTAACTCAATGCACTAGACCCCATATCTTCTTCGTCGTTAATCTTTTGGTAAGATACAGTAATACACCAACACGCAGACACTGGACTAGTGTTAAAGACATCTTCAGTTACCCTAAGGGTCCTACGGGTTTTGGCTTGTTTTATCCTTACGAACCTAGAGTAATGTTGCACCCCCGCTTCTTGAGTTTATTCTCACTTTATTAGTTATGCCAATGCAGGATACTTATCTGATCCGCATAAGGCACGCTCTCAAACGGGTTATGTCTTTACCGTTGAAGGCACCGCAATCTCTTGGAGGTCAACTAAACAGACCTTAGTTGCCACTTTGTCAAACTATGCTGAAATTCTCGCCTTACATGAAGCAACTCGAGAATGCATTTGGTTGAGAGCAATTATGGGCCATATTCGAAGCTCATACGCCGTCGTGGATGTCCCGACGACGATCTATGAATACAATGCAGCATGTATCGAGCAGCTCAAAAAGGGTTACATCAAAGGAGACAACACCAAACACATTCCGCTGAAGTTCTTCCTCTCACATCAACAACAAGAGCATCAGAAGATTGAAGTCGCCAAATCCTTTCACAAGACAATCTGGCCGACCTCTTCTCCAAATCACTACTGAAGGCCATGTTTCAAAAGCTTGTTCAAGAAATTGGTATGTGTAAACTTTTTGAGTTGTAACATTGCTAGTGCTCTTTGGAATTGTGTCAAACTCAGGGGGAGTATTACGAAGTATACTTGCTTGATCTTAATGTACTATTTTCCGTACAATTAGGAGCATTTTTGCCACTGGATGTTTGCTACCTAACTGGGTTTTAACGAGGCATCCACCTTTGGTTGAGCATATCCCTGATGAGTCCCGTAGACGTTTCATTTTAACTTTGCATTACTCACACATTTTTCCTTAGACTATGGATTTTGTCCCTACTCCGGTTTTTGCCATAGCCTTAGTATTTTTTTTAGTGAGACTTACTTCCTTATGCAAGTTCCTACCTTATTGAGAATAACGTTGTTCCTAGAATCAGTGAGGACGAGTCGACTTCCTCAGCTTCTACATGATGCTGAATCTACCTTGAGTGTTTACACACTCAAGAGAGAGTGTTATGAACTTTCTTAATTTATGTGTGATTGTGTAAATCCTAGATTATATTTGATTCTAGTTATTCTTTCTTATATGGACTTGTATTCCTTGGAGATGAAGGAATTTTTCTCCCTCTTATTAGTATAAATTAAGGTACTACGTAGTGATGAATAACACACATTCCTCTACACAATTCTACAAACGTATCTCTATCTACTCTCTCTCTCTCTCTTTGCCGCCGGCCCCTTCCCCTTGTCAGATAAAATAGGCTACAACATGCACATCTATATTTAAATAGGGAACCCCATTTTTCTCGTCCTATTGGAGTAAAAAGTCCTTTATATATATCCCCATTTTTTCCCATCCACAATTTAAAGGAAAGCTAAAACAAGCTTTAACTACACAAATTTACTACTTCTTTTTTTGTCAAACTATAAACTTTACAATTTACCACCTCAGGTTTAGATGTAATTGCAACAACTTCTTACAATATCTGTAAAATATTTTAATCCCATACATTAATTATTATTTTATTTCAATATCATAAAATCGGTAGTCAATTTGTTAACTTCACTGTTAAATAGTAGTGTCGTAAACTTGAAACCTACCTATACGCTGACGTGGATGTTACAAATTCCACATAGAAAATTAAAAAGAACATAAATGTAAAAATAATTTTTTTTTAATTTTTTTTATAATACACTGGGGGGCCCACCTTTACCAACCATGCATCCTCACCAAGGTATAAAATATCGATAATATCGGAAATATCGGTAGTCCGGAAACACGGAAATATCGGGATAATATCGATATCGATAAAAAACCAATAGAAACCACGGAAATTGTAAGAAAAACTTGGAAATTTTTATTGAAACTTTGCAGGATGTTTATTTAGTCAATTATCTATTAGTTTATCACAAAAAATTAGAAGGAAATGCATTGCATGATGGATTTAACTTATTTAAGTTGATTATATAGCGAGCTGGCAAACATTGTGAGTGTATAAAATATGTAGTAATTAATTAAAGAAGTTTAAACACACCATAATCATTTATATATAATGAATTAGTACAATATTTTACACGTTATACATTGCATGGTAAGATACAGGAGTGACTTAGTACCACATAGAGTTCCTATGAGGTTCAAAATTTTGACTATCTTCATCATCTCTATGTGTAGAGTAAGTGTATTGTGAAGAGTAGTCATCAAATGATAAATCCCCAAAAAAGTTTTGCATGTAATTGTTAACATGCCACCCATATGGATCCGAGCTTGGTTGATGTTGTCCAGAAGCAAAATCATTTGAAGATTGAGTCTCAGATTCTTTCCATGAGTTGCTCGATTCCATCCCAACAGGAATGGGATATGAAGGGTAGGGAAATGGTTGACCATAGTTACTACTTCCCACTCCAACAGAGTCCAAAGTTATAGATAACGAGTCATCTTCTTGACGGGACAAAGTCCCCTTGCCTCTTTCTCTACGAGTATAGTCTTTCCCTATGGCACCAATTCCTGGTCCTGCCCGCCTACTGCCATGGTCATCATCCTGTGTTGCATGCGTGAAGTTTGCCTCACTAGTGAAGGGGCTCATAAATCCGGGAGGTGGTCCATAATAGTATCCAGCTCCACCACTACCTCCAGTTCCACTATATCCTTCATCATTCCCACCTCCGGTGGTAAGTGAGTCTCTAGATCTTGTACCAGAGCTATCATTAGTATCAGCAGGATCTTGTGGTTGTGTAGGATTGGAATAAGGTGGAATTCCAGTGTTTTTTGGTCTTGGGAGCAAAAGTTCTTCGAAAGAGTCAGCGCTGCTAGATCCCACCTCCTCCTCTAATACTCTTTCTACATTTATCCCTTCATTACGTGCTTCTTCAGCAACTCTTGGAGCTGGGTTGCCTTCATCATCATCTAAATGAAGAGGTCTAATCCATTGATAAAGTTGGTTACCCTCTGTATCATCATCTTCAGCAACAATATCAAACACATCTAGTGGGTCACCACGGTCGACATGATCTATTTCTGCTTCCTGATCTCGAATTTGAAGCTTCATGTTGTAGTAGCAATAAACTAATTTTTGCAACCTACTATGAGCCAACCTGTTTCTTTGCTTTGTGTGTATGAGTGCAAATGTGCTCCAATTTCTTTCACAAGTAGATGAGGAAGCTGTTTGTGATAATACTCTGATTGCTAACTTTCTCACAGTTGGTGCATCAGTCCCATACATGATCCACCATTCAGCTACAATGAAAAACAATGTTGATAAGCCTAATAACTCCAACAAATTCTATTATAAACTGATAGTGAAATATGTTTACACTCACTAGGAGACATTTTTGTTCGAGCAGCAACTGATGTTGGTTCTCCAAAAGTTCTTCTTGCATCTTTAAACCATATTAGCTGAATTCAATAAATCGTGTTAGTTTAATCCAACAAAGTAATTATTATAATTTAAGTAATTGTGTACCTCATTTCCAAATTGGCCAACTGCTGGTGATGCAGGGTCTAATTTAGAGTATACATTATGTACAGCACGTATAAGGTTACCATCATCTCCAACACCGGGTCTGTATTGGTATCGAGGATTCAAATAATATGTTGTTCAAAGAAACACATACTCTAATAAGAGAAATAATACTTATGCAACTAAAGAAATGAATTACAAATTATGACATAATTTATACCTGCTGCATGCAAATCGTGGTATAATGTTTTATACCATCGGTCTTCAATTATCTTTATGACCCACTTTGCACCATGTTTTCTTTCCAACTCCTCCTTCACTACACGCATCAACTCATATATTGCCCCATAATAGGATACACTTCTGTGTCAATGATCCGTAAAACTTTGTAAAGAGGTTCAAACACTTGGCACACGTGTTCTGATTGAGTCCAAAAAGCTTGATCAAGCACTATACTTTCCACCATACGACCTGTATTCGAGCGGCTGAAATTGTGGTTGGCCCAGTCGTTACTAGTGAATAGTTGCTTCAACCCTGCTTTCTTCTTAAGTAGGCTGTCTAATGCAATATAGTTGGTGGCGAATCGAGTGGTGGCTGGACGAATAATTTCTCCTTTGCAAAATTCACGCATCTTTGCCAACAACCAACCGTGATTGTAAATATAATTTGTGACCGTTCTAGCTCTTTTGACGACAGTAGCAACATTCTCTCTCTTCCCCATTGCCTCAAACATGAGATCAATACAATGTGCTGCACATGATGTCCAAAACACATTATGATGCTTCATTAACTTTTTTCCAACTTTGACAAATGCAGAACCGTTGTCGGTCATGACTTGGACAACATTATGCTCTCCCACCTCCATGATTACATCCCTTAATAATTTGTAAATATACTTGTAGTTCTTTATATGGTCTGAAGCATCAACAGACTTCAAAAAAATTGTCTTTCCCTTGGAGTATACCATGAAGTTTATGATAGACAATCTGGTCGGGCCAGTCTATCCGTCACACATGATTGTGCAACCATTAGTTTCCCACTTTGACCTCAACTTGTTAACATACTCGCCAATGTCTTTATACTCCATATCCACATATTTGTTTCTTACCTCATAGGGAGTGGGAGGTTGTACTCCAACACTGGCCTGTTGACATCCCAATACCATATTTTTGAAATGATGTGATGATGCCTTCTCAGCAGGGACATTGTCATAGATAAAGAACTTGCTAATTAGACGCCCCATTCCCTCCTTCACATTACCTCATTTTAAATAACTCCAAACACTCTTTTGACGTGCTTTGGATGACTTATATAAACTTGGGGCTATTGGTGGCGTTGGTTGTGATTCTCTAAGACTTCCTCCCCGTCTCATTTGTGCACCACCACTTGACCCCGAACCTTGTGCTCTATTAGGAATTTTATGAAGGTGTTCTTTTTCCCATGCCGACTGTTTGGAGGCACGTAATCCTTGTTTGAAACTGCGTCATTCTTCAGGTCCCATGTCATCATCACATTCGTCCTCATCATCATCATCATCATCACTGTCAACCGCTTGGCCAATGACTTCTCCTCGTAGCCCAGCTCGAATATTTTCCATTCCCTGTGTTATCTTTTCCTTCTCCTGTTTTTTATTTTTTAATAATGTTCTGATGAATGCCTTCACTTCTGGGGGGGGGGGGACACTATCGCATCGTTGGACATTTTTTGCTGGATCTAATCCACTAAGATGGTACTTAAGTCGTGTCACTCCGCCACTCTTCATTACCCGACCACAATATTTGCAAATTGTGCCATGCTTGTTTCCGTCTATTGGGTCTCCATGTTCCCAAGCCGAATCACGTTTAGTAACTCCACTGGACATCTTAAACGTACCTATATTAAACATAATGATGAATAATAATCCAATTTAATGAATAATCCAATTTGATAATAATCCAATTTAATGAATAATAATCCAATTTGATAAAAAATAATCCTAATATTAAACATAGTGATGAATAATAATCCAATTTAATGAATAATCCAATTTGATAATAATCCAATTTAATGAATAATAATCCAATTTGATAAAAATAATCCTAATATTAAACATAGTGATGAATAATAATCCAATTTAATGAATAATCCAATTTGATAATAATCCAATTTGATAAAAAATAATCCTAATATTAAACATAGTGAATAATAATAATCCAATTTAATGAATAATCCAATTTGATAATAATCCAATTTAATGAATAATAATCCAATTTGATAAAAAAAAATCCTAATATTAAACATAGTGATCAATAATAATCCAAACATAGTGATGAATAATAATCCAATTTGATAATAATCTAATTTAATAATAATCCAATTTAATGAATAATCCAATTTGATAATAATCCAATTTGATAATAAAAAAAACCTAATATTAATGAATAATAATCCAATTTGATAATAAAACCTAATATTAATAAAATAATAAATAACATTAAACATATTAAAATTATTGTAGGGAATAATTAATTATACAACATTACTTAATTGGCTCAAAAAATGAACATGCAAGTATTTTTTTGGTTCTTAGATCACATGCATAGGTTCACACAAATTATTTGTTGTTGTATAAATTACAAATTACAATAATATACAGAAAATGATTGTAAGAATTTAAGTAATTATAAAAATAATATAGAATAATAAAACCTAATATTAATGAATAATAATCCAATTTGATAATAAAATAATAAATAACATTAAACATATTAAAATTATTCTAGGGAATAAATAATTATACAACATTACTTAATTACTTCAAAAATTTAACATGCAAGTATTTTTTGGTTCTTAGATCACATGCATACGTTCACACAAATTTTTTTGTTGTTGTATAAATTACAAATGACAATAATATAAATATAAGTTTGTAAACTTACCTTAAATATGGAACCCTTTGTGTAATTTGTAAAGGCCAAATAGAATCTGAGAGGAGAATGGCTCTGGATTGCCTATGAAAGACTTAAGGGAAGAAGAAGAAACGAAAAGGCGGTAGAGCTTTTCCAATTTTCGAATGGTCACAAAATGTGTGATGATATGAGAATGTGAAATAATATCACGCGTGTATGAAAAATGTTTTACTTTTTGTCTTGTCAAAATTATTAAACAGACGCTTTTGAATTATTTGAATTATTTATATGTCTTTTTATTTGATTTTAAATTATTTCGATTGGATCATTGCATTGGATCCTCTTTTTTTTCTCATACCACCACACAATCAGACTGAGGGGTCAGAAAGCGTGACAGGCAGACCCTCACACTGACAGGCACGCAGACCCTTCCCATTTTGTCAAAAACTGCTCACGCACAGTCACAAACAGTGACTAAAATGAAATCCCCCCCCCCCAAAAAAACCACTACGCCCACAAAAAGTCTCTCTCACTAAAATGAAATCCCCCCCCCCCCAAAACCACTACGCCCACAGAAAGTCTCTCTTCTCTCCCTTCCGTCTCTCTCTTCTCTCCCTCCCTCACGCACGGACCTCCCTCTCTCCCTCACGCACAGAACTTCTCCCACACACACACACCTCCCTCGTCCGTCGTCTACCCCTCCTCCGTCGTCTCCTCCGGTCCTCCCCTACCATCGCAGTCTCCTCTCCTCATCGCCGCCTACCATCGCAGTCTCCTCTCCGCCGCCTACCATCGCAGTCTCCTCGCCTTCACCATCGCCGTCGATTTTTTCGATATTTCGTTGATAATTTGCCGAAAACCTTATGGATATGTGTTTAAATATCGATCTCTGCAAAAACCTATAATATCGGCGATATTTTGCCCGATATTATCGGCATTTTAGTCACTGATCCTCACCCTTATTCCCAACAACATTCGCCTGATCCCCCGCTTCCTTCACCACCAAAACCACAACCCAATCCCCCACTGCCATCTTCTCCGGGCAAACTTGGGATTTTTGTTTGTCTCCTGATAAATTTTTGAGATGAACAGAAGCAAAGATAATGCTTTGAAATGTGGGAAAGATGCTTTGGAAGCTGGGGTTCAAACCTGTGCCCTAAAATTCCTAACCAAAGCTCGTCGTCTCGATTCGACGCTACCCATCGACGATTGACTGCAATTCCAATTCCTAATCCGGTTCAGATACCCGTGGCTGCGCCACTGGGCCATCTTGGTTGGATTCAGGCAGCGGCGTCGTACACGGAGGAGCAAATTGTGATGGTGCTGACTCAAGCGTACATGGAAATGGACTCAAGCTCAGATATTGTAGAGTAGAAGATGGAGATGGAGAGAGAGAGATGGATGCTGGAGAAGTGGAGAAGATGGGGAGAAGACGCGGAAATATATTCGTTGTGTACGGATGTACATGTCAATATTTGATGTTAGTTTCTGTTTGCTGTTATTTTTGGGTTGACGACTTTTTGACAAATGGTCAACGGTCAACTAGTTCGTGTTAACGGTTTATAGGTGATCGAGCTGGTGGGGTATGGTCATTGTCTGTATCTGGTGTGTCTTGGTTGGGTGGTTTTCGGACCTTGTTCAATTCTTGGACCAGGGTTACTTTTTCTTGAATCGCAAGCCAAGCACGTGCTTAATACATCGCGCAGCACAAGTTGACTGAAGAGAGGGAAAGAAAAATATGAAAAGTCAGCCGTCCCTCTCAAAATTTGAAAACTGCTGCTTGTACTTTTCTGCTCTACGACCTCGCTTACGCAATTCCCATTGCCATCGCCATTCCCTTTCCCTCCGGGCTTTGCAGCTTCTTTGCACGTGCTTAATACATCGCGCAGCACAAGTTGACTGAAGAGAGGGAAAATTGAACCGCGTCTTGACGTCATCGCTTAGGAGGACTGAGGAGGAATCGGGCGTCATCTGCATTTTCTAATTTGCAGAAAGAAAAATAGGAAAAGTCAGCCGTCCCTCTCAAAATTTGAAAACTGCTGCTTGTACTTTTCTGCTCTACGACCTCGCTTACGCAATTTCCCATTGCCATCGCCATTCCCTTTCTCCTCCACTGGTCCTCCTCACATCTATTTATTATAGACCACCCTTTCTCCTCCACTGGTCCTCCTCACATCTCTCTCTCTCTCTCTCTCTCTCTCTCTCTCTGCCTTGCCTTGCCTTGCCTTGGGCCTCATCAGTCGTTCAGCATTGTGGAGATACATAAGATAATATAATGGGTGGATGCTTGTCTACAGTCATCGTCGGGAGGACTAGTTCTAGCGGAAGAGATGATGATTCGTCGTCCACTGCCAAAGTAATCTACATGAACGCAAGTGTCCGCGAATACCCGGTTCCCCTTAATGTCTCCAAAGTCCTTGAGGCCGACCAATCGTCGTCTTCGTCTTTGTTTATATGTCATTCCGACAGTTTGTATTACGACAGTTACATTCCGGCTTTAGATTCCGAAGATGAGCTCGAGGCCAATCAGATCTACTTCGTACTCCCCAGATCCAAGCTTCAACGCCGCCTCAGTGCCACCGATATGGCGGCCCTGGCGGTCAGAGCCAGCCTTGCCCTCCAGAAAATTAATACCAATGCTTCTTCTTCTTCCTCGTCCTCCAAGAATGAAAAGGGAAACAAAAAGGGAAATAAGGGAAGCGGACACCGTAATTACAACAAGGCCCGCATTTCTCCGGTCATTGAGATGAATAATGATAAATATGCAAACTCGTCGGCCGAGGGCGACGGAGGTGATTTGAGCATGAATGAATTAACGATTGGAGGTGGAGGGTCATTAGCGTACAAAGGCCAGAAGATGACGAGTAGCGGCCGCGGCGCTCGGTCATCGTCGGTTAGGAAATTGCGGAGATACACATCGAGAAAGGCAAAGTTGGCCACTCGTTCTTTTAGGCTCAGATTGTCAACCATTCACGAAGGCTCCGTCCTCTGTTCAATTCCCTATGATTCAGTTTCACCCTCGCTAATTACTTTTGGTTTATAAATTTATAACCGTATGTTGTACATTGAAAAATGTTACTCTTATCGCGTATACAAGTCATCCATTTCAGTTATTGATAAATTAACATTGAGAAATATGTTTTAGCACGAGCTTAATTATAACCTCATACAGCATCTTTAAAACATTTCAATCATATATTTACTTTTAGGATAAATTACATAATGCACCCTCAGGTTTGAGGTCTATTACAATCTCATACAACATCTTTAAAACATTTCACTTTCATATCTCAAGTACTATTTTATTTCAATATAATACATCCGTTACATTTTCCATCTATTGATCCGTTAAGTGCTGACATGGCTGCCAACGTGGCATACCAAGTGGCAAAAAAATAATTTTTTAATTACAAAAAAACCACCTGAATCTTCTTTAAAAAAAAAAAAAACTAAAACCCACCTCCCGCAACCCCTCACCCCCGCAAACAAACCCAAAAAACCCACCCCACCCCACCCCTACCTCCCTCTCTTCACCTCTCATCCCATAAAAAACCCCATATTTTGTTTTTACAGTCACAAAATCATCGTCATCGTCCTCCTCCGTGGCTTCTTCCTCTCAGCTACCATACGAACTGGGTCCTTCCTAGTCTTCGTCAGGCCTATAGTCCTCATCGTCCTCCAAAACCTTGGCTTTCTCCTTCTTCTGCACCTTCATCTTCTTCACATTCGTGCCCGAACTCATTAAAGAAGAAGCGATTTTAGGCAGACCTAGAGCCTCCATTCTCGCCCTGTTTTCGAAGGGAAAGTAAATTTCGTATGAGGTGCGTCACGAGGGGGGGAGAGGATGGTCGCGGGTTCTGGCTGAGGTGAGTCGCCGGGGGAAGGGTGTTGGGAAATGAGGTCTCTGTGAGGTGGGTGGGGGTGGGGGTGGGGGAAAGGGGATTTGGGTTTTTTGTTTTGGGGGCTTGGGAAGATAGGATGGTGGGGGTGCGGGGAGATAGAATGATTTCAGTTTTTTTTTAATTGAAAAATTATTATTTTTGCCATGTGGTGTGCCACGTTGGTAGTCATGTCAGCACTTAACGGATCAATAGATGGAAAATGTAACGGATGTATTTTATTGAAATAAAATAGTACTTGAGGTATGAAAGTGAAATGTTTTAAAGATGTATGAAATTGTAATAGACCTCAAACCTGAAGGGGTTTTATGTAATTTACCCTTACTTTTATTTCATTTCAATTTCATACATCCATTTATATTTATTTCATTTCAATGTCATAAATCAATCAGAAAATTTGTCAAGTTATTCGTTAAATAATGATATGACAAATATAATATCTACATTTGTGCTGACGTGACAACCAACATTGCAGCATGTGAATAAAAACAAATAAAAAAGATTAATTAATAGAAAACCAATTTTTTATTTTATTTTTATTCTCTCTGCTTCCTTGCTTGGATTTCCCTCACCCCTTATCCCAGTATTCACCAACGATTCATTTGCTCCACACCATTGAATTCCATTGAGTTCATACATTTTTCTTCCCTATTAACCACGAGGCATCCAAATCGAAATCCCCAACTAAATAAACCCCATTTCCAGATCCCATAATTTTCTCTCTCTAAAAATCTAAAACAAGAACAACATACACTGACTAATTAACCGTGTACTAGAAGATTCAATTTGAAATCAGTGTAGAAAACCAAGAACACACAATTTCTAAATATCCCTCTTATATTTCTTTTAATCTCATTAAATTTACTATGGTGGTGTGACAGTGGTATATATAGACAATATACTACTCTTACAATTGCAATCATACCCTTTTCTAATCTATCTATTTACATGAGAAACCAAACAAACATTTAACAGACATTTAACTAATTTTACTTGACTCTTTACACCCCCTCAAGCTGAACTTGGATGCATCGAAAGGACCAAGGGAAAGCTTGGATTGCAAATACTGAAATCTAGATTTAGACATGGATTTGGTATGGATATCAGCTAACTGATCTTGAAAACAAACATATTGAACCTTGAGAAGATTAGCAAGGACCAACTTGCAGATGTAATGGTAATCCAGTTCAATATGTTTGGTGCGGGCATGGAAAACAAGACTGGAGGCAAGAGATATGGCAGACAGGTTATCACACCAGAGAGAAGGAACTTGAGGAAGGTGAAAACCAAGATCCTTAAACACTTTACAAATCCAGGTGATTTCAACGGCTGTGTGGGCTAACGACCGGGATTTGGTCTCAGTGGAAGAGCGAGCAACCGTTGGTTACTTTTTAGCACTCCAACTAATAAGGTTGGATCTCAGAAATATGCAATACCCACTAGTAGATTGGTGATCAAATAAACAGTCGGCCCAATCAGCATCAGAATAGGCAGTGAGATGAAGATCACCTTTCTTGAACCACAAACCATGACTTACTGTGGCTTTCAGAAATCTGAGAATGCGTTTGGCTGCTTGAAGATGTGGTTCCCGTGGAGCATGCATAAACTGGCAGACTTGATTGACAGCAAAAGACAAATCAGGCCGAGTCCAAGTTAAGTATTGTAATGCACCTACAATAGATCTGTACTTTTGGGGATCAGATAACAATGAACCTGTGTGATCAAGTTTGATAGAGCCAAGAGGAGTGAGACAAGGTTTGGCACCAGTCATGTGGGTTCGTTGAAGCAAGTCAAGAACATACTTGCTTTGATGGAGAAAAAGACTAGCAGAGGATCTCTGAACCTCAAGACCCAAAAAATAGTGCAAGGGGCCTAAATCCTTCACAGGAAAAAAAGGACTCAGTGTCTGAATAAAACGACGACAAGCAGCAGGATCGGGACCGGTGATAAGAATGTCATCGACATACACCAGGACAATAAGAGGAACAGGAGTTTGATGCACAAATAAAGAAGCATCAGATTGAGATTGATGAAATCCCAAGGATTGAAGAACTACAAATAATTTGTCAAACCAGGCCCGAGGGGCCTGTTTTAATCCATACAAGGATTTTAGAAGCTTGCAGACATGATTAGGATAATTAGGGTCACTAAAACCAAGGGGTTGCTACATATAGACATCTTTTTTAAGGTTTCCGTGCAGAAAAACATTACTGATATCCAATTGGTTGATAAACCAATCATATTGAACTACAAAAGATAGAAGAATTCGAATGGTGACTGGTTTTGCTACAGGACTGAACGTTTTCTTGTAATCCAAACCAGCTTGCTGTCAAAGCCTTTGGCCACAAGCCGAGCTTTATATCGATTTATAGTGCCATCGAGGTGTTTTTTAACTCGAAACACCCACTTACACCTAACAACATTTTGAAGAGGATTGAAAGGAACTAGAGACCAATTGCCTGTTTACTGCAGGGAATTATACTCAGCCTGCATAGCAGATCGCCAATGGACTTGTTTTGAGGCCTGAAGATAAGTGGTGGGGAGAATATCAACAGTGTTTGGTAAATGATGCTTTGTAGCAGAGTAGGCTTTTGGCTTAGAGATGCCAGCTTTAGATCTGGTTACCATAGGGTGGATATTAGAAACATGAGAGGAGAGTGTAGATGAAGAGACATAAGATGGTGCAGAAGAAGGATTCTCTGGATGATGCACTGAAGAATGGGTGCTTGAGGGATGCACCAAAGAAGTAGATGAAGAACTAGAAGATGGAGAGAAATTAGATGGAGCAGTAGGTATAGAGAATTGCAGGTTAATGGGAAGAGGGACCAAGGAAGTTTCAACAAGAGAATTCGGTGCAAGAGAAGAGACAGATGAGAGATCATGAAATGGAAAAGTAGTCTCATCAAATAAAACATGCCGGGAGATATAAACTTGTTGTGTAACTGGATCAAGATAGCGATATCCCTTGTGTTGAAGACTGTACCCAAGAAAAATACAGGATTTACTCTTGCCGTCCAACTTAGAAGAAGTATAGGGTTTGAGCCATAGATAACAACTACAACCAAAAACTCTGAGGCAAGAATAATTTGGAGAAGTGCAAAAAAGAACTTCCCAAGGAGATTGCAGTAAACCACCAAGTGGAAGTCGATTGATCAGATAAGCAGCAGTATAAAATGCTTCAACCCAAAACATATGAGGCACTTGAGATTGTACTAAGAGTGTACGAGCAGTTTCAACTAAGTGATGATGCTTCCGTTCAACACACCCATTTTGCTCAGGTGTATGAGGACAACTAAATTGGTGTAAAAGGCCATGACATTTAAGATAATGCTGAAACTGACTCACCCCCTGAATCAGAGCTAACAACCTTTATTTGATTACCAATACTATTCTCTACATAAGACTTGAATTCCACAAAGGTTGCAAATACAGAAGACTTAGATTGTAAAGGAAAAAACCAGCAATACTTGCTGTAATCATCAACAATGAGTAAGTAATATCGATATCCAGTAACTGATACAACATGAGATGGCCCCCAGACATCACAGTGTAACAAAGCAAGACTTTGAGTAGATACAGATTGAGGAGAACCAAATGGAAGCTTGTGATTCTTTACTAACGCACAGTCTTTACAGAAGAATTCTGGAGAAGATCGACCTTGTACAACAACATGAGCTATAGATAGACCTTTACCATCCCCAATGTACACTTTGTCTTCACCATGGTAGGGAGTAAGAGATTGAAGATTGGATATATCATTCATAATGTGAGAGGTGGCACCCGAGTCTAGGAGCCAAAAATTGGAAGACTTCGCAATGTAATGAGCACACATAGCGACAAGTTTAGCTGGAGGAAACTTGCCTGAGATATCTGGAATTAGAGATTCATAGCAATCAAGAGCTTCATGACTGGTAGAGCCACAAATTTGACAGGGAGTTTTAGGACCAGAATTAGAGGTATAACGATTGAATCCAGAATGAGAAGGACCGCGAAAGAAACCAGAGGTGGAAGGACCACGATTGGAACCTCGATTATAGCCACAATGAAAACCACGAGTGTAGCCTCGGGTAGAACCACGATTATAGCCTCGGTTAGAATTATACCGAAATGAATTCTGAAGAGGTGATGCCCCAAAAGTCTGAGCAGCAAGAGCGTGTGGTGGTGTAGGAAGTAAAGGCAATTGGCCTTGCACAGAAAATGCCTGAAAAGGCTCAGATGATGAGGTTTTCTTGCGACACTATATGGATAACTCCTTAGTGAGAAACATGCCATGCAACTCATCCAAAGAGATAGAAGAAAGGTGAAGTAAGATAGAATTAGTGAAGGACTCAAAATCATCAGAAAGACCAACAAGAGTCGCGGTAATAAGATCACGATCAGGGAGAGAAACTCCAGCAGCTGTGAGAGAATCGGAGATCTCCTTGATTTGTTGAAGATAGTCAAACATGGACTGAGAACCTTTCTGAATATTTTGAAGCTTCAAACATAACTGGTGAATATGCGTATTTGAGACACCACCAAAATGCTGCTCAAGTTTGAGCCAGAGATCACGAGCGGATGAGACACCCACTGTGAACGGAATAACCTTCTCAGACAGTGTATAATTGAACCAGATAAAGAGATTCTAATCTTTCTCATACCATTGCTCAAACTCAGGATTGAGTGAGCGATTGGGAAGAAATAGAGAGGGACAGGGCTCAGTACCATCAACAATCCCAAGAAGACAGTAGCGACGAAGAGCAAACAGTGCTCGCTATGGCAGATAATTGGATCTCCACAGCTTGATCGGAACCATACTGTCGATGTTCTAGATCGTGAGAGAATTAGACATCTGAGAATGAGTGAGATTTGGGGAAGAAAAATTAGGGTTTGAAGGAGGCACCGACTCAATTGGAGGAGAGGAGTCAGAGGGAGACGCCATCAAGATTCAAGAAAAAGAAGTCGAGAATCAGAATCAGAGTAGAGCAACAACACAATCAATCACAACGGAGAATAAGATCGAAGAAGAAAATGGCAGGATCGAAGAAGCCGTAAGGCGGTGTGGCGATGGATACCATGTAGGAAACCAAGAACACACAGTTTCTAAATATCCCTCTTATATTTCTTTTAATCTCATTAAATTTACAATGGTGGTGTGACAGTGGTATATATAGACAATATACTACTCTTACAATTACAATCATACCTTTTTCTAGTCTATCTATTTACATGAAAAACCAAACAAACATTTAACAGACATCTAACTAATTTTACTTGACTCTTTAATCAATGCCGAAGTAGCTATTCAAGCACATATCGAAACTGATCTATCAACCTCTCACTGACCGAAGCCGTCTTGGAGATCGAACCCGCCGCTACAACTTGAAGATTGAACCCATTGCTCCCCTCTACAACCACCATCGAAACTCACCAGATCTGCTTTTCTTAGATCGCAGAAATACCAGAAATTACTGTTTGAGGCCGAGCCGCCCGTTGTTGCCCGAAATCGGATCTGCAAGAACCCAGAAACCTACCATTGAAACCCACTCAATCGTTGTCATTTCCGTTCGAGACCCACATCGAGCTGGCAATGCGGTTGTAATACTCGCCTGGTGCACCCACAATCAATCCATCTGAGAGGCGGTGATGATGGCCTCCAATGCACTTTTCTTTAATTAATTGAAGGGGGATGGGAATTTTATCAACACTAAGAGATGGATCTCAGATTGAGAGACTGGAAGTGGGTTGTGGTTAAGGAAGGAAGGGGGAGAGACGGATGGAGTCGGGAAGAAGGATCTTTCGATTTGCAAAACTAACTGCTGTTGCTAGATATCGAACATAACTTTGGAGAAGATGAAGGAGAAGACGAGTGAGAGCCATCAAAATCAGACCTGGCATTTGTGTTATGTTTCTCGTGTTCGTGTCATTTTTGTGTCATATCCGACATCTTAACGGATCGTGTCGTGTAACACCAGTTAAAATAAACGGATAAAATGACCCGACTCGATAATATTAACCACTGTTCTAAAAATCCCTGCCTAGCACCGCCTAGGCGCTAGGCAGTCGGCCACCGTCTCAATTTTAAGAAAGGGTGCCTAAACCTACTAAGGCGCCCGCCCAAACTCACTTAGACACCCGCCTAAGTTGCGAATTACTTAGATAGAAAATAGATAACTTTCATTTTGTATTTTATTTTTTCAATAAATTGTAAGAGACTTATTGAATACTTAAAAGAACACACATTATATACTTGTTCGCTATGTTTTCTTTATGTTCCAATAGCTCATAATATATATGTCATTCCATTTTGTAGTTTATGATGAAATTATATATATTTTAAGTATAAACACACTTATTTACACAAAATATAATAGATTTAATTAAATCCGCCTAGGCACCTGCCTAGATCCCGCCTAGCCACTTAGGCGCTACGCCCCAACCCGCCGCCCGATTAGCGCCTAGCGTCTTTTAGAAACTTGATATTAACAGGTAATATGACCCGATCCGTTACCCGTTAAGGAAAATATATTTTAAACCAATAAATAATCAAATGAAAAACATTATACTAAATAAGTATATAAATACCATATTATCACATTCAAAACATAAAAACGCATTTGTCTTTCAAGTATTACATATTTACATACCCAAAATAAGAGTATAATAAAAAAATAAAAAATAAATATTAGAACATTACAAAATATCAAATATTCAATAGATTTGCAAAATTAAGGGAGTTATGTTTCAAGGTTTGGAACCTTGCACATTTTCTTACAATCAAACTCTTCAATTTTCATCAATTACCCTGGAAAACGGTATTGGAACTTTAGCTTGATATATTGTCTTCAAGAGTTATATTGATGATATTTTCAGTGAGGCTTTCTACATTAGCACTCTCTTCTCATTTATCCTATATTATTGTTTAAGTAAAGTCTTTAATAGTTTTTTAATTAATGTAGAAGTGTGAAAAATATATATATAAACACTCGTAATGACAAACTATACAACTTTCATAAAGGGCTTAACTTTGATGTCACATCCCGGCCCAGGCCCCATCACAACTTGGGCTCGACTCCACCATAGCACAATATTGTCTGCTTTGGGCTCCAACCACGCTCTCATGATTTTGTTTCTAGAAACTCACAAGCAACTTCCCAGGAGGTCAGCTATCATGGGAGTACTCTAGCCCTTTTCTCACTTAACTTCGGAGTTCCTATGGATCCCAAAGCCAGTGAGCTCCCAAAAGGCCTCGTGCTAGGTAGGGATGAGAATATACATTTAAGGATCACTTCCCTGGGCGATGTGGGATGTCACATTTGAAATGTGTCACTATAATCATATAAATCATAGATCAAAATTTAACCGTCGATTTTTATTTATATTTGTACTTCATTTTTCTCACCAAATTTTGTATTTTCAGATTTTATTTTTTGAAAACATGATCTATTAAAGGATACAGGAAGATGAACGGTTCGGATCATTGATATTATGTTCAGAGTTTTACCGTTAGTGAAAATATTGCTTGGTGTTTATAAAGTCTTTACAAACTATATAACATCGACTTATATTTCAATTAACCGTAAATATGGGGATGTGATATCAAAGATCCGAACCGTTCACCTTCTTACATCCCCCAGAAGATTATGTTTTCAAAAAAGAAAATTTAATAAATGAAATTCAGTATAAAGAATAAAGCCTAAACGACAGTCGACGGTTAAATATAAATTTAAGGTTAATGGATTATAGTGTCAGATTTCGAAGTTGACTCCTTCACAAAAGTTGTAAAGCTTGTCACTACGAGTGATTGTATATATTTTTTTAATACATTTCTTATACTTCTATAATAATTATTATTAATTTTATTACTTTTACACTCAAACAAAAAATACTATTCATGATGGTTTGGAGAGTTTTAAAAATCTAAATGATATCTATATTTTCTTAGGTATGAAAATTTTTCCTAAATATCTCAAACTAAACCAAAAAAATCCCAATCCCATATAGAAAAAATCTCAAACCGATAACACTAAAAATTTTGGGATCTATACCGAACCAATTCTAAACCTTTCTGACACCTTCCGACCTAAATCGAGGCATGTTGGCCGTCACGTGAGGGTAACGTAACCATGTGCACAGTGCGGAAGCCAAAATTAAAGGAAGAAATGCGAACAAATTAAAACCAAGCAACTAGCAGTCCTAACTAAGATAACCTGCTAGTGCGAGAGTTAAGTGCGATTACACAACCATAGCATAAATAGTCTAGTGCAGTCAAGCAAGAAAGTACTAAATCCAAATAACACCCAATGGTGGTCCAACATGAGTGATGGTCTATCAGAACTTCCACTGGGATCCTCGTAAGCCACCAACGAACACTACCTAAAACCTTGAAAGGGCGAAAAATAGAAAGCGTGAGTGGGTAAAAACAAAGCTTTTCAAAATTATTTTATTTCTCAAAAGTTCTAACCCATTTCCATAAAACCTGTATAATTTCTCAAATATAAAGTATACACACACACACACACACACATATATATATCTCAAAATCATGCTCAGCAATAGAGAAAATCAATTGTATGCCAGAAGTATGCCATGCCAAAGTATCACAACGAAATGCCAATAGTAACTCAGTGAATAAATATAAATGCCAGGTATCAAATAAGCTATCGGCTGAATCTATAGCTCATAATCAATCTCAACCATATCAAATATCCTGCACACAAATCAACACCACCTCTAGTGGTCTGCACAACATAACTGAGTATAAAATAAATATGCTCTACGATCACGTGAAGATTGTGCGAATAATCGCAGGTCACCTACGAGTCGAACCCACTTATAGTGGTCTATACGACAAGACTATGCACCTAACTTGGATCCAAGGTGAGCATATGGTACAAGAGGTGAACATCACGTGAAGGACTGTGCCCTAACTCTGGGCGGGAGCACTAATATCAAGGTGCAGGTTTATGATCCCTCAACACTTCACATCATTCTCATAACTTACTCGATGAACTTACCTGCCGCTTACCTGTGCGTCTGCGGCACCAATCATGAATGTATGCAACTATTAATGCATAAATAAAATAGGCAGATACTTTGTATGGCAATTCAAAATGTATAATCATTCAATTTCATTTTCTGGGAAAAATAACAAGTATATAGGTATAAACCAAAAGCCCACTCACTGATATGTAGCTGGGTCGTAACCCCCGCGCCTAGCCTGGCTACGCTCATCCTCCGGATAGGTCTCGCCTATATGAGAAGCAACTATAAAAATGTTATTTTAAAGCACATAAACGAAACTTGGAAATAACTGCTTATACATAGCTCAATTTTGGTATTTGAATATACCAACGTGATCTACACAACCTTAGGATCATCCCTATATTCTTAGAAAAAATTTCTGACCACCCACACGCTGGCCAAGGCACGGCCAGACGCGCCCCCACGCGTGGCCACGTGCCAGGTACAATGACGGCATCAATTAACGCCGTCAGGAATATTCCATCAAATCCCAACATTTTCCGTTAGAAACCTAACGGCGTCACCTAACACTATTAGCATATTTCGTGAAAACTGACGGAATATGCCTTGTCTTCTCCGACGAGTCGTCGGATGCCGGCGACTGTTTGCCGGTTTCTGGGAAATTTAAAAAACCGTATAACTTCTTCATTTTTCAACCAAACTTCACGCATTTTGATACCAAATTGAAGCCCTAAACGAGAAGAACATGATCGTACCTCTTTTGAAGCCTAAAACCAACGGGATCTTGTCGGAGAATTTCAAGAAAAATTGGCCAACTTGAAACTCGAGCTTCTCGATGTCCAATCTTTTCCAACGAACCTCTCTGAGCTTCGTGTGGACCCCCTAAAGCTCCTTGTGAGCTTGAAATTCCCAAAAAACACACGTTTTTACGATTGCATGAACAATACCTCAAATCAGGGTTAGGGTTTTTATGAGTTTTCGAGGGAGTTCTTACCTGAAAAATGGCACCTTTCAACTCGTAAGGTCACAAGGAACAAGATGGTGACCTTAAATCCTTCGATCTGCAAGGTTTTGGTAATGGTCCGTAAGAAGAGAGAGAGAGTGAGTCTGAGAGATAGAGAGCACGGGAGAGAAGAGAGAGAAAGGGGAAGGTGATATGTGGTCCAAAAATAACCAACCAATCACAACAAACAAATATCTTAAGTTCCCATTAGGTCCAAACATTAAGGAATTGGATCCAAATGGTTAATTCCTTAGCTCAATTCACACACTCACAACCAAACACTCAAAGGGCATTTTAGTAACTTCACACCAAAGATGCAAAAATTCCGAGACGGGTTGTGACACTTTCGGTATGGGAAGCGGCATTACATATTCAATAGTTTGGGAATCTCGAACCGAACCAAAATATATATATATATATATATATATATATTTATTTTGGTTGCATGCATGTTGAATGTTGAATTTAAGTAGTTTGATAGTAAACTATATTAGAAATAGAAATAGAAGTATGAAATTAAGTAGCTTAGAGCTTTGGAACATCAATTTGCCTTTAGTATGAATGAATTGGTATTTCAATTGGTGTGAAATTTCAAATTGATATAAGGTAAAAAGCCTAAATATCAATTGATACGAAATTGGGGAACATAATTTTAGGCAGTCAGCCCAAATTCTAGCCCGTAGCCCATGAATCTCAAATTTCAATCCAAAAACCCAAAATCGAAAAGCCAATTCCCATGAATCTCAAATTGAAAATCCTATTTTCGGTTTGAGATCCAATACCGAACCACTTATGTATAAAGTGAAAAGCCCAAATAGGTGAAGCATTCTAAACCCCTAAAACGCCCCTTTGTTTCCTTCACAATCAAACACACCCCCCCCCCACCCCCCCAAAAAAAAAAAAACAATTAGCAAATGAGGACAAATGGGTAAAGAGTCCAAAACTGACGTGAACAACTGATTCATCATTCCAAGGGGTAGTTTGATAAAAGCAGTTATCAAGTGGAGCTGAGTTATAATATGAAACACACTGCAACACATTCTTACTCTTTCACAACTGCGGGAACACGGTCCCACAATTTCAAAACAACCCGTTGCAATTTGAATCAAAAAACGTTCCCACAATTTCAAAACAGCCCGTTGCAATTTGAATCAAACTCCACTCCTCCCTCAAAACCTTTGGCTTGCGTAAAACATTCATTTTCTTCCATATGCTCCATTTCTTCCTCCATCACTTCTTCAATCATCTCAGGCATTCAAATATTAATTTTTTTTTTTTCCTTTCAGTTTTAGTTTATTTGGGTTTTTTTTTTCAATAGTCCATTAGATTGTTCTATTGCTAATCAATTTCGAGATTTGATCATGCTTTTTTTAATTGCAGCATAAATATGTGATGAGGCTCTCAACCCATTCCATTTCAAAAGGTTACAAAGAATCCCAATGCCATTGGGTGCTTGAGTGGTGTTTTCGCTTCTATTTTCTCTGTCTTTTTTTTTTTATCATATATTCTTTTTTGTCATTATTTTGGAATATTTTGTATGTTGTCACCGGATTCAGCATAACAAGGTTTGTCACACTCAAAATTGCAGGTTAGTATAGTTGAATATCAAAGTGCGAAATAAATAAGACTACAAAATAATAAAATATTATTAGAGAAACAAGAATGTCGGAACAGCTACAAAACTTAAGAGATACCACATTGTGAATAACTTATTCTCTAATGAATAACAAAGCACCCTATTTATAATAAACTAACCCTAATCTCTAACAAAACCTAATTCTAACAAGCTATGCCCAGAAAACCAAACACTAAATAAATAACTATTTTCCAACACCCCTCGTCAAACTCATGGCGGTATACGACATGGGTTTGCAAACAAGAAGATACGGACTGGCTCCGTTAGGCGGACTGGCATGCAAACTTGACTTGACTGGACTTGACTGGCGAACTTGTCTTAACTTGACTTGACTGGATTCTTGATTCTTGACTTGACTTGATTCTTGATTGCAAACTGACAAACTGGTTCTTGATTCTTGACTAGCTAGTGTTGAGAGTATGGAAAAAAAACCCGTCACTAAACGGACACGATTTCCATATCTCAATAGAAGCAATAAACGAACAAAAACAAATACTATCACTCGAGTGGTCACAATTCAACACTCGAGTGACGGTCACAAAACAATTCCAAATAGGCCAACCAACAATTCATGCGGGCCTAAACAAATTTCAACCATATATATATATATATATATATATATATATATATATATATATTTTTTTTTTTTTTTTTCTCTTTTTTTTTTTTTGCCTTTTTTTTTCTATCTTATAGTTCCTTCCCATTCTTCTTTGTTTTCTTTCTGGACTGATAACAAACAAGACAATTCAATCAATACTAAAACAAAAACAAAAGCACTCCACTCAGACAGGTGCGGTGGCAGGATGGATTTGGGCTACAGTTTGCAGCATGACGGCTTCAAGACGTTGTGATGCAGGTTCATGGCAGATTCAGATGGGGTAGGTGCAGCGGAGATGAACTTGATTCACGTTTGTGGTTCTTGGATTAGAGCTTCGTCAACAGACAGGCATCAAGTTGAAGTTGGGTTTGTGGTTTAATGATTTAAGCAGGTGGTGATCCCCCACGAGAGTTCACGGCTGATTTGCAGGTGGTGGGTGGGCGCGGGAGATTCAAGTAGGCGGCAGCAGACGACGGCAATGGATCTGGGTGCAGAGTTCATGTCATAGGGAACTGGACGCAGCGAAAGGTTCAGGTTTTTGTTTTCTTCTGCAAACTAAACCAACAACAAAAACTAGCATACAAACTAACAAATAAAATACCAACCTGACCAAGCAGATTAAATCCTGAAGGATTGAACCTGCTCTGATACCAAGTTCAATATCAGAGTGAGAAACAAGTAAGACTACAAAATAATAAAATATTATTAGAGTAACAAGAATGTCGGAACGGCTACAAAACCTAAGAGAAACTACATTGTAAATAACTTATTCTCTAATGAATAACAAAGCACCCTATTTATAATAAACTAACCTTATGTCAAACAAAACCTAATTCTAACACGCTGAGCCTAGAAAACCAAACACTAAATAAATAACTATTTTCCAACAAGTATTCATATGTAACAAATAACCTTCACGATTTTCTCTTTGCAAAGTAATATTACATAAGTTTGGATTTATTTCCAACTCAATTTTTCCTGAACAGTTGTTACTCATAACTTCTCATATTCATCTACTAGATTGCCACACAGAAATACAAGAAAAGAAAATGGCAGAAGAAATATGAACGAGTTTCGGGTTCGAAATTCGCTGCTGGTGTGGAGGCCAACACTAGTAAAAAAAAACATCTTGCGCGACAACATTTTGCGCGACGAACAACAATTCGTTGCATATGATTACTTGCAGCACAAGCAAATTCATAGACTGTAAGAACTCCAAGACATATAGAGGATCTGGATTAGAATAGCGTCTTGTGGAACAAACATGGTCATTCTCAGCGAAGTTACTCCGACTCGACCCGCTACTCTGATGCGATGTAAACAACACTCAAATTAAACCCTCTTGTTGACAATTGTAGTAAAGATGTAAGTAGGGATCGTTCTAGGCCGGGGATTAGGAGGGATTGCTAATCTACTCAAAATTGACTTTAAAACACTAAACAAGACTAAAAAAAACACAAAACTAAGCAAAAGACACTCAACTAGACTTAAATAACCAACTAGACACAAACTAGGACATATTCTAACTTAACTAAAAACAACGAAAACAAACCAAATTGGACAGATTAGAACCAAAAGACACTAAATATAAGGGGGGATTGGGTTTTGACTAATTTAAAGTAAAAACAAAACAAACTTTATAAAAATAGTTTCAAAAGACAGATTTGGCGAATTGAATGGATGATGGACTAGCTAGAGGGTTCTTCTGCACACATGACACACTTGCATACAAACCAATTTTCAGTTGTTCTTTCAATAAACCATGAATCTCAACACCCCAAATTAACCGTGAACAGCACTTTTTTAACCTTCAAGTTTTCCTTAAGTTATTGAATTGGACGGAAAAGTGCATACAACAATTCAAAACATTCTTCAAAAGTCCCCTACGTGAACAGCATAATAGAGATACAATCAAAGATCATTAAGCTTTGTGAAAACTATATGCATTGACGAGGCATTCGTAACTATGAACAGCATGATACTCTTGCCAAGAATTCACTTTACGCGATTGTGACTAGCAACCTCCACTACTTGTGAAACTCCCTTATATTCTAGCATTAAATTCCTGCATGCAAACTAAGTATGCATCCTTAATCGACATACAAGAATAAGTTATAAATCAAGCAGTTAAGCAAATTGAATTCAAAACTCATGAAATCACAACTGAAGGTAATCAATTCATATTACAAATATGTTCATGGCTTTGAATCAACCTCTAGCCGAAACGAATTTAGTTCCACATATTTGCAATTAAACAACTATAATTGAATTTAAACATGATAAACAAAAGTAGAAGACACCTAGAACGCTCCAACAATCCAACGTCTTGAATGGTTAGCACAGCTCCAAGTCCTCCTCCTTTCTTGCAAACATGCGGCACCAAGGTGGGTGTGGTGTTTGGATGGTCTAGGGGATGTGGCAGAGATTGGATAGGTTGAGAGAGTATGGAAGGGTGGTAGGGGATGGATAGGAAAAGAGGTGGATGGAATTGGATGGAGGAAGAAGGAAACTTGCGACATAAATTATGTTGTTCATGATATGTATTGTAGATGTGAATTGGTGTCTTTGGCCTTGATGGAGAAGCCTATTTATAGGCTTTGAGAATGAATCACCACCATCCATTTTCTTGGTGAGAACGAATCACTACCATCCATTTTTGTTGGTGAGAATGAATCACTACCATCCATTTTCTTGGTGAGAATGAATCACCACCATCCATTTTGTTGGTGAGAATGAATCACAACCATCCTTTTTTATGCTCCCCATGCATGCAATCCATTTCACCCCAAAATAGCTCCAAATTGCACCAAAATGCACTTCTTTGCTAACTTTGTTATTTAGAACCTACAAACACACGAAAATAGCTTAAAACATTCTAATAAGATGAAACTAATTAAGTAAATGCAAAGAAACAAACTAATAAAGTCACATAAATATGTTCCTATCAAACTCCCCCACACGTAGCTTTTGCTAGTCCTCTAGCAAAACAAAGAAACAAAAAGCAACAAAACACAATCTAAACCTTCCAACGTTACCTCAGGGATTTCCAATGCACATGTTAAAAATCATTACTTGCACAG
Organism: Crataegus laevigata; assembly: GCA_963580275.1. Lineage (NCBI taxonomy): Eukaryota > Viridiplantae > Streptophyta > Magnoliopsida > Rosales > Rosaceae > Crataegus > Crataegus laevigata. The sequence goes on along the minus strand of OY756947.1, from coordinate 22,839,757 downwards.
ATTTTGGTCATCAATATCCTTAAGCATACACTTAACCACAATCACCATTTACTAGTTCTCTTTTAATCGATTAAAACATCATTTTGAATGTAATAACATTCCTTAGAGAATTCCCTCAATTTGTTACTAGATATGCACTCATTTTTCACTTAGATTTTTAAACTACACTCCCTACACTAAGTATATGTGAGAGATTGATGTACACATGAAAACTAAAACTCACATATTTTTAACAAAGAAAGCACTTTTCTGGAGTTATCAGTGAATATATGAATATGATCTCATGAAAGGAATGCTACTACTTAGATGCAAGAAGTAGTCACACCATATGCTCATACCAATCCCAAACTCCACATATTGAACACATAACACTCAAGATAGAAATGTAAGGGTTGTAACGGGGCTAAAGGTGTTTGGTTAACAAAGAACGGATATGGAAAACAAAGGTTCTTAAAGACATAGTGAGCCAAGCAATGAAATCAACTTAGAATTCACTTTTGAATGCAAACTCAAATTTTGAACAAAAAGGGGAGAAGTCACACATTTTAGGGCCAAATTTGATGATTTGGACCCTTCCTTCAACAATCAATACTTTCAAACTCACTCTTTCTTCTCTTCTTTTTTTGTTTTTCTTTTCATATGTTTTTCACATTTTTTTTATTTATTTTTTTAAAATTTTTTTGTAACCCAAAACGTACAAATGAGCTCAAAAACAACCATTCCCTCCCCCACACTTGTTTTCTTGCATAATGTAGATCAAAAGGAATTCATTTTATGTTATGCTTACTAGCCTTTAAGAACAAGGGTATGGAAAGTCCTAAACTAGGCTAGGTAAGGTTATTGTGGGTTAATAAAGAAGATAGGCTAAACAAGGCTCAAACGGGGTTTAATCTACAAAACAGATAATAATGGAGGGCATGGCTATTTGGCTACGGTGGAGACTACACCACTTCATCTTGATATGTGTTATGCATTACAATATCATGCTTTGAATGAAACGGATACAAGTTCTAGCATTTAGTTCTATCAAAATGCATTCTAAATAGCAACCAATCAAAGAATAATGAAATCATGCAACGACTTTAGAAAACAAGAACTCACAGATTATAACTCTCCAAAGAAAGTAAAGGCTCAAGTCTCACAAGGATGTAGCGTTATATGAGTTCCTTCCTTCAAGCATGTTATGAAAACTTATTTTATCCACTTTGTAATCAAATGTGAGTTCATAAACAACAACTACAACTAAGCATAGGACAAGAGCATATCAAACTTCAATCCATGCTTGTAACTTTCTTTAACAGTTATGCAATTAAAAATCGAATCCTCATCATTGTGTCGGAAGGTACCTAAGACACAAATACACCAAAATGACTCTAAAACAAGTCTTTTTGGTATTTTTCAAAACTTTTTCAACTTTTTATGTCATTTTTGTATGATTACCTCAAAACACAATAAAACACACCAAAACAACTTAAAAACACTTAGAAATAGTGAGAAACAACTTAGCTTCATGTGGTAGATGATCTTTGGTCGTGCTTGTTGATTTTCCACAGCTTTCGAAGAAGTATCTTTCCACAGGTTGATTCTTGAACTGGGTTGGGGAGCTTTGTACTTGCAAGTGATCCTCAGCTTAGTTGAGGATGAATCAGCACGTTGTCTCCACATGATTCAAGTAATCAGGTCTCCATGCAGGTGTGGCATCTTCTCGAGTTCTTGGATCAACTCAGACTCCTCCTACATCTTCTATGAGATACTTTTTCTTTTGAAGAAGTATCTCTCCACAAGTTTATTTTTGAATTGGGCTGGAGGGGCTCGAAGATGAGTACTCGAGAACAAGACTAGGTAAGCAATCAGGATCTCTCTTTCTCCCTGTTCTTCAGATGAAGGTAAAGAGAAAGCATGATATGAGATACTTTTCCTTTTAACCTTCATGATATGAAATACTTTTGCTCTTGATGACTTGTTTGTAGAGGTACACCAGGGGATGAGGAACACTGAGTAACTCGAGAGGTTTCTTTGGGAATACATTCTCGGAGATAAAGAAATGTTGAGTAAGTCTGCCTTTGCTATGGAGAGCGAAGGTAGACACTTATAGGAATTTCTTCACAACCGGTACTATTCTCTTACTCTTGTCGGCAGCCGGTGGATGATTGAACAGTAAGGTTTTCGTGCTTTCTGACAAAGTTATCCGTAATTCCCGCAAAGCTGATGGTGCATGTGGCAGGTGACGACAAGTCTGGAAAAGTTGATCTTGCTCGTGGTTTCTGAGCAGGCCCGGCTTTTGAGAGAGGAGTGTCTCTTCGATTTGCGAGCAGGCGCCTCTTCGATTTCTGAGTAGTGCCTCTTCGATTTCTTCTTTTTATATAGGCACTAATTTTGTTCCAGAACACACTTGAATTACCTCATGTGAAAACTCTCTTCTTGCACTTCTGAAATCTTAATCTATCCAATCTCTTCTTTCTTAACACCTTTGAAAAATGTCTTGCCCCTCTGACCGTCGCCTTAACTTGAATGTCGGGGAAGATGATGACTTGTCTTCTCCAAACAACATTTGGCATCCGTCCTTCTTATCCCCAAATGGCCCTCTTACAGTTGGGAACTCTATAATGAAGAACGATACAACTGCTACAGCGGTTGCTAGAAACCTTCTCACTCCAAGAGACAATAGGTTGTTTTCCAAGCGATCCGACGAGCTCGCTGTTCAGGACTCTCTGGCGCTTAGCGTCTAGTGTGCAGGCTCAGTCTCAAACATGGGCCAACGCCTTCTTGCACGATCTCGTCAGGTTGAGTCTTTGATGGCTGAGGTGGCTAGTCTTCGGCAAGAGGTCAGAGGACTCAGGCACGAGAATAAGGGGTTGCACATGCTCGCAACTAGTTACTCAACAAGTATGAAGATGAAGCTTGACCAGCTGCAGGAGTCCGAAGTGCAGATTCAGAGTGATCATCAACGGTTTGTGGCGTTACTGCAGAGGCATCTTCTGCCTTCGTCATCTGGAGTTGCACCAAGTGTTGAGGCTCCGGAGGATCAAACTCTGGCGCTTCGTTTTTCTGGAGCTCCGTCGACTGCTGAGGCACCACCTGACCAGTGAATGCTATTAGTTTACACATTATTGTAAAATATTTTTGCTTTTATTTTTATTTTATTTGATTTTTTTTTAAAGCAATGTAAAATATGTAAATCAATGTAAAAAGACTTTGTTTACCCTCCCCCACACTTAAACTAAACATTGCCCTCAATGTTTTAAACATAGGTTCACACTTAAGCAAATAAACAATTAGTGAACTAAGCAAGGCAAGATAAATGCAGTAAAGAGAAGGGTTTAGGAGTGCAAATCTGATTTGTTGAACAATTCCAAAGTCTCCCTTCGTTGAATGCTTGGGTTGCTTCCCAAGAAGCGTTTGTTTTAATGTGTTGCAGCTGGACGAGACTTTCCATTAAATTCCCCTAGGTTCCACGGCATGAAATTTATCTTCAAATGGGAGGTGATACTTGAAATGATCCGACAATGGTTTAAATTCAAGAGTGAGTGCCTGAATCATCAAAATCAGCATGTTAGTATAAAACAAAATTAAAATTGGAGAAGATGGCTTACTTTCTTTCTCCGACACAAACTCAATGACAAATACTACATCTTCAAAAGTTTCAAGGACTTTGAACTTGGCCAGATTTACTATGATGGTTGTGGCTTGTCCCGTGTCATCAGTCTCAACTTCTTCGGCCTCTGTTTCCTCAAATACATCCTCTTTGATGCATTCAACATATTCTCCAGCCACTTCCTTTTCTTGAATCATTCTTCTTGGTGTACAAGTTTCTTTAAACAATTCAACACAATCTGGAACTTGATTTGGTGCACCAAGAATTGGGGTATCACCTTGCACCTTTGGAAGAGCTTCTACAATGTCTTTTTCACTCTCTTCGTCATTGGGAATCAAAAACCTGCGAGGAAAAGGGACATTTGGTGGAATAATGTTAGAATGAATTGAATTTGGAACAACATTACTAAAGTTGGACATCATAGGGACTTGAGGGGCTTGCGACAAGAGTTCTTCTAAACTGCACATGTCGTCATCCTCATCTTCTTCTTGCAGCAGCAATTCATCCATGTTCGGGCTATGTTTGGATGGTTCTGGGACAGCTTCATCCTCCATATCACTTTCCAAAGTGATGGCTTCATCGATTTCAACTTCTCCCTTTGAATTTGCCATGTTGGAATTGGAGAGTTCACGTTGCTCTTGAATCTGCGCCATGAATTCCACAATCTGTCTAACTTGCTTCTCCAATTCGTCCACTCTTTTGACTTGGTCTTGCATCTCCTTGTTTTGATTTTCTACTCCCTGTGTCAAAGAGGTGATTAATTGAATAATAATATTATTATCCACCAACGAACCTGAAATTGGTTGGGAAGATTGTGGTGGAGGCTGTGGTGGTGCATATGGCCTTTGATAGAACTCCTCCGATGGCTGCAATTGTTCTTTTTGTGAGCCATGGGCATACTTGAATTCGATTGGAATTGTTGTGGGGGAGGTTGTGGTGGCTGCATAGATCTTGAATAGAACTCATTTTCTTGCTGCCAATATCCACCTTGTTGAAATTGTTGAGGTTCATCCCACATATAATCTGAATAATCTCTCCAATCCGAATTTTAAGCGTTGGAAAACATGTTGTTGCTTGGTTGATCATAGACTTGATAACCCCAAGCATCTCCGTTTGCAGCAAATTGAGGACATTGATGAGTTTGATATCCTTGCTCATAGGGCACATCAAATGTAGGGACACTTGGCATTCTGGTCCTTTCGGCATTATGAGTCAATTGAGAAGTGAGATGCGCCAATTAAGCTTGAATGGTCGCAAGTGCCATGTCTTGCTCCATTTGTATCTAAAATCATAGAAAGAAAACTAAATCAAATATCAAAAGTAAAAGACACAAACACAAACATAAACATAAACACAAACAGAAACAAAGGGATTAGCAAATTTGCTAATCCCCGGCAACGGCGCCAAAAATTTGATGCGATGTAAACAACACTCAAATTAAACCCTCTTGTTGACAATTGTAGTAAAGATGTAAGTAGGGATCGTTCTAGGCCGGGGATTAGGAGGGATTGCTAATCTACTCAAAACTGACTTTAAAACACTAAACAAGACTAAAAAAAACACAAAACTAAGCAAAAGACACTCAACTAGACTCAAATAACTAACTAGACACAAACTAGGACATATTCTAACTTAACTAAAAACAACGACAACAAACCAAATTGGACAGATTGGAACCAAAAGACACTAAATATAAGGGGGGATTGGGTTTTGACGAATTTAAAGTAAAAACAAAACAAACTTTATAAAAATAGTTTCAAAAGATAGATTTGGCGAATTGAATGGATGATGGACTAACTAGAGGGTTCTTCTCCACACATGACACACTTGCATACAAACCAATTTTCAGTTGTTCTTTCAATAAACCATGAATCTCAACACCCCAAATTAACCGTGAACAGCACTTTTTTAACCTTCAAGTTTTCCTTAAGTTATTGAATTGGACGGAAAAGCGCATACAACAATTCAAAACATTCTTCAAAAGTCCCCTACGTGAACAGCACAATAGAGATACAATCAAAGATCATTAAGCTTTGTGAAAACTAAAAGCATTGACGAGACATTCGTAACTATGAACAACATGATACTCTTGTCAAGAATTCACTTAACGCGATTGTGACTAGCAACCTCCACTACTTGTGAATATAAGTTCATAACGATTAGGTGAAACTCCCTTATATTCTAGCATCAAATTCATGCATGCAAACTAAGTATGCATCCTTAATCGACATACAAGAATAAGTTATAAATCAAGCAGTTAAGCAAATTGAATTTACAACTCATGAAATCACAACTGAAGGTAATCAATTCATATTACAAATATGTTCATGGCTTTGAATCAACCTTTAGCCGAAACGAATTTAGTTCCACATATTTGCAATTAAACAACTATAATTGAATTTAAACATGATAAACAAAAGTAGAAGACACCTAGAACGCTCCAACAATCCAACGTCTTGAATGGTTAGCACAGCTCCAAGTCCTCCTTCTTTCTTGCAAACATGCGGCACCAAGGTGGGTGTGGTGTTTGGATGGTCTAGGGGAAGTGGCAGAGATTGGATAGGTTGAGAGAGTATGGAAGGGTGGTAGGGGATGGATAGGAAAAGAGGTGGATGGAATTGGATGGAGGAAGAAGGAAACTTGCGGCATAAATTGTGTTGTTTATGATATGTGTTGCAGATTTGAATTGGTGTCTTTAGCCTTGATGGAGAAGCCTATTTATAGGCTTTGAGAATGAATCACTACCATCCATTTTCTTGGTGAGAATGAATCACCACAATCCATTTTTGTTGGTGAGAATGAATCGCTACCATCCATTTTGTTGGTGAGAATGAATCACCACCATCCATTTTGTTGGTGAGAATGAATCACAACCATCCATTTTTATGCTCCCCATGCATGCAATCCATTTCACCCCAAAATAGCTCCAAATTGCACCAAAATGCACTTCTTTGCTAACTTTGTTATTTAGAACCTACAAACACACGAAAATAGCTTAAAACATTCTCATAAGATGAAACTAATTAAGTAAATGCAAGGAAACAAACTAATAAAGTCACATAAATATGTTCCTATCATGCTCTAGAACAAGATAATTGTGGCATTGCTACTGAGTTAATCCATCTCCACTCAGAGCTGTTGAGTCCACGACCAAATTTGCGAGATAATTATGTTATGGTCCCCTTTACTCCGACTCTGAAAAATCATGATCCCATGGATCTCACATATAAAATTGACAATGTTTGGCATTTTTTTTTTCTGCTTTATTATTTATGCTTGTAATAATTTTTCAATAACATATCTTTCTTTCTCTTTTTAGTACATTGCTATTTTTATATGAAGGGGATGGAGAGTTCGACTATGCCATATAATAGGCAACCTAATTTGGTATCGAAATTGTTATTCACGAGATTTGAACCCAATTACTCTCACTTTCAAGTGAAGAGAAATATCACCTGACCGTAATACTGAGTGACAAATAAAATATCTTTTTAAAAATAAAGTTTTTGTTTATAGTAATCACCTTTGAATTTTGTACCGTTTTCGGTGTTTGGATGGAACATCGATTGACGTGGCTTGCGAACACTTAATCATGCCATCAAAGCTCCCAACAATAGGAGAATCATCAAACATAACTAATAAAAAAAGGAATGCTACTAATTAACCCCATTAATTTTTACTTTTCACCGCATAAATTTGACTCCAACTGCATCATCCACCCTGTAACCACCGCAACTGACACCTTGACCGCAAACCCAAGCCATCCACTTCATTTTGTATCCTACACGAATAACCCCCCGACCACCCCCCCCCCCCCCCCCCCCGACTGATCAGGACCCGCCATCCCCCAAATTGTCTGTTTTTTTACTGCGCCTCCTCCCGCCCCCTCCTCTCCCTCCCTCTCGCCTCTCTCCCTGCACCGGCAAGCCATGCGCCGACGACGTCCCCGTTTTTGAATCTCATCAAGCCCGTCCGTTTTCTCTTCCTCTTCTTTCGCGCGTATCTCGGCCCTCCAATTCCGCCTGAGAACCGACGACGAGAATGATGAAGAAAGAAAACGGAGACGACGATCGCGTGCACGTCTTGGAGATCAACCTCGTCTCCGCCCAGGGTCTCAAGGCTCCCTCCGTCACCCTCCGCCGCATGCAGACCTACGCGCTCGCCTGGGTCGACTCCGCCCACAAGATCCGCTCTCGGGTCGACAAGGTGGGCGGTGAGAATCCGACGTGGAATGATCGGTGCCTCTTCAAGGTCCCGTCCGGATTCCTCTCCAGCGACACCTCCCAGGTCTCGGTCCAGATCTACGCCGTCGGATGCTTCTGCGATCACCTTGTCGGCACTGTCCGATTTCTGATCAACAACTTTCTCGACGTCGCATCCACCATTCCATCGTTTACGGCGATCCAGATCCGGCGACCTTCTGGAAGATTCCGAGGCGTGTTGAATGTGGCCGCGTTGGTGATCGACGGCTCGAGTCTGGCTCCTGCGGTGAGCGAGCTGTCTGCGATCGGGTACCGCGACCTGATGGGAAAGGGGGAGAGCTTCCGACGGCGGCGACGCGACAGCATGACAAGCAGATCGAAGAATTACTCCAGCGATTCGAAGGAGAACTCTTGCACTGAGTCGACGGAGAACTCGGACTTGAGCGAATCGGCGGCGTCATCACCAGCGACGCCGTTGCCGCCTCTGAAGGAGCTGAACACGATTAGCGAATTGGCGGGAACAAGAAGCCAGGCATTGAAGGCTACTCCAACGGACGGCTCGCGTTTCCTGTGCTGCCTGCTGACGCAGAGGAAGATTAAATACAATCCGTCGGATCAGAACTCAGATGGGGCCCACAGCAGAGAAAGGTGTTAAAGGAGAGTAAAATTTCCAGGCGGGCACTGAAGATTGTTGGCTGTTACAAAGAATCTAAATTTGTACAAAATATTATGCGCAAAAAATTATGCAATTGGTCGTGGAATAATAATATGATCAAAATTTCCACTATATTTGAGGTGTTTCAATGGCAATCAAAGTGGTGGACTGGTGGATTTGCACATTTCTCATTTCTTTTCAACTTTGATTTGGTTTTTCATGCATTTCACAGGAATAATGTTCTTTGTATCACATTTACTATTGCATTTAGAAATTGTGGCGGCAGAACAATTTTTACCATTGTGACTATGCGAACAAATATAAGTTGGTTTTTTTGTTTAAATCATGTCAAAATTACATAATACTAGTAACCCTAGTCGTCCCTTTTTCTCTCACAGAGAAACCCCCCTTAAAATCCCCTGCTTCATTGCTAACTCCTTTCTCTTTGATTGGGTCGGCTGGCAACGACTTCTCTTCCTTATTTTCTTTCTCCCCTCTGGCCCACAACGTACTCCTCTTCCCCCCACCCACCCGCCCTAACCTAATTCTGCCCAACCTCTCTCTTGCCTCCCATAGTTTTTGGTCACCTTTCCTTAGTTTTTTTCCGGCTTATTTATCTTCCTTCTTTTCAATAATCCTCTTAATTTCAAGTTTTCCTGAGCTTGTCAAATCTAGGCTTTTATGCCCCTTTCTTCCTCTGTTGCTTCTTCTCATCATCAATTCTTCACCGTCGACCTTTGCTACTCGGCTCATAGCGTGTCTCCCATCGGCTGTGCATTTTGGTGTTTGGTGGTTGTAAGTGTTTTTAGTACTAATTGATAAGATTATGGGAGCACTTTTTGCATGGGTGGCTCACTCATCCCCATTTTCGATTTATCCAACTTGTTTGTGGGTTCTTTCGTGGATTCTTCCTCTTGGTGGTGGCGGCGAATCAGTGATGGCGGCACAGTTGCTGTGGTGGAGGCAGTAGTCTTCCAAATTTAGTGTTTTTGTTGCTGTAGGCTTGCTTTTTTGGACATCTCTGTTGTATTTTCTTTGGACTATGCTTGTATTTGAATTGTCTTTGGGCTTTGTATTTCATACTAGCCTCTCTGCATGCGCTTTAGCACATGTGAGAGGCTTTTTTTTTTTTTTTTTTTTTTTTTATCACCGGCGCTTTTTTTATCACAGGCGCTACGCGCCGTTACGATCTTTTACATATGTCAAAACCACATGTGTCATGTGGTAGCCTTGTATTACACGTTTGTAAAGATCTTTTTATATTATGTGGAACTCACATCCTTCATTTGGTATACAGAACTATACAAACATTATTACAATAATATAAAAGACAAATTTTATCTACACATCACTTTACTATAAAAGAAGAAAAGAAAATGATCACAAATTACTTTTTTCTTGGTAACTTCGTGAAACAAAAAGAGCAGGATACACAAGGGGCAAAAGAATCTTCTTATTTCTACATAAAAGCAAAAGAACAGCTGTTATATTAGGGCTTTTTAGCCAAAATGGTCCATAAAATTTGCATAACTCCTCATTTTTGTTCTTGAGATTTGAAATCAATAGAATTGGTCCCTGAGTTTGTCCACTATCAATCGTTTTGGTCATTCCTGGAAAAATCTCCATTAAATAAGAATAGAATGACCAAAATGCCCTTAATTTTGTCAAATCATTTTGGCCCATTGTTTACTAAATTAAGCATATAGTTTTTATTTTGATCCTTATTTAACATAATTTTGCATGGAAGAACCAAAATGATTGATGATGGACAATCTCAGAGACCATTTCTATTGATTTCGAATCTCAGGAATCAAAGTAATGTGTTATGTACATCTCAGTGACCATTTTTGGCTAAAATGCCTTATATCAGTATGGCCGAGGAACAAATCCAATCGAAAACTTTTAAGTGACTACAATTATAAGCGAAGTTTGGAATTCACAAAAATTGTTGGGCAAACACTAAGGCTGTCATTTCAAGAAGTTAAAGACAACAAACTTTGACAAATTAACTACAACTAAATTCAGATGACATTCAGCATATGAAGGCAATATGAGAAATCAAGAACTCTATACTTTCCTATGTGCAATACCAAAAACTGGAAATAGTATAAGAAAATCAGAGGCATGCCTGTAATTGGCGTAATGAAGAATCCACACACCTTTTGACGAACGAGGGTTGAAGTTTAAAACGTCATCTGACTCGAACTCTGTTAATGCTTATGTAGACATAAAAATTTCGGTAAAATAAAAGTTGACAAATGATTAAAATTTCAATGCTCACGTGTTACATAAATTTTATACATAGCATGTGACTCATTGAAAAAATTGAAAAGAGTCGGAAGAATCATCAAACAGGACAAGTGTCAACACCTGGCAAAAACGATTTATTTCATCTGAATATTATATTCAAAATTAGGTCTTGAAAAATTCATAAATAGAAGCCATTTCATTCATTTCAAGGGACCAATTCAGAACCAATTCACATATACATTTCTCTACTCCAAAATTGAAAGGGAATTCCCCAAATCCTTGAGGTTTTGAAGTCCTAAAGCTTTCTAGCACCCAACCTCCCAAATTCCCAAGAATCCCGAAAGATCAAGAAAGCTCTTTTCGTTCTTCGTCAAATCCTTGGAGATCCGTTCATCAATATCAAGCCCAAAGGCTCTTGAAGATCTGTTCATCGTTCATCAAGATTAAGCCCTAAAGGCCCCTTGAAGATTCTCTCATTCGTTCATCAAGATTAAGCCCAAAGGCCATTGAAGATCCGTTAATCCTTGTTCATCGTAAGATCAAGCCCCGATGGCCTTTTGGATCAACAATATCAACAAATTTGCAGCACTTTTCATCCTAAGATCAAGCTTCGACAACCCTTTGGATCAACAGCTCACCCATAAATTTGCACCTTACGAAGATAGAATCAGATGATCAAATTGTAAAAGAGATTATAACCCCAAAAAATAATACAAAATATTATTTTGTACACGTGTTCTTGTTTCAGGAATTTTCGTGTTTACAAATTTGGCACACCCAGTGGGACCATCCCTACCTCTTATCTTTATCTTCAAATCTGCAAAAAGCACAAGTGGCATCAAGGAAGGTTCAAGCTGTTCCTGCAACCAACGCAAATAACAAGAGCGTCATCGCCGCAACAGGTAGCACTTTGGGCATCATAACTCAAAGCAAGGCAATATCTTTTTCTGCCATATCTTTCACCCTTGCATCAACTCTGTTAAAGGAACGTGAGCACCCGAAGCACGAGCATGTGATCACCCTAGCCTCGCTAAGAGCACCAAGGGAGGAAAGCCTGAACAAGTACTCTGAGTCCCTGATCTCCGATGCCGACTTGAGCAGCAGCACAACCATGCAAGTCATGACCACCGGAGTGACTTCAATTGAGGAACAGCTGGCTCAAATGAATGAAGCGATCGCAAAACTCACACGGACTATAAGGGAGAAAGACTTGCAAATTGCTGCACTAGTCAACCAACTGGAAGTGCAACACGACATTAAAGTTGACCTAAAAGTTGGTCCACTAAAAAGCGAAGCTAGCAAAGAAGAAGAACCTCCGATAAAAAAAAAAGTTGAAGATAAGCCAGACCAAGCAGCGACGCTCATAGGATCTCTCTCTATCCAACAGTTGTAGGAGATGATTGCCAGCACCATCAAAGTGCAGTATGAAAAGAGCTCACATACCTCCGTGTTGTATTTGAAGCCCTACTCAAAGAAGATTGACACCCTGAAGATGCCGAGGGGTTATCAACCACCAAAGTTCATGCCATTTAATGGAAAGGGAAATCCAAAGTAGCATGTCACCCATTTCGTTGAAACTTGCAATGCGGGGACGGAATGAGACTACCTCACGAAGCAATTTGTTCGCTCTCTGAAGGGGAATGCATTCGAATGATACACGAACCTAGAGCCTGAGTCCATTAACAGCTGGGAGCAATTAGAGCGGGAGTTCTTGAACCATTTCTATAGCACCTGCTGCATTGTAAGCATATTAGAATTGACAAGTACGAAGCAATGAAAGAGCGAGCCAGTCATTGACTACATCATTCGATGGCGTACCTTAAGCCTTGACTGCAAAAACAGACTCTCGGAGATCTCATCGATCGAGATGTGCATCCACGGCATGCAATAGGGATTACACTACATCCTCAAAGGCATCAAACTACGGATTTTCAAATAGTTAGCCACCCGCGCCCACGACATGGAGTTGAGCATTGCCCATCATGGAAAAAATAAGCCAATCACCGACTTCAAGAAGGACAAGGTGTTTTCTCCGAAGATGGACAATCATGGGAAGAAGCCCACCAATGAAGCTTTTATCATCAACACTGCCCCCATCAAGACCTTCTCCGCACCCGTCAAGATCTCATCCAAGAACAAAATGAATGAGATGAAAATCCTCCTCGCACCCAAGATAAATACAAAAACACCTTAAGGGAACTGGAGTAGAAGACATACCCTTTTTTCGAACTCTTACATGACCGTAATGTTAGACGACCTGTTGGAGAAGAAGGTAATCGAGCTGCTTGAATGCAAGTATCCCAAAGAAATGAATCACGTTGACGATCCCAAATACTGTAAATACCATCATATCGTAAGTCATCCCGCTGGTAAATGCATCATCCTCAAAGAACTCTTCATGAAGCTGGCATAACAAGGGCGAATCAAACTCGACCTAGAAGACACGGCCGCAACGCACGCTACTACGATCGTGTTTGGATCTTTCGATCCCATGCCTCTCTAAATGACGCATGACCATTCTCGTCAATGCTCAAACCACACGGCATCTTCTAACCAAGATGCAGCTACTGACGATGACGAAGGATGGACCTTGGTGACCTACAAAAAGACGAGGAAGCCAAGACCACAAGCTATAAGGCTAAAGATGAAACAAGAGAGAAAACATTATCGCCGCAATAGTGGGAGCCCAAAAGAAACGTAAAAGCTGCTAAGCCAACGTACGTTGAGGAACCTATGGAGCAAGAGTCAAGCAATCATGTCTTCTTGCACGAATACTTCTCGAAAGACTTCTTCTAACAGTGCACTACCACTGCATGTCATATGGTTGAAATAGAAATAAAAGAACCCTTAAAAGGCAAAGTAATCGCCATCGAGGAAGAAAATACCCGCATGCCCAAAAAAGGTCTGCCGACACACTCTAACATCGAGGAGGCACTACAATCGCCCAAGAAGATGGGGAAAGCACTAGTAATGGTCTTGGCGAGTCTAGACGACCATAAGGTGAAAGAAAGTAAGGACGAATGCTTGAAGCTCTAGCCATATGAATATGCCACATGCTGTGTCGCCCGTGATACAATCAACTTCACTGATGAAGACTTATTATTGGGATCAAAGCCACATAACCATCCTCTCTTTGTCTCGGGGTACGTAAGGGAGCACAAAGTCAATCACATGTGTGTGGATGAAGGATCAGCCATAAACATCATGCCAAAGTCAACAATGACCACAATCGGCATCAAGGTGAATGAACTATCCCTAAGCCGTCTGCTAATCCAAGGTTTTAACCAAGAAGGACAAAGGGTAATAGGCATGATTTGAGTAGAGATGACCATTGGTAAACTCAAACCAAGAAAGATATTCCACATGATTGATGTAAGAACTTCATATAGCTTGCTCTTCGGAAAGCCTTGGATCCACGAGAATGGAGTAGTGCCATCCACCCTCGACCAGTGCTTAAAATTCTACCGAGGAGTGAAGGTGATCCAAAGTGATACTAAGCCATTCACCAAAGCTAAGTCACACTTTGCAAACTCCAAGTTCTACATGGAAGAAGACATGGTGCCCGAAGCCCTTCTAAAAGAGATCAAATCCACAGTTAAAGCAACACCTAAAAAGTAAGAATAGAGAGCTGTGCCCAAGAAGCAAGAAAGAGAAGTTGTGCCATCTTAAAGAAAAAATGATGATGAGCCTGCTAAACTTGCAACAACCAAAAGAAGTAGGATGCCCTCAAAATGACCGAACACACTAGTCTTTCGATATATCCCAATGTCCAGAAGAATGAATGGTCAATCCCTGTTTGAAACTGAAGCAAGCAAAGCTGACACATAACGACAAAAGGATGATGTAAAGTTTCTCAAGATGAATGCAAAAATCACTTGTCACGTAGAGCTGCTCATGGTCCTATTTCATTCAAGATCAAGCCTCGACGGCCTTTGAAGGAATCACAAGTCTGATTCAAGATCAAGTGTCCACCACTCCTGAATAAAATTCAGCTACAGATAAAAGGAGTAAATTCAGACCCTTGGAGGAAGTCTAGCAGAATGCCCTCTAGCCCAGTTCAAGAACAAGCCTGTGGAAAGTTAACTACCAGTAAAGCACCTTTGTTGGTAACTTTTCTCGCTAAGAGACCGAAGCAGAGCAATCAATGATCGGCCTAAATGATTTGAAATTAGGGGGAGATACTCATAAGGAGGAGCATCCAAAACAGATCATGATTTTAACGAGTCAATCAAAGACTTGTGGCCATCCAAGAGGGAGTGTTGTGAATCTTACGTGGATGGCCCACATGAATAGTTTGTTACTATTTATGCACATTATTTTCACTATTCATTTGTGGAAAATTTGTAAAATGAATAGTTTTCTCTTTGCTTATAAAATGAATGAAAGGTGAAGAAGGAAGAGAGATACAAAGGAGGAAAGAAGCCAAACGGTTATGAATAGTGTTCTCCTTACTTATAAAACTCCGGTCACACTGACTGTAAAGGAACCTCATAAATTTTGTGTCTTGCTTATTTATTCCACTGTACACACTGACGATTTTACGACAATCATTATGTTTTCTCAAATTATTTATTTATTATTTTATTGTTTTGTGATATTTATCTCATGATCACAGTAAAAAAAACATGACAAAAGAAAATTACACAAAATTATGCACATATATATATATAGCTCAAAACTATTACAACTACTTTAATAGAATGATATCTAACAAATGGAGCAACATCTCCTCCTTGTTTTAGGCTCTCTGCATATTTCTCTTCTCTGCCAAAATTACAAGCACACTGCAAGTTTTCAAAGACAAACCGTATCCACACAATTCCATCTGCCAAAAGAAATAAAACACCTTTACTTTTCCTTTTCGACAAACATCATTATGATGTTTTATCACAAAACAAGGGATATCAATTTGTTGTCTTCCCTTTTTTCCTTTTGACTAACCAAAAGTGTCTTTTGGCCACTTGGCCATATACTCCAACATTGCTATGTGGTCTATGCTTATCATTATAATACGACTCTATCATGATTATTTCACATGTCTATTCTACTACATGGGAAGTCTCACACATGACACATTTTCCCTATAGTCATCACGTCTAAGCCTATTATAGTCAGTTTATTTTCCATTATTTTTCACTAGTGACTCACACATTTAGCCAAGTACTTATGCAATATTTATTCATGGCCTAGTGTAATGTGATTGCCCTTAACTATGTCACTTATGCAACATGTGATTTACCACACAACTTAGTAAATTATTTATTTATAGTAGGCATATGGTACAATATTCAGCCTTGCCAAACTGTCAATTTGATTTATAACTTTGTCGATTGATTTATTCATTATATTTTCATACTTATACTGTCACTTGTTGTCAGGAATTATTGAGCAACTAGCTCTATTGATCAACATTGTTATGGATTAATGAAGTCTACCAACTTATAGACTGATGAAGCACATGCTAATGGTGACAAAGATTTAGTCTGAACGGTAATCTCTTGTCTGACCAGACACCCACTTGCTCGGATACTCGCTCATTTGAGCACCTATGTGCTTAGACACCCACGAGCTTGGACACTCATTCATTCGAGCACTTATGAGATTGGACACCGTCAAACTTAGACACCATTGAGCTCGAACTCCGACTCACGGACCCAACTCAATGACCCTACATATGGCCCCAACTCAAAGACCCGACTTGTGGACCCAATACGCGGATCTAACACATAGACCCAATATGCAAACCCGACAAGCAGACCCTAGTCATGTCGAGAGTTAACTCATAATGAACGCACGTTAACGTCAAGTGCATACTTGCAATGAGGAACGCAACGAGCCGAGCTGCCTCACAACGAGCCGAGCTGCCTCACAACGAGCACTGTCTCCAACCGAGTAATCGCATCACAACGAGCATTGCCTCTAGCCGAGCAGCCTCGCAACGTGCGCCACCTCTAGCTGAGTATTACTTCACGTTGAGCACCGTCTCATGTCGAGTACTAGTTCTGGATGACATCTAGTCACTTCGGCCCGTACATAGATTGAATTTGATGTCTTCAACCAAAAGACTCTCTTGACTAAAGACTTGGGAGGGACTCCTGTTGTACCATATATTGGGCCTCACATGACTTAGCCTATTATTTATGTAACAAGGGAGGAAACCCTTATTCTATAAAAGGGCACCCTCACCCTCACTAAAAGGGACACAAAGACACACAAACAAAATGGGAGAGCAAACAGAATAGCAAAGAGAGCAAATACTGCCTCTATAGCCTCCATGTATATTCAACATTCCTCTACATAGTGAAACGGAATCAACACCAGTGTGGACGTAGCCTCAACTTGAGGTGAACTATGATACATCTTTATGTTCTTGTGCGTCTATGTGATTCACGGTCAGATTTACGTTGGTCCAAGATCGACCTGATTTTGTGCATCAACATGATTAGTTATGGAAGACTACAATTAATGGGCCATTTTAAAATAAAAAAATATAGACACTGATGTATAAAAATTATATAATATTTCAAAGGTATAACTATTCATTGTGCTACCATTATCTAATTGGTAGTGATTGTAACATTAAAGACTTCTATATAAGACATGTACTTCTATTAGTGGCTACTTGGTGGCAATTGGGATTTGCCACCAATGTTAGTGCCCATTCTTTATAATAGACACCAATGAAAAAGGGTGTCCTTTAGCCAAAATTCTAATAGTGCAATCGTCTGAACCATCAGCAACATTCTTGAAGCCAAGACTTCTTGCTGTTGCTGACTGATCAACCTGCACACGGCACACAACCAGCTGCCAGATTCAATCCACCATATTTGAAATTGTACCAATCTGCACATCCAACTCAT
Organism: Crataegus laevigata; assembly: GCA_963580275.1. Classification (NCBI taxonomy): domain Eukaryota; kingdom Viridiplantae; phylum Streptophyta; class Magnoliopsida; order Rosales; family Rosaceae; genus Crataegus; species Crataegus laevigata. The sequence continues at coordinate 22,822,195 of OY756947.1, read as the reverse complement.
CAGGTATCTCCTTTTAATGACTGTCATGGCATCCTTAAAAGATGATTCCCTGCAAGCTATTAGTGTGAAATTACACGAAAATCATTGTGTATTGGGCATATGTGATGAAGAATTTTCTGATCGGAAAATGATTGTAGGGCTATGTGTCTAGAAAGGTTTCTATTCTAGATAACCCCAAAGATGAAAAATATGATGAATTGCTTGATGCTTGGGAGATGAATAATTTAAAGATTATTACTTGGATTAATAACCCTGTTGATATGGCTATTGGAATACAACTTGATAAGTTCTCTACACCTAAGGAAGTTTGGGATCACTTAGCAAAGTTGTATACCAAGGCCAATTTTGCTAAGCGTTACCAGTTAGAAATGGAGATTCATACAATCCAGCAAGGTGAAAAGAGTATTCAAGATTTTTACAACGAAATGACCAGTCTTTTTGGACCAAAAACTGAACCTAAAGGACTTAGTATTATGGAGCTCTATTGTCAATATAGAGACTTAGTATTGTGGAGCTCTTTTGAGACTCTTTGTAGCTTTATCCTACATTAGACTCTTCTTCCATCTGTTGATTTCGTACTTCATGAGTTACAAGCTGAAGAAGTTCGTGTGCAGTCACAGCCAAATAGGTTTTCTTCATCTTTGTCTAACTCTTCAGCATTAGCTATGACAACTAGATCGAGACCTTATGGTGGATGGGTTATTGGTATAGATGAGTGTGCCTATTGCAAGGGAAAAGAGCATTAGAAGGTGAACTGTCCCGAGTTGCTCAATGATAATAAGAAACAACTTGCAGCTACCGAGATTAATCCACCAAAAGCATCGGCCATGTTGACTCTGGAATCTACTACAACTAACTGTGTCGATGACTTTGACTTTGGTTGGTGAGGCTCAATCGTTAGTTTCGTTCCAGTCCAGTTAAGTTTGCAAGTCAAGTCAAGTTCGCAAGTTCGTCAGTCAAGTCAAGTCAAGTTCACCAGTTCTCTAGTTCATCCATGTAGCAGGCCTGTCTGCTCACTTGATAGGGTTTGCATCTGCATTTGCTTGTTGACAAACTCATGTCGTATACCATCATGATCAGTTTGACGGGAGGTGTTGGATTTTCAAGTACTTTTGGTATTTTGCTTATTAGGGTTTGCTTGAGATTTTACTATTTAAACCATGCTTTGTATTAGGATTTAATCTATCGTTGAATAAAATGTTTCTTTTCTGTACTATTCAACTCCTTCAACGCCTCAATCCTTCTTCGTAAATATGCAAAGAAAAAAGCATAAGCCACATAACCATATTAGTGAAAGCAGTAAAAGAATAAATATGCAATAATGTAATTAATCTTGTTTTCTTTGTATTACAACAATACATAATTACATGTTTTGGGAGAGAAATCAAATAACAGGAAACAAAGGTAGCAAAAAAACATAAGACAATAAAGATGAGTGGCAATGCTAGTAGAATTGAAAGCATATCACATTGCAAAGGGAGCATATAAATTACAGTTACAATAGACCTCTCCTCTACTTTTCATATTTTTTGGTTTTGGGAAAAGAAAAAAAAGGATCTTTTGATATAGGCTTCTCAGTTTTGAATTTTTTAGATCAAACATCTGTGCCTTTTAGTGATTTGATTAAACTTTTTTTGTCATAATTTTGATGCTATATGCACATTATATTGTAACAAATTTCCTATAATCTAGCTTTTCAATTACACTCTCATCCGTTAGAAATAATTGTAAAAAAAAAGTTGGTTAGATTCAATTTATGTTCGCAATAATGCTACAATTTAGCAATAATTATCTACGGGGGTGTGATATCCACACACCCCTTTTTACTTCCCTCACACCTTTTTGGATTTCGGCTATCATATCAGATGAATTAAAGAAGATCTAACGGCCAGAAATTAACAGGGGTGTGTGAGAAGTAAAAAGGGGTGTGTGGATAGCACACCCCTTATCTACGATTTAAGATATTTTCTTTTCAAAATATTTTTAAATCCCACAAAATCAAGCATACTAAAATAAAATTTTCTTTTAGTACGTTAAGAGAAAATAGGATTGAGAATAAAATAAACGTACCAATACACAATGTGTACAAAATAAAACATACCAAAATAAAAATAATGTACCAATATTAACAATATGAATCAAATCAAACATACCAAAGTTGCAAATAAACGTACCAATTAATGATTTTTGTAAATTCAAATGTACCCGTAGATAATATATACATAATGTATTGCTAATAATAATTCATCAACAACTATACTTAAAAATAAAAATAAAAAAAAGTTAAAAAAATATAATTTCACAAAAAAAAAATTGAAAATTTTAAGCGGAGCTTTTATGTTGATCACTAACTATTTGAAAAAAAAAACCCCATTTGGAAAAAGAAATAATATTAAATGTTTGCATAACAAAAAAAAAATCTATGATAAGAAAAACATATCTGGAAGAAGAGAAAATATAATTTAATTACTAATATCTCTACTAAATTTAAAAAAAAAAAGTGCATTATGCAGATAAAAGGATAAATTCAAAAATTATTTTAATTTAAAAAAATATAATAATGACATGTAATTTAGCTTGAGGTGGTTCTTGATTAAAACAGTTTGATCAAATTTTTAAAAGACATAGAGTTTAATCTAAATGCCATTAAAAAACTGTAAGGGATACTAATTTTCCTTTTTTTTTTATTGATAGATTTAACTGCACGTTTGAAAAATTAAGATAATTAAAAGACAAATAAATTGGGACGTGCTAGAAGAAAATTGTGCAGAAATCATTTTTCAAACTTGAAAAGATAAATGTTGATTCCTCTTTGCTCGTCCCCACAATAATACGTCCGATTTTCTTCTTTTATTTATTTATTTAAGGTTAGTCAAAACTCAAACATTATAGATGAATCCTCAAACTGTTATCCCAGTTCCCGCAGACTTCATCCGACATCGATTCCCCATCAAATGGCAGAAGCAACAAAAAGGTGGCCTCTTAATTTTCTTCAATTCTCTTCTATATTGTGTTTTGTTTCTGAATTTGTAGTTTCCGTGATGTTTTCAGGTATGCAATTGTGACAGGTGCGAACAAAGGCATAGGATTGGGAGTTGTGGAGCAGTTGGCATTAGATGGAATCACTGTTGTCTTAACTGCCAGAGATGAGAAGAGGGGTCTTGAAGCTGTCGAGAAACTCAAGGAGTCTGCAGGCCTAGCAGAAGGTCAAGTGGTTTTTCATCAACTTGATGTGACTAAACCTGCAACAATTGCGCCTTTGGCAGAATTCATCAAAACCCAGTTCGGAAAACTCGATATCTTGGTACGATCGGAACTGGTTTCTTAAAATGTTTTATGTTATTTGCAGCTAATTTTATTTTATAATTTGTTGGTACAAGATAGATGCTGGGGAAACTGGGGATTAGAACACAGGATATGAGGCGCGGGGTAAACGCTTTAAATTGTTTTATGTTGTCAATTTTCGATACGCGACTTCTTACATTCTTCGACAATATCTGTGTTCATTTTCCAGAAAAGAATAAACTCCTAGTGGTGTCAAAATTAAAACAATCCGGATGCAAAATCACTCTATCAAACTCAAACATCACCAAATCCTACAAAACATGTCCTAAAACAAACCCACCAAATCAAAGTTGCAAACAATCGGATCAGCAACATGTTATGCTCAGATTGTAAAAAAAGCATCAAAATTTTTGCATGTTCATAACAAAAACACTTCTACCATAAGCGCTTATAAGCAAAAGTTCTTCTGTAAAAACCCCACTAAGTCAAATTTACAAGCAAACAAATTTGGATCAAGATAAGCTCACATTTTGAAGAAAAGATACTGGGGAAAGGTTGATGGCTTTCCTGGTTGAAGTGGCATTCCCCATGGCCTCAAGGCTATGTGGTTTGGCATTGGCAACATCAAGGATCTACAAACTTTCCCTTTTATTCCGCATTTTCTAGATTTTTTGTACTTTTAGTTGTTTGTTTGTGGCTGATATAGAAGTGATATAGAAAGAGTTGGGGTGTCACAGGTGAACAATGCAGGGATCGGTGGAGCAATAGTGGACGCTGATGCTTTCAGGGCTTCAATAGTTTCGGGTGCTGCAGTAAGTCTTTCACTTGATTTTTCTCAAAAGCTTCAATGTGCTAAAGTTTGAACCTATCTATTGTTTGGCCAAAGTCTGGTTGGGTTCATACCATCCCATGCCTTTTCTCTAGAGAAAATTATCTGTGAAATGTCATTCAAGAATTCATTCAGTAGTACTTTGTTGTAAAAGAATTTGATGTTTCCTGGATATGAGTTGAAGTAATTAGAAGTTTACCGACAAGCTGCAATCTTTTGAGTTTTATCTTTTCTTGCTCAAAATCTTTCTGCGTTCTGTCCACAAAATTTGAAAGCCTTTTGCTGATATAAGTTCTGAATTTAAGTTCACTTTTCCCTGAATCTGAAAAATATTGCATCTGTGATAGTGTTATAATTGAAATGCGTGTCACACTGTAATCAACAGTTTTCTTGTTTGGGGTTGGTGTAATGCAGGAAGGAGGAACAGTTGATTCGAATAAAGTAATGACTCAAAACTATGAGTTAGCGGAAGAATGCTTGCAAACAAACTATTATGGTGCTAAGAGAACAGCTGAAGCGCTTATTCCACTCCTCCAGCTATCTGATTCACCAAAAATTATTAACGTTTCATCTGGTTTGGGAAAGTTAAACTGCATACGAAATGATTGGGCTAAAGGAGTTTTCAGTGATGCCGAAAACCTCACAGAAGAGAGAGTAGATGAGGTGTTGGCTGAGTTTCTAAAAGACTTCAAGGAAGGCTCACTTGAAAGCAAAGGTTGGCCTTCATTTATGTCTGCCTATACACTTTCTAAGACAGCATTGAATGCATATACAAGGCTTCTGGCCAAGAAGTACCCCAATCTTTGTGTCAATTCGGTCTGCCCTGGCTTTGTCAAAACAGATATTAACTTCAATGCCGGCATCTTGCCTGTTGAAGAAGGTGCCGCAAGGGTTGTGAAGTTAGCATTGCAGCCCAATGATTGCCCTTCTGGTTCCTTCTTTGCTCATTTTAAAGTGACAGATTTTTAATTGAAGATGATCGACTTAAGCAGAAGTTGCAGAGGCATGTTATGTATTTGGGCAGCATCTTCAACTTTTTATAAGTATATTTGGAGTATGATAGCATCATAACTCTGTCAAACTCTTCCAGCATCTGACAGAAATTGAAGAATGTAATACGAATACTATTGTTTGTTTGTATTTCGACATAGAATAATACTTGGCTCGTTACAAGATAAGTCACACTTTGACATGGGTGAAAACCTCAAAGACTGGCCTCACAGCACAGATCAAGTGGTTTTTCATCAACTAGATGTGACTAACCCTACTACTATTAATGATTGGAATATATTATGCTTACCGTAAATCTGTAAGCACTTTTACTTGTGGAAGATTAATCTTCATCCAGATCGGATTCATTTTTTGTCACTCCGTCTTCAAGTTCTTTTCGATGTCTCACAGAAATATTAGTTTTTGTTAAGGTGTTCGGCAGAGTAGCATTTTTGTTGCGAAGTTTTCTAATTGTATTTTTCTTTTTTCAAAACAAAATAGATAATGAGACAGTTGAGCTCTACACAATGCAGGGATTGGTGTAGTCAGAATAGATGTTGATGCTCTGAAGCTTCAGCAAATCCTGCAACTGAGTTAAGTTCTTCGCATTTGGACTTTGTTTTCGGGTTTTGTTTCAACAGCACTGTGAAGGTGATGCATCTCTGAGGAATGGTGGCTGCATAATAGTTGATGCTGTTTGCTTCTGGTTAGGACATAGCTGTTAAGAACTAAAAGCCGAGCGCCATTCGAGAATCCATGGAGATACTTAAGCTTTGGTTTGGTACTGAGGTGATTCTTAAAAAAAAAGAGTAACAAAAAAAGTTGGGAGTTTTTTTATATTTGATAAACATTCAATTTCAGCTTTTTTTTACAGCTTTTTTTTTTACAGTTTTGGATGGAAAAAAAAAAAGCCAAAAACACAAAGCTACAAAACTTAGCTTTGAAAAACTAGTTTTTTTTCACATATGTTTTACGTAAAAGTTTATCAAACACTATAATACTGTTTTTTTTCAAAAGTACTTTTAGAAAAACTAAAAAAAAAATTGCCAAACACTCTGTTACTTTATTTCGCAACTGTTTCTCGGAGCTGTTTATCGTTTGGATTTAGTTTTCTTGCATGCGGAATCTTTCGGCTTTCAGGTCACAACAAATTGGTTCTCGGAGGTGAAAGAAATTACGAACGGCTGTCCTACTGGCCTATACTTCGTCCGCAGAGAAGTGACGCCATTTTTAATACTTGGTAGTGTTTATATGACCGTACCATGTGAATAATGTGAGATTTTCTTATAGAGTTGCTCTATTTGCAGTACAAGTCAATATCATTACAGCAATATGAGGTTTCGGCGATAACACTTTCAGAAGGGCATGAAGTACTTTCTTCTCCGGGATAATTTTTTTTTTCAATACAAAAAGATATTTTACGTTAAATTTATCTAAATTACACGATAGTGAATTTGAACTTGATTTACAAACAAAAGAGCACATTATTATAGACAAGCTGAACTTAATTACAAACCTACGTCTTTTATATACACAACTTTATATTAACGTATTGTTACCCAATATCGCCGTTATATCAACAATAAATTTCATATATGAACTACGAACTTTGGCACAAGGCTTTGTGTTTGTTTGCCGCTGAAGGAACATTCACCACCATTTCCGCAGAGCGCCTCTCGGCTTTTTGTCTCAGCACCAAAAGCCAATTCCAATCCCCGGCTTTTTCTCTCAACTTTATGTTAAAAGTATGCATGTCGCTATTCGCATGACGGATGAGCATCCCCGCATCCACCAACCAAACTTCAATTCCTGGCTTCTCAGTTACATGTACTTCAACACGTTCCGTCCTGAGCTGTCTTAATATGCAGAACCACTCACCGCCACCACCTGCTCGATCAAGCCACAAGTAAAAAAACAACCCAGATGACTCCACAAAGTCTCATACTTCCTTTAAATGGTAGAGATGTATCACCTATCACATAATCCAATGGCACATGGACCAGCTCTTAATATGCCAAAACACAAATTATTTAATAATTAGAGCAACAGATCAATCACACTCAAAACGTTCTTGAGATTAACTTGACTAGAAATTAAAATATTTAATATGAATTTTTCCATCTCATTAGTCTTGCCACAAAAACACAAAGAACATGCAATTCCTTTCATCTAAATTCAACATATCACAAGAAAATATAATTTTTAAGATAAAATAAGTTGTAAAATATGCACTCATCATTCATCAAATTCTACTAACTAAAATTACAAATTAAGAAATATAACATCGACATGTATTGTGAAGTTGGCACCTATTCAATTAACGATAATTGTATTAATTTGTCTGTAGAGTTAACTATTATGTCATCAATTTGTCGTATTCTTTCTGGAAATTAGTAAGTAAACAAACAAATGTGGATTCTGGTTCTAGAGTATCATCATGTTCCTAACTTCCTATCAGCGATAACGTCCTTCTCCAGTCAGTATATATGGATACTAGAAATGTATAAATCTAACCTGGAACTACCAGAAGCATTCGTCTACAGCTTTAGCATTAGTTGGTACAAGGGACATTCTTCCGAAGAGGGGAATGAAATCGTTGAGGCTCCTATTTATTCCTCCTCTTGTTGTGGCCTTTTAGACTGCTAATTCCAGATGGTCCAATCTCATACATCTTCCCTGCAAAAGCATGTGTGCCAAACTTGTTGGAAATATTATCTTAATGTTTGGTGTTTTGGGCTTAGTCCGTTAGTATTAGGGTTTCGTTTTCTTGTTTTAGTCTAGGGTTTTCTTTAGTCTTTCTCTATATAAGGAACTCTTTGTATTTGATATTCTCAGTAAATTATTCACAATGTAGTCTCTTAGGGTTTTGTAGCCGTTTTGGCATTCTCGTTTGTTCAATAAAATTCTAACTATTTTGTAGTCTTGTTCATCGCGCACTCTGATATTCAACTTGGTATCAGAGCGGGTTTGATCCTTAGGGTTTAATCCGTTCTCATTGGTATCAATTATCAGAGCGGGTTTGATCCTTAGGGTTCAATCCGTTCTCATTGGTATCAATTTGTTTGCCTTTGTTCGTTCGCTTTTTGTTTCGTACTCCGTTCTCTGACTTGCACTCACACAACCTTGTCCGCATACCTGCACCACCATCTGCTCGCACCGAAATCCGTTATACCACCACTAAAATCTGACCTTTTTTTTAACGAATCTGTAAAACCGCTTACATTGACTCTGCTTCTGCACCTTTGAACGCCGCAACCTGCAGGAGCATCTGCAATTCTGCATTGCCGCAAAGGTAATAGTAGAATAGAATGAAAAAAAGAAGGAAAAAAGGGGGAATTTGACTCGGTATTGGCATCGGCATAGCACTGGAATTTGAAGTTTTGCATCCACATCTGCTTTGGCAAACTCATGTCGTGTACCGCCATGAGTTTGACGGGGGGTGTTGGAAATATTATCCTAATGTTTGGTGTTTTGGGCTTAGCCCGTTAGTATTAGGGTTTCATTTTCTTGTTTTAGTCTAGGGTTTGCTTTAGTCTTTCTCTATATAAAGAACTCTTTGTATTTGATATTCTCAGTAAATTATTCACAATGTAGTCTCTTAGGGTTTTGTAGCCGTTTCGGCATTCTCATTTGTTCAATAAAATTCTAATTATTTTGTAGTCTTGTTAATCGCGCACTATGATATTCAACAAAACTTCAAGATCAAAATTTTCCAACAAAAGAAACATAAAGATCAAACTCGTTAGCAGAATAAATGGCGCACAAAGGATTTTAAAATCTTGACATTTGTGTATTTCTGGCAGATTTTATGTGAGCATGCAACTAAAACTGGCATCACTATCAATGGTGCACAAAGATAGGCAGAAAAACGTACAGGGAAGCAATCACAACACAACATGTAGCAAGTAATCTGTCCACATATGGGGAAACTTTTAATAGTTTGAGTTGTTAGTGTAGCTTCTCTTGTTTGTTGTATTGAATACCATGGTTTCATTCAGAGACAAAGTCTTCATTTCTCTTTAATTTCCTTCACAGGAAAAGGTACTTAAAATTTTATAACTGCTAAGCTACTAACGAATGCAGAGTGTGTTGATGATGCACACAACAAGCTACCCCACTTACGCCTAAAAAGCAATCTAAGCTAGACTATCTAGTCATTTGGACATTCACGCAAATTCGGAGGGCTAATTTGCAGATATATAAATGTTAAGATAAGGAAATGCAAACTACTTTTCACCCAAATTGGAGGAGCACCGGTGGCATTAGCAACGAGCAATTGCATAGCACTATCATCACAGTTGCTGCACAAGCACAAACCAAAAGTATAAGAAAAGCAGCACATAAGCAATTGAACCCCGCAAAGCCAAACAAAAAGATAGACTGTAAATGTATTCCTATGGAAGAATGCAGCTTTTAGGAGAAGTTTATGTATCCAAAAATGGCACTGGAGGCAGATTGCCAGACGGCAAAAGCGAAATTCAATGTGGGGGAAGGGATTATTACATGATTGTCAAATCCAATGATACAGAACAACTCCAAAGAAGTGAACTGCACTTCAATTCCAAAAAAGCACAAGTGAAACTGGGGGAATTTGATAACCTTAATGGTGGCTGTTTTTGTGGTGGTTGATGGTAAGGGTGGGTTTTTTATTTTAGTGTGTCTGCTTGCAGTGGATTGAGTCGTGGCAACATATTCCTTTGGGGGATTGTGCGTGACTATGTGAGAGACAAACGTTGGTTGCTGAGGGAACTTTGAGTATTTTGGGAGGAGTTGAAGAGAGTCGGTCAAGCTTTGCTAACATGTCTGCTAGGCCTGGCAAACGGGTCGTGTCTTCGTGTTCATGTCGTTTTCGTGTAACACCTGTTATCTTAACAGGTCGTGTCGTGTCACACCTGTTATTTTAACGGGTCCTTAAAAGGTCGGGTCACTTTACCCAACCGCTATGACCCGTTAAGAAAATTATATTTTTTAAAAAAAAATTTGCACATACCACACATTGCCACATAAATATTACTTCAAAATATTAAAACATTTGTCGTTTAAGTACTATATCTACACCCGAAAATAATACTTTTATTAAGTATATAACATAAGATTTTGTGATATCCACATCCACTAGTGTAAATATTTTAAATTGAACATTGAATTCATTCATTGTATTCATATAGGGTCAAGGAGTGTAGCTGTAAAAAAAATCATCAAAATCGGAGTTAAAATAACCATTAAATCGTAATTTTTCGTTTATAACGGTCGAAAAGCTTTGTCCCGTTACTTGATCTATGAATGTTTGTTTTTTGTGATTTTGTACTGATGTGATATCGAAACATATACAAACAAGTTTGACGGTTGTGATCGTTGAAATTAGTTTCGGAGAATTCGTATCCCATCAAAACGATAGATTGACTAACACTTAAGAGTTTATTTATACTTTCATTAAGTATAACATAAGATTTTCCGGTATCTACTTGTGTACATATTTTTAATTGAAGATCGAATTCATTCATTGTATTCATATAGGGTCAAGGAGTGTAGCTATAAAAAAATCATCAAAATCGGAGTTAAAATAACCATTAAATCATGATTTTTTGTTTATAACCGTCGAAAAGCTTTGTTCCGTTACTTGATCTCTGAATGCTTTTTTTTGTGATTTTTTGCTGATGTGATCTCGAAACATATACAAACATGTTTGACGGTTGTGATCCTTGAAATTAGTTTCGGATAATTCGTATCCCATCAAAACGATAGATTGACTAACACTTAAGAGTTTATTTATACTTTCATTAAGTATAACATAAGATTTTCTAGTATCCACTCGTGTAAATATTTTAAATTGAAGATCGAATTCATTCATTGTATTCATATAGGGTCAAGGAGTGTAGCTGTAAAAAATCATCAAAATCAGAGTTAAAATAACCGTTAAATCGTGATTTTTCGTTTATAACCGTTGAAAAGTTTTGTCCCGTTACTTGATCTTTGAATGTTTGTTTTTTGTGATTTTTTGCTAATGTGATCTCGAAACATATACAAACAAGTTTGACGGTTGTGATTGTTGACATTAGTTTTAGAGAATTTGTATCATATCAAAACAATAGATTGACTAACACTTAAGAGTTTATTTATACTTTCATTAAGTATAACATAAGATTTTGTGGTATCCACTTGTGTAAATATTTTAAATTGAAGATCGAATTCATTCATTGTATTCATATAGGGTCAAGGAGTGTAGCTGTAAAAAATCATCAAAATTGGAGTTAAAATAACCGTTAAATCGTGATTTTTCATTTATAACCGTTGAAAAGTTTTGTCCCGTTACTTGATCTCTGAATGTTTGTCTTTTGTATTTTTTGCTGATGTGATTTCGAAACATATACAAGCAAGTTTGACGGTTGGGATCATTTAATTTAGTTTCGGAGAATTCGTATCCCATCAAGTTCAATGGTGTGTGTGTATATATATATTAAGTATATTTAAATCTATTTATTTTGTACATATAATTGACCGGTACAAGGAGTAGTACATCACGTGTTATTATAAAAAATAGTAGGATGTGTCATATGTGTGATAAAAAGTTAATAACTTAAAAAAAAAAAAAATTCTCACCACTTTTATTAATTTTCATTTTTCCCTCTCTTTTTTGTTTCATTTTCAACTTTTCTTATAATTTTTACTTTTCCTTCCAGCAATCTACTCATCTTTCCCTAATTCCCTCTCTTTTTTGTTTCCTTTTCAACTTTTATTATCATTTTCATTTTCACTCCCTTTTTCTTCAAAAAGGGCGGCATGGAATGGAATTATCAATTATGGAATCAAATCAATGGATGCATATTAATTAATAATTATTATAGTTTTTATAAAATTTAATTCAAAATTTAATATATATATATATAATTATTATAGATAGTTAATATTTTGGGGGTTTAATTATTATAGTTAATATAATATATATATATATATATATATATATTTATTATAGTTTTTAGGGGTATAAAATTGTTAAATTAATATATATAATTAATATAGTATATTTTTAGGGTTATAAAATTATAAAATTAATATTCTTCTTATCGTGTATCGTGTTACCCACGTGTATACTCGAATCAACCCGTTATCTTAATAGGTGCTTATCAGGTTACCTAATAACGACCCGATTCGTTATCGGGTTGACCCGAACACCTGTTAATTTCGTGTATTGTCGTGTCGGGTTATCGGGTCATGTTAGGAATTGACAGGCCTAATGTCCGCTACCAATAACTGGAGAAATTGGCTAGACAGAGGTGTGAGTGTGACATATGAAATCTAGACCGGCTAACTAGCTAAGAAATCAAATCAGACAAAGTTAATAAAGTGACCTTAATCCCTGGTCTATGTTTCCAATCAGACAAAGTCAATAAAGCCAATTTTATGTGAGCACACAGCTAATACTGGCATCACTACAAATGGTGCACAGAGATTGGGCAAAATAACGAACGTGTACCAAGTAATCTATCCATAGATTGGGATATTTTAAGTTTGAGTTGCTTACTTTCGGTTGTATTTTCTAAGGCAATGCAGACGTATCATCAACTATGCAATGCATTGGGCGAGAAAGGCTTCATTTGTCTTCAAATTTTTGTAACTACTAAGCTACTGATGAATGCATAGTGTGTTAGTATTTAAGGGTGCGTTTGTTTGCCCTCACTGGCTATCACTATACTGGACTGGACTAACACTTAGTCCAGTCTCGTGTTTGGTACTGGCAGGGACTAGTTTTAATGAGATTAGGTTGGACTCGCAGGGACTAATGACCTAGTTAGGAGGTCTTAGCGAGACCCCCCAAAATGCTTCGGACTACTAAGACCAATTCTTACGTTCGCCTTCAACTGGGTTTGACGGAAACAAATCCAAGAAATCCAAGTCCGTCTCGAATTTCTTCACTAAAAATTGCCATCATTTCTACATGCTCGGAGTCGGAACGGCCATGATAGAGACTTCTAAGAGGGTCCTGCAGTCCCACAAGAAATCTAAGCATTCCAACCCCAAGCCACCGCTGTCTCTCACTCCCCCAACTCCACAAACCCCGACTCCCCACTGATTACCTCGCCAGGCCTCTGAGAATTGCAAAAACCCCAAATCTAGGAATTGCACAAATACCACATCTGGGAATTGCAAAACACCCAAAGAGAATTGCAAGAGGTGGAAAGGGAAAGAAAAGGTTTGACTAAGCTTGAAATTGGGAGAAGAAAAAGGAAAGGGAGAGAGAAAGTGGACAAAGATGCAGAGCAGAGTTCAATTCGACGGAAATGATGGGATAAATGAGAAATGAAAGGAAAGATACATAAAGTGGAGAGAGAGTGAGTGAGAAAAAAAATTGTAGATTAATAATAGTAAAATATTAGTAAATATGAATTAAAAATTTGAATTTCAAAAAATAAAAAAAAGTTCGTAACTTAGTCTGACACCGCACCAAACGCTTCACTAAGTTAGTTCATCTTAGTCTAGTTTAAGCCAATCCAGCTTAGTTCCTGAAGCTAGTCCAGTCCGAGACAGTCCAGTACAACAAACGCACCCTAAGTGTTTTAGCTGAAATAAGATTATTCATTTTTTCTTGTTTTAATCAGAGCCTTTGGATTACATTCCATATGGATGCTCTAGATTAAATTAGAGTGAGTAAGGTTAAGTGCCATCTGTAATCATCTCATAGGATAGATGACATGATTGGCTGAGATTGTTTTTCATTCTGTTAGAAGAGAGAGAAGTGTAATATTCCTTCCTCAATGCAACGGTAATATTCCCGTGTGCAATGTGAGTGAAGAGAGAACAATTCAATACAGTGAGTGAGGCTTCAATCATAGTGGAGCTCTCTGAAATTCATTCATCTTCTTCGTACAGAAATACTTCTTCCATTCATTTAATCACCATACCAAAATTACACAATCTAACAGAGTGTGCTGATGATGCATACAAGAAGCTGTTTTTACGCCATAAAAGCAATCTAATCTAGCTTAAGATAGTCATTTGGACATAAACACAAGGAGTTTGTGACTCTTTCGAGTTTTGAGTTGGTTTTTGTATTTTGAAAGCTTTTCTATTAAGGTTTTTACTTTTTTAGTGTATTTCTTTCTTCATCATTCATCTAGCGACTGGTATGTGATCAATATTTACTTACTCGTAAAGTTGGCACTTGTTCCGTTATTTATGACTATTAACTTCTGTCAATTGATTAAACTATAGTTTTATCAGTTTGTATTCTTTTTTACTTAAATGTAATTTATTTACTATGGCTAGAATTATCGCCTATTGCTTTAATTTACTTATTGTACTTCTCTTTGTTACAATAAGTATATATAGGACCCGAAGTTCCTTGAACAGATCAGAACCTGTAGTTTATCGATCCTCATCATATAAAAATAAAGAAAATAAAAAAAAATGATTGGACCAGAAGTTCCATCATACAAAAAGATGGGGCATGAAGTCCCTTGATCCTCAAGATCAAGACATGAAGTTCCTTGATGAGTACAGTAAGTTTGAAGTGCCGCAGTGCCTCAACTTAATTGCAATAAAAGCCATTAGAGTCTCAGTCTACAAACTATTAAATAAGGACCAGAAGTTCCTTATGTCTATACTCAAAATAGTTTAGTAGAAGCATTTATTAAGCGGATGAAATTAATTACTCACACCCTGCTCATAAAAAACAAAATTGCCAATTTTTACATGAGTACATGCTATTTTGCATGATGCAGTATTAGTTCGGTTGAAATTTGTTACCAACCATCAATACTTCTCAGTACAACTCATGCTTGGGAACCAGCCAAACATTATACATTTACAAGTTTTTTTTTTTGTTATGTTATCTATGTGCCTATTACACTGCCACAACGTACTAAAATGAGGCCTGAAAGGCAAACTGGGAATTTATGTTGAATTTGATTCACCATCTATCATTCAACATTTGGAACCCTTGACTGGGGATATGTTTACCGCGTGGTTTGTGGACTATGATTTTGATAAGACAGTTTTCCCGCCATTAAAGGGGGAAAATATCATTCCAGAAGAATGATGAGAAAAGACCGTTCCAGAATAACGAAGAGAATTTGTCTTATTTTGATTCATGAAGCAATCAATATAAAAATGAAGTGAGAATAATTGAATGATGCATCGATATGCAAATCAAGTGCCAGATGCATTTAATGATGCAACGAAAGTGATGAAATCACATATACTTGATGCAAATGTGCCTACAAGAATTGATGTCCCTGTTGAACAAAATAATGAGGTAGCAAATGATTTATTTGTTACACCCCTGAAGCGTGACAGACCCTTAGATTCAGAAGGTTCAGTCATTTGAAATAAGAAGAATATGGCACTACTGAACTATTGCATTCCCAAAGCATAACTATTGCATGCCAGAAGCATGACAGTCGCCGTATGGATACATGTCCCAAAAAGGACAATCCGCGGACATGGGAATTTTGATGTCTCATGCAAGCATGATAGACGTATAGGTTCCAATGACTCAACTCCCGGAAGTAGAGATTAAAATCCAAGCTCTATAACGCTCAAGAAGAGGTTATGAACCGCATTCTCTAAATTATGGCTACCTTGGAAGAGATAGTGTAATGCCCTTGAAGAGGCAATGGATATCCAAAGAAATGAAAAGTTTTTATGCATGCGCACGCACATGAGAATATGGGATCACGAATTAATGATAACCAATGGTAATTTTAGTTTTTACAAGTAGCTACTAAAACTTCATCAATGAGCTGTGTTGATATTAAGTCACGTTCTTTTGTTCGTCGACGAAAGGAAATATTATTTGCCAAAAATGGAGAAAGGCAATTCCATTACAATTTTGTAAGAACATGGAAAAATTGACCTATATACCTGAATACAATACAAATAGCCAAAGGATGTTGAACCAAAGAGGTTACATATGAGCATTTGTAATAAAGTGAAATACACTCGCATAATATGACACAAGGTTACTAATTGAAACCTAAAATTATACTCCTGTAAATCCACATCATATCTCCATAAGTAAATCCCTCAAGTATACATGGGAGCAAATTGCTCTGTATAAATTTCAAAAGAAAATGTGTCATGAAGTGTAGAAAATCTCTGAATGATTCAGATTGCTTAAAGTAAGTCCTGGAAGGATAAAGCATAAATTATGTACTCAATACCAATGGATGGCATAAATTTCCTTAGTGAGTACTATCATTATGATATTGTTGCAACATACTAAAATCTCTTGCAAGAGTCAATGACATTAAATTAGAACTCCTGAAGAGTTTAGAACAATTATAAAGTGTTGAGAGAAATATTGTCTCGAACTGCAGATTGAACAATACACCAACACGAATCTTATCCATGATGTTTATGATATTAAAGAATCATATGAATTGAAGATTATGAGTTGAATACTCAAATGATTTAGACACTAAAAGCGATCGTTTATCTTTGTGAGGGAATTGATAAATTGATATTTGGTCCAGAAGTACCACATCTTAGTGAAGTATATGCTTTATTGTATTTGGCTCAATACATTGAATGAAATAAAGCTTATCTATTAATATCTCCGAGAAATTATAGACATGAGTTAAAACAAACAAATAAGAAGGAACCTTCACAAAGGTTGCTCATATGAAGCCTCAGTATTTGAAAATACCTCAGAATGGGGCACCAGAGGTTGATTATTTGGAGCTTCAATACTTGGTGGAACTCTAGACGGCTGAGACAATTGGTGTCTTTGGAATAAAGACTCGAACCCCTGATTGTCATTTTGAGTTCGACCTTCGGATTCCAGCAGCTGGTCGAGCTTTTTTTTCATGCTCATCGAGTAATTATTTACAAGCACGTGTAACACTTTATTCTCGTGCTTGAGCCCTCTAATCTCTTGTTTAAGACTTGCCACCTCAGTCATCAATGATTCAACTTGGCGAGTTCGAGCAAGTAGGGGTTGCCCATATTAGAAACAGAACCTGCACACTGAATACTGAGAGCTAAAGAGTCTTGAACAGCCGACTCATCAGACCGGTTTGAAAGGATTCTGTTATCCTTTGGAATGAGAAGATTCCTAGCTACCATTGTAGCGGTTAAGTCATTCTTCATCACAGAGTCCTCAATCGTAAGAGGACCATTAAAAGATGAGAAAGATGAGCGCCATATATTATCCTGACACAGCTCGTCTATATCCCTCCCGAGACTCAAATCTAAACAAAGGTTAAATGGGCAAGCCATTTTTAGAAATGATGAAGGAAAAATGAGATCAGATAAAATCTCAAAAGTGCAAGAAGGGGAAATTTCTGCAAGCAGCAATTTTCTGAGTGTATTTGAACAAAATTGATATCTGTATAAAAGAAGATGTAACAGGGTCCCCTGTTCAAAAATCGAAGAGACATCGATTTTTGAATTTCAAAAGCTAGATTTCTGTACATGACGTCTGTCAACAGTTCTCAGACGCAATATCAGCTTTTGGATATCACGTGCAACTTTGTCAAAGATCTCTGATAAAGTTGAAAACGCGTGAATCTTACTGTTCTAATTACACCACATTTGCTGACAAGAGGAAAGACACATCACCACTACCTGCTATTGGGAAATCCCTATATATGTTGACCTTTGTACTCCATAACAAGGTTTGCATTCCACTCATGCATCAATGGACAAATACTACAAGAGAAGATGCTACATAAGTATAGAGGAAAACCAGGGAAAATACCACTTCTGCAATGGGAACAGATAAGGCAATGATACATTGAAGCATGTGGAGACAAGCATAGCAAAACACATTCCGATTCATCCCCAACGGAGCCGAAGATCACTTGTCACATGGAGCAACTCGTGGTCCCGTTTCATTCAAGATCAAGCCTCGACGGCCCTTGAAGGAATCACAAGTCCGACTCAAGATTAAGTGTCCACCACCCCTGAATAAAATTCAGCTCTAGATAAAATGAGTAAATTCAGACCTTTGAAGGAAGTCTAGCAGAAGGCCCTCCAGCCCAGTTTAAGAACAAGCCTGTGGAAAGTTAACTACCAGTAAAGCACCTTTGTTGGCTACTTTTATCGCTAAGAGACCGAAGCAGAGCGATCAATGATCAGCCTAAATGGTTTGAAATTAAGGGGAGATACTCATAAAGGGAAGCATCCAAAATAGATCAAGATTTTAACGAGTTAATCGAAGACTTGTGGCCATCCAAGGGGGAGTGTTGTGAATAATATATGGATGGCCCACATGAATAGTTTGCTACTATTTATGCACAGTGTTTTTCACTATTCATTTGTGGAAAATTTGTAAAGTAAATAGTGTTCTCTTTGCTTATAAAATGAATGAAAGGTGAAGAAGGAAGAGAGATACGAATAAGGAAAGAAGCCAAATGGCTATGAATAGTGTTCTCCTTGCTTATAAAACTCCGGTCACACTGACTGTAAAGGAACCTCGTAAATTTTGTGTCTTGCTTATTTATTCCACTGCACACACTGTTGATTTTACGACAATCATTATGTTTTCTCAAATTATTTATTTATTATTTTATTGTTTTGTGATATTTATCTCATGATCACAGTAAAAAACGTGACAAAAGCAAATCACACAAAGTTATGCGCGCGCGCACACACACACACACACACACACACACATATATATATATATATATATATATATATTTATATATAGCTCAAAACTATTACAACTACTTTAATAGAATGATATCTAACAAATGGAGCAGCATCTCCTCCTTGTTTTAGGCTCTCTACATATCTCTCTTCTCTGCCAAAATTACAAGCACACTACAAGTTTTCAAAGACAAACCGTATCCACACAATTCCATTTGCCAAAAGAAATAAAACACTTTTACTTTTCCTTTTCAACAAACATCATTATGAGGTTTTATCACAAAACAAGGGATATCAATTTGTTGTCTTCCCTTTTTTCCTTTTGACTAACCAAAAGTGTCTTTTGGCCACTTGGCCATATACTCCAACATTGCTATGTGGTCCATGCTTATCATTATAATAAGACTCTATCATGATTATTCCACATGTGTATTCTACTACATGGGAAGTCTCACACATGACGCATTTTCCCTGCAATGGTGCACAAAGATAGTCAGAAAAACGTAAAGGGAAGCAATCACAACACAACATGTAGCAAGTAATCTGTCCACATATTGGGAAACTTTTAACAGTTTGAATTGTTAGTGTAGCTGCTCTTGTTTGTTGTATTGAATACCATGGTTTCATTCAGAGACAAAGGCTTCATTTCTCTTTAATTTCCTTCACAGGAAAAGGTACTTAAAACTTTATAACTGCTAAGCTACTGACGAATGCAGAGTGTGTTGATGATGCACACAACAAGCTACCCCACTTACGCCTAAAAAGCAATCTAATCTAGACTATATAGTCATTTGGACATTCACGCAAATTCAGAGAGCTAATTTGCAGATATAGAAATGTTAAGATAAGGAAATGCAAACTACTTTTCACCCAAATTGGAGGAGCACCGGTGGCATTAGCAACAAGCAATGACATAGCACTATCATCACAGTTTCTGCACAAGCACAAACCAAAAGTATAAGAAAAGCAGCACATAAGCAATTGAACCTTGCAAAGCCAAATAAAAAGATAGAATGTAAATGTATTCCTATGGAAGAATGCAGCTTTTAGGAGAAGTTTATGTATCCAAATGGCACTAGAGGCAGATTGCCAGACGGCAAAAGCGAAATTCAATGTGGGGGAAGGGATTATTACATCATCGTCAAATCCAATAATACAGAACAACTCCAAAGAAGTGAACTGCAGTTCAATTCCAAAAAAGCACAAGTGAAACTGGGGAAATTTTGATAACCTTAATGGTGGGTGTTTTTTGTGGTGGTTGATGGTAAGGGTGGTTTTTTATTTTAGTGTGTCTGCTTGCAGTGGATTGAGTCGTGGCAACATATTCCTTTGGTGGATTGTGCGTGACTATGTGAGAGACAAACGTTGGTTGTTGAGGGAACTTTGAGTATTTGGGGAGGAGTTGAAGAGAATCAGTCAAGCTTTGCTAACATGTCCGCTGCCAATAACTGGAGAAATTGGCTAGACAGAGGTGTGAGTGTGACATATGAAATCTAAACAACTAACTAGCTAAGAAATCAAATCAAACAAAGTTAATAAAGTGACCTTAATCCCTGGTCTACGTTTCCAATCAGACAAAGTCAATAAAGCCAGTTTTATGTGAGAACACAACTAAAATTGGCATCACTACCAATGGTGCACAGAGATTGGGCAAAAAAATGAACGTGTACCAAGTAATCTGTCCACAGATTGAGATATTTTAAGTTTGAGTTGCTTACTTTCGGTTGTATTTTCTAAGGCAATGCGGACGTCTCATCAACTATGCAATGCACTGGGCAAGAAAGGCTTCATTTCTCTTCAAATTTTCATAACTACTAAGCTACTGATGAATGCAGAGTGTGTTAGTATTTAAGGGTGCGTTTGTTTGCCATCACTGGCTATCACTGGACTGGACTGGAATAACACTTAGTCCAGTATCGTGTTTGGTACTAGCAGGGACTAGTTTTAATGAGATTAGGTGAGACTCGCAGGGACTAACGACCTCACTAGAAGGTCTTAGCGAGACCCCCCAAAATGCTTCGGACTACTAAGACCGTTTCTTGCGTTCGCCTTCAACTGGGTTTGACGGAAACAAATCCAAGAAATCCAAGTCCGTCTCGAATTTCTTCACTAAAAATTGTCATCGTTTCTACATGCTCGGAGTCGGAATGACCATGATAGAGACATCGAAGAGGGTCCTGCAGCCCCACAAGAAATCTAAGCGTTCCAACCCCAACCCACCGCTGTCTCTCACTCCCCCAACTCCACAAACCCCGACTCCCCAAACCCCGACTCCCCACCAATTACCTCGCCAAGCCTCTGAGAATTGCAAAAACCCCAAATCTAGGAATTGCACAAATACCACATCTGGAATTGCAAAACACCCAAAGAGAAGGGCAAGAGGTGGAAAAGGAAAGATAAGGTTTGACTAAGCTTGAAATTGGGAGAAGAAAAAGGAAAGGGAGAGAGGGAGAGGACAGAGATGCAGAGCAGAGTTCAATTTGATGAAAACGATGGGATAAATGAGAAATGAAAGGAAAGATACATAGAGTGGAGAGAGAGTGAGTGAGAAAAAAAATTGTAGATTAATAATAGTAAAATATTAGTAAATATGAATTAAAAATTTGAATTTCAAAAAATAAAAAAAGCTCGTAACTTAGTCTGACATCGCACCAAACGCTTTACTAAGTTAGTTCAGCTTAGTCTAATTTAAGCCAGTTCAGCTTAGTTTCTAAAGCTAGTCCAGTCCGAGACAGTCCGGTACAACAAACGCACCCTAAGTGTTTTAGCTGAAATAAGATTATTCATTTTTGCTTGGTTTAATCAGAGTCTTTGGATTACATTCCATTTGAATGCTCTAGATTAAATTAGAGTGAGTAAGGTTAAGTGCCATCTGTAATCATCTCATAGGATAGATGACATGAATGGCTGGGATTATTTTTCATTCTGTTAGAAGAGAGAGAAGTGTAATATTCCCTCCTCAATGCAACGGTAATATTCCCGTGTGCAATGTGAGTGAGGAGAGAACAATTCAATACAGTGAGTGAGGCTTCCATCATAGTGGAGCTCTCTGAAATTCATTCATCTTCTTCTTCTTCTTCGCACATAAATACTTCTTCCATTCATTCAATCACCATACCAAAATTACACAATCTAACAGAGTGTGTTGATGATGCATACAAGAAGTAGTTGTTACGCCATAAAAGCAATCTAATCTAGCTTAAGATAGTCATTTGGACATAAACACAAGGAGTTTGTGACTCTTTCGAGTTTTGAGTTGGTTCCTGTATTTTGAGAGCTCTTCTATTAAGGTTTTTGCTTTTTCCGTGTATTTCTTTCTTCATCGTTCATCCAGTGACTGGTACGTGGTCAATATTTACTCACTCGGATGTATTGGGAAGTTGGCACTTGTTCAGTTATTTATGACTATTAACTTCTGTCAGTTGAGTAAACTATAATTTTATCAGTTTGTATTCTTTCTGGAAATTGGCCAGTAAACAAATCTGGATTCTGGTGTAAGCGTATCTTCACGCTCCTAACTTCCTATTAGCGATAACGTCCTTCTCCAAGTAGTATATATACGGATACTAGAAATATGTAAATATGACCTGAAACTACCAGAACCATTCAATTCTAGTGTCTCTAGCTTTAGCATTAGTTGGTACAAGAGACATTCTTTCAAAGAGGGAGATGAAATCGTTGAGGCTCTTATTTATTCCTCCTCTTGTTTTGCCCTTTTAGACTGCTAATTGCGGACGATCCAATCTCATACATCTTCCCTGCAAAAGCATGTGTGCCAGACTTTAAGATAAATATTTTAGAACAAAAGGAACTTAAAGATCAAACTCATTAGCATAATAAATGGTGCACAAAGGGATTTAAAATCATGAAATATGTGCTTCATTGGGAGATTTTATGTGAGCGTGCAACTAAAATTGGCATCACTATCAATGGTGCACAAAAGAGTGGCGGAAAATCGTAAAGGGAAGCAATCACAAGTTCACAACACAACATGTACGAAGTAATCTGTCCACATATGGGGAAACTTTTTAACAGTTTGAGTTGTTAGTTTCGATTGTATTTATTAAGGGGAGATGGATGTCAACTATGCAATGCTCTGTAAAACTTAAAAGGCTTGTTCGTTGTATTGAATACAATGGTTTCACTTGGCGAGAAAGACTTATTTTCTCTGAGTTCCTTCACAGGCAAATGTGCTTAAAACTTTTACAAAAAACCTAATCTACCCAAATTCAGCGGCTCGTCCTCTGAAACAGATAATTAATGAATTCATTTGTTAAAGATATACGATTAGTTAATCAGTCCACCAACTGTTACAGGTGAATTGAGTCGGGTTAACGAGTTGGGCCTAAAATGTCAATCTAATGCTGCCACAAAAGTTGACTCAAAATATAGGAGTAATATTCAACTCTCTGCTCCTCAGACTTCCATTTCATTTCACAGCTCTCATTCTTTAACCTGCACTTTCTCTCATTAACCCAATTACAAGGTACATCCTCTTTTTTCGTTTTCTTCTCATTTGGTAATTTACTTTTCTTTTGCCATTTTCCATTGATTGGTGCTCATCATCCGAAAACCTCGTTGCCCCTAGATCTTAAAGTTTTCTTCTTTCTTGGGTGCACATAAGTTTGGCCCCATTTTCAGCTCTTATCACTTTTTGGTTCTGTAGCTTACAATCTGGCCATTCAGCCATTTTTTTGTAATTATTTCACTTTTAAGTAAATAATTATTGGGGTTTGGATCTTAATGCTTATCTGGGTCATTTCTGTTTTTGCTGTTTGCTTGCTGGATTTACTTCAGGTGACAGAAATTCAAGAGATTAAATTGTTAAATGGGCATTGTGTTATGGTGTGATTGTTGGCAGGAAAACTAGATTGAGTGTAAATGGCTGTTAGGAGGCCTGGTGTGATTGCCTTGTTTGATGTTGATGGGACTCTCACAGCTCCAAGAAAGGTATGAATCTCTGATATATACTTTTCCTCTTAAATCACTGTTTATTTTTCAGTTAGATTATGGACTAGTTGATCATATGGGTTATCGATTTGAAGGACACGATGTTTTAGATTTCTTAATCGGCTTCTGTGCATAAAATTTTCTGGTTGAATGTGTTTCGCTTGAATCCCAGGTTGTTAGTCCAGAAATGTTTGAGTTTATGAGAGAACTTAGGAAGGTACGCAACCCATCAGCCCAAAAGCGTACGTCTGTATTGAGGATGGTTCGTTAGTTTCTTGTGAATGATCAATTGCCTTACTGAAGTGCAGGTTGTCACAGTGGGCATTGTGGGAGGATCTAACCTTTCAAAGATAACGGAGCAGCTTGGCAAAACAGGTGTATACTTTTTCCTTGTAAATAGTATAAAATTAAACTCGAAATGTATTGAACATTTAATTCTGCATATGACACATCAATTCCAAGCTTCAGTTGTTGGAGCTCAAGTTTGGATATTAACTCATCGTATATATCATCTGTTATAGGCCGTTTAGATTGTCTTAGTAACACAATATGCTAGGTTGGCGCCTTGTTCCTTTTCCTTCAACTCTTATCCTCCAATGTTAATTCTCAAGGGACATTGCGCCGTTGTCTTTGCAGTTATTGATGACCATGATTATGTATTTTCTGAGAATGGTCTTGTTGCTCACAAAGATAGGACGCTGATTGGCACCCAGGTATTATACAGCTTAGTGTGATAATGAAACAAGTTTTCACATTCATAATGTCATAGTGTCCTGACTAAAAGTGAGGTTTGAATTGATTGTGTGAAAGTGATGTGATAGGGATTTTTACCACCTGCAAAAGTAGGGATAAAAACACTTTAAATACTTGCAAGAGTGCAAAGTTATCGTAGTATAGCAGCTCTAGTAAGGTCGTTCTCCACAGGGATTGAATGAATCATTTGTATCAAATCAAATCTTAATTAATTACTTAAAACAAAGTTTGAGAAAAGTTGATTTTGTGATTTCGAATAATAAAAACGAATTTAATAAAAATAATTAAATAAAGTGACAAAATAAAATAAACTAAAAGAAAATAGTTTTTGAAAATTAAATTGTAAAAGCCTAGGGTTCTGCCGTCACCTTAACAATCCTATGTAGTTCTTCCAATTACTTATGACTTACACATGCATATTTTGAAGGTTAAGTTTTCTTAATATATGCCTACTTGGACCCCCAACATAGAGCGTATATCAAACATGCAATCCGTCTGTGGTATTAAGATCAAATCTAAACATGCATGGCTCATTAAACTTTGTGAAAACTTTTGAAAAACCATACAACCCTTAAGACGTGGTATTCATCTTAAGTGAACTTGCACATATTAATCACAAGAAGCCTTCGTCAATTTCAGGGACCGACCTCTGACCAAAATTGCATCAAATTACTTTTCTAAAGATCCTAATGGTAGCTAAGCATTAAGACAATTAAATAGTTTAAACCAGTGATTAATAATTCAAAGTATGCATGCATAATATCATAAGTAAATTGAAGATAAACTTGAATCCAAAAGTTGCATGCCCTAGCAAACGGAAATTAGTTACTAACAATCATAAACAAAAATATTATTAAAAACAAAGATAGAAAACACCTTGATCATAAACTTGAATCCAAAAGTTGTGTTCTTCTCCCCAATATTACGTCCCCCAACCCTAATGGCTAAAATGCCTTATTTATACTATAGAAAATAAAAACCTAAAAGGTCTTCTAAAAATTAGGAAATACAATAGAATAAGATAACTAGGAAATACGTTCCTATTCTAACTTTGGGAAATCTGCCCAGCCACAGAATATAACGTTTCTGAATCTTCAGGGGTCCAAAACAGGCCCAAAAATGGCTAGAATTAAAGCTTGAGATGTCCCGAACATATTGTAGAAGGTCTCGAACCCAAAAGACATCATCTTGGAAGCCAAAAAGTTTGACGGCACTGCGCGCTGCTCATTTATTTCATCACCATAAATAAACCGTTGCGTCTAAAATTATGAAACTTTAATACGATCAAGTCAACAGACTTACGAACATCCCCCAATTGAAATCACTCCAAAATTCATCCATTTGACTACTTTTTACTCCAGATGAAGTCAAATGTCTTACATTGGAAATATAATTGAAAATATTAAAATCTCACCAAAATAATCACTAAGTTAATACTAAGAATAGGGTAAAATATATAGTATAATATCGACTTATCATGATGTTTGAATTAATTATGTCAAAGTGATGTTCTGTACGAGTAAATTTATGTTCCTTTTCTGGCCTAGTGTTTGGCTGCAATAATAAGCGAAGCTAAATTTCTAATGATCTGATACCCAGAATTTGAGCAAGGTATATATATCAGTAAAGATACAAATCTTCTTCTGAAGAACAAAGAAAAACTGGATAATCAAGATAAATATTTCCATGTTACAATCTTGTTTTGTGGTATCTTTTAGGGGGATCGTTCTTCTTTTATTTTTTTAAGAAATTATTTGTGGCTAACGAAAGTACTTTCATCTTAGAACGAAGTAGTTATCTGCCCTTAGATTTCTTCTGATCCATATAAATGTTTCACCCCATTGTCCTCTATTACAGTTCGAAAGCCTTGAACACACTATACCTGAGTTGAAATCGCTTTTGTGGGTCGTAGTGTAGGTGCCCAATAGCCATCATTTGTTTCTGATAGGATTTGTGACAGAGTTGCATTTCTTGTCCTTTTTTCCTGCATACATTTATTTCTTTCAATAATAACTCCAAACTGATGCGTTTTACGTTTTTATTCTGTAGCGCTTGAAGACATATCTTGGAGAAGACAAACTCAAGGTAAAGCCCATGCTTTGTTGTGTGCTATGACTCTCAAATTCCTTATTTGGAAGATATCTTAGGCAGTTGAGCAAAACATCACAAAGCACCTGGAAACTTAATTAAGTTGTTCTTGAGATTGATTTAAGATGATTGGCATACAATTGTGCAGGAATTTATCAATTTTACGCTTCATTATATCGCAGACTTGGACATACCGATAAAGAGGTTAGTAGAGTGGAAGCTTTGTTAAATCTTAAGCTAATGACAATAAACTTAGATTTCCATTTTAACTATAACTGCAGGGGTACATTTATAGAGTTCCGAAGTGGGATGCTTAACGTATCACCAATTGGGCAAAACTGTAGCCAAGAAGAAAGGGATGAATTTGAAAGATATGACAAGGTTAGATAGATACGTGACCCATAAAATGAAATTGTGAGTTTATATTTATTATAAATGATATCAACTTTCTTTTTTGCTTGTATATAAATTGAAAGATGATATTTCAATTGCAGGTTCAGAACATACGCCCAAAAATGGTTTCCGTCCTTCGTGAAAAGTTTGGTTACCTTAACTTGACAATTTCCATAGGAGGACAGATAAGCTTTGATGTAAGGGATAGTTGATATTCATTTATGCTTTTAATGATTATTACATACATTTATTTTTTGCCTGCCCATTCTTGGAATAGTCGAGTAAGACTAGGACTTTTGAAATTAAACGCCGATGGTTTACAATGCTTGAACCAGGTTGTCCCACAAGGTTGGGACAAGACATACTGCTTGAGATACCTAGATGATTTTCAAGAAATCCATTTCTTTGGTGACAAAACTTACAAGGTTTGTCCATAATTTGATGGCTTAACCCTCTTCTTCCTACAACTTCCTTTTCTATGAATTCATGAGTAGTAGTCTGTTCATGTTTTATGTTTTACGTGTATTGTATTCGATGAAGTTTTCTGTTTTACATGTTAACCTTCTCATATTCAGGCCCTAAGACTTGTGAATTTCCTTTTCCGCAGGGAGGAAATGACCATGAAATCTATGAATCTGAAAGAACCGTAGGTCATACAGGTTAGCTCTCGTCTCAGGTTTGAAGTTACTTATGGCCATATTTCGGACATGTTTATGTAATATGTGTATCTGATGCTCTACCCTTGTGCAGTTACGAGCCCTGAAGATACAATTAGGCAGTGCACTGCTCTCTTCCTGAACCCTTGAGTTCGAACCATGCCCATGAATTTCCGGTTATATGCCATTTTTCGAACAAGAAAGAAAAGTTAAATGCCATTTTTAATTCCTATATTTGAGAATAAATGCTAAGCAGAAATCTGTAATTTGTAACACTATTTATAGACGCAGATATCTTGGTTGAGAAATTTCATATTTGCATTGTATTTTTTGTAATCACACTGACTCCTACAAATATAAAATTTATATACTGAAAAGCATCCTTCACTTCCTTTTCACATTGCTTCTGCTACTTGTGTTTTTTATAATAGTTGGTGGAGCAACAGGTTATCAAGTTATTCAATTTGTAGTTTTTTTTTTTTTTTTTTTTTGTGAACAGGTGATATTATCTATACTAAATGGGAGGGAGGTGGGCGTAGCCTTACAATGGGCTAACAATATTGTGGTTCAAATTCGCATTTGGCGATAATCGAACTAAAACCTCTCACTTACAAGTAAAGAGAAATACCACTAGACCATAGTACTTTGTAGCATTCAAGTTAAAGTTATACATTGCACAATACTAGTTATTAACTTACAAACTTATGATTGTCTTAGTAATTATGGCATTTCTCTTTAATTCATTGAGTGTTGGGTTTCAAACCATACCCATTGCCCTTAATCTAGATTTTTTATAGTCAAATCCCTTAATCTAGATTTAGATTAGTAATATTGTTGGGTCTAAATCCTCCCCTTACCTTTAATTTATAATATATTAGTAATATAGGTTTTAATAAATACACTTAGATTATCAGGACGGAGCCTATATAGGTTTTAATAAATACACTCATTGTGCCTCACTGTGACCGAATTCGGCGCTGACGATTTGTGAACTTCGTAGAACTAGCAATCTTGTCTTCAACCTCTAGAACCCAAAGGCCAAGACATGTTCCTTCCTCGGCCGCAGTCACAAGATCGAGAAGTCAGCCGTGCTCAATGCCACGCAACATATTTTACTCTCTAGCTGAGCTCGGTCGACGAGTTGGCATGCCCCGCACACAACCAAGTGACGTAGTTAGCTCATTAGTTACTCGGCATGTGCGCCACGTAGGCTAGGTAGTTTTTAGGGTCAACATTTTGGCACGCCTAGTGGGACCTATGTGCTAAAACTACGAAGTTTGTACCAGTCGAAACACGGTCAATGAAGAAGAAAACAGTGCTACACCTACAACCCAGAACACGAGTCTAGAAAACTTGTCACATGCACAAATTATTGATGTCGTGACCCCCGATACACATTGAGAAAGGGAAGTTATTCTCGGCAAGCCGCTTCGTGA
This sequence comes from Crataegus laevigata, assembly GCA_963580275.1. Taxonomy (NCBI): domain Eukaryota; kingdom Viridiplantae; phylum Streptophyta; class Magnoliopsida; order Rosales; family Rosaceae; genus Crataegus; species Crataegus laevigata. Next base: position 22,793,225 of record OY756947.1, on the reverse strand, counting down.
TACAGAAGTCCTCACCAAGGCTACAAAAGGATGTCCTGTCGAAGGGGCATTAGAGGATTGTGATAAGGACGGTGGTGAAGCCTCCGATCCACCAACCCGGTCGTTCTTCAGAAGACGAATTGAGGAACAATCTCGACAGTTCGAGCAAACATTTAGCCAAGAAATAAAAGAGATACTAGAGGAAGTGCGTGGTTATAGCGCCGTGCACACTAGATTGCTCGAGGTCCTAGTTAGTAATGCCCAGAATATGGGATTTGCCGATCAATTTAGACAATCCATGTCAAAGAATAATATAATACTAGCGTCAACGGCCGAAGCAGGATCTGCTCGGCTTAAAACGGTTGAATTAGAGAAAAAGAGCAGATCGAGCAACAATCGAATGAATTCAAGGCAGAAACGCCGTTCATTGATTTGGTTTAAATTCAAAAGATGATCGATTCGGCCTTAAAAAAGGGGTAGAAATTTCCAATATTCATTCATCCATACCTAGCTTATGTAGGGCAGTTTGAGTATCCTAAAGGCTTTAAAATCCCAGATTTTAGCCTTTTCGTTGGAGAATCGTCTCTGTCTTCTTTAGAGCATATGGCTCGTTTCACTGCGCAATGCGGAGATGTCAATAATGACTTTTATAAGTTACGGTTGTTCAACTTCTCATTAATAGGCTCAGTATTCGCATTGTACATCAATCTTTCCTCTAATTCCATTCAAAGTTGGGAAGAATTTGTCGAGAAATTCCACGAGCAGTTCTATCGGCCAGGAATGGAGATATTAGTGTCCTCATTGGTCAGAATGGCTCAAGCATCTGATGAGTTACCAATGGAATACCTAACGAGGTTTAAGTCGGCCAGAAATTGGTGCCGAGTACCTCTCCCTAAAGTCGAGTTCGTGAGAATCGCCTTGAACGGTTTAGACGTGGAGTACAAAAAGAAGTTCTTGGGGGTAAACTTTCAGGATATGTACGAACTGGCTCAACATGTCGAGCAATATGATTATTTACTCCAACAAGAAAAGATATCGAAGTCCCTAACCCGAGGAACAATTTACAAGAATTCTTCGGTCAGTTATGCATCAGCCGAAGGCGAAGACTCCCAATATGCCAGTATAGACACGGTCGAGATTGTAATCGACAAGTCATATATATGCAAGGCATTGACTCATCTTAACTCCAAGGATGCCAAAACTCCCTCGATCTCTGAAGAAGCCGCAATCAAGGCATCAAAAGTCATACTTTTGATATCACCAAGGCCGACGTAATTTTCAACCAGTTGTTGCTGGCAAAGATTATCAAGCTTTGGCCAGGACATAACATCCCTAAGACCGAAGAGTTGAAAGACAAAACATATTGTAAATATCACAATTCGAATAAGCATACGACAAACAACTGCATCGTATTCTGTGATGTTATTCAAAGCTGGATTGATAAAGGCAAGTTGAAATTCCTTGACAAACAAATGGTCGTCGACGTTAATCCATTCCCCTCTACAACAGTCGGCATGGTAGATGCCCACTGGCCCAAAATCAAAGGGAAAGGGAATGCCAAGTTCGTTCTAATGCAACATGTCCTAAAACAAAATTCTCGGTCGTGACTCAAGATTGATTTATTCTCAAACGAGCCACCCACTGAACTTTTAAGGCTGACCGTAGTGAAAGCCATGACAGGTTTCAGGGAAGAAGAGACTGAGAGGCTAATGGTTTTGTGCAGCCGTTGTAAAGTACGCGTCATTCTAACAGAACCAAAGGAGAAACCACCTCAGGTTCTAGCACCGCAGCTACCACCCACAGCCGCAATAACACCTCTAAAATGGATTGATAGGTTTGGCCCCCAAATACGAACTGATGGATCATCCTCGGCCAGACGACGACTTGACTTTGACGCGTCTTTTTTACAATGAGGATTATTATTCGTGAAATTCCAGCAGTTCGAGTTCATCGACAAACTAAAAGACTTTCAAGTCGCCTAAACCACGCGACCAACGATGGTACAGTTACAACTCTTCCATTGGCATGTACACTGCGCTATCCAAATCTCAGAAATGTTACCGCCACGGATGGACTGCATGGCTCGACGACAAGCAACACAGGCTACTTCGACTCTCAAATGGTAACCAAAAGAATTAGCGGGAAGTAGAGATGACCGACAACCCCCGACAATCATGACCGAATTACTTCGAGGAAAAAAGGTAATTGATAACGACTTTGAAACCACCATTGAAGAGTCCTAGAAGTGTATCAAACTCATTCTTTGACCCAGGGAAATGAAAGCTCGTTTTGAGTAATTTAGAAGAAAAGCAGAAAGCAAACTTCCTCTGTTGCCTTCACCAGAGCCACTAATTAAAGTATGACGGAATCTACATCCTTCGTTTCTTGGTGAGGCCTTAGAGTACATGCAGGAGTTTCATAAGAAATACTCTACTAACGACTTATACAGTCTACCAAAGGAGTGTCAAAAGACCCTTGACATGGCTCTAACTTGCTCTGATGCCGAACAGATTATCCAAAAGACCACCGATTCGGCAATGAAAGCCAGGTTCCAGCACATACGTGAAGCTTGAGTTCTCGGCTTTAAGGTCGATTCATACACCAATATAGATACTATTGAGCTTCCCTTTTTCTTTTGAGGACCTTCAGTATTTACGATACCATTTCGAAGTCTTCTCGGTAGTAGCTCTCTTTGGCCTTCCGGCCGACGAGAAAGAACACGTGACGCGTCTGGATGCGTACCTCGACACACGTAACGCTCGAATTGCCTATCAGGAGCAAACCTGTAAAGTGGCACAAGAACATAACCAACTCCCAACGACGAGTAAGCTTCGAAAGGACGACCAGAACAACACAAAACCGGAAGACCTGCCGCAACAACCATTTCCTGAAACAAAAAATGAACAAGCCGAGGATAATTAAGAGTAGGATACTTCAGCAGATAACTGGGAAGATGACGGCCATGACCCCATGGGCCCTTCGGTCCTCAAGAATATAGAGATTAGCATGGTCCACGTTTTACCTGCCAAGTTTCAACCGACCACATCCCAACCAAATTTCCTGGATGGTGACGTGGTTGCCGAAGAAGCAACACAAGTTGACTTCGTCGTTGTCAAAGAGGGCGGACCATAGAGCAAACAGGATAAACTTAAAGTAGTTCTCGTCGAGCTATTTTCCCGCTCTTGTACCGTTAATCTTCAGCATCTGAAGCCGTTGTATGTTACAACTCATATTGAAGGGTACCTAATTTCTAAGGTGTTCGTCGATTGTGGAGCAACATTAAACATCATGCCCGTGTCCATCACTCATCCTGTCAGGGGTAACCATGAGCAACTTCGTTGGTGATAAGTCCCAGACAAAATGAGTGCTTCCTTTGGAGGTGAGCGTTGCCGGTTGCAATCACATGACCGCATTTTTCATAGTAGATTCAAAAACTTAGTATAATGCATTACTCAGCCACGATTAGATTCATCAGACAAGCTGCATTCCTTCGTCATTATACCAAGTCCTTGTCTTTTGGGACAGTAAATCGGTTGTGATTCACTCGGCTGATAATCAGTCGTTCGAGGCTAACATGATTTAGGCCCGCTATTATGACAATCACGTCGACTACATTACCCTGCAGGGTTTTAATGAGGAAGAACGACCAACTCGGATCTCAGTTCAGAAAGCCATCGAGGTAGCCGCCAAGACTATGAACAAGGATTCGGCGAGACTCGGATCGGCCAACTTACTTGCCAACATCGATGACTGATGCTATACAAGAAAGGCACTGGGCTGCAGTTTCATCCACCATAGAACGACTGCTGGCTTATTGGTATGCTATTTCTAAGCAACCAAACTCGAGCATAAACCTAATCAAATTTCTGGCCGAATGAGACAACAGCCTAGTTCTATCGTTAGATAAAGTTCAGGCCGCACTGGCCGAACTCGAGGATAGTCAGCCTCAGGTCAAAAATCCCTTAGAAGAAATAAATGTTGGCACGGCCGAGGACCTACGGCCTTTATTTATTAATGCTTTGTTACCCCTAACATATGAAAGACGAACTTTGTAATTTACTTGAGGAATTTGAAGATTGTTTTGCTTAGAGTTACGATGAGATGCCTGGTTTAGATCGAACGCTTATCGAGCATGAGTTACGCATTAAACCTGGGTGTAAACCATTTCGCCAATCACCTCAACAATTCTCTACCGAAGTACAACTCGGCATCAAGGATGAACTCGTTCGACTCTTAAAAGCCGGGTTCAATCGGACAACTCGATACGTCAAATGGTTAGCGAATATCGTTCCAGTATTAAAGAAAAGTGGTGCTTTACGTATCTGTATCGATTTCTGAAATCTAAATTTGGCAACTCTCAAAGATGAATATCAAATGCCGATTTCAGATTTATTAATCAACGCAGCAGCAAACCACGAAATCTCATCTTTTATGGATGGACATGCTGGTTGCAACCAGATTTTCATTGCCGAGGCCGATGTACACAAAACCGTTTTTCGTTGCCCAGGGGCACTCAAGAATGTCGTTCGGCCTCAAGAATGATGGTGCCACATATCTCCCGAGTTTGGAATACCGATGCAGACGAACTGGCTCAAATAGCCTCCGGTGTATAACTCATGGGGGGCAAGACAGACTAGGCGATACTTGTAATACGACGGTCGTACCCAGCCCTGGTTAATCAACAAGTTCTCTAGCAAGATCGTTCTGAACACGAGTCATATCTTTGCCTTCGTTGTTGGAACGAGGAGATCTTGTAGAGGTTTGTGTAGTCGAGGCATTACCAGACGATTAAAGAAGGTCGATCATACGGTATCTCGATAACCCTAATGGTAAACACGACTATAGAACAATGGCTCATGCCACAAATTATGTGTTGTACCATAATGTGTTGTACATAAAGGGTGAAGATGGCCTATTGTTGTTGTGTCTCAGCCCGCAAGAGGCTGCCTAGGCGATTACCGAGGTTCACAAAGGAATTTGCGGAGCTCATCAGTTTGGTCGAAGGATGCGATGGTTGCTTCGTCGACACGGCTATTTCTAGCCGAGTATACTGAAGGATTGTATTGAGTTCACACGAGGATGTGTGCAGTGTCAAATTTATGGTTATATATAAAGAGTCCTAACTGAATCGCTACATTCGATCACCAAACCATGGCCGTTTAAAGGATGGGCCATGGACATAATCAGCAAAATTACACCATCTTCTGAGTCAGCAAAACATACATGGATTCTTGTTGCAACAGATTACTGCACCAAATAGGTCGAAGCAAAGTCATATGCCGAGCTGACGTCTAAAGAAGTTTGTAATTTTGTAGAAGAAAATATTGTGACCAGATTAGGTGTACCAGAAACAATCATAACAGATAATGGTACAATCTTCACATCTGACAGGTTTAAGGAGTATATGACGAATCTTAAAATTTGACTCGAGCAATCTACGTCGTATTACCCATAGGCGAATGGGTATGCCAAAGCAAGTAATAAGGTTTTGATCGGTATTCTTGACAAAATGGTAAGAGAAAGGCTTGGTATGTGTCATTTGAAGTTAAACGAAACATTATAGGCCTATCGAACCTCACTCCGTTCAGCCACTAGAACGACTTCATACGTGTTGACCTATGGACATAATGCAATGTTGCCTGTCGAGCTAAGTGCCGAGTATAGTGAGGCTATGAGAAAAAAGTTAGAAGATCTAGAAGAAGCTCGGCTCGATGCTTATAACTTTTAGTAGCATAGAAGAAGATTGTTGAGCGAGTCAGACAAAAAATGTTCGGCAAGGGAGAATTAGTTTGGCAAACCGTGCTGCTTGTAGGAATTAAAGACCCTAGGTTTGGCAAATGGTCGCCGAATTAGGAATGACTGTTTGTCATTCACCAGGTTCTTGGCAAGTAGGTATACCATCTCAAAGATCAAACTGGTGTAATTCACAAGTTGCCAATAAATGGGAAATTTCTAAATAAGTGCTACTCGGTAACTTGGGAAATGAAAAAATAACGGCGTGTTTCATTAAATTTATGAAAGTTACAAGTGACAAAAAGTTAAAATGGCCTATAGAAGTACTATCCTAGAAGATCGAATGAAGGAAGGCTTCGAGAGTAGTCTTTAGTTCTAGCCACCTCACTTCACCCATGGTAACCTCAGCCTGTCGCGTTCTCTTGTCGAGCTTCATTTGTTCGATCCGGTTCGCACCAGCTACAAACCCGTTAGCTTGGCCTTGTTCGCTTCAAAATCCATCTCAAGTTCAGAAGCAACGGCTGATCTCTGACGTTGAAGTTCCGTAGTTTGATGATCGAGAACAGTCAGTCACTTTTTCTTCTCCTTAATCATCTCGAGCTCTGGTCGAAGTGCTTCTTGGGCGACCATTGTAGCTTTTAGGTTGTTTTCTACTTGGATAGCCTTTTTGAAAATAGTAAAGTATTCTTAGTTCCTCTCCAAGATGGAAGACAATTGAATAATGGACTCGTTGTTCAATTGACCCTCAGCGGCAAAGGTGTTCAAGCATTCTCCCATATAGTTGAGGCCATTACGCTCTAGGACTTGCAAGGTCGAGAGAAACAAAAGTTCTTGCAGCTTGGCAAAGGCGGTGGATTTGGCAGCAGTTGAAGCAGGTTCGGTCGAGGTAGCAGAAGGCTCAGTGGCGTCAAAGGTATTGGAAAGTAGAGTGTCGAGCTCAACCTCATATGAAGGATGCACAGAAAGAAACTTGTCAGAACGAGTTAAGTCGCAAAGGAGTAAGAAAAAGGAAAATGTTAGATCTACCGAGAAAAGACTTTGTCCATGTCTGCTAGCTCATTGCTCGAGCCTAGAGAGCTTAATGGTCGAGCCCAATGGTTAAGACTATCTTTTAATGCCGATGAAGGTTATCTATGTTAGATGGCCACTAAAGTGGCCATGAGACATAGATAACGCCCTTCGGCACATAGAATTCCCAGCCAGAAGATTAACAAAAGGGAAAACAATAAGGATACTTACGAAGGCCAAAGTGGCTTTTTGGGGGGGGGGGATTCCAAGGTCTTGATCCTGCGGTTGAATCAGGGTTTCCACAGTCGATTTAGGCTCAATAACAAGCCTTTTCTGCGATCGGCTGCAGGAGGATCGACCCAGCCAGTCGCCTCGACCACATGCAGAGGATTAGTGGAATGAGGCTGAGGGCTACTTGTTAGCGGGATCTCGTCGCTTTCGTCGTCCTGAGATGAAAACTGTTAGTACTTTTGAATTTAATAAGTGAAGAGAGTGACCACAACATAATCATACCTCTTCCAGGATGATCGTTAATTAGTTTGGATTTGTGGGGAGATTCTTCTCCACCAAAGAAGGCATCTCCTCCAAGACAGATGCCACAGTCGTCCCTGAAGTTGCAGGCTCTTCGACCGGCTGGGTAGCAGTTGGTTCAACCATGACTAGAGAAACAGGTCAAATTTTGAGCGCTTGACCAATTGGAGTTGGCCGCCTCTCCATCGAAGCCTGGATGGCAGAAATAGGAAGAGAGACACTAGGAATGGTCACTCCCGTGGTTTGGCTGGAGATAACGTGAATCTCCTGTTCTTCTTTCTTTGCCAATTTCTTGATGGGTTTTAGGGGTCGGGGAGCTTCAGCTGCCGTCTCGGCCTCTTGGCAAGGCCGTCTACTTAGCAAGGCTGACGCGACGGCTTTAGTCTTCTTGGATGAGGGGGCCAATTTTTTCTTGGCCACAGCCGCAGCGATCACATCTGCCTGCTTCGGCACTCGACCGCCTGAGAAAGTGAAGCCGAATTAGTAAAATTAAGTGGGTGTTTGAAGGAAGAAAGTTGGGATAGACATAAACCTTGGGCTGTTTCTTTAGATTGTGGGACATGAGTTTTTTTGGGCCGATCGCCAAAGAGTTTTTTGACGACGTCTTCGACCTGTGTGTCAAAGAAGTCTTGAGTGTATTCTTCCCACCAGTCGCCAAAGGTGTCAATGCCGAGAGATCCAAGAACAGTTAGTTAAAGGTGGAATTTTTTGCACCGTTCATGAAACTCTTTCTCGGTGTCTTTGCACTCCCTCTCTGAAGAGCCAAAGAAGTGTCTTTGGCTTACGAGGGAGCAGGAGGTAAGAAGAGGCACCGGGCAACCTTGGATGTAGCCGAGCTATCGAGCAATGAAGTGGGTGGTAGACCTCCCAGCTTGCTTGACGAGCGTCGCAGCCGAGGGGAAGGTCACAGGTTAACACGAATGACCCTTAGGTTTGACAAAGATCAGCATCTTCTGCTTCACTCCATGTTGATGTCGGGAGCCTGATCGAGGAAGAGTACTCTTGACGATGACAGATTAAGAATTCGTCGTTAGAGATGACGTTTAGGCCGAAAAAGTATTTGAAAACTTCTTTGTCCTGGTGAGGATATGCCGGTTGAGAGGCCAATTAAAGGTCAAACACTTCAGTAGACTAGAAGTTAGAGATCTCTGATCGGACCATATTTATATATATTTTTATATCAAATTCACTCGTCTTTTCTTAGTTAGTTCGTTATATTTTGAGCTATTTACGTTATTTTTATGTTTTATAAATTTATCTCGCTAAGAAAATAAAAATAGAATAAGTGAAGTGTTGTTAAGTATTAATTTCGTCTAAATTATCTTGCTTGTTGAATAGAACTTATCATTTGGAAAATAATATATATATATATATATATATTTATATTTATTTATATATATATATATATATTTAAATTTGTGTTTGTGTGTGTGATAGCTGGAGGGCACCAACCGACAAATCAAAGAGTGGGGGAGCCATTCAGAAAATAATAAAAGAGAACTGATGATGGCAGCCCATGAAAAAGGCCAATTAGGCCACGGAAGAATAAAAAAAAATAAAATGAAAAGCTGCCTTGAGGCAGCGTGGGCTTTAAAAAAAGAGAAGAAGTCGCATTGGAGCGGGAGGGCTGAATTAATTAGCTGCCTCTTGGCAGTTTAAGGGAGCGAGCGATTTAGAAGAGAATAAAGAGAGGCGAGAGCCTCGGTGAGAAGAGACGACGAAGGCTCGGGAGGACGAAGGCAGCCTTCCTGGTGAAGGCAGACGGTGTGCTCTCGGGAGAGAAGGCAGCTGGCAGCTGCCAGCTTGAACCAGCGCCAGACGAGCAGTGATAATAATAAGCTGCTTGGCAGCGTGCGAGGAGGATAAGCTTGAGAGAGGAAGCAGGAGTTCGGAGAGCACCACGGGAAAGGAAGGCTGCCTTCCTGGGCAGCGTGGAACCAGCGAGAGAGTGAGAAGCAGCAAGGCTGCCATGCAGCTTGCGACAAAGGCAGTACCGAGGAGCACGGGAGCGCAGGTTGAGAGCACAGAAACAGGGAGCTCACGGTGCAAAAGTTCTTGCACTCTCGTTTCGGTTTAATTTCTCCAACTCAGTTTTATTTATGTTTTTAATTTATAAATAATGTGTAATTAATTATTTTGGCTAGAGGATAATTCGAAACCATGGATATATTTGTAATTTGAATTGGTAAATTCAGTTGTGATTTCTGAGTTGTGATTTAATTTGCTTAACTGTTTGATTAATAACTTATTTATGTTTGTCGATTAAGAATGCAAACTTAATTTACATGCATGAATTTGATGCTAGAATATAAGTGAATTTCACCTAATCGTTATGAACTTATATTCATGAGTAGTGAAGGTTGCTAGTCACAATCGCGTTAAGTAAATTCCTGGCAAACGTATCATGCTGTTCATAGTTACGAATGCCTTGTCAACACTTATGATTTTCATAGAACTTAATGATTCTCGCTTGTATCTCTATTATGCAATTCATGTAGGGAACTTGTGGGGAATGTTTTGGGTTGTCGTATGCAATCATCCAATCCATTAACTTAAGGAAAATCTGAGAATTAATCTATGCAATTCATGGTTAATTTGGGGCGTTGAGAATTCATAATTTATTGAAAGAACAACTGAAAATCAATTTAGGTTGCTTATGTGTCATGTGTGGAGAAAAACCCTCTAGCCAATCCGTCGTCTATCTGTTCACTTTTAATTTTATGTTTTTGTCAATTTGTATTTTATTTAAGTTTAATTTACTTCGTCAAAACCAAATCAATCCCCCCATTATTAAAATATTATTATTTAGTTAATTTTATTATCTTTTAATTTACTTTCCGTCCAATTAATTTCCTAGTTTTTATTTAAAATTGTTTTCATTATTTTGAGTCATTTTTAGTGTGTTTCGAGTTTTTAGTTTAGTTTGTATTTTCTAGAGTCTTGAGTTGTTTTGAGTCTTTTGATTTGTTTTAGTTTATTTGTTAGTTTTATTTTGAGTTATTTTAGTTAAGTGTTTTTATTTTAGTTTAGTGTTTTAAACTTTGTTTTTACGTTTTTAAATTATTTTAGAGGTTTTAGCAAGCCCTCCTAATCCCCGGCCTAGAACGATACCCTACTTATACCTATACTACAACTGTCAAAAAGAGGGTTAAATTTGTGCGGTTTAAAATCCCGTCAAATTTTTGGCGCCGTTGCCGGGGATTAGCAACTTTGCTAATCCCTTTATTTTTTTTTTGTTTGTATTTTTATTTATATTTATGTTTATGTTATTATTTGTGTTTGTGTATTTTACTTTTGGTATTTGATTTATTTTTCTTTCTTTGATTTTAGGTTTAATTGGAGCAAGACATGGATAGTATTCAAGCTCAATTGGCGCAGCTCACTGCTCAATTGACTAATAATGCCGAAAGGACCTCAATGCCAAATGTCTCTACATTTGATGTGCCATATGGGCAAGGTTATCAAACTCAGCAATATCCTCAATCTTCTGCATATGAAGATGATTGGGGATATCAAGGCCACAGCCAATCAAGGGGCAACATGTATTCCAACGCTTGCAATTCGGATTGGAGAGGTTATTCAAATCAGATGTGGGATGAACCTCAGCAATTTCAACAAAGTGGATATTGGCAGCAAGAAGAGTTCTATTCCAGACCTATGCAGCCACCACAACATCACCCACAACAATTCCAATCAAATTCAAGTATGGCCGTAAATTATAATGAAATTCTTGAAGGACTAATTTCTTTGACGCAGGGCTCACAAAAAGAAGAACAATTGCAGCCTTCGGAAGAGTCCTATCAGTGGCCATATGAACCATTACAGCCACCACAAGAATATGCCCAATTCGATTCAGGTACATCTCTGGATAATGATACGTTTAATAAGTTACTCTCCTCTTTGAATCAGGGAGTGGAAAATCGAATCCAAGAGATGCAAGACCGGACCAACAAGGTGGATGAATTGGAAAGGCAAGTTGGGGAGATTATGGAGATTATGGCACAGATTCAAGATCAAAGTGAATTCTCCAACTCCACCATTGCAAATTCAAAGGCAGAAGTTGAAAATGAAGAAGCCATCACTTTGGAAGGTGATATGGAGAATGAGGCTGTCCTAGAACCGTTCAAACTCAGCCCGAACTTGGATGAATTGCCGCTGCAAGCAGAAGATGAGGAGGACGACTTGGGCAGTTTAGACGAATTCTTGTCTCAAACCCCTCAAGTCTCTATGTCGTCCAACTATGGTGAGGTTGTTCCAAGTTCAATTCATTCTAACATTTTTCCACCGAATGTCTCTTTTCCTTGCAGATTTTTTCCAAATAACGAAGAAAGTGAAAAGGACATTGTGGACGCTCTTCCAATGGTCCAAAATGATATCCAAATTCTTGGTGCACCAAAACAAGTTCCCGAACCTTGCACACCAAGAAAAGGGATTCAAGATATCGAAGTGGCTGGAGACTTTCAAGAATACATCAAAGAGGTTGTGCAAACAACAAAGGCCCAAGCAATTGAGTTTGATGACACGGGACAGGCCACAACCATCATAGTCAATCTGGCCAAGTTCAAAATCCCGGAATTGTCCAGAAATGTGGTTTTTGTTATTGAGTTTGCATCGGAGAATGAAAGTAAGCCATCTTCTCCATTTTTACTTTTGTTTTATACTAACAATTTAATTTTGATGATTCAGGCACCGTCATTGGAACTCAGACCGTTGTCAGATCATTTCAAATACCACCGTCCGTTCAATGATAAATCCATGCATTTGAATAAAGAAGGGAGGCCTAGGTATCACCCACAATCAGATTTGCATTCCTAAACCCTTCTCTTTACTGCTTTCATTTTTGTTTTGCTTAGTTAATTTTGTTATTTGGTTGATTTTTATTTAGTTTGAGTTTAAATAAATTAAGGGCAATGTTTATTTTTAGTGCAGGAAAATAAAGCCTTTTTACATTAATTTACATATTTTAATTTACATATTTTTTATTGCTTAAAATAAACCTAAAATATATATATATATATATATTTATTAATAATAATAATAATAATAATAATAGTAATATATATATATATATTTAAAAAAAAAAATTATTACAATAATGCGAAAAACTAATAGCAATTATTGGTCATTGGTTAGGTGGTGCCTGAGAGGTCGACGGAAGATGCCACACCTGCGTGGAGACCGGACTACTTGAAGCATGTGGAGACAACGTGCTGACTCATCCTCAACTAAGCCGAGGATCACTTGCAAGAAAGAGGCCCATCCAGTTCAAGATGAAAGCTGTGGAAAATCAACAATCATGACCAATGATCGCCTATTAGTTCTTTTCGTTATCTTTTATTATCATTTTCAATTTTCGTTTACTTTATTTTCTATTTTTTCTTGCGTGCTTAACTGTTTATTTCTGTTCTTTGCAGGAACATTTGGTTATTTTCTCCCTTGAAGTTGATTGCAAAATTTACGCTTGGGGGTCATCGCTTGGTTTTCTGCAAATTAGAGAAGTTTTTAGTCCCTTTGCTTAATTTTGTTTCGTATTATTTATTCATTTTATTTTTATTTGCATTTTATTGTTTTCGGACATTGGGGACAATGTCTAGTTTAAGTGTGGGGGGGTATCAAGTATTAAAAAATGACCAAATTGAAAATTTTTGTACCTTCGACTTTGAACTGGTTTCATTTGTTTCCATGTTATTGCTTTTTGTTTTCTTAATTAGCTTTGTGTTTTATGCTGTTTTGGTGTGTTTTATTGTGTTTTGAGGAAATCTTACGAAAATGACATAAAAATTTGAAAAATATTTTGAAAAACCCAAAAAGAATTTTTTTTAGTTGTTTTTGTGTGTTTGTGTCTTAGGTACCTTCCAACACAGTGATGAGGATTTGGTTTTTAATTGCATGACTGTTAAAGAAAGTTATAAACATGGATGGAAGTTTGATATACTCTTGGTTTATGCTTAGTTGTAGTTGTTGTTTATGAATTTAAATTTGATCATAAAAGGATAAAATTAGTTTTTGTAACATGCTTGAAGGAAGGAACTCAAACTAATGTTGCATCCCTGTGAGACTTGAGCTTATACCTTGTTTGGAGAATTATAATCTGTGATTTCTTGATTTCTAAAAGTCGTTGCATGATCTCATTATTCTTTGCTTGGTTGCTACTTAGAAGGCGTTTTATCATCTTAGTTCCAAATACTAGAACTCATATCTGTTTCATTCAAAGCATGACATTGAATTGCATAACACATATCAAGATGAAGTTGTTTAGTGAACCACCGCATCCCAAAAAGCCTTACCCTCCATCTTTCTTATGTTTTGTAGGTTTAACCCCTTTCGAGCCCTGTTTAGCCTATTTTTGTTGTTAACCACTTTAAACCGCACCTAACCGTCCACACCCTTGTTCTTAAAGAATAGTGAGCAAGACTTAAAAAGAATTCATTTTATTCTACACTATGCAGAAAAACAAGTGTGGGGGAGGGATTGGTTGTTTCGAGCTCAATTGTACGTTTTGCGTTTCATAAATAAAAAAAAGAATAAAAAAAGAAAAAAAAGAGAGAAAAATGCGTGAAAAGAAAAGAAAGAAGAAAAAGAGTTTGAAATCTGGCCATAAAATGTGTGAATCTTCCCCTCGAGTTTAGAGTTGAATTTTCATTCAAAAGTGAATTCTATGCGTTAATCTCATTACTTTGCTTACTATTTCTTTAAGAACCTTTGTTTTTCCATATCTTTCCTTTGTTAGCCTATATCCTTAGCCCCGTTACAACCCTTTGACTTCTATCTTGGTTGTTGTGTGTTCAATGTGTGGAGTTTGGGATTGGTATGAGCATATGGTGTCCCTGGTTCTCGCATCTAAGTAGTAGCATTCCGTTCATGAGATCATATTCATATGTACATTAATAACTCCAGAAAATGCTTTCTTTGCTATAACATATGTGAGTGATCGTTTCCTTGCTTACATCATTCTTCTCACATATACCTAGTGTAGGGAGTGTAGTCAGAAAATCTGAGCGAAAAATTGAGTGCATATCTAGTAAGGAATAGAGTAAATTCTCTAAGGCATGTTACTACATTCAAAATGTTGTTTTAATTGATTAAATGCGAACTAATAAATGGTGACTGTGATTAAGTATGTGCTTAAGGGTATGGATTGCCAAAATCTGTGTAAGTGATGATTTTTAATTTGTCATGTCCATTGGAAATCCCTGAGATAAATGTTGGAAGGTTTAGATTGAGTTTTGTTTTTGTTTCTTTGTTTTGCTCGAGGACTAGCAAAAGCTAAGTGTGGGGGTATTTGATCGGACCATATTTATATATATTTTTATATCAAATTCACTCGTATTTTCTTAGTTAGTTCGTTATATTTTGAGCTATTTACGTTATTTTTATGTTTTATAAATTTATCTCGCTAAGAAAATAAAAATAGAATAAGTGAAGTGTTGTTAAGTATTAATTTCGTCTAAATTATCTTGCTTGTTGAATAGAACTTATCATTTGGAAAATAATATATATATATATATATATATTTATATTTATTTATATATATATATATATATTTAAATTTGTGTTTGTGTGTGTGATAGCTGGAGGGCACCAACCGACAAATCAAAGAGTGGGGGAGCCATTCAGAAAATAATAAAAGAGAACTGATGATGGCAGCCCATGAAAAAGGCCAATTAGGCCACGAAAGAATAAAAAAAAAAAAAATGAAAAGCTGCCTTGAGGCAGCGTGGGCTTTAAAAAAAGAGAAGAAGTCGCATTGGAGCGGGAGGGCTGAATTAATTAGCTGCCTCTTGGCAGTTTAAGGGAGCGAGCGATTTAGAAGAGAATAAAGAGAGGCGATAGCCTCGGTGAGAAGAGACGACGAAGGCTCGGGAGGACGAAGGCAGCCTTCCTGGTGAAGGCAGACGGTGTGCTCTCGGGAGAGAAGGCAGCTGGCAGCTGCCAGCTTGAACCAGCGCCAGACGAGCAGTGATAATAATAAGCTGCTTGGCAGCGTGCGAGGAGGATAAGCTTGAGAGAGGAAGCAGGAGTTCGGAGAGCACCACGGGAAAGGAAGGCTGCCTTCCTGGGCAGCGTGGAACCAGCGAGAGAGTGAGAAGCAGCCAAGGTATAAAATATCGATGATATCGGAAATATCGGTAGTCCGGAAACACGGAAATATCGACGGAAATATCGGGATAATATCGATATCGATAAAAATTCAATGGAAACCACGGAAATTGTAAGAAAAAGTTGGAAATTTTTATTGAAACTTTGCAGGATGTTTATTTAGTCAATTATCTATTAGTTTATCACAAAAAATTAGAAGGAAATGCATTGCATGATGGATTTAACTTATTTAAGTTGATTATATAGCGAGCTGGCAAACATTGTGAGTGTAGAAAATATATAGTAATTAATAAAAGAAGTTTAAACACACCATAATAATTTATATATAATGAATTAGTACAATATTTTACACTTTATACATTGCATGGTAAGATACAGGAGTGACTTAGTACCACATAGAGTTTCTATGAGGTTTAAAATTTTGACTATCTTCATGTCCATTTGTTCTAACTTTTAAAATAACCTATGGATATTAACTTAAAAACGAAAATTTTAACTTGACACAAAAATTAAAACTCTACAATTTCTTATTTCTCACCCCAAACTTAAATCAGACATTATTCTCAAGGTGTGAAAAAGAACTACATATAAATTAAACTATTTAAAAGCATGAAAAAAAAATATAATAAAATAAAAGAAACTAACAGAATGAAGTAATAAAAAAAAAACAAAACAGAATAAAAAACTAAGAAAAACAAAATAAAATAAAATAATGTGGGGTTGGAGTCTTATTGGGGCGTTGGATTTTGAAATCACACGGGATGCTGCATCCCTATGCCTCCAGTCAGTACCGAGCCGAATGGCTATTTTCTTCTGCCCTTTTTGCATGAAACCCGGAGCCACACAGCTCCATAGGTCCTTTCAATCTGTTTTTTTTTTTATATTTAAATTATTATTATTATTATTTTATTTATTTATTTATTATTATTTTTATCTTTTTGCATGAAACAAGGAGCCACACGGCTCCAAATGTCCTTTCCATCTTTTTTTTTTAATTTTATAATAATAATAATAATTATTTTATTTATTTTTTATTATTATTTTTATCTTTTTGCATGATATCCGGAGCCACACGGCTCCATATGTCCTTTCCATCTTTTATTTTTTTATTTTTATAATAATAATAATAATTATTTTATTATTATTTTTATCTTTTCCTTCTCTCTCTCTTCTCTTCCTTTCTTCTCTCCTTTCCTTCTATCTGGATCCTTCTCTAACTCTCTTCTCTCTCATCCTTCTCTCTAGAATTTCTGAGCTTCTCCCTCCCTTCTCCAGTTCTCCCACACGGGCCACACCCACACAACACACGCACAGAGTCACAAACCTCTCTCGCCTTCCTCCTCGTCCGCTCCTCCGTCGCCTTCCACCTCGTCCGCTCCTCCGTCGCCTTCCACCTCGTCCGCTCCTCCGTCGCCTTCCACCTCGTCCGCTCAACCCTAAACATCACCACCATCACCTCATCAACTCTCTCCCTCTCTTCCTCGTCTCGGTACAACCCCGAGAAACGGTCCGGAGGAGCTAAACCAGAGCTTCAAGCTCTCCCGTCTTCGGGTTTCGATTTGGGGCTTAAGGTTTCGATTTGGGGCTTAGGATTTGGGGTTTCGATTTGGGGTTTTGGGTTGTGTTTTTACGGTCGGCCGGAGCTGTACAAGCTCCGGCCTTCTTCTCCGGTTCCTTTTTTACCGATATCTCGATATTTTCGTAAAATATCGCGATATTATCGATATTATCGATAATATCGCGATATTTTACCGAAAACCATTTAGATATCATTTAGAATATCGGGAGGTCAAAATAACGAAATTATCGGCGATATTTCGCCGATAATTTCGATATTTTGGTCCATGGAAGCAGCAAGGCTGCCATGCAGCTTGCGACAAAGGCAGTACCGAGGAGCACGGGAGCGCAGGTTGAGAGCACAGAAACAGGGAGCTCACGGTGCAAAAGTTCTTGCACTCTCGTTTCGGTTTAATTTCTCCAACTCAGTTTTATTTATGTTTTTAATTTATAAATAATGTGTAATTAATTATTTTGGCTAGAGGATAATTCGAAACCATGGATATATTTGTAATTTGAATTGGTAAATTCAGTTGTGATTTCTGAGTTGTGATTTAATTTGCTTAACTGTTTGATTAATAACTTATTTATGTTTGTCGATTAAGAATGCAAACTTAATTTACATGCATGAATTTGATGCTAGAATATAAGTGAATTTCACCTAATCGTTATGAACTTATATTCATGAGTAGTGAAGGTTGCTAGTCACAATCGCGTTAAGTAAATTCCTGGCAAACGTATCATGCTGTTCATAGTTACGAATGCCTTGTCAACACTTATGATTTTCATAGAACTTAATGATTCTCGCTTGTATCTCTATTATGCAATTCATGTAGGGAACTTGTGGGGAATGTTTTGGGTTGTCGTATGCAATCATCCAATCCATTAACTTAAGGAAAATCTGAGAATTAATCTATGCAATTCATGGTTAATTTGGGGCGTTGAGAATTCATAATTTATTGAAAGAACAACTGAAAATCAATTTAGGTTGCTTATGTGTCATGTGTGGAGAAAAACCCTCTAGCCAATCCGTCGTCTATCTGTTCACTTTTAATTTTATGTTTTTGTCAATTTGTATTTTATTTAAGTTTAATTTACTTCGTCAAAACCAAATCAATCCCCCCATTATTAAAATATTATTATTTAGTTAATTTTATTATCTTTTAATTTACTTTCCGTCCAATTAATTTCCTAGTTTTTATTTAAAATTGTTTTCATTATTTTGAGTCATTTTTAGTGTGTTTCGAGTTTTTAGTTTAGTTTGTATTTTCTAGAGTCTTGAGTTGTTTTGAGTCTTTTGATTTGTTTTAGTTTATTTGTTAGTTTTATTTTGAGTTATTTTAGTTAAGTGTTTTTATTTTAGTTTAGTGTTTTAAACTTTGTTTTTACGTTTTTAAATTATTTTAGAGGTTTTAGCAAGCCCTCCTAATCCCCGGCCTAGAACGATACCCTACTTATACCTATACTACAACTGTCAAAAAGAGGGTTAAATTTGTGCGGTTTAAAATCCCGTCAATCTCTAGCCGAAGTGTGGCAAAATAAACTTGTAGCCAGATTTGGAAAACACAGAGGGATCCATTCTGGTGTGGGTCAATCTTGTTGATGGTCAATTCAGCCAAGCAGCGCAGAAGGTTGGCAAGGATGGCTGAGTTGAGCGACACGGTGTGACTGCTAGCCAGAGTTTCAGCCACTAGTATGTTCTCAACCGGGCATTTGTTTGACTTGGTGCAATAATAAAATTTATTGTACAAGTAAAAGATGAAGGCTTCATGTTCCCCCTCAGCCAGCAAAGTGGAGGATGATGGTGTTGTAGTTGAAGAAGCTCTTGTGCAACTTCTTCTAAATATTCCACATGTAGAGAATACCTCTCCTTGGAAAATACCACCTTTTCGAGATGGGATTTCAAAGAATCCAGCAATGGCTAGCCGTCTGACCGCGCCACATTAGTTCCATTAAAGCTGTCACACGAAGCGTAGTGACCGATTGATTTCTTCAAAACAGAGCCTCATGTGTTTATCAGCACAGCCACAGTGTACCCAAAACCCCTGAAGATTAGTGTAGTACACGTGTCAAAATGTCAGTATGCCCATTTTCTCTAAC
Organism: Crataegus laevigata; assembly: GCA_963580275.1. Classification (NCBI taxonomy): domain Eukaryota; kingdom Viridiplantae; phylum Streptophyta; class Magnoliopsida; order Rosales; family Rosaceae; genus Crataegus; species Crataegus laevigata. The sequence goes on along the minus strand of OY756947.1, from coordinate 22,774,217 downwards.
ATAGTAACACACAAAGATTAGTTTCTCAGACATAAACAGAGATAGAGAAAGATTTGTGCACCCACTGGGATGGAGAACTACAAGGTGTGCGCCAAATTATAGAGAGTGTCGAGAAGATGTATAAGGCTTTTGCAATTTCCCAGATCTAATACCTCAAGCCCCTAAAGCCGTTCAATTGAGGGGGGAAAGCTCTTTAATAGATGTCACATCCAAATGAAGGATTTGTAATCCTTCCATATTTTCTTCAATGCTTGGAAACACATCAAACTTTGTGCAACCAGAAAGAGTAAGCTTTTCGAGGAACTTAAGTTGACAAATGCTGCTTGGAAGACTCCTTAGTTCTTTGCAATTTTCTAGGATAAAAAAACGCAATCCCGTGAGATTATTAATTGACGAGGCAATTCTTTAATTTTTAACCCAGATAAATTAAGCTTTAATAGTTCCTCTGTAACTTCTAAAATCTCTGAAAGCATCTCAAGACTTGAGCAACTACAAAGATTAAGGATTTTAAGAGATTTCATAAAAATGCTACTTGGAAAACTCTTAAGTTGCTTGCAACCATTTAGACTCTTAAGTAGTTTTCATTTTTCAATTATTAAACAAACAATGTAACCTAAAAATAAAAAATTGGAAACAAAAATGGTAATCAAATTGAAGCTTCTAACAAACATTGCATAAGAAAAAGACTTCTCACTGTATTTTGAGTTAGCACATGATGAACATCTTAATAACTCCACAATCTACTTCGTCTCACATTCTCTTTGATAGATTCTTGATGGACAATTTTCTGACCCATTTCCTCTAGTGAATCATGCATCTCCAGTGTCCCCTACTGTGAGACAGTTATGAGAACTCGATCAATTAGAACTCTTATTCCAGTATGAGGATATAAACCACAACTATCTTGAATTTTGATTGCATAGTCTTTTTCCATTCCTTTAAAGAAATATGCAATATCTAGAAAAATGTCATTCTCCGTGTCATCTAGTCCATCAAAGTTTGTTTTAACCCAAAAGCTGGCATACAATCCCTTTAGCCTATGCAATCTTGAAAGCAGCCTTGAATGCTTACACTAGATTTCTAGCCAATAGCTAGCCTAATTTCTGCATCAATTGTGTCTGTTCTGGATCTGTCAAAACAGATATAACCTGCTATTTAAATATCCCATATCAACCGTATCAATGAGAAAATAAGAGTTTAAATGTCCTAACCCCACTCCACCTAACACCAAGGCCTTTTGTGATAAAACTCCACACCTAACGGATTGTGCATGTGCTAATTACCAAGTTGAGGACAATATCGATGTTGTTGGAGCTAGGCTTTTTGCCCGTCTCTCTGATCATTCAACATGGTATCAGAGTAAGGGAAGGGGCCCGTACTATACTGCCACGTGATAAGTGGGTCCCTTGGCCCCGCATGTAGGGTGAGTCATTTTAGCTCCGCGTGGTTGTCGATGTGTGAATCTCCCACGTGTGACCCACTAATTGGGCCCTACATGAGGGGGCGTGTTGAAATGTCCTACATCGACCATATCAATGAGAAAATAAGAGTTTAAATATCCTAACCCCACTCAAATTAACACCAAAGCACGTGTACTATACTGCCACATGATGGGTGGGTCCTTTTAACGCCGCCTGATGATGGTGTGTCCCTTGGCCTCGCATGTAGGATGAGTTCCCTTGGCTCCATGTGGTTGTCGATGTATGGATATCTCACGTGTGACCCACTAATTGAGTTCCACGTGAGGGGGCGTGTTGAAATGTCCCACATTGACCGTATCAATGAGCAAACAAGAGTTTAAATATTCTAACTCACTGCAACTAACACTGAGGCCTTCTGTGATAAAACTCCACACCTGACGAATTGTGCATGTGGTAATTACCAAGTTGGGGAGAGTATCGATGTTGTTGGAGTTTGGCCATTGGCCCGTCTCTCTAATAATTCAACATGGTATCAGAACTAAAAAGGGGGCCCATACTGTACTACCATGTGATGGGTGGGTCTCTTTGACCCCGCGTGATGATGGTAGGTCCCTTGGCCCTGCATGTAGGGTGAGTCATTTTGGCTCTATGTGGTTGTCGATGTGTGGATCTCCCACGTGTGACCCACTAATTAGGTCCCACATGAGAGGGAGTGCTGAAATATCCCACATCAACCATATCAATGAGAAAATAAGAGTTTAAATATCCTAACCCCACTCCAACTAACACCAAAGCGCTCGTACTGTACTGCCACGTGATGGGTAGGTTCCCTTGACCCCGCGCGATGATGGTGGGTCCCTTGGCCCAGCATGTAGGGTGAGTCCCCTTGGCTCCACGTGGTTGTTGATGTGTGGATCTCCCACATGTAACCCACTAATTGGGTCTCACATGAGGGGGCGTGTTGAAATGTTCTACCTAGACTATATCAATGAGAAAATAAGAGTTTAAATATCATAACCCACTCCAACTAACACCAAAGCGCCCGTACTGTACTACCACGTGGTAGATGGGTTCCTTTGACCCCGTGCGATGATGGTGGGTCCCTTGGCCCCGCATTAGGGTGAGTCCCCTTGGCTCCACATGGTTATTGATGTGTGGATCTCCAACGCGTGACCCACTAATTGGGTCTCACATGAGGGAGCGTGTTGAAATGTCCCACATCGACCGTATCAATGAGAAATGAAGAGTTTAAATATCCGAACCCCACTCCAACTAACACCGAGGCCTTTTGTGATAAAACCTCAGACCTAAAGGATGGTGCAGGTGGTAATTACCAAGTTTGAGACAATATTAATGTTGTTGGCTCAGCCGTCTCTCTGATAATTCAACACTTGCAATGCTGGCAAGGCATCTTAATCATCGATGATGGTGCTGAAAGCGTTGTCAGGTTGGCGCTGCTCCCCAATGGCGGACGTACTGGCCAATACTTCATCTGGAAAGAAATGACACCTTTTTAAGGTGTTGTAAGACGAACTGAATAACTGAAAGACAAAGGTTTGCAGCGTTGAATACGAATTCGAGGGACTTGCGTTGTAAGGGAATTTGAGTGATGACTCTTATACAAAAAGAATAAATATTCTTTCTTAGAGATTATTACTTGTTAACTGCAAGTCAATGTAAATGCTGCAAGTTTAAGATTTAGGCGACACTCTCTTGCATCTCACGTCAGTGACTTGCATAGCAACTTATGACTGAGTAAGGGAACGACTTTTTGGACTCCCGTTTTCTTCGTTTGAACTTTTTCCACTTTTACTAACCTTAATTAGAATTGAAAAAAATAAAAAAGAATCGATAGACAAAAGCAACGCTAGAGGAGTACAGAAAGTAAAATTGTGAAAGTAAAATCAATACCGTTCTTATTAAAAATTCAAATAATTGGAGTTGGAAGTTTCCAAGGGCAACTAAGGTCAGAATGAACCAAAAACAGTGAAGTTTGAGGCCTGGTGCTGAGAAGTTACCTCCCAATTGGACAAAGAAAACATAGCAAAAAGAGGACAATATATACCAGTAATAATTGAGTAGATAATGATAATAAAACCAAAGAAAGAAGTTTCATACCAAAATGAAAACAAAAGGTACTTACTGAAAGTGAGTGCTAAACTCATTTTTTGTCTAGATTAAATTACTAGCAACCACAGCAAGTGGCACAATGATAAGGTCAGGGATTGTGGTTTCTTAATAAACAAAAAAACAATGAGAAATTGAAATGACTAGAAGCACTGCAGTGATAGAGTTATGTAAATGACTACTTACACTTTACGTGCACTCCCTTGGTCTCAAGCCTAAACTCATTCTACCCTATTTGTGGAAAAGTTACTATTTATTATGAGATTTATCATCGTCGTTGAACAGTTCACAGTTAGGATTTGATTGAAAATGTTTGTGTACAAAGCACTTTTATTCCTTTCATAGTCCACACATTCATTATCTTTTCATTCTTGTCAACCGTTGTCATATCTTCATTTGGTTATAGAGAAATATTATCTCGTAATTTAACGTTAATTTTTATGTTAATATTATAAAATATTATGTAAAAAAATATGAGGTAACAAAAATTTAAAAAAAAAAATTACTTTTGAGAGAGGTTTCTTTAGTATTTCACTATTGTTATATGCAAGTACTAGGCTATTAATTTAGGCCCCGGCCTTGTAAACATATGAGACAGTCACAATCATACCATCTCGAACCAGATCTCGAACCAGATCCACAACCTATCGCTACCCCACACAAACAAAAGTTAAGGGAAGCGTTATTTGTACGTATAAATACAAAATACAACTCCTACAAAAGTTTTCTACTAAGTTAAATCACACGAGTAATAATTGGATATCGAGCTCACCAAGTCATTATTTATGATTATTAAACTTAAGAGTTAAGGCTTTCGGCTTATAAGTGATAAAACCGTAATGTTAGTGACAACTGAAGCACAATTTTTTTTCTACAATTATATTTATATTTAAGGAGATAAAAAATTGAGCGGCCACACAATAAGTCAATCACTTATTAGGTATCAATATCAACACATCTATGTGAGTCGAACTTGAAATGTATCACTTACAAGTAGACTTGTAAACATGTCGGTTTATTAGGTGTGGGTCGGTTTCAACCTAACTCGTTAAATTAACGGAACACTCAAATTCAATCCGTTAAACCAATAGGTCACCTAAACCCAATCCATTAACATTGCTAGCACGTATCGCCTGTAGACCCAAAATGACATGTTATTTAATAGGTAATTAACGAATTCATTCTTTAACGACATATGATCAGTTAGTCAGTCCACCCAACTGTAATTTTAGCAGGTGAATTGAGTCGGGTTAACGAGTTTGATATAAAATGTCAGATCTACTTTACAAGTGAAGATGGTAGTTCTATAACTGGCACAAAGTTGTCTAATAATAAAAAGGAGTAATACTCTGCTGGGACCCTTTACATCGCCTTATATAATCCAAATAACTGCTCAAGTTCCGCCACTGAAAAAGATCTGCTTCACAATTCTCTGCTCCTCAAACTTTCATTTCATTTCACAGCTCTCATTCTCTAACCTGCACTTTCTCTCATTAATCCAATTACAAGGTACATCCTCTTTTTTCGTTTTTTTCTCATTTGGTAATTTACTTTTCTTTTGCCATTTTCCATTGATTAGTGCTCATCATCTGAAAACCTCATTGCCCTTAGATCTTGACGTTTTCTTCTTTCTTGGGTGCACATAATTTTGACCCCATTTTCAGTCTCTAATCACCTTTTTGGTTCTGTTGCTTACAACATAGGCCATCCAGTCAATTTTTTTTTTTAATTTTAAATTATTGCACTTCTAAGTAAATAATTATTGGGTTTTGGATCTTAATCCCTTTTAACATCTGGGTAATCTCTGTTTTGCTGTTTGCTTGCTGGATTTACTGATATGGTCACAGAAATTCAAGAGATTAAATTGTTAAATGAGCATTGTGGTATTGTGTTATTGTTGGCAGGAAAACTAGATTGAGTGTAAATGCCTGTTAGGAGGCCTGGTGTGATTGCCTTGTTTGATGTTGATGGGACTCTCACAGCTCCAAGAAAGGTATGAATCTCTGATATATACTTTTCCTCTTAAATCACTGTTTATTTTTCGGTTAGAATTTTATGGACTGGTTGATCGTATGGGTTATCGTTTTGAAGGACACGATGTTTTAGATTTCTTAATCGGCTTATGTGCATAAAATTTTATGATTGAATGTTTTTCGCTTGAATCCCAGGTTGTTACTCCAGAAATGTTGGGTTTTATGAGAGAACTTAGGAAGGTGCGCAACTGATCAGCCCAAAAGTGTACATCTGTATTAGGATGGTTTGTTAGTTTCTTGTGAATGATCAATTGCCTTATTGGAGTGCAGGTTGTTACAGTAGGCATTGTGGGAGGATCTGACCTTTCAAAGATAACGGAGCAGCTTGGCAAAACAGGTGTATACTTTTTCCTTGTAAATAGTATAAAATTAAACTCGAAATGTATTGAACATTTAATTCTGCATATGACACTCAATTCAAGCGGTTGTTGGAGCTCAAGTTTGGATATTATTTATCGTAAATACTGTTAATTAATTTTTGTTCCTATTATGCAATTGAAATTGTTTTGTTGCATCTGTTATAGGCCGTTTAGATTGTCTTAATAACACAGTATGCTAGGTTGGTGCCTTGTTCCATTGGACATTGTAGACACATGTATAGCTATTTTCTATTTTTGAAAACCTTCTTAACTATGCGTATTAAATACGTCTTTGTCTTTGCAGTTATTGATGACCATGATTATGTATTTTCTGAGAATGGTCTTGTTGCTCACAAAGATAGGACGCTGATTGGCACCCAGGTATTATACAGTTTAGTGTGATAATGAAACAGGTTTTCACATTCAAAATGTCATGGTGTCCTCATTAAAAGTGAGGTTTGAATTGATTATGTGAAAGTGATGTTTGAATCAATTATGTCAACGTGATGTTCTGTACGAGTAAATTTATGTTCCTTTTCTGGCCTAGTGTTTGGATGAAATAATAAGCGAAGCTAAATTTCTAATGATCTGAGCAAGGTATATATATTGTAAAGATATAAATCTTTTCGCGAAGAACAAAGAAAAACTGGATAATCAAGATAAATATTTCCATTTACAATCTTGTTTTGTGGTATCTTTTAGGGGGATCTTTTTCTTTTATTTTGTGAAGAAATTATTTGTGGCTAACGAAAGTACATTCATCTTAGAACGAAGTAGTTCTCTGCCCTTAGATTTCTTCTGGTCCATGTAAATGTTTCGCCTCATTGTCCTCTATTACAGTTCGAAAGTCCTGAACACACTATACCTGAGTCTGAAATCGCTTTTTGTGGGTCGTAGTGTAGGTGCCTAATAGCCATCTATTGTTTCTGATAGGATTTGTGACACAGTTGATTTTTTTTTTCCCCTTTTTTTCATGCATACTTTTATTTCTTTCATAATGTGATAACTCCAAACTGATGCATTTATCGTTTTCATTCTGTAGAGCTTGAAGACATATCTTGGAGAAGACAAACTCAAGGTAAAATCCATGCTCTGTTGTGTACTATGATTCCAAATTCCTTATTTGGAAGATATCTTAGGGAATTAAGCTAAACATACACAAAGCACCCAGAAACTTAATTACGTTGTTCTTGAGATTGATCTGAGATGATTGGCATACAATTGTGCAGGAATTTATCAATTTTACGCTTCACTATATCGCAGACTTGGACATACCGATAAAGAGGTTAGAGGAGTGGAAACCTTTGTTAAATCTTAAGCTATTGACTGTAAACTTATACTTTCATTTTAACTAAACTGCAGGGGTACATTTATAGAGTTCCGAAGTGGGATGCTTAATGTATCACCAATTGGGCGAAACTGTAGCCAAGAAGAAAGGGATGAATTTGAAAGATATGACAAGGTTAGATACCTTACACCATAAAATTAAATTGTGAGTTTAGATTTATTATAAATGATATCAATTTTCTTTTTTGCTTGTATATAAATTGAAAGACGATATTTCATTTGCAGGTTCAGAACATACGCCCAAAAATGGTTTCCGTCCTCCGTGAAAAGTTTGGTCACCTTAACTTGACGTTTTCCATAGGAGGACAGATAAGCTTTGATGTAAGCGATAGTTGATGCTCATTTTTGCTTTAATGCTTATTACAGTTATTTAGTTTTTGCCTGCCCATTCTTGGAATAGTCGAGTAAAAGGTGACTAGGACTTTTGAAATTGAACGCCGATGGTTTACAATGCTTGAACCAGGTTTTCCCGCAAGGTTGGGACAAGACATACTGCTTGAGATACCTAGATGATTTTCAAGAAATCCATTTCTTTGGTGACAAAACTTACAAGGTTTGTCCATAATTTGATGGCTTAACCCTCTTCTTTCCGCAACTTCCTTTTCTATGAATTCATGAGTAGCAGTCTGCTCATGTTTTATGTTTTACATTTATTGTTTTCGATGAAGTTTTCTGTTTTACATTTTAACCTTCTCATATTCGGGCCCTAAGACTAGTGAATTTCCTTTTCCGCAGGGAGGAAATGACCATGAAATCTATGAATCTGAAAGAACCGTAGGTCATACAGGTTAGCTCTCGTCTCAGGTTTGAAGTTACTTATGGCCATATTTCGGACATATTTATGTAATATGTGCATCTGATGCTCTACCCTTTTGCAGTTACGAGCCCTGAAGATACAATCGAGCAGTGCACTGCTCTCTTCCTGAACCCTTGAGTTCGAGCCATCCCCATCAATTTCCGGTTATATGCCATTAGAGAAGATGCGGTGAATCAATCAGTATTAGCTAAGGAAAGCATTGCAACACTGTAACACTACTTATAGACGCAAATATCTTGGTTGAGAAATTTCATATTTGCATTGTATTTTTTGTAATCACACTGACTCCTACAAATATAAAATTTATATACTGAAAGGCATCCTTACTTTAGATCGAAAAATATTAAAATACGTGCCACAATGAGGCACATCGAAACGACTAAAATACTATACTTTAGATCGAATCTCCCTCTAATTATATAAATCAAGCTAATTAAAATATCCCTTCAATAAAAAAAATTAAAGTGCAATAAAAACTTGGGAAACGAACCAAACACTCTAAAAAAAACTTTCATTTAATCATCAAGACATGAAATTTTTATAATTTCCACAATATCATTAGAACCATCAAATTATCAAACACAAGTATAAAGTTAAAATCTTCCCCACACTAAAAAAATGGTCTAAAAAAAGATAAATAAAAAAAAAAACATGCAACGATAAGTGGTCTATGAAAAAGCAGAAGGCACAAGAAGAAAAAAATTTCACATCTAGAAACTGTTGACAGAAATGTCCAAAAACAGTGCAATTTAAAAACATCCATTTGTTGTAAAATCGACGATGTGTGCAATGGAATAAATAAGCAAGACACAAAATTTACGAGGTTCCTCTACAGTCAATGTGACTGGAGTACATCCTCGGGGCAGCAGTAGTGCTTTTATTAAATTTTGGAATAGTAGGAGTACAAAGATAACTCTCTATATTACTTCCTCTCTTTTCTTTCTTCCTTCTCTTTTCTTCATTCCTATTCTTTCCTCTATCTCTACCCTTAAACTCATCACCTCATTATCTCCTTCTTATCATCCATTTTATAGACAAAACTTTAGACAAATTTAGCATGTGAATGAACAATGAATTTGCATGTGAATGAACAATGATTTTGCATGTGATGTGTGGTCATCCACCATATTTACAACACTCCCCCTTGGATGGCCACAAGTCTTTGATTGACTCGCTAAAATCTTGATCTGTTTTGGATGCTCCCCCTGATGAGTATCTCCCCCTGATTTCAAATCATTTAGGCTGATCGTTGATCATTCTGTTTCGATCTCTTAGCGATAAGAGTTGCCAACAGATGTGCTTTACTGGTAGTTAACTTTCCACAGGCTTATTCTTGAACTGGGCTGGATGGCCTTTTTTACTTACAAGCGATCCTCAGCTTAGTTGAGGATGAATCAGCACGTTGTCTCCACATGTTTCAAGTAATCGGATCTTCATGCAGGTCTGGCATATTCTTTTGCAGTATTTTTCCTCTGATGCAAAAATTCTCATGAAAGCAATTGGAGATGCCGCTCCAAAACATTCAATGTGGAGATTAGCTATGCTGCAAAAATTCCCATGAAAGCATCAGATCATCACTTCTCAGCGACTCATCATGCTTGGCAGCGGAATTTTGAGTGGAGGTTCCGACATATTACTTTCTTTATCCTCGTCTTAGTAGGTAAGAGCAAGGGCAAAGGAAAGAACAGGGAGATTGCATGATATGAGATACTTTTGCTTTCGACCCTGATGATATGAGATACTCTTGCTCTGGATGACTAAGTTTGTAGAGGTACTCCAGGGGATGAAGAATACTGAGTAACTCGAGAGTTTTCTTTGGGAATACATTTTCGGAAATGAAGAAAGGAAGAAATGTGGAGAGGGTGTGCCTTTGCTGTGGAAGGCGAAGGTAGAACTTATAGAAATTTTTCTTCACAACCGGAACTATTCTCGCACTATTTGTCGGCAGCCGGTGGATGGATGAACAGTACCAGTTACGCGCTTTCTGACAAAGCTGCCCGTAATTTCCGCAAAGCTGACAGTGCATGTGACGAGTGACGACAAACTGGAAAAGCTGATCGCCTCGTGATGCTGAGCAATTCCGACTTTTGATAGAGGAATGGCTCTTTTGAGACAGGGATCCGGCCTTTGAGAAAGGAGCGTCCAGCTTTTGAGAAAGGTGTCCGGCTGTCTCTTCGATCTGCGAGGAGCTTCTCTTCGATCTCTGAGGAGCGCCTCTTTGATTTGCTTCTTTTTATAGAGGCACGAATTTTGTTTCACCTCACACTTGAACTCCCTTCTGTAAACACTCCCTTCTTGCACTTCTGCACTCTTACTCTTTCTGAACTCTTCCTCCTCAACACCTTCTTAAAAGAAAATGTCTTGCCCTTTCGACCGTCGCCTTAACTTAAATGTCGGAGAAGATGATGACTCGTCTTCTCCAAACAATATTTGGAATCCGTCCTTCATATCCCCTAATGGTCCTCTTACAGTCGGGGACACAATGATGAGGAATGAAATAACCGCTACGGTGATTGCCAGAAATCTTCTTACTCCTAGAGACAATAGGATGCTATCTAGGCGGTCAGACGAGTTGGCTGTTCAGGAATCTCTAGCTCTTAGCGTCCAAAGTGCAGGCTCAGTTTCAAACATGGGCCAACGCCTTCTTGCACGCTCTCGTCAGGTTGAGTCACTGATGGCGGAGGTGGCTAGTCTTCGGCAAGAGGTCAGAGGACTCAGGCACGAGAATAAGGAGTTGCACATGCTCGCAACTAGCTACTCGACCAGCATGAAGAGGAAGCTGGACCAGCTGCAGGAGTCGGACGGTCGGATCCAGAGTGATCATGAAAGGTTCATGGCGTTACTCCCGAGGTTTATGTTGCCTTCGTCCTCTGGAATTGCACCAAGTGCTCCGGCTCCGGAGATTCCAACTCTGGCGCTTCGTCTTCCTGGAGCTTCGCCGAGTACTGAGGCTCCACGTGAGCAATGAAGGCTCCTTCATGTTTATCTGCACTTTGTATATATTTTTTGAGATATCAATAAATAAGTTTTATTTCATTCAGTGTATTGTGCCAAATACAATAAAATATATTCTTCACTAAGATATGGTACTTCTGGACCAAATATCAATTTATCTTTACCCTCTCGAAGATAAATGATCATTCTTAGTGTCTAAATCATTTGAGTATTCAACTCATAATCTTCAATCCATATGATTCTTTAATATCATAAACATCATGGATAAGATTTGTGTTGGCGTATTGTTCGATCTGCAGTTCGAGATAATATCTCTCTCAACACTTTACAAATTTTCTTAACTCTTCAGGAGTCCCAATTTAATGTCATCAACTCTTCAGGAGTTCTAATTTAATGTCATCAATTCTTCATGAGATTTTAGTATGTTGCAACAATATCATAATGATAGTACTTACTCAAGCAATTTATACCATCCATTGGTACTGAGTACATAATTTATGCTTTATCCTTCCAGGACTTACTTCAAGCAATCTGAATCCTCTAGGGATTTTCTATACTTCATGACACATTTTCTTTTGAAATTTATACAGAGCAATTTGTTCCCATGTATACTTGAGGGATTTACTTATGGAGATATGATGTGGGCGACTCACAACCCTTCGTATATAATTCTCCATTCATATGAACTCGTTTACAGGAGTATAATTTCAGGTTTCAATTAGTAACCTTGTGTCATATCATGTGAGTGTAATTCACTGTATTACAAATGCCCATATGTAACCTCTTTGGTTCAACATCTTTTGGCTATTTGTATTATATTCAAATATATATATATAGATCCATGTTTCCACGTTCTTACAAAATTGTAATGGAATTGCCTTTCTCCATTTTTGCCAATAATTTTTCCTTTCGTCGACGAACAAAAGAATGTGACTCATTATCAACACAGCTTATTGATGAAATTTAGTAGCTACTTATAAAAACCAAATTTACCATTGGTTATCATCAATTCGTGATCCCATATTCTCATGTGCATGCGCATGCATAAAAAGCTTTTCATTTCTTTGGATATCCATTGCCTATTCAAGGGCATTACACTATCTCTTCCAGGATAGCCATAATTTAGAGAATGCGGATCATAACCTCTTCTTGAGCGTTATAAAGCTTGGATTTTAATCTCCACTTCGGGAGTTGAGTCATTGGAATCTATACGTCTATCATACTTCATGCATGAGACATCAAAATTCCCATGTCCGCGGATTGTGCTTTCTGGGACGTGTATCTATGCGACAACTGTCATGCTTCCGACATGCAACAGTTATGCTTCGGGAATGTAATAGTTTAGTAGTGCCATATTCTTCTTCTTTCGAAGAACTGAACCTTTTTAGTCTAAGGGTTTGCCACGCTTCAGGCGTGCAACAGATAAATCATTTGCTGCCACATTATTTTGTCTAATAGGGACATCAATTCTTGTAGGCACATTTGTAGCAAATATATGTGATTTCATCACTTTCGTTACATCATTCAATTATTCTTACTTTATTTTCTCATTGATTACTTCGTGAATCAAAATAAGACAAATTCTCTTCGTTCTTCTGGAACGGTATTTTCTCATCATTCTTCTGGAACGATGTTATTTTCTCTCCCTAATGGTGGGAAAACTGTCTTATTAAAATCATAGTCTGCAAATCATGCGGTAAATATATCCCTAGTCAAGGGTTCAAAATATTGAATGATGGATGATAAATCAAATCCAACATAAATTCTCAATTTGCATTCAGGCCTCATTTTAGTACGTTTGTGGCATTGCAATAGGCACATAGATAACATAACCAAAAACTCGTAAATGTGTAATGTTTGGTTAATGCCCAAACATGAATTATATTGAGAAGTATTAGTGGTTGGCAATATGTCTCAACCAAGCTAATAATGTATCATGTAACATGGCATGTCCTCATGTAGAAAACTTGGCAATTTTGTTTTCATGAGCAGAGCACGGGTAATCAATTTCATCCGCTTAATAAATACTTCTGCTAAATCATTTTGAGTACGGACATGAGGAACATGATGTTCAACATCAATGCCCAATGTTATGCAATAATCATCAAAATTTCGAGATGTAAGCTCTCCAGCAAACATGTATTATATTATCATTTACATACATCAAGGAACTTCTGGTCCTTATTTAATTGCCTATAGAATGGTATTTATTGCAATTAAGTTAAGGCACTACGACACTTCAAACTTAAGGTTCTTATCAAGGAACTTCATGTCCTGTTCTTGAGGATCAAGGGACTTCATGCCCGATCTTTTTGTATGATGGAACTTCTGGTCTAATCATTTTATATTTGCATGATGGAACTTCTGGTCCAATCATTTTTGTAGGATGAGGATCAAGAAACTGCAGGTTCTAATCTGATCAAGGAACTTCGGGTCCTTGTTATACTCATCGTAACAAAAGAAGTACAATAAATTAAATTAAAGAAATAAGCGATAATTCCAACCATGGTAAATAAATTACTTTTAAGTAAATAAAGCTTGTGACAAGGGCTTTGATTCAGCACCATTCACATAAATCAAAACTTAAAGCAGTAGGCGGTAAAACCGTCCATGGTAAGTAAATTGCTTTAAAGTAAATAAAACTTGTGAATGGATTTTAAACCAACACCATTCACATAAATCAAAACTTAAAGCAGTAGGCGGTAAAACCGTCCATGATAAATAAATTGCTTTAAAGTAAATAAAACTTGTAAATGGATTTTAAACCAACACCATTCACATAAATAAAGCAATAATATAAAAGGGTGATGATTAAGTTTCCATCAATTTTCTTTTCTTTTCAAATGGTGCAACTCACCATTCCAAAACCTTTTCTTTGTCTGCCACTTATAAGAAGATCAAACCGTTAGATTTAGCTCAAATTTTAGTATGATATGGATAAGAGGATACCAAACAACTTTCGTGAAGAAACGGTTTCAATCTGAGCAACTGAAAATGGCGTTTTGGTACTCATAAGATGGCTGTTCAGTTTTCTGCGGAAATTGGAAACTGGTTTGGTATTTCAGACATATGTGGCGATCACACCGTCAAAGTTTTCTGAAATTTTAATATGTTGTAGATACTGGGAGGATGGACAACTTTTAAGAAGAAAGTTTTTCAATCCGAGGTCTGCAAGTTGGAGTTCCGAGGCTGTTTCCATGGCTATTAGATTTTCTACGGATTTTGAGTCCGTACCATTTTGCTTCTGCAAATAATGATATACAGTTGTACAACAACATATACATATTTGCTTCAAGAAAATCAGTAGTACAAATATTTTAAGATGAAATGAAAAGATTTTCTTATCTGTGAGATTCCAGGCGACATAGGTGAACAAGATTTGTGGCGTTGTGCTTTCCACTGACACGAGAGCTTTTCGTGCTGATAACGTGTTGTAAAATCGACGATGTGTGCAATGGAATAAATAAGCAAGACACAAAATTTACGAGGTTCCTCTACAGTCAGTGTGACTGGAGTACATCCTCGGGGCAGCAGTAGTGCTTTTATTAAATTTTGGAATAGTAGGAGTACAAAGATAACTCTCTATATTACTTCCTCTCTTTTCTTTCTTCCTTCTCTTTTCTTCATTCCTATTCTTTCCTCTATCTCTACCCTTAAACTCATCACCTCATTATCTCCTTCTTATCATCCATTTTATAGACAAAACTTTAGACAAATTTAGCATGTGAATGAACAATGAATTTGCATGTGAATGAACAATAATTTTGCATGTGATGTGTGGTCATCCACCATATTTACAACACCATTTTTTTTAGAAATAGTGACAGCACCAAATAAAAAGAAGATATTTTGCAAAAGTTTTTTTTGTAACGTAGCACCCTCATTCATGTACATAAGAAGAGCTTTCCTTCACTATAAACAAACGGAACACAACTCAGACTCACGAGCAGGGAAACACACAGCTTCCTAGCATTCTTTCCATTCTTGTGAACATCACTTGTAATCATTTTTTGTATAGCAATAAAAAGGCAAATTTACATATTCAAGCAATTCTCTAGCCTTAAGTAAACTTCCTCTTCTTTTTTTTTCTTTTTTTTTCTGGGTGTGTTCGTTAATTAGACTTCTAATCCAAAACAGAAAACGCTATTGTAGTTATATTATTAGCTTGTTAAACTGAGGATTATACTTTGTTCAAGCACTCTGCTATAGTTGAGTGTTTGCCATACAAATAGCTGGACATTAGTTATAATACCTCTGAGTTCTCAGTATCTTTGAGTTAATTGTTGAAACATGTCAAGTTCTATGTGTAATGTTTTATGTTTAGTTGTTATAATGGTCATTACGAGAAACTACTAAACTTAAACCATTAACACTACCATTAGATAATACTTACAAAATACTTGAAACAGATGGTTCATCATTAGGATGGGCCCACAAGCCCCTGGATCGAAACTAGGCTTAGATACCAACTTCGAGAGCAAAGACCTAGTTAAATGGCCTAGTGACCATTATAACAACTAGACATAAAACTTTACACATGGAACTCGACATGTTTCAGCATGACGGCCACTCACATACTGGTATAAGGTTACAAAGGTTGAACTGGTATAAGGTTACAAAGGTTGAACTCAGAGATACCATAGTTAATATTCAGTTATTTGTATGGCAAACATTCAATTATAACAGAGTGCTTGAACAAAGTATGATCATTATTTAGTAAGCTAATAATATAACTAAGATAGTGTCCCCTACTTTGGACTTGAAGTCTAATTCAACGAACACGCTAAAAAAAAGAAAGAAAACTTCCTTTAGACTTAAAGAAGGGTGCATGTCCTGATAATTTTTTTTTTACCAATCAATATTATCTACATTAAGGGGATGATGGTGAGTTTAGCCTCACAATGAGCTAACAATAAAATGGTTCAAATTTATATTTGAAGAAAATCCAACCAAAAACCCCTTAGTGTTAAATTGCTGCATATCCTAATAATTAAATGAAAGTTTTTGAGGGTTTCGGTTAGTTTTTTTAATAAAAGTAAGCCGTAAGAAACTGTCCATCAACCAGTCCAGTCCATGGCTGCCGCAAACCAAATGCAAGAAGACGAAAACGCCACGTTCTTCGTGGCGGTTCACGTCGGCGCTGGATACCACGCGCCATCTAACGAGAAAGCCCTCAAGTCCGCCGTCAAACGCGCTTGTCTAGCCGCCGGTTCAATCCTCCGCAAGGTTCCTCTCTCTCACGCACCTTTTTTATTTTTCTCATTTGTATCGTTCCAGCTACTGTATGGTTCCCCAGAAAGCCTGAGGATGATTAGAGAAGGAAAGATTGAAACTTGAAAAAATTGGTAGTGGCATTTTTGTAATTTGAATGTTTTTGTCTTGTTTGTTATTCTTGCTTCAGGGTTCTGGTAGATGCATAGATGCTGTTACTGCAGCTATTCAGGTCTTGGAGGTACTTTTTCTCTTTGTGTGTGTGCGTGTGTGTTCTTAGAAGACTGTATATTTGGAAGCAGAAATTCGTAATATGGCGCTGTGTATTCGAAATGTTAGCTACGGGAATGCATGTCTGTATCTAGTATTTGCGGTATTTAAAATTTGTTTCTTCTCTTGCGCAAGTGCAATGGTTATGTATGCGTGGAAGGAGTTATCCGTGGAAATTTACGGAGGATTTTAGCTCATGTTTTGTATAAAATCGTGGTTCAACTGGTTTAACTTTGGTACTTTGACGCGTACTTTTGGAATCACATAGATTTTTTGGAGAATTCAGTTGAATTAAGTTCAAGTAGCTAGGACAGAGTGCTTCACGAAAGCACCAATGTGTATGTAGAACAACTTAGTAGAGAAGATTCAGGTTCAAAAGAAGATTAGAATTGTGCCTCTTATTTGCTTTATATGCAATTACGAAGAGGTTGTCAGTAGAAGTTTCTTTTCTTTTTGCAAGAGCACAATTCAATACCTACTATATAATGTATTGTTTATTGATTGTGTTTTTAATCAAATTATTGTCTTAAAGGATGATCCAAGCACAAATGCAGCCAGAGGCTCCAATTTGACTGAAGATGGTCGTGTGGAATGCGATGCCAGTATTATGGACGGAAATTCTGGAGTATTTGGAGCTGTTGGAGCAATGCCAGGTTTAAGATGCTTTGTTTATCTGATTCTGCTTACATTTTACCGTTTCCATACTGATTTATACTATACGTTGTCCCTTGCGTCACTGAATATCCCCTTGCGTATGTTGTAGACCAGGTGTCAGAAACCCCATCGAGGTCGCTGCTTTATTGGCCAAGGAGCAAATGATGGGATCCCCTCTGTTGGGCCGAATACCTCCCATGTACTAATTCATCTCTCTTAATCAGACAGTTATAGCTTTCATTCTAATCACTGTGTTCAGCTCAGCAATATTTTCTTTTTATTATTTCATTCCTTCAATATTTGTATACTGTAATAGCATTTTTTTCTGATCCTCCTGTTCTTATTTCCTTTTCCCTTATTTTCTTTTCCTTTAATAATGGAGCGAATGTGTCATTGTGTAGCTTCCTGGTTGGTGAAGGTGCCCATGCGTGGGCAAAGTCCAAGGGCCTTGCGTTGGCAGCAAGTACCACAGCTGATGATGAGGTAATATATTTTAGTTTTTTTACCATGATGTTTTAAACCTTTAAATCATTTTCATCCCAATCACTAATCTTTATTTTTTTTTATATTCTTATGTTCTCCGTGAAATCAACAATGCTAAAGATACATAACTAATTTTCCATTTAGTGGCTCTAAAGTTCTACTGTGAATTTATTCTTATAAAAGATGAATAAATCTTTGTGTATTTCAAAACAGTGGCTGGTGACGGAAAGAGCAAAAGCACAATGGAGAAAGTACAAAGCAATGGTTGATGATGCAAAAGCAAAGACAGAAAATTCTGATTCTACACTTTCTTGTAGTCCTCAAGAGACCGCTGGAATGTCAGGTATTTCATCGCTTTTTGATATTAAAAAACAATCTGTTCCTCTCCTTTCAAAGCTGATAGTGCAACTTACCATCTACATTTCCTAATTTCCGAGTACCAACACTATCTTTGTATGTGTGTTTAGAATCAGAAGCTCAACCATGCGATTATTCAAAGCATAATGGAGCTGAAGAGGATTGCATCATGGATACTGTTGGAGTTATTTGTGTGGATGCTGAAGGACAAATAGCATCTGGCGCCTCAAGTGGGGGAATTGCACTGAAGGTGACAGATGGTTATAAGAATTTGCACTCTTTGTCATCTCTTTGGAGTGACTAGTGAAAGAAAATCTAACAGGTTTTTTGTATGAAAAAAATACAGGTTGGTGGGCGTGTGGGATTAGCAGCTATGAACGGTGCAGGCTGTTGGGCATCCTCCAAAGGTGTTTTTGGGGCTCCATGTATAGTTGGCTGTTGTGTAAGTGGTGCTGGAGAATATCTAATGAAAGGGTTTGCAGCTCGTGAGTCCTGCGTCTCTTTGTCAGTGTATGTCTTATTACTATATAAATTTTTCTTAGATGTTACCCTTGACGTGAATGTTGAAATTGAAGATAGCCTCCTTCTCTCACTCACTGACGCACACACCAACACGCCTGCTTTAATGCACATTGAAGCGGCCAACGTTTGAAGCGATCATGATTCTTCAAAGTTATAATTAGAACTGTAGAGTTGGCTGACCTAAAATCCCTATTCAATTGCGTAGTTTAAACACCATATCAATTGCGCAGAAAATAAAATCTATTACGGTTTACATCCATTATGTGAACTTGACAGTCATATTCATTGGTTAGTTCACAGGCAGGCCCTGCCTCTGCTTGCATGAAAGTTTTACGTTCCGTTGTTCAAGAGAGTAATAACAATTGTACTGATAGAAGTGCCGGAATTCTACTTGTGCAAGCTGATGCTCCTATAATGGTGAGTTCCAAGGTAGAACCTTTTCGTGTTAGTTGTCTGAATGAATTTTTGTTTTGCTTTATTTGTCTGGAAGAAGTGTATGTTATGTTCATATGTTGCTTTTTAGGTTGCAGGAAGTTCTCCAAAGTTGAAAGCTGTAGAGATTGCAGCTGCTTACACATCTTTATCATTTGGAATAGGATATTTTGGGAGCGCCATGGAGCGGCCCAAGGTATGTTTCGTAGTCTTTTGTGATCGTTTTATCATGAACTGGCTTCATCTTCTGCCTTCAAGATCTGACTTCTAGCGAAGATTGTGGTGAACTGGGGATCCAATCTGAAATTTTTGACTAAATTTATTTCCCATCTTTCAGGTTTCAATTCTTAGGAGTACAAAATTGCAAAGCAAAACTGGAGTGGACCATTTTGAAGCACGAATTGATCTTTCGGGTGGAAGGCTGTCGTGACTGGCAAACCTGCAGTTGTATTCTAAATTTTTCCGTCTTTATCTGGATTTAGCAAATGGTTACTCCTATTTCAGTGCGAAAACTACATTTGGATGTCTGCAATTTTCTCTAATGTACCGAAAGAAAAAGAAAAGTACGCTCTTCCGTAACTTGTCCCAGCAGGTGCATGTAAACGTTTGATAAACAACATATTCGGTTTGACCTCGCGCGTCGCCAATTCGATGAAATTGCACTTGCACATAACGAACTCATCTATACTTTGTTGAGTGCGGCACTTGCAAAGATTTAGACTCGAAAGCTAATAAGATTGCACTTATTACATTCAGTCTGCAAACCTCATCTCTACTAAAGCGTAGAGAGGATGCCTTCAATGGATTTTTATCAGATGACATACGGCAGTTCCTAGTCTCACACAAACCTCCTACCCTAAATACATTAACGCATCCCGGCCAAGAAGCCTTCGCTCGTTTGACCGGGAAAATGAAAAACCAGCTAGCCTTCGCTAGTTTGACTGGGAAAATGATAAACCAGCTTTCACAACCGATCAGTGCACAAAGGAAACGTAGGTTTTGATGGCTTCTCCAACTGAATTGGACTCACAACAGTAATTCCGAACATCTTACTGGAAGTTGTGAATTCTTTTTGCTGATACGAGAGTATTAGAGAGAAGCATTGCTATTGTCATTGGACCCACTCCCCCGGGAACTGGAGTAATTGCTGAAGCAATCTGGCTGGCCTCCTCATAACACACATCTCCAACCAGCCGGTAACCTCGAGGACTCTTTTCATCCTGTAAAAAACACACAACGAACTCAAAACCTATTACCTTCAATCAGAGACAAACATCAACATTGCATGACCGAATCATCTAATCTCAATTTTTCAGAACACTGATACTGAAAATTCTCTAATAACAAAGTCAGTGCTTCATTTCGTTCACAAATCTTGATGAAAATCAACTACAAATTTAACATAGTTGAAGTAGAGAAAGGGAGAGATGTACTTAAGCACTAATTGTCAAAGCACGATAGAAGGGAGTATCAACAAAGCATTCCTCACCTCAACTGGATTGATTCCGACGTCAATAATTACCGCACCTGGTTTGATCCAGCTGCCCCTCACCATATTTGGTTGCCCTACAGCGGAGATTATAATATCGGCTTGTCTTGTGATCTCCTCGGGATTCTTGGTTCGGGAATGGACTATACTGATTGTAGCATCTTCCCTCTACCACATATGCATACCAAGTTAGCTCAAGAAGCAAAACAAATAACTTATTACTAAGTCAAACGAAATGTCACCTGCAGCAATAAAGCAGCTGGCATCCCAACAATATTGCTCCGGCCAATTACAACAGCTTTCTTTCCCTTGATAGGGATGCCATATCTGTGCAACAACTCTATGCATCCCTTTGGCGTGCAAGGAACAAACAAGGGGTCCCTACCACGCATGGCAAGACGGCCAATATTTAGTGGGTGAAACCCATCCACATCTTTCTCAATGCCAACGGCGTTTAAGATGTTTTGCTCATTCATATGCTGATAACATACTCATGAAAAACAGTTAGACTGGTTAGTCGTAAATCACGGCGGAACAAATGCAGTTATAATAATTTTGCAAATACTTCTACATTTCCATCATTGTGAAAAGTGATACAGAACTCCTCATACATCTAGATGGCAAAAGGCATAACATGACATCGTAACAATCCATAAATCATGTTTTAATGACAAAATGAGGACAAAAGGGAGGCAAGATCCATGGGGAAATAACATGCCCTAATCTAATTCATAGCTAAGTACGTAAGACATGTATATAATGAAATCCTCAAGGAAATACTAAAAAATGAATAAGTCCTGAAACCACAAAGCAACGCAATCTAGAGTTGCATCATATGGAAAAATATCCATCAACGACAATCAACAGAGTCAATCATTCTCAAGAAACTAAAACACCAACCTACATGACCAGCAGATCTCTATTTTCTAAACAAGGATATTGGCGAAATTGAATATACTAAAGAGCGTGAAATTATGCAAAATTAGTGATTTAACTTTAAAATATTAGAATAATTTGTTATTTATGTTATGACTGAAACATGATTTCACAAAGGGAAAGCAAAATTGGAATTTAGAAGCATACAGAAGGCAGGGGTAGCTGCACAAGGATGCCATGAACTGAAGGATCATCATTGAATCCCGCAATGGAGTTGAGCACTTCTTGTTCCGTGGAATCCTCGGGCAAGCGCACTTCAAAAGAATTAATCCCCACCGACTCGCAAGCTTTCTTCTTGTTGCGCACATAAGTTGCAGAGTCCTTCCTGTCCCCAACAAGAACAACTGCCAAACCCGGAACAATGCCAATTGCATCCTTCATCTTCGACACTTGTGCATTGATCTCATCTCTGATTTGCTTCGCAACGGCTTTCCCATCGATCACTTTTGCCGATGCTTCAGTGGCTAATGAAGCTGCAAATTGGAAATTCAATAAACAAATTACAGAAACTGCTTTTAGAATTCTGCCAAGGTTTTAGTCATAGCCCTCTACACGTTCAATGAAATGCGTCAGAGGAACAAAAACACTCTCAAACAGATAATCACATTACACTATTACAACAAAACTCTAATTTGGTACGTATGGGAGGGAAGAGAGGCGTACCGGTGGGCGACAGAGACGGCGAAGATGAAGCGGAGGAATGAAGGGAGAGGCGTCTAGGGGAGCTAGGATTTATGAGGGGGCGAAGGAAAACGGCGCCGTGGTTGAGGTAGAAGAGGGGGTTCCGCCGAAAGGGGAGGAGGCGAGGCGTGGTGGTGGAGGAGCCGTCCGTGAATACCATCGAAGCCATCTGAAGTTTTATCAGAAAACGCGAAGAAGAATATAGGAGTTTTCGGTACGTTATGATCAAACTTTAAAAACCCTTTTGGGATTTTAGGGTTTTAGCTCTGTGTGAGAGAGAGAGACACCGGTTCAGTGGCCAGCAGTGACGGTAGAAAAACAGTGCTGTGAAATTCTAAGGGGGTGTCCGCACTTTCCATTTTACGTCATATACACTCTCTTAGTTTTAAATCGTCAAAAATCGAATAAATTAAAAATAAAATAAAAAAACATAAATTAATAAATAGTGTATAAAAAGTAAAAAATGTGTAGATATGCACCATGTTCTAAAGAAGGAACAAATTATGGTCTTGCAAGAATAAATTATTTCCTTGTAAGTGAGTTTTTAAGTTAAGTTCTCGTCAACGAATTTGAACTATATTATTGTTAGCATATTGTGAAACTAAATCCATTGCAGATAATATCATTTATTTAAAAAAAATATAAATTAAAAGAAAAAAATGCATAATATTTTGGCGTGGTTTCAATATTACGGGTGTTTAAATGTTAAAATTAATTTTCACAATTTTTTTTTTAATCTCATGCAATCATTTTTCGTATCATTTAATGTTACATAATTTTCGCTCTACAGCCCGCAAAGCCATAAACCGCAGAACAACGTATTTTCATCAGGCAATAAAGAAACATGAACTAATATAAAAGCCAAGAGAAGGTTGAGAAATTTATGGTTTTCTATACTTTGGACCCCGACAGAGCCCAAAACAAAATGGCGGTGCCTTCAGACAGAGGGATGCATCAAGAATATAGGTTTGTTCAACGAAGTTTGTCGAACAAAAGTTTATCAGCCAACAGTTTACTATTGATTGCCTCTTCGGTGTATTTTCTGTACAATTTATACCCATTGGAAGATGAATAGTTTCCGTTTCGGGTCCAAAATCGAAGAAGTAACCGGCTATACAGTTCTCGAGCTGTTTCTACATTTTCCTTTTATCATTTACCGTGTTTGCCGCCATCTAGATTG
The DNA here is from genome assembly GCA_963580275.1 of Crataegus laevigata. Taxonomy (NCBI): domain Eukaryota; kingdom Viridiplantae; phylum Streptophyta; class Magnoliopsida; order Rosales; family Rosaceae; genus Crataegus; species Crataegus laevigata. Next base: position 22,750,943 of record OY756947.1, on the reverse strand, counting down.
CCAGTGTTCCTTCGGTGAACTGGTTCTCATCGGTGGAATCCGGAGTTGGAGTTTTGGCTTTACTCATCATTCGAGAAAACCCGTAGCCAAGAGAACTTCCGCTAGTTTCACATAACTGTAGGAGAAAAACATAAATACGAATGTCTCAAGTATCGGGATGAAGAGAAGTCACAAGTGCTGGAACTTGGTTCATACTTACTGGTCAAAGCCAAAACTGAGGTTGCGGTAAAATTGTTAGCTTAAAAAATAAAATAAAACAAAAGGAGAAGACGATGAGATAAATTAAACGTGGAGTACCTCAGTTAGCTCGGCAAGGTGACGGGACCTATACTCATTGATTGTTGACGCGATCTCTGACATGGGTAGCTTAGCCTGGGGAGGAGATAAAATAAGAGGAGACGACAATGTTGACACTTGCAGCGAAAACAAGGTTACAATCATAAAACTGCAATGTCAAGTTTAAAAACAAGAAAAGCAGAATGTGGGCAAAGCTGTTGGACATTTGAAGACCATACAGCAAAAAGAATCTTCCACGACGGCCATCTAATGATGAAATGTACAAATTTATGGAAATAAAACCAAGCTCACACCAATTACATGACCCATTCAACCAATCTCTGCTTGATGATATACTATGTGGGTTAATGTCTTTTCTCCCAACAGCATTGGCTTATGATGCTTAAAAAGAGGTGCAATTGGAGATCACTAGAGTACAATTGTTAGATCCTTACATCTAGATGGAAGTCAAAAGAAATATCGACAATCATCTAATTTACCTGAGCTAGAACAGCAGCTGCCAACTGTAGACTAGGTTCCAAGGTCTCTGGGACAACCTGCAAGTTTCGTGAGAATTAGTCAACTCATGAATGAGACGCATGATAGATAACCTATAAGTAAACATTCCAATTTTTAAGCCACTCATTCGTCATTACAGAAAATCTTGCTCGAGAATATATAAAATAATATACTAATCCATTAAATTACTTTGGACAGGTGCAGGCAATCGAGAGCATATTAAGAACAGGCATAAAAATATTACCGCTGTAGCCCCAGCCTTCTCCAAATTAAGACCATGATCAACATCATGAGCACGAACAAAAGTTTTCACATTAGGGAAATACTTGCTCAGAGCCCAAACAGTTCTATAGTTTGCACCAGGAGAATCTAAAGTGATTGCTGCAGCGCATGCTCTTTCAGCACCAACTTTGTGGAGCACCTACTCATGGGGTAGAAAGCATTTCAAATCATTAACTCGCATATGAAATAACTATAATTTCAGCTTATTGTACGTACCTCTCGGCTACCAGCATCTCCAAAGTAGACTGGAAGGTCCAGCGAGCGTCCGACTGCCACTCTATCACTGAACAACAAAGAACAAAATAACGAGACATTATGAGTTGCAGTGTTTTGCAGAATTATAACCCTAATCTGGAGACCAACCATTCCAAAGATTTTCAGGCCTTGAAAAATACATTTTTATTGTTATCGTGTCCTTGGTACTGGCTAAGAACATAAATAAACTCCAAAAACCATCCGCTGAGATGTACAGACAAACTAGACTAACATGAAGTTGTTAAATACACATGAAACTAACATGTAAACATCCAAAGTAGTAATTCTTGAAATATCAATTATAAAGAATATTCTGAAATGTCCTCAAGATTACCTCCTCACATCAAGAGCAACAAATGGAATTAGACTCTCAGAAAGAAGCTGTGCAATTATCTGAAAATAAAAAGGGAGGGAAAAAACAAATTACAAACATTACAAATACATGTAAAAGCTTGAAAGATTTAGAATTAATTGTATGATAGCTGCAATATTTTACAACCTGGCCAACTCGCCCAAATCCACAGATGATTATATGACCTTGTAAATCATCCGTCTGAAAATGTAAGCAATCCAAGAGACACCAATTATCAGTAAATAGTAATTACCAAAAAAGTCAAGGATTAATGGAGAATTATATTTGTCTCATTTCCAACACAACCTAAACAACAAGAAAATAAGAATTAACAAATACCAGGTGCATAGTTGCAGTTACTATATGCTAATCAAGTTCCTAAATGAACAGGGACATATACCGTTGTAGATTCTAATTAAAAGGATTTTCTGGGTGGGATACAATGTTTTTTAACAATTAGTCTAGGCAGAGCATCAAGAGTGACAATAGTACATCTTCGTTAGGCATTTTACCTCACTCTCAACTGGTAGTAAACTTCGAACATCATGCACCTCAAAACGAGATGCAATTAACTGCCCTCCAGCAGCTAGCCATGGTGTGATGGCCATTGAAATTCCAACAACAAGGAAGAGCAAAGAGGATAACTGAGGAGTCATTATTCCCTGCAGATGCCACAGTTAGTACGATACTTCTAACATTGCAGAATGGCTGAGAAGACATTAAGCTGCATATAACACCAACTAGCAAAGTAGTTAATCAATTTTGAATAGCAATTTAATAAAAACATTCAGTATTGTTTTTAACCTGTCAACTTAACAGTATGAATCTTAATTTGTAATATTGGTTAACACCTTTAATGCATTAAAAGAAGGCTACTATCCGCAACTACATTACTTGTAGGACATTACTTGTAGGAAATAAACACCAAAAAGACCATATAAACTTAGTAAATTTTTATAGCTGCTATATGCAAACCAGCAATTCTCAGAAGCAGTATCAACAGCTAAAGGAAGCAACCTGATTAACAGCTTCACCAAATGCAACAAATGCAAACTCTCCACCAGGAGCAAGAAGAAGACCAACTCTTATTGCAGATATTATTGAAACGCCAAACAGTTTGCCAATCAAAGCAACCAATAAGGATTTGCCACCAATCAGAAGTCCTAATGATCCAGCTATAACCGGGAAGTTTGAAAGAAGAAGTTTTGGATCAATAGACATTCCAACCTGAAAACCCATAAAAATAGTTGTTACAAATTGCAGATATAAGAGCGACATTGTACAGACAATAGACTAACAGGGTCATTTGACTAAAATTAAAAACAATTTCAAAGTCAAGAACTCAAGTAACATCCTTCTCTAAATTAGAAATTGGATAATTTCGTTTTAAACAATCCACTAAGTTTCCTTGATATCATATAATCCAGAAGAAAATCCATTTCAAGCAATCACAGAGAACTGTTTCTTACAAGCAGTATCATCTAACATTACAGAAAGAGTGACACTTTATGACTCACTTTTAGATTACAGTGTCTAATATTTGTTCAAAATTCTTGAGGTGGTATGGAAAGAAATGCTAGGAAATCATGGATTGATATCCCAACCAATTAAAGGCATGTACGCTCAACCTGGGAGTGGACTGAATTTGTCAGGGGTTTCTTTTCTGTTTTTGAACAAAAAGTAGTTTTGGGGGCAGGTCTTCCCTCAATTTCTCAATTATTCTCTCAATTCAACCTCAAACAATTGCCACCAGAAACCACATACCGTCATAAAGAAGAGGCCCAGTAGAAGACCACGATATGGAGCAATATCTGACTCAACCTGTAAAGAAAATTCAGTTTCTGCAAGAAGCAAACCAGCCAAAAATGCTCCCAATGCCATGGATAGTCCAGCCTATTCAAGAGACAAAAGAAAAGCACAAAACTTTGTAACTCTCAGGAACGACCCAAAACTAAATTAACTAAAAGACACAGAATGCACAATCTACCCTGGCAGTGAGAAGACTTGTTCCTAGAATAACAAGCAAAGTATTGGCAGAAAATATTTCTGCATTTTGATTTTCTGCAATTTGCCTATAAATTGGTCGAAGCAGCTGCAAAACCACAAAAAGAAATATTAGGTTCAAGGCACAAACTAAACTCTTAAAAGAACTTGACGAGATAAAACAACAGAGCTTGTAAAAAAATTGGAAAACATTCCAAACTTGTTTTCTCAAACAATATGAAATATATGTTTCCTCTCCTCGCAGTCCTTTACTCTAAGAGAACATGGTTTAGCATTGCTTTCAATAAAGATTGCAACAATGGAGACTAGTAGTCTGTTGAAACCATTTGAAGCTTCAACTGTAAATGCCTAAACCAACCGTGCAGTTACTTTTCCTGGGAATTCACCCATTTCATTGACATAATTCTCAATAGTTTTGGATGTACGAAAACTTACCAAGCGTCCACCAGCAATTATGGCCGTGATGGCAACTGCTGCCTTTACAGCAGCAAGTCCAAGAGCTTCAGCAATGGCTTGAAAACCAATCTACAAGTAGAAGATGAAGTTAATTAGTATGATAAAAATAAGTAGCACGTTTGGCTCTGAAGTTCTGAACAATGATTAGATTCTCAACAGCAAGAGGAGAGGATAAGTAGTATTACCCCTCCTTTGGATGAATTTGGTGAAATCAGAGGTATAAGAATTAGCAAAACCACAACAGCCAAATCCTGAAAATTAACCAAAAAGTAAGTAATGTAACTAATTTAGTTATGATTTGTGAAACAAACCTAGATGATATGAAATAACCAAAGGTGCAAAGAAAAGCCTAAAATAATGATGGAACGGGTAGCAATCTAATTGCCAAGAATCAGCACATAGTACATAACCATAACGTCACTTAACCATGCAAATTTAAAGCTCTGATGGGTATTTGCTATATGGAGGACTCAAATATCCAAACTATGAAATATGCATTGCTGAAGCTGATCACCCTACCATAATTGCTCACTGTAAAGATGAAAACGCAAGGACTCTAAAATCATGGATCTATGTGTCAGCATGAGTCAAGATGTTTAGTTGATTCAACTAGACCACAAACTCTAAGTTTGACATTCAATTCAATCAAATATGCCCTTAATATATTAAAAAATGTACCGAGTCATTTTCCAGAAAATGAATTCTTTTGAAACCAATGGACCCTTGACATGTTTTTTAAAATTCAAAGTGACCTGGAAAAGTAGGACAGAAAACGTAGCACGGCCATGACGTGAAGTGCTCTCACCCCGCTCTTGCAAGACCTGAAAATAAGTTGAAGCATATTAATTACTTGCCTGTCAAAAGAATATTCATTAGAAGGCTCTTGCAGTCTTTTCTTATAAAAAATAAATTAATTATTGGGAAAAAAAATGCAGAGAAGTGCAACCCATGTACAGAAACCATAAATAACATGGATAGACTAAAATAAGATCAAGCAAGAAATCTAGGAAGAACAACACAAAACAAAAACACTCGGATGTCTTTGTCATCCACTCAAGCATCCTTAAATAATCATAGGATTCCTCTTCTTCAAAAGCTCTTATGTACCACTCTGACCACCACACCAGAATTCACACATGTTGAACAATGTACACACTGCTCTATTGTGCTTCTAATGAACTGAACATGTCAACCCGATAGAGAACCAGAAACTGAACTACAAGAAATACTAAACAAATATAGGATAAAAATCAGTATTTTGAAGCCACTGAACAATGCAGAAGAATTAAATCATTTTTTGTGCTGGCCTACTGCCTTTGACACAAACACTACCTACTCACCAATATTCTGCCTCTAACCCACAAACTATCAATAATTAAACTGTTATGGTGAGCTGCTTCTCAGTTCTCACATGAAGAAGGCTGCTTTTACTGGAACAGTCACACCCCAGACCCCTTTCCAAGAGAATAAGGCTTCTTTTCTTTTTTTTTCCTCAAAGAAGGAAAATTTCCACAGTAGTTACCCACTTCATCATAGTCATCATGAATTTTGTATTTATTATAAGGTTCAAAAACCACTTTAGTAACTTAATATATCTGTATTGAACATATCCAGATACTCAACATTGTATTTCATCATCTATCTACCCATATAATTACATATAATTACATTTTGAAGGAGCAAATAAATAAAACCAACCATTACCTGCAGAACAACTGCAGTGGATGATAAAGCCAGACCATTGCCAATTACTATTGCAGCAGGACCAGGCAGCCCACAAACATAATGAGCAACCACACCAACCACAACAGCTGTCACCAAAACCTGCATTGGTTATGCATATTAACAAACTGATAGAAAACTTCTTTCTCACTACCAATACAGAAAATCTTACTAATGGCCAAGCCGAAACGAATATGAGTAAATCACCTGAGCAGAGCCTAATCCAAATACATATTTCTTCATTGAACTCAACCTTTCAACAGAAAGCTAAAAAAATGCAAACCAGAGTCTTGTTAATTTTCCTCATCGTAATTCAAATTAAGCATAACATTTTTTTTTATCAAATTGAAATAGCAATATGTCCAATTTGTCCACTCCACCTCGAGGCCAATGTTGAACAGCAAGAAAACAACCCCAAATTCAGCAATTGCCTTTGTCCCATGTACATGACGAATAATAGAGAGGCCATAAGGCCCAATCAAGATGCCAGCAGCTAAGTACCCAAGAACAGGACTGCCTAAAGATAGCAAAAGACATGATACCCATCAGTGAAATGGCATTATAAGCCCAGGCAGTTATGATATGATGGTGTGATGTGGAAAAGAACCAAAAAGTATTTTGTCAATTTGTGATCAAATCCATAGAATTACCCTCTTAATGAAACTTACTTTAGCTAAGTTCAAGAAAGTGGGGTGACGCAGTACAGAGGTTGGATAAGTGTAAGTCTAGATTATAAAAAGGTATATGACAAGAAAGTGAAAGGCATATGACAAGTGAAAAAAAAAAAAAAAAAACAGTAGAAAGACAAATAGCTAATCTACACATTAAAAGTTCAGTGTTTGGTTGGTGGAACTCCGAACTTTATGGTTTATATTCTAAAGCTTAAAAAGTAATGCAATTCTATAACCAAAACCAACTAGAAAATATCAAAATACTACTCGCCTACATTTGAAATGACAAAAAAAACCCAACAAGTGTGAAATTGAAATTAAGAAGCTATAGAGATTCAGTTACCTCCAGGAATTCTTTGAAATACAGGCACAAATATCACACTTGCTAACAATAACCATAACATGTCAAAAAGAGAAGCTTCCTCTTCATTCACCTGAGAAAAAGATAGAACAGATCAGAAAGTTGAAATTAAGATAGACGTTAGACCAAACTAAAAATTTTGTTAGGCAACATACCTCTTGATGAGGAATCATATCAATTAATTTTTTAATTCTTCTAGGAAGTTTCTGTAATTCTCGAACTAGAGGCTTCGCACTTGAGGAAACTTCTTCAATACTAGTGGTGATGACGTCTGGCTGTTGTAACGGTTGTGTGGCCCTTTCCACTCGATTAGCAAAAAAGGTGAGCCTGTGATCAATTTCAACATCTTGAGGTCAAAGCAAGACAAGGCTCACACCCCATATAACTATTATAAGAGCAGGAATTTTTTTAAAAGAAAACCCTTTTGAAGAGGGGAAAACAAGGCACAGTAATAAACAAAATAACAACTAGAAAAACCACTACATACCCTACTCCAAATAGGAACATCCCGACAACCAGCTTTGGCCATTGCTTCCTTGCATACTCCATCAGACCTTGGAAAACTGATGTCGGAGTCCCATCTGCAGAAGAGAAGAAAGATGCAGAAAAGAAACGAGAAGATTTCTTCAATAACGTCTTTGGAGAATTTAACGGTGAACTCTCCCTACTCAAGTCCTTCTGAGTTTCCTGCTTTTTAGCTTGAACCACATTCTTTGACTTTTCAGCTTCTACGTCAGCATCTTTTAGAGAATCCAAACTTAACTTTCCATTCTCATGATCACTCAAATCAACAAATTGTTTTGCGTCTTCAAAACTCTGGCTGATTTTGTCAGAAGGGCTGTCTGCCAAAGGCTTGACAGCCAACAAATCACCATCAATTACCACATCTCTGTCCCTTTCAACAATGATATCAGCAGAACTTCCTAGGACTACCGTCTCCTCTTCCTTAAGAGCAGCATTATCAGCACTCAACACCTGTCCTTGGTTGTTTTCTGTGGTGTCAACAATTGAGCTGCAGATAGATTTCTCTGCTCTTTGTAATGCAATTTCTGCATCATTGACATGCTTTGTAGCTTCAAGTTCAAAAGCAACCGCTTGCTCTGCTAAAAGCATTACGTTGGTTACATCCTCTTCTGCTTTCATAGCACTGAGCTGTGCTTTCTCTGCAACCTCATTCAACCTGTCCACTTCCTTCTGCAATTCCTCTTTTTTACTATGCAAGTGCATTAGCTCTGCCTCAGAGTTGGCCAAATTCGCCTGGCATTCTTTAATATCTTCCTGGGCAGCCAAAAGTGCTTTTTCTTCTTCTTTGCAATCATGTTCCCCATCATACTCTTGTGAAATTTCAGAAGAATTGGTCTCTCTTTTTGCAACCTGTAAAGATTCTATTGCCACCTGAAGCCTTGCCTCTGCTAATGAAATTGCCATTTTTGCTTTCTGAACACCTTCTTTGGCAATAGTCTCTTCATGAACGATCTCTTGGACAGTATCAAGGGTTGAGTTAACATTATTCCAAGCATTTGCTGCTTCATCCTGTAGGAATATCGCGGCTTCTGATATCCTCTGAGCCTTTTCTTCAAACATGGTACTATTAAGTCGTGCAGCTTCAAGTTCTTTCATGGCATTTTGCAGCAATTCCTTCAATTCATCCAATGTAGGTGCCTCTTGTTCTTCTTTTTGTTCTTCATATCCATCCTCTTCTCTGAAATCACTCAAATTGGCATCATGAACAGACCCAATTCCTGAACTCTCATCACGACCTTCTAGGTATTCCACATTCTGACCATTTCCATTAACATACGCCAATGAGTCATTACTCTGACACCGCGACCACCAAACTGTTCTTGACCCTTTGAAAACACTACCAAAGTTACAAGATAAAGGCACTTTTGGATTCGAATTCCACAAACGATCATCAGCTTTTTCTCTATAGGTCAAACGTGAAATCCTACAACCACTTACATGGACAGTTCTCTTCAACTTCTTACCTGAACATGCTTTCACAACAATTCTCGAATTACCCAGAAAGTTACAACTAACATCTTTACTCACAAAGATAATCGGCGAACTACTAAAGCAATTCAACCTCTTATAACTAGTCCCTTCGCTGCCATATAACACATTTGGCTGCTGAAAACTACACGCAAAATCCATATTCGAACAGCAGCCTAAAAAAAACCACACTCAAACACCTATAACCGCAATCAGCATCACATTGACACTCTCATTCCTCACTCGATTTTTCGACAAACACCTGGCCAAACAAATCCAATCTACTATAAATAAAATAACATCAAATCAACTCATAAATTCAAAAAAATCAAAAGCTCTAAACCCTAAAACCACCAAAAATCCGTAAACTCGCACCTTCGCACAACATGCATAAATTCACACACAAGCCGGTTCATTCACATTCACAAAATCCCAAACAAATCCACACGTACCTAATCACACAAATACAAATACAGAATAATCGGGACACGGATTAGTTCCAATAACTACAAACAGACGCAGCCAACCGTATACGAATACGTAGATGTGTATATATACGAATACGTATATGTAAATGCAAGTGCGTGCGTGCGGCGGACTTACCGATCAGGAAGAGCCGAATCGGACGAAACAGCTGGGAAATCCAAAGGAGGAGTTCGAAAGGAAAATGGCGGAAGTGAGAAGTGCGAGAAGCAATCGACGACGTCGTTTTGGTACTGGTTCGGCTCGCTCAGTCTGCTCTGGAGAAGGAAATGGAAACTCAGCTTCCAGTCCAAGTTGCCTCTTCTCTCTTTGGAAGGTCGGAAATGTAAAAACGCCTCCTCCGTCCGCCCCCCTCGGAAACAATCAAACAAATAAATAATCAAACAAATACATTTGATTTTTTATGAGGAAATACAACTTCGTTTTGTCTCCATGTATGCACACCCGTACACCTACCACATCCTCGCTAAAAAATAATAAATAATGCTTAAATTTGTCAATATTTAAAAGGTAAATTACAATTGTACCCTTACAAACCCATTTAAAGTTTTTTTTTTAAACAAATAAATTTTCTAAATTAGAGATAATTGTATCGGTTGGTTCAAGAATTCAAAATCTTTGAGCGTGGGTGTTGATTTTTTAATAACGTCGAGTAATAATTTTTTTAAACTAACATTAATCTGTTGGATTAAGCCCGTATTTAAAACATTTCACTTGTAAATAAAAAAAATTATGTTTGATTCTTGTTAAAAAAAATTTGAACGTATTATTACTAGAATATTGTGAAGTTAAGTCTACTTCCAAAAAAATTGAATAAAACTTTTCCTTCTGTCTTTAATTGTAATTATCTCATGCAAATACGGTTGAAGGATGAATGAGTGATGAGTGGTGATGTTAATATATTTGGATTTTAGCCACTTAAATGATGCGTCACGACTCACAAGTTTGCAAACTCAGCAAAATCTCCAGGCCTTCAGCGACGGAGGATACAGATTTGAGCTTATTAGGTGGGCCCCGTGTAACAATTCAATCTGGCGCATGTCATTTGCTATTTCCGTGGAGTGTTTACACGATTGAATATAAGGAGTAGAGATCCTCTCCCGATCAAAACAACAGGAGTCCAAGGATCAATTGATCCGGGCCTTTAAAATTTAATTTAATGGCTAAACGAAAAAAAGTTTTTAAAAAGCACAATATTTTCTAGCTGTTGGATCAAATTTCAAAGATCCGAATCAATTGATCATTGGGCTCCGGTTGTTTGGATCCAAAAAGGATCACTTGGCGAATATAAGGAATGGAAATTGCACTCTGATTCAAGTGTTTATTAATATTTTGGGAATGAAAATATACGTGAGACCCACTTAAAAAAGGGAAGCAAACTCCCTAAACTTCGGAAATTGAATTCTTAAAATAGAGAATTAGGCTCTTTAAGACATACTTCAACTATTTGAGTAAAACTCAAATTTTAGGTTTTAAACCTACCCTAACTTGCTCTAACACTTGGACCAAGTATGAGTTTTAACCCAAAACTCCTTTTTTGGGCAAATTTAGGCTAAAATTCTCCTGGTTAGTGGGCTAGCCATCATATATATGTTTTTTTTAGTTTTATATTTATAAGTTCATTGAATCCAACGGCTAAAATCTAATTTGATCAAATCAAACAGTAAAAAAAATATATATCTAACAGTCCAAACTTAAATCGCACAACTAAAATAATTAAGAAAAAAAATTCTTTCACGTATTTCATATTCTTTTATAGTGTTCTAAAAGGTTCATGGTGCCGGTTTATTGGTTTTTCAACATTTATCTGAATCCAAATATTTTCAAGTTAAAATTTTCATAAAATTAAATTAGGAAAGTTTACATATTTTTTTTTAAGTTACTTTAAGAAAAAAAATTTATCCTAAATTAATTCTTTAGTAATCTTGGGCTAAAAATATAATCTGAAAAAGTTGGAGCAGAAAAACTGTTTTGGGTTAATGTGATAACCCGTCCCTACTTTTACGTTTTATGCATTAGTATGAATTATATTTATATTGAATGATGCTGAGAAGGCTCAGGTAAGCTTCAGGTGAGTTTTATGTGATGGAATTGGTTATATTGCATTGGGTTACATTTATGCATTTAGAGCTCATCATGCTGCACCTCGGTGTTAGTGCTTCTACCCCGGGCCAGGGCACAGCCTTCACATGGTCGTTCACCTCCCGCACTGCACGCTCACCTTGGATCCAAGTCTGGTGCCAGCCTGTCGTACAAACCACAATAGGTGGTTCCAACTCGTAGGTGACCCGTGATTCATCTCACAGCCTTCACGTGATCGTAGCACTTGAGCGCACTTGTTTACACCTAGCCTGTCGTACAGGTCACATTAGGTGACTCCGACTCGTGTGCATGCATAGGTTAATGAGCTATAAGTCTAATCGTACAAGTCACGATAGGTGACTCCGACTGGCATGTTATTTTATATTGATAGCACACTTGGCTTACATCTTTTAGTGTTGAAATGTTATGATATGACATACTTCAATTTTTACTGGCCTTGTACATTGGTTTTCGTATATATATGTAGTATTATTTTCTGAAAACTATACAGATTTTACAGAAAGGGGTTATAACATTTATCAGAATTGGTTATGCAACACATGACATGGGTTATCATTCCATTCCTAATTTTTCATGAATTTATTTACCCCCAAAGTACGAAAACGGATGTGAATCTCACGTTTTGCTATGTCGTACCCGATTTTAACGAGGTATCTCTACCAAGGAGGCAATTGTTTATCTCTTACATGAACAACTAGGTATGATTCTCATACCTGAAAAGGTAAGTAAACATGAGATACTCCGAATGAGATTGCAGCTTCTGGAGCCTTTGTTATAAAAAGGTGATTTTAACACCTCTTTTGGCTTCTCAAACACTATGCCCGTTTGATTGAATAAATCAGGCAAGACAACATACATAATTAAACAGGAGTGTGTGTTTATCATTCCTTGTTATAACCTTAGTTATTTCGAAGTTAGGAATTTCAAGCTTAATCCTTAACTTAGATGCTCTTTAACATCAATGGTGTGTAGTAATTACCTAGCCACTTGTGTTGTGTGAAGTCAAGTCACAAGCATTGTGTTTGCCTTTACCTGTTTCTTCTACACGTCTAGTGGTAATGATATTGACTGAGAAGCTAGGTACTTGTCCGATTGGTATGCATTGTAGCCGAATTTTCTGCTTCCTTTGCCTTGTTTCTTACGTCTTGTATGAACGAGAATTTCATGCTTATGTTGTCATCCAATCTTCTTCCAAGTTAAATTTCATTAGCAAACCCTAAATAGTTGTGCTTCTTCAATCTTCGATTTATTCGCCGTCCTTACGCTGGTTTCACAGAGGCTAGTACTTGTTAATTAAGATGCAAGGTGACAAAAGATGGTTAAAACTGTTTTAGGCTTTAATTGTAGTGCTAATTGTGATAGTCGAAGCTTTTGCATGCTTTTAATGGACTGCATCTCGTGGTTATTTAACTCCTTTTTAGTTTTATTTCAGAGGATCCATGTCCTTGTCCGATTAGGTAAACTATGACCAATAATGGCGAGACTGTTCCTAGGGGTTTCTCAAGATGTGTAACGTATGTTAGTGAAGGTAATTGAAGGATCTTACGCTGAGCTGGATCTCAAAAAAAACTTGTGCTATGGATTTGTGATGATCCTTTGATTCTTCCAATGCTAAATTTCAACAAGTCTTCTCGTCCATCAATTTACCTAATAAGTATATCATGATACATTTGAGATATTGTCACCCTAGTTAGTGTCCAGCTGTATGTAAGTTTCTCTCCTAGCAGTTAATTTTGGTCACCACCTTAAAATCTCATTATCAAACTTTTTTTCTCGTAGTAATATATAACCTTGGACGGCAAGCCTTGGTGCAATGGAAATGTTGCTTCTTTATGACCAAAAGGTCACGGGTTCAAGTCGTGAAAACAACCTATTTGCAAATAAGAGTAATGCTACGTACGATAGACATTCCTCTCCCAACCCTCGCAAAGTGGCGAGTTTTGTTGGTTTGAGGTCGCCCTTTAGTGATATATAACCTTTGGCCTATATAAGCTCAACTCATAGTTTAATTAATCCTTCATTTTCTCATTCAATCTTCACACACCATCACTTTGCCTCTCAAACTGAAATATTTGATTTCCAATCCCAATTCACTGTTTAGTTCCTCGACTTGTGTCACATCCCGATCCGGGCCCCACCACAATTGGGGCTCGACTCCACCGTAACACGATATTGTCCGCTTTAGGCCCCGAGCACGCCCTTACGGTTTTTGTTTCTGAGAACTCAGACGAGAACTTCCCAATGGGTCACTCATCCTGGGATTACTCTCGCGCAAACTCGCTTAACTTCGGAGTTCCTACGAAGCCCAAAGCCAGTGAGCTCCCAAAAGGCCTCGTGCTAGGTAGAGATAGAAATATACATATAAGGTTTACATGATCCTCACCCCTGAGCGATGTGGGATCTTACAACTTGTCTCCAAAATCTCGAAAACGTCAAAGCCAAATTTCATTAATTAGATCAAACACCTGAACAATTAACAGGGTCTCACAAAATGTATCCGGTAATAGTTGAATTATGTGACTTCTTTCTGTAGCTTGATTAATAACTTAAGTGGATGTTGCATACGATTCGAATGCTAGAAGAAAAGTTCTTGGGAGTGAAGGCTAGGGTTACCAAGTACTAAATTGGTCCACTAATTTTGCCAACGCAGTGACTCCCTTATCCGGGGGAAGGACTTGGGGGCGTTTGTTTGCCCTCACTAAAGGGTACTGGACTGGACTGGACTAAGGGTTAGTCCAGTCCCATGTTTGTTCCTGACAGGGACTAGGTTTAATGAGACTAAGTCTCACTAGCCTAGACTAAATCAGGGACTATCTGGTCTTAGTGAAACCCCTCAAAAACCATGGGACTAGCTAAGACTGTTCCATTTCTCCTCCTTTCTCCTCCTCGTCTTGCTCCTCGACCACTCACATTCGAAAGCCATTGGACTAGATGCTTTTCACAACCAATTTTCATATAAAATACCAAATTGAAGAAAAGATTGGAACAGACAAGGGAGAAAATGATGGAGAAAAAGAGGGAGAGAATGAGACGGTAAGGAAGGATTAAAGGGATAAAAAAATAGGATAAAAATAAAATATTAATATTTATGGATTAAATAATATAATATTATAGTTTGTTAATTATTCTGCTTGTTAGTCCGACACTGCACCAAACGCTTCACTAAGCTAGTCCAGCTTAATCTAGTCTAAGCCAGTACAGCTTAGTTCCTGAAGCTAGTCCAGTCCGAAACAGTCCGGTGCAACAAACGCACCCGATGAATAACACAACGCTACTTGATTTAAACTTTTTACATAGCATCGCATAATTGATGTGGATGCTGCCACCTTTGGCATCTCCTTTTCAATTTACATAATTGATGTGCCACTGTAGTTATCACTATTCTTCTAAGTTTTGTGTAATAAAATAATGCCATGTTTAATTATATTAGTCAGTCAAGCCTGACCTTGTCTAATCTAATGTAATCTCCAGCAGTAGAAGCTCATGTCCCGTTATAACCTTCTTTTAAGTGATTTTCATTTTACTATTTTAAATCTTTCATATTTGTTTAATTTTGACTATTGATTGCGTTTGACTCAGTCTGAGATCATAAATAAAAGGGTATGAAAAATGTGTGAAAAGTTATAGTTGAGGTAATTTTGTGTAATTTACCTATAAAGAAAAATGTGTGAAAAGCTAATTAAAAAGAGTGTTGTTAAGCCCACCCCAGTGTCTTATTTCTCCACACACTTTGAAATAATAATTTTATTGACAAATTTATCTTAATATAAAATGTCATTCGAAGACCTAAAAACTCTTACAACATAATTATTAGATATATTGACAAAGAAAACCTTAAATATCATAAATAAATAAAAAAGGAAAAAAAACATCATAAACCCCTCCACCTCCACAAGCTTACCTGGGGAAGGAAGTTCAGAAAATTTATCAGGAGGAACTGTATAATTGGCATGATGTGGCAAAACAGACAGTGACACACTCCGACCCAAAATGTCCACTAAGACTCCGAATCGAGATGTGCTGGCCGACACTTGGAAGGTGACGAAGCCATAAAGTGTAGTGAGGTGGAAAATGTGAATAATTTTAAACCTAAGAGTGCCTAAATACCAGAGTGCGGTAGTGAGCGGAAGCGAATCCATCTCACATGTGACGTTAGAGCATAAGTAAGATATAGTAGAGTGGGTAAGAATCATACCTTCAGAGATAGCCACCTGAACTAAGATTCTTGAAGAATCCTTGTCAATACGAACTTTCAGCAACTAACACATGGAGGGGCGCAAAACAGAAAAAGTGAGTGGGCAAAAACAAAGGTTTTGAAAGCATCTTTCTCTTTAAAACGTAATAACCCCTCACCGAAAAATCCGTATAATTTCTTAGAAAATAATACTACATACGTATATAAAATCATGCTCAAAAGCAGTGGAAACCGAAGTATATGCCATGTCTAGTCTCAACCAATATAAAAATGCAAGCCAAGTGATAATAAATCAATGTAAATGTTATGTCAGCCGAAGTCACCTAACGTGACATATACGGCTGAATCTATAGCTCATAATCTATTCCTACATACGAGTTGGAACCACCTAGAGTGGTCTGTACGACAAGACTGGGTGTAAATAAATACGCTCAAGTGCTACGATCATGTGAAGACTGTGCGATGAATCGCAGGTCACCTATGAGTCAGAACCACCTATAGTGGTCTATACGACAAGGCTGTGCACCAAACATGGATCCAAGGTGAGCATGCAGTGCTGGAGGTGAACATTACGTGAAGGACTGTGCCCTGGCCACCGGCGGGAGCACTAACACCGGGGTGCAGGAAAATGAGCACTAAATGCATCTCAACATAATCATACTCATCGTATTCACTATCATCATGATGTACTCACTTGGAACTTACATGGGCCTCCACAGCATCAATGCATACTATGCATATCTAAGCTAATGCATATACTAAAATGTAATTCAATTTACATGGCGTTCAAATCACATTTCATTTAAAACAAGTTCTAAGAAAAACGTAAAGCATATATACGTATATATATATATATATATATAGAAAACCAAAAGCCCACTCACCTGGAGTCTGCGCTACAACTCCCTAGCACAAACATCGAGGCGTCACGAATGATCGGCGCCTATAACAATTATCAAATCACATCTCAAAATTCGTATCGATAGAATACATAATTTACTTATAACATATCCCTACGTAAGTCGCTTCGGAAGATCCATATATCAGATTTCAAATCTGTAACTTCCAAAAATTCACATTATGCTTCTAGAACAATATCCTAAAGTTTCATTACGATCCAACGGTTGGATCTCTGCCAATTACCAAAACCAAGTGGTAGTTAACATTTTATTTATGAACTTACAAATCCAATTTGGGAAGATCCGTACATCAGATTCCCGATCTGAAAGTTCCAATGGTTCTCAAATATTACGTACTATAATGTATTAAAGTGTGGTGACCATCCAACGGTCGGATCGTCGATTTAGATAATGACATATTAACGTCTCGTAAACAATTTAGGTTCTAACGATCAACCTACGTCCTTCGATTCTCAGAACTAAACTCAAGGCATTTAATGTAGCCTAAAAGATATCATTGACGGCCCCCTGGCCACGCGTTGCCACACGCACCGCCGTGGGTAGCGGTCGGCCGCGCTAACTCGCTGGAAAAATCAACTTTTTCCAAAAAATTTCAAAATTTACCAAAATGAAGATCTCAATGAGTAGAGTAACTTTCATACATGTGACCAAGCTCAATTTGACCGGGAAAACCTCCAATTTTGCTAAAACCCGTCGGAAACCCTTGAATTTGGGTGTGTTCGATTCGTCGTTGCTGGTGTTCTGCTTCCACTACCAACGCTTGGGCCTTGTTCCTGGGGTTGAGGGAAACCTTTTGGTGGTAGTGGTGGTGGTCATAACCCACAGGTTCCTTTCTCCACGGGTTCCGTTCTCCACGATAAGAGGCTAAAACCTCAACAATCTTGGGTGCAAACTAAAGAAGGGATGGTGATAATAAATTTCCAGGTGGTGGTGAGCCTTGGATCGCCGGAGAAACACTGAAATTTGGTATCGAAACCCATAGTTTCCCGTCGAGTTTACACGGGTCAAAGGAAACCCAGTTTGGTTCCTTTCTCATTTTCGTTTCTCCTTTCCCTCCTTGCTTCTGCTTCTAATTGGGCAGTTTCTTCCTTGCCCCGTTACAGCCTTTCATATGGCTTAAAATTTGACGAGAAGGCTCCCAAATTTTTTGAGCCTTCCAACAAATAAAACAAAAATTACCATTTTAACCCTAACTTCGATCATTAATAACTCCTTCATTATAACTTCGAATTGCGCTCTGTCTATGCCCACGCGTCCGTAGTGACGAGTACTACAAAGATATGCCAAGAAAATGAAGCTTACGTGACATGATACGACAGTCAACAAAAGTCAACACTTTGCCTCGAGGGGCATTTTCGTAAACTTACCTATTAAAATTATAAAAATCATAATTTTTAGGGACGGGCTGTTACAATCTGCCCACCTTTAAAAATTTTGTCCCCGAAATTTAAAATCATTTGTTAGACACAAGTAGTGAAAATACAATAGAAAAAAAATGAATACGTGAAAGAGATATCAAGTTAGAGTGGCTGCATAAAATAGAATGTCATTCCGTCAAGATCAAATTGCAATTATTCCTCTTTCATGCCTCCAAGCCCCACTTTCCTTCTCCTTCAGTACAATACTTCAATATAAAATCCTTTACGAAAACATCAAGTCAAAAATAGATATGTAAAAACATAACGTCAAATTACGTATGTATAAATAATAACGTAAAGTTAAAGTAATTATACTGAAATCATTTTATCATTTTCAATAAATTTTCTAAGAAACTTATTAAAAACTATTAACCAAGTTACGGAATAAAGAATGACAAATAATTCAACCAAGACCGGATCCATTAACATTGAGAGGTGGAATTGGAATCGGTCTTCCGATACTTTTGTTGACAAGAGCCTTTAATGTTAGGGGTGTGCTATCCACACACCCTTTTTACTTCTCTCACACCCCTTATTAATTTTTGTCCTTTGATCTTTTTCAATTCATCTAATTTGACGACCGAAAATTAAAAGAGTGTGAGAGAAGTAAAAAGGGGTGTGTAGATATCACACCCCTTAATGTTATTGAATGACATTGACACAGATAGCTAGGGCCCAGTTTAAGTTGAAAAGTAGATATTTTGCTTCTTGGGGGGTATATATAGACTTCTACAAAACCTACATGGATTTTAGAAGATTTGAGAAGATTCGTATAATAGATTTCTATGAATTTTGAAAGATTTTGTAGAGTTGAATCTTAACCAACAAATAAATCAAATGGTGATAGATGTATCTAGGCCATAAATCTAATCATATGAAGTTCATGCTCCGAAACTGCATCCCTTGAAGCCGAAAAAAAATTATCACATAAACCCAACTCCTCAAAGATCCTCGGTGCACCCTTTTCCAATCCTTCTTCCTCCCTCATTTTATTCTTATCATTTTTGTTGTCACCTTATGTATTCAGGTAGACAAGGGCGTGATTTAGTTATCTAGGAGTAATTTTAATATTTATTAATGAAACGACTTCATTCATGGTACAAAAAAAGCATAAAGAAGCAGACATGCTCTCAATACATGAACCCATGCCACACAAACAACAGCAATTAGGATGAGGGCCTAGTAGCAACGAAAAAGTTGCAGTCATGAAGAAAAAATTGCGACCCGGCAACAAAAAATTGAAGAAAAAATCGTATAAAATGATGCAACCCAACAACAAAAATTGAAGAAAAAATTGCAAAAATGAAGGAAGAAGATAAAGCAAAGAAAGTGACTGGCGGTGAGAAGAAGAAAAGTCATTCAACTAGGTCTCTGGATTTGAAATCCTATGGTGTGAGGTAGGATTCTATTTGGTCTTGGTTATATATACTTCTTCTTCTGTACTCGTATATCTAACATACCCCGTCTCCGGGATATAGACAAAGCACAACTCAAGATTCAGATTGCGTAGTAATTTTTTCGTATACTTTATGGCTGCATCTAACCTCATTGTTAGACTGCCTACATACCCTCTAACGAGATCAAGCCATTCGTAGTTCGCCATTTGTTAGACTATGAAATTTTCGTAAAACACTTCCTAACAGAAAACATAGACTACCACACTACACATCAACCATAAGCCAAACAACAGTTGTCATCATGCCATTCATACACACATGTGCTTTCCAACACCATTCCACAATCACATCAATCAATAACACATACAATACACCAAAATTCAAGGCAAGATACGACTAATGGAACCCCAACATAACCCAGTTCCGGACCACTCAACAGAACTGAGCAGAAGTCCAAGAATCATATCAACAACTCAAAGAAACAAGACATGAATCAAAGTACTCAATTTAAAACGGCTCAATGAAATGAGAAATCAAACAATGAAACGAGATATGAAACCAGCACAAGTACTAAATTTAGAACCGATCAACGAAGGAAGAAATGAAACAATATTGAAGCAACAAATCCCCATCACAATTGATTAACGATCCACTACTAGCTCTTACATTTCACAAACAATTCAACATGCATTTCAAATCACATTTCACAACTATCCCCAATACACAAGTCAAATCACATTTCATAATAATATATCGATGGCTAATTATTAAAAATTACATTTTAATAGAAATCACATTTATAAAACCAAGTCATATCCACAAAGAATACTAAATACGAAAACAGGGTAATAACCATATCACATACATTAAAGTCACTCACTAACCAATATAGGCCCACCAGACTTCCCTTAGTCTCTAGTAGTACTAATTTTAATCTATATCTATAAAGGGAGAAGGCCACTTTGGTGAAGCATTCAAAAATGCCAAGAATGCCCTCATTTCATACATAAAGCACACGAATAACTGCCCACAAAAATAGGGTCAAATTCGTAAATATGCTACTATTTATAAATCATTTACAAGTTGAAAAAAAAATAACAAAAAATTTATTAGAAAAAAAATAGGAGATAAAAAAGGGTATGTGACCAACTCCACTCCTCAAACGTGAAAACTGCAAAAACTAATAATTAAAACCAAAAAATTATCCTCTAAAATTTTTTTTTTAAAAAAAAATCATGTTTATCCTCCTCCATTTTCGATTTCGTCATCTATATCGATATATCCATATATACTAACATATGGGCACACACAAAGTGTATGAGGAATTTTTTTTATTTTTGTTTTTGAAATAGAAGGAGAGAGGAAGATAGTGATAGAGAATGTGGGAAATGGGAAGTTTTTTTTCCCTTTTTTTTTTTAAATATTAGAGGTATGTTAACATCACCTGTAGGTGAGGCTTCAATAAAAAATTGTAAAATTTGAACCTGTGAAATTATATTATTGTCCATCTTTTTTTTGTGTGATAGAAGACTAATTTATGTTTTCACCCTCTTTTGGTTGACAAAGAGGGTTTTATTAATTAGTAGAGATAAAGGAAAAATGATTGCTAACTGATATTCATTTAAAAAACAAAAAAGTAGATAAATACATAAGATGAGAGATGCACTTAAAAAGAACCAATCCAAAAAAAAAAAAACAAAAAATGAAAAAAAATTGGAAACAAACGTGGGACTGTGGAAGATACTGCAGTTTTCAAACTGCTTTCAGTAATTATATAAAAAATAAAAAATAAACCTAATACGTTTACAGTTAGAACTGCTATTCTGCAGTTGAATGCTTAAACTGTGTAATGGGAGCAATTTTGTGGAACGCAAACATGCATGAAAATAAAAGCAAACGTGGGATATGAAGCAGTTTTGCTGGAGGAGATGTAAATAAACACAAACTAATTTCAAATTATTTCATATTCTGATTCAGTCTCAGGTATTTCCTTCCACCCTTTTCTTCCTTTTGTATTCTTTAGCTTTTAATTTCTATCTCCATTGTTATCCTGCATTTTAATTTCAAATTTTAGGATAGATTCTATCAATCCAAGTGCATTGTAGGAAGGCGGAGCATCATATAGCCATTTTTAAAGGTAACGTCCCGTAATCTATTGCTTAATTTATATTTTTCTTATGGGTTGTGATGTGATTTTGTTCATATTTTATGCAATTGATCACTAGGAATTTGAGGACGAAGAGACTGGAAAGAATTGGTACTCTTGGTACTCTATTCCCGAAAGTTTCTGGAATTTTTTATTTTGGAAAACCGAAACTCAAAAGTTTCTCTTTATTGTCATAACGGGACCTTAATAATTTGCCCCTTTTCTTCGAATTTGTTTGTTAGTCTTGATCAAACATTGAACATATTAATTATACATACTATGCAATTTTAATTGATAAAGAGAAGAATGATTTCTTTTATTTTCTGTTACACCATATGTTCAATAACAATGATGTAGCCGGGTTTGCTATACAAATATGTTTTCTTTGGTACACCGTAGGTTCAAACATGAAGAAAAAGAAAGGTCAAAACAACATAGTTTCAAACATGCAGAAAAGGAAAGGTGAGTATAGTGGAATAGGTGGCTTTTTGCTTTTGGGTTTTTTTAACTTCTTTTGAAATCTTCATTGTGCATTTTTTAAATTTTGGTCAGATTGTGAGTTTCAATTTTGATTATCTTAATGTGTTATATGTGTACTATGGTAATTTAAAAAATTATTTGTTTGTTTTCATTCTCAGGATATTCACAAGAATACCCACAAAAAATGAAGAAGGAACTACCTACTGATAAGATCCCAAACAGACGTGTCTCTATTTTTACACCTGGTTGGGAGATATCTCTCGGAGTAAAAGCTACTGATCTAAGCCAACTGATTCTCAAAGAGTGGAAAAAGAAGAAGCATGAGCAATATGTATGCTAAATTCTTTATTAAATTTGTTACAAGAAATCTAACATTATATATACCTTTAATATATAGGTGGCACATGAAAAAGGCTTTAGAAGAATTAAATCTTTCAACAACTCCTCACATCATACGAATTTGGAATAAAGTCCAACAAATAAGGTACAACACCATTTCTTACCTATTTATTTTTAATGGCATTCTCTATTCTACAAATTAATTATCACAAATTATAAAAAAATATTTTTTAAAAAAAACAATTTATGGGTGCAGGAAAAAGATTAATAGTGACCAAACAACTTTTCTAAATACGGTAACTATTCTCTTATTTTCATACAGAACTATACTATAAATTCAAATTGCATTCAATTTTCAAATAGAAATAAAATTGCATTTTTATCAGTTTTATAAGCATCACACCCGTCTCAAAGTACAAAGGTTGAAGTACAAGATTAAGGTAACATTTCTTACCATTTAATTTTGTAAGCATGATTACAATTTGTTACCTCAAACTTGACAAATTATTTATCTTTCAGTATTCTAAAAGTAACTGGAGTAAAAGTATTGCTAGGGGAAAATTGTCAAAGTTAACGGTATTTAGGTTAAATTGCTTACAACCTTTATATTTGGGATTGTGCATTATAGTGCATTATTCTCATCTTAATCAGTTAAACTTCTTATTTATCATCATTGCTTGCAGATTAACCATGAAAATCTAAAGCATCAAGTGCAAGCAAATGGATGGCAAGCATGGCTTTGATTTCACACGTAGACGCTATATTTACATATGTATATATTGTCCACATTTTTCTTTGCTTCATATATTAGGAGTTCATCCCTAGCTAGCCTATAACTTTGACTGAAAACTTATGAATCTAAAAATATTGATTTAAGGACATAAATGTTGCCAGCAAGTATTTAGAAATAAAATTACATGTCATATTTTCAGATTTTATGAATAGTTTATGTTTCCCCATTTCATCTCTAGGCTAGGAAACAGCGCCAAAAATTGGTACTATGACTATCACTTACATTAAACCAATTTGTCTACACAATTATAGTTCTTCTTCTTTGCTAGCTTGCCACATAATAATGTAATTGGAAAAGTTGCAGACCAATCACAAATTCATATGTCTGCTGAAACTTTTTCTTACCTATTTACCTACCCAATTCACAATTTCCGTTATACAGACTTATGCCACAGCTTTGTGGATTACAATTACAAAATACAAAACTCAATATATGTGAGAGCAAGTTCATTTGAAATCATGAAAAAGGAAATCAATTAAAACATGAACTATGATTTTTCGATTACAGATGAGTCATGAGTCTTCTTGAAGCATAAGTCCAAGTCATGATGCCTTCTTTGACATACGCCCAAACCTTCACACTGAAACTTTTAGTTTATAAACAACAGATAATGCAAAGTATCCAAAAAAAATAAAAATTTAAGAGCATAACTGTGATGTTGTCAAATTGAAGTAACATGTTGCTCATTTGAGCTTCTAGATTCAATCTAATTCAATACAAGTATCCAAAAAATTGTATGAGAGATTACTCAAATCTGTGCAAATTAGATGCTAAATTCTTCAACGAACGTGGCAATATGCCAATATGGCATGCATAACGATAACACCATTATCATAGTAACCGAAAATGAATAATATTTAAATAATTACTTTACGCAAAGAGAAAACTAAAAGTGAATAACATTTAAATCATTACTTTACGTAAACTGAAAAAGAAAAACATGACAACTTTTTAGGACGTACATGGTAAAGAAAAAGTTCATTTTTGCACAATACATTTAAAATATATCTTGACAATTACAATTATAAAAAAAACTAACACAATACACTTTTAGGGGCGCGTAGCGCCCGTAATGCAAAAATGCCTCTCGCACGCACGTTAGTGCGTGTGGAGAGGCTAGTATTTAAGAACGATTCGAAACATGTTGACCAAAAGTCAACGGTGGGAGCCACAACCCTACGTAATTCGATCCGAAATATCCACAAACGGATTTCCTATTAGTAATTCCCCAAGAGTCTCATTTATCTTCTAAAACAATGTCCTAAAATTTCGGAATGATGTAATGGTCGAATCTCCGCCAATTGCTAGAATTAGGTGGCAGTCAACAATTAGTTTTACAAACTTGAGAATTCAATTCATCAAGATCCATACGTCGAAATCTTGAACCGTTAGTTCCTAATGTCCTAAATATTACGTACTATAACGTACTAAAGTTTGGTGTCAATCCAACGGTCGGATCGTCGATTCATATAATGATCAGGTGGCTTACCAAAATGAAACTAGATTTAAACAATCAAATCACATCAAACGGATATCAAATTGGAAATTGGGACATCAAATTTAACTTAAAAAGGCAACGTCGGCTCACTAGCCACGGGCCGCTGCAGGTGGCGATTTCCGGGGAACGGAAACCACGAATTCCGACTAACTCCAAAAAATTCACCAAATTTTACAAGAATGTAGAGTACAACTAGGCGAATAATTTTCATACCTGGGCCGAAGTCCAATTTGGGTGGGAAACACTTGAAAACCACCTCGATCTGTCGGAACCTTAGAAAAGAAAAGTTCTATATTTAGTCAAATCCGCAACTCCGCCACCCCCAAACCTGGTTGGGCTTCGTTCCTAGTCTCAATAGGGTTTAAATGATGGTGGTGGTCAATGGTGGTACTTGCAAAATTGGCAGATCACCGCCGCACACCCAACGAACCCATCAGTGCACTTTTACCCAAACCCAAGGCCAATTTCCATTGATTTTTGTGTGTAAATGGGAGAGGGGAGGTCTGGAATCTATTTATAGGTGGTGGCTGAGTGCAATTCATCAGAAAAATGAACGAAAATCGTCAGAATTGGCTACCCAGAAATGGGTCGGGTCACGCAGGAAAATGGGTCAAAAGGGGATCCAATTCTCTCATTTTCTCATCCCTCATTTCCCCTCCTTGCTTTCCCTTCCTATTGGCCTGTCTTTCCCTCATTTCCCTCATTTCTCTCCTCGTCTCTCTATCCTAGCCACACACGTGGCACCAAAGCAGTGCTTCATCAAATCTGGAGCCTTCCAGATAATAGTCACATGACCATTTTGCCTCCATCTTTGCTCGTTTATTTCTTCGTTAAGAATCCGTTGGATAAAGTGAAAGGACCTGTTAAGGATCCGTTAAAAAATGGGTGTGACAAAACACAACCCGTTAAGATAACAGGTCTTACACGAAAACGACAGACACAACCTGTTTGCCAGGCCTAGTTCAAACCTCGTATCTAACATCTAATCTAACAAAATCTATAGTTTGACACAAAAAAAAAAAAAAAGAATTGCATAAGATAATCTATCCAAACCATCAGTGACACACCTCGACCTAAATTAGGACGTGATGGCCGTTACGTCAGTGTGACGTAACCATGAGCACAGTGCGGAAGTAAGATTAATAAGAGGAATACGAACGAATTAAAACCAAACAACTAGCAGTCCAAGCTAAGATAACGTGCTAGTGCGAGAATTAAGTTTGTTTACATAACTAGAGCATAAATAATCTAAGTGCAGTCAAGCAGGAAAGTAATAAGTTCAAATAACACCAAAGGATGTCCTACACAAGGAGTGGTCTGTTAGAACTTCCACTGGAAACCTCGTAGCCACCAAGGAACACTACCTAGAACCTGGAGGGGCAAAAAACAAAAGCGTGAGTGGGCAAAAACAAAGCTTTTCAAAATCATTTTATTTCTCAAAGTTATAACCCCTCTCCGTAAAATCTATATAATTTCCCAGAAATAAGCTTATACTCATATACGTATATATCTCATAATCATGCCAGGAAAATGTGCCATGCCAAAGTATTGTCACTGAATGCTAATCGTAACTTGGTGAGTATGAATGAATGTCAAGTAATCAAATCAGCCCTCGACTGAATCTATAGCTTATATCAATCTCAATCATATAACATATGCCCTGCATGCAAATCAACACCACCTCTAGTGGTTTACACAACATAACTGAATATATAATAAATATGCTCTAGTGCTACGATCACGTGAAGACTGTGCGAATAATTGCGGGTCACCTACGAGTGGAACCCACTTATAGTGGTCTATACGACAAGACTGTGCACCTAACTTGAATCCAAGGCGAGCATA
The DNA here is from genome assembly GCA_963580275.1 of Crataegus laevigata. Taxonomy (NCBI): domain Eukaryota; kingdom Viridiplantae; phylum Streptophyta; class Magnoliopsida; order Rosales; family Rosaceae; genus Crataegus; species Crataegus laevigata. The sequence continues at coordinate 22,724,436 of OY756947.1, read as the reverse complement.
CGGTGCGGGAGGTGAACATCACGTGAAGGACTGTGCTCTAACTTTGGGCAGGAGCACTAATATCAAGGTACAGGTTAATAAGCTCTCATCATATCACATCATTCTCATCATAACAAATAAATAAACTTACCGACACTTACCTATGCGTCTGAAGCACCAATCATAAATATATGGAACAATTAATGCATAATAAAATAGGCATATATTTTGCATGGTGTTTCAAATCATATCATCATTCAAATTCATTTTCTGGGAAAAACAATAAGTATATAGGTATATACGGAAAACCAAAAGCCCACTCATTGATATGTAGCCGGGTCGTAACCCTCGCGCCTAGCATGGCTACGGTCGTCCTTCGGGTAGGTCTCGCCTATACAAGAAGTAACTGAATAAACATTATTTAAAGTACATAAACGAGATTCGTAAAATAACTTCTCATACATAGCTCAATTTTGGTATTTGAATATACCAACGTGATCTACACAACCTCACGAACATCTCCATATTTTTGAATAGTTAACGCCGTCAGGAACATTCCGTCAAATCTTAACGGTAACCGTTAAATATAACTAACAGCATCGAAATATTCCATCAAACTTGACCGAATATTCCGTCTCTTTCAACCTTGGACTCCGGCGACCGTCACCGTCGCCGGAAAACTGGGAAAATTTCTAAACCCTATATCTCAGCCATTTCTCAACCAAAATGCATGAAATTTGAACCAATTTAAAGCTTATGACAAGAGGAACAAGATTATACCAATTTCGAGTTCCAATGATTGTTGGATCTCGCCGAAGAACCCTTGAAAGTCCGGCTACCTCTGCAACTTCTCCGTTCTACATTTTTCGACGTCCAAAACCACCCAACAAGACACCCCGAGCTTCGTGATGACCTTCTAAGACTCTCAGTGAGCTTAAAATCCCCAAAAACACAATATTTAACGTGTGCATGAACAGTACCCCAAATCGGGGGTTAGGGTTTCACGTGAAATCGAAGGTTACCTTACCTGGAAATGGTACCAATGAGTTCCTAGGCTTGCAAGGAGCACAATGGTGGTCTTAGATCCTTCGATCCGTGAAATTTGAGAGAGTTTTGGGTGTAGTCTGTACGAAGGAGGAAGAGAGAGAGAGTGAGTCTGAGAGATAGAGAGAGAGCACGAAAGTGAAAGAGAGAGGGAGAGTTTGTCTGGTCCAAGTGTATCCAACCAATCCCAACTAAGAAAATATCTTGTTTCTATTGGGTCTAAACTATTTGGATTTAATTTGATGGACCCAAAAACAAGGTTTAAACCACACAACATAAATAACGTCCAAGGGTAATTTCGTCTTTTCACACTAACGATAACATTTTTTCGAGATGGGTTGTTACAATCTACCCACCTTAATAAAATTTCGTCACGAAATTTCGTACAACAAGTACCACCACTAGTATCCACAAAACAATCGTGGATATGACTCTATCATTTGATAAGGTCCAATGTACTTAGGAATTAACTTTCCTTTCTTTCCAAATCGAACCACACCTCTCAATGGCGATAACTTAAGAAACACCCAATCACCAACTTTGCACACTCAGTCAGTAGCACACTTGTCTGCTAAACTTTTCTGGCGATTCTGGGCTGTTTTCAGGTTAGCCTTAATAACCTGAACATTCTGAGTAGTCTCCTCTACTAGGGGCCTTTAAAACTCTTTCGCCAACTTCTGACCAACACAAGGGTGTGTGACAAGGTTTCCCATAAAGTGCCTTGAACGGTGCCATACCAATGCTAAAGTGAAAGCTGTTATTGTAGGCGAACTCCATCAAATCCAAACGAAGATGCCACGAGTCGCCAAACTGGAATACCGAAGATCTTAGCATATCCTCTAACATCTGAATCGTCCTCTCAGATTGTCCATCTGTTTGAGGTTGATATGCTGTACTATAATGTAATCTCGCACCGAGAGCTTCCTGGAACGCTATCCAAAACTTAGAAGTGAATCTAGGATCACGATCCGAGATAATACTGACTGGAACTCCATGGTACTTCACAATCTTCGATAAAAACAACTCAGCCAATCGATTCAGAGAAAACTTCTCCTTCACAGGAATGAAATGCGCAGACTTAGTGAGCTGATCGATAATCACCCAAATTCCATCATAGCCATTTTGTGTATGAGGAAGCTTGTACAAGAAATCTATAGTAATGTCTTCCCATTTCCACTGTGGAACGGGAAGTGGCTGCATCAATCCAAACGACTTCTTCCTTTTAGCTTTAACTTGCTGATATATGACACATCTGCTTACATACTCAGCAATTTCCCTCTTCATACCCGGCCAATAATAGAATAGTCGAATGGTATGATACATCTTCGTGCCTCCGGGATGCATTGCATAGGCTGAAATATGTGTTTCGTTCAAGATAGCCTTCTTCAACTCTGCATTGTCTAGTACTACATCATGTTTTCTTGCATGAGCATACCGTCTGTTTCTTTGATTCAGAGGTCTTTCTTCTTCCCTTCATTTCTTAATCGAATAAGTTCCTGAGTTTCTTCATCATTCATCTGGGTCTTGAGTATTCTATCAATTAAGATTGGCCTGACTTGAAAACTGGCAAGCAAGGCTTCCTCTCGATCTTCTACTTCGGGCATCTCTACCTCTAACTGCACTCTAGTTGATCTCAGCTCTGCAAGAAGAGGAACACTATTCGCATGAAAAACATTAACCCTACCTTGAGATTTCCTGCTAAGAGCGTCAGCCACTACATTTGCACGACCCGGGTGATACTCTATCGTGCAGTCGTAGTCGCTTAACAACTCAATCCACCGTTGATACGAAGATTCAAATCCTTCTGAGTTAACAGGTACTGGAGACTCTTGTGATCTGAGAAGATCTTTCATTTCTCACCATAAAGGTAATGTCTCCAAATCTTTAAAGCGAAAATAATGGCTGCCAATTCTAGGTCATAAGTAGGATAATTCATCTCATAAGGTTTTAACTGATACGAAGCATAAGCGATTACTCTACCATGCTACATCAAAACACATCCCAGGCCACTCAAGGAAACATCGCTATATATCTCGAAGTTACCATCATAATCAGGAAGAGCTAAGACAAGAGCATGAGTGAGACAATACTTCAACCGCTGGAAACTCTGCTCACAACCCAATAATGCAACTTGATCCAACCAGAATTGACATTTGCTGAACTTGGCATACAATCGATATTCCCTCAGTTTCTTTAACACCAAGGTAAGATGTCGAACATGGTCTGCTTTAGACTTAGAATACACCAAAATGTCATCAATAAAGACAATGACAAATCTATCTAGATACTGCTGAAATGCCTTATTCATCAAACTTATAAAAGCTGCTGGTGCATTAGTCAACCCGAATGGCATTACGAAAAACTCATAATGACCATAACGAGTCCTAAAAGCAGTCTTAGGAACATCGTCACTCTTGATCTGCAATTGATAGTAGCCAGACGTTAGATCAATTTTAGAAATCACATAGGCACCTCAAAGTTGATTAAAAAGATCGTCTATACGCGGCAACGGATAACAGTTTTTAATCGTTACCCAATTCAATTGCATGTAATCAATGCATAGCCTCAAGGTACCGTCTTTCTTCCGAACAAATAAGACTGGGGCTCCCTAGGGTGAAGTACTAGGTTGAATGAAACCTTTATCAAGTAACTCTTGTAACTGGATCTTTAACTCTCTCAACTCAGTAGGAGCCATTCAATAGAGAGTTAGGGAAATAGGATTAGTACCTGGTAGTAAATCAATGGCGAACTCCACATCACGATCTGGCTGCAATCCAGGCAAATCATCAGGGAAGACGTTAGAAAAATGTCTGACCACCCGAACATTCTCCAAGCTAACAAGAGTATCATCATTTAGTACCACGTGAGCCAAGTACCCTTGACAACCTTTTTTTAATAACTTTTTGGCTCTCATCGCCGAAATAACTCCATGCCACACTCCACTACGTTCTCCCACGAAAGTAACTTCAGGTAATCTAGGACGATGGAAAGTCATTGTTTTCCCATAACAGTCGATATTGGCACGATTATAATGCAACCAATCTGTGCCTAAAATGATATCAAAATCAACAATGTCTAACAGAGTGAGGTTAGCTGGCATAACCACATTCTCCACTAATACGGGACATCCTGGATATACATAATCTACATAGCACTTCTCCCCTCTAGGCATAGCAAACTCCAACTCATACCCAAGGGGTGAAGGTTGAGGTTGTGTTAACTGAGCAAACATATGAGAAATTACGGAATGTGTAGCACCACAGTCAATTAACACTTTAGCGTAATGACCAAGAATATTTAACATACCCATGATTAAGTCTGGATTACTCTGAGCATCTTGCAGTGAAAGGTTATGGATACGTCCCTGAGCCTGCTGTCTTCCTCCTCGATCTCTATTAACATGAACTCCTCGTCCTTGAGAATTACGTCCCTGGCTTGACTAGCTAGGTTGCCTCGACGACCCCACACCACTGGTAGCAGCATCAATCTGTTGAGGCTGTCCTCTGGAATACCACTGTGATCCACTAGATGAATACTGCTGCTAAGGCATATATCATCCTGAATACGACTGCTGAGGTATATATCATCCCGAATACTAACTATAACCACCCAACTAATAAGGATCCTGAGGGTACTGATACTGCTCTGAAGAATAAGGAACTGGATCCCCTTTATAGTGGTACGCACCACCACGACCCATCTGAGTGTAACCACTCGGTCCTGAAAACTGCTGAGTCGGAGTTGGTAGTGGTAAGGAAGGCTGATGGGGCCTCTGATGGCCCTGAGGACAATACTTAGCCAGATGTCCCACCTGACCATAGGTATAGCACCCACTGCTACCTCGTCAACACTCGCCAAAATGTCGATTATTGCCCCTACGACACAAGAAAACACTACCCCTACCAGAATTCCCCTGCATCTGGGATCTGGAGCCTCCTAAAAACCTACCTCCTCCTATCTGTCTTGTAGAACTGAAACCTCCACTAGAAGAACTAGTGCTAGCCCCACTTCGTTTAAAGCTCTGAGTCTGGCGAGGTTCTTGTGAAAATTGACCTTTACCCTTATTATCCTTCTTCTGATTCCCATCTTTTTCTTCTTCTTCTTCACTCTCACTGGGTATGTTCTCTAAATCCTCAATCCTCAGAAAAATCTCATAAAAATCCTGATAAGTGTCACAAGGATAGATAGTCGTCATCAAACGCCACTTCTTCTTGGTACCCAGCTTAAAGCGTCGAAGCATCTCCATTGGATTAACAGCAACTTCTGGATCATAGCGGGAAAAATCAGTGAACTTTTTGTAGTACTCATTAGCAGACAACTTCCCCTGTTTCAAACCTGTGAACTTCTGCTTGTTACAATCTAGATATGTTGGAGGTACGAATCTCTTATAGAATGACCGCTTAAAATTGTCCCAATTTGCAACCTCCTTAGGTGTCCACCCGTAAGTCTCCTATCTTCACCAGGATGCAGGTTCTTCGTCCAAAAACCAAGAAGTGGTCTATACCCACTTATCATCGGGAAGGCTCCCCTGACTCTGCATAACTCAAAACGTCTTTTCAATTTAATTGAGCCAGCGCTCACACCCCTCATGGCCCTCATTACCCTTGAAATTCGGCAACTTAAGATTATACACTGACTCCAGAGGAGTCCGCTAAGGAGGGCGGATTACAGATTGAATAGTGCTAGCTATAGCTTCCCTTAACTGAGTAATATTAGCAAAACTAGGCTCATCAGAATGACGTGGCTATCTACGAGGTGGCATAGTTCTGACAGAAGACATCAAATCATTAGAAAATTCACAAGATGTGCAGGACTACAACCTAATGCTCTGATATCAAACTGACACACCCCAACCTAAATTAGGACGTGCTGGCCGTCACGTGAGTGTGATGTAACCATGAGCACAGTACGGAAGCAAGATGAATAAGAAGAATATGAATAAATTAAAACCAAACAACTAGTAGTCCAAGCTAAGATAACGTGCTAGTGGGGGAATTAAGTGTGTTTACATAACCAGAGCATAAACAATCTAAGTGCAGTCAAGCAGGAAAGTAATAAGTTCAAATAACACCAAAGGATGTCCTACACAAGGAGTGGTCTGTCAGAACTTCCGCTGGAAACCTCGTAGCCACCAAGGAACACTACCTAGAACCTGGAGGGGCAAAAAACAAAAGCGTGAGTGGGCAAAAACAAAGCTTTTCAAAATCATTTCATTTCTCAAAGTTATAACCCCTCTCAGTAAAATCTATATAATTTCCTAGAAATAAGCTTATACTTATATACGTATATATCTCAAAATCATGCCAGGAAAATGTGACATGCCAAAGTATTGTCACTGAATGCCAATCATAACTTGGTGAGTATGAATGAATGTCAGGTAATCAAATCAGACCTCGGCTGAATCTATAGCTCATATCAATCTCAATCATATGACATATGCCCTACATGCAAATCAACACCACCTTTAGTGATCTGCACAACATAACTGAATATATAATAAATATGCTCTAGTGCTACGATCACATGAAGACTGTGCGAATAATCGCAGGTCACCTATGAGTCGAACCCACTTATAGTGGTCTATATGACAGGACTGTGCACCTAACTTGGATCCAAGGCGAGCATACGGTGCGGAAGGTGAACATCACGTGAAGGACTATGCCCTAACTCTGGGCAGGAGCACTAATATCAAGGTGCAGGTTTATGAGCTCACATCATTCTCATCATAACAAATAAATAAACTTACCGACACTTACATGTGCGTCCGCAGCACCAATCATAAATATATACAACAATTAATGCATAATAAAACAGTAAGTATATAGGTATATACAGAAAACCAAAAGCCCACTCACTGATATGTAGCTGGGTCGTAACCCCCGCGCCTAGCCTGGCTACGCTCGTCCTCCGGGTAAGTCTCGCCTATATGAGAAGTAACTGAATAAACGTTATTTAAAGCGCATAAAGAAGATTTGTAAAATAACTTCTTATACATAGCTCAATTTTGGTATTTGAATATACCAACGTGATCTACACAACCTCAGGAACATCTCCATATTTTTAGAAAAAATTTCAGGCCACCCACGCGCCGGCAAAGGCACGGCCAAACGCGCCCCCGCACACGGCCATGTGCCAGGCACACTGACGGCGTCAGTTAACGCCGTCATGAACATTCTGGGAATATTCCGTCAAATCTTAACGGTAACTATTAAATATAACTAACGGCGTCCGTCGCCTTCAACCTTGGACTCCGGCGACCGTCACTGTCGCCGGAAAACTGAGAAAATTTCTAAACCCTATATCTCGGCCATTTCTCAACCAAAATGCATGAAATTTGAACCAATTTAAAGCTTATGACAAGAGGAACAAGATTATACCAATTTCGAGTTCCAATGATCGCTGGATCTTGCTAGAGAACCCTCGAAAGTCCGACCACCTCTGCAACTTCTCCGTTCTACGTTTTTCGACGTCCAAAACCACCCAACGAGACACCCCGAGCTTCATGAAGACCTTCTAAGACTCCCAGTGAGCTTAAAATCCCCAAAAACACAATATTTAACGTGTGCATGAATAGTACCCCAAATCGGGGGTTAGGGTTTCACGTGAAATCGAAGGTTACCTTACCTGGAAATGGTACCAATGAGTTTCTGGGCTTGCAAGGAGCACAATGGTGGTCTTAGATCCTTCGATCCGTGAAATTTGAGAGGGTTTTGGGTGTTGTCCGTATGAAGGAGGAAGAGAGAGAGTGAGTCTGAGAGATAGAGAGCACGGGAGTGAGAGAGAGGGGGAGTGTTTGTGTGGTCCAAGTGTATCCAACCAATCACAACTAAGAAAATATCTTGTTTCTATTGGGTTCAAACTATTTGGATTTAATTTGATTGACCAAAAAATAAGGATTAAACCACACAACACAAATAACGTCCAAGGGTAATCTCATCTTTTCACACTAACGATAACATTTTTCCGGGACGGGTTGTTACAATCAGAACCGAACAAAGCTTTTGACATTCTATGCAGCTACTGGTAAATTACTACGTAACTAGTAGTTCTAAAATTCATATTTCATATCTTTGAATTTTGCGCAAGTAAACATGGCAGATTTAGTCGGGCATGAATTGATCAAGTTCCAGGAAGGTTTTCCAATTGCATTGTTCAAATTCAACAATATGAAAAAATAATCATAAACTGCACACAGTCCACACCCCCACTTTGACAGGTGGGATAATTAATATCCTCAGTTACAAATGACAATATCCTAACTTCCCTGCCAGCGATTCTACGGGCGGACGAAATATAGTCCCAAAATGGAATAGTGTGAAGCTGACTCATGCATAAATTATTCCATACACCGATAAGCAAAATAACTCAGATACATCCCACCTTATTTCCAGAACATCATGGAAAGATAATCTCTTTATTTTTATTTTTTTTAGAACTTACTTATAAGAATTTAGGGCAAGATTTTTTTTCCTAAAGACGTCATTTTGCACGGAATAGAAAGATCACCATAAAAAAATTTCATTAAACCCAGGTGTGGAGATAGTTTGTTGGGGGAGAATAAAACCCCGAAAAAGTAAACTTATGGACAACTCTGATAATTGGAAAGTTAATACACAAGATTATCAACATAAACTAGTTCCATTTATTACACAACATACAACAATATATTGCATACATTAAAGGAGAATTTGAAGTATCGTCACATTGGGAATTTGTCAAGTTATATTGGGAGTTGTGTCACATCCCAGCCCGGGCCACCACCACATTCCGGGCTCGACTCCACCGTAGCACGATATTGTCCGCTTTGGGCCCCGACCATGCCCTCATGGTTTTGTTTCTAGGAACTCACACGATAACTTCCCAGTGGGTCACCCATCATGGGAGTGCTCTCGAGCGCTACTCGCTTAACTTCAGAGTTCCGATGAACTCCGAAGCCAGTGAGCTCCCAAAAGGCCTTGTGCTAGGTAGGGATGGGAATATACATTTAAGGATCACTCCCCTGGGCGATGTGAGATGTCACAAGTTATAAGGGTGTTAGAGAAATTTGAGGCCGATTAATTTGTTGTAGTATAAAGCCTTGAATGGCAGATTTTATTAAATGAAAATTATATTAACTTCTCACATACTTTGGCCATCAGAGTGAATGAATCAAGCAAAGACAACAAGCATAATTAAATAGGAGTGTGTGTTTATAATTTTCCTTGTTATAATCTTAGGTTTTTTTCGGATCTAAGAATTCCTAACTTAATTCTAAACCTTTTTTTTATAGAGTTAGATTGTGTTGGAAATATTATCTTAATGTTTGGTATTTTGGACTTAGCCCGTTAGTATTATGGTTTCGTTTTCTTAGGATTTGATTTAGTTTTTCTCTATATAAATAATTCTTTGTATTTGATATTCTCACCAAGTGAGTCACAATGTACCCTTTTAGGGTTTTGTAGCCGTCATGGCAATTTTTCGTTTACTCAATAAAATTATATTAGTTTATAGTTAGTTAGTTTGTTTGTAATCTTGTTTGTCGCGCACTCTGATATTCAACTTAGTATCAGAGCAGGTTCGATTCTTCGGAATTTAATCTGTTCTAAATGGGTATCAATTTGTTCATCCGTTTGTCCGCTGCGTATCAATTTGTGATGAAGTTGGTTCGGAAGTTTGCACTGGCATTGAAATTTTGCAGTGGCATTGGCATCGGTATCGGCATCGGCATCGGCATCGGCATCGGCATCGGCATCGGCATCGGCATTGGCATAGCACTAGAATTTGAAATTTTGCATCCACATCTTTGGCAAACTCATGTTGTGTACCGCCATGAGTTTGATGGGGGTGTTGGAAATATTATCTTAATGTTTGGTATTTTGGACTTAGCCCGTTAGTATTAGGGTTTCGTTTTCTTGTTTTAATCTAGGGTTTGCTTTAGTTTTTCTCTATATAAGCTTCAGGGACTAAGCTGTACTGGCTTAGACTAGACTAAGCTGGACTAGCTTAGTGAAGCGTTTGGTGCAGTGTCGGACTAACAAGCAGGATAATTAACAAACTCTAATATTATATTATTTAATCCATAATTATTATCCTTTTTTTTTATCCTTTTTTTTTATCCCTCTAATCCTTCTTTACCCCCCCCAATTCTCTCCCTCTTTTTCTCCATCTTTTTCTTCCTTGCCTGTTCCAATCTATTCTTCAATTTGGTATTTTATATGAAAATTGGTTGTGAAAAGCATCTAGTCCAATGGCTTTCGAATGTGAGTTGTCGAGGAGCAAGGCGAGGAGGAGAAATGAGACAGTCTTAGCTAGTCCCATGGTTTTTGAGGGGTCTCACTAAGACCAGCTAGTCCCTGATTTAGTCTAGGCTAGTGAGACTTAGTCTCATTAAACCTAGTCCTTGTCAGGAACAAACATGAGACTGGACTAACCCTTAGTCCAGTCCAGTCCATTACCTTTTAGTGAGGGCAAACAAACGCCCCCTTAGGATTTTGTAACTGTCATGACAATCTTTCGTTCACTCAATAAAATTATATTAGTTTATAGTTAGTTTGTTTGTTTGTAATCTTGTTCGTCACGTACTCTGATATTCAACTTGTTTGCTTTTACCTGCTTCTTCAACACGTCTAGAAGTGGTAATAATTTTGACTAATCGAAACCCATTTCCCCCGACTCTCCAGATTAAGATATTTGAACATGTATTCTGATTGGATTCCTCATTTCCAGTTGGATTCAATATATTTGGGTCTTGGAAGCCTTAGGGCTATTATTCAACCTTCACACTCAGTCACTTCGTCTCAGAGTTTACTGTTTAGTTCCTTGAAATTTGCACAAGATTTCAATGCCAGAAAAGTTGTCCGGTTGTGAAGCTACGGTCACTACGTACCAAATTGGTCCATTAATGAATTCCCCCAACACAATGGCTTCCTATTCGGGGGAATGACTCACTTACACCCTTGATGCTACAATCGCGTCCTGGATCATTAGCATGACGCGTGTTTTAAGTTTTCCACATGGCCGGCGTCGCATGATTGTTTGGACACAGACATCTTAGCATCCTCTTTCATTACTTACATTAGCAAGTCGAGTTAATACCCGGCCATTTGGGTTGTTAGGAGCGTTAAGTCAAGTCACTTCAAAAGGCTCTTGGTCCATTAATTTCCACAATCCAATGGCTTCCTATTCGGTCCACAAAGAATAAGAAGAAAAAAAATATGATTTTTGATTTGGATGTTTGTTAACATCATTGCTATGTAGTTCCAGCTATATTTACGAATTATTCAATTAGGAAGTTAAGTGAATAACTAGAAATTCAAGTTGTCTTTGTTTAATTTATGAAGTGAGATTTCCGCACAACCATTTTATCTCCTGCACGACACCAATAAAACGAAGTGTGCACAGAAAAAATTAATCCCGTCTAAATTATTTTCTAGCTACAAACAGTAAGTCAAGTCAATATTGTTCCCTTTTATTAGTTTTTTGGTTGATATGTTTAATCTAATTTTTTTTTTTTTCAAATATGTCAGCGCAAATAATGGAATGATATTGAAGAGAAAGCTAGGGCCTTGTTGGGGCCGATATTTTGCTTCTTAATCTTGCGGCCTTTTTTGTTTTGCAAAGATCGATGTTATCTTTGAGTGGCTAGGTCCTTTTTGTCCACTTTTAATACTGTATCATTCTATCATTTTGCAATAAATTCCTTGAGAAACTTACAAGAAATGATTAATCTAGTTACAGAGAAAAGAAGACAAATATTTCAACCAAGATTGGGTACATTGACATTGAGAGCGTATGGTGGAATCGGTCTTCCAACGCGTATGATGTTTTAAGTTTTCCACACGGCCCGCGTCGCATGATTTTTTTGGCACAGGCATCTTAGACTCCCGTTTCATTAATTGTGTAACTAAATTTCTACAAGGAACAGTCAGTCAAGTCATTGCCAAAGACATTTTTGTCCATTAATTTCTCCAATCCAATGGCTTCCTACTCTGTCCACAAACAAAAAGATGAACAAGAAAATACGATTTTTCTGATTTGGATGTTTTGTTTTTGTTAACATCATTGCTATGTAGCCACCACTATCTTTACAGATTATTCAATTAGTAAGTCAAGTGAATAACTGGCCACTTGAAGTTGTCCTTGTCTAAATTGAGGCTTGCTTAGAAAAAAATAAAATGCAAAATTCTCTCTCATCTAATTTAATTTCTGATAATAAAAGTAAGTCAGGTCAGTACCGTGGCCTGTTTTACTTGTTTATTGGTGGATTTGTTCGATTTTTATTTGCATTTTCCACACATAAGTGTTATTGAATGATATTGACAAAGAAAGTTAGGGCCTAGTTAACGTTGAAAAGCAGATATTTTGCTTCATAATTTGCAGTATTTTGTCCGTCGATCACCTCCTTTTCGAACAATTGACTTTTCTTTAACTACTACTGCTGTAATGCATACTTTTCTTGTGTAAGAGGTGATGTTATGTGTTTATATATAATTGCAGTGTTGCAATCTTCTTACAAATTGCTTTCCAGTTTCCAATAACGGAGCTAAAATACTTTTTCTTCTTCATTGTTGTCAAGATGCAGGGTGGGGGAAATAGGCGCTTCAAACTATTTCATGCTTCAATAGTTGTGGTCCTAATTTTGTTTCAATGTTGCAACCTTTCCCTATCCTTTGAAGTCAATATTTCTTCAGGAGGGGCTGGCCATGGGGATATTGCTAAGGTGCCGAAGGTGATGAAGTGCATAGACAAGGAAAGGGAGGCACTCCTTGCTTTCAAACAAGGCCTAGCGGATAGCAACAATCTCCTCTCTTCGTGGGGAAGCGAAGCCCAAAAACAAGATTGTTGTGCATCATGGGAAGGAGTCTACTGTGACGAATATACAGGTCACGTTGCTAAACTTCATCTCCAAGGACGTTTTTTTTATGGTCGAATATCAAGTCAGGTTGGAAATCTTACTCACTTGCAATATCTCGATCTCAGCTACAATCACTTTACTATTGCAGAAAATCTCAATTCATGGCTCCCTCGCCTTTCTTCTTTAACATATTTGGACATCAGTACAAACAATCTCAATAATTCTTATGACTGGCTGGAAGCAATTAGCAAGCTCCCTAACTGTCTAGATGTGTTCTTCCTTCTCCAATTAGTTCCAGTACTGTTTTTAACATAAATTCTTCAAAAGCTCTTGCTCATGTTGACCTCAGTTCCAACCAACTTACTTCTCCTTCAATATTTTTATGGTTGTCAAACTACAATACCAGCCTTGTTCATCTTGACCTCTCTGGCAACCAATTAGTTGGTTCAATTCCCCATGTTTTTGGAAACATGAGCTCTCTTGTTCAGCTACATCTCTCTAATAACCAAATTGAAGGAGGGATTCCGCAATCTTTTTCCAGGTTATGCAATCTGCAAGCATTGAAACTTTCCAACAACATTTTGAGCGGACAGCTTTCCAGGTTGGTTCAATCATTAATGTCTACATGCCCTGATCAGAACTCATTTGAGATTCTGGACCTCTCAAACAATCTTCTTTCTGGATCAATTCCTAATCTCACAAACTTTTCATCATTGAAAGAAGTATCTCTCTCTAGAAATCAATTGAGTGGGGCAATACCTGAGAGTATTGGGCAAATGCCTAAGCTCGAGAATATCGACCTTAGAAGGAATGCTCTGGAGGGGGTGGTTTCAGAAAGCCACTTCTCCAGTCTCTCCAGATTAACTTCTTTGGATTTGTCCTTCAACTCACTAAATTTAAGCTTCAATTCTAATTGGGCTCCTCCTTTCCTATTGGATTTAATACATTTGGGATCTTGCATGATAGGTCCGAATTTTCCAAAATGGCTTCAAACTCAAAAAAGTTATTGGGCTCTTGATATTTCAAATACATGAATTTTTGATATCCTTCCAAGTTGGTTTTGGGACAGACTGTCTCATGATGGTTTTCTGTATGATATGGATCTCTCCAACAACCAAATTAGAGGAAAAATTCCAAATTCAAGATTTGAGCTTCCCTCATCTAGCCCTCCTGGCGTGGATTTGAGTTGGAACCAATTGGAAGGTCCAATCCCTTCATTTCCTCCTATCGTGGATTTGAGTTGGAACCAATTGGAAGGTCCAATCCCTTCATTTCTTTCCAAAGCGTCATCTCTAGATCTCTCCAACAAGAAGCTTTCAGAGTTAACTTCTTTCTTGTGTCCAATCAAGGTCAGTTATTTAGGCTTTCTTAATGTCTCAAGCAACAATTTATACGAAGAACTTCCTGATTGTTGGATGCATTTTGGACAACTCGCCTTTCTAGATTTGAGTTACAATGCTCTCTTTGGGAAAATTCCTGCCACAATGGGCTCTTTATTTTCAATTCAAACACTGAAGATAAACAAGAACGGATTTGTTGGAGAATTGCCTTCGTCCTTGAAGAATTGTACAAGGCTCGTAGTCTTTGATGTTGGAGAAAATAATTTATCAGGGTTAATACCTGAATGGTTAGGGGTTGGACTTCCAAAGTTGGCTATCCTTATCCTCCGTTCTAATCACTTCTCTGGAAGCATTCCGTTTCAATTGTGTCATCTGAAACACATTCAAATTTTGGATCTCTCGATAAACAATATCTCCGGAAGTATACCCAAATGCTTCAACAATTTGACTAATTTGGCTGAAACAGGAAATTTAAGTCTAACCGTCAGTCATGAGTATGGCGTTGTTGTCGGTAGTGAGCCTGGTCCAGTCACCACTAATGTGAATGGCACCATCATTATTACAGATACGACTTTTTTCCTAAACAGTTATTACGATGACGAAGTATCCTTGACATGGAAACGCACAATGTCCAAAATACAAAAGTACTCTGGGGCTTGTAAAGAGTATTCATCTATCGAGCAATCGGATAGCTGGGGAGATTCCTAATGAAATCACTGATCTTGTTGGGTTGGTTTCTTTAAACCTATCGAGAAACAATTTAACAGGTCAAATAACTCCAGAGTTTGGGAAGTTGGCTTTGCTACAATCTCTCGATTTGTCAAGCAACCAAATTTATGGAGGAATTCCACCGAGGCTTCTTCAGATTTATGGTCTTGGAGTCTTGGACTTGTCAAACAACAACCTGTCTGGAAAAATTCCCATGGGGTCTCAGCTCCAAACCTATGAGCCCTCTAGTTTTGCTGGGAATCCTCTGCTTTGTGAAATTCCACTTCAACAGTGTCCAGAGGAGCAACCAGATCAAGTTGAAAAGAAGGATGGGTTTATAACAACGGGATTTTATGTGAGTTTAGCGCTTGGATTTGTTGTTGGATTTTGGGGAATTTGTGGGAGTTTGATATTCATCAAGTCATGGAGATACACATACTACAAGTTCTTGAACAGTGCATATGATTGGCTTTATGTGAGGGTGGCGTTGATAAGACGACGAAGAATGGTTGATGGATAAACTGTAAGTACTCTTCCACATAATTATAGTGTAATGACATGGCATCATTACCGTCATGATTAATATCAATTTGGCCTCTCTAATTGTCTTTAAATTTGTGACTAATATATGCTATGTTTTTTTCTCAATCTTTTTAGCTTGTGCATCTACCGTTTGCAAGCCATGCTCCCTTTCAGCTGGAAAAGAAGCAGATAGAAGAGTGCAATTTGAAGTTACAATTTAGGGGCCCTTATGTTTTTGCAATGCGTTGTTTTGATTATCTTTGAGGCGTTAATTAGGTCATTTTCATCCCCTTTCAGTGTGTGTTATTTTATCCTGATCCAATAAATTTCCTTCAAAAACTTACAAGAACTTATTAATCAAGTTGCATAGAAAAAAGCGGACAAATAGTTCAATCAAGATTTGATCCATTAACACCAGTCTTTCCACATCTTCGTTAAACGCCAAATCCTGACAAGATTAGATTCAACCAGTGACCAGCTAGTTGTTCGTTAATGTATGGCTGCAATGTTAACAAAAGCACAAAGAATTTACATTTTATGATCTTCCAACTATACCCTGCAGTGCAGCATTCAATTTCAATGTCAAAACAAGTAGAACGTACAGCTCAGTATATCTCACATCACCGATTGCTTCTTTTTTACGGTTTAGACCAACTCAAAGGGGCATTCGATAACTATTTTATTTTGAATTTTTATGTTTGTGATGGAGGAGAAATACATAGAGCATATGAGAGAAAAAAAGACCAAGAGTTGAAGGATAATGCAAGAGAATGTACAAGAAATGTAGGAGCCAACAAATCATCATCAGAGTTTGAGACTTTTGCCAATGCATGACAGCTTGACTTCGAATTCCGTTGGTGGCTAATCTAACAACTAACTTGCCAAAATCTATCATTTGACCCCAAAAACAAACAAACAAACAAACAAACAAGACAGAAACAGCAAACAGAGGGAACTAGAAATTCAACAAAGTCGGGCACATTAAACTGTTTCAAAGCATGGAACACGCTGGTTAAGGCTAACAAACCGGAAAAACGGACGAGAACAAAAGAACACAAAAGGAAGCAGAGATTTCATTTCCCCTGCTTGCACAAGCTATCCTTGAGAAGTTCAACGGTGGCCAAACCCGAACAACAGCAACTCAGCAAGTATTACAAACCCAGTCTGTTAATAAAAAAACAACGGCAGTTCTGAACTGGACCCAGTATCTATCCGGTACCTATAGGCCAATCTTAAGAACTCTCAAGGTCCCAATTAAAGTTTCAGGTCTACGAACACAAACACAATTCAAGGGACGATGCATCACAAAGTATTCCTACCACCAGAGCTATAGCTTCTTGAATGGAGGGCACACCATCATCCCTACGAAGACAGGAAAAAAGAGCACATTATCAATTTCGTAAAATAATCTATCCAAAACATCAGAATCAAACAAAGCTTTTGATAGCCTATGCACGTACTGGTAAATTACTTAACTAGTAGTTCTTGGATTCATAATTCACATCTTTGAACTTTACGCAAGTAAACATGGCAGATTTGGTAGGGCATGAATTGATCAAGTTCCAGGAAGGTTTCCCCAATTGCATAGTTCAAATTCAACAATATGAAAAAATAATTATAAACAGCAGCACACATTTCACACCCCCAACTTTGACAGGAGGAATCATTAATATTCTTAGTTCAAATGACAAATTCCTAACTTCCCTGCCAGAGAATCTAAGGGTGAACGAAATTTAGTCCCAAAATGGACAAGTTTGAAGGCGACTCCTCCATAAATTATTCCAAACACCAACACCTAAAATAACTCATACACATCGCACCTTATTACCAGAACACATCCTGGAAAAGATGATCTCTTAATTTTTTGGAACTTGGTTATAAGAATTTAGAGCAGGATTTTTTTTTCCTAAAGAAGTCATTTTGCAGAGAGAGAGACCACTAAATTTTTAATTAAACCCGGGTGTGGAGAATAATTTGTTGGGGGAGAATAAAACCCCTAGGAGTAAACATGTGGACAACTCTGATATTATGAAAAGTGAATGCACAAGATTATCCACATAAACTAGTTCAGTTCCACCCCGCCCCACCCACTCTTATTTATTACACATCATACAACAATAGATTGCATACACTAAAGGAGAATTTAAAAATGCAAATGGTAAACATGACGATAACAGAATTGGAGATAGAACAAGACATGCAAGCTTAAACGCAATGTTAGAAATCTAGCTCTTAAGCATCATGGACCCAGAAATTACTCTCATTGACGTCACACCAAGGTTTTCTACCACCAATCACCGGCAATAAATTGCCTGATCGATATGGGGAGGAATTTGCTTTATCTCAGTGCCAAGTTCTTGCTCAATTCTATACCTGCAGGAAAGAATGAACAAAGTCATTCCTCATTCATAAAACCCATTATATGCAGTAAAATTGGATTTGGAATAGAAGTATACATACAAGTTGAAACGGTCCTCATAGGTGATCAAATTCACAGCTAAACCAAGGTGTCCAAACCTTCCAGATCGACCAACCTGCATGTGAGATACATACACACAGCAAAAAAATAGACAGTAAGAAATAAATTGTGTAGATACGGCATCAGTTTCTACTCTATCTATTTCTGCAGATACTGTTTGTTACGCACCCTGTGAAGATATGTCTCTGAGTTCTTCGGAAAATCAAAGTTAATGACAACATTAACAGCTTGAATATCTATTCCTCTTGTAAAAAGATCTGCAGTTATGATCCCAAAATGAAAAAAAAAAGGAAAAAAAGAGAAGGATTAAACCAAAATCTCAAGTATCTAAAGCATTCATTACAAACGTCAAAATTTCAACAATATGAAATGCAACTCAAAACAAAATGAATACCTCAGGAACACAGAAGAACAAATCATGAAATAGAAAGATTAAGCTAACCACGTATAATAAGAGTCAAAAAACAGTTTATCACATGCACTATTTATTTGATATCATCACAAGTGCTAAAAACCATCATAGAACTTCATGGTCTAGAAAAAGTACTCTCAGCAAACCTCAAAAAAAATTGTACTTATGCACATACAACCAAAAAATAGTCAGCCACATGCTAATGAATACATAAATTTTGTAAGGCCACCTATATTTCTAAACAGATCTTCCTAGTATAGAATATATATTAATTTCCATAAGTAAAATTAAAAAATTTGAAAATAATGACATGTACAAAGAGAATAAAGCACAACAAAAAAACATACCAGTACAAACAAGATTTCTACATGCACCATTCCGGAAGTCATGAAATACTCTGTTACGATGGTCTTGCAGCATCTTTGCATGGATATAAAAACACGAATAGCCGAGTTCTGTTATTTTCTTGGCCAACAATTCTACCCGATTCACAGAATTACAGAATATGATTGACTGGTTTATTTGAAGCTGAAAAAACAGACCCATAATCACATCCATGAACCCCACATGAAGTGAAGTTAAAAGTAAATGATAACAAATAAACAAATAATAACAGTTCATATCACACCTTAGAGAAAAGGGTGTTTAGGCAGTGGACTTTCTGTCTCTCCTCGACAAAGGCGTAAAATTGTGTAATACCCTTTAGAGTAAGCTCATCCATAAGATTGATAACATAAGGTTTTTGCAGATATCTATCCTTAAAGTCCTTGACAGTAACCGGAAATGTAGCTGAAAACATCAAAATCTGTCGATGCGAAGGTAAGAAGCGGATCAACTGCTCTACTGAAGGTTGAAACTCCGGGGACAAAAGTTTATCAGCCTGTCAAACATTGACAAAAACATCATTAGATTGTTTCAGCACATGATGCTAAAGCCAACCAACATTTTCACCCCTTCCACTGAAGGGGGAATCTGATCTTAGTATCTCCCCTCTACAGCAGAGAGAAAGATACTGATCAGCATATGACCTGGCCACCACACTTAAAAACTTAACAGACACTTCTAATAAGTCAATCACATATTAGTTAAAACAAATAATGTCACGAGCTTACAGATACATTTTTCACCCCTTACACTTAAGGGTGAATCTGATCTTAGTATCTCCCCTCTACAGGAGAGATGTAGATACCAATAAACCTATGACCTGGCCACCACACTTACAAGACGCTTCTAATAAGTCAATCACAGATTAGTTAAAACAAATAACGTCATGAGCTTAAAGATACAAATTTAACCTAAAAATTTAATACACTACTAAGACTGATCATGGGCTGACTAATTGAAATTCAACATAAAATTTTATCAAATATCTACTATAAGATAGTTCTTAAAAGTGGAACCCAAAACTAATAGTGCCCAAAAGAGAACAAGGATGACAGAATGCAACCAACCATTGTTGGGATAAATTCTTATATTATGTAAAATTAGTGGAGTTAGATAAGTATTTACCTCATCCATAACAAGCATAGAACAATCTTTCAAGATGCAAACACCTTTCTTTGCAAGATCTAAAATCCTTCCAGGAGTTCCAACAAGTAAGTGAACTGGTTGATATAAACGCATGATATCATCCTTTAAGCTGGTACCTCCGGTTGTAACCATAACTTGAATTTGCAAATGCTTCCCTAGCTCCTTACAGACTTGTGATGTTTGAAGAGCCAACTCACGAGTTGGAACAAGAATAACAACTGTATAATAATAAAGCAAATACCAACACAAAAAGGCAATCACAAAATCAGTTTCTATAACAAAATCATAAACCAGCTGCCTAGCAGATTGGCAGCCTTTTTCTACCAGAATGGTAGCCTTTTAGCAAAGATTTCTACAGTCAATCAAGCAGCATTAAAACAAAAGTCCCCAACAGTCTTATCTTTTGATCGAGCCTAAGATGTGCAGGAAGATGCAATTCGATGGTAGAGAACAAACCTTGTATCACATTGTTATCTTGATCAATTTTTTCCAAAGCAGGGATGGAAAAAGCAGCTGTCTTTCCCGTTCCATTTTTAGCTCTAGCAAGAATATCACTACCAGTTAAAGCAATTGGAATACTTTCTTCCTGAATAGGAGATGGTCTTTCAAATCCCTTCTCATATATACCCATCAGCAGCTCACGTTTCAGAAAATAGTCCTCAAACTCATTTCCTTTTGTTGCAGTTACATCCTGAAGGAAATCATTAGTAACTAGATTAGGAAATCACAAACAACTATTGTTTTAAATATTATTCATTCATTGAGTTTATAGATGTGAACTTAAACAACTTGATTTTTCATTTTATTTTAAAAATCACATAACACTGGAATTGAATGATTTGCTCTTCAAAATCTAGAGAGAAGCATCACATTAACAATACTGTACACATGATACAGAATTGCATATCAAATAATAAATAACGAACCTCTGTTCTGAAACGTGTATCAGGGGCTGGAATCTTTAATCTCGCCTTCCAATCTTGCGAACTAAAGAGGATAAGTAAAAGAGGAAACCAAAATAAGATACCATGTAGAGTATGATTTATAACCATACTATGTTGCAGGGATAAGAAAAAACAATAAACGAGATAATACCAACAGATAAGTGATGACAAAATATGTTACCAAGAAAAGCTTTTTCAACAGGTATAATATAAAGTAGTAAACCAACAAATAAACAGTTTAATTTGATATTTGAAACCACCATTATGATTCATTAACTCAAGGGGTACATGGAAACAACTCCGATGTCAAGAACTCCTTAAGCATATGACTTATCATTACTCCAAAATAAATACAAAGCAAAGCAAGTCTTCACTTACACTGAATAACCAAACCGTAGGTACAGAACCTTTAAATTACAATATCAACCAGAATCATCAAGAATCTTAGTCCAAGAAACAGGTCCGAAGAGCTAACTTTTTAATACAAATGACTCAGATGTTCTAGTTTTAGCAGTTTTACTCTAAATCACCACATCTTGCAACCAATAGATAGTTTAGATTAATCCTAATTAGTATAATCACCATTTGTGTGGATCCAATCATGGATGGATCCAGAAAAGAACTAGACCAGTGCTTGTGGTCCTCGCTAATTTCTTTTTCTGTTAACTCAGGGGCATCTTAGTCATGAACCCAACTAATCCCCAAAAGGCACGTGTAGACACTCCAATTGACAACGAGGACAAACAATGGAAGGTGGTCACACAAGAGTCTACAGAACCATGGAGAATCAAACACAATGCAAAAACTTCCCGAGGCTCTTATCTCAGCTCGTGCTACTACTGGACTAACACCAGGAAGATTTCGGAAACTAATCCCCAAGTGCACATGTCAACAGCAATCAGAAGAATCAAAAAAAGGAATGAAAGGTTGCCCCAGAGGAGAAGACACATCCATGTACAATCGAACAAGTGACCAATACTTTCTTATGCGCTTATCTTAGGACTAGACTGAGGGAGATTTGTGGCGCTCCTCAATTGATGCCAGACTGCAAAAATATTATAACCTTTCTACAACTTAAACACCCAAAGACTCAGATGTTCTAGTTTTAGCGGTTTTACTCTAAATCACCACATCTTGCAACCAATAGATAGTTTAGATTAATCCTAATTAGTATAATCACCATTTGTGTGGATCCAATCATGGATGGATCCAGAAAAGAACTAGACCAGTGCTTGTGGTCCTCGCTAATTTCTTGTTCTGTTAACTCAGGGGCATCTTAGTCTTGAACCCAACTAATCCCCAAAAGGCACGTGTAGACACTCCAATTGACAACGAGGACAAACAATGGAAGGTGGTCACACAAGAGTCTACAGAACCATGGAGAATCAAACACAATGCAAAAGCTTCCAGAGGCTCTTATCTCAGCTCGTGCTACTACTGGACTAACACCAGGAGATTTCGGAAACTAATCCCCAAGTGCACATGTCAACAGCAATCAGAAGAATCAGGAAAAGGAATGAAAGGTTGCCCCAGAGGAGAAGACACATCCATGTACAATCGAACAAGTGACCAATACTTTCTTATGTGCTTATCTTAGGACTAGACTGAGGGAGATTTGTGGCGCTCCTCAATTGATGCCAGACTGCAAAAATATTCTAACCTTTCTACAACTTAAACACCCAAAGACAAGCACAAAACAGATTTTCTTTAAAGGACTTCTATTAAAATCGGAAACTCGAACACAAGATACATTTGATACCCATACAAATGGAACCTGAACAGGAATCGGAAATCATAATGCTACAAGATAGCATAGCAAACTGCTAAAGTACAGAACTTTCAAAATCATAATGCTACGATTACTATCCATGTCCATAACAAAACCAGATGAGAAAGCAACTTACCTACATTCCCAAAATCAGAATGTTTTCGAACATTCATCAATGTCTTATGCTACACGATAGCATAGCAAACTGCTAAAGTACAGAACTTTCAAAATCATAATGCTACGATTACTATCCAAGTCCATAACAAAACCCATTTCACCAAATGGCACAATAACATAACTAGATTCCTAAAGAACCAATTTTTCCCAACCACACATAAAAGCCAACCATAACAGGAAACATGCATTATACGAAAGAAAGCACACACCTTGGGTCAACCGCTTCCGACTGCACGGTCTTTTCCACCTCATCAACGGCCGAATCAGCACTTGTACTCCCACCCAACTGGCCTCTCCTGAGCCACTGCTGTTGCTGTTGCTGCTGCTGCTGCTGCTGCTGTTGATGCTGTTGGTGTTGTTGCTGCTGTTGAAAGTACTGCTGCTGGTGATGATGGTTCGGCAAAAGGTTCCTCTGTACATACTGCTGGTGATGATGGTTCGGCAAAAGGTTCCTCTGTACATACTGCTGCTGATGTGGCAGCCGAGACTGGAATGCAGGGTTCGCATTCATGCCGCCACCCCTTCCAGCTCCGATCCCAGGAGGGTACCTACCTCTATTACTGTTCATCACCGCGATTCAGAACCTAAAACCCTAAAAAATTCTGAAAACCTAGAAAAAACAAAAAATAAATAAATAACAGGACTAGGGTTTCTCTGGGTCGCTAGATCGTCAACGCAAAAAGGCGAAACCAAGCGCGAATTTAAAATGTTTTCTCCGCTTGGTAACGAAATTGGGGAAAATTGCTACAAAACGAAGAGAATAAATGAAATCAAAGCTAGGGTTTTGGTAAATTGTGAAGAAAATCGGGGTGTTTCTGTACGGATCTTGAGCGAAATGAGTGCCTCTGAGTGAAATTTGAAGGGTTTGTTTGTTTATCTCCAGAGAAAGAGAGAGAATTTGAGACCTAATTGTTGGATTTGGAATCCATGGAAGACTTGTGAAAACTCCAGAGAGAGGGAAGAGAGGACGACGAACTGCTATTGGCTAAAGGCCTAGGGCGTCATATATGTTTCTATTTGCTCAATGGCCCCCACGGTTTTCTTATATTACATCAGGAACTCCATTTTTTTTAAAAATAATTCGTTTTTTTTTTTTTGTGTGTGTGTGTGTGTTTTTTTTTTTTTTTTTTTTTGCCAAAGCCTTATAAAGGCTTATTAGTTGAAACTTCTCATAAAACTGTCGTTTATTTTATTCTTTGAAATTGGCTTGCCTCACTTTATTCTTTGAAATTGATGTTTTCAACTATTTTGGACTTGCCTCGTGAAAGACCTGTTAAATTTAAGGGTACTTTAGACTTTTCACTTTTTACACATCTATTTATCTCTACCCTACACAGTAAACTAATCTCAATTACTCAATTAAATTGACAATGCTAATTCAAACCCCATGAGTTAGGACCTTTTTTAAATTTAGGGGGTGTAGTCAAACTCAGATTTGAAATGATTTTAAAAGATTTTAAAATCCTAGTGTAGTCAAATAAAAGATTTTAAAGGATTTTAGAATCCATGCAAATCCTAGTATAGTCAATTAAAAAATTTTAAAGAAAGGAAAACTAATGAAAAATAACTTAAATACTTTGAATTTTAATCAAAACCATGTAATAACTTTATTTAATGGTTAGGACAAAACCCAATACCAAACTAGCCCAATAAGACCGGCCCAAACAAAATAATTTATCAACCTTCCGATTTTACCCCTAATGCCAATCGTGGCCTCTAAGGTTAGATTTGACAACTTGAATACCATTGTCGTGGCGTATTAATGGAAATTATGAAATTATACTACATCCTATGGGATGCACAGGTATGCGAATTATTATGGATACCTTAGTTATATTTATGGCAATGAATAGTATTATGGTGACGTGAATTATTGATTTATCACTGTATGAATTTATTTATATTATCTGCTCATCGTGTGTTGCATTGGTGTTAGTACTTACCCGGGCCAGAGCCAGTCTTTCACGTGTATGTTCACATCGCACCGTACGCTCACTTTGGATCCATTGTACGTGTCAGTCCTGTTCTAGATTGCTATATGCAATTAGGCCTCTTATATGATGTGCATAGAGCCAATCTTCACGTGATTGTGGTACTAAAGTGTAAATCATTATTACACCCAAGTTCTGTTCATGTCAGATTATCTCTGTATGAACTCGTGTGTCAGCATATGTCGATGAGCACTCGTTATGATATGTTTACTTATGTGAGATTATGTGAGTACAGACATCATGTGTTTATTTACGAAAGTTTGTGACGTATTGTATTATTGAGATACTGCTGGCTACGGTAAGTATTTTCATTCTATACGTAGTATGTATATTTTGGAAATTATACTTGTTTTATAGTAAGGGGTTATTATGTTTTCGGAAAGTTTTTAACAAAGCTTTATTTTTAGGCCCACTCACCCTTGTTTTTTGCCCATCCAGGTCCTAGTAGCTGAGCTTTCATACCGACGAGGATTTCTTGTCAAATCTTAGTACGAGAGATAACCTACCATGGTATAATGCTCAATCTACCCTAATGTACTTTACTTATGCTTTAACATTATGTGTGGAATGGGGTTCATTCCCGCTCACAAGTGTACTCATATATTTAGGTACTTTTAGGTTTAAAATTACTCACATTCACTACCTCACTACACTTTATGGCTTAGTCACCCTCCGAGTGCCAGCCAGCATAGCTCGATTCAGAGTTCAAGCGGACATTCCGGGTCGGGGTGTGTCACCTGCATTTTTTGGTGCATTATTTTGGGTTGCTTTTAATTTTTTTTGTTTTGGGGGCATTTTGGTCCATAATTTTTTGGTGAAACTTGTGACCCCAAAAGGTGTTGTTAGCTTTATATATAACTAGCCTTCATGATGAGTAAATTGAATTACAGTGTGCTACACGTGACTTACACGTTTTAAATGTATTTATATGCATAAATTGACAAAAGGAAAGTCAAATATTTGAAGTAAATGAATAATCTTAGATCATATTAGAAGAAACCCTTCATAAACCAATTAAAGCAACTGAATCCTTTTGCTGCTCTTGAGCGCTGAAAGTCGTATGGAAGCCTATAACACTCATTTATGTCCTGATCACACTACTACAACTCTTTTTGCACTTTCTGGCTCCTCTCCAAATCATGGTCGTGGAACCACACTTCAGCGTGGCAATGGTCGTATGTCCTCATTCGGTCATGGTGGTTTTCAAGGTCGTGGTGCTGGTAATCCTTTTGTTGGTCCTATGAAGTGTATATTCTTGTATATTTCACAAAAGGAATTTAATGTGTTGTATACAATTTTGAATTGTGCCAAATTAAGAAAATACAAGACATTTAACAAAAGAACATTTCAATTACAATCTTCTATTAGATGAGAAGATAGTCAACGGTGATCATGTGTAATTGCCTTGATTTGAATTATTGATATCTAGTGGAGAGGTTATTTCTATGATTTTAGACGATTCCCTTTTACACCTCCGCAAGATAGTGGTCCCATCAAAGACGCCGATATTGAATCATAACAATTGGAAGCGCAGACGATGAAGGGCTTTTGTGAGGACATCTACAAGCTGATCCTAAGTAGAAACATGTGACACCTGAAGAATGACGCGATTGACACGATCAAGAACAAACTGAAAATCAAGTTCAATGTGCTTCATGTAAGAATGAAGAACGAGATTGACATAGTAGAAAGTAGCCCTAATATTGTTGCAAGAAATGGTCGGTTTATCCATTAAAGAAACACCAAGCTCATGGAGGAGGGATTGAACCCAAGCTAGTTCAGCAGTAATGGAGGCTATGGCCTGGTATTCTGCTTCCGTAGATGATCGAGTGAAAGAATGTTGTTTGCAAAAACTCCAGGAGACTCAGTTGGTCGTGGACTTACGGTCATCATGATCATTAACCCAGTCAGCATCTGAAAAAGCATAAAGATTGGATGAGGCACTATGGTGGAAGATAAGACATGCTTTTTAGATAGCGGATGAGACGTTTCAGGGCCTGCCAATGAGACTCAGTTAGTCGATGCATGAACTGTGAAAGTTTGTTGACAATAAATGAGATGTTAGGGCTGGTGAGACTCAGATATTGGAGGTCTCCAACAAGTTGTCAAAAAGTAGTAGCATCAATGAGGGGATAGCTATCAGAGAGAAGCAAAGAATAAGAGGTAGCCATTGGTGTGCTTACATCTTTAGCACCTTCCATTTTAGCTTTAACCAGGAGATCATGAATATATTTATGTTGAGAAAGAAACAAACCCATGGTGGTAGGTATCACCTCACCTCCAAGGAAATAATGAAGGATCCCAAAATCTTTAACAAGAAAATGATTGGCCAATGCCTGAATGAAAGTAGAGATAAGTCTCTTATTATTTCTTGTAATAACAAGATCATCAACATAAACTAGAAATAATAGCACATCACCATCCCGATGAAAAATAAAGAGAAAGGCATCAGAGATAACATTAACAAATCCCTGATTGAGCAAAAAAAAAAAGAGCTCAACTCTTTATACCATGATTGGGGGTGCATGCTTGAGGCTATATAAAGCTTTACGAAGTTTGCAAACATAACTTGGAAAATTAAAGTCATCGAACCCGGGAGGTTGCAACATATAAACATCCTCAGAGAGTAAGCCATGCAAAAAAGTATTGTTCACGTCTAATTGACGAAGAGGCCAACCATGAGTAAGAGTCAAATGAAGAATAAGACGAATTGTGGTGGGTTTCACAATCGGGCTGAATTTGTCCGAGAAATCCACTCCAAGACGCTTATGAAAGCCTTTAGCAAGAGGGCGTCCTTTGTACCTATCAATACTGTCATCAGAATGCCTTTTTATGCAGAATACCCATATGCACTCAATAAGATTTTGTGTGGGTTGAGGAGGAACAACCTCCCAAGTACCATTGCGGATTAAAGCATTGTATTCGTCGAACATGGATACAAGCTAAAGAGGATCTTGAAAAACACATGTTGGTTCAATGGGAAAGGCAAGTGGATGTTTGCTGGCAGTGGAAAGTTGTTTGGGTTTAAAAATATTATTTTTGGCTCGAGTGGTCATGGGGTGATTGTTTAAATTATTTGGTGGTGGTGGTGGTGATGGTGGGGGTAGGGGTAAAGGATTAACAAATATAGTGCATGGTGATGACCAGAAGGTGGGGCTGGCAAGTAAGGTGAAATTGTGGTGTAAAGATGAGGAGGTGGAGCTAGGAGGTGTGGGTGATGTTGGTTGGGAATAAGTACTAGACAGTGGTAGTATAGTCAAAGAAGATTAGGTTGATGATGAGGTAGGTCAAGGGGCTAGTAGGTTAGTGAGATTGGCAGGTTATGTTGGTAGGGAGATAAGGTTGATATGATGTGTTGGTGAGGAGATGGGGCATGCAGAATTTAGTAGGTGAGCAGCAACATGTGGTGATGGTGTGGGGGAGAGACAGGACGCCGAGACCTTTGATGACGTATCAGTAGCAGCATGTTGAGAAGTGGAAGTGAGTGGTGGTACATCGGTAACCTAAATAGGAATAGTGGTGACGGTTGGAGTGATAATAGACCATGCTAATGAGTTGGGGGAGAGACTTGAGGAACAACAGAGTCATAAGAAGAGAAGGGAAATGTGTTTTCGTCAAATTGGACATGATGGGAAACAAACACACGACGGGAATAGAGATCAAGACATAAATAAGCACATTGAGTAGATGAGTAACCAAGAAAAAGACATGGACGAGACCGAGAAAGAAGCTTGTTAGAATTGTAGGGCTTAACCAGGGGAAACATAAACAACCAAAAACCTGAAGCTTTGTATAGTTAGGAAGATCACCAAAAAGAGCTTTGTAGGGATAAATATTATTGAGAACATGAGTGTGCATCCTATTAATAAGATACACAGCAGTTTTGAAAGCATATGACCAATAAGTGAGAGGTAAGGATGCTTGATGAAGAAATGTTAACTTTGTTTCGACAAAATATCGGTGGCGGCGTTCAACAACACCATTGTGTTCAAGAGTGTGTAGAGAGTGGTAAGATGAGTGATGCCATTGGTGGCTAATTTTTTTTATTTTTTATGTTTAACATATTCTCCACCAACGTCAGAGTATAAGGTGATTATTTTGGTGTGGAAGTAATTTTCAACGAGAGCCTTAAAGGTTGTGAAAATTGAGAAAACATCGGATCTGTGTTTCATGGGATAAAACCAAATATATTTTGTGAAATGATCAACAAATATAACATAGTATGAAAAGCCATCAGTAGATAAGGGGCATGGCCCCAAACATCACTATAAATTAGTTCAAAGGGATGCTTACTAACAAGCGAAGATGACCAAACGGAAGCTTGTGGCTCTTATTACAATGACAAGAAGTGCAAATAGATGGATTTGAAGACATAGTAATGGATGAGGTATATAAAATTTGGAGAAAAGTTCGATGATTGGGGTGACTAAGCAAACGATGCCACAAATTGGAGGAGTCCACCACACCTACCATAGCTTGTATTTGAGATCGAGATATGAGCATCAAGCATGGCCACTCATATGTATCCACTTTATTCGTGCCTCAAAGAAGTGCCGCCCCTGTGTTCAGATCTTTGACAAGAAAGAAATTAGGAAAAAGTTCAATAGAGGTTGCATTTTGTTTATTAAATTTAGCAATGAAAATTATATCAGGCGAAATGGAAGGAACACACAGGACATCATGTAATCGAAAAGGTTGTGGTAGAAGAAGAGGAAAGTGATGTGGAACCAACATGTGTAAGACTTAAATCTTTTCCATTACCAATAATAATCTCATATGGGCCATCATAAGAGGTGGACTATGGGATGTTCCTAGAATCATAAATGACATGGTGAGAGGCACCCGAATCTAGCAGCCAATGATAAGATGTGGGTGAGCGAGTAGTGGTGTGGTTGACCATAGGTGGAGAGGAGGAGCTTGAGGAAAGATGCGGGCATCATTTGGCACTATGCCCTTGAGTGCCACACAATTGACAAAAGCCACGATATCCCATGTCGAAATGCCGATTATTGGTGTTGGTGTTGCTATAGTGGTTAGAACAGTGAGAATTGTTGGTGGCATTATTTGGACGTTGGTTGGAGGCTTGTGTGGATCTCGAGCCATAGTGAGAGAAGCTGGAATTTTGAGCAACAAGGTCAGTCATAAGAGTGAAAGCTTCATGTTCAATGAGTTTGTCATACAAATTATCAAAGGAGATGGAGGTATCACTCGCCGGAACAACGACAACGATTTCTTTGAGGTCGAGTCCAACACCATTGAGAACATGTAAAACAATATCATCGTTATAAAGTGGAACATCGATAATGGCAAGCTCAATGATGGCTTTGACAACTTGTAGAAAAACAGACACAGGTTATGTACCACGACGCATGAGCGTGTTTTGTTGGCATAGAGCTTAATCAGCTTGTCCCAAGCCTCCTTGGAGGTTTTGGAGGAGTCAATGAGAGATATAACCTATTCATATACAAAGGCTAAAACAGCGTACAGGAGCAACTGATCTTAACGAATCCAAAAATTATTGGACAAAGCAGAAGAGGCAGCAAGACATGGTTTTGATCCATCAATATAACTCATCAAGTCATACTTGAGAAGTAGGGCATTGAATTGAGCTCACCATGAAGGAAAGCTGGTGGATGTGAGTTTGAGAGTTAACTGAGCAACAGTGTTAATAGTGACAAGGGTGGGCAATGGGGCTGTGATTGTGTTGGTGGATTCAACCAAGAGGATCGAGATATAAAATACCAAATTATAGTGAATATGGAATGTATATTCTTGTATATTTCACAAAAGGAATTTACATGTGTTATATACAATTTTGAATTGTGCCAAATTAAGAAAATACAAGACATTTAACAAAAGAATATTCAGTTACAATCTTCTAGTAAATGAGAAGATAGTCGTGTGATCATGTGTAATTGCCTTGATTTGAATTGTTGATATCTGGTGGAGAGGTTATTTCCATGATTTTAGGAGATTCCTTTTTATCGCGTTGGTTCAAACGGCGGTTTGTTTCATGGTGGAACTAGTTGTGGCTCATTTTAGAATCGAGGAATTCTTCCTACACCCGCTGCTGCTTTTCCTCGCTCTTCCTATCTTCCCAACCATGTTGCGGTTGTCTCTTTATATTCTGGATATCGTAACATTGGTTCTTCCTCTAATGGTAGTAACTATTCTAGTGATCGTCGTCATTCTACTATAAACTGTTTCAAGTCTCCTTTCTCCAAATACCAATATCCGTCTTCACAATCTCATGCTATGATGTCTGCCTCTCATGTAGGCAATAAACAGTCCCCTACATGGTATGCCGACAGTGGCAAATTGTCACATATTACCAAAGATATAGCTACTTTGAGCCTTTCCACAAAATACACTGGTCAAGATCAAGTCGCTATTGGTAATGGTGCAAGTTTATCTATTAAGAGTCTTGGTTCCGATTCGATGTCAAAATTTCCTTTAAATTATGTGTTGCATTGTCCTTCTGCTTCTGCTAATCTACTCAGCATTCATTGATTTTGTTGTGATAATCATTGCTACTTCATTTTCACTCATACTAATTTTTTTTTGTGAACACGATATCCCCGGAAGACACTTTTCCACAGCAAGAGTGAGAATGGATTGTATCCGTTTCGTGAGGGTTAGTCAAAATTTCTATTGGTTTTTGCAAGTTGTATTTTCATTATATGAAAAAGAGTACAAGACCTAACCAATATATGTATGTCAAAGAGAAGGAACAAGCCCTTATCTCTCCTTGATTTATGCCAAAAAGCTATCAAACAAAAGTAAACAACTGCAAGATACACAACCCTTGAATTAAGAAGATTGACAACAAGAAACACTATTGGTGACAACAATGTACAAGAGGGCAGAAAACAGCCCACTCTACACGGTACATCAACCCATCACCCTAAAACTAGGTTAACAACTTGTACACTTCTTCTAATAGTTTCCCTTCAAGAACATGGCTTTCTTTGGACAACGAACCTTTTCATTTGTGTGGCATCAGTGGTTCGGTCATCCATCTAGTGCAATTTTTAATAAAATTATGTCTTCTGTTACTCAGTTTTTGCTCTACTTGCCGATTTTGGTGGTTCATGAACAAGTTTGAACAAATGCGTAAAAACTGAAAGCTCCAGTTATCTCTACATGCAAGCACTTTAATACTGTTATTTGGTGGTTTTCTTTTTGGCTAATAATCAACTTTCTAGTTTTCAGGACTACGGTTGGCAAGGATGGGGAGAAATATCGTATGGGGGATTTGAATGTGTTAAACGTGCTAAGGTTGCAGAGTTTCTGGTAGAAAAGCCAAAACCTTTGTACTGTGTGACTCTCTGAATATGTGAAATTTAGTAAGTTGTGACTTTTTTGATTGGAACCTTCATTGTGATTCCGCTTTACTTGAAACCTCCAACCAGTTTAGCTATTTCATGTTTTATATCATACTAGGTTTAGGTTAGATCTTGGATTGAAGAAGTAATTCCTGGTATCAGTAGCGATGTAATCTTATATATAATTGGGGTTGATAGTTGAAGGTAACCAGTCTCAGTGACAGTGCTTCATCTCGGACGGTTATTGACGTTAGGTTACGCATGGACATGTTATTCAAGCTAAAGCATGCAGTCCAATTCTTAAGAGAGTTTACTGCTTTGTATACAAATGGGCCAGCTAGTGGCGGTGGTATCGGGTAGCTTTCCCATCAACTTTCGCATAAATTGTCCACCCAAATGAGCATTTTGTTGCTTAAGAAAACTAAACTTCGCCTTTCTTGTTTTTTTGTGGCTCGGCACCTTTAAAACCATCTGTTACATGGCTATACTGGTTTAATCCATGCAGCACCGGACACAAGAAAGAGACCGTCCTTGAAAAATATTTGATATCCTCTTGTTCTCTCCTCACCTCCACAATTCTTAATCCTTTTGGTTTTCTCTTTGATAACCTATTTGATGAACTTGAAACTTTGACCATAAGTAGCGTATTGTCGTCATTAGTTTTTGACCCATTTCCCCATTTCCCCCATTTTTCGTGTTGATCTTTTTTTTTCTTTTCTTCTTATTGCATCCCTTGAAGTTAACTTAAAAATTCATTCCAACTAATAGTTTTTACTGATAACATCAGGTTCTCAATCAAAATGGTGATAGATTTTTGTTACACTCATAGGGCCATCTCCAACCGAAGGGTCCAGAGGGCCGAAAACCGTCCCCAACTGAGGGCCAGGCTAGAGGGCTCGTGGAATCTGAAGGGTCCCACGGAATTGGAAAGGGCCAAATGGCTAGAGGACTGGCCAATTTTTTTTTAAATGTGTCGGATTTCCTGTCGGTTATAATCGACATGAATAAGCAATAGTGTAGGTTTTAACCGACGCTAATAGTGATTTAAACATAACTTCTTCTTTTTTTTAAATTCCATTTTTTCCTATAACTTCTATTTCACAAAATTTGTTTCATTTTATTTTAAAATCTTTTTTTTCCTATAACTTCTATTTCACAAAATTTGTTTCATATTTTTTTAAACTATATTTTGTTTCCTATAACTTCTATTTTACAAAATTTGTTTCATATTTTTTTAAACTATATTTTTTTCCTATAACTTCTATGTCACAAAATTTGTTTCATTTTATTTTAAATTCTATTTTTTTTTCTTATAACTTCTATTTCACAAAGTTTGTTTCATATTTTTTTTAAACTATATTTTTTTTCCTATAACTTCTATTTTACAAAATTTGTTTCGTTTTTTTTAAATTCTATTTTTTTTCCTATAACTTCCTAAGCTATTATACAACATTAAATTAAATTAAGTAACATGAAATGAATTAAACAATATGAAATAACATTAACCAACATAAAAAAAACATTTAACAACATGAAACTTAAACAACATTTTAAAAAACATTTAAGAACATAAATTATGTTTGGATTTGAATTTAAGTTGTAGTTTTTAAATAATAAATTATGTTTGGCCCTATGGCCCTCTAACCCTCAGTTGGAGACAGTTTTTTGTGACAGGGCTAAAACGAGCCATATGGCCCTCGGTTGGAGACGATTTTTTGTGACAGGGCTAAAACGAGCCATATGGCCTTCGGTTGGAGACGGAGGCAAATCATGTACTATTCATTAAAATATTAATATCTTGGAGGGCCAGAGGGCTCTCTGGCTAGCCCTCGGTTGGAGATACGTGGCAGAAGTGAAGAAGTTCTGAAGAAAAAATAATTTGTCTGATTGGAATGGTACCATGCATGTAGTTTATAGGTTGATTTAGTAATAAAGAGAAGCTTTGTGACAGAAAATAGTTGTAAAATAGTGAAGAACACAGGGAAAGGAGAATACTGCATATATTGCTTAATGAAATCGAAGAACATTTACAAAGTTATAACCCTAACTCAGTCAATTGCTCAGATTCTACATTTTAGGGATCAAGGACACATCTCCAGCCATTCAGGCTATCGGAGGCTACGATCCTTCCACTTGGGAGAGTATTGAAAGACACAGTACAACTCCAAGGGATAAGAATACCAACTGTACTACTTACTAAAAACAGAAAGAAAAACTAGTCATTGCAATTTAAAGTCTAACGGCTATTTCTAAAAATAGTAAGTTCTTCGCTTCCTTCGATTTCAGCACTCTCTTCAATTTCAGCTGCAGGATGGTCCTTTACAGATTGGACTTCAAGCAAGTATGCAGCTTAAATCTCAACAGAAAAAATAATTTGTCTGATCCTTCAGGTCAAGCGTGAACACGCACTCTAGCGGACTGCAGTAAAGCACACTAAAGCAATTGAATCAAGTAATTTAGGAATCCGAGTTGAAGGTGGCACAAATATCTGCCCTCTGTATGAGTCTGCATTGCCAATGACACATGCTAATGAAGTCAATTCTTTGACAAATTTGGATAACTGATTTTCTGGAAGTGCAAAATCTCCTGCTCCATTTGGTCGGAAGATTCCACTCTATGATGTGGCACATGTTCGGGCTGGAGACAAAGGAAATGATTTGAATTTTTTCATCATCCCTCATTTTCCTCCAGATATAATGAGGTTAAAGTTGATTGTAACACCCCAGTGGGTCAACCAAGTAGTCTCGGCCCTCTTAAACTCCTCTTTGTTCCTAGACATGGTGCCATCAACGAAAGAGACAAATGGGTCCACGAAAATGTAAAGGTGGAAATTTATGAAGTTAGAGGAATCTGATCATTAAACGTTGTGGTTCGGGACATTCTTGACGGTGGTGTAAACTGCTCGAGAAGGATTGACTGGCACGGAAAAATCATCTCAGATCTCATACTGTGCTTGCAAGTTCTGTTGCCTCCATGGTTGGGTCGTTCAAATACTCATAGAGCATGATTTGCTCTAATGGGGCGACATTACTACAATATTAGCTTTAGGTGGTGGATATTAGAAAAATCATGTCGGATAAATTATATCCGACACATCATTTAATTAGTGGCGGATATTAGAAAAGTCATGTCTGTTATATCCAACATAAAGTCTTGGCGGATATTTAGTGGTGGATATAAATTGGTTATAACCGACAATATTTTTGAATCCTTTTTAAAAATATTTTTTTACTGATTCTGGCAGTTTTTAAGTTAATAGTGGATTTTATAACCGACAGAAATTGACTATTTTATTATTTTACTTTCTAGTGGTTATTATTTTAGTATTCTGGCGATTATAATCGACAGTAATGAAAATTTTATTATTTTAAAATGTTATATTGATTATAAATAAATAAATAAACCTATATTAATTTTTTTTTTCACTCATGACCCTAAAGTCTAATGAACCAAATTCCCACGAGCCATAAATTTTCTGAGAGAATAATAACAACAGACTACAAAGCTTTATCATTTTTGTAATAAGGATTATGCTCCCTCACAAGCAAGCAACAAGATACAAAGAAATTCAAACAATTTTTTTCAATTGTCAGAAAGCACATTGTCTGGCACATAAACACACATGAACATCTAGTGTACTTTATAACGTCTGATTTTATTATTTTAAAATGTTATATTGATTAAAAATAAATAAATAAACACATGTTTTAAATATTATTTTTTTCACTCATGGCCCTGTCGGATATAACCGAGACAAACAAAGCAAAATTTTGGACAGCTGCCAGAATAATCTCTGGATGTTTTTTTTTTTTTTTTTTTTTGCGATTTTTTACACATGCTATCTTAGAGTATATACAAACATATTTGATGGTTGGATTGTTGAAACTAGTTTCGTAGAATGCATATCCTATCAAATTGATAGATTTAACAAACACTTAAAGAGTGAATGTTATACTTCCATTAAGTACACTAGTGTAAATGTTTTATATTAAAGATGGAATTCATTCATTGCATTCTTATAGGGTCGAGGAGTGTAGCTGCAAAAAAATCATCAAAATTGGAGCTAAAATAACCGTTCAATTGTGATTTTTCGTTTATAACCATTGAAAACTTTTGTTCCGTTACCTTATCTCTGAATGTTTGTTTTTTGCGATTTTTTACGTATGCGATCTCGGAGTGTGTACAAACAAGTTTGACGGTTGAATCGTTGAAAAACTTTTTGT
The DNA here is from genome assembly GCA_963580275.1 of Crataegus laevigata. Taxonomy (NCBI): domain Eukaryota; kingdom Viridiplantae; phylum Streptophyta; class Magnoliopsida; order Rosales; family Rosaceae; genus Crataegus; species Crataegus laevigata. The sequence continues at coordinate 22,688,161 of OY756947.1, read as the reverse complement.
AGAATGCGTATCGCATTAAAACAGTAGATTAAACAAACACTTAGAGTTAATGTTATACTTCCCCTTCAAGTATAAAATAAGATTTGTGGTATCCAATAATATAAATATTTTAAATTGAAGATCGAATTCGTTCAATGCATTCTTATAGAGTCGATGAGTGTAGCCGTAAAAAAATCATCAAAATCGGAGCTAAAATATAAATTGTAATTTTTCGTTTATAACCGTCGAAAACTTTTGTTTTGTTACCTAATCTTTGAATGTTTGTTTTATGTGATTTTTTACGTATGCAATCTCGGAGTGTATACTAGACCTAGCATTCGTGTTGTGTTTCCCGTGTTCGTGTTGTTTTCGTGTCATACCCGATATCTTAACGGGTCGTGTCGTGTAACACCTGTTAAAATAAACGGGTAAAATGACCCAACCCGAAATCGACCAGATAATATTAACAGGTAATATGACCCGACCAGTTGCCTGTTAAGAAAAATATATTTTAAACCAATAAATAATCAAATGAAAAACATAATACTAAATAAATATATACATACCATATTATCACATTCAAAACATAAAAACACATTTGTCTTTTAAGTATTACATATTTACATACCCGAAATAAAAGCATAATAAAAAAATATTAGAACATTACAAAATATCAAATGTTCAAAATATTTGCAAAATTAAGGGAGTTATGTTTCAAGGTTTGGAACCTTGCACATTTTCTTACAATCAAACTCTTCAATTTTCATCAATCATCATGAGAAATGATATTGGAACTTTGGCTTGATATATTGTCTTCAAGAGTTATATTGATGATATTTTCTGACACACCCTGACTCGGGAGGGTCGAAGCATGCTGGCCATCACTGTGAAGTGACGTAACCATAGAGGTTAGTGATGTAAAAAAAAAGAGTAAATTAAAAACAAACTAGAACTAAGTTCAAATAAAGATAGTGATAGAGTGCACAAACGTGGGAGTGACCTACTATAGTTATTCAGAGCATAAAGATAGAATGACTACCGAAGAGTAGTCAAGCATCTAAAGTACACTTATCACACAATTTGGTATCAGAGCCAAACCCTGGCTGTGGTGTGCTGACGAGGATATCAGGCCCCTAAGGGGGTGGATTGTAACATCCCACATCGCCCAGGAGAGAGGATCCTGTAAGCCTTATATGTATATTCTCATCTCTACCTAGTACGAGGCCTTTTAGGAGCTCACTGGCTTCAGGTTCTGTAGGAACTCTGAAGTTGAGCGAGTAGCACGAGAGCAATCCCATGATGGGTGACCCATTGGGAAGTTCTCGTGTGAGTTCCCAGAAACAAAACCGTGAGGGCGTGGTCGGGGCCCAAAGCAGACAATATCGTGCTACGGCGGATGTTGTGCCCGGGATACAGTGGACCCCGGGCGGAGATGTAACATTTTCAGTGAGGATTTCTACATTAGCATTCTCTTTTCATTTATCCTATGGCTATTGTTTAAGTAAAGTCTTGAATAGTTTTTTAATTAATGTAGAAGTGTAAAAAATACAGAAAAAATATATTAAAACTCGTAATGACAAGCTTCACAACTTTCATGAAGGGCTTAAATTTGAAATGTGCCACTATAATCATATAAATCATAAATCAAAATTTAACCGTCGATTGTTGTTTACATTTATGCTTCATTGTTCTCACCAAATTTTGTTTTTTTGAAAACATGATCTATTAGAGGATATAAGAAGATGAACGGTTCGGATCGTTGATATTATGTTCAGAGTTTTACTGTTAGTGAAAATATTGCTTAGTGTTTATAAAGTCTGTACAAACTATATAACATCGACTCATATTTCAATTAACCGTAAATATCAGAACGTGATATCAAAAATCTGAACCGTTCATCTTCCTACATCCTTTAGAAGATCATGTTTTCAAAAAAGAAAATTTTAAAAATGAAATTCAATATAAAGAACAAAGCCCAAACAACAATTGACGGTTAAATACAAATTTAAGGTTTATAGATTATAGTGTCGGATTTCGAAGTTGACTCCTTCACGAAAGTTGTAAAGCTTGTCACTACGAGTGATTATATATATATATATATATATATATATATATATATATATATTACATTTCTACAATAATTATTATTAATTTTTACTTGTACACTCAAAATAAAAAACACTATTCATGACGGTTTGGAGGGTTTTAAAAATCTAAACAATAATCTAAGTGTAATCATTGTCTACTCGTGGAAAATGATGAATCACGAGCGTTTATATATTCTTTCACATTTTTCATACTTGTAAGGATGTCTTATCGCCTATACTAAAACTATACTAGTTGATTTTAATTTTGGACAACAACATGTTAAGTAAAATTTATCCTATTAATGATAATAAAAAACTCTTATAATAAAAATAAAACTTAATTTTTTAAAACTTATATAGAATAATAATAAAAAAATATATTTAATATAGAATATGTTAATATATACAATATGGCTATTGTATTTTATAATAAATTTTTTAGTAATTAAACTTTAAAATTATAATTTATTTTTCTTAATAGGTCGAAATAGGTTACCCACGTGTTACTCGCGTGTATACCTGTTAAGAACCCGTTATTAACGTGTTCTTAACGGGTCACCAGATAATGATTCGATTAGTTATCGTGTTGACTCGAAACCCGTTATTTTCGTGTCATTTTCATGTCGTGTCACCGTGTCGTGTAAGAAACTGTCGGGTACCTTTGGTGTTCTTGAATTGGGCTGTTCTTTTGACGGATTTGGATCCTCTCTGGATCCTCTTCATGGGGATCCTAGGGATCAAGCAACAAGGACCGTTCATAAAAAATCGTGCGGCTACAATTAAATGCTTTTTACGCAAAACGAGACTGCTTTATTTTTAAAAATATAAAAATCATTTAATTGTAGCCGCACGATTTTTGATGAACGGCCCTTGTTGCTTGATCCCTAGGATCCCCATGAAGGGGATCCGGAGAGGATCCAAATCCTTCTTTTGACGATTTAGTAGTGAAACTTCTACTCATTGAGTACCTTAATTATATTTCTGGAGTGTGAACTGTCATTGCGTAGAGTAGAGTAATACGCGTAGATTCCATATTCATTCTGGAAATGGTGTACCTTAGGGGAATGTTGCACATCTTAAAGGTGGAAAATGTAGGGAGGTCAACTTGAAAGGGAAAGAAATAATTCAAAAAGTGGTTTATATTTTTTTTATTATTAATATATTTTCTGTCGGTTTTATCCAACAGAGAATATTCTTATTTATTCATTATTAATAAATTTTTTGTCGGTTATATCTGACGCAAGTTTTGTCAATTTTGGAGTACATCTGACAGAGAATGCTCTTATTTATAAATTATTAATATATTCTCTATCGATTATATCTGACACAATTTCTATCGAAAAATTAGAGTATTTTTTGTCGGAAAATTCATTTCCTGATGCAGGCAATTCTGTCGCTTATTATATCCGCCATTGCACCCATTTTATGTCGGATTTTGCTTAAAATCCGACAGTAATATACTTTTCTTGCCGATTATCATAGCGACACTAATAAAAGATTTTGTAGTAGTGAGTTATGGTGTAATTCTTGTCTTCTAGAGTTGTATGTGAAATATTTTTATTCTCAGAATTCCTGGTTTTGATGATTTGTAAGCTATGTTTTAATCAGATATAGCCCTATAGGAAAAGAAAAAGTTAATGTACGTAATCCAACTTCCTGCAACAAATCTACTGTTTGACAAATACAAACAATTTCATATCGAAAATTGACAAAAGAAGAAACAACATACGGTAACTGGATTTACAACTGATTATACTCAGATATTTTATATAAAATCTCACACTTGATGCCCTGCCAGGTAACAATACACAAGTTAAAAACAGCATCAAGGTGATTAGTATCGGGGCGCTAGAAAATATTGACTTGTACTTATTTGTGGATTTGGATCCTCTCCGGATCCCTTTCGTGGGGATCCTAAGGATCAAATAACAAGGGCCGTTCATCAAAAATCGTGCGGCTATAATTAAATGATTTTTATATTTTTAAAAATAAAACAGTCTCATTTTGAGTAAAAAGCATTTAATTGTAGCCGCACGATTTTTGATGAACGGTCCTTGTTTCTTGATCCCTAGGATCCCCACGAAGGGGATCCGGAGAGGATCCAAATCCCTTATTTGTATTGATTATATTTCGAAAAAACTTATTATATTAGCACCTCACAAATTGTTGAATAAATTCTACATACTTAATACACTTTACATTTACTTTTTTAATTAAAAATTATCTTAATACACCCACTTCATTCCCCATAATACCCTCACACTCCACATTTTTAATATACACCTTACATTTTCTACACACACCTCACATTTTTTGTACACCCCACATTTCTCAAATCTTATAACACTCATTTTTAATTTTGCTGAATGATTTCAAATCATCTAAACGTTAGTTTGCCAAATGATTTGAAAAAATGTTTAGGTTCATTTGAACGTTTTTCAATAACGATAATAATGATTTCAAAGCTTTTGAACATTAATTTTGTGTTCCATTCGTTAAAAATAATTTTTCTCAATTAACATGTTTGTAGTTTCATTGCTTAGGGTTTTATTTAACAATGGCGGGTGGGAGGGGTTTTGATAGTTGAAGTAGATAAATAATACGTTAAAAATGATTTGGGATGTATTTATAATTTTTTATTATTTTTTTAAACCTAATAATGTCAAAATTGTCATTACATAATAGAGTAAATAAGTCATTAATATTAAATTTTAATGTAGAGTGTATTCAAAATTTTGTAGGGTGCTAATATAAAAAACCTTTTGAAAATAAAATTTTCATTAGCGAGTGTACTTCTAAAATAACCCATATTTTCCAGCTAAAATTATCATTTAATCGTTATTTTTCTTCTGGCCAGGGCCACCTAATTGTAACACTATCTTTTGCCATTACTAATCAGACGGTTGGCCCAAACAAATTTGCAATTTCCTGCATTGGACAATTAAGAAAAATACTATTTTTAACCAACATAACTTCCAAACACCAAATATCTAAACATTTGGCTATCATTTTGTTATCTCAAATTCTTATGTGTTTTTGCTCTTGAAAAGGTCAGATCACCAACCTTGTTTTACTCCAATCCAGTCGGATAACTTCCACAATTAGGGCAATAAATTACTCCATTCACTTCTCCGTTTAGCAGCATTTGCAAAATCCATTATAATAATCTGATATAAATTAGGTTTTGTTTAGACAAATCAGAAACTTTGCTCAATCCCTTTTTGGAATTGTCTGAGGTACCGGTAGCAAGCACGGTGCTCCCCTTGTTGAACTTGTCTCTGATCCCTCAGGCACCTGAGTTGAAGACAGACTGCATACTTTTTTCGGGTTTTTTTTCTTTCGATCTGCTTGAATAAGGATAACAATGGCGTTTACAGGAACTTTGGATAAATGCAAGGCCTGTGATAAGACTGTTTATGTAACTGAAATGTTGTCCCTTGAAGGAGTACCTTATCATAAATCATGCTTCAAATGCAGCCACTGCAAGGGATTTCTCTCGGTACATACATCTCTCGCTTTTCACCTTTTACCTTTATTTAGGTTTGCAACAGATGTGTGTAAGCTTTCTTCGGTTTTGGGGACGATTCTCAACCATCAATTGACTTGTAAAACTCACATCAATGGTGGACAATCGCTCATGCATGTGTTGTTTTAAGTTGCGTATACACGTTATATATGACTCAGAAGTTAGACCTAACAAAGAAAGATGAATTTAGCATAATTTTCAATGCCAAAGAGTCATGAACATTTCAAAGTTAATTTGATAACTATAACGAAGTCTTCATGAATTTGAAAGATCATAAAACTTGGTTAAATATTTCCAAATATGGAAATGATTAAGAAACATACATAATTTTGACAGATGAGCACCTATTCCTCCATGGATGGAATCCTCTACTGTAAACCTCATTTCGAGCAGCTTTTCAAGGAATCTGGGAATTTCAGCAAGAATTTCGGTGAGACATTTTTTTTTTCCCCTAGCTTTAATTATTATATTTTATAATTTTTCTGCAGCATTAAGCATCTACTTTTTCTGTTTGTTTTCCCTTCTGTTTGCTAATAGTAAGTTGTTTTCTAATGAAATTTTGCAGCAAAATCTGCTGAGAAGCAGGGTGAACAACTGGTATGAATAAATTGTCACATTCAAATTCGGTTGAAATTTTGATTTTACATTTTGGATATAATGTCAACCACTGGATTTTGATTGAGCGATTTCCGCCTAAGGCGTGATCTGGTCAATGGGGAACCAAGCGATAAAAACTCTGTATATATATGTACACATATATATTTTGCTCTTAAAAATGCAGTACTGTTAACAAATGAACTGTGATAATGTTCTACAGAATAGGGTCCCCAGCAAGCTCTCTGCCTTGTTTTCTGGAACCCAAGACAAGTGTGCAACTTGCTCAAAGACAGTCTATCCACTGGAGAAGGTGAGTAATATAATTAAGGGGATTAATTTGATTTCAATGAGCTTTTTTTTTTTTATGTTGACAAACCATAGTTCTATTATATTAAATTTCATATAAATTACAGAGAGGGATTCAAACTAGGGTGCAGCGGGTGGAGCACACTGTTCTATATAGCCAATTTAATTTCAACGAGCCATTGAAAAATGCTACATGTTCCAAAATTGCATATGAGCAGTTACCAAGTTTATGATCATGTTGGATAGCTAGTGGATACATAAATATAGTACTACACACTACTTGACTCCTTACACACGAGGAACAATTCTTTTTTTTTTCTTTCTTTCTGTAAATCGACAATCCGACACAAATACAAACATAACTCATTGAAATCACAAAAACAAAGTTTGTACACGAACGGTAGACGTGAAAAGTAACACATTGATTTGTGATTGTAATTTAAATAGGTGACATTGGAGGGAGAAAGTTACCACAAGTCATGCTTCAGGTGTGCTCACGGGGGCTGTGCCCTTACACATTCATCCTATGCAGCTCTTGATGGAGTCCTTTACTGCAAGCACCATTTTTCTCAGCTCTTCCTAGAGAAGGGGAACTACAGCCATGTCCTCCAGGCTGCTGCAAATAGGAAAAATGCCACATCTGCTGAAGTAACTGAGGAGGCAGCTGCCGCCCCCAAGGAGGCACAACCAGAACCAGAACCAGAAACAGAATCTAAGGACCAGACTGACCAGCCGCCTGAGGAGTCTTAAAATGTTTTGCGCTACATCTCTTCTCTTGCCTTTCAGAGTGACGGGGAAACTTCATTTTTGTTCTTTTGAGTGCAAAACCCTCGTCATCTTGTTCAAATATATGTATAACTTGTTCACATCTTACTTTCAGACCGTCAGCTGATTTTGGTTGGTTGTGTTTAAAATCACATGGATATTAATTGTATCCCTTTTTTGTCAATTTTCTTGAGAAATTATTGTGGGAAACTTGACAATTGTAACAGTTCAAATAAGTATTCAGTTCATGATTGTTAAGAATTCGGCGGATTCAAAGAAGTATTCACTTTTCTACTTAGTTTTTCAACTAAAACCTAAAGCGCAAGACTTGCAATTGATGACACCACGTGACACCTATCTAATGGATGAATGATTTACTATGGTTGCCATCTTTACTTTCATTAATTTTTGTTAAAACTATATCTAAATATAAATTCTCTCATTTCATATATTCTTTCTTTCTTCTTACACTACTTTGCCAAATTTCAGAATTTCTTTTAGCTAAAGGTTTTCCAATCAAAGTTAACAACAATGAAGAAAAACAAAGGGAAGCACAAACTTCATGAAAAAAAGCAACAAAAGCTCCCCCCAATGTTAGAACCATTAACTAGAATGGAAGCTGATCCCCATGTAAAGGTTTAATGGGTGCACAGTCAACGTTGCATCCCAGACAAATAAATCAAGGGAAATGATAAACACACATATGATTAAGCCTCTTACACACTCTGTTTGACTTATTCAATCTGATGTTTAGAAACAAAAAAAGTGTGTGAGAAGTTAAAAAGTGTGTGCGAAAATCACTTCACATAAAACAAAGACAAAATAAAAATCAGTAACTACTTTGATAACTTAAATGGAATGAATTCGTAGGTACTGTTACATTCTGATGGCTAGAACCAAATTAAGAAGTGTGTGAGAAAAATAAAAAAAATGTGTCAAAATCACTTCAAATAAAACAAAGGCAAAATGAAAATGGTAACTACTATGATAACTTAAATGGAATGTGTTCACTGTTACCATTAAGTCCATTACTATAGTTCAATGAGATTTGAAAAATAACTTACACATAATTTTGTATTATTGAATCAAAATGTCACAAAATATACCAAATACAATAAATCCTTCCCTACATATGCGATCCATATAGGATCTGGTGTATCATGCACAACCACGTTGGCGGATTCCCTATCATCTTTAGTATTGAAAGGACTACCAGCAGTATTGGAATTAGAAAATGATCCCATTAGTTAACGCATCAGAGTATCTAACCCGAAAGTAAAATAGGTTATTCTTATCGAAACACTTTAACCACTTATGAGAAGACATCTTGGACTTGCAGAGAAAACACAAACACGAGGACAAGGGTTGTTGAACGCTCTTCTATGCACCACTGCTCCTTAGTCACGAACCGAGGGGGAGTTCTAGGGTTTGTGATAGTGTTAGCACTATGCACATGGACCTCCACCTTAAATATATTGCTCAATGCTTCCAGAATCCTACCCACAAACGTATTCTTAATACTAGAATACTAAAGCCCATAAGATTACTTCCATTACAAGAATCCCTTATTGCCTTAGTAATTAAAATCCGTCATCACTATTACTTGGGGCACAAGGAATATAGCTCACCAAATAGAACTCCATCCCTAATCTTCGTCGGATATAACTATGCAAACTAATTAGGGTTGAACTTTAGAGTTTAATTCCAACATATTCAACATCCCAAGTATAATATACACAGTAAAATTTCCATTCTTTTTTTACAAATAATTAAATATATATTGAGTAGAATCATGTTATACATTCAAACTAAGTGAAGGTTGATAGGATTTTTACCACACACGCAAAAATGGTTAAAAACACCAAAAATACTTGCAAGAGAAACAAAATAATTGTAGTATAGTCGGCTCTAATAAGGTTGTTCTTGACAGCAATTGTTAAAACAATTTATATTAAAACCAAATTGTGACAACCCGTCCCGCAGTTATAATTCTTGATATGTGAATTGACTTATATACCCTTGAGTGATGGGTGTATGTTTATGCATGGGTCTAAGAAATCTGGCCCCTTATATAAATTCCTAAACTCTTGGGGCCAATGAGAAACTAGAAAAAATAATTGTTGGATTGGAGGATTTTACACCACACAAATTCATCCCTCTCTCACCTCACTCCCATATCTCACTCTTCATTTCTCAAACTCTCAGATTCTCTCACTCTCCTCACCTACGGACAAGAACCAAAAACAACCCAAACCTTACAGATCGAAGGATCCAAGGTCACCATTGGATTGCTTGAGACCTCACGAGTGCATTGGTACCAGTTTTAGGTAAGAATACTTTCGGTTTTATGTGAAAATCCTACCTCGTACCCATGCATTGTTCATGCAAATTTTATGGTGTGATTTTTAGGAGAATCTAAGCTCATAGGGAGCTTAAGGAGGTCCTAAGGAAGCTCGAAGTGCTTCGTTTGAGAAATTTGGACGTCGGAGCAATGAGAACGGAGGTTCGAAAATTTGGCCAGAATTATCGAGCCATTTTCCGGTGAATCTCCGGCGAGTTAAGGGTCGAGGAAGGTATGGTTTTGTTCGTCTGGTCGAGATCTTCATTTTGATATAAAGTGCGTTGAAAATGGTGATGAAATGAAGAAGTTATGGCGATTTTAAATTTACCCAGAAACCGACGACTTTTTCCGTCGCCGGCGAAACCAGTCTGGTGAAGCCAAGGAAGGAGACGACACGTGTCAGGCACGTGCCGCGCATGGGGGTGCGTTGCACCGTGCCCTGGTAGGTGCGTGGGGTGCGTGGGCTACCCAAAAATTATTTTAAAAATATGTCGACGTCCGTGACATCGTGTAGATCACGTTGGTATATTCGTATACCAAAATTGAGCTATGTATGAGAAGTTATTTCCGTAGTTACGTTTATGTGCTTAAATAACGTATTTTTAGTAATTTCTCATATAGGTGAGACTTATTCCGAGGACGAAAGTAGCCAGGCTAGACGTGGGGGCTACGATCCAGTGACCTATCAGTGAGTGGGCAGTTTGTTTTTCATATATACCTATATATATTGCTATTTTCCCAGAAAGTGAAATTGAACGTTTAAAGGATTTGAAATGCCATGCAAAGTATCTATTTATTTTATTTATGCATTAATGATTGCATATATGTATGTTGGTGCTGCGGACGCACAAGTAAGTTTAAATAATGGTTATGATGAGAATGATGTGATGTGATGTGATTAGAGCTCATATACCTGCACCATGATATTAGTGCTCCCGCCCAGAGTTAGGGGCATAGTCTTTCACGTGTTGTTCACCTCCCGCATCGCATGCTCGCCTTGGATCCAAGTTAGGTGCACAGTCCTGTCGTATAGACCACTATAAGTGGGTTCGACTCGTAGGTGACCCCGCGAATTTTTTTCACAGTCTTCACATGATTGTAGCACTAGAGCATATTTATATATATTCAGTGATGATGAGTAGACCACTAGTGGTGATATTGATATGTGTGCAGGATTGATATACATGATGTGATGAGTTGATTATGAGCTATATGTGTTGGAAGTATGCCCACAAAGCCACTCATTTGATGTAATAGCTTTTGGAATACTTATTGTATTAAACTTTTATATGTTTAATGGAGGGCAAAGCTTATTGTTAATCACTATTTATTGTATCTTGTGTTTAAGCAATAAGGGAATCCGAGGAATGTATTTGATCTAAGAGATAAGTGATCTAAGTAAGTTAGATTGACGAGACCTTTCTCTTATGCTTATTCCTAAAACGTTCCTAGCCATAGGATTGCCAATTGGGCATTGACAATCCGCTAAGGTTAGTATGTGTTATGTCGACTTAAGTGTGAGTATGACAAGTCTCAAGTCATTTAGTGTTGGACACTAAGACAAACACATAGGTGCTCGAAAGAGTAATCGAGTACACTGAACCACGATCAAAAGAGAGTTCAAACATACATGTCATGTAAGAACTCGAGAGTTACAATATGCAAAGTAGTCCTTTGACCTGAGGCATCATAGATGTCTAATGGTTAGGTCCTTGATCTTTGATTATGTCAAAGACATTCCATTGGAGTGTCCACGGCATTGTTGTGGTCAAGCTACCTAGTCATGTAGACATATGAATGCACAACAAGGGATCTCTAACCTTCCATGGTGGAAGGAGAATACTCTAAGATATGATTCGAGAGTCTTTGGCCAAAGCATATGAATATGACTTAGGAAGTTTGTTCCAAATCATATTCAATTGAATCATATAGATAAGGAAGTTTGTTCCAAACACTAATCTTAAGGTAGAATTGAAATGTGGTTTCAATTCACAATCGATAGTTAAGAGTAACGATCGCCCACTACCTCGCTAATTGGAACCTAATGGATCGTACACCGAGTAAGGATGAAAGTGAAGTAATTAAATGAAATGGATATGCAATTAAATGGTTTAATTGAAGAATGGTCAAAATTAATTAATTAGTTAATTAATTATATGAAACGTTCGTATTGGGCTTTTAAGTTGGTTTTGGGGTTCGGGGCCCAAAAGTGTTTTGGCCCACAAGGCCCATTATGTTTAAGTTGTATGACAACTAAAACAAAATGGGCAATTAGCCCAATAACAAAGCAAGGCCGGCCATAAAGGGTGAGGGGTAGCAAACTTGTATTAATTACAAGTTTGCCACTCACAAGAAATGAAGTATAAATTCATCTTTATAGCTTTATTTCATTTAGGGTTCTCTTGGTGAAATTCGGTGAAATAATTTTTCCTCTATTTCCTAAAAGAGGCCGGCCACATTAGGGAAGAAAATCTAGCAATTTCTTCTTCCCTAAATCATCCATTTTATCTTCACATTTTATCTTTGGTGTAGAGACTTGGAGACATCAAACTTTTGGTGTTTTGGAGAACACATCCTCAAGGAAGCAAGGAGGTGACTTGAAGGCCCTCCACTTGGGTGAATCCCTTGTTTAAACAAGGATGAGCTTCAAGGGTAATGAACTCTAAATCTTCTCTGCTCTTTAAAGTTGTTAAAGAGTTATGGTTCACCATATACTAGGCTTTGAAAGTCATGGGTTTTATGAATTGTTTTGAATGCATGTCTACTTTAAATTTGTTAATAGTTTGCATATGTATTCAAATGTTCTTAAATGTTCTTAGCTAGGACTAAATTTATCCTTCAATATGTGCAGCCAAGGGCTGAGTTTATTATTGTTATTGATTATGAGATATTATACGGCCGAGGGCCAAGACGATTACTTGACATTGATCACATCTTCAGATTTATGATTGAGATTCAGTTATGATACTTTGGCATGGCATACATACACTTTTTCAACATGATTTTGATAATTATACATATATGAGATTATAATTTGATTATGGGAATTTATATAGGTTTTACGGAGATGGGTTATACTTTTGAGAAAAGAATGATTTTGAAAAGATTTGTTTTGCTGACCCACTCAATTTTGTTTTTTGCCCCTCCAGGTTCTAAGTAGCTAGAGTATCTTTGGTGGCTAGTGAGGATCATTCGGTAGTTCTAACAAACTCTTTCTTATGTAGGGCACCCTTTGAGGTTATTCGTATTTAATGATTCATGCTTGACTGCATTTGGACTTAGTACGCTCTGGTTCTGTATAAGTACTATAATCTCACTCTAGCACACTATCTCATTTAGATTGCTAGTGGACTGGTTTTAATTAGTTCGTATTCTGATATTAATTCTTGCTTCCGCACTGTGCACATGGTTACGTCACGCTCACGTGACGGCCAGCATGCCCCACTTACGGGTCGAGGTGTGTCACAAATCTTAATTAATTAATTAAGGTAAAGTTTTGAAAAAGGTTAATTTTAAAACCTAAAATAAGAAAAACAAATTTAATTAAAAATATTAATGAAATCGGCAAAAGTAAAGAAATATAAAAGAAAATAGTTTTTGAGAATCAAGTTGTAAAAGTACTAGGGTTCCGCTGTCACCGTAACAATCCTACGTAGTTCTCCCAATTACTTATGACTTGTACATGCTTATTTTGAAGATTAAATTTTCCTAAAGTATGCTCCACTTGGACCCTTGATCTAGAACTTATATCAAACATGCAACTCGTCTGTGGTATTTAGATCAAATCTAAATACCACAGACTTATTAAGCTTTTTGAAAACACTTTGAAAAACCATACAACCCATAAGACGTGGTATTCATCTTAAGACAAATTACAATTATTAGCCACAAGAAGCCTTCGACAATTTCAGGGAAAGTTTTCCAACCACAAAATTACATTAAATTACTTTTCTAAATATCGTAATGGTCGCAAATCACCAAGACATTTAGGTAGTTTGAAACAGTGCATTAATAATTCAAAACCTGCATGCATAATATCATAAGAAAATTGAAAATAAACTACATATTCTTGCTGAGACTCGTGGCCTCAATCTAACAAAAGAGATTAGTTATGGATGTTCATAATTAAAATCAAAAGAAATTTTATTGAAATAGAAAAAGATTGAAAACACATTGAATGTAAAAGTCTGAAATCTCTTAGCTTTGGTCGAATTCCTCTCTCAAAAATCACATAGAGAAGGAGAAGACTAGGGTTGGCCTACTACTTAAATTGTCAAATTCTTCCTAGAAAAGGTCTTAGAATAAAGCTAGGAAATAAAATAAATTAAGAGAAACTATGAAACATAATCCCAACCTAGTTGACAACGGCAATCTGCCAGCAGAGAAAATATCCACGTTTTGCACCTTAGACAGTTCCAAAATAGGCGCAAAATATCTTAATTATTTTAAAGCTTGAGACATTCTGAACATACCTCCAGAAGGGTCTGAACGTCAAATAGACCATCTTGGAAAAAAGTCCAAATAAACTAAAAAAAGGTCACTTTGGCTGCACTACACGCTGGACTTTTATTTCATCACCATAAATTGACCATTCGGTAGATAAATCTAAAATTTGAATATGACCAATCTAAGATACTCACGAACATCTTCCAATTGGAATTACTCTAAAATTCTTCTGTTTGATCACTTTCACGGAAGAAGAAATCGCTTGTCCTACATTGAGAATATATAACAAAGTATCAAAATATATTTCACCGAAATAATTACTAAAACATATTAAAAATAAAATAAAATATATAATATAAAATCGACTCATAAAAAATAAAAGCAATATTTTGATTTCCTCATCTCCAATATCGTAATCAAAACAGCATTTGCACCCAAAGTCACAATATCGCTTAATTAGTATTCAATTATAAAAACTTTTAGTATTTACGATTGAAACTCAATTGACTTTGTATCATGCAATCGAAAGTTAAGGCGCTATGGAAACTTCTAATATTTACGATCGAAAGCTATGAAGTTCGATTCCTCCTCCAGCTGTACTCTCACAACATGTCCATAATGAATTAGGTGTAGCATACTGTTTGGGCCCAAAATGACAGTTTGAGTCGAGCGTGAAGTATTTCTCGGTCCAAAAGGAGATGCTGCAGGATAGTCGATTTATGGGTCAACTGAATTGAGTCGGCCGAGTCCTAGCATGAAAAGGATTTATCTAAGTAACGATAAGGGAAGCGAAATCCATCCGTGAAGACGAATAGTCCCAGTACGATAAGGAGTCTCGGTGAGAGTCCTAGCGGAAGAAGGAGTGGCCGAGGTAAGGTCCGATTGAGGTAAAGAGTCCCAATCTGAGTAGAGTTATGATTCGATCAGAAGGGGATTCGGCTCCTATAAATACAGAAGCAGTGGCAGCGTGCGAGAGACCTCTAACTCAACATACAAATCTGCTCTGCGTAATTTCTCGCTCTACGCGAAACCTCTCAACACCCTTGAGATTTTTATTTTCTTTTTCGCCTTCACACCTTCAGTTTGGATAAACAGCACTGCGACAGGGTCGACTGGTTATCTATCCAAGTTTCGATCGACGAGGGTTTTCGGATCCCCGTCGACAGAGGTCATCTCACCAGCCATCTCGGTGAAGTGAGGTGTTACTGATACTTAGGCTCGGTGCCTCAACGCTAAGTTATTTTATGATCGCATATTCACAAGTGGGTTTCAGAGTTCGGCACTTGGACGGCCGAACCACGTTCATTATCAAGACCTTCATCCGCTTTGAGTATTTGTGCCCCTATACTCTAGTATCGATTCGGCGTGGTTTCACCTTCACAAATACGGTGACTATTGCCGAATCAGACGACAACGAGCCGTGAACTTTGTAATTGGTAGCCTTGTCTTCAGGCTTGAGGACCCAGAGGCCGATACGTTGTTCCTTTCTCGGCCGCAGTTGCAAAACAAAGAAGTCAGCCGCGCGCATCCACACAACATCAAGACATTTTACTCTCGGCCGAGCTTGGCCGATGAGT
The DNA here is from genome assembly GCA_963580275.1 of Crataegus laevigata. Classification (NCBI taxonomy): domain Eukaryota; kingdom Viridiplantae; phylum Streptophyta; class Magnoliopsida; order Rosales; family Rosaceae; genus Crataegus; species Crataegus laevigata. Next base: position 22,672,537 of record OY756947.1, on the reverse strand, counting down.
TGGCACGCCCCGCACACATTTGAAGGACTTAGTTAGTCTACTAGTTACTCGGCATGTGCGCCACGTAGGCTAGGTGATTTTTGTAGTCAACATTTTGGCACGCCCGGTGGGACCAAGTGATAAAACTACGAAGTTCAGGCCCGTTAAGACTCGTTCGGTGAAGAAAAAGACAGGAATGGGAAAGTCTACCACCGCACCAGTAACACACAACACGGGTTCAGAAAATTCATCACAGGCACAGACTAATGATGCCGTGACACCTGATCCACGCCGAGAGAGGGGAATACTTCTGAGCGAGCCCCCTCATAACACAGGGGTTCTCACTAAGGTCATAAAGGACAAACCTGTCGAAGGAACAGTTGAGGGTTGTTATAAGGATAGAGGTGATGCTACTGACCCACCATCCAGGTCGTTTTTTAGGAGACGATTGGAAGAACAATCTCGGCAATTCGAACAGACATTTGGCCGAGACATACAATCAATCCTGGAAGAAGTACGGGGGCAAAGCGCCATGCAGACCAAGTTGCTTGAGTACTTAGTCCACATTACCCCTAATTTGGGATTGATCGATCGAGCGAGACAGCCCTTCCCCAAACATAACATAGCGACCACGTCAATGGCCAAGGCAGGATCTGCTCGGCCTAGAGCAATTGAACCAGAAAAGAAGAGCGGATCAACCAGCATAACAAATGACTTTGGGCCTGGCACGCCTGCCGTGAATACCGCAGAGATCCAGCGAATGATTGATTCGGCCTTGAAGAAGGGGTCGAAATTCCCCAAGTTTATTCATCCATACCCGGAGTATGTCGAGCATTTTGAATACCCAAAAGGTTTTAAAATCCCAGATTTCAGTCTTTTTGTGGGGGAGTCTTCGTTATCTTCTCTAGAACTCGTGGCTCGCTTCACTGCACAATGTGGGGATGTTAACAGTGATCATTATAAGCTACTATTGTTCAACTTCTCATTAACCGGACCGGCGTTCGCATGGTATATGAATCTTCCTCCAAATTTGGTCCAAAGTTGGGATGTGCTGGTTGAGAAATTTCACGAATAGTTCTATCGGCCAGGAATAGAGATGTCAATATCTTCGTTGGCTAGGATGGCTCAAGCATCCGATGAGTCACCAATGGAGTACCTAACGAGGTTCAAATCGGCTAGGAATTGGTGTCGAGTACCTCTCCCGGAAGTGGAATTCGTAAGAATTGCTCTCAGCGGCCTTGATCTGGAGTACAAGAAGATGTTCTTGGGGGTAAATTTTCGGGATATGTACGAATTAGCTCAGCATGTAGAGCAATATGAGTATCTACTCCGAGAGAAGAAGGTATCAAAGTCCTCAGCCAGAGGTACAGTGTACAAAAACCATTCGGTCAGTTACGCCTCGACCGAAGGAGATAACTCCCAGTACGCTAGTATAGATGCAGCCAAAATCGTCATTGACAAACCATACATCTGCAAAGCTCTGCCTCAAACTAAAGATACCAAAGCTCGCGTGGCCCCTGAGGAAGCTACAACCAAAATGTCGCAAGTTTATACTTTTGACATTACCAAAGCCGACGCTATCTTCGACTAGCTATTGATGGCAAAGATTATCAAGCTTCGGCCAGGACATAACATCCCAAAGGCTGAAGAATTGAAAGATAAGATGTATTGCAAGTACCACAATTCAAGTAAGCATACGACCAACAACTGTGTGGTGTTTCGCGATGCCATTTAAGGATGGATTGACAAGGGCAAATTAAAATTCCTAGAGAAACAGATGGTCTTCGACGCCAATCCTTTTCCCTCGGCAACAGTCGGCATGGTGGATGCCCATCTACCTAAAAACAAGAGTAAGGGAAAAACCGAGTTCGTACAGGTGCATCATATTCCAAAACAGGGTTCTCGGCCACGACTCAAAATTGATCTATCCTATAATGAGCCACCAACAGAGCTGACAGGGCCCGCGATAGTCCAAGCCATGTCAGGAGCTAGTGAGGAAGAATCCAAAAAGCCAATAGTCGACATGATGAATGCCCATTTGCCTAAAAACACAAGCGAGGCAAAGGTCGAGTTTCTGCGGATGCAGCACATTCCGAAACAGGGTTCTCGGCCACAACTTAGACTCGACTTATCTGCTAACGAGCCGCCAACAGAGCTGACAGGCCCCGCAATAGTTGAAGCTATGTCAGGAGCTAGCGATAATGAACCCGACAGATCGGTAGTATTGTGCAGCCGTTGCAAGGTGCAGGTAGTCATAACCGAGCCAAAGAAGAAGCAACCTCAAGCAGCGACACCACGCCAACCGCTATCGAACGCAGCAACACCCCGACAAACACCCATGGTCGCAGCAATACCACCAAAGGTGCTCGGCTCGGGCCAGCGCCGCAAGGTGTTCGATAGACTCGGACCCTAACCACGAGCTGAGGGATCGTCTTCGGCCAGGCGACGACTCGACTTCGATGCCTCGTTTTACAATGAGGATTATTATGCACAAAGTTCGAGCAGTTCCGGTTCGGTGGCAAACCAAAATACGTTCAAGCCGCCAGAGCCATATGACCATCGATGGTACACATATAATTCACCAACCGGTGTGTACACCGCCTTATCCAAATCTCAGAAGCGTCGCTGCCAAATGATAGATTGTATGGCTCAATGCCAGGCAACCCAAGTGTCTTCGGCTCCCAAGTGGCAGCTTAAAACCACAGAAACAAATGAAGATGATCGTCAACCTCCGGCGATCGTGACCGAGTTACTCGAAGGAAATAATGCCACAGACCGTGACATCAAAACTGCTTTCGAAGAGTCCGACCAACGGATCAAGCTCCTGCTTCAATCAGAAGAAATGAAAGCTCGCTTCGAGCAAATCAGGAAGGAGTCGGCGGAGAACCTTCCTTCAGCGCCGACATCAGAACCACTGATCAAAATACGACGGAATCTCCATCCTCTATTCGTTAGTGAAGCCCTAAAGTATATGTTGGAATTCCATAAGACGCACTCAGCCAATGACTTGTACGGCTTACCAAAGGAATGTCAACAGGTCATCGACCTGGCGTTAACCTCCCCAGATGCCGAGCAAGTAATTCAGAAGACTACAGACCCAGCCATAAAGGCACGATTCCAGCACATACAGGAGGCTCGGGTGTTCGGCTTTGAGGTTAACCCATACACAGATCTACCCCCGCCAAACTCCCTTTTTCCTTCGACGGCCTTCAAGATTTGAGGTACCATTTCGATGTTTTCTCAGCAGTAGCGCTTTCCGGCCTCACAGTTGATGAACAAGAACGTATAACGCACCTCGACGCGTACCTTGACACAAGAAATGTTTTAATTGCTTACCAAGAGCAAGTCCGTCAATCAACGACTGTCCTACCAACAAGTGCGCTCGAGGGTAACATTCAAGATAATTCAACACAAGAGGATGAACTGCTGCTCACCAATAAAATAATAGACGTCTTAGCTGAAGACTTTCAGTAACAAGCTGCTTCGATCGACAATCCCGGGAAAGAGGATCATGACCCATTGGGCCCTTCTGTCCTGGACAATATGGAGATTAGCATGGTCCACGTCTTACCCGCCGAATTTCAGACAACTACTTCCCAACCATCATCCTTGGTTGGCGATGTAGTGGCCGATGAGGCAACACAGGTTAACCTCGTTACCACTGAAGAAGACGAGATAGAAAGCAAAAAAGACAAACTCGCGGCAACCCTCGCTGAGTTGTTTCCCCGGTCCCCCACTACCAATCTACAACATCTAAAGCCGTTGTATGTTACGACTCATATAGAAGGATACCCAGTCTCTAAGGTATTCGTCGATTGTGGGGCCACTGTCAACGTTATGTCCGTGTCCGTCATGCGAGCCTTATGACGGTCAAGCGACGAACTCATCCCATCCAGGGTAACTATGAGCAGTTTCGTGGGAGACCGGTCCCAGACAACAGGAGTGTTTCCTCTGGAAGTAACTATCACCGATCGTAATCACATGACCGCATTCTTCATTGTCCACTAAAAAACCGAGTATAACGCCCTGCTAGGCCGCGATTGAATCCATCAGACTGGCTGCATTCCATCGTCACTCTATCAAGTCCTTGTCTTTTGGGACGGGAAATCGGTCATTGTCCATCCGGCCGACACCCAGCCATTCGAGGCCAACATGATCCAAGCCCATTACTATGATGATCACGTCGGCTACATTACCCTTCAAGGCCTCAATGAAGAAGGGCAGCCGACAAGAATTTCCGTGCAGAAGGCTATTGAGGTTGTCGCCGATACTGTTTACCAGGAATCGGCGAGACTCAGATTGGCCAACTTACTCACCAATATCGATGATTGACACCAGCCAAGAACGACTCTAGGCCGCAGTCTCCTCAACCATGGGGCAACTGCTAGCCCATTGGTATACGGTTTCAAGCAACCAAACTCGGGAGTCAATCTGGTCGAGTTTCTAGCAGAATGAGACAACGGCCTAGTGTTGTCTCTAGATAAGGTCCAGGTTACACTGGCCGAACTTGAAGACAATCAGCCTTAGGTCAAAGACCCTTTGGAAGAAATAAATGTTGGGACGGCCGAAGAACCACGACTTTTATTTATTAGTGCTCTGTTGCCCCAACCTATGAAAACCAAGCTGTGTAATTTATTAAATGAATTCAAAGATTGTTTTGCTTGGAGCTATCACGAGAAGCCTGGTTTCGATCGAACGCTCGTCGAGCATGAGTTACACATCAAGCTCGAATGCAAACCATTTCATCAGCCACTTCGACGATTCTCGACCGAAGTGCAGCTTAGCCTAAAAGACGAGATTATTCGACCCTTGAATGCCGTGTTCATTCGGACAGCTCGATACGTCAAATGGTTGGCAAATATAGTTCCCGTTCTTAAGAAAAATTGAGCCTTGCGAATTTGTATCGATTTTCGAAATCTAAATCTGGCAACCCCCAAAGATGAATATACTATGCCAATTTCAGACCTCTTAATCGACGCAGCGGCAAGCCATGCGATTTTTTCCTTCATGGACGGCGATGCTGACTATAACCAAATTTTCATTGCCGAGGCCGATGTTCACAAGACTGCTTTTCGATGCCCGGGGGCACTCGGCACATATGAGTGGGTCGTTATGCCGTTTGGCCTAAAGAATGCCGGTGCAACATACCAGCGAGCAATGAATGCTATCTTCCATGATCTCATCGGGACAACGGTCGAAGTATACATTGACGACGTCGTGGTCAAGTCAAAACGTCAGCAGACACACTTAGAAGATCTTCGCCAACCTTCTTACGCATGCGCCGACATCACCTCAAGATGAACCCGAAAAAATGTGCTTTTGGCGTATCGGCCGACAATTTTTTAAGGTTCTTGGTCCATCAGCAAGGCATTGAGATTGACAACAACAAGGCCCGGGCAATCATCAATGCACCGCCCCCAACGACCAAGAGGCAGTTGCAGTCGTTGCTCAGCAAAATTAACTTCCTCCGCCGATTTATTGCCAATTCGGCAGGAAAAATGCGTGCTTTTTCCATGTTATTAAAGTTCAAGGATTCCGACAAGTTTGAATAACGCACTGAACATCACGAGGCTTTCACACAAATCAAGGCGACTCTCTTCACCCTACCAGTCCTCGTTCCGCCCCGACGTGGCAGACCTCTCAAGTTATACATCTATGTGGCCGACGAATCCATTGGTTGTCTTTTAGCACAGGACAACGATGCGGGGTGTGAATCTTTTACCTTAGTCGCCACCTTAATGCTCCTGAAATCAATTATACGGTTATCGAAAAACTCTGCTTAACGTTGTTATTCGCTGCCTCAAAACTCAAGCATTACATGCTCCTATTCGTCAATCAAGTCATCGCCCAAACCGACGTCATCCGCTACATGCTCACTCGGCCGATCGTAAAAGGCCGAATCAGGAAATGGACGATGGCATTGTCCGAGTTCAATTTACAATACGTGCCCCAGAAGACTGTCAAGGGATATGCACTGGCCAATTTCTTGGCTCACCATCCATCCCCTTACGACTGTGGAAACAATGATCTCAAAATCGGCATAGTGGAAGCCCGGGACAATTTCTGGACAATGTACTTTAATGGTTCGAGCACGACTGTTTCCGCTGGGGTAGGAATAGTTATTCAGTCTCCCGAGCACCAGCGATGGTATTTCTCTCTCAAATTAGATTTCGACTACCAATAACCAGGCCGAGTATGAAGCCTTTATCATTGGCCTCAGTATCCTTCACGACTTACGCGCACCTTACGTCCTGGTCCTCGGCGACTCTGAACTTGTGATTAACCAGGTCAATGGCACTTTTCGTTGCATGAGTTGCACTCTGGCTCCCTATCACATGGTCGCCATCTATTTGGCCGAGTCCTTCAATGGCATCATGTTTATGCACGTATCTTGGGTCCATAATACCGATGCAGATGAGTTAGCCTAAATCGCCTCCGGTGCGCACCTCATGGGAGGCAAAATTGGTTGGGAGATACCCGTCATACGACAGTCGTACCCGGCCTTGATGAATCAGCAAGTTCTTGATCAGGATCACGTGATCCGAACATGGGTCATGTCCTTGCTATCGTTGCTAGAACGAGAAGATCCCGTTGAAGTCTGCGCGGTCGAAGCATTACTAGTTGATTGGAGATGAGCGATCATGCGGTACCTCGACAATCCTAATGGAAAACACGAGCGTAGGACAAAGGTGCATGCCACAAACTATGTGTCATACCAAAATGTGTTATATAGAAAATGCAAGGACGGTTTGTTGTTGTTATGTCTCGGCCCCAATGAGGCTGTACAAGCAATGCGCGAGGTTCATGAGGGAATATGTGGAGCTCATCAATCCGGCCAAAAGATGCGATGGCTGCTTCGTCAGCATGGCTATTTTTGGCCAAATATCTTGAAAGACTGCATTGAGTATGCACGAGGATGCGTACAGTGCCAGATTTATGGCCCTATACAAAGGGCTCTGGTCGAATCATTGCATTCGGTCACCAAACCATGGCCATTCAGAGGCTGGGCTATGGATATCATCGGCAAAATTACACCATCATCTGGCTCGGCAAAACACCTTGGATATTAGTAACAACGGATTACTTTACCAAATGGGTCGAACCGAAATCATACACCGAACTGACATCCGAGGAATTGTGTGACTTCGTCGAAGAAAATATCGTGACCCGATTCGGTGTGCCAGAAACGATCATAACAGATAACGGCACAATCTTCACATCCGGCCGATTTAAGGAATACACGGCGAATCTCAAAATCCGGACTAAGCAGTCTACACTGTATTACCCACAAGTGAATGGGCAAGCCGAAGCGAGTAATAAAGTTTTTTTTGGCATCCTTGAAAAAATGGTGAGAGAACGACCGGGTATGTGGCATGTAAAGTTGAATGAAGCGTTGTGGGCCTACAGAACGTCACCATGATCAGCCACTGGGACGACTCCATACGCATTGACTTATGGACGTGATGCCATGTTACCAGTCGAGTTAAGCGTAAATTCGCTGAGAATCATAGAGCATAGTAGTTTGTTCAATGATGAGTACAATCAAGCCATGAGACAGGAGTTGGAAGATTTGGAAGGAGTTCACCTTGACGCTTACAATTTATTGGTGGCGCAAAAGAAAATTGCCGAACGAGCGTACAATCAGCGAGTTAAACAAAAGATGTTCGGTGAAGAAGAATTGGTTTGGCAGACAGTTCTACTAGTTGGAATAAAAGACCCTAGGTTCGGCAAATGGTCGCCGAATTGGGAAGGGCCGTTTGTTGTTCATAAAGTCCTCGGCAAGGGGGCATATCATTTGAAGGATCGCACTGGTTTAGTTCATAAATTACCGATTAATGGAAAGTTCTTAAAGAAATATTATCCGACAAATTAGGAGATGCAGGGATAAGTATTTCATTCATGACAAAATAGGTTACAGAGTACAGTCTTAAGGAGATAAAGGAAGATAAGCCTCAAGGGCCGCTTTCAGTTCCAGCCATCTTACTTCTCCAAGCGTGACTTCAGCCTGGCACATCATTCTCTTCGACTTCATGAGCGCGATCCGCCTCGCGTCGGCTGCAAGTTCCGTTAATTTGGCCTTATTCGCCTCGAAAGCCGATCAAGAACTGAGACGACATCCAACCTTCAGCGTTGAAGCACTACTATCTGGTCATCAAGGGCAACCAGTTCCAGTTTCTTTTCCTTTATTATTTCTAGATTTGGTTGGGCAGCCTCAGTAGCCTTCAGTACATCGTCAGACCGAAGGGCTCTTTCAAAAATCGGGAAAAAATCTCGAGTCTTCTCTAGAATTGAAGACAACTGGGTAATGGTTACATTATCCAGCTGGCCTTCAGAGGCGAGGGCATTCAAGCATTCCCCGACAGGGTCAAGGCCGTTGCGTTGTAGGACTTCCGAAGCCAAAAGGGAAATGAGGTCTTGCAACCGGGTGAAGGCGGAATGATCAACAGATGCAGCGGCAGGCCTAGTCGAAGAAGTGGAAGAGCCGGCCCCGCCAGAGGCAGTATAAAACAGAGCATCGAGCTTGGCCTGCCAAGTGGGCTGAACACAAGAACATAAGTAAAACATAATCCAAGCTAAATAGGCGAGAACCTAAGAGGAGTGGAGAGAACTTACGGTAGTCGAGGTGGCTCCATGAGTAGGGATGGCAAAACTCGTGCCCTGTGAAGAGACTGTCGACGCCGCCGGCGTTTTGAGCTCGGTAACGACCTTTTTTCCTTTGGGGAAAAAGGACGAGGACGGCCCGTAAGCGAAGTCTCACTGTCGTCCTAAGAAGATGGTCGTTTAGTACTAGGATCAAAATGTCAAATAAAAGCAAGAAATGGATATTCAAACCTCTTCGTCTTCCAGAACGACCAACGATTGCTTTGGATGCTTAGGGGGCGACCTGGCGGCCAAGGGGGGTCACTTCCAGAATAGGGGCGGTAGAAGTCCCTTGGACTGCAAGGGACTCGACTTGCCGAGCAGTCCCTAGTAAGGTCTGGGGGGCAGGACAAGCCACAGACGACAGCCGGGCAGTACCAATCCTGATACCCGGGGAAGCTGGGGACGGCCGTTTCACCGCTTGGCTGGAGGTGACGGGAGCCTCCCGGTCTCATTTTGTCGCCAGCTTCTTGGGGCACTTTGCAAAACGAGGAGACTCGTCGGCTGCCTCGACCTCTTGGTGCAACCGTTTACTCGGCAGTTTGACTACAACGGCCGCGACCGTTTTAGGAAGGGAAATGATTTTCTTCTTCTTAGCCGCCACCGCCGCAGCAACGTCTGCCGACTGAGGCACACGACCGCCTAGAATGAGACGAATGAAACAAAGTTAAATGGCCCTAGACAAAGCTAAGTTATAGAAAAAGGGTTTAAGACATGTACCGTGAGCCGCGTCTTTTGTAACGGTGGCGGCCTTTTTGGGTCTGTCACCAAAGAGTTTGGTGACCACGTCTGCGACCGACGCACCGAAGAAGTCTTTCGTATAGGCCTCCCACCAGTCACCGAAGGTGTCAGTGCAGAGGGCATCGAGAATGGTCGACCAGAGATGAAATTTCTTGCACCCCTCTTGAAAATCTGTCTTGGCGGATTTAAAGTCCTTTTCGAGAAAGCCAGAGAGACGTCCTCAGCTGAGAATGGAGCAGGAAGAAAGGAGAGGCACTGGGCACCCTGGACATAGCCGAGCTGCCGGGCAGTAAAGTGGGGATGATAGACCTCCCAACCTGCTCGGCGAGTGTCACAGCCGAGAGGAAAGTTGGTTCCGCTCCTTCAAGGCCGGGGCTCGGCCAAGGCCACCGACCTCAGAAGCGAGGAGGCAATGTTTGGGCCCAAAATGACAGTTTGGGCCGAGCGTGAAGTATTTCTCGGCCCAGAAGGAGATGCTGCGGGCAGTGACTAAAATGCCGATAATATCGGCGATATTATCGGTTTTTGCAGAGATCGATATTTAAACACATATCCATATGGTTTTCGACAAATTATCGAGGAATATCGAAAATATCGATAATATCGCGATATTTGCGATATTATCGATATTTCTCTTGAAAATGAAACGGCGATGGTAAAGGCGACAGCGACGGAGAGTTGGAGAGCCAGGGGTTGAGACTCCGATGGTAGGGGACGGAGATTCATGATGTAGGCGGCGGAGAGGAGACTTCGATGGTAGGGGAGACAACGGAGGAGGGGTAGAGCTGTAGAGGTGACAGCGGACATGGTGACGTGACGGGCTCCGGAGCTCGACGAGGAGGGCCCTCTCTCTATGCGTGTGGGCGATTCGGCGCCGACGAGGAGGAAGGCGAGGGAGGGAGGTCTGTGCGTGTGGGAGAACTGGAGAAGGGAGGGAGAGAAGAGAGATACGGAAGGGAGAGAAGAGAGAGACTTAAGTTCTAGAGTCTATGGGCGTTGTGGTTTTTGGGGAGGGGAGTCTGTTTGGTCCTGGGTTTGTTGAGAAAACTATTTTAAAAAAATAGCACAGATCCGTTTGGTTTGGCTTGGGAGTCGAGGAAATGTAGGGGTTTTCTCATTTTTCTACACAGCTTGCAGCTTTGGTTTCTACAAAACAATAAAAAAAAACAGATGGAAGGACATATGGAGCTGTTTGGCTCCGGGTTTCATGCACAAAAGGGCAAAAAAAAAAGAATAAAAAAAAGAAGAAGAGCCATTTGGCTCGGGTCTTGAGAAAACAATAATAGTCAATAAAATAAAATAAAGCAAAGAGCCGTTTGGCTCGACTCTGAGCTCGAGGCAGAGGGATGCAGAGCATCAAATGTGAGTTCTGAATCAGCTGCTCCACCAGATTAAATTGTAGTTGTTGCTAGGACATGACATAGGTGTGGACTTCTGTGGGTTGGTCAGCGCGTCTTCTCAAAGCCAGCAGGTCATAAAGCCAGCAGGTCACAAGTTCGATCCCTGAGAACTGCAATTTTGTGCTTCCCTTTTCATTATTTTTCCGGAGCCTCTTTTCCTTGTACCAGATCGCCACTTCGAATCCTCCCCGGTGCATTCTTTTCCCTTTTGTTCTCTTTTATTTGTTTTGCTGTTTTTGTTCCTTTTGTTTATTTTATGTTCCATTAGTTTATTATTGGATTTTCTTTCTTTTTATTTTTATTTTTAATTTGTTTCCACACCTTGAGGACAAAGTGTGAATAAAGGACTAATTTGATAGTTCCAAATACACTCACAATATTTGCTAGCTCGCTATATAATCAACTTAAATCAGTTAAATCCATCATGCAATACATTTCCTTCCAAATTTTTGTGATAAACTAATAGATAATTGACTAAATAAACATCCTGCAAAGTTTCAATAAAAATTTCCAACTTTTTCTTAGAATTTCCGTGGTTTCCATATTATTTTTATCGATATCGATATTATCCCGATATTTCCGTCGATATTTCCGTGTTTCCGGACTACCGATATTTCTGATATCATCGATATTTTATACCTTGGCTGCATGATGGTCGATTTATGGGCCGACTGAATTGAGTCGGCCGAGTCCTAGTAGGAAAAGGATTTATCTAAGTAACGATAAGGGAAGAGAAATCTATTCGTGAAGACGAATAGTCCCAGTATGATAAGGAGTCTGGGTGAGAGTCCTAGAGGAAAAAGGAGTGGCCGAGGTAAGGTCCGATTGGGGTAAGGAGTCCCAATTCGAGTGGAGTTATGATTCGATCAGAAGGGGATTCGACTCCTATAAATACAGAAGCAGTGGCAGCGTGCGAGAGACCTCTGACTCAACATACAAATCTGCCCTGCGTAATTTCTCGCTCTACGCGAAACCTCTCAACACCCTTGAGATTTTTATTTTCTTTTTCGCCTTCAAACCTTCAGTTTGGATAAACAGCACTGTAAAGGCAACCGGTAAACATCTTCAGTTTGGATAAACAACACTGTTGCCGTAGAACCAGCCGTCCGTGAAGCACCTTCAGTTTGGCTAAACAGCACTGCGATAGGGTCGACTGGTTATCTATCCAAGTCTTGGCCAACGAGGGTTTTCGGATCCCCGTTGACAGAGGTCATCTCACCAGCCATCTCGGCGAAGTGAGGTGTTACTGATACTTAGGTTCGGTGCCTCAACGCCGAGTGATTTTATGATCGCATATTCACAAGTGGGTTTCAGAGTTCGGCACTTGGACGGCCAAACCACGTTCATTATCAAGACCTTCATCCGCTTTGAGTATTTGTGCCCTTATACTCTAGTATCGATTCGGCGTGGTTTCACCTTCACAAATACGGTGACTGTTGCCGAATCAGACGACAACGAGCCGTGAACTTTGTAATTGGTAGCCTTGTCTTCAGGCTTGAGGACCTAGAGGCCGAGACGTTGTTCCTTTCTCGGCCGCAGTTGCAAGACACAGAAGTCAGCCGCACGTATCCACACAACATCAAGACATTTTACTCTCGGCCGAGCTCGGCCGAAGAGTTGGCACGTCCCGCACACATTTGAAGGACTTAGTTAGTCTACTAGTTACTCAGCCTGCGCGCCACGTAGGCTATGTGATTTTTGTAGTCAACACATACATACCAAGAAAAAAATAGAAAAAGCAAGGATCGATGGCCATGTTTTTAAATTACGTGTAACATAAGTAATTATGTGCTAAATATAATGTGCACACCACTGCTAGGGCATTTAATTTTTAGATTTTGCTAACCAAACAAAAAACCCTACCCACCCCCACCAATCTGTCAGCCACCATTTTTTCTAAGGTAATGTGTTCATTCATCACCTGTAACACATGGATCGGAGTTTAGAGGAAACAGAAAATCTTGGAGAAAGGATATTGGGAGTAGCATTGAGACTAAGGAGAAGTAAAAAACCCAGTTGGTGGAGAACTCAAATCTATACATGACTCCGACCAAACCATCACAAGAGAGTTTTTCTAGGCTTATCTTTAGCTGCACCCCCTATAACTCTATTTTAATCTCATTTTGCCCACTATAGTCACCACTTTACTTCTGAAATTCAAAATTTATTCCACTTTATCTTGTGGACTCTCTCTTCTTCATGAAACTTATAGGTCACCTCCTGAAAAATATATGGGACCCAATACCCCATACGACTATGCCACATGTGCAATAAATTGATTATAAATCTCCATTAAGTGTTAACATTAAACAATCAAAGAATATTAAGTTTAAAAGAAATTGAAGAGATGAAAAAATTAAAAAAGAAATTGATTAGCCTAACGCACCCAAATCAAACCCCACTTAAGAAATTAATAGATCTAAGGTAATGTAGATCGAATTTTGAGCTTTATAAAAACAAGTTTCAAGTTTCAGGGGGCAAATGGGATCAAAATCAAGTTTCAAGAGGGCAAAGAGGAGCGAACAATGAGTTTCAAGGAGTAAAGTGACGACGTTTGAGTTACAAGGAGTAAAGTGAGATTAAAATCGCGTTTCTAGGGTGTAGCTAAAAATATATTGGGCAAAGATTATCGACAAGTCTATCGTTATTAAGAATCATTTAACAAAGGAGAAAACATTAAGAAAAGACTATGGACAATTCTATGGTTGTTAACAATTGTTTAAGGGATTATAAAACATTAAGAAAAGACTAACTATATATATGGAGAAATCTATGGTTGTTAAGAATCATTTAAGGAAGGAGAAACATTAAGAAAAGACTTATTATGGACAAGAAGTTGTTTGTCAACTCTACTAAGTCTTTGTTTTTAATTTCTAATTACATGTGAGCAATGCAAGTTATAAAGTTAATTGAATCCGTGTAACGTTCTTTTCCATATTGGTTTCTAGCAGCTGGCTAAGAATCCCAATTTTTGTTTAAAAGTTAAGAGTACCTTACTTCTCCAATCAATTATGCCATACGAGTTCTAGTTTGTTGATTATTTTTATTTCTTCTTTTCGTTTCATTATCTGGGTGTTGATTTGTTCAAACAGAGTAATAGAAACATAAAAAATGAATATTAGTGATGAGGATCTGGAAGATCGCGACATTAAACTGAGGTTAGTTTCTCTGAATTTAATTTTTTCTTTCTTGCGGTGTCTCGTCTTCGTGAAACTGGATCCTCTCCAAGAATGTTTTTATTCTGGTTGGTGATGGACTTATGTTAAAATGATGTTCATTTGAAATTAGTATAATCCTCTCGACGAATTATTAATTTTTCCTTTTTTTTTTTCCTTTTCATTACATTAACTCTGCACTTCACATGCTCTTACTCAGTATTCTACACTCATCCTCACTATTCTAACTCCAATGACTTCGATTTTTGCCTTTTGTTATCAGCTTTCGACGAACCGTGAATTCCACTCTCACGGAGGAGAAAAAACATGAAGAAAATATTCCATGGATGAATATGTTATTTGTAAGTGCATGCATGGTTGCAATCTCAATAGATCCCTTGTTTTTGTACATTCCTATCATCGATGGCGAAAGTAAGTGCCTCGGAGTGGACAAGAAGTTGAGGATTGTAGCTCTTCTTTTCCGATCACTCATAGATTTCACTTACATACTGCATATTACTTTTCAAATTCGTCAAGCTATTAAATCAGCGTCACCAGATCACCAGTCTCATCCCAACGAACAAACAATTACTTGGAAGTCGAAGTGTTTCAATTTATTTGAACGTCGTCATAAAATATTTGAGAAGTTGTCATTACCCTCCATAATAATTGACGTTCTTGCTGTTCTTCCAATCCCACAAGTAAGATTTTTATATCAGTAAGTGTGTCAATTTTGTGAGTTAAAAAGTGAAATCTAACTCATTATTTTTTTTTCCAGGTGTTAATGTGAGCTGTATATTTCAAAATGGGAGGCTCTAGATATTTCGATAAGATAAAGATTCTAAATGTCTTTCTTCTCGTCCAATATCTGCCAATGTTATATGGAATTTACCTAGTGGATAGGAAATTTAGGAAAAACACTTCGGCGTGGATTAAAGGTGCTTTCTATTTTTTTCTGTACATCCTTACTGGTCATGTAAGTTTCATGCATACCTCTTCTGATTTCTTCATTTTTTTTTAATAATTTTTATTCTAGTTACTAATGATTTGTTCAATTTTAAATGAAAAGTGTGACCTAGTAATTTGGGGTCTTTGCTTTATTTATTTATATTTTTTTATTTTTTTAGTACATCAATATTTTTATACTAAGGGCATATAGAGTTCGGCTAAGTTATACAATGTACAGCCTAATTTGGTATCGAATTCGTCATCCACGAGATTTAAACCTAAAGCCTCTCACTTCTAAGCAAAAATAAATACCACCAGACCATAATACTGAGTACCAATTTGAGTTATTTACTATTAAATTACCATAACCCCCATAATGGCCGGCATTTGCTTGCTGTCACGAGCTTGATGTCACATGTTGTTTTATGGATGGTCCAACAATCTCATAATAAGCTTGCTGCATATGTCACATGCTACATGTCACATGTCATAAGATTGCTGTCATAAGCTTGATGTCATAAGCTTGATAAGAGCACCAACCAAATAGTCAAACAATTAATCTCGCTGTCATAAGCTTCATGTCACATGTTAGTTTTATGAATGGTTTAGCTTGGACTAGAGTTCAAACATTTGTCAGCACTACAATTGAGAAATTTCAGATCTGATTTGTATAGACTGTGCGATAACGAATTATTATCAATGATCTATTATTTTTAGCTTATTTCAAATTCTTAACCCTTAGGATAAATATCATAAAATAAAATAAAAAAAGTTTTGTACCACCCCACTATTTACTCTCTTTTGACAAATGGAGAATTCGATATCAATTTACCTAACTGATTTTTTTCTTTCTAAGCTTTATACTTTTCTTTTTCTTGATGATCTGTTTTTGTTACCTTTCTCCTTCGGAGTGTTACACTTTATATTGATTAACCATATAGTATGTTGGTGCTTTTTTTAGATACTTAGAGCTTTTTGGTACATTTTCTCTAATCAACGACAAACAGATTGTTGGCACCAGGCATGTAGAAATACTGCAGGATGTAAACCAAGTTTCTATTGCGATGACAATGTTCCGACCAATGTCACAACATTGCTTACTGAATTCTGTCCTACAAGTCCCATAAATTCTACGGTATTTGACTTTGGAATGTTTTCCAACGGAATTGAGTCTGGTAACACCGGACCAATAAATTTTTTGACAAAGCTCTTTTACTCTTGGTGGTGGGGTCTCCTAAATCTAAGGTTTGCTTTTTGAGCTAATGAAAATTTTATGGTGTTCCAGAATATTCAATATAGTATGGATGTCTTGAGTGACCTTGGTTTTTTTTTTCTTCCCCGTTTGGCAGTGATTTTGGCACCAGTCTGCAAACAAGTTCGTACGTTTGGGAGAGTCTCTTTGCAATTCTGATTTCCACTATTGGGTTGCTACTAATTTCTTATCTTATTGGAAACGTGCAGGTTGGTTATCGATCGATTTCTCTGTGTGAATTGTTTTTCCCGCTGAGGGATGCATAGTTGGGGTTAGAGTTGTGAATTAAGGTTTTATTGACCCAAATTATGTATGTCCTTTTTATTGTGAAAACAGAATTGTCTATTGTGGGAGGAGGAAAAGAAGCTGAAGATCATAGAGGAAGGTCTAAGATTGTGGGCCTTCGAAAATAATCTTCCTCAACATTTGAAGAAAGAAGTCATAAAAAACATAAAACAAGCAATTGAACTAGACAAAGATGCAGATGTCGAGAATCTATTCTCTCTTCTTCCATGGCGTACCAGGCGAAATCTAAAGCGTTCTCTCTTCATGAATCGAATAATCGCAGTATGTTCCTCGATAAAACTCAAACTCGTCTCTCCTCTTTCTCTCTACACACACACATATATATAGGCAGGGAGTCTTTCTTAAGAGGGAAATCAAACCAAATAAAGTTAAAAGAAGAAGGTGACGTCTAATCAAGAAAAATGAACTTTTGTATGATATGATCATTCAAACGATTGTCCCTTGGCACCTCATGCATTGCCTTCTTAGTTCACACACACGCGCACGCACACACATATTTTTTTATCAGTTTTTGATATTGTAAGGGCTACTATGCAGATACCAAGGCTTAAAAATATGGATGAGAAGGTGCTGAAAATGATATGTGACTATCTCAAGCCAGTGATCTATCCTCAGAATACAATCATCCGTCGGATGGGAGAACCATTTGATAGCATTCTCTTCGTTACAGAAGGCATTGTGTGGGTTTACTCGACTACTGATAGAAGTCAGCAGATCGGATTCCTTCAGAAAGGTGATATTTATGGAGCCGAAGAACTTCTGAGTTGGGCAACATCCCACAGTAGCAGCCTCTCCTTTGTCGACCTTCCTTTCTCCACGGAAAATGTGAAATGTCACACAAAGGTACAAGGTTTTGCTCTCAACGCTATGGAATTGCAAGCTATAGTTTCCAACGGCGGACATTTATGGAGCCCTAGTAATTCTGATGAGGCAGAGGTACCTCATACCACTACTTTAGTGCTAGTGTAGATAGGAGCATTGGCCTCCTCCCATTCTGCAACAGAAGTGACAGAGTTAAGAAGCGTGTGACAAGTTTAATTTATTACCATTTTTCCCTCGGTTGTCAATTTTTAAGTTCAAATATACTATTGTACTTGTTTGTTTGTTTCTTTTTTCCTTAATTAATGTAATAATATTTTACACTAATAGTTTGAGCTACGCACAAAATAGGTCAACTATAATAACTTACTATCAAGCACATCATTCACGAGAGGAATAGCCATAATGATGTGGTTCAAATTCGTATTTGGCGAAAATCGAACCTAAGACCTCTCACTTATCAGTGAAGAGGAATACCACTAGACCGTAGTACTAAGTGACCCATCATTCACGAGAGTTAAATGCAAACTTTTCATTCAAGAAGAATGTTACTAGACAATAGTGCAAGTTGAACTCTTCTGAATAGAAAATTTGACTTTTCTCCTCTATACTCAACTTTTTCACATAAAGCCAACAATGTTCTTTATCTTGGCTAAACAATGGCCTTCTTTGAGCATTACAAGTGAGTCTCTTCACTGAACTTGAACATTAGTGTCATCAATATCATATTGGATAATGCTAGGAAGACTAAATTTTTATACTAAATATTGTAAATCAAATGATGTGGATGTTGATAATTAGATTATTACTTAAATGTTGATTAACATGCTTATTTACTATTGGTGACGCGTCATTTTATTTGCAAATTTGGTTTAACAATTCGGTCTCTCTAGTGTTACCCGTTTGTATTTGTTTTCCACAATTTTCTAACTTCATGTCTGTTAAAATCAATAGAGAATCCTAATTGTAGTTGATGTTGTGAGAAGAATTGTTGATTACAATAGCCCAGGCCCAGCCCAGCCCAGTGCAACCAGGGCAACTGTCCAGGGCCCAAAATTGAAAGGGTCACTAAAAACCCAACCTACCTTCTTCCCCAAACCCAGCTTTCCTTCATCCTCGAACCCTAACTTCAACGATTTCTTTATCTAATTAATTTAGAGAAAAAAGATGATCCTCAAATGCAGCATTCCTTCTTCCCCCATGTCTGTAGTATCATTGTATAATTTCTCCATTTGCAATTGCAATCTCTCTTTCTCTCTCTTTCTCTCTCTCTCTCTCTCTCTCACATTGAAACTGGGCAGCACGATTTGCAGACCTCTCATCATGGCCATTGAAGCCGGCGACTTCTACGATGATGACCTCCATCACCTCCGTCGAGTTTAATTTCCTCATCTTTCGTTACCTTCGAGAATCAGGTATGCTACACTTTGCAAATCCTCAATCGACTTTTCGAATTTATTTCCCTAATTTTCTATTCCCATTTTTAATTGTATTGTCATTCTAGGGTTTCTGGGAATTTGGGTGTGCTGTACAAATTGTAAGGGTGTATTTATCAATTGCTGTTACATGTTTAATAGTATAACTTAATTAGGGTTGAGAACTATAATTTTGGGAATGGAGAAAAAAAACCCCTAAATTTCTTTCTAATTTGATGGATTAGATGCTACCATATTCTGTTCATATGATAGGTTCAATGAAATGAAAAACCACATACCGACTAACATTCATTGGCTTTAGAAAAGGGGAATCTGAACAGCCTTCTGCATCATACAATGCTTGCAAAAGGAAACCCATTTTCTCGTGTGAATTGACACCGGCCTCCTTTGGCTGCTTCCTCTTGATTTTCATCATAATATCTAAGAAAAACCAATTTTTCTGAGAAAACTGAACATATTACAAGTAGAAAACAAGCACTAAATCAGGTAAGGTGGGAATTTTTATTATCCTATACAATTCAACATTTTGTTTAGTTCTTAAGAAAACAAAAAAAAATTAAGCAAAATTGAAAGCACCAAAACAATGTAAAAAATTTCAACAAATCCAGTAGCTTGACTTACAATAAAGACTACAACATTTCTCAAACTCAGGACCGGCCCTGCAATAGCCAATAGGGATCCCTTGATTTTCTTTCTTTCCACTTAGAGCAACTCCACTGTAGGAGCCTTCCCCCCCCAGGCTATTCACTATTCAATCCACCCAGTGAACAGTAACTACCCTTAATGAACAGTGCATTCCCCTGGTAATTGCATTTTGCATCTCCACCCCTGCACTTGAATAGCCCTGGTAATTGGCAATAAAAGATTAGTATTTTTTTATATTATAAAATAATACATAGTAATTTTATTTGTAATTCCGGATAAGATTTTTAATCGTTCTTGTTGCGCCACGTGTCATTATCCAAAATGCCAATAGCAATAAAGTATTTATATTTTTTTTTTATAAAAAAATTCAAAATAATTTTATTTGTAATTTTGGATAAGATTTTTAATCGTTCTCGTTATGCCACGTGTCATTATCTGCAAAGACAATTATTGCTGGTGGATTTCTGATAAGATTTTAATCGTTGTCATTGCGCCACGTGTCATTATCTGAAAAGACAATTATTGGTGATGGATTTCCGATAAGATTTGTAACCAATCACGTCATGCCACGTGTCACAATCCGATTACAATTTTTGAGGATAGATTTCCACCAGATTTTTAAAGAATGACGGCATGCCACGTGTCATTATCTGAAAAGACAATTATTGGTGCTGGATTTCCGATAAGATTTGTAACCAATCAAGTCGTGCCACGTGTCATAATCTGATTACAATATTTGATGATAGATTTCCACCAGATTTTTAACGAATAACGGCATGCCACGTGGCATTATCTACAACCTAATCCTTTCTGAATCCTCCATATAATCCACCCTCCATCCTCTGAAATCTCACACCAATTTTCTCAAGATCGTTATCATTATTGATAGTTTCTGCTTCATTCTTCACCAAAATCCTTGTCATTATTCATAGTTTCTGCTTCCTTCTTCACCAATGTCTTCTTCTTCTTCTTCTTCTTCAAAGATGATGTGGGAAATCGATCAAGAAGAGGAAGAATTGTTTAACCAATCAGAATGAATGTTCAATGCCGGGGATTGGGCCTAAAATGAGATGGAAGAGGATGATGAGCGTAGACGGAGATATGATGAATCAAGAATGGCTGGAGCCTCACATTCCCGTCGAGTCTTCCAAGCTGTGGCTCAGATCTGCAGGCCCAACCGTGCTGTAAACATTGATAGAAACAGGCAACGAAGAGGTCAGGAGCTCTTGGACGATTATTTTGTCCATAACAGTGCATTCCCTGATACGTACTTCCGACGTCGTTTTAGAATGGAATGACATTTGTTCAACAGTGACTCTGTTTGCAACCATGATTCTTACTTTGTGCAAAATTCGGATGCATTTGGTGCTATGGGTCTCCTGCCTGAGCAAAAAATTACTGCTGTTTTGCGGATGCTTGCATATGGAGCAGCTCCAGACCAAGTGGACGAGATAACGAGGATGGGAAAATCAACCATTCTTAAGTCCCTGATGAGGTTTTGCTCGGCAATCGAATCTATCTACACCAATGAGTACCTCCGGAAACCTATTTATATGGACTTGGAAAGGCTTCTGAAGAATGGCAAGATGTGAGGTTTTCTAGGGATGATTGGTAACATTGATTGTATGCACTGGACTTGGAAAAACTATCCAAGTGCATGGCAACGCGCTTATGGGGACATAAAATGATCAAAAAGTATCATTTTGGAGGCGATGGCATCTTTTGATACATGGATTTGGCACGCCCTTTTCGGGGTTTCAGGAGCTCAAAATAATCTCAATGTCCTTGCCCAATCCCCAGTGTTCGACGAAGTTCTGCAAGGAAAGGCACCAAAAGTCACATACTGGGTCAACGAACGTAAGTACGACGGGCCATACTACCAAGCAGACGGCATTTACCCAAGGTGGGAATCGTTTGTCAAAACAGTGCCACGTCCACAAAGTGCAAAGGAAAAATACTTTGCAAGCTGTCAAGAAGGATGCAGGAAGGATGTGGAGCTTTGTTTTGGTATACTCCAAGCTCGATGGGCTATTGTTAGGGGTGTTGCCAGAATGTTTGATGTAGAGTCGCTTCGATCTATCATGATGACGTGCATCATTCTTCATAACATGATTGTGGAAGATGAGTACAATTATGATGCCGTTGATGAATATGAGCCGGACACAATGAACAATTCTAAAACACAAATATATTGTGCTCATGACGCCACGGAAGAACCCGTGCAACACGAGCCAATACAAAGGGATGGACGTTACAATGATAGAGTCATTCAACGATATACTGCACTTCAAAAGCCATATATGCACAATGCCCGCCAAATTGACTTGATAGAACACCAGTGGAAATTGAGGGGTGTTGAAGATACTTAAGTTCATTAGTGTTTGTTTTTATTTGGTGTGTTTTTTTTAAATTTTATGTCGTGTGTTTTTTTAGTTCATTTAGTGAGTTGAAATGTAATTTTGGTATGTTGATGTAATTTTATTTCTTTTTTTTTTTTGGTGTGTTTATTTGGTATGTTGATGTTCTTTTATTTGGTATGTTGATGTTATTTTATTTGGTGTGTTTAAATGTGTTTTGAATAAAGTACTAAATTCAATAAATTACCAAATTAAATAAATATACTCTTGGTTTAAATAAAGTACTAAATTCAATAAATTGGAAACAAAATAAAGTACACTATTCAATCAATTAGAAATTACAACCCGAATAATTTGGAAAATTATGGGTTCGTGTATAGACAATCATCACCTAACCAATTTGTGGTGTTAGGATGATCTTCTCTTGTCGTGCTAGGATGATAGTCTGTTGTCGTGCTAGGACCATCTCCTGTTGCTCTCGATTCTCTCGCTTCTTTTGCATGCCTCCTTTGCACCACGTCCGCTTTCTCCGACTTCCAAAAATATTTAGAGTTCGGAGACTTGCCTTCTAAAGGCTCCTTCATAATGTCACGATCTCGTTGGGCCTCTCTTTCTTGTCTTCTATGTTCCCTTTCTTGCTGAAGTAGTTCTCTTTCTCTCTAATCAGCTGCAATTTTTTTCTCAAGAGCTGTAGCTTTTACATCCTCTCTAGCCTTATCAGCCTCAAATTTAGCCACTTCCCGGGCCAAAGTCAATTCACCTTGGCAGGTAAGTTCTTCCATATACTTTGCATAATCATAATCATTCTTTGAAGCAGTACCTTTTCTCTTTGAAGCCTTCTTACCTTGAGGCCTAATTGGATAATGGGTCGACCCCGACGCTTGTTCAACGGGGGGCGTTTCGGGCACTTCTTCTGCATCATCTTCATCATGATCATGCGTGGCATCCTCGGGTGTAGAGTGTAGAGGGGTGCTGTTCATGAAAACTTCTGGACCGACAGGCACAACTTTGAATTTAGGACAATCTTTGACAATATTCCAACATTCAAACCAGGTGAATGTTTTATTTTTGGTTTTGGTTTTGGCACCATACCAAGCTTGTGCTTGAAGTTCCTATACAATGCGGGATAATAAATAATTATATTGAAAATAGGTAACAAATAAATAATAAAAACAAATAATTATAACGAAATTAGGTAACAAATAAATAATACAAACAAATAATTATAATGAAAGTAGCTAACAAATAAATTATACAAAGAAATAATTATAATGAAAATAGGTAACAAATAAATAATACGAACAAATAATTATTATGAAAGTAGCTAACAAATAAATTATACAAAGAAATAATTATAATGAAAATAGGTAACAAATAAATAATACGAACAAATAATTATAATGAAAGTAGCTAACAAATAAATTATACAAACAAATAATTATAATGAAAATAGGTAACAAATAAATATAATGAAAGAAGCTAACAGTTAAATAATACAAACAAATAAATAATATATTGTTACCTGATCCGCTAAACTTTCCCCACTTCGAAGATTAGAACTAACGTGTGTCAAGGCATATCTCCACGTACTAAACGATGTATTAAGTAATTTCCAACGACTGGACATCGAATCTTTGGTTTTTTGCCCACCCATTTTCTTAAGATAACCGGTATGAATAAGACTCCACATTTCTCGCAATTGCATCTCATTACCCAAAAGCGAATCATGAGTAATTTTAACCCAGCTAGCACACAACGCAACATCTTCAAGAAGTGCCCAATTCGTACCTGCAGCAGTAGCCGTTTTGTTTGAAAAAAATTAGATTCAAACTTTGAGAGAAAGATAGGAATGTGGTTCAAAGTAGTTGAGAAAATATGGAATTGTGGTGTAAGGTAGATGTAATGACAAGGTATTTATAGAAAAGTAAAAAAAAAAAAATTTAATTTAAAACATTTTTTTTTCCGGATTTTTATTCGTTTTTTACAATTTTTTTAATTTTTTATTCAACTAATTAATCTCTACCGTTGGATTTAAAAAAAATAAATTCCAACACTCCAGATTGTGCCATGTGTCACAATGGTAACATTTCTGAATTTTAAAACAATTTTTTTGAATTTATAAAGCAGAATAATATCAACCGTTGATCTGAGATCCAACGGTTGATATTAAATAAGATTTTTTTTATTTTTATTACCATTTCAACGGACAATTAAATAGCCGTTGGGATCGAACGGACAGTGGGAAGCCACGTGGCTTCCCAACGGTAACTTTGGTAGACTGCATTGCGGGCCCAAATTTATGAAAAGTTGTCAGCGACACGCCCCCACGCGCGGGTGAGGGGCACGCGCCTGATAGAAAAAATTTTAAAATTGGGGGTGACGCCAGGATGACGTCATCCCTAGTGTCAGACCCACTGGGTGGCTTAGGCAGTCAATTTTTCACAGGCCTGTCCCTCGGGCCTCCACCTTTCCTCGGGCAGCCCACGCTGCATCCTCCTACACGGGCTACGTGGCCCTGTTTGGTCCCCTCTCCCCTGAGCAGTCCACCCCGCTGGACTTGCTCTTATGACTTGTCATATTTTCCACTTGTATCCAGCTGGTCTGCAACACCCTTTGGTACTTTTTGATTACGCTTCTTCTTTTTACTTGATAGCCAAGAAATAATAATCTTTACATTTATGCAGATTGGGGAAAACCACTTTTTATTTTCTTTGATTTTGTAGTATATAACGCATAGGAGGGTGTAATTATTAGTTACCTGACACAAACTGCAGCAACCATTTGGGTAACTTGGTGGGAAATGTGAGTTTTCTTTGGCCGCAAACAATGTGGGTTGAATATGCCGATCCATAGAAAGTGAATAGTATTTATTTGAAAAGAATTGGTAAAGAGGATTTCTCAAAGTGAAACTTTTTATGGACTCTTTGACACCTCACAGTTTAACGTCAATTCCCGTGCCAACATTATAAAACACTATGTAAAAAACATATGGTGTCAAAGAGTCCATAAAAAGTCCTAATTTTGAGAAAGTCTCACGTTCATTTCTCATATTTGACTGTAAAGATGATTTAGCTGGAATTAGCAAGTGGTTTCCTTCATGCTCAAGTAATAGCCATTTTACTAGCCGTCTACACAAAATTAAGGAATCAATATGTCCACTCTAGCATCTACAAAAGGTTGAGAGTGCAAATGTCTTTTATCAACCACTTATATTTTGAAAGCATATTCTAATTATATTTACAAGGTTATTTGCTACCTCTGTAATTTACTTTTTAAGTAAAACCATAGAAAACAAATACAAGGGTTTACCATTACATGCAAAACCGTCCTTTGCGTTATTTGATAACCATTCTATTTATAATTTTCGGGGGTGTTTTTTTTTTTTTCGGAAACTATGAACTGAAAATTTATTTGATAACTAATTTCAATTTTCAGACTATAAATAAAAAATTGAAAATTGTTGTAGTCTATTTTATCTGACAAGATTAAGGGGGCCGGCGGCAAGGAGAAGAGAGATTGAGAGAGATGTGTTTGTAGAATTGTAGGAAAATGTGTGTATTATCCTTCCTACATGGTGCCTTTATTTATAGTAGTAAAAGGAGAGAAGAAATTCCTTCATCCCCAAGGAATACAAGTTGTAATAGGAAAGGATAACTAAAATCAAATCTAATCTAGGATTTACACAATTACACTTAAACTAGGAAAGTTTACAACACTTTTCCTTGAGTGTGTAAATACTCAAGGTAGATTCAACATCATACAGAAGTTGAGGAAGTCAACTCGTTAGCACTGATTTTAAGGAACAACACTTATTCTCAATAAGGTAGGAACTTGCATAAGTAAGTAAGTCTCACTAAAAAAATCCTAAGGTTGTGGCAAAAATCCGAGGAGGGACAAAATTCATAGTCTAAGGAAAAATGTGTGATAAATGCAAAGTAAAAAGAAATGTTTACGGGACGTCATCAAGGATATGACCAGCCCAAGGTGGGTGCCTCGTTAAAACCTAGTTAGGTAGCAAAAACTCAGTGGGAGACCTGCTCTTAATTGTAGGGAAAAAGAGTTAAGATCAAGCAAGTATCTTCATGACACTCCCCCAAAGTTTGACACAATTCCAAAGAGAAATAGCAATGTTACAACTCAGAAAGTTTACGCATACCAATTCCATGAACAAGCTTTTGAAATGTCGTCTTCGGCACTATTTGGTGAAGAGCTCGGCCAGATTGTATTGTGAATGGATTTGCGTGACTTTAATCTTCTGATGCTCTTGTTGTTGATGTGAAAAGAAGAACTTCGGCGCAATATGCTTGGTGTTGTCTCCTTTGAAATAACCCTTTTTAAGTTGTTTGATGTATGTTGCGTTGTCTTCAAAGATCATCGTAGGGACATCTATGGCAGGATAAAGATCGCATGAGCTTCGAATATGGTCCACTACTGCTCTCAATCAAAAGTATTCCTGAGTTGCTTCATGTAAAGTGAGAATTTCAGCACGGTTAGACGAAGTGGCAACTAAGGTCTATTTAGTTGACCCCCAAGAGATTGCAGTGCCTCAAATGGTAAAGACATAACCTATTTGAGAATGCGCCTTGTGCGGATCAGACAAGCATCCTACGTCGACATGACCAACAAGGCAAGAATCGACTTGAGAAGGAGAAGGTGCAGCATCACTCGAGGATCCATAAGGATAGAACAAGCCCAAATATGTAGTACCCTTAAGGGAACATAAGATATCTTTCACACTAGTTCAGTGTATGCATGTAGGTGCATTATTGTATCTTGCCAAAAGATTAACAGCGAAGGAGATGTTGGGTCTAGTGCATTGAGCTAAATACAATAAAGCGCCTATTGCACTTAGATAAGGAACTTCAAGCTCCAAAATCTCTTCTTCATCCTCATTTGGACTGAAAGGATCTCGTTTTGCATCTAGCAATCGAACGACCATAGGAGTACTCGAAGGCTTCGCTTGATCCTCATTAAAGAGGCGCAACACCTTCTGGGTGTAATTCGATTGATGTACTAGGATTCCATCCGAACAGTGCTATATCTTGAGACTGAGACAGTTCTCGCGAACTCTTCAGAAGTTCCGATAAGATTCATGTCATCGACATATATTGCAATAATCCCAAATTTGGAATGTGACTTCTTAATGAACACACAAAGGCATAGTTGGTTGTTCACATATCTCTGACTAGTCAACTACTCACTCAAACAGTTATACCACATTCTTCCGGATTGTTTCAAACCGTAGAGTGAACGCCTCAGCTAAATTGGTATTCCATGGTTTGAAAATATTTGAACCAGTCAATGTAAGTCATTCAGGAACTTTCATTTAAATTTTCGTATCAATGTCCCTATAAAGATACGCAATTACTACATCTATCAGCTGCATACTCTGTTTTTAAAAAACTACCAAACTGATAAGGTAACAAAAAGTAATCACATCTATAACGGGTAAATAAATTTCATCATAGTTAATCTCGGAGCATTATGAGAAACCTTGTGCGATTGTAATGCATAATTTCACCCTTCTCATTACGCTTCCGAACAAAAACCCACTTGTAGCCAACAGGCTTCACATGTGGAGGAGTATGAACTACAGGTCCAAATGTTTCATAAGCGAATCGAGTTCGACTTGGATTGCTTGTTTCCAATTTGACCAATCAGTTATACATCGACATTTGTCAACGAAACGCAGTTCAATGTCATCACTCAACATGATCTCAGTAGCTAATGCATCGTCAACACTCATCTCATTTATATGCCACACATCATCTAAGCTAGAATAATAGACCGAAATCTCATGATTATCAAGAGGATGATTCGTCTCTTCAAGGACACTTCTATAATCTAGAATTTCCTCATGAGTTGGATAGATTGAGTAAGCGATATTCAGATTTATGGTAGGCTCTTCGGGACCTTGTGCCGTTGATTTCCTCTTCCAAGGGTGTGAATCATTTGAACCAAAAGGTCTGCCACTCTTTTGTGTAGGGATAGATGATTGGCTAGCCGCTAATGTACGTGGATCACCAAGATTGGCGTCCCAGACCTCCAAGAGGGAAGTTCGTCGTAAATTTGACACATCCATCTTTACAGGCGTACTCGCAGCTGGAATATGTGATCTTGTCATGCGCGCTAGATCAGTGAAAACATCTGGCATGCTTTGGAGATCTAATATGCGCTACACTTCAGTTTTAGACTAAGCGGTGCGAGGATCTAAATGAGACAAAGTAGGGGTCGTCACGATAATTCGTGTCGTTCTTCAGGAATGTTGACATTTTTATATCCCCTTAACGACGAGAAGACTATTTCATAGAAGTGACAATTAGTGAAACGAGTGGTAAATAGATCGTCTGTCAAAGGTTCTAAGTAACGAATAATCAAAGGAGAATCATATCCGACATAGATTTCAATCCTTTCCTGAGGCCCCATTTTTGTACGTAAGGGCGGCGAGATTGGCATATATATCGCACAACCAAAAACGCGCAGATGCGATATGTCGGATTTGTATTCGGTAACCAATTGAAGGGCACTAAATGGTTGTGTTGCATCAGGCCTCAGGTGAACCAACTTTGCTGCGTGCAATATTGTATGGCCTTAAACAATGATTGAGAGCTTGGTACGTATGACTAACAATCGAGGAATCATTTGTAAGTGCTTAATGAAAGCCTTTGCCATGCCGTTCTGGGTGTGAACATGGGGGTAAGGGATGTTTAACTTCAACCCCAACCGACATGCAATAGTCATCAAAAGTTTTAGATATGAATTCTCCAACATTTTCCAATCGAATAGATTTAATCAGATAATCAGGGTGGTGAGTCCTGAGCTTGATAACCTAAGCCGATAGTTTAGAGAATGCAGCGTTCTTTGTGGACAACAAGCACATGTGTGACCAATGTGTGGAAACGTCATCGAAAACCATAAAGTATCTAAATGGTCCGCATGGAGAGTGAATCGATCCATAAATGTCCCCTAAATCCATATTAGAAAAATGGGAGGACTCGAATGAATCTTATCATAAGAAAGCTTAGTAATAAGCTTTCTCATAGAACATGTTTGACATGCGATTCCTTGGATCGAACCTAAACTTCGGGTTAATGGATGCTCGTGTGATGATTTGAGGATACGGTGCATCGCTATTCGTTCAAGATATCCCAAACGATCATGCCAAAGTGTAATTTCATGCACGGTCCTAGTAGTAGGGCTGGCCACATAGTGGCAATGTATGGGGCGTATGGTCGTAGTATACAGACCACTCGGGATATACTCCATCTTCTTTAGAATAGGCTTTTGGCCATATTCGTAGGAAGTTATGCATAAAAATTCAACTCCATTTTCTATGTGGGTTTCAGCGTGGTAATTGTTATCTCTAATGTCCTTGAAACTAAACAGCGTTCTTCCGAAACATGGAGAATAGAGTGCCTCAGCAATGGTCAAGTTTATACCATTGCATAACATTATACGTGCTTTACCGTATCTTTTTATAAGAGTGGATGGGCCTGAGAGGGTTGTCAGAAGTGCATTCTTAGGTATGAAGTTAGTGAAATAGATGCGTTCACGTAAAACAGTGTGCATGGTTGCACAATCTGCCAAACAACTAACTCCCCCACTAGTTATACCTAGAATGAAAAATTAATTTGAATGGGTCACATGCATAAAAGTTCTAAAAACAAATATCAATTCAAAATAATTTCATTATTCAAGGATGGTAATTAATTAAAACTTAATATCCAAATACAAATCACCAACAAATAATCCAATCATAAAGGAAAATTGTTAAAAAAAAATCAATAAAAAAACAAAGGGGGGTTCAGCCACTAGGTGGAATTCGGCCCCATTGTGCAATTTTAACTAACTAAAATTGTCTATATCTAAGATTCTAATCTTCCATAAGGGTGGTATCCTCTTGAAAGTCAGAAACCTCCATCTTTGTAGTCTTCAGTTCGTCCATTTGCACGAAATTTGATTCAAACTTATTATGATGATAATGATATTCAACTACAATCTTCTGGGGAGCTCGGCAAACACATGACCAATAGTCATTTACACACAGCGATAACACATATTTGCATCCATGGTTTCAGGTGCTTTGCCCTTATTCGTGAAGTTTAGGGCCTTAGGAGCGAGGTTTGAGCGTTTCTGGGGTTTGTTTCCTCCCTTGGATAGGCCTTAACTTTGTTAACCTTTGCAGGGTGGCTTCTGGCCGCCGCTACCATGCCTCTTTTGGCATTTTAGGCATTGCTTTGTGCTATAATGTGGTTCAGGAACAACAATAGTAAGTCGAGCTTGATGATTCTTCATCAACAACTGGTTCTGTTTTTTAGCGAGAAGTAAAACAAAGATCAAATCCGAGAACTTAATGATCTTCTGAGCTCTATATTATTGCTGCAAGACAATATTAGAAGCAGAGAACGTCGAATAAGTATGAGAAGTGATCGGATTCGACAAACTTCAAAAATATATTCATTGACAGACTTAAAGTCTTAAAAGCGAAAATGTTGCCAGTCATGTCTTGCTTCAGGTAAGAATATGTCTTTTTGGTGATCAAAACGATCAGCCAAACAACCCATAGTGCATGTGGATCCTCCCCAACAAGGTATTTAGTTTGCAAGGCGTCATGGATATGTCTTCGGATGAAGATCATAGTAGTGGCTTTCTCTGCTTCACCAACATGGATGTCCGTCTCTTCTTCAATGGCAGGGCACAAGTTCTTTGTAGTGAGGTGGAGCTTTACATCTTGGACCTACTTGAGGTAGTTCCTTCCAGAGACCTCCAAAGCGGTGAAGTCAAGTTTGTTCAAATTCGACATGTTTCTATCACAAAATAGATGGACAAGATGTGGTTAATGTAATGAAGAAAAATCAATCCATTCACATAGGAGTAGAACATATAGGTTCTAATAGACATGTATTGGTTTAATTTTGCATGAAAAAACTTCAGGTTTTCATGGGTGATGTTTTTAAATGAAAACTTCGGGTTTTCAAACAATGCATGTTTTTAAGAAACTTCAGGTCTCAAAATAATTATGAACTTCAGGTTTATATGTTGCTGTAGACAAACACAAATATATACACAAAAATATGCAAATAGAACTTCAGGTTTATAATTATAATTGAATTAATTATTTGGACTTCGGTCCAAATTTAAAGTGTGGGTGAAAAAAAAAATATAAAACTCAAATTATCTAAAAATATTAGACAATTGAAACTCGGGGCCCAAAAATATAGTCCAAAGCCCACGGGTGAGCTGAGCAAATTGGATATATGCAGCCAGGCTAAAAAATTGGGCTGAGTAGGGCTCGGATCTGCTGCGGCGCAAACAATGAAACCAGGGGGAAAAGGAAAAACAGGATGGGCCTAGGTATTGGGCTGCTTCTGGCGAGCCCAACCAAAAAACCTTTTTTTTGTGTGGGCCACTTCAGGCGAGCCCAAAGAAAAACTTTTGTTTTTTCTTCTTCTGTCGTGTGGGCCAGTTAAATAGTTTTTGGGCCAATAAAGGGAACCCAGAAAAAAGAAATAGGGAACAGGCCAAGAGATGGAGCCCAATAGAGCTCGAGTTAGGTCCAAAGACACCTCAGCCATAGTTGGGTGCGTTTGTCGGGGAAGAAAGTCGGCACCACCACTTCAGGCAGCCGTGCTTTAGGACAATGGTGCTCGGAGTGAGTCCATGGGTTGACGAAGACCTTAAATATGAATCGAGATTGAAAAATCTCAACGTTCTCACAAAACCCTAAAAATTTGAATCGGGTTTTTAGAGAAAAAAAATCCTTTGAGATTTAGTCAAATCACAGTCCAATTTTCTGTGTAGGACAACTTCTGGTCGTCGACTACATGAACCAAAGGTTCAGGGCAGTGGCTGCAGGCGATACCCGTGGTCGATGTAGACACGGACACCATAAATGGTGTCGGGTTTTTTTGGGTTGTGAAGCTCTAAGCTTCTGGCTCTGTGGCTTGATGGTTATTGGCTTGGCACGGCTTAGCCACAAGCTGTAGGCTTGGGTAAGCGTTTGAGGTCATGGGTTCGAAGAACCCAGACCGTGGTTTCCAATTACTTTTGTTTCCCTTTTTCTGTTTGTTTTTTCTTCAATTCAATTTGATGCATATGAAATTCAATCATTTTAATGCATGTACATATATTTGATGCAATTCATGGAAAATATCAAATTCATATAATTCAACAATTATGAATATAATGCATACACAATTTATGTAGAATCTAAAATTCGAAAAAATGTAAAGTTGGGTCATGCATTATGGTGAATGTTTATGCTATCAGGGCTGCAAAAATATCGAGATAAAAACCGTTGTTTTGAAAGAACCTGATTGCGTGATGATATGGATGAACTAGTATGATACAAAAAATATCCTCGTCAAATTCCTAAGCGCAACGGTAGGAGCGTGCTGATAACGTGTTGTAGCCTATTTGACAAGGTTAAGGGGGTTGGCGGCAAGGAGAAGAGAGATTGAGAGAGATGTGTTTGTAGAATTGTAAGGGAATCTGTGTGTTATCCCTCCTACATAGTGCCTTTATTTATAGTAGTAAAAGGAGAGAAGAAATTCCTTCATCCCCAAGGAATACAAGTTGTAATGAGAAATGATAACTAGAATCAAATCTAATCTAGAATTTACACAATTACACTTAAACTAGGAAAGTTTACAACAAAAATTACTTTTTTGAGTTTTCAAAATATAGCTTTCAGTAGTTTTTAGTTGCCAAACAAGTTTTTTATTTTTATTTTTAAAAAAAAAACTATTTTTGTTTTTTGTTTTTGAACAAATGATATTATCTACACTAAAGGGTGGGGGAGTGGTCTAAGCCTCACAATAAGTTAGTAAATGTGTGATTCTTTAGCGAGAATTGAACCTAAGACCTCTCACTTAGATCGTAGTATTAAGTGGCAATACAAACTAAAAATTAAAGTGATAGACCAAAATGGGCCCTAAACTTCATACTCATTCTCACCATCGTTTTCAAGTCAAAGATCATAGTTTTGATTCTCGCCAAAGTCGAATTTGAACTAGATTTTTGTTAGCCCACTATGGGGATTAGTCCACTCCCTCACCCTCTTAGTGTAAATAATATCATTTGTTAAATTTTTTTTTTAAAAAAAAAAAAAGGCTCTCGTGATCCAAAAGGAAAAGAAAAATGAACGTTTTTAGGGCACTGGTTAAACGAAGTCCTTTTATACTCTGAATGCTAATATTTTTACTTAAAATGAGTGGGAGATTTGCATTAAGTTTCACAATAAATCAACGATAATAATTGAGTATCAAATTTGTCATCTAAGTAAGTCGAACTAAGATTTCTCAATTACAAGTAGAGAAAAATATCATTACATCGTAAGTGCTAGTGATTACACAATTAATAGTATTTAAGTGTTAATTACTTTTTCGTGTGTTAATTACATTTGTTTGGCCCTTAATTATAATCTTTATCTTTTAAAATGTAACAAAAAACAAACTCTAAAGTTACAAAATATTTGCACTATTGGCTCTTCCGTCAAGTATAACCTTTGCTTGTGTGACAAGTGAATCAACAGATGTAATAGGAACAATAAATAAGAACTTTTTCTTTCTTTCTAGTATAACCGATCTTCTAGATTTATGAAGAGTTGAAATTTGGCCTGTAAGAAGTTATTATAGTTCAACTTTGGCATACGGAGACCAAATTTTGTATCTTAGACGAATCAAAACAACTCTTGACCAAGTTTTGACGAATGGTAACAACAAGGCCACTCTATTACTTGGCAAACAGCAACTGATTAGTATTATAAAAAGTAATTGGCTTTCTAGCTAAAATAGTTTCTGAGATTTCATAACTCTTCACTTTAGTTTTTGAGATTAAAAATCGATAGAACTGGTTCCTGAGTTAATTTGTCAACCATAACCATTTTGGTCATTTCGTGAAAAATCTTCGTTAAATAAAGAGAACAAGACAAAAATACCTCAATTTTTGTCAAATCATTTTGGTGGTCTGTTTATTAAATTGAGGATATTTTTTGTCCTTATTTAATTAACAAAGATTTTTTACAAAATAAGTAAAATGATTCATGATGGACAAACTTAAAAACAATTTTTATCGATTTCAAATTTCAGAGATCAAGTGAGGAATTATGTTAATCTCATATACCACTTTTATTAATTTTTACATATTCTAAAGTGAAAGAGCACATTGTACATGCCCTCAACCAAATAGGCATAAATATATAATCCATACCCCGACTATTAATGTTTGAACTGTACAAGCACGAAGGCAGTACCCGACAGCACAAGAAAACAGCCCACTCTCAAAACTCATGACTGTGGAGGCTAACTCACTCCCTAGAGTCCCTACAAATCTAACATTACACTCTCTCTACCCAGTACATACCAGGCCACCGCCCAGTACTACCGAGAAAAACAGATAACATTTTCATATGAAATGAACGTGAAACAAAAAAGGAGCAAACAAGCATTAATAATGTATGCATCTTATTTATTGCCACCCTCAGTGTGTCGTTTTACATTTGTGTTCTTATCCACCTATTTTTGTCACCCCTTACAAATTGTTTTCTTAAAAGAAACTATGATTAGTGGTTGTGTATAATCATGTGCATGTCTATCCTTATTGCTAGAAACGTGTTTATCACTCATACACATAACATATCAGTTAGGCAATGTTTGGGACAAGTTAATCATGAACATATTACAAAATGTTAGAAATGA